>CANTUS010000014.1:65135000-75135000 GCA_947683365.1 Euphorbia pulcherrima | reverse complement strand
TGACTTCAGTACCATGCTTAGCCATATGATAGCCTTCTCAATTTGGTCTGAACTTTTCATTATCATTGATATCAGGAGGACTCGGACGTTTTTGTGCCGGGTCTATGAGTCTTTGGTAAGGGTGTTGGGCATCTGATTTGTTCTTGTGTGCTCGGCTGAGCCTTTGTAGATTCTCCAAGGTCCTTGGTGCCCACTCGGTTTTCGCCTAGATCATCCGATTCATTTTGACCTTCAAAGTTACATCGGGAAACGTTGTTTTGATTCTGGTTGGCCACATGGTTTTAGTTTGTGGGAGTTTTGGAGCTTACACAGCTTTATTGGTTCAATTGTCGTTCTGATTGCTATTCTAGGCGTTCCTTCAGTTTATGGTTTGCACATCCCTTCCTGTTTAGCCTTATATTTGCCCCTTGTACCGGTGGTTGGGGGTTTTGACTAAGTGATATTTGGTTTGGGGGCTTTTTACTTGGTGCTTTTGAAAGGTGAAGTGGTAGTTTGTTTTGTCGGTTTATTCGGCGAGCTGATCGGTTGTGTGCTCATCTTTGCACCTCGTTGGATGAAGGTGCTTCTTTTAGACTTGATGCTCTAAGAGGTGGTTACCATCTAATTTTTGTTGGCCGAGGGGTTTGATGCGGGTTGATTTGTGTTGGGTGAAGATGTGTTTTTCTGTGAATTTGACCATCTCATTAGTGGTGACATTCGGCTACGATGTTTATTTGATTGAGGTTGGGCTCCATCAATTCTCGGTGGGTGTATGCCTTGTTTTTCCGTTTCAGGGGACCAGTTGATACTTTTTTGGTAGCTTTAAAAGGTGTATCGTTGCGGGGTTGTTGAGTTAATTCTGGAAGAGACCCATGGCATTCAACAATCTGATTATTGACCTAAGCAAAAGCATTATCATGGTCTTTAAGCACTTTATTATCTTACATGTGTTTGACAGGGGTTAAATTATTGGGTTTGATTACCACATAAGAGTCTACATCTGTACTTAGCTTAATTTCATTCAATAAAATATCTTGAGTACTGAAAGCATCGTGTGCATGCTTATATGAAGGCGTGGATCAAATGATAAAGACATGACATAAGTAAGAAAAATGGAAGTTGCTCATGGAGCTAAAAAGTATAAACTCTAAGGATTGCAAATCAGGATTCTTCGTCCTCGTTGTCGGAGCGTGATTTTCCCCTACCCTTGGAGTAGATGGCCTTGATAAGATCTTGAGGCGTATTTTGTTGTTTGGAAAAGTCGGGATTAATCGTCCGTGTCTGGTTGCCAAACTCTGGTAAGGGGCTGGATGCCCTTTTAGGGTCGGTAATCTTCTTATCCTCCACTAGACGTTGGATGGTGCGAACCAAAGCTTTGCATTGATTCGTGTGGTGACCCGACAACATGTGATATCCGCAAAAGCCTTTTCCTTCTCTCATGGGAGGATTGAATTCGTGAAGAGGTTTAAGAATGCCAGCTTCCCTTAATCCGGTGAAGATTACATTAAGTGGCAGTTTCCATGGAGTTATGCTACACTTAAGACCATCGTTTGGCTGAATAATGGCAGCTGGTGCCAATTTCCGAGAGGTCTCTTAGTCCACCATGATTTTAGGTAGGGGTATGGGTGAGTCAGTGTTTTGAAAGACCTGGTTCTCCTCTGATTGGACCCTCCCCTCTTTCTGATTGCATCCTACTGTCATCAATTGACGCGAGAAGTTTTCAACTTTGTGTTGCATGACCTAGTCGTATTGAGGAAGCGTCGGGGTAGCGGGGATCTTAAATTGTGATGGGGTGACCAACGTCGGAGGTAAGGTGTTAAAGAATGGTGGAAGAATTGGACTCTAGGCTCCTTCCCTTTGTCCGGGGTAAGCGGTTGGCGGTGATTGCTAGAGTGTATCACTATCGGGTGTCATGCCCGGAGATCGCATGACCTGGTCAAGTTCTGACTTCCTAGGGCCTTCTTGACGGATACACTCTAGCTCTTGAATGATGTTTTGGAACTGATCGGAGTTCAGAAACTGGATAGCAGTGGTGATTTTTGACCTAAGAGACGGAGGGTGAACTGCTGCTCCTAAGGTGGAGGGAAGACTAGCCTGTTCTCTGGGTGAGGCAGAGTTGTCATTGTGAGGAAGAGACATGGTTGGTTGTGAAGGTTTCGGTTCAAGAGGAAGACTGTTTTGGGATTATGAACCGTGGGTCAGACCATGAATGGGTTGTAAATGGTATGGATGGTATGTATGTATTTTTTTGGAAGCGGTGCGTGATATGTATGGCTGTACGTAGATGTGGTTAGAGATGATGTGATGGCTTATCCCTTCAACATACATGGGAGGTTTGTATCTTACGTCATACATAGCAATATGTGGTGACGCAATAGAGGCACAAGAGAAGTCCTACGTATGTTGTTAAACTTCTTCCACGGGCGGAAGTAGTAAGGGTAAGTTGATTCATTTTGGCTCTTGAAGTCGATGCATGGGGGTGCATGATTACGAAGTATATAGCATGCAAATCGTCCCTCTTCCAACCTTATGACTCCCGCGTAACGCCTCTTTGGAAGGATGGAGTTTGGCTTCTTCATCGAAAATGGCGAAAGAAGCGCGTCCCAATTATTTTATTTGTTTTGGGTAAACCTAAGTGGAATGGTGTGCTAAGGCTTTTTCTAGCGCGGCTTTGGTATATTGTTGTTGATTTAGAAGGTTCTTATTTACCTTGATTCCACGTTTACTCAACCACGTCCTAAATAGGTGTGATCGTAGGAGTTTACGTGTTGGTTAAAACGAGTGATCCACCCACTAGGCATCCTCAATTCCAACAGGGCATGAGTGATACTTCGTGAGCTTCTCGGGTAAAATGGGGCACCTAAAAATTACTGAACTATCTACACGCGTAAGGATAAGACGTTCTAAAAAAAGAAGGAAGTTTTAATGTGGCAAATGATTTCAATACATCATCAAAATCTTTTAAACTTATGAAAGAAAGTTCCAAGTTTAAAGAGTTTCCCTAGTAGAGGCGCCACTGTGAACGGATGACGTTTCGCGCGGTGGCGCGGCGCCGAGCCCGGTTGGGCCGGCCTCTTTAAATGACGGTGGAGATGTGTATAATGTGATTGAAAATGATTTTGCATATTTTAATGCTCAAAAGATACGAGATCGAAATCTCGTACTTAAAATAGAGTCGCCACCCGGTTCAGCTCAATCGAGAAATTTTTGGTTCGATTTTCCCACCGGGTGGTTGGACCATACCTTAAGTAGAGATTCCGAGTTCGGATGATGTTATCTATTTTTCATTAGGCCAAGTTAAGATACTTTATTTTTTCTTAATCGGTTTTAATCCATCCTATTTATTTGTGTTTTCAGTTATTTTGTTATTTTCGCGTTTATCAAGCAATTGAAGCGATGAATAAAATATTTACAATCATTCAGAAATAGGTGCAGAAAATAAAATTATTATAAGGATTCTAAGTCCCGTACATTTTCTATACAATAAATAAAATACCCGAATGTCCGATATATATCTACCTGCAAAAGATGGTTGACACAGATATGGCATGTTTCATTTATGATATTATAAAGCCCAGTTGGATGGCTAAAATGAGATTCGAACGACATTTGCGGGGAAATTTCATTTTTAATCAAATTTTAGGGTCGGTCATTACTTTAACCGGATTATAAAGGAAAATGCCACACATTATGGGGTGGGATTTGCTTTCAGGAGGTTTTGAACCTCCTTCGTTGCACTACATGTCTTAGTTTCGAAAAATAAGTTAGTCCGGGAACACACAAAAAATAAAACTGCTGCCTAGAAAGTCATGCCGCCGACGAGGCAACTAATGCCGTCGGCGACATTAATTGTGTCGCGGGCGACATCAGTATGCAGACAGGCTACAAGGCTTTCTGGGTACCATAAAGAAAGGTTCCTATAAGAAAGTGAGGTCTCTGGGGAATGCGATGCCACCGGCGGTATCAACGATGTCTCTGGCGACATGGGTGATACCGTCGGCGACATCTCATGTCTCCGGCAACTTCGATTTCTTGCAGCAGCAGCGGTCGGCAGTCAGAATGACCGAAAACCCAAAAATGAACATAAATCATCAAAAATTAGCATAACTCAGTAATATTAATGCCAAAGAGCTTTGAGACTCAGAATTTTCACCTCGGGGTCGTGAATCCAACTCTTCGTGAACTGAAAATAAACACCTCCGGGTAGCTTGTAACGATGATTTAGTAATCAATTTAAAAGTTTTTAGGTTCCTAAATCCTATCAAGTTGATTTTAAGACCCACTGATTTTAAGCTCAGAATCAAAGAGTTCAAAGAAGAAAAATCAGAAAAAATGGATTAGAATCCTTTTTCCTACCTTTTTTAATTCTTATCTCACTGAAATCTACTCTCTTAAATTGTAGCCTCTCAATTGCCCATTTTCCACTTCTTATTTTGTAATTTCAGTCCCCCTCTTTATTTCAGTCTAAGGTGTGCTTTTACAGGTGAAATGGGGTGTTTTCCGAGACCTTTTTGACTTATTTCCCTGAAAGTGGCCGAAAGGCTGTCTGTGTAGGGACCCATTTTAGGCCATGCCGCCGGCGATATGATGATGCCGCCGGCGGCATCAGCCTTCAGCATACCGACAGCCAACGAGCCCAAAAGCCTAAAAAGTCGTGAAAAGCTGTCAAAAGTGGGAAAAAGTGGTTCAAAAGGCATCTTTTTGAATTTTAATTATATTTTAATGGGTATTATTTAATTTGGGTGTAAATAATTGGTTCAAGCTCCTACCGGGCGCGTTATCGGCCACGCCGAACTGGATTCTACCAAGTATAAAATTTACAAGAAATATTATTTTGGGAATAAAAATTCTAAAGAGAACTTTTATTTTGAGGCATTAAAATCGGGTACACGTCATCATCGTCTCGCGAGAGGGACTACAAAATCCCGTGCGCACAGTCGGACTTATGCTTTGTGGATTAGTTGCACCTTGGTCGGACTTATGCTTTGCAGAGAGATTGCCCGTTGGTCGGACTTATGCTTTGTGAATTGGTTGCCCCTTGGTCGGACTTATGCTTTGTGAATTGGTTGCCCTTTTGCCGGACTTATGCTTCGCAGAGAGATTGCCCCTTGGTCGGACTTATGCTTTGTGGATTGGTTGTCCCTTGGTCGGACTTGTGCTTCGCGAAGAAATTGCCCCTTGGTCGGACTTAAGCTTTGTGGATTGGTTGCCCTTTGGTCGGACTTGTGCTTCGTGGAGAGATTGCCCCTTGGTCGGAATTGTGCCTTGTGGATTGGTTGCCCCTTGGTCGGACTTATGCTTCGCGGAGAGATTGCCCCTTAGTCGGACTTATGCTTTGTGGATTGGCTGCCCCTTGGTCGGACTTATGCTTTGTGGATTGGTTGCCCTTTGGTCGAACTTATGCTTCGCGGAGGGATTGCCCCTTGGTCGGTCTTATGCTTTGTAGATTGGTGCCTCTTGGTCGGGCTTTATGATTCGCGGAGAGATTGCCCCTTGGTCGGACTTATGCTTTGTGGATTGGTGGAGTGTGGTTCCTGCAATAAGCAATAAGTGAAAGATCTGACCGATTCTTGAATGACGTTTTTACTGCTTGATCGATTTTGTGAAACAAAAAAAATTTTGCCCCTTCAATCAACAGTAAAAACTTAAAAAGTACAAGGGTTTAGAAGTCTGGGGATGCCGGGGCTAGAGCCAAGATTTCATCGAGGATGGCTGTAAAAAGGCATGGAAAGAGCTGACATTGCCGGCGACATGGATTATGTCGCTAGCGGTATGCGATGATGTCGCCAGCGATGTGAGTGCCACGTGGCAGCTTTGACAGGTCAATTAAATTCAAAATTCAAATTGGAGGAGGTGATGTCGCTGGCGGCATGGAGTGATGCCGCTGACGGCATGAATTGGGCAGTTTCAGATAAATTAAAACTCCTCGAATTCCACGCGGCAGTTTGAAAGGAATAAAACTCCGTTTTTTCTTCATTATGCAGAAATCGTACCCTCTTTCGCTCTATTCTCCAAATCTTTCGATTTTCTCTGTTGTTCCAACCATGAAGAGAATTGCCAAGGCTTTTAAGGGAAAATCCGCTAAGACTAGGGAGAGCCTGCCTGATTCTTCTGTCGAGAAGCTGAAACTTCTCTCGATTCCTGTTGCTTACGACTTGAAGGAGGCGGCCAAGATGTATGGGTATGAGATCAATTCCCCCATCACCAACCTGACCCTGAGAAGGAAAAACATCTTTCATATGTCAAGGTAATCTTGTAAAACTCAAAAATCTTCTTTTTGGGTTGAGTTTCGATTCGGCTTAAGGCTCGAAATCGTGCCATGATAGGAGTTATAAGCGTGAAATAGATTGATTACAAACTGATGTTGCATGTTTTAGGTTCGATTTTTACTGCTTTTAGGCTTATGGTTTGATTAATTGTGATTTTTGTGGTTTTGGCGCGATGGGTGCGATTTATGGGGCAAAACAGGTTCGACCCGCAGGTTGTTATGTCGCCGGCGACATGAGTGTTGTCGCCAGCGGCATCAGGCCTTGTAAAAAGGCCTAGGAAGGTGTGATGCCGCCAGCGGCATCATCCATACTGTCGACGGTATGGATGATTGTGAGCGGACGACGTTTTACGCTGCGGCTGCGATCGACCTCTAAAAATAACGGGGATGATGCGAGTGATGTGATCGGAAAATGGTTTTGCATATTTTAATGCTCAAAAGATACGAGATCGAAATCTCGTACTTAAAACAAAGTCGCCACCCGGGAAATTTTTGGTACGATTTTCCCACCGGGTGGTTGGACCATACCTTAAGTAGAGATTCCGAGTTCGGATGATGTTATCTATTTTTCATTGGGCCAAGTTAAGATACTTCATTCTTTTTAATTGGTTTAATCCATCCTATTTATTTGTGTATTCAGTTATTTTGTTGTTTTCGCGTTTATCTGGCAGTTGAGGCGATGAATAAATTATTACAGTCAGCCGAAAATAAGTGTGGAAAATAAAATTATTACAAGGCTTCCCAATCCTATATATTTTTCTATGCGATAAATGAAATACCCGTGGGCCTAATATACATATACCTGCAGAAGACGGTTAGTAGAGATACGGCATGTCGTACGAGATGTGTTATGGATCATGTATAGTTAGCAAACCAAACAAGACTTGAGTTAGCGCAGATGTTACATGTTTTATTTACAGTAATATAAAGCCCGGTTGGATGGCTAAAATGAGATTTGAACGGCGTTTGCGGGGAAATTCCCTTTTTAACCAAATTTTAGATTCAATCGTTGTTTTAAACGGAATATTTGTGTAAGTGCCACATGTTATGGGGTGAGGTCCATTTTTAGAAGGTTTTGGACCTCCGTCATTGCACTGTACATCCTAGCTTGGGAAAATAAACTAGGTCGGGATTAATTGAAATAAAACAGCTATCCAGAAGGTCATGCCGCTGAAAACGTGGCTGATGCCGCCGGCGCCATCATTGTTGTCGCTGGTGACATTAATATGTAGGCAGACTACTTGGCTTTCTAGGTACCATAAAGAAAGGGTCCCACAAGAAAGGGAGGTATATGGGGAATGTGATGCCACCAGCGGTATCAGTGATGTCTCTAGTGACATGGGTGATACCGCCGGCAACATCACATGTCTCTGGCGACCTCAATTTCTTACAGCAACAGCGGGCAGCAGTAAAAAATGATTGAAAACCCAAAAATGAACACAAATCAACAAGAATCAGCATAAATCAGTAATATTAATGCCAAAGAGCTATGAGACTCAGAATTTTTACCTCGGGGTCTTGAATCCACCTCTTTGTGAACCAAGAAACGCCTCCGGGGAGCTTGTTATGAAGATTTAGTAGTAAAGTTAAGGGTTTCGGGTCTTTAAATCCAATTAAGCTGATTTTAATTCCAAGACCTACTGATTTTAAGCTCACAATCAGAGAGTTCAAAGAAGAAAAACCCGGAAAAATGGATCGTAATTCTTTTTCATGCCTTATCTAATTCTTATCTCACTAAAATCTATTTTCTCATTCTAAACTTAAATTTTCCCATCAAAATCTTTTTCTAATTTCAGCCGCCTCCAATTTCGGACCCCCCTCTCTAATTTCAGCCTAAGGTGTGTTTTTATAGGCAGAATAGGGTTGTTTTTGAGACCTTTTTGACTAATTCCGTCGAAAGTGGCAAAAAAGCTGTATGTGCAGGGGCCCGTTTTGGGCCATGCCGCCGGCGACTTGATGATGCCATCGGTGACATGGTGATGCCGGCGGCGTCATGACTATTGTTGCTAGTGGTATCAGCCTCTGGCAAGCCGACAACTAGCGGGCTCAGAAGCCTAAAAAGTCGTAAAAAGTGGTCAAAAGTGGGTCAAAAGGCATATTTTTGAATTTTAATGATATTTTAATGTGTATTTTTAATTTGGGTGTAAATCATCGGTTCAAGCTCCTACGAAACGCGTTATTGGCCACGCCGAACTGGATTCTATCAAGTATAAAATTCGCAAGGAATATTATGTTGGTAATAAAAATTCTAAAGAACTTTTATTTTGAGGCATTAAATCGAGTACATGTCATCATCGTCTCGCGAGAGGGACTGCAAAATCCCGTGCTCACAGGCTGCCCCTCGGGGGATCATTGCTGCCGCATGTCAGTATGATTGCACGAAAGAGCAAGGGATAAGAATGATACCTGATGGATGATTGGTTTGCCCCTTGGTCGGACTTGTGCATTGTGGAAAGGATGCCCCTTGGTCGGACTTACGCTTTGTAGATTGGTTGCCCTTTGGTCGGACTTACGCTTTGTAGATTGGTTGCCCTTTGGTCCGACTTATGCTTTGTAGAGAGATTGCCCCTTGGTCGGACTTATGCTTCGTGGAGGGATTGTCCCTTGGTCGGACTTATGCTTTTCGGGGCGGTTGTCCCTTGGTCGGACTTATGCTTTGTAAAAAGATTGTCCTTTGGTCGGACTTGAGCTTTGTGGGGAGTTTTTCCTTTGGTCGGACTTGTGCTTTGTGAAGAGATTGTCCTTCGGTCGAACTTATGCTTTGTGGAGTGGTTTTCCTTTGATCGGACTTATGCTTTGTAGAGAGGTTGCCCATTGGTCGGACTTATGCTTCATGGAGAAATTGTCCCTTGGTCGGACCTATTCTTTGCGAGGTGGTTCTCCCTTGGTCGGACTTATGCTTTGTCAAGAGATTGTCCTTTGGTCAGACTTATGCTTCGTAGAAAGGATGCCCCTTGGTCGGACTTGTGCATTGTGGAAAGGATGCCCCTTGGTCGGACTTACGCTTTGTAGATTGGTTGCCCTTTTGTCGGACTTATGCTTTGTAGAGAGATTGCCCCTTGGTCGGATTTATGCTTTGTGGAGAGATTATCCCTTAGTTGGACTTATGCTTTTTAGAGAGATTGCCCCTTGGTCGAACTTATGCTTCGTGGGGTGGTTGTCCCTTGGTCGGACTTATGCTTTGTAGAGGAATTGTCCTTTGGTCAGACTTGAGCTTTGTGGAGAGTTTGTCCTTTGGTCGGACTTGTGCTTTGTGAAGAGTTTGTCCTTTGTTTGGACTTGTACTTTGTGGAGAGTTTGTCCTTTGGTCGGTCTTAAGCTTTGTGAATTATGAAGTGTAGTTCTGGGACATGTTACGATTTTGGAGGGGTGAACCCAAAGGCGACATGTACAGGGTCATGTCGGGACCTTCAGTTGGCGTTTTGAGGGTGAACCAAAAAGGGTGATACATGCAGAGACTGTATCAGGGACCTTCAGTTGGCGTTCGAAGGGTGAACCCAAAGGCTGATACGTACAGAGACTGTATTAGGAACCTTCAGTTGGCGTTCAGGGGTGAACCCGTAGGGTGATATGTACAGAGATCATATCAGGGACCTTCGGTTGGCGTTCTGGGGGTGAACCCAAAGGGTGATACGTACAGAGATTGTATTAGGGACCTTCAGTTGGCGTTCCAAGGGTGAACCCAAAAGATTGACATGTATCGGGTCATGCCGTAATCTCTGGGTAGCATACAAGATGAGTGTATTGGGTTTGCGATTGTGGCTTTGTGCAAGTTTTGGGATGTCAGGGCTAGAGCCGGGATTTCACCGTGGATGGCTAAAAAAAGGCATGGAGGTAGCTGATATAGCCGGCGACACGGAGTATGTCGCTGGCGGTATGGAATGATGCTGTCGGCGGCATGAGTGCCACGTGGCAGCTTTGACTGGTTAAACAATTTCAAAATTCAAATTGAAGGAGGTGACATCGCCGGCGGCATGACTGATATCGCTGGCGGTATGGAGTGATGCCACCGCTAGCATGAATGCCACGTGGCATGCTTAACTGGTCAAACAAGTTCAAAATTCAAATTGAAGGAGGCGATGTTGCCGGCCGCATGGGCGATGTCGCTGGCGGTATGAAGTGATGTCGCCGGCGGCATGAATGCCTCGTGACAGGTTTGACTGGTCAAACAATTTTAGAATTTGAATTGAAGGAGGCGATGTCATCGATGGCATGGGTAATGTTGCTGGCGGTGTGGTGTGATGCCATCGGCGGCATGAATGCCACGTGGCAGGTTTGACTGGCCAAGCAATTTCAAAATTTGAATTGAAGGAGGCGATGTAGCCAACGGCATGGGTGATGCCGCAGGCGGCATGGAGTGGGCAGTTTCAGATAAAATAAAACTCAAATTTCAGGCGTCAGTTTAAAAGCAAAACTCTTTTCTCTTCCTCATTCTGCAAATCCGTACCCCTCTTTGCTCCCTTCTCCAAATCTTTCGATTTTCTCCGTTATTCCAAACATGAAGAGAATTGCCAAGGCTTTCAAGGGAAAATCTGCTAAGGCTAGGGAGAATTTGCCTGATTCCTCCGTCGAGGGGTTGAAACTTCTCTCGATTCCTGTCGCTTATGGCTTGAAGGAGACGGCCAAGATGTATGGGTACGGGATCAATTCACCCATCACCAATCTGACCTCGGAGAAGGAAAAACACCTTTGCTACGTCCAGGTAATCCTGCAAAACCCAAATTTCTTCTTTTTGGGTTGAGTTTCGATTCGGCCTTAGGCTCGAAATCGTGCCATGATAGGAGTTTATAAGCGTGAAATAGATTGATTACAAACTGATGTTGCATGTTTTAGGTTCAATTTCTACTGCTTTTAGGCTTATGGATTGATTGATTGTGATTTTTGTGGTTTTGGCACGATGGGTGCGATTTTTGTGGAAAACAGGTTTTGCCTGCAGGTAGTGATGTCGTCGGCGAGATGAGTGATGTCGCCAGCGGCATCAAGCCTTGCAAAGAGGCCTTGGGAAGCGTGATGTCGCCTTTAATTAGAGTGATGTCGCCGGCGACATCATCCATGCCACAAGCGGGTATGAAGTGATGTCCCCGGCGACATCGCTTCTAGCAGAAGTGACATCAGCAGCCTTCTGGTTCTAGTGATGGGAAAATAAATAGGGACTTATCTATTTTGCCTCTGAGTTTTGGATCCGCATGAACTGACTTGTACCGGAGGCATGGGCACCATTGGCGAGTGGTGGCACCATATTTCTGAGAAGGATTTAGAGCTTGCACTAGCCATCAACGAGACGAGCTTCGGGGACTTGGCCCAAATCATGCCGATGTTAATGCCCAAGCTCTCTCATTCGGCCGTGACAGACCTTACAGAGAGGTGGTCTGAAACCACCTACACCTTTCACTTCTCATTTGGGGAAGTGACAACACGCCCTTCGATGTCGTAGCTATGATCGGGCTTCCCTGGACGGATGAGGCCATTCATTTTGATGCCTATGTGGATAAATATCACATTGAGAGGCCCGTGGTGAGGCAGGTGAAGGATCTATTTAGTTTGAAGCCCATCTCAGGGCGGCTATTTTTTGGTGAGTTGCACCAACACTAGACTAGGGCAGATGTGGTGCCTGAGGGTGAGTGAGACGCTTGCGTCCGCTCTATCGTGATTTCCTTGCTCACTGTGTTTTTTTCAATCTCGGGGAGCAAGGACAACTACGGGTTGATATCCGCCGTGGAGGATGTGGCGGGCATTAAGAATAAGAATTGATCGCGTGCCATCCTGGCACAGATGTATCATGGGCTGGATGTGGGAGCCTGTAAGAAGGTGAAGGCCCTTCGCCTCTGCCATCTGCTACTCCAGGTATATCTTCTTGGAAGCATTTTTCTTGATTGTGCACGTCTTCTTTATTGTGAATGCCTTTTTTTTGAACTGATTAATTGTTACTTGTGGAGGCTTGGGCTTTTGAGCACCGGATTCTCACCGTGCCACCGGGCTCCCATTTTCTCGCCCACTGGTGCGGTGGTATTGGCGGGAAGGCCAAGTATCCTACCAAGTACATGGAGGTTCTGAGGAGTGTATGATTGAGCTCGGTATGTGATCTTTTGATTTAATCCTTGTTTCACATTTAGGATAAAACATTAGTAAACAAAACGCGTTTATGAATTTGCATTATACTTACATTGGTTGTTTTGGTTGGTTGTTGGTGCAGTTTGTCCTGGACCCGTTTGACGGGGTGGAGAATCTGCTAGAGGTTGCGAGGGTCAGGAGGGAGGTGGACGACCGTCGGTTTATCGCGGAGTGCCCTTTATCCCAACAGTGGTACTTGGGGGAGCGTGTTCGAGGTTGGAGTTTTGTCCTTATTGCCGACAGACCGGTGCCCGTTGATCCTCCCAGGGGCTTGTGGTGGCCCCATCTGGTGATTACATCTGAGATTGACCAAGCCGAATATATCGAGGGGGATGGCTGGGTTATTTCGAGTGTTCCGGGCTCCTACGAGCAGCATCAGCAGCGTCTACTCCCCTTGTATCCCTAGGAATGATACGATTATCATAATGAGCAAAGGCTGGAGGAGGAGAAAAGGCACCTCAAAGGTATTGTGGATGTCGAGGAGGAAGAAGAGGAGGAAGAGGAGATTGAAGGTGATGTTGGGATCGAAACTGAGGGGGAGGATGAGGCAGGCGCGGATGTAGCTGGCGGGAGTGCGCTAATGTCTCAAGGGGGGCAGCGCTCTTTTGAGGTATGATTGCATTTACGTGCGTGATTTGCAATCGTTTGGGTTTAGGAATGTCGCTTACGTGTGTTTTTCGTGTTTTTCAGGAACCTGCGAGGAAGAGAGGTCGGGATAACCAGAGTGGGATGCGGTATTATGGTGTACCCGTGGGGATAAATTTCGTAGAAGGGCGGCCGGTCAACCAGATGGAAACCTGGTTCCTGCTGATGAACTTGCGAGGCGAGTTCTAACCCAGGAACAAGGGCTCGAGCCGACATGCTCCGATCTTCATGCCAGAAAGCACTACTTACGTAAGGCATGATAATTGCTTTCTTGTTTACCCTTGGATGCGTGCGGTGAATGATTTGCCTTTTGTATTTTGCAGGTGGCGAGGAGTCATGTGGAGCAATTAGCAGAGAATAATTTTGCTCTCTGGGACACGCTTATCGGGCAATCGCTGCTTGTTCAGGTACATTCCCTATTTTTGTCATGTCAAAATAAGATAAGATGCATGTATGGATGATATGAATGAAGTGTATTATTGATGTTTTCCTTGGTTTGCAGGATTTCTTGGTCCTTTGCTTATCAGACGCCAATGCGGCTCGGCGGAGATATGAGGAGACTGCAGAACTCCGACGTCGTGTGAGCGACCTTGAGGGTCAGCTGGAGGTTAGTGCTCAGGAGCGGAGGAGCAAGCAAAACTTGGATCGTGTGCACCTCGGTAGCACCAGTCGCAGAGGAGTAAAGATGTTAGCCCATCGGCGCCCACCCATAGTGGCTGGGGAGTCAAGCAGCGTGCCTATGACAGAATGCAGGGAGGAAGATGAGGATGAGGTTGGTGATTGGCTAGTAAGCTCCGAGGATGTTTCATCTCGTCCGCCCGGCGGTGGCGGGTATGCCTAGATTTGTACTTTCATTTTGCTTTTTGTTTCAAATTTCGGTTTGTACCCTTGATAAATTGGGGTTTGAATAATTGGGATTTGTTGTTTGGTTTTGGTTTGGTAGGCTAGATGTCCAGAATATTTGAATGGTATGTGCCTCCGGGCTTTTATTGAATAAAATTGATTGGCACTGGCACCAGCTTTTGAAAATGTATTTCAGGGCTGTTTACAGGTTTTGTGTGGATCTGAAATGTCGAAATTGCTTCTGATACCGCCGGAAAAATTAATTCCATGCCGCCAACGATATCATTTATATCGCCGGGTGCATCACCTCAAAACCGCTTATACCAATGTCGCTAGCGGCATCAATTGATATCGCCCAAAACAATCCATGTCGTCGACGGCATCGCCTATATCGTCGGCGACATTAACTTCCTAGAGACAGATTCGGCCATTTCTTCAAATTCTGCTTCGACGAGCCACACTTGCATCTATGGGGCTTCCTACGGAGCCTAGGGAACGCAAATTGGAGGGAACTCGTGAAATTCGAGCTCCATCATGACTCTAACGTTTGCATAGACTACCTTCTCGAGTTTTCAATCTAGCAGACTTATTCCGACTTTTGCATAGACCTAGATGTCTTCAGTCTATTCGGATTTTTTTTTATTTATTTTGTTATTTTATTATTATTGCTATTATTTTTTGAGCTAATGAGCTCAGAGCATCCTCGATTAAACTTGCTTGTGATATTTCCATCACTTGGTCGCCAGACATTCATACAATCACAAACACGGAGGTTTCAGTACGAAAGACACTTTTATCGAGTGAATCTAATTTGAGTACAAGATGTTGGCAATCTTTTCCATTAATGGAACCCCTAGTGTTAACTAGCCTTTACAGGTTTTCAAGTTAACATCTCGCTGTTTTTCTCTCGTGCCCTAATTTTTGTCTAAATCGCCCTTTTTGGGTTTTCAGTTCAGCGAGCGATATTGACTTATCCCCTAATTTTTGTACGGTCGATTTGCAGGATACCGACCGTCGGGTGTTACCCTAATTTTTATCCGATCAGTAGAAGACCTAAAGGCGGGTGTTTATCATATATATTTTTTTGGTTTGCCACTTTTCTGATTTGTTTCTTTTGTTTAGACCTGATAATGCTTAAGCCTGTCCTGGTTGACTAGATCGATGAACTCGCTCTTGTCTATGCTCATTAGTTTAATAGCCCTACTTATTTGGTACCATCTTTAGTCACATGACAACCTTCTCAATTTAGTCTGAACCTTTTGTTAACATCGGTATCAGAAGGCTCCAGATGTTTCATTATCGGTCTATGGCTCTTGACGAGGGTGTTGGGTATCTGATTTGCTGTTGTGTGCTTGGTTGTGCCTTTGCAGATTCTCCAAGGTCCTTAGTGTCTGTTCGGTTTTCACCTGGATCACCCAATTCATTCTGGCCATCAAAGTTACATCGGGTAACCTTGCTTTGATTCTGATTGGCCACATTGCAACGTGTTTAGTTTGTGGGAGTTTTGGCGCTTACACAGAGCCGCCTTGATTGGTTCGATTGCCGTTCTGATTGCTATTCTGAGTGCTCCTTCAGTCTACGGTTTGCAGAGCCCTTCCTGTTTAGGCCCGAATTTGCCCCTTGTACAGATGGTTGAGGGTTTTGACCAAGTGATATTTAGTTTGAGGGCCTTTTACTTGGTGCCTTTGAAAGGCGAAGTGGTAGCTTGTTTTGTTGGTTTGCTTGGCAAGCTGATCGCGACTTCAATTGTGCACTTATCTTTGTGGCTCGTAGGATGAAGGTGCTTGCACTCATACTTGATGTTCTAGGTGGTGGTTACCCTCTAATCTTTGTTGGTCGAAGGGTTTGATGCGGGTTAATTTGTGTTGGGTGAAGATATGTTTCTCTTTGAATTTGGTCATTTCCTTGGCGGTGGCATTGGTCTGAGATTCGGCTACGGTGTTTATTTGATGGAGCTTGGGTTTCATCAGTCGTTGGTGGGTGGCTGTATGCCGTGATTTTCCATTTCAGGGGGGCAGTTGATACTTCCTTGGTAGCTTGAAGCTGTACCGTTGAGGGGTTGCTGAGTTAATTCTGGAAGAGACCCATGGTGTTCAACAATCCGACTATTGATCTGGGGACCAAGCAAAAGCATTATCGTGGTCTTTAAGCATTTTACTATCTCACATGTGTTTGACAGGAGTTAAATTATTGGATTTGATTACCATATAAGAGCCTTCGTCTGTACTTAGATTAATTTCATTCAGTAAAATATCCTGAATACTAGAAGCATCATGCGTGTGCTCTCATGAGTGCGTGGATCAAATGGTAGAGACACGACATAGGTAAGAAAAATAGAAGTTACTCGTGGAGCTCAAAGTTTGGTAGCATAAAAGTCTAAACTCTAAGGACTGCAAATCAAGGGTTTTCATCCTCGGTGGCAAGCTGTCTCATTGTGCTTGGTACTTGAGCGAGGTGCCTCTCACTTGACTTAGCTCCCCGGTGAGGACCTTGGCGAACTGCCTCATGACCTTGATTACCGGGTTCTTTTGCTTCTTTGCTAAGACTGTCATGGCTTTGATCATGGTGGTCATAACCTCCTTGGCTTCTTCATCGATTGACTCTTCGCCCTTGCTGTTGGAGCGAGACTTTCCCTTACCATTGGAGTAGATGGCCTTGATGAGGTCTTGCGGCGCATTCCCTTGTTTAGGAAAGCCGGGATTAATCGTCTGTGTTTGGTCGCCAAACTCTAGTAAGGGGATGGATGCTCTTTCAGGGTCGATAATCTTCTTATCCTTTACCAAACGTTGGATGGTGCGAATCAAAGTTTTACATTGATTGGTGTGGTGACCTGATCGCATGTGATATCCGCAAAAGCCTTTTCCTTCTCTTGTGGGAGGATTTTATTCGCGAAGAGGTTTGAGAATGCCAGCTTCCCTTAATTCGGTGAAGATTACATTAAGCCATAGTTTACATGGATTTGTGCTACACTTAAGACCATTGTTTGGCTGAATAGTGGCAGCTGGTGCCAAGTTTTGAGAGGGCTCTTGGTCCACCATGATTTGAGGTGGGGGTATGAGTGAGTCAATGTTTTGAAAGACCTAGTTCCCCTCTGGTTGGACCCTTCCCTCTTTTTGATTGCAGCCTACTGTCACTAATTGACGTGAGAAGGCTTCAACTTACCTGGTCGTACTGAGAAGGCATTAGGGTAGCTGGGATCTTAAACTGTGATGGAGCGACCAACTTTGGGGGCAAGATGTCAAAGAATGATGGAAGAATTGGACTCTGGGCTCCTTCCCTTTGTCTGGGGTAAGTGGATGGCAGCGATTGCTAGAGTGTATTACTATCGGGTGTCATGCCCGGAGATCGCATGACCTGGTCGAAGTTCTGACTTTCTCGGGCTTTCTTGACGGATACCTGTATTAGTTCCTGAATGATGTTTCGGAATTGATTCGAGTTTAGAAACTAGATGATAGCGGTGGTGATTTCTGACCCATGAGATGAAGGGTGAACTGTTGTTTCCGAGGCGGGGGGAAGACTAGTTTGTTTTCTGGGTGAGGCAGAGTTGTCATTGCGAGGAAGAGACATGTGAAGGTTTGGATTTGGGAGAAAGACTGTTTAGGATCATGAACCGTGGGTCAGGCCATGAATGGGTTGTAAATGGTATGGATGGTATGTATTTTTTTTGGGAGCGGTGCGTGATATGTATGGCTGCACGTAGGTGTGGTTAGAGATGACGCAATGGCTTATTCCTCCAACATACGTGGGATGTTTGTATCTCACGCCTCCATAGTGATATATGGTGACACAACAGAGGCACAAGAGAAGCCCTACATATATTGTTAAACTTCTTCCACGGGCAGAAGTAGTAAGGGTAAGTTGATTCATTTTTGGCTCTTGAAGCCGATGCATGGGGGTGCATGATTACGGAGTATATAGCACGCAAATCGTCCCTCTTCCAACCTTATGACTCCCGCGTATCGCCTCTTTGGAAGGATGGAGTTTGACTCCTTTGCCGGTAATAGCGAAAGAAGCGCGTTCCAATTATTTTATTTGTTCTGATGATCCTAAAGGAATGATGTGCTAAGGCTTTTTCTAGCGCGGCTTTGGTATAGGGTGGTTGATGTAGAAGGTTCTCGTTTACCTTGATTCCACGTTACTCAACCACTACCCAAATAGGTGTGATCGTAGGAGTTTACGTGTTGGTTAAAACGAGTGATCCACCCACTAGGCATCCTCAATTCCAACAGGGCATGAGTGATACTTTCGTGAGCTTCTCGGGTAAAATGGGACACCTAAAAATTATCGAACTATCTACACGCGTGAGAATAAAATGTTATAAAAAAAAGAATGAAGTTTTAATTTGGCCAATGATTTCATTACATCATCAAAATCTTTTAAACTTTATGAAAAGAAGATTCAAGTTTAAAGAGATCAGTCCCATCAGAGTCGTCATTGTGAGCGGACGACGTTTTATGCGGCGGCTGCGAAGCCGGGCAGGTGGACCGGCCTCTAAAACTAACGGGGATGATGCGAGTGATGTGATCAGAAAATGGTTTAGCATATTTTAATGCTCAAAAGATACGAGATCGAAATCCCGTACTTAAATTTTTGGTATGATTTTCCCACAGTGTGGTTAGACCATACCTTAAGTAGAGAATCCGATTTTGGATGATGTTATCAATTTTTCATTAGGCCAAGTTAAGATACTTCATTCTTTTTTAATCGGTTTAATTCATCTTATTTATTTGTGTTTTCGGTTATTATGTTGTTTTCGCATTTATCAAGCAGTTGAGGCGATGAATAAATTATTACAGTCATCCAAAAAATAAGTGTGGAAAATAAAATTATTAAAAGGCTTCGGAATCCTATACATTTTTCTATGCGATAAATGAAATACCCGAAGGCCTAATATACATATACCTGCAGAAGACGGTTATTAGAGATACGAGATGTGTTACGCATCATGTATAGTTAGCAAACCAAACAAGACCCGAGTTAGCGCAGATGTGGTATATTTTATTTACAGTATTATAAAGCCTGGTTAGATGGCTAAAATGAGATTTAAACGGCGTTTGTGGGGAAATTCTGTTTTTAACCAAATTTTTGATTCGATCGTTGTTTTAACATGATTATTAGTGAAAATGCCACATGTTATGGGTCGGGTCCATTTTTAGAAGGTTTTGGACCTCCGGCGTTGCACTATATATCCTAGCTTTGGAAAATAAACTAGGTCGAAAATAAATGAAATAAAACAGCTGTCAAGAAAGTCATGCCGCCGAAAATATGGTTGATGCCGCTAGCGACATGGTTGATGCCGCTGGTGACATGGCTGATGCTGCCGGTTACGTCATTGATGTCGCTGGTGACATGAATATGTAGGCAGGCTACATGGCTTTCTGGGTACCATAAAGAAAGGGTCCCACAAGAAAGTGAGGTCTCTGGGGAATGTTATGCCACCAGCGATATCAGTGATGTCTCTAGCTACATGGGTGATACAGCCAGCGACATCACATGTCTCTGGTGACCTCAATTTCTTATAGCAGCAGCGGGCATAGGTAAAAAATGATCGAAAACCCAAAAATGAACACAAATCAACAAGAATCAGCATAAATCAGTAATATTAATGCCAAAGAGCTATGAGACTCGGAATTTTTACCTCGGGTCTTGAATCCACCTCTTCGTGAACCAAGAAACGCCTCCGGGGAGCTTGTTATGATGATTTAGTAGTAAATTTAAGGGTTTCGGGTCTCTAAATCCAATTAAGCTAATTTTAATTACAAGACCTACTGATTTTAAGCTCACAATCAGAGAGTTCAAAAAAGAAAAACTAGGAAAAGTTGATCATAATCCTTTTTCCTGCCTTATCTAATTCTTATCTCACTAAAATCTATTTTCTCATTCTAACCTTAAATTTTCCCATCAAAATCTCTTTCTAATTTCAGCTGCCTCCAATTTCGGATCCCTCTCTCTAATTTCAGCCTAAGGTGTGTTTTTATAGGCAAAATGGAGTGGCAAAAAAGCTATATGTGCAGGGGCCCATTTTGGGCCATACCGCCGATGGCATGGCTTGTAACGAACCGAAATTTCCAAAATTTTGCTTATAATAAATTACTATGGTATTAAAAATATCATAGAAATTATTTTTTTATTGTTATTGTTGTTATTGGATATAAGGCATGAGGAAATAAGAGCTAATTATAGTAAGAAGGATGAATTGGACATTTAATTATTTGTCCAAGGGCAATATTGGAAATTTAAAAAAAAAAAAAAAAACAAATAAATACATACATACTTACAGCCTCTTCTTCCCTCATCCATTTCACTTCATCTTCTTCTCCATTCTTCCCTTCTCCCTTACCAAAATTTTCTATAATCCAAAAACTTCCGATTTCTTCAATTCAACTTCGAATTCTTATTAGAAATCGATCCTTAAGCCCTCTATCATCATCAATTTCAGTCAATCAAGACTAGAAGAGGAGGATTTCAGAAATTAAGATTCGGATGAATAGTAACCCGAGTTTGAGGTGAGTGATTTTTGGTGAAATTAAAGCTTAATTAGTAGAATTTATGGTAGATTAAGCATATTTATGGTATTAGGAAGTTTATTTATGCAATATCTTGATAGAATTATATATGGCTGTTGTAGAGGAAGCTATTGCAAGTAAATCAAAGGCAAAAGGGATAGAAGAGAGCTAGAAAGAGCATAGAAAAAGGTTTGTGTCCCGAATTTCGATTTCTCGGTTTTTCGGGAAATTTTCCAGATTATATACCTGTTTTGTTTTAATGTTTTCTCTCGTTATATAAATCCGATTTGAACGATTCTTTATTTTATTGATATCTACAGAAAGTAAGGAACATATGTTCAGAAGAAACCTTGTTGAATTTCGTTCGTTTTCAATGTGAAATTTTCGTTTGAAGTTGAGTCATGAAATCTGTTTTCGGAAAATCTCAGCTTTGTATACTGTTTAGTATTTTGATCATAACTTTGGTTATAAAATTTGGATTTCTGTGATTCTGGTGGTTTTGGAAAGCCGAGACATGTGGCTATTTATGTTTAGAAGAAAGTTCTTCGATTGGGTGATGTTTTCATAGTGAAAAATGCAGGGGAAGTCAGGTTACGAAACCTGGAAAAATTCTGGAAAGCATGATATTGATTTTATTGAGTTTTAATTGAAGTTTGACGCTTAAAAAGTTGGGATTTGGATTCTTAATTACTGAATTTATGTTGAATTATAATTGATGGTTTATACTGAAATTTTTAAGATGTTATTTTGATTTATTGCCCTTATTAAACGAGTAGAATACGGGTCAGGGTAGATTGGCGCCAATAAAGGGGGGTACAGTACTGTACAAACAATTGAAGCTTTGGCTTCGGGCTTTGGCCGATATTATGATATATATATATTGATATTGAAGCTTCGGCTTCGGGCTTGACCGATATATTGATTTTTGAAGCTTCGGCTTCGGGCTTGACCGATATATTGATTTTTGAAGCTTCGGCTTCGGGCTTGACCGATATATTGATTTTGAAGCTTTGGCTTCGGGCTTGTCCGCTCCCGTATCCATTTTACCGTTATTCAGGACTTGTTTACTTTGGGCAATATGTGGTCAAAGTGTTTGGAAAAGATTGGATATAAATTTGATTATACCTTAAAAGGATTATTATATAAGTTTTGTGAGTTGTTTTCATAAAGTTGGTTAATTTGTTTTTGACTTATAAATATACTTTGTTTCTATTTTAAAAATATTCAAAGTTGTTATTTTTTTTATGGACACCACTAAGCAAATTGCTTAGCGTGTAGTTGATTTTCTACGCGTAGGTGGAGAACTTGTAGATAGCTTGGACCAAAGTGGTACAGGTGGAGCAACTTAAAGAGCAAATAAGGAAGGACTCGAGGTGGATATGTATTTTAATGTAATATTATAGTTTGTAGAATAATGGCATGTACTAGAGAGTGAGAAATGTAAAGTGACATTGAGAAACATTTGGAGAATAATTTGGAGTTTAAAACTTTATATTGGTATTTGTACGTATTAAATCTATAAGTATTAAACTCTATATAGTGGAGTAGAGTTGTTTATTGGGTGATTATTGTTACCGTAGCGCTCCCTATAGAGGGGGGGGGCGTTACATTTGTTGGTATCAGAGCTGAGGTTTAGGCGATTCTAGGACTAGCATGTACATGCCATTTAAGATATAAAAATGTTATGTTAGTTGTTTGATCCACTTTGGTCCAATTTTCAGGAATAAGTCATGGCTAGTAGTAGTCACAACCAGAGTGAGGAAGAGGATGTTGAGAGTACGGTCCGAATCAGACAAGGGGATGAACAAAGACATGAACCACCACCAGTTCATGGGTTTCCTGAACAACCTACTCCGGCACAAGCTGCTTTACTTCAGCATATGACTACTGAAGTAATCACACAAGTACTACGAAACATACAAATCCCCCAAGTTCCTGTAGTACCTCACATTGAAAGAAGAGAGGAGAGAACTCCTCTTGAAAGAATCAAGAAGCTTCCAGCTGATGATTTCAAAGGGGATACAGTGAATCCTGCAATTGCAGAAGATTGGCTCGATCATACTAAATGGTGTATGACTAGGCTTCATTTTACAGATGAAGAAAGATTAGACTGTGTTCAAGGTCTACTCAAAGAACAAGCTAGGAGGTGGTGGGATAATATTATGAGAGAAAGACGACCCGGAGAAATCACTTGGGGACTTTTCTTGGAACAATTTGATAAAAAGTACGTTAGCGAACGATTTAAGGATGAGCAGAGGAAATTGTTCTTGTCTTTGAGACAGGGACGCATGACTGTATCAGAATATGAAGTTCAATTCCTCAAACTCGAGAGGTATGCTCGTGATATCGTTGACAGTGAAGTAAGGCGATGTAAGAGATTCGAAGATGGGCTAAATGATGAAATTAGAGTGCATCTACTTGCACAAAAGATTAGAGTGTTCAATGACTTGGTTGATGCTGCTACAGGCATCGAGAAAATTAATTCAGATAGACAACAAAGAATGGCTAAAAGGTCAGGATTTCAAAAAGGATCACAGGGTTCAGCTAGTTCAGAATCTCCAAGTAAGAAACAGAAGGGAACATCAGAACAAACCCAATCTCATTTTAGAGGGTTTTCACCGAGACAAACCATAAGTACGGGTTCAGCGGCTAGTGTACCTTCAGGTCGAGGCAGAGGAAATATTCCACAATGTTCTAATTGTGGAAGGATGCATACAGGGGAATGTTGGGGAAAAGGTAGAGTCTGCTTTAAATGTGGCTCAAGGGAACATTTGATTGCAAATTGTCCTCAAAGACAGATAAGTACATCTGCACCTACAGTAGTTCCTACTCCTACAATGCAAGGTGGAAGAGGAAGGGGAAGAGGAAATGCTAGTGGTTCAAGTGGGCCTGATGTGGCTCAACAAGCACCACAGAGTGGTAGACCGGGAGGAATGGCGCGAAGTTATGCAATCCGAGGGCCTGAGACTAGAGAATCTACCGAAGTTATTGTCGGTAAATTTTCATTCTTTAATTATGATGTTTATGCTTTGATAGATCCTGGTTCATCTCATTCATATATATGTACTGCATTAGCACAAGAGAAAGGATTGCGTGTAGAAGAATTAGGGGAAAATATTGAAGTGACTAATCCTTTAGGACACAGTGTGATAGTAAACAAAGTGTACATGAATTGCCCTATTATGATTCAACATCAACTTTTCAATGCAAATTTAATTGAGTTACCTTTCCGAGATTATGATGTTATCTTGGGAATGGATTGGTTATCGGAACATCGAGCTATGGTGGATTGTAAAAACAAAAGAATGTCACTTCAAGTTTCTGATGGAGAAGAAATAGTTATCGTGGGGGAAAGATCAGATTATCTCTGTAACATAATTTCTTTTATGAAGACTAAAAGGCTGGTTAGGAAGGGATGTCAGGCCTACCTAATCTTCGCTCTAGAATTTAAGGAGGGTGAGTTAGAATTACAGAATATTCCTACGGTATGTGATTTTCCTGATGTATTTCTAGAAGAACTACCGGGGTTGCCACCAAAAAGAGAGGTAGAATTCGCAATTGATGTATTGCCGGGTACCGCACCAGTATCCAAAGCACCATATAGAATGGCGCCTGCTGAACTGAAAGAGTTGAAGATTCAGTTGCAAGAATTGTTAGACAAAGGATTCATACGCCCGAGTATATCCCCGTGGGGTGCACCAGTGTTGTTTGTTAAGAAGAAAGATGGGTCACTCCGATTGTGTATTGATTACCGGGAGTTGAATAAATTGACAATCAAGAATAAGTATCCATTGCCAAGGATTGAAGACTTATTTGATCAACTCAAGGGTGTCAAATACTTCTCCAAGATTGATTTAAGATCGGGCTACTATCAGATGAGAGTGAAAGGTGATGATATTGCAAAGACGGCTTTTCGAAGCAGATATGGGCACTATGAATTTTTGGTGATGCCATTTGGTCTAACTAATGCACCAGCAGCATTTATGGACCTCATGAACCGTGTCTTTTACTTATATTTAGACAGGTTTGTAGTGGTCTTCATTGATGACATTTTGGTGTATTCTAAGTCACGAGAAGAGCATGATCAACATTTGCGGACAGTCTTCCAAACTTTGAGGGAAAATAAATTGTATGCCAAACTTAGCAAATGTGAGTTTTGGCTTGAAGAAGTTTCTTTCTTAGGCCATGTTGTTTCTGCAGAAGGAATTAAAGTGGATCCTAAGAAGATAGAAACAGTTGTTGAATGGAAACCACCAAAGAACCCTACGGAAGTCAGGAGTTTCCTTGGCTTAGCAGGGTATTATAGAAGATTTGTGAAAGGATTTTCAGTCATTGCTGCCCCACTGACGAAACTACTTCAAAAGAATGCAAAATTTGAGTGGAATCACAAGTGTCAAGAAAGTTTTGAGAAATTAAAGGCGATGTTAACAAAAGCACCCATCCTTTCCCAACCAGAACCTGGAAAAGAATTTGTAATCTATAGTGATGCTTCACATAATGGTCTTGGGTGTTTTTTGATGCAAGAAGGAAAAGTGATTGCCTATGCTTCCAGGCAATTGAAGAATCATGAAAGGAATTATCCTACTCATGATTTGGAATTGGCTGCAATAGTCTTTGCCTTGAAAATTTGGCGACATTATCTTTATGGAGAAAAATGTTATATTTATACAGATCATAAAAGTTTGAAATATTTGCCAACACAGAAAGAGTTGAATTTAAGGCAAAGAAGGTGGATGGAATTCATTAAAGATTACGATTGTCTTATTGATTACCATCCAGGAAAGGCTAATGTAGTGGCAGATGCTCTCAGCAGAAAGACAATGATGGCACTAAGGGCTATGAATACGGGGTTAGCTCTTACCAGTAGTGGAACCTTAATTGCAGAATTGAAGATTCAACCTGTACTACTACAACAGGTTAAGCAAGCACAAAATGAAGATGATGACTTAAAGATTATTCGAGCACGGACACAAGTGGGTATCGTAGACGACTATATGGTTCGAGAAGATGGGTGTCTATATTTTAAAGATAGACTATGTGTGCCAAACAATGAAGAATTAAAGAAGAATATCTTACAAGAGGGGCATAGTAGTCCTTATGCGATGCATCCAGGAGGAAACAAGATGTACCAAAATTTGAAGAGCCATTATTGGTGGAATGGGATGAAGAAAGACATTACTAACTATGTTGCTCAATGTCTAACTTGTCAACAGGTGAAAGCAGAACATCAAGTTCCTTCTGGATTGTTGCAACCTATAACAATTCCAGAATGGAAATGGGAAAGAATCACAATGGACTTCGTGACGTCTTTACCACTTACACAGAAGAAACATGATGCAGTGTGGGTTGTTGTAGATAGATTGACAAAGTCTGCCCACTTTCTTCCAGTTAGGATGGATTATTCACTTGATAGGTTGGCTCAGTTATATATAGATGAGATAGTAAGGCTACACGGAGTGCCTATTTCAATCATTTCTGACCGAGATCCAAGATTTACTTCGAGATTTTGGAAGAAGTTGCAAGAGGCCTTAGGTAGCAAACTTCATTTCAGTACTTCATTTCATCCTCAAACAGATGGTCAATCTGAAAGAGTAATTCAGGTGTTAGAAGACATGATGAGAAGTTGTATCATTGAATTTGAGGGAAGTTGGGATAAGTATTTGTCCCTTATGGAGTTTTCTTATAATAACAGCTATCAGTCAAGCATACAAATGGCGCCATATGAAGCATTGTATGGAAGAAAATGTCGAACTCCATTATATTGGATCGAACTTAGTGAAAACAAGATTGTGGGAGTGGATTTGATTCAGGAGACAAAAGAGAAGGTAAAACTTATTCAAGAAAGATTGAAGACTGCATCAGATAGACAAAAATCTTATGTTGATCTAAAAAGAAAAGACATTACTTATGAAGTGGGAGATAAAGTGTTTCTCAAAGTATCTCCTTGGAAGAAAGTCCTGCGATTTGGCAAGAAAGGCAAGCTCAGTCCGAGATTCATTGGCCCATATGAGGTTATAGAGAAGGTTGGACCGGTAGCTTATCGGTTGGCACTACCACCAACACTCGACAAAATTCATAATGTGTTCCATGTATCAATGTTAAGGAGATACAGATCAGATCCATCACATATCTTATTTCCTGATGTTGTAGAAATCGAACCCGACCTGACGTATGAAGAGGAACCGGTACAAATCTTAGCGAGAGAGGTTAAACAATTGAGAAACAAGTCTATACCTTTGGTAAAAGTACTTTGGAGGAATCATAAGGTTGAAGAAGCAACTTGGGAACCGGAGGATACAATGAAAACTCAATATCCGCAACTGTTTTCAGGAAATTTTCGGGACGAAAATTCATAAGAGGGGGAGAATTGTAACGAACCGAAATTTCCAAAATTTTGCTTATAATAAATTACTATGGTATTAAAAATATCATAGAAATTATTTTTTTTATTGTTATTGTTGTTATTGGATATAAGGCATGAGGAAATAAGAGCTAATTATAGTAAGAAGGATGAATTGGACATTTAATTATTTGTCCAAGGGCAATATTGGAAATTTAAAAAAAAAAAAACAAATAAATACATACATACTTACAGCCTCTTCTTCCCTCATCCATTTCACTTCATCTTCTTCTCCATTCTTCCCTTCTCCCTTACCAAAATTTTCTATAATCCAAAAACTTCCGATTTCTTCGATGCAACTTCGAATTCTTATTAGAAATCGATCCTTAAGCCCTCTATCATCTTCAATTTCAGTCAATCAAGACTAGAAGAGGAGGATTTCAGAAATTAAGATTCGGATGAATAGTAACCCGAGTTTGAGGTGAGTGATTTTTGGTGAAATTAAAGCTTAATTAGTAGAATTTATGGTAGATTAAGCATATTTGTGGTATTAGGAAGTTTATTTATGCAATATCTTGATAGAATTATATATGGCTGTTGTAGAGGAAGCTATTGCAAGTAAATCAAAGGCAAAAGGGATAGAAGAGAGCTAGAAAGAGCATAGAAAAAGGTTTGTGTCCCGAATTTCGATTTCTCGGTTTTTCGGGAAATTTTCCAGATTATATACCTGTTTTGTTTTAATGTTTTCTCTCGTTATATAAATCCGATTTGAACGATTCTTTATTTTATTGATATCTACAGAAAGTAAGGAACATATGTTCAGAAGAAACCTTGTTGAATTTCGTTCGTTTTCAATGTGAAATTTTCGTTTGAAGTTGAGTCATGAAATCTGTTTTCGGAAAATCTCAGCTTTGTATACTGTTTAGTATTTTGATCATAACTTTGGTTATAAAATTTGGATTTCTGTGATTCTGGTGGTTTTGGAAAGCCGAGACATGTGGCTATTTATGTTTAGAAGAAAGTTCTTCGATTGGGTGATGTTTTCATAGTGAAAAATGCAGAGGAAGTCAGGTTACGAAACCTGGAAAAATTCTGGAAAGCATGATATTGATTTTATTGAGTTTTAATTGAAGTTTGACGCTTAAAAAGTTGGGATTTGGATTCTTAATTACTGAATTTATGTTGAATTATAATTGATGGTTTATACTGAAATTTTTAAGATGTTATTTTGATTTATTGCCCTTATTAAACGAGTAGAATACGGGTCAGGGTAGATTGGCACCAATAAAGGGGGGTACAGTACTGTACAAACAATTGAAGCTTTGGCTTCGGGCTTTGGCCGATATTATGATATATATATATTGATATTGAAGCTTCGGCTTCGGGCTTGACCGATATATTGATTTTTGAAGCTTCGGCTTCGGGCTTGACCGATATATTGATTTTTGAAGCTTCGGCTTCGGGCTTGACCGATATATTGATTTTGAAGCTTTGGCTTCGGGCTTGTCCGCTCCCGTATTCATTTTACCGTTGTTCAGGACTTGTTTACTTTGGGCAATATGTGGTCAAAGTGTTTGGAAAAGATTGGATATAAATTTGATTATACCTTAAAAGGATTATTATATAAGTTTTGTGAGTTGTTTTCATAAAGTTGGTTAATTTGTTTTTGACTTATAAATATACTTTGTTTCTATTTTAAAAATATTCAAAGTTGTTATTTTTTTTATGGACACCACTAAGCAAATTGCTTAGCGTGTAGTTGATTTTCTACGCGTAGGTGGAGAACTTGTAGATAGCTTGGACCAAAGTGGTACAGGTGGAGCAACTTAAAGAGCAAATAAGGAAGGACTCGAGGTGGATATGTATTTTAATGTAATATTATGGTTTGTAGAATAATGGCATGTACTAGAGAGTGAGAAATGTAAAGTGACATTGAGAAACATTTGGAGAATAATTTGGAGTTTAAAACTTTATATTGGTATTTGTACGTATTAAATCTATAAGTATTAAACTCTATATAGTGGAGTAGAGTTGTTTATTGGGTGATTATTGTTACCGTAGCGCTCCCTATAGAGGGGGGGGGCGTTACATGGCTGATGCCGCTTGTGGCATCAGCTTCCGGCAAGCCAACAGCCAGCGGGCTCAGGAGCCTAAAAAGTCACAAAGTGGTCAAAAGTAGGTCAAAAGGCATCTTTTTGAATTTTAATGATATTTTAATGGGTATTTTTAATTTGGGTGTAAATCATTGGTTCAAGCTCCTACCGAACGCATTATTGGCCACACCGAACTGGATTTTACCAAGTATAAAATTCGCAAGGAATATTATATTGATAATAAAAATTCTAAAGATAACTTTTATTTTGAGGCATTAAATTGGGTACACGTCATCATTGTCTCGCGAGAGGGAATACAAAATCCCGTGCTCACAATGATATCGCCGACGACATCACTTCTAGCAGAAGCGACATCAGTAGTCTTGCAGCAGGAAATAAGACCTGGAAAAAGACTTGAGACTAATCTGTTGTTTCTAATTTTTGCAGCCCCACGGACTGACCTATACTGGAGGTATGGGCACCATTGGCGAGTGGGGGCACCATATTTCGGAGAAGGATCCTGAGCTTGCTCTAGCCATCAGCGAGACGGGTTTCAGGGACTTGGCCCGAATCATGCCGATGTTAATGCTAAAGCTATCCCATTCGGCTGTGACGGCTATTACAGAGAGGTGGTTTGAAACCACTCATACCTTTCACTTCTCGTTTGGGGAAGTGACAATCACGCCCTCTGATGTTGTAGCCATGACTGAGCTCCCCTGGACGGACGAGGTCATCCACTTTGATGCCTACATGGATAAATATCACACCGAGAGGCCCGTGGAGAGGCGAGTGAAGGAGCTATTTAGTTTGAAGCCCGTCTCGGAGTGGCTATCGTATGGTGAGCTGCACCAACACTGGACTAGAGCAGATGTGGTGCCCGAGGATGAGTGAGAAGCTTGCGTTCGCTCCTTCGTGGTTTCCTTGCTCACCGTGCTATTTTTCCCGATTTCGGGGAGCAAGATCAATTACGGGCTGATATCCGCCGTGGAGGATATGGCGGGCATCGAGAAGAAGAATTGGCCATGTACCATCTTGGCGCAGATGCATCATGGGCTGGATGCGGGAGCTCGAAAGAAGGTGAAGGCTCTCCAAGTCAGCCATGTGCTGTTGCAGGTATACCTTACTTGGAAGAATTTTACTTGATTTTCCCTATTTGGTATGAACACTCTATCTATTATGGCCATTTTGGACTGATTGGTTGTTTACTTGTGTAGGCTTGGGCGTTCGAGCGTCAGATCCTCCCACCAGTCGGGTTCTTGACTACCGTGCCCCCGGGCTCCCATTTTCTCGCCCGATGGTGCGGTGGCATTGGCGGGAAGGGCCAAGTACTCTACTAGCTATCGGGTGTCATTGAGGTTTGCGCGGTTTAGCTCGGTATGTGATGCTTTGGCTTAGACTCTTGTACTTAAAGCGAAACATTAGTAAAAAAATGCATTTATAAATTTACATTATACTTACATTGTTTGTTTTGGTTGATTGTTGGTGCAGCTTGTCCTGGACCCGTTTGACGGGGTGGAGAACCCGTTGGAAGTTGCGAGGGTCAGGAAGGAGGTGGATGACCGTCGGTTTATTGTGGAGAGCCCCTTGTCCCAATAGTGGTACTTGGGGGAGCACGTCCGGGGCTGGAGGTTTGTCCCTATTACCGCCAGGCCGGTGCCCGTTGATCCTCTAAGGGCTTATGGTGGCCCCATTTGGTGATCACGTCCGAGGCTGACAAAGTAGACTATGTCAAGGGAAACGACCGAGTAATCCCACCGTCCCTAGTCTCTACGAGCGTCACCAGCAGTGCCTCTTGCTCGTTTGCCCTCGAATCAAGGATAATGATACGATCGAGTTTCACAACAAGAAGAAGATGGACGAGGAGAAGAGGAAACTCAAAGGGATAATTGATGTTGAGGAGGAAGAAGAAGAGGAAGAGGAGGCTGAGATGGAGGTTGATGAAAACGTCGACATCGAGCCCGAGGGCGAGGACGAGATAGGTGCGGATGTGGCTGATAGGAGCGTGCCGATGTCCTAGGGGGGCACCGCTCTTTTGAGGCGTGATTGCGTTTATTCGCATGATTTGCAATTGTTTAGGTTTAGGAATGTCGCTTGTTTGTATTTTTCATGCTTTTCAGGAACCTGCGAGGAAGAGAGGTCGGGACAACCAGAGGGGGACGCAGTACTATAGTGTACTGGAGGGGATAAATTTTGTGGAAGGGCGTCTGGTTAACCGGATGGAAACTCGGTTCCTACTGATGAATTCCCGAGGCGAGTTCCAACCCAAGAACATAGGTCCGAGCCGACATACTCCGATCTTCATGCCAGGGAGCACTACTTATGTAAGGCTTAAGAACGTGATAATTGCCTCCTTGTTTACCCTTGGATGCAGGTGCTTATTGATTTGCCTTTTGGATTTTTCAGGTTGAGCGGAGCCATGTAGAGCAATTGGTAGAGAACTTCGCTCTCTGGGGTACACTTATTAGGCAATCGCTACTTGTTCAGGTGCATTCCCTATTATGACATAAAAATACGATGTATGTATGGATGCTATGAATGAAGTGCATTATTGACATTTTCCTTGGTTTGTAGGATTTCTTGGCCCTTTCCCTATTAGATGCCGATGCGGCCCGACAGAGATACAAGGAGGAGACTGCAGAACTCCGACGTCACGTGAGCGACCTTGAGGGTCAGCTGGATGCTTCTGTTCAGAAGCGAAGGAGCAAGCAAAACTTGGATCGCATGCACCCCGGTAGCACCAGTCGCAGGGAAGTGAAAATGTCCGCCGGCCGACGTGCGTTTGCCGCGGTTGAGGAGTCTAGCAATGTCCCGATGACTGAGGGTAGAGAGGAGGACGAAGTTGATGATTGTCTAGTGAGCCCTGAGGATGTTTCATCTCGCCCGCCCGGTAGTGGTTGGCTTGCATAGATTTATACCTTCATTTTGCTTTTTATTTCAGATTTTGGTTTGTACACTCGATACATTGGGGTTTGAATAATTTGGATTGTTGTTTGGTTTCGGTTTAGTAGGTTAGATATTCAGGATATCCGAATGGTTTGCGCCCTAGGGCTTTTTACTTTGAATAAATTGGATTGCAGTTGAACAGGTATTGGAAATGGATTACAGGATTGTTTACAGATTTTATATAGGTCTGAAATGATGAAATTGCTTCTGATGCCGCCGGGAAAATTAATTCCATGCCGCCGGCGGCATCATTCATATCACCAGGTGCATTACCTCAAAACCGCCCACACCCATGCCGCTAGTGGCATCAAATGACATCTTCAAATCACTCCATGTCGCCGATGGCATCGCTCAATTCGCCGGCGACATCAACTCCCAAAAACACTATTTTGGCTATTTCTTCAAATTATGCTATGGCAAGTCACACTCAACAGCCATGGGCCTCTGGCGAAGCCTGAGGAACGCAGACTGGAGGGAACTGGAGAAATTCGGGCTTTTTGTTTTTTTCTCTTTTTTTTGACTCTAACTTTTGCATAGAATGCCCTAAGGGGTTTTCAATTTATCAAGCCTTGTCTTAATTTTTGCCTGAACCGCCCTTTTTGGTTTTCAACCTAGCAGACTTATTCCGACTTTTGCGTAGACCTATATGTTTTCAATCTATTCGGATTTATGTTTTTGCAAAGAAACACTGATGAGCTCGGAGCATCTTCAATTAAGCTTACTCGTGATGTTTCCTTCTCCTGGTCGTCAGACATTCATACACTCACAAGTATATGGGTTTCAGTACGAAAGGCACTTTTATCGAGTGAATTTAATTTGAGTACAAGATGTTGGCAATCGTTTCCATTAATCAAACGCCTGGTGTTAACCAGCCTTAATAGATTTTCAAGATAACATCTCACTGCTTTTCTTTCGTGCCCTAATTTTTGTCTGAATCGCCCTTTTTGGGTTTTCAGTTCAGCGGGCAATATTGACTTATCCCCTAATTTTTGCACGACCGGTTTGCAGGATACCGACCGTCGGGCGTTACCCTAATTTTTATCCGTTCAGTAAAAGACTGAAAGGCGGGTAATTATCATATTTATTTTTTGGTGTGCCGCTTTTCTGATTTATTTCTTTTGTTTAGACCTGATAACGCTTAAGCTTGTCCTGGTTGACTACATCGATGAACTTGCTCTTATCCGTGCTCATGACTTTGATAGCCCTGCTCATTCGGTATCATCTTTGGCGACACGATAGCCTTCTCACTCTAATCTGAACTTTTTATTAGCATCGGTGTCGGAGGGTTCCAGATGCTTCAATGTCGGGTCTATGACTTTTGGCGAGGGTATTAGGTATTTGACTTGCTGTTGCGCATTTGGTTGCGCCTTTGCAGATTCTCCAAGATTCTTAGTGTCCGTTCGGTTTCTGCCTGGATCCCCCGATTCATTCTGACCTTCAAGGGTAACCTTGCTTTAATTCTGTGCCTTTGCAGAATTTTCGAGGTTCTTAGTGTCTGTTCAGTTTTAGCCTGGATCACCCGATTCATTCTGACCTTCAAAGTTACATCGGGCAACCTTGTTTTGACCTTGCCAGAAGTTTCATTTGCGGGAGCTTTGGCGCTTACATAGAGCCTTCTTGGTTGGTTTGATAGCCGTTCTGATTGCTATTCTGATTTCTTCTTCAGTCTGTAGTTTGTACAACCCTTCTTGAATTTGCCCCTTGTACCCGTGGTGGAGGGTTTTGACCAAGTGACATTTGGTTCATTGGGCCTTTTACTTGGTGCCTTTGAAAGGTGAAATGGTAGCTTGTTTTGCTGTTTTACTTGGCAAGTTGATCGTGACTTCAGTTGTGCGCTTATCTTTGTGGCTTGTGGGGGTAAAGGTGCTTGCTCTCATACTTTATGCTCTTGGAGGTGGTTGCCCCCTTGGGACTGATCTTTGTTATCCGAGGGGTTTGATGTGGGTTTATTTGTGTTAGGTGAAGATGTGTTTCTCTGTGAGTTTGGTCATTTCCTTGGCTGTGACATTGGTGTAAGATTCGGTTACAGTGTTTATTTGACGGAGGTTGGGTTTCACCAATAATTTATGCCCCCACGCCAAGAATGGCCAAGGAGCGGAGAAGCGTTGGAGAAGGTTTGAAAAAAGGGAAAGGGGTGGGTGGGTGAAAATGTATGCTGTGATTTTCCGTTTCAGGGAACCAGTTGATACTTCTTTGGTAGCTTGAAGGTACACCGTTGCGGGGTAGCTGAGTTAATTCTGGAAGAGACCCATGGTGTTCAACAATCTGACTATAGATCTATAGACCAAGCAAAAGCATTATCGCGGTCTTTATGCACTTTATTATCTCACATGTGTTTGACAGGAGTTAAGTTATTGGACTTGATTATCAAATAAGAATCTTCATTTGTACTCAAACTAATTTCATACAGTAAAATATCCTGAATACTGGAAGCATCACGCGTATGCTCATATGAATGCGTGGATCAAATGGTAGAAACATGACATAAGTAAGAAAAATAAAAGTTGCTCGTGGAGCTCAAAGTTTGGTACATAAACAGTTTAAACTGAAAGAGATCTAAAGATTACAAATCAAGGCTTTTCATCCTCCACAGGCGGGGGGTCTTCAGTGTTGATGTCGGTGGCGAGCTGAGTCTCATTTTGCTTGGTTCTAGGCGAGGTGTCCCTCACTTTACTTGGCTCCCCGGTGAGGACCTCGGTGAACTGTCTCATGGCCTTGACCATCGGGTTCTCTGCTTCGCTTTGACCATGCTTTTTTATTAAAATTGTCATGGCTTTGATCATGGTGACCATAGCCTCCCTAGCTTCGTCATCGATTGACTACTTGTCCTTATCGCCGGAGCATGATTTTTCTTTTCTTTGGAACAGATGGCCTTGATAAGTTCCTGTGGCCCATTCCCTTGCTTAGGTAACTCAGGATTAATCACCCCAGTTTGGTCGTCAAACCTTGACAGGGGAGAATTAGGTGCCCTTTCGGGTTCCATGAACTTCTTATCCCTTATCAAACATTGTATGGCACTGAGTAGGGCCTTACATTCATTAGTGCGGTGACCTGGCAAGACATGATATTCGCAAAAGTTTTTCCTTTCATCTCTTGTGGGGGGTTTATACTCACGGACAGATTCGAGAAGCCCATCCTTTCTTAGGACGACTAATATTGCATTGAGAGGTAAAATCCATGGGTTTATGCTACCTACAGGTCTACTATTCAATGGGGTACCGGAGGTTAAGGTTGGCTTTTGAGTGTCTTTTTGCCCATCCCGACCCGGGAGAAGGATGCGCTTGCTCTATCACCGCTAGTCAATGAGCGCATATCGGAGCTCTTGGGAACCTGCTCTTTCTGATCATAATTAGCAGCTATCAACTGATGTAATGAGGCTTCGACTTCGGGAGTCATGCTCGGATGTTGCATGACCTGGTCGTACTGAGGAGGCATCGGGGTAGCGGGGAGCCTAAACTACGATGGAGTGACCAATGTTGGAGGCAAGGTGCTAGGGAATGTCGGAAGAATTGGATTCTGGGTTCCTTCCCTGTGTCCGGGGTAAGCTGTTGGCAGTGATTGCCAGAGTGTTTCACTAGCGGATGTCATGCCCAGAGATTGCATGACCTGGTCGCTGGCTCGGGGGATGGATGACTCTTGTAGGGTAGCCATAGCAGTGGGTGTCACGCCTGGATATTGCGTGACCTGGTCGAAGTTCTGGTTTGCTAAGGCTTCTTTGACGAATGTCTGAATCAGTTCTCGAATGATTTTTTGGAATTGATCCAAGCTTAAAAACTAGATGATGGTGGTGGCGATTTCTGACCTAAAAGACGGGGGGTGAGCTGCTGTCCTAGAGGTGGGGGTAGGACCAGTTTGTTCTTTAGGCGAGGCAGAGTTGTCATTGCAAGGAAGAGACATGGCTGGTTGTGAAGGTCCGGATTTGGGAGGAAGACTGTCTAGGATCATGAACCGTGGATTAGACCATGAATGGGTTGTAAATGGTATGGATGGTATTCATGCTTTTTGTTTTTTGAAGCGGTGCGTGATATGTATGGCTACACGTAGATGTGGTTAGAGATGATGTGATGGCTTATCCCTCTAAAATACATGGGATGTTTGTATCTCGCATCGTACATAGTGATATATGGTGACGCAATGAAGGCATAAGAGAAGTCCTACGTATGGGGGTGCATGATCGAAAGTAGTAAGGGTAAGTTGATTCCTTTTTTGGCTCTTGAAGCCGATGCATGGGGGTGCATGATCACAAAGTATATAGCACACAAATTGTGCCTTTTCCAACCTCATGACTCCTGCGTAACACCTTTTTGGAAGGATGGACTTTGGCTTCTTCACCGGAAATGGCGAGAGAAGCGCGTTCCAATTTTTATTTGTTCTGATGATCCTAAAGGGATGAAGTGCTAAGGCTTTTTCTAGCGCAGTTTTGGTATAGGGTTGTTGATGTAGAAGGTTCTCGTTTACCTTGATTCCATGTTACTCAACCACTCCCCAAATAGGTGTTACGTGTTGGTTAAAATGAGTGATCCACCCACTAGGCATCCTCAATTCCAACAGGGCATGAGTGACACTTTGGTGAGCTTCTCGGGTAAAATAGGACACCTAAAAATTATCGAACTATCTACACGCGTGTTTGAGGATAAACGTTATAAGAAAGAATGAAGTTTTAATTTGGCCAATGATTTCAATACATCATTAAAATTATTTAAACTTGTTGAAAGTTTTAAGTTTCAAGTTTAAAATGTCTTCCCCACTAGAGTTGCCACTGTGAGCGGACGTGCTTTTCCCGCTTGTGGGGGCCGCATGAGATGCGCCCCACGGGGGGAAAATGGCAACTAGCGCTGTGAAGTGTGCTGAGGGATTGATCCTTATTTTAGGCGTGATGAAAGCACTGATGTCGAAGTTGGATTTAAGTTTAATTTAGGTGTTAAAGGATACGAGATTGAAATCCCGTACCTAAAATAGAGTCGCCATCGGTTCAACTCAATCGTGAAATTTTGGTACGATTTTTCCACCAGTTGGTAGACCGTACCTTAAGTAGAGATTCCGAGTTCGGATGATGTTATCTATTTTTCATTAGGCCAAGTTAAGATATTTCATTCTTTCTTAATCGGTTTAATCCATCCTATTTATTTGTGTTTTTTGGTTATTATATTATCGCGTTTATCGAGCATCGGATTATTACAGTCATCCAAAAGTAAATGCATAAATTGAAATTATTACAGGGCTTTCAAATCCTGTACATTTTTCTATACGATAAGTAAAATACCCGAAGTCCTAACATACATCTACTTGCAGAAGATTGTTAGTATAGATATATAACATGTCATACGAGATATATCACGAATCGTGTATAGTTAGCAAACCAAACAAGACCCGAGTTAGCGTGATCATGGCGTAAACATTCATAACGTTATGAAGCTCGGCTGGATGGCTGAAATTAGATTTGAATGGCGTTTGAGGAAAATTTCGTTTTTACCAAATTTTAGACTCGATTATTATTTTATCCGGATTGTTGGTGAAAATGCCACATGGTATAGGGTGGGGTCTGTTTTCAGAAGGTTTTCGACCTCCATCGTTGCACTGTGTATCCTAGCTTCGAAAAATAAACTAGGTCGGAAAGAAAAAAATAAAACAGCTGTCTAGAAGGCCATGCCGCCGGCGACATTAGTGATGTCGCTAGAGGCATCAATCTGCATGCGGGTTGTATGGATTTTTGAGTACCATAAAGAAAGGGTCCTACAAGAAAGTGAAGCCTCTGGGGAATGTGATGTCACTAGCGGTATCAGCGATGTCTCTAGCGACATGAGTGATACCGCCAGCGACTTCAATTTCTTGCAGCAGCAGCATGTAACGGTCGAAGAATGACCGAAAGCCCGAAAAGAACATAAATCAACAAGAATCAGCATAAACCAACAATATTAATGCCAAAGAGCTTTGAGACTCAGGATTTTTTACCTAGGGGCCGTGAATCCACCTCTTTGTGAACCAAGAAACACCTCCGAGAGCTTCTAGTGACGATTTGGTAGTAAATTTGGTACTTGAGTCTCTAAATTCCTATTTACATTGATTTTAATCTAATGTCTATTAAACTCACAATCAGAGAGTTCAAAGAAGAAAAACCAGGAAAAATGGATTCAAATCCTTTTTCCTACATTTTCTAATTCTTATCTCACTAGAACTAGTTTCTCACTCTAGAATTCTGTAAGTTCTAATTTCAAATCAATCTCTTTGTGTTCTGTTTTCTGTTTTCCCCCCTTTTTTAAAGCCTAAGGTGTGTTTTTATAGGCAAAATGGGGGTGGTCTTCGAGACCTTTTAGCCATTTTCACCAAAACGGCAAAAAAGAGACTGTCCTGAGGAAGAAGAAAGCTGTCTACAGAGCCCGATTTGGTCATCCCGCCGGCAACATGGGTGATACCGCCGGCGGCATGGGGCGATGCCGCTGGCGGCATCAGCTTTCAAAAAGCTGACTGCCAGCGGGTCCACCAGCCGAAAAAGCTGCCAAACACGGGGTCAAAGGGGTCAAAGGTGGATTTTTTAAATTTTAATGATATTTTAATGGGTATCTAGAGGTTTATTTAATTTGGGTGTAAATCATCGGTTCAAGCTCCGACCGGACGCGTTATCGGCCATGCCGAACTGGATTCTACCAAGTATAAAGTTCGCACGGAACATTATATTGGTAATAAAAATTCTAAAGAGAACTTTTATTTTGAGGCATTAAAATTGGGTACATGTCATCATCATCTCGCGAGAGGGACTGCAAGATCCTGTGCTCACATTGTTTTTTTTACAAAGTTATCACCTTGAAAAATTTGCTACACAATCAGTAATTCAATCCCTTCAAGAACTAAACACTCAAATCGGTTTGTAAGAATTCTCAAACGAAATTATAAACTTGAAGAATTCAACACCCAACCTTTGTTAAAACAAAAGTTGTAAAATCTCATACTTGGGTGAGTATTGAGATTGAGATTTAGCTTGAATTAGGCATAGTTTAAGTGGTACATCACTGTGTGACTTAGCTTGAACTTTGATAGAGTTTGAGTGGTATATCCCTTAGAGAAAAGGACTCAGTCAAGCTTGGAGTTAGTTTGGTTATATATCCTACTTCCGGAAGAAGAGAGATTCTACGGAGACAAGCTCCAAAGGACTCAGCCAAGCTAGGGATTAGTTTGGTGGTATATCCTACATCTGGAGGAGAAAAAATCTCTTGAGACAACTGTAAAGGCTTGATTTCTGCCCGTGAAAGAAATCTCACTAGTGGACTTAAGCTCGGAGGAGGAAACTCCGGGAACTGGACGTAGACGGGGTCAAACCAGTATAAGATCGGTGTGTTTTACTTCTCTTACTTTAAGCTTTTACTTTTAGTGCGTTTCATTTCATATTTGCATCATTCGGATCCACAAACTCCGGAGCAAATCAAACACGCTACATAAGACTTTTGAAAAGTCTAATATTTCTCAAAAAATGTCATTCACCCCCCTTTGACCCTAATCATACAAGCACAATGTGAGCGGACAACCTTTTCCCCTCCCGCGAGGGCCTCGTGAGATGTGCCGCACGGGGGGAAATATAACTAGCGTTGTGAAGCATGCCGAGGGATTGATCCTCATTTTAAGCGTGATGAAAGCGCTGATGTTGAAGTTGGATTTAAGTCCAATTTAGGTGTTAAAGAATACGAGATTGAAATCCCGTACTTAAAATAGAGTCACCACCCGATTCAGCTCAATCGGGAAATTTTAGTACGATTTTCCCACCAGGTGGTAGACCATACCTTAAGTAGAGATTCCGGGTTCGGATGATGTTATCTATTTTTCGTTAGACCAAGTTAAAATATTTCATTCTTTCTTAATCGATTTTAATCCATCCTATTCATTTATGTTTTCGGTTTGTATGTTATTTTCGAGTTTATCAAGCATCGAAGCGATAAATAAATTATTACCGTCATCCAAAAGTAAATGTAGAAATTGAAATTATTACAGGGCTTTCAAATCCTATACATTTTTCTATGCGATGAATAAAATACCCGAAGGCCTAACATCCATCTAACCTAAATCTACCAGCGTAAAATGGTTAGCACAAATATGGCACGTTGTACGAGATACATCACGAATCCTGTATAGTTAGCAAACCAAATGAGACCCGATTTAGCATGAACATGGCATATATATTTATATCGTTATGGCTAAAATGAGATTTGAACGACGTTTAAGGAAGATTCCGTTTTAACCAAATTTTAGACTCGATTGTTATTTTATCCGGATTATTAGTGAAAGTGCCACATGGTGTGGGGTGGGGTCTATTTTTAAAAGGTTTTGGACTTCCATCGTTGCACTGTGTATCCTAGCTTCGAAAAATAAACTAGATGAAAATGAATGGAATAAAATAGCTGTCTAGAAGGTCATGCCGCATGCGACATGGCTGATGCCACCGGCGACATCAATGATGTCGCTAGAGGCATCAGTCCGTAGGCATGTTGTTTGGCTTTTTGAGTACCGTAAAGAAAGGGCCCTATAAGAAAGTGAGGCCTCTGGGGAATGTGATGTCGCTAGCGGTATTAGCGATGTCTTTAGCGATATGAGTGATACCGCCGACGGCATCACATGTCTCCGGCGACTTCAATTTGTCGTAGCAGCAATAGGTAATGGTCGAAAAATGATCGAAAACCTGAAAACGAACGCAAATCATCAAGAATCAGCACAAACCAGCAATATTAATGCCAAAGAGCTTTGAGTCTCAGGATTTTTACCTCGAGGCCGTGAACCCATCTCTTCGTGAACCAAGGAACACCTCCGGGGAGCTTGTAATGGTGATTTGGTAGTGAATTGGGTACTTAAGTCTCTAAGTTCCTATTTAGATTGATTTTAACTTAATGTCTACTGATTTTAAGCTCACAATCAGAGAGTTCAAAGAAAAAAAACCAGGAAAAATGGATTGAGATCCTTTTCCCTACATTTTCTAATTCTTATCTCACTAGAATCTATTTTCTCACTCTAGAATTCTGTAAATTCAAGTTTCAGATTGTTCTTTTGTGTTCCTCTCTTTTAATTTTGAAACCCTAAGGTGTGTTTTTGTTTGCAAATTGGGGATGTCTTTGAGACCTTTCAGCCATTTTCACCGAAATGATAAAAAAGAGACTGTCCCAAGGAGGAAGATGAAAGCTCTCTACAGAGCCCGATTCGGCCATGCCATCGGCGATATAGATGATACCGCCGACGGCATGGGGCTATATCGCTAGCGGCATCAGCTTTCAAAAAGCTAATTGCCAGGAGGCCCACAAGCCTGAAAAGCTGCCAAACGCGGGTCAAAAAGGTCAAAGCGGGATTTTTGAATTTTAAAGGGCATTCTAATGGGTATTTAGAGATTTATTTAAGTTTGGGTGTAAATCATCGGTTCAAGCTCCTACCGGACTCGTTAACGGCCGTGTCGAACTGTATTCTACCAAGAATAAAGTTCGCAAGGAACATTATACTAGTAATAAAAATTCTAAAGAGAAGTTTTATTATGAGGCATTAAAATCGGGTACATGTCATCATCTTCTCACGAGAGGGAATGCAAAATTCCGTGCTCACAGGCTGCCCCTCGGGGGATCACTGCCGCCACATGTTAGTAAGATTGTACGAAAGAGCAAGGGATAGGAATGATACTTGATGGATGACTGGTTTACCCCTTGGTCGGACTTGTGCTTTGTGGAGAGGATGCCCCTTGGTCGGACTTATGCTTTACAGATTGGTTGCCCCTTGGTTGGACTTGAGCTTCGCTGAGAGATTGCCCCTTGGTCAGACTTATGCTTTGTAGATTGGTAGAGTGTAGTTCCTGCAAGAAGCAATAAGTAAAAGATCAGACCGATTCTTGAATGACGTTTTTACTACTTGATCGATTTTGTGAAACAAAAAATATTTTTGCCCCTTCGATCAATAGTAAAAACGTAATAATAAAAAGTACAAGGGTTTTAGAAGTCTTGGGAGCGATAGGATGGTACAGGGTCATGTTACGATCTTGGAGGGGTGAACCCAAAGGTGACATGTATAGGGTCATACCGGGACCTTTAGTTGGCGTTTGAAGATCAGAATGTACAGGGTCATTCCACAATCTCCAATGATGTTCCGGGGGATGAATCCGAAGATTGGTATATACAGGGTCATGCCGTAATCTCCGGTTAGTGAACAGTGGGTGAACCCAAAGGGTGATACATATAGAGACTGTATCAGGGACCTTCAGTTGGCATTCCAAGAGTGAATTTAAAGATCATAACATACACGATCATTCCATAATCTCTAATGGTGTTCCAGGGGATGAATTCGAAGATCAGTATGTAGAGGGTCATGCCGTAATCTCCGGTTAGTGGACAAGGGGTGAACCTAAAGGGTGATACATACAGAGACTGTTTCAGGGACCTTCTGTTGGGGTTCTAGGGGTGAACCCAAAGGGTGATACATACAGAGCCTGTATTAGGGACCTTCAGTTGGCGTTCTGGGGGTGAACCCAAAGGGTGATACGTATAAAGCCTGTATCAGTGACCTTCAGTTGGCATTCTAGGGGTGAACCCAAAGGGTGATACGTACAAAACCTGTATCAAGGACCTTCAGTTGGCATTCTGGGGGTGAACCCAAAGGGCGATACATATAGAGCCTGTATTAGGGACCTTTAGTTAGCATTCTATGGGTGAACCCAAAGGGTGATACGTATAGAGCCTGTATCGGGGACCTTCAGTTGGCATTTTGGAGGTGAACCCAAAGGGTGATACGTATAGAGCCTGTATCAGGGACCTTCAATTGGCGTTCTGGGGGTGAACCTAAAGGGTGATACGTATAGAGCCTATATCAGGGACCTTCAGTTAGTGTTTTGGGGGTGAACCCAAAGGGTGATACGTACAGAGCCTGTATCAAGGACCTTTAGTTGGCGTTCTAGGGGTGATCCCAAAGGGTGATACGTACAGAGTCTGTATGAGGGACCTTCAGTTTGCATTCCAGGGGTGAACCCAAAGGGTGATACATATAGAGCCTATATCAGGGACCTTTAGTTGGCACTCTAAGGGTGAACCCGAAGATTGACATGTACCGGGTCATGCCGTAACCTCCGGATAGCGTACAGAATGAGCATATTGGGTTTGTGTTTATGGTTTTGTGCATGCGAAGAGTAGAATGAAACAAGATTATATAGATTTTAGATGACGTTTTTACTGCTTGATCGATTTTGTGAAACAAAAGTATTTTTGCCCCTTCGATCAACAGTAAAAACGTAATAATAAAAGTACAAGGGTTTAGAAGTCCTAGGATGTCGGGGCTAGAGTCGGGATTCCACCGAGGATGGCTGAAAAAAAGCAGGAGAGGTTGATATCGCCGGCGATATGGATGATGTCGCTGGTAGTTTTAGGTGATGTCGCTGGTAGTTTTAGGTGATGTCACAAGCGATGTAATTGCCACTTGGCAGCTTTCTCCGGTCAAAATAATTCAGAATTCAAATTGGTGGAGGTGATGTCACCGGCGGCATGAATGATGTCGCTGGCGGTATGTAATGATGCCGGCGGCGGCATGGATCAGGCAGTTTCAGATAAATTAAAACTCCTCGAATTTCGCACGACAGTTTAATAGGAAGTAAAACTCCTTCCTTTCCTCATTCTGCATATACAAAACCGCACCCGCTTTGCTCCATTCTTCTCCAAACCTTTCACTTTCTTCACTATTCCAACCTTGAAGAGAATTGCCAAGGCTCTGAAGGGAAAATTCGCTAAGGCCGGGGAGAGCCGGTCTGATTCCTCCTTCGAGGGGCTGAATCTTCTCTCGGTTCTCGTTGCTTACGGGTTGAAGGAGACAACCAAGATGTATGGGTACAGGATCAATTCCTCTATCACTGACCAGACCCTGGAGAAGGAGAAACATCTTTCCTATGTCCAGGTAATCCTGCAAAACTCAAAATTCTTCTTTTTGGGTTGAGTTTTGATTCGATTTTAGGCTCAAAATCGTGCCATGATAGGAGTTATTAGCGTGAAATAGATTGATTACAAACTGATATTGCATGTTTTAGGTTAGATTTTTACTATTTTTAGGCTTAGGATTCGCTTAATTTTGATTTTTGTGGTTTTAGCGTGATGGGTGCGATTTTTGGGGCAAAATTGGGTTCTGCCTGCAGATATCGATGTTGCCGGTGGCATGAGAAATGTCGCCATTGGCATCAGAGAGGTCGCCAGCGGCACGAGCGATGTCGCCAGCGGTGTCAGGCCTTGCAACAGGCCAAAGCAAGCGTGATGCCGTTTTTGCTCGAGTTGATGTCGCAGCGGCAGCGGTATGGATGATGTTGTCGGGGACATCACTTCCAGCAGAAGCGACATCAGCAACCTTGCATTAGGAAATAAGAGTTAGAAAATGACCCGAGACTTATCTCTTTGTTTTTGATTTTTACAGCCGCACGGGTTGACTTACACCGGAGGCATGGGCACCATCAATGAGTGGTGGCATCACATTTCAAAAAAGGACCCCAAACTCGCGCTTGCCATCAATGACACGAGTTTTGGCGATTTGGCCCGAATTATGCCCATGATATTGCCGAAGCTTTCTCACTCGGCTGTAACTGCTTTGACGGAGAAGTGGTCGGAAACCACACATACTTTCCACTTCCTATTTGGGGAGGCGACCTGTATCGTCCCCCCTATAGGGAGCGCCATGGTAACTATAAACACCCAATAAACAACTCTACTCCACTATATAGAGTTCAATACTTATAGATTTAATATGTACAAATACCAATACAAAGTTTCAAACTCCAAATTATTCTCCAAATGCTAATTATTCTCCAAATATTTCTCAATGTCACTTTACATTTCTCACTCTCTAGTACATGCCATTATTCTACAAACCATAATATTACATTAAAATATAAATCCACCTCGAATCTTTCCTTAATTGCTCTTTAAGCTGATCCACCTGTACCACTTTGGTCCAAGCTATCTACAAGTTCTCCACCTACGCGTAGAAAATTAACTACACGCTAAGCAATTTGCTTAGTGGTGTCCATAAAAAAAATATAACAACTTTGAATATTTTTAAAATAGAAATAAAGTATATTTATAAGTCAAAAATAAATTAACCAACTTTATGGAACCAAATAACAAAACTTATATAGTAATCCTTTCAAAGTACAATCAAATTTGTACCCAATTTTTTCCAAATACTTTAACCACATATTGCCAAAGTAAACAAGTCCTGAATAACGGTAAAATGGATACGGGAGCGGACAAGCCCGAAGCCGAAGCTTCAAAATCAATATATCGGTCAAGCCCGAAGCCGAAGCTTCAAAAATCAATATATCGGTCAAGCCCGAAGCCGAAGCTTCAATATCAATATATATATATATATATATATATATATATATATATATCATAATATCGGCCAAAGCCCGAAGCCAAAGCTTCAATTATTTGCACAGTACTGTACCCCCCTTATTGGAGCCAATCTACCCTGACCCGTATTCTACTCGTTTAATAAGGGCAATAAATCAAAGTAACATCTTAAAAATTTCAGTATAAACCATCAATCATAATTCAACATAACTTCAGTAATTAAGAAATCCAAATCCCAAATTTTTAAGCATCAAACTTCAATTAAAACTCAATAAAATCAATATTCATACTTTCCAGAATTTTTCCAGGTTTCATAACCTGACTTCCCCTGCATTTTTCACTATCAAAACTTCATCCAATCGAAGAACTTTCTTCTAAACATAATTAGACACATGTCTCAGCTTTCCAAAGCCACTAGAATCACAGAAATCCAATTTTTATAACCAAAGTTATGATCAAAATACTAAACAGTGTACAAAGCTGAGATTTTCCGAAAATAGATTTCATCACTCAACTTCAAACGAAAATTTCACATTGAAAACGAACGAAATTCAACAAGGTTTCTTCTGAACATTTATTCCTTACTTTCTGTAGATATCAATAAAATCAAGAATCGTTCAAATCGGATTTATATAACAGAGAAAACATTAAAACAATACAGGTATACAATCTGGAAAATTTTTCGAAAAACCGATAAATCGAAATTCGGGACACAAACCTTTTTCTATGCTCTTTCTAGCTCTCTTCAACCTCTTTTGCCTTTGATTTATTCGCAATAGCTTCCTCTACAACAGCCATATATAATTCTATCAAGATATTGCATAAATAAACTTCCTAATACCATAAATATGCTTAATCTACCATGAATTCTACTAATTAAGCTTTAATTTCACCAAAAATCACTCACCTCAAACTCGGGTTACTATTCATCCGAACCTTAAAATATGAAATACTCCTCTTCTAGTCTTGATTGACTGAAATTGATGATGATAGGGGGTTTAAGGATCGATTTCTAACAAAAATTCGAAGTTGAATCGAAGAAATCGGAAATTTTTGGATTAGGGAGAATTTTGTTAAGGGAGAGATGAAGAATGGAGAAGATGAAAAATGATGGAGGTGAAGAAGAGAGAGGCTGGATAGAAAGATATGCATTTTGTTTTTTTTTTTTCAATTTCCAATATTGCCCTTGAACAAATAATTAAATGTCTAATTCATCCCTCTTACTTAATTAACTCGTATTTCCTCATGCCTTATATCCAATAACAATAATAACAATAAAAATAATTTCTATGATATTTTAATACCATAGTAATTTATTATAAGCAAATTTTGGAAATTTCGGTTCGTTACACGACCATCACTTCTTCGGACGTGGTGGCAGTGACCGGATTGCCGTGGACTAACGAGGTTATCCATTTTGACATTTACATGGACAAGTACCATACGCAGAGGCTCGTGGTGCTGCGCGTGAAGGCGTTGTTTGGTCTGAAGCCGTCTTGAGGGCGGCTATCTTATGTTGATCTGCACAAGCACTGGACTAGGGAGGATATGGTGCCGGAGGATGATAGAGACCCTTGCATCTGCTCCTTCGTGATTTCCTTGCTTACCGTGCTATTATTTCCGGTTTTAGGGAACAAGATCAACTACAGGCTGATATCTGTCGTGGAGGATGTGGCGAGCATCAAGAAGAAGAATTGGCCGAGGGCCATCCTGGCGCAGATGTACCATGGGCTAGATGTAGGGCGCTCGGAAAAAGGGGAAGGCCCTCTGTCTCAGCCATCTGCTACTTCAGGTATACCTTCTTTGGGAGCATTTTACTTGATTGTGCATGTTTTATTTACTGTGGATGTTTTTGAACTAATCAATTATTACTTGTGTAGGCCTGGGCTTTCGAGCACCAGATCCTTCCGCCGGTGGAGTTCAAAAAGACTGTGCCGCCGGGTTCCCCTTTTCTCGCCCATTGGTGCGATGGTATTGGCGGGAAGGCCAAGTACCCTACGAAGTACAGGGAGGTCTTGAGGAGCGCGCAATTGAGCTCGATATGCGATCTTTTTGATTTAGTCCCTGTTTTACATTAGTAAACAAAAAGTGCTTATGTATTTACGTTATACTTACCTTAGTTGTTTGGTTGATTATTGGTACAGCTTATCCTGGACCCGTTTAATGGGGTGGAGAACCTGCTGGAAGTTGCAAGGGTCAAGGAGGTGAATGACCGTTGATTTATATTTGAGTGCCCTCTATCGCAGCAGTAGTACTTGGGAGAGCGGGTTAGGGATTGGAGATTTATCCCTATCGCCGCCAGGTCGGTGATCGCTGATCCTCCCAAGGGTTTATGGTGGCCCCATTTCGTGATTACATTTGAGGCTGATAAAGCCGACTATATCGAGGGGGATGGCTGGGTCATCCCTAGCATTCCAGGCTCCTACGAGCGGCACTAGCAGCCCCTGTTCCCCGTGTGTCCCTGCATCCATAGGGATGATATAATTGTGTACCATAATAAACAAAGATTGGAAGAGGAGAAGAGGTGGCTCAAAGGTATAGTTGATGTTGAGGAGGAAGAATAAGAGGAAGAGGAGGCTGAGATCGAGGTTGAGGAAAACATTGAAATCGAGCTCGAGGGAGAGGATGAAACAGGTGCGGATGTGGCTGGTAGGAGTGTGCCGATGTCCCAGGAGGGGCACCACTCTTTTGAGGTATGATTGCATTTATGTGCATGATTTGCAATTGTTTGGGTTTGGGATGTTGCTTATGTGTGTTTTTCATGCTTTTTAAGAACCTGTGAGGAAAAGAGGTCGGGACAACCAGACCGAAATTCAATGCTATGGTGTACCGTAGGTGATAAATTTTATAGAAGGGCGCCTGGTCAACCCGATGGAGACCTAGTTCCTGCTGATGAATTCCCGAGGTGAGTTCCATCCAAGGAATATAGGCCCAAGCCGGCATGCTGCGTTCTTCATGGCAGGGGGCACTACTTATGTAAGGCTCGAGAACATGATAATTATTTTCTTGCTGACCCTTGGATGCCGGTGCTTATTGATTTCCCTTTTGGATTTTTTAGGTTGTACGAAGCCATGTAGAGCAATTGGCAGAGAATAATTTCGCTCTTCGGGACACACTTATTGGGCAATCGCTGCTTTTTCAGGTACATTCCCTGCTAAGATATGCCAAAATAAGATATTATTTACGTATGGATGCTATGAATGAAGTGCATTATTGATGCTTTCCCTGGTTTGTAGGCTTTCTTTGCCCTTTCCCTATCGGATGCCGATGCAGCCCGACGGAGATATGAGGAAGAGACTGCAGCACTCCGACGTCATGTGAGCAACCTTGAGGGTCAATTGGAGGCTACCGTTCTTGAGCGGAGGGGCAAGCAAAACTTGGATCGCGCGCACCCCGGTAGCACCGGTTGCAGAGGAGTGAAGATATCCTCCGACCGGGGCCCTTCTATTGCGGTTGAGGAGTCTAGCAGCATCCCAATGACTGAGGGAAGAGAGGAGGAGGAGGTTGATGATTGGCTAGTAAGCCCTGAGGACGTTTCATCTTGCCCTGCCGGCAGTGGCGGACATGCCTAGATTTATACTTTCATTTTGCTTTTTATTTGGTTTGTACCCTCGATACATTGGGTTTGAATAATCTGGATTGTTGTTTGGTTTTGCTTTGGTAGGCTAGATGTTCGAAATATTTGAATGGTTTGCACCCTCGGGCTTTCATTGAATAAATTGGATTGGCACTCGCACCAGATTTTGAAAATGTATTACAGGGTTGTTTATAGGTTTTCTATAGGTTTGAAATGATGAAATTGCTTCTAATGTCGCCGAGAAATTAATCCCATGCCGCTGGCGGCATCATTCATATCGCCGGGTGTATCACCTCAAAACTGCCCATACCCATGCCGCTAGCGGCATCAACTGCTATCGCCCAAGTCACCCCATGTCGCCTGCGGCATCAACTGTCCATAAAAATAGATTCGACCATTTCTTCAAATTCTGCTATGCTAAGCCACACTCAACAGCTACGTGGCTTCCTGCAAAGCCTATGGAACGCAGATTTGAGGGAATTGGAGAAATTCAGTCTTCTCTCTCTTTTTTTTGACTCTAACTTTTGCATAGACTGCCCTAAGGGGTTATTAATCTATCGAGCCTTGTCTTAATTTTTACTTGGACTGCCCTTTCGGGTTTTTAACCCAACAGACTTATTCTGACTTTTGCATAGACCTAGATGTTTTCAGTCTATCCGGATTTTTTTAGAAAGAAACACTGATGAGCTCGGAGCATCTTTAATTAAGCTTAGTTGCGCTATTTCCTTCACTTGGTCGCCAGGCATTCATACACACAAGTATAGAGGTTTCAGTATGAAAGACACTTTTATCGAGTGAATTTAATTTGAGTACAAGATGTTGGCAATCATTTCCATTAATCGAACTCCTGGTGTTAACCAGCCTTTATAGATTTTCAAGTTAACATTTCACTATTTTTCTCTTGTGCCCTAATTTATATCCGAACCGCCCTTTTTGGGTTTTTAATTCAGCAGGGGATATTAACTTATCCCCTAATTTTTGTATGGCCGATTTGCAGGATACCGACCGTCGGGTGTTACCCTAATTTTTGTCCGATCAGTAAAAGATCGAAAGGCGGGTGATTATCATATGTATTATTTGGTGTACCGCTTTTCTGATTTATTTCTTTTGTTTAGACCTGATAATGCTTAAGTCTGTCTTGGTTGACTAGGTCGATGAACTTGCTCTTGTCCGTGCTTATGACTTTGATAGCCCTACTCAATCGGTATCATCTTTGGCTACACGACAGCCTTCTCAATTTGATCTGAACTTAGTCGGTGTCGGAAGGCTCCATATGCTTGAATGCTGGGTCTATGGCTCTTGGCGAGGGTATTAGGTATTTAACTTGCTATTGTGCGCTTAGTTGTGCCTTTGCAGATTCTCCAAGGTTCTTAGTGTCCCTTCAGTTTTTGCCTAGATCACCTAATTCATTCTGACCTTCAAAGTTACATTGGGTAACCTTGCTTTGATTCTGATTGACCACATTGCAAGGAGTTTAGTTTGTGGGAGTTTTGGCGCTTACACAGAGCCGTCTTGGTTGGTTTGTTTCCCATTCTGATTGCTATTCTGATTGCTCCTTCAGTCTGCGGTTTGTACAACCCTTCCTTGTTAGGCCTGAATTTACCCCATGTACCGGTGGTGGAGATTTTTGTCCAATTGACATTTGGTTTGAGGGCCTTTTACTTTTTACCTTTGAAAGGTGAAATGGTAGCTTGTTTTGCTGGTTTACTTGGCAAGCTAATCGTGACTTCAGTTGTGCGCTTATATTTGTGGTTATGGGGTAAAGGTGCTTGCTCTCATACTTTATGCTCTTGGCGGTGGTTGCCCCATGATCTTTGTTGCTCGAGGGGTTTGATGCGGGTTAATTTGTGCTAGGTGAAGATGTGTTTCTCTGCAAGTTTGGTCATTTCCTTGGCGGTGACATCGGTGTAAGATTCGACTATGGTGTTTATTTGACGGAGGTTGGATTTCGTCAATCGTGTATGCCCCCATGCCAAGGATGGCCAAGGAGAGGAGAAGGGAAAGGGGTGGGTGGGTGAAAATATATGCTGCGATTTTCCATTTCAGGGAACCAGTTGATACTTCTTTGGTAGATTGAAGGTACACCATTGCAGGGTTGCTAAGTTAATTCTGGAAGAGACCCGTGGTGTTTAACAATCTGACTATTGATCTGGGGACCAACCAAAAGCATTATCGCGGTCTTTAAGCACTTTATTATCTCACATGTATTTGACAGGAGTTAAATTATTGGAGTTGATTACCACATAAGAGTCTTCGTTTGTACTCATTAATACTGTAAAATATCCTAAATACTGGAAGCATCATGCGTATGCTCATATGAATGCATGGATCAAATGGTAGAGACATGACATAAGTAAGAAAAATAGAAGTTGCTCATGGAGCTCAAAGTTTGGTACATGAAAAGTTCAAACTGAAAGAAATCTAAAGATTACAAATCAAGGCTTTTCCTCCTCCACAGCCGGAGGGTCTTCAGTTTTGATGTCGGTGGCGAGCTGAGCCTCGTTCTGCTTGGTTCTTAGGCGAGGTGTCTCTCACTTGACTTGGCTCCCCGGTGAGGACCTCGGTGAACTGCCTCATGGCCTTGATCATCGGGTTCTTTACTTCATTTTGACCATGCTTCTTTGCTAAAACTGTCATGGCTTTGATCATGGTGGCAATAACCTCCTTGGCCTCTTCATCGATTGACTCCTCGTCCTCGCTGTCAGAGCGAAACTTTCCCTTACCATTGGAGTAGATGGCTTTGATGAGATCCTATGGCCCATTCCTTTGTTCAGGAAAGCTGGGATTGATCATCCGTGTTTGGTTTCCAAGCTCTGGCAAGGGGCTAGATGCTCTTTCAGGGTCAATAATCTTCTTATCCTTTACCAGACGTTGGATGGCGTAAACCAAAGTCTTACATTGATTGGTGTGGTGACCTGACAGCATGTGATATCTGCAAAAGCTTTTTCCCTCCTCTTGTGGGAGGTTTGTATTCGCGAAGGGGTTTGAGAAGGCCAACTTCCTTCAATTCGGTGAAGATTACATTAAGGGGCAGTTTCCATGGATTTGTGCTACCCTTAAGACAACTGTTTGGCTGAATAGTCATAGCTGGTGCCAATTTCTGAGAGGTCTCTTAGCCTACCATGATTTAAGGTGGGGGTATGCACGAGTTAGTGTTCTGAAAGACCTGATCCCCCTCTGTTTGGACCCCTCCCTCTTTCTGATCGCAACCCGCTGTCACCAATTGTCCCAAGAAGGCTTTAACTTTAGGTGTCATGCCCGGATGTTGCATGACCTGGTCATACTCAGGAGGCATTAGGGTAGCGGGGAGCCTAAACTGCGATGGAGTGACAAATGTTGGAGGCAAGGTGCTAGGGAATGATGGAAGAATTGGACTCTGGGCTCATTCCCTTTGTCCGGGGTAAGCGGTTGGCGGTGATTGCTAGTGTTTCGCTATCGAATGTCATGCCTGGAGATTGTATGACCTGGTCACTAGCTCGGGGGATGGATGACTCTTGCAGGGTAGCCATAGCAGTGGGTGTCACACCCGGATATTGCGTGACCTGGTCGAAGTTTTGGTTTGCTAAGGCTTCTTTGACGGATGTCTGAATTAGTTCCTGAATGATGTTTTGGAATTGATCCGAGCTTCAAAATTGGATGATGGGGGTGGCGATTTCTGACCCAAAAGACAGGGGGTGAGCTACTGTTCCTGCGGTGGGGGTAAGACCAGTCTGTTCTCTGGGCGAGGGAGAGTTATCATTATGAGGAAGAGACATGGCTGGTTGTGAAGGTCCGAATTTGGGAGGAAGACTGTCTAGGATGATGAACCGTGGGTCAGACCTTGAATGGGTTGTAAATGATATGAATGGTATGCATGCTTTTTATTTTTGGAAGCGGTACGTGATTTGTATGGCTGCACGTAGATGTGGTTAGAGATGATGCGATGGCTTATCCCTCCAAGATACGTGGGATGTTTATATCTTACGTCATACGTAGTGATATGTGGTGATGCAACGGAGGTGCAAGAGAAGTCCTACGTATTTTGCCAAACTTCTTCCATGGGCAGAAGTAGTTAGGGTAACTTGATTCATTTTTGGCTCTTGAAGCCGATGCATGGGGGTGCATGATCACAGAGTACATAGCACGCAAATCGTCCCTCTTCCAACCTTATTACTCCCGGGTGACACCTTTTTAGAAGGATGGAGTTTGGCTCCTTCGCCGGTAATGGCGAAAGAAGTGCATCCTTATTTTTACTTGTTCTGGCAATCCTAAAGGAATGATGTGTTAAGGCTTTTTCTAGCGCGGCTTTGGTATAGGGTTGATGTAGAAGGTTCTCGTTTACCTTGATTCCACATTACTCAATCACTCCCCAAATAGGTGCGATCACAGGAGTTTACGTGTTCGAGTGATCCACCCATTAGGCATCCTCAATTCCAACAGGGCATGAGTGATACTTTCGTGAGCTTCTCGGGTAAAATGGGGTACCTAAAAATTACCGAACTATCTACACGAGGGTTTAAGGATAAACCGTTATAAAAAAAGAATGAAGTTCTAATTTGGCCAGTGATTTCAATACATTATCAAAATCCTTTAAACTTATTGAAAAGATAATTTCAAGTTTAAAGAGATCAATCCTCAGCAGAGTCGCCACTGCGAGAGGACGACCTTTTCCCCACCTGCAAGGGCCGCGTGAGATGCGCCGCACGGGGGGAAATATAACTGGCGTTGTGAAGCTTGCCGAGGGATTGATCCTTATTTTAAGCGTGATGAAAGCACTGATGTTGAAGTTGGATTTAAGTCCAATTTAGGTGTTGAAGAATACGAGGTCGAAATCTCGTAGTTAAAATAGAGTCGCCACACGGTTCAGCTCAATCGGAAAATTTTGGTACGATTTTTCCACTAGGTGGTAGACCATACCTTAAGTAGAGATTCTGAGTTCGGATGATGTTATCTATTTTTCATTAGGCCAAGTTAAAATATTTCATTATTTCTTAATCAGTTTTAATCCACCCTATTTATTTGTGTTTTCGGTTTATATGTTGTTTTCGAGTTTATCAAGCATCGAAGCAATAAATAAGTTATTATAGTCATCCAAAAGTAAATGCAGAAATTGAAATTATCACGGGGCTTCTAAATCCTATGCATTTTTCTATGCGATAAATAAAATACCCGAAGGCCTAACATCTATCTAACCTAAATCTACTTGCACAAAACGGTTAGCACAGATACAACACGTTGTACGAGATATATCACGAATCATGTATAGTTAGCAAACCAAATGAGACCCGAGTTAGCGTGAATATGGTATAAATATTTATATCGTTGTGAAGCTCGGTTGGATGGCTAAAATTAGATTTGAACGACGTTTATGGAAAATTCCATTTTTAACCAAATTTTAGACTCGATTGTTATTTATCTGGTTTATTAGTGAAAGTGCCACATGGTATGGGGTGGGGTCTATTTTCAGAAGGTTTTAGACCTCCATTGCTGCACTGTGTATCCTAGCTTCGAAAAATAAACTAGGTCGGAAATGAACGAAATAAAACAGCTGTCCAGAAGGTCATGCCGCCGGCGACATGGCTGATGCCGTCGGCGACATCAATAATGTCGCTAGAGGCATCAGTCGGTAGGCAGGTTGTTTAGCTTTCTGAGTACCATAAAGTAAGGGTCCTACAAGAAAGTGAGGCCTCTGGGGAATGTGATGTCGCTAGCGGTATCAGTGATGTCTCTAGCGATATGAGTGATACCGCCGACGACATCACATGTCTCCAGCGACTTCAATTTCTCGGTGCAGCAGCAGGTAACGATCGAGAAATGACCGAAAACCCAAAAAAGAACGCAAATCAACAAGAATCAGCACGAAACAGTAATATTAATGCCAAATAGCTTTGAGACTCTGGATTTTTACCTCGGGGGCGTGAATCCACCTCTTCATGAACCAAAGAACACCTCCGGGGAGCTTGTAATGGTGATTTGGTAGTAAATTGGGTACTTAAGTCTCTAAGTTCCTATTTAGATTGATTTTAACTTAATGTCTACTGATTTTAAGCTCACAATCAGACAATTCAAAGAAGAAAAACTAGGAAAAATGGATTGAGATCCTTTTTCGTATCTTTTCTAATTCTTATCTCACTAGAATCTATTTTCTAACTCTAGAATTCTGTAAATTCAAGTTTTAGATTGTTCTTTTGTGTTCCTCTCTTTTCATTTTGAAACCCTAAGGTGTGTTTTTGTAGGCAAATTAGGGTGTTCTTCGAGACCTTTCAGCCATTTTCACCGAAATGGCAAAAAAGAGACTGTCCTAAGGAGGAAGATGAAAGCTGTCTGTAGAGCCCGATTCGGCCATGCCGCCAGCGACATGGATGATACCGCCGGCGGCATGGGGCGACACCGCTGGCGGCATCAGCTTTCAAAAAGCTGACTGCTAGTGGGCCCACAAGCCTGAAAAGCTGCCAAACATGGGTCAAAGGGGTCAAAGTGAGATTTTCGAATTTTAAATTGCATTCTAATTGGTATTTCGAGATTTATTTAAGTTTGGGTGTAAATCATCGGTTCAAGCTCCTACCGGATGCGTTATAGGCCGCATCGAAATGTATTCTACCAAGAATAAAGTTCGCAAGGAACATTATTGTGAGCGGACGATGATCCGGGCGGCTGCGGTGCGGGGCCGGTTTCGGTCGGGCCGGCCCGTTTTGGCGTGTCGGGGAAATGAGTGTGATGTGGTTACAAAAAATGATTTTGCATATTTTAATGCTTAAAAGATACGAGATCAAAATCCCGTACTTAGAATAGAGCCGCCACCTGGTTCAGCTCAATCGGGAAATTTTCGGTATGATTTTCCCATCGGGTGGTTGGACCATACCTTAAGTAGAGATTCCAAGTTCGGATGATGTTATCTACTTTTCCTTAGGCCAAGTTAGGATACTTCATTCTTTCTTAATCGGTTTAATCCACCCTATTTATTTGCATTTTTAGTTATTTTGTTGTTTTTGCATTTGTCAAGCAATTGAAGCGATGAATAAAATATTTACAATTGTAAAAGAAAAGTAAGTGCGGAAAGTAAAATCATTACAAGATTTTCAAGTCCTGTTCATTTTCTACGCAACAAATGAAATACCTGAATGTCCGATATGCATCTACCTACAGAGGATGGTTGACACGAATATGGCATATTTTATTTATAATATCATAAAGCCCGATTGGATGGCTAAAATGAGGTTCGAATGGCGTTTGCGGGGAAATTCCATTTTTATCCAAATTTCAGATTCGATCGTTGCTTTAATCGGATTACAAGTGAATATACCACTCGTCGCAGGGCGGGTCTGTTTTCAGGAGGTTTCGAACCTCCATCTTTACACTATAGGTCCTAGCTTCAGAAAAAAAATTAATTTGGAAACAAACGAAGACAATAATGTTGCCCAGAAAGCCATGCCGCCGTTGGGCATCTGATGCAGCCGACGACACAGTTGATGTCGCTGGCGGCATGGATGATGCCGCCGGTGACATCGATTATGTCACGGGCGACATCAGCATGCAGACAGGCACATGGCTTTTTGAGTACCGTAAAGAAAGGGTCCCACAAGAAAGCGAGATCTCTGGGGAATGCGATGCTAACGGCGGTATCAACGATGTCTCTCGCGATATGGGTGATACAGCCGGCAACATCGCATATCTCCGGCGACTTCAATTTCTTGCAGCAGCAGCGGTTTGCAGTCAAAGTGACTGAAAACTCAAAAATGAACACAAATTAACAAAAATTAGCGCAAACCAATAATAATAATGCTAAAGAGCTATGAGACTCAGGATTTTCACCTCGGGGTAGTGAATCCAACTCTTCATGAACTGAACAATAACACCTCTGGGGAGCTTGCAACGATAATTTGATTGTTAATTTAAAGGTTTTAGGTCTCTAAGTCCTATCAAGTTGATTTAACCCAAAAACCCACTGATTTCGGCTCACAATCAGAGAGTTCGAAGAAGAAAAATCTGGAAAAATGGATCAGAATCCTTTTTCCTGCCTTTTCTAGTTCTTATCTCACTAAAATCTATTCTCTCGATTTCAGCCTCTTAATTGCCCAATTTTAACTCTTCCCTCTATAATTTCAGTCCCCCCTCTTTTTACAGTTTTAGGTGCCTTTTATAGGCAAATTGGGGTGTTTTTCGAGACCTTTTTGACTTATTCCGCCGAAAGTGGCCAAAAGGCTATCTGTGAAGGGACCCAGTTTAGGCCATGCCGCCGGCTACATGATGAAGTCGCCGGCAATATGGCTGATGCCGCCGGCGGTATGGATGATGTCGGTGGCGACATCATTCTCCAGCATACCAACAACCAACGGGTTAAAAAGCCTAAAAATTCGGGAAAAGTGGTTTACTAGCGGGTGGAAAGGTATCTTTTTGAATTTTAATTATATTTTAATGGGTATTATTTATTTTGGGTGTAAATCATCGGTTCAAGCTCCTACCGAACGCGTTATCGGCCACGCCGAACTAGATTCTACCAATTCTAAAATTCACAAGGAATATTATTTTGGTAATAAAAATTCTGAAGAGAACTTTTATTTTGAGGTATTAAAATCGGGTACACGTCATCATCGCCTCGCGAGAGGGACTGTAAAATCCCGTGCTCACAGGCTGCCCATCGGGGGATCACTGCTGCCACAGGTCAGTATGATCACACGAAAGAGCAAGGGATAGAAATGATACCTGAGGGATGACTGGTTTGTCCCTTGGTCGGACTTATGTTTGTCGATTGTTTGCCCCTTGGTTGGACTTACGCTTTGTGGATTGTTTGCCCCTTGGTCAGACTTACGCTTTGTCGTTTGTTTGTCCCTTGGTCGGACTTACACTTTGTCATTTGTTTGTCCCTTGGTCGGACTTACGCTTTATCGTTTATTTGTCCCTTGGTCGGACTTACGCTTTGTCGATCGTTCGTCCCTTGGTCGGACTTACGCTCTGTCGATTGTTTGTCCCTTGGTCGGACTTACGCTTTGTCGACTATTCGTCCCTTGGTCGGACTTGCGCTTTATAGATTGGTCGTCCCTTGGTCGGACTCACGCTCCGCCGACTGTTTGTCCCTTGGTTGGACTTACGCTTTATCGACTGTTTGTCCCTTGGTCGGACTTACGCTTTGTCGACTGTTCGTCCCTTGGTCGGACTTACGCTTTGTCGACTGTTCGTCCCTTGGTCGGACTTACGCTTTGTCGACTGTTTGTCCCTTAGTCGGACTTACGCTTTGTCGACTGTTTGTCCCTTGGTCGGACTTACGCTTTATCGATTGTTTGTCCCTTGGTCGGACTTACGCTTTGTCGTTTATTTGTCCCTTGGTCGGACTTACGCTTTGTCGTTTGTTTGTCCCTTGGTCGGACTCACGCTTTGTCGATCGTTCATCCTTTATGTCGGACTCACTCTCCGTCGACTGTTTATCCCTTGGTTGGACTTACGCTTTGTCCACTATTTGTCCCTTGGTCAGATTTACACTTTATTGATTGTTTGTCCCTTGGTCAGACTTAGCTTTGTCGACTGGTTGCCCCTTGGTCGGACTTATGCTTTATCGACTATTCGTCCCGTGGTCGAACTTACTCTTTGTCGACTGTTTGTCCCTTGGTCGGACTTACCCTTTGTCGTTTGTTTGTCCCTTGGTCAGACTCACGCTTTGTCGATCATTCGTCCCTTGGTCGGACTTGCGCTTTGTAGATTGGTCGTCCCTTGGTTGGACTCACGCTTCATCGACTGTTTGTCCCTTGGTTGGACTTACGCTTTGTCGACTGTTTATCCCTTGGTCGGACTTACGCTTTGTTGATTGTTCGTCCCTTGGTCGGACTTACGCTTTGTTGATTGTTCGTCCCTTGGTCGGACTTACGCTTTATCGACTGTTCGTCCCTTGGTCGGACTCACCTTTTGTCGATAGTTCGTCCCTTGGTCGGACTTACGCTTTGTCGACTGTTCGTCCCTTGGTCGGACTTACGCTTTGTCGTTTGTTTATCCCTTGGTCGGACTCACGCTTTGTCGATCGTTCATCCCTTGGTCGGACTTGCGCTTTGTAGATTGGTCGTCCCTTGGTCGAACTCACGCTCTGTTGACTGTTTGTCCCTTGGTTGGACTTATGCTTTATCGACTGTTTGTCCCTTGGTCGGACTTACGCTTTGTTAATTGTTCGTCCCTTGGTTGGACTTACACTTTGTTGATTGTTCGCCCCTTGGTCGGACTTACGCTTTGTCTACTGTTCGTCCCTTGGTCGGACTTACGCTTTGTCGATTGTTCGTCCCTTGGTCAGACTTACACTTTGTCGATTGTTCGTCCCTTGGTCGAACTTACGCTTTGTCGTTTGTTTGTCCCTTGGTCGGACTTTTGCTTTGAATAGAGAACTTGTCTTTGGTCGGACTTGTGTTCTGTGGAGAATTTGTCCTTCGGTCGGACTTGTGTTTTATGGAGAATTTGTCCTTTGGTCGGACTTGTGTTTTGTGGAGAATTTGTCCTTCGATCGGACTTGTGCTCTGTAGAGAATTTGTCCTTTGGTAGTACTTGTGTTTTGTGGAGACTTTGTCCTTCGGTCGGACTTGTGTTTTGTGGAGAATTTGTCCTTCGGTCGGACTTGTGTTTTGTGGAGAATTTGTCCTTCGGTCGGACTTGTGTTTTGCGGAGCATTTGTCCTTTGGTCGGACTTGTGTTTTGTGGAGACTTTGTCCTTCGATCGAACTTATGCTTTGTAGAGAATTTATCCTTCGGTCGGACTTGTGTTTTGTGGAGAATTTGTCCTTCGGTTGGACTTGTGCTTTGTGGAGAATTTGTCCTTTGGTCGGACTTGTGTTTTGTGGAGACTTTATCCTTCGGTCGGACTTGTGCTCTGTAGAGAATTTGTCCTTTGGTCGGACTTGTGCTTCGCGGAGAATTTGTCCCTTGGTCGGACTTGTGCTTCGCGGAGAATTTGTCCCTTGGTCGGACTTGCGCTTTGTAGACTATTCGTCCCTTGGTCGGACTTACACTTTGTCGACTGTTTGTCCCTTGGTCGGACTTACGCTTTGTCGACTGTTCGTCCCTTGGTCAGACTAGTGCATTGTGGAGAATTTATCCTTTGGTCGGACTCGTGTTTCGTGCAGAATTTGTCCTTTGGTCGGACTTGTTTTGAAGAGATCGCCCTTCGATTGGGCTCACTTTGAAGAGATCGCCCTTCGGTTGGGCCCTCATTTTGTGAGGAGACTGCCCTTCGGTTGGGCTTGGTTTTGTACATTGACTGTCCTTTGGCCGGACTTTCATTTTGATGAGGTCGCCCTTTAGTTGGGCTTTTTGAAGAGATCGCCCTTCGGTTGGGCTTGAGTTTTGTATAGTGATTGTCCTTTGGTCGGACTTTTATTTTGTGAGGAAATTGCCCTTCGGTCGGGCTCTTTGTAAGGAGATTGCCCTTCGGTTGGGCTCTTTGTGAGGAGATTGCCCTTCGGTCGGGCTTTTGTTTTGGTATAGTGATTGTCCTCCGGTTGGACTTTTAATTTGAAGAGATCGCCTTTCGATCGGGCTTTTATTTTGCGAGGAAACTGCCCTTCGGTTGGGCTTGGTTTTGTACAGTGATTGTCCTTTGGTCGGGCTTTCATTTTGTTGAGGTCGCACTTTAGTCATGATCGTTTTGAAGAGATTGCCCTTCGGTTGGGCCCGTTTTAAAGAGGTCGCCCTTCGGGTGGGCTTTTGTATTTTGATATAGTGATTGTCCTTTGGTCGGACTTTCACTTTGAAGAGATCGCCCTTCGGTTGGGCTTTTGTATGGTACAGTGATTGTCCTTTGGTCGGATTCTCACTTCGATAATGACGAGATCGCCCTTCGGTTGGGCTTATTTTGAAGAGATTGCCCTTCGATTGGGCTTTTGTATGGTATAGTGATTGTCCTTTGGTTGGACTTTCACTTTGAAGAGATCGCCCTTCGGTTGGGCTCACTTTGAATGAGGAGATTGCCCTTCGGTTGGGCTTGCGTGAAAATCTGATTCGGAGGGGCAATATCGCCGGCGGCATGATTGATATCGCCGGCGGCATGGATTGATATCGCCGGCGGCATGGATGCCACGTGGCAGCTTTGACTGATCAGATAATTTCAAAATTTGAACTAAAAGAGCCGATGTGGCCGGCGGCATGACTGATATCGCCGGCGGTATGGATGCCACGTGGTAGCTTTGACTGGTCAGATAATTTCAAAATTTGAACTAAATGAGGCGATGTCGCCGGCGACATAAATGATATTGCTGGCGACATGGATTGATGCCGCCGGCGATATGAGTCGACAGTTTCGGGTAACTTTAAACTCCTCGAATTCCGCGCGGCAGTTTAAAAAGGGATGGAACTTCCCTTCTTCCTCACTATTCAGAAACCGCATTCCCCTCTCTTCTTCTCGAAAGCTTTTTCATTTCTTCCTTTATTTTTGAAATCATGAAGAGAATTAGCAAGGCTTTCAGGGGCAAATCCAAGGCTAGGGAGAGCCTGCCCGATTCTTCCGTGGAGGGATTGAAAATCCTTTCCGTTCCTACTGCATATGGCCTGAAGGAGAAGGCCAAAATGTATGGCTATGGCATTAACTCTCCTATCACCAATCTGACTCCGGAGAAGGAGAAACACCTCTGTTATGTACAGGTAATCGCACAAAAACCCGAATTACTTCTTTTTGAATTCGATTTGATTTTACTTTAGATTTGAAAACATGTCATGATAGGGGTTTAAAATGTGGAATAGATCAGTCACATTGCATGCTTTAGCATCGATTTCTACCTTTTTGGGCTTGTTGTTCGATTGATTGTGATTTTTGTGATTTTTGGCACGATGGGTGCGATTTAGGGAGAAAACTGGTTCTACCCGCAAAGAGTGATGCCGCTGGCGGCATAAGTGATATCGCTGGCGGTATGAGTGATGCCTCTGGCGACATCAGTGTTGTTGCTGGTGGCATCAGTCCTTATAAAAGGCTTTGTGGGAGTCTGATGTCGCTTCTGTTTAAGGTGATGTCGCCGGCGACATGAACCATGCCGCTGGCGGTATGGGTTGATTTCGCCGGCGATATCGCTTTCAACAGAGGCGACATCAGCAGCTTTTTTGACAAAAATAAGCAGGATTGATCCGTTTTGTTTTCAATTTTGCAGCCATATGAATTGACTTACACAGAGGGGATGGGCACCATCGGTGAATGGTGGCAATATATTTCGGAGAACGATCCCGAGCTCGCGCTTGCAATTAACGAGACAGGGTTTGGGGATTTGGCGCGGATCATGCCTATGTTGATGCCTAAGCTTCCTCATTTTGTGGTAACAGCCCTGACTTAAAGGTGGTCCGAGACCACCCATACCTTCCATTTCTCCTTTGGGGAAGCTACAATTACCCCTTCTGATGTGGTAGCGATGACTGGCCTCCCTTGGACGGATGAGGTCATACATTTTGATGCCTACATGGACAAGTACCATGTCGAGAGGCCCATGGTGAGGCGGGTAAAGGAGTTGTTCGGTCTGAAGCCCGTTTCGGGGCGGCTGTCCTATGGTGAGTTGTACCATCAGGGGACCCGGGTGAACGTGGTGCCCGAGGAGGAGAAGGAGGCTTGCGTCTGTTCCTTCGTGATCTCACTACTCACTGTGCTGTTCTTCCCAATCTCGGGGAGTAAGATCAACTACGTGCTTATAACCGCAGTGGAAGATGTTCCGGGAATCAGGAGGAAGAATTGGCCGAGGGCCATCTTGTCCCAATTATACCACGGGCTGGATGTGGGAGCCCGGAAGCAGGAGAAAGCCCTTCGCCTTTGCCACCTGCTACTCCAGGTATAACTTTTTGTAGATATTTCCCTAGATAGCATGTGTTCTCATTTATTGCATGACGTTTTTTGAATTGATCGGTCGTTATTTGTGCAGGCCTGGGCCTTCGAGCATCAGATCCTCCCGCCGGTGGAGTTTAAGAAGGTTGTGCCGCCGGGCTCTCATTTCCTTGCTCGCTGGTGCGGGGGCATTGGTGGAAAGGCCAAGTACCCTATACAGTATAGGGAGGTCCTAAGGAGCGTGCGGTTGAGCTCGGTACGCAAAATTTTTTTTTTATCATTATTTTTTTATTTTTATTTTATTTTATTTATTTTTAATTTTTTTATGGATTTATGTTGGTTGTGTTTGATGTAGCTCGTCTTGGACCCGTTCGATGGGGTGGAGAACTTGGCTGAGGTTGCAAGGGTCCGGAGGGAGGTGGATGACCGCCTGTTTATGATCGAGTGCCCCATGTCCCAGCAGTGGTATCTGGGCGAGCGTGTCCGGGGCTGGGGGTCCCTTTCAATTGCTGCTAGATCGGTGCCTGCCGATCCTCCCAGGGGCTTATGGTGGCCTCATTTGGTGATCTCTGCCAAGGCCGACAAAGCTGATCATATTGAAGGGAATGGCAGAGTGATCCCTAGCGTTCGTGGCCTCTATGAGCAGCTTCTTCGGTGTCTACTCCCCGTGTGTCCTCGCATCCACGGAAATGATTCAATTGAGTATCACAACGAGCAATGGTTGGAGGACGAGAAGAGGCGCCTCAAAGGCGTCGTGGATATTGATGAGGAGGATGATGATGAGGATGAAGTGCTGGAAGGGGACGTTGCGGTCGACCCTGAGGGAGAGGATGAGGTGGGTGCAGACGTAGCTGGCGGGAGCGTGCCGATGTCCCAAGGGGAGCAACGTTCTTTCGAGGTATGATTGTGTTTGTGTGTATAATTTTGAAATTGTTTTAGGGACGTTGTTGACATGTGGCTTTCATGTTTTGCGAGAACCTGCGAGAAAGAGGGGCCGGTATAACCAAAGTGGGACCCGACATTATGGTGTGCCGGAAGGTATAAACTTTGTGGAGGGGCGTTTAGTCAATCCATTGGAAACCACCTTTTTATTGATGAACTCCCGTGGCGAATTCTCCTATAGGAATATTGGCTCGAGTCGGCAAGCTCCAATTTTCATGCCTGAAAATACTACCTACGTAAGGCCTAATAATTATTTTCTTTTTCAAGCCGTGGATGCAGTCATCTGAGGATTTGCCTTTTGGATTTTTCAGATGGCGCGGAGTCACGTGGAGCAACTTGCGGAGAACAATTTTGTTCTTCGAGATACCCTTATTGGGCAGTCGCTCCTCGTTCAGGTATTTTATGCACATGTTAAGATGGGATGTATGTATGGATGTTATGCATGACATGCAATGCTGACATTTTCTCCAGTTTATAGGATTTCTTAGCCCTTTCTTTATCTAATGCTGATGCAGCCCGACGGCGGTATGAAGAGGAGACCGCGGTCTTACAACGCCGCGTGAGGGATCTCGAGGGTCAGCTGGCAGCCACCGCCCAGGAAAGGAGGAGTAAGCGAAACTTGGACCGCGCGCACCTCGGAGGCACCAGTCGTAGGGGGATTAGGATGTCCACTGGCCGACGTGCGTTTGCTGCAGCTGAAGAGTCCAGTAGTGTCCCTATGACAGAGGGAAGGGAGGAAGACGAGGATGACGTTGACGACTGGTTTGCAGGTCCCGATGACATTTCATCACGCTCAGTCGGTAGTGGCGGGCATGCTTAGTTCTATTTTTCATTTTCATTTTGCTTTTGAGTTCTTGGTTTGTACCTCGATACATTGTGGTTTGGATAATTTGGTTTTGTCGTAGGCTAGATTTTTTGGTACAATTTGAGTGATTGGCGCCTTCGGGCTTTTATTTTGAATACGAAAATGAATTTCTGTTTGATAAGGTATTGGAAATATAGCGTAGGATTGTTTACAGGTTTTCTATAGGTCTGAAATGGAAGAAATGCTTCTGATGCCGCCCAGAAAATTAACTCTATCCCGCTAGCGGCATCACCCATATCGCCCAAATTGATCCTATATCGCCGGCGGCATCAATTACATTGCCAGCGGTATCACTATATCGCCGGCGGTATAACTCACATCGCTGGCGGCTTCAATCTTCCAGCAACCTGATTTCGACCATTCCGTCCATTTCTGTAATGGCAACCCATAATCAAAAGCTACGGGGTTTTCTACAGAGCCTGAGGAACACAGATTTTAGGGCTCTAACTTGACCCTATTGTTTGCATAGACTGTCCTTTCGGGTTCTTTTTGCCATAACAGACTTATTCCGACCTTTGAGCGCGTAGCGTCTTCGATTAAGCTTACTTGTGATGTTTCCATCCTTCGATCGCCAGACATTCGTACAATCACAAACACAGATGTTTCAGCTCGAAAGACACTTTTATCGAGTGAATCTAATTTGAGTACAAGATGTTGGCAATCATTTCCATTAATGGAACCCCTGGTGTTAACCAGACTTTACAGGTTTTCGAGTTAACATCTCACCATTTTTTCTCTCGTGCCCTAATTTTTTATCTGAACTGCCCTTTTCGGGTTTTTAGTTTAACAGGCGTTATTGACTTATCCCCTAATTTTTGTACAACCAGTTTGCAGGATACCGACCATCGGGTGTAACCCTAATTTTTGCCCGGTCAGTAGAAGACCGACAGGCGGGCGATTATTGTGTGTATATATATATATATATATATATATATTTAGTGTGCCGCTTTTTCTGATTTATTTCTTTTGTTTAGACATGATAATGCTTAAGCCTGTTCTGGTCGACTAGATCGATGGACTCACCCTTGACTATGCTTATGACTTCGGAACCATCCTTAGCCATATGACAACCTTCTCAATCTAGTCTCGACTTTTCACTGGTATTGGAGGTCTTCGGATGCTTCAGTGCCAGGCCTGACTCTTGGCAAGGGCGTTGAGTATCTGATTCACTGTTGTGCGCTTGGTTGTGCCTTTACAGATATTCTTGGTGTCCACTCGATTTTCGCTTGGATCATCCAATTCATTCTATCTTGTTTTGATTTTGGTTAACCTTATTGTGAGCTGTTTAGGTTGAGGGAGTTTTCGGCGCTTACCCAGGGCTTCATCGATTGGTTTGATTATCGTCCTGATTGCTATTTTGATTGCTCCTTCAGTTTGTGGTCCGCAGAGCCCTTCTTGTTTAGTCCTGAATTTGCATTCTGTATCGGTGGTGATGGGTTTTGAATAAGTGATGTTCAGTTTGAGGACCTCTTGTTTGGTGCTTTTGAAGTGGTTGTTTGCTTTGTTGGTTTATTTGGCAAGCCGATTGCGACATTGGTTGCACGATCATCTTCGTGGCTTGTGGGATGAAGGTGCTTGCCTTTAGACTTGGTGTTCTTGGAAGTGGTTGCCCCCTGACCTTTGTTAGTTGAAGGGTTTGATGGGGTTGATTTGTACCAGGTGAAGATGTGTTTCTCTTCAAATTTGGTCATGTTCTTGGTGGTGACATTGGTATGAGATTTGGCTACAATGTTTATTTGATGGAGGTCAGACTCCGTTGGGTGTAAGCCTTGATTCTCTATTTCAAGGGACCGGTTGATACTTCTTCGATGGCTTGGAGGTGTACCGTTGTAGGGTCGTTGAGTTAATTCTAAAAGAGACCCATGGCGTTTTAACAATCCGATTATTGAGCTGAGCAAAAGCATTATTATGGTCTTTAAGCACTTTATTATCTCACATGTGTTTGACAGGGTTTAAATTATTGGATTTGATTACCACATAATGTACTCAATTTAATTTCATTCAATAAAAATATCTTAAATACTGAAAGTGTCGTACGTGTGCTCATATGAAGACACTGATCAAAGGATACAGACATGACATAAGTAAGAAAAATGGAAGTTGCTCATGGAGCTAAAAAGTCTGAACTCTAAGGATTACAAATCGGGATTCTTCGTCCTCACCGTCGGAGCGTGATCTTTCCCTACCCTTGGAGTAGATGGCCTTGATGAGATCTTGAGGCGCATTCCGTTGTTTGGAAAAGCTGGGATTTATCATCCGCATCTGGTTGCCAGACTCTGGTAAGGGGCAGGATGCCCTTTTAGGGTCGGTAATCTTCTTATCATCCACCAGTCGTTGGATGGTATGGACCAAAGCTTTGCAATGATTGGTGTTGTGACCCGACAACATGTGATACTTGCAAAAGCCTTTTCCTTCTTCTCTCATGGGGGGATTGAATTGGTGAAGAGGTTTAAGAATCCCAGCTTCCTTTAACCCGGTGAAGATTACATTAAGTGGCAGTTTCCACGAATTTGTTCTATACTCAAGACCGTCGTTTGGCTGAATAATGGCAGCTGGTGCCAATTTCTGATAGGTCTCTTGGTCCACCATGATTTAAGGTGGGGGTGTGGGTGATTCAGTGTTTTGAAAGAACTAGTCTTTCTCTGATTGGACCCTTCCCCCTATCTGATAGCAGCCTACTATCATCAATTGACGCGAGAAGTCTTCAACTTTGTGTGGCATGGCTTGGTCGTATTGAGGAAGCATCAGGGCAGCGGGGATCTTGAATTGTGATGGGGTGACCAAAGTTGGTGGTAAGGTGTTAAAGAATGGTGGAAGAATTAGACTCTGGGCTCCTTCTCTTTGTCCAGGGTAAGCGGTTGGCAGTGATTGCCAGAGTGTATCACCATCGGTTGTCATGCCCAGAGATCGTATGACCTGGTCGAAGTCTTGACTTCTTAGGGCCTTCTTGACGGACACACATACTAGCTCCTGAATAATGTTACGGAACTGATCGGAGTTTAGAAACTGAATGATAGCAGCGGTGATCTCCGATCCAAGAGACGGCGGGTGAGCTGTTGCCCCTACGGTGGGGGGAAGGTTAGCCTGTCCTCTGGATGAGGTACAATTGTCATTGTGAGGAAGAGACATGGCTGGTTGTGAAGGTCTCGGTTCTGGAGGAAGACTGTTTAGGATCATGAGCCGTGGGTCAGACCATGAATGGGTTGTAAATGGTATGGATGGTATGTATGTATGCCTTTTTTTGTTTTTTTGGAAGCGGTGCGTGATATGTATGGCTGCACGTAGACGTGGTTAGAGATAACGTGTTGGCTTATCCCTTCAACATACGTGGGACGTTTGTATCTCACGTCTTACATAGTGATATGTGGTGACGCAATAGGGGCACAAGAGAAGTCCTACGTATGTTGCTAAACCTCTTCCATGGGTGGAAGTGATAAGGGTAAGTCGATTTATTTTTGGCTCTTAAAGCCGATGCATGGGGGTGTATGATCATAAAGCACATAGCATGCGAATCGGCCCTGTTCCAACCTTATGACTCCCGCGTAACACCTCTTAGGTAGGATGGAGTTTGGCTGCTTCACCGGTAATGGCAAAAGAAGCGCGTCCCAATTATTTTATTTATTTTTTTAACGCTGCTTTGGTAGAGGGTCGTTGATGTAGAAGGTTCTTGTTTACCTTGATTCCACGTTACTCAACCACTACCCAAATGGGCGTGATCATAGGAGTTTACGTATTGGTTAAAACGAGTGATCCACCCACTAGGCATCCTCAATTCCAACAGGGCATGAGTGATACTTTGTGAGCTTCTTGGGTGAAATAGGGTACCTAAAATTATCGAACTATCTACACGCGTGAGAACAAGACGTCATAAGAAAAGAATGAAGTTTTAATTTGGCCAATTATTTCAATACATCATCAAAATCTTTTAAACTATGAAAGAAGATTCCAGTTTTAAAGAATTTCCCTAGCAGAGTCGCCACTGTGAGCGGAAGATGATCCGCGCGGCTGCGGCGCGGGGCCGATTTCGGTCGGGCCGGCCCGTTCTGGCGTGTCGGGGAAATGAGTGTGATGTGGTTAAAAAAAATGATTTTGCATATTTTAATGCTTAAAAGATACGAGATCAAAATCCCGTACTTAGAATAGAGCCGCCACCCGGTTCAGCTCAACCGGGAAATTTTCGGTACGATTTTCCCACCGGGTGGTTGGACCATACCTTAAGTAGAGATTCCGAGTTCGGATGATGTTATCTACTTTTCATTATGCCAAGTTAGGATACATCATTCTTTCTTAATCGGTTTAATCCACCATATTTATTTGCATTTTTAGTTATTTTGTTGTTTTCGCATTTGTCAAGCAATTGAAGCGATGAATAAAATATTTACAATTGTAAAAGAAAAGTAAGTGCGGAAAGTAAAATCATTACAAGATTTTCAAGTCCTGTTCATTTTCTACGCAACAAATGAAATACCCGAATGTCCGATATGCATCTACCTGCAGAGGATGGTTGACACGAATATGGCATATTTTATTTATAATATCATAAAGCCCGATTGGATGGCTAAAATGAGGTTCAAATGGCGTTTGCGGGGAAATTCCATTTTTATCCAAATTTCAGATTCGATCGTTGCTTTAATCAGATTACAAGTGAATATACCACTCGTCGCAGGGCGGGTCTGTTTTTAGGAGGTTTCGAACCTCCATCGTTACACTATAGGTCCTAGCTTCAGAAAATAAATTAATTTGGAAACAAACGAAGACAATAATGCTGTCCAGAAAGCCATGCCGCCGTTGGGCATCTGATGCCGCCGCCGACACCGTTGATGTCGCTGGCGGCATGGATGATGCTGTCGGAGACATCGATTATGTCACGGGCGACATCAGCATGCAGACAGGCACCGGGCTTTTTGAGTACCGTAAAGAAAGGGTCCCACAAGAAAGCAAGATCTCTGGGGAATGCGATGCTAACGACATTATCAACGATGTCTCTCGCGACATGGGTGATACAACCGGCAACATCGCATGTCTCCGGCGACTTCAATTTCTTGCAGCAGTAGTGGTTTGCAGTCAAAGTGACTGAAAACTCAAAAATGAACACAAATCAACAAAAATTAGCGCAAACCAATAATAATAATGCCAAAGAGCTATGAGACTCAGGATTTTCACCTCAGGGTAGTGAATCCAACTCTTCATGAACTAAACAATAACACCTCCGGAGAGCTTGCAACGATAATTTATTTGTTAATTTAAAGGTTTTAGGTCTCTAAGTCCTATCAAGTTGATTTAACCCAATTAGAGAGTTCGAAGAAGAAAAATCGGGAAAAATGGATCAGAATCCTTTTTCCTGCCTTTTCTAGTTCTTATCTCACTAAAATCTATTCTCTCGATTTCAGCCTCTTAATTGCCCAATTTTAACTCCTTCCCTCTATAATTTCAGTCCCCCCTCTTTTTGCAGTTTTAGGTACCTTTTATAAGCAAATTGGGGTGTTTTTCGAGACCTTTTTGACTTATTCAGCCGAAAGTGGCTGAAAGGCTGTCTGTGGAGGGACCCATTTTAGGCCATGCCGCCGGCGACATGATGAAGTCGCCGGCGATATGGCTGATGCCGCAGGCGGTATGGTGATGCCACCGGCAGCATGGATGATGTTGGTGGCGACATCATTCTCCAGCATACCGACAACCAACGGGTTAAAAAGCCTAAAAAGTCGGGAAAAGTGGTTTAATAGTGGGTGGAAAGGTGTCTTTTTGAATTTTAATTATATTTTAATGGGTATTATTTAATTTGGGTGTAAATCATCGGTTCAAGTTCCTACCGAACGCGTTATCGGCCACGCCGAACTGGATTCTACTAATTATAAAATTCATAAGGAATATTATTTTTGTAATAAAAATTCTAAAGATAACTTTTATTTTGAGGTATTAAAATTGGGTATACGTCATCATCGTCTCGCGAGAGGGACTGCAAAATTCCGTGCTCACAATGGTAATAAAAATTCTAAAGAGAAGTTTTATTATGAGGCATTAAAATTGGGTACACATCATCATGGTCTCGTGAGAGGGACTGTAAAATCTCGTGTCACACAACGACCAACAAGTGGTATCAAAGCAAGTGTTCGAAACTAGAGGCTTAATAATCTCGAGCTAAAGGTCCATATTTTTTATTTCATTGAATAAAAAATGAGTTATCAAAATAATAACTCATAAATCCTTTCGGAGGGTATGTGTATTATCTGTCCCCCACTCTACACCGGTGAACACTACACGTTTTATAAGAACCGAATGAAGAATTTCATTCAGGCCATTAAAGATGGCCTATATATCCCTACCTATGAAATTGAGGGTATTACCACGGGGAAACCCTCTAATCAATGGGATGATAATGATTATAAAAGTTGTGTGAAAACTCAAATGCTATTAATATGTTTCATTGCTCTTTGAGTGAAACATAATTTAACAGGATCTCCGGCTGTGAAATTGCTCAAGAAATTTGGCAAAAAATTGAGGTGACCTACAAAGGAACCAACAAGGTCCGGGAAGTAAAAATTGATCTCCTCCAAGAAAAGCTGGAAAACTTCAAAATGGAACCAAAGGAATCCATCAGTAAAATGAATACCATATACATCAATCTAGAAAATGAGATGAAGAGGTTGAAAAGGAGATCACCGAGGAAGAAATGGTAAAGAAGATTCTCCGAAGTCTGACCAAAGAATGGGATAACAAGAAGACTGCTAATGAGGTAGCTCATGACCTAAAATTTTATGGTTATGATGAACTCATTGAAAACCTGCTGACCCAAGAGCTATCCGATAGATATAGCCTATAGGAAAAGAAGCCTAAGGAGAGGAAGAAAGGAATTGCTCTTAAGTAGATTCCTCCGGATCGACCTCCTCTGGAACAGAAAAGCAGTCAAAGGATTCTCTTCTTAAAAAGGAAGAAATGGCCATACTGCCTAGACAATTCAAGAGATTCCTAAGGAAGGAAGAGAAAAGGTCAACGAGAAGCTCCAGAAGGTATGACTCTAAAAAAAGGAAAGAAAGCAACTTCAAATGGGAGAAACACAGAAAAGATTCGGAAGATAAGAAGGATCAAGAAAAGGAAATGGCCTGCTTCTAATGTTGAGAGAAAGGACATTTCAAAATAAAATGTCCTAAGTTTAAGAAGGAAAAGAAGTACAAGAAGAAGGCAATGGTGGCCACATGGAGTAACAGTGAGGAAAGCAGTCGCTCATCATCATCAGATGAAGAGGAAACTGCAAATTGTGCATTCATGGCACTAACTAAGCCGGAAGCAAAACCATCTGGAAGAGGAACAAATCAGCAAATCACTGAGAAAACTAATGAATCAGAGTCTGACTCAATGTGAGCAGACGACCTTTTTCCCTCTCGCGGCGGCTGCGTGAGATGCGTCGCACGGGGGGCAGAAAAATAACAAGGCGCTGTGAAACGTGCTGAGGGATTGTTCCTCATTTTAAGCGTGATGAAAGCACTGATGTTGAAGTTGGATTTAAGTCAAATTTAGGTGTTAAAGAATACGAGATCGAAATCCTGTACTTAAAATAGAGTCGCCACCCGGTTCAGCTCAATCGGGAAAATTTTGGTACGATTTTCCCACCAGGTGGTAGACCGTACCTTAAGTAGAGATTCCGAGTTCGGATGATGTTATCTATTTTTCACTAGGCTAAGTTAAGATATTTCATTCTTTCTTAATCGGTTTAATCCATCATATTTATTTATGTTTTCGGTTATTTTATTGTTATCGCGTTTATCAAGCAATCAAAGTGGTAAAAATTACTATAGTCATCCAAAAAAAATGTGGAAAGTAAAATTATTACAAGGCTTCCAAATCCTATAAATTTTTCTATACAATAAATAAAATACCCGATGGCCTAGACATGCACCTAACCTAAATCTATCTGCGCAAAATGGTTAGCACAGTTGTGTGGTATATATCACGAATCATGTATAGTTAGCAGACCAAATAAGACCCGAGTTAGCATGAATATGGCATAAATATTTATATCATCATGAAGCCCGGTTGGATGGCTAAAATGGGATTTGAACGGCGTTTGAGGAAAATTTTATTTTTAACCAAGTTTTAGACTCGATTATTATTTTATCTGGATTATTAGTGAAAATGCCATATGGTATGGGGTGGGGTCTATTTTCTGAAGGTTTTGGACCTCCATTGTTGCGCTGTGTGTCCTAGCTTCGAAAAATAAACTAGGTCGGAAATGAATGAAATAAAACAGCTGTGTAGAAGGTCATGGAGCCGGCGACATGGCTGATGCCGCCGGCGACATCAATGATGTCGTTAGAGGCATCAGTCTGTAGGCAGGTTACATGGCTTTCTGAGTACTATAAGAAAGGGTCCTACAAGAAAGTGAGGCCTCTGGGGAATGTGATGTCGCTAGCGGTATCAGCGATGTCTCTGGCGACATAAGTGATACCGCCGGCTAGATCATATATCTCCACCGACTTTAATTTCTTGCAGCAGTAGTAGGTAACGGTAAAAAATGACTGAAAACCTGAAGAACAAGCACAAACAACAAATAACAGCAAAAACAAGTAAGGATAATGCCAAAGAGCTATGAGACTCAGAATTTTTACCTCGGGGTTATGAATCCACCTCTTCGTGAACAAAGGAACACCTCCGTGGAGCTTGTAATGATGATTTGGTAGTAAATTGGGTACTTAAATCTCTAAGTTCCTATTTAGATTGATTTTAACTTAATGTCTGCTGATTTTAAGCTCACAGTCTGAGAGTTCAAAGAAGAAAAACCAGAAAAAATAGATTGAGATCCTTTTTCCTATCTTTTCTAATTCTTATCTCACTAGAACTACTTACTCACTCTAGAATTCTGCAAATTCAAGTTGCAGGTTGTTCTTGTGTTCTCCCCCTTTTGAAACCCTAAGTTATGTTTTTATAGGCAAATTATGGTGGTCTTCGAGACCTTTCAGCCATTTTCACCGAAATGGCAAAAAAGAGACTGTCCTAAGGAGGAAGATGAAAGCTGTCTGTAGAGCCTGATTTGGCCATGCCGCCGGCGGTATGGATGATATCGCCGATGATATGGGGTGATACCGCTGGCGGCATTAGCTTTCAAAAAGCTGACTGCTAGCAGGCCCACAAGCCTGAAAAGCTGCCAAACATGGGTCAAAGGGGACAAAGTGGGATTTTTGAATTTTAAAGGGCATTTTAATGGGTAGTTAGAGATTTATTTAATTTGGGTGTAAATCATTGGTTCAAGCTACTACCAGACGCATTACTGGCCATGCCGAACTGGATTTTACCAAGAATAAAGTTTGCAACGAACATTGTATTAGTAATAAAAATTCTAAAGAGAGCTTTTATTATGAGGCATTAAAATCGGGAACACGTCATAATCATCTCGCGAGAGGGACTACAAAATCACATGCTCACAGGCTTTCCTCGAGGGATCACTGTTGCCACATGTTAGTATGATCGCATGAAGGAGCAAGGGATCAGAATGATACCTGATGGATGACTGGTTTGCCCCTTGTTCGGACTTGTGCTTTATGGAAAGGATGCCCCTCGGTCGGACCTGTGCTTTGCAGATTGGTTGCCTCTCGGTCAGACTTGAGCTTCGCAGAGAGATTGCCCCTTGGTCGAACTTATGCTTTGTGGATTGGTTGCCCCTTGGTCAGACTTATGCTATGCAGATTGGTTGCCCCTTGGTCGAACCTATGCTCCACGGAGAGATTGCCCCTTGGTCGACTTATGCTTTGTAGATTGGTTGCCCCTTGGTCGGAGTTGAGCTTCGCAGAGAGATTGTCCCTTGGTTGGACTTATACTTTGTGGATTGGTTGCCCCTTCGTCGGACATATGCTTTGTAAATTGGATAACCCTTAGTCAGACTTATGCTTTACGGAGAGATTGCCGCTTGGTCGGACTTATACTTTGTGGATTGGTTGCCCCTAGGTCAGGCTTGAGCTTCGCAGAGAGATTGCCCCTTGGTTGGACTTATGCTTTATGGATTGGTTGTCCCTTGGTTGGACTTGAGCTTCACGGAGAGATTGCCCCTTGGTCGGACTTATGCTTTGTGGATTGGTTGCCCCTTGGTCAGGCTTATGCTTTGTGGATTGATTGCCCCTTGGTCAGACTTATGCTTCGCGGAGAGATTGCCCCTTGGTCAGACTTATGGTTTGTGGATTGGTTGCCCTTTGGGCGGACCTGAGCTTCACGGAGAGATTGCCCCTTGGTCGGAGTTATGCTTTATGGATTAGTTGCCCCTTGGTCAGACTTGAGCTTCGTGGAGAGATTGGCCCTTGGTCGGACTTATGCTTTGTGGATTGGTTGCCCCTTAGTCGGACTTATGCTTTGTAGATTGGTTACCCCTTGGTCGGACTTATGCTTTGTAGATTAGTGGAGTGTAGATCCTGCAATAAGCAACAAGTAAAAGATCAGACCGATTCTTCAATGGCATTTTTACTGCTTGATCGATTTTATGAAACAAAAATATTTTTGCCCCTTCGATCAACAGCAAAAATGTTATAATAAAAAGTACAAGGGTTTTAGAAGTCTTGGATGATAGGACGATGATTGAAACTGAAAGAAGTATGTACGGGGTCACGCTGCGATCTTGGAGGGGTGAACCTAAAGGTGACATGTACAGGTTTATGTCGGGACCTTCAGTTGGCGTTTGAAGATCATAATTTATAGGGTCATTCCACAATCTCCAATGACGTTTTGAGGGATGAATCCGAAGATTGGTATGTATAGGGTCATGCTGTAATCTCCGGTTAGTGAATAGGGGGTGAACCCAAAGGGTGATACATATAGAGACTGTATCAGGGACCTTCAGTTGGCATTCTAGGGGTGAACCTAAAGGGTGACATGTACAAAGCCTGTGTCAGGGACCTTAGGTTGGCGTTCAAGGGGTGAACCCAAAGGGTGATATGTACAGAGACTATATCAGAGACCTTCAATTGGCGTTCTAGGGGTGAACCCAATGGGTGATACGTATAGAGACTATATTAGGGACCTTCAGTTGGCATTCTAGGGGTGAACCCAAAGGGTGATACATACAGAGACTGTATCAGGGATCTTTAGTTGGCGTTTCAGGGGTGAACCCAAAGGGTGATACGTATAGAGACTATATCAGGGACCTTCAGTTGGCGTTTTGGGGGTGAACCTAAAGGGTGATACTTACAGAGACTATATCAGGGACCTTCAGTTGGCATTCTAGGGTTGAACCTAAAGGCTGATACGTGCAGAGACTATATCAGGGACCTTCAGTTGGCATTCTAAGGGTGAACCCAAAGGGTGATACGTACAAAGCCTATACCAGGGACCTTCAGTTGGCATTCCAGGGGTAAACCCAAAGGGCGATACGTATAGAGACTGTATCAGGGACCTTCAGTTGGCGTTCTGGGGGTGAACTTAAAGGGTGATACATACAGAGACTGTATAAGGGACCTTCAGTTAGCACTCCAGGGGTGAACCCAAAGGGTGACACATACAGAGTCTGTGTCAGGGACCTTAAGTTGGCGTTCCTAGGGTGAACCCAAAGGGTGATACGTATAGAGAATGTATCAGGGATCTTTAATTGGCGTTCCAAGGGTGAACCCAAAGGGTGATACATATAGGGACTATATGAGGGACCTTCAGTTGGCATTCTGGGGGTGCATGTGCGGACGACCTTTTCCCCACCCACGAGAGCCGAGTGAGATGCGCTGCATGGGGGGAAATACAACTGGCGCTGTGAAGCATGCTGGGGGATTGATCCTCATTTTAGGCGTGATGAAAGTATTGATGTTGAAGTTGGATTTAAGTCCAATCTAAGTGTTTAAAGAATACGAGATCGAAATCCCGTACTTAAAATAGAGTCGCCACCCGGTTCCGCTCAACCAGGAAATTTTAGTACAATTTTCCCACCAGGTGATAGGCCATACCTTAAGTAGAGTTTCCGAGTTCAGATGATGTTATCTATTTTTCATTAGGCCAAGTTAAAATATTTCATTATTTCTTAATCGGTTTAATCCATCCTAATTATTTGTGTTTTCGGTTATTATGTTATTATCGCGTTTATTAAGCAATCAAAGGAATAAATAAATTATTACAGTCATCCAAAAATAAATGAGGAAATTAGAAGTATTACAAGGCTTTCAAATCCTATTCATTTTTCTATGCGATAAATGAAATACCCAATGGCCTAGACATGCATCTAACCTAAATCTACCTGCACAAAATAGTTAGCACAAATACGACACATTGTACGAGATATATCACGAATCATGCATAGTTACCAAACCAAGCAAGACCCGAGTTACCGTGAACATGGCATAAACATTTATACTATTATGAAGCCCGATTGGATGGCTAAAATGAGATTTGAACGTCGTTTGAGGAAAATTCTGTTTTTAACCAAATTTAAGACTCGATTGTTATTTTATCCGAATTATTGGTGAAAATGCCATATGGTATGGGGTGGGGTCTATTTTTAGTAGGTTTTAGACCTCTATTGTTGCACTATGTATCCTAGCTTCGGAAAATAAACTAGGTCAGAAAAGAAAGAAATAAAACAACTGTCTTGAAGGCCATGCCACCGGCGATATGGATGATGCCGCCGGTGACATCAGTATTGTCGCTAGAGGCATCAGTCTGTAGGCAAGTTGCATGGCTTTCTGAGTACTATAAAGAAAGGGTCCTATAAGAAAGTAAGGCCTTTGGGGAATGTGATGTCACTAGCGGTATCAGCGATGTCTCTAGCGATATGAGTGATACCGCTGGGGATATCACATGTCTTCGGTGACTTCAATTTCTTGCAGCAACAGTAAGCAACTATCGAAAAATGACTGAAAGCCCGAAAAGAACACAAATCAACAAGTATCAGCATAAACTAGCAATATCAATGCCAAAGAGCTTTGAGACTCAAGATTTTTACCTCAGGGCCGTGAATCCACCTCTTCGTGAACCAAGGAATACCTCTAGGGAGCTTGCAATGATGATTTGGTAGTGAATTGGCTACTTGAGTCTCTGAATTCCTATTTTGATTGATTTTAATCTAATGTCTACTGATTTTAAACTCACAATCAGAGAGTTCAAAGAAGTAAAACCAGGAAAAATGGATTCAAATCCTTTTTCCTACCTTTTCTAATTCGTATCTCACTAGAACTAGTTTCTCACTCTAGAATTCTATAAGTTCTAATTTCAGGTTAATCTCCTCCCCTTTTCTGAAGCCTAAGGTGTGTTTTTATAGGCAAATTGGGGTGGTCTTCGAGATCTTTCAGCCATTTTCACCAAAATGGCACAAAAGAGACTGTCCCAAGGAGGATGAAGAAAGCTATCTTTAGAGCCTAATTTGGCAATGCCGCCTGCGACATAGATGATACCGCCGGCGGCATGGGGCGATGCCGCTGGTGGCATCAGCTTTCAAAAAGCTGACTACCAGCGGGCCCATAAGCCTAAAAAGCTGCTAGAAATGGGTCAAAGGGGTCAAACTGGTATTTTTGAATTTTAATGATATTTTAATGGGTATTTAGAGGTTTATTTAATTTAGGTGTAAATCATCAGTTTAAGCTCCGACCGGACGCGTTATCGGCCATGCCGAGTTGGATTCTACCAAGTATGAAGTTCACAAGGAACATTATATTGGTAATAAAAGTTTTGAAGAGAACTTTTATTTTGAGGCATTAAAATTGGGTACACATCATCATCGTCTAGCGAGAGGGACTATAAAATCCTGTGCTCAAAGGCTGCCCCTCAGGGGATGACTGCTTCCACATGTCAGTATGATCATACAAAAGTGCAATGGATAGGAATGATACCAGATGGATGACTGGTTTGCCACTTGGTCGGGCTTGTGCTTCGCGGAGAGATTGCCCCTTGGTCGGACTTATGCTATATGGATTGGTTGCCCCTTGGTCAGACTTATGCTTCACAGAGAGATTGCCCCTTGGTCGGACTTATGCTTTATGGATAGATTGCCCCTTGGTTGGACTTATGCTTCATGGAGAGATTGCCCCTTGGTCGGACTTATGTTTTGCAGAGAGATTGCCCCTTGGTCGGACTTATGCTCCACGGAGAGATTACCCCTTAGTCGGACTTATGCTTTATGGATAGATTGCCCCTTGATCGAACTTACGCTTTATGGATAGATTTCTCCTTGGTCGGACTTATGCTTTGTGGAGAGATTGCCCCTTGGTCGGACTTATGCTTTGTGGATTGGTTGCCCCTTGGTCGGACTTATGCTTTGTGGATTGGTTGCCCCTTGGTCAGACTTATGCTTCACGGAGAGATTGCCCCTTAGTTGGACTTATGCTTCATAGAGAGATTACCCCTTGGTCGGACTTATGCTTCGAGGAGAGATTGCCCCTTGGTCGGACTTATGCTTTGCGGAGAGATTGCCCCTTGGTCGGACTTATGCTTTGTGGATTGTTTCCCTTTGGTCAGGCTTATGCTTTGTGGATTGGTTGCCCCTTGGTCGGACTTATGCTTTGTAGAGAGATTGCCCCTTGGTCGGACTTATGCTTTGTGGAGAGATTGCCCCTTGGTCGGACTTATACTTTACGGATTGTTGCCCCTTGGTCGGGCTTATGCTTTATAGATTGTAGTTCCTGCAATAAGCAATAAGTAAAAGAATAGATCGATTCTTGAATTACTTTTTTTTACTGCTTGATTGATTTTGTGAAACCAAAAATTTTTGGCCCTTCGATCAACAGTAAAAACGTAATTAAAAAAGGTATAAGGGTTTCAAAAGTCTTGGATGACAGGATGGCGGTTGAAACTGAAAGCAGCATGTAGGGGGTCACGCTGCGATCTTGGAGGGGTGAATCCAAAGGCGATATGTACAGGGTCATGCCGGGACCTTCAGTTGGCATTTTAGGGGTGAACTCAAAGATTGACATGTACCGAATGAGCATAATGGGTTTGCGTTTATGGATTGTACCTATGAATAGTAGAGTGAGAAAAAGATTAGACAGATTTTAGATGACGTTTATACTGCTTGATCGATTTTGTGAAACACAAATATTTTTACCCCTTCGATTAATACTGAAAATGTAATAACAAGAAATACAAGGGTTTAGAAGTCCGGGGATGCCGGGGCTAGAGCCTGGATTTCATAGAGGATGGCTAAAAAAAGGCATGGAGAGAGCTGACATCATATGGATGATGTCGCTGGCGGTATGGGTTGATGTCGCCAATGATGTGAGTGTCAAGTGGCAGCTTTGACTGGTCAAACAAATTCAAAATTCAAATTGGAGGAGGCGATGTTGCTGGCGGTATGGACTGATGCCACCGACGGCATGAATCGGGCAATTTTAGATAAATTAAAACTCAAATTTTTTGCGGCTATTTAGAAGGAAGTAAAACTCCTTTCTTTCTTCATGCTGCAGAAACCATGCCCCTCTTTTGCTCCATTCTTGTCCAAATCTTTCGATTTTCTCCGTTATTCCAAACATGAAGAGAATTGCCAAGGCTTTTAAGGGAAAATCTGCTAAGGCTAGGGAGAGCCTACCGGATTCCTCCATCGAGGGACTGAAACTTCTCTCAATTCCTGTTGTTTACGGCTTGAAGGAGACGGCCAAAATGTATGGGTATGGGATCAATTACCCCATCACTAACCTAACCCCAGAGAAGGAAAAACATCTTTCCTATGACTAGGTAATCCTGCAAAACTTGAAATTCTTCTTTTTGGGTTAAGTTTTTATTCGGCCGTAGGCTCGAAATTGTGCCCTGATAGGAGTTATAAGCGTGAAAAAGATCGATTGTGAACTAATATTGCATGTTTTAGGTTCGATTTTTACTGTTCTTAGGTTTAAGATTTGATTAATTGTGATTTTCATGGTTTTGGAGCAATGGGAGCGATTTTTGGGGCAAAACAGGTTCTGCTCGCAGGTTGTGATGTCGCTGGCGATATGAGCGATGTCGCCAGCGGCATTAGGCCTTGTAAAAAGGCCTAGGAAGGTGTGATGTTGTTCCTACTTAAGGTGATGCCGCCAGCGATATCATCGATGCCACCAGCGGTATAGATGATGTCCCTGATGATATCGCTTCTAGCAGAAGCGAAATCAGCAGCCTTCCAACAGTTACCAGCAATGAGAAAATAAATAAGGACTTATCTGTTTTGCTTTTGATTTTCACAGCTGCACGAACTAACCTATACTAGAGGTATGGGCACCATTGGCGAGTGGTGGCACCATATTTCAGAGAAGGATCTCGAACTTGCGCTATCCATCAATGAGACGGGCTTCGAGGACTTGGCCTGAATCATGCCAATGTTAATGCCAAAGCTCTCCCATCTAGCTGTGACGGCTCTTACATAGAGGTGGTCTGAAACCACTCATACCTTTCACTTCCCATCTAGGGAAGTGACGATCCCGCCCTCTGTTGTTGTAGCTATGACTGGGCTCCCTTAGACGGATGAGGTTATTCATTTTGATGCCTATATGGATAAATATCACTCCGAGAGGCCCGTGGTGAGGCAAGTGAAAGAGTTATTTGGTTTGAAGCTCGCCTCAGGGCGGCTATCTTATGTTGAGCTGCACTAACATTAGACTAGGGAGGATGTAGTGCCCGAAGATGACAGAGACACTCGCATCTGCTCCTTCGTGATTTCCTTGCTCACCGTGCTATTTTTCCCAGTTTTGAGGAGCAAGATAAATTATGGGCTGATATCCGCTGTGGAGGTGTTACGGGCGTCAGGAAGAAGAATTGGCCGCGTGCCATCCTGGCGCAGATGTATCATGGGCTGGACGTAGGAGCCTGGAAGAAGGTGAAGGCTCTCCGAGTCAGCCATTTGCTGTTGCAGGTATACCTTTCTTGGAAGCATTTCACTTTATCTGTTGTGGCTATTTTAGACTAATTGGTTGTTTACTTGTGTAGGCTTGGGCGTTCGAGCATCAGATCCTCTCGCTAGTTGGGTTCTTGACTACCGTGCCCCCAGGCTCCCAGTTTCTCGACCGATGGTGTGGTGTCTTTGGCGGGAAGGCCAAGTACTCTACTAGCTATCGAGAATCATTGAGGTTTGCGTGGTTTAGCTAGATATGTGATGCTTTGGGTTAGACTCCTATACTTACAGTGAAACATTAGTTAACAAAAAGCATTTATGAATTTACATTAAACTTACATTGATTGTTTTGGTTGATTGTTGGTACAGCTTATCCTGGACCCGTTTGAAGGGGTGGAGAACCTGTTGGAAGTTGCAAGGGTTAGGAAGGATGTGGATGACCCCCGGTTCGTCGTGGAGTGCCCCTTATCCCAGCAGTGGTACTTAGGGGAGCTCATTTGGGGCTGGAGGTCTGTTCCTATTATCGATAGATCAGTGCCCATCGATCCTCCTAAAGGCCTACAGTGGCCCCATCTGGTGATTACGTCCGCGATTGAGTAAGCCGATTATATCAAGGGAAATGGCTGAGTCATTTCGAGGGTCCCGGGCCCTTACGAGCGGCACCAACAATGCCTCTTGCCTGTTTGCCCTTGAATCAAGGATAATGATACGATCAAGTTTCACAACAAGAAGAAGATGGATGAGGAGAAGAGGAAGCTTAAAGGGATAGTTGATGTTGAGGAGGAGGAAGAAGTGGAAGAGGAAGCTGAGATGGAGGTTGATGAAAACGTCAACATCGAGCCCGAGGGAGAGGATAAGATAGGAGTAGATGTAGCTGGCGGGAGTGTGCCGATGTCCCAGGGGGCACCACTGTTTCGAGGTATGATTATGCTTATGTGTATGATTTATAATTATTTGGGTTTAGGAATGTTGCTTATGTGTGTTTTTGTGCTTTTCAGGAACCTGAGAGGGAGAGAGATCGGGACAACTAGAGTGGGGTATAGTACTATGGTATACCGGAGGGTATAAATTTTATGGAGGGGCGTCTGGTTAACCCAATGGAAACCTGGTTCCTACTGATGAATTTCCGAGGCGAGTTCCACCCCAGGAATATAGGGTCGAGCCGACATGCTCCGATCTTTATGCCAGAGGGCACTACTTATGTAAGGCTTGAGAACATGATAATTGCCTCCTTGCTTACCCTTGGATGCAGGTGCTTATTGATTTTCTCTTTGGATTTTTCAAGTTGCACGGAGCCATGTAGAGCAATTGGCAGAGAACAATTTTGCTCTTCGGGACTCACTTATTGGACAATTGCTGCTTGTTCAGGTACATTCCCTGTTATGACATATCGAAATAAGATAAGATGCATGTATGGATGCTATGAATGAAGTGTATTATTGACGTTTTCCCTAGTTTGTAGTATTTCTTGGCCTTCTCACTATTAGATGTCGATGCAGCCCGGAGGAGATACGAGGAGGAGACTGCAGAACTCCAATGTCGCGTGAGCAACCTTAAGGGTCAGCTGGAGGCTACTATTCAGGAGCATAGGAGCAAGCAACACTTGGATCACACGTACCCCGGTAGCACCAGTCGTAGGGGGGTGAAGATGTCCGCCGGCCGACGCGTATTTGCCATGGTTGAGGAGTCTAGTAGCATCCCGATGACTGAGGGAAGAGAGGAAGATGAGGTTGATGATTGGCTAGTAAGCCTTGAGGACGTCTCATCTCGCCCGCCCGACGGTGGCGGGATTGTTTAGAATTATTACTTCATTTTGCTTTTTATTTCAAATTTTGGTTTGTACCCTCGATACATTGGGGTTTGAATAATTAAGATTGTTGTTTGGTTTTGGTTTGGTAGGTTAGATATTCGGAATATTTGAATGGTTTGCACCTTCGGGCTTTTTACTTTGAATAGAATGGATTGCAGTTGATAACGAATTGGAAATGAATTACAGGGTTGTTTACAGGTTTTGTATAGGTCTGAAATGATGAAATTGCTTCTAATGCAGCCGAAAAAATTAATTCCATGGCGCTGCGGCATCATTCATATCGCTAGTTACATCACCTCAAAACCACTCACACCCATGCCGCTGGTAGCATCATTCACATCACCCAAATCAACCCATATCGCCGGCGGCATCGCCCATATCGCCGACAGCATCATTATCCTAAAAAACATATTTACGGCCATTTATTCAAATTCTGCTATGGCAAGCCACACTCAACTGCTACGGGACTTTCTGCAAAGTCTGGGAAATGCAGATTTAGAGGGAGCTGGAGAAATCAGACTCCTTCTTTCTTCTTTTTTTTACTCTAACTTTTGCATAGACTGCCCCAAGGGGTTTTCAATCTATTGAGTCTTGTCTTAATTTTTGACTGGACTGCCCTTTTAGGTTTTCAACCCAGCAGACTTATTCCGACTTTTGTATAGACCTAGATGTTTTCAGTCAATCCAGATTTTTGAATTGAAACACTGATGAGCTCGGAGCATCTTCGATTAAGCTTACTTGTGATATTTCCTTCACTTGGTCGCAAGACATTCATACAATCACAAGCGTAGAGGTTTCAGTAAGAAAGACACTTTTATCGAGTGAATTTAATTCGAGTATAAGATGTTGGCAATTATTTCCATTAATTGAACTCCCTGTGTTAACCAGCCTTTACAGATTTTCAAGTTAACATCTCACTGTTTTTCTCTCATGCCCCAATTTTTGTCTGAACTACCCTTTTCGGGTTTTCAGTCAGCGAGCGATATTGACTTATCCTCTAATTTTTGCACGGCCAATTTGCAGGAAACCGACCGTCAGGTGTCACCCTAATTTTTGTCCGATCAGTAAAAGACCGAAAGGCGGGTGATTATCATATTTATTTTTTGGTGTGTCGCTTTTCTGATTTATTTCTTTTGTTTAGACCTGATAACGCTTAAGCCTATCCTAGTTGACTAGGTCGATGAACTCGCTCTTGTCCGTGCTCATGACTTTGATAGCCCTGCTCAATTTAATCTGAACTTTTTCCTTAATGTCAGTGTCAGAGGGTTTCAGATGCTTCAATGCTGTTAGGTATTTGACTTGCTGTTGTGCATTTAGTCATGCCTTTGTAAATTCTCAAAGGTTCTTAGTGTCCGTTCGATTTTTGCCTGGATCACCCGATTTATTCCGACCTTCAAAGTTACATCGGGTAACCTTGCTTTAATTTTGTGCCTTTATAGATTCTCCAAGGTTATTAGTGTCCTTTCAGTTTTCATCTGGATCACCCGATTCATTCTGACCTTCAAAGTTACATCGGGTAACCTTGCTTTAATTCTGATTGGCCACATTGCAAGGAGTTTAGTTTGTGGGCGTTTTGGCGCTTATACAGAGCCTTCTTGGTTGGTTCGATTGCCGTTCTGATTGCTATTCTGATTGCTCCTTCAGTTTGGGGTTTGTGCAACCCTTCTTGGTTATGTTTGTCCCTATTAGAGTATTTATAAGGGCAGAGGGGGGTGAATGGCCCTTTTTCGCAGAATTTATAGACTTAGAAAAAGTCTATGTGTAGCGTGTTTGATTATGATCCGAAAGATGGATTTAGATGATACATGTGATCCAGAAAATGTATCCGGATGATTCAATATGGATGCAAAATAGTAAAAATAAACAAATATCAAACACAAGTATTTTATACTGGTTCGGCCCTGCCTACATCCAGTCCCCGGAATTTCCCTCTTCTGAGCTTATCTACTAATGGATTCCTTTTCAACTGGTAGGAGTTAAACCTTATAGATTTGTCCCCGGATGATGACTTCTTCCAGAAGTAGGATATACTACTAGAAGCACCAACTCCTAGCTGAGTCCTCTCATCTTTAGTAGGATATACCACTTAGCCTTCTACCTCGAATCTAAGCCGAGTCTTACAGAGAGGTCTCACTCAAAGCACCTACTTCAAGTTCTATCCCAATCTCCCAACTCACTCAAGTTGGAGATTATTACACTTTTGGTTTGTAACAAAAGATTGGTTTTAGAGTTCCTCAAGTTTGTAGTTTCACTTGGGAATCCTTATAAACAGATTTTGAATCAAGGGTTCTTAGCAGGATTATTTTGACTGATTGAATGGGTATTGCTTTGTTACTTGATTTTGTAAGTCAATCAGTTGCCTTCTCATTTGGTGAAGAGTTCCTTTTATAGGCTTTGAACATAAATTTAGCCGTTTTTGGTTGGTGAGCTTACATCTAATCTTCACCCTTGATTAGGTTGTGAGGTAGAGCTTTTGGATTCGTTGATTAGTCCGTTAGACTATATTCTTGGGATTGGTGCTGAAAGTTGTCAGTGATCATTTTTCTTGTCATTTTGTGATACACTAACTTTTATACCAATTGTCATATGGTGTGAGCTCCACACGTGCCTTTATTGGTCTAGTCTAAAAGTAGTTTAGACTTTCACTGTCCTTTGTCTGCTCCTTTTGACTTTTCATTGAACTTTGCTAGCTGTCTTTTATTTACAAAAGGTTCTTTGACTATTGTAGACCAAGGAGGCACAAGGAAAGCTGTGTTTTATTCTTTCCTTAGTTATTGGATATAGGTCTTCTGGATGTCTTTAGGGCCTATATATTCCGGATCTTCCTTTCGGAGATGGCTTTAATCAGTTCTTCCGATTGCAAGTCTTGAGGATGGAAGATTGTTTTCTATTCAGAATTTGTCCGGATGATTTTCCTCCATTGCTTAGGTTTCTGATTTTGTTCAATAAGCGATCTTAGCTTCCTCCATAGCTTTGTCCTGATTTTGTTTCTTTCAAACTTGATTCAGATATATATAGATTTATTTATCCGGATCATTATTTTCCAACAATCTCCCCCATTTAATGGAAACAAAAACTTTAAGATACTTAATTTTTAAGTTACTCCCCCATGATTTTAGTATCTAGGCTCCCCCATAATTTTATGACTTATGCTTTTAAGTTTGTTATAGTACAATTATAGATTGTACTTTAGAAGCGTTTGTTTTGATAGTTAAGAATTTTTCCCTTTATATATACTTCTGCTGTTAACAATAGTTAACATCATGAAGTTCAGTGTTACAAGATACAAAAATATACATAAAGAGAATCTAGCTATTACAATTTTATCTAGCTAGCTTAACTATCTCTCCGGATGGACCACTCTTCTGGACTTGCAATGTTTTTCCTTTCCCCCTTCCGTCTCCTTGTTGGCTATCTTCTTCCTCCCCCTTTTTGCTTCCATCAAGGGGGTCAATGACCATATAGGTGCGTTTATCCCAAGACTTCTGCCATGCAGAGGAGTAGACAGAGTAGTTTTTATTACCTTTGGCTCGCTCATCAATAATTTGATTTACAATAGGCTGAGTCAGGTAATAAGGACGAAGGGCCCTCCGGAGCTGATCATATGACTGTGAGACTTGAGGGAGGATGCGCAGAATCTGTTCTTGGTCCTTCGGATCAAAGTAAGGGAACATGGCCTTGGTGAGCATAGTTAAGCCTTTTTGGCTCATGAACCCTGAATCCCCTATAGACTGAACTAGATCATGCAGGATTAGAATGAGCTGGCACTCTGGAGTATCCGGAGATAGATAATTTATTTATTCCGGCTTGAAGAAGAGTGATTTCATCACTAAGTCCCTTTCGGATATTGTGGATAGTTTTCGTCTGATCTTTAATCTCTTTGAAGATGGTTTTCTTCCACTCATTTTGATTGTTTAATGCTGGAGTTCCTTGCTTGCATTTCATCACCTATATCATCAAGAATTTTCTTTTTCAGTTGGGGGAGGATTTTGTCTATAAAATTTGCAAGCATCTCCTGAGTAACCTGCTGATCAGTCTCCATGCTGAGCAGAGTTGGTTTCAAATCCCTATCCTCCATGAATTTTGACAAGTTTTCAAACTTGGTATCTATGTAGTCTTTAAGTTATGTAGATAGGTCTGTGGCTGAGGAGGACACCTTTTCTAGCAATGTTGTGCAGTTATCAGAGGCTAAGTTATTTGCTTGACTAGCGTTGCGGTTGGATTCAGAGGTGCTTTCCTTTATTTCATTCAAGAGAGGCTTAATCTCAGAGAGGGAAGCTGAGGCCAGAGCTCCAGGTGTTGGGAAGTTCGTGACTTGTTGCTCAATTCTGGAAAGGTAGTTCAACCTTTCTTTAATTTCACCTAAATCCTTACTGACCTCTTTATTCGACATTTGCTTTAGTAGTTCCTTTTCCACAGCCTTGAGATGGGTACAGATGGTCAGGGGGATAAACCCTTCTTCATGGTGTTCAAGGGTTGCCTCTTGAAGGAGTTTGAGAGCTAAACTTGCTTTGGATTCTTTGGAGTTTTCATCAGGAAGGGTTACTGATTTGGTGTGAGGAGGGAATTACTTATTGAAGGGTCTGGATGATTCACTACCCGATGAGCTTGATTAACTTCCGGAGCTTGAGCTGCTTTCGGAGGGGCTATTATTTGGCAATTGTGAGCCTCCAACTATTCTTTGTACTTCATTCTTACTTATTTCCCTTTCCTTTGATTTAGCCTCACCCCCAGGATCCACTTTAGAAGTGTGTCCCTTGGAACTCAGACTTTCTCCCTCCTTCGAAGCTATTGCATCCGGGATTGGCACTATGGCCTTAGCTACATTTAGAGAGATTATAGCTAAGTTATGCTTTTTAGTATCAGATGAAGGATGGAGAAGATTAGGAGTTACCTCATTGGTTTGTTATATCTGGTTCTCATTCCTTCTTTCTTCTTCCGTCCCTTCCACCAGATGGCTGGAATTGTCCTCAGCCATTTTAGCAGATGCCTTTTTAGGACTTTCTTCCCTCGGCATGTTGGCATTGTCCTCAATAGCCTTCTGCAATGCCTTTTTAGGACTTTCAAGGTTTATAACCTCACCGCTTGGTCCAAGCAGATTTTCCGGAAGCGATTCTGCTCTTTCAGCAAATGGGAATTTGTATGCTTCTAGAATATTGGATAGAGTCTCCATGTCTTCTTGGTGTACCAGTATAAGGGGAGCATGAGATGACTCACCCAGACCTTCAGTTGTTTTGCTCTGGTTTATTGCATTGTTTTCCTTGATAGCTACCTGAATCTCAATATATTGCTCATCATCTTGTTGTACTAATTCTGTTGAGCTAACATTTTTCCCTGTACTGGATTGTGCTTCCTTTAAGGCAGTTTTCTCCCTATACTGCCTTTCTTCCTCATTTAAAATGATTCCAGTAATCCTCCTTCCATCATTAGCTCTCTTTTGTTGAGCAGTAAGAGCTTCATCAAATGTTAGCCCTTTTCTCTAAAGCTATTTTTGAGGAGGAGCCTTATCCTTTATTTCCTCATCAGCTTCTTCCTTCATCTCAACCAAAGTTCTCTTGGCTTTCTTTCTTCCAGCCTCAATCGCCTTTATAGCGATTTTTGGTAAACCTGCAGTAAGCCTATGTAGTCCCTTCTTGGCTTCGGCTTTTATCAATCTTCCTCTGGGTCTTGGTTGTTTAGAGCCTAGGCCTTGAGTGAGAGGCAGAGTATCATCATCAACTTCTTTCGGAACGAATTCCATTTGCCTTTTGGCTTTGGCTTTTGTGGTTCTAGGCCTCTTGGGAACTAGGGCATCTGCTTTCGAATCAGCTGCCTTTCTGGATTTAACTTTTCGCTCGTCCCTTCTTAGCTTCGCTTTTTCTTCATCCCATTCTTCGTTGAAGCGAAGGTTCAAGAAGTTCTTCTCGAGGATTGGCTTTCCATAAATTCTTTCAAATCCAGTAAGATCCACTCCTTCCACTTGAAGGATCCTCGTAATCAAGGCACCATGTGAGTTGATATGGGTCTTGAGATAATGGATGATTAAGACTTGCCAGTTTACTTTCATGCTGCTAACCCAGTGCTGTAGAATGCAGTGCTGGAGGGAAGAAACTGTAGTCAATGATCCTTTCCTTATCAGAATAAGCTTTGCTAGAGCATGCTATAGGAATCTGGGCATTCTAGGGAAGTATGTTGAGAATTTGTCGCCGAAATAATTTTAGTGGAGCCATGGCTTGGAGTCATATTCAATTCCCATCTCATCTCTATCTTTTCTCAATAGTACTCCAGAATTTTACATCTTTAGATTCTTCTCAAAAAATTCTGGTGTTAGAAGGATAATCTTTCCTTGAACCTCAGTGCGTAGGGCATCAAAGTGATTATGCACACTTAAATTTGAGTAGAACTCTTTCACCAGTTTGGGATAGATTGGGCAGTTTATTTTGAGAAGATCACCCAGATTCAGATCTTCAATTAGGGTGAAGAAGGGTAGAGTTTTGAATAGATAGTCATCTCCTAGATGATCAGTAGGGATGATGAAATCAGAGGTTTTGAGATTTAAAGGTTCAAAATCTTCTTCTTTCAAGTCTGATACTTGATAGAGGTTTTTGTTGGGTAGGATTTCGAGGATGTTTGAGGTGTTTTTGGCTGCCATTTTTGAGTATTAGAGAAATGGTGCTTTAGGTTTGAATTTTTACAGAGTAACAGTGAGATTGTTGCTCGCTTAAAGAAGAGAAGGGATTTTGAGGGGGTTTATATAGGATTTTTAAAGTGAGGGTGTAATTGTAATCCGGACTCCGGTGTTTTTGACTGGATTGTTGACATGGCAGTCACATTTTAAATTAACTGCTGTATTTACGGCGCGTGTAACAACCATTGGACTTTTGAAATTCAAAAAGTAACAGTTACCTTGATAGGCTTTTACTGCCGAACAGCATTATTGTCGGCTGACGTGGCAGTCTTCCGGAATATAGTACCCCAATTCTTCTTTTCTTTCGGAGTGGGTATTTTATCTCAACATCCGGCATGTTTCAGGGCTATCTTCCGGGGTTTTTCTAAATTGGATTTGACACTCCAATTGATTCTCTTAATTTCCCAAATTGATCCTTACTTAGTGGTTTAGTAAAGATATCAGCTCTTTGTTCATTGGTTGAGACATATACCAATGCAACATCCTTTTTTATCACATGATCCCGGATGAAGTGATGCCTTATATTGACATGTTTCATCCAGCTATAAAGCACCGGATTCTTTGACACATCAATAGCACTTTTGTTGTCACATAATACATCCACACATCCGGATTGTACTCTATAATCTTCAAGTTATTGTTTGATCCATAGGAGTTGAGCAACACAACTTCCAGCTCCCATATATTCAGCTTCCGGGGGGGATAAGGCAACTGAAGTTTGCTTCTTACTATACCATGAGACTAAGCAATCCCCAAGAAAATAACATCCTCCAGATGTACCTTTTCTTTCAAGAGTATCTCTGCCATAATCTACATCTGTAAACCCCTGGAGAGTAAAGTCTCCATTACTAGGATACCATAACCTAACTTCAATGGTTCGTAGGAGATATCTTAGTATCCTTTTGACAGCCTTGATATGAGAATCCTTTGGATTAGCTTGATATCTTGCATAGTAGTATACTGTATAGTATATGCCAGGTCTGCAGGCTGTTAAGTGTAGGAGTGAGCCAATCATTCCTCTATATAGCTTTTGATCAACATCTTTTCCTTCAGAGTCCTTCGATAAGATTGTGTCTGAACTTATGGGAGTAGGCATTGGTTTGCTGCTGTCCATTTTAAATTTTTTCAGAATCTCCTTGGTGTATTTTGATTGATTCATGAAGATCCCGTTTGGACTTTGTTTTATATGTAGGCCAAGAAACAAGTTGAGCTCTCCCATCATGGACATCTCAAATTCCTTCTGTATTTGAGAGATGAATTCTTTACACATCAGTGGCACCAAAAATGATATCATCCACATAGATTTGGACTAGAATAATATCATTCTTCTTCTTCTTGATGAAGAGTGTGGTACTTGCTTTGCCTCTAGTATATTCCTTGGATATAAGGAATGAGGTCAGTCTTTCATACCAGGCTTTTAGGGCCTGCTTTAATCTATAGAGAGCCTTTTTTAGTTTGTAGACATGATCCGGATGCCTTGGATCTTCAAATCCGGGTGGTGGCTTGACATATACTTCTTCTTGAATGATGCCATTTAGAAATGCACTTTTGACATCCATTTGGTATAATGCGAACCTCATGAATGATGCAAAAGCATATAGGATCCGGATTGCTTCCATTCTTGCTACAGGAGCGAATGTATCTTCGAAATCAATTCCTTCTTGTTGATTGTAGCCTTGAGCAACTAGTCTTACCTTATTTCTTATTACTGTTCCGAATTCATCAAGTTTATTCCGGAACACCCATTTAGTGCCTATAATTGAATTTCCTTTGGGAGAGGGCACAAGATCCCGTACATCATTCCTGGTGAATTGATCTAGCTCTTCCTACATCGCCATCATCCAACTTTTATCTCCTTCAGCATCTTGAAATTTTTTAGCTCTATCAGAGAGACAAAAGCAGTGTGACTCATCATTCAGTTGAGCTGTCCTCTGGTTCTAACTAGATTCTGAATGTTGTCTAGAATATTCTCAATGGAATGATCTCTGTGTGTCCGGATTTCTCTTTCCAGGCCTTCATGTTGAATTTGGCCTTGCTCTTCTTTAGCTTCAACTATTTCTTTATTAAAGTCAATTTCCTGTGGATTGTGATTGACTTGATATGCCTCTGGATTATAGGATTTTCCCTCATCTTCCTCTATGTATTTCTTGATTTGAAATAAATTAGGGATATCTTTTTCCTTCTTCTCTTTAGGTTTTTCAGCTTCCGGAGGTTGATCTTTCGGAGCAAAGTTTTTCTTTCCTATAGTGTTAGTTTCATCAAAATCTACATGTATAGACTCTACTACAGATTGGGTTCATTTATTGAATACTCTGTAAGCCTTACTATGTGTTGAGTAGCCTAGGAAGATTGCTTCATCAGATTTAGGATCATATTTTCCTAATTGCTCTCTGTCATTTAGGATGTAGCATTTACATCCAAATGCTTTGAAGTATCCAATTTTCGGTTTTCTTCCCTTCCAGATTTCATATGGGGTCTTTTCTATAGTTTTTCTGATGAGAGCTCTATTTAAGATATAGCATGCTGTGTTTACGGCCTCACCCTAGAAATATTTTGGCAAACTATTTTCACTTAGCATTGTTCTTGCCATTTCTACTATGGTCCTATTTTTTCTTTCTACCACTCCATTTTGTTGAGGAGTGTGAGGGGCAGAGAAGTTGTATTCAAAGCCCTTGGAGTCGTAAAAGTTAGCAAAATGCTTATTTTTGAACTCCCCACCATTATCGCTCTAGATGCGTGCAATTCGTATACCCTGTTCTACTTCTATCCAGATGAATGTTTTGGAGAATTGGTCAAATGCTTCATCCTTGCTTGTTAGCAGGAGAGCCCAGGTATATCGAGAAGAGTCATCTACAATGACCATGGTGTAGTCTCTTTTTCCTAAGCTCAGTGGCTTAATTGGACCAAAAAGATCAATGTGTAAGAGCTCAAGTACTCTTTTGGAAGAAATGTATGATATGGAAGGAAAACTTTTCTTATGTTGTTTACCTAATTGACATGCGGTGCATAGACAATCCTTATCAAAAGTAACTTTAGGTAAACCCTCAACTAATTCCTTTTTGGCTAATTTGGATAGGAGATTCATGCTTACATGTCCCAATCTCCGGTGCCATAGCCATGATTCTTCTCTTTAGACACCAGGCATATATTCTTTCTTTTTTTTTTATCATTTTTAATGTTTACAGAATAGACATTATTTACTCTAGGTGCATAAAGAAGAAGTTGATTTGACTTATTATCATAAATTGCGTAGCCTCCGGAGTCAAATGTGACTTTTCTTCCTTTGTCATATAATTGACTACACTCAGTAGGTTGAATTATAGCCCATCAACTAGTGAGACATCTTCAATCTTTAACCCAGATCCAATGGTTCCATGACCAATGATCTGTCCCTTTTGATTGTCTCCAAAGCTTACTTTGCCTCCCTTCTTTCTGGTTAGTGTGATGAAGGCCTTCTCATCACCTATCATATGCCTTAAACATCTACTATTAATATACCAAGTGTGTTGATCTACTGTGGATCTAAGGCATACCTGTAAAGCAGATCAAGTGGGTTTGGGTACCCAATCAGATTTGGGTCCTCTCGAGTTAATAACCATCTCAAGCCAAGGATAATCATCATAATAGCCATTTTTAATCTACATGATTTAGTCATATGGTTATTTTTCCCATAAAACCTGCATCCTGAAATAGGCATGTTTTGCATTTGCTTCTTGCTGATCTTCTTCAGATCCTTTCTTCCGTAGCTGCCTTTATATCCAGCTTCGTGCACACTAGTGGATAGTCCAGTATAATTCCGGAAGTTGGTTGGAGGTGCAACTTCAATATTGTCATTTCTCCTCTGTTTGATAGGTAGTTGGTTGTAAGCTATTTTAGCTTTTCCCTTCTGAGCCGCAATATATCTTTGAGCTTGTGGTTGTCTGCTAACTTCATTTGTCTTTTGATTTAGATTCCTTTGAATCTAGTTCTGAGAAAGAGGAGGATCATCTGTTCTTGGATTTTCATGTTTCCTTCTAGATACTTCCTTTAATAGACTAACTTCTCTTTCTAATCCTACTACATTTTCCTTCAGAATCTGGACTTGATTTCTCAGGAAGTTTTATTCTTGCTCTAACAAATTGATGTCTTGCGCCAATACTTTAGCGTCTTCAGCTAATTCTAGTATCGCTCTTTTTAGGGATTTGATTGCCTTTGCATTCTTCTTTACTCCCTTGATAATAATAGAAAGAGCTTTTGCAAGATCAAAGTTAGAGGTAGAGTTAGAGTAAGAGTTTACCTCAGTGTTTGCTAAATTTGATTTTGATTCTTCAATTTGCATAGTTTCTTGTCTGGAGGTGTTCTTTCCAGATTGCTCTGCTTCCGGCTTTGTTAGGGCCATGAATGCACAGTTAGCGGTTTCCTCTTCTTCTATTGAGGATGAGCTGCTGCTTTCTTCATTGTTTCTCTAAGTAGCAACCATTGCCTTATTTTTAAGTTTCTTAGCTCTTTTGAGCTTGGGGCATTTTGTCCTGAAGTGGCCTTTTTTGCCACACTTGAAATAAGCAGCGTCTTTCTCCGGATCTTTCCTTTCTTTCGGATTCCTTCTGTGCTTACTTCTTCCGGAGGTGCCTTCTCCTAGTCTCTGAGATTCATACCTTTTTGATCTTCTTCTATCCTTCTTTTGTATGAATCGATTTAGCCTTTTAGTCAATAGAGAGAGTTGATCTTTAGTACTCATTGACTCATCTATTTGCTCTTCCTCTCCGGATGAGCCTGATCCGGTGGATTTTGCCTTAAGAGCAATGGCCTTTTTTCTCTCCTCAGGTCTCTTTTCTTGTTGACTGTATCTTTCCAAGGACAGTTCTTGAGTTAGAAGATTACCAATGAGTTCATCATAACTGTAGAAATTTAAGACATGAGCTTTCTCAATGGTAGTCTTTTTATTATCTCATTCCTTGGTGAGACTCCGGAGCACTTTCTTGACCATATCTACTTCTGGAATCTCCTTCCCTAGCCTCTTCATTTCATTTACTAGATTTGTGTATCTAGTCTTCATGCTGCTGATTGATTCTTTAGGCTTCATTTTGAAAGATTCAAACTTTTGTTGGAGTAGATCAAGTTTAGCTTCTCTTACTTTGGTAGTTCCCTCATAGGTTACTTCCATCTTTTCCCATATCTCTTTAGCAATTTCACATCTGGATATCCTATTGAATTCCGCTGCACTAAGAGCACAATGAAGCATGTTAATAGCATTTGCGTTTTCGCACAATTTTTTAAAGTCATTATCATCCCACATACTTGATATTTTTCGGGTAGTCATACCTCCTACTTTGCAAGTAGGTTCATATGGACCATCTTTAATAACTAACCATGCATGCATACTTTATGACTGGATGAAGTTCTTCATCCAATTTTTCCAGAATGTGTAGTGTTCATCGGTGAAGAGTGGAGGACGGGTAACAGACATACCCTTGGGAAGAAGTTGCGAGTTGTGGAAACTCATTTTAATTTATGAATCAAAATATGTGGACCTTTTTCTCAAGATTATTAGATCTCTAATTTGAGCACTTGCTCTGATACCACTTGTTGGTCCCTGTTAGAGTATTTATAAGGGCAGAGAGGGGTGAACAACCCTTTTTCGCGGAATTTATAGACTTAGAAAAAGTCTATGTGTAGCGTGTTTGATTATGATCCAAAAGATGGATCCGGATGATAAATGTGATCTAGAAAATGTATCCGGATGATGCAATATGAATGCCGAATAGTAAAAATAAACAAATATCAAACACAAGTATTTTATACCAGTTCAGCCCTGCCTACGCCCAGTCCCCAGAATTTCCTTCTTCCAAGCTTATCTACTATTGGATTCCTTTTCAACTGGCATGAATTAAGCCTTACAGAGTTGTCTCCGGATGATGACTTCTTCTGGAAGTAGGATATACCACTAGAAGCACCAACTCCTAGCTGATTCCTCTCGTCTTTAGTAGGATATTCCACTAAGCCTTCTACCTTGAATCTAAGCTGAATCCTATAGGGAGATCTCACTCAAAGCACCTACTTCAAGTTCTATCCCAATCTTTCAACTCACCCAAGTTAGAGATTATTACACTTTTGGTTTACAACAAAAGATTGGTTTTAGAGTTCCTCAAGTTTATAGTTTCACTTGGGAATCCTTACAAACAGATTTTGAATCAAGGGTTCTTGGAGGGATTATTTTGACTGATTGAATGTGTATTGCTTTGTTACTTGCTTTTGTATGTCAATCAGTTGCCTTCTCATTTGGTGAAGAGTTCCTTTTTTAGGCTTTGAACATAAATGTAGCCGTTTGTGGTTGGTGAGCTTACATTTAATCTTCACCCTTGATGAGGTTGTGAGGTGGAGCTTTTGGATCCGTTGATTAGTCCGTTAGACCATATTCTTGGGATTGGTGCTGAAAGTTATCAGTGATCGTTTTTCTTGTCATTTTATGATACACTAACTTTTATACCAATTGTCATATGGTGTGAGCTCCACGCATGCCTATATTGGTCTAATCTAAAAGTAGTTTAGACTTTCGCTATCCTTTATCTGCTCCTTTTGACTTTTCATTGAACTTTGCTAGCTATCTTCTATTTATAAAAGGTTCTTTGACTATTGTAGACCAAGGAGGCATAAGGAAAGCTTTGTTTTATTCTTTCCTTAGTTATTGGATATAGGTCTTCCGGATGTGTCTTTCGGATGTCTTTTGGGCCTATATGTTCCGGATCTTCCTTCCGGAGATGGCTTTAATCAGTTCTTCCGGTTGTAAGTTTTGAGGACAGAAGATTGTTTTCTATTCAGACTTTGTCCGGATGATTTTCCTCCATTGCTTAGGTTTCTGATTTTGTTCAATGAGCGATCTTAGCTTTGTTCAGATGCTTCCATTTGGATTTTAAGAGAGTTCGTTTTTGTTTCTTTCAAACTTGATTCGGATGTATATACATTTATTTATCCAGATAATTTTTTCCAACAAGTTAGGCCTGAATTTTCCCCTTGTACCGGTGGTGGAGTATTTTGACCAAGTGACATTTGGTTCGAGGGCCTTTTACTTGGTGCCTTCGAAAGGTGAAATGGTAGCTTTTTTTGCTGGTTTACTTAGCAAGCTGATCGCGACTTCAGTTGTGCGCTTATCTTTATGGCTTGTGGGGTAAAGGTTCTTGCTCTCATACTTTATGCTCTTAGAGGTGGTTGCCTCCGTGGGACTGACCTTTGTTGCCCGAGGGGTTTGATGTGGGTTAATTTGTGTTAGGAGAAGATGTGTTTCTCTATGAGTTTGGTCATTTCCTTGGCGGTGACATCGGTGTAAGATTTGGCTATAGTGTTTATTTGACGGAGTTGGGTTTCATCAATCATTTATGCCCCTATACCAAGAATGGCCAAGGAGTGGAGAGGTGTTGGAGAAGGTTTGAAAAAAGGGAGAGGGGTGGGTGGATGAAAATGCATGCCGTGATTTTCCATTTCAGGGAACCGGTTGATACTTTTTCGGTAGCTTGAAGGTGTACTGTTACGGGGTTGCTGAATTAATTCTAGAAGAGACCCATGGTGTTCAACAATCTGACTATTGATCTGGGGACCAAGCAAAAGCATTATCATGGTCTTTAAGCATTTTATTATCTCATATGTGTTTGATAGGAGTTAAATTATTGGATTTGATTACCAAATAAGAATCTTCATTTGTACTCAAATTAATTTCATACAGTAAAACATCCTGAATACTGGAAGTATCATGCGTATGCTCATATGAATGCATGGATCAAATGGTAGAAACATGACATAAGTAAGAAAAATAGAAGTTGCTTATGGAGCTCAAAGTTTGGTACAAGAAAAGGTCAACAAAACAAAGCAAATAAATCTAACGATTATATATTAAAAGTCATCAACCTCCACAGGCGGAGGGCCTTGCAAGATCATGCCTTTGGGCGGGAATTGATCGGGAGTGAAGTGTGGGAGGCCTTCTCTAGGGCAAAAGGAGGGTGGCTAGCTTGGGTGCCTGTTGCCTGGACATCATCGTCTTTTCTAAGCCATACATTTTCCATCTTCCGAGTTCACTTAAATCTGGCCCTCCTATTCTCGTTTTCAAGGTACATTTTCCTCTTTCCTCCGGCCTTATCCTTAGAACCGATCACCCTAGTGAGCTTATGAGGCTCATTTGCTCGCTTAGGCATATCAGAAATGGTCATACTTGCCTGGTCGATGAACTTTGTGACCCTAGGCATTCTTTTCGGCTTGGCTATTCTTCCTTCCTTCACCAAACGATGTACAGCTCGGGCTAAGGTTTGGCACTCATTCATGCGATGTCCCCACTGGACCTGATACCCATAAAAGTTTCCCTTCTTATCTTTCGCTGGGTTTTTATGCTCACGAAGGGGCTCGATGAGACCATCTCTTCTTAATCTAGTGAAAATGACATTGAGGGGTAAAACCCAGGGGTTTATAATGGCAGCTAGGGTAGGTTCTTGAGAGGCTTTTCAGCTCCTCTCGGCCCGAGATGGCAATGCTCCTGACCCCTTATAGCATTCTGCCTAGTGTATACTTGAACCCTTGGAGACCTGACAACTAATTCTTTAGGGTTCCCTTTCCCTTTGACATGTCGGCACTAGCTGGTGCAAAAAAGCTTCCACCTTATGTGTCATGCCTCGAGGCTGTACAAGCTGGCCATTAGCTGGCTGATGCATGGCTTTAGGTGTCACGCCCGGAGATCACATGACCTGGTCATGGCTTCTAAACTGACTGTAGGAATAAGGAGTCAGTTGATCAAGTTGGGGATCAGCCATCAGACCATCTTAAAAAAGGTTTGGCTGATGGGTCATCCCTCGAAGTACCGTGTCAAAAGGCGGTGGTGGCATTATTGGTCGGGTTAATTCTTTAGGGAGAGCTGAGATTTGCTAGGCGAGTTCATCAGGAAATAGAAGGAGGATTAAGTTTTGGGCTATATGCCTTGGGCTTGGAGGTATGAAAGGGAAATCTAGTTGAGTCACGGGAGTTTGATCAAGTTAGAATAAAATGGGATGGGGCCAAGTTGGAACTGACTGGATAGGAGGTTGAATGAACCGAGCTAGTTATGCCCCTGGTGGGCTACCTAGAACCTGGTCTGAGACATCCTAAATGAGGCCACTCTGATACTGGGGCTGATGGTCTGATTCTGAAATCCAACTGGCGTTCTCATTTGCTAGGGCTTAGGTGATAAGTAACTGCACTGTTGCTTGGATTTGTTCCTAAATAGTGTTGTGGAAGAGATCTGAACAGATAAATTGGGTCATGGCGACGGTAATTTCCGTACTAAGAGATGGCGGAAGAATTGATCACACGGTAAGGGTGGAACTAGCTTGGTCCTTGATAAGGGCAAGGTCATCATCATAAGGGAGAGTCATGGTTTGTTGTAAAAATCTTGGGAGGATGACTGTTTAGGATCACGAATCATGGGTCAGAGCATAAGTGGGTTGTAAATGGTATGGATGGTATGCATGCTTTTTATTTTTGGAAGCTATGCGCGATACGTATGGCTGCACGTAGATATGGTTAGAGATGATGTGTTGGCTTATCCCTCCAACATACGTGGAACTTTTGTATCTCACGTCATGCATAATGATATGTGCTGATGCAACGGAGGCATAAGAGAAGTTCTACGTATGTTGCTAAACTTCTTCCACGGGCGGAAGTAGCAAGGGTAACTTGATTCAGTTTTAGCTCTTAAAGCCGGTGCATGAGGGTGCATGATCACGGAGTATATAGCACATAAATCCTCCCTCTTCTAACCTTATGACTCCCGTATAACGCCTCTTTGGAAGCTGGAGTTTGGCTTCTTTACCGGTAATGGTGAAAGAAGCGCGTCCTAATTATTTTATTTTATTCTGGTGATCATAAAGGAATGATGTGCTAAGGTTTTTCTTCTAGTGTGGCTTTGGTATAGGGTTGTTGATGTAGAAGGTTCTCATTTACCTTGATTCCACGTTACTCAACCACTCCCCAAATATGTGCGATCGTAGGAGTTTACGTGTTGGTTAAAATGAGTGATCCACCCACTAGGCATCCTCAATTCCAACAGAGCATGAGTGATACTTTCGTGAGTTTCTCGGGTAAAATGGGGCGCCTAAAAATTACCGAACTATCTACACGTGTGTTTAAGGATAAAACGTCATAAAAAAGAATGAAGTTTTAATTTTGCCAATGATTTCAATACATCATCAAAATCCTTTAAGCTTGTTGAAAATTTTAAGTTTCAAGTTTAAAGAGGTTCGATCCCCAGCAGAGTCACCACTATAAGCGGATGATCTTTTCCCCACCCACGAGAGCCACGTGAGACGCGCTGCACGGGGGGGAAATAACAACTGGCGCTGTGAAGCATGCTGAGGGATTGATCATCATTTTAGGCGTGATGAAAGCACTGATGTTGAAGTTGGATTTAAGTCCAATCTAGGTGTTTAAAGAATACGAGATTGAAATCTCGTACTTAAAATAGAGTCGCCACCCGATTCAGCTCAATCGGGAAATTTTGGTACAATTTTCCCACCAGGTGGTAGACCATACCTTAAGTAGAGATTTCGAGTTCGGATGATGTTATCTATTTTTCATTAGGCCAAGTTAAAATATTTTATTCTTTCTTAATCGGTTTAATCCATCCAATTTTTTTATTTTTTCAGTTATTATGTTGTTATCGAGTTTATCAAGCAATCAAAGCAATTAATAAATTATTACAGTCATCAAAAAATAAATGCGGAAATTAAAATTATTACAAGGCTTCCAAATCCTATACATATTTCTATGTGATAAATGAAATACCCGAAGGCCTAGACTTGCATCTGACCTAAATCTACCTACACAAAACGGTTAGCACAAATAGGGCACATTGTACGAGATATATCACAAATCATGTATAGTTAGCAAACCAAACAAGACACGAGTTAGCGTGAACACGGCATAAACGTTTATACCGTTATGAAGCTCGATTGGATGGCTAAAATGAGATTTGAACGGCGTTTGAGGAAAATTCCATTTTTAACCAAATTTTAGACTCGATTGTTATTTTATTCGGATTATTAGTGAAAATGCCACATGGTATGGGGTGGGGTCTATTTTCCGAAGGTTTTAGACCTCCATCGTTGCACTATGTATCCTGGCTTCGAAAAATAAACTAGGTCGGAAAAGAAAGAAATAAAACAACTGTCCAGAAGGCCATACCGCCGGTGACATGGATGATGCCGCGCGGCGACATCAATGATGTCGCTAGAGGCATCAGTTTGTAGGCAAGTTGCATGGCGTTCTGAGTACCATAAAGAAAGGGTCCTATAAGAATGTGAGGCCTCTGGGGAATGTGATGTCACTAGCGGTATCAGGGATGTCTCTAGCGATAAGAGTGATACTGCTAGCGATATCACATATCTCCGGAGACTTCAGTTTCTTACAGCAGCAATAGGTAATGGTCGAAAAATGACCAAAAGCCCAAAAAGAACACAAATCAACAAGAATCAGCATAAACCAGTAATACTAATGCCAAAGAGCTTTGAGACTCAGGATTTTTACCTCAAGGTCGTGAATCCACCTCTTCGTGAACCAAGGAACACCTCCAGGGAGCTTGTAATGATGATTTGGTAGTGAATTGGGTATTTAAGTCTCTAAATTCCTATTTTGATTATTTTAATCTAATATCTACTGATTTTAAACTCACAATTAGAGAGTTTAAAGAAGAAAAACCAGGAAACATGGATTCAAATCCTTTTTCCTACCTTTTCTAATTCTTATCTCACTAGAACTAGTTTCTCACTCTAGAATTCTGTAAGTTCTAATTTCAGGTTAATCTCCTCCCCTTTTCTAAAGCCTAAGGTGTGTTTACATAGGCAAATTAGGGTGGTCTTCGAGACCTTTCAGCCATTTTCACCAAAATGGCAAAAAAGAGGTTGTCCCAAGGAGGAAGAAGAAAGCTGTCTGCAGAGCTCGATTTGGCCATGCCACTGGCGACATAGATGATACCGCCAGTGGCATGGGGCGATGCCGCTGGCGGCATCAGCTTTCAAAAAGCTGACTGCCAGCGGGCCCATAAGCCTGAAAAGCTGCTATAAATGGGTCAAGGGGGTCAAAGCAGGATTTTTAAATTTTAATGATATTTTAATGGGTATTTAGAGGTTTATTTAATTTGGGTGTAAATCATCAGTTTAAGCTCCTATCGGACGCGTTATCGGCCACGCCGAGTTAGTTCTACCAAGTATAAAGTTCACAAGGAACATTATATTGGTAATAAAAATCCTGAAGAGAACTTTTACTTTAAGGCATTAAAATCGGGTACACGTCATCATTATCTCGCGAGAGGGACTGCGAAATCTCATGCTCACAGGGTGAACCCAAATGGTGATATGTACAGAGACTGTATCAGGGAACTTAATTTGGCATTCCAAGGGTGAACCCAAAGGCTGATACGTACAGAGACTATATCAGGGACCTTCGGTTGGCATTCTAGGGGTGAACCCAAAGGGTGATATGTATAGAGAATGTATCAAGGACCTTCTGTTGGAGTTCTGGGGGTGAAACCAAAGGGTGATACATACAGAGATTGTATCAGGGACCTTCAGTTGGTGTTCCAGGGGTGAACCCAAAGGGTGAAACATACAGAGCCTGCGTAAGGGATCTTAAGTTGGCGTTCTAGGGGTGAACCCAAAGGGTGATACGTATGGAGACTATATTAGGGACCTTCAATTGGCGTTCTAGGGGTGAGCTAAAAGGGCTATACGTATAGGGACTGTATCAGGGACCTTCAATTGGCGTTCTAGGGGTGAACCCACAGGGTGATACGAACAAAGACTATATTAGGGACCCTCAGTTGGCATTCTGGGGGAGAACCCAAAGGGTGATACATATAGAGACTATATCAGGGACCTTCAGTTGGCATTCCAGGGGTGAACCCAAAGGGTAATACGTACAGAGACTGTATCAGGGACCTTCAGTTGGCATTCCAGGGGTGAACCCAAAGGGTGATACGTACAGAGACTGTATCAGGGTCCTTCAGTTGGTATTCTAGGGGTGAACTCAAAGGATGATACGTACAGAGACTATATTAGGGACCTTCAGTTGGCATTCTAAGGGTAAACCCAAAGGGTGATACATACAGAGACTGTATTAGGGACCTTCAGTTGGCATTCGTAGGGTTAACCCGAAGATTAAAATGTATTGGGTCATACCGTAATCTTTGGGTAGCACACAGAATGAGCATATTAGGTTTGCGATAGTTTTGTGCCTGTGAAGAGTAGAATGAGAACAAGATTAGATAGATTTTAGATGACGTTTTTACTACTTAATGGATTTTATGAAACAAAAAATATTTTTGCCCCTTCAATCAACAGTAAAAATGTAATAATAAAAGGCACAAGGGCTTTTAAGTCCTAGGATGTCGGGGCTAGAGCCAGGATTTCGCCAAGGATGGCTGTAAAAAGGCATGGAGAGGAAGTGATATCGCCGGTGACATGAATGATGTCGCTGCCAATTTGAGGTGATATCGTCAGCAATGTGAGTGCCACGTGGTAGCTTTGATAGGTCAAACACATTCACAATTTAAATTAGTGGAGGTGATGTCGTTGGCGGCATTACTGATGTCACTGGCGGTATGGGATGATACCGTCGGTGGCATCGAGTGACAGTTTCAGATAAATTAAAACTCCTTAAATTCCGCACAATAGTTTTAAGAGAGTAAAACTCTCCTCTTTATTCCTTTACAGAAACAGCCGTCTATTCCATTCTTCATTTTCTTCCTCTTTTCTCAAATTCCTTGCACAGTTCTTCTTTCAATTTTGATCATGAAGAGAATCGCAAATGCTATCAAAGGAAAGGCGACAAAGGCAAGGGAAAGCTTGCCCGATTCAACCGTGGATAGGTTAAAGCTTCTTTCGGTTCCCATGGCTTACGGCTTGAAGAAGACGGATGAGATGTATGGCTACATGATCAACTCTCCTATCTCCAATCTGACCCAGAGAAGAAGAAACATCTTTCCTACATCTAGGCTATAAAACCTGAAATCCTTCGTTTGGTTTAACTTTTGATTTTAGCCCTAGGCTTAAAATTACACCATGATATGAGCTATAAATACGAAATTGATTGATTATAAACTGATATTGCATGCTTAGGTTTGAATTTTTGTTGTCTCTAGGCCTAGGATTCGATTAATTTTGATTTTAGTGGTTTTGGAGCATTGGGTATGATTTTTAAGGAAAGACTGGTGGCATGAGCGATGTCGCCAGCGGCATCAGGCCTTACAGCAGGCCCAAGTAAGTGTGATACCGGTTCTACTTGAGGTGATATCGCCAGCGGCATCATTCATACCACCAGCAGTATGGATGATGTTATCAGCGATATCACTTCCAGCAGAAGTGACATCAGTAACTTTGCAGCAGAAAATAAGAGCTAGAAAATGACCCGGGACTTACCTATTTATATTTGATTTTTGCAGCCGCTCGGGTTGACCTACACCGGCGGCATGGGCACCAACGGTGAGTGGTGGCACCACTTTTCGGAAAAAGACCCCAAACTTGCACTTGCCATCAACGACACGGGTTTTGGCGATTTAGCTCGGATTATACCCATGCTAATGCCAAAGCTATCCCACTCAGTTGTAACTGCTTTGATAGAGAAGTGGTCTGAAGCCACACATACTTTTCACTTCCTATTTGGGGAGGTGACCATCACTCCTTTAGACGTGGCGATAATGACTAGATTGTCGTGGACTGATGAGGTTATCCATTTTGACATTTATATAGACAAGTACCATAAGCAAAGGCCCGTGGTGCAGCGCGTAAAGATGCTGTTTGGTCTGAAGCCCTCTTCAGGGCGGCTAACTTATGGCAATCTATAAAAGCACTATACGAAAAAGGATGTCATGTCTGAAGATGATATGGATGCATATGTCTGCTCCTTTATAATCTCCCTGCTCTCCATGTTATTCTTCCCGGTATTGAGAATCAACTACGGGCTGATTTTCACCATGGAGGATGTGGCGAGCTTCAAGAAGAAGAATTAGCCAAGGGCTATCTTAGCGTAGATGTATCATGGGCTGGATGCGGGAGCTGAAAGAAGGGGAAGGCCCTCTGCCTCAGCCATCTGCTACTTCAGGTATACCTTTCTTGGAAGCATTTTACTTGATTGTGCATGTTTCATTTACTGTGGATGTTTTTGAGCTGATTAATTGTAACTTACGCGGGCTTGGGCTTTCGAGCAGCAGATCCTTCCACCAATCGAGTTAAGGAAGACCGTGCTATCGGGTTCCCATTTTCTCGCTCGTTGGTACGGTGGTATTGGTGGGAAGGCCAAGTACCCCACGAAGTATAGGGAGGTCTTAAGGAGCATGCGACTGAGCTTGGTATGTGATCTTTTGACATAGTCCGTGTTTCACACTTAGAATAAAACATTAGTAAATAAAAAGCGCTTATGAATTTACATTATACTTACATTAGCTGTTTGCTTGGTTGTCGGATTAGGTTATTCTCGATCCCTTTGATAGGGTAGAGAACTTGGTGGAGGTCGCGAGAGTCCGGAAAGAAGTTGATGATCGCCAGTTTATCATAGAGTGCCCCTTATCCCAGTAGTGGTACTTAGGGAAGTGCATCCGGGGTTGGAGGTTTGTTACTATTACTGATAGACCAGTGCCTGCCAATCCTCCCAAAGGTCTATGGTGGCCCCTTCTGGTGATTACATCCGAGGCTGATAAAGCCAATTATATTGAGGGGGATGGTTGGATCATCCCTAGCATTTTGGGCTCTTATGAGCAGTACCAGTAGCACCTGCTTCCCCTGTGCCCCTGCATCCGTAGGGATGATACAATTGAGTACCATAATAAACAAAGACTAGAGGAGGAGAAGAGGAGGCTCAAAGGTATTGTGGATGATGTTGAGGATGAGGAAGAGGAGGAAGAAGTAGAGGGTAGCGGTGAAGCCACGGGAGAGGATGAGGTCGGTGAGAACGTGGCTGGAGGGGAGGTGCTGATACATCATGAGGAGCCTCGCCCTTTTGAGGTATAATTGTGTTTATGTACATGTATTGGTAGTTGTTTGGATTAAAAAATGATTACTTTTTGTGTTTTTCAGGAACCCTCAACGAAAAGAGGCCGAGCTGGAGAGAGCGAGACACGATACTATGGCATACCCGAGGGCATTGACTTTATGGAGGGGCGCTTGTCCAATCCCCTAGAGACTCAGTTCATACTTACGAACTCAAGGGGTGAGTTCTAGCCGAGGAGCATAGGATCGAGCAGGCATCCACTGATCTTTATACTGAAAGATACCACTTATATAAGGCTTTGCATAATGCTGAACATATTCTGGTGATAACCGTTTGTGGAGTTCTTCTGATTGCCCCTTTGGATTCTTCAGGTTGCCCGAAGCGAGGCGGAGCAGTTGGCCGAAAATGCCTTCACTTTTAGGGACACTCTTATTGGTCAATCTTTACTCGTTTAGGTACATTCCCTGTTATGACGTGCCAAAATAAGATAAGATGTATGTATGGATGCTATGAATGGAGTGCATTATTGTTGTTTTCCCTGGTTTGCAGGATTTCTTGGCTCTTTCCCTATCGGATGTCGATGCGGCTCGACGGAGATATGAGGAGGAGATTGTAGCACTCTGACGTTGTGTGAGCGACCTTTAGGGTCAATTGGGGGCTACTGTTCATGAGCGGAGGAGCAAGTAAAACTTGGATCACACGCACCCCGGTAGTACCAGTCATAGAGTGAAGATGTCCGTCGGCCGGCACCCGTCTATTACGCCTGAGGAGTCTAGCAGCATCCTGATGACTAAGGGAAGAGAGGAGGATGAGGTTGATGATTGGCTAGTAAGCCCTGAAGACTTTTCATCTCGCCCGGCCGGTAGTGGCGGGTATGCCTAGATTTATACCTTCATTTTGCTTTTATTTCGGATTTTGGTTTGTACCCTCGATACATTAGGTTTGAATAATCTGAATTGTTGTTTGGTTTTGCTTTGGTAGGCTAGATATTTGGAATATTTGAATGGTTTGCGTCCTCGGGCTTTCATTGAATAAAATGGATTGGCACTCGCACCAGATTTTGAAAATGGATTACAGGGCTGTTTACAGGTTTTGTATGGGTTCGAAATGATGAACTTGCTCCTGATGCCACCGAGAAAGTAATTCCATACCGCCGTCGGCATCATTCATATCGCCGGGTGTATCACCTCAAAATCGCCCACACCCATGCCCTTAGTGGCATCAACAAATATCGCCCGAATTAACCCATGTCGCTGGCAGCATCGTCCATATCACCGGTAGCATCATTTGCCCAGAAACACAGATTCGGCCATTTCTTCAAATTCTGCTATGGCAAGCCATACTCAACAGCTACAGGGCTTACTACAAAGCCCGGGGAACACAGATTGGAGGGAACTGGAGAATTTTGGGCTTCCTTTTTTTGTTTGTTTTTGTTTTTTTACTCTAACTTTTGCATAGACTGCCCCACGGGGTTTTCAATCTATCGAGCCTCGTCTTATTTTTTGCTGGCACCGCCCTTTTGGGTTTTCAACCCAACAGACTTATTCCGACTTTTGTGTAGACCTAGATGTTTTCAGTCTATCCGGATTTTAAAAAAGAAACACCAATGAGCTCGAAGCATCTTTGATTAAGCTTACTTGCGATGTTTGCTTCTCCTAATCGTCAGACATTCATACAATCACAAGCATAGAGGTTTTAGTATGAAAGACACTTTTATCGAGTGAGTTTAATTTGAGTACAAGATGTTGGCAATCATTTCCATTAATCGAACTCTTGGTGTTAACCAGCCTTTACAAATTTTCAAGTTAACATCTCACTGTTTTTCTCTCGTGCCCTAATTTTTGTCTGAACGGCCCTTTTTGGGTTTTTAGTTTAGTAGGTGATATTGACTTATCCCCTAATTTTTGCACAGCCGAATTGTAGGATACCGACCATTGGGTGTCATCACTCAGAAAAAGACTAAAAGGCGGGTGATTATCATATATATTTTTTGGTGTCCCGCTTTTTTGATTTATTTCTTTTGTTTAGACCTGATAACATTTAAGTCTGTCTTGGTTGACTAGGTCGATGAACTTGCTCTTGTCTGTGCTCATGGCTTTGATAGCCCTGCTTATTCGGTATCATCTTTGGCCATATGACAACCTTCTCAATTTGATGTAAACTTATTATTAACATCGGTGTCGGAAGGTTCTAGATGCCTCAACGCTGGGTCTATGATTCTTGGCGAGGGTATTAGGATCTGACTTGCTATTGTATGCTCGATTGTGCCTTTGCAGATTCTCCAAAGTTCTTAGCGTCGTTCAATTTTTGCCTGGATCACCCAATTCATTCTGGCCTTCAAAGTTACATTGGGTAACCTTGATTTGATTCTGATTGGCCACATTGCAAGGAGCTTAGTTTGTGGGAGTTTTGGCGCTTACACAGAGCCTTCTTAGTTGGTTTGATCGCCATTCTGATTACTATTTTGACTGCTGCTTCAGTCTGCGATTTGTACAACCCTTTATGGTTAGGCCTGAATTAGCCCCTTGTACCAGTGGTGGAGAGTTTTGACTAAGTGACGTTTGGTTCGGGGGACTTTTACTTGGTGCCTTTGAAGGGTGAAATGGTAGCTTGTTTTGCTAGTTTACTTGGCAAGCTAATTGCGACTTCAGTTGTGCACTTATCTTTATGGCTTATGGGTAAAGGTGCTTCCTCTCATACTTTATGCTCTTCGCGGTGGTTGCCCCCTAATCTTTATTGCTCGAGGGGTTTGATGCGGGGTAATTTATGCTAGGTGAAGATGTATTTCTCTGTGAGTTTGGTCATTTCCTTGGCAGTGACAATGGTATAAGATTCAGCTACAGTGTTTATTTGACGGAGGTTGGGTTTCATCAATCGTTTATCCTCCTATGCCAAGGATGGCCAAGGAGCGGAGAAGTGTTGGAAAAGGTTTGAAAAAGGGAAAGGGGTGGGTGGGTGAAAATGTATGCCTTGATTTTCCGTTTCAGGGAACTAGTTGATACTTCTTTGGTAGCTTGAAGGTGTATCGTTGTGGGGTTGCTGAGTTAATTCTGGAAGAGACCAGTGGTGTTCAACAATCTGGCTATTGATCTGGGGACCAAGCAAAAATATTATCGCGGTCTTTAAGCACTTTATTATCTAACATGTGTTTGATAGGAGTTAAATTATTGGAGTTGATTACCACATAAGAGCCTTCATTTGTACTCAAATTAATTTCATACAGTAAAATATTTTGAATACTAGAAGCATCATGCGTATGCTCATATGAATGTGTGGATCAAATGGTAGAAACATGATAAATGTAAGAAAAATAGAAGTTGCTCCTGGAGTTCAAAGTTTGGTTTATAAAATGTTCAATAAAACAAAGCAAACAGACCTAACGATTCCATATTAAAGATTAACACCATGCCTTTGGGCGGGAATTGATCGAGAGTGAAGTGTTGGGGGCCTTCCCTAGGGCAAAAGGAGGGCAGTTAGACTAGACTGCAGCCACTATCGGGAAAGCTTAGGTGGTTGTTGCCTGAACATCATTGTCTTTTCTAAGCCGTACATTTTCCATACTCCTAGTTCACTTAAATCTGGCCCTCCTAGCCTCATTGTCAAGGTACATTTTCCTCTTTCCACAGGCCTTATCCTTCGAACTGACAACCCTAGTGAGCCTTTATGGCCGAATCGCTCGTTTAGTCATACCAGAAATGGTCGTACTTGCCTGGTCGATGAGCTTTGCGACCCCAAGCATTCTATCCAGCGCGACTATCTTTCCTTCCTTCACCAGACGATTTATAGCTCGGGCTAAGTTTTAGCACTCATTTGTGCGATGTCCCAACTGGACATGATACTAATAAAAGTTTCCCTTCTCGGCTTCCGTTGGGTTTTTGTACTCACGAAGGGGTTCGATGAGACCATCTCTTCTTAATCTGGTGAAAATCACATTAAGGGGTAAAACCCAAGGGTTTACAATGGCAGCAGTGATAGGTTCTTGAGAGGCTTTTTGGCTTCCCTCGGCCTTAGATGGTAATGCTCTTGACCCATTATAGCCTTTTGCCTGGTGTACACTAGAACCCTTAGAAACACGGCCGCTATTTCCTTGGGGTTCCCTTTCCCTTTGACATGCCGGTACTAGTTGGTGCAAAAAAGCTTCCACCTCATGTGCCATGCCCTAAGGTTGTACGAGCTGGCCGTTGGATGGCTAATGCATGGCTTCAAGTGTCATGCCCAGAGATCATGTGACCTTGTCATGGCTTCCAAACTAACTGTAGGGATAAGGAGTCAGTTGATCAAGTCAGGGACCAGCCATCTGATCATCGCCAAAAAGTTTTGACTGGTAGGTCATCCCCGAGGTGTCGTGCTAAAAAGCAGTGGTGACATTACTAGTTGGGTAGATCCTTTCGGGAGAGCTGAGATTTGCTTTATGAATTCGTTAGGAAATGGAAGGAGGATCGAGTTTTGGGCCATATGGCTTGGGCTTGGAGGTAAGAAAGAGAAAGTCTGCTGAGTCACAGAAGTCTGATCAAGTTGGAATAGACTAGGCTGGGGCTGAGTTAGAACTGACTGGATAGGAGGTTGGATGAACTAAGCTGGCTATGCCCCTGCTGGGCTACCTAGAACATGGTCTGAGCCATCCCAAACGAACCCACTATGATACTGAGGCTGACAGCCTGATTCTGAAATCCAACTAGAGTTCTCACTTGCTAGGGCTTGCCTAACAAATAATTGTATTGTTGTCTGGATTTATTCCTAAATAGTGTTGTGAAAGAGATCTGAACTAGATAAATTGGGTCATGGTGGAGGCGATTTTTGTGCTAAGGGATGGCGGAAGAACCGGTCCCATGGTAGGGGTGGAACTTGCTTAGTCTTCCATCAGGGCAATATTGTCATCATAAGGGAGAGCCATGGTTTGTTGCAAAGATCTTGGGAGGAAGACTGATTGGAATAATAAATCATCGGTCAGATCATGAAAGGGTTGTGAATTGTGTGCATGCATGCTTTTTATTTCTGGGAAGCGATGTATGACATGTATGGCTGCACGTAGATGTGGTTAGCAATGATGTAACGGCTTATCCCTCCAACATACGTGGGACATTTGTATCTCACGCCAAACATAGTGATGACGTAACGGAGGTACAAAAAGAAGTCCTGTGCATGTTGCTAAACCTCTTCCAGGAATGGAGATCAGTAATGGTATGTTGATTCATTTTTGGCTCCTGAAGCCGATGCATGGGGGGTGCATGATCACCGAGTATATAGCACGTAAATCGTCCCTCTTCCAACCTTATAACTCCCGCATAGCGCCTTTTTGGATGAATGGAGTCTGGCTTCTTCACCGGTAATGGCAATAGAAGTGCATCCCAAATATTTTATTTGTTCTGGTAATCCTAAGGGTATAAAGTGCTAAGGCTTTTTCTAGCGCGGCTTTGGTATAAGGTTGTTGATGTAAAAGGTTCTCGTTACTACGTTACTCAACCACTCCCTAAAATAGGTGCGATCATAGGAGTATACGTGTTGGTTAAAATGTGTGATCCACCCGCTAGGTATCCTCAATTCTAATAGGGCATGCGTGATACTTTCGTGAACTTCTCGGGTAAAATGGGGCACCTAAAAATTGCCGAACTATCTACACGTATGTTTAAGGATAAAACGTTATAAAAAAGAATGAAGTTTTAATTTGGCCAATGATTTCAATACATAATTAAGATCCTTTAAACTTTTTGAAAATTTTAAGTTTCAAGTTTAAAGAGGTCATATCTCCAGCAGAGTCGCCACTATGAGCAGACGACCTTTTTCCTGCCCGCGGTGGCCATGTGAGATGCGTCGCACCGAGGGGGGAAATAATAAGGCACTGTGAAGCGTGCCGAGGGATTGATCCTCATTTTAAGCATGATGAAAGCACTAATGTTGAAGTTGGATTTAAGTCCAATGTAGGTGTTAAAGAATACGAGATCAAAATCCCGTACTTAAAATAGAATCGCCACCAGGTTCAGCTCAATCGGGGAAATTTTGGTACGATTGTCCCACCAGGTGGTAGACCGTACCTTAAGTAGAGATTCCGAGTTTGGATGATGTTATCTATTTTTCATTAGGCCAAGTTAAGACATTTCATTCTTTCTTAATCGGTTTAATCCATCCTATTTATTTGTGTTTTTGGTTATTATGTCATTATCGCATTTATCAAGCAATCAAAGCGATAAAAATTATGAGTCATCGAAAAATAAATGCAGAAAGTAAAACTATTACAAGGCTTCCAAATCCTATACATTTTTCTATGCCATAAATAAAATACTTGAAGGCCTAGACATGCATCTAACCTAAATCTACCTGCACAAAACTGTTAGCACAGATACGACACGTTATGCGGGATATATCATGAATCATGTATAGTTAGCAAACCAAACAAGACCCGAGTTAGCGTGAATATGGCATAAATATTTATATCGTCATGAAGCCCGGTTGGATGGCTAAAATGGGATTTGAATGGCGTTTGAGGAAAATTCTGTTTTAAACCAAGTTTTAGACTCGATTGTTATTTTATCTAGATTATTAGTGAAAATGCCACATGGTATGGGGTGGGGTCTATTTTCAGAAGGTTTTGGACCCCCATCGTTGCACTGTGTAACCTGGCTTTGGAATATAAACTAGGTCGAAAATGAATAAAATAAAACAACTGTGTAGAAGCTGATGCCTCCGGCGATATGGCTGATGCCATCGGCGATATCAATGATGTCGCTAGAGGCATTAGTCTATAGGTAGGTTGTATGGCTTTCTGAGTACCACAAAGAAAAGGTCCTACAAGAAAGTGAGGCCTCTGGGGAATGTGATGTCGCTAGCGGTATCAGTGATGTCTCTGGCAACATGAGTGATACCGCTGACGATATCACATGTCTCCGTTGAGTTCAATTTCTTACAGCAGCAGCAGCAGGTAATGGTTAAAAACGATCGAAAACCCAAAGAACAAGCACAAACAACAAACAACAGCAAAAACAAGCAAGGATAATGCTAAAGAGCTATGAGACTCAGAATTTTTAACTTAGGGACGTGAATCCACCTCTTCGTGAACAAAGGAACACCTCCGTGGAGCTTGTAATGATGATTTGGTAGTAAATTGGGTACTTAAATCTCTAAGTTCCTATTTAGATTGATTTTAACTTAATGTCTGCTGATTTTAAGCTCACAGTCTGAGAGTTCAAAGAAGAAAAACCAGAAAAAATAGATTGAGATCCTTTTTCCTATCTTTTCTAATTCTTATCTCACTAGAACTACTTACTCACTCTAGAATTCTGCAAATTCAAGTTGCAGGTTGTTCTTGTGTTCTCCCCCTTTTGAAACCCTAAGTTGTGTTTTTATAGGCAAATTATGGTGGTCTTCGAGACCTTTCAGCCATTTTCACCGAAATGGCAAAAAAGAGAATGTCCCAAGGAGGAAGATGAAAGCTATCTGCAGAGCCCGATTTGGCCATGCCGCCGGCGACATGGATGATACCATCGGCGGCATGGGGCGATACTGCTGGCAGCATTAGTATTCAAAAAGCTGACTGCCAGTAGGCCCATAAGCCTGAAAATCTGCCAAACACGGGTCAAAGGTGTCAAAGCGAGATTTTTGAATTTTAAACGGGCATTTTAATGGGTATTTAAAGATTTATTTAATTTAGGTGTAAATCATTGGTTCAACCTCCTACCGAACGCGTTATCGGCCACGTCGAACTGGATTCTACCAAGAATAAAGTTCGCAAGGAACATTATATTGGTAATAAAAATTCTAAAGAGAACTTTTGTTATGAGGTATTAAAATCGGGAACACGTCATCATCGTCTTGCGAGAGGGACTGCGAAATGTTATGCTCACACTCAACCAATATAGAGGTAAACTCTCACTCAAATCTCATTTCTAACAATGATTTTGCTAGAGCTCTAGGGATTGTGATCAATAATCTAAGGAAGAACATCAAAGTAATCAAACTTCTTCAAAGACAAGTAATGGAGCTAATAGAAGATGCTGAAGCTATTATGAGCAGACGATATTTCAGACGGGCTACGAAGTTGGGCCGGAGGATTGGTCTCCTGTAAATGATGGTGTGATGGTGATTGTAGAAAATGGGTTTGCATATTTGAATGTCCAAAAGATACGAGATTGAAATCTCGTACTTAAAATAGAGTCGCCACCCAGTTCAACTCAATTGGGAAATTTTGGTATGACTTTCCCACCGGGTGGTAGACCATACCTTTAGTAGAGATTTCGAGTTCGGATGATGTTATCTATTTTACATTGGCCAAGTTAAAAGATTTCATTCTTTCTTAATCGGTTTAATCCACCCTATTTATTGTATTTTTGTTTTATATGTTGTTATCACTTTATCAAGCATTTAAAGCGGTAAATAAATAAGTTATTACAGTCATCCCAAATAAAATGCGGAAATTAAAATAATTACATAGCTTTTCAAATCCTATACATTTGTTCTATACAATAAATAAAATACCTGAAGTCCTAGCATACATCTATCCTAAAATCTACTTGCACAAAACGGTTAGTACAAATACGACATGTTGTACGAGGTATATCACGTACCATGCATAGTTAGTAAACAAAACAAGACCCGAGTTAGCATGAACATGGCATATTCATTTTATGATTTATGAAGGCCGGTTGGATGGCTAAAAATGGTACTTAAACGACGTTTGCGGGAAAATTTCATTTTCTCCATATTTAGACTCGATAATTATTTTAACTGGATTATTAGTAAAAATGCCATATGTTATAGGGTAAGGTATGTTTTCAGGAGGTTCTGGACCACCGTCATTGCACTGTACATCCTAACTTCAAGAATTAAACTGGGTCAGAAATAAAACAAAAATAAATAAGCTATCTAGATCCCATACTGTCGGCGGCATCAATGATGCAGCTGGCGATATCATTTGCACATATGCGCTATATGACAGTCTGGATACCATAAAGAAAGGATCCTACACGAAAATAGAGCCATTGGGGACAAATGAGGCAGCGGTATCAATGATGTCGCTGGTGACATGGTTGATACCGCCGGCAGCCTCAAATGCCTCCGCAGCTTCAATTTCTTGCAGCAGCAGCAGTTAACAGCCAAAAGGCAGCCGAAAACCCAAAACTAAGCATAAAACAACATTTAAACACAACAAACAAGTAAAATGAAAGCCAAAGAGCTATGAGACTCAGAATTTTTACCTCGGGACCGTGAATCCACCTCTTTATGATCCAAATGACACCTCCGGAGAGCTTAAATGATGATTTGGATAGTAGTTAGGTGATTTAAGTCTTTAAATTCTATTTTGGTGATTCTTAACCTGAAAATCTACCTAAGTATTAGAGAGTTCAGTTAAGAAAAACCAAGAAAAAATTGATTAAATCCCCTTTTCTTATCTTTTCTGTACTTTATCTCACTAAATCTAGCTAAATGCTTAAAATCTCTGTAAGATTTCAAGTCTCAAGTGTTGAACCCTATTTCTGCTGAAAATGCCTCCTTATATAGGTTAAAATCAGTTGGAAACATTGACTTTGATCAATTATCCGGCGGATATCGAGTAAAAAGCTAATTATTGCAGAACTCATGCCGCCGGCAGCATGGATGATACCGCCTGCGGTATTGCTTATGCCGATGGTGATATCAATCTCCTGCTAGGTCTGAAAAGTAAGTCTAAAAAGGGGAAAAGTTACCTAAATCTACACAAAAAGTAAATTCAGCAGGATTTTCTATACTTTTAGGGTTTTATTTGATTTTTCAAGGGTATTTAGGACTAAATTATTTTTTGCATGTAAATCATCGGTTTGAACTACTACCAGACGTGCTATCAAACACGTCGAACTGAATTTTTTCAAAAATAAAATTCATAGAGAATATTTTTTTATCTATAATAAAGATTCTAGAAAAGAATTTTTATCATGAGGAATAAAATCGGGTACACATCATCATCATCTCGTAAGAGGGACTGTAAAATCCCATTTTCACAAGCTGCCCCTCGGGGGAACATTGCTGCCACGGATTAGTATGATCGCATAAAAGGGTAAGGGTTTAGAAATTGTACCTGATAGCTGGCGTGTTGGTTCTGAAGGATGATAGGATTCTGATTCTGCCAAGACCTTTATTTAGTGATTGGTTTGCCCCTTGGTTGTGCTTTAGCTTTGATGATTAGCGGGTTGGACCTGTAGGATGACTGGATTCTAGCTTCGTCAACATCTTCAATTGATGATCGGTTTGCCCCTTGGTCGGGCTCGAGCTTTGAGGTTGGCTAAGCGGGGCTTGGGCTTTCAGGTTTGCCAAGCGGGACTTGGGCTTTTCAGGTTTGCCAAGCGGGGCTTGGGCTTTCAGGTTTGCCAAGTAGGGCTTGGTCTTTTCTGAGCGGATGGTGTTTTACGGGCCACGAGGCTGGGTCGGAGGACTGATCCCTCGGGAATGATGTGTGATTGTGAAAATTGTTTATCATGTTTTAATGTCCAAAAGATTCAAGATCGAAATCCCGTACTTAAAATAGAGTCGCCACCCGGTTTAGCTCAACCGAAAAATTTTGGTACGATTTTCCCACTAGGTGGTAGACCATACCTTAAGTAGATGATGTTATCTATTTTACATTAGGCCAAGTTAAAAGATTTCACTCTTTTTCAATCAGTTTTAATCTACCTATCTATTGTGTTTTCGGTTTATTTGTTGTTTTCACATTATTTAGCAAGCATTCAAAGCGTTAAATAAATTATTACAGTTAACCAACAGATAAAATATGGGAAGTAAAATAATAATTACATGACTTTCCAAATCCTATACATTTTCAATACAGTAAATAAAATACCCGAAGGCCTAACATTCAGCGAACCTAAATCTACCTGCACAAAATAGTTAGCATAAATAAAGCATGTTGTACGAGGTATATCATGTAACATTCATAGTCAGTAAACAAAATAAGACCCGAGTTAGCATGAATATGGCATATTTATTTACGATTTATGGAGCCCTGTTGGATGGCTAAAAATGGGGTTTAAACTGCGTTTGCGGGAAAATTTTATTTTATCCAAATTTTAGACTCGATTGTTATTTTAACTGGATTATTAGTGAAAATGCCACGTGATATGGGGTGAACTCTGTTTTTAAAAGGTTCTAGACCTTTGTCGTTGCACGGTACATCCTAACTTAGGGGAATTTAAACTAGTTTGAAAAAATAAACAAAAAAGAAAACTGCTATCCAGAAGCCCATACCGTTGGCGGCATGATTGAGGCTGCCAGCGGTATAACTGATGCCTCCTACTATCTCAGCTATATAGGCAGATTGTATGACATTCTAGATACCATAAAGAAAGGGTCTTGCAAGAAAATGGGGAGGCCACTGGCGGTATCAACGATACCGTTGGCTGCATTGTTGATACCGCTGACAGCTTTCCAAAACTATGCACAAACAACAACTAATAAATACCCAAAACTAAGCACAAACAGCAACTAAAACACAATAAATAAGTAAAATGAAAGCCAAAGAGCTCTGAGACTCAAAATTTTTACCTCGGGGCCGTGAATCCACCTCTTCGTGATCCGTATGACACCTCTTGGGAGCTCAAATGATGATTTTAGGAAGGGGTGATTTAGTCTCTAAATCCTAATTTTAGCGATTTATAAACTTAAAATGCACCTAAATATCAGAGAGTTCAGTAGAGAAAAACCAATAAAAGATGAATTAAATCCTCTTTTCTTACCTTTTCTAAACTTTATCCCACTAAAACTAGCTAAATTGATCAAAATCTCCTTGAAATTTCTGAGTTAGGGAAGAGTTGAACCCTTGAAATGGCTAAGAATTGTTGTTTACATAGACTAAAATCCGTTGGAAATTGCCTTTGATCAAATATCCATCGGATATCAAGCAAAAAAGGCAGATAACTATTCTGCAGAGGAAATAATGCTGGAGACGGCATGGATGATACCGCTGGTGGTATTGATGAGGCTGCTGGAGGCCTCACATTCCTGGCAGGTCTGAAAAGCTAGCACGATTTAAGCCTGAAATCGGGAAAAGGGAGAGGAAATCCGGCCAAAGGTGATTTTGACAGAAAAACTAAAATATTGGGGGTTCATTTTTTACTTTTAATGGGTATTTTGCACTAAATTATTTTTTGGGTGTAAATCATTGGTTTGAGCTACCACCGAAAGCGTTATCAAACACGCCGAACTGAATTTTTCTGGAAATAAAATCGTAGAGAATTCTATATCGGTAATAAAAATTTTGAAATAGAATTTTTATCATGAGGAATAAAAATCAGGTATACATCATCATCGTCTGGCGAGAGGGACTGTAAAATCCCATGCTCAGAGGCTGCCCCTCGGAGGATCACTATTACCACATGTTAATATGATCGCACGAAAGAGCAAGGCTTAGAAATTGTACCTAGCAGACGATAAGGTTTACCCCTTAGTCAGGCTTGAGCTTTGAGGAATTAGTTGCCCCTTGGTCAGGGCTTGGGCCTTGAGATTGATTTGCCCCTTGGTCGAGCTTGAGCTTTGAGATTGATTTGGCCCTTGGTTGGGCTTGGGCTTTGAGATTGATTTGTCCCTTGGTCGGGCTTGAGCTTTGAGATTTGAGATTTGCCAAGAGGACTTGGGCTTTGAGTTTGATTTACCCCTTAGTCGGGCTTGAGCTTTGAGATTTGCTAAGCAGACTTGGGCTTTGAGATTAATTTGCCCTTTGGTCGGGCTTGAGCTTTGAGATTTGCAAAGTAGACTTTGGCTTTGAGATTGATTTGCCCCTTAGTCGGACTTGAGCTTTGAGATTTGCCAAGCGGACTTGGACTTTGAGATTTTGAGATAGGCTGTGTCATTCCTACAATAAGTGACAAGTAAACAAGATTAGTTTGATTTTCAGATGACATTTTCACTGGTTGATCGATTTTGTGAAACAAAAAATCTTTTTGCCCATTCGATGAACAGTAAAAATGTAATAATTAAAAGTATGAGAGTTTCAGAAGTCCTGGGATGTTGGGGCTGGAACCGGGATTTCCTCGGATTTGTTGAAAAATGCAGGGAGAAGTTTTGATGTCGTCGGCGACCTAGCTGATGAGCCGCCGATCTGGAGCGATACCGCCGACAATATGGATTCCATGTGGCATCTTTGATTGGTCAAAGAAATTCAAAATTCAAACTGGGAAAGTTGAGGCCGGCGGCGGCATAGGTGATAACGCCAGTAATTTGAGTGATGCCGCCGGTGGCACGGACAGGAAGTTTCAGATTTAATTAAACTCCTCGAATTCCGCCAGGGCATTTAAAAAGAGTAAAAATACTTCTTGGGCTCGAATCTCTTTGTTTATGTTAAGTTTTGATTTCAGCCTGAAGCTCAAAATTTTGCTATAATAGGGGTTATAAATATGAAATTGATTGTGTAGATACTAATATTGCATGCTATAGGTTTGATTTTTACTATTTTTATGCTTTGGGTTTGATTAATTATGTTTTTGTGATTTTGGCGTGATTTGGTTGGATTTTTAGGGCAAAACTGAGTTCTGTCCGCAAGATTTCATGTCGCTGGCGGCATAAGTGATGCCGCCAGCGGCATTGGGCTTTATAAAAAGGCTTAGGAAAATGTCATAGCGTTGTTGTTTATAGCGATGTCGCTAGCAACATCATCCATACTACCGGCGGTATTGCTGATGTCACCGGCAACATCGCTGCTCACAATAGCGGCATTAGCAGCTTTCCAAAAGTTAACCAGAATACGAAAATAATCTGCAGACTTATCTGTTTCATTTTTGATTTTGCATCCACATGGGTTGACTTGTACTAGAGTTATGGGGATCATTGATGAATGGTGGCAACACATCGTGGAAAAAGACCCCGAGCTTGTGGTAGCCATTGATGATGCGGGCTTTGGGGATTTGGCTCATATCATGCCCCTACTAATGCCAAAACTCTCTTACTCAGCCTTGACTACTTTGATAGAGAAGTGGTCTAAAACCATGCACACTATTCCATTTCCTGTTCGGGGAGGTGACTATTACTCCTTTCGATGTTGTGGCCATGAATGGGCTCCCCTGGACGGATCAGGTTATCCACTTTGATGTGTATATGGAAAAATATTACCTTGAGAGGCCCGTGATAAGGCGGGTAACTAAGCTGTTTGGTTTGAAGACCGTCTCGGAGCGATTATCGTATGGAGAATTACACAAGCATTGGGTTGGAGTCGGGGTGGTTCCCGAGATGGATTGGGATACTTGTGTTCATTCCTTTGTGATTTCCTTGCTTACTGTGCTATTCTTTCTGGTTTCGGGAAGCAAGATTAACTACAGAATGATATCTGCTATTGAGGATGTAGCAAGCATCAAGGGGAAGAATTGGCCTAGGGCCATCGTGGCACAGATTTATCACGGGCTGGATGCGAGGGCGAGGAAGAAAGGCAAGGCCCTTCGGCTTAGCCATTCTCTTTATATTTTCGCTTGATTTGCCTACTTTTCTTATTTTGGAAGTTTTAGACTGATTAATTATTTATTTGTGCAGGCTTGGGCTTTCGAGCACCAGATTCTCCCGCCTGTAAGGTTCCAGGTCACCGTGCTAAAGGGTTCTCACTTCCTTGCCTGGTGGTATAGTTGCATTGGAGGGAAGAGCAAGTACCCCACCAGTTATAGGGACTCCATAAGGAGTGTGTGGTTGAGCTCGGTACGTGATTTTTATTCTTGTCCCTATTTCACACTTAAATAAAACATTAGTAGATAAAATGCATTTTTGAATTCTTATTGTGCTTACATTGATCACTTGCTTGGTTGTTTGGTTAGGTTATCTGCGATCCCTTCAACGAGGTGTCAAACCTTGTGGAGGTAGCTTGGTTTCGGAAGAACATGGATGATCGCCAGTTCGTGATGGAGTGCCCCTTATCCTTATAGTGGTATTTAGGGGAGTACGTGTGAAGTTGGAGGTTTGTTGCCCCTTCCTCTTGGCCAGTACATCTGGACCCCCCTACAAGCCTATGGTGGCAAGGTTATGGAGAGCATTCCGGGTTCATATGCGCAGCACCAGTAGCTCCTACTTCCTATGTGCCCTCGTATCCATAGGAATGACATGATCGAGTACCATCTTGAGAAGAAGAGAGAGGAGGAGAAGAGGTGACTTAAAGGCCCAATGAGTGATAACAAGGTGGAAGAGGAGGAAGAGGCTGGCGAGGGCGAACCTGGGGGAGAGGGCGAGGTAGGCAGGGATGTGGTTGGCGAGGGTGAGCCTATGCTTCATGAGGAGCCTCATTCTTTTGAGGTATGATTGTGTTTATATGGATGTATGTCAATTGTCTAATGGTTGCTTATGTTTGCCTTGTGTTGTCTTTGATTTTCATGCACCTCCGAGGAAGTGGAATAAGCCCGAGAGTAGCGGAGTGCGAGGCCGGGGAAGACCCGGGGGCGTTGGATTCATAGAGGAAAACTCAAGACTGCTTTTAGAGACCTGTTTCCTGCTCATGAACTCAAGAGGCAAATTCCATACAAGGAACATAAACCCGAGTACCCATTCGTTGGAGTTCTTCCCGAGTGATGCCACATATGTAAGTCTTCGCCGAATTCATGTGCATGCGATAGCTCTTGCATAGATCCTTTTTCTAATTGCTTTTTAGATTTTACAGGTTGTCCATAGTGAGGCAGAGCGGTTGGCCGAAAATGCCTTCGCTCTCAGGGATACTCTTATCGGTCAATCCTTGCTTGTCCAGGTATATGCCCTATTATGACGTGGTAAAATAAAATGAAATGTATGTATAGATGTTATGAATGATATAAGTTTCCTTTATTCCTTTTATCTATAGGATTTCTTAGCCCTTTCACTGTCGGATGCCAATGCGGTCCAGCAGTGGTACCAGGAGGAGACGGGAGTGCTTTGACGCTGCGTGAGTGAGTTGGAATAGCAGCTGGATGCTACCATGTGTGAGAGAAGGAGCAGACATAATATGGACCGCATAACCCCCGGTTAGCCTAGTCGCAGAGGAGTTAAGGTGGCGACTGGTTGACATCCTTTTGTGGTGCCTATTGAGTCAAGCAACGTCCCAATGACTGAGGATAGGGAAGAGGACAAGGATGTAGTCAACTATTGGCTTCTTGGCAAAGAGGATGTCTCATCTCCCAAATCGATGGTGGTGGGCAATTTTAGATTTATATTGTCCCTTTTTTTCTTTTATCTTGTTTTTAATGATTTTGGTTCTGTATGCCTTTGATACATTGGGCTTGAGTGATTAATTTTTGGATTTTGTGGATTGTTTCAGTATTGTTTAGGCTTATGACAAGGATATTTTTGTATCTGTGAGCCTTCGGGCCTCTGGTTTGAATAAAATTTGAATTTATGCTTGGATATATTTTAGGAACAGATTATAAGGTTTTTACAGGCTGTTTTACAGGTTTGAGCTAATTAGAATAGGCCTGAAATTTGTAGAAAATGCAATCATGCCGCCGATGGTATCACTAATATCGCCATTCATCTGATTTGTTAAATAATATAGGCAAAGTCGCCTACAATCCATATCGCCGGCGGCATCACTTCATACCGCCGCGACATCACTTATATCGGTGGCAGCATCACCAGTCCAAAAACCAAGATTCAACCATTTCCTCAAATTCAACCATGGCAAACCACAACCAACAGATACGGGGCTTCCTGTAAAGCCGGGGAAATACAGACTGGAAGAAGCTAGAAAAATTTGGGCTATGGGGCTTTCGATATATTACGGCGTGGCCCGTTATTCCTGAATTCCTTCGCGTAACATTGGCTTTTTGGGATCGGATGGACCATGTATTCCGATTTTCTTCATTTGAGCTATGCCCCTTGCTTGAAGAGTTTCATGCCATATTAGGGGTTTTGTGCCCCAAGCGTGTGCCCCTAACACTCCTAGAGTTTCATTTTGGCACGGATGGCATGCCCTCAGGGTTGTGGAATTTAGATTCTGTAGACCCATTTTTGCCCCGACTGCCTAACAAACCCAGATTTCCAACTTAGTGCAGTTTTGGAGTGGTGCTATAGGGCTCCTAGATCTCATCTTGCTTACCCGTCCATGATGGCACTATTACTTATGGCGGAGTTTATGTGCAGAGTAGGCCCAATCACTTCGTTCAAGCTGATTTCACTTATCGGTCCCATGTCGACAGGGGCTTTTACCATATCCGTGGGACTAGTTGAGATCCTGCTAAACATGGATGCTACTTCTACCAAACCAACCCTCATCGATGACCACCTTACAGTATTACAGGTTTTCTTTTTTTTCACTTTACAAATTGTTCACTTGTCTTTGCTCTTATCTAAAACTGAATTATAGGTATGGCTAATAGAGAAGCTGAAGCTAAATAAGGCATCGTGGGGGAACCTGAAGAAGTACTTACTCGTTCATTTGAGTGAGAGACGGCTTATGCGAGCTGATTTTGATCAACTGACATTCGACAGCTGGATGCTTATTCTGAGAGGGTACATAGATTCACAAATTTAATGGGTTAGCCTATAGTGGAGGATTTGAGATGTGGTTGTGGTGTCCTGAGGATCCTGTGTTCAGCTGATAGGTCTGAAGAGATCTTCATTCTATGCCCCTTACCGATTGCGCCATCAGTACGGCAAGCGACATAGAGTCCCGATCAAGCTACCTGAGAACCAAATCGGAGTCTACAAAGTTAGATGGGTGAATCATATCCAGGAGAAGTGGGTGAGGGAGGCCAATTTGAGACTCTAGATTATGCTCATGTGGAGACCATTGAGACTGATATACACTACAGAGGATGGCTCGCCGAGATTAGACGTCTAACGACCCGGTCTGGGCGGTCATATGCCCACTTTGAGAGAGAGCGAGCAGAGTAGGGACATGAGCCCTTTTCCACTACAACCGTTAGGAGGATTTCTAGGTATTACGATGATGATGCAGGGGGCTCAGTTTGAGAAGCGCTTCCTTTTAGTTCTATCTTTTGCATAGGCTAGTCAGGGTGACATACCTATCGAACTTTGTTTTATGATATGTCTTTTATTTGGTTTTAATTTTTGCATAGACTCCCCTTTGGGGTTTTCAATCTATTGAACCTTGTCTTAATTTTTGCCTGGACTACCTTTTTTGGGTTTTCAATCCAGTAGACTTATTCTGACTTTTGCATAGAACTTGCTCCTTTCAGTCTATCAGAATTAGTTTTATTTACTGTGCGTTTGATTTGGAATAATTTAAACTCTGCATTCGGTTCACTTTAGCTGTTTTGACCGTATGGATACAAAATTCACATAAACATAAGCATTCAGAATTCAACAAAAGAGATACTTTTATTAAGTGAAGTAAAACAAAGTACATGACGTTTGGTTAACACTCTCATTGATTTAACTCCTGGTGCCAACTAGCCTAGATCGGTTTTTTAGAGGGCACTCTCTCTTTGCTCACTTACCCTAAATTTTGCCTAGATCGCCCTTTTTGGGTTTTCGATCTAGCGGGTTTTACTCATCCCCTAATTTTTGCACGGTCAATTTGTAGAATACCGACCGTCAGGTGTCACCCTAATATTTACCAAATCAGTAAAAGACTGAAAGGCGGGTGATTTATTTTATCTATTTTTTGTGTGCCGCTTTTTCTGATTTATTTCTTCTAAATTAGATGTGATAACGCTTAAGCCTGTCCTAGTTTATGGGGTTCACAAACTCATTCCCATCCATTTCCATAAGCTTAACCGCTCCTTTACTAAGCATCTTCTTTATCACATACGGTCCTTCCTATTTAGGCATGAACTTGCCCTTTGCGTTAGTGATAGAAGGTTGCAGCTATTTAAGGACTAGATCACCAGCTTTCAAGGGGAATTTCTGGTGTTTTACCTGACTATTATAGGCTCAAGCCATGCACTGCTGATACATCTAGAGATTATCTAATGCTCTTAATCTCTGCCTATCCATCACGTTTAGCTATTTGAACCTCGCTCGAGTCCATTCAGATTCCTTCAGCTTAGCCTCTATTACTACTCTTAGTGAGGTAACTTGAGTTTTAATTGGCAAGAATGCTTCCATTTTGTAGACCAGGGAGAACGGAGTTTGACCAGTCGGGGTACAGATGCTTGTGCGATATCTCTAAATAGCGAAAGGTAGGTTTGTCTACCCAATCCCTGTAATTGGCTATCATCGTAGAAAGAATCTTCTTTACCGATTTATTAGCTGCCTCGACAGTACTAATGGCTTGTGGTCCATACGGAGAAGATCTATGGTGTTCAATCCCGTATTTCTCAGTTAGATTAGTGGTTGCCCCTTAAAACTGTACCCCATTATCTGAGACTATGTGATGCGAAAGTCCATACCGAGCGAAGATGTGCTTTTCTATGAACTTGGCCCTCTTCTTGGATTGGTGTAGGATTCGGCCTCTACCCACTTAGAGAAATAATCCACAGCTACCACAATGAACCTGTGCCTGTTTGTTGATGAAGGATGAATTCCACCGATTATGTCTATCCCCCACTCCGAGAATGGCAAAAGAGTAGATAAGTGATGCAGCTAAATGGGTGGTAGATGTTGCATATCTCCATAAATTTGTTATTGGTGGCACCTTTTGACTTGGGCATTACAATCAGCCATTAGGGTGAGCCAAAAATATCCCAATCACTGAATTTCAACAATCACCGGCATGAACCTGATCAATCAGTTTCTGAGCATCAGATTCAGTTAAGAAATAAAGTAGTAACCCATCACTAGTGCACTTGAATAGATTATTATCGATAATTCAAAACGGAACAGCAAGCCACCTTAGAGTGGTATGGTCCGAGTCAGAGGAGTTTGGAGGATATTATCCGGTTTGGAGAAACAGGACAATATCAGAATACCAACAGGGTTCAATTGAGATGGCGAGTACTTGCTGAATCGGCTAAGTATAGCAGGGGAGCTTAGTGGACAACAGGATGAAAGGACGGATAGGCTGTTGTTGGGGTTCTTCCCATAAGGAGGCTAGAGTGGCCAGAGAGTCAGCCATTTGATTTTTATCCTGGGGGACGTGCCAATACAAGTAAGAGGTGAACTCCTCTGATAAGCTTCGGACGGCTTCGACATAGGGACAAAGAGATTCTGCTTTGATTTCCCAATCCTCGATAACCTAACAGATTACAAGAGCTGAATCCCTGATTATAGATACCATGCGAGCTTCACTTAGAGGAGAGCCTCAAGGCTGAACAAACATGCTTCATATTCAGCTCCATTGTTTATGAATGTGAATTCCAAGCATTTAGACAATGAGATGATTTCGTTATCTGGTGTGACTATAGTAACTCTAAGGCCTGCTCCCCTCTTATCCATAGCACCATCGAAGTACATAGTCCACACACGCTCTAGCATTTTAAGGAAGATGAGTTGCTCATCAGGAAACTCTAGGTTTTCAACATAATCGGAGTCAAGGGGTTGATTAGCTAGGAATTCAGCTACGGCCTGCCCCTTAATAACCTTCTTCATCACATACTCAATGTCAAATTTGGATAGAAGAAGCAACCATCGAGATAGTTTATCGGCTAGAGTGGAAGATTGACAAAGATACTTCATTGGGTCAACCTTAGCCACAACTTAGATGCGGTAGGATTAGAAATAATGGCGCAACTTCTTAGTGAGCCAAACCATGGTGGTGCAAGTCTTCTCTATAATTAAATATCGGGTTTTATAATCCAACAACTTCTTGCTCAAGTAGTAGATCACGTGCTTCCATTCATTATCATGTTCCTGGATAAGCATTGCCCCCATTAAAGACTCTTCGATAGACATGTATAGGATCAAAGGTTTCCCGAGGATAGGGGGTTTCAGAATAGGTGGGTCAAAAAGATAATCCTTGATTCTATCAAATGCCACTTAGCACTAATCATTCTATACCACTGGTTATTGCTTTCTCAACAGTTTAAAGATAGGTTCGCACACGGTAGTGAGGCGGGCAATGAAATGGCTGACATACTATAAGGACCCCAGAAACGATCGGACTTCTTTTTCTATTTTAGGCGGAGGCATATCCCTGATGGCTTTGGCTTTATCAGGATCCATCTCAATTCCTTTTTGACTAACCATATGTCCCTGTAACTTGCCTGAAGTAACCCTAAACACACACTTCTTTAGATTCAGGCGGAGATTATAATTTTTGATGTGAGTTATGAATCTGTTAAGAATAGTAGGGTGCTCTTCTTGGGTGGCAAACTTCGCAATCATATCATCCACATATACCTCTACTTCTTTATAGATCATGTTGTGCAAGAGGGCATTTACGAGGTGCTCATAAGTGGCCCCAGCATTCTTTAACTCAAATGACATTACTTTGTTGCAGGAGACCCCCCATTCAGTAATGAACGGTGTCTTAACCTTGTCAATAATATCTACCAAAATCTGATTGTATCCTGAGAATCCATCCATGAACGAGTACATAGAGGCCATGGTGGTGCTGTCAATAAGGACATCATTGTCAGGAAGCGGGAATTTGTCTTTAGCCGAAGCTTTATTGAGATCTCGGAATTCGACATATACCCAAACCCTACCATCTTTCTTCCAAACTGGAACTATATTGGACAACCAAGTTGGATAATCCACAACTTCGATGAATCGAGCTTCAATCAACCTCAAAACTTTTGCCTTAACCTGATATGCCCATTCTGGTTTGAGCTGACGGAGCTTCTGCTTGACAGGTCTTAACTTAGGATCGGTTGGAATTCTTTGCTCGGTAATTTGACGATCAACCTTAGGTATATCTTTATATGACCAGGCAAAAGCATTAACATGATCATTAAGCACTTTTATAATCTCACTTTTTTCCTTGGAGTTAAATCGTTGGAAATGGTTTCCATTTTACAATTATCATCAGTACTTAGGTTTATTTCACTTAAAGATGTATTGCTAATGCCAAAAACATTATATGTATTGTTGTGTAAATGCATGGATCCATCAGGAAAAACATCAAACAAGTAAGCAAAATGGGAGTCATTCATTGCATTAAAAGCCTTATAGGTGACCTTGTTTGCATCAAATACATCAGAGATATTGAAAATTACATCATCCATATCATCCTCCTCAAAAGGCGGAGGGGCTTCAGTAGCAGTAGCAACAATATAAGGAGCATCCTTTGTAGTCTCTATTAGAATGGTATCCAGGTCATGTTCCAAAGTAGCTTTCTAGGCAGCGGTGAGGGATGGTTCCCCGAACGGGTCAGCTTTCTTGGCTATGGCCCTAGCTAGCTTCTTTACTATCTTTGTCATGGTATCCTCTTGCCCGGTTCTCTCACCCCTCTAACCTTTCTTAATCAGAAGCGTCATAGCTTTAGTCATGGTAGCCACAACATCTTCAATCTCTGGATTCAATAGACTCTTCATTACTTCCCCCAGACTCATCCTCAGGATACATCTTACCCTTTCCCTTAGCCTTATTAGAAATAATGTTAATAGGTGCAACAGGCTCAGTGGGTTCGAGTTCAGTAGAAACAATCATGCAACCGATCTTAAAATCATAGACATCCTTGAAGATCTCAAAATGGGGCCACATTTTTCCATTATGCTCGATCGATTCAGGCTCTCTATTATAAGGCCTCTAGCCTTAAATCTCATATACAGTGACCATGCGACAGTAGCAGGAAGGAACACGGTGATATGCTTTTCTAGGCTTGTACCCCAGTCTAGCCTAGCGGACCAATACTTTGGCTCTAAGGCCTCGATAATTCCCTGCTCATACATTTTACAGCCTCTACAAGGCTTATACCCAGATTTCTTCATCAGTTTTCCCATACCGACGTGGAGATAACTGTGCCAAATGGGATCCGGTTTCTCAGGCTTACGAATCACAACAACGTAAAGACCTTTCCCCAATTTGGCTTCGGCTTCCATAACAGCCACGACAGAAGCTGGGTTAGCCTCTATAATTACCAATTTATCCTCCTAAATGAGGTTATTTTTTAATGCAAAGTGGAGGGAAATGTGCCCAAGGTGTGGAGCTAAGGTTGGCCGAGCAACAAAGAGTAAATAATAGGGAAGTCAAGTATAGTGAATTGCACATTGCTCATAACACCTTTAATAGTGACTTTCACCTCAAAGGCCTCAATTACACTATATTTCTAATCATCGTAAACTCGAATAATAGTACTAGATTTCTAAAGCATTTCCTCAGACAGTCCTAGGTGGGGAAGGACTTTCGGAGGGCACAGATTTAGGGCAGCGCCATCATCCACCATGACACATGTGAGAACCTTATCGAGGATCTGAATATAGATGAACAAGGCCTTGTTATAATCCCTACCCTCAAGTGGGAGGTCGAAATGGTCAAACATAATCTGTGGTCCCTTCCTCAGAGGAATGCCTTCTCTGACCTTAGCGTACATCTCAACAATAGAACTAGTCGGAGTAGCTTCTAAATCGAGAAGTCACTTAAGCAATCCCCTATGGTGCCCATCAGAGTTAATTACCAGCTACCAGATACTATAACAAGCTTAAGTGTTTTTCAGTTGAGTAATGAGAGAATCAACCTTGAGGCTTGTTGGGACAGGTAGAGGTGGAGATGGAGGCCTCGTAGAGGTGCCTATCCTTTGAGGGATAAAGTCCTTATCCAGATGGAGATGATGGTCCTCGGGCTAATACACACAACCACTTTCAAGTAATGTTGAGAACATTATCGATCAAAACACTCTGAGTGGCTTAGGTTTCAAACTTATATAGCTGTTCATCATGGTCTAAATCTCGGTCTTGCAACTCATACCCATCTATACTAAAAAGTTCATTTTGGTCAATCCTGAATAGTTTATTCAGTTTTACATTGGCAGGTGAATCAACCCTAAATAGTTTGGTTCTTACGGTCTTGGCTTCTTTGATTACTCCCTCATCTTCATCGGAATAGTCATCCTTTGAAACAAAGGAATCTATGCTGAATAGTGGCTTTTTCTCAACTTTCATTCTCTTAGCCACAAATGGTTAAGTCCTACGGCTTTCTTTTTTAGACAGATTTAGGTCAACATCAATGCCCAAAACCAAAGTAACTCCCAAATTGGCTTGATTGATTAGATCAAAAATTGAGTTAGACGGTAGACCAGAACCGATAACTAGAATAGAGTTACTACTTCCCAACCCCAGAGTAAGGAGATCAAAGACTGTGGCTTCAGTCAAGCCAAACTGGATCATTCCTACATTGCTTCTAAAATTCGGCAGCGAGTTATTAATGGTGCTCGTGGCCTTATCAGGTTCAGCAATCTTTCCTTCACTAATTAGACGCTGAATGGCCGAGAGCAGGGCCTTACAATTATTGGATTGGTGTCCCACCTGAACATGGTAATTACAGAAATTATTCTTATCCTCAGGTTTAGGTGGTTTGTACTCTTGAAGGGACTGGATGAAACCTACTTCCCTTAAATGCTTAAAAATGACCCAAAGAGGTAACTTGTATGGATTACCCAAAACAAAAGGGGGGTATTAAGGCTAGACTGCGGTGACTGTCGATGGAGCTGGAGCGATGGCTAGAGGTGTAACAGGGGCTTGAGAAATTGCCTGAACAGCCGCCTGGGCTTTAGGTTTAGCAGGCACCGGGGCTGAGGGCTGGGCATCATTATTCTTTCAAAACCTTGGCTTTCCTACTTTTTCGGCCTTTTCGTGCTCTGCCTCACGCTTAATTTTCTCAGCCTTTTCAAACATAGCCTTGTAAGAAAAGAATGAATCAGTAGCCATTTCTTTACGAAACAGAGGATGAGATCCCTCTAGGAGTTTAACAATCATCTCCTCGAGGCTTAGCTTAGATTTCATAAGAACCTGGGTCGACATTCACCGATTAACATACTGCTTGAATGTTTTGATGGGCATTTGGCAGACTCCCTCAAGGTGCTGAAGGGTTGTTTCCATTATAGTATTGAAACCATAATGCACTTTCAGAGCCTCAGAAAGAAGTTTCTAATTAGTGACAATGTGTTGAGGCAAAGTATGATACCATTCAAGAGCAGGTCTTCGAAGGGAACAAGGAAACATTTCAGTAAGCACTTTATCACTTAATTTCTTTACACACATAATTATTTCATACATAATAATATAGGAAGCAGGTGCACCAGAACCATTATAATGCGCCATATTCAGTATGGTAAAGTTATCCGGGACCCAATCTTCATCTCTTTTGGGTTCCTTGGCAGTTATAAGACAGTTGATGTTGGCTTGAATCTCTGGTGTCACGCTTGGAGGCTGCTTGACCTGGTCATTGACCGAGTGGTGTGAAAGAGCTGTGGCTTTAGGTGTCGCGCTCGGAGAATGTGTGACCTGGTCGTTGTTGGTCTTAGAGACTATCATTTGGCAAACAAAAGTGGCTACTTCGGGTGTCATGCCCGAAGGCTTCTTAACCTGGTCATTGGCTGGGGAAGATGGTGGAGGACGAGCGATCACTTGGCTTCTGAAAGGATTCTGAGGATAAGTAGTGCCCCTGGGAGTTACAATAAATTGCACTGGGGTAAAGGATGGCAGAGGCTGAACTAGTTCGCTTGAAGAAGCTGAATACTAATGAGTGAATAGTGGAGGAACTGAGCTTTTCAGTTAAAGGTCTCGGATTGAAAGGAACAATCAATGGAGTTGTTGAGGTTCGTAGAAAAGCAAAGGTGTGCCCAAACTGAAACGGGCTTGCCAGAGGCCGAGCTAATTGAAAAACTAGTGCAATAGGTCTTGTCCCTATTAGACCGGCTAACATCTGTGTTGAACCATTCTAGGCGTGCATATCGGACTAATAGACTCGGTCAAAATTCCTATCCTTGACAGCTGCTTGGACAATGGATTAGATAGAAGCTTGGAATGCATTTGAGTTCAGAAACTGGGCCATAGCACTAGGACAGTCAAAACCAGGAGGGGGTTGAGATGCTGCTCTCGAGGTGGAGGTAGGGCTGTCATGCTCCTCAAGCGGTGGAGGATTTCCATCATTGCTCGAGAAAGACATGGTTGGCTAAGAGGAATTTTGATCTAACTGAATCTGCTCTAAATCTAACTCCTTACTGGAATCGGTATATGGAACCCCCTTAGACTTCTGTGGTGACTACTAGGGTGAGAGAACGATAAATTAAATGGTGTTCTAGCCTTTTCCAAATCAGGGTACGATGATAATTTTGCCTCCTCCTAGCTGAAATGGTAGGTAGCGGGTCAGATCATGCATGGATTGTGTGATGCGATGGATGGGTGAATGATCTTTATTTATTATATGATGCATTGTATGTATGGCTGCACGTAGACATGGTTAGTGATAATGCAGTGGCTTATCCCTCCAACATTCATTGGACATTTGTACCCGTCGTCACGTATAGTGATATATCGTGACTCAATGGGGGTATAAAAGAAGTCCTACGGATGTTGCTAAACCTCTTCCATGAATGGAGATTGGTAAGGGTAAGTTGAGTTTTGGCTCTTGAAGTCGATGCATGGGTGATGCATGAGTACGTAGCACATAGCACACGAAACATCCCTCTTCTGACCTTATGACTCCCATGTAACGCCTCTTTAGAAAGGATGGAGGCTAGCTTCTCCATAAAAAATGGTGAAAGAAGTGCGTCCCAATTATTTTAATTGTTTTTTGGTGATCCTAAAGGAATGAAGTCCCAAGGCTATTTCTAGCGTGGCTTGGGATGTTGATGTAGAAGGTTCTCGTTTACCTTAATTCCACGTTACTCAACCACTCCCCAAATAGGTGTGATCATTAGAGTTTACGTGTTGGTTAAAATGAGTGATCCACCCACTAGGTATCCTCAATTCCAAACAGGGCATAAGTGATACTTTCGCGAGCTTCTCGGGTAAAAATGGGCACCTAAAAATTACCGAACTATCTACACTCGTTAGGATAAAACGTTATAGAAAAGAATAAATTTTTAATTTATCAATGATTTCAATACATCATCTAAATCTTTTAAACTTATTGAAAATTTTAAGTTCAAGTTTAAAGAGACAGATCCCTAGCAGAGTCGCCACTATGAGCGGAAGACATTTTACGGGCCGCGAGGCTGGGCAGGAGGACCGATCCCTTGGGAATGATGTGTGATTGTAATGGTTTATCATGTTTTATTGTCCAAAAAATGCGAGATCAAAATCACATACTTAAAATAGAGTCGCCATCGGGTTCAGCTCAATCGGAAAATTTTGGTACGATTTTCCCACTAGGTGGTAGACCATACCTTTAGTAGAGATTCCAAGTTCGGATGATGTTATCTATTTTATATTAGGCTAAGTTAAAAGATTTCATTCTTGTTCAATCGGTTTTAATTCACCTATTTATTGTGGTTTCGGTTTATATGTTGTTTCTGCGTTATTTAGCAAGCATTCAAAGCGATAAATAAATTATTAACGTCATTCAACAGATAAAATGTAGGAAGTAAAATAATAATTACATGGCTTTTCAAATCCTATACATTTTCTATACAATAAATAAAATACCCGAAGGCCTAGCATTTATCTAACCTAAATCTACCTGCACAAAATGGTTAGCACAAATACGGCATGTTGTACGAGGTATTTCACGTAACATGCATAGTTAGTAAACATAAGAAGACCAAAGTTAGCATGAACATGGAATATCTATTTACAATTTATGGAGCCCGGTTAGATGCCTGAAAATGGGGTTTAAACCGCATTTGTGGGAAAATTCCGTTTTATCCAAATTTTATACCCGATTGTTATTTTAACCGAATTATTAGTGAAAATTCCACATGGTATGGGGAGAGGTCTATTTTTAGAAGGTTTTGGACCTTTGTCCTTGCACTGTACATCCTAGCTTTGGGAATTTAAACTAGGTTGAAAAAATAAGTGAAATAGAAAACTATTTTCGAGAAACCGATATTGCCAGCGGCATCACTGATGCTCTCGATGATATCAGCTACACAGGCAGACTGTATGACATTTTGGATACCATAAAGAAAGGGTCCTGCAAGAAAATGGGGCCACTAGAGGCAAATGAGGCCACTGGCGGTATCAACAATGTTGCTAATGGCATGGTTGAAACTGTCGACGGCTTCAAATGCCTTCAACGGCGTCAGTTTCTTGCAGCAGTTATTTTTGGTCCGAAAGCGACCAAAAACCCAAAACTAAGCAAAAATAGCAACTAAAACACAACAAATAAGTAAAATGAAAGCCAAAGAGCTTTGAGACTCAAAATTTTTACCTCGGGGCCGTGAATCCACCTCTACGTGATTTCTATGACACATCTAGGGAGTTCAAATAATGATTTTAGAAAGTAAGGGGTGATTTAGTCTCTAAATTATAATTTTAGTGATTTCTAAATGTAAAATGAACCTAAATATCATAGAATTCAGTAGAGAAAAAGCAAGAAAAGATGAATTGAATCCTTTTTTCTTACCTTTTCTAAACTTCATCCACTAGAACTAGCTGAAATGCTCAAAATCTCCTTGAAATTTGGAGTTAGGGAAGAGTCGAACCCTTGAAATGGTTGAGAAATACAATTTATATAGACTAAAATCCGTTGGAAATTGCCTTTAATCAATTATTCGTCGGATATCGAGAAAAAAAGGTAGATAGCTGTTCTGCAGAAGAAATGATATCGCCGGCTGCATGGATGATACCGTTGATGGTATCGATGAGGCCGCTGGAGGTCTCACCTTCCTGATAGGTCTGAAAAGCTAGCATGATTTAAGCCCGAAATTGAGGAAAGGGAGGGGAAATTAGGCAAAAGGTGATTTTGATGGAAAAACTGAAATATTGAGGTTTATTTTTGACCATTAATGGGTATTTTGGACTAAATTATTTTTTTGGTGCAAATCATCAGTCTCAGCTACCACCGTACGTGTTATTGGACACACCGAACTGAATTTTTCTGAAAATAAAATTTGCACAGAATTTCATATCGGTAATAAAAATTCCAAAAAAGAATTTTTATCATGAGGAAGAAAAATCGGGTATATGTCATCATCGTCTCGCGAGAGGGACTGTAAAATCATTTTCGCACACTTTTCAGATTTGCCAAGCGGGGCTTGGGCTTTGAGGTTTGCTAGGCGGGGCTTGAGCTTTGAGGTTTGCCAAGCGGGGCTTGGGCTTTGAGGTTTGCCAATCGGGGCTTTTGCTAAGCGGGGCTTGGGCTTTAATGTCATATCTGCAAAGAGTGATAAGTAAAACAAGATTAGCCTGATTCTTATATTACTGCTTGATCAATTTTATGAAACAAAAATATATTTGCCCCTTCGATCAAAAGTAAAAATGTGGTAATTAGGAGTCTAAGGGCCTGAGATGATAAGGCTTGAACCAGGATCCCGCTAAACTGTTGAAAAGGTAACTAAAATGCCCCTGGAAAAAAAATTGATGTCACCGCCAGCTTGGAGTGATGTCGCTGGCAATTTGGTTGATGCCGCTGGTAGTATGGGCTGCCACGTAACACCTTTGACTGGTCAAAGAAATTTAAAATTGCCCCTGGTGAGAATGATGCCGCCAGTGACTTGGGTGATGCCGCCAGCGACATGAGTTGATACCGCCGGTGGTGTGGAGGGACAATTTCGAATATAATTAAACTCCTTAAATTCTGCGCGAGCGTTTAAAAAGAGTTTAAGCTCTTCTTTTCTCCTATTTTAGTAACAGAGGCCAAAACACACTTCTTCTTCATCCCTACTCTCCACAAAAAAAACTCAACCCTACTCTTTCTACTCCTAATCATGAAAAAGATCATCGAGTATAAGTCTAGCAATTCCAAATCTGACGATCTGCCTGCTACTTCAATTGAGGGGCTGAAACTCTGCCAGGTTCATGTGGGCTATGGCTTTAAAGAATCCGACATCGTATTCGGGTATGCGATTGTGGCTTCAATCGACAATCTGGATAAGACAAGAAAAACCACATCTCTTACGTTGAGGTTATCCTATAAAACTCAAACCTTTTTGTTTTGTTTGAAGATTTCGGTTCTAGACTCAGAAAAATGGTAGAATAAATTTTAAAAACAAGAGATATATGTTAGAATGCATGTTATGGGCCTATTCTCTGCTCGATTTATGCCCCAAAATTGATTAATTATGTTTTTTGGGTGATTTGGTGAGATTTTAGGCAAACTTGATTCTATCGACAGAAATTGATGTCGCCAGCGACATAACTCTTATCTTCAACGGCTTCAAGCCTTCCAAAAAAAGGGCTAGACTTATGCCATATCGCTGTTGATTCCAGCGATGTCGCTAGAGACATCATTCATACCATTGGTGGTATGGCCGATGTCGCCGACGGAATCACTGCCCCAGTAGTGGCATCAATAGCATTCCAAAAGCTAAATGACATAGAAATAAAGTTACATAATTGATTTGTTCCTTTCTAATTTTTACAGCAGCACGTACTAACTTGTATCGGAGGTATAGGGACTATTAGCGAGTGGTGGCAACACATTGAGAAAAAGGATTCTGCACTTACGGCTGCCATAGATGATACGAGTTTTAGGGATTTAGCCCATGCTATTCCCTTACTGATGCCAAAGCTTTCCCACCCGGCCTTGACCGCTATGACTGAGAAGTGGTCTGAGACCACCTATGCCTTTCACTTCTAGATCGGCGAGGTGACTATTACCCCTTTCGACATGGCGGCAATGACTGGGCTACCATGGACTAAAGAAGTCATTCATTTCAACGTCTATAAGGAGAGGAACCACCTCAAAGGGCCGGTGGTGAAAAAGGTGATGGAGCTCTTTAGATTGAAGCCCAAGTCAGGGAGATTATGCTATAGAGAGTTGCAAGAGTATTGGATGGAGGTTGGAGTGGTCCCCGAGATCTAGCGGATGCTTGCGTCTGCTCTTTTGTAATTTCATTGCTGACCGTGTTGTTCTTCTCGATCTCAGGCAACAAGGTCAACTATAGGTTGATTTCTACTTTTGAGGATGTGGCAACTATCAAGGAGAAGAACTGGCCTAGGGTCATTTTTAGCTCAAATGTACTATGGGCTGGACATAGGAGCCCGAAAGAAGGAAAAGGTCCTCCGCTTGATCCATTTGTTATTTCAGGTATATCCTTTTAAATAGTGCTTTATTATCATGGTTAATTGCTTTTCTCTTTTTGGTGCGTTGAGCTTTTACACTAATTGGCTGTCAATTGTACAGGTTTGGGCCATTGAGCATCAGATCCTCCCCCCGGTTAAGTTCAATACTACGGTACCACTGGGTTCACATTTTCTCACCCGGTGGTGTGGTAGCATTGGAGGGCTAGGCAATTATTCTATCGTATATAGGGAGGCACTAAGGAACTTATAGATCGGCTCGGTATGTTACTCTAATTTTTAGCCTTGTCTTACATTCAACAAACCATTAGTAAAAAACCATTTATAAATTTAAATTGCTTACATTAGCCTTCTACTTGATTGATTTGCCAGGTTAATAGGGACCCTTTCAAGGAGGTGTCTCACCATGCTACCGTCCTTACGGTCCAACAGGAGGTGCATGATCGCAGGTTTGTAATGGAATGCCCTCTGGCTTTACCTTGGTACTTGGGGGAGAGAGTTTGTGATTGGAGGGATTTTATGCCTCCTGCTAGGCTAGTGCCTGTGGATCCCCTTATAGGCCTCTGGTGGCCTTACTTGACCATTATTAGTGCGGCCGACAAGGCTAATTATTTAGAGGGGACCGGTTGAGTGGCTGGGAGTGTCCCTGGACCTTATAATGGCTACATATCGCGTTTGCTTACGATGTGCCCCCATATCCATCCTAACAATTGTATCGCCTTCCATACGAAAAAGAGGAAGGAAGAGCTGAAAAGGCAGAGGCGTGGTATTGTTAATGAGAGTGATAAGGATGATGAAGAAAGTGGTGATGGTGAGGTCAATCCCGAGGGGCAAGGCAAGGTTGGCCAGGATGCACAATGGCTTACAAGGGGCACCATTCTTCTGATGTGAGATCGCACTTTTTTTATCTGTATAAATATATACCATATGCTTGGGTCAAAACGGTTGCTTACGCTTGCCTTTTGTGTTGCTCTTGATTTTTAGGCACCTTCCAGGAAGAGAGGCTGGTCCGAGGATAGAGGAGTACGAGGCCAGGGCATGCCCGAGGGTGCTGAATTCTTAGAAGGGCACTTCTCGATTTCTTTGGAGACTCATTTCCTACTGATGAACTCAAGAGGCTATTTTCGGACTAGAGAGATAACCTCAAGCAGCCACTCGCTAAACTTTAGGCCAAAAAACACCACTCATGTAAGTCTTACGCAAATCCAAACAAATCCATATGACAAGTCCTTTATGGATTCCTTTTTATTGCCTTTTGGATTTTTTAGGTTATTTGTAGGGAGGTGGAGCGGCTGGATTGAAATGCCTTTGCTCTTAGGGACACTCTCTTTTCTCAGACCTTGCTCGCTCAGGTATATCCCCTGTTGTGATATGACATTGTAAAATAAAATGCATGTATGAATGATATGGATTGTTGTTGTTTCTCTGTCTATAGGATTTTATGGACCCCATATTGTTGGATGCTAATGAGGCCCATCGGAGGTACCAGGAAGAGACGAGGGTGCTCCGACTCCACGTGAGCGAGTTAGAGAGCTAGCTGGATACTGCTTTGTATGAGAGGAGAAGCAAACACAATATAGACTGTGCAACCCCAGCTGATTCGAGCCATAGAGGAAGGAAGGTGACAGCTGGCCATCGTCTTAAAGATGATCCTAAGAGTACCTGGAGTGTCCCGGGGTCTGAGGAAGAGGTCATCAACCGTTATCTTCTCGATGAGGAGGATGTCTCGTCTTACCCGCCCAGCGGTGACGACCAGCTCTAGATTCATCTACTGATCCCCGTTTCCCTTTTATTTTTATTTTTACCTGCTTGGATATGGATTTTGGTTTGTATGCCCTTGATACAATGGGTTTGAATGTTTGATTTTGGATGATTTTGGTTTTGTTTAGGCTTAGGATTTTGATATTTTGGTACTCTTGCACCTTTGGGCTTTTGGTTAGAATAAGATTTGAATTTTATACTTGGATATGTTTTGGAAACTGATTACAGGGTCCTTACAAGTCATTTTTACAGGTCTAAATAGATTAAAATAGGCCTGAAATTGCAAAAAATACTGTCATGCCGGCGGCGGCATCATTGATATCACCATCTACATGAAAATTTGATTTGCTAAATGATATAGACAAAGTCACCTGCAATCCATACCGCCCAACTCTCACTCCATACTGCCGGCGGCATCGGCAATATCTTCGACGACAACGTCAACCCAGAAACTCAGATTCAGCCATTTTCTCAAATTCAGCCATGACAAATAATAATCAACAGTTATAAGATTTTTAAAGAGCCTGAGAAATGCAGACTGGAGGAAGTTAGAAAAATTTGGGCTACAGGGCTTTGATATATCGATATGGCCCGTAAGTCCCGAATTCCTTCGCGTGACATTGACTTTCTGGGATCGAATGGACCATGTATTTTGATTTCCTTTATTCGAGCTATGCCCCTTGTTCGAGGAGTATTATGCCATATTGGGGGGTCCCATGCCCCAAGCGCGTGCCCCTGGCACTCCTAGAGTTTCACTTTGGTATGGATGGCGTGCACCAAGGGTTGTGGAATCTAGACTCTACAGATTCGTTTCTATCCCAACTTCCTGACCAGCCCTGGTTTTCAGCTTATTGTAGTGTTGTACTGGTGCTGAGGAGCTCGCAGATCTTATCTTACTTGGCTATCCATGGTGGCACTATCACTTATGGCGGATTTTATGTGCAAAGTGGGCCTAGTTGCTCCATTCAGGCTAATTTCACTTATCGGACCCATATCGACAGGGGCTTCCTCCATAGTCGTGGGATTAGCAGAGACTCGTCTAAACACGGATGCTACTTCCATCAACCGACTCTCATCGGTGACCATCTTATAGTATTGTAGGTATCCATTCTCCCCCATCTCATTAATTGTTCACTTCTTTTTGCCTTTATCTAAAATTAGTTTATAGGTATGGCTAATAGAGAAGCTGAAGCTGAAGGAGGCATATTGGGGTAACCCGAAGAAGTACTTACCTGTGCATCTAAGGGAAAGGGGGCTTATGCGAGCAGATTTTAATCAGTTGACATTTGACCGTTGGTTGCCTATTCTGAGGGGTATATTGATTCGCAGATACAGTGGGTTAGCCATGGTGGAGGATCCGAGATGCAGTTGTGAAGTCTTGGGGATCCTACATTCAGTTGCTAGGTCTGGAGAGGTCTTCATTCTGTACCCCATACCGGTTGTACTATCAGTGTGGTAAGCAATAGAGAGTCTCGACCAAGCTATCTGAGAACTAAATTGGAGTCTATAAAGCCAGATGGGTGAACCATATCTGGGAGAAGTAGGCCAGGGCGGCCATATTTGAGACTCTGGACTATGACCATGTGGAGTCTATTGAGACTGATATACACTGCAAAGGATGGTTTGCGGAGATTAGACTCCTGATGACATGATTCAAGCTCATGGTCCTGCATTAAGGGAGAGCGAGCAGAGTAGGGATACGAACCCTTTTCCACTATCGCCTTGTGGAGGATTTCTAGATATTATGATGATAATGTGGGGAGTTCGGCTTGAGATGCACTTTTCTTTAGTTCTATCTTTTGCATAGGCTAGACAGGTTGACGGACCTATCGAACTTTATTTTATTATGTCTTTTGTTTGGTTCTAATTTTTGCATAGACGGCCCCTACGGGTTTTTAATCTATCGAACCTTGTCATAATTTTTATCTAGACCGCCCTTTTTGGGTTTTCAATCCAGTAGACTTATTCTGACTTTTGCATAGACCTCGCTCTTTTCAGTCTATCATAATTATTTTTATTTGTTGCGCGTTGATTTAGAATAATGTGAACTCTGCATTCTACTTACTTGACCTGTTTTGACCATATGGATACAAAATTCATATAAACATAGGCATTCAGAATTCAGAAAAAGGATACTTTCATTAACTAAAGCAAACAAAGTACATGATGTTTCGTAAACATTCCCATTGATTTAACTCCCAGTGCCAACTAGCCTAGATCGGTTTTCTAGAAAGCATTCAGAATTTAGCAAAAGGATACTTTCATTAAGTGAAGCAAACAAAATACATGATGTTTGGCAAACATTCCCATTGATTTAACTCCCGGTGTCAACTAGCCAAGATTGGTTTTCTAGAAAGCACTCTCTCTTCGCTCACTTGCCCTAATTTTTTTCTAAATTGCCCTTTTTGGGTTATCAATCTAGCGGGTTGTTCATATCCCCTAATTTTTGCATGGCTAGTTTACAGAATACCGACCGTTGGGTGTCACCTTAATTTTTACCCGATCAGTAAAGGACTGAAAGGCGGGTGATTATTATATCTATTTTTTATAGTACTGCTTTTTCTAATTTATTTCTTTTTATTTAAATGTGATAACGCTTAAGCTTTTCCTAGTTTACAGGGTTCACAAACTCGTTCCCGTCCATGTCCATGAGCTTAGCTGCCCCCATACTGAGCATCTTCTTTATCACATGCGGTCCTTCCTAGTTAGGCATGAACTTGCCCCTTGCATCAGTAGTGGAAGTTTTTAGCTATTTAATTACTAGATCTACAGCTTTTGGGGGAAACTTATAGTGTCTTACCCGACTATTATAGGCTTGAGCCATGCATTGCTGGTAGATTTGGAGATTATCTAGGGCTCTCAATTTCTGCTCATCCATCATATTCAGCTGCTCAAATGTTGCCTGGGCCTATTTAGATTCTTTCAATTTAGCTTCTTATGAGACTCTTAGTGAGGTTACTTAAGTTTTAATTAGCAAGACCGCTTCCATTCTATAGATCAGAGAGAACAGAGTTTGACCGATTGGGGTACTGACACTTGTGCGATACCCCCAAATAGCTAAAGGTGCGTTATCAGCCCAATCTCTCTAACTGGCTATCATCTTAGGGAGGATCTTCTTTACCAATTTATTAGCTACTTTAATAGCACCATTCGCTTATGATCTATACAGAGAAGATCTATGGTGTTCAAAACTATATTTCTAAAGCAGATCAGTGGTTGCCCATTGAAACTGTACCTCATTATCTGAGACTATATGGTGCGGGAGTCCATATTAGGTGAAAATGTGCTTTTCTATGAACTTGGCAATCTTCTTGGTGGAGACATTGGTGTAGGATTCGACCTCTACCCATTTCGAGAAATAGTCCACTGCTACCATAATGAATCTATGCCCCGTTTATTGATGAAGGATGAATTTCACCGATTATATCTATCCCCCACGCTGAGAATGGCCAAGGAGTTAATAAATTATAGAGCTCGGTGGGTGGTAGATGTTGTATATCCCCATAAATTTGGCATTGGTGGCACCACTTAACTTGGGTGATGCAATTGGCCATTAGAGTGAGCCATAAATAGCCCAACCGTTGAATTTTCTTTGCTAGAGCGAGACCATTCATAAAGGGGCCACAATCACTGACGTGGACCTGATCAATTACTTTCTGAGCCTCTGATTCAATTAAGCAGTGAAGTAGTAAACCGTCACTAGAGCGCTTGAATAGATCATTATTGATAATCCGAAATTGGACAACGAGCCATTGTAGAGTGGTACGGTCCAAGTTAGAAGAATTAGGATGATATTATCCGGTTTGAAGAAATAGGACTATGTCGGAATACCAATAGGGCTCAGTGGAGATGGCAAGGACCTGCTAAACCGGCAGAGCATGGTGGGGGATTTTAGTCAACAACAAAAGCAAAGGACAAATAGGCTGCTGCTGCGGTCCTTCCCACAAGGAGGCTAGGGTGGCCAGAGAGTTAGCCATTTAATTCTCATCTCGGGGGATGTGGCGATACAAGCAAGAGGTGAATCTCTCGGATAAGCCTCGTACTTCCTCAACATAAGGGCAGAGAGAGTCTTCTTTGAATTCCTAATCCTCGACAACCTAACGGATCACCAAAACTGAATCCTCAATGATAGACACCATTCGAGCCCTAACTTGGAGGAGAGCTTCAAGACTGAACAGACATGCTTCGTATTCATCCCCATTATTGGTGACAACGAACTACAAGCATTTGGACGATGAGATGATTTTGTTATCCGATGTGACTATGATAACTCCAAGGCCTGCTCCCCGTCTGTTCACAGCACCGTGAAAGTACATAGTCCATATATGCTCGAGGATTTTAATAGAGGGAAGCTACTCATCAGGAAACTCAAAGTTCTCAACATAATCTGAGTCAAGGGGTTGATTGGCTAAGAATTCTGCCACTGCCCGCCCCTTAATAACCTTCATTGTTACATACTCAATGTCAAACTCAGATAGGAGTAGCAACTATCAAGACAGTTTATCGGCTAGAGTGGGGGATTGACAAGGATGCTTCATGGGGTCAATCTTAGCCATGGCTTAAACTCGGTAGGATTGGAAATAATGGCGCAGCTTCTTCGTGAGCCAATCTATAGTGGTGTAAGTTTTCTCCACAATCGAATACCGACTTTTATAATCCAACAACTTCTTGCTCAAGTAGTAGATCGCATGCTCCCATTTATTATCAGGTTCTTGGATAAGCATTGCCCTTATAGAAGACTCTTCGGTGGCCAGGTATAGGATAAGAGGTTTCCCGAGGATGGGGGGTTTCAGAATGGGTGGGTCAACAAGATATGCTTTGATTCTGTCAAACGTCACTTGGCACTGATCATTCCATACCACTAGTGGGTGCTTTCTTAATAGTTTAAAGATAGGTTTGCATATGGTAGTGAGGCAGGCAATGAACCGACTGACATACTGCAAGGACCCTAAAATCAATCAGACTTCCTTCTCTATTTTTGGTGGAGGCATATCCCTGATAGCTTTGGCCTTATCGGGATTCATTTCAATTCCTTTTTAACTGACCACATGCCCTAGTAACTTGTCTGAAGTAACCCCAAACACACACTTCTTCAGAATCAGGTGGAGATTATACTTCTCGATATGGGTCATGAATCTGTCAGAATAGCAGGGTGCTCTTCTCGGGTAGTAGACTTCATAATCATATCATCCACATACACCTCCACTTCTTTGTGGATCATGTCATGTAAGAGGGCAATTATAGCATATTGATAAGTAGCCCAAGCATTCTTAAACCTAAACGGCATTAATTTGTAGCAATAAACCCCCCATTCGGTAAAGAATATAGTTTTAACCTTATCGATGATATCCATAAGAATCTGATTGTAACTCGAGAATCCGTCCACAAACGAGTACATGGCTGCCCTGGCAGCACTATCAATCAGAACATCGATGTGAGGAAGTAAGAAATCATCTTTAGGCGAAGCTTATTGAGATCTCGGACGTCAACACAAACTCAGACCCTACCATCTTTCTTCGGAACCGAGACTATGTTGGACAACCAAGTCAGGTATTTCACAACTTCGATGAATTGAGCTTCAATCAACCCCGAAACCTCTGCCTTAACCTGATCTGCCCATTCTAGTCTTAGTCAATGGAGCTTCTACTTGACAAGCCTAAACTTAGGATCGGTCAGAATTCTGTGCTCGACAATTTGACGATCAACCCTGGGCATATCTTTGTACGACCAAACAAAAGCGTTGCATGATCTTTAAGCACTTTTATTATCTCACTTTTTCTTTGGGAGTTAAGTCATTGGAAATGGTTACCATTTTAGGATTGTCATCAGTACTTAGGTTTATTTCACTTAAAGAAGTATCACTAATGCCAAAAACGTTATGCGTATGGTTATGTGAATGCATGCATCCATCCAAAAAAACATTAAATAAGTAAGCAAAATGAGAGTCATTCATTGCATTGAAAGCCTTGTAGGCAACATTTTTTGCATCAAATACATTAGAATTACATCATCCATAGTGTCCTCCTCTATAGGCGGAGGGGCTTTACTGGCGGTATCAGCAACAGGAGGAGCATCCTCTATAGTCTTCATCAAAATGGCATCTAGGTCACGTTCTAGAGCCATTTTTTAGTCAGCGGTGAGGGGTGGTTCCTGGGAAAGGTTAGCTTTCTCGGTCAGGGCCCTAGTGAGCTTCTTCACGATCTCAGTCATGGAATCCTCTTCCCCGGTTCTCTCACCCTTCCAACCCTTCTTCATAAAAAATGCCATAGCCTTGGTTATAGTAGCCACAACTTCTGGATCTACAATATCTTAATCATTTCCCTCATTCTCATTCTTAAGATACATCTTTCCTTTGCCCTTGACCTTATCAGAAACAACATTAATAGGCACAAGAGGTTTAGCCAGTTTAGGCTCAATAGAAATAACCATGCAGCTGGATTCGAAATCATAGACATCCTTGAAGATCTTAATACCAGGCCACATTTTTCCATTATGCTCAATAGGTTTAGGTTCTCCCTTATAAGGTCTCTTACCTTGAATTTTGCAAATAGTCACCATGCAATAGTAGCCAAAATGAACACACCGATAGGTCTTTCTAGGCTTGTACCCTAACCCTGCACTACAGACAAGCACCTTTGGTTCTAATGCCTCGATAATTCCCTACTCATGTATTCCATAACCCTTTCCAAACTTAAACCATATGCTTCATCAGTTTCCCCATACAGGAGTGGAGATAACTGTGCCAAATGGAAGGCAATTTCTCAGTCTTATGAATCACAGCAACATGTAGACCTTCCTCCAATTTAGCTTTAACTTTTATAACAGCCACAATGAAAGTAGGATCAGACTTAATAGTTACCAACCTATTCTCGTGAATGTGCTTGATTTTCTGATAGAGAGTGGAGGGAACTGTGCCCAAGGTATGGAGCCAAGGTCGGCCAAGCAACAAAGAGTAAGTGATAGGAATATCGAGTACAGTGAACCACACTTTGCTTGTAACACCTCCAACAATGACTTCTATTTTAAAGGCCCTAATCACACTACATTTTAAATCATTATAAGTGCAGATAACGGTGTTGGATTTCTTAAGCATTTCCTCTGACAGACCCAAGTGAGGAAGGACTTTTAGAGGATAGAGATTCAGGGTGGAGCCATCGTCCACCATGACACAGGGTATAGTCTTATCTAGGATCTGGATACGGATGAATAAGGCCCTGTTATGGTCTTTACCCTTAAGCAGGAGATCAAAATGGTTAAACATAATCTACGGTCCCTTCTTTGGAGGAATAGCTTCCCCAACCTTGGCAGATATCTCAATAATAGAAGTGGTCAGAGTAGCTTCCAAATTAAGTAGTCGCTTAATTAAGCCCCTGCCATGCCCATCAGAATCGATAACTAGATGCTATAATGAGCTTGGGGGTTCTTGAGCTGAGTAATGAGAGGATCAACCGCAAGACTTATTGAAAATGGCTGAGGTGGAGAAGTAGGCCTTGCGATGGTGCCTACTCTCCTAGGGAGTGGGTCCTTATCTAGATGGAGATAGTGATCCTAGATTTTATACATATGACCACTCTAAGTAATGTTGAGAACATTATCGAGCAAGAAACTCTGAGTAGCTCGTGTTTCAAATAGATACTGCATTTCGTCAGGGTCTAAATTTGGGTTTAGCAATGCATACCCATCTACACTAAAAAGTTCATTCTGGTTGACTTTAAATAGTTCATTTGGATTTTCATCGGTAGGAGAATCAACCTTAAATAGTTCAGTTCTTGTCGCCTTAGCTACCTCGACTACACCATCATCTTCATCGGAATAGTCTTCCTTCGCGACAAAGGAATCAACACTGAACATTGGCTTTTTCTCAACTTTTATCCTTTTAGCCACAAAACGCTGAGTTATATGGCTTTCTTTCTCAGGTAGAGTTGGGTCTACTTCTGTACCCTAAACCAAATTAACCCCTGGATTAGCTTGGCTGATTAGATAAAAGACAGAATTGGATGGGAGACCGAAATTGATAATTAGAACTGAATTGCCTCTCCTTGGCCCACGAGTAAGGAGATAAAAAAAACTATGGCTTCGGATAAGTTAGATTGGATCATGCCCAACTTGTTCCTAAAATTTAGCAAAGGGTTGTTCATGGTGCTTGGGACTTTATCAGGATCAGCAATCTTTCCTTAACTAATAAGATGCTAGATAGCTAAGAGCAAGGCCTTACACTTGTTGGTTTGGTGACCCACTTGAATGTGGTAGTTACAGAAATTATTCTTATCCTCAGGTTTGGGCGGGTTGTACTCCTGAAGGGACTGGATATAACTTGCTTCCCTTAAGCGCTTAAAGATAACCCAAACAGGCAACTTGTACGAATTAGCCAGAACAAAAGGAGGATGAGGAGGCTAGACTGCGGCAACTATCGGTGAATCTTGAGTGATTGCTAGGGGTGCAGTAGGGGCTGAGAAACTGCATGAACTGCAGCCGGGGCTTTGGGTTTAGTAGGTGCCGGAGCTGTGGGCTAAGTATCAGTGTTCTTTCTAAACCAAGGCTTTCCTACCTTTTCTGCTCTTTTGCGCTCTTCCTCACACTCAATTTTCTCAGCCTTTTCAAACACGGCTTTATAAGAGAGGAATGATTCAGTAGCCATTTCTTTACGAAAAAGAGGAAGGGAGCCTTCTAGGAGTTTAACGATCATCTCCTCAAGGCTTAGCTTAGATTTCATCAGAACTTGGGTTGACATCTACCAGTTAAAGTATTGCTTAAAGTTTTTAGAGGGTAGCTGGCAGACTTCTTCAAGATATTGCAGGGTTGTTTCTATCATGGTGTTAAAACTATAGTGCACTTCAAAGACTCAGAAAGAAGTTTCCAATTAGTGACAATGTGCTAAGGCAGAGTATGACACCATTCAAGAGCAGGGCCCCGAAAGGAACAAGGAAACATTTTAGCAAGTACTTTATCACTTAATTTCTTTACCCGTGTGAGCACTAGATTTCAGCCATCCACCTCACGAAATGATGATGAGAGCTATATACTATATTCTTTTATAGGTATTGTCCATTGGAGGTGTTCCTACTGTTGCAGAGTAGAGTTTGGCCAATATTAGGAAACGTAGTCTGCCCTTAGGACCTGTAGGGGTGTTACCTAGTAGTACAGATCCACTGGCAGTACCCGTACTGGTATAAACTTCCATGTGGCTGGAGGGGACCTGTACGGGTTCCCAGTACCCGTATGGGTAGGACCCCACCCATACGGGTCCAATTGCTGCCTATTTAGGCTTGCTTGGAAGGTAAGCCTCGCCTATTTCGGAAATGGCAGGTTATGAATGTTGGTTAATGCGTTCAGACCCCATTTTCCCTATAAATAAGGCCTTTCCCTTTCATTTCATAAGACACAACTCTTAAGCATAAAATAGGGAGAAAACCCATTCCTTGAGGTTTTCTAAAGGTATAGAAAAGGTATAGTGGGGGTATAGGAAGTATAAAATAGGGAGAAAACCCATTCCTTGAGGTTTTTTTTATATTTTATTCATTCCTAACTTCATTTCGTGCACTTTGGCCAAGCTCCCTCAATAGTAAAGGGATCGCCGTAAAGGTAACGCTCCAGAGTTTCAAAGAGACTGACACCTCTTTTATTTCATTATTATTCTCTACTGCTATCATTTCTATTTCTACTATTATTCTGGGTCTAATCCTAGCCCTTTTAAGTATTGTTGGCACCATACATCCCTAGGGATATTATATCGGTGCGCCAAACTTATAAGGAGGGAAATCTCACTTGGTTATATTGTTATTTCTACTATTGGTATTATTATTTGTTATATTTACCTTATTATTCTTTTGGGTTTGGTCCTGATTAATATGAGTCTTGTTGGTACCTAATATGCCATTTTAGTGGTCATATTGGTATGCCATACTCATATAAAGGGAAATCCCATTTCTTCCTCTTTTGTCTTTTTTGTTGTTTTTGTCTGGCGGCTGATTCTGTCTCGACCATCCTAGGCCCGTACAGGTCATCTATACTAGTACGGGTCCCCCTATACCCATGCGGGTCTCCATTGGCCGTATGGGTATAGGACCCAGAGGCAGAATCCAAGTTTTCTTTATTTTCCTGTTTTCTTTATAGAATGAACCAACCTATATAAATAAATCAAGTTCTTTTTAATAGAATGATTGTTTATGAAGTGTCATGGTTATGCTAATGTCTATGGATGCAGGGGAATTTATATTTATTTTGTTCTATAACTCAGAACAAATGCATAAGTTCTCTTTGCAATTCCCCCATTTTTCCCTCGATTGTAATTTTGATCCCCCATTTATTGCTTGTGCTTTATTGTAATATGTAAACGCGTGTAACGATTGTGAAAGAGTGTAGAAATAGGATTTCTGTGATAATTCCCTAAATGATGAAAACTAATCGGTTTTACGCGGTGAATGCATTTTTGAATCAACTAAATGAGAAATAAGTGACTCATCCAATACCCAAATCTCTGATCCAATAGGTATGAGTCTCCTGCCCAGAGGGAACCATACCAAAACTCTTTCCCAAGTAGATGACTTGGGTGGCGACTCTATCAATTGTATCGAGATTTGGGTCTTGATTCTTTTATTCATTAAAATTGGCGTATTATGCAAACCTTAACTAAAAATGTTTTGTCACTCCTAAATCCAACCAAACCCCCCAGTGGGCCCTGCCTCTCTCACAAAGGCGCCAAGGGAGACCCACACATCATCGACACCTCACAGTGGCGACTTTGCTGGGGATATAATCTCTTAACTGGTAAAATGTTGGTTTGTTTTAAAAGCTTCAATGATTAAGATGAGCACAAAAAATTATTTAATTGATTCAACCCATTTTTGTTTTTATCATTTGTGAAAATTATCACACTCTATCCTCTCATCTCCTTCTCTCTTTAGTTAGATGTGCTCTTCTTCAAGCGCTAGGATAGGGTGCCCAATTATTTTTGCAATACTCGCAACGGTGATACCTATGACTGCCTGGGATATTGGGTACACCTTAGCGGGTGGAGAACTCATTGCCATCTTACTCCAACAGAGGCTTGATGCGATGGGAACCTTCTACATCAACTTTCGATATGTCCCACCATTCTTTTCAAAAGCCTTAGAATTTCACCGTCTAGGTACCCTAATTTCTGTAGGAGATTAGACTAATGAAGAATACCCTCAGACTCGGCAGGAGAAATAAGGACAGAATCGACCGATTCGCATATGTTGTGTTATGTATCCTTGTAATTAACCTAGCCATGTATCGCTATAATTTATGCATGCATAAATCAAACCCATACATGTATTGATCATTTGGTTCTCACCTGAGAAAGAATCAAAGTTTGGCAATAATCTCAAGTTCATTTGGTCGGCATTCCGATTTCGGTTTGACCAAATTCAGTTCAGGTAAGGGATGAATCATGACCTCTATCTCTCAGCGATCCATCATCCAGCCAGTTTGGATAATGGGGTTCAGTTGGTCCGTATGATTCAGGGGATATGATAGTTTCACCAGCCATCAGTTGGTCTATTCAGCCTAGCAAAGGATTTGTAGTGTTAATGTTTCGGTTTAGGGGATCGAGCCAGGGTCCCAAACACGTCGCCACGCCTAAGGGGATAACCTTCCATCATCCAATAGGTCTACCCTTTGGTGTGACTATAAGGGCTCCACAATCTTCTCCTTCAGTCCAAACCACGAAGAAGATTAGTGCCAAGACAAGTAGAAGCTTAGAATTAGGAGACTACCGATTCACCGATGGATCCTACCAAGATCGAAAATAAAGACCCCCACATCTGGGGGATGACTTTAAGGATGAGGTAACCTTTTAACATTGTTGGTATTTTGATGCAAACAACGCCACTTATAAAGCATATCGCAAATAAATTAATGCATTCACATTATGTTTGAGCATTTAATTCTAAAAGATATCGTGCACTCATAAAATCAATATTCCTAAAAATTTCATCATGCTTATTAAAGAAATTGAATTTGAGTACATCGCAATGGCATAAGGTTCCAATGGTTAAAACTTACCACAAAAAAAAGGAGATATGAAAAGTCATTAGAAAACATGATAGCCTTGGGTCGTAGCTCATCTTTTTCATAAGGGGGAGGATGATACACATCACTAAGAAAGAAAGTCAAGAGTCTAAAAGAAAAAAAGGAGGAAGACATACTTCACATCAAAAATATCATTGAAGGAAAAGACCTTACAACATAAATCCAAAATTAAGGCAAGCTTAAATTCAATGCTCTTCTAAAACCTCCAAAAGGGTAAACCATTACGTCCTATAAATGGGAATTTCTTACCAATGTAGGTTCCTCCCTTGAACCTATATTCCCATCAAAATATCCCGCCAAAAATGCTTTCTCCATTTGTTCAAAAGAAAGAAGATTCGTCACCCTACATAATGATCCCAAACCTTCCCCACAATAACATGACCCCTTTCTTTCACAAAAGAGAGGAACCTATTCATTCCAACACTAAATAGCCCAAGCTTACCAAAAATAGAGTCAGATACCCAAAGCAACCCCTCAAGGCAGGTGATCTAATTCTTAAATAGCTACACCAAGTCAACATCAATGCTAAAGGGAAAATTCAGGCCTAATCGGGAAGGTCCTTTTTTTTGGCAAAGGAAGAATCAAGCTTATGGACATGGATGGAAATGAGTTCATGAATCCAGAAATCAAGACAGAAATAAAGGCTATCATGTTTAGGTTAAAAGAATTAAATCACAAAAAAGTAGCACAACAAAAAAAAGATAAAGAATAAATCACCCTACAAGTGGTCCTCTACTACTTGGGCAAAAATTGGGTTGCAACCTGCTGATCGGTAGGCAAAAGTTAGGAAACTCAAAATAAAACCCGCTAAGTTGGAAACCCAAAAAGGGTGGCTTAGGCAAAAATTAGAGCATCGAGAGAAAACATATCAGTTGCTTTCTAGAAAATTTGTAAAAGGACTAGAAAGCGGGTGAGGGTTAACCATTGGAACCTAATGCCATTGCTTATGCACTCAAATTTAATTTCATTGATAAACATGATATAATTTGCTAAGAATTTGTGTCTTATGAATGCATGCATGTATTTAAAGTGAAATGATCACAAGTATGTGAACGTCAATTTCTTCTTTACATTTTGTACTCTTTGATATTATCTGTACTACGCGTATCATTCAACAAAAGACAAAATACCGATAAGCTATAAAAAAAAGAGAAAAAGAAAAAGAAAAAAAGAAGATAAAAAAATAAAAAATAAGGCTTATGCAAAAGTCAAAGAAAGTCTGCTGCAGTAAACCACCAAGGACAGTTCAGGCAAAAGTTAAGACAAGAAAAATACAAAATCAGTTTGATAGATCACATCACATCAAGCGGTCTATGCAAAAGTTAGAACTCAATTCAAAACGCCGATAGTTTACACTTACTTTTGTTCTTCAAGCATCATTTGTAATAGCAATATTTCACAATTGGGATCCCTCAAATTTAGCTTTCCTAATGTGAGGCTACTCGATAGCACAGATCATTCAAAGTGCCAAGAGTTACCACTAGCATCATGCAGCTTCCACCATGATACAGTTTGGACACGTCGAAGGCACATTCCCCTAATGTTCAAAGAATGAATCTCATCCAATCAAGTCACCAGTATGAAGAAGTATAGCCATCCCTACAAGTCAATACGAGTCTACAACAGGCATACGAATCTCATCCAAAATCTTGGTAATACTCAACGGTCTCAATCGAGCCAGTCTCTTAAATCTAAAGCTTTGAAAGTTTGGTTACTAGTGGACTTTACCAGCAAATTGAGCCTTCATCAGAGAAGGACAAGACAACAATATCCTCAAGGCTAAGGATCAATCAAAGGACTCAGATAAGTAAGAAAAGGCTTGCTGGATTGAAAACCCGAAAGGGAGGTCCAGGCAAAAGTTAAAGCAAAGAAGAGAAAAGTCCGTTGAGTTGAGCCGTCAAGGATAGTTCAGGCAAAAATTATGATAAATAAAAGTTTGATAGGTCATCTCACACCAAATCACCTATGCAAAAATTAGAATATCGTTCAGAGAAGGAATAGTTTAGCATACAATCCAAGTCCACAACAAAATAAGCCACCTAAAAGTATCGAAGGTTCTGAAGGCAATCTAGACTACTAGAGGATCCTATCTCTGGCGATCCCCTGGAATCTGGTCTTATGCAACCAACAGCAGATAGTCCATCATCTAGCACCAGCAGCTGGCTGAGCAGGGGCTCTAATCTCTGAAGCCCCTGTAATGGCTCTAACAGTACTAGTTACCCCAGTACACTGATCCACCTCCTGCTTAGCTCCACCTCTCTAAGTAACAGCCGACGCCACTCAGTATAGAATCTGACGGCTCTAGTGGCTGTCTATCCTCGGTCATCCGTGCCAACTGACCCCGTAATATCTCAATCTTGGCCCTTTCTAGAGTAGTCTCAGCCCTAGCCTGATCAGCCTTAGTAGTTGCGGCCTATAGTTACTCCTCCAAGAATGTAGCCTTCTCTTTACCAGCATCCAGGTCCTGAGTGGACCTACCATGCTTCATAGCCAGCCAAGTTTGCCATGGAAATCATGAGATCAATATACATATAAATATCTTGGCATACATAATGCATAGTTTGTTGAGTTTTGTAGGTAAAAGAAACTTACCAAGGCTAGTACGTCCTGAACCCCCCACCAATATCACTTAGGCCCCCTCATCCAACGGGCTCAGTCCTAGGTCCATCCCAGGCACCAGGTGTGGCTAAAAGACTCCCTTCGAAATAGGAGGAGGGATTGGTCTCCATACTACAGCACTGGTCCTCCAACCTCAGACCCTCTTACTGAAGTACCACTTTAGGGAAAAAGGCGACTCCAAGACAAACCGGCGGTCATCCATACCCGCTCGCACCCTTTCCTTGTCCTCACAGATGACCAACCTCTCCCACAGGTCTCGGATGACCTGTATAAGGTAAATGCATTGTAAGTATCACTACCTCATAAATATAGTATCCACTAATGTTTGGTGGAAATGTGAGATACAGGTTTAGCATGAAAGATATTTACCCAATCATAGTGTAGCTGACAGAGGAACTCTCGATACTCTGCTACAATCAAAGCCTGACACTACTCGAGCCCTGTCCATTAGAAAAAAAGGTTATAGAAAACCCAGTTTTGGACATTCTGTCCCTGAAGAAGGGACCTTCACAGGTCTATCCCTACCCATACGAGCCTCACCTTGATAAAACACCACCTGTACGGGTCCCTTCCTCACACCTCAAGGCATTTTCTCAAATGGGAACAGGATTCCTCAAACAGCAGGCACAAGCATCCCATACAATAGCTTCTTCAGCCATACGGGGTCAGTATTAGGCATACGGCTCCTACCTAGCCATGCAGGTCCTCCCTCTTATTTCAGAACGATTTTCCAAGCGAAACCAAAACTCCTCAACAACAAGGGCACATAAGATCCTAATTGGGGCAAACCCCACTTTTCAAACCCTAGTCTTTTAGCTAATTAGGAGCTAAACCCCTAGCTTACCTTGATCTTTGATTGAAAAGGCAAATCTTTTTATCCACATAAAATCAATCAAGAATTAAGGTAAGCCATGTAAAAGCAATTGCTAATGTGAATACCTTTTAATGTACAGGTTCATTCGAGGGGAGGATCCTAAAGCTGTCAATACATCAAGGGGAAATGATCCCCATAAGACAAGAGATTCTAGCCTGAACGAAGGGAGTGTTAACCTTGAAGAAATCCTCAGCAGAAAAATCATCTAGGAAGACACCTCCCCAGCAAAGAAGTCAATTAGGTGTATCCCTCCATTCCCCAACAGTGGATACAATCGAGGGCATCCCTCCATCATCTAACACCCTAGGAGCACCCATCCTAGAGGCACTCCCCAAAAGTGACACAATTTAGGGGTATTCTCTCATCATCAAGCACCCTAGGGGCACTTTCCAATAATGCCAACCAGTAGAAGGGGCATACTAAGGGCACCTCAGTTCGAGTTGGGACCAACCCAACATCTCTAAACTTAGTCTTTTCTTATTATAGGGGAAAGTCCTGACCTGCATGTCTTAAATTCTTACTAACTAGTTTCTTTATCATGTGTAGGAACCCAAGGAGAGGTATCTATAGGAAAAGAAGGAATTCCTCCAGCCACACTGCCACCTAAGGGGCATGATTCAAAGGACATACCCAATGAAGGTGCCATCTGAGGGGCACCAGCCAAGGGTCACCTTCCTAGGAAGCATTCCCAGCAACCAAACCATTGGAGGAATCATTTCCCATACAAGTGAACCATATGAGGGGCATCCATCCAATTGGTCAGCCACCCAAGGTAATTTTCAGGGGAACTCCCAAGCAACTAAGTTTCCCTTTCCAAGAGGCACCCCCTAGCAATCCAAGTCATCTAGGAGACTTGCTCCTAAGTAGTTATGCCACTCACAGGCTATTTTCCCCCAGTAGTTAGGCCACTCTAGGGGCATACCAAAGCAGAATTAGGACCAACCCAACATTTCTTCACTCACTCTTTACAATTAATAAGGGGTAGCAGTATGTCTTAATAATTGATTGATCACAAACTCAATAACGAATTAAGACTTACCATTTTAGGTCATATTCTGATAAAACTTATTTTTCCCATGCAAGTCAGACAAGTCAAAACCTAAATGCTAACTAAAGGGGCACCTTTTCTCCAGCAGAGCATCCACACCAGGATAGTTCATTCCCCGGCACACAGAACATTTAAGGGGCATTCCCCCTATCCCCACAAGGAGTTAATCCCTATCCTCGATGGCTGGGTGTTTAGAGAAACCATTCCCTGAGTCAAATGAATACCCAAGAGGCATTAATCCTAGGGCCTTCCAAGGGCAAGTTTCTAGGGGCACCCCCCAACTAGTCAAGCTTTCTCGAAATGGTTCCCAAGGATACTCCTCTACAGATAGGATGTCCTAGGAACACCTTCCTCCAAGCAATTAAAATTATCCTCGAGTAATTTCTCCCTAGTAGTCCAAATAGACTAGCCATTCAAAAGCCATCTCCTCGGCAGTCAGCTCCCCAAGGGCACCCCGGTTCTTGTTAGGACCAACCTAACACCTCTTAAACTCATATTTTCAATTTATTAGGGGCCAAACCCCTAAGCTTACCTTGATCCTTGATTGAAGGGGCAAAAATATTTTTTGTTTACCATAAAGTCAATCAAGAATCAAGGTAAGCCATATCGAGCTATACATTAATACTAGTACTTTTTATGCGCAGGTACATTCCACGCAAGACAATAGTGAAATCCAAAGGGCACCACATGAGGGGCATCATCTTGAAGGATATCCCCATCGGTAAAATCACTTGAGGGAACCTTTTCTCAAGCAGAGAAACCAAGTAAGGGGCATCCTCCCATCCCCAAGTCCATTCAAGGAGCAATGCCCTGGAAAATATCCTCAGCATGTAAAAGGCAAATAATTCCCCAACAGTAGAATCGGTCAAGGAGTATCCCCCCGTCCTTCGACACCCTAGGGGCATCCATCCTAGGGGCAATCCCCAAGGGGCATTTTAGCTTGAAATAGTTAGGCTAAACCTAACATATCTAAACTCATTTTTCAGTTTATTCAGGGACCAATCCCTACTCACATATCCTTATTCTTGATTGAAGGGGCAAAAATATTTTTGTTTACCAAAAAGTCAATCAAAAATCAAGATTTGACATCTCAGGCAGTAACTAACTCAATGTTTTTATTGTCTCTTAAATAGGTTATTCAAAATCATCAGCCAGGAAAGTTGATCTACCTTAGGAAAGGGATACACGCTTCTTCCCTAGTGAACTTGCTAGTTACAGGAGAGCTGTTCACCTTAGGAAAGGAACATATAGGAAAGTCAATCCGCCTTAGGAAAGGGATACACACTTCTTCCCTAGTGGAGTTGCTAGCTACAGGAGAGCTATTCGCCTCAGGAAAGGAAAGCATAAGAAAGTTGATCCGCCTTAGGAAAGGGATACACGCTTCTTCCCCTAGTGGAGTTGCTAGTTATAGGAGAGCTGTTTGCCTCAGGAAAGGAACGCATAGGAAATTTGATCTGCCATAGGAAAGGGATACATGCTTCTTCCATAGTGGAGTTGCTAGCTATAAGAGAGCTATTCGCCTCAGGAAAGGAATGCACATGAAATTTGATCCGCCTTAGGAAAGGGATACACGCTTCTTCCCAGTGGAGTTACTAGTTACAGGAGAGATGTTCGCCTCTAGAAAGGAACGCACAGGAAAGTCGATCCACATTAGAAAAGGGACACATCAGCTAGGAGTGTCATCCACCTTAGGAAAGGGATACATCAGTTAGGAGAGATGCTCGCCTCTGGAAAGGAATGTACAGGAAAGTTGATCCACCTTAGGAAAGGGATAAATCAGCTAGAAGTGTCATTCGCCCTAGGAAAGGGATACACCAGCCAGGAGACCTGTTCACCTTAGGAAAGGAATGCACAGGAGAGTCATTTGCTTATAAAAGGGATACACTAGCCAAAAGAGTCATCCACCAAAGGAAAGGGATACACCAGCCAGGAGAGTTATCTGGCTTAGGAAAGGGATACAGTAATCAGGAAAGTCGATCTGGCTTAAGAAAGGGATACGCGCTTCTACTCCAGTGAAGTTGCTAGTTATATGAGAGTTGATCCACCTTAGGAAAGGGATACCAGGAGAGTCATCTGACTTAGGAAAGGGATAAACCAGCCAGGAGAGTCATCTGTCTTAGGAAGGGATACACCAGCTAGGAGAAGTCATCCGCGTTAGGAAAGGGATACACTAACCAGGAGAGTCATCCGCCTTAAGAAAGGGATACACCAGCCAAGAGAGTCATCCACCTTAGGAAAGGGATACACCAGCCAGGAGAAGTCATCCACCTTAGGAAAGGGATATACCAATCTAGAGAGTCATCCGCCTTAGGAAAGGGATACACCAGCCGAGAGAGTCATCCATCTTAGGAAAGGGATACACCAGCCGAGAGAGTCTTCCACCTTAGGAAAGGGATACATCATTTAGGAAAGTTGATCCGTCTTAAGAAAGGGATATGCGCTTCTTCTCTAGTGAAGTTGCTAGTTACAGGAGAGCTATTCGCCTCAAGAAAAGAACGCAAAGGGAAAGTGTTCACCTCGAGAAAGGAACTTGTTCAGATCACCATCACCAACTCGGGTATAATTCTCAAACCCTCACTCATATTGTAAGATCATACAGATCTCTATCTGCAATGATCCTATAAGGGGCAGTCTGTGAGCACTGGATTTCAGCGATTCACCTCATGAAATAATGATGAGAGCTATATACTGCATTCTTTTACAAGTATTGTCCATCAGAGGTGTTCCTACTGCTACAGAGTACGGTTTTCCTAATATTAAGAGACCTAGTCTACCCTTAGGGACCCGTATGGGTGTTACTTGGTGGTACAGATCTACTAGCAGTACCTGTACTGGTATGAACTTCCATACGGCTGCACGGGACTTATACGAGTCCCCAGTACCTTATACGGGTAGGGCCTACCTGTAAGTATCTAGTGATTGCCTGTTTAGGCTCGCTTGGAAGGTAAGCCTTACCTATTTTAGAAATGGCAGGTTATGAATGCTGGTTAATGCATTTAGACCCTATTTTCCCTATAAATAAAGCCTTTCCCTTTCATTTCATAAGACACAACTCTTAAGCATAAAAAACTATAGAGAAATTGTAGTTCTAAAGGTATAGAAAAGGTATAGTGGGGGTATAGGAAGTATAAATTAGGGAGAAAACCCATTCCTTGAGGTTTTGTCCACATTTTATTCATTCCTAACTTCATTCCGTGCACGTTGGCCAAGCTTTCTAAGCAGTAAAGGGATCGCCTCAAACTGGATTCACGCCGTAAAGGTAACGCTCGTGAGTTTCAAAGAGACTCACACCTCTTTTATTTCATTATTATTCTCTACTATTATCATTTCTATTTCTACTATTATTTTGGGTCTGGTCCTAGCCCTTATAAGTATTGTAGCCACCATACATCCCTAGGGATATTATATCAGTGCCCCAAACTCATAAGGAGGGAAATCCCGCTTGGTTATACTGTTATTTCTACTATTGGTATTATTATTTGTTATATTTGCCTTATTATTCTTTTAGTTGAGTCCCGATTAATATGAGCCTTGTTGGTACCTAATATGCCATTTTAATGGTTATCTTGGTACGTTATACTCATATGAAGGGAAATCCCATTTCTTCCTCTTTTGTCTTTTTTGTTGTTTTTGTCCGACGGCTGATTCTATCTCATTCTTCCCAAGCCCTTATGGGTCCCTACTATACCTGTATGGGTACCCTATTGGTCGTACGAATATAAGCCCCAGAGGCAAAATCCAGGTTTTCTTTATTTTCCTATTTTCTTTATAGAATGAACCTGAAATCACCATTTGCCATGCGGTCATTTTCACTAATAATCTGGTAAACCAACTCACATAAATAAATCAAGTTCTTTTTAATAGAACGATTGTTTAGAAAGTGCCGTAGTTGTGCTAAGATCTGTTGATGTATAGGAATTTATCTTTATTTTTTTTATAACTTAGAACAAATGTATAAGTTCTCTTTGCAATTCCCCTATTTTTCCCTTGGTTGTAATTTTTATCCCCCATTTATTGCTTGTGCTTTATTGTAATATGTAAACGCATGTAACGAGTGTGAAATAGTGTAGAAATAGTATTTCTGTGATAATTCCCTAAATGATAAAAACTAAACGGTTTTGCACGGTGAATGTAATTTTAAATCAACTAAATGAGAAATAAGTGACTCATCCGATACCTGAATCTCTGATCCAATAGGTATGAGTCTCCTACCCAGAGGGGACCATACTAAAACTCTTTCCCAAGTAGATAACTTGGGTGGCAACTCTATCAATTGTATCGAGATTTGGGTTTTGTTTCTTTTGTTCATTAAAATTAGCTTATTGTGCAAACTTTAATTAAAAATATTTTGTCATGCCTAAATCCAACCAAACCCCCCCCCAGTGGGCCCCGACTTTCTCATAAATGCGCCAAGGGAGACCCACATATCATTGACACCTCACAAATTGTATCATTCTTTCATACATAATAATAGGGAAGCAGGGGCACCAGAACCGTCATAATGCACCATATTTGGCATAGTGAAATTATTGGGGACCCAATCCTCTGCTTGTTTGGGTTCCTTGGCAGCTGTGAGATGGTTGATATAGGCTTGAATTTTTGGTGTCACGCTTGGAGGTTGAGTGACCTGGTCATTGATCGGCTTGTGAGTGAAAGCTGCGATCTTATGTGTCACGCCCGGAGGCTGCGTGACCTGGTCATGGTTAGTCTGAGAGGCCATCATCTGATGAATGAAAGTAGCTACTTTAAGTGTCATTCCTGGAGTCTACATGACCTAGTCATGGTTCAAGATCGGCGGAGATGGTGGAGGAATGTCAAAGCAGGGACTACCAATCAGTTGGCTACTAAAAGGATTCTAGGGGTAGGTAGTGCCCCTGGGAGTTACAATAAATTGAGGAGAAGTAAAAGAAGGCAGATGTTGGATTAGCTCACTAGAAGAAGCTAAAAAATGATGAGTGAATACTAGAGGGACCAAACTCTGAGCCAAAGGTCTCGGATTGTAAGGAACAATCGAAGGGATTGTAAAGGTTTGTAGAAAAGCAGACGTTTGCCCAAATTGTAACGAGCTTGCCATAGGTTGAGTTGAGGGAGTTGGGTGAAAAATAGGTGCAACGGGTCTTATCCTTACTAGACCGACCAACATCTGTATTGAACCATTCTGGTCTTACATATCAGACTCAGAGACCCAGTCGAAATTCCTATCCTCTAGGGCTTGCTTTATGGCTGCTTGCATAATGGTTGGCGAAGATAAAACTAGAGGGCGGCTGTAGAAGTGGGGCATACTTGCTCCTTAGGAGGAGGGTTTCCATCATTGTTTGGGAAAGACATGGTTGGATGAGAGGAACTCTGACCCAACTGAATCTGCTCTAAATCTGACTCCCCACTGGAATCAGTATACGAAACCCCTTCAACTTCTGTGGTGACTACTAGGGTGAGAGAACAATGAATTAGATGGTGCTCAGGCCTTCTCCAAACCTGGGTGCAATGATAACTTTGCCTCCTTCTAGCTAATCAGATCATGCGTGTATTGTATGATGCCATGGATGGAGTGAATGACCTTTGTTTAATAACCGATGCATGGTCTGTATGGCTGCATGTAGATATGATTAGTGATGATGCGATGACTTAACCCTCCAACATACGTGGGATGTTCGCACCCCTCATTACGTATAGTGATATGTCATGACTCAATAGGGGTACAAAAGAAGTCCTACGGATGTTGCTAAACCTCTTCCACGAATGAAGATTGGTAAGGGTAAGTTGATTGATTTTTTGCTCTTAATGCATGGATGATGCATAAGCACGTAGCACGTAGCACATAAAATATCCCTCTTCCAACCTTATGACTTCCGTGTAACGCCTCTTTGGAAAGGTTGGAGGTTAGCTTTTTCACTGGAAATGGTGAAAGAAGTGCATCCCAATTATTTTCATTATTTTTGTAGTCCTAAGGGAATGAAGTGCTAAGGCTTTTTCTAGCGGGGCTTTGGTATATGGTTATTGATGTAGAAGGTTCTCGTTTACCTTGATTCCATGTTACTCAACCACTCCCTAAATAGGTGATATTGCCGGAGTTAACGTGTTGGTTGAAATGAGTGATCCACCCACTAGGTATCCTCAATTCCAAATAGGGCAAGAGTGATACTTTTGTGAGCTTCTCAGGTAAAATGGGGCACCTAATCTTACAAAACTATCTACACCCGTAAGGATAAAACATTATAAAAAGAATGAAGTTTTAATTTGGCCAATGATTTCAATACATCATCTAAATCTTTTAAACTTATTAAAACTTTTAAGTTCAAGTTTTAATAAATCCCTAATAGAGTCGCCATTATGACCGGACGACATTTCAAACAGGCTGCAAAGCCAGGCCAGAGGACCGGTCTCCCAAAAATGATGGTATGCTGGTGACTGTAGAAAATGGGTTTGCATATTTTAATTTCTAAAAGATACGAGATCAAAATCTCGTACTTAAAATAGAGTCGCCACCCGGTTTAGCTCAATTGGGAAATTTTGGTACGATTTTGCCACCTGGTGGTAGACCATACCTAAGTAAAGATTCTGAGTTCAGATGATTTTATCTATTTTACATTGGCCAAGTTAAAAGATTTCATTCTTTCTTAATCAGTTTAATCCACCCTATTTATTGTGTTTTTGGTTTATATGTTGTTATTGCGTTATCAAGCATTTAAAGCGGTAAATAAATAAGTTATTACAGTCATCCTAAATACAATGCAAAAATTAAAATAATTACATGGCTTTTCAAATCCTATACATTTGTTCTATACAATAAATAAAATACCCGAAGTCCTAGCATACATCTATCCTAAATCTACCTGCACAAAATGGTTAGCATAAATATGGTACGTTGTACGAGGTATATCACGTACCATGTATAGTAAACAAAATAAGACTCAAGTTATCGTGAACATGGCATATTCATTTTATGATTTATGGAGCCCGATTGGATGGATAAAAATGGTATTTGAACTATGTTTACGGGAAAATTCTATTTTATCCATATTTAGACTCGATAATCATTTTAACTAGATTATTAGTGAAAATGCCACATGTTATAGGGTGAGGTATGTTTTCAGGAGGTTCTGGACCACTATCGTTGCACTGTACATCCTAGCTTTGAGAATTAAACTAGGTGGAAAATAAAATGAAAATAAATAAGCTTTCCAGAACCCCATACCGCCGACGGTATGAATGAGGCCACCGGCGGCATCAATGATGCAGCTGGCAATATCATTTACACAGGCGAGCTGTATGACATTCTAGATACTATAAAGAAAGGGTCTTGTAAGTAAATAGAGCCGTTCGGGATAAATGAGGCCCCTGGCGGTATCAATGACATCACTGGCAACATGGTTGATACCGCTGGCGGCCTTAAATATCTATGGTGGCTTTAGTTTCTTGTAGCAGCAGTAGTTAACAGCGAAAAAGCGGCTAAAAACCCAAAACTAAGCACAAAACAACTAAACACAATGAACAAGTAAAATGAAAGCCGAAGAGCTATGAGACTCAGAATTTTTACCTCGCGGACGTGAATCCACCTCTTCATGATCCAAATGGCACCTTCGGGGAGCTCAAATGATGATCTGGGTAGTAGTTGGGTGATTTAAGTCTCTAAATCCTATTTTGGTGATTCCAAACCAAAAAATCTACCTAAGTACCAGAGAGTTTAGTTAAGAAAAACCAAGAAAAGATGGATTAAATCCTCTTTTCTTACCTTATCTATACTTTATCCTAATAAATCTAGCTAAATGCTAAAAATCTCTATATGATTTTAAGTCTCAAGTGTTGAACCCTACTTCTGCTGAAAATGCCTCCATATATAGGCTAAAATTCGGTGGAAACATTGACTTTGATTAATTATCCGGTAGATATCAAGCAAAAAGTTGACTGTTGTAGGACTCATACAGCCGGTGTCATGGATAATACTACCGACGGTATCGCTGATGCCGCTAGCGGCATCAACGTCCTACCAGGTTTGTAAAGTAAGCATGGCTTAGCCTAAAAAAGGGAAAAATTTACCTAAATCCGCATAAAAAGCAAATTTAGCAGGATTTTCTGAACTTTTAGGGTTTTATTAGATTTTTCAAGGGTATTTAAGACTAAATTCTTTTTTTGGTGCAAATCATCAGTTTGAGCTACCACTGGACACGCTATCGGACACGTCAAACTGAATTTTTCCAAAAATAAAATTTTTAGAGAATATTTTTATCGATAATAAAGATTCCAAAAAAGAATTTTTATCATGACGTATAAAATTGAGTACATGACATCATCATCTTGTGAGAGGGATTGTAAAATCCCGTGCTCACAGGCTGCCTCTCGGGGGAACAACACTGCCGTAAGTCAGTATGATCGCATGAAAGGGCAATGGTTTAGAAATTATACCTAACAACTGGCATGCTGGGTCTGAAGGATGATGAGATTCTAATTCTGCTAGGACCTTCGTTTCATGATTAGTTTATCCCTTGGTCGGGCTTGAGCTTTAATGATTGGCTGGCTGGACCCAAAGGATGACTAGATTCTCGCTCCGTCATGACCTTCATTTGATGATCAGTTTGCCCTTTTGTTGGGCTCAAGCTATGAGGTTTTCCTAGTGGGGCATGGGCTTTGAGGTTTGCCAAGTACGGGCCTGGGCATTCAGGTTTTCCAAGCGTGGCTTGGGCTTTCAGGTTTGCCAAGAGGGGCTTGGGCTTTTTTGGTTTGCCAAGAAGGGCCTGGGCTTTCATGTTTGCCAAGCGAGGCTTGGGCTTTTTAGATTTGCCAAACGGGCTCCGCTTTTAGGTTTGATAAGCAGGGCTTGGGCTTTGAGGTTTGCAAAGCAGGGCTTAGGCTTTTAGGTCATATCTGCAAAGAGTGATAAGTAAAATAAGATTAGCATGATTCTTAGATGATGTTTTTACTGCTTGATCGATTTTGTGAAAAAAAAAATATTTTTATCCCTTCGATCAATAGTAAAAACGTGATAATTAAGAGTATAAGGGTAATCGAAGTCCTGAGATATCAAAGCTTGAGCCAGGATCCCGCTAAACTATTGAAAAGATAACTAAAATGCCCTTGGAAAAAATGATGTCGCCAGCAGCTTAGAGTGATGCCGCTGGTGATTTGGTTGATGCCGCTGGTGGTGTGGGGTGCCACATGGCACCTTAGACTGGTCAAAGAAATTCAAAATTTTCCCTGGTGAGAATGATGCCACTGGAGACTTGGGTGATTCTGTCGGCGATATGAGTTGATACCATCGGTGGTATGGAGGGACAATTTCGGATATAATTTAACTTCTCAAATTCCGTGCGGGCGTTTAAAAAGAGTTTAAGCTCTTCTTTTCTCCTATTTCAATAATAGAGGCCGAAACACACTTCTTCTTCCTCCCTACTGTCCACAAAAAACTCAACCCTTCTCTTTCTACTCCTAATTATGAAGAAGATCTTCGGGCATAAGTCTAGTAGTTTTAAATCTGATGATCTACCTGCTTCTTCCATTGAGGGGCTGAAACACTGCCCTGTTCATGTTGGGTATGGCTTTAAAGAATCCAACATCATATTTGGGGTACGGGATTGCAGCTCTAATTGATAATCTAGTCCCGGACAAGAAAAACCACAACTCTTACTTCTAGGTAATCCTACGAAACTTAAATCTTTTTGTTTCATTTGAAGATTTTGGTTCTAGACTCAAAAAAATGGTAGGATAAAGGTTAAAAACAAGAGATATATGTAGAATGCATGTTATAGGCCTATTTTCTACTCGATTTATGCCCTAAAATGGATTAATTGCGTTTCTTGGGTGATTTAGTGCGATTTTGGGCAAAATTAGATTTTGCCCGCAGAAATCGATTCCACCGGTGACATCACTCTTATTGCCAGTGGCTTCAGGCCTTTCAAAAAAAGGGCGGGACTCATGCCATATTGCTGCTAATTCGAGTGATGTCACCGACGGCATCACTGCCCTAGCAGCAGCATCAGCAGCATTCTAGAAGCTAAATGACAAAGAAATAGAGTTGCATAATTGATTCATTCCTTTTTGATTTTTACAGCCGCACGTATTAACTTATACTAAAGGTATGGGGACTATTGGCGAGTAGTGAAAACATATTGAGAAAAAGGATTCTGGACTTGCGACTGCCATAGATGATACGAGTTTTGGGGATTTAGCCCATGCTATGCCCCTAGAGATGCTAAAGCTTTTCCACTCAGCCTTGACTACTCTGACTGAGAAGTGGTCTGAGACTACTCATACCTTTCACCTCTAGATTAGCGAGGCGACTATTACCCCTTCCGATATAGTGGCAATGACTAGGCTGCCATGGAATATAGAAGTCATTCATTTCGATGTCTATATGGAGAGGAACCATCTCAGGGGGCCGATGGTGAAATGGGTGACAAAACTCTTTGGATTGAAGCCCAAGTCTAGGCGATTATGCTATGGAGAGTTGCAAGAGGGTCAGAGTGATCCCCGAGGCCTAGTGGGATACTAGCATCCGCTCTTTTGTCTTTTCATTACTAACCGTGCTATTCTTCTTGGTCTTAGGCAGTAAGGTCAACTACAGGTTGATTTCTACTATCGAGGATGTGGCGACTATCAAGGAGAAGAACTGTCCTAGGGCCATTTTGGCTCAGATGTACTATAGGCTAGACATAGGAGCCTAAAGGAAGGAAAAGGTCCTCCGCTTGAGCCATTTACTACTTCAGATATATCCTTTTGAATAGTGCTTTATTATCATGGTTAGTTGCTTTTCTCTTTTTGGTATGTTGAGCTTTTAGACTGATTAGCTATAAATTGTAAAGGTTTGGGCCTTTGAGCATCAGATCCTCCTCGATTAAGTTCAATACTACGGTGCCGCCGGGTTTGCATTTTCTCACCCAATGGTGTGGGAGCGTTGGAGGACTCGGCAAGTATCCTACTGCATATAGGGAGGCACTGAGGAACTTATAGATTAATTCGGTATGTTGCTCTAAATTTTAGCCCTGTCTTACATTCAATAAACTATTAGTCAAAAAAAACATTTACAAATTTTAATTGCTTTCATTAGCTTTCTGCTTGATTGATTGGCCAGGCCATTAGGGACCCTTTCGAGGAGGTATCTAACCGTGCTGGTGTCCTTATGGTTCGGTGGAAGGTGGATGACCCCCATGTTTGTGATGGAATACCCCCTGGCTTTGCCTTGGTATTTAGGGGGAGAGAGTTCATGGTTGGAGGGAGTTTATGCCTACTGCTGGGCCAGTGCTTGTGGATCCCCATACATGCCTCTAGTGGCTTTACTTGACCATTACTAGTGCAATTGACAAGGCTGATTATTTGGAGGGTAACGGTTGAGTAGCTGGGAATGTCCCTAGCCCTTATAATGGCCACATAATGCATTTGCTTACGATGTGCCCCCGCATTCATCCTAATGATTCTATCGCCTTCCATACGAAAAGAGGAAGGAAGTGCTAAAAAGGCAAAGGCGCAATATTGTTAATGAGAGTGATGAGGATGATGAAGAAAGTGGTGGCTACGAGGGCAATTTCGAGGGGCAAGGTAAGGTTGGCCAGGACACACCAATAGCTTACGAGGGGCACAATTCTTCTGATGTGAGGTCGCGTCGTTTTCATGTTTGTAAATATATACCATATGCTTGGGTCAAAACGGTTGCCTATGCTTGCCTTTTATGTTGCTGTTGATTTTTAGGCACCTCCCAAGAATAGAGGTCGGCCCGAGGATAATGGAGAGCTAGGCCAGGGCATACCCGAGGGTGCTGAATTCGAAGAAGGGCACCTCTCGACTGCTTTATAGACTCATTTCCTACAGATGAACTCAAGAGGAGGTTTTCGAATAAGGGCGATAACCTCGAGCAGCCACTCGCTAAACTTTAGCCCAGAAAACACCACTCATGTAAGTCTTGCGAAAATGCGAATAAATCCATATGACAAGTCCTTTATGGATTCTTTTTGATTGCCTTTTAGATTTTTCAGGTTACTCGTAGGAAGGCGGAGTGGTTGGCTTGAAACGCCTTTGCTGTCAGGGACACTCTCGTTTCTGAGACCTTGCTCGCTCAGGTATATCTCATATTATGATATGGCATTATAAAATAAAATGCATGTATGAATGTTTCGAATGATATGGATTGTTATTGTTTCTCTGTTTATAGAAATATATGGCCCTCACACTGTCGGATGCTAATGAGGCCCAGTGGAGGTACTAGTGTGACATTTCAGTACATACATTATAATTGCATTTGTTAACATCCATTGCATCTCATGAAATTAGACGATTTAATATTTTACGTGTTAAATTATAAGAAATTGATTAGTTAAGTTAATAATTATTTGGTGATACGAAATATGATATTTTATTGTCTAGGCACCAATCCATAAAAGAATATAATTTTAAGAAATAAGTAGAGTATAGTTATATTATAGATATAAAGTGGTTTATTGGATAAGATATTTGTATTGTTTAATATTAGTATTATTATTAGTGTTATTGTTTTAGTATTAAGAAAGAATATAAAGGTATAGTTAGTGTATATAAAATGTATGTATATAAAAATGTATTAGATAGACAAGAAATATTTTAATTAAGTAACTATAATTATTACTATTATTATTATTATTTTTATAATAGTTGTGTATTAGTGAGGGTATATTTGGTATATATTATTAAAGAATATATATATATAGGAAAGTAGGTAAGATGAGGATCAAAAATCTGATCTCTATAACCTCTAGGAAGATTAGAATTGTTCCATAGAAGAGAAGGAAGCATAAGGAAGAAGGAAGGAATCAAGTATTTTAGTAACTTTGTAGTACGATTTTTGTTACGTTAAATTTAGAATTAGAAGTGTTGGTAAGAATATGAATTGTTCCTCTTTATGTCAAGGTTCCTGTTGCAAAAATTTGGAATTTTTAGACTATTAGATCAATAGTTATAATTTTTATAAGATGAAGTGTGCAGAATTGGATGATCAAAGAGATAGGGTGAGTTTTAAAATTAATCTGGGTTTGTTATACTACTTAGAAAATCCTGATTTTTTGATATGTTATTCCCTTATGTGTATAGTTTAAGTAGGAAAAAGAATCAGGTCAATTCAGGTTGTGTAGAGAGAGTTATACTCATTTTATTACGTTGTTGTCCAGGTAAAGCGGGACTGAAACAGGTTTTCATGGGAAATTCCCTATAAATCGTATAAGGATTTGAAGATTTTAAGGATTTAGTATGTTATGGAATTGTGTAATAGGAATTGAGCAAAAGAAGAATCATCCCATTTGAGTAAGTGGGTTGAACGTTATGAATTTTGAAGTGAAGTGAGGTCATAAGAACACTAGTTCTAAGTGCAGAAAACAGGACAGATTTAGAGTTTAAAATACAAAATTCATAACAAATAGAAAAGTAATCAAAAAATTATAAAATTTTGATATGTTATAAAGCTCTGTGTTAAGATTAAAATGAAACTAGAATAAGGTCATTTGGTTGAGTACTTTGAGAGATATAATTGGTTATACTCAGTCAGGTCACGAAGATAGTAATTCTATTCTAGTTTATGTCAATCTATTTAATATACAAAAGGAAATAAGATGGATATGTTTATATGTTTATATGAATTTATGTTATAGGAGCTCAAAACAGTGAAGGGATTCTAAAGGAATGTCCAAGTCGTTTTTGAGAGAATTAGCTCAGATAATCTGTGAGTATAAACATGATATGAATATATGGGTCAAATGTGTTGATATGTTAATTGTCTGAATATGTGAATGTGACATGAATTGTATGAGAAAAATGTTGATATGTGTCATTTGAATATGACAATGGATTGAATTCTTAAGTGAAGTGAATTGGTGCATATATGAATATTGGATACGTTATAATGAGAATTGTATTTGATAAGCTGGATTTATATGATATATGTATGTGGAATATATGTTCATTTGATTAGTATATGCTAATTATAAGTACAATGATTCGTATAACAGACATTTGCACTTGAATATATGAAAAGTAAAAGAGACGTTGTGACATAGCCGATCAAACATTGCAATACATGTTCTGTTCAACTGGACCTATATGGTCAACAAATTGTAATATCTGACAAATGGACCGAAAGGTCAACCAATTGTTTATCTGGACCAAAAGGTCAACCAATTGTTACATAGCTGGCCAACAAATCAATTGACAATTCCTACAAATGTTACATGTATCCCGGGGCAATAGTTTGGCTGGTGTTCTCACAATAATTAAATAACCGGTTCATTCATTCTCATATAAGTGTGACTGTATATTGGATTTATTAATGTATATATGTGATTTGCTATTGAATTTGTAATGTGTGTATATCTATTATTTGCTAAATTCATAGATTATTTATATTCACTGAGTTGCGCCTCATATAAAGTACTAACTTTTTTAGAGCTAATAAAGTTTGTACTAGAAGCTCATTACATGTAGATATCATGGACGAAAGATTGGTTTGCTGTGTTCCATCTCACTCCCTCTCCTCACAAAACAAGCATATAGAATAGAAGGTGGTCGAGTTTTGATTTTTCTTTGTATAAGATTGTTTTGTGAAAAGATATAATGTTACAAGTGATTATATATATATATATATATATATATATATATATATATATATAGGGGGTCCTGAATTAGGGCTTCAATTAAAAACGTATATTAGTATTATTAGATTCAGATAAAATAATTGAAGTTAATTCAAGATTATAAGTTTTTATTTCAGATTCTAATTTCTCTCTAATAATTCTAAGCTGAATTATTTTAGTAGTATATTCTGTTATTTTAAATTTATGCCAATTGTATAACTCAAAAAGTCCTTTATAAGTTATAAGTTCATTATTATAAAATTCTAAACTATTTTGACAAAATTCATAATTATGATTTATCCTTATTATTTTTTCTGTAGCTAATTCTATCTTATGTCTAAGTTCTAAAATTCTATTTATACAAAGTATTTAAAGAATTCTAAAAGATATATTTTCGTTCTCAGATAGAACTAAAGAAGTTAATTCTAAATTTAGTTCTTGTATTTCCCTTTCTAGAATTGGTATTTTTTCAGTATAAAGAGTTAATTTTTCTGTATGTAGATCTATTGTTTTTCTCATCCAGTCTAATAATATATGATAAAATCTATAAACTCTTTCATTTCTTAGTTCTTCAGTATGTACTTTTATTCTATCAGTATAAAATCTTACTAAAATTCTACATCGCTGCAATTCTAAGTCTTTTCTTTCTAGTCTATCTTTTATTTCTAAAATTCTATTCATAGTAAAACAACTTTCTCGTCACTCAACTAGAAAGATCACACAAGGTGCAGTCTAGAGAGGAGAGGATACTTATATGAATATAAACAGAGTATAAAATTATACCTTTTCAGCTTTTGTTTCTCAATATTGACTGATTTCTGCAATCTATAAAATATTGGTAGGCTTTGTGGTGGTGTGAGTATTAAGCAGAAAACTAGTCTTATTTATAGCTGAAAAAAGGAAGGTATACCGGTAACTTGTTGATTACCGAATCTTTTATATATCGTCATTGCTTGCGTCATGGATATGTATTATTGCAAGTATGACTCATCCTTATCTTTAGCTTCTGTCTGAATTATTATGTCGGCTATATCGTCATTGCTTACGTCATAAATATTTATTATTGCAATTTTGTCTTTTATCTTTTTGTCTGAGTTATTTTGTGAGTATAGGTGTCATTCATTTATTATTGCAAGTATTATTCATTCTAGTCTTTATCTCTTTATCTTGAATTATTTCATGCGTATATCTTTAGAAAAGGTATTATTAATTTATCATCTTTGGCTTAAACCGCCTGAAATTTAAATGTTTTATGGATTTTTCGTAAGAAATTCTTCATTGAAAACACCTAACCTGGATTTTTTCCAGATAACCTACTAATAGGTTTTTTAATAAGGAATTTAAAATTCAACTTTAAATTTCTTCTTAAAATCCATTTTAACATTTAAAATCCTTTGTTTCTCCTACATCCAGATTCCTTTAAAATTTAAAAATTTCTTATATTTAGCTCATCCAACTGGTACTTTTCAAAGAGGGACTTACAATCTTTGCCCTAAATTTTTTCCTAAGGCCTTTTGCTTTTCTAAATTAAAATTTTTAAACTTAAAGAAATCCTTTTGTAAAATAAAATGATAACCGAGCCAACAGGAAATATAAATCTTTATTACAAAATTATAGTATTACAAGATTATAACAAAACTATCCGAAGGCTTATATTTGCCGACGGTTATAAAACAAGAGTATAAGAGGTTAATCATTCTGAGTTGGTATATTAACCTTTCTTAAGTATTGAGGCTGATCAAAACTAAAAACCCAGCCTACATATTAATATTTACAGACAAATTTATAGTATCAAAAATGGTGGGGACATTTTTCCACTACATTATTTTCTTATCCTAATCTTTACAGCTGTCTTTCTTGTGTAAACTGGAATCCTCTAGAGAGGAATATTCCTTTTCTTAGAGCTGGTCGAGCTTTCTTCTCTTTGGGCCTTCTGGGCTTCACCTTCTGTTGAAGTTCCTAGAGTCTCATCCTTCTGCCCAAATTCTAAATCCATATTTTGAGTAGTATTAAAATTTATATTGGGCCTTTGTAGTTTTAACTGTAACTGGCTTGGTAGCTCGAATATCTTATTAAACCAGTCAGCCCATCCTTCTGAGGGTTGAGTATCTATAGTTTCTAATCCCTTTATTACATTATTTTGTATTTTTTCTATTTCCTCAGTAGTATTTTTTACTTCTATTGATACTTCTTTGGTAGTTTCAGTATTCTCATATATCATATCTAATTTTTCTAGTATTAGATCTTCTTTAGTCTTTCCTTGATTACTTATAACTCCTGCGTATGAAGTCTGATTTTTGCAGTGTTCTAATCTAGTTTCTAAATCCTGTATCTTCTTTTTCAAGAGGTTTTCTTCTTCCTCCTTATCAATTATTTGTCCTTCTAGCTCATGTATTTTCTTCTTCATATTTATCATTTCTTGTGGTATATCACTTGGTATTTCAACTTGTAGGCTCAGTATGTCTTGAGTATCTATGGTTTGTCCTGTTATTTCAGGACTAGTATAAAAGGTGGTTAAGTATTTCTTTGCCTCAGTATAGGCTTCTTGTACAGATAAATATTTTTTGTATTTAGGGTCTTTATGCTTGGTATTTTGTATTACCTATTCCCATGTCTTATAGATCCCTAGCTGAGGACCATTGTATATAACATAAGCAATATTATTATTATTTCTTTGGGTAAAGTATAGACTAAACCCATTTATGGCTGCAATAGCGTGTTTATCATCTTTTCTCTTAACCGCTACCCATAAATTGTCTAATAAAATTCTTTCAGTATCATTAAGTATTGTTCCCTTGGGGTAATTAAATGCCCAAGTTGTCTCTCCAAAGTCTGCAAAATTTAGTTTTTCTGAGAAAACTAAAGCCTTAGGTTTAGGCTAATTTTTGTTTATCATTTGTATATCTTCTGGTAACTGTCTGTTTTCTGGTGTACGTATTAAATCATCTATAGTAGGTCTTGATGAGGTATTTCCTTAGTATTTAGTTATTTTTCCTTTGTCTCTGTTAGAGGCTCTCATTTTCTTTTGCTTCTCTTCCTCTATTTGATATTTCCTGCCAAATTATCAAATTGTAAGAGTCTAGATAATATATCAGCAATTTTATTATGTTCACCTTGTATATGTTCTAATAAAGGTTTATATCCCTTTTGTAATAAGAGTGATGTTAGTTTATGCCATCTTTTATAAGAAGATCTTTTCTTTTCTTTCTTTAAATTGTTATAGTATTTAACAATAGCAATGCAGTCTGTTCTAATCATGAATTCAGTCTTACCAATTATAAAGAATTCAAATGATTCTAATGCATAATATATTGCTAATAATTCTGAGTCTATAGTACTAATTTCTCCCTTTTCTTTAAAGGATCCACTAGTGTATCTGCAAATTCTTTCTTCAGTCTTATTAGAGGTTTTATGGGGTTTGCTTATTAAAATAGCTCCCCATCCAGATGCTGATCCGTCTGTTTCTATTATTAAATAATCTGTGTCTAAAGAAATTTCTAGTTTAGGTAAATTTCTTACCCTTTCTTTCAGATTTCTAATTATTTCGTAATCTTTATAATTTAATTTCTCAAATATTTCTTTACCAGTTTTTAGGTATAATGGTTTTAAGTATTTAGATAAGTCTTTTATAAAAGGTCTAGTATAATTCAGCAATCCTAGAAATTGTTGAAGTTGCTTCTTTTCTTTTATATTTTCTGGAAAATCTAGTATTTTAGTAGTTATATGAGGTTGTAATTCTATTTATCCTTCTCCAATTACAACTCCCAGAAAGTTTATTTTTGTCTTTCCCAATTCTATCTTTTTCTTTGATATTATCAGTCCATTCTCTTCAAATTTCTTAAAAACTTGTTTAAGATATCTATTATGATCTTTAGCAGTTTTGCTAAAAACCAGTATATCATCTATGTATACTACAGTAAAATTGGTAAATTTTTCAAATATTTTATCCATTCTTTTTTGAAAAACTGCAGGTGCGTTCTTAAGACCTAATGGCATTACTGTCCATTCCCAATGTCCTATGGGATTTGGACAAATAAATGCAGTCCATTCTATCGAGTCTTTATGCATTCTAATTTGATAGTATCCTGATTTTAGATCAAATTTACTCATAAATTTTGTTCCTTGTATTTTATTAATAAGCATTTCTTTATTAGGTATATCGTATCCATTATTTTCAGTATTATCATTTAGCTGTTTATAATTTATAACCATTCTAGGTTTTCCTCGTTTCTTCTCTGCATTATTATTAACAAAGAAACTAGGGGACCTATGTCTTGATTCTGATCGTCTAATAAACTTATTTTTTATAAGTTCTTCTAAAGCTTCTTTATACCATTCTAGTTCTTGATTATTAGCTGGTATTGCTTTTGCTCGTATAGTTATATCAGGGTTTATAATTTCTAGTTTATATTCTGTTGGGTTTTTATTCCAGTATTTCTGAGGATTCTCACCTATTATTTCTAATTTTTCAAGTCTGGATTGGTATTGTAAAATCTCATTGTCTAAGACTATATTATTCAATTGATTTGAGTAAATATAATCTGATTCTATTTCATAGAAATCTGGTTGTTTTTCCAGATAATCTTCATCAGTATATGTCTGTCTATGTATGGGTGGTATATTTTTGTTTTCTAACCTTTCACCCTTATCTAAAAAAGTTTTAGGGGCAATTGGTATAGAAAAATTATTGAAACTAAAACTTATATAGTCTTTGTTATAACTGCCATTCTATTATCGTGTATAAGATAGTCTAAGCCTAAAATAGATAAATATCCCAGTTGGTATAGGTTTCGTACTAGAATATTTGTTATAGTAGTTACTAATTTATCTTTGTTTATATCTATCATTTCTATTAGGATCTCTGGTATGTATTGTGAACATGTAGTTATACTACCATCCATTTGTCTTCCAATGGTAGGTCTTTCTAAGTTATGTTTATATTTTGAAGGAATTAGTTTATCATCTATCTTGGATGTTGAACATCCATAATCTATTAATGCTAATCCTTGTATTTTGAAATCTTGTATTATACATGTTATTTTAATAGTATAACTTGTATATGGTGCTTCATAAGGCTGTCTATTAATTCTATGGTAGTGAAATCTTTTTTCGTATAAGTCTAATAAGATTTCATCGTTTATGTCCAATTCTAATAATTCTAAAACATTTTTCTGACTATTTTCTTGTATATATTGTTCTAATTTGTCTTCTTCTAATAGACTAATTCTTTCTTCTAAATTAGCAATTCTGTCTTCCATTAGTCTGAATCTTTCTCTCCAAGATTTCTGTTCTATATTATCTTTAAAAGTATAAGAGTTTCTAGCTTCTGTTATTAATGCTGGCCATTCTAAATTATTATTTTCTTCCCAACAATATTTACAAATTTCGGTATAACAATTATAACATTGAGCTCTTAATTCTATGATTGGGTATAAATGACATTTATAACATTCTTTATCATCATTTCCTTTTCTATAGTTCCAAGTATGTTCTGTACATTCTGTTTTATCCATGAATTCTATGTTTATATTTTTATATTTTTCCATTACTTCTAATAAGTCTGCTGGTTCATTATCATCTTCTTCTTCAGAGATATATTCTTCTATTTCACTTACAATTGAGTATATTATCTCCGTATCGCTAACTTCTTCGGTTATTGCTAGTAGATCTAAGTTAATATTTTCTACTAATCTTGATTCTCTAGTATGTATATTATGTTTATTGGGACATTTAGTTAATAAATGACCTATTTCTTCACATGCATAGCATGTAATAGTATCTTTATATTGTCTTTTATTATTAAATCTTCTAACATGTCTTTTGGGATTTAAAAAAGGTTTTCTAGCATTAGTTTTTGATTTTCTAATATAGTATGATTTTCTTGTTTTGTTATATGGTTTCTCTTTTTTATAATGCCTATTATTTTTTCTTCTCGGTTTTCTATTGCAAGAAGTGCAAGCTTCTTGTCCGTATTGTTGCGGCGTATAAATATTATTACAAAATCCGTAATTGTCTTTCATTTGTCTTTGTATACTTATTTCTGTACATTTCTTTTCTAAGTGTTTCATTATTTGATATACTAAAGTATTTATATTTAAAGTATAATTGCTTTCTTTCTCTAAAAATTTATTTCCTTCTTCTTGTATTTCCTGTCCTAATGGTCCAGGTAATTTAAGGAGTAATTTCTTCATAAATTCTTTATTATAAGTATTTTGACTTTTGGCTGTGAAATGTATATAGTCGTTTAAAAACGGTACTATATATTTCCAGTCATTAAGTTTCAATTGTTCTAAATTTCTTACTGCTTCTTTTTATTGTATAATTGATCCTATATTAGGGTCTGTAGCAGTCAACAGATTGCTTATAGTATTACAAAAATTTCATGGATTATTTCCCACGTTTATTAATCTAGTATATTCTTGTGGAAAGTTGATTTTAAAATCATCCCATGCTCTTTTTGCAGTATTTCCTAAAGTAGTTTCAAGGAAACTATACATTTGTTCTGGAGTATGATTAAAATTCTTTTCTAAATAATTCTTAACGGTTAAACTTTTCCATTGCTGTATAACTTCAGGCCATACTTGAGGCGAGTATTTTTCTAATTGCAATAGACTTTCTTCTTTATATATCCCTATAGGAAATCTATTTCCTTTAGATTTATATTTTCCATTATCAGATTGGTATTCAGTATATTGTCTTGGGGGTATATTCCCTCTATTATAGTTTATAAAAGTAGGTCTATTTCTTGGGGGTTCTAAAGGTGTTTCCGCTTTTGCACCTGAAACTCCTTCCATTAATTCTTTTGTTAAATTATTAAGAAATTCTTCCATTTCTTCTATATCCATTAAATTTCTAGTATAATTGCTTTGAGTTTCCTCAGCTTCTAAGACTTTTATAATTTCTTCTAAATATATCCTTTTTTCAAAGATATTTATTATTTCTTGGGGTCTTTTATTTTCATATGCTTTCTTAATCCATTCATGTCTTTCTTCTATAGTTTGATTCATAAATTGTATAATGATATTATTATAGTTCTCTCTGGTTTTAAAATATTCTTCATCATATAGATCAAAGAATATTGTTTCTAAAGGGTCTAACTTTATATCTACTAAGTCTATATTTTGGTTATTAATAGTCTGATCATTAATAGCCCAAGAACTATTAGATTGGGTATCAGTTTCTAAATTTTCTGAATAGTTTTTATAATTATCAAATCTTATACTAATTCTTCCTTTATTATCTTCAAAGATTTGACTTTGGTCTGGTATTAATTTTATCTGACTTTCTTCAAATAGTCTAGTTATATTCCATTCTATTCCAGCATGAGTTTCTGCTGAGAATTTTGGTGGTTTTATAAATCTAATGCCTTTCGATACTAGAGCTTGTATTATGTCTTCCACCTTACATTTATATTTTATATTAGTTGAATTAATTGATTTACCAATTAATCCAATTATTATAACAAGATTATTTCTATTTATTAAACCATAACCTTTAGTCATGATTCCTATCTTTATTTGGTGTAAGTCTTTTGATTCTAAGAAAAATTCTGGAACACAATAGAATAACCCTCTATTGTCATTCATGTCTATATCCATTATACTTATTAGTTTTTTAGTCTCTTCTTGTATAGAATCATCGTATATTGTTATTACAGTATGTGCTCCTAGATCTTGTCTAGTCATGCCCTTTATTCCTATTATAATGAGGCCTAAATGAGTATATTTATATCCATCTTTAGCTATTTGTTTAGCTACAGATTTCTCAAGTAGTGGTATTCTAACTATATCTTCATCTCCACATTTTATAGATTTTTCTTCTGTCTTTCTAAGAAGTCTATAATTTTCTGTCCAGTTCCCCTTTTGATAAAGTATTTTTGGGTTTAATAATTTCTTTTCATTTTGTTTATAATTTTCTAAGTCTTTTTCAATGTCTATTACTTCTGTCAAATTTAATTCTTCTGTATGTTCTTTCGGTTTTATTCCAAAAATTCTTTTTATTTTATTCTGACTTTGTATTTCTGTATTAGTAGCATTACTACTACTGCCTCTCAAAGTATAACTTCTTCCGAAAAATTTATTATTCATTTTCTGGTGGATTATAAGTTATAAAAGTATCCGTTATAATTGGGTTCAGTCTATTCTGCCCTTGATCTGCTAAGTTCTTTATGATATTATTTTGATTATTTATTATTATATTTGATAGGCTATCTAGTCCTTCGTTTTTATTTTTTGCGTCTTTATATATATTTTCTAATAAATTTTCTAAATTCTTTAATTGTGGTTCTAAATTATCAGGTATTTGTGAGTCTTTAGGTACTAATTCGAGTTTAGTATTTATTTCTTCTAACTTTAATAAATTTTCCTTAAAAAATTTATTAGTATCAACAATTAGTCTTTCAATTTCGTTTAATTTTTTATTTATTTCTATTAATTGTATAGAGTTATTAGGTTGTATTTCCTGATTATGAAAAATCATGTCTAATTTAGTATTAACTGCTTCTAAGTTTCTTTCTATTACTTGTTTCTCAGCTTTAGATTCTAACTGCAGTTCTTTTATAGTATGTGTTAAGTATTGTAACTGGTCGTCTAAGTCTGAAAATCCTATAGTCCCAAGTGCTATAAGATTATTAAGCTGACTAGTCTGTATTTTATTTTGTTTAGTAGCAAATTGACTACTATTTACTAGTCCATCTGGGTTATCTTGGTTGTATTCTCTGGTAGCTTGTTTAGCTTTGTTGTATAGTATTATTTGCTTATTATTCATTCACCAATATAAGTTCTTTTGAATTCTGAAATCTGTTTCTGAATTTGGTCTATTTTCTCTTTTATTTCTTTTCTTAATTCTTCTAAGATTCTCTGAGTTTGTCTTTCTAATTGTCCTGGTAGTATAAGTAATTCTTTAATTTCTTTTTTATTAGGGAATTTATCAGCTTTATTTAGAGTTTTTTCAACTCGATTTCTAAGAGTTTCTATCTGAGTCTTAAAGTATTCCTGATTATTTATATTCTGAGACTTAATAAGTGTTGTTAATAATTCTATTATAACTTTATCAGTCTTATGTAAATTTTCTGATAGATTTATAATTATGTCTACAACAGTATTTAGCTGATATGCTAAAGTATTTTCTTCAGTATTATGATAAATATGACGGTACGCGTTATTAAAATTACAAGTATTAGGAGTATGTAATTTATTTGGTATTTCTAAATTTAAATATTCTAACTTTCTGTATTTTTCCAGTGTATCTACTTCCGTCACTCTGATACCAAAGTAGGAGGGGGTCAGCGAGTTAGAGAGGTAGCTGGATGCAACTTTGCATGAGAGAACAAGGAAACACAATATGGACAACACAATCCCAGCTGAGCCAAGCTATGGGGGAAGGAAGGTGAGAGCTGGCCGTCATCCTGAAGGTGATCCTAAGAGTAGCTGGAGCATCCCGGGGACTTAGGAGGACTTATTCAACCGTTATCTTCTCGATGAGGAGGATGTCTCGTATTACCCTCCCGGCGGTGGCGACCATCTCTAGATTCATATGCTGATCCCTGTTTCCCTTTTCTTTTTATTTTTACCTGCTTAGATATAGATTTTATTTTGTATACCCTTGATACAATGTGTTTGAATGTTTGATTTTAGATTTTGGATGATTTCGGTTTTGTTTAGGCTTAGGATTTGGATATTTTGGTACTCTTGCGCCTTCGGGCTTTTGATTTGAATGGGATTTGAATTTTATGCTTGGATATGTTCTAGAAATAGATTATAGAGTCCGTACAGGTTGTTTTACAGGTCTAAACTAATTAAAACAAACTTAAAATTCGCAGAAAATAATGTTGTGCCATCGGCGACATCATTGATATCACCATCAACATGAAAATCTGATTTGCTAAATAATATAGACATAGTCGCCTGCAATTCATACCGCTGGCAGCTTCATGTCATACCACCCAACTCTCACTCAATACTGCCAGCGGCATCGGCAATATCACCGGCGACATTACCAACCTAGAAAGTCAAATTCAGCCATTTTCTCAAATTCAGCCATAGCAAACCATAATCAGCACCTATGGGGCTTCCTAGAGAGCCTAGGAAATATAGACTGGAAGAAGTTGGAAAAATTTAGGCTATGGGGCTTTCGATACATCGCGGCATTGCCGATAAGTCCCGAATTCCTTCGTGCGACATTGACTTTCTGGGATCGGATGGACCGTGTATTCTGATTTCCTTCGTTCAAGCTATGCCCCTTGTTTGAGGAGTTTCATGCCATATTGGGGATCCCATGCCCCAAGCGCTTTCCCCTGGCACTCCCGGAGTTTCACTTTGGTACAGATGGCATGCCCTGAGGGTTATGGAATCTAGACTCTGTGGATCCATTTTCATCCTGACTTTCTGACCAACCCGGGTTTCAGCTTAGTGCAATGCTAGAGTGGTGCCGAGGGGCTCCCAGATCTCATCTTGCTTGGCCATCAATGGTAGCACTATTACTTATGGGGGAGTTCATGTGCAGAGTGGGTCCAGTTGCTTTATTCAGGCTAATTTTACTTATTGGACCCATATCGATAGGGGCTTCCTCTATAGCCATGGGATTAGTAGAGACCCTGCTAAATAGGGATGCTGCTTCTATCGACCTGACTCTCATCGGTGACCATCTTACATTACTGCAGGAATCCATTCTCCCCCATCTCATCAATTGTTCACTTCTTTCTACCCTTATATGGCTGATAGAGAAGCTGAAGCTGAAGAAGGCACTCCAGGGGGAACTTAAAGAAGTACTTGCCTGTCCATCTGAGGGAAAGGGGGCTTATGCGAGCAGATTTTTATCAGTTGACATTTGATGGTTGGTTGCCTATTCTGAGGGGCTATACTGATTCACAGATATAGTGCATTAGCCCGTGGTAGAGGATTCGAGATGTGGTTATGGAGTCTTGGGGATCCTACGTTCAGTTGATAGGTCTAGAATGGTTATTAACCTAAGAGGACCTAAATCCATGGCAATTTTTTTAAAAAAATATCCATGACCTGAAATGGTTATTGACCCGAGAGGACCTAAATCTGATTGGGTACCCAAACCCACTTGATTTGTTTTTTAGGTATGCCTTAGGTCTACTGAAGATCAACAAACTTTGTACATTAATAGTGGATGCTTAAGGCATATGAATGGTAATGAAAAAGCATTCATTACATTAACCTGGAAGAATGGTGGAAAAGTAAGATTTGGAGACAATAAAAAAGGATAGATCATTGGATATGGGACCAATAGATCTGAATTAAAGATGGAAGATGTCTCTCTACTTGATAGACTGAAGTTCAACTTACTCAATGTTGCTCAACTCTGTGACAGAGGGAGAAAGGTCATCTTTGACTCTAGAGGTTGCTCAATCAATGATAGTAAGTCCAATCAACTTATTTTTTATGCATCTAGAGTAAATAATTTTTATTCTGTTAACATTAAAAATGAAAAAAAGATTATATGCTTGGTATCTAAAGAAGAAGAATCATGGCCCTGGCACCAGAAGTTAGGACATGTTAGCATAAACCTCCTGTCTAAACTAGCCAAAAAGGAACTAGTTGAAGGTTTGCCTAAGGTTGCTTTAAATAAGGATCAAATATGCGCAACATGTCAATTAGGTAAACAAACTAGAAAAAGTTTCCCTTCCATTCCTTACATTCCTCCAGGAAGAGTCCTAGAACTACTACATACTAATTTATTTCGACCAATCAAACCCATGAGTTTAGGTAGAAGAGAATACACTATGGTTATTGTGGGTGATTATTCTCGCTCTTTCATAACCCTGTACAGGTCTGAAAAGGAGGTATGGCCTAGCCTAAAATGTGGATTAAGGGTCAAATCTGCCCAAAAAGGTCTTTAAGTGGGATATTTAAAGTAAGTAGAGATATTTTGAATTTTTTTAGGGTATTTAGGAATAATTTTATTTTAGGTGTAAATCATCAGTTCGAGCTTCCACCGGACGCATAGTCGGATATGCTAAATTGAATTTTTTAGGACATAAAAATTTGAAAAGAATTTTTAATGAGGATTAAAAATACGAATATAGTTACTCATCGTCTCACAAGAGGGACTTCAAAATTCTGTGCTCACAGGCTGCCCCTTGGGGGGTTACGTCTGACACAAGTTAGTGTGGCCCCACGAAAAGAGCAAGGGTTTAGAAATCGTACTTGATGCATGTATGTTGGACTCAAGTGATGACGAGTACGCTAACTCCATCACGGTCTTCGATCGATGTTCAGTAGGTGGGGACCCCAAAGGATGACAGGTGCGTTGACTCTATCACGACCTCTAGTTGATTTTGAATGGGCATGGACCCAAAGGATGATGTGTACCCTGATTACATCATGAACTTCTATTGACTTTCAACGAGTGCTGACCCAAAGGCTGACACATACACTGGCACATCTCGAACTTTTGTTGACTTTCAACGGGGTGCTAACCTAAAGGATGACGTGTACACTGTCTACCTCACAAACTTCTACTGACTTTCAACGGATGTTGACCCAAAGGATGATGGGTACTGTGTAATGTCGATGACGTATAGACCTCCCTTGGCACCTACCGGTGGGTCCCATTGGGGTGATTGGTTGATTAATTTAGGCATGATGAAACCTTTTTAGTTCAAGTTTGCATGTTTTAACCAATTTTATGAATAAAAGAATTGATACCCAAATCTCGATACAAATGATAGAGTTGCCACCTAAGTTATTTACTTGGGAAAGAGTTTTGGTACGGTTTCAACTAGGTAGGAGACTTATATCTCTTGGATCAGAGATTCGGGTATCAAATGAATCACTTATTTCTCATTTAGTTAATTCAAAATTACATTCATCGCGTAAAACCGTTTTATTTTTATCATTTGGGGAATTATTACGGAAATCCTATTTTTCTACACTTTTTCACACTCAATTCATACGTTTACAATTTACAATAAAGCACAAGCAATAACTAGGGGAAAATGGGGAAATTGCAAAGAAACCTATACATTTATTCGAAGTTATAAAATAAAATAAATTCCCCCTACATCCATAAATATTACCACAGTTTATAACACACCATAAGTCAGCATTTTGCTAAGAAAACGTGATTATGTTAGCGTGGCGGTTTTGCGATCGATAGTGCCCGGACGACTTCTAGGATCGATAGAAATAACAGTTCTTCAGCACATTTTGTTATGAAAACACATTTTAAGTTTTGTGGGTTGATATATTGGATTATTAGTGAAAATTATCGCATGGAAAATGGTGATGTTAGATTGATTTTACAGATTAAAAAGAGATCTTTGGGTTCTGCTTAGGGGCCAGTACCTGTACGGGTCAGTACGGGTATGGAGGGACCCGTACGGGTCATGTCTGGTCCGAACAGAACCTTAGTTTGGCAAATATAGCAGATTTATATAAATGGAGCAGAATACAAGAAATAATAATAAAATAAATGAGATGTGAATCTCTTTGAAACTCTTGAGTGTACCTTTATGATGTGAATCCACTTTAAAGCGATCCCCATGCTGAGAGAGAGTCTAGCTCTAGTAGATAATGAAATGGTGATTTTAAAACTATTTAGATGAGTATTTATGTAGACATAACCTCCCCCAAATTGTAATAAATAGAGCTAGGAATGAATCAAATGTGGATAAAACCTCAAGGAGTGGGTTTTCTCACTATTTTATACCTTCTATACCTTAACTATTCCCTTTCCAAACCTACAGAAAATGGCTGGAAAATGTTATTAATTACCTATAATAATATTTTCTCTACTTGTTCTCCACTCAAATGAGGTGTAAAAGCCTCTATTTATATGGGTAAATTGGGCCTAAATGCAATAAATTGCATTCATGACCGATTTCCTTCTAATATGGCATGGATCACCTACCATAAAGCCTGTTTAGGCAAGAAGAGGACCCGTATGGGTCCGGTGGGACCTGTATAGGGCCCACCTCTGGCGTATGTTGTACTTGACCCCGTACGGGTCCATTGGTGGATCTATACCACTAGATATGACCCGAACGGGTCCCTAAGGGCAGACTAGGTCTCGAGACTCGGCCAAACTTAGCTCTGCAGTAATAGGAACACCTCTAATGGATAAGACCTTTAAAAGATTTCATTACGTAGCTCTCATTATCGTTTCATGAGAAGGATCGTATGAGTGGATGATATTTCGGACGGGCTGGAAAGCTAGGCCGGTGGACCGGTCTTCTAAAAATCATGGTGTGATGGTGATTGTGAAAATGGTTTTGCATATTTTAATGCCTAAAAGACACGAGATCAAAATCTCGTACTTAAAATAGAGTCACCACCCGGTTTAGCTTAATCAGAAAATTTTGGTACGATTTTCCCACCAGGGGGTAGACCATACCTTAAGTAGAGATTCCGAGTTCATATGATGTTATCTATTTTACATTGAACAAGTTAACAGGTTTCATTCTTTCTTAATCGATTTTGATCCACCCTATTTATTGAGTTTTCGGTTTATATATTGTTAGCGAGTTATCAAGCATTCAAAGCGATAAATAAATAAATTATTACAGTTATTCAACAAATAAATGTGAAAATTAAAAGAATAATTACAAGGCTTTCCAAATCTTATACATTTGTCTACACAATAAATAAAATTCCCAAAGGCCTAGTAATCATCTATCCTAAATCTACCTGCATAAAAATTGGTAGCATAAATACAACACATTGTACAAGGTATATCATATAACATGCATATTTAGTAGACCAAATAAGACCCGAGTTAGCGTGAACATGGCATATTCAGGTTACAATTTATGGAGCTCGATTGGATGGCTAAAAATGATGTTTGAACGGCATTTGCGGGAAAATTTTATTTTCATCCGTATTTTAGACTTGATTGTTATTTTAATCTGATTATTAGTGATAATGCCACATGTTATGGGGTGAGGTCTATTTTCAGGAAGTTTTGAACTCCCGTCATTGCACTATACATCCTAGCTTCAGAAATTAAACTAGGTTGGAAATAAAAATAAAAACTAATCTGCTATCCTGAAGGTCATACCGCCGGCGGTATTAATGAAGCCACCGGCGACATCAATGATGCCACTGGAGATTTCATTTACACAGGCAGGCTAGGTGACATTCTGGATACCATAAAGAAAGGGTCCTACAAGAAAATAGAGCCATTAAAGGCAAAGGAAGCCCCTGGTGGTATCACTGATGTCACTGGCGACATGAGTGATACTGCTGGAGGCTTTAAATGCTTTCGACAGCTTCACTTTCATGCAGCAGTAGTGGCCAACGGTCGAAGGACAACTGAAAACCTAAAACTAAGCACAAAATAGCAAATAAAAACAACAAACAAGTAAAATGAAAGCCAAAGAGCTATAAGACTCAGAATTTTTACCTCAAGACCGTAAATCCACCTCTTCGTGATCCAAATGACACCTTCAAGGAGCTCAAAATGATTAGGGAAGTAAAGGGGCTATTTAAGGCTCTAAATCCTATTATTGTGATTTCTAAACCTAAAATCTACCGAAATATCAGAGAGTTCAATTAAGAAAAATCAAGGAAAGATGGATTAAATCCCCTTTTCTTACCTTTTCTATACTTTATCCCACTAGAACTAACTAAGATTATGCAAAATCTCTCTAAGATTTTAAGTGGTGAAAGTCCAGCCCTATTTTCAATTGAAATGGGTCCTTATATAGGCTAAAATCCGGTGGAAATTGACTTTGATCAATTAACCAGTGAGTATCAAGCCAATTTTCTACAAAAAGCTGCATGCTTGCAGCAATCAAGTCACTAGCGGCATGAATGTTACTGTCGGCGGTATAGCTGATGCCTCTAGTGGCATCAACCTCTACCAGGTCTGAAAAGTAAGCATGAGCTAGCCTAAAAAGGTGAAAAGGTGGGTCAAATCCATCTAAAAAGGTGTTTTAGTGGGACAAATTTGAATACTTAGGGTTTATTTTGACTTTTTATGGGTATTTAGGAATAAATTAATTTTTTGGTGCAAATCATCGGTTCGAGCTCCCACCGGACGCGTTATCGAACACACCGAATTGAATTTTTCTAAAAATAAATTTTGTAGAGAATTTTATATCGGTAATAAAAATTATAAAAAGAATTTTTTATTATGAGGAATAAATTTGGATATACGTCATCATCATCTTGCTAGAGGGACTGTAAAACCCCGTGCTCATAGGCTACCCCTCGGAGGATGATAACTACCATATATCAGTATAATCGCACAAAAGGAGGAAGGGTTTAGGAATTATACCTGACAACTGGCGTGCTAGGTCTAAAGGATGACAAGATTCTGACTCTATCAAGACCTTCATTTGATGATCGGTGGCCTGGACCTGAAGGATGACTGGATTTTGGTTTCATCAAGACCTTCATTTGGTGATAGGTGGACTGGACCCAAAGTATGACTAGATTCTGGCTCTATCAGGACCTTTATTTGGTGATAGGCGGGCTGGACCTAGAGGATGATTGGACTCTAGCTCCGTTAGGACCTTTATTTGGTGATGGGTGGGCTATACCCAAAGAATGGCTGGATTCTTGCTCCGTCAGGCCTTCATTTAAGGATTGGTGGGCTGGACCCGAAGGATGATAGTGGGCTAAAATCGAAGGATGATAGTGGGCTAAAATCGAAGGATGACTGGATTCTGGCTCCGTCAGGGCCTTCATTTGAGGATCGACGGGCTAGACTGAAGGATGAATAGATTCTAGCTCCATTAGGACCTTCATTTAAGGATTGGTGGGCTGGACCAGAAGAATGACTAGATTCTAGCTCCTTTAGGACCTTCATTTGAGGATTGGTTTGCCCCTTGGTCAAACTTGGGCTTTGAGGTTTGGTTTGTCCCTTAGACAGGCTTGGGTTTTGAGGTTTTGTTTACCCCTTAGTCAGGCTTGGGCTTTGAGGTTTTGTTTGCCCCTTGGTCAGGCTTAAGCTTTAAGGTTTTCTTTGCCCCTTGGTCGGGCTTGAGCTTTGAGGTTTTGAGATTACGGAGCGTCATTCCTGCAACGAGTGATAAGTGAAACAAGATTAGATAGATTTTTAGATGATGTTTTTACTACTTGATCGACTTTGTGAAACAAAAAATATTTTTGCCCCTTCGATCAACAGTAAAAATGCAATAACTAAAACTACAAGGGTTTAAGAAGTTCTGGAATATCGAGGCTAGAGCCGGGATTCCATCAAATTACTGAAAAGGCATCTAAAACAACCCTGGAGTTTTTTTATGCCGCCGACGCTGTGGAGTGATGCTGCTGGCGTTATGAGGTGCCATGTGGAATATTTGATCGGTTAAAGAAATTTAAAAATTGCCCCTAGTAAGGGTGAAATTTCTGGCGGTTTGGGTGATGCCGCCAGCGACATGAGCTGATACCGCTGGTGGTATGGAGCAGCAGTTTCTGACTCCTTGAATTTCGTGCGGGTGTTTAATATGAATTAAAACACCATTATTTCCTATTTGGACGGTAGTAAGTTCCGAAACATGCTCTCCCACTTCTTTAAACTCTTCTATATCATCTCCCTCTCTGATTCAATCATATTGAAGAAGGTATTAGGATAAAAATCCACAAGTATGAGACCCGAAAGTCTGCCCGATTCATTCGTTGAGGGGCTGAAAGTTTACCCAGTTCACATTGCTTATGGTTTGAAGAAAACTAATGAGATGTACGGCTACAAGATCACTTCACCCATTATGGATTTGACTCGTGAGAAGATGAAGCACTTCTGCTATGTCTAGGTAATCCTATAAAACTCAAATCCCTTCATCTCGTTAAGTTTTGATTTCAGCTTTAGGCTCGAATTTTTTCCATGATAGGGGTTATAAACATGAAATTGAAAGTATAGAAACTGATATTGCATTCTATAGGTTTGATTTTTATTGTTTTTATGCTTCAGGTTTGATTAATTGCATTTTTTGTGATTTTGGTGCAATTTTGGGCGAGTTTGTGATTCTTTCCGCAGAGCTGATGCCGCCGGCAGCTTCACTTTTACCGCCAGTGGTTACAGGCCTTACAAAAATGCCTAAAAGCCTACCATATTGCTGCTTCTTACCGTGATATCGCCGACGGCATCGTCCATATCGCTAGCAATATGGCTGATGTCGCCGGTAGTATCGCTGCTCTAATAGCGATATCAGCGAGTTCCAGCAGCAAAAGGAATGGGAATAAAATACCAAAAACTTATTTATTTTTTTTCTTTCTGATTTTTGCAGTCGTACGAGCTTACTTATGTCGGGAAACTATAATCCAGACCACAAATTAAACTAAATTATCCGGATCAGGTTTGAAAGAAACAAAAACTTAAACTATGTAAATCCCAAATCCAAATGGAAACATCAGGACAAAAATCTAGCTATAAGGTTGTCCATCGAATACATCAAATACCTAAGCACATGGAATCATCAGAATAAAGCTTGGAAAGGAAACAAGCTTTAATGCCTCAAGAACAACATTTGAAAGAATTGATTACCTTATCTCCGTAAGAAGGCAGATTCTGAGAATATGAGTCTAAAGACATCCGAAAGACTCATGCTTGAAGACAAGGGGAAAAGTTTCAAAGATAGCTTTTCCCTCTACCTTTTGGTCTATGAAGTCAAAGCTCCTTTCCCCAAGACAAAGACAAAATGACAGCTTGCATTTTTCAGAGAAAGGATAAAAGGACTGACACCGGAATGAAAAAGCTAACACCTTTTTTCACCTAGACCAATAATGAGGTGCATGGAGCTCACACCAAAAAGCTAATGGTGTAAAAGTTGGTGCATCATAAAAAGCCAAGTAAAATGATCACTAACAACTTTTGAGCATCAATCCCTAAAATTCAAATGGGTTAAATTACAGTCTAACAGATTGATTAACAATTTCAACAGAGCCACCTATACCCTGATCAAGGGTGAAGATTTCTTACAAGTTCAATAACTCACAACGGCTTCATTTATGATGGAAGCCTAAAAAAGGGAAGCTTCACCAAATGAGAAGGTTGGCTGGTTGATTGACAAAAACAGGTAATAAAAAAAAGCATTCAATCAGTTTACAGTCCCTCCAAGAATCAATTAATTCCAAATCTGTTGTAAGGATTTCTAAGTGAATTATAAACTTAAGGAAATCTAAAAATCAAAACCTTTATGAAAACAAGAGCGTAAGGATCTCTAACTTAGGTGAGTTGTGAGATTGGGATACAACTTAAAGTTGGTGCATTGAATGGGAACTTCCTATAGGATTTAGCTTAGATTCGGGGTAGAAGTCTAAGTGGTATATCCTACTAAAGACTAAAGGACTCAGCTAGGAGTTGGTGCTTCTAGTGGTATATCCTACATTCGGAAGGGGTTACCATCTAGAGATAAATTGTAAGGCTTGATTCCTGCCAGTTAGAAAGGAATCCACTAGTGGAAAAGCTCAAAGGAAGGAAACTCCGGGGATTAGAGTAGGCGGGGTCGAACCAGGATAAAACCCTCTGTGTTTAATTTCTCTAAACTTTTTATTATTTGCATTATATTGTCGTAACTACATCATCCGAATTATAATCAAACACACTATACTAAGAATTTTTAAAGTCTTTATAATCTGTGAGAAAGGGTCATTCACCCCCCCTCTAACCTTATAAAGACCCTCATAGGGACCAATAAGTGGTATCAGAGCTAGTGCTCAAAACTAGAGATCTAACAATCTCGAGCTAAAGGTCCATTACCCATCCTCCATTCTTCACCGGTGAACACTACACGTTCTAGAAGAATCGGATGAAGAATTTTATACAATCACAAAGCATGCAAGCATGGTTAGTCATTAAAGATGACCCATATGAGCCTACTTATGAATTAGAGGGTATGACTACCCGAAAGCCCTCAATTATGTGGGACGAGAATGACTTTAAAAAGTTGCGTGAAAATGCAAATGCTATTAATATTCTTCATTGTGCTCTAAGTGCAGCTGAATTCAATAGAATATCTGGATGCGAGACTGTAAAAGAGATTTAGGAGAAGCTGGAGGTAACCTATGAAGGAACCACTAACTTGAGAGAAGCTAAGCTTGATCTACTCTTGCAGAAGTTTTAAGCTTTCAAAATGGAGCCAAAAGAATCCATTAGTAATATGAACACTAGATACACCAATCTCGTGAATAAGATTAAGAGGCTCGGAATGGAAATTCTTGAAGTAGAGATGGTGAAGAAAGTGCTCCGGAGTCTCACCAAGGAATTGGACAACAAGAAGACTGCCATTGAGGAAGCTCATGACCTAAACTTCTATAGTTATGATGAGCTCATTGGCAATCTCTTAACTCAAGAGCTATCTTTGGAGGGATACAGCCAATAAGAAAAGAATCCTAAAGAGAAAAAGAAAGCCATTGCACTAAAGGAAGAATCTACCAAATCAGCTTCATTCGGAGAAGAAGGACAAGCCACGGAACCTCAAAGTACTAAGAAGCAACTAGCTCTATTAACTAGAAGGCTCAACAGGTTCTTACAAAAGAATGAAAAGAAAGAAGTCCAGAAAATATGAATCGCAAAGATCAAGATAAGGAAATTCTAGAAGAGACAGGCCTAAAAGAAATCCAAAAGAAAAGAAGGATAAGAAAAAAGATACTGCTTGTTCTGAATGTGGAGAAAAAGGCCATTTCAGATTAAAATGTCCCAAGCTTTAGAAAACTAAGAAGTTTAAAAAGTAGGCAATGGTAGCCACCTAGAGCAACAGTGAAGAAAGCAACAGCTCATCTTCAATAGAAGAAGAAGAGACTGCTAACTATGCATTCATTGCACTGACTGATTCGGAAGCAGAGCAATCCAGAAGAAATGCCTCCAAGCAAGAAATAATGTAAATCAAAGAATCAAAATCAGAAATAGCAAATACTGAGGTAAATTCTTGTTCTAATTCTGCTTCTAATTTTGACCTTGCTAGAGCTCTATCTATTATAATCAAAGGTGTAAAGAAGAATGCAAAAGCAATCAAGTCTCTTAAAAGAGCAGTAATGGTGCAACGCCCCCCTATAGGGAGCGCCACGATAACTATAAACACCCAATAAATAACTCTACTCCACTATACATACAAAAACCAATATAATGTTTTAAACTCTAAATTATTCTCCAAATATTTCTCAATGGCACTTTACGTTTCTCACTCTCTAGTACATGCCATTATTCTACAAACCTTAATATTACATTAAAATATAAATCCACCTCGAATCTTTCCTTAATTGCTCTTTAAACTGATCCACCTGTACCACTTTGGTCCAAGCTATCTACAAGTTCTCCACCTACGCGTAGAAAATCAACTACACGCTAAGCAATTTGCTTAGTGGTGTCCATAAAAAAAATAACAACTTTGAATATTTTTAAAATAGAAATAAAGTATATTTATAAGTCAAAAACAAATTAACCAACTTTATGGAACCAAATCACAAAACTTATATAGTAATCCTTTCAAAGTACAATCAAATTTGTACCCAATTTTTTTTCAAACACTTTAACCACATATTGCCCAAAGTAAACAAGTTCTGAATAACGGTAAAATGGATACGGGAGCGGACAAGCCCGAAGCCAAAGCTTCCAAATCAATATATCGGTCAAGCCCGAAGCCGAAGCTTCAAAAATCAATATATCGGTCAAGCCCGAAGCCGAAGCTTCAAAAATCAATATATCGGTCAAGCCCGAAGCCGAAGCTTCAATATCAATATATATATATATATCATAATATCGGCCAAAGCCCAAAGCCAAAGCTTCAATTGTTTGTACAGTACTGTACCCCCCTTTATTGGCGCCAATCTACCCTGACCCGTATTCTACTCGTTTAATAAGGGCAATAAATCAAAGTAACATCTTAAAAATTCCAGTATAAACCATCAATCATAATTCAACATAACTTCAGTAATTAAGAAATCCAAATTCCAAATTTTTAAGCATCAAACTTCAATTAAAACTCAATAAAATCAATATCATGCTTTCCAGAATTTTTCCAGGTTTCGTAACCTGACTTCCCCTGCATGTTTCACTATCCAAACATCATCCAATCGAAGAACTTTCTTCTAAATATAATTAGACACATGTCTCAGCTTTTCAAATCCACCAGAATCACAAAGTTATGATCAAAATACTAAACAGTGTACCAAGCTGAGATTTTCTAAAAACAGATTTCATGACTCAACTTCAAACGAAAATTTCACATTGAAAACGAAAGAAATTCAACAAGGTTTCTTCTGAACATATGATCCTTACTTTCTGTAGATATCAATAGAATCAAGAATCGTACAAATCGGATTTATATAATGAGAGAAAACATTAAAACAAAACAGGTATATAATCTGGAAAATTTCCCGAAAAATCGAGAAATCGAAATTCGGGACACAAACCTTTTTCTATGCTCTTTCTAGCTCTCTTCTACCCCTTTTGCCTTTGATTTACTTGCAATAGCTTCCTCTACAACAGCCATATATAATTCTATCAAGATATTGCATAAATAAACTTCTTAATACCATAAATATGCTTAATCTACCATGAATTCTACTAATTAAACTTTAATTTCACCAAAAATCACTCACCTCAAACTCGGGTTACTATTCATCCAAATCTTAATATCTGAAATCCTCCTCTTCTAGTATTGATTGACTGAAATTGATGATGATAGAGGGCTTAAGGATCGATTTCTAACAAGAATTCGAAGTTGAATCGAAGAAATCGGAAGTTTTTGAATTATGGAGAATTTTTGATTAAAGAGAGGAAGAATGGAGATGGAAATGAAGAAATGAGATAAGGAAATGAAGATGCTGTAATGTATTTGTGTGTTTCTTCTTTTTTTTTTCAATTTCCAATATTGCCCTTGGACAAATAATTAAATGTCCAATTCATCCTTCTTACTATAATTAGCTCTTATTTCCTCATGCCTTATATCCAATAACAATAATAATAATAAAAATAATTTCTACGATATTTTTAATACCATAGTAATTTATTATAAGCAAATTTTGGAAATTTCGGTTCGTTACAATTCTCCCCCTCTTATGAATTTTCGTCCCGAAAATTTCCTGAAAGCAATTGCGGATATTGAGTTTTCATTGTATCCTCCGGTTCCCAAGTTGCTTCTTCAACCTTATGATTCCTCCAAAGTACTTTTACCAAAGGTATAGACTTGTTTCTCAATTGTTTAACCTCTCTCGCTAAGATTTGTACCGGTTCCTCTTCATACGTCAGGTCGGGTTCGATTTCTACAACATCAGGAGATAAGATATGTGATGGATCTGATCTGTATCTCCTTAACATTGACACATGGAACACATTATGAATTTTGTCGAGTGTTGGGGGTAGTGCCAACCGATAAGCTACCGGTCCAACCTTCTCTATAACCTCATATGGGCCAATGAATCTCGGACTGAGCTTGCCTTTCTTGCCAAATCGCAGGACTTTCTTTCAAGGAGATACTTTGAGAAACACTTTATCTCCCACTTCATAAGTAATGTCTTTTCTTTTTAGATCAACATAAGATTTTTATCTATCCGATGCAGCCTTCAATCTTTCTTGAATAAGTTTTACCTTCTCCTTTTCTCCTGAATTAAATCCACTCCCACAATCTTGTTTTCACTAAGTTCGGTCCAATATAATGGAGTTCGACATTTTCTTCCATATAATGCTTCATATGGCGCTATTTGTATGCTTGACTGATAGCTGTTATTATAAGCAAACTCCATGAGGGACAAATACTTATCCCAACTTCCCCCAAATTCAATGATACAACTTCTCATCATGTCTTCTAACACCTGAATTACTCTTTCAGATTGACCATCTGTTTGAGGATGAAATAAAGTACTGAAATGAAGTTTGCTACCTAAGGCCTCTTGCAACTTCTTCTAAAATCTCGAAGTAAATCTTGGATCTCGGTCAGATTTGATTGAAATAGGCACTCCGTGTAGCCTTACTATCTCATCTATATATAACTGAGCCAACCTATCAAGTGAATAATCCATCCTAACTGGAAGAAAGTGGGCAGACTTTGTCAATCTATCTACAACAACCCACACTGCATCATGTTTCTTCTGTGTAAGTGGTAAAGACGTCACGAAGTCTATTGTGATTCTTTCCCATTTCCATTCTGGAATTGTTATAGGTTGCAACAATCCAGAAGGAACTTGATGTTCTGCTTTCACCTGTGGACAAGTTAGACATTGAGCAACATAGTTAGTAATGTCTTTCTTCATCCTATTCCACCAATAATGGCTCTTCAAATTTTGGTACATCTTGTTTGCTCCAGGATGCATCGCATAAGGACTACTATGCCCCTCTTGTAAGATATTCTTCTTTAATTCTTCATTGTTTGGCACACACAGTCTATCTTTAAAATATAGACATCCATCTTCTCGAATCATATAGTCGTCTATGATACCCACTTGTGTCCTTGCTCGAATGACCTTGAAGTCATCATCTTCATTTTGTGCTTGCTTCACCTGTTGTAGTAGGACAGGTTGAATCTTTAATTCTACAATTAAGGCTCCACTACTAGTAAGAGCTAACCCCGTATTCATAGCCCTTAGTGCCATCATTGTCTTTCGGCTGAGAGCATCTGCCACTACATTAGCCTTTCCTAGATGGTAATCAATAAGACAATCATAATCTTTAATGAATTCCATCCACCTTCTTTGCCTTAAATTCAACTCTTTCTGTGTTGGCAAATATTTCAAACTTTTGTGATCTGTGTAAATATAACATTTTTCTCCATAAAGATAGTGTCGCCAAATTTTCAAGGCAAAGACTATTGCAGCCATTTCCAAATCATGAGTAGGATAATTCCTTTCATGATTCTTCAATTGCCTGGAAGCAAAGGCAATCACTTTTCCTTCTTGCATCAAAACACACCCAAGGCCACTATGTGAAGCATCACTATAGATTACAAAGTCTTTTCCAGGTTCTGGTTGGGTAAGGATGGGTGCTTCTGTTAACATCGCTTTCAACTTCTCAAAACTTTCTTGACACTTGTGATTCCACTCAAATTTTGCATTCTTTTGAAGTAGTTTCGTCAGTGGGGCAGCAATGACTGAAAATCCTTTCATAAATCTTCTATAATACCCTGCTAAGCCAAGGAAACTTCTGACTTCCATAGGGTTCTTTGGTGGTTTCCATTCAATAACTGCTTCTATCTTCTTTGGATCCACTTTAATTCCTTCTGCAGAAACAACATGGCCTAAGAAAGAAACTTCTTCAAGCCAAAACTCACATTTGCTAAGTTTGGCATACAATTTATTTTCCCTCAAAGTTTGTAAGACTATTCGCAAATATTGATCATGCTCTTCCCGTGACTTACAATACATCAAAATATCATCAATGAAAACCACTACAAATCTGTCTAAATATAAGTAAAAGACACGGTTCATAAGGTCCATAAATGCTGCTGGTGCATTAGTTAGACCAAATGGCATCACCAAAAATTTATAGTGCCCATATCTGGTTCGGAAAGCCGTCTTTACAATATCATCATCTTTCACTCTCATCTGATAGTAGCCCGATCTCAAATCAATCTTGGAGAAGTATTTGGCACCCTTGAGTTGATCAAATAAGTCTTCAATCCTCGGTAATGGATACTTATTTTTCACTGTCAATTTATTCAACTCTCGGTAATCAATACACAATCGGAGCGACCCATCTTTCTTCTTAACAAACAACACTGGTGCACCCCATGGGGATATACTCGGGCATATGAATCCTTTCTCTAACAATTCTTGCAACTGAATCTTCAACTCTTTCAGTTCAGCAGGCTCCATTCTGTATGGTGCTTTGGATACTGGTGCGGTACCCGGCAATATATCAATTGCGAATTGTACCTCTTTTTTTGGTGGCAACCCCGGTAGTTCTTCTGGAAATACATCAGGATAATCATATACCGTAGGAATATTCCGTAATTCTAACTCACCCTCCTTAAATTCTAGAGCGAAGATTAGGTAGGCCTAACATCCCTTCCTAACCAGCCTTTTAGTCTTCATAAAAGAAATTATGTTACAGAGATAATCTGATCTTTCCCCCACGATAACTATTTCTTCTCCATCAGAAATTTGAAGTGACATTCTTTTGTTTTTGCAATCCACCATAGCTCGATGTTCCGACAACCAATCCATTCCCAGGATAACATCGTAATCTCGGAAAGGTAACTCAATTAAATTTGCATTGAAAAGTTGATGTTGAATCATAATAGGGCAATTCATGTACACTTTGTTTACTATCACACTGTGTCCTAAAGGATTAGTCACTTCAATATTTTCTCCTAATTCTTCTACACGCAATCCTTTCTCTTGTGCTAATGCAGTACATATATATGAATGAGATGAACCAGGATCTATCAAAGCATAAACATCATGATTAAAGAATGAAAATTTACCGACAATAACTTCGATAGATTCTCTAGTCTCAGGCCCTCGAATTGCATAACTTCGCGCCATTCCTCCCGGTCTACCACTCTACGGTGCTTGTTGAGCCACATCATGTCCACTTGAACCACTAGCATTTCCTCTTCCCCTTCCTCTTCCACCTTGCATTGTAGGAGTAGGAACTACTGTAGGTGCAGATGTACTTATCTGTCTTTGAGGACAATTTGCAATCAAATGTTCCCTCGAGCCACATTTAAAGCAGACTCTACCTTTTCCCCAACATTCCCCTGTATGCATCCTTCCACAATTAGAACATTGTGGAATATTTCCTCTGCCTCGACCTGAAGGTACACTAGCCACTGACCCCATACTTATGGTTTATCTCGGTGAAAACCCTCTAAAATGAGATTGTGTTTATTCTGATGTTCCCTTCTGTTTCTTACTTAGAGATTCTGAACCAGCTGGACCTTGTGATCCCTTTTGAAATCCAGACCTTTTAGCCATTCTTTGTTGTCTATCTGAATTAATCTTCTCAATGCCCGTAGCAGCATCAACCAAGTCGTTGAACACCTTAATCCTTTGTGCAAGTAAATGCACTCTAATTTCATCATTCAGCCCATCCTCGAATCTCTTACATCGCCTCACTTCACTGTCAACGATATCACGAGCATACCTCTCGAGTTTGGGGAATTAAACTTCATATTCTGATACAGTCATTCGTCCCTGTCTCAAAGATAAAAACAATTTCCTCTGCTCATCTTTGAATCTTTCGCTAACGTATTTCTTGTCAAATTGTTCCAAGAAAAGGCCCCAAGTGATTTCTCCGGGTCGCCTTTCTCTCACAATATTATCCCACCACCTCCTAGCTTGTTCTTTGAGTAGACCTTGCACACAGTCTAATCTCTCTTCATCTGTAAAATGAAGTCTAGTCATACACCATTTAGTATGATCGAGCCAATCTTCTGCAATTGCAGGATTCACTGTATCCCCTTTGAAGTCATCAGCCGGAAGCTTCTTGATTCTTTCAAGAGGAGTTCTCTCCTCTCTTCTTTCAATGTGAGGTACCACAAGAACTTGGGGGATTTGTATGTTTCGTAGTACTTGTGTGATTACTTCAGTAGTCATATGTTGAAGTAAAGCAGCTTGTGCCGGAGTAGGTTGTTCAGGAAACCCACGAACTGGTGGTGGTTCAAGTCTTTGTTCATCCCCTTGTCTAATACGGACCGTACTCTCAGCATCCTCTTCCTCACTCTGGTTGTGACTACTACTAGCCATTCTCATTCCTAAAAATTGGACCATAGTGGATCAAACAACTAACATAACATTTTTATATCTTAAATGGCATGTATATACTAGTCCTAGAATCACCTAAACCTCAGCTTTGATACCAACAAATGTAACGACCCCCCATATAGGGACGCCACGATAACTATAAACACCCAATAAATAACTCTACTCCACTATATAGAGTTCAATACTTATAGATTTAATACATACAAATACCAATGTAATGTTTTAAACTCTAAATTATTCTCCAAATATTTCTCAATGCCACTTTACGTTTCTCACTCTCTAGTACATGCCATTATTCTACAAACCATAATATTACATTAAAATATAAATCCACCTCGAATCTTTCCTTAATTGCTCTTTAAACTGATCCACCTGTACCACTTTGGTCCAAGCTATCTACAAGTTCTCCACCTACGCGTAGAAAATCAACTACACGCTAAGCAATTTGATTAGTGGTGTCCATAAAAAAAAATAACAACTTTGAATATTTTTAAAATAGAAATAAAGTATATTTATAAGTCAAAAACAAATTAACCAACTTTATGGAACCAAATCACAAAACTTATATAGTAATCCTTTCAAAGTACAATCAAATTTGTACCCAATTTTTTTTCAAACACTTTAACCACATATTGCCCAAAGTAAACAAGTTCTGAATAACGGTAAAATGGATACGGGAGCGGATAAGCCCGAAGCCAAAGCTTCAAAATCAATATATCGGTCAAGCCCGAAGCCGAAGCTTCAAAAATCAATATATCGGTCAAGCCCGAAGCCGAAGCTTCAAAAATCTATATATCGGTCAAGCCCGAAGCCGAAGCTTCAATATCAATATATATATATCATAATATCGACCAAAGCCCGAAGCCAAAGCTTCAATTGTTTGTACAGTACTGTACCCCCCTTTATTGGCGCCAATCTACCCTGACCCGTATTCTACTCGTTTCATAAGGGCAATAAATCAAAGTAACATCTTAAAAATTCCAGTATAAACCATCAATCATAATTCAACATAACTTCAGTAATTAAGAAATCCAAATCCCAAATTTTTAAGCATCAAACTTCAATTAAAACTCAATAAAATCAATATCATGCTTTCCAGAATTTTTCCAGGTTTCGTAACCTGACTTCCCCTGCATTTTTCACTATTAAACATCATCCAATCAAAGAACTTTCTTCTAAACATAATTAGACACATGTCTCAGCTTTCCAAATCCATTAGAATCACAGAAATCCAAATTTTATAACCAAAGTTATGATCAAAATACTAAACAGTTTACCAAGCTGAGATTTTCCAAAAACAGATTTCATGACTCAATTTCAAACGAAAATTGCACATTGAAAACGAAAGAAATTCAACAAGGTTTCTTCTGAACATATGATCCTTACTTTCTGTAGATATCAATAGAATCAAGAATCGTTCAAATCGGATTTATATAATGAGAGAAAACATTAAAACAAAATAGGTATATAATCTGGAAAATTTCCCCAAAAATCGAGAAATCGAAATTCGGGACACAAACCTTTTTCTATGCTCTTTCTAGCTCTCTTCTACCCCTTTTACCTTTGATTTACTTGCAATAGCTTCCTCTACAACAGCCATATATAATTCTATCAAGATATTGCATAAATAAACTTCCTAATACCATAAATATGCTTAATCTACCAAGAATTCTACTAATTAAACTTTAATTTCACCAAAAATCACTCACCTCAAACTCGGGTTACTATTCATCCGAATCTTAATATCTGAAATCCTCCTCTTCTAGTATTGATTGACTGAAATTGATGATGATAGAGGGCTTAAGGATTGATTTCTAACAAGAATTCGAAGTTGAATCGAAGAAATCGAAAGTTTTTGGATTATGGAGAATTTTTGATTAAAGAGAGGAAGAATGGAGAAGGAAATGAAGAAATGAGATAAGGAAATGAAGATGCTGTAATGTATTTGTGTGTTTCTTCTTTTTTTTTTTTTCAATTTCCAATATTGCCCTTGGACAAATAATTAAATGTCCAATTCATCCTTCTTACTATAATTAGCTCTTATTTCCTCATGCCTTATATCCAATAACAATAATAATAATAAAAATAATTTCTATGATATTTTAAATACTATAGTAATTTATTATAAGCAAATTTTGGAAATTTCGGTTCGTTACAATTCTCCCCCTCTTATGAATTTTCGTCCCGAAAATTTCCTGAAAACAATTGCGGATATTGAGTTTTCATTGTATCCTCCGGTTCCCAAGTTGCTTCTTCAACCTTATGATTCCTCCAAAGTACTTTTACCAAAGGTATAGACTTGTTTCTCAATTGTTTAACCTCTCTCGCTAAGATTTGTACCGGTTCCTCTTCATACGTCAGGTCGGGTTCGATTTCTACAACATCAGGAGATAAGATATGTGATGGATCTGATCTGTATCTCCTTAACATTGACACATGAAACACATTATGAATTTCGTCGAGTGTTGGGGGTAGTGCCAACCGATAAGCTACCGGTCCAACCTTCTCTATAACCTCATATGGGCCAATGAATCTCGGACTGAGCTTGCCTTTCTTGCCAAATCGCAGGACTTTCTTTCAAGGAGATACTTTGAGAAACACTTTATCTCCCACTTCATAAGTAATGTCTTTTCTTTTTAGATCAACATAAGATTTTTGTCTACCCGATGCAGCCTTCAATCTTTCTTGAATAAGTTTTACTTTCTCCTTTGTCTCCTGAATTAAATCCACTCCCACAATCTTGTTTTCACTAAGTTCGGTCCAATATAATGGAGTTTGACATTTTCTTCCATATAATGCTTCATATGGCGCTATTTGTATGCTTGACTGATAGCTGTTATTATAAGCAAACTCCATGAGGGACAAATACTTATCCCAACTTCCCCCAAATTCAATGATACAACTTCTCATCATGTCTTCTAACACCTGAATTACTCTTTCAGATTGACCATCTATTTGAGGATGAAATGAAGTACTGAAATGAAGTTTGCTACCTGAGGCCTCTTGCAACTTCTTCCAAAATCTCGAAGTAAATCTTGGATCTCGGTCAGAAATGATTGAAATAGGCACTCCGTGTAGCCTTACTATCTCATCTATATATAACTGAGCCAACCTATCAAGTGAATAATCCATCCTAACTGGAAGAAAGTGGGTAGACTTTGTCAATCTATCTACAACAACCCACACTGCATCATGTTTCTTCTGTGTAAGTGGTAAAGACGTCACGAAGTCCATTGTGATTCTTTCCCATTTCCATTCTGGAATTGTTATAGGTTGCAACAATCCAGAAGGAACTTGATGTTCTGCTTTCACCTGTCGACAAGTTAGACATTGAGCAACATAGTTAGTAATGTCTTTCTTCATCCCATTCCACCAATAACGGCTCTTCAAATTTTGGTACATCTTGTTTGCTCCAGGATGCATCGCATAAGGACTACTATGCCCCTCTTGTAAGATATTCTTCTTTAATTCTTCATTGTTTGGCACACACAGTCTATCTTTAAAATATAGACATCCATCTTCTCGAACCATATAGTCGTCTATGATACCCACTTGTGTCCTTGCTCGAATGACCTTGAAGTCATCATCTTCATTTTGTGCTTGCTTCACCTGTTGTAGTAGTACAGGTTGAATCTTTAATTCTGCAATTAAGGCTCCACTACTAGTAAGAGCTAACCCCGTATTCATAGCCCTTAGTGCCATCATTGTCTTTCGGCCGAGAGCATCTGCCACTACATTAGCCTTTCCTGGATGGTAATCAATAAGACAATCATAATCTTTAATGAATTCCATCCACCTTCTTTGCCTTAAATTCAACTCTTTCTGTGTTGGCAAATATTTCAAACTTTTGTGATCTATGTAAATATAACATTTTTCTCCATAAAGATAGTGTCGCCAAATTTTCAAGGCAAAGACTATTGCAGCCATTTCCAAATCATGAGTAGGATAATTCCTTTCATGATTCTTCAATTGCCTGGAAGCATAGGCAATCACTTTTCCTTCTTGCATCAAAACACACCCAAGACCACTATGTGAAGCATCACTATAGATTACAAAGTCTTTTCCAGGTTCTGGTTGGGTAAGGATGGGTGCTTCTGTTAACATCGCTTTCAACTTCTCAAAACTTTCTTGACACTTGTGATTCCACTCAAATTTTGCATTCTTTTGAAGTAGTTTCGTCAGTGGGGCAGCAATGACTGAAAATCCTTTCATAAATCTTCTATAATACCCTGCTAAGCCAAGGAAACTTCTGACTTCCGTAGGGTTCTTTGGTGGTTTCCATTCAACAACTGCTTCTATCTTCTTAGGATCCACTCTAATTCCTTCTGCAGAAACAACATGGCCTAAGAAAGAAACTTCTTCAAGCCAAAACTCACATTTGCTAAGTTTGGCATACAATTTATTTTCCCTCAAAGTTTGGAAGACTATCCGCAAATGTTGATCATGCTCTTCCCGTGACTTACAATACACCAAAATATCATCAATGAAAACCACTACAAATCTGTCTAAATATAAGTAAAAGACACGGTTCATAAGGTCCATAAATGCTGCTGGTGCATTAGTTAGACCAAATGGCATCACCAAAAATTTATAGTGCCCATATCTGGTTCGGAAAGCCGTCTTTACAATATCATCATCTTTCACTCTCATCTGATAGTAGCCCGATCTCAAATCAATCTAGGAGAAGTATTTGGCACCCTTGAGTTGATCAAATAAGTCTTCAATCCTCGGTAATGGATACTTATTTTTCACTGTCAATTTATTCAACTCTCGGTAATCAATACACAATCGGAGCGACCCATCTTTCTTCTTAACAAACGACACTGGTGCACCCCATGGGGATATACTCGGGCGTATAAATCCTTTCTCTAACAATTCTTGCAACTGAATCTTCAACTCTTTCAGTTCAGCAGGCGCCATTCTGTATGGTGCTTTGGATACTGGTGCGGTACCCGGCAATATATCAATTGCGAATTCTACCTCTCTTTTTGGTGGCAACCCCGGTAGTTCTTCTGGAAATACATCAGGAAAATCACATACCGTAGGAATATTCCGTAATTCTAACTCACCCTCCTTAAATTCTATAGCGAAGATTAGGTAGGCCTGACATCCCTTCCTAACCAGCCTTTTAGTCTTCATAAAAGAAATTATGTTGCAGAGATAATCTGATCTTTCCCCCACGATAACTATTTCTTCTCCATCAGAAATTTGAAGTGACATTCTTTTGTTTTTGCAATCCACCATAGCTCGATGTTCCGACAACCAATCCATTCCCAGGATAACATCGTAATCTCGGAAAGGTAACTCAATTAAATTTGCATTGAAAAGTTGATGTTGAATCATAATAGGGCAATTCATGTACACTTTGTTTACTATCACACTGTGTCCTAAAGGATTAGTCACTTCAATATTTTCTCCTAATTCTTCTACACGCAATCCTTTCTCTTGTGCTAATGCAGTACATATATATGAATGAGATGAACCATGATCTATCAAAGCATAAACATCATGATTAAAGAATGAAAATTTACCGACAATAACTTCGATAGATTCTCTAGTCTCAGGCCCTTGAATTGCATAACTTCACGCCATTCCTCCCGATCTACCACTATGCGGTGCTTGTTGAGCCACATCATGTCCACTTGAACCTCTAGCATTTCCTCTTCCCCTTCTTCTTCCACCTTGCATTGTAGGAGTAGGAACTACTGTAGGTGCAGATGTACTTATCTGTCTTTGAGGACAATTTGCAATCAAATGTTCCCTCGAGCCACATTTAAAGCAGACTCTACCTTTTCCCCAACATTCCCCTGTATGCATCCTTCCACAATTAGAACATTGTAGAATATTTCCTCTGCCTCGACCTGAAGGTACACTAGCCGTTGACCCCATACTTATGGTTTGTCTCGGTGAAAACCCTCTAAAATGAGATTGTGTTTGTTCTGATGTTCCCTTTTGTTTCTTACTTGGAGATTCTGAACTAGCAGGACCCTGTGATCCCTTTTGAAATCCAGACCTTTTAGCCATTCTTTGTTGTCTATCTGAATTAATCTTCTCAATGCCCGTAGCAGCATCAACCAAGTCATTGAACACCCTAATCCTTTGTGCAAGTAAATGCACTCTAATTTCATCATTCAGCCCATCCTCGAATCTCTTACATCGCCTCACTTCACTGTCAACGATATCACGAGCATACCTCTCGAGTTTGAGGAATTGAACTTCATATTCTGATACAGTCATTCGTCCCTGTCTCAAAGATAAAAACAATTTCCTCTGCTCATCTTTGAATCTTTCGCTAACGTATTTCTTGTCAAATTGTTCCAAGAAAAGGCCCCAAGTGATTTCTCCGGGTCGCCTTTCTCTCACATTATTATCCCACCACCTCCTAGCTTGTTCTTTGAGTAGACCTTGCACACAGTCTAATCTCTCTTCATCTGTAAAGTGAAGTCTAGTCATACACCATTTAGTATGATCGAGCCAATCTTCTGCAATTGCAGGATTCACTGTATCCCCTTTGAAGTCATCAGCCGGAAGCTTCTTGATTCTTTCAAGAGGAGTTCTCTCCTCTCTTCTTTCAATGTGAGGTACTACTGGAACTTGGGGGATTTGTATGTTTCGTAGTACTTGTGTGATTACTTCAGTAGTCATATGCTGAAGTAAAGCAGCTTGTGCCGGAGTAGGTTGTTCAGGAAACCCACGAACTGGTGGTGGTTCAAGTCTTTGTTCATCCCCTTGTCTAATACGGACCGTACTCTTAGCATCCTCTTCCTCACTCTGGTTGTGACTACTACTAGCCATTCTCATTCCTAAAAATTGGACCAAAGTGGATCAAACAACTAACATAACATTTTTATATCTTAAATGGCATGTACATACTAGTCCTAGAATCGCCTAAACCTTAGCTCTGATACCAACAAATGTAACGACCCCCCATATAGGGAGCGCCACGATAACTATAAACACCCAATAAATAACTCTACTCCACTATATAGAGTTCAATACTTATAGATTTAATACATACAAATACCAATGTAATGTTTTAAACTCTAAATTATTCTCCAAATATTTCTCAATGCCACTTTACGTTTCTCACTCTCTAGTACATGCCATTATTCTACAAACCATAATATTACATTAAAATATAAATCCACCTCGAATCTTTCCTTAATTGCTCTTTAAACTGATCCACCTGTACCACTTTGGTCCAAGCTATCTACAAGTTCTCCACCTACGCGTAGAAAATCAACTACACGCTAAGCAATTTGATTAGTGGTGTCCATAAAAAAAAATAACAACTTTGAATATTTTTAAAATAGAAATAAAGTATATTTATAAGTCAAAAACAAATTAACCAACTTTATGGAACCAAATCACAAAACTTATATAGTAATCCTTTCAAAGTACAATCAAATTTGTACCCAATTTTTTTTCAAACACTTTAACCACATATTGCCCAAAGTAAACAAGTTCTGAATAACGGTAAAATGGATACGGGACCAGACAAGCGCGAAGCCAAAGCTTCAAAATCAATATATCGGTCAAGCCCGAAGCCGAAGCTTCAAAAATCAATATATCGGTCAAGCCCGAAGCTGAAGCTTCAAAAATCAATATATCGGTCAAGCCCAAAGCCAAAGCTTCAATATCAATATATATATATATATATATATATATATATATATATATATATATATATATATATATATATATATATATATCATAATATCGGCCAAAGCCCGAAGCCAAAGCTTCAATTGTTTGTACAGTACTGTACCCCCCTTTATTGGCGCCAATCTACCCTGACCCGTATTCTACTCTTTTAATAAGGGCAATAAATAAAAGTAACATCTTAAAAATTCCTGTATAAACCATCAATCATAATTCAACATAACTTCAGTAATTAAGAAATCCAAATTCCAAATTTTTAAGCATCAAACTTCAATTAAAACTCAATAAAATCAATATCATGCTTTCCAGAATTTTTCCAGGTTTCGTAACCTGACTTCCCCTGCATTTTTCACTATCAAAACATCATCCAATCGAAGAACTTTCTTCTAAACATAATTAGACACATGTCTCAGCTTTTCAAATCCACCAGAATCACAGATATCCAAATTTTATAACCAAAGTTATGATCAAAATACTAAACAGTGTACCAAGCTGAGATTTTCTGAAAATAGATTTCATGACTCAACTTCAAACGAAAATTTCACATTGAAAACGAAAGAAATTCAACAAGGTTTCTTCTGAACATATGATCCTTACTTTCTGTAGATATCAATAGAGTCAAGAATCTTTCAAATCGGATTTATATAACGAGAGAAAACATTAAAACAAAACAGGTATATAATCTGAAAAATTTCTCGAAAAATCGAGAAATCGAAATTCGGGACACAAACCTTTTTCTATGCTCTTTCTAGCTCTCTTCTACCCCTTTTGCCTTTGATTTACTTGCAATAGCTTCCTCTACAACAGCCATATATAATTCTATCAAGATATTGCATAAATAAACTTCCTAATACCATAAATATGCTTAATCTACCATGAATTCTACTAATTAAACTTTAATTTCACCAAAAATCACTCACCTCAAACTCGGGTTACTATTCATCCGAATCTTAATATCTGAAATCCTCCTCTTCTAGTATTGATTGACTGAAATTGATGATGATAGAGGGCTTAAGGATCGATTTCTAACAAGAATTCGAAGTTGAATCGAAGAAATCGGAAGTTTTTGGATTATGGAGAATTTTTGATTAAAGAGAGGAAGAATGGAGAAGGAAATGAAGAAATGAGATAAGGAAATGAAGATGCTGTAATGTATTTGTGTGTTTCTTCTTTTTTTTTTTTCAATTTCCAATATTGCCCTTGGACAAATAATTAAATGTCCAATTCATCCTTCTTACTATAATTAGCTCTTATTTCCTCATGCCTTATATCCAATAACAATAATAATAATAAAAATAATTTCTATGATATTTTTAATACCATAGTAATTTATTATAAGCAAATTTTGGAAATTTCGGTTCGTTACAAATGGAGTTGGCGGAAGATGCTGAAGTAATGGCACAAGACATCAATCTGGTTAGAGCAACCAAGCATATTGATGTTATGGATGAGAACTTCCTTAGGAATCAAGTCTATATTCTAAATGTGAATGTAACGGGACTGGATAGAGAAATCAATTTATTGAAAGAGGCATCCACGAAGAGGCCAGAGACAAAAGCTTCAAGAAGAGATAATCATCCTCCTGCTCAGAACAGATTTCAAAAGATCCCTAATCAAAGAATGAAGGAAGTTAGCAGGCAACCACAAGCCCAAAGATATACTATTGATCAGAAGGGAAAGGCTAAGGTGGCTTACAACCAACAGCCTATTAAACAAAGGAGAAATTATGGAGCAAAAGTTGCACCTCCAACCAGTTTTCGGATTCACACCGGACCATCCACCAATATACAAAAAGCTGGATATAAAGGAAACTATAGGAGGAAGGATCTGGAGAAGATCAACGAAAAGCAAAAGTCAAACATACCTAGTTCAGGGTGCAGGTTTTGTGGGAAAAATAATCATATTACTAAATCATGTAGATTAAAAAATGGTTATTATGATGTTTACCCTTGGCCTGAGATGGTTATTAAGCCTAGAGGACCTAAATCTGATTGGGTACCCAAACCCACTTGATTTGTTTTGTAGGTATGCCTTAGATCCACACTAGATCAACACACTTGGTACATTGATAGTGGATGCTCAATGCACATGACAGGTGATGAGAAGGCCTTCGTTATATCGACCTAGAAGAAGGGAGGTAAAGTAAGCTTTGGAGACAATTAAAAGGGACAGATCATTGGTCATGGAACCATTGAATGTGAGTTAAAGATAGAAGATGTCTCATTGGTTGATGGAATGAAATTTAACTTGCTAAGTATGGCAAACTTTATGATAAAGGAAGAAAAGTCACATTTAACTCCGGAGGCTGCTTAATCTATGATAGTAAGTCCAACCAACTTATTCTTTATGCACTCAGAGTAAATAATGTCTATTCTGTAAACATTAAAAATGATAAAAAGAATATTTGCTTGGTATCTAAAGAAGAAGAATCATGGCTATAGCACCGAAGTTTAGGACATGTCAGCATGAACCTCCTGTCCAAACTAGCCAAAAAGGAATTAGTAGTTGGTTTGCCTAAGGTTGCTTTTGATAAGGATCATCTATGCACTGCATGTCAATTAGATAAATAGCATAAGAAAAGTTTCCCTTCCGTCTCATACATTCCTTCCAATAGAGTACTTGAGCTCTTGAATATTGACCTTTTTGGTCTAATCAAACCATTGAGTTTGGGTGGAAGAGAATACACCATGGTCATTGTGAATGATTATTCTCGATACACCTGGGTTCTCTTGCTAGTAAGCAAGGATGAAGCCTTTGACCAATTCTCTAAAACATTCATCCGGATAGAAGTAGAACATGTTATAAGCATTGCATGCATCCGGAGTGATAATGGTGGAGAATTAAAAAATAAGCATTTTGCTAATTTTTGTGACTCCAAGGGCATTAAACATAACTTCTCTGCCCCTCATACTCCTTAATAGAATGGAGTTGGTGAGAAAAAGAACAGGACCATAGTTGAGATGGCTAGAACAATGCTTAGTGAGAATTATTTGCCAAAATATTTCTAGGGAGAGTCCGTAAACACTACATGTTATATTTTAAATAGAGCTCTCATCAAAAAGACCATAGAAAAGACGTCCTATGAAATTTGGAAGGGAAGAAAACCCAAAATTGGGTATTTTAAAGCATTCGGATGTAAATGCTACATCCTTAATGATATAGAGCAACTAGGGAAATTTGATCCTAAATCTGATGAAGCAAATTTTCTTGGCTACTCAACACATAGTAAGGCTTATAGAGTCTACAATAAACAAACCCAAACTGTGGTAGAGTCTATACATATAGATTTTGATGAGACTAACACTGCAGGTAAGAAAAGCTACACTCGAGAAGATCCAGTTTCGGAAGCTAAAAAATCTGGAGAAAAGAAGGAAGTAGGAATTCCTAATTCATTTCAAATCAAGAAATACAAATAGGAAGATGAAGGAATATCCTTTGATCCAGAAGTACAACAAGTCAATCTCAACTCATAGGAGATTGACTTTAATGAAGGCCAAGAAAGAGTGGCTGAAGCTAAAGTAGAGCAAGTCCCAGCTCAATATGAAGGCCTACAAAGGGAGGTCCGGACACACAGAGATCATTCTATTTTAAATATTTTGGATGATATTTAGAATCCAGTAAGAACCAGAGGTTAGCTCAACAGGATGATGAGTCATGCTGCTTTTGTCTCTCTTATAGAACCAAAGAAATTTCAAGATGCTGAAGGAGATAAAAGTTGGATGATGACAATGCAGGAAGAGCTAGATCAATTCACCAGGAATGATGTATGGGATCTAGTACGACCTCCTAAAGGAAAATCAATCATTGGCACCAAGTGGGTGTTCCAAAACAAGCTTGATGTGTAACACCCCCATTATAGGGAGTGTCATGGTAACTATAATCACCCAATAAACAACTCTACTCCACTATATAGAGTTCAATACTTATAGATTATATATGTACAAATACAAATATAGCGTTTCAAGCTCCAAATATTTCACCATATATTTCTCAATGCCACTTTATATTTCTCACACTGTCTAGTACATGCCATTATTCTACAAACCATAATATTACATTAAAATATAAATCCACCTCGAGTCTCTCTTTATTTGCTCTTCAAGCTGATCCACTTAAACCACTTTAGTCCAAGCTATCTACAAGTTCTCTACCAACGTGTAGAAAAACAACTACACGCTAAGCAATTTACTTAGTGGTGTCCATAAAAGAAATACAATAACTTTGAACATTTTTTCAACACTTTAAAAATAGAAACAAAGTATGTTCATATGTCAAAAACAAATTAAACAACTTTATAAAACCAAAATACAAAATATATTATAAACCTTTCAAAGTACAATTAAATTTATATGCAATTTTTCCAAACACAATAACCATATATTGCCCAAAGTAAACAAGTCATGAATAACTGTAAAATGGATACGGGAGCGGACAAGCTCGAAGCCGAAGCTTCAATATCAATGTATCGATCAAGCCCGAAGTCGAAGCTTCAAAATCAATATATCGGTCAAGCCCGAAGCTGAAGCTTCAAAATTAATATATAGATCAAGCCCGAAGCGGAAGCTTCAATTATTTGTACAGTATTGTACCCCCTTCATTGGCGCCAATCTACCCTGACATGTATTCTACTCGTTTAATAAGGGCAATAAATCAAAGTAACATCTTAAAAAAAATTCAGTATAAACCATCAATCATAATTCAACATAACTTCAGTAATCAAGAAATTCAAATCCCAAATTTTAAAGCATCAAACTTCAATTAAAACACAATAAAATCAATATTCATACTTTCCAGAAATTTCCAGATTTCGTGACTTGATTTCCCTTGCATTTTTCACTATTAAAACATCATCCAATCGAAGAACTTTCTTCTAAACATGATTAACCACATGTCTTAGCTTTCCAAAACCACCAGAAGCATGGAAATCCAAATTGTATAACCAAAGTTATGATCAAAATACTAAACAGTGTACAAAGCTGAGATTTTCCAAAAACAGATTTCATGACTTAACTTCAAACGAAAATTTCACAATGAAAACGAACGAAATTCAACAAGGTTTCTTCTGAACATATATTCCTTACTTTATGTAGATATCAATAGAATCAAGAATCATTCAAATTGGATTTATATAACAAGAGAAAACATTAAAACAAAATAGGGATACAAATCTGAAAATTTTTCCGAAAAATGGAGAAAGCGAAATTTGAGACACAAACCTTTTTCTAAGCTCTTTCTAGCTCTCTTCTACCTCTTTTACCTTTGATTTGCTTGCACTTACTTCCTCTACAACAGCCATATAAAATTCTATCAAGATATTGTATAAATAAACTTCCTAATACCATAAATATGCTTAATCTACCATGAATTCTACTAATTAAGCTTTAATTTCATCAAAAATTACTCACCTCAAATTCGGGTTACTGCTCATCCGAACCTTAAAATATGAAATCCTCTTCTTCTAACCTTGATTCACTGTAATTGATGATGATAGAGGGCTTTATGATCGATTTCTAACAAGAATTTGAAGTTGAATCGAAGAAATCAGAAGTTTTTAGATTATGGAAAATTTTGTTAAGGGATAGATGAATGAAGAAGATGAAGAAAATGATGGATAAGAAGAGAAGAGGCTGGATATATGTTATGTATTTTTTTTATTTTTTTCTAATTTTCAATAATGCCCTTGAACAAATAATTAGATTCCTAAGTCATCCCTCTTACTTAATTAACTCTTATTTCCTCATGCCTTATATCCAATAATAATAATAATGATTACAAAAATAATTTCCATGATATTTTAATACCATAATAATTTATGATAAGTAAATTTTGAAATTTCAATTCGTTTCAATTCTCCCCCTCTTATAAATTTTCGTCCCAAAAATTACCTGAAAACAGTTGCGGATATTGAGTTTTCATTGTATCCTTCGGTTTCCAAGTTGCTTCTTTACCTTATAATTCTTCCAAAGTACTTTTACCATTGGAATAGACTTGTTTCTCAATTGTTTAAATTCCCTCACCAAGATTTGTACCGGTTCCTCTTCATACGTCAAGTCGGGTTCGATTTCTACGACATCAGAAGATAAGATATGTGATGGATCTGATTTGTATCTCCTTAACATTGACACATGGAACACATTATGAATTTTGTCGAGCGTCGGGGGTAGTGCTAACCGATAAGCTACCGGTCCAACCTTCTCTATAACCTCATATGGGCCAATGAATCTCGGACTGAGCTTGCCTTTCTTGCCAAATCGCAGGACTTTCATCCAAGGAGATACTTTGAGAAATACTTTATCCCCCACTTCATAAGTAATGTCTTTTCTTTTTAGATCAGCATAAGATTTTTATCTATCCGATGCAGCCTTCAATATTTCTTGAATAAGTTTTACCTTCTCCTTTGTCTCTTGAATCAAATCCACTCCCACAATCTTGTTTTCACTAAGCTTGGTCCAATGTAATGGAGTTCGACATTTTCTTCCATACAATGCTTCAAATTTCGACATTTTCTTCCATACAATGCTTCATATGGCGCCATTTGTATGCTTGACTGATAGCTGTTATTGTAGGAAAACTCCATGAGGGACAAATACTTATCCCAACTCCCCTCAAATTCAATGATACAACTTCTCATCATGTCTTCTGACACCTGAATTACTCTTTTAGATTGACCATCTGTTTGAGGATGAAATGAAGTACTGAAATGAATTTTATCACCTAAGGCTTCTTGCAACTTCTTTCAAAATCTCGAAGTAAATCTTGGATCTCGGTCAGAAATGATTGAAACAGGAACTCCGTATAGCCGCACTATCTCATCTACATATAACTGAGCCAACCGATCAAGTGAGTAATCCATCCTAACTGGAAGAAAGTGGGCAGACTTTGTCAATCTATCTACAATAACCCATACTGCATTATGTTTCTTCTGTGTAAGTGGTAAAGATGTCACGAAGTCCATTGTGATTCTTTCCCATTTCCATTCTGGAATTGTTATTAGTTGCAACAATCCAGAAGGAACTTGATGTCCAGCTTTCACTTGTTGATAAGTTAGACATTGAGGAACATAGTTAGTAATGTCTTTCTTCATCCCATTCCACCAATAATGGCTCTTCAAATTTTGGTACATCTTGTTTGCTCCTGGATGCATCGCATAAGGACTACTATGCACCTCATGTAGGATATTCTTCTTTAATTCTTCATTGTTTGGCACACATAGTCTATCTTTAAAATATAGATAACCATCTTCTCGAACCATATATTCATCTATGATACCCACTTGTGTCCTTGCTCGAATGACCTTGAAGTCATTATCTTTATTTTGTGCTTGCTTAACCTGTTGTAGTAGTACAGGTTGAATCTTCAATTCTGCAATTAAGGCTCCACTACTGGTATGAGCCAACCCCGTATTTATAGCCCTTAGTGCCATCATTATCTTTCTACTAAGAGCATATGCCACTACATTAGCCTTCTTGGATGGTAATTAATAAGACAATCGTAATCTTTAATGAATTTCGTCCACCTTCTCTTCCTTAAATTCAACTCCTCTTGTGTTGGCAAATATTTCAAGCTTTTATGATCTGTATAAATATAACATTTTTCTCCATAAAGATAGTGTCGCCAAATTTTCAAAGCAAAGTCTATTGCAGCCATTTCCAAATCATGAGTAGGATAATTCCTTTCATGATTCTTCAATTGCCTAGAAGCATAGGCAATCACTTTCCCTTCTTGCATTAAAACACACCCAATACCACTATGCAAAGCATCTCTATAGATTACAAAGTCTTTTTCGGGCTCTGGTTGGGTAAGGATGGGTGCTTTTGTCAATATCACCTTCAACTTGTCAAAACTTTCTTGACACTTGTCATTCCACTCAAATTTTGCATTCTTTTGAAGTAGTTTCGTTAGTGGGGCAGCAATGACTGAAAATCCCTTCACAAATCTACTATAATACCCTGCTAAGCCAAGGAAACTTCTAACTTCCGTAGGGTTCTTTAGTGATTTCCATTCAACAACTGCTTCTATCTTTTTAGGATCCACTTTAATTCCTTCTGCAGAAACAACATGGCCTAAGAAAGAAATTTCTTTAAGCCAAAACTCACATTTGCTAAGTTTGGCATATAATCTATTTTCCCTCAAAGTTTGAAAGACTATCCACAAATGTTGATCATGCTCTTCCCATGACTTAGAATGCACCAAAATGCCATCAATGAAAACCACTACAAAACTGTCTAAATATAAGTAAAAGACACGGTTCATAAGGTCTATAAATGCTGCTGGTGCATTAGTAAGACCAAATGGCATCACTAAAAATTCATAGTGCCCATATCTAGTTCGAAATGTAGTCTTTGCAATATCATCATCTTTCACTCTCATATGATAGTAACCCGATCTCAAATCAATCTTAGAGAAGTATTTGGCACCCTTGAGTTGATCAAATAAGTCTTCAATCCTTGGTAATGGATACTTGTTCTTCACTGTCAATTTATTCAACTCCCGGTAATCAATACATAATGGGAGCGACCCATCTTTCTTCTTAACAAACAACACCGGTGTACCCCACAGGGATATACTCGGGCGTATGAATCCTTTGTCTAACAATTCTTGCAACTGGATCTTCAACTCTTTTAGTTTAGCAGGCGCCATTCTGTATGGTGCTTTGGATACTAGTGCGGTACCCGGCAATACATCAATTGTGAATTCTACCTCTCTTTTTAGTGGCAACCCCGATAGTTCTTCTGGAAATACATTAGGAAAATCACATACTGTAGGAATATTCTGCAATTCTAACTCACCTTTCTTCAATTCTAGAGTAAAGATTAGGTAGGCCTGACGTCCCTTCCTAACTAGTCTTTTAGTCTTCATAAAAGAAATTATATTACAGAGATGATCTGATCTTTCCCCTATGATAACTATTTCTTTTCCATCAGAAACTTGAAGTGACATTCTTTTGTTTTTGCAATCCACCACAACTCGATGTTCCAATAACCAATCCATTCCCAAGAAAACATCATAATCTCGGAAAGGTAATCAATTAAATTTACAAGGAAAAGTTGATGTTGAATCATAATAGGGCAATTCATGTACACTTTGTTTACCATCACACTGTGTCCTAAAGGATTAGTCACTTTAATAATTTCTCCTAATTCTTCTACATGCAACCCTTTCTCATGCTAATACAGTACATATGTATGAATGAGATGAACCGGGATCTATCAAAGCATAAACATCGTGATTAAAGAATGAAAATTTACCGACAATAACTTTAGTAGATTCCCGAGTCTCAGGCCTTTGGATTGTATAACTTCGCGCCATTCCTCCCGGTCTACCACTCTGCGGTTCTTGGTGAGCTATATTATATCCACTTGCCTCACTAGCATTTCCTCTTCCCCTTCCTCTTCCACTTTGCATTGTAGGAGTAAGAACTACTATAGGTGCAGATGTACTTATCTATCTTTGAACACAATTTGCAATCAAATGTTCCCTCGAGCCACATTTAAAGCAGACTCTACCTTTTCCCCAACATTCCCTTATATGCATCCTTCCATAATTAGAAAATTATGGAATATTTCCTCTGCCTCGACCTGAAGGTACACTAGCCGTTGACCCTATACTTATGGTTTATCTCGGTGAAAACCCTCTGAAATGAGATTATGTTTGTTCTGATGTTCCCTTCTACTCTTACTTAGAGATTCTGAACTAACTGGACCCTGCGACCCCTTTTGAAATCCAGATCTTTTAGCCATTCTTTGTTGCCTATCGGAATTGATCTTCTCAATGCCCATAGTAGCATCAACCAAGTCATTGAACACCCTAATCCTTTGTGCAAGTAAATGCACTCTAATTTCATCATTTAGCCCATCTTCGAATCTCTTACATCGCTTTACTTCACTGTCAATGATATCACAAGCATACCTCTCAAGTTTGTGGAATTGAACTTGATATTCTAATATAGTCATTCGTCCCTGTCTCAAAGACAAGAACAATTTCCTCTGCTCATCATTAAATCATTCACTAACGTACTTCTTGTCAAATTGTTCGAATAAAAGACCCCAGGTGATTTCTCCAGGTCGCCTTTCTCTCACAATATTATCCCACTACCTCCTAGCTTGTTCTTTGAGTAGAGCTTGCATATAGTCTAATCTCTCTTTATCTGTAAAATGAAGCCTAGTCATACACCAGTTAGTATGATCAAGCCAATCTTTTGCAATTATAGGATTCACTGTGTCCCCTTTGATGTTATCAGCTGGAAGCTTATTGATTCTTTCAAGAGGAGTTCTCTCCTCTCTTCTTTGAACGTGAGGTACTATAGGAACTTGGGGGATTTGTATGTTTCGAAGTACTTGTATGATTACTTCAGTAGTCATATGCTGAAGTAAAGCAGCTTGTACTAGAGTGGGTTGTTCGGGAAAGCCACAAACTGGTGGAGGTTCATGTCTTTATTCATCTCCTTGTCTAATACGGACCGTACTCTCAGCATCCTCTTCCTCACTTTAGTTGTGACTACTACTAGCCATAACTTATTATTGAAAATTGGACCAAAGTGGATCAAACAACTAACATAACGTATTTATCTCCTAATGGCATGTACATACTAGTCCTAGAATCGCCTAAACCTCGCTCTGATACCAACAAATGTAACACCTCCTTTATAGGGAGTGCCATGGTAACTATAATCACCCAATAAATAACTCTATCCTACTATATAGAGTTCAATACTATAGATTACATTTGTACAAATACAAATATAGCATTTCAAGATCTAAATTTTTCTCTATATATTTCTCAACGCCACTTTACATTTCTCACACTATCTAGTACATGCCATTATTCTACAAACCATAATATTACATTAAAATACAAATCCATCTCGAGTCTCTCTTTATTTGCTCTTCAAGCTAATCCACTTATACCACTTTGGTCCAAGCTATCTACAAGTTCTCCACCTATGTATAGAAAAATAACTACACGCTAAGCAATTTTCTTAGTGGTGTCCATGAAAGAAATGCAATAACTTCGAACATTTTTTAACACTATAAAAATAGAAACAAAGTATGTTCATAAGTCAAAAATAAATTAAACAACTTTATAAAACCAAAACACAAAACTTATATTATAAACCTTTCAAAGTACAATCAAATTTATATCCAATTTTTCCAAACACATTAACCATATATTGTCCAAAGTAAACAAGTCATGAATAACGGTAAAATGGATACGGGAGCGGACAAGCCCGAAGCCGAAGCTTCAATATCAATGTATCGATCAAGCCCGAAGATGAAGCTTCAAAATCAATATATCAGTCAAGCCCAAAGCCAAAGCTCCAAAATCAATAAATTGGTCAAGCTGGAAGCCGAAGCTTCAATTGTTTGTACAGTACTGTACCCCCCTTTATTGGCGCCAATCTACCCTGACCCGTATTCTACTCATTTAATAAGGGCAATAAATCAAAGTAACATCTTAAAAAAAATCCAGTATAAACCATCAATCATAATTCAACATAACTTCAGTAATCAAGAAATTCAAATCCCGAATTTGAAAGCATCAAACTTCAATTAAAAAACAATAAAATCAACATTCATACTTTCCAGAAATTTTGAGATTTCGTGACTTGACTTCCCTTGCATTTTTCACTATCCAAACATCATCCAATCGAAGAACTTTCTTCAAAACATAATTAACCACATGTCTGAGCGTTCCAAAACCACTAGAATCACGGAAATCCAAATTGTATAACCGAAGTTATGATCAAAATACTAAACAGTGTACAAAGCTCAGATTTTCCGAAAATAGATTTCATGACTTAACTTCAAACGAAAATTTCACATTGAAAACGAACGAAATTCGACAAGCTTTCTTCTGAACATATATTTATTACTTTATGTAGATATCAATAGAATCAAGAATCATTCAAATTGGATCTATATAACAAGAGAAAACAATAAAACAAAACAGGGATACAAATCTGAAAATTTTTCCAAAAAATCGAGAAATCGAAATTTGAGACACAAACCTTTTTCTAAGCTCTTTCTAGCTCTCTTCTACCACTTTTACCTTTGATTTGCTTGCACTAGCTTCCTCTACAACAGCCATATATAATTCTATCAAGATATTGTATAAATAAACTTCCTAATACCATAAATATGCTTAATTTACCATAAATTCTACTAATTAAGCTTTAATTTCATCAAAAATCACTCACCTCAAATTCGGGTTACTGTTCATCCGAACCTTAAAATATGAAATCCTCTTCTTCTAACCTTGATTCACTGAAATTGATGATGATAGAGGGCTTTATAATCGATTTCTAAGAAGAATTTGAAGTTGAATCGAAAAAATCGGAAGTTTTTAGACTATGGAAAATTTTGTTAAGGGAGAGATGAATGAAGAAGATGAAGAAAATGATGGAGAAGAAGAGAAGAGGCTGGATATATGTTATGTATTTTTTTTTTTTTTCAATTTTCAATAATGCCCTTGAACAAATAATTAAATGCCTAAGTCATCCCTCTTACTTAATTAACTCTTATTTCCTCATGCCTTATATCCAATAATAATAATAATAATTATAAAAATAATTTTCATGATATTTTAATATCATAATAATTTATTATAAGTAAATTTTAAAATTTCAGTTCGTTACATGATGAATCCAGAGTAGTGGTGAGAAACAAGGCCAGATTAGTTGCCCAAGGCTACAACTAGCAAGAAGGAATTGATTTTGAAGAAACCTTTGCTCCCGTAGCAAGGCTAGAAGCAATCCAGATCCTATATGCTTTTGCATCATTCATGGGGTTCACACTATACCAAATGGATGTCAAAAGTGCATTTCTAAATGGTGTGATCCAAGAAGAAGTATATGTTAAGCAACCACCCGGGTTTGAGGACCCAAAGCATCCAGATCATGCCTACAAGCTGAAGAAGGCTCTCTATGGATTAAAGCAGGCACTTAGAGCTTGGTATGAAAGATTAACCTCATTTCTTATATCCAAAGGTTATGTCAGAGGCAGAGCAGATACAATACGTTTCATTAAGAAGAAGAAAAATTATATTATTCTTGTCCAAATTTATGTGGATGATATCATATTTGGAGCCATTGATAAGAAGATGTGTGAAGAATTTAGCTCTCAAATGCAGAAGGAATTTGAAATGTCCATGATGGGAGAACTCAACTTCTTCCTTGATTTACAAATCAAGCAAAGTTTGGATGGGATTTTCATTAATCAGTCTAAGTAAACCAAGGAAATCTTCAAAAAGTCTGAAGTGGATAAGAGCAAGCCTATGTCCACTCCAATGGGATCAGATACAGTCCTATCCAAGGATTATGAAGGAAAAGATGTTGATCAGAAGCTCTACAGAGGGATGATTGGTTCACTTCTATACTTGACAGCTAGCAGACCTGACATACACTATGCAGTTTGCTACTATGCAAGGTATCAAGCCAATCCTAAGGATTCTCATCTCAAGGCAGTAAAGACAATTCTTAGATACCTCCTAGGAACTACTAATGTTGGGTTATGGTACTCTAGTAATAGAGATTTCACACTCTAAGGGTTCACTGATGCAAACTATGGCAGGGATACTCTTGAGAGAAAGAGTACATCCTGAGGATGCCATTTCCTTGGAGATTGCTTAGTTTTATGGTACAGCAAGAAGAAAACTTTAGTTGGCTTGTCCACTACAGAAGCTGAATACATGGCTGCTGTAAGTTGTGTAGCTCAACTCCTCTGGATCAAGCAATAACTTGAAGATTATGGAGTTTAATTCAGATGAGTGGATGTTATGTGTGACGATAAAAGTGCTATTGATGTGTCAAAGAATCTAATGCTCCATAGCCGGATGAAGCATGCCAACATAAGGCACCATTTCATCAGGGATCATGTGATGAAGAAGGATGTTGCATTGGTATATATTTGAACCAATGAGCAAAGAGCAGATATCTTTATTAAGCCACTAAGTAAATACCAATTTGGGAAGGGAGTCAATTAGTATGTCCAATCCAATTTAGGATCAATCCGGACGATAGCTTGAAATCAAGCCGGATCCTAAACTGAAAACTCTATCCAAAAGAGAAGAAGTATTGGGAAGAAATCTATTCCGGAAGGGTGCCACATCAGTAGACAAGAAGGACAAATGGCAGTAAAAATGCCTAAAGATGAAAGTTACTTTTTTGAATTTTAAAAGTCTATTGGGTGTTACACGCGCAGTGAATTTGACTGTTATTATTCAAAATAAACTGTTCCCATTCTCAGGTTAAACTGAATTTACCTCTCTCTTAAAATCTAATTGCCATGTCATCAATCCAACTAAAATTACCGGTATCCGAATTACCAAAATACCCTCACCTTGGAAAATCTATAAAAAAAACCCCCCAAATTTTCCTTCTTCCTCATGTGAGCAACTAAGCACTATTACTCTGCAAAAATCAAAACCTAAACCCTAATTTCCTTAACTCTTACTTTAAAATGGTAGCAATCGTGAACCAAGAAACCCAAAGTTCCCCTACCCAAAATCTCTTCTCAAAATCCGACCTAAAAGATGATGATTTTGAGCCATCAAAGCTCAAACCCAGTGATTCAATTATTCCTAAGATTTCCTGGGAGACAATTTTCTATTCGAAACACCCCCTTACTCAATGCTAATTGATGATCAGCATTTGGGTGACTTTCTCAAGATCAACTACCCAACGTATTCGGAATTAGCTAAAGAGTTCTATAACAACCTCCAAGTCCACAAGGAGTTTGACACCCTACAAACCCAGGTTCAAGGGAAAGAAATCACCACTACTCCCGATTTCTTTAAAAAATATCTCAATATGAAGAATTTTGAATTTCAACTATAGACCAATGGAGATGAAGTAAAAGTGGAGTATGATTCAAAGCTGTGGTTATATCCCAATTACTTTGGGGATAAATTTTGTACTCACTTCTCAAAAACCCTAAGATTTCTCCAACATGTCTTGGCAAAACTCATTCTGATCCAGAAGAGATCCTTGACAACAGTCTCTGCACTACAACATTGCATCCTACAATACAAGGTTGGATGCGTGGAAATCAACTGGCCTATCCTGATAATCAGTTACCTCAAGAACCACGTCAATTCCCATGGGGCTCTAATCACTCGGATCCTCATCACTAATGAGGTAAATCTAATCAGTTTCCATGCTGAAAATGGAAAAGAAATTCTTGAGAAGAACTTTAGAAGATTAACCTTTGGAGAAGAATGCAATGAAGAGAAAGCAAAGAAGCTCAGGGATGATAGAAAGAACAATACCTAGAAAGCTGCAAATTCGGATGCTATAGCCCCCGCTCCTAAAAAGCCTAGGACCAAGGTTCAAAAGAAAATGGTTGTGATTCTGAATGAAGTAGAGGATGAGGATACCCATACCATCTCCTAGCTGCTAAAAAATTCACCAGAAAAGCCAAAACCAAGGGGAAGGCTAATTAAGATAGCTGATATGTTAAAAAGACCAGTGTGTGATCTGGAGGCAAAGGAAACCATTGCAGTAGTTGCTACTGTAATAAGAAAGGGCTATCAAAAAGGCCATAAAAGGAAAGCATCGAATTTGCTAAAAGGGGGAAATAGGTCTAATAGAGGATGAAATGCCCGCTCTAAAGAAACAATTCACCCGAAAAGGGAGCACGTTTGATGAAGCAGCCAAAGCCAAAAAGCATCAAAAGAAAACTGCCAAAAAGCTAATGGCTATAGTCATTGATGAAGAGGCAGTAAAGAGGGTAGTCGTGGAGGAGTTGGCTAAGGCTAAAAGCTCAAAGGGCAAGAATGTGCCCGGATCGAATGAGGACATCCTTCCGGAGGATCCTTAGTATGAAGAGATGATGGCTTCCATGGCAGAAAACTACCAGATGAATAATTTAGCCATTAAGGGACCCGGGGGATCTTCTGCTCAACCAATTTTAATTGACTCAAATGCCATGGTTGAGCTGTCCAAAATTCCAGACTTAGGATCCTTTAATTTCCTGCCCATCGCAGAACCTCTTCTAGAGAACCTGCTAAGTCCAGAAGCTACAAATCAAGTAGAAATAAGTCCTGTAAAGGCAACAGTAGAGGGCATTGAGGACATTACCAATGCAGCTAGGAAAGGTATAATAAGTCCTGAAAAGGCACATGGAGGGATGGCTGAGGACAGTTCCAGTCATCTGGGGGTTGAGGTAGGAAGAAATGAAGAAAAAAAAAAGCCTCAAGCATCCAAATTCCATCGCCATTTAATGAGGTACTTCCTATCATATCTACTTTAAATATTAATAATGATATTCCTGCTGGTGATGACATAGTAGTTAAGACAAGGGACAACTTTAATACACATGTCCCAACTGTATCCAAGGAATAAGCGCCCAACCCCAGATGCCATCATTCCAAAGGAGGGACAGGGCCTAAGATTCGAAGAGCATGCTTCTAAAGTGGACTCTAAGGGCAAGGCCAGTTTGGGGGAAAGGCGGAAGAGAAGGAAGGATGCTCAAATTCACAGGAAAGTAATAAGGAAACTAAAACTCAGTCCTCTAAAAGCAGCTCCAACTTTAGAGATAACACATTCAGTTCCTCTGAAGAAAAGTTCCCTCCTCAAGTTAGCCCCATGAGAGTTTCAGCTAATAATACAATAAAAGCTAAAGTATCTACCACTCTCTATTTGTTGAAAGAGCTGTCTAAGAGGAAAATGAGGATGGGTATGTCAAACAGAGCCTTCAGACTATCTGTACCCATCTTAGAGGAGTTGAAAATGAACTGCTAAGATAAGCTGTAGATCAGGATGTCAAAAATGAGTTGGGTGAGATCAAACTAGTAGTAAAGAATAAAGAAGACAAGGTCCTGGACTTCCCAACTCCACGAGCTATAGTAGAAGCTTCTCTCTCTTTAATCAACCCAACTTTGAATGAGATTAAAGAAAATGGTTCCACAGTCAATCGGGCTGCTATCAAGCCAACACCTTGGCTTTAAATAACTATGGAACTGTACTTGACAAGATCACATCATCCTCGTCAGAGCTCTCAGAAGAAATCAAGGCTTATATGGATTCCAAGTTTGAAAACTTAATAAAATTCATGGATGAGAAAGACCCCATACCCGCCATAAAAGATCTGGGAGTAGACTAGCAAGTCACCTAAGAAATGTTGGTGCCCTTCATTGAGAAAACTCTCCCCAAAATCAAGGAGAAGATTTTGGATAACATGGATGATGAATTAGGGAGTCGCCTATCTGGATTAGAGATAATAATAACGGACTCGAAGGCATCCACTACCAAAGGAAATCTCCCTCCAAAATAAATCCTTGCACAATATCCGGAAAGGGCTTAGTGAAGAAATCACCCTATTCCAGACCAGAATCAATAATCTTTCAATATCTAGATCCTCTTCCTCCCCTGCCATTCTGGAAAGCCAGCTCCTTCCGATCTTCCACATCCTTGTTTAAGCCATTGGAGATTCCAGCTTCTTCGGTTAGAAAGGTATGACAACTCTACTAAAGGTCCTCTTTCCTTACTATGACCTAAAGGATTAAGAGTTTATCTTACGCATTCATCCCTCCATCAAGCCATCCTACGATAATCTGAAGAAGACCATCTGGCCTTACTATCTCACTCCTCCAATGGTTGATAAGATCATTGATGAAAGGTCCAAAGGTAGCGCTGACTACACAATTTATTCGAATGCATGGCAAGCAACTTAGGATAATAAGACTTATATGGTTATAGACCCCCAAGCTAGAAACAAAAAGGGGGGAGAAGAGTATATAAGAGCATGAATCTGGAAAGGGAAAGGAGAAAGAGGGAGAACCATCCGAAGGGAATCTGAATTAGACTAGCTATTATTTGTACTTATAAAATTTTATAATATCTAGATTCCCTATTATATATTTCTATAATTTGTAATCTAAACTTCATTGATGTTAACTATTGTTAACAGCAGAAGTATATATAGTGAAATATCTAATTCTCAAGAAATTGATTCTAAAAGTACAATCTACAATTGTACAAAAACAAACTTAAAAGCAAGAATTGAAAAATTTTAGGGGAGTTAGGATGCTAGAATTATGGGGGAGTAAAATCTGTAAATGTCTAAGTATCAAGAATCATACTTAGTACATATATACTCCATTCCCCTGTGCTTAGTTTTTGTTTCCATCAAATGGGGGAGATTGTTGGGAAACTATGATCCGGACCATAAATTAAACTAAATTATCCGGATCAAGTTTGAAAGAAATAAAAACTTAAACTATATAAATCCCAAATCCAAATGGAAACAACCGGACAAAGATCAAGCTACAAGGTTATCCGTCAAATACATCAAATACCTAAGCACATGGAATCATCAGAATAAAGCTTGGAAAGGAAACAAGCTTTAATCCCTCAAGAACAGCATCTGAAAGAACTAATTACCTTATCCCTGGAAGAAGGCAGATTCGAAGAATATGAGTCTAAAGACATCCGGAAGACTCATGCTTGAAGACAATGGGAAAAGTTTTAAAGATAGCTTTTCCCTCCACCTTTTGGTCTATAAAGTCAAAGATCCTTTCCCCAAGACAAAGACAAAATGATAGCTTGCATTTTTTAGAGAAAGGACAAAAGGACTAACCCAGGACTGAAAAAGCTAATAACCTTTTTCACCTAGACCAATAAGGAGGTGCGTGGAGCTCACAATAAAAAGCTAATGGTGTAAAAGTTGGTGCATCATAAAAAGCTAAGTAAAATGATCACTAACAACTTTTCAGCATCAATCCTTAAAATTTAAACAGGTCGGATTACAGTCTAACGGATTGATCAACGGTTCCGGAAGTGCCACCTATAACCTAATCAAGGGTGAAGATTTATTGCAAGTTCAACAACCCACAATGGCTACATTTATGATGGAAGCCTATAAAAAGGAAGCTTCACCAAATGAGAAGGTTGGCTGGTTGATTGATAAAAACAAGTAACAAAGAACAAGCATTCAATCAGTTTACAATCCCTCCAAGAATCAATTAATTCTAAATATGTTGTAAGGATTCCTAAGTGAATTATAAACTTAAGGAAATCCAAAAACCAAAACCTTTGTGAAACCAAGAGTGTAAGGATCTCCAACTTGGATGAGTTATGAGATTGGGATATAACTTAAAGTTAGTGCTTTGAGTGAGAACTCCCTGTAAGACTTAACTTAGATTCGGGCTAGAAGTCTAAGTGGTATATCCTACTAAAGACTAAAGGACTCAGCTAGGAGTCGGTGCTTCTAGTGGTATATCCTACATCTGGAAGGGGTTACCATCCGAAGATAAATTGTAAGGCTTGATTCCTGCTAGTTAGAATGGAATCCACTAGTGAAAAAGCTTAGAGGAAGGAAACTCCGGGGACTGGAGTAGGCAGGGCCGAACTAGGATAAAACCCTCTGTGTTTGATTTCTCTAACTTTTTATTATTTGCATTATATTTCCATAACTACATCATCCGGATCCATCATCTGGTTCATAATCCAACACGCTACACTAAGACCTTTTAAAGTCTTTATAATCCTCAAAAAAGGGTTATTCACCCCCCCTTTGACCTTATAAAGACCCTCATAGGGACCAACAACTTTCACCAGGGGCATGGGGATAATAGGTGAATGGTGGTAACATATAGAGAAGAAAAACCCTACGCTTGCAACATCGATTGATGATATGGGTTTTAGAGACTTAGCTCGTGCTATGCCCCTACTGATGCTAAAACTTTCCCATTCGGCCCTAACCTCCCTGATTGAGAAATGGTCCAAGACCACCCAAACCTTCCATCTTATAATTGGTGAGGTGACCATCACTCCTTTTGACGTAGTGGCGATGACTGGGCTCCCATAGACAGATCATGTCATCCATTTTGATGATGTATACATTGAGAAGTACTATCTTAAGAAGCCCGTGATAAAGAGGGTGACTGAGCTTTTTAGTGTGAAGCCAATCTCAGGGCAGTTGTCATATAGAGAGCTGCAAAAGCATTAGATAGGAGTTGGGGTGTCCCCCGAGATGCAGCAGGATGTCTGTGTCTGTTCTTTCATTATTTCACTTTTGACTGTGCTATTCTTCCTAGTTTCTAGTAGTAAGATTAACTATAGGTTGATCTCTGCAGTCGAGGATGTCAAGACCATTAAGGAGATGAACTGACCTAAGGCCATCTTAGCACAGATCTATCACGGGTTGGACGCGGGTGCGAGGAAGAAGGGCAAGGTCCTTCGGCTGAATCATTTTTTTGTATAGGTAAACCTTTTCTTAAAATCACTTAATTATCCTCCTTTATGCCCTATATGATTTGTCTGCTTCCCTTATTTTGGTTATTTTAGACTGATCGGTTGTTATTTATGCAGGCTTGGGCCTTTGAGCACCAGATTCCCCAGTCGGTCCAGTTTAAGACCACGGTACTAGCTGGCTCTCACTTTCTTGATCGGTGGTATAGGAGTATTAGGGGACTTGGCAAGAACCCCACCAGCTATAGGGAGTGACTGAGGGGCCTGCAGTTGAGCTAGGTATGCAATTTTTTATTCTTGTCCCTATTTCACACTTAAATAAAACATTAGTAGACAAAATGAATTTACATTGTGCTTACATTGATTGTTTGACTGGTTGTTTGGTCAGGTTATCCGCAAACCATTTGATGAGATGTCTAACCTCATAGATGTAGCTGTGATCCAGAAGGCTGTGGATGATCGGTAGTTTGTGATGGAGTGTCCCATATCCTTTGAGTGGTATTTAGGAGAGCGAGTACGAGGCTAGAGAGATGTTGCTCCTTCTGCTAGGCCAGTGCCTCCAGAACCTCCCACGGGTATATGGTAGCCTTACTTGATTATCACTGCTGAGGCTGACAAAGCCGTATATCTAGAGGGGAACGGCAAAGTCTCAGAGAGTGTCCCTGGTTCTTATGACAACCACCTGCAGCGCCTACTTCCCATATGCCTGTGCATCCACCAAAATGACACAATTAAGTACCATTTAGAGAAGAAGAGGGAGGAGCAGAAACGGTGACTTAAGTGTATTGTGAGCAGTGATGGGGAAGAGGAGGAGGAAGAAGGTGCTGATGAGGGTGATCCCGAGGAGGAGGACAAGGTTGGCGGGGATGCGTCGGCGGCCCATGAGGAGCATCATTCTTCTGATGTAAGAACGTGTCTAGTTACATATATATGTCAATTATTGGTCCAAAATGGTTGCTAATGTTTGCCTTTATATTGTTTTTGTTTTAAAGCCACCTCTAAGGAAGAGGAACCAGCTTGAGAACAGTGGAGTGCGGGGCCGGAGTAGGCTAGAGGATATCGGTTTAGTGTCGAGGCGCTTCTCAACTGCTTTGAAGGAGTCCTTCCTCCTCATGGGCCCGAATGGCGAATTCAATATACGGCTCATAACCTCGTGCGCTCATTCTATACACTTTATGCCTTCGGACCCCATACATGTAAGCTTAGCGAATATTTGATTTTGACCCTTCGTGTGGTTTCTCCTTTAGGACTGACCTTCGATTGCCCCTTCTTTTTGGATTTTTCAGGTTACTCATAAGGAGGCGGAGAGGATAGCCGGGAGTGCCTTTTCACTCCGGGATACTCTAGTTTTCAAGACCCTACTCGCCAAGGTAGATGCATATTCGAATGATGTTGTAATTCTTAAAATGCATGTATGAATGTTATGAATTATGTGTATGGGTTTTTACGATTTTATAAGATTTTATGGCCATGACAATCTCCAATGCCCAACAGACTCAAGCCACGAACCAAGAGCTTCGACGCCGAGTTAGCAAGCTAGAGCAGCAGATGGATGCTAATATGCATGAGAAGAGCAAATATATAATGGGCTGCTCAGCTCTAGCTGAGACTAGTCGTAGGGGAAGGAAGGTGACAGCTGGTCGATGTCCTACTGCTATGCCTGCTAAATCAAGTAGCGTCTCGATGCGGAGGATAGAGAGGAGGAAAAAGATGTTGTCAACCGTTATCTCATGGAAGAGCCAGAGTCTGAAGGATGGCGGCTGCATGTTTTAGCCTCTATTTGATTTAATTTTAAATTTTTTTGTTTTAACTACTTGTACCTCTATTACGCTGGGGTTTGGATAATTTGGGCTTGGTTTTGGATTTTGGATTCTTGGGCGATTTTGGGTTTTTGGATGAGTTTATTTAAGCTTAGGATTTGGACGTTTTGGAATATTTGCGCCTTCGGGCCTTTGCTTTGAATAAAATTGGATTTTAGGCTTGAAATATGTTTAGAGTCAGATAACAGGTTTTTTTACAGGTTTTACATAGGTCTGGCTTGGCTAAAATAGGCCTAAAACTCACTGGAAATAGTGCCATACCACCGGTGGCTTCACTAAAGTCACCATCTGTTATGCCCATACCACCAGCGGGGTGATCCAAATCGCCAGCGGCTTCGTCCTCCAGAAATGCAAGTTTATTTTATTTTCTTTTTCTTTTTTATTATTTTTTTGTAATTTTATTTGTCTTTTTGACTCTAACTTTTGCATACACTGCCCCTAGGGGTTTTTAATCTATCGAGCCTTCTCTTAACTTTTGCCTGAACTGCCCTTTTTGGGTTTTCAATCCAGCATACTTATTCTAACTTTTCCATAGACATGGATGTTTTCAGTCCTTCTGGATTTATTATCTTTTTCATGCTGAATTATTGTGCACTTATACGGATGAGCTCTGAGCACCCTCTATTAAGTTTACTTGCGATGTTTCCACCATTTGTCCACCAGACATTAATATAGTCATAAGTATAAATATTTCAGTACGAAAGATACTTTCATTAGATGAATTTAATTGGAGTACAAGATGTTGGTAACCATTTCCATTAATCAAACTCCCGGTGTTAACCAATCTATACAGATTTTCAAGTTAACATCTTACTTCTTTTCTCTCGTGCCCTAATTTTTGCCTAAACCATCCTTTTTGGGTTTTGGTTCAACAGGCGATTTTCTAAAGAGATACCCTGATTTTTGCCCAGCGGGTTTGTGGAATACCAACCGTCGGGTGTCACCCTAATTTTTGCTCAATCAATTGAAGACCGAAAGGCAGGTGATTTATCACATATATTTTTTTGTGCCACTTTTCTGACTTACTTTTTTCATTTAAATCTAACAACGCTTAAGCCTATCCTGGTCAATTAGGTTGATGAACTCGTTCTCGTCCATGCTCACAATCTTGTTTGCATTGCCTCTTTAACCAGGTACCTGCAAGGTCTTTCTTAACTCGGTCGAAATTCCCCCTCTTAGATCCGTGTCGGTAGGTTTGAGTTGTTTCAAAATCAGATCATTGGCCTTTAATGAACACCTCGATGCTTGACTCGATTATTTATTTACCATATACTGTATGCCGTTGATACACTTGAGAGTTTTCTAGGGCTTTCAATCATTATTCATTCATGGAGTTTGCTCAAATCTTATCTACGTCCACTCAGGATCTTCTAATTCGGATCTCAAAGCGGCTCTCAATGATTTCATCTCGGATCCAACTGTAGCTTGTTTTTATATCATAAACCAAGTAATGTTTAACTTAGGGGTTCTTTTACTCGGTGCCCCTGAAAGGGCGAACGGTAGCTTATTTAGCTGGTTTGCTTGATAGGATGTTTTGCAACTTCAGTTGTATGGTTAGCTTGTGGCTTGTGAGGTAAAGATCGGCGATGCTTGATCCCATACTTTATGCTCCTGGTGGCAATTGCCCCTTGGAACTAATCTTTATTGTTTGCGGTGTTGTAATGGGTGGTTAAACGTGTCGGGTGAAGATGTGTCTCTCTGCGAGTTTGTCATTTTCTTGGTTGTAACATTGGTGCAAGATTTGGCTTCTTTTATGGCTATGGTGTTTATTTAATGAAGGCCGAAATTTACCAATCATATATGCCCCCACGCCAAGAATGGCCAAGGAGCAGGGAAGTATTGGGTAAGGATTGATAAGGGAATGAGAGGGTAGTGGGTGGGCCAAAATGTATGCCTTGATTTTTTCATTCCACGAAACAAGTTGACACTTCTTTAGTAGCTTAAAGGTGGGTTTGTGCATGGTTGTGAGGTTACTGAGTTAATTCTAAAAGAGCCCAGACTTATTTTTTCGTGATGTTCGGCAACTTGACTATCGATCTTGGGTATATCTTGTGAGCACGGCTAGGCGAAAGCGTTATCATGATCTTTAAGCACTTTTATTATCTCATATTTATTCTTAATAGGAGTTATATTATTGGAAATGGTTACCACTTGAGAGATTCCATTTGTACTTAAATTAATTTCATGCCATAAAGTATCTTGAATACTAAAAGCATCATTTGTATGTTCATATGAATACGTAGATCAAATGGACAAAACATGAAGTAACAAAACAGAAGGTTGCTCGTGGAGCTAAAAGCTTCAAGCACAAATTTGTTTAAAATTAAAGCATATAGAAATCTAAAAGATTGCACATCAAAGTTTGTTATCCTCCACGGGCTGAGGGTCTTTGTCATTGATGTTGGCAGTGAGACCATACTCAGTTATTCTGTCAATGTGTCATCCCGGTCGAAAGCTAAAGTCTTGTGCTATTCGGTGGTTGGCGAGATGTCCTTCATTTGAATCGACCCCCCAACGAGGACTTTGGCGAACTACTTTATGGCCTCGATTAATGGGTTACTCAATCTGCCTTTTCTGTGTTTCTGCCCTTTCTTTGTTAAAATTGTCATGGCCTTGATCATCACGGCAATACTTCCTTAAGTTCTTCAGTGTTTGACTCCTCATCCTCGCTGTCGGAGTAGAACTTTCCCTTTCCTTTGAACTTCCCTTTAGAGCAGATGACCTTGGTGAGTTCCTGTAGGCCATTCCCTTGTTTAGGTACGCTAGACTTGGTCATTCTTGTCTGGTTGCCGAACTCTAATACGGGGAAATTCATAGCTTTTGACACTCTTTCGGGTTCAACAGTCTTCCTTTCCCTCACCAAATGGCGGATGGCATGAACTGAAGTCTTACATTGATTGGTGTGGTGACTTGGCAGGATATGATACTCGCAAATGCTTTTTGTTACATCACTCATAGGGGGGTCTGTACTTATGAAGGGATTTGAGAAGGCCAGCCTCTCTTAATCCGACGAAGATTACATTAAGCGACGCTTCCATGAATTTTTATTACTTACGAGGAAAACGCATAGCTTAGTAATGGCAGCTAGTGTTGACTTCTGATAGGCCCTTTGGCCCATTCTAGCCTGAGATAAGGACATGCTTGATTTATCATAACTAGCTGATGGACGCGTTCTGGAGCTCTGGGAGACCTGACCTTCATTTATTTGGAGTTCCCCCTCTTTCTAGTCATAATTAACTACCATCAAATGACAAAAGAAGGCTTTAACTTTGGGTGTCATGCTTGGAGGTGTCGGGGCTATGGGAAGCACAAATTGTGATGGAGTGACCAAAGTCGAAGGCAAGACACCAGAGAATGACGGAGGAACTAAACAATAATTATAAGAGTGTTTCATCATTGGGTGTCATGCCTGGATATTGCATGACCTGGTCGCTAGATTGGGGGACTAACAACTGTTGCAAGGTAACCTTAACTACAGGTGTCATGCCTGGAGGTTGCGTGACTTGATCAAAGTTCTTGTTTTCCAGGGCTTGCTTGAACAACTATCTGAATTAGTTCTCAAATAATGTTTTAGAATATTTCCAAACTCAGAAATTGGACAATGGCGGCAGTGATTTTAGAGCCAAGAGATAGAGAACGAGCTATTCTCAAAGTAAGGGTAGGACCGATCTATTCTTCGGGCAGGGTAGTGTTGTTATCATTATGAGGAACAGACATGGTTAGCTGTGAAGGTTTGGATTATAAGGAAGACTATTTAAATCATGAATCGAAGGTCGGACCATGAGTGGGTAAAATGGGGCACCTACTCTTACAAAACTATCTACACACGTAAGGATAAAACGTCATAAAAAAGAATGAAGTTTTAATTTGGCCAATGATTTCAATACATCATCCAAATCTTTTATACTTATAAAAATTTTAAGTTCAAGTTAAAAGAGATCAATCCCCAGCAGAGTCGCTATTGTGAGCTAACGACATTTCGGACGAGCTGTGACGCCTGGCTGGTGGACCGATCTCCTAAAAATGATGGTGTGATTATGACAATGGTTTTGTATATTTTAATGCTCAAAAGATACGAGATCGAAATCCTATACTTAAAATAGAGTCGCCTCCCGATTCAGCTCAACCGAAAAATTTTGGTACAATTTTCCCACCAAGTGGTAGACCATACCTTAAGTAGAGATTCTGAGTTCAGATGATGTTATCTATTTTACATTAACCAAGTAAAAAGGTTGCATTCTTTCTTAATCAGTTTTAATTCACCCTATTTGTTGTGTTTTTGGTTTATATATTGTTAGCACGTTATCAAGCATTCAAAGTGGTAAATAAATAAATTATTACAGTCATCCAATAAATAAATTCAGAAATTAAAAGAATAATTACATGGCATTCCAAATACTATACATTTGTGTACATAATAAATAAAATACCAGAAGGCCTAGCATCCAATAATCCTAAATCTACCTGCACAAAAATGGTTAGCACAAACATGGCACGTTGTATGAGGTATATCATATAATATGCATAGTTAGTAGACCAAACAAGATCCGAGTTAGCGTGAATATGGCATATTCATGTTACAATTTATGGAGCCCGGTTGGATGGCTAAAAATGATGTTTGAACGGCAATTGTAGGAAAATTTTGTTTTTATCCATATTTTAGACTCGATTGTTATTTTAACCAGATTATTAGTGAAAATGCCCCATGTTATGGGGTGAGGTCTATTTTCAAGAAGTTCTGGACTCCCGTCGTTGCACTATACATCCTAGGTTTAAAAATTAAACTAGGTCAGAAATAAAAACTAAAACTAATCTGATGTCCAGAAGGTCATACCGTCGGAGGTATGAATGAAGCTGCCGACGGCATCAATAATGTCGCTGGCAATTTCATTTACATAAGTAGGCGAGGTGACATTCTAGATACCATAAAGAAAGGGCCATACAAGAAAATAGAGCCATTGAAGGCAAATAAAGCCCCTGGCGGTATCACTGATGTCGCTGGTAACATGAGTGATACTACTGGAGGCTTCAAATGCTTCCGGCGGCTTCACTTTCTTGCAACATCAGTGGCCAATGGTTGAAGAACGACCAAAAACTCAAAACTAAGCATAAAATAGCAAATAAACATCACAAACAAGTAAAATGGAAGCCAAAAAGCTATGAGACTCAGAATTTTTCCCTCAGGGTCGTGAATCCACCTCTTCATGATCTAAATGACACCTCTGGGGAGTCCAAAATGGTGATTTGGGAAGTGAAGGGGTGAGTTAAGGCTATAAATCCCATTATCGTGATTTCTAAACGTGAAATCTACCTAAGTATCAGAGAGTTTAGTTAAGAAAAACCAAGAAAAGATTGATTAAGTCCTCTTTTCTTACCTTTTCTATACTTTATCCCACTAGAACTAACAAAGATTACTCAAAATCTCTCTATGATTTCAAGTGGTGAAAGTCAACCCTATTTTCAGTTGAAATGGATCCTTATATAGGCTAAAATCCGGTGGAAATTGACTTTGATCAATTAATCAGGGGGTATGGAGCCAATTTCTACGAAAAGCTGCCAGCCTGCAGAAATCAGGCCGCTGACGGCATGAATGATATTGCTAGTGGTATCGCTGATGCCGCTAGCAGCATCAACCTCTGCCTAGTCTAAAAAGTAAGTATGGCCTAGCCTAAAAAGGTGAAAAGGTGGGTTAGATCTATCTAAAAAAATGTTTTAGAGGGACAAATTTGAATAATTAGGGTTTATTTGACTTTTTATGAGTATTTAGGACTAAATTAATTTTTGGGTGTAAATCATCGGTTCGAGCTCCCACCTAAAGCGTTATCGGACACGCTGAACTGAATTTTTCCAAAATTAAAATTCATAGAGAATTTTATATCGATAAGAAAATTCTAAAAAAGAATTTTTATCATGAGGAATAAAATTAGATATACGTCATCATTGTCTCGTGAGAGGGACTGTAAAATCCAGTGCTCACATATCATTAAAATCCAATACTCACAGACTGCCCCTTATAGGATCACTGTAGATACAGATTTGTATGATCTCATTATATGGGCAAGGGTTCAGAAATTATACTTGAGGTGATTACATGGGCGAGTTCCTTTCTTGAGGTGAACTCCTTTCCCGGGTGTCCCTTTCTTGAGGCGGACGACTTTCCTTTACTGATTTGTGTCCCTTTCTTAAGATAGGTGACTTTCCTTTACTGATGCGTATCCCTTTCTTGAGGCAGATGACTTTCCTGGCTAATATATCCCTTTCCTAAGGCTGATCGACTTTCCTAACTGATGGTGTATCCCTTTCCTGAGGTAGATGACTCTCCTTGTATCTCTTTCTTAAGGGGGATCAACTATCCTTACTGATGGTGTATCCCTTTCCTAAGGGGGATGATTATCCTCATATCCCTTTCTTAATGCGGATGGACTTTCCTAACTGATGGTGTATCCATTTCCTAAGGTGGATGACTCTTTTGGCTGATGTATCCCTTTCCTAATGTGGATGATTTTCCTGTTGGGGATTTTGAATGACCTGTAATGAAATAATAATCAAACACTAAGTTAGTTATCATCTAAGCAGACACATCTTAATTCTTGATTGACTTTGTGATGAATAAAAAAATTTTCCCCTTCAATCAAGAATAAAGATGTGTGGATGGAGTGTTGGTCCTTGAATAAGCTGTAAACTAAGTATGAGAAATGTCGGGTTTCCCCCGATTGTTTAATAATGGAATATCCCTTGGAAGGTGCCTTTTGGGGGAATGCCCCTAGGATGAACGCCCTTTTAGAGCTCAATAATGGCGGGATGCCCCTCGATTTGCTAATTCTATTGTTGGGGAATAGAGGGATGTCCCTCGTTTGGGTTATTTTGCTGCTGAGGAATGGAGTAATGTCCTTTGGTGAACTCGTTTCTATTGGGGAAGTGTTTCCTTGCAAGACTCATTTATTGGGGAAAACTTCCTATATTTGAGTGGACCTGTATACAAAAATTATCCCTGTTAGTGGTGAATTAAAAAATGGCTTACCTTGATTCTTGATTGATTTAGTGAAAATAAAAATTTTTGCCCCTTCAATCAAGGATCGAGGTGAGCTAGGGGTCTTGCCCCTAATTTAACTGAAATTTGGGGTTTAGGAGAAGTGGGGTTGGCCCCTAGCCTGGATTGGATGCTCCCCCAGATGCTTTCATGAAGTTCTGGCTTGAAAACTGCCCATTGATGGCAAAAAGGACCCGTACGGGTGAGGATTGGGTAAGGTGGGACCCGCACAAGGTCCTGGTCGGGAGATTTTAAAACTGAAACAGACCCCTCACATCCTGCATTACACCAAACGCTCTTATATTAGATTTTTAGCAATTTTTCTCCTCAAACCGATCATAATGTATAAAAAGATTCCAAAGGCTGGCTATTTTTCCTTTAGGCGTGAGGATTTGCCCCGAGTAGGCGATTTAGAGCTCTGAGAATGCTCGGTTTTAGTCGGGTATGATTTTTGTAAGGTGATTCATTTCTTGGCCTCACCCTCACTTCTAATGTGCCCTTGGTTCTATCTCCTTATAACCACGCCTCAAAACTCCAAGTATTTCATTCGATTCCCCATTTTTTCATTTTTGAGGTTTTCGGAATTTCTTGATTTTTGGCATGATATAAGGTGTTTTAGAGCCTTGGATGGAGCCTAATGCATGTAACTTTAGTTTATGATACTTTTAGGATAGTTTTGGATGATCCTTGGTTGAATTTGGACTATTTTGGCTTGTTCGAGAAACTTGGACGAAATGGGACTGTTTACAGGGACCCGTACGAGTGGGGTGGGACTATCACGGGTCCTATTTTTAGTACGGGTGGGGGAACTGGACTCGTACAGGTGGGGGTGGACCCATACGAGTCTTTCTTCCTGGGATAGAATGTCCAAAACTTTGTCCTAGGCCATTTTCTTCTATTTTTTACTGCTCCACTATATGCTAACCCTGTTAAACTATGTTTTTGTCATTGCAGTTCTAGTATAAGACTGTAGGAGACCTAAGCTTCTGCAGAAAGTGGTACGAGGAGATCTATATTGTGGGGGATACTGAGCTACTAGCCCGTATAGACTCGTTCGGGTTTAGTGACATCATCAGGGCCATTCCTCAGGCTTGAAAGACATTGGCCCTGGGTGTCATCTCAGCTCTAACAGAGAGGTGGTCAGAGATGACCCAAACTTTCCATCTATCGATTGGGGAGGTCACCGTCACTCCCTCGAACATGTATATGCTGACAGGATTAGATTGGAGCGGGGACGTCATCCACTTCGATGTCTACACCGACCGATGGCATTCCTGGCCTAAGGTGAAGGCCTATATGGAGAGATTATATGGGCTTCATCTTGGAGTGACGAACAAGCTCAAGTACGGAGAGCTTTATGGTTACTAGATCGGGCAACCGAGCCCCATTTGTGCGAAGAGGAGGGACCAATATGCCTGGTCTTTCCTACTGACCTTCCTTACCACCATCTTCTTCCTGGTTTACTCGAGCAACCTTAACTACGGTTGGCTCTCAACCATTGAGGAACTTGCCATTGTGCCGGGCAAGAATTGGTGTCGGGCCATCCTAGCACAGTTATACTATAGGATAGATGTTGGAGTTCAGAGCCAGCAGTTTGAGCTTAAGATCTACCATCTAATCCTACTGGTAATTCCTGAATCGATCTCTTATGCTTTAACCTTTCACTCTAACTGCTTTGGAACTAACTTTACTTTGTCTTACAGATTTGGGCCTTTGAGCATCAATTCATCCTCGGGCCAGGTTTGCCCATGCAGCCTGTGATGCCTCACCTTATCTCTAAATGGATGGGGCCTTGGCAAGGTCAGGCCCTAACCACAGTGAAGTATAGGGAGTTCCTTCTCTAGCTGCACTCTGATGGGGGTAAACTTCTCTTATGTTGAACCTGTATCTCATATTTCGATAATCATTAGTAGAAATTGTATTCACAAAGTTATGATACTTACAATGCATTCACTTTGTATAGGTCATTCAAGACCTATAGGAGAGGATGGATATTCACGGAGACATCAAGCGGATGCGGGGTTGGCCTGGATGGTCGCCACTTTGTGCTGGAGTCCCCGCTCTCCCTAGAGTGGTATTTTGATAGGAGGGTCCGAGATTGGAGGACCAGTGTTGTTGTGGAGAGACTAATCCCTCCCCCAATCCCAGTGGGAGTCTTTTGGCCTCATTTGAAGCCTGGGGCAGACTAGGGGCTATACTTGTTGGGTGAGGGAGCCTCGAGTGATGTCTGTGGGGGGGCTCCTATGCTGATGTGAGCATAGGATTTTCGGTGCCCTATAGAATGATGATGACTTGTTACTATAACCTCTTATAGACCTATTGTTCTAATCTTTAAGGGTCGAATTGCATTAGGTAAGTGCCTTCTTTATGATTTTGGACCTTTAACCGTGCTTGAAAATCATCAAAATGCATTTATAATTAATCGTTATTCTTTCACACATAGTAATTTGTTTCGCAATTTTTTTGTAAAATTTGAACATGTTTAGCAATTCTCGCTTATACCGTCGGATTATAGACTCTCCGAGCTTTCCGGAATGTTAAGAATCACCTTAATCGGACAACCTTAGTGAAAGTTATGAGCATTTGAAGTCAAAGCCCCAATCGGACCCCTAAAACCCTAATTTTCTAGAAACCTAGCTCCCTCCCCCCTTTTTGCCACCGCCGCTGTGGTGGCGGTCACCGCCATAGTTTGTAGGGGTGAGCACCACGGGGGTGGCCACCCCCATTGTGGCCACCCCCCGCCACCATGGCAGCTTTACCACTACCATGGTAGCGGCCATTGCCATACCTATGGCGGTGGCTGCTGTGGTCATAGCGGGGGCCGCCACCCCTGTAGCGGCCACTGCTGTGATAGCAGCGTTGGGTGTGGCATGGCCATTTTTTGGTAGTGCCACTTCGTTTTACCCTCTCTCCTCTCGATTGGGCCGCATATTTCCACCGAAAATTTATCTAAGCCGATGAATTTTTGAGTGTGGGAGTATTTAAACCCATTTAGGAGAGAGATTAGGGGACTTTTTCTAGAGAAATTAGAATTAGAATCAGAATTTGAGAGAGAAAAATGAAGAACTAGAATGAGAAAATTAAGAACTAGAGAGAGAAAGCTCTAGAAAAGTATGGAATCCGGATTAATTTCTTCTAATCTCGATTCTTAGTTGTTCTTTAGCTTGATCTCGTAGCTTAAACACTAAAATCAATTAGAAATCATAGGATAAAATAGATTAAATAGGGTTTTAGAGACTTTTCTCAAATACTACCCAAAAGTTCCGTCACTGATTTTGTCCCTATTTTCGTCACCGATTCCATCAATTTTTGTCACAAATCATCAAAAAGACCTCGCCAAGGGTTGATTCTAGTCTCCCAAGTTAGATTCACAGCCTAGAGGTAACAAAACTGAGTTCCACTATCTATTTACTTACTTTTTGTTAAGTATTGTTGTTGTTCTTGGTGATTTTTGTGTTTATTCTTGGTTTTTTCTTCAATGTTTTTGGAAAACCATCAGAAAATAACCCAACCTCAATAGGGATGGCCTTCACTTCTATCCCTATAGCCTTGACCGCTACCCTTACAGCGGTGAAGGCTATAGTTACAGAGGTGAACTCTACCCCTATAGAGGTCCCCCATTTCTTGCGATTTTTGGGTATTTTCATACTCAAATCCATTGAGTCAAGATTATTTCAGTGTTTTAAGTCTAGATCTATTGAAATATAGTTGATTACGGCTTAAAACTTCAATGATTTCGAGTTTATAGATGTAAAAACACCCAGTTTCTCCCTTAAAAGGAATTTTGACAACAAGGCTATACTTACAGCCTTAGCCGCCGTCACTATAGTGGCGACCTCTATAGCTGTAGCGGTGTCCTCTATAGCAATAGCGGTGGCCTCTATAGCGATAGTAGCGAAGGCTGCCACTATAGCATTGTTTGTTTGAGTTTGCTTTTAGCTCATTTTCGGTTTGTTTTCAGTCATTCTTCGCGTTTTTCTGACCGATTTGCACCCAAATAATTTTCTAAAAATCATAAAAATTCTAAAATAATTAAAATTATTTTAATCTGATTTATTTTATTTATTTATTATTTATTGATTTAATAATTATTAAATGCCTAAAAATGCCTTTTTAACTCTAAAATTCCCATAAAAATGTTTTTCTCTATGTTATGAGTGTAGTTTCTGCTTTTGTTTTACTTATGCTCCATTTATAATTATTGGTATATATTTTATCTCATTTGGAGCCAGGTCCAAGTTGGTAAGTTCAGTTGAGACCCGGTTTTGCCATTTTATTTATTTATGCGCTTTCTTTACTTTTTTGCATTAGAAAAATATATAGGAATTTGTGAAGCCTTGTAATAATTTATTTTCTTGCTTTATTTACTGCTTTTGTGTGATGTAAGGGAATATAAATTGAAAACTCTGAACATTAACCGGATTTAAATCGCGTAAGAACTGAAGTCGCGCGTATTAAAATGTAAACGTTTTTTGATTTAAAAATTGAAAAGTAAGCAACATCATCCAAATTTGGAATCTCTATTTTAAGATATAGTCTAACCACTCAGTGGGAATATCATACCCAAATTTCTGGTGGAGCTAAACCGGGTGGCGACTCTATCTTAAAATACGGGATTTCAAGTCTCGTATCCCTTAACATCTAAATTGGACTAAAATTCAACATCAACATTGATTTCATCAGTCTATCTTTTTATCACGCTAAAATGAGGATCAATCCTTCCAGCTCACTTCATCACGCTCTTCTTTATTTCCCCCCTTCCCGTATCTCATGCAGGTCAGGTCAGGTCAGAAAAAAGGTCACCCGCTCTCAATGGCGACTCTGTTGGGGATTTCCGCTTAACTTAAAATTTGAAAACTCTTTTCTTTTCGAAATTTGGTTAAAGGATTTTGATGATGTGCCTGAATCATTTTTAAAATCAACACTTTATTTCTTATGCCTTTTGAATCCACCGCTTAGTTAGCCACTAGGTTTAAGGTGCCATTATTTCACCCCCATGAAGCTCAATTGTATACCTCATGCTCGCCAAGAATTGGGGATATTTATGGGTGGATCAATCATTCCAACCAATGTGTAATTCTCGCGATAGTACTCATTTGAGGAGTGGTTAAGTTACACGGAATCAAGGTGAACGAGACCCTTCTACAGTGTTGTTCCACGACACCAGTAGTTTGAGACTATGAACTGCGATAAATCTAGCAATAGCAACTTCCCCTAAAGTTCACCAAAACAAATTAGATTTAGGTCGCATACTCATTTATCTCTCGTTGGCGTTTGAGTTAAGCCCCAGATCTTATGAACGACGTTGTACGGGAGTCATAAGCTTAGAAGAGATTTATTTGCTTTTGTGTGCTACTTGTGTTGTGCTCATTCATATACACCTCATGCATAGGCTACCTGTGGCCGACTCTTGTTTTATGTTTTCACTTACCTCTACTCTCCCCTCGCTTGAAGGGGAAATTCAATAAAATGCCTGAGATTGTTTGAGTCTTGAGGAACCATATCTAGTTTGCTAGGCATAGCGAGAGATTCGCACGTCTCACATATTTTGGGGTTAAGCTTTGCATCATAAGCTCTTTTGTTCTCTACCTCTCTAAACCACCCTTGTATATATGGCATGCATCACTTGGATTATTATTTAATCATCCATTTCATTCATGGTTCGATTCGGGGTGATCATCTTTCAGTTTTTAGAGCTAGGTCGAGATATCCTCATCACTGCAGTCCTCTTTGGCTCTGACTTAATCACCGCTTGGTTCACCATCCAGCGAGTTAAGTGTCAGAATCTGTTCTTTCCACCATGTCAGATATTTCACCAGTCAGTGGGATTCCATTCCGAGGTTTTTTCTCTTCCTATTTCTTCTCCTCCAACTGATCAGAATCAGTCATAGTTGGGTTCTGAGTTAGCCAATGCTATGGCCACGTTTCTCTAGTCTAATCTGTTTTATGTCACTATCCAAGAGCAAGTCTGATCAACTTTTAAGAAAGAAAGAGAGAGATTCAGAGGCTAGCGGGGCCCGTATTTCAAGCTCAAGGATAGATAGAGATTACTCAGAATGTGTCTAATCAGTCTTTGCTATACAGCCTCAGTTTTCAGCTCCACCGCTCCTACCTATCTAACTGATTCAATTTTAGTTTGGCCAGGGTCCCTCGATTCAGCCTCCCTCATCTTTTACTCTGCCGATATTTGCCTTTCCCCCTTCTATGCCTTTGAGACCTATCAGTCAGGCCGCTATATTCTCTGATTGCTTAGGGGGTTTTGCTCTGTAAATGGTTATTCCCTTTGGTGGCTTTATCATTTCTCCAACACCGACAACACCTTTTGAGCCATATCCTTCTAATTTTGTGGTTACTCTACGTGAAACTGCTTATCCTCAGAATCCCTTTGCTCACCCTCAGATTAAAATCCCAGCTTCTCCGCCATTTCAATTCAGAGCCTCCTCAGTGCATAATGATTAAGTCACCCAACCTTCAGCTGTGACTCCAATCGACCAGGTCATGTAGCCTCCGGGCATGACACCCGAAATGGTAGCATTCTTTAGGCAGCTTCTAAGTAAGAATGAAGATAAGAAAGAGGTGAGGGATGAAGATTGGGTACCCAAGAACTTTTCAAGGCCCAAAATGGAAGCTTACTCCGGTGAGGGACCTCCCAAATCCAATATCATAATGTACGAGCGGATTATGTGCGTCTAGGAAATTAGGAACGAAGTTCTTGCTAAGTTATTTCCATGTACTCTATCAGGGCCAGCGCTTGAATGGTATAATACCCTTCCTGAGTCGATAATTCTCAATTGGAAACTACTGTCTGAAGCCTTAATTTCCCACTATAGTTTCAATTCCACAATGAAAACTACTATGCAACACCTTGAGGAGATTAAGCAACATCAAGGTGAACCTTTCAAGTCCTACTTCAATAGGTGGATGGCCACTCAAGTTCTATTGAAACAAAAGCTCAGTTTGAAAGAAATGATCATAAAGCTGCTCGATGGGGCTCTCACGGTTCTCCATAAGGAAATGTAAAGTGACTCGTTCGAATCTTATCAAAAGGTCTTTGAAAAAGCTGAGAAAATCAAGTGTCATGAGGAGAAAGAGAAAGCTAACAAGCCAACAGTAAATCCTAGTTTAACAAGAACAATAATTCTCAATCTTTTGAAGTTACTCTAATTCCGACCGAGGAGAAGATAACTGCAGTTCAAGTCATCGCTCAAATTTGTCCTCTGCACATGTCCACTCTAATCTTGACTGCGACCAAGCATCTTGAGTCCGCAATCTCCTTAAACTATCCTCGGTAGAATTCATTGGTAGTGATAGCGTCCAGTCATTCATTATCCATAATCTTAAACTTCACTTCGTGCACCCCCTTGTCTTTGTCATGCTTGATCCAGCAATCAATTTGCAGTTGACTCGCCGCTTTGAATAACTCGTGAGGAACCCTGTGTCACTTATTATAATAGTGACACTGAATTCACAGGTCCTTTCTCAGCCTCAATATCCCGTCACACGAGCCTTATGTATATGCCGCAGCTTCCCTAATTATCCACTAGGGACATTCCCGCCTAATCTATGTGACATACCTAGGGGCATTCTTATCTTGTCCATGCTGCAAAGCAATTCCATATATCCTCTCTCCTATCAAGAGGCTGGGTCAGATAAGTCAATCAAGCAAGCAACCAAATTGAGCAAAATCGATCAGGTCAGCAGTCATGTAGCTCAGATGTGAAGGATGATCAGTCTAAGCAGCTCATGCATTCATGCATTCATACATAATATCCATAAATGTCATGTCTATTATTCTATGCTGAATTCTGTAGGAAATAAAGCATGAAAAAATATTATCGAGATATACGCTCGACCTCCAAGCAAGCACCCATATCAAGGGGCATCTCATAATTGTTTTCAATCCTATATTCTAAGCCATGCCTAAGAGGCTTGTCAACTAATGTCTTTGAGCTATATGCTGAACCTCAGCTGCTTCTCCGGACTCCGGAAATCTCAACTCAACTTATATTTCATTCTCTATTTTTATTGCTTTAAGCAATAAAAATGCAACTTATATCATTTACCGATGCTTTAAAACTTTCTTGACAGGCATACCATGAGGCAATCCAGATGGATAACCAACTTGATGGATCCTAAAATCATAACTCAGATTTTCCCCTAGGGGCACCTTGATGCAATTGCCTAGGAGCACCTCGATATAATCATCAGGGACATTTCAATACATTTCCTAAATCGCTATCAAAGATAGAGACTCCAAGGTGCATATCAGTTAGACCTAATAGATGCCTCGACAGTTGCTTAATTGAAGGGGCAAAAATATTTTTGCTCCACAAAATCAATTAAGCAATAAAAACGCAACTTATGTCAATTACTAAAATCTCAAAACTTCATTGACAAGCACAATATGTATAGTCCGACGATCTCCTCAGGCATTTTTGGCAAACCCTTTTAGTCCAATTATCTCGTTAGACATCCTCGACATCTTTCAGTTGCGTTCTTCATATGCGTTCTAGTCCAGGGATCTCGTTAGTCATCCTTGGCATGCGTCTCAATCTAAGCAAGTCTCCCCAGTCTTATGATCTCTTTAGACATCCTCAGCGTCTTTTTGTGATGTTCTTGGTATGGGTTCCAATCCAGGGATCTCGTTAGTCATCCTAGATATGCATTTTGATCCAAGTAAGTCTTCCTAGTCTGATGATCTTGTTAGGTGACGTTCTTGGTATGCGTTCTAGTCCAGGGATCTCGTTAGTCATCCTCGGCATGCATTTCAATCCAAGAAAGTCTTCCCAGTCCGATAATCTTGTTAAACCTTCTCGGCATCTTTTGGTGACATTCTTGGTATGCATTCTAGTCTAGGGATCTCGTTGATCATCCTCAGCATGCGTTTCAATCCAAGCAAGTCTTCCCAGTCTGATGATCTCGTTAGACAATCTCGGCATCTTTCAATGATGTTCTTGGTATGGGTTCCAGTCCAGTGATCTCCTCAGTCATCCCTAGTATGTGTTTCAATCCAAGCAGGTCTTCCTAGTCCGATGATCTCATTAGACATTCTCAACATGTGTTTCAGTCCAAGCAAATCATTTTAGCAAAAGGGTCTCTTTAGATGCTCTCGGCAATCATATTAGTAGTCCAATGGTTTCTTCAAATGCTCTTGGTAATCAATTTAGTCCAAGGATCTCTTCAGATGCTATCGAAAATGCTTAAACTCTGAGGGACTCCTTTCACATTCTTGGCAAATCCAACCGTAGGAAACCAACATTCTATCTCAAATCCGTAAGGGATCAAAGGTAATATCGAATCAAAATCTACAAGTCAACCTTATTCTTGATAGGTCTGTTGATGGTAACTATTAGTCCCTATGAGGGTCTATATCAGGTCAGAGGGGGGTGAATGACCCTTTTTTGCGGAATTTATAGACTTTAACAAGTCTAAGTGTATTGTGCTTGATTATGATCCGATGGATGGATCCGGATGATGCAAAATCAATAACATAATGCAGTAAGTAAATGTAAGAAAATCAAACACAGTGATTTATACTAGTTCGGCCCCACCTACGCCCAATCGCCGGAGTTTCCTTCCTTTGAGCTTATCCACTAGTGGATTGCTTTCCAACCGGCAGGAATCAAGCCTTATAGATTATCTCGAGATGGTAACCCTTTCCAGATGTACGATTTACCACTAGAACACTAAGTCCTAGCTGAGTCCATTTATCTTTAGCAAGATATACCACTTAGACTTCTACCCCAAATCTAAGCTGAGTCCTACAGGTTGGGTGTGGCACGGCGATTTTTTGACCGTGCCACTTTATTTTATCCTCTCTCCTCTCAATTGGCCCATATTTTTTCCCTAAAAATTCATCCAAGTTGGTGTATTTTTTAGTGTAGGAATATTTAAACCCATTTAGGAGAGAGATTAGGGGACTTTTTCTAGAGAAATTAGAATTAGAATTAGAATTTAAGAGAGAAAAATGAAGAATTAGAGTGAGAAAATTAAGAACTACAGAGAGAAAGCTCTAGAAAAGCATGGAATCCGGATTAACCTCTTCTAATCTCGATTCTTAGTTGTTATTTAGCTTAATCTCGTAGCTTAAACACTAAAATCAATTAGAAATCATAGGTTAAAACGGATTAAATACGATTTTAGAGACTTTTCTCAAATACTACCCAAAAGTTCCGTCACTGATTCTGTCTCTATTTTCGTCACTGATTCCATCAATTTTTGTCACAAATCATCAAAAAGACCTCACCAAGGGTTGATTTGAGTCTCCTAAGTTAGATTCACAGCCTAGGGGTAACAAAACTGAGTTCCACTATCTATTTACTTACTTTTTATTAAGTATTGGTTCTTTTCTTGGTGATTTTGGTGTTTGTTCTTCTTTTTTTTCCGTGCTTTTGGAAAATTGTCAGAAAATAACCCGACCTGTATGGGGATGGCCTTCACCTTTATCCCTATAGCCTTGACCACTACCCTTACAGCGGTGAAGGCTATAGTTACAGAGGTGAACTCTACCCTTATAGAAGTCCCGTATTTCTAGCAATTGGTGGGTATTTTCATACTCAAATCCATTGAATCAAGATTTTTTGAGTGTTTTAAGTTTAGATCCATTGAAATATAGTTGATTATGACTTAAAACTTTAATGATTTTGAATTTATGGATGTAAAAGTAACTGGTTTCTCCCTTAAAAGCGAATTTTGACGACAAGGCTATAGTTACAGCCTTGGCCGTCGTCACTATAGCAGCGACCTCTATAGGTATAGCAGTGACCTCTATAGCTGTAGCGGTGGCCTCTATAGCAATAGCAGCGAAGGCTCTCACTATAGCATTGTTTGTCTGAGTTTGCTTTTAGCTCCTTTTCAGTTCGTTTTTCAGTCTTTTTGGCATTTTTCTCACCAATTTGCACCCACAAATTTTTCTAAAAATCCTAACATTATTTTTAAACTAATTTATTTTATTTATTTATTAATTAACTTTGAAATTCCTCAGCAGGAGAGTTATCTGCCTTAAGAAAGGGATACACCATCATCAGTCAGGAGAGTCGATCCATCTTGAGAAAGGGATACACCAGTCAGGAAAGTCATCCGCCTTAAGAAAGGGATATATTATCAGCAGTCAGGAGAGTCGCTCCGCCTTAAGAAAGGGATACATTATCAACGGTTAAGAAAGTCGATCCGCCTCAAGAAAGGGATACACACATTCTGCAAGCAGTGTCACGATGGATATGCACGGTAGTAGAAGGGAAGCCATCCACCTCAGGAAAGGGGTACGCCGGTCAGGAGAGTCATCCGCCTCAGGAAAGGGATGCGCCAGTAACCAGGAAAGTCATCCGCCTTAAGTTAAATCCCTAAAAGATGCCTTTTTAACTCTGAAATTTCCATAAAAAAATTTTCTCCATGTTATGTGTTTATTTTCTTCTTTTGTTTTACTTATGCTCTATTTTTTATTATTAGTATATATTTTATCTCATTTGGAGCCGGGTTCATGTTGGTAAGTTTTGTTGAGACCTGGTTTCGCCCTTGTATTTATTTATTCGCTTTCTTTACTTTTCACATTAGAAAAATGTATAAGAATTTGTAAAGACTTGTAATAATTTATTTTCTTGCTTTATTTACTGCTTTTGTGTGATCCATGGCTATACAAATCGAAAACTCCAAACATTAACCGAATTTAAATCATATAAGAACTGAAGTCGTGCTTATTAAAATGTAAATGTTTTTTGATTCAAAAATTGAAAAGTAAGCAACATCATCCAAACTTGAAATCTCTATTTTAAGGTACGGTTCAACCACCCGGTAGAAATATCGTACCCAAATTCTCGGTGGAGCTAAATCGGGCGGTGACTCTATCATAAAATACGGGATTTCAAGTCTATCTTTTTATCATGCTATAATGAGGATCAATCCTTCTGGCTCACTTTGCCATGCCCTTCATTATTTCCCCCCTTCCTACCTCTCACGCGGGTCGGGTTGGAAAAGGTCGCCCGCTCATAGTTAAGTTCATCGACTCTTCGCTCCTTCCCCCCTACTAGAGGATTCATTTCAAGGACAACCCCCTCGAGTTCCACTGGATTGATAGTGATGGTGATGATAAAGATGATGATGATGATGATGACGAGGGTGGACCGAGGTGCAATCGTAGGGGTCCTTCTGTGGTTCAGAGTGTTGTGGGCCCATCTCGGTCTACTACACCTTAGACACCTTCTTCTCAGGTATTCTCCTAACTTAGCCTTTATGAATACCTATTGCTTCTCAAAATCGACTATGATCCTAAGTGTAGCCATTTATCATCGTAGTCTCTAGCCTCCATGCAGTAAAGGTCTGTTGATGCAGCCCCTGCTGATCTAGAGCCACCGACAAAGCGGTCTCGCGCTTTAGGGAGTGAGAGAGGGGGTCCTCTAGGTAGAGTTGGATACTTTCTTCTGACTCCTTGATAATTCAGAGAAGAGGGCTGTTAAGGAGCTGGAGGATTCGATCCAGCCTATTCGCTTTACCCCATCCAGTTCTACTCACGTAAGGAATTCTTATCCCTTATATCCTCCTTTATGATCGCTACCTAAAATATCTTAGTGCTGACACGATTTTCTTTTTAGGTGACTGTGACTAAAGTGGAGAGGATTGCTAGGGGTTTCTTCTCTATTGGAGACCCGCTGCTAGCTTAGGACACACTAGCCTCGGTAAGTTTCTTTTACCTATAAAATTTAACAAATTATGCATGATGCATGCCATGATATTTATATATGTACTGATCTTATGATTTCTATTATAGACTCTGCTAGCTATGGAGTGTAGTAGGTTCACTCAGGATCTGGATGGTTTAGAGGAGCGACCTAGGTTCCTAGAGGAGCAGTTGCGAGCAGCCACTGCTGAGGCTGATAGGGTGAGAGCAAAGACTGGTTGGCTAAGGGCCAAGATCGAGGCATTGCGGGGCCAGCTGGCATAGATGACCGAGGATAGACAGACACCTGATACATGCTACCCTGTTATTTTACAATAGGAGAACTAAGTTCAAGAAATCCTAGTTGTGAGACATGTCAAATACAATTGATGTTCTAATTATTACAAATAGCAACACTGGCTCTTTCGAATTGAGTTCTAATTTTTTCATGGGCCACTCAAACATTTATCTTCATTTCTTTTTGTCGTAATTTTTGCCTGAACTGTCTTTGACGGCTCAGTTCAGCGGACACTTCTTTCCTTCTTTTCTTTTCTTTAACTTTTTCCTAGACTGCCCTTTCGGGTTTTCAATCTAGTAAGCTTTTTCTTTCTTTTTCTTTCGTCTTAACTTTTTCCTGGACCCCTTTTAGGTTTTCAATCTAGCAGACTTTTCCAAATTTTGCATAGGTCCGATTTCTTTTATGGCCTATCGGTATTTTTATCTTTTATTGAATGATGTACATGCAGTAAAGATAACAACAAAGATGCACAAATTGTAGAGAAAAATTGATGTTCACATACCTACAATTATTTTACCTAAAGACATCCATGCATTCATAAGACCAAAATTCTTAGCAAATAACATGTTTATTGAAGAGATTAATTAGAGTACATAGGCAATGGTAACAATTTCCAATGGTTAACCTCTACTACCTAGTGGTCTTTTATAGATTTATCAGAAAGCAACTAACATTTTTCTCTCAATGCCCTAACTTTTGTCTAAGCCGCCCTTTTCGGGTTTTCAACTTAGCGGGCTTTATTTTTGTTGGAGTACCCTAACTTTTGCCTGACCTGTATGCGGAATACCGATCAGCGGGTTACACCCTAATTTTTGCCTGAGCAGTAGAGGACCACTTGTCGGGTGATTTATTCTTTATGCCGCTTTTCTATGATTTAATTCTTTTGACCTAGGTATGATAACGCTTAAGCCTATCTTGATTCATTGGATTCACGAACTCATTTCCATACATATCCATAAGCTTGATTCCTCCCTTGCCAATGACTTTCTTAACTACAAACAACCCTTCCTAATTAGGCCTGAACTTGTCCCTAGTGTTAGTGTTGACTTGGCGTAGCTATTTTAGAACCAGATCACCTACTTTGAGAGTCTGCTTCAGGTATTTAACTCTGTTGTTATAAGCTCGAGCTATGCATTATTGGTATATCTGCAGGTGGTCAATGCCTTGAGTCGCTTCTCATCTAGTGCGTTCAACTATTCATATCTAGCCCTTGCCCAATCTGACTCTTTTAGCCTGGCTTCGAGTGCCATACGTAGCGATCTTACTTATATTTCAATAGGCAACATGGCTTCCATTCTATATACTAAGGAGAAAGGTGTCTGATCAGTGGGTGTCCTTACACTGGTTCTATAACCCCAAACTGTAAATGGAAGTTTATCAGCCCAATCTCTGTAGGTACCCACTTTCTTGGAGAAAATCTTCTTGATCGACTTATTGGCAGCCTTAACTGCCCCATTAGCTTATGGTCTATATAGAGAAGATGTGTGATGCTCAACGTTGAACTTCTCAAATAATTCATTCATGGCCCCTTGAAACTGAACCCCATTATCGGATACCACATGGTGCAACACCCCATAGTGAGCAAAAATATGCTTCTCTATGAACTTGGCCATTTTCTTGGCAGTGATACTGGTGTAAGATTCGGCATCTACCCATTTTGAAAAATAATCAACTACGACTATGATGAATCGATGTCCATTGGTTGATGATGGCTGATTTCACTGATTATATCTATCTCCCACACCGAGAAAGGCCAAGGAGTAGATAAATTGTACAGTTCAAATGGTGGTAAATGCTGTATATCCCCATGAATCTGGCATTCATGCCATTTTCTGACCTTATCAACACAGTCGGCATTCATTATGGTCTAAATGTATCCCATTCTCTGAATCTTCTTATCTAAAGCCTCTCCATTCATATGTGGGCCGCAATCCCCTAAGTGCACTTAGGTCATTACCCTTTCTACCTCTTTTTCTGTTAAACATCTCAACAACAAACCTTAAGTGGTCCTTTTAAAGAGATCCTCATCAACTAGTCTAAACTGTGTCGCCAACCTCTTGAGGGTCATGCGATCTGAACTTGATAACCCTCCGGGACATTCCCTTTCTTTTAAAAACCTCTTAATGTTGTCATACCAATAAGCCTTTTATTTCGCTATAGTCATAACTCGAACCTTCTCGTGAAATGGGGAACGAGCCATTTTTATTACTAGTGGATAGATAGGTTAAGCCTCTTCTCCCTCTAACATTGAGGCCAAGGTATCTGAAGAGTCAGCCATCTGATTCTCATCCCCTGGTATATATTGGAAGAAGCACTAACTAAACAATACTGATAAATCCCAAATCGCTTCTATGTATGGCCTGAGAGACTCTTCTTTGATCTTTCAATCCCCTACAACATGCTTCATCACTAGTGTGGAATCTCCCATCACCCTTGCTTCCTTTGCTTCTACTTTTAATAAAGCATTAAGACTGAGGAGACAAGCTTTATATTAGACTCCATTATTAGTGATTGGGAATTCCAATCGTTTACTTCGTGGGATAACCTTACCTTGAGGCATAATGATGATAACTCCAAGACCAGCACCCTATCGATTTATAGCCCCGTCGAAACGTATAATCCATTCAGCCTTCTCTACTTCCACTGCTGCTAGTTATTCATTGAGGAAATTAAAATTTTCAACATAATCAGACTCTATGGGTTGACTTGCCAAAAATTCAACCATTGCTCTCCCCTTGATGACCTTCTTTATGGCATACTCAATATTAAATCCAGACAGTAACAGAAGCCAATGAGAGAGTTTCCCTACCAATGAAAGGGATTGACAAAGATACTTCATTGGGTTTACCTTAGCAACTGCTTGAATTCGGTAAGACTAGAAGTAATACCTCAACTTCTTGGTTAACCATACCATCATTGTTCATGTCTTCTCTACTACAGTGTATTTTGTCTCATATTCTAATAACTTCTTACTCAAGTAGTAGATAGAATGCTCACTCTTGTCATGTTGTTCTTAGACTAACATCGCACCTGCAGATGATTCTTTTAAGGCCAAATAGAGAATCAATGGCTTACCGGGCATTAGAGGTTTCAAGATTAGGGGGCTCATGAGATAAGCTTTTATCTTATCAAATGCTATTTGGCACTGTTTGTTCTAATTTATCGGCTACTTCCTCCTTAATAACTTAAAGATTGGCTCATACATTGTCGGTAACTTAGCAATAAAGCAGCTTACGTATTGAAGCAATCCAAGAAATAACCTGACTTCCCTTTTAGTTCTAAGAATAGGCATTTCTGGAATAGCTTTAACCATGTCAAGGTCAACCTCGATTCCCCTCTAACTGACGATGTGGCCTAAGAGCTTCCCTAAAGTCACCCCAAACACACACTTCTTCGGATTCAAACGCAGGTTGTATTTCTTAATTCTTGTTAAGAACCTATCCAAAATCTCAGGGTGCTCTTCCCTTGTGTTAGACTTTACTAGCATGTCATCGACATAAACCTTGACCTCTCTCTGGATCATATCATGCAGTAAAGCTGTCACTGCTCTCTAGTAGGTTACCCCTGCATTTTTTAACCTAAAAGGCATTACCTTATAACAATATACCCCCCCCACTCTATGATAAAAGCTGTCTTGACCTTGTCAATGATGTCCATTAAGATTTGATTGTACCCTAAAAAACCATCTAAGAATGAATACATCATGGCACTGTCTACTAACATGTCGATATGTGACAATGGGAAATCATCTTTAGGAGATGCCCTATTCAAGTCGCGAAAGTCAACGCACTTTCTGACTCTTCCATACTTCTTAGGGAATAGGATGACATTTGCTAACCATGTTGGATACTCAATTACCTCAATGAATTTAGCCTCTAATAATCTAGCAACTTCAGCTTTGATTTTATCGCCCCACTCTGGATGCAATCTTCTTAACTTTTGTTTGACTGGTTTAAACTTGGGATCGGTTGGGATATGATGTTCAGCAATTTGGCGATCTACCCCAGGCATGTCTTCGTAAGACTACGAGAAGGCATTAACATATTTTCTAAGCACTTTTATCATCTCTCTTTTTTTGATAGGGGTTAAGTCATCGGATATTGTTACCATTTTTGGAGTTTCGTTAGTACCTAAATTAATGTCATGCAATGAAATGTCATGAATGTTAGAAATGTTATGCGTGTAGTCAGATGAATGCATGGTGTAGTCAGGCAAAACATCACACAAGTAAGCAAAATCACTATTATTACTATCAGTAGGATGCCCAAAGGCTACATCATTTTTATTACACATGATTGCATTATCATCCTCTACAGGCGGAGGGTCTTCTTGGTCACTTATCAGGATGTGAGTCAAGTCATAGTCCAGATCTTACAATTGTTTCTCAGTCAATACATCGTCCGCAGTTTCTCTCGTAACTTGTGCCAAGTTCCTCAAGGCTTCCTGAATAGGTGTCTTCTTCTTATCCCCAAGCATAGTATTGTGTATATTGAAGTAGTGAGGGTATTGATAGCTTTGTACACTTCAATCTTTGATGGGTCATTGTCCTCTATTTTCTTGGAACACTTTTCTGCTTATATGGCTGCCTCATAACTCTCAAGGATGGTCTTGTATGCTTTCAAGAATGCTATCTTGTGGAGGTGAGGAGAAAACCTAAAGATGAATCAATCAGCTAATTCTTTCTTATGAGGCTTCCTTTTAAGAGCAACCAAGACTATTAACCACCTTTGGAAATAATTATGGATGAGTTCCCCACTTCACTGCCTGATAGCTATAAGATCAAATATGGACGGTTCTTCCCTTGCTTTCTTGGTTTCTAGGATGCCCTTCCATACCTCGTCTTCTTCTAACCCTGAGTTGATCATAGTTATTTCCTCTCCTATTCGTCTGGGTTCACAAATCTTCATTTTATCAATTAGAACCATGATAGCTTTGAGGAGATTTCTCATATTTCAGTCGGGTGACCAGAGCTGACATAATATACACAAAAGTTTCCCCTTTCTTCAGGCTTTAGCTAAACATATGGCTGGAGGTGATCAATCAACCCATACTTCTTCATTTTCTTGAAGAGCTTTAAAAGAGGAGTTTCCCAATGTGAGATGTCATCGAGATTCATAGCATGAATCTTTTGATCATGAGTCATACCATAAGGTAAACCCCCTGAAATACGGAAGGGTTATCCCCTTTGGTATAACCATGAAGTTGGGAAACTGACTCGGATCCTTACTACTGTGAACTTATGAAATGGCCTCTTGACCAAGTACGTGAGACCTATTACTACCTACGAGGAGTGTTGGGTTCACTGGCTCGACAGACCAACCAAATTAAGCCATAAGATGACTGGGAGTGAGGGAGTTTGCCAAATCTTGAACTGGGGTAGTAAACAAAAGACTAGTACATGCATGGGATGGGATGTGCATGAATGATGCACAATCAATGTATGGTGGGGTTAATTACAAGGGAATGTAACACAATACATGCGAAGCGATCGATTCCGCCCTTATTTCTCCCACCAATTCTGTGGGTATTCTTCCTTAGTCTAATCTCACATAGAAAAAGGGGTACATAGAAGGTAAAATTCTAACTCTTTTGATAAGAATGGTGTAGGGACTCATCGAAAGTTGATGTAGAAGATTCCCATTGCATCAAGCCTCTTTTTGGAGGGTGATGGCAATGAGTGCTCCACCCACTAGTATGTCCCCAATTCCTGGCGGGCATGAGTGACACTTTCGCAAGTTTCATGGAAAAATAGGGCACCTTAAACTAGTGCTAAAAGAAGAGTGTATCTAGCTAGAGAGAGAAGGAGATTAGAAGATAGAGTGTAATAATTTTCCTAAATGATGAAAAAGAAAACCGGTTGAATTAAGTAAATGATTTTCGGTGGTCATCTTAATCTTTTAAGCTTTTAAAACAAACCAAAAATTTACAAGTTAAAAGTTTATACTCCCCAATAGAGTCGCCACTGTAAGGCATCGATGACGTGTGGGTCTCCCTTGGCACCTACCGGCAGAGCCCACTAGGGTGATTGGTTGATTAATTTAGGCATGATGAAACCTTTTTAGTTCAAGTTTGCACATTTACCACTTTTATGAATAAAAGAATCGAGACCCAAATCTTGATACAAATGATAGAGTCGCCACCCAAGTTTTCTACTTAGGAAAGAGTTTTGGTACAATTCCCATGGGGGGAGACTCATACCTCTTGGATCAGAGATTCGGATATCGGATGAGTCACTTATTTCTCATTTAGTTAATTCAAAATTACATTCGCCGCGTAAAACCCTTTTATTTTCATCATTTAGGGAAATACATGGAAATCCTATTTTTCTACACTCTTTCACACTCAATTCATGTGTTTACAATTTACAATAAAGCACAAGCAATAACTGGGGGAAAATGGGGAAATTGTAAAGAAACCTATACATTTGTTCTAAGTTATAAAACAAAATAAAATAAATTCATCTACATCCACAAAGATTAGCATGATTTATAACACACCATAAGTCAGCATTTTGTTAAGAAAACTTGATTATTTTAACGTGGCGGTTTTGTGATTAATAGTGCCCAGAAGGCTTCTAGGATTGGAGAGAAATATTAGGTCTTCAGCACATTTTGTTATGAAAACACATTTTAACTTTTGTGGGTTGATTTATCGAATTATTAGTGAAAATGATTGAATGGAAAATGGTGATGTTAGATTGATTTTATAGATTAAAAAGAGATCTTTGGGTTCTTCTTGGGGGCCAGTACTCATACGGGTGCCCGTGGGGATCGGTACGGGTATAGGGGGACCTATACGGGTCCTGTCTAGTCCAGACAGAACCTTAGTTTGGCAAATATAGCAGATTTATATACATGGAGCAAAATACAAGAAAGAACGATAAAATAAATGAGATGTGAATCTCTTTGAAACTCAGGAGTGTACCTTTACGACGTGAATCCACTTTGAAGCGATCCCAGTGCTGAGAGAGAGTCTAGCCAAAGTAGATAATAAAATGGTGATTTTAGGACTATTTAGGTGAGTATTTGTGTGGATGAAACCTCCCTAAATCCTAATAAATGAAGCTAGGAATGAATAAAATGTGGACAAAACCTCAAGGAGTGGGTTTTCTCCCTATTTTATACCTCAACTATTCCCTTTCTAACCTATAGAAAATGGCTGGAAAATGCTATTGATTACCTATAATAATCTTTTATCTTTTATTTCTACTTATTCTCCACTCAAATGAGGTGTAAAAACCTCTATTATAGGGGGATATTAGGTCTGAATGCAATAAATTGCATTCATGATCGATTTCCTCCTAAAATGGCATGGATCACCTGCCATAAAGGCTGTTTAGGCAAGAAGAGGACCCATATAGGTCTGGGGGGACTCGTATAGGTGTATGGGGGACTTAACTCATACGGGACCACTGATGGATCTGTACCACCAGACATGACCCGTACGGGTCCTTAAGGGCAGACTAGGTCTCTAGACTCCGCCAAACTCAGCTCTACAGCGGTAGAAACACCTCTAATGGATAACACCTATAAAAGATTGCATTATCTAGCTCTCATTATCATTTTATGAGAAGGATCGTTAAAATTCAGGGCTCAAATGTACACTTACTCCATCACGACCTCTAATTGATTTTTAACGGGCGATGACCCAAAGGATGATGTGTACACTGACTATGTCACAAACTTCTATTGACTTTCAATAGGTGTTGACCCAAAAGATGATGGGTACACTGACTCCATCACGTCTTCTAGTTGACTTTGAACGGGCGCTGACCCAAAGGATGACGTGTACACTGACTACCTCACAAACTTTTATTGACTTTCCATAGGTGTTGACCCAAAGGATGATGGGTACACTGACTCCATCATGTCCTCTAGTTGATTTTGAATGGGCGTTGACCCAAAGGATGACATGTACACTAACTACATCATGAACTTCTATTGACTTTTAACGGGCAATAACCCAAAGAATGATGCTTGCACTGACTACATCATGGATTTCTGATGATTTTTAATAGGAGATAACCCAAAGGATGTGGATATTCTGCTCGCCCCTTGTAGTCATACCTATAAAGAACAATGAGTAAAACGGGATTAGATAGGCTTTTAAATAATTTTTTTAATGCTTGATCGAATTTGTGAAAAAACTAGTTTTTCCCCTTCGATCAACATTAAAGACGTGATAACTAAAGATGTAAGGGTCTTAAAAGTCCTAGAGTGTAAAAGGCTTGTGTTGAGATCCCGTAGAATTGTTGAAAATGCTTCTGAAACTGTTCCGCAAGACTTGAAGTGATCGATGGCTTGACTGAAGCCGATGGCGACATGAGGTGCCATGTTGCATCTTTGATCGGTTAAAGAAATCCAAAAATTGCTCATGTAAATATTAATATCACCGGTAATTTGAGTGATACCGCCGGCAACTTGGCTGATACCGCCGGCTGTATCGAGTGATAGTTTCGGATTTAATCAAACTCCTCGATTTTTGCACAAGTGTTTAATACGAATTAAAACTCTTCGTTTTCCTATTTTAAACTGCAGCAGCCGAAGCAACTCTCCTTTTTCATCAAACTTCAACCAGTTTCTTCCTCTTCGATTTCCAATGTTAAAAAAGGTGTTTAAACGCAAACTCATCGGTATGAAGCCAAGTGATTTACCCGATTCCTCTATCAGAGGGCTGAAAATCTGCCCAATATACATGGCTTATAGCACAAAGGATTCCAAAATCATGTTCGGGTATGGGATTGTAGCCCCCATTGATAATCTAACTCCGAAGAAGGACGAGCACATCTCTTTTGTCTAGGTAATCCTGCAAAACTCGAATCCTTTAGTTTTGTTTATTGAGATTTTGGTCCTAGACTCGAAATATGTCATGATAGAGATGGCAAATAGGAAATATAAGAATATATAAACTGACATTGCATCTTATAGGGTTGTTTTGCCTGATTTTATGCCCTTGAATTGACTTATTGCATTTTTGTTAATTTTGGTTCAATTTCAGGCAAATCTACGATTCTGTTTGCAGGATATGCTACTGCCAGGGACATCATCCATGTCACCAATGACTTTAGGCCTTCTCCAAAGAGCCCAACCTTGCCATGGCACTACTGATATTAGCGATATCGCTAGTGGCATCATTCATATTGCTAGCGATATGGCTGATATCTCCGGCGACATCACTACTTTAGTAGCAACATCATCAAGGTTCTGCCAGCTTTATGACATGGAAAAAAGTAGATTACTTATCTGGTTTACTTTCTTTTCGATTTTATTTTTGCAGTCTCACTCGCTTACTTGTACTGGAGGAATGGGGACCATTGGTGAATGGTAGAAGCATATCAATGTAAAAGATCCCGAATTTCGAGCGACTTTCGAAGCCATGGGTTTTAGAGACTTTGCTAGGATTTTTTCTATAAGGATGTCGAATCTTTCCCTCTCATCTTTGACCGCCATGGCTGAAAAGTGGTAAGAGACCACTCATACTTTTCACCTTTCGATCGGCGAGGTGACCATCACTCCCTTAGATACGATGACGATGAGCGGGCTTTCATGGACTGACAAGGTCATCCACTTTGATGTCTCCATGGAGAAGTATTATATCAAGGGGCCAGTGGTAAGAAGAGTGACAAAGCTTTTTGGTTTGAAGCCTATTGCTAGGTGGTTGTCTTATGGGGAGCTTCAGGAGCACTAGATGGAAGTTGGGGTTGTTCTTGAAGCTCAAAGGGATGCCTATATTAGTTCTTTTGTTATCTCTCTACTGACTGTACTGCTCTTCCTAGTTTCTGGTAGAAAGATCAACTACGGGTTAATTACCCCCTTGAGGTTGTTAAAAAGATCAAAAAGAAAAATTGTCCGAGGGCCATTCTTGCCCAGATGTATTATGGATTGGATGTGAGGGCTAGGAAAAAGGAAAAGGTCCTCCAACTGAGTCACTTACTCTTACAAGTATGTCCTTTTAAAGAGCACTTCATTACTTTCTTCCTCTTTTTCTCTCTTTTGTTTATTTTTGCTTCTTTTTTTGTTTTCTTGGACTACCTGGGCTATCGAGCACCAAATTCTCCCTCTAGTGAAGTTTAAGAGAAAGTGCAAGCAAATTCACACTTTCTTGCTCGATGGTGTGGAAGTGTTAGGGGATTCTATAGATACCCGACAGGCTATTGAGAGGCGCTAAGGAACTTGCAAATCGGCTTGGTATGCGACTTTAGCTCTTATCCTTGTCTTATACTAAAAAACAATTAGTCAAAAATGCATTTATGGATATAAATTGTGTTTACATTGGCTTTTTATTTGATTATCTAGTCAGGTTATCTGTATCCTTTCGACAAGGTGCCCAATCATGCTAAAGTCCTTACAGTCCGAAAGGATGTGGATGTCCATAGGTTTGTGATGGAGTGCCACTTGTCTTTAGAGTGGTACCTGGGGGAGACAGTGCGCAGTTGGAGAGATGTCATGCCCCCCGCTAGACTAGTTCCCTCTACACCTCATACAGGCCTTTGGTGGCCCTATTTAACTATTATAGGTAAGGCTGATAAGGCCAATTTTCTGAAGGGGAATGATCACATGAAGGAGAGTGTCCCTGGCCCCAATAAGGGCCACATGTCTTGTCTGCTCCCTATGTGCCCCCGCATTCATTCTAACGACACGATCTCCTTCAACGCGAAAAAGGAGCCGAAAAGACAAGTTGGCAATGATGACGATAGTGAAGAGGAGGATGATGAAGAGGGCGATGGTAAGGATGATGACGTGGAGGGATGATGTAACACCCCTTTTATAGGGAGTGTCACAGTAACTATAATCACCAATAAACAACTCTACTCTACTATATAAAGTTCAATACTTAAAGATTAATCTCATTATTAAGATATAAACTTATTAATCCTTAATATATATAAATTCAATATAATATCTACAAAATCTAAAGTATATACACAAAATTTCCCGTAATACATTTCACTTTTCCTATACTATTATGTTCATGCCATTATATACTAATCCACAAAAATATATCAAAGCTTCAACCACCTTAAAATGCCCTCTTAACTTGCACTTCTTTATGCAATGCCTCCACTTCGGTCCAAGCTATCTACAAAGCTCCAAAAACCTACGTGTAGCAAAATAACTACACGCTACGCAATTTGCTTAGTGGTGTACATAAAATAAATACAATAATTTTGAACATTTATAACACTTTAAAATAGAAACAAAGTATGTTCATAAGCCAAAAACAAATTAAACAACTTTATAGAACCAAAATAGAAAAACTTATATTATAAACCTTTAAAAGTACAATTAAATTTATATCTAATTTTCTAAACACATTAACCATATGTTGCCTTAAGCAAACAAGTCATGAATAATGATAAAATGGATAAGGGAGCGGACAAGCCCGAATTCAAAGCTTCAATATCATCATATTTTCATTTATCGGTCAAGCCTGAAGCCTAAGCTCCAATACCAGATCACAGAATACCAGTCGAAGCCTGAAGCTAAAGATCCTATATTTTTAATAGAATATATTTCAGAATCATAATACCGGCCGAAGCCCCGAAGCCAAAGCTCCAATTGTTTGTACAGTACTGTACCCCCCTTTATTGGCGTCAATCTACCCTGACCTGTATTCTACTCATTTACTAAGGGCAATAAACCATATAAAATATTCTTCAAAATTAGTAAAACAACATAAAATATTTCCTATATTTTTAATAAACTCAATCCAAATATCAAACCCAAAAAAAAACTAATATAAATACATTAAGTTCATCCAAAATCACTTTCTAGAAAAATCAATTTCGTCACTCAACTTGATAGACATAAATGAACCAGAAAACAGAGTAATTTCATTAATATTTCTTCTAAACATAATTAGATATATGTCTCAGCTTTGCAAATCCACAAGAATCATAGACATCCAAATTATATAACCAAAGTTATGATCAAAATACTAAACAGTGTACAAAGCTGAGATTTTCCAAAAACATATTTCATGGCTCAACTTCAAATGAAACTTTCACATTTAAAACGAATGAAATTCAATAAGGTTTCTTCCGAACATATATTCCTTAGTTTCTGTACATGTCAATAGAATCAAGAATCATTTAAATCGGATTTATATACCAAGAGAAAACGTCAAAATAATACAGGGATACAAATCTAAAAAATTTCAGAAAAACCGAGAAATCGAAATCAGAGACACAAACCTTTTTCTAAGCTCTTTCTAGTTCTCTTCTACCTCTTTCCCCTTTCTTTGCATGTACTACCTTCCTCTACAATAACCATAATTGATTCAACATAAATATTTACATAAATAAGCTTTCTAATACCTTAAATATGCTTAATTTATCATGAATTCTACTAATTAAGCCTTAATTTCATAAAAAAAATCACTTACCTCAAGTTCGGGTCACTATTCACCAAGAACCCTAACTCTTGATATCCCTCTATCCTTGACTTAATAGGCTAAATTCTTGAGTATAAAAGACATAGAAAATAATTTCTAGCAAGGAGATGGTATTTGATTTGAAGAACGAATAAAAATTGGTAATATGGAACATTCGAATAGCATCCAGGAGGTAAAGAAAGAGAAGAACATGAAAATGAAAATAGGAATGGGTGTTAGAATGTGTTGGAATTTTTAAGGTTTAGCCACATATATGCAACTTGTGAAAATTTCATAAATACCCTTAGTCAAATAACTTAATTCCCATTATATCCGTTTTATTTAATTCCTTTTCTTATCTCATGTTTTATATAATATACTCTCTTATGCTCATATTTTAACTACATTTATAATTTATACCCTCATATTACTCTTAATTACAAATTTAGAAATTTTGGTTCGTTACAATTCTCTAACTCTTATAAATTTTCATCCAAAAAATTACCTGAAAAACAGTTGCAGATATTGATTTCTCATTGCTTAACTTCTCTCGCCATCTACCTATATACATAAGACTCACATCATCATCTTCCTTATTTCCCCCAAGCTTAGTATCTATTCCTAAAAATTGGACCAAAGTGGATCAACAACTACCACATTATATTTATATCCTAAATGGCATGTACATCTTAGTCCTAGAATCGCCTAAACCTCGCTCTGATACCACTAAATGTAACACCCCCTTTATAGGGAGTGCCAGAGTAACTATAATCACCCAATAAATAACTCTACTCCACTATATAAAGTTCAATACCTAAAGATTAATCTCATTATTAGATATAAACTTAACTTAATCCTTAATATATATAAATTCAATATAATATCTACAAACTCTAAAGTATATACATTTCACTTTTCCTACACTATTATGTACATGTCATTATATACTAATCCACAAAAAATATATCAAAGCTTCAACCACCTCAAAATGCTCTCTTAACTTGCACTTCTTTATGCAACGCCTCCACTTCGGTCCAAACTATCTACAAAGCTCCAAAAACCTACGTGTAGCAAAACAACTACACGCTAAGCAATTTGCTTAGTGGTGTACATAAAATAAATATAATGATTTTGAACATTTATAACGCTTTAAAATAGAAACAAAGTATGTTCATAAGCCAAAAACAAATTAAACAACTTTATAAAACCAAAATAGAAAAACTTATATTATAAATCTTTAAAAGTACAATCAAATTTATATCTAATTTTCTAAATACATTAACCATATGTAGCCCCAAGCAAACAAGTCATGAACAATGGTAAAATGGATACGGGAGCGGACAAGCCTAAAGACGAAGCTTCAATATCATCATTTTTTTATTTTTCGGTCAAGCCCGAAGCCTAAGCTCCAATATCAGATCACAGAATACCAGCCGAAGCCCGAAGCCGAAGCTCCAATATTTTTAATAGAATATATTTCAGAATCATAACATCGATCAAAGCCCCGAAGCCAAAGCTCCAATTATTTGTATAGTACTGTACCCCTCTTTATTAGCGCCAATCTACCCTGACCCGTATTCTACTCGTTTACTAAGGGCAATAAACCATATAAAATATTCTTCAAAATCAGTAAAACATCAGAAAATATTTCCTATATTTTTAATAAACTCAATCCAAACATCAAACACAAAAAAAACTCATATAAATACATTAAGTTCATCCAAAATAACTTTCCAGAAAAATCAGTTTCATCACTCAACTTGATAAATATAAATGAACCAGAAAATAGAGTAATTTCATTAATCTTTCTTCTAAACATAATTAGATATATGTCTCAGCTTTCCAAATCCACAATCCAAATTATATAACCAAAGTTATGATCAAAATACTAAACAATGTACAAAGCTGAGATTTTCCGAAAATAGATTTCATGGCTCAACTTAAAATGAAACTTTCACATTTAAAACGAATGAAAATCAATAAGGTTTCTTCTGAACATATATCCCTTAGTTTCTGTAGATATCAATAGAATCTAGAATCATTCAAATCGGATTTATATACCAAGATAAAACATCAAAACAAATTAGGGATACAAATCTGAAAATTTTCAGAAAAATGAGAAATCGAAATTAGAGACACAGACCTTTTTCTAAGCTCTTTCTAGTTCCCTTCTACCTCTTTCCCCTTTCTTTGCTTGTACTAGCTTCCTCTACAATAACCATATTTGATTCAACATATATATTTACATAAACAAGCTTTCTAATACCTTAAATATGCTTAATCTATCATGAATTCTACTAATTAAGCCTTAATTTCATAAAAAAATCACTTACTCAAGTTCAGGTCACTATTCACTAAGAACCCTAACTCTTGATATCCCTCTATCCTTGACTTAATAGGCTGAATTCTTGAGTATAAAAGACATAGAAAATAATTTCTAGCAAGAAGATGGTATTTGATTTGAAGAATGAATGAAAATTGGTAATATGGAACATTTGAATAACATCCAGGAGGTAAAGAAAGAGAAGAACACGAAAATGAAAATAGGAATGGGTGTCAGAATGTGCTGGAATTTTTTAGGTTTAGCCACATATATGCAACTTGTGAAAATTTCATAAATACCCTTAGTCAAATAACTTAATTCCCATTATATCCCTTTATTTAATTCCTTTCCTTATCTAATGTTTTATATAATATACTCTCTTATGCTGATATTTTAACTACATTTATAATTTATACCTTCATATTACTCTTAACTAAAATTTAGAAATTTCGGTTCGTTACATATAACGCAGGCAGGGAGGTGTCGATGGCCCCCTAGGAGCATTATTCTTTTGATGTAAGGCTGTGCTCTATCATATATTTGGTCTTATTTAGTCCAAGATTGTTGCTCACACTCAACTTTTTGAGTTGTTTTATGTTTGCGTCATTCATGTACCCGCTAGGAAGAGGACCAGGCCTGAGACAAGTGGAGTGCATAGCCGGGGTAGACCCGAGGATGTTGGCATAGTGGAGGGGCACCTCTCAACAACTTTGGAAAATTCTTTTCTGCTTTTGGGTCAGAGAGGTGACTTTCTGATAAGAGAAATAAGCCCGAGCAACCACTCAATGAACTTCATGCCACCGAACACTATCCATGTAAGCCTCGTGAAAATACAAATTTGCTCCTTTTGTGCATATGATCTTTCTTTTGGGATTGCCTCTTTTGAATTTTTCAGGTTTTGCGCGAGAGGCGGAGCGACTGGCAGGGAATGCCTTTGATCTTAGAGACACCCTTGTCTCCTAAACTTTATTTTCTTAGGTATATTTTTTATGCAAAATGTTATAACCTAAGTCGGATGATGCATGAATGCTATGAATGACATGGATTGTTATTATTTCTTTTGTAGGAATTTATGGCACTGTCATTCTTTAATGCTATTGCAGCTCATGCGAAATATGAAGAGCAGGTGGCTGTTAATGAATCACTTCAGTGTCAAGTGGTGACTTGGAGCGAAGGTTGGATGCTGCCTTGCACGAGAGGAGGAGCAAGCACAACATGAATCCCGCACCCTAAGCTAAGATTAGTCGCAAGAGGAAGAAGGTGACAGCTGGCCAACACCTACCTATGAGCCAGAAGATTCACTGAGCATTCCGATGACTGAGGGGAGAACCGAGGATGAAGATATAGGCCGATATTTTATGGATGATATGGAGATCTCATCTCACCCGATTGGCGTTGATGATCAATCTTAGATCGATTTATTATTGATTTTTGTTTTGAATTTGTGGTTTGTACCTCTGATACATCGGGGTTTGGAATATTTGGTTTTATTTGGTTTGTGGATGGGTTAGGCTTAGGATTTGATACATTTGCGCCTACGGGCTTTTCAATTTGGAATAAATGGATTTTTGGCTTGAATTATGTTTAGGGACAGATTGCAGGTTTTTTATAGGTTTTAGAAAGGCTCGAATTGATCAAAACATGTGCGGAATTTTCTGGAAATATTGTCATACCGCCGCCGGCATCATTGATGTCGCCATCCACATGAAAATTTGGACTTGCTAAATAATATAAACAACATAGCCTGCGATTGATACAGTCGGGGGCTTCATCTTCATATCGCCACCAACTTTACTGATACCATTGGCGACTTCAGCTATATCACCGGCGGCTTCACTTCTAAAATTATAGATTTTGACCATTTTTCCATATCCAGCCATGGCAACCCATAACCAGCAACTACGGAAGTTCCTAAAAACCCTGGGAAATGCAGATTGGTAGAAGTTATAGAAATTTAGGCTTTGAGGATTTCACTACATGACTTTGTGGCTGGTTAGCACCGAGAAAGCGAGAAATCTAACCATACGAAATGAATTAGAAATACGAAAAACTCTGCTAAAGTGCTAATTGAACAATTTCTGTATGATTTTAATATTATGATCCATGATAATCAATAGAGAAATCCTAAGTGCTGAACAGGCATTGGACCCAACTGGTAATGGGCCTAGAGCCCTGAAAAAAATATTCTTGGCGTAAGAAGAGTGGAACATAGGGATTTGTGAAATATACAGCTGGTTGAGATTTAGTTTTACCCTTTTTACATGTAGGGGTAGTGAGTTATCCATCTTAGAGGTATCTACATATATCAATACATATAGTGAGCAGTTGTAGTTGTACTTTTGTTGTGTGTGAAGAAAATTAGGTTGTTTATGTTTTGGTCCTGAACCATTTGAACAGAGAGAGGAGTTATCTGAATTCCTAGTGGGTATGTTTGGTTCATAATTCAGATTCAATTCTATCTTTAGTTGATATTTCCTTTCTCTATATCATACTATTTCAGCTCTCAGTTGCATACTATATGTACTTCAATGAATATATATATATATATATATATATATATATATATATATATATATAGAAAGTTTCCAGGTGATTGACTTCAAAACTTATTTAGTCCTCGAAAATGATCTCATCCGGCCAGGAGTTGTTGATGCCATTTTTCAGTTTGAAGGCATAAACTATGCCGTATCTAAATAGACTAGTGAACCTAGTGTCTCATTTTGCTTGACCAAAATTGTTGTTTCGGGAAACTTACGAATAAAAGTGTCTTGAGTCCAGCCTGTAAAGTGTATCGTAAATCAACTTTCCTTTGTATTTAATGAGGGTCGGTCCTGATAAGTTCAAGGCCATAGACAAAATAATATATGAACCAACATATTAAGGCCCTTCAAAAAAGTTGTGTAACATAAAATGCAATAAATAATTAAATAAAAAATTAAAATGATAATAAATTATACTTAATTATTAATAAGAAAAAGCAACTAAAAAGTCAAAAGGGCAAAAATAATAATAATTAGAATTTCAATTAAAGCTATTATATTACAAAAAACAATACTAAAAATTATTTCTTTTACAATAAAAAAAATAAAAAATTTGGATCCCTTCCAGCTATGGGCCTTGGGCAGTTGCACCGAATGCATACCCTCAGGGACGGCACTATATTCAATTGAAAAGAAGTTCAGTGTCCTGGTATTTTCTTTCATATGCTAAACACAATTATGTACATGTTTCAAAGAATGCAATTGGAAAATGTGTTTTGTTTATCTTTTTGGTTCCACTGCTTTAAGACTTATACTTAAGTGGTTTTTTTATTGCAGGTATTGGTAGCTCTTCAAGCAGCATTGACAGTAATGGGTAATGTCACAATGTGCATTGCTGCATACCGTATATGCAAATCATCTTCAGAAGAACGCCCCAACAATATTTGTGTTACGTTTATTTGCCTGAACGAATATCCTTCCATGCATCTCTTACTCACAAGGTAAGGCTACTTTAATGCTGTAATGCTTTTAAGAGAAAGTTGAGCTGCTGCTACTATGCACATTCTCATAAATACTTGTAAATATAGGCCAAATGTTTACAGAACAATTTCATTCTTGTGGGACACCGAATGAATATATCAGGCCCCAATTTCACCATTTAGGACAATTGTGTTAAAAAAACAAGTTCTACCTGATGTAGAATAGTTGGGACCCTTAAGAGTCAAAAGGCCAGCTAAATAGTCTGAGTTGTGCCTATAATGATAAAGATTAACTGATTTTAATTTTTGTCAATAAAGTAGGGTTGACTCTTGTGTTTCTACTTGATTAATAAAACATATATTTTCTTCTACACTTTGGATCATCAAATAGAGTATTGCCACAGCTAAAGACTACGTAAATCTCAAATAAATCTGGTTCTCTGAGCCACTTATTGCTCATTGTGAAAAGTGACACCATTTTCAATTTGTTTTTGTAGTTAAGTGCTTATGATGCATCTGATTCAAACCATTAGAGCCTGAAAAACCTTTGAATATCACTTGCAACAATTGTTTTTTGCTGGCAGTTCAAATTTGCCATTTTGAATTTCTGGCAAGTTAATAATTAATGATGATTATATGGATAAAAGAGCAAAGAATAAATTACTGGACTTTTTAAGCAAATATAAATGCAATGTTGAAAAAATGTAGTTATAAATAAGGACAAATAACTCATTTGGCGTGCCTATTGATCAGAAGCTATGCTTTCAAGAATATTAAAACAAGCTACCATATCACTCAGTTACAAAGGAATAAAGTACAAGTGTTTACCTTTGAAAAACAAGTTCTATGTCATCTGTTCTAAAGCTCTATTAACAGATTTGTATTAAGAACTTCAGTAATTCCTATAGAGAATGAATGAGTTCCTGCATTCTGCATAAATTGAAATAGCTCATGAACTCGAATAACGAGTATATTATTAAGTAAATGCAAATTAGTGGCGAAACATAACTGGATGCTGGTTTATTCTTTCAAACCTTCCTCCCACACTGTACAAGGTATTTGCTTTCTCTCTATTCGATTTTGATCAGCCTGAATAAAGTCCTTTTTAGTTCCACTCAACCGCTAAAACAAGTCTAGGTAAAGGAAATTGGAAAATATTAAGAGAATATTTAATAAAATATACTGACTTCTTTGAAGTTCCACAGCTGATTATGCAAACAACTCCAAAATGGTGATGAACAGAAGTTTGGCTGCCCTTTAAAATTGCAACAGATAAACAAAGTGGTCACGAGCCAGCTATCGTTTTGTTTTACTAACAGATATGAACATATATCGGTGTTGATCCATAATTCGTATTCCATACTTTTTCTATCAACAACAGGCCCAATAATAAGTTACGAGAAAAATAATAGCAGTTGAATAAAAGATATGCAGATTTTTAGTGGAAACCCCAAATAAATTAGGGAAAAACCACGGGACAAACTCCGAATAATTCTCCACTATAAAATAATAGTAGGTACACCAAGAGATTACAAAATAGTGGCACACAAGTGTTTCCCAAAACCTCACTATTTTCTCTCTTACCAACTCCTAGGAACCCTTTTCCTAAGTCTCTCTGCACAGATTATATTTTTATCTGTGTTTCTTCACTTTTGCTCTGCTCTTAAAATGAGCAAAACCTCATCTATTTATAGGAGATTTAAAACGCGTATGGCCGAATTGTGCACAGTAATTTTACTGTGCACTTTTTGAAAAATACTTTGCCGACATGCTTCTTTTTTTTTAATTAATTCAGTGGGTCCCACAATAAGGAGGGACACCACTCAACAAATCTCTCCCTCCCGACTACATTGTGGGACTCTCCATTCCGGTTGCTTCAAAGCACTGGTCGAATTTTTCTTTTGGTACGACCTTCGTTAGCATATCAGCAGCATTGTTGTTGGTATGAATCTTTTGCAACTTGAACTCTTTTCCTTCAATGGCAAGTCTAAGCCAGTGATACCTTAAATCAATATGTTTCGTCCGTGCGTGGTACATAGTATTCTTGCTCAAGTCTAATGCACTTTGACTATCACAATAAACTATGCATTCTTCTTGTTGTACGCCCAATTCGGTAAAGAATCGCTTTAAACAAAGCATTTCCTTTCCTACTTCTGTTGCTGCAACATACTCTGCTTCGGTTGTTGATAACGAAACACATTTTTGTAACTGTGACTACCATGAAATAGCTCCCCCTGAGAATGTAAATAAATAACCCGATGTAGATTTTCTTTCATCAAGGTCACCAGCCATATCTGCATCTGTGTAACCAACAAGTGTAGATTTTCCAACTCCAAAAGTCAAACATAACTTTAAAGTTCCTCTCAGGTATCTGAAGATCCATTTTACTGCTCCCCAATGTGTCTTCTGGGGATTTGATAGGAATCTACTCACAACTCCAACTGCATGAGCGATGTCTGGTCTCGTACACACCATTGCATACATCAAACTGCCGACCGCTGATGAATATGGAACATTTGACATATCTTCTTCATTTTTCTATGCTGAAGGGTAGGATTTCTTACTCAACTTGAAATGAGCGGCAAGTGAAGTGCTAACTGATTTAGCATTCTTCATTTTGAACCTTTCTAGTACTCGTTCGATATATTTTTCTTGTGACAACCACAGTCTGTTGGACCTTCGATCTCGAGTAATCTCCATTCTAAGAATTCGCCTTGTCGGTCCCAAATCCTTCATGTCAAACGCCTTAGACAAATCACACTTCAACTTACTAGTCATTTTGGCATCTGGTCCAACGATTAGCATATCATCAACATATAAGAGAAGAATGATAAATTTTCCATCAGGGAATTTCTGGACATATACACATGGATTAGCTTCTATCCTCTTGTACCCTTGATTCATCATGAAGGAATCAAACTTTTTATACCATTGTCGTAGGGCTTGTTTCAACCCATACAAACTTTTCTTCAAGCGACAAACTGTGTCCTCCTTTCCCTTAACCTTGAAGCCTTCTAGTTGTTCCATATAAAATTCTTCTTCTAAATCCCCATGCAAGAACCGGTCTTTACATCAAGCTGTTCTAACTCAAGATTCAAGCTAGCTACAAGGCCTAGCACGATTCGAATGGAACTCATTTTCACAATTGGTGAAAAAATTTCAACAAAGTCGACACCTTTATTTTGAGTAAATCCTTTGACGACCAATCGAGCTTTGTATCTCACTAGGTTTCCATCATCTCTCTTCAGCTTGTACACCCATTTGTTCTTGAGTGTTCTCTTCCCTTTAGGAAGTTTCACCAGCTTGTGCATGCCATTCTTCTTTAAAGAATTCATCTCCTCCTACATGGCCTTCTTCCAACAATCTTTATCTTTACAAGATTGCACATCTTGGAAGCTTTTAGGCTCCCCCTCATCAGTGATTAAAATGTAATCAGAACTGGAGTATTTTGTAGATGGTTGGCGTTCTCTGATTGACCTCCTTAATTGAGGTTCTTCGTCTGGTAGAATGGGGTTCTCTGGCTCCCCCTGCTCAATACCTCTTCATTTATATCTTCATCTACAATCGTATCTTGATCCCTCACAACTGGCTCTTCTTCTCCATCTTATTCTGATTGATGCATTCTTCTATCTGTGGCATCATATGATAGAATGCTCTCTAGTGTAATATCAATAACACCATCACTTGTAGATCTTTCGCCGATGATATCATTCTCATAAAATACAACATCTCGGCTCCTTACAATTTTCTTTTTCATCGGATCCCATAATCTGTAGCCGAACTCTTCATCTCCATAACCTATAAAAGTGCAGGGAATTGATTTATCATCAAGCTTTAGCCTTTGCTCTTTAAAAACATGCATAAATGTCTTGCAGCCAAATACCCTTAAGTGAGAGTATGAGATGTTTCTACCTGTCCAGACCCTTTCTGGAATATCAAAATCCAAAGGTGCATAAGGTAGTCGGTTGATGAGATAGACAGTAGTATTGACAGCTTCTCCCCAAAATGACTTAGGTAAGCTAACCATTTTGAGCATGGATCTAACTCTTTCAACAATGGTACAATTCATTCATTCGGCAACGCCATTGTGTTGAGGTGTACCAGGAACTGTCTTTTCATGCCTGATACCATATTGACTACAGTAATCCTTAAACTCCTTAGAGATATACTCACCACCATTATCTATACGCAAACACTTCAATGGCACTCCAGTCTCCCTTTCCACCATTGTATGGAATTGTTGAAAGTGCTTGAATACTTGATCCTTTGTGCGCAGTAAATAAATCCATGTCTTCCTTGAGAAATCATCAATAAAGGTAAGAAAATATCTTCTTCCTCCAATGGATTCTGTATCCATGGGACCACAAACATCAGAGTGTACCAACTCTAACTTATTATTTCTCCTTCTAGAGCTTTTCTGAGGTGAAACTCGATCTTGCTTCCCAAATAAATAGTGATCACACGGGTTAATTTTTCCTTTGGCTAATGGGATGAGGGACTTCTTAGCCAATATATTCAACCCTTTCTCACTAACATGCACCAGTCACCTATGCCACAAATTTGGTAAAGCATCATCTCCAACTGTATTCAGTTGACCCGCACATATTGTTGCGTGCGTTTTGTATAGCGAGCAACACAATCTTCCTTTTGCCACCACCAATGATCTTTTGGTGAGTTTCCAATTTCCATTGCCTGTATGATTGTGATAACCTTCCTTGTCCAATACACTAACAGACAAAATGTTTAACCTAAGATCTGGAATGTGTCACACATTTTTAAGTGTTAATGTGCATCCGACACTTGTCTTCACGCAGATATCACTGATTCCCACCATTTGTGAGACACTATTATTTCCCATTTTAATAGTACCAAAATTGCCCGCTTTATATGTTGAGAAGTATTCCCTTTTTAGAACACAGTGGTATGAGGCACCGGAATCTACAATCCACTCAGTATTAGCACCTCCAATATGACAACAACCTGTATCATGAGATAATAAAGCCACCTCTCCATCTTCTATTATGACTGTAGCGGATGTGTTTTTGTCACTATCATGACTTCGATTTGCATTATCTTGTTTAAAGAAATGGCAGTTCCTTTTAAGATGACCCTGCTTTCTATAGTGGTAGCATGACCTCTTCTCCCGAAACTTGGATCTATCTCTAGATTTTCCATTCCCACGACCTCTACTCTTGCTTTGACCCCTGTTTTCTGTGACAAGGGCTTGTGAACTGGTACTGGCAACATCTCTTCTACGAAGTTCTTCATTAAGTAGGCTATTCTTTACCATAGACATTATTACCACACCATTTCGAGCTGAGTTACTCAATGATACGACAAGAGTATCCCAGCTATCTGGTAGAGTTCCCATTAAAAGACATGCTTGCATCTCATCATCCAAGGACATATCGGTGACTGCTAACTCACTTATGAATCCTTCAAAGTCGTTCAAGTGTTGTGTGATTGATCGTCCCTCTGTCAGTTTTAAGTTCTTGACTTTGCGAATCATGAACACTTTTCCTTGAGCATTTTTAGCCTCGTACATATCCTCTAGCTTCTTCCAGAGAACTTTGGGATCTGTTTCATTCCTCACGTGGTTATACAGGCTAACATCTATCCATTGGCGTATTATACCCAATGTCTGCTTCTTCAACTTTATCCACTGCTATTCTTTCATATCCTTTGGCTTTACATCATCACCTTCAATTGGATCGTACAAATCTTTCCAATTAAGGTAGTCGATTTCCATATTAAATAATTCGTATCCGTCAATTTGATCATTACACCATTGTTCGCCATGTCAAAACTTTAAAAATGGCAAAATTTTACTATTCACATGAATAGTATCATATATGTGAATAGTGTCTATACTCAAATAGTAATGGAAACAGTTTAAATAATAAAACATTATTATAAAATGGACCAAATATGAATAGTATTATTCAAGTTACTATTTTACTATTCACTCAAATTACGTTTCCATGACGGCTTTTCGAACGGATTGTGCCACCGGATTCCCCGTAATTTTCTCGTCGTCGTGGTATATTTATTTTTGAAAAATATATCCACGGATTTTACTGATAAAACAACATTCGGCTCTGATACCACTCGTTAGTCCCAATAATAAGTTACGAGAAAAATAATAACAGTAGAATAAAAGACACGCAGATTTTTACTTGGAAACCCCAAATAAATTAGGGAAAAACCACGGGACAAACTCTGAATAATTCTCCACTATAAAATAACAGTAGGTACACCAAGAGATTACAAAATAGTGGCACACAAGTGTTTCCCAAAACCTCACTATTTTCTCTCTTACCCAACTCCTAGGAACCCTTTTCCTAAGTCTCTCTGCACAGATTACATTTTTTATCTATCTTTCTTCACTTTTGCTCTGCTCTTAAAATGAGCAAAACCTCCTATATTTATAGGAGATTTAAAACGCATATGGCCAAATTGTGCACAATAATTTTACTGTGTACTTTTTGAAAAATACTTTGCCAACATGCTTCTTTTTCTTTTTTTTAAATTAATTTAGTGGGTCCCACAATAAGGAAGGACACCACTCAACATTATGTGTAAATCCAATTGTTCTTTCTCTTTATCAACAAACCGAACTTCATATCTTGTTTTCACCTCAATTCAACACTAAATCCAATTGTTCGCTGCCCAATTCCAAAGACTTGGAACTAGAGATGTAATCTGTATAAAATGCACTAAAATATGCAACTGCTAAATTTTGCTGGAATCATTTACAAAAGTTTCCACAGGATGAGGGTACTCGCCGTTGAGGCCCACAAGGGCAACAGGTTGGCTAAGATGAAAGAACCGAAATAGAAAGAAACAAAGACATGAGAAATAGAAAGAAACAAAGACATGAGAAAAATGCTTATACTATCACCCAAGAAAGTACCATTCATTAACTGATATGGTAAAATTTATACTATCATCCAAGAAAGTACCATTCATTAACTGATATGCTAAAATAGGCTGCCACACATGTAAAACAAATGTAATGATAGTTAGACTCCATATAAATGAAAGCAGACATGCATATATGAAAACAGCAATATATAAGGCCTTCAAGAGGGAAATAGCAAGCAACATAAGAAACCGGTGAAACTGTAAAAACAAATCATACATAAAAGAAAGGTGAAATAGCCTTGATATGAGAAAATTGATACATATTTGCTGTTTGAACACAAAAAATGATGAGTTAGGAATTAAAATGGTGTTCGTAAGATTTCTATAACAAGTCCCTTTTGTCGTTACATGGAGAAACAACTGTTGTTCAGATCTGCTACTCTTTGTTGCTGATCCTAAATCGTATGCAGAACTACCCATTTAAAATCCATGTTCTAGTTGCTGGTGATCCCAAGTTGTAGGTATTATTCTCTGTTTAGAGGATTTCTTGTGTTCTGAAACAGGAAGAATAGGAATCAAATAAACATCATAAAGCCCAAAACATAAATCAAAGAGCCGATTTCTTGTAATTTGGTAGGAAGAACTAATTTATGTTCAGAAGCAGAGAATTCGAGAAAAAATAAGAAATTGGAAAGACATGCATACTCAAGTAAAACTGAGAAATTAGATGATGTTAAATCACAGATGCAAATTGTCATAATGGATATTAACGATAATAATAAATATAGATGATGTCCTTATATGTCATTTTACACTAAATTATCCATACTAGATACTAAGATGCACACAACTAACCGCAATCCGCTAACAACAACAACAAACCGCAACAGCTAACAATTGTCCTAAAAAAATCAAACCAAACCATGTCAACTGCCACATCGGATTTAAGGGCCTAAGTAATAGGTGCTTTTGAAAGTTGGAGGGGGCAAGTACAGGCGGGTAATGATTTATTTGGCCAAATACAAATAAAGCATTTCATTGCATGCTGACATACAACTTCCACTGATTTATCAGGGTCATGTATCCTTTGTTTGGAATCAACATTTTTGAAGGAATTCAATTTATGCAGAAGATTTGTAAATTTTCTACATAAAATGAATTGAACTTCAAAAATTAGCTTTCCAAACACAACTGTAGTAAGGAAGAATCAAAGTAAAACCAATAGCAAGAATGACATACAATGATTTAGCTGCCAATGAGGGTAGATGGTTCATCTCTTATAAATATATCCTTGAAAGATTATCACTTTCTATAGAGTTCCCAACAAAGTGGCATTGAACTCGTAATGGACGACATCTGCACTAGAACACTCACAACACTAGAATGGATTAAAATGAATAAACAAGAATAGATAAATGAAGCACAATAAACTCAACTCCTCTCTCTACACAGAGCCATTTTTACAAGTGTAAAGTTCTCTAAATACCCTCCAGCTCACCCTACCACAGTATCTTTTGAAGCATGACTTATTACGTTAAAGATTTTAGTACTTAAATGAAATTGTTTACATATCTTCATATGTATCATCTTCACAAACTTGTGGTTCAATGACATCCTCGGCACCAATATCCAGAGCAATCTCAAGAAGCTGATATGTGTCTGCATTAGTGAGTTTTATGTGTTTGCACCAATAACTCCAAATTCTATCATAGATTCCATAGAGCCTGAAGATGTGTGTCTTGATCTTGATGGGTCCAGACCAATTGACCAATTGTGTGTGCCAAATAAATTAATGGGACTAAAACCATTAATTAGATGTTTTTTCCACCAGTCCAATTTTACAACTCCGTGTTGCATTCTTTGCCAACTTGATAAATGATTTGTCACCTATTATTTCTACATTTTAGGTGAAGCTTTTGCCTATAAAAGGCACTCCCTACAATCTAAATTTTATTACAGAAAAATTGTAGAGTATTCCTCTTATAGAGAAAAATATACCTACAAGAGAGAGTGAGAGAATATTAGAGAGGGGAAGTTGAGTGATTTTATCTTGTGAATAAAATTGGGTTATTTCCAACTGTCCTAAAATTGTTGTTTACCTCAGGTTTTGGGTATCCTTGAGAGAGGCTTCATTTTTATATTCTCATTATTTATTAGTGGAGTTATTTTAGCGCCCCGTGGTTTTTCCCTTTCAAAGGATTTCCACGTAAATCTTTGTGTCTCTTTATTGCTATATTTATTTTTATACTCGTTATTGCTACGTCTACTTAGTTAATACATATCACCTTACTACCGAATTAATATACGGGGACCCAACAAGTGGTATCAGAGCTGTTGGTTCCATAAAGGTGGTTGTGTTAATTAAAATGAAAGGTTCTTTAACATCCATGATCAAATTGAACGGTTCGAATTAGTCAATTTAGAAGCCCATGATGGAGGATATATTGTACTGCAAAGATATGCATGAAGCAATCGAAGGAGACATCGCAAAGCCGAAAGACATGAAAGATCCAGATTGGAGCAAGTTGAATAGAAAGGCCATCGATACCATTCGCCAGTGGCTAGATTTCAATGTGTTCGGCCATGTCTCGGAGGAAACGTCTGCCCATAAGCTATGGAAGAAGCTACAAGATCTTTATGATAGGAAAACTGCTGGAAACAAGCCGTTCCTAATATAGAAACTTGTCAACATGAAATATAAGGAGGGAACTCATATTGCCGAATTTCTAAATGAATTTCAAAGTGTTATTAATCAGTTATATTCTATGAAAATCACACTTGAAGATGAGGTACAATCCTTATTACTGGTCAATTCTTTACCGGAGAGTTGGGAAACCTTGATGGTATTTATGACCAATTTCTGCTCCTGATGGAAAAGTTTCCTTGAACCACGCTATTAGCACTCTACTCAACGAGGAAACAAGGAGGAAAGTTTTAATTACTGAAAGTAGTCAAGCTCTTATCACAGAACACAGAGGCCGAAGTAAAATTAGAGGTCCTAACAATAATGACAAATCCAAAGGAGGAGACAAGTTCAGAGGCAGATCTAAGTCTAGGGGTAAAGTCAAATGCTACCACTATGGACTAGAAGGCCATCTAAAGAGGAACTATCTGTAACATCCCATTTCACACATTATTTTAGTCATTTATACATATATATTAGAAATTATTAGATGAAGTATAAATATATAATAAATATATTAATTTTGGTATATTTGGTTTAAAATATATTAGATATATACATATACACACTTAAATATATAAAAGGGAGTTGAAATTTTGTGAAGGTAAAAGTAGAAAATATAGTTGGTAATTAAATTAGTACTTGAGTTGTTTATTATTGGTATAAGTATAGTATAACATAAGTGTAAGTATTATATAATGAAAAAGAAAGGCAAAATGGTCATTTTAGCCTATAGATAGTTGTGGAGGTGATAAAGAAGAGATAAGTATCTGAAATTAGCCATAAAAGAAAGAAAAACTCAGAATATGAAAGGGTAGGAGCAGAAGAGAAGGAGAAGAACAAAGAGAGAGGAAGAATCAGGTATGTATATGATTTTGTAATATGATTTTTGAGATGTTAGACATAGAATTTGGGGTTATGAAAACAATACAAATTAATTTTGTACATCTCTAGGTTACTTCTATAAAATTTGGGGATTTTTAGATGAGTAGATCTATAGATATGATTTTTATAAGATGAAGTGTGCAGAACTGGATGATCAAAGAGATGGTGTGAGTTTTAAAATTAATTTGGGATTGTTATACTCCTTAGAAAATTCTGAGTTTTTGATATGTTATTCCCTTACGTGTATAGTTTAAGTAGGAAAAAGAATCAGGTCGATTCATGTTGTTTATAAAAAGTTATGGTCGTTTTACTATGTTGTTGTCCAGGTTAAGCGGGACTGAAACATGTTTTGAAGGAAAATTCACTATAAATTGTATAAGGCTTTGAAAATTTTGAGGTTTTAGTATGTTATGTAATTGTGTATTAGGAATTTAACAAAATAAGAATCAGCACATTTTAGTAAGTAAGTCGAAAGTTATGAATTTTGAAGTGAAGTAAGGTCATAAGAATACTGGTTCTAAGTGTAGGAAAAAAAGGACAGAATTAGAGTTCAAAGTATAAAATTTGTAATAAATAGAAAAGTGATCAGAAAATTATGAAATTATAGTATGTTATAAAGTTATGTGTTAAGAGTAAAATGAAACTAGAATCAGGTCATTTGGTTGAGTACTTTGAGAGATATGACTGGTTATAGTCAATAAGGTCACAAGGATAATAATTTTGTTCTAGTTTATATTAATCTTTATATATTTACGAAAGGATATAAGATGTATATATGTATGTTTGATATATAAATATGTACGTTATAGGAGCTCAAAACAATGAAGAGATTCCGGAGAAAGGTCCAGGTCGTTTCGAAAGAATTAGCTCGGATAATCTGTGAGTATAAACATGATATGAATATATGGGTGAAATGTGTTGATGTGTTAATTGTATGAATATGTGAATGTGATATGAATTGTTTTGATATGAAATTGTATGAGAAATATGTTGCTATGTGACATTTGAATATGATAATCGATTGAATTCTTAAGTGAAGTGAATTGGTGCATATATGAATTATTGGATAAGTTTATAATGAGAATTGTATTTGATAACTGGATTTATATGATATATGTATGTGGAATATATGTTCATTTGTGTTAATATATGCTAATTGTAAGTTCAATGGTTCATAAAAACAAACATTTGCACTTGAATATATGAAAAATATAAGAGACGTTGTGACATAGCCGATCAAACATTGCAATACATGTTCTGTTCATCTGGACCTATATGGTCAACCAATTACAATATCTGACAAATGGACCGAACGGTCAACCAATTGTTTATCTGGACCGAAAGGTCAACCAATTGTTACATAGCTGGCTAGTAAATCAATTGACAATTGTTACAAATGTTACATATATACCGGGGCAATAGTTTGGCTGGAAATGTCACAATAATTAAATAACCGGTTCATTCACTCTCATATAAGTGTGACCGTATATTGAATTTGTTGATATATATATGTGATTTGCTAAATTCATAGATTGTTTATATTCACTGAGTTGCGCCTCATATAAAGCGCTAAATTTTTCAGAGCTGATAAAGTTTGTACTAGAAGCTTATTACCTATAGATATCATGGACGAAAGATTGGTTGGTTGTGTTCTATCTCGCTCCCTCTCCTCATATGACAAGCATATAGTATAGAAAGTGGTCGGGTTTTGGTTTTTATTTTGTACACATTTGTTGTAATAGGATATTATGTTATAGGTATTATAAATCGAATGTTAAGTTTTGTTAGTATATTATATATATAAATGAAGTATAAGTACAAAAAAAATTTATATGTTGTGATTACGATTTTGGTGATTTAGTATAAGGTATAGGTTATTTCACTGTTGAAAGCTGAAAAGAGAACATAAGGATGGCAATAACCAGGAGGAAGACAAGAACACCACTGCAGCAATTGAGGAGATTGTTGTTCTTTCCTTCAGTCATGAAGAACAATGTCTGCAAGTCTCAAGTCAAGATGATACGGAATGGGTGATTGACACTACAGCATCTTATCACGCCACTCCCAACAAGGAGTTCTTCACCACATACAGAGCAGGAAATTTTGGTGTGGTGAAGATGGGCAATAATGGCCATTCCAAAATCATTGGAATTGGTGACATTCGTATTAAGACGAACACTGGCCGCACACCCATCCTCAAAGAAGTTAGACATGTTCCTGATTTGAGGCTCAACTTAATATCTTATGGTGTCCTAGATCGTGAAGGCTTCGAGAATTTCTTCGGGAGTAGGAAATGGAAGCTTACCAGGAATTCCTTGGTGATTGCAAAAGGTGCCATGTGTTGTACACTATATAAAACAAAGTCATTTGTAAAGATGGATTGCATGCTGTTTAAGAAGAGTCTTCACCAGATTTGTGGTATAGAAGATTGGCTCACATCAGTGAGAAAGGGTTGCAGATTCTAGCCAAGAAGGCGCTCGTACCTTCGGCTAATGGTACACCACTATCTCCATGTGATTACTGCCTATTCGGCAAGCAACATAGAGTGTCATTCAACAAGTCATCAAGCAGAAAATCAAGTGTTCTCGACTTGGTGCACTTAGATGTTTGTGGCCCCTTTGAATATGAGACCGTGAGAGGTAACAAGTATTTTGTTACGTTCATTAATATGCATTGCAGAAGCTATGGATGTATCTTCTAAGAATAAAAGATCAGGTATTCCAGTCATTCCAGAAATTTCATGTTATGGTGGAAAGAGAAACGAATAAGAAATTTAAATGTCTCTAATCCGATAATGGAGGTGAATACTCATCATACGAGTTTGAGAACTACTGTTCCAGATATGGAATTCAACATGAAAATACTGTATCTGGAACCCTACAACACAATAGTGTAGCAGAAAGGATGAATCGCACTATTATAGAGAAGGTCAGATGTATGCTTAAAATGGCTAACTTGATAAAGTCATTCTGGGGGAAGTAGAACGCACAGCCTACTATCTCATCAATAGGTCACCATCTGCTACTCTAGATTTTGATATTCTAGAAAGAGTATGGACCAAAAAAGATGTTCAGTACTCTCATCTAAAGGTGTTCGGTTGTAAGGCATTTGCGCATGTGCCTAAGGAGCAACGGTCAAAGCTTGATGACAAATCAAGTCCATGTATCTTCCTTGGATATAGAGATGAAGAGTTCGGGTATAAACTGTGGGACCCAGAAAAGAATAAGACCATTAGAAGTAGAGATGAAGTCTTTTAAGAAAATGAGACTATAGAAAGCTTTAAGAAGAATGGGAAGTCAGGACTTGTGGATAACGTCACTCCCAGCCATGTTCCTTCATCGTCAAACAGTACCATTAGTGGAGATAAGGGACTAGTGCAAAACAATGATGAAATTCCAGAGCTAATGGAGGATCACGAGCAAGAAGATGTTGATGAGCAGGGGGAGCAACCTATCCAGCAAGCTGAAGCTAAACAATAGCTTAGAAGATCTACCAAGGATCGCCAACCAACATCAAAGTATCCTAGTTCTAAGTATATTCTCCTTACTGATGAGGGGGAGCCGGAGAATTTCTAGGAAGTTCTAACTCATACAGATAAAGAATCTTGGCTGGAGGCAATGCAAGATGAAATGAAATCCTTGCAGAAAAACAACACATATGAGTTATTCGAACTTCATAGGAGAAGAAAAGCCTTGAAGAACAAATGGGTTTCTAAGCTCAAAAGAGATGGCAATGGAAAGCTACTGAAGTATAAAGCTCGTCTAGTGGTGAAAGGTTTTCAACAGTAGAAGGGAATTGATTTCGATGAGATTTTTTCTCCTGTGGTTAAAATGACTTCTATTCGAGCAGTTCTAAGCTCGGTAGCAAGTTTGAATCTTGAGCTTAAGCAGTTAGATGTGAAAAAACTGCCTTCCTTTATGGCGACTTAGAGGAAGAAATCTATATGGCACAACCAAAAGGCTTCAAAGTGAAAGGAAAAGAGCACATGGTTTACAAGCTGCAAAAGAGTATATATGGGTTTAAACAAGTACTCAGGCAATGGTACAAGAAGTTTGACTCTTTCATAAGTAGTCATGACTATAAGAAGACTCAGGCAGATCCATGTGTTTACTTTAAGAGATTCTCTGATAACAGCTTCATCATACTGTTGTTATATGTCGATCGTGGGACAAGATGTTTTTTCAATTTGTAAACTAAAAGAGCAATTAGCAAAGTCCTTTGACATGAAGGACTTGGGTCCAGCACAGCAGATTTTAGGCATGAGGATTGTTCATGATCGAACAACAATAGGTTGTGGCTGTCACAAGAAAAATATGTTGAACGTGTGCTACAACATTTCAACATGTTGAATGCTAAACCAGTTAGCATTCCTCTTGCCGGACATCTAAAACTGAGCAAGGAATCTTATCCTACAACTAAAGAAGAGAAGGAAGACATGAGAAAGATTCCATATTCCTCCGCAGTGGGGAGTCTGATGTATGTGATGGTTTGCACAAGGCCAGACATTGCACATGCTGTTAGAGTTGTAAGCAGATTCTTAGATAATCCGGAAAGACAACACTAGGAAGTAGTAAAATGGATTCTCAGATATTTGAAAGGAAGTTCAAAGAAGTGCTTATGTTAAGGTGGATCTAAATCAATCCTAGAAGGCTTCGTTGATGCTGATATGGCAGGAGATCTTGATCATAGAAAGTTAACTTCGGGATACGTATTTGCATTTGTCGGGGGAGCAATTTCTTGGCAATCTAAATTACAGAAATGTGTTGCACTTTCTACGACCGAAGCTAAGTACATTTTAGCTACTGAAGCAGGAAAAGAGATGATTTGGTTAAAGAGATTCTTTGAAGAGCTGGGTCAAAAACAAGCTGACTGCATAGTATACTACGACAGTTAAAGTGCTACAGACTTGAGCAAGAATACTATGTATCATTCTCGAACTAAGCACATTGATATTTGATATCATTGGATATGGGAACAACTAGAACAAGGAGTTTTTCATCTAGAGAAAATTCCAACAGACGAGAACCCTTCAGATATGTTGACCAAAGTAATTCCTCAAGAAAAGTTTGAGTTGTGCAATGAGCTAATCGGCATGCGCTCCAATTAAGAGCTGACTTGATACCCCATTGGTCTGGAGGGGGAGAATTGATGGGTCTAGACCAATTGACCAATTGTGTGTGCCAAATAAATTAATGGGACCAAAACAATTAATTAGATTTTTTTTCCACCAGTCCAATTTTGCAACTCCGTGTTGCATTTTTTGCCAGCTTGATAAATGATTTCTCACCTATTATTTCTACATTTTAGGTGAAGCTTTTTCCTATAAAAGGCACTCCCTGTAATCCAAATTTTATTAGAGAAAAATTATAGAGTACTCCTCTTGTAGAGAAAAATATACCTACAAGAGAGTGAGAGAATATTAGAGAGGGGGAGTTGAGTGATTTTATCTTGTGAGTAAAATCGAGTTATTTTCAACTGTCCTAAAATTATGGTTTATTTCGGGTTTTGGGTATCCTTGAGAGAGGCTTAATTTTTGTATTACCATTATTTATTAGTGGAGTTATTTTGGCGCCCCGTGGTTTTTCCCTTTCAAAGGATTTCCATGTAAATCTTTGTGTCTCTTTATTGCTATATTTATTTTTATACTCGTTATTGTTACGTCTATTTTAGTTAATATATATCACCTTGCTACCGAATTAATATACGGGACCCAACAGATCTATGCCTGATAAGTGGCTGCTCTTCCACATCTTCAGATTCATCTGGAGTCCTCAACCTAAAACATATCCAAGAAATCTGTCAAACGTCTTACCTTCAAAAGTGGCTACTTAGCCTAAAAAATTGAGAGTTCCAAAACAATCAGGTCATAACAAACTAAAATATCATATTTAGCAGCAATCATAGATAAATACCGATGTGCCCAGTTCCATTACCTCAAACTTAGAAGCCCCCATTTCAAACACTCCAACTTTTACCCTTAGCTCCCGCAATGCTTTCTCTTGCTCCAATGCCTGATTTTATTTCAAAGTTAATTGAGTCAATCTTTCCGGTAAGGGCATCACCAATAAAAGAATACCTCTTCTTACTGGGTGCACAAAGACAATTCTGAAAGATATTGAAACAAGGAGAAAAACTGCATTCCCTTTTAAAAAGAACAAGGGTATCCTAAATGTAGAAGGCTTAATAAATTGTAGGTTTGCATGGTTTAACTGATGAAATAACCTCAAGGGCAGTGCAGGCTTCTCCTCTTGAGTTTGCTAGTTAACTAGCATACCTCTAAGTATAGAGAAAACCACATAAGATCATTCAATTAGGATACATTATGAGATTAACTTCTAAAGCTTACCTTCTACTCTATTAACCCCTAAAAGGCAAATCCATAGGAATATTGAACATTTCACTACCATAGCATATGTGTAGCAGCAATGCATCATAATCTCAAGCATTGAATAAGTCAGACAAATTTTTGGATTAGCCTACCTCAGCTTCTATCTTTGTGGCCACCATAGTAGCTCTAATCATTTATTCTATATATATCATTTCCACAATTTGGTGAATTATCAAATTCAGGAGCACTCAGCGGGTCGAATCCAGATTCAAAATGGATAAAAATTTAGTATCGGGTTTTAAAATTGGACTCAGATCCTTATGCGTTTATATATATATATATATATATATATATATATATATATATATATATATATATATATATATATATATATACATACATACATACATACATACATACATACATACATGAAAACCCTAAATTTTGCAGCCTCCCTCTATTTCAGTCCCTTGGAACCCAACATCCCTCGTCTGTCCCTCAAATCCTTTCTAGATCTCAATACTTCTCAACATTTATCTCTGTACATATTTGCCTCCATCACTCTCGGCCCTATTCTCTCTCCATAGATCGTGTCAGCTCTCAGTTAATTTTCTATTTCGTCTTTCCGTTTTCAGTTTAATCGAACAGCGAATCTGCTCGATTTTTGTTTGATTTGTTGACAAAATCGTATTGGAAACAACCTCTTTGTAATTACAGAGGTAAGGTTGCGTACACCCGACCCCCTCTTACCTCACTTGTGCGGGAGCCTTGAAGGCATTGGGGTAATGTTGTTGTTGTTGACAAAATCGTCTTCAGTTGATAAAGATTGACGAGCATGACCCGGACTGTAACTCAAAACACTAACCCTTAGTTTTGGCGCTATTCAAAAACGCCCAGCTACTGGTTGGGGCTGGGGTGTTACTGGGTAGTTTTTACAGATCTGGATCTTCTTTTTAAGTTCCAACCCGGATATGGATCGGGTCCAAAGATTGGGTCCAGATGAGGACCCGTGTATAATATAATAAAGGGGTTCACAAATATTGTCACTGGAATTCCGTATCTTCTTCACTTTCTTTTCTCACCTCTCACTTCTCCGCAGGTCTCACTCATTTTTCACCGTAAAGCACCACAAGCTGCCATCTAACACCGTAAGTCATCATTTCTGATCATGCGTTTCAACCTGTTTCCATCTCCCATTCGTAGCGATATAAAATAGTAGGGGTTCTTTTGAATTAAGCAGATCTGATGACATTTTAGTTCCAAAAACCGTTTCTCTTTTCATGGATTTCATTCTTAGCTCTAAGGATTTTGAAGTAAGATTTTTTTTATCTTACAAAAACTAATTTATGCTGCCACTCTCAAGGAGTTCGTGGTTTTTTTAATGAAGCTTTAGGTTTTAAGTTTCTGGGTTTTTTGATTATACATTTTTTGAGTTTAATTTGTTTCTGGGCATATCTTTCGAGTTTTTAAGTTTATTTATTGTAGTTTGTGGGTAATAATTATTTTTAAGTTTCTTTAAATTTTGTTTATTATGTATATTTTGAGCTTCGGGTTGTTGCTAGATTTATGAAATTTGTTTTTTATAAACATGTTCTTATTTTTCTTTACAACCTTGTTTTGCCAATAGTTAGTAGGGTAAATTTGTGCAAATGCTAACCAACATGCATTGTTTAGGGTTGAATTTGACGAAAAGAAAGAATTATGAGAAGTTTTTTTTGGAGATTCTAGAACAATTGTTGTCTATGGAATGGATGGAATGGGGAATTTTTTTACAGGTATTTTTTTCAACTCTATAACTACCTGTGATTTGCATGATATGAAAGTTAGAGTTTTGTTTTTATTTTTTCTTTATATTTTATTCTTTTTATGTGAGTTTAGAGTTCATTGTGATTAATTTTTTGAAAAATAACATGAACAAAAGAAAAAAAATATTGTTGGATTTGATTATTTGCCCCCTACAATATCATGATTCAAATTATGAAATATTATATTTTCAATTTAAACTGAACGGTTTATTCGGCTTAAATTATGACTTTGTTGAACTATAGATAGAATGTAGCTTAAATGGGTCTTGTTTTACTCGTGGCAAAACCGAAACAAAAGAGTTCCGTTTTGAGTTGAAATACATCCTAAATGCTGCTTTTTCATATTAGAATAGCAACAAGTGGATATGGTGGAGCAACCCTTGCCACAAAACAATGTTAGTGCACATGTCTGAGCATTGCTAGGAAAATTCCTTATAATTAAAAGTTACAAAAATACAAGATTGTGCATGATAGAGTCATTACTAACGAGATAAAATGGATATCATTAGTTTAGGATGTACTGTGTCAAATACTAACTGTTATTTTAACTAATTGAAAACAGAGCAAAATTTGTAGTTGGTACCAAATCTGTAACTCTAGAAATCATAAATTCGAGAAATGGAGTATCCTAATTCGATTCTGCAGTTCTAGGGGAGGTGCTTCTCTGTTCATCAAATTCTGTAACAATAGTTTCAAAGTTTCCATTGAATGTGCTCTGATTGTTTTAAATTTAGGTTTTTAGTTTGAGGATTTGATGATTTGGGGATCTTTTAAAGAGCCTAGTGATGGAAGATTAAATTAAACGAGAAACTTAATTTAGGCTTGTAATTTGCGTGAAAATGAAGCAATTGAAAAATGGAGGAGGCTGGACTTGAAGCCGAAGTTGCAGAACACGAGATTAGGAGGTAGAGAAGGTGAGGAAATTTTCAAAAACGCCTTTTGCGACTTCAGCATTTATAACAGTGTCAGTTAAAAATCCTTTATTTACTAACGGTAAGAAATTTTATATTCTTTTTTGAAAAAAAATTCACAGGCTTTGTTTTGAAAGCGAGTAAAATCACGGGGTGTGTTTTTGGAGTTAACTCTTAATAATATGAGCACCTTTGCAAATGAGAAAAACAGCAAAAGTTGTGATTTTTCACAAAATGTGTGGCTTCCAAAATAGTTGTGCTTATGGGCATGATCTTTTCATCAGCAATTATTGTTAAATTCTTTTATTCCTTAAGGTCAAGCTATTCACCCTAAATGTAACTATGTCACCATTCAAAATTGAGATTTTTTTCGCTATCAATTTAATGTAAAATTTTTGAATCTTAGATTTTATTTATTTAAGTGTTTCTTATACCAACCACCACTTCTTGTAGTATTAAAGAACTTTTTCTCCATGAGTAATATTTCAAGTCAGATTTGAACTTTGTAGATGGAAAAAACATTTATAAGATTTTAAATTAGTGAAAGTTGAACATGTTCACAGACAGTTAATTGAACCCTTCCATAGAGCGAGCTTAGACCAAATTTTCAAAATTACAAGTTCAAAAAAGAAAATACTTCAAACTTGGACTACATTTTCTTAGAACTTTTTATACTTTCATGAAATTGACTTAAGTTTCGGTGAATAAAAATGTCGGAGAATTACAACTAAAATCAAATCTCAACTTCACTGCAGTTAAACATTACTGTAAGAAAGATACATCAAAACTATTTATTACACATGTAAACTATAGAATATACCTATGCAAATTAAGGAAATTGGGAAAATAAAAGTCTCAGTGGGATTCTGTTTTGAATAGAAGAAAATAGAACCTTAGTTACAGTTATGCTCGTGTTTTAATTTTCTGTGAAACGCCAAGAGACTTCAAGAATATTAATTTAACACCAAGAGACTTGATAAATCATCTTTTTTAAAACTAAAGCCCAAACCATTTAAATTTGCTGATGTTAAATACTAATAAGTTGTAGCTCAGTTGGATACTTAGTTCAAGTAAATTGAAGGAGAATAAGGTTCAAATCGCATTAAATACACTTGTTGGGAGGGGTGGGGAGTCTTAACTGTTATTAAACTTCGAATAAGATTATTTCAATAAAAATAAGTATATACTATACAGCCTATCTCATTTTCAGGCTGTTTATAAAAATCCACAACAAAGATTATGATACGAGAGAGGAGTGCAATAATTTAATCAGAGCCGTTGAACATCAGGCCTTATATTTGGGCTGAAAATCTTGCATTTGTAAAAAGAAAAGCCAGATAAAAAGAATGGGTTTCCTAATATGTACTACGAAATTGAGGAGCTAAAACCCTAGTGCTAAAAATTGAATGGAAATTATAGAAAAAAAGGGCGGAGGATTTGGGGCGTGCTATCCATCGGAGTTCTTAACTTTATTGTTTCATTTCTACCTCGAATTGACGAAGCTACGGCAAGCACGATGTTGGTTTGCAAAAACTGGAAAGATGGTTGGAGGGCAAGCCCTGTGTTGAAGTTTATCCTTGAGAATTATGAAGACAAAACGGCTAAGCAGTTCAATGGGATGGTTGACTAATGTTTGGAGAGGTTTGATGCTGACTCGATAGTGAACAAGTTCATAGTTGACCTAAGGGGATAACATTTTGGATTAGCAGAGGTTTTGCCTTCCATAGTTGACCTAGGGGGATATGAACATATGGATCCATATTTTTCTTATGTTATGGTTAGTGAAGATGGTTTATCGGTAAAAGAAGATTGGGTTGTGGTTAGGTCTCTTTGTGCTGTGGTGAAACATTTTTATGAAGCTACTTTGCGTATTCCAGGCTCATTGTATGTAACATCCAACACTCTTTGGACTAAAATAGCATGTTTGCATTCTCAAATTATGGTATTGGTATGAGTAGACAACATTTCGGACGGGCTGCGAAGCCGGGCCGAAGGACCGGTCTTCTGAAAATAATGGGTCGTGATGGTTGTGAAAATGGTTTTGCAAATTTTAATGTTCAAAAGATAAGAGATCGAAATCCCGTACTTAAAATAGTGTCGCCACCCGGTTCAGCTCAACCGGGAAATTTTGGTATGATTTTCCTACCGGGTGGTAGACCATACCTTAAATAGAGATTTCGAGTTCGGATGATGTTGTCTATTTTACATTGGGCCAAGTTAAAAGATCTCATTCTTTCTTAATCGGTTTTAATTCACCCTATTTATTGTGTTTTCAGTTTATATATTGTTAGCGCGTTATTTAGCAAGCATTCAAAGCGACAAATAAATTATTATAGTTATCCAACAAATAAAATGCGGAAAGTAAAATAATAATTACATGGATTTTCAAATCCTATACATTTTTCTATATAATAAATAAAATACTCGAAGGCCTAGCATTCATCTAACCTAAACTTACTTGTACGAAGCGGTTAGCACAAGTACGACATGTTGTACGAGGTATGTCATGTAGCATGCATAGTTATTAAACAAAACAAGACCTAAGTTAGAGTGAACATGGTATATTTATTTATAATTTATGGAGCCCGATTGGATAGCTAAAAATGAGATTTGAACGGCGTTTGCTGGAAAATTTTGTTTTATTCAAATTTTTGACTCGATTCTTATTTTAACCGGATTATTAGTGAAAATGCCACATGTTATGGGGCGGGGTCTGTTTTCAGAAGGTTTTAGGCCTTTGTTGTTGCACTGTATATTCTAGCTCTGGGAAATTAAACTAGGTCGGAAATAAAATGAAGAAATAAACTGCTGTCTAGAAGGTCATACCGCCGGCGGTATGACTTAGGCCGCCGGCGGCATCATTAATGACGCCGGCAATCTTAGTTACACAGGCAGGTTGTATGACTTTCTGGATATCATAAAGAAAGGGTCATGCAAGAAAATGGGGCCACTGGGGGCAAATGAGGCCACTGGCGGTATCAACGATGCCTCTGGCGGCATGGTTGATACTGTCGATGGCTTCAAATGCCTCCGGTAGCTTCAATTTCTTGTAGTAGCTGTTTTTAGTCGGAAAGCGACCAAAAACCTAGAACTAAGCACAAACGGCAACTAAAACACAACAATTAAGTAAAATGAAGGCCAAAGATCTATGAGACTCAGAATTTTTACCCGGGGCCTTGAATCCACCTCTTCAAGATCCGTATGACACTTCTGGGGAGCTCAAATGATGATTTGGGAAGTAAGGGGTGATTTAAGGCTCTAAATCCTAATTTTAGTGATTTTTAAACCTAAAATGCACCTAGATATTAGAGAGTTAGTAGAGGAAAACCAAGAAAAGATGAATTGAATCTTTTTTTCTTACATTTTCTAAACTTTATCCCACTAAAACTAGCTAAAATGCCCAAAATCTCCTTAAGATTTTGAGTAGTGGAAGTGTTGAACCTCTAAAATGGTTGAGAATTGCTGCTTATATAGGCTTAAATTCGTTGGAAATTGCTTTGGATCAATTGTCCGTTGGATATTGAGCAAAAAGGCACACAACTGTTCTGTAGCTGAAAGACGTGCCGCCGTCGGCATGGATGATACCGTCGGCAGTATCAGTGAGGTTACCAGCGGCCTTGCTCCCCTGACAGGTCTAAAAAGCTTGCATGAATCATGCCCGAAATCGGGGAAAGGGAGAGGAAATCTTGCCAAAAGTGATGTTGACGGGAAAACTGAATTATTGGGGTCTTTTTTGACTTTTTATGGGTATTTTAGACTAAATTATTTTTTAGGTGCAAATCAACGGTCTAAGCTATCACCGGATGCGTTACTGGACACGCCAAACTGAATTTTTCCGAAAATAAAATCCGTAGAGAATTTTATATCGGTAATAAAAATTCCAAAAAAATTTTTTATTATAAGGAATAAAATCGGGCATACGTCATCATCGTTTCACGAGAGGGACTGTAAAATCTCGTGCTCGTAGGCTGCCCCCTGGGGTATCACTGCTGCCACATGTCAGTATGATCGCACGAAACAGCAAGGGTTAGTAATTGTACCTGATGGATGATAAGGTTTTGATTCCGCCAGTGACACAATTAGGTGACTGGTTTGCCCCTTGGTCGGGCTTAATCTTTGTGATTAGTTTGCCCCTTGGTCGGGCTTGGGCTTTGAGATTGGATTGCCCCTTGGTCGGGCTTGAGCCTTGAGATTTGATTGCCCCTTAGTCGGGCTTGAGCTTTGAGATTTAATTGCCCCTTAGTCGGGCTTGAGCTTTGAGATTGATTTGCCAAGCGGGCTTGGGCTTTTAGGTTTTGAGACTGGGGAACGTAATTCGTGCAATAAGTGACAAAACAAGATTAAAATGATTTTAGATGATGTTTTTACTGCTTGATCGATATGGTGAAACAAAAATATTTTTGCCCCTTCGATCAATAGTAAAAACGTAATAATAAGAAGTACAAGGGTTATAGAAGTCTTGGGATGTCGAGGTTAGAGCCGGGATTTCATCGGATTTGCTGAATGCGTGGAGAAATTTTGATGCAGTTAGCGTCTTGGCGGATGCCGCCGGCGATTTGGTTGATGCCGCTGGCGATATGGTTGTGCCATGTGGCTTCTTTGACTGGTCAAATAAATTCAAAATTCAAATTGGTGAAGTTGAGTCCGCTGGCGGCATGACTGATACCATTGGCGATTTGGCTGATCCCGGCAGCGGCATGGACGGGCAGTTTCAGATAAAATTGAACTACTTAAATTTCGTGCGAGTGTTTAATACAGGGTTAAACTCCTATTTTGCCTATTTCTGCATACAGAAGCCGAAACACTTTTTCTCTCTACTCTTGAAGAAAAACTCAATCTTTCTCTCTTCTTTCGATTCTGAACCATGAAGAAGATTCTTGGACGTAAATCTAACAGTTCCAAATCTGAAGATCTGCCCATTTCTTCCATTGAGGGGCTGAAACTTTGCTCGGTTCATGTGGGTTATGGCTTTAAGGAGTCTGATACATCGACAATCTTGTCCCGGACGAGAAGAATCATATCTCTAACATCCAGGTAATCATGCAAAACTCAAACCTTTTGTTCTCATTTTGGAGATTTCGGTTCTAGACTCAAAAACTTGTAAATTAATGGCTAAAAATAACAAATATATGTTAGAATACATGTTACAGGCTTATTTTTACTCTCTTTATGTTGTTTTTATGCCTTGAAACTGATAAATTGCGATTTTTGGTGATTTGGTGCGATTTTGTGCAAAATTGCATTCTACCCGCAGAAACGATGCCGCCGGCGACATCATTGTTGTCGCCAGCGGCTTCAAGCCTTCCAAAAAAGGCCGGAAGCTCACCATATGGCTGCTGATTTCAGCGATGTCGCCGGCGGCATTACTTCCCCAGCGGCGGCATCAGCAGTATTCCATAAGAAAGGCGGCATAGAATTTGAATCACTTAACTGAATTTTCCTTTCTAATTTTGCAGCCACATATCCACACTTGCACTGGAGGCTGGGGACTATCGGCGAATGGTGGAAACATATTGATGAGAAGGATTTGGCGCTTGCGGCTGTGATTGACGATACGGGATTTGGGGATTTAGCTCGAACCATGCCCCTACTGATGTCAAAGCTTTCTCACACAGCCTTGATTGCCTTGGTTGAGAAATGGTCGGAGACCACTCGCGCTTTTCACTTCCCAATTGGCGTGGTGACTATTACCCCTTTCGATATGGTGGCGATGACTGGGCTTCCATGGACTAAGGAAGTGATTCATTTTGATGTGTATATGGAGAGGAACCACTTTAGGCGGTCAGTGGTGAAGAGAGTGACCAAGCTGTTGAGGTTGAAGCCCAAGGCGAGGCGATTGTGCTATGGGGAGTTGCTAGAGTACTGGATAGGGGTCCAAGTGGTTCCCACGACTAATCGCGATGCTTGTGTCCATTCCTTTGTCATTTCTTTGTTGATTGTACTGTTCTTTCCGGTCTCGGGCAGCTAGGTCAACTACGGGTTAATTTCAGCGGTTGAAGATGTTATGACTATCTAGGAGAAGAATTGGCCTAAGGCCATTTTGGCACAGATGTCCTACGGGTTAGATGTAGGAGCCCAAAAGAAGGAGAAGGTCCTTCGCCCGAGTCACTTTCTACCCCAGGTATATCTTTTTTGAATAGTGCTTTATTATCATTGCCAGCTGCTTTTCCCTTTTATTTTGGCATGTTGATCTTTTGGACTGATTGGTTGTTAATTGTACAGGTGTGGGCTTTTGAACATTAGATCCTCCTAGGTCCAATTCAATTCTACGGTACCGTCGAGTTCTCATTTCCTCGCCCGATGGTGCGGGAGCGTCGAAGGACTCGGCAAGTACCCTACTACATATAGGGAGGCGCTGCGGAGCCTGCAGATTGGCTCGGTATCCTACTTTGACTTTTAGCCCCGTCTTACATTCAACAAACCATTAGTCAACAAAACACATTTATAAATTTAAATTGCTTACATTAGTTTTCTACTTGATTGATTGGCCAAGTTATTCGGGACCCTTTCGAGGAGGTGTCCAACCGAGCTGATGTCCTTACTGTCCGCCGGGGGGTTGAAGACCGTTGGTTTGTTATGGAGCGCCCCTAGCTTTACCCTGGTACGTGGGGGAGAGAGTCCACGGTTGGAGAGAGCTTATGCCTAGGCCAGTGCTTGAGGATCCCCCTACTGGCCTCTGGTGGCCTTATTTGGCCATTACCGAAGCGGCCGACAAGGCTGATTATTTAGAGAGCAATGGCCGAGTGGTGCAGAGTGTCCTTGGCCCTTATAATGGCCATATATCGCGCTTGCTTCCTATGTGCCTCCGCATTCATAACAATGATTCAATTGATTTCCATAGTAAGAAGAGGGAGGAAGAGCTAAAAAGGCAGAGGTACGGTATTGTCGTGGAGAGCGATAATGAGGAAGGGAGTGGTGGCGGTGAGGGCCATCCCGAGGGATAGGGCGAGGTCGGCCAGGATGCACCGATGGCCCAAGGGGGGTACCGTCCTTCTGATGTGAGATCATGCCTTTTCTATATGCTATATACTTGTGTTAAAATGGTTGCTCATGCTTGTTTTATGTGTCGCTTTTGATTTTCAGGCACCTCCTAGGAAGAGAGGTCGGGCCGGGGATAGCGGAGTACAAGGCTAGGGCATGCCCAAGGGTGTTGACTTCGTCAAGGGGCATCTCTCGACCGCCTTGGAGACTCAATTACTTCTGATGAACTTAAGAGGCAATTTTTGGACCAGGGAGATACCCTCCAGCAGCCATTCGCTGAAGTTCATGCTAGAAAACACCATTCATGTAAGTCTTGTGCAAGTGCATACAAATTCATATGATAAGTCCTTTATGGATTCCTTTTGATCGCCTTTTGGATTTTTCAGGTTCTCTGTGCTGAGGCGGAGCGCTTGGCAGAGAACGCCTTTGCTCTTAGGGACACTCTTGTTTTCCAGACTTTGCTTGCTCAGGTAGATTCCTTGTTATGATATGACATTAAAATAAAATCCATGAATGGATGATATGAATGATATGGATTGTTGTTGTTTCTCTCTCTGCAGGATTTCATGGCCCTCACGTCAGAGGATGCTAATGAGTCCTAGCAAAGATATCAGGAAGAGAACGGGCGCTCCGATGCCGTGTGAGCGAGTTAGAGAACCAACGGGATGCTACTTTGCGCGAGCGGAGAAGCAAACATAATTTGGGTCGCGCAACCCCGGGTGAGCCTAGTCGTAGGGAAAGGAAGGTGATGGTCGGTCCTTGCCATGGAGGCGTCCTTGAGAGTTCATGGAGTGGTGCCGAGGGGTGCCCATATTTCATCTTGCTTGGTCATCCATGGTGGCACTGCTACTTATAGCGGAGTTCATGTGTAGTGTGGGCCCAGTTGCCCATTCGGGCTAATTTCACTTATCGGTCCTATGTCGAAAGGGGCTTTCCCCATGTCTGTGGGACTAGCGGAGATCCCGTTAAACACAAACGCTGCTTCCACCAACCCGACTCTTATCGGTGACCATCTTACACCACTGCACATATTCATCTTCCTACTTTACAAATTATTCACTTCTTTCGGACCTTATCTGAAATTGGCTTACAGGTATGGCTAACGGAGAAGCTAAAGCTGAAGGAGGCACCACGGGGGAAAACAAAGAAGTACCTACCCGTCCATTTGAGGGAGAGAGGGCTTATGCTAGTTGATTTCGACCAGTGGACATTTGATAGCTGGATGCCTATTCTGAGGGGGTACACAGATTCAGTGGGTTAGCCCATGGTGGAGGATCCGAGATGTGGTTGTGGAGTCTTAGGGATCTTGTGTCCAACTGATAGGTCTGGAGAGGTCCTCATTCTATACCCCTAACCGATTTCGCCGTCAGTGTGACAAGCGACAGAGAGTCCCGATCAAGCTACCTGAGAAACCAAATCGAAATCTACAAAGCCAGATAAGTGAACCATATCTGGGAGAAGTGGGCCAGGGAGGCCATATTTGAGACTTTGGACTATGCTCATGTGGAGACCATTGAGACTAATATACACTACAGAGGATGGCTCGCTGAGATTAGGCGTCTGATGACTCGATCCGAGTGATCGTGGGCTCGCTTTGAGGGAGAGCGAGCAGAGCAGGGACACGAGCCCTTTTCCACTACCACCTTGCGGAGGATTTCTTGGTATGATGATGATGCGGGGAGCTCGACTTGAGATGCGCTTTCTTTAGTTCTGTCTTTTACATAGGCTAGTCGAGGTGATAGATCTATCGAATTTTATTTTATTAGGTCTTTTATTTGGTTCTAATTTTTGCATAGACTGCCCCTAGGGGTTTTCAATCTATCGAACCTTGTCGTAACTTTTGTCTAGACCGCCCTTTTCGGGTTTTCAATCCAGCAGACTTTTCTAACTTTTGCATAGACCTTGCTCTTTTCAGTCTATTAGAATTATTTTTATATATTGCGCATTTGATTTAGAATAATGTGGACTCTGTATTCGGTTTACTTGAGCTGTTTTGACCTCATGGATACAAAATTCGCATAAACATAAGCATTCAGAATTCAGCAAAAGAGATACTTTCATTAAGTGAAGTAAAATAAAGTACATGATGTTTGGTTAACATTCCCATTTATTTAACCCCCGGTGTGAACTAGCCTAGATCGGTTTTCTAAAAGGCACTCTTTCTTTGCTCACTTACCCTAATTTTGCCTAAATCGCCCTTTTCGGGTTTTCGATCTAGCGGGCTAGTTACATCCCCTAATTTTTACACGGCCAGTTTACAGAATACCAACTGTCGCATGCCACTCTAATTTTTGTCCGATCAGTAAAAGATCCAAAGGCGGGTGATTATTATATGTATTCTTTGTTGTGCTACTTTTTCTGATTTATTTCTTTTGAATTAAATGTGATAACGCTTAAGCCTGGCCTGGTTCATGGGGTTCACAAACTCATTCACATCCATGTCCATAAGCTTAGCCACCCCCTTACTAAGCAACTTTTTTTTATCACATATGGTCCTTCCCAGTTAGGCCGGAATTTGCCCCTCGCGTCAGTAGCGGAGGGTTTCAGCTGTTTAAGGACTAGATCGCCTGCTTTCAAGGGAAACTTCTGGTGTCTTACCTGACTATTATAGGCTCGAGCAATGCACTGCTGGTACATCTAGAGATTATCCAGGGCCCTTAATCTCTACTCATCCATCATATTCAGCTGTTCAAACCTCGCCTGAGTCTATTTTGATTCTTTCAACTTGGCTTCGAATGCGACCCAGTGAGGTTACTTGGGTTTCAATTGGCAAGACCGCTTCCATTCTATAGATCAGGGAGAACGGAGATTGACCGGTCGGGGTACGGACGCTTGTGTGATATCTCCAAATAGCGAAAGGTAGCTTGTCTTCCCAATCCCTATAATCGGCTATCATCTTAGAAAGGATCTTCTTTACCGATTTATTGGCTGCCTCAATAGCCCCATTGGCTTGTGGTTTGTACGGAGAAGATCTGTTGTGTTTAATCCTGTATTTCTCAATCAAATCAGCGGTTGCCCCTTGAAATTGCACCCCTTTGTTTGAGACTCTATGATGCAGAAGTCCGTACTAAACGAAAATGTGCTTCTCTATGAACTTGGCCATATTCTTGGCGGTGACATTGGTGTAAGATTCGGCCTCTACCCGTTTCGAGAAATAATCCACTGCTACCACGATGAATCTGTGCCCATTTGTTGATAAAGGACGAATTTCACCGATTATGTCTATCCCCCACGCTGAGAATGGCCAAGAAGTAGATAAATGGTGGAGCTCGGTGGGTGGTAGTTGTTGCATATCCCTATAAATCTGGTGTTGGTGGCACCTTTTGACTTGGGCAATGCAATCGGCCACTAGGGTGAGCCAGAAATATCCCAACTGCTGAATTTTCTTTGCGAGAGCCAGACCATTCATATGAGGGCCACAATCACCGGCATGGACCTGATCAATTACTTTCTAAGCCTTTGATTCAGTTAAGCAACGAAGCAGTAACCCATCACTAGTGCACTTGAATAGATCATTGTTGCGAGCCGCCTTAAAGTGGTATGGTCTGAGTCAGAGGAACCCGGAGGATATTGGTCGGTTTGGAGAAACAGGACGATATTAGAGTACCAGCAATGTTCGGTTGAGATGGCGAGGATCGGCTAAATTGGCTGAGCATGGTAGGGGATCTTAGTGGATAACAGAACCAAAGAACGGATAGGCTACTTTTGGGGTCCTTCCCGGCCAGGGTGGCTAGAGAGTCGGCCATTTGATTCTTATCCCGTGGGACGTGGCGGTACAAGCATGACGTGAACTTCTCGGATAAGTATCGGACTGGCTCAACATAAGGACGGAGAGAGTCTTCTTTAATGTCCCAATCCCCGATAGCCTGACGGATCACAAGAGGCAAATCCCCGATTACAAATACCGTGCGGGCCCCGACCTGGAGGATAGCCTCAAGACCGAACAGACAAGCTTCATATTCAGCTCCATTGTTAGTGACAGCAAATTACAAGCGTTTGGACAACGGGATGATTTCGTTATCCGGTGTGACTATAATAACTCCAAGGCCTGCTCCCCTTCTGTTCACAGCACAATCGAAGTACATAGTCCATACACGCTCGAGGATTTTGACAGAGGTGAGCTGCTCATTAGGAAACTCCAGGTTCTCAACATAATTGGAGTCAAGGGATTGATTAGCCAGGAATTTTGCTACTGCATGTCCCTTAATAACCTTCTTTGTTACATACTCAATTATGAACTCAAATAGAAGCAGCATGTAGCGAGATAATTTATCGGCTAGAGTGGAAGATTTACAAAGATACTTCATGGGGTCAATCTTAGCCACGGCTTGGACTCGGTAAGATTGGAAATAATAGCGCAGCTTCTTAGTGAGCCAAACCATGGTGGTGTAAGTTTTCTCCACAATTGAGTACCGGGTTTTATAATCCATCAACTTTTTGCTTAAGTATTAGATTGCGTGCTCCCGTTTATCATCGTGTTCTTGGACAAGAATTGCCCTACAGAAGACTCTTCGATAGCCAGGTATAGGATCAAAGGTTTCCTGGGGATGAGGGGTTTCAAAACGGGTAGGTCAATAAGATAAGCTTTAATTCTGCTGAACGCCGGTTGGCACTGCTCATTCCATACTACTGATTGCTGCTTTCTCAACAGTTTAAAGATTGGTTCGCACACGGTAGTGAGGTGGGCAATGAACGGACTGGACTGACATACTACAAGGACCCCAGATACGATTGGACTTCTTTCTCTGTTTTAGGCGAAGGCATATTTCTGATGGCTTTAGCCTTATCAGGATTCATCTTAATTCCTTTCTGACTAACCACATGCCTTAATAATTTGCCTAAAGTAACCCCAAATACACACTTCTTCGGATTCAGGCTGAGATTATACTTTTCAATACGAGTCATGAATCTGTCGAGAATAGTAGGGTGCTCCTCTCGGGTAGCAAACTTCACAATCATATCGTCTACATACACCTCAACCTCTTTATGGATCATGTCGTGTAGGAGGGCGGTTACGGCTCTCTCATAAGTGGCCCTAGCGTTCTTTAATCCAAACGGCATTACTTTGTAACGAACGTTGTCTTGACCTTGTCGATGATGTCCACTAGAATCTGATTGTAACCCGAGAATCTGTCCATGAACGAGTACATAGCTGCCCTAGCGGCACTTTCAATCAGAACATAGATGTAAGGAAGCGGGAATTCGTCTTTAGGCGAAGCTCTATTGAGATCCCGGAAGTCAACACCAACCTGGACCATACCATCTTTCTTTGGCACCGAAACTATGTTAGACGACCAAGTCGGATATTCCACAACTTCGACGAATCGAGCTTCAATCAACCTCGAAACCTTTGCATTAACCTGATCTGCCCATTTTGGTCTTAATCGGCGGAGCTTATACTTGACAGGTCTAAACTTAGGATCTGTTGGAATTCTGTGCTCGACAATCTGACGATCAACCCCAGGCATTTCTTCGTACGACCAGGCAAAAATTTTAACATGATCTTTAAGCACTTTTATTATCTGACTTTTTTCCTCGGGAGTTAAATCATTGGAAATGGTTACCATTTTAGGGTTGTCATCAGTACTTAGGTTTATTTCACTTAAAGAAGTATCGATAATGCCAAAAACGTTATGAATATTGTTATGTGAATGCATGGATCTATCAGGAAAAACATCAAACAAGTAAGCGAAACGAGAGTCATTCATTGCATTAAAAGCCTTATAGGCGATATTATTTTCATCAAATACATCAGGAATATTGAAAATTACATCATCCATAGTGTCCTCCACAGGTGGAGGGGCTTCAGTGGTGTTGGTAACAACAGGAGCGTCCTCTGTAGTCTTCATCAGAATGGCATCCAAGTCACGTTCTAGAGCCGTCTTCTGGGCAGCAGTGAGTGGTGGTTCCCCGGGCAGGTTGGCTTTCTCGGTTAGGGCCATGGCGAGCTTCTCCACAATCTCTATCATGGCATCCTCTTCCCCGGTTCTCTCACCCCTCCAACCTTTCTTCATCAGAAATGTCTTAGCTTTGGTCATGGTAGCCATGACATCTTCAACCTCTGGATCAACACTCTTCATTACTTCCCCTAGACTCATCCTCAGGATGCATCTTACCCTTTCCCTTAGCCTTATCAGAAATAATGTTGACAGGTGCAACAGGCTCAATGGGTTTAGGTTCAGCAGAAACAATCAAGCAGCCGGCCTCAAAATTATGGACATCCTTAGAGATCTTAAAATCGGGCCACATCTTCCCATCATGCTCGACAGGTTCGGGCTCTACCTTATAAGGCCTCTTGCCTTGAATCTCATAAATAGTTATCATACGACAGTAGCAGGAAGGAACTTGGCGATAGGCCTTTCTGCACTTATATCCCAATCGAGCCTGGCGGACAAACACCTTTGGTCCTAAGGCCTTGATAATTCCTTACACGAACATTTCGCAACATCTCTTCATCAGCTTTCCCATACCGGACTGTGCTAAATGGGAGGCGGTTTCTCGGTCTGACTAATCAGAGTAACATGAAGACCTTCCTCTAGTTTAGCTTCGGCTTCCGTAACAGCTAGGCCTCGATAGTTACCAATTTATCCTCGTGAATGAACTTGATTCTCTAATGGAGAGTGGAGGGAACCGCGCCCAAGACATGGAGCCAGGGTCGGCCGAGCAATAAAGAGTAAGTAATAGGAATGTCAAGTATAGTGAACTGCATGTTGCTCGTAACACCTTCAATAGTGACTTCTGCTTCAAAGGCCCCAATTACATTGCGCTTCGAATCATCATAAGCCCGAATAACAGTGCTGGATTTCTCAAGCATTTCCTCTTATAGACCCAAGTGAGGAAGGACTTTTAGGGGGCACGGATTCAGGGCGGAGTCATCATCCACTATAACACAGGGGATAACCCTATTGAGGATCTGAATGCGAATGAACAAGGCCTTGTTATGATCCCTACTCTCAAGCGGGAGGTCGAAACGGTCAAATACAATATGCGGTCCCTTTCTTGGCGGAATACCTTCTCCGACCCTAGCACGCATCTCAATAACAGTAGTCGAAGTAGCTTCCAAATCGAGCAGTCACTTAATCAAACCCCTGTGATGCCTATCAGAGTCAATTACCAACTCCCAAATGTTATAACGAGCTTGGGTGTTTTTGAGCTGAGTAATTAGAGGATCAACCTCGAGGCTTGTCGGGGACGGGTGTAGGTGGAGCAGGAGGCCACGCAGAGGTGCCTATCCTTTTAGGGACCGGGTCCTTATCCAGATGGAGATGACGATCCTCGAGTTGATACACAAGGCCACTACGAGTAATGTTGAGAACATTATCGAGCAGGACACTCCGAGTGGCTCGTGTTTCAAATAGATACTGTGGCTCATCAAGGTCCGAATCTGGTTCTTGCAACTCATACACATCCACACTGAAAAGCTCATTCTAGTTAACCTGAATAACTCATTTGGCTTCTCATTGGCAGGCGAATCAACCCTAAATAATTCGATTCGTACGGCCTTAGCTTCTTTGACTACTCCCTCATCTTCGTCTGAATAGTCATCCTTCGAAACAAAGGAATCTTCTTTGAATAGCAGCTTTTCTCAACTTTCATTCTCTTAGGCACAAATGGCCGATTCCTATGGCTTTCTTTCTTAGGTGGATTCGGGTCAACGTCCATACCCTAGACTGAATTAACTCCTGGATTAGTTTGATTGATCAGATCAAAAACTGAGTTAGACGGGAGACTGGAACCGATAACCAGAATGGAGTTACTACTTCCCAACCCTCGAGTAAGGAGATCAAAGACTGTGGCTTCAGTCAAGCCAGACTGGATCATTCCTACCTTACTCCCAAAATTTGGTAAAGGGTTGCTAATGTTGCTCAGAGGCTTATCGGGTTCAGCAATCTTCCTTTCACTAACCAGACGTTGAATGGCTAAGAGCAAAGCCTTGTAATTGTTGGTTTGGTGACCCACTTGAACGTGGTAAATACAGAAATTTTTCTTATCCTCGGGTTTAGGTGGTTTATACTCTTGAAGGGACTGGATGTAACCTGCTTCCCTCAAACGCTTAAAAATGACCCGAAGAGGCAACTTGTACGGATTAGCCAAGATGAAAGGTGGACGAGATGGCTGAACTGCAGCAAATGTTGGTAGAGCTTGAGCGATTTCCAGGGGCGCAGCAAGGTCTTGAGAAATCGCCTAAACTGCAGCAGGGGCTTTAGGCTTAGCAGGTGCTGGAGGTGAGGGCTGAGCATCATTATTCTTTCTGAACCACTGCTTTCCCGCTTTTTCCTCCTTTTTGCGCTCCGACTTGCGCTCAATTTTCTCAGCTTTTTCAAACACAGCCTTGTAAGAAAGGAATGAATCATTAGCCATCTCTTTACGAAAAAGGGGAAGAGATCCCTGTAGGAGTTTAACAATCATCTCCTCGAGGCTTAGCTTAGATTTAATCAGAATCTGGGTCGACATCCATCGGTTAAAATATTGCTTAAAGGTATCGTTGGGCATTTGGTAGACTCCCTCAAGGTGTTGGAGGATTGTTTCTATCAGTGTTAAAACCACAGTGCGCTTTTAAAGCCTCAAAAAGAAGTTTCCAATCAGTGACAATATGCTAGGGTAAAGTATGATACCATTCAAGAGCAGGGCCCCGAAGGGAACAAGGAAACATTTCAGCAAGTACTTTATCACTTAATTTCTTTACACGCATAACTCTTTCATACATAATAATGTGGGAAGCAGGGGCACTAGAACCATCATAATGCGCCATATTTGACATATTGAAATTGTCAGGGACCCAATCTTTCCCCCTTCCGGGTTCCTTAGCGGCTATGAGGTGGTTGATGTAGGCTTGAATCCCTGGTGTCACGCCCGAAGTCTACGTGACCTGGTCATTGATCGGCTGGTGAGAGAGTTGCGAATTCAGGTGTCGCGCCTGAAGAATGCACGACCTGGTCGTGGTTGGTCTAAGAGGCCATCATCTGGTGAACAAAAGCAGCTACTTTGGGTGTCACGCCTGGAGGCTGCGTGACCTGGTCGTTGATCGACCGGTGAGAGAGAGTTGTGGATTCAGGTGTTGCGCCCGAAGAATGCCCGACCTGGTTGTGGTTGGTCTAAGAGGCCATCATCTGGCGAACAAAAGCAGCTACTTCGGGTGTCATGCCCGGAGGTTGCATGACGTGGTCGTTGACTGGTGGAGATGGTGGAGGGGAGCAATCAGTTGGCTAGTGAAAGGATTCTGGGGAGAAGTAGTGCCCCTGGGAGTTACCACAAACTGAGGAGTAAAAGATGGCAGAGGTTGGACTAGCTCGCTGGAAGAAGCTGAAAACTAATGAGTGAACACTGTAAGAACCGAGCTCTAAGCAAAAGGTCTCGAATTGAAAGCAACAATCGACGGGGTTGTCGAGGTAGGCAGAAAAGCAGAGGTTTGCCCTAACTGGAACGGGCTTGCCAGAGGCCGAGTTGAGGGAGTTAAGTGAAAAATAGGTGCAATGGGTCTTATCCCTATCGGACCGGCCGACATCTGTGCTGAACCGTTCTGGGCTTGCATATCGGACTCAAAGACCCGGTTATAATTTCTATCCTTGAGGGCTTGCTTAACGGCTACTTAAACAGTAGTTTGGTTGGAGGCTTGAAATGCATCTGAGTTCATAAATTGAGCCATAGCACTAGCAAAGTCAAAACCAGGAGGGCGCTGAGACGCTGCTCTCGAGGTGGGAGTAGGGCCGACTTGCCCCTCCTATGGAAGAGGGTTTCCATCATTGCTCGGGAAAGATATGGCTAGCTGAGAGAAATTCTGACCCGACTGAATCTGACTCCCCACTGGAATTAGTATATGGAACCCCTTCAATTTCCGTGGCCACAACTTGGGTGAAAGAACGACGAATCAGACGATGTTCTGGCCTTTTCCAAACCGGGGTACGACAATAATTCTGCCTCCTCCTAGCTGAAACGGTTAGGTAGTGTGTCAGATCACGCATGGATTATGTGATGCCATGGAAGGGGTGAATGACCTTTGTCCAATAACCGATTCATGGCATGTATGGCTGCACGTAGACGTGGTTAGGATGATGTGGCGGCCTATCCCTCCAACATCCGTGGGACGTTGGTACCCGTCGTCACGCATGGTGATATGTCATGACTCAACGGGGGTGCAAAAGAAGTCCTACGGATGTTGCTAAACCTCTTTCATGAGTGGAAAGCTGTAAGGGTAAGTTGATTGATTTTTGGCTCTTGAAGCCGATGCATGGGTGATGCATAAGCGCGTAGCACATAGTACACATAGTGTCCCTCTTCCGACCTTATGACTCCCCCGTAATGCCTCTTTGGAAAAGATGGAGTTTGGCTTCTTCACCGGAAATGGCGAAAGAAGTGCGTCCCAATTATTTTCATTGTTTTGGTAACCCTAAGGGAATGAAGTGTTAAGGCTTTTTCTAGCCCGGCTTTAGTATAGGGCTGTTGATGTAGAAGGTTCTCGTTTACCTTGATTCCACATTACTCAACCACTCCCCAAATAGGTGCGATCGCAGGAGTTTACGTGTTGGTTAAAATAAGTTATCCACCCACTAGGTACCCTCAATTCCAAACAGGGCATAAATGATACTTTCGTGAGCTTCTCGGATAAAATGGGCCACCTAAAAATTACCGAGCTATCTACACGCGTAAGGATAAAACGTCATGAAAAAGCATGAAGTTTTAATTTGGCCAATGATTTCAATACATCATCAAAATCCTTTGAACTTATTGGAAATATTTAAGTTCAAGTTTAAAGAGCAGAGTTGCCACTGTGAGCGAACAACATTTCAAACGGGCTGCAAAGCTGGGCCGGTGGACCGGTCTCTTAAAAATAATGGGTCGTGATGGTGATTGTGAAAATGGTTTTGCATATTTTAATGTTCAAAAGATACGAGATCGAAATCCCGTACTTAGAATAGAGTCGCCACCCAGTTCAGCTCAACCGAGAAATTTTGGTACGATTTTCCCACTGGGTAGTAGACAATACCTTAAGTAGAGATTCTGAGTTTAATGATGTTATCTATTTTACATTGGGCCAAGTTAAAAGATTTCATTCTTTCTTAATTGGTTTTAATCCACCCTATTTAATGTGTTTTCGGTTTATATATTGTTAGCGCGTTATTTAGCAAGCATTCAAAGCGATAAATAAATTATTATAGTTATCCAACAGATAAAATGCGGAAAGTAAAATAATAATTACGTGGCTTTCCAAATCCTATACATTTTTCTATATAATAAATAAAATACCTGAAGGCCTAACATTCATCTAACCTAAATCTACCTGCAACAAAGGGTTAGCACAAGTACGGCACGTTGTATGAGGTATATCACGTAGCATGCATAGTTAGTAAACAAAACAAGACCCGAGTTAGCGTGAACATGGCATATTTATTTACAATTTATAGAGCCCGATTAGATGGCTATAAATGAGATTTGAACGGCGTTTACGGGAAAATTCTGTTTTATCCAAATTTTAAACTCGATTATTATTTTAACCGGATTATTAGTGAAAATGCCACATGTTATGGGGTGGGGTCTGTTTTCAGAAGGTTCTGGGCCTTCGTCGTTGCACTGTACATCCTAGCTCCGGGAAATTAAACTACGTCAAAAATAAAACGAAGAAATAAACTGTTGTCTAGAAGGTCATACCGCCGGCAGTATGACTCAGGCCACCGGCGGCATATTTGATGACGTTGGCGATCTCAGTTACGCAGGCATGTTGTATGACATTCTGGATACCGTAAAGAAAGGGTTCTGCAAGAAAATGGGGCCACTGGGGGCAAATGAGGGCACTGGCGATATCATCGATGTCGCTGGCGGCATGGTTGATATCACCGGCGGCTTTAGTTTCTTCAGCAGTTGTTTTTGGCCGGAAAGCCACCAAAAATCGGAACTAAGCACAAACGGCAACTAAAACACAATAAAGTAAAATGAAGGCCAAAGAGCTATGAGACTCAAAATTTTTACCTCGGGGCCGTGAATCCACCTCTTCGTGATCCGTTTGACATCTCCGGGGAGCTCAAATGATGATTTGGGAAGTAAGGGGTGATTTAAGGTCGATTTCTAAACCTAAAATGCACCTTGATATTAGAGAGTTCAATAGAGAAAAACCAAGAAAAGATGAATTAAATCCTCTTTTCTTACCTTTTTCTAAACTTTATCCCACTAGAACTAGCTAAAATGCTCAAAATCTCCTTAAGATTTTCAGCAGTGGAAGTGTTGAAGCTCTAAAATGGCTGAGAAATGTTGCTTATATAGGCTAAAATCTGTTGAAAATTGTCTTGGATCAATTGTCCGTCAAATATCGAGAAAAAAGGCGCACAGCTGTTCGGCAGCTGAAAGTCATGCCGCCGGCGGCATGGATGATTCCGCCGGCGATATCAGCAAGGCCGCCAGCGGTCCCCTGACAGGTCTGAAAAGCTTGCACGAATCGTGCCCGAAATCAGGGAAAGGGAGAGGAAATCCGGCCAAAAGTGATTTTGACGGGAAAACTGAATTATCGGGGTCTTTTTTTGACTTTTTATGGGTATTTTAGACTACATTATTTTTTGGGTGCAAATCATCGGTCTAAGCTACCACCAAACACGTTACCGGACACGCCGAGCTGAATTTTTCTGAAAATAAAATTCGTAGAGAATTTTATATTGGTAATAAAAATTCCAAAAAAGAATTTTTATTATAAGGAATAAAATCGGGCATACGTCATCATCGTCTCGCGAGAGGGACTATAAAATCACGTGCTCACAAGTAGTGTATCATAACGATTAAGACTTTAGATCCATTGGTGAAAAGATGAAGGAGAAATTTGATAAGTAATGGGGAAATCATAATAAAATGAGCGAGTTGATTTTCTTTGTTGTTATTTTGGGCCCGCGTAAGACAATTATCATTGGAATGTGTTTTCCAAGAATCTTATGAAAGGTCTCAAGGTTCTAAATTGTTTTCAAGTGTGGAGAAAGAGTTGTCTTGTTTAAGGAATACAAGAAAAAGATGTAGTCGGATGATCTAGTAAGTTCAAGCCTACAATTAAGGCGAATTCTGATGTCATAAAACCTCTAGTTCTTCTTAGGGATAAGTATAAAAAAGTAATATTGGGCGGTGGTGGTTGTAGAAAACAAGCAGAATTGGAGCTTTATTTTGAAGAGATTGTTGTTGAAGATAAAGAGGATTTGATGTATTGAGATGGTGGAAAGTCAATTCCGAAAGGTTTCATATACTTTCAGCCATGGCAAAAGACATATTGGCGGTCCCTATATCTACAGTGGCAAGAACCCATTTAGGAGTTCATTAACTCCTAGAATGGTTGAAACTTTGGTGTGTGGGCAAGATTGGCTCCGCAAACATTTGAAAGAATGAGCGTTGAAGAAGATGCAAATTATCTTGATATGATTGAGAAAGGTATAATTCTGATTTTATTTGCTAGTGTCCTTGTAAAATAATGCCAATCTTCATTGTAGTTATATTTGTATGATAATTAACTTGTTCATATGTTTATATGGTATGTTATTTGTGTGATTAGGTATTTGTATTCATTTGTTCAATACCTAAATCCTTTAGTTCATTGTAATTGTATTTACTTACTTTATTATTTATATGAAAATTGCATCTTCGAGTATCGGTTCCTTTGGATTTTGAAGATGAAGAGTGAAGTTTATTTTGGATTCATGAGTTTATTTTGATGTTTTGCACTCTTCAAGTTTATTTTGATATTAGAAGTTGTTGGAAGTGACTTTAAAAATTTTCATATTGCTTGAGTTATGATTTTAAATGTTTTTTAAATGGAAAATGTGATGTACTTACTTTTATGAGCCTTTTTGTTGCTTAGGCAAAGTATATTGGGTTTAGTGAACTCAATTGCATTTTTTAATTAATTTGATTCGATTCGGATAATTGAAATATTTTCGGTTCAAAAATTTTAGTTTTTAGGAGAATTCGGTTTGGTTTGAAATTTTTTAAGGAAATCCAGTAATTAGGTATGAACAATTCAGTTCGATTTGGTATTATCTGAATGCCCACCCCTAAATCAGGCCCGAAATGTCACCATTTAGGACACTTGTGGATTCTCAAACTTAATAAAAAAAAAAAAGAACAGTTCTACCTTATGTAGAACAGTTAGGAGAACGAAGCCTTTAAGATTTGAAACGCCAGCTAAATAGTTTGACAAAGATTAAGTGATTATAATTTTTTACCAATAAAGTAGGATTGACTCTTTGTTCAAAGATTAACGGAGGATATCATGGAAAAAATGATTTTCATATATTCATCAACAGTGTAAGTACATGAGCTGGGCCTTTATATAGCAGAACCAGTAACTGTTTTGTAACAGACTCTTAGCTAGATATTTACATGTCAGCTATCTGTGTGAATAGCCAAGTCGTCAATCCTGTACAACTATTAGTCTTCTTTATTCAGCAACTTTAGTTCGTAAAATCCCCCCTCACAATGGACCTCATTGTGTTGAAAATGGACAAACTGAAGTTGTTTAAGTGAAGGATACATTTGTATTGAGGAGAGTGATTTTATGAATAGGTCTACAAGCTGTTTTGTGGTAGATATTGAGAGAACCTGAAGAAAGAATGAAGTGTTAAGGCCTTTTCTAGCCCGGCTTTAGTATAGGGCTGTTGATGTACAAGGTTCTCGTTTACCTTGATTCCACATTACTCAACCACTCCCCAAATAGGTGCGATCGCAGGAGTTTACGTGTTGATTAAAATAAGTGATCCACCCACTAGGTACCCTCAATTCCAAACAGGGCATAAATGATACTTTCATGAGCTTCTCGGATAAAATGGGCCACCTAAAAATTACCGAGCTATCTACACGCGTAAGGATAAAACGTCATGAAAAAGCATGAAGTTTTAATTTGGCCAATGATTTCAATACATCATCAAAATCCTTTGAACTTATTGGAAATATTTAAGTTCAAGTTTAAAGAGCAGAGTTGCCACTGTGAGCGGACAACATTTCAAACAGGCTGCAAAACCGGGCCGGTGGACCGGTCTCTTAAAAATAATGGGTCGTGATGGTGATTGTGAAAATGGTTTTGCATATTTTAATGTTCAAAAGATACGAGATCGAAATCCCGTACTTAGAATAGAGTCGCCACCCAGTTCAGCTCAACCGAGAAATTTTGGTGCGATTTTCCCACTAGGTAGTAGACAATACCTTAAGTAGAGATTCTGAGTTTGGATGATGTTATCTATTTTACATTGGGCCAAGTTAAAAGATTTCATTCTTTCTTAATTGGTTTTAATCCACCCTATTTAATGTGTTTTCGGTTTATATATTGTTAGCGCGTTATTTAGCAAGCATTCAAAGCGATAAATAAATTACTACAGTTATCCAACAGATAAAATGCGGAAAGTAAAATAATAATTACGTGGCTTTCCAAATCCTATACATTTTTCTATATAATAAATAAAATATCTGAAGGCCTAACATTCATCTAACCTAAATCTACCTGCAACAAAGGGTTAGCACAAGTACGGCACGTTGTATGAGGTATATCACGTAGCATGCATAGTTAGTAAACAAAACAAGACCCGAGTTAGCGTGAACATGGCATATTTATTTACAATTTATAGAGCCCGATTGGATGGCTATAAATGAGATTTGAACGGCGTTTACGGGAAAATTCTGTTTTATCCAAATTTTAAACTCGATTATTATTTCAACCGGATTATTAGTGAAAATGCCACATGTTATGGGGTGGGGTCTGTTTTCAGAAGGTTCTGGGCCTTCGTCGTTGCACTGTACGTCCTAGCTCCGGGAAATTAAACTACGTCAAAAATAAAACGAAGAAATAAATTGTTGTCTAGAAGGTCATACCGCTGGCAGTATGACTCAGGCCAGCGGCGGAATATTTGATGACGTTGGCGATCTCAGTTACACAGGCATGTTGTATGACATTCTGGATACCGTAAAGAAAGGGTTCTGCAAGAAAATGGGGCCACTTGGGGCAAATGAGGGCACTAGCGCTATCATCGATGTCGCTGGCGGCATGGTTGATATCACCGGCGGCTTTAGTTTCTTGCAGCAGTTATTTTTGGCCGGAAAGCCACCAAAAATCGAAAACTAAGCACAAACGGCAACTAAAACACAATAAAGTAAAATGAAGGCCAAAGAGCTATGAGACTCAAAATTTTTACCTCGGGGCCATGAATCCACCTCTTCGTGATCCGTTTGACATCTCCGGGGAGCTCAAATGATGATTTGGGAAGTAAGGGGTGTTTTAAGGTCGATTTCTAAACCTAAAATGCACCTTGATATTAGAGAGTTCAATAGAGAAAAACCAAGAAAAGATGAATTAAATCCTCTTTTCTTACCTTTTTATAAACTTTATCCCACTAGAACTAGCTAAAATGCTCAAAATCTCCTTAAGATTTTCAGCAGTGGAAGTGTTGAAGCTCTAAAATGGCTGAGAAATGTTGCTTATATAGGCTAAAATCTGTTGAAAATTGTCTTGGATCAATTGTCCGTCAAATATCGAGGAAAAAGGCACACAGTTGTTCGGCAGCTGAAAGTCATGCTGCCGACGGCATGGATGATACCGCCGGCGATATCAGCAAGGCCGCCGGCGCTCCCCTGACAGGTCTGAAAAGCTTGCACGAATCGTGCCTGAAATCAGGGAAAGGGAGAGAAAATCCGGCCAAAAGTGATTTTGACGGGAAAACTGAATTATCGGGGTCTTTTTTTGACTTTTTATGGGTATTTTAGACTACATTATTTTTTGGGTGCAAATCATCGGTCTGAGCTACCACCAAACATGTTACCGGACACGCCGAGCTGAATTTTTCTGAAAATAAAATTCGTAGAGAATTTTATATTGGTAATAAAAATTCCAAAAAAGAATTTTTATTATAAGGAATAAAATCGGGCATACGTCATCATCGTCTCGCGAGAGGGACTATAAAATCACGTGCTCACAAGTAGTGTATCATAACGATTAAGACTTTAGATCCATTGGTGAAAAGATGAAGGAGAAATTTGATAAGTAATGGGGAAATCATAATAAAATGAGCGAGTTGATTTTCTTTGTTGTTATTTTGGGTCCGCGTAAGACAATTATCATTGGAATGTGTTTTCCAAGAATTTTATGAAAGGTCTCAAGGTTCTAAATTGTTTTCAAGTGTGGAGAAAGAGTTGTCTTGTTTAAGGAATACAAGAAAAAGATGTAGTCGGATGATCTAGTAAGTTCAAGCCTACAATTAAGGCGAATTCTGATGTCATAAAACCTCTAGTTCTTCTTAGGGATAAGTATAAAAAAGTAATATTGGGCGGTGGTGGTTGTAGAAAACAAGCAGAATTGGAGCTTTATTTTGAAGAGATTGTTGTTGAAGATAAGGAGGATTTGATGTATTGAGATGGTGGAAAGTCAATTCCGAAAGGTTTCATATACTTTCAGCCATGGCAAAAGACATATTGGCGGTCCCTATATCTACAGTGGCAAGAACCCATTTAGGAGTTCATTAACTCCTAGAATGGTTGAAACTTTGGTGTGTGGGCAAGATTGGCTCCGCAAACATTTGAAAGAATGAGCGTTGAAGAAGATGCAAATTATCTTGATATGATTGAGAAAGGTATAATTCTGATTTTATTTGCTAGTGTCCTTGTAAAATAATGCCAATCTTCATTGTAGTTATATTTGTATGATAATTAACTTGTTCATATGTTTATATGGTATGTTATTTGTGTGATTAGGTATTTGTATTCATTTGTTCAATACCTAAATCCTTTAGTTCTTTGTAATTGTATTTACTAACTTTATTATTTATATGAAAATTGCATCTTCGAGTATCGGTTCCTTTGGATTTTGAAGATGAAGAGTGAAGTTTATTTTAGATTCATTAGTTTATTTTGATGTTTTGCACTCTTCAAGTTTATTTTGATATTAGAAGTTGTTGGAAGTGACTTTTCATATTGCTTGAGTTATGATTTTAAATGTTTTTTAAATGGAAAATGTGATGTACTTACTTTTATGAGCCTTTTTGTTGCTTAGGCAAAGTATATTGGGTTTAGTGAACTCAATTGCATTTTTTAATTAATTTGATTTGATTCGGATAATTGAAATATTTTCGGTTCAAAAATTTTAGTTTTTCGGAGAATTCGGTTTGGTTTGAAATTTTTTATGGAAATCCAGTAATTAGGTATGAACAATTCAGTTCGATTTGGTATTATCTGAATGCCCACCCCTAAATCAGGCCCGAAATGTCACCATTTAGGACACTTGTGGATTCTCAAACTTAATAAAAAAAAAAAAAAGAACAGTTCTACCTTGTGTAGAACAGTTAGGAGAACGAAGCCTTTAAGATTTAAAACGCCAGCTAAATAGTTTGACAAAGATTAAGTGATTATAATTTTTTACCAATAAAGTAGGATTGACTCTTTGTTCAAAGATTAACGGAGGATATCATGGAAAAAATGATTTTCATATATTCATCATCAGTGTAAGTACATGAGCTGGGCCTTTATATAGCAAAACCAGTAACTGTTTTGTAACAGACTCTTAGCTAGATATTTACATGTCAGCTATCTGTGTGAATAGCCAAGTCGTCAATCCTGTACAACTATTAGTCTTCTTTATTCAGCAACTTTAGTTTGTAAAATCCCCCCTCACAATGGACCTCATTGTGTTGAAAATGGACAAACTGAAGTTGTTTAAGTGAGGGATACATTTGTATTGAGGAGAGTGATTTTATGAATAGGTCTACAAGCTGTTTTGTGGTAGATATTGAGAGAACCTGAAGAAAGAATGAAGTGTTAAGGGTTTTTCTAGCCCGGCTTTAGTATAGGGCTGTTGATGTAGAAGGTTCTCGTTTACCTTGATTCCACATTACTCAACCACTCCCCAAATAGGTGCGATCGCAGGAGTTTACGTGTTGGTTAAAATAAGTGATCCACCTACTAGGTACCCTCAATTCCAAACAGGGCATAAATGATACTTTCGTGAGCTTCTCGGGTAAAATGGGCCACCTAAAAATTACCGAGCTATCTACACGCGTAAGGATAAAACGTCATGAAAAAGCATGAAGTTTTAATTTGGCCAATGATTTCAATACTTCATCAAAATCCTTTGAACTTATTGGAAATATTTAAGTTCAAGTTTAAAGAGCAGAGTTGCCACTGTGAGCGGACAACATTTCAAACGGGCTGTAAAGCCGGGCCGGTGGACCGGTCTCTTAAAAATAATGGGTCGTGATGGTGATTGTGAAAATGGTTTTGCATATTTTAATGTTCAAAATATACGAGATCGAAATCCCGTACTTAGAATAGAGTCGCCACCCAGTTCAGCTCAACCGAGAAATTTTGGTACGATTTTTCCACTGGGTAGTAGACAATACCTTAAGTAGAGATTCTTAGTTTGGATGATGTTATCTATTTTACATTGGGCCAAGTTAGAAGATTTCATTCTTTCTTAATTGGTTTTAATCCACCCTATTTAATGTGTTTTCGGTTTATATATTGTTAGCGCGTTATTTAGCAAGCATTCAAAGCGATAAATAAATTATTACAGTTATCCAACAGATAAAATGCGGAAAGTAAAATAATAATTACGTGGCTTTCCAAATCCTATACATTTTTCTATATAATAAATAAAATACATGAAGGCCTAACATTCATCTAACCTAAATCTACCTGCAACAAAGGGTTAGCACAAGTACGGCACGTTGTATGAGGTATATCACGTAGCATGCATAGTTAGTAAACAAAACAAGACCCGAGTTAGTGTGAACATGGCATATTTATTTACAATTTATAGAGCCCGATTGGATGGCTATAAATGAGATTTGAACGGCGTTTACGGGAAAATTCTGTTTTATCCAAATTTTAAACTCGATTATTATTTTAACCGGATTATTAGTGAAAATGCCACATGTTATGGGTGGGGTCTGTTTTCAGAAGGTTCTGGGCCTTCGTCGTTGCACTGTACATCCTAGCTCCGGGAAATTAAACTACGTCAAAAATGAAACGAAGAAATAAACTATTGTCTAGAAGGTCATACCGCCGGCAGTATGACTCTGCCCACCGGCGGCGTATTTGATGACGTTGGCGATCTCAGTTACACAGGCATGTTGTATGACATTCTGGATACCGTAAAGAAAGGGTTCTGCAAGAAAATGGGGCCACTGGGGGTAAATGAGGGCACTGGCGATATCATCGATGTCGCTGGCGGCATGGTTGATATCACCGGCGGCTTTAGTTTCTTGCTGCCGTTGTTTTTGGCCGGAAAGCCACCAAAAATCGAAAGCTAAGCACAAACGGCAAGTAAAACACAATAAAGTAAAATGAAGGCCAAAGAGCTATGAGACTCAAAATTTTTACCTCGGGGCCGTGAATCCACCTCTTCGTGATCCGTTTGACATCTTCGGGGAGCTCAAATGATGATTTGGGAAGTAAGGGGTGATTTAAGGTCGATTTCTAAACCTAAAATGCACCTTGATATTAGAGAGTTCAATAGAGAAAAACCAAGAAAAGATGAATTAAATCCTCTTTTCTTACCTTTTTCTAAACTTTATCCCACTAGAACTAGCTAAAATGCTCAAAATCTCCTTAAGATTTTCAGCAGTGGAAGTGTTGAAGCTCTAAAATGGCTGAGAAATGTTGCTTATATAGGCTAAAATCTGTTGAAAATTGTCTTGGATCAATTGTCCGTCAAATATCGAGGAAAAAGGCACACAGCTATTCGGCAGCTGAAAGTCATGCCGCCGGCGGCATGGATGATACCGCCGGCGATATCAGCAAGGCCGCCAGCGGTCCCCTGACAGGTCTGAAAAGCTTGCACGAATCGTGCCCGAAATCAGGGAAAGGGAGAGGAAATCCGGCCAAAAGTGATTTTGACGGGAAAACTGAATTATCGGGGTCTTTTTTTGACTTTTTATGGGTATTTTAGACTACATTATTTTTTGGGTGCAAATCATCGGTCTGAGCTACCACCAAACACGTTACCGGACACGCCGAGCTGAATTTTTCTGAAAATAAAATTCGTAGAGAATTTTATATTGGTAATAAAAATTCCAAAAAAGAATTTTATTATAAGGAATAAAATCGGGCATACGTCATCATCGTCTCGCGAGAGGGCCTATAAAATCTCGTGCTCACAAGTAGTGTATCATAACGATTAAGACTTTAGATCCATTGGTGAAAAGATGAAGGAGTAATTTGATAAGTAATGGGGAAATCATAATAAAATGAGCGAGTTGATTTTCTTTGTTGTTATTTTGGGCCCGCGTAAGACAATTATCATTGGAATGTGTTTTCCAAGAATTTTATGGAAGGTCTCAAGGTTCTAAATTGTTTTCAAGTGTGGAGAAAGAGTTGTCTTGTTTAAGGAATACAAGAAAAAGATGTAGTCGGATGATCTAGTAAGTCCAAGCCTACAATTAAGGCGAATTCTGATGTCATAAAACCTCTAGTTCTTCTTAGGGATAAGTATAAAAAAGTAATATTGGGCGGTGGTGGTTGTAGAAAACAAGCAGAATTGGAGCTTTATTTTGAAGAGATTGTTGTTGAAGATAAGGAGGATTTGATGTATTGAGATGGTGGAAAGTCAATTCCGAAAGGTTTCATATACTTTCAGCCATGGCAAAAGACATATTGGCGGTCCCTATATCTACAGTGGCAAGAACCCATTTAGGAGTTCATTAACTCCTAGAATGGTTGAAACTTTGGTGCGTGGGCAAGATTGGCTCCGCAAACATTTGAAAGAATGAGCGTTGAAGAAGATGCAAATTATCTTGATATGATTGAGAAAGGTATAATTCTGATTTTATTTGCTAGTGTCCTTGTAAAATAATGCCAATCTTCATTGTAGTTATATTTGTATGATAATTAACTTGTTCATATGTTTATATGGTATGTTATTTGTGTGATTAGGTATTTGTATTCATTTGTTCAATACCTAAATCCTTTAGTTCATTGTAATTGTATTTACTAACTTTATTATTTATATGAAAATTGCATCTTCGAGTATCGGTTCCTTTGGATTTTGAAGATGAAGAGTGAAGTTTATTTTGGATTCATGAGTTTATTTTGATGTTTTGCACTCTTCAAGTTTATTTTGATATTAGAAGTTGTTGGAAGTGACTTTTCATATTGCTTGAGTTATGATTTTAAATGTTTTTTTAAATGGAAAATGTGATGTACTTACTTTTATGAGCCTTTTTGTTGCTTAGGCAAAGTATATTGGGTTTAGTGAACTCAATTGCATTTTTTAATTAATTTGATTCGATTCGGATAATTGAAATATTTTCGGTTCAAAAATCTTAGTTTTTAGGAGAATTCGGTTTGGTTTGAAATTTTTTATGGAAATCCAGTAATTAGGTATGAACAATTCAGTTCGATTTGGTATTATCTGAATGCCTACCCCTAAATCAGGCCCGTAATGTCACCATTTAGGACACTTGTGGATTCTCAAACTTAATAAAAAAAAAAAAAAGAACAGTTCTACCTTATGTAGAACAGTTAGGAGAACGAAGCCTTTAAGATTTAAAACGCCAGCTAAATAGTTTGACAAAGATTAAGTGATTATAATTTTTTACCAATAAAGTAGGATTGACTCTTTGTTCAAAGATTAACGGAGGATATCATGGAAAAAAAAAATTTCATATATTCATCAACAGTGTAAGTACATGAGCTGGGCCTTTATATAGCAGAACCAGTAACTGTTTTGTAACAGACTCTTAGCTAGATATTTACATGTCAGCTATTTGTGTGAATAGCCAAGTCGTCAATCCTGTACAACTATTAGTCTTCTTTATTCAGCAACTTTAGTTTGTAAAATCCCCCCTCACAATGGACCTCATTGTGTTGAAAATGGACAAACTGAAGTTGTTTAAGTGAAGGATACATTTGTATTGAGGAGAGTGATTTTATGAATAGGTCTACAAGCTGTTTTGTGGTAGATATTGAGAGAACCTGAAGAAAGCCATCTGCTACCATATTGCGCACGATGTGGCAATCAATCTCGATGTGTTTACTCCTTTCGTGAAAGACAGGATTTTTGGAAATCACTATTGCAGCTTCATTGTTGCAGTAGAGTGGAATAGGAGTTGATGGTTTGACTTGGATATCAGTGAGGAGGAAGTTGATCCATTTGAATTCGCAAGTTGTAGTACCCAAACTTCTATATTCTGCCTCTGCTGTTGACTAGCTTACAGTGGCTTGTTTCTTGCTTTTCTAAGAGATCAATGATTCACCAATCTGTACACAATAACCAGTGACGGATTTCCTGGTTAATTTGCACGCTCCCCAATTAGAATCGCAGTATGCCTTGAGTTGCAATTGCTGATTTGAAGCATAGAATAGGCCATATGTAAGGGTCCCTTTGAGGTACCTTAGAACATGTAGAGCAGACTGAAAGTGATGTTCCTGGGGTTCTCGAAGAGTTGACTTAGTTGTTGTGTTGAGAATGATAAGTCAGGCCTGGTAAATCCCAAGTATAGCAGTCTACCAACAAGCCTTCTGTACATATTTGGGCCTGCTAGTTTTTTAATGTACTAGCTAAATCCACGCCAGAAGGAAAAGGGCTTGAGGCCACGTTAGCATCAGTTAGACCTGTATCTCTCAACATGTCAATGATGTACTTTGTCTGTGTTAGATACATCCCCTCTTTGGTTTGAGCAATTTCAACTCCAAGAAAAAATTTAGCCAACTCCATGTCCTTAATAGTGTAAAGATTGTGTAAGTAATCTTTAACACTTTGTATATCATGGGAAAGTCTTCTACGGGCCAAAATATCATCCACATATATTATACAAGCAATATGCGATTTGCCACAAAACCTTTAGTAAACAAGCAATTGTCATAAGCTGATCTTTCAAAACCAAACTTCATGAGGGCTGAAGAGAGTTCCTTGTGCCACTGCCTCCCTGCCTGTTTCAGGCCATATAAGGATTTAGTGAGTTTGCACACTTATCCACCAGTTGCTTTGTTATAGCCTTCAGGTGGTAGTAGGTAAATTTCCTCATCAATAAAGCCATGTAAATAGGCATTATTGATGTCTATTTGATGGACTTCCCAAGATCTAGATGCTGCTATTATTTAGGAAAAGCCTGACAGTGACTAATCTAGCAACTAGACTAAAACTTTCATGAAAGTCCACTCCTAAGGTTTGGTTATAGCCCTTGGCTACCAACCTAGCCTTGAATTTGTCAATTTCTCCTTGAGAGGTGTATTTGATCCAAAACACCCACTTGGATTGGATGGCTTTCTTGCCTTTAGTAAGTCGATTATTTCCCATGTGTTGTTTTCTTCCAATGTAGCTAGTTCTCTATCCATGGCTGCTACCCATTTATGGTCATTTTGGGCCTCTTTATAACTGTAAGGTTCTTTCTCCATAATGCTATTGAACAAGAAATGAGTTGCCTATGATGTTTCAGTTTTATTGGCTAACTGAAGGCTTTTTTGGGCATGGTTTGCCACATAATCCCTCCACCATATGGGTTGCTTGATAGGCCTGGTAGATCTTCTCAAGGTTACAGGTTGATCTACAGGCTTATGGTCATGTTCCTTCTGTAATTCACTGTCTGCAACTTTGTAGACTGCATTTTCCTTGTAAGGAAATTTGTCTTCTATGAATTTAACATCTCTGGATATGATAAACTTGTTTTTATCACTATCCCATATTTTGTATCCCTTCTGTCTTGGAGAGAGGCCCATAAAAACTCCTAGAAAAGCTCTTTGATCAAGCTTGTCTTTCTGTGGCAAGTTATTTGTATAAAACACTTTACAGCTAAAGGTGTAAACTGTGTTGTATTCTGGTGAGCATTGAAAAAGTTTTTCATAGGGGGATTTCCACTATAAATCCTTAACAGGTAGAATGTTTAAAATCTGTGTAGCAGAGGTTACTGCTTCTCCCCAAAATGTGTGAGGAGCCTTGGATTGGAAAATTAAGGATTTGGCTATGTTGAGCAGTGACCTATTTCTTCTCTCAGCCACTCCGTTTTGTTGGGAGGAGTAACGACAGGTCCTTTGGTGCAATATGCCTCTCTCATTAAACAATCTTCTACATTCATTCCCTGTGAATTCACCTCCATTATCAGTTCTAATGGCTTTGACAATGTCATTGAATTGAGTAAAAGCCTGGTTCAGGAACAATCTGATCGCATCTGTGGTTTGGGATTTACTCTTCAAGATGACTAGCCATGTGTACCTACCGCAATCGTCAATTATTGACAAACAATATCTCCCTCCCGACTTAGTTGGAACCTTGTAAGGTCACCACAAATCCATATGCACTAGCTCGAAAGCCTTAATAGAGTGAGTATCACTCCTGTGAAAACTTTTCCTAATTTATTTTGCACCAAGACAAATATTACAATTAAAGTATGCATTCCTAAGTTTTATCGACTTGATATGTAGCAGTACATCTATTGAAATGTGGCCAAGTCTTAAATGCCAAATGTCAGGAGTATCACTCACATTATTACAACTTTCTTTTACACAAAAACAAGAGTTTATAATTCTCTCTTCAAAGGATGTATTGTCTAATCTGTAAAGTCCTCCTTCCCAGCCCACTGCTAACAGCTTAGAGGTATTCTTGTCCTATAAATAGTAACAGCTAGTTATAAAAACCACTAATATACTTGCATCTTTCAATAGAGCACTCACGGATAGCAAGTTGTATTTAAATTCTGGGAGAAATAACACATTATGTAGTGTTAAGTTTTCAGATAAGACTATATCTCCAATACTCTTCACTAATTGATTAGAGCCATCAAGCAAAACCACAACCTGTGTACGTGTCACTTCTTTCTTTATGCTAAACATTTCTAGTTTAGATGTCATATGTGCCAAAGCACCACTATCAATTATCCAACCATCATCACATGTTTTCCTTAAATTTCTAGTATAAGGATTGTACTTACTAGTCATTTTCTTGTGACTGGAGTGATTAGAGCTAGCAATAGGGCAAAAACCTGCCAATCCTGCAAAAGTAGTGAATTCTTCATCATCAATGGGTGAATCTTTGATTGTTGTTCCCTTGTTTATAGATGTGGTTGTCTCTCTCTCCCTTGCTTTAGCCCTTTTCTTGTAAGAGTTGTGTTGCCTAGTAGATTCAGTGTCAGCATCAAAGTCCTCATAATCTGTTAGATCTGCAGCATTATGAGCCTGGAGACTTTTCTTCTTTTTCTTCAAGTCTTTCTACCATTCTGGATAGCCTTTTAGTTGGAAACAAGAATCTTTGGAGTGGTAAGGATTTTTGCAGTCAGAATAAGGTCTTCCATCAGAGTTATTTGGCTGTTTGTCAAATTTCTTAGCTCTGTAGTTAGTATTATCTCCAGAAGTGTTTCTTCCTTGTTGTGGCTTAGAGTAATTTGCGAACTCAACTGTGTTGTTCAGAGTTATTTCCCTCTACTTCTCAACCCTGGTTATCATAGAGTAGGCTCTACTAATTGATGGTAATGGCTCCATTATCAAGATCTGGTTTATTACATGTTCGTAGTTCTCATTTGGGCCTGTGAGAAATTGCAGTAGCTTATCCTCTTTGTATTCATTGATCTTCTTGAATGCGTTGCATAAACATCCACAGTGACATTGTGGATCAGGTCTTAACTGAGCCAATTCGCACCAATATCTGTTCAGCTTAGTATAGTACTGCATAACTGAAAGATCTCCTTGAACAAACAGACTTATACTTCTTTTTGATTTGGTAGAGCAGAGCACCATTGCTCTCACCAAATCTCTGCTCCAATTCCTTCCATAATTCTCTTGCGCTGTTGACGAACAAGAAATCTTCGCACAAATCTTTTGACATCGAGTTTAAGATCCAAGAAGTGACTAAACAATCGGTTATCTCCCATTTTGCGTAGTCTACGCTTTCTTTTTCCTGTTTCAATTCTTCAACAGTGATGAACTTGAGCTTTTCTTTTGCGATTAATGATCTTTTAATTGCCTTACTCCATGTTAAGAAATTGTTTCCAGTTAACAGAGAACTTACAAGAGAGATGTCGGGGTTTTCTATGTGTTGATTTGCCGCAATCTGAACAACTCCATGTGGATTGTTGTTTTCTCTTTCTATGAAGTTCATATTTTGCGAATCTGATCTTTCTTCTTCTAGATCCGGCTGAAATCGGAACTTGTTTGTCTTCCTCACCATGGCTTAGCTTTCAATTTGAAATTCTAGCTCTGATACCATGTTCAAAGATTTACAGAGGATAACAAGGAAAAAATGATTTTCATATATTCATCATCAGTGTAAGTATAAAAGCTGGTCCTTTATATAGCAGAACCAGTAACTGTTTTGTAATAGACTCTTAGCTAGATATTTACACGTCAGCTATCTGTGTGAATAACCAAGTCATCAATCTTGTACAACTATTAGTCTTCTTTATCCAGCAACTTTAGTTTGTAACCCTCTTTTGTTTCTACTTGATTAATGAAACATTTTTCTTCTACTATTTAAATTAACAATTAGAGATTTGCCGCAGCTAAAGACCTTGTCAATCTCAATTGAATTTGTTTCTCTGAGTTACTTATTGCTTATACGCAAAAGTGACACCATTGGTAATTTGTATTTTTAGCATTATTTTTAGATTCGGACTGTTCATTGAATCGATGAAGGTAATGGATCATGGATTTAAGGTTCAACCGGATTAAATCGGTGGTCGAACTAAATTTTTTCAAAATATCAAAATAATTGTATTTTTATATAAATTTTTAAAATTATAATTTAAAAGTTTATTTGAAAAGTATAATATAGTTTAATTTCTTTATCCAATACATTATAGAAAAAAACTACATATATTTATTATATTTTTATATAGCTTTCTTGTTAAATTTTATTTGAAATAGTATTAAAATTGTGTATTACATGTAGTAAAACAAAAAAATATTAAAACAATTCAAATTAGAGTTCTTGTTCAGTTAGTTAAACTTTTAATCAAGGCGTAGGAGGTTGGAAGTTCTGTGTTTGAATTCCACCAACTAATATAATAAATAAAAATTTATATGAATATGCAATCAAATGAGTAACTGGTTGAACTAGCCAATTTGTGATCCAATTGACTGGTTCAACCGATCAACGTCCAATCTTTGACTAATCCATGAATCGGATGAAAGCCGATGGGACCAATAGCCGATTCTGGTTGAATTTGATTCGACCTGTTTTTTAAAACAATGATTTTTAAGCAATTGCTAATGATGCATCTAATTCAGACCATTAGAGCCTGAAACACCCTTAAAAATCACTTGCAACAATTGTTGTTGCTGGCTGTTCAATTTTGCCATTATGAGTTTCAGACAATTTAAGAATTAATGATGATAATATAGATAAAAGAGCAGAGAATAAGGTATTGGACTTTTTAAGTACATAATAATTATATAAACATAGAAGCACCAAATTGCAATAGAATGCAAAGTTGAAAAACAATATAGTTATCATAATTTAGGTTAAATGAACTCATTTGGCTTGCCTCTTCATTATTTATTTTGGCCAGTTTAGTATTGCTTATTAGATTACTGTTAAAATAAATTATTTTCATAAACTTTAAATAAAAATATATATTTAAGCTTTAAACAACATATTTTAATAATTTATATTAATTAATTAAAAATTATTTGACATATTTTTTTTAAAATCAAATATGCTCCTCATAAAAAAAATTTAGAAATATAACTTTTGAAATAAGTAGTTTGGAACCAAACTGGACCTTTGTTTGAATAAAATCTTGGCCTGCCTTATTTTCTTTGCTTGTATCTTTCTATTGGTTGCTTTAAGAAACCAAATTAAATTGGTGGCAGAATATTTCTCCACAGATTGAAAGTATAGGGTTAGAGTTTGCTTGAGACCCCTTGCTACATAACTAAAAGAATTAGAATTGAAAAAAATGTGTTTCTCTTATACTAATGGAAAATTGTTGTAAATATATGTTTAGGTGTAATATATACATAGTAGTGATGTTGATTAACGTCAAATATTTACATATATATATATATATATATATATATATATATATATATATATATATTAATGTGTGTAACTTGTATTCTTGCATATTCTTATAATTTGCCTATAAATAGAGGTTTGATATATACTATACATAACAATAATGGAATTCTATGTTACTTCTCTCCATATTTCTTATTGCCTACTTTCTCTATATATTTATCCATTATATATTCTTGTATTTTATATTATTTACAACACGTTATCAGCACGAATTGCTCTTTCGATCAATACCGATAAGAATATCACTAAGTTGATGTGATAAAAAAATGTGCGGTGATGGGCAGCACAAAGAAGACAAGAATTTGATCAATGTGGAAGTTTCACTTTGTTTGAAATTTTACTATTATTGTCGATTTTATTATTATTATTTCTTCATGGTAATTTTATTAATTCTCTTGAATGCTTTTATTAATATATTTTATGCACAAGAGGAATAGTTATTCATTCAACGACGGTTTGCAATCTGGCTAGTCGATTTCATCAAATATTTAAATATATTTTCCCGCAAGATTTGTATATTGTAAATTTGATGAAAATATTTTTTCAAAATTAGGGGAAGAAAGTCAAAAAAAAATTTTGAAAAAGAAAAATTCATGGAATACTAATTTATTAATTTTTATGGATCCTTAGTGAGTTTGTTTTGAAATTCTCGAAGGATAAATAAAAAATAGCGTTATACCACGCCTGAAGTGTGGATAAGCAATTGGTTTAAAATATACAACATTGTCGACAATAAAGATTATTCCATTGAGTATAATTGTATTAATATAAATATACTTCGTGCAAAAGTATAGCACCGAAGTGCGAGCCCATGAAGTGCAGCATAACCACCTTTTTGGACCCTGTGCCATATTCACTTTATCTTTTTTGGTCCATCTGCTATACATGTTACCTTTTTAATCTTTGGGGTATTAATTTTGTTACCTAAATAGTCCTTTTTTTAAACGGAGTTACAAGTTCTACGCCACGTAGAATACACATGATAAACCATTGATTACGTGGAGAAACTTGGATTTAAAATGACATAGAAAATAACTTAATTAAGTGAATAATACGTGATAAGCAGGTTAATATGAAATCAAAAAAATCTCGTTTTTAATATGTTCTCCCCATTGCTTGATGAGTTGATGTTCACGGGGATTTTCAATAATGAACCATAAATCTTAATTCTCACTGAAATCCTTGAAATTGGGATGGATTGGTAAAATCTAGAAAATCATTTAAAGAGTCAAATTAAACAAAATAAAAACATGAAACAAGAAAAGAGGAAGATAGATTAACTGAATTTCAGGAATCCATCATCATAACTCTCTGAATTGTATGAACAAATGATGAACAAATTGCAACAATTTTGTGACCCAACCAATTACATAAAGCCAACAAATGACGAAAAATGGCAGGAATTTATATAGATTAAGAATTTTTGGGTTGATCAGAAAAAGAAATAGAGTGAAGGAGAAGATGACGAAAATTGTGTGCCTCAATTAAATTAGTTTCTTTATCAATTTAAATCCAAGCCGCTCCACGTAAGTAATGGTCAGTCATGTGCATTATACATGGGGGTAGAAATCATAACTCCATTAATAAAAAAGATTATTTAAATAACGAAATTAATATCACATAAATTAAAAAGATAATAGATATAACAGAGAAATTAAAAGAATAAAGTGAATATGACACACGGTCTAAAAAGATGGCTAATTCCATAAAATAAAAATACATGAAGTATTAAAAATAAAAAAATTTAAATAAATTATTTCAATAATATATATAAATTGATTGAATACCCTATTTTACCTACTATGGATCATAAATTACAATATATTTAAGAAATGTCAAACTACAACTAATTGACAAAATGAAAATTAAAATACAATTCAACTATTTATTTTTTTAAGACCTTTTCCAACGCTCAGACTTTTCCTTATTTATATTTTGTGGATACATTCTCCTATGATGGGGGTATGGCATTTCTATATTAATTTTTGAGTGAAAAAAAATTTAACATGATGTTAATTAATATTGTTATAACTAACATATATAATATTTGCATGAAATCTTTCAAAGTTTAAAATTGGAGGAAATCAGAACATTATTCAATATAACATGGATTAAGATAATTTGAATGCATGGGGTAAATTAAAAGCTAAAGATGATCTAGGGACAACTTATGATGATAATGCCACTTGTATTCCTTATTCGAAGGAAGACTATATTAAAGAAAATATAGTCAAATATATTTCTCTCAAATTCATTTATGCTCCCGATCTCATAAAGACAAATCAAGTTGACTTCTAAGTTGATATCTACAAAGTTAGAATATTCTAACAGACATTTTCACTAAGTCATACATGCTTCTATTTTCAAAAGACATGTGTAATATTGAGATATGTCAATTTAAAGATATGTCTTGACCGTGTATTTTTTAGGGGAAATAAAATTACATATGAATATTGTACTCTTTTTCCTTCGCTAAATTTTTGTCTCGCTCGGTTTTCCTTAGCAAGGTTTTAACGAGGCATATTCATATTCTTGCGAATAGGGGAAATAAACACTGCACTCTTTTTCCCTTAATGGTTTTATCCCTCAGGGTTTTCATTGACAAAGTTTTTAACGATGCAGTGTCTTATTCACAAAAATGAACATTTAAGAGGAAGCGTTGTAAATATATATTTAGATATAACATATATATTAATAAATTGATGTTCATTAAACTCAAACATTTATATAAATTAATATGTGTAACTTATATTCTTACATATTTTTATAATTTACTTATAAATATAAACTTGATGTATACTACACATAACAATAATAAAATTATATATTATTTACTTCTCTCTATATTTTTTATTGTCTATTTCTCTATATATTCATCCATAATATATTGTTGTATTTTATATTATTTAAAAAAAATTAAGATAATATGTGATCGCATGAAAATCTTACTTTAAGATACAGTGTAATCTTGTACTTAGTAGTTAATGTAGGGACAGTTAAAGCAGTCAACAGTTGTGTATGGTGGGTCCTAATTAGGGAAATTCTTAATGTATTTTAATTAATGAAAGAATTAGATTATTAATGTTTACAAACAACGATTTCATAGTTAAACAATAGTCAGTTAATTTTAATTATTTATTAATTTAATAATTAAGTTATTAAAATTTAATTTATTAAAATTTAATTAATGATATGATTGGGTTTAGGTGTTTGGTGTTTATATATATATTGTGTTTAATGTTTAAGGATGTTGATTATAGTAAGAGTAAATAATTTATATCTCCCCAGATTTGCTACGTTAGGCTATTACCCGCCTAAAGTTTTTATAATTAACTGATCCCTCTGTAAGGTTTTACTCTGTTACACTAAAATATCATTCTGTCAATTATGGTGTTAAATTCATTATATTAGGACAAAATTGTCCCTCACATATCTAACTTCTGATTGTTCCCTACGCCACCATTTTTGCTCCATAGTCCATACCGTGTACAAATTAAAAGCTAATCCATCTGCCAGTTCTATTTAAGTAAGTTTGCTCAATTTTTCTCTTACATAGGATCTTTAGTCGCTATTTCTATTATCTATCTTTTGCTCTTCTTTTATATCTCAATTTAGACAGTGTTGTGCTATTTTCATATCTTTTATAGATAAAACAAAATAAAATACTTGTCTTCTTAAATCATCAAAAAAAACTGAAAAGGCAAAGGTCTTCCAACTCCTAACAAGAACGAAATTTGATACCCAAAAAAATTACAATTGCAGAATTGAGAAAAATTACAAGGAAAGAAAAATTGGGGACTGAAAAGAAGGAACAAGAAGGAGAGATTGACAGTACCTGGTAACACAAACTTGTTGAAGGGGAGCAAGTGTAAAGTTCTATACAAGGGACACTTTTGTCCAAATATGATTTACAACAATGCCAACTCATGGATTAAACGGGGGATAATTGACGGAAGGGTGTGTTAGACTAGTTGGATAGATCTTTACGGAGGTGTTAGTTATTTTGAAAACCTAGTTACCCTTATATTAATCATCAATAAGTTTTAACGTAGATCTTTTTTAATTGTTTAGAGAAAGACATTATTAATCCGAACCTATTTTTTTTATAAAAAAATAAGAAAACCTCCAAACCCTTCCCATCCATATGTGGATTCAAACATATAATTATAATTTCAAGGCTTAATTAATAAGTCAAATATTTGACTCACCAGCCTCCAATGTAGATATGAAGTAAGCAACTAAGTTGATCACCTATTATATTTGGTATTATACAATTTATTTACCGGGAAAGAAAGAAGAAAGATTAAGTAAGTTGGTGTATGACAACTCTTCAACAATTATTTTTTGTTGTGTTTTTTATATCAAATAACAATTTTGAAGTGTTTAATAGTGACTCATTAATAACTGCTTTTAGTTGTTATTGAGACAAAAAATTATCAGTAACAACAAAAAACTATCAACAATAGTAAACAACTGTAATGTTTAGTAGTAACAACTAAATCAAACTAAATGGAGATACTGATTCATTAAATCTAACCAGACATCAATCAAAATCCGTTTGGAGTAGTCAAAATGGGAAACATAACAAAAACAAAAAAAAATGCTTAATTTCGGATTGAATATGATTATATGATAAGAGTTTTTTTAATGTACGATTATCTCAAAATACATGGATAAATTGCAATAATTGCAGTTAAGAAATATGTAAAAATGAAGAAAGAGATCATAATTCAAATTTCCAGGCTTTAAAACTAAGGCAAATGAAGAATGATTAAGGTTGTAGCTAGCTAGTTGAAACATCAACCTCAATTCAAAGACTTATTATCGTATATATAACTACACAAATCATATTAATTTACTAAAGCACCATCAATTATGATGATAATAATCACATAAACCAAACTACAACTCCAACAGAATTAATTTCCTTGCATCTTATTATGAACGTACAGATGATGTTTAAAGAAAGAAAACAAAAGATAAAGAGATAATTAATTAAGAGAGTTAATTGATGATATTAGACGTAGTTAATTAAAATTTTAAATGGGGGAATTTCTTGTGAAATTGAGAGATTAGAGCTAGATTTTCTTGATGAAGAAGATGAGCTTTGTTTCTTAGCTTCTGGTTTTCTTCAAAAATGGTTTGATTTTCCAAGTAAAGCTTCAAATTGTTAAGCTGCATTTCTCTGCTTCCTTCCTTATCATGGCTTCTGCTTCTACCCCTATGGATCATATTTAACAAATTATATCAATCAAATGAAACCAATCGGATGTAGCTCAATTGATACACCACTCAATGTTAGTGGTGGGAGGTACTAGGTTCAATACCTAGCCTCTTCAAAAATGATTCTTCAAAAAAATATCAACCAAATGAAAATGTTTATACACATACATTGCCTAATTTGGCTCTAACCTTCCTTGGCCATCCCAAACTTTCAAACGTGACACTTTACCCTCTAAAGTTGGCAAAATTTTTACAGTTTCCCCCCCTCAATGCCACGTGTCAGCTTCTGGTTGGTTTGACTTTTCAATGATGTTATTTTTCTCTCCAATCAAAAGCTGACATGGGGCATTGAGAGGGTAAACTGTATCAGTTTTGCCAACTTTAGAGGATAAAACGTCACCCTTTAAAATTCGGGATAGCCAAGGGTGGTTAAAGTCAAGTTTAGAGAAAACGTATGCGGTGGGAAAAAAAATGAAAATCTTTATAATTAGTTAATGAATATAAAGTATGATTACCTAGTGAGTAAGGCAAGAAGCTGAAGCTTAGGCTTGTTTGATCTTATTGGCTTCTTGTTAGGAGGAGATAGGAACTTGTCTACTGTGTTTATACACATTTTTGCTGAACAATGCAGAGATAAGAATATGGGAAATGAGAAAGAAAGGTATATATAGATAAATAAATAGAAGGGGGAAAGGGTGGTGGGTGCATTTGACATAAAAACAAGAAAAAATAAAATACATTTAATTTAGGTTTGTATTTGTATGGTAATGATGGCAGTTCGACTCATTATTGCCACGGGAAGCAACCCCCCATTTCCATCAACTACAATTTTTTAATCAATACAATTCATTCATTAATTAGCCATTAAACACTTTGTTTGGCACCTAGCTAAACCCGCTTAATAACATTTTATTTGAGCTGGTTTGGGATTGTTTTTTCATGCTGCTTTCATAAAAAATTCTATTTTCAAATTTTTTCTATGACGTTAGATTTTAGCATTGGGAGCTCAGTAGAAAACACTAATTAATTTATATTATGAGTCAAGAGCTTTTGTCAAATGTTAAAATTTATTGTTTTATGAAGAATGTGTTAATAGAGCTTCTCACGGCAGAACAGAGATGGAGAGAAACCCTAACCCTAGCCATCAGCGATCCCAAGCCGATCTGACCTACCCCGCCTATCCCCACTGCTCCTCGGCGACAAGAACCTCCGTCCATCGATCAAGCTTCCCTCAAAAACCCCCACAACATGCTCCCTTTACTTCCCGTTGACAATAGCAGGATTCTCAGCACCCCTTCTATCCGAATTCAAAGAGGATTTATTTTGAAAATTTCCCGAACAGGTATGATTTAGTGGCCATGAAGAAGATTTTTCTGAAATTCGGGATTAGTGGATGGGTGTATGTGGCGACTAGGAGGAATGCTAGGAACCTACATTTTGGTTTCATTAGCCCTGATGGATCATTACCATTCCATGAGGTCCTCTATAGATTGAATTCAATGGTGATTGGAGTCATGAAATTGAGAGCATTTAGAGCTAGGTTTTCTCGAGCACAACAGTTGGAGACTCACATTCGGCCAAGAAAGCCAACACCAAAACAGCCTGTTGAGTTTCGTGACTCGCCTCGTGATAATAGATCGTACGTGGCTGTTGTGACCAATGGTCGTCAACCTGCTATGGGAACGGAACTGAATTCCAAATCAGAAAATATCCCAAGTAGGAATAACGTTGTAGCTAGTGAGGAGATGGTGATTCAGGCAGCTCCTTAGAAGGCTAAATCGTGGCTAGCTCGGGTGGTAAATTTGGCTAATATCCGTAATATTTTGACTTACTATGTGATCATGGGTTCATTGTGACTTTTGCTGCTCCAGTGGGTGGTGATCAGGTTATTGTGTCTTTTCAATCTGTGGAAATGATGTGTAAGGGGAATGGACTGTGATGAACCATATCTTACCCATGGTCCAAGTGCTTCCGGCAGACTTTACACCATCATAATGTATTATGTATTTAGGCCTTATGGGAATTCCACCGTCTATAGTGTCTGAACCTATGATTCATGCAATAGCAGAAAAATTAGGACGTGTTGTAGCCATTGATTGCAACCTTGACAAACCGGATCGTCTTGATATTGTGTTATGTTAGTTTTGGTGCCATTGGGAACTACAAGCCAAAATTTGAAGATTACAGTGGGATCTTTAGAAGTGACTATTTTTACTAATTTACGTCAAGGGGTTGGGTGTCAACACTACCAGGAATTATCAGCTTGTGATTCTAATGATTCAGATGATGCAGTCAAGTCAGAAGATATGGCTTCTGAATAAAGAAGATCCGAATCAATGGAAGAACCGATGGAGTTTAATGAGTTGAATGATCGTCTCTCGAACAATCAAGATAATCATTCTTTGCAGTTAGCTTTTATTCTGGAGAATTCGGATAGGAGATCTGCAGCTGGGAATTCGGTTGCAAGAACTGAAGTTGGGTGCGCAGTGACTCAGGGTATCTCGTCTTCGTCAGGACCGGATATAGCAAACATGAACCATATTATTATTAATGCGATTGAAGCAAGGCCGAATGAGGGTGAAGAGATGTTGACCATTAAGGTGGGTAAAGAGCTTGAACTGTTTAATAAGCAGCACAAGGAGCGAATTGTTCAGTCTCTTTGAGTGTTGTCGATCCTCAAGGTTTGGTTAATTTTCTATTATGTCTTTAAGCCTTTTATGTTGGAATTGTAGAGGTGGTTTGACTAATAGTGCGAAGCAGTCTTTCATTCGATATTGTATTAGAAAGTGGAACCTGGAGATTTTTATTCTTATTGAAACAAAAGCGACTGTTGTTCCGGAGCTGGTAGTTAGAAAATTCCGGGGACACAAGGATTTTTTATTTTACTCTATTCCAGCGCAAGGTCTGTCAGGAGGCTTGGTTATTTTATAGAACTCGAGGTTGATCACGGGTACGGTTACTTAGCATTCAGATAGATGGTGTATTTTACATGTTTTATCAGGTCAGATTGATGCTTATGTGGTATGCCTTTATGGGCCGATAGATCCTGCTCTTAGAAACCTACTATAGCAGGAATTGAGACCCCATATACAGGGCCTAGACAGAGTTTTGGTTTATGGGGATTTCAATAAGGTGCTACATGGTTCAGAAAGGATGGGGAGAACATGGACTTTCTTGAATTCCATGATTCAGTTTCAAGATTTTGTAAATGAGTGCATGTTGTATGATGTTCCTTTACATGGTAGGGACTATACCTGGTCTACTAGTGTATCTTTTTCGAGAATTGACAGGGTATTACTGTCATATGATCTTATGGATACGTGGCCAGGAATGAATTTGATGAATGTTGATTCGTCTTTATTTGACCATTTCCCAATCTTATTTCAGTCGCATGAGGTCAGGCAGAGGACTAGTTTTATTTTTCGATCACTAAACTGTTGGTGGGAGAGGGATGACTTTTTACCCTTTTGAGGTATAAATGGGATGCTATACGAATGACACATTCTAATAGGGATATTGAAGATAAATTGGGCAGGCTAAGGGGATATATTCGAACGTGGCACTCTGTGAATTTTGGTGGGCTTCAAAATAGGATTAAAGAATTAGAAAAACGGGTAATTGATCTCATAGCAAGTTGAGTAATGCAGCCTATTAATATGTCTGAGGGGTCGAAACTACAGACGATGAAAGCATCTCTAATTGACTACGGGCGAAGCCTAGAGAAAATTTGTCGCCAGCAGTCGAGGGTCAATTAGACTATTTTAGGGGACAACAACACGGCGTTTTATCACCGTGTGGCATCGGCTAGGTCAAAGGGGAATAGAATAACCCAGCTTGACATTGAGGGTGTTGGGAACTGACAGTCAAATTGAACATGCATAACAGGCATGTCAGAAATTCAAAATTTTGTCCATGTCCCAGGAACTCCTAATAGATGCATATAAATTAAATAAAGCCTTAACTAAATAATTCTCTACCTAGGTTAGCATGCAAAGGGCTAGGCATACCATAATTCTAAATTATGTCCTAGCACATATTTTTTATACTAAGCACGTTATAACTCTAAGCTATAACCTAAGCATGTCATAACTCTAAGTTATAACCTAAGCATAAAATAAACTAAGCATGCAAAACAACCTAAGGATAATTATTAAGTCTAAAAATGCTTAAAGAAAAAGGTCTAATAATTAAAAGAGAAAGAAAGAAAACTTACCAGTTGAAGCGTGCTTTAGCAGAACCTTCTTGCACAAGCCTCCACGCGTAGGATAGCCTCTATGAGTATCCACACGAACCCACACCAACCAAAACCTCCTGAGAGGAAGAACTAAGAAGCCTTGAGTAGTTGTTAGACAACTCTAGAAGCCCCATCCAAAAAATATAGACTAAAGGTTCCCGAATAAATTCAGGCTCCTCAAAAAGAACTTGCTCGATTACCCGAGAGATTAATCTTTGCGAATCTCAACTTGGCCTTTATGCTTGAGCTTGGTGTAATTTGAAAGGGAGAACTTGAGTGCCTATTTATAGGATTGGGGAAGCAAAATTGCTCCCTAAGCATATCCCACACGCGGGTTTGACCCACTGGGCTTGGAGCCCGGTGGGTTCTGCCTGCGAGCACGGCGTGTGTAGCACGCTATGCATCTCACAAGCTGGGCTTGCAAGATTTCTTGCAAGCCCAGCTTGCAAGATATCTGGTTCTAGGCTTTGCCCAGCGCTGCCAAAGGCAACGCTGGTAAGCCCAGCCCCGTGGGCCTCTGTGAGTGCCGCAATGCGGCACTTGCAAGCCCATGGTGCTGGATTTCGCGCATTGAATGTGTCGTAAATACCGCAGCCCATTTGCTGTCCAAAGTCATCCAATAATTTTTTATTGAGTCCAACCCATTTGGAAAAATTCTCTTTTAATCCCTTTCATATAAATATTTATTTTTCGACCCTAATAAATTAGTTACCGGTCAAAATATTCCTTGGCCTATCAAAATGAACTAATCATTTTTAACTAAACAAATAATAATCCAATTATTATTTATATTATATTTTCATAATAGAATAAATCTATTAGTTCTTTACTTAGTCTGATGAAGGTCCAACGTGTGTGACCTTATAAGATCCCGAAGTATTGAGTTATTAAGGCTTAACCAAACCTTGTCCTAATGGAATCATTGGCTCGAGGTTCTAGACCGTGAATAGAACTCGATTACCTTAAACGACTGTAGCATGCCTCTAGCAAGGGTGTACCATTCCCCATTACTTGGAATGTCATTTATGCTTATGACTTAATCCCGGTTAATGCAATAGTTATCCAATACGATGAACTCCTTCCATTCTTTAATATTCGTACCATCTAGTTTATAGGGTTCAGTTAAAGTGTTAACCCACTAATAGTAAGGTTGCTCCAAGCTATCCTAGTTATTAACTTATTACCGAAGTATATTGCCTTTTACCATAGTGTGTTTGACTAGAAACCGTTTCTATCAAACACATACTCTGATAAGAGGTTGATGGCAATCATTACTTCAACAAGTGATCAGGTACAACTCCTTAATATATCCGGAGTGATGGATTCTTTCCAACATCTCAGCTTACCAACGTGTTATCATCACTATACCCGTAATCACTCCTCAACACCCTAAATTAATGAGTGTGTAGTAATGATCCAAAGTATAGCAATAGTACCACACAAGGTAACTAGTATCTCAAGTATAGCAATCATTACTTCAACAAGTGATCAGGTACAACTCCTTAATATATCCGGAGTGATGGATTCTTTCCAACATCTCAGCTTACCAACGTGTTATCATCACTATACCTGTAATCACTCCTCAACACCCTAAATTAATGAGTGTGTAGTAATGATCTAAAGTATAGCAATAGTACCACACAAGGTAACTAGTATCTCAAGTATGAGGATATTCGCAAAGCTTATTGCATGAAGATAAACACTAACACATTGATATATATACCAAATGTTTATCTTACTGCGGTCTCCAATATATCTCCCAGATATATCCATGTGTCAAACTTAAGGCATCACCTTCAGTTCTTAGGAGATTAACTGCTTGAACCTTTTGTAAGAAAGTTGACCACATGCTAGTCTTTCCGCTTCATCAATATCCTTTCTTGATGAAACTATGACTAGGGATAGTTTAGACATAATCATAATCACATATGAAGGAGGTCTCACTAAATATAGTCCAACTATAATTTTTCTAACTTTATGCTATGATATGTTAAGGACTTTTGTATACATCAATGAATATATATATTAACCAGCTATAATATATTTATAAACACATTGACATAAACAAAAGATTAAATGCCTTTATTAATTAAACAAAATATTCGTACTATTACATAATTAAGATATATCGCCCTAATTGCCTTAAGGGCATACATCATATCCAACAAACTCCTACTTGCACTAAGGCCAATTAACCATATGTCTTAACCCATACGCTTTAACATGCTAGTCATGCTTGACTTGAGTCAATGGCTTAGTCAGACCATCCGCGAGGTTCTGATCAGTGAGTACATATTCTAGTCTTATCATCTTAGCATCAATAATTTCCCTGATTATATGATACTTTCTGGATACATGTCTGTTTTTCTAATGAGACTGTGGTTTCTTTGGCTGAGCTATGGCACCATTGTCATCACAATACAAAGTAATTGGATCAACAGCCTCAGGCACCACACCGAGATCACCAATAAATCCCTTTAACCAGATAGATTCTTTTATTACTTTGCATGCAGCAATGTATTTAGATTCCGTGGTTGAATCAGCAGTAGTTTCTTGCTTGGAACTCTTCCAGCATACCGCCCCTCCATTTAACATATACACAAAACCTGACTAAGACTTAAAGTCATCCTTGTCAGATTGAAAACTCGCATCTGCGTAACCTTTAATTATAAGGTCACTTTCTCCATAAATCAAGAACTCATCCTTAGTCCTTCTCAAGTACTTAAGGATTGCCTTAACGGCTATCTAGTGCTTTTCACCTAGTTCTGACTGATATCTGCTCGTAAAGCTCAAAGCCTAAGAGACATCTGGCCTAGTACATATCATAGCATATATGATGGATCCTATCACAGATGCATAGGGTATATCCTTCATGCGCATTATTTCCTAAGCTGTCTTCGGACACTCAGCCTTAGATAGGTTTATCCCCCTTGTCATCGGGAGATAACCTTTCTTCGAATGCTCAAGGTTGAACCTATTCAATACCTATCTATATATGTACTTTGAGAAAGACCTATAGCCTCTTAAATCTATCCATATAGATCTTTATACCTAGTATAAATGCTGCTTCACCAAGGTCTTTCATGGAGAATTTTCTTGACAACCATACTTTAACATTTTGAAGAAGAGAAACGTCATTTCCTAGTAGTTGAATGTCATCGACATACAATACTAAGAAAATGACTGGACTCCCACTAACCCTCTTGTAAACATAAGGCTCATTAACATTTGGATAGAAATCCAGTTCACGGATTATCTAATCAAACCTTATATTCCAACTCCTGGATGCCTGCTAAAATCCATAAATGGATCTTTGTAGCTTGCATACCTTTGAGCCATTTTGAGGTGTAAAACCCTCAGGTTGTGTCATATACACATCCCGATCTAAATCTCCATTCAGGAATGCTGTTTTAACATCCATCTGCCAGATCTCATAATCGTAATGAGCAGCAATGGCGAGGATTATCCTTATAGATTTAAGCATGGCTACCGGTGAGAAAGTTTCATCATAGTTGATACCTTCACGTTGACTATAACCTTTTGAAACCAACCTTGCTTTATAGGTAATTATATTACCCTCCATGTCAGTGTTCTTCTTGAAGACCCTTTTGCACCCAATTGGTTTAACCTCTTGCGGTGCATCAACCAAATTCCAAACTTGTTCTCATACATGGAATCCAATTCTGATCTCATGGCTTTTAGCCATTTATCGGAATATGAGCTTTTTATTGCCTCATCATATGTCCTTGGTTCATCATCCTCCATGAGATATAGTTCATTATCATCAGTGATGATAAAACCATATCTATCGAGACCTTTATGAACACGACCTGATCTTTGCAATGATTATATTTCGACAGGGTGCTCTTGGATCACACTTTCTTGTGTATATAGAACGGTCAATCAGCTGATTGTCTGTTTCTTCCTCTTGAACTTCCAATTCAATATTGCTCCCGCCGACTTTTGCAAGTAAGTGTTCCTTTTCCAAAAAGTGAGCATTTCGAGATAAAAATACCTTCTGTGCTTTGGGTTGGTAAAATAGATATCCAATCGTTTCCTTTGGATATCCAATGAACAGACACTTGTCAGATTTGTCATTTAGCTTATCTGACGTTATCCTCTTTACTATAGCAGAACAGCCCCATACTCTTAAGTGACTTAGAGATGGCCTTTTATTACACCATCTTTCATAAGGAGTAAAATCAACTAATTTAGAGGGCACTCTGTTTAATACATAAACTGCGCTCTCTAGTGCATATCCCTAAAAGGATTTACTGAGATCTGCATGGCTCATCATGGACCAAACTATATCTAATAAAGTTCAATTCCTCCTTTCTGACACTATATTTTGTTTGAGCATATAAGGAGGGGTCAATTGAGGAACTATCCCATTTTTTTTTAGATAATCCTAAAACTCATGACTTAAGTATTCTCCACCTCGATCCGATCAAAGTGTTTTAATACTTTTCTCAAGCTATTTCTCTACTTCAGCTCTGAATAGTTTGAACTTTTCAAAACTGTCAGACTTATGCTTCATTAAGTATAAATAACCATATCGTGAATAATCATCAATAAAGGTTATGAAGTAGGAGTATCCTCCTAGTGCCTGAACACTCATTGGACCACATACATTAGTATGTATAAGTTCCAATGTACTCGTGGCCCATTCACCCTTTCCTTGAAAAGGTAACTTTGTCATTTTTCCTCTTAAACAAGGTTCGTAATCACCATAAGACTCCAAGTCTATTGGCCCAAGTCTCCACGCTTATGCAACTTGGTTAAGCGATCTTTGTTTATATGACCTAAACGACAATGTCATAAGTAGAAGGAATTCTCATTATCTAATTTAACTCTTAGCAATGTTTGTATTTGAGAATATGATTTTGTAATTACGAAAGATCATTTGTCATATTACAATAAAATATCATTCATAACTTTGATAATACCTATTATCAAATTGGAATAAAATTCCATCTACTCTGAAGCAGGAAACAATATTTTATAATGACAATTGAATTCCATCCTTTTACAAATTTTAGCAAAATGGAAATTTCAAGTTCCTACATCAACAGCAGCCATCAAGCTCAAATGGTTTTTCGTAGGGACAACTCTCCTTTTTGCCAAACCTCTACTTCTCAACAATATCTTTACCTTTGTATGGATATGTGATTCTCATTAGGTATCCTATACCAATTTAGAATTCTCTTGAGATGTAGAAATTCTCAATATTAAACATCTTGAAGTGGAAGCTCTAAGCCTCCTCTTCTCATGCTATGAGACTTTAGCCATTTTGATCCTATTTCCAATATCCCATATTGAAATGAAGATCTTATTTCCAATATTTCATATTGAAAACAATCATTTTGTCTTTTAGACAAAATTCTCAGTATTCTTTTACTTTTCTCTTGTCTCTGCTCTATCCTATTTTAAAACTAGACACCATGTGTATCCCTTTACTTCTTTGAGATATGAACCATTTAAATTTTTGACTAATTGGTCCTACCAATTTCTATCAAAATATTTTTGGTTCAAATTTTCCACTATGGAAAATCCTTTCTCTAAGATGTAAAGACATAAACTTTCAAGCCCATGATTTTATGATGCCCTTGTAGCTAAGGTAACATGGATCCTAACATCTGTCTTAAAGTTTAACCTTGTCTCGTGCCAGCTACTTATATAAGGTAACAGGGATGTTAACAACCCCCAAGGTGTTGTATCCTATTTCCTTCATGTATTTCATGCATATCTGTTTCAAGCAGACTTTGCTTGCATCATGTTGTCTAGATTCGAGCTTATGCAATGTACACGCCAAGCCCAAGGCTTTGAGGACTATCCTCACAAATCTAAACAAACCCCTTGAAGCTAGAGCCAATAAAAATTAGTTATCAATGTGAACATTTGTATTAAAATAAAGATTTCAACCAAGATGTAAGAAAAGAATTATTGTTCAGATATTAGTTTTAGTACATGCATTTAATATAAGGTCTTTTAATTAAATACATTTGTCCTACTATTTTCTTCAAATTTACAATAGCCCATTCTATTGAATTCCGGAATTTTAGCCCAGCTAAATTTCCTAGTAGGTAGCATCTATAACTAGTCTATTACAACCCCCAATTTTATGAGTCAAGTCGTATTAGTAAGTTATAGTTGGAATCCCATTCCATTTGCATCACATGCAATTGCTAATACTTTCAAGTTCACTAATCACAAGGGACGCGTGCTCTTATATTAGCATCTCCTTGAATATGTCTCAGATCTGGGCCTAGCCCCCAATTTTATGGTGAAATACCCCAGTTTCGTTAAGGCAAACCCTATCCCAAACGTTACAATCAATCAATGTGGACTAGAAGGAATGCTTTGCATAGCACTCGGATACCCCAAAGAGACCGTATTATAAATTTGAGTAAGGAAAACTATAACTTGCCTTAATATATTTACTTTGGGATTTTATTGGTGTTAAACGTCTCACCCAATCTTGGATTTTATCTGATGGACATATTTATAATAACTTATATTAATTCAGGGAATTTTAGAATTAATTTATAAGGTCCAACCTTAGGTGGGTTCAAGCTCTTTATTATAATTATATCATCAACCTAGATTATATGCAAAATAATTAACACTTTTATTTGTTATATTTATATTGCATTTCCTTTAAGCTTTTATTCGATAAGTTTAATTTTTACTTTGTTATAGAAACATATATAAGCATCATCTTATATACTAGAAATAAATTAGCCCATATTTAATTCCCCTGGTCAATTCAAGTTGCACCGATATAGGTCTCAGGTAGAGAGGTGCCCTTGAAGTGAGTAGATACCAAGTCCAATCCTTAGCCAGAACAAATATGGGCACAAACTCGAAGACCAATGGATTCTCTTAAACTAATAAATTTTATTCTTTCAATTCATGTAAATTGAAAGCATCTATAACCCATGTAATTTAAATAAATTGTTGAAACTTGTATAATTTGAGTAAGTTGAGCAGACTTATTCAAAATTATTCACAAACACTTTCTAACATTGAAATGAAAAGCACAAGTTCATATACATTGCTCCAAACAATTAAATAAATAATAATCATTTCATATAGAAAATAATATTCAGTTCGCTTCTAACTTAATTATGCACTAAATAGCCAGGCTCTGATACCACTGTTGGGAACTGTCAGTCAAATTGAACATGCATAACAGGCATGGCAAAAATTTAAAATTTTGTTCCTGTTCCCAGGAACTCCTACTAGATGCATATAAATTAAATATAGCCTTATCTAAATAATTCTCTACCTATGTTAGCATGCAAAGGGCTAGGCATACCATAATTCTAAATTATATCCTACCACATATATTTTATCTAAGTATGTTATAACTCTAAGCTATAACCTAAGCATGTTATAACTCTAAGCTATAACCTAAGCATGTTATAACTCTAAGTTATAACCTAAGCATAAAATAAACTAAGCATGCAAAACAACCTAAGCATAATTATTAAGTCTAAAAATGCTTAAAGAAAAAGACTTAATAATTAAAAAAGAAAGAAAGAAAACTTACCAATTGAAGCGTGTTTTAGCAGAGCCTTCTTGCACAAGCCTCCAAGAGCAAGATAGCCTCTATCAGTATCCACACGAACCCCACCAACCAAAACTTCATGAGAGGAAGAACTAAGGAGCCTCGAGTAGTTGTTAGACCACTCCATGAGCCCCACCCAAAAATATAGACTAGAGGATCCGTAATAAATTCAGGCTCCTTAAAAAGAACTTGCTCGATTACCCAAGAGATTAATCTTTGTGAATCTCAATTTTAGATTTATGCTTGAGCTTGGTGCAATTTGAAAGGGAGAGCTTGAGTACCTATTTATAGGCTTAGGGGAGCAAAATTGCTCCGGGGCTTAGAGCCCCGCGGGTTCTACCCGCGAGCACAGCGTGTGTAGCACCCTATACATCTCGCAAGCTAGGCTTGTAAGCCAGTGCTGCCAAAGGCAGCGATGGCAAGCCCAGCCCTGTGGGCCTCTGCGAGTGCCGCAATGTGGCACTTACAAGCCCACGATATGGGATTTCATGCACTCAATGAGTCGCAAATCCCGCAGCCCATTTGTTGTCCAAAATCGTCCAACAATTTTCTATCGGGTCCAAACCATTTGGAAAAATTCTCTTTTAATCCCTTTCATATAAATATTTATTTTTCGACCCTAATAAATTAGTTACCGGTCAAAATAAATTATTTGGTCTATCAAAATTGACTAATCATTTTTAGCCAAACAAATAATAATCCAATTATTATTTATATTATATTTTTGTAATAGAATAAATCTATTAGTTCTTTACTTAGTCTGATGAAGGTCCAATGTGTGTGACCTTATAGGATCCCGAAGTATTGAGCTGTTAAGGCTTAACCAACCCTTGTCCTAATAGAACCATTGGCTCGAGGTTCTAGACTGTGAATAGAACTTGATTCCTTAAATGACTGTAGTACGCCTCTAGCAAGGGTCTACCATCCCCCATTTCTCGGAACATCATTTATGCCTATGACTTAATCTCAGTTAATGTAATAGTTGTCCAATGCGATGAACTCCTTCCATTCTTTAATATTAATACCATCTGGTTTATAGGGTTCGGTTAAAGTGTTAACCCACTAATAGCAAGGTTGCTCCAAGCTATCCTAGTTATTAACTTGTTACTGAAGTATATTGCCTTTTACGATAGTGTGTTTGACTAGAAACCAATTCTATCAAACACATACTCTGATCAGAGGTTTATGGCAATCATCACTTCAACAAGTGGCTAGGTACAACTCCTTAATATATCCGGAGTGATGGATTCTTTCCGATTACTCAGCTTCCTAACGTGTTGTTATCACTATACCGATAATCACCCGTAACACCCTAAATTAATGAGTGTGTAGTAATGATCCAACGTATAGCAATATTACCACACAAGGTAACTAGTATCTCAAGTTTGAGGATCTTCGCAAAGCTTATTGCATGAAGATAAACACTAACACATTGATATATATACGAAGTGTTTATCTTACTGCGGTCTGCAATATATATCCCAGATATATCCATGTGTCAAACTTAAGGCCTTGGGAGATTAACTGCTTAGACCTTTTTCAAGAAAGTTAACCATATGCTAGTCTTTCCGCTTCATCAATATCCTTTCTTGATGAAACTATGATTAGGGATAGTTTAGACATAATTATAATCACACATGAAGCAGGTCTCACTAAATATAGTCCAACTACAATTTCTCTGACTTCATGCTATGATATGTCAAGGACTTTTGTACACATCAATGAATATATATTTTAACCAGCTATAATATATTTATAAACACATTGACATAAACAAAAGATTAAATGCCTTTGTTAATTAAACAAAATATTCGTACTATTATATAATCAAGATATATAGCCCTAATTGCTTTAAGGGCATACATCATATCCAACAGAGGGAAGCCTAACTAGAGATTCGAATGTTATAACATCCACTATTTAAAGTTTTTACGTGAACCTTTTTGCTAGAGCTTCGGAAGTGCCTTTTGATTTGAATGTTTTATAGTTTTGATCTATCTCGGCTGCGGATAACGGCCAACTGCTGGCTCAGTTTATAGAAGAGGAAATCTAGGAGGTTGTACGATCTTGTAATGAGAAGAAGGCGCCGGGTCCTGATGGTTTCAATTTTTTCTTCTACAGACGTTTCTAGGATGAGATCAAGCCTGAAATTTGCAAAAATTTTAATACGTTCCACGAGTCTACGTATCTTTCAAATTCAATAAAATCATCTTAAACGGTGTTGATTCCCAAGGTGTCGGGGTCATTCTTATTGAATAATTACAGGGCGATTGCTCTAATTTATGGGATATATAAAATCGTAGCTAAGGTGTTGGCCACTCAATTCCAACAGATTCTACCTACTGTAATCTCAGAGAATCAATTTATGTTTATAAAAGGTCGTAATATTCATGAGTGCTCCTTTATCGCGTCGGAGATCGCTCACTCTATTCACCGGGGATGTCGCTCGGCCCTAGTTCTTGAACTTGATTTCCATAAAGCCTATGATAGTATTTTGTGGTCTTATATTGATGCAGTTTTTCAAAGGATGGGATTTAGTGACACATAGATTCGGTGGATTACGAGTTACAGGGAGAACTCAACTACGTCTGTTCTTATTAATAGGAGGCCGTATGCATCGATTCCTTTGGGTAGGGGAGTAAAGAAAGGCGATCCAATCTCCCCTTTTATTTTTGTTCTGGCTATTGAGGGATTGAAACAACTCTTTGAAGCTAGTGTTCGAAAAGGCCTTCTACCCGGGTTTTGATTGGAGGGATTGAATGTTGACATGTCGATACTTCAATTTACAGATGATACTCTATGCTTCTTACCCGCAGATGAGCCTCTTTTACCTACTTTTATTTGTATTCTTCGTTGCTTTGAGTTAGTGTCTGGTTTGTGCATCAATTATCATAAGAGTTCTATTATTGGTATTAATGTTTCTGACATAGTTGTCCAAGCATGTACGGATAAACTGGGGTATTTAGGTTCTCCACTTAGTGTGAGACGTATTCCAATCTCTTATTGGAATGTGTTGATTGGTAAGTTCCATAATCGTTTGTCTAGTTGGAAGGGCCATTCCTTGTCATATGATGGGCGGGTTGTGTTGATTAAATCAGTTCTTGCGTCTTTACTAATATATCTCCTTTCATTGAATAGGATCCCTTCATCGGTTGATAGTAAACTTGTACAGTGCATGAGGAATTTTTTATGGAACGAAGATGTTAATGTTAGGGGCATTAGCAAAGTTAGTTGGGAGGCTACGTCATTACCGAAAAGTTTAGGGCATCTTTTTATTAGAGACTTTAAGCTTGTGAACTGTAGCCTTCTTCTCAAATGGCTTTGGAAACTGAGGACCTCGGATACTAGCTCTTTATGGTTTGAGATTTGTGTTAGTAGATACAGCTTTACTTCTTGGGTGTCGATTAAAAATTTTGACGCCCATCGATTATCTCATATTTAGCGTGATATTATATCCGGTTGCATCAAGAATAATACCTATTGGGATTTCTTTTCTTTTCAGGTACGGGTGGAGGTGAGCAATGGTGTGACATGTCCCTTTTAGCACAACAATTGGACCTCAAATCAAACCATATCGTCTATGTTTCCGGTTTTGTACCATTTATGTAATCGCAAGATGTGCTTGGTTTTAGAAGGCTGCAACGCCCTGTTTGGTGAGGTGGCATTTGGGAGACCATTCTAGAAAAGAAATTTACTAATTTCGGCACAAGAAAGATGTGGGCAACTTCGAATTTGGATCACTTAGAGTTGCCCTTTTTATTCACTGAGGTCGGGGCTGACGTGGTAGTAGGGCAGCAACACGACTTGCATTTTCCTCTTGTTACAGATCATTTTCGATGGGAATTGGGTGTTCAAAGAATGTATACACCTTCCTCCTTTAGTAGGGGATTTTATTTGAGGTGGTCGAAACCTAGTAGGTACTTTTTGATGATTTGGGAGGCTTGTCTTATCCCCAAAATTCGTTTTTTGGTTGGTTGGTATTTCATGGGCGTCTTCCAATGAAGCAATTATTATTTAATCGTGGCTGTCGGGCTGTAGATGACGATAAATGTCCGTTTTGTGATGAAATTGAAACAACAGATCATGTGTTATTTCATTGTAATGGGAGCTTTCGTGTATGGGCCCAAGCGTTCAAACTACTTGGCATTTCGGTGGCCGTGCCTTTGTCGGGGTATGAACTCTTGATGATGTGGCGTGAGTTTTTTTCTCTGGGACCGTGTTGAGACTCTGGCACTTCTTTATGGTTTACTATTGCATGGGCTTTATGGAAGCGTAGGAATAAGTTTGTGTTCGATGGTGTGTTGAGTTCGGACGATCATTTGACATCATGTATTCACATATGTTGGTTCGTGTTTAAGGCTAGGGGTCGGGGGTTGAATTTTAGAGTTTCTGATGTATTTATTTTCCTGAGCTTGCTACTCTCTTGTAATTGAAACTTACTTGCTCATGTTCTCATCTTGAGACCCTGAGCTAGTTTTTATTCTATTAATAAGAAGAGGGGTAAGTGTTTTGTAGACAAGCGCATACATCAACTTAATTGGATAATACGCCCCAAAATTTTCACCTGCTCTAAACTTTTTTCTTCTAGAGGGACACAATGTTCCTTTATGGGTTTTTTTTAAAAAAAAAAAGAGTTTTTCACAACACCAACTTTAATAGCAATAGCAAATTAAATGCCCTTGGACCATAACTGATCACAATTGTGTTTCTTTGGCAAAAGTAGCTTTTAGACGAAATGCGGTATAACTCTTAACTCCATTTTTCTTTTGTGGTGCACAATCCTTTGCATTTTGTATACATTTAGTACATGCATAATAATACTATTGTTGATAGAAGTTTAACAAATGCATCCAAGAAAGTACAAAAATTCATAGCATCAAAATTAAATACGTAAACTAATTAAGCCTTAAATCTCATACAATGTGGTTGGCAAAATTGCTCGCATATATACCATATAAATCAAATAGGTAAACAAACTACACACCTAGGTAAAAATGGCAAACATATGTCATGTGGCAGTTTTTTTCTAGGCTTCCATTTTATTAGTACTCATTTAATTTTACCCTTCACCTAGTATAAATTAATACCTTTGATACAATTTTGGTTTTGTATGAAAATGCCATTTAATTATATTTAACTCAATCTAGATGTTTGAATATTTCATTGTCTTGATTGATTTTAATTATAAAATTCAGGAGTTTTTAACAAAGTTGATCGGCCTAACAACATAGACCGGTGAAATTGAAGGGCTAATAGAGGAAAACTAATATGAAAGAGCTTAGCAGTGGACAAACTTATAAAATGTAGGGGCCAATACTGTATTTTGCCTAAATCAGTTAGAAAGTTGTACAAATAGAAGCTTCTATACCAATTCTCACCATGTTTTATTTTGTCCTGCCTAATGACTATATAAACTATAAAGAATAGAGTCACAAATAGAGTTGAGACTCGGATTTAGGTAAATATATAATGTTAAAAGTTTAATCGATTCAGGCCTATTAAAATTTGAAGATATATAGAATTAGGCTTAAATTTAGTATGAAAATTTAAGCTCAGCCTGATACAGTCCGAATATATATATTTTATTTTTATTATAGATTTATATATTATTTAATTATATATATATATAATTTTAATTTTTAAATAATATATATATGTATATATATATTTAAAAAATATTCATTAATTAATGGATCGGACTTGAAAATAAAGTTTAATACTTAAGCCCGACTCGATCAAATCCAATCCATATATATATTGATACAGGTTGAAATGGGCCTGAACGTAACTAATTTTTTATCGGCCGACCAGGTCCGATACAAGTCCGCCTTAATCCGCCATTAAACAGGTCTAAAAGACAAAGAGAGCCACAAACATTAAAAAAAATTAAATTATATTAAACAAATGAGGAATGACTTGTTCAGGTGTTTATGTCAATCTTTTCCTCTTTCGAACTGTTCCAATTCAATTAATTATTTAATTAGTTCTCAAATTATAGTTAATCATGTGGTGGGGTAATTAATCTCTTCGAACATGCATGCCCTTTGTTAGCAACAATAATCCATTTTTCTTTGTTTTTTGATGGAACAATAATCCATTTTTCGAGCATCATCTTATATAGGTCAAAGAGGAGCTACTAGCCCTTGTAAATGAAAATATATGTTGCTCGTAAAACTTTACCTCCTCTTTAGTTGGTATATTTAGGCTTGGATTCACATTTAATCAGATAGTTCAAATTTAAAAAAAGTTGACAGTAGTAATTATTGTATAAAAAATAAGTTATATAATGTATCCCCATTATAAAAATTATTGTACATTAATGTAATTTTTACCAAAAAAATTCAGTTTTGAGCCATAAATTAGAAATACAAAACATACCCTAATTGGGTCAGTAACTAATGACCAATTTCAATTGGTACAGCACTCAGTGTAGTGGTGGGAGATCTTAAGTTCAATACTTAGCCTCTTAAAAAATCCATAACATTTCAAAAAAAAGTAATTGGGTCAGTAACTAATGACCAATTTCAACCCAAAAGCATAAAAAAAAAATAAAAATTCAATTTGAAATATGAAATATGAAAAGAAAACAAAATAAATAACTAGAGTGAATATATATATATATATATATATAAATGAGAAGAGGGGGTGTGCAGTCCCAATTATAGTAATGTTTGGGCAGTGTCCACTTGGGTTAGGGTCATTATAGTTAGTTTGAAGTTTGAACACAAAAAATGTAGAGTCAAATGTTAAATTGAGGGCCTGCAACTAAAACTTGCATTTTCGACAAAATAACCATCATCAATTAATTCATGCCATATCTCCATTCCATCACATGTGCATTTGTACTCATCCTCTTCTATCATTTTTTTTTCCATATACATAAGCAGCTCTTCAAGTTGGCACTATCCACCTGCTGCCTATAAATTCTAAAAAAAAATTCAATAGCTCTTTTAACTTTTTAAAAGTGCATCAGCTTGCTCCCTTAAAGTCATGTGCAGCTTTTGGTTGGTTTGAATTTTCAAATATGTTATTTTCATGATTTTTCTTTCTTCAATCAGAAGCTGATGTGTGATATTCATGAGGCAAACTGGGGCATTTTTTGTCAAGTGAGGAAGCTAAGAGACACTTTTCAAGTTCATGAGTGTAGTAGGTGAAACGTGCTAACTTAGAGGAGGAGTTGATGTAATTTAGCCTTCTTTTTTTATTTTACCTAATTCAGTATTATCATCTCGCTTAACTCGATGGATAATAAATTAATTTATTTCTTATAGCTTGTGTCACAATTTTATATTTGTTTTTATATAGATAGAAGGTATGTTATTTAGTTATTAGTATCAACTACACCGGCTAATGCATTAGCCTAAAAAGGATATATTAGGATTTAAAACCTTCCATAAGAATAATATGATTTCATTTTTTTTCTTCTAATTAGTAGCTTTCCACTTGGTTAGATGAAAAGAAAAATGAAGTGAAATATTGTGATGTTGCTTCTATTAACATCAAAGAACGAAATTTATAGCGGAAATACATATTATCTTTGAGACACTTATATTCTCTTGGGGTGCAAGCAAATCAAACCACAAACCATATATATATTTCGATTTTTTTCCTATCTGGTTCACCGGCGCTTTGCTTCAACTACATCCATATCCGACTCGGGTTGCGCACCTAGCTGTGGTGGGTGAGTCTCCGAATAAGGATTTTATGCATTAATTAGGACTCGAACTCGAGACATTGCTTAAACGATATCAAACCGCTTACCACTTGGACCAACCCTTATTGGATATATATTTCGTTTTAAATACATGCATACGTATGTAAGATATACATACATGGATGCATATAAGGTTCCGTATATATAAATGAAATGAGTAGCGTATGGATATTTTTGAAGGTAATGATGCGATTTATGAATGAAAGGAAAGAAATATTCAATAAATATGAGGACTACACCCACCATTATAAATAATTTCACTTATTTTTTTCTCTTAAAACAATGAATGAGGGCACCTATAGTTAGGCTATTATATATGTAAATAGTCAACAAACAAATGAGATTACCTTCTTCAATCTTCTCCTCCCTCTTCAAGTGCCCTAACACATTTTCATTTTTGGTGGACTTATATGCATAGGTCTCACATGCATCCATTATTATATTATGAAAATTTTTCTGTTTTTCTTATGGCCCCTTTTCCACCATTAATGTTTGATATATATTTGTGTGTACGAATTTTTTTAATATATGATTTTCGTTATTTTAGCATGGAATAGTGTCAATACATCATGTAGTTGACATTTATAATTCTCCTCCAATTAAATTTTTATGGAAGTTTTTTAACTATAAATGAATAACATTTATCAATTAGTGAATGGATGAACACTTAATGTCCAGAGCCATGTGAAAAAACTCGTATGAATATATATGATTTCACGTAATTCACGGTGTTTAAATGATTAATGGTATGATATTGAAGTTATATGCGGTTAAATTTAGAGTTTGACGATCAACAACGCACCAACATGTTGATTTTTTTTTTAGAATATTTTTAGCCGATATAAAACATGATATACTTGTTTTATAAGAGTCGGACTGAATTCTTATACCTAAGCTTAGTTAGCCTCTCACAATAGATATTTTGTTATTATAAAATATTAAAGTACAGGTGCTTTCTATAGTCACTTTATTTTTCACAAAGTACCCATTACTTTGCACCTTTTCACCATAGGATGGGTTATGATTATTTTGATCCGTGAAAAAGGCAAAGTAATGATTAAACAAAGTAATCATAGAATATGCTTAAAGTACGATATCTTTTGTACTTTGATGTATTGGCATTACAAGAGTTTTTCTATTATTACTTTATTTTTTCAAAGCTATAGAGTTTTTCTATCAGTATAGTTTACTTTGCTTATCGATCCAATCGTATTTTATTAGTGGCCAAACTATCTTTTTCTTTGAAAAAAAACAAAATAGAGATTTAATAGACGGCCTAATCATCTTTTGGGGCCATGTGCTATTAATAGTTTATCTTTTTTGTCCCTCTGCTATACATGTTAAACTTTTAGTCCCCGCGCTATTCATTTCGTTACCCAAATGGTCCCTTTTCACACCATGTAGCAAAAATATCGATTATATGGCGCCACGTCATTTTATAATAAAAAACAAATTAATTTAGGGACTAAATATTCATTTAAACCTTTAAACCTCTGCTTCCTCACGATCTTTGTCAAACCAAACCCTAAAAATCTCAAACTTTGAAACTAACCAAAATCATCATGATCAAAGAGAAAGAAGGCGTCTATTTTTCTGGTTTCGAAATTGCTCTTCTATATCAACTTATGTAAGATTTCCACTTATTATTGTCAGTTCCATTGGATTGAATTAATCAATCCTTTAAAACTAGTGCAATCCTTAAAAGCTGCGAACTTTCAATGGAGAGCATCTTAACATTCATAAAATACCTCTAAAGAAAAATATAGAAAGCACCCAATCATCATATTTATTGAACCTCAAGTTTAACAATTCAATAATTTGACTAAGCTAAATAAAATTTCCATAGTCAGTCCAAAACGGTAATAACCATACTCATTGTATATGTGGTCAAGAAAAATTAACCGCCACATAAACACAAGCATTTCCTCCGAAAACGAGTTGTAATTACTGGAATTTGAGATGGCATCTGACTTGGAAGACTTGGACTCACTAGCTTGATTGTTTAAGGGATTGGTATGATTTTCAATTTCTTAGTTATTCATGATTTAGGGTTTATTTTTCTAAAGAAATTAAATTCTACTCCCATTTGTTCTACATTAAATTCTATTCTGCTTATTCCCACTTTTAATCCTTAGTTATTTTTTTGCCAACGTCAATTGTATGTGGTGTAGGAGTTGTAACTCCGTTAGAAAAAGGATCATTTGGATAACGAAATGAATAGCACGGGGACTAAAAGAGTAACGTATATAGTAAATAGACCAAAAGAATAAACTATCGATAGCACATGACCTTAAAAGGTGGTTTGGCTTATAATAAACCTAACATTACATATTATAATTACGGACTTAATATTTTTCCAATTTATATATATTAAATTCATAATAAATTAACAATATATTTAATTAGTTAGAAAACTTGAGAAATTTATGTCAATTTTGTTTTGCACTTGTAACCCCAACGATACATGTTTTAAGCCCAATTATATATATATATATATATATATTCTTTAGCAATTCTAAGATGAATTATTTGATTAGTATATTCTTTTATATGCTTTCTATAGTAATTATATAAATCAAAACATCCTTTATAATTTATGAGGTCGTTATTAACAAAATCTAAGCTGTCTTGATAAAAGGTAAGATTATAATTTATTCTTATTAATCTTTCTGAGATTAGTTCTAACTTATTTTTAAGTTCTAAAATTCTATTCATTTATACATAGTACAAATAAACAGACTTATATTGATGAAGAATATTTAGAATTCCACGAAATAGAATCAGACTATATATATTCAAACCAATTGAATAATATAATTTTAGACAATGAGATATTACAATACCAATCTAGACTTGAAAAGCTAGAAATAATAGGAGAAAATCCTCAGAAATACTGGAATAGAAACCCTACTGAATATAAACTAGAAATTATAAACCCTGATATCACTATACGAGCAAAAGCAATACCAGCTAATAATCAAGAGTTAGAATGGTATAAAGAAGCATTAGAAGAACTTATAAAAAATAAATTTATTAGACGTTCAGAATCTAGACATAGATCACCTAGTTTCTTTGTTAATAATAATGCAGAAAAGAAACGAGGAAAACCTAGAATGGTTATAAATTATAAACAATTGAATGACAATACTGAAAATAATGGATATGATATACCTAATAATGAAATGCTTATAAATAAAATACAAGGGTCAAAATTCATGAGTAAATTTGATCTGAAGTCAGGATACTATCAAATAAGAATGCATAAAGACTCAATAGAATGGACTGCATTTATTTGCCCAAACCCTATAGGACATTGGGAATGGACAGTGATGTCGTTAGGACTTAAGAACGCACCTGCAGTTTTTCAGAAAAGAATGGATAAAATTTTTGAGAAATTTACAGACTTTACTGCAGTATACATAGATGATATACTAGTCTTTAGTAAAACAGCTAAAGATCATAATAAACATCTTAAAGAAGTTTTTAAGAAATTTGAAGAGAATGGATTAATAATATCTAAGAAAAAGATAGAATTGGGAAGAACAAAGATAAACTTTTTAGGAATTGTAAGTGAAGAAGGACAAATAGAATTACAATCTCATATAACTACTAAGATACTAGACTTTCCAGAAAACATAAAAGAAAAGAAACAACTTCAGCAATTTTTAGGATTGTTGAACTATGCTAGACCTTTTATAAAAGACTTATCTAAATACTTAAAACCATTATATTTAAAAACTGGTAAAGAAATTTTTGAGAAATTGAATTATAAAGACCATGAAATAATTAGAAATCTGAAAGAAATGGTAAAGAATTTACCAAAACTGGAAATACCATTAGACACAGATTATTTAATAATAGAAACAGATGGATCGGCATCTGGATGGGGAGCTGTTTTGATAAGTAAATCCCATAAGACTTCTAATAAAACTGAAGAAAGAATATGTAGATACACTAGTGGATCCTTTAAGGAAAAGGGAGAAATTAGTACTATAGACTCAGAATTGTTAGCAATATACTACGCTTTAGAATCCTTTGAATTCTTTATAATTGGTAAGACTGAATTCACAATAAGAACAGACTGTATTGCTATTGTTAAATACTATAATAATTTAAAGAAAGAAAAGAAAAGATCTTCTTATAAAAGATGGTATAAACTTACATCACTCTTATTACAGAAAGGATATAAACCATTGTTAGAACATATACAGGGTGAACAAAATAAAATTGCTGATATATTATCTAGACTCTTACAATTTGATAATTTGGCAGGAAATACATAAACAGAGAAGAAGAAGAACCCAGAATTATGAGAGCATCAGACCGAGGAAGAGGAAAGTTAACAAGATACCAAGGAAATACCTCCTCTAGACCTACAATAGATGACCTGATAAATACCCCAAATACTTCAGAAAATAGAATACTACCAGAAGACATAACTATGATAAACAGAAACCAGCCAAAGCCAAAAGCGTTGGTTTTTTCAGAAAAATTGAATTTTTCAGACTTTAGGGAGACCTCATGGGCTTTCAATTACCCTAAAGGAACCCTACTCAATGATACAGAAAGAATCCTATTAGACAACCTTTGGGTAGCCGTGAAGAGAAAAGATGATAAACATGCTATAGCGGCCATAAACGGTTTCAGCTTATACTTTACCCAGAGAAACAATAATAACATTGCATACGTAGTATATACAGGCCCTCAACCGGGAATTTATAAAACTTAGGAACAGGTAATACAGAATACAAAACATAAAGACCCCAAGTATAAGAAACACTTGTCTATAAAAGAGGCACATACAGAAGCAAAGAAATACCTGACCACTTTTTATACAAGTCCAGAAATACTAGAACAAATAACAGACGAATCAGATATACTAACCATGCAGGTTAAAATACCAAAAGACATACCCCAAGAGATGATAAGGATGAAGAAAATAATACATGACCTAGAAGGAAAATTACTTGATAAAGAAGAAGAAGAAAATCTTCTAAAAAAGAAAATACAAGACTTAGAGACAAGGTTAGAACATAGTAAAAATCAAACTTCATACTCAGGTGTTATAAGCAATAAAGGAAAGACCAAAGAAGACCTGATACTGGAGAAATTAGATATGATATACGAAAATTCAGAAATCAATAAAGAAGTATCATTAGAAATAAAGGATACTATGGAAGGAATACAAAAGATACAAAACGATGTGATAAAGGGCTTGGAAGACATAGATACTCAACCATCAGAAGGATGGGCTGACTGGTTCAACAAGATATTCGAGTTACCCAGTCAACTACAACTAAAGCTGCAAAGGCCCATTATAAATTTTCATAACAATCAGAATATGGACTTGGACTTTGGGCAGAGAAATGAAACAATAGAGACTTCAACAGAAAGAGAAGCCCAAAAGGCGGCCTAGAACGAAGAAAGCTCAGCCTCCACCGCCAAGAAAGGGAATATTCCTCTCTAGAGGATTTCGGAATAGACAAGAAAGAAGACAGCTGTAAAAACTGATAAAGATAAGAGGACAGCTGTAAAAGATAGGAATAGAAATAATAATGTAGTGGGAAAATGTCCCCACCATTAGATAATATAAATTTGATGTTTGGAAAAGAAGAAGGAGATTTTTTCTCCAGAGAAAAAGGTTTTTTCTTCAGAACGAAGAACCTTAATCTGAGTTAAAATCCCAATACTCAAGATATACTATAACTCAGTCAGACTAGAACATAGATATACTCTTTAATTAATATAATCTTTTGTCGCTTGGTCTTATATCTAGACCATAGCTTTTGTTTAGTTTTGTTTTAGTTTTTTTTTTAACTCGACTATACTTTTGTAATAAAGTTTTATATTTTCTGTTGGCTCTGTTCTTCAATTCTAATTTACTGAAAAATTGCTTTAAAACTTGATGAAATTTAAATACAGAATAGCGATAGGCCTTGGGAAATTTTCTGGGCAAAAGATGTAAGTCCCTTCTTTCAAAGAGTACCAGTTGGATGAGCTAATTATAAAAAAAAAAATTTTAAGTTTTAAAAGGAATTTGGAAGTAAAAATAACAGTTGATTTTAAATGATTTATGGATTTAAACAAAAGAAAATTTTGAGATTGAGAAGTAAATTTCCTTATTAAAAAATCTCTTAGCAGATTATCTGGCAAAATTCAGGTTAGGTGTTTTCAATAAAAAATCTTCTTTGATCAATCCTTAAAACATTTAAATTTCAAAAGAAAGGTTTTTTGTTTTAGCCTGCAGAAGGATAATAGCTGAGTCGAATTCATACAGATAATACGAGATAAAATAAGATATAAAGTAATACTTACGAGAAATAATCATAAAAGACAAAAAATAATAATACACCAAATACGTAAGCAATGACATCAGCCGACATAATTATTAAAGGATGAGTCATAATTACACTGATACTTATCTAGACGTAAGCAATGACGTCATAAGAAAGATCCGGTAACTAATAAGTAACCGGTATACACTCTCTTTTTCAGCTATAAATAAGAATCAGCTCTCTGCATCATACTCACAAACACTTTCAAACTCACAAATATTTCTATAAGCAGAAGCAATCCAACATAGAGAGATATAAGCTGAAAAGGTATAATTTATATACTTTGTTCATATAAAACTCATATTTCTTTCATACTGTGTTCATATAAGTATCCTCTCCTTGCTGGACTGCACTTTAAGTGATCTCTCCAGATAAGTGACGAGAAATTTGTTGATAATACTGCTATGAATAGAATTTTAGAAATTAAAAATAAGCTAGAAAGGAAAGAAATAGAATTAAATAGAAGAAGAGTTTTAATACGATTCTATACTGATAGGATAAACTTATATACTGAAGAATTAAGAGCAGAAAATACTAGTTTACGAAGGGCTGGTCTTCATAGACATATTTATACATTATTAGGATGGAAAGCTCGGCTTGTAACTAGATATACTGAAGAACTAAATCGTTATACTAGAGAATTATCAGTTTTAGAAAGTGAAATACAAGAACTAAATTTAGAATTAACTTCTTTAGTTCTCTCAGAAAGTTCAGATATCTCTTTTAGACTTTAAATGAATAAAATTTTAGAACTTAAAAATAAGTTAGAACTAATATCAGAAATATTAATAAGAATAAATTATAATCTTACCTTTTATCAAGACAGCTTAGATTTTGTTAATAACGACCTCATAAATTATAAAGGATGTTTTGATTTATATAATTACTATAGAAAGCATATAAAAGAATATACTAATCAAATAATTCATCTTAGAATTGCTAAAGAAAAGTTAGAATCTGAAATAAAATTTTATAATCTTGAATTAACTTCAATTATTATATCAGAATCTAATGATTTCAGTATACGTTTTTAATTGAAGCGATAATTCAGGACCCCCGGCACAATCTGGTATCAGAGCAACGGTAGTAGATACGCTGAAAAAATACAGAAAATTAGAATACTTAAATTTAGAAATACCATATAAATCTAATACTTCAAATACCTGCAATTTTAATAACTCATATAGACATATATATCACAATACGGAAGAAAATACCTTAGCATACCAGTTAAATACTGTTGTAGATATAATTATAAATTTGTCAGAAAATCTACATAAAACTGATAAAGTAATAATAGACTTATTAACCTCTCTTACTAAGAATCAGAATATAGATAATCAAGAATATCTTAAGAATCAGATAGAAACTCTTAGAAATAGAGTTGAAAAAACTCTGAATAAAGCTGATAAATTTCCTAATAAGAAAGAAATAAGAGAATTACTTATACTACCAGAACAATTAGAAATACAAACCCAGAGAATCTTAGGAGAAATAAGAAAAGAAATAAAAGAGAAGATAGATCAGATACAAAAATAAATCTTAGAATTTAAAAATACTTATATTGGTGAATGAATAATAAACAAATAATACTATATAACAAGGCTAAGCAAGCTACTTTAGAATATAATCAAGAGAACCCAGACGGATTAATAAATAGTAGTCAATTTGCTACTAAACAAGACAGAATACAGACTAGTCAACTCAATAATCTTATAGCACTTGGGACTATAGGATTTTCAGAACTAGACGATCAAATACAAATACTGACTCATACTATTAAAGAATTACACTTAGAAGCTAAAGCAGAAAAGCAAATAATACTGAGAGCATTAGAAGCAGTTAATACTAAAATAGATAGGACTATTCATAATCAGGAGATACAACCTAATACTGCTATATTATTAATAGAATTAAATAAGAAAATAGACGAAATACAAAAGCTAATTTTAGACACTAATAAATTTTTTAGAGAAAATTTATTAAAATTAGAAGAAATAAATAATAAGCCTGAATTGATACCTAAAGACTCACAGATATCTGATAACTTAGAACCCCAGTTAAAGACTTTAGAAAATTTATTAGAAAATATATATAACGATGCTAAAAATAAGAACGAAGGTTTAGATAACCTATCAAATATAATAATAAGCAATCAGAATAATATAATAAAAGGTTTAGAAGACCAAGGACTTAGACTAAACCCAGTTATAACAAATAAATTTATAACTTATAATCCTCCAAATAATGAATAATAAATTTTTTGGAAGAAGATATACTTTAAGGGGCAGTAATAGTAATGCTACTACTACAGAAATACAAAGTGAGAACAAAATAAAAAGAATTTTTGGAATAAAGCCAAAAGAACATAATGAGGAAATAAATTTAACAGAAGTAATAGATATTGAAAAAGACTTAGAAAATTATAAACAAAATGAAAAGAAATTATTAAATCCAAAAATACTTTATCAGAAGGGAAATTGGACAGAAAAATATAGACTTCTTAGAAAAACAGAAGAAAAATCTATAAAATGTGGGGATGAAGACATAGTTAGAATACCCCTTCTTGAGAAGTCAGTAGCTAAGCAAATAGCTAAAGATGGATATAAATATACTCACTTAGGCCTTATTATAATAGGAATAAAAGGCATGGCTAGACAAGATTTAGGAGCTCATACTATAATAACTATATATGATGACTCTATACAAGAAGAAAGTAAGAAACTTATAAGCATAATGGATATAGACATGAATGACAATAGAGGATTATTCTATTGTGTTCCAGAATTTTTCTTAGAATCAAAAGACTTACATCAAATAAAAATAGGAATCATGACTAAAGGTTATGGTTTAATAAGTAGAAATAATCTTGTTATAACGGTTGGATTAATCGGTAAGTCAATTAATTCAACTAATATAAAATATAAATGTAAAGTGGAAGATATAATACAAGCTCTAGTATCAAAGGGCGTTAGATTTATAAAGCCACCAAAATTTTCAGCAGAGACTCATGCTGGAATAGAATGGAATATAACCAGACTATTCGAAGAAAGTAAGACAAAACTAATACCAGACCAAAGTCAAATCTTTGAAGATAATAGAGGGAGAATTAGTATAAGATTTGATAATTATAAAAATTATACAGAAAATTTTGAAGCTGATACTCAATCTAATAGCTCTTGGGCTATTAATGACCAGACTTTTAATAATCAAAATATAGACTTAGTAGATATAAAATTAGACCCTTTAGAAACAATATTCTTTGAATTATATAACGAAGAGTATTTTAAAACGAGAGAAAATTATAATAATATTGTTATACAATTCATAAATCAAACATTAGAAGAAAGAATAGAATGGATTAAGCAAGCATACAAAAATAAAAGGCCTCAAGAAATAATAGATATTTTTGAAAAGAGAATATACTTAGAAGAAACTATAAAAGTCTTAGAAGAAGAAGAAACTCAAAGTAATTATACTAGAAATTTAATGGATGTAGAAGAAATGGAAGAATTCTTTAATAACCTACCAAAAGAACTAATGGAAGGAGTTTCAGGGACTAAAGTAGAAACACCTTTAGAACCTCCAAGAAATAGACCTATTTTTATAAATTATAATAGAGGAAATATACCCCCAAGACAATACTCTGAATACCAATCTGATAATGGAACATATAAATCTAGAGGAAATAGATTTCCAATAGGAATATACAAAGAAGAAAGTCTATTGCAATTAGAAAAATACTCGCCTCAAGTATGGCCTGAGGTTATACAGCAATGGAAAAGTTTAACTGTTAAGAATTACTTAGAAAAGAATTTTAATCATACTCCAGAACAAATGTATAGTTTCCTTGAAACTACATTAGGAAATACTGCAAAAAGAGCATGGGATGATTTTAAAATCAACTATCCACAAGAATATACTAAATTAATAAATGTAGGAAATAACCCATGGAATTTTTGTAATACTATAAGCAATCTATTGACTGCTACAGACCCTAATATAGGATCGATTATACAACAGAAAGAAGCAGTAAGAAACTTAGAACAATTAAAGCTTAATGACTGGAAATATGTTGTACCGTTTTTAAACGATTAAATACATTTTACAGCCAAAAGCCAAAATACTTATAATAAAGAATTTATGAAGAAATTACTCCTCAAATTACCTGGACCATTAGGACAAGAGATACAAGAGGAAGGAAAAAAGTTTTTAGAAAAGGAAAATAACTATACTTTAAATATAAATACTTTAGTATATCAAATAATGAAGCACTTAGAAAAGAAATGTACAGAAATAAGTATACAAAGACAAATGAAAGACAATTACAGATTTTGTAATAATATTTATACACCACAACAATATGGACAAGAAGCTTGTACTTCTTGTAATAGAAAACCTAGAAACAAAAATACTCAGTATAATAAAAGGGGAAAACCCTATAATAAAATAAGAAAAGCATACTATATTAGAAAATCTAAAACTAATGCTAAGAAACCTTTTTTGAATCCTAAAAGACATGTTAGAAGATTTAATGATAAAAGACAATATAGAGATACCATTACATGCTATGCGTGTGGAGAAATAGGTCATTTATCAACCAAATGTCCTAATAAACATAATATACATACTAGAGAATCAAGGTTAGTGGAAAATATTAATTTAGACTTACTAGCAATAACCGAAGAAGTCAGTGATACTGAGACAATATACTCAATAGTAAGTGATACAGAGGAATATATTTCTGAAGAAGAAGATGATAATGAACCAACAGACTTATTAGAAGTAATGGATAGATATAAAAATATAAAAATAGAATTTATGGATAGAATAGAATGTATAGATCATACTTGGAATTTTAGAAAAGGAAATGATGATAAAGAATGTTATAAATGTCATTTATACCCGATTATAGAACTAAGAGCTCAATGTAATAACTGTTATACTGAAATTTGTAAATTCTGTTGGGAAGAATATAATAATTCAGAATGGCCAACATTAACAACAGAAGCTAGAAACTCTTATACTTTTGCAGATAATTTAGAACAAAGAACTTGGAGAGAAAGATTTAGACTGATGGAAGATAGAATTGCTAACTTAGAAAACAGAGTTAGTCAATTAGAGGAAGAAGGGCTAGACCAATATATACAAAATAATAGTCAGCAGAATATTTTAGAATTATTAGAATTAGACATAACCGACGAAATCTTATTAGACTTATACGAAAGAAGATTTCACTATCATCGAATTAATAGACAGCCTTATGAAGCACCATATACTAGTTATACTATTAAAATAACATGTATTATACAAGACTTTAAAATACAAGGATTAGCGTTAATAGACTCTGGATGTTCAATATCTAAGATAGATGATAAACTAATTCCTTCAAAATATAAACATAATTTAGACAAACCTACTATTGGAAGACAGATGGACGGTAGTATAACTACATGTTCACAATATATACCAGAAATACTAGTAGAAATGACAGATATAAACAAAGATAAATTAATAACTACTATAACAAATATTCCAATACGAAATTTATACCAACTGGGATATTTAGCCATTTTAGGACTAGACTATCTTATACATGATAATAGAATGGCAGTAATAACAAAAGACTATATAAGTTTTAGTTTTAATAATGAAATCATTAGATTCTGATATAATAATTGAAGTTAATTCAAGATTATAAAATTTTATTTCAGATTCTAACTTTTCTTTAGCAATTCTAAGATGAATTATTTGATTAGTATATTCTTTTATATGCTTTCTATAGTAATTATATAAATCAAAACATCCTTTATAATTTATGAGGTCGTTATTAACAAAATCTAAGCTATCTTGATAAAAGGTAAGATTATAATTTATTCTTATTAATCTTTCTGATATTAGTTCTAACTTATTTTTAAGTTCTAAAATTCTATTCATTTAAAGTCTAAAAGAGATATCTGAACTTTCTGAGAGAACTAAAGAAGTTAATTCTAAATTTAGTTCTTGTATTTCACTTTCTAAAACTGATAATTCTCTAGTATAACGATTTAGTTCTTCAGTATATCTAGTTACAAGCCGAGCTTTCCATCCTAATAATGTATAAATATGTCTATGAAGACCAGCCCTTCGTAAACTAGTATTTTCTGCTCTTAATTCTTCAGTATATAAGTTTATCCTATCAGTATAAAATCGTATTAAAACTCTTCTTCTATTTAATTCTATTTCTTTCCTTTCTAGCTTATTTTTAATTTCTAAAATTCTATCCATAGCAGTATTATCAATAAATTTCTCGTCACTTATCTGGAGAGATCACTTAAAGTGCAGTCCAGCAAGGAGAGGATACTTATATGAACACAGTATGAAAGAAATATGAGTTTTATATGAACAAAGTATATAAATTATACCTTTTCAGCTTATATCTCTCTATGTTGGATTGCTTCTGCTTATAGAAATATTTGTGAGTTTGAAAGTGTTTGTGAGTATAATGTAGAGAGCTGATTCTTATTTATAGCTGAAAAAGAGAGTGTATACCGGTTACTTGTTAGTTACCGGATCTTTCTTATGACGTCATTGCTTACGTCTAGATAAGTATCAGTGTAATTATGACTCATCCTTTAATAATTATGTCGGCTGATGTCATTGCTTACGTATTTGGTGTATTATTATTTTTTGTCTTTTATGATTATTTCTCGTAAGTATTACTTTATATCTTATTTTATCTCGTATTATCTGTATGAATTCGACTCAGCTATTATCCTTCTGCAGGCTAAAACAAAAAACCTTTCTTTTGAAATTTAAATGTTTTAAGGATTGATCAAAGAAGATTTTTTATTGAAAACACCTAACATGGATTTTGCCAGATAATCTGCTAAGAGATTTTTTAATAAGGAAATTTACTTCTCAATCTCAAAATTTTCTTTTGTTTAAATCCATAAATCATTTAAAATCAACTGTTATTTTTACTTCCAAATTCCTTTTAAAACTTAAAATTTTTTTTTTATAATTAGCTCATCCAACTGGTACTCTTTGAAAGAAGGGACTTACATCTTTTGCCCAGAAAATTTCCCAAGGCCTATCGCTATTCTGTATTTAAATTTCATCAAGTTTTAAAGCAATTTTTCAGTAAATTAGAATTGAAGAACAGAGCAAACAGAAAATATAAAACTTTATTACAAAAGTATAGTCGAGTTAAAAAAAACTAAAACAAAACTAAACAAAAGCTATGGTCTAGATATAAGACCAAGCGACAAAAGATTATATTAATTAAAGAGTATATCTATGTTCTAGTCTGACTGAGTTATAGTATATCTTGAGTATTGGGATTTTAACTCAGATTAAGGTTCTTCGTTCTGAAGAAAAAACCTTTTTCTCTGGAGAAAAAATCTCCTTCTTCTTTTCCAAACATCAAATTTATATTATCTAATGGTGGGGACATTTTCCCACTACATTATTATTTCTATTCCTATCTTCTACAGCTGTCCTCTTATCTTTATCAGTTTTTACAGCTGTCTTCTTTCTTGTCTATTCCGAAATCCTCTAGAGAGGAATATTCCCTTTCTTGGTGGTGGAGGCTGAGCTTTCTTCGTTCTGGGCCGCCTTTTGGGCTTCTCTTTCTGTTGAAGTCTCTATTGTTTCATTTCTCTGCCCAAAGTCCAAGTCCATATTCTGATTGTTATGAAAATTTATAATGGGCCTTTGCAGCTTTAGTTGTAGTTGACTGGGTAACTCGAATATCTTATTGAACCAGTCAGCCCATCCTTCTGATGGTTGAGTATCTATGTCTTCCAAGCCCTTTATCACATCGTTTTGTATCTTTTGTATTCCTTCCGTAGTATCCTTTATTTCTAATGATACTTCTTTATTGATTTCTGAATTTTTGTATATCATATCTAATTTCTCCAGTATCAGGTCTTCTTTGGTCTTTCCTTTATTGCTTATAACACCTGAGTATGAAGTTTGAGTTTTACTATGTTCTAACCTTGTCTCTAAGTCTTGTATTTTCTTTTTTAGAAGATTTTCTTCTTCTTCTTTATCAAGTAATTTTCCTTCTAGGTCATGTATTATTTTCTTCATCCTTATCATCTCTTGGGGTATGTCTTTTGGTATTTCAACCTGCATGGTTAGTATATCTGATTCGTCTGTTATTTGTTCTAGTATTTCTGGACTTGTATAAAAAGTGGTCAGGTATTTCTTTGCTTCTGTATGTGCCTCTTTTATAGACAAGTATTTCTTATACTTGGGGTCTTTATGTTTTGTATTCTGTATTACCTGTTCCCAAGTTTTATAAATTCCCGGTTGAGGGCCTGTATATACTACGTATGCAATGTTATTATTGTTTCTCTGGGTAAAGTATAAGCTGAAACCGTTTATGGCCGCTATAGCATGTTTATCATCTTTTCTCTTCACGGCTACCCAAAGGTTGTCTAATAGGATTCTTTCTGTATCATTGAGTAGGGTTCCTTTAGGGTAATTGAAAGCCCATGAGGTCTCCCCAAAGTCTGAAAAATTCAATTTTTCTGAAAAAACCAACGCTTTTGGCTTTGGCTGGTTTCTGTTTATCATAGTTATGTCTTCTGGTAGTATTCTATTTTCTGAAGTATTTGGGGTATTTATCAGGTCGTCTATTGTAGGTCTAGAGGAGGTATTTCCTTGGTATCTTGTTAACTTTCCTCTTCCTCGGTCTGATGCTCTCATAATTCTGGGTTCTTCTTCTTCTCTGTTTATGTATTTCCTGCCAAATTATCAAATTGTAAGAGTCTAGATAATATATCAGCAATTTTATTTTGTTCACCCTGTATATGTTCTAACAATGGTTTATATCCTTTCTGTAATAAGAGTGATGTAAGTTTATACCATCTTTTATAAGAAGATCTTTTCTTTTCTTTCTTTAAATTATTGTAGTATTTAACAATAGCAATACAGTCTGTTCTTATTGTGAATTCAGTCTTACCAATTATAAAGAATTCAAAGGATTCTAAAGCATAGTATATTGCTAACAATTCTGAGTCTATAGTACTAATTTCTCCCTTTTCCTTAAAGGATCCACTAGTGTATCTACATATTCTTTCTTCAGTTTTATTAGAAGTCTTATGGGGTTTACTTATCAAAACAGCTCCCCATCCAGATGCCGATCCATCTGTTTCTATTATTAAATAATCTGTGTCTAATGGTATTTCCAGTTTTGGTAAATTCTTTACCCTTTCTTTCAGATTTCTAATTATTTCATGGTCTTTATAATTCAATTTCTCAAAAATTTCTTTACCAGTTTTTAAATATAATGGTTTTAAGTATTTGGATAAGTCTTTTATAAAAGGTCTAGCATAGTTCAACAATCCTAAAAATTGCTGAAGTTGTTTCTTTTCTTTTATGTTTTCTGGAAAGTCTAGTATCTTAGTAGTTATATGAGATTGTAATTCTATTTGTCCTTCTCCAATTACAATTCCTAAAAAGTTTATCTTTGTTCTTCCCAATTCTATCTTTTTCTTAGATATTATTAATCCATTCTCTTCAAATTTCTTAAAAACTTCTTTAAGATGTTTATTATGATCTTTAGCTGTTTTACTAAAGACTAGTATATCATCTATGTATACTGCAGTAAAGTCTGTAAATTTCTCAAAAATTTTATCCATTCTTTTCTGAAAAACTGCAGGTGCGTTCTTAAGTCCTAACGGCATCACTGTCCATTCCCAATGTCCTATAGGGTTTGGGCAAATAAATGCAGTCCATTCTATTGAGTCTTTATGCATTCTTATTTGATAGTATCTTGACTTCAGATCAAATTTACTCATGAATTTTGACCCTTGTATTTTATTTATAAGCATTTCTTTATTAGGTATATCATATCCATTATTTTCAGTATTGTCATTCAATTGTTTATAATTTATAACCATTCTAGGTTTTCCTCGTTTCTTTTCTGCATTATTATTAACAAAGAAACTAGGTGATCTATGTCTAGATTCTGAACGTCTAATAAATTTATTTTTTATAAGTTCTTCTAATGCTTCTTTATACCATTCTAACTCTTGATTATTAGCTGGTATTACTTTTGCTCGTATAGTGATATCAGGGTTTATAATTTCTAGTTTATATTCAGTAGGGTTTCTATTCCAGTATTTCTGAGGATTTTCTCCTATTATTTCTAGCTTTTCAAGTCTAGATTGGTATTGTAATATCTCATTGTCTAAAATTATATTATTCAATTGGTTTGAATATATATAGTCTGATTCTATTTCGTGGAATTCTAAATATTCTTCATCAATATAAGTCTGTTTATTTGTACTATGTATAAGTATCCTCTCCTTGCTGGACTGCACTTTAAGTGATCTCTCCAGATAAGTGACGAGAAATTTGTTGATAATACTTCTATGAATAGAATTTTAGAAATTAAAAATAAGCTAGAAAGGAAAGAAATAGAATTAAATAGAAGAAGAGTTTTAATACGATTTTATACTGATAGGATAAACTTATATACTGAAGAATTAAGAGCAAAAAATACTAGTTTACGAAGGGCTGGTCTTCATAGACATATTTATACATTATTAGGATGGAAAGCTCGGCTTGTAACTAGATATACTGAAGAACTAAATCGTTATACTAGAGAACTATCAGTTTTAGAAAGTGAAATACAAGAACTAAATTTAGAATTAACTTCTTTAGTTCTCTCAGAAAGTTCAGATATCTCTTTTAGACTTTAAATGAATAGAATTTTAGAACTTAAAAATAAGTTAGAACTAATCTCAGAAAGATTAATAAGAATAAATTATAATCTTACCTTTTATCAAGACAGCTTAGATTTTGTTAATAACGACCTCATAAATTATAAAGGATGTTTTGATTTATATAATTACTATAGAAAGCATATATATATATATATATATATATATATATATGATAAACTATCAAGAATAATCATACTTTATAAATTATTTATAAATTCACCATCAAGTTAAACTATTTACAAATACACATTCCCTTCAAATCTATTTACATATTATATCATCCACTTATTTCTCCCCTTTTTCTTTTGATTTTTTTCGTATTTTTCATTTATCTCTCAAAAAGTTTATTTTTTCGACATGCCGCTTTAGAGTTTTTTATTTGTCTTATTTTTATCTTCGAAATGACATTCACTGTGACATTTTCGAATTTTTTGACCCAGTAGACATCTGATAAAAGTCCAATAGACATGTGATAGAAGTCTGGTAGACATATGATAGATATTAGTTTTTTATAGTTTTTTTATGGAATCGTTATGTTAATTTGTGCAAACCTTAAAATCAAATCACCAGCTAAACAATGATAAATTAGTGGCGAAAATCAAACAAATAACAAGAAGAGGAGAAACGAGATACGATTTCCAAATCAAGGAAAGAACGCAAAAACAGATCCAATAGAGAGAAATTACAATATATAGATCATAAGAGAAAAAAGGCTAATGAAAAAAATAGATTTCACATATTTACCAGACTTCTACCATATGTCTATCATATTTCTATAACATGTCTACCAGACATCTACCATATGTCTATCATATTTCTATAACATGTCTACCAGACATCTACCACATGTCTATCAGTTGAAAAAGTTTGAAAAAAGTCATAGTGGATGTCATTTCGAAGATAAAAAAAGAGACGAACAAAAAACTCTAAAGCGGTATGTCGAAAAAATGAACGGTTTGAAAGATAAATGCAAAAGAAAGTAAATAAAAAAAACTATAAACAGTGCAACGTGGAGGGGGAGAACGTGTAGTTATAATTATTTTGTCTTCTAGCCCAAATTATTTTATGAAAATGAGTATTTTTTATAAGAGCCCGGTATATTTTCGCTGCCTTTCTATACAAAACTAAATGGATTCCCCGTCAAGTTGTTCGGCTAGAGGTAACTGATGATCCATAAGGCCAGACCTTTTGAGTATTGTTGTTAATTGTAATTTCTATATGCCAAAATTGCCTTTAGATTGATAGGATAATGAGTGACAGAAGAAACATAATTTTGCATAACAAATGGTGTGGATTGGTATTGGTTGTACAATGTAGAGGCTAAAACAACCATGATAGAAAATTTGGGTTTCAAATCTTAATATAAAGTAGCGCATATTGCATCACATTTTGAAATTCAATCAGTGAATTGAGTTGTCCGGATCTAAACTTTTGAAATCTAGATCTAAAAACTTTAATACAGTCAAAGACTATATAAAACTCTTTTTAAATAGATATGACAAAAAAATGATACACGAATTTGAAAACAAAATTTAATATCATATAAAACTAACTAAAAAAATCATTTTTAATTTAAGCTGGTGATAAGCTGTGATTAAAGAATAAAATTTGAATTTTTTTTATGAAATCCGCATTATACAAAATATTAACTATTTAAATTTAATCAATGCATCATATTAGTTTAACTTTACTAGTTTAATGCAAAAGCTAAATAACTAATTGCTCCAAACATACATTTAAAATATATGTGTACTATAGATTATAGAATATAGATGCATTTGATGTCATATTTTGTTAAATTTTAAAATATTTTTTTGGGGGTTGAAAGCACAAATTCAAACAACTCTGTCACAATTTGATCTTTATTTTTGAAACTTTATTTTTGCTTCTTTTGCCTTGGGAAGGTGCATATGTAAACTGGGTTAGGCCCAACAAAAGCCTAATAAGGGCCCCTCTCTCATGGCTCTTAAAATGTATTTTTCTCATTTTTTAATATGGGGCTTTTACATAAATAGAAAAAAATAAAATAATTTGGATCAAATATTATAAAAAAAATAAAATAATTTTAAATATATCATATTTACAAAATAATTACAAACCCCTCTCCCCACCCCCAACCACTCGCATGTTTCTTTTCTTCTTTTAATTTGTTTGATTGTTTTACTTATATCTTTTAAATCGTTCATTTTTTTGACATGTCGTTTCAGAGTTTTTTGTTGGTCTCTTTTTTATCTTCAAAAGTAGATGCATGATGATATAATTTTATCGAGTTCTTTTAACTGTCAGGTATCCAATAGAAGTTCAATAGAAATCAGTAAAACTAGAAGATCTTGGATTCAAAACACTCGATTAGATTTTAATAGATCATAACTTTAGAACAGGCTTGTGCAGATGCCTAAATATCAACTTCAAACTACATTTTCTAATGGAAATCCAGTAGACGTCCAATAGATTTCCGATATATGACTAAAAGATGTCTTGTAGATGAGAAAACACAAGTGAAACAACTAATTGATCTCATAAACATAACAAACAAAGAAAAAGAGACGAAGCAAGAGGTCAATTGCAAAAAAAAATCCTCAGCCATTCAACTCCTGAAAGTCCACACGTAACTCAAATCTATACAGTCAATTTGCCCAAATTCTGCAATTGAATCAAAATAAATTAAATAACACATGAATGTCCAATTTTAAAAGGTAGAGGACTCCTAATTTATACCTGTAAAATATTAACAATGGTTTCAATGATAGCAGTTTATAAAGTACCGCATAATGATGGATACAACGAAATTTTCAGTGATCTATTGGATATCTATAGATGATCTATAGGAAATCTATTGGATAAAAAAATGACGAAAAGTCACAGTGGATGTCATTTCAAAGATAAAAATAAACGAACAAAAAACTCTAAAGCGGCATGTCGAAAAAATAAACGGTTTGAGAGAAACGAAAATAGGGAAAAAAAACAAAAAAAAAAGCAACATGGCAATTGTGTAAATAGAATTAAAAAAAGGAGGAAGTTAAGATATATTTAACAAGTATAATAATTTTGTAGATATTTTAATATATCTCTAACGAATTTAAAAAAAGTGCACTATCACGACAAATCCTCTTTTAATATTTATAAATATCTTTTTAAAATAATCTTATTTATTCATTAGGCTGTATTGAGTGTGATTCAAATTTTGTTCTCTTTGTATTTATTTAGTCTATATTATCAGCTACATATATATTTGCTTAGTCTTTTCTTCTCTCACATGCTCCACACCATTAGACTTAAGCACTAACCCGCAGGCACACAAGGCCCGCCCAAGTCCGACCCGTCCAACCCAAACTAATAATAAACATATTAAATAAATATATATTTATTATTTATAACACTAATAATTATTACAAAAATTTAATTTTTCTTGTAAAGTTTAGCATTTAAACTCAATTTTATTATTTATATTAAAAATTTAATTATAATTATTTAATTATAATAATTTTTTATTAAAAAAATTAATTTTTTTAATTATATAGATTAATTAATAGGCTCGTGGACCAAGCTTGAATTTTAACTATTTTATAAAGATCTAAGCCCAACTTTTATTTATAAGTTGAGCCAGATTTAAACTACTAATTTTTTAACAAAATCCAATTAAACCTGACCCAAATACAACTCAACCCGACTCATGCCCATCTCTACTCGCCATGTTCTTACTTTTAATATATACGTATCTATAGAAGATTTTTGCACTAGTAAGTATCTAAAATGTGCATATTTCTTTTTCATCCGGGACATAATTGCAACTAAGGCAGTAATATTTTTAACTTCTAAAATCTGATTTGAACTGAATTAAAGTTAGATGAGCTGAATTGAACTAAAGTGAGTTAAATTAAATTTATTTTAATATAAATTTATAACTACGTATAGTTGAACTAAAATGGACCAAACTAAACTAAACTAAAGTAAACTAAACTAAACTGAATTAAAATGCATCAAATTATAGTCCAAGATAACGAGGCCCGAATATGATAATATTCTTAGTTTTCAATGTGTAGCTTAGCTTGAATATAGAAATGTAATACCATATATTTTCTAATTTATACTTAATTTAAAATATTTAAAATTAAGCTTAGTGGTCGAGCCTTTAAAGTGTTATTATAATGGTCATAAGTTTGAGTCCACATACGTGTGGGGTGATATGAGGGATTTCTTTCATTTTCTTTATTATTCATCTAGTTCATCGGAGCTTTACTCTGGCTACATTTAAATTTGACTTGAATCGCACACCTAACTATGATGGATAATTCTCCCAATGAGAGTTATTTATATTCATAAGGATCGAATCAATAGATCATATATTTTATCACTTAAAAAAGGTAACTACTACTCCCTCCATCTTTTTTTACTTGTCGTCTAACACATTTTATATTTTTTAAGGAATTAATTAATAAAGGCAAAAAAATATTAGTTTGTCCTTTAATTAATGTTTAGTTTTTCACTTCATTGCAATTAATGATAATGAGATAAATAAAGGTATAATTGGAAAAATAATTCAAAAAGTGCCTAAAAATTTGATAATAATAAGTAAAAAAATATTTAAAAAAGTGGCTAGAATGCCTATTTTAAAAAAATGGAGTATCATTTTATGATCACCAACAGATCAGAATAAAATATGTTATCCCCAAATTGGTGTCTCCTTTCCATGTCTTTCTATTCATTATTTGACATGTAACATATTTATAGGAAAGAGAAATTAAAATAATGAAATAATAATAAAAATAAACACATGAGAGGCATAGAAGGAGAAATCAATTTAGGGACAATATTTGAATTCAAATTAGATCATACATTTTATCACTTAAAAAACATAACTACAAACTAATAAAAAATTTTATATGAAATTGAGTATTAAATACTCGATACATAAGTAATTTATATATTATAATAATATAAAATGACTATATACAAGTCCGACCCTAAATATTTTTGGACCCGAACAAAACATTACTAGAAAATAAAATATGGGCCCTTTACTAAAAGCTAAAAAAAATAAAGTACATTTTTTTAGTCATACATTCCTTAAAAGCGTGACATCTCAAATTGATCTAGTAAAGAACACAAGTTTTTTCACGCAACGTTTTTTTTTATGCAAGTACAAGGAAAAGAGAAGCATTAGATGAAAGGATACAACTTAAAAATATAATTAAATAAGAGAAGAGGCAGAGGACAAAAGTCATGCTCCCCTAAGCCTACAATTGCCCAGTACAGTCCCAAGGAGCAAAGATAGCCTTGCAATCTTTATCAAGCACAAGCAAAACAACAGGAGGAGGTTTAACACCATGATCAATTCAAAACATCTACTTCAAGCAGCTTCATTCAAATGTACTCTGATGGCATCCTGCAAAAACAAAAGCTTAAAAAAAATGGGATCTCCGAGCAATTACAATTACAAGAAGCAAAATCATTAATAAGGACATCAACAGCAATATTTTCCTGAAGCTCCTTCTCTGTTGACAAAATTGCCAAGCCATTCAATCGTTCTCGAGACATTGACGACCCATAAATTTTAACAAATAAATTATTAATATATAATGAATTTAACAAAATTAGACTTGATGAAATAGAATTGTATCTTCAATTGCTTTTCATTTGAGAATCAGATAATATAAATTTGAAATTTAGAATCATTGTTGAGACTAGTAAATTTCAAATTGAGAAACTTCAATTGTCAATTTATGGCAACAACAATCAATGGAAACAAAAGGAATCAATCGAAGAAAACAAAAAAAGTAAACTGACCTGTAGGGAAGAGCACTTTACGGAAGCAAGGCATACAAGAGAAGATTAAAATCAACCAACACCCAAAAGTGAACAAAGTGTATCAAAATTAGGAATAAGAAAGCCAAAGAAGAAGAGTAGAGAAAAGAATTAATTCAAGAATATGAAACTTACCCTATTTAATCTGTAGAAAGTTTCTCCATCAATATGATTTTGAGAATAAAGAGAACGTTTAGTAGATATACCCGTTCAATTTCTTGGGAAAACTAGAAACTTTCATGAGAACTAAGTAAGAGTTAATATGATTTGGGAATTGAGAAATGAGATTTTGGGAACTAGGGTAAGGCGCAAGGGCTAGAAGAAATTGAAGAGGCAGATGTTTATGAAGAATTAAAATAGTAATTGAAGTCTGAACCTAATTTAGGGGATAAAAAAACAAACCCAAAGAATAAATTTTGGGCTCTTAGGCCCTAAACAGCAGTATCTGTAGTAACCCTACCATCAGGGCCGGGCTTGACTATGTATGAAAAGAATATAAAATATCTGGCCAATGTAAAAAAAAACCTGGCCACTAAAATAGAATTAAACGTATTAAATTCAGTAGTATAGAAGTCAAATGTGAGATAGTTAGATATGATCGATTATCATATAGGTAAAACAAAGAAGTCATATGCCATAGAGCACTCGGTGTTTTATAAAACAAATGAAAGAATAAAATTTCACATTTTGAAGCAGAACGTGACAAATATAAATAAAAAAATGAGAAAGCAAGTAAAGTCATTTTTTATTTGACGATAAAAAAAATACCGCGTGATTTATCTTAAAAATAAAAGAATGAAATGAAATTCAATCAGACAGTTTCCTTGGGCAGTATACCATAATACCGTGGTACATAATAACATACCGCCGTCACCAAACCATAGATACATAAACAAACATAAATTATCACATTTGTTTTCTAACGGGAACGTTAATTATCCGGTCTCTCTCCTCTTCATTTGCCGATTCCGATTCCGATTCCAGCATCTCCGGCGCACAGGTCTCTTATTATCAAGTAATTTCCGTTAAATTTAATTTCCCTTTTTGATTTCATGTTATTAATTTTAAGGAATTTTGGGATGATGAAGCTGTTCAGAGATGAACCAACTGTTTGTTCTTTTTTGTTTGTAAATCTCAGTTTTTTAATGGTTTTTGGCCGTTCGATCTTAATCACGAAATTTGATCGGTTCAAATTGCTCATATTATCAATTACTTCACATTAAATTAAATCTGTAAGATTAACCTCATGAGCTGGAACCAACAATTGGGTTTTGGAGCGTTCAAGGCGGTCCTGGAATTTCGTGGCTGTGAGTGAAAGCTCAACATTGTCCTTGTTGAGCTTCTTTCTCTGTCGTCAATAAGTGTGGGTATTTTGGTCTTTTGAAGTCGGCATGAAAACGTGTGCTTGTTTACTTTCCTAATTTAAGTATAAAAAATACTATACTACTAGTAATATTCTAGACTTCCATTAAAAAAAAAAAAAGTACTATTCAAGACTTTGGTTGAAAAATATAATTTTACCCTCTCGAGGCGTAAAAGGATTTATTCGCCGCGAAGGAAAAATCCATTACTATTGGTGCCCGAGGCTTCTTGGGAAGGCCGTTGGAGGGTAAATTAGACAATTCGAACTGCTATTAAACGTAATATATTTCGGATTTGGACTATTAATAATGCTTATATAAACTATAGTGTAATACAATTTTCATTATTTTCAGCTTTGCACGATTTTTCTTTTCTGCGACAGAATTATACGACGAAGGCGATCAAAATTTTGAAACCCTAACCCTAATTTCTTGCGTGAAATTGAAGAAGAAGATGGGCTCCGAGCAGAACCAGGACACAAGCTTTTCTCCTTCCGAGCCTATTCTCTGCGCTAATGGTTGTGGCTTTTTCGGTACGGCCTCCAACATGAACCTCTGCTCCAAGTGTTATCGCGACCTCCGCGCCCAGGAGGAGCAGGCCGCCTCTGCCGTGGCGGCCATGGAGAAAACCTTCTGCATCAAACCCAAACAGGATCTTGTTATTGCCGATACGCCTGAGTTGGTGGTCGCTCCTATTTCTGCCGATGCCGTTGTGGCTTCGGAATCTTCATCGCCTCCGGCGGCTGGTGGTGATCCGGCGCCGCCTAAGGCGGCGAAGCGGTGTTTCTCCTGCAATAAAAAGGTTGGGCTGACTGGATTCAAGTGCAAGTGCGGGAGCACCTACTGTGGTATTCATCGGTACCCGGAGAATCACGATTGCTCCTTTGACTTCAAGGGGGAGGGCCGGAATGCTATCGCGAAGGCGAATCCTGTTGTCAAGGCTGATAAGGTGGAGAGGATCTGATCCTCTTATTGGTAATTCGGCATTTTTCGCGGCGTCTTAGTTTTCTTTTGTCGATCATGGATTGTTAGGGTTAGTGGGTCTTATAAGGGTGGCTTTTTAATTCTGGTTTGGTTAGTGTTTGTGGGTGGCTTGGAGATGGCAGGGATGAAATGGAGCTATGATTTTTGGAGGGGAGAGTTGGAAAGGTTGATTTCATGATAAAAATGGATCAATTGATTTGTTTTCGTTAAGTGCTTTGGCTTTTCCTCTTATAAGAGTCTTTAACACATCTCTGTGTATCTGTTTAACAATCTATGACTATAAATATAATGCTTGCAGTTGGGTTTGTATATGGTTAATATTTCTACACTTTTACGTTTGGTATTATTATATAACTAGTTAGTGTATAATTGACAAATGCATTGTTCATCGTGCGACGTTTGCAAAAAAAAATATCAACAATGTTATGACTTGTTCAATTGCTGGTATCCAATTACTCTATAACACAAGTGATATTCATCATCTTTGTCTGTTTGTTTGTTGTTACCTCTTTTATGATATAGTGATATGCTTAATTCATCAAGTTTTATGTGCTTCGTTTTAATTATCTTTAGTTAATTAGTATCTGGTATGAGTTAAGTCAATGGGCCTTTTCTTTGTTGTCTGTTCCATTAAGTTCGTATATGATAGAACTGCCTCTGTTGTAGTTTTGTTTTTGTGACCGGTGATCAGAACGTGTTTTGCTGTGTTCCTCATCCTTTATTGGGATGCCTGATTTGCTTGGTTAAGTGCAGAATTAAAGAGATAGATTGCCTATTGGCAACTACGAGAAATATTCATAGTGGATGGCATTCAGATTGCTGATAAACAATCCTGAAGTCTCTTCCATGCATGCTGGCTAGATTAAAATACCCATTCAGTTCTTTCAGTTTTACTAAAGTGTTGTAAATATTGTTTGTTTTTCTTATAGTTTGTCATAGCATGTAATATGTATATGCAACAATCATGTAATATGTATATGCAACAAACGCGATGTTAACATTGCCATTGTTGATGCTTAACTTCTTTAATTTTAGGCATGGACATATAGAATTGCTACAGAGGTCATCTGTATCTTCGTTCATATTGTTCTTCATAAGCATATTACTCATGATTTCTGTAGCCACTCGCATTGCGTCTTTTGTTCCAGTAAACCTTGCAAATTGGCTTGGGGTAATAGGTGTTGTTCTTGCTGTATTGACAATATCTTTTGGTGTAACTAGTTATTCCTTGGAACCAAATTGGTTATTGGGCTGTCAAAATTGTACCAGTTATAGGATTGCCTTTGGTAGAGTTAATATGGGCAAGTGCTAGTGTAGGATGAACTATGTTTAGTTGTCTGTTACAAAGTTACAAAACTGTTTTTGTTTAGCATCAGTGCATCACTCTTGATTATAATGGACTGAAGCAAAATGACTCATTAAACTATCTGAGCTTCTTTTATTGTGAAGTCACGGATAGCTGTTGCAACTCCACTTTAGGGTCAATTGGAAACAACCTCTTTGTAATTACAGAGGTAAGGTTGCATACACCCGACCCCCCCTGACCCCACTTGTGCGGGAGCCTTGAAGGCTTTGGGGTAATGTTTTTGTTGTTGTTGTTGTTGTTGTTGTTGTTGTTGTTGTTGTATTGGTAGATTAAGTCTTCCAAATTTGAGGAGGAAAGAACTGCTATTACTGAGGGAATTTTCAGTTTGCATCTCTAGCTTATGCTCATCTGCTCTGTTTTTCTTTTATTGATTGGTTCATACATCTCAAAGCCTAACACTGTTTCTTAGGGTATCAACAATGTGAGTTTTGAGTTCTGGACAATTCAATGGAAAGACATTTATTAGTTGATTTAGGGTTCCCTGCATTGAAATAGTTTTCAGCTGACATTTATTCTGCATGCTACAATGTTCATCTGGAATCCGAAGTTAAAGAAGTGTGGGGGTTTTCTCAAAGCTTTTTGGTTGTTCAATCTCCTGTACTGGAACACACTGTTTCATCATTTATGTTCATCATAGGGGAGAAAGAGAAAGTGTGCTACAAAGCCCTTCTCAAGCAATCCATCTCCTAGAAGGATAAGTATGTGAATGGGACCTAATAATGAACTTTATGATGTGCCAAATCAATGCTTGTAGAATCACTGAAGAATGTCTGCAACTGTTACTTGGCATAGTTTTCAACACCAGTATTTGACTTAACGTGTATGATGCGAGTGTGCAGCTTTATTTATCTGTTATTTGCTTTGGAGTTGTGGTCTTCATTCAGTTGTACTGCCTCTCGCATGTGGAATCCAATACTGTAAAGAATAGAATTTTCTAACCAATCTTGTTGGCTTTATTTTTTCCTTTTGTAAGGACATGAATATGAATAGTGGATGGCGAACTTTGTTTCTAATGGAGGCAAAGTTGTTAATGTTATATGGTATGAGTTTCCCTCATCATTTTCTTTTTATTTTCTTTAATTGCTTAATGTTTGTTTGCTATTTTACTTTACTCCCTTTTTCAGTCGAATTATATATTGCAGGAGACAATTTCTTATTTAAGGCCTTGTTTTCTTGGACTACAATTCAATGTTGTTCTGTCCTGTTCTGTTATGATTAGTTCAGCCATGCGTAGTTATAAATTTACGCTGAAATAAGTTCACTTCAATTCAGTTCAGTTTTCAGAAGTTGAAAAGAACAGGGCCTAAGTATAAACCAACATGATTCTTGTGGCAACATATCATGTGACTGCAGAGTTAACTCAGGGTGGGAGCAAATCGCTTAGGCCCTTATCTTTTTCAACTTTTGAAAGTTGAACTGAACTGAAATGGGTTGAACTAAAGTGAACTGAATTGAATTGAACCTATTTTAGTGTAATTTTATAACTACGCAGAGTCGAACTGCACTCAACTGAAGTGGTTTGGACTGAATTAAATTGAATTACAGTCTAAAACAACATGGCCTTACGATGGAAACATAGGAAAGAATCAATATGATCAGAACTAGGCACCAGAATAAAGTTGTCTTTTTTTTGTTACTTTTCCGGACCACGAACTATAGGAAAAAGAATTGAAAAGTCATAGTCAGTAGAGGAAAAATTGAAAAGCTTGCTCATGAGGCCTGCCATGGTGGAGCAGATGGCGCACCCTTTTCTCTCTGTGGGCTAAAAATGACGTTGTTGATGGAAAATCTACATCATAGGCATATAGGTACATTAAATTTCCACTCATATTTGCTTTTGGCTTAGGCTCTCAAGATAAGCAATAACTGACCTTTAGGAATATAAATCAATTGGCTTCATCATGAATGAAATTTCGTTGCTCAATTCGTACTTATGGACCATTTGTTCAATACTTATCTGTTCTTGGACCTTTTGAATTATGCATACTAGTTGGACCTGTGCTATGATCTCCTACGTGAATGTTTGCTCGTTTTTTACTATCTGTTTGATTTTTTTTTATTTAAAAAAAATAGATATGGTTTTTGTTCCGTCAAGGTGGAGAACTGGATGAAGAATTAGGCCTTGTTCTCTTAGACTACAATGTAACTCAATGCAGCTATGCGTAGTTATAAGTTCAACTTTTAGAAGTCGAAAAGAACGTAGCCTTATTTTTTACTATATAATATTTGCAATTTTCCGTACACGCGTGCTGCTCTACTCTGTTCTATAGCCTGGCGTTTATAGATGAAACTTGAACTGTGAAAGCACAAATAAAACATGCAGTTATCAAATTTTGTTGAATAATGGTGGGAGATTCAAGATTATTCTGTCACTTAATAATATTTTTTTGATCTTTAAGTAATGGAAAAAGTAACAAAAGAGCAGTTGTGTCCAATTAAGCAGATGATTAGCTGAGGTTTGGAAGTTGTGTCCAATTAAGCAGATGATTTGCTTATTGTTTTTTGTTAATGTTAAGGTTGAGAGGGCCCTGGAAAATAGGCTTGTCAACAAATTACACCACTTTCAAGTGTAAAATCATAATCATTGTAGTAACTAGTATTCTTCATTAGGTGGAAGTGTGAACAGATGGGACCTTCTTACCTAGTCTAACTGCAACTTGGCTATATTTGAAAAGTTTGATTTAACCTCCCCATATTTGTTATGCTGCTTGAATCCAAAGCAAAATAGCATTGACTGGTATTTATACACTTACAAGCTTTTAGCTGTGGGAAATATTCTCTAAAGTAACTTTAGAGTAAAGTTAGGCAGAGAATGCGATAAAAGAAGTGAGAAGAATTTTGTTGAGAGTTGTGTAATCAATCTTAGCCATTCAAGATATGATGAATGATTGGATATTGTTCAACTTTATTCTAAAGTTTCTTTTCAACTTTAGAGAATCTTAATTCGTTAGTTATTAATGACTTTAAACCTCGTAGTAAATGGGATATTTATTTGATTTAGTTGTTACCATTGCTATTAGCTAATAGTTGTTGTTTAAATAGTTAAACAATCTTGTATAATTTGAAATATGTATTACACAAATAATTGAATACGATGCTTTTTCTCAGTAACTGAATTATATCCTTTTAAGATTTCACTTTCAATAATTGAATGTGATACATATGATTGCTACCAAAAAAAATTGTTAATGAAATTCATACTATGTTGTACACATCAAATTACCGGCTTCTCAAGTCTAACCACGACATTCTTTGCTTTCTTTTTTCCAGAAAAGAAATTTGTCACCTCTTTTTTTTAATTATAAATGGGGCTTAATAATTTTTTTTTTATCTGATTCACCGGAGCTTTGTTCTGATCTGACTACATCCATATTCGATCGGGCTGCGCTCCTGGCTATGGTGGGTGAGTCTCTAATGAGAATTTATTTTATATTCACAAGGTTCGAACCTGGTACCTTATTTAAGTGATACCAAGTCGTCTACCACTTGAATCAACCCCATTGGTATAAATGAGACTTAATATGAAATAAGAAATTTAATCTGAAAATGAAAACGTTAAAATCTTAAGGGCTCATTGGGTTCGCGGAATGCCTATTCCATAGAATATAAACAAAAATGTATAGAAATATATCAAATATGACACATTATTTATGCAGAATCCGTCGACGCCCGGAAAAGCTTTTCCTAATTTATATACATCTTCCCTTTTTAAAATAAAAGAATAGTTTATATTAACTTGAAAAAGCTTTTCCGTGCATCGACGGATTCTAGAGATGTACTCTATTATATTTGATATCTTTCCATTCATTTCTATTTCTATTCCACGGGATAGACATTCCGCGAACCAAACACCACCTAATAGTTATATATTTTTTTGCAAATTTGAATTTGAATGATTTAGTGTTTCCACAACTTATATTATATGATGGCATTAGATTTCGAATTTCCTATATCCAATATCTCTCTCCTTTACTTTTTAAAAGCTATACTCATCATTCTGTTTTTTGGGTGCCAAATATATTTAAATTCTTCATCTGCTTCTGCTTCTGTGCCATATTCAAAGTTTTACCATAATTTTATATTAGTCACGTATATATGAGTATCTTTTTTTTTCTACAATTTCTGAATGTATTAATTATGTTCTTTCGTTAAACTATTGGATGGGAAGGATATAGAAATAATGAGATTCAAATTTATAAACCCATCCTCACTCCTGGAGAATATTATATTAATTTGACACATAATTTTATGATTAAAAATATAGAGTTTAGTGTATTTTTTATACATGACTAAGTATGATAAAATTGATTTAAGTGTAATAAAGAAATATATGTGTTTACTCTCTTATTTTGGTTCCTAATTGAATCATTATAATTATACAGTTATGTTCCAAAATGCACAAAGTGATTCAAGAAAAATCAAATTCAATTATCTTATGATACTGTATTAGTTAATTGACAGAACATAATCATTCTAATTATATGCTTATGATTCATGAAATATTGAGTGATGATTAAGAACAAAATTTCAATTTTAAATCTGATAATCTTGGCAATACTTTTACAGTATCTAGCTTGTAAGTTTCAGATGGTTGCTTGTCTACCTAATATTAGAGGAAGTTATGAGTTCGAACCACGCCCGAGATACAGTTTTTCTTTATTTATTTGTAGTTTCATACAAATATGTCAATGTAGTTAAAAAATGTTAGTTTATCATATTACATTTTGTTAATTCTAAATACTTTATATTACAAACACAATAGGAGACAAACATTCAAACGGCCAAAACAAAGATTGAGTAGTGCCAACTGCCAATGTTATCATCAAATCAAATAGGTTGTCCCATTAAATGAATATTTATTTTTACACGAATTTTTTTCCAAATAGACTAAATTTAGCTGCAAAATTTAATTCATCTAATTTCATTGAAATCTTTCCCCATTAAGACGGTGCTGATTATAAACCTCAATTCCTACCTAGCTTCTTTGTAATATTTGCTGTAAGTTCTTTCTGAATACTTTAGTTAAAAGAATAATAAATTCAAAAAATTAATCTGACATTTTGACTTTAAACGGTAACCGAGAAAGAGCTAGGCATTTGGTGGCTTGGGCCCCCTCTTGCAGAAAACAATAGACCACAAGTAAATGAACATGTAAATGTAAAAGGAAAAAAAGGTGTAATTATTTATTATGAAGAATTCATTTTCTAACGGATTAAATTACTTTACAAATTCATCGACTCTCTACCGCTAATTTTTTCTCTATAGCATTTAATTTTATTTACTCGGTTTCGAGGTTAGAGATTGTGCAGACTTGTATTGACTAAAATTTTACTTCAAGTATATATAAATTTGACCCGTGTCATATATTTAACAGGATGAATGAGTCTTTTAATAAAGATTTTTTAACTTATACTCCCATTTCACTAGACAATACATGAAAATATAACTCTTAATTTAATAATTTATAATAGATAAACGTTCTTTTATTCGTATCCTCTTGCTTTCTTAAAACAATTTATAATGGATAAATAAGTATAATTTTTCTTAAATTTGACAAAATCTATTATTATCTCCCTAGGTATTTTAAATTTATCTTATACATTCATATATTTTGTGTTTTCTTGTTAATACATCATTCAATTGATTATTTAGTACTTCCTTTTATAATTATAAAGGTTGAATCTATTTTTTACAATATTAGGTTTTAATTTGATTGCAATTATTGTCTTACTAAGGTCTTCTATCATGAAGTTGTATTTTTTACTATGACATTTTTATGAAATTCTTATTTCGTGATTGCATTGAAAATCGGAGAGAGTGAAATAATTAACTTAAGAGATCACATGTAAGAGTGATTTTGTTATAAATACTTAACTCATTAAATCTGATACATAAAACGATATAATAATATATAGAGTGATGTAACCGTGTAATAAAGTAAATTATAAACAAACATAAAATATATTTATAATGCACATGAAGATAATAGTATATATCAATCAAATACTAGGGATGTTATAACTTTTTGGTATTTACCTATTATCGATAAATGGATTGGAGAAATAGTTCAAAAATACTTTATGGAGGACTTGCATAAGGATTCTATCCCCAGTTACATCCAAACACTCACTTGCTGCTCAATAGTGGAGAATAATCAAAATGAACAATGTACATGCATATTGTTTCATTAATTACTCCCTTTAGTTAAATAAGTCATTTAAGACATTTTAATAATTTTATTTTTATATGTCATTTTAAATTATCGTGCAACTTTTATCATTTTTTTTATTTTGTCCTTCTATTAATTAAGAAATTAAAAGAAATATTATATGTTAATGAAATTATAAGCTGGTAATTAATATAAGAGGGATTTAATAAAAAAATTTCAACGACAAATTAAATTTTTTATTAGTGTGATGAATATTTTATTTATTTTAATGATACGATTAAAAAGATTTATAAAAATAGGTAAAGGGCGTAGTTGTTTGAAAAAATAATATATTTCTTACCAATACATCTACACTCAATTAAACATATATTTCAGTTTTAGAAAACGTGGAAAACCCAATAATTCTATTTAATCATTTCATAATCAGTGCCTATTGTTATAAACGGAATGAATAAATAACCGTTTTAAGTAAGGTAGTTGTGCTGCGTGAAGTAGGAAGAGAGGAAGAGGTAATTACGTAAATTCATTCCACCCACCCATCTGTTATCGTATATCGCGTTCTATTGAAGGCACCGTCACGATTATTTCCGTACCCCATTAAAACATGCTTAATTACATATATAGTCCTTCAACTATTCAATGTAAAATAAAATAAAATAAAATTATACCTTTAAGATGAACTAATTGAATTGGTGTAAAAAAATAATTATAATCAACTAAATTAAACTCTGATTAAATGAAAATACTTAACTTTGTCTGCCACCAAGTTTGGGGTTCATTTGATCCTGAGTGTTGTTGTTGATATTTTTTTTGAAATTAAAGTAATTATAAATGATTATAGATATTGAGGCCACATACCAGTCTCGTAGGATAAATTTTTTCATTATTATTATTGTAAGTCTAATGAGTCAAATTTGTCTAAATGATTATATACGGATGAAATTCATTTTATTTATTATTTTTCATTTTAGCTTGCCGAACTTTTTTTCACGGAAAAAAGAATTCACTCTTTTTTCTATCAACAAGAAAAAAGAGTGAATATCAGCCCAAAAATTATCTGGATGATTCTTTTTAAGGAAGAGTTTGATTTTTTGGGGGCGATAGTGGAAAAGTTGGCAAATAAGTCATCCTTAGTATTGCTCTAGGGTACTCCCGAGAAAAATCCAGTGGAGACTGGGTGGAGACTATAGCTCAGAGGATTAGAGCACGTGACTACAAACCACGGTGTCGGGGGTTCATATGAACTACAAACTGATGATAAAATAAAAAGAAAATGGTTCAATCACTCTCCATACAAGCATAATGAATTAAAATAAAAAAGTTTAGACATTACTTAGAACAAATGAATTTCATAAGATTAAAAACCACATTTTATAAGATTAAAAATCATGAAATTAATGTCAATTATATATCTTTTATATATATTATACTAAGGTATTAATTTGAAGTTGTAAAGATTTGGTTTAGTGATTGAGCTTTGAAGTTGTGGTCTTAGTAATTATAGATTCGAGTCCACACTCAGATGGGGTGAGATAAAGTTTTCTTTATTTATTATTGTAATCTGGTACGAGACAGTTTTTTGTAAAAAAAATATATTAATTTGAAAATAAATTTGATATGGAATTCTTTTAAAAAAGTAAATACCATTTTTTTTTATAAAAAACATGTTTTTGACTTCATTTACTTCAATCAAGCCTTTAAAAACTCTCCAAAGTTAGGAAACCAATTTTAAATCATATTTTGACAAAAATTATACATCCATTCAAATTTGGAAGTCCATTATTTAATACACATTTTTTCCAAACATTCTTTCTCAGTATGGCCCTGTTTGGTTGCCTTTAAAAAAAATATATAATTGATGTGTTTAATAGTAAAAAACTTTAATAGGAGTTCATTTTTAACATAGACTAAATCTCCTTTTTAAAATCACCATCAAATTAGAACTTTTAAAGTTACTTTTTATGGTTTAATTATATAGTCTAATTTTATCGTTTAAATAATTTCTGATTTATTTTTAGTATATCCATTTTAGTAATTTATATCTTTAAGCACAATAATAATTATATTTTTTTATCAAATATTAAAATACAAATCAATTAATAACAATAACTTAAAACTACAGTAAAAAAATAACAACATCAAATTACAACCGTAACAGCAACCACAACTGTCTTATCAAATCTATTTAACTATAGAGTAAAGCTATTACATAGAATTCTACCTAAAATATAATGGCAAAGTTGGAAAAGTTTGAAGGATTATTAATGTAAATGTGCCACCAATTAGGGTATTTCCGTCAACTTACATTACACAAGGGAGGGAAGGGAGGGAGTTATAAATGCAGGTTCCACCAAAGCCGTGACTTGACCTTTACTAATACCAGTAACAGTAAGCTAAAAACCAGGCCACTATATCACCACTCCACCATTCTCTATTTCCTTTTGCTCTTCATTGATCTTCTTTTCCGCTTCAATTTCGCGTCGCCGGCATTGTTTTCTTCCGTTAGCGGAGGTAACCGAAGGACAAACGGAGCTGTGGCTGTTTATTTGACCTTATGTTAGTTTTGATTTCCTTGCACTATGGCTGCAAATGGTGTTGGTAATTACAGAAATGGCACACACGGTAGCAGGAATTCATTCGGTAGTGGTAATAAAGCCGATAGAACGCTATCTTCTAATTCGCATCCGAAGAATTCTCTTAAATCGAAATCGCTAACGAGTTCTGGCCACCGGAAAAGCGCTCCTCCTTCTCTCGGCGCCTCTCCAGGAGCCGCCAAGGATGATGCTGGAGGTTTGTTATTGTTTTTCTTTGATTATGTTTGATGATTGAGATCTCTTGTCCGTGTTTTGGAAATAGTTGAAAGTCGGAAGTAGCGATATAGAAAAGTTTGAATGGAGTATTTGCAGGCTTAGATTATTGCATTGTTTGAATTTGTTAAGTCAAGCATTTTTTCTTTTCACTTATTTCAAGTTATTTGCCTATAATTGCTTCGTTTTTCGGATTTTGCCTTTAATTTGAATGATCCTGCCTTTTTTTTGTTGCTGTTGAGTAAAATCTAGATCCTAATTAATTATACGACGATGCATTTTCTGATGATACAAAAATTAATTGCAACTTTTGCTAAATTGTAGTTCAAGGACGAGTTAGAGTGGCAGTGAGATTGCGGCCGCCAAATTCAGAGGAAATTGTGGCGGATGCAGATTTTGCAGATTGCGTAGAATTACAGCCAGAGGTATCTTGCCTAATTTCGCTTTATCAAATCATTTTGTTCAGCTAAATAATTTCCTCATCACTTCTGTCTCCTTTACTTCAGCTTAAAAGGTTGAAACTACGGAAAAACAATTGGGACTATGAAACCTACCAGTTCGATGAAGTGCTTACTGAGTTTTCATCACAAAAACGTGTTTATGAGGATGTAGCCAAGCCTGTAGTTGAGGTAAATACTGTAGTTACTGGTTTTTCTTTTTCTCTGTGAAATTTAAGTTCCTAGTAAATCATTTATTTTTTTTATGTGATGTTTCATTGACTGAGATTCTTAGATTGAGATCTAGTAATTATTGTGTTTGAATGTTGCTTTTTTTGCTTACCCGTTTAGAAATTTAGAAAGTTCATTTTGTCATTTGATGAGCCAACGACAGAAACGGCTGATGTACCAATTTTTATTTTGTGTGCCGGCAGAGTGTGTTGGATGGATACAACGGGACAGTCATGGCTTATGGGCAGACTGGTACTGGCAAGACATATACTCTTGGACGACTTGGGGAGGAAGATAGTGCTGCTCGCGGGATAATGGTTCGTGCCATGGAGCATATACTAGCTGATATTTCTTTGGAGTCAGATTCTGTTTCAGTCTCCTATTTGCAGGTTATTGGCCTTTCAAGCAAATCTGGGACTTACATTTCTGGTTTTGTAACTAGTGCTTGGTTGTTATCTGTGCAAGACTACTTTTAACGGTTGAATAATGTTTTGTGTAAATTACTGGAATAATTGGATCTGTCTTATAATCTCCTGTTCCTCGAAAAAATGTGCAGTTGTATATGGAGACTATACAAGACCTGCTTGATCCTGCAAATTACAACATTTCTATTGTTGAAGACCCAAAAACTGGAGACGTGTCTCTTCCTGCAGCTAGCCTAATAGAAATTAGGGATCAGCAGAGTTTTGTGGAACTATTACGATTAGGAGAAGCACATCGCTTTGCTGCAAATACAAAAATGAATACCGAATCTTCTCGTAGTCATGCTATCTTGATGGTGAGTGAATCTAATTTTCCTCAGATGAGGAAAGATTCTCTGATGGAAATTGTTATAAAAGTCTCACCCAAATATTGTTAGAACATTAATTATGTCAAATACTATAGGTTCATGTGAAGAGGCCTATCAAAGGAAGAGATTTTGTGCCTTTAAGCGAGAACGGTAACAATTCTCATGTGGTCAAAAGCTTGAAGCCCACTCTTGTTCGGAAAAGCAAGCTTGTTGTGGTAGATCTTGCTGGTTCAGAGCGTATTGATAAGTCAGGTATGTTGCTTTCAAAATATGGAGATGGGAGATGCTCCATTTCTTCTTTTTTGTTTGTGATCTGATATGGTCTCATATGTTTCTCATAGCTTTGGCTTTTTGGCTGTTAAGCTAAAGCTAGCTTATAAGCTGGCTTTTTAAAAAGTTCCAAATTGGAGCTTTTTTCTTTTAGCTTAAAAACCACTTAAAAGTCAGAATTTAAGCTTTCAGAAACACTTGTGTTAAGAACTTAAAAGCTATAACTAACTTATAATCTGATTATAGCTTTGAGAAACACCTTCATATGTGTTTCAGATTTTCATTCATTCATGTGATATCTTGTCTTCTTTTATTTGATCTAAATGAACAGCCTGATATGTATTCTTTTTCTGTGCCGTTTACAGACATAGCCTTTGAGGTTGCAAAATGCAGAAAAACCTATTTATGATGGATAGCATCATTGTCTAGCATACTGGGTCTGTAATCAAGTTAGAGTGTGCTTAGATATAGAGAACATATGGTTTTTGACAAATTTAATGAGTGCTCGTGAGTCTCAACAACACTTCTCCATGTCTGAGGCTAAGCAGAAAGAAAATGATCTTAAAATAGTGTTTGCCCCTTCCTCTGTTGGCTTGTCTTTTTTAACTCAGAATCAAGTCCTTATTCATTTGAATCATTTCAATTTCTTTGCAATCAAACCAGTTTTTTGGTATCAAGCTTGCCATATCATATTTTGTTGGTTTGTTCATTCTATATTGTCTATTGGACAGGAAGTGAGGGACACACGCTCGAGGAAGCCAAATCTATCAATCTCTCATTAAGTGCTCTAGGAAAGTGCATTAATGCATTGGCAGAAAGTAGTTCGCATGTCCCAATTCGTGATTCAAAGCTTACCAGATTACTTAGAGATTCATTTGGAGGTAATATGTCAGATGAAATGGAACTATTACATTTTTTTGCCCCATGTATGTATGACTATATATGCCTGAGTATGCTTAGATTGTTATGTTTTAATCATTGAGTAAGATTTCTAGTGAAGTGACAGGGATTTTACCAGATACAGGAATCATTGCAGTTCTACTGGAGATTTTAAAGTACTACTAAAATAAGAGATTTTGATTCACTGAACTACACTTCCCTCTTCATTTTTATTACTTTTTGCTTCCTAAGTTTTTACTGGAGTCTTCTATGAAATACATGTCTAATATATCTTGCTTCATACGAAGTGGGCAATTAGACTTTCAAAAGAAGATTAGAAGCCTGAAATTGCAATTTATGATGTGTCTAATTTCATTCAGTTTAAACAGGGACTGCAAGAACTTCATTGGTTATTACTATTGGCCCATCTCCACGCCATCGAGGAGAGACTGCAAGTACTATAATGTTTGGACAAAGGGTGAGTGCCAAAATCAACAGCAATATTTGTTTAGTACAATAATCTAAAGATGTTCACCATTCTTTGGCTTTAGATTATAATGGACTAAAGCAAAATGATTCATTAAACTGTCTGAGCTTCTTTTTATTGTGATGTCACGGATAGCTGTTTGCAACTCCACTTCAGGGTCAATTGGAAACAACCTCTCTGTAATTACAGGGGTAAGGTTGCGTACACCCGACCCCCCCTTACCCCGTTTGTGCGGGAGCCATTGGGGTAATGTTGTTGTTGTTGTTGTTGTTGTTGTTGTTGTTGTTGTTGTAATAATCTAAAGATGCTATTGTTGACTAGTTGGTGCTGTTCTCATGCATATATTTGTTTGGTTATTAACAGTATGGTAGTCTAGGCATTGCTCATATCTATGATGATCTTCTTTCCAGTTTGATTGCTAAACAATTTTCTCTACTCTCCTCATTATAGGCAATGAAGGTAGAGAATATGTTGAAATTAAAGGAGGAATTTGACTATAGAAGTTTGGCTAGACAGCTAGATATACAATTGGACAAACTCACGGTTGAATATGAAAGGCAGCAAAAAGCATTACAGGAGGAAATTGACAAAATTACTTTAGAAGCACAAATTCAGATTGCTGAGGTTGAAAGGAACTATGCAGATGCTATGGAGGTGAGTTTATTTCTGAGAGAGGCACCGCATAATTTCTTCATGATGGTTCTTGGTCTGTAATAACGATATAGCTGCTGTGATATCGTATTATTCTGCACAGTACTGAAATTTATCTTAATTCTTTCAATATTAGCTCCTCTTTTTACTATTTGTTGCTTACACAAATTATAATCATGTAGCATCTAGGTAGCATGGAAACAAAAACTGATACGGACACAGAAACGGAAACGGAAACCGGGAAACGCCATTTCTAAAAAATATAGGTTTGGAAAATGTGGGGAAACGTGTAAATAATAAAAATACAAGGGTATATGTATAAATATAAAAAATTATAAAATTTCCATGAATATAATTTCATTGTAATATAAAATAATGAAATGCTAAAATACTCTACACTTAAAATATATTTATTAGTTATAAAAGAATTCTACCGTAAATATTTATAAGTAGACACCTATCAAATCATATTCATTTCATTAAGGTCACCTAGTATTTGAAAAATTCTAATTTAGAAATAATATGTATATTTAGGGACTTACATAATAAATGCATAGGAAGTTTAGTTTTGGAATGAATCAAATTTGAGTCATAAGGTTGAAGGAATTTCTAGGAAAAGGTTTCTGAAATTTGAAGAAACGAGTTTCCAACTTTCTTTAATTGCGGAAACTGCCCGGAAACGTTTCGTAGGGATTTCCATTTCGGAAACGCCAAAACGGCATGTCACCAGAGTTTCCGCGCTTCATAGGTAGCTATTTATATGCGTTCCTTAATTCCATTATGCTGTTTGAGTACTTGTTATGTCCAGAAAAGAAAATTATTTCCGTATTTCACTGACTCATGGACCTTGAATTTTGAATTCTTGTCATGTTCAATCTATTGCTTTGACCACTATTTGTTGCTGCAATTGCTAATTTTGTATTCCTCTGATAAGTGATATCCTTGTTTTCTTTTTGTAGAAGGAAAGATTGAAATATCAAAGAGAGTATATTGAGTCAATAAAGAAACTAGAAGAGAAATGGATAGCAAAACAACAAAAGCATGTTAGCAAGGATAATATGGTTCAAATAAATGATGATGCTTCAGATTTGGTTTCAACAAGAGAGGTAATTCTACAACTCCGTATCTTGGTAGAATTTTGTGGCTACAATATTCTGTAAAATGATAGTTATATGTCCATGCAATTTGTTCCCATGATGTTTTGAGATATAGTAGGTTCATCAAGTATATCTGCATGTCAAATGTTTTGGTTTTGTATAGGAGTATACCGTCTTACACAGTGTTTAGTCATAGGGTTCACTGCCCTCGTGAATTATCAATCATGTTATAATTTTCGTTTCTGTGGATACATGCAATCAGTTTTAAATGTCCTTCCACCTGTTATTTCTCTCCTTGCCACTTCTAAAGGGTAACTGAAAAGACATCTTTTTAAGACCACAATCAATAGTCTGCATACATAACCTAGTACGAGAAAATATTTGATCAAATGCACTGGAAGTCCAATGCACTTGATATGATGCTCTGTATCTCATCTAGAACGAGTGAAGAAAAAAAATCCATAAAAGACTTGGTTGTTGTATAATTTATATAATTTTTAATGCACACTTTGAAACAAGAAGTTATACTGATATTGACGACGATTTAAATTTACTTGGATGCTTCTCTATAAAGCCATTGCTGGATATTTTGTCTGTTATAGTTGTAGATATAACAATTTTTACTGTGTTCACCATTTCGCTTGTGGTGCTCAGGGCTCCAAAATGGTTGCTGCTGAGGAGGTTGCGGAGATTAAAAACTTGCTTCAGCAAGAAACACTCTTGAAGAAGGCTGCTGAAGAGGAAGTCAATAATCTTAAAATTCAGTTAATTCAGTCAAAGAAGTCAGAGGTACTTCTTGTTTATCTACCAAAATCCTTGTTTTTTGTTGTTACTCTAGCTGTTTAAAGTTTGAAATAGGCTTTACAAACAACAACAACAACAACATTACCCCAATGCCTTCAAGGCTCCCGCACAAGTGGGGTAAGGGGGGGTCGGGTGTACGCAACCTTACCTCTGTAATTACAAAGAGATTGTTTCCAATTGACCCTAAAGTGGAGTTGCAACAACCATCTGTGACTTCACAATAAAAGAAGCTCAGATAGTTTAATGAGTCATTTTGCTTTAGTCCATTATAATCTAAAGCCAAAGAATGGTGAATCTTTGGCCCCATCAAAATAAAGGACAATTGAAATAGGCTTTAGCAACAAAAAAAAAAAATTAAAAAAATTAAGAAAGACGGGGTCAGAGAGTATTAGATAGAAACAGAATACTGAGAGAGAGCGAGAGATGGAAATAGAACTAACAATATCAACAGAAATAGAGAGAGTATTTTCCGTTATTTTCTCAAGATATCTCATACATGCAAGGAAGCTCTTTAAACACATTATTGTTATACCTCTTCTGCATTTATGGTCTGGTTTTGTATCTCATAAGCACATTTTGCTTAGGCATTGGGAAATACTGAGATTCTAAAGCTTCGTAAGATGCTTGAAGATGAGGCATGCCAGAACGAAAAGCTCGAAAGGGAAATAGCAAGTCTACAAAGTCAATTGTTACAAATAAGTTATGAAGCTGATGAGGTATGCCTATTGTGGCACGCAAAAAATTTTGGCTACTGACAAGAGAAAGGTCCTCCGATTTGATCTCATATAAAAGGGAACTGAATTGCTCTAAGATATAATTCTCTAGCTGCTAAATTAATTAAATAGAATAGAAACAAGATAATAACAGTAAAAATAGCAGTAGCAATAGGAAATAATTATTGAAATCCTAAACATATATATATTTAAATAAATTCTAATAAGTGTAAATATAGAACAGAATGGCTATAATCTTGTGGAGAGTAATAAAATTCTCATAGTTATAGTTGTCAAATCGAGAATCGAAATCCAAATTTTATGAATCGTGAATCGAATCGAATCATAAGATTCGGATGAATTCTTATAAATATATAAGATAAAATATTTAGCATGTTCAACTTAAATCAATACTAACATTGAGTCAATAAATGCAATATTAATATAAATAAACTAATCATATAAACTAATAAAGTAATTAAAATTAAAATGTAATCAAATATAATCATAATCACTAAAAATTATTCATCATTAACATCTTACTGTAGCAGAAGGTTTAAAAAGAAAAAAGAGAAAAAAAAATATCAGGTGTCGACAATATGTTAAACACAATGTACTTTGTTTCAATTTCGAAAGCCGGGTATGCAAAATCCTTTATCTTCTACGAAAATCTACTCTTCTTTTCGCTTCTGATGTTCGAAATATCAAAAGCTAAATAATTTTCTTCGTGTGTTTGTTGGTATTTAAGGTAAGATTTTAGAACCGGAAGTCCTATTTAGTTTAGGATTGTACAAGGGAGAAGAAAAGACATTCAATTTTTTTTTCCACTTACAGCTTTTGAATCGAACAAATCGACGGAATCAGCCGATTCGTAAGATTCACTTATGATTCGGATGATTCGATCATGATTCATAGCCCATTTTGATTCACCCCTTAGATTCGAATCTATTTAGGGGTGAATCTAATCGAATCGAATCGAATCGTATGATTTGAATCGCGAAGGGTACGATTTTGATAACAGTGCTCATAGTAGGAACGGATTTATTCTGAAAGTTTTTGAAAGTTTGTTCTGATTCAAGATACTGAATTGCCAAATTATTCTTAATATCCAATATAGAGAACATGCCTTACGAATACAACAAATGCAGAAGTGAGCCACATTTCTTCAGTTAGTTTAGCAAGACTACAGCCAGAAAAGTTAAAGTTTAGCAATTGAGCAATAAATTTCCGTGATTGATAAAGGCTGAAGCTGAATAATTTGTTATTTTAGACCAGGCAGCAGCTTGATGAGGGTTCGTGTGAGAAACTTGGTTGTCTAGATTCTGAGATTACCCAACTCAGGTCCCCACAGCTCAATGATTCAGAGAATGGGGACAAGGCTTCCGTAGCTAAACTCTTTGAACAAGGTACAATTATTTGCTTGGAACTACTAGTACGTTTACTAGTTTGTTATATTTTATTAGGTTTGCTTATGATTTGATGGAATTGTAGTTGCTTCTTGCCTAACTTAATCCATTACATCACAGTTGGGTTGCAAAAGATATTATCATTGCTTGAAGCAGAAGATGCTGATGTGCGAGTTCATGCTGTGAAAGTTGTGGCAAATCTAGCAGCTGAAGGTATGTTTCAATCTATATCCACGATGACAGTTCTATGCACCTCTTTTAGTTTTTTTCTGGTTTATTTGTAACAGTGGAGCTAAATTAGCTTTTTTAATATGTTACTACAGACTTTAAATCTTAACTAACTATGCTTACTTATGAGTGGTAACTTAAGAATTAAGGTGAAAGAAGTGTTAACTTCTTGTGAAATATGTCATTAACAACTGCAGAAACAAATCAAGAGAAGATTGTAGAAGCTGGTGGGCTTACTTCGCTGTTGAAACTGCTAATAAGCTCTGAGGATGAGGCAATACATAGAGTTGCAGCTGGTGCTATTGCCAATCTTGCAATGAATGGTAAGTTTGTCACTACTGTAGTGCTATTGGCCTTATGGTGCATATTTGATATTTCAGTGGATATTTTGGATTTAATTTTTCACATTCGTCTGCATCCATTCAGAAACCAACCAAGAGCTTATAATGTCTCAAGGGGGATTACGACTATTATCAACAACTGCAGCCAATGCCAAGGATCCTCAAACTCTTCGAATGGTTGCTGGAGCTATTGCTAATCTTTGTGGCAATGGTAAGTTTCTTTGAAAGTTTTCTACAGTTCGGCATTGATAAATTCTATGTAGGTTTGCTGACATTTATTCATTTGAAATATACTAGATTTTTCCACCCGTTTACTTATAAATTCTTACTCTTTACTATAAACAAGGCTTAAAACTATTATTTGGCATTTGTTTTTACTGCTTTTCCCTTTGGTTGCTTTCTTTTATAATGTCGTATTTGTAAAAATATAAAATTTGATTCACTGAAGACTTGCTGTATTGATGATACCACATATGTTAGTGTGTCAATGGTTTGTATCTGTCTGAACTTGTGTAGCTGAAAACTATGATTCCATTCTTTAGATAAGTTGCAGTTAAGACTACGAAGCGAAGGAGGCATCAAGGCTTTACTAGGAATGGTTAAATGCCGGCATCCTGATGTTCTTGCACAAGTTGCTCGTGGAATTGCAAATTTTGCAAAATGTGAATCAAGAGCATCAACACAAGGTTTGAAAATGTGCCCCTTAATATTGCAACTAATAGCTAATTTGGCATTTTCCAATTTAAGCGCCACAATCTCTGTTGTTCCAGTACTTAAATTCCCCAACGGTAGAGAGTAGTTACATAAGTTAAGTTGACTTGTACTCAATGGTGCAGGAACTAAAAATGGGAAGTCTCTTCTCATAGAGGACGGTGCACTTCCATGGATTGTACAAAATGCAAACAACGAAGCCTCTCAAATAAGACGACATATAGAGCTTGCACTCTGCCACTTAGCTCAGCACGGTAACTTCTGTTTTCCAATTGAACAAACCAGACTCCCTATTCATAATGTCACTGAAAGAGCAACGCATTGCAGATAAAAATGCAAAAGACATGATTAGTGGCGGTGCGCTCTGGGAACTAGTTCGCATTGCACGGGACTGTTCAAGAGATGACATAAAGACTCTTGCACATCGGACACTAACTTCCAACACTATTTTCCAGTCTGAACTGAGACGACTACGACTGGATTATTAATTAGCTCGTGGAGACGACTTCCATATATTACTGATGATGCTATATTTGTTGTTTATGCAGCATTGTGATTGAGTTTGAGTTTGATTTCCCTATAGTTTGTTGACTACTTAGAAAGACCGATAAATTAGTGTAATAAAACTGGTACATGCTAACCCTACGTAGCTTGTAGCCTTTGTATTGTTTGTATATGAAATGATTAGAGAATAAACACTTAACACGTTCAAGCATTTCTTGTAAAGAAATAATTTTCAGATTGATATATATCGGCAATTCACATCGGTGAGTTTAGTTTGTAATTCAGGATTTCAATTATTTGATTCTTTGTAGTAAGTGTGGATTGTGTTTCGGTGGGCTTTATTGCCAATTTACTCCTAAACTTTATTATTAGCATAAGATTTGGACATAAATTTATACCCAAGCCTCAGCTTGAATATGACCTGAGTACCACTAAATTGAATATTTGTTATCAAGACAAAAGTATGTTAGCGTTGTTTTAAAATAAGGATGGAGAATGGGTCATTAAATACTATATATACAATCCGACATGAAATATGTGAAGCTTAATATAATTTTGTTGAAACGGAGTGTTTGTGCCACCATAGAAACATTCCTATATGCAAACAGTGTAAAGTTGGTGCCTCTTGTTGTCTTTCAACACTCTTAGTATTTATTGTGGGTAATGCATACTTAGTCCCAATACTTGGCATTTTAACTTTCGGGTACATCCATTAATTTGAATGGGGATGACTAGAGATCAAACCTTAGTTCTTACAAAGAAAATCTTACTTCTTCAAAAAAAAAAGGTAAGGGTAAGGAAATAAAAAAGTTGAATTCCCTTTGTCCGTGTTTGGTTCAACAAATTAATAAAATTGATTACCCATTTTTTCTTTTCTTATTACCCCAAAGTCCTCTATTTTGTTAGGGAATTCCGATAAAATGAAGATTCGAATGTCTTCAAAAATGTCTCTCAATCTCTGATGAAGAAATCTGATAAAATGATGCATGGATAATTCTGAAGTCGTGATTTACACTTTTAGATTGAATCTTATTTGGCAGTTCTACCAAATAGATCAATCAGATAAAATCATATTTAAAATCAAGAACTTAGAATGAATTTTTTGTTGTGAAGAAAGTGAACCAGATTAGAACAAAAAAAATTACAGAAAAAGTTGCCAATGCCAGGTTTTTATTAGCATCACATGAGCTTGCGAAAAGACGTGTCCATTCGAGCAGCTGCAACAGTTCATCACAGAAGTGTTGCGAAAGGTAGCTTCCGGACCCTCGTAAGCTAAGTATCGTAATAGAACTCGAACAAGCATGCACTCCGCACTCTCCTGACTTGTTCGATGAAATATTACGACCTTATTGGTCAACTAGTTGATCCAATTACACTAAAATACCAACAACCCTCCCCCATTTTGGTGTAATCCATGATTAACTAAACAATATAACAACAAATAACAAACTTATGCATAAATGAAATATCGTGACAATTGAATTTCATTTTAGTATGTTACACATTTCAAATATTCGAATAACTAAAGGTGTCACTATGGATTGAATCTTTGTTATTCATCTTGAATACATGAAGATAATATACACATAAGTTAACATTCTAACATGTTCTAACTTGATACTATCGTTTACTAGCCTTGTGTCCCTATCCTTCATAAGCATATCAAAGTTAAGTCCCAACTTCTTGTAGCCGCTAAACTTCATACTTATATAGGTAGTTCTTTTACTCTTGCACCTGCATATGCAATTTTTTAAAAGAACTATTAACAAGTTAAACTTCAACCTCCTTTACTTGCAGTTCTGAACACACACCTTAGGATGTTATTATTAGTGTGTTCCAATCTCTAAATGTTAAGCTTTCCTCATTGTATTTAGCACCTAACGTCATATTAGATGGGAATTGGATATCTTAACATGAGAGATTTCAAATGGACTTTAATTTCATCCCCACAGTCGACTTGCGCACAAGATCTCTTCTTAACCCTTTGGTTAAATGATCTGTTAAATTTCGCTCAGTTTTTTTTTTCAAACTCTAATGATATCACACCACGCATGATACATTCGTCCACAATGAAATTTTCTAAATTAGATCTCTTAGCCATTCAGCTTCTTCACTAGCTGTTACTAATACTACAAACTCATTCCATTGTTAAGTTAGTGATACAAGTCTGTTTCTTTGCCACCCAAGAGATAGCACCTCCCCCAAAAAGAAATACTCATTCACTTGTAGAAGAACTATCTTCTTTATTAGAAATATAACTTGCATCCGAATAACCGTCAAATACCGAAGGAAATCCTGTATAAGTTAAACCATAATCCTTGGTTCCTTTTAAGCACTTGAATACTCGGCTTAAAGCTTGCCAATGATACGAACTAAAATTACAAGTATATCTACTAAGCTTTCCAACACTATAAGCTATATTTGTCCCAGTACTAATCATGGCATACACACTTGCTATATACACAACTGTCTGTTTGGTTGATAACAAGACCATCAGACAAAACCACATCAACAGACTTTTGATGCCACACTTTTGGTACTTGTTTCAGTCCATATAGCAATTTATTTAGCTTGCATACCTTATTTTCACAACCTGACATAACAAACTCTTTTGGTTGTTTCATATAAATCTCCTCATTCAATTCACCATTCAGAAATGCAGAGTTTACATCCATTTGATGAATTACAAGGTTTTTCACATTACTCAACAAATGAAAAATTTTGTAAAAATAATTTCTAGAATATTAGAAATTTTTATAAAATTCACAAACTATTTTCTATAATTCTTATGAATTTATTTACACAAAATAAATCAACTCACTATGTTGAACTTAAAAAAATTCTAAAAAAAAATAGTTAAATCCAAAAATATGAAAATGGCGGAGTAGAAAAATTTTTGGAGCAAAACGACATTGTTTAGAGCCACAAATCACAAAAACACATATGGGGACGCGCCATGTGGCATTATGTTGACCGGTCAACTTTGACTTTTGACTGACACGTGACACGCAATTATTTACCGGTCAACCCCAAAGGTTAAATCAATGTCACATGGATGCCGGTTAAAATTAAATTAGGACATAAATTTCTGGCGACGCTTAATTTTACCAAAGCGTTTCCAGAACTGCTTTAGATCATGAACTGTCTCAAATGGTTGTCACAAAAACCAACAGTTCATTTTGTGACGGAATTTCTGACGGATGAAGAATCCCTCACAAACAAACAAACCGTCGCATTCAGAAACCGTTGCGAAATAGTTGTCGAAAATGAAACATCGCGACTTTTCGTTTCTGACGGATTCTGCAACGGAATTATATTCCCTTACAAAATGCAGAAAAACGAATTCTGAAGTTCAATCATTCCGAAAATGATTCCGGCCTCCGACCAGACCCCTTCTAAGGTTTTTCAATGTCCCAAGTCTAATGACACTGTTCTTTATATGAAAAAATGAACCTAAACATGTCATTTACACAAAATGAATCGAGAATCAAGATTCTTTTTCGAGAAAAAGAATCTTTATACCGCGATAAACAACTAAAAACAAAAATGGTCATCAAACATAATTCAACATAACTTCAATAATTAAGAAATTCAAATCATAAATTTTAAAGCATCAAACTTCAATTAAAACACAATAAAATCAACATTCATATTTTTCAGAATTTTCCAGATTTCATGACCTGACTTCCCCTGCATTTGTCTCCATTAAAACATCATCAAATCGAAAAAATTTCTTCTAACCATAATTAGCCACATGTCTCAGGTTTCCAAATCCACCAGAATCACATAAATTCAAATTGTATAACCAAAGTTATGATCAAAACACTAAACAGTGTACAAAGCTGAGATTTTCCGAAAACATATTTCATGACTTAACTTCAAACGAAAATTTCACATTGAAAACGAATAAAATTAAATAAGGTTTCTTCTGAACATATATTCCTTAGTTTCTTTTGATATCAATAGAATCAAGAACCATTCAAATCAAATTTATATAATAAGAAAAAACATCAAAACAAAACAAGGGCAAAATCTGGAAATTTTTTGAAAAATCGAGATTAGAGACACAGACAATCATCGCAAGAGAACGGATCGAATTCGTACCTTTTCGGTGAAAAAATTAGGTTTCAAGCGACAAATAAGGTTCAATCTTTGTTGGGAAATTCTGATAGAATGAAGCCTTGAATGTCTTCAAAAACGTCTCTCAATCTTTATTGAAGAAATCTGATAAAATGATGCATGGATGATTCTGAAGTCGTGATTTATACTTTCATATTGAATCTTATTTGGCGGTTCTTCCAAATAGATCAATCAGATAAAATCAAAATTAAAATCAAGAACTTAGAATGAATTTTTGTTGTGAAGAAAGTGAACCATATTGCAACAAATTTTTTTTACAGAAAGCGTTGCTAATGCCAGGTTTTTATAAGCCTCAAACGAGCAGTTACAACTGTTAAGAACAGAAGTGTTGCGAAAAGACGTGTCCATTCGAGCAGCTGCAACAGTTCATAATAGAAGTGTTGCGAAAGGTAGCTTCCGGACCCTCGTAACCTAAGTATCGTAATAGAACTCGAACAAGCATGCACTCCGCACTCTCCTGACTTGTTCGATGAAATATTACGACCGCATTAGTCAACTAGTTGATCCAATTACACTAAAATACTAACATATTTGATCACCTCAACTCATAAGGTATTACTATTCCCTTTCCCACCTCCACCACAATCGTCGATCATATTTCAACCTACAACCCCACTTATACTGAAATGATATATTCGCTGTCGTTAATGCTTCACCGTATTCATCTAGCTCGCCGTTGTCGAGGCTTCACTGTCCTCACCCAGGTCGCCGTCATCATCAAGCTCTATCAGTGCCGGCCCTGGGGTGGTGCAACAGGTGCCACCGCCAAGGGCCCATACTCGGAAGGGGCCCAATTTTTTTAGTTTTTTCAATTTTTATATTTTTAAAAAATAAAAATAATTTATTTTTATTATTTTTCAATAACAAATTCTAGTTAATTTTCGATAAACCATGATATAATAGCATAAATTACAAATTTAAGTGGTTTTACTCATTTAGGTTTTTGGTTCCTTTTTCTCGAAACAATTAAATATAATTAGTTTTCATTATTGTTATTTAATTATGTATTTTATTTTATAATTATTCCAAGAGTATTGATAATAGCGGTAAAATGACTAGTTGAAACTCAAAGGCTGAAAGTTTGCTCCTAAAAAAAAAAGTCTTAATCATGTCCATGTCGGAATTATGTAAACAATTATCCCCCAATTTATTACAAAAAATTATAATTGGACCATTTTTTTATTAAGAGGGCCCAATGTATATATTTCACGTACTATTTTGCCTAGGGCCTAGAAAATGTCAGGATCGGGCCTGTTCTCTATCGTCATAGAACTTGACGCCATCGATGATTCATTGTCATCGTCCAACTCAACATATGTTGATGCTTTGTTGCTGTTTTCGTCATCGTCCATCTTTTCCAGCAGAAATTAAATCTCGTTTCTGCAACTTTTTCACTTCCGATTAAATGAAATTTGGATGTTGTAGTGAATAATTGTTATTTGTTAGTTATTGAGATCTGGGTTTCGAAACCAACAATCGAGAAATGAATTTCTAGTTTGGGTTTAATTGTGAATGATTTTTATTGTTAATTTGATGAGAAGTGGGTTTTGACGGTGAATAATTTATGATAATCAATAATTGATGTTTCCATTGTTAATTGATGATTACTTTGAATCGAAGGACAACATATGGGATTGAGGAAATATGATTCCCTTTCCAAACTCAAATAGGATTTGAGGTCTATTCCCTCCCTTTCCCTTTCTTTCCCATTCCGTTCCCTTATGTGAACCAAACGCCCCTTTATTTTAGTTTATTTGTGACAAATAGCCGAGCGGGGCTTCTATTTAATAATTAACTAATATTACACATTTGGAAGAAAAAATATTGAAGATGATGTTGATCTTGATCAAGTCATATATCCTTTTGTATTCTAATTAATATAAGATTATAAATATATGGTTTCTTGAATAATTTTAAAAGGTACGACATTTAATATAGTTCAAATAGATTTCCCCTTCATATTTTTCAACTTAAAATAAGAGGCCATAAAATAAAATTATTAACAATTAAGTTACACATCTATCCGAAAGTTCAACTTTCTTTGCATAATAAGATATTCTTTGCTTTGCATCACTATGCTGCCGGGTCCTTTTATTTTAATTTTTTATATAAATTCTGAAATTTTCTTGATTAGTAATTGAATTTGTTTATTATTTTAAGTTACAATTTTTTAATTTTTTACTAACATTTAATATAGTTCTCGAATATTATATTATTAATTAAAATGTAGTATGATAAAAAAAATTGGAAGACATGTTAAAGAAAGAAAAAAAAAAAAGAGTTTTCCTTTTTGATATTATAAGAGTGGGCTCAGCTAATAAAGTGATGTCAGTTTTACACTACAAAATTTTTCCGAATTGATTTTATGTTGCTGAATTAGGTATAAAAAATTTCCAGACAAATAACTGATTTGGTCCCAAATGTTTAGGAAACATTTACTTGTATTTAGAATAAAGTTAATGTGTAACTCATTTGGCAAGGTAGATAATCATAAATATATATTGACAAAATAGTAGAAAAATGAAATGACTTATCTATATTTGTTCCATGCAAACAATACTAAATTTGATAGTTAATCGCTTCATAATTTGGACAATATGCATGAAGAGTTCATAATATATGACTCCAAGATTGCTAATATTAAGATAAATGAATATTTATCTCAAACAAGAACACTGAAGCACATGAATTATAATAAGATTAAAAACAACTTCCTACATCTTTGTATAATAATAGGAATCTTGTGCATTGAGAAACAATATAAAGATTGGAGAATATATTTGTCATGGACTTGTCAACTATATAATGCAACTACACATAACATAACTGTGCTTGTACTATTTAAACTATTCAACACAGCAACATGCATGATATGTATTTCATGCATTAATATCTGAGCACTAAATCAGCATAAAAATTAAGGAATTGAACTCCACAAATATAGAATAAGATTTTTTTATTCCTATATGCATTTGTATTTAATGCATACAAAATCTGATAGTTCTTTCTGGGTGGCTCAGAGATAGTATAGTTTTTACAGTGATCATGGACCAAACTAGTATAGATTTTTCAAGATAACAACACGGTAATAATGGAGCTAATGTGTCTTTTTTTTTTCGTCCATCTAATTGACCAGAGCTTTAATTTGACTACGTCCAGATTTGATCCGGGTCGCGCACATGGTTGTGGCGAGTGAGTTTCCTAATAAAGATTTATTTGGAGAGAAACTATTTCTAAGGATATGTGTTTGCTCGGTATGGACGAAAATTTGGCTTTTGATAGAGCTTCATGGCATCGGAAGATCCATATAGCCGACCCCACCTAGCATGGGATTTAAGGCTTAGTGGGTTGGTTGGTTGGACTCGAACTCGATACCTTGCTTAAGCGATACCAAATCGTTTACCACTTGGAACTGATGTGTCTTTAAGTTAGCAGTTTCGGACTTGTTTGGTCTACCAAAATGAACTTAGCTAGTAGTTACATAAAATGATAACCCTTTCCAGCCATTATTCAAAAGCTAGAACCATGTACTTATTGACTCAGAATAGCTGGTACAAGACCTGCTAAAATAAGTAACTTCATTAATGGCTGTATTCGTAGACTTAGAGAAGAAAACAGTTGATTCCAGAACAACAAGTTGAGGAATAATTAATAGGGTTTGACTCAAAATTGCCTTATTAACATCTTTGTTACTAACAATTATGTAGTAAATTTTTAAATTATTCACAGTAAACACCCGTCCTACATGAATCTCGTGAAGATCCAACTCAAACTACGCACATTGAAACTCAGCTAAGACATAAAATAATAATAAAAAAAAGCTTTTAAAACAGGAAGTTGAAATTAATGGAAGTGACAATTTTTATACAACAAAACATTTTACAAACTGAAGTAGTCTTTTGAACCAAACATTATAAATGTTTTTCTGGTGAAATATACTAGATAACATGAAATATAACTCGGATTAAAATGATAATCCGAAATAACACCTAACACATGTGTATCAATGAGACTTGAAGTGGGATCAAGAATCGTTATTATTTTGACACAAGCAAAGGGATGTGGAAAATTTATTTTTACAAAGTTAAATCTTATGAGTACAGTACATGTGTCAAAATGTGTGATGATACTCTTTTTTTCTCATCAAACAACCAAGTCCTCTATGTAAAAACCTAAAGGAAATTTTTTTACAAGTTAATGGATTCATTGACATGAAAAAAAAACTCAAAGTACATATTTTGACACATGTGGTGATGAAAACAAAATACTTCCCACTTTAAATCTCATCAATAAACATATTATAATTTATATTAAAAATTCATTTTTCACATCAAAAAGTTAATAACTCGTGATCTATATAAAATTTCTAACTTGGAGAGATGAAGCAAGATATAGGCAGTAGCTAGGTATAACATATAATGCAGAGAATCTAAAGCATGTTTTGGTAAATGATCTTTAAGCAACTGCCCAATCTCCTAGTCTTTAAATCTAATCTATGAAAGATAGATATAGAGAGAGAAATGCCTTGTTATGGAAGTGCTATGGCTTGTCTCGAAAAAGAGCTACTTCAGAGGACTGCACGTGTAAACCAGTACCCAAATACTTCATGTCTCCTAAAAAACCCTAATTGAATAGACACACACCATACCTCTTTGCTTCTCTTCTCATTACTTCTTTCTTTTCTATTCAATTCAATCCCCTCCCTTTGACCCTTTTCATTCTGTCTACACTTCTATATTTTATATTACAATTCATCAAATCAGTTTAATCACTCACATCAATTCATCAAAATTTCTAAACTTAAACAATTCAAACACTCAAACAGATAGCAAATTAATGCAAAGAAATCAAATGGGTTTTCTCAAGGCTCAGTTTTTATATCATTAGCAGTTAAATTAGCACAAAAAGACTCAAACTTTAACATCTAAATGACTCCTAGTAGCCATTGTTTGTGGTGATAAGTTAGAATTGGGGGAAAATTTTGAAGTTGCCGCAATTATTTTGAACATGAAATCAAGCCTTAACAGCCCCCCAACAATATACTCAGGCATATAATAATAAGTTAATGATCATCAAATTAAAAAAAAACAACAATTCCAACAAAAAAAAAAAGAGCTAGGAGAAATAAAACGAAACCTGAACTGAAAATGCATAAAAGCCCCAAATTGATGCCTAGCTACAAAGTCTGTCATCTAATCTGAAGAAATAAACGAACTAATACACCCTTGATTTTGATTCCATTGAAGAAGAAGAAGTAGGGCTCGTTAATTAGCTATTAGCGGCGGTTTTTCTAATAAGGAGGACGACCAGTAGCCCAGTAAGCCTCATTTGGTAACTGAACTGAATTCAAAAGATTTGGCTGCAATCCATGAAATAGCTGCGCATTTGCCTCCCCTAATACCTGCTGCTGATTTTGCTGCCCTCCTCCGCCGCCTCCGACGGCCCCCGGTGACCCGATTCCTCCGCCTTGCATCGGCAGCTGAGCTTCCTCTTCTTCCAACGGCAGCCTCTCATAAGCAGCGTTACTGAATGAAGCAGCCATAATCACCACCGGACCGGAGGCTATAAGTGTACCCACAACACTTCCCCCCACCACCTGCCCTTGTCCTCCGGCTAAATATATGGTCAGCCCCGTCGCAGCTGGCGGCGCTGGAGGCGGCAAGAACGATCCCGCTAGTGATAAAATCTCAAATCTACCATGGAGAGTAACAACTGCACCGGGTGAAGCCGGTTGCCGGAGAGTTACATTAGTTACAGTTCCGGTTCCGCTCATAATAGAAACCCCTCTTTGTCTTCTCCGGGCAAATGTGGCCACGCTTTCAACTATATCACAGCCGTCGGCGACTTCCATGAGGTGAGTCCGGAGAGCATTGGCGCTGTCACGGGTGATGATAATTGGGGGTTTCGGCTTGTTTTTAGATCCGGCGGGTCGGCCTCTTGGTCTTCTTGTGATCTCTCCGCCGCTGCCTCCGCCTCCCGAATTCATTAGGTCTCTGCCTTCACTGTTGTTGCTCGTGTCATCTCTCTCTCGTTTCTGTGACTTGTTCAGGCCGCCGGCGCCGCTGCTGCTGCCTCCGCTTTGTTCGTCTTCGGAGTTGTGCTGCTGCTGCTGCTGCTGGTGTTGGCCTCCGCCGACGAACTGGTGGTGGTGTAACTGAAAATCTCTGGTGTGGAAAGGAGGCGGAAGAGCATGGCCATGAGCCGTTACTGGATCCATTGTTTCCTAATTTTTCAAGTGAGTTGATTTACTAGTACTAGAACTAGAAGTCCAAAAGTAAAACCCTTGTTGTGATTAGTGGTGCTTAATTGTGATTTAGGAGATAAAGATTGGGATTAGGTAAGAAAGAGAAGAGATTAAGGAAAGAAGAAGTGCATGTTGAGTTGAGTTGAGTTGAGTTTAGATTAGGAGAGATGAAGAGAGGAAATGGGTGTAAAGGAAAAAGGAGTAGTTCTAAGTTCTAACCTTAAAAAAAGTGAAATTGGGTTTGGGTTAGATTGAGAGCTATTAAAAAGATTAGATGGGTTTGGTTTTTTTGGTGTAAAAATACCTTTTTGGTCCTGTCATGTGATCCAATTGTCTATGTCTCACTCTTGACCTATTTTAAATTAACACATTGACTCCTTGGTTACATTTGGATGCAAATATATGTTTGTTTAGAATTAGGATTATTTGAAGTTTAGTCTATGATAAAATTGTGATAAAAGGTTTAAATATGGATTTGTGTATAGGTTATTTTGTATTCATCTTATAAAGTGAACTGAATTATACATATTGCAGTGTAAAATTTGTAAGTATACGTTATTAAATGATATTGAACTAACTGAATAATAAATTGAAATAATATAGCTTAATGCTTAACTATTTAAAATTAATCAATGATTAAAATTGAACTTTGACCACAACCCAACTTTATATAATCTTGATCCATTTATTTATAACATATGACATTTGTTAATAGCATACTTGGTCAACTTTAGTTATTTTGAAAATTTTAAGCACACGACAAAAACATTTTCTAAATTGCAAATTTTTTGTATGCACTATTATGACTATAATTTAGGTATACCAGAGCAATCGCTTTTAGTTTCGTTTGGATGAAGGGGTTGGAATTGGGGTCTTTTCTTGCACTTGGTGTTTTTCAACTTATTGCTTACAATCTATTTTAGCTTATAAGCTTGTTAAAAATAAGTGGTTACGTGTTTGATAAAATTGACTTATAATAGTTGTAAAGCATTTGAAGTGTTTGATAAATCGAAATTATAAACACTTATAAGTTGTAGAAGTTGTGGAATTATTAAAAAATATGATACGTAAGAAAATGACTATTTGATATATAAAATGAAGTAGAGCTATATTTATCTTTTCTTTGATCAACTCATAAGTGCTTGTAGTTGTTTTAAAAAAAAATTGGAACAATTTGTTCATATGTAACTAACAAGTTGAAATATAAGTCATAACAAAATTTGAAAAAGTTAGTTTATTTTTACTTATAAGTGAAACGATGCTTATAGCGGTGGAAGTTTAGCTTAGATAGTTGAGTTATGAGTGTCTACTTCTAATAGAGATTATGAGTTTGAATTACACTGAGGATATTGATCTGAGGATATTGGTCGGAGAATGTCTTTCATTAAACGAAAAAACTTAAAAAATACTTATAAGATGGCTTGGAATAAAAACGATAAATAGAAAGGTAAGGTAGCAAAATGAGTAATTTGTGTAAAAGATATGGACCAAGAATGTGTTTATGGCTTAGTTTTGGTTTTGGTAAGAGAGTAGTAGTATTATGGTACGGGCGGTGGATCGGTCCCCACCATTTTTCACATTGTCCCCTTCAGCACTCCACCTTCTGAAACGTTTCTATCTAATTTTTTAATGTATTTCTAATTAGTCCTCATCTCCAAATTCAACGTTTTTAATCTCTTTTTAACCTTTAATTCTTCAACACTAAGCATTCAAAAGCTCATTTGGTTTAAATTAATCTTCAGCTCTTTTTAGCAAACTGCTCTATTGGGTCCCTTTGGTTTTATTCCTCACTCGAAGTGTGTTCACAAATACACGTCTTCAAATGAAATATTTATCTCATTAATTAATAAATTAATTAATTAATTAATTAATTAATCCTCGTTAGTAGTCAATTGCTAAGGTTTATATATTGTACTCTAATCATGGCCTATTGATTGAAGAGGTCACAGTTTAACAACTCCAAGCTTACAAAGAATATATATACAAGTCCGTTCAGAACTGTTAGATGAGTACTACATCAATTGTTAACTAGCTAATTCTGAATAAGTTCGAATCAAGATTAAATAAAATTATGCAAATAACTAAATAGTGTATTAATGAAATTTAAGCAAACAATAAAAACAAGTATTCGAGTGTTTTAGTTTACTGTGTTATTCACATTATAGGTAAAAACGTGGTACAAATGAAGCAAAAAGCTAGGGCCGGATGGTAATTAAGTAAATAAAATTTCCTAGTGTATTTCATTGTGGCCTTGCCCCGTTCCTCCCTTCTTCGGGGTCTATTGGTAAGGTAAAAAAATTAGGGCCCTATTAATGAGTAAAAATTTAAAAATAAAATATATGATATTATACTTCTATTACAATATTTAGACTAAACAAAAACATCAAATATCACATTATAAGGTAGAAAATAATATTATAACCAAAAATTTTATCATAGTGATCAAATAAATCGATATTTATGAGCGTTCCTAGCTGCAAAATCACTAATAATAATGACCGAAAAACTAAATACATTGTTAATATTTTAGTGTAATTGGATCGACTAGTTTGACCAATGCGATTGTGACATTTCACCAAACAAGTATGGAGAGTGCGGAGTGCACACTTGTTCGGGTTCTGTTTACGATTTGGGGGGTCCGGGGGCAGCGCCCCCGGGTGCGGGGTCCAAGGGGCGGCAACCCCTGGCGGGGTCTAGGGGCAGCGCCCCTAGGCAGGTTCCGAGGGGCGGCAGCCCCTGGTAGGGTCCTGGGGCAGCGCCCCGGGCTGGGGTCGAACTGCCAGGTCAGCTCAAAAAATTTTTATCCCTGAACCCAAGCATCCTTTGGAAAAATTCATCAGAAAATGAATTTTTGTCCGAAACAGTGTGTCTGTTGGACACAACTGAAACTCGGAAGAAACATGTCTTTTGAACATGGCTGGTACCCCAAACAACATGTCTGTTGACGTTTGGCTATTTATTTCACCAAAACGATATTGGCCATATACAGAAAAACTCGGTTGAAATTTCACTGCAAACAAATTCTTGTTCTTGATTCTCTTTCTGATTTTATCCGATTGAAAACTTGGTAAACCGGCCAAATAAATTTTAATCTGACAGTATTTTCGCGACTTTAGAAATATCCAAGTAATCCCCGATTTCCAACATACATTACCTCAAGAACTTTAGTGAACTTTCCTGAAAATCATTTAAACCCTCCACTAGATGTAAAATATGCAATAACGAATTCAGATTTTTTAGCTGAAATATCATATTAATAAATAAACCAGAAACATAGACAGTTTTTGATGTGGATGAAAGAAGAAATGAAGAATTCCACGAATCAAACGAGCCCTAAGTATCATTATATACCTAATCAATGCAAATATTCAAACAAAGTGAAATAAATGAAATGAGTTATGTTGGAGATGTTGGGTTTATCTCACGTAGGAAATAAAATAGATTAAAGAGTGTAGATTGAGCCTTAATAGAAGTTAATTTATTTTATGTTAGATTAGTTCAATCCCACTTATATAATCGCTCAAGCTAACATACTCAACACTCTTAAGGCTCACAAATACTCTGCATGGTATCATAGCAGAAGAAGGCCGGATAGCCAGGGGATCCTGGGTTCGTATCAAAGTCCTGATGGAGCGTGACTAACAGGCAAGACTAGACCCGTTGATGACCTTGAGCCTTGAAGAGATAGGTCAAGGAATATTTAGCAAGTGAAAAATGGTCCAGACCCAGTTACACTTGTGTGGGAGCGTGGGAGATGTTGGAATTATCTCACATGAGAAATAAACAAGATTAAAGATTGACACATAAGTTTTGAAGATTGAGTCTGAACATAAGCCAATTATTTTTGTGTTAGATGATTCAACCCCACTAATATGTCCACTTAAACTGACAGCCCAACATTCTCAAAACTCACCTATTCTCTAATAGTTAGAATTATAAGTTGGTTTATCGACAATATGTCGCTGAAATTAAGCAAAATTTATAAGGTAACGAGTCTTTTAATATGAAAACTCCTTTCACAGTGTACCATATTATCCGGTAAGTATAAACTATAAATTTGTAGACGTGAAATAATTGGGTTGCTCAATAAAACACCCGAAAATACTTAGATTTATTACAAGTTTCCAAGGAAGACAGAGGCACATGCAAGCACCCACTAGGCAGCAGCCTGATTGATTACTGCATTATCTCATCTATTCTTTCATCTTCTTGCTTCCTAAATGTTAACGTTACGGTCCAAATACTAAAGCAAAGTGGCACGTGTCAAAACCCCCTCTCTTTTCGGGTCTATTCTCGTGGATCTTCCCAGTGGTTGTCACGGTTGCATTTATGGCCCTCTTTATTCAACGCCCATGCCTTCCTTCCTTCATCTCTCTCTCTCTCTCACGTTTTTGTTTTCTTTAATAGAATGACTGATGAATTTAAATCGCCATTCCTGCATACTGCCAAAATTCGATTCCAAAAAACTGTGTTTGTAAATTAATTTAAAAGTTGTCTTTAACCGTTTCGATACCAACATCAATTTCAAGTATTTTGTTATGAATTTAGATTATCTAAAGTTGAAAATTCATAAAGTTTTATATTTTAATAAAACACAACCATCCTGTAAGTTTTATTGGTGCATATTGAGTTTTAGAGGTTTTTAGGGTCCAGTAAAATTAAATCTGAATGATTAAAACTTAGTGTATAGTTGAGATTAACTGAAATATACACTCTATCAATTTCAAACTTTAAAGAATCTTAATGCTTTTATTACGATTAATTTTAGTTATTTTGAAAACAAATGTTATAAAAAATAACTTACAACAACTTTGAACCCCAAGTTTCCAAAACCCATCCACTCATTTCATATATGCTTTTACAATACTCAAAACGATCCAAATTATAATTAAAAATTGCATTAATAATTTAAATTCACAACTAAAAGGGGGCTAAATGACTTATTACATGGACTACAAAAATTAGATAGAGAGTATTATTAAATAGCTAAACTTAATTTCAGATAAAACCCTTCACCTCATCTATAAATATATTCAGTGAAAATTAAATCACTTTTCACCAGTGTTATCAACACTATACTGTTTCGGTCGATTCGACTGATTTTACTGTAAATCGATCATAGCTATAGTACGGTATACTTAAAAAAGGTTTTAATATGAAGAAAAAGAAAATCGGGTTAAACCAGGTTGAACCGATAAACCAGCAAACCGGTTTAAACTCGATTTTTCCTAAAATCTTTCTAGCAACAAATAAAAGCGTTGCTAAAGACCCATAAATTCGTTATAATAATATATATTCTTTTCAAAACCCCTTTGACAACATGGAGAAGCATTGCAAAATACCCTGAAAGCTTTGGAATAGCAACTATAAACTATAAATGATATATATTATTTTAAAAATAAAAAACCGGTACAACCATCAATCATACCAATAATATCAATTATATCGCATATCATTAACTTTATCGATATGACGCTCGATCCGATATTGATAACACTACTTTCCACGTACTTATTCTCTAATGACAATTGAGATACAGTTTGCAAGTACATTAATTTATTACTTTGATTGCTGGGACTTCAAAATATTTTGTTACTTTTTGAGGGATTGGACCTCATTGCATAAGAACAAAAATAACTTCCATAATAATATTTTCAAATTTTATAATTCTTTAATCTCAATTATTTTTAACTAGAGAATTGCTGTTTTTTTTTCTCCAAATGCTGTCCTAGTAAAACTGGACCCAAATTAGTTGTCTCTACTCAAACTTTTCTTTACCCTTCTACTTTAAAATCTATGTTTTCTTGTATTTAAATTTGACATCACTATTTAGTTCGTCTGATTTAAATATAATGTGAAACTATTGTCTATTCCCACCAATTACTTCAACTTATACGCAATAATTTATTTATTTATTTGATATGTAGTTTTCACCAATAACATGTCCCTAATTATTTTCGATTAGATTATTCTTATGTCATTTTGAATCGGTATGAGTTGAAAATTATAGAATTTTCATTTTCTTTATTTTGAAAAGTTATTTGAGTTGAGAAAATGATGACTTTTCAATTAACTTAAGCAAAAAATGAAAGTTCAATAAAATTAATCGTATATGTTCGCACAAATGGAAAGGTAAAATTTACCTTCACTTTCCTACATTGAGGGTCGGTGTGAAAGGGTTTCCGACAAATGCTACCGCTTAGAGCCTATAGCTGGAAGTAGGGGCAGAACCAAGATCAAACATGAGGGGGGCCAAAAATTTTGGCTGAATTTTCATCAATATACATATTATATTGGAAGCACGAAATGATAAAATATTTCTATTATATGTTATATATTAAAACAAATGTTATTTAGAACACAGATTTTGATAGTGAAGTAGGTTAAAAGGAAATGTTTTAGTACCCCATGTCCCAAGTTTGAATCACAGAGGCACCTGATTTTTTAAAATTTAAATTTTTGTGAGGATGAAAACGACTTCGTTTTCGAAATAGAAGAAATTATTGTATAAAAAATGCAGGCAGGCAAGATCGAACTTAGGACCATTAAATCCTCACAATTCCACTCTAACCAATATACTGCAACACTTAATTGTAATTGTTATACAAAAGTGAGGGGGCCCGACCCCTATATCCCTTAACGTGAGTTTGCCTCTAATTAGAAGGAATTTTAAATATCTTTTTATTTGAAGTATTGGTTGTTATAATTAAAAAAATAAAAATAAATATTAATTAATATTAAATTAATTGATAAAATATTTATTAAATTTATGAGATGTTAAATTTTTAATTTTTATTTTTTATTTAAAAAATTAATTATTTATTATAATATTTTAATTGAGGGTTTCATTTAATTATTTTTTATATTATTTTATCTCACATTGTCAAGACTGGATTTACCCACATTATAATAAACATATGTGTTACATTACAGTTGAAATTGAATTGTGTAGTTTCTATATTTTTACAACATCAAATTCCAATGACGTCAAATTAAGAGAAAATGTTGAGTGGCTGGGTAATCATTGTAATGATTAGACTTTTGTATCCATAATAATTGCATTAAATTTATGTTCAACAAACAACAACTCTACTACTACTACTTAATAACAGTTTTTTTATTTTAATGTGGTTATAAAATATTATTTATTTAATTAAATTATTAAAATTAATAAAAAATTTATTATATAACTAAAATAATTAATTTATTTTTTATTAAATTCTCTTTGTTAGTAATTACTCATTTATAATTTTAACAATATATAATCTCTCTCATAATTAATATAAGGGTAAATTAAAGAAAAAATTATATAAAATATATTGATAATCTAAATTGACAACTAAAAAGAGAAATAGTAAAATAGATAAAGAGATAATAATTTTTAGATAGATAGAGTATTGTTTAAAATCATGCATTTATAAGCACTTTTTCTCAAGATAAATTATTGTTTTGACAATTGCAAATTCGGACTAAAGAAACTTGAAATTCGCCAAAATACTTAGAAGAGGCGATTGAAGCCGATACTTTACCAATCGAAATTCGTAAAGTCACAATATTTTCAAAATTCGTCATTTTCCATTAAAATTTGCCTTACCATTTTGAGTCATGGGCAGTCTCTTCATATTAGGAGTCACAATATTTCGGACAAGCATAAACTAAACAAAGTTTATCTAATTAACCAAGTAATTAATTAAGAGTTTTATTATATGACTTCTGCCAGAAGACTATATTCTTTTTTTCAAACAATTATTTGTAGTTAAAAGTAAACAACGTGTTTTCTCAAAAAAAAAAAAAAGAAACATCACATATTCCTAGTTTTGATCTTCTTAAAATGGATTTAGACTTTAGTGGCCATATACATTAAGATTGGATTTGGATTTTCTAAAATTTGGAGTTTGTAATGTCGTACATTTTAGTTAATATCAACTATTTATTGAGTTTTATTGGTCAAGATATAGTTTTAGTGATTTATAGAGTCCACGGTGTAATAAAATCTAGACCATTAAAACTCAATGAATGATTAAGATTGATTGAAAGGTACAACTTTAGAGAATCCAAATCCATTAAAATCTCAGCCATAGCTAGGGTGCTTCTCAAAGCTTTAGCTTGTTGGGGCTAGGGATGACAATGAGTTAAATATGAATAAATCCATTCAAAATCCATTTTAAATGAATTTATCCATATCCAATGGATTTTAAATTTTAAAATCCATATTCATATCTTAAGATATGGATTTGGATATGGACTATAAATGGATTTTATATTTTTAGCCCAAATTATGTAATTGAGCTGTGTTGCCCAAATGATTTCTAATTAGCCCACGTTTAAAATATCTCTATTGTATTCAATAATAAATTTTAGCCAATTTTTAAATATCTATATTTAAACAAAATCAGTCCTGCTATACCCAAGTTCTATCCCCAAATGTGAAAATACGTTTTGGAGCTCTGTTTTGTAAAAAATTGAAAAATCTCAAAAAATTATGGAAAATGAAGAAAATAAATGTGGTACAAGAAATATTCAAAAAAATTTTTTGGAGGACCGGAAATGTGAAAATACGTTCCGGGGCCCGGTTTCGTAAAAAAGGGAAAACTCCCATAAAATCATGGTAAATCCGAAAAATAATGAAAATAAATGTGGTGCAAGAAATTTATAAAAAAAGTTTCTGGAATGGCTCGAAAATTTGAAAATACGTTTCAAGGACCGGTTTCGTAAAAAATTGAAAAATCTCAAAAAAATTATTGAAAATCCGGAAAATAAATAAAATAAATGTGGTGCAAGAAATTTTAAAAAAATATTTTTGGAATGGCTCGGAAATGTGTAAATACGTTTCAGGGACCGGTTTCGTAAAAAATTGAAAAATCCCAAAAAATAATGGAAAATCCTTAAAATAGAGAAAATAAATGTGTTGCAAGAAATTTTCAAAAAATATTTTTGGAATGACTCGGAAATGTGAAAATACGTTTCATGGACCAATATCATAAAAAATTATGGAAAATCCGTAAAATAAAGAAAATAGATGTGTTACAAGAAATTTTCAAAAAATATTTTTGGAATGGCTCGAAAATGTGAAAATACTTTTCATAGACCAGTTTCGTAAAAAATAAAAAATCTCAAAAAATTATGGAAAATTCGGAAAATAGAGAAAATAAATATGGTGCAAGAAATTTTCAGAAAATGTTTTTGGAATGAACCGAAAATGTGAAAATACGTTTCAGGGACCGATTTCGTGAAAAATTGAAAAGTCCAAAACAATTATGGAAAATAAAGAAAAGGCTTAATGCTCTTCCACACCACCCAACTTGAGCGAAAACAGCTTTTATACCCCCAACTTTCAAAAGGTCCTCCGAACTACCCCAACTTGCAAAATGACCCTCTTCCTCCTTTAGGGTTTGTTTGGAAAGCTCACATTTTCTAAAAAATTCTCGCACCAAATTTATTTTCTTTCTTTTCCGGATATTTCATAATTAATTTTTGGAGTTTTCGATTTTTACAAAACCGGGCCCCAAAACGTATTTTTCACATTTTCGGCCCTTCCATAAAAATTTTCTGAAAAAATTCTTACACCAAATGTATTTTCTATATTTTCCGGATATTTCATAATTTTTGGGATTTTGATTTTTTACGAAATCGGGCCCCGAAACGTATTTTTACATTTTCGAGCCCTTCCAGACACATTTTCTGAAAAATTCTTGCACCAAATTTATTTTCTTCATTTTCCGGATTTTTCATAATTTTTTCAAATTTTTCAATTTTTTATTTTCCTACGAAATTCTTTATTTTCTGGATATTTCCAAATTTTTGGTGTTTTTTGGTTGAATTAAAATTACAGGTACATAAAAGAAGTTTTGTCAATGGTTTTTTTGAAATTTGGCAGCGAGTAGTGTAATACACTCTCTAAGCTGCGACAGAACGAGTGAAAATAGGTAGCACGGAGACACCCGTTTTGGAAGTTGGGTAGTTCGGAGGACCTTTTGAAAGTTGGGGGTATAAAAGCTGTTTGCGCTCCAGTTAGGGGGCATGTGAGAGCATTAAGCCAAAATAAATGTGGTATAGATAGACCAAAATATATTAGTCAAAGTAATTAGATTTTGTATAGATAAACCTAATTCAAGTCCAAGTGGATATCTTATTCAAATCCAAATCCAAATCCAAATCCATTTTTGTTGCATCCAAGTCCAATCCAAATCCAATGAATTTAAAAATAAAAGGATATGGATTCTACAAAATGAATTTGGATTAAAGGATATGGATGGATGTAAAATTCATTGCCATCTCTAGTTGGGGCTTAAAAGCTAGCTTTTCGGAGAGCTATAACTTAGAGCTTTTTTATTTTAGCTTAAAAACCATTTAAAAGTTTAAAATTAAACATTCCAAAACACCTAAACTAAGAACTTAAAAGCTAAAACTAATTACTAGTACTTTACTTATAAGGTTCAAGAAAGACCCTCTCAATATAAAACAGTTGTTATTTTGTTATATCATCATAAAAAAAAGTAAAATTTTAATCATGTAATTAAGTTGAAGCCAGTTCACTGTAGAACTAAGTCTTTATATACGGATTTATTCTTAGGTCTCACCAAAAGATTTCATATCAATGAAGATGTATGTTCATGCTTATATGTTAATAATTTTCGACACTTTTAGCTAGCCAACTTGAGATATTTATTCAGCCAACTCAAGATGTATGTTCAGTTCAGTTCAGTTCAATATCATTCAGTTCAGTTTAGTTCAGTATTCAGTATTCGGTATGCAGTATTCAGTATTTAGAATTCAATATTAAGTTTCAGTTTATGCATTATATCAATATTATTAATATATATTATTATTCAATTCAGTAGCAATCAATTCAGTTTAATTCAATACACCTACTTATCAATTAAAATTAACATGGTCTAAGAGATGAGAGGGGGAAAGATGAAAACAATAGAAAAGAAAAGACGAGAGAGTGTAAGGAAATTAGGTGAGAAGTAAGTAAGGGTTGGGGGGTTTGACCGCATTGTAAGGAAGAGGACGCGTGAGAGGCGCTGACAGACAGGGCGGTCGGAGAACTTATTGCTTGCGACTCAGCTAACCAACACTAACTCTTACATCTTACAATACATATCCACCTTCTACGCTAACCCTTTTTGTTTCTTTCTAAAAGATGCTCTCTGTCTCCCTTCCCTTCTTAACCTTTTTGTTTTGTGGTCCCCCTCCTCCTCATTTTTCTTTCTTTTCTACCCCCCTCTTCTTGTTTTCTTAGGGCTAGGGCTTTAATGGAGCTTACAATAGCTGACATCGAGCCTGGTTCAATTAAAATTTAGTTGATCTAGATATGTTTATTAAATTTTAAGATCAGCCTGGCACTTAAGGCCTTGTTTGGATCATGGTTCATTAAAATATGGTATGGTACGGTATAGTATGATATAGCTTCTTAAGATTTTTTGTTTGGATAGATGATATGGTATTGTATGGTTTTCTAAAATTTTTAGTTTAATTTAAAAAAGAACCGTGGTGAACCACCAAATTGGTGGTTCTATTTTCATGGTTATTTGAACCACGAAGAACCATACTTAAAAAAAAATCACGCAACCAAACAAGAGATTTTTAATTAAAACCATACCATACTATAATGAACCATGAAAAAACCATTAGCCAAACAAGTTAGTGCTTAAGTAATTTAGTAGCTCATGTATTCACAAAAAAACTTATTTATTTTATATAACTTGTTTATGTTTTTTGAACAAGCTCATTTATTTCGTTTAGGAACAAAAAAAAATAACAACAGTTAATTTATAAAACCTCTTTTTACCTAAGATTAAAGAGAAAGAACATGATTGAACACGGTTTATATATACATCTTAAGAGATTCTGACAGATTTGAAACCTCCTGGTGGTTTAGACGGACCAAATTGATACAAACATTAGTGTTTGATGGATTCACATTCATTTTGTTAAAAAGAAACTTGGGAGGAAGTCTAATGGTTGAACATTTGTGCTACAGACATTGCATTCGCAAGGCAGTGGAAGCTATGGCCGGCAGGAACGATTGGTGCCGATAAGAGGCAAGTAGAGAGAAAAATTGCATTATAATTTTCAATTTTCTTCAATCCTCACTTTGCACAAATAAAAAAAATTTGGATTATTTTGATAAAGAGAGGCCGTAGAAGTTGTGTTTTGAACCTCTATGATTATCATAATTATTAAAAATAATTAAAATATAATGACAACAATATACTTAATAATTATTTATAAGTATGATTGATAATAATATTAATAATTATTATTATTAGAGCGCTAATACTAACACATATCACTTATAAGTATAATTATTCTAAATGTTATTATAGTGATTGGTATTATGACTTTTATAAACTATGTATGTATACTTAATATGAAATTAATTTATTATTAATTATTTATTTAAAATTGTTCTTCATTATTAATATTCTTATTAGTTGTTATAATAATTTTTATTTTATTAATAATATTAATTAAAATAAATGATATTAAAATTAGAATTGATCATTTGTATTAATTAATATTTATGTTAAATATTAGTAAATTTTGGACAAAATCTAAACTGAATTAAACCAAATTGGAACATGGTCTTATTTTTTCATAAAATAATATGAAATTTAGTTATCAAATAATATCAACTTTACATACTTAGAATATTCTTAACCATTACACAATAATGAGTTAAGAAGTCCTTAAACCAACAAATATTGAATTAATATGATATATATTCTAAATTTACATATAAACAATGTTATTTCGTCATTATTGAAAAGAAAAGAGTTTCCACTATGAACATTGGCTTGCTCAAATTTAGCTCATTTACAAACCAAACCTAGAAATTATGTTCATGAATTTGTTCATAAACTTTTAATCAAACTTTTAAACTTAAATATTGGCATGCTTAAGCTTGACTAGCTTATAAACAGAGCTTATAATTTACAATAATGAACAACTCATTTAATTGAATTCGATGGTACGTGAATTTATAAATATATGTTAAAAATATGCATAAATGGTCAACTCTTTTAATTGAGTTTGAAGGTTTAGTTTGCTTTTCTTAACATGTTTCATATGAAAGTTGTCAGATTGAAGATTAATTCTTTTTATTTTGTAACACTTTAATTTGGATATAATTATTGCCTACAAAACTAATTGTATTCGGAGTAATGATTAGTTGATTACAAACAAACATTATTTAGGAGACTCCGATATTCTACATTGTTGTTAAACAATTAATAAAAGAATATTATAACAGTAATACTCGTGTTGGAATTATTACAGGGTTGGAATTGGAATTAGGTGCACCGACTTAATCATCAAATTTTTGGAACCTCGTAACTTATAAGTCATAAGTCATGCATTGATTGTATTATGAAATTGTATGACATAAAAATTTAAATTTATTGGTAAAGTTTAATTGTAGCATTTATAATATTTCTAACATTAGGCTTAAAGTTGTATAATACAGTGCACTCTATAATGTGTAAAAAAGAATCTATCGAATATAATTGTCGGGTTTCGAACTCTTCACTTCTGGATCCGACAGACTCTCATGTCATGTTATGGTATTGTTCTATCTAAAATTATTAACCTTATATACCGTCATTTGATACGTTGAATATGAAATTAAATTAGTTTATTTATAAGTAATATGAAATCAAATTTTATTCCAAAAATTGAATGATAAATATGAAACAGATAAACAAACAACAAAAGCACAATTTTCTCCCAATATGATATAGATAAATCATTTAGCATTTTCTGCAATATAATTTTCTTAATCAAATCTACGATGTTGACTTTTGCTGCTTAATTCCCCAAATGATAAGATAAATCATGATGCGGAGTCAATGTCATCAACATTGACTTTAAATTTAATTAAGGCATGGATAATGACGTACTAACCAATTATGCAATACAGCTTTTATACGTGTGGGATTATATATGAAATGAAAATAATTGATACATTATATTATATTCATACAATCATACATTTTAATTTCCGACAAGTGTGTGTTTCACGAATATATCTTTATGTGCCGTAGTTGCATAAACAGTACTTGGTAAAACAATTAATTGCCGAATCTCAATAAGGTGGATAACAATTTTTCTTTAGTTTGAAACAATATTCAAAACGAATTTGTGGAGACATGAAAAAAATAATTCAGCAAAGAAATGTTCGGATCAAAGCCCCAAAATAAGTGTTTAAACATCTTCTTAATTAGTTGTTTATCATACAAAAAATTATCATTAATAACAAAAAAAAAAACTATCAGCCAGCAACGATATCAAATGATAATGAAAATTTGTGAAAATAGTTTTATTAGTTAATTTGCTTGTTTTGGGGTTGACTGGAAGAGAGAAACATCCAAAAACGAATAAAAATCGCTCTGACACTCAATTCTGTGATAGATAGAATAAGTATAATGTGAATGAGATATCGTACCTTTAGAGACCTTTGATATTATTTCCTTTTTGAGATAGAGTTACTACTCAGTAGACCTGTTCGCGGGCCAGGCTATCATCGGGCCCGGCCTGAGCCTGAGCCTGAGCCTGCAAAAGCCCGAAGTTCTATGGGTTGTGCTTGATTTTTATATAGATACTCAAGCCCGACTCGACGAACATAAATTATATTTATTTTATATTTTTATATTATATTTAATAAGTTTTTATAGATTTTCATATTTTAAACTACTAAATTTTTAATTATATATAAAAAAAATTTTACTGTAGGCAAAATTTAGACATTTTTGTATAGAAATTATAATTTTTTTAAATTTAATTTACGCAATATTAAAAGAAAAATATTATCTACAATTCATGGGCCGGACTTGAAAATGCTTAGTGAGCCTGGTCCGAGCTCAAAGTTCTAAATTACGGGCTTGTGTTAATGCTTGTACAAGCCCGGCTCGGCCTGCCCGACGAACAGGTCTATTATCCAAGTAGAATTGGACTCCTTTCTTCTTAAGGAATTTTCCGCAAATTTGGAATTATTTTTCAAGTTATCGGCAACAAATAAACCAAAAAAATATCGTAAAAAAGAGAGTAAAACCCCTTAATCCCTTTTATACTAGTTAGGACTTAATAAATACGTTTTGATCCAATATATAACTGATTGATTAGCCAATGCATTAAATAAGAAGATAAGACTTTGATCAAGATAATTTGTCTTAGTCGATGTTTTGTGGCCGGCCTTATTTTATAGGGAAACAAACAAATGAAGAAAAAGAAGAATAAAAAACCCAATTTTATTTATATAATTGCAGCCACAGCTCAACCATGTTGAAGTCTCATTCAACAAAAAAGACCTAAATTTGTGTTATAAAATTAAGTGGAACTCTACTTCTCAATCAATTACCACCCTTTTTAGCCTGTTCCTTGCTTTTCTTGCTTTAGCCTTTTAGATTCTTTCCCGTATAAATCTTTTTACGAAACTCAGTGATTTTATTTAACATTTTTTAATAATATTTATAAGTATCTTTATTGAGATAATCTTGTTCGGGGCTTAGTCACAGTTAAGACTCATCACCCCTCCCAACAAGTGTATTTATAGGGCATGTTCTCTTGGACTACAATTCAGTTCACTTCAGTTCAACTATGCATAGTTATAAATTTACACTGAAATAAATTCAGTTCAGCCAACTTCAGTTCAGTTCAACTTTTAGAATTTAAAAAGAACAGAGCCTTAATGGGATTCGAACCTTATTTTCCTCCAACTTACTCAGCCTAAGTTACCTATTCAACAACACCTTGTTGGTGTGATTTTATTTAGCATTAACAAAACAAAAAGGAAAAGGAAAAGGAAAAGAAAGGAATTTCATTAAGCAAATTGTCTAGTGGAAATTGACCTAATGAGCAACTCATGAAACCTAACCATTAATAACAATTGATTCCAACATCATTAGTACTGTCTTTTCGGGATTAGGTAAAGCACCTCAACTTAGTACTCCTCAATTAATTATACAATTTCAAACAGAATCTTCGTTTAATGTTGTATATATCAAAATCAATAACTGTTTAGATTCTTTAAGGCAAATTCACAAGCATAGATATGTTTTGTCCTAATTTGTATTTCACACCTAAAAGTTGTACCCACTCAATAGTGATTAATTCAGGGGCTTAGCTTGGCTGCTAGTTGAAGACTAATTACATCTTTTTAATTTGGATCAAATATTATCAATAATCAATTTATCTTATATTGATGTTTTCCAGCACCCAATTTTTAAACTCATGGTTGGACCCAACATATATTATTGGCATCAAATAAAATTATCGACATTACGGTAGCTTCCAATGTTGTTTAAGCAAACATATGTAGATAGAGGTCAACTAATTAGGCCACTAAAATTATCCTATAGGGTCTAAAATACTCAAAATAAATTCCCCACTGTATTTGTTATATTTCATATATGATAGATGTGGTTACATTTATTATACATTTTATCCCAGTTATAGAAATAATATAACACTTTAAACTAATTCAGTGAAAAATATTGTTGTTTTATCAAAGTTTTAGTAGCAGAAGATTTAAGAATTTTGGGATAGTAATTAATCGAAACGAGATAAATCCAAAAAGAACTAATATATTTGGCTCATATGTTGCATTAAGTTAAATTGTGAACGTTGTTTTAATAACTTCCACCTAGCCCGATTAGGCCCCATTTTTTTACTTGTTGTCTAACAATTTATAAAGACCTAAGCCTTATTAGGCCTTTCATCTTTATTTGCCTTTTCTAATTATTCTGTTCAAGTGGTGTTTTGGACAACTTTTTTAAGATATAAGTATCTAACGAAATTCAGTCTATATTTTGCAAAATCAAGGTGTTTGTGCCACTTCGGATCAAGACAAGGTGTTTATAATTAATTTTGTCATTTTTCTATCGAGTAAGAATTATTCTTAATCAAGAAAATGTCTAATAATATTGTATGCAAATTTTAATTCTATTTACTATTTTAATATATTTCATAAAAAATATAGATCCGATCAATCCTCTAGGCTCTATCTAATTTTCAAAGACTTCAGTTATCCGACTAACACCTAAAGACTTTTTTTAATTTTCACCACGAGGTGTGTTGGATGGGATGCAGAAAAAGACAAAGAGAACGTGTAAATAAGAGTTGTAAGAGGTGGATTGGCCTTAATAAACAAGGGTAGGTCGTGGTCTTCAAGAAAGGCAGGCTATGAGGCTCTTACCTTGAGAAAGAAGTTGAGGAAAATGATGATGGAAGAGACTGAAACAACCCATTATCAATACAAGTGCCTCCAATAAAAATAATAATAATAATAGTTAGAGGCTTAATCAAAGTCTTAATTTTGGTATTAAAGAAATTAAAACCCCATCACAATAAACAAACATATCCTAAAGCAGCTCCAAAATGGCCTTAAAAAAAGAAAAGGGGCCATGTGAAAAGGCACCATTTTGGCCTCGAATCTGTAACAGTGTTGCACGTTTCCTGCTTTCTCTCTTAAAAGTCGTCTCCTTTGCTAAACTAATGGAATCATTAACTTTTTCACATGCATTAATTACAGGCTAAGCCATCCACGTGATCATTTCATTGCCCATCTATGTGGAATCTTGTTGCTCTCTAACTCTATTTTCTATTAATCTCTACTTTATTTTAATTTAATTTACTGTTTTCAGGTATTCATTTCTCATTCAGTATTCATCACTATTGCTTTTGTAGGTTGTCGTTTTCGCAAAATTTGACCTAACATTTCTCACCAATAATATTGAACATGGACTGATACCTTTGGAGTAGAAGCTTGTCTATTTCTTCTTTTTTTTTTGGGAAGGTGTTTTAGTTTGCTATTTTATTTAGACCTAATTTATCGGGAACTTACTGATCTTGTTCCTAATCGCCTCTCGTCCTCTTGAATTTTTGAAAGTTTTTTCCATCCCCTTGAATTTATCTGAAGTTCATCTTGCCCTCTGAACTTGTTTATATTGCACCTCATGATCCCTTTATGAGGTGCAATTTAAACAAGTTCAAGAGGGTGTGAGGACCTTTGAACAAGTTCAAGGGGACGAGATGAACTTTTGAAAGTTTAGAGGGGCAAAGGACAATTAGGAACAACTTCAAGGGGCTGGTGATGTATTAGGCTTTTTATTTAAACACCATTATCAATGTAATATTTGTGTCATTTATCGGAAATATCAACCTAATTGAGATGTCGGTTTTTTACGTTTCATATTCTCGTTTCCTAATCTTTATAAACAAATATAAATAAAGTTGGTAGAAGTTTTGAATATTATATCAAAGTGTTAGATGTGGAGAGGCTAAACTTGTTATGAAGTTGTAAGTGGGTAGATGATTTTCAAACTCGACGGGGACCAAGAATTTCAAGGTTGAATGAAAATATTTCATCAATCATTAATTTCACAGGGATGTAGTTAAAATTTTTTTTTTTTTGGAAATCGGGAATTACTTGGATATTTCTGAAGTCGCAAAAATACTGTCAGATTGAAATTTATTTGGCCGGTTTACCAAATTTTCAATCGGATAAAATCAGAAAGAGAATCAAGAATAAGAATTTTGTTTGCAATGAAATTTCAACCGAATTTTTCTGTATATGGCCAATATCGTTTTGGTGAAATAAATAGCCAAAACTTCAACATACATGCTATTTGGGGTAGCAGCCATGTCCAAAAGACACGTTTATTCCGAGATTCAGCTGTGTCCAACAGACACACTGTTTCGGACAAAAATTCATTTTCTGATGAATTTTTTCAAAGGACCCTGTCAGGGGTTGCCGCCCCTTGAACCCCGCACCCGGGGGACGCTGCCCCCGGACCCCCCAAATCGTAAAAAGAACCCGAACAAGTGTGCACTCCACACTCTCCATACTTGTTCGGTGAAATGTCACGCTCGCATTAATTAAAACTAGTTAATTCAATTACACTAAAATATTAATAATTTCTCCCCCTATCTCTGAATCGATAAGCTAATTTATTATAAGTATAAAAAAATATTAAATAGGTATAATCAATCTACAATTAAAAATAAGAATATTATACTTGTAATTTTAATTTTTTTTATATTACTATCAAATAAATGCAAAATTCTTAATATTTTTAACTCCATATTAAATAGTATTTAAATTGAATTAAAATTAATTAAGAAGTGTTGTATTTAGTTATTTTTCACTATACATGTTCATGGCATGAGGTACCTACTCGATTTCGCTCTCATGGATTGAATTTGGACGCTTAATTTTTACAAATCGTGACCGTGTCTATTAAAGCCCGAATTTGTAGGGTTGTGCTTGATTTTTACATAAATGCACGAGTCCGACTCCAATAATAATTTTATTTATTATAATTTTATAATTATAAGATTTTCAAATATTTTTTTGACTGAAAAGATTTATATATATTAGCCTATTCGACGTTTATATATCAATAAAGTAACTCTTAAAATGTATTAAAAAGTTCAAACAAATGATGTAATTATATGTGAGATTTGAAAATATGTGTCTTTTGTTTGTATTTAAAAATCCAAAATAAAAAACTATTTATGAATCATGGGTCAGACTTGGAAATACCTCAAAAATATGGCCCAGCGAGGCATGTCTGAACTCGGCCCGATTAACCCCACAAAAAAGTATATTTTCACTAATTGCATATCTAACTAGATTTTTCGAAGTCTTAGTATGGGAAATAATATTAGTTCTATGTTACATAACAAAAAAATGTGCATATTAGTTTTTTTTTTCGCAATTGCGCTTATATCAAATGCAAAGAAAAATTCTCACACACTTCATGTGTAATTAAAAACCTAAGACCTATAAAGATATATAACAAGTTCTTGACTACCGGGCAAAGGCATTCACCACAAACAGGATAAAAAGATGTGCATATTAGTTAATTCTAACTAGCTATGAATATGAGGAAATTTTTTTGGTTGGTTCCTTAATTTTCAATGACTATAAAGAAATATTTTCCCCAACTTTAATGTTTAAATGCATTACTATCTCCAATAAGCCTTATTCACATCCCTAACTTATTATTAGCACAAAGTCTTTAAAAAATAATTTCATGTATCTGAATATATTTTTCTTTTTTTTAGTTGTCCATCTGGTTCACCGGAACTTTGCTCCGACTATATTCAGATCTAACCTGGATCGCGCACCTGGCTGTGGTGAGTGAGTCTCCCAATAAGGATTTTCTGCTCTAAATATATGGTGAAAATATGCAATAAACACATTCCAAAAAGGAGGTACAATCCCAAATACATAAATAAACATTGTTACCCAAAAGTGAAACTTGATTTGCAATTTTGACGAAAATTATTTTAAACAATGAAGAAAAAGAATAATAAAAACCCTTGAATTCAGGTCAAATGAGTGATCGATTAAAAGAACTTATCCAAAAAATTGTACTCTATAAAGCGTCTGTAGTAGGATATACTGTATAATATCTGGTTTATATATGTTAAATGATTTTTATAGAAGCAACTTGGAAATTGAGCTACTTAATTAATTCATTTTAACTTATTTAACTAATTAAAATTAATAAGATTATTTTGTCAAATGTTTCAATGCTATGCTAAAGTATGTTTACCTTAATGGCACTAAATTAAATTAGAAAAAAAAATGTATGGATCATTGTACGGAAAGACAAAAATATATATTGGGACAAAGCTGATAACTTTGAGACAACATATATTTATACTTATTAAAAAAAAACATATTGTGTTTTGAATCAGTTTAATTTAATCCCCATCACGAAGTTAAAAAGTACTACTATTTAAAATTTATAATCAAATAATATATGTAATTAATCATTATAAAAACCTACAAGATCATGAAAACAAAAGCTCTAATATTTTAACTAGATAGCAATCAACATGGAAAATTAAAAATATATTAATCAATTTGAAATATTTATTATTACTCGATAATGCTCTATATGTCTATATATTTTCCTTTGTTGCTTGTGCACGAAGCAATAATTTAATTAATTTTCTATATGTGATATATTAAGTTGAGACATTATCATTTCCTCCAATCTGTGAGAAGTATAGATATTTGAGGAAGGGATAGCTAAATTCAATTACAATAATAATTATAATATTAACTGTATTTATTATCCATAGATAAAATATTAAAATGTTGTGCTAATTATAAGATATTTAATGTAACCTATATGAAGCTAGCTAAAATTAAGTAATACTAATGCATGCTTTTGTAAGTGATGGGACTTAATTTTATACGTCTTATTGTTTGGCTTGCTAGATAGATAAAGAATGTTTCCTCAATCAAATGTTTATTGGCTTTAGAATTTATAATTGTCTTTAACAATAAAAATATTGCTTGCTTAATCGTAATAAAAATAAATATTAGTACTATGCATTTCTTTGGCCTATGTGTAAAGTACATTTCTCGATTTGAAATGGATAGAACTCATAGAAGTATATTAACTACTATAATAGTAAATATGATGTCCCTCATTATTATTATTATTATTATTATTATTATTATTATTATTATTATTATTATTATTATTATTATTGATTCAATTTGTTTATCATATATACGAGAATTTTCGTGTTCAATTTAGACTTTATACTAAAACTTTATACTTCTACCAGTTTACCCGCTAACAAATTTTCCGCCTTTAATCTATATATTTTCTAGACATGATTTATAGGATCTGAATAAAAAATTTAAATTTTTAAGGGAAATCTATAATAGAAGTCACGTGTTTCGTATCATATTCTCATTCACGGTTGAGTATTTATTAATATATAATTAAATACTTTTTTATCTTAATTTAATAATTTCTCATAAATACTCAATCCCCACACCCATTATTATAATTAAGTTCCCATAAATAGACTTTTTATTTTGATAGATATCTCAGCTATGTACATTAGACAAGACTAACATTGCTACTGTATTCTATGTTCGTTTGATCCATAAAGCCCATAAATACAGGGGAAGAACACATAAATATTATGTTTTGAGACTCTACTTACTAAACTAAATCTTAATTACAAATTCTAAATTTTCATTTTTTATTTTTGATTTATCTCTTAAATAGTTGACTTTTTCAACATATCGCTTTAGGATTTTTTATTCGTCTTTTTTTTTCTTCAAAACTAAATATATGATGACATACTTTTTTTAAACTTTTTTAGAGTAATTATTTCCAATAAGTTATCTTATAATTATGTGGTCGTTATCCTATAGCGCACTTATAGTTATCTTATAGTTACCTTATATCACATTTTATAGTTATCTAAGATATACTATAAGTAAACAATAACAAAATAAAGTAAGAGTATAGCAAAATTACATCAATTTGATAACACTATAAGATAACTATAAGCTAACTATAATGTGTGATATAGGATAACAACTACATAACTATAAGATAACTTACATACGATAAAAAAGTTCGGAAAAAGTATATCATCATGGATCTAGTTTCAAAGAGGAAAAAAAAGGCAAACAAAAAACTCTGAAACGATATGTCCAAAAAATTAACGGTTTATGAAATAAATGCAAAATAAAGGTACAATGAAAGGATAAAGGGTGAAATGTTGAATAATAATTTAGAAAACCTGTAAAGTTAGTTTTGATAAAACATTATTTGGAACGAATTCAGTTATTAGTTTTGTAAAAAGTTGACATTTGAATGTATTTCCGTAAATATATAGGCCTTTTTGGACTTGTGACAGTGGGTAGCCCATTCAAGGTAATCAAGACATAGTCAATAGAGCAGCAACTTGGATCACTTATCAAGCCCATTAGTCCATGAATTGTTATTTTTTGATAACCCATTATTTTATTAAAATTCTATTACCTAATTAAGAAATTTATCTAGCTAAAATGCAAAAGCAATATGTGACTCCTATTACTGTGAAAAAGTTGAGTTTTACAACAACATTTCTATGTGTAACACATCTCTCGTATGAATTGATACCTAAATCGACATGTATTGAGTCACGACTTCCTAATTAGTACTTTATATGAAGTTAACGTATATGATAGTAAAACACATTCTTAGCTCCATAATCTTTTATCCTAACCGTTTGTTAATCTGATAATTGGATTTGCAACTTTGCAAGAAGAATTGGGTAAATTATATGTAAACTACTGTTTAACTCTGATTATTATCTTACATACATGTATAAGCTATAAAACTATTTTTTTTTTTTTTGGTTAACATCTTAGCGTAATTTGGGCGTTAATAAGCAGGGTCGGCCATCAGGAGTTTGCACAGGGTGCGACTGCTCAGGGCCTATAATAATATGGGTCTAAAATTATAATTTATAATGTAAAAAAATAAAAATTCTTGTTATAGTTATTTTCCAGTATAATACTCTAATATATAGTCTAACAGACAACAATATAATAACATACATTAAGGTCATATTTGATCAACTATTATTGTTTGGTTTCAATGTTGTTGTTGCTTGTTGTTATAGTTTATAATTTTTTGCTTTTACCATGTTTTGTTTATTATTAATTGATTCTTATCAAGTGTATAATAAAAATATGATTTGTACAAACGGTTAGAGATGTAAAATAATTATACTTTTTTATGAATAAAATTAGTATGTTTTAAATCAATTGTAAATCAATTATAAAAAAATAATTTGAGTAAAACAAAAGTAATTCATAAAATGCTCTCGTAAAATATCAATTTGTTAGTTTATAAAATACATATTCTAAACATTATTTAGAATATATCAAATACTTTTATTTTCTAAATTATTCATTTTTTGTTCAAACAACAAAAATTTTTTTTGTTAAACAACCAAACAGAGGATAAAATTATAATTTTATAATTACTCATTTAATTTCTCAGTTTCATTTTTTTAAATAAATAATTGGATACCGTTAATTATAATTTAATCGATTAATTAAATACATATTAGTTTAAGAATTTAAGAATAATTCTTTACTAAAGAATATAATATTACTTATTTAGGGTCCTGAAAATGTTATAGGTTGTTATGTCATATGACTAAAAAATATCTATAAACAACAAAAATAAACCCATTTAATTGGATGCCATGTAAGTAGACAACATGTGATGTGATGTGATGTGAGGTTACCTAAATTAGAATGTGAGGGAACAAACATACTATAACCCACCATGTTCTAATATGATTTTGTCAATTCTCAGTTCATTATTTTGTGAACCTTTTGAATTTTCATGCGGCCACAGTACCAAACTGCCCAAACAGGTGATGGCCCATATTAACAAATTTGATCCTGCTGATCAAAATATATGCATCCCGTACGTCTGATTTAATGCAATGAATTTGTTCAACAACAATATGGGAACAGAGTAAATGTAAGGAACACCCTTATCCACCAATGCATGTTCAGATTAAAATTATACTAGTCATTTTAATTAACCCTATAAATACTCTATTAATTAACATGTGTCATTCTGGTTTTATTTTATTTAAATTATATGTCACATTTGCACCTTCCACAATACACGTATAATTCATTATTTTGCATTAACATGATAAGGCAATGAACTGATATCATCCCTAAAGTAAAGAAAACACCACTCTTTCAAAACTAAAGTATTAGTTAATGCAAATTGTTGTGATTACCAACAAATTTTTTACGATTACATTGCCTTGGTCTATATGATATGTAGACCTCTATTTGGTTAATTCAAATTAATATATGTCGCACAGTTCTCCGTATTTTTTTTATGAGGTTTAAAGTTTAAATTGAAATCTCTGTAAAAAAAATTAGAAATACATTGATTGATTGATTGATTGATGCATTGTAAAGACCAAATGAGATTCACCTCCTAATGTAAGCAAATCTCTTCCCCAAGTATCCATGAAAATATTTCCAGATTTTGAAACATAAAAAATGATCAATAAGGTCCTGTCTGTCTGCCATGAATGTTAATGAGAGGTTTTTACAGTTTTTGTCAACTGGTTAAGATACAATGAATTCTAGAGGAATGGAATTTTGTACCTTTTTAATCTAAAGTTGCTTTGCATTATTGGATTTAAATCATATAATATTTAAAAGGCCAAAGCATGTTTAATGATGGCTTCTTTTTTCTTCTTTACACATTTTTTATTTACTTAGTAATATCTCATGTTAAAGGACCAATAACTACTTCCATATGTTTTTTTAATACTTTTGTTAGTGAGGAATTGAGGATAATTAGTTATTACACCTGTTGCAAATTAACGTCATCCAATCTAATTTTATTTTTCAGTAATTTTCAATACTATATAAAAAATTACAAGTGCAAAATTTTGCCACATTGGTTATGCACCCTATTTTAAAAATCTTTGTCTAATTTTTGCCTAGGCACTATTTTAAGGCTTGTCGCCCGACTTTTCATTCTTATGCCGCTATCAAGTACGAGGTTGATTTATTGTCACCTAAGGACCGTCTAATCTGATTTTTTCCGCCTAGGAGGCGCCTAATTTAGATTTTTTATGATACAGTTACTTATAATAATCATAGTTTACCAACAAAAAGTAGCTTAGTTAGTAAAGTTAAAGTACATTAAAGTGTTCTCATAATAAAAATGTCATTTTCAGTCTCAAAATGAGAAACAATATGCTGTGTGTCACTTAATAATTTTTAAAACATGGTCTAAATTATATTGTTTGATATTTTATATTATTATAATTTATTTTTAGTTGAATCTTTATTTTATATATAATAAATATTTAAAAATAAAAAATATATATTCACCTAGATCCCGTCTAAACCCCGCCAAGGAGTTTTGAAGCTCCTACCGTGCCGACTAGCGCCGAGCGGCTTTCTAAAACATTGGTTTTACATCATAAGTAATTGCTTATCACACCAAATTATATAGAAGTGTTAATGTCTCTTCATTTCACCATTTATGAAAATATAGAACTCGATATCAATAGAACAATATGCAGAAAAATTTATTTTGCTTCTAAACAAGAAGAAAAAAAATAATACAATATTCCAAAGTAGTTATATGTACAAAAGCTTAATTTTATGAAAACAATATGTTTTTATTGCCTAACACTATGCAGCAATTTATATAGTTGAATTTTGTAGTTCTTGTAACATTTTTTTGAAAAAATCAATCCTATTAAAATTGATTGATAACTCCAATTATTATGTTTTAGTATATTCAATACATATTGTGTAGCGTTTAAAGATAATAAAACAAGCATTCAACAGAAAATAACTATGGAAATAATAAAGAACACAAGGGATTTTTACGTAGTTCCCCTCATATTCAGATGATGGGATATACGGATTTGAAATGATAATGCTTTATTATGTTGCAAATCGACGCAAAGTACAGAGAGTATCAAACCCTAAAACGAAGAACAAACTATAAACCCAAAAAATCACAGTCATACTCAAGAACAGGATCAACACAAGCTTAAATAGACATAAAGATAACCATTGAAAGCAACCGTCTCTTAAAATCAAGCCATCACAGATGCGAGAAAGGGAAATCGCCAGAGAGAGCAAAGAGAAAGACCAAAGGTGCAGTTTTTAGAATAAAACCCTAAAGCCAGCCTAAAATACCCTATCCCTAATACAACCCCAAAACACTGCATAGCAAACCGGGTATAGACAACTAAAGAGGCTTATAACATGGGCTTGAATCAAGGCAAATGGACACTGCAGGCCCAACATATTGTTCATGCTAGGAGGTGACTTGAGTTGAGACCCTTAATTGATCAATCAATTCAACTTTAATCGGCTAGCTCTAATATTTGGTAAATCAAATTTAAAATAGGTAGCAACTGACATTAATTGAGATAACAGAAGATCACTTGGGACCTATAGGATTTATACTAATGTCTACAAATTCAGTTAGCCGAGTGGTTGGAGGGGACCTTAATTTTAGTTAGGTACTTCACTTTTCATTAGATAAAACATTTAATCCAGGCTAGAAATTATGATGATTACATCATTGTAAATTAAATTTATATCAAATCACCAAATCAAAGTTGGATTACGGGTTTCTCTTTGTCTAATCATATTCACTCACTATTGCCTCCTATCCAAGTTAATTAATTATAAATAATGAAAGTGATTATAGCATAATCTAGATTAAATTATATATAGCTTAAGATTTACTTAGAATGTGATATAATTAATTAATGTGAATTGTTTATTTGTAAACGTATGGCAAGGATCATGACTTCCTCCAGAGCAACTTCTAAAGTCCACGTTGTTTTCAACTTAGAAAATTGAAATGAATAAAGTTGATAAGTATTTATTTTAATGTAATTTTATATGTATATAGTACTGATAAGTACTGAATTGATTAAATTATAAGTTGAAAAAATAGAGTCTAAGAGCATCTTTAGTAGTTAGTGGATTTCATGATTATATGGTATGTAAAATAGAAATTCACATTGATGATATGTCAATTATTTTAAAATTAGATAATATCTATAAAAAAAAGAGCTACACTAGATTGCCTATTTCATCTAGAATTGTGTAATTAAATAATAAAAAAAATACTCAATTACAAGCTTGTTTTAATATTAAAGACTAAAATATTAATTAATTTGATGTGTTAGTAATCCATTTAATTATCTACATATAAAAGATTAAAAAGATAATGTCCAATATTTATTACGTCACATCATATAAAAAAGAGAATAAATAAAATAGTTTAACATAATTTTTCAATCAATTATCTATTTTTACCTATATGATAAGATTATTATTGAAATGAAATCCCTATTCTAATTTCATAAATGATAAATTTCAATGTATAACAAATGAAACGTGTCACCCTCTCACAATTTAATCGGTTCTTTAAATGTTAATTTAATTACCACGTGTTGGACTTGTTAAAATTTCCGTTCTTTCGTTTTTGGCTGGCCACTACATGACATAACACGTCTCCAACTAATTTTCTTTGTCACAAGAACATTCAATTGACTTCAATTTTATTTATATTAGCTATAAAATTAGGTGTTTATTTTTCATCTAATAAATAAGAAATACAACATAAGTTTTAATTACTATGGCATTATCAAAATTTATATTTTTTTATCTAAGGCTACATAATTTATAAATTGGCTCCCACGAAGGATAAGTCGAAAAAAAATTATGTTATCAAATTAAATTGTTACATATTAAATAAATCAAATTAAATCCTACACTGCCCACATTTAATACATCAAACCATCATAGTACAATTGTATGATATAGAGTAATTTTATATTATATGTCTGACTTTTTATACCTTTTTTAAATTAAAGATTAAAAATTTATTAGAAAGTATTTAATTAAAATAAAAAAAATAATTAATTAATTATTAATAAATTTTTAACTTTTAAATTAAAAAAAATATAAAAAAAATAGGTGCGGGAAGAAAATTAAACATGCATATAATGTTGCCATCAACCAGTTAAATCACAAATTACTTAAATCATGCACAATATAGTTGGGTTTGCTTTTCTTTTTTCAACTCCATTTTTATTTTTCCAGCTGGCTGACTTGATATTACAACTGCCTTCATCTTCCTATCTTCCTATCTTCATCTGTAATTCTTTATTTCTTACATTAAAATAGAGATATCAAATTGTCTTCTTTTTTTGGTATTTATGTGAAGGTGATATTGTAACAATTTTAGCTGCAGATGTGGCATTAAAGAAAAGCAAACTACGGATCAATTTGACTGTGAGTTTTTACGGTTTTTTTTTCAGCAGTTTCTCTGAAAAGCTTCATTTTCAAGCTTTTTTTGAAAATTACAGATTTGGTTTTGGAAAAAAATAAAACAGACAGTTCCTAATTAATTAGTTTGAAAGATCAAAATGTGTTATTCAAAGCTAAAATATGTAATTCTATTAAAAATTTATAAGAGCAATTTATTTTAACAGTACCTTAAAAAGCAAAGAACAACAAGCTCAAACTTATAATCTTTCATTTTTGGTATAAAATGGTCACAAAATAACAACTCCACCCACTATTCAAAAGAAGAAAGTAGAAAATTGAACCTTACAAAATTAATTTTTACTAATCGTAACTCGATGACGTGTAAAATTAGATCTAATTTTAGAAATATGGGATATAAAAAGGCACTAATTCCTAACTTTACTTTAGACATGTGAAATCCCAGATTAGCAAATATTAACTAAAGATTGAGTGGGGTGAGTTAGTGACTATGTTAAGAGTCAAATCTAAATATTGGATTGTCAAATAGAGCAGTTGGAAACCATACTTGCAAGGCAAGCCATGCCTCTAACTTGTTTATTTTTCTTTTGCTTTATTGTTACGTTTGTGATTAACTTTATGTTTTATTAATAGTATTCTGATTATACCCATTTGATACGATTGTGCCTAGCTACGTCCGAGGGGCTGCGACAGAGGATCGGATGGTGCATTAATTTAGTGGCTTCACTCTAACTATTTGAAATTATAAGATCCTTCATATTTTTAGTTCAGTGTTTCACCTCATTATAAGGAGAATTTATAAGGCAACGACGGTGTCAAATTTTTAGTTTACTCTAATTATTTGGTGCGTTTTTAGGCCTGCTTTAAATTATTTTTATATATTTCAAAATGTTTATATCACAAATTTTTAATACAACAACTTTAGGTAAATAATTTCAAACAGGCATTTATCGGTTAGATAATTACTGGTTATTATGATCGAAGAGGATCTTATTGAGAGATGAATGGGTATATACTTTGTGTTATCTTTGAGTATTGAGTAATAATCATTTTATAACAAATTAGTCAACAATTCATATCTTTCGTCAATGATGATTTCTTTAGTTCTTTTGATTCTTTTTAAGTTTTAAGCATCCAATCAAACTCCGGCTAAGGACCATAGGTTGTAATCAATTAACATTTCGCTCTTATAATTGATGTCGGATTCACGTTATTACTATTTAATATAATATATTTTTTACTTTTTTATGTGTCATAATTATTTAATTTAATATATTTTTTTATTTATTTATAGTTTTATCGTTAGATTTTTTTATAAATAGCAATTCAATTTCTTCATTTGATATATACGTTAAAAATAATAAATAAAAGTTTCTCTTAATTCCTTTCTGCCTCCTTTAATGTTGTTATAATTTCCTTGCATTTATAATCAATTTTCAACACGTTATCAGCACGAGCTTGCTCTATCAGTCAGGATATCATCAAATAAATCCAAAGTAAGGCATAATTATTTTACTTTCTATAAATATATATTATACCTATAATTCTTAATTTGTCTAATATCAAAAGTTTGGACTTTACTTCTCTTGATATATCGAGAAAAAATTATCTTACTTGGGTGCTGGATGCAGAAATGCATCTAGAATCAATGAGTCTTGATAATACTATTGTTGAAAAGAATAATATTACACCTCAGTATAAGGCAGTAGCTCTAGTTTTTCTGCGCCGTCATCTTGATGAAGCACTTCAATCAGAATATTTGACTGTTAAAGATCCTGCAGATCTTTGGAGATAATTAAAGGAGATGTTTGAACACCTTAAGAAAATATCTCTACCAAATGCTCAGTATGAATGGCTAAACTTAAGGCTTCAAGATTTTGAATCTGTTAGTGCATACAATTCTAAACTTTTTCAAATTACATCCATATTAAGATTATGTGGAAAGGAAATAACTGATGAGGATTTACTGGAAAAGACATATTCTACTTTTCATTTGAATAATATGGTATTACAAGAACAATATAGAGCAAAAGATTATAAGAAATATAGTGAATTAATTACTGCTCTTCTCCTAGCAGAACAGAGAAATCAACTCCTGTTGAAAAACCATGAATTACGACCTACCGGAACAAATCCATTCCCTGAAGCGAATGCGATAATTCATAATAATTTTAATGGACGCGGTTGAAGAAATTGTCGTGGTCGTGGTCGAGGTAGAGGTCATGGTAATGGGCGAGGTAGATGATATAATAATAATAATTTTCACCAGAAGTGGAAACTTGGTAATAATAATAACAATAATTTCCACCCGAAGTGGAAAAATACAAATAACCACTAGAAGTGGAATAATCAAATTGAAAAAATTGATAAAAGAAATAATAGTCAAGATGATGAAAATAAATGTCATAGATGCGGTATGACTGGTCATTGGACAAGTACTTGTAGAACCGCTAAACATTTGGTAAACTTATACCAAGCATCCCTCAAGAAATGTGTGGAACCAGAAACTAATTTTATATTGGATGATAATAACCCCACTAATGACCCTATTGATACCCCCAATATGGAATTGGATGATTTTCTGTTACCCAGCACCAGTGGAAAGAAAAAATTTGAATAATTACTTCATATATTTTGCTTAATTAATATATTATAATTTTTATGTTATTATTGGTTTGCTTTTGTTATTGTTGTTTAATATACGTTTTATGTAATGTTTATTTATAAATAATAATGCATCTTTCTTTTCTTCATTGAAGAAAATAAATTCTATTCCGGTATTATATGACTTTAAGGAAAATGAAGCAAATTTATATATTGTAGATTGTGTCACCACCCATACTATTCTCAAAGAGGCAAGATATTTTAATACTCTTAAAAAGGGTGAAACTGTTGTTACCACAATATCGGGACAAACTAAAATGGTTAAAGGCTCCGGAAGAGCTAGAATTATATTACAAAGGAGAACAAAACTTATTATAAATAATGCATTATTTTCCTTGAATTCTCACAGAAATTTATTACGTTTTAAAGATATTCACAGAAATGGATATCAAATTGAAACTGTGAGCGAAGACAATAAAGAATATCTTTATGTTACAAAAATAATTTCAAGTAAGAAATGTATACTTGAAAAATTTTATACTCTTTCATGTGGCTTATACTACACATATATTAATATGATTGAGGCCAATTTAACTATAAACCAAAAGTTTATAGATTCAGATACTTATAAAATTTGGCATGATCAACTAGGTCATTCTATTTTGGTAATGATGAGAAAAATTATTGAAAATTCACATAGACATCCATTGAAGAACCAGAAGTTTCTTCAAAATAATGAATTATTTTGTGCTGCTTGTTCGCAAGGAAAATTTTTAATAATACCTTACAGAAGTAATGTTGGAATAGAATCGCCACCATTTTTAGAGCGCATATAATGTGATATATGTGGACCAATTCATCCACCATATGGACCATTTAGATTTTTTATGGTTCTAATTGACGCTACAACTAGGTGGTCACATGTATGCTTAATATCTTCATGAAATATGGCATTTGCAAGGTTACTTACTCAAATTATAATATTACGGGCATAATTTCCCGATTATCCTATTAAATTAATTCGTCTTAATAATGCTGGAGAATTCACATCCAAGATATTTAATGATTATTGTATGTCGATTGAAATAAAAGTTAAACATCCTGTAGCATATGTTCATACACAAAATGGTCTAGCAGAACCATTTATTAAACTGCAATTAATTGCACGACCGCTAATTTTGCAAACAAATCTCCCTACTATAATTTGGGGTTATGCAATATTACATGCAGCATCTTTTATACTTCTAAGACCAGTAAGTTATCATGATTATTCTCCATTACAATTAGCTTCTGGCCATGAGTCTAGTATTTCTCATCTTAGAGTTTTTGGTTGCGCGGTATATATGCCTATTGCTCCACTACAAAGGACTAAAATGGGTCCTCAAAGGAGATTAGAAATTTATGTTGGCTATGAATCCCCTTCAATAATTAAATATCTTAAGCCATTAACTAGTAATATGTGAACTGCATGATTTGCAGATTGTCATTTTGATCAAAGCACTTTCCAAAATTAGGGGGAGAGAATAAGAGCCCAATTTTGGATAAAAAATAATATGGAATGCTTCATCACTTTCTCATATAGATCCTAAATCAAATGATTCTGAACTAGAAGTTCAGAGAATAATCCATCTTCAAAATTTAGCAAATTGATTGCCTGATGCACTCGCTAATCCTAAAAGAGTAACGGAATTGCATAAACCAGAAGTAAATGCGCCAATTTGTATTGAGATTCTTGAAGAACTACCTACGGATAATACTCTAACAAGCCTGAAGCGTGGACGACCTATTGGTTCAAAGAATAAAAATTCTAAAAGGAGGAGAGTTATTGATAATGAAGATATTCTCATTGAGGATATAAATATAAATACACTTCGAAAAGAAGTGCAAGCACCTGAAGTGCAAATACCTGAAGCTATTGAAAATGAAGAAATTTAAATAAATTATATCAATACTGAAAGAAGATGGAACCGCAATAAAATAGTTATAGACAATATTTTTTCATATAATGTTGCGATCAATATTGAAAATGAAAATGTGGATCATGAGCCAACATCTATTAAAGAATGCCAAAGTAGAAATGATTGGAAACAGTGGAAAGAAGCAATTCAAGCAGAGCTGAATTCTCTTGAAAAAAGCAAAGTATTCGGACCAGTAGTTCGAACACCATAGGACCTAAAACCTGTTGGCAATAAATGTGTTGTTATTAGAAAGAGAAATGAAAAAAATTAAATAATAAGATATAAAGCCAGATTAGTTGCAGAAGGTTTTTCCCAAAGACTTGGGATAGACTATAAGGAGACATATTCTCTGGTGGTGGATGCCAATTTTTTAAACTCCCAGCCTAGCTCCTCTTAGGCCCCGCCTAGGTGCTATTTTGGGGCTCACCGCCCGACTTTTCGTTCCTCGGAAGCTATCAGGCGCTTGGCTGACATATTGCCGCCTAAGCACCGCCTAGTCCGATTTTTTCCGCCCAAGCACTGCCTAATCCGATTTTTTCTGCAACTTTTAAGATACTGATATTTATAATAATTATAGTTTAATTTTTTTAGTTCAAAAAGGTAGCTCAATTGGTAAAAGTAATGTACAACAAAATATTCTTACCATACAATTTTTATTTTGAATCTCAAATCAAAAAATAGTACGCTATAAACCATAAAAAAAATTAGTGAGGATATTTGTTTACAAGGAATTGATTTTAATGTTGATGTGTTTTTATGTAAGAATTAACTAAAACTTATATTTTTATAAACTAAACTATATTTTGTAAAATAACATTATTTTATAATTTATTTTTTAAGTTAAATTTATACTTTTATCTATTAATAATTATAAAAAATAAGAAAATTATAAATCCGCCCAGTTCCCGCCCAGGCCCCGCCTAGGCGTTTGAAGCCCTGACCGCCCGACTAGCGCCTAGCGCTTTTTAAAACATTGGTGGATGCAATAACTTTTAGATATCTTATTAGTTTTGCAGTGCAAGAAAATTTACAAATGCACTTGATGGATGTTGTCACAACTTATCTTTATGGTTCGCTTGATAATGATATTTATATGAAAATCTCTGAAGGATTAAAATTACCAGAAAAATATGGCAAACGAGAACTTTACTCGATAAAGTTACAAAGATCCTTATATGGATTAATGCAATCTGTGCGCATGTGGCATAACCGTCTCAATGAATATTTATTGAAAGAAGGATATAAAAATGATCCAATTTGTCCATGGATTTTTATAAGAAAATTTGGATCTAATTTCATTATCATCTCAATTTACGTTGATGATTTGAATATTATTGGAACTCCAGAAGAGATTCTAAAAGCAGTTGATTCTTTAAAGAAAGAATTTGAGATGAAAGATCTTGGATAGACAAAATTGTGTCTTGGTTTGCAAATTGAGCACCTTGAAAAATGAATTTTAGTGTATCAATCAAACTACACTAGAAAAGATCCTGAAAGGATTTAATATGGACAAAGCACATCCATTGAGTAACTCAATGGTTGTACGATCACTCGATGTGAAAAAGGATATTTTTCGTCCTAGAGAAAATAATGAAAAAGTTCTCGGTCACGAAGTACCATATCTGTGAGCACGAGATTTTGTTGTCCCTCTCGCGAGATGATGATGACGTGTCCCCGATTTTAATGCCTCATAATAAAAGTTCTATTTAGAATTTTTATTACCAATATAATATTCCTTGCAAATTTTATACTTGGTAGAATCCAGTTCGGCGTGGCCAATAATGCGTTCGGTAGGAGCTTGAACCGATGATTTATACCCAAATTAAAAATACCCATTAAAATATCATTAAAATTCAAAAAAATGCCTTTTGACCACTTTTGACCACTTTTTGCGACTTTTTAGGCTCCTGAGCCCGCTGACTATCGGCTTGCTGGAGGCTGATGCCACTAGCGGCATCAGCCATGCCGCCGATGGCATCACCATGTCGCCGGCGGCATCAGCCATACTGCCGACAGCATCGCCCAAAACGGGCCCCTGCACAGACAACTTTTTTGCCACTTTCAGTGGAATTAGTCAAAAGGGTCTCGAAATCCACCCCATTTTGCCTATAAAAACACACCTTAGGCTTTGGGGAAGGGAGGAGGCTGAAATTAGGAGAAAGAAACATTGGAAATTTAATGTTAGGAGGAGAAAATAGATTTTAGTGAGATAAGAATTAGATAAAGCAGGAAAAAGGATTCTAATCCATTTTTCCTGGTTTTTCTTCTTTGAACTCTCTGATTGTGAGCTTAAAATCAGTAGGTCTTTAAGTTAAAATCAACTTGATAGGAATTAGAGACCTAAAACTCTTAAATTGACTACTAAATCATCGCTACAAGCTCCCCGGAAGCATTTCTTGGTTCACGAAGAGGTGGATTCACGACCCCGAGGTAAAAATTCTGAGTCTCATAGCTCTTTGGCATTCATATTACTGATTTGCGCTGATTCTTGTTGATTTGTGTTCATTTTTGGGTTTTCGGTCATTTTTTACTGCTGCCCGCTGCTGCTGCAACTGCAGTATCACCCATGTCGCTAGAGACATCACTGAAACCGCAGGTGGCATCACATTCCCTAGAGACCTCACTTTCTTGTGGGACCCTTTCTTTATGGTACCTAGAAAGCCATATAGCCTGCCTGCATACTAACGTCACCAGTGACATCATTGATGTCGCCAGCGGCATCAGCCATGTCGCCAGCGACATCAACCATGTCGCTGGCGGCATCAGCCGTATTGTCGGCGGTATGACTTTCTGGATAAATATTTTTATTTCGTTCGTTTCCGACCTAGTTTATTTTCCGAAACTAGGATACACAGTGCAACGATGGAGGTCCAAAACCTTCAAAAAAAGACCCCACCCCATAATGTATGGCATTTTCACTAATAATCGGTTAAAATAACGATCGGGTCTAAAATTTGGTTAAAAACAAAATTTCCCGCAAACGATGTTCAAATCTCATTTTAGCCATCCAACCGGGCTTCATAATATTGTAAATAAAATATGCCACATCCACGCTAACTCAGTTCTTGTTCGGTTTGCTAACTATACATGATTCGTGAGGTATCTCGAACAACGTGCCATATCTGTACTAACCATCTTCTGCAGGTAGATGTGCTTTAGGCCTTCGGGTATTTCATTTATCGCGTAGGAAAAATGTATAGGATTTGGAAGCCTTGTAATAATTTTTCTTTTCACACTTATTTTATAGACAACTGTAATAATTTAGTTATCACTTCGATCGTTTGATAAATGCAAAAACAACACAATAACCGAAAACACAAATAAATAGGATGGATTAAATCGATTAAAAAAGAATGAAGTATCTTAACTTGGCCTAATGAAAAATAGATAACATCATCCGAACTCGAAATCTCTACTTAAGGTATGGTCCAACCACCCGGTGGGAAAATCGTACCAAAAATTTCCTGGTTGAGCTAAACCGGGTGGCGACTCTGTTTTAAGTACGGGATTTAGATCTCGTATCTTTTAAGCATTAAAATATGCTAAACCATGTTCCAATCACATCACTCGCATCCCCCGTTATTTTAAAGAGCCCGGTCCACCGGGCCGGCCTTGCAGCCGCCGCGTAGAACGTCGTCCGCTCACAGTGGCGACTCTGTTAGGGACTGATCTCTTTAAACTTGAACTTTCTTTTCATAAAGTTTAAAAGATTTTGATGATGTATTGAAATCATTGGCCAAATTAAAACTTCATTCTTTTTTTATAACGTTTTATCCTCACGCGTGTAGATAGTTCGGTAATTTTTAGGAGCCCCATTTTACCCGAGAAGGTCACGAAAGTATCACTCATGCCCTGTTGGGATTGAGGATGCCTAGTTGGTGGATCACTCGTTTTAACCAGCATGTAAACTCTTACGATTGCACCTATTTGGGTAGTGGTTGAGTAACGTGGAATCAAGGTAAACGAGAACCTTCTACATCGACAACCCTATACCAAAGCCGTGCTAGAAAAAGCTTTAGCACCTCATTCCTTTAGGATCACCAGAATAAATAAGACATTTGGAACGCGCTTCTTTCGCCATTACCGGTGAAGAAGCCAAACTCCATCCTTCTAAAGAGGTGTGACGCGAGAGTCATAAGGTTGGAAGAAGGACGATTCCCATGCTATGTGCTCCGTAATCATGCACCCCCATGCACTAGCTTCAAGAGCCAAAAATGAATCAACTTACCCTTACTACTTTCAGCCATGGAAGAAGTTTAGCAACATATATAGGACTTCTCTTGTACCTCTGTCGCGTCACCACATATCACTATGTGTGGCACGAGATACAAACATCCCATGTATGTTGGAGGGATAAGCCATCGCATCATCTCCAATCACATCTACGTACAACCATACATATCACGTACCGCTTCCAAAAATAAAAAGCATACATACCATCCATACCATTTATAACCCATTCATGGTCTGACCCACGGTTCATGATCTTAGACAGTCTTCCTCCTAAATTTAAACCTTCACATGTCTCTTCATCGCGATGATAACTCTGTCTCACCCAGAGAACGGACTGGTCCTCCCCCTGCCTCAGAAATAACAGTTCACCCTCCGTCTCTTGGGTCAGAGATCACCACCGCTATCAGCTAATTTTTAAACTCGGATCAATTCTAAAACATCATTTAGGAACTGATACAGGTATCCATCAAGAAAGCCCTAGAAAGTCAGAACTTTGACCAGGTCATGCAGTCTCCGGGCATGACACCCGATAGTAATACACTCTGGCAATCATCACCAACCGTTTTCCCCGGACAAAGGGAAAGAGCCCATAGTCCAATTCTTCCATCATTCTTTGACATCTTGCCTCCAAAGTTGGTCGCTCCATCACAGTTTAAGATCCCCGCTACCCCAACACCTCCTCAGTACAACCAGGTCATGCAATATAAAGTTGAAGCATTCTCACATCAATTGGTGATAGTAGGCTGCAATCAGAAAGAGGGAAGGGTCCAACAAGAGGGGAACCAGGTCTTTTAAAACATTGAGTCACTCATACCCCCACCTAAAATCATGGTGGACCAAGAGACCTCTTAGAAATTGGCACCACCTGCCACTATTTAGCTAAACAATGGTCTTAAGTGTAGCACAAATCCATGGAAACTACCGCTTAATGTAATCTTCAAGGAATTGAGGGACGCTGGCATTCTCAAACCCCTTCGCGAATACAATCCTCCCACGAGAGAAGAAGGAAAAGGCTTTTACGGATATCACATACTGTCAGGTCACCACACCAATCAATGTAAAACTTTGGTTCACACCATCCAACGTCTGGTAAAGGATAAGAAAATTATCAACCCTAAAAGAGCATCCAGCCCCTTACCATAGTTTGGCGACCAGACACAGACGGTTAATCCCGACTTTTCTAAATAAGGGAATACGCCACAAGATCTCATTAAGGCCATCTACTCCAATGGTAAGGGAAAGTCTCGCTCTGATAGCAAGGACGAAGAGTCAATCGATGAAGCAGCCAAGGAGGTTATGACCACTATGATCAAAGCTATGATAGTCTTAGCAAAGAAGCATGGTAAAAATGAAACAAAGAACCCGGTAATCAAGGCCTTGAGGCAGTTCACCGAGGTCCTCACCGGGGAGCCAAGTCAAGTGAGAGGCACCTCGTCCAAGTACCAAGCACAATGAGACTTGGCTCACCACCGACATCAACAACGAAGACCCTCCGCCTATAGAGGATGAAAAGCCTTGGTTTGCAATCCTTAGAGTTTAGACTTTTTAGGTACCAAACTTTGAGCTCTACGAACAACTTCAATTTTCCTTACTTATGTCATGTCTCTACCATTTGACCCACGCATTCATATGAGCATACGCACGATGCTTCCAGTATTCAAGATACTTTACTGCATGAAATTAATTTGAGTACAAATGAAGGCTCTTATGTGGTAATCAAATCCAATAATTTAACTCCTGTCAAACACACGTGAGGTAATAAAGTGCTTAAAGACCGAGATAATGCTTTTGCTTGGTCCCTTGATCAATGGTCAGATTGTTGAACACCATGGGACTCTTCCAGAATTAACTCAGCAACCCCGCAATGATACACCTTCAAGCTACCAAACAAGTATCAACTAGTCCCCTGAAATGGAAAATCAAGGCATACACCCACTAACAACTAATGAAGCCCAACCTCTATCAGATAAACACCGTGGCCGAATCTCAGACCAATATAACCACCAAGGAAATGGCCAAATTCGCAGAGAAAAGCATCTTCACCCAACACAAATTAACCCGCATCAAACCCCTCGACCAATAAAGATCAGGGGGCAACTGCCGCCAAGAGCATAAAATATAAGGACAAGTACCTTTACCCCACGAACCATAAAGATGTGCACACAACTGAAGTCGCGATCAGCTTGCCAAGTAAACCAACAAAACAAACTACCACTTCACCTTTCAAAAGCACCAAGTAAAAGGCCCCCAAACCAAATATCACTTGGTCAAAACCCTCCACCACCGGTACAAGGGGAAAATTCAATCCTAAATAGGAAGGGCTATACAAACTGTAGGCTGAAGGAGCACTCAGAATAGTAATTAAAACGATAATCGAACCAATCAAGAAGGCTCTGTGCAAGCGCGAAAACTCCTACAAATTAAACTCCTTGCAATGTGGCTAATTAGAATCAAAGCAAGGTTACCAGCTGTAACTTTGAAGGTCAGAATGAATCGGGTAATCCAGGCCATAATCGAATGGACACAAAGAACCTTGGAGAATCTGCAAAGGCACAACCGAGCATACAAGAGCAAATCAGATACCCAACACCCTCGGCAAGAGTCATAGACCCGGTACAGAAGCGTCTGAGACCTTCCGATATCGATGTTAATAAAAAGTTCAGACCAAATCGAGAAGGCTATCATGTGGCTGAAGATGGTACCAAATAAGTAAAGCTGTTAAAGTCACGAGCACAGACAAGAATGAGTTTATCGATCTAGTCAACCAGTACAGGCTTAAGCATTATCAGGTCTAAACAAAAGAAATAAATTAGAAAAGTGTCATACCAAAAAATATATATGATAATCACCCGCCTTTCAGTCTTTTTCTGATCGGACAAAAATTAGGGTGACACCTGACGGTCCGTATCCTGCAAATCGACCGTACAAAAATTAAAGGATAACGCTGAACTGAAAACCCGAAAAGGGCGGTTTGGACAAAAATTAGGGTACGAGAGAAAATAGCGAGATGTTAACTTGAAAACCTATAAAGGTTGGTTAACACTAGGGGTTCCATTAATGGAAATGATTGCCAACATCTTGTACTCAAATTAGATTCACTTGATAAAAGTGTCTTTTGTACTAAAACCTCTATGTTTGTGATTGTATGAATGTCTGGTGACCAAGTGATGGAAACATCACAAGTAAGCTTAATAAAGGATGCTCCGAGCTCATCAGTAAAAAAAATGCAAAAGTCAGAATAAGTCTGCTAGATTGAAAACCCGAAAGGGCAGTCTATGCAAACATTAGAGTCATGATGGAGCTCGAATTTCTCCAGTTCCCTCCAATCTGTGTTCCCCTGGCTCCACAGGAAGCCCCATAGCTGTTGAGTGTGGCTCGCCGTAGCAGAATTTGAAGAAATAGCCGAATCTATATTTCTAGGAAGTTGATGTCGCCGACGATATGGGCAATGCCGCCGATGACATGGATTATTTTGGGCGATATCAGTTGATGCCGCTAGCGACATGGGTATAGGAGGTTTTAAGGTGATGCACCTAGCGATATGAATGATGCCGCCAGTGGCATGGAATTAATTTTCCCGGCAACATCAGAAGTAGTTTCATCGTTTCAGACCTATACAAAACCTGTAAACAATCCTTTACTCCATTTCCAATACCTTTTTAAACTGCAATCCATTTTTATTCAAAGTAAAAAGCCTGAAGGCCAAACCACTCAAATATCCCAGACATCTAGCCTACCAAACCAAAACCAAACAACAAATCTAAATTATTGAAACCCCAATGTATCAAGGGTACAAACTAAAATCCGAGATAAAAAGCAAAATGAAAGTAAAAATCTAGGCATGCCCGCCACTGCCAGCGGGGCGGGATGAAACATCCTTGGGGCTCACTAGCCAATCATCAACATCATCCACTTCTCTTCCCTCAGTCATCGGGACACTACTGGGCTCCTCAATTGCAACAAAAGGACATCGGCCAGCGGACATCTTCACTCTCCTGTGACTGGTGCTACCGAGGTGCGCGATACAGGTTTTAATTGCTCCTTCACTCTTGAACGATAGCCTCCAGCTGATCCTCAAGGTCTCTCACACGACGATGGAGTTCTGCAATCTCCTCCTCGTATCTCCGCCGGGCCGCATCAGCATCTGATAGGGAAAGGGCCAAAAAATCCTACAAACCAAGGGAAACATCAATAATACACTTCATTTATAGCAACCATACATGCATCTTATCTTATTTTGGCATGATATAAATAGGGAATTCACCTAAACAAGCAGCGATTACCGGATAAGCGTGTCCTGGAGAGTAAAATTGTTCTCTACTAGTTGCTCCACATGACTCCGCACCACCTAAAAAATCCAAAAGGCAAATCATTAACCACTTGCATCTAAGGGTAAACAAGAAAGCAATTATCAGGCCTTATATAAGTGGTGCTTTCTGGCATAAAGATCGGAGCATGCCAGCTCGAGCCTATGTTCCAGGGTTGGAACTCGCTTTGGGAGTTCATCAGTAGGAACTGGGTTTCCATCGGGTTGACCAGAAGCCATTCCAAAAAATTTACCCTCTGGTACCCCATAATATTGCGTCCCAATCTAGTTATCCCGGCCTCTCTTCCTCGCAGGTTCCTAAAAAGCACAAAAGACACACATAATCGACATTACTAAACCCAAAATGGTTATAAATCATGCACATAAACGCAATCATACCTCAAAAGAGCGGTGCCCCCCTTGGGACATCGGCACACTCCTGCCAGCTACACCCGCGCCTGCCTCATCCTCCCCCTCAGGCTCGATCCCAACATTGCCTTCAATCTCCTCCTCTTCCTTCTCTTCTTCCTCCTCCTCAACGTCCACAATACCTTTGAGCCGCCTTTTCTCCTCCTCTATCCTTTGCTCATTATGGTATTCAATTGCATCATTCTTATGAATGCGGGAGCACAGGGGGAGTAGGCCCTACTGGTGCCACTTATAGGTGCCCGAAACACTCGGAATGACCCGGCCATCCTTCTCGATATATTCGACTTGGTCTTCCGCGGATGTAATCACCAGATGGGGCCACCATAAGCCCTTGGGAGGATCGACGGGCACCGGTCTATCAGCGATTGGGACAAACCTCTAGCCCCGGACGCACTCCCCCATGTACCATGTCTGAGACAAGGGACACTCCATGATAAACTGACGATCATCCACCTCCCTACTGACCCATGCGACTTCCGGCAGGTTCTCCACCCCATCAAATGGGTCCAGGACAAGCTACACCAACAACCAACCAAAATAACCAATGTAAGTACAATGTAAATTCATAAACACTCTTTGTTTACTAATGTTTTATTCTAAATATGAAACAAGGACTAAATCAAAAGATCGCATACCGAACTCCTCAAGACCTCTCTATACTTTATGGGGTACTTGGCCTTCCCGCCAATACCACCACACCAACGGCCAAGGAAATGAGAACCCAGCTATACGGTCTTCTTGAACTCAACCGGCGGGAAGATCTGATGCTTAAAAGCCCAGGCCTGCACAAGTAACAATTTGTCAGCTCAAAAATATCCTCAGTAAATAAGACATGCATAATCAAGTAAAATACTTCCAAGAAGATATACCTGGAGTGGCAGATGGAAGAGGAAAAGGGCCTTCCCCTTCTTTCGAGCACCCGCATCTAGCCCATGGTACATCTGTGCCAAGATGGCCCTCGCCCAATTCTTCTTCTTAATGCCCGCCACATCCTCCACAGCGGATATCAACCCGTAGTTGATCTTGCTCCCTGAGATTAGAAAAAATAGCATGGTGAGCAAGGAAATCACGAAGGAATGGACGCAAGCATCTCTCTCATCCTCAAGCACCACATATACCCTACTCCAGTGTTGGTGTAATTCACCATAAGATAGTCGCCCTAAGATGGGCTTCAAACTAACTAGCTCCTTCGCCCGCCTCACCACGGGCCTCTCGATGTGATATTTATCCATATAGGTGTCAAAGTGAATGACCTCATCCGTCCAAAGAAGCCCGGTTATAGCTATGACATTGGAGGGCGTGATTGTCACTTCCCCAAATGAGAAGTGAAGGGTGTGAGTGGTTTCAGACCACCTCTCTATAAGGGCTGTCATGGCCGGATGGGAAAGCTTGGGCATTTGCATCGGCATGATTTGGGCCAAGTCCCCGAAACCCATCCCGTTAATGGCTAGTGCAAGCTCAGGGTCCTAGTCTGAAATATGGTGCCACCACTCGCCGATGGTACCCATACCTCCAGTATAAGTTAGTCAGTACGGCTGTAAAAATTAGAAACTAAATAGATAAGTCCCTGTTTATTTTCTAATCACTGGTACCTGATGAAAGGCTACTGATATCGCTCTTGCTAGAAGCGATGTAGCCGGCGACATCATCCATACCGCTGGTAATATGGATGATATCACTGGCGGCATCACTTTAAATAGAGGTGACAACATGCCTCCCTAGGCCTTGGTAAGGCCTGATGCCGTTGGCGACATCACTCATATCGCCTGCAACATCACTACCTGCGGGTAGAACCTGTTTTCCCTAAAAATCTCACCCATCGTGCTAAAACCACAAAAATCACAATCAATCAAACCATAAGCCTAAAAGCAATAAAAATCGAACCTAAAACATGCAATATCAGTTTGTAATCAATTTATTTCATAGTTATAAACTCCTATCATGGCACAATTTTGAGCCTAAGGCCTAATCGAAACTCAACCTAAAAAGAAGAAATTCGGGTTTTGCAGGATTACCTGGACGTAGGAAAGATGTTTCTCCTTCTCGGAGTTAGGTTGGTGATGGGAGAATTGATCACCTTAACCATATATCTTGGTCGTCTCCTTTAAGCCGTAAGTAGCAGGAACTGAAAGAAGTTTCAGCCCCTTGACGGAGGAATCCGGCAGGCTCTCCTTAGCCTTAGTGGATTTGCCCTTGAAATCCTTGGCAATTCTCTTCATGGTTGGAATAGCAGAGAAAATTGGAAGATTTGGAAAAGAATAGAGCAAAGAGGTATGGTTTATAGAATGAGAAAGAAAGGAGTTTTACTTCCTTTTAAACTGCCACGCAGAATTCGAGGATTTTTAATTTATCTGAAACTGCCAAATTCATCCCAGCGGCGGCATCATTCTATACCGTCGGCAACATCACCTCCTTTAAATTGAATTTTGAAATGGTTTGACCAGTCAAAGCTACCGTGTGGCACTCATGCCGCGGCGGCATTAGCCATATCGCCAGCGACATCACCTCCTTCAATTTGAATTTTGAATTTGTTTGACCAGTCAAAGCTGCCATATGGCACTCATGCCGTCGGCGGCATCGCTCTATACCGCCAGTGACATCATTCATGTCGCCGACGATATTAGACATCTCCATGCCTTTTTTCAGCCATCCTCAGCGAAACCCTGATTCTAGCCCTGACATCCCAGAACTTGCACAAAGCCATAATCACAAACCCAATATGCTCATTCTGTACGCTACCCAGAGATTGCGGCATGACCCGCTACATGCCAATCTTCGGGTTCATCCCTAGAACGCCAACTGAAGGTCCCTGATATAGTCTCTGTACATATCACCCTTTAGGTTCATCCTCAGAATGCTAACTGAAGGTCCCTGATATAGTCTCTGCATGTATCACCTTTCGGGTCCACCCTAAAACGCCAACTAAAGGTCCCTGATACAGTCTCTACATGTATCACCCTTTGGATTCACCACAGAATACCAACTGAAGGTCCCTGATACAGTCTCTGTATGTATCCCCTTTGGGTCCATCCTCAGAAAGCCAACTGAAGGTCCCGGCATGACCCTGTACATGTCACCTTTAGGTTTACCCCTCCAAAATCATAACATGACCAAGAACTACACTCCACAATCCACAAAGCTCAAGTCCGACCAAAGGACAATCACTCCACGAAGCACAAGTTTGACCAAAGCACAATCTCTCCATAAAACGCAAGTCTGACCAAAGGACAATCTCTCCATAAAATGCAAGTCCGACCAAAGGACAATCTCTCCATAAAGCGCAAGTCCGACCAAAGGACAATCTCTCCACAAAACACAAGTCCGACCAAAGGACAATCTCTCCATAAAGCATAAGTTCGACTAAAGGACAATCTCTCCACAAAGCACAAGTCCGACCAAAGGACAATCTCTCCACAAAGCACAAGTTCGACCAAGGGACAATCTCTCTACAAAGCACAAGTATGACCAAAGGACAATCTCTTTATAAAGCGCAAGTCCGAACGAAGGACAATCTCTCCATAAAACACAAGTCTGACCAAAGGACAATCTCTCCACAAAGCACAAGTCCGACCAAAGGACAATCTCTCCACAAAGCACAAGTTCGACTAAAGGACAATCTCCACAAAGCACAAGTCCGGCCAAGGGACAATCTCTTCACAAAGCACAAGTCCGACCAAAGGACAATCTCTTCACAAAGCATAAGTCTGACCAAAGGATAATCTCTCCATAAAGCGCAAGTCCAAACAAAGGACAATCTCTCAATAAATTGCAAGTCCGACCAAAGGACAATCTCTCAGTATAAGTCTGACCAAAGGACAATCTCTCCGCAAAGCACAAGTTTGGCCAAATGACAATATCTTCATAAAGTACAAGTCCGACCAAAGGACAAGCTCTCCATAAAGCACAAGTCCGACCAAAGGACAAACTCTCCATAAAGCTCAAGTCCGACCAAGGGACAATCTCCCTACAAAGCACAAGTCCGAACAAAGGACAATCTCTTCATAAAGCTCAAGTCCGACCAAAGGACAAACTCTCCATAAAGCTTAAGTCTGACCACGGGACAATCTCCCCGCAAAACATAAGTCCAACCAAAGGACAATCTCTCCACAAAGCAAAAGTCTGACCAAAGGACAATCTCTCCACAAAGCTCAAGTCCAACCAAAGGACAAACTCTCCACAAAGCTCAAGTCTGACCAAGGGATAATCTCTCCACAAAGCTCAAGTCTGACCAAGGGACAATCTCTCCACAAATTCAAATCCGACCAAAGGACAATCTCCCCACAAAGCACAAGTCTGACCAAGGGGCAACCACTCCGCAAAGCATAAGTCTGACCAAGGGACAATCTCTCCGCAAAGCATAAGTCCGACCAAGGGACAACCACTCTGTAAAGCATAAGTTCAACCAAGGGACAATCTCTTCGTGAAGCATAAGTCCGACCAAGGGTCAACCACTCCACAAAGCACAAGTCCGACCAAGGGGCAAAGAAGTCGTCCATCAGGTATCGTTCCTATCCCTTGCTCTTTCGTGGGATTATACTGACCTGTGGCAGTAGTGATCCCCCGAGGGGCAGCCTGTGAGAATGGGTTTTTGCAGTCCCTCTCGCGAGATGATGATGACGTGTACTCGATTTTAATGCCTCATAATAAAAGTTCTCTTTAGAATTTTTATTACCAATATAATATTCCTTGCGAATTTTATACTTTGTAGAATCTAATTCGGCGTGGCCAATAACGCGTTCGGTAGGAGCTTAAACCGATGATTTACACTTAAATTAAAAATACCTATTAAAATATCATTAAAATTCAAAAAGATGCCTTTTGACCCACTTTTGACCACTTTTTGCTACTTTTTAGGCTCCTAGGCCCGCTGACTGTCAGCTTGCCGGAGGCTGATGCCACTAGCGGCATCAGCCATACCGCCGGCAGCAATGCCATGCCGCCGGCATTTCTTGGTTCATGAAGAGGTGGATTCACGACCCCGAGGTAAAAATTCTGAGTCTCATACCTCTTTAGCATTAATATTACTGATTTATGTTGATTCTTGTTGATTTGTGTTCATTTTTAGGTTTTCGATCATTTTGACTGCTGCCCGCTGCTGCTGTAAGAAATTGAGGACGCCGGAGACATGTGATGTCGCCGGCGGTATCACCCATGTCGCTAGAGACATCACTGATACCGCTGGTAGCATCACATTCCCCATAGACCTCACTTTCTTGTGGGACCCTTTCTTTATGGTACCCAGAAAGCCATATAGCCTGCCTGCATACTGATGTCACCAGCGACATCATTGATGTCGTCGGCGGCATCATCCATGTCGCCGGCGGCATCAGCCATGTCGCCGGCGGCATCAGCCATGTCGCTAGCGACATCAACCATGTCTCCAGCGGCATCAGCCGTATCGTCGATGGTATGACATTCTGGATAGCTATTTTTATTTCGTTCGTTTCCGACCTAGTTTATTTTCCTAAACTAGGATACATAGTGCAACGATGGAGGTCCAAAACCTTCTAAAAACAGACCCCACCCTATAATATGTGGCATTTTCACTAATAATCCGGTTAAAACAACGATCGAGTCTAAAATTTGGTTAAAAACAAAATTTCCCGCAAACACTGTTCAAATCTCATTTTAGCCATCCAACCGGGCTTTATAATATTGTAAATAAATATGCCACGTCCACGCTAACTCAGGTCTTGTTCGGTTTGCTAACTATACATGATTCGTGAGGTATCTCGAACAACGTGCCATATCTGTACTAGCCATCTTCTGCAGGTAGATGTGCGTTAGGCCTTCAGGATTTCATTTATCGTATAGGAAAAATATATAGGATTTGGAAGCCTTGTAATAATTTTACTTTCCGTACTTATTTTATGGACGATTGTAATAATTTGGTTATCACTTCGATCGCTTGATAAACGCGAAAACAACACAATAACCAAAAACACAAATAAATAGGATGGATTAAACCGATTAAAAAAGAATGAAGTATCTTAACTTGGCCTAATGAAAAATAGATAACATCATCCGAACTCGAAATCTCTACTTAAGGTATGGTCCAACCACCCGGTGTGAAAATCGTACAAAAAAAGTTTCCGGTTGAGCTGAACCGGGTGGCGACTCTATTTTATGTACGGGATTTCGATCTCGTATCTTTTGAGCATTAAAATATGCTAAACCATTTTCCAATCACATCACTCGCATCCCCCGTTATTTTAAAGAGGCCGGTCCACCGGCCCGGCCTCATAGCCGCCGCGTAAAACGTCGTCCGCTCACAATATCTAAGCGCAATAGGTGCTTTGATGTATCTTGCTAATAATACAAGACCGTACATTGCATTCTCTGTTAATTTATTATCAAGATACAGCGTTGCACCCACAAGATGACATTGGAATAGAATTAAATATATAATGCGCTACCTTCGAGGAACTACTGATTTAGGCTTATTTTATTCATATGAGTTTAAGCTTAAATTAGTTGGATATGTTGATGCGGGTTATTTATCCGACGCACACAAAGCTCGATCTCCAACAAATCCGCTCTTGTAACAATTTAGCAGATTTGTTTACCAAGGCTTTACATTCCTTAACTTTCAAGAAATTGATTTACAGCATTGGAATGTGTCGTCTTAAGGATCTCCAGCTAACTCATGAACAGGGGGAGTAAAAACTGTACTATTTTTTCCTTTAACTGAGGTTTTTATTCCATAGCGTTTTTCCTTTGTAAGGTTTTTTACGATGCAGTGTCCCATTCGTGATAAATGATACATCAAAGGGGGGGAGTGTTGAATAATTGATGTATCAGCCGCCTGTTACTATGCAGGCGGCTGTTATAGACTTGATATAATATGTTTTCTACTTTTATACCTGTCATTAATAGTTGATGTAATGTGTTTCTTAGTTATTTACCGTTGGATTTCTCTATCAATTTCTTCATTTGATATATACCTCAGAAATAAGAAATAAAAGTTTCTCTCAATTTCTCTCCGCCTTCTTTATTGCTGTTATAATTTTTTTGCATTTATGGTCAATTTTCAACACATACTAATTTGCTTAGTGACGTATTATTACTTGTTAAGTCCCTGTTTCTTTCTCTTTTTTTTTTTTGCAATTTTAGGAACAAAAACTCATTAGTTTGAAATGGAGAAACTGATAATTCATTTGGAAACAATTTTTTGATTGAAATTTGTTTGAGATCCATTTTATATAGAATATTCTAAAATTTTGTACATAAAATAAATTATAATGATTTGAATTCTTTGAGAAATGTTTCCACACACACTAAATGACCAAACTAACCAGTGAAATTAATGGAGAAAACAAGGTAAAGTTTACAAAAATCGGAACAAAATATAGGAGGCAGTAATTTATTTCATTGCCGTTAAATACTAGAGTATTTATAAAACATGCTTAATTATTACGTCTTCTGTTCGTGAGTATTTTAAAATACTAGTAATTGATGTGACGAAATACGGATCTGATTTAAATAAATTTGATCCAAGCCAAATGAGAGAGGAATAAATAAAAGGGTAAATTTTAAAAATATATAATAGCGTTTAATTATTTTGTAAAATAGTGTTGGTGAATTTTTAAAAAAAAAGATGTATGTGGTTTTAAAAGTTTTTAAAATAGTGTTTGTGGTTTGAAAATTATAGTGCTATACCAATTATTTCAATAAATTCAACATTCCTATATTTCAACTATATTATTTAAAAATTATATATCAAGATTTGAATAAGATTCAAAAAGTTTTTATTTTGCTTTAATTTTTTAAAATTATAATCAAATTTTAATTAAAAAATATTAATACGTGTTAGACAAATCTAAAATTTTTCATAAAGGTGCATTATATTTTTATTAACTAAACTATAAAATTTTACATTAAAATAGATAAGATTACCCTTCACAATATTGTTTTAAAATTTTAGAAATTCTCTTTTTACAAACTTTTAAAACCACGGGCACCCCTTTAAAAAAAATTTCACAAATATCTTTTTACAAAACGACCAAATCACATGATGGTGTTTTTAAAGTTTAACCTAAATAAAAATGTTATAGTTTAGAAAATCAAAAACTAGCTATTAGTACCATTTTTTTCTATTAACAGCAAAATCATTGACTACTGTTATTCTACCATTCACATGCACCCACTTTGACCATCAAATTTTCTCTTTTTCTTATTTTTAGATGGTCAGGATCTTGTTAGCCCACAGAATCTCCCCTCTTCATGGGAGAATTGTCATTTTATTTTAATTTGTTTCATTTTAATGGGTTACATCGAATTGATTTTAAATTTTTAACACAATTCATTTTATATTATTGAATTGTGAGGGATTTTGAACTTAAATAATATAAAAAAAATATTATAGGTGTATGGTTGAAGAATAAATACAGGAAAGGATAAAATTTAACCATAAAATTATTTTTTTTTATTTTCTGCTGAAAACGGGCCTTTTCAGCAGAAAATTAAAAAAAAAATTAGCGGTTAAATTTGCTCATTTCCTGTATTTATTCTTCAACCATGTAACTATAATATATTTTTTTTATATTATACATTTTTTAGGTTCAAAATCCGAATTGTGAGCACTTACAAAATGCACATATAACATCACATAATGGTATGATGTCTTTTCAAAGTTCATTCTATTGTGGATGGCAAGCATCGCCATATATTGTAATTCTATTTAGAAATATTTAATTAATTTATTAATTATATTTAATATTAATAAAAGTAAAGGAAGTAAAATATTTTTCTTATATTTCTTATATAATTTATATTTTCTTACCTTAAATACATTTCTTCTCCATATTTTCTTCTCAATTTATTTTTAATTATTTTTTCTAAATTTGGTTTTACCTATTTAATTTTTATTTTCAAATTTATACTATTTCATGTTATATATTTATTTTAATTTAATACATATGGATCTTTATAAAATAAATTATTTTTAAAGTTTTTATACTCAATAAAAATCCTAAATCATTAATAAGGTAATATATTTTTCCTTTTTTTAAAATTTATTATTTTTGAAAGATTTTTACAAAATTTATCCTAATATGCAACACAAACTCCTAATTTAAAACCTTTTGCCCTGACAAATAACACATATTTTTTTTATATTATAATTTCAAATACCAATATCTGAATATGGTAATATAGTATAATATTATAGATATTATTATATATCCATTGACATATAATATCTTTAATTATGCCGTATAATGAAAAAAGTTAAGAAATTGATAAAAAAAATATATATATATATATATCGGTGAATTTTAAGATTGAGCTTGTCACACGAGTCTTTAATTTTAAATAAAAATTATATACATCGAAACAACTATAATTAGTAATTTTATTTTTTATATTTTTAAAAATGATTTCAATTTTTTAAAGATTCCTTGTAATTAGAAAAATAAAGAATAAACGGAGTTTCATTTTTCCTTAATATCAGTATACTAAATTAGGAATAAGAGAATATAATTTAACTAGATAATATTATGCTATTAAATTTATTTTAAATAAAAAATAATATTAAATTAAGAAGTATGAAAAAAAATTATCTATTAAATGCTTGAAGATAAAATTAAAGTTCATTGCAGAAATTGACATGTACCATATAATTTTTAAAAAAATATCTATTTCAAAAAATAAAATATATCAATAATAATAAAATTACCTTAATTATAGAAGAAATTTGATTATATTATTTTAAAATGAGCATATTATGGGACATGTTTTAACACGTTGGACGAAGACATGGCTGGAGTGTCTGACGGAGAGATATGCGGCGCCGTATACATAAATAGGAAATTTTTTTTCCAGAAAACTTGTTTCTGAAAGCGGTTTTGGAGCTTGGCGCTAAAAAACCAAGTCATGTAACGGTCAATAAAGCAAAAAGAGGGCGGGATTTCCAAAATCAAAAAATATTTGTAATTAAAACTCTCGGACACATGGGACCCAAACGACCGACTCCTGAGCTGTCGTCCACGTGTCATCATGGCTTGCCCCCACCCCTTCGACACCGCAAAAAGCCATTCCATTCTTTTTTTTTTTTTCTTTGACTTTTTAAATATTTGGTAATTCGTTCCACAAACATGCCTTCATGGTAACCATAACCAACGCAATTTCCACGTCATTAGAAGAAAAAAAGTGTTGGTGGCCTTCACCTTTAGCTGGCTTTTTATGGATGCGGCGGTTATCTTATTTCCTTGTGATGACTTCGCCGGTTGGCCCCTCCAATTTGGCGCCATATTTTCCCGCCTTCATCTGTTGGATTGTGGCCCAAATAAACCGCTTCCATTTGTTTCCTTACATACAGCTATAAAATAAATTGAAGTTACCACTTAAAAAAGGAAGGTTATTGTTTCCTTTTTTTAAAAAAATAAAAATTTGTGATTACATTGATAGGAAGTAAAATCTACAACCCATCCGCTTGAATCTAGGACCTCTATAGGTCACATCTCCAGTATTAATCACTAGGTCAACACCAGAGTCACAAGATTATTGTTTTCTCTGCTGAAAGAATTGTATAATATAAAAAATGTAGGGTAAACTTAAAAAACATACCCTGTGATTTGGCCATTTTATGAAAAGGTCATTGTGGAATTTTTTGTTTCAAAAGAGTGCATGAGGTTTCAAAAGTTAGCAAAAACATGCTTCTCAAAATTTTGAAACCACATTTGGAAGGGTAATTTTATCCATTTTGAAGTGAAATTTTACAGCTTTATTTATAAAAAACACAATACATATCAGTGATAAATTTCAGAATTTTTTGAGAAGTACAAATATTTATATTAATTAAAAGTTGATGATAACTTTAAGAAATCATAACAAAATAAATTTTTTTTAAAATTTACTCAAATCTTGATAAATAATATTGAAATATAGAAATATTAAATTTATTGAAATAACTGAGATGATCCTTCTAAATTTGGTTTCAAAATTTTGAGAAGTATGTTTTTGCTAAATTTTGAAACCACCGACATCCTTTTGAAATAAAAAATTTCACAAGAACATTTTTACAAAACGGTCAAACCACAAAATATATTTTTTAAGTTTACCAAAAATGTAATAAAAAGCCAAGAAACAAATTAAAATAATAATTAGTTATATACTTATTCATGAGAAAAAAAAGCAATTTAATTAAAAGGCCAATAAGCAAAAAAATAATTAAAATTTCAACATATGCTACTGAATTGTGGTTCACTTAAAAATAGAGCATTCCATAGAAAATATTATAAAGTTGTTTTTTATTTTTTAAATTAAAAATAAGATAAAATCTTTAAATTTTTCCTCCTAGCTATAGACCGAATGTCTACCCTAAAAATATACACCGGAGTTATAATATGATTCTAGAAAAAGTATTAATAATCTTATTCCAAAATTATAAAGAATTGCCATAAAAAAATTAGCAGTTGAAAAATTAGTAGTGTTAGAAATCGACTATATATGCAAGGATATTATAACAATAAAGAGAGAAAGCAGAGAGAGAATTTGAAAGAAACTTTTATTTCTTATTTCTGAGATATATGAAAATGAAGAAATTGAATTCCTATTTATAGAGAAATCCAACGGTAAGAATGGTAAATAGGTAAGAAATATTTTACAGAAAATAATAATGACAGGTAGAAAAGTAAAAAACATATTACATCAAATTATTAAGGAGGTGGACCCTACATCAATAATTTAATGACATGGGTCACATCAAATAATTTAACACTCCCCCTTTTGATGTGTCATCTGCCGCGAATGGAACACTGCCTCGTTAAAAACCTTACTAAGGAAAAACCCTGTGGGATAAAAACCTTAGCTAAGGGAAAAAGAGTACAGTGTTTACTCCCCCTGTTCGCGAGTTGACTGGAGATCCTTAAGACGTCACATTCCAATGCTGTAAGTTAATTTCTTGAAAGTTGAGGAAGGTAAAGCCTTGGTAAATAAATCCGCTAAATTATTACAAGAGCGGATTTGTTGAATATTGATTTCACCATTCTTTTCTAAATCATTAGTGAAGAAAAATTTTGGTGAAATATGCTTTGTTCTGTCTCCTTTAATATAACCTTCCTTCAATTGAGCAATACAAGCAGCATTATCTTCATATATTGTCGTCGGACCTTCCTTGACCGTAACTTTTTCACATGCTTCTTGGATATGTTTGATTAATGATCTCAACCACACACATTCACGACTTGTCTCGTGAATAGCTATTAACTCCGCATGATTTGAGGAAGTAGCTGTAATTGTTTGTTTTGTCGATCGCCAAGATATAGCTGTTCCTCCATATGTGAATAAATAGCCCGTCTGAGATCGAGCTTTGTGTGGGTCGGATAAATAACCCGCATCCGCATATCCAACTAATTTAAGCTTAGATTCATGTGAATAAAATAAGCCTAAATTAATAGTTCCTCGAAGATAGCGCATTATATGTTTGATTCCATTCCAATGTCGTCTTGTAGGTGCAGCGCTGTATCTTGATAATAAATTAACAGAGAATGCTATATCCGGTCTTGTGTTATTAGCCAGATACATTAAAGCACCTATTGCGCTTAGATACGGTACTTCAGGACCGAGAACTTTTTCATTATTTTCTCTAGGACGAAAAACATCCTTTTTCACATCGAGTGATCGTACAACCATTGGGTTACTCAATGGATGTGCTTTGTCCATATTAAATCGTTTCAGGATCTTTTCTATGTAGTTTGATTGATGCACTAAAATTCCTTTTTTAAGGTGCTCAATTTGTAAACCAAGACACAATTTTGGTTTTTCAAGATCTTTCATCTCAAATTCTTTCTTTAAAGAGTCAACTGCTTTTGGAATCTCTTCTGGAGTTCCAATAATATTCAAATCATCAACATAAATTGAGATGATAATAAAATTAGATCCTGATTTTCTTATAAAAACACATGGACAAATTGGATCATTTTTATATCCTTCTTTCAATAAATATTCACTGAGACGATTATACCACATGCGCCCAGATTGTTTTAATCCATATAAGGATCTTTGTAACTTTACCGAGTAAAGTTCTCGTTTGCCATATTTTTCTGGCAGCTTTAATCCTTCAGGGATTTTCATATAAATATCATTATCAAGCGAACCATAAAGGTAAGCTGTGACAACATCCATCAAGTGCATCTGTAAATTTTCTTGCACTGCAAAACTAATAAGATATCTAAAAGTTATTGCATCTACCACCGGAGAATATGTCTCCTCATAGTCTATCCCGGGTCTTTGAGAAAAACCTTGTGCAACTAATCTGGCTTTATATCTTATTATTTCATTTTTCTCATTTCTCTTTCTAATAAAAACCCATTTATTACCAACAGGTTTTACGTCCTGTGGTGTTCGAACTACTGGTCCGAATACTTTGCGTTTTTCAAGAGAATTCAGCTCTGCTTGAATTGCTTCTTTCCATTGTTGCCAATCATTTCTACTTTGGCATTCTACAATAGATGTTGGCTCATAATCCACGTTTTCATTTTCAATATTGATCGCAACATTATATGAAAAAATATGATCTATAACTATTTTATTGCGATTCCATCTTCTTTCGTTAGTGATATAATTTATTTGAATTTCTTCATTTTCAATAATTTCAGGTATTTGCACTTCAGGTGCTTGCACTTCTTCCGGAAGTGTATTTTTATTTATATCCTCAATGGGAATATCTTCACTATCAATAATTCTCCTCTTTTTAGAATTTTTATTCTTTGAACCAATTGGTCGTCCACGCTTCAGGCGTGTTAGAGTATTATCCGTAGGTTGTTCTTCAGGAATCTCAATACGAATTGGCGCATTTACTGCTGGTATATGCGTTTTTGTTACTCTTTTAGGATTAGCGAGTGCATCAGGCAATCGATTTGCTAAATGTTGAAGATGGATTATTCTCTGAACTTCTAGTTCAGAATCATTTGATTTAGGATCCATATGAGAAAGTGATGAAGCATTCCATATTATTTTCTTTTCCAAAATTGGGTTCTTATTCTCTCCCCCTAATTTTGGGAAAGTGCTTTCATCAAAATGACAATCTGCAAATCATGCAGTAAACATATCGCCAGTTAATGGCTCAAGATATTTAATTATTGAAGGGGATTCATAGCCAACATAAATTCCTAATCTCCTTTGAGGACCCATTTTAGTCCTTTGTGGTGGAGCAATAGGCACATATACTGCGTAACCAAAAACTCTAAGATGAGAAATACTAGGCTCATGGCCAGAAGTTAATTGTAATGGAGAATAATCATGATAACTTACTGGCCTTAAACGTATAAGAGATGCTGCATGCAATATTGCATAACCCCAAACTGTAGTAGGGAGATTCGTTCGCAAAATTAGCGGTCTCGCAATTAATTGCAGACGTTTAATAAATGATTCTGCTAGACCATTTTGTGTATGAACATATGCTACAGGATGTTCAACTTTTATTCCAATCGACATACAATAATCATTAAATGATTTGGATGTGAATTCCCCAGCATTATCAAGACGGATTGATTTAATAGGATAATCGGGAAACTGTGCCCGTAACCTTATAATTTGAGCAATTAACCTTGCAAATGTCATATTTCGTGAAGATAATAAGCATACATGTGACCACCTAGTTGAGGCGTCAATTAGAACCATAAAATATCTAAATGGTCCACATGGTGGATGAATTGGTCCACAAATATCACATTGTATGCGCTCTAAAAATGCTGGCGATTCGATTGCAACCTTACTTCTGGAAGGCTTTATTATTAATTTTCCTTGCGAACAAGCAGCACAAAATAATTCATTATTTTGAAGAAACTTCTGGTCCTTCAATGGATGCCCATATGAATTTTCAATAATTTTTCTCATCATTATCGAACTAGGATGACCCAGTCGATCATGCCAAATTTTATAAGTATCTGAATCTATAAACTTCTGGTTTATAGTCAAATTGGCCTCAATCATATTAATATATGTATAGTATAAGCCACATGAAAGAGTATAAAATTTTTCAAGTATACATTTCTTACTTGAAATTATTTTTGTAACATAAAGACATTCTTTATTGTCTTCGCTCACAGTTTCAATATGATATCCATTTCTGCGAATATCTTTAAAACTTAATAAATTTCTGTGAGAATTCGGGGAAAATAATGCATTATTTATAATAAGTTTTGTTCCCCTTTGTAATATAATACTAGCTCTTCCGGAGCCTTCAACCATTTTTGTTTGTCCCGATATTGTGGTAACAACAGTTTCACCCTTTTTAAGAATATTAAAATATCTTGCCTCTTTGAGAATAGTGTGGGTGGTGGCACTATCAACAATACATAAATTTCCTTCATTTTGCTTCAAGTCATATAATACCGAGAAAGAATTCATTTTCTTCATTGAACAAATGAAAGATGCATTATTATTTATTTATAAATAAACATTGCATAAAAAATACATTAAGCAGCAATAATAAAAGCAAACCAATAATAACATAAAAATTACAATATATTAATTAAGCAAAATATATGGACTAATTATTCAAATTTTTCTTTGCCACTGGTGCTGGGTAATAGAAAATCATCCATCTCCATATTGGGGACATCAATAGGCTCATTATTTGGGGTATTATCATCCAATATAAAATTGGTTTCTGGTTCCGCATATTTCTTGAGAGAGGCTTGGTATAAGTTTACCAAATGTTTAGCGGTTCTACAAGTTCTTGACCAATGACCAGTCATACCGCATCTATGGCATTTATTTTCATCATCTTGACTGTTTTTTCTTTTATCAAATCTTTCAATTTGATTATTCCACTTCTGGTGGTTATTTGTATTTTTCCACTTCGGGTGGAAATTATTGCTATTATTATTATTTACATATTTCCACTTCTGGTGGAAATTGTTATTATTATATCCTCTACCACGCCCATTTCCACGACCTCTACCTTGACCACGACCACGACCATTTCTGCGGCCGCGTCCATTAAAATTATTATGAATTATCGCATTCGCTTCAGGGAATGGATTTGTTCCGGTAGGTCGTAGTTCATGGTTTTTTAACAGGAGTTGATTTCTCTGTTCTGCTAGAAGAAGAGCAGTAATTAGTTCACTACATTTCTTATAGTCTTTTGCTCTGTATTGTTCCTGTAATACCATATTATTCAAATGAAAAGTAGAATATGTCTTTTCCAGTAAATCCTCATCAGTTATTTCCTTTCCACATAATCTTAATGTGGATGTAATTTGAAAAAGTTTAGAATTATATGCACTGACAGATTCAAAATCTTGTAGCCTTAAGTTTATCCATTCATATTGGGCATTTGGTAGAGATATTTTCTTTAGGTGTTCAAACCTCTCCTTTAATTGTTTCCAAAGATCTGCAGGATCTTTGACAGTCAAATATTCTGATTGAAGTGATTCATCAAGATGCCGGCGGAGAAAAACTAGAGTTGTTGCCTTATACTGAGGTCCAAGATTATTATTTTCAATAATAGTATTCTTAAGACCCATCGATTCTAGATGTATTTCTGCATCCAGCACCCAAGTAAGATAATTTTTCCCCGATACATCAAGAGGAGTAAATTCTAAACTTTTGATATTAGACATATTAAGAATTATATATATTTATAGAAAATAAAATAATTATGTCTTACTTTGGATTTATTTGGTGATATCTTCAGTTGATTAGAGCAAGCTCGTGCTGATAACGTGTTAGAAATCGACTATATATGCAAGGATATTATAACAATAAAGAGAGAAAGCAGAGAGAGAATTTGAGAGAAACTTTTATTTCTTATTTCTGAGATATATGAAAATGAAGAAATTGAATTCCTATTTGTAGAGAAATCCAACGGTAAGAATGGTAAATAGGTAAGAAACATTTTACAGAAAATAATAATGACAGGTAGAAAAGTAGAAAATATATTACATCAAATTATTAAGGAGGTGGACCCTATATCAATAATTTAATGATATGGGTCACATCAAATAATTTAACAGGTAGGAGTAGTTTTTATATCATTTATATTTTTTGTGCTGGTTATTAAAGACAAGTTGAAGAATTTAAAATAAGGTTTTAAAAAGTGTTAGGTGCTAGTCGGATGGTTGAGGGTTTAAAATGTTTAGGCGGGGTTTAGGCAAGGCCTAAACGGAATTTAGGCGGGAGCTAGGCGGATTTATATTTTATTTTTTAAATATTTTTTAGTATATAAAAATATAAATTCAGTTAAAAAATAAATTATAATAATATAAAATATAAAAAAAATAATTTAAACCATATTTTACAATTTGTGTTCGGAAAAATCCCGCCTAGGCGCCGCCTAGGCCGATTTTTAAAATAAAAGACTCGCCTAAGACCGCCTAGCCCCGCCTAAATCAGTCAACCGCATAGGACCGTACAACTACCTAAAATCATGACGGTGTTATAAAAAATCATGTCTAGTCCGATTTTTAAAACACTGATTTAAAATCAATAAATATTTAATGTAGTTGGATTAGTGGTGGCTCACAAGTTAATTCAATAGGCAAGGAGTTTTTAGCGAAACGGTTTCAGTTTTTCTTTAACACCAAACCGTATTGAAAGTATTACTGCGACCCAAAATAATTTTAACAAATGATATAAATACTCTGATTATAATGCCAAACAGGAACCGGCCGGTAAAAGTGACAAGAGAAAAGCCGAGAAGGGAGCCTGGTGAGACAAACCGGCCGGATTAGGTGTTGTCACGTGCATACGTCATAATTTTTTAAGTCGGCAAATCTCAACTTAGGAACAAAGACATCTTACATTGGTGGCCCCTATTATATTGCCACGTGACTTGTATCCTCTCCCTATAGTCTCTTCCCCCTTGCTCAAGAATCAACCCCCTAACAACTTTCTATATACCCCCATCGAGTCGAATCTACGCAAACTTGATTTTCAAGCAGCTATACACGTGGCATCTTAGCTGAATCTATTATGCAACAGTAAAAGTATTTTTAGTAAATTTTCTTAGGTGTCATATAAAATAGAAAATTACATTAATGATATGGTAAAATAAATGAGACTTTAAAAAAGTAGCTATAATAGATTATGTATTTAATCTTCTATTGTAATTTTTTTAAAATAAAATAATAATAAAAAAGTTAAATAATTTACTAAATAATCTATCTCATAAATAAGATAATATAAAATTAATTATACAAATTTTTATTTAATTATTTACATATAAAAGATCAAATAAATATTATGTAATACTATTTATTATATCATGTCATATTGAAAAGATTAAATAACGATATAATGTAGAGTAATATTTAAATAAATTTTATGTCTAATAAAGTTCGCTATATTTAGTAGATGATAAATAAATGAAATAAGACTAGCACCGTAAAACATTTGAAATAAGACTAAAAAAATCTTTAAGACAGAAAATTGGTCAGATATAATATGTTAATGTACTAATTTTTTTTCCATACGGTTTATTAGAGCTTTATTCTGATTATATTCAGATTCGATTAGGATCGCACACCTGATTTGATGGATGAGTCTTTCAATGAAGATATTTTACATTTAATAAGACTCGAACTTAAAATTTTACTTAAGTGATATCAACCCGATTAGCACTTGAATTAACGGGATAATTAAGTAAACTGCAAATTAACATATTGGATATTTTTTTTGTTGGGTAAAATATATCCCATCATTATTTCAACAATAAATTTGGATGAATTTGTTTGGAAATGTTTTTATTTAATGAGTAAATGTTAATAGCTCTGCATTTTTAAAGTAAAAATTCATCAGTCATAAATATACAAATTTCAAATTTCACTGGTTACTGCATATGGAATAAAATTTTCTTACCTGCTGATATCTCTTTCATGTTAAGCTATTTATCCTTTGATATGTAGTATATTTATTGAAAATAGAAATTTAAATAGAATAAAATGAAAATAAAAATGAATATAGGATAACAATTGAATGAGGCACGTAAAAGAGGATGTTAATGTAGGAAGATTTAAACCTGTTATTTTCAAATTAATATATATTTTTATGTCCCTTCATTAACCATTTAATTTATATTATATATAGAAGAGATAAATTAAAAAAATTTAAAATAATAATAAAATAGATACATGTATATTTAAATAGATAATATAAAAGGAGAGGATATCGAATTTGAGGATAGCATATTAGACTCCATGGTATTTTTTTTCCACGTGGCATCCAGCTGGACCAATTAGCAACGGTAGTAGGGTAATTATACGTACACGTGGCTACTGCCATTAGTTAGTCAGTTGACCCCAGGCAAGCAGGCAAGAGAGTAATATTCTGTACGGGCACGCGTTGGGCTCGGTCCCGTTCTCTTTGAGTTAGTTGGTTACAATTATTTCTTTATTATAAAATAATGAAAAGAAAAAGGCAAATAAAATAAAATATAGTAAAATAATAATCACGCGAATTAAATTGGGAAATATATAAATTGAGAAGAGAGAAGTGTGGAATCAGAAAGATAGAGAGACGCAGAATTTGAAATAAAAAGGCAAGGCGTGGTTTGAACTTAGAGAGAGAGAGAGAGAGTTCAGTGACAGAAATTACAATCGTAATTCTCGAAGAGAGGAGGAATTTGAGTTTGGTTGGGGTTGTTTATGGCGATATCGTCTATGGCGAAAGGCTGGATCTGAAATCTGTAATTTGGATTGTTTGAAAATTACTCGATTTGATCGTTATTTTTCGTGGATTTTTCTCGGTTGTGGATCTCTCGATATTTCGTCGTTTTTCTCGTGATTTCTTCTGCGGATTGTTTATAAGGAGTCAGAGGGGAGGGATTTGTGAAGTATAAGGCCTTGTGTTTTCTTCTCGTGTTGAGATTTGAAGAAGAGATATGGAGTGGAGTGCGTGTTTGGATGAGTATGAGAAACTTGTTATCAGGATGAACACTCCTAGGTTTGTTCCTTCTCTCTTCCTTTTAGTCTTTCAGTATATGTGTTCGTTATAGAGATTTTCAGTGGTTTTTCCTTGTATATTTCGCTTGATTTCTGTTCTGTTGCTGCTCTTTAATGGCGATTAGCAGCGGCTAATTCCTATTTTTCTAGATCTTTGTAATAATTGAAATTTTTGACTCCAAATTTCTAGTTTCGAATTTATATTTCTCAAATATGTTACAGTAACTTTTCATGGTGGAAGAATTTTGCATAATTAAGCCCTTAATCACACACAAGGTGCTAAATCCTGTGTAAATATATGCATAATTTTAAAATACTTTTCATCTCATGCTTGTTGAATTTTACTTGTTTCTTGTACCTTTTTCCCAATTTTTCCAGAAGCTTATACTTCCTAATTTGATTTTTTTTTTCATGATCCATGTTTTCTAAAACAAAATCAAAGCTGTAGGGCACTATTATTTTATTAAATTTTGAATTTTAAATTCTTATTTTAAAGTTGCTTCGTCTGACTTGACCTTTCTCTGCTTTTACAGGGTCGTCATCGACAATGCCGTTTGCCCCACTGCGACTCTAGTCAAGGTAACCCTTCCACGAAACTCCCATATACTGGCGATAAAGAGTCCAATCAATATTTGTCAACTGATTTGTCTAAACATGACGATTGCTTCTAATTTTTCCCAAATATTGACAGTGGCCTCATTTTTCGTTTCTTTGTCTTGTAGGTTGACAGTGCCAGGAAACACGGAATTTTGCTTGAAGCTGTCCAGGTTCTCACGGATCTGAACCTTGCAATTAAAAAGGCTTACATTTCTTCCGATGGGAGGTGGTTCATGGATGGTAAGTAAATACCGGCATTTATTTTCTTAGAAGCAGGGTTTCTCGAGAGCTGTACTGATGGAATTTTACTTTGTTTTCTTTTACTGCAGTTTTCCATGTGACCGATATAAACGGCAATAAGTTGACTGATGAGAAAGTTATTAACTACATTGAACAGGTTTTTGTTGTTCTTTAATATAATTAAAGTTCGTTTTCCGTTTTTGCATCTTTTATGTTGAAATTGAGTAATTTTCTGTCTTTACGTTGCAGTCATTTAGTACAATTCACTATAGTAGACCCGTTGATTTTAATGGGTTAACAGCGTTAGAGTTAACGGGTACAGACCGGGTTGGTCTTTTATCCGAGGTGTTTGCCGTGCTAGCTGATCTTCAATGTGATGTGGTTGAGGCCAAAGTTTGGACTCATAACAACAGAATCGCTTCACTTATCTATGTAAAAGACTGCAAGTCAGGCTCCCCAATTGAGGACTCTCAACAAATTAACAGAATCGGAGCTCGTTTAAGGAATGTCCTTAAGGGTGATAATGATATTAGGAGTGCAAAGACATCAGTCTCAATGGCAATCACACATACAGAGAGAAGGTTGCATCAGATGATGTTTGCTGATAGGGATTATGAAAAGAAGCCTATACTCGATGCCGATTCTCCAGTGGTGACTGTTCAAAATTGGGTGGAGAGAGGTTATTCAGTTGTTAATGTCCAATGTAAAGATCGATTAAAGCTTATGTTCGATGTTGTTTGTACATTGACCGACATGGAATACGTTGTGTTTCATGGTACAATCAAAACAACAGGCTCCAAAGCTTATTTGGTATGTAATTACTCTGGTAATTCTAACAGCTAGTTTGTATGCTTGATTATTAAGTTTGTTTATTGACTTGTATGAAATGATTTTTTTTCAGGAATTTTACATCAAACACACAGATGGAACACCCATTAATTCAGAGCCCGAAAGGCAGCGAGTAATCCAATGTTTACAAGCGGCAGTGGAGAGAAGAGCCTCTGAGGTATATCTTTGATTCCAAAGTCACTTTCTTTGTTTCCTTATGCAAAAGTTAGGTAAAATCCATTGAGACCCCGTAAAATTTGCACGATAAAACTAGCCCCTCAACTTAGGCAAAAGTGCATTGGTTTCCTCTCAATACCACATGTCAGCTTCTGGTTGGTTTGACTTTTCAAATATGTCATTTTTATTTCTTCAATCAAAAGCTAACACGTGGCAATGAGGGGAAACCAGTGCACTTTTGCAAAGTTCAAGGTGCTAGTTGTAACTTTTGAAAGTTCAGAGTGGCGTCCGACTTTTCATGCCAAGTTCAATGGGATAATGATGTATATGGCCCAAAAGTTGAGAGTTATCTTTCAAGATTTAATGGGAATTTTTTTATTTGCTATGAACAGGGTGTAAGGCTAGAGTTAAACACGGCTGATAGGCAGGGACTTTTAGCAGATGTGACAAGAACATTTAGAGAGAATGGGCTCAATGTGACAAGGGCAGAGATATCAACCACAACAGATATGGCTTTAAATGTATTCTATGTAACAGATTCAATGGGCAACCCAGCAGACCCAAAGATAATTGAATCGGTTAGACAAAAAATTGGCCTGAGTAATTTGAAAGTGAAGGAATTGCCTCTTTTAACATCCCAACAAGAGGCGGATAGGGAAGATAATGGTGTGGGGGTGGCAGGAACAATGTTGTTGTCACTTGGAAGCCTTGTAAGAAGGAATCTGTACAATTTGGGATTAATCAGATCATATTCTTGAAGTGAGTGAGAATTAAGGTAAAGAAAGCAAATTTAGATCCTTTTTAATTAGAGGGTGGCATAGCATATTCTTTGCTTGGAATTTGGGTTTTGTGTGTTGTGTACATATGGGAAAAAGGTGGGATTTGGTGATAGCAATGTAGTAGTTGTTGTAGGAGTAGGTTAGTTATTGGTGGGTATGGTTAGTGATTGCTGTGATAGAAAAACATAGATTTGTCGGTGGGAGAAAGTTAGGTGATATTGAAAACATTGTTCACAGATGTACATAATGACCTATTAATATCATTAGTTTAAAATGGTTGACTTGATTTATTCTATTGTTCATTAATCTTTATTACAAGTTTTTTTTTTCATCAACTTTATTATAAGTTTTAATATTGTGAATGGCGACCTGACAAATGAGGCCTTGTTGTTGCGTATTAAAGAATGTATTCTCTAAAATACATTTTTTATTATTGTGCTTGTGGTCGTCTAGTTTATTCAAATTTTTTTTTTCTACCTTATTTAATCTCGTGCGAGTGTGGGCTTAAACCTGTGATCCTTAAAATTACAGTTTTAAGGTTCAACTACTAGACTGAGAAATTGGATTAGGTTTTGTTTATGATGCTTTGGTTGTTCAAAAATCATAATAAGTTAATAACTAACCAAATGAGTAGGAAATAATTATACAAATATATAACTAAATATTAATAAGGGATAGTTCAAGTCGAGTCTCACATTTATAGTAGTAACTTGGGTTTCCTAGTGTTTGAAACTTTTTTTCTATCACGGTATTAGTTACGCCGCGGGTAATTGAAATAAGGGTAAATTTTAAAAAAAAGTATCTTGTGGTTTTACTGATTTATAAAATAGAGTTTAGGAGTTTTTTTTTAAAATGGGGTTCGTGGTTTCAAAAAATTTATAAATAAAGGATTCTCAGTATTAAATTATGTCACAAAAATAGGTAATTTTATTCATTTTTCTCTAAATTTTGTGAGATAGAATACAACACACACCAGTGAAAAATTTTGAAATTTTTTTGACTTGTGCAAATATTTTTTAAAATTAATTATTATAACAAACTTTAAAAAATCATAAAAATAAAAAAATCTTCAAAAATTATTCAAACTCTTGTGTATAATTTTTAAAGGCTTAATACATCAAGACACCCTTCAATTTATCCCAAAATGTCTATTTATCCCATAAACTTTCAAGTATTTCAATTAATCTCCTAAACTTATTTAAAGTGGACCTCTGAGCCCCTTATATCCAACTATATCCGTCCCACCTCAAAGAGTGTAATCATAGTTTGAAAAATTAAATAAATAAAACTTGGACACGTGGCGTGAACCATCAAGCTTACAAGTTAATATATAAAAAAATTGCAAAAAAATCCCTACAAAATTAATACTTTCAAATATGCCATCTTCAACCTCCCATTTCCTGCATTTTTCTTTTCATTCTTTCCTCTCATCCTAATAATCAAACTAATTTAATCCCATTTAACGAACATTAATCAACCCAATTAAAGCAGTACCACAAATATGAAATACCCCCATAACCAACTTAACACAAAAATCTAATGAATGAATTAAAAAGAAAGAAATTCAATATTGGCCTAAAACTAAAGTCCAAAATAGCATCAGTTATTCTCCATGTGATGAATTGCATCAATCATTCTACAAGTAAGGGTACAGATGAACTGCATTAGTTATCGAGGAAATGGGGAATATGTGATAGAGATGGAAATAGATGAAATTGAAAATCCAAATGGAAATGAAATGGATACAGTGAAAAGTATCAATTATCGTTCACCAACCAAAAATGAGAATAGATGAAATGGAAATGAATCTTTAGAGAGATAAAGGCAAAGAAAATGAAATTTTAGATAGAGTAACTAAACGTCATTCGACGCCCAGATTTCCAATTGAAACTTCTCCGGAGAAGTTCCCCGCCGGAAAAAATGGAACCCAAACTAACGGAAAAGGGAAAAATAGGGTTAATGAAAATTACTTTTCAATTTATTTAGACAATTTTTTTTACTAATGAAAGAAGAGCCGCTTGCTTAACTTTTTCAACATTGCCATATCTTCGGCAAAGTCAGCAACATGGGGCCGGATGTATGCATTAAACGAGTTTAGGAGGTTAATTAAAACACTTTAAAATTTTAGGGGTAAATAAGTATTTTGAGATAAATTTAAGGGATTTTTAATGTATGAAGTCCCTTTTAAATAATAAGATTAAAGTATTAGAATTTTAAATTATTTAAAATATTTAATGTAACGCTACTATTTATAAGTCAAAAGTTCCTTTTTACAAATATTTGGAGATCACAACCCCATTTTAAAAAAAATTTCTTCAGACCTCGTTTTATAAATGAGTGAAATCACGAATTGCTTTTTTTAAATTTATCCTTGAATTAATAAATCGTTTTCATTTCTTATTTGGTTTAGCTCGATTCGATCAAATCTTTCCCTCATTACATGTTTTGTCAATTTGGTGTGGTTTAGTTGTGTTCGGTTTCAAGTGAGTGCTCAGCCCGATCGATTTTCATATTTCTTTTGCAAAATAAGAAGATTATGCGATTGGGAGTCTAGAACATGGAATTAACTCCTTATCATTTAGACCAAACTTTTTTATAGCAACATTGTGTTCATCTCTTTGTCATTTCACATAAAAAAAATAGTCTGTAACCTTTTATAGATTTAACAAACTGAAACAACACAATTTCAAGATATAGATTTAAAAACTATTTCCATTAAGAATTACCGGGCAACATAAATTTTTTAGTTGCACAATCTCTGAACTTTAGAGACTAAATCAATGAACGATTTACATAAAGGTGACTAGTGTTTTGTACAATTTCAGTTAAATGATTGATACGTAGCTACTTTTATTCTTATAATATAAAATAGAAAAAAAATTACATGTCTCCGATGGTGTCCCATTCTATGTCCCCTATTCATTTTCTGACACATGGCATTTGTGTTATTATTTTATTATTTTTTATATTTACTTTCCTACTTTTCATTACATCTCTCCTATAAATTTGTCACATGTCAGAAAATAAATATGAGACATGAAAGGAGACATCAAATTAAGGATATATAATTTTTTTTTCATTTAAAATATCACTACATATCAAGCATTCAAAAAAAAAAGATCTAAAATATCGGGTTCTCTCTGTAATTTCCTTTGATAGGAAAAAAAAAAGGGAAAAGAAGTGGCGAATGGGCATGCATGAAGCAGTGAGAACTAATGGTCATTTGATTTTGGGGTCCTCAAATTCTCATCCTTTATTTTTCTAATGTCAAAGTTAACATAAAATTTATTACGTCAGTTACATAGTTTAATGACATATTACTATTCAACCATCAAAGATTTACGTTCCAAATTAGAAACTTAACTAGCTATTTGTCTCCGATACGATAACGTTCATTTAAAAATGGTAAACTTTAAAAATATATTACGTAGTTTTTATGTTTTATAAAAAAATTTATGAAATTATTTTTAAATGGGTATATGTGATTTTAAAAATTATTAGCAAATAAAAGTTAATCACAAGGTATGCTTTTAAAATTGCTCGTAGCATTTTTTGTTAATACTACATGAGTTAATTTAATAAATTTTAAATTCTTAAGTTTTAACTATATTATTTACGAATCATATATCGATATTTTAGTAAGTTTCATAAATTTTTTATTTTGTTATAAATTTTTGAAGTTATCATCAATTTTGAATTAAAAAAATTATTTGTACATTTCAAAATTTTAAAATTTATCACTAAGTTGTATTGTATTTTTATTAATTAAGCTAGCGGTGATTTCAAAATTTTAGAAATCCCTTTTTTCTAACTTTTAAAACCACAAACATTCATTTAAAAAAAATTTAACAAATTTTTTTTTATAAAATAGGTGACATTTAATTAAAGTTTATTGTAAAAATAATAATTAGGATTATATAAATTCCATTAATCAATTATCTAATAGATAAAGATAATGTAGTGTGTAGATTTGACTCTGGAGGCTGAAGCAAGCCAGCATTGTGCAGCGTTTGATTACACATAATAGTTTGATCATATGAATTAATTAACAGAATCTTAAAAGAAAGCAGTCAAAGATTGAATGAAATTGCTGAAAAAAGAAAAATAAAAGAAAGATTAATTTCTTTTTTTCCTTCTAATTATTTTATTACATTTTCGAAATGAAATTTATTACTCTATTATTGTTAGATCAATTTAGAGTCCCTCCAGGGTGTATACTGTATAGTAAAAATGAAAGTTTAAGTGCTCAGAAATTAAAATGAAAATTAAGTGATAAATAAATGAAAACCATTTTATATGTTAAATTCAAAATTTAAAATAAAAATTATTGACTTATTAATTTAAATACTCCCTCCACCTTTTTTATCTGTCACTTTAGAATTTTTATTAAAATCAATAAAATATCTAACTGTTAAAATGATTACTTTATCTCTTATATCATTATACTAAGGGTCAGTTTGACATTATTGTTTGAGCTGCTTCCAAAATAAGTTATTCTCACAAACTTTTAATAGTACTACATATTTTAGCTTTGGACAATACATTTTGATCTTTCACACTAATTAATTAGGAACTGTCTGATTTATTTTTTCCAAAATCAAATCTGCAGCTTTAAAAAAAACTTAAAAATGGAGCTTTTCAGAAAAGCTGTTGAAAAAACTTCAAAAACTCACCGCTAAACTAACCTTAAAATTTTCTTTTTTTTCAATTACTCACTTATAATTTTATCAATTTATTATCTCTTTCCTAATTAATATAGGGCTAAATTAAAAAAAATTAAAAATACATTGAAAATAAAAAATAATAATTAAAAAGGGTGGAAACAAAAAAGCTAAAGAAGACAAATAAAAAAGTGAATGGAGTAATGTATTGACTTAATTTCAACTTTTAATTAGCTAAATAATAAATCCCATTAAGGTCTCTTATTATTGATTTTATTCACTGTTTTAAAATTTTTTCTAGTTTTATTTATACGCTATTTTAGAATTAGTCGTTTGAATTTTTTATTTTTCGCGCGTTATCAGACTCTTGATGATTATATTTTCGTCTAGATATCGTCTAGTCTGGTTTTTTCGCCTGGGCACCGCCTAATTCGATTTTTTCCGCAAGTTTTAAGATACTGATACTTATAATAATTATAGTTCAATTTTTAAAATTAAAAAAGGTAGCTCGGTTGGTAAAACTAATGTACAATAAAATATTCTCACCATACAATTTTCTTTTTGAATCTGAAATCGAAAAATAATACGCTATAGACTAAAAAAAATTAGTGAGGATATTTATTTTTAAGAAATTGATTTTAATGTTGATGTATTTTTATGTTAGAATCAGCCAAGACTTATGTTTTCATATATTAAACTATGTTTTTGTAAAATATTATTATATTATAATTTATTTTTAAGTTAAATTTATACTTTTATCTATTAATAATTATAAAAAATAAAAAATTTATAAATCCAAGCTTTTAAAGCCCTTACCGCTCGACTAGCGCCTAGCAATTTTTAAAACATTGATTTTATTTGATGAATGAGTTATCAATACCTAATTTATTAACATTAAAAGTCCTTACATTTTTTTTGAAATGAATTGAAATGAATAATGTAAAAAAGGAGTTTTAAGTTATTTTCTAAAGAAATTTATCCTACCTAGATTTCAATCAGCTGTTTTTTTTTTAATTTTTGTTGAGGTGCTACATATAGTTTTGCTAAGTTATGAGAAAAATTATGTGAGATCTTGCGACATTAGAGCTAAGTTGTAAGAGAAACTATGTGATGTTTTCCCCTTAAGTGGGTGATTAAGGTCCATAATTGGAACCGTTTTATTATTTTTAATGAGAAAAACATTTCCAGAAAGATATTTTTTTGTCATTTATTTCCTTACCTGAAACTAATGGTTTATTACGTGTATTAAAACTTCAACGGCTATTTGGCTTAATGTCCAACAATTATATTTTCATTCATGTTTTGTAACCTCCAGCGATTACGGTTATTAATGTCCTAATTATTTAGGTAATTCTCAACATCTCTTTATCTAACTATAAAAAAAAGTTTGTTGTGTTATAACACCGAATTTTACAATCTCTTTTTTCTCTCTAGAGTATTTGGATATAAATATTGCATTCCGATTCATGTTTGCACTTTCAATTCAAAAGTGGATAAGTTGTTTAATTCTAGAAAAAATTATTAAATATTGGAGACCCGATTTTGAACTTTGTTATTGAATGCTTTGTGTTAACTAGCGTTTCAACACTTGTGTCTTGTCTTTGGAACACATTTCAATACTTAGTTCCTTCTTCTGATCAACTTGTTTCTGCACCTTCTAAACCTTGCTTCTAATGCCCCTCTTGAACAGGCTTCTGATCAACTTCTAGATGTCTATTGTATAAGTGAATGGAATCAGTCTGTAAGTGATACCCTTTATAAGAACAGAGGTTGTAGTAAAAACGGATGTAAATTTAAAGAAAGCAAATATATAGAAAAGGAAAATGAAATTGGAGAAAGTTAAAAAATATATGAAGTGAAAATAAATGAGTTACAACTAAGTTTGGTGAGTTTTGACCAAACAAGAACATGTTAGTAGTAGTACTTTACCACATTTAAGCTTAGAGGTGAGCTGGCCATTAATGCACCTGTAAGTTCGGCGGTTGAGCTGGCAAATTCCCATGTGTTACCAAAAACTACTCCTAGTAACATGCTTCTGTCCTAACTCACGTGATCTCTCATGTTTATTGAATTCCGGCTCTTCTTTTCATGCATTTATCTGTTCACGAATTTTTGGCCCCTTCTCCATTTAATGGATTCAAATCAGTTAAAACAATTGTGAAAAAGTTATTATTCATTGGTGGATTGATATCTAATACTGTACTATTACTGATAGATTCTTTTAGTATTGAAAGTAAGTCCAAACAGAGACACAACCACTTATATTTAAGTCCATATATCTTCCATGTGACTTCCGACGTTTTAATACTATCCTTTACACCCTTATTATTCGACTTCCTGAAAATATTGTAAATATCGTACATTTGAGTTTCGATATTTCAGAATTTATCTCATAAACTGACTTGAATTCTTGATCGAATTCCTGCAGAATAACACAATTATGGGGCCGATCGGGGTTACTTTTAATGGACTCTTTAATGCTTGAGTCGGTAACGTGTTTAGAGAGAGAAAGTTTAGTGAGAAATTGTGAGTATTAGAATATTGTACCTTAGACTTTATATAGGCATTGCCGCCGTCCCATTCCTGATGGAATAGGGAGTCTTTAGTTATGATAGCATTATAACTCTTCTTACACTTATCTAATACTTGGTTTCCAAGTAGATTAGGATAAAGCTTTCTGTTAGAGAGAGTATAGGGATTGAAATCCTAGCTCGATTTTTTCTACTTGTGTGACACGAAATCCTCGTCTAGCCGACATATGGCCGCCTCGAGGTCCTACATGCTTAGGGCAGGCGTGTGCCACGTACATATGCTTTGTCATAAGGTCACCGCCTGGAATATTATCCGAGTCGGACTTCTTAGGACAGGATCGCAGATTGATTATCTTTCCAAGGACATGAGCTAGGCAGCTCAAGTTAACCCGGTTACCCGAGACGAGTAAGAATATATTGCTGAGTTATCACCTGGTTTATTGACCTTTATTATTCAATTTGTAGAAAAAATCATGGTTTTGAAATCCGAATCAGATCGGGTTCGACCGAAATCGGTGCTTGGTCCGGTCGGGTTTCATCCGATTCTTGACAAAGTCAAGAATCGTTCGATTCCTGATTGAGCCGGTCAGTTAAATCTGAAACCGACCGATTTAACCACTCCCGGTTTATTGGATCAATATTTTAAAAAATAATCTTTATTATTTATGGGTATTGAACTCAAGACCTCCATGCTTAGGGCAGGCGTGTGCCACGTACATATGCTTTGTCATAAGGTCACCACCTGGAATATTATCCGAGTCGGACTTCTTAGGACAGGATCGTAGATTGATTATCTTTCCAAGGGCATGAGCTAGGTAGCTCAAGTTAACCTGGTCACCCGAGACGAGTAAGAATATATTGCTGAGTTATCACTTGGTTTATTGACCTTTATTATTCAATTTGTAGAAAAAATCATGGTTTTGAAATCCGAATCAGATCGGGTTCGATCGAAACCGGTGCCTCGTCCGGTCAGGTTTCATCCGATTCTTGACAAAGTCAAGACTTTGTCAAGAATCGGTCAATGCTTGATTGAGTCGGTCAGTTAAATTTGAAACCGGCCGATTCAACCACTCCCAATTTATTGGGTCAATACTTTTAAAAATAATCTTTATTATTTATGGGTATTGAACTCAAGACCTCCTACCTCCACCACTATACTACTACAAACAACTAACACACAATTCTCACTTTATATTTATATCATAAATCATTCAACTTTGAAATTATTTTAAGTGAAACTAAATTATTATTTTTAAAAAATTAAAAATAATACATTTTAATTTTTATTTAATATATCATATGAATTTGATTGAATGTATTATATTTTAAATTTATTTCATTCAATTATAAATTATATTTTTAATTTTTTAATATAACTAATGACCTTTAAATTTTTAAACTATTTTTAAATTTAAACTTATACTTTTTTATTTAATATATTGTATTCAAAGTTATAAATTTTACACATTTATTCTTTAAGTGAATAATTTTTATATGATATAAATAAATTTAATATTAATAATCCATTATTTTTACTACATTATATTGTATTTAATTTTTTACTTAAAGTATTAATATGAATTATAAAGTAATAATATAAAATATTAATAATTATTGGTAAGATATAACTAATATTTGCATATTTAATATTAAATTATAAAAAAATTAATAATTTAATATATTTTAAAAAAATTCAGTTCGATCATCGATTTAATCCGGTTAAACTTTAAATTCATAATCCACTCTATTTAACGGTTCAATGGCCGATCAGAATTTAAAAACAACGGAAAAAATTGTGTGTCAATTTAGTCATACTCGTAGAAAATAGAGTGTATATCAGCTGCTTGCAAAAATCCACATAATGGACCAAACCGTTACTTTTTTTTCCGTCAAATAATAGAGTAATCATGTTGATTAGAGCATCCAATTTCGTCACTTTCAATTCATTAAAATTATACTTGATGTTTTAGTTAGTTATTTATATAGTTATGGCAGAATCAGACAAATATACAGTTTTGTTGTTTTTTCATTAATTTAAATGTTGTTTGACCATTCCTTGTAATTAAGCTATTAGTATTGTCATATTCGATGTCCCAATATTATTTTAATTTCTAATTTGAGTTATATTTCCATTTTCCAATTTACTGATTTCGAACAATGACAAAAGATGAAGCCAAAACCTCTCAACTGTCTATACACTTCCCACTTGCAAATAAATTAATGCATAATTATCTTAATTATAGTTTAATAGTAATATACACAACTAGCATATAAAGAATAAAATAACAAAAGATAGTTTCTTATTGTTTGTTGTAGAAATCGAAAAATTTAAGCAACGTTCTTTGGTAAGGAAGTGTAATAGGTGTTTTCTTTTGTATGCAAGAATCAAATTTTATTTCATTCTTGTTTTTGTCCATTCATTCAAAGTTACAATTAGTTAAAGAAAGTATATACTAATATACCTACCTACTTAGGTCTTTTTTTCAAGTTACTGGTAGTATTACGCTCTGTTATTTTTAACTTATAAATAGCAGTATTGAACTGAATTGAACTTAGGTTCGTCCCTGAGCATAGGCCAGGGGTGCGACGGTCTAGGGCCCCCGATTGAAAGGGCCCCAATTTCAAAACTACCCGTATATGTATATATAAGATTTAAGATATTTTATGAATTTATTCTATGTCAATGAATTTATGCTAGGTATGGACGAAAATTTGACTTTTGATAGAGTTTCGTGGTGTTGAAAGATCCATATAGCCGACTCTACCTAGCGTGGGATTTAAGGCTTAGTTGGTTGGTAGGTATTCTATATCAATGAGTTGAATTATTAACATAAAAAACCTTAAAATTGTACTTCTACTAAAAATAGTTAAAGTTTACATAAATTTTTTTTATCGAACGAGCCTTTATTTATTTTCTCGCTTAGGGCCCTTGAAATTTTAGGACCAGCCCTGACTGAACTGAACTGATAAATACTTATTTCAGTATAAATTTATATATATGCAGTGCTGATAAGTAATGAATTGAACTGAATAGATTATAAGTTGAAAAAAATAAAGTCTTAATTTTTGTATTTTTCCGTTAAGGGAGAGGAGATTCTAAGCAAGTTGACCTTAGGACAAATATACCGATTTAATGCTATAAATAATTATTGTTATTTATAAATTGTTGGTATATTAAATAATAGAAAAATATATTTGTTGAAAATTGACTATATATGTAAGGATATTATAACAATAATAAGAGAAAGCAGAGAGAGAATTTGAGAGAAACTTTTATTTCTTATTTCTGAGATATATGAAATGAAGAAATTGAATTCCTATTTATAGAGAAATCCAACGGTAAAAATGGTAAATAAGTAAGAAACATATTATATCAAATAATAATGACAGGTAGAAAAGTAGAAAATATATCACATTAAATTATTAATGACGTGGGCCCTACATCAATAATTTAACACTCCCCCTTTGATGTATCATCTGCCGCGAATGAGACACTACCTCGTTAAAAACCTTACTAAGGAAAAATCCTCTAGGATAAAAACCTCAGTTAAGGGAAAATGAGTACAGTGTTTACTCCCCCTGTTCACGAGTTAACTGGAGATCCTTAAGACGACGCATTCCAATGCTGTAAATCAATTTCTTGAAAGTTAAGGAAGGTAAAGCCTTGGTAAATAAATCTGCTAAATTGTTACACGAGCAGATTTGTTGAATACTGATTTCACCATTCTTTTCCAGATAATGAGTGAAGAAATTTTTTTGTAAAATATGCTTTATTCTGTCTCCTATAATATAGTCTTCCTTCAATTGAGCAATACAAGCAGCATTATTTTCATATATTGTCATTGGACCTTCCTTGACCCTACCTTTTTCACATGCTTCTTGGATATGTTTGATTAATGATCTCAACCGCATACATTCACGACTTGCCTTGTGAATAGCTATTAACTCCGCATGATTTGAGGAAGTAGCTATAATTGTTTGTTTTGTCGATTGCCAAGATATAGTTGTTCCTCCATATATGAATAAATAGCCCGTCTGAGATCGAGCTTCGTGTGGGTCGGATAAATAACCCTCATCCGCATATCCAATTAATTTAAGCTTAGATTCAGGTGAATATAATAAGCCTAAATCAGTAGTTCCTTGAAGGTAGCGCATTATATGTTTAATTCCATTCCAATGTCGTCTTGTAGGTGTAGCGCTGTATCTTGATAATAAATAAACAGAGAATGCTATGTCCGGTCTTGTGTTATTAGCAAGATACATCAAAGCACCTATTGCGCTTAGATACGGTACTTCAGGACCGAAAACTTTTTCATTATTTTCTCTAGGAAGAAAAATATCCTTTTTCACATCGAGTGATCGTACAACCATTGGATTACTCAATGGATGTGCTTTGTCCATATTAAATCGTTTCAGGATCTTTTCTGTGTAGTTTGATTGATGCACTAAAATTCCCTTTTCAAGGTGTTCAATTTGCAAACCAAGACACAATTTTGTCTTTCCAAGATCTTTCATCTCAAATTCTTTCTTTAAAGAATCAACTGCTTTTGGAATCTCTTCTGGAGTTCCAATAATATTCAAATCATCAACGTAAATTGAGATGATAATAAAATTAGATCCTGATTTTCTTATAAAAACACATGGACAAATTGGATCATTTTTATATCATTCTTTCAATAAATATTCACTGAGACGGTTATACTACATGCACCTAGATTGTTTTAATCCATATAAGGATCTTTGTAACTTTATCGTGTAAAGTTCTCGGTTGCCATATTTTTCTGGCAGCTTTAATCCTTCAGAGATTTTCATATAAATATCATTATCAAGCGAACCATAAAGGTAAGCTGTGACAACATCCATCAAGTGCATCTGTAAATTTTCTTGCATTGCAAAACTAATAAAATATCTAAAAATTATTGCATCCACCACCGAGAATATGTCTCCTCATAGTCTATCCCAGGTCTTTGAGAAAAACCTTGTGCAACTATTTCATTTCTCTCATTTCTTTTTCTAATAAAAACTAATTTATTATCGACATGTTTTACGTCTTGTGGTGTTCGAACTACTGGTCCGAATACTTTGCGTTTTTCAAGGGAATTCAGCTCTGCTTGAATTGCTTCTTTCCATTGTTGCCAATCATTTCTACTTTGACATTCTTCAATAGATGTTGGCTCATGATCCACATTTTCATTTTCAATAATGATCGCAACATTATATGAAAAAATATAGTCTATAACTATTTTATTGCGATTCCATCTTCTTTCAGTATTGATATAATTTATTTGAATTTCTTCATTTTCAATAGCTTCAGATATTTGCAATGCAGGTGCTTGCACTTCTTCTAGAAGTGTAATTATATTTATATCCTCAATGGGAATATCTTCATTATCAATAACTTTCCTCCTTTTAGAATTTTTATTCTTTGAACCAATAGGTCGTGAAACACCCTTATCATATAATAACTATAGAAAAATACCATAAAAAAATTTTTGTACAAAAATATTTATATATTAACACAACCATAATATTTCACATCAACTCTAATATCATTCGTTTATATTACAAACCATAATTATGCTTGATTAGAAAAATCAAAACCCGACCACTTTCTATTCTATATGCTTGTCATGTGAGGAGAGAGAGCGAGATGGACACAGCCGACAGACCTTTCTTCCATGACAGCTACAGGTAAGGACCTTCTAGTACAATACTTTATCTACGACTTCAACAACTGAAAAATATAGCGATTTATATGAGTCGCCACTCAGTGAATATAAACAATCAATGAATTTAACAATCACATACAGTCACACCTTCAAAATAAACATACAGTCATTCTTATATACTATTGGATGATTCATTTATTTAATTGTTGTGACACTTCTGGCCAAACTATTGCCCCGGGATACATGTAACATTTGTAATAGATAACAATTGATTTGCTAGCCAGCTATATAATAATTGGTTGACCTTTTGGTCCAGATAAATAATTGGTTGACCTTTCGGTCCATTTGTCAAATATTGTAATTGGTTGACCATATAGGTCCAGATAACAGAACATGTATTGCAATGTTTGATCGGCTATGTCAAAACGTCTCTCTTTATTTCATTTGTTCCTGTATAATTACTTATATCATGAATAATTCAATTATCTCATGTTTCACCAAATAAACATATTTTCATATAATTCAAATTCTCCAAATAGATATATAATTATTCAATTCTCAACAATTCACCAAATATTCAAATATCACATATCAAAACGTTTCACCCATTCATATTATATTTATACTCACAGATGGAATGCTAATTTCCACGAAATCGACTTGTTTCCTCCTCTTGAACACTTTCACGACCTCATGTTCCTATAAGCATAAATTCACATCAATACATTTCACCTTGTGTTGTTTTCTATTTATAAAGTTTTCATGACTTAAACCATTGTTACTTGTATACTTGTTCATATGACCTTGCTCTACTTAAAAATTCAAAACTTTCAATTCACTTCTCCAAATGATCTGATTCTTTTTTTATTCTATCCCTAATACACAAGGCTATAACGTACTAAAACCTCAAAAATTTTAGAGTCTTATACGGTGTATAGGGAATTTCCCATCAAAACCTATTTCATTGTCTTCACTCACAGTTTCAATATGATATCCATTTCTGCGAATATCTTTAAAACTTAATAAATTTATGTGAGAATTTGGGGAAAATAATGCATTATTTATAATAAGTTTTGTTCCCCTTTGTAATATAATACTAGCTCTTCTAGAGCCTTCAACCATTTTTGTTTATCCCGATATTGTGGTAACAACAGTTTCACCCTTTTTAAGAATATTAAAATTTGTTGCCTCTTTGAGAATAGTATGGGTGGTGGCACTATCTACAATACATAAATTTCCTTCATTTTTCTTGAAGTCATATAATACCGGAAAAGAATTCATTTTCTTCATTGAAGAAACGAAAGATGCATTATTATTTATTAATAAATAAACATTGCATAAAAAGTACATTAAATAGCAATAACAAAAGCAAATCAATAATAACATAAAAATTATAATATATTAATTAAGCAAAATATATGGACTAATTATTCAAATTTTTCCTTGCCACTGATGCTGGATAACAGAAAATCATCTATCTCCATATTGGGGATATCAATAGGCTCATTAGTTGGGGTATTATCATCCAATATAAAATTGGTTTCTGGTTCTGCACATTTCTTGAGAGATGCTTGGTATAAGTTTACCAAATGTTTAGCGGTTCTACAAATTCTTGACTAGTGACCATTCATACCGCATCTTTGGCATTTATTTTCATCATCTTGACTGTTATTTCTTTTATCAAATCTTTCAATTTGATTATTTCACTTCTGGTGGCTATTTATATTTTTTCACTTAGGGTGGAAGTTATTACTATTATTATTATTAACATGTTTCCACTTCGGATGGAAATTGTTATTATTATATCCTCTACCACGCCCATTACCCCGACCTCTACCTCGATCACGACCACGACCATTTCTGCGGCCGCGTCCAGTAAAATTATTATGAATTATTGCATTCGCTTCAGTGAATGGATTTATTTCGGTAGGTCGTAGTTCATGGTTTTTCAACATGAGTTGATTTCTCTGTTCTGCTAGGAGAAGAGCAGTAATTAGTTCACTATATTTCTTATAATCTTTTGCCCTGTATTGTTCCTGTAATACCATATTATTCAAAAGAAAAGTAGAATGTGTCTTTTCCAATAAATCCTCATCAGTTATTTCCTTTTCACATAATCTTAATGTGGATGTAATTTGAAAAAGTTTAGAATTGTATGGACTAACAGATTCAAAATCTTGTAGCCTTAAGTTTATCCATTCATACTGGGCATTTGGTAGAGATATTTTCTTAGGTGTTCAAACCTCTCCTTTAATTATTTCCAAAGATCTGCAGGATCTTTGACAGTCAAATATTCTGATTGAAGTGATTCATCAAGATGACGGCGGAGAAAAACTAGAGTCATTGCCTTATACTGAGGTCCACTATTATTATTTTCAATAATAGTATTATTAAGACCCATTGATTCTAGATACATTTCTACATCCAACACCAAGTAAGATAATTTTTTTCCGATACATCAAGGGGAATAAATTCCAAACTTTTGATATTAGACATATTAAGAATTATAAGTATAATATATATATATATATATATATAAAGGAAATAAATTAATTATGCCTTATTTTAGATTTATTTGTTGATATCCTTGATCGATAAAGCAAGCCCGTGCCGATAAGGTGTTGAAAATTGATTATATATGTAAGGATATTACAACAATAATAAGAGAAGGGAGAGAGAAAATTTGAGAGAAACTTTTATTTCTTATTTCTGAGATATATAAAATGAAGAAATTGAATTCTGATTTATAGAGAAATCCAACTATATAAATAATAAATAAATAAGAAACATATTACATCAAATAATAATGACAAGTAAAAAAATAAAAAAATATATCAAATTAAATTATTAATAACATTGACCCTACATGAATAATTTAACAGTATTCCCATTTTTCTCCAAAATTAACATTATGGGACTGTATAGTTTCATAATCAATCAATCAATGGGCAAATATTAATTTTAAGAAAATTTTATCGCCCAATCAAACACAAAAATATAAGTCAAATCCTAATCATCAACTCTATTAGTATAATTTAATGTTTTTGAGGTGACAAACATATATGAAGGATAATTAAGTATATATGGCCGGCTGCCTCCTTAAAATAGTTGTTTACATTCGACAAAAACAAAGAGATAAATAATCTTGTTTTTCCCATTAATCTTCCAATAATACTGTAACTACCTCCTCAGTGTTCTTGTTAACACTAATCCAATTTATGCAAATAAGAAAAATAATCAATTATACTGACTCGATTAATTTTTTTTATTTATGAATCAAAATTTGGCTTCATAATTAACGGAATCAGTTAATCAATTTTCTAACGTAAATATGCGTGGAATCTTCATCTTGGAGCATATTTTGAGTATGTAATTGGAATCTAATGGATGCTTGAATTTGTCGTTTTATTAATGATGCAAGAAATTAGTTAATAATTGGAATAAAAAAACGAAAAAGTGGATTATTGGACTGATTAGTTGAAGTCGATTGAATGACGAACAAAGAATAATATTTTCCTCAGTTGTTATATTGCACATGTTAAAGTCGTGTAGGGTCTTTAGTTTGTTCTTTTCATCGAACTTGCCAACCGATTCTCTTTTTGGGAGAAGACTTGACTCGATTGAAGAGCCAGCCCTCTACACTACGTTATTATTGGTATGGGAGTTTATCGGTCACGATCGCACTATTTCATTCGTTAGAAGAAAAAGATGCCTTAAATTTTTTAGGTCGTGCAGACATGCTTGGTTCTCTTCTTTTAGACAATTTTAGATATTTCAATTAAAAAAAAAGTTAAGGATTCAAAACTCAACTTTTTTTAATTATCAATCAAAATTGTGTTTCATTAAAAACTTGTTATTGATGAATTTACATATGTAAAAAATCATTTCTGACGATCGAACCTTTTTAAACTATTTCTTTTGAACAAATATTTTTTACTTATTCGGTTTAGTTCAAGTTACAATTGAGGATAGTTCGCAACCTCCAAATGTCCTAGGAACATCCTAGCCGATGTTTCTGAGGAGTAGGCACGCTTATCAAGTCAGCGTTTTGTCACGTTTTAATCGTTTGTCAAGTTAGGGTTGAAATGGTTCTTAAAATATTTTGGACCTCCTCGACACTTGCGACCCTTGTTACTAGTCTAACACGGCCATTTATCCATTAGATCGCACTAGTGTCAAGGCCGGTCCTAACAATTTGAGGAACCTAGGTGAAATAAATGCATCTTTAATTAAAAAATTTAGGTAAAATTGAAATATATTCTAATAAATATTAAAATAGAAAGTACAATTTTAAAAACTTCTTGCTCTATATTACTAATTTAACTCATTTATATTGAAAAAATTCGTAATTTTTTTAACTTTTATATATGTGTATCACACACATAGTTATAAAATATGGGCAATTTCGATTGTGCACTCTAGACCATCGCACTCATGATCTATGCTCAGTGCCGGCCTGACTTGTGTTTGGTACCACTTTTCTTACATGGTATTTTTTTTTATTTGGGAAATTAAGTTTTCAATTTTGATAATCATATGTACTTCATAACATTGGGTTAGTTATATATTTTCCTATAAGGCTGGCCATGATTCATCAGTAGATAGACTAATTTTGGATTTTGTTCTCGATAATTTGGTTTGGCTATAGACCGTGGAAGAACGTTGTGAATATAAAACATTTATTCATATAAAAGAGACTGATTATTTTATTCGATAATAAAAATAAGAATGATTTTTTTACATTTAGCAAATTAAATAGTTCTGTATTGTATAAAACTCTTTGTAAACTGAGGTTAAACTCATATATTCCATAGTTAAGTCGATGTCGAGTGAAAAAAGTTCGTGTAAACTTGACCGTAATTGTTAGATTTTTTATTAACTTTCACGGTTTTCCACTATCACCTTGAACTTGGGAAAATAACAATTTGCTCCTTGAATTTTTCGTGTTCTATTAGTCTCTCAACTTAGATAAATCGAACCACATAATCACCTTCGTACTACATGACACATGATAAATCAAAAGATGCCACATGATATTGTAAATTCAAAATAGCAGTGGGTTTATGACCAAGTTCATAGGGATATTGGTGCATTCATCCTTAATCAAGTATATAAAAGGCCAAAATACATTTTAAACCGCTTGAATTAGTATTTTTTGCTAACTACCCACTAAAATTTCATTTGTCCCCATTAACCTCGTAGACTTGGCGAAATGCACCAGATTACGCCTAAATACCATGTGTCAGCTTCTGGGCGAAAAGAGAAAAATCAAGAGCATGAAATCTTTAAAAAGTCAAACCTACTTGAATCTTACAGGTGACATTCAGACAATAATTTAATGCACTTTTACCAAGTTGAAATGGCTAAAATGAACAAATAAAACTTCAAGAGGTGAATTGCCAAAAAATAAAAATGTCAAGGTGAGCTGCTTCAAATATAAAAGGAAAATTTCAATTTGGTATATTAAGTTACAAGGCTTTCATTCGTATGCCCGTAATAAATCTAGTGGAGCAGGCCCAAATAAATCAAATACTATATTTGCAGGCCTACAATATGGTTCAATATTAACACATGCTGGTAAATACACAAAATGGGTCCCATTTACACAACATTATTAATAGAGCTTTTTAGCTATTTACATGTGTCACGAGCTAAGATTTTCAGACTTAAACATCGTACGGTACTAGTACAAAATAATCAACAATTATGCTAGTAAAGCCTTTGCGAAAATCCAACACCACTTGCGATAGAAATGCGGAAGCTAAGTAAAGTGCACAAAGTGAGTAAAGAGAGCTTTTGGAACTCACAAGTACGCTTTGTATTATAACTTTCCAAGTATGATTTACAAATGAGGGGTGGTTACATATTTATAGCCACTTTCATTTTCTCAACCGATGGTTGAAATCGATTCATCTAGAATGTTCTATGATCTAACGGCTAATATTCGCCTTCTAGATTTTTCTACACTTACACAAATCTTACTTGACTTTTCTACACAAGTATAGAGAATTCTAGAAATATCTAGCTAAGCATAGAGTATTCTATGCTATTCTACAAAATTCTAGTACATTACCGAGAAAAACCTCCTTGGCAAGCCGGTTTGTGAGGCTTTGCTAGGTTTCGCGAGAAACTCCGCATGTCTAAGTGTTGGGCCGTGTCATTCTCCCCCACCTGAGGTGACAACGCCCTCGTTGCCATGTATTGCGCTCACGGACCCTTGTGCTTCGAACTCCTCGATCAAGTTGAAAAACTGCCACAGTTTTTCGGCAGGCTCCCAACTAGTTTCGCTTGTTGGCATGCCTTTCCACTTCACTAAGTACTCCTTGGTGCCAGCTCCGTTGCGCGCTCGAACAACCGTCTTTGAAAGGATTTCCTCAGCTTGCTTTTCAAAATGCTCTCGAATGCCGGCGGGTGCCCTCGTGTTGGCATTCCGCTCCTCGTTATCGGGATCTTTGCGGTAAGGCTTGAGTAGGCTCATATGAAAAACCGGGTGACGCAGCTCCAACTTGTAAGCTACTGAGCCTACTTTCTTGATAACCACAAACGACCCCTCGTATCGTCGCATAAGTCCTTTGTGAAGTCCACCCACTCGGCCATGCTCATACAGCTTCACTAAGACTTAATCGCCTACTTGAAATTCGCGGGGCGTCTGCTTCTTGTCGGCCCACTTCTATATTCGCTTGGCTGATTTCTCCAAGTAAAGCTTTGCTTCATCGGCCCTCTCTTGCCAATCTTTGGCAAACTTGTATGCTGGTGGGCTATTCCCCTTGTAGCCGCTGACAATGTCCTTGGGGGTTGTTGGTTGAAACCCGAAGACAATCTCGAACGGGCTCTTGCCGGTGCTTTCGCTCCTCATAAGATTGTACGAAAATCGGGCAATGTCTAACAACTTCACCCAATCTTTTTGGTTGGCCGCCACATAATTTCGAAGATAGACTTCGAGCAAACTGTTGACACGTCCGTCTGGCCATCTGTTTGGGGGTGCATTGTGGTGCTCATTTTTAACTAGGTTCCGAAAAAATGGAAGAGTTCTTGCCAAAACCTCCCTGTAAATCGGGAGTCCCTGTCGCTCACAATTGATGTCGGCAGCCCCCAATATTTAACCACATGCTTGAGGAAGAGCTTGGTTGCGGCCTCGGTTGTGCATTCCTAGGGGCAGGAATGAAGATGGCATATTTTGACAATCGATCCACCACTACGAATATGCTTGTGCAACCTTCGGATATGGGCAGGCTCACGATGAAATCCATCGAGATACTATCCCATACACGTTTTGGAATCGGTAGTGGCGATAGCAAACCATGCGGGTGCTCGTTGTTACGGGGCACCATTCTTACCCCGCGATATGTCGTTGCCCTTGTGCGAGGGCATTCGTACATGAATATTTTGGCAAGACAAAGCATGGGAAGACATGCAGAAAATATCAAAGAGGACACGCAACTTCGGCAAAAGACAAGTGCGCTCGAGTGGCAAAGTGCATAGGAATGTCCGAGGGATGTTTAGAGCGTGTTGGACAAAGACTTGTACGAGAAAATATGAAGATGGGCCAAAGAAATGCGAGTTTGGGTCATATTTGGCGAGAAAATAGGCCTCATGGCAGCCCAGCCCGCAAAAATCACGTTATGGGTCTGTCCAATCTGCCCAGTGGCATGCAAGGGCCCAAATCCGTTGCTAATTTTGTCAGAAGCTTCCAGAAGCGTCGCCAGAACTCCGGGTATGGTTACAACAAACAAGAAAAGGCAACGAACGTTCCAGAAAGTGTTGCCAAAGGACCTGGACAGACTAGAAAGCTCTCAAATGCTCCTAAATCATGCAAGGAAGCTTCCAACCGACTTTACTAAATTATTTAGAGATTTCTAGGCTAGAATATTCTTAGAATATGGTAAATAAATATTAGCCACATGTTGAGGAGGTGCCAACACTATAAATAGGCATCTCCCCCTCATTTTGTAACCATGCTAAACATTGTAAGCATCACTCTTGTACCCAGCCTTCCTTTGTAATAAAAGCTTCCATTCATAAATCTTAGCCTTCTCCCTAAACCTCAAGACGTCCTAGTGCATCCCCAAACCTTCTAACACTCCACAAACGTCGTACATTGTGTCAATTCCGCTGCACGACACACAGTAAGGCTTACTTAACAACTCTCGGTGGTAAGATTGTTAAAGTGCCGAACGAGGACAAATTCCAACCTCGTTACAGGTGGTATCAGAGCAAATGTTCTTGGCACATGTTCATGAAGACTGCTGTTGCACAAATGGCAAATGAGGTGGAGAACGTGGCAGCCCAAGAGCACGAGGAAGTGCACAGGCGTGACGAAGAACGAGTTCGAAAAACATCAAAGCGTGACAAGTCCAAAGCACCAAACATCGGTTATGCAACGGACTCTCGCTTAATCCTATTGGAAATGAGCATGGCTGATGTCAAAGCCACTCTAGAAACCATATCAGATCACCAAGACAGATTATTCGAAGAAAATAAAGGCATCGCTAGCGTGACGCAAAGCCGCATGGATGACCTTTGCTCTTTCATTCTCGAAAAGATGGAAGCATTGGAGGAAAAGAACAAAGCATTAGAGGCAAAGAATGCCGCAATGCAAGCTGAAATCCAGCAGCTTCAACGCAAGGTACGCTCCCACCATTATCCCGAAAGCCCCGCTTCAACTAGTGTTACATCCAGCCCCTTGACTCATGGGCCGAAAGTTCCGAAACAAGCAATGTACGATGGTACTCGTAATGCTTCAATGGTGGAAAATTTTCTGTTTGGGCTTGACCAATACTTTGATGCCATGGGAGTAATCCATGATGATGCAAAGATTGTCAATGCCCCCACATTCCTTCGAGATGCCGCACAGCTATGGTGGCGAAGGAAGTATGTCGAACGAGAAAGAGGCATTTGCACCATCAACACATGGGAGCAATTTAAGGCCGAGCTACGCAAGCACTTTGTCCCCCATAATGCGGAGATGGAGGCAAGAGGTAAGCTTCGTCGCCTACGCCAAAATGGTAGTATTATTGACTATGTCAAAGAGTTTACTACACTTATGTTGGAGATCGACGATCTCTCCGACAAGGATGCCCTCTTTCACTTTAAAGAGGGCCTTAAGGGTTATGCAAGGGCTGAAGTCAATAGAGGAAAGCCCGCAACCCTCGATGAAGCCATTGCAATTATTGAAAACATGGATGATTATGTGTTCAACCCGAAGAAGGGTAAAAATAAGGACTCCTCCGACGATGGTGAGCGAGAGGAGCGCACACAAAAGAAAGATCACCCCAAGGAAGGCAACACATCAAAATCTTCCGAAGCGAAGAACGACAAGCCATTTAAAAGGTACGGCTCTAAACCTCCAAGTCCATGCTTCCAATGTAAAGGTCCACATTGGGCAAGGGACTGTCCAAGCAAACAAACATTGAATGCAATGCAAGCCGGAAGCGATGAAGAACCGGAAGAAGTCCATCGCATAAGCGCATCGCAACTCCTAAATAGCGTTGAGAAGTTGTCTCCAATGCACAACTTTACAAAGCTTTGCAAGAATTACCGCAAAAGGGCACCTCTAAACCAAAAGGAGGCCTGCTGTATGTCAAAATAAACATCAACGGCAAATCCACTACCGCGTTGCTAGATACGGGAGCGAGCAACAACTTCATGGATGTCGACGAAGCCAAGCGTCTTGGTCTAAACATAAAAGGTTGTGAAGGAGCTATCAAGGCTGTGAACTTGGTAGGGAAGCCAATCACAGGAGAAGCAAAGAAAGTGTCGATGCGTATCGGTACATGGGAAGGAAAACAAGACTTCACCGTGCTGCGCATCGACGACAATAAAGTGATATTAGGATTGGGATTCTTCGACCAGGTACACCAAATCATGGTTCCTTGGCATGAATTATTATTGTTGCATGATGGAAAGAGAGTACTCCATATTCCCTTGGAAAGAAAAGAGCTGTCGATGCAAACAGTCTCTAGTATGAGTCTTGTGAAACATCACGAGGTTAAGCGTGGTGATTCTCACAAGCGGGATGCTACGGAGTACCGGAGTACCGCCAATAAAGACATGACAAAGCACCATTCGCGACGAGGACGCCGCGAAATCAAGTGGGGGAGGATGTTACGGGGCGCCATTCTTACCCCGTGATATGCCGCTGCCCTTGTGCGAGGGCATTCGTACATGAATATTTTGGCAAGATAAAGCATGGGAAGACATGCGGAAAATATCAAAGAGGATACGCAACTTCGGCAAAAGACAAGTGCGCTCGAGTGGCAAAGCGTATAGGAATGTCCGAGGGATGTTTAGAGTGTGTTGGACAAAGACTTGTACGAGAAAATATGAAGATGGGCCAAAGAAATGCGAGTTTGGGTCATATTTGGCGAGAAAATAGGCCTCATGGCAGCCCAGCCCGCAAAAATCACGTTATGGGCCTGTCCAATCTGCCCAGCGGCATGCAAGGGCCCAAATCCGTTGCTAATTTTGTCAGAAGCTTCCAGAAGCGTTGCCAGAACTCCGGGAATGGTTACAACAAACCAGAAAAGGCAACGAACGTTCCAAAAAGTGTTGCCAAAGGACCTAGACAGACTAGAAAGCTCTCAAATGCTCCTAAATCATGCAAGGAAGCTTCCAACTGACTTTACTAAATTATTTAGAGATTTCTAGGCTAGAATATTCTTAGAATATGGTAAATAAATATTAGCCACATGTTGAGGAGGTGCCAACACTATAAATAGGCATCTCCCCCTCATTTTGTAACCATGCTAAACATTGTAAGCATCACTCTTGTACCAAGCCTTCCTTTGTAATAAAAGCTTCCATTCACAAATCTTAGCCTTCTCCCTAAACCTCAAGATGTCCTAGTGCATCCCCAAACCTTCTAACACTTCGCTAACGTCGCACATTGTGTCAATTTCGCTGCGCGACACACAGTAAGGCTTACTTAACAACTCTCGGTGGCAAGATTGTTAAAGTGCCGAACGAGGACAAATTCCAACCTCGTTACATCATGCTCCACCTTGTCTTGCTGGCACACAAGACATGTCCGCACATATGCCTCCACATCGTCCCGCATGTTTGGCCAATAAAATCGCTCTTGAGCTAGAGCTAAGGTGCGATGAGTACCTGGGTGGCCGACATATCTCGAATTATGGCACTCCTTAAGAATGTCCTACCTCAAGTTGTCCTACGCTGGGATGTACAAACGATTGCCTTTAGCGTAGAGTGCCCTATCCTCAATCTAGAAATGAGTGGTCTTTTCCTCCTTGGCCAACTCGATGAATCTCTATGCTTGTTGGTCTCGCGTCAAACCCTCGTTGATACGCTCTAACAACGTCCCGTCGGGTGCACTCACCATCGGTGCTAGACATGGCTTTCGACTTAAGGCGTCGGCCACGTTGTTTGTCTTTCCTAAGCTATACTCTATTTTGTACTTGAATTCTGCCAAATAGTCTAGCCATCGTGCTTGCTTGCTCGACAACTTCGACTAGCTTTGATGGTAGCTCACTGCCTTGTTATCGGTCTTAATCTTGAATGGTATGGCTGCCTTCAAGTAATGCTCCTATACACGGAGGCAGTGAACAACTGCTAACATTTCCTTCTCGTGCGTTGGCCATCGCCGCTCGATATCGTTAAGCTTTCTGCTTTTATAGGCAATGGGTGGCCATCTTGCATAAGCACTCCTCCTATGGCAAAGTCCGAAGCATCTGTGCATACTTCAAATGGCTTGTCAAAGTCGGGAAGTGCGAGAACTGGTTACCTTGTCACCACATCTTTCAATGCCTCGAATGTTGTCTGCTGCTTGGCTCCCTAACACCATGCTTGGCCCTTCTTTAATAGATCAGTAAGTGGTGAGGCAATGGCCGAATGCCCCTCAATGAATCACCGATAATAATTGACAAGGCCCAAGAAAGATCGCAACTCCATCGGCTTTGTGGGCGGCTCCCTCTCGACTATAGCCTTGATCTTTGATGGGTCTATCCGAATTTTCCCACCACCGATGATGTGTCCTAAGAAAGATACTTCGCTTAATCCAAAATGAGCACTTATTCTTCTTAACATAAAGCTAGTTTTCCCGTAGAACTCGAAGAATAACCCGCAAATGCTCCTTATGCTCGTCCATGGTATTACTATAGATGGCTATATCATCTAAGTATACGACCACGAACTTATCAATAAAATCCGCCAAGACCCGTTGCATCAAGGTACAAAATTTTACAGGAGCATTCGTCAAACCGAATGGCATGACTAAGAACTCATATGAACCATACCTTGTAATGCATGCGGTCTTTGGCTCATCCCCTTGGGCTATCCTCACTTGGTAGTACCCCTTGTACAAGTCTAGCTTCGAAAAATACTTCGGCTGCTGCAGACGGTCGAAGAGATCTGCAATGAGCGGCACGAGATACTTATTCTTTACCGTCACCTTATTGAGTGCTCGGTAATCAACACACAATTGAAGAGATCCATCCTTCTTTCGCTAGAAAAGGACTGGTGCACCCCATGGACTCTTCGAGGGTCGAATATGGCCTACTTCGAGCAATTCCCCCAACTGCTTCTTAAGCTCCTCGAGCTCACTTGGACACATATAGTATAGTGCTTTAGCTATCGGCTTGGCCCCCTCGACTAGCTCGATGGCATGATCGATCTCTCTCCTAGGCGGGAGACCCTTTGGCAGATCATTAGGCATAATGTCCTTGAATTTGGCAAGCACTAGCTCAATTTCCTTCGGGATTGACCGGCCTTCGTTAAACTCCTCCGTTGGTGGATCCTCTTCCACCACAATTATGGCAAAGGTGTGCACCCCTCGCTTAAGCCCCTTCTTCAACTAGTTAGGGCTAAGCGCACCTTCTCTCTTGCACTGCACTCCTTGCATAATTACCATGGTATCGTTACATGGTATGATTATCGGATTCACTTAGTTCATGAACTCCATACCAAGAACGAGGTCGTAATCATCTATCGGGGTAATGGCAAAGTTGGCTTTACCTAACCAGGCTCCTATCGTAAGCGGCATGTCTTTGGCTACCCCGACTAATCCAATCCACTCGCTATTCACTCCCTTGAAGCCAGTCTTAGATGACTCCCATGTGATGCTAAGAGAACGTGCTACCTCCTCGCTCAAATAGCTTGAATCAGCCCCGGTATCAAGTAGCCCCCATTGGGCCCCTTTCTCAAATGTGGCTTCGACATACAAGCGACCTTGCTCACCTTTGTTTGTCTTTGCCTTTACCACGTCCAATCGCCTTAAGCATGTGACTCATCTCCACTCGTCCTTCTGCTCGAGGTCTTGGACAAAGGCCGCCAGTTTCTTCCTTGAGGGACAATCTCGTGCAAGATGTGGCCCTTCGCATAAAATGCACTTCGGCGTCTATGTTGACTTGTCTCCCTTAGGCTTGTCGCTCGATGTCGCCTTGCTATCGGATGGCTTATGGTGAGAACTCCCTTTATCTCCCCCACCTTTACTGTGGAACAACTTCTTCCCCTTCTCCTTGGTGCCTTCCTTCTTTTGATATTCCACGAGGGAATCAGCGATGCAGAGGGCTTGTTTGATGTCTTGAACATCTCAGCGTTGCAACTCAAGTTTGGCCCATCGGTTTAGCCCGTCCATAAAGTAAAAGAGTGCCTCCTTTGGAGAAAGATCGGGGATCTCTAGCATCAAATCGGAGAACTCTTTGACATATTCCCGGATATGGCCATCTCTATGGTAAAGGTGGGGCAATTTGGCGCGGGCTTCATTTTTCGCATCGACAGGTAAGAACCGCTTCCTTAACTCGTCTTTAAATTGTTCCCACGTAGTGACAGTCTCCTCATCATCGCTAATCGGTTGGTACATACACTTCCACCATGACAAGGCACTATCGTTTAAATAAAGAGACGCTTGGAAAGTCCTTACCGTGTCATCCACGATACCCAGGGCACCAAAGTACCGCTCCATCAAGTAGAGAAAATTCTCTACTTCCTTCAATTTTCAACTACCATTTTACATATCAGGCTTAGGAACATCGACCCTTGGAGTCACACCCACGACCCTGGCCGTTCTTTGAGTATGTAGAGCATTCACCCTTGCTCCAAGCTACTCCACCTTGTTGCACCTGACTCCATATGACCGAGTAGCATCAAAATCCTCCCTAAGTCTGAGGACATCGCCTTGGATTGCGGTGATCCTTGCGGCATTCTCCTCGCAAGCCTTCGTGAACGCTCTGCCACGTCGTTGAGACTATCTAGCATCTCATCCCTAACCTGCTGCACCATCACTCATAACTCCTCCTTGAACTCGATGCATTCGGCAAAGATGCCCTCCACCGTTGGAGTGTGCTCCTCCCAACGATCGTGATGTTCGGCCACGGCAAGCTCCAAGCGAGTGATACGCCTCTCATGATCAGCCGCGGGATCCCTTGCGACAGATTTCTCCTTACGGCCGCCTTTCCTTTATTGCCTCTCCATTGCTCGAGGCTCGTGCTCTCCACTCTCCACATTGCTCACGGTCTCTTGCGGATTCGACATCGCTTTGATACCAACTGTCACGGGCTAAGATTTTCAGACTTAAACACCGTGTGGCACTAGCACAAAACAACCGACGATTATGATAGCAAAGCCTTTGCGAAAACCCAACACCACTTGCGATAGAAATGCGGAAGCTAAGTAAAGTGCACAAAGTGAGTAAAGAGAGCTTTTGGAACTCACAAGTATGCTTTGTATTATAACTTTCCAAGTATGATTTACAAATGAGGGGTGGTTACATATTTATAGCCACTTCCACCTCCTCAACCGACGGTTGAGATCGATTCATCTAGAATGTTCTATGATCTAACGGCTAATATTCGTCTTCTAGATTTTTCTACACTTATACAAGTCTTACTTGACTTTTCTACACAAGTATAGAGAATTCTAGAAACATCTAGCTAAGTATAGAGTATTCTATACTATTCTACAAAATTCTAGAACATTACCGAGAAAAACCTCCTTAGCGAGCCGGTTTGCGAGACTATGCAAGGTTCCGCGAGAAACTCCGCATGTCTAAGTGTTGGGCCGTGTCACATGGAAGTGGAAACGAGCCTTCAAAATCTAGTATACAAACTACTCTTTTTATAAAGTTCATGTATTAAAGTACATTTAACACATGAATGTAACAACCCCTCAATTAACAATTTTTTTTGTTATTTATTAAATTTAATTTTCATAACTTAAAATGACTAAATTGCAAAAACCATTAATATTTTCGTCATGATTCTTTAGAATACTTTGCTCGTCTTATTTTTATTTTTAAAACGACGTCAATTGTGAATATTTGTGAAGCAAACAAATTTATCGTTGCCTTATAACTGGTATAAGAGCTTTTATACCAGTTGTTTACCACTTTTTCATGAATGCTTTATACTTTTTCCGTTGGCCAATCAAGTTTGAACTATTCCACATCACTATTTTTTTGCGTTGCCAAGGGCAAAACTCCATCAGGAACCAGATCCAAAACCACCTTACGTATAAATCGACTTAGTTCCAAATTTCAAAACCAGTTTCAAAATAATCTCGTTTTTATGATACGAAGGCTATGGAATTTTACTTTACTCTCCTCATACATTTATTCCTCTGTGGTATTGTTGAAACTGTGGAAACTGGAAGTGATATATAGTTTAATATAACATGACAGGATTGTAAGATAAAGATTATGTTTGAAATGCAGATGAGATGATAGAGTTTGTGTACAACCACAACTGTAATTAAGCATATTGTAAATCCCTAATTAATTAAAATAAAGAACATCAGTAGCAGCCCTAACGTTACCAGGTGAGGTTATAAAATCATTAGTTATATTTTCAAACCACATACTTCAATTATATGCAATGCACTGAATTACTTTGTATAAGACGTCTAAGTTAAAGTATAATAAATTCAAAGACATGAAAATCATTTATGATGAAATGAGAAATCTTATATATATATGTAATAATCTTATAAGGCTTTCATGTCATGATTTTTACATAATTCGAGTACTATTGTGAACACAAATGATAAATAGACTATATAAATACAATATATCATATTTATACCATGTATAAGACATTCATGAAAATGTAGTAAAAAAATTGGTATAAAAGTTCTTATACCAGGTATAAGACTACGCTAAATTTTTTTGATCCAGAAATATTCACAATAGATGTCATTTTAAAGATAAAAATAAGACGAGCAAAGTATTCTAAAGACTCACATAAAAGAATTAACGGTGTGTGAGATATAGCCGTTTTAAGTTATGAAAATTAAATCAAATAAGAAAGAGAATATTAAAATTTGAAAGTTAAAAAGTGAGTAAAATCTAATTATTTCTTGTATCTTAAAAAAGAAAAAAATCCTTAAAATCTTGTAAATCTAGCAATTTCCCTTACGCTATGTTCAACCAATTAATGGATATCATCTACTGTAATTTCTATTTTTATAATATATACTTTATTTATACAGTTAGTAAAGTAAATTCATTCAAATTCATACTCCATTTTCTACTTTTGAAAAAAAAGAATTTTTACATCTAACAATATTTCATTATTATTATTATTATATTAATTTTTAAATATTTCATCAAATAAATTATTATAATTAAATGACAAAAGTAAAAAATAATATTAAAATAACCAATTCAAAATATGAAGTAGGGATAACTCGTAACCTACTCCATATTAGAAGTAGAATTAACATAAACACCACTCTAAATATAACTATTTGTAGAGTACCATTGGCCCTTGTTGGGCTATCTAAATTTGTACTAATATCATAATCAGCTTTAACTTTAGTGGATTAGGCTTCAAAGCATTTTGATCCAGTTCAATAATAGCATTAACTACATACCTATTATTAGTTCCAATATTACTTTAAAACCAAATATATTTGTTGTTGTCATTAATGCTTAATGTGGTACTCAATTCATAGTTATTCATTCTCACCTCCTTGTAAAAATGTATTACCAATTTGCCCATCAAGCTCGATTAAAGTAGACACTAGTTAAAGCGTGTGCTAGAGACAACGCTAACAGTCAAGTCCTGAAAATTCAAATTAATTATATGATGACATGTGATATATACTGTAAAAAAAATCACCTGTCACATGCCAAGAATTGAAATATCAAGCTAATAATATGCTAACAAGTAGTATATAAGTAAACTCCCTCACTTTTTCTATCTCTGCGCCATATATGAGTTCTTGTAAGTTGCAGGGGACTAGGGCTATATACGAGTCAAACTATTCATGAACTACTCGGCGTTCGGCTCGATCTAAGCCCGTTCAAGTTCTGTTCGTTAATAAATGAGCTTGCTCGTGAACAAAATTTTAGGCTCGTTATCGTAAACGAACTAAGCTTGAACAAGGGGATACTCGGCTCGAAAGCATGCGAACATGCTCGATAAGAGGCTCACGAACTAGTTTGCCAACATGCTTGTTATTAGGCTCGTCAACAGGCTCGTTAACATATTTAAAAACTTTATACATTATATTTATGAAATAAATAGATTATGAATAAGTATAAAATAGTGTATGTGTAAAATGGATATAAAAATAAAAAATACAAAAATATAAAATAAATAGAAAAAGAAAAATATGTATAAAAGTGATATATAAAATATAGATAAAAAAGATAAAAGATGGACATAAAGCCTAATAAAGTCAATTCCGATTCAATTCAATCCCTACTATATATATTCATCAATCACTATATGCTCTGTAAAACTCTAATCTCATTTTCTTTTGAAAAAAGGCAGCCGCCAATACAACACTCCTCCTCTTACTCTTCTTAGTATAATGAAAATCATTTATGGCGTTTAGACCCATCTCTGATTCTTTATCTTATGGATTCAATATAAACTGAGCTCTCGATTTAAACAAAGCTCGAGATAGGCTCGAAGCTCGGCTCGGCTCGGTTTCTCGGTTCGTGTTCGTTAAAATTTAAATGAACAGAGCTTGAACAGTCAGTGTTCAAGCTCGGCTCGGTTCGTTTACAGTCCTACAGGCGACACTAGGCAATCGGTGCCAAGAACAAACAGCAAAATATGTTTGACGTAGAAGCTCAACATGGATTTATAGGATACTTTTTTGAAGTAACAAATAGGGATGTTAATAGGGCGGGAAATATCCAAAAACCGTGACATCCGAATCGATTCGGGCAGGGAAAAACCGAAAATTTCCACCCGTATGAGAGGGGGATGGGTGAAACATTACCCCCAATAATAGAACGTGGGCGGGTGTGGGTGGAACCATCTCCGCACCGTGGGGTAACCCGCAACGCAATTGAATAAATTCTCGAACAAAAACCTGAATACACATATATAGACAATATTTTAATTAAATAACAGATATAATTCCCTAAAAAACCATCTTTCAAACAATTGCATATTCAAGTTTTATTGATAAAAAATAAAAATAATAATAATAACACAGTTAATTGAAGCATTAAATCCTATAGATACGAAAGAATAGTTGTTAGTTACTTACAACAGTGTGAAAATTAATTAGTTAATTTGCAATTATATCTTTTTATGTATTTTCTGTTATTAGTTACCAACCAAGCAAAACTAGAATAACAAAGAATTTTCTCTTTCTATTACTTAGTTGGTATGGACAAACTCTCAAAATTTCTTTAGAATTCAATTTATATTCTTTGATTTTTTTCATCTAATTTCCTTAATTTATAAAAATTTTATCAATTTGAATTATATGGATATATAAAAATAAATGATAATATTTTGAATTATTTGGATTAATAAAATTTTTATATAATTTCATTCACATTTTAGAATAGATTAAGATTCAATTTTCTATAGCTAAAATTTATGGATATATGTTTAAATGTGGGCTCTTATCATAAATAAATATGAAAACATATCTAAAGTTTTGTGAAATTTATTGATGAGTGGAGATTACCCGAAAGCAGCACACACCAGCGTAAGTGTGAAATGAGTGAAAAAAAAACCCAAAACAGTAATTGAGGAATTCCCAAAACCACACCCGAAAGCATTAGGCGTGAAATGGGGATTGCCTACCCGTATTAAATGTGCACCGTTAACATGTCTAGTAATAAAGTAGAAGACTTAATATAATAACCCTTGGAAAGGTAGAGTGAGAGTGGGGAATAAAGACATAATTGGTTATCTTCACTTCAAATTTGGTTTGATTCTAACTCTCTTTATTTGGGTTTTGGATTCTCTTGAGATGAAGAGTTAAGACGGATATTAGCACAAATCAAATAAAACATGTGTTATAACTTATATTAAACATTTGCAATTTTCATTTAATAGATCTATAAATTAATATAACTTTACTGTCCTTAGCCTTTACACGTTGATTTAAGAGGAAAATCTGCATAACAAGAGATGAACTGATATATTCATGGAGGTATGAATGAACAAACGAACCCAAATACACAATAATCAAAAGAACGCCAAATAATTTACTGACTTTTTGCTCTAAAACTAACTTATCCTTTTTGCTACCGGTTTGCTTATTAGTGACTTAATTTACTGACTTTTTCAGATTAGAAGCCAAAAAGGACCAAGCACAATCAAATGAAAAAATATTCTACCATGTAAATGACTAAAATGGTTACTATAAAGTCCGAATTATGCCGTTTACGGCAACTTTTGCATTATAACAGTAATAATATATTATATTTTTATCAAACATAAAATTACGAACAACTGATAGTGAATAATAAATTATAACAGCAAACAGTTAATTGCAACAGTAAATAGCTAATAGATAAAGTAGTCAGCGACTGCTATTAGCTGTGTTAAATAATGCGGACAAGAATGAATTGAATTTATTTTATTATAAATTCAAAACAACCAGTGATACTAAAAATTAAAACAAAAAAGGGATGAAAAACATTTCAAAACAATTGGTTAATTACAATTACCGAATCAAACGAAGTTAAACCAAGATCTAAACCTAGGTTTCATCAACAACCCATTTGACTGTTATTTCAACAAATCTTTGACCTCTTCTTCGTTTTTTCCCTCTTTTTTTACCAACAATTTTTCTTTTTGATGTTCATGCTAATTTTTCATTTTGTTTATTTTTATGAAAATTTTCCCTTCTTCATGATATTATAAAAATCTTAATAATTAGAAACAGAAGGCAACAAGTTAGAAATTTCCACCATTTTGTATTAAACATTTACATATTTGAATAATTAGCCGACAAATTAGAAAATGGAGTTGATTAATGGCCAAAAGTCCCAATTTTTTTTTATATATTTTAATTTCGTTTTTGTTGATCCAGAAAAGAATTTGATTTTCATTTTCTTGAAATTCCAATTTTTGACATGGACGTGCAATATGAACTCCACTACGTTTAAGTTATTTTTTATAAATAAAATTTCGCAGATTTTTAAGTTACTATTTAATTATTTATATATTCTAGTTTTCTACATCGCATTACGTACTTAATTAATTAAAAAAGTTAGGTTTGATTACCGACCTAAAAATAAAATAATTTGTATTGCATGCGAAAAGCTTCAAAAATTATTATAATAAAAAAGTGGAGGAAAAAATTAGTATACATTGAACTCATCACCAAGTAATATTTAATAATTATGTTAATCAAATTATTAATACAATAAGTTCAACATTTTCTTTCGTACTTATCTTTAATCACTTTTAAAATATTTGTTTTCTTGTTTTTTTAAATTATCTAGCCATTTGTTCGAAAAAAAGATGCCTTATAAGTTTATTTTTTTGAATATAATGTTAATTAGTTGTCCTTAATGGCATTTTAACGGCAAATTGCTTGTGGTCCCAAATCACTGTATTAAACTAATTAAATTTATGGCCCGTAATCAATTTTATTTTTTGATATCTATATTTCCTTGTTCAATAAGATATAGAAAACTTCACCATAAAATAATACAGAAATAAATAGAAAATAATAATATAAAGATTAGGTGGGAAACAAATTATGTCAAAATAGACATTTATTATTCAAAGAAAAATGACAGAAAGGTTCTTCCTTACTCAAAATTATTTCTCAATTACATACTTCATCCATTTTTTTACTTATCTTCTGAACTATTTCACACTTTTTAAAGAATTAATTAATTAATGTAAAAAAATATTATTTTATTTTTTAATTAATATTTATTTTTTTACTCTATTGCAATTAATGATAATGGGACAAATGAGGGTATAGTTAGAAAAATAATCCAAAAAGTACTTAGATATTTAAGAATGACAAGTAAAAAAATTTTAAAAAGTGGCTAGAATGCCTATTTTAAAAAGATGGAGGGAGTATATGAAAAGAAATTATTTTAGTCTCATTTTGTTACATTTAGTTTAGTTTAAAATTAATTTTTAGATGACATCAACAACAATAACCATTACTATTAATGTTTAATAAATTAATAATTGATAAAAAAATTAGAAATAGCAATAATGATAATAACAATTAAAATATTACTTTTTTACATAAAAAATTAATAGTAATCCAATAATAGGTATTAATAACAATATTATTAATAATTTTAATAGTAAGTAATCATTATTAATATAAATGATTAATTCTAATAATTCTTGTTGTTAATTATCTTTTATAAAAAATTTATTAAAATAATTAAAATAGTAGTAATAACAAATAATTGTAATAACAATAAAGATTGATAACAAAGTTACATAAAATAATCCTAATAATTAATATTAAATTATAATTATTGTAAATATTCATTAATTATACAATATCATTTAATTATTTTAATTATAAGATATTAATTATTTAAAATATCTTATAACTATTTATTGTTATTATTGTAACTATTTATTATAGTTTTTATTATCTATTATTTTAAATTTATTTTTTATTATTATTATTATTATTATTATTATTATTTCTATTAGTTTCATTTTAGTTCAAAAGAATGAAGCTTATTAGCATAGGTCTCATAGCTATTTAAGGGATATATTAAAGCATAGTGTTTGAGATTAAATCTATAACTCGATTTAGTAATTACATTTTTAAGTCACATGAAATAGAATTTGATCAAATTTTTTTATATTTAATGTAAATATAATTACACAATTTAAAAAAATAAATAAAACATAGCTCACATAATATTATCTACTAAAATATTCAATCTGTTATGTGAAAGATTTTTTTTATATTTAATAATATTATTTCCTCTCAGAAAAATAGCATAATAATATAAACATACTGCAAATAATAATTTATTTGAGAATTCATAATTATGAAAATAAATTTTATAATAAAAAAAGACATAATTAATAAATAAATTTATATATATATATATTTATATATAAATATATATAATAATAATATTATCGTGAATATAATAGATTATAGTAGTAATTATTATAATTTATTATTAATAGATAAATTACTAATTATTATTATTATTAATTTCAATTTAAATAAATTATGTTTAAAAGAATACAAGTTGACCTAAATTAAAATGAGTATGATATTTTTTTATATTTATATCATTGTGCTGATATTAAATAAAAAATATTATTTTTTTAAATTTAAGATCTTTAAAAATTATAAATTAAGTATTAATTATTCAATTAATTCGTTCGTCATTAAATAGCATGGATAAGTACAATGATAATTTAAAAAAAAAGAGCAAGAAATATGTGTGTGGTTTAATAATTATGAAAAGACAATATATATTATTTCCTAAAAAGTCGATGTGATTGAGAGTATTCTTTATTTATTTAGCATTTTAATTGTTTACTCATATTATTAAAAAATAGTTGTATTAAATGTTAAGTACTTTTGACATTTTATTCGGTCTGTAAAATTTTTTTAGAATTCAGTATTATTACAAATATTATTGACATTGATTTTTTTTTTTCTAATTTTGTCAAATAAAATTTATTGTAGTTTTATAACAAATTTTAAACATTTGAATTCAAAATGGGATAATTCACTTTTTTAAGATTATTTTAGTTTATTTTATTTTTATAAAGTAATTATTATTTTGTCTATTTTTATCTGTGGATACGTGTCATGAACTTTGATCTAATAATAAAAAAGAATAAAATCATAGAAAATACATGAGCTTCATGTGGAGCACCTGGTCTACTCAACAAGGTGATATTCCAAAGTGTCTTCACTGAACGGATGTCCGCTTGGCGCATGGCACATGTGTTTGCAATGTAGTGGGATTTTGCCACTTATGGTGTGTTGACACTGGCAGGTTTTCGAATTGGAAATTCTTTAGGTATGGCGGGTTCTCAAGCTTCAGCGTTTCAACAGTTGTAGCACTATCAAATAAGGTAAATCATTCTTATAACGACAATTAATGCAGCCTATACAGTGTGTTGGTAGCCTCCTTTTAAGCAATATATCAATTGTAACTCTAACATTTGTTATGTCGACCAGGGGCAGAGAATATTGGATATAGTTGAGTGGTACATAATTCATATGGTTCTTTTGAAATAATTAAAGCGGCTCTTCTAAATTCGTCTATAACGGCGTTGAAAACGGAAAATCCATACATTTGAAAGGCTATATCGTGGCTTAGAAAGTGTGGTTATACACATGCATGGAGGAAATGACAACTATCGAACATTGATCAAAGAAGATGATGACTGTTCTTATTTCATGTCTCTTATTTCAGAATATAAGCATCTTTTAAGTGTTTTTAGCTTATTTTTTTTTAGTTGATAAAAATGGTACACCCCGTGATTTAGCTCAAACAAGTACTCAAATAATTATTGGGAATGTGACTTCTTCATCCTTCACCTTGTATTGCTCGTTATTTGAATTAATCACATCCATATTTCATAAATGAAAATTCATGCCTCATAACATTTTTTTACTAAAGAGTATTATCTATTAAATAAAATCAGAATCAATTACAACTTTAATTAAAAGTGGACAAACATAAAGTAAGTCCCCCTACTTGTCGAAGAATCAACTGCTCAAGCTAACAATTGTGCAGAATGATTCACAGACCGATAAACATAGACTAACTATAAAAAAAGTAAAAACAGTTTACCGGAGTTAAAGCACAGGATAAAACACATAAAGAGAACACAAACAAAATAAACTTACTATTACCGCAAGACAAACACATGCCCTTACGTAAGACTTAATCTGAAAACAAAAAACATAAAACGCTGAAACCTATATTCCTTAACCCACAACTAACGACTTCAACCACAACCATAAACTGCTTACGGCATAACATCAACCAATAGTGCAGATTTGAAACGATCTTGTTCGAAGATAGATCTGGGTGTCTTATGTGAAAGATCAACAAGTATCATGTCTAAAGGCGGATGGAGTCCAACCAAGTTGTAAAACTATCAAAATTGAGATATGTAGTAACAAATTCGTGTTTGAAGAAGACGATCACATAGTGGATGGTAAAAAAATAGTTGATGCAAATTATTCTCACAAAAAACTTGAAATTAAAAATAAAGAAAAAAAAAAGACAAAAAAAATAAAGGATATTTTAGAGAAAAAGCCCGTTAAACTTTTTTCCTTTACTAACAAATAAAGTTACAAGCGAAGGAGATAAAAATTATCAAATCAATGATGGCTTGAGTTATATTATTTTTTGAAGAGAAAACTTAGAGAACACTCTTAAAATTTTAATATATGCCCCATAAGTTTTTCTTTGAGAGGATCTTATTTCTCTCCAAGCAAGAGTAAAAAATAGTATTGTGTTTGCTAAAACTTTATAATCAATTATGCTAAATAATTTAAAGATTAAGTGTTTCTTATGAATAGAAAAAAGAGTTATCCATTTATTATACTATGTTTATCCCATAAAAAAATCATGCTTGCCTTAGTTCACATTGCTTGCTTTTTCGTTTTCATTTTTACTTGCCAATTACTCAATAAATTCATATTAATAATTTATAAAAGAAATATAATTATTATAATGATAATAATAGAGAGTAAAGAAAATCCTCCACCACTTTCCCCATTTTTTAATATAAGTTTTCACCAGCTCCTTACCCAAAAACAAATATAACTAATATTTATTTCTTTTAAGAAATTATTATAATATTTAAGATATCATTACAAACATATTCATCAAACCCTACTTTTCTTATTCTATTATTTATTGTTATATTTTATCATTATTTTCCCGATTTTTTTAATAGTATTCCAGACAGACTTACAAAAGTTAAAGAACCCAAATTAGCTCAACCACAACGAAAAAACAAAACAAAACTTTCTTTATTATCTCAAAAACATTTTATATTTTCCAATTGAATTTTACAATTTCAAAATCAAAATTCACTCCATAAATTCTATCCTTCTCTTTTCAATCTTTCTTCCTTCTTCAGAAATTAAATTTTAAAAATAAATTTATTTTTCATTTTCTAAAATCTAACAGTTAAGCCCCGTTTGTGCTTTAGCTTCAGCTCCTTAATCTAAAAAAAAATTACTCAAAACTTTTTTCTGAGATTTTTCAAATTAAATCTCACTGTAAAACTCTTCTCTTCACTTCTATTCGGTTTTCCAAAATCCAACTATTTTTTTAAGAACTCTAAGCTTGATTTGCAGTATCAGTACTTTGATTTTTTTTTCAAAAGATTTCAAATTTGCTTGTTGTTAGTTGATTTGAGCTGAAAATCAAAATGGGATTTTTCTAAAATCTTCATTAAAAAAAGGATTTAAGAATGGAAACAAGAGAAACAGTGAGTACAAGTAGTGGAGGTGGGGTTACAGTGGTGGGATCCGATGCTCCATCGGATTATCAAATCGCTCCAAGGTCTTCCGACAACCCGAATTCACTTCCTCCTCCGCAATCGGCGGGTGTTCCTTCGCCGTCCATGGCGGTAGGGACGGTGCCGGGGAAGAAGAAGCGAGGGAGGCCGAGAAAGTATGGCCCAGACGGCTCCGTCACCATGGCTCTATCTCCAAAGCCGATATCTACAGCAGCTCCGGCGCGACCTCCGGTGATCGATTTCTCTGCGGAGAAAAAGGTGAAAATAAAGCCAGTGAGCAAGGCGAAGTTCGAGGTGGAGAACATAGGTAAATAAATCAATAAAATTGACCAATTTTGAGAGATACCCTTTTGAGTTTTGGTGTTTATTGTGGTTAAAGATGGGTTCTTTGGTGTTTTTATACTGTTTTTTGTTGTTTTCATTTGTGGGTTTTATGGATTGTGGGACCTTTGATATGATATGCTTGAAGCGAGATCTGTGTTAAGTGAGTCAGGTATGAAAGTAGGTGATGAGAAGAAGGGAATCTTGCTGTTATAAGGTGTCGTTTTGGGCTTTCTGTTCCCATTTCGGGGGAAGAGAATTTGGATTTAGAATCGGCCTGAATTGAGATTACCTGTCATCAGTTGTCAATTGATCTGCCGCCAAAAGGGAAGTTAGTTAATGTTTTTGCAAGGATAAGACGACATGTAAAAAAACAGTCTTTTTGTGTTCTGTGGAGATGTTTTTGGTGTTGGTCTTTTGATATTTTGTGTTTTATATGAAGTGTGGTTCTTTTCTGCTGCCAAGTGGGTCTGGATTTTTATGAATATCTGGTTTATAGTTTTGACTTGTCTTTTTTTTTTTTCCTGTTAACTCGGTTCCTTTTGGGGGCTAACTTGTAGCTTTGTTTCACTAAGAGTGTGAGGGGAAACATATTGAATATCCAGCTGGCTCTGTGGATATTCTGTGTAATTGAGTTTATAGCCTATAATGTCGATTAATATAAAAATCATCATATAATATGATTGGTTTGACTCTTATGTTCTGTATTTGGTAAGGGGAATGTTATTTCTATTTGGTTACTTCCTGAAATAGAACTTTATTGCTGATGTGGATGTGGTTTTACCCTTTGCTTTCTTTTTGTGCATTTTGGATATGTTGAAGTTGAATTACAATTCTTGCCTTTTTGGCAATTTGTTGCCAGCAGCCAATTTACATAGTCTGTATATTCCAATAAGCAGTTATTGGGTTTTAGGAGACTACTAGGATTGATACCTTGGGGATTTAAGTCACAGCTCTTCCAAGTTGACACGTGTTCCACGTACTGCCCCTTAACTTGTAAGGTGTCCTCATAGCTCCCTCAACTTGGCAAAAATGCACCCCGTTTACCCTGAATGCCACTTTTCAGCTTCTTATTGGAGGAGAAAAATAAAAAAATAGAATCTTTGAAAATTCAAACCAACCAGAATCTGACACGTGACATTAAGGAGGCAAACGGGTGGACTTCTTGAAAGTCGAGGGACCTATTAGGATCTTTCAAAAGTTTAGGGGGCAATAGGTGGGACGTGCCAACTCAGAGGAGCTGCTGATGTATTTGGCCCATTATTTACAATTAACCATTTTCTTCTAATTTTCTGTAATGGATTTTTATTTCAAAAATTTGCCTGTTGGGCTTACAATGATAACAAAAAAAACCTCATCCCACCCCTCCCGTATGAGGACTCGAACCTGTGAACTCTAGGATCATAACTTCAAGGCTCAACCACTAGACTAGTAAAAAGAATTCTTTGGCCTTTTATATGAAAATAATTCTGATACTTCTAGTTCTCCCACAATCTCCAGTTTGACCTCCCTGGAAGTTGCTATCTGATGATCATATCGAGTTAAAATAAAGCTAAAAAAACTGAGTTGTAATATTTTCATTAGATATAGATTAGTCATTCAGTTGGTAAACAATGATTCTTACTGTGGAGTGATAAGCTGAACATATTCTTATAATGCCATGGTATTACAAAGTTACTCCATTTCTAGCTGATTACCTGTTAATTTTTTTTCGTATTTTTTTAAATATCTTAGTTCATTATTGGTAATTGATGTATTTGAAATTGGTGAATGCAGGTGAATGGGTTGCTTGCTCAGTAGGTGCTAATTTTACTCCTCATATCATCACTGCTAATGCTGGCGAGGTACATTTTAAGAAGCTTAATTGATTTTCTTCCACTTATGAAGCATGGAAACTCTTCTACACTAACATTTCCTGATTCCGTTTCTATTTCGGAAACCTGAAATCACGTTTCCAATGTGCGTTTCCAATTTTCAGGAACTTTTCCTTTCCCATTTCCGTGCTACATAGTCTTCCACGTATTGAATTCCCTTACATTATTGGATTATTTCATGAGATATCCAGTAAATTATTATCCAAATCCTTTGTATTTGGATAATTGTATTGAATCCTCTCTGTAACATATTTTCTTGGGTTGTTTAGGACGTAACGATGAAGATAATATCGTTTTCCCAACAAGGGCCTCGAGCAATATGCATCCTGTCGGCGAATGGTGTGATCTCAAGTGTTACACTTCGTCAGCCCGATTCTTCTGGAGGGACACTAACCTACGAGGTTAACCATCTTTTTCAAATTACAACCTTGTCCTTTTAATTTCACCATTTTGGTATTAATCCAATATCATTCATTCCCTTTAGGGTCGGTTTGAGATACTGTCGTTATCGGGTTCATTTATGCCCTCAGAAAGTGGAGGAACAAGGAGCCGATCTGGCGGGATGAGCGTCTCGTTGGCAAGTCCAGATGGACGTGTCGTAGGTGGTGGAGTTGCCGGTCTGTTAGTAGCCGCCAGCCCTGTGCAGGTTTGTCTCTATAACATGTCCGATTTTTGTCCGAATGCTAATGTATAAGTGGGTCCTTCAACTTGTCTCATTTCACCTATTGCCCGCCTGAACTTTGAAAATGTCCTTGTAACTCCTTCAAAATGCACCAGTTTGCTCTGAATGTCATGTGTCAACTTCTGATTGGAAAGAAAAAAATCAGAAAAATAACATATTTGAAAAGTCAAACCAACCAAAAGCTGACATGTGTCATTAGGGGGTAAACTAGTGCACTTTTTGAAACTTGAGGGAGCTATATGGATCCATTTGGAGTGACCACTGATGCATTAAGCCTAAAGGGAGATGGGGGATTCTGATATGGTTTTGCATTTGCATTTTCGTAATTGATCAGGTTGTAGTAGGCAGTTTTCTTTCTGGAAACCAGCATGAGCGAAAACCGAAGAAGCCGAAACACGACTCGATAACAATTATGGCACCAACTGCAGCAGTTCCTATAGCAACTGCTGATCCAAAATCCAATATCTCGCCTAACTCATTACGTGGAGATAGTTGGTCTTCGGTACCATCAGATAATCGAAATAAGCCAACTGATATAAACGTATCTCTACCAGCAGCTTAAGGGCCTTACTAGCAGATTTCTGTAAAAGCTGAGGAGTATTTATCAGTACTTCTGGCATTTTTTTCCTATTTGTGTTAGGTAGGTGATTTAGTAAGGATTTTGCTGCTGTTGTTGTTGTCGTCGTCTTGTAATGTTATTTCATGTTTTTTAGAGTTGTGGGATTTGTCTTTATCATTCTGTTGTTTCTAACATTTCATCTCTGATCTGTAGGTATCTTTTAAGGAAGTTTTGATTAATTATTTGAAGTTTTTTTTATGGAAGTAGGAATATTTTAATTTTTGATGAGCTTGGGCCCGAATTCAGGACCTTCAGCTTTTTTCCACTTTGGAAGGAAGTTGTGGCCACTAAATCAGGTCTAGTGGTTTAAGCTCTTTTTTTATTCTATGTGATTAATTCAACAAATTATGTATTTGTGAATTATTTGGAAATACTGTATACCTATAATATTGCAGGGTTTGTATCTGAATAATTATGAAAGAAATAAGTAAATACAAAAATCGTCGGAGATAAATATGAAAATGTGTTTGTTAAATGGCGAAAAAACATAATAAGAAATCGTAAAATACTTCATTATAGCAGTAAATTTAAATATACAGATCGCCGACCACAAAATTTTATCTCTTGCATTGACGATACATGATTTACTATGTCTCAAGGAGACGTACGAAACCGAAATAGAAATATTTCTGTAAGAAATTTAGTACAAGAGAGTGAGGGGGATATATAAGAAAAATTAAAGGCCTTAATTAAAGAAACCTCGTAGCTCCCTTAATTTTTAAAAAGTGCTCCACTTAGCTCTTCGAATGCCACGTGTCAGATTCTGATTGGAGAGAAAAAAATCAGAAAAATGACATCTTTGAAAAGTCAAATCTATAAGAAGGTGACACGTGACATTTAAGGAGCTACGAGATCAATTTAAAAATTCGGGGGCAGTAAATTTTTTTAACACAAATTCAGGTAATTAAAAATACCTTAAGCCAAAATTAAAAAAAAAGAGTTTATTCTCACCTCAAAATAAAGTACACAAAAGGAAAATGACATTTTGGAGAAGAATACTTTTAACTAAGATGTGTCATTTCTTCTACTATATCATAGATTCATATACAAAACGTATTTTATTATTTAGATCCTTCCTAACATTGCTAAGCTAAATTTTTAAGTCAGACAGAAATGAAAGGTTAAAAATTTATTGCTTAATCATGAAAATGACGTGGTTTCTAAGAAAATAGGACATGTAGCAACCCTTACGCAAATGTACGCAATTAAAATAATTAATATCTATATTCTAATAAATAATAATTAGTGAATTTTTAAGCAAATATACGGTTTAAGGTAGTAGCAATTGTTTGTGAAAAATTTTGAAAGTAAAGAAATAGTTTTGTTAGAGAATTTTGTTCACAGTGACATTCATACTTTATAGTGTAAATGTGAGCTTTTATACATATAAGTCATTTAGCGTGAAAAAGCGCTTTTTTTTATTAGATTATAATTTTTTTAAATTTGGGATTATTACAGTAATTTATCGGAAACCTACGAAATATTCTACTCAAACAAAGTCAACGAAACTACACATTTGTTTTATTTGCCATCAGACATATTATACCTTTTCGGATACTGTGTTATACCTTAAATATCTCTTTTGAGTTTGACATATTGAAATTGCCTATTTAATTTTTGATGTATTCACTTTTCATCTATATGGTACTGATGTATTCATTTTTCGCCTACATGATACCTGATGTATTAACGTTAGCGTATTTGGGGCACGACCTATTTAAATTTAGTACATCAAACGTCCATCCAATAGCATAAAAACGTGAAATGCCTATAGCATCATTTGGAATATATATATATATATATATTTTATTGATCATGCATAAAATTACAACCCGTTAAGTTGTTGTACTAAAATTGAACATGTCAGGTACCAGTTAAGTAAAAATTAAATACGTAAGGTACCAAATAGGCGATTTCAACTGATCAGACATCAAAAGAGAAATTGAATTATAGAACATGAAGCAAAAAGTTATTTAACTCTTTATCATTAAAAAAAAGTTGACTTTACGATATTTCAACAATCCAAGATTCTAAAGTCAGTTGCTAATGTTAGTTGTTGTATTTTACTATTGTTGCATTTGGAAAAATAATATCTATCCTGATTAATGCTGAATCTACAAATTGTGTGCAAATTACATATCTGTTTTTAGTTGTTGGCTCTTAGGAGCCACATATTACATGTCATTCATTTTTCACTAATTTGAAGTTTTCATTTCAAATTCTCTAATTTCCACAAACTTAATTATCCCTTGTACATATAATTTCATATCATGTAATATATTTTTTTTATTTAGATACCATGTGCTTAATCCTAATTAAATGTGCTCATTACTCTGCAAGTATCACTAACATGACGAATTGACCATGAAACGAAGGCTTTGTATTTCTGTGAGTCGGTTGAATTTATTTTAATGTAAATTTATAATCATGCAGCAAAGAATTGAGTTATAATTTCTGCTCACACGTGTAAGAAAATGCCTAGTAAGGTAAAAATAAAGCAGTCAATTACTAGAAGCATAGAAAAAAAACTAGATTTAATCAATTACATGCTTGTAAGTTGTAATATCGTGCAAAAAAAATAGAGCCGTGGCATCTTATATTAACTTAGCGTACAACTCAGTAATAATACAGAAATTTCTTTGTATCTTATAAACATTATATTACTTGATAGAATGGACTTTATCAATTTTAAATGTTTATTTATTATATAATAAAGTATATTGTATAACTTTGTTTACTATTTTTTTATATACTTCCTCCCACTTTCTGAGAACATACTCCTTCACAAACTTCCTCACCAAATCACATATATCCAATCATATAAATACCAAACCCAATCAACATATTATTTTTAGCATATATATTATAAAACTACATTATTTAAAACCTTAAACAACATAATTATATGAAGATTGCTGGGTCACCAGCAGTTGTGCTCTTGATTTTGTGTTTAGTTGCTACGTTTATGCTAACTAACATTTCTTCCTCCCTTTTCGTATTTTCGTTATTTAACGCTGTACTATTCGTTATTACTATCGGGAATTACAGGCCTCACGATGAATTTGAAGGAGGAATATTTTACGAAAACTGTTATGGTACAGATATTGAAAGTGATAGCTACGAGAATGACTATGATAGTAAACGTGAGGATGAAGAAAAACCTGTTAGTAAAGAAAGTAAATTTTTGGATGGGTATGACGAAGATGACGATTCGAGTGGAAGCTATGGGGAGATAGGGTGGGAAGATGACCAAGAAGAACAAGTAGAAGTAGAAGATATGAGTTTGAGGAGGAGAATAGAAGAATTTATAGCGATGGTTAACGATGGATGGAGACAAGAATTGATAGAGGACAATGATATAGACGACGAATTGTTTGAACTTGGCTAGCTAGTTGATTAAAAATGGCTGGAGTACGTGCATGTAATTGTGTTTTTTTAACTGATTTTTGTAGAGTTTTCCCGTTTTAGTAAGTTTTTGTTTTCTTAGGGCCAAATAGTTTTAGATTCTCTAAAGTTCAAACTCTCTAGAGTTATACATTTCACTCAATCTCAACCGTCTATTGAGTTTTGATGGTTTAGATTCAATTTTAGTGGTTTGTAGGGTCCACAGTGCAATTAAATCTGAATAATTAAAACTGAATGTATGGTTGAGATTATGAAATGTACAACTGTAGAAAGTTTGAACTTTCGAGAATCTAAATCCGATGCATCCAAATTTTAGGGACGATCAATGTATTTGTGTGGCTGAATTGTGAAGTTGTGTTTAACTAACAGTTAACAGATAAAAGTCAAGTAAATAGATAATATTCACGGTGTTGTTTTTCATTTTATAATATTTTTTTGTAATGAAATGATTCTAATTATACAACGATACGTTTTTTAAATGATTTTTCAACACACGGAACAGGAAAAAGAAGAGAATATATAAACAAGAATGGAAGAGCTTAGCTAAATTTTTACTATCCAGAAAATATACTAGCTGATAAATAAAAGTGAAAATCCCTTATATAAGCATTCACCTGTAAATATAAATAATTTGAGTTTAAACAACTTATCAAATGGTACCAATGTAACCTGACACTATCCGACCAAACGAGACTACCAAAATCTAGTGTAAAAATGCATGAAACGGGTACGAATTCTGAAAGATATCTACCACAGGTACAAGTATACCCCTAGGATACATGCTAAACGTATCCATTTTTATAACTGAAGAATTCATGTTGAAGGGTAGAATGAAATTACGACTTATAATGTCCATTTTTTTTTGTAACTACGACTTATGATGTCTTTAATTAAGGGCTTCCGGATTTTTTCCATTTCTTTAGAACTTACGGATACTCGAGAATTTTATGGGATTTCAATCGGATAACGAGACACGAGTACGAAATGAGTAATATGTGGTTGTGATATGAAACAATAAAAAAAAGTCTAAGAACAAACTTCATTGAACAGATTCTTAATAGATGCTAATTCTACAAGTAGTTCAAAACATGGACAAGCTAGTTGAGTGAATATTCAAAACTAACCAAGACCAGCAGTTGAATCTCGAGGAGCATCTACTTCGACAGGTGGAGGTCTAATTATACGGTCAATCAGACCATAATCCAGTGCCTCCTGTGCATTGAATCGTTTCATTCTGCTCAGGTCCTTGTTTATCTGCAAATTCACAACGAAACCATAAAGCAAAAAAAGTATTTAACTGATTACACAAATGAGTAATTCGAGTTCATAGAATGATATAAACAAAATGGCAGTAAAAGTAGGCATTCTAACCTTCTCAGGTGACTGTCCTGTTTTCTTAGCTAACTCATTGTAAAGATAGTCTTTGATTCTTAAAAGCTCGTTTGCTTCATTACGGATGTCATCAGCCTGTCAACGTACCATTTCATATCATAAAAAAAAACAAGTAATATGATTGTGGGTTGACATATTTTTTACAGATTCTCAAGGCATATGGCTTTAATACCTGTCCACGAGCAGCCCCAGCTGGCGATTGTAGAGCAATCCTTGAAAGTGGCATTGCAGACCGTTGTCCCTTCAACCCATAAAAAAAACATCACTAGGGAAGCCTAAAGGGGTTGAACTTTGTTCTCCGGCCACAAAAGAGCAATAAAGTGTTACCTTTTCCCCAGCTGCAAGAAGGAAGCCAGCAAGGTTATAGGCAAATCCCACACAGTGGGTCCCAACCGGACTTTTTAAGCTCTGCATAGTGTCGTAGAGTGCCAAGGTTGGTGTAAGCTGCAAAACAAGGAGAATTTCATCACATATACTAATATAACTGAAACAGAAAGACAACGCAACATTAAGTAAAATAGATATAATATAACTAACAAAAAACTCACATCTCCACCAGGACCATTAATATATAAATAGATCCTTTTGTTATCATCAATTGTGTCAAGGTACAGCATAGTTGCCAATATTTGGTTGCTAAATTCCTCATCTATTTCTTGTCCGATGAAGATAACACGTTCTCGATACTGCAGCAGATGCAAAAAAAAGTACAATTATGAATATACACGAAGCTATCTATAAATTACATTGGCAGCCAACCACTTTGGGAACAATTAAAGTACACCAGACATATTAAATGCTTTATCATTTTAAATTACAACAGGCCCAAAAGAAGATTTACGGGTGTTACTTATTCAAAGACCTAATGAACCTGTAATCTGGTCAACAGAATGGCAAACAACTAAGAATAAAAACTCTAAGAAGAATTAACCTTAATCAACTTACTAGGGCATTCCATAAATCAACCCATTGCCAAGTTCCTTCACCAGGAGTCCTGTAGGGTACTCTTGGTGTCCCTATAGGCATCATTCTAACTCCTGCCTGTGTTGCTCTATGGTTGCGGGTCCTGCAACAACAAAAAGGAAAACATATCACATGATATACATGTATGGATAGTGGAATCAAAACAGCGCCCAAAGTTCAATACTTGAAGATATATTGAAGCTCTGTGTCATAAACACCTAGAAGGCTGGCTCTGGCTAGCAGAAGGATAAGATAAAATCAACTTAAAGCAACCAGTAGGTGCTAGTACACTGTTGATTCTAGAGTTGAATAATATTGTGCAGTATGATAATGAAACACAGTGCTTATATTTCTGATTTCTGCTTGGCTTGTAAAAGTATTTAAGTATTCTGCCTTGATTATATCACATGATATATCCAAAATATTAATCAAAGGAACAAAATCGAACAGCAGATTACCCGCAGTGAAAGCTTTTATTGACTCTGCCATAAAATTCTGCAGTCAAATTAGGCCTCCCACTCGAACACAAACCTAATTTCGATTTTTGAAAACTTAATTGAATTGGGCAAATACAAAGATAAAAGATTTTAGAGTAGACGGTGATAAAAAGAAGCAGACCTGGAGATTGAAGCCTTAATCCTGAGTATAGCTTGGTCTCGAAACTGCCAATGGCAACCAATACTCCATTATATAACCAAGGAATCAAACCAAGTATCAATAGTTGAAAATTACGCTAGTATGGATAATACGAGCTTATGCAATACAATAGAAAGAAGGAAGCATACCTGAGGGACGGTGGGCTAAGATTTGAAATGAAAGAAGAAGCCATTTCTAGCCGGAAACAAGATTGAAATTCAGTTTTCTCAAGCCAACAGCGAAGGCTGTGTGTTTCGATGGCTAGAAACCCACGCAGGATAGCCTGCTGCCCGTACCATTTAAACATTTCCTTACCAGACGCTGATGACCGTTCGATTTGAGGGTTTAAATGAACTTGGTAACTTTTTTACAATAGATTGAAAATATTTATTTTACATTTCCTTTGAATTAAGAGATGAGACAATTTGGTGAAGGTGTTAGTTTAATGGTTAATATTAAATTTATAATTTTTAATATAATTTTTAAAAATTTTTGGTGAAATTTTTTTTATTTAATATTAGCTTAATTATATAATTTTTTTAAGAAGAGAGATGAAATAAATTAGCCTATTGCTCAACTTTAAAAATTAAGTAATACTATACGGAGAATTAAAGATTATTTAGAAATAAGAGCAAATAGAGGCCCATATGAAATTATTGATTTATATCTCTGCATTAAGGCCCTTTTTTCTTTTAGACTTATATTAAATTTAATTAAACTGAAATAAATTTAATAAATTTAATAAAATTAAATTTAATATATTAATTATATATATTAATAAATTTAAATTATTATTAAAATAATAATAAAAAATTAATTATTTTTAAAATTAATAATTATAATATAAAAAATATTATTTGATATTATAATTATAATTAATAAAATTTAAATATATTATTAATAATAATTAATAATTATTTTTTACTATTATTAATAACTATTATTATAATAATAAAAATAATAATTATTTTTTAATAATTTAATATTATTTATTTTATAAATATTATATTAATAAACTATATTTATTATTAATTATATTATTTAATTATTAATTTTTTTATATCAATAATTTTTATTGTTATTTATTATTATAATCAAATACTATTATTAATTAGAATGGTAATTTTTAATTTTTTATTAATTAGGATTATTCACTATTTATATTAATAATAATAATATTAAAGACTGAACTGAATGGACATGAGCTGAATTAAACTGAACTTAACTAAATTACAGTCTAAAAGAACATGACCTAATTTTACTTATATAGATAGAGTAAAAGTTATAGAGTGAAAAATTATTTAAATAATCCAATAGTAAATCATAACCTTCCAAATTAAATGTAGGATAAGATTAGCCAAAATGTTTTCTAAAACTTTAGAGAGGATACTTGAATTCAATTTAATTTTTATTGTTTTACATAAGATTGTGAATGTTATATATTAAACCTTATGAAGTTTACTGAATTTCTTACAAATAAATCATATCAAACTAAGGCCCTTGGACTGTAATTCAACTAGTTCAGTTCAGTTCAGACCACTTCAGTTCAGTTTAGTCCAGTACAGTTCATTTCAGTTCAACTGTGAGTAGTTATAAATTTACACTGAAAGAAGTTCAGTTCATTTCAGTTCAGCTATGCGTAGTTATAAATTTACACTGAAAGAAGTTCAGTTCAGCTCAGTTCAGTCAACTTCAATTCAGTTTAGTTCAGTTCAACTTTTAAAAGTTGAAAAAAATAATGCCTAATTATCATTTAAATAACTTATCATTCTTAAATATGGATATTTAAATTTTACATATTACATGTGAGCATTCCTCATTTGATAACAATCCTCTCACCTCATTCTCAGCGATGAATCAAAGTACGCGATAAGTCCTAGGTTCGAAGCTCTTGAATCAACAAGCCATTATGAGTCAAAATTAGCACCTTGATGACACTCATAAGCTGCATAAACCAAGCTGACACCATTATAGGGCTTTACAACAGCTGCTGCAGTACCACTGTCATCTCCCATCGTACGCGAATATCTTCTGCTCCCTCTTCAATTGGAAGCAATGCTTCTTGATATAGCCAGTCTTATCCTAAAAATGACATACTCTGGTCTCCTTCCTACTCTAGACTTGGACTTGCCCCTTGAGTTAGCACGCCCTCTAGTATCTCACTCTTGGCTCCTCTATTCTCAACAACAAAGGCCTGTGAAATATCAACTCTCATCTCCTTTCTTCTCAACTCTTCATGGAACATGCTTTCTTTGATCACATCCAATGAAATGACACCATCTAGAGCAGAGTTATTGATAGTCACCACAAGAATTTCCCAACAATCTGGCAAAGAACTCAACAAGAATAAAGCTTGCAGCTCATCATCAAGAATGATCTTCATGGAGGTAAGTCTATTGACAACATCCTGAAAATCACGAAGATGCTTAGAAACTGACTTTCCACCTCAACTTCAAGTTGACTAGCTTTCTAATCAATGAAATCTTATTGTGAGCGATCTTCCTCTCATAAAGACCCTCCAACTTCTTCCATAGAACGAATGGGTTGGACTCCTTAACAACATGGTTGTAAATATTTACATCTACCTAATGCCTAATAGTTCCCAAAGTCTTTCTCTTCAACTTCTCTCATTCTTTCTCACCCATATTTCTGGTTTGTCTAGGCTAGACACTACCCTCTTCATTTTTCAATGCATATATTGGGTCATACAAATCCTTAAAATAGTAAATCCTCCATCATGGGTCTTCATATGGAATAATTGGTTGACGTCAACTTGACCAAGGACATACTACTGCTAGACTCCATGACAACCCAAATTGACCTTAGACGCTCTGGTACCAATTATTAGGCTTGAAAGACTGATCGGAAGCGGGACACCCATAAGATCAATATCAAGACTCAACCAAATCATACAACCTAACCAACAATATTGAAATGCAGAAAAATGAAATCAAACTGAGTCAAACGACACAAAGAGTTTTTACATGGAAACCCCTTCAATGTAGAGAGTAAAACCATGAGACTGATAATGGAGCCCACCCCTACTTCTCTTATTGAAAAATTGAGAATAAACAACTCAATACATTCCCGAAAGAGTATACTATCCACCAATATCTACCACAATACAAGAGAAGCCCAAAATAAGTGAGAAAACACAAGAGAAACAACAAAAGAGCAAAAATGCTCACCCCCACTATTATGCCCTACAGGAAAATAGCCTATGCTACACCTATCAACAATTCCAACGGTCAATCTATGGATGTTAAGAACAAGGTGGCAAAATTTCAGGGTAATCTGACGGTCGGAACTCCGGCTATTGGCGTCGAAATGTGGCTGGTCGTAATGACAAAGAAGCTGGAATCTCACTCAGTCGCTTCTTTCCTTCTCCCTTTTCTCTCTTCTCACACTCTTTGGTGTGTGTATGCTCACCATTTTCAGCAACAATGGGGGCCTTTTATAGAGCTCAAGGTCTTCCTCTCCATCAAGAAAAAAGCTCAAGGTCTCCTTCTTTAAGTAGCAATAATTTGCTTACCTCCAACAAGCCACCAAGTGTCAATTTATTTTACATGAGACTGTGATTGTGAATGTCATGTATTCAACCTAATGAACTTTATTGAATTTCTTCCAAATAAATAATATTGAACTGTAATAGTAATTATTGGTCCCTATGCATACACTGAATGAGTCAGAGGGGGGGGGAGGGGTGAGTGACTCACTCAGTAACTTATAAAATTTTTTCGTGATAGTTACTTGTCAGCTGAGTGAAGTCAGCTGGCTGAGTGAAATGGCTGAAAATTGCGAGTAAGTAAAGAACACAGAGATTTTTATACTAGTTTGGCAACCTGTGCTTACATCCAGTCCCGAGAGAGTGTCTCAACTTTAATTCACTAATCTCAACTCCTTTACCCTATGCGGAGAAGCCTTTCACAAAATCCCCAATTACAGAAAGTACCATCCAATCTGCAATCGCTCACCCGCTGACTAGAATACCCTCTTCTATCAGCAATTCAAAAGAGTTTAAAATAAGAGCTGGACTCAACTTATAGAAATGTTGATCCAGTTACAAATGATCTAATATTACAATAGTTTGATCTATACTATTCTCTCTTGTTCAAGCAGATGTTCGCTGAGTTCTGCTTTACTTGCTAGAACTCCTTCAAAGCTCGTAATTGGACAGAGTCTTTGCTTCTAGGAAATTCAGGTGTAATCACTAAGTTCTAACGCTTGCGTTCTTGCTCCTTTTATAGATGGATTTGAGAAAGTAGCCGTTGAACTTGCTTTGACATCTTCTGAAATTGATAGCTCAGCAATTCACCCGTTGCTTCTTCAAATCAATCCGTTAAGAGATAGAATTGCACCGTTGTGAAATACATTTCAAACCGTTAGATTGAAATTCGAGCTCCAATTTGAATTCTTTGTCGTTTGATGCCAGTCTTCCGTTAGAGAGAACTCGCGCTGACTTGCCACGTGTCTTCATCCCATTCCCTTTAGTTTTCTGACATGTTGCACAGTGCGTGATACAAGGTCGGTAGATCTACAGAATTGCTCAAAATAGCAATTGACTTGTTGCAGCTTTGCTTTGGAAGACTTTGTCGCTTTCTTCATAAGTTTGAGTCTTGTCAAGACATTAATTTTTTTTGTCTTTGTCTCTTACTGTTCCTGCAAAAAGCAACACTAAAAGCAAAGATGCCATATTACCTTAAAAGGTAATGTCAGTACCTTTAACAGACTTAAGATAACTCAGCGAAATATTTCATCGTAAAACATAGCTGAAACTGAATCTAAATGCAAAGTGTTTTGAATGAGTAATACCAAGTGAGCGACTAAAGTGACTACTCAGCCCAGAAATCACTTAGAGTTAAACTAGATAGCTAGGTCAGTGGAGACTAGAAATCCTACCATTGAATTTACTAACTCCTATACAACCATAGACTATTTATTTTAACTTCATTATTGATTTAATTATCTCAATTTGAACTTAATTGTTATGATCAAAACTTAAGCACTACTAAATCATCCACTGAGTTAGTCCAAACTTGGGCTTGGATCAACAGTAATGAAATGGCTTAAAATCATTAACGGTACATGAACTTTGTCTTTACTAACATAATGGTACATGAATTTTAAAACTTTGACATAAAAATACTTGAACTTTACCTTTTACTAACACGATGGTCAATATTACCTTTGACCTTCAAAATTACCTTTGGCTTATTTTGAAATAGGTAAAACTTCATTATATTACCAATTTGTCCATTTTCAATATTTTATTTTCCATTTTTGTCCTAGTCTTCGTGTACATCTATCATCTTTCAAGTTTCTCTCATTTCACTCATCCACCCCTATCTTTGTACAGATGTCTATGGCAATTGAAGATGCGTTTCTCTTTTCTTTCTAGACCTCATGACGATTATTTTTCTTAATTTACATTAAAGTAATAAAATCCATTCGTATATTTAAGAAATTCAAAATCCCAATTTAAAATTTTAAAATCTAAAACACTTCTGCTGCAATTGCTACATTTTTAATGATTACTTTGGAACCCTAAATTGCAACACAAACAAACAACATGAAAATAATCATCCGTTAATGTATACATGAACTATTGGTAATTAACTAATTATCTTTATCCATCTCATTCAATTTGACACAACTAAAAGCTTGATCTGATTAATATCGAACAACAGTCCTATAGAAAGGTTTTTTTTTTTTTATGAGTAGTCCTATAGAATGGTTAATATTGATTTCCCGATAAACAGCATCCTTTACCGTTACTCTGTTGCTGCAGCTAGAATCTTCAGCTGAAATAATAGAATTATGTGGTTTTGATTTACCAAACCTATTATTATTATTATTATTATTATTATTATTATTATTATTATTATTATTATTATTATTATTATTATTATTATTATTGTTGTGATCATTATAATTGTTGAAATCTGTTACTGCCATGGTGGCTGGAGCGGCATTGGAGTTGAGGGGATGGTGGGTTTGATTAGTTCAGTTAACATAGGTTGTTACCAACTCAGATTGCATTAAGAATAGCATTGTTCATTTTATGGAAAGAAGAGAGTTGAATGATTTATGAAAAAAATAGAGTGGAAGAGGAAAAACCGAAAAAGAATTCTAAATGAACAGGAACAATTGAGACAGAGAGAACTCAGAAGTGAGAAGAATAAAAAGAGAAAGGAGAGCGAATGACTTCAGTTCAAATGAATCTGTTATTGAATACAGGGTCTAAATTGAAAATGGATAAATAAAGTAATATATTCAATTTTTTAACCTTTTTTAATAAGTCAAAGGTAATTTGTAAGGTCAAAGCTAATATTAATCATTATATTAATAAAAGTTAAAGTTCATATACCTTTATATTAAATCTTAAAATTTATGTACCATTATGTTAGTAAAGACAAAGTTGATGCATAACAATCCTCTAATCTCGTTCTCGCCTTTCAAGTATTTTCTAGAATGGGTTAGTCATACTATCATTTACATTTGGATGATAACAAACAGAGATAATTCCACCAAAAATAAAAACAAATAAAAAAAACGTTGGTCGGTGTTTCTTTCGTGTATTCAAATTGTTATTTTCTTTCCAAATCCTACACAGAGAAAATTAGTACTTACAATTTACTTATCAACCCCCACACCATATCCACAAATATTTCAATACCAACTAGCAAATTGTGACATACAACATAGACAACGATGTAAATACAGTTCTTGTATGAATGTTCAACTATCCAATTAACAAGTCTTACTGAAAACTTATCAATTATGGTACAAACATTCGCTCTTGTAAGGCGGTTTAAAAATTCAAAGGGATTAACAAATAAATTAAGCAATTTAACCAATTCAGAAAGGAAGCAGTAGACCTAGAACAATATGCTTATCTTCATAGCAAAGCAACTCTATAATATGATGAAAATTGCTAACAGAAGAATGAATTAATTGGGCTTCTCATAGGAAATCTTATCTCTAAATTCAGAGATAGCGCTTCGAATCATTTCAGAAACATGGGGTTGCACGAACAGGTGAGTCCCATCCAAAACATGAATAATGAACTTTTGTGATGCAGGCAGTGAAGCATTCATATTGATAATAAATTGAGCCATGGGAATGTCACTGCAATGAAAAATACGCAATGGCATAAATCGGAGTTTTTCAGTGGCCAAATTGTTGTCTTGATAAAATCAAATGCAAAGCCATATTAAAACCTAATTTCCATACTACAAATTAATTGAGCATAAGTTTAGAATAAAGCAGAGATTATTAAGGGTAATGATATGCTTACCAAGAAATGAACAATCCTTTGGTGGCATTAACCATTTTGGATCAGATATCTTAAGCACAACTCAAACCTAACACCACAGAAAAAAAAACCCAGCAAATTTATAATAGCCAAGCAATTTCAATAAGCACCGTTAGTTTCAAATTAAGAAATTGGTATCGAGGAGCAATATCCTAAAGTAAGTTGAATGGTAAAATATTCTGCAGCTTTACTATAAAGCTGAATCTAGTGTTCAAAAGAACGCTATATTAAAAATAGAACATTCAAATCCCCTCTTTTGTGCCTCAAAGAAGCATAGTTGTTAAAGGCGCGCCTCAGGCGTGCCTTAGGTTCCGGTCTCACCAGGCTCCAACCTCATTGCCTAGGAGCCTACTAGGCTCCTCACATTCAAAAGGCATGCGCCTAGGAACGCCTGATACCAAAATTAAGCTTTTTAATAGGATATATAATGATTTACGCAAGTTTAGAGTTTAGAAAAGAAAAGAATTTGAAAAAAAAAAGAAATTATGGAAGAGGAATTAGGGGAAAATTATTACTTAGGGAAGCTTCTCTCCTAAATGACAAATAAATGAGAATAAATAGCAATAATAATATTATTAATGATATAATGATAACTCCATCTTAGAAAAAACGATCATTTTAATTGATTTGAACACATAAGATAATATAAATTGATGAACCTATTATATTTTTCCATGGTTTTAACACCTGCCACAATTTATAAGTTCTTTTAGCTGGTGGGCCTAAAGTGCACCTTGTGCCTAGGCTCCAGGACCCCTGGCACCTGGGCTGCGCCTAGCGCCTTGACAAATATGCATAGAAGAAAACTAAACAAAGACGAAATTGTCAAGAATTTGAAAGGGGTTATGATAAAAGAAAAGGTTCAACAAAACATAAAAATTCAACTAGTTCCAAGGTTTAGTATCTCCTTGATAGACAGGATATGAATTAAAGAAAAATATTGACTAAGGGTCAGGAGAAAATTCTGAATCGTTGTGACAGAAAATTGTAAAATCTACCCGACCTAATCATTCAAAATCAACATTAACTAGCTAAAAGCAGTCAACTGAGACGAGCTAGTTTATTTCCCTCTAGAATATGAATCTTATCAATATCTAGCCAAATATCTAAGACAGAGGCAACTGACCATTCATTCAACAACATTTGATAGCAGCAAATCATTGGAATAAATAAAACCTATCAATAATTATCAGTACCAGTAACTGGAATTAAAACCTATCAGTTAATTGGAAACCATCAATAAAACTCAATAATCCCGCCTTCATCATGTGAAAAAAATCAAACACAAGAATAGAATCGAGTCATCGACAAACATCAATAGAATAGAATTCAATCAAATTTTACAATTTCAAACACTGTCAAGATAATCAATGTTGATACCAAGGACAAGATCTCTTGACAGAAGGTTACATGTTATCTCAATCGGACCACTATTAATACCGTTAAATCTTGCACCTGGGTATATTGTTCACAAGCTATGCTAGGAACTTCATTGTTATTAGAAGATGATCCTAAATTTATCGATCTTCAACGAACTTTTTCATAACTATCTAAATCCTAAAAACAACAAACACAATATAATTATTACAATCAATCACAATCCTATACTTTATTCAATAAAAAATCAAATCAATTCATTCACAAGTCAATCACAATTTTATAAACCTAGATTCAATTCAATTTTCATTTAATAAACCTCATTCTATTCTAATTAAATGTCAAAAACCAAAATAAAATTCAGTTTCAAATAAACCTAATTAGCCCTACTTCAATTCCTTTTCAAACAAACTGTAATTTAATTCCGTTTCAATAAAAAAAACTAACCAAATAGAAAACTAATAACCGGAGACGTTGAAGCTCCGGCGACTGGAAAGAGGGGCAACGAAAACTGGAGAGGCGACTTACCGGCGGTTGCGAACACTGTGATGAGTCACGGACACGGTGGACTGGTGTCGTGGTGATTGGTAAGGTCAAGCTGTGAACACTGAAACAAGGGAAAGAAACAGAATAGATGTAAAAGAAAAGGGAACACCGCAATTAATTAAAATGCCTTACTGGGGCATCCATCGTAGGGCTGATGATCTGACCTGATTTAAATTGAATTGGACTAGATTGAAGGCCTTAACTAAAAAACTTTGGCCCGAAGGTGGCCATATTTCTTAATTACCCATCCTTCCTACAGTTCGTTGAGAATTGATCCTAATTTTTCAACACATTTTATTACATGATGTTTTTTTTAAAGTATCCACCCCATATATTTTAATCTCATGTCGGATCAGTATTTGTTAAGTTACAAGTGATACAAATCGTATATATAAAATGTTTTTCAGTCCCTTACATCGGTTTTACTGTATGGTTAACACAAATTGCAAAAGTGCATTATTTGTCCTGAAAATGTACTTGGATGCATAAAATATGCTTTCACTGGAGGATTGTATAATGATATATCAAACAATTACCAGAAATGTATACAGTCATGATTATTCCAAAGAGCTACAACTAAAGCTAATCACCTAGAAACACAAAGGGAAATAATGGAATGGCTTGGAAAAAACAACAACTTGACATTAGCCAATGGCCTACAAATATATAGCACCTCAAACTATAACTTGAAACCCCAAAACCTAAAAATCTCCAAATCGTCAAACGTGTACTTACATCAATTACAACACCACCCTGTCTAGTTCTAACCATTCCCACAATCCAACAGTTATCACAGACTCGGTACTCTCCACTGATGTGACAGAAGCATGTAAGAGCGCGATCGCCCAGCTAATCAATTTCATGGTCTTCCAATGCAGTCAAAATCATCCTACATTTACAAATAACAAGAGTTAAATTATTCTCATATAAGCAAATTCGATAACAAAGAAATGGTTTTTCAGCAAATTTGGCATTCTCACGTACCAGAAAATCGATAAAAAGAGAAGGACAATGAGATAGAAGAGTTTGAAAAGGCGCAACTTTTTTTCCCAATGAAGTAAATTGAATATCTCCGTCACATCTACCAGATGCTGTCTACGTGTGTACCTGTGAACAAGTTCCAAAACTAAAAAATTAAAACACAAAGAACCAACTTTCGGTGCTTATCACATTTAACTGCATGTAACCAGCAATACATAAAGTCTAGCAAATATGAATGCTAAAGCACTTAAGGGTTCTAAAACATATATCCAATTCATATAGTTACATTACTCTACAGCAGTACTCTGGTTGGTCCTTGATGTCACAGTCCCGTAGCAAAGGCCTTTCAGGCTCATATAATGATATACCTGTGTTATCAGTCCTAAAGGGGAACCTTTATGGGTCATCAATTTAGTGCCAAAGTGGGAAGACAGCATATGTAAGCCCCAATTTTGCATACTATCATCACGGCATTACCTACCATTTCGCTCTACTCGTTTCCTGTTGTCAATCACAGGGTAGAATTTTGAGACATGTGATTGGACTGGGCATGGCTACATGGCTGGGCTTTTTACTCATTTGATAAATGATCACTATGAGTCAGCAACAGAATTTGATCAATCCTTTTTATCATTAGGGTGGAGATCTTGTTCCTGAGTGGGCTTCTTCAATTCTTTACGTTATAGCTATGCCGAATCAAGTGACTAAGCAAGTTGGCTGAGACATGTTCAATCCTCGCAATGATTCTCACAAGTTGCTTAAATGTAACAAATGGAATACAATTAACCTTCATAAAAATCGTTTCAAAGCCACTCAAATATTGCATCCTATGCTCAGCTAAGAAAACATGACATATTGAGCTAGAATTCTCTAGAGTATGGTATATTTTACTGCCCAATATACACATATTCTTAAATATAGTCAATTTCATCTAACGACCAAAAACTGAAAATGAACTCTTATATTGACTAGCACAGGTTATACAGCCATAGATTAAAATATCATTACAAGTAATCAACTCAAACAGCATGGTAGTAGCATTGAAATAGTATTAAAAAATCTCATCCGACATTCTCTAATGGTGAATGGAGATAGAATCTTAACTCAATCAAATCCTCTATCACCTAGAAATAGATAAAAATTTCCAAATGTATGAAATATAAACGTGGAAGAGAAGGAACTTACAGCCTGATATTATAGTAAAGATATGGGACACATAATAACGACATACACCAGTGGCCAGTTAGCAGATAGAACAAGCATAAAACTCCATGGGTAATGTATTCCGGCAAAATCACTTTGTTTATCCTATACGAGGAATCATACGGATTGATATAATCAAACTCCAGATCTGCCAAACACATAAGCTGCAAAAAAGTTCTTCTCAAATGTTATAAAACACTTCCATTGCCTTACAATCGTACATCATCTCAAACATTGCCAATCACAAACAAAACATAAACAAACCAAACACCTATCTTATAGTCGATTCCCATAGGCATAGCCATCTTTATCTCAACTTGAGTACCCTAAATCGCACATGTTGCGCACTCAATAAAATCAGCTTCACTACATACAAAGTTTACAACTATCCATGTCAAGCTATCAATATCAACAACTACAAACTCAGAATCAGCAAATATCTACCCTACAAGCAATCCAATGGCAGGGCTCCCATTAAGTATCATATGGACAAGAATTAAATTTATATTCCTAGTGTACTGAAATGAATGCAAATGAAGATAAACTATGAAGTCAAATATTCAACAAATTGATAAACTCTGCAGTGCGGAGAAACCTTCTAATTTTCAGTTAATTGAAACAATTTCCGACACCAATCAAAACAAACAGCTAAATACAACAAAAACAAAAGTAAAATGAGCATAAAAAGGAATGGCCAAGAAAGAAATTAGGGATTGACCTGAAAGACGATGAGGACTAGTAGAGCTATAAGGAAGAAGAATGATAAGAGCCATACATACAGATCTCCCATTCTCCTAACCCTTCTCTCTACTCTTTCTCTATCTATGCCCCTCTTAAATTATCTTCTTCAGTGTTCGGATTAAAAGATGATTACAACCTAGCACACCCCCGCAAATCCGATTAATTTTTGAGAGATGATACAGTCCGATAAACGAAATCAATGTCTAATGAGTCTGTACCTTTCACGGTCGCCGGCGATTTGAATAAACACGGGAATGTCGCCGAAGGGTATAGCTTCGGCTAAAAAAGAGGTAGCTTTAAATCCCTCGACTGACGACTAGACTGGATTTGGGTGTTGTATGTAAAAGGGAATTTGAAACTATGCCGTTTAGACAAGAGACTTACTTTGTGGCTTATTTATGTCGTTATTCTCTTCTAGTTATTTATGTCCATTTTCTGTCCGGTAATCGATGTGTTGAAATATTATTTCATATATAGTTTATAAAACAGAAATTATTTTTTCTTGAAAAATTGATGCTCATGTATGAGTTTAACTTGATAATTATTAGTTGTATATATATATAAAATAGTTACTGCTAGTTTATTAGTTGTTAAAGTGGAAAGGGCATAATTGTAATCTACGTAGTTTCAATTATAATTAACATCTGTGAAAAGGAATTTAGAAGTTATTCGTATTTATCAACTCCTTCACCGTAATTTTTCCAACCCAATTGAAAGTTTAATGAGAAAGTTCATCTCTCTATCTCTCAATTTAGCTTTATCGTTCATGGTATTAGATTAGATGATCTATTCCGTACAAATATCTTTCTTAATTGAGCTTTGTTTCTTCTAATTTTCTTTCTCTTTCGTTTTCCTTTTCATTTTCTCAAGAAATTTCAATGGCAAACATAAATCAAAATTCGGCTATTGATGAAAACAGCCCCTACTATTTCCATCCTGGAGAGAATCCCTCTCTAATCTTTGTAACACCTCCAAACAGAAACATGCATATGGCATTAATGTCAAAGAACAAGGTGGAGTTTCTTGACGGGATGATTCAGAAACTAATTTCGGTGATCTTTTGTTCAATTCTTGGAGGCGTTGCAATAACATGGTCCGTCCTTAGTTGATCTGCTCTCTAACTCCGTCCATAGCTCAAACTGCCTTCAGTTTTGATTTTGCTGAACAGCTTTAGAAAAACCTTGAAGAAAGGTTTGCACAGTCAGACGCTTATCGAATTGCAGATTTACAAAGTGAAATCTATACAATTTCGCAAGATGAAAGGTCAGTTACGGATTACTTTGCTGCTTTACAGTGTTTATGGGATGAATTCTTGAGTTTGAACCCCTTACCAGGATGTTTGTGTGAGGGTTGTTTCTGTAGTGTGGGTGAGATAATGCGAAAGAAACAAGAGTCCAATTTGGTAATATGTTTCTTGAAGAGATTAAACGAGTCGTTTTCTAGTGTTAAATCACCGATAATGGGAATGGCTACATTGCTCTCGTTAAACAAAGTTTTTTCCTTGCTTTTACAATTCGAAAGGGAAATGGTTATAGATAAGGAGGTCTCTATTGAGGATAATAAATCTTTTGCAAAGAGGGAAAATCAGTTTGGGAATTATTAGAATAATGCTTCTAACTACAAGAATTAGTATGAAAATTATCAGGATAATGATCAAAATATGAAAAGAGGCCAGTTTAATAATTTTCAAAACAATTTTAGAAGGCAGCCACAGAACGACAAAAAGATTACTTGTTCCTTTTGCAAGGGGAGTCATTTAGTAGTTAATTGTTGGAAAAAAATGGCTACCCACCTAATTTCAAGTTGAGGTTCAGCAGGGCAAATGTTGCAATGGGTCTTGATGAAACCGAAGAGCATGATGATATGGATCAAGACAATTACTATGTTGATAATCAAGAAGATGAGTTAAGAGGAAAAGAGGTTAGGCAAAATGGATTTACTACTAAATAACTCAGCCGAATTGCAGAACTCATTCAGTCTCAAGCCCAGAAATATGTGCAATTGGCAATAAATAACATGAATAATGCTCATGCTGCATCATCAAGAATTGTCAAAGTTTCTACACAACCAGCGTGCAATAGCTTTAATAATTCAGCAAAGGCAATGCAAATATCTTCACAGGCAGAATACAGTAATTCTACAGACCTTGGTTAATAACTCTTTTATTTCACCTGCTTCTTGGATTGTGGATACTAGAGCAAGCAGTCGTGTTTCAAATTCTTTAAAGGGTTTTACAAATATTAGAACAATAAGTAAATAGCATGTTTTGTTACCAAATAACTTGAGATTGAAGGCTGCACATATTGGTGATATACATTTCAGTGACAGTTTTACATTGCTTGATGTGTTGTTTGGGCCATGTTTTAAATATAACTTACTTTCAATCACAAAGTTGTCAACAACTTTGAACAGTGAGTTGATCTTCTCTAAAACAAAGTGTTTCATATAGGATTTCCGTACCAAGAAGAGGCTTGGCTCAACAGAGGCACGCGATGGCCTATATTACTTAGATATTAAGAGTGTTTTACTATCACATTTAGATACAAGCCTTTCTTTTTCTGCAAAATGTTGTTGGAAAACAATGATCCGGAATCTCAATTAAACTAAATTATCCGGATCAAGTTTGAAAGAAACAAAAACTTAAACAAAGTATCTCCTAAATCCAAATGGAAGTATCCAGTCAAGATTCAGGAACTAGGACATCCATTGAAGACATCAAGTACCTAAGCATATAGCGGAATCATTTGGTTAAAGTTAGAAAAGGAAACAAACTTTAAACCTCCAAGACTAGCATCTGGAAGAACTGATTGTTAAGCATCCAGATAAGGACAAATCCAGTGATACTGAGCCAAAAGACATCCGAAAGACTCAAATATCAAGATAAAGGGAAAAGCTTAAAAGATAACTTTTCCCTCCACCTTTTTGGTCTACAAAGTCAAAGATCCTTTCCCTATGAATAAGACAAAAAGACAGCTCACAATTTTTAGTAAAAGGATAAAAGGACTGACACCGGACAGAAAAAGGAAATAACCTTTTTCACCTAGACCAATAAGAAGGCGCGTGGAGCTCACACCAAAAAGCTAATGGTGTAAAAGTTGGTGTGACACTAAAATACAAGGAAAACGATCACTAACATCTTTTCAGCTTCAATCCCAAGGATTCAAATGGGTTAAATTACTGTCTAATGGATTGATCAATGGTTCCGGAAGCGCCACATTTCACCTAATCAACGATGAAGATTAATTACAGCTTACCAACCCACAACGACTACATTTATAATAGAAGCTTATAAAAGGGAGGCTTCACAAGTTGAGAAGGTGCTGGTTGATTTCACAAAAGCTTATATAAGAAAAAGTGCTATAAAATAATCAGATTCACAAATCCCTCCAAGAGTCAAACAACTCTAAATTAATTTGTAAGGATTCCTAAGTGAGCTATAAACTTAAGGAAATCCAAAAACCAAAACCTTTGATAGAAACCAAAGTGTGAAGTATCTCCTACTTGGATGAGTAGTGAGATTAGGATACTGCTTAAAGTAGGTGCTTTGAGTGGGATCTCCCTGTAGGACTCAGCTTAGATTCGGGGTAGAAGTCTAAGTAGTATATCCTACAAAAGATAAAAAGACTCAGCTAGGAGTTGGTGCTTCTAGTGGTATATCCTACATCCAAAAGGGGTTACCATCCGGAGATAATCTGTAAGGCTTGATTCCTGCCAGTTGAAAAGGAATTCACTAGTGGATAAGCTTGGAGGAAGAAAACTCCAGTGACTAGACGTAGGCAGGGCCAAACCAGTATAAATCACTGTGTTTGATTTTCTTACTTTTATTTACTGCATTATATTATTATGTTTGCATCATCCGGATCCACTCACCGGATCAAAATCAAGCACACTACACTTAGACTTATTAAAGTCTATAAATTCCGGAAAAAGGGTTATTCACACCCCTCTGACCTTATATAGACCCTCACAGGGACCAACAAGCAGTATCAGAGCAAGTGCTTAAAACTAGTAATCTAATAATCTTGAGCTAAAGGTCTAAAATTTTGATTCAAACATCAAAATGAGTTTCTAAAACTCACAACTCCTTCACGAGGGTATATCCATTACCCGTCCTCCACTCTTCACCGATGAACACTACACGTTCTGGAAAAACTAGATAAAGAACTTCATTTAAGCACAAAGCATGCAGGCATGGTTGGTCATCAAGGATGACCCGTATGAGCCTACTTATGAAGTAGAGGGTATGATCACCCGAAAACCATCATGTTTATGGGATGAGAATGATTTTAAAAAATTGCGTGAAAACGCAAATGCTATTAATATGGTTCACTGTGCTCTTAGTGCAATAAAATTTAACAGGATATCCGGATGTGAGACTATAAAGGAGATTTGGGAGAAGTTGGAGGTAGCCTATGTAGGAATAAATAAAGTGAAAGAAGCAAAGATTGATCTACTCCAGCAAAAACTTGAATCCTTTAAGATGGAGCCAAAAGAATCTATCAGCAGCATGAACACTAGATATACCAATCTAGTGAATGAGATGAAAAGGCACGGATAGGAAATCTCTGAAGTAGAAATGCTGAAGAAGGTGCTCCGGAGTCTCACCAAGGAATGGGATAACAAGAAGAGTGCCATTAAGGAAGCTCATAACTTAAATGTTTATAGTTATGATGAGCTCATTGGAAATCTCTTAACTCAAGAGCTGTCTCTGGAGAGATATAGTTAACATGAGAAGAAGCCTAAAGAGAAGAAGAAAGCTATTGCATTTAAGGTAGAAATGCATTGGATCAGCCTCCTCTAGAGAAGAAGAGCAAGTCATAGAACCTTAAAGTACCAAGGAGTAATTAGCTCTATTAACTAGACAGCTTAACAGATTCATACTAAAGAAAAAAAGGAGGAAGTCCAGAAAATATGAATCCTGAAGACCAAGGGAAGGTATATCCAGAAGAGACATGCCTAAAAGGAATTCGGAAGATAAGAAGGATCCGAAAAAAGAAGCCGCATGTTTTGAATGTGGGGAGAAAGGCCACTTTAGAACAAAATGCCCTAAGCTTAAAAGAACCAAGAAGCACAAGAAGAAGGTAATGGTGGCTACATGGAGCAACAGTGAGGAAAGTAGCAGCTCATCTTCAATAGAAGAAGAAGAGACTACCAATTGTGCATTCATGGCACTGAAGCAGAGCAATCCAAAAAGAATGCCTCTAAGCAAGAAACTGTGATCGAAGAATTAGAATCAGAAATAGCAAACACTGAGGTAAACTCTTATTCTAATTCTGCTTCTAACTTTGGCCTTGCTAGAGCTTTAGCTATTGTGATCAAGAGTGTGAAAAAGAACACCAAAGCAATCAAGTCCTTGAGAAGGCAAGTGTTAGAAATCGCTGAAGATAATGAAGCATTGGCATAAGATGTCAACTTAATCAGAACAACAAAGCACATTGATGAAGTTAAAGAAAACTTCTTGAGAAATTAAGTGCAGATATTAAGTGCTAACTTGATGGGGTTAGATAGGGAGCTAGCCCTAATAAAGGAAGCATCCGGAAGGAGATCAAACCCTTCTCAACCAAGAAGGAATCCAAGGCAGAATATACAAAGAAATCAACACCAAGCTGCAAAAGCAAATCTAAAGCCTTCAAATCAAAAATTGAAAGAGGTTAGTAGGCAACCTCAGGCCCAAGGATATACTATTGCATAAAAAGAAAAGCTAAGGCAGTATACAATTAGAAACCTACCAACCAAAAGAGGAATTATGCAGCAGAAGTTGCACCTCCAACCAGCTTTTGGATACATTTCGGACCATCCACAAGTGTACAAGAAACTGGATATAGAGGGAACTATGGGAAGAAGGATCTAGAAAAAATCAAAAAGAAGCAAAAGCAGAACAGACCCATCTCAGGGTGCTGGTTTTGTGGGAAAAAAAATCATATTACTAAGTTATGTAGATTAGAAAATGGTTATTATGATGTCAATCCTTGGCCTGAGATGGTTATAAACCCGAGAGGACCCAAATCTGATTGGGTACCCAAACCCACTTGATCTATTTTACAGGTATGCCTTAGATCTATAGTAGATCAATACACTTTGGTATGTTGATAGTGGATGCTCAAGGCACATGACAGGTGATGAGAAGGCCTTCATCACATTAACCCAGAAGAAGGGAGGCAAAGTGAGCTTTGGAGATAATAAAAAATGGTAAATCATTGGACATGGGATCATTGGATCTGAATTGAAGATAGAAGATGTCTCACTGGTTGATGGATTGAAGTTCAACTTACTCAGTGTAGACCAGCTTTATGATAAAGGAAGAGTAGTCACACTCGATTCCAGAGGCTACTCAATCTATGATAGTAAGTCTAATCAACTCATTCTTTATGCACCTAGAGTAAATAATGTCTATTATGTCAATATTAAAAATAAGAAAAAGAATATCTGCTTGGTGTCTAAAGAAGAAGAATCATGGCTATGGCACCGGAGGTTGGGACATGTTAGCATGAACCTCCTGTCCAAACTAGCCAAAAAGGAATTGGTAGTGGGTTTGCCTAAGGTTGTTTTTGATAAGGATCATCCATGCACTGCATGTCAACTAGGTAAACAATATAAGAAAACTTTTCCTTTCATCTCCTACATTCCTTCCAAAAGAGTACTTGCGCTCTTACACATAGATCTCTTTAGTCCAATTAAACCATTGAGTTTAGGTAGAAGCGAATACACCATGGTCATTGTGGATGATTATTCTCGATGTACAAGGGTTCTCTTGCTAGTAAGCAAAGATGAAGCCTTTGACCAATTCTCAAAAACATTCATCCGGATAGAAGTAGAACTGGGCATAAGCATTGCAAGCATCCGGAGTGATAATGGTGGTGAGTTAAAAAATAGGCATTTTGCTGAATTTTGTGACTCAAAGGGCATTGAACATAACTTCTTTGCCCCTTTCACCCCTTAACAAAATGGAGTTATTGAGAGAAAGAATAGGACCATAGTTGAAATGGCTAGAACAATGCTAAATGAGAAAGAATAGGACCATAGTTGAAATGGCTAGAACAATGCTAAATGAGAATTATTTGCCAAAGTACTTTTGGGGTGAGGCCGTAAACACAACATGCTATATCTTGAATAGAGATCTCATTAGAAAGACCATAGAAAAGACCCCCTATAAAATCTGGAAGGGAAGAAAACCTAAAACTGGGTACTTTAAGGCATTTGGATGTAAATGCTACATCCTAAATGATAGAGAGCAACTAGGAAAATTTGATCATAAATCTGATGACGCAATTTTCCTTAGTTACATCCAAAGGATATCATTTCCTTGGAGATTGCTTGGTATTATGGTACAGCAGGAAGCAAACTTCAGTTACATTATCAACCATAGAAGTAGAATATATGATAGCTAGAAGTTGTGTAGCTCAACTCCTTTAGATCAAGCAATAACTAGAAGATTATGGAGTTCACTCCGGATGTGTGGATATGATGTGTGACGATAAAAGTGCCATTGATGTATCAAAGAATCCAATACTCCATAGCAGGATGAAGCAGTAAACATAAGGCATCCAGGATCATGTGATGAAAAAGGATATTACTTTGGTATAAATTCCAACCAATGAGCAAAGAGTAGATATCTTTACTAAGTCATTAAGTAAAGATCAATTTGGCCAGCTAAGAGAGTCAATTGGTATGTCTAATCCAATTTTAAGAAAATTTGAAAGACAGTTTAAAATCAATTTGGATCCTTGGCTAATTAATGAATCTGGAAGAGAAGCAGCATTGAAGAAAAATCTATTCCGGAGGAAAGTGTGCCACGTCAGCAAATAAGATAGGACACATGATAGTAAAGGCGCTAAAAAGTATCCATTCCCTTTTGAATTTTAAACGTTTATTAGGTGTTACACACGCGGTAAATTCAACAGTTAGTTCTCAAAATAAACCGCTCCCATTCTTCGGTTAAACTGAATTTACCTCTTTCCTAAAATTTTAACCGCCATGTCATCAATCCAGCCAAAATCAATGATGTCCGGATTACTAAACTACCCTCACCTTGAAAAGTCTATATAAACCCCTCAAATTTCCCTTTTTCCTTCACACGAGAAACATTCATATACTATTACTCTGCAAAAATCATATCTCAAACCTTAACTTCTTTTAATCACTCAAATGGCTACTATTATGACCAGTGAAGGACCCAAATTACTTCCCCAAAAGAATTTCGTTGATGAATCTGATCTCAACGACAAAAATTTCACCCTCATAAACTTTAAACCCTCTGACTCTGTAATTCCTACGGACTACCTAGGAGACAACTTCTTGCTCGAAATGGATCCATACTCAAAGCTAATCGAAGATCAGCGCTTAGGGGATTTTTTCAAGATCCAGTGCGCAACCTATCCGGAGTTAGTAAGAGAGTTTTATGACAATCTCAGAGCACACTCATTCCATGATGCTCTGAGAATTCAAGTTCAAGGAAGGACAATTACAATTACCCCAAAATTCTTTGAGAAGTTCCTGAACATGAAAAATGATGGGGTCTAGCTAAGAATTGATGGAGATGAGTAGTATGTAAAGTACGAACCAAAGATGTGGCTGCATCCCAACTACTTTGGGGGATAAATGTTCAACATATATCCCAGAAGTGCTAAGATACCTCCAGCACACACTCATAAAATTAGTACTGATCCAGAAGGGCTTCCTTACCATAGTGTCATCATTCCAGCACTGTATGTTACATCACTGGGTAGAAAGTAGAGTTGTAAATATACCAGTCCTGATCATCCATTACATGAGGCAGCACAGGAATTCTCATGGTGCACTTATCACTCGGATCTTGATTGCCAATGAAGTTAACTTATCAGGATTCCAGTCAGTTACCGGAAAGGAAATTCTAGGAAGAATTTCAGAAAGCTGACCTTTGGGGAAACTTAGAATGAAGAAAAGGTCAAAAAGTTGAGGGATGCCAAGAAAAGTAGAGCGAGAAAAGCAGTGGATCCGGTAGAAGCTACGGTTCCTAAGAAAGAACGAACCACAAAGCCAAGGCAAAGAAGGAAGATAGGGAAGTTAATGAGGATACTTTATCCTTAACCCAACTGTTGGCCAAATCTTCAAAGAAGCCTAAGTCTCGAGGTAGATTAATTAAGACAGTTGATAAAATGAAAAAGCCAGTATATGAGCCAAAGGCAAGAGAGACTATTGCAGTGGCTGCTGCTGCTATCAGGAAGGGATACCAAAAGGGGCAGAAGAGAAACATAAAAGACATTCTAACAGAGGAGTAAGAATCTAAAAATGAAGAAACAGAGGATGAGCTTCCCATTCCTAAGAAACAATTCACCCAGAAGAGGTGTACTTTTGATGAGGCTATGACCACCTAAAAACAGAGAAAGAAAGCCGCGGGTATTATAATTGCTGAAGAAGGTCGTAAATGGGTTGAGGAATCCAGGTTAGCTAAGGCTAGAGTATCCAAGGGCAAACATGTGCCCGGATCAAATGAGAATATCCTTCTAGAGGATCCTTAGTATGAGGACATAATGGCATCAATTGCAGAAAATGACCGGATCAATAATCTGACCATCGAAGGTCCTGGTGGATCTTCCGGTGCTTAACCTATCCGTGTTGATCCGATGGATATGGCAGAAATCTCTCGGGATCCAAAAGCAGAAAAGTTCCCCTTTATGCCTAAATTTGGATGACTTCCTGAACTTCTACTACATGTGGGAGATGAAACCATTGCTGAGAAAAGTCCTGTAAAGGCAAATAAAGAGGGCATTGAGGACATTTACAATGCACCTGAAGGAGAAAATAAAATTCTTAAAAAGGCAGTTGTAGGAGTGACAGAGGACATTTCCTATCATTCGGGGGTTGAGGTAGAAGCAAATGAAGAGGAAAGAGAAGCTGATCAAAATCAAATGCCAATTCTTAAGGTAATTCCTGACTCTGTCTCATTCAATGTAAATGCATGTTCTTCTGCTGCGGCTATTTAAATAGCAACTGACAACTTGGATGACCAATCTCCAAGTGCATCTAAGGAAAACCAGTCCAACCTAGAAAACCTAATTTCGGAGGAGGGACGGGGTTTGGGATCCAAAGGGAATACTTCTCAAGTGAACTCTAAGGGCGAGGCCAGTCCGGGGGAACGGATGGAGAAGAAAGATGAGGAAGATAATAGTGGTTCTTCCAGCTCATCCAGAGATGGTCCTTCCAGCTCATCCGAAGATGATTCTTCCAACTCATCAGGAGATAAAATCCCTCCTGCTCCTAGCCCCATCAGAATACCTATAGTTAACACAAAATAAGAAAAGGTATCAGCGGCGCTTAAACTGCTCAAAGAAGCCACTCTTGAAGAAAATGAGGAAGGGTATATCAAGCAGAGTTTTTAGAACATCTGCAAACATTTAAAAGTTATGGAAAAGGTACTCTTGGATGAATTTCAGCCTCTAGATCTAAAGGAAGAACTTGTGGTGATTAAGGGCAGTGTAAAAAAAATAGAAGCAAAAGTGGAAGACTTTCCAACTGTTAATCTGGTAGCAGAAGTTTCTCTCGCTAAAGTCACTCCGATTCTCAATGAGCTTAAGGAGAGCGCTACAGAGTCAAACAAATCCGCTGCTCAAGCAAATACAGTGGCTTCAAATAATTATGAAACAATCTTAGATAAAATCACCTCTTCCTCTTTTGAGCTCTCAACTGAAATAAAGGAGTACATTGATACCAAGTTTGAAAAATTATCAAATTCATAACTGAAAGGGATCCTATGCCTACCCTCACGAAATTGGGAGAAGAACAACAAGCTGTCCAGGAAACGCTTGTGAATTTTCTGGATGAATCTCTCCCAAAAATCCAAGAAAAAATTTTGGATGATGTGGGAGATGAAATTGGAAGCCGTTTGGCCGGACTTGAGAAGATAATAAATGATTGGAAAGCTAACTTTACCAAGGAAGTAAAGGTACAAACAGAAACCATCCACAACATCTGCCGCGATCTTGGCAAAGAGATTGAAAATCTTCAACCAGATTAACCAATCTCTCAATATCGGAATCCTCTACCATCCCATCAATTTTGGAGAGCCAGCTCCTTCCTGTATTCCAGAACCTGGTCCAACACATTGGGGACTCAGGATTCTTTGGCCAAAAGGGAGTAACAACATTAATAAAGGCACTCTTCTCTTACTTCATCGAGAAAGATAGGGAGTTTGCCCTATATCTACATCTGGCTATCAAACAATCCTATGCTAACCTGAAGAAAGCCTTTAAACCCCTTCACCTCAATCCGGCCACAATTGATCAATTCATTGCCGAGAGAAGAAAAGACAATATTGACTTCTCCATCTACTCCAAAGCTTGGTAAGAGAGCTGGGATGGAAGAACCTACATGGTCATCGACCCCCAAGCTGCAAACAAAAAGGGGGAGGAGAGTCAACAAGGGGAAGGGACTAGCAAAGGAAAGGAAAAGGAGGATGGAGCATCTGGAAGAAAGTAGTCTAGCTATATTTTTTTTATAATCAATGTAATAGCTAGATTCAATTTTTTTTCAATTATATGTATTTCTGTATCTTGTACCCTGAACTTCATTGACGTTAACCATTGTTAACAGCAAAAGTATATAAAGTGAAAAAGTTTATAAAACATTACTTCTAAAGTACAATCTGAAATTGTACTATAAAAAATATTACAAGCTAGAATTCAAAAATACTAGGGGAGTTAGGATGCTAGAATTATGGGGAAGTAATTGTAAATGACTAAGCATGAAGAATCATACTTAGCTCATATAACTCCTTTCCTTATGCTTAGTTGTCTCAGTTTTTGTTTCTATTAAATGGGGGAGATTGTTGGAAAACAATGATCCGAAATCTCAATTAAACTAAATTTTCCGGATCAAGTTTGAAAGAAATAAAAACTTAAACATAGTATCTCCTAAATCCAAATGGAAGTATCTGGTCAAGATCCAGGAACTAGGACATCCATTGAAGATATCAAGTACCTAAGCATATAGCGGAATCATCAGGTTAAAGTTAGAAAAGGAAACAAACTTTAAACCCCCAAGACTAGCATTCGGAAGAACTGATTGCTAAACATCCGGATATGGATAAATCTAGTGATATTGAGTCAAAAGACATCCAAAAGACTCAGATATCAAGAAAAAGGGAAAAGCTTAAAAGATAAATTTTCCCTCCACCTTTTTGGTCTGAAAAGTCAAAGATCCTTTCCCCATGAACAAGACAAAAAGACATCTTGCACTTTTCAGTAAAAGGACAAAAGGACTGACACCGGACAAAAAAAGGAAACAACCTTTTTCAACTAGACCAATAAGTAGGCGCGTGGAGCTCACACCAAAGAGCTAATGGTGTAAAAGTTGGCATGACACTAAAAAAAAGGAAAACGATCACTGACATCTTTTTAGCTTCAATCCCAAGGATTCAAACGGGTCAAATTACTGTCTAACGGATTAATCAATGGCTCCAGAAGTGCCACATTTCACCTGATCAATGATGAATATTAATTATAGCTTACCAACCCACAACGGCTACATTTATGATAGAAGCCTATAAAAGGGAAGCTTCACAAGTTGAGAAGGTGTTGGTTGATTCTATAAAAGCTTATACAAGAGAAAGTGCTAGAAAACAATCATATTCACAAATCCCCTCAAGAATCAAACAACTCCAAATCAGTTTGTAAGGATTCCTAAGTGAGCTATAAACTTAAGGAAATCCAAAACCCAAAACCTTTGATAGAAACAAAAGTGTAAAGTATCTCCTACTTGGGTGAGTAGTGAGATTGGGATACAACTTAAAGTAAGTGCTTTGAGTGGGATCTCCCTGTAGGACTCAGCTTAGATTTGGGGTAGAAGTCTAAGTGGTATATCCTACTAAAGACAAAAGGACTCAGCTAGGAGTGGGTGCTTCTAGTGGTATATCCTACATCTGGAAGGGGTTACCCAGTTGGAAAGGAATCCACTAGTGGATAAGCTCGGAGGAAGAAAACTCTGGGGACTGGATGTAGGTAGGGCCAAACCAGTATAAATCACTGTGTTTGATTTTCTTACTTTTATTTACTACATTATATGATTACATTTGCATCATCCGGATCCACTCACCAGATCAAAGTCAATCATGCTACACTTAGACTTATTAAAGTCTATAAATTCCACGAAAAAGGGTCATTCACCCCCCTCTGACCTTATATAGACCCTCACAGGGACCAACAAATGTAACCTAGAAGAATTATGGCACTATAGGCTAGGGCACATATAAAATAATAGAATGGTTGTTTTACATAAAAAGTGTCATGATATTGATGTTTGCACTGATCTTGTTTGTGATATATGTTGCCAAGCTAAACAAAAAAATTGTCATTTCCAATCTCAAGTTCTACTACTAAGGAACCCTTTGATCTTTTACATATTGACATTTGGGGTCCTACAAATGCATCTACTGATGGATATAGGTATTTTTTAACACTATTTGATGATTGTACTAGGTTGACTTTGATATTGTTTACGGTTCATAAGAGTGAAGCTGTAACAAAAGTGCTAGAATTCTATAATATGGTTAAAACTCATTTTAACAAAAATATAAAGATAATTAGGACAAACAATGGACCTGAATTTAACCTCAATCAATTCTATGCTAAAACAAGAATTTTACACCAAAGATCATGTGTTGAAACCCCTCAACAAAATGGAATTATTAAGAGAAGGCATCAACATATTCTTAATGTTGCAAGGAGTCTGAAATTGCAGAGCAATCTGCCAACATTGTTTTTGAATTATTTTATTAGTCGTGCTATTTTTCTAATAAATAGAATTCGAAACCCTGTTCTAAAAGATGTTAGCCCATTTGAAAAACTATATAACAATTTGCCAGATTATTGTTTTTTTAAACCCTTTAGTTGTTTATCTTTTGTTAGCACCTTAGATAGGAATAGGACTAAATTCGATGACAGAGCTGAAAAGGTTATCTTTTTGGGTTTTGTTAATGGGGTTAACAGTTACAAAATTTACAGTTTCAAAAGTAACAGAGTCATAGTATCTAGACATGTTAAATTTTATAAAAATCTTTTTCCCTACGAAGGTAAAACCATTGAAATTAATGAAGAACCTACTGATGATAATCCTGTTGAAATTCATCATAATGGGGTCCATAACACAAATAATAGGTTATCCAAAAGACAAACCAGGCAACCTGAATATCTAAAGGAATTTCACTGTTATCATAACACTACATGGACAAAACCACCTATAGATAATGAAAAGCTATGCCCTCTATCATCTGCCCTTTCCTACAATAATCTATCAAAATAACACATAGACTATTCCTTAGCTATTGTCATAGACCAAGAGCCTAAAGCATACAAAACAGCTGCCCAAAGTAAAGAATGGCAAGAAGCTATGGAAATAAAAATTCAAGCATTGAATAAAAATAACACAGGGGACATAGTCTCTTTACCTAATGACAAAATTCCAATAGGTTGTAAATGGGTGTACAAAATACAAAGGAAAAGTGATGGGTCAATAGAAAGGTATAAAGCTAGATTAGTTGCTAAAGACTACACTCAATAACATGGCTATTAAGGAAAACTGGTTTTTAGAGCAACTTGGCATCAATAATGTTTTCCTTCATGGAAGTTTAGATGAAGAAATATATATGAGTTTACCTCAAGGCATAAAATTTGAAATTGCAAATGCTATTTGCAAATTAAAAAAACCATTGTATGGTCTTACACAAGCTAGCAGGCAATGGAATTCAACTTTGACTCATTCATTACTCAAACAAGGATTCATACAATCAACAGTAGATCCTTCTTTGTTCATCATAGACAGTCAAGGTGTTTTCATTGCTTTAGTAGTTTATGTTGATGATGTGATTTTGGCAAGTAATAATTGTTAGCACATGTCTGTTCTGGCCCGATGAGGAATTATGCCTATTTCATTCAGTGATTAGACAAAAGAGCTAAAAAGGACTGAATTGCCATCCAAAATCCGAAATTCAAAAATCCGCATTCCATGGAAGCTTTGATTTAGTATTTTCTACTGGAAAATCAAAAAGTCAAAATTTGGTCAAACATAGGTAATCAGCCCACCGGCTAATTACCCATCTACGGTAAAAACATCACATCTTACCGAGATTTGGCAAGGATTTATGGGATTTAAAGTAAAATCTTGTCAGATAGGTAATTAGCCCGCCTACTAATCACCACTCCTCTATAAATAAGGGCTCACCCCCTCATTTTCAACAAACGGTGGAAATCAAGAAATCCATTTCATCCCCCTTTTGTTCCGGGAGTCCTAAAAGCCCCGAAACTCTGACAAAACACCCCCAAATCCAAGCTTTATCACTGACATTCGGTATAAACTAATTTTCCTGTCTTTTTAGGTTAGGATCTCACAGTGATCTTAGGTCTAAAAATGACCCAATTTCTCAAAATCCCCGCATTTCTCATAGAAATAATCCAAGATTATAGCCATAACTTGGGTTAAACCTATTTTCCAAACAAACCACACTTTCCAATAACTTCGGTCCTGCATCGGCTCTCAAGTCATCCTAGACAGACGAAAAGATAAACTGAGGGTAATTGGCTCTAAGCCCAACTTTAAAATCCATTTTTATTACTTTTATTATCGTATATTGCATTCCATTTCTCTGTTTAAGTGAGCCATTGGCGCCACTTAGAATATAATAAGTGTAAATAAGCTCGTAGGTATGGACGAACATCTAGAATATGAGGAAACTCTATCCGAGTTTCCTGGCCAAAACCCAAGCGCTACCGTTACTCTACTAAAATTTTGGTAGCAAATATCTATTTATTAAGCCTTTATAATGCCCGTTTTATTTATTGAATTTATTTATTAAATAAAGCCATTGTAATGCAGAATTTACCAGATGAAACATAATTCCAAAATTAATCCAATTGATTTGAACAATATAAGTACCTATCATGTTCGAACTTAGAATCTCATTTTCTTTTCCGTATATAAATCCCATTTTGGATCAGTATACCACAATTCCCGGTGGAGCTGAACCGGGTGGCGACTCTAATTTATTTATTTTTTTAATAAAGTAAAAATGCTTTCTTTTAAAAAATATCTTTTCTAAATAAAATGTGTAAATATATTTCTCAATATAATCACATTTTTTTGCTTATATACAGCCACTGCATTTAAGAAAATTGGATTTTCTCAAACCAAACCAGACGCATCCCGCACATGGCACCGTACGTGCACAATCTCGATGAAACCCTCGTTCGCTCACAGTGGCGACTCTGCTGGGGAAAGATTATTTTTATAAAAAACTAATTTTTATAAAAATTCTTTTTTTTTACATGATAATTTACATATTGTTGAAATTAAATTTTAGAACTATGGAATATGTGGTAATTTCAATATTACACGAATTTTAGGATTGCATAGCATCTTCATTCTTTACCTCTAAACCAATTTAGGTGTCCTGAGGTATCTTCAAGTTCGCTTAGGGCTTGAGAGGTATGAAACTGATCACACCCCTTGTGTAACGTATGAGGACCTTGCTCGCTTAAGGGCAGGACTACCCAAGTATATTATATGTGGAAAAGCTTCCTTTGGTTCGCTTAGGGCTATTGGGACTCGGTACACAAAGGCGCAGGGTACCCAAATTGCACCTAATTTTGAGACCGAAACCCGCATATAGATGAACCATAGACACTTCCCCATAAGTTTACCTAAAAACCTTGAGTGCACACAAGCAGACTTTTCTAAGTCCCCCGTTGGCTTTAAAGTGAAGTAACCAAATGGAGTTAAAATGGCGGTAGGCACGATCTAACCGTGTGCTACATGTGCAGGTTTATTAAATATAAATAAACCGAAAACTGACATCATTAGCATCATGGTTATGTGTAAACTAACCACATCTTTATGCAGCCATAACATTTGTGTATGGCATCTCATTTTATTTCCTTGGTCATAGGGACCCAAAATAAACCAGGACCAGTGAATCCATCCAAGCTTAGCCCATGAGCCAAAATAAACCAAGACCGGTAAGCCTATCTAGGCTCAACACCCTTGAACCATAAAGTCAACCTCTGAGTGACCAACGAGTCAGCTCACCTTGGACCATAGAGTCAACCCCCGAGTGACTAGTGAGTCAGCTCACCTTGGACCATAGAGTCAATCCCCGAGTGACCAGCGAGTCAGCTTACCTTGGACCATAGAGTCAACCCTCGAGTGACTAGCGAGTCAGCTCACCTTAGACCATAGAGTCAACCCCCGAGTGACCAGTGAGTTAGCTCACCTTGGACCATAGAGTCAATCCCTGAGTGACCAGCGAGTCAGCTCACCTTGAACCATAGAGTCAATCCCCGAGTGACCAGCGAGTCAGCTAACCTCAGACTATAGAGTCAATCCCCGAGTGACTAACGAGTCAGCTCACCTTGGACCATAGAGTCAATCCCTGAGTGACCAGCGAGTCAGCTCACCTATGACCATAGAGTCAATCCCCGAGTGACCAGTGAGTCAGCTCACCTTGGACCATAGAGTCAATCCATGAGTGACTAATGAGTCAGCTCACCTTAGACCATAGAGTCAACCCCCGAGTGACCAGCGAGTCAGCTCACCTTAGACCACAGAGTCGACCCTTGAGTGACCAGCGAGTCAACTTACCCCGACCATCAATTCAGACCAGATTTGGCTCCCGACCTTGATCTTTGAGTAGCATATCTGTGATGTTCCATGAATATTACAGGCTGCCCTTGCCGATTGTTCCATGAACAGTTGGCATACACCCAACTCCCTTCTATTTATATGTATCCACCCATTCATTCATTTACCTATTCATTCATCCACCCATTCATTCCGATAAGCAAGGTAAGTAAGGCTCAGAGCTCACCTAATACACTTACTAACACTTGATCTCTTGCATTTTTAGGTTAGAAGCAAGAGAGAGGGAGGTTAAGATGTATTACGGGTAGCCCAAAAGTCAGACCCTCCCCACTAGTCAAATCTTTGGCCAAATTTTTCTTCGATCCAGAACCTGAAACCGTAATGACAGATGATGATGTAGTTGGACAGTCCCTTAGAAGGATTCTAGACGCTTTAGAATTCCGTGATTTTGGGAAAGGCTGAGCGCTTCTAATGCTCAGAAAGCCCAAGAATAAGAGGTAGAAATAACAACATTGAAGGTAAAAATGGCAGACATGGAGAAGTTGTCCCCGATAAAAGACAAGTCTGTTGCTCCCTCCATCGAGCCGTATGTGGACATTGATCGGTTCTCGCTAAAGGAATCAGAAGCCCTATCGGCTAACTTTGTGATGCCTTACTTAGCCCCATATACTGGCACTAGGCCTCCTCATGCACATGTGGAGAGTTATCTTTAAATTATAAGGTTTATATAGTCAATCTATTTCAAGCTACTCAGTATGGATCGACTTCTGAGCGATACATGAGGATGTCAACCGATGTGAAATCTGACTAGATGAAGCTATGTTCTACATTTCTAGAGAACTAAGCTTTCAATCTGAAGGTCAAAACTACTCTGCAAGATCTTGAAAGGGTCAAGCAACGCCGGCATAAATCCTTTAAAGAATACTACCTGAGATAGATGAATGTCCGCATACTTGTGACTAGGTCACCCGACCAAGAAGCCTTGATAGTAAAGCTTGTCAAAAGGTCTAGCCAGAGGTATTGGGATGACATTAAGATGGAAAGGTTTGATACCTTTAATGACATGGTAGACTATGCTAAAAGACTAGAAAAGTATGAGGAGGAAGACCGAACAAAGAAGCAAGAACAACAGGCTTTAAACCCGAATATTGGGTAAAAGGTAGGTCTTCCAAATAAGACAACTCTGAGTCCTTGAAAGCTCCACCTAAAGTTATAGCAGCCACTCAGGTGCAAACTCATCAATCTATCTCCCTATGGGTAGAGTCATTATCGCAGATATTTACCAAGCTGAGGAAGTCCGACCAGCTTCAGAGCATCAAACCGTTCATTCCGCCTACTGCGATAGATAGAGATAACTTTTATGCCTATCATATGACCAAGGGGCATCGCAATAATAAATGCATCCAACTACTGAAAGATTTATAGCATATGATAGCCGATGGGAGGATGAAAGAGCCTGAGAAGAAATCGAGTACATAGACTAATCCCCTGCTAAATTTTACGATGGAGGCACATAGACTAGACCGAGCATGGTAAATGCCATCAATGTTCAGGTGGAGGCCGACGAGTATAGTATTGACATGACGAATAACTTCCAACATGACCCAGGATGGGAGGAAAATATGATTTTTGACAACATGGACATCATCTACATAGTTGATCAATATGTCTTAAGAATTAGGAGAGAAGGGCTGGACCAGTATTGAGTGCTACCACACCTCATATTCCGAGGGGATTCTGACCCGAACGAGTATGTAGAAGAATTTTTCAGGTTTATCCACAAATAAAAATTGCTATGATGGGTTTTACACCTAAATTCCCCCATTTCTTAGAAGGTCCACGGATGTACTGGTACAACACAATGCGACTAGAAGGACGTTGGAACTAATACTTCATGGAGAGATCTTTCCTCCACTACTTCGTGGCTTCTCAACCATACCCGAATGTGCTTTATTGGTGGTTGGCGCCTGTGAGCACGAGATTTTATAGTCCCTCTCACGAGATGATGATGACGTATACCGATTTTATTCCTCATGATAAAAATTCTTTTTTAGAATTTTTATTACCGATAAAAATTCTCTACGAATTTTGTTTTTGGAAAAATTCAGTTTGACATTTCCGATAACGCGTCCGGTGGTAGCTCAAACTAATGATTTGTACCTAAATAATTTAGTCCAAAATACCCATAAAAAGTCAAATAAGAGCCCAATAATTCAAGTCATCCCGCTGAAATTGCTTTTGGCCTGATTTTCTTGCTTTTTCCAGTTTTTAGGCTTGATTCATGCTTGCCTTTTAGACCTATCAGGAGAGTGAGGCCACCGCCGGCCTCATCGATACTACCGGCAGTATCATCCATGCCGTCGGCGGCATGAGTTTCTTTTGTAGAACAGTTGTGTGCCTTTTTGCTCAATATATGCCGGATAATTAATCAAGGTCAATTTCCACCAGATTTTAGCCTATATAAGGAGGCATTTCCAGCAAAAATTGGGGTTTAACACTTGAGGCTTTAAATCTTATAGAGATTTTGAGCATTTAGCTAGATTTAGTGAGATAAAGTATAGAAAAAGTAAAAAAAGAGGATTTAATCAATCTTTTCTTGGTTTTTCTTAACTGAACTCCTTGATATTTAGGCAGATTTTCATGTTTAGAATCACCAAAATAGTATTTAGAACCTTAAATTCCTCATTCACTAACCAAATCATCATTTGAGCTCCCCGGAGGTGTCATTTGGATCACAAAGAGGTAGATTCACGGCCCCGAGGTAAAATTCTGAGTCTCATAGCTCTTTGGCTTTCATTTTACTTGTTTATTGTGTTCACTTATTATTTCTACTTAGTTTTGGGTTGTCAGTCGCTTTCCAGCTGAAAACAGCTACTGCAAGAAACTGAAGCCGCTGGAGGCACTTGAAGCCGCCGGAGGTATCAACCATGTCACCAGTGGCATCTTTGATACCGCCAGTGGCCTCATTTGCTCCCAATGGCTCTATTTTCTTGTACAAACCTTTCTTTATAGTATCCAAAATTTCATACGGCCTGCCTATGTAAATGAGATCGCCAGCGGCATTAGTGATGTCATCGGCGGCCTCATTCATACCGTCGGTGATATGGCCTTATGGACAGCAGTTTTATTTTCATTTTATTTCCGACCTAGTTTAATTTCTAAAGCTAGGATGTACAGTGCAATGAAATGGTCCATGCCCCATAACATGTGACTTTTTCACTAATAATTTGGTTAAAATAACGATCGTGTCCAAAATGGACTTTTCCTTAAAATTTGTTCGGAAAATGAATTTTCAAAAGGGAACTTATATTCTAAAATCAAAAATATTCGAGCCAACCTGGTAGCTGGACCCCAGCCAAAGGCTCTGCCCTCGGACCCCGCCTAGGGCCCTGCCCTATGACCCCGTAAGGGGTGCTGCCCCTTGGACCCCGTGAGGGCTTCTGCCCCCCTACCCCGTTGTTAGGGGCTCTATTTTATATGGTATACCCTGTATATGTGCCGTATCTATGCTAACTATTTTGTGCAGGTAGATTTAGGTTTGATGTATGTCTATACCTTCGGGTTTTTTACTTATTGTATAGACAAATGTATAGGATTTGAAAGCCTTGTAATAATTTTAATTTTCGCATTTATTTTTTGGATGACTATAATAGTTTATTTATTTACCGCTTTGAATGCTTGATAATGCGATAAAAATAAATAACCACAAATACAATAAATAGGGTGGATTAAAACCGATTAAGAAAGAATGAAACCTTTTAACTTGGTCAATGTAAAATAGATAACATCATTCGAACTCGGAATCTCTACTTAAGGTATGGTCTACCACCCAGTGGGAAAATCGTACCAAAATTTCTTGATTGAGTTGAACCGGGTGGGGACTTTATCTTAAGTATGAGATTTTGATCTCATATCTTTTGGACATTAAAAATATGTTAAACCATTTTTATAATCACCGTCACAGCATTACTTTCAGTGGACTGATCCTCCGGCCCGGCCTCGCGACCCATCTGAAATGTCGTCCGCTCACAGCGCCTTAGGTAGATCAACATAATGCTGGTTGAAAGGACGTTCCTCCTCCACAGCCCCCATGTATACTCCCCTAGATTACATGAGTCCCAACTACATCAGGATAAATCTATTCGAATTAGAAAGCTCTTTCGGGATGGCATGCGATCCTGGACAAGCCTAGAGTGATCATGGGGACTAGCAAAGGTATCTTAGGATTAACATGAATGAGGTAGCACAAGAACCATTCACTGAACTCTGTGCAAATTTAGCATCAGAAATGAACTATAGAAATCAAGTGAACATCAAGCTGTACGACCCATTTGAAGGGGTCCGTGCGATCATTACAGCATATGGTGGTCGTGTAGAGGAGGCATTTGCCAGTATGTGAGGCATGATCTCTGACCTTGGCACAACCATCGCAGGAGTTGAGGCTGGAGTAAATGCAGTAGGAAATGCAGTAGAGGAAGATCCTGAGGAAAATCCCAAGGAAGACCCAGAGGAAGACCCCGAGGAAGACCTTGAGCAAGATCTGGAGGAAGATTATGATAATGATATGCCAATCCAACACCTGCCAAATTGGGTCTTTGAACCATAACCTTTTAATGATTCAGATGAAGAAGTAGAAGAATTTGAGGACTCCGACGAGTCAGATCATGAAGATGAAAGCGAAGTGGGTAATCTGGGGTATGAACCTGAGATCTTTTAAGATGAGTAGTTAAAACCCTTACTAGGGGATTTCAAATATGAGGCTCCTTTCCCTAATGACATGACGGTCAACTATGATGGTGCTGAGAGCTATGCCTTGTCATTAGAGCATGACTCCCCGGATTCCCTATGGTTTGCGGTAAGTGATGATTCAGGAGACTTTATAGACTTCAACTCAGGCAGTGAGAACTTCATTAATATGATATAAGACGAGGGGCAAGAACCTTCTTGGGAGTACATCATGGAGAGAATCTGTGCAGAAAATGAATTACCTTGAGTAAGCTATTAAATCTGAAGTCCAGACTTAAGGGAAGTTTATCCCATATTCTACAATGGGAACACAAGGCCGCGCCCTCACATCCATGAATTTATGCAGATGATGAATGATGGGTATATTCACTATGCCCATTGGCCCAAGAGATTCCGCCTGACCCTCTGAGAGAAAGCAGTCATCTGGTATAAGTGGTTGACATTCTACCAAAAGTCATTCTGGAATACTTTGGCTAGACAATTCATTGATTACTTCACATAGGCAAACCCACCGGAGGATACAACTCCCGAGCTGGATAAATATGGAAACCCGCTATTATATTGGGAATGGAAAGCAACTAATGTAGTCTGCCTGATATTGATGAAATCCGCCAAGGAATATTCTTGGTACATGAATAAGCACTCTGATGATCTAGAAGAATCGGTTGCTTATGATAATGGTCAGGATCCAATTGATGGAGCTTCCTCATCTATTCACATGATTGGGGAAGACTCCAATCCCTTTCTTTGCTAAATCCTACAGGAGAACCCCGTTGTTCCGGTAGGACAACCTAAAAGGATCCCTTTATGCAATGGCCCTTCGTCACTAAAGCACCATCCTCCATGAACAAGCTGATTGAATAGGGAGAAATACCACTTGGCGAAGATTTTGACGAGTTCAAAGTCTTCAAAACAATAAACTCACCTACCGAGGTTGTCAGTCCTGTCACTAGAGGAGGGAAAATCACTAGGTTAGTAGTCCCTGTTGTGCTAAGAACGGATCCTCTAGCACCTCCTACTTTTGTCAAATCTACAGAACAGATAGAAAGTCCGATTATAGACTAGTTGAAGGCCACCACCACCAAGATGAGCATTTAGGAACTTCTCCTTGGCTCCCAAGATCATAGGCTTGCTATTTTAAAAAAGCTGATAGAAATTGAAATGTCTCCCCTGACATTACCGGAACAAGTTTGTGTGCTACTTAACGCTAAAACCATCAATATTATCCCCGATATTAGTTTCTCAAGCTCAGATTTATTCGATGAAGGCATTCACCATAATAAGGCTCTCTACTTGAAGTTAAGTGTTTTTGGGCGCACAATGCCGTGTATAATGGTTGACGACGGCTCATCGCTAAATGTCTGTCCTAAGGATATACTGCCAATCCTAGGACTAACCCAGAGGGACTTAAAGAAATCCACAACGGCCATCTAGGCCTATGAAAACTCCAAGAGAATTGTTATCGGTATGTTTGAAGCCGAAGTCACTTTCAGAGAAATCTCATCTATCATATTATTTACAGTAATAGACATCCCAATGACTTTTCCTATACTGATCGGACACCCATAGTTTCAAGCTCTAGGAGGGGTTCCATCCACTCTTCACTAGAAAATAAAGATCATATTCCACGGAAAAATCGTCACTTTAGAGGCTGATGAAGCATCAGTAGTGGCAACACTGAAGATAGAAGAAAGCCATATGAAAGGGTTTACCATAACCGCCCTCAATCAAGGATCAAGCAAGTAACTAGAAGTGCATTGGGGTCTTTGGATTCAAGGTTACATGCAAAAACATCATACTCCTGAAAGAGAACTAGGTGCCTATGAGCAAGGAATGCCAACTTTCAATATAGAAGCAAGAGAAGGGAAGCCTGTACGACTCGACTATAAAGGCGCCGGAAGGATCACCAACAAGATGATCTTTTAAAAGAAGTCAGAGCAACGCTACTGTAGGACCCCTAAACCTGTTACTCACTGGGGAAGGATAGTTCTAGGATTTGAGATTTTCTCAGATATAGTTGACTATGACAAGCACAATAAAATCTCTGTTGCTTGTGTAATGGAGAAAGCTGATCATCAGTCAGATACTGGGGCAATTCCCACTTAGACCAAGCTCGATGAATAGGTGCACCCAAAGAAGATCAAGAAGCTGAGCAAAGAAGAGGAAATCCTCGACACTCTAACCAAACACCTCCAAGCACAATGCAAGATAATGGAGGAAGCAAGGAACAATGAAGGTTGCTCTAGCTAGGCTGTTATGGATATGGTCAAGGCCATGAAGGGTAAGGCAAAGGTAGAAGAGGAAGACGATGAGGATATCCTACTAAAGCCAGCTGCCATGGAAGAATCATTTGTTGCAAATCCAGACCCTACTAATCAGGATGAGTCTTTCGTTTCCTTTTGTAATATGTTCGAAATGAATAATGTATTTTATGATGATAATAAGATGAAAAACTTTACTTATTTGGATTGTGTTTTCGATTACGATTCCATGCATCCATTCCAGCATTTATCTAGCATCTTTAACATTAATAATGATATTACAAAAGAAATTAACTTAAATATGGAAGATGATCCAAAAATGTTATACATTTCTAATCAATTGCCCATCGAATAAGAGAGAATTGATAAAATTACTAAAAAATCACATTTTAGCCTTCGCTTGGTCTCACGAGGACATGCCGGGACTTGATCAACACATCGCCAAGCACAAGATTCCCGCAGACCCGAAGATACATCCAGTAAAGCAAAAGATAAGAATAATGCGTCTAGAATGGGCAGAAAAGGTCAAAGCAGAAGTAGCCAAACAAATCAAGCCTAACTTTATGGAGGTCGTCGAGTATCCCACTTGGCTATCAGATGTAGTTCCTGTGCCTAAGAAAAATGGCAGCGTTATTTAGGGACTTGAATGAGGCTACCCCTATGGATGATTTTCCATTGCCACATATTGATGTTTTGATAGATAGCACGGCGAGACCGGCCATGTATTCCTTCACGGATAGGTTCTCTGACTACCACCACATCCTCATGAACATAATAGATAAGTTCAAAACTGCATTCATCTCAGAATAAGGAACATATTATTTCAAAGTGATGCCTTTCGTACTCAAGAATGCAGGGGCAACCTACCAGCTAGCAGTCACCACATTACTACATGACTTGATCCATAAAGAAGTGAAAGTCTACATGGATGACATGTGTGTAAAGTCCTCCATGCCAGAGGAACACCCAACGGTGTTAGAACAATTCCTCATAAGAATTGAGAAGTATAATCTCTGTCTCAACTGGAAATGTGTATATTCGGTGTCACGTCAAGTAAATTTCTAGGGCACGTAGTTAGCAAGAGAGGCATAGAGATGGATCCCGATAAGGCTGACGCTATTAGGGAAATGCTATTACAAAAGACCGAGAATGAAGTGAGGAGCCTCTTAGGGTCCATACAGTATGTCGGCCGCTTTATAGCACAGTTAACTACCATATAGGAGCATATGTTCAAACTTTTGAGAAAGCAGCAACCAATGGAATGGAATGACCAATGTCAGGAAGCCTTCAATAGGATCAAGGCCTACCTAATGAACACACCTGTGCTAAAGCCATTGAACCTCGAAAAGCCACTCATTCTCTATTTGGCAGAAGAAGAAACATCTATAGGTGCCATACTAGTTCAGGAGCACGAAGATAAGAAGGAACTCGCAGTCTATTATCTTAGCAAGAAGTTACTAGAGTACAAGACTCGATATACCGTTATGGAGAAAACCTGTGCCACTATGGTATGGCTCACTAAGAAATTCAAACATTAATTCCAATCTTACCAAATCCAAGCAGTCGCCAAGGTGGATCCAATGAAGTACTTATGTCAGGCTCACTCACTAACCTGGAAATTGGCCAGATGGCTCTTGTTGGTCCCTATGCATACACTCATTGAGTCAGAGGGGGGAGGGTGAATGATTTACTCAAGAACTTATAAAACATTTTCGCGATAATTAAATGCTCAATTGAGTGAGGTCAGCCGGCCAAGTGAAATTCTGGAAAATGTAATAAATTAACGGACACAGAGATTTTTATACTAGTTCGACAACCTGTACTTATATCCAATCCCGAGAGAGTGTCTCAGCTTTAATTCGCTAATGCCAACTCCTTTATCCTAGGCAGAGAAGCCTTTCATAAATTCCCTAATTATAGTAAGTACCCTCCAAACTGCAATCGCTCACCCACTGAGTAGAATACCCTCTTCTATTAGCAACTCAATAAGATTCTAAACAAGAGCTGGATTCAACTTATAAAAAATATTGATCTAGCTACAATAATCAGATATTACAATTCTATGATCTATTCTATCCACCGAGTCAATCAAACGCGTGCTTGGTTCAACAATCTCCCCCATTTTGATGAATGGTAGTTAACTTGAGTGAGAATTAAATCAATAAGATATCTAGATCAGAGTTACCTTATACTTATGCTAGATATATCTTTTGTTCAGTATCTTCAATTTGCTCAGAGCGAATGCTAACTCCCCTATAATCCTTGACTTCTCTGAGTTCAGCATTCCTCAACACCTCTCTTATATTTCTGCAAAAAGATTAACATATATATGCAACAGAAAATATAAGAAGTTAAGAAGATCTTAACTTAGAACAGAATAAGTAATCTTTTGATATATGAATGACTTAAGTACAGATAATGAGGAGTTAATCTATACTAAGTTTTACAATAAGCTCTACAGATTACGAAATTCTATTCTATTTTGGCAAAGGAGGTCCTACAAGATTTGCTCTTCTCTCCTCATAGACCTACTGATCCCATCTTGACTTCTTCTCTTTCGGCAGTGCAATTTCCTTGCCTTTTCTCTTACTTGTCTCATGATATTCTCTTTGAATGCGCTTTAGATCCTTGGACAGATTATATGAGAATTCAGCTATCCTCTAATCTCTCTCTCTTTCCTCCTACTCACGCTTCTCGTGATCTCTCTCCCCCATTGTCATTGCATCTAAAATGGCTTAGGCTCAACAATCAAATGAGCTAAGAGACACCTCAAATGATTCTAGCTGACCATAGACTTTTGATGAAAAATGTTGTACTAGCAGCTCATAGATTTCCTACGATATTGCGTCCTATTCTCTAAGGAAGGGAAATAAGCCTACTAAAGCATGGGATTAAGACAGATTAACCTGATATTGAGCGCTTAGTCCTTCTTTGGAAATCTGGGTAGACTAGCTAAAGCCTTTGCTTGATTGTTTTCTTTGAGAATGCGCTCTAGCATAGGAGTGCTCCTAATATGAGTTGTGATTTCTTCATAAATTTGATCAATTGCTTGACCATCATTGATGATGTCTGAGTTAACCCTTTTGATTTGATCATGAATTTGACCAAGTTTCTGATGAAGCAAGGGTTCCTGCTCAGCATCTGTCATAACAATGTCGCCAGTCTGAGCATCTAAAATATTTAGCCTCTTTAAGGCTTTAAGCCCTTCTCCCTCCGAGTCCTTGACTCTTTTCAACATTTCTTCCTTGGTAACCCTTAGCTTAGTAAGTATACCTTGGTATTGAGTAACAACTATTATCAGTGCATTGACAGCATTAACAACTGCATCCAAGCAAATTGTGTTATCACAGTTCTCCTTGCTTAATATGTTGTCACCATCTAGGACTGCCTGCATGGATTCTAAGAGAGAATTGAATTTGTCAATCATGGAATTTCTTAAATCCCTCTCATCATTCAGCACCTTGCAGTTACTCTCAAAGATCTTTTCCATTTTTTTTAGTTCTGCAACTTCCATCTTCAAACAGTCAGCTTTCCTACCTGCAACAGATAACATAGGCAATACATGTGATACAATTGCCTTCACCAATGAGAATTGAATAGGGACTAATTTGAAATGGGCTTTTATTTCCTCAACAGCTTCTAAAAAACCTTGCACTGGCTCCATAGCCTTTGCAATTCTCCTTAGAACATCCTCAAATAATAAAGATTTTGCTATCTCAGCATCAATTTTAGCATCAGTCCTTAGTTCTGGAAATCTTGTTATCCCCATCCTCCTTATATCTCCCAACAACTCTACTTGGGGGTTAAATTAAGGTTGTGGTTATGGTTGTTATTATTCTGGTTGTTCTAGTATCTCTTTAATAATTGAAGGCCCTATAACAATAGGTCCTTCCAATAGCAATAGTTCATAAACTAGAGATCCAATTATGAGAGGTATTGAATGATGGTTGTTCGGCTAGAGTCTGTGTTTGGTGTTTGGTTAGAGGTGGATGTGGATGGTGTTTTGTTTTCTAGTAAGGGCATGGCTGAAATAGGTGTAGGTGAGAGAGGTGTTTCTGGTATATGGTTTTAGAAAAAGAATGGCTCAGGGTTGTCTTCCTCCTTCTCTCCATCAGCACCTTTAATAGTGAACTCACTGACCTGAGTTTGAGATTTCTCAATCAACTGAGCTCCTTACTCAACTACAACATCTTCCTCCTTATCCTCCAAATCATCCTCATCTTCATCTACCACTACCTTCATGCTCTTCAATAGCCATCTTTTCCTCTCCTTCCTAGCTTCTTTAACTTCTTCAATTGTTAGAGTGACCTGCTGGTCAGAGTTAAGCACATTAAACTCGATAGCATCTACCTCCACAACTTTATCTTCTTCCTGCTCTTCCTGATTTTCAATGCCTTCAAGAGCACCAATCATTTCCTCCATAACTTCAGGAATTTCCTTTTTAGCAAACCTGGCTACTCCAGATTAGAGAATTTTCTCAGTGTTAGCCTTAGCTCTAGTTGCTACTTCCTCAGCCTTCCTTCTTATCTCAGCCTCAATCTCCTCTTGCCTTTTTCTAATCCTTTCTTCTACAGTGACCTTCACTCTCTCAGCTTCCTCAAAATCTTAGACGATTCCAGTCCCTTTCTTCACCATCAATTTCTTCTTAGGCTGACCTACTTGGGGTATAAGAACTGATGTAGCTTCCTTTCCCTTAGTAGTCCCCTCATCTAACTGAGCATCAGCAACTTTCCTCTTCTTCTCCCTCTTCAGGATCATCTCTTCTCTTAATTCCTCTTTAGCCTACTTCTCCTCCTCAATCTCCCTTGGAGTCATCTCACGAGACTTTTCTTCCTTAATTCCCTTTGATGATCTTGTCTTTTTAGGAGCAGAGGCAGCTACAGGAATATATCTCGCTGAGCTCCCTTTCTTTTCCTTCTTGGAGTCCTTCCTGACCTCCTTTTTGACAGCCTTCTTCTCAGACATATCTTCTCCTTTCTCAGCTCTGAGCTTGGTGATCCTTTCAAGCTCACTTCCACAAAGGCATCCAGAGTTAAGTCCTCCACATTGAGCTGAATAGGCTTCATCTCCATTATAGCCTTGGGATCTTTTACTCGGACTTCTCCTCTTTTCAGCTTTATATACTTAGTGTTAGCAGGTTTCTTATTACATGTTAGACCATGAAAATGCACATTACTGGGAACCCTGGACGTAATCACTTTCAGCTGAATATTATTCTTTATCGCCCATCCTTCTAAATCAAGTTCATAAGCTCTGCAGATCTCCATCACTAGCAGACCATACACTATATGCTTGGTGACTTTAAAATCTATGTAATATAGCCAGTGGCCAATTAATGCTCATCCCTTGGGTCAGAGCATATATAAATACCCTTTCAAACTTTGAACAGCTCCCTGTAGATCCTGTATTGAGCATAAGAACTTTAGTAACAAGCTCATGTGCTTGCTTTCCTTCCTCAGTGAACATTGAGGCGATGAGTTCACCAGCCTTGTAATCTTCAAGAACCTCATAATCTATGGGGATATCTACATGATCTTCATCCGTTATTACCCGCAGTCTGAGTCCTCTCTCACGCATCCCTAGTAGTCATGCGATCAGCTTGGGGGTAATATAAACTTTCCCCCCCATCATAGTGGTAACAAATAGTCCTTTTGACCTTCTACCATATGGATTCCATGGTAGAATCTCTGAACAATTTCCTCATAACAGCCACTAGAAAGTTCAAAAAATCCTCTTAAATGATGCTGGCGCATCCACTTCCCAAATCTTTCAGCATATCAACTGTTGTTGGAGCATCCACTTTAGTTCCCTCCATAGAACACCATTGGGTGGGAATATACTTCGTTCCAGCAGGGATTGATAGATTTTCCCTTTTGTTGATTCTAATTACCACTTTATGATGTGGTCTTAAGTTGTAACCTGGTATGTATCTTTCTTATTTCTCACAAATAATGGTCTTTTAGAACTGGGTTATGTTGATCTACCTGATGAACTCGCCATAGAATTAGCTTGAAGAAACTTAGAGAATTTTAGGAGTTTTGTGAGAAGTTTGCAGAAGAGGATTTTGGCCAAGTAACCTTTCTTCTTCTAAAATTCTCCTTATATAGCCAAAACTCATGGTTAATCCCTGAAAAGCTATGTGTACGACTCATAATTCATGGTCATAAATTAATTGGTGAGATTGCATAGAGTATACCATAGAATTAATGAAAGCGAGAAACACGGGATAATTGCTACTGAATATGGATCAATTCATAACTTGCTACCGTTTCTATCAGTTTTGAATTTGAAAATGAACCGATGGAAATTTAATGATGTGTCCAAAATTCAAGTGCCAAAATAAATACTTAACCTAATTCATAGAAGCTCAGAGTATGCCTTAATTTGTTAAGCTTCAGAATTGGTCATAGTGGATTGTATTTCTTCAAATGAGATTGGACATTCCAATTAGCTCTCTCAGAGTATTGAATTGATCCTTTCCAATGGGCTTTGTGAATATGTCAGCTTGTTATTCTTCAGTTGGAATGTATGCAAGCTTAACTTCTCCTTTTAACACATGATCCCTTATTAAGTGATGCCTAATATTGACATGCTTCATCCTACTATGTTGAATTAGATTATTGGATAGGTCAATTGCACTCTAATTGTCACACATGACTTTAAGACACTTAGACTTTATCCCATAATCCTCCAATTGATGCTTGATCCATAGCAGTTGTGCTACACAACTTCCTGCAGCCATGTACTTAGCCTCAGCTATACTCAGAGCCACAGAAGTCTGCTTCTTTCTATACCATATTACTAGAATATCACCAAGAAAATGACAACCTCCTGTGGTGCTTTTCCTTTCAAGCTTGTTTCTTCCATAATCAGCATCTGTGTATCCTCTTAGAGTGAAATCTGCATTACTAGGATACCATAAACCTGCATCAACAAAGCTTAGCAAATACCTGAGAATTCTCTTATCAGCAGCTAAATGAGATTTCTTAGGGTCAGCTTAATATCTTGTATAATAACATACAACATACTGAATGTCAGGCCTACTAGCAGTTAAGTAAAGTAGAGAGACAATAATACCTCTGTAGAGCTTACTCTCTATAGGTTTACCTTCCTTATCTTTACTCAGAATAGTATTAGTGGCCATGGGTGTTGACCTTGTTTTAGCTTTATCCATGTCAAACTTCTTGAGTACTTCCTTGGCATACTTAGCTTGGCTGATGAAGATTCCATCTTTACCTTGCTTGATTTGCAAACTAAGAAAGAAATTAAGCTCTCCTATCATTGACAATTCAAACTCTTTCCTCATCTGTTGGCTGAACTCTTTGCATAGCTTTTCATCAGTTGCTCCAAATATGATATCATCAACATATATTTGGACTAGCAATACATCTTGATGCTCCTTATTGATAAACAGTGTTGTATCTGCTTTTCCTCTGATATAATCTTTGCTGAGTAAAAAGTTAGTCTCTTATACCAAGCTCTTACAACCTATTTCAGTCCATATAGAGCCTCCTTCAGCTTAAAGACATGATCTGGAAACTTTGGATCTTCAAATCCTAGGGGCTGTCTGACATAGAATTCCTCTTGAATATAACCATTTAGAAATGCACTCTTTACATCCATCTGAAACAATTTGAAGTTCATATGGGATGCAAAAGCACAGAGAAATCTTATGGCTTCAAGTCTTACTACTAGGGCAAAGGTTTCTCTACAGTCAATGCCTTCTTATTGATTGTAGCCTTGAGCAACTAATCTAGCTTTGTTTCTGACAACATTTCCAGCTTCATCTAACTTATTCTTGAAAACCCATTTGGTGCCAATTATTAACTTGCCTTTGGGTTTTTCTACCAAATCCCAAACTTTATTTCTGAATTGATCTAGCTCTTCTTGGATGGCAATCATCCAATTGTCATTAGACTCAGCATCTTCAAACTTCTTTGGTTCAATCAATGAGATAAATGCTGAATGACTCATCATTCTATTCAGTTGACCTCTAGTCAGCACTAGATTTTGCACACTATCAAGAATCTTCTCAACCGGGTGATCTCTCCTTGCTCTGACTTCTTTTGGTAGATCAAGATCAACTCGCTGAGCTACTATCATTGGTTGAGCATCTACATCATCACCAAAGTTTATTGATTGGTCTAAGTCAACTTTTTTATCTTCTTTTTCTAGTACTAGATCAGGAATAATAATGGGCTGACTGACTGATCTACTGACTTGTCCCTTTTCTCTTTCATCATTACTGGCTTCTTTACTTACACAATTAGTTTTATCAAAATCTACATGCATGGACTCCTCTAAGATACCAGTTCTCTTCACATACACTCTGTATGCCCTACTATATGTTGAGTAACCCAGAAAAATTCCTTCATCAGCCTTGGGGTCAAATTTAGCCAATTGGTCTTTAGTGTTTAATATGATGCATTTACAACCAAAGGACTTGAGATGACCAACCTTGGGCTTGCGCCCCTTTCAAAGTTCATAAGAAGTTTTGTTCAAAACTGGGCAAATTAAAACCCTGTTTAGAATATAACAAATTGTGTTAATAGCCTCTCCCTAGAAATACTTTAGTAGATTGTTATCACTCAGCATAGAACGACCCATCTCCGTAATAGTGCGATTCTTTCTCTTAACAACCCCATTATATTGAGGTGTATGAGGGGCAGAAAAATTATGGTCAATACCATGCTTAGAATAGAATTCCTCAAATTGCTGGTTTTCAAACTCTCTTCCATGGTCACTGCAGATTCTATTAATTTTAAGGTCTTTTTCATTCATGATCCGGGTAGCCAACCTAGAGAATGATTCAAATGTTTCATCTTTATTTGCTAGTAAGACAATCCAAGTGAACCTGGTTAGATCATCTATAACCATAAAGGGTGTATTTCATTCCACCTAGACTTGTTAGCACAACAGGCCCAAACAAATCCATATGTAGAAGATCAAGGGGATGAGAAAAAGATATATCAGCTAATGACTTAAAAGTCTTCCTAAATTGTTTCCCAAGTTGGCATGCTGAGAGTTTATCTATTTTAAAGGCTAGATTGGGTAAACTCTCAACAAGTTCATTTCTGGCTAATTTGGATAGATTGGTCATATTGATATGTCCTAACCTTCTGTGCCATAGCCATGAGTTTTCCTCTTTTGAAACTAAGCATATATCATTGGCGCCAGGGGATAAATCAAACATATATACATTATTTATTCTAGTAGCATAAAGAATAGTTTAGTCAGAGTTACCAGCAATAACTGAGTAGCCCGCTGAGTCAAATAAAACTTGCCTGCCTTTATCACACAGCTGAGCAATGCTTAGCAAGTTGAACTTTAGGCCTTTCACTAGAGACATATTATCAATTGAAGGCTTCACTCTTACAGTGCCATGGCCTACAATTTTTCCCTTTTTGTTATCTCCAAAACTGACACTTCTATTTCTTCTTCGCTCCAATGTGATGAATTACTTTTCATCACCTATCATATGCCTCGAGCATTCACTATCCAAATACCACATTCTTCTATCAACAGTGGATCCCAGACTCACCTACAAAATAGTTATGTTTTCTTAGGTACCCATGCCTTTTTCTGGCTGGGTCCTCCCTTGTTAGTGGTGGTCATCCTTGACCAGTCACACTCATCATAGTAACCATTTTTGTGTCTACACATGACCATTGCATGTCTTAACTTTCCACAAAAATTACAAGTGACCTTAGGATTAGGCCTGCTCCCTTTACTCTTTTAAGAAACCTTCTCAGAGTGGTGAGTGCGGTTACTCTGAGTATTCTTGCTAGGTTGAGGAGGGACCTACACCTTTTTCAAAGCTGTTACTTCAGCAGCTAGCTCATCCAATTTCTTAGTGAGTTTGTTGTTATATCCATTTTGGTGCTCAGCGCTTTTTTCCATCAGGTATAAGATATCAAGTGAGGTAGAAGAATGGACATCTGCTAGATTATCACACCACCTCTGAAGTACTTTGATGTGTTTGGTTGACTTCTTAGTCACATTAATAACATCATTAAGTATTGTGGCAAGCTCATCTGAAGATAAGAGGTTCATAAATTACCTTAGTTTGATTTCCTTTATCTTCGCTCTCGTCAACTGATTGATTGGCAGTAGAATTAGATGGTTTGTTAGCATAATCTAAGTTGGGTAGATCATCCTTACCCATGAGACGTACATTGGCAGAATCTTGTACCTCTTCATATGAGGATGATGACTCTTGCTCAGAGTCACTCCAGGTAGCAGTAAGGGCTTTCTTATTCTTCTTCTTCTTGAACTTGTCCTTTTTAGCTTTAAGACAGCTAGACTGAATATGCCCTTTCTCACCACATTCAAAGCATTTGAAATCTTTGTTATGCTCTTTATTGAACTCCTTTGGTGGTCTATCATCTGTTCCCTTCTTATACTATCCTATCTACCTGAACTTTTGGAAGTTCTTATCTTTTCTAAATTACGTTTTGAAATTCTTGGTCATTAGAGCTATTTCTTCTTTTATGTCCTCTGGATATCCTTCCTCGGAGGAATCTTCTTCTTCATCATCAACTCTTAGAATAATAGCCCTACTTGAGCTCTTGTTTTCTTTATATCTGTGCTTCTTGGACTCATCTTCATATTGTTTCAAGGACATCTCATAAGTCAGCAGAGTTCCAATCAACTCATTAAATTTGTAGGTCTTCAAATCATGAGCTTCTTCAATAGCACTCTTCTTGGCTTCCCATTCTTGACATTCTCCTCTTCTGTGAAGGTCTTGCCAAGTTTTTTTAGCTCATTGACTATATTCATAAACCTGGTGTTCATGTTGGAAAGATCCCCCTTGGGCTTCATGTGAAACCACTCATAGTCCTTCACAAGGATATTGATCTTGGACTCTTTCACCTTGTCAGTCCCTTCATAAGTTACTTCCAACTTCTTCCATATCTCTTTTGCAGTCTTGCATCTTGAAACATGATTGAACTTAGTAGCATTTAAAGCATAAAAAAGATAGTTGATAGCAGCTGTATTTTCTTTTAGTCTGATCAAGTCCTGACTGTCCCACTCATCAGAGTACTTATCAACCTTTACTCCATTCTTTACGATGGTAGGAACATATGGCCCTTCAACAATAGCCATCCAAGCATGAATACTTTAAGACTGAATGAAATTCTTCATCCTGTTCTTCCAATAAGTATAAGGCTCTCCATTGAACATTGGAGGCCTGGTGACTAACATGCCTTCTAGTAGAATATAAGCTTGGGCTCTTCCACTAGATTCTCCTCCTTTATACGCTATGGTCTTTATCTCAAGATTGTTAAATCTTTGCACTGAGAACGGCTCTGATACCACTTGTTGGTCCCTATGCATACACTCACTCAGTCGTAGGGGGGTGACTGACTCACTCAAGAACTTATGAAACTTTTTTGCGATAATTAAATGCTCTGCTGAGTGAGGTCAGCTGGCTGAGTGAAATTCTGGAAAATGCAATAAAGTAAAGGATATAGAGATTTTTATACTAGTTCGGCAACCTGTGCTTACATCCAGTCCCAAGAAAGTATCTTGAATTTAATTTACTAATCTCAACTCCTTTAGCCTAGGTGGAGAAGCCTTTCATAAATTCCCCAATTATAGTAAGTACCCTCCAAACTACAATCGCTCACCCGCTGAATAGAATACCCTCTTCTATCAGCAACTCAATACGAGTCTAAATAAGAGCTGGATTCAACTTATAAAAACGTTGATCCATTTACAATAATCAAATATGAAAATTTGATGATCTATTCTATTCACTCTTGTTGTAAAGCAGATTCTTGCTAAGTAGTGCTTTCTTGCATGAACTTCTTTAAAGCTTGTATTTTGATAGCGATTTAGCTTCTGAGAAATTCAGGTGTAATCACCAAGTTCTAACGCTTGCCTTCTTGCTGCTTTTATAGATGGATTGAGAAAGTATTCGTTGAACTTACTTTGGCATCTTTTGAAATTGACAGCTCATCTATTCATCCATTGCTTCTTCAAATCAATCCGTTGAGAGATAGAATTGCACCATTGTGAGATAGAAAATCAATCCGTTAGATTGAGATTCGAGCTTTAATTTGAATCTTTTATCATTTGATGCTAGTCTTCCATTAGAGAGAACTTGCACTGACTTTCCACATGTCTTCTTCCCATTCCCTCTGCTATTCTACATGTTGCAGAGCGTGCGATACAAGGTTATTGATCTACAGAATTGGCCGAAATGGCAAATGACTTTTTACAGCTTGAATATGGAAGACTTTATCATTTTCTTCATTAACTAGGTCTTGTCAAAGACATTAATTCTTTTTGTCTTTATCTCATTAATATCCTGCAAAAAGCAACACTAAAAGCAAAGATCCCTTTTTACCTTAATTGGTAAAGTCAGCAACTTTGACAGACTTAAAGTAACTCAGCAAAATATATCATCTTAAAGCACACAACTGAAACAAAATCTAAATATCAAGCGCTGAGTGAATATTACTAAGTCAGCGACTAAAGTAGATACTCAGCCCAGAACACTAAGAGTTAAACTAAATAGCTAGGTCAGTGGAGACTCAAAATTCTACCCTTGAATTTACTAACTCCTCAACCAACCATAGACTATTTATTTTAATATCATTATTGATTTAATTAACTCAAACTAGACTTAATTGTTATAATCAAAACTTAAGCACTACTAAGTCAGTCCACTGAGTCAGTCAAACTCGTGCTTAGTTCAATAGCTCTTATTGCTGTTAGAATTTGATAGCGAGTATGTCACTAAGAAGACCATCCAGGGAAGACCAGTGGCTGAATACGTAGCAAATCAACCACTCGAGGAAGGAGAATAGGAAAACCTAGAATTCCCTAATGAATGTTTTGCAACAACTACAGAATAAAAAATGGACCATGTTCTTCGATGACGCCATTAACAAGCGAGGAGCTAGCTTGGGAGTTATCATCATTACGCCAAATAGAGCGCTCATACCTCTATTAAAGCGATTGGAATTTCTCACTACAAACAATAGGAAAGAATATGAAGCCTGCCTATTCAAAGTGTCCGCTCTAGTCACTCTTAAAGCAGACAAAGTGAAAATTATCGGTGATTCAGCTTTGGTCATCAAGCATGTCATAGGAGACTGGAAACTGAAAGAGGAATCTCTCAGGCCTTACCTGAAGGCCATATGGAGGAAATTCATAATGTTCAGTGAATGCAAATTTTTTTATATGCCCCGAGAGGAGAACCAGATGGCAGATGCATTGGCCACTCTAGCCTCCATGTGGGAAGGGCCTCAAAGACAGCCAATCAAACCTCTCGTTATGGATATAAAATGATCCCCGTATTACGTCCATACGATAGAAGATTTCATGGCTAAGGAAGAGCCTTGATACTCTGACATCATTAAGTTCCTTAAAAATGGCAAATTCTCGACCGAAGCCACTAGTTTCGACAGGAATACACTGAGGAAACTCACTGTAGAATTCTGACTAATTAAGGGGGATATGTTCAACAGGTCGTCTGATGGTTTATTGTTAAATGTTTGACTCAATAAGAAGTAGAAAAAGTGATGAAAGAAGTGCATTCAGGAGACTGCGGTCCACATATGAAAGGCATCATGATGGCTAAGAAAATTCAAAGAATGGGATACTTTTGGTTAACTATACTAGTTGACTATATTCAAGAAGCGAAGACTTGCCATGCCTGTCAGATATACAGAGATATGAGTCACTTGCCCCCAACGAGCTTATAAAATTTTATGACGCTTTAGCAATTCTCGGCCTGGGGCATCGATATCATCGGCGAGATAAGACCATCTTTGACGAACGACCATCACTTCATAATAGTGGCAGTCGATTACTTTTCTAAATGGGTTAAAGCAGAATCGTATACGAGCATCACAGCCAAGAAAATGGCTTAGTTTATTCAGCGACATATCTTCACCAGATACGGCATCCCTCATCATATATTGAGTGATAATGGTGTGCAGTTCCAAGGAGAAATATTTGATCTTATTGAGAAGCATGGAAGAAGCATGGAATTGAACATCATCGTTCTTCACCCTGTAGAAGTAGCTAATAAGGCCATTAAAAAGATCCTCTCCAAAATGATCGCCAACTATTGAGATTAGGTCAACCATTTGTTATGCCTTGTGGGGATACAGAACCAGAGTCAAAACTCCTATAGGTCAGACTCCTTTTTCTATTATCTACGGGATAGAAGCAGTATTACCCCTCGAAATGGAGATCAAGTCATTACGTATAGCCCTTGAAGTGAGACTTCTTAAAGATGAATGGGTAAAGGAAAGGCATAAATAATTAACTCTGATCGACGAGAAATGATTAACCACATTGGAGAATCTACAGTCATACTAACAATGCATGGCCAGAGCTTACAATCGTAAAGTCAAAAGGCAAGATCAACCCCTGAGAATAGGTGATCTGGTCTTAAAACAATCTCGTAAGATGCACATGGATGCTCGAGGCAAGTTCCAACCAAACTGAGAAGGACTATACATAGTAAAGAAGACTCTCAATAAAGGGACAGTCAAGATCTCAGATCTGGATGGCAACAAATTTATGAATCTAGTAAATCGCAACAAGATGAAGCGCTATCTCGGGTAAAAAAAGAAGAAGATGAAAAAGAAAAAAAGAAAGGAAAGGAAAAAATGTATAATGGTCTGTCAAGAGCCAATGAGGCCTTAGGCAAAATCCATTCGGAACATTAGGCAATGATGGTCATTTCTTGGGAATAAGTACCTTTTGTCCTTCCTATTTAAGTAATATCTTTTATAATAACATATTCATGTTAAAAACACTGCATGAGTGCATTAAATGGAAGCTGTGAATTGTTTATTAAAACACGCATTCAAATAGCATCTTTTTATCTTTATTACACATAAAGTGCATTACAAACAAGAAATGAAAGCGATATAGGGAAACAACGAGGCCTGAAGCCTTTATTCTCCTACGAAGATGAAAGACACATAATTGCAAGCTCAATGATCTCCAAGGAAACTACGGAGTCTCTTAGTCTCGATAAGCCTTTCCTCAAGAGTGGCCAGCATGCGAGTACTCGTGATCCAGATGTGATAAGCATCGGAAGGATGGATGTCAAAAGGTATGGAATAGTTCACCTCCATATGAGAGCGGTTGATCCATCTCATGTCATGACGATAGACCATAGTGTAAGAAAGCTCAGAGCCAATAAGGGTGCACAAGGATGCCAGGAAGGGTGACCATACTACCTGCATAAGTGACCCAGGGAGTAGGTAATAACCTCAGAAAGACCAATCAGAACCACGCCATCTCTAGCAACGTCGCTAGTCACATGCATAATCCCCCACCAAGGGCAAATCCAATGGATATCCTTAGCGGCTCGACTCCCCATAAATTCAAGCCACTCCTTAACAGTGAAGTCTCTATGAGTACGATCACCGAGGTGGACTACAAAACCTCGTGCCCAATAGGCCTTCAGATAATAATCCATGCCCGTAGGAACAGACAATACAGAAAGCTTGTCCCAAAGCCAAAGCTACAAAAGCAACACGAAATAAGAAAAAAAAAGAAAAAAAGAAGAGGAAGAAAAAAAAGAGGGAAGCATGTAGGATTGAAAACCTGAAAAGGAAGTCCAAGAAAAAATTAAGAAAAGCCTGATGAATCGAAAATCTGAAAGGACGGTTCATAAAAAAAGAAAGGCTCATATAAAATTTACCTGAAGGAGAAGCCTACTACCCCTAGTAGTAGCTTCAGTCCCATTCCAAGAAGAGCACACAAAGATCAGTGTCTCGGCTGAGCTCACTTCAACGGGAGATTTCCCCTCTAACATCTGATCAACGATGGTCAAGAAGGCGAAGCTATAAACTAAAGTTAGAGCCTTACAAAGAAAGACCCTCAGTAAAAGTAAGCAAATGAGCGGAAGCCAACTCACATCATTAGGAGAAAGACTCCTAACTATGTCAAAGGCCATGTCCAACCTTAAGCCCTTATTATAAATCAATCGGAGCCTATCAAGTCATTGTAACTAAAAACGATTCATCAATGGATCAGAAAACTCAAAATGATGCATCGGAATAGTTAGAGGCATATCATATAAAGATCTCATAAGTCCACATAATTCCTTAAACAAGGGGCACAGCTCATAATCTCTAAGTCGGAATACGTTGTTGATAGGATCCCAGAACCTGATAGTAGCCTGGATCACATTATCCTTAACAAAGATGCGATAGTATTTTTTCATATACGATAAACTGCAAACCCCGAGATGGTCCCAACCATTGGAGTTCTTCAGATACATATTCAAATCTGCATGAAAATGGATGTAGCCCTCCATGGCGAAATTTCTAAGGGTAGCGGTTTGCTATATGTAGTTTATGAGGAAATCACCAATATCTGGCAGATTACCATGATAACTCGATTATCAATAAAAGGAAGAAAGCACAAAGTGCAAGAATAATGCAAAATTCCTTCATAAATAAAAAAATGAGTTCATTCAAAAGAAGGCTCTGCAAACAACCTAAAAGAAGAGAAAAAAACAAACAATAAAAAGAAAGCATATCTACTGTCCGCCGTTGGAACTCGGATGGCTAGGATCAAAAGACGATGGTGGAGGAGGATAACGGCCCTATGGAAAGAACCCCGAAGGATCACCCTGGCGTTCTGAGGCTGATGCTGCTAGTCATCCACCTGGAGCATCCCTTACTAAGCTACTCGAAGCCACTGGATCTCCAACTGCCACATTTTAACATGAATCATTAATATGCATTTCATGACATATCATGCATCATCATTAAAATAATGAAATAATAAACATACCGCCATATCAAAATTTTGGTTCATCATGAACCACTGCTGCCTTTGGATGTATCCTCAATCGAAGATGCTATCAGCAATAAGCACCTACAAAGAATAATAAGGGACTAGGGTAAGTCAGAACCGACATGATCTAATATAAGAGAAAAACCAGGAAGAACTCACATAAGTGGCACCGGCATGGCGGAAAGTCACTGGATGCTCAGGGTCCAGGTAAGGCTGAATCATTATTGTGTAAGTACTCAGGTTAAGACGGTACATGAAAAACTTAGAAGGCTGATACTAAAACCCTTGATGTCCCTCCATCATTGCCGGACTCTAAGGAGGGACCTATGAAGCCGAAGAGCTCCTAACATGGGTGGAACTAGATGCATGCCTTTTCCTACCTTGGTGATCCTGCAAAAATATCAAAGTAAGGGCAAATTAGGCCATCTAAGCATAAAAATGGAAAGACAAGGAAGAAATTTGAGTCAATGAAAGAGAAGATACTGTCATCCAGATAGTCACCGGTGAACCCGATCTAGCTCGTCCGCTAGGGGCAAAAGTAAAAGGAGCATAAGCCTCAGAGAGGTTGTGAATGTCTGGTTGAGGCACGACAGGAATAGGGTCTGTCTCTGGCTATTCAAGCAACTAAGAATGACAAAACTCCTCGTACCCCTAAATCCACTTCAAGAAGGCACTGGGAAAGCCATCGAAAGCCAGTCGTACAAAGTCGGGTGAGGTGCAAGGCTAGAAGATCCATCAGGGCATATCAGGAGGGATGGAACACAATCTAGGAGGAAGATTTCAACCCTGGATACGCTCCCTAAGGTACCACTCTAAAGAGAAGGGAATTTCTAAAATCAACTGAGTATGCATGGCCTCCCTAACTAATCTCATAACCTCTGGCCAATGGGCTCGTCCCCCCAAGGCTGCATCTTGATCTGAAAGAAGGAAAAGAAACCAAGCATTAATACAACAATCGTAGAAGATATAGCAATTAAAGTAAGTCAAACTGCTTCAAAGACAGAGTGAGTAGGTGGGTAGAAAGAGCAGAATGAGACTCGATCTCCCAGCTGCACCAGTAGTGTGGCATGCAGAGATAGAATGGATGGCCGTTGTTCCACACCAGCTTGGTCCTAGGAAGAACCCCCATCTCAAAAAACCAGATCTGCAAAAAGTTAAAAAGATCAGAACGATAAAAGACAAGTGAAAACGCCTATAAAAAGAGAAAAGGGAGTTAGGTCCTCACAAAGACAATCTGAAGATAAGACTTGAATTTGCCAATCCTGTCCTCACACACTGATCGAGGGCCCAATACAAATGACCCAGCGCGGCTCGGCCCCAAGCATACTCGTCAAAACATTTTGGGTCTATCAAACTAGGCAGAATATGGAGAATCACAATCAAACCCACGGTAGGAAAACACAGTCAGGACAAGGTAGCGGTCATAAAGGCTTTGGCCTCGCAGGCAGAAGTCAGGTGCCTTCTATCCCCAGAAGTCCAAAAGGTCATGAGATTCTCATAAGAAACTTGCCCGGGCTTATCCCTAGAATAGCCAATCAAAGCCTCAATGGTCTCCACGTTAAAGCTGTAGTAAGTTAAGTAAGCGTTGAAGTGGATCAAATTATCATGGAAAGGAAGACTTATGATGGTGTAGTAATCCAGCGTAGTGATAAAGTACTCCCCACAACGAAAGTGAAAAGTGTGGATGGTGTCAGATCGTCTCCTCAAAATATGGGTAGAAGTACCGGCTGGGATGTACGGATACCTGCAGGACCTCATATACTTGCAGTTCCTCACCATCCTCCCCAAAGACGTCCCCGTCAATAATGGTCTTGGTCGCAGAAGATAGCACCTTGTAACCCTTGTAAAAGTGGGAAATGCTGTCGCCCTCATGGCTGGTGACTTGCGAAAAATAATGCATGTACACCAATCATACACCAATTTTTAATAAATCACATGATAATCGAAAAGCAATTGCACTGAAGAAATTCATGCCATAATTGAAAGCAATAAAATAAATAAATGGCGATAAATGGATAAATGGCAAATAAAAGCATGATAAAAGTAAAAAAAGTAATAAATAAAAAAATGGCGATACAGCTTACCAAAATCTGAGAAAGGTGATTAGAAGGCTTCAAAGCAAGCGGAATAAAATCCCTCGGAGTGATCCCGTGATACATCCAAGTCGATGAAAGCCCGTACAAAGCCTCGGCGGGAACCTCAGAAAGTTCCACTTGTTGGTCGTAGATAACTACATTACAAGTAGTCACTTGAACGGTCAGTAAGTCCAAAAGGACATTGTAAAGCATATACCACATCAAGACCCCGCAAAGTTGAAGCAAAAGGGGCACAAAAGGGAAGAGGATGAGAGAAATCATTGTTAGACGTAGCTGGGAGGCAAAAAATTTTGAAGCAAAGGAGCGAAACTCACAAAGAGAGGAAGAAGAGAAATTTTGGTGTGAAGAAATGAGAAGCAGGCTGCTGATTTTATAGTCCGCATGTAATTAGCCCGCCGGTTAATTACATGCGTAATTAGCCCGCATACTAATTACCTAGTGAAGCTCTCATGCGTTTACTCGTTGAACGCTTAACGGCTATAAAAGTTATCGTTACATAGGCAATTAGCCTGCCGACTACTTACGCGAATTTTGAAATTTTTTGCAATTTTGCATATATCATGTATTTTCTGCATTGTTTACAAAACGAGCGAACCTAAAAGCTGTATTTACACAGTCATTCATGCATTAAGCACCCGAAAAAATTTATTTTGAACCTCGGTCAATTCTAATTTCATGCAACTCATTAATAAATTTTTAATAGAAGGGGCAAAATATATTTTGTTTCAAAATTTATCGATTAAAAATATTTTAACTAATTGCATTCCACACATGAGAAAAAATATTAAAAATATATTTTGTTTGTTTGGCATATGAGAAAATTTCTAGCACTAAATTTATGTATGCGAGGGGCAAACTTTTAGCACAGGTCCATTCCGGCCCGATGGGGAATTATGCCTATTTCATTCAGTGATCAGACAAAAGAGCCAAAAAGGACCGAACTGTCATTCAAAATCCGAAATTCAAAATCCGAAATTCAAAAATTCGCATTCCAGGGAAGCTTCAATTTAGCATTTTCTACTGGAAAATCAAAAAGTCAAAATTTGGTCAAACATGGGTAGTCAGCCCGCCAGCTAATTACCCATCTACAGTAAAAACTTCACATCTTACCGAGATCTAGCAAGCATTTACGGGATTTAAAGTAAAATCTTGTCAGATAAGTAATTAGCCCACAGTCTAATTACCTAGGTAATTAGCCCACCGACTAATTACCACTCCTCTATAAATAAGGGTTCACCCTGCTCATTTTCAACAAACGGTGGAAATCAAGAAATCCATTTCATCCCCCTTTTATTCTGGGAGTCCTAAAAGCCCTGAAACTCTGTCAAAACACCCCCTAATCCGAGCTTTATCACCGACATTGGGTATAAACTCATTTTCCTGTCTTTTTAGGTTAGGATCTCACAGTGATCTTCCGTCTAAAAACAACCCAATCTCTCAAAATCCCCGCATTTCTCATAGAAATATCCAAGATTATAGCCATAACTTGGGTTAAACCTATTTTCCAAACAAACCTTACTTTCCAATAACTTTGGTCCTGCACCAGCTCTTAAGTCATCCTGGAAAGACGAAGAGGTAAACTGAGGGTAATTGGCTCTAAGCTCAACTTTAAAATCCATTTTTATTACTTTTATTATCACATATTGCATTCCATTTCTCTGGTTAAGTGAGCCACTTGTGCACTTAGACTATAAAATGTGTAAATAAGCTCGCAGGTACGGACGAACATCCAGAATATGAGGAAACTCTATCTGAATTTCCGGGCCAAAATCCAAGCGTTATCGCTACTCTACCAAAATTTTGGTAGCAAATATCTATATATTAAGCCGTTATAATACTCGTTTTATTTCTTAAATTTATTCCTTAAATAAAGCCATTGTATGCAGAAATTACCACATGAAACATAATTCCAAAATTAATCCAACTGATTTGAATAATACGAGTACCTATCATGTCCGAACTCGGAATCTCATTTTCTTTTTGGTATAAAAATCTCATTTTTGATCAGTATACCACAATTCCCGTTGGAGCTGAATCGAGTGGCGACTTTAATTTATTTTTTTAATAAAGTAAAAATGCTTTATTTAAAAAAAATATCTTTTCTAAATAAAATATGTAAATATATTTCTCAATATAATCACATTTTGGCTTATATACAGCCACTGCATTTAAGCAAATTGGATTTTCCCAAACCAAACCAGACGCGTCCTCCGCACCGCACCCCGCATGCAGAGTCTCGATGAAACCCTCACCTGCTCAGAATATTAAGCAATATTTGCATGATTGTTTCAACATAAAAGACCTAGGAAACTTAAAGTACATTCTAGGACTAGAAATTGCTAGAAACAAGAATGGCATACACCTATATCAAAGAAAATACACAGTAGACCTTTTGGCTGAATATGGTTTTTTGGAATGTAAACCTTGCTCCACTCCTATAGCAGTAGATCAACAGGATTACATGAAAATAAAGAAATTAGAGAACAACACCAGCTATAGGAAACTCATTGGTAAACTCTTATATTTAACTAACACACAACCATATATCTCATTTGCGGTCCAACAACTTTCACAACACCTAGAGAATCTATATGAAGCACATTTAACGGCTGCTTACAAGATACTAAGGTATTTGAAAGGTAAACCAGCTCAAGACTTATTTTATTCTGCTTCTACTGACACACAAATCAAGGGTTTTGCAGATTCAGATTGGGTAGCTGCAAAGAGACAAGAAAATTAGTTACAGAGTATTGCATCTTTCTCGGTGATTCCTTGATATCATGGAAAACTAAAAAGAAAAATACGATGGCAAAGAGCTCATCAAAAGCTGAATACAGAGCCATAGCCACCACCTCTGTAGAAATACAATAGCTTCTATTCCTTCTTAAAGATTTCAAAGTATTACATCCAGCAGCAACATTACTTTTCTGTGATAACACATTGGCAATACATATTGCCAACAACACAGTCTTTCATGAGAGGACGAAGCACCTAGAGATTGATTGTCATTTCATTAGAGCTAAGATTCAAGATAAAATCATCCACTTAATGACAGTCTCCTCCAAAAATCAGATGGCTGGTATGTTTACCAAGGCCTTAACATCCTCTGTATTCCAAAAGCAAGTTGACAGGTTGAAGCTACTTACTTTAGGATGATGTCCATCTTGTAGGGGGTATTAGTTGTATATATAGAAATAGTTACTGCTAGTTTATTAGTTGTATATACAAAAGTAGTTACTGCTAGTTTGTTAGTTGTTAAAGTAGAAAGGGAATGGGGTTAACTTCAAAAACCCTGCTTGTGGTTCACTCATTTTCAAAAACGCCCTTGTGTTATTTTTTTCAATGGTATCAAATGTTAGCAAAAAAATAGAATTTTTCTTGACGCCGTTATGAACACGGTCCGTCCCAGGCTTGATGTTGTCTAAGACCTTTTTAGGAATTGACAAGTCGATACTGACAAAGACCATGTTTCGCCTCAAACTACAAACCCCTTCGAGGAAACAAGATTCTGACGCCCTGAAGATCAGTGTCGATTAACACATGCCATACCCTCCATTGCGTCGATCGATGCTATCACACTGTGACGATCGACGGTGCTAAGTGTCGATTACTCTACTGACTCTTCAAACCTGCAAACATGACTCAGCAAGACTATCACCACCTAAATTGCATCAATCGATGCTTCCCTATTGTATCGATCGATGCTCATAGGGGAATCTAGACCAATGATACGGCAAAGCTACTTTGACACCTATTATATCGATCGACACTACAAATTATGTCGATCGATGCTCCTAAAATTTCTATAAAAGGAAACTGCCCCCGGCATTTCCACAACAACAACAATCAAGCAAGAAAATCATTCGAAGAGAAAAAGAGAAATCATTTCTCGAGCAATCCTTCTTTGAAAACCTGTCATAGTATGGAGCCTATACCAAAACTATCCCAAAACTATACCGATAGAAACCCTTCCTTGAAATAGCCTTCAGCTAAAAAGTTACCCATTCATACCCAGATACTTAAATAAGCCCACTACAAAATTCCTTGAGGTTATCTCCATAGAAATCTTGAAGAAATCTAAAGCAAAAGCGGTCCTAGTCAGTACCGAGCCTTCCAGTCAACCTGCAACAAATAGAAGGTAACTGAGGGACAAGTATCATTTTCAATCATGCATTTCTAATCATCCTATGAGGTAATCCAATCATGTCTGGCCCAGGCTCCAAGGGTTAGGCCCGCATAGGTCGTATCTCCCTAACTCATCTCTTTTGCTTATTTAAATAACGAAAGATTCTTTTTTTTCAAAAATATGCTTCATCCAAATTCAAATGGCAAGTAACTATTTCATCCGAAACCATAATCTCTCTTTCATCAGTATAGGAATCCTGCTCAGATCAGCTATACCACCATTTCTAGGAGGAGCAGATCTGGGTGTCGACTCTAATATTGTTTATAATAGGGATCATGCTCCCGCAATAGAAAGGCTTATCCCCAAAGGAGTCCTCGACCCCTTTATCTAGTTGGAAATGCCAAGTATGTTCACACATACAAAAAGCCTCGTACTCTAGTGGTGAATCCCTGCATTAAAACCCGGGAGTCCCGCTTTGGCCGTGCTGATCCAATCAACGATCCGAAAAGAGCCATCTCAAATAAAAGTTCGCCCGCTCACAATGGTGACTCTGTAGGGAATATAACTCTTTTTATAGTTAGTTGGTCCCAAAACCAATTGAAGATGAAATAATGAAAGCCATTTGAATTTGGATTTACTAGGGTTCACTGCATAGCATCTGCATGTGTCTACACCTAGAACCTCGGTGTTCTCAATAATGTATCTCTAGAACTTATCTTCAGTTTGTATAGGGGCACGAAGTTGGGATACACCAGCCGTGCGTAGTACAATATAATCTAGTCAACTTGATTAAGGTCACTAGGTTGAGTATATTAAATGTGGAAAACAGGCTCTTGAACTAAATTAGGGTTCTTGGGCTTAAGTACATAATGCACGGTCATCATCAACTATGACCCTGCCAGACTTAGCCCAACATATAGCAAATATAACCCTAGAAACTTCCCCTAGGGATACCCAATGATTTTGTTAAAATCACAAAAGAGAGTACGGCCTCACTTACCCAGGCTGGTAATAAAGGAAAAAGCCCCCCACCTAGGAAAAGATACTCGCTATGATAAAGTAATAAGGTTAGAATCGAGAGTTTAAAAAAGTACATGTTGGCCTACTCAAACGTTGTGTCACACGTAAACCACTAACCACAATTTGCGTGCAGCCATGACAAGGAATAATCATACCATGCAAGTGCACCATCACGCGTACCCTTGGTATTTAGCGATACAACCAAAGAAAAAGCCGCTTCTAGAGTGTACCCACCATCACGCATACCCTTGGTATTAAGCGACACAACCATAGAAAAGCCACTCCTAGAGTGCACCATCATGCATACCTTTGGTATTAAGCGATACAACCATAGAAAAGCCGCTCCTAGAGAGCACCTACCATTGCGCATAACCTTGGTATTAAGCGATACAACCATAGAAAAAGCCGTTCCTAGAGCGCACCCACCATCGCGCATACCCTTGGTATTAAGTGATACAACCATAGAAAAGCCGCTCCTAGAGTGCACCTACCATCATGCATACCCTTGGTATTAAGCGATACAACCATAGAAAAAGCCACTCCTAGACTGCACCTACCATTACGCATACCCTTGCTATTAAGCTATACAACAATAGAAAAGCCGCTCCTAAAGCGCACCAACCATCGCGTATACCCTCGGTCTTAAGCGATACAACCATAGAAAAGCCGCTCCTAGAGCACACCCACCATCGCGTATACCCTTGGTATTAAGCGATATAACCATAGAAAAATTCGCTCCTAGAGCTCACCAACAATCACGCATACCCTTGGTATTAAGCGATACAACCATAGAAAAGCCGCTCCCAAAGCGCATCCACCATCGTATATACCCTTGGTATTAAGCGATACAACCATACAAAAAATTGCTCCTAGAGCGCACCCACCATTGCGCATACCCCTGGTATTAAGCGATATAAAAACAACACTGCCTCACATCAAAGGCAACGCACATACATCGCATAAATATGTATACACCACAAAACCATGCTAGAAATGCCCATAGGTTTGTGCATCATGCGCATGATCATGTACTCATCTATTTTTATTTCAGCTCACCGAAAATTGACTACTCTGGCACCCAAAAAGAAATAGCCTCAGAGAAGAGGCCCTGAGGAGGCAGATTCGAATGATCCCACTCTTGCATAACAAAGCGATGAAATGCCGATAACCATAAGGCAACGCTCAAAGCCATACAGGATATGATCCTTTCTGAGGATTTCATCAAAAAATTTAAAGCCGTCAGTAGTAATATGAGGGCCGCCAGAGTGTTGGGTTTTGAGTCGGGTGATAAAGTTACGGAGATTTAGAAAAAATTCTCTGATTTCAAAGAAATGCTCCCTATGTTGAAGTGCATCACGGGACCCTCCAGCGCTAAGTACACTAATCCGTAAGGATTTGAGCTCTCAATTCCGGAGCCGCTACCTCCTAACTTCGCCATGCCCTATGTTCCGCCATTTGACGGCACTGGTTCCTCTGAAGCCCATATTGAGAGGTACCTATACATCATGATAAGCATGGGCATTCCCGAAGTCCATCGGGTAAACTTATTCCAAATAACCCTAAGAGATCCAGCTACAGACTGGTATATAAGAATGTCCAGCTAAGTAAAGTCAAGCTGGAAATTGCTCAGTACCGCCTTTATTGAGAACTATGCCTATAATGTCAGAGTAGAAATGACCTTGCTGGATCTGGAAAGGGTCCGACAGGGTATTAAGGAACCCTTTGAAGCCTATTACCGCAGATGGGTCATAGTCCAATCACTAGTAGACAGTGCCCCGAAGATAGATGCCTTAGTTATCAAACTGGTGGAGGGGTGTAATCCCAAATTCTGTGAGGAAATGAAAATAAGGAAACTTTATACCTTCGGTGATGTTGTAGAATATGCCAAAAGAATCGAGAAGTATGACGAGGAAGAGAGCATTAGACACAAAGAGGCAGCCTATTATGCAAAAAATAAATTGTACGATAGGGTGGCTCCCCTAAAATCCTATCAGCGAAAACCTTCCTACACTAAGAGGGAAGAAAAGAAAACCGAAGCCATTAGTGCCGCTATCGCTCTAGCACCACCTCAACTAATTTCACCATGGATTGAGTCACTATCTCAGATATTCACCAAGCTAAGAAAGTCTGGGGGCATGCAAAGCTTAAAGCCCTTTGTGCCACTATCCCCGGCTGATAGAGACAACTTTTATGCATATTACTTGGTGAAAGGACACAGAACTAATGAATGTGTTCGACTACTACAAGATCTATAAAAGATGATCCAAGAATGGAATTTAGAAGAGCCAGAGCGGAAGCCGAGTACCCAAAATAACCCGCTTCCAACCTTTGAGTCCCCAGTCAATGCTATCCTTCTCCATGAGGATGATGATAGAGGAAGGGATAATGCCTAGGTCGACCCAAGATTTAGAGAAAACGATATTCGATGGGCACTCGCAGAAACAGGGCAGGTGGATGCCTGCACAAGAGAATTATAGAGGTCTGGGAAACTCTCAACTTCAGCAATAGAAGAACTCAGGTATAAAGGGGATGAAATGCGATCACATTCCTAGCACACTTTTACAATCTCCTAGTGGAATATGATATACCACCTCATTATATAGTCACTGCATTCCCTATACTTCTCGTAGGAGACGCGATGGATTGGTACCATACCCTATCACCTCGACAACTATAGGATTAGGTAGAACTGGAACATCAATTCTTAGAAGCTTTCCCTAGCGATAGGATTAGGATCATCCAAGAATCCCTCAGTGTAACCAGTCAGACAGTATATCTTATCGAGCAGGAAGAAGCTCCATCCGGGTGGTGGCTATCAGACGATACCTCGATGCGCTCGGCAAACTTGAGAGTTGTGGGACTCATAAGTATCGAGGATGATAGGATCAAAGTAGGACCTAATCTAGTTAGCCTCTTTAACTTATTTTGGCAGCTCGATGATACCAAGGCCCTCGCCTTACTAGCCACGTTCCTCGATTACAAAGTTTGCAACTGGTACAATGTAATGCAGGTCCAACGATACTAGGATCTTTCGACCGTAAATGCTAGCTTAGCATGTACTTTCGCAAGGCATACTTCTTTAAACCTGGTGCTAAGCTGGGAGTCAGCCACTATAAGTACAGCTATGTCTCACCCTTAAGATGATGAAGTAGAATCAAACTTCTGTGAAACATTATTCATCAACGCCATTTCGCTCGACGAAGAGGATAAGTGGGGACTAGATAACCAGGATGAAGATCCCTGCTTCAATGATAACCCTATATTCGATGAATTAGACATGATTGAAAGGGTATCAGGTTATAAAGAAGAGCTCAAGTCACGAGACCTCCTTTACATAGCCGATTGGGAAGGAAATGAGAACAAGTTTTCAGCAAACTCTGATCCGATCAAGTTCCTGAGATGGTTTCTCCTAACCCTAGAGCTATATAACATACGTGTCCTAGGGGCACCAATCATGTTCCCTCGATTTCTGACCGATCAGGCCCTAGCTTGGTATTTCCAGATCTTACCCCCCCGATAATGGGATTGGCCATTGATGTGCCAGAAATTCATCTAAGCATTCGCTCCTTACATGCCATTCTTCAGGAATGACGGTGGATCCTACTCTTGGGTCCTTCCGCCTTCCCTAGAATGCATACGCTTCAGGCCAGTTTACAAAAGATATGTAAGCATGCCTGAACATGGAACCGTAAATATGATCTACCACACTACCATCACTACCCTCACGCGATGTGAGAAGATATCAAGCCCACATAAATTTGGGGAGCAAGCGCCTCACCTAAACCCTCACTTTGAGATAGGAGAAAGCAGTAGGAACCCACACACAAGAGGTCCTTCAAGCGAGGTAGCGCCCCCCGATCCATCTCAATGTACTCATTCTCGGCCTGGATATTCGAGTAGTAATGAACCCACTAACACTGGACCAACCTGGCAGTCGTAAGGCATAGCGTACCTAGGGCTCATGACAAGTAGACCTACGTCATATAACAAGATTACCATAGAATCAAGGCAGCATGTCGGTTCTGATTACCTAAGTGATGATGAGCGCATAATGACGAATGGGTACGTCAGGACAATCCCCGCCAATTCTTAATTATGGGCACCAAAGCCAATACGCTTCTAGGATCTGCCATCAAAAGGTATTATAGATCCTCAACCATCGCTTGACCCTGAGTCCTCACACTCCTGATTAATAAGAGAAGAGTTACGGGGAATCATGGATGGATCACCTACAGAAATCAACATGATCGGGGATGGATGCCTTACCAAAAGGCTAGTTCTCCAATGAACCCAACAAGAGAACAAGAGACCCCCACGGTAGAGAAGACATCAATCTAATGTCGTAATTAATCCAATGGCATTTGCAAGTATCCAAGATGACCAAAGATTCTACAGAAGGCTCAATGCAACCCATGAATCTGTAATCGCTTGGGAAGATACCCATGGGACCATGCTCTTCCCCGAGTTACCACCAGAACTCGGATATGATGGGAGCGAATATCCTCAGATCTACCTAGCAATATTCACAGAAAGTAATGAATTTAAGGGATGAACATTATCACCGTTAGCCTGAAATTTTTGGCACTACCCTTGAAGGGAGGGCGCTGCAATGGTATAATCAGATTTGGATTAATCCAGCCACACACCGCTATTGCTACTTCTAGGGCATCCTAAGCCAAGCTTTCCTATACTATTTTACTATAAAAGATCCAGATGAGGGACCGAGGTGCGACCCTCCCAGAATGGAACCGTACCCAAGGGATGGACTAGTAGCCTAGGCTTACCCCTTCTTCACGACCGTACCTCATCCAGAAATCGTGGAAATACTAGATGAATTGGTCCTTGCTCACTCTGATGTTATTAACATGATCAAGAGGATTGAACCGCAAGCACACGTGATAGATGAAATCCTCCGAGCAAATCCCGCTATAGATAAGCCCATACGGCTGTAAGGCATTCCCCTCAAAGAAGATTTTGATGAGTTCGCAGTGTTTAAACCCGAGAACACCCCTCATAAGCGATAGGAGCACATTAATCATGTTACCATAAGAGGGAAAATTTATCAGCCTCAGGTCCAAGTTAATCCAAACCCCGCACAGGTTCCACTAGCGAATAACCCGATGGAGGGAGTCGGCATTCCCGTAGTTGAACAATTAACAAACATCCCTATCAAGATGAGTATTTGGTACCTCTTACGAGGATCTCAGATTCACAGGAGGGCTATCATCCAGAAATTGATGGAAATGGAGGCGCCATCACTAGCCTCACCTGCAAAAGTATGTGCCTTGATCGAAAGCGGAATCCCCATCGAGTCTCCTGAAATTATCTTCTCTGAGGCAGACCTGCCAAGTGACGGGCTACGCCACAACCAGGCTTTGTACTTAAAATTGAAATACTAGATCGAGTGATGCCCTGTGTTATGGTGGACGATGGCTCTGCACTCAACGTTTATCCTCGAACAATCCTACCAATGTTAGGGTTGAACGAAGGGATGCTCAAGAAGTCTGAAACGGTTATCAAAGCATATGACAACTCGAAAAGGTCCATCCTAGGAACTTTTGAGGCAATAGTGAAGGTAGGTGAAGTGGAGGCCCTCATAACTTTCACCGTCATCGACATTTCGGTCACATTCTCCTTGCTACTCGGTCGGTCATGGTTTCATGCACTGGGGTTTGTCCCTTCCACCTTGCACCAAAAGGTGAAAATCCCCTATAAGGGGAAGATAATAACCCTCGAGGCTGATGAGTAATCCACCGTAGTTGCCATTCATGCAACCCCAGAGTACGAAGGCCGATTTTTAACAGCCACTATAGGGAAAGATAAAAAGCCAACCCAATGGTCTGAATGGGTAAGAAACTACATGGACCAGTGCTTGACCCAAGAGCTGGCCTCAGAGCGCAAGAACAAGGCCCCCCAAAATTTAGATTCCCTATAAGCTCCCATAGCCCCACTGGACTTGGATATAAAGGCAGGAGCCGATAAAGGGTTTGGTCCAGGAGGCGCCAGATATCAGAAATCTTTGTCATCCCGGGGAAATCCTTTACCAAGGTGAGCCCGACCCTATCAAAGGGGGAGAAGTGCCCAGCTTTGAAATATTCTCAGATGTCGCAGGCTTCAAAATCCCCACTCATTCGACTAATTATGGGAAACAAACTGAGAAAAGGAAGACCTCATCTGAGGAAGAAGTCCCCAAGAGGCAAAAGAAGATGAACCAGTCGAGTATCGAAGAACTAGCGGTGACGTTAGCCAAGTTAGTGGAAGCCCACCTTGAAGACAAGAAGGCCGAATCGAAGTTGCAAGAAAGAGAACCTGCAGAGGAGGGAATGGACAAAATAATCGTTGGGCTAGCCCAACTCATAATCAAGGGAAAGTCCAAGGTCGAAGATGTGATCACCAGCAGCAGTGCAGAGATTTTGAATGAGGAAACTACCGTCCCATAAGTCAAAAATGATGCTTCAATTTCTGATGTCTTTGAGCTTAACAACTTGTATTGTGAAAGTGACAGTGACAATAAAATGAACGACTTTGCTTACTTGTGTGATGCTTTTAATTTCATGCATTCACCTCACCATACGCCAAGCATTTTTAGTATTCATGACACTCTTATAAAAGAAATAAATTTAGGAACCAAAAACGACCCCAAGATAATATCAATTTCTAATGACCTTGGTCCCAAACTTGAAATAGAATTAGTAAGAGTGCTCAAATTGCATGTGATTCGTTTGGTCCTATGACGACATGCCCGGAGTTGACAGAGCCATTGCAGAACACAAAATTCCTATCGACCTGAAAATTAGGCCGGTTAAACAAAAGCTATGAAGATTAAGGCCTGAGTAGGCAGAAAAGGTCAAAGAAGACTTAACCAAGCAGATCAAAGCTAAGTTCCTAGAAGTCGTGCAATACCCAGAATGGTTGGCCAATATAGTACCAGTTGCCAAGAAGGATGGGAGGGTCAGAGTCTGTGTCGACTTTCATAATCTCAATAAAGCTTCACTAAAGGAAGACTTTCCCCTACCACACATAGATGTGATAATTGATAGTGCAGCACGAGCAGCCATGTATTCTTTTATGGATGGCTTCTCAGGATATAACCAGATATTGATGAATGTTATCGATAAATTTAAGATAGCCTTCATCACGGAATGAGGGTTCTACAGCTATAAAGTCATGCCATTCAGACTTAAGAACGCAGGGGCAACCTATCAAAGGGCAGTCACCACCTTAATCCATGACCTAATCCACAAGGAGGTTGAAGTGTACATGGATGATATGCTAGTGAATCACCAACCCCCGAAGAGCACCCAGTTGTGCTCAATCGCTTCCTCACCCGGGTAAAGAAATACAATCTACGACTCAACCCAAAGAAATGTGTCTTTAGAGTAACTTTTGGGAAATTGCTAGGTCATATTGTTAACCAACGAGGCATAGAAATTGATCCTGATAAGGTAAGGGCAATCCTTGACATGCCTCCGCCCAGGACCGAGAAAGAAGTCCGAAGTTTCCTTAGGTCCCTACAGTATGTCAGCAGGTTTATTGCAAGGTTGACCACTATTTGTGAACCCATAATTAAACTCCTCAAGAAGCAGCAACCAGTCATTTAGAATCCGCAATGCCAAGAAGCCTTCAATAAAATCAAGGCATACTTATCTAACCCTCCAGTACTAAAGCCACCTACGTCATGTAGGCCTCTTACGCTATACCTAGCCATTGAAGAAACCTTCGTAAGGGTAATGCTAGTACAAGAACATGAGGATAAGAAAGAACATGCCATCTATTACCTCAGCAAGAAACTCCTGGAGTACGAAACCCGGTACACTATAGTCGAGAAAACCTATGCCGCCATAGTGTGGTTAACCAAGAAGCTCAGACATTACTTCCAGTCCTACAAAATCTGGGATGTTGTAAAGGTAGATCACAGTGAAATACCTTTGTCAAGCACCCTCCTTGGCCAGGAAATTATCCCGATGGTTGCTACTCCTATCAGAATTCGACGTCGAATATGTCACAAAAAAAAGTGATCAAAGGATGGGTCGTGGTAGAATTTCTAGCCAACCAACCTTTGGAATCTGATTACATTGACAACCTTGAGTTCCCAGATAAATAGTTAGCCATAATAGCAAATGAACCCCGAAAATGGACCATGTTCTTTGACGGGGTGATGAACCGCAAGGGAGCTAGTCTGGGAGTCATAATTGTATCCCTTGAAGGAGGATTGATCCCGCGTTCCAAAAGACTAGAGTTTTCGGTAACTAACAATGGCGTTAAATACAAGGCATGTCTATCCGGCCTGCGCTCGCTGCTACACTAGGGGCAGAAGAAGCAGAGGTTATGGGAGACTCCTCTCTTGTCATCAAGCAAGTGATAGGTGATTGGGAAATAAAAGAAGAATCTCTCCGACCTTACGTTGAATCCGTATGGATGAAGGCATCCCTCCTTGGGAAATGCAAATTCCGACATGTGTTAAGGGAGGAAAATTAGATGGTGGACTCACTAGCCACCTTGGCTTCCATGTGGGAAAACCCTGAACAACAACATATGAAACTGATAATAGTGGAAGTTGCATATGCTCCGTACTACCTTGCTTCAGTCAAGCAAATCTCAGCCGAACAGGAACCATGGTACGGTGACATATTTTAGTACCTCAAAAATGGGACCTTTCATACAAAAACTACGGATGCTGACAAGACCACCCTACAAAAGTTGGTAGTTCACTTCAGGCTTATCAAGAGGTAACTATTTAGGATATCCTCTGACGGAATCCTCCTCAAATGCCTGGGACAAGCAGAAGCTAACAAGGTCATTAAAGAAATATACGCATGAACATGTGGTCCTCATATAAATGGAGTGATGCTAGCTAAGAAGATACAACGAATGGGTTACTTCTGGATGATCATGATAGCTGACTGCACGCGCTTAGTCAAGAAGTGCCCCGAATGCCAAATTCATGGAAACATCAATCACCTACCGCCAATCGAGCTGCAACACCTAGCCACGCCCTAGCCTTTCTCGGCCTGGGGCATCGACATCATAGGAGAAATCAGACCATCATCAACCAATGGCCATAAGTTCATTATAGTAGTTGTGGACTACTTCTCAAAATGGGTTGAAGCTGAATCCTACACTAGGATCACTTCTAAGAAACTGGCAAAATTCATTCAAAAGCACATCTTTGCCCGGTACGGCCTACCTCATCATGTGGTATCTGATAATGGAGTGCAATTCTAAGGGGAAACTTTGGACCTACTGGAAATACACAACATCAAACATCATCGATCATCGCCGTACCACCCTCAAGCCAATGGGACGGTGGAAGCGGCCAACAAAGCTGCAAAGAAGGTTCTGTCCAAAATGGTAGTCACCCATTGAGATTGGGTCGATCATCTCCCTTATGCTCTCTGGGGCTATCGAACCAGTGTCAAAACTCCAACAGGGCAAACGCCATTCTCGTTAGTATACGGAATGGAAGCAGTTCTTCCTATAAAAGTCAAGGTCAAGTCACTCCATGTGGCACTTAAGCCGAAACTATATAAAGACGAGTAGGCTAGATCACGCTACAAAATGCTTAAGACCATCGATGAAAGACGCCTAGAAGCCCTCAATATACTGAGAATGTACCAACAACGAATGGCCCAGGCCTACAATGACCAAGTAAGGAAGATCGATACGCCCCTTAAGGCCGGTGACCTAGTGTTAAAATAGGTCAAAGCTACTCACATCGACCACATGGTAAAATGAGGTCTTAGTAAAGGTGCCATAAAAATCATAGATATGGATGGAAATGAGTTCATAAATCCCATCAATCGGGACAAACTCAAAGCATATTAAGTCTAAAAGACCAAGTTTGAGATAGAGGAAAATCACATTGAAAATTCATCATCTTCGTGAAGTCGTGAACATTAAAAGTGGAAGTTGTAAGACAAAATAAAATACATTAAAAAGAAGCACACACACGTAGCACCCATGCCCGAAATAGAGTCAAGGCTTTATCATAAAAACTCAAAAACATAACTCAGTGGCTAGGACCTGCCACATGATGACTGTAGCAGCGAGAAATTACCCTCATGTCTGCTCTAGTAGGTTCTTCCTTGATGGCAGAGAGCCACTCTAAATAAATCTCATCAAGCGACTTGTTAAATGGTTGCTCATAGTTTATGACAACCAATGTGCGATTCTCCCACTTAGTGTAGATATGGGTCGGCCACAAAGGCTCCCACAGCCTCGCAGGTGGGGCATGAATATATTCAGGTACATACTGAGGATGGTCATATTATCATCTCACGCATTCTAGGAAGTAGTACGATATCTTCTCCAGACCCAGGAACTGGACGCCCTTGGGAACAATTCAGGTGGTCACCTCATCAATTTTCCACCAAGGGCAAGTCCACCTATTATCCCTCTTAGTTAGCCTCTGTAGGAAAAACACCCATTCGCGTGAGGGTTGATTCCTACGATACCTAGGCTGCATTCCTCTACCTTAAAAGTCCATAGGGGTATAGGAATCTACCAATCTAGTTGGTACTCTGATGACCTCCAAAAGATCTAGTAGCCATATCTGCCATAGTATAAACCTGTCAGCATGCCACTACCAATAAGAGTCAATAACAATAATAATGAAATCTACCTGAAGGAGGAGCCTACTTTCTCTTACCATCACGCCCTCATCTTGATGAATGGAGTCTATGTAAATGAAGGTCTCAGCTAGGATCACATCCATGGGTGATTATCCCTCTAGAGTTTTTCGGATCACAGACACCAACCAAGGACTACAGACCCTATTATTAAATTCACACAAAAAACTTCCCATCAGCAGTACGACCATGAGAGGTACCCAGCACCGGTGACTGGTAGGAATAGAAGAACATATTTCTAAGGCCACTCCTAAAATCAATCTGGGTTGCTCAGGGTTGGTAGACACGATTTTGTTCCTCCAACGATCAGAAAGCCTTAGGAAGTCCACATCATGCTGCTCTATGGTGACATCGTAATCAGGCACCATAACGTCTTAGTTGTAGGAAATGTCCATTATGGCACAGAACTCTTTATAAAGTGGACGCAACTCTTAGTTGTTAAAGCAAAATACGTGGTCAAGAGGATCCCACAGACTTATCGCCCCTTGTAGAAATGAGTCATCTAGAATGACATTGTAGGAATTTCGCATGTTGAAAAGGCACCCAGCCTGAAGCTGACTCTAATAAGCCGGACTCAAAATCCAGAGATAGTCTATCAATTGGGTCTTGAACCTATCCATACCAATTTGATCGTCGCTCAACAAAGGCGATGATAGATCGTAAGATCATTACTAACTACACAAGAAGAAGATCATCTTTAGAAAGAGGACATCAAAATAATGAAGCTAGCATGCCAAGACAATGAAGTAAATCATCCATCCAAAAATAAATATGGCCTCAAGAGACCCACCAATATACGAAAAGAAAACAATAAAGGGGCAAAGACACGCCCAATCCAACCATCAAATTCACTAGATAAAATTGCCACGCAGGGCTCACAAGAAATGTATGATAAGCTAAAAACCTAAGTATCATATTCTAAATTCCCTGAATAAATGGGAGCCTCCAGGTCTGCCTGCGGTACCTTACTGTTATCTCCAATTCCCTCTTAGCCCCCTAGGCCCAGCAAGGTCTGAAGCACCTGCACGAATAAAGGGACAGGTGCAGAAGACGGAGCCGGTTGAAATTGAGAAGGCATCCCTGCGAAACCAGCCTAGGCCGAATAACCAGGCATGTAATCCTGCGCTCCATAGCCAAGGGAATGTTGTACATATGCCATTGGAGGATCCTGCCTATACTGGCTATAACCCGAAGGCCCCGTCGGTACAAGCGCCCTATAACCGACTCTAAGTTGGTCCACCTCTGCATTCAGTGCTTGAATCCTACCCTGTTGATATTTCACACACACATGAGCCCCTGTCTATGCATATTTACTAGGAAAAAAGAAAAGGGGAATAAATAAAATTTGCCCGGTCTTACCGCCATTGCGAAGTTATTCCCCAGCATGATATTCTGGAAATCAAAGAGCAAACGTCCATCCCTTTCGCTATCTTTTCTTAGCACCTGATAAGAAAACCAAATTGCATTAACACATGCTAAGAATATTAATGAAATGCATAATAAACTTACATGAGTCACGTGAGAAGGTTTAAAAGTCATGTCCACGCTAGTTGAGCCACCTGCGCCAAAGGGAGGAAAATAGACGGACAAGTCAGGCTGCTAGATGTGCAACCCCATGGGAACCTGGTAGTCCTGGTGCCCTGTGACATGAGAAGTGGCCTCACTCGGCATATGTGGACCCCTTGTCCTTTTTCCCTGCAAAATGAGAAAAAATTAGCACTCGGAAAAAGCATAAAAAATAGACATTAGAAGGCAGAGACATACCCCCTATGATGCGACCAGGTCCTTCGGAGGCTAGCCAAGTAAACACTAGGTTATAAAATCAGGATAGTAACCGGCCTCGCCATACAACTCCACCATCTCGCCCTCTCCCTTTAAGATATCAGGAGCCTCCTTAACTAGCTCTGGCTAGAACAACCATCTGGGTAGCTCAGGTGGCACAAGTCTCTCCTCTGGAGACTTGTCACACTGCACCACCCGTTCCTCTAGGTACCACTCAAGGAAAGAAGGGCTCTCCAAGATTAGCCATTTTGGCACCATCTCCCCAGTGGTCGTCATAACTCTACTCCAGCCAGAAGGGTTCCCCCACGGAGCATGAGTAATCTATAAATAAGTGTTATTAGTAAACACTGAAAGTAAAGTAATAAAAGAAAGTACACAAAAAAGCTCACCTCATTAAAGGCAAGATTCTTGATCCGCCTTTTAGCCTCAGCGGAATCCAGGTTCCCCCAAGCAACCAACCAAGAAGGAAGGTGAGGAAAGTGAGGGATATCTTTGCAAATCTTGGCCTTCTTTGGCCAGGGGAGGATCCCCTTCTCAAAACCGCAAATCTACAAAAGGAGAAAACATTAGTCAATATATGATACGAACGCGTATATAATAAATTTCCCGATAAGTTACCTCGAGAACAAGTTTCGAGGATTTTAGCTCCAAAGTGTGCTTTCTTGCATAGCGATCCAGGGTCAAATATAGTTGCCCCAGCACAGCTCTACCCTAAGCCATTCCCTTAAACTTTCTCAAATCCACTAGAGAACCCAAGAGGTTCAAATTGAGGGTCGAATTACCAAGAGGAAATGGAGTATTGGTCAGGGTATATAACATAAAAGAACGAGCACATTATTCTCAAGCCTTAGCATCAGTAGGGGTCCCATTTCCAGGGGCTGACCAGAAAGTGTATAAATCATTGGCAGGAATTTCCTTACTAGCACTAGAAAATCCCAACAATTTATGCACAAGTACAGGATCATAATTACCCATGTTCATGGCGCAATTGAAGTGAATAATCTCCCCATCAAAATGTAAACCAGTGATGGCAACAAAATCCAATATTGTGATAGTATACTCCCCGCACGGCAAATGAAAGGTATGGGTTGAGTCTGACCATCTCCTCAAAATTGACTGTAAGACCGCACCAGAATATTGAACTAGCTTCACCAGAATGAATCTTTCAATAAATGCACTAAAGCTCACATCCTCCAGAGTCATCTTCACTTTAGGAGAAAGGACTCCCCACCAAGTGACAAGATCCAGGAAGTTGCCTGCACCCCGATGTTTGACTTTTTGCAAAGCAAACGCAACCAAATCAAAAATTGCTTATAGTGATTAAGCATCTAAGAATCTTTCACCTACGGTCATGCTTATAGTCATTAAGCATAAGTCACTAAAATTCACAAAAAATACCCGCTTATAGTCATTAAGCGAGAATTCATCAAGCTACCTAAGAGTCAGGCCTTATAGCTATTAAGGATAAAGTCATCACTGAAATCACCAAGACAAGCTTATAGTTACTAAGCTATGATCAAATATGGGAATTCCAAGATATCACAAGGCTTATAGTCATTAAGTTATCCTAAAAAGTTCCCAAATTTTGCAAAAACAGCAGTAGCAATCGTACAACATGGCATTACAGCTTACTTCATAGACTACAGAAAGCTTCAGAACACTCAAAAATACGAAAAAATAAGCTTCTAAAAATAAGAGTGTCGATTGACATAAAGGAGCGTCGATCGATGCTAAGATAAAAAATCATAAAATTATAGAATGTCACATAGGCAATTTGTAATAAAATAGGAACAACAGCGCATTCAACAGAACATGTATCATCAAAAGGGTTCCTAAAAGCATGCCAATTCTAGCAAAATTGAAAAAGAGAGATAGGGATTTACCGGGACACGAGGGAGGTGTCGTTCAGGTTTGAGAATAAGGGGGATAGCATTGCCTCTGTCTATGCCGTGAAAAATCTTTCTAGTAGGGAGCCCATAATTGTCCTCCATGGCGACGAACAGAATTTGGACTACCTCACTATGAATAGTTACCTCTAACACTGAGGTAGGGGGGCGAGTTCGATCTCGGGAAGTCATGATTTTCGTCCACATCATGATGGACGAAAATAGAATGAAGATCAGTAGAAAAGAGAGTGCAAAAAGCCCTAACATAGCTTTTATTGTCGAAAGAAAATGCAGGAAGAAAGGGTTGTTGTATGAGAAGTGTTCTATTTGCAGAAAAACGGTGAAATTTGTAGGATTTTTGGTTGTGTCCATTGACACAATCCATATGTGTCGATCGACGCAATCCTCAACACGCCTTTTAATGTTTGCAACCGCTAGAATTCAAACGTTTGAAATTCAAAAAGTTGCATCAATCGAAGCAACCCATATGTGTCGATCGATACATATTAAAAAATGAACTGTTTTATGTCTTCTCAGGATGAAATTGTAGTGCTAAATAAATCCTAGTTTTAAAAATTGCATTTTTTAGCATGAAAATCGTTTTCCGAAATACTGGTGGACCAGGTATTTTTAAACAAACACCGCGGGGATCAAAATACTGTCAAGCAACTTCTATTTTTTACTTATGTCATGTCTCTACCATTTGATCCACGCATTCATATGAGCATACGAATGATGCTTCCAGTATTCAGGATATTTTACTGTATGAAATTAATTCAAGTACAAATGAAGGCCCTTATGTGGTAATCAACTCCAATAATTTAACTCCTGTCAAACACGTGTGAGATAATAAAGTACTTAAAGACCGTGATAATGCTTTTGCTTGGTTCTCAGATCAATAGTAAGATTGTTCAAGACCACGGGTCTCTTTCAGAATTAACTCAGTAACCCTGCAACGGTACACCTTCAAGCTACTAAAGAAGTATCAACTGGTTCCTTGAAATGGAAAATCACGGCATACATTTTCATCCACCGACCCCTTTCCCTTTTTCAAACCTTCTCCAACACCTCTCCACTCCTTGGCCATCCTTAGCATGGGGGCATAAATGATTGATGAAACCTAACCTCCGTCTAATAAACACCGTAGTCGAATCTTACACCAGCGTCATCGCCAAGGAAGTGACCAAACTCGCAGAGAAACACATCTTCACCTAGCACAAATTAACCCGTATCCTTGACCAATAAAGATTGGGGGCAACCACCGCCAAGAGCATAAAGTATGAGGGCAAGCATCTTCATCCCATGAGCCACAAAGATAAGCGCATAACTAAAGTCGTGATCAGCTTGCTAAGTAAACCAACAAAATAAGCTACCACTTCACCTTTCAGAGTCACCAAGTAAAAGGCCCCCAAACCAAATATCACTTGGTCAAAATCCTCCACCATCGGTACAAGGGGAAAATTCAGGCCTAAACAGGAAGGGCTGTACAAACCGCAGACTGAAGGAGCAATCAGAATAATAATCAAAATGGCAATTGAACCAATCAAGAAGGCTCTGTGTAAGCACCAAAACTCCTACAAACTAAACTCCTTGCAATGTGGCCAATCAGAATCAAAGCAAGGTTACCCGATGTAACTTTGAAGGTCAGAATGAATTGGGTGATCCAGGTGAAAACCGAACAGACACTAAGAACCTTGGAGAATATGCAAAGGCATAATAGAGCACACAATAGTAAGTCAGATGCCTAATACCCTTAGCTAAGAATCATAGACCCGGCATTGAAGCATCTGGAACCTTCGGACACCGACGTTAATAAAAAAGTTTAGATCAGATTGAGAAGGCTGTCGTATGGCCAAAGATGATACTAGATAAGCAAGGCAATCAAAGTCATAAGCACGGACAAGAGTGAATTCATCAATCTAGTCAACCAGGACACGCTTAAGCGTTATCAGGTCTAAATAAAAGAAATAAATCAGAAAAGCGGTACACCAAAAAATAAATATTATAATCACCTGCCTTTTGATCTTTTACTGATCGGATAAAAATTAGGGTGACACCCAACAGTCGATATCCTGCAAACTGGCCGTGCAAAAATTAGGGGATATGTCAATATCTCCCGCTGAACTAAAAACCCAAAAAGGGCGGTTCAAACAAAAATTAGGGCACGAGAGAAAAATAGTGAGATGTTAACTTGAAAATCAGTAAAGGAAAAATTAGGGCACGAGAGAAAAATAGTGAGATGTTAACTTGAAAATCAGTAAAGGCTGGTTAACACCAGGGGTTCGATTAATGGAAATGATTGCCAACATCTTATACTCAAATTAGATTCACTCGATAAAAGTGTCTTTTATACTGAAACCTCTATATTTATGATTGTATGAATGTCTGGCGACCAAGTGATGGAAACATCGCAAGTAAGCTTAATCGAAGATGCTCCGAGCTCATCAGTGTTTCTTTTAAAAAATCTGGATAGACTGAAAACATCTAGGTCTATGCAAAAGTCAGAATAAGTCTGCTGGGTTGAAAACCCAAAAGGGCAGTCCAGGCAAAAATTAAGACAAGGCTCGATAGATTGAAAACCCCTTGGGGCAGTCTATGCAAATGTTAGAATCATGAAAAAAAAGAGGAAGCCCAAATTTCTCCAGTTCCCTCCAATCTGCGTTCCCCGGGCTCCGTAGGAAGTCCCGTAGCTGTTGAGCGTGGCTTACCATAGCAGAATTTAAAGAAATGGCTGAATCTATATTTCTGGGAAATTGATACCGCCGGCGATATGGGCGATGCCATCGGCGATATGGGCGATGCCGCCGGCGACATGCATTGTTTTGGGCGATAACAGTTGATGCCGCTAGCGGTATGGGTATGGGGTTTTGAGGTGATGCACTCAATGATATAAATGATGCCGCCAGTGGCATGGAATTAATTTTTCCTGGCAGCATCAGAAGTAATCTCATCATTTCAGACCTATAGAAAACCTGTAAACAGCCCTGTAATCCATTTTTAAAATCTGGTGCAAGTGCAAATCCATTTTATCCGATGAAAGCCCGACGGCATAATCCATTCAAATATTCCAAACGTCTAGCCTACCAAATCAAAACTAAACAACAATCCAAATTATTCAAACCCAATGTATCGAGGGTACAAACCAAAATCCGAAATAAAAAGCAAAATGAAAACATAATTTAGGCATGCTCGCCACTGCCGGCCGGGCGAGATGAGACGTCCTCGGAGCTCACTAGCCAATCATCAACCTCATCCTCCTCTCTTCCCTCAGTCATGGGGACACTGCTTGACTCCTCAACTACAGTAAATGAGCATCGAATGGTGATCATCTTCACTCCTCTACGATTGGTGCTACCGGGGTGAGCGTGATCCAAGTTTTGCTTGCTCCTCCGCTCCTAAACAATAGCCTCCAATTGATCCTCAAGGTCACTCACACAATGTCAGAGTGCTGCAGTCTCCTCCTCATATCTTTGTAGGGCCGCATTGGCATTCGATTGGGAAAGGGCCAAGAAATCCTATAAACCAGGGAAAATGTCAATAAGGCACTTCATTCATACCATACATACATGCATCTTATCTTATTTTGGTATATCATAACAGGGAATGTACCTGAACAAGCAGCGATTGCCTAATAAGTGTATCCCAAAGAGTGAAATTATTCTCTGCCAATTGCTCTACATGGCTCTGTGCAACCTAAAAAATCCAAAAGGCAAATCAATAAGCACCCACATCCAAGGGTAAGCAAGAAAGCAATTATCACATTCTCAAGCCTTGCATAAGTAGTGCTCTCTAGCATAAAGATTGGAGCATGCCGGCTCGGGCCTATGTTCCTAGGATGGAACTTGCCCCAAGAATTCATCAGTAGGAACTGGGTCTCCATCGGGTTGACCAGGCGCCCTTCCACAAAATTTATGCCCTTCGATACACCATAGTATTGCGTCCCGCTCTGGTTGTCCCGACCTCTTTTCCTCGCAGGCTCTTAAAAAGCATGAAAAATACACATAAGCAACATTCTTAACCCAAACAATTTCAATCATGCACATAAATGTAATCATATCTTAAAAGAGCGATGCCCCCCCTGGGGCATCGGTACACTCCCTCTAGCTACATCCGCACGTATCTCATCCTTTCCCTTAGGCTCGATCTCAACCTTGTCTTCAACCTCCATCTCAGCCTCCTCTTCCTCTTCTTCTTCCTCCTCTTTAACATCCATAATACCTTTGAGCTGCCTCTTCTCCTCCTCCAGCCTTTGCTCATTATGGTATTCAATTGTATCATTCCTATGGATGCGAGGGCACAGGGGGAGTAGGCGCTACTGGTGCCGCTCGTAGGAGCCTGGAACCCTCAAAATGACCCGGTCATTCCCCTCGATATAATCATCTTGGTCAGTCGCGGACGTAATCACCAGATGGGGCCACTATAAGCCTTTAGGAGGATCGGCGGGCACCTGTCTATTAGCAATAGAGACAAACCTCCAGCCCCAGATGCGCTCCACTAAGTACCACTGATGGGATAAGGGGCACTCTACAACAAACCAACGGTCATTCACCTCCTTCCTGACCCTCACAACTTCCAGTAGGTTCTCTACCCCGTCCAATGGGTCCAGGATAAGCTACACCAACAATCAACCAAAACAACTGATGTAAGTATAATGTAAATTCATAAACACTTTTTGTTTACTAATGTTTTGTTTAAAGTGTGAAATAGGGACTAAATCAAAAGATCGCATACCGAGCTCACTCAATCCCACACTCCTCAGGACCTCCCTGTACTTCATGGGGTACTTGGCCTTCCCGCCAATAACACCGCACTAGCGGGCGAGAAAATGGGAACCCGGCGGCACGGTCTTCTTGAACTCAATCGGCGGAAGGATCTAGTGCTCAAAAGCCCAGGCCTGCATAAGTAACAATTAATTAGTTTTAGAAAAATCCACAGTAAATAAGACATACACAATCAAGTAAAATGCTTCTAAGGAAGGTATACCTGAAGTAGCAGATGGCAGAGATGGAGGGCCTTCCCCTTCTTTCGAGTGCCCGCATCTAGCCCGTAATACATCTGCGCTAAGATGGCCATCGGCCAGTTCTTCTTCTTGATGTCCGCCACATCCTCCAGGGCGGATATCAGCCTGTGAGCATGGGATTTTACAGTCCCTCTTGCAAGACGATGTTGACGTGTACCCAATTTTAATGCCTCAAATAAAAGTTCTCTTTAGAATTTTTATTACCAAAATAATATTCCTCGCAAATTTTATACTTGGAAGAATCCAGTTCAGCATGGCCGATAACACGTTCGGTAGGAGCTTGAACCGATGATTTACACCTAAATAATAAATACCCATTAAAAAATTATTAAAAGTCAAAAAGATGCCTTTCCACCCACTATTAAACCACTTTTCAAGACTTTTTTAGCTTTTTAGCCCATTAGCTATCGGTATGCTGGAGGCTGATGCCACCAGCGGCATCAGCCATGCCGTCGGCGGCATCACCATACCGCCAGGGGCATCACCATACCGCTGAGGGCATCACCATGTCACCAGCGACATAGCCCGAAATGGGTCCCTCCACAGACAGCCTTTCGGCCACTTTCGGCAGAATTGGTCAAAAAGGCCTCAAAAAACACCCTATTTCACCTATAAAAGCACACCTTGAGCTGCATTTAGAGAGGATAGAAGGTTAGGGTTTTAAGGTGGGAATAGATTTTAGTGAGATAAGAATTATATAAAATAAAAAAAAATTCTGATCCATTTTTCCTGGTTTTTCTTCTTTGAATTCTCTGATCGTGAGCTTAAAATCAGCAGGTCTTTAAGTTAAAATCAACTTAATTAGATTTAGAAACAAGAAGCACTTAAATTTATTGCTAAATCGTCGTAACAAGCTCCCCGGAGGTGTTTCTTTCGGTTCACGAAGAGGTGGATTCACGGCCTCGAGGTAAAAATCCTGAGTCTCATAGCTCTTTGGCATTAATATTACTGATTTGTGTTAATTTTCATCAATTTATATTCATTTTTAGATTTTCGGTCATTTTTTTACTGTCATCACTACTGCCTATAAACTGATATCGCTGGTGACATAATTGATGTCGCCAGCGGTATCAACTATGTCGCCAGCGACATCAATTATGTCGCCGGTAGCATCAGTTATATCATAGGCGATATGACTTTCTGGACAGCAGTTTTATTTTCATTTATTCCCGAATAAGCTTATTTTCCGAAGTTAAAACATATAATGTAATGAGGGAAATTCAAAATCTCTTGCAAACAAGCCCCACCCCGTAATGTGTGGGTATTTTCACTCATAATCCGGTTAAAGCAACAATTGAGCCTAAAATCTGATTAAAATGAAATTTCCTCAAAAACGCCGTTTGAATCTCATTTTAGCCATCCTATCGGGTTTTATGATACCGTAAGTAAAATATGCTATACCCATGCTAACAATTTTCTGCAGGCAGACGCATATCAGACATTCAGGTATTTTGTTTATTGTATAGAAAAATGTATAGGACTTGGAAGCCTTGTAATAATTTTATTTTCCGCACTTATTTTTTTTTGGCGGTAAATATTTTATTCAATGCTTCAATTGCTTGATAAATGCGAAAACAACAAAATAACTAAAAATATAAATAAATAGGATAGATTAAACCGATTAAGAAAGAAGGAAGTATCTTAACTTGGCCTAATGAAAAATAGATAGCATCATCCGAACTCGGAATCTCTACTTAAGGTATGGTCCAACCACCCCATGGGAAAATCGTACCAAAAATTTCTCGATTGAGCTGAATTTGGTGGCGACTCTATTTTAAGTACGAGATTTCGATCTCGTATCTTTTGAGCATTAAAATATATGAAATCATTTTCCAATCACACCGCATTCCCCCCTCATTCTAAGAGGCCGACCCGACCGGGCCCGGCCCCGCTGCCGCCCTGCGAAACGTTGTTCGCTCACAGTGGTAACTCTGCTGTGGAGAATCTTTTTCTCTAAACTCGAACTTTCTTTCATGAAGTTTAAAAGATTTTGATGATTTATTGAAATCATTGGCCAAACTAAAACTTCATTCTTTTTTATAACGTTTTATCCTCACGCGTGTAAATAGTTCGGTAATTTTAGGTGCCCTATTTTACCCGAGAAGCTCACGAAGTATCACTCATGCCCTGTTAGAATTGAGGATGCCTAGTGGGTGGATCACTCGTTTTAACCAACACATAAACTCCTACGATTGCACCTATCTGGGTAGTGGTTGAGTAACGTAGAATTAAGGTAAATGAGAACCTTTTACATCAACAACCCTATACCAAAGCCGCGGTAGAAAAAAAAAGCCTTAGCACATCATTCCCCTTAGGATTACCCAAATAAATAAAATAATTGGGACGCGCTTCTTTCGCCATTACCGGTGAAGAGGCCAAACTCCATCCTTCTAAAGAGGCATTACGCGGGAGTCATAAGGTTGGAAGAGGGATGATTCGAGTGCTATGTGCTCTGTGATTATGCACCCCTATGCATCGGCTTTAAGGGCTAAAAATGAATCAACTTACCCTTACCACTTCCACCCATGGAAGAGGTTTAGCAACACATTTAGGACTTCTCTTGTACCTCCGTTGCGTCACCACATATCGCTATATATAACGTGAGGTATAAACGTCCCAGTATGTTAGAGGGATAAGCCATCACGTCATCTCTAACCACATCTACGTACAGCCATACGCATCACTCATCATGCATCACTCCTAAGAAACAAAAGGCATGCACACTATGTATACCATCCACCAACCCATTCATGGTCTGATCCACTGCCTACCATTTTAGCTAGGAGAAGGCGCACTGATCGTCACACCCCAGCTTGGAAAAGGATAGAACACAGCCTGATACGTCATCCTTTGACCCCAATTGCCACTACGGAAGTCAAAGGATTTCCTCACACCGATTCCAGTGGGGAATCAGATTCGAAACAAGTTCAGTTAAGCCAAAATCCTTCTCGACCAGCCATGTCTTTCCCAAGAAATGAAGGGACCCCTCCTCCAGAAGAGCCCTTTGGCCCTACTTCTAGCTCGGGAACAGGATCCCAACCACCACCTGGTTTTGACTTTACTGGTGCTTTGATGCAATTCCTGAACTCGGACGCTTTCCAAGCTTCTATCCAAACTATGGTTCAGGCAGCCGTTAAGAGAGCTCTCAAAGACAGGAATTCCGATCGAGTATCGGCATCTGATATTCAGGCCCCAAACGGTTCGGCATAGATGTTGACCAGTCTGGTAGGGGCAAGACCCGTTGCACCTATATTTCAATCAACCCAACCCATGGCAAGTCCATTCTAGTTTGGGCAGGCTCCAGCTTTCTTATCAACTTTGACCACCCCATCAGTTGTGCCTTTCAATCCAAGACCCTTCGCTCAAAGCTCCGCTCCTCTGATATTCACTCACCAAAGCCCAGTTTCTCAGCCGCTACCCTCTTTCACACCTCCGCAATTCATTGTAACTCTTAAAAGCACCACCTACCCCTAAAATCCTTTTTCCAGCCAGCTAATCATTCACCCTCAGCTACCTTCAACACTCAATGACTAGGTCACGCAACCACCGGGCGTGACACCTGAGGTAGCTGCCTTTGTTCAGTAAATAATAGCATCTTAAACTATCAATGAAAAGGTCGTGCATTCTCCGAGCGCGATAATTGAAGCCCCGGCTATCTCTCATAAACCGGCCAGTGAACAGGTCATGCAGCCTCCGAGTGTGATGCCCGAGATCCAAGCTTACATCAACCGCCTTATTACTGATAAGAAACCTGAGAGGGACGAAGATCGGATCCATGATAATTTTACTATACTAAACATGGCTCATTATGATGGCTCAGGAGCACCTGCCTCTCACATTATAATGTATGAAAGAGTGATATGCGTAAAGAAGCTGAGTGATAAGGTGCTTGCTGAAATGTTTCCCTACTCCCTTTGGGGTCCTGCCCTTGAATGGTATCACACCTTGCCATAATATAGTGTCACCGACTGGACTCTCTTATCCGAGGCATTGAAAGTGCATTATGGTTTCAATACTATGATGGAGACGATCCTCTAACATCTTGAGAGGGTCCGTCAAATACCCAATGAAACCTTTAAGCAATACTTCAATAGGTGGATGTCGACTCAAGTCTTGATGAAGTCCAAGCTCATCCTTGAGGAAATAATTGTCAAACTCCTCGAAGGGTCTCTCCCTCTGTTCCATAAGGAAATGGCTACAGATTCCTTTCTTTCTTACAAGGTTGTGTTTGAGAAAGCTAAAAAAATTAAGCGTAAGGCAGAGCATGAGAAGGCTGAGAAAGCGGAGAACCGCGGTTCAGGAAGAATGAAGCTCAACCCTCAACCCTGGCGCCGTCTAAGCCAAAAACACTGGCTGTAATTCAAGCCATTTCTCACGCCCCCGCTATGCCCCTCACAATCACTCCGGCTCCATCAATGATTGCCACAATCCAACCTCCTCGTCCCCCTTTTATTTTGGCCAACCCTTATAAATTGCCCCTGCGGGTCATCTTCCAGCGCTAGAGGGAAGCAGGTTTCATACAGTCCCTTCAAGAATACAAGCCACCTAGACCTGAAGATAAGAATAACTTCTGTAATTATCACGTTCAGGTAGGACACCAAACTAACAACTGTAAAGCCCTACTCTCAGTAATTCAATGGTTGGTTAGCAAAGCAAAGATCGCTGAACCGAATAAGGCTCCGAGCACTATAAATAATCCTTTACCGAACTTCAGAAGTAAGGTCAGCATGGTCCAATCTAGTTTATCTGAAGCTACGGTCTTCGATCTCCTTACTCAAAGGCCGGACATTAGTAACTCTCTCCTGTCATCGGTTTGGGTCTACCATCATACTCGATTTTTAATCTTATCAATCAAGCTAACTCGGGAGTCAACTTCATTCAGGGAATGGAAATTGATTCAAACCAACTAAAGCAAGAGACTCGCAGGTCTAAACCATTTATGGCAAAAAGAAAGAAAGCTGAGGGGAAAACACTGTTCAGTGTAGATTCCTTTATTTTTAAGGAGAACTATTCTGATGAGGATGGGGAAATTGCTCAAGGGACCAAGGCCATAAGCACCAACTTATTAAAGGTTAATCATAATGACCTTTTTAGCGTAGATAAATATGAGCTATAAAACCCAGATTTGAACTTCGAAGAGCAACAGTACATGTTTGTAACGTGAGCCACTAAGAGCGTCTTGCTCGATGATGTCCTTAATATTACCCGGAGTGGTCGTATATATCAGTTGGAAGACCAATATCTTCGCCTAAACAAAGACCTAATTCCTGGAAGAGTTGGAACTCCTGCAAGACCCTCTTCTCCACCTCCGCCTGTCCCTACCAGTCTTAAGGTCGACCCCCTTATTACCCAGCTAAAAAACACCCAAGCCCGATACAGCATCTGGCAACTGGTAATTGACTCTAAAAGGCATCACAAGGGTTTGATCAAACAGCTCCTTGATCTGGAAGCTAATTTGAACACCTCGGTCGTTGAGATGTGCACCATGATAGGAGAAGGCATTCCCCCGAGAAAAGGGCCTTAAATTGTGTTTGACAGTTTTGATCTCATGCTCGAGGGTAGGGATCACAATAGGGCCTTATTCATCCGAATCCAAATTCTTGATAAGGTCATCCTGTGCGTCATGGTGGATGATGGCTCCGCTCTAAACCTATGCCCTCTAAAAATCCTTCCTCATCTAGGACTGTCGGAGGATATGCTTGAAAGGTCTAGCACGATTATTAGAGCTTATGATGATTCAAAGCGCAATGTAATTGGGACTTTTGAGGTGGAAGTCACTGTCGAAGGTGTGGCAAGAAATGTGCGTTTCATCGTACTTGACATTCCTGTTACCTATTCTCTGTTGCTTGGCCGACCATAGCTCCATGCTTTGGGTGTAGTTTCCTCCACACTATACTAGAAAATCAAGCTAATTCATGAAGACAGAATGGTGACTATAGAGGCCGATCCCGCTTCCATTATGGTTGTTATGGAAGTCGAAGCTAATTTAGAAAAAGGCCTTCAGATTGCCATGATTAGGGAAGTTCAAAAACCCCCTCTCTTTTGGCACAGCTACCTTCATGCGGGTATGGGTAAAATAATGAAGAAATCTGGGTACAAGCCTGGCAGAGATGGAGGAATACACGAATAAGGAATTATTGAGGCACTGGAGCCAAAAATCCTTATTCATAGAGCTGGATTAGGATATAAGCCTAGAAGAGCCTATCGCCGTGTCCCTTCTTGCTACTGCCGCATGGTCACTGTTTATGAGATCCAAGGCAAGAGGCCTTATAAGGGGGAGCCTAAGTCGATCAAGTATGGCAGGAAAATGTGGCCCGACTTTGAGATCTTTAAAGATGTCTATGACTTTTAGACTGGTCTTATGATAGTTTCAGCTGAACCCAAGCCTATTGAGCCTGATGTGCCTGTCAATGTTGTTTCTGATAAGGCTAAAAGGAAAGGTAAGATGTATCTTGAGGATGAGCCTGAAATGAATAATGAAGAGTCTATTGATCCAGAAATTGAGAATGTTGTGGCAACCATGACAAAAGCTATGGCACTACTGATGAGGAAAGGCTGGAAGGGTACCGGGGAAGAAGACGCTATGACAGTTATAGTAGGAAAGCTCGCTAGGGCTCTCACCGAAAAGGCTAACCTGACTGAAAGGCCATCACTCACCATTGCCCAAAAGACCACTCTAGAGCACGACCTAAACACCATTCTGACAGACGATACAGAGGACACTTCTCCCATCAACGTTATTACTAAAGCCCCTCCACCTGTGGAGAAGGATATGGACGATGTAATTTTTAATATTTCTGATATTTTTTATGCAAACAATGCTGCTTATGAGGCTTTTAATGTAATGAATAAATCCCATTCTGCTTACTTATTTGATGTCTTTCCTGATGGATCCATACATTCACATAACAATATGTATAATGTTTTTGGCATTAGTGATACATTATTAAGTGAAATAAACCTAAGTACAGATGACAATCCCAAAATGGTAACCATTTCCAAAGATTTAACTCCCGAGGAAAGAAGTGAGATCATAAAAGTGCTTAAAAATCATGTTAACGCTTTTGCCTGGTCATATGAAGACATGCCTGGGGTTGACCGATAAATCACTGAACATAGAATCCCAACTGATCCTAAATTTTGACTTGTCAAACAGAAACTCCTCCGATTGAGACCTGAATGGGCAGAACAGGTTAAGATAGAGGTTTCAAAGTTGATCGAAGCATGATTCATAGAAGTGGTAGAATACCCTACTTTGTTGTCCAACATCGTCCTAGTGCCGAAGAAGGATGGTAGGGTCCGAGTCTGTGTGGATTTCCGAGACCTCAATAAAGCCTTGCCAAAAGACGACTTCCCTCTCCCGCACATCGATGTCCTGATTAATAGTGCCACCAGGGCGGCTATGTATTCATTCATGGATGGGTTCTTGGGGTACAATCAGATTCTGGTTAATATTGTCGATAAAGTCAAAACAGCGTTCATCACTGAATGGGGGGTGTATTGCTACAAGGTGATGTCGTTCGGGTTGAAAAATGTCGGGGCCACTTATCAGCTAGCTGTGATCGCCCTCCTACACAATATGATCTACAAAGAAGTGAAAGTGTATGTGGATGACATGATTGTGAAGTCCGCCACTCGAGAGGAGCACCCTACTATTCTCGACAAGTTCATGACTCGCATTGAAAAGTAAAATCTTTGCCTAAATCCAGAGAAATATGTATTTGGAGTTACCTTCGGTAAGCTATTGGGATACATGGTTAGTCAGAAAGGGATTGAAATGGATCCGGACAAAGCAAAGGCCATCAGGGACATGCCTCCCCCTAAGACAGAGAAGGAGGTCTGATCATTTTTATGCATTATTTTAGTCAGTTCATTGCTTGCCTCACTACTGTTTGTGAACCCATCTTTAAACTGTTAAAGAAACAGCAACCCATGGTATGGAATGATCACTGCCAAGTAGCATTTGACAGAATCAAGGCATATCTTGTCGATCCACCCGTCTTGACACCCCTCATCCCAGGGAAACCACTCATCCTTTATCTAGCCATTGAGACAACTTCCATTGGGGCCATGCTTATCCAAGAATATGATGATAAACACGAGCATGCCATCTACTACTTGAGCGAGAAATTGTTAGATTATGAAATCCGGTATTCGATTATAGAAAAGACCTGTACTACCATGGTTTATCTCACTAAGAAGTTGCGACATTATTTCCAATCTTATCGCGTCCAAGCCGTGACCAAGATTGATCCAATAAAGTTTATTTGTCAATCCCCTACCCTAGCAGGCAAATTATCCCGATGGCTGCTTCTCCTATCTGAGTTCGACATTGAATATATAACCCGGAAGGTCATTAAGGGGCGGGCCGTAGCAGAATTCCTGGCTAATCAACCCCTTTGCTCTAACTATAAGGAAAATTTAGAGTTTCCTGATGAATAGCTTGCCTCTGTTATAACCCTTGACGACGTTTGGATAATGTACTTTGACGGCACTATGAACTGTCCGAGAGCAAGTCTCAGGGTCATCATCGTCACGCTAGATAATGAGATAATCCCATTGTCCAAACGTTTAGAATTCTCTATCACCAACAACGGCGCTGAATACGAAGCTTGGCTGTTTGGCCTCGAGGCTCTTCTTTAGATTCAGGCACGCCGTGTATCCATCATCGGAGATTCGGCTCTGGTTGTCCTTCAGGTCATTGGGAATTGGGAAGTTAAAGAAGAATCTCTCCGTCCTTATGTTGAGGCTGTCCGCGAATTGTCTGAGAAATTTACCTCGTGCTTGTACAGCTATGTCCCTCGAGATGAGAATCAAATGGCAGATGCTCTCGCCACTCTCGTATCTATGTGGGAAGGACCCCAACAGCAACCTATCCGCCCTTTGGTTTTGATGTCCACCAAAATCCTATATCATGTTCAATCAACTCCTCCAGTTCTCGCCATTTCATCTGAACCTTGTTGGTATTCTGACATCGTCCTATTTCTTCAGACCGGCCAATACCCCTTAAATTCTTTTGACTCGGACCATACCACCCTACGGTGGCTCGCCATCCAGTTTTGTATTATGGATAATGATCTATTCAAGAGCACTAGCGACGGCCTACTTCTCCATTGCCTCACTGATTCCAAGGCTCAGAACGTAATGACCTAGGTCCACACCGGTGACTGCGGCCCTCATATGAACGGCCTTGCTCTCGCAAAGAAAATCCAATGGCTGGGGTATTTTTGGCTCACTCTCACAGTCGATTGTATTACATAGGTCAAACGATGCCACCAATGCCAGGTTTATAGAGATATGCAGCATCTGCCACCCACCGAGCTCCATCACTTATCCACCCCTTGGCCATTCTCGGCATGGGGGATAGACATAATTGGTGAAATCAGTCCTTCCTTAACAAACGGCCACAAATTCATTGCTGTAGTAGTAGATTACTTCTTAAAATGGGTAGAAGTCGAATCCTTCACCAATGTTACCACCAAGCAGATGTCCAAGTTCATAGAAAAGCACATCTTCACTTAGTATGGGCTCCCACACTATATAGTCTCAGACAATGGAGTTCAATTTCAAGGAGCAACTGCTTCTCTAATTGAGAGGTATGGGATCGAGCACCATAGTTCTTCTCCATACAGACCATAAGCCAATTGAGCTATTGAGGCAGCCAATGAATCGGTAAAGACGATCCTTTCTAAGATGATAGCCGATAACAGGGATAGGGAAAATAAGCTACATTTTGCTATCTAGGGATATCGCACCAGCATATGCACCCCGATGGGCCAAACTCCGTTCTCCCTGGTCTACAGGATGGAAGCAGTCTTGCTAGTCGAAACTTAGGTGACCTCATTAAGAGTCGCTCTAGAGGCTAAATTAGAAGAATTCAAATGGACTCAGGTGAGATTTGAACAGTTGAACATGATGGATGAGCAGAGGATGAAGGCCCTCAACAACCTCCAGATGTACCAACAATGTATGGCTCGGGCATATAACAGTCGGGTGAGACATCAAAAGTTCCCCCTGAAGGCTGGTGATCTAGTCCTTAAGCAACTGAAACATTCTACCACTGATGTGAGGGGTAAATTCAGGCCAAACTAGGAAGGACCATATGTAATAAATAAGCTGCTTAGCAAAGGGGCAGCTAAACTTATGGACATGGATGGGAACGAGTTCGTAAATCCCGTAAACCAAGACAGGCTTAAGCGTTATCATGTTTAATTCAAAAGAAACAAATCAGAAAAGCAGCATACTAAAAAATATATACGTGATAATTACCCGCCTTTCAGTCTTTTACTGATCGAGCAAAAATTAGGGTGATGCCCGACGATTAGTATCCTACAAACCAGCAGTGTAAAAATTAGAGGATGAGATAAACCCGCTAGATCGAAAACCCGAAAAGGGCAATCTAGGCAAAAGTTAGGGTATGTGAGCAAAGAACGAGTGCCTTCTAGAAAATTGATCTCGGCTAGTTGGCACCGGGAGTTAAATCAATGGAAATGTCAACCAAACATCATGTACTTTATTTTATCTCAATTAATAAAAGTTTCTCTTTTGTTGAAATCTAAATGCTTAGGCTTATGTGGATCCTGTATTCATAAGATTAAGATAACTTCAGCAAGCCTTGGACAGAGTTCATTTTATTTCATTTTAGATGCAAAAAAAAGAGGAGGCCTGATAGTTTTGACAAAAGCAAGGCTCAAATTGAACTTCCCGCATCATCATCGCAGTAGCTAGAGATCCATCTTGATGTGGTAGTAAAAAAGGGCTCCTCCCCCCGCTCCGTACGTTCCCCCTCAAAACGAGCCCATGAACGTTTTCGATGGGTCGGCAAGTCTCTTATCTCAGTAAGCCATCCCCTGTAGTGTGTGTCAGTTTTGATGGTTTCCATGCGATCATAATCCAGAATCTCAAATACGGCCTCCCTGAACCACTTCTCTCGAATATGGTTGACCCACCTAGCTTTGTAAACTCCGATCTAGTTGTGGGGCAGTTTGATTGGGACTCTTTGCCTCTTACCATATTGACGACACAGCCGATAAGGGATATAAAATGAAGATTTCTCCAGACCTATCAGCTGAGCACATGCTCCCCAAGATTCTACAACCACATCCTGAATTCTCCACTATGGACTGACCCACTGAACCTGCGCGTCAGTATACCCCCTCAAAATAGGCACCCAATCATCATATGTCAACTTGTTAAAATTAGCCCGCATGAGCCCTCTCTCCCTCAGATGGACGGGAAGATACTTTTTTAGATTCCCTCGTGGTATCTCCCTCAACTTCAGCTTCTCCATCAGCCATACCTATAATTCAAAACTCAGGTAAGGATTGGGGAAGGAAATGTGCGGAATCAGAAAGAATAAAAGGTACCTGTAATAATATAAGTTGATCTTCGATAAGTGATGGGTCAACAGAAGCAGCATCCACGTTCAGCAAAACATCGGCCAATCCCACAGCCACGGGAGAAGCCCCTGTCGACATAGGGTTGATGAGCAAAATCAGCTTGAGCAGAGCAATCGGGCTCACTCCGCACATAAACTCGTCCATGAGTAGTAATGCCAACATGAATGGCCAAGCAGGATGGGATCGAGACGCTCCACGGCACCACTCTAGAACCGCTCCAAGCTGAAACCCAGGTTTGTCAGGCAACTAAGACAGAAATGGGTCCACATAATCCAAATTCCATAACCCTCGAGGAATTCCATCTATGCCAAAACAAAAGTCCGGCAACACCAACATAACGCGTTTAGGACACGGTGTCCCTAAAATAGCATAGAATTCTTCGAGCTAGGGGCAAAGCTCAAACGATGAAAATCAGAAAACATGGTCCATTGGATCCCAAAAAGATAGTGCTACTCGAAGGAATTCACGGCTTACGGGCTACACCGCAACATATTGAAACCCCTAAAGCCTAAATTTTTCAAGCCTTTTCTAGTCTGCATTCCCCAGGCTCTGCAGAAAACCCCGTAGCTTTTGATTGTGGGCTGCCATGACAGGAATGGATAGAATAGTCGAAATTAGATTGCTGGAAAATTGATACCGCCGGTGATATAGGTGATGCCGTTGGCAATGTAAATGATACCGCCGGCGATATAGAATAGATTGGGTAATGTCAGATGATGTCGTCGGTGATATGGACTTTTAGACAGCCCTGTATATATTATTTTCGCTGGATGAGTATGGGCGATATTAGTCATGCCACCGACGACATGAAGTGAATTTTCCGGCGACATTAGAAGCATTTTTTCCATTTCAGACCTATACAAAACTTGTAAACAATCCTATACCATGTTTCCAATGCTTGTCCAAATAGCGACCCATTCTTATTCAAAATAAAAAGCCCAAAGGCACAAACCGTCCAAAAATTCTGAATGTCTAGACCACAAAAGAAACAAAACCCAACAGAAAAAACCAAATTATTCCAACCCCAATATATCAAGGGTACAAACAAGGAAATAAAAAAAGCAAAATGAAAAACTAGGCATGCCGCCACTACCGGCCAGGCGAGATGAAATGTCTTCAGGACTCATAAGCCAGTCATCAACATCATCCTCTTCCCTTCCCTCTGTCATAGGCACACTGCTAGAATCCTCGGCCATGGCAGGCGGGCGTCAGCCTGTAGACATCTTGATCCCCCTATGACTGGTACTATCAGGGTGTCCATGGTCCAGGTTTTGCTTACTTCTTCATTCCTAAACTATAGCTGCCAGCTGACCCTCAAGGTCACTTACGCGACGCCGTAGGTCTGCAGTCTCCTCCTCGTACCACCGCCGGGCTGCATTAGCATCTAACAAGGAAAGGGCCAAGAAATCCTGAATAATGCATATCATTCTTAACATCCATACATGCATCCTATCTTAACATATGCATAAAATACCTAAGCAAGGAGCGACTGCCTGACAAGTGTATCTCGGAGAACAAAATTATTCTCTACAAGCTTCTCTAAATAGCTCCGTGCCACCTGAAAAATTCAAAAGGCAAATCATTAGACACCCGCATCTAAGGCTAAACAAGAAAATAATTACCAAGCCTTATGTAAGTAGTATTTTCGGGCATGAAAATTAGAGCCTGCCGGCTCGAGCCTATATTCCCAGGGAGGAACTCGCCCCAGGATTTCATCGGCAGGAATGTGGTTTCCATCAGATTGACCAGACGCCCCTCCATAAAGTTTATGCCCTCCGACACACCATAGTATCGTGTCCTACTCTAGTTATCCCGGCCTCTCTTCCTCGCGGGTTCCTGAAAAACATGAAAGCCACACGTCATCAGCGTTCTTAAACAATTTCATATTCATGGACATAAACACAATCATACCTCAAAAGAACATTGCTCCCCTTGGGACATTGGCGCACTCCCACTGGCTACATCCACGCCCACCTCATCCTCCCCCTCGGGCTCGATCCCAACATCCCCTTCAAGCTCCTCATCTTCATCATCTTCTTCCTCCTCGACGTCCACAACGCCTTTGAGGCGCCTTTTCTCCTCCTTCAACCGTTGTTTGTTATGATACTCAATTGTATCATTTCTGTGGATACGGGGACACACAAGGAGTAGACATTGCTGGAGTTGCTCGTAGAGGCTAGGGACACTAAGGATCACTCGACCGTTCCCCTCAATGTAATTAGCCTTGTCAGCCTTGGAGGTGATCGCCAAATGGGGCCACCATAAGCCCTTGGGAGGATCAGCAGGCATCGGTCTATCAGCAACCGGGACAGACCTCCAGTCCCGAACGCGCTCACCCAGGTACCACTGCTGGGATAGAGAGCACTCAATCATGAACCAATGATCGTCTACCTCCCTCCTAACCCTTGCGACCTCTGCGAGGTTCTCCACCCCATCAAATGGATCCAGGATAAGCTACACTAACAATCAGCCAAAACAACCAGTATAAGTTCATAAATGCCTTTTATTTTGTCTAAGTGTAAAAACAAAGACTAAATTAAAAAGTCACATACCGAGCTCAACCGCGCGCTCCTCAAGACCTCCCTATATTTCATAGGGTACTTGGCCTTCCCACCAACGCCCCCGTACCAACGAGCGAGAAAGTGGGAGCCTAGCGGCACAATCTTTTTAAACTCCACCAGTGGGAGGATCTGATGCTCAAAGGCCCAAGCCTGCATAAATAACGACCAATCAATTCAAAAAGCATCATACAATAAATGAGAACGTGTACTATCAAGTAAAATACTTCCAAAGAGATGTACCTGGAGTAGCAAATGGCAGAGGCGAAGGGCTTTCACCCTCTTTTAGGCTCCCACATCTAGCCCGTGGTATATTTATGCCAAGATGGCCCTTGGCCAATTCTTCCTCCTAATGCCCGCCACGTCCTCCATAGCAGTTATCAGCATATAATTGATCTTGCTCCCTATGATTAGGAAGAACAGCACGGTAAGCAAAGAAATCATGAAGGACCGGACACGAGCCTCCCTCTCATCCTCGGGCACTATATCCACTCGGGTCCAGTATTGGTACAACTCACCATAAGACAGCCGCCCAGAAATGGGCTTCAGACCAAATAGCTCCTTCACCCACCTCACCACAGGCCTCTCAACATGGTATTTATCCATGTAAGCATTAAAGTGTATGACCTCGTCCGTCCCAAAAGAGAAGTGGAAAGTATGGGTTGTCTCAGACCATCTCTCTGTTAGGGCTGTCATCTCTGAATGAGAAAGCTTGGGCATCAGCATTGGCATTATCCGTGCCAAGTCCCCGGATCCTATCTCATTGATGGCAAGAGCAAGCTCGGGGTCATTCTCCGAAATATGGTGCCACCATTCACCGATGGTGCCCATCCCCTTATATAGGTCAGTTCATATGGCTGCAAAATCAGAAACAAAACAAATCAATCCTACTTATTTCTCATTAGAACAGCTATTGATGTCGCTTTTGCTAAAAGCGAGGTCACTGGTAGCATCGCTCCATACCGCCAGCAGCATGGATGATACCGTCGGTGATATCACTTCAAATAGGAGTGACATCAGACTTTCATAGGCCTATTCACATAAACTGATGCGCCAGTGACATCACTCACATCACCGACGACATCACTACCTGCGGGCAGAACTTGTTTTCCCCAAAATCGCACCCATCGTGCTAAATCCACAAAAATCGCAATCAATCAAATAATAAGCCTAAAAATAGTAAAAATCGAACCTAAAGCATGCAATATCAGTTTATAATCAGTCTATGACTCCTATCATGGCACGATTTCAAGCCGAAAGCTAAATCAAATTAAACCCGAAAAGAGGAGATTCGGGTTTTGCAGGATTACCTGAATATAGCAGAGGTGCTTCTCCTTCTCTGAGGTCAGATTGGTGATGGGGAATTGATCCTATAGCCATACATCTTGGCCGTCTCCTTCGGGCCATAAGCAGTGGGAACGGAGAGAATTTTCAATCCCTTGACAGAAGAATCAGGCAGGTTCTCCCTAGCCTTGGTAGATTTACCCCTGAAAGCCTTGGTGATTCTCTTCATGATTTGAATAAACGAAAGAAAAATAGTAGGATTTGGAGAATGAGATGTGAAGCAGTAGGTAAGGTTTTCTGAATAAATAAGGAAGAAGGGAGTTTCAATTCCTTTTAAACTACCGCGAGGAATTCGAGGAGTTTTAATTTATCTGAAACTGCCTATTTATACCGCCGGCGGTATCATTCACTCATGTCTCCGGCGACATCACCCCTTTCAGTTCAAATTTTGAAATTACCTGACCAGCCAAAGCTGCCACGTGGTACTAATGTTGCCGGCGACATCGATTCATACCGCCAACAATGTCATTCATGCCGCCGGCGACATCACTCCTCCAATTCAGATTTTGCACAAGTCCGACCAAAGGGCGTCCTTTCTATAAAGCACAAAACCCGACCAAGGGAAAATTTCTCCGTGAAGCATAAGTCCAACCAAAGGGCAACCAATCTAAGAAACATAAAACCCGACCAAGGGACAATTTCTTCGCAAAGCATAAGTCCGACCAAAGGGTAACCAATCTACGAAACACAAAACCTGACTAAGGGACAATTTCTCCGCAAAGCATAAGTCCGACCAAAGGGCAACCAATTTATGAAACACAAAACCCGACCAAAGGACAATCTCTCCATAAAGCGCAAGCCAGACCAAGGGGCAACCAATCTATATAACAAAAGTCTGACTAAGGGACAAACTCTCTAAAAAAGCCCGACCAAGGGGCTACCTCGTCACAAAACAAAAGTTCGCCCAAAGGATTAAACTCTCCATAAAGCGTAAGTCCGACTAAAGGACGTCCTTTCCACAAAGCTCAAGCCCGACCAAGGGGCAATTTCTCTGCAAAGCATAAGCCCGACCAAGGGGCAACCTCTCTACAAAATACAAAGTCCGACCAAGGGACAATCACTCCGCAAAGTGTGAGCCCGACCAAGGGGCAACCACTCTGCAAAGCATAAGTCCGACCAAGGGGCAATCACTCCACTAAACATAAGCCCGACCAAGGGGCAACCTCTCTAAAAGGCATAAAGTCCGACCAAAGGGCAAACTAGTCACCCATCAGGTATCATTCCTATCCCTTGCTCTTTCGTGTGATCATACTGACCTATGGCAGCAGTGATCCCCCTGAGGGGCAGCCTGTGAGCATGGGATTTTGCAGTCCCTCTCGCGAGATAATGATGACGTGTACCCGGTTTTAATGCCTTAAAATAAAAGTTCTCTTTAGAATTTTTATTACCAGAATAATATTCCTCACGAATTTTATACTTGGAAGAATCCAGTTCGGCGTGGCCAATAACGCGTCCGGTAGGAGCTTGAATCGATGATTTGCACCCAAATAATAAATACCCATTAAAATATTATTAAAAGTTAAAAAGATGCCTTTCCACCCACTATTAAACCACTTTTCACGACTTTTTTGGCTTTTAGGTCCGTTAGCTGTCGGTATGCTAGAGGCTGATGCCACCAGCGGAATCACCCATGCCGCCGGCAGCATCACCATACCGCCGACAGCATCACCATATCACCAGCGGCATGGCCTGAAATAGGTCCCTCCATAAACAGCCTTTCGGCTACTTTCGGCAAAATTGGTCAAAAAGGCCTCCAAAAACACCCCATTTCACCTATAAAAGCACACCTTGAGCGGCATTTAGAGAGGATTGAAGGTTAGGGTTTTAAGGTGGGAATAGATTTTAGTGAGATAAGAATTAGATAAAACATAAAAAAAAGGATTCCGATCCATTTTTCCTGGTTTTTCTTCTATGAATTCTCTGATCGTGAGTTTGAAATCAATAAGTCTTTAAGTTAAAATCAACTTAATTAGATTTAGAAACTAGAAGCACTTAAATTTATTGCTAAATCGCCGTAACAAGCTCCCCGGAGGTGTTTCTTTCGGTTCACGAAGAGGTGGATTCACGGCCTCAAGGTAAAAATCGTGAGTCTCATAGCTCTTTGGCATTAATATTACTGATTTGTATTAAATTTCATCAATTTATATTCATTTTTGAGTTTTTGGTCATTTTTTTACTGGCACCACTACTGCCTATAAATTGATATCGCCGGTGACATAATTAATGTCGCCGGCGGCATTAGCTATGTCGCCAGCGACATCAATCATGTCGCCGGCGGTATCAATTGTATCATAGGCGATATGACTTTCTGGACAACAGTTTTATTTTCATTTATTCCCGGATAAGCTCATTTTCGAAGTTAAAACATATAATGTAATGAGGGAAATTCAAAATCTCTTGCAAACAGACCCCACCCCATAATGTGTGGGTATTTTCACTCATAATCTGATTAAAGCAACAATTGAGCCTAAAATCTGATTAAAATGGAATTTCCTCGAAAACGCCATTTGAATCTCATTTTAGCCATCCTATCAGGTTTTATGATACCGTAAGTAAAATATGCTATACCCATGCTAATAATTTTCTGTAGGCAGACGCATATCAGACATTCAGGTATTTTGTTTATTGCATAGAAAAATGTATAGGACTTGGAAGCCTTATAATAATTTTATTTTTCGCACTTTTTTTTATGGCTGTAAATATTTTATTCATTGCTTCAATTGCTTGATAAATGCGAAAACAACAAAATAACTAAAAATACAAATAAATAGGATGGATTAAACCGATTAAGAAAGAATGAAGTACCTTAACTTGGCCTAATGAAAAATAGATAACATCATCCGAACTCGGAATCTCTACTTAAGGTATGGTCCAACCACCTGGTGGGAAAATCGTACCAAAAATTTTCCGGTTGAGCTGAATCAGGCGGCGACTCTATTTTAAGTATGAGATTTCGATCTCGTCTCTTTTAAGCATTAAAATATGTGAAATCATTTTCCAATCACACCGCATTCCCTCCCTCATTCCAAGAGGCCTGACCGACCGGGCCCAGCCCCGCTGCCGCCGTAAGAAATGTCGTCCGCTCACACAGCCCGTAGTTGATCTTACTCCCCAAAATTAGGAAAAACAGCACGGTGAGCAAGTAAATCACGAAGGAGAGGACACAAGCATCTCTATCGTCCTCGGGGCACCACATCCACTTTAGTCCAGTGTTAGTGTAGCTCACCATAGGATAGCCGCCCTAAGATAGGCTTCAAGCCAAATAGCTCCTTCACTCGCCTCACCACAGGCCTCTCAGCGTGATACTTGTCCATGTAGGCGATAATATAGATGACCTCGTCCGTCCATGAGAGCCCGGTCATGGCCACAACATCAGAAGGCATGATTGTCGCCTCCCCAAATAAGAAGCGAAATGTATGGGTGGTTTCAGACCACCTCTCTATATGAGCCATCACAGGCGGATGGGAGAGCTTTGGCATTAACATGGTCATAATTTGGGCCAAGTCCCCAAAGCCCGTCTTGTTGATGGCCAACATAAGTTCCGGGTCCTTTTCTGAAATATGGTGCCATCGCTCGCCGATGGTGCTCATACCTCCAGTGTAGGTCAGTCCGTGCGGCTATAAAAATCAGAAGTAAAATAGATAAGTCCCTATTTATTTTCTCTTCGCTGATACCTGCTAGAAGGCTGCTGATGTCGCTTCTGCTAGAAGTGATATCGCTAGTGACATCATCCATACCGTTGGCGGCATGGATGATATCACTGGCGGCATCATCTTAAGAAGAAACGGCATCACATCTTCATAGGCCTTTTTGTAAGGCCCGATGCCGCTGGTGACATCGCTCATGTCACCGGTGACATCACAACCTGCGGGCAGAACCTGTTTTGCCCTAAAAATCGCACCCATCGAACCAAAACCATAAAAATCATAATTAATCGAATCCTAAGCCTAAAAATAGTAAAAATCGAACCTAGAACATATAATATCAGTTCACAATCTGTCGATTTCACTCTTATAACTCCTATCATGGCATGATTTTGAGCCTAAGGCCAAATCAAAACTCAACCCAAAAAGAAGAATTTCGAGTTTTGTAGGATTACCTGGACGTAGCAAAGGTGCTTCTCCTTGTCCGGGGGTTAGGTTGGTAATGGGGGAATTGATCCCATACCCATACATCTTGGTCGTCTCCTTCAAGACATAAGCAACAGGAACCGAGAGAAGTTTCAGCCCCTCGACAGGGGAATCAGGCAGGCTCTCCCTAGCCTTAGCGGATTTTCCCTTGAAAGTCTTGGCAATTCTCTTCATGATTGGAATAACAAAGAAAGCAAAAGATTTGGAGAAGAATGGAGCAAAAGGGGTAATCACTCCACAAAGCACAAGTCCAACCAAAGGGCAACCGATCTACTAAGCATAAGTCTGACCAAAGGGCAATCTCTCCGCGAAGCTCAAGTCCGACCAAGGGGAAATCTCTCCGCAAAGTATAAGCCTAACCAAGGGGTAACCACTCTGCAAAGCACAAGTCTGACCAAGGGGAAATCTCTCCACAAAGCATAAGCCCGACCAAGGGGGAACCAATCTACAAAGCATAAGTCCGACTAAGGGGGAATCTCTCCACGAAGCTGAAGTCCGACCAAGGGGTAATCTCTCCACAAAGCATAAACCCGACCAAGGGGCAACCAATCCATAAAGCATAAGTCCGACAAAGGGGCAATCTCTCTGCGAAGCTCAAGTCCGTCCAAGAGGCAATCTCTCCACAAAGCATAAGCCCAACTAAGGGGAAACCACTCTGCAAAGCATAAGCCCGACCAAGGGGTAACCAATCCATAAAGCATAAGTCTAACCAAGGGGCAATCTCTCCGCAAAGCTCAAGTCCGACCAAGGGGCAATCTCTCCACAAAGCTCAAGCCGACCAAGGGGAAACCGCTCCGCAAAGCATAAGTCTGACCAAGGGGAAATCTCTCCACAAAGCTCAAGTCCGACCAAGGGGCAATCTCTCTGCGAAGCTCAAGTCCGACCAAGGGGAAATCTCTCCACAAAGCTTAAGCTCGACCAAGGGGCAACTGCTCCGAAAAGCATAAGCCTGACCACGGGGCAACCAATCCGTAAAGCATAAGTCCGACCAAGGGGCAATCTCTCCACAAAGCATAAGTCCGACCAAGGGGCAACCACTCCACAAAGCATAAGTCCGACCAAGGGTCAATCTCTTCATAAAGCATAAGCCCGACCAAGGGGCAATCTCTCCCAAAGCTCAAGTCCGACCAAGGGGCAAAGAAGTCGTCCATCAGGTTCATTCCTATCCCTTGCTCTTTTATGCGATCATACTGACATATGGCAGCAGTGATCCCCCGAGGGGCAGCCTGTGAGCATGGGATTTTACAGTCCCTCTCACGAGATGATGATGATGTATCCCCAATTTTAATGCCTCAGAATAAAAGTTCTCTTTAGAATTTTTATTACCAATATAATATTCCTTGCGAATTTTATACTTGGTAAAATCCAGTTCGGCGTGGCCGATAATGTGTCTGGTAGGAGCTTGAACCGATGATTTACACCCAAATTAAAATAATATCTAAATACCCATTAAAATATCATTAAAATTCAAAAAGATGCCATTTGACCCCCTTTTTACCCCTTTTGGCAGCTTTTTAGCCTTGTGAGCCCGCTGGCTGTCGACTTGCCAGAAGCCGATGCCGCAGGTGGCATCAGCCATGCCGCCGGCGGTATCACCATATCACCGGTGACATGGCCCAAAACGGGCTTCCGAACAGACAGCTTCTTTTTCTTCCTTTGACCAGCCTTTTTGCCACTTTCGGTGGAACTGGTCAAAAAGGTCTCGAAGTCCACCCTAATTTGCCTATAAAAACACACCTTAGGCTTTCAAAGATGGGAGGAAATGATCTGAAGTTGGAGTTTACAGAATTCTAGAGTGAAAAAATAGATTTTAGTGAGATAAGAATTAGAGAAGGTAGGAAAAAGGATTCTGATCCATTTTTCTCGGTTTTTCTTCTTTGAACTCTCTGATTGTGAGCTTAAAGTCAGTAGGTCTTTAAGTTAAAATCAACTTAGTAGGATTTAGAGACTTAAAACTCTTAAATCTACTACTAAATCATTGCTACAAGCTCCCCGGAGGTGTTTCTAAGTTCACGAAGAGGTGGATTCACAACCCCGAGGTAAAAATTCTGAGTCTCATAGCTCTTTGGTATTAATATTGCTGGTTTGTGCTGATTCTTGTTGATTTGTGTTCGTTTTCGAGTTTTCGGTCGTTTTTTACTGTTGCTTGCTGCTGTTGTAAGAAATTGAAGTCGCCGGAGACATGTGATGTCACCGGCAGTATCACTCATGTCGCTAGAGACATCGCTGATACCGCTAGCGACATCACATTCTCCAGAGACCTCATTTTCTTGTAGGACCCTTTCTTTATGATACTCAGAAAGTCATACAACCTGCCTACAGACTGATGCCTCTAGCGATATCATTGATGTCGCCGACGGCATGAACTTCTGGACAGATGTTTTACTTCGTTCATTTCCGACCTAGTTTATTTCCCGAAGCTAGGGTACACAGTGCAACGATGGAGGTCCAAAACCTTCTGAAAACATACCCCACCCCATAACATGTGGCATTTTCACTAATAACCCAGTTAAAACAACAATCGAGTCTAAAATTTGGTTAAAAATAAAAAATTTCCCGTAAACGCCGTTCAAATCTCATTTTAGCCATCCAACCGGGCTTTATAATATTATAAATGAAATATGCCATGTTCACGCTAACTCGGGTCTTGTTTGGTTTGCTAACTATACATGATTCATAAGATATCTCGAACGACGTGCCGTATCTGTGCTAACCATCTTCTGCAGGTAGATGTATGTTAGGCCTTCGGGTATTTTATTTATCGCATAGAAAAATGTATAGGATTTGGAAGCCTTGTAATAATTTTATTTTCCGCACTTATTTTTGGATGACTGTAATAATTTATTCATTGCTTCAATTGCTTGATAAACGCGAAAATAACATAATAACCGAAAACACAAATAAATAGGATGGATTAAACCGATTAAGAAAGAAATATCTTAACTTGGCCTAATGAAAAATAGATAACATCATCCAAACTCGGAATCTCTACTTAAGGTATGGTCCAATCACCCGGTGGAAAAATCGCACCAAAATTTTCAGGTTGAGCTGAACCGGGTGGCGACTCTGTTTTAAGTATAGGATTTCGATCTCGTATCTTTTGAACATTAAAATATGCAAAACCATTTTCCAATCACATCACTCACACCCCCATTATTTTTAGGGGTCGGTCATCCGGCTCAACTTCACAGCCGTCGCATAAAACGTCGTCCGCTCACACTTGTCTTTTTCTCGGATTAAATCCATTGTTCTCCAGTTTTCCCATGGATTAATCCATTCAGTTAACTCTAAAATGATGTCGATTTGATTTTTGCTCTTAATTCCTACCAATTCCCAATTTGTTTACTTGCCTTAACCCTCCATTGGTGTGCTATTGCGATTGAAATTCTCAGTTGAATCAGTTTAATAAAGAGTTGAATTTGTTGAATTTTGGGATGAGATAGAGATGAAGTTTTTGACTGATTTTTTTTATCAAATTTAAGTTACCTAAATTATCCTTTGTCACGTCAGCATTTTTGATGGTGTGAAGAAAAATTTTATTTTTTTTACGAACGTTTGATACTACAATGGCTTTTTTAAAAAAAAATAACACAAAGACGTTTTTGAAAATGAGTGAAATCACGGGATTTTTTTTAAGTTAACCTAAAAGAATAATTGTAATCTACTTAGTTTCAATTATAATTAATATCTGTAAAAAGAAAACCTAGAAGCTATTCATATTCATCAACTCTTTCTCTGTAATTTTCCCAATTCAAAGTTTAATGAGAAATTTCTCTCAATTTAAGCTTTATGGTTCAATAATAATTTGGTAATAATTGAACTATGCCATAAATTTGAAGCTCATAATTTGAAGTATAGGATTTTTTGTGTCCTAAAAAATAATTGGAAAGCCATTTTGCCTTGGCATTTTACCTGCATCATCCCTAAAAATGACTATGCGCTTGGGCTAAAAAATTGTTTATGGTAAAGCTCTATCATAAATTTCAATCAAATTGTTGGGTGTTCATGATAAATGACAAACATATTGTTGGGTGTTTGTATAAAACGCCTAACGCTAATGCATATGGTTTGATAAAAATGCGTTGAGTTTCAAAAATTAAGAAAATAATATTTTACAATAACTTTAGAAAGAAGGCAAATGAACCCAAAGGAACGGATATTTGGAATAGAAGCAATTAGATTGTATATCTTTGTGTGCGTGTTTATAATTATTTTGTGCATCTTTGTTGTATGATTTTTTATGATGATATAACCAATTTATTGCATTTACGAGGAGTAACAGGTAGCTTTTACAATCTTATTTAACTTAAAAAACATTTAGATAATTTGCTTTTAAAATATTTAGCGGGCTAGTAAACAAATTTATGATATATATTCAAAAACTTTGTTTTGTAAGTTAATCTTGATATTTAAGGCGTTTTTAAAACCTAAATTTTAAAGGAATTCAATCGATTTAAATCCTTTTACATATAAAAATTTTAACTTTTTCCTGTACAAATTAAAATAAACTTATTTGAATTACACACCCTAGTTAATTCAAATACTCAAGCTGTATTCGTTTTGATAGCACTGACCAGGACTTAATATATAAAGTACATATTAAAACTTGGCTTTTAGAAAGTATATTTAAACAAGTACCTTTAAATTAGTCATTTTTTATAAACTAAGACCATTTTTATGGACATAATTTTGTATAAAATTTGGAAAAATATCCTAACATGACATTAGACCTATTCAAGTAGCCCGTAGCCCAATTGATGCGTCGAGGCCTGATTATAATGAATCGAGCTTGGGCAAACATGTTCTACTATGAGTCCGTTCAAGTTTGAGCCCGCTAAAATCCGAACATATAATGGATTGAGCTTGATTTTTATATAAAAACCTTAGCCGGCCCATCCCCAAAAATCATATAGATTATTAACAATATTTATTAAGATAATACTACATTAATAATTAATAGGGTGTCAAATGAGCTTACACAGAAGAAGAATTAGACTGATGAAAATATTTACGGTAGACTAAATGTATAAATTGTCTATGGGCTTTGGCTATACTTTGGCCATAACTTTGTACTGAGTTTCTTTGATGAGCTATAAGAGCCATTTTTTCCATAAAATAAATACTAAAAGAATAATAACGTGGATTTGAAAGAAAATACAACATTAATATAATTAATATGGGTTTTAAATAATATTTATATTTATATTTAGAATTTAATAACTATTTGATGGGCGGGTCGGGTTGAGCTTGGAAATAGAGTTTTATGTTCAAGTCCGCATACTATTGAAGCGGGCTGGATTGGGCCTAGACCGAGCCATATTCTTGTCGGTCCGGCCCTAGTCCTGTCCAACCCGTCCATTGAACACCTCTACTTGACACGTTTTGTCAACTGTCTCCCTGAACTTTGAATTGTACTCGTGAACCCCTTAACTTGATAAAAGTGCATCTACGAGCATTTAAACACAATCAAACCACTCTCACTTCAGCAAATGCACTACTGTCGCGCCAAAAATTAAACAATCATGAAATAATTTTAACTAACTCTAAAAACTTCTTATCTTTAAAAAAGTCCATGAAATTTCAAAAAAAATTATATTTTTTACAAATTTTTCATTTATCATGTACATTAATTAAATTCATGAAATTTTAAACAAATTTCACCCAATTTCTTTAAATTCTTCCCAAACAAATAAATTCAAACAAAGTTTACCTATTTCTTTAAACTCTCAAATCCACAAAAATTTTAGTTGATAAGCATGTTAATAGTTGTTAATAGAATTTGTGATTAAGAAACTTTTAATTATTAGAGATAAAATTATTGAAATTGATGAAATTATATTTTTTTTCATTTTACACCTAATATTTTAATTAATTTTAAATATATATTCTTCCATTTTTTATATTTTACCACTAAAAAATTGTGTAATATCACATATATGATATCCACAATCTTATAAGTTTTCTTTCTCATTGTCACATTATTATTAGACAATTCAGGACATACTTTTGTCAAATTTAGAAGGCTTGCGGGTACGAATTAAAATTGAGAAAGTTAGTTGGCAAACGTGTGAGGTGGTTGAAGATGTATGTTATCTTAGAATTTATTTAAAATTTTATGTAACCCAATCTTAAATTATTTTCACTTGTTTTTTTTATAGAAATGGATTTTGAAAAGAGACCAAAAATCAAACCTAAGATCTCCCACATAAGAAATTTTTACCATTTTAGTTAGATTATTAACACATAGTCACTTTTTCTACGTCGCAAAGCAATCACCAATAAAAATAGTACAAAATCTTAAATACCCGATGCCGTATATAAAAATTAAGTGTTTGATTTTGTTACATATTTCATATGCATGGTCAGTTAACTTATGGTTTCACTTTTAATAATAAAATATGTATATAAATATGAAATCACAGCGATTCGCTTTTTCAATAATATAAAATGAAAATAGAATCATGCCATGTGATGTGATGTGATGTGATGTGATGTGATGGCTAAATTGTTGTATAAAAACAGCCGACCAATAAATTGTAATGTTTAATCCAAACACATTTGATCTTTGTTTTATCTAATTTCATCGAGATGGCAGCATTAAGAAAAAAATAAAATAAGAAATATATGATCATCAATCATCATTTTATATTTAAGGAACAACTTTTGTAGAAAAATTTTAAACAACGTATATGTCACCCAACAAAGTTTAATTCATTATTGTTGCGTGACGACGTTATGAAAAGGGGCATGTGCTTTAAAAGAATTCTTTCGTTCGTAAATAAAGGGGTAGTGGTATCAGCGCTAAGGGTGTTCTGCATGTATGCCCATATGTTTGGCCGAGTTCATGTATGCCGACCCAATTAAGTTTGGAGAGCTTGTCGCTAGTCTTGGACTTAACTATAAATGGGGCTTATACGAGAATACATGGCACAACTGGCCGATAGTTGTTGCCGCTATCCTGATGAGTCCTCGGCAGGGCGAAATCAGTGCATGTCTGCGATGATTAAAGCTTGTCCAGGAGGGATGTGGGAGAACCTCAAGACGCCGCATAAATATAATACTGCGCCAGACTCTCAGCCCGTAACATATAAATGTGCTACCCAAGGTGAACTTTAGAAATTAGAATAATTTTCACCTATGGTAATTAAACTAGTCTAGGTCTAAGATAACAATTTTCTTCACAAACTTACTTTTTTCACTTATAGATACAGTTAATTGTTGTTGTTTGTTGTCATGTGTTATTATTGACAATTTGTTTATTAACAACTATTCATGATTTTGCTTATCTTACTCATACTAAGTTCACTTGGCATACCTGATTATTTATTAGGGTGTTGTGTAGAATATTGTGTGGATAATAGAATGGTGTGAGTTTTACTTAAAAAAGTAATTTTTTTAAAAAGTTTTATTTTTAATTTTTTTTAAAGTTGTAAATTTAATTTTAAAAAAAATAAATCAGACATATCTTAATTAATTAATATAAAAGATTAAAATATATTGTTCAAAGTTAAAATATATAATACTATTAAGTTTTTTTAGAAAACAACTTATTTTGAAATCTGTTCAAACAGCAATGAGAAATTGGGCCTAAATAGACTACGTTTATGAACCTGAATGGGTAACTAGACTGTTTTTGGCTTATAATCTTTCCTAAAATGAACTTCTCAAAAGAATAGCATGAAAACCATTTGAACTTTGGACGAGATGCACATACATCAATTGGCTTTTCATAAATTAAATCAGAACAGTATTTGCATATTCAGATTTACAGGTATGTAGATTGAAAAAGAAAAAATCCCATGAGACAATTAATGGGAAGAATAATAAAATCCCATCAAGATTTCTGCAAATAATATGCTGCAGATCTCTCTAATTGCTATTACTTCCAACATACTAATACCTTCCAGAGCCGACCAGACCTTCTCATGATTTTGCCCAGTTTCCGGCCAAAAAGTGACGTCAACAATAATGCAGGTGTCGGAGAGCTTTCCGCAGCCAAAACATTATTTGAAGGAGAGTTTGGTCCATTACTACTTCTATTGCTGCTGTTTCTTCTGAGATAGAAGCTCCTGCTACCAATATCCCCTATCACCTCTGCTTTATCTAAACCTAAGATCAACAATCAAATGGACCGACGTTTTAATCATTTGGTCTGTAACTACAATAGAATCGTATCGCTCTGTATGGAAATTAATGACTTACTTTGAAGGCTGAAGTAGGAGTGATGCAATTCATAAGAAGAAGAATCCTTGTTATCAAGCTTAGGAGTTCTTCCTTCTTCAGAATATTTGTCTACAACAACTTTAATAGTTTCTTCCACATTTGAACCCAATTTAATCATGGTCCTCACTGGTCCTGGACTCCCTTCTACTGTTACATTCACCACTACCTTTGATTCTCTATTGTAACTTTTCAATCCCTGATTTTCAGATTTCATCATTCTAATTAATATCGATCAAACTCTTAGGGCCTATTTGGGATTGCTTGCCCTCACGAAAAGTTCCACTTACAAACTTTTAATATAACAACATATATTGATATTGGATAAAAGATTTTAAATTTTAATACTAATTGATTAGGAACTATTTACTACACTATTGATTTTTAGAATTAAAAATAGAGCTTTTAAAATAAGAATAAAAACAATCCAAACTTGCCCTTAGTCACTTGCATTAATCACTTCATATCAAATCATTCATCTTAATGACGCAACAATTGATCGAAAACTTAAAATCAACAACCAAGGTTTAATGACGCATTAATTCATCTCATTCATCTTAAAGACGAACGAAATTGGATTGAAAAAACCACTACCAAAGTTTAAAAGCAAGATAAATAAAATATAAATTTTGAAAATATTCAAAGAAATTGAATCGAACCTCAAAGCTGTGATCGGGAGCAGAAAAGGAGATCAGAGAAGGAGAAGAAGTAAAGATATCTGTACAAGTTCGATTCCGATGAAAAACTCCGCCGTCTACTTCAGGCAACAAACTTCTCCGTTGCTGATCTTCAGAATCGACGGTGGTTTTAAGCGCGGGCTCCGATAAGCAGCGTTTCAGAATCTTGATCCGCCTGGAGAGCTTTACTAGCCGTCGAGGGGTTGGGGACCTTCTGCTCGGCGAAGGCGATGGATGTGGCGGCTTGATCTTCCTGCTTCTTCCGGACGACGGAGCTCTTCTCCGGAGGTCCTTTTCCGGCATGAAATGAGTCAGAGATTGATTAGAGGAAAATTGTGCGGAAAGGAAAAGGAATGGAAGTTGGGAAGGTAGTTGAGGCCCCAGGGGAAGTCTATGGTTTTATAACTGATTGTCGTATTTTGCCTTGCCTTTCCATAAACGACAATTCCTTCTTTTGCCAAATTCACTAAAACACCCCTCAATTTGTATAATTTTATTTTAGATTTTTTTATTAGCTCTTTCGGTAAACACTGACAATTTATTGATACGGGGTGTTTCTTCTAAAAAAAATTTTATAAGAAATTTTTAATTTATAAAAAGTTTTGTGAAAATTTTTTATATTTATTTGGGTATTTTTTTTATTTAGTATTTGATATTTAATATTTTTTTATATGCATTTTTATTTTTTTATTTTTTTTCTCTCACTTGTATCTTATATTTAATTTAAAAGTTAAAATTATAGAAATAAGTAATAAATACTTCTAACTTCTACTTATTTTAAATTAATAAGATAGTAAGTACAAGTTTTGAGAAACACCTTCATAGGGCTTCATACCGTACTGGGCTTCATACTGGTAATGCTAATGATATATGGTATGACCGGTATTATCGATATTATTGATGGTTTTATCGATTTTTTAATTTTTAAAGAATATATATTATTTATGATTTTTAGTGTTTATTGCTACTTTTTTAGGTCTTTTACAACGCTTTTTCGTATTATCAAAGAGGTTTTGGAAGAAATATAAATTTATTTAGGGTCTAGTGGATATTGCAACTCTTTTTCGGGTCTTTAGCAACGTGTTTAAGTCTTTAGCAACACTATCACTTACTGCTTGAAGGATTTTGAGAAAACCGAGTTTGAACCGATAAGCAGGTTTATTAGTTTTTTCGATTCAACCCGGTTTTCTCCATTTTTTTACTAAAACCAGTTTTTACTTATATCATACCGTAGCCATGACCGGTTTGCGATAAAATCGATCGAAACAGTCGATATGGTATAATATTAATAACATTGAATTGAACTAAAATCATATAAAGTGCATAATATTAAATTATAGTCCAAAAAAATATGACCTAAGAATGCACGAGACATTCTTAATTTTTTTTTCTTTATATTAGATTTTGAATATAAGTTGTCAATAATAATACTAGTATAGATTATATCGCTTAAAATTTAATAAAATATTGAAAATTGAGAATATTTCACGTATTTCTCGTCGATAAATACTAGCAATAAAGTCAAACCTTTCTTGTATCTATCTTTGTCTTTGTTAGAGGTAATCTTATCATTACTATACCGAATAATATATTGGTGAGGTTAGTGGCATGTGATTTTATTGATTTTTTATTTTTAAAAAATATATATTATTTATGATTTTCAGTGGTTATTGTAACGCTTTCTAGGCCTTTTATAATGCTTCTGCGTGTTGTCATAGAAGTTTTGGAAAGAAATATATATTATTTACGATTTTTAGTGGCTATTGCAACGCCTTTTGGGTTTTTCGCAACGTTTTTGTGTCTTTCGCAACGCTTTTAAATTTTTAGCAACACTTTTCTATATTTTTAGCAACACTTTTATTTGTAGCCATAAGTATTTTGAGAAAACTGGTTTGAACCGGTACACCGGTTTATAGGTTTTTACCGGTTCAATCCAATTTTCTATTAAAATTGATTTCTACACATACCGCACCATAGCCGTGACCGATTCACGGTAAAACTGGTTGAACTGACCGGTACGGTACGATATTGATTAGGTACCCACCGTGAAAATAGTACTCCGATTCTTACACCTCGTTTGCAACTATACATAAGAATTATTTTTAAATGAGGTGCATTTACTATAAATGTCTAGAAGTTGAAGTGCACCCATAGAGAAAGTACTAGTAATAAACTTTATTGGGATGTGATGTTATTGGTACATGAATTGAACTTAATTTGAGAATTTTATTTGAACATTTCAATGCCAAATTATATAAATAATGATCGTAGGTAGTGGTGTTCATGGTAGTTGATCACTTGATTGTTCAGTTCAATTTTAATAAAAAAAATAAAATGAAACTTGTTGTTATATACATATAATATTATTCAAAAAACTTTAATCAAATTTCTAATCACATTAGAACAAGAAAAATTACATTATAGAGCTGACTTATTGGTTCAAATTAGACCTATTCGTAGGGGCGAGGTGGGTGGGATTTAATCGGGCTTTTGATTAAAAATATTAATACAAGTCTAATTTGGCACATACTTTAAAATTTCGGGTTCGGATCGGGCTTTAGGGATCATTCCCAAATCCGGTCAAAAGCCCATAAATAATTTTTTTTTAATTTTTTTATTATAAGAGAGTAAAAAAGATAAAATTTTATAAAAATATATCCAAATCTTATATATAATAACATTTTCTACTTCAATAATTTAATAAATAGATAGCATTATTGTAAAAATTTAATAGATTAAAATATAAAAATTTAAAATAATTATTAAATATACTATATAAATATTTAATAATATAATAATTATTCATCGAGCTGAATTCAGACCGAACTTGAATATTTATATAAAAATTAAGTCTGACGCATAAAGTATCGAGCTTTAGCGGGCTCAAACTCGGATTAGACTTCAGAAAAAAATGAGAGCTCAAATTCAAGTATTTGAGCGGGCTCGAACCAAGCAGATACCAGCCCGTGAAAAGGTCTACTTCAAACCATGTCTCTGTACCAATATAGTGTAGCTTTAACCTTAGTTAAGTCATTAATTATGTATTAAAACTGACTAGTTATCATTTCTTAATCAATTCCATTTATCATTGCTTGACAATTGAGGCTTGAATCTTTTATTAGCTTTGTTTCCCAATCCAAGATATCTTCCATTCCATCTGAAGCCACCCTTTTATCTAGCAACATTTTAATTTGAATAAATAAATTAATTGTTCATCAAACCAATAAATTTCATTAAACTATTAAAATAATTAACTTGTACTTTTATATCAAAAATTCTGAATAATCTACTTAAAATTTCATCAATATATAATAATAATAAATAATTTAGAGAAATGATAAAAAAATATGCTTTAATAATCCAAATAATCAACAAAAACTAACATGACTAATAAAAAAAACCAAAGAAAGTACAGTTATTCAATTATTTAAAATATTGTAATGGAATTATACAATTAAGTAGGTACTAGAATTTATAAATATGTCATATAGGCTATCGAACAGTGAATGATGTAAGCATTTTTCATGGCCCTTTAATTTTCGAAGAGAGGAGTTGAATTTATTACCGTCTAATTAACACCCTCCATACAGATTTTGGCCGACTTTATAATATGAACTATTTTGTTTTTGGTAACGTTAATAGTGAATTGCATTAGAAAAATAATTAATTTTTTATAAAATTATCTCTTTCACAGTTACTAACATTTGAAATTTAAATTAAACATTAAAATATTAATAAAATTGATGACTTGGCTTGCTATTTAATTATCTATATGTAGAAGATTAAATGGATAATGTCTAACATTTATTGTGCCACATCATATAAAAAAGAGAAAATAAAAGAGCTAGTATAGAGCCATTTTTTAGTTAATAGTTTATTCTTTCCTATGTGTCAAGACTATTGTTGGAATAAATAAATTACTAAGGGCTTGTTTGGCATTATTGTCAGAATTACTGTCACGAAAAGCTCCACTTACAAACTTTTAATAAGACAACAGATTTTAGTGTTGAACAAAATATTTTAACTCTTATTACTAATTAATTAAAAATTATCTACTATTAATTTTCAAAACTTTTCGTAACAGTAAATTAAAAAACTTGAAAATAGAACTTTTCCTAAAAGTAATCTAGGAAAGTAATGTTAAACTACCCCGAGAATCCTCTAATATGAAAAAGAGTTGTATCAGGTACCAACCATAGTTAACTGTTTTTAAAATATAAAAGTTTTGACAGCAAATAAATAATTTGAACCGACTGTAAAAGAGGATGCCCGCTTACCCTCGTGATATTTTTCTCATTTTCTGTTTCTATAAACCCAATATACATGATTTTTCACCTACATTATACTTTGGATTCTAAAAAGTAAAAAGTATACCCTTCAACTTAGGTGGATAGTCTTTTCCAACACACACATATAAATCTAACTCTTACATCTCTCACTTTCAGATAAATAAATTAAAACTAGATAAATGGTAATGCAGCTTGTTTAACCAACAAAATACCAAGTTATGGACTAACAATATAAAATTCAGTTTCAGAGCCTCAATTTATATTTATATGATCAACAAGTATATTCACAAATAAAAAAAATTATTTGAATCGTATCAACATTCAACAAAGAGTTGTCTTTCCTTTGACTGAATTATGAAGAACTAAAAATTATAAACTGAAGTTACTTGAGATTGTCAATACATAGAAATTCAACAATTCGATTTAATATCAGCGGCTGCCTCTCTCAAGTTAATTTCAACATTGCCACGTCCCTTTTTCTTTATCAAATCATAAGTGTTTGAGATATACGATAGGATATTTGGATAAATCTAAAGTTATAGTGGACTTTCAGGTTAAAAATTTATTTGATGGTTCTACCAAATAATTTAATTGGATAAAATCAGAAATAATAAAAACTTATAATGAAAAATTTGTCGTGACCAATACGAACCATATGAATTTCGTGCATCTATCTCTTGCCAATGCCTAGTTTTCTACTCCCTTTGTTTTTTTTAACTGCTGCTTTTAGTGAGTTTGTCAATACCAAGAAAACATTAATTAAGAGAATAAAAGTACTAAAATACCCCTAACACCAATAATTGTTTGAAAAGATGATTGGTCTTTGTTATCTTTTGTCATTTCTAATGTTGCATTAAATAGGGTCAAAATAGGAAAGATGCTCAAACAATTACATTGGAAATTAAAAGTGATACTTATTAAAAAAAATTATTTGGCTCCAAAGCAACAGTTAAAAAAAACGGAAGGAGTATATAACCGTCCAATCCGTTTTGCAGTTATTTTCGTCCAATGGCAGTTAATCGCTACAAATAACAGCGTGTCGCGATTGTGGCTCGAAAAACCAAAACTTTCTGTTTCTCAGGCGAATACTGACACAGGTGCGAGCGCATCATGGGAAGAATATTAATCCGAAAAATGAATTTTACGAGGGAACTTTTATTTAAATAATGCGAGCCCAAACCTAACTTGGAGCGCTGCCCATAGACCCCGCTCCTGGGGGCGCTGCTCCCGAAATCCGAATATCGTAATAGAACCCGAACAAGCGTGCACTCCACACTTTCTCAACTTGTTTGATGAAATGTTACGATCGCATTGCTCAATTAGTTGATCCAATTACACTAAAATACTAATAATAACTGCTGGGTATTTGAGCTTTAGCTCAGCTCATTTTGAAACCAATAAATATTGTGAATGAAATTTCAGTAATTCTTATCTTTTTCCTCAAGTTATGTTCTACTTTTTTTTCAACTGATTTTATCTGTAAAATGGAAGAAAGATGCATAATCAGAAACACAATTGGTTTATCCTGAAAGGAACTGTATCAGTTTGAATTCTTGCCGGAGCTTATCCTTTCCCTCAAGTTATGTTCTACTTTTTTTCAACTGATTTTATCTGTAAAATGGAAGAAAGATGCATAATCATAAACACAATTGGTTTATCCTGAAAGGAACTGTATCAATTTGAATTCTTGCCGGAGCTTATCCTTTCCCTCAAGTTATGTTCTACTTTTTTTCAATTGATTTTATCTGTAAAATAAAAGAAAGATGCATGATCAGAAATACAATTGATTTATCCTGAAAGAAACTGTATCAATCTGAATTCTTGCCAGAGTTTATCATCTTGCGATTTCAATTTAATGAGTTTCTTTCATACAACTATAATTTATTACGAGTTTAATCTGTTTTTTTAAAACCCTCAAGGTCTCTCTAATGGAATATTAGTCTAATCTATTTATTTTATACAATAATACAATATGTGAATGAAAAGACCTGAATCTACTAATCTTCCATTTACAGACCCGCATGTCTTTGCCAACAGTCTAAAGTCGTGTCCAAGCCCCACATATTCAAGCATTTTAAAAAATTAATTAAACTAACACATCAATTAAAATTGGTGCTTTTTTTTACTGCAAAATGGGTGTCTTAGAGAAAAAAAAAAAAGAAACTCTACATTATATTCTTTATCAATAGAATCCAAAATATTATAAATTTAGGCATATTCTATGCTTACTTTATTTAATTATTACTTTATCTTATTTATCATTAGATTAAAATAACAACCACTCATCCTATGTGGAAAAATGCAAAGTAATGAATACTTTGAAAAAAATAAAGTAACTATAGAATGCACCATAAATTTATGATCCATCAAAACACGTAACAAATAATGGATGGTTTCTTACGTTAAAATATTAAAAATTAATATATTTATACTTCCCATCAAAATTGATATGAATATAAATTATATACGTGGAGGTGGAGATAACTAAATGAACCAATAAAGTCTACAAGCCAAAAAAGTTGGTACATACTATATCGTTATAGCCCATTATAAGTCATTTCCCCCAATTCAAATTAGGGCCCAAATGCTTGCCCGCATATATATCAATTTTGATATATCATCACTGATTTCCTTTTTTTGGTACAAAGGAAATTAAAAAAAAAACAAACCAAAACTAATCAACATTCAAAAAGGGACACACTCTTGTCCTATTTACTCCTGCAAAATTCAAATGCAGCAGGTTTAAAATAGCAGCAGGGGACTCCAAGGGGCGCTTGCTGATTTTACTAGTGCCCGGCCGTGAAAATAAAAGATAGGGACTTTACATAAAATAGCTAAAAAGTTAAAATAATTTAGGCCAAAAGATCAGTTATTAACATAAACACAAGAAACAAGGTAAAATATTTACAAAGATACTATCCCTTTCAAAAAATATTACAAACCTTCTCCTACATGTGTGCTTTGAGCACCGTAAACTATCTATTTAATTTTTTAACTTTTATTTTGCATTTATCTCTCAATCCGTTCATTTTTTCGACATGCCGCGTTAGAGTTTTTTTGTTCGTCTCTTTTTTATCTTCGAAAAGACATCCACTATGATATATTTTTTTGAACTGTTATATATCCTATAGATATCTCATAGAAGGTCAATAGAAATTAGTAAATGTAGAAGAATTTTGATTCAAAACATTAGATTAATTTTTTTATAGATCAGAACTTTAAAATATATTTGTAAATGTGGAAGAACTTTGATTCAAAATATTAGGATATTTTACTGACATTTGGACTATATACTGACTTCTGAAATAAGGTTTTGATGCTGTAACCATTTTATCCTAGTTAAAGCAGTTTTTGGACTAGATGATGACTTCTGATAGTGTATGTATCCATTAGACATCAAATAGATTCCCAATAGATATTTGATAGAAATCCAATAGACATCCGATATAAATCCAATAGACAGTTGATGAAACATCCAGAATACACCAACAATAACAACAACATTACCTCAATGCCTAACAAGGCTCCCGCACAAGTAAGGTAGGGGGGTTGAGTGTACGCAACATTACCTCTGTAATTAATTGACTCTGAAGTGGAGTTGCAATGTTATCCGTGACTTCATGATAAAAGAAGTTCGGATAGTTTAATGAATCATTTTGCTTTAGTTCATTTTGCTTTGATGAAACGTCCATAATAATCAAACAAAATACTAAAGACAACCAACAGTTATCCAATAGACAGCCAATGTATACCACTTTTTCCAACGAAAAAAAGAAACAGTAACTAAAAAGGATCAATATTCAATATAGAAAATATCAGATAACAATCTATTAGAAATCTATTGAAACGCCAATTGAAACACACAAGTCAATTACACAACTTGTACAAATGTCAAATATCAACTTCAAAATAAGTGACAAGTGAAAATTAATATATACTTGTACAGATGTCTAATATCAGTTTCAAAATAGATTTTCTAATAGAATTCTAATAGATGTTTGGTAGATGTCCAATAAATGTTCAATAGATGTCCAATAGATGTTCAATAGATGAGCATTGCTTGAAAAGCCCATCTTAGAACACCAATAACCGGTGCTGCTGCTAGTGACACAAACATTGCTGTAAATAAAATTGAAACAAACCATATATCAGCAAAAAAATGAATGAATTACAGATCACGTTGTTGGTTTCTAAGATTCAAGCCTAATTGAAAAAGTAGCAACTAATTCACTAAGGGAATCAACACTAAAACATATAACCAATCTTTGCAATCAATCACCGAAACTATTTGTGAACTAATTGAATGCTATATCACATCCGCTGACACTCAAAAAGAATTGTAGCATTCTTCCATTTAAGTTAGAAGCATACCATTAACAAGCACTGATTAAGGGATTCTTCGCTTAAAACCAGAATTAGACTAAAGTCCAATAATATCCAATAGATGTCCAATAGATGTCCAATAGATATTCAATAGATATCCAATAACAAAACAACTAGCTTAGCATTTTATTAAACACATGGTGTGCACTTCAATTTCAACCAGCTCAGTTTTGCCAAATCGCAACAATGAAGAACGAGAGAAGCAGATATATAATGAATTGTATATAGAGCAGGATTTAATGAAAAATACAGGTCACCTATATGAAAATTCATATTTATGTCCAAACACTGTAAGTTTATCAATAAGTCACACTCATCACTAAGACTTTATGTCATTATACTTTTCCAAATGCAGAATTGCATCAATAGTAACACTAAAATGCAGGTACGAAATCATGAATGAACCTGAAAAGCACCACTACCTCACAACGAGCATTGAGAATAAGATAGGATTTCAAAATTAATTTTCACAACGCATTATTAGTTTAGAACTACATATTGATCACCAAAATATAGTTTGATGAATAATAAATGGAAAGACAGGCAAATATACTGATACGATTAGAGAATTTTAAATTAAATAATTAGAGCAGCCACAAATCAGTTGAAGATGTGAAGTTGCGAACTCACATTAATAAGCTCTCCATAGGGCGCTACCTTACCAGATCCAACATCAAGATCACAAAATCCAAGACCAGAGCAAACAAAGTTGAATTCGCATAAAGGATCCGCAGTAGTGGCATAGTACTCGACCCTGATGGCATTAGCTGCCTCCAATGGCACAAAAGCTAGAACCGAAGCAACTAGAAACCCCAAACCAAAATTGAAAATCCGTTTTCTGGTGGTGGAAACAGAAGTGGAAGAAGAGATAGTGTGAGAAACAAGATAAACAAGATAATTGAGGTTTGATAGGGAACGATACGGTAGAAGCTGAGAATGCCATTGTTGTTGATTTGTTATCGGGTAGGGAGAATTGGAGGCTGAGTAATCAACAGAGCTTGAATTTGAAGGAAGGATTCGGGAGAAAGACTGTTAATTCCAAATTGATGTATATATATACATCTTACATTTGTAAAAAGAATGTTAAAAAAATTAAAATTAAAAAATAAGTACATGTCATGACAATTATGTAAATAGTTTACAAAATAAGACTTATCTTGACAAATTCCCTAAAAGGGTATTTGTCATGATGAGACATCTTTTCTAAATTAATTATAGATTTGTGAAAATATTTACAAAATTATCATGTTTGTTGAATATTTCTTAACTTTCTCCTTTTTTCAATTCTATTTACTCGATTGTCATGTTTCTTGTTCTTTTGATTTTTTTTCCTTATTTTTTATTTATCTCTAAAACCGTTTATTTTTTCGACATGCCGCTTTAGAGTTTTTTGTTCGTCTTATTTTTATCGTTTCAAAGTTAAAAATAAGATGAACAAAAAACTCTGAAGCGACATGCCGAAAAAATAAACAGTTTGAGAGATAAATGAAAAATAAGAAAAAAAATCAAAAGAAAAAGGGGAGAAAGAGAAACCCGTTTAATTAGAAAAAGACTAAACAAGGAGCTTATATACATGATATTTCTGTAAATAGTTTGTTAATATAAAGAAAACTAGAAAATATTTAACAAGCACGGCGAATTTATAAATATTTTATAGAGGTATGAATAATCTTGACAATTTCTCTTTTACTAAATTATCAATTTAAGTCAAGTTCAACACACACTTTATAATTTTTGACTCAAGTTGGACTAACGAAGTCATTTTAAGACTGGTCCACAATCCATAAATAATTTTTTAGAAAAATTTAAAAAAAAATTTTGGGTGGACTAAAAAGAGTTAAAAAGAAAAAATTTAAATAAATTTATCTAAATCTTACCTTTAAATACATTATTTACTCAAATAATTTAATAAATATTGAAATATGGTGGAGTCAAGTTTAAGAGTTTTACACATTAAAATATAAAAAATAATTGTTAAAAATGCTATAATTTTTTTTTAATATTTACAAATATCTTTATAGAGATAATTTTGTTCAGGGATTAGTCATAGTTAAGGCTCGTCACCTCTCCTAATAAGTTTATATTGTAAGATTCAAACCTTATTATCATCCAGCTTACTCAGCCTGCATTGCCAAACACATAATAAATAAACGTTTATTTAAGATAGACAATAAAGATAGGGTGCATTGTATGACTACTTTATTTTTACAGAGTAACTATTATTTTATTCGTCATGACAATTGGATTAAAATTTTAACCACTCATTCAATAGTCATGAAGGCCAAAGTATGATAACTTTGTTAAAAATAAAGTAGCCATAAAATAACCGACAATGAGGTACTTATGGCCAGGCGAGTCAATTTGATCTTTCACAATAAAGTAATAGATGAAACTGTCACTAAATAACTTATTAGCAGATTAATATATGATTTTGAAATTGCATATACATACTAATGACTTAAAATCATTATGAGAAATTATTTGATAATTTATGGGATTAATATATGATTAATCCAATACAAATACAAGATTCGGTTCAATTATGTCAGAGACCCAAAGGTATTCAATGACTTCCAAATTTGTCATTGTTGATTATTGATAACGCGCTATATGCTTGAGGCGCGTATCTTACGTATGTGGCACCGTCTCGAGTTCCCATTCGATAATGACGGGTTTCTCTCCCAAGAAATGCCTCGCTTGCATGAGACGTCGTCTCGACTCGCCGACCTTCTTGTTGCTAACATAGCAAACACATGGTACCGGTAGCCGTCTCATCAGCGAGACGACGTCTACGACGACGTTAATGACCCAGTCAAAACAATAACCAACCACTCCCAAAATGAGGAATTGACGGGATTTGACCTGGTCTCCCTACAATTCCGGGATCACGAAACCACTTTTAAATTCCTAACTACCAGATCATGGATAATGATCGCGAGAAAGCCTATAAATACCAAAGGCCTACCACAAGAATGGTATTCATTTTCTTCACTCACTACCAAAATTCTGCCATTTTCTATTCTCAAATTGCTTTATTAAGATCACTGACTTAGGCATCGGAGGTTCCCCCCAGGGACAAGCCCCGATCCTTTAATCCTTCTTTGTTTTACAGGTTGAATCCCAAACCGACATCCTAATCATTTTCCAGAAGTTCCATCGCATTGGCTAAACTTTAACAGCAAAGAACTTTCAGTGGTGTAGTGAGCATGGACCAAACTTACTTGATCCGTTTGAGAATTTTGGTCTACCCTTGAACGCGAAAATGGTGGAAATCAACAACAGCCATCTCTCCGAAACCGGTGCTCTCCAAGGCACCCTCGAGGGTCTTGCTGGATCTGGAGGCCCTTCTGCAACACCCGCTACGGAGTGTCGTGGAGCAAATGTTGAAAATCTTCAAAGACTACAACATCCCCCCAGAGCAGCAGTAGATCATTAGGACCGAGTTTGCAGAGCAATATAACGTGGTGGGGGCTACCATCCAAGGAATCCCTAATGACGAATCCAATCGCCAAGGCCTAGCCAGGGAGCTGTTTCCATCGATGATAATCGCCAGGCTATCACCATAACGGAACCGCCTCCCATAGTCCTATCTACTATGGCTCCCCAAATGGCATTGACGGCTCCTCAGCCCAGCGTCGCCTCAAACCTTGCATTGCAGGCATAAATGCTAGGAATGTTCCAGTCCTTCAATTTCCCAGGCAGTAAACTTTACCTCCCATTCGGAGCACCAGTACCACCCATGGGCATGTAAATGTCGTACACATATGGAGCCGCTCCGCTCGCTTAGATGAGTCCCTTCACTCAAGCTCCAAGCGCCCCATCCACTCTCCCTCCCTCAAGTGCCGAGCCATCAGACAGTACAAGTAAAGGAGATAGCGACTCAGAAATCGACCCCAAGCTTAGAGGGACTCTTAAGAAGCTATTGAAAGACCTAGCGGTGGCCTATCAGGAATCCCTCGTAGAGAAGAGGCTCTCCCCATTCACCAAAAAGATCCTAGGGGTCCAACTAAACTCGTACTTCATCGCCCCCATCTTCACAAAGCTGTATGATGGCCGAGGTGACCCGGTAGTCCATGTGAGGCACTACATAAATAGAATGGAGATGGTTTATGCCCCAGAAGCCTACACATGCCGCTATTGTGAATAGACTCTCACCGATCCAGCCACGTACTGGTTCCATAAATTAAAGCCTAATTCCATCAGTTCTTGGGACCAATTGAGTGAGATGTTTTGCAAGCACTTCCTCGGCTCCACTCCTGCCTCATATGTGAGCCGACAGCTGTATAAAGTTGTCTAGAACCAAATGAGTTACTCCATTCCTATATCCACCGCTTCAACGAAGTATGCATTAGCACTGATGATCTCGACTTTAGCACTGCCAAGAAAGCGCTCATTCGAGGCACGAGAAATGACAGGATCCATACGAAAATCATCACCCGGAGACCTCGCAACACCATACAGATGATAGCCATGGCCAAGAGTATGATTGAGATAGATAAAATGAATAGATCTAGAAAGAGAAAGGTTGATAAAAAATCGGGTGATCGAAAAGATGAACGACACCCCAGAAAGCCTCCAGACGGATTGAGCTGAGGCGCCGCCCCTCAGGCCGACACCTATAGCTGACCTTGAATACCCCGCTCAGTCAAATACTGGTTGCAATAAAAAAGACCAACGAGAGGAAGAGCTTAAAGTTCCCCAAGTACTTGAAGGACAGACGGTGGGGTACGATCCGAAAAAATATTATGAATTACACCGAACAAGAGGATATCACACAGATGAGTGCAGGATGCTGGCAGATGAAGTGCAAACCTTGATTTGTGTCAAGAAGTTTAGCCAGTTTGTGAAAGGTGTCACAAGGGAAGACAAGAAAACCGCTCTAGAAACATCAAAGTCCGGGGATGATAGGACCCAAAAGGCTAAAGGCCTGATAATGGTGATAGCGGAGGGACCGAGTTTTGAGCCACCTCAGAAGAAACACAAGGCGGTAGACCTAATGGGACGAGGCATCAAACTATTTAAATCCTGCCAAAGACATTCGCTGGTAAAGAAGAATCCCGCGGACCCCCTAGTCATCGAGACCGTAACTGAGGGATACATAGTTAGGAGGGTCCTGATTGACATAGAAAGCTCAGTTAATTTAATAACCAAATTAGCGCTGCGGTAACTAGACATACACTATAGCAGGGCCCAACCGGGTTGCAACCCTCTTGTTAGGCTCGGAGGGCAAACAGTCCCATCAATAGGATAAGTCACTCTAGAGATGGAGATAGGAGACAAGGACTTAACCTAGATGGGGGAGGTAGAGTTCACCATAGCCGACATCTTGGTGGGGTACAACATCATCTTGGGACGGCCTTTCCTAGTCGAGTCGGAAGCGTCATCTCTATGAAGTATTTGATACTCCAGATCCCAACAAAGAAAGGAACAACAGTGGTAGTGGGCAACCCCCAAGTGGCCCAAGAAGCGTATTTAGCATCCTTGTAGACTGAAACCGGCTCATTTGAGGCCTAGGAATGAGAAAGAGCGAAACCAGTGGGAGAACTGGAAGTGCTCACTATAGGCCAAAATTATTACACTTAAGATTGCAAAGGACCTGGAAAAAGAAGCGAAGGCCGCCGTGGCAAAAGTATTGAAAGAGTAGCAATACACTTTCTCATGGTCCCTAGACGACATCGAGGGGGTAAGTCCTAAGGTCATGTGATACAGTCTAAATATAGACCCTTCGGCCCCCCTAGTAAAGCAAAAGAAGTGTAAGCACGCCCCTGAACGGCAAAAGGCAATTGAAGTAGAAATTAAAAAGCTGCTCGAGGTGGCTCACATTCGAAAGGAAAACTACCCCAAATGGTTAGCCAATATAGTGCTGGTAAAGAAGCACAATGGATCATGGTGAATGTGCGTAGACTTTACGGACTTGAACAAAGCTTGCCCCAAGGACAACTACCCTTTACTGACCATTGACCAACTAGTAGACTCAACGGCTGGATTCGCGATTTATTCCCTCCTAGACTCCAGAGCGGGATATCATCAGATCCTAATGGACCCCAAAGATGAAGAGAAAACTTCCTTTATCACACAGAAGGGGATATACTATTACCGAGTGATGCTGTTCAGGCTAAAAAATGCAGGAGCCACCTACTAGCGGCTTGTAAACAAGATGTTTAAAGGGTAGATAGGTGACAATATTGAGGTGTATATAGATGACATGATCATAAAAATCAAGGATGAGGGTAGCCATGCGGCAAACATCGAGAAGGTATTCAAGGTGCTATAGAAATATCGGCTAAAGCTAAACTCATAAAAATGCATCTTTGAAGTAAAAAGCGACAAATTCCTGGTGTTCCTCATCTCCAAGAGGGGCATAGAAGCAAACCCCGAGAAGATCAAAGCTATTATCAAAATGCAGCCACCTTATAATCTAAACAAGGTACAATGCCTCAATGGCCGGATTAACGCCTTGGGATGATTCATCTCTTTCTCCGTAAAGAGGTGCCTACCCTTCTACAAGGCAATCAAGCAAGATAAAGCTTTTAAATAGGACAAATGTTGTGACCTCTTTTGAAAGTTTGAAGATGTTCCTGGCCTCGCCCCCGTTACTTAGCCTTCCTATCCGTGGCGAGCTACTATACCTCTACCTGGCGGCTACCAACGAAGAAGTTGGGGCAGTTTTAGTGAAAGAGCAAGATAGCAAGCAGCACCCCATCTACTACACCAGCAAGGTGCTAAAAAATGTAGAACTAAGATTCCTAAAGATCTAGAAGCTAGCCTTAAGCCTAATCTCCAGGTCAGCAAGATTGAGGCCCTACTTCCAAGCGCACACCATAACTATAAGGACCAATTTCCCCCTGAAAAAGGTACTTTAGCCGCCTGAGGCGTTAGGCAGGATGGCCGAATGGGCAATAAGATTGGGAGAATTTGACATCAGGTTTAAAGGAAGGACGGCCTTGAAAGCTCAAGTGCTAGCCGACTTCATGGTCAAGTTTATAGGCCTCAAGCCAACAGAGGTTGTCAAAACGGAGCTGTGGATCGTATATATAGATGGAGCATCCTCAATCAAGGGGGCCAGCATTGAAATGTTAGTAAAGGGACAAGACCGCGTCCACCTAGAATATGCTGCCAAACTTACCTTTCCAGCAACCAATAACATAGCATAATATGAGGCTATTATCAAGGGCCTCGAGCTGGTGACTGAAATCGCCCCTGACAAGGTAATCATCCGAAGTGACCCCCGGCTGGTATCCAACCAGGTCAACAGAAACTTTGAGACCAAGGAAGGAAGCATGGTTAGATATTTATGTAAAGTTCAAACATTGGTGGAAAACTTAGAGAAAAGGGGGATGGAGTGGAAAGTTGAGCACATCCCCAGGGCTCAAAATGAGACGGCTGACAAGTTAGCAAAGGCCGCAGCCAGCCTAGATGACTGTAAAAAGCTGAGCTATCCATACAAAGTTCTAGTCCACCCAAGCTGTGAAGAAGAGGTACATTGCATTGAGGAAGGAAACAACGACTGGCGTCAGCCTATAATCACCTATCTCAGAGAAAACAAACTCCCAGTCGACGAGGAGGAAGCCTCCAAAGTTATTCGCAAATCTATGAGGTACTCCCTCAGATATGGCGAACTCTATAGAAAATCCTATGCGGATGCCAGGCAAAAATGTGTGACCCCTATCCAAGGCAAAGGCATCCTAGAAGAAATACACGAAGGAATTTGCGAGTCTCATTAGGCGGCGTCCATATTACTCAGAAGAATCAGCTTGGTCGGCTATTACTGGAAAACCATAGAGGCGGATGGCGCCGACCATGTTTGAAGTTGCCACCCATACCAAGTACACGCCAGAAAGACGTACATACCCCAGGTGAGTCAGCGGCCCCTCATAACCGCATGGCCATTTTCAACATGGGGAATCGATATAGCCGGACCTCTGCTAAAAGCCAGCGGACAAAGAAAGTTTATAATTGTTGCCATCGACCACTTCACTAAGTAGGTCGAGGTAATCGCCGTAAACACCATCACCCCAGAGAAGGTCATTGACTTCATCTGGAAAAACATCATCACGAGATTTGGGATTCTAAGGAAGATCGTGGCAGACAATGACACTTAATTTAAATCAAGGAAGTTCCTAGAATTCTGCCAAGGACTAAAGATAAGGAGCCACTTCTCTTTCATGGCGCATCCACAGATTAATGGCTAGACATAAGTTACCAACAGAACCCTGGGTGAAGGGTTGAAAAAGCTCCTCGAAAGAGGAAGAAAAGGGTCTTGGCCAGACGAACTCATAAGCGTGTTGTAATCCTATCGAACCACTCCTTGTAGACCGACAGGTGAGATACCCTACTCCCTTGTACACAGAACAGAAGCCATGATCCCAATAGAAATTGCGGCCCTAACTGACAGGGTTGTCCATTACTCCGGAGAAGATAATTAATTTTAACTTGAAGCACCACCTAGACAGTCTCAAAGAGAGAAGGGAGTGAGCTTGTATCAGAATGGCCGCCTACAAAGCCAAAATCACTAAGTACCATGACAGAAAGGTTAGAAGCCTATGACTCTGAGAAGGGGACCTGGTCCTTAAAGACTCCACTGCCTCTCAATCTCGAAAAGGCAAAGGTAACCTTAGAGCTAACTAGGAAGGACCATACAAGATAAATGCAGCCTTGGGTCAGGCTATGTACCGCCTCAGCGACCTCAGCGGCAAAGAACTGCCAAGAACGTGGAACATCTCCAATTTGAGACCTTACTACAAGGCCACCGACGGCTGGGGAACCAGACGGCATCACTTTTTTCCTCCCCTTGGATTATTTTCCACTGGGTTTTTTTCTTGGGAAGGTTTTTAATGAGGCAGCATCCCCTAGACCTTTGACCGGTTAACAAAGTACTGGACAATGTAATTTATAATCTATTCTAGTTGTGCTTATCAATAAGAGAGCTTTGTTTAAATTTCATTGTGTGTTTGCTTCTATTTATACCTAGCCCTTAACGGCAATCGCCTTGAATGCCCAACAGCGGCCATTACCTTGCCCACCAAGTGGCACCACATAGCCCCAGACGGCTACCATGATTCTAAAACTAAGCTAACAAGCCTTAGACAATCTAAACGGATGTTTAAAACTAAGCTAAAAAGCCTTAGACAGTCTAAACGGATGCTTAAACTTAGCTAACATGTCTTAGCAAGCCTAAGCCATAGTTATAATTAAACCCACGAAGTGGTATCCATAATCAACACATCTAAGCTAACGAGCCTTAGGCAAACCATACAAAGCATATTCTTAGATAAATCTAAGTCAAGCAAACCCTGAGGCGGGTAACGATACATGGAAATGCGAGATAGAAAACATTCACCTAAACAAGCAAAAGCAAAAAGCATAAGAGGCTAATGGTTGAAGAAAATAGAAATTGGCATTAAATAAATTATCAATACGTACAATGACTGAGAGCAAAAAATAAATAAATAAATCTAGTCTAAGTTAGAAGGATCTTGGCTCGAGGCATTGGCTCTACCGACTGGGAGCTCACCACCCGGAAGTTCAATAAGCTTGCCTCCACCATTCTCCACCGGCTCAAGAGGGCTATCAGAAACCTCCTTAAAAGTTGAGAAGGCCACATTCTGAACCATCCTATCCTCGAGCTCTAGCTAATGTTGACGCATCGGTTTGAGGAGTCAGGAACCAAATAATCAGGCCATCTTCACCATCTTCCCGACGAGACCATCCAGCTCGACGTCTCGTTCCTGCACCTTCTTCTTAAGTTCCCCGACCTCCCCCTAAGCCAGCACCAACTCTCCCTGAGTTTGGGATAAATCCCTCTCTAAAGCGATGTTGCATTGGAGGATTTGCTTATAGACTTCACGGAGCCTCTCCAACTCCCACTCCATCTCCCTATACTTGGCCGCCACCGCCACAACCTCCTCTCTTGCCTTCACCGCCTCGACCTCCCTCTGCTTGGCCGCCGCTACCTCCTTCTTAGCTGCCTGGGGGTCAGCCTTCACCACTTAGAGGTCCGCCTTGACTTTTGCATAGTTAGAGGTATGTATCAAGACATGACCTGCATAAACGCGCACCATCACCGGCCAAACAAGAAAAACTTACAATTAAACTTACAATCACATACCTCCGAGAGCTGGTCAATGATAACTCCAATCACACACGTACTGGACTTCCCCTCGTAAACCTTTATCTCCCTTGGCAGAGGGAGGATGCTTCTCTAAGCCAACTCGACTTGAGGGCTGTTTATTCCCCCCTTGAGGGCCGGTTAAATCGAAGAAACTCTCCTTGAATCGAGCAGAGGGGGAGACGATAGCAGTAAGAGTCAGCTCGTTGTGTAGCCCCTGGCACTGGTTCAAGCCAGATGGCTCTAGACCCTGCAAAAGAACCAAATCAGTAACACAGCTTGCAAAGCAAACATATCAAAGTAATATCGAAGTACTTCACGCCCCCTCTTGGGCATTGTCTCGGTCGGGGAAGCAACTCTCTCGATAAAAAGAGCATCATCCCTCGATCTCTTCTTGTCCGAGGCCTTGCTGCAGAAAGCTAACTTTAAGGCGTCATCCTTGGTAAGGTCCACCATCTCTGCCTCCTTTCGCTGGTTCTCCTGGCCTAGGTCCTTTGTACCTTTCGCTAGATATTTGTTAAGAGCTGCATTTAGACGAAACGATGACATCCTAAAAAAATAAAACACAGAAATAAGCTTACCAATAATATCGATTTCTTCGTCGTAGTACACGATGTTTGGGTCGTCCTACCCAATGATCTTGGTGTTATTCAAGTAGGACCAGGCGATGGTCACCAATGACCACCGCCTCTATTCCAGCTGGCCGAACACGTCGATACAATTGTCCAACTCCAACCCTTTAGTGGGCATCGCCTCAGGCACGTCCTTCCTCCATCGAGACGGGAATGACGGATATTGAGGATTTATCTTTATATAGAAGTAAAATTGCTTAAAATTTTGAACTGATTGCGGCCGGTCTGAGAAGTGATAAAACCCATCCTTGTGGCTGAAGTGAAGATGATCCTCCGAGGCCCTCCGCCTGAAGGAAGCCAGCCGGCAGAAGAAGACCGAGTCGAAACCAAAATCCAGGCCACGACAAAGGTGGTAGTGATCCACTATATCAGGCCAATAATTGAGGTGTATTTGAGCCGGGCACACACCCCAATCGGTTAGAAGCTTAGTGATCTCCTCGGGAAGTGGATACATGAAGCCGACCCAAACTTACTCTATATAAATGCTAAAGTAGCCATCAGGAGGAGTATAAACCCGCTCATGGCGAGCCAGTAGTAGGCATGGCTTCCCGATCAGCCACTTATGCACCTGTGCTTCAAACCCGATGTCCACCTCGCTAGAGATAGACACCATGCTCCCGATCCGAGGCGTAGGCCCCCTAGCACGGCTCTTCCTCGCCCGCCGGGGAACACCCGCTGCCCTAGTCCTCATTTGCTTAGGAGCCGGCTGAGGAGACAAAGTCCCCACTTTACACGTGGACCTACCCATGTCTGTAGGACCGTCAACTTCCTCGTACTACTCTATAGCCCGAATCTCTAAGTCATTCAACTGAACGGAGGGCCACGACTTGGAAGATGACCCCGCCTGACTAGCCATTATCATATGGGCCCTTCTTTTAGTCCTAATAAAGGGACGTTGGTTAGTTCTATCGATGGTTACCGGCTGATCTAGGAGACTGTCCAAGTCCTGGTCGAGCCTCGTAAGGCGACCCTCGATCTAGGCAAAGAGGACATCACCACTTGAACTACTGGAATAGCTTATCCTAAGAATGAAGGGGGAAAAGTCAGGCCGCGGGCTCAAGACTAAAGGGAATGTCGCCTTAAGGGGGGCCACGCTAATTGGATGGGCCTCCCACAAGCCCTACAGCCTAATCTAAGATAGGCCCAACAACGCCGATAACCCTAACCCAAAATCGCAGTACTGCCGCTAAAAAGACCTCTATCTCGTTTCTCGCCACCAACGGCGCTAGGTCAGTATAATTTGGCTAGAGCAACAAGCATCAAGTTAATCGTACATGGAAATGTTTCCAATACTGAAACTACAGTGTGCAAGTTCAAAGGTCTACCCAAAATCGGGAATGCAAAAATCATGACAAAATCACAGTCAAGCATCACATTCAACATGACAGATGCTTAGATTATCACCCTAGGCTACTCGAAGAATAAAAGCAATAACCCAGAACAGAGTACTTACTTGTAATCGGGGTTGAAGGGAAATACTCTCGCAGTCGTGAAGATGCAGAAATCGTCGGAGGGAAGCTTAGAGATTCTCTGCCGAAAAATACAAGCCACGAGATAATTCGGTAAAAGTGGTGACTGTGGGAGGTCCCGCGCTATTTATAAGAGGACTTTTGAATTTAAAAAGATGCAGAAGGATCCAGAAGAACACGTGGCGCACCCTCATAGCGTGACACACTGCAAGTAGCATTTTGACAGTTGTGACTAGAATTGTAAAGGCCAAGTGACGTCGTCCTCAAGACGGTGTCCCTAACGAGATGACAGAAGCCTAAAAGACTTCTTTACAAACTTGCGGGGGGACCTCTGATAATGGGCTATATGCTCAAGGTGCGTATCTTGCGTATATGGCACCCCCTCGAGTTCCCATTTGATAATGATGGGTTTCTCTCCCCAGATGCGCCTCACTTGCATGAGACGTCATCTCGACTCGCCAACCTTCGTGTTGCTAACATAGCAAACACATGGTACCGGCAGCCATCTCATCAGCGAGACGACATCTACAACGACGTTAATGACCCAGTCAAAACAATAACCAACCACTCCCAAAATGAGGAATTGACGGGATTTGACCTGGTCTCCCTATAATTCCGGGATCACGATCCCACTTTTAAATTCCTAACTACCAGGTCATGGATAACGATCACGAGAAAGCCTATAAATACCAAAGGCCTGCCACAAGAATGGTATTCATTCTCTTCACTCACTACCAAAATTCTGCCATTTTCTATTCTCAAATTGCTTTATTAAGGTCACTGACTTAGGCATCGGAGGTTTTCCCGGAGACAAACCCCAATCCTTTGATCCTTCTTTGTTTTGCAGGTTGAATCCCAAACCAATATCCTAATCATTTTCCAGAAGTTCCATCGCATTGGCTACACTTTAACAACGAAGAACTTTCAATTATTATAAATTTATAATACTACTAATTAAGCGTGAGAGAAGAATAATGATTAAAAACAATTACATACTTAAAGTCGCAATTTTATTGTAATGGCACTCGTGCTTCTTAATTGCCTTTTCTAATGGTGTTTGATAATCATAATACACTAAATATTATAGACCATTCTAGATTTTAAACACAATTAAGTTTTTCTTTTCTAAACAGAAACAATCAGAACTACAACAAAAAAAAAATGATAAGTGACTTGATATGGGTTAAGTAAATTTTTGAGTTTGAGTACTAGTGAATGCAAAAAATCTTAATTGGGAGACTCATCCGCCACAGCTAGGTGCGTGACCCAGGTCAGATCTTAATATAATCGAAGTAAAGTTTCAATGAACCAGATGGACAATAAAAAAACCGGACAAAACTGATTTTAGTAGTATAATTTATAGTATACCTTAACTAATTACAGTTTTTGTGAGATTGAAATAAAATTGAAGGAATACATGGTTTTGATTGTCTCCATCAAAATTGATGTTCCAATCATATGGAATGGGTCCATAGAAGTGTGGTAAGATGGGGCATTAAATATTAGGTCAAACCAATATCTCAAGGGATGAGATATATATTAGAGTAATATCATATTATATGTGGGTATAAGTCGTGTTTATGGTGCTTTTGCTTGCCGCAATAAGTGATATTAAAGTCATGCTCCGATGTTAGCCGTAATGTGGATGAATTCTTAAGATCTAGCCCAATTTAATCACCGGATATCTGTGAAACCGCTAGTACTCTATATATAGGCGTATCCTCCAATACATAAGAGTGAAATATGCGCGTTGTAGATAGATGGTTGATCAATCGAGGGAAGACTCGATAACACTTTGTTCGAGGGGAAGATTGTTGGGATGCAATAAATGTCCCACATCAGTTACAAAGAAGGAGATGAAATGATTTATAGGTGTGCATAATTTCTGCAATGGTATGAGCCCTTTTGAGGTAAAGCCTAAAAGAAAAACCATGAGGGCTTAAGTTAAAAGTGAATAGTATCGAATCATATGTAAGGATATGTTAGAAGCTTGTTAGTAGCGGTATTGAATAAAATAAAAAATACTATATTTCATGAAGAATAAGTACATATTACAATATGATTCTCAAAGATATAGAAATGTAACAATTATAATATAATGATACTTAAACCTTTTACCGAAGAAGAAGCTTATTGCGGAGGTTTGAAACTCAGTTTCCTTAAGACAATTATTCATCCGCTACTGGTGAATTTGTCTCCCAGGATACAACCGTAATCGCTAGTCGAACTCTAACCGTGTGAAGAGCAATTCACAAGAACCTAAAACTAAGCAGCCTTCTTGTAAAAGGAATGAAAACTCTGAGAGATATTTTTAGTATAAAACAGAAAATAAATCACAAAGTAAACAAGCACAAATATCAGCTGGGTTTTTCTAGAATAAAATATAGAAGAACAAGTGTTTTCTTTAGAAGGCATACAAGAGTAGGGTATTTATAGGGTATATGGTATTAACATGGCTTAATGAGGTTTAAAAGTCATTAACTTTTGTAACCACAAATTTATGGTGAATGTTATGAAAAATGTTATTTATTAAGGGATTTATCACCTATTAATCCATAATAAAAATCTGGTGAAAAAATATGACGAGACAATATTTTTTCCAGTATCGAATCACCGATTTAACGCGTATAAGTTTGATAGATGTTCAAGCTTTAAACTACAATTCCTCATTCACCGTTAATCCGTTTTAGCCGTATAATATATCGTTGAAAAGCTCTCGAAGCGTAAAATATAATGACATATTTCATGTTATTCAAATCATAGATTTTTCATATTATAATTAAGCCTAAAGTTGATAGTACATATCATTATCACTTATGACATATTTCCAACAGGATATGGAGTGCTTAAGCGCTTCCTTGAGTCGCAACACTGAAGATTGAAAAGTGAAACTGATCACTATCTATTCAGTCAAAAAAGTAACTCAAATCTTGAGATTTGAATTCTCTAAAGTTGTACCTTTTATTCAATCTCAACCATCCATTGAGTTTTAATGGTTTAATTTAATTTTAATTTTAGTAATTTATAGGGTTCACAATACAATTAAAATATACAACTTTAGGGATTTTAAACTTTAAAAAAATCTAAATCTTAAATCTTATAACTATTGTTAATTTTAGGATTAATAAAACCTTAAAGCATGAGTCACTACGGATTATCAATCCAACTCCATATAAAATAACTCCTTAAATACATTGATACTTTGTAATTAGTCTTTGGTTGTTCCAATGAGTGGACTTTAATCATCTATCTATTGGAGAATATTATTCTAATAAACGAATTTATTAAAACATTTTATTTAGCTGCAATGAAATTTAAATCCAATCTTTACTACTACAAACTTTTTTTTAACTTCTAAATTTACCATACAGATTTTTATTAAGCTAGCTAGAAGAGCAACAAATTCGTTTACTATAATTAATTGGTTCCAATTTTGTTACTTTACTACATTGTTTGTATTTTTACTTATTATATCTATAATAATATTTAGCAACATTAAATATTAACATTACATTATTAATTATTTTAAATAATTAATTATAATATTATATTATTATTAATTAATATAATCTTCATAATAATTGTATTATTAATGAAATTATGATTATAATTTTTTTAAAATGACCTCATATGGACTTACAATAATAATAAAGGAAAACATTATCCCACTCCGCTCAAATGTGAACTCGAACCTATTACCTCTAAGAGGACAACTTTAAGGCTCAACCACTAGACAAGCCCATACCACAAAATTATGATTATAATTAATAAATTATTAACTATAATATATAAATATAATTATTTAATTAATTATTACTAATAAGAATTAATATTATATTTATAATAATTATAAAAAATAAGTATCATTGTAATATATTAATTATTATAATTAATAATTATTATTTAATATTTATTATTATTAAATATTAAAAATAGTATAATGAAAATAATACTAATTTAATTAATTATTATGATAAACATTAGTATATTTATTTATATTTATTATTATTATTAAATATTAATATTGATAATAAAATTATTACCATAAAAATGGATTAAGCACCTGCAAAATGCAATTGTCAGAAATAAGGACATAAATAGGGTAAAGTTAAAGAATATGTACATGCTTGAGGCAACTTTAACTGGATCCAAAAATAACCTTTTAAGCCCGTTTTGGAATTGTATGGAATACGGGCTCTCTGTTCCCGTTTTGAGACAATTTTAGCCCGTTTTGGGTTTCACTGCAGCCAAGGCGACTGACCTGTCGCCTCAGCTGCAACAATGTCCCAAAACGAGCTATGAGAGCTCGTTTTGAGACATTACAGCGTGGGAATCTCCCAACAGGGAAGATTCCCACGCTTAATTTGACTGGTCTTGTCTTGGAAAGACCAGTATAAAAACCTAATAACTACGCCCACCTCCCCCACCCCCATTAAAATCCCATGCATGCATCTCATATTTTACCACAATTTCACTCCGTAACTCTCCCACTTTCCTAACATGTTTCTCCCTTTATTTTTATTTCAACAAGTTATAGTTAAGGTAAAAAAATTGATAAACTCTTGGTTTATTATGTTAATTTTATATGTTTTTGCATGTCTTATGATATTTTTGCAAGTTAATCTCCCTTCTTTTAATTTTTTATTGTAGTAATTGTTAAGTGTATAACGAAATTAAGTGTTTTACATGTTTTAGTAAATTTCACTACACTTTCATTCTACAACTCTCCCACTAGACTGATATCTTCCTCCCTTTATTTTTCTTACTACAAGTTTTAGTCAAGGTAAAAATTTGTTAACTCTATGTTTATTTTGTTAATTTTTTCTTTTATTGCAAAGAACATAACTAAAGCATATTGTTAATTTTCTATATTTTACAGGTTTAGTACTATCCAAAATAAGGTATGTAACTATGAAATGAAAATTTAACTTTAATGTTGTAGTTTTGTTCATGAAATTTTTAAATTTTCAAATATTAGGATATTTTTGCATGTGTAGTTGGAAAAATATGAATCCACCCTTCAAATGTGTTCTAAGAAAAAAATTACTCTAATCATATTTTACCATGTGTAGTTAAGAAAAGAATAAAAAATATATTTTATGATTCTTTAATTCTTCATATGTTCTAAAATGTGATAGTTTAATAATATAGTAATATTGTGATGTTTAAGTTTATGAATATTTGTAGTTTATAAGATTCCTAATTTTTAAATTTAGTTCATAATTGTTAGTAAAAGCAAAAAAAAAAAGTATTTTATTGATTCTTTTAAATAACAAACTGTCTAATGTGGTTTATATTAATACGTTGGTTAGTTGTATAAATATTTTAAAGTCCATAATATTAAATTGTTGAAATTATAAATATTATGTACACGGAAACAAGATATAAATATTATGTACACGTAGATTATAGTTTACAATGAGATTTGTTAGTATGTTATTAAATATATAAATTTTTAAATTATGATTTGTTATTATGTTAATATATGATCTGGTGAATATATTTGAAATAAGTTCCAAGTTATTTATTTATGAAAAAATTAGCACTGATGATGAATTTTATTATATTTGCAATGCAAGGAAAAAAATGACAGTCAATAACCATTACATTATATATTGGGGAGGAAGGATGCAAATAAGCGATGTTGGATTTGTGTATGATATGAGTAGCCCAACAACTATGCAAAAACGTGTGAAGGTTAAGAAGGCTGACAAGGCTGATTACATCAAGGGGAACGACCGAGTGATCCATAGCGTCCTTGGCCTCTACGAGCAGCTCCAGCAGCATCTACTCCCTATATGTCCTCGTATCCACAGAAATGATATGATTGAGTATCATAACGAATAACGGTTGGAGGAGGAGAAAAGGCGCCTCAAAGGCGTTGTAGACGTTGAGGAGGAAGAAGATGATGAAGATGAGAAGCTTGAAGGGGATGTTGGGATCGAGCCCGAGGGGAAAGATGAGGCGGGCGTAGACGTAGCTGGCGAGAGTGCGCCAATGTCCCAAGGGGAGCAATGTTCTTTTGAGGTATGATTGTGTTTATGTGCCTGATTTTGAAATTATTTAGGAACGCTGTTGACGTGTGGCTTTCATATTTTTCAGCAACCCGCGAGGAAGAGAGGTCGGGATAACCAGAGTGGGACACAGCACTATAGTGTGCCGGAGGGCATAAACTTTATGGAAGGGCGTCTGGTCAATTCGTTGGAAACCACATTCCTGTTGATGAATTCCCGGGGCGAGTTCCTCCCTACGAATATAGGCTCGAGTCGGCAGGCTCCAATTTTCATGCCCGAAAATACTACTTATGTAAGGCCTAGTAATTATTTTGTTTAGCCTTGGATGCGGGTGTCTAATGATTTGCCTTTTGGATTTTTCAGGTGGCGCGGAGCCATATGGAGCAGCTCCCAGAGAACAATTTTATTCTCCGGGATGCACTTATCGGGCAGTCGCTCCTTGCTCAGGTATTTTATGCATATGTTAAGATGGGATGCATGTATGGATGTTGTGAATGATATGCATTGTTGATATTTTCTCTGGTTTGCAAGATTTCTTGGCCCTTTCCTTGTCAGATGCTAATGCAGCCGAGCGGCGGTACAAGGAGGAGACTGCAGACCTACGGCGTCGCGTGAGTGACCTTGAGGGTCAGCTGGAAGCTACCATCCAGGAATGGAGAAGTAAGCAGCACCTGGACCGTACGCACCCTGGTAGTACCAGTCGTAGGGGGATCAAGATGTTTACCAGCCGACACCCGCATGCCATGGCTGAGGAGTCCAGCAGTGTGCCCATGACAAAGGGAAGGGAAGAGGACGATGTTGATGACTGGCTTGTGAGTCCTGAAGACATTTCATCTCGTCCGGTCGGTAGTGGCGGGCATGCCTAGTTTTTTATTTTGCTCTTTTTTTTATTTCCTTGTTTGTACCCTTGATACATTGGGGTTGGAATAATTTGGTTTTTTCTGTTGGGTCGTGGTCTAGACATTCAGAATTTTTAGAAGGTTTGTGCCTTCGGGCTTTTTCATTTTGAATAAGAATGGGTCGCTATTTAGAAAGGCATTAGAAACGTGGTATAGGATTGTTTACAGGTTTTGTACAGGTCTGAAATGAATAAAAATGCTTCTGATGTCGCCGGAAAATTCACTTCATATCACCCCCGGCATTACCCATATCGCCCAAACTAATTTAGCCAAAATAATATATACAGGGCTGTCTGAAAGTCTATATCATCAGCGGCATCATCTGATATTGCCCAATCTAATCCATATCACCGGCGGCATCATTTACATCGCCGGTGGCATCACCCATATCGTCGGCGGTATCAATTTTCCAGCAATTTGATTTCAACTATTATGTCCATTCCTGTCATGGCAACCTATAATCAAAAGCTATGGGGTTTTCAGTAGAGTCTGGGGAATGCAGACTGGAAGAGGCTTGAAAATTTAGGCTTTTGGGGTTTCGATATATCGCGGCGTTGCCCGTAAGCTGCAAATTCCTTCGAGCGGCACTATCTTTTTGGGATCCAATGGACCACGTTTTTCGATTTTCATCATTCGAGCTTTGCCCCTTGCTCGAAATATTCCACGCTATTTTAGGGACACCGTGTCCTAAATGCATTTCACTGGCGTTGCCGGACATTCATTTTGGCATAGATGGAATTCCTCGAGGGTTATGGAATTTGGATTCTGTGGACCCATTTCTGTCTCGGTTGCCCGATAAACTTGGGTTTTAGCTCGGAGCAGTTCTAGAGTGGTGCTGTGAAGTGTCCCGATCCCATCCTGCTTAGCCATTCATGGTGGCATTGCTACTCATGGCGGAGTTTATGTGCGGAGTGAGCTCGATTGCTCCGCTTAGGCTGATTTTGCTCATCAGCCCTATGTCGATAGGGGCTTCTCCCGTGGCTGTAGGATTGGCCGATGTTTTTCTGAATGTGGATGCTGCTTCTGTTGACCCGTCACTTATCGGAGATTAACTCATATTATTGCAGATACCTTTTATTCTTTCTGATTCCGTACATTTCCTTCCCTAATCCTTACCTGAGTTTTGAATTATAAGTATGGCTAATGGAGAATCTGAAGTTGAGGGAGACGCCATGAGGGAACCTGAAAAAGTATCTTCCCGTCCATTTGAGGGAGAGAGGGCTCACGCGGGTTGATTTCGATGAGTTGACATATGACGATTGGGTGCCTATTTTGAGGGGATATACTGACGCGTAGGTTTAGTGGGTTAGTCCATGGTGGAGAATTCAAGATGCGGTTGTAGAATCTTGAGGAGCATGTATTCAGCTGATAGGTCTGGAGAAATCTTCATTTTATACCCCTTACCGGTTGTGTCGTCAGTATGGCAAGAGGTAAAGAGTCCCAATGAAACTGCCCACAACTAGATCAGAGTTTACAAAGTCAGGTGGGTCGACTATATTCGGGAGAAGTGGTCTAGGGAGGCCATATTTGAGATTCTGGATTATGATCACATGGAAACCATCGAAACTGACACACACTATAGGGGATGGCTTGCTGAGATAAGAGACTTGCCGACCCGTCGGAAGTGGTCATGGGCCCATTTTGAGGGGGAACATTCTGAGCAGGGAGAGGACCCCTTTTCTACCAGCACACCGAGGCGGATCTCTAGGTACTGTGACGATGATGCGGGGAGTTCGATTTGAGTCTTGCTTTTGTTAGAACTATCAAACCCTCTTTTATTTTTTTTGCATCTGAAATAAAATGAACTCTGTCCAAGGCTTGCTGAAGTTTTCTTAATCTTATAAATACAGGATCCACATAAGTATAAGCATTTAGATTTCAACAAAAGAGAAACTTTTATTAATTAAGATAAAATAAAGTACATGATGTTTGATTGACATTCCCATTGATTTAACTCCCGATGCCAATTAGCCGAGATCGGTTTTCTAGAAGGCACTCGCTCTTTGCTCACATACCCTAACTTTTGCCTAGATTGCCCTTTTTAGGTTTTTGATCTAGCGGGCTTGTCTCATCCCCTAATTTTTACACGGCTAGTTCACAGGATACCAATCGTCGGGCATCACCCTAATTTTTGCTCGATCAGTAAAAGACTGAAAGGCGGGTAATTATCACGTATATATTTTTTTGGTGTGCTCCTTTTCTGATTTGGTTCTTTTGAATTAAACATGATAAGGCTTAAGCCTATCTTGGTTTACGGGATTTACAAACTTGTTCCCATCTATGTCCATAAGTTTAGCTGCCCCTTTGCTAAGCAGCTTCTTTATTACATATGGTCCTTCCCAGTTTGGCCTAAATTTACCCCTCGCATCAGTGGTAGAGTGTTTCAACTGCTTGAGGACCAAATCACCGGCCTTCAGGGGGAACTTTTGATGTCTTACCCGACTGTTATATGCTCGAGCCATACGTTGTTGATACATCTGGAGGTTGTCGAGGGTCTTCAACCTCTGCTCATCCATCATGTTCAACTGTTCAAATCTCGCCCAAGTCCATTTGGATTCTTCTAATTTAGCCTCTAGAGTGACTCTTAACGAGGTCACCTGAGTTTCAACTGGCAAGACTGCTTCCATCCCGTAGACCAGGGAGAACGGAGTTTGGCCCGTCGGGGTGCGTATGCTGGTGCGATATCCCCAGATAGTGAAATGTAGCTTATCCACTGATCCCTGTAGCCGGCTATCATCTTAGAAAGAATCATCTTTACTGATTTATTGACTGCCTCAACAGCTCCATTAGCTTGTGGTATGTATGGAGAAGACCTATGGTGCTCGATCCCATACTTCTCAATTAGAGAAGTAGTTGCTCCTTGAAATTGTACTCCATTGTCTGAGACTATATGGTGTGGGAGCCCATACCGAGCAAAGATGTGCTTTTATATGAACTTGGCCATCTGCTCGGCGGTGACATTGGTGAAGGATTTGGCTTCCACCCATTTCGAAAAGTAATCTACTGCTACTACAATGAATTTGTGGCCATTTCTTGAGGAAGGATGGATTTCACCTATTATATCTATCCCCTATGCCGAGAATGGCCAAGGGGTGGATAAGTGATGGAGCTCAGTAGGTGGCAGATGCTGCATATCTCCGTAAACCTGGGATTGGTGGCATCATTTGACCTGGGCGATACAATCGGCTGTGACAATGAGCCAAAAATACCCCAGCAGCTGGATTTTCTTTGCAAGAGCAAGATCGTTCATATGAGGGCCACAGTCACCGGTATGGACCTGGGTCATTACGTTCTGAGCCTCAGAATCAGTGAGGCAGCAGAGAAGTAGGCTATCTCCGGTGCACTTGAATAGATTATTATCCATAATAAGAAACTGGATAACGAGTTATCATAGGGTGGTATGGTCCGAGTCAGAAGAATCTGTGGGGTATTGGCCGGTCTGAAGAAATAGGACGATGTCAGAATACCAACAAGGTTCAGATGAAATGGCGAGAATTGGAGGAGTTGATTGAACATGATATGGGATTTTAGTGGACATCAAAACCAAAGGGTGGATAGGTTGCTGTTGGGGTCCTTCCCACATGGATGCGAGAGTGGCGAGATCATCTGCCATTTGATTCTCATCTCAAGGGATATGGCGGTACAAGCACGAGGTAAATTTCTCAGATAATTCACGGACAGCCTCAATATAAGGATAGAGAGATTCTTCTTTAACTTCCCAATCTCCAATGACCTGACGGACAACCAGAGCCGAATCTTCGATAACGGATACATGGCAGGCCCGAACCTGAATAAGAGCCTCAAGGCCGAATAGGCAAGCTTCGTATTCAGCGCCATTGTTGGTGATAGCAAATTGTAAACTTTTAGACAATGGGATTATCTCATTATCTAGTGTGACAATGATGACCCCGAGACTTGCTCCCTGATGGTTCACAGTGCCGTCAAAGTACATTGTCCAAATGTCGTCAAGGGTTATAATAGAGCCGAGCTGTTCATAAGGAAACTCTAAATTTTCCTTATAGTAGGAGCTGGGGGGTTGATTAGCCAGGAATTCAGCTATAGCCCACCCCTTAATGACCTTCAGGTTACATATTCAATGTCAAACTCAGACAGGAGAAGTAGCCATTGGGACAATTTGCCGGTCAGAGTAGGGGATTGATAAAAAAACTTCATTGGGTCAATCTTAGCTATGGCTTGGACGCGATAAGATTGGAAATAATGTCACAACTTCTTAGTGAGCCAAACCATGGTAGTACAGGTCTTTTCTACAATCGAATACCGGGTTTCATAATCTAACAGCTTCTTACTTAAGTAGTAGATGGCATGTTCATGCTTATCATCATGTTCCTGGACAAGCATAGCCCCGACGGAAGTTTCCTCAGTGGCCAGATATAGGATGAGTGGTTTTCTTGGGATGGGGGGTGTCAAGACGGGTGGATCGACAAGATATGCCTTGATTCTATCAAATGCTACTTGGCAGTGATCATTCCATACCACGGGTTGTTTTTTTTAATAGTTTAAAGATGGGTTCACAAACAGTAGTGAGGTGAGCTATGAATCGACTAACATACTACAAGGACCCTAAAAATGATCGGACCCTCTTCTCCGTCTTAGGGGGAGGCATGTCCTTGATGGCTTTGGCTTTGTCCGGATCCATTTCAATCCCTTTTTGGCTAACTACGTATCCTAACAGCTTGCCGCAGGTAACTCTAAATACGCATTTCTTTGGATTTAGGCAAAGATTATACTTTTCAATACGAGTCATAAACTTGTCGAGAACAGCCCGGTGCTCCTCTCGAGTGGCGGACTTCACAATCATGTCATCCACATACACTTCCACTTCTTTATAAATCAGGTCATGTAGGAGGGCGGTCACAGCCCGCTGATAAGTGGCCCCGGCATTTTTCAACCCGAACGGCATTACCTTGTAGCAATACACCACCCATTCAGTGATGAATGTTATTTTGACTATATCGATAATATTAACCAGAATCTGATTGTACCCCGAGAACCCATCCGTGAATGAATATATAGCTGCCCTGGCGGCGCTATCAATCAGGACATCAATGTGTGGGAGAGGGAAGTTGTCTTTTGGTGAGGCTTTATTGAGGTCTCAGAAATCCACACACACTCGGACCTTTCCATCCTTCTTCGGCACTGGGACAATGTTGGACAACCAAGTCGGGTATTCTACCACTTCTATAAATCGAGCTTTGATCAACCTTGAAACCTTTGTCTCAACCTGTTCTGCCCATTCATGTCTCAACCGGCGAAGTTTCTTCTTGACAGGTTGAAATTTAGGATCAGTTGGGATTCTGTGTTCGAAGATTTATCGGTCAACCCCAGGCATGTCTTTGTATGACCAGGCAAAAGTGTTAACATGATCTTTAAGCACTTTTATGATCTCACTTCTTTCCTCGGGAGTTAAATCTTTGGAAATGGTTACTATTTTGGGATTGTCATCTGTACTTAGGTTTATTTCACTTAATAATGTATCACTAATGCCAAAAACATTATGCGTATTGTTATGTAAATGCATGGATCCATCAGGAAAGACATCAAACAAGTAAGTAGAACGAAAGTTATTTATTGCATTAAAAGCCTCATAAGCAGCATTGTTTGCATCAAAAACATCAGAAATATTAAAAATTACATCGTCTATATCCTCCACCACAGGCGGAGGGGCTTCAGTAGCAACATCGATAGGATTAGTGTCCTCTATATCGTTTGTCAGAATGGTGTTTAGGTCATGCTCTAGAGTAGTCTTTTAGGCAATGGTGAGTGATGGTCCTTCAGACAGATTGGCCTTTTCGGTAAGAGCCCTGGCAAGCTTTCCTACTATAGCTGTCATAGCATCTTCTTCCCCGGTACCCTTTCAACCCTTCCTCATCAGTAGTGCCATTGCTTTTGTCACAGTTGCCACAGCATTCTCAATTTCTAGATCGATAGACTCTTCATTACTTCTCTCAGGCTCATCCTCAGGATACATCTTACTTTTCCCTTTAGCCTTATCAGAAACAATATTGACAGGCGCATCAAGCTCGGTAGGCTTAGGTTCAGCTAAAACTATCATGCGACCAGTCTCAAAGTTATAGACATCTTTAAAGATCTCAAAGCCGGGCCACATTTTCCTGCCATACTCAATTGGCTCAGGCTCTAACTTATAAGGCCTCTTGCCTTGGATCTCACAAACAGTGACCATGCGGCAGTAGCAAGAAGGGACGCGGCGATAGGCTTTTCTAGGCTTATATCCTAATCCAGCTCCATGAATAAGGATCTTCGGCTCTAATGCCTCAATAATTCCCTGTTCGTGTACTCTTCCACCTCTGCCAGGCTTATATCCAGATTTCTTCATTAGTTTCCCCACACCTGCTTAAAGTTAGCTATGCCAAAGGGGAGGAGGCTTCTGAGCTTTGCTAATCATGGCAATCTGAAGGCCCTTTTCTAGATTAGCTTCGGCTTCCATAACAGCCATAACAGAAGCGGGATCGGCCTCTATAGTCATCATTCTGTCATTATAAATTAGCTTGATTTTTAGTGTAGTGTGAAGGGAACTGCACCTAAAGCATGGAGCCATGTTCGGCTAAGCAACAGAGAATAGGTAACGGGAATGTCAAGTACGGTGAAATGCACATTGCTTGCCATACCTTTGACAGTGACTTCTGCCTCAAAAGTCTCAATTACATTGCGCTTTGAATCATCATAAGCTCTAATAACCGTGTTGGACCTTTCAAGCATGTCCTTTGACAGCCCCAAATAAGGAAGGATTTTTAGAGGGCATACGTTTAGAGCGGAGCCATCATCCACCATGACGCACGGGATGACCTTATCGAGAATTTGGATTCGGATGAATAAGGCCCTATTGTGATCCCTACCCTCGAGCGTAAGATCAAAACTGTCAAACACAATCTGAGGCCCTTTTCTTAGGGGAATGCCTTCTCCTATTGTGGCACACATCTCAACGACCGAGGTGGTCGGATTAGCTTTCAGATCAAGGAGCCGTCTGATCAAACCCTTGCGATGCCTTTCAGAGTTAATTACCAGTTGCCAGATGCTATATCAGGCTTGGGTGTTTTTCAGCTGGGTAATAAGGGATTCAACCTCAAGACTGGTAGGGATAGGCGGAGGTGGAGAATGGGTTCTTACAGTAGTTCCAACTCTGCTAGGAATCGGGTCTTTATTTAGGCAAAGATATCGGTCTTCCGGCTGATATACATGACGACTCTGGGTAATATTAAGGACATCATCGAGCAAAAAGCTCTTAGTGGCTCGCATTTCAAATAGGTACTGTTGCTCTTCGGAGTCCAAATCTGGGTTTTGTAGCTCATATTTGTCCATGCTAAAAAGGTCATTGCGATTAACCTTGAATAAGTTAGTGCTTATGGCCTTGGTCTCTTGAGCCATTTCCCCATCCTCATCAGAATAATTCTCCTTCAAAATAAAGGAATCTACGCTAAACAGTGTTTTCCCCTTAGCTTTCTTTCTTTTTACCATAAATGGTTTAGACCTGCGGCTCTCTTGCTTTGGTTGGTTTGGATCAATTTTCATTCCTTAAATGGAGTTAACTTCCGGGTTGGCTTGATTGATAAGATCAAAAACCGAGTAAGATGGTAGACCTGAACCGATGACCAGGATAGAGTTACTACTGTCCGACCTCTGAACAAGGAGATCAAAGACTGTAGCTTCGGATAAACCAGATTGGACCATGCCGACCTTACTTCTGAAATTCGGTAAAGGATTATTTATAGTGCTCGGAGCCTTGTCCGATTCAGCGATCTTTGCTTTGCTAACTAACCGTTGAATTGCTGAGAGCAGGGCCTTGCAATTATTAGTTTGGTGTCCTACCTGAACGTGATAATTATAGAAGTTATTCTTATCTTCAGGTCTAGGTGGCTTGTATTCCTGAAGGGAGTGTATGAAACCTGCTTCCCTCAAACGCTAGAAGATGACCCGCTGGGGCAACTTATAAGGGTTGGTCAAAACAAAAGGGGGGCAAAGAGGCTAGATTGTGGCAATCATTGATGGAGCCAGAGTGACTATGAGGGGCATAGCGGGGGCATGAGAAATGGCTTGAATTACAGCCGGTGTTTTAGGCTAAGCCGGCGCCAGGGCTGAGGGTTGAGCTTTATTCTTCCTGAACCACGGTTTCCCCGCTCTCTCCACCTTCTCACGCTCTGCCTTACGCTCAATTTTTTCAGCTTTCTCAAACACAGCCTTGTAAGAAAGAAAGGAATCAGTAGCCATTTCCTTGTAGAATAGGGGGAGAGTCCCTTCGAGGAGTTTGACAATCATTTCCTCAAGGTTGAGCTTAGACTTCATCAAAACCTGAGTCGACATCCGCCTATTGAAGTATTGCTTAAAGGTTTCGTTGGGCATTTGATGGATCCTCTCAAGATGTTGGAGGGTCATCTCCATTATAGTATTGAAACCATAATGCACCTTTAATGCCTCGGATAAGAGAGTCCAGTCGACGATAATATATTGCGGCAAGGTGTAATACCATTCGAGGGCAGGACCCTAAAGGGAGCAGGGAAACATTTCAGCAAGCACCTTATCACTCAGCTTCTTCACCCGCATCACTCTTTCATACATTATAATGTAAGAGGCAGGTGCTTCTGAGCCATTATAATGAGCCATATTTGGCATAGTAAAATTATCGGGGACCCAATCTTTGACCCTCTCAGGTTTTTTTTCAGTGATGAGGCGGTTGATGTAAGCTTGGATCTCGGGCATCATGCCCGGAGGCTGCGTGACCTGGTCGCTGGCTAATTTATGAGAGATAGTCGAGGCTTCAGGTGTCACGTTCAGAGAATGCGCGACCTGGTCGTTGATAGTTTGAGAAGCTATCATTTACCGATCAAAGGCGGCTAATTCAGGTGTCACGCCCGGCAGTTGCATGACCTAATCGTTGAGTGTTGGAGGTAGCAGAGCGCGAATGGTCAGCTAGCTAGCAAAAGGATTTTGGGGGTAGGTGGTACCTTTAGGAGTTACAATAAACTACGGAGGTGTGAAGGAGGGTAGTGACTGAGAAACTGGGCTTTGGTGAGTGAATATCGAAGGGGTGGAGCTCTGAGCAAAGGGTCTTGGATTAAAAGGTACAACTGATGGGATGGTCAAAGTTGATAAGAAAGCTGAAGCCTGCCCAAACTGGAATGGACTCACCATAGGTTAGGTTGGTTAAAACATAGGTGCAACGGGTCTTGCCCCTACCAGACTGGTCAACATCTGTGCCAAATTATTCGGGGCCTGAATATTAGATACCGATAGTCAATCAGAATTCCTATCTTTAAGAGCTCGCTTAACGAACCTTAGTTTGGATAAGGAACTGTGTCATAGGACTGGTAAAGTCAAAACCAGGTGATGGTTGGGATCCTGTTCCCGAGCTGGAAGTAGGGCCAAAGGGCTCTTCTGGAGGATGGGTCCCTTCATTTCTTGGAAAAGATATGGCTAGTCGAGAAGGATTTTAGCTTAACTGAACTTGTTCCGAATCTGACCCCCCGCTGGAATCGGTGTATGGAATTCCTTTGACTTTCGTAGTGACAATCGGGGTCAGAGGATGACGTATCAGGCGATGTTCTATCCTTTTCCAAGCCAAGGTGCGATGATCAGTGCACCTCCTCCTAGCTGAAATGGTAGGCAATGGATCAGACCATGAATGGGTTGGTGAATGGTATGGATGGTGTGCATGCCTTTTGTTCCTTGGGAGCGATGCATGATGCATATGGTTGTACGTAGATGTGGTTAGAGATGGCGTGATGGCTTATCCCTCTAACATACGTGGGACGTTTGTACCCCACATCATACATAGCGATATGTGGTAACGCAACAGAGGTACAAGAGAAGTCCTACGTGTGTTGCTAAACCTCTCCCACGGGTGGAAGTGGTAAGGGTAAGTTGATTCATTTTTGGCTCTTAAAGCTGTTGCATGGGGGTGCATGATCACAGAGCACATAGCACGCGAATCGTCCCTCTTCCAACCTTATGACTCCCGCGTAACGCCTCTTTGGAAGGATGGAGTTTGGCCTCTTCACCGGTAATGGCGAAAGAAGCACGTCCCAATTATTTTATTTATTTTGGGTAATCCTAAGGGGAATGATGTGCTAAGGCCTTTTCTAGCGTGGCTCTGGTATAGGGTTATTAACGTAGAAGGTTCTCGTTTACCTTGATTCCACGTTACTCAACCACTACCCAAATAGGTGTGATCGTAGGAGTTTACGTGTTGGTTAAAATGAGTGATCCACCCACTAGGCATCCTCAATTCCAACAGGGCATGAGTAATACTTCGTGAGCTTCTCGGGTAAAATAGGGCACCTAAAATTACCGAACTATCTACACGCGTGAGGATAAAATGTTATAAAAAAAGAATGAAGTTTTAATTTGGCCAATGATTTCAATACATCATCAAAATCCTTTAAACTTATTAAAAATATTGAGTTCTAGTTTAAAGAAAAACTCCCTAGCGGAGTCGCCACTGTAAGCGGACGACGTTTCGCGCGACGATTGCGGGGCCCGAGCCCCGGTCGGGCTGGCCTCTTGGAATGAGGGGGGAGATGCGTTTGATGTGATTGGAAAATGATTTTGCATATTTTAATGCTCAAAAGATACGAGATCGAAACCTCATACTTAAGATAGAGTCGCCACCTGATTCAGCTCAACCGGGAAATTCTTGGTACGATTTTCCCACCGGGTGGTTGGACCATACCTTAAGTAGAGATTCCGAGTTCGGATGATGTTATCTATTTTTCATTAGGACAATTTAAAGTACTTCATTCTTTCTTAATTGGTTTAATCCATCTTATTTATTTGTATTTTCAGTTATTTTGTTGTTTTCGCATTTATCAAGCAATTGAAATAATGAATAAAATATTTACAGCCATTAAAAAAATAAGTGCGGTAAACAAAATTATTATAAGGCTTCTAAGTCCTATACATTTTTCTATGCAATAAATAAAATACCTGAATGTCTGATATACGTCTGCCTGCAGAAAATTGTTAGCACGGGTATAGCCTATTTTATTTACAGTATTATAAAACCCGATATGATGGCTAAAATGAGATTCAAACGGCGTTTTCGAGGAAATTCCATTTTTAATCAGATTTTAGGCTCACTCGTTATTTTAACCAGATTATGAGTGAAAATACCCACACATTACGGGTTGGGGTCTGTTTGCAAGAGATTCTAAACTTCCCTCATTACATTATATGTTCTAGCTTCGGAAAATGAGCTAATCCGGAAACAAATGAAAATAAAACTGTTGTCCAGAAAATCATATCGCCGATGATACAACTGATGCCGCCGGTGAAATGGCTGATGCCGCCGGCGGCATCAATTATGTCACCGGCGATATCAGTTTGTAGGCAGTAGTGGTGGCAGTAAAAATGACCGAAAACTCAAAAATGAATATAAATCGACGAAAATTAACACAAATCAATGATATTAATGCCAAAGAGCTATGAGACTCAGGATTTTTACCTCGAGGTCATGAATCCACCTCTTCGTGAACCGAAAGAAACACCTCCGGGGAGCTTGTTATGACGATTTAGCAATAAATTTAAGTGCTTCTAGTTTCTAAATCTAATTAAGTTGATTTTAACTTAAAGACTTGCTGATTTCAAACTCACAATCAGAGAATTCAAAGAAGAAAAAACCAGAAAAAATGGATCGGAATCCTTTTTTTTTCCTGTTTTATCTAGTTCTTATCTCACTAAAATCTATTTCCACATTAAAATCCTAACATTCAATTCTCCCCTTTTTAAATGCAGCTCAAGGTCTGCTTTTATGGGTGAAATGGGGTGTTTTTTGAGGTCTTTTTGACCAATTCCGCCAAAAGTGGCCGAAAGGCTGTCTGTGGAGGGATCTGTTTCGGGCCATGCCGCCGGCGACATCACCATGTCGCCGGTGGTATGGTGATGTCGCCGACGGTATGGTGATGCCGCCAGCGGCATGGCTGATGCCGCTGGTGGCATCAGCCTCCAGCACACTGACAGCTAACGGGCCCAAAAGCCAAAAAAGTCATGAAAAGTGGTTTAATAGTGGGTGGAAAGGCATCTTTTTAACTTTTAATAATATTTTAATGGGTATTCATTATTTGGGTGTAAATCATCGGTTCAAGCTCCTACTGGACGCGTTATCGGCCACGCCGAACTGGATTCTTCCAAGTATAAAATTCGCGAGGAATATTATTCTGGTAATAAAATTTCTAAAGAGAACTTTTATTTTGAGGCACTAAAATCGGGTACACGTCATCATCGTCTCGCGAGAGGGACTACAAAATCCCGTGGTCACAGCAATGAAAAAGGAGAAGGTTCTTCTTGGACGTCATTTATCTCATATGCAACAAAGAGCTCAGCTGTTTTGTAGGATGGGATGTTTTCCAAATTATAATGAATGAAATCAATTCCTTCATCGCTACAAATATCCACGTGGCCATAATAATCAGGTGAAACAGGATACTTGTACAGGATCTTTGTTATCCTTCCGTTATTTCCAAATCCAATCTCTGTTGATATCTTTTCTATAAGACAACTAAAAGACGGCTTTTTCTTAACCTTCACACGTTTTTGCATAGTTGTTGGGCTACTCATATCGTACACAAATCCAACATCGCTTATTTGCATCCTTCCTCCCCATATAATGTAATGATTATTGACTGTCATTTTTTTCCTTGCATTGCAACTATAATAAAATTCATCATCAGTGCTAATTTTTATATAAATAAATAACTTGGAACTTATTGCAAATATATTCACCAGATCATATATTAACATAATAACAAATCATAATTTAAAAATTTATATATTTAATAGCATACTAACAAATCTCATTGTACACTATAATCTATGTGTACATAATATTTATATCTTATTTCCGTGTACATAATATTTATAATTTCAACAATTTAATAATATGAACTTTAAAATATTTATACACCTAACCAACTTATTAATACAAACCACATTAGACAGTTTATTATTTAAAAGAATCAACAAAATACTATTTTTTTGCTTTTACTACTAACAATTATGAACTAAATTCAAAAATCAAGAATCTTATAAACTACAAATATTCATAAACTTAAACATCACAATATTACTATATTATTAAACTAACACAATTTAGAACATATGAAGAGTTAAAGAATCATAAAATATATTTTTTATTCTTTTCTTAACTACACATGGTAAAATATGATTAGAGTAATTTTTTTCTTAGAACACATTTGAAGGGTGGATTCATAATTTTTTAACTACACATGCAAAAATATCCTAATATTTGAAAATTTAAAAATTTCATGAACAAAACTACAAAATTAAAGTTAAATTTTCATTTCATGGTTACATACCTTATTTTGGATAGTACTAAACCTGTAAAATATAGAAAATTAACAATATGCTTTAGTTATGTTCTTTGTAATAAAAGAAAAAATTAACAAAATAACTATAGAGGTAACAAATTTTTACCTTGACTAAAACTTGTAGTAAGAAAGATAAAGGGAGGAAGATATCAGTCTAGTGGGAGAATTGTAGAGTGAAAGTAGAGTGAAATTTACTAAAACATGTAAAACACTTAATTTCATTATACACTTAACAATTACTACAATAAAAAATTTAAAGAAGGGAGATTAACTTGCAAAAATATCATAAAACATGCAAAAATATATAAAATTAACATAATAAGAGTTTATCAATTTTTTACTTTAACTATAACTTGTTGAAGTAAAAATAAAGCGAGAAAGATGTTAGAAAAGTGGGAGAGTTAGGGAGTGAAATTGTGGTAAAATATGAGATGCATGCATGGGATTTTAATGGGGTGGGGGAGGTGGGTGTAGTTATTAGGTTTTTTGACTGGTCTTTCCAAGACAAGATCAGTCAAATGTTGGGAGATTCCCACGCTGCAATGTCCCAAAACGGGTTCTTATAGCCCGTTTTGAGTCATTGCTGCAGCTGACGCGATAGGTCAGTCGCCTTAAATTTATTTTGTAAAGAAAAATTGTCCCAAAATGGGAACAGAGAGCTCGTATTCCATACAATTCCAAAACGGGCTTTGAAAGGTTATTTTGGATCTAGTTAAAGTTGCCTCAAGCATGTACTTATTCTTTAACTTTACCCTCTCTATGTCCCTATTTCTGAAAATAGCATTTTTCAGGTGCTTAATCCATTAATAATATTTATAAACATTATTATAGTACTTATAAACATGAGCCAATTGCTTTTTATACTCTGGTTAGAGGAGTATCTTTTCACGTAAGTACCCCAAGAAAAACCAATTTAGCTTGAAGTCTTATTTTTAATGTTATTCATCTAAATACTTATTTAAGTTGCCCCTTCTCTCTTGGCATCTACCCATTCATTTAAATCTCTAGTTAAGGAGGAATGAGAAAGTTTTGGCTTTCTTCTTCCTCCTCCCTTATATGAGTTTAATATTTTTCTTTTGTGTTAAATAATTCATTGTTATTATTTTTAGTTTCAATAACGAGATCGATTTCTTCAATCATGGATTTGATGCTACACATCTCAATCTTGATAGTTTATCACGGGTAGGACTTAATATGCCTTTAGACAAGATACATGCATGATCTTTCACAGTAAGCACCCAGATTTATCTACTATGCAAGATCGTTCTAGATCTGCAATAATGATGATGTTATGGCATACGCAGAAGCTCTTACAGTTGTAGATTGAAGACGTTAGTTGAGATTGAGAAAACAAAGGTTGCAAAGCTCTTTTTTTAAGAATTATTTTTGAAGAGGCTAGGTATTGAACTTAGGACCTCCCATCACTAACATTGAGTGGTGTACCAATTGAGCTACACCTAATTGGTTGCAACACTCTTTTTTTGTTTTATAATTTGGTTAATCTTGCCGTATGGCTTGTTTGTCTTGTGTAAAAGTAAGTTTAGTATGTTTGTTTGGTTGTGTTTGTCTGGTGTTTTAACTCTGGTCTTATATTTAAAGCTATGTAGCACGGAAACGAGAAAGGAAACGTTTCCGGAAATCGAAAACGCACTCTAGAAACGCAAAAAATAACGCGATTTTAGGTTTCTGAGAGGGAAACGAAAACGGGGAACGTTAGTGTCTAGGAGTTTCCATGCTTCCTAGGTTTAAAGTAGTTTTTGAAATTGTCCATGTTAATCGGTCACGAATTATGCTGCACAATTGTTAGCTAGAGCAATTGATTCTTCAACATGTAGGGGGATCTATCCACCTTTAATTATAGCTGTTATTATCTCTGATTTGATATAATAGACTATACTCTTCAGTCAAAAAACAATATTTATAAACATTTTATTTTTCTATTGATCACTATGACGCAAAATTATTAATAATTGCATCGGTGGAAATCATCAGCAAATAGTTTATTCTATTAATTCTTTTGATAGACAAATTTAAAAATAATTCCACACTAGATTTTTTATTTTATATCTCCAACATGATGTGACACATTATATTGAACATTCATTATCTATTTGATCTTCTACAAATAGATAACTAAATAGAAGTTTGAATCATTAATTTAATTATATTTTAATGATGAAAAAGATTATTTAGGAAATTATTTATCTTTTTGTTATTATTTTATTTTAAAAAATTGCATCTCATAGTCAAATAGACAATCAGGTTATTCTACGGTGACTTTATTTTTTTCTAACTTTGCCACTAATACCATTGGATTGAACTTCACCCCACTAATCCAATGGTGATAAAATGTAAACTAACTTTTACTTTGTGAAAAATAAAGTCACCAAGTCTTCACTATAGACAATCTATTGTGACTACTTTTTAAAATTTCTTATCTATTTGGTTAAATTTCAAAAACATGCATTGTGGTTTAACACGTTTTCAAAATGGCGATCATTTTTTTATGTTTTAAAACGGGGTTTGTGGTTTCAAAAGTTAGCAAATATATGACAAAAAGAGATCCTTAATTTGAAAATATGTCAGGTAATCCTGTTTATTTCAAACTGAAAATTTGCAGGTTGATTAATAAAAATACAATACATCTCCATAATAATTTTTGAAATTTTTTTACAAGTATAGATATTTTGTTTATTTAAAAGACTGTGATAATTTTGAAAAATCATAACAAAATGAAAAAATCTCCGAAATTTATTCAAATCTTGCTATATAATTCATAAATATATTATTGATTTATAGGAATGTTGAATTAATTAAAATACCATTTACAGTATTAGAAAAGAGACATTTTAGAAATTTTTTATTTTTTTATAACGTTTTGAACTTCAGTCCTCGTTTCGAAAATAAAAATTTTATAATTCTCTTTTTGAAAATAATCGAAATCACAGGGTATATTTTTAAAATTTACCATATCTATTTTACACCTCATTAATATAAACTTCTATCGTACATGTTGGATAATCCTAAAACTCACGGTATAATAAAGATGCTTTACTATCACCAAAATATGTACAAAAGTTGGTACTTTTTATTCCTATAATACTCCACCGATATTTTTAAGGTGAATACATTAAAACACGTGGAAATAAATCTGTTTTAAAGTTGTCGAATTTATAATTAGTAATTACACAATTAGGTGCTTTATAATTTTGAGTTTCTTTCGATTTCTTTTCTCTTTCCTTTTCCCTTCTTTCTTTTTCTTCCACGATATTTTTAATCATAAATCGATTATATGCCAGCGAACTATGAAGAGGGTCCAAAGCACACTTTGGCGCAACCTTATACCGTTAGCTTTAGGTCACAATGATCAACAACAAAGTAAAATCTTTATAAATAATTTTAATGTTTAAGGATGATACATTTCCGGAATTTTACTATTTTTGTGTTAGGTAACAAATTGCAGTAGTGTTTTTTTGACCGGATTATGGATACAGATGGGACTTAGGTGAATGGGTAAAAGTAACAAAATTGGAACTAATTACTTATAGTAACCGAATTTGTTGCTCTTTTAGTTTAACAAAAATCTATATGGGTGGAATTTTAAGCGCACTTTATAAAGCGTCTGATGCACTGAATGTGTACTTGTGGGTAATCCTCACACGTGAGGTATAACAGGGATATAAAATATGTGATTTGTGCTTTATAAGCACACATTTAGCACTGCCCTGCGTGTTTCAGATTGCATTTATACATGCAGAATAAGAATGAAAAAAAATCAATATATATCTAATTTTAAAAATAAAAGATAACCAAAATATTTAAAAGATTCGTGTGAAATAGAAATTTATTTTAAGAGATAAGCTTCGTCAAAGTAATTAATTCTTAATCATTTCCCTTATTGCTCGTATTTTTTCAACTTGACATTAGTATCAAAGTGGCTCTTCGGACTTCAATTAACCGTGTTCTATCTTTTATGTAACCTGTATTTGTTTTCGTACAAAGTGTTTTATAGTACAAGCCAAAGGTACAAGAGTTTGTTAAATATGTAAAATTTTAAGGTGACTTTTAGCTTGCGGAATAACTATTTCATGAAATAGAAGAAAAACGAGTGAAAAAAATTAAAAAGGAGAGAATTTTTATCTATAATCTATTATCGGATGAAATAACTATTGATAGCTAATACATATTTTATAAAATAGCTATTCTTGTTTAAATGGTATACCTAGAACAATCCAAACCACGCATAGGGTTGAAAGTGGGGCGGAGAATCCCCGAACCCGATGGGAATTCGCCTCGATAGGAACGGGGAACCTCCAATAAGAATCCCCACTGGGTGGAGATGTGAATTTTTTAATCCTTGAATCCATTGGGGATGGAGACTATGTCTCCAAATCCGATAAATTCCCGAACCCGATAAGAAAAACTAATTTTTAATTTTTTATAAGTACTATTAAAATCTTATAAAAGTTATTGATTAAGCTTAAAAGTAGACTGTAAAATATAATAATATAATACTTACAATTATTAATTTCTCAAAGTGACAATATACTTAAAAATTAATATTCAACACCATTTCATTAATCATCTAATTGATTTTATAATTGAATTGATATTAATTATATTATATTGTTTTTAGTTTTATTTAATTATGTTCCGATTGTATCAATTTTTTCAATGTATTAATGTGAAAGGTAATTTTAATTTATGTTAATTTGGTAAAAAAAAATTAACATATTTTTTTATTAACGGAGAACTGGAGATTCCTCAATTAAAAACAGAGAAATATTTTTTCCAAAATCTTTAATGAGGATGGAAAAAAATTTCTCTCCAAAACCTTTATAAAAATAAAAAAAAAATACATTTTCCGCCCGCATAAGCCCCACCTTCAACCATCACTAACTAAATTATAAAAAATATATTAATAATAGTAACCAATAATTGAAAAAGAAAAACTAAAAAAACAGTGGGAGCCAAACAGCCAGGTGTGTGAGCATGCATGATGTATAGCTCATATTTGTCCATCTTCTCAAATCAACATGAGTTGTATATAAATAACAGATTCCTCCATTGTTATCAATCCCTCATATGCCTTCAAAATCTTCCCCAATCTTTTAATTAAACCCCTAAAAAATGCTTCCTTTCGCCTCTCTCGATGACGCCGCCGCCGCTCTTGGCCGTAATCTCACTTTCGCCGAGACTTTGTGGTTCAATTACTCTGCCAACAAGTCCGATTACTTCCTCTATTGCCATAACATTATCTTTCTGTTCTTGATCTTCTCTCTTGTTCCTCTGCCTGTTGTTTTTATTGAACTCCTGCATTCTGCTGGATTCATTAAGTATAAGATTCAGCCCAAGGTCAGGCTTTCGTCCTCCGAAATTCTCAAATGCTACAAAGATGTCATGCGTATGTTCTTCCTTGTCGTCGGTCCCTTGCAATTGATCTCTTATCCTTCCGTTAAGGTGAGATTCTGGGGGGTTTTATTGGTTGTGTTAATTGGAATTGGTGCTAGTTGGGATTTTCAATTGCGATTTGTTTGCAAATAGATTTGTTGGATTTGGCATGCATTTAATTCTTATTTCTCTTGTATTTTATTGGATCTTCTATTGATTTGTGTGACATTGTGCAGTGTTAATTTGTTTGTCTCAAATTGTAAGGGATTTACTGGGTTTTATATTGATATTTTGATTCAGTATTGCTCGAATCTAAATCTTGTGAGATGAGTAAAAGATCCTAAGGGTTTCTATATTTAGTATTTCAGTGAATTTTGTTTTCCTTTTGTCAATATAGAAATATTGTTTACTTTTTTAGTGTTATGAAGTTCATGAAAATAGATTTTTTGTGGGTTTTTCTTTTCCGCCTTTTTGGCAGCTTGATCAATCATCACAAACGGCTCTTTTAATTTAGTTTTTACTGGGCAGTACTATGTAAGGATTTGTGAAGTTTGATTCAACAAAAGGGTGATTGGGAATTTCTCTTGTATACATATCTGACAGTATATCTTTACCTACAGATGGTTGGTATTAGAACAGGTTTGCCTTTGCCTTCAGGATGGGAAATTTTTCTACAGTTGCTGGTATACTTCATGGTGGAGGACTATACAAACTACTGGATCCATAGATTTCTACATAATAAATGGGGCTATGAGAATATTCACCGTGTTCATCACGAATATGCTGCCCCCATTGGTTTTGCTGCTTCATATGCACACTGGGCAGAGATTTTGATCCTTGGAATTCCATCTTTCCTTGGACCAGCAATGGTTCCTGGCCACATGATCACACTTTGGTTATGGATTGCTTTACGGCAGATTGAGGCTATTGAAACACACAGCGGGTAGGCATGCCCTGCCTTTCTTGATTCATTGATAGCCTTTTTCTGCCTTAGTTGATTGCATATGATGCCAAACTTGGAATGTCTTTTTGTCCTTTGATACTAGGATATTTCAGCAATTATTATAATGCCAAACTTGTATAAGTGGATTAGGATCAGCATAACACCATTTTTTTCTGTTTCTTATAATTTACTGTTGATTTTTAAGCTAGTTTTTGCTAAATCATTTTACTTAACTGAAAAAAGGATAGTGTATTTGTGTTTTTGTGTGTTTTTCGGCTTGTCACTTGCATTTTCGTCAACCCTTCCATTGTTACAAAGCAAAGAATGCAGTAGTCAACCTGAGTCAGTTGATTTATTAGATAATAACACTCTTAACAATGTCCTATGCTAAGTAAAAAGCTTGGTGTTGCCTTAAATGGCAAATGGTTCCTTCTACTTACATGTGTAGTTTTTTTGGGTTGGATAATAGATAGACAGGAAACTTGGAATCTTCACTATTCGACGATCATATTGCTTGATTCTTGATTTCCTTTTCTGAAAGTATGAGCGGCCTAGACTTGTTTGTTCGTCTCTGTTGGGGTTGGAACTGAGTCTTTGAAACATATCTTGCTTAAAGAGAAGTTCACAATTATTGATGAGCTGCAGTCTTGTAGAGTTGTTTTGAGATATATATACATTCATGTGATGGTGCATTAACATACATAGAGAGTTATTTGACAGAGATATATTGTTATGAAAGTAACATAATTATCTGGAACATATTTATCTTTGAATAGAAAGTTCAAATGGTATCTCCATTGTGACAGGCAGGATGCCTTAAGTTATACTGATGCAATGAAAGCACTACAGCATTTTGGTTCAGGTAGTTATGGTGATAGTTTTTAGTTATGGTCTCTAATTGTTTGCCCTAATGAATTGAGGAATAACTGGTGATTGTGATAGAAAATTGTCACTTTAGTATCATTTTGCCAAATTAATTTGCAAGTGAAGTCCACTTAAAACTAAAACTAACTTTAGCTCTTTATTGGATTTGGAACTCATTTTTGATTCATAGCCACTTCATTCTATTTGTAAAGAATCCATGTCCTAGTATAACTTTTCAAAGTCTATTTTGTCCTGGATTGAGCGTTGATGTGATATGTGAAATCGATATCTAAATCTATTTGATCTCACCTACTTGTGAACACACGAGTTATCTGAAAAAGGAATTTTTATTTTTAGTACCAAAAACCATTAACTTGTGATAAACCAAAACGGAGTGGCATGTCAAGTAAAAGTATCTCTGCATCATTTTTTGAATGTCATGCCTGCTTACATATTTACTCATTTAGTTATAGAAAATTTCGTGTTTCTGTTCTCACGTACATATAAAGTGGATCATTGTGCCTGATAGAGAATCAATTGGACTTGAATTGTTGGACTCGGGACCTGGTGAGCCTTTGAAGAATGAGAGTGAAATTAGTTATTCATTTTGTTGTTTTTGCTGAGCTGGCTTCTAGAATGTAACTGCTTGGCCTTTGTTTTCCTTTATTATGATTTGTTTTGCGGAGGGAGAAGGTAGGCAAGTTTTGTGAGTATTTTTCTGCTCTAGCAGAGGCTCCATTGTGGAGAGGGAAGTTTTCTTCCTAGGGGATTGCTTTTAGCAATTCATATATTAGTAAAAGCCAATTCTCTCATTTGTTTCTTCTTAATTCCTTGATTTTCTGTTTCTGTAATTTGATTTCTCATCAGTGCCTTATTATGCAGATATGACTTCCCATGGACTCCTACGAAATACATTCCATTTTACGGTGGTGCTGACCACCACGATTATCATCATTATGTGGGAGGACAAAGCCAGAGCAATTTTGCTTCTGTATTTACCTACTGTGATTATATTTATGGCACAGACAAGGTAAGCGCAAAAACTTTGTACCTAAAATCTGCACACCAGTTAAACAAATTCAATAAGTAAACCTCAATCTGGTGTTTGCTCCTCTGAACAGGGCTATCGGTATCAAAAGAAGCTTCTAAGCAAGGTAAGCACTTTTCGTTTGCCAAAAAGTCGATTGGCAACATGTCCCAATAAACTGATGAAATTATTTTTTGCTGATTAAATTATTCTGCTATCGTATGATTCAGTTGAAAGAGGGATATGCTAGTGACGGCGTGCAGAATGGAGGGTCAAGCCCACGAGATCTTAAGTCTGAGTAGTTTATGAGATTACCGAACTCTTAGGGTACATCTCTTTGGAGCCTCTGGTGTTATAGTCTGGTCAATGTTGAAGAAGTCTTTAGTATTTTAGGTGGAGATTTTACTGTGGTTTGTGTAGAATGAGTGCATATAGTTTTTGGTGCCGAAGTTTTAGAACTCGGGATTTCGGTAATGATAAAGCTCGGTTCAGCAGATTATGTATGTGAAATCAAGTGATGTTCTTTAGTTGTTGTTCAACATCTAAGTAGAGAAAAATGAATTTTCTTATTGAACTGAAATGCAATATTCCATTAATATATGTTGAAATGCTTATTGAATTGTTAGTACCACAAATGGTGCAAATATATTGATTCAATCCTTGACTTAATAATTATCATCCACCAGGATTTGATTGGTAGGTTTTATACATTTTTTGGTTTAATAGTTATGACAATATCTATGGATTGTTTTTCGTACAAAGGCAAGAGAGATGTAGTTAATTAAGCTGTGCTCAAATTTATATTGTAGAAGAAATTAAAAAAAAAAACTCTGAAAACATAAGAAAATATTTCAAAAAATAAAAGGAAATGCCTGATTCTGGCTTTCGCCCCCACTATACTCGCAAATAAACATGGATTAACCATGGTATATATACAACCAAACTGAGGAATATAAGCCCGTCTGGCTCAGTTGGTAGAGCGCAAGGCTCTTAATCTTATGATCGTGGGTTCGAGCTCCATGCTGGGCGATCATTTTTTTGAGTTCGTTTATTATATATAACGACCGGAAAAAGTAGTTTGCCTAAAAAGAAAAAGTAACAGACTGATACAGCTCAGACGTCCATCTTACCAACCACTTTTCTGTTTGTCTGAAATCCAGTTTAATTATTTATCCATATTTATTAGGGTTAAAAGTGGGGTTTATTGGACGGGAAATGCATTCCTCATCTTTATTAAGGTTTCGAGTAAAAGTTTTTCCAATCCTCATTAAGGATTTATGGAAAATTTTTCCCCGTTTTCAAATCGGAGATTTCCCATTCCTCATCGGAGAATCCCCAATTCCTAACATAAACTAAAATTACTTCGTATTAAGACGTCGAAAAAATTGATATAAGTTATATAATTAATGAAAATAATTAAATAAAATTAAAAATAATATAATATAATTAATATTAATTCAATTATAAAATCAATTTAATGGTTAATGAAATGAGGTTGAACATTAGTTTTCAATTATATTGTTACTTTTTAATATTGATAATTAGAAATTAATAATTATAAATATTATATTATGTTATTTTACAATCTATTTTTAAACTTAATCAAGAACTTTTATAATATTATTGATAGTATTTATAAAAAATTAAAAATTAGTTTTACTTATCGAATTTGGGGACATAGTATCCATCCCCATCCCCATCCCCACCCCGGGACGATTTTTATCGGAAATTCTCCGTCTCTATCAAGACAGATCCCCATCGTATTCAGAAAACCCCACTTTCAATCCTAATAATTACAAGCAATTTTTTTGAAAGAAAATAAATAAAAGCTAATAGCTTGTTTAATTGTTGAAATATACCATGTTTAATGGAAAATTAGAAACTGTTGTCCCCTTAACCACCATTTTATGGTCCTCGGCTCCTCCATGGCCACCATCACCTCCTCTCAAACTCCACCTCAACTGCACCATTTCACCGTTGCCACTGCAACCACCACTTTATCTATTGCCACCAGCGGCGTAGCTAGAATTTGGGTTCCGGTGGGGCACAATTTCAAACTGAGAAGAATATATAGCCGAAAACTGACGACGACAATGATAGTGAATCTGGGCAAAAGAAGGGAATCAATACCACTTTATGAGTTTTTTTTATAGTGAAGCTAATATTCGAGAATATCTCAAAGTTCAACCCATCAGTTAGCCTAGTGGTCAAAACTAAATTTGTAACCTCCAGAGGTTGACACTGGTTCAAGTTACATTTGGGATGTGGAGAGAATTTTCTTTGTATTTTAAAGTAAGCATAAATGTGTGAATTTTTTTTTTAAATTACCCTTCAATTTTAGAATTAGGTCGGTTTCATAAAAAAAATGAATCATAAAGTCTACGTATAACTAGAATTAACCTATAAAAAATTATTCAAATGAAATTAATTAATTTTATGAATATTATATTATAAATTACTTAAAAAATAAAAGAAGAAATAAATAAAATAGAATTATAAATTTTATCTACGCAAAGAAAGTTGAGATGATATATTTAAGAAGTTTTGTTTATTTAGAAAAAAGATTATATAAGAAAAATAATAATGATGAGATAAAAAGGAACAATTAATATATGAAAGCTTATCTACGTTTTTTTAAAAAAAGAAATTAAAAAACTAATTTTTGTAGGAAAATAAAAAATAAAAGTTTATATTATAGGAAAACAGATTATATTAAATAATTAAAGGGATGGAAAGAGAAAGTAAAGGTTGAGTTAAAAAAATAGATGGAAATGAGAAGAAACAAAATAAATAAAAAAAAAACAGATCACTAAGAATCGAACTTGGTACCAAAAAAATGAGAGTGCAATACTCTACTGCTGGGGCACAAACCACTCATTGTCAAAATTTCACTAATATAATTATATATTATTTTATTTTATTTACTCGACCTCGTATTTTCCGATGATCGATGAGACACGTTCCCCACTCCCTCCACCACAAGGACCACCACAATTTCACCACCATCTATGTTGCCACCATACTTTTTTTGTTGATAAAAAATATTATTATATAAACATGCAATAACTTTTTTCATTGATGTTAGAGTTGCATATACGATGGCAAGTGTTTTGAAGTGGGAGACCAACTCTACAACGGGTGTTCTGCCAATTCACTATTAAAGTTACAGTTGTTTTAGTAACACATTTTTCCATATTTCTTATTCCTAAAACTGGTATAAACACAATAATTTTTTTAGTCCAATCCACAGACAAAACTAATATCAATGGTTTAAGTAATAAATAAGGGTAAACTTACAAAAAGTATCTTATAATTTCACTCATTTATAAAATAGAATTTGTAGAATTTTTTTTTCAAACGAAGGTCTGAGGTTTAATGCCGTTAATAAATAAGGGTCTTTTTTTCTAACTCTGTCAAAAACAATAATGTGGCAAAGGGGTAATTTTGGAAAACCATTTTTTTTTTCATCTTTCCCTTTTCAAACCTTAGCTAACTTCATTCATCTTCCCCAACTCTCCTTCGTCTTCACTTGGAAATTAGTCCAAAACAAGATTAACTGAACCTATAACATTACCCAAAATTCAAAGAAACAAAATTCAAAGCGGCCAAATCGACTAAAACTCTACAATTGGATTTGACATCTTAAATTTCCGAGCTATTTTTTTTTTATTAATCCTTGGACAAGCAATTTGATTTAAGCATCAATGGAATCCTCAAACAAAGCTAATTAGACCAATCTCTGACAATCCCCTAATTTCTGGCTTCCTTTGCTCGCTCTGTTGCTCCCATCCTTGTTTCCTTCATTCCCTTCTGATCATACTCATCAAGAAACAATTTCCCCAAATAAGCATCATACCTAAATGCTTTAATTACAGGAGTAGTAATCATAAATGCCTCCAAACGGAACTCACATCGGCCACAAACACATCTACTATATCACTAAAACCCCCAATTATTGGATTCAATGAAATTTCGGTTGCCGTACAACCTAAAACCTTGCCAGTTGATAAGGGTTTCGATTGAGGGATTAAAATCGAAACACTCAAATTTTCCAACTCAGGCTTTGCTTCTCTTATTGCAGAAGCAAATTGAATAATACCGGCAAGGATAATGCTTTTAAATTCCTTCAAATTGAGATTGAATCAATCGTTCCTACGGGAAGAAGATGAAGAAGAGACGATAGAAATAGATTTGTTTAGGGTTCAATTAGGGGTTTAATTTTTGGACTAATTTGCAGCTGAAGAAGTTAGCTAGAACAAAAAAATTGGGTTTTTACGAAATTAATCCTTGCTTGCCACGTCATTTTTTACGGTGTTAGGAAGAAAATCCTTATTTGTTAATAAAGCAAAACCTCGGATCTATTTTTGAAAAAAAAATTTTAAAAATCCCATTTTATAAATGAGTGAAATTATATGGTCATTTTTTTAAATTTACCTTATAAATAAAGTAAAAAGAGAAACTAAGGATCTATTTAGCTGCAAAAATTTTTTTCCATTTTTCATTTTCAGTTTTCTTTTCATTTTCTAAATTTTTTAGTTTTTAATTTTCTATAAATAGCCCAATCTTATTTTTTATTTTTAAAAAATAATCAGTAATCTAATTTAAATTTTATTTATTAAAAATATTAAAATTATAATAAAAATATTCCAAATATAAATAAAGTAAAATGAGAAGCTAAAATCAATGGTTTAAGTGAAAATAATTTTTTAAATAATTATCAATGGTTTAAGTAACAACCAAGAATATAAATATAGTAAAATGAGAAACTAGCCGCATAAATTTTTTTCCTTTTTTTATTTTTAGTTTTTAATTTTCTATAAATAGTTAGTTTTTATTTTTTATTTTTACAAAGTAATTAGTATTATAATTTAAATTTTATTTGTTAAAAATATTATAAGTACAATAAAAATATTATAAATTAAAGTAAAACAATTATTTTATATAAAATTTTAACTTTTTTAAATAAAATTTGTATTATAGGCTTGCAATAATAATAAAGAAAAACCCTATCCCACACGAATGTGGACTCGAACCTGTGACCTCTAAGATCACAGCTTCATGTTTAACCACTTGAACTTAACCTTTGCCACTTTAAACTAACCAATTATAAAATGATAAAAATATAAATTGATTCGTTTATGTAGTGTTTAAATTATAAAAACTATTTTTTTTGTCTACGTTATAATAACTTTTGCCTTTAACACTCGAAAAGTTTATTCTATCACATTATGTAATTAAAGATGAATGCTTCAAGTTCGCCAATGTGTAGTTTCTCGTAATTCGTATATTTATACTAGAATCCTTCAATTGATTTTTCTTACTATAATAAGGAGCTAAGAATCCAAGAATAATAAAGTATGTTTAAATTTATTGGTTAAAAAAAATATCAATTAATTTAAAACAAATCTATATAAATTAAATCCGTGGAAAAAATATGCAATAAAAAGTTATAAAGTAAATAAGAATATTAATAAAAATATCAATTGGGTGTAGCTCAATTGGTACACCACTGAATGTTAGTGGTGGGAGGTCCTAAATTTAATATTTAACCTCTTCAAAATTCTTAAAAAGATATTAATAAAAAATAATTATTTTTATTAACAAGTAATTATATAAGTATATATATATATTAAAAAAATAAATTAAATTAATAAAGTATTGTATTGAATATATAAATTATGTGAACTGAATTTAAAAAATATATTTTTTTTACTGTAAGGTATAATTTAAAAAATTTTATAAAATCTTTTTATAATTTTATAATTTAAAAAATTGTGTAACATTAAAAAAAATTCTAGAAAATAGATATAGTTTTCTACGGACCCTAAACTCTTGATATGAAAATCGGCGCATATTAACTGGGCCATATCAGGAGAATGTCACTTATATGGGCTAAAAGAATTCCTGTCGACGTGTCAAAAATACATGGAACCACGTATACCCATTCAAAACCACAGCTTTAGCGGCTTCCATTCCCTCCATTTTCCTGTCCATCAAATTTCTCTTCATTTCTCGCTCTGGCTCGCGCTACCGTACGCTTCCCTTCTCAATTTAGCAAGCGCAGTAACTCTCTCTTCTTCCCTCTTCCATTCTATTCAATGGCATCTCTTGTCGGTCAATCTACTTCCATACTACCCGATCGATTTCGGGTCCTAAAACATGGTTCAACCAACCTTTTTGGTCCTGTTGTGTATTGGATGTTCAGAGATCAACGAATTAGGGATAATTGGACTTTGATCCACGCAATTCATCAGGCTAATAAGGCCAATGTGCCTGTAGCTGTTGCTTTTAATTTGTTTGATCAGTTCCTTGGGGCCAATGCTAGGCAACTAGGGTTTATGCTCAGAGGTTTGCGTCAGCTTCATGCGAAATTTGAACAAGAGCTCCAAATTCCATTTTTCGTATTCCAGGTAATACCTTTACAGTAGTTTTGTTTGAATTAGACCATCTCTTTTGTATATCCGTTTCCTGTAGGAATGCTTATTTTGTATAATGGTTTGTTTGGATGCTCTGAAAATGTTGAACTTTCTGTTAAATTTTATATTAAGGCAATTCTTTTGTGCTGAATTTCCAAATGTAACTGAAATTTCTCATGTTTTATGTCGAATATAATAACGAATGCATCTGCATAGGCATTGAATAAAGCTTTTCTATAGGAAATTTTTCACTTTTCCTGGCCTTTGCTTTTAGGGAGAAGCTGAAGAGACTATCCCGAGGTTTCTAAAAGAATGTGGAGCTTCACTCTTAGTTACTGATTTTTCACCTCTTAGAGAAATTCGTAAATGCAAAGATGAAATTTGTGTTAAGGTGGGTGATTCAGTGACCGTACATGAAGTGGATGCTCACAATGTAGTGCCTATGTGGGTAGCATCAGAGAAGCTGGAGTATAGTGCTAAGACTTTGAGAGGGAAAATAAATAAAAGACTGCCTGAATATCTCATTGATTTCCCTCAAATGCAACAACCTTGTAAAAAATGGGCCGTTCCAACAAATCAGTTGATTGATTGGGATAGTCTTCTCGATGAAGTTGTAAGGTTAGATAATGTTTTTTTCTAAATAGAGTTGTGTCATGCTTTATGAGAATGGTGGAATTTATTGTGTAATTTCATATGACTAGGAAAGGGGCAGAGGTTCCAGAAATTGATTGGTGCATTCCTGGAGAAGATGCAGCAGTGGAAGTACTGATGGGAAGCAAAAATGGATTTTTGACTAAGAGATTGAACAATTATTCTGCTGATAGGAACAATCCACTGAAGCCTCAGGGGCTTTCTGGTCTTTCACCTTATCTTCATTTCGGGCAAATATCTGCACAGAGATGCGCCCTAGAGGCTCGTAAAGTTCGGAATCTTTCTCCTCAGGTGTGTGGAATTGTATTTGGATCTACATTTACTATGATTTATTGGGGAAATTTGAATGTTTAACTGATTTATGAGATATCATTGCGAACTCTTTAGCACATATCCCTGCATTTAGTTCTGTCACAATTTATACATTTTGAGGGCTCATTGCGTCTAATACTCAATTTTAATATTTTTGCATGAAACTGTTAATCTGAAGTCAGTTGACAGTTTCTTGGAGGAGCTGATTGTGCGCAGAGAACTTGCGGATAACTTTTGTTTCTATCAGTCTCATTATGATTCACTCCTTGGGGCGTGGGAATGGGCCCGTACTTCTTTGAAGCTTCATGCGTCTGACAAGCGCGACCATATATACTCGTGAGTGTTATTTTTCTTGATTTAGTTGTTTATATTTTATACAAAGGTGTAAATTTCTGTCTGTTATACTTGGAGCTTTATCAATGACCATAAAATCTACAGGATGGAGCAATTGGAGAAGGCGCAAACAGCTGATCCGGTAGGCTTGCTTTTTCATACAAGTTTTAGGGCTATTGTATAGAAAATAAAGAAACTTACTGGATATATCTGTACAATTTTGTTGGTTGTTTTTCTGATGGATTAACGTTTCCTCCTTTGACTCTCGTAATTTCTAAAATCAATGCATTAGTGAATGCTATTTTCATATATATCATTTTGGATTTATAGGTTTTCTTACCACTGTTTTGATTATCAAATCATAATTTCAGCTTTGGAATGCTTCTCAATTGGAGATGGTGCACTATGGGAAAATGCATGGTTTTATGCGGTAAGTGTTTCTTACCTCTCTATCTGTTTTGTAGTAACAGTTCATTGAAAGCTGTGGAGTCTGGGTACAATGGGCTTACCACTTAATTCAAGTGTATGAAAGTAATGAATCAACTAACTAGCGCCACCATGTAAAACTTTTTGAGCTTACACTAAGAATTAAATTCCCGGACATTTTGATATATAATCACTTCAACAATACTTGGTGTCATTTTGAAGTTTGCAAGTAGATTAAAAATCCCTGAAGAAGTTGTTTGTAATGGCTGTTTGCAGCTATATCTAGCCTTTGTCAAAACTCTTAAAAATAGATGGAGAGTACATAATAAAGTTAAATCCCTGAAAAAGAAAAGTGCCATTGAGGCACCCCTAAGGCGCATGCCTCAGAACACCACCCCTCCTGTTGTATGGCAAGGCGCCAGAGGTCGCGCCCTTCGTGCGCATCTGACAACTATGCTTTCACAACAAATATTATGTTTTCAAAAGGAATTTGAATACCATCTCATTGACCTCGTACATCCTCACAATTTAAAAATCCAGTCGCCTCGAACTCCAAGATTACCATTGATAACCATGGTAAAGTAGCCAGAATTCAAAAACCAAATCTAACAACTTCAAGTTGACAATAATCTTTGCATATCTGAGAATAATATTTTTATACCAGAAGCCATTATGCATTTCCACATTTCGAACCTTTATATACTAAGGATAAGTGGATAAAGGAAAATAATAAGAAAGTAAGAAGACAAATGCCTACAACACGCTTACATGCAATGAAACTAATGATAACCAGGTGGTCCAGCCATAAATAACACTACCACTGAGGTCACCGACACAACTAAAATAAACCAAGTACCTTGGGTGGCTTAAATGGATAATCTGGAGGAAAATGAATTGTGACTAGAATTGTATATTTATTGTAGCGAATACCAGTATCTTCAAATTTTGTTCAAGACACTATATTCATAGTGTGCATTGGCAGTACATATTATAATCTAGTCTCAGATATTGTATTGAGAGTTACGTTAATTTTACGCAGGATGTATTGGGCAAAAAAGATTCTGGAATGGACAAAAGGGCCTGAAGAAGCTCTCGCAATAGCAATTCGTCTTAATGATAAGGTAATGTTGGCAAAACATAGTGTCACAATTAAGATTGTTGCAAATATCCACAAATTCGTATAATCACATAAAATGTTATTAAAATGCAGTACGAATTAGATGGAAGGGATCCAAGTGGGTATGTTGGTTGCATGTGGTCAATATGCGGTGTGCACGACCAGGTTTGCTCCAAATTGCTCTCCTTTTTGTTAATTTATGTTGAAGATTAACCATAATTTCTGTTTAATAGACTTATTATTTAGTATTGTACAATTCTTCCTTATTGAGATCCCCCTCCTGAATGGGATTTGCAGGGTTGGAAAGAGAGACCCGTTTTTGGGAAAATCCGTTACATGAACTTTGCAGGCTGCAAAAGGAAGTTCAATGTTGATGGTTACATCGCCTACGTGAAGAGGTTAGTGAGCGAAAATAAGAAAAGGAAAGCAGAAATCCAGCTTGCTAGAAAGGCAAAAGAGCAATGCATCCGAACGCCCTAGTCTGATTACTTGACAAAGTACCCCCTCTGACTAAAGCACGGTAAAAATCGACTCAATGTAGACTCGGTAAAGGGGTTAGTATAACATATTTATCAGGTTTAAGCACTGATACAATGTGCAGAATTATCAGGTAGGCTCCCTTTTGCAATGGTTTGTACAATTTATTTTGCTCCAATCATGCGCATGGAAATTATATGATTGGGTTGCAATGTTTTGACTGTTGTTTTAAATGAATATATGAGCATGTTTTATTCTCGACAATTGCAAAAGTACAAGATAAAAAAGCTGTTTTATGACCAGAAACATAAATGAACCTGATAAATGAAAATGCATTAGTGTTGATGGACAAACTAATAATGATATACCAGAATAGTCCATAATTCTGTTCCAGTGTTACTTTTCTTCAACAAATGAACTTGTCCTTTCTAAGTCATTGTAAAACTTCAATAGCAATGAACTAAGTATACGCCAGCCAAATGCTCATAAGCTATAATCATAACAGCATTTTGTTCCTTTTCTACTGTTGGTTAGTGGCGTAACATTATACACAGCGGGGAGTTTAGGCCGTTCCAAGCACACCATATATCAGTTCCCCCAACTCAAAACACGGTTCTGCCGAATGCTCACCCACCAACCACAAAAACCAGACATCTTACACTGAGCACTTGCAAAAAAATTGACCAATACTAAGAAATCACGTGTATCTATGAATAGAAATGAGATTAGAAATCATCACAACACCTATTGTATCCTTTCTCACGACAATTATATCTCCAGATCATCCAACGACAGTTCCTGTGCTGTCAATAGCTTTATTTTCTGTGTAGCAAAAAAAAAAAAAATCAGTTTGGCTAGAAGCATGGCTCATAATGGAAGAGGATTATTTGAAGCCTTGAGATAGAAGTAGTTACCGTGATAAATTGTAGAGGATCGTCAATGCTTGACGAACCTAGGATTACTTCCCTCTGCAGCTTATTTGTAAGCTTGTGACATACTCTTAGCTATGATTTAAAAGAGATAAATGTTGTAAGAACAATGCGAGAATACAGCCATTACAGAGAAATTGATATTATGCTGTTGGTACCTCTGATCTAGTTGCACCACCAACGATAAACACAAAAATACGCCGGCCCATCTTCTTGAAATCACTAGATGCATGTCTCAGTATTGAGTCACTGTCAGTCAGGAAAAAACAAACATTACAACCAAGAGCACAAGGAAAGCAAGCTGCAAATTGATGCACAACGAACCAGATAAACTTGCAGATAAAAAATTTCAGGACCAAATACATATGATGCCCCTCAACTTGGCACTAAGCACTATGCGCCACCCTCAACTTTCATGTGTTACACTTTCCCACCTAAAGTTGTCAAAATCGACCTAATTCGCCCCCTCAAAGCCACGGGTCAGCTCCTGGTTGGTTTGGCTTTTCAAAGATGCCATTTTTCTGATTTTTCTCTCTCCAACCAGAAGCTGACATATGAATTTAAAGGGAGGGGGGCTTAACTAGTTCACTTTTTGCAAGTTCAGGGGTGATTTGGAACTTTTGAATTATCTTATGCAATCAATAGCAGGATAACCCTAACACCTTGAATAACCATCATCAGAGTTTCGAGGTCGAGCCCATGTTGGAGTCCTCCTTGATCTCATTGAATGGGGGGCTGGAGTGTGCATTGGTGATGCTGCATGGGATGTCCCGTGAAAAGTCAAACTAGGGTCGTTCATACATGGATATTCATCTTTGGATAATTCTCCTTTGCTAAGTTTTTCGACAAGTTCCTGAAACACGTCACCAAGTTCGATGTCAATAGAAAGAATTACAATTTGAATGTCCATGGCCTACTGAAGAGCGTCGTAATGAGTAAATCAAATCCGAAAGTGCTCATATTTAAGTTCCATAGCATATCAGCAAAAAAAATTCCAATCAATGCAACAGTTTTTTTTTTTTCTAAAATTTGTCTCATCGGGCTTACAATAATAACAAAGGAAAACCTCATCCCACCCCGTCCCGTATGTGGACTCGAACCTGTGACCTCTAGGATCACATTTTCAAGGCTCAACAACTAAACCAAGCCTTTGCCACCAATCAATGCAACAGTTTATATAATACAGAAATTATAAAAAAAAGAGAAGAATGGAAGGATCATAACTACTGAAGAAAAACCAACTGGGTGTAGAACAATTGGTCCATCTCCCACTGTGGGAGTGGGAGGCCAAGGGTTCGATACCCAGGCTCCACAAAAACCCATATTTATAAAAAAAACTAGTAAGCAGATAACATGAATTCTGATTGCTGTTTTTTTTCACTTTAGCAAAGAGGTATAACTTGTATACAATGAATGGTGGTATTTTGGCACCGTCTAATAATATGAATTTGAATATCAATGAAACAGCAAAAGCAATATCATGATATGTAGATATAAGACACAAGATATACCTCTATCATAGGATAAAACCGTGATAAAGCCCATGTTGTTTCTTCACCAGGACGGTCTTTTCTGGCAGCTTGCTCCTTCTGGCAAATGATTAGGAAGAGAAAAGGCAACAAAAGATCAGAAACTATGGAACGGATGAAGCACTTAATCTACATGTGTGTTTACTTTGTGCATGTCGAACTTCAGAGAGAAAGTTCCAGTAGAACTTTTTTTGGACTCTGGAGATCCAAGTAATCGCATATTTCTCACGGCATTCATGTCGTCTTCTTGTAATCTTGCTAACTGTAGGAATTGAAAATCAGAATCAGAATATGAGGGAATATTGCGAGTATATCAAGACTTAAAGATGTGTGATTAGAAATAACTTGAAAAGAAAAACCCTTTATGGCTTGATTGGAACAAATGAAAAAAATTGGAATATATTTGGAAATGAATTCCTATGCTTGGTATAACATATAAAAAACATATAGAATCGAGTTTAATTTCATTGATTTTAGTCTTACAAGTTTTGGATTTGCGAATTCCACCTAATTTGGTGGGATTTGGTTATAGCATGATGAACTCCATGGAAATCAAATTCTAAGAATTACAAATCCAAATTTGTTCATTCCAAGTACAAAAAAGTAGAATTAAAAATGAATTCCATCAAATTTGATGGAATTCAATTGTTCCAAGCAATGCCTTAATGTTTAAGTTAAAACGGAAAATGTACCAAACCTTCATTATATTCAGACCCTTTTCACTGTCAAATATCTTGGGATAAATTGCAGCAAGAATCATTAACATCCGCAACTTAGTTTCACGACTTGCTTCCTGCACGAGTATAAGTTATCCTTCATAAGTACATTTGCCAAGTTGCAAAACTTCTTTCAAAATTTATAATAGTAAAAGTATCACCTCATGTGTAGTAAAAAATTTAATGACATCCTTCATTCCTGCATCTCCAAAGACAAGGTCTTGCTCCAGTTGCCCTATTTCTTGAAGCCCCAGCTCCCTAATGGTGTTGTTAATTTTTCCAGCAATCTGCATTTCCGTAAAGTGAATTTAAATTATGCCTTGGGCATATAAAAAATCTTTTGATCTGTAGATAATCTTTCACCTCTGATAGTCATCATGTTTTCATCCTATGTTGAAAAAAAAGAGACAAAAAAACATTCTAAAGATAAAAGATCTTAATATTTGGGCCAATTTTGTTATATTGCAAGGACCTCAGCAAATTAGCCTTCAATTGTTGCAAACCTAAACAGTACCCATTCAGCACAGTACTCAAACTTCTTACTTGGTACCAAATGTGATTATAATGATAAGTACATGTCTAGGAATTCAACATAGACCATACATTCCAATGCGTAAAGATCAATGATCCCTCTTTCGAATTTTCTTCATGAGAACTGCATATCATCTAGCTTATACACATTTTGACCTATTCCTACTGACAAGTCATTCCCGAAAAAAGAATTTTTGGTGTGATTCAAACCTGATGTAGATACTTCTTATTGATTAGGCAGAACATTTAACATATCTTAAAACAATTTATCAAGTGCTACAACTCTGTTATAATGTTGAGCCATTCATTATAACCAACGAACTACACCAAAATAGAGTCCTTCACATCGATGACCATGGCTTTAAACATACGAAATACCATCATGATGCAAGGTTAATGAGAATCAGTCGGAGATGATGGTAGTAAACTATATTCCAACTTTTGGTAGTTCTTTCATAAAGCAGATGCCGAAAATAGTAAAAAATAATAAAATTGGGAAAAGAATTGACTGACAATGTGTCAACGCCCAAACTGCATTTTACTCAAGTGTTCAAAACTCAGCCAACTTATGCAATTTTTATAACCTAAAATGTTTGCAACAGTTTTTTAGGTACCAGATAGAGGAGGCAGGCAGCTTGTGTATTACAAACTTATTTTACCCAATTAAAAGCAGTTGGAGCAAGAAACCAACCTCTACATGGAGTGAGAGCTTGTCAATTTGTTCACTGTATTGTGGCAATGCTTGAACCATCTTTTCCAAGTCCCGAGTGGAAAGTTCACCATCTCTAAACAATTAGGGATACTTCAAGGTCAGAAAATACCAAAAAGGTCAAAAGAATGATTACGAAGTTGAGCAACAACAGAAGATGGCCTTTAGCCCTAAAGAAGTACTAAAGAATAAGTTTGAGAAAAGTGCTAATCAACTTCAATAAACTTCCAACGTCTTTTAATGAAAACTATTCAGTACAGCAAGCTATCTCATTGCATGACTCATCATACATGCTTAAATCTTTAAACATCTTTCCCTCTCATTTTAAAGTTGACAGAATAATGTACCAGGTCGCTGTCCTATCAATATGGGCACTTCTCCCTTCCAATGTTGTAAATCAATGGACATTATTATCAATTTTCGTCAAGAGATGGAAGACATCTATACCAACCTTGAACCATGTTGAATTTGAGCAGCTTTATTCTTCAAGACAAAGTTATCCATCTTCTCAGGCAATCGTAAACTAACCTAACCAAGCAGCCAAGTAGTTATGTGCACCTGTACAGTTGAAATACTAGTCAATAAAAGTATGTACATCACACTTACATCTCCTATATGTGCATGGCGAAGCTCAAGCCAGATTGGATCATGTTCCTCCAGAAGAACATCTTTTCTCTCCGGAGGACCACCATTTTTACCTGGAACCTGCAAAATAGAATTTATTGATTTGCAATATTCAACAGAAACTAAGGATGCACAAGAGCCTATTTAGAATCAATGCTACAATTACCTCGTGCACATATTTATTACCCTCCATATTTAGTAAATCATGGCACATGGCATCATACGTCCACTCGTGAATAACAGGAGCAATCTACAAATGAAGATTGAGCATGTTAACCAAGCCACAAAAAAACATATAACATCTAAGCCATATGTTATTTACCTGATCTACAGATCTATCTAGGATGAGCAGTTCACATGTCTCCATCTGAGGAAAGTGTTCAATCCTTTGCTTATAATGAGTTAGACGGTCCCAAACTCTAGCAGCTAGTTTTGTGCAAATCAAATCACGAAATGTTGTCATTGTGGTAACATCAAGGGATTTTGCAGCACGATAACGCACATAAGGAAATTCCTGTAAATAAGATATATATTTGCCTCAGAATATCATCTAAAAAGAAGAAACTAACATATGACATTGATTAAATATACCCTTAAAGACGCAAATACAGTAGCAATGCGAGTAGCCATCACATTTAAACACGCATCACCATTACGAGAATCCTCCTCATCTGCAAAAAGTTCCTCTAGAGCTCTCTCGTTGTCAGTGACAAAACCCTGTTTCAAGAATATCATGTTTGAAAAAAATTGATAGTGTCAATCTGAATGGTGATAAAATTGTGTGTATGATGATGTGAAGAAGAATGAAAGATCAAGAAAGCTAACGGAAATATTAGTCATAAAACATAGAGCACGACCTAACCTAAAAAGAAGAAATAGGCACCTAAAAGCAAAGGTTGTGCAACCAAAATGTCAGATTCTGTAGATGTAAGTTGCCCATAATTATTGTGCAGCCTATCAGTTCTTTTTCATTTCATTTCATTTCATTTACATCAACATACAGTATTATGCATCGAAGTGTATGCCTAAATTCATTACAGGTAACTTTCAAGCCTATTTCACCCCAAAATCCTTAATTTTTTTTATTGAAGTAAGCATATGGCTGTTAGTGGATGAACTTTCAATATGCAACAGATGATGTGCAACTATTGTTTGTATCAATAGCCATATTTGACCCACTACCTATTGTTGCCATTCTTCTCACAAATTATGAGAACCAGATATTAGAGACACAAACCAAAGAGATGACACATTGTAACCTGCTTCTACATATCCAGATCAAAAGGCTCAAGTATTGATTAACTATGCACACATACAACAAGTACCAAAAAGAAACACGGATGTTACCTAGTACATAAAGAGTGAAGGAAAACTACGTAGAGTAAGGGAAATAAATGAATCAATATCTCCAAGCTCCACAAAACCCAACAACAACCTATTGTTTTTAAAAAAGCAACTGTTCAGTTCCAATATTACGAGATAGCACTGTTTACCATTGTCGAAAACGAAAGCTTATTATTGAAAAAGCACCAAAGAACTCTCAAAGTTAACTTGACTGAAGCTGCTATCTATGAGGAAAATAATGAAAGGTAGAAAACACCAGTAATCATATAAGGCATTTGTTGCACTCATTATCAAATACAACAAGAACCTAATTTCCTAAATCATGAGAAACTAAAAATACAAATTTTCCACTTGACATAATTTTCAAATTGGACAATAGTAGTAATTTTTAATGACTAATATGATGGAAGCAATGTTAAGCAGAATTAACGAGGCATCACTTACCTGGCTATCAATAGCAAAATACTCCAGATTCATCTGCATCTCATCCAAATCAGAAAAATATCAGTACCCTTTGGTAATATCAGTAGTACTAACAACGTATCACAAGAAAACATATCAACTAGCAACAAATTTCAGCAGATTTATTGCCCAATAAAAAATCCAGAAGATGTGAGAAAAATACCTCTCTCAGTGCTCCTATTCTAGGCAATACAGTTGGATCTTTCTTGATATGAGCAACCAAGTCTCTTGGAATAGGAGAGCTAAAGTAAACAAATGCCCTTCATGTCCATACAAAAAAATATGTCAAGAACCATTGATAGGCAAAGACTCTAGGCTTGAAAACATAAACTTCAAAATAATGAATTCTTCACCCACTTTTTATATAAAGGTGGCTCCGCAGACATATCTGACAAGAACATGACAACACTGCAAAAGAAATACAGTTAGCAAAAAGCAATATGAATTCGGTAGATATTCAATAAGAGGGAGGGAGGTTCCTGTCAAGTATATGGTTAATTAGGAAAGTAGATTATTAATAGTAAGTAGTTATAACTATAGTATGTTGTTATTTTCCCCAAGGCAATAGCCATAGCACTGTATGAGCCATTGTGGATAGAATTGGTTTTGCTATTTTGGACTAATGTGTGAGCTCTCCTTATAGCCACTAGAATTATCCCCATTTAAAGGATTGTAATCAGGAATATCGATCATCAATGAAATATATAAAAAAAACAATTCTCTCTCAATAGTCTATTCTTCTCTAAGTTTTCTTCTGTTTCTCATCCCATTTCTTCTAATTCTCATCTCCTTTCCTCTATTCTGTTCTAATTGCCACTGTCAGATTACTTAATCATGACAGTTCCTATCCATAAGAGCTTTCACGTTTGACAATGGTATTCATTATTGCAAACTGAATTCAAATGACATAATACACATTCTAGTTTAATGAACTTGAATATTAACCTGAACCTATGTACAGCAAGCACAACTGATTTCTAACATAGAAATACTGTAATTCCTCCAAGAATAATGTAAGAACTTGCGAACGCCATTAAATGATCAAGATTGCTTTGTTACTTATGACTGACTCTTATCACCAAAAAGTCATGTAAGCCACTGAAAGTTACAAATTTGAAGTAATATTCAATCCTTGCAATGTACAAGTCAAATATATATATATATATATATATATATATACACACACACATACATAATGACAAGCCAGCAGTCAATAGTTGGTACCTTTATACTACAACTTACTGTGGACGCACCATTTTCACTCTAGATAGTAGTTGTCCAATCCAGAATCGGAATCCAAATTTTGTGAATCAGGAATTGAAAGATTCAGATCAACTTTTAAGTTTATAAAATTATAGAAATAGAACATTTAGCATGTTCAACTTAAGATACTACAAAATTTTTAGTTTAGAAATGCAATAATAAATCATATCAGCCAACCAAGTACTAAAAATCAAATCGAATACAAATATTATCATATGAAACCGATTGACTAATCATTATTCATCACTGAGGAAATCATTATGACAACTATAATAATTGACTTTGATTTGAAAATTAATGCAATAAAGTGGTGTGAAATTATTATTATTATTATTATTATTATTACTATTACTATTACTATTACTATTACTATTATTATAACTATTATTATTATTGTGTTCCAACATTGTAGTCTTCCTAATTTTGTTTACAATTTTGTATTTGCTGTGATAAAATATTTTCATTTAATACAAAACATCTCTCTTTTTATGTTGAGTTCATGAATCAACCAAATCGGCGGGATCAGCCATTAACCACTCCATCAGTAGATTCATGGATGATGCAAGTGGATTTCAATTCATCACATAGATTTAAATATATTTTGTGATGAATTGAATCATAAGATTCGTATAGTGAATCATATGATTTTGATAACAATGTTATGGATTTACTAAACACAGGCGCACCCCGCATCTACGACATTGAAGGTAAAGAAAAAATAAATGAAGAAATTGAAGACATTAAAATTTGACTCTATTAGTTCTCAAACTATAACCTTTGCTTTCTTCAAGTTCTGATCTTAAGTGTTTTTATAGCAATCATACGAAAGACAATAAAGATATTCAAACCATATATGGAACACCATATTAAGAACAGGATCCATGTTTATCCTTTAACAAAGGCAACCTGAAAAGCCTTTGAGATGGTAAGATTTCAGCTACAACAAGTCAAATTTAATGTACTTTATTTAAGAAGAGGATCATGATTGTTGACTTGTCATCAAGGTTGTGTCAACAAGTCAAATAAAAAACTTGGAAGTACAGGATAAAACTTAATGTGGTTTAATTTTTAAGGTTATTATGCCTTAGTATTAAGATTCATGTATCATACATCTTAATCCTATTGATCATACTTCCTTGAAAATGCAAATCTCGAGTACAATTGTTGTAAAAGACTCTACATGAATGATTTAATATACAACTAAAAATATTGCACCATTCAACCCAACCACTCCATAACAATCACTTTTTTTGGAACACATAGAAAGGAATGTTCACTCTCCCTTAAGAAACACTGTAGCAAAGTAAAAGTATGAGCAGCTCCATTATAGCTCACTGTTTCCAATTTTTCCAGAAGTTGTTTCCGGTAAGAAAAATTAAGAAAAACTTGGAGCTTAAATAATGAAAGTAATAAATCGGAACAGTGCTAGAAGGCACAAAAAGTGAATGATAAAAAGTAAAAAGGAATGAACATGATTAGAAGCATAATAAAAAAAAAAGTTATATTGATGCTCCAAATAAAGGAAAATATTTACTTCTCTTTTGTTGGCTGAATGAAGTACACAGCATCCTTGGAGGGCCATGGCTGCCTTCGTCTGTATATATCTTCTACCACTGCAGAGAGAGAATGGAAAAGAAAACAATTAAGTAAATTTGAGGGAAAAAACAACGTGAGTTAAACAAACCCAAAATCGCATTTCAATCACCATCCTAAACTATTCACATGTAGCAGAAAAGTACCCGTTTACATATAGATAATGGTAGACAAAACACACATCACGAAATTTACTTTTATTTATTATCATTAATAACCTTAGCAATTACAGGAACTCTCAGAAGCAAAGCAGTGAACCTAAATGCTTCCAGAGATTACCATGAGCATTGTTTGATAGCAGATTGCATGGAAACATTTATACCGAAAAAAAATAACAATATAAACACAAGATTGTTGAATATCTTAGGCCTAATGCATCAACAACATCCTCAACTTGTCCCCAAAATCCCGCTGCCTCCCTGAACTTTTAAAGTGTCCCCGCAGCTACCTCAACTTTCAAAAAGTGCATCACTTTGCTCCTAAATGCCACATTTCAGCTTTTGATTGGAGAGAGAAAATCTTAAAAAATGATATCTTTGAAAAGTCAAACCAACCAGAAGTTGACATGTGGCATTCAGGGAGCAAAGTTGTACACTTTTTAAAAGTTGAGGTAGCTACAAGGACACTTCTATAGTTCAGGGAGACATGGGGATTTTGGGGACAAGTTGAAGATGTTGTTGATGCATTAAGCCAATATTTTACAAATGCTTTCTAGTCTTCTAAAGAAAAAAAAATTGAAAATATATCTTTGAAGTTCAGTATGATTTTTGCAGGAACAGCTTCAACAAACATATTCATAATGAGTCTAATTTAAACCCAAGATTCCATGAGCGTTTATAGGGCCAGTTACCCATAAGGCAATAACGGTAGTATGCGTGTTATTGACAGTTGTATGCCGATGTCTACCGATGTCCTTGCTAAGATGTTGACAAATTTATAACTTATACCGATCTTGATATCATGTGGACTTTTAGAATTAATGGGCTGGGCCTAGTGAGCATTAATATATTACCCTGTTAACGGATAATTTTTCATTTGAATCACTTTGACAAAGAAAATATAAAATAATTTGGATTTGAAACAGTCTTCTGCACCAAGAGATACAGTACATTGGAGAATCTAATAGTATTATAGCAGCACAGGAGACACTTCCTAAGTTTTCAGAAAATACGAAAGACTTCTTACATGGAAATCCCTCCTGTGCGATTTCAGTCATCTTGCACGCATAAGACATGACCTTCACGGTAAATTTGTCCATGATGAGTACCTAGGATAAGATATTCAATAACTGGCATAACTTTAGAAAATTCAAAAATATGGAACAGAAGACTGTATAAATATACAAGCTTATATATAATAATGGAGAATACATGTGAGCAAGTAATAACAGATAGTAAATCTAAAAAACCGCACTGAAAAAAAATCTTTTTATATATATAGACATATATAAATCAATTTCATCAATCCACTAGTATGATGCAGTCATTCCCATCAAAAAGAGTAAGATGAGAAGAAAAATAAAATATATGCCCTATGTTATGATTCTTTACCAAAAGGCACTACAGCAATTACTTTGTCCTGGTAAAATACTAAACTTCATTTGTCCATGGTTGTGCATGGATAACCATATCAATAGCAGAATTCTATCTTCCCGGCGGCACCCATAGTTTAGTCACATGTTCATACCAACAATAACAGCATGCACTTTGAGATTGAAGTCAGTGACAACACAAAATAATAAAAAAACATATCAACATTTGAAGATGAAAAGCCACATGCATGCCAAATTTTAATACCCAAACAACAAAAGGATGAAGCTCAGATACAGCAATGAAAACCTTTTTGTGACTAAAAGGCTACCCTAATTTCCTGAGACGCAACGCAAGAGTAAATAAATTCCCTCTCTACTGAGAATACAAAAGAGAAACAAAATGTGATGTAACATAGCAACAGCTTTTTGGTAAGACATCTTAGTCCCCATAGAAACTGATGGATACAGATATGCCTCATAGATCTCACATCTGACCAATATTTAGCAAGTCAAGACAGAACTGAAATCCTATTAGCCACAAACGGAAGGAATAGCAACTAATGCAAATAATTGATACCTAAGTCCTCACAATGCATCAATGCATTGAGAGAAAAGTCATACTAAAACACTTCCAGAAGCTAGGCCGTCTATTTATTCTGCAGGAGCCAAGGCAAGGGATTTACCAATATCTGTTCAATTCAGCACGTTAAGGACGTGACTGCACAAAAATGCTAGATAAGTAATAACTATCAAAATTACCTTCGCAGAAAGGAACAAAAAAACTCTAACATTTTCATACAAAAAGATAGAAAAACAATTCAGCAACTGTTATATTATTATTATTATTAACAAAAGCTAGAGTACCTTCCAGGTTGATTTTGAGTTCCCTGTTTTAGCTGATCGAAGCATTTCATGCAATAAACCTGACATTTTACCAATCCAGATATAAAGATATTAGTTGATTAAAATGGCCGCAACTAGTTCCTAAGAGAAAGAGTAGAAAATAAACATATAAAATCAGTAATTGAAATGCTACAGTCTAATAAAACGCCAAGAAAACTGTCCAATATTAGATGGAGTACCTATTTTATTGTGAGAGGAAAATTAAATAAGCTAAAGAAAAAGAAAAACATGTTATAATTGTAATGGCCTTTGTTGAGCACAATAAAGGATTTTTTATGAAACACAAGGAGGAGAGGAACATAGCCACAGCCTTAAAACATTACTGAGCCATTGTTCACCAATTCATTCTACGTGTATACAACTATAGGAACTTCGAAATAGTTTGAGCTTCCAGAGAAACACACAAGAATAACTGGGTATTAAGAACAGGTAATTCACACTATCCATAGCCAACAAATCTGTAACTTTTTTAACTAACTTCACCAATTTGATTCACAAAAAAACACGAGTAAATAAAGAACAAAATACCCTATACGTCACAAGGTATGGAAAAAATTATAAAAAATAAGCTGTTGTCAAATATTTAACTGCTTAAAATATGTATGTTTTTTTTTCATTAAGTGTATAATATAGTAGAATGTAGATGGTTAGTCTGGAAGTAATGTAACACCAAATATGCTCATAAGAAGCATTTGGCAAACATCCAAACAAGGCCAATACAAAGGTCACTATAATTTGATACAAGCCCTCAAAATGGATGCGAAGACTATATATTAGAATAGAAGTTTTATGTAAGTTAAACAAGGTCGCAAGTGAGCTGATAAGCCATAAAAGGGTGTAGACTCCATAAATGAGTTGATAAGGCATAAAAAGTGTAAATTTAATTGTGCGATACCATGTCAAAACATTTGAAGATGGTTATGACCTATGTAGCATGGAAACTGAAACTTACACCAAACACCATAAATAACACAAGTTTTATGTTTCCAAAACAGAAACGAAACGTGGAAACGTTAGTGTCTAAGAGTTTTCGTGCAACATAGGTTATGAAAAGTGTATCTATAGTAAATTAAATGCACATTGTTCAATATCTCCACCCGCCAAAAGTGATTGATCACTTCAATTCTAATCACCATAGGATAGCTTAAATAGAGTGATCTAAACAACCTTTATGCAATCAAAATGACCCCAAGCTGCAAACAAGAGAATCAATAAAGTGGAAAGACGCACACTGCACAACATACGAAAATTTGCAATACAAATGTAAAATAAAATTAGACTTTCCACTCAGTTTCATCACTTGTGCACCCTCAAAATGACTTGATCACATAAGGTTGCATAGGCTGGAAAATGAACAAATAAGAAGTATCCCAGATAAAATGGAGGCATTTATCTGCACAAAATAGGCCAGCAGACTAGTAACTAATTATCTAACCATTAAGAGTGGCTTCAACTTTCAATTACACATATTGCCCCAAATTAAAGCAATTTGTGGCTTCAAAGTTTCATAAAGCACCTTGAAGCATCTACTTACCAACTTTACACACCTTATTGAAGCATTTTCAGTATTAAGATTGTTATTTTCAGTATCAATGCTATCCCAGAGAAGATGTCTAATCTCAGTATCAAAAGTTTAATACACGAGAAACCACACAATAATTGTGCATACCTGGCACGTATTGCATGCAGTGTAATCACAACAAAAAGAGTAGCATACAACCAAATTCCACAGCAATTGAAAATCTAGTCCCTCAATATATGCGTATAGTTACAACTAGCTTGTTCCAGACTTGAAAATGATAGATAAGGAAAAAGAATCAACTAAGGTAAAAAATTAGTTGAGAGCAGATATCAGTAAACAGCGAATCCCGCAAAACCAGTTGAAAACAATCATCAACGAAATCAAAGTAGCTTCAACAACAAATGATCACATAACTGAAATTGAACTGAGCAAAATTGAAGCAGACAGAAGAAAGTAAAGGAAGAGAGAACTAACGTTCACGGCTAATTTGCTTAAAATTCTTGTAGTCGCCATTATAAGAAGAGGAGTCGGAATCGGAGAAGGACATATTGATGGAACAGAAAAGAGGAGAAATCGAAGGAAGATCGCTGCTTAATAATGGTGAGCAGAGAAGAGATGCCGAAGAAACAGGGAAAGAGAGATCAAAAAGGGAATTGGATTAGAGCGTGAAAGCGAGGATTGTAATTTGTAACTATTTTTTTTTCCTTTTCAATTCTTTAATTGGAAGTTATTATTTGCTGTTGATTACAATACTTTTGGTGATGACGTGTTGACCATTAGCCAAACTGAACCGGCCGAATACCATTTCGCGCGCGATGGAATCGCGCAAGAAACGGGCCGGAACTATTTGATGGCTTGGCGGCTGTTTTTTTTTATATTTTTTTATGGCAAACTAAAAATTCAAAACTGAAGGTTTAACTTAAAAAAATAAATACAATCACTTTTTATTTTAAGGTATTTATTAAGAACAAATCTAATAATTTTTTATTTTAAGGTATTTTTTAAAATAGGGAATGAATATAGGAAATAGTTGATTTTAATCATTTCTTATATAGTATCTTTTTAAAATAGGGATCCCTATATAGAGGGAATTCTTTCTTAGGGGATGAATATTAAATTATTATTTATTTTTACTTATTTTTAATTATTTTATTAGTTGCTTAGAATAAAAGTGGTGTAAAGAAATTAATATAATTATTGTAGAATATTATATTATTTTTAGAAAATGTGATATAATAAATGAAAAATAAAGATGATGGTTGGAGCAAAAACACTATAGATCCCGTAAAATAGAGTTTGGAATGAAAAATAAGGAATATGGTTGGACTTGCTCTAAAATAGGGAATGAATATATGGAATTGTTGAATCCAACCATTTACTATCTGCTATATCCCTAAAATAAAGTTTCTTATATATACGGAACCTATTTTAGGGGATGAATATAAAATTATTATTTATTTTATTTTTTATTTTTTTAAATATTTTGTTGGTTGATTAGAATAAAATTGGTAAAAAAATTAATATAATAATACTAATGAAGAATTAATATTTTTAGGGAATGTAATATATGTAATGAAAATAAAGAAGATGGTTGGAGTAAAAAACACTATAAGATCTTACAAAATATAGTTTGGGCCTTGGGTATTGGGGAATGGAAAATAAGGAATATGATTGGACTCGCTCTCATAGGTGTTTCTTATAGCTTATAAGCTTGTCAAACCAGCTTTTAAGCTATTTTTAACTTAAAAACAACTGTGTAAAGTGTGTCTCATAGCTTATTTTATACTTCCTCCATATTTTTTTATTTGTCTTCCTATAAGTTTCATGCTTTTTAATAAATTTATTTATTAAGGATATAGAAATACTAGTTTACCCTTTTATCTCAAATTAATGCCTTAATTTTTTTAACTTTGGTGCAATTAATACCAATGACATAGTTGGAAAAATAATGAAAAAAATACCTAAAAAAGTGCAAATGATAAGTATTTTGATAATTTAATTTTAGGCTAAAATATCTATTTTAAAAAGATAAAAGACATAATAAAAAAAATATGTGCAGATGATTAGGTGTAAGTTTTTTCTTTCCATATAACATCAAAGAAACATAGCAATTTCAAATTTTTTTTGTAACAGCAATTTCGAGTCCTTAAATATATTAATTATTCAATTTAGTTCGAATCTTTTACCTGATATTAATACTATATGAACAAGATTCTAGAATAAATCTAATACTAAGTTATCTTAAAATATTGAATTCGTCAATAATATTTTATTAAAATTATAAAAAGAAGGCTAGAAGATAATTATAAATTTTAATAATTGAAAGCAAATAGATGATAGAAGACAAGAAATTTCAAATTTACGTGATTTGGACAAATCAACTATGTATGAGGTTCATGGAAATATAGAAGCAGGTAGGCATTGGACTTGAAAATGAATTAATTCATTTTAGGAAGGAAAAGTATGGTATTGTATTTGCATGGCATCTTCGTAGTTAGTACTTTTCCATATATCCACTGGAAGCTTGGATGGAAGCTTCTATGGGATTGTTTTTTAAACTCAATAAGGAGTGAAATTGTATTTTACTTTACCAATTTAAAAAAAAAAAGTTAGTTACACAGAATTATACCTGTTCGTCGAGCGGGTCGGATTGGGCTACGTCGGACTTTTGAATAAAAGAATCATCCTAAGCCCACCCCAGCCTGCACTTTAAAACTTCGAGTTTGGGGTGGGCTTATGAGATCAATCCCAAGTCCGGCCTATGGCCCGTGAGTAATTTTTTTATAATTTATTTTTGTTGATTTAATCAAATTAAAATAACAAAATTATATATCACCACATTATTTATTTACTTGAAGTCCTTAATACATCATAAAACTTAACGTAATTAAATTCAAAAATTTATTATTATAGAATATAAAAGTTGAAAATAATATTTTTTTATCAATGAGAATAATAATTTTTTTAGTAACACATGGAAAGGATAAGCAAAAATACAATTTCAACCAACAAGGCTGAACAGCCAAAACAATCCAGTTCCAGAAAAATGGAAATTGCAGGGGGAGGGTTCCATCAAAATATGCACTCCCACTCTCCCACTGGCTCATAATATTGTATACTAATTATTTAAAATAATATATAATATATTAATAAATAAAATTATTATTCGTCGGACCGGACTTAAGTATTTATACAAAAATCAAGCCCGATCCATAGAACTTCAAACTTTAACTTGTTGAGTGGTGTCCCTTTAAATATAGGACCAACTGAATAATTTAAAATAAAAAAAAGAAAAAGGAAGAGAAGAAAAAAACAAATCGAATTTCGATGGTGATTGGTGGCGCAATTAAAGGAATTGAAAGACAGCCATTTCACGCGTCTTTCAATTCCTATAAATAGAGAGGCATTCTACCTCATTTTACAGCCAGAGATTGAAAAAACACAGATATAAGAATATAATCTGCGTATATAAACTTAGGAAAGAGGTTCCTAAGAGTTGGGTAAGAGAGAAAATAGTGAGGTTTTGGGAAACACTTGAGTGCCACTATTTTATAATCTCTTGGTGTACCTACTATTATTTTATAGTGGAGAATTATTTGAAGTTTGTCCCGTGGTTTTTCCCTGATTTATTAGGGGTTTCCACGTAAAAATCCTTGTGTCTTTTTATTCTGTTGTTATTATCTTTTCTCGTAATCTATTATTGGGCCTAATAAGTGATACCAGAGCCGAAGGTTGTTTTATCAGTAAAATCCGTGGATATATTTTTCAAAAATAAATATACCACGACAACGAGAAAATTACGATAAATCCGGTGGCGCAATTCGTTCGAAAAACCGTCGCAGATACGCAATTTAAGTGAATAGTAAAATATTAATAATAGTATTCATATATAATACTATTCATATTCGGCCATCTTTTATGAATAGTGTTATTTAAGTATACATGAGGCATACTATTACTATTCTAATATACAAGTATTATTTGGGTATATGGTACTATTCACATATACAGTCACTGTTTATGTGAATAGTAAAATTTTGCCATTCTTAAATTTTCGATATGGCGAATGACGGTGTAATGATCAAATTGATGGATACAAATTATTCAATATGGAAATCCAGAATGGAGGACTACCTCAATTGCAAAGATTTGTATGATCCAATTGAGGGTGACGACGCAAAGCCGAAGGATATGAAAGATCAGCAGTGGATAAAGTTGAAGAAGCAGACATTGGGTATAGTACGCAAATGGATAGATGCTAGCCTGTACAACCACGTGAGGAACGAAACAGATCCCAAAGTTCTCTAGAAGAAGCTAGAGGATATGTACGAGGCTAAAAATGCTCAAGGAAAAGTGTTCATGATTCGCAAAGTCATGAACTTGAAACTGACAGAGGGACGATCAATCACACAACACCTGAACGACTTTGAAGGATTCATAAGTGAGTTAGCAGTCACCGGTATGTCCTTGGATGATGAGATGCAAGCATGTCTTTTGATGGGAACTCTACCAGATAGCTGGGTTACTCTTGTTGTATCACTGAGTAACTCAGCTCCAAATGGTGTGGTAACAATGTCTACGGTAAAGAATAGCCTACTTAATGAAGAACTTTGTAGAAGTGACGTTGCCAGTACCAGTTTACAAACCCTTATCACGGAAAATAGGGGTCGAAGCAGAGTAGAGGTCGTGGGAATGGAAAATTGAAAGATAGATCCAAGTCCCGGGAGAAGAGGTCATGTTACCACTGTGGAAAGCAGGGACATCTCAAAAGGAACTGTCGTTTCTTTAAACAAGAGAATGCAAACCGAAGTCATGATAATGACAAAAATACATCTGCTACAGTCACAAAATAAGATGGAGAGGTGGCTTTAGTATCTCATGATGCAGATTATTGTCATGTTGGAGATGTAGATTCTGAGTGGATTGTAGATTCTAGTGCTTCATACCATTGTGTTCCAAAAAAGGAATACTTCTCAACATATAAAGCCGGTGATTTTGGTACTATTAGAATGGGAAACAATAGTGTCTCACAAATGGTGGGAATCGGTGATATCTGCGTGAAGACAAGTGTCGGATGCACATTAATACTTAAAAATGTGCGACACATTCCAGATCTTCGGTTGAACATGTTGTCTATTAGTGTATTGGACAAGGAAGGTTATCACAATCATACAGGCAATGGAAATTGGAAACTCACCAAAGGATCGTTGGTGGTGGCGAAAGGAAGATTGTGTTGCTCGCTATACAAAACGCACACAACAATATGTGCGGGTCAACTGAATACAATTGGAGATGATGCTTCACCAAATTTGTGGCATAGGCGACTGGCGCATGTTAGTGAGAAAGGGTTGAATATACTGGCTAAGAAGTCCCTCATCCCATTAGCCAAAGGAAAAATTAATCCGTGTGATCACTGTTTATTTGGGAAGTAACATCGAGTTTCATTTCAGAAAAGCTCTAGAAGGAGAAATAATAAGTTAGAGCTGGTACACTCTGACGTTTGTGGTCCCATGGATACAGAATCCATTGGAGGAAGAAGATACTTTCTTACCTTCATTGATGATTTTTCAAGGAAGACATGGATTTATTTGCTGCGCACAAAGGATGAAGTATTCAAGCACTTTCAGCAATTCAATGCAATGGTGGAAAGGGAGACTGGAGTGCCATTGAAGTGTTTACGCATAGATAATGGTGGCGAGTATATCTCCAAGGAGTTCGAGGATTACTGTTGTCAACATGGTATTAGGCATGAAAAGATAGTTCCTGGTACACCTCAACACAATGGCGTTGTTGAACGAATGAATCGTACCATTGTCGAAAGAGTTAGATCCATGCTCAAAATAGCTACCTTACCTAAGTCATTTTGGGGAGAAGCTGTCAATACTGATGTCTATCTTATCAACCGACTACCTTTAGCACCTTTGGATTTTGATATTCCAGAGAAGGTCTGAAATATCTCATACTCTCACTTGAGGGCATTTGGCTGCAAGGCATTTATGCATGTTCCTAAAGAGCAAAGGCTAAAGCTTGATGATAAATCAGTTCCTTGCACTTTTATCGGTTATAGAGATGAAGAGTTCGGCTACAGATTATGGGATCCAGTGAAAAAGAAAATTGTACGGAGCCGAGATGTTGTATTTCATGAGAATGATATCATCAGTGAAAGATCTACAAGTGACGGTGTTATCGATATAACACCAAAGAGCATTCTATCAGATGATGCCACAGAAAGAAGAATGCATCAATCAGAACAAGATGGAGAAGAAGAGCCAGTTGGGAGGGATCAAGATGCGATTGTAGATGAAGATACGAATGAAGAGGGTATTGAGCAAGGGGAGCCAGAGAACCCCATTCTACCAGAAGAAGAACCTCAATTAAGGAGGTCAGTCAGAGAACGCCAACCATCTACAAATACTCCAGTTCTGATTATATTTTAATCACTGATTAGGGGGAGCCTGAAAGCTTCCAAGACGTGCAATCTTGTAAAGATAAAGATTGTTGGATGAAGGCCATGCAGGAGGAGATGAATTCTTTAAAGAAGAATGACACGTACGAGCTGGCAAAACTTCCTAAAGGGAAGAGAACACTCAAGAACAAATGGGTGTACAAGCTGAAGAAAAATGATGAAAACCTAGTGAGATTCAAAGCTCGATTGGTTGTCAAAGGCTTTACTCAAAAGAAAGGTATCGACTTTGACGGGATTTTTTCACCAGTTGTGAAAATGAGTTTCATTCAAGTTGTGCTAGGTCTTGTAGCCAGCTTGAACCTTGAGTTAGAACAGCTTGATGTAAAGACCGCGTTCTTGCATGAGGATTTAGAAGAAGAAATTTATATGGAACAACCAGAAGGTCTCATGGTCAAGGGAAAGTAGGACATGGTGTGTCGCCTGAAGAAAAGTTTGTATGGGTTAAAACAAGCCCCGCGGTAATGGTATAACAAGTTTGATTCCTTCATGGTGAATCAAGGATACAAGAGGACAGAAGCTGATCTATGTGTATATGTCCAGAAATTCCCTGATGGAAAATTTATCATTCTTCTCTTATATGTTGATGATATGCTAGTCGTTGGGCTAGATGCCAAAATGATTAGTAAGTTGAAGTGTGATTTGTCTAAGGCGTTTGACATAAAGGATTTGGGACCGGTAAGGCGAATTCTTGGAATGGAGATTATCCAAGATCGGAGGTCCGGCAGGCTGTGGTTATCGCAAGAAAAATATATTGAACGGGTACTAGAAAGGTTCAATATGAAGAATGCTAAACCAGTTAGCACTCCACTTGCCGCTCATTTCAAGTTGAGTAAGAAATCCTACCCTTCAACAGAGAAAAATAGAGAAGATATGTCAAATGTTCCATATTTTTCAACGGTCGGCAGTTTAATGTATGCAATAGTGTGTACAAGACCAGACATCGCTCATGCAGTTGGCGTTGTGAGTAGATTTCTATCAAATCCCCAGAAGACACATTGGGAAGCAGTTAAATGGATCTTTAGATACCTGAGAGGAACTTCAAAGTTATGTTTAACCTTTGGAGGTGGAAAGCCAGCACTTGTTGGTTACACAGATGCAGATATGGCTGGTGACCTTGATGAAAGAAAATCTACAGCAGGTTACTTATTTACATTCTCAGGGGGAGCTATTTCATGGCAGTCACAGTTACAAAAGTGTGTTTCATTATCAACAACTGAAGCAGAGTACGTTGCAGCAACAGAAGCAGGAAAGGAAATGCTTTGGTTAAAGCGATTCTTTCAAGAATTGGGTGTGCTAGAAGAAGACTACATAGTTTATTGTGATAGTCAAAGTGCACTAGACTTGAGCAAGAATACTATGTATCATGCGCGGACAAAACATATTGACGTAAGGTATCATTGGCTCAGACTTGTCATTGTAGAAAAAGAGTTCAAGCTGCAGAAGATTCATACAAACAACAATGATGCCGATATGCTGACAAAGGTCATTCCAAAAGAAAAGTTTAATCAGTGTGTCAAAGCAACCGGGATGGAGAGTCCCACAATGTAGTCGAGAGGGGGAGATTTGTTGAGTGGTGTCCCTTTAAATGTGGGACCCACTGAATAATTTAAAATAAAAAAAAAAGAAAAAGGAAAAGAAGAAAAATACAAACCGAATTTCAGTGGTGATTGGTGGCGCAATCAAAGGAATTGAAAGACAGTCATTTCACGATTCTTTCAATTCCTATAAATAGAGAGGCATTCTGCCTCATTTTACAGCCAGAGATTGAAAAAACACAGATATAAGAATATAATCTGTGTATATAAACTTAGGAAAGGGGTTCCTAAGAGTTGGGTAAGAGAGAAAATAGTGAGGTTTTGGAAAATACTTGAGTGCCACTATTTTGTAATCTCTTGGTGTACCTACTATTATTTTATAGTGGAGAATTATTCGGAGTTTGTCCCGTGATTTTTCCCTGATTTATTTGGGGTTTCCACGTAAAAATCCTTGTGTCTTTTTATTCTGCTGCTATTATCTTTTCTTGTAATCTATTATTGGACCTAACATAACTAGCTTGGGCTTGGGTCAGGCTTGATAAATAAATAGATGTCCAAGTCAGATTCAGGGCCGGCTGGTGTACAGGTCTGTAACAGAACACTTCTTTTGTTATGTAAATTGCCCTTTCGAGGTGATATGTTACGTGCCGAGCAATGTGTTGTCATTATGGTAACTTATTGCCACTAAAAACATGTGTCCCAATGAGTTTAAGAGTTGGAGTTATGTCAGCTACAAGATTGGCCATTAGTTTCAACAATATTTATTATCATTAAAGTTTAAATCGCATTTTGAAGGGAAATTATAGGGTGCATTAAGTTTTTTTAGGTCATTTTACAGTTAAGAGCTGAGAATTAATAGAAAAATATTTAATTGAAAGAAGAAAACGTTTAATTGAGTCTTCATTAGAGATCAGCCTTTGGATTGTTTGGTCTTAAAAGGACCCGATCCACCCTTAAAAAGTCCCATTTGGAAATGATGCATATATTAAAGTTGAACATTGTGTCACAGTTTTTTCACGTTGGGATAATATTTATTGATTGATTGAAAAACTAGGTCATCTTATGAATTACTTGCAGAGGATTTTAAGACAGTTCAAACCAACAATAATTCCACCACTTGACAATAATAAAAGCATGAAGGCTTGGAGCTCTGCTGTACTGAACTTTGTATTCATTCACAAAGAAGAAGAAGCATGAACAGGCTCACATGCGCATGCGTACAAGAACTGGGTCTGGAAGTAAGTAGGAGACAGAGTTCAAGCCTTCTATCACTTGACATCGTAAATTAACCAAATATCAGATCTTGTCCTAAATAAAACCTCCAAACTAGTTATGTCTGTTCCCATGATAGGGGGAAAACTTAAACTACTTAGGACAAACTTCTTATCATCCTTTCAATATTTAAAGTTCCCCTTTTAAAATTAAGATTTTGGAAAGAACTTAGTTGAATCCATTATATATATATATATAATTTGCAAATTTTATGCATAAATTAAATTGTAAATCCTTCAAAATAAAGAATCCGAACACACTATAAATCCTCGTAATTATTTCATAACTCCGAGAAGTTTAGACATATATAGATGTCAACTATCACTGAAGTTTCACCTATAAGGTGTAAATTATTTGAAACACAGATTAAATATGTGGAATGAGATCAATGTTTTAATCTAACTATAACTATAATGAAAGGTGAGATGATTAAGTTTCCAACAAAATTATTTTATTAAAATCCATTTCGTTTATATCAAAAAAGCTAACATTCATGTTTCAAACTATTACTTTTGCATAAACTCATAGTGTGAACTTTTTCTTACAAACAATGAGACATTTGAGCCTAAATGCTAATGGATATTCAACCCCATACTTGATTCTTTATCTTAGTGTCTCAAACTTTCAAAAATCTTTATCAGTCCCTTAAATTTGGTAAGAGTGTGCATTATAGCCCGGTACCTCAGTATTGGATAGAGAAAAATAAAAAAATTTAACAGCTTTAAAAAATTAAAGCCAATTACAAGGTGACACATGGCATCAAGGAATGCATTGAAACTTTTGTCAAATTTAAGAACTAATTCTGCATTAAGTCTATCATCAATATGTATAATGTATATATTGACTTATAGATGGGGAAAAAACGTCGCAAATCAAGCAAAAAAAAAAAAAACACTGCCATAATCAAAATAAGATAATCCACTATATTAAAAGAAAGAAACAAAATTTGACACAAAATCAAGTAACACCATTAACAACAATATACCGCAATTAAACAATACAAACTATAGTGTGGGCCTTTTAAAAATATTTTTAATTAAAAGAAAATAGATAGAAAAGAGCGAAGGAGATTGGAGACTTGCAAAAAAAAGTGAACTATTTACAAAGCTAAATTTTGACGTGGGTTAGTAGGTTAATTTGATTAATTTTCTTAATACGCGAACGCTACACAAACAAATAAAAACTTCATCCACGTCCATGTGAGGTTAATATAATCAATTGATTAACTTTTGTCTTCAAGAAAAATATCAGGGTTATAAAGGTGTTTCCAACTCGTTCAAGGAAAGTTTTAAGGTCATGAAATAGCGTTTGTATTAAAAATCCCCGCTTATGAGTTATTTTCGGGCTTGTCGTCTAACTTTTTATTTTTAGGGCGCTATCAGGCGCTTGGTCGATTTATTGTCCCCTAGTTCAATTTTTTTTCCTAGGAGGCGCCTTATTTAGATTTTTTGTGATACCATTATTTATAATAATTATAGTTTACCAGCAAAAGGTAATTTATTTAGTAAAACTAAAGTACATTAAAGTGTCTCACAATAAAATTATCATTTGGAGTCTTAAAACGAGAAATAATATGCTCTATGTCACTTAATAATTTTTAAAATATGGCTTAAATTATATTTTTTAATATTTTATATTATTATAATTTACTTTTTAATTAAATTTATATTTTTATATATATAATAAATATTTAAACATAAAAAATATAAAACCGCCTAAGTTCTGTGTAGGTTCCGCCTAGCCCCATCCATACATTTTAAAGCTCCGACCGCCCGATTAGCACCTAACGCTTTTTAAAACATTCCGAAAGAGCTCATCGGAGGTCTTAATTACACATTACTTTGCCATTGATACTGAACTTTAATTGAAACTTTATACGTATTTCATTTTACATATTTTGTAATATGAATTGATATTCTTTAAACGGTTGGTTTGATTACAAATTAAAAGTTGTTGTCACGTGAAAAGTCGGAGAAAAAAATTTACTAGGACATCAAATTTTAGGGCTAAGGAAGGCAATTCCAAAGTGTTTTGTAAAACTAGAGATTTCGAAAAAAATACAATTTCAAATCTGAAGTATTAGTTACAACATTGAGCACTAACTAAACTTTAGCATATACATATTTTTTTTTATCACACAGATGATGGGTATTTTCGGACCAGAGATTACAATCAAAACTTCATATGGCTCCACTAACAACAATAGAACTCAAATCCAAATGTGAATATCACAAATTAAAATCGTTAATTTCCTTACTACTGACTACTAAACATATCTTCCTTGACATTTTACATGGTTCATAAAAGTTCATTCATGACAAAAAAATATTTAATTAGAATATTAAAAATTTTCTAGTTTACCTTTAGTACTTAGAGTTGTAAACTTGTTGAGCTTAACTTTGGCTTATTCAAGCTTAATTTGCTAGAATTTAATAAAGTTGGAACAGAATTTGGAGGGAGCTAATGAACTATTGGTCATCTCCATCTACTCTTTATGGATATAGTAATAATATCAAGTTCAATTGGTGAACACTTTATTTGTTTGTTTGTGAGCTAGCTCATTCAATTTTTCACAAACAAAAATAATATTCAAATTTAGCATATCAAATAAGTTATACTTTTTTTTAAAAATTTTTTTTTACCTCATTTAGGCTTACATTAAATGGAAATAAAAATCTTCAACCCGCTTCGAATGTGATTCGAACTTGGGATCTCTAGAGGTCACGGTATCAAATAAGTTATACTTTATTGTGCATTATATTAATGTTATTAAATTTAATTTATGAGAAAATATTAAGTTTACATGCTTTAGATACACTTAATTAAAAACAATGACGGCCAAGAACAATTATCATAATGATAAATAGATGAATTAAAATGATAAATATTGAACTATAAACTTGCATGCTTAAAATGTTTAATAGTCGTTATAAAATTTCTACTTTCAATGTGTAAAAAAGTTTAGCTTACTCACAAGCTTTGGGGATGAGTTTGGCATCCAAGCTCCACTGCATACAAATCAAAGCCAAAAAACCACATTTACGACCAAATCATTTACAAATAATGCTCACCCGGTCCAAACTTGTATCAAGCTATTTATTATTGACTTACAACTCTATCCTATAATGCTTTTCCTTTCATGACCGGCCCTTTTATATGATGCAGATTTTCTTCGGTATTGTTGTTTGAATTGTTTTTAAAATAAGTTGTTCTCATAAATTTTTAATAATATTGCATATTTTGGCTTTAAACAACACAACTTAATCTTTCATATTAATTAATTAGGAACTGTCTGATTTATTTTTTCCAAAATCAAATTTACTGGCCATTAATCAATATCGCGGATCAATATAGGATTGGTTGCAAAATTGCAATGTCGCATTGATACTGACCTAATTTAGATAGAAACAAATTATACATTGCTAAACGAGCAGCCGTATATATAAATGATACTGAGGGAACAAAATTGAAAATCCTATCATGAGAGAGAGAAGTATTATTATGAATTATAAAAAATGATTGAAAAAAAAGGGAAATACAGGATTATTGGATATTTTTCCAAAAAATACATGTAAGCATCAAACAAGAATGAGCTGGAAATTTTAGTCTGGTCCAACAAACAGGATTCCATGATATGGATAAAAACTACAAAATAAAATTTCAATTAAAAAAAAACACAAACAAGTATCTCATCCACATGGATATAAAATTATTTTGAGCCATTTTTTTTATCTTTCAACAAGATAATTCCATCTTAGGAATACATAGGACCTCATACGAAATCCAATCTATTTAACAAAATTCAATTCCCAATAACCTTTGGGACTAAAGATGACAATAGAAATTGACTAAACACAGAGTAAAACAAAAAAACAAAATGCCAATTTCTTACTTTGACCCAAAATCAAAATCCCTACACAAATCCCTAATCATTTTAAATTGACAATTCCATATCACAAACAACAGCAAAAGTGTTACAAAAGTAAAACTAGACAATTTCATTCAAACCCAATAAAAAACTAAGGAGAAAGAGTCAAACTCTTCTCATCACTAACATAAACATTATCATTACAGTACCTGCATATAACCTTGCACTTAACCACATTGCCGTACACATAGAACCCTGGTGCCACCATGATCCTAACCATGGTTGGGACCAGCTTCTTAGCCCTATCACCACCCAAATCCTCCATATAAACGCCGTCAAATCCAACCCCTTTATCAATTCTAAAGATAGGCAATCCAGGGTGGACTGAATTGGCCAATTGATGAACCAGCCACACATTTTTTGCAGCGCTAAAAAATGCCTGCAACAATGGCTCAGGCCAGGCTCTATTCCACCCTAACATACCCACAATTTCATTCATTTTTCTATCACAGAATCTGCTGAATTCTTCACTAAAATGCCTTGTTCCTTTGTTCAATACCTCCTCCCATTGCAAATCTTTTAATACATTAAAAGATGCATAATATGCTTCACATCTGTCAATTGGGTTCAGAATTGGGTTCACTGAACTCTTTTGAAACCCTACAGATTCAAAATCTTCAAACAATGCTTTGTTCAACAAGGCCTCAAGGTAAAACAGGACGCTTTTCGGGTTTTTCGAAAATGAAATCTTTATATCATAGGGTTGGAGAAGAACTGAGATTCTTTCAAAAACTTTCACCCCCATGTGTCTTAATTGCATTGTGAGTGACCTGCTTAAGAACCTTACTGATGATCTGGCTTCAGACACTGAAACTAAAAACTGTTCTATTACCTTGTCTGAACCGTTTTGTTGGTGATAAAGATTGAAGCTTTTTGTTGCTCTATAGGGTGAATTGCTGCTACACTCGTCGAGCCCTGATTTTAAATTGTGGCAATAAACTTCAAGCTTGTTGAGCTTTTTTTCAAGTTCAGACATGGAGTTTTTTAGCCTTGAAGCTTCATGAATCGCTTCGTCTCTTTTCCTTGTTGCTTGAATTAGCTTATGAGACAGCTCAGCTACTGCAATTTTCCAGTGTTCTTCTCTGGCTGTTGATAAATCTGCCGATTTGGGGCTTTTTCTTGTTAATGAAGAGAAGATTGATTTGAAAATACCGTTAGGACTAGCAGGAAAAGATGAGTGCTTGCTGTTGTTGTTGTTTAAGCCATTGTTGTCTAAAGGAACCACTGTGAACTTTTCTCGAGTATGTGGTCTGCATTTATAGCAAGAAACAGACCCATCTCCTTCTTCTCCACAGTTTTCATGTCGTTTTTTGTTGTTGGGCTTGCCGTTTTTGACATGGAGTGGAGTTGGCTGGTGCTTAATTGGTGTCCCTCTCTTGATTTGCTTCCTCTCTTCGCTTTGTTCGCCTTCATCACATTCCTGAATCTGCAAAAATTCAAACAAGAAATAAGAAAAAACCCAGAAAGTTTGAAACTTAATGTTTTCTCAGGAAACAAACAGTACTTACAGGTGTGAAATTGGGTGATTGGTGAGTGAAAAGAGGGGGAGAGGGAGAAGGAGACATAGAGGAGGAGGGGGAAGAAGATGAAGAAGGAGCCATAAGTCAAAAAGTGATTGAAGATTTCATCTTTATGGTTTTAAATTGGGAAAATTGAATAAATTGAAGAAAAAAAAGAGAGAGGAAATGAAAATGGGAGATGGGTTGCAGTCTGATATCGTTTTCTTTCACTTTCTAAGGGAGAGTTGTTCGTCGTGTTGTAATCATGGCGGTGAATCACAGGCAGACATTTAAATGTTGTTACTGCACCATTTTTCTGTACTGTAATTACTGATAACGGTACGATTTTTGTGGCTTTTTTTCATATGTAGTTGTATATATATGATTATTTTTGGTAGCATTTAGAAATGTTATGGTTAAATAGAAGTAAGACGGAGTATTTGTATACTATGTTCAGTTTATAGATGCGATAAGGAGGAGAAGTATAATTAGGAGATACAATCGTGTTAAAATGCAAACGATTTAGGTATTTAGACTCTATCTTTCAGAAGGAGGAGATGATTGATGATAATGTAACTTATAGAATTAATGTAGATGGATGAAATGAAGAAGTGTTACGGAAGTCTTACGTGATAAAAAGATATATTTGAAAGTGAAAGGTAAATTCTATAGAACGGTGGTTAGGCCAGTCATGACATATTGGAGTGAATGTTGGGCTATTAAGACGCAACATGTTCAAAGGATGAATGTGGCGGAAATGAGTATGCTTAGGTGGATGAGTGGACATATAAAGATGGATCGAATTTGAAATGAGTGCATTCGTCAAAAGATGGATGTGGCACATATTGAGGATAAACTGAGAGAAGGACGACTAAGGTGGTATGGACATGTGCTACGTAGACCAATAAATGCTTCAGTTAGAAAATGTGAGAACTTATGGATAGAGAGTAAGGGTAGAGGGAGAGGTAGACCTAAGATTATTTGAAGAGAAACTTGCTCGGTATGGATGAAAATTGTGCTTTTAATAGAGTTTTATGGCGTCGAAAGATTCATATAGCCAATCCCATTTAGCGTGGGATTTAAGACTTAGTTGGTTGGTTGATTAAAAATGGTATTAAATTTTGTGTTTGATTATACAAATCTAAATTTGATTTTAGTGTGGGTCTTGAATTTTAATTATTTGGGTATTATGGGTTAGACGTTCTTCGGATTAACAAAAATTGTAATGAACACTTAATCATAAATGAAAAATTGATCATGCATGGCTTATATAGTTTAATGGTAATGTAACTTTTGGCTCTTTAGTAGAAAATTTTATGCTGTTTTATGAACAAGAACTTTAGTATTTTAATGCAAACAATTTCCTGAAAAATTAAAAGAAATAATCTCTCTAGTGCCATATAAAATTTGAATATCACTTCAATTACTAACCGGACTCATATTTTTTTAAAAGAAATTTTATTTTATACGGGCTTACAATAATAATAAAGAAAAACCTTACCTCACCCCTCTCGAGTGTAGACTCGAACATACGATCTTTAAGATCATAGCTTCAAAACTCAACCACTAAATCAAGCCTTTACCACAAAAGTAAACTCATATTTAACTTTAACTAAATAAATTTTGTTTTTATTATTTCAATGTCTCCTTATCTCACATTCAAAAACTTTATACAATTTTTTTGAATATTTATATTTTTTTCATTTTCTGTTTCTTTTTCTTACATTTTTAGTTATTTTTCTTAAAAAAAATTCAAATGTCGGCGTTTGAATGAAAAAATGATAGTAGGCACCGAAATAGAAACATCGTATTTGAGTCCTAGTGAAAGGAATAGAGAGTCATAACTTTAATTCTTGACCGTAATTAGGGTTGTAAATGAGCCGAGTCGTTCATAGATAGCTCGGTGTTCGGCTTAATAAAAGCTCGACTTGACTTGACTTATAAATGAACCGTTCGTGAATATAGTTTTTGGGTTTGGCTTGTAAATGAACCGTACATGAACAAGCCTAAGCTCGACTCGAAAGCTTGTGAACAAGCTCGATGAGGATCGTGTATAAATTTATGAACTAGCTCGTAAAAAAACTCATGAATATAAATTATTTTAAGCATATAAACTTGAAATATTTATGATATTAATTTTATTGATTTATCAGACGTTGATTTAATAATTTTTTAATAATTTATTGTGTAATAATTAAACAATATTATTTAATGTAATAAATTTAATATTATTATTGTTATTTATAATAAATGAGCTCTTAAATATTTGTGAACAAATGATTTATTAAATGAACCTTTCGTGAACATAAATTTTGAGCTCAAAACTCGGCTCAAGTTCGCTAAAAACTTAGTTAATGAACGTGAATATACGGAAGCTCGGCTCGTTTAGTGCCTTAATAATAATTAAGCCTCAAATAACTCTTTTTTTGATGTTGAAATCTTTGTTTCCACTCTTCTTACCATAAGAAACTGCATTAAATGCAGCGATAGCAAAACAAAGTTCCTAATAGAGGCAAAATGTCCCACAAACACTAATCACCATTAGTGACTGACAAACTACCAATTCATGAAAACTCCCGGTTATACTTACCATTCAAGTCATTAATTACAGTAGCCTTATTGATTGTGTCTTTAATTTTATCACTTTCTTCCAAAACTGCAACCATTAATGCAATGTAAAAAGAAAGTATAGCAGCCATTTAATTTAAATCACACTAAAATCTGCCACTCTCTCAATCAATGGTAATATTCCTAAATATACCAATAGGACTGCAATTTAGCAATTCACTGAAACCTATTTACTGGGACAATATAACAATACTTGTATTTAGTATTACTACAATATACTATCCCCTCCATCTTTTTAAACTTGTCTTTCTACCCACTTTTTTAAATATTTTTTTACTTATCATTTCCAATTATACCCTTATTTGTTCCATTATAATTAATTGCAATGAAGTGGAAAACTGAACATTAATTAAAGGGTAAAATAGTATTTTTCTATCTTTATTAATTAATTCCTTAAAAGTGTGAAATGCGTTAGAAGATAAGTTAAAAAAGATAAAGGAAATACAAAATATTTCCAATGGCTTTATCATATATTATTTTTTTTCTTTTTTAAATGACTATTAATAGGACAACATGGGTCAACCAAATAAGGTATGTAATGGGATGTAGCCAAGATAGTGAGCTCTGGCAGGTCATGCAAATACTATACAAATTTCATTAATTTTTCCTCATAATTCTATTTTGGAAGATCAGCCTAATTCCCTAGTCAATACGTATCTGCTCTAAAACTGGTGAAAAATACATAACATCTTAGAATTTGCAGAAGAAAATGACAAAAAAAAAATATCCATTTAGTTCATCATCTGTTAATAAGATGTACTTTTACTATTTAGATGAAGCAATGACTGTTGTATGTAATAAATGATTTTGTACAGTTTTATCTTTCCACATTTATAAATCTTCTATTTAAATTAATGAATATGGCCATAAAGTCCATTCACACTTAAATTATTCATATCATTGATTCAATTGTTTTGGCATATTTTCGATTGAATACCGTGTTCTATTAGACTACAATTCAAATTATTTTAGTTTAGACTAGCTCGATTCACTTCAGCTCATTTCAATTCAATTCAGTCTAGTTTCAATTCTGCTTTCAAAAGTTGAAAAGAACATGGCCTAAATAAGTTGTACGTGTTTTCATCTTGACACGTTCAATAATTTATAGTACTGATTCTACAAATTCTGTGTTTGTAATATATTTTGTTAAGCGATGTGATCAGTAATATTACCACACATTAATAAATTATGTTTAGATCATGTAATTTTCGTTAGAGTGTCTGTCTTATAGGTTTGAGAAGAAAATGAGGTTAATAATATTAAAATGAGAAAGCAAAACTAGCATGATTTCTTCATAATTAACCATCAACATATGGAGAAAAATTGCAATACAATCATTAATCATCACAAAAATTTATTTATGGCAAACAAATCTAAGCATAGATCTTACTAAAGCCATGCCAATTTAATATATGGTGCTCTATTGACATAAAATGTTGTTTGTAAGAAAATCAAGTTCAGTCCAATGTGCAATATTTATAAAATTACGGAAAATTATAGAAAGAACCAAATATTTTCTACCTTTTGCATGATTGACACGTAGCCATTATTTATATTATAATAATAAAAATTGATTACGTGTCAATAATTCAACGGTGAGGATATAAAATACCTGATGCCTATATAAAAACCCATAAAATAACAAACAAAATATTTTGAATCATTGGACTAAAGATGATTTTGTTACATGTATTATTTTTGGAATCGTTTAACACTTGATATGCAACATTTGAATTTTATAATATTACAATTTGAATCAAAATAATTTGTTACATTCTATACTATCAAATAAATTACGTTCTAAGAGAAATTGTAAAAGTAAAAAAACAAAAACGAATTTATTGTTGGGTGTTAGTTTTGGCTGAAAATAAAAAAGTTAAGGAGAAAGAAGTGGGAAATATGAGAAAAAAAAGGGGATGGAAAAATGCCCACTACTGAATAAATAAAGGCCTTAAATGTAGAGATGGGACTGAGCAGCGGTGGCCGTTAATGCCACCTACCATTCGAAACTTGCAGAAAGACACCATGTGAAGTTATTAAATGCCACAGTTTTATTATTTTTATTACAAGGAAATTAAATAAAATTATTTGAGGCAATAATATTATTCTTAGAGTTGACGTGTTCACCGGGAGTATGAGTTTCGGAACTAAGTGTTCATCCATCCATTAATTGACAAGTGTAATTTATTCATGATTAAAAGGTTTTTAAAAAAATTTGATTGGAGGAAAATTACAAATATCAACAATAAGATGGATCGTCACTATTTCATACTGAAATATCGGGAGCTATATAAAAAAACTCTCCGAAGTACTCGATCAAGTTTAAGCCACACCTCGTAAACCTTTTAACTAAAAATGTCAATCTAAATTCAATTTAATCTACACTTAACAATTTTAGGTTTGTAATGGGCTTACAAGATCATTTTAAGTCCGACCGTTGTATATAAATAGTGTTTCTTTTTAAAAATTTTGTAAATTATATGGAAACAAAGAGAAAAATTTTATGTAGATAAGTTTAATTTCAGATATAATTATATTTTTATATAAATTATTTAATAAAAATTATTTTAATTAAATTTAATAGTTCGATGAAATAATTATACAACTATATAATAAATTAGTTTATTATTCATCGAACCGAACTTAAATATTAATATAAAGAGCAAATATGGATTAAGCCTAGCGGATAGTCTAACCTTAGTTGGTCTACTATCCAGTGGTCCTATTTATGCCAATGCCCTCCCACATGTGTTGCGTTTCTCATTCTAGCCTATCGGCTATCACGTGCTCTTGTTGCCTTCTTCATTCATCCTTTTTTCACTAACTAATTATCCACACACATCTTAATCCATTTTACCCTAACTATTTTCTTGTTCTCTTTGTTGAGTTATAAATTTAATTTAGTCTGGAATTTTATCGAATACACATTGTATTCAATCAATTCTGGAGCAATTTCAACAATAACTTAATTTATTGAAAAACACACTTAATTCCGACCTTTTTACGCGTAGCTTTAAAGCTAACTTAGCTAAAGCGTTAAATAAACATTATATTGATTGTATGTCAAATAAAACAAGTAAACACATTTAAGAGAATCTTAACTAACGTCGTATGCATCAAGTTTTAAATTCAATAAGATTAATTTTTTTACATAATGTTTGGAAACTATTACACATGATTCAAGCATAGTTTCAGTATTATAATTTATTGAGAAATTGGTTGAATTTGTAATAAGTCTTTTAGAAATGATAGTCACTTAGCATGTTTTAAGGAGACATGAGCGGCTTAAAAAAAGTCACTTAAAACACAACTTAAAAATTCTTCCCACATTTCCAAAGACCATAGTCAGATAACCTAAGATAAACTTCACATTTTCATTACAACTCTTGTTTCTAACTTGGCGATTTCTTTTCTTTTCTTTTTTAACTTTTCTTGTTGGCCATGACAATTGTTTGTGTTAACTTATTATTTTCTGAAGATTTTTCCTATTGGTAGACTACAGATGTTTTTTAGTCTTACAAAACAGAATGTTGATGATTGTGATGGTCATTATCATAACATCAGGTGTTTAATCCCGGCATACTCGGAAGACGACTTGGGACGCAAACCTGAAAATTGTATAAAAATCTGTTCTTTCGTGGTCCATAGGAGCCTAGGATCCTGGAAGAAGTGGCTCACTTTGGCAAGAGGCTTTGTGTAGTATTGTGCATTCACAAGCCGAGGAAATATTTTTCATTTTATTTTTATGCTTCAGACATCGATACACAAAAATGAAACTAATTGAATGAAGTTCTCCCCAAATTATAATTGTCGAACCAACTGTAAGAGAGTACAGAACACCAGAACTGACCACATAACTGTTGTTTATTTGTTTTCGTGTTTGCAACCTCCGAATAAAGGATATGACGCCTTTTATGTATTAGCAATCTTCTCGTATACTGGCAAATTCTATTGTAATTTAGTTATCAAACAAATAATTCTTACCATGTAAAAATTTGTAGAACAGAATTTCCCTACAGTAAAAAAAAAATAGATAATGCATATAGCAGAGCATAATTCATATAAAGAATATACATATAAGATATCATATGATTTGATATGAATGTTAAAATTGTAACCATATTTCCTTTACCACTGATTTGTTTTAATATGAATGTGTCAAAGAGATAACCAAACCTCAAAACTGCAATGGAGGCAATATTTTCTCTCTTTTTTCACCCCCAGATGGCAAAAAATTCTTTGATGTTCCTAAAAATAAGACCCTGCAACTACGAGATTTACAGACTCATCCCAAACTGTACTGAACTAGTTGAGCTAAGCCAAATACTTGAATACATTTTGATTCTCCTTGTCTCTCTCCAAGTAATCCCTAGCAATCAAATCTTCCATTCTCTTCTTAATCGCCTTAATGTCAGGCTGCAAATTTCAAGCCCACGAGCATTTTAAAAGAATAATAACCAAAAGCATAAATTATTAAGTACTAAACTAATGAGGCTCTGTGCATTAAGAAACAGGCAATATCTTAGCAGTTAGTACCTTAAACATGCGACTCAACTGCTCAACACACTCAGAGACTAGCTGTTGGTGGCCCAAAACTTTGCGACTTTTCATTATGCGAACAATTGCAGCATCAATTGCATATCTCCTGTCTTTATCCACATCTTCAACCACCTTCTTTCTTTCATCTACAGGGGGGAGAGGAATCTGTAGCCAATATTTTTTACCATTATTTTCTCCCATAAGATAAACAAAGTAATTACCAAAAATGTTAACAAACTGACATCATGGTTACAATTATTAGATAGCTAGCTATTAAATTACAAGCAATAATTACCTTGATTCTCCTCATTCGGTCAGTAAATTTGTGGTTGACTTCAAATTGGTCTGATTGGGAAATTGTCTTTGTATTTGGTTCCTTGGTAAGTATTTTATACTTGGCACAGGACAACGAATGAAGCAATCTAACCAAGTCATCATGGGTCAAGTTCAATTGACTCAATATTTCAGAATAACTCAACCTATCTGAAGTGTTAAAGAGCAGCAGAAGAGCAGCCTGTAGATTATAATCATGAAAAACAAACAGTTAATATCAAGCATTCGCATTAACTACTAGTCCTCGCATTTTGTCTATATCTACAACATACCTGGTAGGTTGAGACAATCAATTCAATGGGTTTTTGTTCAAACTTGCCGATTAAGTGGCACGAACCCAAAGAATATATCCATGTAAGCTTTCGGTGCTTGCTTTTCTGATCGTAGAATTCCTTGAATACTTCTACACCTCTAACCTGAACACAAGTATTCCAACATCATTACTTCAAGAAAAAAAGATATGGAACAACATGGATAATGGAAAATTCAAACACAATTTACAATCTCATAAAAAAATGGAAAACTTGGCAAACCTCATAATGCATCCATCTTAATATATACAAAAGTTTTTTTTACTAAGAATCATTGAGTTAAAGGAAAAACAAAAAGCTTGCCTTTCTGCAAGAATATACAAAAAAAAAATTATTTAAATTGCATGACAAAAGCTTACCATCTCTGCAGGAAGATTAAGATCAAAGGATTTATAACTTGGCCAAAACCCAGTTGTAAGAACAGTGACCGACAAATCAATCCCTGGATGTGCATTTGGGTTGTTTCCAAGATATTTTTCAAAGCTTGTTTGATTTTCCTTGGCCAGCGTCAAATCAGTGACCTGGAAAGAGCAAAAAGAAATATAATGGTAATTATAACCTTCAAATGAGATATACAAATAATGAAATAATCACAAGCTAACTTACCATCCCTTCCATCTTAGAGGTGAATTGTCCACCACATTGTTGTTTCAGTTTTGTTAATATGCTTCTCTCATGATCATCGTTTGCACTGCGGTCGAAAAGAAGGCGACGAGCAAGCTTTTTTCTGCCATCAATCAAAGAACCAGAGAAACCAAATGGGTATGAATTAAAGTAAAACAAAACAACAAGACAGTAGAGATTCAATTTACCTGTAAAATTCAGCAAAAAGATCCTTATCACTTATATAAGCCAGCAACTTCACCACCTATTGAGATGTATCCATAAATGAAAAGTACAGTCAGTAATCATTTTCAAGGATAACATTTAAAAATCAAGTCTAAGCAAAGCTTGCAAAGACTGAAAAACATTGAAAATATTATAGGCCACCTTCTCGAGAGTTTCTTCAATGGCTTCATCGCTCAATTTCTCACTTCCACCTTTCTTGAGGATATTATCACAGAAGGATGCCAATAGTTCTGCACTAGATCCACCAGCCACAGTTTTATTACAAAAAATCTCAAACGCCTCTTTCATAGCCTGTTGAACCAGCAAAAGGATAGAATACTAAGAGAGATAACACAAAAAAATCTGAATGCATATCTATCTACCCACAACAACAAAAACCAGACCTTGTGAAAAAGCGTGTGATTTTGAAAACAATCAACCACATATGTCATGTACTTGTCATGCAGCTCAATTATCTTTCTGATGAGAACCTGAAGACCAAATCATGAAATCAATTTTAGGGTTTTCCATCATTTACAATGTTCCAAAGAACGAACTTTCAGAGCTTTACCTGCTCCTGTAAGCTGTTATTTGAAGTCTGTGAAAACAAAAAATTGTAAGAACTTGGCATTAACATTATACAAATAAGAATAACAACAAATACATAGCTTATTATATAACAAATAATCAATATGAAAGAAACACAGCAAAATTTGAACATAATACAACTGTAAAAGAAAGGAAACCATTGTGTTAGAAGAGATACTTTATTCACATAAATCGTTGCCCCATACAAATATTTGCTTTGAGACACCAACTGCACCTTTAGGGACAATATTGATAGGCGAGGTAAGAAAAATAGGAAAATCAGAACATAAATATGAATCATTTGAAAAATTGTGCGGCAAGATGCACCACAGTTTCTAGTGACAGCGACAATTCGATCAATTATACATTCTCATTTCACAGCATAACCAAATAAATTTCACCACCATGTAAATTGCGAAACTTAACAAAAACTAGAAGGCATTATCATCAATGAACCTGGGTGCTGCTTGCTGCATCTTCAGCTTGCTGGACCAAAACAGTCCCTTCACCGGTTACATGCTGCAACAATGAAGAATTAGCAATCAGGGACAAGATGCAGACTTTTTTCTGAACAAAATACCATAAATGTAGATACTACTAACCTGCTTGAAAATAGCAGAAACAGGTTCCAAGCCTTTAGGTATTTTATGATAGAGCCTATACATCCTTGACAGATCCTCTACCTGCATGGCATAAACAGAACCAATAATCAATCACCGAAACTGCAAAGAGAGATTACGAAGACGAAAGAATATCAATTTGCAGCTTACCTTATCATCTTGAAGCAATGCTCGACATCCAGAATGCTCCTTTTCAAGCAATTGATTTGCATAAACTACCAACAATTCATTTTGTACTTTCTGCGCATGAGATAAAGCTATGATAAATGTTCTAATGGACTCGAGAAATTATACATTTCAATGTTCTCTATAAAAACTTCCAAGAGAGGAAATTGAAAAACTCAAAGAGTAAAACAATTGATGTTTAACCAGGTCAAAAGCATCAGTTGTCAAGAGGACACAAATAGATAAATTGAATAGAAGGTTTAAGGGTAGAAAAGGACTATAAGAGGATACATGGTCTTTTAGCTGGCAGAGATATTGCTCGGGATGAAGGAAGTCCGAGGTGAAAGGTGATAACATATATTAGAGGTGTGAAGGTATGGGAAGATTTAAACGGCCTTCAGGCTTCAGGACATGCATAGCCTGTAGAAGCTATGTTTATAAATTGATTCACTGTTACCTTTCTTTTTTGTTCACTAGTTTACTTTTATAACCCATTGTTCTTGTATCTGTGCACGAAAGTTCATAGATACAAGTTCAATTTTCCCATATTTGCTATTTTATTTGAGATTTTTTCATCCAATATTTATTTTCTTTTAAGTCATGAAGACCAGTAAGGTTTAGTGTTGTCAAAATGTGCTCGCTTGGTCGACTAGTCAACCAGGTGGGGAAGAATTTTTGGCCAATGCCTCTAGAGTAATGAATCATCACGCCTTCAGTCAGGCACATGCCTCCAGGCGGTGGCAGTTTCAAGTGAGGCAACGTAGAATAGAACATGAAAGACATACAGGTTCAATCTATGAAGCATGGACACTCCCAAAACCTGGAGTGTCCCCGTGTCGGTGTCCGACACTCTCCGGACACTCGTCGGACACGTGTCCGACACTCCAAATTTTAAATGGACACTCCACGTAGGATGGATACTTTTCGGACACTTCGCGGACACACCTTGGACACTCCACGTAGAAGTTAATGAATCTCCTTCTGTGGAAATATGCCACAGAAATAGAAAAACATAGTGGAGGTGCAGTAATACGACTTTATAGTGCAACAATGTGGGCAAGAAAAGTAAGTCATACACTAGAGTTCAAGCATACACTAGAGTTCAAGCAACAATGTAAGAGTCATACACTAGAGTTCAAGCACATTTGTTGCACATAGCCGGTAAAGGTATTAGCATGTGCAATAAAGTCACAAGATATGACAGTAACTATTATGGATTTTTTTGTTGTTTTGTAATTGATCAAATGACTATAGATGATATGGATTTTATAATATATGAATATTTATGTTTGACAATTTATTTTAGTTGCCGTGTCCCAGCCGTGTCCAAATGCATATTTTTTCCGAGTTGCCCTGTCCGTGTCCGTGTCCGTGTCAGACACTCAGGGCGTGTCTGTGCAACCTAGGGTTCAATAGCACAATAGAATAAGAAATATGTTACATTTAGTAGTCATAAATAACAAATAATATAATAATATAGAAAAAAAATTTATTGTTAAATAGAATTTCCAAATGCCACTATTACCTTATTTTAGAATAGGGAGTGGGACACAATTTGATGAAGGGGGGAGTAATTAATCCCTTTCCAAATTCCAATTCCAAATCGTAAAGTCTCTACATCTTCAATCTTATCACATTTTTCTCTCTGTGGAATAATATAAAGAACTCTTTTTGGTCTTAATGTTAAATAAGACTTATTTTGCACTTTATTTGTTTTATATTTACTTGGTTTATTTGAGTGAATTAGCTATTAGATTTCTTAATTAATTGTTTAGAAGCCATAGCACCTCACTTCAGTCAAGTCACCGCCATACAGTCGACTTTTGATTTAGTCCAAACAAAAGTATACGCCCAAGGGGTACTTAACACAATTGGCAACACTTGTAAGATTATGAAAGCTATAACAAAAACAGTCTTGGGTGAGTCAGATTCTTACATTTCAACTATTTCACTTGAGCTTTCAATTATATGAGGTAGACACATAGTTAAATATTTTAGACAGTTCACAAGTTAGTCAACAAGAGCCAATGAATTGGAACAGCTTGGTAGCTAGTTCCCAGCTTAACCAGATCAGTTATTGTTTCATTCCAGCTAGTTTGCTTAAAAATATTATATTGAACAAACACCATTCCATTTACTCAATTCAAATATATCATCTCACATAGTTCATCCCACTATACTTATGCCTTTAACTTTCAAATGTTATGCGCCATACTAAGAGGTACAAGCTTATACTTGCATCAACTACAAACCTAAGTCACGTTCTTGACATGTATCTTACATGCATTTATTTAAAAAAAGAAAGAAATAAACACCTACTCCTTTCCTACACAACATTATACAATGAAATAGAATCCCAACAAATTCAATCATAAATAAACATCAAACTAACCTCCACCAACTTTGGCTCACTGCTTGAATGCAGGTAATGAGAAACTCTATCCCTTTCCTTCTTCAAACACTCCTCAGACTGAGTGGTCCACACCAAAAAGCTCAAGTGATAAGCCATAACACAAAAATGCACATCAAAACATTAAAATACTGTTTTTCATTCATTATGCAACAGATGTACTTGCCTTCAACATATAATCTGGACAAGAATCATCCAAAATCCAGCTGGACGCCTTACGAGAATAGTATGCACCACTATCCTGAAGTAGAGTAGCTTCAAAATCTTCTTCATAACAGTCCATTGATCCCATTCCAATCTCAACAAATATATCTAGAACATTTTTCAATAATGCCCTGTCGATCTGCTCTCCTTCCCGTTCCCTATCAATCTTTTCCCAAAAAAAGGATCATCAATAGCTCACCAGGGAAAAAAATAAAAATTGCAATGCTTTAAAAGCAGCAACACCTACAAGAACAATCACAGCATCTCTTGCTTTCCCCTTTACTTCTTGATATACTAGGTCACGGAAGCAGCTCAACCCAACTTCATTAAGTGCAGGAAGAGACCTTCGAGTAATAAAGTAGCGGTCCAAGTAATGAAAGAAGCGGGATAGCCACCTAACCATAAGTTTATGGTTAGACCATCTTTTCACAAGTTCCCTCAGCATAAATTCATCATGCTTCTCTCTTATAGATGGCAGCACCTAATTTAGATAATAACATGAGGCGAGGATTTAATGAAAGAATAAGACATGCATAAATGAAAACACTAAGAATCAGAACCAGCCAATAACTTATAACAATAGAATTTGAGACCAAGATGCACAAAGCTACAACCACTTATTCAAAATGTTCTTTGGTTTTATCAGGCTTACATTGTCATACTTCGCCAAATAGTATTTTTCCAGATCTTAAAACTAAATTTAATATCTTGAAAAGCTTATCATTCATTCCTCTTCACTGATATCTATTCTTTTTGCTCTCTAATAGATAAAGATCCAACAAGTAAAATACAAATTAATACAAAGATAGCCAATAATCATGTTGGTAAAATAAAAGCAGACCACCAAAGACCATACTTTCAACACAAAACAAAAGAAATCATACAGTAACTAAAAATATGCTAATATACTAAAATATATGCCATAAAATAAATTTAGAACCTATTTTCTTACCGTTGAATTGATGTACTCTTCGAAGGCCTCCTTGTACTTGTCATAAAGCTGTTGAGAATAATCATTTGGTGGCTTTTGCGTGCACATGTTGTATATGGTACTGAAGTTCATATTAGAAAAATTATGATTGCTCAGTCAAAAGATTTATAACGTCCATATAACTCATCAAACTACTAATTACATAAACTAGCATACGTGTAAAGCATCATATATTCTTCTGAGTTGAATTGGTCGGTTGATCCATCCAGAATATTCTTCAACTTAGTTATACCCCTCAGCATAAAATTCCATCCATCATCCAAGTCTACTATTGGGCGTTCCATGTTGTAAAAAAATCTGTCAACAAAAACAAATAGTTAGCAAATAATGATGTAAAGGAAGATGATTACACCCACCTAAATGCAAAAGCATGTATATACGCATGCATAGGGTAGTCTATATTTAATTCTGCATCAGAAAATGATTTCCAACACATTGACAGTTTATTATATGTGGCTGCACTTGTTAGGAGGCATTTACAGTTCAAATTCCAACACATTAACAGAGTCTGTTTTTTTTTTTCTAAATGTGATAACTAAATCCAGTGTGGAGCGTTATACCATTCTATTAAGTATCTTTGATTGTTTGATCAATGCATACAGTTCTCTGATATTGAAAAAATGATCAAACAAACGGGCACACCCAAATAAGCAGAAAAATACAGGTACCAGTTCCTAGGCGAGCCAAACCTAGAATTGATTCTGATATTTATGCTTCTTTTAATGATAATCACCGGTGAAAGTACTTACAAAACCGTATCAAGATTCAATAATAATCATCAAAAGAAACACGGAATTTAAATACCAGCCTATTATAAAGAATCAGAAAAAACGAGTATAACGTAATACAGCCGATACCAAATAGATTACGCAGCAATAAGCAACGCTAAATGCCCTGGAATTGATCAAAAGCAAGCCGTCAAAGCAAAAAATCAAGCCAATGCGTCAATCGCAAACGATTCCGATTACCTCTATCTATGACCATGAACTAGAACAGAGCATTATAGAAAAAATTAGAAAGGAAGAAACCCTAAAAATTGAGCAAGCACTTACTGAATAGATTGAGAATAACGTGAGGTTAGAGGAGAGTTTAAACAAGAGCCTGAATCTTGCCTGTAAAGAGAATTAGCAGAGAAACCCAACCCTAGAAGATATACAAATCGAGGGGAATTTCTCTTGTCGCTCTAAACGAGGGCGAAATTTCTAATGGGTAGGATTTGATGGAGAGGAACATGCAGACGGTATTTATACCCAGCTATTTTGCGGGATTTTATGTCCTCGATTATTAATATCTTTTTATATTTAATAAACCTATAGTATAGAAAATCAACATCATCATCAACTTAATAAGGTAAATAAAATACTATAATAGCCCTAAATATACTATTCATTGTGTTTCTTTTTAATAATTTTGTACAAATAACTCTTGTTATTAATGAAATAAAAGCAAAGATAATGAAAAAGATAAATTTTACATTCAAAGCATTAGTATAGGAGGTCTTTAATCTCTAATGAAATACTAAATTCTTTATATAATTTTCTCTTAAACTAGAGTTTGAGTGATATAAGAATCCGAAATTTCATATTGTGTTTTTAGTGCATCATTTTCAATTAATTTGTTCCTAAAAAAAGCGAAAAGTAATTAAAAGATACGAAAATAGTGAAATAAGGGTATTTGGATGTAACAAGGGGAAGAAAGGAAGACAGATTAATATCATAATATGCCTTTGACTATTTGATATTAGGAGGAAAAGGGAAGACTGGAAAGATTAGAACACTTAAAAAGTGTATTCAAGATTCAATTATTCTCTGTACATTCTCTCAAATTATTATTTATAAAGAAACAAATAAAGTGAAATTGTTGGATTATAAAATTTTGAGAAATTTTTTTATAAGACATAAGAATTAATTAGTTTTTATTCACTTTTTAAGTTTTGAAATTTATTTTTCGTGAATTTGTTTTATGTGGTACGCCATTATAACTACTCTTTCTTATTTAATTTAGTTTTCGTTACATAAAACAATTATATTTTACATATTGTTCGAAGCAAACCTTTAAAATATTTTATCTTACTTTTACCTTTACATCGAAATTCATTGTGAATATTTTTTGAGTAAATAAAATTTATCATAGTCTTATGACATTTTTTATTATTTTTCTGTGAATGCTTATATCTGATATAAGAGTGATATAATATTTTTACAACATCAATTTTTTATTTATTTTCGCAATAATTATACATAGTATAAGAATAGTATTATTTTGAAGGATTTAAGCTTATTCTTGTCCTAACTACTGGCAATTGTTTTAATAAAAATTGAAGACGTCATTCTCATAAAATTTTTGCATTTCACCTAGATACAAAACGCTAAGAGATAAGTGGACATTCCCTGGCTGGTGAGTTTCTCTATGAGCATAGGGCTATTTACCATGATATCGCCTTGCCATTTTTCTCCTATTTACCTAATGACATTAGGCTAAAGCACTTTAATATAAAATTGAATACATACTAGCTTTTACCAATTATAAGAGAAAATAAATAAAAATTTTGTACTATAAATATATTATACTACTCATATATCAAGTATAAGTATTCACGAAAAAGTGATAAAAACTGGTACAAGGCTGTGGTAACATTTTTTGCTTAAAAAATATTCAATATGGATTTCGTTTTAAATATAAAAATAAGATAAATAAAATAATCTGAAGGCTTGTATTAAAAAATTTGACAATTTTATGAGATATAATCATTTTAAGTTATAATTGAATTAAATATGAGATAGAAAGTTGTTATAATGAGAAATTTTGTAATTATGTAAAAATAAATTTTAAAAATTAAAATTATGTAATTAAAAAATGCTGTATTTAATTAAAAAAAGGGATAGATAAATTGTGGACTTTGAAAAACATAGTTTTATAAATAATTTTTCATATGCTCGATCCTATGAATTCATTAAAAAGCCGGCAAATAAATCATTTATGAACAACTTTTGTCTTTGATAATTAGTGTATTAGTTTGTAATTTTTGTGCACATTAAAGTTTATTTACTTTCAAAAACAAAAAACCTTAGACGCCTAAGAGTTCTCATCTCCTTCGCTTGTAAGTTTGTTTGTTAGAGGGAGAAAAAGTCTAACAAGATTTTTTTCTCCCTTCGAGCCTTTGTTTTCTTGTCTTTTATTTTCTTTTTCTAATTTAGATATGGGAACAATCTGCATCCAAATATTTTTTTATCTTCCACACATGATTATCTTCTTCAATCACGGACCTGTTGCTGCATAACTCAATCTTAATTTACAACTGGGTTGGACTTCATCCGCCTCCAGACAAGATACTTGTTGATCTTTTATAGTAGACACCCAGATTTATCTCTCTTCAACAAGATTGTTTCAGATCTGCAATCCTGGTTAATGTTATGGCGCAAGCAAATATTTTTATGGTTGTGGATCTTCGAAATCGTTAGTTGGAGGTTAAGAAAATATATAATGCAACATTTATCTTTTGTTTTCTTAATAAGTCTTGTCCAAGGGTATGTTTGTCTTGCTATATAAGCAAGTTTTGTATGTTAGTGTTTGTTTTGTTTTGTCCGGTGTTTTAACTTTGATAGCCGTTGGTTTGCTTTTACTATTTTTAGTTTGTCTATATTTTTTTATCTACGAATCATGCTATAAAGTTCTTAGCTAGAGCTGTTGATTCTTCGACATGAAGGAGGATTATGTCCACCTTCAATTAGAGCTATTATTGTCTCTGATTTATATAATAGATTGTCGGTCCCCATGCGTACACTCAATGAGTTAGAGGGGGGGTGGGCAACTCACTCCATTAACTTAGTAGACTCTTTCGCGATTATATGAGCTCCGTTGAGTAGGTCAGCTGGCCAAGTGAAATGTAGAAAAACTTTAAAGTAAAAAATACATAGATTTTATACTAGTTCGGCAACCGTTGCTTACATCCAGTCCCAAGAGTGTCTTGGTTTTAATTCACTAATATCAACTCCTTTACCCTAGGCAGACAAGCCTTTCACAAATTTCCCCAATTACAGAAAGTACCCTCCAAACTGTAATCGCTCAGCCGCTGAGTAGAATACCCTCTTTTACATGAAACTCAACTATTTCTAAACAAGAGCTGGAATCAACTTATAGAAACGTTGATCCGGTTACAAAGGATCTAATATTACAATTCAAATAATCTAATCTATTCTCTCTTGTTCAAAGCGGATTCTTCGCTGAGTGGATGCTTTCTCGTTTGAACTTATTTAAAGCTTGTAAATTGGCAGAGTTTTACCTTTTTAGAAATTCAGGTGTAATCACCAAGTTCTAACGCTTGCCTTCTTGCTCCTTTTATAGTGGGGATTAAGAAAGTAGTCGTTGAACTTGCATTGGCATGAAATTGACAGCTCATTTATTCACCTATTGCTTCTTCAAATCGATCTGTTAAGAGATAGAATCTCACCCTTGTGAGATAGAAATCAATCCGTTAGAGACAGATTGAAATTCGAGCTTCAATTTGAATCCCTTGTCGTTTGATGCCAGTCTTCCATTAGAGAGAACTCGCGCTGACTTGATACGTGTCACTTTCCCATTCCTTCTGGTAATCTGATATTTTGCAGAGCGCGCGATACTATGATGTTGATCTGCAAATATTCCTAAATTGGCAAATGAGTTTTTGCAGGTTAATTCTGGAAGACATTGTCATTTTCTTCATTAACCGGAGTCTTGTCAAGGCATTAATTCTTTTTGTATTTTTCTTATTAATGTCCTACAAAAAGCAACACTATGAGCAGAGATCCCATTTTTCCTTAAATAGTTAAGTTAGTGCCATTGACAGACATAAAGTAACTTAGTGAAATGATAAAACGATATGCATAGCTGAAACAAAATCTAAATATCAAGCACTAAGTGAATAGTAGTTAGTCAGCAACTAAAGTACATACTCAGCCCAGAACAACTCAGAGTTAAACTAAAAAACAAGGCCAACGGAGAATTGATATTTTACCCTTGAATTCAATAACTCACATATAACCACAGATTATTTATTTTAACATCATTATTGATTTAATTAACTCAAACTAAACTTAATTGTTAAGATCAAAACTTAAGCACTACTGAGTCATCCACTGAGTCAGTCCAAACTTGTGCTTGGTTTAATAATCTCTCCCATTTTGATCAATGGCAATTAACTGAGTGAGAATTAAATCAATAAGATATCTAGATTAGAGTTACCTTATACTCATGCTTGATATGTCTTTGTTCAGCATATTCATTTTGCTCAGAGTGAATGCTAACTCCCCCATAATCCTTGATTCTTCTAAGGTCAACATTCCTCAACACTTCTCATATTTCTGCATGATAAGCAACACACACATACATATATATAACAAAAAATACAAGAAGTTAAGAAGATCGCAACTTAGAACAGAATAAGTAATCTTTATATATATGAATAACTTGAGTATAGATAACAAAGAGTTAGTTTATACTAAGTTTTACAATCAGCGCAATAGATTACAAAATTTCTAATCTACTTAGGCAAAGGTGGTCCTCCAAGGTTTGCTCGCTTCTCTTCAAATACTTGCTGATCCCATCTTGACTTCTTTTCTTTAGGCAGGGCGATCTCCTTTCCTTTCCTCTTACGAGTCTCAGCATATTGTCTTTGAATGCGCTCCAGATCCTTGGATATTTATAAGAAAATTTAGCTACCCTCTGATCTCTCTCTTTCTCCTCTTGCTCACGCTTCTCGCGATCCTTCTCCCCCATTGCCATTGCATTTAAAATGACTTGGGCTTGATGATCATATGAGGTTAGAGAATTTTTAAAATGCTTGAGCTTACCATAGATGGTAGAAGAAAAATTCTACACTAGCAAATCATATATCTCTTGAGAAATATCGTCATGTTCTCTGAGAAAAGTGAAGAGACCTACCAAGGAGCAAGATTAGGATTGATTGACCTGGTACTGAGCATTTAATCCTTCCTTGGGAATCTGGGTGAGACTGGCCAGAGCCTTGACTTGAGTATTTTCTCTTAATATCTGCTCTAGTATGAATTACTCCTAATGTGAGTAGATACCTGCTCGTAAATCTAATCAATTGATTGACCATCATTAATGATATCTGCATGAACATTCTTGATTTGATCACAAATGTGACCAAGTTTCTAATGAAGTGATGGCTTTTATTCAGCGTCTGCCATTACAATGTCGCTATTCAGAGTGTCAGACATGTTTAGTCTCTTTAAGGCCTTCAACACTTCTCCCTCTGAGTCTTTAACTCCCTTCAACACTTTCTTCTTCACATTCCTCATCTCATTAGAGTTTCCTTGACTCATCTTGAATGTAGTGATTAGAGCGTTAACAACATCCACAATAATATTTAAGCGCATTGTGTTCTCATCATTCTCCTTACTCGAAGTACTATAACCACTCAGAACTGCTTGCATTGCCTCTAGCAAGGGGTTGAATTTATCAATCATAGAGTTTCTGAAATCCCTCTCTTCATTCAAAACTCTGGAGTTGCTCTCATAGATCTTCTCCATCTTCTTCTTTAATTCTACAACTTCTAGCTTTAAATGTTCAGCCTGTCTACCTCTAATTTTTAAGATAAGCAAAGTATGGGATACAATAGCCTTTACCAGAGAGAACTGGGTTGGAATAGATCTGAAATAAGCCTTTATCTCCTCAACACCTTCCAAAAATCCTTGCACTGGCTCAAGAGCCTTTGCAATCCTCCTCAGAACTTCCTCAGATAGTAATGATTTTGCCATTTCAGCATCTATCTCTATGTCTGTCCTCAGTCCTGGAAATCTAGCTCTTCCCATCCTCCTTATATCTCCTAATAACCCGACTTGAGGGTTAAATTGGGGTGGAGGTTGTGGTTATTAAGGTGGTTGTTGTTGTTGTTGTTGTTGTTGTTGTGGTTCAGGAATCTCTTCAACGATTGGAGGACCTCTGATAACTGGTCCTTCCAAGAACAATGGTTCGCACACTAGAGATCCTACTAGAGAAAGGTATGGAATGATGGCTGTTTGGTCAAAATTTGAGGTGGATGGTGTTTGGTTATCATGTAAGGGTTGCATTGAGATTGGTGTAGGTGATAAGGGTGTTTTTAAAGATAGGTTAGGGAAAATAGATGGTTCTTCAAGGTTCTCCTCTTTCTTCTCTCCTTCAGCACTTTCAACAGTTTGCTTACTGACTTGAGCCTTAGTTTGCTCAGTCAGCTGAGCTCTCTGCTCAACTATTATAACTTCCTCCTCATCCTTATCCTCCAAATCTCTTTCATCCTCATCAATGACAACTTTCATCTTCTTAAACAACCTTCTCTTCTTCTCTTTCTTCTCCTCTTTGGCTTCCTCAGCAGTCAAACTAACCTACTGGTCTTCTTCAACAACATCAAACTCAACAGCCTGAACTTCAATTACTTCATCATATTCTTGCTCCTCCTGGTTCTCAATTCCTTTCAAGGCTCTTATCATTTCCTCCACAACTTCTGGAACATCTTTATCAGCTATACTGGCTACTACAAATTCAATAGATTTCTCAGTATCAGCCTTAGTCTTTGTTGCTGCTTCTTTAGCCCTTCTCCTTATCTCTTCTTCAATATCTTCCTGCCTTTTTCTTGATTCTTGCTTTCTCAGCAGCCTTCAACTTCTCAGCTTCCTCCATATTTTGGACTATACTAGTTACCTTCTTCACTATAAGCTTCTTCTTAGGCTGACCAACTTGAGGCATAGGAACTTATATAGCTTCCTGTCCTTCAGCCTTTTCTCCATCAAGTCCTGCAGCTTCAATATTTCTCTTCTTTGATCTGATTATGGGCATTTCCTCTCTCATCTCTTCCTTAGCCTTCTTCTCTTCTTCAATCTCTTTAGGAGTCAGCTCTCTATGCTTCTCTTCCTTAGTTCCCTTATGGTATTTTTAGGGACAGGGGCAGCTACAAGATTAGAGCTCTCTAAGCTCACCTTTTTCACATATTTCTTGGAGTCTCTCCTGACCTCCTTCTTACTACCCTTTTTCTCTACCTTCTCTTCTCCTTTCTCTGCTCTGAGCTTGGTAATCCTCTTAAGCTCCTAAGCCATAAAATATTCAAGAGTCTAATCTTCCTCTTGAGGCCTTATAGGTCTTAGATGCATAATGGCTTTAGGATCCTACGTTCTGACCTCTCCTCTCTTCAGCTTGATATACTTGGTGTTATTAGGCTTGTCATCACATTTCAAGCCATGAAAGTGTGTATTACTCAGAATTCTAGAGTCAATCACCTTTAAAGTGATTTTACTTTTTGCGCCCATCCTTCTAAATCTAGCTCATATGCCCTGCAGATTTCCATGACAAGATGCCCATATACCATGTGCTTGGACACCTTTAAGAATCTGTACATAATAGCAAGGGGCCAGTTACTATACATCCCTTGAGTCAGGGTGTGTACAAATACGCTCTCAAATTTTGAGCAGCTTCCTGTAGATCCAGTTTTGGGCGGCAACGCCTTTGTAACAAGCTCATGCGCTTGCTTTCCTTCCTTCATAAATATAGAGGTTATCAGTTCACCTGCCTTATAGTCAGTGGGGACCTCATAATTAATTGGGATGTCCACATGCTCTTCATCCTTCATAACTTGCATCCTCAGCCCTCTTTCTCGCATACCCAGCAACCCAGCAATCAACTTGGGAGTTACGTATACCTTTCTCCCCATCATTGTGGTGACAAACATATCCTTCATACCTTCTACCATGTGAATTCCATGAAAGAATCTTCTCACTACTTGCTCTTAACACCCACTGGGTATCTCAAAAGTGGTGATGGCGCGTCCACTTCCCAAAGCGCTCATCGCTTGAGAAATTGAACATATCAACAGTTGTTGGTTCCTCTACTATATCGCCTTCTCTAAAATAACATCCAGTTGGAATATATCTGGTTCCAGTTTGAATGAACAAATCTTCTCTTTTATTGTTTCTAATTGCCATTTACGCCGTATAATCTCTTAAAGTGATCCAGCATGTATCTTTTTCATCCCTATCAAATAGGGATTCCTCAGCATTGGGTTCAGACAATCTTCCTGAAGTACTCATTGTTGAAATAGCTTTAAAATTGATAGAGAATTTGGGGATATTGAGAAGAAGATAGCAGAAAAGAAATTTGGTAAAGTAACCTTTCCTCTTTTTGAATTTCTCCTTAAATTGCTAAAGACTCTTCGCTAAGACCTGCAAAGCCTATGTGTATGACTCAAAATCTATGGTCATAAATCAACGGTGAGATTAAACAGAGTTTACCATAGGATTAATGATAGCGAAATATGTTGGATATGATGTATGCCCTTAAGGCAGTTAGGGCGATATATCTTAATTATGTAATAGTATGAATAATTTGTTTAATCAATAAAGGTATTTATTCTTTTGTTTATATCGATGTGTTTCTATGTATATATGTTATAGCTGGTAAAATATATTCATTGATGTATGTATACAGAAGTCCTTGATATATCATAACATGAAGTCAGAGAAATTATAGTTGGACTATATCTGGTGGAACCTGCTTCATGTGCAATTATGATTATGTCTAAACTATCCGTAGTCATAGTTTCATCAAGAAAGGATATTGATGAAGCAGAAAGACTAGCATGTGCTCAACTTTCTTGGAAAGGGTCCAAGTAGTCAATCTCCTAAGGTCTGAAGGTGGTGCCTTAAGTTTGACACATGGATATATCTGGGAGATATATTGGAGACTGCAGTAAGATAAACACTTGGTATATATCAATGTATTAGTGTTTATCTTCATGCAATAAGCTTTGCAAATGTCCTCATACTTGAGATGCTAGTTACCTTGTGTGGTATTATTGTTATACTTTGGGTCATTACTATGCACTTATTAATTTAGGGTGTTACGGGGGATTACGGGTATGGTGATGACAGCAAGTTGGTTAGCTGAGTAGTCGGAAAGAATCCATCGCTCTGTATATATTAAAGAGTTGTACCTGGCCACTTGTTGAAGGGATGATTGCCATAAACCTCTGATCAGAGTATGTGTTTGATAGAAATGGTTTCTAGTCAAACACACTATGGTAAAAGGCAATATACTTCGGTAACAAGTAAACTACTGGGATAGCTTGGAGCAACCTAGCTATTAGTGGGTTAACACTTTAACCGAACCCTATAAACCAGATGGTACTAATATTAAAGAATGGAAGGAATTTATCACACTGGATAACTATTGCATTAACCGGGATTAAGTCATAAACATAAATGACGTTCCAAGTAATGGGGGATGGTAGACCCTTGCTAGAGGCATACTACAGTCGTTTAAGGTAATCAAGTTCTATTCACGGTCTAGAGCATCAAGCCAATGGTTCCATTAGAACAAGGGTTGGTTAAGCCTTAGCAACTCAATATTTCGAGATTCTATAAGGTCACACACATTAGACCTTCATCGGACTAAGTAAATAAGTAATAGATTTATTCTACTACGAAAATATAACTTAAATAATAATTGGATTATTATTTGATTGGTTAAAATTGATTAGATCAATTTCGGATAAACCAAAGTATTTATTTTGACCGATAATTAATTAATTATAGTCATAAATAAATAATAATTGATTAGATCAATTTTAGTTGGACCAAGAAATTTATTTTGATTGGTGATTAATTTATTACTGTCAGAAAATAAATATTTGAAAAGGATTAAAAGGGGAACTTTGCATTGGCGAGTTAAATTAGACCGAGAGTACAAAAGTATTTTGTACAGGCTAGAGTGTGCGGGAGTACACCGAAAGGTGCGCGAGCGGTAGCCCATGAAAATGGGCTGCACATGCGCAACCCATGATAGGCGAGCTACGAGGCCCAGCTTGCAAGTAAGGCAAGCACACAGTGTGCTATACACGCTGTGTGCACGGGTCAGCACGAGGATCCCTTGGATCCGCGTGTACTCCCATCCCACATCGCCTAAGAGGGAGCAATTTTGCTCCCCAAAGCCTATATATAGGCTGTCCCTTCTCGTTTTAAAGTACACTGTGTGCACCATAGCTCAGAATATAAATCCTAAGCGAGATTCGAAAAGAATAATCACTCGGGTAATTGAGCAAGTTATTTTGAGGAACCTGAATTTATTCGGGGACCTCTAGTTTATATTTTTGGGTGAAGATTCTGGAGTGGTCTAGCAACTACTTGAGGCTTCTTAGTGTTTTCTCCCAGGGAGATTTTGGTTGGTGGGGTTCGTGTGGATACTCATAGAGGCTATCCTACGCTTGGAGGCTTGTGTAAGAAGGTTCTACAAAAGCACGCTTCAACTGGTAAGTTCTTTTTCTTTCTCTTTTAATTATTAGGTCTTTTTCTTTGAGTGTTTTTAGACTTAAAAATTATGCTTAGGTTATTTTGCATGCTTAGTTTGTTTTATGCTTAAGTTATAGCTTAGAGTTATAACATGCTTAGTATAAAATAAATGTACTAGGATATGTTGGATATGATGTATGCTCTTAAGGCAATTAGGGCGATATATCTTAATTATGTAATAGTACGAATAATTTATTTAATCAATAAAGGCATTTGTTCTTTTGTTTATATCAATGTGTTTCTATACATATATATTATAGCTGGTTAAAATATATTCATTGATATATGTATACAAAAGTCCTTGACATATCATAGCATGAAGTCAGAGAAATTATAGTTGGACTATATTTGGTGGAACCTGCTTCATGTGAAATTATGATTATGTCTAAAATATCCCTAGTCATAGTTTCATCAAGAAAGGATATTGATGAAACGGAAAGACTAGCATGTGGTCAACTTTCTTGGAAAGGGTCCAAGCAGTCAATCTCCTAAGGACTGAAGGTGGTGCCTTAAGCTTGACACATGGATATATCTGGGAGATATATTGGAGACCGCAGTAAGATAAACACTTGGTATAAATATCAATGTGTTAGTGTTTATCTTCATGCAATAAGCTTTGCGAATGTCCTCATACTTGAGATGCTAGTTGCCTTGTGTGGTACTATTGCTATACTTTGGGTCATTGCTATGCACTCATTAATTTAGAGTGCTACAGGTGATTACGGGTATAGTGATGACAACACGTTGGTAGGCTGAGTAGTCAGAAAGAATCCATCGCTCCGGATATATTAAGGAGTTGTACCTGGCCACTTGTTGAAGTAATGATTGCCATAAACCTCTGATCAGAGTATGTGTTTGATAGAAATGGTTTCTAGTCAAACACACTATGGTAAAAGGCAATATACTTCGGTAACAAGTAAATAACTGGGATAGCTTGGAGCAACCTTGCTATTAGTGGGTTAACACTTTAACCGAACCCAATAAACCAGATGGTACTAATATTAAAGAATGGAAGGAATTTATCGCACTGGATAACTATTGCATTAACCGGGATTAAGTCATAAGCATAAATGACGTTCCGAGTAATGGGGGATGGTAGATCCTTGCTAGAGGCGTACTACAGTCGTTCAAGGTAATCGAGTTCTATTCACGGTCTAGAGCATCGAGCCAATGGTTCCATTAGAACAAGGGTTGGTTAAGCCTTAACAGCTCAATACTTCGGGATCCTATAAGGTCACACACATTGGACCTTCATCGGACTAAGTAAAGAACTAATAGATTTATTCTATTACAAAATATATAACATGAATAATAATTGGATTATTGTTTAATTGGTTAAAATTGATTAGATCAAATTTTGGATAGACCAAGGAATTTATTTTGGCTGATAACTAATTAATTAGAGTCATAAATAAATCATAATTGATTAGATCAATTTTGGTTGGACCAAATTATTTATTTTGACCGGTAACTAATTTATTAGAGTCAAAAATAAAAATTTATTTGAAAGGATTTATAAGGAATTTTACATTGATAAGTTGGAACCGAAAAGTATAAAATATTTTGTACAAAGTTCGGTTGCCGAAAAATACGCAACCCTTATTCATGGGCTGCACAAAGGCAGCCCATGAAAAGGGGCGTGAATTAACATATATACATATATGTTAATTAATGGGATGGGAGTAATACTCCCATCCCACATCGATGAAAGGGGGAGCATTTTTGCACCCCCAAGCCTATATATATGCTATTTCCTTTCCTTTCAAATTGTACCAAGCTCAAAGCATAAATCCTAAGCGAGATAATTAATCTCTCGGGTACTTGAGCAAGTTATTTTTGTGGAGCCTGAATTTATTCGGGCACCGCTAGTTTATATTTTTGGGTGAGGCTTCTAGAGTGGTCTAGCAACTACTCGAGGCTTCTTAGTTCTTCCTCCTGAGGAGGTTTTGGTTGGTGGGGTTCGTGTGGATACTGATAGAGGCTATCCTACGACTGGAGGCTTGTGCAAGAAGGTCCTGCAAAAGCACGCTTCAACTGATAAGTTCTTTTTCTTTCTCTTTTAATTATTAAGTCTTTTTCTTTAAGTGTTTTTAGACTTAATAATTATGCTTAGGTTATTTTTGCATGCTTAGTTTATTTTATGCTTAGGTTATAACTTAGAGTTATAACATGCTTAGTATAAAATAAATATGCTAGGATATAATTTGGAATTATGGTATGCCTAGTCCTTTAGCATGCTAACCTAGGTAGAGAATTATTTAGTTAATGTTTTATTTAATTTATATGCAACTAATAGGAGTTCCTAGGACAGGGACAAAATTTTGAATTTCCGTCATGCCTCTTATGCATGTTCAATTTGACTGTCATTTCCCAACAGGATATAATTTGGAATTATCGTATGCCTAGTCTTCTTGCATGCTAACCTGGGTAGAGAATTATTTAGTTAAGGCTTTATTTAATTTATATGCAACTAATAGTAGTTCCTGGGGACATGGACAAAATTTTGAATTTCCACCACGCCTGTTATGCATGTTCAATCTGACTGTTAGTTCCCAACAGTGGTATCAGAGCCTGCCTATTTAGTGCATAATTAAGTTAGAAGCGAACTAAATATTATTTTCTATATGAAATGATTTGTTTATTTAATTGTCTGGAACAATATATATAAACTTGTGCCTTTCATTTCAAGGTTAGAAAATGGTTATGAATAATTTTGAATAAGCCTGCTCAACTTACTCAAATTATACAAGTATCAATAATTTATTTAAATTACATGGGTTATAGATGCTTCCAATTTACATGAATTGGAAGAACAAAATTTATTAATTCGAGAGAATCCATTGGTCTTCGATTTTGTGCCGGTATTTGTTCTGGCTAAGGATTGGACTTGGTGTCTACTCCTCATAGGGCACCTCTCCTACTTGGGAACCTATATCGGTGAAATTTGAATTGACCAACGGGGATTAATATGAACTAATTAATTTATAGTATATAAGATGGTGCTTATATATGTTTCTGTAACAAAGTAAAAAAAATTAAATTTATTGAATAAAAGCTTAAAGGAAATGTAATATAAATATAATAAATAAAAGTGTTAATTATTTTGCATATAATCTAGGTTGATGGAATAATTATAATAAAGAGCTGAACCCACCTAAGGTTAGGCCTTATAAATTAATTCTAAAATTCCCTGAATTAATACAAGTTACTATAATTTTATCCATCTGATAAAATCCTAGATTGGGTGAAACGTTTAACACCAATAAAATCCCAAAGTAAAAATATTAAGGCAAGTTGTAGTCTTCTTTACTTAAATTTATAATACGGTCTCTTTGGGCTATCAAAGTGCCACGCAAAGCGTTCCTTCTAATCCACATTGATTGGTTGTAAAGTTTGGGATAAGGTCTGCCTTAACTGAGCTGGGGTAGTCCACCATAAAATTGGGGGCTAGGCCCAGATCTGAGACATATTCAAGGAGATGCTAATATAAGAGCACACGTCCCTTGGGATTAGGGAACTTGAATGAATTAGCAATTGCATGCGATGCAAATGGAATGGGATTCCAACTATAACTTACTATTGTGACTTGGCTCATAAAATTGAGTGTTATGATAGACTAGTTATAGATGCTACCTACTAGGAAATTTAGCTGGCCTAAAATTCCCGAGTTCAATAGAATGGGCTATTGTAAATTTTGAAGAAAATAGTAGGAAAATGCATTCTATTAAAAGTCCTTATATTAAATGCATATACTTAAACTAATATCTAAACTCTTTTCTTTTCTTATATCTTAGGTTAAATATGAACTCCGTTTTAAAAATCCGTTTTAAATACATCCAAACTTTAACAGCAACTAACTACCATGAATGGATCAAAGACGTAAGGGATATCCTTAAGGATTATGAATTAGCATACATTCTTAAGAATCCATTCGCCGGAATTCCTAGCACTGATGCACCGGCTATTATTAAGGATGCATGGTTGAAATATATTAAGGATTTGGTTTATGTCTTACACTTGCTGTTAGATTCTATGAATCCTGAGATACGTTCATAGTGCGATGAGTCAGCAAACCATGTTGATCTATCTAAAGAGTTTTCCTGAAAAGGCAAGGTATGAAAGGTTCAAATTAACCAGTGAACTTTCAAACTCTAAGATGAAGGAAGGGACAAGTGTTGTAGCACACATCAACAAGATTAGAGATTTCTTGGAGAAATTGGAATCATTGAGATCTTCAGTCGGTCAATCCTTAGGATTGGATATCCTGTTGGATTCTTTACCCATTGGCTACGCTGATTTTGTAAAGGAACAATGCTTCAAAGTTCACGACTATACTTTCCTGGTAATTGTTGATGCGTTAAGAAAATTCGATGCCAAAAGAAAAGAAGTTTCAACAAAGTCTATAAACAAACATTCTCCAGAAATTAAAAGGAAGAAGAGGGCATGTAAGTATGTCTATGACCAATGTAACATATCATTGTAACAAGAATTGCAAAGCGCCTACTTCTAAGCATTTGAAGAAGAAGCCTACAGAGGCATCTACTTCAGGTATGTTTGTAATTGAAAACTTTGCTACTTTTCCGCGTGAATCCACTTGGGTATTAGATACTGCTTGTGATTCTCATATCTGTACTTCTGTGCAGGGACTAAGGAACTGTAGAAAACTTGCAAAAGGGGAGATGGACCTACATATGGGGAATGGAGCCAGAGTTGCTGCATTAGCCGTAGGAAGCTTTAATCTTATTTTGCCAAGTGGACTTGTTTTAGTTTTGAATAATTGTTACTACATTCCAAGTGTTACTAAGAATATTGTATCTGTTGCGTGTTTAGCAGCAAAGGGATTTGAAATTTTATTTTTGAATAATAATTATCAGATTCGTTTGAATAATATTCTTTATGGTTATGGAATGTTAAAAGGTGGCATTAATGTTCTTGTTACTAAAACAGAAGTTTTCAATATAAACAATGTGAAGAAAGTTAAATTAGATAATGAGAATACCTTCTACTTATGGCATTATCGTTTAGGCCACATAAACAAAGATCGCTTAACTAAGTTGCATAAGCGTGGAGACTTGGGCCCAATAGACTTGGAGTCTTATGATGATTGTGAACCTAGTTTAAAAGGAAAAATCACAAAGTTACTCTTTTAAGGAAAGGGTGAGCGGGCCACGAGTACATTGGAAATTATACATACTGATGCATGTGGTCCAATGAGTGTTCAGGCACTAGGAGTATACTCCTACTTCATAACCTTTATTGATGATTACTCATGATACCGTTATTTGTACTTGATGAAGCACAAGTCTGAAAGTTTTGAAAAGTTCAAACTATTTAGAGCTGAAGTAGAGAAATAGCTTAAGAAAAGTATTAAAACACTTTGATCGGATCGAGGTGGAGAATACTTAAGTCAGGATTTTCAGGATTATCTAAAGGAAAATGGGATAGTTCCCCAGTGGACCCCTCCTTATACACCCCAATATAATAGAGTGTTAGAAAGGAGGAATCAAACTTTATTAGATATGGTAAGGTCCATGATGAGCCAACAGATCTTAGCAAATCCTTTTGGGGATATGCACTGGAGAGCGCGGTTTATATTTTAAACAGAGTGCCCTCTAAATCAGTTGATTTTGCACCTTATAAAACATGCTGTAACAAGAAGCCATCTCTAAGTCACTTAAGAGTATGGTGCTGTCCTGCTATGGTAAAGAGGATAGTGTCAGATAAGCTGAATGCCAAGGCTGACAAATGTTTGTTCATTGGATACCCAAAGGAAATAATTGGATATCTATTTTACCAACTCGAAGCACAAAAGGTATTTATGTCTTTGAATGCTCACTTTTTTTAAAAGGAACACTTACTTGCAAAAGTCAGTGAGAGTAATATTGAACTGGAAGTTCAAGAGGAAGAAACAGACAATCAACTGATTGACCCCATTCTAGATACATAAGAGAGTGTGATCCAAGAACAACCTGTCGAAATACAATCATTGCGAAGATCAGGTCATGTTCATAAGGGTTCCGATAGATATGGGTTTATCATCACTAATGATAAGGAACTATATCTTATGGAGGATAATGAACCAAGGACGTATGATGAGGCAATAAAAAGCTCAGATTCTGATAAATGGCTAAAAGACATGAAATCAGAAATGGATTCCATGTATAAGAACTAAGTTTGGAATTTGGTTGATGCACTTCAAAAGGTTAGACCAATTGGGTGCAAGTGGGTCTTTAAGAAGAAGACAGACATTGACGGTAATGTAATTACCTATATAGCAAGGTTGGTTGCAAAAGGTTATAGTCAATAGGAAGGTATTGACTATGATGAAACCTTCTCATCGGTAGCCATGCTTAAATCCATAAGGATACTCCTCGCCATTGCTGCTCATTATGATTATGAGATCTGGTAGATGGATGTAAAAACAGCATTCCTGAATGGGGATTTAGATCGAGATGTGCATATGACACAACCTGAGGGTTTTAAATCTCAGAATGGCTCGAAGGTATGCAAGCTACAAAGATCTATTTATGGACTTAAGCAGGCATCTAGGAGTTGGAATATAAGGTTTAATCAGACAATCTGGGAACTAGATTTCTGCCCAAATGCTAATGAGCCTTATGTTTACAAGAAGGTTAGTGGGAGTGCAATCGTTTTTCTAGTAATGTATGTTGATGACATTCTACTAATAGGAAATGACATTTCTCTTCTTCAAAATGTTAAAGTGTGGTTGTCAAGAAAGTTCTCTATGAAAGACCTTGGTGAAGCAGCATTTATACTAAGTATAAAGATCTACATGATAGATCCAAGAGGTTGTTAGGTCTTTCTCAAAGTACATATATAGACAAGGTATTGAATAGGTTCAACCTTGAGCATTCTAAGGAAGGATATCTCCCGATGACAAAGGGGATAAAACTATCTAAGGCTGAGTGTTCGAAGATAGCTCAGGAGAGAATGCATATGAAGGATATACCCTATACATCCACGATAGGATCCATCATGTATGTTATGATATGTACTAGGCCGGATGTCTCTCAGGCTTTGAGCTTTATGAGCAGATATCATCTAGATCTAGGTGAAAAGCACTAGATGGCCGTTAAGGCAATCCTTAAGTATTTGAGAATGACTAAGGATGAGTTCTTGATTTATGGAGAAGGTGAACTTACAATTAGAGGTTACACTGATGTGAGTTTTCAATCTGACAAGGATGACTTTAAGTCTCAATCAGGTTTTATATACGTGTTAAATAGAGGGGCGGTATGCTGGAAGAGTTCTAAGCAAGAAACTACTGCTGATTCAACCACAGAATTTGAATACATTGCTGCATACGAAGTAGCAAAAGAAGCTATCTGGTGAAAGGGATTTATTGGTGATCTCGGTGTGGTGCCTGAGGCTGTTGATCCAATTACTTTGTATTGTGATAACAATGGTGCCATAGATCAGGCAAAGGAACCACGGTCTCATTAGAAAAACATACATGTATCCAGAAAGTATCATATAATCAGGGAGATTTTTTATGCTAAGATAATAAGATTAGAATATATACCCACTGATCAGAACCTCGCGGATGGTCTGACAAAGACATTGACTCAAGTCAAACATGACCAGCATGTTAAAGCATATGGATTAAGACATATGGCTAATTGGCCTTAGTGCAAGTGGGAGTTTGTTGGATATGATGTATGCCCTTAAGGCAATTAGGGCGATATATCTTAATTATGTGATAGTACTAATAATTTGTTTAATCAATAAAGGCATTTGTTCTTTTGTTTATATCAATGTGTTTCTGTGTATATCTATTATAGCTGGTTAAATATATTCATTGATGTATTTATACAAAAGTCTTTGACATATTATAGCACGAAGTTAGAGAAATTATAGTTGGACTATATCTGGTGGAACCTGTTTCATGTGCAATTATGATTATGTCTAAACTATCTCTAGTCATAGTTTCATCAAAAGGATATTGATGAAGCGAAAAGACTAGCATGTGGTCAACTTTCTTGGAAAGGGTCCAAGCAGTCAATCTCCTAAGGACTGAAGGTGGTGCCTTAAGCTTGACACATGGATATATCTGGGAGATATATTGGAGACCGCAGCAAGATAAACACTTGATATAAATATCAATGTGTTAGTGTTTATCTTCATGCAATAAGCTTTGCGAATGTCCTCATACTTGAGATGCTAGTTGCCTTGTGTGGTACTATTGCTATACTTTGGGTCATTGCTATGCACTCATTAATTTAGAGTGCTACGGGTGATTACGGGTATAGTGATGACAACACGCTGGTAAGTTGAGTAGTCGAAAGGAATCCATCGCTCCGGATATATTAAGGAGTTGTGCCTGGCCACTTGTTAAAGTGATGATTTCCATAAACCTCTGATCAGAGTATGTGTTTGATAGAAATGGTTTCTAGTCAAACATACTATAGTAAAAGGCAATATCCTTCGGTAATAAGTAAACTACTGGGATAGCTTGGAGCAACCTCGCTATTAGTGGGTTAACACTTTAACCAAACCCTATAAACCAGATGGTACTAATATTGAAAAATGGAAGGAATTTATCACACTGGATAACTATTGCATTAACCGGGATTAAGTCATAAGCATAAATGACGTTCTAAGTAACGGGGGATGGTAGACCCTTACTAGAGGTGTACTACAGTCGTTTAAGGTAATCGAGTTCTATTCACGGTCTAGAGGATCGAGCCAATGGTTCCATTAGAACAAGGGTTGGTTAAGGCTTAACAGCTCAATACTTCGGGATCCTATAAGGTCACACACATTGGACCTTTATCAGACTAAGTAAAGAACTAATAGATTTAGTGTATTACGAAAATATAACTTAAATAATAATTGGATTATTATTTGATTGGTTCAAATTGATTAGATCAATTTTGGATAAACCAAAGTATTTATTTTGACCGGTAACTAATTAATTAGAGTCATAAATAAATTATAATTGATTAGATCAATTTGGTTGGACCAAGAAATTTATTTTGACTGGCGACTAATTTATTAGGGTTAGAAAATAAATATTTGAAAAGGATTAAAAGGGGAATTTTGCATTGACGAGTTAAATTGGACCGAGAGGACAAAAGTACTTTGTACAGGCTCGAGTGCGCAGGAGTACACCGAAAGGTGCGCGAGAAATGTTGGTCATTGCTTGTGGCAGTCCATGATAGGCGCGCCGTGGGGCCCAACTCACAAGCAAGGCTTTGCCTTGCAGCACACAGCGTGCTATGCACGCTGTGTGCACGGTTTAGCATGCGGATCCCTTGGATCCGTATGTATGACCCGTACTCCCATCCCACATCGACTAAGGGGAATAATTTTGCTCCTCCAAGTCTATATATAGGCTGTCCCCTCTCCTTTCAAAGTACACTATGTGCACCATAGCTTAGAATATAAATCCTAAGCGAGATTCGAAAAGAATAATCTCTCGGGTAATTGAGCAAGTTATTTTGTGGAGCCTGAATTTATTCGGGCACCTCTAGTTTATATTTTTGGGTGAAGCTTCTGGAGTGATCTAGCAACTACTCGAGGCTTCTTAGTTCTTCCTCTCAGGGAGGTTTTGGTTGGTGGGGTTCGGGTGGATACTCATAGAGACTATCCTACACTTGGAGGCTAGTGCAAGAAGGTTCTGCAAAAGCACGCTTCAACTGGTAAGTTCTTTTTCTTTCTCTTTTAATTATTAGGTCTTTTTCTTTGAGCATTTTTAGACTTAATAATTATGCTTAGGTTGTTTTGCATGCTTAGTTTATTTTATGCTTAGGTTATAGCTTAGAGTTATAACATGCTTAGTATAAAATAAATGTGCTAGGATATAATTTGGAATTATGGTATGCCTAGTCCTTTTGCATGCTAACCGAGGTAGAGAATTATTTAGTTAAGGCTTTATTTAATTTATATGCAACTAATAGGAGTTCCTCGGGACAGGGATAAAATTTTGAATTTCCACTATGCCTGTATGCATGTTCAATCTGACTGTTAGTTAATAACAAAATACATGGGATAACAGCTGTTTGAATATGGATCGTTTCACAACTTGCTACCATTTCTATTAATTTTGAATTTGAAAAAAAGCCGGTGATAATTTTATGACGTGTCCAAAATTCAAGTGTGAAGAATAAACACTTAACCTAATTTACTGAAGCTTAGCGTATGCCCTAATTTCTTTGGTCAGCTCCAGAAATGGTCAGCAAGAAATGAATTTCTTCAAATTAGATTGGGCATTCCGATTAGCTCACTCAGAGTGTTGAATTGATCCTATCCAATAGGCTTCGTGAATATGTCAGCTCGTTGTTCTTCAGTAGGAATGTATGTAAGCTTGACTTCTCCTTTTAAAACATAATCCCTTATAAACTGATGTCTAATATTGACATGCTTCATATTACTCTGTTGAGTTGGATTCTTGGATAGGTCAATTGCGCTCTTGTTATCACACTTGACTTCAAGACACTTAGACTTTATGCCATAATCCTTCAATTGCTGCTTGATCCATCGTGGTTGTGCTGCATAACTTCCTGTAGCCATATACTCAGCCTCAGCTGTACTCAGAGCCACATAAGTCTGCTTCTTGCTATACCATGTTTCTAGACAATCACCAAGGAAATGACATCCTCCAGTGGTGCTTTTCCTTTCAAGTTTGTCTCTTCCATAGTCAGCATCTGTGTATCCTCTCAGAGTGAAGTTTGCATTACTTGGATACCATAAACCTGCATCAATAGAGCCTAGCAAATACCTGAGAATTCTCTTACCAGTAGCTAAGTGAGATTCTCTGGGGCCAGTTTGATATCTTGCACAATAACATACAACATATTGAATGTCAGGCCTTCTAGCAGTTAGGTAAAGTAGAGAACTAATAATATCTCTATAGAGCTTACTCTCTACAGGCTTACCTTCCTTATCTTTACTCAGAATTGTATCAGTGGCCATGGGTGTCGACATTGGCTTGGCTTTATCCATGTCAAACTTCTTGAGTATTTCCTTGGCATACTTAGCTTGGTTTATGAAGATCCCATCATCACCTTGCTTGATTTGCAAATCAAGAAAGAAATTAAGCTCTTCCATCATTGACATTTCAAACTCTTTATTCATCTTCTGGCTGAACTCTTTGCAAAGCTTCTCATCAGTTGCTCTAAAAATAATGTCATCAACATAGATTTGGACTAGCATAACCTTCTTGATAAACAAAATTGTATCTTCTTTTCCTCTAACATAACCTTTTCTTAGTAAAAAATTAGTCAGCCTTTCATACCAAGCTCTTGGAGCCTGTTTCAGTCCATACAGAGCCTTCTTCAGCTTGAAGACATGATCTGGATAGTTAGGATCTTCAGAGCTTGGGGGCTGTCTAACATAGACTTCCTCTTGAATGTAATGATGACTCTTAACATCCATCTGAAATAGCTTGTGGCTTCAAGTCTTACTTCTGGTGCAAAAGTTTCTCCATAGTTAATGCCTTCTTGTTGATTGTAGCCTTGAGCAACTCATTTGGCTTTATTTCTGACATCATTACCAGCTTCATCTAGCTTATTCTTGAAAACCCATTTGGTGCCAATGATCAACTTGCCTATGGGTTTCTCCACTAAATCCCAAACTTCATATCTTCTGAATTGGTCTAGCTCCTCTTGCATTGCAATCATCCAGTTGTCATCAAACTCAGAATCTTCAAACTTCTTTGGTTCAATCAATGAGATAAATGTTGAATGACTCATCATCCTTTTCAGCTGACCTCTAGTCAGCACTAGATTTTGCACACTATCCAGAATCTTTTAAACTAGGTGATCTCTCGTTGCTCTGACTTCTTTTGGTAGATCAGGATCAGCTCGCTGAGCTACTATCATTGGTTGAGCATCTATATCATCACCAAAGTTGATGGATTGGTCCAAGTTAACTTCATAATCTTCTTTTTCTGGTACTGGATCAGGAATAACAATGGGCTGACTGACTGATCTGCTGACTTGTTTCTTTTCCCTTTCATCATCACTGGCTTCTCTACCTACATTGTTAGTTTCATTGAAATCTACATGTATGGATTCCTCTAAGATGTCAGTCCTCTTAACATACACTCTGTATGCCCTACTGTGTGTTGAGTAATCTAGAAAGATTCCTTCATCAGCCTTGGGGTCAAATTTAGCCAATTGGTCTTTTGTGGTTAATATGAAGCATTTACAACCAAAGGCCTTGAGATGAACAACCTTGGGCTTGCGCCCCTTATAAAGTTCATAAGGAGTTTTATTCAAAACTGGGCGAATTAAAACCCTGTTTAGAATGTAACAAGCTGTGTTAACAACTTTTCCCTAGATATACTTCGGCAGATTGTAATCACTCAGCATAGAACGACCCATCTCCATAATAGTGCAATTCTTTCTCTCAACAACCCCATTCTATTGAGGTGTGTGTGGGGCAGAAAAATTATGGTTAGTACCATGCTTAGAACAGAATTCCTCAAACTGCCTGTTTTTGAATTCTCTTCCATGGTCACTGCGGATTCTATTAATTTTAAGGTCTTTTTCATTCATGATCCGAGTAGCCAACCTAGAGAATGATTCAAATGTTTCATCTTTACTTGCTAGCAAGACAATACAAGTGAACCTAGTCAGATCATCTACAACCACACAGGTTTATTTCATTCCAACTAGACTTGTTGGCATAACAGGCTCAAACAAATCCATGTGTAAAAGATCAAGGGGATGAGAAGAAGATATATCAGCTAAGGATTTAAAGGTCTTCCTAAATTGTTTCCCAAATTGGCATGCTGAGCAGAGTCTATCTTTTTCAAAGGCAAGATTGGTTAAAACCCTCAACAAGTTCATTTCTGGCTAATTTGGACAAATCGGTCATATTAATATGTCTTAACCTTATGTGTCATAGCCATGAGTTTTCCTCCTTAGAAAATAAGCATATATAATTGGAGCCAGGGGATAAATCAATCATATAAACATTATTAATTCTAGGAGCATAAAGAATAGTTTGATCAGAGTTACCATCAATGATTGAGCAGCTCGCTGAGTCAAATACTACTTTCCTGCCTTTGTCACACAACTGAGCAATGCTTAGCAAGTTGAACTTCAAGCCTTTCACAAGAGACACATTCTTAATTGAAGGCTTGACTCCCACTGTGCCATTGCCAATAATCTTTCCCTTTTGTTGTCTCCAAAACTGACACTTTCATTCCTTCTTCGCTCCAATGTGATGAATTGCTTTTTATCACCTGTTATATACCTCGACAATCCATTATCCAAATACCACATTCTTCTTTCATCAGTGGATCTTAGGCTCACCTGCAAAACAATCAAGTTTTCTTAGGTACCCATGCTTTTTTTTTTGGCTAGATCCTCCCTTATTAGTGGTGGTCATCCTTCAGCAGTCATACTCATTATAGTAACCATTTTTGTATCTACACATGACTGTAGCATGTCCTAACTTTCCACAACAATCACAGACGGCCTTAGGATTGGGCATGCTCACTTTACTCTTTTGAGAAACCTACTCAGAGTGGTGAGTGCGGTTACTCTGAGTATCCCTGCTAGGTTGAGGAGGGACCCACACCTTTTTCAAAGCTGTTAGTTTACTCGCTAGCTTATCCAATTTCTTGGTGAGTTTGCTGTTATATCCATTACAGTACTCAGCTTTTTCTGTAAGGTATAAGATGTCAAGTGAGGTAGAAGAATTGACATCTTCTAAATCATCACACCTCCTCTAGAGTACTTGGATGTATTTGGCTGACTTCTTAGTCACATTAATAACATCATTAAGTACTATAGTAAGTTCATCGGAAGACAAAGGGGGTTCAAAATCTACCTTAGTTGCTTTCCCTTTATTTCTGCTCTGGTCAGCTGATTGATTGGCAACGGAAGTAGATGGTTGGTCAGTTGACTCTAAGCTGGGTTGATCATCCTTAGCCATGAGACATACATTTACGGAATCTTATGCCTCTTTATCTGAGGATGATGACTCTTATTTAGAGTCACTCCAGGTAGCAGCAAGAGCCTTCTTATCCTTTCTCTTCTTGAACCTGTTCTTCTTAGCTTTGGGACAGCTAGACTGAATATGCCATTTCTCACTACATTCAAATCATTTGATATCTTTGTTGTGCTCTTTGTTGAACTCCTTTTATGGTTTATCATCTGCTCCTTTCTTGTACTTCCTAGACTTTCTGAATCTCTGGAAGTTCTTATCTTTCTTTAAGAACCTTTTAAAGTTCTTTGTCATTAGTGCTATCTCTTCCTTCCTATCCTCTGGATAATCTTCCTCAGAGGAAACTTCATCGTCATCAGCTTTAATGACAACAAATCCGCTAAAGCTTTCTCTCTCCTTGTGCTTATGCTTCTTGGACTCATCTTCATATTACTTTAAGGACATCTCATGAGTCAGCAAGGTTCCCATCAGCTTATCAAACTTGTAGGTCTTCAAATTATGAGCTTCTTAATTAGCACTCTTCTTTGCTTCCCATTCTTGTGTCAAGCTTCTAAGGATCTTCTTGACAGTTTCCTCCTTAGTGAAACTTTTGCCAAGTCTTTTCAGCTCGTTGAAAATATTAATGAATCTAGTGTTCATGTTGGAAATGTCCTCCTTGGGTTGCATCTGAAACATCTCATAACTCTTCATGAGAATGTTGATTTTGGACTCATTAACCTTGTCAGTGCCTTCATAAGTTACTTCCAACTTCTTCCATATTTCTTTAGTAGTTTCACATCCTGAAATGCGATTAAACTCTATAGCATCAAGAGCACAATGGAGATAGTAGATAGCAGCTGCATTTTCCTTCAATCTGGCCATGTCCTGATTGTCTCACTCATTAGAGTACTTATCAACGCGTACTCCGTTTTTCACAATAGTAGGAATAAGTGGCCCTTCAACAATAGCCATCCAAGCATGCATGCTCTGAGACTGGATGAAATTCTTCATCATGTTCTTTCAATAAGTATAATGCTCGCCATTAAACATGGGAGGCCTGGTGACTGACATGCCTTCTGGCAAAATATAGGCTTGGGCCCTTCCACTGAATTCTCCTCTCTTGTATGCCATGGTCTTTATCTCAAGATTGTGAAATCTTCAAAATGAGAACTGCTTTGATACCACTTGTTGGTCCCTATTCGTACACTCAATGAGTCAGAAGGGGGTGAATGACTCACTCAATTAACTCAATAGACTTTTTCACGATTATATGAGCTTCGTTGAGTAGGTCAGCTGGCTGAGTGAAATTTAAAAAAAACTTCAAAGTAAAGAACACATAGATTTTATACTGGTTCGACAACCTGTGCTTACATCTAGTCCCAAGAGTGTCTTGGTTTTAATTCACTAATATCAACTCCTTTACCCTAGGTGGAGAAGCCTTTCACAAATTTTCCCAATTATAGAAAGTACCCTCTAAACTGTAATCGCTCACCCGCTGAATAGAATACCCTCTTCTACTAGCAACTCAACTATTTCTAAACAAGAGTTGGAATCAACTTATAGAAATGTTGATCCGGTTACAAAGGATCTAATATTACAAATCTATTCTCTCTTGTTCAAAGTAGATTCTTCGCTGAGTGGATGCTTTCTCCGTTTAAACTTCTTTAAAGCTAGTAAATTGGCAGAGTTTTACCTTCTTAGAAATTCAAGTGTAATCACCAAGTTCTAACGATTGCCTTCTTGCTCCTTTTATAGTGGGAATCAAGAAAGTAGCCGTTGAACTTGCCTTGGCATCTTCTAAAATTGACAGCTCATCTATTCACCCGTTGCTTCTTTAAATCGATCCGTTAAGAGATAGAATCACATCGTTGTGAGATGAAAATCAATCCGTTAGAGACTGATTGAAATTCGAGCTTCAATTTAAATCCTTTGTCGTTTGATGCTAGTCTTCCGTTAGAGAGAACTCGCGCTGACTTGCTACGTGTCGCTTTCCCATTCCTTCTAGTAATCTGATATTTTACAGAGAGCGCGATACTATATTGTTGATCCGCAGATATTCTCAAATTGGCAAATGACTTTTTGCAGCTTGATTCTAGAAGACTTTGTCATTTTCTTCATTAACCGGAGTCTTGTTAAGGCATTAATTCTTTTTATCTTTGTCTCATTAATGTCATGTAAAAAGCAACACTAAAAGCAGAGATCCCATTTTTCCTTAACTGGTAAAGTCGGTGCCATTGACAGACATAAAGTACCTCAGCGAAATGATAAACGATATGCACAGCTGAAACAAAATCTAAATATCCAGCGCTGAATGAATAGTATTTAGTCAGCGACTAAAGTGCATACTCAGTCTAGAACAACTCAGAGTTAAACTAAATAACTAGGTCAGCGGAGAATTGACATTCTACCCTTGAATTCAATAACTCAGATATAACCACATATTATTTATTTTAACATCATTATTGATTTAATTAACTCAAACTAAACTTAATTATTATAATCAAAACTTATACACTACTGAGTCATCCACTGAATTAGTTCAAACTTGCCCTTGATTCAATATAGACTATATTCTTCGATTAAAAAAACTCATTTAAGCTTATATACTTTTAGTCTTATAAACGGTTGATTTTAGTATAAATGTATAATTATATATACAACATAATACTACTAAGCAATAAATATCTCTAACTAAAATTATCATTGACATATTGTTTTAGTCTAAGGAGTATTATTTATAAATGTGATTTTTATCATCAACATATTTATTTTTATAAACATTATATCGTTAATATTATACTTATGAATTGAATAATTTAACCATTATATTTTAATTAACCTTACCAAATACGGTTGTCATTGACAGAAACCAATCTTCAACAAGGGTATAACAACTTCACTTTTTTGAAGGCTAAAATTTATTTTAATTTGTATAATAGCGTTATATTAATCACAAAGAAAATTTATTTGAAATATAATTGCGCTTATATTTCAATCGGAATTTTAGTTTGAAAAAAATCCCATGCTGTCGAAAAATTGTTGAGCTGGGTATAGAACTGAACCATGAGACGGAATGAAGCCTTGATTTTGGAACCACCACATTAAAATCCAATGATCCAATTGAGCCACAAAATCTAATCTAGTCGGCGTCGCTGTCTGCCGCCTTCTTCTTTAACTCGAAAATGGCGGCCATTAGAATCACCACAAACATGATCCTCAAGGAAGTTCTCTGTCACAGGCTTCTGTTGCCTTCTTCTTTTTTACCAGCGCCTTATCTCCGTTTCTCGTGGCCTACCCTAGGTACCTCTGCTCTTCAGTTCACCCACCGCGATTTCAGCTTCAGTCGGATCCGATGCGCTGCCTCCGGTGACAATAAGGTCTCGGCCCGTCTCTCTCAAGTTCAGCGTCTCCTACAAGAAGCTGAGGAGCGTGCAAGTGCTGCTGGGGATGAGCCTCCTCCTCCCAAAATCACTATTGGTAATTTCAATTATCCATTTCCGCCTATTCTGTTGGAATAAGAGTAGAAATAAGATTGCATCTGTTTCAAGTATCAGAAATTGAAGGTATGCAAAGCATCTGGTTCAATTGCTTTACCCTCTTGAATTGATAAAAAGAGAGTGAACCTTTTAGTCTTAAGTTCAAAAAAGTGGAGCTATGCTTATTTTTGTTTTTCCTATTCATGTTTTGTGATTCCAATAACGCAAGCCAATTTTGTGAGCCTTTTGTACTGTCTGGTTGATTTTTAGGGGCTAGGTTAGAGAGGGGGGTATCTGGACTTCTTGTGCCATTAGTTAAAGCTTGTTTGCTTTAACCTTGCAATTTTAAAATTCTTGTGCTCTTACTTTGGTTGCCAAGTCAATTGGCACTAAGGTTAAGTGATAAACAAAAACTAATGTTTTGGATGACAGCTCTAGTCAGCTAATCTTTGTGTTTTTTGCTAGTCCATGAAAGGCTGAAACTCAAATTGACATTCCTGAATCCTGTACAAGTGTCAGTAGTGATTTGTACAGAATTCTTTCCTTTATCGCATACTTTTATTGTTTATCTTCTCCTGTTGTGATATATAGTTATTGGTTTTCTTTATGAGTATCTGAACTTCATGTGTCATTCTTAATCTTTGAATTCATCATGTAATATCTTTTGTTGACTTAGATTTGAAAATTGGGCTATTTCGTCAATGTTTCTGTGCAGATCATGTCACTGTGAGTTTTGCTAGGAGCGGTGGGCCTGGTGGCCAAAATGTGAATAAAGGTTTGTTGTTCCATTCACGACTTCATCATTCGTTTAGATGTCTCCCTGTAAGGACTTTTATTCAGGGCATTTGTTATCTAATTGAAACAGTGAACACCAAGGTTGACATGCGGTTCAATGTTAAAAATGCATACTGGTTAAGTGACAGGATCAGGGAGAGAATCATGCAAATGGTTTGTTTCTTCTATTTATAAGATCTCTTATGATTAGAAATATATTTCAGAGTTTTGATTTGTGGATATATAGCTGTTTTAAAACAAACTGAATTTAGAGAATTACCAGTTAGAGGAATAATTAGTTACTAGCACGACAAACATAGGGAGTAAGGATGGCAATGGATTGGATTTGGATAGATCCATCTTAAATCCATTTTTATATTGTAGATCCAAATCCAACGGATCCAAAACGGATCTAAAACGAATTTCAATATCATCTTCATCCTTATAATACCGGCTCTGATTGATGACATCCGTGATATGAATTGGACTTTCCATAGGCCGGATAAATGCACATAATTTGATTCCTACTTAGAAAGGGAATATTGTCTCACTAAATTCAAGGAACATTAATTAAACACTTATAGTCAGAGCATGAAAACTAAACTCGAGGCTGATCAAATGCTTTGGTTTGAAAATTAATAAGAAAACACCAATGTTCAATAAGTAGGATCTTCGTTCAATTTCCAGAAGAAGAGTAAAAAAATTACTGTTGATCTCCTGCCTATATATTAGAAAATTACTTTTTCTAATAGGATCTACTTATTGTTGTATGCTCTGTATAAATGAAAATTATACGAGTTTAATAAGTAGCAACTAATTAAATAGTTCAATTGTTCGCTCATCATTGCATCCTATTAAAAACTATACATAAAATATGAAAAATTGAAGGCTTCTGTGTGTTGAACAATTCTATTTTATTAGACCCATATCATATCCGGATCCAAATCTAACCCATATTTGTTTTATTGGACCCAAATCCGGTCCAGATTCAATGGATCTAAAAAAAGTAGGATATGGATCCTATAAAATGGATATGAATCTACGGATTTGGATCGGATTGGATATCCGTCGCCATCCCTAGGGAGAATAGATGTTGGCTATTAGAGGCCCTAATCAGCTCATAACAAATGAATATACAATATTTTCCTGTTATTTGTTTTTGCATGTAGAATCTCTTGTAATTGTAAAATAAAGTTGTGTTTAATTGTTTATTAAACAGGAAAAGAATCGGATCAACAAGGATGGTGAGATCGTGATTTCTTCAACAAAGACTAGAACCCAGAAGTCACTTTCCCTTGTTCAATTTTCTCATGTGATTAATTATGCTTGACAATAGAGATTTTGGTTTAACTCTGATTTTCTCTCTCAGGGGTAATATCGAAGATGCTTTAGCAAAACTGCAGGTACTTATTTGTAACAGAAAAAGACTATAACCATCTTAACATATTTCATATATTTTTTTTATTGGCCACCTGAACAGGCTATCATTGATGCTGCTTCTTATGTTCCACCACCTCCATCAGAAGAGCAAAAGAAGAAAATCGCTAAGTTGTAAGAGCTCTATCTACTCTCTTCCGATTTTCATTGTGGAAAAAAGTTGCTATAGTGGTGTTTCGATTATGAGGGGTGCACACGAATTTATACTTTCCGATTTGCATGTTTTGAAGGGCTGCGATAGGGGAGCAAAAACGACTTAAGAGTAAGAAAGCTCAATCTGACAAGAAGGCATTTAGAAGAAGTAGGGACAGCTGGGACTAAATTTCATAAGATGCACACTACTACTCTCTCGTAGCAATTTGAGCTCAGCTCTTGTATCGTAAGATTATCAGATATCAACCGACCTGATGACTACATTATTATTGTTTCTCCTAACAGATGCACATTTAGGGATAGTCTTTGTATAGAGCTTATATCTTAATCTCTCTGCTACTGAATCTATAGTTGTAAATTTGAATGACCATTCATTAAGAGTTGATGGTTTCTTCAGATTTTTTTGTGATCGAGTTAATAATCATAAATTTGGTCATTCAGGGCTTTGCATAATCTAATTTTTTACAGTTTATGAATTTGCTTTGGAACATCGAGATTCGAGACGCATAGTTGTTAGAGGCACAAGGCGCAAAGGGGTCAGACACGTTCGAAGGCGAGGCATGCAGGTACGCTAAGCACCAGTGTTATTAAAAGTGCTAGGCGCCCTCAAGGTGCTGCGTATCCCATATGCCTGAGGCGCTAGGCACCACCATAGGCGCTCGTCCGAGGGAAGAGAAGCGCCACTTGGTAAAAGAAAATGTTTATATAGACAATAAACAATAAGGATATGATAGAAGACAGCAGTAAAACAAAACTTTAACTCATAATAAAGGTCAAAATAGCAGAAAAAAACATTTCACCAAAGCAGTAGAGAAACCTAAGTAAAAGTTCATTAACATATTTGTAAATGAATAGAAAATAGATCATAAAAAATACTATTAGAAGAGTTGTATCTGTAAGAGACAGATGTTTATGTTAAAGAAGAAAAAGAATGAAAATATGTTATATTTTGTTTAAGTGTTGAACTTGAAACGTTGAACTTTGAAGTTGCATTTGAATTGGAACTTCACTGTAGAGCTATTTTTGTTTAACGTTAATTTTATTCTATCGTATTAGTCTAAAATATTAATAGTAACCTTTCATATTCTGATTAGGATTCAAATTTAATTAACCTTTTTTTATTAACCTTTCCTATTCTAATAGGGATTCTAATTTGTTTAATATACCCCATTTTTCTAGTTAGGATTCTAATTTATTTATTTTGTCATATCAGTCTTAAATAGTATTAGCTAATTGGGGTAAACTTTCATATTTTGACTAGGATTCTAATTTAATTAACTTTATTTAGTTCACATTTCCTATTCTAATTAGGATTCTAATTTATTTAATATACCTTATTTATCTAATTAGGATTTCAATTTATTTATTCTGTTATATTAGGCTTAAATGGTAATAGTTAATTGTGGTAATCCTTCATTTTCTGATAAGGATTCTAATTTAATTAACCTTTCCTATTCTAATTAGGATTCTAATATATTTAATATACCTAATTTCTCTAATGAGGATTCTAATTTATTTATTCTATCGTATTAGTCTTAAATAGTATTAGTCTTAAATAGTAATAGTTAATTGGGGTAACCTTTCATACTTTGATTAGGATTCTATTTACTAACCTTTATTAATTCACCTTTCCTATTCTAATTAGGATTCTAATTTATTTAATATACCTTAGGATTTTAATTTATTTATTCTGTCATAATAGTTTTAAATAGTATTAGTTAATTGGGGTAACCTTTCATATGATTCCAATTTAATTAACCGTTTTTAATTCACCTTTCCTATTCAAATTAGGACTCTAATCTATTTAATATACCTAATTTCTCTTCTTTCTATGTTTACTTTATTCTTTTAATAAAAACTTGATATAAATGACCTTTTAATTACCACTTTAACGTTAACCTTCCATGTCAACATGTTATTTCCTGTTTAATTTCGAAATTCAATCTATGGTTACATGAGGCGACGTGTCGTGGCGCCTCAATACTGTGTCAGGCGCTCATTTAAACGGCGCCTGTGGGAAGGTACGGCGCCCAGACGCCGGAGAGGCGCTCTGGCGTCGCCTCACCTCGCCTGGGCGCTTAAGCGAGCGCCTGGGCGCTTTTTAATAACACTGGCGCCAAAAATTTGCAAAAAATATTTGTTCGAAAAGTGAAGTTAAATGCAGTAACAATGTCATAACAAGTACTAAAAGAATTGTTAGGTTTACATATATATGGAAAATTTACATATTGCATTAGAAATTTCTAGCCTTGAATTAATCCAACCTTTATAGGAAATTAGGAATCAAATTAGAAATATCTAGCCTTGAATTATTATTAGAACTCTAAAAAATAGATGGAAAACACATATTAATGTAAGTTAAAACCCTGAAAATAAAAGTTACCATGTGTTTTGCCCAAGGCGAACGCCTCAGGCACACCACCTTGCCTGTAGTATGACGAGGAGCGGAGGGGCGCACCCTTCGTGAGGCGTGCCCAAGGTGTGCCTTTAACTAATATGTCAAGACGAATTTAGGGACGAAAACCAGATTAGATCTTTCTCCAGTATTTTTGTCAATTTGTCATATGAACAAATATTAGTCCTATCAAGCTATAAAGAGTAGTCGTAATTTGTACAAACAAAACTTTCAACTACTCAAACAAAAACCCGAAATATCACATTGAATCGATCAGCCTTGTATCAGAACTTCTTTCGAATAACATATTCTTCCCCGGCTTGACTATTCACATGTGTAATCCATCTCTTCTCGGCCTTTTTCAAACCTGAATTACCCTCACTAGATCCCACGTGAGCTACATCAAGACCCTTCCCTACAGGCAAAAAAACCGACCTAACAAGCCTACGAGACCCTTCCACCACACTTTGCCATCTAAAACTCGAAACCCTTCCACTAGCATTCTTGCACACCATAACTGCCCCGCGGTTTCCAAGCTTTGCTAGCCTCAAAACCGTGGCGAAATCCTTCCGCCGTGAATCAACCACCAAGAAATCTATCTCTACAACTCTCTCCATCACTTCATCTGCCTCTCTGACCACAATTCCCGGCGACATCCCGGCCTGTGTCATTGCATCTGAATATTCTGATCTTGACTGTTCATCAGGGACTATACAAACATGCCTGCCGCCTGTGTGGCGGCTGGCAATGGCTAAACCGATGCTTGTAGCTATAACACCTCCTTGTGACCATGTTTCAACAATAACTTTCGCATTCCATCCGGCAGCCATGGCTGATATCAGCTCTGCTACACTAGATTCCTGGAAAATCTCACACTGAAAAACAAAATTCATTTAAAAAACCTAATTCTATGTCCACATTTTTTTTTGAAATTGAGCAAATAGAATTCAATTGGATGGAGAAGAACTTACGGATTGAACGGTATCGATGTAAGCCTTCAATGCAGTATCAGGGGACCAAACGAGCTTCATTTTTTCTTCGAGGTTTTTGATGATTAAAAATTAAAACTATGGGTTTGACAAAAGTAAGAAATTGGGATTTATATTTGAGAGCTGAAAATGGTTTTAAATGGCAAATCCAGCGTGTTGCTGTGGATTTGGATTAGCATTATTTTATTATATGATTTGGTATGCGCCTACTTTGTCAGTTATTTTATTTTATTGGATCATATTATGCTGCCCATTAACTAATTATAGAGTTGTTTATGATTTATATTGATCTGTTATTAATTGTTTTTATCAATTTTCTTGTTTTCTGTTATTTCTTTCTAGATAAAGATCCTTTTCCTATCTTTTTTATCTACTCAGAGTATACCTAATTAATTAGGGGCTGAGATATAATAATTCCTTAATTAACCAATGTTTGGATTAATTTTTTTTTTATCAAAGATTTATTTCACACTCAACTACTAATAGCTTGTGACAAAGAAAACTGAAATGAATAAAATTGCAACTAAGCTACGAAAGGCCAACTGCTCACTTAAACACAATGTCATTTAACTATTGCATGTAGAATAAAATTTTATTGTCTTAGTATTACTAATTACATGATATATATTAGAAAAATTATTCACAGTGGAACCAAATATATCTGCTATAATGAATATAACGAAAGAAAATAAAAGGCATAATTAGATAAATAATGAAAAAAAAAAAAGGTTTGTCGTTTACTAAATCAGAAATTAAAAAAAATCATCTAAAAATCATTCTTATAATGGGATATTATCACGAAAGAACCAAATGAAATAGGACCTTGTCAATTAATGTACCTATAAGAAAAATGTTTTCGGGACGAAAGTGGGTCAAAATAAGGAGGGACGGCACGAAAGTTTCATTTTTTGTTTTGTTAATGTAGTTGACTCTAACCTACCGCTCCCATTGGTCGGTACCATTTCCACGTCACGTCTTTACCCATCATTTTGCTGACGTGGGTAACTCTTTTTTTAGTTCTTTTACCCATGTCCCGATATCTTAACGTGGAAAAATGTCACTCCATATATCAATAACACATGTTTCATTATGTCTACTTTTTCATACATAATGGAACACGTGTCAGTTGTTGTACGGAGTGACACTTTTTTATCCTAGAATATCGGGACTCATATAAAATTTCCCTCTCGATAAAAGAGTTTTATACGAAACACTTAGTATTTTTATTACAGGGTAATCATCCAATGAAAAACATACAAAATACCCATTGCTTTTTATAATTTCCCCTCGTGGAGTAAAACACAAAAAAATATAATATGATGTCTCTGGTGTGATTCATTCACCTTTGCATTGTAGCAATCTCATAATTCTTCTTCGTCTTTTACTTTGGTGGCCGGTATTTAGCTTAATGGCGGACTAAGTCCGAACTAACCACAGTGAAGAGGGTGACCCTCCCAACTCAGCTCTATACACATCTCCATTATTTGATATCCAGGTAATGCTCAAGGTGATTCTTCTTCTTTTTAAGTTATTCAGTTTCAATTAGAATTCTTTATATCTCACCTCTTTCGCATTTCCCCTCTCACCAACTGAATTCCTTCTCCTATTACCCACTTTTGCTTCCCATGCTAATCAACTTGATGTGCTTAGTTCTTTGGTAACAAAATAATGGACGAAGCACGTAAAATTTATAACACAAGAAAGAGAAATTAGATAAAATCGAAATGAATTGATTGTTAGAATGGTGAAATTTGATAGAAATATAAGGAATAAGGAATAAGGAACTGTAATTGGAATTTCACCGAGGAACTGTAATTGGAACTGAAGTCATCGTGAGATCTTTATAGATGATTACAGGTTAACGTTGAGGGGTTTTTAAGTTTAAGTAGTTGTTAGTTGATTAGGTATGCATTTGATTCAGAGAGTTTGAACTTTAGATAATCAAAACCCCTGCTAAATGCTAAAGATTGAATGAGACACACACTATAGTATAGACAACATATTTTCACATTTCGAGTCGGGGAATAAATATTGATTTTGCAATATTCACAAGTAACTTGATTGAAATAATCTTGTTGGAGATCTAGTTTTAGTGGGATTTGAATATTTTTCTCCTCACACTTGCTCATCAAACGTTCCAAACTGAGCTACACTTTATTAGCAAGTTTGAAAATAAATATGTTGTTTCCAAATTACTATTCATTTTCATGCATCATTAAGTTTCTCACATGTGCTAATTTTTTTTGGTTATTTTTCATTCTCTCTCATTTCTTTTAAATTTCTCATCTTAAAAATACATCATGGAAGAGAAAAATAACGGAACGACATAATTCATTCTTCTAGTTTTCTTAAAGAAAGGGGAAAAAAATCACATGTGACCGATTTATTTAAAAAAAGGAGAAAGAAGATGAAATTATAAATGATACGTTATAGGCGGGAGCCACTAAATTATTTTTAAACCTGAACACCAGACCTATGTTGTGTTCATGTTTAATAGAAATAGGAAGAGGTAAGATTTTTTAATGTTTCATTTGTACATTATATTTAGTTCAATTTATTTTGAAAAAAGAGTGTTCATTCTAGCTTTGGCCGCCATGAGATTTTAAATAATGTTTTCATGAAAGTTTAATTGATAAATTTATTTTTAAAATGCTTGAAAGACTAAAAATTTTAAGTGATAATCTTGGCAGCTACGCTTGAAGGGAAATAAAATTGAATGAAGTAAAAGATACAAAATATAAATAGGAACTGACAGAATGTGTTTTATGTGGATTTAGGCATTGCTTGGAAAAAAATGAATTCTATTAAAGTCGATGAAATACATTTCTAACTCCATTTTTTTGTATTTGAAGCTAAAATTAGATTTTTAATTCTTAAGATTTGAATCCCAAGGAATTCTTCATGCTACAACCAAATCATACCAAGGCCATATTTATTTGCAGTAAAATATTTTGTAGAAAAATATTTTACAAATTTTTTATTATTTGTTTTAATTATAAATAAGTTAAAAGAAAATATTAAATTAGTCAACTGAAAAATCTCTTTAAAAATAAGGAAAAATGTTTTCAGTAAAATAAACAAGGGAAAATATTTTCCCTGTTAAATAAGACGTTGTCTCTCATTAAATTAGCGCTACTTCCACAACTGTCTCCCATCTCTATTGATTTCAGTCTCTCTCTCATCGTAGTTGGTGCTGCACATGGTTTTAAAAAGCGTTAGGCGCTAGTCGGGCGGTCAGGGCTTCAAACGCCTAGGTGGAGCCTAGGCGGATTTATAATTTTTTTATTTTTTATAATTATTAATAGATAAAAGTATAAATTCAACTAAAAAATTAATTATAATACAATAATATTTTACAAAAAATATAGTTTAGCATGTGAAAAAATAAGTCTTAGTTAATTTTTACATAAAAACACATCAACATTAAAATCAATTCCTAAAAAACAAATATCCACACTATTTTTTTGGTTTATAGCGTACTATTTCTCGGTTTGAGATTCAAAATAAAAATTATATGATGAGAATATTTGTTGTACATTAGTTTTACCAACCGTGCTCCCTTTTTTAATTGAAAAAATTGAATTATAATTATTATAGCTATCAGTATCTTAAAAATTAGGGAAAAATCAGACTAGGCAGTATCTAGGCGGAAAAAATCAAATTAGGAGGTGCCTAGGCGGCAATATATCGGTCTAGCGCCTAATAATATTTGAAGAATAAAAAGTCAAATAATAAACCTTAAAATAACGCCTAAACATAACCTAAATAAAGTTAAACGGAGAGTTTTAAATACTGATGCTACAACATCACTAGGTCTTATTCTTTTCCTTATCATCATTTTTTTTTCTTTAATCTTTTCTCACACTATATTTTTTAATTTGGTGATGGGAGTTGAATTTTTATCTCATGATATAAAGGCATTGAGTGAGTTAATGATTTATCTTCCTCTTACCTGTTAAATTATTGATATATTAGGGTTGATGTCTTTAATAATTGTCATTAATATTTGATATGATATATTTTAAATTATTAATTTATCAGGGTCTATGTCATCAATATTTGATATTATATGTTTTCTACTTTTCTATCTGTCATTATTATTTGATGTAATATATTTCTTATTTATTTACCATTTTTACAGTTAGATTTCTCTATAAATAGGAATTCAATTTCTTCATTTGATATATCTCAAAAAAATAAGAAAAAAAAATTTCTCTCAAATTCTCTCTCCGCCTTCTCTTATTATTATTATTATAATTTCCTTACAAATATAGTCAATTTCCAACACGTTATCAGCATGAGCTTGTTATATTGATCAAGGATATCACCAAATAAATCCAAAGTAAGGCATAATTATTTTATTTTCTATAAATATATATTATACCTATAATTCTTAATATGTCTAATATCAAAAGTTTGAAATTTATTCCTCTTGATGTATCGGGAAAAAAATTATCTTACTTGGGTGCTGGATGCAGAAATGCATCTAGAATCAATGAGTCTTAATAATACTATTATTAAAAATAATAATTTTGCACCTCAATATAAGGCAACAACTCTAGTTTTTCGTTGTCGTCATCTTGATGAATCACTTCAATCAGAATATTTGACTGTCAAAGATCCTGCAGATCTTTGGAAACAATTAAAGGAGAGGTTTGAACACCTTAAGAAAATATCATTGTGAGCATGGGATTTTGCAGTCCCTCTCGCGAGATGATAATGACGTGTACCCGATTTTAATACCTCAAAATAAATGTTCTCTTTAGAATTTTGTTACCGATATAATATTCCTTACGAATTTCATACTTGGTAGAATCCAGTTCGGCGTGGCCAAATAATGCGTTCGGTAAGAGCTTAAACCGATGATTTACACCAAAATAATGAATACCCATTAAAATATCATTACAATTCAAAAAGATGCATTTTGACCCACTTTTAAACACTTTTGACCACTTTTTGGGACTTTTTAGGCTCTTGGGCCCACTGGTTGTCGGCTTGCCGGAGGCTGATGTCACCAGAGGCATCAGCCATGCCGCCGGCGGCATGGCCCAAAACGGGCCCCTGCACAGACAACTTTCTTGCCACTTTCAGTGGAATTAGTCAAAAAGGTCTCGAAAACCACCCCATTTTACCTATAAAAACACACCTTAGGCTGAAATTAGGGGAGGGGGGCTGAAATTGGAGAAGGAAAAACTTGAGAGAGAGTAGATTTTAGTGAGATAAGAATTAGATAAGGTAGAAAAAATGATTACGATCCATTTTTCCTGATTTTTCTTCTTTGAACTCTCTGATTGTGAGCTTAAAATTAGTAGGTCTTGTAATTAAAATCAACTTAATTGGATTTAGAGACCCGAAACTCTTAAATTCACTACTAAATCATTGTAACAAGCTCCCCGGAGACGTTTATCGGTTCACAAAGAGGTCAATTCACGACCCCGAGGTAAAAATTCTGAGTCTCATAGTTCTTCGGCATTAATATTACTGATTTGTGTTGATTATTGTTGATTCGTGTTTATTTTTGGGTTTTCGGTCATTTTTTACCGCTGCCCGCTGTTGCTGCAAGAAATTGAGGTCTCCAGAGACATGTGATGTCGCCAGAGACATCGCTGATACCGCTGGTGGCATCACATTCCCTAGAGACCTCACTTTCTTGGAGGACCCTTTCTTTGTGGTACCCAGAAAGCCATGTAGCCTGCCTATTTATTGATGTCACCAGCGACATCAATGATGTCGTCGGCGGCATCAGCCATGCCACCAGCGACATCAATGATGTTGCCGACGGCATCAACCAATGATGTCACCAACGGCATAAACCATGTAGCCGGCGGCATCAGCCATGTCTTCGGCGGCATGACCTTTTGGACAGCTGTTTTATTTCATTTATTTCTGACCTAGTTTATTTTCCGAGACTAGGGTATACAGTGCAACGATGGAGATCCAAAACCTTCTGAAAATAGACCCCGCCCCATAACATGTGGCATTTTCACTAATAATTCGGTTAAAACAATGATCGAATCTAAAATTTGGTTAAAAACGGAATTTCCCGCAAACGCCATTCAAACTTCATTTTAGCCATCCAACCGGGCTTTATAATATTGTAGATAAAATATGCCATATCGACTCTAACTCAGGTCTTGTTCAATTTGCTAACTATACACGATTCGTAAGGTATCTCGTACGACATGCCATATCCACATTAGGCCTTCAGATATTTTATTTATTGCATAGAAAAATGTACAAGAATTGGAAGCTTTGTAATAATTTTATTTTTCGCACTTATTTTTGAACGGCTGTAAATATTTTATTCATCGCTTCAATTGCTTGATAAACGGGAAAACAACACAATAACCGAAAACCCAAATAAATAGGACGGATCAAACCGATTAAGTAAGAATGAAGTATCTCTACATGGCCTAATAACAAATAGATAACATCATTCAAACTCGGAATCTCTACTTAAGGTATGGTCCAACCACCCGATGGGAAAATCGTACTAAAATTTCCAGGTTGAGCTGAACCGGGTGGCGACTCTGTTTTAAGTATGGGATTTCGATCTCGTATCTTTTGAGCATTAAAATATGCAAAAACATTTTTCAATCACATCACTCGCATCCCCCATTATTTTAAAGAGGCTGGTCCACCGGCCCGGCCTCATAGCCGCCGCGCAAAATGTTGTCCGCTCACAGTGGCGACTCTGCTGGGGAATGATCTTTTTAAACTTGAACTTTCTTTTCATAAAGTTTAAAAGATTTTGATGATGATTGAAATCATTGGGCAAATTAAAACTTCATTCTTTTTCTATAACGTTTTATTCTCACACGTGTAGATAGTTCGGTAATTTTTAGGTGCCCCATTTTACCCGAGAAGCTCACGAAAGTATCACTCATGCCCTATTGGAATTGAGGATGCCTAGTAGATGGATCACTCATTTTAACCAACAAGTAAACTCTTACAATCACACCTATTTGGAGAGTGGTTGAGTAACGTAGAATCAAGGTAAACGAGAACCTTCTACATCAACAACCCTATACCAAAGCCGTGCTAGAAAAAGTCATAGCACATCATTCCTTTAGGATGACCAGAACAAATAAAATAATTGGGACATGCTTCTTTCGCCATTACCGGTGAAGAAGCCAAACTCCATCCTTCCAAAGAGGCGTTACGCAGGAGTCATAAGGTTGGAAGAGGGATAACTTGAGTGCTATGTACTCTATAATCATGCACCCCCATGCATCGACTTCAGGAGCCGAAAATGGATCAACTTACCCTTACTACTTCCGCCCACGGAAGAAGTTTAGCAACATATGTAGGACTTCTCTTGTGCCTCAGTTGTGTCATCACATATCACTATGTATGACATGAGATACAAACGTCCCACGTATGTTGGAGAGATAAGCCATCGCACCATCTCTAACCACATCTATATGCAGCCATATGTATCACGCACTACTTCTAAATACAAAAAGCATGCATGCCATCCATACCATTTATAACCCATTCATGGCCTGACCCACGGTTCATGATCCTAAACAGTCTTCCTCCCAAATCCAAACCTTCACATGTCTCTTCCTCGTGATGACAACTCTACCTTGCCCAGAGAATAGATTGGTCCTCCCCCCGCCTCGAGAACAGCAGTTCACCCTCCATCTCTTAGGTTAGAGATCACCACCGCTATCATCCAGTTTCTGAACTTGGATCAATTCCGAAACATCATCCAAGAACTGGTATAGATATCCATCAAGAAAGCCCTAGAAAGTCAGAACTTTGACCAGGTCATGTGAACTTCGGACATGACACCCGATAGTAATACACTCTAGCAATCACCACTAACAGGTTACCTCGAACAAAGGGAAGGAGCCCAGAGTCCAATTCTTCCATCATTCTTTGACATCTTGCCTCCAACGTTGGTCGTTCTATCACAGTTCAAGATCCCCACTACCCCGACTCCTCCTCAGTATGACCAGGTCATACAATATATAGTTGAAGCCTTATCGGGTCAATTGGTGACAGCAGGCTATAATCAGAAAGAGGGGAACCGGGTCTTCCAAAACACTGACTCACTCATACCCTCACCTTAAATCATGGTGGACCAAGAGACCTCTTAAAAATGGTACCAGCTGCCACTATTCAGCCAAACATTAGTCTTAAGTGTAGCACAAATCCATGGAAACTGCCACTTAATGTAATCTTCATCGAATTCAGGGAAGCTGGCCTTCTCAAACCCCTTCACGAATATAATCCTCCCACGAGAGAAGAAGGAAAAGGCTTTTACTGGTATCACATGCTATCAGGTCATCATACCAATCAATGTAAAACTTTGGTTCTCACCATCCAACGTCTGGTAAAGGATAAGAAGATTATCGACCCTGAAAGAGCACCCAGCCCCTTACCAGATTTTAGTGACCAGACACGGACGATCGATCCCGACTTTCCTAAATAAAGGAATGCGCCATAAGATCTCATCAAGGCCATATACTCCAATGGTAAGGGAAAGTCTCGCTTCGACAGTAAGGATGAAGAGTCAATCGATGAAGAAGCCAAGAAGGTTATGACCACCATGATCAAAGCCATAACTGTCTTAGCAAAGAAGCATGGTAAAAATGGAACAAAGAACCTGGTAATTAAGGCCATGAGGCAGTTCACCGAGGTCCTCACTGGGGAGCCAAGTCAAGTGAGAGGCACCTTGTCCAAGTACCAAGCACAATGAGACTCAACTCGCCATTGACATCAATACCGAAGACCCTCCGCCTATGGAGGATGAAAAGCCTTGATTTGCAATCCTTAGAATTTTTAGGTACCAAACTTTGAGCTCCATGAACAACTTCTATCTTTCTTACTTATGTCATGTCTCTACCATTTGATCCACGCATTCATATGAGCATATGCACGATGCTTCCAGTATTCAAGATATTTTACTATGTGAAATTGATTTGAGTATAAATGAAGGCCCTTATGTGGTAATCAAATCCAATAATTTTACTCCTGTCAAACACATGTGAGATAATAAAGTGCTTAAAGACCGCGATAATGCTTTTGCTTATCCCCATATCAATAGTCATAATGATTGAACACCACGGGTCTCTTCCAGAATTACCTCAACAACCACACAATGGTACACCCTCGAGCTACCAAAGAAGTATCAACTGGTTCCCTAAAATGGAAAATCGTGGCATACAACCACTCACCAACGACTGATGAAACCCAACCTCTATCAAATAAACACCGTAGCTGAATCTCAGAGGCAATGTCACTGCCAAGGAAATGACCAAATTTACAGAGAAACACTTTTTCACCCAATACAAATTAACCCGCATTAAACCCCTTGACCAACAAAGGGCAGGGGGCAACCACCTTCTAGAGCATCAAGTATGAGGGCAAGCACCTTCATCCCACGAGCCATAAAGATGAGCACACAACCAATGTCGTGATTAGCTTGCCAAATAAACCAATAAAATAAACTACCACTTCACCTTTCAAAGGCACCAAGTAAAAGGCCCCCAAACCAAATACTACTTGGTCAAAACCCTCTACCACCGGTACAAGGGGCAAATTCAGGCCTAACCAGGAAAGACTATACAAATCACAAACTAAAATAGCAATCAGAATAACAATCAGAATAATGATCAAACTAACTAAGAAGGCTCTGTGTAAGCGCCAAAGCTCCCACAAAATTAAAGCAAGGTTACTCGATGTAACTTTGAAGGTTAGAATGAATCAGGTGATCCAGGCAAAAAAAATCGAACGGATACTAAGAACCTTAGAGAATCTGTAAAGGCACAACCGAGCACACAACAGGAAGATCCTAATACCCTCGCTGAGAGTCATAGACCCAACATTGAAGCATCTGGAACCTTTCGACACTGACGTTAAAAAGTCTAGATCAAATTGAGAAGGTTATCGTATAGCCAAAGATGAGCAGGTTTATTAAAGTCATGAGCACAGACAAGAGCGAGTTCATTGATCTAGTTAACCAGAGCAGGCTTAAGCATTATCAGGTTTAAAAAAAAGAAATAAATCAGAAACGTGACACACCAAAAAAATATATATGATAATCACCCGCCTTTCGGTCTTTTACTAATCAGACAAAAATTAGGGTGACACCCGACGGTCGATATCCTGTAAGTCGGCCGTACAAAAATTAGGGGATAAGTCAATATCACCCGCTAAACTGAAAACCCAAAAAGGGCAGTCCAGACAAAAATTAGGGCACGAGAAAAAAACAGTGAGATGTTAACTTGAAAACTTGTAAAGGCTGGTTAACACCAGGGGTTCCATTAATGGAAATGATTGCCAACATCTTGTACTCAAATTAGATTCACGCGATAAAAGTGTCTTTTGTACTGAAACCTCTGTGTTTGTGATTGTATGAATGTCTGGCGACCAAGTGATGGAAACATCATAAGTAAGCTTAATCGAGGATGCTTCGAGCTCATCAGTGTATGTGTATATATATAAATCCGGATAGAATGAAAACATCTAGGTCTATGCAAAAGTCAGAATAAGTCTGCTATGTTAAAAACTCGAAAGGGCGGTCTATGCAAACGTTAGAGTCATAATGAAGCCCCGAATTTCTCCAGTTCCCTCCAATCTACATTCCCCAGGCTCCGTAGGAAATCCCATAGCTGTTAAGTGTGCCTTGCTGTAGCAGAATTTGAAGAAATGGCCAAATCTATGTTTCTGGGAAGTTGATGATGCCGGCAATATCAGCCATACCGCCTGCGACATGGATTATTTTGGGCGATATCAGTTGATGCCGCTAACAACATGGGCATAGGCGGTTTTGAGGTGATGCAACTGGAGATATGAATGATACTGCTAGCACCATGGAATTAATTTTTCGGTGACATCAGAAGTAACTTCATCATTTCAGATCCATACAAAACCTGTAAACAATCATGTAATCCATTTCTAAATACCTGATCAACTGCAATCCATTTTATTCAAAGTAAAAAGCCCGAGGGCCCAAATCATTCAAAAATCCTGAATATCTAACCTACCAAAGCAAAACCAAACAACAAATCCAAATTATTCAAACCCCAATGTATCAAGGGTACAAGCCAAAATTTAAAATAAAGAAAAATGAAAGTACAAATCTAGGCATGCCCGCCACTGCCGACCGGGCGAGATGAAACATCCTCAGGGCTCACTAGCTAATCATCAACTTCATCCTCCTCCCTTCCCTAAGTCATCAGGATGCTGCTAGACTCCTCAATCGTAGCAAACATGCGTCGACCGACGGACATTTTCACTCCCCTATGACTGGTGCTATCGGGGTGCGCGCGATCCAGATTTTGATTGCTCCTTCATTCCTGAATGGTAGCCTCCAGCTGACCCTCAAGGTCGCTCACAAGATACCAGAGTTCTGCAATCTCCTCCTCGTATCTCTGCCGGGCTGCATCAGCGTCTGAAAAGGAAAGGGCTAATAAATCCTGCAAACTAAGGAAGATGTCAATAATGCACTTCATTCATAGCATCCATACATGCATCTCATCTCATTTTGGCATGGCATAAACAGGGAATGTACCTGAACAAGCAGTGATTGCCCGATAAGTGTATCCCAAAGAGCAATGACTCCGCACCACCTAAAAAATCCGAAAGGCAAATTATTAACCGCACGCATCTAAGGGTAAACAAGAAAGCAATTATCAGGCCTTACGTAAGTGGTGCTTTTTGGCATATATATCGGAGCATGTCGGCTCAAGCCTATGTTCTTGGGTTGGAACTCGCCTCGCGAGTTCATCAGCAGGAACCGGGTCTCCATCGAGTTGACCAGCTGCCCTTCTGCGAAATTTATCCCCTTAGGTACACTATAATACCGCATCCCACTCTGGTTATCCCGGCCTCTCTTCCTCACAGGTTCCTAAAAAACACGAAAAATACATATAAGGGACATTCCTAAAATCAAACGATTGTAAGTCATGCATATAAACGCAATCATACCTCAAAAAAGTGCTGCCCCCTTGGGACATTGGCGCACTCTCGCCAACTACATCCGCGCCTGCTTCATCCTCCCCCTCAGGCCTGATCCCAACATCACCTTCAATCTCCTCCTCTCCTTCTCTTCTTCCTCCTCCTCGACATCCACAATACCTTTGAGGCGCCTTTTCTCCTCCTCTAGCCTTTGCTCATTATAATACTCAATCATATCATTCATATGGATGCGAGGACACAAGGGGAGTAGACGCTGCTGCTGCTGCTCGTAGGAGCCCGGAACACTCAGAATAACCCGGCCATCCCCCTCGATATATTCATCTTGGTCAGCCGCGAATGTAATCACCAGATGGGGCTACCATAAGCCCTTGGAAGGATCGACAGGCACCGGTCTATCGGCAACCGGGATAAACCTCCAGCCCCGGATGCTCTCCCCTAAGTACCATTGCTAAGACAAGGGGCACTCCACGATAAACCGATGGTCGTCCACCTCCCTCCAGACCCTCGCAACTTCCTGCAGGTTCTCCACCCCATTAAATGGGTCCAAGACAAGCTGCACCGATAACCAACCAAAATAACCGAAGTAAGTATAATGCAAATTCATAAACGCATTTTGTTTACTAATGTTTTGTCCTAAATGTGAAACAAGGACTAAATCAAAAGATCGCATACCGAGCTCAGTCGTACACTGCTCAGAACCTCCTTATACTTGGTAGGATACCTGGCCTTCCCGCCAATACCATCGCACCAGCGGGTGAGAAAATGGGAGCCCGATAGTATGATCTTCTTGAACTCAACCGACGGGAGAATCTGGTGCTCAAAAGCCCAAGCCTCCACAAGTAACCATTAATCAGTTCAAAAAAGCATCCACAATAAATGAGATGTGCACAATCAAGAAAAATGCTTCCAAGAAGATATAACTGGAGTAGCAGATGGCAGAGGTAAAGGGCCTTCACCTTCTTATGGGCACCCACATCCAGCCCATGATACATCTGTGCCAAGATGGCACGCGGCCAATTCTTATTCCTAATGCCCGCCACATCCTCCACGGCGAATATCAACCCGTAGTTGATCTTGCTCCCCGAGATTAGAAAAAACATCACGGTGAGCAAGGAAATCACGAAGGAGCGGACATAAGTGTCTCTCTCATCCTCAGGCACCACATCTGCTCTAGTCCAGTGTTGGTGCAACTCACCATATGATAGCCGCCTTGAGACTGGCTTCAAACAAAATAGCTCCTTAACCCGCCTCACCACGGGCCTCTCAATATGGTATTTATCCATATAGGCATCAAAATGAATGACCTCGTCCGTCCAGGGAAGCCCGGTCATAGCTATAACATCGAAAGGCATGATTATCACTTCCCCAAATGAGAAGTGAAAGGTGTGGATGGTTTCAGACCACCTCTCTGTAAGGGCTGTCACGGCCGAATGGGAGAGCTTAGGCATTAACATCGGTATGATCCAAGCCAAGTCCTCGAAGCCTGTCTCGTTGATGGCTAGTGCAAGCTCTAGATCCTTCTTAGAAATATGGTGCCACCACTCGCTGATGGTGTCCATGCCTCCGGTATAAGTCAGCTCGTGTGGCTGCAAAAATCAGAAGCAAAATAGATAAGTCCTTGTATATTTTCTCATCACTGGAACCTGAAGGAATGCTGTTGATATCGCTTCTGCTAGAAGCGGTGTTATCAGCGACATCACTCTATACTGCTGGCGGTATGGTTGGTGTCGCCGGTGATATCACTTTAAATAGAAGCGACATCACACATCCCTAGGCCTTTTTGCAAGGCTTGATGCTGCTGGTGACATCGCTCATGTCGCCGGCGACATCACAACCTACTGACAGAACTTGTTTTCCCCAAAAATCGCACCCATCGTGCCAAAACCATAAAAATCACAATCAATCAAACCATAAGCCTAAAAACAGAAAAAAAATTCAAACATAAAACATACAACATCAGTTTGTAATCAATCTATTTCATGCTTATAAACTCCTATTATGGCACGATTTCAAGCCTAAGGCCGAATCAAAACTCAACCCAAAAAGAAGAAATTCGAGTTTTGCAGGATTACCTGGACGTAGGAAAGATGTTTTTCCTTCTCAGGAGTCAGATTGGTGATGGGGGAATTGATCCTATAACCATACATCTTGGCCGTCTCCTTCAAGCCATAAGCAACAAGAACCGAGAGGATTTTCAGCCCATCGACGGAGGAATCAGGCAGATTCTCCCTAGCCTTAGCAGATTTTCCCTTTAAAGCCTTGGCAATTCTCTTCATGATTGGAATGACGAAGAAAATAAAAGGTTTGGAGAAGAAGAGCAAAAAGGGTACGGTTTCTACAGAATGAAGAAAGAAAGGAGTTTTACTTCCTTTTAAACTACCGTGTGGAATTCGAGGAGTTTTAATCTATCTGAAACTGCCCAATTGATGCCGTCGGCGGCATTACTCCATGCCGCCAATGACATCACTCATACCGCCGGGATACCGCCTCCTTCAATTCAAATTTTGAATTTGTTTAACCAGTCAAGCCTACCACGTGGCATTCATGCCACCGTCGGCATCATTTCATACCGTCAGCAACATCACTCATGCCGCCGGCAATATCGCTTCCTTCAATTTGAATTTTGAACTTGTCTGACCGATCAAAGCTGCCATGAAGCACTCATACCGCCGGCGGTATCACTCTATATCGCCAGCGATATCAGCTATCTCCATGCCTTTTTTCAGCCATCCTCGGTGAAATCCTGGCTCTAGCCCTGACATCCTAGGACTTGCACAAAGCCACAATCATAAACCCAATACACTCATCCTGTATGTTGCCTAGAGATTACGGCATGACCCTGTACGTATCACCCTTTGGGTTTACCGTAGAACGCCAACTGAAGTCCCTGATACAGTCTCTGTACATATCAGCCTTTGGGTTTACCCCAGAGTGCCAACTGAAGGTCCCTGATACAGTCTCTGTAAATATCAGCCTTTGAGTTCACCCTAGAACGCCAACTGAAAGTCCCTGATATAGACCCTGTAGGTATCACCCTTCGGGTTCGCCCTAGAACGCCAAATGAAGGTCCCTGATACAGTCTCTGTATGTATCACCCTTGTTGGTTCACCTTCAGAATGCCAATTGAAGGTCCTAGCATGACCCTGTACATGTCGCCTTTGGGTTCACCTCTCTAAAATTATAACATGACCCAGAACTACATTCCACACTCCACAAAGCATAAGTCCAACCAAGGGGCAATCTCTCCACAAAGCATAAGTCCGACTAAAGGACAATCTCTCCATAAAGCATAAGTCTGACCAAAGGATAGTCACTCCGCAAAGCACAAGTCCGACTAAAGGACAACCAATCTATAAAGCTCAAGTCCGACCAAAGGACGACCAATCCATAAAGCATAAGCCCGACCAACGGGTAATCTCTCCACAAAGCACAAGTCCGACCAAGGGACAACCACTCCACAAAGCACAAGTCCGACCAAAGGACAATCTCTCCACAAAATGCAAGCCCGACCAAGGGGCAATCTCTCCAATGTGCAAGTCTGACCAAGGGACAAGCACTCCATAAAGCATAAGCCCAACCAAGGGGCAACCAATCTATAAAGCATAAGCCCGACCAAAGGACAATCTCTCCACAAAGCGTAAGTCCGACTAAAGGACAATCTCCCTATATAGTGCAAGCCTGACCAATGGATAACCACTCCACAAAGCATAAGCCTGACCAAGAGACAACCAATCCATAAAGTATAAGTCTGACCAAAGGACAGTCACTCCACAAAGCACAAGTCCGACCAAAGGACAACCAATCCATAAAGCTCGAGCCCGACCAAAGGATGACCAATCCATAAAGCATAAGCCCGACCAAGGGGCAATCTCTCTATAAAGCATAAGTCCGACCAAGGGAAAACCACTCCATAAAGCACAAGTTGGACCAAAGGAAAATCTCTCCATAAAATGCAAGCCCGACCAAGGGGCAATCTCTCCAAAGTGCAAGTCCGACCAAGGGACAAGCACTCCACAAAGTATAAGCCCGACCAAAGGGCAACAAATCCACAAAGCATAAGTCCGACCAAAGAACAATCTCTCCACAAAGCGCAAGTCTGACAAAAGGACAATCTCCCCATATAGTGCAAGCCCGACCAAGGGACAATCACTCCACAAAGCATAAGCCAGACCAAGGGGCAACCAATCCACAAATATAAGTCCGACCAAAGGACAATTACTCCACAAAGCTCAAGTCCGATTAAAGGATAACCAATCCACAAAGCTCAAGTCCAACCAAAGGATGACTAATCCACAAAGCATAAGCCCGACCAAGGGGCAATCTCTCCACAAAGCACAAGTTCGACTAAGGGACAACCACTCTACAAAACATAAGTCTGACCAAGGGACAACTACTCCACAAAACAAAGTTCGACTAAAGGACGACCAATCCATAAAGCATAAGCCCGACCAATGGCCAATCTCTCTGTAAAGCATAAATCCGACCAAGGGGCAACCACTCCGCAAGTTACAAGCCTGACCAAAGGGCAAACAAGTCATCTATCAGGTATCATTCCTATCCCTTGCTCTTTTGTGTGATCATACTGACCTGTGGCAGCAGTGATCCCCCGAGGGGCAGCTCGTGAGCACGGGATTTTGCAGTCCCTCTCACGAGATGATAATGATGACGTATACCCGATTTTAATACCTTAAAATAAAAGTTCTCTTTAGAATTGTTATTACCGTATAATATTCCTTGTGAATTTTATACTTGGTAAAATCCAGTTCAGCGTGGCCAAATAACGCGTTCGGTAGGAGCTTGAACCGATGATTTACACCCAAATAATAAATACCCATTAAAATATCATTGAAATTCAACAAGATGCATTTTGACCCACTTTTAACCACTTTTGACCACTTTTGTGACTTTTTAGGCTCCTGGGCCTACTGGCTGTCGGCTTGCCGGAGGCTGATGCCACCAGTGGCATCAGCCATACCGCCGGCGGTATCAATATGTCACCGACAGCATAGCCCAAAACGGGGCCCTTTACAGATAGCTTTCTTGCCACTTTTGGTGGAATTAGTAAAAAAGGTCTCAAAAACCACCCCATTTTGCATATAAAAACACACCTTAGGCTGAAATTAGGGGGGGCTGAAATTGGAGAAGGAAAAACTTGAGAGAGAGTAGATTTTAGTGAGATAAGAATTAGATAAGGCAGGAAAAAGGATTACGATCCATTTTTCCTGGTTTTTCTTCTTTAAACTCTCTAATTGTGAGCTTAAAATTAGTAGGTCTTGTAATTAAAATCAACTTAATCGGATATAGAGACCCGAAACTCTTAAATTCAATACTAAATCATCATAACAAGCTCCCCGGAGACGTTTATCGATACATGAAGAGGTGGATTCACGACCCCAAGGTAAAAATTCTGAGTCTCATAGCTCTTCGGCATTAATATTACTGATTTGTGCTGATTATTATTGATTCGTGTTCATTTTGGGTTTTCGGTTATTTTTTACCGCTGCCCGCTGCTACTATAAGAAATTGAGGTCGCCGGACACATGTGATGTCGCCGACGGTATCACCCATATCGCTAGAGACATCGCTGATACCGCTGGGGGCATCACATTCCCCAGAGACCTCACTTTCTTGTAGGACCCTTTCTTTACGGTACCTAGAAAGCCATGTAGCTTGCCTACATATTGATGTCACCAGCGATATCAATAATGTCATCGATGGCATCAGCCATGCCACCAGTGACATCAATGATGTCACCTACGGCATCAGCCATGTCACCAGCGACATCAACCATGTCGTCGGTGGCATCAGCCATGTCTTCGGCGGCATGACCATTTGGAGAGCTATTTTATTTCATTTATTTCCGACCTAGTTTATTTTCTGAGACTAGGGTATACAGTGCAACGATGGAGGTCCAAAACCTTCTAAAAACAGTCCCCGCCCCATAACATGTGGCATTTTCACTAATAATCTGGTTAAAACAATGATCGGATCTAAAATTTGGTTAAAAACGGAATTTCCCATAAATGCCATTCAAACTTCATTTTAGCCATCCAACCAGGCTTTATAATATTGTAAATAAAATATGCCACATCCACGCTAACTCAGGTCTTGTTCGATTTGCTAACTATACATGATTCGTGAGGTATCTCGTACGACATGCCATATCCACATTAGGCCTTCGGATATTTTATTTATTGCATAGAAACATGTACATGACTTGGAAGCTTTGTAATAATTTTATTTTCCGCACTTATTTTTGAACGGCTGTAAATATTTTATTCATCGCTTTAATTGCTTGATAAACGAGAAAATAACACAATAACCGAAAATATAAATAAATAGGATGGATCAAACCGATTAAGAAAGAATGAAGTATCTTAACTTGGCCTAATGAAAAATAGATAACATCATCCGACCTCGGAATCTCTACTTAAGGTATGGTCCAACCACCCGATGGAAAAATTGTACCATAATTTCCCGGTTGAGCTAAACCGGGTGGCAACTCTGTTTTAAATATGGGATTTCAATCTCATATCTTTTGAGCATTAAAATATGCAAAACCATTTTCCAATCACATCACTCGCATCCCCCGTTATTTTAAAGAGGCCGGTCCACCGGCCCGACCTCGCATCCGCCTCGCAAAACATCGTCCGCTCACAATCTCTACCAAATGCCCAGTATGAATGGATAAACTTAAGGCTTCAAGATTTTGAATCTGTTAGTGCATACAATTCTAAAATTTTTCAAATTACATCCACATTAAGATTATGTGGAAAGGAAATAACTGATGAGGATTAATTGGAAAAGACATATTCTACTTTTCATTTGAATAATATGGTGTTAAAGGAACAATATAGAGCAAAAGATTATAAGAAATATAGTGAACTAATTACTGCTCTTCTCCTAGCAGAATAGAGAAATAAACTCCTGTTGAAAAACCATGAATTACAACCTACCGGAACAAATCCATTACCTGAAGCGAATGCAATAATTCATAATAATTTTAATGGACGCGGCCGTAGAAATGGTCGTGGTCGAGGTAGAAGTCGTGGTAATGGGCGTGGTAGAGGATATAATAATAACAATTTCCACCAGAAGTGGAAACAAGTTAATAATAATAACAATAATTTCCACCTGAAGTGGAAAAATACAAATAACGACAAGAAGTGGAATAATCAAATTGAAAGATTTGATAAAAGAAATAATAATCAAGATGATGAAAATAAATGCCTTAGATGCGATATGACTGGTCATTGGTCAAGAACTTGTAGAACCGCTAAACATTTGGTAAACTTATACCAAGCATCCCTCAAGAAATGTGGGAACCAGAAGCCAATTTTATATTGGATGATAATACCCCCAACTAATGACCATATTGATATCCCCAATATGGAGATGGATGATTTTCAGTTACCCAGCACCAGTGGAAGGAAAAATATGAATAATTAGTTCATATATTTTGCTTAATTAATATATTATAATTTTTATATTATTATTGGTTTGCTTTTTTTATTGTTGTTTAATGTACTTTTTATGCAATATTTATTTATGAATAAATAATCATGCATCTTTCATTTCTTCAATAAAGAAAATGAATTATTTTCCGGTATCATATGACTTTAAGGAAAATGAAGCAAATTTATGTATTGTAGATAGTGCCACCACCCATACTATTCTCAAAGAGGCAAGATATTTTAATATTCTTAAAAGGGGTGAAACTGTTGTTACCACAATATCGAGACAAACAAATGGTTGAAGGCTCCGGAAGAGCTAGTATTATATTACAAAGGGGAACAAAACTTATTATAAATAATGCATTATTTTCCCCAAATTCTCACAGAAATTTATTAAGTTTTAAAGATATTCACAGAAATGGATATCATATTGAAACTTTGAGCGAAGACAATAAAGAATGTCTTTATGTTACAAAAATGATTTCAAGTAAGAAATGTATACTTGAAAAATTTTATACTCTTTCATGTAGCTTATACTATGCATATATTAATATGATTGAACCCAATTTAACTATAAACCAAAAGTTTATATATTCAGACACTTATAGAATTTGGCATGATCGACTAGGTCATCCTGGTTTAATAATGATGAGAAAAATTATTGAAAATTCACATGGACATCCATTAAAGAACCAGAAGTTTCTTTAAAATAATGAATTAATTTGTGCTGATTGTTCGCAAGGAAAATTAATAATAAAGCCTTCCAAAAGTAAGGTTGGAATAGAATCGCCAGCATTTTTAGAGCGCATACAATGTGATATTTGTGGACCAATTCATCCACCATGTGGACCATTCAGATATTTTATGGTTTTAATTGACGCCTCAACTAGGTGGTCACATGTATGCTTATTATCTTCACGAAATATGGCATTTGCAAGGTTACTAACTTGCTCAAATTATAAGATTATGGGCACAATTTCCCGATTATCCTGTTAAATCAATTCGTCTTGATAATGCTGGGGAATTCACATCCAAAACACTTAATGATTATTGTATGTCGATTGGAATAAAAGTTGAACATCCTATAGCATATGCTCATACACAAAATGGTCTAGCAAAATCATTTATCAAACGTCTGCAATTAATTACACGACCACTAATTTTGCGACCAAATCTCCCTACTACAGTTTGGGGTTATGCAATATTACATGCAGCATCTCTTACACGTTTAAGACCAGTAAGTTATCATGATTATTATCCATTACAATTAGCTTCTGGCCATGAGCCTAGTATTTATAATCTTAGAGTTTTTAGTTGCACGGTATATGTGCCTATTGCTCCACCACAAAGGACTAAAATGGGTCCTCAAAGGAGATTAGAAATTTATGTTGGCTATGAATCCCCTTCAATAATTAAATATCCTGAACCATTAAATGGCGATGTGTTTACTGCACGATTTGTAGATTGTCATTTTGATGAAAGCACTTTCCTAAAATTAGGAGGAGAGAATAAGAGCCTAATTTTGGAAAAGAAAATAATATGGAATGGTTCATCACTTTCTCATATGGATCCTAAATCAAATGATTCTGAACTAGAAGTTCAGAGAATAATCCATCTTCAACATTTATCAAATCGATTGCCTGATGCACTCACTAATCCTAAAAGAGTAACGAAATCGCATATACCAGCAGTAAATGCGCCAATTCGTGTTGAGATTCTGGAAGAACAACTTACGGATAATACTCTAACACGCTTGAAGCGTGGACGACCTATTGGTTCAAAGAATAAAAATTCTAAAAGGAGGAGAGTTATTGATAATGAAGATATTTCCATTGAGGATATAAATATAAACACACTTGCGGAAGAAGCGCGAGTACCTGAAGTGCAAATACCTGAAGCTATTGAAAATGAAGAAATTCAAATAAATTATATCAATACTGAAAGAAAATGGAATCGCAAAAAAATAGTTATAGATCATATTTTTTCATATAATGTAGTGATCAATATTGAAAATGAAAATGTGGATCATGAGCCAACATCTATTGAAGAATGCCAAAGTAGAAATGATTGGCAACAATGGAAAGAAGCAATTCAAGCAGAGCTAAATTCTCTTGAAAAACGCAAAGTATTCGGATCAATAGTTCGAACACCACAGGACGTAAAACCTGTCAGTAATAAATGGATTTTTATTAGAAAGAGAAATGAGAAAAATGAGATAATAAGATATAAAGCCAGATTAGTTGCACAAGGTTTTTTCCAAAGACCTGGGATAGACTATGAGGAGACATATTCTCCGATGGTGGATGCAATAACTTTTAGATATCTTATTAGTTTTGCAGTGCAAGAAAATTTGCAGATGCACTTGATGGATGTTGTCACAGCTTACCTTTATGGTTCGCTTGATAATGATATTTATATGAAAATCCCTGAAGGATTAAAGCTGCCAGAAAAATATGGCAAACGAAAACTTTACTCAGTAAAGTTACAAAGATCCTTATATGGATTAAAATAATCTGGGCGCATGTGGTATAACCATCTTAATGAATATTTATTGAAATAAGGATACAAAAATGATCCAATTTGTCCATATGTTTTTATAAGAAAATCAGGATCTAATTTTATTATCATCTCAATTTATGCTGATGATTTGAATATTATTGGAACTCCAGAAGAGATTCAAAAGTAGTTGATTCTTTAAAGGAAGAATTTGAGATAAAAGATCTTGAAAAGATAAAATTATGTCTTGGTTTGCAAATTGAGCACCTTGAAAAAGGAATTTTAGTGCATCAATCAAACTACACAGAAAAGATCCTGAAATGATTTAATATGGATAAAGCACATCCATTGAGTAACCCAATGGTTGTACGATCACTCGATGTGAAAAGGGATGTTTTTTGTCCTAGAGAAAATAATGAAAAAGTTCTGGGTCCTGAAGTACCATATCTAACCGCAATAGGTGCTTTGATGTATCTTGCTAATAACACAAGACCGGACATTGCGTTTTCTGTTAATTTATTATCAAGATACAGCACTGCACCTACAAGACGACATTGGAATGGAATTAAACATATAGTGCGCTACCTTCGAGGAACTACTGATTTAGGCTTATTTTATTCATACGAATCTAAGCTTAAATTAGTTGGATATGCGAATGAGGATTATTTATCCGACCCACACAAAGCTCGATCTCAGATGGGCTATTTATTCACATATGGAGGAATAGCTATATCTTGGCGATCGACAAAATAAACAATTACAGCTACTTCCTCAAATCATGCGGAGTCAATAGCGATTCACGAGGCAAGTCGTGAATGTGTGTGGTTGAGATCATTAATCAAACATATCCAAGAATCATGTAAAAAGGTTACGGTCAAGGAAGGTCCGACGACAATATATGAAGATAATGTTGCTTGTATTGCTCAATTGAAGGAATGCTATATTAAAGGAGACAGAAGAAAGCATATTTCACAAAAAAATTTCTTCACTCATGATCTGGAAAAGAATGGTGAAATTAGTATTCAACAAATCCGCTCTTGTAACAATTTAGCAGATTTGCTTACCAAGGCTTTACCTTCCTCAACTTTCAAGAAATTGATTTACAGCATTGGAATGCGTCGTCATAAGGATCTCCAGTTAACTCGCGAACAGGGGGAGTAAACACTGTACTCTTTTTCCCTTAACTGAGGTTTTTATCCTACAGGATTTTTCCTTAGTAACGTTTTTAACGAGGCAGTGTCTCATTCGCGGCAGATGATACATCAAAGGGGGAGTGATAAACTATTAATGTATCAGGGCCCTTGTCATCAATATTTGATATGATATGTTTTAAATTATTGATTTATCAGGGGCCCACGTCATCAATATTTGATATGATATGGGGGAGTGTTAAATAATTGATGTATCAAGGCCCACGTCATCAATATTTGATATGATATGTTTTAAATTATTGATTTATCAGGGCTCACGTCATCAATATTTGATATGATATATTTTCTACTTTTCTACCTGTCATTATTATTTGATGTAATATGTTTCTTACTTATTTACCATTTTTACCATTGGATTTCTCTATAAATAGAAATTCAATTTCTTCATTTGATATATCTCAAAAATAAGAAAAAAAAATTTCTCTCAAATTCTCTCTCTGTCTTATCTTATTATTATTATAATTTCCTTGCAAATATAGTCAATTTCCAACATTACAAACCTCTTTTTTTATATTTCGCTGTTGTTAGTCCAGCTTCAATGGACCTTATTCTTATTATATTTTCATTGTCACCAATACACAATTCTATTATTTATTCATATTTATTTTTTTTATATTTCAAACATGTTACAATTTATGGATATCTTAAATAAAATATTTAAGTACAACCATATACAATTAAATAATACTGGTAAATTTATAATCGGAAAATATTTTACGCTATTACAATCAAACATCAGAAAATATTTTTTAGCGTTATAACTAAACATATAAAAATATTTTATTTTCCTGCAAAACATTTTCCTCTCCAAAATATTTTTCTTTACACAACATTTTCCTGCAAACAAACGAGGCCCAAATTACATAAAATTTCCAAAACGACATTTTATGAAATTAAAAACCATGGAGTAAAAACTAAATTCTATATTTTTTGTATGTTATACCAGGTACATGGGGTTGATTAGAACAAATGATTTTAGTTGGAAAGTGAATTTTATATGAAATATATTTCTTAATTGTTGGAAATCGAATATTAATAAAAGGGAGGGAATTATAGAGAGAATTGGAGAATAGAAATTTTCTTATTACTTTTTGTTAGTATAATGATGAAGAAAATGAAAACATATTTATAGTAAAATTTAGGGGACAAATTACAAAAAAATAAATGATGTGATTTTTACATATTAATGAACTTTTGTAAATGTCTACAAATTATTAAAGATGTCGGCTAAAGTAATAAAGACATTTTATAAATGTCTAACAAATAATTACACATCAAATATTTAACACTCCTCCTTTGATATGTATTATTGTCAATGAGACACTGCCTTGTTAAAAACCTTACTATAGAAAAATCATGTGGGACAAAAATTATAGTTTAGGGAAAAAGACTACAGTGTTTACTCCCCTTGTTCGCTAGTTAACTAAAGATTCTTAAGATGACGCATTCCAATATTGTGAATCAATTTCTTAAAAGTTGAGGAAGGTAGAGACTTGGTAAATAAATCTGCTAAATTGTTACAAGAGCGGATTTGTTGAATACTGATTTCACCATTCGTTTCCAGATCGTAAGTGAAGAAAATTTTTGGTGAAATATGCTTTGTTCTGTCTCCTTTAATAAAGCATTCCTTCAATTGAGCAATACAAGCAACATTAGCTTCATATATTGTTGTCGGATCTTCCTTAACCTTAATTTTTCCACATGCTTCTTGGATATGCTTGATTAATGATCTCAATCACACACATTCACGACTTACTTCGTGAATCGCTATTAACTCCGCATGATTTGAGGAAGTAGCTGCAATTGTTTGTTTTGTCGCTCGCCAAGATATAGTTGTTCCTCCATATGCCATATGCGAATAATAGTCCGTATGAGATTGAGCTTTGTGTGGGTCGGATAAATAACCCGCATCCGCATATCCAACTAATTTAAGCTTACACTCATATGAATAAAATAAGCCTAAATCAGTAGTTCCTTGAAGGTAGCGCATTATATGTTCAATTCCAATCCAATGTCGTCTTATAGGTGCAACGCTGTATCTTGATAATAAATTAACAAAGAATGCAATGTCCGATCTTGTGTCATTAGCAAGATACATCAAAGCACCTATTGCGCTTATATATGGTACTTCAGGACCTAGAACTTTTTCATTATTTTCTCTAGGACGAAAAACATCCTTTTCACATCGAGTGATCGTACAACCATTGGGCTACTCAATGAATGTACTTTGTCCATATTAAATCGTTTCAGGATCTTTTCTGTGTAGTTTGATTGATACTCTAAAATTCCTTTGTCAAGGTGCTCAATTTGCAAACCAAGACACAATTTTGTCTTTCCAAGATCTTTCATCTCAAATTCTTTCTTTAAAGAATCAACTCCTTTTGGAATCTCTTCTGGAGTTCCAATAATATTCAAATCATCAACATAAATTGAGATGATAATAAAATTATATCCTAATTTTCTTATAAAATCACATGGATAAATTGGATCATTTTTATATCCTTCTTTCAATAAATATTCACTGAGACGGTTATACTACATGCGCCCAGATTTTTTTAATCCATATAAGGATCTTTGTAACTTTATCGAGTGAAGTTCTCGTTTGCCATATTATTCTGGCAGCTTTAATCCTTCAGGGATTTTCATATAAATATCATTATCAAGCGAACCATAAAGGTAAGCTGTGACAACATCCATCAAGTGGATTTGTAAATTTTCTTGTACTGCAAAACTAATAAGATATCTAAAAGTTATTGCATCCACCACTGGAGAATATGTCTCCTCATAGTCTATCCCAGGTCTTTGGAAAAAATCTTGTGCAACTAATCAGGCTTTATATCTTATTATCTCATTTTTCTCATTTCTCTTTCTAATAAAACCCATTTATTACCAACAGGTTTTACGTCATGTGGTGTTTGAACTACTGGTCCGAATACTTTACTTTTTTCAAGAGAATTCAGCTCTGCTTGAATCGCTTCTTTCCATTTTTACCAATCATTTCTACTTTGGCAATCTTCAATAGATGTTAGCTCATGATCCACATTTTCATTTTCAATATTGATCGCAACGTTATATGAAAAAATATGGTCTATAACTATTGTATTGCGATTCCATCTTCTTTCAGTATTGATATAATTTATTTAAATTTCTTCATTTTCAATAGCTTCAGGTATTTGCACTTCAGGTGCTTGCACTTCTTCCGGAAGTGTATTTATATTTATATCCTCAGTGGAAATATCTTCATTATCAATAACTCTCCTCCTTTCAGAATTTTCATTCTTTGAACCAATAGGTCGTCCATGCTCTAGGTGTTACAGTATTTTTCATAGGTTGTTCTTCAGGAATCTTAATAATAATTGGCGCATTTACTGCTGGTATATGCGATTTCGTTACTCTTTTAGGATTAGCGAGTGCATCAGGCAATCGATTTACTAAATGTTGAAGATGGATTATTCTCTAAACTTCTAGTTCAGAATCATTTGATTTAGGATCCATATGAGAAAGTGATGAACCATTCCATATTATTTTCTTTTCCAAAATTGGGCTCTTATTCTCTCCCCCTAATTTTGGGAAAGTGCTTTCATCAAAATGACAATCTGCAAATCGTGTAGTAAACATATTGCCAGTTAATGGCTCAAGATATTTAATTGTTGAAGGGTATTCAAAGCCAACATAAATTCCTAATCTCCTTTGAGGACCCATTTTAGTCCTGTATAGTAGAGCAATAGGCACATATACTGCGCAACCAAAAACTCTAAGATGAGAAATACTAGGCTCATGGCCAAAAGGTAATTGTAATGGAGAATAATCATGATAACTTACTGGTTTTAAACGTATAAGAGATGTTGCATGTAATATTGCATAACCCCAAACTGTAGTAGGGAGATTTGTTCGCAAAATTAGCGATTGTGCAGTTAATTGCACACGTTTAATAATTGATTCTGCTAGACCATTTTGTGTATGAACATATGCTACAGAATGTTCAACTTTTATTCCAATCGACATACAATAATCATTAAATGTCTTGGATGTGAATTCTCCAGCATTATCAAGACGAACTGATTTAATAGGATAATCGGGAAACTGTACCCGTAATCTTATAATTTGAGTAGGTAACCTTGCAAATGCCATATTTTGTGAAGATAATAAGTATACATGTGACCACCTAGTTGAAGCTTCAATTAGAACCATAAAATATCTAAATGGTCCACATGGTGGATGAATTGGTACACATATATCACATTGTATGAGCTCTAAAAATGTTGGCGATTCTATTCTGACCTTATTTCTGGAAGATTTTATTATTAATTTTCCTTGCGAACAAGCAACACAAAATAATTCATTGTTTTGAAGAAACTTTTGGTTCTTCAATGGATGCCCATGTGAATTTTTAATAATTTTTCTCATCATTACCAAACCAGGATGACCCAGTCAATCATGCCAAATTTTATAAGTATTTGAATCTATAAACTTCTGGTATATAGTTAAAACTGGCCTCAATCATATTAATATATGTGTAGTATAAGCCACATGAAAGAGTATAAATTTTTCAAGTATACATTTCTTACTTGAAATTATTTTCGTAACATAAAGACATTCTTTATTGTCGTTGCTCACAGTTTCAATATGATATCCATTTCTGCGAAAATCTTTAAAACTTAATAAATTTCTGTGAGAAATTGGGGAAGATAATGCATTATTTATAATAAGTTTTGTTCCCCTTTGTAATGTAATACTAGCTCTTCCGGAGCTTTCAACCATTTTTATTTGTCCTGATATTGTGGTAACAACAGTTTCACCCATTTTAAGAGTATTAAAATATCTTGCCTCTTTGAGAATAGTATAGGTGGTGGCACTATTTACAATACATTAATTTGCTTCATTTTCCTTGAAGTCATATAATACCGGATAAGAATTCATTTTCATCATTGAAAAAACGAAAGATGCATTATTGTTTATAAATAAATATTACATAAAACGTATATTAAACGACAATAATAAAAGCAAACCAATAATAACATAAAAATTGAAATATATTAATAAAGAAAAATATATGAAGTAGTTATTCAAATTTTTCTTTTCCACTGGTGCTGAGTAATAGAAAATCATCGAACTCCATATTGGGAATATCAATAGGGTCATTAGTGGGGTTATTATCATCCAATATAAAATAGATTTCTGGTTCCGCACATTTCTTGAGGGATGCTTGGTATAAGTTTACCAAATGTTTAGCGGTTCTACAAGTTCTTGACCAATGACCAGTCATACATCATCTATGGCATTTATTTTCATCATCTTGACTATTATTTCTTTTATCAAATTTTTTAATTTAATTATTCCACTTCTGGTAGTTATTTGTATTTTTGCACTTCGGGTGGAAATTATTGTTATTATTATTACCAAGTTCCTACTTCTGGTGGAAATTGTTATTATTATATCCTCTACCACGCCCATTACCATGACCTCTATCTTAACTACGACCACGACCAGTTCTGCGGCCGCGTCCATTAACGATATTATGAATTATCGCATTCGCTTCAGGGAATGGATTTGTTCCGGTAGGTTGTAATTCATGGTTTTTCAACAGGAGTTGATTTCTCTGTTCTGCTAGGAGAAGACCAATAATTAGTTCACTATATTTCTTATAATCTTTTGCTCTATATTGTTCCTGTAATACCATATTATTCAAATGAAAAGTAGAATATATCTTTTCCAATAAATCTTCATCAGTTATTTTCTTTCCACATAATATTAATGTGGACGTAATTTGAAAAAGTTTAGAATTGTATGCACTAACAAATTCAAAATCTTGAAGTCTTAAGTTTATTCATTCATACTGGGCATTTGGTAGAGATATTTTCTTAAGGTGTTCAAACCTCTCCTTTAATTGTCTCCAAAGATCTGCAGGATCTTTGGCAGTCAAATATTCTGATTGAAGTGCTTCATCAAGATAACGGCGGAGAAAAACTAGAGCTACTGCCTTATACTGAGGTGTAATATTATTATTTTCAATAATAGTATTATTAAGACCGACTGATTCTAGATGCATTTCTGCATCCAGCTCCCAAGTAAGATAATTTTTTTTCGATACATCAAGAGGAGTATAGTCCAATATTTTGATATTAGACATATTAAAAATTATAGGTATAATATATATTTATAGAAAATAAAATAATTATGCCTTACTTTGAATTTATTTGGTGATATTTTTGATTGATGAAGCAAGCTCGTGCTGATAACGTATTGGAATCGACTATTAATGCAAGGGAATTATAGAGAAAATTGGAGAAGATAAATTTTCTTATTAATTTTTGTTGGTGTAATGATGAAGAAAATGGATATATATTTATAGTAAAATTTAGGGGACAAATTACAAAAAACATTAATAATGTGGGTTTTACATATTAATAAACTTTTGTAAATGTCTACAAATTATTAAAGATGAGGGCTAAAGTAATAAATACATTTTGTAAATGTCTAAAAAATAATTACACATCAAATATTTAACATTAATGAATTATATATTTTGAATTAAGCAATTACCAAAAATCTACCATCAATTTTTTTTTAGTAATATAGGACATCTTTATTAAATTTATTAATTATAGAGCTTTAACTCATAACCTCACATAAATTAAATTCTCAAGGTAGGGCCAATAGACCAAAACTAGTGATTAATCTAATCTAACATTTAAATCTACTTAAATTTAATTTAACTAATTAGTTAGCATCTTCAACTTATGTCTTTAATTCTGTATAACTTTCTAAAAGGCAGTAGAAACTCATTTTTTAAAAAACAAAAACAAAAACACAAAACTAATTAAATATATATGGCTTAATTAGGGCGGTAAACGAATCGAGCCGAGCTCGAACACTGATTGTTCAAGCTCTATTCATTTAAACTTTAACGAACACGAATCAAGCTCGAGCTTGGTCAAACCGAGCTCGAGCTGTGTTTAAATTGAGACCTCAGCTTATAAAAAAGATAGAATCCGTAAGATGAAGAATTAGAGATGAAGGATCTAAACACCACAAATGATTTTCACTGTACTAAAAAAGAGGAAGATAAGGAGTGTTCTATTGGCGGCTGATATTTTTCAAAGCAAATTAAATTAGAGTTTTACTGATCATATTGAGATTGATGAATATATATATAGTAGGGATTGGATTGGATCCGAATTGTCTTTGTTAGGCTTTAAATTCATCTTTTCTCTTTTTTATTTATATTTTATATCACTTTATACATATTTTTCCTTTACTCTTTATCTTATATTTTTATATTTTTCTTTGTACATTTTTATATCCATTTTACACATACACTATTTTATATTTATTCATAATCTATCTATTTCATAAATATAATGTATAAACTTTTCAAATATGTTAACGAGCTTGTTAATGAGCCTGTTGGGGAATTAGTTCGCGAACCTCTTATCGAGCATATTCACGAGCTTTCGAGCCGAGTATCTCCTTATTTAAGCTTGGTTTATTTACGATAACGAGCCTAAAATTTTATTCACGAACAAACTCATTTATTAATAAATCAGGATCGAATGAGCTTTAATCGAATCAAATGTCGAGTAGTTGGGCTCGTTTACGAACCTAGGCTTAATTAATTGAAATATTAGTATTATGCGATATATAGTGGTGATTGCATTCCAAGTTCCGACGGGAAAGAATGATTGCTTGCCACCACTGCCAGCTGTTACTTAGAAACGCCATATTTAAACGACGTCGCTTGCTCGCCTTTCCTAAATTTAGTATATTATCAACCGCACCGTGTTGTTTTAGCGTTTGCGTTCTTTCCGTCTTCTCCCTTCAAAACCACCATCCACCGTCTCCAGGCGGAGAGAGATTTCGGAAATAATTTCCCAGCGAAAAAGAGAAAGAAGAATCTACTCGGAACCGGCAAAAATGGGCAAAGATCTGAGCGACGATCAAGTCTCTTCTATGAAAGAAGCCTTCACTCTCTTCGACACCGATGCTGACGGCAAGATCGCCCCCTCTGAGCTGGGCATCCTCATGCGCTCTCTCGGCGGTAACCCTACCCAGGCCCAACTCAAATCCATCCTCGCCGAGGAAAAATTGTCCGCTTCCTTCGATTTCCCGAGATTCCTCGATCTTATGGCTAAGCACTTGAAAACCGAGCCCTTCGATCGCCAGCTCCGCGATGCCTTCAAGGTGCTTGATAAGGATAACACCGGCTACGTTTCCGTTGCGGATCTGCGACATATCTTGACTAGCATTGGGGAGAAGCTTGAGCCCTCTGAGTTCGATGAGTGGATCCGGGAAGTGGATGTCGGCTCTGATGGGAGAATCCGCTACGAGGATTTCATTGCTAGGATGCTGGCTAAATGAATGTAAGATCGATTAAGACTTTGGCGTGGGTTTGAATTTGTTTTTTTCCTTCTTAAGTCTTCATATATTCGTATTTTAATTTCGGTTAGTAATGGCTTTCTTTGCTTAATGTTTTAGGGCTTAGGGTTTGCTGGGGGGGAATTGATGCCATGAATGATTTTGGTGTCCATTGACTTAATAGAAGTAATGCCAAGCTCTTTAATTACAGATTTTGGGTGGATTATCTGTGATGTTATGTATATTGTGCAACTAATGTATTGATAGATTTATGTTTGTTCCCTTTTGGGCAATTTAAGTTTGCTGCTTTCTTACTCGCGATGAATGGACTGGGATTCAGTTTAGTGTTACGATTTTGTGCATATGGAATAGCACAAAAAGTTAATCTATATTTGTTCTGTTGGGTCAGATAAACCTTCTGAAAGTGTTGATTATGAATTCACGCATTTGAGTTTTCCACAATTCCAAATTATTTTAGATGTATTTGTTCCCTTTGTTAAGACTTAAAACCATTGTGCTTTTGGAGAATGGATGTGTAATAGACTATCAGCTCCTTTGTGCAATGAACTTTGAGAGACTAAATGCACACTTTGGTTTTAATTTAGAACTTTGCTGAGACATGAGCGAATAGATCTTATTTAGTTAAAGCTCTTTCGAAGTGGGAGTCCATGTTCTATATAGATTTGTATGCCCTGTATTGAATATTTTTGGATTACAAGTCGCGACAGACAAATGAGACAATAGATTCTTTAGCTTTTGTTTTTTACATCACTTTTAAGACTAGAGACAGATATCTTATATGTTTACTGTGGCCTGAAAGTTGAAAAGAGAATGCGAAAAGGGCTTGTTCATCATGAAAGTTTGCCGTGACATGATCTCGAAACATGACATTATTGCTGATTTTGGTAAATGAAGTGTTGCCTCAGACGTGCATTGTCGTGTCTTGTTTGTGTTCTAAGTAGAAATTTTGTGAGTTTGTATTTTGATATTGGACTTGGTAACTCTATTGTCTACAACACTTAAACATGCAATTGAACTTTTGCTTGCAAGGCCATGTTTACATGTTTATGATGGAAAATCATCCATAATATTGCCTGAGTTTGTTTGTTTATAAGCCTTCCAAGTGGAAACTAATGTTTGTCAATGTTGCATATGTATGTGAAGGGATGATATCTTGTAAACATTTACCAAGTATATGCGTTGAATTTTCAAACTTCAAAGTTGAAACTAATCATGCTGATTAGGTGTTAAACTGTTGATATTAATGTTAAGGAGTTACAAACTGACAAGAACAAGCTATTGCATTAAGCCCTGTTTTTGGATTTACCTTTCCAATGAATTCTAGTAGTAGATTAACTTAGACCTTTTATTGCCATCACGATTTTTTTTTCTATTGAAATCGACGTATATGAACCATGTATTCTAAGCATGTCCTATGTCTGGCTTGAAAATTTCTATGTTGAGTTCCAAAATTTGAAGAATCTTTGGGGTGTCTTTTTTTTTTGGTGAGTCCTATATATAAACTATTCTCCATTCGTGAAGTCTATCCAAATTAAATGTTCTGATGAAAAGTGAAGGCTACTTGTGTTTCTCATTGCTAAGTTGGTGAAAACAACATAGAAACACCTTTTAATGAAGCTTTCTAGATTTTGTAGCTTATTTTAAGCACCTTGTAAGTACTTTGAGTTTCACAACGTAAAAATATAAATTCCCTCTTAAAACTGAGTACATTAAAAAATCTATCTTGATATATTTTTTAGTCAATTTCAAAACTATTTCATAAAAACTATTTTACCAAAACTTCAGTTAACTAGAAACATCCTGTGTAGAGAGCTTATAACAGAGGGTCCGTTTGGTATTGTTTTTTAAATTACTGTTAAAATAAGTTGCCTTCATAAATTTTTAATAGAATTATTTATTTTAGCTTTGAATACACGTTTTGTTCTTTCATACTAATTAATTAGAAATTGTCTGATTTATTTTTTTTTAAAATTAAATCTGCAGCTTTTAAAAGATGCTTGAAAATGGAGTTTTTTTAGAAAAGCTGATGAAAAAAGCTTTAAAAACTCATAGCAAAACTGATCCTAAGTGGTTACATGAAAAATTTTAGTGGTGTGTTTCTCTGATACTCTTAAATTTAAATATATGCCCTTCCAATAAAATTCCTTGCTATGCCCAATTTCAAGTTAAAAAAAGGTGCAGAATCTGTTGTGCCGTGAGAGCAAGATCACATGTCCTTATCGTACTATGCAGTGGATATTGTTCATAGTTGGCTTGGTGGAGTATAATAAATTTTTTAATTCTTCAGTTTATTTGTTCATTTTTATCTCTTTCATTCAAATTTATATCAAAAAAATTATATGTTATTCTGGTTTTTTTAACTGAAATTCATATATAAAATAAAAATTTATTTTTTATTTTTTCTTTTTAAAATTTAGGTCATTTAAGAATACGAATACTTTATTGTTATTAGGCTCCAATTTCTATTTTGACTCATCTTTCACATTTTCTTGAATGATTTCTTTTTCTTTATTCATTAGTAAATTTAATTTTTTTAATATTAATTTGAATGTTGGTATTTTAGAGGTATTTCATTGATTTGTTATTTTTTGGCTTACTATTTGTTGTGTGTGATTTTAGTTTTCTTGTAAATTTTCTTATATTCCGGTTAATAATTTTAGGGTTAACTTCAAAAACATACCTCATAGTTTCATTCATTTTTAAAAGAGGGCCTGTGAATTTTTTTTTTAAAAGAGAGTATGAGGTTTATAATTATTAGCGAACCAGGGATTTTTGTGTAACTCTCTTAGCTGTGATGATTTGGCGATGGAAACTTATTTTTTTCTATTTCTTTTTATTTTCTACTCTTTTATCTTCCTCAACCCATCGTGCATCTCTAACCGCTACCCTAATCCGCACCAATCCTTAAATCAAACCCTGATTCTTCATTATTCTCATCCAAAAACAAAATTCACCGCCAGATTTTTTTCTAAATCGATTTATTCTTCCATTCCTCTGCTCAATTTCGTTTAAATTTCGTTCGTCATGGGCTCGCTAATCGATCTTAATGGCGGAGCTGGTGGTGCCTGAGTGTCAGAGAGTGGCTAACGGTTTTGAGGCTGCATCGGTGCCTATGGTTCAACTTAAGAAGATTGATTAAGAGTGGGTGCATAAGGGAGGTTTTTTTGTTGAGAATCGTGGAAGAGGAAGAGGATAAGAGGTCATGTGCTAGAGAAGATGCTTTTTTGTTTCTGCATAAATTTGGTGGAGTGACAAAGAAAAAGAAAGTCACACAAAAGCTTGAAGGAAAAAATTTAATTGCAAAAAGATTGAACAAACTTCTCTTCTACTTTTCCAGGTTATGTTTGATTGTTCAAGAATTTAAAGGAAACAAAAATCCCTTTGATTGTTCCCTTCTCTCTGAAAACCCCACTCTTTTCATTTACTGTCCAGGGTAAAGGTGTAAAGCTTAATTTCTTACGGTTCACCTTTTTCAACATACAATCTCTTAATTTGCCCCAATCGCCTAGACTGCAACTTGTTCATTCAGGTGGCTTAAAACATGACCTTCAACCTTTGCAGATTTAAAAAGTTCATTCAGAAATTGTGGTCTCTTGAGTTTTGATTAGGTTTTAATTATCCTAATAAAATGAAAGAATTAAATAAGTTTTGTATCAATACATTGTTCCAATTTCATGTGTTTGACTGTGATTTTGGGCAATTTTCATTTATGAATTTGTGATGAATGTCGTGTTAGGGTTTCTTGAGAAAGAGATGAAAAAAAAAATAATTTGATTTTTCCAAATTGACCTTGCCACTCATCATATTTAACCGTGTGGAGTAAGAAAACCTTCATTTGCTAAGGGCATCTCCAATAGATGTTCTATTATATTACTTTACTTGACATATAAGTAAAAATGAATATTGAATTTAAAATATATTCTTCAATAGATCTTTTAATTACTCTTTCTAATATAAGATGTCATTTAAATTTTAAATATTATCTATTTGATCTTTCACAAATAGATAATCAAATAGAAGATTGAATAACAATATTTTAATAGTTATAACTTATCTCATAGGTTGTTTAATTTTTTTTGCTATTATTTTATTTTGAAAAAAATATAATTACTTATTAAGTAGACAAGCTATTGTAGTTAGATTTTAGAATTTCTTATCTATTTTCACATCTCATCAATTTGAATTTCTATTTTATATGCCACATCAACTTAGAACCCACAATCTATTAGAGATACTCTAATGATTATAAACCTCAGACCCCCTTTTGAAAAAAAAAATTCATAGCCCCTTTTTAAAAATGATTATGTTTTTAAAGTTAACCTATAATTTTACTATAGTTGTTAATTGTTCTTTAACTATTATTTCATTCCATATGTCATCTATTTTCTTTTTATCGTTTATTTTTATATTATTCTTTTTACCCAACCATCATTATATTTTATCCATTTTTTATCAGCTGTTTCTGTTAAACTTTTTAGATGTTTTATTTCATTTTCTAAATTTTCTTGCTCTGCTCTTATTTGCAAGTATTTTATTTGAGACTCAATTATTGTTGTGTTTAAAAAAGTTGTAATAGCTTATAGTTCTTTTCCTTTACTTTTAATTTATTGTTGTTTATTCATATTTTATTTATAAATCTTACTTTTTCTTGATCTTTTATTGTTATTTCAGTATGGTAAATTACAAAGAAACTATAAACCAGTCCCTAAAAGACATTTTGATCTAAAAAATAGAAAAAGATATTTTAAAGGGAAAATATATACTAAAAAATAAAGGTATTGTCCTAAAAATAAAAAGAACTGTAAATATTGGTTATGTCAAGAAGAAAGACGCTACGCTAATAAATGTCCCCAAAAGAATAAAAAGAAAGAAAAAACTAAATTACAAAATTGGATACAAGAAATAAATTTAGAATTTATTGAATCAGACATTGACAATAGTGATGAATTATATTATTTAGAATCCACTGATGAAGAATCAGAAGAATCAGAATTATTTAGTAATCCATATGAAAGCATTTATATCAAAATAATAATAGGAAATAAATCATTACTGGCATACATAGATACAAGAGCATCTTTATATGTAGCAACAAGAAATTTTGTACCAAAAAAAGCTTCAAAACCAATAAAAGTTTTGGATTTTAAACCTTAATTTGGCTACCTGAGTTATAATAAATCTCTTGTACTGTTAGGACAAGTGTATGTCTGTGACTCTATTATTTCGCAATTATTTCTATTTACCCCATTTATGTGTATTAAACTTTTTGCTTCTTTATTTATTTCAGCTATGTCATTACTAGCTAATATTCCTATAAATAATATAACTTTTATTCTAAATTTATCTGTGTGTATGTATTTATAAGATATAGTGTTCTTGGAGGGTCTAATATTTCTTTTATAACTTAATCTTGCATTTTCTATCATGGGAACTGATTTTTGAATAGGTTTATTTTGTCTATTAGCAAAATCCATACATATCTCTTCCGGTACTGTTATTTGAGAATAATTTTTGTATTCCAGGGGTTCTAATATCTCTTGATATAATTTAGGTCTCTTTGATATTATTTTCTTATATGGTGGTTTCCGTGGCATATTTATTCCATCTAATTTATAATATAGAGTTAGAGCTAAGTCTTTATGTTTATCTTGTAAAGAGATGCTAAAGTTTGATCGAATAGTAAATTTTAGTTTTTGATAAATCAAGTTTCCTCTTATTACTAGTATTAATGCATCTTGTAAATTATTTAATATTCTATCATCTAATATATAAATTTGTATAGGAGTATTTATATTTTTTTTGAAAATATGCATTTATTGTGAATTCAATTCCTCCAAAATATATATTCTTATATTTCTTAGATTCTTTATTAGACAACTTGGCTAATTCTCTTTTTATTACTTCATCGGATATCAAATTAATTCTTGCTTTCCCATTTGTTGTAGTTATATTTATTATATTTTCATGTTTTTGGACTACATATTTTATTTCTTTATTTCTTTCAAACCACTTAGTTTTAAAAATTTTATTTATAGATAGTTCTTCTTTTTCTTCTTATATTTTATAATAGGTCTCGGGTTTAAAACTTAAAGTTTGAGTAGTACCCCCTTCATAGGTGTCCATTTGATAATAGATATTGGTATTTTGTACTTTTTTATTCTCTTCCATTACTTATTAATTCATTTATAATTTTATGATATTCTAATATTATTTTTTCTTGTGCTATTTTATTATCATTTAATAATTTTATTTATTTTTCTAATATTGCAATTTTTTCTAATAATTCTTTTTTATTATTATCTCTTGAATTTACTATTTTACAAACTTTTTCATATTGACTATCTTTAAAGTCTATGATTTTTATAACATTTCTGCAACTTATAATATGATGGTTAATATCTTGATTGTGTATTAATGGTTTTTAAGCTATAGTTCTAATATCTTTCTAATAATTTGTCCATAATAATTTTAGGTTCTATTAATCTTATTCTTCACTTATTAATTTTATTAAGGCTTCTTTTATTGTTTCCAATACCCTTATTTTATTGCTTATCTCTTCTGAAATTATTTGGAATCTTTAATCTACCCATGTGATATATATTATTGTAGGTATTTCTTCTCTATGAATAAATGTTAATTGGTCATTGATCTCTTGAATCATAAGATTCATGCTTAAGCGAAATTTATGTGATGTATAGTTTATTTGACATAAATAATAAGCAAATTTTTCTATATCTCTATTCATTATTGGAGTATTTTAGATAATTTTTTATACTTCAGATATTCTATTTTAAAAATTTTTACTTTAACATTTTTGTTGTTTAATATTGTTATTAATAAATTTCTTAAATCTGCTAAACTGTATAATCTTGCGCCTATTTCTATTACAAATTCTTCAATATTCATGTTTAATATTTCTAACTCTAGAGATGTTAAACCTCTTAACCTACTAAATCTCATGATTACTACCCCAAAAGGCTCCGATACCAAGGTTACGAGATACTGAATTTTTTATTAATAATTAATTTTATCTTAATAATATCTTATTTATATTTAATAATATCTTGAAAATATTATAAGAGTTATGAACATAATTAAAAGTATATAAAACTTTATTCTAAAATGGAACTTTTAGAAATAGATATATATATAGTATTTTTATAAAAAAAATTAAATATATAAAATTATAATATGAAAAGTAATGCTAACTTTTATCCTACACTAAATGAATAGTTATTGTAATAATTCTTGCAGATTCCTAAAGTCTATTTCTTCTTATTTTTATGTCTTGTCTTCTTATTTTGATGTCTAAGGAATATATACTATGTAGCTTTAGTAAAGGTTAAAAATGAATAAGTTTGCATGAAATAGTATATTAATTTGTTCATAGTTAGTAAAAGGATATGTTCCTTTATTCTTATTCATAATGTTTGGAAAATTAAATAGGATCATTTCTGGATTGTGGAGAATGGCCTCTTAAGTATTGCTTGATGACAATATTTTTTCAAAAATCTTATATTAGATTTGAAAATACACTCAAGGGAATTTTTCAGAGCTAGCCTCTCCAGAGTTTTTCACTCAAAGGTTTTAAATAAACAAAAGTTTATTCATTGAAAGGCTGTGTTGAGAACAAGGGTCTCAACTCCCTTTTATACACAACAAAGCTACATATTAAACAGGTAAAAAAGACAACATACTGACAAGTGCTAGTTAACAAACTCAATAATTTACATAAGGACAAAAATAAAAAGATAAAAGTAAGTATACTTATCTTTAGTCAGTGAAGACATGATTTTTTGCTACAAGTGTCTACATTTTATTGTTTAGTCTACTATTGTAATAGGTGATGTTGCCTCGTCTGCTTCGCTATGATTAGATGCTTCTTCATCAAGTAGACCGCATGCTTCACATGAATGTCCTAGATAATTCTGGCTTTTCTGACAAAGGAATAATTTGGATGTTTGATCAAGATTGAGAATTCTTAATTCAAGGAACTTCTTTTCAAATTCATAAAATATTGCTTCCATTGCTGGGCACTTCCTTTTTAGAATGTATTGCTACCAACTAATAATCAGATTTATAGTTAATTCTTGCGACGCCTTTTACACTTGCTAATTATCTAATTAATATAGAAAAAAGTGTTTGATTCCATAATACTCTTTCCTCATTGGTGATTGGAATTTTTTATGATTCAATTTTTGGATGATGCCCGTTTGATATTCCCATTAGGATTTATGCAAAAGAAGGTGTTAAATCCTCTCCTTCTTCCAAGAAAATAGGGATGCTGCTGAAATATCTTAAAAAGATCATTCTTATTTTGCATAATTCTTGAAATACAATGAAACAGATCTTCTGAATTTTTCTCGAAAGTATTTTAGGACATCTAATTTGTTCAAATAGATGGTGTCTATTAGTCCATGTAGTGCTAATTCATATGCTTCCATAGGATTTGCTTCTGGTAATACAACCATTTTTGTCTTCATCTGGTCTTTGTTTGTTAGATAGATATTTCTGCTTCGATCATTATCATTATGGTTTTGGATTATTTGGGACCATTTTGTGTATTTGTTAAGAGATGTTCCATCATTTCTTTGATTTCTGATACTATTTTGATTTGGGCAATTGTAGGAATTCAGTCCAAAATAGTTTTTGTTTCTGGTACTTTGTTGGATAATATTTTTTCTTTATATGTTCCTAAATAGTACTGGTTTCTTCTAAAGCCTTTTTTACTAACTCCAAAGATGAGTATTTTTGATGAATAATACCAGATTGTCCTTGGATAAATATTGCAGCTTTAGCCCATTCGTAAAAAATGCCTCTTTGCGGCCCATTATGGATTACATAATAGGCTTTATTGGGCTGTTTGACTAACTGCGGTAATCCTGCAGTTATATCGGCTGAAATGATTGATACAGTTTTGCCTTTATCATTGTTAGACTCAGGCTGTGTAATACCGGTGTAAGTAGATGTTTCTTTTTTATTATGTTTTTCTGATGATTCACTATCGTCTGCCCAAGACAATTTTTTATCTGTAGGTAGACTGGCTAATACCGAGTGGGTATTTGCTAGAGTATTTCCAGTGTTAGACCCTGATAATCCTTTGATTAATGTAAGAGTGATTTCGAGTTGTGCTATGTCTGCTTTAATTTTTTCCCTATTTGATAATACTTACTCCAATTGATTATTTTTCTGCTTCAATTGATTGGCAATGGCTGCTATGGCTGACTCCATTCTCTTGTCAAAGTGTCTGCTCCGTAATTTTCTTTTGACTTTATTAATATTAACTGAAATACATAATAAGATAATTCTAGTTGCCAATGAATTAATCTTCCTTGATTATAATGAGTATTTATTTTATTTTAAATAAATGTAGTGACATATTTACTATCTGTTTTAACAATAAAAGGTTTTGGAAGTAATTCTATTTTCCATTTTCTTACAGTATTTAATAATGCAAGTGTTTCTCTCTCATGGATAGTGTATCTTTTTTGGGTATCCGTAAAGGTTCCTGAAATATATTTAACTATTCTTTCTAAAGAAACAAACTATTTGATTTTAAATAATGCTGTAAGAGTAGAAAATGTCTCTTCCATTAATTCTTTTCCTTTTTCTTGTTTGTAAGTTTTTAATAATTCAAATAGTAGGGCTGTCATTACTGCTACCCAATATTCACCACTAGCATCAGTAGAGATGATAAATAAATTTTTTCTGTGGGATTATATAGAGCTGGTAGGTTTTCACAACTCTTTTTTAATGCAACTACGTTTTCGGTATCTTTTGTTGACCATGGCCATTTGACTTTTTCTTATAGTTTCTTTTGTATATATCTCTTCTTAATTGAGCTAGATTTTTTACAAAACCTTGACCACTAATATAATTAAGATTTCCTAAAATTTTTTGTAATTATGTTTTATCTGTTAATTGATCTGTAAATTGATTTAATTTTTCTACTATGTGGGGTTGCAATTTTAATTCTCCATTTGAGATAGTTAATCCTAAAAAATCTATTTCCTTTTTTGCTATTATAGCCTTTGGTCTAAATAGAATTATTCCTTTTTCTCTACATCCATCTATTACTTTTATAACTGATATTAGATGGTCTTTCTTTGATCTAGCTGTGAATATTATAATGTCATCAATGTATACTCAGCAAAGATTTTCTAATCCTTTAAGTTTCTTAGACATGAATTCTTGAAATATACCTGAAGCCTGTTTTAATCCTAATGGTAAACTATAATATTCATAATGATTATTAGGCGGAAAAGTGAAAGCTATTAAAGGTTTTGTATTTTCATGTAATCGTAGCTGCCAATATGCTGATTTTACATCTAATGTTAAGAACCTATGTTTTCCTTGTAATCTATTCATAATATAGTCTTTTCTTGGTAATCCTTTAGGTGTTCCTATATTTGCTTCATTCATCTTTTTATACTTAATAACTATTCTTCTTTTACCTCTTTTTTCTTCGGCATGATTTTCTACATAAAAAGCTAGTTCACTATGAGGACTATTGGTATGCCTAATTACTCCTTTTTATAATTAATTCTTCCATATCTTTTTCAAACTCTACTCACTACGCCATAGATGGCCTATCGCAACAAAAAAGCATAGGCCTGCCATGTAAGGGTGACAATTTTGATGAAAAAATAGACCTTTTGCAACCTAAAATACGAAAGTGTGAAGAAATAGTTGCAAAAAGTATGAAAGTAAAGAAAATTTGTGGCATCTGCAACGGTATTTGTAAAGCGGTTGCAAAAAAACCCATATGAACAGTACTTTTGACACGACAGAACGAAAAATTGACTGGCGCCATAACTCCCGCCCAGTATATTGACGGAATTTAGAAAAAAAAATAAAAATAAAATTAAAAAAGTGGGTATAAAAGGCACATTCTCTCCCTTCATTTCAGATCTAGTTTTTCGATCAACCGTAACCCCTGAATTTCCCTTCTAGTCTCCCTCCAACTTCTCTGCTTCTTTTTTCTACAAAGCACGTGGGGTTTAAGATTCTTCCTTATTCAATTTCGGTTCACTTGAATCTCCTTCCCCCATTTTGGGCATTTCGATTAAGGATTTGTCGAGGAATGAAGGAGCAAAATTTCAAGCAATACATGGTGGTTTTGTTTCATCATTTTGTTTTGGATTTTAGGTTTTTAACCTAATTTTTGAATTGGAGTTTGAAGGACATGGAGAAGCAATTGAAGGTATACGTAGAAGAATATACGCATAAGGTATTGTTCCTGACAACTAATTTGTTGTATAAGTCCATTAAAACTAACTGTCATGTTTCTTCCAAAACCTTATTTGCACACTCATTTCTTCCGTCTAGTTTGCTCCAACGAAGTCTTCGTTGTGCTTCGGCACTGCATTCTATACCTGTCATCTTCAATTAGGTTAGTTTTCTAGCTTTTAAATCTTTATTTACTATTTCTCATTCACTTGAAAACTTAGATACGATAATTAACACCTTGTTTTGATGCTGATTGCTTCAGCCCTGTGGAGCGACTCGATCCAGGTAAAATGCATTGAGCTCCACCACTGATATACATATTTCGTTTCAATTGTCTGTACTAGAGGAACCATTTCGTCTTTCTCTTATGCCTTCATAGCCTACTTCAATGAATGAACCCCTTGCAATATCTCAAATGCAACCTCAGTTAGCCGTGATCAATAATCATCCCGAGTTGCCTCAATTTGGTGTCAAACGTATTCTGAAATCGAAGGTGTGATTTGTGATTTGATTTTATTTGGAATTTATCTCAAATCTATGATACTGAAAAACTATCGTTAATAGTGTGACATTGAGTGATATTTCTTCTATATTTCCCATATGTATATTTGTATGTTTGATGAAATTAGTTCAGCAATGGTTATTCCATTGCTAAATCTTCAGTATACCGTTATAATTATCTGGAACTAAAGGTGCATATATCCCTCTTAATTAAAGAAATACTAGTAATGTCTAAATCCCATAAAAAAAGTACTTGTTTGAGGTTTCTTCTGTAATAATTTCCAAATAATTGATGACAATACCCTGTCTAAAGTACTAATCCAATATTAGCTTAAATAATCACTGGGAACTGAAGCATTTTTCTGATTAGTAAAAAGTGAAATTTGATGTTGATATTGGTTTACAGTAAGATTCTTCATCATTTTTTATTAGTAAAAAGTGAAATTGAAGTACATTAGAAATGGGAATAGTAATAATTGGAGGGAGGAGGGAGAATTCAGGTGATTACACTTTGTTTATATTATTTTGGTCATTGATATTTTAGCTGCTATAGTATACAAAGGCTCAATATTTGACATGGTAATCTTCTGATAACACCAAAAGTTCTTAATTTATGCATTGGCTATTTTCATTTCAAGGTAGTAGTCCTCCAAGAAAAAGTGGAATATTTCGAGGCTCGGGTGTTTGGAAGTTCCCGCTGCAGTATACAATGAGGTTTGCTCATCGTCTAATTTCCTTTTATGATGATTATATTATATATATGTATGTTATTGTTTCATCGACAATGATCAGTAATACATAGAGATATGTTGTACAGGGAGAAGATGTATGTGCAGCTGTTGTGTGAGAAGTCAAAGGAAAGGCAAATGTAAGCAATTGTTATGCTTTTTGAAACCCATTAACAATCAAAATTATAATTGTAATGTATTTACCTTTTTCTGTCTCAGATTGATGCAAACTTTGTCCAATTTCTAGCATTTAGGTATACAGTTTCCTAGAATTTATAATGAAAATACATTTTAGAGGTATTAATCTTTGTTTGGGAATGACATCTAAACTCGCCTACTTATAATTCACAAGCGAAGCCACAAAACGTTCTTCGAAAGTCTGATTTCTTTTTCTTATGCCTATTGGAACTGCTATCCTTTGATACCCAGGAGCAGAAATCTGAGATAGAGGCCACTCATGTAAGTTCTGTTATAAGCAGATTTTCCACTTCAAATGCATTTCTTGTCAAGTACAGGAAATTGCGAAACTCATTTATTTCGGTTGTCTTTGTGCTTGTGCTTGTGCTTGTATGGCTTCATTTAATCATGGTAAACAAATGGGCATTTAGTTGGTAGTTATGATATTGATAATCACGGTATAGCTTCATTTATATCATTTTCTTTTATAGGCCTTTTTTCAAAAATGTTATGCAAAAGTTCTGTTGGTTGTCTTGATGAAGTTGGTTAATGGATCAAAACTTAGGTGAAATTATTTCTTCTATAGCATGCTTTAGAGATGATTAACTTTTGGTAGAATCATTCAGATGCATTAACTAATCTCTTGACATAATCCAAAGTGCATTCTTGATGTTGAGTTTTAGAAATATGAAGTGTAAATAGTATCAACTCAAGGTGCTAAGTTTTGGACTGATGTAAATTTTTTTTAAAATTTGTTGTATATGATGATGTGTTCCCTCAGCCAATTTACATGCCTGCCTGTAATTTTGAGGTAGTTATACATTCATTGCTTTAAATTATCATTTCGTTTCCAACTCTAACTAGAATTAGTCTTCTGATAATTTGTAGATTGTGATAATGGGTGGGCTACCTTTACAAAATGCTTCATCTCCTTTACCTTTGCCAGGGTCAGATCAAAACAAAGCTTCACTTGCAACATCCATAATAGAATCAAAGCCTAAAAAGTAGATATGATGTGCATGCCCTGATACGAAAAGGCTAAGAGATGAATGCATTGTGGAGCATGGTGAAGCTGCTTGTGCAAAAGGGATCAAGGCTCATCGTCAGTGTCTTCGAGCTGAAGGTTTCAATGTTTACGATTGGTATGTTGATAAATGATACTGTTTTGGTTTGCGGGTTTAATTTACTCTGTTTGTTCCCATTACTTCAATTGTTATGTTCACTTAAGGTTTATAGAAGACTGGATTATTAGTTTTCTTATTAAATCTGAGGCTCTCTACACTGTTGTTGAATGCAAAGCACTCTTTTAGATAGGTATTTTACTTCTGAAACTTGCACACTTAGTATTTGGCATTGTTTATCTATTTGTCTTAATGAATGAAGGTTGTCAATTGGTTATTTTTCTTGTCTATTTCCATTTAAATATTTACCAAGCTTCAGTTTTGGGACTCAAGTGCAACGATTGTTTTTTTTTGCAAGATATGTGATCTGTAATTGTAAAATGCATCTTTTATAGATTATCTTGCCACTTGCATGTATATAGCATGCCACTTACATGTATTAGCATATATGCATTATTAATGTCTAAATATATGGGTCCATGAAAATAATGCATATTATATGCTATGTAAATATATGGGTCCTAATTAACCACATGAAATCTCTTCTTCATAAATGTATGGGTTCTTTACATTGCTTCTGACCTTTCTCTGTTTGTCTCATATTCAATACAGACCACATAAGAATTTTGGATTATGAGTTTTTTTGTTAATATGTGTTAACACTTGTGCAAATACTTAGTATTGCCAATAGAAGACCATATCAAATACTGCTTGGTATTGTATTAGTATTGCTATTGTATTAGTATTTGTCAATAATCGGTTCTGTTGTAAATATCAAGTTCTCCCGTTTTTTTAATGCATTATTTTGATGTTGAAGGTTTGGGATCATGAGAAACTTGTCATTATTTTACTATCTCTTACTGTACTTATTTCCATTTCCTTTCTTTCTGAATCTAAATGAGACATGTTCTTTAACTGAAGAAAATTAGACTTAAATTACAAGCTTTTCAGTGTAGTATCTGCATTTCATTCATTTCTGAATTCTGAGTGTCAGAGTTATAAACTGATGCGATTTGGTGCGATTTAGATTAGGACTTTATGTGTGCTTGTTGTGAAGTTGATTTGGATATACATTATAGGCCGATTAGAATTTACTTTCAGAACTGGAGCTCAATGTTGTGGATAAATGTGAAGAGCTTGATTGTGTTATTTCAGTCAAGGTAATTGGATTTGATTAGAAATTTGGGATTACTCCAAGAGCAGCTAAGTTTTAAGATGTTATTTAAATACCAACTTTTATTTACTTGTCAACTAGCATATTGTGTTTGGACCCAGCATCATAATCTCAGATAACTATATTACGATGTAAACTATTCTGACATAATTCCATTTAGCTTATTTATAAATTATTATAATTAGGCATCATATTTAACTGGTAGTATAAAGATTTCTGTAGTTTTCTACTCTAGTTATTGCATATTATACCTGATTTTCTTGGTATACGCTCTACCCACTTGAGCTAGTCTTAGAACTTCATGGTAGTTGCAAACTGAAACAATTCATTGAAGATGGCATGACTCACATGAAGTGTTCTGATGTCTAATGCATTGAAGAGAATTCTGACTTAGGTGCGTGCCTTGCCTTGAGGTGCGCCTGGACTGCGCCTAGTGCCTTAACAACATTTGTTGGTCACTTCATTTATGTTTAAGTGTCTATAGAGCATTATCATACAAGTAGGATTTGAAAATTTTCTACAGATATTGTTAACCTATGTGTGTTGAAGTTTCAGTTAGTAAAGAGAGCTAAATTCTATAATTCTTAATAGGGGAGAGCATTGGTCGGTTCGGTCCAAGAACTGAATCGAACCAGATAAACCTAAAACCGAATAATGAAAATATGAGGGACCTAATACCGAACCTAATATAATTCGGTTCGGTCCGGACCGAACCTAAATATTTAGGTTCGGTTTAGTTCGGTTCTATAAAAAAACCAAAATTTTATTCTATTTTACAATAAAAATAAAATGTGAACAACCCATCCAAAACTCATTAAAGATGTTTCCTCTATCATATATATATATATATAATAAACAAAAGTAATAATTGAAAGAAAAAGTGTCTAATATTGGAATTCAACCAACAAATAATTATAACATCTATACTCATGAAATCATAAATGGAGAAGTTGTCGTCCAAAAAAATAATTGATAAAGCATTTACTCTTTAAATTTGACTTGAAATTCCAACTAATCAATCAAAGAGGAACCTGAAAAATTAAGGACAACCAGTTAATTAGATTGTATCATTATACATTACAACAATATAGAAGCTTATATCATTATATGTTACAACAACAATTTAATACCAAATACACATAAAATTATATAATAAGTTATGGCACAAACATAAATAAATTACATACAATACAATAAAAAAATCAGAATATGAATTTAATTAGATATTAGTACTACACATTGTTGACTCACTTGAAGTGTCGATCCTCAAAGCTATAAACTCTGCATATTTAAATTTTGATTATTAGTGATAGAATTATAAGTTTATCAACAATGAATTTTTTAATGAATTTGATGCACTACTTTGAAAAGAAAAATACCTTTTTCAATTTTACCAAAATCATCAATATTTTCTTCCGCAAACAGTGGATGATCTCCTTCTCGGATCCAATCTTGTGCACAAATCATGCTTTCGATGACTTTAGGAGACAGTGAACTCCTATAAGGATCAAGCACACGTCCACCAGTACTGAAGGTTGATTCCGAAGCAACTGTAGTCACTGGTACAGCTAATATATCCCGAGCCATAATGCTTAGAATAGGATATCTAGCAGAATTCATCTTCCACCAATTCAGAATGTCAATTTCCTTATATCCATACACTAAGGCCTCATCCAAATACAAATCTAACTCAGATCTTTTAGGCCTTCCATTATCTCCCCTTTGTTTTTTGAGAATTTCATGGAAGTAGTGTGTTGGAGGCTTATATGGGCTAGGATTAGTAGCTGAATTATCTGTCTCAGTCAGATCCTCAACTTCTTTTCCCAACTCATTTAAGCTACCACTTGCACCTTTCTCAGTATCATGCATTTTCTGATATTCCTTAAAAAGCAAACTGAATGATTCTTTCACATCATTGAAACTTATAGTGCCTTTATCTAAACCATATATCTCAAGAAAAGAAATTTTGATAAACTCAAATCTTTCACAAGGGTCAAAGACAGCAGCAAACCAAATCAAATTGTTCATCTTTTTTGGATCTCCCCAGTACTTGTCAAATTTTATTTTCATCTTCTTGGCCATAGACTTCAATTGAGGATCCTTACCATTGATCCAATATAACAATGCCCCAAGTACACTACTAACTTCTGTCCAAAGTGTGTTGCTAGTCACATATTTATTCCCCGAAATTCTCAAGGTCAAACTATAGAACACTTTCAACATCACTGAAATTTTCCTAACATTATCCTAATCTTCTAATGTAGGAACTCCAATCCCATCTCCTTGCTCACCATTCAAGTCTAATTTATAGCTCCTGTCTTGAAATTTTAACCTCTCAAATGCCTTCTCAAACTTTTGTGCAGTAGACAGCATCAAATATGTAGAATTCCACCTAGTGGGACAATCATAGGATAACAAACTCTTGGACTGTATGTTTGCTTTTTCTACACACTCACTAAATGTTTTAAGCCTACTAGGTGAATACCTAACATATCTAATTGCAGCCCTATGTAACGAGGTTGGGATTCTGTCCTCGTTCGGTACTTAGACACTCTCGCGTAACCTTGCGAACTTTGTGCTAAGTAAGCCTTTGAAGCGACCTTGAAGGTGTGTTTGAAGTGATGGGAATGCACTTGGACAAATAGAGGTTTAGAGAGAACAAGAGAGTTGTGAATACTTACTTGTATTACACAAAAGGGAAGAGCTTACATGAACATTAGAAGCTTACAAGAATTTAGGATACATTACAAATGAGGGGAGATGCCTATTTATAGTGTTGGCACCTCCTCAACATGTGGCTAATATTTATTTAGCATATTCTAAGAATATTCTAGTAAATTACTGCCTAAAATATCAAGCTAGGTCGGTTGGAATCTTCCTTGCATGATTTAGGAGCATTTGAGAGCTTTCTAGTCCTTTGGCAACACTTTCTGGAACTTTCGTTGCCTTTTCTGGTCTGTTGCAACCATTTCCGGAGTTCTGGCGACGCTTCTGAAAGCTTCTGACAAAATTAGCAACCGAATTGGGCCCTTGCATTCCGCTGGGCAGATTGGACTGGCCCATTACGTGATTTTTGCGGGCTGGGCTGCCATGAGGCCTATTTTCTCGCCAAATATGACCCAAACTCGCATTTCTTTAGCCCATCTTCATATTTTCTTGCACAATGCTTTGTCCAACACGCTCTAAACATCCCTCGGACATTCCCATGCGCTTTGCCACTCGAGCGCACTTGTCTTTTGCCGAAGTTGCGTGTCCTCTTTGATATTTTCCGGGGGTCTTCTCAAGCTTTGCCTTGCCGAAATATTCGTGTGCGAATGTCCTCGCACAAGGGCAGCGGCTTATCGCGGAGTAAGAATGGCGCTCCGTAACATCCTCCCCCACCTGATTTCGCGACGTCCTCGGTGCGAGTGAACACTTGCTCGGCCTTTGTTTGGGATGCTTTCTCTCCTTGGCATCACACTTTGGTTTCTCCATCTCCTCAGCCTCGGCTTGTCCCTTGATGGTATTACATTTCTTTGCCATTTGGTTCTCATTGAATTCCATTGTGGAGATCATTGGTGTCGATCTCACCTTCTTCTTCTGAAATAACACAGGGGCACCAAATGGAGCTTTTGAAGGCTGGATGTAACCGGCTTCAAGCAAATCCTTCAACTGTTTCCGCAACTCCTCAAGTTCCGGAGGGGCCATGCGGTAGGGAGCCATGGCTGGGGGTTTCGCACTAGGTTCTAGCTCAATCTGGTGGTCAACTTCGCGTCTTGGCGGAAGCTTCTTGGGCAACTCGGGTGGCATCACATCTTTAAATTCGTCCAGAACATTCTGGATTTTTGGCGGAAGCGTGTCTTCAACAACTTTATCATCCTCACCCTCTCGCAGTTGTCTCACGCTTGCGAGAAAACACTCCGAGTCCTTCATCCCTCGTTTGTATTGTAGAGCAGAAAGCATTCGATCTGCCTTTGTCTTTTGTTGCAGCGGGATCGAATGTTTTCTGTCTTTTTCTTCTATGATTAACAGATTATACTCGGGCTCGGGGTGTGATTTGGCCTTCTTGAAGAAGGTGAGGCCTAGAACAATCTTGAAATCGTCCATGGATACAATATCGAAAGTGGACTCACCTTGCCAATCTCCGATCTTCATCTTTACTTTCTCCGCTACTCCAACAATTGGCTTTGCTTGTGAGTTCACAGCTTTTATTGTTCCGGCATGAGCTCTATATTTGACTCCAAGACGTTTAGCTTCTTGCACGTCCATGAAGTTGTGTGATGCACCCGTATCTAGCATAGCACTTGCGGGTTTCCCCTCAACTTCCACATTAGCATATAGGAGGCCGTGGTTTTCCTTTCGCTGGGGCGGCATGCTTTTGGTTAAAGCACTTAAGTGTTGCATGGAGCCGAGTTCTGCTTCGGACTCGTCCGTCTTCTGATTTCGACTCACATAATCCGCCACCATTGCGCTAAATACTTTCCGGTTCGGGCAATCGCGATACCAATGCGGTCCCGAACAAACATAACATGGTTTAGGGGGTTTAGAGTCTTTCCTACCATGAGAAGAGTCTCTCGAGCCACCGAATGGTTTGCGACTCCCACCATCTTTCTTCTCTTGGCCTTTCTTCTTATCTCCCCCTCCTTTGCCCGTATTGCCTTTCTTTGCATGGGAGGAATAGTCCATCATGTTCTCCACTAGTGCAATGGCTTCTTTGAGATTTTTAGGCTTTCCCCTATTGATCTCAGCCTTAACGTAGTCTTTCAACCCATCCTCGAAGCAGACAAGTACTTCACTCTCCGGTATGCCTTCAACTTCGAGGAGTAGGTTGGTGAACTCTTTCACATAGTCAGCAACGCTCCCGGTCTGACGCAAATGCCATAGCTTCTGCAGGGCTTCTTTGTTGGTGTTTGTGGGGCAGAATTTCTTCCGCAATTCAATTTTGAACTGCTCCCACGACTCGATGCCTTGCCCACCCTTCTCGGCTTCAAGGCATCTCCGTCTATACCACTGTTGAGCAACATCAGTAAGGAAAGATTGGGCAGTAGCGATCTTTACCTCATCATCGGTGATGGACAAGCCGCGTAAGTATTGATCCATGCTAAAGATGAAGTTCTCGACGGCAGCAGCGTTCCGTACTCCTTTGAACTCCGTAGGCTTCCGCAATATTTGGGTGGAGACTGGTGGGGCGCTGGAAGTGCTTCCACTATAAGGACTCCCGGGGCAGCGGTGTGTGCGAAGCTTGCGTTGAAGCTCCTGGTTTTCGGTACGCAATGCTTGAAGTTGTTCTTCATGCTTTGCCTCCAATGCTTTGATTTCTCCTATTAGGAAAGTGCGTAGCTCGCTATTGCAATGTTGGACCATGTTAGTAATGGCCTCATTTTCTTGCAGCAAACTGTCAAGATTATCCGACAATCCTTCTAACATAGCTCGCATGTCAGCTACGTCGGACTCAATTGCAGCAAACCGTGACTCCACAGGATCCACCGCTGGTGCCTTGGATTTGTCACGCTTAGTATTCTTCCGAGTTCGCTCTTCGGGACGCCCTCGCACCTGCTCGTGCTCTTGGGCAGCAACAACCTCTCCCTCCGTCGACATCTCGTGCAATGTCTATCTTCACAACACAGGTACCTAGGTCTGAAAACCGTTGCTCTGATACCACCTGTAACGAGGTTGGGATTCTGTCCTCGTTCGGCACTTAGACACTCTCGCGTAACCTTGCGAACTTTGTGCTAAGTAAGCCTTTGAAGCGACCTTGAAGGTGTGTTTGAAGTGATGGGAATGCACTTGGACAAATAGAGGTTTAGAGAGAACAAGAGAGTTGTGAATACTTACTTGTATTACACAAAAGGGAAGAGCTTACATGAACATTAGAAGCTTACAAGAATTTAGGATACATTACAAATGAGGGGAGATGCCTATTTATAGTGTTGGCACCTCCTCAACATGTGGCTAATATTTATTTAGCATATTCTAAGAATATTCTAGTAAATTACTGCCTAAAATATCAAGCTAGGTCGGTTGGAAGCTTCCTTGCATGATTTAGGAGCATTTGAGAGCTTTCTAGGCTGTCCAGGTCCTTTGGCAACACTTTCTGGAACTTTCGTTGCCTTTTCTGGTCTGTTGCAACCATTTCCGGAGTTCTAGCGACGCTTCTGAAATCTTCTGACAAAATTAGCAACCGAATTGGGCCCTTGCATTCCGCTGGGCAGATTGGACTGGCCCATTACGTGATTTTTGCGGGCTGGGCTGCCATGAGGCCTATTTTCTCGCCAAATATGACCCAAACTCGCATTTCTTTGGCCCATCTTCATATTTTCTTGCACAATGCTTTGTCCAACACGCTCTAAACATCCCTCGAACATTCCCATGCGCTTTGCCACTCGAGCGCACTTGTCTTTTGCCGAAGTTGCGTGTCCTCTTTGATATTTTCCGGGGGTCTTCTCAAGCTTTGCCTTGCCGAAATATTCGTGTGCGAATGTCCTCGCACAAGGGCAGCGGCTTATCGCGGAGTAAGAATGGCGCTCCGTAACACCTAACTCTCTTAACAGAATCATCAACTTCTTTTAATCCATCTTGAACAATCAAATTAATTATGTGGGCCATATATCTCATATGCATGAATTTACCATCATTAACAGCACAACCCCAATTCGATACTTGTTCTTTCAATAAGCAACAACAATCTCATTAGGAGAGGCATTATCAACAGTAATAGTAAACAAATTTTTTATGTCCCAACCCAACAAACATTTCTCAATCAGCATACCAATATCATTGCCCTTATGAGAATCTATTTCACAAAAATTAATTACTTTTTTCTGTAGTTGCCAACAGTCATCAATGAAATGAGTCGTGATGCACATGTAATTAATTCTTTGAATAAATGTCCATGTGTCAGTTGTAATTGAAATTCTTTGAGTGCGAGTTTTAAAGTAAGTTCTCAACTTCAGTTTCTCATCATCAAAGACTTTACCACAATCTCTGCTAGTGGTCCACGTAGATGGAACCTTGAAGGCTGTACAAAGAGTTTTCATGAATTTTTTAAAGGCTTTTGATTCTACAATTCTAAATGGCAACTCTTCACTAATAATCCATCTAGCAAGAGCTTCCCTACATGTTTGTTGATCAAATTTCCAAGTTGTTAGCATGGCTATATCCACACAATTCTCACCCTCAGAAGGTTGAAAATTAAGTTGAGCTTGAGTCTGCTTTGAAGTTTTCTTAGAAGCATTAGCAGGATTTCGTTGACAAACTTTCATGTGCTTATTCAAGGTTTCCATTAATTTGACCACCACAAAAGTAGGAACTGTCACAGTAATTGCACTGACCTTTATGTCTTCCAGTTTGTGGATCTACAAACTTTGTGAAGTGGCTCCAACACTTTGCTCTTGGAGCCATTGCTGCTCTAGTTTTCTTGAAGCTAACTTCACCTTCCTTTTCTTTTAAGGTTTCAGTTGGCTCAGGCTGATCGGTAGTAGCTTGAATTTCTTCTACATCCTCACTCATAGTGTCCGGATCTTCAATATAATATCCAAATTTTTGATTGGATCCTTCTGCCATCTGAATAGAAAAATATTAATTAATTTAAACAAGAAGCAATTTGTAATACTAAGTTATATAAAAAAGATGGAAACCAAGTAATTAGACTAACATATTACACTAGATGTCACTTTTAACAGAAAAGGTCAATGAATATACATAGCGCAAATTTTAATACTAATTGACCTTCATTATTCTATATAATAGAATGATTTATTTTTGAAACCTTGACCATACATAAGTATCTTGAACCCATTTAAATGTTTTTATTATTAGGTGATATTTCAATCTTTTGTTTATCTTTTTCCTACTTGTGAATTGCCTTTCGGCACTGTGGTGTGACATGAGAAATAAGCATTTGACTTTGAAAGTACACTAATTGACTCAAAAGGTGTTGTCAAGCTCAAGTAAGTTGATGAAAGGGTATTGCTTATCCAAATTTAAAATTATACAGATCCCAAGTCCAAACTTAACTGAATTAATTAATTTCAACTTATTAACTTTCCAAAAAAAGGCAGCAAACACTAATTTATCTGTTATCACAAAACAGAAAAAAAATTAATTCAAGAGAAGAAAAGAGCATACAATTTCCAATCTCAGATTGCGTTTATATCTGCAAATAAAGGAGTAAAAAATACAATTAATATACGATCGACAAAATTCAACTAGTATTCGACAAAGTGCATGCAAGACAACAACTTTAGCATAGATTTTTTCAATTTCTCCTATTGTTCAACACACAAACGTTATTAGATTTAGCATAACTTAAATTAATTACATAAAACCAGTGAGTCACCGGCAGGAACAACAGAAGAAAAAGAAAGACTGAACAAGGGAGAGAGAGAGGAAAAGTACCAAAATTGAAGATAAAGAGAGTCAATCAATTAATCTAAATTGCAAAATAGATTTTTGGGGCTAAAGGGAGTTAGAAAAGTGGAATTGTAGAAGAAAATGGAAGTGGAGGTGTCATGTAGTGGCTAGGTTATTCATTTTTTATTCATTTATATATATAACCTAATTAGGTTCGGTTCTCGGTCTATTAGATTTTTTTTCGGAGAACCGAGAACCGAACCTAGAACCAAATAAGCAAAATATTAGAACCAAATACCGAACCTAACAAGTATGGTTCAGTTCGGTTCGGTTAGGTTCGGTTTTCAGGTTCGGTCCATTAGGTTCCTTGCTCTCCCCTAATTCTTAGATACTTTAAATCTCTATTTTAAGTTTTTAACATGTTAATATAGGAGTCCATTGACTATGTTATTGGTAACCTTTTGCGATAACTAGTTCTTATTAGGTTATTGCCTTGCTTTTGTTTCATTTTCTTACTTTGGATTTTTTTGTAGGTAACAACTCCAAACCCAGAGTGTGTAATGGCTTACAATAGTTATTGATATGACAATGTCTATTCTAGATAGATAGATTAGGGTGTTTTAGTTTATATCTTGTACTTTTTTACTTTATCTTATTCGGATTAAGATACAATTAATTATTATGTATTATGAATTATTTAAATTAAAAAAATTTGAATGTATATTGAATTTTATATTATTATATTAATAATATTGGTTTCATAGGAATTCATATTATATAAAAAAATTGGCTATTTAAAAAATTTGGAATAAAAACGGTTGCAAAAACACGAATATAGGTTGCAACTGACTAAAGTATTACTGTCAAAACGGTTGCAATAATTGATAAATTCGTTGCAAATGCTTAAAAAGTACAGTAAAATTTGGTTGCAAATGTGGTAAATAGGTTGCCATAGGATATTTAGGCGTTGTCGAGAAAGCGTTGCGAAAATCGTTGCCATTTAGCCGTTAACGGACGTTCACAGTGTCGGCGTTGGACTCTATAAGTACGGTGTGAATTGGTTGCCTTTGGGTCCAAATATTGTTGCAATAGGTTCTTTTTGCATCGGTTTTCAAGTGCGTTGCAAAAAGTGAAAAAATCGTTGCAATAGGCACTTAAGGCAACGACAAAAAAACCAACCTTTTTTTTCAAAAAATTGTTGCAAAAACCCCTATTGCAACCTTTTTATCCCTTTTTGCAAGCTTTTCTTTGTTGTTGCAACAGACCATCTATGGTTTAGTGACTACATCTCTTTTATTGTAGCGTATATTATTAGGACATTTTATTTCTGCTGTAGGATCTTTTAATTTAATTTCAATTAAGGCATCATTTGTATTTTTTTGTTTCTAATAGGTCATCAGTAAATCTTTCTTCTAATTTTTTTTATTTATTTGATCGTCTAATTCTTTCTCTAGTTCGTCTTCTAGTTTATAAATTATTATTTTTAACTTTTGTTTTATGTTTTCTAACTTAGTTTTTTCTATAGGTACTTTTACTTCTTGTTTGTCTTGATCTTTTAATTTAGGACAAGTTAATTCTATATGGAATAAATATTGACAAAATGGATGATACAGTGTCAAAAAATTATTACCTAGAATTATGGGAACTCCTAACTCTAAATGGTATAAATTGGGTATAATAAATTTCTTTCCGGCTACGAGAATAGTGCTTCTAGTAGCTCTTTTTAATTCTAATAGAGTTTGTGGTATACCAACCGAAAGTAATCAACATCCAATAGAATATGTCAAATACATTGGAAATGAAATTAATATGAAATTCTTTGAAAAACATAGTGATGTACCAGCCTGTAAGGAAGACGAACAATTTATAGCAAAATATATAATACAGAACATACAACTCTGCAATATATGTGAATTTAATGAATTTGCATGTCAATATAGAAAACATTATAATAAACTAGATTTAATAGAAAGAAAACCATTTTTAGAATTATTTGTTAACAAACTACCTTGGCCAATAAATGAAGAACTAAACAAAAGATATAAAAACTAAGTAAATATCACATTCCTAGAAACACTAGGATCGATAATTAATATAACTAAAGAATATATAATGGAAAAATGTACTGAATCAGAAAAAGATAAATTATTAGAAAACAAATTTAGGATTAATTGTTATAATAATTTTGTGGAAGTACTACAAAAATTTGGATGTTCAAATTCTCTAGAGGGGAAGATCTAAACATTATAAACGAAAATATCAAACTTACAAAAACCATCCAATTTGAATATACATGAAAATTTTAAAATAGAATAAGATGATGAAACAAACGAAGTTATTTTTGAAGAATCAGGCGAAGAAAGTGATCTTGAAACAAAACCTATTAAATAAGAAGAAGTTGAGCCAAGTCATAGATATCAATTTGAGAATCAATGTATTCCATCCATAGAAATAATGAGGAGAACAGGTAAAAAACAAAGGTATACATACTACAACAACAAATTTAAGAAAATACCAGATCCATATAAACCAAAAATTAAACATATAATTATTGATTTATTACTAGATTTAGATTGTGTAGAGAATGGAGAAGAATTGTTACAAAATTGGATCTCTAGACACACTTTTGAGTTAGCTATTAATGAAGCATTAGAAAACTTGAATGTAGAAAGTACACATTATTATTTACTATTTCATACTAGTAAATAATATTTTAGAGCCTTTTGGGGGTAGTAATCATGAGATTTAGTAGGTTAAGAGGTTTAACATCTCTAAAATTAGAAATATTAAACATGAATATAAAAGAATTTGTAATAGAAATAGGTGCAGAATTATACAGTTTAACAGATTTAAGAAATTTATTAATAACAATATTAAACAACAAAAATGTTAAAGTGAAAATTTTTAAAATAGAATATCTGAAGTATAAAATAAATAAGTATAAAATATTATCTAAAATACTGCATTAATGAATAGAGATATAAAAAAATTTGCTTATTATTTATGCCAAATAGACTATACATCACATAAATTTCGCTTAAGTATAAATCTTATGATTCAAGAGATCAATGATCAGTTAGCATTTATTCATAGAGAAGAAATACCTACGACAATAGAAATCATAGTATTAGATCAAAGATTCCAAATAATTTCAGAAGAGATAAGCAATAAAATAAGGGTATTAGAAACAATAAAAGAAGTCTTAACAAAATTAATTGGTGAAGAATAAGATTAATAGAACCTAAAATTATTATGGACAAATTATTTGAAGATATTAGAACTATAGCTCAAAAATCATTAATACACAACCAAGATATTAACCATCATATTATAAGTTGCAGAAATGCTATAACAATCATAGACTTTAAAGATAGTCAACATGAAAAAGTTTGTAAAAGAGTAAATTCAAGAGATAATAATAAAAAAGAATTATTAGAAAAAATTGCAATATTAGAAAAACAAATAAAATTATTAAATGATAATAAAATAGCACAAGAAAAAGTAATATTAGAATGTTATAAAATTATAAATGAATTAATAAGTAATAGAAGAGAATAAAAAAGTACAAAATACCAATATCTATTATTAAATGGACACCTATGAAGGAGGTATTACTCAAACTTTAAGTTTTAAACCCGAGACCTATTATAAAATACAAGAAGAAAAAGAAGAACTATTTATAAATAAATTTTTTTAAAACTAAGTGGTTTGAAAGAAATAAAGAAATAAGATATGTAGTCCAGAAACATAAAAATATAATACATATAACTACAATAAATGTGAAAGCAAGAATTAATTTGATATCCGATGAAGTAATAAAAAGAGAATTAGCCAAGTTGTCTAATAAAGAATCTAAGAAATATAAGAATATATATTTTGGAGGAATTGAATTCACAATAAAGGCATATTTTCAGAAAAATATAAATACTCCTATACAAATTTATATATTAGATGATAGAATATTAAATAATTTACAAGATGCATTAATATCAGTAATAAGAGGAAACTTGATTTATCAAGAACTAAAATTTGCTATTCTACTAGACTTTAGTATCTCTTTACAAGATAAATATAAAGACTTAGCTCTAACTCTGTACTATAAATTTGATGGAATAAATATGCCATCGGGAAGTAAAGTAATAAGTATAGAAACCAAAATGATATACACATTAACTGGAAACCACCATATAAGAAAATAATATGAAATAGACCTAAATTATATCAAGAGATATTAGAACCCTTAGAACAGAAAGATTATTCTCAAATAACAATACCGGAAGAGATATGTATGAATTTTGCTAATAGACAAAATAAACCTATTCAAAAATTAGTTCCCGTAATAGAAATTGCAAGATTAAGTTTTAAAAAAGAAATAATAGACCCTCCAAGAACACTAGATCTTATAAATACATACACAGATAAATTTGGAATAAAAGTTATATTATTTACAGGAATATTAGCTAGTGATAACGTAACTGAAATAAATAAAGAAGCAAAAAGTTTAATACACATAAATAAGGTAAATAGAAATAATTTTGAAATAATAGAGCCACAAACATACATTTGTCCTAATAGTACTAGAGAATTTATTATAACTCAAGTAGCCAAATTAAGGTCTAAAATCTAAGACATAGAATACGATACAATAATTGGAGTTACAGAATATAATAGTAATAATTGTGATTTCGTATTAGGTCATGATTTTTTAGAAAAAAATATATTATGAAATTCACCATACTGGGATAACAATAAAAGATCGAGAAAAAGTAAGATTTATAAATAGAATATGAATAAATAACAACAAATCGAAAGTAAAGAAAAAGAACTAGAAGCTATTAAAACCTTTTTAAACACAACAATAATTGAGTCTCAAATAAAATATTTGTCAATAAAAGAAGAGCAAGAAATTTTAGAAAATAAAATAAAACATCCAAAAAGTTTAACAGAATCACCTGATAAAAAATGAATAAATTATGATGATTGTTGGGTAAAAAGAATATATAAAAATGAACAATGAAAAGATAATAGATGATATATGGAATGAAATAATAGTTAAAGAACAATTAACAACTATAGTAAAATTATTAACCGAAATACAAAAAAGTTTACAAGAAAACCAAAATCACATACAACAAATAGTAAATCAAGAAATTGTTGGTATTTTAGTGTAATTGGATCAACTAGTTAGCCAATGTGGTTGTAATATTTCATCGAACAAGTCAGGAGAGTGCAGAGTGCACGCTTGTTCAAGTTCTATTATGATACTTAGCTTACGAGGGTCCGGGAGCTACCTTTTGCAACACTTCTTTTACGAACTGTTGCAGCTGCTCGAATGGACACGTCTTTTTGCTGCGCTTCTGTCATGAACGGATGCAACTGCTCGAATGGACATGACTTTTTGCAACACTTTGTCTTTGAAGCGTTGCAACTGCTTATTTCAAGTTTATGAAAACCTGGCATTGGCAACACTTACGGGTGGTTTTTGCAACGCTTATTGGCTGGTTCATTTTTTCTTCACAACGATAATTCATTCTAAGTTCTTGAGTTTACTCTGATTTTATCCGATTGAAAAATTTGGGAGAACCACCAAATTAGTTTCAATCTGAAAGTGTTATCACAACTTTAGAGATTATTCAAGTTATTTTGAGGAATTTCCCTTACAAAGATTGAAACTAATTCATTTTGAAGTCTGCTTAGTTTCAAAGATTGAAACTAATTTTTTTCTGAAAATAACGAACGGAAAATCTGTTGAAGAAGTCATAGAAATCAATTAATATTCGAAATACCATGATTCAATCTCATTTTTTCATACAAAAGGTGTCATAGCGGCACTCTTCGATCTTGGGCACCGAAAAGGTACGAATTCGATCCATTCTCTTTCGATTTCCATCATTAGTATTCATAGCGGGTATTTTTTCTATGATTCTATGTGTCTTGTATGTGAATTATCGTTCTTCGAGTTCTGGAAATTCTAAAATTTTTGTTCGGAACAATTTTCCGGGAATTTTTTTGTCAAATTTACGGTTAAAGTATGTAAAATGGTGAAAAAGTCATGTTTTTGGAGCGTTTTGGCCATGATTTTGTAATATGGTCAATAACTGAATGAAATTTTGTATTTTTTATGTTCAAAGTTGCATTTGAATCGATTATGTTCGGTTTCGGGTATTTTCACGTTGTTTTCACCGAAAAAGGTTGCGTTTTTCACATTATTTTGGGTAATGACGAGTTTATGTTCGTTTATTGGTAAAAAGAATGAATCCATTGGGCTCGAGGATGTTGAAAAACCTTAGGAGGGGTCTGGTGGGAGGCCAGAATCGTTTTCGGATCGATTTAAAGATAAGAATTCTTTTTTCTAGGTTTTGCAAGGGATTCTGAATCCGTTGCAAAATCCATTGCAGAATGAAAAATTGCGACGGTTTGTTGTGACAACCATTTTTCACGACTGTTCAAGCAGAATCAAAAATATGCTTTTCTGTGTTTTGCAAGGGAAACGTGTTTCATTGCAGAATCTGTTGCAAACTGAACAATTATGACGCTTCACTTATGGTGACACTTATATTTGGTGACGGTTAGAAGGAAGATGACGATTAATTTTGTTGAAATAGTTATGGCAACGATTAAGAATGAAGATGACGATTAATTTTCCTAAAGTTGAGGCCCTAAACAATGTCATTTTGGTCCGAAATTTTTCCTACCCCACCATTTTCATATTTTTTGGATTTAATGATTATTTTTTCAGAATTTTTTTGAAGTTCATAAAGGTGATTATTTGATTTATTTTGTGCAAATTTATTCATGAAAATTATAGAATATAGTTTATGAATTTTATAAAAATTTCTAATATGTTAGAAATTATTTTTAAATTTTTTTTCATTTGTTGGTTAATGTGAAAAACCTTGTAATTCATCAAATGGATGTAAACTCTACAATCCTGAATGGTGAATTGAATGAGGAAATTTATATGAAACAACCGGAAGGGCATGTCAGGTTATGAAAATAATATATGCAAGCTAAAGAATTGCTACATGGACTAAAACAAGCACCAAAAGCTTAGTAATAAAAACTTGATGATGTGGTTTTGTCTAATGGTTTTGTTATAAAGCAAGCAGACAACTGTGTATATAGTAAGTTTAATACTTCTGGTAAATGAGTTATAATCTGTTTATATGTGGATAACATGTTGATTTTTGGTACTGACCAAAGTCAGGTTGATAAAACAAAGAAATTTTGTCATCTAGTTGTGAGATGAAGGATTTGGGGGAGGCAGAAGTGATTCTTGGTATAAGAATCAAGCAGAAGAACAATGTTGTTTCGATTTTTCAATCACATTGTATTGGGAAGATATTGAATAAATTTAACTTCAAGGATTGTTCTCTAGTTATGACTCCAATGATTTCCTTCGGGTTTTGAAGGGTATTCGGAAGCAAGTTATATTTCAAATGAAGAAGATAGTTCTTCCACAAGAGTATTCCTTCTTGGGGGAGGTATTATCTCTTGAGCTTCAAAGAAACAAACTTGTATTACTGATTCGATAATGGAATATGAGTTTGTAACATTAGCAGCTGCTGGTAAAGAAGCTGAATGGCTAAGAGATCTAATTTATGAAATTTCATTGTGGCGTAAACTATTGTCACCTATGTCTATCAGGTGTAATAGTGAAGCTGCCTTGGCCAATGCTTATAGACAAGTGTATGAAGGCAGGTCTAGACATTTAGGTGTGAGACATAGCATGATTCAGGAACGCATCTTGCATGGTGTTATATCATTAGAGTTTATAAGAACCTAACATAATTTAGCCGATCATTTAACCAAAGGGTTAAGAAGAGATCTTGTGCGCAAGTCGGCTATGGGGATGTGATTAAAGTCCATCTAAAATCTCTCATGTTAAGATACCCAATTCCCATCTAATATGACTTTAGTTGCTGAATTCAATGAGAAAAGCTTAACATCTAGAGATTGGAACACACAAATAATAACATCTCAAGGTGTGTGTTCAGAATTGCAAGATAAAGAAGGTTGAAGTTTAACTTCTTAGTAGTTCTTTTGAAAATTTGCATATGCAGGTGTAAGAGTAAAAGAGCTACCTAGATAAGCATGAAGTTTAGCCGCTTCAAGAAGCTTCTTGGTGATGGGTGTCGAATCCACAAAAAATAATCCTATTATTCCGGTTTGATAAAAACTTGAAGTATCAGGTAAATATGGTCGAATCCACAGAGACTAACAAAATCAATTTTAATCGTATTAAAGACCAAAAAGTAAAAACTGAAAATAAATGCAATTAAAATAAAATGGGGGGTTTGAATGTTTTGATTTTCAGAAAATAAACTAAAAATATAAAATAAAAATATGAAATAAAAATTCTCTCGATCAAGGATTTTCGCAGTATAATTATAATTGATCATGGGCAAAGAGATAACTCTTAAAATATCAATTCATTGGCTTTAACTATAAAATAGCACGGTTAACTATTTTTCTAAAATCGGGTTGATTATAGATAGCTAAATCAATTCTCTCGATTATCCGACACACTTGTAGAAATAACTGACAAGATTTAATCTTCATAAAATATTAAGATCTGAAGAACCAATTTTGACTCAATAAATCATGATAGCACGAATAATCAAATCAAACCGAATAAAACCATGAAGACTTTGAAAAAAATCGTTTGTTACAAACTTTCCATCATATTATGATAGCATGAATATAATGAAAATAACAATATGTTAAAATCTTAAAAACAATGATTGATCAGTTCGAAGTAAATAAAAAGACAACAATAATATGCAAAACCGATTTTATTCGAAAACTGAATTCAAGAATGAATTAAGAACATACCTCACAAGACATAACTACCCTTGATAATTCCTTAATCGAGAGATAAGTAAATTAGCTAGACATAATTAACAAAAACTAATAAAATTGTTATTGAGGAACAAAGAACGACGGTCTCTAGGACCAGCCAAGAGAGATGTTCTTTTGTTGGAATTATAGCTTATTAGTAGACTAAAGAAAGTAAAAAATCCTAATTAAGCTAAAAAAGTAGTCTCCTAATTGAAAACTAAAAAGGATTAACATAATCCACTAAAAAGGTAAAAGATAAATAAAAAACTAAAAGGGACATAAAATATATCAGCTAATGAGGTATTTATCTTCAAATAGGAAGCTTCAAATCTTTTAATTCCAGTTTTCTTCAAAAAATCCGAAATTGGCAGCCCAATCGTAATTCAATAGCATGGACTCCACGGTAACTTCCAGAATAGCTCAAAATGTGTCAAAATGCTCCAAACTTGCCAAATCAGCTAAAATACTTCCAAAACCTAATTAGGAACGAATTTCACAATAAATCAGTAGCAAACCATTCAATTAACCAAATAAAATAACATAAAAGATATGTATAATTTGCACATTATCAAATCTCACCACACTTGTTTCCTTGCTTGTCCTCAAACAATCTATTTAAAAACTAAGAGACAAATCATTCCAACGAAGTAAATAAGCAAATCCGAATAAACTGGAAATTACTTTATTCAAGAACAAGTTCTTAAAACAACACTAGGGCAAGGAGACTTTCAAAAGAGCGATCCTAAATAACCAATGAAAAGCATGCAACTTAAGAAAACTTAAACTTCTTACTTCAATTAAGTATCAACAAGATCAGAAAGCCTTACAAGATTCACTCCCACTCGGTGTTTAGGTTCTTGTAAGAGAAATCACTCCTCAGTAAAACCTAACTGTAATAGAACCATATGCTTGCCGCTCAGTCAAGTCTCCACCACAAAATGGTCGAAAATACATGTATTGTCCTAAGGTCTTTTAAGGGTTGTAACTTGGCTAGGGTTGAGGTATGGATAGAAAAGGGATTTTTGTGTGTGAGAAGATATTGCGATAATGAGTAGAGTTAATAATTGTTGTAGCTCCTTTTGAGTTGAGAAGATCTTGATAGAGAACTTTTTCCATTGTTGCACTTGAGGAGACCTTGATGATGTGAATTTCAGAAGCTCCTTTTAATATCATGACAACCTTGCTACTTCCTAAACACTACTATAAATGAAAGTACAACTAAATTCATTTTTTTTTGTATATTTCCCTTTTTTCTATTTTTTTTTCTTTTTCTTTTTCTTTTTCTTTTGTTTTTCAATTTTTTTTCTTAAAAATTATAAGAATGAAAATTACAAACTAAGCATATATACATGACATTGCAAAGATTGTGATCTTGAGTTGACTTTTGCCTTTGAAGCTTTTGTTCCTCTCTATATTGTTCTTCTTTGATGATGATAATATTCTTTTAGTGTTGTTCCAGCTACTTGAAATAATGATGACCTCTACCAAATGATCTTATGGTGTTTTAAGGTAATCCAAGTGAAGGGAATAGGCTTGTAATGTGTGTAATGAAAGAATTGGCTTAAGGCTTAAAAGGGGTTATCTAAGGGATAATGTAAAGGGTAGGCTTTTGGCTAGAAGGGTGAAAACCTAAGTGCCTTAATCATCCAATATAAGATTTCAACCGTGGGCTTGATAAGACTAACATAAAAACATATACAAGCTTTTCATGTATCTCCTATGGCAAGTTCTAGTAAAACAGCAAGGCTTTGCCCACTCAGTAAGAAAAATGTAATTGAATAACATATGTAAAGAGAAGGCTCAAATTCTTACGAAATAAGGGCTGTGCTACTGGTCCTGGCTACTTAGTTGAAGTAAAAATAAAAAATTTTCAAACTTTGCATGCTTAACAGGTTATGAGCAATCAAGCTCTTTCAAATTTCTCACAAAACCTAACATTGCATTCTGCATCTTTGTTATTGACTAAAAGATTCCAAGTTATCCAAATTCTTATATTTAATAACTTAGTAAGATAGTCAACAAAGTTTAACAACAAATGATCAGCCAATTTCAAGACACAATCAAAATTGCATAATTTCAAAAAATTTAGGTCAATTGTCTCCTCTAGCAAACAATATCTCCCTCCTTACACTTAAACCCATAAATTTCCCCATTTATGCACAAAAAGAAACAAAAATAGACAAGGGATCAAGAATGAAGGAACCTATAAGTGGAGGAGGAGCACAGGCTGAGATGAGGGGCAGTATCCTTTAGCGACGATATTGGTGGCGTTTTAGTCCCACTAACAGATGGTGAAGTAAAGGTAGTAACTTGAGAGTATGATGAGCGAGCTATTTCCAGAGGGACAAATATGCTTTTGAGCTTAATGGTGAAGAAGCCCCTTTTTTTGGTAGGGGGGTTGAGCTTGAGCTTCCGGAGATATTAGTCATCATTCTTGCTATAGAGGTTGAAATACGGCGAGTTTAATTGGCATGGAACAAGGTGGGTGGCGGTTTGTGGATTTGGGAGAATTGGTGAAAATGAGGTTTGGCAGCTGAGAGTATTTAGGTTTTTATGATGTGATAAATTGGTCATGTCATATGAGAAATTGGGTATTCTAAATATTGGATGGGTTATTGGATAAAAAGTGAAAACTTCATTTGAGTGGATCAGCTCATCACCATGGCCCATCCTTTACATATATCACCAATTAATAATCCCAATATGACCCCGTTTAGCTCCTTCATGCCAATATTCCATTGAACCCCATCTTTGCACTTGAGAAACCAAAAGAAAGAAACTATTAAGTCCCACTACATGTGAAAAATTTCAAGATTAAAATCAAGGTTGAAGATAACTAAAACCGAAATTACATTTATACCCTTTATCATCTAAAAACTGAAATAACAAAAAAATTGAAAAAGAGCTAAACTAAGGGATAGAGAAATAAGCGTGAGTCACGATCACCGGGCTTCCTCCCAGTAGTGCATTTTCTTATTGTTGTTAGCCCGACATTGCCGCTGCCTCGTTACGGCTCGGAGCTTAGTATCTCGAAGATGAAATCCTTAGGGCTTACTGCTCGAAAACCCTTATAAAATTGTTTTACAAAAATCACCTTTACTGATTTCCAAGCTTTTAGCTACCACTACACTATGAGAAAGAACATTAGCAATAATGAACATAAATTTTTTCCACCAGGAGTATAATCTTCTTAAGTGCAAACTCAATTCAAGATCATGAAGTAAAATTCTTTTCTTCACCTGAAATCGATTCATATAAATTATTTCATGATCATTCAATATGAGATCATTCACACCTTGGTCTATGCACTTTCGAGGCAACCTGTTTTGAATAATTGATGAAATATTTTCCCCTATCTGAACTTATTCATTACAATTATGTTTCTTTTTGTCACTAGATAAATTTTTAAGAAACATATCATATTTAGGGGTTTGTATAATATCGTGTAAAAATGGATCTAGTATTCTGAAACACTTTTGTTATCCCTCTATCCATCTTTTCCTCATATGATTTTGCAATTTGTTTAGGAGAAAATGGCTAGATAATTAATGGTTTAGGCTCTTTTGAAACTGGAACAGCCGTAGATGGTGGTTGTGCAATTATTTCAAATGTTACAGCCTCCTTGGAGTCCAGTTTATCCTTACGGTTTAGCCTGGAGTCCAGTTCAGCTTCGCAGTTTATAATTTCAATCACTTTTTCACTTTCAAAGTTATTTCACAAACAGGAGTAACTTCAATTGGAGATGAAAACTTAATTTGGTTTTCCAACTTACCAATTAAGATAGACACTTGACTTACATGATCCTCTAATTTTAGAATGCTTGATGGTATCACTTCAAGGTCTATGCTTGGTCCGATTGGACTAGATAGAGAAGATTGATGCTCATCTCCAAAAATTAGGGAACATGTATCAGCCATGTGTCTGATTACACCATAAAATTTATAAGAAACAACTGGCGGTCTATATAAATCTGGTGAAAATGCTCTTGGTCGATGTTCCTCTCCAAAGAGTATGGACACATATCAAGGATGTGTCCACTATCACAACAAAATTGACAAGAAACCACAAGTGGCGCTATGAACACTGGATTTTAATAGTCCTTCTCACAAAACAATGATGAGAGCTATATAATGCATTCTTCTACAGGTGTTGTCTACTTGGAATGGTTTCAATGTTGATTGGCCAAACTTTGTCAAACCTAAACCTCAGAAAACTAGTGCCTAGGTCTTTAAAAGCCTCGTACTTATCCTCAGGACCCGTACCCCTGCCTAGGACCCGTACCCCTACACCAGGACCTGCAAACCTCCTTGTTAGGACCCGTGCCCCTGCCCAAGACCAGTACCTCGACCCAAGACCCATACCCCTGCCCAGGACCCGTACCCCTACCTAGGACCCGTACCCCTCCTAGTTAGGACCAGTTGCCCTACCCAGGATTCGTACCCATGCACATTTACCCATACTTGTCCTCCAGACGCCCAAATAGTCAGTTTGCCATATGCGAATATATTTTCCATATGCAAATATAATATTTGCCATATGCAAATATAGTATTGGCCATATGTGAATATATTTGCCATATGCAAATATAGTATTTACCATATGCGAATATATTTGCCATATGTAAATATAGTATTTGCCATATGCAAATATAGTATTTGCTATATGCGAATATTACATTTTCCATATGCAAATATAATTTGACATAAAAGATTATAATTTGCCATATTCGGAGAAATCAGCCATGAATGGCATTCAGACTCGATTTCCCCCTATAAATAGAAGACATATCTTCACATTTCAGAGGACACGATCATAATACAATACAATTACACATAATAGATAGGCAATAGTTCTAGCAACTTTCTATAGGTTTAGAAAGGGTATTGTTGAGGTATAGAAGGTAAAAAATAGGGAGAAAACCCATTCCTTAAGGTTTTGTCCACATTTTATTCATTCATAGCTTCATTTATTAGGATTTGGGGGAAGTTCTGTCCATGCAAACACTCACCCAAATAGCCTTAAAATCACCATTTCAACATATACTTTGACAAGGCTTCCATTCAGCGTTGGGATCGCTCCAAAGTGGATTCACCAAGTAAAGGTACGCTCCTGGATTTCAAAGAGACTCACTCTCAATTTATTTAATTGCTTTTTTATTGTTTGGCTTAATTCTCCTCCTCTTCTTATTTCGGGTCTGGCCCTAACCCTATAGGCCTTGTTGGCACCTATACACCCTCATAAAAGTTATACGAATGCGCCATACTCATAGGGAGGGAAATCCCATTTTGCTATATTGATCTTTATTTATTTTATTGTTCATTATATTGAATCTATATGTAAAAATTCTTTTGGGTATGGTCCTGATTAATACAAGCCTTATTGGTACCTAATATACCATTATAGTGGTTGTATTGGTACGCCATACTCGTATAAAAGGAAATCCCATTTTTATCTCATTTCTCCTCCATTAATCTATTAAAGTAAATCAAACAAAGGTTTTGTTGGACCAGACAGGACCCGTACGGGTCCTCCATACCCGTACCGATCCTCCCTAGTAGCCATACGGGGTACCGGGCCCAGGAAGAATCTAGAATTCGTCTTTTAATCGGTTAAAATCAATCCAACTAACCTTTTACCATGCGATCATTTTCACTAATAATCGGGTAAATCAACACACAAAAGTTAAAATTTGGCTTTACAACATAATCACATTTTTCTCAATAAAATGTTGATTTGTAATGTGCTATAGACTGCGGTAATCTATGTGGATACAGGCGAATTTATTCATATTTGTTTTATAACTTAGAACAAATGTATAGGTTTCCTTGCAATTCCCTCATTTTCCACCGGTTGTGATTTTTATTCCCCCATTTAATGCTTATGCTTTATTATAATACGTAAATGCATGTAACAAGTGTGAACGAGTGTAGAAATAGGATTTTTGCAATAATTCCCTAAATGATAAAAACTAAAATGGTTTTACGTGATGAATGTAATTTTGAATCAACTAAATGAGAAATAAGTAACTCATCCGATACCCGAATCTCTGATCCAATAGGTATGAGTCTCCCGCCCAGAGGGAACAGTACCAAAACTCTTTCCCAAGTAGACAACTTGGGTGGCAACTCTATCCATTGTATTGAGATATGGGTCTCGATTCTTTTATTCATTAAAATTGGCTTATTGTGCAAACTTTAACTAAAAAATGTTTTTTCACGCCTAAATCCAACCAAACCCTAGTGGGCCCTGCCTCTCACACAGGCGCCAAGGGAGACCTATACGTCATCGACACCTCACAGGCGCTCTTCGTAATGCTGCTAATATATCTTCAAGTTTCATGGCAGCATTGCTCTCACAATCAAACATGGTCATCAAAATAAATAAAACCAATTAGTATTAGTCCCCGGCAACGGCGCCAAAATTCGATGGGTGTCGAATCCACCAAAAATAATCCTATTATTCCTGTTTGATAAAAACTTGAAGTATTAGGTAAATAGGGTCGAATCTACAGAGACTAACAAAATCAATTTTAATCAAATTAAAGACCAAAAAGTAAAAACTGAAAATAAATGCAATTAAAATAAAATGTTGGGTTTGAATTTTTTGATTTTTAGAAAATAAACTAAAAATATAAAATAAAAATTTTCTCGATTAAGGATTTTCGCAGCATAGTTACAATTGATCATTTATAAAAAGATAGCTCTTGAAATATCAATTCATCGGCTTTAACTATGAAATAACTTAATTAACTCTTTTTCTAAAATCGGGTTGACTGTAGATAGCTAAATCAATTCCCTCGATTATTCGACGCACTTGTAGAAATAGCTGACAAGATTTAATCTTCAAAAAGCATTAAGATCTGAAGAACTAATTTTGACTCAATAAATCATGATAACACGAATAATCAAACCAAACCGAATAATACCACGAAGACTTTGAAAAAAATCATTTGTTACAAACTTTACATCATATTATGATAGCATGAATATAATGAAAATAACAATATGTCAAAATTTGAAAACACCGATTCATCAGTTCGAAGTAAATAAAAAGACAACAATAATATGCAAAACCGATTTTACTCAAAAATTGAATTCAAGAATGAATTAAGAACATACCTCACAAGACGTAACTACCCTTGATAATTCCTTAATCGAAATATAAATAAATTAGCTAGACATACTTAACAAAAACAAATAAAATTGTTATTGAGGAACAGAGAATGATGGTCTCTAGGACCAGCCAAGATAGATGTTCTTTTACTGGAATTACAGCTTATTAATAGACTAAAGAAAGTAAAAAACCCTAATTAAGCTAAAAAGTAGTCTCTTAATTGAAAACTAAAAAGGATTAACATAATCCACTAAAAAGGTAAAAGATAAATAAAAAACTAAAAGGGACATAAAGTATATCAGCTAATGAGGTATTTATCTTCAAATAGGAAGCTTCAAATCTTTTAATTCCAGTTTTCTTCAAAAATTCTGAAATTGGCAGCCCAATCGTAATTCAATAGCATGGACTCCAGGGTAACTTCCAGAATAGCTAAAAAATGTGTCAAAATGCTCTAAACTTGCCAAATCAGCCAAAACACTTCCAAAACCTAATTAGGAATGATTTTCATAATAAATCAGTAGCAAACCATTCAATTAACCAAATAAAATAACATAAAAGATATGTATAATTTGCACATTATCACTTGGACTTAGCTTTGATATGCTTATGAAGGATAAGGACATAAGGCTAGTAAAAGATAGTGTCAAGTAAGAACATGTTAGAATGTTGACTAATGTGTATATTATCTTCATGTATTCAAGATGGATAACAAAGGTTCAATCCATAGTGACACCTTTAGATATTCAAATATTTGAAATGTGTAATATACTAAGATGAAATTCAATCATCACGATATTTCATTTATGCATAAGTTGGTTATTTATTGTGATATTGTTTAGTTAATCATGGATTACACTAAAATGGAGAAGGATTGTTATATTTTAGTGTAATTGGATCAACTAGTTGACCAATGCGGTCGTAATATTTCATCGAACAAGTCAGAAGAGTGCGGAGTGCACGCTTGTTCAAGTTCTATTACGATACTTAGCTTACGAGGGTCTGGGAGCTACCTTTTACAACACTTCTGTTATAAACTATTGCAGCTACTCGAATGGACATGTCTTTTTACAACGCTTCTGTCCTAAACAGATGCAACTGCTCGAATGGACTTGACTTTTCATAACGCTTTGTCTCTGAAGCGTTGCAAATGCTCGTTTCAGGTTTATAAAAACCTGGCATTGGCAACACTTATGGGTGGTTTTTGCAAAGCTTATGGGGTGGTTCATTTTTTCCCCACAACGATAATTCATTCTAAGTTCTTGAGTTTACTCTGATTTTATCCGATTGAAAAATTTGGGAGAACCACCAAATTAGTTTCAATTTGAAAGTGTTATCACGACTTTAGAGATTATCCAAGTTAATTTCAGGAATTTCCCCAACAAAAATAACAAATCAATGGAATACCTCTGAAATACCAACATTCAAACTAATATTAGAAAAATTAAATTTACTAATGAATAAAGGAAAAGGATTCATACAAGAAAAGGTGGAAGATGAGTCAAAATAAAAAGTGGAGCCTAATAATAATAAAGTATTCCTAGATGACCTAAATTCTAAGGAGAAAAAACAAGAAATAGGTTTTAATTACAAATATGGATTTCAGTTCAAAAAAACAGAATAACATACATGTTTTTGGTATAAATCTGAACGGAAGAGACAAAAATGAATAAACAAATTGGAGAATTAAAAAATTTATTATCCAATTTGAATATACACGAAAATTTTAAAATAGAAAAAGATGATGAAATAAACGAATTATTTTTGAAGAATCAGGCGAAGAAAGTGATCTTGAAACAAAACTTATTAAATAGGAAGAAGTTGAGCCAAGTCATAGATATCAATTCGAAAATAAATTTATTCAATCCATAAAAACAATGAGGAGAACAGGTAAAAAACAAAGGTATACATACTACAACAACAAATTCAAGAAAATACCAGATCCATATAAACCATAAATTAAACATATAAATAATGATTTAATGCTAGATTTAGATTGTGTAGAGAATGGAGAAGAATTGTTACAAAATTGGATCTCTAGACACTTTTGAGTTAGCTATTGATGAAGCATTAGAAAACTTGAATGTAGAATGTACACATTATTATTTACTCTTTTATAGTAGTGAAGACTTATACAATTATCTAAATAAATTATCAACACCAACCGAAAGTGATCAACATCTAATAGAATATGTCAAATACATTGAAAATAAAATTAATATGAAATTCTTTGAAAAACATAGTGATGGACTGGCCAGTAAGGAATACGAACAATTTATAGCAAAATATATATTATACAACCTTTTTCACCTAGACCAATGGGAATGGCGCGCAAAGATCACGACTTTGGACCTCTGGTGTAAAAGTTGGTAAAACACAAAAATCCAAGGAAAACAATCACTAACAACTTTTTAGCCCCAATCCCAAGGATTCAAACGAGTCAAAATCTGAGTCTAGCGGATTGATCAACGGTTTTGGAAGCGACACATTTTACCTGACCAACGGTGAAGATTAAATTCAGTTTCAACAACTCACAATGGCTACATTTATGATAGAAGCCTATAAAAGGAAAGCTTCACAAGTTGAGAAGGTGCTGGTTGTTTTGAGAAATCATACACAAGAGAATTTGCAATAGCAATCAGTTACTTAATCCCTCCAAGAATCATACAATTCCAAATCTATTTGTAAGGATTCCCAAGTGAGTTATAAACTTGAGGGGATCCAAAACCAAAATCTTTGAGAAAGACAAAGTGTAAAATCTCATACTTGGGTGAGTAGTGAGATTAGGATATCGCTTGAAGTTGGTGCTTTGAGAGGGATCTCCCTATAGGACTCAGCTTAGGTTTGGGTAGAAATCTAAGTAGTATATCCTGCTAAAGACAAGAGGACTCTCTTAGGATTTGGTGCTTCTAGTGGTATATCCTACATTTGAAAGGGGTTACCATCAGGAGATAAATTTTAAGGCTTAATTCCTGCCAGTTGGAAAGGAATTCACTAGTGGAAAAGCTCAACGGAAGGAAACTCCGGGGACTGGAGTAGGCGGGGTCGAACCAGGATAAAACTCTGTGTTTAATTTTCTTACTCTTAATTTATTTGCATTATAATGGATATCTGCATCATCCAGATCCATCATATCTGGAACATAATTAAACACTCTACACTAAGACTTTTTAAAGTCTGTTAATTCCGTGAAAAAGGGTCATTCACCCCCCTTGACCTTATTTAGACCCTCACAGGGATCAATAAAGGCTTTAGAAGAAACCAGTACTATTTATGGAACATATAAAGAAAAATATTATCTAACAAAGTACCAAAAATAAAAACTATTTTAGGCCAAATTCCTACAACTGCCCAAATCAAAACAATATCAAAAATCAAAGAAATGATGGGAACATCTCTTAAAAAATTCACAAAATCATCCCAAATAATCCAAAACTATAATGACAATGATCGAAGCAGAAATATGTATCCAACAACCAAAGACTAGATGAAGACAAAAATGGTTGTATTACCAGAAGCAAACCCTATAGAAGCATATGAATTATCACAACATGGACTAATAGACACCATCTATTTGAACAAATTAGATGTCCTATAATACTTCCCAGAAAAATTCAGAAGATCTGTTTCATTGTATTTCAAGAATTATGCAAAAGGAAGAATGATCTTTTAAAGATATTTCAGCAGCATACCTATTTTCTCTGAAGAATGAGAGGATTTAACACCTTCTTTTTCACATATCCTAATGGGAATATCAAACGGGCATTATCTAGACATTGAATCATCAAAAATTTCAATCACCAATGAGGAAAGAGTATTATGGAATAAAACACTTTTTTCTATAATAATCAGACAATTAGCAAGTGTAAAAGGCACCGCAAGAATTAACTATAAATCTGATTATTGGTTGGTAGCAACAGATTCTAAAAAGGAAGTACCAGCAATGGAAGTAATATTTTATGAATTTGAAAATAAGTTCCTTGAATTAAGAATTCCTAATCTTGATCAAACATTTAAATTATTCCTTTGTCAAAAAAGCCAGAACTATCCATGACATTCATGTGAAGCATGAGGTGTACTTGATGAAGAAGTATCTAATCATAGCAAAGCAAACGAGGCAACATCACTTATTACAATAGTAGACTAAATAATAAAATGTAGACACTCGTAGCAAAAAATCATGTCTTCACTAACTGCAGATAAGGATACTTACTTTTATCTTTTTAATTTTGTCCTTATGTAAATTATTGAGTTTGATAACTGGCACTTGCTAGTATATTTTCTTTTTTACCTGTTTAATATGTATCTTTGTTATGTATAAAAGGGAGTTGAGACCCTTGTTCTCAACACAACCTTTCAATGAATAAAATTTTGTTTATTTAAAACCTTTGAGTGAAAAACTCTGAAGAGGTTACCTCAGGGAGATTCCCTTGAGTGTATTTTAAAATCTAATAGAAGATTTTTGAAAAAATGTTATCATCAAGCAATACTTAAGAGGCCACTCTCTACTATTGGTCCCTGTGAGAATATTTATGAGGATAGAGGGGGTGAATGGCCCTTTTTTGTAGAATAAGTAGACTTAGAAAAGTCTTTAGTGTAGCGTGTTTGATTATGATCCGGAAGATGGATTCGAATGATGCAAATGTGTGCAATTAAGTAAAAGAGAAAGAAAATCAAACACAAGTATTTTATACTAGTTCGACCCCGCCTACGTCCAGTCCCCGGAGTTTCCTTCCTCCAAGCTTGTCCACTAGTGGATTCCTTTCCAACTGGCAGGAATCAAGCCTTACAAATTTGTCTCCGGATGGTAACCCCTTCTGGAAGTAGGATATACCACTAGAAGCACCAACTCCTAGCTGAGTCCTCTTATCTTTAGTAGGATATACCACTTAGCCTTCTACCTTGAATTTAAGCTGAGTCCTACAGGGCGATCTTACTTAAAGCACCTACTTTAAGCTATATCCCAATCTCTCAACTTACCCAAGTTGGAGATTCTTACACTTTGGTTATTAACAAAGGGTTGGATTTTGGAGTTCCTCAAGTTTATAGTTTCACTTAGGAATCCTTACATATAGATTTCGAATCAAGGGTTCTTAGAGGGATTATATCAACTGATTGTATATGTGTTGCTTTGTTATTTACTTTTTTAAATCAATCAGTTAACCTTCATTTGGTGAAGAGCTCCTTTTATAGGCTTTGATCATAAATGTAACCGTTTATGGTTGGTGATCTTTTATTCAATCTTCACCCTTGATCAGGTTGTGATATGGAGCTTCCGGATCAGTTTATCAATCCGTTAGACTGTATTTTGATCCGTTTGAAATTTTGGGATTGAGGCTAGAAAGTTGTCAGTGATCGTTTTGCTTGTCATTTTGTTATGCACCAACTTTCATACCAATTGCTTTATGATGTGAGCTCCACGCACGCCTTTATTGGTCTAGGAGAAATAGTAGTTAGCTTTTCTCTGTTCGGTGTCAGACCCTTTTGACTTTTCTCTGAAATGTGCAAGCTATCATTTTTGTCTTTATCTTGGGGAAAGGATCTTTGACTTCCATAGACCAACAGGGTAAAGGGAAAAGTATATTTGACAACTTTCCCTAGATTTTACATATAGGTCTTCCGGATGTCTTTTAGACCTATATACTCCGGATGTTTCTTCCGGAGATAACTTCAATCAGTTTTTCTGAATGCTGGTTTTTGAGGGTCAGAAGTTTGTTTCCTTTCCAAACTCTATCCGGATGATTTCCCCTTGTGCTTAGGTTTTTAATTTGTTCAATGGATGACTTGTGTCTTGATCCTTGTTCGGATATTTCCATTTGGATTTGGTAGAACTATATACATTATTTTTGTTTCTTTCAAACTTGATCCAGATTTTAGATTTTTATCCAGATCATTGTTTCCCAACAATCTCCCCCATTTGATGGAAATAAAAACCTAAGTCATCTAAGTATGGGTGTATTTACTAATTGTAATTTTTTGTTACTTAGTCTTTTACAATGCTCCCCCATAATTTTAGCATCCTCACTCCCCCATAATTTTATGATTTCTGCTTCTAAGTTTGTTTTAGTATAATTACAGATTGTACTTTAAAAGCGATTGTTTTGATAGTTAAGAATTTTTCACTTCATATATACTTCTATTGTTAACAATGGTTAACATCATGAAGTTTAGTATTACAAGTTACAGAAATACATATAAAGTGAATCTAGCCATTACATAGGTATTACAAGATTATCTAGCTAGCTTAACTATCTCTTCGGATGGACCACTCTTTCGGACTTGCAGCGTCTTTCCTTTCCCGCTTCCTTCTCCTTGATGACTCTGATCTTCCTTCCCCTTTTTGCTTCCAACAAGGGGATCAATAACCATATAGGTATGTTTGTCCCAAGATTGCTGCTAGGCAGAGGAGTAGATAGAGTAGTCTTTATTTCCTTTTGCCCGCTCATCAATAATATGATCCACTATGGGCGGAGTTAAATAATAAGTGCAAAGGGACCTTCGGAGTTGATCATAGGATTGAGAGACTTGAGGAAGAATGCGCAGAATGTACTATTGGTCCTTGGAGTTAAAATAGGGAAACATGGCCTTGATTAGAGTAGTCAAACCTTTTTGGCTCATGAACCCTGAGTCCCCTATAGTTGAACAAGATTGTGCAGGACAGGAATGAGCTGACTGTCTAGAATGGTCGGAGATAAGAAAGATCCGGAGATAGATAATTTATTTATTCCGGCTTGAAGGAGGGTGATTTCTTCACTGAGGCCCTTCCGGATATTGTGGATAGACTCAGTTTGATCATTTAGCTCTTTGGAGACAGTCTTCTTCCAATCATTTATTGTTTGCTCAATGCTGGAGTTGCGAGCTTGCATCTCATCACCCATATCATCTAAGATTTTTCTTTTAGCTTGGGGATCGTTTTATCTATGAAGTTGGCTAGCATTTCCTGAGTTACTAGCTAACAGTTTCCAGGCTCAATAGAGCAGGTTTCAGGTCTCTATCCTCCATGAATTTTATCAAGTTTTTAAACTTAGAGTCAATATAATCCTTGATCTCTGTGAATAGATCAGTAGCAGATGAGGACATTCTATCCAGGATAGTTGTAAAGTTATCAGAGGCCAAAGTATTGGCTTGACTGGCATTTTGATTTACTGTGGAGGAGCTTTCCTTTAGCTCATTTAGAAGAGGCTGGATTTTAGAAAGGGAAGCTGCCGCTAGAGCTTCCGGATTTAGGAAGTTCATGACTTGTTGCTCAATTTTAGGGAGGCACTTCATCCTTTCTTTGATTTCATCCAAGTTCTTTTGGACTGCTTTATCAGATTTTTGCCTGAGCAAATCCTTCTTAACAGCTTTTAGATGAGTGCATATTGTCAGGAGACACCTCTTGATGAATCCCTCTTCATGATGATCAAGAGTTGCCTCTTAAAGGAGTTTAAGAGCGGCACTGACTTTGGAGTCTTCAGAGTTTTCATCAAGAAGAGTCACTAATTTTATGCAAGGGGGAAAGTTTTTATTGGAGGGTCCGGATGAGTCACCATCGGATGAGCTGGATTCATCTCTGGAGTTAGAACTACTTCTGAAGGGGCTATTATCTTCCGAATTGGAGCCTTCAACTGCTCCTTTCTATTCTCCACCCTTGTCCATCTCCCTTTCCTTCAGAGTAGCCTCGCCTGCAGGATCCATTTTAGAAGTGTGCCCTTTAGAACTCAGACTTTATCCCTCCTTCGGAGCTGTTGCATCCGGGTTTGGCACTATATCCTTAACTACATTGTAAGAGATTGTAACTAAGTTATGCTCTTTATGATTAGAATTAAGATAAAGGAGATCGAGGTTTACCTTAATGGTTAGTAGTGTCTGCTCTTTATCCTTCTGTTCCTCTTCCAGCCTTGCCTTCGGATGGTTGGAACTGTCCTCAACCACCCATACAATTGCCTTTTCAGGACTTTCTTTTTCTCCCTCAGGCATGTTGGTATTTTCCTCAACAGCCTTCTCCGATGCCTTTTCAGGACTTTCGAGATTTATAATGGCAGTGCTGGATCCAAGCAGATTCTTCGAAAGTGGTTCTGTTCTTTCAGCAACTATGAATTCATCAGCTTTCGGGATTTTGGACAATGCATCCATATCTTGTGGATCTACAAGAATTGAAGGAACTTGAGAGGAGTCTCTGGGACCTTCAATTCTCTCCCGATTAATTTTATTATTGTCTTTGATCACTACTTGAATGATGTTGAATTGATCATCATCGCTCCCCATGATTTCTGTTGCTCTGGGAATATTTTTCCCTTTACTAGACTTGGCTTTTTCCAAAGTAGCTTTCTCTCGATACTGCTTGGCTTCCTCATTCAGTATTATCCCAGCAAGCCTTCTACCTTTACTAGCTTTCTTTTCTTGGGCAGCAAGGGCTTCATCAAAGGTTAGCCCTTTTCTTCAGAGCTGCTTTTGAGGAGGAGCCTCATCCTCTGTCTCCTCATCATCTGCCTCCTCTTCCATTTCAGCCAAAGTTTTTTTGGCTTTCCTTCTTCTGACCTCAATTGCTTTTGTAGCAATTTGAGGTAGACCCATAGCAAGCGCAAGCTATCCCTTCTTAGCTACAGTTTCAATAAGTCTGCCCCTTAGTCTTGGTCTTTTGGAGCTTAGGATTTGAGTGAGGGGCAGAGTGTTCTCATCAATCTCTTCTGGAACCATTTTGACTTGCTTTTTTGCCTTGGCTTTGGTGGATCTGGCCCTTTTGGGAACAGGAGCCTCCTCTTTTGGATCAACTATCTTCCAGGATTTAATCTTTCGCTCATCCCTCTTCAGTTTTGCCTTTTCTTCATCCCATTCCTCATCAAAGAGGAGATTAAGGAAATTCTTCTCTAGGATGGGCTTTTCATAAGTCCCTTCAAATCCGGTCAGATCCACTTCTGCCGCTTGTAGAATTCTTTTGATCAAGGCGCCATATGAGTTTACATGGTCTTGAGATAGTGAATGATCAAGACTGGCAAGTTTACTTCCACACTGCTAACCCATTGCTGCAGGATGCAGTGCTGAAGGTAAGAAACTATAGTTAATAACCCCTTCCTTATCAGGAAGAGCTTGGCCAGAGCGTGCTGCAGAAATCTGGGCGTTCTGGAGAAGTACGTTGAGAATTTATCGCCGAAGTAGTTCTTGTGGAGCCATAGTTTTGACTCATATCCAACTCCAGTCTCATCCCCATCTTTTCTCAATATTACTCTGGAGTTCTTCATGTGTAGATTTTTCTCAAAGAATTTAGGAGTGAGAATTATTACCTGCCCTTGGACTTCAGTGCGTAAGGCATCAAAATGGTTGTGAGCACTGAGATTTGTAAAGAACTCTTTCACCATCTTTAGGTAGGTTGGGCAATTTAGAGAGATTTTGAGAGGTAGAGTTCTAGGTTTGAATTTTTATAGAGTAATAGTATAGTAGTTGCTCGCGTGAAGAAGAGAAGGGATTTTGAGGGGTTTATATAGAATTTCTGAAGTGAGGGTATATTGGTAATCTAGACTCCGGCTGTTTTAACTGGATTAATGACATGTCAATTAGATTTTTAGGAGAGAGGTGAATTCGGTTAAATCAGAGAATGTGAACGGTTTATTTTTAAATTAACTGTTGTATTTACCGTGCGTGTAACAACCAATTGATTTTTGAAATTCAAAAAGTAACAGTTATCTTTATGAGCTTTTATTGCCATATGTCATTGTTGTCAGCTAACATGGCAATCTTTCGGAATAGATCTTCCCAATTACTTCTTGTCTTCCTAATTACTCAGAATCCGGCTTGATTTAAAACCTGACCTTCGGAGTTTTTCTAAATTGGATTTGACATCCCAATTGATTCTTTTAGTTTCCCAAACTGATCTTTACTTAGTTGTTTAGTAAAGATATCATCTCTCTGTTCATTGGTTGGAACATATACCAATGCAACATACTTCTTCATTATATGATCGCGGATGAAGTGATGCCTTATGTTGACATGTTTCATCCTGCTATGAAGCACCAGATTCTTTGACACATCAATAGCACTTTTATTATCACATAGTACATCCACTCCAGATTGCACTCCATAATCTTCAAGTTGTTGTTTGATCTATAGGAGTTAAGCAACACAACTTTCAGTTGTCATATACTCTGCTTCCGTGGTGGATAAGGCAACTGAAGTTTTCTTCTTGCTATACCATGAGACTAAGAAATCCCCAAGGAAATGGCATCCTTCGGATGTACTTTTTCTCTCAAGATTATCTCTACCATAGTCTGCATCTGTGAACCTTTAGAGTGTGAAGTCTCCATTACTAGGATATCATAACCCTACTTCAGTGGTTCCTAAGAGATATCTAAGTATCCTTTTAACAGCCTTGAGATGGGAATCCTTAGGATTGGCTTGATACCTTGCACAGTAGCATACTACATCGTGTATGTCAGGTCTACTAGCTGTTAAGTATAGGAGTGAGCCAATCATTCCTCTATAGAGCTTCTGATCAACATCTTCTCCTTTATAATCCCTGGATAAGATTGTGTATTAGCCCATTGGAGTGGACATTGGTTTGTTGTTGTCCATTTTAAACATTTTTAGGATCTCCTTGGTATATTTTGATTGATTGATAAAGATCCCATCTGGACTTTGCTTAATTTGTAGACCAAGTAAAAAGTTGAGCTCTCCCATCATGGACATCTCAAATTCCTTTTGCATTTGAGAGCTAAATTCTTTGCACATCATCTCATTAGTGGTGCCAAAAATGATATCATTCATATCGATCTGGACTAGAATAATATCATTTTTCTTCTTTTTGATGAAGAGTGTGGTATCCGCCCTGCCTCTAGTATATTCCTTGGATATAATAAATGAGGATAATCTTTCATACCAGGCTCTTGGTGCTTGCTTTAATCTATAGAGAGCTTTCTTCAGTCCGTAGACATGATCCGGATGCTTTGGATCTTCAAATCTGTGTGGTTGCTTGACATATACTTTTTTTGAATGACACCATTTAGAAATGCACTTTTGACATCCATTTGGTATAATGTGAACCCCATGAATGATGCAAAAGCACATAGGATTCGGATTGCTTCTAGTCTTGCTACAGAAGCAAAAGTTTCTTCGAAATCAATTCCTTCTTGCTGGTTATAGCCTTGAGTGACTAGTCTTGCCTTATTTCTTACTACTACTCCAGATTCATCAAGTTTATTCTGGAACACCCATTTAGTGCCTATAATTAATTTTCCTTTATGAGAGGTCATAAGATCTGATACATCATTCCTGGTGAATTGATCTAGCTCTTCCTGCATCGCCATCATCCAGCTTTCATCCCCTTCAGCTTCTTGAAATTTCTTTGGCTCTATGAGCGAGATAAAAGCAACATGGCTAATCATTCGATTGAGCTAACCTCCGGTCCTAACTGGATTCTGAACATCATCCAGAGTATTTTTAATGGAATGATCTCTATGGGTCAGGATCTCCCTTTCCAGGCCTTCATGTTGAACTTGGACTTGCTCCACTTCAGCTTCAACTACTCCTTCATTAAAGTCAATCCCTTGTGGATTGAGATTGATCTTGTTGTATTTCTGGATCAAAGGATATTCCTTCATCTTCCTCTTTGTACTTCTTAATTTAAAATGAATCAGGAATTCCTACTTCCTCCTTTTCTCCAGATTTTTCAGCTTCCAGAACTTGATCTTTCAGAGTGTAGCTTTTCTTTCTTGCAGTGTTAGTCTCATCAAAATCTACATGTATAGACTCAACCACAGTTTGGGTTTATTTATTGAAGACTCTGTAAGCCTTACTATGTGTTGAGTAGCCGAGGAAAACTGCTTCATCAGATTTAGGATCAAATTTTCCTAATTGCTCTCTATCATTAAGGATGTAGCATTTACACCCGAATGCTTTAAAATACCCAATTTTGGGTTTTCTTCCCTTCCAGATTTCATATGGGGTCTTTTCTATGGTCTTTCTAATGAGAACTCTATTTAAGATGTAGCATGTTGTGTTTACTGCCTCACCCTAGAAATATTTTGGCAAATAATTTTCACTAAGCATTGTTATAGCCATTTCTATAATGGTCATATTCTTTCTCTCAACTACTCCATTTTGCTGAGGAGTGTGGGGGGCAGAGAAGTTATGTTCAATGCCCTTGGAGTCATAAAAGTCAACAAAATGCTTATTTTTTAATTCCCCACCATTATCACTCTAGATGCATGCAATGTGTATGCCCTATTCTACTTCTATCCAGATGAATGTTTTGGAGAATTGGTTAAAGGCTTCATCCTTGCTTGTTAGTAGGAGAACCCAGGTATATCGAGAATAGTCATCTACAATGACCATAGTGTATTCTCTTCTACCTAAACTCAGTGGCTTAATTGGACCAAAGAGATCAATATGTAAGAGCTCAAGTACTCTTTTGGAAGGAATGTACGAGATGGAAGGGAAACTTTTCTTATGCTGTTTTCCTAGTTAGCATGTAGTGCATAGATGATCCTTATCAAAAGCAATCTTAGGCAAACCCACAACTAATTCTTTTTTGGTTAATTTAGACAGGAAGTTCATGCTTACATGTCCCAACCTCCGGTGCCATAGCCATTACTCTTCTTCTTTAGACACCATGCATATATTCTTCTTATCATTTTTAATGTTTACAAAATAGACATTATTTACTCTGGATGCGTAAAGAATAAGTTGATCAGACTTACTGTCATATATTGAGCAGCCTCCGGAGTCAAATGTGACTTTTCTTCCTTTTTCACATAATTGGGCCACACTTATCAGGTTGAATTTCAGTCCATCAACTAGTGAGACATCTTCAATTTTAAATCCAGATCCAATGGTCCCATGACCAATGATCTATCCCTTTTAATTATCTCCAAAGCTTACTTTGCCTTCCTTCTTTCGGGTTAATGTGATGAAGGCCTTTTCATCACCTGTCATATGCCTTAAGCATCCACTATCAATATACCAAGTATATTGATCTACTATGGATCTAAGGCATACCTAAAAAACAAATCAAGTGGGTTTGGGTACCCAATCAGATATGGGTCCTCTCGGGTTAATAACCATTTCAGGCCAAGGATAAACATCACAATAACCATTTTTTAATCTGCATGATTTAGTCATATGATTATTTTTCCCACAAAACCTGCACCCTGAGATAGGCATATTATGCTTTTGCTTCTTGCTGATCTTCTCCAGATCCTCCCTTCTATAGTTACCTTTATACCCAGCTTCTTGCACACTAGTAGATGGTCCGGTGTTAATCTAAAAGTTGGTTGGCGGAGCAATTTCAGCTCTATAATTTCTTCTTTATTTGATAGGTTTTTGGTTGTAAGCTACCTTAGCCTCTTCTTTCCGGGCAGCAGTATATCTTTGAGCTTATGGCTGTATGCTAATTCCATTTGTCTTTTGATTTGGATTCTTTTAAATCCTATTCTGAGGAGGAGGAGGATTATCTCTTCTTGGATCCTTTGTTTCAGGTTTCTTTCTGGATACTTCCTTTAATAGATTAACTTCTCTATCCAGTCCCGTTACATTTGCATTCGAAATCTGGACTTGATTTCTCAGGAAGTTTTCTTCTACTACATCAATATACTTGGTTGCTCTAACCAAATTGATGTCTTGTGCCATTACTTCAGCATCTTCAGCCAATTCTAGTATTGCTCTTTTCAGAGACTTGATGGCTTTCACATTCTTCTTCACTCCCTTGATAACAATAGAAAGAGCTTTTATAAGATCAAAGTTAGAGGTAGAATTAGAACCAGAATTTACCTCAGTGTTTGCTGTATTTGATTTTGATTCTTTGATTTGCACTGTTTCTTGCTTGGAGGCATCCCTTTCGGATTGCTCTATTTCCAGTTCAGTCAGAGCCATGAACGCATAGTTAGCAGTCTCCTCTCCTTCTGTTAAAGATGAGCTGCTGCTTTTTTCCCTATTGCTCCAGGTAGCAACCATTGCCTTCTTTTTGAACTTCTTGGTTCTTTTGAGTTTGGGGCACTTTGTTCTAAAGTGGCCTTTTTCACTACATTCGAAATAGGCAGCGTCTTTCACTGGATCCTTCTTTTCTGCAGGATTCCTTCTAGGCTTAATTCTTCCAGAGGTGCCTTCTCTTATTTTCTGAGATTCATATCTTTTTTATTTCCTTCTATCTTTATTTTGTATGAATCGATTTAGTCTTTTGGTCAGTAAAGCAAGTTGATCTTTGGTGCTCAATGACTCATCGATTTGCTCTTCTTCTTCGGATGAGGCCGATCAGGTGGATTATGCCTTAAGAGCAATGGCCTTCTTTTTCTCCTCAGGTTTTTTTTCTTGTTAGCTGTATCTCTCCAAGGACAATTCTTCGATTAGAAGATTGCCAATGAGTTCATCATAACTGTAAAAATTTAAGTCATGAGCTTCCTCAATGGCAGCCTTTTTATTGTCCCATTCTTTGGTGAGACTCCTGAGCACTTTCTTGACCATTTCTACTTCTGGAATCTTCTTCCCCAGCCTTTTCATTTCATTTACTAGATTGTGTATCTAGTGTTCATGCTACTGATTGATTCTTTAGGCTCCATCTTAAAGGATTCAAGCTTCTATTGAAGTAGATCAAGCTTGGCCTCTCTCACTTTGGAAGTTCCTTCATAGGTTACCTCCAGCTTCTCCCATATCTCTTTTGCAATCTCACATCCGAATATCTTGTTGAATTCAGCTGCACTAAGAGCACAATGAAGCATATTAATAGTATTTACGTTTTCATGCAATTTTTTAAAGTCATTGTCATCCCATATGCTTGATGGCTTTCGGGTAGTCATACCCTCTACTTCGTAAGTAGGTTCATACCGGCCATCTTTAATAACTAACCATGCTTGCATACTTTGTGATTGGATAAAGTTCTTCATCCGATTTTTTCAAAATGTATAGTGTTCACCGGTGAAGAGTGGAGGACGGGTAACAGACATACCCTCGGGAAGGAGTTGTGAGTTTTGGAAACTCATTTTGATATGTGAATGAAAATATATGGACCTTTAGCTCGAGATTATTAGATCTCTAGTTTGAGCACTCGCTCTGCTACCACTTGTTGGTCCCTGTGAGAATATTTATAAAAGCAGAGGGGGTGAATGACCCTTTTTCGTGGAATAAGCAGACTTAGAAAAGTCTTTAGAGTAGCGTGTTTGATTATGATCCGGAAGATGGATCCGGATGATGCAAATGTGTGCAATTAAGTAAAAGAGAAAGAAAATCAAACACAAGTATTTATACTGGTTCAGCCCCGCCTACGTCCAGTCCTCACAGTTTCCTTCCTCCGAGCTTGTCCACTAGTGGATTCCTTTCTAACTGGTAGGAATCAAGCCTTACAAATTTGTCTCCGGATGGTAACCCGTTCCAGAAGTAGGATATACCACTAGAAGCACCAACTCCTAGCTGAGTCCTCTTATCTTTAGTAGGATATACCACTTAGCCTTCTACCTTGAATCTAAGTTGAGTCCTACAGGGAGATCTCACTTAAAGCACCTACTTCAAGCTATATCTCAGTCTCTCAACTTACCCAAGTTGGAGATTCTTACACTTTGGTTTTTAACAAAGGGTTGGATTTTGGAGTTCCTCAAGTTTATAGTTTCACTTGGGAATCCTCACAAACAGATTTTGAATCAAGGGTTCTCAGAGGGATTATATCAACTGATTGCATATGTGTTGCTTTACTTGCTTTTATAAATCAATCAGTTAACCTTCTCATTTGGTGAAGAGATCCTTTTATAGGCTTTGATCATAAATGTAGTTGTTTGTGGTTGGTAAGCTTTTATTCAATCTTCACCCTTGATCAAGTTGTGATGTGGAGCTTTCGGATCCGTTGATCAATCAGTTAGACTGTATTTTGATCCATTTGAAATCTTGGGATTGAGGCTAGAAAGTTGTCAATGATCGTTTTGCCTGTCATTTTGTGATGCACCAACTTTCATACCAATTGCTTTATGATGTGAGCTCCACGCACGCCTTTATTGGTCTAAGAGAAATAGTAGTTAGCTTTTCTCTGTTCGGTGTCAGACCCTTTTGACTTTTCTCTGAAATGTGCAAGCTGTCATTTTTGTCTTTGTCTTGGGGAAAGGATCTTTGACTTCCATAGACCAACAGGGTAAAGGGAAAAGTATATTTGACAACTTTCCCTAGATTTTAAATATAGGTCTTCCGGATGTCTTTTGGACCTATATACTCCGGATGTTTCTTCCGGAGATAACTTCAATCAGTTTTTTCGGATGCTGGTTTTTTAGGGTCAGAAGTTTGTTTCCTTTCCAAACTATGTCCGGATGATTTCCCCTTGTGCTTGGGTTTTTAATTTGTTCAATGGATGATTGTGTCTTGATCTTTGTCCGGATATTTCCATTTGGATTTGGCAGAACTACGTACATTGTTTTTGTTTCTTTCAAACTTGATCCGGATTTTAGATTTGTTATCCGGATCATTATTTCCCAACATCTACAATCCAGAAACAATCAGGTAAATTTTGATTTATTGAATTCATGTATATGACCCTATTTAATTTTCCAAAAATTATAAATAAGAATAACGTAACATATCCTTTTATTAACTATGAACAAATTAATATACTATTTCATGCAAACTTATTCATTTTTTACTTTTACTAAAGTTATATAGTACATATTCCTTAGACATAAAAATAAGAAGACATAAACTTTAGAAATCTCCAAAAATTATTACAATAACTATTCATTTAGTGTGCTATATGATATATAGGATAAAAGTTAATATTACTTTTCATATTATAATTTTATATATTTAAAATTTTTTATAAAAATCACTATATATATCTATTTCTAAAAATTCTATTTTAGAATAAAGTTTTATACAACTCTTATAATATTTTCAAGATATTATTAAATATAATTAAACTATTATTAAGATAAAATTAATTATTAATAAAAAATTCAGTATCTCGTAACCTTAGTATCAGAGCCTTTTATTTATTAATAATTATAGTTGGCTTGGTGTACTACATATTGTTGCAATAGATTCGCCACATGATGTGGACTCTATGGTATGCGCGGAACAAGAATGTGTAGGATCATTCATGTATACTCTCAATCGCATTCAGTCCTACAACTTGCTCAAGCTGGTGTTAGTTGGCAGCCGGTACTGCTGGAGCTTGACGAGATGCTGGTTGCTGATGGAAATGGTACAAGATATGGCATGTTCCTAGCACTTTGCGAGCCTTAAGTAAAATAGTTAAATAATATAAAAGGTAATAATATAAGGCCTCCAATAAAAACCTATACTAAAAATATAATTTTCAAAGAATACAAATAATTGGACTCGTGACGTCTTGACTTTATATGATGCGATTTACTAATTGATCTATAATTATAATATTTATTTTTATATTTTTTACATTAACAAGTAATAATTTTAACCTACATAAAATAGTTTTGGACCCTTATCAATTATGGGCATTAAATGGTTGCAGCAATCACCTATTCAACAGGGTCGGCCCTGAACATACCTTATAGAATGGTGTAGTCTCACCAATTATTTTAATTAAATGGTAGCCTCCTTAACTTTATTAGAATGCAACATTGATGCGACCATTTTAAACGATAAAAGCTTTGACTATTTTGGTGTTGTTATTTAAGTTCAACATCACAATTTGTTGCAACAAAATTTGATCAGCTTCCCTCTTATGTTACTATTCTTGAGGCGAAAACTTTTGAGTTTGAGAAGCTTTATCATGGCTTAAAGATATGAAGTGTGCTCATCTATAGACAACAGTAGTATCTATTGAGTAAGTATTAATTAAGTTGGGTTCTCCTATTTTGCTTTATAAGTTATAAAGATTGTAAAGTGTTCTATGTTTACCTCTTGCCTTTTTAGCCGGCTGTGGTATCTATATCAACAATATTGCTCGTTGTTTATGTGTTCGAAGTGAGAAGAGTTCCATTGAATATCTACTTAAAGAAAGAAATTAATATTATACAAATCACTCGCTAATCCATTTTAGAAAGTTTCTTCATATCCTAAAAGCTAATATATGAACCTTAAACCATAAGAGTTAATTTATATCTAAATAAAAAATCTCTTTAATAAGTTTTATTTATTATATGACACAATAACTTATATTTTTTTTAAAAAAATAAATGTAGAAGAAAATAGTGCAAAGGACTCCGAAAAATACAACAACAATAATAATATTACCCCAATGCTTAATAAAGCTCCCGTATAAGTGAGTTAAGGTGGATCGGGTATACGCAACCTTACCTCTATAATTATAGAGAGGTTATTTCTAATTAATCCTAAAATAGATTTGTAAAATAAAACTGAGAAAAGATTTTTTTATTCATAATTGTTTTTGTTTTGAAGAAAGTTGGGGTTTAAATCCAAATCTGTAAGAAGCTTTTGAACTTCGAATTAGACTAAACTAAATTAAATTCGGTTGAAGTTGAAATTATAGCTTAATCCCTTATTAATTTCTTTTTATAAATTAGAGTTTTTGAAGAAGCTGAGTATTGAATTTTGGCCTCCTATCTCCATTGTAAGGCCTCATTTGGTTAGTGGAATGTCTATTCCATGGAATAGAATTAGAAATGAATGAAAAGATGTTAAATATAGTAGAGTATATATTTAGAATTATACTAGAAATAGCTTTTTCCGAGAGATGTATATAGCTTTTCCGTGCGTCAACAGATTCTAGACAAATAATATGTTATATTTAATATATTTTCATACATTTCTATTCAATTTTACAAAATAATCATTTGGGGAATCAAATGCTACCAAAGAGGTCAACCACTTCAGCTATTTATCCCTTATAGATTTTATCAAAGTTGATAAGAGTAAATTTGAATGTAATTTTACGAAGTTGGACCGGGTCCTTTAGGGCTTGCTTGGGAGCAAGTTTTTGAGGGGTTTGTAAAGGAAGGGAAAATGACTCCCATACTGGGAGCAAGGTTTAATAAAAAATGATAGAATTCAATAGGCGTTGACTTTTGTCTGATTTTCTTCAAACCTTAATTTTTAATGGCACCATTGGATGGAAGACCATATAAAAATACAAAACTATCATTGTATTTTCTATTTTTTCATTTGCAGATTTTTACTTGAAGGTTAGTTAAGTAATTTTAACACTAATTTTATTTTAGAATTTTATCCCCTCCTTTCAAATACAATAATTTTCAATTCTTTAAAATTCAATCAATTCTATCTCTCCCTTTCTTTTTCATTCTTTTCCCCTCCTTTATAATTCCCGGCTACCTTGCTCTCAAATAGACCCTTACAAAAAAAATACTGGCTTTAATATAGACCTATTCGCGAATCGGGCTACACATTGAGCCCGACCAAGCCTGACTAAGCCTGACTGGAGCCTGAACTCATGTAAGCCCAAAATTTTATGATCGGACTTGGTACTAATATAAATATCCGAGCCCGACCCGAATAATAAAATAATTTAATTAATTTTATTTCAGCTTGATATAACATTGTTAATGTCTACTGCTCATAGCTATTTCTTGTGAATCCACCATTCTTGTCCTGGCGGTACAATTGAATGCAAAATGCTTTATTTACTCCTCTATTGTTTCTCCTATCTTTATGCTTGTATTTTGATTTTTTATTTCTATAATTATTTTCATTAGTTTTCTCACTGTATTTACTATTCCCAATCCTAATGTACTTTCTCTTCATTTTTTCCTTTTTGTTTTGGTGTGGCGTTTTCATTTTTTTTAAAGAAAATCATTTTCTCAAGAACTCTGAGGATACTCTTGATTGATTTCCTGATAATTATGTGTTCTTCAGTTACAAATTCATTATGATTTTGTTCATGTCAGTAAAATATGCTTTAGGGATTACATGGAATATTAAAAAACATAATAGTATTAAAGCTCGGCCTGAATCGAGCTTAGTCCGGCCCAAATCCGACAAAAAAAAAAATGGACTGAACCGAACTTAAATTAAAATTTTTAATAAAAAATTCGATAAAGTCCGGCTCCAAATCCGGGCCGGCCGCCCGTTGAACAGGTCTGCTATGATACAAGAGTATATAAAATCCTCGATTGCATTAGGGTTCATTTGTTGCAGCTGTGTGCTTAAACACCGTACCGGGCAGCACCACAAAGCCTCAGCCTCCTCTCCGCCGTTCACCATGGGTCGTATGCACAGCCGCGGGTTAGTTTCCCTTTCATCTTCTTCCTCATTTTCTAATCTCTAATTTCATTGATTTTAAATTCCCCTTTTCGGTTCACAGTAAGGGTATCTCCGCTTCTGCCCTTCCTTACAAGCGCACTCCTCCTAGCTGGCTCAAAATTTCCTCCCAAGATGTGAGCCTCCTGATTCTCATTCTTTCTTTTTCTCCGTGACCAAACAATTGGTTTAATTTGTTTAATTGATTATGAATTTCATTCTTCAATTTAGGTTGAGGAAAACATCTGCAAGTTTGCTAAGAAGGGCCTTACGCCCTCACAGATTGGTGTTATTCTTCGTGATTCTCACGGTATTGCTCAGGTCAAGAGTGTCACTGGGAGCAAGATCCTTCGTATCCTGAAAGCTCATGGTATTTTGAATATATGTAGTTTTGGAATGTGGATTCCATTTGCTTGTTTCACATTGGTGATTTTGTTGTTCTTCTTGTAGGCCTAGCGCCAGAGATTCCAGAGGATCTTTACCATTTGATTAAGAAGGCTGTTGCCATTCGCAAGCATTTGGAGAGGAACAGGAAGGATAAAGATTCCAAATTCAGGTTGATTCTGGTTGAAAGCAGGATTCACAGGCTCGCTCGCTACTACAAGAAGACCAAGAAGCTCCCTCCTGTTTGGAAATAGTACGTGTTTACTCTTCACAAGCTTTTTTGCTCTATTTTGTTAATGATATTATGTTTTAGTAGCTTTATTGTTATGAATTCTTTCGTAGCAAGCTTGAGACACTGATTAAGAGTGTGTTTGGTAACCCCAATTTGAAAGAATTCAATTCAATTCATTTCATCTTGTATAGAAAAGCTGAAACTTTTGTATGTAAAATAAATTGAAATCAAGATATTGGATTTCCAAAAACACACCCTAAATAATTATATTTGGTGACTGATTTTTTTGTGTTCAGTTGGAAACTATAATTACACTGTTTGAATATTAAAGTTTTTATCTAGCGTCAGCTTATTCAGCTTATTAAGTTGTCTGTTCAGTAAGCTGTCAATAGTTGACCTTAGTTAAGCAAAGCAGTTGGGAGACCTCCATAAATCACATATTGTAATTGTTCATTGTTTGTGATAGTGTTAGTATTAGGCAGTTGTGAAGTCCTTGCACCATTTAACCTTTGTTTGGGTATGGTTGATTTTATTTCCTGACTTCCTGCTTTATCTTTGATAATTATATAGAGCATATTACATTCTCCACCTTATGGAGAAAGTTTTTTATTTTTTTTGAGAGATAATTTATTTTTTTTTGCCAATTTTTTGTTGCCGAGGGATTGAACCGACTCTAAGAATTTGGTGGCCACCAAGCCATTGCTTGTTGGTTGAATAAGGTGTTTTATTTAGTTTAGTTTTTAATCTTTAGCACATACTTGGAATGAAACACAGAATTTACATTCAAGTCTCATTTAACATCTATGCATCGGGTGCTTTTTTTTTGTCAACTAGATTTTGGTGTTTAGTCGAAGCTTTGATTTAGCATTAAGCTGTAGATATCGTAACAGATTAATTAATCTCAAACCTTGTTCTTCCTGTCCTGTTTTCCTACTTGAAATGAAATCTTCTGTTTTTTTCTTCAATTCTACATGCATGTCTTATGTGTAGTCTACGTTTCTTTGCTCTTCTGATATCTTGCTGATATACTGTTGTTGATTTCTTTGCCCGTTTACTACTATTTGTTGATTAATTTGGTCTATGGATAAATGCAGCGAGTCGACCACAGCCAGCACTCTTGTTGCTTAAGGAGTGAGTGATACCAACTTGGTAGACTAGAAGGCTCGACTTCTTGTTCCTGTCTTGTCGGATTTATTTTTTCAGTTAACCAAGTTTTAGACATAGCATAGAAGAATGTTTTATTTTGAATGAACATTTTTTTTCTTCCGAACTTTGTTATCCAAGTGCTGTTGTGTGTTTCTCACTTCATGATATGGAACTAAAGATTTTTTTTCTTTATAGGCTTAATATATTAGGACCCCATGAACTTTGCCATAAACGCCTATTTACCCTTGAACTTTCAAGTGTCCCAATTACCTCTTAAACTTAAACTTGTTGAAAGCTACACCTTATAAACCCTTCTTGCTGATGTGGCATAGCATAAATAAACAATAGTTGAAAAGTCAAGCATGTGAGTTTGTTTGGAGAATAAAAAAACTAAAATGATGTTTCTCTCTCTTGGTTCCATCTCCTTTTTCTCCTCTCTTCCATTTCTTGCCTGAAACAAAATTTCAAAGCCATAGCTGGCGGCTTCCAAGCGTTCTCGACCTTTCCGGTCCAAAATTGATGACTTGGCTTCTATGGCATGGACTCGTCTTCAATATCAAATTAAATTGATTGGGTTTTCTTTGTTCATATCAAATTAAATCCCTAAATTATTGCTTCCAATGAACTAGGTTTTCTTTCACTATAACAACATTACTGCTCCTGCACAAGCGGGGTAAGGGGGGTCGGGTTTACGCAACTTTATCCCTATAATTACATAGAGGTTGTTTCCAATTAACTAAAGCAAAATGACTCGTTAAACTGTCTGAATTTTACAATAAAAGAAGTTCAGACAGCTTAATGAGTCATTTTGCTTTAGTTCATTATAATCTAAAGTCAAAGAATGGTCGACAAAATAGACATTCTAGCTTTTCTTTCACTATACAAATTTTTTCTGCTAAAACCTAAATCCATCTTGAACTTGTATTACTCAGCCACTGGTGAATTTGGCGTTTCTGGGAGATGAGGCCTCCCCAAGATGGCCACCATGCTGTCCATGTTAACTTCCTTTTCCAATTATCCTTGTTGATAAACAAATCCATAACACTCATCTCAGCCTTCGTAGTTTCATTTCTTAATTTTGTACAGCTTCTAAGGAATCCAACAATTGAACCCTTACCCATAAATTGAAGAGAAAAGATACTGGTTTACAAAGATACAGGTCGTACGATCATCAATTTTGATACTAAAGTGAGAAAGGGTAAAAGTGAAGATGCACCTTAAATTGTTCTTAAAATTATTCTTTAAGTTCAATAATTTATGGCTCAATTTTCTAGACAGATCCTTCCAAAGACTAAATGGAGATGTGAGATTCATTACAATTGAAATCGAATATATAATAGTTGAACCGAATGAATTTAAGTAAAGTGGAATAGAGAAAGAAAAGAGATGTTTTTTTTAAGTAATATTTATAAGTATCTTCACTCAAATAACCTTATTCGAGGCTTAGTCACAGTTGAGGGTCCTCATCACTCCCAACAAATGTATTTAGTGGGATTTGAACCTTATTCTCCTCTAACTTACTCAACCTGTGTTATAAACCGAGCTACACCTCGTTAGTTAGAAAGAAATGAGATGTTAAAAGGTAGAAGATGGTGTTTTTATAAGGAAAAAAGGTTGATAGGGATTTGAGTGGAATTTTTTAGGGATTATTTTGTAACTTTTTTACTAAATGCCACGTGTCAAGTAACTATTGGTTTGACTTTTTCAACTTTGACATGTGGCTGCGAGTGTAATGCACTCTCCCGAGTGTAACTGGTTTAGTTGTGTTTAGGGGGTTAAGAGAAAGTTCAGGGGCGCAAATAGGCGTTTATGGACAAGTTAGGGGTGTCTTGAAGTATTAAGCCTTACTTATATGTAGACTTGTTCACGCGCCTGCGTACCGGCCCGCCCGCTCATTTTTCTCTAAAGTCCAATATTTTATGGGTTGAGATTGATTTTTATTTAAATATCCAAGCCCGACCCGAGCCTGGCTCAATGAATAATTATTATATTTATTAAATGTTTATAATATATTTAATAATTGTTTTAGATTTTTATATTTTAATCTATTGAATTTTTACAATAATGCTTTTTATTTATTAAATTATTCAAGTGAAGAATGTAGTTATATGTAAGATTTGAAAATATTTATATAAAATTTTATTTTTTTTACTCTTTTAATATACAGAAAAAAAAGAAATCCATTTATGGGTTTTGGACCGGACTTGGGAATGAACTCTAAAGTCCGGCCGACCCGAAGTTTTAAAGTGTAGGTCGAATCAGGATTGGATTAATATTTTTAATCAAAAGTCCAATTAGGTCAAACCGAAACCCGGCGTAGGCCGCATAACAAACATGTCTATTTATATGATTTGCATTCAATGCTCATTACTTGAATGAACTATTAGCAATAAATTGTAGAAATTCGTCTCATGAGCCTCCTATAACTGAAAATTTTCATTTGCTCCCTGTGAATAAAGCAGATGATGTATAATAAAATTGATCAAATGTTATAAATCTTTGTGATGGTAGCAATATTGGTTTCATATCTATCTGCAATTTCTTCTTATTGAATGAAACCAATGATAAATGGCATAACTAGCATTCACTCCTTCAAATGATTAAATAACTTTTGGGGAGGAGGATAGTGTATTCAATTTGGGATTTTCAAGAATTCAAGCAGGCTCTAGAGTATGAATTCTTGGTTCTCTACTGATAACAAGTAGTTTTGCCTAATTTGAATTTGCTACAATTTACGAAAATTTAAAAATACACTCAAAAGAAGAAGAAATTGACAAAAACAAAATAAAAATTTGAAGTGAAATGTACACATGTTACATGTACATTTATAACAATGTTTTGGTGTATCGTGTTTGTACTTTGCCCACATAAAAGTGCTTAAATATAAATTGAAGATTTTTTATACATTATACCCGGTCTTTAACACCGTTTCTACTAATTCATTAACATATCACCATTTTATATCATTATTTTATAATTTAAAAAAGGGACGATGTGTAATTAGTGAATGAAAATGATTCACAACAATGTCGGATACTGTTTAAAATTTCCTTCCCCTACATTCGCTCAGATTACCCTCTAAAATTAAGACATCTATGGGATAGTTATAATAATATTCACAAACTGATGTCTATATACACATACATTGCAATTTACTATTTCTTTATAAGAAAATTAAATATATCTATGCTAGTAAACTTTTACTGATATTAATGTCAATAATTAAATTCAAAATTTCAAATTTAGTAAACTTTTTACTGATATTAATGTCAATTAATTAAATTCAAAATTTCAAATACCAGCTATATTCTTAAGCATATTTATTACTCTTGAATCAAGATTTTCTTTTACTAATATAAAGTTGTTTATGTTAAAACTTTAAATATTAAGAGTAATAAAAAAATTTAATTAGTCTAGTGGTTTAAACTATTTCTGTGAGTAGCAAATGTCGGATTCAAATCTGTTATCGTTAAATTGGTGTCTCCTTCCATATCCCTCATTTAAATATTAACACGTGTTTGTTTTCATTATTATTTTATATCGTTTCAATTTACCTCTCATCTAAATATAACATATGTTAAATGATGAATGAAGGAAAATAGAATAACACACCAACTTGGAAATGTTATATTTGAATACCAAAATGTCATGGTTTGAGTCAAATATGGAACATAATTTAAAATTTATCTTTTTACGTATGCAAACGCAATTGCATATTTTTCTACAAAAAAAAATTAAGAAATGTTATACGGACAAAGGCAAGTCTAATGGTACTTTATAAATAGAGTATGTTATATTTAGAGTCAGATTGAAGTTAAATCCTATTTTAAACTCTAACTTCAAATACGAAGTAGGGTAGGAGTTACTCTAAATTTAGAGTAATTCATATCTTGCTCTGTATTTGGTGTTAATTATTTTAATATTATTTTTTGCTTGTTGTGATTTAATTATAATAGTTTATTTAATGAAAGGTATAAAAGACTGATATAATTATAATAATAATAATAATAATAATAATAATAAATATTGTTGGATATAAAGATTTTTTTTTAGAGTAAAGAAATAGAGTAATGGGTTGGAGTAAATTTACTGTAGTAATTGTTTAAATAAAGTAAATACTGTAAAAATAGTAGGGGTGGGCAAATGAATCGAACCGAGAGTCAAATAGAGAAAATGTTGGAATCGAATACAAAACCTAATATATTTTGGTTCAGTCCAAATCGAACCGAACTATTTTGGTTCGGTTGTTGAATTTAGTTCGGTTTAAAAGAGATAAAATTTTTTTATTAATTTTTTATTTTTTAAATATATATTTAATATATAAAATGACTAAAAATCAACATAAATATCTTTCAACACAAATAAATTATTGTTAATTTGAAAAAAAAAATTTATTGTTAAGTATAAAATTTAAATTGAATTTAAAAAATAAATAAATTAATATAAAATAATTCTTTTAAAAAATAAAACTAAATCGGTTCGGTTTTCAATTTTTTTGGTTTTGACCAAAAAAACTAAACCAAAATATGTAAACTAAAAATCGAACCGAATTGGTTCGGTTTGGTTTATGCTGGTTCGGTTTTTTAGTTCGGTTCGGTTTGTTTTGATTTTTGCTCTCCACTAGTTTGGATTAGATGATATAGAGTAAAGGGTAGGATATGACCTTAGAGCCACATTAGCGAATAAAGGGCAATGTGGCCTCCAAAACATAGCTCAAATAGCCTATAGTGCCCTCCTAACTTTCAAAAGAGCCTATTACATCCATCAACTTCGTAATTATGCTCTTATTACCTGCCCCAACTTTTAAAAGGACCTATTACCTCCCTCAACTGTGCTCTCTCAACTCACTACTATATCATCTCTGGGCGGGTAATAGGAACATAATTCTCAAGTTAAGAAAGGTAATAGATTCTTTTAAAAGTTGGAGGAGGCAATAATTTATTTGAATCAAATTTAGAATAATTTTTATGTATTAGGCTTTTTAATTACAATTTATTAAAAAAATAAAATAAAATTGACATGGGTGTATACAACTATACATACTCTACTCAATCGTTTCCATTCTTCCATGAATAATTAATAAAATACCCAAGTCTTCTTTTCCTTTCTATTTTTTTTTCTCAATGATAAAATCAAATTTTGAAAGAACAATAACTTTTTCTTTTTGAAAAAAAGTGGTTCTACTATGTATAAACAATGATCTATCGTAGTAGACTAATTTGATTTGGTATATCAATGCCTGTAATAACTCTATATTGAGCTCTTTGTGGATCATATTCACCGGTATATACTCCCTCCGTTTTTTCTAATTATCACTTAGGATAAATTTATCAATATCAAGAAAACATTAATTAATAGAATAAAAGTACTCAAATACCCATAACACTATAATTATTTAAAAAAATAATTAATTTTTTTATTATCTTAGTACAACTATCAGCTACCACCCTCTCAACTTTATGTTATATTTCACCTGTCACTCAAATCTAACTCGGCCCCTTAACATAACTATATGCATTTTTATGGAAGATATTAATTCTATTTAAAGAATATTAAAATTCCACATACTATATAAATCAAATATAATATACGTTGGTGCTTACCAAAAAGAGGGTGCACTGCATTATTGCTGTCCTAAATTGGTAATGGCGGACAACCTAAAAGGACATTCACTAACACCAAACAAACTGCCATTTTCATCAAGATTTTTCATCTTTAACATTGATTCTCTTCTTCTTTTCATTGAAAAAGACCTCTTCATATTTTTTTGTCAGCTCAACAATGGAGTACTCTTCATGGTTTAATTTGGCCTTCATCTCTTTCACTCTTCTCTTCTTCTTCTCATATTTCAACTACCCATTTCACAAAACAGAATCTCCGTTTTCCAACTGCAAAAAAGACTCGATTTTGACCAAATTGGGTTCAAATTCACACACCCAAATTGACCACTTCACTGAATCACCGAGCCACCCACTTGACCCACTTACAATACAAGAAATCAACAAGGTCAACTCAATTCTCTCAATCTACGAACCATTTCCATACTCGAACGCATCTATTCACTCGTTAGCCCTCGACGAACCAGACAAATCTCTGGTCTTGGGGTGGAAAAACGGCAACGTTTTACCTCCTAGAAAAGCATACGTATTTGCATATCTCAATGGTCAAACTCACGGTCTAACAGTTGACCTAAACCTCTGCAGAGTCGAAACCCATGACATCATCAACTCTTCGGGGTATCCGACATTGACTTTTGAAGACACTCAAATTGCGGTTCAAGTGGCTATGTCTTATTGGGAATTGAACCAATCAGTTGCCGCCAGAGGGTTTAATTTATCCGATGTGACTTGCTCAACGCCATCCCCTGGTTGGTTTGGTCCTAACGAAGAATTCAAAAGATTACTCAAATTGCAGTGTTATTCAATTAAAGACACTGTAAACTACTTCATGAGACCTCTCGAAGGGTTGACTATAACTGTCGACATTGACCGGCGAGAAGTGGTGAAGTTTTCCGATACCGGGAGAGAAATTCCGGTACCAAAAGCAACAAACACAGACTACACATACTCGCCGCAAAGTGATTCTCCAGCGGGAATCGACCCAATTAACCCAGTTTCAATGGAGCAGCCTAAAGGTCCAAGCTTTAGAATAGAAAATGGTCATACGGTTAAATGGGCTAACTGGGTTTTTCATGTTAAGGCGGACCAGCGAGCCGGGTTGGTGATTTCACGAGCCATGGTTCATGACTCGGAGAGTGGGGTGCTTAGGAGTGTGATGTATAAAGGGTTTGTTTCGGAATTGTATGTGCCGTACATGGACCCAGATGAGCATTGGTATTTTAAGTCATATTTGGATGCTGGAGAGTTTGGGCTTGGAGCTACGGCTATGCCACTTGTGCCGTTGAATGATTGTCCAAGGCATGCTCAGTATATAGACGGAGTTTTTGTTACTGCCGATGGCAGGCCATTTGTCCGGCCAAATATGATCTGTCTGTTTGAACGATATTCCGGGGATGTGAGTTGGCGGCACTATGAAATTCCTTTAAAGGTATGTACTTTTTGGGAATTTGATTTCTCTAAAGTCATGTAAAATTTGTATATTCTAGTCAATCGCAACTATTCGTTGAGTCCAATGATTCAGATTCGGTTTTAGTGGAGTGATAACTTAATGTCAAAAGTTTGTTTTGGGCCAAATTAGTAATGCTATAGCCAAATTTATATCACATTATACTAATACTTGATTATGAGATTATAAAAAATGATTATGACAGGTTAAAGAATCACGACCAAAAGTTACACTTGTAGCTCGTATCGCAGCATCCGTGGGGAACTATGACTACTTATTCGATTGGGAGTTTCAAACTGATGGTTTGATTCACATTGCGGTACATTTATATTAAACTTAATTATTTGTGAGATGGATTAGTCAAAATTAATTTGAGTATCGAATTGGTCATTGAACTTAACATTAGTTCAAAATGACGTATCAACATTATAAACATATAAAAAATACAAATTATTAGTTGATATCATGACATTTGAATTAAGTTAGCTGAGAAAAAGCTAAGTTTTAAGAGAGCTGATATCAAAACATATTTTGCACAAATTGATCTTACAGCTTTTTTTTTTTTCAATTTCACATCTATTTATTTTTACTTAGGTCCAGTTTGGCCGTGAGTTTTAGCAGCTTTTCTGAAAAGCTCTATTTTCAAGCTTTTTTTAAAGCTTCAGATTTGATTTTGAAAAAAATAAATCAGACAGTTCCTAAGTAATTAGTATGAAAGATTAGAATGTGTTGTTCAAAGCCAGAATATGTTGTACAATTAAAAGCTTATGAGAACAACTTATTTTAAAAGCAGATCAAACAATAATATTAAACTGACACTTAATGTTAAGAGCATTGCTTATCATCTTTAACATTTGTATTAGGTCTCGCTTTCTGGAATGCTAATGGTAAAAGGAACACCTTACGAGAATTTGAATGACGTACCCAACAATGAAGAAATGGCAAGCCCTTTGGTCTCCGAAAACGTCATTGGAGTCATTCATGATCACTACATTACATACCATCTTGACATGGACATTGACGATACGAACAATTCTTTCGTGAATGTACATTTCGTAAAAGAAAATACTTTGCCAGGAGAATCACCAAGGAAAAGCTACATCCGAGCTAAAAGACATGTAGCTACAACAGAGGATGATGCAAGAATTAAGCTCAACCTTTATGACCCTTCAGAATTTCATATAATAAATCCTTCAAAAAAGTCTAGGCTAGGAAATCCATCAGGATACAAAATCATTCCTGGTGGAAATGCTGCTAGTTTACTTGAGCATGATGATCCTCCACAACTAAGAGCTGCTTTTACAAATAATCAGGTACTTATCAAATATTTAAAATAGTTTCTATCAATTATTTGATATGTTAGACAATAATATTATTATTGTTTATTTGTTAGATATGGGTTACCCCTTATAATCGTAGTGAACAATGGGCTGGTGGACTTCTAACGTATCAAAGTAAAGGAGACGATACTTTGGCTGTATGGTCTCAAAGGTATGAATTGCAAATATGACTCATTATTAATGTTATCAAAATCGGATCGGATTTCAAATCGGTAAGGGCAATGATTCACGGTTTTAATGATTCAACCGTGATTCAATCAGATTTAACAGTAGTTCAACTGCAGGTTTTTCGGTTAGACTGACTGGTTAGGTCCGATTTTAGTAACATTGCTCGTTATACTAAATCTCATGTATATTTGAAATATATATAAATATGAATTTATGAACAGGAACCGCAAAATTGAGAACAAAGATGTAGTGTTGTGGTACACATTGGGATTCCATCACGTACCATGCCAAGAGGATTTTCCAATAATGCCAACAGTTTCATCAGGTTTTGAATTGAAGCCTGTTAATTTCTTTGACAGAAATCCAGTTCTTAAAACGCCACCGTTTTTTGAAAACGACTTGCCAATGTGCTGGCCTACTACCGCTTCTCTTTAACTTGTTTCATTAGCAAACTTTTGTTATCATATTAAATAAAATGAACTATTTCCATCTTGGTTTTTGCCATTTTTTACATATTACATAGTGCCTAAGCTTATAATGGGATTTGTTGAATGTATAATAACAAAAAAAAAAAGATTCAATACCCAACATCTTCAAAAATCGTATTAATATAACAAAATGTAATCAACAATAATTATACAAGTGTACAAGCATATTTATGTAGCCATGCATGGAGGATCCGGTGACTTCCTACTTCCCAGCATAATTGAGTTATTGTATTTGCCAAATACCGGTAGGCTGGCAATGAGAATATGAGACAAGGTCTAAAAAGACCTCATATATTGAAGATGAAAATGTTGTGTTTTTCAAAAAATAAGAGATATCATATCTAGTTACAAATTATTGCTTAACTATGGTAATTAATTAAATATTTAATTTTTAATTAGTATTAACATTACCATAGGTGTAAAATTTAATAATTCAAGATACCTTATTTTTAGAGTATTTATCAAGATTGGTCATAATTACTAAAATATCTATAAAATTATCATGCTTGTTAAATATTTCTTTAACTTCCTCATTTTTCAATTCTATTTACAGAATTGCAATGTTGCTTTTTTTTTGAATTTTTTTTCCTTATTTTTCATTTATCTCTCAAACCGTTTATTTTTTCGATATGTCGCTTTAGAGTGTTTTGTTCGTCTTATTTTTATCTTTCAAATAATATCCACTGTGACTTTTTTGACATTTTTTCTCTGTTAGATATCCAATAGATCCATGGTAGATTTTCAATAGATATCCAATAGATCACTGGAAATTTCGTTGTATCCATCATTATGCGATAACTTTATAAACTACTACCGTTGAGACCATTGCTAATTTTTACAGGTATAATTTAAGAGTCCTTTACCTTTTAACATTGGACATTCATTTGTTATTTAACTTATTTCAATTCAATTACGGAATTTGGGCAAACTTGATGTATAGATTTGGGTTACGAGTGGGCATTCTAGAGTTGAAGGGATTATTTTGTTGAGGATTTTTGCAATTGATCTATTGTTTGGTCTATTTTTCTTTGTTTGTTTTGTTTATGATATCTATTAGTTGTTTAACATCTAAAAGACATCTTTTGGACATTTATCGGAAATTTATTAGACATCTACCAGATTTCTATTAGAAAATCTAGTTTGAAGTTGATATTTAGACATATGTAAAAGTTTATTTTAAAGTTATGATCTATTAAAAATCTATCTAGTGTTTTAAATCCAAGGTCTTCTAGTTTTACTGATTTCTATTGAAGTTCTATTAGAAATCTATTGGATTTTTTATAGTTAAAAAAATTTGGAAAAAATATCACAGTGAATGTCATTTCAAAGATAAAAAAGAGATAAATAAAAAAATTCTAAAACGACATGTCGAAAAATGAACGGTTTGAAAGATATAAGTAAAACAAATAAAAAAATTAAGAAAAAGGAAGTAGCACGCATGTAAAGGGTGTGAGGGGGAGGAGCTTGTAATTATTTTATAAGAATGACATATTTAAAATTATTTTATTCTTTTCGTGATATTTGGCCCATATTATTTTATAAATTAAGAATTTTTTTTTTTTAAAAGCCCGTTATTTCTAGTTAGAAAAATAAAAAGACAACAAAAATCTGGAATCCTTTGTTTTCGTGTTGGGCTATGGCCAGTAATCATCAGGGCAGCCCTAGGGGTTATGGAACAGTGCAATGGCCTAGAGTAATACAGCATCTCTTTCAAGTTCAACTACCGTGGAATTCACTACTCCCTCCGTTTTATCAGTTTTGAAGGCGATTTTATTTTTTAAATAAGTATTATTTTATGAATTATAATGCAGGGAAAAGTATATAATTGTATTAAAGTTTAATAACAATTTTTATTAAAAATTTGGTCAATAATATAAAGTCTGGTATAAATTTGGTATGAAGTGGCTTTTGTTTGATTTCTTCATAAAATGTAAGTTTATGGGTTATTTTCATCATATCTAGTATTTTGCTGGTATAAATTTGGTATAAATCTGGTATGAAGTGGTTTTTGTTTGATTTATTCATAAAATGCAAGTTTATGAGTTATTTTCATCACACCTAGTATTTTACTGGTATAAATCTAGTATGAAGTGGTTTTTATTTGATTTATTCATAAAATGCAAGTTTATGGGTTATTTTCATCACACCTAGTATTTTGCTGGTATAAATCTGGTATAAATATAATATGAAATGGTTTTTATTTGATTTTCTTCATAAAATACAAGTTTATGGGTTATTTTCATCACATCTAGTATTTTACTGGTATAAATCTGGTATGAAGTGGTTTTTGTTTGATTTCTTCGTAAAATGCAAGTTTATGGGTTACTATCATCAAACCTAGTATTTTGCTGGTGTAAATCTGGTATGAAGTAGTTTTTATTTTATTTCTTCATAAAATGCAAGTTTACGGGTTACTTTCATCACATCTAATATTTTACTGGTATAAATTTGGTATGAAGTGGTTTTTGTTTGATTTCTTCATAAAATGCAAGTTTATGGGTTATTTTCATCACACCTAGTATTTGCTGGTATAAACCTGGTATAATGCTTGTTTTTCACACCTTGTATAATGCTGGTAAAATGCTGATTTTTCAGAGCTGATAAAATGCTGGTATAAAATAAAAACTCTAAAAAAGTATATCATCATGGATCTAGTTTCGAAGATAAAACCGAGACGAACAAAAAACTCTAGAGCGGCATATCGAAAAAAATCAACGGTTTGCGAGATAAATATAAAATAAAGTAAAAAAAAGGGAAGAAATCGCATATATAGAGAGGAACGTATATAATGAAAAGAGAAAGTTTAAAAGCTGATCAAACAGGTATTTATAAAAGTAGAGGGTAAAAAGGTAAATATTTTATATAACCCCTACATTTACTATAATTTTTCTATAATATATTTATATTCATCTTTTTTTCTCATTTACTTTTATTTACTCCTTTATTATAAAAAGTGAAAAGAAAAATAAAAAATTAATTTTAAGGATATAATAATATTTTTATTAATATATTTAATGAAGTATTAATGTCTAAGAAAGTGATAAATGTAATAATTATTAAAAAAGATGGGAGCACTAGTTTTATAGAAATTATGTCATTTTTTTTAATTCCCGAGGGAGAAATATTCCACGTTGTTTTCTTTTTCATTTATTTTAAGGAAAATTACGTTTTCGTGCCTCTATTTTTGGGCAATCATTTTTCAATCCACTATTCCAGTAAAATTACATTTTCAGCCCATTATATTTTCAAACGTTACATTTTCAGGGCACAAGTTCTAGACAGTTATGTTTTCTTCTGGAAAATTTACATTTTGTTCCAAAATATATTTTCAACACATCGTTTTTTGTAAAATTCATCAGTCCACAAACTCTAAAAAATTACATTTTAATTCCTTATTTTAGAAAAATTACAGTTCAATTATGTAAAATTACATTTCAATCCATCATTTCTATAAAAATTAAATAATCAACCCAATATTTTTGAACTTTTACTTTATATTCTTAAGGCTATTTACTTTTTTTCACTATATTTGGTTTGGTTCGGTTGTTCAGCTGAGTTGATCAATTAATTTTGAATTTATTACATGTGATGTATACGCCTTGAAATATCATTTGGCTTTGCGTGAGGGAGTTAATCCCTAGCGTTTAGACATAAATGAAGCTTATGAGATTGTAGTTAATAAAGAGAAAATAATTTGAATTTATTTATTGTTATGGCTAATCATGCTATGTAAAACATTCAACATAATTTATATTAGTCATTTATAAGGATGAGTTTGTTGTTGTCCCTTGTTTTCCATACGTTATTCTAAAAATATGTAACATGATTGTATTTTAGATAGATAGCGTTAAAATTTTTAACTTTTATATTTAAATAGTTAACATTATATTTTTATGTTGACATAAATACCCTTATCTTTTCTTCCTCCGTCTACCTTCGTTTCATTTTTCACAGCATGTGTAATATAAAACCATGTCTTTCTTGCTTGAGCCTTTCTCATTCCTATTTCATCAATCGCATTTCTCATTTAAACCTTCCTATGCATTCCTTCAATCCTCTTTCATTAATCTAAAACTTGTGTCTTCTTTCATTTCCCTTCCACGTTTCTCATTGTAAATCATTTCAATTATGATGAAGTATAACAACTGGATAATCTTTTCAATATCTAATAACTTCTTCAAGCACTAGAGACACAATACGATATATGTTAGCATCTGACGCGCTTCATCAAAATGGAAGGTGAATGACCTTGAGACTTGGCAGGTTTACAAACTCAGGAAAATTAAAAAGACAACGTGTGAACAAAACTACAAACTAATTAACCAATTTTTTGGAACTAAAAACAATACGGGGAAGTCTAACCATAATATTTGTAAAAAGATTAGAACTAAGATCCTCAACTTAATTTATGTGTAATTGCAACACATGAATCAACATCAGAAATCGAAAAATGGTGAACATGGAAGAGCAATGAATGAAAGTGAAGCAAGGAAGAATGTCTCATGGACAAATGAAAAACAAGGGATAATTTTGTCAATTTTCGATGGAAAGTTGTAAATTTTAATAGAGGAAGTTGTTAGTTGGATGTAAACCAAACATTGGGAGGTTTAAATCATATTTATAAAAGTTAGAGAGGTACTAGTGTATTTGAGCAAAATATAGGGAGGTTATAATTATTTATCCAATCAATAATGATATTAGGTCAGCTAGACCAAGGTTTTTGGTTAAATATATTGACTTAAGGGTAGGGCTAAATATTTTGGCTAACTTAGTTCTATGATTTAACTAAGAGGTTCTTGAGCTGACTAGTTACTCCTGTTTCTAGACTAAGTACTGCTCACTCAGCCCGTGCTATTAAGATAATCTATCATCTGTATTATTTTATATGCATCTTTTATATGCATCTTTGGCTGAGTTAATTAGTTATCACGTGTGCGAAACGATATTCTTGTTTGTCTCACTACTTATAAGAATGAAAGATACACATCATACAAATGACAAAAAGAGTTGATTCGCGACAAAGCACAACGCTACACAACAAAAACTGTCCGAGAAAAGTTACAGAAGACAAAGTCAAAACGGATAATTTGCAGCGCGTTTCTTCTGCCATCGTGCGCTTCTACAAATGCGTCAGAGTACCAGAGGGAATGGGAAGATGACACATAGCAAGCAACGTGAATCATCTTTCTAACGGATTTCCGACATCAAGAGACAAGAATTTCAAATTCGCAGTATAGAATCAATCCATCTCACAATGGATTGATTTCTATCTCACAATGGTGTGATTCTATCTCCCAATGGATCGATTTGAAGAAGCAACGAATGGATAGTTGAGTTGGTGAATTGCAGAAGATGTCAAGACAAGTTCAATGACTACTTTCAAGCTTTTCACTGTATAAGGAGTAAGAAGGCAAGCGTTAGAACTTGGTGAATACACCTGAATTTTTACTAAGCTGAAACTCTGTCAAAATCATAGCATCAAAAGAAATTCAACTAAAGAAGTAACTCAACCCAGAATTTGCTTAAAAGAATAGAGAGAATAGAATAGATCAATGTTCATTGTAAATCTGATATTTGTAATAGGATCAACGTTTATATAAGTTGAATCCTGATTCTTAGTTGAACTCTTTGAGTTATTGATAGAAGAAGGTATTCTAATCAGCGGGTGAGTGATTACAGTTTGGAGTGAAAGGCTTCTCCGCCTAGGGTAAAAGGGTTGAGATTAGTGGATTAAAGCCAAGACACTCTGACTGGAGGTAGACACAGGTTACTGAACCAGTATAAATCTCCGTGTTCTTTACTTTGCTTTTCAAGTTTTTCACTGTTTCTAGTCAGCCAACTGACCTACTCAGCGGAGTCAGTTAATCTCCCAAAAAAATTATTATTTGAAGCAAGCGAGTCATTCATCCCTCTCTAACTCATTAAGTTATATGCATATATATATATATATATATATATATATATATATATATATATATATATATATATATATATATATATATATATATATATATATATATATAATAAAAGACTTCTAAAACATATCACTTCTATATTTATCTTCCAATAATTGAATTTAAAGTTGCTTCATTATAAGAATATAAAGAAAAAAAAAACATGATTGCATATGCATTATGTAGCTATTTTTTTATTAATTAAACAATAATAGGTGCCAAAAGTCCTTTGTTATAAAATTAAGGTCGAATGTTCTCTGATACCCTCTAATTTTTGTATTTGTATTTTAGATATAGTCAAATTTTAAAATGGACCTCTAAGATACCTAAATTTGTAAAAAGTGGACCTCCGTGCTACCTCAATACCACTCACCTAGTCGCGACTTGGAGAGTGTGTTACACTCGCTACCAATGTGTAAAATTTGGAAAAGTGATAAGTGCAATTTATACCATGAAAACACCTGTAATTTAGCTCTAAAAATGGCTCATTTAAAGTAAATATGAGAGATTTATTGGTGCTTTTTACAAATATTTCAGATACTTCCTAGAAGCTGTACAATTGATGCAAAACAAGGACATTTCGGAAGCAAGTAACCAGAATGAGCAGCAAAGCAACCAGGAAGCACAACAAGGCAAGCAGGATGCGCAACAGAAAAAGCAGAAGAGTAGCTAAAGCAAGCAGGATGAAGTGACCGAAGAAGGAGGTGATGGCCAAGATGACGTGGCCAAGTGAAAAATTTGAAGAAAATATTTTTGTGAGAGCTTCTAGAAGCCCTTTTGTCTTGCCGAAGAAGTCTCAAGCGGTGGAGATAATGAGATTCTTTTTTGTAATGTTTTAATCCCACTTGGATAAGACTTATTGGAGCTGAATTCATCTTCTAGAAGCTCCTTCTTTTCAGAACAATATTTTATGTTATTTTATATTTTACAAGTGGTGGATCTAGTGTCTTCCATCCACCACTATAAATTCAGCCATTGACCATCATTTTGGACAAGCTTTTGATTGGCTTCAACTTTACTTATTTTTTGTAAATTTTCAGTATCAATAATATGCTAGTTATGTTCATATTTATTTTTATTTTTTTGTGCTTTACTTTTATTATGAGCAACTAAAGCATTGGTAAGCAAAGCTAGTATGGAGGACATGTATACACGGTCTAAACTCTCTCTCTTTTATCTCTAAATTCATTAAGAAAGATTGTTATGTGTTGTGCTAAATATCATTAAGTTCGGCCATACTTATAACTAGTGTAAACAAGAAACTGTAACACGGATCTAAACACATAACTCATTTTTAGAAAAAACGGTTGTTGACTAGAAATGCTAGAAATTCCCGTTAGAAAATAATAGGAAGCTTGTTGTATTTTTAAAGCTTGAAGATTAACTTGCAAGAGGAGGTTCATGGAGTTAAAACTTCAAAGAAGTATAGGCAAAAAGCGGTGGTTAAGCCTAGAAAACCTTAAGTGAAACTAGATCTTTGGTACTTAAAAAGATTAGAAATAAGAGAGATAAGTTAAACTGTATCTGTCTGACTGCTAGACTTGCCTGCCTCGTTATAATATTATTCGCTGTAGTTAAACAAAGCAATCAAACTGTCTGCTTTTCTTTTTAACTGTTTGTTTTAGCTTTCTTTTAAATTTCAATTAAATCTTTTTAATTGTGTGACTGTAAAACTCACTAATTTACAACTGGAATTAGTAACTCCCTTGCTCTATGAGGAAATGACACTTGTGCTTGCCTTATGCTACTGACCACGACCTAGTACACTTGCTAGACACTCTCATTTGGCAACTAACAAAAAGTCAAACCAATGAGTGAATGACATGTGGCATTGACTAAAAATTTTTAAAAAACCCTTGACAAAACTTCTTTTAAGTCCCTATAATTTTAATTCAACTAAAAAATACCAAAAATTTGGAAAAGTTAAACGAATGGCATAACGACATGTGCCATAAACTAACAAAATTTCAAAAAAAAATTCTTTTTAAGTCTCTGTAATTTTAATTCATCCAAAAACACCATCTTCTACAATTGATTTCAAAAAAACCTTGATTAAATTCATTTAAGTCCCTATAACTTTTATTATATAAAAAAATAAATTTGGAGCATAAACTTTTTAGAAAATGTTTATGGAACGACATGAAAATGTGAAAATACGTTTCGGAGCCCGGTTTCGTAAAAAATCGAAAAATCCCAAAAATTTATGAAATGTCCGAAAAATAAGAAAATAAATTTGGGTCAAGAATTTTTTAGAAAATGTTTTCGGAAGGGCCCGAAAATGTGAAAATACGTTTCGGGACCCGGTTTCGTAAAAAATAAAAAATTCCTAAAATTATAAAAATATCCGGAAAATAAAGAAAATAAATTTGGTGCAAGAATTTTTCAGAAAATGTTTCCGGAAGGGCCGAAAATGTGAAAATACGTTTCGGGGCCCGGTTTCATAAAAAATTGAAAAAATCCCAAAAAATTATGAAATATCCAAAAAATAAAGAAAATAAATTTGGTGCAAGAATTTTTCAGAAAATGTTTCCGAAATGGCCCAAAAATGTGAAAATACGTTTTGGGGCCCGGTTTCGTAGAAAATCAAAAAATCCCAAAAAATTATGAAATATCTGGAAAATAAAGAAAATAAATTTGGTGCAAGAATTTTTCAGAAAATATTTCCGGAAGGGCCCGAAAATGTAAAAATTCGTTTCGGGGTCCGGTTTCGTAAGAAATCGAAAAATCCCAAAAAATTATGAAATATCCGGAAAATAAAGAAAATAAATTTGGTGCAGAAAATTTTTAGAATATGTTTATGGAAGGGCCTGAAAATTTGAAAATATGTTTCGGGGCCCGGTTCGTAATGAAATATCCGGAAAAGAAAGAAAATTAATTTAGTGCAAGAATTTTTCAGAAAATGTGAGCTTTTCAAAAACACTCGAAAGGAGGAAGATGATCATTTTACAATTAGAAAAGTATTTAGGGATTTTTAATGAATTTTTCTTAATTATTGAATTTATAATAATTTTTACTCATTTTTTTAAGTCAACCCGAGCCCCCTTGGTCAAAGAGGGACACCTCACCTGCCACGTCAGCAACAGGTAGCACGGAGGTCCACTTTTTGCAAGTTTAGGTACCTCAGATGTCCACTTTAAAGTTTGGATATGTCTAAAGTAAAAGTACGCAAGTTGAGAGGTAGTAGAGAACATTCGGCCTATAATTAATAAATCGCTTCTCCTCTCTAGTTTAGGGGTTTTTAACATGGAGTTGGATATTTTAAGCTACCGTGATTTCGATGAATGATACGTACTGTGTCATTCATCGGAAGCAGGGTACTATAAATACCATGCTCCATGTAAAATTTACCCTCATTTTAACGAAAAATTATATATAGTACTGGGTATTTAGTACCATTCTGTAATCCAACGGTTGAGTATTTATGAGAGAATATATTATTTTATCTTAATTAAATTGTCCTTCATAAATACTCAACCGTTGAATTGGAAAAGGATATTAATATCGAATACCGTATATAAAAATCACATTTTAACCCTTCATGGCTTCCCTTGTGATCTTTCGGATTATGCCATTCTTACACCCCCATAAAATTCGGATACATATATGGAATACTTATATTAATGTTTGTTTTTATAATTTGGCAGAAATTTTTACAATAAATATCAAAGAAAAGCTTTCACCCGACTTTCATTCATTTTGCTCAAACTCCAACATTATCGTTGTCCATAATTGGTAATGGGCTCAGGGCTACAACATTATTATTGTCCATATAAGGAGATTTTATATAATGCTTCTCATATTTCGATGTGAATTTATGCCAACTTAATTTATTATGTCATATATTTAAAATTATTCAAGTTAGGGCCTCACATGTCTTTAATTCATTCAATTTTTTAGGTTGGACATAAATACACATCATAATGCAAGGGCTATTATATAAATTCCCCCGTATAAGTGCTTATATTTTCATCAAGATTTGGAATCTTCAACATTGACAAATCAGGCCAAATATCACTCTCTTCATTTCATTCAAAATCATTTTGCAGCTCAACAATGGAGAATTGTTAATGGTTTAATTAAATCTTTGTCTCTTTCACACTTCTCTTCTTTTTTCTCATATTTCCACCACCCAATTCACAAAACAGTCTCCGGTTTGATTTGCTTCATGCTTAGCCAGGTATTTTGCATTCTCCTCCTATTTAACGGTTGAGTATTTAATTGAGATAGAAAATATTTAATTAAGTCTTAATGAATACTTAACCATTGGATAGGAGGAGGGTGCGAAATATCCGGCTCACAATATAAATTCTCCAGGTGGTTTGGTATTCTCCTTGTTGAACCAATCAGTTGCTGCCAGAGGGATGAATTTCTCCTATTTGATTTGCTTCACATTATCCCCTGGTGGTTTGATCCTAATGAAGTATTCATGCGGCGGAAGGACCACGAGATAAACACCGAGATTTGTGATCGAGTAAGATACTTGATAATAGCAAAACATCGAAACTCATTGATAACATTCTATATTGCCGAATCTGATCTTCTAATACTATTATAAAAAAACCATTGATCCTATGCTAACACCTCATCTAACTTTTAGGAATTAGGAAAAGGTAACACATTAATTTCCCTATGAATCTTTTAGCCCCGAAGAAAAGGTAGCACGAGGTTCCCAACAAATCTTCTAGTTTGTCTAAAGATATTTACAAAAAAATTATTCAAAAATAATAAAAAAAAACTCCATAATATGTTACATCAAAGTCTATTTAAGCAAGTATTCTAAGTGCATAAAGATTTTAAAACAAGTAAAATTTCTATATAGACTAATCTACCTTGATAATAAACTAGTGCACGTGCAATGCACGGATAAATTATTGTAATAAGTATATCAATTATAAGTTTATTTTGTAATATATATATATATATATATATATATATATATATATATATATATATATTAAAGCTAAAAAATTAATTCTGAAAAACCTCTTTATATACAATATTTGCAGCTTCATCTGTTACTTGTCCATCATTATCATATACCAGATTTTTCAAACCCTCTCCTTTTATCACTCATGATAGAGCTAAATAAATGTCCATGTGTGAACACATGTTTTCTAAGAAATCATTTCACATGAAAAAGCGATTGTCCTTGACTTTTATTGATAGTCATGGCAAATGACAGTAGTGGGAATCGCTTTCTATGAAATTTGAAAGGTAATCGTGCAATCAGATGATGTTGATGTCATTCTGGGGATGAACACTTTTTCTCTAGCCTTATATCCCGATAGAATCTTTGCTTCAATAACCTGATCTCTTAGTCTCGTGACAATCAATCTCGTGCCAATACACAATCCTGATGCTTGATCTATATTCCTAAGTAGCATCACTGGCACACCATCCTTCGAAGTGATTGAATGATTCGGAATGCCTAAATTAATAAAATTACGAAAAGAAGAACAATATATTACATTGATAAAGATTTAGAATTTGATTTAAAAAATAAATAATTTTATAAAGGTCTAGTTTTTATGTATCAAATGAAATTGAATGTTATAAACTATAAAATATCAAAATTTTGGAAAAGAAAAGTTAAACAAAATAAATTTGGAAAGAATAACTAAGCAAAATTAAAATAGGAAGAAAATATAGAAAACAAATATACTTAAGGTAAGAACATGAAATTGAATTATGTACAAATATAAAATTGATCAATTAGGTAAACATTAATATAGTTAACGAGTTCTTGAAGATTAAATAAAAAACTTGGAAATGTTATTTGTTTTGTTACCTTCACTTGAATGCGATCTCCCTATTGCAATATTACACAACATAAAAAAGAATAGAATTTTTTTATTAGTTATGCAATTTTATTAAACATTTATTGTGATAAATTTTTTAATACTTAATGACAAATAATTTATTGTCATACATTTTCGTCTTGCAAAACTATTTCAATAGTAAATATTTAATTTAGTTTACTGCGTTCTGGAATGGTCCAAAGGCGGAGAACACGTACATTAAGGGTTCATTGCATCTTAGTTGGATTTATATCAGATATAAAATCCGTCTTCAATTACACCATAATTGGGTTGATATCATCCACCGAATTATGTTTCTGCTTCAACATAATGAACATTATACTTTTCTACAATTATCTTATGATTTCTTGTCCAAATTTGATGAGGAAGAAAGAGTCATACTAATTCTTAAATAACAAGGAGTAAATATTGCTAAGAATTTCAAATTTTATATTAAATAGGATTATAACCAATAAAATTAAATAAAATAAAGTACAAAAATCTAAATTTTGAATAAATAGATTTAGGAAATATATTAGTTGACTAAATAATTTATAATATTTCATTATAGGAGTAAGTACCATCATAAAATTCGAATTTTTTCTTAAACATGTTTATATTTATATTTTTTTCAGTTATATTATGATTCCTTATCAAATATTTGATGAGTCACATTAATTCTTAAATAAGATTATAATCAATAAATTATAATTAGTTAGTATGAATATTAACCAATTTTAAATATTATTACTATAGTAATATAAATTGAAACAATATGGTAATAAAATAAAATAAATGTCATAATAAAATTGAAATATTTCTTTTAAAAGGTATAAGGATAAAAAAGTCTTTTAAAACTTCTTTACGTTTATATTTATACATAGATACTAGACAAAATAAAAAAAAAATCCTCTTCATTTTAGGATCCTTAAAATATATTCCAAACTATACAATAACATAACTTAAATCTTTATCCATCACAAGAAATTGTTTTCAAGTTGAACTAGTGTAGTAACGTGCGATGCACGGATAAGTCATTTGTAATATATATATATATATATATATATATATATATATATATATATAAGCAAAAAAAGTTTTAAAAGGCTTTTTTACCCTTATATCTTTCAAATTCCATATTTCAATTTTATTATTAAATTTATTTTTTTATTACCATATTATTCCAATTTATATTACTATAATAATGGTATGTAAAATTGGTTAATGTTCATACTAATCATAACAATACCAAAATATAATTCTATTGCTTATAAAATTAAAATAATAACAACAATAACAATAAAATATTTTATGACAAAAAAATGAGTCATAATAATTCTTATAGAGTTACATTAATTCTAAATTATAAACCTATTTAAGAATAAATTATAAATTATATCTATAAAAAGATCCGTGTATTTAATTAATTGCTAATTAAAGTTTAAAACGTGGAATTTTTTGTTAAATAGGATTATAATAAAAAATTATATTTTGGTATTGTTATGATTATTATGAATATTAATCAATTTTAAATAGTATTATTATAAAAATAAATTAAAGTAATAATTACACAGTAAAATAATTCATAATTGCTGATAAGAATTATATTACAAATTTGTTATAGTAATTAATGATTATTTGATCTTTAAAATAATATACAAACGTACATATATAAGGAAAACTCATCAAAATAGTTAACATTTCACTTTTACTATCAATACTAACTAATTAAAATTATTGATTATAATCCTATTTAAGAATTAATGTGCTTCTTTTTTCCTTATTAAATATTGTATTAGTATCATTATTATTATTATTATTATTATTATTATTATTATTGTGGTTGTTGTTGTTATTATTATTTTAATTTTATCATCAATATAGTGGTATTTTGGTATTGTTATGATTAGTATGAATATTAACCAATTTTAAATACCATTATTATAGTAATAAAAATTAGAATAATATGTTAATAAAATAAAATAAATTTAATAATAAAATTAAAATATTTCTTTTGAATGTATAGGGGTAAAAAAAGTCTTTTATGACTTCTTTGCTTATATACATATTCACTTTTACTATAAATACTAACTAATTAAAATTTGTTGATTATAATCCTGTTTAAGAATTAATGTGATTCTTTTTTCTCTCATAAAATATCGTATTATTATTATTATTATTAGTATCATTATTACTATTATTATTATTATTATTATTATTATTATTGTGGTTGTTGTTGTTATTATTATTTTAATTTTATCATCAACATAGTTGTATTTTGGTATTGTTATGATTAGTATGAATATTAACCAATTTTAAATACCATTATTATAGTAATAAAAATTGGAATAATATGGTAATAAAATAAAATAAATTTAATAATAAAATTGAAATATTTATTTTGAATGTATAGGGGTAAAAAAAGTCTTTTATGACTTCTTTGCTTATATACATATTCACTTTTACTATAAATACTAATAAATTAAAATTTGTTGATTATAATCCTATTTAAGAATTAATGTGATTCTTTTTTCCTCATAAAATATCGTATTATTATTATTATTAGTATCATTATTACTATTATTATTGTGGTTGTTGTTGTTAATTTAATTTTATAACCAATATAATTATATTTTGGTATTGTTATGATTAGTATGAATATTAACCAATTTTAAATTCCATTATTATAGTAATAAAAATTAGAATACTATGGTAATAAAATGAAATAAAATTAATAATAAAATTAAAATATTTCTTTTGAATGTATAGGGATAAAAAAATCTTTTAAGACTTATTATATATATATATATATATAGATTATTTGGCAAGTTGAATTATTGTTTTCAAGTAGAATTGTTTGGCCAGTTGAATTGTGTGGCCGAACAATTCAACTATAATTAAACTGGGTGTTTGGTTGCTTTAAAGAATAAAATTTATTATTCATTTTAAAGTTTTGTAAAACCCCAAAATCTTCTTTCTCATTACCCCACATATACTAAGGTTTTGTATTACCCGAAAAGCCTTTTCCCTTTTTTTCTCTGTTACTCCTTCTCTTATCCATCTAGTCTACATTCAACAACCTTTGCAAGCTTGCAGCCGCCATCAACTCTATAGACTGCTGCCGGCACCTCCATTCCTGCCACAAGAAGCCGCTAATTTGCATATATTTTTCATAAAATTTATACAGCTCCAGCCTTCTTTTTTCTTTGAGTTTAAAAGGGCGTTTTTCAGCTCCAATTTCTCCAGATTTTGTACAATCTTTACTTAATAGGTTTGTTAATTGCAGTTTTTTTCTTTTAAATTCTTATTATTTTCTCCAAATTTCTTGTTGTTTTATATGACATTCACAAGTTCTAGGTTTATTCAAGTGAGATCGAGTTCAAGCTTTCAATTTGTTTGTGTTGTTGGTTGGAGCAGTATAATGTTGCTGTTATTGCTGGAATAAATAGTGAAATAAATGGAAGTGAGGAAGTATTCGACATCCATAGCAACATTTTTTATTTATTCGTTAATGGAGGTTTATGATAGTAATGGATGAACAATATACGGTAATCATTTTGGTTTGAACCAGACAAGATAAATGGAATTGCAGTCCTTATCAAACATGTATTAAAATTAAAGGGAATTGCATTACATTCCTTACATTTCCTTTTGTTAATTCCCTTTTCATTTCTTTATTTGAACAAAACGCCCTCTAAGTTGTGTTTTCGTATAATTTGGAATATATTTTAAGGATCCTAAAATGAAGAGGAATTTTTTTTTGTATTTTGAAAACAATTCAACTAACCGAACAAATCAACTTGAAAACAATTTCCTATGATATGGATAGAGACTCAAGTTATCATTTATATAGTTTGGAATGGGTTTTAAGGGATTCTAAATGATGAGGAATCTTATCTTATTGTATCTTTTATATTTAGTAAATATATATTTAAGTAATTATCTGTAAATAAATAGGATTTGATGTAACAACTCACACAGCTTTAATTATTTATGAATAAATATTTATTATTATTTTTCTTAAATATCTTTATATCTAAAAAGAGTATTAAAGTATAGTGTTAAATTTAGTTTTCGTGGTACAAAATGATATCAACGAATTTCAATATTTTGATATTTTTCGGTCCTATGTTTCACTATCCAAATTTTAATATAGGACTGCTTTAATTTTTGAAAACGATTTTCTAATGTATTGATTGGCCTACTACCTCTTTTTTTTAAGCTGCTTCAAAATTTTGACAAATACAACATACTTGTAACAACTTAATTTATAGTTTGGACATCAACCGAGAAGAACAAAGTCCGGTCCGTACAACCATTAATCTAGTGTGTGAAATCACATATTATTGATATGAACATTTATGTACATAAAGTTGAATATGCAAGCACATGAAGAAGTACAAACAGGCACAGCTAGTAAAAAATAAGAAAAAGTATTAATAGCTTAATCAAACACAAATAGCAAATCAATAGCTAATAAAATTTAAAACTATATAAACCTAAATGTATGTAAAGTTCCCTTTAGATTTCCTAGGTTTAGGATTAGGAATAAGCATTAATGGGTTCATTTCCTTAATCCGATAATTCCAATTCTGTCCCTTGTGGCAATTCCCATTCAAATGAATGTAATAGTGAACCCAATGTGTACATCAATAACCTCTCCGCTAAAGGAATTCCAGCACAAATTCTCCTTCCTGATCCAAATGGTAGATACTGAAAATTGCTGCCCAAATAATCAAATTTGACATTTTTAAAAAATCTCTCAGGCCTATATTCCAATGGATTGTCCCAATAAAGAGGGTCTCTATGAATAGCAAACTCATTGATGAACACAGGTGTGCCTTTTGGAATAGTAAAGGTTCCTATTGTACAAGTTTGGGTTGAAATATGTGGCACCAATAAGGGAATTGCTGGATGCAAACGGTTTGCCTCTTTGCACACTGCCTCAAGATATTGTAATTTGGGCAAATGGGACTCTTCTAATTCATTGTTGAGGCCTACAACTTGGTTAGTTTTTCATACACTTTGTTCTTCACTTGTTCATTTAACATTATTTCTGTCATTGTCCATTCTAACATTGTTGCGGTTATGTCTGTGCCACCCACCAATATGTCCTGTCAATAATACCAATTGGTGAGTTAGAGCAATGAACAAGACAAACAACTTAAAAGAAGAACAAGATTCTGTTGAATTTAGTGTAATTTATGACTATGTTGTGCTAACTAAAATTTCAATGAAACTAAATTGAACTTGATAACATATGTATATAGGCATCTCAGGTCCAGCGGTCCAAAAAGACACTATGAGAGTCCAACTAAGAGGCGGTTACAAAATATGGGCCCAAATTGAATCTCTAGGCCTCCCTACTGATCTGTCCAAAACCTTAGATTAATGAGATTATGATTTACTTATCTATGAAATTTTTATGTGAGATTTATGTATAGAGGCCACTAAGGTCCACTGGTCCAAAAAGACACAATCAGAGTTCAACTAAGAGGCGGTTATAGAATATGGGACCGAATTGAATCTCTAGGCCTCCCTGCCGGTCTTTCCAAAATCTTAGAGTAGTGGGTTTATGATTCACTTATCTATTAATTTTCATGTGAGATTCACGAATTCACTTACAATTCCGTTGCAAGTTGGATCAAGATTATTATTATTCATGAGAAACTTTAAAAGGAATATACTTGATGAAATTATTTTAATATAATAATAACAGAAAATACTTCTCTAAAAAGATGTAATATATTCATACCATTAGTAAGGATTTGACTTGGTTCAAGGTAATTGATGTTTCAGCATCACCTATCTTGTTATAATCCAATAGAATCTGCAAGAAGTCTCTCTTTCCTTTCTTCTTTTCATCCTTTATTGCCTTCCTTTTCTCTATCACAGAATCAAAATTTTGGTCCAAGTTCAACAGTACTCTTCTAGCTTGTCTCTCTATACCCTGCAAGTCAAACCTTGCTAGAATTGGAAAAACAACTGAAACACTAGTTTTTCCCAATAAGACCACAAATTCCTCAACCGTTTTTCGAAACTCCGCATAAACCGAATAGCTTTGTCCCCTTCAAGCGTGCCGCCACATAACATACTAATACCCGAATTCAAAGTAATTTCAAATACTAACTCACCGAAATCTACAAGATTCCAACTTTAGTATAAAGGATTTCTAGTAGCCTTGTGTACCTCTTGTTTTCGAAGCGAATAAAGGGCATCAATGGTTGCATTATTTACCAACTCGCGAACAAATACTTTCCTCAATTTAATCCATTTGTGATCGTGAAGGCGAAAAGGAATATCGTTTCCTCCATAAGTGAGAATTGTTGCAGCCATAGGCGACTCGTGGTTTGCGAATATTTTGTCATTGTCGCGTAGGACTTGTTTGGCTAGGGAAGGCGAGCTAATTACTACATATAGTTTGTTTCCTAGGTGGAGTTTGTAAATAGGACCATATTTAGATGCTAATTCAGTGAATTTTTTGTGGAGGAAAGTGCCTAGAAATGGAAGGTAGCCGAGAATCGGTAAGCCTTGGGGGCCTGGCGGTAATTTTGATGCCGAGTTCTTGAATATCTTGAACAATAAGGTTATGGTAATTACTGTGGCTAACAATAAGGTTAGTTTGGTATCCCAAAACCATAACCAGGATCTGAAAATTTGGTGTGAGGTTGTCATGTTTTCAAGTCCTAAATATGGAAAGGAAAAAAAAGTACATGGGATAGAAATGTGCTAGATTAGTTACACAAATAAATAGATAAAAGAGAGACATCAGTAGAAGAAAAATTTAACAAAACATTTGGATTTTTCAAACTTTCAGTTTTTTTTGAAGAAACTAATTTGGTCATTTATATGAAAATTTTGTTGATAATTTTTGTAAAAAAACTATGACCTTATAATTTTTTTATAATGAAAATTTTGATTATTTTAATTGTTAAGTCAGACTTGAGATTTAATTATGTATAGAGGTTAGGTTAAATTCAAGCCCAACTTTTGTATTTTTATAAGTTGGAACATATCCAATATTTTTTTAGCTAGTCTCGATTAGGTTCGAGCTGAACCTGTCTATGCTTAGGCCTACTTGAGAGTCTAGGTAAATTAACTTTTGTTGAATGTCTATTTTTGAGTGTTTTACCTTCTTCAAGTTTATTGCCTACAAGTAGTCAATACATTGTATAACTCTTGGTATTTTAGTGTAACTAGATCAACTAGTTGACCAATATAATTATAATATTTCATCGAGCAAGTCAGGAGAGTACGGAGTATACTCTTGTTCGAGTTCTATTACGATATTAAGCTTACGAAGGTTCGAGAGCTACCTTTTGCAACGCTTCTGTTTAGAACCGTCACGACTACTGGAGTGGACACAACCTTTTGCAACGCTTCTTTTTTGAACTGTTGTGACAGCTCGAAGGGTCACGATTTTTTTGCAACGCTTATGTTTCAAACTATTGCGACTGCTCATATCAGGTCTATATAAACCTGGCTTTGGCAATACTTACAGGAGAATTTTGGCGACACTTGCTGCTGGTCTATATAAATTCATTCTAAGTTCTTGATTTTACTCTGATTTTATCCAATTGAACGAAATTAGTTTCAATCTGAAAGTGTTATCACGACTTCAGAGATTATCTAAGTTATTTTCAGGAATTTCCCCAACAAAGATTGAAACTAATTTTTCTGAAAATAACGAACAGAGAATCTATTGAAGAAGTCGTGGAAATCGATTGATGTCCGAAATTTTGTGATTCAGTCTCGTGTTTTGCAAACAAATGTAGTCATAGCAGAAAACTCTTCGATCTCGGGCACCGAAAAGGTACGAATTTGATCCATCCTCTTTCGATTTTCGTCATTGGTACTCAGAGCGGGTATTTTTGCAATGATTTTCTGTGTTTTGCATGTGTATTCTCGTTCTTTAATTTCTGCAAGTTTTGAAATTTTTATGTTCAAAGTCGCATTTGAATCGATTATGTTCGATTTCGGGCATTTTCACGTTATTTTCACCAAAAAAGTTTGCATTTTTTGCATTACTTTGGGTAAATGATGAGTTTCTGTTCATTCTCTGGTAAAAATAATGAATCCATTGGCCTCGGGAGGTTGAAAAACCTTAGGAGGGGTATGGTCGGAGGCCAGAATCGTTTTCTGAATGATTTGAAATCGGAATTCAATTTTCTGCATTTGGAAAGGGATACTGCCTCCATTGCAAAATTTGTTGCAGAATCTGACAAAAAATGAAAAGTTGCAATGGTTCATTGCGACAACTGTTTCTCGCGACGGTTTCTGAATGTGACAGTTTCTGTCTGGGGACAACGATCTGTTGCGACTCTTAAATTAAAAAACAATGTCGCCACAGAAAGAATGAGACTGTTGGATATAGTAACGCTTTTGGGAGCGTTGCCAAACAGTTTTTGGTCCTTATCCAAAATAACTTATGTCTATGTGGCAATTTTGGAGTTGACTATGGTCAACGCCACGTGCATATGATGTGGCATTGGTTTAACCTTTGGGTTGACCTATCAATGGTTGACTGCCACATGTCAGTTAAAAGTCAAAGTTAACTGGCCAACAGAATGCCACATGGCGCATTTTGGAATAGCTTATTTGGTATTTTTGCGATTTAAGGTCCTAAATAATGTCATTTTGCTCCGAAATTTTTTCTACCCCACCATTTTCATATTTTTTGGATTTAATGGTAATTTTTTCAGAATTTGTTAAGGTAGAAAAAGTGAGTGTTTGATTTATTTTGTGTAAATAAATTCACAAAATTTATAGAAAATAGTTTGTGAATTTTATAAAAATTTCTAATATGTTAGAAAATATTTGGACAAAATTTTTCATTTATTGATTAATGTGAATAACCTTGTAATTAATCAAATGGATGTAAACTGTGCATTCCTGAATGGTGAATTGAATGAGGAGATTTATGTGAAACAACCGGAATAGTTTGTTGTGTCAGGTCGTGATAATAAGGTATTCAACCTAAAGAAATTGCTATATGGACTAAAACAAGCACCAAAAGCGTGGCATTAAAAGTTTAATGTGGTTTTGTTATCAACCAAGCAGACAAGTGTGATATAACAAGTGTGTATGCCATGATTAGCACTGGGCCAAATATAGCTTATGTTGTTGGAAAGTCACTAGATATACTAGTAATCTTAGTTATTTGCATCATTGGCAAGCTTTAGGCCGAGTGTTCAAGTACTTAAAATGAACAAAAAATTATAGTTTGACTCATACAGGATTTCCTTCGGTATTTAAAGGTTATTCAGATGCAAGTTATATTTCTAATGAGGAAGATAGTTCTTTCACAAGTGGGTGGGTATTCCTTCTTGGGGGATGTGTTATCTCTTAGGCATCGAAGAAACATATTTGTATCACTAACTCAACAATGGAATATGAGTCTGTAACATTAACAACAACTAGTAAAGAAGCTGGATAGCTAAGAGATCTAATTTAGAAAATTCCATTATGGACGGACGTATCATGCATGGTGTGATATCATTAGAGTTTGTAAAAAATCAGCGGAATTTAGCAGATCGTTTAACCAAAGGGTTAAGAAGAGATCTTGTGCATAAATCGGCTATGGGGATGGGATTAAAGTCCAACTGAAATCTCTTATGTTGAGATACCTAATTCCCATCTAATATAACGTTAAATGTTGAATTAAATAAGGAAAGCTTAACATCTAGAGATTGAAACACACTGATTAAAACATCCCAAGGTGTGTATTCAGACCTGCAAGATAAAGGTGGTTGAAGTTTAACTTGTTAATAGTTCTTTTGAAAAATTGCATATGCAGGTGCAAGAGTAAAAGAGCTACCTATATGAGCATAAAGTTTAGCCGCTTTAGAAAGTTTTTGACTTGACTTTCATATGCTTATGAAGGATAGGGATACAAGGCTAGTAAAGGATAGTGTCAAGTAAGAACATGTTAGAATGTTGACTTGTATGTATATCATCTTCGAGTATTCGAGATGGATAACAAAGGTTCAATCCATAGTGACACTTTTAGTATTTGAATATTTGGAAAGTGTAATATAATAAGATAAAATTCAATCGTCACGATATTTCATTTATTCATAAGTTTATTATTTGTTGTGATTTTGTTTAGCTAATCATGGATTACACTTAAATGGGGGAGGATTGTTGGTATTTTAGTGTAATTGGATCAACTAGTTGACCAATGTGATCATACTATTTCATCGAACAAGTCAGTAAAGTGCGGAGTGCACGCTTGTTCGGGTTCTATTACGATATTAAGCTTACGAGGGTCCGAGAGCTACCTTTCGCAACGCTTCTATTTAGAATTGTCATGCCTGCTGGAGTGAACACAACCTTTTGCAACGTTTCTATTTTGAACCGTTTTGACTGCTCGAAGGGACACAACTTTTTGCAACGCTTCTGTTTCAAACCGTTGTGACTGCTAGTATCAGGTCTATAAGAACCTGGCTTTAGCAACACTTACAGGCAAACTTTGGCAACGCTTACTGCTGATACATTTTTTCTTCACAACGAAAATTAATTCTAAGTTCTTGATTTTATTCTGATTTTTCCTATTGAAAAATTTGGGAGAATCACCAAATTAGTTTCAATCTAAAAGTGTTATCATGACTTCATAGATTATCTATGTTATTTTCAGGAATTCCCCAATAATAACTCAGTTCGTAATCTAGATTAACTAGTTGAATACACGAGAGAAGACTCAATTTTGACTATTACTGAATATATTTGTAGGAAGCTTAACTATCAACTACAATAAATTGAAGATATATTTGGTTGACAATCCACATTTTTTCAGATCTAACTTCTAGTTCCATGGAGTCTATTCAGCTATTCCAATTTTCATCCTTGATGCGTTTTATTAATATTTTTTATTATTGATATTTTTTTTCCATAAATTTGTGTTGCGTTTTTATAAGGAAGCACACGCTATCAAATAAATTATGGAATAAGACATTTAGATACCATTATTTCATTGCTCTTGTGGTGATATGAAGTTACACCAGCATCGTTTTCAGAACTATTTGTGAACAATGTAATTATGGAATTGGAGTGTAGCACAATCTCTAGCCGGCCCTCAAATCTAATGATTCTTTCAACTGTGGGTCTCATTTATATTGTTTCTTAATGCTACCTGCATCTTTCATTTTCCTTTATCTTAGTATATCTTTTCCGTTAATAAATTTTACACTTATTAATATAATAATACATAATCTTTAAATTTAACATAAAAATATACAAACTTTACTCATTATTAAGATAGTATATTTCATAAAAAAAAGATAATAGTATAAATTACCGTTCACTGTGCAAATGAACCTTTGACCTTACATTTTTACGGGACCTTTAGCTCACTAAATCCCATTTATTTTTCTTTCCAGTCTTACCGAATTATTTTTTCTTTACGTTGTTGGATTCAATGGAGTGTGTTAAACTCACAGTAAGTGTTAAATTTTCTCACTAACTTGGTTAGATAAGTACAATATTAAACTAATATTCCTTTACAAGACTTTTAATCGGTGATTACGAGGTTGATTCCAGTTGAGGACTGCAAAACAAATAAAAAGATGTTCCAGCACTCAAGTTAATACAGGATACAACTGTAATACAATGTATATTAAACTTATGTACCTTTGAGGTGAGGATGACTTTATATAGGGTCTAAACCAATTTTTTTAATGAAAGAATATATGTCATAAAATCAATCAAAGTCGATTACAGCTCTAATTAAAGGTGGACATGTATTAACCAAGTCCCCCTATTAGTCGAGGAATCAAATGCTCTAGCTAACAAATGCGCATGAATAAACTAATTTAAAACGAGTAGAATGTCTAATAAGTTCCAAACAATCCTTCAAAATTAGACCAGCTGGAGATGAAGAAGAAGAGAGATTATTTAATGCGGTCACTACATTGATAGCATCAAATTCTATGATGATGTTGTCAAAGTCGTCGTCCTTGAGCCAACTGAGTGCTCTCTACAACTCATTGCCTCAACCACAAAAGCGTCACCTCCCCCTTGCATAAGTATCGAGCGAGCTGCAATTACAGCTCCATATAAGTCTCTGACAATGCACTCGTGGCCCAAACTATTCCCATGATCGAAACAGCTCGCGTCAACATTACACTTAAGCCAACTTTTTGAGGATGCTTCCATCTATCAACTGTCCGTACCCTAGCTAGCGAAGCCTAAACTGGGTTTGCCGACCTCCATTCTGCGAGAAAACCCACTCCATGATGAAAGACTTGATTTGAGCTTCTAAATCTCCCTTGCCACACAAAATTGTTTCTTCTAGCCCATATTGCCCATAAGATACAAGCTCCCTTTTCAATTATATCCCTCGGTTTAGACTGCAGCCAAGTCCACCAATCAGAAACATTTGATACACTCATCGACCAACCCTCCCCTAACAGTTCATCCCATATTGGATACACAAAGGCACAACTCAACAATGCATGAAAAGCATCCTTATTCCCATTACCACAAATAGAGCACAAGTTATTGACATCAACTCATCTTTGCCACAATCTACAAAGAGTAGGCAGGGACCTAATAGCTAGTTTCCACAAAAAGCTTTTAACCCGAGTAGGTACTTTGAGATCCCAAATGTTTTCCTATATGGCTGCCATAAAGCGATAATACCAGTCTGCTGTAAGATGGCATAGTAGCACGATTTTACTGTAAAATTCTTGGATTGCTCAAGTCTCCAATACGGGGTGTCGGGTTGTATATTCCACGGAAGCTGTACGCATCGGATTAACTGTTGATCACTAGAGGTAAACAACATTTGAACCAGCTCTTCATTCCAACTTCATCACCAATCAACAAATTAACCAAGCCCTCTTCGTTTTGGGAACTAACAGTCAAATTGAACATGCATAACAGGCATGGCGAAAATTTAAAATTTTGTCCATGTCCCCAGGAACTCCTAATAGATGCATATAAATTAAATAAAGCCTTAACTAAATAATTCTCTACCTAGGTTAGCATGCAAAAGGGCCACGCATACCATAAATCTAAATTATATCCTAGCACATATATTTTATACTAAGCATGTTATAACTCTAAGCTATAACCTAAGCATAAAATAAACTAAGCATGCAAAACAACCTAAGCATAATTATTAAGTCTAAAACGCTTAAAAGAAAAGACTTAATAATTAAAAGAGAAAATTTAAACATACCAGTTGAAGCGTGCTTTAGCAGAACCTCCTTGCACAATCCTCCAAGTGTAGGATAGCCTCTATGAGTATCCACACGAACCCCACCAACCGAACCCTCCCATTGAGGAAGAACCAAGGAGCCTTGAGTAGATGCTAGACCACTTCAAAATTCCCACCCTAAAATCTAAACTAAAATATTCAAGTTCCACTTGAATTGGTGTGTAAAACAATGAGGAGGAGCCCCCTTTTTATAGGGGGAGCATGAGCTCCCCAAAATAAATGCGGGATGGGAAAATTCCCATCCCACCCCTTGAGAAACACGCGGATCCTGGGGGATCGCGTGCTCCCCAAGCTAACCCGGCTTGCTTCATAAGTCGGGTCAGTGGCCTTGCCCCGCAAGCCCAGCTCGCGGATGGCCCTTCTGGGCTGTGCAAGCGCACTTGTGCAATGCTTGCTCATCCCAGGCTGCATCCCTGCGCAAGCTGGGCTTGCGCGACATGCGGCCCACCAGTGCACCATGCATCCGTGTGGCCTTTTGTCATAAGCCCCACAAGTCCTTTCGGGCTTGCAGGGCCTATGTGCGTAGGCTCCAACCCTCGCTTTGGCAATCCGATTTTTTTGGGTCTCCTCAATATTTTATTTTTCGACCCTAATAAATTAGTTAACGGTCAAAAATAAATTTCTTGGTTTATACAAAATGATCTAATCATTTTTAACCAATTAAATAATAATTCAATTATTATATACTATATTTTCGTAATGGAATAAATTTATTAATTCTTTACTCAGCCCGATGAAGGTCCAATGTATGTGACCTTATTGTTAGATATGATGTATGCCCTTAAGGTAATTAGGGCGATATATCTTAATTATGTAATAGTACGAATAATTTATTTAATCAATAAAGGCATTTGTTCTTCTGTTTATATCAATGTATTTTTATACATATATATTATAGCTGGTTAAAATATATTCATTGATATATGTATATAAAAGTCCTTGACATATCATAGCATGAAGTCAGAGATATTATAGTTGGACTATATTTGGTGGAACCTACTTCATGTGCAATTATGATTATGTCTAAACTGTCCCTAGTCACAGTGTCATCAAGAAAGGATATTGATGAAACGGAAAGACTAGCATGTGGTCAACTTTCTTGGAAAGGGTCCAAGCAGTTAATCTCCTAAAGACTGAAGGTGGTGCCTTAAGCTTGACACATGGATATATCTGGCAGATATATTGGAGACCGCAGCAAGATAAACACTTGGTATAAATATCAATGTGTTAGTGTTTATCTTCATGCAATAAGCTTTGCGAATGTCCTCATACTTGAGATGCTAGTTGCCTTGTGTGGTACTATTGCTATACTTTGGGTCATTGCTATGCACTCATTAATTTAGGGTGCTACGGGTGATTGCGGGTATAGTGATGACAGCATGTTGGTAGGCTGAGTAGTCATAAAGAATCCATTGCTCCGGATATATTAAGGAGTTGTACCTGGCCACTTGTTGAAGTGATGAATGCCATAAACCTCTGATCAGAGTATGTGTTTGATATAAATGGTTTCTAGTCAAACACATTATGGTAAAAGGCAATATAATTCGGTAATAAGTAAATAACTGGGATAGCTTGGAGCAACCTTGCTATTAGTGGGTTAACACTTTAACCGAACCCAATAAACCAGATGGTACTAATATTAAAGAATGGAAGGAATTTAACGCACTGGATAACTATTGCATTAACCGGGATTAAGTCATAAGCATAAATGACGTTTAGAGTAATGGGGGATGGTAGACCCTTGCTAGAGGCGTACTACAGTCGTTTAAGGTAATCAAGTTCTATTCACGATCTAGAACATCGAGCTAATAGTTCCATTAGAACAAGGGTTGGTTAAGCCTTAACAGCTCAATACTTCGGGATCCTATAAGGTCACACACATTGGACCTTCATCGGACTAAGTAAAGAACTAATAGATTTATTCTATTACAAAATATAACATAAATAATAATTGGATTATTAATTGATTGGTTAAAATTGATTAGATCAATTTTGGATAGACCAAGGAATTTATTTTGACCAGTAACTAATTAATTAGAGTCATAAATAAATTATAATTGATTAGATCAATTTTGGTTGGACCAAAAAATTGATTTTGAATGATGACTAATTTATTAGGGTGAGAAAATAAATAATTGAAAAGGGATTAAAAAGGGGAATTTTGCATTGGCGAGTTTAATTGGACCGAGAGTATAAAAATATTTTGTACAGACTCGAGTGCGCGGGATTATACCGAAAGGTGTGCAAGCAATGCTGGGCATTGCTTGCGGCAGCCCATAAAAATGGGCTGCACATGCGCAGCCCAAAAGCAAGGCAAAGCCCACAAGGGCTTTGCCTTGCCATGTGCACAACGTGTGAGACGCTGTGCATATGGGATGGGAGTAATTACTCCCATCCCACATTGCTTAGAAGGGGGAGCAAAATGCTCCCCCAAGCCTATATATAGGCTATCCCCTTTCCTTTCAAATTGTACCAAGCTCAAAGCATAAATCCTAAGCGAGATAATTAATCTCTTAGGTATTTGAGCAAGTTATTTTTGTGGAGCCTGAATTTATTCGGGCACCGCTAGTTTATATTTTTTGGGTGAGGCTTCTAGAGTGGTCTAGCAACTACTCGAGGCTTCTTAGTTCTTCCTCCTGGGGAGGTTTTGGTTGGTGGGGTTCGTGTGGATACTGATAGAGGCTATCCTACGATTGGAGGCTTGTGCAAGAAGGTCCTGCAAAAGAACGCTTCAACTGGTAAGTTCTTTTTCTTTCTCTTTTAATTATTAAGTCTTTTTCTTTAAGCGTTTTTAGACTTAATAATTATGCTCAGGTTATTTTTACATGCTTAGTTGATTTTATGCTTAGGTTATAACTTAGAGTTATAACATGCTTAGTATAAAACAAATATACTAGGATATAATTTGGAATTATGGTATGCCTAGTCCTTTAGCATGCTAACCTAGGTAGAGAATTATTTAGTTAAGGCTTTATTTAATTTATATGCAACTAATAGGAGTTCCTGGGACATGGACAAAATTTTAAATTTCCGTCATGCCTCTCATGCATGTTCAAATTGACTGTTAGTTCCCAACAGTGGTATCAGAGCCTGCCTATTTAGTGCATAATTAAGTTAGAAGCAAACTAAATATTATTTTCTAAATGTAATGATTTGTTTATATATATTGTTCCAAACAATTAAATAAGCCTGCCTAACTTACTCAAATTGTTTGGAACAATATATATAAATTTCTGCCTTTTATTTCAAGGTTAGAAATTGGTTATGAATAATTTTGAATAAGCCTGCCTAACTTACTCAAATTATACAAGTGTCAATAATTTATTTAAATTACATGGATTATAGATGCTCCCAATTTACATGAATTGGAAGAACGAAATTTATTAGTTCAAGAGAATCCATTGGTCTTTAAGTTTGTGCCCGTATTTATTCTGGCTAAGGATTGGACTTGGTGTCTACTCCTCATAGGGCACCTCTCCTACATGGGAACCTATATCGATGCAATTTGAATTGACCAATCGGGGATTAATATGAACTAATTTATTTCTAGTATATAAGATGGTGCTTATATATGTTTCTATAACAAAGTAAAAAAATTAAAATTATTGAATAAAAGCCTAAAGGAAATGCAATATAAATATAACAAATAAAAGTGTTAATTATTTTGCATATAATCTAGGTTGATGGAATAATTATAATAAAAAGCTGAACCCACCTAAGGTTAGACCTTTTAAATTAATTCTAAAATTCCCTGAATTAATACAAGTCATTATAATTTTGTCCATCTGATAAAATCCTAGATTGGATGAGACGTTTAACACCAATAAAATCCCAAAGTAAATATATTAAGGCAAGTTATAGTCTTCCTTACTCAAATTTATAATACGGTCTTTTTGGGCTATCAAAGTGCTACGCAAAGCGTTCCTTCTAGTCCACATTGATTGGTTGTAAAGTTTGAGATAGGGTCTGCCTTAACAGAGCTGGGGTAGTCCACTATAAAATTGGGGGCTAGGCCAGGATCTAAGACATATTCAAGGAGATGCTAATATAAGAGCACACGTCCCTTGGGATTAGGGAACTTGAATGAATTAGCAATTGCATGCGATGCAAATGGAATGGGATTCCAACTATGACTTACTATTATGACTTGACTCATAAAATTGTGGGTATTAATAGACTAGTTATAGATGCTACCTACTAGGAAATTTAGCTGGGCTAAAATTCACGAATTCAATAGAATGGGCTATTGTAAATTTTGAAGAAAATAGTAGGAAAATGTATTTAATTAAAAGTCCTCATATTAAATACATGTACTTAAACTAATATCTAAACACTTTTCTTTTCTTATGTCTTAGGTTGAAAATGGCTTCCAATTTTAATCTCCGATTGTTACTTGACACCAAATTAAATGGCTCGAACTTTTCTGATTGATTCCAAGCAGTGAGAATAGTTCTCAGATATGAGGGAATTGCCTATGTCCTAAGTGAAATTTTCCCAGTAGAACCTGATGTTGAGGATCATATGGAACATGATGCCTGGTTAAAGCACAGGAAAGATCGTGAGACTGCCATGTGTATTATGTTGGGGTTCATGAATCCTGAGCTTCAGAAACAACATGAGAACATGCCCTTGGAGGATATGGTTCTCCATCTTGAAGAACTCTTTTCGGAGAGGGAGAGGACAAAGAGGTATGAGACCTCCAAGCTCCATTTCGGGACCAAGATGCAGGCTGGCACCTCTGCCTCTCAGCATGTACTGAAACTCTTGGGATACCTTGAGAAGCTGAATCGATTGGGATTCGAGATGAATCATGACTTGAGCATTGACCTTGTGTTGATGTCCTTGACAGATAGTTACTCAGGCTTTGTAACTGACTATTACATGAACAGAATTAATTCAACTATCCTTGAATTAATTAACATGCTGAAAACAGTAGAACCTCAGATCAAGAAAGATCAGAAACCTCTACTGTTGGTTGAAAAAGGCAAGGCTTCTAAGAAGAAGAAGCAGGCACTGGGTGCCAAGAAAAGAATCAGTAAGAAGAAGAATGAAAAGAAGGCATCTAAGTATGTCTACTTCTAATGTGGGAAACCGGGACATTGGAAGAGGGATTGCAAAGCTTCTGCTTCTGAGCATTTGAAGAAGAAGCCTACAGAGGCATCTACTTCAGGTATATTTATAATTGAAAACTTTGCTACTTTTCCGCAAGAATCCACTTGGGTATTAGATACTGGTTGTGGTTCTCATATATGTACTTCTGTGCAGGGACTAAGGAACTGTAGAAAACTTGCAAAAGGGGAGATGGACCTACGCGTGGGAAATGGAGCCAGAGTTGCTGCATTAGCCGTAGGGAGCTTTAGTCTTGTTTTGCCAAGTGGACTTGTTTTAGTTTTGAATAATTGTTATTACATTCCAAGTGTTACTAAGAATATTGTATCTGTTGCGTGTTTAGCAACAGAGGGATTTGAAATTTTATTTTTGAATAATAATTGTCAGATTCGTTTGAATAATATTCTTTATGGTTATAGAATGTTGAAAGGTGGCATTTATATTCTTGATACTAAAATAGAAGTTTTTATTATAAATAATGTAAAGAAAGCTAAATTAGATAATGAGAATTCCTTTTACTTATGGCATTGCCGTTTAGGCCACATAAACAAAGATCGCTTAACCAAGTTGCATAAGCATGGAGACTTGGGCTCAATAGACTTAGAGTCTTATGGTGATTGCGAACCTTATTTAAAAGGAAAAATGACAAAGTTACCCTTTAAAGGAAAGGGTGAACAAGCCACGAGTACATTGGAACTTATACACACTGATGTGTGTGGTCCAATGAGTGTTCAGGCACTAGGAGGATACTCCTACTTTATAACCTTTATTGATGATTACTCACGATACAGTTATTTGTACTTGATGAAGCACAAGTCTGAAAGTTTTGAAAAATTTAAACTATTCAGAGTTGAAGTAGAGAAACAGCTTGAGAAAAGTATTAAAACACTTCGATCGGATCGAGGTGGAGAATACTTAAGTCAGGAGTTTCAGGATTATCTAAAGGAAAATGGGATAGTTCCCCAATGGACCCCTCCTTATACACCCCTACACAATGGAGTGTCAGAAAGGAGGAATCAAACTTTATTAGATATGGTCAGTTCCATGATGAGCTATGCTGTTCTTAGTAAATCCTTTTGGGGATATGCACTTGAGAGCCCGATTTATGTCTTAAATAGAGTGCCCTCTAAATCAGTTGATTTTACACCTCATGAAAGATGGTGTAACAAAAGGCCATCTCTAAATCACTTAAGAGTATGGGGTTATCCTGCAATGGTAAAGAGGATAGCGCCAGATAAGCTAAACGCCAAGGCTGACAAATGTCTGTTCATTGGATATCCAAAGGAAATAATTGGATATCTGTTTTACCAACCCGAAGCACAAAAGGTATTTGTGTCTCAGAATGCTCACTTTCTAGAAAAGGAACACTTACTTGAAAAGGTCAGTGGGAGCAATATTGAACTGAAAGTTCAAGAGGAAGAAACAGACGATCAACTGATTGACCCCGTTCTAGATACACAAGAGAGTGTGATCCAAGAACAAACTGTCGAAACACAATCATTGCGAAGATCAGGTCGTGTTCATAAGGGTCCCGATAGATATGGGTTTATCATCACTAATGATAAGGAACTATATCTTGTGGAGGATGATGAACCAAGGACATATGATGAGGCAATGAAAAGCTCAGATTCAGATAAATGGCAAAAGGCCATGAAATCAGAAATGGATTCCATATACGAGAACCAAGTTTGGAATTTGGTTTATGCACCGCAAAAGGGTAGACCAATTGGGTGCATATGGGTCTTCAAGAAGAAGACAGACATGGACGGTAATGTAATTACCTATAAAGCAAGGTTGGTTGTGAAAGGTTATAGTCAACGGGAAGGTATTGACTATGATGAAACCTTCTCACCGGTAGCCATGCTCAAATCTATAAGGATACTCCTCGCCATTGCTGCTCATTACGATTATGAGATCTGGCAGATGGATGTAAAAATAGCATTCCTGAATGGGGATTTAGACCGGGATGTGTATATGACACAACCTGAGGGTTTTACATCTCAAAATGGCTCGAAGGTATGCAAGCTACAAAGATCCATTTATGGACTTAAGCAGGCATCCAGGAGTTGGAATATAAGGTTTGATCAGACAATCCGGGAACTGGATTTCTGCCCAAATACCAATGAGCCTTGTGTTTATAAGAAGGTTAGTGGGAGTGCAGCCGTTTTTCTAGTATTGTATGTTGATGACATTTTGCTAATAGGAAATGACATTTCTCTTCCTCAAAACGTTAAAGTATGGTTGTCAAGAAAGTTCTCTATGAAAGACCTTGGTGAGGCAGCATTTATACTAGGTATAAAGATCTACAGGGATAGATCCAAAAGGTTGTTAAGTCTTTCTCAAAGTACATATATAGACAAGGTGTTGAATAGGTTCAACCTTGAGCATTCTAAGAAAGGTTATCTCCCGATGACAAAGGGGATTAACCTATCTAAAGCTGAGTGTCCGAAGACAGCTCAAGAGAGAATGCGCCTGAAAGATATACCCTATGCATCCGCGATAGGATCCATCATGTATCTATGATATGTACTAGGCCGGATGTCTCTCAGGCTTTGAGCTTTACGAGCAGATATCAGTCAGATCCAGGTGAAAAGAACTAGATGGCCGTCAAGGCAATCCTTAAGTACTTGAGAAGGACTAAGGATGAGTTCTTGATTTATGGAGAAGGTGATCTCACTATCAAAGGTTACACTGACGCAAGCTTTCAATCTAATAAGGATGACTTTAAGTCTCAGTCAGGTTTTGTGTATGTGTTAAATGGAGGGGCAGTATGCTGGAAGAGTTCCATGCAAGAAACTACTGCTGATTCAACCACGGAATCTGAATACATTGATGCATGCGAAGCTGCAAAAGAAGCTGTCTGGTTAAAGGGATTTATTGGTGATCTCGGTGTGGTGCCTGAGGCTATTGATCCAATTATTTTATATTGTGATAACAATGGTGCCATAGCTCAGGCAAAGGAACCACGGTCTCATCAGAAAAATAGACATGTATCCAGAAAGTATCATATAATCAGGGAGATTATTGATGCTAAGACAATAAGATTAGAATATGTACCCACTGATCAGAACCTCACGGATGGTCTGACAAAGCCATTGACTCAAGTCAAACATGACCAACATGTTAAAGCATATGGATTAAAACATATGGCTAATTGGCCTTAGTGCAAGTGGGAGTTTGTTAGATATGATGTATGCCCTTAAGGCAATTAGGGCGATATATCTTAATTATGAAATAGTACGAATAATTTATTTAATCAATAAAGGTATTTGTTCTTTTGTTTATATCAATGTGTTTTTATACATATATATTATAGCTGGTTAAAATATATTCATTGATGTATGTATACAAAAGTCCTTGACATATCATAGCATGAAGTCAGAGATATTATAGTTGGACTATATTTGGTGGAACCTACTTAATGTGCAATTATGATTATGTCTAAACTGTCCCTAGTCACAGTGTCATCAAGAAAGGATATTGATGAAACGGGAAGACTAGCATGTGGTCAACTTTCTTGGAAAGGGTCCAAGCAGTTAATCTCCTAAAGACTGAAGGTGGTGCCTTAAGCTTGACACATGGATATATCTGAAAGATATATTGGAGACCGCAGCAAGATAAACACTTGGTATAAATATCAATGTGTTAGTGTTTATCTTCATGCAATAAGCTTTGCGAACGTCCTCATACTTGAGATGCTAGTTGCCTAGTGTGGTACTATTGCTATACTTTGGGTCATTGCTATGCACTCATTAATTTAGGGTGCTACGGGTGATTCTGGGTATAGTGATGATAGCACGTTGGTAGGCTGAGTAGTCGGAAAGAATCCATCGCTCCAGATATATTAAGGAGTTATACCCGGCCACTTGTTGAAGTGATGATTGCCATAAACCTCTGATCAGAGTATGTGTTTGATAGAAATGGTTTCTAGTCAAACACACTATGGTAAAAGGCAATATACTTCGGTAATAAGTAAATAACTGGGATAGCTTGGAGCAACCTTGCTATTAGTGGGTTAACACTTTAACCGAACCCAATAAACCAGATGGTACTAATATTAAAGAATGGAAGGAATTTATCGCACTGGATAACTATTGCATTGACCGGGATTAAGTCATAAGCATAAATGACGTTTAGAGTAATGGGGGATGGTAGACCCTTGCTAGAGGCGTACTACAGTCGTTTAAGGTAATCAAGTTCTATTCACGATCTAGAACATCGAGCCAATGGTTCCATTAGAACAAGGGTTGGTTAAGCCTTAACAGCTCAATACTTCGGGATCCTATAAGGTCACACACATTGGACCTTCATCGGACTAAGTAAAGAACTAATAGATTTATTCTATTACAAAATATAACATAAATAATAATTGGATTATTATTTGATTGGTTAAAATTGATTAGATCAATTTTGGATAGACCAAGGAATTTATTTTGACCGGTAACTAATTAATTAGAGTCATAAATAAATTATAATTGATTAGATCAATTTTAGTTGGACCAAGAAATTTATTTTGAATGATGACTAATTTATTAGGGTGAGAAAATAAATAATTGAAAAGGGATTAAAAAGGGGAATTTTGCATTGACGAGTTTAATTGGACCGAGAGTATAAAAATATTTTGTACAGACTCGAGTGCGCGGGAGTACACCGAAAGGTATGCAAGCAATACTGGGCATTGCTCGCGGCAGCCCATAAAAATGGGCTGCACATGCGCAGCCGAAAAGCAAGGCAAAGCCTACAAGGGCTTTGCCTTGCCATGTGCACAGCGTGTGAGACGCTGTGCATATGGGATGGGAGTAATTACTCCCATCCCACATCGCTTAGAAGGGGGAGCAAAATGCTCCCACAAGCCTATATATAGGCTTTCCCCTTTCCTTTCAAATTGTACCAAGCTTAAAGCATAAATCCTAAGCGAGATAATTAATCTCTCGGGTATTTGAGCAAGTTATTTTTGTGGAGCCTGAATTTATTTGGGCACCGCTAGTTTATATTTTTTAGGTGAGGCTTCTAGAGTGGTCTAGCAACTACTCGAGGCTTCTTAGTTCTTCCTCCTGGGAAGGTTTTGGTTGGTGGGGTTCGTGTGGATACTGATAGAGGCTATCCTACGATTGGAGGCTTGTGCAAGAAGGTCCTGCAAAAGCACGCTTCAACTGGTAAGTTCTTTTTCTTTCTCTTTTAATTATTAAGTCTTTTTCTTTAAGCGTTTTTAGACTTAATAATTATGCTCAGGTTATTTTTACATGCTTAGTTCATTTTATGCTTAGGTTATAACTTAGAGTTATAACATGCTTAGTATAAAATAAATATACTAGGATATAATTTGGAATTATGGTATGCCTAGTCCTTTAGCATGCTAACCTAGGTAGAGAATTATTTAGTTAAGGCTTTATTTAATTTATATGCAACTAATAGGAGTTCCTGGGACATGGACAAAATTTTGAATTTCCGTCATGCCTCTTATGCATGTTCAAATTGACTGTCAGTTCCCAAAACTTATAGGATTCCGAAGCATTGAGCTGTTAAGGCTTAACCAACCCTTGTTTTAATGGAACCATTGACTCGAGGTTCTAGACCGTGAATAGAACTCGATTACCTTAAACGACTATAGTACGCCTCTAGCAAGGGTCTACCATCCCCCATTACTCGAAACATCATTTATGCTCATGACTTAATCCCGGTTAATCCAATAGTTGTCTAATGTGATGAACTCCTTCCATTCTTTAATATTAGTACCATCTGGTTTATAGGGTTCGTTTAAAGTGTTAACCCACTAATAACAAGGTTTCTCCAAGCTATCTCAGTTATTAACTTGTTACCGAAGTATATTGCCTTTTACCATAGTGTGCTTAACTATAAACCATTTCTTTCAAACACATACTCTGATTACAGGTTTATAGCAATCATCACTTCAACAAGCGGCCATGTACAACTCCTTAATATATTCGGAGTGATGGATTCTTTCTGACTACTCAGGTTACCAACGTGCTATCATCACTATACCTTTAATCACCCGTAACACCCTAAATTAATGAGTGTGTAGGAATGACCCAAAGTATAGCAATAGTACCACACAGGTAACTAGTGTCTCGAGTATGAGGATATTCACAAAGCTTATTGCATAAAGATAAACACTAACACATTGATATATATACACCAAGTGTTTATCTTACTGCGGTCTCCAATATATCTCCCAGACATATCCATGTGTCAAACTTAAGGCACCACCTTCAGTCCTCAGGAGATTGACTACTTGGACCCTTTCCAAGAAAGTTGACCACATGCTAGTCTTTCCGCTTCATCAATATTCTTTCTTGATGAAACTATGACTAGGGAGGGTTTAGACATAATCATATTTGCACATGAAGCAGGTTCTAGCAAATATAGTCCAACTATAACCTCTCTGACTTCATGCTATGATATGTCAAGGACTTTTGTATATGTATATTAATGAATATATTTTAACCAGCTTTAATATATTTATAAGCACATCGATATAAATAAAAGATTAAATGCCTTTATTGAGTAAACAAAATATTCGTACTATTACATAATTAAGATATATCGCCTTAATTGCCTTAAGGGCATACATCATATCCAACACTTCATACCCAGGAAACGACGGTGATTGAACCACCAATTATGGTATTGATGGCATCCACTTATCTTCCTATGTTCTTAAATTCATGCCATCACCTATCCTCCATGTTGTATCGAGCTCAACAATTTTCTGAGCACTAAGCAGTCCACGCCATATATAGCTTGCGTTTGGCCGAATGTAAGCCTAAAAAAAGTGCTTTGTAATAAGTATCGTTGCTTGAAAACTCGACTCACTAGCGCATTAGGCTCTGATATAAATAGCTAAGCCTGTTTAGCAAGTAAAGCAATATTAAATTCATGAAGGCTTCGGAAATTGAGTCCTCCTTCTCCTTTAGTTGGCAAAGTCTTTCCCACCCCATCCAATGCATCGAGGATACCCACCAGAAATTAGAAATTTTTTTTCCAAACTACCAATGGTGTGAGAGGGAAGTAAAAATACATGCATGGCATATATGGGAAGGGCTTGTGCAACTCACTTCATCATGATTTCCTTTCCACTATGAGATAGGTACTTCCTATTCCATCCTTGTACCTTTTTTTGTGCCTTCCCAACTATATAATAAAAAATATGCTTCTTTAACTGACCAATAATAGAGGGTAGGCCAAGATTAATACCGTGATTATCCACTTCCTTCACTCCCAGACGTTGAACAATATCATGTTTGATTGACAAATCAACATTAGGACTAAAAATTGCAAGAAGATTTTACAAAATTAATTTATTGTCCTGATGCCTTTTCATACACCTGGAAGATATCTTTGAGAGTTTGTGCTCATTAATGTTAGACTTAATGAAAAAGAGACTATCATCCGTAAAGAGTAAAGGAGAAATAACCGGAACCGATGGAGTAATCTTGCAACTATAATGGGCCTTGGTCGCAATTTGATTTTTCTTGAGCAATGTAAGACCCTTTGAACATATAAAAAACAAATATGGAGAGATAGGATCCCTCTGGCGAAGAGCCCATTGAGGTAAGAATGTATTAAAAATGTCATCTCTCTATGTTGTATTATATGCAACTAAAGTAACAGAATGCATGATCAAGATTGTCAGGTGAGTTGGGAAACCAAGCTTAAGCAACATATCATAAATGTAATTCCACTCGACCCTATCATAGGCTTTTGACATGTCAATTTTTAAAGAGCCCCTCTCATTCTTACCCAACCTTTTTCTTTTCATGTAATGACCCATTTCTAAACCTATCAAGATATTATCAATTATTACTCTCCCAGGAATGAATGCACTCTGGGGTAATGAAATAACTAAATTTATAATAGGCTGAATTCTGTTAGCCAACATTTGGGACATAATTTTGAAAAATCATTACAAAGAGAAATTGGTCGAAGATCAAATCTGAACTAATTTAATTAGGTTAGAATTTACTTTTTTTAGCCAATAAAATCAAATTCCAACCTTCTCCCTAGTGCTCGCTAGGGTTTGCTATGTCTTGCATAGCAAGCCTTGTTTGATTGTTCTAGTGTGTTTGTTTTTTTTGGTGACCGTCCGTTTCATCCACGATCATTCCATCTCGCTCTATTTTTCCATCACTCATTCTTTTTTCATTATCAACCAAGATGAACCCGAATACTAATCACGGGATTGTTCCTGATGTAGTAGCAAAAGATTTACAACACAGATATAATGAACTAGCCCTAGAAGATGACGAGGAAGCAGTAGAAGAAAATGCGATCAGTATCCCAGTGATTGCACCGCCAACTCAGGTGTATTTCTATATTGTAGTTTGGTTTTTTGATAGCTATGTCCATGAAGTGTCTTTGATGCGTACTTTGTCCAAGCTTTAGTGACCCCCCGGTGGTGTAAACTTCAAACCCATTAGTGCAAAAAATCAATTCTTGATTAAGTCCTTTCATCTGAACGATTACATCCAAATCTGGAATAGATCACCTTGGAGTTTCAATAACAGATTATTTGCTCTTGCACCAAGACAATATAATGAATCCAGAAACCTTAGCAATTAACATTGTGCCAATATGGATTCAAGTTTTCGGTGTTCCAATAGGCTATATCTTTGTTCATATTTGTGAGGCTATCGGACATTTTACTGGGGAATTTATTGATGCAGATGATAATAATTTTAAGGTCTCAAGACCAGTTTATTTATAAATTCGTGTGCTTATTAATGTCTCAAAGCCATTGAAGAGAAGAATGCGCCTCTGTATAAATGAGGGAGTTCATGTTATGGTGCAATTCCAATATGAGAGGTTACCATCAATGTCTCATATGTGGTGATTTTAATCATTCCAAACAGACATGCCTGCTAATTTATATCTCTAAGAAACCCCTTAAAAAGATGTATGACTCTTCAATTTGGACAACTGTCAGAAAAAATATGATTATCGAGGATGATAAATGGCTCTATTCTCATTCCAATAGGATCAGGAATTCAATCAGTAGGAGTGGAGGAAATTCAACAACAATTATTAAAAGTTGGGTAGGAAGTAGCAACCAGAATGGAGGAGGATGAAGTAAATAAAGTTATTATCTCAGACCCTAAAAGAAAAAGAAGCAGCTCAATAAACATGACTATGTGAAGTGGTGTAAATAATCAAGAAAAAGAAGCGAGCTCCATGGCGAGAGCTCGCCAATCACCATGAGAATTTTGAGTTGGAACAGTTGGGGGTTGGGCAAGGAGCCGACAGTTCAAGAATTGGAAGACATAGTGTCTTTACATGTGCCCGAAGTGGTTTTTTTAATAGAGGTTAAAGTAGGTAGGGTTGCGGTGGAGAGTGCAAAAAACCGAATTCATTTTGAAGGAGCTTTCTATGTTCCACATTTTAATAATGGTGGTGGCCTTGCTTTGTTTTGGAAGAAGTGAGATCAAGTTCAGTTGAATAGATATACTAGTAATTTCATCGATGTCTTTATGAAGGAGAATGAGACATAATGGCGCTTAACGGGTTTTTACGGATTCCTGGGGAATAATCAAAGGGGAATGGAGTCTTGGAATTATCTACGGTAGTTGGCAGATTTGAGTTCTCTTCCATGGTGTATAATTGGCAACTTTAATGACATGATCTCATCAGAAGAAAAGGTAGGAGGCAGGCCACGTTATATACATTGGCTCACAGGTTTCCAACAGGCTTTGAGTGATTATAATGTTCACGATTTAGGAATGGCAGGTTATCAATTCACGTGGGAAAGAAGCCAAGATACTAACGATTGGATTGTGAAACGATTAGATAGAGCAGTTTGTAAATTGGAATGGTCGGAAGTATTTAGTGAAGCTTGGGTTAAAAATATCCCAATATCAGAATCAGATCACTCCGGCCTTATTCTTCATTGCTCAGCTACTCAGATTTTTTATAAGTCGCCGTTTTGATTTGAGAAAAGTTGGGCTTCATAACCAGGCTGTAGGGAGGTAATTGTTCATTGTTAGAGACAACATCATGCGTCTTTTTTAGAGAAGTTGCAATTTTGTGCAGCTGAACTTGAAAGCTGGGGACGTCGGCAGCACCAAAATTTCAAGTTGAGGCTGCGATAATGTAGGAGGGAGATGGAAATTTTGAAATGTAATTCAGGTTGGGGAGATGCAGATGCTTATTTAGGGAAGAAGAAAGAATTAGGCTCATTACTTAAACAACAATCGGAGTACTGGCAACAACGGTCAAAGATTGATTGGCTAAGGCATGGGGATCAAAACTCAAGCTATTTTCATAAAGTAGATTCAGCTAGGCACCAAAAAAACTTATTCAAACTTCTTCAAAAAGCTGATGGTGAGTGGATGGAATGGGGCAGCGGGCTTGAGACTTTAATACAAGATTTTCACTCTGATTTATTCACATCGAGGGGAGCTCAATTAGATCATGTATTATCGCTAGTGGATGGAAAAATTTCAGCAGCCACCCAAACTGAGTTGCAACGTCCATTTATTGATGAAGAGGTCAAGAAAGCGCTATTTCAAATGTATCCGGATAAGGCTCCAGGGCCAGACGGCTTTAACCCGGGTTTTTACCAAAAGTACTAGGATGTAGTGGGTAGCGAGGTAACTTTATTTTATATCAATTGTTTGAATAATAAAATTTTCCCCACTGGAATTAATGATACAAATATTGTTTTGATCCCAAAGAAAAAAGTGTTAAACAATATTTGTGATCTTAGACCTATTTCTCTTTGTAATGTCCTCTTTAAGATTATGTCAAAAATGCTTGCTAATAGAATTCAGCCCATTATGAACTCTATTATTTGTGAAGCCTAGAGTGCTTTTATTCTTGGGAGGCTTATAACGGATAACATCTTGATCGGTTTTGAAGTAGGACACTATATTAAGAGAAAAAGGTTGGGTTTATCAGGTACGGGGTCACTTAAAATTGATATGTCTAAGGCCTGTGATAGAGCGGAATGGAGTTTTTTATCTGCTATGCTATTGAAGTTGGGCTTTCCATCCTCTTTGATTGAGTTGATTATGTTATCTGTCTATACGGTTACTTATACTATTACAGAGATGAATTCACTCTAAGTAAACAGCGAAATACTGACGAAAATTAGCGACGGATTGGTTCCCGTCAGAAACTACTGACAGTAAATTTATCAGTATGACTCCCGTCAGTATTACTGACGGGTTTACTGACAGGTATATTTATGTGCGTCAGGAACACGTGGGCAGGAATATTTCCCTCCTAAACTCTTTCACAACGACGGATTTGATGACTTTAAAGTTCTGTCATAATGATATTCTAATAAAAAAATATAATATAACTATTTAATCTTAAAAGTGAAACAAAAAATCAAAATCCACATGTAATTTCATTCTCTTTCACTTTCTCTCACACATACAAGAACCCTAGAAGCCAAATCGCTTAAAATCGATCCCCAAATCCCTCCATATCCACCACTCTCCAGCATGCGTTTAGCAGTTCTGAACCTCTCTGTCTATTTGGTAAGTGGTTTGTTATGCTCGATTTCCTTATACCTTCGTGTACGCTTCTCTAGCTAACTTTCAACGATTGTCAGGTGTAGAAGTTGGATGCTTGGGATGACCCACACATTAAGAATCAGATCTGACAATGGACAACCTAGGTAATATATTTCTGTGATTTGTTGAGTTTGGAGGTTTATGCCTATTTCATTGGGTAAGGATTTACATTAAGTTTTTTCCCCAAATATATGGACTTTGTTTCCAATATGTGAACTAGTTGTGGCATGTGTTAAATTTGCATAAATTGGTTGGATACAAGTTTAGGAATATGTTACTTGGAAAAAGAAAATAACATTTTGTAGACTTGCTTCTCAATTTGAGTTTACACACCACTTGTTTGATGAAATGCGTCAGAGGAATGTCGTGTGGGGTTAGGAGGGTGTGGATCTGAGTAGATGAGTTTGCCGAGACAGAGACTCGTATATTTTACTCACCCAATTTCACTTTTCTTAATTTATTTTTTAAATTTCTTAGTCAAACAAACAAATTAAAAATGAAGATACAGAAAAGCTAGAGCAAGAGGTCATCAATTACTAAAAATACTTCAACTAGTTGCAGAAGTTAGGCCAAAGAGAACAAGTGTCAACAATCATTAGACGAAAACCTGTTCATGACTGAAATTAATATGGGTTTGCTTAAATAAAAGGAAGTAATTTTTTGTGAAGAAAACAAAAGGCACCTGGAGTAAACAAGTGCTTTCTACTATCTATTGTACATATTTTTTGGTTCACTCTATTGCTTGAGAGTATTGTGCTCAGTGTTTGTGCTTGAATGCGGTGTGTTGTTTGAAACAGTGATATTCACATTTAGGCTCTGTTCTTTTCAACTTTTAAAAGCTGGACTGCATTGAAGTTGGCTGAACTGAACTGAATTTATTTCAGTGTAAATTTATAACTACGCATGGCTGAACTGAATTGAACTGCACTATATTAAATTGCAGTCCAAGAGAACATAGCCTTAATATTCTATGTTAAAAAATGAAAAAACTTACTTCTTTCATGTGTATAAATAATTGGTGCAAAAAATATTAGCACAATTATTTATTTATTTACTTGTTCATATATATATATATATTTTCACAATTATGGAATGTAAGTTTGTGGCTGAGAAATTAACTGTGATACTTTACTATTGCATTTCAATAGAGGTGATTGAGAAACGAAGATAACATTTGCATCTGTTATTCATGAATGCTATATATATTTACTAATTTGTTATTGAAATGGCTGCCATAGTTGTTAGTTATGAGATATACTAGTAAGTACTTGAAATTGAACTATTATTTCGTAAATCTGTTGCTTGAGATTTTAAACATTCTACCTTTATTTATGTCTTGTCTTAGTTTACTCTAAGAGGTTGTCATTGTTGACAAATTAATAAACCCATTTCTTTTTGTAGATATTGTCGAAAATAGTACAAGCAAAAAACTATCAGAAATAATTATGATTTTTCTCATGGAAAGGTTTGAGTCGTTTATTGCTTATCTCTTCTTTGCTTGTAATTCTTGAATTATTTGGTATGGTTACCTTGAACATGGTACATGATAAGAATTTATCAATTTGAGTTTAACGTATTTCCAACTCTAAGTTTATCTAGAACAGAATAGAATCTGAAACTTGCTAGACCAATATTTTGCGATTTTGCTTTCTTGTTAATAATTCATAAGTTACATTGTAATGTTATTGAGTTTGTTGGCATGTTTTTCTTAATCTGAATCTGTCTTTTTAATTTAAAAAGTTAGAACCGCATACGAATCAGATTGGAAACACTCTGAGTCTCTTTTCTTTTTCTTTGAAGCGGTGGCAAGTGCTAATCAAAACCATGTCTATGAATTAGAACCAAGTGGATGTATACTCTTTTTCTAATTTGGTACAGAGAATCACTAAGAACTTATTTCCTGCTGAAAATTGGCTCAAAATAGCAGCCTATTCATGCTGAGCTATCATATTGTGTTGATACTACGACGGTATGTCATTTTGATAATTTTCTGGTCTCATTTTGAATAGATTATTAGCTAATAGAGTTGGTGGCTCTTCCTTCCTGCTTCTAAACAAGGACAATTAACATAGTAATAGCAGGTACATAGAAAGTTTTATGCTAAAAAAACCCAAGTATATCTATGAATTCACTTTCAATGTAATTTTTTTTGTTCAATTTGTAGTCTTTGTGGATATTTTGTACCTCATTTCCTGATAATCAGCGTAACCCTTGTTAATATTTTAGTGTAATTGGATCAACTGGTTTGACCAATGCGATCGTGACATTTTCACCGAACAAGTATGGAGAGTGCGGAGTGCACACTTGTTCGGGTTCTGTTTACGATTTAGGGGGTCCGGGGGCAGCGCCCCCGGGTGCGGGGTCCAAGAGGCGGCAGCCCCTAGCAGCCCCTGAACCCACGCATCCTTTGGAAAAATTCATCAGAAAATGAATTTTTGTCCGAAACAGTGTGTCTATTGGACACAACTGAAACTCGGAAGAAACATGTCTTTTGGACATGGCTACTACCCCAAACAGCATGTCTGTTGATGTTTTGGCTATTTATTTCACCAAAACGATATTGGCCAGATACAGAAAAAATTCAGTTAAAATTTCACTGCAAACAAATTCTTGTTCTTGATTCTTTTTCTGATTTTATCCGATTGAAAATTTGGTAAACCGGCCAAATAAATTTCAATCTGACAGTGTTTTCGTGACTTCAGAAATATCCAAGTAATCCCCGATTTCCAACAACCCTAAGTAAAGTTTGCAGTTTTATATGTCTTTGTGTTTAGTTGATCAGATTGTTCTTTGTGTTGATTTAGTCTGATTGATATTTGATTTATAAGGGTTTTTGATATAATAGATGACTTTATGATCGATTTCTTTTTCAGTTGAATTTTGTACCTGCCATTGAACATGGAAATTGGTATAGTTTATGGGTATTTCTTCTGGGTGTTTTTTGATTTTACTTCATACTTATCAGATCATACTAACGTGAAGTTCTGATGGCGATAATATTAGGATTTGGATTCTCGAAAGTTAGTATTCTTTAAGGTTGTACATTTCAGTAAATTTCAGCCATTCATTGAGTTTTAATAGTCCGGATTTTATTACACTGTGGACCCCACTGAATCTTGACCATTAAAACTCAGTGGATAGTTGAGATTGATTGAAATGTGCAACTTTAGAGAGTTTGAACTTTAGAGAACTCAAATCCATGATATTAGTACTTCCATAAGTATTTGATAAATTGAAACATTTATTAAAGCCATTTATACTTAAAAAAGTCAATATGAGACGATCATTTATCTCTAGGTATGCTTATAGAGGAGTCAATATGAGATAACATATATCTTCAAGTAATATGTCAAGTTGAATTCATGTTACAGTGAGTAGTTTTTTTAGAAAAATCCAGCTAAAATTGTTGCTATTATTGTGATCATTGCCATGTCTATGTGTTCCATCTTTGTATTGCTCATTCAATATACGGGCATGATGTATTTTTCTAAAATAAGTATATGCACACTATTTCTCTTGAATATTATCTAATTTTAATGTTTTACAGATTTTTTTAAGTTAGTTTTACAGGTGACCAAATCCAATCCTTTTCATGTACATTCATTATGCCATTTATAATTCACTCTGTAATATACTACTAATGTTGTCTAATAATCAAGTCCTCACTCTACAGGTACCGGTAGAGCGGGCCAAAGTAAAAAATTATGTCAAATGAGAGATAAATATTAGCTTTGTATGTATTGAGGCTAGCTCTCTATTCACAAGTTGGATAGTTATACATATTTTGAATTCCCTCTATATGATATTGATATGATTAGTTTTACAAGATTTCCCCTTATTGTGCATCCAGATTTCTCCCTATTGAAAGCTTGAGTAGATCGGTTGCTAAGGAGCCAAGGAAATCCTTGATGGAATAGCAGTTCTTTCACTTAATCTGAGAGAGATATGCTTTGGCACTTCAGCTTCACTATCCCAAGCTCCTTATGCATGGTATTTTGTTTTGCTTTATTATATGTTATGCAGTTTTGTTTTCCAATAACTAGATGTCATTATTGGATATTGATTGGTGCAAGTCTAATGAAAAGTTCAGCTATTTTATCCCTTGTTCCTTGTTATAAATTAGGTGACATTTATAAAAAAAAATTAGGCACCATTAGAATACGAAATTTAGTTGCAAGTGTCACGGGCTAAGATTTTCGGACTTAAACACCGTGCGGCACTAGCACAAAACAACTAACGATTATTCTAGCAAAGCCTTTGCGAAAACTCAACACCACTTGCGATAGAAATGCGGAAGCTAAGTAATGCGAGAAAGGAGAGCTTTTGGAACTCACAAGTGAGCTTTGTTTTACTACTTTTCAAGTGTGATTTACAAATGAGGGATGCTTACATATTTATAGTCATTTCCACCTCCTCAACCGACGGTTGAGATCGATTCATCTAGAATGTTCTATGATCTAATGGCTAATATTTGCCTTCTAGATTTTTCTACAATAATACAAATCTTACTTGACTTTTCTACACAAGTAAAGAGAATTCTAGAAACATCTAGCTAAGTATAGATTATTCTATACAATTCTACAAAATACTAGAATATTACCTAGTAAAACCTCCTTTGCGAGCCGATTTGCGAGACTTTGCGAGGTTCTGCGAGAAACTCCGCATGTCTCAGTGTTGGGCCGTGTCATTCTCCCCCACTTGAGGTGGTAACGCCCTCGTTGCCATGTGTTGCGCTCACAGACCCTTGTGCTTCGAATTCCTCGACCAACTTCACCCAATCTCTTTGGTTGGCCGCCATATAATGTCGAAGATAGACTTCGAGCAAACTATTGACACGCTCCGTCTGGCCATCCATTTGAGGGTGCATTGTGGTGCTCATTTTTAACTCGGTACCGAACAAACGGAAGAGTTCTTGCCAAAACCTCCCTGTAAATCATGAATCCCTATCGCTCATAATCGACATCGGTAGCCCCTAATATTTCACCAGATGCTTGAGGAAGAGCTTGGCTGCGATCTCAGCTGTGCATTCCTTTGGGGTAGGAATGAAGATGGCATATTTTGACAATCGATCCACCACTACGAATATGCTTGTGCAACCTTCGATATGGGCAGTCTCATAATGAAATCCATCGAGATACTATCCCATACACGCTCCGAAATTGGTAGTGGTGATAGCAAACCATGCCGGTGCTCATGCTCCACCTTGTCTTACTGGCACACTAGACATGTCCTCATGTATGCCTCCACATCGTCCTGCATGTTTGGCCAATAGAATTGCTCTTGAGCTAGAGCTAAGGTGCGATGAGTACCTGGGTGGCCAGCATATCTCGAATCATGGCACTCCTTAAGAATGTCCCGCCTTAAGGTGTCCCAGGCTGGAATGTACAAATGGTTGCCTTTAGCGTAAAGTGCCCCATCCTCGACCCAGAAATGAGTGATCTTGCCCTCCTTGACCAACTCGATGAATCTCTGCGCTTGCTGGTCTAATGTCAATCCCTCTTTGATGCGCTCCAGCAATGTCCCCTCAGGTGTACTCGCCATCGGTGCTAGACATGTCTTTCGACTTAAGGCATCGGCCACATTGTTTGTCTTTCCCGGGCTATACTCCAGCTCGTACTTGAATTCCGCTAAGTAGTCTAGCCATCGTGCTTGCTTGCTTGACAACTTTGGCTGGCTTTGATGGTAGCTCATTGCCTTATTGTCGGTCTTGATCTTGAATGGCGTGGCTGCCTTCAAGTAATGCTCCTATACACGGAGGCAGTGGACAACCGCTAACATTTCCTTCTCGTGCGTCGGCCATCGCCGCTCGGTATCATTAAGCTTTCGGCTTTCGTAGGCAATGGGGTGGCCATCTTGCATAAGCACTCCTCCTAAAGCAAAGTCCGAAGCATCTGTGCATACTTCGAATGGCTTGTGAAAGTCAGGAAGTGCGAGAATTGGTTGCCTTGTCACCACATCTTTCAACGCCTCGAATGCGGTTTGCTGCTTGGCTCCCCAACACCATGCTTGGCTCTTTTTCAATAGATCAGCAAGTGCAAGGCAATGGCTGAATGCCCCTCAATGAACCGCCGATAATAATTAACAAGGCCCAAGAAAGATCGCAGCTCCGTCGGCTTTGTGGGCGGCTCCCACTCAACTATAGCCTTGATCTTTGATGGGTCCATCCGAATTTTCCCACCACCGATGATGTGTCCCAAGAAAGATACTTCGCTTAATCCAAACGAGCACTTCTTCTTCTTGACATAAAGCTGGTTTTCCCGTAGAACTCGGAGGATAACCCGCAAATGCTCCTTATGCTCGTCCATGGTGTTGCTATAGACGACTATGTCATCCAAGTATACGACCACGAACTTATCAACGAAATCTGCCAAGACCCGTTGCATCAAGGTGCAAAATGTTGCGGGAGCATTCGTCAAACTGAATGGCATGACTAAGAACTCGTATGAACCATATCTTGTAATGCACGCAGTCTTTGGCTCGTCTCCTTGGGCTATCCTCACTTGGTAGTACCCTTTGCACAAGTCCAGGTTCGAAAAATACTTCGCTTGCTGCAGACGGTCGAAAAGATCAGCAATGTGTGGCACGGGATACTTATTCTTCACCGTCACCTTGTTGAGTGCTCGGTAATCAACACGCAATCGAAGAGGTCCATCCTTCTTTCGTTGGAAAAGGACTGGTGCACCCTATGGACTCTTCGAAGGTCGAATATGGCATGCTTCGAGCAATTCCCCCAACTACTTTTTAAGCTCCTCGAGCTCACTTGGGCACATACGGTATGGTGCTTTGGCTATCGGCTTGGCCCCCTCGACTAGCTCGATGGCATGATCAATCTCTCTCCTAGGAAGGAGACCCATTGGCAGATCATCGGGCATAATGTCTTTGAATTCGGCAAGCACTGGCTCAACTTCCATCGGGATTGGCTGGCCTTCGTTAAACTCCTCCGATGGTGGATCCTCTTCTACCACAATTGCGGCAAAGGTGTGCTCCCCTCGCTTAAGCCCCTTCTTCAACTGGTTAGGGCTAAGCGCACCTTCCCTCTTGCACTGCACCACGCAAGGGTTCTCTCCTTGCATAATCACCATGGTATTATTGCTTGGTATGATTATCGGATTTGCTTGGTCCATGAATTCCATACCAAGAATGAGATCATAATCATCTATCGAGGCGATGGCAAAGTTGGCTTTACCTGACCAGGCTCCTATCGTAAGTGGCACATCTTTGGCAACCCCAACTAACCCAATCCACTCGCTATTCACTCCCTTGAAGCGAGTCTTAGACGGCTCCCATTTGATGCCGAGAGAACGTGCTACCTCCACGCTTAAATAGCTTGAATCAGCCCCGGTATCAAGTAGCCCCCATCGAGCCCCTTTCTCAAATGTGGCTTTGACGTACAAGCGACCTTGTTCACCCTTGTTTGTCTTTGCCCTCACCGCATCTAATCGCCTTAAGCATGCGACTCGTCTCTCCTCGTCCTTCTGCTCAAGGTCTTGGACAAAGGCTGCCAGTTTCTTTCTCGAGGGACAATCTCGGGTAAGGTGTGTCCCTTTGCATAAAAAGCACTTTGGCGTCTATGTTGGCTTGTCTCCCCTAGGCCTGTCGCTTGATGTCGCCTTGCTATCGGATGGCTTATGGTGAGACCTTTATTTATCTCCCCCACCTTTACTGTGGAACGACTTCTTCCCCTTGTCCTTGGTGCTTTCCTTCTTTTGATACTCCACGAGGGAATCAGCGATGCGGAGGGCTTGTTTGATGTCCTGAACATCTCGGCGTTGCAACTCAAGTTTGGCCCATCGGTTTAGCCCGTCCATGAAGCAAAAGAGTGCCTCCTTTGGAGAAAGATCGGGGATCTCTAGCATCGAGTCGGAGAACTCCTTGACATACTCCCGAATGTGGCCATCTCTATAGTGAAGATGGCGTAATTTGGCGCGGGCTTCATTTTTCGCATCGGCGGGTAGGAACTGCTTCCTTAACTCGTCTTTGAATTGTTCCCATGTGGTGACAGTCGCCTCATCGTCGCCAATTGGTTGGGACATACGTTTCCACCACGACAAGGCACTATCTTTTAAATAAAGAGAAGCTTGGAATGTCCTCACCGTTTCATCCACGATGCCAAGGGCACCAAAGTACTGCTCCATCGAGTAGAGAAAATCCTCTACGTCCTTCAATTTTCAGCCGCCGTTGTACATATCGGGCCTAGGCACATCGACCCTTGGAGTCACACCCACGACCCCGGTCGTCCCTTGAGCATGCAGAGCATTCACCCTTGCTCTAAGCTGCTCCACCTCGTTGCGCCTAACTCCATATGCCCGAGTAGCCTCAAACTCCTCTCTAAGTCTGAGGACATCGCCTTGGATTGCGGTGATCCTTGCGGCATTTTCCTCGCAAGCCTTCACGCAATGCTCCGATACGTCGTTGAGACTATCTAGCATCTCGTCCTTAACCTGCTGCACCATCTCTCGCAACTCCTCCTTGAATTGCTCGATGCATTCGGTAAAGATGCCCTCCACCATTGGAGTGTGCTCCGCCCAACGATTGTTATGTTCCCCCATGGCAAGCTCCAAGCGAGTGATATGCATCTCTTGGTTAGCCACGGGATCCCTTGCGATAGATTCCTCCTTACGGCCGCCTTTCCTTTGTTGCCTCTCCATCGCACGAGGCTCGCGCTCTCCACTCTCCACATTGCTCATGGTCTCTTGCAGATTCGACATCGCTCTGATACCAACTATCACGGGCTAAGATTTTCGGACTTAAACACCGTGCGGCACTAGCACAAAACAACTAATGATTATGCTAGCAAAGCCTTTGCGAAAACTCAACACCACTTGCGATAGAAATGCGGAAGCTAAGTAATACGAGAAAGGAGAGCTTTTGGAACTCACAAGTGAGCTTTGTTTTACTACTTTTCAAGTGTGATTTGCAAATGAGGGATGCTTACATATTTATAGTCATTTCCACCTCCTCAACCGACGGTCGAGATCGATTCATCTAGAATGTTCTATGATCTAATGGCTAATATTTGCCTTCCAGATTTTTCTACAATAATACAAATCTTACTTGACTTTTCTACACAAGTAAAGAGAATTCTAGAAACATCTAGCTAAGTATAGATTATTCTATATAATTCTACAAAATACTAGAATATTACCTAGTAAAACCTCCTTTGCGAGACTTTGCGAGGTTCCACGAGAAACTCCGCATGTATCAGTGTTGGGCCGTGTCACAAGGACCTACGTATGTTATGGAACTGCTATGTATCAGTTTGCTATGTGGATATGTACTTGGCCTTAGTATTTATGCATATTTAGTACATTATTTTTCTTTTGTTTGCCATCACAGGAGATCTGCAATGTTATTGGTTTATTAAGTATTCAACTAAGGTTGATATAATGTGGTGATTATTAAGGTTTTGTTTGTTTGCAAGAAGCAGATAAGCATTTATTATTTGGTTTTTTTATGGCATTTTTAGCTCCCTTCATTCTAAATATTATCTTATTATTTTATAATATTATAATTTTCATGTTTCTGAATATTATGACGGAGTTCTGTCATAAACCCATCAGAAAACTCTGATTGGTTATTCCTATCAGAAAAGCCGTCATCAGTAGCTGAAGGCCTTACCGTCACTAAGGTGTCAGAATATCCGTCATTAATTTACTGACACTCAAATTTCTGACGGTTGGCTTCCCGTCATAACGGCCGTCAGCATGATGATTTTCGGAGGGATAAGGATGATTTACTGACGGAATTTTCTGTCAGGAATCCGCTGTTTTCTTGTAGTGATCTTTTCAGAAATTTATTCCACACAGAGGACTTCGGCAAGGAGATCCTATCTCTCCTTATCTTTTTCTAATATGTGCAGAAGGACTGTCAGCTCTGATTAATGCTCGAATTGTTAATGGCGCTCTCCATGGATGTAAAGTTACTCCGTCGGCTCCTACTATTTCTCATTTGTTGTTCGCTGATGACAGCTTGTTTTTCTTTCAAGCTACTCTGGAAGAGGCTATGGTTTTGAAGAACGTGTTTCGCATGTATGAGATTGCTTCCGGTCAACAAATCAATTTTTCAAAGTCCTCTATCGTTTTCAGCCCGAATGTAAGTAACTCATTGCGGATTGATGTTGCTAATTGTCTGGGTGTTTCTACAGTCGATAGCCACAACATGTATTTGGGCCTTCCCTCTCTAATAGGTCGATCCAAAAAGAGTGCATATGATTACATTGTAGAAAAAGCCCAGAAGAAAGTTCAGAGTTGGAGAAGAAAGCATTTATCTCAAAGTGGTAAGGAAGTTATGTTGAAGTCTGTTGCACATGCTTTACCTACTTATGCGATGCAAATTTTCTTACTCCCATCACACACAATTGCCAATTTGGAGAAAAGTTTTCTCTAATTTTTGGTGGGATACTTCGGTTCATTGGATGCGTTGGGAAAGGCTTTGTTTACCGAAAGAGAAGGGTGGCCTCAATTTTCGAAGTCTCCGTGAATTTAATAAGGCGTTGTTATCTAAACAAGCTTGGAGAATTATTTCCAATCCGGAGTCTCTTGATAGCCGCATATTTAAGAGAAAATACTTTCCAAATTGTTCTTTTTTTATGCTCAATTAAAGAATAACGCAAGTTTCACTTGGAGGGGAATTTTCTCTGCTAGGAATATCATCAAGCATGGGATGAGGGCAGCAGGTAAATATACGGAATTGCAACTGGTAACCCTCAAAAAATAGCCCAAAAATTCAGTCCGATGTGATGCCGGGATTCGAGAATGCTACGGTGAACCTGCTACTGTCGCGCGACAGAAAGAGCGGGAATAATGCCCTTCTGCCGCTACTATTTTCTCCAGCGGAACAGCAGCAAATTAACAGAATAATTCTGCCATGGCATGAACAGAATGATAGCATTTATTGGAGGCTTGAACAATCAGGAGAGTTTTCAGTAAAGTCATGCTACTATGCGTTGTTACAGCAGTCCCCTCTTTGCAATTTGCCATCTAATTATGTATTTCAAGCTTGGGAAAATATCTGGAAAGTTCAAGCGCCTCCAAGAGTTCTATTTTTTCTATGGAAATTGGCTACAAGATCACTTCCCACGTTGATCAGGCTTCAAGAAAGAGGTGTCGAGGTAGATATCGTTTGCCCTTTGTGTAATGATGCTAATGAAAATGATTATCATGCTTTGATTGGCTGTGCATTTGTTTATCCCATCTGGGGTGAGATCTTTGGTGAGGGATGGCCTATTAGCATTCAAAATCTAAGTGATTGGTGGAGATGGTTAATGGTGAAGGACTGCCACACAATTTCAAAAGCATATGCTATTCTATAGGCTATTTGGGCAAGTAGGAATCATTTTATTTGGAACGAGAAATTTAGGCCACCTTCGCAATTGATGAGGCATGGGCTCAGGTTCCTCACCGAATGGAGTACAGTAAATCAAAGGGGCCCCTCTCCGTCTAATGTGGTTTGGCGACGACCTCAAGGCTCTTGGCTAAAGTGTAACATTAATGCTAGCTTATTTAACTCAGGCGACTCCATAAGCCACGGGTGTGTCGTTCGAGACTCAGATAGAAGAGTAGTGGTCACTCGATCTACTCTATTACAGGGAGGCGGAGACCCTTTCACGGCTGAGGCAATGAGTTGCAGAGAAGCCCTCAGTTAGCTTAAGGAGAACCAGTTTAATCGTATTATATTAGAATCGGATGCTCTCAACGTCGTCAACGCTTTGAATAGTAACTTATCTTTCTTCTCTCATATAGGATTGATTTTTTCAGATTGTAAAAGACTTTTCTCTCAGTTTTCTTCTATTCGTATCACTTATGTTGGTAGGTCTGCGAATCACGCTGCACATTTATTAGGTAGAGCAGTTGATTATTCGACGGGTAGGAGGATTTAGTTCTATACTTGTCCACCTTTAATTAGGGCTGTTATTACTTCTGATTAATCATATCGATGAATTCTTTCTGTAAAAAAAAATCAAATTCCAAGTTGAAGTCATATCTTTATTATTGCGTACCAATAGTGGAATTTTTAAATTATGTATTGTTAACTCGGTACTTAGCTGTTGTTCAATTTATTATTTTTTCATGGTATCGTGCAGTTCAAAATCTCTTTTATTTGTGTTGAAGGTTTTTTCGTGGATCCTTCATGGTTCAAATAACCATTAAATTATATCCATCGATTCGGTGATTCTCCGTTAGATTCAATTAATTTTTTTCAAAAAATTCATACAATATGGTTAATCCAAATAAAAATTTAAAAAAATCATAACAAGTTGTTTCTGTTAGAAAGTAACCATTACTTTGGTTCTGTATATCGGTGGATGATTTGAATGGTGGATAGTCATTCTCACTTCTTTTGGTGATTTGTTTTCACTGATGATATGACTTTTACTCTATTTTGTTGTTATGCCCTTCACCTTTGTTTGCTTTTATGCCCTCACTATATTTTTTTCAAAGTCTGAAAGCCATTATATATAAAACATAATCTCCAATTTCGAAAGAGAATCTTCGGAGTTGGCATAATATCTCTATAATTTTAATTATTAACCATTGAATTAAGAGAGTGTTGAATTACTTGAAGTGAAGGGAAGTTGGGAACGAACACATGCATTTTTTTGGCTCCATTATAGGATAAATATTGATACACATATGCATGTATTCCACACAATCAAGATATCTGACGTTACAGATGTGGATAGTATGTTGGAAATGGAAAGTTAGGATTTGTTTGGCTCATGGTTCATTAAAGTATGGTTAAGTATAGTATGGTATAGTTTCTTAAAAGTTTTTGTTTGAATAGATGGTATGCTATTGTATGGTTTTCTAAAGTTTTTAGTTTAATTTGAAGGAGAACCTTGGGGAACCACCAAATTGGTGGTTCTATTTTTATGGTTATTTGAACCATGAAATAATCATGGAGAACCATACTTACAAAAGGAACCGTGCAATTAAATAAGAGATTTTTAATTAGAACCATACCGTACTATAATGAATAATGAAAAAACCATGAGCCAAACAGGGCCTTAAACCCGGAATTGAATAACAGCTTTTTTCCTATAAATATGAAGTTTGAAGAGGTTATTAAATATTTAATCTAAAACCTCTCACATTCACATTGAAAGGTGTACCGATTGAGTTACACCTAATTGATTGAATAAGAAGCTTTTAATGGCGCTAAGTTTCATGATCTGACAAGCAATTTAATGGACGCAATTGATCACACATAAATAGTTGTTCAGGAATTTCAATAAAAGCAAATTTTAGATTCCATAGGTGATTTTGATTATGAAATCTATATTAATTTTTAGCCATAAATTTTAATTGGGATAAAACTTCAATACCAACTTACCTATAGTTGAGTGATAAAAACAATTAAGCGGAATCGTATGTCTCATAGTATGTATTGAACTATAATAAAAAAAAAATTGAACTTTCTCCTTTAATTTTCATAATCGACCTCTTGATGATAAGAGATCGGATTGAACGCAATTGAAACTTTTATGTAGTGATTTAGAAAACCACACTATTCGGTATCCTAGGAATTGAAACTTTCATCTTGTAACGAACCGAAATTTCCAAAATTTTGCTTATAATAAATTACTATGGTATTAAAAATATCATAGAAATTATTTTTTTATGGTTATTGTTGTTATTGGATATAAGGCATGAGGAAATAAGAGCTAATTATAGTAAGAAGGATGAATTGGACATTTAATTATTTGTCCAAGGGCAAATACATACATACTCACAGCCTCTTCTTCCCTCATCCATTTCACTTCATCTTCTTCTCCATTCTTCCCTTCTCCCTTACCAAAATTTTCTATAATCCAAAAACTTCCGATTTCTTCGATTCAACTTCGAATTCTTATTAGAAATCGATCCTTAAGCCCTCTATCATCATCAATTTCAGTCAATCAAGACTAGAAGAGGAGGATTTCAGAAATTAAGATTCGGATGAATAGTAACCCGAGTTTGAGGTGAGTGATTTTTGGTGAAATTAAAGCTTAATTAGTAGAATTCATGGTAGATTAAGCATATTTATGGTATTAGGAAGTTTATTTATGCAATATCTTGATAGAATTATATATGGCTGTTGTAGAGGAAGCTATTGCAAGTAAATCAAAGGCAAAAGGGGTAGAAGAGAGCTAGAAAGAGCATAGAAAAAGGTTTGTGTCCCGAATTTCAATTTCTCGGTTTTTCGGGAAATTTTCCAGATTATATACCTGTTTTGTTTTAATGTTTTCTCTCATTATATAAATCCGATTTGAACGATTCTTGATTCTATTGATATCTACAGAAAGTAAGGAACATATGTTCAGAAGAAACCTTGTTGAATTTCGTTCGTTTTCAATGTGAAATTTTCGTTTGAAGTTGAGTCATGAAATCTGTTTTCGGAAAATCTCAGCTTGGTATACTGTTTAGTATTTTGATCATAACTTTGGTTATACAATTTGGATTTCTGTGATTCTGGTGGATTTGGAAAGCTGAGACATGTGTCTAATTATGTTTAGAAGAAAGTTCTTCGATTGGATGATGTTTTGATAGTGAAAAATGCAGGGGAAGTCAGGTTACGAAACCTGGAAAAATTCTGGAAAGTATGATATTGATTTTATTGAGTTTTAATTGAAGTTTGATGCTTAAAAATTTGGGATTTGGATTTCTTAATTACTGAAGTTATGTTGAATTATGATTGATGGTTTATACTGGAATTTTTAAGATGTTACTTTGATTTATTGCCCTTATTAAACGAGTAGAATACGGGTCAGGGTAGATTGGCGCCAATAAAGGGGGGTACAGTACTGTACAAACAATTGAAGCTTTGGCTTCGGGCTTTGGCCGATATTATGATATGTATATATATTGATATTGAAGCTTCGGCTTCGGGCTTGACCGATATATTGATTTTTGAAGCTTCGGCTTCGGGCTTGACCGATATATTGATTTTTGAAGCTTCGGCTTCGGGCTTGACCGATATATTGATTTTGAAGCTTTGGCTTCGGGCTTGTCCGCTCCCGTATCCATTTTACCGTTATTCAGGACTTGTTTACTTTGGGCAATATGTGGTCAAAGTGTTTGGAAAAGATTGGATATAAATTTGATTATACCTTAAAAGGATTATTATATAAGTTTTGTGAGTTGTTTTCATAAAGTTGGTTAATTTATTTTTGACTTATAAATATACTTTGTTTCTATTTTAAAAATATTCAAAGTTATTTTTTTTTGGACACCACTAAGCAAATTGCTTAGCGTGTAGTTGATTTTCTACGCGTAGGTGGAGAACTTGTAGATAGCTTGGACCAAAGTGGTACAGGTGGATTAGCTTAAAGAGCAATTAAAGAAAGATTTCAAGGTGGATTTATATTTTAATGTAATATTATGGTTTGTAGAATAATGGCATGTACTAGAGAGTGAGAAATGTAAAGTGACATTGAGAAATATTTGGAGAATAATTAGCATTTGGAGAAAAATTTGGAGTTTAAAACTTTATATTGGTATTTGTACGTATTAAATCTATAGGTATTGAACTCTATATAATGGAGTAGAGTTGTTTATTGGGTGTTTATTGTTACCGTGGCGCTCTCTATAGAGGGGGGGGCGTTACATTTGTTGGTATCAGAGCTGAGGTTTAGGCGATTCTAGGACTAGTATGTACATGCCATTTAAGATATAAATATGTTATGTTAGTTGTTTGATCCACTTTGGTCCAATTTTCAGGAATAAATTATGGCTAGTAGTAGTCACAACCAGAGTGAGGAAGAGGATGCTGAGAGTACGGTCCGTATTAGACAAGGGGATGAACAAAGACATGAACCTCCACCAGTTCATGGCTTTCCTGAACAACCTACTCCAGCACAAGCTGCTTTACTTCAGCATATGACTACTGAAGTAATCACACAAGTACTACGAAACATACAAATCCCCCAAGTTCCTGTAGTACCTCACATTGAAAGAAGAGAGGAGAGAACTCCTCTTGAAAGAATCAAGAAGCTTCCAGCTGATGATTTCAAAGGGGATACAGTGAATCCTGCAATTGCAGAAGATTGGCTTGATCATACTAAATGGTGTATGACTAGGCTTCATTTTACAGATGAAGAGAGATTAGACTGTGTTCAAGGTCTACTCAAAGAACAAGCTAGGAGGTGGTGGGATAATATTGTGAGAGAAAGGCGACCCGGAGAAATCACCTGGGGTCTTTTCTTGGAACAATTTGACAAGAAATACGTTAGCGAACGATTCAAAGATGAGCAGAGGAAATTGTTCTTGTCTTTGAGACAGGGACGCATGACTGTATCAGAATATGAAGTTCAATTCCTTAAACTCGAGAGGTATGCTCGTGATATCGTTGACAGTGAAGTAAGGCGATGTAAGAGATTCGAAGATGGGCTAAATGATGAAATTAGAGTACATTTACTTGCACAAAGGATTAGGGTGTTCAATGACTTGGTTGATGCTGCTACGGGCATTGAGAAGATTAATTCAGATAGACAACAAAGAATGGCTAAAAGGTCTGGATTTCAAAAGGGATCACAGGGTCCAGCTAGTTCAGAATCTCCAAGTAAGAGACAGAAGGGAACATCAGAACAAACACAATCTCATTTTAGAGGGTTTTCACCGAGACAAACCATAAGTACGGGGTCAGCGGCTAGTGTACCTTCAGGTCGAGGCAGAGGAAATATTCCACAATGTTCTAATTGTGGAAGGATGCATACAGGGGAATGTTGGGGAAAAGGTAGAGTCTGCTTTAAATGTGGCTCGAGGAAACATTTGATTGCAAATTGTCCACAAAGACAGATAAGTACATCTGCACCTACAGTAGTTCCTACTCCTACAATGCAAGGTGGAAGAGGAAGGGGAAGAGGAAATGCTAGTGGTTCAAGTGGGCATGATGTGGCTCAACAAGCACCGCAGAGTGGTAGACCGGGAGGAATGGCGCGAAGTTATGCAATCCGAGGGCCTGAGACTAGAGAATCTACCGTAGTTATTGTCGGTAAATTTTCATTCTTTAATCATGATGTTTATGCTTTGATAGATCCTGGTTCATCTCATTCATATATATGTACTGCATTAGCACAAGAGAAAGGATTGCGTGTAGAAGAATTAGGAGAAAATATTGAAGTGACTAATCCTTTAGGACACAGTGTGATAGTAAACAAAGTGTACATGAATTGCCCTATTATGATTCAACATCAACTTTTCAATGCAAATTTAATTGAGTTACCTTTCCGAGATTACGATGTTATCTTGGGAATGGATTGGTTATCGGAACATCGAGCTATGGTGGATTGCAAAAACAAAAGAATGTCACTTCAAGTTTCTGATGGAGAAGAAATAGTTATCGTGGGGGAAAGATTAGATTATCTCTGTAACATAATTTCTTTTATGAAGACTAAAAGGCTAGTTAGGAAGGGATGTCAGGCCTACCTAATCTTCGCTCTAGAATTGAAGGAGGGTGAGTTAGAATTACAGAATATTCCTACGGTATGTGATTTTCCTGATGTATTTCCAGAAGAACTACCGGGGTTGCCACCAAAAAGAGAGGTAGAATTTGCAATTGATGTATTGCCGGGTACCGCACCAGTATCCAAAGCACCATACAGAATGGCGCCTGCTGAACTAAAAGAGTTGAAGATTCAGTTGCAAGAATTGTTAGACAAAGGATTCATACGCCCGAGTATATCCCCATGGGGTGCACCAGTGTTGTTTGTTAAGAAGAAAGATGGGTCACTCCGATTGTGTATTGATTACCGGGAGTTGAATAAATTGATAGTGAAAAACAAGTATCCATTACCGAGGATTGAAGACTTATTTGATCAACTCAAGGGTGCCAAATACTTCTCCAAGATTGATTTGAGATCGGGCTACTATCAGATGAGGGTGAAAGATGATGATATTGTAAAAACGGCTTTCCGAAGCAGATATGGGCACTATGAATTTTTGGTGATGCCATTTGGTCTAACTAATGCACCAGCAGCATTTATGGACCTTATGAACCGTGTCTTTTACTTATATTTAGACAGGTTTGTAGTGGTTTTCATTGATGATATTTTGGTGTATTCTAAGTCACGGGAAGAGCATGATCAACATTTGCGGATAGTCTTCCAAACTTTGAGGGAAAATAAATTGTATGCCATGGCTTGAAGAAGTTTCTTTCTTAGGCCATGTTGTTTCTGCAGAAGGAATTAAAGTGGATCCTAAGAAGATAGAAGCAGTTGTTGAATGGAAACCACCAAAGAACCCTATGGAAGTCAGGAGTTTTCTTGGCTTAGCAGGGTATTATAGAAGATTTGTGAAAGGATTTTCAGTCATTGCTGGCCCACTGACGAAACTACTTCAAAAGAACGCAAAATTTGAGTGGAATCACAAGTGTCAAGAAAGTTTTGAGAAGTTGAAAGCGATGTTAACAGAAGCACCCATCCTTACCCAACCAGAGCCTCGAAAAGACTTTGTAATCTATAGTGATGCTTCACATAGTGGTCTTGGGTGTGTTTTGATGCAAGAAGGAAAAGTGATTGCCTATGCTTCCAGGCAATTGAAGAATCATGAAAGGAATTATCCTACTCATGATTTGGAATTGGCTGCAATAGTCTTTGCCTTGAAAATTTGGCGACATTATCTTTATGGAGAAAAATGTTATATTTATACAGATCATAAAAGTTTAAAATATTTGCCAACACAGAAAGAGTTGAATTTAAGGCAAAGAAGGTGGATGTAATTCATTAAAGATTACGATTGTCTTATTGATTACCATCCAGGAAAGGCTAATGTAGTGGCAGATGCTCTCAGCCGAAAGACAATGATGGCACTAAGGGCTATGAATACGGGGTTAGCTCTTACTAGTAGTGGAGCCTTAATTGCAGAATTAAAGATTCAACCTGTACTACTACAACAGGTTAAGCAAGCACAAAATGAAGATGATGACTTAAAGATTATTCGAGCACGGACACAAGTGGGTATCGTAGATGACTATATGGTTCGAGTAGATGGGTGTCTATATTTTAAAGATAGACTATATGTGCCAAACAATGAAGAATTAAAGAAGAATATCTTACAAGAGGGGCATAGTAGTCCTTATGCGATGCATCCTGGAGCAAACAAGATGTACCAAAATTTGAAGAGCCATTATTGGTGGAATGGAATGAAGAAAGACATTACTAATTATGTTGCTCAATGTCTAACTTGTCAACAGGTGAAAGCAGAACATCAAGTTCCTTCTGGATTGTTGCAACCTATAACAATTCCAGAATGGAAATGGGAAAGAATCACAATGGACTTCGTGACGTCTTTACCACGTACACAGAAGAAACATGATGCAGTGTGGGTTGTTGTAGATAGATTGACAAAGTCTGCCCACTTTCTTCCAGTTAGGATGGATTATTCACTTGATAGGTTGGCTCAGTTATATATATATGAGATAGTAAGGCTACACGGAGTGCCTATTTCAATCATTTCTGATCGAGATCCAAGATTTACTTCGAGATTTTGGAAGAAGTTGTAAGAGGCCTTAGGTAGCAAACTTCATTTCAGTACTTCATTTCATCCTCAAACAGATGGTCAATCTGAAAGAGTAATTCAGGTATTGGAAGACATAATGAGAAGTTGTATCATCGAATTTGAAGGAAGTTGGGATAAGTATTTGTCCCTCATGGAGTTTTCTTATAATAACAGCTATCAGTCAAGCATACAAATGGCGCCATATGAAGCATTGTATGGAAGAAAATGTCGAACTCCATTATATTGGACCGAACTTAGTGAAAACAAGATTGTGGGGCTGGATTTGATTCAGGAGACAAAGGAAAAGGTAAAACTTATTCAAGAAAGATTGAAGGCTGCATCGGATAGACAAAAATCTTATGCTGATCTAAAAAGAAAAGACATTACTTATGAAGTGGGAGATAAAGTATTTCTCAAAGTATCTCCTTGGAAGAAAGTCCTGCGATTTGGCAAGAAAGGCAAGCTCAGTCCGAGATTCATTGGCCCATATGAGGTTATAGAGAAGGTTGGACCGGTAGCTTATCGGTTGGTACTACCCCCAACACTCGACAAAATTCATAACGTGTTCCATGTGTCAATGTTAAGGAGATACAGATCAGATCCATCACATATCTTATCTCCTGATGTCGTAGAAATCGAACCCGACCTGACGTATGAAGAGGAACCGATACAAATCTTAGCGAGAGAGGTTAAACAATTGAGAAACAAGTCTATACCTTTGGTAAAAGTACTTTGGAGGAATCATAAGGCTGAAGAAGCAACTTGGGAACCGGAGGATACAATGAAAACTCAATATCCGCAACTGTTTTCAGGAAATTTTCGGGACGAAAATTCATAAGAGGGGGAGAATTGTAACGAACCGAAATTTCCAAAATTTTGCTTATAATAAATTACTATGGTATTAAAAATATCATAGAAATTATTTTTTTATGGTTATTGTTGTTATTGGATATAAGGCATGAGGAAATAAGAGCTAATTATAGTAAGAAGGATGAATTGGACATTTAATTATTTGTCCAAGGGCAAATACATACATACTCACAGCCTCTTCTTCCCTCATCCATTTCACTTCATCTTCTTCTCCATTCTTCCCTTCTCCCTTACCAAAATTTTCTATAATCCAAAAACTTCCGATTTCTTCGATTCAACTTCGAATTCTTATTAGAAATCGATCCTTAAGCCCTCTATCATCATCAATTTCAGTCAATCAAGACTAGAAGAGGAGGATTTCAGAAATTAAGATTCGGATGAATAGTAACCCGAGTTTGAGGTGAGTGATTTTTGGTGAAATTAAAGCTTAATTAGTAGAATTCATGGTAGATTAAGCATATTTATGGTATTAGGAAGTTTATTTATGCAATATCTTGATAGAATTATATATGGCTGTTGTAGAGGAAGCTATTGCAAGTAAATCAAAGGCAAAAGGGGTAGAAGAGAGCTAGAAAGAGCATAGAAAAAGGTTTGTGTCCCGAATTTCAATTTCTCGGTTTTTCGGGAAATTTTCCAGATTATATACCTGTTTTGTTTTAATGTTTTCTCTCATTATATAAATCCGATTTGAACGATTCTTGATTCTATTGATATCTACAGAAAGTAAGGAACATATGTTCAGAAGAAACCTTGTTGAATTTCGTTCGTTTTCAATGTGAAATTTTCGTTTGAAGTTGAGTCATGAAATCTGTTTTCGGAAAATCTCAGCTTGGTATACTGTTTAGTATTTTGATCATAACTTTGGTTATACAATTTGGATTTCTGTGATTCTGGTGGATTTGGAAAGCTGAGACATGTGTCTAATTATGTTTAGAAGAAAGTTCTTCGATTGGATGATGTTTTGATAGTGAAAAATGCAGGGGAAGTCAGGTTACGAAACCTGGAAAAATTCTGGAAAGTATGATATTGATTTTATTGAGTTTTAATTGAAGTTTGATGCTTAAAAATTTGGGATTTGGATTTCTTAATTACTGAAGTTATGTTGAATTATGATTGATGGTTTATACTGGAATTTTTAAGATGTTACTTTGATTTATTGCCCTTATTAAACGAGTAGAATACGGGTCAGGGTAGATTGGCGCCAATAAAGGGGGGTACGGGAATGAACCGAATCCACACCCGAAAGAGAGAGTTTCGAGATTGTGCTGGTATGGGACAGCAGAATTAAGAACGGTTAAGGATTTCGAGGTTATAATGGTATGGGACATTACAATTGAGAGAGACTTAAGAGATTTGATTGGTACTACCTATACCAACAAGGTGCACCTTCTTTTCGGGAGCCTACTCGGGAGAACTCCAAAGTTGAACGTGCTTGACTTGGAGAAATCTCGGGATGGGTGACCTCCTGGGAAGTAATTTCCAGGAAGTGAGCGAGTGAGGACAAAGCTCACTGGAAAGACTCGTGTTGGTTTGTGGGGGCAGTCGGTCGAACCCGGGGTGTTACACATCTAGTGAAAGCAATAAAGCGATATAGTTTAATTACAATCTTATATTTTTACGATAGTTTATTTGATAGTTTATTTGTAAAGGGAAGAGAATTTAAACTCAAATCAATTTAATGTTTATAATGTCCCTTATTATTAGGTATTGGTCAAGTGACCACCACATTGTTATAATAAATCTAGCAAGTGTGAGGTTGCGAGATCAAACCTCATAATAAATAAAGTTGGCAAAAATGGGGTAATAATCTACAATGATACATGAACTTTGCTCTTACTAATATAATGGTACATGAACTTTAAAACTTGACATAATGGTACATCAACTTATCAATTTACTAACATAATGGTCAAAATTATCATATACTACTAAAAACTACCTATCACTATTATGTTATTCCTATTCTACCCCTTTCTTCTTCCTAATTCCAACCCACTTACAATTTAATCTCCACGGCCTATACAACCATGGCCACTCCCCTCCCCCAATGCCCCGTCCCTTAAATTTCTTAAAAAAGATAACTTCACTATCCAATCAAAATCAACTAATTTCTATGATTAAATTAGCCTTATTGTTTGTTTTATTTTATCAAATGAAAAAAACAAAGAGAATAAAACAATGGAAAAACATGTCTATATCAAGGTCCAATGGAATGATTTTCTCCATATCAGTTCAACCATTTAATTTCTAATCTCAAAAAATGCGATTTTAGAGATAAATTAGCTAATTTAACATAATTTCTCTTCAACCTATTTTATAATAATCTTCAATTTCTTGTTGTTCACTGGTAATCAATGGTGGAGCCTTTGAACCCTAATCAAACACTCCCTTGTTAATTTCTTCTTGATTAATTAATTATAATTACCCAAAGTTTGAAACTTTTTAAATCACCAAAGGAGAGAGTGAGAGAGAAATGGTGTGTACACATTTTGGATTCAGGTTTAAGAGGTGCTTATTGAGTTCTATAATTCCTTATAATTGTCTTTGAATATCAATCAAATAAATTTTTGGTCGATTTGATTTGAATCTAAAAAAGCCATTAATCTAAAACAAGCATGGTGAAATCAAATGGAGAGATATATATGAATTCGGATTTGGGTGGTAGCTGATTTAATTTTTCTTTTGTCGTTGGGAAGAAATGAGAAAGGGTATAAAGGAAAAAACAAAATTTAATTAGGTTAGCTATATAACTAAAGGTAATTATTGAGTTGTAAATAGTAACTTTAATCATTATATTAGTTATTTATTAAGTTGATGTACATTTATGTCAAGTTTTAAAGTTCATGTATCATCATGTTAGTAAGCGTAAAGTTCATATACTCTTAAAAAAATTTAGTCCAAAATTACCCCTTATTATTAAAAAAAATTTGCTACCTTCCCACAAAACCCAATATAACTTAAAAAATCTTACATTGTATTGTCTAGAAATTTTGGGTATTGGAATATTTTGAGAAACTCAATTGAACAAAGTCAAAGAAGTTAAACTTTTATATTAGTATTTTGTATTTCTCTGATTTCACTTAATTAATACAAATTATTAATGAACTAGTACAAAGTATACAATTCTAGTCATAGAGTTTTGGATCAGACAACCTTGGTGTAGGAACAAGAACAAGAGGATTTCTCAACTTCAAAACAATCCCAAATTTCTCAGTAAGATCAACATTTGTCTTCCCCTCAGGCAATTTCCAATCAAAAGAATGCAAAAGTGTGGCAAGTGAATACAAATACATCCTTTCAGCCATAGCAATTCCAGCGCAAATTCTCCTTCCAGACCCGAATGGAAAATAACTAAAATCTTTTCCACTGTAATCCCATTTATTGTCCAAAAATCTCTCAGGCTTAAACTCCAATGGATTTTCCCAGAGAGAAGGATCTCTGTGAATAGCCCAAACGTTAATGAAAACCCGAGCTCCCTTAGGAATGGTGTAGCCTCCTACAATAGAGTCATCACTTGGGCAATGGGGGACTAATAGAGGGAGTGCTGGGTGCAGCCTAAGTGTCTCTTGCATTATTGCATATAGGTAAGGCAATTGGTTCAAGTGGTTCTCCTCTACTGTGTTGTTTTTGCCAACAACTGCATCTATTTCTTGTTGTGCTTTTTGCATTACTTTTGGTTTGTTTATTATTTCTGCCATGGCGAATTCAATTGAGTTTGCTGATGTGTCTGTTCCACCTACAATCATATCCTGTAAAAACATAGACTGTTATATGCCTTTTCTTATTAGAAAAGTTTATTTAATCTAATTCAAAAGCTTCTCAATATTAGAGGCCCTATTTTATAATTTAGGGGCCTAATACATCAATAGCATCCTCGACTTGTCCCAAAATCCCACTGCCTCCATAAACTTTGAAAGTGTCCCGCAACTACCTTCCACTGCCTCCATGAACTTTGAAAGTGTCCCCGCAACTACCTTAACTTTCGAAAAGTGCACGACTTTGCTCCCTAAATGCCACATGTCAGATTTGGATTGGCAAGGGAAATCTTGAAAAAAGATATCTGCGAAAAGTAAAACTAACCAAAAGATGACACGTGGCATTCAAGGAGGAAAGTTGTGCACTTTTTGAAAGTTGAGGTAGCTGCGGGAACACTTTCAAAATTCAAGGAGGCGGCAAAATTTTGGGAACAAGTTGAAGAAGTTATTGATCGATTAAACCTAATTTCTACTCAGCGTGTACATTTAATATATCTGCATGTTAAGGATAGAGGTTTCTTTTATGTTAAATTGTCTACTATCTTATTTTGAATCCTACGATATTGGTCTAATGGTAGAGTAACGATTATTTTGGAAAAAAAATGTAATAATAGAAAAAATACTAAAAAGAAAATCTTGTTGTATGTTGGGAGTAGACCACCTCCACCAATATGAGTGCACTGCATTAGCATTGACCTGGGATACTTTAATTGGTCAAAAATAGTATTCTCCAGTAACTCCTGTAGTTGTATGTGAAGGGAGCACTCGGATAAGAATATGGATTTGAATTTAGATTCGGATTCTCTCCTTATATAAATGGAATTGGCTAATGCTCAATTTTTTTATAGAGGAATCAAACAAATTTAAGTTTCTCATCAATTTAGTCGACAACTTTAGACCTTATTTTTATCAAACTAATCTAAAAACAACACATTAGCAATAGATTTAGCTTTTGTCACGTAGTACACTAGTTGACCTATAAATGACAATTGCCGAACCGATAGCTAAATTATTGTTATTATGCTCAGTGTAAGCATCCACACATAGGCCACTTCAATTTTCAGTTATTAACTATGCAGACACATAATCAATTCAATAATTCATTATGGGTAATTGGGTATATTAATACTTTAGTGTTTATTTGTCTTCTTTATCATTATTAAGCTTTTGGAGAAGTAACATTAAATTTGACACCAAAATAAAATATTGGCTGAAATAATAAAAATGTAAACTTGTCTGTCGAGCGAGTTAGGCTCGTACTTGGTCGGGCTTTATAATAAAAACTTAAACTTAAGTCCGGTTCAAGCCTATAAAATGAAACTTCAGGCTTATGTCGAGCTAACTAAGTCATTTTTAAGCCTAACTTATGATCTATACATAATTTTTTCTTTATTATTTTATAAACTAAATTAAAAAATCGAGCACCCATATAAAAATGTTCAAATTTTACATAAAATTATAGGTTTTAGTAAAATCCTTTTATATATAACTAAAAATTTAATAGGTTAAATTAAAAAAATCAATAAAAACTATTAAATATAAAATTATTGGATCTTAAAGTCGATCCTCGTAACTTCAAACTTGAATAAACTTGAAAATAAAATAAGTATCCAAACTAACTATTTCAATAGGCTTAGATAGGATTTGATGGATAGTGCAGCCGGCGAACGGGTATAAATGTAATAGATAAAAAGAAGATTACCATGAGCAAGGCTTTGAGATGAGTCATAGTAAAAGGAGCCTTGGCATCTTCTTCATCTTTAATTTTCAACAAAAACTGCAAAAAGTCTTGATTTCCTTCCCCACTTTCCCCTTCCCTTTCCATCTTTATCCTCTTCTCTATCATTCTCTCAAATATCCCATCAAATTGCTTTGCCAATCTCTCCATTTTCTTTTTCATCCCTTGCAAGTCAAACCGACCCAAACCCGGAAAAAAGTCCGACACATTCGGACTACCCAATAACGCCGTCATCTCCCCCACAACTTCCCTAAACTCTTTCCCCAAATTAGCCTTCTCTTCTCCTCTCACCGTCCCTCCCCACATCATATTCGTTACAACATTCATAATCGACTGAAACAACTGCTCGCCGACGTCCACCGGCGACCCGACCCGGCCGTGCACGCTACTCACAGTCCGCCGGACCTCGTGCCGGCGGAGCGAGTAGACGGAATCCAAGGTGGTGTTGCTGAGCATTTTGAGGACGCAGACTTTCCTCAAGAGCCTCCACTGCGGCCCGTACGGCGTCCAAACGATGTCGTTGCCACCGTACGCGGCAGATCGGGCGACATCGGGAACATCGCGGTTGGCGAAAGTGACGTCGTGGTCTTTGAGGACTTCTCGGGCTAGAGATGGAGAGGTGATGATGATTCCGAGCTTGAATCCGAGTCGGAGTTTGAGAATCGGGCCGTACTTCTGGGCTAGGTTGGCGAAGTAGGTGTGGAGCTCTGGATCGAGAGAGGCGAGGTTCCCGATCAGCGGCAGGGCCGGCGGACCTGGCGGCAGAGAGGAGGTGGATTTGTTGGAAGTGGTGTACATGTACCAGATAAGAGCAAAGATGGAACAGGAGATTAAAATGGAGATTGGAGAGAGATCGGAGGTTAGATTTTGGAGGAAACTGGAGATGGTAGGCATGATTGGACTGTGGGGATGAATTTGATGAAGAAGATGGAATACTTATTTATAAGTATAATATACGTGGAATTAATAATTGTGAACTTATGATAATATGGTCCACAGATATGGACAAAAAGGGATTATAGAGTATGGCTGAAATGCTTGAAAAGGATCTTTCTTGTTTATTGGTGAATTTTTTTCTAGTTCGATGGGATCAAGTGGTGTTGATATATGAAGAAAAATTGGGCAACTTGAAATGGATATTGAGAAATTGTAGGTGTCGACAAGGCTCTGTAATTGATGAAATTATCTTCAATGAATCATTAAAGCAAATAAAATCACCAATCAAACAAATATTATATACAAACATTCAAAAAAAACAAATCAGAGTAGATAAACAAGTTCCATTAAAACATGAACAAGCTCTTGTTTTCAAATCAATTTAAAAAAGTTTCAGACCTTTGTTATTCCACTAATTAGAGTAGAATAAAAGCTGCAGAGAACGAGCTCCGATGATCTGATCACGAAGCTTCGAATTTTATCATCCCGTTTATCTTGTTCTTCTCTTTCTTATTTATGGCGGCCACAATGATTTTGAGATAATCGCCGATGACGGAATCCAAATTAGAAATCCTGTGCTGTAGGTGTCGACATGGCGGCCACAGTGAACCCTGTGCTTTAGGAATGAGCTAATGGATGAACTTTTACCAAGTAGGGTGGACTAATAATAAATTGTCCTTCTACCTACATTTCCTAATTTCTTCATTTTTTTATTAAGTTTTATTTTATAAATAAAGATTTATTTTAAAGATGTTGAATATTAAATTTATGATCTGCATCTCTATCTTAATAGTGTATAAATTAAACTATACCTAATTATTTAAATATTTATATACAGCCAGGATAAACTTGAATTTGATTTATAGGTTGGACAAAGTTTGAGAATTAAATTTCAAACTGAAGCACGGTTGACAAAAACCCAATAAATAATTTTATGTGGGCTTATTTATAAGATGTATCAAATAATAATAATTCAATATTTTATTCCACAAAAGATAGCCCAAATGCCCGAGCAAAAAATAGCTAGATGCCAAAGAGTAAGAGGCAATATAGCCATCAAATGCCCGACAGCGTCATGTGAGAAAAAATTCAGACGACAACCAACGAAATATAACCTAGCTACATAAAGATTTTTAAAATAGTGGCTACAAGTGGCTTGAAGAATGGCTTGCGGTTGCAGAAATGATGAATTTTACAAAGAAATTCGACAGTGAAAATACAGCCTGAAGGTTTGAAGATGGGCGTAATTTAATATAGTTGAAGAACTTGAAAAGGATTCACCAAATGAAACTAAGAAGTTTACTGTGTTAGGTTATTAATTTCGGGGCCGGCCATTAGGAAGCGAAATGAACGACCGTTTAGAGCCTCAAATTTTTTACCTCAAATTTTAGTTTTATTATAATATGATTATAAAATTAAAATTTATATACTATTGTAATAACAACAACTAGATTTCAACTTCCGCCAACAGGTAGAGCGTAGCGCCCATATCACCCTTCGTCCGCTCATTTCCCTTTTTTTCATTTTTTTTATCCTTTTTTTTATTTCTCTCCTTTTCCATCTTTCCTTTCATCTATCTTTTCCTAAATTTTATTACCTCTTATTTTTCCTTATTTTTCATTTTTTTTTCAAAAAATAATATTTATTTTCTTTTCAATCCATCAAATCATTAATATAATAATAAATTAATAATTTCATAAATTAAATATTATAATCGATTTTATCTTTTTAAGAAAAATAACAGCATTGATTCTTAAGTCTCTCATATATTTAAAGTAAATAAGAGCTTTAAGTATTTATTATTTTTATTATTAATTGATAATAATTTAAGAAAATGACTAAGTAAGTTTTTTTAGTATAGTATTTATTTGCTTAATATAGTATTTTTTTCTCACAAATATACAATTTGGTATTCAATTTTTTTTCACTATATTAATTACAGTTTGTAATGTAAAAGTTAGCATTGCATATTGAATAAAAGCATTTGATAAATAATCTTGTATTTCAAAAAGCAACAATATTTATTTAGTTGTTTAAAAAATATTTCATCTAATTTTATTGTCATATGTTAATTAAGTCATTTATAAAACAAATTTAAAACCTATTGTATTTTTATATCTTTCAAAATTATAAAAAAAACAATAAAAGCGATCATTAGATTTTAAAAAACAATTATTGTGAATATTTTACTGAAATTTGCTTAAAAAATAATTGAATAATTAAAATTTTTAAAATGATAATTTCATAACCCAAAAAATATGTATGCATGATTTTTTTTATTAGTGAAATACTTAATTTGATGAAAGTTTTGTCAACATATTTTCATCTAACAAAGGCCTAAATTTCATCTTCTGCTCAGGGTTCCGAGAATTCCCGAGACAGCCCTGATTAATTTAATAGTTTATAATGCATTTGAAGTTGTTTAAGACATTAATTGTATTAAAAAATTTTAATGTTTGTTTATGTTTGAAACCAGATGGAGTTACCAACTGAGATCCTTTTTCTTATTTTATGTGAACATGCTTATTCTTAATTTAGTCATTTAACTGAGTTTCTTTATCATTTTTATTGACTTAGCTCCACCGAATAAATATTTTTTTCCGCGTGGATCTTGTGTGACATAGAAATTTGTAACTCCATCAGAAAAAAAAAGGTGATGGGAACAGAAACCATTGATCCTATGAGTTACATCGGCATCAATCATCCCACCTGCATGGTTTGACGAGTTTCAGTTAGTGGTTTGAATGGTTATTGCAAAATGATGTTTCTTGGATTGAAATGGTAGCTAGGCAGTTTGGTTTCAAAGGAATAAAATTGTGTAGAGCAGGTTGTCTTCAGTTAGCTTGCGATATTGGTATCATTAAGTCTGAGTTTGTTCAATACTACAGAAGAAGCTTTCACACTTTTCACGGAATACTCGCATTCAAAATTTTACTGAAATCCATGTTCCCTAGCATCCCTCCTGGCATAGAACCTGAAAAATCCCTGATAGCAGCATTTAAGTACTAAGAACAAAAACAAAAACAATCAAAATGAAATGGCCAAAGCAAATAAAAGATTTAAAACAAGTTAACAATCCTACCATTTACCTCTTGTTGCATACATGAATGCAGTAGTCGGATTGAGTGAGATTGCTTCTGTTAAAATGTTCAACCGCTTCCTCCAATTTACCTGAAAGAAAACGAATTACAAAACCTGAAAACCGCTCATTTCAAGAATCCAGACATTCACACAAATTCAAACCATTTTTAAATAATTCAAAACTAAAAAGAAATGAAGAATGAGTAAAATAGTACCGATTGGGAGCTGTATGCAGCGGGAGGGAGCCTAGTGTCGAGACTGAAGCAAAAGGTTGAACTGTTTTAGTCTATGTGTATGTCCAGCCCATTCTAAATCAAGTTTCTCAATACAATTTATTTGGGTCACCCAATAGAAATGAAGTCTCACTCAGGCTCAACTCAATCTAGTCACTACTAGGTGATTTATGGGTGGGAGCAACCTATATTCCAAAAATTACGATTGAATTTAATGATTAAATTTGACATGCAAATTCCTATCTCTGTAATCGAGTAACTATATCGTTTTCAAAATAGTTAATCTCTTATCCGGTCTCTACTTCACTTTGTGGTTGTACCTATAGAAAAGGCCTCCACCCAACAGGCCTCCAGAAATCAGAAAAAGACCCCTTGACCCATTCTACATACACAAATAAAGACATGCTCTCTTCACCATTAGATAAGGGGGTTCTCATACTTTCTGATATATATTGTCCGACTTTAGCATGGGAGGAGATTTATTAACCAACCCCCTTGGCTAAGTTCCTTTTTTTAATAGAAAAGAAATTTTGTAAAGGAGGCTAAGCTATTTTTTTATAGAAAGGAAATGTTTAGGATTCATCTCTATCCACTCTTTGGTCGAAAGGTATCAATTACATCAGTCCAATTGATTTAGCTTAAACTCTTTTAGTTCTAAATAACTGTAAACTACTAAAAATATATTTCTTTTCTAAAACGAACATGCTAAAGCTAAGTTTGGGCTTCCAGCTGCGGCATCCTTTTTTTACTTATTATCATGATCCACATCAATCCAATTTTTTTTTGTAAATATGAATGTACGTAGAGATTAGATATCGAACCGAAGACCTCCCACTCTTTTTCTTTTTTTAACCTCACCTCCACTTTTTTTTTTGAGATATACAGCCACACCCAATTGGTAGAATCAATCCATTTTAATTAATAAAAGCTATAACGCATTGTTCCAAAAATAAAACAACTATCAATTCATAGTAAAAAATCTCATATAAACCGCAATAAATAATATGGAATATAAAGACATAAATGAACTAAAATACTGGAATCAATGAGATACCAATCAAGTAAACAAAAAAAATCTCCAAATGCGACAACAACTCAGTAATACACGAATGATCTCGACATCTAGTTACTCTAAATAATTATATATCCTTAAAGTTCGTAACCACTTATAACATAACCTAATAAAACAGAGATGCAGCCCATAATAAGAGCAAGCCTGAAAATCCAGTCATTGCCATCTTGCTGCCATCGCTTCCAGGCACTCCTGTAAAATTCACAACAAATCCTTGCCCTCGTTAGATTCTGATTTTCGTTAAGTTAAAATCATTTCAAATAATGTGTCAATGTCACTTATTAATTTATTTATAAATGAATTTCAAGTTTTATACGAAGTCTAAATCCTTGTATAATACTCTATCTTTTAAAATAGATATCTTAACCATTTTTTTAAATATTTTTTTACTTCGTCATTCTCAAATATTTAGACACTTTTTAGATTAGTTTTCCAATTATACCCCTCATTTGTCTTATTATCATTAATTACAATGGAGTGAAAAACTAATCATTAATTAGAGGGTAAAATGGTATTTTTCTGCCTTAATTGATTCCTTAAAAAGTATGAAATATGTTAGAAGACAAATAAAAAAAATGAAGTAGAAAATATGTCACAAATAATTATACTATATGATATAGATATCTAAAAGTTCTACTACACTTCCGCGCAATCAAATCCATGCCATTATAAGCGTGCTACATCACACAATCACTCCCAAATATCTTATACTCCCTCCAATCCTATTAAATAGAGCAATAAAAATATAATTATACCTTTAAAATTATTTTTTTTTTTAAGACTTTTTTTTATATTTATTTTTTTAATGAATGAATAAATAAAAAAAAATAGACAAAAATATATTCTAATTCAAAAAATAATACTTAAAAAAATGGTTACTATTTAAGAATGACGCTTAATAAAATGGAGTATTATATTATTAAATCTGCGGACCATAATTAAGCAATAGTATTTGTTAAGCAGACGCATAAGACAAAAGGAGTAATTATTGATGAACCGTCTTTTCTCAACCAAACGTGTATTAGGTAGCCAAATTTTTTAAAAGTCAAATTATGCAAGCGCCGAAAGCATCTAGAACCAACATGCCTCGCCTACACATCATCCTTCTCTCACACAAGTATAACAAATCAATTCAAAGGTTCATGTGGGTCACACACATACGGACAAGGCAACTCGATTAAGGAAAACCACACCTACTCTCTTTTGCTGTAATTATGGACAAGACAATCCTACCCTTTGATGACTTTTCTAAACTAAGTGATTAACCACACTAATTATTCATCTAAGATCACGTCACATAGCCACTGGAATCACTATGTTCAAAGACGAGCATAATAACAATGGATTGTAAAAAAATTGTAGCTCCCTACTTAAGGGGGTGACACCTGTTTCCATATAACAGATTAATTTAGGACTCATCCACTAATGATATAACTTTTCCTCCTAATATATGAGATGTGTCCATTCATTTCCAGTATTTATTTTCAGCTTGACGCCAACGTGGACAATAAATGAGGTAGTTTTCAGCGGATTTGACAATTTTCTAATTTTGCCTCGCGCAGGAGAATATTATGTAAGAAAAAATAATTTATAAAAAAATATTTTTTTTCTGTTTGATTACAATACTGAAAAATATTTTTAAATATTTAGTTGCAGTAGTAAAAAATATTTTTCAACCATTAATTTTCGTATATTATACTTACATGTTTATACTTAAATATATTAATTAAATCTATAAAAAATTGTAACATATGTAAAAATTTTATAATATAAATATAAATAAATCTAAAAATATAATAATATAAATAATAAATATAGGGCAGTTCATCTCTAGCAGTATCAACTCCTTTTAAAATTTAGGATTAAAACCACATAATTCAATTCATATATATGGGTTGATAAAAATGATAGAAGTTTACGAGAAAATAGAGCCAAGCTTTCTCAAAAATCAAATGAAACAATTTCACAATGGATTTCAAAATAAATTACACATAAACCCAAAAACAAAGCAAAGTATTAAAGGGTAAGAAGAAAAAAAAGCTATATACAATCAGCTTATCCACCAAAATGTAATTTTCTCATTGTGCAATCAATCGCAAATTAAAGACTGAAAAAAAGAAAAAAAACAAAAATTATACATTAGAGTAAAATGGAAATTACAGATGAGGTAAGGAGGGAAGAAACAAAGAAGAATGGTGGTGGTAAGAAATAGAGAGGAGTGGTGTTGGCGAGATTGATGGAGTACGGCGTGTTTTTGTTTTATTTTGGCAGGGAAAATGTTTTCCCCTTCGTTTTTCCAATGTGTTCACATCCACTAGCTAAATCCTCCCTCGTTTTTTTAAAATAAATATTTCAGTCATTTTTTAAATATTTTTTTATTTTTAAATTTATAAATATTTTTTAAATTATTTTTTTAATTATATCCTTATTTATTTTATTATCATTAGTGGTAATTAAGTAAAAAATTAAATATTAATTAAAAGATAAACTAATATTTTTTTAACTTAATTAATAAATTCCTTATAGAGTATAATATGTGTTCAAAGATAAATAAAAAAATAAAAAAAATAATATTTTACTTTAACTTATTTTAAAGTGAAATAAATACGAAAAAATTAAAAAAATATTTGTCTCTAAAATATTTTTAATTAAATGACATAATTAAGAGCAGAGCTATACCAGGAGGTGTAGTTGAGCCTGTTGGTGCGTCCGCTGTGGCTGCATCAAGAACATCCATATAATCAGTTTTTTTTCAACTATTTAATTTAGTAGTATTTGATTCGACATGTATATACGAAAATCTCACCAGAATCATGAACAATTATCTTCTTAATTACACAGACAGGTTAAAATTTAGAATGAATTAAAAAAATGTTGATGAACTAGAAATCTATCTATCAATTTATCGAAATTCAAATAAGGAAATCATGAAGTTGAAGATTCTTCTCTAATTTTCCATTGTTGGTATTTCTCCCCAAATTTCCGACCTAATAATTCAAGAGATGCATAAATAGTCCAATTATGTGTGAACTTTACCAAATCTAACCCCACAGCACAAGAGCCATTCCGAATCTCAATTTCAAACAAAGAGGAAGAAAATAACAATACCGCATCAATTTCAATTTCAACTACAATCAACAATAAACCACAAAACCGAATCCAAACAGAAACCATATTTCAATTCAATTAAACAACTCACATTTGTTGCACGAATTGAGATCAGCGGTAATACTACATCGGCGAGTAAGAGCAAGGGCCTGGGTGACATTGACGCCTAAACCCTCAAGCAAACCAGGAGTATTGTAAAGATTGCAGAGGCAGGTAAGATCGTCGGTGACGGCCTCTTTGATTGAGCCACAGCAAGTATCAGGGGGAGTAGTGGTGGTGTTCAAATAACTACCGCAAGGGAGCAGCTTCTGCGCACAAGTCGCGGGGGCCTGCGCTTCTGTAACGGTGACTGTGGAGGTGATAAAGAGGATCGCCGCCAGTAGCACCGCCGTTGACATGGTGGAGGAAGCCATTGGGTGCCCTTTCTCGTGATTTTTCAGTTGGGTGAGAAGAAAGGGAGGTAGTTGAAAGTTATGCCTGTTTAATTTCTTCTTTCAACACATATATATATATAAAAAATAAATATTTTGTTTCGTATGAGAAAAATTAAATAGGAGAAACATATACGGCCCACGTGTCTGCCGTGGACGTTGAATAGTTGAATTCACTCCAAATTTCAGTAAAAAAAATTGTATAACTCGAAATTGTGAAGAATTATGTTACTGGAAAACTCAAAATATAAAAACAAATTCTCGTGATAATTGTTGTCTCTCTCTTTTTTTTTTTTATCTCCATGTTATTTCAATAACAGAAAATAGAAATTGGCTACATTAAAAATATATATAAAAGAATAATACTGTCATTCTTGAGAAATTGAACAAGAGTATATAAAACACATTAATTTCGGGACAAAGAAATAGTATGATTTTAGAAATAAAAATACGTTTAAAAGTTATTGAAGATAACTATTTTTGTGTTTAAGATGCAAATTGATTTAAATTCTGTCCTTTTTCTAGAAGTTATTTCAATTCAATTTTACTTTTGTTATATAAAATATAAAATATAAATTCAATATATTCTAAGTCAATGGAGACCAAAAAATTTGACCAAATTAAAGAATACATATGACCGACTTAGTAACCTTTTATTGATGTAGTAGAGGGCCGATTTAAACAAGAATACTGTATTTAATTTTGCAATCAAAGTGCAGAGTAAGATTTCTTGCTAAATGTATAAATAATGTGTTTATAGGACAAAGGAACAACAAACATAGCCTGAGTAACTCATTTTTATGTTACAGAAATTTTTTCACTTCCACGTTATATCAATTTAGTATTTTCTTTTTTCGTGATAATTACTCTTTATGATAATTAATCGTAAAAACTCATGAAACTCCTTTTATGTCATTCATAATACTCGGACCATATATTTAAATTTAATTACTAGTTATCATCTTAGTTTGATTTCTTCAAACGAGGACTTCGAAAGTGTACTTTAGAATTGCTTATGTTTAGTTTCGATTTTTCTTTCTTTATCTTAATTTTATTTGAGTTTGTTTATTTATACTTCATATATGTATTAACTTAGTTGAAATGTCTATTCTTTAAAATTCATTATACTCAACTTTAAAAATAAAGAGAATTCTAATTGATTAAAAGTTATTTATTTTTTTCTTGTCTAATCGATCGTTAATATTATAATATTAGTAGCTTTATTAATTTTCTTTAATATAGCAATTTCGATTTTATTATTACTGTCTAAGGGAGATTAATTACAGCCTATAGTCTTGATTAATTATGTAATTTAATCCAATTATAAAAAAAAATTTAGAAGCAAAGTTCCCCAAATCAATGCTGAATTTGGTGTAATTTAATTAGTTCCACACGACAGCTTGTTGAATTCAATGCTCCACAGAGTCATTTCGTTGAAACACAAATACAACAAAGTATAAAAAGACAATGCAAAGCGTGTTGAAACTTATTTTAAATCTTGAGTTCTATTTTTTTATTTCTAAGTATCTTTATTTTGAGATGATTGTTTATAATTAAGGCTTTTCATCTCTCTTAATAAATATATATATATGACAAAATTTAAGTTTTATTTTCATTCAATATATTCAACCTGTATTATTAAATGAGCTCCACTTAATTAGTATAATTGAGTCCCATATATACTTTCTTTTGGAATGAAATTGGAGCTATATTATAACTATTTTTAGTGCACTGAAAAAATATTAGATTTAACAACCAAATAATTTTATTAACAAATAAGACAGCAAATATTCAAAGATCGTTGTAAAAAATACATTTGGCAGCAATTCAAAATCCTACTCCTATAGATTAAAACAATCATGCAACATAATATTAGGGAAATGAAAATTATACGGTACATAGCAAGCACCGTCATATACCGTAATTTTATCTAAAATTATTTATTAAGCTTACTTTTTATGTTTATAATTAAAAAAAAGAAAGGATATACTATCTTATTGATATATTTCCTAAGTAATTATTATATTCTTACTTTAAATGCATTTCTTCTCTATATTTTCTTCCCAATTTATTTTTTTCAAATTTAATTATAACTACTTAATTTTTCCTTTTGAAAATTATTATATTGTTTCATGTTATAAAATATTTATTCTAATATAAGCCATGGACCTATATAAAATTAATTATATTTAAATTCAAATCATAATTATTTATAGTCGGTAAAAAAAATCTTAAATCTTTCACAATGTAATATTTTCTTAGTAAGTTTATTATTTTTGGAAATTTTTTTACAACCTTAATATACAATACAAACTCTCAATCTTAACCCCTTACCCTAATATATAATCTTTTATTTTTTTAATTTATTGTTGTACTTTTAAATACCAATATTTAAATATTCTAGCATATAGTTTTATATGATTTCTTTATTAATTTATTTTGAAACTTTGTACACTATAGTATCAACACTAAACATTGTGCTTTTTATCTTAAACCATAAACAATGTACAAAGGAATTTAGAGTATGGCTATTAAATTCACGAAAGAAAGAAAAATTATAGTAAATTACAACATGATGTTACAACATTAGTGATACATAAATTTTGCTCATTCGACTATTTTTGGTAAAACTCAATGACAACAACTGTGACTTCAAACTCTTTTGCTATTTGAAAAACGTTATTACTCCAAAACATCACGCATAAACATTTATATTTACTAAAAATGTAAAAAATACTTAAAATAATTTTATGGGATTTAAATTTTCAAGGTTTGAGATTAAAAATTATGCTATATTTTACTATTTATTCTTTTACGCGTGAATATGTTTGAGTCATGTTCATCTAAGACGGAAATACGATTTGGACTCATCCCTTCCATGACAGAGACATGATTTGGACGCATCACTAAGCAAAACATGAAAAATAAATATCTAAATTATATTGTTAGAGCTCAAAGTTTCAAAATACATCAGTAAAGATAATTATATCAAACTATGCTAGAATGTTTAAATATTTTATTTGAAATCATAACAATAAACTAGAAAATATAAATATGTGTCATATATTGATGAGATAAAGGGTTTAACGTTGGGAGTTTCTATTGCATATTAGGTTAATTTTTTAAAATATTTCCAAAAATATTAAATTTATGAAAAGAAAATAAAAATATATTACATATACTTACAAAGATTTAGGATTTTTATTGACTATAAATATTTAGAATCTGAATTTAAAAATAATTAACTGATAACGGTCTAGTTATTTTCATATTAAAATAAATATTGTAAAATATAAAATATTATAATTTTAAAAAGTAAAAGTTAAGAATGATTAAATTTAGAAAGAATAATTAAAAAATAATTTGAAAATAAATATAAAATTACACTTATAGTAAGAATATAAAAGTGAATTAATAACGAAATGAAATATATTTTTTTCCTTTACTTTTACTAATTATATATACTCATTAAATGAATTTAGATAAAGTTACGGCACATGGCGGTGCTTGCCATGTATCGAATAATCATCCATTAGGGAAAAGTATATAATTGTACCAAAGCCTAACAATAATTTTCATTAAAAGTTTGGTCAACAATACAAGTATCTAATTCCAAAAACTTCAACAACATAAATACATTCCACAAGCCTCAATAACATAAATACCTTCCTCTCCAACAACTCATGCACAAGACATGTTTTTTTGTATTTTCTTTTCTTATTTTACATTTATTTATCAAACTGTTTATTTTTTTAACATATTGCTTTAGAATTTTTTGTTCGTCTCATTTTTATCTTTGAAACGTCATCTATTGTCATATATTTTTTTCTAAACTTTTGGTCACCTGGTATTTTGCTGGTAAAATACCGGTATAAAGTGGTTTTTATTTGATTTCTTTTATAAAATAGATGCTTATATTTGGGTTCTTCACAACCATGTATAATACTTGTATAACGATAATATAAAGTGGCTTTTGTTTGATTTCTTTCATAAAATATAAGCTTATGTTTAGTTTAATTTTTCATACATGGTAAAATGCTGGTATAAAGTAATTTTTATTTGATTTCTTTCATAAAATAGATGCTTATGTTTGGGGTTCTTCACACCTTATATAATGTTTGTATAATGCTTGTATAATGTGGCTTTTATTTGGTTTCTTTCATAAAATAGATGTTTATGTTTAGTTTAATTTTTCACCACTGGTAAAATGCTGGTATAAAGTGATTTTTGTTTGATTTGTTTCATAAAATAGATGCTTATATTTGGATTCTTCACATCTTGTATAATGCTTATATAATGATGATATAAAGTGGTTTTTATTTGGTTTCTTTCATAAAATAGATGCTTATGTTTAATTTAATTTTTCACACCTGGTAAAATGCTGGTATAATATTGATATAATGTTGTTTTCAGACCTTGTATAATGATGGTATAATGCTGGTTTTTCACACCTAGTAAAATGCTGGTATTTTGCTGGTAAAATGTTGGGATAAAGTGGTTTTTGTTTGATTTCTTTCATAAAATAGATGTTTATATTTGGGGTCTTCACACCTTGTATAATGCTTGTATAATGATGATATAAAGTGGCTTTTGTTTGGTTTCTTTCATAAAATAGATGCTTATGTTTAGTTTAATTTTTCACACACGGTAAAATGCTAGTATAAAGTGCTTTTTGTTTGATTTCTTTCATAAAATAGATGCTTATGTTTAGGGTTCTTCACACCTTATAAAATGCTTGTATAATGATGATATAAAGTGGCTTTTGTTTGGATTCTTTCACAAAATAGATGCATATGCTTAGTTTAATTTTTCACACATGCTAAAATGTCAGTATAAAGTAGTTTTATTTGATTTCTTTCATAAAATAGATGGTTATGTTTGGGTTCTTCACACCTTGTATAATGCTTATATAATGATGATATAAAGTGGCTTTTATTTGGTTTCTTTCATAAAATAGATGTTTATGTTTTGTTTAATTTTTCACACCTGGTAAAATGCTGGTATAAAGTGGCTTTTATTTAATTTCTATTATAAAATAGATGCTTATATTTGGGTTCTTCACACCTTGTATAATGCTTTTATAATGATGATATAAAGTGGCTTTTGTTTGATTTCTTGCATAAAATATATGCTTATGTTTAGTTTAATTTTTCATGCATGGTAAAATGCTGGTATTAAGTGGTTTTTGTTTGACTTCTTTCATAAAATAGATGCTTATATTTGAGGTTATTCAACCTTGTTTAACGCTTGTATAATGCTTATATAATGTGGCTTTTGTTTGGTTTCTTTCATAAAATAGATGTTTATGTTTAGTTTAATTTTTCACACCTCGTAAAATGCTGGTATAAAGTAGTTTTTATTTGATTTCTTTCATAAAATAGATGCTTATGTTTGGGTTCTTCACATCTTATGTAATGCTTGTATAAATACTCATATAATGATGATATAAAGTGGTTTTTATTTGATTTCTTTCATAAAATAGATACTTATGTTTAGTTTAATTTTTTACACTTGGTAAAATGCTGGTTTTTCACACCTTGTATAATGATGGTAAAATGATGGTATAATGCTGGTTTTTCACACATGGTAAAATGCTGGTATTTTGCTGGTAAAATCCTGGGATAAAGTGGTTTTTGTTTGATTTCTTTCATAAAATAGATGGTTATGTTTGGGTTCTTCACACCTTGTATAATGCTTGTATAATGATGATATAAAATGGCTTTTATTTGGTTTCTTTCATAAAATAGATGCTTGTGTTTAGTTTAATTTTTCACGCACTCTAAAATGCTGGTATAAAGTGGATTTTGTTTGATTTCTTTCATAAAATAGATGCTTATATATGGGGTTCTTCACACCTTGTATAATGATGATATAAAGTGGCTTTTGTTTGGATTCTTTCATAAAATAGATGCTTATGTTTATTTTAATTTTTACACATGGTAAAATGCTGGTAAAATGTTGGTATAAAGTGAGTTTTGTTTGATTTCTTTCATAAAATAGATGCTTATGTTTGGGGTTCTTCACACTTGTATAATGCTTGTATAATGATGATATAAAGTGGCTTTTTTTTGTTTGGTTTCTTTCATAAAATAGATGTTTATGTTTAGTTTAATTTAATTTTTTACGCCTGGTAAAATGCTGGTATAAAGTAGTTTTTGTTTGATTTATTTCATAAAATATATGCTTATGTTTGGGTTCTTCACATCTTGTATAATGCTTTGTATAAATGCTTGTATAGCAGATGATATAAAGTGGTTTTTATTTGGTTTTTTTTTATAAAATAAATGCTTATATTTAGTTTAATTTTTCACACTTGGTAAAATGCTGGTATAAAGTGGTTTTTATTTAATTTCTTTCATAAAATATATGCTTATGTTTGGGTTCTTCACATCTTGTATAATACTTGTATAAATGCTTATATAATGATGATATAAAGTGGTTTTTATTTGATTTCTTTCATAAAATAGATTCTTATGTTTAGTTTAATTTTTCACAACTGGTAAAATGCTGGTAAAATACAGATATAATGCTATTTTTCACACCTTGTATAATGATGGTATAATGCTGGTTATTCACACCTGATAAAATGTTGGTATTTTGCTGGGATAAAGTAATTTTTGTTTAATTTCTTTCATAAAATAGATGGTTATATTTGGGTTCTTCACACCTTACATAATATTTGTATAATGATGATATAAAATGGCTTTTGTTTGGTTTCTTTCTTAAAATAAATGCTTATGTTTAGTTTAATTTTTCACACGTGGTAAAATGCTGGTATAAAGGGGTTTTTGTTTTATTTCTTTCATAAAATAGATGCTTATATTTGGGGTTCTTCACACCTTATATAATGCTTGTATAATGATGATATAAAGTGGCTTTTATTTGGATTTTTTCATAAAATAAATGCTTATGTTTATTTTAATTTTTCACACATGGTAAAATGTTGGTAAAATATTGGTATAAAGTGGTTTTTATTTGATTTCTTCCATAAAATAGATGCTTATGTTTAAAGTTCTTCACACCTTGTATAATGTTTGTATAATGATGATATAAAGTTGCTTTTGTTTAGTTTCTTTAATAAAATAGATATTTATGTTTATTTTAATTTAATTTTTTATACCTGATAAAATGCTGGTATAAATTGGTTTTTGTTTGATTTCTTTCATAAAATAGATGCTTATGTTTGAGTTCTTCACATCTTGTATAATGCATTGTATAAATGCTTTTATACTAGATGATATAAAGTGGTTTTTATTTGGTTTTTTATAAAATAGATGCTTATATTGAGTTTAATTTTTCAAACATGGTAAAATGTTGGTATAATGCTGATATAATGCTGGTTTTTCACACCTGGTAAAATACTGGTTTTTCACACCTAGTAAAATGTTGGTATAATGCTTGTATCATCTGTTACATATCTTCAAAAATAAAAACTCGAAAAAGTATATCATCATGTATTTACTTTCAAAGATAAAAACGAGACGAACAAAAAACTCTAAAGCGGTATATAAAAAAAATCGACGGTTTGCGAGATAAATGAAAAATAAAGTAAAAAAATTAAGAAAAAGAAGGAATTGTTGTTTCCTGATTGGCATGAAGAGGAACGTACAATATGAAAAACACAAATTTAATAACTGACCAAATGGTTAATTACAAAAGTAGGAGGTAATTGTGTAGATATTTTACCCAACCCCTACATTCTTTACAATTTCTCATAATATTATTGCTTCCCAAGAGCTAATTTAGCAGTAGTATTCAGAAGTTGTTGCTATAAGCCAAATGGTTCATTTAACAAACAAAAAAATTGATTTTGCCGTTAGAAAAGGAAAGCAACTAAATTTGGATCATGTTAGAAAAGGAAAAACAACTAATTTGGGATCATGTTAGAAAAGGAAAGAATCAACTAATTTGAGATCAATCTTAAAATCATTATTTCCCATTCGCCATCTTGATTCTAGGAAGCTGCTATGGAAACAAATCTACGTCTATTTATTCAATTCATTTTATCTCCTATATAAGGAGGCCTTGTAAGCAAAATAACATTAATCAAATACAAAATCAAATTGCTTCCCTAGTCTTTCTTCTCCAATGTGATTTCTAAAATTAACTAGAGTTGCCTTCTTTGAGGAACTCCGAGTTTATATTTGTAAGTTTATTCTCTTTCTTTGTTCAAATTACAACAGTTGCTTGTCGTTATATAGTTGTCGGATTAGGTATTTGCAACCAAATTTTGATATATTTTTGTTGTTAAATGTGATTTTTACAGTAATTTTGTTATTTGTACTGATAAATAAACTTTTTAGCTACAAAATTTAATTTTCTTTCAAAATTTTCATTTCTAAATATAATATTTCATGCAGTGCTTCTTTGGTACATTTCTTTTTGAACACAAATTTTATGACATTTTTTTTATTTAAGTAAAAGTTGGGACCGGTCGGGCCTAAATATTATTAAAATTGAAAAGAAAAAGAGTACAATAAAAGAGAAAGAGGATAGATGCTTCATATATGAAGCAATAATAGAGTGCATACAAGAATCATCATGGGGTAAGCCTCTAACATAAAAACAAAGCACATCTTATGAGGAGTAACGGTTAGGCTCCCAATGGGGACGTTGTGAGAGTATGGGAGCCCTGAAATATAATTTTTATTTTTACTAACTTTGACTTGGCATGGATTAGTATCATCCTCCATTGCCTCATACCATGAGCTATCATGTGATGAAAGTGATGATGTCCTCTCAATTGAAGTGGCTCTCTTCCCTTGTGAGTAAGTATGAACTATATATTGTTGTGACACCTTTGGTTATCGGGTTGCTTCTTTCTCAATGATATTCAAATTTGCCACTGTTTCATTCATAATACTAACAGTGGCAACATCGCTATCCTTGGTAATATCTTTTCGATGGCTATAGTATCAATCCCTTCATCTTCACTCGTGTCCAACATGTCGGCCCATGATTGTGCTGCTTTCCCCTCCCTTTGTTGATGCGTCGTGATAGGCTCATTGATCTTGAATTCAATGTTTTTAGATGGCTTTTTTCTCCCTTAGTTGTTAGTGTGTCTACTCCGGTTCTCCGGTTGGGATTGTCACGTTGCAGTTGGCATTACAGGTTGAGCTTGTGGTGCTGTCAGCTGGCTATATTTGATGACTGTATCAACTTGATCTGAAACTAGAGCCTCCTGCAATTCTGCTTGTGGATTCTTTGCTTGCAAATTACCTCCGCGGGGAATCACTCTAGCAGGCACATCGCTAGATTTTCCATCTTTTTGGAGTGAGACATTTTTCTTGCAATTCAGTGTATCATGACATATAGAAGAGCGAGCATTACACAAGATAGGCAAGTTTTCATAATCGACGTTCACCCAATATTTATTAGATTCAGTGTCTACCCGAATTTGATCTTTTAATGGTTTCAAGAGATCAACGTCTACCAAAATCCGAGCATAGTGCCCAAATTCACCGTCAATAGTATTTTTATGGAAACATATCGGGATACCGACACCATGAGCAATATCCGTAAGGATTCTCCTATCCCAAAACTCCCAAGGCAAATTGAAAAGTCGAATCCATACCTGACGTATTGTTTATTTATGCTTTATGGGATCAAATCCCGGTTTCCATGGAGTGAATCGTAAAATACCCGGTTTGAGGTTTAGGTTACCCTTGCTCCAAACTTGTTGCAAAGTCTCCTCAGAAGGCATAATTATGTGATAAAAACCACATCCAACAATAAAATCAGTTTACAGTCTATGGATCTCCCTCAAACCATATTCAGTTTTGTCTTCAATTCGACATGTTTCCATGGTGGATCTCCCTTTGCCAAAGTAATTCGACCTATTACTGAGAACTTGCAAGTATCCACTCTTTCTTCATACACCTTTTGTGGGATTTTTATGGCTTTATATCCACTTCCAACATCGGATATAATACTAAACGATGAAACTGATGGTTTGTGGTCGGAGAAAATTGTTGTTGCATAAGAGAGCTTAGGAGGCAAAACTTTGTTCGTTCTACCGGCTATTAAAGGAGAAAGAGGCTGCCTTAATTGAGAAACTTGATTGTTGAAGAGCTTTGTAACATAATTGGCTTGAGAATCACCGGGATCCATGGCGTCGGCAGCAAGGATATGAGGTGGGTGGAGGGGGGCGTTGGAAATGAAGGTAGTATAGCAGCTAAAAAACCTTGGCTCAAAACAGCCTTGGTTTTTTCGTGAGATGTGGGAGCTTCTCACTCCTCATCTCTCCTAAAGGTATATGTCATTCCAACTTTTCTTTGTTTCCAGTCCATGGATCTCCCCCAAACCACATTCAGTTTTGTCTTCAATTTGGCATGTTTCCGTGGTCTTTGGTACATAAAACCAAATTAATTGGCTAAAAGAATAAAAGATTTCAAGCTCTTGTCAATATATATTTTTGTTTTTTCATCCAACTAATATTTAGTGGTGACGAAGGATAAAGTAATTTTAATTATGAATAAAACAAAGTAGCTAACATTCACCTATTTTTTTATACACAAATATAAAAACCGACTCATTGCACTAAAGGCTCCTACTATATGGGGTCTGGAGAGGGTATATGTACGCAGTATTACTTCCTTTTTTTGGAGAAGGCATTTCTCAGATCCTTTATATACAAATATAATTTAGTAAAATTCTGGGGCAATTATTTGATTTATTTTTTATTATATTTATTAGTATTTACGTTGGGATAATCTTGTTTGGGTCTTAGTAGCAGTTAAGGCTCCCCACCCCTCTGAATAAGTGTATTTAGTGAGAGTCGGATATTATTCTCTTTTCACTTATTCAACCTGTATTATGAACTGAGCTATACATGATTGGTGACGACTATTTGATTTATAATGTGGGGTAAAGGTACCACAAAGCTCACCTTGAGCCCATAAGCCCATTAAATAGCCCAAAGTCCATATCAAGATCATCCCCATACAATGTAATTAATAAGCATTCAACCAAATACTCCAAAGGGAGGTATTTATATCTCTATCTTTCTTCCTTAGCACCTTGCTCATACACTTAATTGTACATCGGTTGAGCTTTTTATAACCCCCCATTATCCTCTTTTAGTTTTGCATATATAAAGTGTAAATTGTGTTTTGATTTCACACAAGCCACAAACCTAGTCTGATATTCAAATGAGAGGAAATACGCGTACAACATATGTCGGCAAAATAAGTTAACTAATCACCTAATATTTTATCATTTTTAGAGTTGTCAAATTCTGCTCCACAGATCCATATTTCGGCTAGATATTGTTTCCTTAGTTTCATATTTTAGATTCAATATTTGTAGGCTAAAATCCCATTATAAATACCCATCTGGTCCTGCTGTTTTGATCATTCCGTTTTGTGAGAGTTTTATATATATACATCTTGTATATATATTTGTAAGAGTGAGTTTAGGGTGTATTTGGGTTAAGGGTTTGAGTGTTTTATTTCTCCATTTCTTTTGTACCACTTTTTATATTATTAGTGGATTATTTGTTTTCTCCTTTCACCAATAATTTCTCCTATTTTGCTATTGCCATATTCAGCCAAAATAAATATTTTCTTTCCGCTACGGGTCTGATTCCCTAACAAATTGGCACCAGAGCTAGTTAATATTTATTTTGGAATTCTAAAAATTTAGTATAGCGACAACAAAATTCGACATTGAGAAATTTGATCGCAATATGAGCTTTTCCTTATGGAAAGTTAAGATGAAGGTGATTTTGACGCAAAATGGATTATATAAGGCCATGATGGAAGAGTTACCAAACGGTGTCAAAGGAGAAGAAACAAGATTTGGAGGATAAAGCTCTTGCTGCCATTTAGTTATGCTTATCGAATGAGGTTCTGCAAGAAGTCATCCATAAGAAGACTGCTAAAGATTTATGGGAGAAATTACAATCTCTCTATATGTCTATAAACCTCACTAGTAAGCTTGTGGTGAAGCATCGTCTCCATATGCTCCACATGGCAGAAGGCACATCCCTTAAGGCCCACCTTGATGATTTCAGTTTCATTCTTTGGGATTTGGAAAATTTGAATATCAAATACAAAGAAGAAGATAAAGCTCTTATGTTGTTGCGGTCTCTTCCTCCTTCATTCAAAAATTTTCACGAGACCCTGATTTATTGTAAACATACTTTAACCGTAGAGGAGGTTAAACAATGTTCGTTTTCAAAAGATCTTATTGATAAAGAGCTTTCTGGTGATAAGAATAGCCCTGTAGAAGGTCTGGTCATTAAAGGGAGATCTAGTACAAGAGATCCCAGTAGCACCAGTAGCCGATCTAGATCTAAATCAAAATCTCGGTATAGTATTTTGACATGCAATTACTGTAAGAAGAAAGGCACATTAAAGCTAAATGTTACAAGCTTCAGAGAAAGAATAAAGAAAAGAGTCATAAAGATGATAATCCCGCTAAAACCAGTGTTACAGAAGATGAGGAAGACTGTGAAGTTTATGCTGTGTCCGATGATGGTGCCAGATCAGGACAGGGATGAATCTTGGACTCTGCTTGCTCATTCCATATTTATCTCCATAGAGATTGGCTTTCCTCTTATGAACCAGTAGATAGAGGAGTTATGTTGATGGGAAACTATCATCCTTGTAAAGTTATTGGAATCAGTACCGTCAAAATTAAGATGCATGATAGTATTATCAGAACTCTGATCGATGTGCGACATGTTCCAAACATGAAGAAGAACCTGATTTCATTATCTGCTTTAGATGATAACAATTGCAGATTTTCTGGTGGAAGTGGAGTTTTGAAGGTTTTGAAAGGTGCCCTCATTGTGATGAAAGCCAGAAAAGTTGAGAGATTGTACGTGTTGCAAGGATCAACTGCCACAGGTGTTGCTGCAGTTTTGTCTTCCATGTCAGAATCCGATGTTACAAAATTATAGCATATGAGGCTTGACCACATGAGTGAAAAAGGCTTGGCCATGCTTAGTAAAAGAGGTCTCCTATGCGGCCAAAGTACTTCTAAGTTAGAGTTTTGTGAGCACTGCATTTTCGGCAAGCACAAAAGAGTCAGCTTTAGTGGTGGTGTTCACAAAAAAAAGGTACTTTGGATTACATCCATTCAGATCTTTAGGGCCCTGCTCCTGTTCCTTCGAAAGGTGGCGCTCATTACATGCCGACCTTTAGTGATAACTACTCTCGAAAGGTGTGGACTTATTTCTTAAAACACAAGAATGATGTCTTTACCACTTTCAAGCAGTGGAAATCATTGGTGGAGAATCAGACTTGAAGTAAGATTAAACGTCTCCGAATAGATAATGGTTTAGAGTTTTGTAATGAAGAATTTAACACATTCTGTAAATATATAGGCATCTCGAGACATCTAAGAGTTCCAGGAGCGCCACAACAGAATGGTGTAACTGAGAGGATGAACAGAACTCTATTGGAGAAAGTTTGATGCATTTTGTCAAATTCTAGCTTGTCTCAAGCTTTCTGGGCTAAAGAAGCTACAACAGCTACTCATTTGGTGAATCGATCTCCTTGTGCTTCCATTAATTATAAAACTCCTGAGGAGTTGTGGTCTAGAAAACCTGCTAATTATTCTAATCTGAGGATTTTTGGGTGTCCTATTTATGTCTACGTCAATCATGGAAAATTAGAGCCTAAAGCTAAAAAGGCATTTTTCTTGGCCATCCAGATGGTGTAAAGGGATATAAAGTTTGGCTACTTGATCCTAAGTTACTGAAGTCTATAATCAGTAGAAATGTTGTGTTTGATGAATGTGCTATATTGCATCCAAGAAAAGATCCCTCAATTGTAGGTGGCACCAACATACAGAATTCTGATAAGCAATTGAAGGTTCCGTTTAAGGTGGAGGAATCATTTGCTCCATCAGATTCCATAGAGAAGCAAATATCAAAACAGTTATCCAAGCCAATAGAAGTTAAAAAAACTACCACCATAGAACAGGTGGAGCAACCTGTTGTTGTAAGCAGGCCTGATAGAAAAAGAAGAATGCCTGCAAAGTTTGTAGATTATATTACTTACGCCTTTGTAGCTGCTCATTAGAGGGATAGATTTGGCGAGCCTTCCATATATTCAGAAGCCATTTCTCGTGATGATTCTACAAAATGGCTTATAGCTATGCAAGAGGAGATTAAATCTCTACACAAGAACAAAACGTGGGAGTTAGTGAAACCGCCTAAGGACAAGAAGATTGTTGGTTGCAAATGGGTCTTCAAAAAGAAAGATGGCATTCTGGGAGTAAAGGATGCTAGATACAAAGCAAGATTGGTCTCCAAGGGCTATAGTCAGGTACTAGGAGTTGATTTCAATGATGTGTTTTTGCATGTTGTTAAGCATAGCTCTATTCATGTTTTGCTTGCCTTGGTTGCTATACATGATTTAGAGTTAGAGAAACTTGATGTGAAGACTGCTTCTTGCATGGAGAACTAGAGGAGCAAATCTATATGAGACAACCAGATGGTTTTGAAGTTAAAGGAAAAGAAGACCATGTTTGCTTGTTGTGAAAATCACGTATGGATCAAAGCAGTTGCCTCGATAGTGGTATAAATGGTTTGATTCCTTTATAGTTGGACATGGCTATTCAAGGAGCCAATATGATAGCTGTATGTATTTTAGAAAACTTGTGAATGGCTCATTTATTTATTTGTTGCTTTATGTTGATGATATGCTTATTGCTGCCAAGGATATGTCTGATATCAATAGATTGAAAGCAGAGCTTAGCAGTGAATTTGAAATGAAAGATTTGGGAGCTACTAAGAAGATTCTCAGCATGGAGATCCAAAGAGATAGAGCTATAGGGAAGCTTTATTTAACTCAGCAAAGTTTTATTGAGAAAGTGTTAGAGCGTTTTGGCTTGAAAAATGCCAAACCTGTAAGTACTCCACTCGCTGCTCATTTTTGACTTTCTACTGCTCTATGTCCTCAATCCAAAAAGGATATTGAGTATATGTGACATGTTCCTTACTCAAGCATTGGTAATATCATATATGCTATGGTTTGTACTCATCTTGATATTTCGTATGCAATCAGTGTTGTTAGTAGATATATGTCTAATCCGGGCAAAGAACATTAGCATGCTATAAAATGGATTTTGAGATACTTAAGGGGTACTGCTAACGCTTGTTTGGAATTTGGAAAAAGTAAGAACATGGTGGTTGGGTATGTTGATTCAGATTATGCAGGTGATCTTAACAAGCGAAGATCGATCATAGGTTAAGTGTTTACCCTTGGTAGTAGCGCTATCAGTTGGAAAGCTACTTTACAGCCTACAGTTGCATTATCCACTATTGAAGTAGAATATATGGCGGTAGTCGAAGCTGTAAAAGAAGCTATTTAGCTAAGAGGTTTGGTTGGTAAACTCAGTTCAAATTTGCAGAAAATTATTGTCTATTGTGATAGTCAAAGTGCTATTTGTCTAACTAAAGATCAAATGTTTCATGAAAGAACGAAGCACATTGACATGAAGTACCATTTTATTCGAGACATTATTTTTGAGGGAAATATTGGTATTACTAAAATTGGTACAGCGGACAATTCAGTCGACATGATGACGAAACCTCTTCCAATCAGCAAGTTTAAGTATTGCTTAAACTTGATTGGTGTTTGCGACATATAAGTTTACCCGAAAGGGCAGTAGAATTATTCGGTGAAATGCAAAACAAGGTGAAGATTTGTAAATTGTGTTTTGATTTCATACAAGCCACAAACTTAGTCTGATATTCAAATGGGCAGTAATATGAGTACAACATATGTCGGCAAAATGAGTCAACTAATCACCAATATTTTGTTATTTTTAGAGTTGTCAAATTCTACTCTACAGATCCATATTTCGGGTAGATCTTGTTACCTTAGTTTCATATTTTATATTCAATTTTTGTAGGCTAAAATCCCATTTAAAATACCCCTATGCTCTTGATCATTCCATTTGTAGGATTACCAAGTCCCACATTGGCAAAGTGAATAAAAAGGAAAATGAGAATTATCCCACATTGCCAATTATAAGGCATAGGAGTTGATTTTGTAGTATAAAAAAAAGCCTATGGCCTTAGTTGAAATAACACCAACAAACCCTTTGTCATCTCTAAGGCATTTGTTCTTCTTATTCCTTTTCTTTGTAATAGTTTGATATAAAATTAATTAGGTAGTGTAATTTTAGTATTTCCTCTTTATTTTGTTTTAGCAGTAGTTTTGGTTTGCTAATAGTTTTTGCAACAATTGGTATCAAAGCGTTGGTTTTAGGAAAAATTAGTATGCTCTGTGCGCTGTAGGTGTACTACAGTCGGCACATCAGAAAGTTTTTTCTAATTTTTGGGCCTGTTATCTAGTTGGCATTTAGCAAATTTAAAATTATTGTTAAAATAATCTTTCGATAAAATCTAGAATAATAATAGTATACTATCTCAAGTAACTGAAAAAATTCTGTCACCAAGCGATAAGAGCCTAAGGAAATTGGTATTTAACTGAGATCGTTTGTGACTCGACCAATTACCTGGGAATTTTTCTAGCACTTGAGTAATATTATTATTTGTGATTTTACGGTTTGAGCTGAAATGGAAGAAGAAAATCCATTCGAAAAGATATCCACTTCGAATGCTTCTTCAAGTATTCTTTAGAGGGCCGATGGAGTAAATTCTAGATTGGTGGTGGAAATTTGTTATGAAAGTGGCCATTTCAGCATGTGGCAAAGTGAGGTTCTAGATGCATTGTTTCAACAAGGTCTAGATATTGCCGTTGAAGGAGAGAAACCAAATGAAATGGGAGAAGGAGAATGGAAGACCATCAATCGACTGGCTTATGGTACAATTCGGTCATGTTTATCTAGAGAATAGAGGTGTGCATTTTACAAAGAAACCTCTGCTAGAAAACTGATGAAGGCACTGGAGGAGAAGTTCTTGAAAAAGAGCAGTTAAAACAAGCTTCACATAAAGAAAATGTTGTTCTGATTCACTTACATTCCTGGTACCACAATCAACGATCATATCACCAGCTTCAATCAACTAGTTGCTGATTTGTTGAACCTAGATGTGACATTTAAAGATTAGGATCTTGCCTTAATGTTGTTGGGATCTCTTGCGAAGGAGTTTGAGTTCCTTGAAACAACTCTACTCTATAGGAAGGATGTTGTAACTCTCAATGAAGTTTATGGAGCTTTGTATAGCTATGAATTAAGGAGGAAGGATAAAAGGGAAAGCTCAAATGGAGCTACCAAGGCTTTGATTGTTAGAGGACCCCAGGGGAGCCAGACGAAAGGAATGAAGCAACGATCAAAGTTAAAATCCAAACTGGGGAAAGATGAATGCGCCTTTTGTCCTGAGCTAAAAAAGAAAACCCAATCTGATAAGGGAAAGACTGTTGCAGTACCTGAGTATGATGATAACTCAGATTGTTCACTTGCTCTTTTAGCTTCTACCAACTCTTCTAGTGTTTGGCTTCTTGATTCAAGATGCAGTTATCACTTGTGTCCTAATCGAGAATGGTTCTATGATTTTAAAGAACTAGGAGATGGTATTGTCTACGCAGTAAATAATTCCCCTATCACCACACATGGTGTTGGTTCCATTCGGTTGAAAAACCAAGATGGATCAATCAGAACATTGAAGGAAGTTCGCTACGTGCCAGATTTATCAAAGAATCTCATTTCTGTGGGAGCCCTAGAAGAAAAGGGTTCAAAGTTCAAGCAGAAAATAGAGTAATAAAGATCATTTCTGGTGCATTGGCGGTGTTGAAGTGAGTTCGAAAGAATAACAGGTTGTACCACTATCAAGGTACTACTGTTATTGGAACTGCAGTAGTGGCTTCTAATGATGAGAAAGAATTGGAAGCATCCAGATTGTGGCATATGTACTTGGGGCATGCTGGTGAAAAATCCTTGAATCTTTTGGTAAAACAAGGATTATTGAAAGATGTCCAGGCTTGCAAATTGGACTTTTATGAGCATTGTGTCAAAGGGAAAAAGACAATGGTGAAATTTGGAACTGCAATCCATGATACTAAAGGTATTCTAGACTATGTTCACTCTGATGTGTGGGGGCCTTCCAAGACGACATCACTTGGAGGGAAGCACTACTATGCCACCTTCATTGATGATTTCTCCCAGCGAATTTGGGTGTATACTATGAAGACTAAGGATGAAGTGCTCAGAATTTTCCTTAAGTGGAAAAATATGATGGAAACTCAGATGGGTCAAAAGATCAAGCATCTCCAAATAGATAATGGTGGAGAGTACATGAGTGATCCATTTAAGAAAGCATGTGATGATAGCGGTATTATCAGGCACTTCACAGTCAGGCATACACCACAATAAAATGGAGTGGCTGAATGCATGAACCAAACCTTACTGGAGAAAGTTCGATGTATGTTATCCAATGCTGGGTTGGGCAAGCAGTTTTGGGCTGAAGCTATTACATATGCGAGCCATCTCATCAATCGCCTACCATCTAGTGCTATTGATGGTAAAATACCACTCGAGAAATGGTTTGGGAAACCTGCTACTGACTATGATTCGTTACGTGTGTTTGGTTCCACTGCTTATTATCATGTGAAGAAATCAAAGTTGGATCCTCATGGAAAGAAAGCAATTTTCTTAGGGATCACTTCAAGAGTAAAAGGGTATCGTCTTTGGTGCCTAGAGACCAAGAAGACGATCATCAGTAGGGATGTTACCTTTGATAAATCTACCATATTAAGAAAGGTGACAATAGAACAGATAGATGGTACTCCAAAACAGGTGGAGTTTGAAAGGCAGATAGTTAGTCCAGCAAATGATGAAGATGTAGAAACTCCAATGGTAGATGAGGAGTCTGATGAGGAAGAGGTTCAAACCCAAGAACCTCTACAACAACTTAAACCAATTGCATTGAGAAAGAAAAAAAGAGCAGTAAGAAAGCCTATTCACTATGTTGATATGGTGGCTTTTACATCTCCAATTGAAAATGACGACATTCCTACCACTTATAAAGAAGCAGTCAAAAGTTCAGAAGAAGATAAGTAGAGGAATGCGATGATTGAAGAAATGCAGTCCCTTAAGAAGAATCAGACATGGAAGTTAGCTGATCTTCTAAAGGGAAAGAAGGCAATTGGGTGAAAATGGGTCTATGCAAAGAAAGATGGATTTCCCAACGAGTCTAATGTTCGTTACAAAGCAAGGTTGGTAGTTAAAGGCTACGCTCAGACGGAGGGAGTTGATTATAATGAAGTGTTTTCTCGAGTTGTGAAACACTCTTCCATCCGTATTTTATTAGCTTTGGTAGCACTAGTTAGATTTGGAGCTGGTTCAAATGGATGTAAAAATAGCTTTTTAACATGGAGACTTGGAGGAGGAAATCTATATGGTTCATCCTGAAGGATTCAAAGTTGCTGGAAAAGAGAACATGGTTTTTAAACTTGAAAAATCGTTGTACGGATTAAAGCAATCTCCGAGGTAGTGGTACAAGCGATTTAACAAGTTTATGTTGAGGCAGAAGTACACAAAAAGCAAATATAATCATTGTGTGTATTTGCGCAAGCTGCAAGATGGATCTTTTATATATCTTCTTCTTTATGTTGATGATATGTTGATAGCTTCCAAGAATCAAGAGGAAATTGAGAAGTTAAAATCTCAATTAAATGAGGAATTCGAAATGAAGGATCTTGGCGAAGCAAAGAAGATTCTTGGCATGGAGATAAGCAGAGATAGGAATGTGGGAAGACTTTTTTTGACTCAGAAGGAATATCTGGGAAGGGTATTGAATCATTTTGGCATAAATAAGCAGTCAAAACCTGTTAGTTACCACTTGCTTCTCATTTCAAGCTTAGTGCAGCATTATCTCCAAAAGCTGCAGCAGAGAAAGCATATATGTCAAAAGTACCATATGCAAGTGCTATTGGTAGCTTAATGTATGCTATGGTGTGTATAAGGCCAGACATTTCACATGCAGTTGGGGTCGTGAGTAGGTATACGCATAATCCTGGAAAGGAACATTGGCAAGCTGTGAAATGGATTCTACGGTATATTCTGAACACTGTGGATGTTGGATTGGTATATCAGCAGGATAAAGGTGGTCAATATGTAGTTGGATATTGTGATTCCAACTATGCAGGTGATCTTGATAAATGTCGATCAACTACTGGTTATGTGTTCACCTTGGCAAAAGCACCAGTATGTTGGAGGTCTACATTACAATCAACAGTTGCCTTGTCTACGACAGAGGCAGAATATATGGCATGTACAGAGGCTGTAAAGGAGGCAATCTAGCTTCAAGGGTTGCTCGGTGAATTGGGTATTCAACAGAAGCACATAAAGGTGCACTGCGATAGTTAGAGTGCTATCATGTTAGCAAAGAATCAAGTTTACCATGCAAGGACGAAGCATATCGACGTTCGTTACCACTTTATACGAGAGGTTCTCGAAGAAGGTGGAGTTGTATTCCAGAAGATTCGGACCACAGAGAATCCAGCTGATATGTTGACAAAGGCAGTAAACCCGACCAAATTTTAATATTGTTTGGATTTGATCAATACTGTCAAATTTTGAAGACTGCATTGGAAGACACTACACAAGATAAGAGATTGAAGATGTGGAACTTGTCAAGGTGGAGATTTGTAGGATTACCAAGTCCCACATTGGCAAAGTGAATAAAAAGGAAAATGGGAATTGTCTCATATTGCCAATTATAACGCATAGGAGCTGATTTTGTAGTATAAAAAAGGCCTATGGCCTTAGTTGAAATCACACCAACAAAGCCTTTCTCACCTCTAAGACATTTGTTCTTCTTATTCCTTTTCTTTGTAATATTTTGTTATAAAATTAATTAGGTAGTGTAATTTTAGTGTTTCCTCTTTATTTTGTTTTAGCAGTAGGTTTAATTTGCTAATAGTTTCCGCAACATCATTTTGTGAGAGTGTTATATATATATATATATATATATATATATATATATATATATATATATATATATATATCTTGTATATTTATTTGTAAGAGTAAGTTTGGGGTGTATTTATGTTAAGGATTTGAGTGTTTTATTTCTCCATTTCTTTTATACCATTTTTTGTATTATTAGTGGATTATTTATTTTCTCATTTCACCAATAATTTCTCCTATTTTATTATTACCATATTTACCTAAAATAAATATTTTCATTCCGCTACGAACCTAATTATTCCCTGACCTAAAGGATTATCACGGTCAAAGGAACAAACTTTACCAATGTGTTAAGGTATGATGCTTCCAAAGAATTTTTGCCTATCTAGACCATCACTCATTAATTATTTATAGACATGTCATATAAGGTATTCAAACTTGTTGAACAGTTCATACATGTCGACTTTTTAATAAAAAAAAGTCCATACAAATCCTATTTAATTAACATCACGTTTCTATATCAATATGTACAAGAAGAAAATGACAATCCTGGAAAATAATACATTTTCTTTTTAAAAAATGAAGATATAAATTAGGATAAATAATCCACTAGTTCACACATCATACATATAAGATTAGGTTGAGACTATTCTGATGTATATATTTATTTCACATACTAAAAGCCCCAAAATTCTTTAGATGTGAAATGGAGAACAAAGAGATCCTATTTCACTTTCCATTACGGAAACTCTAATTAGGTAAAGTTCCATTTGAAATGCCCATGTCAAATAAATACACTAATACATCAATTGCATTATCTGTTTAATAATTCATATTATTAAAAGAGACCATTTCATATGGCGTAATGCCAGGAATAATGAATTATAATAATGGTTGGCATTGACAGAGGAGAGCCATGTGAGACTGGAGCTTTAACGAAACGAAATGAGCCACTTTTATTTAGTTGATTATAAACACAGCAAATATCGTGTATGAATTAAATATTCAAAAGATGAAATATAAATTCATTTGGTTCATATAGGAATACATATTATATGATAATATAAAAATAAAATGTAAAATACAAATTCTATTCCAATGTAGATCATGATGACTTAGTAAAATATCGCGTGACACAAATGTGCAAACGAGAGTTCGTACATAGAAGATGCAACCCTTGATGACCGTCCCAAGCTCCCAGCACAGCCACCATGTCGGCAACTACCAGTAGATAGACTCCTATTATAAATTTATTCAGGCCCGCTCCTAATTTATAGGGAGACTATGAGCGAGATAAAATAATTGGATTTAACATTTTATGATATTAGAAAATAAATATGTAAAGTAGTAAAATAACCTCTAATTTTAAACATTATAATAAAATATTAATAGTTTAAAGAAGTTATAAATTGAACTCATACCATTTAACCAAAATTTGAAATAATATTTACATTTTAAATTACAAATAAGAAGCTAAAATTTTTTATTTTGAGCCTATTTCTACTGTGAGTCTTAGGCGATCGCTCTTATTGTCCACTACTTATAAACGGCCCTCTTACCATGATCAATGAAGTAGGCCCGACCCTAACATCTTTTAGGTCCTAGGCAAACCTTCATGTGAAGCAAATACATTAGGTCCTATAATCATAATTATTATATAACTTTCACATACCAAAAAATAGTCAAATGATAATTTATGATATGTAATTGTTTTGCGAAAAATGTAACTAATGAGTAAAAACAATTAAAATAAAATGTATGCTCTTATATTATTGCTCATTAGAAAAGAAATTACAGCTTTCTTTTTTAGAACAAAATTTATTTTTATTTTTTATATATTACAAAAATTAAAAAAATTAAAAAATTAGGCCCCTTTTAATTATGGGTCTTGAGCGGTCGCACCCATTACAGGACTGGTCGTGCAAAGAAGTTGAAATTACTCATCCTTATATTTAGGAGGTAATCCGATTATGATACAACTCTTTTAAAGTCCAATCCTAACACGATACTAATTCACATTTAACCTATATAAAGCCCGAGGATTGAATTAGTTACTTACTACACTATAGTTGTGGCTCTACTAAATTTATTAGAGATCCCTTAACGGACACCCCAATCCTAATATATGTAGTATGTTGACTTGAAGAAAATATCGGTTGGAAAATACAAAAAGGAGTCCAGGTTGTGGTTTATTCGTATGGTATATCATATTCTTTATTCCTTTTTGCCTTCTTAACTTCTGATTTCAATGACTTTGTTTGAAATTGTTTGTTCCTTCTTTATTTGGTATATATCTAAATTGCATTTCTGAAATAAATTGATTTTGCTTCTAACACTAAGGTCTATTCAATGGCTACGAGTTTGCTTCCATGTTCTTGTTATTCATTATTTGGATGGTAATTATACAATATAATTTTCAGGTTGAATGATGAAATTTTCTCCCGGATACAATTTGAACTGACCAAATGAACGTTGATTCTCTTTCTGTCAAAAGAAGAGGGCAGCTTCAATTTGCTGTTGCAAAAACACAAGTTGACATTAATTTTAATTTTTGAAAACTATTTGCATAACTGAAGCAAATAAGTTCATACATGTGTGGTGGTTTTGGTAGGATATGGAAGATAGATTAGTTGAGCTTGAAGCATTACAGAAAAGCACTACCTGAAGGAGCAGGTTGTTTGTAACCTTAAAGTTTGTCTTCTTAAGATTTCTTCACTCTTTTTTACCTCAAAACTGATGTGTTTTTTAGGTTCAATGTGGTACAACACAAGCCTATGATAATATGCAAAATGATCTTTTGAAGGCAAAGAATAGCTTAACCAAAATCTTGACATCCAAGTGTCACGGGCTAAGATTTTCGGACTTAAACACTGTGCGGCACTAGCACAAAATAACTAACGATTATGCTAGCAAAGCCTTTGCAAAAACTCAACACCACTTGCGATAGAAATGCGGAAGCTAAGTAATGCGAGAAAGGAGAGATTTTGGAACTCACAAGTGAGCTTTGTTTTACTTCTTTTCAAGTGTGATTTACAAATGAGGGATGCTTACATATTTATAGTCATTTCCACCTCCTCAACCGACGGTTGAGATTGATTCATCTAGAATGTTCTATGATCTAATGGCTACTATTTGCCTTCTAGATTTTTCTACAATAATACAAATCTTACCTGACTTTTCTACACAAGTAAAGAGAATTCTAGAAACATCTAGCTAAGTATAGAGTATTCTATACAATTCTACAAAATACTAGAATATTACCTAGTAAAACCTCCTTTGCGAGCCGATTTGCGAGACTTTGCGAGGTTCCGCGAGAAACTCCGCATGTCTAAGTGTTGGGCCGTGTCATTCTCCCCCACTTGAGGTGGCAACGCCCTCGTTGCCAAGTATTGCGCTCACAGACCCTTGTGCTTCGAATTCTTCGACCAAGTTTGAAAACTGCCAAAGTTTTTCCACAGGCTCCCAACTAGTTTCGCTTGTTGGCATGCCTTTCCACTTTACTAAGTACTCCTTGGTGGCAGCTCCGTTGCGCGCTCGAACGACCCTCTTTAAAAGGATTTCCTCGGCTTGCTTTTCAAAATGTTCCCGAATGTCGGCGGGTGCCCTTATGTTGACATTCCGCTCCTCGTTATCGGGATCTTTGCGGTAAGGCTTGAGTAGGCTCACATGAAAAACCGGGTGAAGCTTCGAGTATGCCTCGGGCAGCTCCAATTTGTTAGCTACTGAGCCTACTTTCTTGATAACCATGAACGGCCCCTCGTATCGTCGCATAAGTCCCTTGTGAAGTCCACGCACTCGGCCATGCTCGTACAGCTTCACTAAGACTTGACCGCCTACTTGAAATTCGCGGGGCGTCCGCTTCTTGTCGGCCACTTCTTTGTTCGCTTGGCCGATTTCTCCAAGTAAAGCTTTGCTTCATCGGCCCTCTCTTGCCAATCTTTGGCAAACTTGTATGCTGGTGGGCTCTTCCCCTTGTAGCCGCTGACAATGTCCTTGGGGGTTGTTGGTTGAAACCCCAAGATAATCTCAAAAGGGCTCTTGCCGGTGCTCTCGCTCCTCATAAGATTGTATGAAAATTGGGCAATGTCTAACAACTTCACCCAATCTTTTTGGTTGGCCGCCACATAATGTCAAAGATAGACTTCGAGCAAACTGTTGACACGCTCCGTCTGGCCATCCGTTTGGGGGTGCATTGTGGTGCTCATTTTTAACTCGGTACCGAACAAACGGAAGAGTTCTTGCCAAAACCTCCATGTAAATCTGGAGTCCCTATCACTGACAATCGACGTTGGCAGTCCCCAGTATTTCACCATATGCTTGAGGAAGAGCTTGGCCGCAGTCTCGGCTGTGCATTCCTTAGGGGCAGGAATGAAGATGGCATATTTTGACAATCGATCCACCACTACGAATATACTTGTGCAACCTTCGGATATGGGCAGGCTCACAATGAAATCCATCGAGATGTTATCCCATACACGCTCCGGAATCTGTAGTGGTGATAGCAAACCATACGGGTGCTCATGCTCCACCTTGTCTTGCTGGCACACAAGACATGTCCTCACATATGCCTCTACGTCGCCCCGCATGGTTGGCCAATGGAATCGCTCTTGAGCTAGAGCTAAGGTGCGATGAGTACCTGGGTGGCCGGCATATCTCGAATCATGGCACTCCTTAAGAATGTCCTGCCTTAAATTGTCCCAGGCTGGAATGTACAAACGGTTGCCTTTAACGTAAAGTGCCCCATCCTCGATCCAAAAATGAGTGGTCTTGCACTTCTTGACCAACTCGATGAAGCTCTGTGCTTACTGGTCTCGCGTCAATCCCTCTTTGATGCGCTCCAGCAATGTCCTCGAGTGCACTCACCATTGGTGCTAGACATGACTTTCGACTTAAGGCGTCGGCCACGATGTTTGTCTTTCCCGGGCTATACTCTAGCTCGTACTTAAATTCCGCTAAGTAGTCTAGCCATCATGCTTGCTTGCTTGACAACTTTGGCTGGCTTTGATGGTAGCTCACTGCCTTGTTGTCGGTCTTGATCTTGAATGGCGTGGCTGCCTTTAAGCAATGCTCCCATACACGGAGGCAGTGAACAACCGCTAACATTTCCTTCTCGTGCGTCGGTCGTTGCCGCTCGGTATCATTAAGCTTTCAGCTTTCGTAGGCAATGGGGTGGCCATCTTGCATAAGCACTCCTCCTATAGCAAAGTCCGAAGCATCTGTGCATACTTCGAATGGCTTATCAAAGTCGGGAAGTGCGAGAACTGGTTGCCTTGTCACCACATCTTTCAATGCCTCGAATGCGGTTTGCTGCTTGGCTCCCCAACACCATGCTTGGCTCTTTTTCAATAGATCAGTAAGTGGCGAGGCAATGGCCGAATGTCCCTCAATAAACCACCAATAATAATTGACAAGGCCCAAGAAAGATTGTAGCTCCGTCGGCTTTGTGGGCGGCTCCCACTCAACTATGGCCTTGATCTTTGATGGGTCTATCCGAATTTTCCTACCACCGATGATATGTCCTAAGAAAGATACTTCACTTAATCCGAACGAGCACTTCTTCTTCTTGACATAAAGCTGGTTTTCTCGTAGAACTCGGAGGATAACCCGCAAATGCTCCTTATGCTCGTCCATGGTGTTGCTATAGACGACTATGTCATCCAAGTATATGACCACGAACTTATCAATGAAATCCGCCAAGACTCGTTGCATCAAGGTGCAAAATGTTGCAGGAGCATTCGTCAAACTGAATGGCATGACTAAGAACTCGTATGACCCATACCTTGTAATGCACGCGGTCTTTGACTCATCCCCTTGGGCTATCGTAACTTGGTAGTACCCCTTGCACAAGTCCAGCTTCAAAAAATACTTTGCCTGTTGCAGATGATCGAAGAGATCAGCAATGAGTGGCACGGGATACTTATTCTTGACCGTCGCCTTATTGAGTGCTCGGTAATCAACACATAATCGAAGAGATCCATCCTTCTTTCGCTGAAAAAGGACTGGTGCACCCCATGGACTCTTCGAAGGTCGAATATGGCCTGCTTCGAGAAATTCCCCCAACTGCTTCTTAAGCTCCTCGAGCTCACTTGGGCACATACGGTATGGTGCTTTTGCTATCGGCTTGGCCCCCTCGACTAGCTCGATGGCATAATCGATCTCTCTCCTAGGCGGGAGACCCATTGGCAGATCATTGGGCATAATGTCTTCGAATTTGGCAAGCACTGGCTCAATTTCCTTCAGGATTGGCTGGCCTTCGTTAAACTCCTCCGTTGGTGGATCCTTTTCCACCACAATCGCTGTAAAGGTGTGCTTCCCTCGCTTAAGCCCCTTCTTTAACTAGTTAGGGCTAAGCGCACCTTCCCTCTTGCACTGTACCATGCAAGGGTTCTCTCCTTGCATAATCACCATGGTATTATTGCTTGGTATGATTATCGGATTTACTTAGTCCATGAATTCCATACCAGGAACGAGATCATAATCATCTATCGGGACGATGGCAAAGTTGGCTCTACCTGACCAGGCTCCTATTGTAAGAGGCACGTCTTTGGCAACCCCGACTAACCCAATCCACTCGCTATCCACTCCCTTGAAGCGAGTCTTAGACGGCTCCCATATGATGTCGAGAGAACGTGCTACCTCCACGCTTAAATAGCTTGAATCAGCCCCTGTATCAAGTAGTCCCCATCGAGCGCCTTTCTTAAATGTGGCTTCGACATATAAGCGGCCTTGTTCACCCTTGTTCGTCTTTGCCCTCACCGCGTCCAATCACCTTAAGCAAGCGACTCGCCTCTCCTCGTCCTTCTGCTCGAGGTCTTGGACAAAGGCTGCCAGTTTCTTTCTCGAGGGACAATCTCGGGCAAGGTGTGTCCTTTCGTATAAAAAGCACTTTGGCGTCCATGTTGGCTTGTCTCCTCTAGGTCTGTCACTTGATGTCGCCTTACTATCGGATGGCTTATGGTGAGACCTCCATTTGTCTCCCCCACCTTTACTATGGAACGGCTTCTTCCCCTTGTCCTTGGTGCTTTCTTTCTTTTGATACTCCATATGGGAATCAGTGATGCGGAGGGCTTGTTTGATGTCCTGAACATCTCGGCGTTGCAACTCAAGTTTGGCCCATCGGTTTAGCCCGTCCATGAAGCAAAAGAGTGCCTTATTTGGAGAAAGATCGGGGATCTCTAGCATTAAGTCAGAGAACTCCTTGACATACTCCCAAATGTGGTCATCTCTATGATGAAGATGGCGTAATTTTGCACGGGCTTCATTTTCCGCATCGGCGGGTAGGAACTGCTTTCTTAACTCGTCTTTGAATTGTTCCCATGTGGTGAAAGTCGCCTCATCATCGCCAATTGGTTGGGACATATGTTTCCACCACGATAAGGCACTATCTTTTAAATAAAGAGAAGCTTGGAATGTCCTCACCGTGTCATCCACGATGCCAAGGGCACCAAAGTACCGCTCCATCGAGTAGAGAAAATCCTCTACGTCCTTCAATTTTCAGCCGCCATTGTACATATCGGGCTTAGGCACATCGACCCTTGGAGTCACACCCACGACCCCGGCCGTCCCTTGAGCATGTAGAGTATTCACCCTTGCTCTAAGCTGCTCCACCTCGTTGCGCCTAACTCCATATGCCCGAGTAGCCTCAAACTCCTCCCTAAGTCTGAGGACATCGCCTTGGACTGCGGTGATCCTTGCGGCATTCTCCTCGCAAGCCTTCACGCAGCGCTCCGACACGTCGTTGAGACTATCTAGCATCTCGTCCTTAACCTGCTGCACCATTTCTCGCAACTCCTCCTTGAATTGGTCGATGCATTCGGCAAAGATGCCCTCCACTATTAGAGTGTGCTCCGCCCAACGGTCATTATGTTCCCCCATGGCAAGCTCCAAGCGAGTGATACGCATCTCTTGGTTAGCCACGGGATCCCTTGCGACAGATTTCTCTTTACGGCCGCCTTTCCTTTATTGCCTCTCTATCGCACGAAGCTCGTGCTCTCCACTCTCCACATTGCTCATGGTCTCTTACGGATTTGACATCGCTCTGATACCAACTATCACGGGCTAAGATTTTCAAACTTAAACACCGTGCGGCACTAGCACAAAACAACTAACGATTATGCTAGCAAAGCCTTTGTGAAAACTCAACACCACTTGCGATAGAAATGCGGAAGCTAAGTAATGCGAGAAAGGAGAGATTTTAGAACTCACAAGTGAGCTTTGTTTTACTTCTTTTCAAGTGTGATTTACAAATTAGGGATGCTTACATATTTATAGTCATTTCCACCTCCTCAACCGACGGTTGAGATTGATTCATCTAGAATGTTCTATGATCTAATGGCTAATATTTGCCTTCTAGATTTTTCTACAATAATACAAATCTTACTTGACTTTTCTACACAAGTAAAGAGAATTCTAGAAACATCTAGCTAAGTATAGAGTATTCTATACAATTCTACAAAATACTAGAATATTACCTAGTAAAACCTCCTTTGCGAGCCGATTTGCGAGACTTTGCGAGGTTCCGCGAGAAACTCCGCATGTCTAAGTGTTGGGCCATGTCCCAAGGATATAAAAGCAATTGTAGGCATTATCTTATTTCCCATTTGCCCGACCTTTTACAGATAATGGACTTTCACGAACTCCAACTTATAATGGCAACTTGGGCTTTTGAAATTGGTCATTCCGCTTGCTCTTGATCCATTGAACAACTACAATTACTCTCAACCCGAAACTGCATATCCTGGGCTCTAGGGTAACTTTCAAACTTGTCCAACTTGCTTCAAAATGGTCCAAAACCTCTTCTTTTGCATTGAAACCAGCTTCCAATCCAATTAAAGTCTAAAACACGGAAAACACCACAAATCAGGAGCATACAATTCACCAAATCAACCTAAATTAACACTATTAACACTATGAGCTCGTCGAAGGGAATTACGATCGAAAATATAACCGCGAAGGCAGAATTACCGGTTAAAATTTTCTTGAATTTGGAATAGGTTCTTTTCAAGAACCATTGATAGAGTTTCAAAACGAATTTATTTTAACAAATAAAAAATTACTTGTAAAGTCCCTTTAAGAGACGGATGTCGTGAAGCTCGCAAGTGGAAGCTCTCCAATCTCACGTGTACGAACTACTCTCGAACCGGGACCGGTGCTAGCCGTACGGACGAAGAACAAGGAGAGAACACCAAGAACCCCAATAAACCATACAAGAAAAACGTGTATAGTGGCTGCCACGTTTGTAGTATGCAAACTAAATTGATTAAATTACATTCAATTATTATTTGACATATGAATTTATTTAATTGTCGATTAAATAAGTACCATATGCAAATACATTTAATCAACTTATTTAACTTTAATGAATAATATAAACTACATTATATTATAGTATTAACTAAATTAATTTCTTTGAGTTACATAGATTATTCAATTACATTGACTTGACATGTCAATTAATTAATAATTAATTCTTCATCCAGTCTTATAACATTGCATATACAAGAGATCCTTGATCAGCAGTTCTAAGTGCATGATCCTTTGGGTCTGTCCATATGTTGGCAATAGTTCACCCATAGACTGTAAGCGGATTCTAGCAAACCATTACAGCCCCCAATTAGGACAGAGTACAGCCGTCTCTAAAAGATACTAAATCAAATAGTTATCTCAAAAAGTCCTTTGTCAGCTGACATCAATATGATGAACAAGAGGCATGGTGCTTGTCACCCACTTATGGAGTTCATCGTATTTCTTAATTTAGAATAAAATGATAAAATAAGTCAACGAATTATTAGACGTCCTTATCCCTTTCAAATATCAAGCGGCCGGTGATTCATTTTGGTTAATCAAACCGAATGGCAATCCTATCACTTCAACACTACTATTGACATGGTTATGAAATATACCGAGCATACCCGTACTTGTAATCCAATATTTAAGTACCTGTTAGTAATATGCCACAGCATACCCACTTCCACATTAATAATAAGTTAAAATCAAGTCTGGGGACTATTGAGATCTACTCAGCAAATTCTCTATGACATACAACCATGTGACCTTGCTGTGTGGATCAGTCCAGCCCCATGTTCTTAACATGTGCCTATGTTCATGATCCACTTACCAAGTGACATAGCAACTACATTGCTATAGATCATCCAACATACTATTCTTTTGTTTTATTCATTTCCCATGATTAAAACAGACTTGGGACATTTAAATTATATATATATATATATGTGTGTGTGTGTGTGCGCGCGCGCAGTAGATTATTGTCTTTATAATGTGACACCATTAGTATATACATAATTTAAGAACTAATGCATGGGAACTAGGGCACACCAACATTTCCAACGGTCGTTTTGGTTAATGGAATGTATATTCTATGGAATAGCAGAAGAATTAATGAAAAAGGCTTAAAAATGGTAGATTATTTGCCTAGAATCCGTTATTGGATGGAAAAGCTATTCCTAGCTATTATACATTTCATGAAATAGCTAATCCTATTTAAAGATGCATTGTTGAAATAGTTTACAGTTATAAAGAGGCTCACTTATTCTAAATTCGCCCCTCCAATGAGAAATACATTGGAATCGAAATTTTTTTGCCATGGATGGCAAGTTTAGATTTTAGAACTACTTCATTGAGCTTAAGATTGATTTCCATCACTACGATGTGTTTGCATTTGCACATTTTATTTTTTTTAGTTAACAATGTTTTTTTTTAAACAGAGATGTTTTAAAATGAGTAAAAACTTGTAAAACATTAAAAAAAAGTCCATTTAAAAGATTTTCTGCATTTTCTTATGAACTAAAGTGCCATTTGGTAGTCAGGTTGCTTTAGACAACAACCGAGTTGACCTGAAGTCTGACCGTTGAAATCATGTTCATTTTGTCGATGGGTGTTGTTAAAAACAGTCGGATATTACTTGTTACAGTCGGAGTAAAAGATCACTTTGCCCTCATGCTTAAAAAACCCTTAAAAGCATCTATAACCATCAAGAAAATCAAACTCCGATGAAATATCCATAACCATCAACAAATCAAACTTTCATCATATAAAATTAACAAATCAAAATTTTAAAAAAAAATAAAATAAAATAAAAACTCAAAAAATTAAAAAAAAATTTGAAGGGGGAAACGCCACTTCCAATGGAGAGGCTTTACACAGAAAAGCCCCTCCACCGGCGGGGGCGTTTCCATGAAATGCCTCCACTGTGGCGTTTCAAGGAAACGCCCCCGCCAGTGGAGGGGCTTTTCTGTATAAAGCCTCTCCACTGGAAGGGGCGTTTTTATGCCAAAATTTTTTAATTTTACATGTAAGGATAAAAATATATTTTCTACCGACTATAACAAGTAATTTCCGACTATAACAAGTAATTTCCGACTATCTTTAGCATCCCAGTTTGTGAATTTGTGAGACATTATACTTGCAAGATGACCTGTTTCAGCTTGCATTTGTCAAGAGGCATCTTAATAATGATGGATAATGATTTATTTCTTCTTGGACTGAGTTGGTGGATTGAAGATTTTATATAAAGACTAAAGAGTCACAGATTTTCTTGCAATAGCATAATGCACTATTGACTAGGTTCATCTTATTTTATTCTCTTGGTTTCATAATGCCAAATTTTGCTGTCTGTGGTGTGAATTTCCCAAACTTGTATCAGTTGTGTTTGTGTTAAGCATGTTGTCTGTATTTATTCATGTTAGGTATCTGTCAGTGGGAAAAAAATATACTATTAATTACCAGGTTTTAGCATTAGAATTCCCTAATATTATCTAGATTTTTCTAAAGAAAAGAGAGAAGAACTTTAATTCTTTGTTGGAAAAAGAGACAGGAGTAAAACAGAAGGGACCATGTTAAAGCAGCAAAGAATAATGGGAACAGAGTAAAGAAGACATGAACATGTGGCATCTTTTATATAATTCCTGAAGAAACTATGTACCAACCTTTTGAAATCTCTATAAATGGCTCTTATACTTTAATTGCATAAAGATATTCCCATTAGGAACATTTCATATGAGCTTCAAAGCGATGTCAAGGTCCCTACTAGTTCTCTCTATTGCCCTCTACATGGCTGGCATGGCAACATCTGCCTCTAGCCCCACAGACTTCATCAAGGTCCACTGCAAAGCCACTCGCTATCCTGCTCTATGCATCGAAAGCCTCGTTAGATATGCCAGTGAAATTCAACGAAACGAGCACCATTTAGCTGTAACCGCCTTGTCTGTGAGTCTAGCCAGGGCTAGATCAGCTGCTTTAGTTGTTAATAAGCTGAGCAAAGTTATAGGGATTAAACCTATAGAGTTAGAAGCTGTTAAAGACTGCGTAGAAAACATGGGCGATAGTGTGGATCGACTAAGTGTGTCGATCAAGGAGCTTGGTATAGTCGGTAAAGACTTTGGGTGGCATATGAGTAATGTGAAGACTTGGGTTAGTGCTGCCTTAACCGATGAAAACACTTGCCTTGATGGATTTGAGGAGCGTCGTTTCAGTGGTATTGTTAAGGCTGCTATAAAGCGCAGGGTTAGTGACGTTGCTCGAGTCACCAGTAATGCACTTGAATTGGTTAATCATTATGCGTCTAGGCACTGTGTAGCTGAATCTAGTTGTGAAACCCAAAAGCCATAGATAGAGTGAATTATTTAAGCTTGTCGATACCCAGTTAGTCGTTACCTGAAGGAATTTAAGTTTGCTTATTAAAAAAAGTGTGAGTTGTGACTGTAAAAAGTGCTGCAAAACTTTAATCTTGTATATTAATTAGTTTGGTGTTTTTTGTAATGTGTAACTGGAGCATGAACAAATTCTGTTAGGGTAAAGAGTGTCCTTTGGTTATGTTTTAGATTGAAACTAAGAGAAACTGACTTTCCTTGTTTTCAACGGTAACGTATTGTAAAGAATACTTGAAAAAAATTTCTATTATATTATTGCTATATAGTATTAACATAGATAGAGAAGAGGACAACACATCCAAACATGTTTAAAGCAAAGATGTTGTCCAATGGAGAGCGAATCTGGTAAACCGAACACGTCTTTTTTATATGAAAACTAAATCTAACTACTTATTAGTCATTTATTAAAATGGGATAAGTGTAAATCTGATATACCTTTGTCCATTTGAACTAAATCTAAATACCGATTGAAGTTAGGGGTTAATGGATTCAAATTCTCTCTGGAAAACTGTAGAATAAAGCTGTCTCTAGTGTAGTAAAAATATACTTTATTTTTTTATTCAAAAAATTAAAATAAATTTGCACTCTCTATTTTATAACTAGTGACCAAGATGTTATAGTAGTTTAAAATTAACTGCAGAGATCCTAAGCCGGGGTTAATAATCCATTTTTCATAGTTTCTCCATATGTAAAAACCTTTGTCCTTATTCTTTCATTATTAAATATTCTTTCTTTTGACAACTTTTGACTTGTTACTTTATTTGTAGCTCGTCAAGAAAGAAATCTGAAGCTAAAGCTAGACCTAGATCTAATTAAAGCTGAATATTAAAAGTTACAAAAACCTTAGTAGTGCTCATCTTAACTTTAATATGAATCCATGAAAAATATTCTTTGAACTGCAGAGGCTCCAATACTGTGCCGTTTTAAGCTCCAATATTCATGAGCATCTTTTACATAAATTTGTTATACCGTTTTATTTTATTCAATATATATGTACCAATAGTTCCGAATAAAATTACCCGATAAAAGTGAAAGTCTATCGATTAGTATCAAGTTTCGACAAAGCATATTTCTCCAGTATTGAATAATGGGTAGTACAAAATTTTAATTCAATTATAAATAATGTAGTACATTAACGGCCACTTAAATTTATTTTTAAATATCTATTTATCCTTTAAATTTTAAAAGTCCTCAGTCACACTCTAAATTTATAAGAAGTTTCATATAATCCCTTAAACTTATAAAAAGTGAACTAATTTGCTCCCTTAATGTCACGTGTCGGGTTTTGATTAAAGACAGAAAAATGACATATTTAAAAAGTCAGACCAATTAAAATCTGATACGTGGTATTTATGAGGCAAATTGATTTATTTTTTATAAGTTTAAGGAGTTATTTAAAAAATTTTATAAATTTAAAAGGTCATTTAAAACTTTTGAAAATTTAGAGATAAATGAATGTTTGAGAATAAATTTAAAGAGTCTTCGTTATTCGTCCATTATAAAGCGTATTTATTATTTTTAGTTAGTTCTTAATCTTAGGGCATATTTTCGTGATTTATTTCAGTTCGATTTATATTATTTAATTAAATTTAATTTAATTAATTTTAATTCAATTTAACTATATATAATTATAAATTTATATAAAAGTAAATTTAATTTAATTTATTTTATTAATTTTAATTTAATTTTATTTAATTTCTAAAAATTAAAAAGAACTTTACCTGACTTCTCAATCTTTATAGATTTTTTTTTGCCTAATTTGTGGTCCAAGTTTTACTTGGAAAAATTCATTAAAACCCAAAAAGCCATCCCCAAACCATCACACAATATGTTGCGTTTAAAATACCATAATCGTTTTGATTGCATTGAGACCTACCCAGTTCAACCTCCACTGGATGTCACACTGTTAAATAATTTGATTTCAATAGTTACTTAAAACTGTTGCCAATAGCTTTCATTTATTTGGGTTAGCAATACATTATTTTTGCTGATGGTTTTGCTAAGGAGTAGCAATCTCGTGATGTTGCTTTTTTGTCAATATTTTATGAAGGGATAAGTTGGGTAAATGAAATTAGTGGTTAGTTCATGCATTTGTTTTAATGGTATTTTGTTATTTTGTTTGTATGGTGGTGCCCCTTTTAACTGTACTCTCCACTATTGATGGGATTTGGTGCCTCATTTTATTTGGGAAAATAAAGATAGGGGTTAGAAGCCATTGTCACTAACTATAATAGGGCCAAATCAACGCATCAAACAAATTCAACAGAGAGAATTGTGATTCAGTTTGCACGATTCAAATATATTAACTCATTTTGGACAAATACCCTGATTAGAACCATGAATATTGGAGTTGAATTTTCTCAATAGTAGATTTGCATTTTTATCAATATATAAAAAATATTATGCAACGGATAATTATATAAGCATTTTAAACAAAACATTTATTTGAAAAAAAAATCAAACAAGGAAATAAGTTTATGTTATTTTTAACTTATAAGTAGATATATTGAACTGAACTAAACTGAAATTAATTTATAATTAATAATATAAATAATATTTTAAAATATTAAAATTTATTAACAAAATAATTAATAACACTTCAATTAATACTATATATTCTAATTAAACTTTCTAATTGTTATATTTTCAAAAAAAATTGTCTCGTTTGGGCTTACATTAAATGAAAAGAAAAATCTCCAACCCACCCTGGATGTGACTTGAACCTGGGAGCTCTAGATTTCACAGCTTTAATATTAATCACTAGACCAATACCTCAATCACTTATTAATTATTAATAATAATAATAATAATAATATTATAAATTACTATTATATATTTTATATTGCAATTATCATTATGAATATTATTTTATTATTTTAATTGTTATTAATACTTATAAAATACTATTAATTTTATTTATTTATTTGTCCCACAAAATTATGTATCGTAAAAATAATAATTAATAATTTTAAAAATATTATTACTAGTTACTTTTTATTTGTTATTATTTGTAATTACTTATATTATTAAATATTATTGATATAATGTATAAATCGAAATTAATGTTGAATGTTGAATGTTGAATGCTGAATAATGAATACTAAATATTAAATGAAATTAAATATTAAACTGAATTTAATAATACTGAATTAAAAAAAAATTAAAAAAGAACATAAACTAAATCCTACAAAAAGCTTTTTTCAACTTCATCTTAGATAATTAAATTATGAAGAGTTGTAAATTTACTCGGTTAGACGACGAATTTAAGGAATGTTTACTTTTAACTCGACCTGATATATCAATAACATGTGAGTTCCTTAAATTGACATAGACAATACGACAATTAATGGTTTCGGTTTTAAAAACAATTCTTTAATTTATATATTTATTTATTCTACAATCTTTATCTCCATTACGTGTTCCCATAGTCTCGTGTAAATCACCCTCCCCCATCCTCCTTAATATCAGGCTTTTCTGTATTAAAAATATAAAAAAAAAAATCAGGATTTTTGTTTCTTTCTAATTTTTGTGGGGATCCACATGTAATAATTTGAGCATTTTGTTTTCTATATATTGAATTCTCCTAAATTTTTTTTATCTCATATTCAACACAACACAATTTCCTCCTCTTCCCTTCTAAAAATAAATTAAAATGAAGAGTTCTTTTTTATGCTTCATATTTGTAGCCATTTTCATTCTCCAAATTTCAAGTTCAACAAGTACCGAACCATTACCAAGATATGCAAATACCCAATATATCAAAACATCATGTAACTCCACAACTTATCCAAAACTATGCTACCGTTCTCTTTCAATATATGCTAGCAAAATTAAAACAAGTCCCAAAGTACTAGCCAATACCGCCCTTAATGTCACACTCAAAGCCACTGCCTCAACTTCAAGACTGATGAAGAAAATAGCGAAAAGGCACGGTTTGGGCCGGAGAGCGGCCGGAGCGGTGGCCGACTGTGTGGAAGTGGTCGGAGATTCTGTTTATGAGCTGCAAAGGTCAATCGGCGAACTGGGTCATATAAAAGGTCAAAACTTTGATCGAGTAATGGGTGACATACAGACATGGGTTAGTGCTGCTTTAACTGATGATACTACGTGTATGGATGGATTTGCTGGTCAACCTATGAAGGGGAAGTTGAAGATTGTTATTAGAAAACATATTGTCAAAATTTCTCATTTGACTAGTAATGCTTTGGCTCTTGTTAATGTTTTTGCTTCATCACATGAATATTAGTCCCAAGACCACTTATTTTCACTTGTCAATCGTGTCTCAATGAACTTGCTTGATTGAGTAACTTGGGCTAGTCTTTTTTTTTTTGTTGTAATTATTGCTTAATATTTTATTTTTTGTTTGTGTGTTTTGTTAGTGTTTTATTTTTTAGTAATATAGGCCTGATTTTGTCGACGGCGGCATAACTTCATATTTATTTTTTTTTTTTAATAAGATCGCGATAACTGAATTAATATATTGTACATTGTCTATTGACAATCGTTTCTATGCCACGTTAGCTTTGCAGCAGCGGAAGATACTGACATATTTTTATTGATATAGAAATAGAACGCACTACAACTACTTAATTCTTTAGTAAAAGACATAATTCTTTTACAAATCCAATGTGGCCGTGATTTAAAAGTGTTTGAAAATAATCGGGTTACATATTAAAGATTTAGTGGCGTTGGCTTGATTGGTGAATATAAGAAAACCGTATAGTTGAACTATGAAGTTGAGTAGTGTTAGATATGTTGAAAACAAAGTTATGTATGATTAATATATATAAGTTTGAAAATCAGTTAGAGCTAATAAATGAGTTGAGATTTTTATAATTGTAGATTGTTTAGTTTGGTTTGGTGGTAGTTGGTATCGTGTTTTCTACAAGTACTCTGTTTCCTATTATGTCTTTGTATCTCTAGAAATTTCATAGTTTGGTTGCTTCAATAATTGTCCCTAAAATAGTATAGTTGGTGGATGTTGGGAGGCACATGCTAAGTTCTAGGATTCTAGTTGCCCACATATTGAATGAATAATTGGTTCATTCAGAACTAGTGAAGATATGAGAAAAGAGAAAATCATACCAAAAAAAAAAAACTATAGAATGATTGGTTCTTTTGAGTTTAGATGAAGATGTGGTATATAATTGAACATAATCGATAATGCACATTTTCTAGTCAAGAGATACATGCTTGTCTTCTTATATTAGTGTTGAGATCTATCTCTTATCAGTCCAAATCTTTAAATTTAGTTGATATTACGGAGTTTGTTGAAAATCTTATGGTTATAGATCTCTGATAACATGACATAGAACTTAACAAAATATGAGATGTAATATTTTTTTTATTGTGTTTTATTTTTCACGTGGCAAATTTTTATCGTATCTCTAGTCCGGTGAGATTTTGTTATCTTAATTTTGATAGATTGTTATGTTTGATTAATCGAGTAATGTACCCAATAATTTAATATCTATGAAATCATTGTTTTTGTAAAAAAAAAGAAAAAGATTATGTATATAGTATTTATACTAATTTCTTTGGTAAATGATTAATTTAGTGAAGTTCAATTGGTAAATTTCTTAAAAGTAAAAGGAGGTGAGATGCTTAGATTCAATACCCTAACTCATCAAAATTTATATTTATAAAAAAAATTATTCGCTAAATGAAGTGAAATGTAAGCTTAAAAACTACTTGTGAATCGTTTTTGAAATGCAGCTCCTTTCAAGTTTGAGTAAATAATGAAAAATGTATGCAAAAACATTGAATAATGTTGTGTTAAAAGGTTTGACTATAGATGGTAGGAGAGCATGTACTTTGGGTACTCAATTAAAATTCAGTAATATTAGGGTTACTATAATCTTATATATGTGGTTTTAGATGAGATAAATTAGATGTTTCTAAGCTTCTTTAAGAGTTGTTTACATTTTTACATGAATTAGTAATTTTAAATGTTTAGCTATGATTATTTGATAATTAATTTTAATTATTTGCATGAAATTATACCAATTAAAATATGGAATCTAATAAAAATATAGGATAAATTTTAAAAACATGCTATGTGGTTTGTTGATTTTCAAAACGGCTCTTGAGAAATTTTTTTTAAAAGAGTGTATGTGGTTTTAAAAGTTAGCAAATAAAGGAAAATCACAATATCTGTTTTTGAAAATTAGCTTTTTGTTAATGCTACACCGGTTATTTAAAAATTCAATATTCCTATATTTTAACTATATTATTTAGGACTTATATATCAAGATTTACATAAGTTTCTAAAAATTTTCATTTTGTTATAATTTTTTTTGAAGTTATCATCAATTTTTAATCAAAAAATATTTATACTTCTCAAAAAATTTTAAAATTTATTACTAAGGTTTATTATATTTTTATTAACTAAAATGCAAAATATCACTTCAAAATGGATAAAAATACCCTTCAAGATATGGTTTTAAAATTTTAAAAATTATTTTACTTACTTTAAAAATCACGACACCCATTTAAAAAAAATATACATAAAATATTTACAAAATGACTAAATCATTTTTAAAATTAAAAAAAATGTATCAGGATTGAATATGGATGGGTATACAATTTACGGTACTGCCATCTAAATTCATTCACTATACATGTATTACGAAAATTGCTTTAACTTGGATAAAAAAAAGGAGCGATGTGGAATTTCATTTTTTTTGGTTAAATATTTGAGTGTATTTAATGTTGCCTGATATTCAAAAATCAAATCTTCATAATTGATTCAATTTTTGAAGTGACAAAAAGAAAGTAGGGAAAAAAAGAATTGGAAGGGGCAAAGCTAAAATTGTTGATACATAAATAATTTAATGCTGAAAAGATATTTTGATTTTTATTAGATTGTATGCTTTTAAATAAGATTATAGTCTGGTGAATCTACAACATTAATAATTAAATGTTCTTCAACTTTTAGACTGTCCACTAGAAATCTGCCACAAATTTTGGTACCAAAAAAAGAAAGATTTCCCTTTAACCTCAAGTTTCACTTAAAAAAAACATTTCCATTTTTTCGAGCAAAAAATCAAGGAAAAACCCAAAATACATTAGTATTTCCGGACACTAATATGCCCCCAGCTACGTTTTTCATTGAATTTTTACCTAGTAAAGAATATACATCTAACGTTTCCCAACTTAATAGTCATTAAGTTCTCAATTAACACACCAATCAATATTAATGATGAAAAGTTCTATGTTCAGCGCCTAACCTCTTCAAAATTTTTATAAAAAAATAGTGATCAAGTTATTAAATATCAAGTTTAGTACTTTTTTATATTATAATCCAAAAAAAAATAGTGCACTGAAATAGTAAGGATAAATTTCATAAAAAAAAAAAGAAATAGTAAGGATAAGGAAAAAAATTATTAATAGGTTGTGGTACGTAGAGCTCAGGAAAGTCCTTGTGAACTCAGGCATTTAAGTTCTAACGGTGTAGACTGGATCAGGTTGCCATGACTCGATTGTCTGATCATTTGGTCTAATTTTTAGGTTCGGTTAATTTGATAATATAATTCTAAAATTCGAGACCTAAATGTCAAGATATAAAAAGGAATTAACTTAAACAGTAACTAAATATATTATAAGCTAATTTTATCTTTTTAAACTCTTAACCAAAATATTTGTAAAAGCTTAACTTTTAACTTTTAAACCGTTTTTAAATTAAAAAAAAAAGTCAAAATTAAAGACTTTTAAAAAGCCAGCTTAAATGTAAAAAAAACTAAAAAAGTCAGAGTTTTGACAAACAAAACTTGTTGTTCTGTTTCTTAGAAAAATGAATTATCATTTGGGCTTCTCATCTGGCTTATTTCCAAATGAAATTCGGCTCATTTAGCCCAAATAAACTGAGATGGATCCTTTTAAACCACTCACAATCCAACTTTACATGAATTTTTACATAGATTTTATACATTACATCAATTAGTAATTATTACAAATCAAAATTAGTAACCTATAAAATGTAAACACGTCAGCAAAATTGCCCCTTATTTCTAAAAAGTGGGTACACATCAGCAAACAAACGTTTTAGTGTCCAATTGGTAGGAAAGATTTCTAATAAGCATTTTAATATTCTTATTCAATATACATGTGCTTAGAACCTTAGTTTGAGATGAGTTCATTTCATTTTCATTAGATCTTATGTGTAATAGTAAAACTTAACAAATTCAATCAGTAAATTGAAAGAAGGCTAAGATATGTATCCTATAGTGAATTTAGGATATTGGTATATCAGCTATAAGTAATAAAAAAAATATGTTAAACAAGCAACGGTATTTTTTTACTGAAAAATATTGTCAACAACAACAACAACATTACCCCAATGCCTCATAGGGCTCCCGCACAAGCGGGGTAAGGGGGTCGGGTGTACGCAACCTTACCTCTGTAATTACAGAGAGGTTATTTCCAATTAACCCTGAAGTGGAGATGCAACAGCTATCCGTGACTTCACAATTAAAGAAGCTCAGACAGTTTAATGAGTTATTTTACTTTAGTCCATTATAATCTAAAGCTAAATAATGTTGAATCTTTGGCCCCATCGAAATAATAGACACAACTGAAAAATATTGTCAATTAAATAAAATCAGAATCAATTATAGCTCTAATAAATATGGATAAATATAAAGTCAAGTCCCCCTACATGTCGAAAAATCATATGCACAAACTAACAATTGTGCAGAATGATTCGCAGACCGATAAACATAGACAAACCTAAAAGTACTAAAAATAGTTTTCCGGAGTTAAAACACCGGATAAAACACATAAATAGAACACAAACAAACTAAACTTGCTATTACATCAAGACAAACACATGCCCTTAGGCAAGACTTAATCTGAAAATAAAAAAAAAACATAAAACACTGCAATATATATTTCCTTAACCCCCAACTAACGACTTTATCCACAACCATAAACTACTTACGCCATAACATCAACCAGTAATCCAGATCTGAAACAATCTTGTTCGTAGATAGATCTGGGTGTCTTCTCTATAAGATCAACAAGCATCTTGTCTAAAGGCAGATAAAGTCCATCTCAGTTGTAAAACTATCAAGATTGAGATATGTAATAATAAATACGTGTTTGAAGAAGACGATTGTATAGTGGATGATAAAAAAGTAGTTGATGAAACGAATAAACTCCGAATTAAAATAAAGAAAAAAGAAAGACAAGAAAATAAAGGATACGAGGGAGAAAAAACCTACTTAGATTTCCGATGGAGAAAAATCCAAAAACACGGAATTATGGCCAAAATACCATTTTTTTGATGGAATAATGAGATGTTTTGATGGTATTTTCGTTTGTAATGAAAGTCATGTTTGTTTTTGCAATTTAATGGCGAAACATGTGTGATTTTCTCAAAAAAGTCTGGTTTCTTGAGTCAATTTATCCAAACGACATATTTAGGTTCGTTTTTATGTAAAATGAGCATCACCATTGGACTCAGGACGTCGAAATACCTAAGGAGAATGTAAACGGAGGCTGGAATAATTTTTCGTGGAGAGAAAAATCGAAAATATGCTTTTCTGTGTTTTGCAAGGGAAACGTGTTCTGTTCCAGAATCTGTTGCTAACTGAACAATTGTGACGCTTCACTTGTGGTGACAGTTACTTTTGCGACGGTCAGAAAGAAGGTGACGATTAATTTTGTTAAAGCAGTTATGGCAACGGATTAAGAAAAAATAAAGCGTTGCCAGAAACTTTTGTCTTCATCCAACCACGTGGCACAATCTTAAGTGGTCAACGGTTAAAGCCACGTGGATCTGACGTGGTGCCTAGTCAACCCATAATGGTTATTTGGTCAATGGTTGATTACCACGGGTTAGTCAAAAGTCAAAGTTGACTGGTCAACACAATGCCACATGGCATGTCCCTAGTGGTCCCATATATGTTTTTGCGATTTGAGCCCCTAAACAATGTCGTTTTGCTGCGAAATTTTTAAAACCCCACCAGTTTCTTATTTTTTGGATTTTATGGTTATTTTTTCAGAATTTTTTGAAGTTCAAAAAAGTGAGTATTTGATTTATTTTGTGTAAATAAATTCATAAAAATTATGGAACATAGTTTATGAATTTTATAAAAATTTCTAATATGTCAGATTTTATTTTTACTCAATTTTTTATTTGTTGATCAATTTGAAAAACCTTTTAATTCATCAAATCGATGTAAAATCCGCATTCCTGAATGGTGAATCGGATGAGGAGATTTATATAATGAATCGTTAAAGATTCTGGGTCAGTTTGTCCAACATGACATAAAAATGGATGAATCCATTTCGATTTATGGCTTAACTTATTCAAGATTTCCTTCTGATTTTGAAGGGTATTCGGATGCAAGTTATATTTCTAATGAAGAAGATAGTTCTTCCACAAGTGGGTGGGTAATCCTTCTTGGGGAAGGAATTATCTCTTGGGTATTACAGAAACAAACTTGTATCACTAATTCGACAATGGAATATGAGTTTGTAGCATTAGCAGCAACTGGTAAAGAATCTGAATGGCTGAGAGATCTAATTTATGAAATTCCATTGTGGCGTAAACCATTGTCACCTATATCTATCAGGTGTGATAGTGAAGCTGCCTTGGCCAATGCTTATAGGCAAGTCTACAAAGGCAGGTCTAGACATTTAGGTGTGAGATATAACATGATTCAGGAACGCATTATGCATTGTGTTATATCATTAGAGTTTGTAAAAACTTAACATAATTTAGCTGATCATTTAACCAAAGGGTAAAGAAGAGATCTTGCGTGCAAATCGGCTATGGGGATGAAAATTCAATGAGGAAAGCTTAACATCTAGAGATTGGAACACACTGATTAAAACATCCCTAGGTGTGTGTTTAGATCTACAAGTAAAAGAGGTTGAAGTTTAACTTCTTAATAGTTTTTTTTGAAAAATTGCATATGCAGGTGCAAGAGTAAAAAAAGCTACTTATATGAGCATGAAGTTTAGCAGCTTCAAGAAGTTTTGAACTTGACTTTGATATAATTGTGAAGGATAGGGATACAAGGCTAGTAAAAGATAGTGTTAAGTAAGAACATGTTATAATGTTGACTTATGTGCACATTACCTTTGAGTATTCGAGATGAATAACAAAGGTTCAATCCATAGTGACACCTTTAGTTATTCGAATATTTGAAATGTGTAATATACTAAGATGAAATTCAATCGTCACGATATTTCATTTATGCATAAGTTTGTTATTAGTTGTGAATTTGTTTAGTTAATCATGGATTACACTAAAATGGGGGAGGGTTGTTGGTATTTTAGTGTAATTGGATCAACTAATTAACCAACGTGATCGTAATATTTCATCGGATAAGTCAGGAGAGTGCGGCGTGCACACTTGTTTGAGTTCTATCACGATACTTAGCTTACGAGGGTCTGAGAGCTACTTTTAGCAATGCTTCTGTTTAGAACAATCGCGACTACTGGAGTGGACATAACCTTTAGCAACGCTTCTGTTTAAAATCATTGCGACTGCTCGAATGGACACAGCTTTTCGCAAAAGCTTTCTCTTTTAACCGTTGCAACTGCTCGTTTCAGGCTTATAAAAACCTGGCACTGGCAACGTCTTTTGTAGGCTGTTTTTGCAACTCTTACGGGCTGGCTCATTTTTTCTTGACAAGGATTATTCATTCTAAGTTCTTGATTTTACTCCTATTTTATCCGATTGAAAAAAATTATAGAGAACCACCAAATTAGTTTCAATCTGAAAGTGTCATCATGGCTTCAGAGATTATCTAAGTTATTTTCAGGAATTTTCCCAATAAAATTTGGTAACAGAAACAGAAAGATTTTCCTTTAACCTCAAGTTCCACTTCAGAAAAAACATTTCCATTTTTCGAGCAAAAAATCAAGGAAAACCCCAAAATACATGAATATTTTCTAGTGTTTTAAAAAGCACTAGGCTCTAGTCGGGTGAAAGAGGGCCTTTGAGGCCTAGACAGGGATTAATCATGACTTAGGCGGGGCCTGGACATCGACCTAGGCGGAGTTTAATTGGTATTGTATTTTGTATTTTTTAAATATATTAAAATTATGGATTTACTTATAATGTGAGTTATGCACAAATAATATAAATTTAACTAAAAACTAAATTATAATAAAATAAAATATTAAAAATCATATTTTAGACAATGTTTTAGGAATAAATAGATACTAGTTGGATAGTAGGAGTGTCTTTATTTGTGGCATATAGAACATTATTTTTTAGTTTAAGACTCAAAATTGTATAATGAAAATGCTTTAATTTAAATAAAATTTAACAGCTACTTTTTATGTGTAAAAAAAACTATGTTTATTATAAATATCGACATCTTTAAAAATAAATTTTAGGCGCCATCTAGGCAGAAAAAATTAGACTAGACAGTGCATAGGCGGTTATAAATTGAAGTAGGCGGTGCCTAAACGGCAATAAATCAGCCTAGCGCTTGGGAGAGCGCTCTAGGAGCACAAAGTTGGACGGCAAGCTCTAAAATAGTGTCTAGACGAAACCTAAATAAAGCTAGACAATAATTTTTAAAAACTGATATTTTCAGACACCAATATACCCCAACTCTATTTCCCAATGAAATTTTTACCTAATAAAGAATATATATTTGACTTTTCCAAACTTAATAGTAGTTAATAGTGATCAAGTTATTTCAAATTTAATATAAAAAAATTAAGCAATTAACTTAATAATTTTTGTATTATAATCTAGAAAAAAAATAGTGCACTAATATATTAAGCAGAAGAGAAAAAATTATTAATAGGCTGTTGTAGAGCTCAGAAATGTCTTTGTGGACCCGGCCCAACTGCCCGATCATTTGGTTTAATTTTACTGCCAGGTTCGTTTGATTTGATAATATAATGCTAAAACTCGGAACCTAAATGTCAAGATATGAAAAGAACCAACTTATCTCTTTCTCACTATATTTTCAACCCTTTCCAACACTTTTTTTTTTTTTTTTTTCTAAAATTTTATAATTTAAAATAGTTACAGTATTTATTTTCTAATCCTATATTTTAAATTTTTACTTTAAAACATAAATATTATTATTTTATTTTTTTTTATCTAACTTTTTATTATTATTATATTATATATACATACACGTATAATCAAATAAAAGTAAAAGTGAAAAGAAAAGAAAAAAATTAATAAAAAAATTTTAGAGCATGAACAGTGTTACTCTAAATACGGAGAACACTGTTCATGCCTGGACTGGGAATGAGGCTACGTTGGAGCTTTATTCCCAACTCTAACCCCACTTTTAGAATGGAGTCGGAGATGTCCTTAAAAAATAATTTTAAATTATCATTTGGGCTTCTTATTAATCTTATTTCCAAATGAAATTTGGCTCATTAAGCCCAAATAAACTGAGATGGGTCCTTTTAAACAACTCATAATCCAACTTTACATGAATTTCTACATACATTTTATACATTATATCAATTAGTAATTGTTTCAAATCAAGATTTCTTACGCTTGTTAGGAAAAAGTTAGTAACCAATCAAATGTCAACACATCAGCGAAAATCCCCCTGATTTCTCAATATAAAGGTCAATAAACAGACATTTGTGTCCAATTGGTAGGAGGATTTCTAATAAGCATGTTGGCATGTGCACTGGTAATATTCTTATTCAATATTCAGGTGTTTAGAACCTTAGTTTGAGATGAGTTTGTTGGAGTTACTATGTCCAAAGGCCTAAGCCCAAGCTCATTATTCGGTTATTTTTATCTGTGTGTTTAATCTAGTTTAAAACTGTGCATTTTTTGCCTTTACTCTTTTGTATATAAGGGTTTCATTCTTAATCCCTTATTATTCTCTCACCGCTTGATTTCTTTTTTCTGTTCTTCGCGATACTTCTCTGTGTTCTTGATCTTCAACAATGAAGCGTTTGATGGTCTTGCGTGGCATGTTACCGTTGAAGGCTGTTTGAGGCGGTTTCTTTTCAAGGCTACATAAATCAAGGTTGTATCTGTTCTCGCTAGACTGTAGTTTTTCTAGGGTTTCTGGGTTTTGTATTGTTTTCTAGTTTTCGTTCTTTGTGGATATTTTTTCTGTATTTTTTTCCTTTGGCCTTTAGTTTAGCCATCAATAAAGCTGCTCTTCTCAACCCGTGCATTGACATCACCTCTTTACGGAGGATCCTTTGAAAATAAGGATAGATGGAAGCACGTTAAAATTGATTGTGTTTTTTACTTTCTGCTTATTGATTTGATGAATGATTACTGAAAATATGTAACAGAGTTGATTTCATTTTCATTAGATCTTATGTGTAACAGTGAAAGTAAATAAATTCAATCAGTACATTGCAAGAAGAAGACTAAGAAACGTATCATATAGTGAATTTAGGATATTGTATAACAGCAACAAGTAATAAAAAAAATATATATGTTAAACAAGCAATGGTATTTAAAGTTAAGAAAATAAAGCCAGAATAGTAGAGCTAGGCTATATTCTTTTGGAATTAACTTGTATTCAGTTTAATACTGTAATAATTACTAAAGTTAGTTCAAAACAATGAGCCTATGAAACCATCGGCTTAATTGGGAGGATTATAAGAAATAAAATAAGGGCATGATAGGAATGAAATGAAGTAAATAAGGGAGTGATGTGGGCTCTTGTTAGCCTTCAAGTTTGGATAGGCCCACCGGCCCACCTCCCCTTCCATTTTTGAGGAGTAGCTTTGGATAATGTGGAACCTTTGCAGCCATTTATTGTAATTCAAGCTCCTATTTTCTCAAAATCTTTCACTTTCATCCTTTTTCTTTTACATTTGTATCCCTCGCCATTCTTCAATTTCAGATCATGTTATTCGCTTCATGCTTTCATTCTGTAGACCGCATTAACTCAAGAATTTAAAAGAATTCAATTTAATTATTATAGAAAATCTACAACTTTTCTATACAATTGAATCTAATTAAATTTAAGGTTTCTAAACACATTACCTTACCTTGTTGCAATCTATTTGTATGAGTGTTTAGGGTAAACATGTAATATTCGGTTTTCTCTTTTTCCAAAATAAAACCATAAAAAAAAAATAAGAAAATAAATATTTAACGGCTGATGAATGAGAGAAGTAGCCTAACTGAAAGCAGAGCCAATAGTTTCTCTCGTTATCTCTAAATAAATATAAACATATCCAATCCACTCCTCTCAGCTCCGAGCCAGGCAGAAGAACTCTCCAACCATTTGCGCTCAACAATGGCGGCAGAGACTGTAAGATTAACGACTTCTTGTTCTTCTTCACTCTGCAGCTTCAATGTCTCCGCTAGGAAAACCGATTCTCCCTCGGGTTCAATCCGGTTTCTCGGCCTCCCTCCTCGAACCTCTGTTTCCCCTTCTTCAATCTCTTCTCCTCTTTCCCAGTTTTTGGGAACCAAGCGTATCGGATTACAGTCTTACAAGCTATTCAACTTACGCCAACAACAGCAGCAGCGGAGAAGAAACTTCTCTGTCTTTGCAATGGCCGCTGAAGGTATCTCTTTCTCTTTCTCTTTCTCCATCTTTATCTCTTTCAATTGAGCTTAATTTAGCTTCTATTGTGCTGAACTAGGGTTTTTTTTATGGTATATCTGTTACCTTATCGTTTTCGGCTGTTGAATTTCGGTATTTACTTAGTTGTTGGACTCATTTGATATGCTAATTCGATTGTGCTTCAATTTTGTTTAATTTGATGATTTGCTTTAGGGTTTACACATTGTGAATAGAATTGAACTGAACTAAGCTTAGTTAGTTATTCAACATATTTGCTTTCTCTTATGCCAGAGGGAAAGCGTACAGTTCCATTGAAGGATTACCGAAATATCGGAATTATGGCACACATAGATGCAGGAAAGACTACAACAACTGAGAGAGTTCTCTACTACACGGGACGAAACTACAAAATCGGGGAAGTTCATGAAGGTACAGCGACAATGGACTGGATGGAGCAAGAACAAGAAAGAGGGATTACCATTACTTCAGCTGCCACCACTACATTTTGGAACAAACACCGAATTAACATTATCGACACACCTGGCCATGTCGATTTCACGCTTGAAGTTGAGCGTGCCCTCAGGGTTTTGGACGGTGCTATCTGTTTGTTTGACAGTGTGGCTGGAGTTGAACCACAGTCTGAAACTGTGTGGAGGCAAGCTGATAAATATGGAGTACCGAGAATTTGCTTCGTAAATAAGATGGACCGCCTTGGCGCGAACTTTTTCCGTACAAGGGATATGATAGTAACGAACTTGGGGGCTAACCCGCTAGTTATTCAAATTCCAATTGGTGCAGAAGATAAGTTCAAAGGAGTTATTGATCTTGTGAAGATGAAAGCTATACTGTGGTCAGGAGAAGAGCTGGGTGCGAAATTCGCTTACGAGGATATACCGGCTGACCTTAAAGAGCTGGCCCAAGAATATCAGGCGAAAATGGTGGAAACTATAGTTGAATTGGACGATGAAGCTATGGAGAATTATCTCGAAGGAGTTGAACCCGATGAAGAAACTATAAAAAAGTTGATTCGAAAAGGTACTATTGCAGGAAATTTCGTCCCGGTTTTATGTGGTTCGGCTTTTAAAAACAAGGGAGTTCAGCCGTTGCTCGATGCAGTTGTCGACTATTTACCATCCCCGCTCGATGTGCCTGCAATGAAGGGTACTGACCCCGAGAATCCCGAGTTGACAATAGCACGCGAAGCAAGTGACAGCGAGCCATTTTCGGGGCTAGCCTTCAAGATCATGAGCGATCCATTTGTGGGGTCCCTCACATTCGTGAGAATCTATTCGGGGAAGCTATCAGCCGGGTCCTACGTGCTGAATGCAAACAAAGGGAAGAAGGAGAGAATCGGAAGACTCCTCGAAATGCATGCCAATAGTAGGGAGGACGTTAAAGTCGCTTTAGCCGGCGATATTATAGCACTTGCAGGTCTAAAAGATACAATAACCGGCGAAACACTCGCTGACCCCGATTCTCCGGTGGTTCTCGAACGTATGGATTTCCCGGACCCCGTTATCAAAGTCGCTATCGAACCCAAGACTAAAGCCGATATCGATAAAATGGCAACCGGTTTGATAAAACTCACACAAGAGGACCCCTCGTTTCATTTCTCACGAGATGAGGAAACCAATCAGACTGTCATAGAAGGCATGGGGGAACTCCATCTCGAGATCATCGTTGATCGCCTCAAAAGAGAATTTAAAGTCGAAGCCAATGTCGGTGCGCCTCAAGTGAACTACCGTGAAAGCATCTCGAAAACCTCCGAAGTGAAGTACATCCACAAGAAGCAATCGGGTGGACAAGGGCAATTCGCTGATATAACGATGAGATTCGAGCCAATGGAGTCGGGTAGCGGGTACGAGTTCAAGAGTGAAATAAAGGGAGGTGCAGTACCGAAAGAATACATTCCCGGTGTGATGAAAGGGACCGAGGAATGTATGGCCAATGGGGTGCTTGCAGGGTTTCCTGTTGTTGATGTTAGGGCGGTTTTAGTTGATGGTTCATACCATGACGTGGATTCGAGTGTGTTGGCATTCCAGCTGGCAGCGAGAGGGGCGTTTCGGGAAGGGATAAGGAAAGCCGGGCCGAGAATGTTGGAACCAATAATGAAAGTTGAAGTGGTGACACCTGAAGAGCATTTGGGAGATGTAATTGGTGATCTTAACTCGAGGAGAGGTCAGATTAATAGCTTTGGCGACAAACCAGGCGGCCTCAAGGTATAAAAATCTTTATCACTGAGGTGTATTTATTTGCTAAGCCGCCAAATTTCACTAGACAGACAAGATTACCCTTCAGTTTCAAAATTTTTTGGAATCTTTTTTTTGCCAAGTTTTGAAACCACATGGCATGTTTTTTAAGTTTATTCCAAATCTTAATCAATGGCTCTTTTATTTGTTTTAGACGACTGGTTTTAACGCTATTGTGATTGAATGTACAGGTTGTTGATGCGTTGGTTCCGTTGGCCGAGATGTTTCAGTATGTGAGTACGTTGAGGGGAATGACGAAAGGGCGAGCTTCTTACACAATGCAGTTAGCCAAGTTTGATGTTGTTCCGCAACATATTCAGAACGAACTTGCTGCGAAAGAGCAAGAAGCGGCTGCTTGATTTGTTGGTGAGGGAAAATTGTTATACTGCCCTTCACCTCTTTTTTTTTTTTTTTTTGGTGTATGATTTGATACTAGTGGTTCAAGGAACCAGTTTTGGTTTGGTTTCCATATGTATTCTTTTCACATATAAATGCTAATAAATTAAATGTTAAAAGTATTTGGTTCTCTTCAATACAAACATTGTAATTTGCTGTTAAAAATCTAAAGCGGTTTTCACAGAATGAGTTATTGCTCAATGGTTTTAATAAAAGTTAAAATTTCCAATTTCAGAAATTTGTTTTCCGGCGTCTACTATTGTTTTTTAAGTTGTTCTCATAATTTTTTAATACAACTACATAGTTTGGCTTTGAACAATACATTTTAATCGTTCGTACTAATTAATTAGCAACTGTCTGATATATTTTTCCCGAAACCGAATTAGTTGCTTTTACGAAAAGCTTGAAAATGAAGGTTTTTTTAACTGGTCTTACAAAATCAAAGATGAATTTTACGTCTACCTAAAAAGAGGGAACATTACAATTTTTGTTAACAGTTGTCAAAGTATAAGCCGTTTTCTTCAATATGTATGAACTTTTATAGTTTGTATATACTTAAGCCGAAGTATCGATTATATATTTGATCAATTAATATAAAAATATTATTGTATTAATTATATATCAAGATATATCTAAAGAAGAAGAAGATATATTAAAGAATGGAAGCCATAATTTCATTGAGAACTTGTGTCGGTATTGATTTTTAGTTGGAACTTGGAAGCATCAAATTGACAAATTGATTTGGAAAGTTTACAAGTTGATTTGAGAAGTAATAAATATGACTTGATTACCCACAATCCCAAATGATAAGAATGATGTAATGAATAATAAAATTTACTTCTCTCATATGAGTAAGATTTAAATTGATATATTGTTTCTACATCAACAAAGCTGATGTGACATAAAAATAACTGATGTGATAAAAGTAAGGACAATTGTAAATCTAATAAGCTTGATGAGGCTTAAAACAAAATTTTCAAATTTATTCAAAATTCCCAACGGTCATAAAATATTGATACATGATATGCACAAAATTTTCTACTTCTCCAACTAGCTTGATCTATGTAAAAAAGAACTAATATGACTAATGTTGATAAGTTTACACTAAATAAAAAAAAAAAAGTACGACGAGACTTTTTCTATCTCACAAGCAAGTTCTTTATTAACAAGCTGATGTGACAGAAGCTGATCTGATGTTGAAAATTAATTGAACGAAGGGGTGATACAATTGTATTCACGTCTACAAGCAAGCACTTAACAAATATAGTTCAAATATTTTCAACAACTCTTTTACTAAAGCTATACTCCAACTACAACGTACCAATGATTTCTCTCTAAATCTGTTGAGAGATTTCTGCAAACAACTACATAAGAAAGTTAGAATGAAGATTTCAATTTGGAGGACTCAAAGCAAACGATGTCCTATTTAGTTTAAAATAGACTGTTTTCCTCAACAATTCAATTATAGGGCAAAAGAGAGAGAAAGCTTCAAAATACTTATCAATCAGAATTGTAGATTTCTGATTGTAAGGCTTTATTGTTAACATAAAGAGAACGAGAGATAGGTTTTGTTACTGTTAAGTTTTGTTGTTGAGCATGAAAACAAGAGTCATAAGGCTTAAAGAAAGTATTATCTAGCTTGTTTTCGCTCTCGGAAAATAGCGAAACTAAATTCTATCTCTGTTTGACATCCCACATACTTGGAACATTAACATTTCAGAAAAGTGCCAAGATAATTTAAGATAAAAGAGCATAGTACTTGTTTTCATGAATGAGAAATAAATAGACTTCACAGTTGATGATCTGATAAAGAGAATGTCGAAAGAGTAACATTACAAAACATTTCCAACTTGGTTTCAATTATACCAATAATCCACAGTGGAGATCACAATGCAGTCAGTGATAAAATAACAAACATGACATCATGGAATTCTTTCCTTCTGTTATTGTTCGCCTTGAAGCCTATCTGATCTGGACAATTCCTGCATTGACTAGCTTCTGAATCTTGCTCATCACCATGGGGTTCTTCATGTGTTCCTGAGCTGATTTCGGGTTTTCTTGGAAGTCCACCAACACCTGCAAAATTACACCAACACTGTATTAGCACACGAAAAACAAAAACACTTGTTGGACTTACGGATCCTTGCCTGTCTCATTACAGGATCTGAAAGAATGTTTTGGACTTCTGGATCCTGCATTGCCTTGGCCTGCAATGTTACACAAAATAAATATTAAAAAAATTTCAATCCCCAATAATCCACAACTTTTACAACAGAAGCACAAAGTCTAACCTGTCTCTCTTTTAGTTCCTCAGGGCTTATATCACCCCGACTGGCCTTGTTTAGCTGTTCTACACATCTGCAAGGGTACTTGAGTCATAACTTTTATCCTTTAACCATAAAGGAGGCAGTACCATGGATAATACAAGCAGGAAAACATACCTTCTCACACCATCAAGTAGTTCCTGGTTCTGAGGATCATATTTAAGCCCTGCCTGATACGTTTCCATAGCTTTTTCATACTCCTTCATGAAAAATTGAACAGCACCTTTTCTTGTATATCCTTTTGTAAAAGTTGGATCAAGCTCAATGCACTTTTCTGCATCCTTCAGTGCCTCTGGCAATGCCCCAAGTTTCGTGTAGCATGCAGCTCTATTACTGTACGCCTGTAATCAAGAAACAAGCTTCAGTTTGCAAGGTCACAGAATCCTTCGGAATAAAACTAAGTGACTTGTATTTTTTCACCTTTGGATCTTTGGGGTTTCTCCTCAAAGATTCTGTATAATGTTTCACAGCCTCTGGGTACTTTTGCTGCTTGAAATTTTCATTCCCTGCAGAAAATCATTACCAAAAGACTGAATTAAGTACGTAATTGGATAATTTAAAGACTATAACGGCAACTGAAAAGCTCTGGGATGATGAATCACCTTTCTCACGCTCCTCATCAGCTAATTTTGGATCAAAGTACTCTTGTTGCTCGAGTTCCTTCTTTGCTCTCTCAGCATCATTGAGCTTCTTCAATGTGTCTGGATTGCGGTGCTCAGTAAGAGCTTTCTGGAAGGTCTCAATTGCAGGATCAAAGTCTTTTGAGGATTTTGCCATTTTAACCAAGGCAGTTCCTTTCCTTGTTAAAGCTCTAGCTATCATCTTGAAGTCTGATCTAAGTTCTCTTCCCCTTTCTACAGCCTTGTCACAATCTTTTATGCATTCCTCGTACTATAATTGAAGTAGAATACCACAACGCACACATCAAGTAGATGAAATATGTAAATAACGGACAATCAGAAAGAACCAATTTTTTTGTCCCCTGTAGTTATATGGGCACTTTAGCAAGACAACAAACCGTTGCTCTAAAGAAGCCAATTGACTGGAAAAATAACATTTTTTGCACCCACCAAATGCACACTTTTTATGATTCCTACAATATGAATCCTCTATGAAACTGAATAGAATGTACCATATTTCAATAGATCAACCACCTAGTGGATTAGATTTACATTAGCATTCTACAAGTTAGCTAACTAAAGTCAATGTGCCAGATTTCCACAAGTCTGCAATTTCAACAAATCAACACCCAAATGCGCATTCGGTGGGTGAGTCAGACCCCAAAAGCTTCATTACACGTAGTTGATTTGATTAATTGTTTCATATTCATGCCCTAAAAACCGATTGCATTCAGTCACCAACATAGTACTATCTAAATTTAGAAAGCCACTGTTAATTAACACCATCATGGAAAGATAATAAAGGCTTCATCCGATAGATATAATCAATTACAGGGCCTAATCATGATAATTGACAACGGATTATATCATTCAAACTCGAAATTGCATGTCAAGGGATTTGTTCAGGCCGAGGCACTGGTTTAGCGATTAGCACAGATCAAATCATAAAAATTTAGACTCATTCTAATATTCAGGATGCTTATTCATCAATTTCTAAATAGACCACATATAATAACCAACACGAACCAAATAAAAAAGCACTCGCTTTACCTGACCAGTCTCCAAATAAACAGCAGCTCGGTTAGTAATGTATGATATATCCTCATTGTCAAGCTCCATTGCCTTGGTGTAATGGGCGATGGCAGTCTCAAAGTCTTTCTTCTTGTAAGCAGCATTACCTAATTCCTTCTCTTTAACTGCTTGAGCTTTTCTCTCCTTAGCTTCTCTTTCTACTTCAGGAATCTCCATTGGCTCAGGCTCTGGTTCTGGCTCGCGAGCCTTCTCCTCCTTCCGAGGCTCAGCCTTCCTCTCCCGTTGAGGGGGAGGAGACTCCTCTTCAGGTATGTCCATATTCTCTCCGGCGTTAGGTGATCTAATTTTCACATTCAACAAAACGCCCAAAGCTTGCATCACTCTTTGATCTTTCAAATACAAATTCAAATTACTAGGGTTCTTCTGAATATCCTGCATCATTTTAACAAAATCAGGTTGCTGCAAATACATCCTCGTTGACGGATCGGCTGTCAATTTCGCCCACATCTCCGGCCCAGAAAACGCATCTCCAAAAGGACTAGGAGGCGGCGCAGCCCGTGACCGGGAAGCAGAAGCAGCAGCCTGAGCATCAGCTAAACCTGACTTCAATGCTTCATTATTCGGATCAATCTCAAGCCCCTTTTTATAGGCGGAGATAGCCACCTGAGTTTGATTCAGCCCTAAATGAGCAGCGCCGAGACGGGAGTAACCTTTAGACCAGTCAGGCTTAAGCTCGACGGTCTTCTTGGCATCAGCTAAAGCATCGGCGTAGTTTGAAAGTGAAGCGTATGCCGCCGATCGATTGGAGTAGAGAACATGATTGGAAGGGGCAAGAGAGATTGCATCGGAGAAGTGTTTGACGGCGCTGGAAAAATCTCCGGCGGAGAAGGCGGCGTTACCCTTGGCTTTGGCTTCATCCGCCATGATTAGTGAAGAGGTATTCGGATTGGATTGAAAAGGAGGTTGGCAAATTGGAGTTATAGAAGGATTACAGTGAAGAAGTAGCCGGGTAAACGGGAAAGGGTATTATAGGGAATATATTACAGGACGAGAGAGTTCTGGGAAATCAGAAGAAGGCCTTCTGGAATGTTCCATGGCCTAGGGTTCGCTATACGCCTCTTTGGTTACAAGAAGACTAACTCAAGTTTTACTGAGTGCTACCTACTTATTCCCTCATAACTTCTATTATTTTATACTTTTAATTAATAAATGTGTTTATTAATTTTTTAAATTTAATAAAAGTGATTATTGTAGTTTTTTTTAAAGTTACGTGTCATTTTTTATTAAAATGAAGAAAATAAAAAATTTAAGATCTTTAAAAAAAAGTTAAATTAATTAAAAGGTGATATGTGACATTAAGGGGCTGCAGTGAATATTTTTGTCAAGTTCAGGGGTTAGTAAAGATATATATAAGTTAGAGGCTTCAAGTGATAACTTTATTTTAAAAATCCTCGTCTAACTCCGCCTAGGTCCCGTCTAGGCGCTATTTATTGGGTTTGCCTCCCGGCTTTTCGTTCCTCGAGCGCTATCAAGCATTGGACCGATATATTACCGCATAGACATCGCCTAGTCCGACTTTTTTCACCTATTCACCGCTTAATCCGATTTTTCCGTAATTTTTAAGATATCAATACTTATAATAATTATAATTCAAAATATTTTCATCGTATAATCTTCATTTTAAATCTCATACCGAAAAATAATACACTATAAACTAAAAAAATTTGTGAGGGTGTGCATTTTTAAGGAATTGATTTTATTGTTGATATATTTTTATGTAAGAATCGATTGACTTATGTTGTCATATGCTAAGCTATATTTTTATAATATATTGCTACATTATAATTTGTTTTTAAGTAGAAATTATACTTTTATCAATTAATAAATAAAAAAATAAAAAAATATATCCACCTAGGCACTTCTTAAACCATAACCAGATACTAAAAGCTTTAGCTACCCAACTAACGTCTGGCGCTTTTTAAAAAATTGTGCATGTATACTAGCTCTTCAATAATTTAACCATATTTTGGGTATCACATTTAATTGGTTTATATAATTTTGCTCTAATTACTACCTATATTAAAAGGTTAAGGTTAAGTAAAAACAAATTTCTAATAAATTCTTTTTAGAAAATTAGAGTCTAACACTTATTTCACAAATGTATTGGAAATTAAGTAGTAACATATTAGCGTGTAACATTTCTATTACATTACTATTCTTGTGGACCGTAATTAGAGTTGATCTTATAAATTATGGTATTTTAGGTGAAAAATATATATTTTAATAAATTTAATGTCAATTAAAACTAATTTATTAAATACCGTTAAGAAATAACAATTTTACTAGAGTAGTGATATTACTTGAGAAAATAAAATATATGGTAATTATATAAGATAAAAATCTATTGCACCCTTAATTTTTTAAGGCCTTAGACGAACGCCTTAATAGCTTCTATTATAAGATTGACTTTCCTCGCAACCAACATAGTTAAGATGAATTTTTTCAATTTAATCTTAGTTATTGAAACTAATATTTTAATTTTTTTAATGACTCTATAAGTAAAGAGTTCATGCAGTTCAAAACTAATAAATTTATTTTAAGTGTTAAATTTTGACATCATATATGTAATATTCTGAGAATATATTTTTTACGTAAGATTTCCAACATCCGATAACAATCAAATTAGTAATATACTAAGTTAACACCAAGACTAACACATAAAAAATTACAAAAAGAAAAAAAAACACGTGTCACATTATATTAATCCTTGCAATAAACTATTGGATCAATATTCACTACCCTTTTTTTACTCTTATCATCCCTATGATAATGAAAATATCTTTATGAATAGATTAATTTAAATTATATATTTTTCATTTTTATATCATCTCTAAAATGATAAAAAAAATTCTCATAAATAAAAAAATTAAAATAATATTTAATTTTAAATTAACTAAATAACATATATAATAATATAAGTATATTTTCATAAATTTAAAATATATATATATATATTATTTTAAAATAAAAATAAATACATAATAATTTTTTTCTTGAAAGATTTACCAAATTTTATATAATAAATTCAAGAAATACAATTAGCAACTTCTTTATTTAATTGAATGAAATTTAACTTTTTAATAAATAAATATATCTGATATATGCCGAAAAGTATTAAAACGAGAAGTAAATAATATTATTTATTTTTTAATAATTAAATGTAAAGATCGTTTTAATAATTTTCGAACACAATTTGTGTAAAAAGGGACTACATATATTATAGTGTTTATGATATAGAGTTTATAATTTATAGCTCAATTCTAGGGTTTTTATTTATAGATATTGTAAATTTATTCTAATAATCAGGTATTAAATGACCGAGTAATATACGACTCGTTATCATTTTTCTATTGATATAAATAATTTTATTAGTTTAACATATGAATTGCAATGATAAAAAAAATACTAAAATATCCAAGTGCGGTGATATTTATGGTACACCAAAAACAAATATACCATAAAATATCACTTACTTTTTGATAATTATCTCAATTAGTTAACGTCTCTGTATATACTTAAATTTAAAATTAAAAGTTTAAGTTTAACTGATGTTTGGAAACCGTTGAATAGTTGCTTTTATTTTTTCATAGTCGACCAACAATTTTAATTATCTGGTTATAATTAATAAAAGTTATAAAGTTGAGGGGACAAAATATATTAAGCCTAATTAAACAATTAAAATAATATCATGTAAAGGAGGTTAAATTATATTTAGGTTGAAAATGAGTCGATTCGAGTGAGTTCCAGCTGAGTTTCAAGCTATAAAATTCAGATTCGCGAATAATTTATTTAACAATTTATCTGTTCACGAATATTAATGAACTCATTTATTTTATTTATAAATAAAAATAATAATATCAAATTCATTACATTAAATAATATTGAATTTCATACATTTGTTATTATACAATAAATTGTTAAAAATCCTTAAATCAACAAATTTTAAATTAAAATGATAAATAGATAGAATAAAAATTAAAGTTTTTTTAGTGTGTAAAAATGACAATAAATGCAATTCACGAGCTTTTGATGAGCCATTCATGAACTTATTAACGAGCCTATGATCGAGCTTGTTTATGACCTTTTGAGCTGGACTTAAGCTTATTCATGTTCGGGTTAATTTATAAATCGAGCTAAAAGATTATGTTCACCAACAGATAATTAATGGATTGAGATGAGACGAGCATTTTATTGAGCCGGATGCTAAAATATTAATGAACAACTCAACTCATTTACATTCCTAAATATAAAACCATGTTACTATTTTTTAAAAAAAATAATGCGGCTAAAAAAATCATGCAAAAATATGTTGTCTGTGTCCCTAGTAGACCTGTTTATCGGGTGGGTCGAGCTTTATTAGGCTTTTGATTAAAAGTATCAATCCAAACCCGACTCAGCCCACACTTTAGAACTTCGGGCTCAGACTGGACTTACGAGGTCATTTCTAAGCCTGGCCCAAGGCCCGTAGATAATTTTTTAATAATTTTTTTTGTGAATTTTTGAAAAATAAATTGACAAAATTATGTATAACAATATTTTCTATTTGAAGTTCTTAATATATCATACAACTTATTATATTTAAATTTAAAAATTCATTAGTATAAAATATAAAATTTAAAAATAATTATTTAATATGATATATAATATATATAAAAAATTAAATTATTATTCATCGGTCTAGGCTCAGGTATTTATACAAAAATTGAGTCCGACCATAAAACTTCGGGCTTTAACGGACTCGAGTTAGGCTTAATAAAAAATAAATGTCTAAATCTAGTCTATAAAACCGGACTCAGGTGGGTAACCCAGCCCACAAACAGGCCTAATCCCCGGTATGTTACTCAATTTTTCAGCATTTGTCATGTTTTTTCATTTAATATAAACCACATAATCATATTTTTTTAAATAGACACAATTTCAATTCGAAACACATGCAATAATCGAAATAATTTCACCAGAGATGTACTGAAGAATGTATATATTAATATTTATATGACAGACATAAATTTAAAATTTTCATATATATAAGTTAGATTAGGTTTTATTTCAATTTTTATTATAAAAATCGCAACGACGACGAAGAAAGCCCAATGAACGATTATGAAATTTGTTCATGAGAAGTCAAACTATCTAATTGGGGTTCGCGGTGGAGGAATTAGATCGAAAAAAAGACCGAAAACCAAATGATTAGGTATTAAAAACTAAAATCATATCAAAATAAATTCGGTTGAATTGAATTTATTTTTTTTAATTCGGTTTTGTTTCGATTCCACCCCTAGGCATGAAACGAGACATAAGATTTTCTTCCCGTAAGTCTATTAATGGAAGTAGAAAGAATTAGGATTTTGGTAAGTGAATCTTGATAAAGGTGCAAAGTTAGATCAATTAGGATTTAGTGTGTTATGAACCACATAAAGAATAAATTTACATCTCTATCCTTACTTGGTAAAGGTGTAAAGTTAGATCAATCACAACCATTGATTTAATATAAATAACCAGACAAACAACAAATTTGCATCTGAACCCACCCTTACAACTTTATCCAAGTAAAACAAAATTGTAAATCTTTCTCAAAAATTAACCCCAATGCCAAACGAGCATCTAATCGAATTCCTTGTAGCGTCAATGACGAAAGCACTCATTCTACTGATTCTAAGCTACATTTCCAGTCTGAAGAAGACCTAATCATCTCTTTCTCATATAATCCTGCAAATCACTTTCATTTCTTTTACAAAACTTCTGCACCCTTACACTTCCACTCAACCAGCCAAACCAAATCCTTTTGTTAGAAAAATTTGTTACTATTATATAATAATTAATAATATAAGGGGGGGTTCTAGATCCCATTCATTAAAAGTTTTTTATGGTTCTGCGTAGTCGTTTTTTTTGAGAGAGACTAGCTCTACCACCTTTGCATGGTTTAGTTTTATCAATCTTGTCTCTGCCGTAAAAGAGGAGACAACATATTTGATTTTTTTTAATTTTCAAAGCTAATTATTTATTTTAAACTACTGTATTTTTTAACTGCCTCATTTGCAGTGAATTGCTAATTAAAATCAGGTAACGACTTAAAAAATGCTCGGTGGGAAAAAACACCATTCTAACGTCTAGTTAGAGAATATCAAATGAATTAATGCTCAATTAATTAGACTAAATTCGGCAATTTGAAATAATGGAGACAAATTAAATTAATCTCGACAAAAGGAACTGTCGAAATTGCCTTAGCTTTAACAACTAAGATTCAGGAGTTAAAGCAGAGAATTGCTTCTGGGGAGACAGGAAATGTTGATTATTATGGTTTAATTGGGCTTAGACGAGGGTGTTTGAGGTCTCAATTAGAGAGAGCTCATCTATTGCTATGGTTAAGTGGTGTTAAAGCACAAGGCTTTCCAGGAATTTCATTGTATCTCATCTTATGCCGCTTCTAACCAGGGGGCAGTTTTTTATCCCTCATCATTGATTTATAGAGGAGTTTTATGTGTTCAAGATCAGGTTAAATTTGTTTGTCGAATAAGTTCAATGATATGTGTTAAACTTTCAGTAACAATATGATTGGGCATGTTGGTGCATTTCGGTTCAAGTTAAAAGACTAGTTTGACATGTTAAGTTGGGAATGAATAGTTTAGTCTGCGGATCGATGATCGGTTAATGTGGTTTCTCGTTCAGGGAATGGATTGTGCGGAGATAAAAGCACCGAAGCAAGAAAAGGAAATTTCCCATTTGCCTACAATTCTGATGATATTGATGTAAACAGTGGCGTTCAGGGGACAATCTATGTAGCATTGAAAAGGAAACAGAACAGAACAAAGATGCCGTGATTGAAACTGCTGATGAACTTAACGAGTTTTCTTCTCATTGATTTTAGATAAATGATCAATCTGCTATTTTAACTTGGCATGACAACTAGTGATTTTACTTGATAAAATTTAAATCTTGATAAGTCCAGTGATCGGTGTTTCAGTTACAATTTTACAAGTTCATAAAAATAACAAATAATGTATTGGGCCTATTTGGCACATTTTGGTTCAAGCTGAAGGAAATTTTTTATCCAAATTTACAAATTTGGAGCACAATGGGTATTATATAGTGTTCTGAGTGCTGATCAATTAATATGACTTTTCTTATTTACAGAAGTGATCCTCACAAGGTCAAATTATCAAAGCAAGGCAGCGAAAGTTCATGTAAAGGCATAGTAAATAATCTTCAGTTTTCCTTAATTAAGGTTGGAGGTTCTAAGGATTTTCCAGGTTTAAAATTATGCAATATACAGACAGATTCTGTAGATGACAATTTCACTAAAATTGATTCGAAAAATGACAACCTTTCGTTCAAGGCTCCAATAGATGATGGTACTGCAGTTGCTGTCGATGATTTGATCACAAAAAATGATAATCGTCAAATTGATGTCACGGGAAATGGTTCGGATGCAAGTGATGATGACATGGGTTTTCAAAAGTACAAAGAGTTAAGCGAGCTGGATTCGCCTAGTAATAACAATATCGAGTTAGAAGAAACAGTGTATTCTAATACGGAAGATAATCATCAAGTCAATGTTAAAGATGATTTGTCTGAAAATTGGAAGGAAATGGCATTGGGATTACAGTTTTCCAAGGTATCTTTTTATGCCTTGCTATTTATAATCGTTTTTAAAAAATAATGAATTTGCTATGAATTCTGAAGTTTCATAGCAAACAACATCGAGTTTTCAACTTAATTGTTGTATGGTACTGTTGCTAGGATTCTCTCATAGATACTGCTGCTATCGGTGAGTGTGTGGAAGAACATAGAGAGGATTGTGATCATTCTCTTATCTTGAAGGATGATCTCGGCTATGTTTGTTGTGTTTGCAGAATTATTCAAAGAGCATCGATACCATAATCGAGTTTCAATTCTCCAAGGTGCGAAAACTCTAGTCTATTATTTCCCATGATTTAATACTTGCTTAGCATATAAAACTCGAAAAAGCAAAACCGTATCTTTTGTTTCTACTTTCTAGAATGATTTTCAACAGTTTTCAATGATTTTCCTTGAATTTACAAGGTAAAAGAAGTACTCGAGCTCAAGAGCCTAGAGACGCCAACAATACAGAATCAACTGACTTTAAACCGAGTCTGAATACATCTCACGATATAAAAATAATACAAATATTTGCTCATGAGAAACATAGGAAGCTAGTGAAACCTCACCAAGTAGAAGGATTCAACTTTCTTTGTAGCAATCTCATTACCTATAACCCCAATGGTTATATATTAGCCCACGCGCCTAGTTCAGGTGAGACGTTCATGATCATCAGGTTCATTCAAAGTTTTCTAGCCCAGTATCCAGATGCTAGGCCATTGGTTGTGCTTCCAAAAGGAATCTTACAAACTTGGAAAAACGAGTTCCTCAAATGGTAAGTAGACGAAATACCTCTCCACGATTTCTACACTTCAAAAGCAGAGAATCGGTTTCAATAGTTGTCAGTATTATAAAAATGGGTAAATAAAAAGAGCATTCTTGTTTTAAGCTACAAGCAACTGTCTATTATTGTTTGTGAGAGTAGCAGAAATTAAGTTTCAGACGAATGTAAAGATATAGTACTAAAAGTCCCGACCATTCTTATCTTGGACGAAGGATGCAGTCCTAGAAACGAGGAAACCGATGTACTTTGGTCTCTTTTGAGAGTCAAAACTCTCAAAAAGTGGTACTTTCGGGTACCCTATATCAGAATCATATCCAGGAAGTGTTCAACATGATGAACCTAGTTCATCCTGTTGGTCCCTATGCGTACACTCAATGAGTCAGAGAGGGGGTGAATGACTCACTCTCGAACTTATGAAAGTTTTTCGTTATAATTAAAGACTCCGCTGAGTGAAGTCAGCAGGCTGAGTAAAAGCGGGAAAATGCAGTAAGATAAAGAACACTGAGGTTTTTATACTGATTCGACAACTTGTGCTTACATCCAGTCCCGAGAGAGTGTCTCGGCTTTAATTCACTAATCTCAACTCCTTTACCCTAGGCGGAGAAGCCTTTCACAAATTCCTCAATTACAGTAAGCACCCTCCAAACTACAATCGCTCACTCACTGACTAGAATACCCTCTTCTATCAATAACTCTCTAAGAGTTTAAACAAGAGCTGGATTCAACTTATAAAATGTTGATCCAATTACAAATGATCTGATACTTCAATTGAATGATCTATTCTACTCTCTCTTGTTCTAAAGCAGATTCTATTTGAGTTGTGCTTTCTTGCTTGAACTTTTTTAAAGCTTGTAATTTGACAGAGTTTATCTTCTTAAGAAATTCAGGTGTAATCACCAAGTTCTAACGCTTGCCTTCTTGATCCTTTTATAGATGGATTGAGAAAGTAGCGTTGAACTTACTTTGGCATTTTCTGAAGCTGACAGCTCATCTATCCACCTGTTGCTTCTTCAAATCAATCTGTTAAGAGATAGAATTGCATTGTTGTGAGATAGAAAATCAATCCGTTAGATTGAGATTCAAGCTTCAATTTGAATCCTTTGTCGTTTGATGCCAATCTTTCGTTAGAGAGAACTCGCGCTGACTTACTACGTGTCATCCTCCCATTCCTTCTGGTATTCTGACATTTGGCAGAGCGAGCGATACAAGTTTGGTAGATCTGCGGAATTGCCCAAAATGGCAAATAACTTTTTACAGCTTTGCATTGGAAGACTTTGTCATTTTCTTCATAATTCTGAGTCTTGTCAAGGCATTAATTCTTTTTGTCTTTGTCTCATTAATGTCCTGCAAAAAGCAATACTAAAAGGAAAGATCCCTTTTTACCTTAAATGGTAAAGTTAGCAGCTTTGACAGACTTAAAGTAACTCAGCGAAATATATCAACGTAAAGCACACAGCTGAAATAAAATCTAAATATCAAGTGCTGAGTGAATATTACCAAGTTAGTGACTATCGTAGATACTCAGCCCAGGTCACTCAGAGTTAAACTAAATAGCTAGGTCAGCGGAGACTCGAAATTCTACCCTCGAATTTACTAACTCCTCAACCAACCATAGACTATTTATTTTAACATCATCATTGATTTAATTAACTCAAATTAAACTTAATTGTTATGATCAAAACTTATGCACTACTGAGTCATTCAAACTCGTGCTTGGTTCAACAATCTCCCTCATTTTGATCAATGGCAATTAACTTGAGTGAGAATTAAATCAATAAGATATCTAGATCAGAGTTGCCTTATACTTATGCTTGATATGACTTTTATTTAGCATCTTTAATCTGCTCATAGTGAATGCTAACTCCCCCATAATCCTTGACTTTTCTGACTTTAGCATTCTCAACACTTCTCTTATATTTCTTTAAAAAGATTAACACATGTATACGCGATAGAAAATATAAGAAGTTAAGGAGATCTTAACTTCTAACATAATATGTAATCTTTTCATAGATTAATAACTGAGTACAGATAACAAAGAGTTAATCTATACTAAGTTTTACAATAAGCATTAACGATTACAAAGATTCTATTCTATCTATTTAGGCAAAGGTGGTCCTCCAAGATTAGCTCTTCTCTCCTCATAGACATGCTGATCACATCTTGTCTTCTTCTCCTTGGGTAGCGCAATCTTCTTACCTTTCCTTTTCCTTATCTCATGATATTCTCTTTGAATGCACTCCAAATCCTTGGACAGATTATACGAGAATTCAGCTATCCTCTATTCTCTTTCCCTTTCCTCCTGCTTACGCTTCTCGCGATCCTTCTCCCCCATTGCCATTGCATCTAAAATGACTTGGGCTCGATGATTAAAAGAGCTTAGAGACTCTTTAAAATATTTGGGCTGACCATAGACATTGGCTGAGAAGTTCTTCACCAATAAATCGTATATTTCCTGTGATATTGCATCCTATTCTCTGAGAAAGGAAAATAAGCCTACCAAAGCGCGGGATTGGGATAGATTAACTTGATACTGAGTGCTGAGTCCTTCCTTAGAGAATCGGGTAAGACTATCCAGAGCCTTGGCTTGATTGTTCTCCCTCAAAATGTGCTCTAGCATGGGGGTGCTCCTGATATACGTAGTGACTTCTTTGTAAATCTGATCAATGGCTTGCCCATCATTGATAATGTCTGAGCAAACTTTCTAGATTTGATCACGGATGTGACCAAGCTTCTAATGAAGTGATGGTTTTTGCTCAGTATCTGTTGGATATGATGTATGCCCTTAAGGCAATTAGGGCGATATATCTTAATTATGTAATAGTACGAATAATTTATTTAATCAATAAAGGCATTTGTTCTTTTGTTTATATCAATGTGTTTCTATACATATATATTATAGCTGGTAAAAATATATTCATTGATGTATGTATACAAAAGTCCTTGACATATCATAGCATGAAGTCAGAGAAATTATAGTTGGACTATATTTGGTGGAACCTGCTTCATGTGAAATTATGATTATGTCTAAACTATCCCTAGTCATAGTTTCATCAAGAAAGGATATTGATGAAACGGAAAGACTAGCATGTGGTCAACTTTCTTGGAAAGGGTCCAAGCAGTCAATCTCCTAAGGACTGAAGGTGGTGCCTTAAGCTTGACATATGGATATATCTGGGAGATATATTGGAGACCGCAGCAAGATAAACACTTGGTATAAATATCAATGTGTTAGTGTTTATCTTCATGCAATAAGCTTTGCGAATGTCCTCATACTTGAGATGATAGTTGCCTTGTGTGGTACTATTGCTATACTTTGGGTCATTGCTATGCACTCATTAATTTAGGGTGCTACGAGTGATTACGGGTATAGTGATGACAGTACGTTGGTAGGCTGAGTAGTCAGAAAGAATCCATCGCTCCGGATATATTAAGGAGTTGTACCTGGCCACTTGTTGAAGTGATGATTGCCATAAACCTCTGATCAGAGTATGTGTTTGAGAGAAATGGTTTCTAGTCAAACACACTATGGTAAAAGGCAATATATTAGTGGGTTAACACTTTAACCGAACCCAATAAACCAGATGGTACTAATATTAAAGAATGGAAGGAATTTATCGCACTCGATAACTATTGGATTAACCGGGATTAAGTCATAAGCATAAATGACGTTCCGAGTAATGGGGGATGGTAGACCCTTGCTAGAGGCGTACTACAGTCGTTTAAGGTAATCAAGTTCAATTCACGGTCTAGAACATCGAGCCAATGGTTCAATTAGAACAAGGGTTGGTTAAGCCTTAACAGCTCAATACTTCAGGATCCTATAAGGTCACACACATTGGACCTTCATCGGACTAAGTAAAGAACTAATAGATTTATTCTATTACAAAATATAACATAAATAATAATTGGATTATTATTTGATTGGTTAAAATTGATTAGATCAATTTTGGATAGACCAAGGAATTTATTTTGACCGGTAACTAATTAATTAGAGTCATAAATAAATTATAATTGATTAGATCAATTTTGGTTGGACCAAGAAATTTATTTTGAATGATGACTAATTTATTAAGGTCAGAAAATAAATAATTGAAAAGGGATTAAAAAAAGGGGAATTTTGCATTGGCGAGTCTAATTGGACCGAGAGTATAAAAATATTTTGTACAGACTCGAGTGCGCGGGAGTACACCGAAAGGTGTGCAAGCAATGTTGGGCATTGCTCGCGGCAGTCCATAAAAATGGGCTGCAAATGCACAGCCCAAAAGCAAGGCAAAGCCCACAAAGGGCTTTTCCTTGCCAATGCATAGCGTGTGACACGCTCCACATTGCTTATAAGGGGGAGCAAAATGCTCCCCCAAGCCTATATATAGGCTTTCCCCTTTCCTTTCAAATCGTACCAAGCTCAAAGCATAAATCCTAAGCGAGATAATTAATCTCTCGGGTACTTGAGCAAGTTATTTTTGTGGAGCCTGAATTTATTTGGGCACCGCTAGTTTATATTTTGGGTGAGGCTTCTAGAGTGGTCTAGCAACTACTCGAGGCTTCTTAGTTTTTCCTCCTAGGGAGGTTTTGGTTGGTGGGGTTCGTGTGGATACTGATAGAGGCTATCCTACGACTGGAGGCTTGTGCAAGAAGGTTCTGCAAAAGCACGCTTCAACTGGTAAGTTCTTTTTCTTTCTCTTTTAATTATTAAGTCTTTTTCTTTAAGTGTTTTTAGACTTAATAATTATGCTTAGGTTATTTTTGCATGCTTAGTTTATTTTATGCTTAGGTTATAACTTAGAGTTATAACATGCTTAGTATAAAATGAATATATTAGGATATAATTTGGAATTATGGTATGCCTAGTCCTTTAGCATGCTAACCTAGGTAGAGAATTATTTAGTTAAGGCTTTATTTAATTTATATGCAACTAATAGGAGTTCCTGGGACAGGGACAAAATTTTAAATTTCCGTCATGCCTCTTATGCATGTTCAATTTGACTGTCAGTTCCCAACAGTATCTGCCTTAACAATGTCACTAGTTAGAGCATCTGAAATATTAAGCCTCTTCAAGGCATTAAGCACAGCTCCCTCTGAGTCCTTGACTCCTTGCAAAATATCTCCTCTCATCTGGGTTAGCATAGTTCAGTTACCTTGCTTGGAGACTACTGTAATTAGTGCATTAATTCCATTAATCACTACATCTAATTTGGAAGTATTAGCCTTATTCTCCTTGCTTAAAATACTGTACCCATCAAGCACTTTCAACATAGCTTCTAAAAGAGGGTTGAATTTGTCAATCATTTTATTCCTAAAGTCCCTCTCATCATTTAGAACCTTACAGTTACTCTCATAGATCTTTTCCATTTTTTGCTTGAGTTTTACAACTTCCATCTTTAAGTAATCAGCTTTCCTACCTGTAATAGATAACAAAGGCAACACATAGGGTACTATTGCCTTTACCAGAGAGAACTGAGTAGGAACTGACTTGAAGTGGGCTTTCATATCCTCAAAAGCTTTACGAAAACCTTACACTGGCTCCACAGCCTTTGCAATTCTCCTCAGGACATCCTCAGACAGTAAAGATTTTGCTATCTCAGTATCTATTTCAGCATCTGTCCTAAGTCCTGGAAACCTTGCTCTCCCCATTCTTCTTATGTCTCCTAATAACTCATCTTGGGGGTTGAATTGGGGTTGTAATTATGGTTGTTGAGGTGGTTGTTGTTATTGTGGTTATTCTGGAATCTCCTCTATAATTGGAGGCCTTCTGATAATTGGGGGTCCTTCCAAGTATAACTGTATATGTACTGGAGATCCAATAGGTGAAGGTATGGAATGATGATTGTTTGGTCAGAGTTTGTTTGGTCAGAGGTGGATGTGGATGGTGTTTGGTTTTCAGGTAAGGGTACGACAAAGATAGGTGTAGGTGAGAGTGGTGTTTGGGTAGATGGGTTTAGGGAAAGGAATGGTTCTCGGCTTTTTTCCTCCTTCTTTCCATTAGCACCTTCAACATCGGACTCACTGACCTGAGATTAAGATTCCTCAGTCAGCTAAGCTCCATGCTCAACTACAGCTTCTTCCTCGTCCTCCAGATAATCCTCATCTTCATCTATTACTACTTTCATCCTTTTCAACAAACCTCTCTTCATCTCCTTTCTAGCTTCCTTAGCTTCCTCAGCAGTCAGAGTAGCCTACTAGTCAGAATTCAACACATCAACTTTCATAACTTCATCTTCCTCTCCTTCCTACTCTTCCTAGTTTTCAATACCTTTAAGAGCTCCAATTATCTCTTCCACAACTTTTGGTACTTCTTTCTCAGCCAAGCTAGCTACTACAGATTGTAAAATTTTCTCAGTGCTTGCCTTAGCTCTAGCTGCTGCTTCCACTGTCTTCCTTCTAATTTATGCTTCAATCTCCTCATGCTTCTTTCTAATCCTTTCTTCCTCAGCAGTTCACTTTCTCAGCTTCTTCAAGATCTTGGACTATACCAGTCCCTTTCTTTACCATGAGGTTCTTCTTGGACTGATACTTGAGGTATAGGAACTGATGTAGCTTCCTTACCTTTAGTAGTCCCCTCATCTAGCTGAGCATCAACAACTTTCCTCTTCTTCTCCCTCTTCAGGGGAATTTCTTCTCTTAATTCCCTTTCAGCCTGCTTCTCCTCCTCTATCTCCTTCAGAGTCAACTCACGAGATTTTCCTTTTTTATTTCCCTTTGATGATCTAAAACTATTTAGGAATAACAGTTGGAACTGAGCTTGCTGAGCTCCCTTTCTTTTCTTTCTTGGAGTCCTTCCTGACCTTTTTCTTACTACCCTTCTTCTCTTCCTTTTCCTCTCTTTTTTTTGCTCTAGGCTTGGTAATCCGCTCAAGCTCACTTGCCATAAAGCCATCTAGAGTTAAATCTTCCTTATTAGGCTGAATAGGCTTCATATCTATTATAGCCTTGGGATCTTTTACTCGGACTTCTCCCTTCTTCAGCTTAATGTACTTCATGTTGGAAGGCCTCTCATAGGCTTTTAGTCCATGAAAATGGGCATTATTGAGAACCCTAGACTCGATTATCTTCATTTGAATGTTATTCTTTATATCCCAACCTTCTAAATCTAGCTTATAGGCTCTGCAGATCTCCATTACCAACTGACCATACACCATATGCTTGGTGACCTTTAAGAATCTATGCAAAATGGCCATGGGCCAATTAATGCTCATGCCATAGGTCAGAGCATAGATGAATACCCTCTCAAATTTTGAACAACTTCCAGTTGAGCCAGTCTTGGGCAAAAGTACCTTGGTCACAAGCTCATGTCCCTGCTTCCCTTCTTTTGTGAATAGAGGCTAATGCCTTATAATCATCAGAAACATCATAGTCTATAGGAATATCCACATGATCTTCATCATTGATGACTCGCATTGTGAGCCCTCTCTCTTTCATCCCTAATAGACCTGCAATTAGCTTTGGGGTAACATAAACTTTCCTCCCCATCATTGTGGTCACAAATAGATCCTTCTAACCTTCTACCATATGAATTCCAATGTAGAACCTCTGAATTATTTCCTCATAGCAACCACTTGGCATTTCAAAGAATCCTCTTAAGTGATGCTGGCGTGTCCATTTTTCGAATTTCTCATCGCTTGTAAAACTCAGCATATCTACAGTGGTTGGTTTCTCTACTTCAGTCTTCTCCATGAAACACCATTTAGTAGGAATATACTCCGTTCTAGTAGGGATAAATAAATTTTCCCTTTTGTTGATTTCAATCGCTACTTTCACGATGTGGTTTTGAGTTGTAACCCAGCAAGTATCTTTCTTATTTCTTATAAATAGAGGTCTTTCAGAACTGGTTTCTGATGATCTTCCTAATGAACTTGCCATAGAATTAGCTTGAAGAAACTTAGAGAATTTTGGGAATTTTGCGCGAAGTTTGCATAATAGAATTTTGGTAAAGTAACCTTTCTTTTCTGAAATTCTCCTTAAATAGCCAAAAACTCTTGGTTAATCCCTGCAAAGCTACATGTACGACTCATAATCCATGGTCTTAAGATAAATGGTGAGATTACACAGAGTATACCATAGGATTAATGAAAGCGAGAAACACGGGATAACTAATACTGAATATGAATCGTTTCATAACTTGCTACCGTTTCTACCAAGTTTGAATTTGAAAAGAAACTGGTGGCAATTTAATGACATGTCCAAAATTCAAGCACTAAAAGAAATACTTAACCTAATTCGCAGAAGCTCAGAGTGCACCCTAATTTGGTCAACTTCAGAATAGGTCAGAGTGGAGTGCATATCTTCAAATTGGATTGGACATTCCGATTAGCTGTCTTAGAGTATTAAATTGATCATTTCTAATGGGCTATGTGAATATGCCAGCTCGCTGTTCTTTAGTTAAAATGTATGTGAGCTTGACTTCTCCTTTAATCATATGATCCCTTATGAAGTGATGTCTAATATTGACATGCTTCATCCTGCCATGTTGAACTGGATTCTTAGATAGGTCAATTGCACTCTTGGTTTCACACATGACTTCAAGGTACTGAGACTTTATACCATAATACTCCAATTACTGCTTGATCTATAGCAGTTATGCTATATAACTTTCTGCAGCCATGTACTCAGTCTAAGCTGTGCTCAGAGCTACAGAAGTCTACTTCTTGCTATACCATGTTACTAGACAATCACGAAGGAAATGACAACCTCCGGTGGTGCTTTTCCTTTCAAGTTTGTCCCTTCTATAGTCAACATCTGTGTATCCTCTCAGAGTGAAATCTGCATTACTTGGATACCATAATCCTGCATCAGTAGAGCTTAGCAAATACCTGAGAATTCTCTTAACAGCAGCTAAGTAAGGTTCTATAGGGTCATCTTGATTACTTGTACAATAACATAAAACATATTGAATGTCAGGCCAACTAGCAATTAAGTAAAGTAGATAACCAATAATACCTCTGTAGAGCTTACTCTCTATAGGTTTACCTTCCTCATCTTTACTCAAAATAGTATTAGTGGCCATGGGTGTTGACATTGGCTTATCTTTATCCATGTCAAACTTCTTTAGTACTTCCTTGGCACACTTAGCTTGGTTGATAAAGATTCCATCTTTGCCTTGCTTGATTTGCAAACCAAGAAAGAAATTAAGCTCTCCCATTATTGACATTTCAAACTCTTTCTTCATCTGCTGGCTGAACTCTTTGCATGACTTTTCATCAAGTGCTCCAAATATGATATCATCAACATATATTTGGACTAGCAACACATCTTGATGCTTTTTCTTGATAAACAAAGTTGTATTTGCTTTTCCTCTGACATAACCTTTGCTGATTAAAAAGTTAGTCAGTCTCTCATACCAAGCTCTTGGAGCCCGTTTCAGTCTATATAGAGCCTTCTTCAGCTTGAAGACATGATCTGGAAACTTTGGATCTTCAAAGTCTGGGGGCTGTTTGACATAGACTTCCTCTTAAATATAACCATTAAGAAATGCACTCTTTACATCCATCTGAAATAACTTGAAGTTCATATAGGATGCAAAATCATAGAGAATTCTTATGGCTTCAAGTCTTGCTGCCCGTGCAAATGTTTCTCTATAGTCAATGCCTTCTTGTTGATCGTAGCCTTGAGCAACTATTCTGGCCTTATTTCTAACAACATTTCCAGCTTTATCTAACTTGTTCTTGAAAACCCATTTGGTGCCTATGATTGACTTTCCTCTAGGTTTCTCCACCAAATCCTAAACTTCATTTCTTCTGAATTGGTCTAGATCTTCTTGCATTGCAATCATCCAGTAGTTATCAAACTCAGCATCTTCAAACTTCTTTGGTTCACTCAATGAAACAAATACTGAATGGCTCATCATTCTGTTTAGCTGACCTCTAGTCAGCATTGGATTTTGCACACTATCAAGAATCTTCTCAACTGGGTGATCTCTCCTTACGCTGACTTCTTTTGGTAGATCAGGATTAGCTCGCTGAGCTACTGTCATTGGTTGATCATTTACATCATCACCAAAGTTGATTGATTGGTCTAAGTCAACTTCATCTTCTTCTTTTTCTGGTACTGAATCAGGAATAATAATGGGCTAACTAATTGATCCGCTAACTTGATCCTTTCTCTTTCATCATCACTGGCTTCTTTACCTATATTGTTAGTTTCATCAAAATCTACATGCATGGCCTCCTCTAAGCTACCAGTTCTCTTGACATATAACCTGTAAGCCCTACTATGTATTGAGTAACCCAGAAAGATTCCTTCATTAGCCTTAGGGTCAAATTTAGCCAATTAGTCTTTAGTATTTAATATGAAGCATTTACAACCAAAGACCTTGAGATGACCAACCTTGGGCTTGCACCCCTTCCAAAGTTCATAAGGAATTTTGTTCAAAACTGGGCGAATTAAAACCCTGTTTAGAATATAACAAGCCGTGTTAACAGCCTCTCCCCAGAAATACTTCGGTATATTGTTATCACTCAGCATAAAATGACCCATCTGCGCAATAATGCCATTCTTTCTCTCAACAACCCATTCTACTGAGGTGTATGAGGGGCAAAAAAATTATGGTCAATACCATGCTTAAAATAGAATTCCTCAAACTACCTATTTTCGAACTCTTTTCCATGGTCACTGCAGATTCTATTAATTTTAAGGTCTTTTTCATTCATGATCTGGGTAGCCAACCTAAAGAATGAATCAAATGTTTCATCTTTGATATTTAGTAAGACAATCCAAGTGAACCTGGTCAGATCATCTATAACCACAAGGGTGAATTTCATTCCACCTAAACTTGTTGGCACAACAAGCAAAAAACAAATCCATGTATTGAAGATTAAGGGGACGAGAAGAAGATACATCTGCTAATAATTTTAAGGTCTTCCTAAATTGTTTCCCAAGTTGGCATGCTGAGCAGAGTTTATCCTTTTCAACGACTAGATTAGGTAGTCCCTCAACAAGTCCACATTTGGACAGATTGGTCATATTGATATGTCCTAACTGTATGTGCCATAGCCATGAGCTTTCCTCCTTCGAAACTAAGCATATATCATTAGAGCCAGGGGATAAATCAAACATATAAACATTATTAATTCTAGGAGCATAAAGAATAGTTTGGTCAGAGTTGCCATCAATGACTGAGCAGCCCGCTGAGTCAAATACAACTTTCCTGCCTTTGTCATATAGTTGAGCAACGCTTAGCAAGTTAAACTTTAGGCCTTTCACCAGAGACACATTATCAATTGAAGGCTTCACTCCTATAGTGCTATTGCCAATAATTTTACCATTTTTTTATCTCCAAAACTGACACTTCCATTTATTCTTTGCTCTAATATGATGAATTGCTTTTCATCACCTGTCATATGCCTCGAGCATCCACTATCCAAATACCACATTCTTCTATCATCAGTGGATCTCAGGTTCACCTATAAAACAACCAATTTTTCTTAGGTACCCATGCCTTTTTCTGGCTGGGTCCTTCCTTGTTAGTGGTGGTCATCCTTAATCAGTCATACTCATTATAGTAACCATTTTTGTGTCTGCACATGTCTGTAGCATGTCCTGACTTACCACAAAAATTACAAGCGGCCTTAGGGTTAGGCCTACTCACTTTACTCTTTTGAGAGCCCTTCTCAAAGTGGTGAGTGCGGTTACTCTAAGTATTCCTGCTAGGTTGAGGAGGGTCCCACGCCTTTTTTAAAGCTATTAATTCAGCAGCTAGCTCATCCAATTTCTCAGTGAGTTTGCTATTATTTCCATTTTGGTACTCAGCATTTTCCATCAGGTATAGAATGTCAAATGAGGTAGAAGAATTAACATCTTCTAGATCATCACACCTCCTCTGAAGTACTTTGATGTATTTGGTTGACTTCTTAGTCACATTAATGACATCATTAAGTACTGTGGCAAGCTCATATGAAGATAAAGGGGGTTCAAAAATTACCTCAGTGTGATTTCCTTTGTCTCTGCTCTAGTCAGCTGATTGATTTACAGCGGAACTAAATGGTTGGTCAGCTGACTCTGAGTTAGGCAGATCATCCTTAGCCATAAGACACACATTGGTAGAGTCTTGTGCCTCTTCATCTGAGGATGCTGACTCTTGTTCAGAGTCACTCCAGGTAGCAGTAAGGGCTTTCTTACTCTTCTACTTCTTGTACTTGTCCTTCTTAGCTTTAGGACAACTTGACTGAATATGCCCCTTCTCACCATATTCAAAGCATTTGATATTTTTGTTATGCTCCTTGTAGAACTCCTTTCATGGTCTATCATCTGCTCCCTTCTAATACTTGTCTGTCTTTTTAACCTTCTGAAGTTCTTGGTCATTAGAGTTATTTCTTCTTTTCTGTCCTCTGGATATCCTACCTCAGAGGAATCTTCATCATCATCATCGTCTCTCAGAACAACTGCTCTGCTTGAGCTCTATTTTTCCTTGTGCCTATGCTTCTTGGACTCATCTTCATATTGCTTTAAAGACATCTCATGAGTCAGCAAGGTTCCCATCAACTCATCAAACTTATAGGTCTTCAAATCATAAGCTTCTTCAATGGCACTCTTCTTTGCTTCCCATTCTTGAGTCAAGCTTCTAAGGATCTCCTTGACAATATATTCTTCTGTGAAGGTCTTGCCAAGTCATTTCAGCTCATTGGCTATATTCTTGAACCTGGTGTTCATGTTGGAAATATCCTCCTTCGGCTTCTTGTGAAACCACTCATAATCCCTCATAAGGATATTGATCTTTGACTCTTTCACCTTGTCAGTACCTTCATAAGTCACTTCCAACTTCTTTCATATCTCTTTGGCTGTCTCGCATCCTGAAACGCGATTGAACTCAGTTGCATCAAGAGTGCAATGAAGATAGTTGATAACAGCTGCATTTTCTTTCAGTCTAATCAAGTCCTAACTGTCCCATTCATCAGAGTACTTATCAAGCTTTACTCCATTCTTTATGATGGTAGGAACATATGGCCCATCTACAATAACCATCCAAGCATGCATGCTTTGCGATTAGATGAAATTCTTCATCCTATTCTTCCAATAACTATGATGCTCTCCATTGAACATTGGAGGCCTGGTGACTAACATGCCTTTTGGCAGAATATAAGCTTGGGCTCTTCCACTAGATTCTTCTTTGTACTCCATGGTCTTTATCTCAAAGATTGTGAAATATGTGAAATGAGAACTGCTTTGATACAACTTGTTGGTTCCTATGTGTACACTCAATGAGTCAGAGCGGGGGTGAATGACTCACTCTCGAACTTATGAAAGTTTTTTATGATAATTAAAGACTCTGCTGAGTGAGTTCAGCTAGCTGAGTAAAAGCGGGAAAATGCAGTAAGATAAAGCACACTGAGATTTTTATACTAGTTCGACAACCTGTGCTTACATCCAGTCTCGAGAGAGTGTCTCAGCTTTAATTCACTAATCTCAACTCCTTTACCCTAGGCGGAGAAGCCTTTCAAAAATTCCCCAATTACAGTAAGTACCCTCCAAACTGCGATCTCTCACCCGCTGACTAGAATACCCTATTCTATAAATAACTCTCATTTGTAACTGGATCAACATTTTATAAGTTGAGTTTAAGCAAGAGCTGGATTCAACTTATAAAATGTTGATCCAATTACAAATGATTTGATATTACAATTGAATGATCTATTCTACTCTCTCTTGTTCTAAAGCAGATTCTAGCTGAGTTGTGCTTTCTTGCTTGAACTTCTTTAAAGCTTCTAATTTGACAGAGTTTAGCTTCTCGAGAAATTCAGGTGTAATCACTAAGTTCTAATGCTTGCATTCTTGCTCCTTTTATAGATGGATTGAGAAAGTAGCCTTTAAACTTACTTTGGCATCTTCTGAAGTTGACAGCTCATCTATCCACCCGTTGCTTCTTCAAATCAATCCGTTAAGAGATAGAATTGTATCGTTGTGAGATAAAAAAATTAATCCGTTAGATTGAGATTCGAGCTTCAATTTGAATCCTTTGTCGTTTGATGCCAGTCTTCCGTTAGGGAGAACTCGCGCTGACTTGCTACGTGTCATCCTCCCATTCCTTTTGGTATTCTGACATTTGGCAGAGCTCGCGATACTAGGTTGGTAGATCTATGGAATTGCCCAAAATGGCAAATGACTTTTTGCAGCTTTACATTGGAAGACTTTGTCATTTTCTTCATAATTCCGAGTCTTGTCAAGGCATTAATTCTTTTTGTCTATCTCATTAATGTCTTACAAAAAGCAACACTTAGCAAAGATCCCTTTTTACCTTAAATGGTAAAGTCAGCAGCTTTGATAGACTTAAAGTAACGTAGCGAAATATATCAACGTAAAGCACACAGCTGAAGCAAAAGCTAAATATCAAGTGCTGAATAAATATTACTAAGTCAGCTACTATCGTAGATACTCAGCCCAGGTCACTCAAAGTCAAACTAAATAGCTTTGTCAGCGGAGACTCGAAATTCTACCCTCGAATTTACTAACTCCTCAACCAACCATAGACTATTTATTTTAACATCATTATTGATTTAATTAACTCAAATTAAACTTAATTGTTATGATCAACACTTAAGCACTACTGAATCAATCCACTAAGTCAGTCAAACTCGTGCTTGGTTCAACATGTCCAAATTTTATGAAGCTTCCCGGTTTGAAAATGATTGTTAATAGGATAATGAGCAGAGTGAGGATATCGGGGAAACAACACTATCTGAAATCTGGTTTGAACTCGGCTTTTTATGAGTCGGTTGAGTACACACCACTGAAAGATGAAGACTTGAGAAGGCGAAAGGCTATGATAGAAGATCTCCGAGAGATGACTAGAAATATTCTCCATTACTATAAAGGAGATTTTCTAGATGAGCTTCCCGGCCTTGTTGATTATACGGTTGTTTTGAGTCTCAGTCCGACACAGAGAAACGAAATTCCGATGTTAAGGAAAATGGATTGCTTTAAGCGAGCTCCGCTAGGAAGTACTATTTACATTCACCCCGTTCTGAAGTCTTTTTTCACAGGTACAGTTGAAAAATGGACAAATCAAAAAAAAAATATAACAGCATAGACACAGGGAATATGTGAAAATGAATATTAACCGAGATTGAAAGTTCATTTGCTCTCTTTCATATACAAAATACTTGTCTTTGGCCTCTGTTCAGTTATTTTGAAAGATTAGCAAAGACAAATAGTATGTGTACTCTCGAAACTGTCCCCTCAATTTGTTAATATGTTATGAAAGTTACATAAGTAGGAATATAAGCTTAAAAGTCTCCAAATTGAGTCTTGACTATTGGTTGCAAACATTTTGTATGAAACAAGGGGCAAATGAATCTTTAAGTCCCTATACTTTTGTATTTAAAATCAATTAACTTTCGTTATGCTCTGCATAGTTATAAATTCACACTGAAATTCTCTCGGCCATTCATTTTGCATGAATTGGCTGAGATATAGTATCAAATATGATCTCCAATGCTGAAATCCAACTTGAGACATACCATTTTCATTTTAAAATATATTTTTCTTTATTTGAAATGTATTCCTGCTTTATAATTACAAAATCTTATAAATATGAACAGATATCTTTTGCAGCAATTAATGCAAAGATAGATGAAGCATTAGAAGGGTTGGATGTGAGTGATGGAGTCAAAGTAAAGTTTCATCTCAACATACTCAGATTATGCGAATCATCTAGGGAGAAGCTGCTTGTTTTCAGCCAATATATAATGCCTCTCAAACTACTTGAGAGGCTAACAACAAAGGTAATGCTTGTTTTAATAAAATGAAACATAAAATGAGAAAATGAAATAGGAATACCGTATACTTGGACGCTTTATTACGAGATATATAAATAAAGTAGTATAAAATCAATAGCAAATAATAAATAACTTAACAAATAACTTTAAAGGGTGTTTGTGGTTGCTTAGAATTTGATCAAAACGGTTTATAAGATCGTTAACTCATAAGCAGCTGAGTTTGCGCAAATACTTAGGGTCAGTTTAGTTCTTCTTTTCCAACCTATTATTTTAAAAAGTTGCATTTTCAAGATTTTCCTAGAAGTAGATGCTTTGATTTTGGAAAAACTAAATAAGGCAGTTTCTAATAATTAATTAGTATGAAGGACCAAAATGTTTGTTCAAAGTCAAAATATATAGTTCTATGCCCTTATAAGCTCCATATAAGCTAGCCTTTTTTTATAATATTTACAAGCATCTTCATTGAAATAATCTTGTTCGGGCTTAATCACAATTAAAGCTCCTCACCCTTTCCAACAAGTTTATTTAGTAGAATTCGAGCCTTATTCTATTACAACTTACTCGGCCTACGTTACCAACTGAGCTACACCTTATAAGCTAGCTTTAACACACTTAACTCCTCATTTTAAGCTCCTTAGAATAATCCTAAAAATCTTACTAGTTATGTAGGAAATTAGAGATTTTGTAACCAAACTGGAACAGGTGAAGGGACGGAAGACTGGAAGGGAAGTATTTATGATAACAGGAGACACAAATGTTGAGGAAAGAGAACGGTGTACGGAGCAGTTCAACAGTCCCGAAAAAGGTAGAGTTTTTTTTGGGATCGATTAGAGCCTGTGGGGAAGGAATCTCTTTAGTGGGTGCATCAAGGATCTTAATATTGGATGTTCATTTGAATCCATCTGTAACTCGTCAGGCAATAGGGAGAGCTTTCCGGCCAGGGAAAATGAAAAAGGTGCTCACTTACAGATTGATTGCGGGTGATTCGCCTGAGGAAGAAGACTGCTGGACTTGTTCAAGAAAGGAGTTGATTTCAAAGTTGTGGTTTGAGTGGAATGAGTGTTCTGGAAAACAAGATTTTGAATTGAAAACTGTTGGATGTGTTCTTTCAAAGTCCAAGGCTCACACAAGACTTGAATCTCCTGTACAAAAGGTTAGTTCTTATAATTTCTAAACTGATTTGGTACGCTCTGCTGTTAATTACACTTCTCTATCTAAAGTTTTATATTTTACTCAATCTCAATCATCCATTGAATTTTAATGGTCCAGATTTTATTGCACTGTGAAACCCATATCCCACTAAAATTGAATCTGGACCATTAAAACTCAATGAATGGTTGAGATTAATTGAAATATAAAACTTTAAAGAGTTTAAACTTTAAAGAGTTTAAACTTTAGAGAATCCAAATCCTAATTACTTCACCCTGCCCTTGGAAATTGTTAAGTTTGGCATTTTTTTGCTGTGAAAATGATAAGAATAGGAAATATAAATAAATTTTTGTACTTCTTTTATTTATAATTAATTATATCAAAGGTATTTATAGTGTACAACACTTATGAGAAAAGGAAATAAATAAATGCACATAAATATAATTAATGGTAAATAATCTTTTAAATGATCATTATTTATAATTACTGATATTATTTTTAATTTAGACTAATTAGGTAAAAAAATCACATGTCAAAAAATGAAGGAGGAGGTAATACCTTTTTTAATTACTTCATTACGTATTATGGCTGGAGCATTTTGTAGGTGAAGTTGGGATTTGGTTTTGATGCGAGTGTTTTTATCTTATTTAAGTAAAGAGAAAGGGGAAGGCAATGAGGGAGGGTACACAGCAAAGGGACCACATTCAATTTACTATATGATATTAATATATGATGTTGCTCAATCTTTTGTTTTGTTTTTTTGGTGCCACAATAGTACTCTCTTCTTCCTATTTTGACGCCTCCGTATAAATCAGAACACTATATCAGCAATGACCACTGCAAATATTTCGTATTTCAGGTACTCTATTGTTCCATTTCCCCCTTTGTTGTATAAATTGGGGTTTTACATGATTTATGGTTCAATGGTTGGGATGCTGTTATTTCTGCTAGAGAGAGGTGAAAGAACAATTCCAGTTGACACTTGCTATTAGTTGACAGTTATGTACTTAATCCGTGATCTTTCAACTCAAGCTGAAACTGTGTGCTTCAGTTTTGATAAATCACAACTATATCAGCAGAAATTTTATTTCATATTGTGGCCACAAGAGAGTTGGCTTTGTAAATCATGAGTCAATTCAAGAGCAATCACAACTTGTGATTTTTTTTTCAAGGACATGAAGAAAAAATGACTTTTGTTAAGCCTAAAATGGTAGCATTGGGCTAAAATGCACTTTTTGTAACTACTTAGATGCAGGATATTCCCAATTTCTATTTTTGTGTTTTAGACTAATCTCTGTTGCACATTTTAAAGTGCTCTCCGTAAGTGGCACAACAAAGTTTACACAAATTTTATATAAATCTTCTTAGTCTTATTATAATATTTAATAACATTTGTACAAGCAATTTTTGTACAAATTTTACATAGCCATCTTTCCACATTACGAGTAGCAAAAAATTAAAAATAGATAAAACTCATAAGATGCTAAATGCACTAAGACTGTAAATGACAATACCAGAAGATGCAAAGGAATTGGTTTGAACCTCTAAAAGGTTAGGAGGGGTGAGCTCTTGAAGTTCCATCATAAAAAAAAAAACGAACAATCGTTTCACCATCAAAACTGTTTCCAACCGATGAGCAATCACGATCGCCTATCACATACAAACCTTCATATATTAATTTACTATCTTCGACTTCAAGTGAAAAAACCGAACTTTAAATTTATTTACCATTCACTCAATTTAAGAAAATAGAACTTCAGAGCCAATCTACGAGATAGAAACTGATGGGTTGTATTTTCAGCATGTATTTGTGCTTATTTCTATATCATTGAGACCATGCTTTTAGCCTTTTTGGCCGCTATTACTTCATTTTCTATCTTTTCAGATTTTCAAGGCAATGCATTTCTGGGTAGAAAACGAGCAATTAAGGAGACTCCCGATGGATGCACCCAGACTAGTATGGTCCCGGTGACCTGGAAGCCTTCTAGAACGTAAGAAGAAATGAAAAGAGGAAGTCTCGCTGAAAAGTTATCAGTCACCGAGATCATGTTGTGTTCACCATGACTAACAAGGTCTCGATGACGTGTCAGCATTCTGGAGCAGAAGTCAAAGACGCCAAAGTTGACCAAAACCTAATTGAGAAAGTGGCATGAATTCAATGTTGATTAATTCCTTTCCTTATCTTAAAGAGGAATCCTTATCACTCAAGAACTTCCTAAAGAGCCTTTCACCGAGGTCCTGATGCAGACAACGAGAGCGATAGCTGGTCCCGGTGATCCCAGAGCATTCCAGAACGACCAAGATGACATCAATACCAAGGCACGCAAATTTCCAGATCTGGGACACCTAATTCGGGCAAAATCCTATTCAGGAAGAACCCAATTTAAGAAAGAAGTTTAATCTCGTTCCTAATTCTATAAAGAAAGGGATTTTACTACCATTTGAAGAAAAATACTAAAAGGAAGATAAAACCTATTCAAGAGATGGTAGCAAAGAGTCATATTCAACTCTAAAGAGGAAGCAAGAGGCAAGACTCTCTATAAATACCAGGGCCGACGCATTCATCCATTCAAGCTACATTCCACTACCTAGAATCCACTACCTAAGCTTAGTTTAGATTTAGTTCATTGTTCTTTAGATTAAGTTTATTTACAAACAGTCTCTTTTTAATTAATTGCAAGTTTACATTCAGTTTTATTGTTCTTCAAATTCAGTCATGTCTAGCTAATTTCCTTGTGACTTGACCAAGTAAGGGTCAAGGCTGAGTTTGAATGGTGTGAGGACCGCAACTGAATACAAAAGTTCACAAGGCGACCTATTTACCAATCTCGGTACTTCAAGGGTTCCATGGTAGGAGTATCATTTAGTCTCGTTGTGTGGTTTGGCCAACCATTTGGTAAGTCTCTGTGATTATTGTTAATCTTTATTCTTGCATCCGTAATTGTGTCTGAAGAGAGATAAAGTAACGACAGTCTCCACCGAGACTGGAGAAAGGTAATCTTACGCCTGTTGGGAGTGCTCACTACCTGTCGGTATGGGTTTAGGCTTTTCTAATTTATATTGCTATTCAGCGACGAGCTCTCTAGCGCGAAATCGAGAGACACGGTGAGTAAGAGGGCGGTAGTGGCGCGAAGTCCAGTCTCCATACACAGTAAGGAAGAGTTGCTAGTATTGTACGGTGCATGAGTGCTAGTATAACTAAACCTAGGTCCCGGTGCAATTTATATCTTGTCTCATGATCACTATGAGGCTCAGTTTTATCCTGCTTTGGTCGAGTCATCGTCTTTAATTGATTTCATTCCTGCTTAGCCTAGTTTTAATTCACAAATTTTCAAAGAGATCACTTTTAGGTCACGATGTCTGTCATATATTGAAAATAACATTGTTAAATGACGTTTCATGTGAATTCGACCCCTGCTTACTACTAACTACTAGTTTATTTTATACAGAAATTTATTTTTAGTGTTATGGACACCCATAAAAAGCTTTAAGGCGATTAATCTTTGCTCTCTAAGGAGCAATATTTGTTCTTGCCACTAGTTACAAACCTGGCCCTAATAATATACTTGCTAAGTTACACCATTTGGGCGTAACAGTTCGTGACAACTTTATCGCTACGTTTCTTTTCATTATAGAGCTTTACTTCATGTGTGACAATTATTTATTGTCTCACTTAGCTTTATGTAACAACCTCTTACTATTTTGTAATAATTTATGTTATCACACATAACTTGATTTTTTTGTGTGTTTTATAATTAAATATTTGATTGTGGAACTTATACCATATAATTAGTAATTCAAAATTTGTAGTAATAACGTAGTGTTTGCATAAACAAATAATGCATACGCTTTATTCATGTTCAAATGTTCTACCATTTGATCAAATAGAACAAGTTGAAAAGAAAAAGAATTGTAAGTATGAAATTAAGTACATGTAAATGGTCCAAACATTTGACCAGAAAGTCAATTTGACTTTATCAAGATAACTTTGTATGTAGTCTACAATTAACACTCCTTTTATGTAAATATATGTACCGAGAGAGTCCAACAATACTCAATTTGTATTGCTATTAAGCTACATCTGGCAGGTTAACTATTCCAATCCAAAGTTCTTTGGCACGGATCCCAGTATTTTAGTGTGAAAAAGTATCACTCCATATATCAATTAACATTTATCGCATTATACCTATTTTTTCATACATAATGAATCATGTGTCAATTATTATATAGAATGACAATTTTTTATACTAGAATGCTCGAACTCTTATAAAATTTTCCCCCAATCCAACAAATTCCGCAATGGTGAATCACAAAATTCTACAATGGATCGGGTCCATTGGTCCCTCCTCCCTTCATGAATGATAAGTGTCCCAAAAACTACTTTATTCTATTACTTTTATTATTTTATTCATTTTTAAATACGAAGGACCAATGAACCCGATCCATTATAAAATTTCCCATATAATAGACGAGGCAACCCCTAGTTCTGCATGGCTCATTCCACCTCCTTATATCAATTATCACTCTCCTTTTAGTCAAAATTACATTACTCCCCCATCTACATCTCTTTCTTTCTTTCTTTCTTTCTTTCCATTGTCCCGGTTTCTGATATATATTTTTCTTTGCAATGGATTTTCGCACTTTCTTCCTCATTTTCTTCAATTATGCTCTCTTCCTACTTCTTACAGCCTCTCTTTCTGCCATTGACGGTGCCCATGCTCTTCGATTGAACCCTTTTCAGCCTGAAATTCTCATGCCTACTGATGAACTTGAACCAGAAGCTCAAGATGATGAACTTGGCACTAGATGGGCTGTTCTTGTTGCTGGTTCTATGGGTTATGGCAATTACAGACATCAGGTTTTTTTTTACTTCACTTCTTTCCTTTTTCTCTTGCTTAAATTTTGATTCTTACGCAGAATACCACTAGTGATACTCTACTTTTTTAAGAAACATGTATGCCTTTTAGCGACGGATTTAGCAACCGATATTTCCATCGGTATTTTTGTTTTATATTAGTAAGGGTATATTTAATGCTGACATGCATCATTTCTTAATCGAATTAATCTTACACACCCTCAAGTTTAAATAACAAACTAAATTGATAATCAATTCGGGGTAATTGGGGTCCAATTTCACAGCTTAATTAAGTGATCATGATTTTAAAAATGCAGGCAGATGTTTGTCATACATATCAGTTGGTAAGAAAGGGTGGATTGAAAGAAGAAAACATAGTAGTATTTATGTATGATGATATTGCAAATAATGAACTAAATCCAAGGCCTGGAGTTATCATCAAAGTCCTAATGGTGAAGATGTATATGCCGGACTACCCAAGGTCTGATTTCTATTTCATTCTTCTATTTGTGATGTTTTTTTGGGTTGATTTTTGTGGTTGGTATTGATTATTTAGTATTAATCATGTCTCCAAGGTTAATTTTTTGGTTGGGTTGGGTGGCCATTATCTTTGATTTTGATTTGCACTATAAATTTTAATTTGTATTCTTAATATAATGACACAGATGTTTAATCTAATTAATTAGACTGTTAATTATTTCTAATTAGGTTCTAACTTCAAAAAAATCTCTGGTCACTTTCTGAAGAATCCAACTGTTCAGCTTATAGCCGTATAGATTATGTCGATATTAAGAATTCTTTAAAGCTAATCTTTTTCCTTAATTAATTAAATAACTAAACATTAGTAGTCTCTTCTACTAAATTTTTATGGGAATATGTCTTCAAAATAATAAAATATTATAAACTTTTCTTCAAAAATATATTTTAGTGTTTAGCTTTAATAATGTTTGTCGCCATATCATTTGATTAGGAAAATATGTAAATATTTAATGAGAAAGAATTAACGGCTGAAATTAATGGCTAATACTCTATAAAAAAATTGAAACCAGCTGTGTCATGTTCAATTAACTTTGATCATCCAAATTGATCTTTAATCTGGCATGAAGCTTTTGTGGTTTTGACCGCCAAATGCAAGAATACGAATGTTCAACAGACCAATCCATCTATTGATGTATTGGAATGAGAGCTCAAAAAGTATTGTGGAATTCGGATTCAAACAAAGCTCCTTTCAAAATTAAATCAACTATAACAAAATCATTAGGGTATATCTAAAGAAAAAGAAAAAAGGAAAAGAAAATGATGATGGTTCTATGCAATTATGAAATCGAAATGATTGATGTATAATTTTTTTGTTTAAATATTATAAGGTGAAGTTTTTAAATTACTGTGCCGATTCTGTTTTTAATAATTACAATAATCTTCGTTGAGATAATTTTATTTGAGGCTTAATAATAGTTAAAGTTCATCACCCCTCCCAATAAGTGTATTTAGTAGGATTCAAACCTTGTTCTGCTCCAACTTACTCAACATGCTTAGCCAACCAAACTACATCTTATTAGTTGGCATAGAGTTTCTAAATAGAATTTTAATTGGAACTTTTGTAGTTGCAAGTAGAGTAGATTGATAAAGATATTAGAGTTTGGACTTCTTTTCTATAAAGCAAGAGGATATATAATTTAGGAATATTGCTTCAAAGAAAAACCAACCAAGAAAGTGACGGGAATGCTAAGAAAGTTAATATATCTATTCAATCATGATAATGAATCATTTTAGTATATTTTTTGAAATTATTTCAATGATTGTCTATGATTATTTTGAAATTGAATCTAATAGCTTAATGATTTTGGATAAACTTAACTTTTTTTTTGGTACATGTCTCTTAGAATGTAAATTTTAAATAGCAAATATAAAGTTATCATTTTAGCTTTAAGAGATAAATTGGTGTAATTTTAACGGACATTTTTAAAGCTCAAGTGGTCATGGTCATTGAACTGCAAGCAATAGTGGACAAAATAATGGCCTGACCCCTGAGTTTTTAATAAAATAATATATATGTATATTATGTGGACAAAATATTCATGTAGCCTATTTGTAGGAATGATCGTTTTTTCGTTTAGCCACATGATCGATTCCCCATACCAACATGTAATATTGTCTATTTCTTTTTCTTATATTTTCCACACAATTCCTCGCATTTTCCCTTTTTGTTATTTTTTCACCCAAATATCTCACTTTCTTTTTTTTCCAAATTTCAATTCCAATTCCATTGAAATTAGTATCAAAAATGATATTCAATAATTTGAGAAGCATAAAACTAGCCTTTAAACTTTTTTATATGTATCATTACATTTTGACCCATTTTCATATCAATTTATGTGCCCGCCCCTGGTCGATGTGGAAATAATGGCCTTTTTTCTACTCTGATACCATAAAAATAATTTTTAGACCTGGAGAGTGTTGGACTCGACAGCATGAGTGTGCATATAAGTGGAGTTGAGCCTATATAACACAAAACCAATTAGCTTATGTTAAGTCCTAATCTACATCACTTATTATATACCACTCATAATCCTTATTTATTTCCCACGTGGGATAACCCCAATATCTCCAACACTCCCCCTCAAGTGCAATTGGGCCTGGACCAGTTGCGACTTGCTGAATATTCCTTGGCCGATGGCTCAAGGTCATCAACTAGTCTAGTCTTCTCCTTAGCCCAAACTCCACCAGGACATTACAAACCCAAGATCACTGGCTGTCAGGCCTTTTTCTGCTCTGATACCATATAGAGAATTCGTGAGCCTCGAGAGTGTTGGGCTCGATATGTGAGCAAACATATAAGTGGGAATTGCAAGTACATATCCAATGCTACATCAGGTCTATTTTAATATAAGCTTAGCAAATATTTGAATGTTGACTTTGATGTTGTAAATATAGGACTACACTGGAGAGTATGTGACTGCAAAGAATCTGTATGCAGTACTACTTGGTAACAAAAGTGCATTAACTGGTGGAAGTGGTAAAGTTGTAAATAGTAAACCAGATGATAGAATCTTTTTATATTATTCTGATTATGGAGGTCCTGGAGTTCTTGGTAATATCTACAATTTTTTTTTAAATTCACAGATATTCGTATCGATATTAATCAATAAAAAGAATAACTATTGGAATCAAAATGAATGCAGGGATGCCGAATCTGCAACTTTTATATGCAATGGACTTCATTGAAGTTTTGAAAAAAAAGCATGAAGCTGAAAGTTACAAGAAAATGGTAAAACATAGTTCCCCTTTAAAATTAAACGAATATCATTCTTCGATTTTACGCTCTTTGAGACCATTCCAAATGGTCCAATGTTTTTTAATTTTGTGATGGGAAATGCACGTAATATATGTAGAGGCATGTGAAAGTGGAAGTATATTTGAAGGAATAATGCCAAAAGACTTGAATATATATGTCACAACTGCATCTAATGCACAAGAGAGTAGCTTTGGAACTTAACTGCCTTGGCTTTCTGTTAGGCCCAATAATAGATTACGAGAAAAAATAATAGCAGTAGAATAAAAGATACGTAGATTTTTACGTGGAAAATGAATTAGGAAAAAATCATGGAACAAACTCCGAATAATTCTTCCACTATGAAAATAATAGTAGGTACACCAAGAGATTATAAAATAGTGGCACTCAAGTATTTCCCAAAGCCTCACTATTTTTCTCTCTTACCCAGCTCTTAGGAACCCTTTTCCTAAGCCTCTCTGCACAGATTACATTTTTATTTGTGCTTCTTCTCTCTTGCTCTGGATTTAAAATGAGCAAAACCTCCACTATTTATACGAGATTTAAACGCGTATGGCCGAATTATACACAGTAATTTTACTCTGCACTTTTTGAAAAAATACTCTGTCAACATGGCTCTGTTTCTTTTTCTTTTTTTTAATTAATCAGTGGGTCCCACAATAAGGAGGGACACCACTCAACAAATCTCCCCTCCCGACTACATTGTGGGACTCTCCATCCCCGTTGCTTCAACGCACTGGTCGAACTTTTTTTTTGGTACGACCTTCGTTAGCATATCAGCAGTATTATTGTTGGTATGAATCTTCTGCAACTTGAATTCCTTTCCTTCAATGGCAAGTCGGAGCCAATGATACCTAACATCAATATGTTTCGTTCGTGCATGATACATAGTATTCTTGCTCAAGTCTAATGCACTTTGACTATCATAATAAACTATGTATTCTTCTTGTTGCACACCCAATTCGGTAAAGAATCGCTTTAACCAAAGCATTTCCTTTCCTGCTTCCGCTGCTGCAGCGTACTCTGCTTTGGTTGTTGATAACGAAACACATTTTTGTAATCGTGACTGCCATGAAATAGCTCCCATTGAGAATGTAAATAAATAACCCGATGTAGATTTTCTTTCATCAAGGTCACCAGCCATATCTGCATCTATGTAACCAACAAGTGCAGATTTTTCAACTCCAAAAGTCAAACATAACTTTGAAGTTCCTCTCAGGTATCTGAAGATCCATTTTACTGCTTCCCAATGTGTCTTCTGGGGATTTGACAGGAATCTACTCACAACTCCAACTGCATGAGCGATGTCTGGTCTCGTACACACCATTGCATACATCAAACTGCTGACCGCTGAAGAATATGGAACATTTGACATATCTTCTTTATTTTTCTCTATTGAAGGGTAGGATTTCTTACTCAACTTGAAATGAGCGGCAAGTGGAGTGCTAACTGGTTTAGCATTCTTCATATTGAACCTTTCTAGTACTCGTTCAATATATTTTTCTTGTAACAACCACAGCTTGTTGGACCTTCGATCTCGGGTAATCTCCATTCCAAGAATTTGCCTTGCTGGTCCCAAATCCTTCATGTCAAACACCTTAGACAAATCACACTTCAACTTACTAATCATTTTGGCATCTGGTCCAACGATTAGCATATCATCAGCATATAAGAGAAGAATGATAAATTTTCCGTCTGGAAATTTTTGGACATATACACATGGATCAGCTTCTGTCCTCCTGTATCCTCGATTCACCATGAAGGAATCAAACTTTTTATACCATTGCCGCGGGGCTTGTTTCAACCCATACAAACTTTTCTTCATGCAACAAACCATGTCCTCCTTTCCGTTGACCTTAAAACCTTCTGGTTGTTCCATATAAATTTCTTCTTCTAAATCCCCATGCAAGAATGTGGTCTTTACATCAAGCTGTTCAAACTCAAGGTTCAAGCTGGATACAAGACCTAGCACAACTCGAATGGAACTCATTTTCACAACTGGTGAAAAAATTTCATCAAAGTTGATACCTTTCTTTTGAGTAAAGCCTTTGACAACCAATTGAACTTTGAATCTCACTAGGTTTCCATCATCTTTCTTCAGCTTGTACACCCATTTGTTCTTGAGTGTTCTCTTCCCTTTAGGAAGTTTCACCAGCTCGTACGTGTCATTCTTCTTCAAAGAACTCATCTCCTCCTGCATGGCCTTCATCCAACAATCTTTCTCTTTACAAAGAATGCACATCTTGGAAGCTTTCAGGCTCCCCCTCATCAGTGATTAAAATATAATCCAAACTGGAGTATTTTGTAGATGGTTGGCATTCTCTGATTGACCTCCTTAATTGAGGTTCTTCTTCTGGTAGAATGGGGTTCTCTAGCTCCCCTTGCTCAATACCCTCTTCATTCGTATCTTCATCTACAATCGTATCTTGATCCCTCACAACTGGCTCTTCTTCTCTATCTTATTCTAATTGATGCATTCTTCTTTCTATGGCATCATCTGATAGAATGCTTTCTGGTGTAATATCGATAACACCATCACTTGTAGATCTTTCACTGATGATATCATTCTCATGAAATACAAGAAAGTATCTTCTTCCTCTAATAGATTCTGTATCCATAGGACTACAAACGTCAGAGTGTACCAACTCTAACTTATTATTTCTCCTTCTAGAGCTTTTCTAAAATGAAACTCGATATTGCTTCCCAAATAAATAGTGATCACACGGGTTAATTTTTCCTTTGGCTAATGGGATGAGGGACTTCTTAGCCAGTATATTCAACCCTTTCTCACTAACATGCGCCAGTCGCCTATGCCATAAATTTGGTAAAGCATCATCTCCAACTGTATTAAGTTGACCCGCACATATTGTCGCGTGCGTTTTGTATAATGAGCAACACAATCCTCCTTTCGCCACCACTAACGATCCTTTGGTGAGTTTCCAATTCCATCGGCTATATGATTGTGATAACCTTTCTTGTCCAATACACTAACAGACAATAGGTTCAACCAAAGATCTGGAACGTGTAGCACATTTTTACGTGATAATGTGCATCCGACACTTATCTTCACGCAGATATCGCCGATTCCCACCATTTGCGAGACACTATTATTTCCCATTTTAATAATACCATAATCGCCCGCTTTATAGGTTGAGAAGTATTCCCCTTTTAGAACATAGTGGTATGAGGCACCATAATCTATAATCCACTCGGTATCCGCATCTCCAACATGACAACAATCTGCATCATGAGATTCTAAAGCCACCTTTCCATCTTCTATTGTGACTGTAGCAGATGTGTTTTTATCATTATCATGACTTCGATTTGCATTCTCTTGTTTAAAGAAACGGTAGTTCCTTTTGAGATGACCCTGCTTTCCACAATGGTAGCATGACCACTTCTCCCGGGACTTGGATATATCTTTTGATTTTCCATTCCCATGACCTCTACTCTTACTTCGGCCCCTATTCTCTGTGACAAGGGCTTGTGAACTGGTACTAGCAATGTCCCTTCTACGAAGCTCTTCATTAAGTAGACTATTCTTTACCATAGACATTGTTACCACACCATTTGGGGCTGAGTTACTCAATGATACGACAAGAGTATCCCAGCTATCTAGTAGGGTTCCCATCAAAAGACATGCTTGGATCTCATCATCCAAGGACATACCGATGACTGCTAACTCACTTATGAATCCTTCAAAGTCGTTCAGGTGTTGTGTGATTGATCGTCCCTCTGTCAGTTTCAAGTTCATGACTTTGCGAATCATGAACACTTTTCCTTGAGCATTTTTAGCCTCGTACATATCCTCTAGCTTCTTCAAGAGAACTTTGGGATCTGTTTCGTTCCTCACGTGGTTGTACAGGCTAGCATCTATCCATTGGCGTACTATACCCAATGTCTGATTCTTCAACTTTATCCACCGCTGGTCTTTCATATCCTTCGGCTTTGCGTCGTCACCCTCAATTGGATTATACAAATCTTTGCAATTAAGGTAGTCCTCCATTCTGGATTTCAACATAGAATAATTTGTATCCGTCAATTTGATCATTACACCGTCATTCGCCATGTCGAAACTTTAAAAAATGGCAAAATTTTACTATTCATGAATTTTACTATTCGCATAAATAGTGACTAAATATGTGAATAGTACCGTATACCCAAATAATACTTGTATATTAGAATAGTAACAGTATGCTAAATAATACTATTCATAAAATGGCCAAATATGAGTAATATTATTCAATTTACTATTTTACTATTCACTCAAATTGCGTATCTGCGACGTTTTTTCGAATGGATTGCACCACCGGATTCGCCATAATTTTCTCGTCGTCGTGGTATATTTATTTTTGAAAAATATATCCACGGATTCTACTGATAAAACAACCTTCGGCTCTGGTACCACTTGTTAAGGCCAATAATAGATTACGAGAAAAAATAATAGCAGTAGAATAAAAGACACGCAGATTTTTACGTGAAAACCCCAAATAAATTAGGGAAAAACTACGGGACTAACTCTGAATAATTCTTCCACTATTAAATAATAGTGGATACACCAAGAGATTACAAAATAGTGGCACTCAAGTATTTTTCAAAACCTCACTATTTTCCTCTCTTACCCAGCTCTTAGGAACCCTTTTCCTAAGTCTCTCTGCACAGATTACATTTTTATCTGTGTTTCTTCTCTCTTGCTCTGCTCTTAAAATGAGCTAACCTCCTCTATTTATAGGAGATTTAAACACGTATGGTTGTGCACAGTAATTTTACTGTGTGTTTTTTAAAAAATACTATACTAACATGCCTCTTTCTTTTTAAATTAATCAGTGGATCCCGTAACAAGGACGGATACCATTCAACACCCTCCTCAAGAATTCATCACTTGTTTAGGCTATTTGTACAGTGTCGCCTGGATGGAAGACAGGTCTCAATCTTCCTATTTTCTGCACAAAAAACTTTAATTGTTTTTATTTTCTTATAAAAAGGACTGAATCAGCTAGTTTATCCCTTTGTTCGTGGGGTGGCAGTGAAACGCACAACTTGAAGCGAGAAACAATTCAGCAACAATATAAAACGGTAATTTCGGATATATTCTTTCACAATCTTTTTTGTTTGCTTGAAATTAAATATTTTGTGTGGGTTGTACAAATAGGTGAAGGAAAGGACTTCAAATTTCTATACATATGCAATTGGATCTCATGTAATGGAATATGGGAGTGGAGAGCTTAAACCCGAAAAGCTTTATTTATATCAAGGTTTTGACCCTCAAAGTGTCAATTTTCCTCCAAGAAATGATTTTATGCAGCCTATGGAAGTTGTTGACCAGAGGGATGCTGAAATTCTCTTCATGTGGAAATTGGTCAGTTATTTTAGCCTTTATTAATGAAAAACAACATATAATTCGGTATTAGTTCATGTCTAAATAATCATATATCCCTATGTAATACATTTTTGTTTGTTCGATTTGCAGTACGAAAGAGCAGGGGATGAATCGGAGAAGAAGGCAGAGATTTTAAACCACATTAGAGACACAATTAAGTACAGAAATCACTTGGACAGTAGTATAGATATGATCGGAACTATATTGTTTGGACCGAAAGAAAGTTCTACGAAGCTTCAATTTGTTAGGAAATCCGGTTTGCCTTTAGTAGATGATTGGAAGTGCTTGAAATCCGTGGTAAACTAACCTTTTTAATAAAAAAAAGTTAATTAACTACTCTGTTGATTTATTGAGTAATGACAGAAATTGAAACTTGGAATTTCAGGTTCGCGTTTTTGAAACAAGGTGTGGATCATTGACGCAATACGGGATGAAACATATGCGAGCGTTTGCCAACATATGCAATGCGGGCGTCACAAAAGCATTAATGGAAGAAGCAAGTGTTGCAACTTGTAGGGGCAGTGATACTGTAGGACAATTTCATTTCTCGAATGGAAAAGTTTTTAGTGCTTGATAGCATGGTTTTGGTCATATAGGTGGATGTAAGATAAATGTATGTTTGGTCATATAATATGTACCGTTGTAAATTAATGTCACTACTAGTAAGGGTCGATTTGAGATCACGTTTCTATGATTCATAGCTAATGCGAATTTTGAGTTAATTTGAAGCTACAGAACAAGAAAAACATCCAATTAAAACAAGGGGCATGAGTTTCACTACATAACTGTGAGACTATAAAGTACAACATCGGCATTGGTAAATAATAATGCAGTTCTGATGTTCATTATGGAATGTTATGTTTATTTGTGTGGGTCTTTTTTGTTGGGCTTCTGTATAAAAAGTTGATTATCTGATTATTTATGTCTGATGTTTTTATTGGGCCGTGGCTTTTAATTTCGTTGCCATTGTTGGAATGAGAACTCTAATCTTGTGTTTTTTGATTATGTGGTACTACGTAGAACAGCAAAAAGTTGGCTATCTATAGGAATGAGATTATAACATTCAAATAACTGAAACTAGTGGCAAAGGTCCAGTGGTTGAACGTTGAAGCTGTAATTCTAAAAATCTCAAGTTTGAGTCCACACTCGATAGGTTGGGATAAGATTTTTCTTTATTATTATTATAAGCCTATATAAGGCAATTCTTTTAAAAAAATAACTTGAAACTATAGTCAGAATAACGGAGTGCAGGAAGAAAAAAAATCCAATTTCACCTAAAAGTTAAAACACAATTCCATACGAGGCGTATGAAACTCCTAAGTTATGGAATTTTTCTGTTAAACGGGCATAAATTAAAATAAAATAAGTTCATTCAACATATTTTCTTTTATTATCTAACCGATTAAACCGTTTACATAGATTTTCTTTCTATTTAATGTTAGAGTAATTTGAAAAAAATATTATTATTCCAGGTAAGAAACATGGCATACATATTGATATCGGAGCATTAATTCATATTAATTTCAATGAAATATAGTTGTGCACCCGACAAATCAAAAAAGACAAATATAAGAATTCAATAAATTTCTTCTTAAAAGTAAAAATGCCCAAATGCTAAAATTCTCTAGCTGCTGTAATGGGCTAATAGCAGTAACTAAAACTAACATTTTCACTTTTCATTTTGTATAGTATTGTTTAACTTCTCTTTAAGAGAATCAGTATTGTGAATATTTCTAGTAACTCCATTTTTAACTCCCTTTAAAGCCACTAGATTAGTTTTGTGAAATTTAATCTAATAATTGTAAAGGTTAATGTAATGAATGCCCTTAGTTTTTAAACTCAAAAATCAATGGTAAACACCTATTTATTGTTTCTTTTGTAGAAAATGAAGTAAACACCTATTTATTAGTAACTATTACATTAAGAATGATTATCGGAGGTAATGATTCCGTGAAGCTATTCTCATCTTAACCTTTTCAAACTCCGAATACCCAACTGGTAAAGTTATTCCACCCGGATGATTGTACCCGTATACCCGCTCGGCATCCTTCAATAGCTCCCCAAACAGTGGGTGATTAAAGTATATCACAGGCACCAACTCGCGCCTTATGTCACCATTTGATTCGCCCACGTAAACTGCCAAATGACCTTTTGGCACTACCGCCGGTGACACCTTACCCAACCGGATGCTCCTCTGTTTCAAATCCGGCGAACTCACAGTCCTACCTCCCCGTTTTAATTTCCTAGCCAAGGCCAAGATTTTAGATTTGAGTGAAGAATCTACAGAGAAAAAATGGGTCGGTTTTTTACTCGATTGGGCCATCCATCTAAACACTCTTACAAGTTTCCGTCCAAGCTTGACGCCTCTGAGCTTTTTCATCTTCATCTAAATTTCACGATTTGGGAATTTGGGTATTGTTGATAATGGCGTTTTAAGAAGTGGGCTTGTCTCAAAATTCTATCTTTTTGTAATGTATGTTGAGAAATGCAGTTCGAAAGGATAAGATGACGTTGCCGGCGGACCCAATTTGGTGATTCCGGCGGTGGTTTCAACCGGAGCTGGACAATTGAATAGGAGAGACTATGAGATTGGCTTGTGTGAGGAACTGATTTTTGTTGAGAACTGAGTCAAAATTGGGTCATTATATAGGCCTAAACACACGTGTCTAGAGAGAGAAAGAGATTGAAATGGTCGGCACACTGCTAGGACAATGAGCACTTGTTTTCCTTGTGGCAAATTGAATCTCTTATTTCAGTTATCTGTTTGTATCAAGCTCTGTTAATTAATATTAGGACAAAGAAAGCAGACAAAAATAAGAGAAACAGTTAGTTTAATTAGAGTAGATACAAAAATTAGTGTAATTATTGAGGATTTGAGATTTGGTAACTTAAGATAGTGACGAAAGTGAGAAAATATAGGGGAGAGAAGGGGATATGAGAGCCGAAGAGTCAGCTAATTTAACGCTCATTTGTTGTTTTGGCTTTAGGGTGTCTCACAAGGTCATGTAGGCTTTTGGATTATTTGCGATTATTAATTAGGATTAACAGACAATTAACAATAATCAAGTATTTAATACGGATCTGGTCTTGGACATCAACTCTTTAAAAAGTTCAAAAAAATGTACCAGGATGATGAAGTCTTGTACGTACGTGTTGTACATAGCAACAACTACTAAACAAGCCGATTTATTTAAATTGGTACTTTTGTTTGTTTATTTATTTATTTACCTGTGCTCCATTTTGGGTAGAACAAGTTAAACACATTCAGTCCTGATAATTTTTAGGCCATAGGTAATATATTATGTGAAATATATTTTAATAAAAAAAATAATCTAATTATAATTTTTTTATAATAAATTGGGTGATAATTATTTACATAACTCTGACATGGACATGATTAAGATTTTTTTTCTTAGGAGCAAACTTTCAGCGTTTGAGTTTCAACTGGTCATTTTACCGCTATTATCAATACTCTTGGAATAATTATAAAATAAAATACATAATTGAATAATAATAATGAAAATTAATTATATCTAATTGTTTCGAGAAAAAGGAAACCAAAAACCTAAATGAGTAAAACAACTTAAATTTGTAATTTATGGTATTATATCATAGTTTATCGAAAATTAATTAGAATTTGTTATTGAAAAATAATAAAATAAAATAATTTTTATTTTTTAAAAACATAAAAATTAAAAAAATTAAAAAAATTAGGTCCTTCTGAGTATGACCCCTGAACGGTGGCACCTGTTACACCACCCTCAGGACCAGCACTGAACACATCAACAACTTCCTCAAACTTATCTTCAAATTTATCTCATCATCTGAATTTTGAAAAGGTCTTCATAATTTAAAAAAACTTTTTAAAAAGACTAATTTATCTCCGCGACACGTGTTAACTTCTGAATTGAGAGAAAAAATTAAAAGAATGAGATCATTGAAAGTTTAAATCAACCAGAAGCTGATATGTGATATTTAACGGGCAAATTGATGTACTTTTTGAAAGCTAAGGGAGATACGACATTTTCAAAGTTGAGAAAGGTAATATGTGAAATCATATACTTTTTTTTGTTGTTCATCTGGTTCTCCAGAGCTTTACTTCATTTACATCCAGATCTGATCCGGGTCACGCACCTGCCTGTGGTGGGTGAGTTTCCCAATAAGGATTTTTTCATAATAATTTGTCTCTATGTCTAGAAAAAAAATTAAGGGTAAACTTCAAAACCATGTCATAGGATTGACTATTTTGTAATAATGTCTTTGTAGATTTTTCTTTTATAAATGGTGCATGTGGTTGCAAAAGTTTTAAAAAAGGAAAAAAAATATAATTTTTCATTAAAAATAACGATTTTACATAAGTTATTTAAACCAATTGAACTTTCTTAGAATTTAATTATATTATTTGAGAATTATATATTAAAATTTGAGTAATTTAGAGAAGTTGACATTTTTTTTAAAAAAAGTAATGATTTTTTAAAAAATTTATCATTACATTTTAATTAAAAAATATTTGTACTTCTTCAAAATTTATAACATTTATTACTATGGTGTATTCTATTTATATAAACTAAATTACAAATTTCACTTTAAAATAGATAAATTTCTTGTAAACATTGTCATTTCTTCGTCCTCCATGGAGTTTCCTTACGAGGAGTCTGCTTTAAGGATAATGGCTTTCTTTCCTCTAGATTTTGACTTTTCCTTCTTCTCAAAGGTTTGCATTGAGATCTCATGAGTGATTAGAGATTAAATGAGCTCATCATATCTATAAGTGGTGAGATCTTGAGCTTCCTCAATGACAGTCTTCTTAGCTTGTCAGTTTCTGGTCAGACTTTTGAGGATTTTCTTGAACTACTCCTCTTTTGAGAATTCTTTGCCTAATCTTTTTAGTTCATTCATAATATTAGTGAATCTCGCATTCAAGCTGGAAATGGATTCGTTTTCTTCCATTTCAAAGAGCTTATAATATCTAAAATTCTGGTTGATCTTAGATTCCTTCATTTTGTTGGTTCCTTCGTAAGTTACCTCCAACTTTCGCTATATCTCTTTAGCAGTCGCACAACTTGAAATTTTATTAAACTCATCTGCGTCTAAAGCGCAATGAAACATGTTAATAACATTTGCGTTACTTTCACAATGCTTAACTTGAAGTTCAAATAATTGGTTTTTAGGTTTGGGCTGGGACCGGTTATTTATAATTATAGTGGCACTAAAAGGGCCATTTACAATGACTTGCCACACACGATTTTTTCAGAAGGTATAGTTCTGACCATAGAATAGGGGAGGTCTCGTCATAGAGAGTCCCATAGGGAGGTTTTGAGCAGTTTACATATCTCCTCCTGGAAGCTGTCTCATGCTTTTGTGACACATAGTGATCTTTAAACTTTTTAGACTATTAAGTCAAAGAAATAAAGCTTGCCATGATACCACTTGGTAGTCCTAGAGGGATAATTAGGAGCTAGACGGGGGTGGGGGGGTGATTGACTCCTTTTCATGAATGAATAAACGTAAGCAAGTAACTAAATAAATAGCTTCTAAAGCGGTCATTTTAAATTTAAATTGGGTAAGTTAGAGATTCAAACACTACGATTTTATACTGGTTTATACACTGCCTACCTCGAGTCCTCAGAGCATTTGCCTCTGGGATTTAATCCACTATTTCTAACTCCTTCCGAGGTGAATAAGCCTTTACAAAATGAACTCTTACAGCCAAGAGTACCACTCTTCCTATCTCTAATTCTCAATTCAAGAGTACCATTCTCTTGAATTCTTCTAAATCACAACTTATCTCCAAGTTGTATTTAGGTTACAATAAGACCCCAGCTGACGGAAATCGAAAGAGAACGGATCGAATTCGTACCTTTTCCATGCCCGAGACAGAATAAAGCCGCAATAACAATGTTCGTATGCAAATTCGTTGACTAACCCACAGTATTTCAGGATTAAGTCGTTTCCACAACTTCTTCAGGAATCGACGAAGAATGATCGACAAACGGAGTCTCGGAAGTTTTTCGGGAGAGAGAATCCTTTTAGAATTGAGTGAAAACTAATTATCATTTTTTTCTTATGAAAACTCACGTCCACTGTTTATATATATAGGGAATTATAATTTTGATTAATTGCAATGAAGTCCTCAAACTGTTTATTATTTACAATTAAATCCTTAAAGTTCAATAACTTTTCAATTAAGTCCTCTGAGTTATTTAATTCTCCAATTAAATCTAATTACCCAAATTGGATCGGATCCTTTGATCCAATTGACCTGCTCACGAGCGGATCGGCTATTTCCAACATCTCCCACTCGCACTAGACGAGTCACATTCCGCACAAGGTCATCATATCTTCTTCATCCTACGAAGTCTTGCGACCTGCATACTATCAGGAACACTTTATCTTGCACCCGTTAGGGTCTGTTATCTAGCTCTCATCATCATTTCAGCGATCCATCTCACGAAATGATGATGAGAGCTAGAAAATGCATTCTTTTACAAGTGTTATCCATCAGAGGTGTTCCCACTGCTGTAGAGTGAGTTTGGCCATGACACGGAGACCTAGATTAACCTTAGGTACCAGTATAGGTGCTGCCTAGTAGTACGGATCCACTAGCAGGCCCATATAGGTGACTACCTTCCATACGCCTAGGGGAGACCCGGTATAGGTCCTCTAGTACCGATATGGGTGGGCCCTACCCATATGGGTATGCTTGTTTCCCAGTCTCTTACCATTTCAGGAAAAGGCAGGTATTGAATTCGAGATCACTAAATTCTGACCTAATTTCACTGTATAAAAGGGGCCTTCTCCTCTCATTTTAAAGGGACACAATTCATAAGCAAAATTACTATAGAAAAATTATAGTTCTAGCAATCTCCATACGTATAGGAGGTATAAAATATGGAGAAAACTCATTCATTGAGGTTTTGTCCACATTTTATTCATTCCTAGCTTCATTTATTAGGTTTTAGGGGAGATTCTGTCCACTCAAATACTCTCCTAAATAGTCCTAACTAAGCACATACTTTCGCCGGACTCTGGCTACAGTAAAGGGATCGCCTCAAAGTGGATTCACATCATAAAGGTAACGCTCCTGAGTTTCACAGAGACTCATATCTTAATTATATTATTATTGTCAGTTTATTCTATATCGACTGTTATTTCAATTCTTATTTTGGGTCCGATCCTGATTAATATGGGCTTTGTTGGTACCTAATATATCATTTCGGTGATTGTACTGGTGCGCCAGACTCATATAAAGGGAATTCCCACTTTTATTTTATCTCCTCTATAATTAACCTGTTGATATAAATTAAACATTGGTTCTATCGGATCCAATAAGACGGGTCCTCCCCAGTAGCCGTACGGGTCTCGCCCACCCATACGGGTTACCAGCCTCCAGACAGAACCCAGACTTCTTTTTTTTGGTTAAATAAAAATCAACCAACTCACCTTTTGCCATGCGGTCATTTTCACTAATAATCTGATAAATCAACCCACAAAAGCTAAAATATGGTTTTATGACATAATTCGCATTTTCCTCAATAAAATGTTGATTCATGGCGTGCTATAGACTATGCTAACGTCTGTGGATGCAAGCGAATTTATTTTCATTTTTGTTTTATAACTTAGAATAAATGTATAGGATCTCTTTGCAATTTCCCCCAATTTTCCCCCGGTTGTAATTTTTATCCCCCATTTATTGCTTGTGCTTTATTATATTATGTAAACGCATGTAACAAGTGTGAAAGAGTGTAGAAACAGGATTTCTATGATAATTCCCTAAATGATGAAAACTAAAACAGTTTTACACTGTGAATGTAATTCTGAATCAACTAAATGAGAAATAAGTGACTCATCTGATACCCGAATCTCTGATCCAGTAGGTATGAGTCTCCCGCCCAGAGGGAACCATACTAAAACTCTTTCCCAAGTAGACAACTTGGGTGGCGACTCTATTAATTGTATCGAGATTAGGGTCCCGATTCTTTTATTCATTAAAATTGGCTTATTGTGCAAACTTTAACTAAAAGATGTTTTATCACGCCTAAATCCAACCAAATCCCCAGTGGGCCCCACCTCATTCACAAAGGCGCCAAGGGAGACCCACACGTCATCGACACATCATAGTGGCGACTCCGCTGGGGATATAATCTTTTAACTTGCAAAATGTTGGTTTATTTTAAAAGCTTAAAAGATTAAGATGAGCACAAAAAATCATTTACTTGATTCAACCCGTTTTTGTTTTCATCATTTGGGAAAATTATCACACTCTATCTTCTTACCTCCTTTTCTCTAGCTAGATGCACTCTTCTTCTAGCACTAGGTTTGGGTGCCCTATTATTTCCATGACACTCACAAAAGTGTTACCCATGCCTGCCCGGAATTGGAGACACTCTAGTGGGTGGAGCACTCATTACTATCTCCCTCCAAAAGAGGCTTGGTACGATAGGAAACTTCTACATCAACTTCCGATATATCCCTACACCATTCTTATCAAAAGCTATAGTATTTTACCTTCTAGGTACCTTGATTTCTGTGTGAGATTAGACTAGCAAAGAATACCCTCAGACTCAGTGGGATAAATAAGGACAGAATCGATTGATTCGCATGTGTTGTATCCTTGTAATTAACCCAACCATGCATCGTTGCAATTTGTGCATGCATAAATCAAACCCATGCATGTATTGGTCATTTGGTTCTCACCTGAGCAAGGATCAAAGTTTGGCAACAATCTCAAGTTCATTTGGTCCGCATTCCAGTTTCAGTTCGACTAAATTCAGTTCAGGCAAGGGATGAATTGCCACCTCTGTCTCCTAGCAATCCATCATCCAGTCAGTTTGGACAGTGGGGTTCAGTTGGTCTATATGATTCAAGGGATATGACAATTCCGCCAGCCGTCAGCCGGTCTATTCAGCCTAACTAAGGATTTATTGTGTTAATGTTTTAGTTTGGGGGATCTAGTTAGGGTCCCAACCGCGTAGCCATGCCTAAGGGGACAACCTTCTATCATCCAATAGGTCTACCCTTTGGTGTGACTACAAGTGCTCAACAATCTTCTCCTTCAGTCTAAACCACGAAGAAGATTAGTGCCAATACAAGTAGAAACTCAGAAATGGGAGACTACCGATTCACTGATAGATCTTACCAAGGTCAAAAATAAAGACTCTCCACATCTGGGGGATGACTTCAAGGATGAGGTAACCTTCTAACATTGCTAGTGTTTTGATGCAAAACGATGCCACTTATAAAGCATGACACGGATAAATTGATGCATTCACATTATGTTTGAACATTTCACTCTTAAAGATATCCTACACTCATAAAATCATCATTCTTAAAAATTGCATCATGTTTATTAAAGAAATTGAATTTGAGTATATTGCAATGGCATAAGGTTCCAATGGTTAAAACTTACCCCTAAAAAAGAGAGATAATAAAGTGCTTAGCAAACATAATAGCCTTGGGTCTTGGAGAAAGATACACATCACTAAGAAAGAAAGCCAAAAAAACAAAAAGGAAAAAAAATAGAGGAAGATATACTCCACATCAAAAGCACCATTGAAGGAAAAGATCTTACAACACAAATTCAAAATCAAGGCAAGCTAAAATTCAATGCTATTCCAAAGCCTTCAAAAGGGTAAACCATCACATCTAACAAATGGTCATTTCTTCTCAATGTAGGTACCCCCTTAGACCTATATTCCCATCAAAATATCCCTAAAAAATGCTTTCCCCATTTGCTTAAAAGAAAGAAGACCCCTCACCCTACATAATGATCCAAAACCTTCCCCACAATAACATGACCACCTTTCACAAAAGAGAAGAACATGTTCATTCCAACACTAAATAGCCCAAGCTTACCCAAAGCAACCCCTCAAGGCAGGTGATCTGGTTCTCAAATAGCTACGTTCCGTCAACGTTGATACTAGGGGCAAATTCAGGCCTAATTGGGAAAGACTGTCCAAGATTATAAAAGTGCTTGGCAAAGGAGGAATCAAGCTTGCGGACATGGATGGAAATGAGTTCGTGAATTCAGTGAATCAAGACAGGCTTAAGCACTATCCTGTTTAGGTTAAAAGAAATAAATCACAAAAAAGCAGCATAAAGAATAAAAGAAATAAAGAATAAATCACCCTACAAGTGGTCCTTTACTGCTTGGGCAAAAATTAGGGTACAACCCGCTGATCGGTATTCCACAAATCGGTCAGGCAAAAGTTAGGGTACTCCAAATAAAGCCCGCTAAGTTGAAAACCCGAAAAGGGTGGCTTAGGCAACAGTTAGGGCATTGAGAGAAACAAATCAGTTGCTTTCTAGAAAATCTGTAAAAGGACTAGAAAGCGGGTAAGGGTTATAAATTGGAAACTAATGCCATTGCCTATGCACTCGAATTTAATTTCATCGATAAACATGATATGATTTGCTAAGAATCTGGATCTTATAAATGCATGCATGTCTTTAAGATGAAATGATCACAAGTATGTAAACATCGGTTTCTTATCTACATTTTGTACTCTTTGTTATTATCTGTACTGCGCGTATCATTCAACAAAAGACAAAATATTGATAAGCCACAAAAAGAAAAAAATAGAAAAAAAAATAATAAAGCTTATGCAAAAGTAAAAAAAAAGTCTGTTGAACTGAGCCGCCAAGGACAGTTCAGGCAAAAGTTAAGACAAAAGAAAAATACAAAATCAGTTTGATAGATTGCATCACATCAAGCGGTCTATGCAAAAGTTAAAACTCAATTAAAAAACACCAGTATTTTGCACTTACTTTTGTTCTTCAAGCATCATTTGTAATAGCAACATTTCACAGTTTGGATCCCTCTAGTTTAGTTTTTCCACTGTGACGCTACTTGATAGCATACATCATCCTAAGTGCTAAGTGTTTCCACTAGTATTATCCACCTTGCACCATGTTACGGTTTGGACACCTCATAGGGACATTCCTGTAATGTGTAAAGAATGAATCTCATCCAATCAAGTGACTAGTATGAAGTACTATATGCATCTATACAAGCCTGTGCGAGTCTACAACGGGCATATGGATCTCATCCAAAATCTTGGTAATACTCATCGGTCTCAATCGGGCCAGTCTCTCAATAATCTAAAGCTTTAAAAGTTTGGTTACTAGTTAAATTCACCAGCAAATTAAGCCTTTATCAAATAAGGACAAGACAATAATATCCTCGAGGCAAAGGATCAATTAAAGGCTCAGAAGAGTTAGAAAAAGCTTACTAGATTGAAAACCCGAAAGGGCGGTCCAAGCAAAAGTTAAAGCAAAGAAAAGAAAAGTCCGCTGAGCTGAGCCTTCAAGGACAGTTCAGGCAAAAATTAGGAAAAATAGAAGTTTAATAGGTCATCTCACACCGAATGGCCTATGCAAAAATTAGAACATCAATCAAAGAAGGAAAAGTCCAGCATATATAAAAGTAAAACGGCAGAAGTGTCAATCCAAGTTCATAGCAAAAGTATGCCATACAGGACCCAAAAGTATCAAACATCCAGAAAATGAAAGTATATCATGGTCTAAGCTATTGGGGGATCCTGTCTCGACCGCCCCTCCAGAGTATGGTCCTGTGAGTTCGGCAGTAGGTCATCCATGTTGATCAACACATGGTCATCAGTTCGAATGGCACCCCTAGTTGCAGCATCAGCTACCCCAGTACACTGATCCATAACTTGCTCGGCTCCACCCATCTAGGTCAAGGCCGGCGGAACTCGGTATGTAGAAAGGACCTCCTCGGACCCAAGATCATGTGGCTTTAGTGTTTGTCTGCCCTCAGTCATCAATGCCAACTGACCCCATAACATCTTAATCTTATCCCTCGCTCGAGCAGTCTTAGCCCTAGCCTGATCAGCCTTAGCAGTCGCGGCCCACAGATGCTCCTCCAAGAATCTAGCCCTCTCCTCGGCAACGTCCAAGGTCTGAGCGGACCTACCATGCTATATAGAGTCTACAATGGAAATCATAAACAAGTATATAAATGTCATGGCATGCATAGTTTATTATATTTTGTAGGTAAAAGAAACTTGCCGAGGGTAGTGCATCCAGAGCTAACAGCAAGTCCCAGATGAACAAGTACAACCCCTGGTCAGTACCCGGCATCAGATGCAATCAGAAGACTCCCAATAGGATTGAGAGGAGGGATAGGTCTCTCTACTAAAGCACTGGCCCTCTACCCTTGGACCCGTTCGTCGAAATACCACTCAAAGGAAAGTGATGACTCCAGGACAAAGCAGCGGTCTTCTACGCCACCCCACATCCGCTCAATGCCCCTACATGTATCCAACCTCTCCCATGGATCTCGGATGACCTGTATAAAATAAATGCATTGTGAGTATCATAACCTCGTAAATACAGTTTTGACTAATGGTTTATTGAAATGTAAAACACAGGTTTACTAGAGAAGAAGTTTACCCGACCTGAGCGCAGCTGGCGAATGAACTCCCTATACTACATTATGGGTAGGGCCTGACCCTGCCAAGTCTCTGGAAATGGTATGAGGTATCTCCGATTGCCCGGGCAAACCTAGCCTGGGGAATGGCTTTGACAATATCAGTGAACCCTAATGGGCAAATACGAGCCAATAGGTCAGCATCCCCGGTAGCTCGAATATCCTAGTGCCACTTTCTGTAAAAGCTGAAGGCTTCTATAGTCTTATACAGGAACTAAAAAGGGGAAATAATAGTTTAACAGGGTTAGGATACAATGGACAAGTCAAAAATTAGAAAAAGGTTGCAGAAAACCCAATTTTAGACATTCTGTCCCAGAAGAAGGGACCCATACGGGTGTCAGCAAAACTCCACTCGTACAGGTCCCCTTGGGGAAATTTTTCAAATGGGAGTAGGATTCCTCAAAAAGTAGGCGCAAGTCCCATCTAACAGCTTCTTCAGCCATACAGGTCAGTATCAGGTGTACGGCTCCTACCTAGCCATACGGGTCCTCCCTCCTATTTCAGCACGGTTTTCCAAGCAAAACCAAAACTCCTCAGCGGTAAGGGCATATTATATCCCAATTAGGGCAAACCCCACTTTGCAAACCCCAGTCTTTCAGCTAATTAAGGGCTAAACCCCTAGCTTACCTTGATCATTGATTAAAAGGGCAAATATTTTTATCCACATAAAGTCAATCAAGAATCAAGGTAAGCCATGTCAAAGCAATTGCTAACGTGAATACATTTTCATGTGCAGGTGTATTCAAGTGGAGGATCCCCAAGCTGTCCAAATATGAAGGGGCAAGAATCCCCATAAGACAAGAAATTCTTACCTGAACCAAGGCAATGTTATCCTAGAAGAAATTCCTAACAGAAGAATCATCTAGGAAGACAGCTCCCTAATAAAGTAGTCAATCAAGGGGCATCTCTCCATTCCTTAATAGTGGATACCATCGAGGGGAATCCCCCATTCAACTAACACCCAGGGGAAAATTCTGAACCGGTGTCTTATAAAAGCGAAGAAAGCTTTACAATACATGTACTAGCAAAAGTAACCCTATCCGAGGGGCACCTTTCCAGAAGAAGTGTCCCTAGAGATCAGCTCCATCAGGAATATCTATTTCTCAAGGGATCAAATCCAGGGGTATCCCCCCCATTTCCCAGTAGTAGGATCAAATCCAGGGGCATCCCTATAATTCCCAGTAACGGGATCAAATCCAGGGGCATCCCTCCACTTCCTAATAACGAGATCAAATCTAGCAGCATCCCCCCACTTTCTAGTAACAGGATCAAATCCAAGGGCATCCCCCCACTTCCCAATAACGAGATCAAATCCAGGGACATCCCCTCACTTCTTAGTAACAGGATCAAATCCAGAGGCATCCCCCTACTTTCCAATAACGGGAACAAATCCAGGGGCATCGCCCTACTTTCCAATAACGAGAACAAATCTAGGGGCATCCCCCCATTCGCTAGTAGAGGAATTAGATCTAGGGGCATCCTCCCTATTTCCCACCAGTAAAATCATATCCAGCGGCATTCTCCCATTCCTCAGCAGCAGAATCAGTCAATCTAGTGGCATTCCCCCTATAGTCCAGCCCTCCTAGGGGCATTCTTTGCGAGGCACCCTTCCAAGAGGCACTTCATTCTAGAGCGATTAGGATAAACCCGACATTTCTTGCACTTAGTTTATAGTTTATTCAGGGGCCAATCCCCGTCTACACATCTTTATTCTTAATTGATGGGGCAAAATATTTTGTTCATCACAAAGTCAATCAAGAATAAAGATGCATCAGCTCAGACAATGATTAACTCGGTGTTTGATTGTTGTCTCTTTTCACAAGTTATGCAAAATCATCAGTCAGGAGAGTCATTTGCCTTAGGAAAGGGATACATCAGTCAGGAGAGTCGATCCACCTTAGGAAAGGGATATATCAGTTAGGAAAGCTGATTCGCCTTAGGAAAGGGATACATCAGTCAGGAGAGTCGATCCATCTTAGGAAAGGGATACATCAGTCAGGAAAATCGATTCGCCTTAGGAAAGGGATATGTGGAGAAGTCATCTGCCTTAGGAAAGGGATACCAGGAGAGTCGATCCGCCTTATAAAAGGAATACAAGGAGAAGTCATCTGCCTTAGGAAAGGGATACATCAGTCAGGAAAGTTGATCTGCCTTAGGAAAGAGATATGAGGAGAAGTCATCCGTCTTAGGAAAGGGATACATCAGTCAGGAAAGTTGATCTGCCTTAGGAAAGGGATACGAGGAAAAGCCACATGCCTTCGGAAAAAGGCACCACCCAGGGAAAGAGTTCGGCCGAAGGAAAGGAACTTATTTAGATCACCATCACCAACTCAGGTATAATTCCTAAAACCTCGCTCATATCTTAAGATCATATAGATCCCTATCTGCAATGATCCCACTAGGGGCAGTTTGTAAGCATTGGATTTCAGGGATCCATCTCGCGAAATGATGATGAGAGCTAGATAATGCATTATTTTACAATTGTTATCCATCAGAGGTGTTCCCACTGATGTAGAGTGAGTTAGCCATGACACGGAGACCTAGACTGACCTTAGGTACCCGTATGGGTGCTGCCTAGTGGTACGAATCCACTACCAGACTCGTACGAGTGACTACCTTCCGTACACCTAGGGGGTCCGTCGGGTCCCCTGGTACCGGTACGGGTGGGGCCCCACCTGTACGGGTACGCTTACCTTTCGTTCAGGCCAATTCAAAAGTAGTCTCTTACCATTTCAGGAAAAGGCAGGTATTGAATTCGGGATCACCAAATTCTGACCTAATTTCACTGTATAAAAAGGGGCCTTCTCCTCTCATTTTAAAGGGATACAATTCATAAGCAAAATTACTATAGAAAAATCATAGTTTTAGCAATCTCTATAGGTATAGTTGAGGTATAGGAGGTATAAAATAGGGAGAAAACCCATTCATTGAGGTTTTATCCATATTTTATTCATTCCTAGCTTCGCTTATTAGGTTTTAGGGGAGATTCTGTCCACTCAAATACTCTCTAAATAGTCCTAACTAAGCACATACTTTGGCCGGACTCTCACTACACTAAAGGGATCACCTCAAAGTGGATTCACATCATAAAGGTAACGCTCCTAAGTTTCACAGAGACTTACATCTCAATTATATTATTATTATCAGCTTATGCTATATCGACTATTATTTCAATTCTCATTTTGGATCCGATCCTGATTAATATGGGCTTTATTGGTACCTAATATATCATTTCGGTGATTGTACTAGTGCGCCAGACTCGTATAAAGGGAATTCCCGCTTCTATTGTATCTCCTCTCGAATTAACCTGTTGATATAAATTAAACACTAATTTTGTCGGATCCGACAGGACCCGTACGAGTTCCACTTACCCATATGGGTCCTCCCCGGTAGCCGTATGGGGTCTCACCCACCCGGACGAGTATTGGCCTCCAGACAGAACCCAGACTTCTTTTTTTTTGTTAAATAAAAATCAAACAACTCACCTTTTGCCATGCGGTCATTTTCTCTAATAATCCGGGAAATCAACCCACAAAAGCTAAAATATGGTTTTATGACATAAATCACGTTTTCCTCAATAAAATGTAGATTTATGGCATACTATAGGCTGTGCTAACATCTGTGGAGGAAGGGGAATTTATTTTCATTTTTGTTTTATAACTTAAGACAAATGTATAGAATCTCTTTGCAATTTCTCCCATTTTTCCCCCGGTTGTAATTTTTATCCCCTATTTATTGCTTGTGCTTTATTATAATATGTAAACGCATGTAACGAGTGTGAAAGAGTGTAGATATAAGATTTCTGTGATAATTCCCTAAATGATGAAAACTAAAACGGTTTTATGCGGTGAATGTAATTTTGAATCAACTAAATGAGAAATAAGTGACTCATCCGATACCCGAATCTCTGATCCAGTTGGTATGAGTCTCTCGCCTAAAGGGAACCATACCAAAACTCTTTCCTAAGTAGATAACTTGGGTGGCGACTCTATCAATTGTATCAAGATTTGGGCCTCTATTCTTTTATTCATTAAAATTGGCTTATTGTGCAAACTTTAACTAAAGGATGTATTGTCACACCTAAATCTAACCAAACCCCTAGTGGGCCCCACCTCTCTCATAAAGGCGCCAAGGGAGACCCATACGTCATCGACACCTCATAGTTTGCCAAGACTATCGTGAGTGGTACATAACCAAGTAGATTAATATCTTGAATTCAGAACAACTTGCACCCGTTAGGGTCTATCAAGATGATTCTGATTGGTACTTAACCATATAGGTTAAACTATAGTATTTTAAATAATATCAAATTGATATATTACGCGTATGCTTTACCCTATATTTGGTCGACAATCACCCACTTCCATATCTTTAAAGATCTCGAAAGCCTTAATATGTTATTCACTATCTTACATCAAATGTAATAATAGGCTAGCCGGTGAACTAATAGAACTCTGGTGAATGTTAATTGGCCATATCTTCCTTTTGAGTTATCCATTACATACAAAACTAGTTCAGATTACCAACCAATCTCTCCCAGATCGAATCAAATCATAATCTCTCAGTGATTGATCAAACTGTCCTTGCTAGTCCTTACTTCTCAAGATAATTCAATAGTAATGAGGGTAAGGACTAATACACTTTAGTTAATGGACAGAGTCTCACATTAGAGAAGTTGAGATCCTTGTACAATATACAAACTTCTCATCTCATGATCGCTAAGCGCACATTATCCCGAGGACTCACTTCTCTCCCACTTTGATAATATATCATGGTGTTCTTTCCTTTTACCCTTATAAAGGAGCGCATGTCTATTCTCATCAATATAAACTAACACCATGTGAAGGTTTCAGTTATAATGCACCTTAGCATTTAACCTTGTTCTACTTCAAGAACTACCTTAGCTATACAGTCAGAACATGACCTATCGTCATGTGAACTACATAGTTCTTACTTGATTCCTTCTGGAATTTGGTACACATTATTCCATACAATGCGACTTTCCTTGTTAGTTAAACAAGTTAATTCACGATTTTGAACAAGTTCCCGAATTACACACAGTATGTTCAAAATCAATATCATCCTAGTTTGTACCCTCGAGGTAAAACTAGGGTAAACACCCATGTGAGTGGGCTACTTCTCTATCTGACATGCTATAAACGAAAATAATGTATGTACAAAACATAATTACACACAAATATATATATATATATATATTTCTCATACAATAAAACTTATTTATTTCAACACAATATCGTTCATAATTTAAAAGGTATAATAAATGAGGTAACCCGAATAAGCGTTATATACGTATATTTAACCCTTTAATATATTTCACATATACATTTTTAGGGACATGCTTCATAAACAAATCTGCAAGCATGTAATACGTAGACAAATACATCATGTTGACCTCTCCTCTTGTACTTAAGTCTATAACTAAATGATACTTGATTTCGATATGCTTATACCTTAAATGATATTTCGGGTCTATCATATAAGCTATCAATGTTTGACTATTAGTTATAAATAGCCAATAGTTGTTTGGAGCACCTAGCAAGTAAAGACTCGTTAGTCTCTCTAGCCAAACAATATGTTGGACCATGGCTGGAAAAACACAAATTCAGTTTTAGCCTTTACCAATCTGCATCTGAGTATCTATAAGGTCTATTTCCTTAGCCTGATACACCAGAGCATAACCAATGATCTTTTATAAGTATCTCAAAATTTCTTAATGGTGTTCCAGTTCTCTATTACTGGAACATAACAATATTTACTTGCAATGCCCATGACATTACAAACATTAGGTCTGGAGTACGATATAACAATATACGATGTTTCCATCAGATGGAACTATTTCCATATCCTCCCACTTTTTAGGAGTTTTAGGACAAATGCTTTTACTAAGAAACTACGCTCTTAGTCATAGGAATAGTTATAGGTTTATAGTTATGCATAAAGAATTTTTGGCAAACTATTTTTGTGCAAGATTCTTGAGGTAAAGATACTCATTTATCTTTTGATCCATTGAGATCTTAATCCCTAGGATATATGCAAACTCCCCCATGTCTTACATATCGAAGTTACTCGACAACCAATCTTTCACTCAATGGTATATATATAGTGGTCCTCATTTACCATTGAATACCATGACCTTACGACCACATGAGATCATAAATTGACTTATTCAATTATGTAAACCTCATGTTCACAAACTATTTGGACAAACTGTCTTAATTGTACCATATAGATATCTTATGACAATTCTCCATTGAGAAAAGAAGTTCTTACATTCATTTAATGTAAGTCTAAGGTAAAGTAAAACTACCAAAGCTATACGATTCTTATATATGTAAATCTTGAAACTGAAAAGAAAATATTCTCATAATATATTCTTATTAGTTTGAGTATACGTATTCCTTATTTATAAGCCGAGTGCTTTTACTTTATTTTGAGAACCCACTTTCTCTCAATAATTTTATGTCCTTTATGTATGTCAACTTAATTCTTCTTCTATCGCATGCAACTATTCATCTCCCTTTAAACACTTAATTTTCAGAGTGGAACATAGTTCATTTTGATCAATTAGGCTCCGAGTCTTTATAAATATATCTCATATATTTATTCTAACTCAAAATTCTTTCCTTTAAGCTCATTTCTTTACTCCCACTTGGACAAGAAATACTATAATCATCTGAGCTCCCACTTAAGCTAAAAACATTGTCGGGTTATTGGCTCCCCCATTGAACAAAATCCCTTTGATTAAAATGATCATTATGAACCACTTTGTTTGAATTACTCCCACTTGAAGATACATCTAAAATATTAGGTTCAAGTGCCATAGTAAAAGGAAATGTTTTTGCCCAGTATGCATAGTCTTTAAAACTCATTTTCTATGAAATTGACATCTTGTGATTCAAATTATGTCATATATCCTTCCACATTCTCCCCCACAAAAATATATCCTTTTGATATGTCAGAGTATCTTGTAAAGATGCTCTTTCTACCTTGTGAGCCTAATTTATCAAAGGTACGTGGGTATAAACGGTACAACTATAAAGTTGTAAATAGGATAAACTCGAAATTCTTCCAATTCACATCTCATATGGGATGGAAGAAACAAATTTTCAAGGGTATTTAGTTGATACACATATCGAACCATTTCAAGGAGAAGCTTATTCTTCTTCCATAAACTCCATATTGCTACAGAGCATAGGGAACAAACAACTAATGTTTAGTCCTTTATTCATCACATAAAGCTATAAACATAACTAAAAATAACTCCTTCCCACTTCAGTTCCAATACTTTACAATCAAATCCAATTGATTTGCCACAAGATTCATAAATCTTTTGATAGCTAAAAGCTTCAGATTTATGGGAAATCAAGTAGTTGATTCCATAACGAGTATGGTCATCAATCAATGTGATGAAACATTAGGTCCATGCCTTACCCTCACGTCTATTAAACCACAAATGTCATAATGAATAAGTTGCAAAAATATATTATGTTCTAGTTCATCTCTAAGAATTGATTCGTTGTTTGCTTTCCTTTTGTGGAACCTAGCACATAGTGGAAATCTAACATTTATAAATATCCGTCACAATATGCTTAGAGAACTCAATCTTCTTAGCATTTGTGATATAATCGCCTATGCGATATACTAACATTATCCTTTTAAAGATGAGTTAGTTAATAGAAAAACAAACATTATCCACTTGATAATTAGTAATGTACACTCATTACAATAATATCAATCTTATAAGAACTAGACACATAGAATCTACTTTAGGAATGAAAAAACTAAAAAATGGAAAAATTCACGAATAAAACTGATTAATCATAAAACCATATCATAGATTAAATTATGACAAATAATAGGAGAGTACAACACATCATGTAGATATTTGATTTGCCCTTGTTGCAAATCTAATCTACGTGTGTCAATCTATATGACTCCAACCCTATGGTTGTTTTCTTTATAGATGCCTATGCCTCTCCTGATAATTGTCAGAAGTTCACAAAGATACTTCGGTCCTTGCTCATATTACATGTTGCAATTGAATCAATTCCCAAGGAACAAGATTCCATCAGCAATATAGAGCTTGAATGAAAGTATAATCACATTAGAATTTAATACTTATACATGTCTGTACTTAATGCTCTATAGCATAGTTCCATTTATTTTGGCAATTTCAGTAAATCACCTATGTGATGTTAACTATTTATTACCTTTTTATGTTTGTATGGTTTAGACCCGCTTGCCTTATTCTTTGTCCACTATAGATGCTTCCATTATAAGTTATCATCACTACCTTAAGGACTCTTTCCCTTGGACATTCTTTAGCCAAATGCATATAAAAAGAATTTTGTTTGCTAAAAGAACACATCTTCATATTCCAAGAAACTAGTAATTAATTACGTCAAAGGAGCAAGTCTATATATAAAAAAATGAGTTGAGTGCATCACATATGCTCCCACTAGAAGCAAAGAACATATTACTAATTAGAACTACTTTCATATTGGCAATAAAAAATACATGTCTCAGATACATGTAATCCCTTAGCAATATATTCATGAATAACACGTAGAAAAATAATTCAGGGCAGTAAATTCTTCCTCCCCCATGCAAGAAACATATTCTTGTCATGCATGAGTTTGTTTGTGCTGCTTTCTTTGTACTTATACATAATGGTTCACAAAGCATAAAAGGACCCCTTTGTTCATCCGCACAAACCCAATTTATAAAGTCCAGATTTGTTAATAATTACCGTTAAGTTTGTAAGTCTGCTACAAATACTTTTGAAGCAGTAACCATTACTGGTCTTCTTTATCAGTAATGGTGAGACTAAACACGAATTTAAGGATTTAGGTCAATTATTATGAGCAATTGTATGTTAATTAATATTCACTTAAGAATAAACTATCCGAAAAATATAAGCATTAACCCTAGTTTCGAAAGTACGTATACCCAATCATCAACCAGGTGATAACACTCATATTTACTCAGTTCATTCCACCATGTAATAGTAATTATATGTGTTTGATTGTTTATTATATAGTTCTTTTAACTATAAGGTACATCTTTAAATGCACTTTAGACCTATTGCCTTAAATTAGTTCACTTAACTAAATGTGTTTAAGAATATGTATTGGACAATTTTATTATGTACTATATTGAAACTATTTGAGATTCAAATAGGGCATTTTAGTCCTAAAAGTTTTATAATGGTTTAAATAATTTGTGTTATTTTAAATTCTTTAAAATAAAAATAAAGAACAAAATATATAACAATTATATAAACCATATAAATCACATAAATTTAAACAAATAAAACATAATCCCAAAATATATTCAATATCTAGCGTGCAGTAAATTTCGTGTCCAAATTAAACAATAACAAACAAACACTTAGAAATGATGCTAAACAAATAACAGTCTATATTGTTAACCACTACATAATGTACTTTACGTAAATATACTTATATGCCTTTTTAGAAGTAAGACGGACACTGAGTATTTCAAATCCAAAAATAAATATCATTTCCAATGATATTACTCCTTTTGAATTACCCTAGACCAGCTCAATAGGTCAATGTTCATACCTTTGATCGAACAAGATGGTAATTAATCAAATAACATATTAAAAAAACTTAATTATTCTTTAATAATTATCAAATAAAAATTCAAACAAATTGAATAATAAATTATATGAGCTTTTGTGGCTCGAAAAAGTATTTGTACAATCTAAAATGCTTTCCAATAAAGCAATTAATGCACATTTATTGCATTTATATAAGTAATATAAATACATAATCCACAAAGCATCTATATTTAATGTACAAATATACTATAGAGAACCTATTTTTCTCGAACTTTTCATCATATCTATGATCCTTGTCCTTTGAAAAGGTGTCCTTGATGACGTGGGATTTGCACCATTTTGACCATCTACAATATATGTAATAAGTCAATGTCAATAATTTCACAGTTTATTAATTTAAATATATTACAAAAATATATTCATTATAAATTTATATTACATAAATATAAATTATATAATTATCACACAAATAATTAACTCAAAATATATTACAAATATATAAATTTATATCCATAGATACAAAATAAGTTAATTACTTAATAAATAATTGACTATATTAAATATATAACTAAAATATATTTAATGTCATATTAATATTACAAAATATAAATTTTATATTAATTATCACATAAATAATTAATTACTTAAATATATATTACCAAAATATATTTCTTAAATTATACAACTTGAGGATAATTATAGTCCACATATATTAGTTATTAACTTAGGGAAATTAATGGTATTTTTAAACATATATAATATATGTAACTTATACATAATTATATGAATTTGATTTTTTAAATTAATCAACAAATAAAAAAATTTTGAAAAATTTCTTAATTGGGTCCAAAAAACAATTTCTAACATATTAAATTTTTTTATAAAATTCAGAAACGATTTTCTATAATTTTTATAAATTTATTTACACAAAATAAATTAAAAACTCACATTTCTGGATCTCCAAAAATTCTAAAAAATTACTATTAAATCCAAAAAATATGAAAATATTGGGGTACGAAAATATTTGGAGCGAAACAACAATTTTTAGGGCCGTAAACCACATAAAATCAAATTAAACCAATGAGAGAATGCCATGTGACATATACCAGCTGGGTGATCAACCCACAAAGAGCTGACAGGACCGCCACATGGAGTTGACCGGTCAAAATGGTCAAGCCAACGCACGTGCGTTAATGCGGATAATAACAAAAAATGCCGATAATAACAAAAAAAAATATTTGGCAACACTTCATTAGGCGTTCCAATCACCACATTTTCAGTATGGCAACGGTTCTACTAAACGTTGCCATTACTGTGTCACCAACCGTCACCATTATTCTTAATCGTCGCGAAAATTGTTGTCTCACAAACAAACCGTCGCGCCTTTTGATTTACAACGGATTCTGCAACAGACGCAAAATCCCTTGCAGGCTGCATGATAGCGATATTTTGTTTCATTCTTCCTCGAAAACGATTTCGACCTCGGTTTTGTACCATTCTATGGTTTTTCGACATTCTGAGTCCAATGGTACTGTCTGTTTTACGAAAAAACAAGCAAAAACTTGTTGTTTATACAAAATAATGAGAGAAATGTGATTTTTTCAGTTGAAATCAATCCAAAAAGGGGAAATTTCGAACATACTCTAAATCTTATGCCACAAACCACTTGAATTTTAGTAAGTTACAGAAACTTACCATATTACTTATCCAAAAAAAAGTTCTCCAAATTTATCCATAAAAACACATTTTCATTGCCATTTTTATACTTTTTCAGTAAAATTCCCGAGCATTTCGGAAAAATGAAAAATTCAGAATATGGCAGAGAACAAAACATACAAATTAATCATATAAACGCGTAATCAATGCCACATAAACCTATGCTCTGATACCCATGAAAACGAATCGAATTCATACCTTTTCCGTGCCCGAGATCGAAGAACGCCGCAATAACAATGTTCGTATGCAAAGTCGTTGACTAACCCATGGTATGTCGGTATTAAGTCGCTGTTTCCACAACTTCTTCAGGAATTGACGAAGAATGATTGACAAACGGAGTCTCGAAAGTTTTCCGGGAGAGAGAATCCTTTTAGAATTGAATGAAAACTAAATATCATTTTCTTTCTTATGAAAACTCACGTCCACTGTTTATATATAAAGGAAATTAGAATTTTGATTAATTGCAATGAAGTCCTCAAACTCTTTATTATTTACAATTAAATCCTTGAAGTTCAATAACTTTTCAATTAAGTCTGCTGACTTATTTAATTCTCCAATTGAATCCAATTACCTAAATTAGATTGGATCCTTTGATGTAATTGACCTGCTCAAGGGCGGATTAGCTATTTCCAACACCAGCAAACACCTTACTTAGTCTTTAGAGAGTGGGTTGAAAAAGTTTGTGAGTGATCTTGTACTCTTTATATCAAAAATCACTTTTTACAACAGATTTGTAATGAATTTTTTCTTGAGCTTTCTGGATGATGACAAACAAATTTAAGAGAGTTGTTTGCTTTTGTGATTTTATAGATTGAAAATATGAGATTGCAATTGTTGTGAAAGCTTTGATCAATTTCTTGTTGCTGGTAAAGGCCTTTATATAGGCATACTTCAAAATCTTCCCATTATTTTTAATTTCTGTTTTTAATTCAACAGAATCTGGTAGGTGTCTGGTAAGTATCCGTGTTTAACTCAATAGTTGAAATTTTTTTTGAATATATCTGGTAGGTATCTAGTAAGTATTTGGTAGGATGCTAGTAAATTGATGAAATAATGTAGAAAGCTGTTACAAACATAAACTTGGTGGATTGAACAAACTTCCAATGAAATATAAGGTTCATACCAGGTTCCTACCAGATATCTACCAGTTACTTACCAGATATTGAACATTTGTAAAAAAAAAGTTTTCGAATGAATCTGTAGGTATCTGGTAAATGCCTGGTAAGTGTCTGATAGAATGCTAGTAAATATATGAAATATGGTACAAATATGTTACAAACATAAACTTGGTGGATTGAATAAATTTCCAAAAACTCCTACAAAAAAATCCTATTATTTGAAAAAAAAACAAATTTCCAATGAACTATAAGATTTCTATCAGGTTCGTACTAGATATCTACCACTTACCTACTAGATATTGAACAGTTGAAATTTTTTTCGAAAAAGTATATCATAGTGGATGACGTTTCGAAGATAAAAAAAATAAGACTAACAAAAAACTCTAAAGCGACATGTCAAAAAAATGAACGGTTTGAGAGATAATGGCAAAATAAGATGAGAAATTAAAAATAATGTAAATAGTGCACGTGAACCGTAGCCTGAATCGTGGAGAGTATGGGTAAAACATACAACTTTAATTTTGAAACTTGTTTGGTCAGGGAAGTTATGACTCAAATATTGAGATAAAAGGAGACTTTATTTTAGTACATATTTATAAAAAGCCAAAAAATAATAGCATTTTAGTTTTAATGAAAAATTAAACTAATTACTCAGATTTATTTGAAATTAAATTTCCAATCCAAAAAAATTTCATCATATACTAACTAAATTTCATTAAGTTTAGTTTTAGAGAATCCAAATGCTTGGTTTATATATTAAGTTGTTCACGTTATTCTCTTTCCACTATATTTTTAATTTGAATAGGATCTGCATGCCTTCTAATTTAGGATGGATTTTGTTATTTTTATCTTTTCACTAACTTTATCTTTGCAATCAACTATTTCCATAGAATTCAGTTCAATTGATTTTTTTTCTTTAATTCTTACATTTGGAAACAATGTATGGTAAAAGAAGAAATTGGATAGAGGTTCCCATTGCGGGAACTTTTATGATCACTTTCTCTTTTAACCTTCTTTCTCATTAAAAAAACCAAAGAAATCAATTCCTTCAAAATTGGAGATAGTTATAGATGAGAGAATTGGAAATCATTACCAAAAAATGGCGTAATTTAGTAAAAATTTATTTGGATTGAGCTTCAAATCATTCTCTTACTATAGTACACTTACATCTAGCTGCATAGTTTTTCTTTAAAATCAACAACTTTGTAAACAAATTTTATAAATTTAGCGTATGAGTTCAGTTTAGTCGACTTCAGTTTAGTTCAACTATGTATAGTTATAAATTTACACTTGAAATAAGTTCACTTCAGTTCAGCTTAGTTCAGCAAACTTCAGTTCAGTTCAACTTTCAGAAGTTGAAAAGAACATGACCTAAGTTTATTCTTTATTGAAAAGAGTTTCCAAACAAAGAAGTTGAAATAAGAAAAAAAATCAATTGAATGTCACGAATAGAATCGAAATTCTTTTCGAAGTATTTCCAAATGTAGTGTAAAAAAGGAAATTTAATTTTCAACTATTTGAATGTTTGAATTTAGGTAAATAGAAATGTCAAAGTTAAAGATAAATATGCATATAATTTCTTTATTACATTTTCCTTTATTCATGACCATATATTTTTTTGCAGAAAACATGTATAATTTTCTTTCATGGGTAAATTAAGCATCATGTGTGTGTCAAATTTGTAGAATGGAAGAGGACCACAAGCACAAAAAATAAAAAAAATAAAGAAGGAATTAAGCAAAGATAAAATAGACTTATGGAGGACTCAAAATCAACCACGCATGTCCCTTTGTTAAAGGAGCATGTTTTTTCCGTTCTAGATTATACTGTAGTTTTAATTTATTGTTGCATTGTTATGGATATATTTTTCTCCCAACTTTTTAATTTAAAAATTAAATATTATTCCGTAAGAAGAAAGATAAACTATGCAACTAAATGTTCGTGTATACTCGATGTGATCACTAATTCGTGATCTCAAATTTGAGGAACCTCTTTATTAAATAATAATTAATCATTTATAGTAGTAGTAGTAATTATTTCAGCTTTCTACACTTAGAATTAATATTTTAAAGTTCTTATAGATTTGGGTAATAAATAAAGAAAGATATAAGTCCGAGTTCACATTCGGTTAAAAAAAATTTATACATGTTACTCACAATAGTAATCAGGTACTCATAAGTGCAATATATTTATTTGTGTTATAATACTCTATTTGCAGTACTATTTTATCATAACTATGGTCATATTCTACAATAAAACACAACTTAAAGGTAGTCACTGACATAGATTACTCTATAGGGGGCGATTGGTGGAGCACTCCCTCAGCCACTAATTTGTCTAGCTTCTCTGTCAATGTTAGATGGAAGGCTTCATTAGTTTATAGATATTGATACTGATGTATCACGTCATTAATACTTAATATAATATATTTTCTACTTTTCTAGCTGTTATTATTATTTGATGTAATATATTTCTTACTTATTTATCATTTTTACCGTTAGATTTCTCTAAAAATAGGAATTCAATTTCTTCATTTGATATATCTCAGAAATAAGAAATAAAAGTTTATCTCAAATTCTCTGCATGCCTTCTCTTATTATTGTTATAATTTCCTTCATATATAGTCAATTTCCAACACGTTATCAGCACGAGGTTGCTCTATCGATCAAGGATATCACCAAATAAATTCAAAGTAAGCATAATCATTTTATTTTCTATAAATATATATTATACCTATAATTCTTAATATGTCTAATATCAAAAGTTTGGAATCTATTCTGCTTGATGTATCGGGAAAAAATTATCTTACTTGGGTGCTGGATGCAGAAATGCATCTAGAATCAATGAGTCTTAATAATACTATTATTGAAAAAAATACTATTGCACCTCAGTATAAGGCAATGGCTCTAGTATTTCTCCGCCGTAATCTTGATGAAGCACTTCAATCAAAATATTTGTCTGCCAAAGATCCTGCAGATCTTTGGAAACAATTAAAGGAGAGGTTTGAACACCTTAAGAAAATATCTCTACCAAATGCCCAGTATGAATGGATAAACTTAAGGCTTCAAGATTTTGAATCTGTTAGTACATACAATTCTAAACTTTTTCAAACTACATCCACATTAAAATTATGTGGAAAGGAAATAACTGATTGGAAAAGACATATTCTACTTTTCATTTGAATAATATGGTATTACAGGAACAATATAGAGCAAAAGATTATAAGAAATATAGTGAAGTAATTACTGCTCTTCTCCTAGCAGAACAGAGAAATCAACTCCTGTTGAAAAACAATGAATTACGACCTACCGGAACAAATCCATTCCCTGAAGCGAATGCGATAATTCATAATAATTTTAATGGACGCGGCCACAGAAATGGTCGTGGTCGTGATCGAGGTAGAGGTCGTGGTAATGGGCGTGGTAGAGGATATAATAATAACAATTTCCACCAGAAGTGGAAACATGTTAATAATAATAATAATAACAATAATTTCCACCCGAAGTGGAAAAAATACAAATTACCACCAGAAGTTGAATAATCAAATTGAAAAATTTGATAAAAGAAATAATAGTCAAGATGATTAAATTAAATGCCATAGATGCGGTATGACTGGTCATTGGTCAAGAACTTGTAGAACCGCTAAACATTTGGTAAACTTATACCAAGCATCCCTCAAGAAATGTGCGGAACCAAAAACCAAATTTATATTGGATGATAATACCCCAACTAATGACCCTATTGATATCCCCAATATGGAGATGGATGATTTTCTGTTACCCAACACCAGTGGCAAGGAAAAATATAAATAATTAATTCATATATTTTACTTAATTAATATATTATAATGTTATTATTGGTTTGCTTTTATTATTGCTATTTAATGTACATTTTATGCAATGTTTATTTATGAATAATAATAATAATAATGCATCTTTCGTTTCTTCAATGAAGAAAATGAATTCTTTTCCGGTATTATATGACTTCAAGGAAAATGAAGCAAATTTATGTATTGTATATAGTGAGACCACCCATACTATTCTCAAAGAGGCAAGATATTTTAACACTCTTAAAAGGAGTGAAACTGTTGTTACCACAATATCGGGACAAACGAAAATGATTGAAGGCTCCGGAAGAGCTAGTATTATGTTACAAAGGGGAACAAAACTTATTATAAATAATGCATTATTTTCCCCGAATTCTTACAGAAATTTATTAAGTTTTAAAGATATTCGCAGAGATGAATATCATATTGAAATTGTGAGCGAAGACAATAAAGAATGTCTTTATGTTACAAAAATAATTTCAAGTAAGAAATGTATACTTGAAAAATTTTATACTCTTTCATGTAGCTTATACTACACATGTATTAATATGATTGAAGCCAATTTAACTATGAACCAGAAGTTTATAGATTCAGATACTTATAAAATTTGGCATGATCGACTGAGTCATCCTGGTTCGATAATGATGAGAAAAAATATTGAAAATTCAAATGGGCATCTATTGAAAAACCAAAAGTTTCTTCAAAATAATGAATTATTTTTTGCTGCTTGTTCGCAAGGAAAATTAACAATAAAGCCTTTCAGAAGTAAGGTTGGAATAGAATCGCCAGCATTTTTAGAGATCATACAATGTGATATTTGTGGACCAATTCATCCACCATGTAGACTATTTAGATATTTTATAGTTCTAATTGACGGCTCAACTAGGTGGTCACATGTATGCTTATTATCTTCACGCAATATGGCATTTGCAAGGTTACTCGCTCAAATTATAAGATTACGGGCACAGTTTCAGGATTATCCTGTTAAATCAATTCGTCTTGATAATGCTGGGGAATTTACATCCAAAACATTTAATGATTATTGTATGTCGATTGGAATAAAAGTTGAACATCCTGTAGCTTATGTTCATACACAAAATGGTCTATCAGAATCATTTATTAAACATCTGTAATTAATTGCACGACCACTAATTTTGCCAACAAATCTCCCTACTACAGTTTGGGGTTATGCACTATTACATGCAGCATCTCTTATAAGTTTAAGACCAGTAAGTTATCATGATTATTCTCCATTACAATTAGCTTCTGGCCATGAACCTAGTTATTCTCATCTTAGAGTTTTCGGTTGCGCGGTATAAGTGATTATTGCTCCACCACAAAGGACTAAAATGGGTCCTCAAATGAGATTAGGAATTTATGTTGGCTATGAATCCCCATCAATAGTTAAATATCTTGAGCCATTAACTGGCGATATATTTACTGCATGATTTGTAGATTGTCATTTTGATGAAAGCACTTTCCCAAAATTAGGGGGAGAGAATAAGAGCCCAATTTTGGAAAAGAAAATAATATGAATGCTTCATCACTTTCTCATATGGATCCTAAATCAAATGATTCTGAACTAGAAGTTTAGAAAATAATCCATCTTCAACATTTAGCAAATCGATTGCCTGATGCACTCGCCAATCCTAAAAGAGTAACGAAATCGCATATAAAAGCAGTAAATGCGCCAATTCGTATTGAGATTCCTGAAGAACAACCTACGGATAATACTCTAACACGCCTGAAGCGTGGACGACCTATTGGTTCAAAGAATAAAAATTCTAAAAGGAGGAGAGTTATTGATAATGAAGATATTCCCATTGAGGATATAAATATAAATACACTTCCGGAAGAAGTGCAAGTACCTGCAGTGCAAATACGTGAAGGTATTGAAAATGAAGAAATTCAAATAAATTATATCAATATTGAAAGAAGATGGAATCGCAATAAAATAGTTGTAGATCATATTTTTTCATAAAATGCTGCGATCAATATTAAAAATGAAAATGTGTATCATGAGTCAACATCTATTGAAGAATGCCAAAGTAGAAATGATTGGCAACAATGGAAGAAGCAATTCAAGCAAAGCTGAATTCTCTTGAAAAATGCAAAGTATTCGGACCAGTAGTTCGAACACTACAGGACTTAAAACCTGTCGGTAATAAATGGGTTTTTATTAGAAAGAGAAATGAGAAAAATGAAATAATAAGATATAAAGCCAGATTAGTTGCACAAGATTTTTCCCAAAGACTTAGGATAGACTATGAGGAGATATATTCTTCGGTGGTGGATGCAATAACTTTTAGATATCTTATTAGTTTTGCAGTGCAAGAAAATTTACAAATGCAGTTGATGGATGTTGTCAAAGCTTACCTTTATGGTTCGCCTGATAACGATATTTATATGAAAATCCTAAGAGGATTAAAGGTGCCAGAAAAATATGACAAACGAGAACTTTACTCAATAAAGTTACAAAGATCATTATATGGATTAAAAAAATCTGGGCGCATGTGGTATAACCGTCTTAGTGAATATTTGTTGAAAGAAGGATATAAAAATGATCCAATTTATCCATGTGTTTTTATAAGAAAATCAGGATCTAATTTTATTATCATCTCAATTTATGTTGATAATTTGAATATTATTGGAGCTCCAGAAGAGATTTCAAAAGCAGTTGATTCTTTAAAGAAAGAATTTGAGATGAAAGATCTTGGAAAGACAAAATTGTGTCTTGGTTTACAAATTGAGCACCTTGAAAAAGGAATTTTAGTGCATCAATCAAACTACACAGAAAAGATCCTGAAACGATTTAATATGGACAAAGCACCTCCATTGAGTAACCCAATGGTTGTACGATCACTCGATGTGAAAAAGGATATTTTTCGTCCTAGAGAAAATAATGAAAAGGTTCTCGATCCTGAAGTACCATATCTAAGCGCAATAGGTGCTTTGATGTATTTTGCTAATAACACAAGACCGGACATTGCATTCTCTGTTAATTTATTATCAAGATACAGTGCTGCACCTGCAAGACGACATTGGAATGGAATTAAACATATAATGTGCTACCTTCGAGGAACTATTGATTTAGACTTATTTTATTCACATGAATCTAAGCTTAAATTAGTTGGATATCCGGATGCGGGTTATTTATCCGACCCACACAAAGCTCGATCTCAGACGGGCTATTTATTCACATATGGAGGAACAACTATATCTTGGCGATCAATAAAACAAACAATTACAGCTACTTCCTCAAATCATGCGGAGTTAATAGCGATTCAGGAGGCAAGTCGTGAATGTGTGTGGTTGAGATCATAATCAAACGTATCCAAGAAGCATGTGGAAAAATTATGGTCAAGGAAGGTCCGACGACAAAATATGAAGATAATGCTGCTTGTATTGCTCAATTGAAAGAAGGCTATATTAAAGGAGACAGAACAAATCATATTTCACCAAAAAAATTTCTTAACTCATGATCTGGAAAAAAATGGTGAAATCAGTATTCAACAAATCCGTTCTTGTAAAAATTTAGCAGATTTGTTCATCAAGGCTTTACCTTCCTCAACTTTCAAGAAATTGATTTACAGCATTAGAATGCGTCGTCTTAAGGATCTCCAGTTAACTCGCGAAGAGGGGGAGCAAACATTGTACTCTTTTTCCCTTAACTGAGGTTTTTATCCCACAGAGTTTTTCCTTAGTAAGGTTTTTAACGAGGCGGTGTCCCATTCGCGGCAGATATACATCAAAGGGGGAGTGTTAAATTATTGATGTATCAAGGCCCACATCATTAATATTTGATGTGATATATTTTCTATTTTTTACCTGTCATTATTATTTGATATAATATATTTCTTACTTATTTACCATTTTTACTGTTAGATTTCTCTATAAATAAAAATTCAATTTCTTCATTTTATATATTTTAAAAATAAGAAATAAAAATTTCTCTCTACCTTCTCTTATTATTATTATAATTTTCTTATATATACTCATAATTTCCAATTGATACAATATATTTTTTAGGAAAATGAGGACAGAGTATCAAGGTACAATGGATGCATAATATCTTGTTAGTCAGAATCACTTCCGGACAGAACACCCAATCCAATGAATCATGATGTTGTGTTTCTATCATTTACAAGAATTAAACTTTTTGACTAGTTTGCCTGACCCATTTGTGACTTTCACTAATTGACAGACTTTTAATTTTCTTTGTAAAAAAAATTACAGTACTAACCAAAGTACGAGATGCCACTTCCTTTTTGTACCTTATTTTAGTTTTATCCGTATTAATGCAACTGCTAATATGCTCTAATAATATGCTCTACTTTAAAGTTGCCCCCTCGTCCTCGAGGTATATTATTGGGCGAATATATATCTCACAAAATGTAAATAAATATCTCATATGTATGAGGTTATTTAGGGTAAAGTCTAATAATAAATTTTTTAGGACTTAGACTCAAAGTGGAGAGCTCTATCTATTTCTAATTAAAGATGTTTGTCAATCTTTTATCTTATGTTTCTAATTTATCTCTTTTAAGTAATATCGTTATAAATTTGTAAAATTGGTTAGTACAGTTCTAATTATTGTGGATATTCGATAACAAGAGATGGAGCTCAACGAATTATAAGTTATATTACTGATATTTTATTTTATTATTTCTTTATATTTTTTTACTTTTGTGATAAATTTTTCTTTCCATATTTCCTAATACGGTGAGAATTTCTTATTATCTAATTTTGTCAAAAGAATATTTTTTTTATTTTCTATGATTACATTTTTATAAAGTAATAATTACTTTATTTTTTCCCATCATTGGATCAAATCCAACACCACTCATCTTTTCATGGAAAGTAGCAAAGTAATGATCATAGAAAATCGAGAAATTATATATTATACCGGGTATTTAATATTCTTCTCTAATTCAACGGTTAAGTATTTATGAGAAAGTCTTAGAGCATCTTTAGTAGTTAGTCTATTTTAATTATAGTCTTGACATATAAGTAAAAATAGATAATCAACTAGAAAATGACTCTACACTAGCTTGTCTGTTTTCTCTTTCCTATATGATGTGGCACAATAAATGTTGAACATTGTCTATTTAATCTTCTACATATAAATAATCAAATAGAAAGCCAAATCATCAATTCATTAATATTTTAGTGATTAATTTAAAATTTAAATATTGATTAGTTGTGAAAGAGATATAATTAATTATTCTTTTAATAAAATTCACTATGAAATAGACAATTTAGTATAGCTAGTTTCTTGAAATATATTGTCTATTTTCAAAATTATTGGCATGTCATCAATGTGGTTGTCTATTCCACATGCTATATAATCTTAGAATCCACTAACTACTAAAGATGCTCTCTCATCATAATTAAATGGTCCCTCATAAATAATCAACTATTAAATTAAAGAAGGGTATTAAATACCCAATACTATAAAAAAAACCTCGATTAATTGTTTTAATAGTAATGGAAATCAAAATGGATTTTACAATTTACCTGATTAATATTTATAGCACGTTTTCTACAATTTCGTTTTGCTCTCACGATAGTTGTGCTGGTAATATTTCACTGTTAGGTTGAGTTAAAGCCAGCTGAGTTGTATTTAAGCTTAGTAAAATTTGAGTTGAGCTGAAATTGGGCTGATCTGACCTCATTGACCGACTTGACTTTGACTGATTGAGTTGACTTTTTCTGACCAAGTTGCGGCTAAGTAAAAAATTGGGCTGTTTGATCAGAATAAAATGTTAGGAAATGTTAGTTGAGTGGTGTCGAAGACACTATCCTTAAAAGATGCTTGATAATTTCTTTCAGGATCAAACAACTACGTCAACCTCGATTTAAATTTGATAACGTGAATCATAAATATAATTATATATCAAGAAAATCAGAGAGAAGAATAAAATAGAGTTGTAAGAGTTGTTTATGTTAATTAGGAAGGAGCAAAAAAATAAAAAACTGAACCAAACCAAAAAAATCGAACAGAACCAAATCAAATATATTATATGAAATTTGCAATTTTCGGTTTTGGTTTGGTTCAGTTTTTAATTTGGTTCAGTTCAGTTTTTGGAATTACAGAATAAAAAAGAACAAAAATTGAACTAAATCGAACCAAACAAAATTATTTCGGTATAGTTTTTGATTTCCATTTGCTTCCTTATTAGTTTTTGAACCAAACCAAATTTTACTATGCGGTAATATTAATTGGGTGTGAAAATATTTGAAACTTATTTGAAAATATTTGAAACTTAATTGAAAATGTGGTCAACATAAATAGTTAAGAATAGGGGTGCTAGCCGAACCGAGACCAAATAGTGCAGGACTCGGCTCGTAAACATATTTGCTCGGGCTCGGCTCGGCTCGAAGTTCGTCGAGCTTAGAAAAATAAAGCTCGGCTCGGGTTCGTGAGCTCGCGGGCCTAAAGGAGTCCTAACATATATGCACTATTGCAACACAAAATAAAAGTATTGCCCTTAAGTGTTCCAACTTTGATGATTAAAACCGATTTATGGCAACACTAGTTAAAAAAAGGATTGCATCAGTAATATGACATTTTGTTTACACTTTTTCAAAAAAAAATCGGAAAGTACATTTCCAAAAAATAATGCAATTTATTCGCGCTTAAAGAAATACATAATTTAAAATAATTTAAACTAACATCATAATATTTTTACCATGATCTGTAATCACTTTCATTTCATCTCTTTCTATGTTCTATCCTATACAATTCCATGTTCATCACCACCTTTGCAAAGAAGTAGTAAGTTATTTTAAATCATCATTTTACAAATAATTATCGTAAATGAATAATTATTACCCACCAATCATATATAATTAATTTGTTTTTTACTAATTTATTAACTACAAAAACTATACGAACATGTTTGCGAGTCGAATCTTAGAAGGCTTGGTTTGGCTTGTTAATATCTCGAGCCGATCCTGAACTCAAGTTGAGCTCTATTGAGTCGAACTCTGACTGAGCTTTAACCAAGCCGAATCTTGAACTGTTTGCGAACCACTGGGCTTATTAACACCCCTAGTTAAGAATTTGAGATACTTGCTACATTTGGAGAAATTTGTTAGAAGGGCAAAGAAGCCTTGTTAACACCCCTAGTTAAGAATTTGAGATACTTGCTACATTTGGAGAAATTTGTTGGAAGAAGAAACAGCAGTTAGGCTTTTAGGACAATTTCTTTTCAGCTTGTCAAAGATGAACTGAGTTTATTTCAGTGTAAATTTACTACGCATAGCTGAAGTGAACTACATTGAATTAACAAACAGCAGTTAGGCTTTTAGGTCAATTTCTTTTCAACTTGTCAAAGATGAACTGAGCTTATCTCAGTGTAAATTTATTACGCATAACTGAAGTGAACTACATTGAATTGTAGTTCAAGATAACAGGGCCTTACTCTCGTTAAAACCATCAAAATGGAGGGGCCAAATCCACCAATTTGCACTCAAAATGGCCTACTCACGTGCACAACAGCTTGCATAATTTCACTCACAACTTAGCAAACTCATATAAAATATCTCAATATAAAATAAAAATTTACTTATTTAAAACCCATATGAGATATTATTTCTTTTAAAAGTGGTCCAAAGATAGCAAGTATCTCAAATTCTTAACTACTTATCTTGACTATATTTTCGATTAAGTTTCAAATATTTTCAGAAGGGGCTGCACACCCAATTGACATAAACAACAGTCTATAAAGTGTGAGTGCTAAGTTGAAACGTGTGTCACTAGACAGAAAAACCATGTAGCTAATTGTAAAATCCTTAGAACACGTTATACCAAAAATAAATATTATACAATAATCATGTTTAATTCCAATCAATGAATCCAACAAGATTTTTATTCAACTGGAAAAACAGAAATTACAAGGTTTTATCAACCCACTTAAAAAACAGATCTTCATTTCCATGTTCTTCAAAGCCATGAACACCGTCTTTACGAACTTTCCAGTTACAAGTATTAGGGCACCTTTGATCATTTGGTCTCCTCTGAAAATCCCTTTTTGCAACATAAATATCATAAACTCCAGATCCGAACTGGCTAGAAATTCCACAAAAGTAAAGAGTAGAATCAAACATATTAACTCTAAATGTCCAATGAAAAGATTCACTATACTCAACCAAATGATGGCCTAAATCATCGTCCCCTGATTTACAACGGATACTTACAGTTTCGCCTTTCGCTATGTCGTTATAGACATATACTGTCGTTTTGTTTGGCAGAAATGGGTGTGCTGTGCTCATTTTGGGTGTACAGACAAGAATTACTAGTTTTATGATCAACAACAACATTGCAATCTTTTTCATGGTTAGGTCTCACTATTGATTAATTTGTTGTTTCTTGTGGTGGGTTATTGTAATTGTTGTTATACTTAAAATAATGAAATTTTATGTATTCACAAACTTGTTCAAGTTCAGAATCTATATCAGATTTTATTTCCTTAATTAGTAGATATGACTTATGCTGGTTATTTTTAATTTCTTAAAGCTGAATTGAACTAAACTGAACTAAAGTGAGTTGAACTAAACTAAACTGAACTCATTTCAGTATAAATTTATAATTATGCATAGCTGAACTAAATTGAATTGAACTAAACTGAACTACATTAAATTATAGTCTAAAAAAATAGGGCCTTAAATTGCATTTTTCTAGGCAAGTACGGGCAAGACTGAATAAAATCTATGCCGAAAACTGGTATCTTATTCTATATCTTGTTTCCAACACGTGGCCCGTTGTAGGGAGAGAAGCTGAAATATAATAAAATAACAATAAAAACTCACACATGTAAAAAAAATAAGGATAAACTTAAAAAATATGGCATGTGGTTTGGTTGTTTTATAAAAGGTCTTTATGAAATTTTTTTATTTCAAAAGGGTTCTTGTGATTTCAAAAGTTAGCAAAAACACGTTTCTCAAAATTTTAAAACCACATTTGGAAGGGTAATCTTATCCATTTTTAAGTGAAATTTTGCAGGTTTGTTCGTAAAAATACAATACTAATTTTAAAATTTTTTAAAAAGTACAAATATTTATATTAATTAAAAATTGACGATAACTTTAAAAAATAATAATAAAATGAAAAGTTTTCAAAATTTACTCAAATCTCGATAAATAGTTCACAAATAATATAGTTGAAATGTAATGATGTTGAGTTTATTGAAATAACTGAGATTACCCTTTCAAATACGGTTTTAAAATTTTGAGAAACATGTTTTTACTAACTTCTAAAACCACAGACATCATTTTGAAATAAAAAAATTTCACAAAAATTATTTTACAAAATGATTAAACAACATGGCATGTTTTTGAAGTTTATAAAAAAAACAAATTAATAATTAATGGAAGAATGACATTGAATAAGGAAGCAATAAATCGTTTATATCACCGTATATCCAATAGCCCAATTCTTTGCTCACCAAATTTATCCCTTCAAATGATAAATATTAAATACTATAATCCATTAATCATGTCTAATATCGTTGAATATTCTTCCATTATTGCATCTTCTCCTAAAATTACCAGACCAAAAAGATAATTTATGATCATACACATTTCCACCACAATAAGACAATTTTATTCCCCCGTAGTGGAAGAGAATCCAAGCCCGAGAATCCGATATTCTGACCTATAGGCCGGTCTTAATAATTTGATGGGCCTAGACAAAAAAAAAGGTACATTTAATTAAAAAAATTTAGATAAAATTAAAATATATTCTAATAAAATATTAAATAAAAAAGTATAGTTTAAAAATTTTTTTGTTGTACTCAATAATTTAACTCATTTTTATTGAAAAGATTTATAAATTTTTTAAACTTTTTTTTTTATATATATACACCCGCACATAGTTATAATATATGGGTCCTTTCGGCCGTGAATCCTAATCCGTCGAACTCCTGGCCTATGCCTAGAGCCGGCCTGCTGACTCATTGTCCCAATTTGTCCTATTGATAATGAAAATCATCCATGTAAAATATCTGATGCGTACGACCCCAAATTCAATGCATCTCCTGCTTCGAATGTGCTTGCAAGAGTTCGTGACAAACTCTGCTTGAATTTCCAATTTTACGAGCTAAGTAAAATGAATTTCGCCCGTAATCACATGCAAAAGTCTAATAAAAAATCATCAACCTATATATAGACAGATTAAAATCAATAATTATACAGTAATTTAAAATATTATACAAACCTTTTTCGCAAGTTATTAAGTCAAAATAATCTTAGGAAGCTTAGTTTGGTTTGATATCATTTCAAGCTGATTTCGAACTCAAGTAAATAACTATCAAGCTGAGTTTTGATAGAACAAAAGCGGTTTGTGAACCACCTAGCTTGTTAACTCCTAGGGCTGTAAATGAGACGAGTCGAGTCGAGCTTCAGCCTGTTTATGTTCGTTCACTAACTTTTCAGTGAGCTTGAGCCGAGCTTCGAGCTTGGTTCGAGCTCAAAATTCATGTTCACGAACGGTTCATTTAATAATTCGTTTGTTCAAGAGTTGTTCAAGAGCATTAACGATCTCATTTATTTTATTTACAAATAAAAATAATAATATCAAATTTGTAACATTATATTTCATATTTGTAATATCTTTTATTTATTATACAATAAATTGTTAAAAATTGTTAAATCAACATATTTTAAATTAAGTGATAAATAGATTCAAAAAAAGTTATAAATATTTCATGTGTATACAACTAGAATAATTTTAACTCATTATTGAAGCTTGATTTTTAATGTGTAAAAATGATAATGAATGTCACTCACGAGCTTTTAACGAGCTAGTTCATGAACTTATTCACGAGCCTCTAATCGAGCTTATTTACAAGCTTTCGAGCCGAGCTTAGGCTTCATGTTCGATTCATTTACGAACCGAGACCAAAAATTATGTTCACGAATTGTAATGAATCGAACCGAGTCGAGTCGAATCGAGCTTTTATCGAGCCGAACACCGAGCTGTTCATGAACGGCTCGGCTTATTTACAACCCTATCAACTCCCCTATTTCTAGTTATGAGTTAGGTTGTATCTGTTTCTCCAATGAACTTACTTTTCATTACTGAAAACAATTAAACTATATAAACTGACAGTTTAATGGTTGTAACCAGACCAAGACATGGCTGGGTGGGGTTGGGTTGGGTTGGGTTCAAACTAGACCTAATAGGATATAACTAAAAATGTAGTCCAAATTTGTCTTAACTAATATACAATACAAGAGGGGATCAAATCAAAAGTTCTGAAATAATAAAGGGGCTCTTATAAAAATCACCCCTCTTCACAAAGTAATTTATACCACGACATAAAACTTTACAACAAAAAACTAAAACAGCTCAAATTATTTACACATTCACGCCATATGCACAAAACATGCAGCAAGCATGTTTGTTTTTTTTTATTTGTTTTGCATTTATCTCTCAAACAGTTTATTTTTCCGACATGCTGCTTTAAAATTTTTTGTTCGTCTCTTTTCTATCTTTGAAACGACATCCATTGTGGTATTTTTTTCCAAATTTTTTTTGAACTGTCACATATCCAATAGATATCCTATAGAAGTCCAATAGAAATTAGTAAAATGTGAAATAACTTCGATTCAAAACACTAGATACATTTTGACTAGATCATAACTTAGATGTCTAATATCAACTTCAAATCAAATTTTTCCAAATAGAAGTCTGGTATCTATCTGGTAGAGGTCCAATAAATATCTGATAGACATCTAATAGATACCTGGTAGACATTCAATAGATGTCCAATCCCCTATGCCTTGAATTGCTAAAGTCCAAAATAAATATACACCTATATTGTATGATCTTCTACCACAGATTTGTTTCAAATATGGTTAGGTAATTATTATATTTTAGATAAATTAAATGTTTTAAAAAAAGTACTAATGTTAGAATTTGTTAAAATAATTGCAAACAGAATGTTAGTTTTGACTTTAGTTGGTTTTTGTTGAAGAAAATGACAAGCCCATAAAGAAGACTCAAGGCCCAAACTAAATTTGTTTTCGAAAGGAAGAGTTTTAACTTTTAAGTAGGCAAAACCAATAGAATAAGGGATACGTTTGTATAGGTGGCTTCTACTGTTATTCTTTCATAAGTAACTTGCCTTAATCTTTAGTATCACGGGTTTGAAGCTTCCTAAGCTCTCTGCATAAGGTTTGATGTTCCAAATTGATCTCTACTTGATGCAGGAATTCTTTGGTTTAGCTGTTTATTATCACTTGTTGCGGTTGTTGTTAGCTGTTGCTGATAGTTGTTTATTGTTGTTGATAAGTTTTAAAATCTAAAATAGGTAAAAGAAATCATAATCAAACACTTACAAATATTGTATGATTCCCAAAAAGCAAAAGTTGGTTGTTGAAGAAATTGTCAAACACCCAGTTTTCGAACTTGGCCTAGTGTGTGGGTAGGTGACTTTTGTAAGTACTTTAAAATAACAATAACTTTATAATCAATTGTTTTTAAAAAAATAAATTTATTGCTACTTTGACCACCTAGCAAATTCGTAGGTTTGAAACGGAGGTCCATCAGAAAAAATACTTTAATGCATAATAATTTTATCAGCTGACCTAATTTATGTAAGAAGTGATATTTATAGCTACATTAAAATAACTATTTCTTTGTGTTTATCACAGTTGTACCATATTTCACATCCAATTAAAAAACATATAATGATAATTACTTTCAACACTTCATTATAAAGTAAAGGGCTTTTTTTAAAAATTGCAGGAATATGGGAATATAATTTAGGGCTAATACAATTAGCAATTGTAAAAATATTCCGTTCTAGAACTTAATTATAATATTACGTGAAACCTCTCAACCCCCAAACACTATTGTGATTTCTCTCAAACCAGCGCTCAAACCTCTCCACTTGCCGTATTCCTCATCATTTTCAGACAACATGTTCCTTAGCCAAGCGTTGTGCTCTCGTGTCTACCATGGAAATTGCATCGAAGAATGGCTCAAGAAGAATAACACTTGCCCTAATTGTTGCCATCAGATTCCCGTGATTGGTCGCTAAATTGTCAATCGGATTGGTGAACTCCTCAATTGAGTTTAATTATCAGATTATATATATCGATAGGTATGCCTTATGTTACAGAAATTGGTTTTTGATAAAGTGTATATACTCACCAGGTGTCTGATTAAATGCCTCATCTAAGAAGTCCAACCTGTAACTAGTATCTTTAATTTGCTTTGACATAATAAATGTGGCAATGAAAATCAATTCGTTTTTCCTCAGTGTTTTGCTTTACTTATGTACATATAATCAAAGTATAGAAGCTAGAGAATGATTGATTGATCGATGGAGACCTGTGCTTAATATGCATGATTTGTTAACTCTAATCGAGAGTATAAACTGATATAAAGTTTTATGTACTAGTTTAGAATTGGTATAACCCAGTTTTAAAATTGGTATAATCCTTGTTATACCAGTTTTAAAACTGGTATAAACTAGTATAATCCTTATTATACTAGTTCGTAAACTGATATAATGTTTATTATACTAGTTATAAAATTGGTACAATTGTTATTACGAATGAAAATTAAGATATAAAATTGCATTGTATTAATACTATACCGAAAATTGATGCATTTAAACAACTGATAACCGACTTTAAAAAAACTATTATTTTTACAGCATCTTGAAGAAATTTTGTATTACTCGAGGAAAAAAGGGAAACACCGCAAAAGTTTACAATACAAATTCACTACAACTGATACAAATTTTGAGTATTTTACAAAGTACTCATATAATGAGTGAGTAATTGGTTGAAGGTGTTTGGTCAAGCGTTGATTTCTCTCGATGTTTGGCTTGGCTTTGGCAATCCTCCATATAAATGGAAATCTCAACAGAAATTTTTTTGCAAAAACTGAAAACAATGAAAAAGAAAAATTACAATTTTACCAATTTTAAAAATCTTATACCACATATTAAATTGGTATAAAAATCTTATATTAGAAAAAACTCCTAAGAAAACAGAAGTGCAATTCCTATTATTATCACATATCTTATACAAAAGTAATATTTTATATATGAAACCCGAATTGGTCAAAAATAATAAAACTAGTTAATTTTATTTTTATGGTATAATAAAGATTATACCAGTTGTAAAATTGATATAATAAACGCTATATCAGTTTTAAAACTGGTATAACATATCCCATACATAACATATCTTACACAAAAGTAATGTTTTTGTATATGAACCCCGAACTAGTCAAAAAAATAAAACCAGTTATTTATATTTTTATAGTTTAATAAGGATTATAGCAATTAAAATTGGTATAATAAACATTATACCAGTTTGCTGTAAACCCTACTGCTATTCAATTAAGATGTATTCAAAAGGTAACTAACACAAACATGAGGTCTTATTAGCAGACTGTTCAAGCAAAGAATATATCAGAGCCAAAAAAAAAGAAAATAAAATCAAAGAGATTACACCGATCACAATTCTCAACATTCTTAATTAAACCCAGAGACATCAATTAGCTGATCTAAAAGCACACTGTTCTGCCCTTATATTATATATAGCATTTCTCTGTCCGATTTATTCTTTCATTTTCAAAGAATCAAAATTAAAGCAGTAGGGTGTTAGGGTGTGTTCAAGGAACTCAATTCAATTCAATTTTCAAGCAAGGTACATGGATGAAACTGAAGTACTGAACATTAAAACTTTAAGCAATTAATCCGCGAACTATTCAAGAGAGTGTGAATTAGAAGTTCTCACAATCGCAGCCACCGGAATTAAGCTAAACTAATGAAGCGAAAGGAACGAAAAGAGATAAACAATCAGAATCCATTAAAATCGCAACCTTAACGGAAACTGATTCTTATAAAAACCTTTGAAATCGCAACCTCTAAGATAATTAAGCTTCTAAACACTGTAGAAATCGCAACCTCTACGAGAATTTAGAAAAATTATGAGATGCATCTTATTCAAATATTCATCATCATATATAAAAACTGATTTGCTCTTCCGTACAATTACATATTTATATCCATACAAAACGACTCTTCATATACTAAATTAAATGACTCCTAATGACTCTTATTAATCCTAGATAATTATTTATAACCTACATTACCCTTGAAACTCCAAATACATAGAATATCTTTCAACCACATCATAAACTGAATCATTGATGCCTCAACAAACATTTAAACTAGGATAGTAGCACTTGACAGGAAGAGAAAGCCATTGAGGCAATTCAACTAACAGGTTATGTGCAAGTAATACTACAATGATCGAACAAAAATTCACGAAAACTATTCAGTCCAAATTGCCCTAATTTACAAACACAAGTTTGGATTCAACAACAAATCTCCATTTTTCAAAGACATTGAGGAAACGAGCATTAGAAATAACTAATTTTTATCTTAATGTTCTATACGAGAAGCGGAAATAAGAAAACTAGGTCGAAACCTATGATGAATTAAAGCTTTAGTTCTGACATAAGAAAAACTACATGAAGAAATCAATGGGAAATATAGAACGTGATTAACGATGAAATAGAACAAGATCAACCAAATGACGAACACAAATTTATCACTTGATTCTAATTCAGCTTACCGTTAGATCAGATTCAGGTTGTGAGGAGAAGTAGAGATGCAGTGACAGATTGTAGGAGAATGAATCGATAACGAGAAGAAAGAAATCACATAACCAGGAGGAGAAAGACCTAATTAAAAGAATCACGTATAAATAAATCTAAAAATTAAAAAAAGAGATAATTATAAAATAATGCTATTTAGGACGCCATTAATAATAAAATCTAATTATAAGGCATTCTTTACAATTTCTTTTTCTTGTTTTTATTTTCTAATTTTCCCCTATTATTAATGACTATCATATTCTTTTCTGACATTAATTTCTTGTTGTTCTAAGGAGTCTTGGGATTGTTTGGTCTGCATGTGCGTGATATAATTTTTTTTTTTTCCTGTTGAACATTATTGTTATACAACAAATGATGATTTTACAGCATCTTTCGAATATATTTTTGATTGGATAATTTCATATACATACTTATTGATAATCCATATATGAATCATAATTCATTAAGTAAACGCTATGATTATCTATTAACGTACCTAACAGCTTTGTGATTGTATCATATACATAACATCACTGAAATTATGAAGTTGTCATCAACATTTTTAATTAACAAGACTAAGATTAATTATTTTAATATCCACTAATTTTTTCACAAAAGTAATTAACATGTTCCTTCTTTATATATGAGTATTAAATTAACTTCTCTTGGATTTAGAGCAAAAGAAACTTATCTTGAACAATAATATATAATCATAATAATCAATAAGAGATTAAGTTTATAAAATATGTACAGTGCCCCGTCCAGTTCTAAATATTATCAAAACAAAAAAACATTATCCTGACCTTAAAGAATATGAATTAAATTACATAGGAGTATAAAAAAAATTGCTGTATTAGTGTTATAAGATGGTTGACTATTGACTTAGAGAATTCAACTCCATTAGCACAAAAATATATGCAGACCATCATTTTTCTGTTTGCAGTAGCTGAAGGCGTGATGCCTAATTATTACCATTAATTTCAATGTCATTTTCTATGGTTGTGGCTCCTTAAGAATAGAAATATTTTCTTTTTTTTAAATAATTAAATTAAATAATAGGCTTAATTTTCAATTAGCAGCTGAAGATTATGATTGCATTTTGGTTTATCTGTCTTCTTCAGTATAATAATACTAATTATGGGGATAATTATAAGGGTAAAGAGAGTGGAAATTTGAATAATTACCATCAATATGTTTACCATTCATGTTTTTTTACCAAAACAAATTTTGCATAAAAAAATACAAATTGTGGCAGTGAAAATTTATTTTGGCAAAAATATAGAGTTTCACTATGCAGATAAAATTAGTTAATCTTTTCCGGTAAAGATATCATTATACTCCCTCCATCGATAAAATATTGTCTATTTAACAGAATCATTAAAATCAATAAAAAATTTATTACACAACCAAAATGACTAATTTATCATTTATTAAATTCTCTTTCTTCTTAATTACTCACTTATAATTTTAACAATACATAATCTCTCTCATAGTTAATACAAGGGCAAATTAGAAAAAAAATTATACAAAATGCATTGATAATATAAATTGACAACTAAAACGAGAACTAAAAAAAGGGCTAAAGAGACAATAATTTCTAGATGGAGGGAGTATCTTTTTTTGGTAATAAGCTATAATTGTATATATGTACAATAAAATTCGATATAATTTATTACTCCCTCTATCTTTTAAAATTTGTCTTTCTAGCTAATTTTTTAAATATTTTTTTACTTGTTATTTTCAAATATCTAGGCACTTTTTGGATTACTTTTTCAATTATACTCTCATTTATCTCATTATCATTAATTGCAATGAAGTGAAAAATTAAACATTAGTTAGAGGGTAAAATAATATTTTTCTACCTTAATTAATTAATTCCTTAAAAAGTGTGAAATGTATTAGAAGATAAGTAAAAAAAGATGGAGGGAGTATTATTTATATGCATATGATAATAAAATTTTTGAGTCACGATTGCACTAATTATTGACAGAAAATGGAAATATGGTAGATCTGAATTCATAGATTTCTGTGTTCGAGATCAAAGAATGCAAAGACGATGCAACTTAAATACTGAATTATGTTTATTTTATGATTAGACTTGGGCACTAACCCGCTGGCCCGCGAGGCCCGCCTTTTAAGGATCTGGTTTAGGCAAATTAATTAGAGAATCGGTCTGGCCCGCTCCGAATCCGAAAAGGCCCGAATAAAGAATGAGATGGGCTTGGTTTTAGTTCTAAAACCCAAGTCCGGCCCGCCCGGCCCGAATTAATAAGAAATATATTAAATAAATATATATTTTTTTATTATTTATAACACTAATAATTGTTGAAAAATTCAAATTTTCTTTTAAAGTTTAGCATTTAAACTCAATTTAGTGATTTATATTTAAAATTTAGTTATAATTATTTTATTATAATAATTTTTTATTAAAAAATTTTAATTTTTTTAATTATATATATATATATTATTAAGCCCGTGAGCCGAGTTTGGGTTTTGATTATTTAATAAAGGCCCGGCCTGATGCCGACTTTTATTTTCTATGGGTTGGGCCAGGCTTGGGCTATTAATTTTTTAGCTAGGCCCGACTGAACCAAATCCATGCCCAAATCTACTTATGATATGTCAGAAAATAAACATAATTCCAGAAATTCTATGTCCTTGATCAAAGATCGATACCCAAAGATTCACAAGATCATTTTGTCATAGAAAAAAACCTCAAGAGAGAAAAGTGTAGAGATAAGTTGAAATTTCATCGGTCATAAATTTGTTTCATATGAATGTATTTATGGAAAAAAAAAGGGTAAACTATCACTTTTAATACCTATAAAGATAAGTTATCTCATTCAAATTTTAATATCTGCAATTAGATCCTTGAACTTATTTATTCTCCAATTTGAGTAAATTAACTAAATTGGATAATATCTTTTGACTCGCCAGAAACAAATGGCTGATCTTTGAATGGGAAAAAGAGTGGATCCGCATGATCCCAAATGAATTGACTTATTCGAAAAAAGCCTTGTTCCTTGAAAGATCTATCTTGTATATGGTACTGTATGGTTTCACTCTGTAAAAACCTCATTCTCCCGTTCACAGGTAGACCAGTTATTTCTAAATCGTATATGCATACTCAAAGAGTATAAACTCCAAACAACTTTATAGACAGACAACCCTTGATTCAAAAAGGTATAAGAGTAATTATTTTCCTAATAGGATTCAATACCGGACGAAAGTTTCAATTCCCATTCTTCGGAGGAAATTAATCTAAATATGATTCTCGGTATACTTTTATAATTTTAAATAAATTGATAGATAAGTTTATGTAAGGGAAAGTTTTAAATATGGAATGAAATTTAGGATCTGTTTCGGCCTAACTTTTGGGTCCTAAGTTATTTGACAAAAATAAGATATCAACCTGCTATGAACCTTATATTTCATTAAAAGTTTATTCAGTTTATTAAGTTTATGTTTGTAACATGTTTCTATCATATTTAATGAATTTACTAGCATTCTAACAGAAACCTATCAGGTGCCTACTAGATATAGTAAAATTTTTTTTTAACTGTTCAATATCTAGTAGGAACTTGGTAGGTACCTGGTAGGAACCATATATTTCATTGTTATCATTCAAAATAGATATTCAAAAACTATAAAAGCACAAAATTATGAATTCAGGAAACTACAAGCTTCCTACTAGATACCTACCTAATAACTACCAGATACGCAAAAAAATGAAAATGCATAATCAAATACAGATATGATAAAAACACATCAATATCTTTGATTGTTATCATTCAAAACAGAAATTCAAAAGTTCTAATCAAACAAATAAGTTGCGAATCAAATCAAAGCTTGATGAACTTGAAAGCAAAATTCCAACAACTTTATATCCGTTTTTCAAAAAAAATAACTTTATATCCAACAATCTCACCATCAGTCAGACAATTCATCAAACAACTTATGGGCAAACTCTTTATATCCAACAAATCTGAAATCATTAGTCCAAGATCCGTAGGAGCATAACTAAACAGGAAAATGATCCATTGTAAAGAGATCCAAAACGAAAATCAAATCGAATTAAAAAACAGAGCAAAGCCTAATCGAAGTTTCAAAATTAATATCGAAAAAACCTGATGCAGAGAAGATGATAGTTGCAGAGGAGAGCAAAACCGAATAATGCAGAGAAGATGCAGCTTGAAAAACTTCAGATCAGAAAAATCTAAAATAGAGAAAGCATAGAGAATGACGAAGGAAGAGATTGCGATACCTAATGAGGAAAAAACCCGTTAACTCCAATGTTTATATTAGAACGTATTCGATAGAAAAATAAAACTTAAAAAAAGTTATACAATGCAAGAATTTGATTGGTTGATAAATTGTAAATACTTTACCTAAACAAGTCATTTTTAACAATTTCCCTTTATATAATGGTGTTGGAGAATAAATTATAGTCAAATGTCATAGTAAGTAAATTTGAACAATGTGTCACATACGAACAATAAGCTTTAAACTCTCATAACAAATCAATTAATTTTGTACTAAATATAGGTAAGTTATAAGTTCTTATGCAATCAAACTCAGCGTTATTAAAGTTTATAAAGTCTCTGTGTAGTTTGTAGTATCAAAGGGATGAACCGATCCCTATTAGTTTCCTAGGTTGTATTTAAAATACAGGTAGAATACTACATTGACTAGGCCTATTAATGACATTGGATTACAAAAGCAAATAAGATAAAAAAAAAATGTTTGATAGTCTACACTATATTGTTCTTAATATAGAGTGACCACAATATCAAAGCAACAGTGTCTAACAGGTTGGTAGGGGATTGGTTAACTGATTGTTCACCTTTAATCAGAGATTTAATTGTTTCTGATTCCTATTAATCAATGACACGCTCCTCTTATTAATTGGGTGTAGTTTAATTGGTATACCACTCAATGTTAGTGGTGAGAGGTCATAAGTTCAATATCTAGCCTCTTCAAAATTCTTCAAAAATGACGTGCTCTTCTTTTGGTCAAATAAATTCATATAGTTACGTACATTTGAGGAGAATGTTTAAGAATAAACAGTAGTCATACATTAAAAAATAAGCAAGACATAAATAATGTATAATATACTGGTATAAATTGACTTCAACATATAAGTCGATAAGTTTCATGTAATAAAGTTGCCCTCACATTTGTGTTCATCTGTAGATTTGTGTCCAACATTTTTATACGTATTATTTTATCATTTCTTTATTCTTTTAGAAAGTATTAGTTTGTTTTTTTATTATAGTTGGATTAAACTTCATGTCACTCATTTAACAGTGATGAAATGCAGATAATGATTGATGACTTTGTAAAAACTAAAGTGACTATAGATTACAACTTCTTATAGTCTTGCTCTTGTGTGACTTGCTTGATGAATATAATACTCCATCCGGTTCCGAAAACTAGTCGTTCTACACATTTTTTTTTGCTCCTTTTACTTGTCATTCTCTATTTTCAATGTAAACTTTTACTCCTTTCTCCCTATTATACCCTTATTAATTTTAGCTGAATCCCAATATACGTATTACTCAATTAATGCTAATTTAAAAATAAATAAGTAATTTTATACCCTTAATTAATTACTTCTTAAAATTTATGAATTTCTCTAAAGCGATTGGTTTTTAAAACTGGAGGGAATAGGATCTAAAAATTTGAAATATATGAAAATGAGACTAATCCGATTAATCATACTAGTAATTATAGGAAATATAACCAAATATATTAATGGGCAATGATTTATGGGGTGAAGTACTAAGTTGCTATTTTTATGATAACTATCCTATTATATTTTTAGGCAAATTTTATGGTTATTTTGAATAATTATTATTTTATCTTTATTATTATTAAATAAGTGGTGGGATGATTAATTTAACAGTGATAAAGAATAAAGTAACATTTACTTTATTAAGCATAGAAAGCACCACAATTTTTTTTATGATGCTTCAAGATTAGTTATCTTTCAGTGTTAATCACCCCATCTAACTTCAATCATTGACAGATTATCCAATCAATCTGGCCCGTCAATTCCACTGTCTTTTCCATGATTACAGACGGCACTTGTCATCGGTATTATGAGGAAGATTTTAATTACATGCTTTCAAGACAAATTTAATTTTTGGATTTAGTGTTTTATGCTTAGATATGAAGTTAGAGAGTTCTACAACCTTAATCTCACAATCATATCATATGCATCCTTTCCTGTTTTCCCTAACTTCCCCCCTTCAAGCTGTAGATATGACGATTATTTATACAATTATTCTTTTTCAAGTTTTTTTAATTGAAAGATATAGTATATTTATTGATTATATTCTTTCACGTGTCGCAGAACATGCTAATCTTGCTAACAGATGTGTTGCGGAAATTGTTTGTATGAATTTTTGCATTGATAAATTAGCATGACTTCTTTTAATTACTAAATTTTGATGATTTTTTTAAAAATTACATATTGATAAATTAGTGGTTTTTTTTAATACATAAGGAGCATTTTACTAACATTTGGTGATTGTGAGGATTGAACTCAAAATTTCACACTCCGATGCTTGGTGGCGACTTTGTGAAAAAATTTAGGTATAATTAACGCAGTAAATAATAATTAGATTATGAATGGTAAAACAGAATAATAAAATAGTAAAATACTATATTTGAAAGCAGCATTTTTTTACAACAGAAAATGGAGTAAATGGTTGGAAGTGCCCTTACCAATTACTGGTGATGATAATAAAACACTATAGACATATAGGTGAACTATAATAGTAATATCTCCTCACCGATATCTTTAACAATAAATAATGATTTTATAGATACTAAAATATGAAGTATTTTGATTGTCACATTAATTTGTAAATAACAAACAAATTAAATAAAATCTTTTATCATAATCAAAATAACAAAATTTTATCATATTTAGATATAGAAAAAGCTTGTCACGTAAGTAAAACGAAAATATAAAAAACAATGAAAGAAAATATATCTGCATATATATTATGTTAAGAGCATTTTTAGTAGATTATGGATTTTAAAATTATGCGGCACGTAGAATAAAGATCACATTGATGATGTGGTAAAATAGACAAGATATATTAAAAAGTAGTTATAGTATATTGTCTATTTGATCTTTTATTGTAATTTTCAAAATAAAATAATTAAAAAAAATTAAATAATTTACTAAATAGTCTCTTTCATCAATAAAATAATATTAAATTAATTATGCAAGCTTCTATTTGATTGTCTACATATAGAAGCTCAAATAGACATTGTGCAACATTTATTGTGCCATGTCACATTGGAAAGAGTAAATAGAAGATCTAGTGTAGAGTGATTTTGAAGTTGGTTGTCTATTTATACCTATGTGTCAAAACAATTGATAGAATGAACTATCTACTAAAGATGCTCTAAAATTCACTTTACGTTTATCAAAATTCCACAGTTATAATTATTACAAAAAATATTTACGTCATAAAAACTCCAACATACGCCATAATAATGATCAGTTATGCAAATATGGAACAATATATAGTAAAACCTCTATAAATTAAGACTCGATAAAATTAATAATTTGTCCAGTCCCAACTGGAGACTAGTACAAAATTGGACCCCAATCGATAAAATAATAAGATAATAACTTTTTCAAAATCCCAGTATATATATATTGGTCCCAACCAAACTATAAATTAATAATTACTGAAAGATTCCAAATTCGAAGATTGTCGACTAAAAAACTGAATATATAGTCACTTATTTTTTTTTTGTTGAACTTCAAATCTATATTGGGTTCATCTTTAAATCTCCTCATTGCACTTAAGAGTTGGGGCATTTTCTTCTCGTATTGCAACAAAAAAGTGTGAAGAGCTGTGAAGAGTTCTCGTATTTACAGTGTTGAAAGCAATTTGCTATAGCCTCTTAAACACCCACTACACCATAGATTAGTTGTGCCAACTAAAAATCAAAGTGTTGGCAATTGTAATGATCAATTTGGCCTGTTCCAATACTTGTTCGTAATGTTGATAAAAGTCCACCAATATTTGACATATTTAGCCCATATACAAAAGTGTCGGCAAAAAGGAAAGAAAATTGTAGGCGGGAAATTGAGCTCCATAAGTTTAGGGGAAAAATTTTGATAATAAAAAAATAAAAATAAAAATAAAAAACTAAAAGTAAAGTTTAACTAAAACTAAAACTCATTCGTTCCCTCTCTCCCTTTTCTTCTCCCTCTCGTTTTCCCTCTCTCAAAAAACCACAGAAATCTGTAATTTCACTTGCTAGATTTCACCTTAATTCCACCTTCAATCCCTCAATTTCACTTGCTTAAGCCCTCAATTTCACTTCTAATCTGGGATTTCACCTCTAATTTGAAACCAATTTCACATGCAATTTCGCCATTTCAAACCAATCTACCAAAAGTAGATTCAGAAGTTCATCTCTCTTCATATGCAATAGTTGATTTTCATCTCCCAAAGGATTTCCTGCATTTTTTAAGTAAGATTCCGAAAAATCTGCTCAATTATTGTATGTTAGGGTTTTGCATGCGAATTTCAGGGGTTTTGCAAATATGGTGATTATTTTGTATGTTAGGGTTTTGCATGTGAATTTCAATTCGTTAGTTTTCATCAATGGGAAGGAATTTGGGATTAATGTTTGTTGATTCCCCTCTTGTGCTTATTAGCATAATCAAGAATATTGGATTAAGTATTTTTTTTATCCTTCAGGCTTCTGTGTTAACTGATGGTGATTGAAATTATTGATTATATACTTTATTGAGTATTATTGATGTATTTTTTGTTCTCTGAAAATCCCGTTATCAAGTGTTGTTGAGTGAATGCTCAGCTAACTCTGTTTTATATATTGGGCTAAATATAGTTAAGATCATATTGTGGAGATAAAGAAACTAGCTCAATTGACTGATCTTAGCTATCAATGTTGTTGTTGAATAATTAGGTATGATAGATTTTGAATTTGCATTCAGCAATTTAAAATTTTCACTTATTCCTTATTTTGCTTTAAGTAACGAGAATCTTCTCATTATTGCAAACATTTTTTAATCACAAACCCTTTCAAATTCTCTCCATACCTTCATTTTGTTACAGTCATTCTTTTTCTATGAACTGACATTGAAAGGTTCACTCAAATTATCTGAACTTTTTGTCGACCAAATACAATATTGTCTTTGAAAATTTTGTTTTTCACTTAGTAAGTTCAGATTACAGTGTCTTTTTCTGCTGTAATGCTTTCTGTGGAGTTATTTTTATCAGTAGCAGATTTAACCATTCAACTTATTTTTGGATTTTGTTTGCAAATATTAGTTTGCAATGACATTCATCAACAGTCTAGAATCTTATTATTTGTATCTTATAACATAAAGTCATTTATCTACATTAGGATTTAACATTGGCTCAAGAACATGGGCTCATTTTCTTCAAGTTGAATGGTCTAATAAACTAAAAGGAATAAGTTTCCTCCATTAAAATTACATAATTATTATTTAATAGTAGAAAAGTTACCACTTATATGTTATAATTTTATAACCATCTATTAGAATCAATTTACATGTGGCCCTGAAATCAGTTCTAACTAGTTTTCATATAAAATAAAGGTCGAATGCTCTCTAATACCCTACAACTTACGCATTTTTGCTTTAGACATATCCAAACTTTGAAGTGGACCTCCGAGGTACCTAAACTTGTCAAAAGTGGACCTCCGTGACACTTGAACTTATAAAAAATGGACCTCCGTGCTACCTTTGACCAAGGGGGCGCGTGTTGACCTAAAAAATGGATAAAAAAATTATGTAAATTCAATAATTAATAAAAAATCATTAAAAAATCCCTAAATACTATTCTAATTACAAAATGACCCTCTTCCTCCTTTAGGGTGTGTTTGCAAAGTTTACATTTTATGAAAAATTCTCGCACCAAATTTATTTTCTTTATTTTTCGGATATTTCATAATTATTTTTTGGAGTTTTCGATTTTTTCCAAAACCGGGCCCCGAAATGTATTTTCACATTTCCAGGCCCTTCCATAAAAATTTTCTGAAAATTTCTTGCACCAAATTTATTTTCTTTATTTTTCGAATTATATTTCATAATTTTTTGGGATTTTTTGATTAGTTACAAAACCGGGCCCCGAAATGTATTTTCACATTTTCGGGCTTTTTCGAAAACAAGTTCTGAAAAATTCTTGCACTAAATTCATTTTCTTTATTTTCCGGATATTTCCTAATTTTTTGGGGTTTTTCGATTTTTTACAAAATCGAGCCCCGAAACGTATTTTCACATTTTTGGGCCCTTCCGGAAACATTTTCTAGAAAAATTATTACGCCAAATTAATTTTCTATATTTTTCGGATATTTCATAATTTTTTGGGATTTTTCGATTTTTTACGAAACTGGGCCCCGAAACGTATTTTCACATTTTTGTGCCCTTCAGGAAACATTTTTTGAAAAATTCTTGCACCAAATTTATTTTCTTTATTTTTCAAATATTTCATAATTTATTGGGATTTTTCTATTTTTTACGAAATCGGGCCCCGAAATGTATTTTTCCATTTTCAAGCCCTTCCGGAAACATTTTCTGAAAAATTCTTGCACTAACTTTATTTTCTTCATTTTCCGATTTTTTCATAATTTTTTCAAATTTTTATTTTCCTATGAAATTTTTTATTTTCTGGATATTTCCAAATTTTTGGTGTTTTTTTGTTGAATTAAAATTACAGGAACTTAAAAGAAGTTTTGTTAAGGGTTTTTTTGAAATTTGGCAGCGAGTGTAATACACTCACCAGGCTGCGACTGGGCGAGTGAAAATATGTGGCACGGAGGTCCACTTTTGACAAGTTCAGGTACCTCGTAGGTCCACTTCAAAATTTGGGTATGTCTAAGGCAAAAGTGCGCAAGTTGGGTGGTATTAGGGAGCATTCGGCCTAAAACAGAAGATTCTGATCTTTTGGGAGTAAAAACGGAATTTCTACATAAGATCAATCTTATGCACACTTTTAAATCTCTTAAATGTATTGCAATCAAACTATTTAAGCTTGCTAGGTTATTTTCTAGTTGCAAATTTTAGATGTGGTTTCTTGCTCAAAACATAGCCCGTCTATTAATTTTTTGAACTTGTCTTATGTTCTGTAGTAGCTTCTCCAGGAGTTCAATATTTGCACCATTCAGGATATAAATTGCAGGACACAGGCTTGCTTTTGCTTCTGGTATGCTCCTATTGATAATAGTTTTATTTTACCTTACAAAATATGATTACATTCCTTCTATTTCTAATGTGATAGATATTTTATTGCTTAGTATAGAATAGTAAGTGTTATACTTTATACATTACTACTTAAGTTACATGAACTCTGTCTTGAATTATATGTTTATGATGTTGATGAAAATTGTTGTTGGTTATTATATTTGTCATAAGTGATGAAACTATGAGCCCTGTTTTTTTCTTGTTAGAAATACTTAGAGATAAATTAGATGGCTTATTTTTTTAAATGTAGTAATTGGTGTCGAAGATAAGATGTGGCTGAATCTTCCTAAATATAGTGAGGGTTACATGATGGAGTCAATGCTTTTCTTAACAATGCATTTACGTACAAATACTCTGTTGGAGACGAATTGAGGTGCCCATGCAACAAATGTCAAAATTCTCAATGGCATTTTCGTAATGTCATTTACGATCACCTCATTTGTAATGGCGCATATCCTAATCATGCGCCATTGATTTATGATGTTTCTTGCCTAGATTTACACCACAATCTTAATGATATGGATTGCGAAAGTAATATGCCGCTTGGAGATAATCTTGATGTAATGCTGAATGCAACTTATCGGGACGTGGTCAATTTGGAAGAAACAAATTGAGGACAACACAAAGGGCTGAATGTGGATGCACGCAAGTTTTATCGACTCATGGATGATGGAAAACAACCCTTGTATCCCGGTTGCAAGGACTTTTCTCGTTTAAGGTTCATAGTTGAGCTTTACCTTCTCAAGTGTAGTCATGGAGTCAGTGAATCTTTTTTCAGTGCTATGCTAGCTGTATTAAGGGCTGCTTTCCCCCATGCTAGTATACCAAAATCCTTTAATGATGCAAAGAATATGATTAAAGATTTAGGACTTGACTACCAAAAAATACATGCTTGTCCCAATGACTGCATGTTATATTGGGGTGTGAATGGAAACAAAGAGGTATGCAAAAGTTGTGGTTTATCTCAATGGCAAGGGATGGAAACAAATAGTATTAGTGTGAATAAGGATTGTGATCAAAATAGTCCAAAAAGTCCATCAAAGGTGATGTGCTATTTCCCACTAAAACCAAGGCTGCAAAGATTGTTTCTGTCAAAAGAGTATTTTGAACTTATGAGATGGCATGCACTAAAACAAAAAAATGATGGGAAGCTAAGACATCCAGCATATGGTGAGGTGTAGAAGAGGATGGATAGCAAGTATCCTAATTTTTCATCCGAAATTCAAAATGTTAGGTTGGGTTTAACATCTGATAGATTCAATCCTTATCGTACAATGAGTATAAGTCATAGTACATGGGCTATTATTTTGGTTAATTACAATCTACCCCCTTGGTTATCAATGAAAACAGAAAATTTGATTCTTTCGACACTAATGCCAGGTCCAACTTCTCCTGGACAAAAATATTGATGTGTATATGTAGCCCCTGATAGAACAGTTGAAAGATTTATGGAATGTCGGGTTGGAAAGTTATGATGCTTTGGCTGATGAAACTTTTATGTTGCATGCTAGTGTGTTATGGACAATTAGTGACTATCCAGGATGTGGAATGTTAAAAGGTTGGAAGAAAAGAGAAAATCTAGCATGTATGACTTGTAATTATGAGACCACTTCAACTTATTTGAAACATAGTAAGAAAATGTGCTACATGGATCATAGGAAATTTTTGGATAAAGCATACAAATATAGGGTTGACAAAAGAAGATTTGATGGGAAGATTGAAACATGAGAGAGTCCTTAAATTCTTATTGGGAGTGATATCAAAATAATGTTGGCCAATTATGTGAATGTGTTTGGGAAGCAAAACTAAAAGCAAAATGATGACAGTGATTCCCCGTGGAAGAAGAAGTCTATTTTCTTTGAATTACTATATTGGAGTCATACTTTACTTACACATAACTTGGATGTGATGCATATAGAGAAGAACGTTTTTGATAATATAGTTGGAACACTGTTAGTTATTAGTGGTAAGACAAAGGACCAGTACAAGGATCGTCAAGATTTGCAAGATTTAGGTATTCGTAAAATGCCGCACCCTATTCTCTCTAGTGATGGAAAGAACTATGAATATAGGGCTGCTAGATTTACCATGAAAAATGAAGAGAAGGACATGTTTTGTTCAGTATTGAAGAGCGTGAAATTGCCATATGGATTTGCTTCCAACATTAGTAGGTGTGTAAACATGAAGGAGAGGAAACTTTTTGGATATAAAAGTCATGATGCACATTTTATACTACAAAATCTACTGCAATTTGCTGTTATAAAATCTTTGAAACCTGAAATTGCAATACCTTTAATTAGATTGGGGGCATCCAACGTTATTGATTTAGGAGAATTGAAGAAGCTGCAACATAAAATTGTAGAAATACTTTGTGACTTTGAGAGCACCTATCCACCTTCATTCTTTGACATAATGGTTCACTTACCAGTTCATTTATATAGGGAGGTTGAACTTGGTGGTCCAGCGCATAATCGATGGATGTTCCTGATTGAGAATTATTTAGGGAAACTGAAATCCTATGTTTGTAATAGGAGTAGACCTAAAGGGTCCATTGCATAGGGCTATTTGGCCGAAGAATGCTTAACTTTTTGTACTAGATTTTTGAGTGGTCATGAAATAATAAGCGAGAGGTCATCTATTTTTGAGAGATAAGATTCTTTAACTCTAGGTTATCTAATAGGGTTGTAGAGAAACAGAGATAGTAAAGTAATCGAATTGGCTGAGGATTCATGGATAAAAGCTCATCGGTACATCTTATTAAATTGTGAAAATGAAGAAATAAAGTCATTACTTGAGTAAGTTTTCGTACTCCTATTTTCTATTTAAGTTAGATAATGTTAGCGATTTAGTATGGTTAAATCCATGCTTTCATAATGAGTGTAGGGAACATTGATCTTTGGTTGAGAATCAAGTAAAATCTAGAAAGTACAAAAGAGAAAGAACTCATACAGAAGAGTTCCACAAATGGTTGAAGATAGAGGTGGAAAAGAAAGAAAACATTTCACAGTAACTTCCAGCATTATCGAAAGGTCCTTGTCATGTGGCAAAGCGATTCAGTGGGTATGCAATCAATGGATACAGATTCCATACCAATTATAGAGATGCAAAGTGTACCACACAAAATACTGGTGTTTCTTTAACAGCCTTAATTACTATTTTTGCAAGTTCTAAGGATAAAAACCAATAGTTGGGAATGTCGGTTATTATGGAGCTATTGAAGAAATCATCCAAGTAGATTATTGGGGAGTATATGATTGTGTTTTATTTAGGCGTTGTTGGTATCAACAAGAAAAGTCTATATATGGATTAAATCGGGTAAATTTTAATAGATTATGCCATAAAAATGACCCATTTGTTATAGCGTCTCAAGTTTGACAAGTGTTTTATGTTGAAGATCCTGTTGAAAAGGGTTTTCACTATATCATGATGACTGAATATAATGGAGAGAACCACCCAATTTTAGCAGACAACATGGCTGATATTAAAATAGATTATGGAGTTGGTGATGCTAGTTTACGTAGAGACGCTATTCCGATAAAGAAAGTACTAGTTTTGCCAAGTGTTGATCAAGAATTAGACAGCTGTAATATTCAAACTTGAAACTCTTTTTTGTGGATATATGTAGGCTTGTAATTGTATGTCTGCATAGTTAGGTAATATTGTTATGGTTGAAACTGCTTCTTTCATAATGCCAATTTATGTTGTTATCTGTTTCTGCATTATTATATAATATTGTGTTTTTTTATCACTACAGGACATAAGGAATAGCCATGAAGATTGAGTTTCACTATGACGGCAAGTTCTTGCTGAATAGCTTTGCGGGTGGCAAGCGTATACAAATAGATGAGGGTGATGACCTTGACAAATTTGGGTTTACAACTGTCACCGAATACATTAAACAGAGACTTAGCCTAGACCAAATTGGAGGAGTTTATGTGTTGGGAAATAGTGGTTCTTGGGAGCTTGTACAAAATGATGCTGATGTTTTTGCATATATTGAATGATGTGGCGATGCGAACTGGCTGCCATTTTACATTGACACCTCAATTGATAAGTCTATTGAGCCGGTACCATCAAAGCAACCACATGTCGAAATTAAGCCAAGATCAAATTTCATTGAGAGTAATGTTCTTACTTCTTGCTACTTTTAATAATCTGATACTAGTAATTATGGTTACTATATAGAGTCTTCAATTATGTAGATAACATGTATGGATTTACCAAGATAACATGAAAGTTTAACTTAAATCTGTTCACCACAAGGAATCTGTTTAGAACTTGATATGTCATACCTGAAATAAAATTTTAAAGCTTTTATTATAAAAAAGCTTAAACTAGAACTAATTAGATGTGATAATGTAGGAAGAACAACAATGTTGGCTTGTGACTAAGTTCTCTTAGAGAGCCAAATTTTGTTGATTCATGAGTCTAAGTGTTACTACACAACGAATGAAAACAAGACACGAAGAAAAAACAAGAAACAATAAAATATTACAGATTTATGAGTTGTACGTTAAATTATATATGAGGCCATTTATTTCCAATAGATGTTTGTTCTTTTTCTTGGCATTATTATGCTTTCCGTCATTTTTATGCAAGAGATCATTTTGTGTTAGTGAAATCTTTGCTGTCTGCTTATGTACTTCACTAGATATTCATGTTATGTAAGATCTGATTGAAATTCAGTTTAACAAGATAAATTGCCTCTGTGGAAATGATTTCGTTCAAGGTCTATTATAAAGCTGAACTTGGGATAAAATTGAAATAAATAGAATATAAAACATTTGTAATTTACCAATTCTTAGAAGGATGAAACAAATGTTTTATTAGTATCTTTTGAACTACATACATCTAACTATAAAATGTTTTATTAGTATATTATAAATGTTTTATGAGCTGACTTAAATTCTTGTACTTGTAGCAAAGCGCAAGTTTGTCACTATAAAAAACTTGAAGCACAAGGACAGAAAAAGAGCAAGATAAACGTGACAACTTCTAATGCTAAGAGGAAGTTGGCACTAGAAAAGACTATACCTGAAAAAGTGTTGGATATCACAAATCCTAGTGAACTTGAAAGAGAGAAGACCATCATGTCTAATAATGAAGTCCTTGCGAGTTTGAAGTTGAAGTAATTGTCCGTCAGTTTGGCTATTTCACGAGGTAATAATATGAAAGATAAACCTGAAGAAATTGAGGGCAGTGAAGAGTATTGTCCTGCAAATGACAGCGGGGCTGATAGTGAAGGAGATGCGCTTGATGTTGTCTCTAAGGTGCAAAACACATTATATTCTATTAGGATGATAGGCTAATTTTTTAGTTCATGTTTTGCTATTTTATAATGATGGCTCTGCTTGCTTTTTGTAATTCAAGGTTTGTTAGGGAACCAAAACAATTGATTTGAAACAATTTTCAATAAAAAGCATGACTCGTTCACAATCAGTTACAGTTGTAAAAGAGGGGGATACAGAATTGGTACTTTCTTTACCCATGTACATTGTTAGGGTAGTTTTTTTTACTTGACTAATAATAGTAGCTTCTTCTTCAGATGGATGATAGCAAATCAGCCACTCCTAAACCAGCTCCAAAAAAGTGCTTCAATGGAAAACATGAAGGAGCAGGGTCAAAGGCTGAAGTGATTGCCACAACTGCTGTTGAGAAGGAATTGAAAGGATGCAAAACTGATAAACAGGTTTTCTATGAAATTAATTGCTTCAGTTGTTTTGACCAGTTTTGTAGTCATAGATTCACATTGCTAGATTATTAATAAATTTCTTTACACATTACCGTTATTATTCACTAATTGTTCTTCTGTTCTTTAATTATTTGCAAGTCAACTGGTGTGCCCACAATCTTTTCGTTGACTCCTTATAAACATCGACGATAAAAGAATGTTGTTGTGGAGAAGGGAGCAGAATTTGAGGCAAATGTTATTGTAAAGAATGAAGCAGGAGTTGACTTAAATGCTGTTGTGGAGAAGGAAGCAGAAGTTAAGGCAGATGCTGTTGTACAGAAGGAAGTTATGATGAATTATGATACAATGAGAGAAGTAAGTGCCTGCAAATCAAAAAAGGTAAGTAGCATCAGAAGTTGAATATGACTCCTATTTATAACATTAATGATGCGACTGTTAAGGTACTTATATAATGATTACATTTTTTATATAATTACTGATAGTATGATAGAAGCATAATCTAAAACTATAATAGTATGATAATCTGGCTTTTTTGCTTATTTAGAGTTATGGATTTACACTTGATATTGGTTTGTTTATCTTTGGTGATTGAATGCCATGCTTTCTTAGTTGTCATAAAGGAATTACTTCAAATTAGTGTAGTGCATCTAATATGGTACTAGTGACTTTGAAATTGGTTGTAGTGTTAAACCAAATCTAAAATTTGACTGCAATGGAATATTATTTTACACAGCTTAAGACACAAATTAATAAAGGCGTGGGCTCAATGGGGGAATTCCTTGCTTTGAGAGAACGCCAAAAAGCGCAGGAGCTAGCGGAAGCGGTGACAACTTTGAAGCTACCGAACATTAATGATGCAACTAATGACGTTCTATTGCATTTTAGTACTCTATTTTACATTTTAACACATTAGCTCCTAATTATAGACATTCGCATATGTTTCAATTGTTTCATGTATGTCCTTAATAGATGAGCCTGTGGAAAAGGAAGTTAAGAAGAAAAGAGTTAGAGGGAAAACAAAGATGTTATTGGTCCACGCAACGATGCTAGAGCAAAGAAAGGTGGTCACTTTGAACGAATTAGGTCAACCAGTTTCGAATAATGATAATGATGTGTCAGAGCTCAGCATGTTTTTAGGGACTTTAGCCAGACTATATGTGCCCCTAGTTTTTATGTGTTAGCATAAAGTCCCTAACAAGGAAACCCCGTGGAAAGGCCGCAAAGCTCATATAAAGTTATTGCATTACAAGGCCTATAAGACGGATGAAGAGAGGATATAAAACAGACCAAGTAATGTCCCTCTTGAAGAGTTTAAGGTTTTGGTGAAGTATTAGGGCGATCAAAAAGTTGAGGTATATTGCAAATACCTTTTATTCAATTTTCACATATATTTGTACGCATGCTGATTTGATTTTCCTCCTAATTTAAAGGAATTGGCTGAGAGAAATACAGCGACTCGGCAGAAAGTAGTTGATACTCAGCTGGGCCAAGGCTTTTTCATATATAAGTCATAAATTGGTACGGATGCCCGTCTCCAATTTTTCTCTAAGCTCATTTCCTGTAATCATGCATGTATTATTTAAGTGGCTGCCTTTACAAATCTGTACTGATTTGTTTTTCTTTTTTCTCAAAAATGATCAAAGCCCAATGGGGAAGCACCAATAAAAGCAGAAATGTTGTTCGCTACTCGTACACGGAAAGAAGGGCGTGATTACAAGTCCTAAAATGAAGTGATGAAATATCGAATTGTAAGAAATTGCCAACTTTAAATCCTGCTATATGTTGGATTTTCTTATTGAACTGATATTGAGTTAGTCTTCGCTGGCTTCCATTCGTAACACTGTTTATCTGTTGTAGTGGCTTGCTTATGATAGCATGTAGCTTTTGATTCCTTGATTGAATTATAAAATTTAAACAATAAAAAGTTATTAGGTCAGTGATAGGATAGGGTAGGATAATTTCTTTTAACTTTCTTGTGCTTGAAATGCAATGGTCTTATGTATACATTAAATTTTCGTACATATTAGATAGCGTGCTATACTTGAAAGTGGTGTTTGTACTACATGCTTGATTTCAATTACAGAATACTCGAGTGGTACATTTGTTATATGGAATAAAACAAAAACGAGGTTCTATATTAGTGTTTGGTTTTATGTTATTTATTTTCTTAATTAGGCAGTGGTCATAGGAACATTATTAGCCTCTGGTTTGTCATATAAAGCCATAGTTGTCAAAAGCACTTATTGTTACGCTTGAAGTGCAAAAGTGCAGCGACGCGCACCTTGAGTCCACAGAAGCACAGTGGGTGCGCCAAGCGCACAAAGCGAGTGCTTTTTGACAGTCAATATTTGTTAACTGATATATGTAACATAATATTGACATAGTTCTGCAGTTTTAGATTTTTTTTACATAACCAATTTTAGTTTTATGGGTTAATACATAATATAGACTATTTTTTTAGGTTAATATTGCTATATGTTATTACTTTCATATATAGATATGTAATAAATGTTTCTTCTTTCATAGGGTAAAATTCAAGAAATGTGGGCATCTGGTGCACATAGTGAGAGTGTGGATCAAATTCTAAACGGTGATCAGCATGGAACAGATTGGCTCCTTAGTAGGCATGCAGTACCAAAAAAAGCAAAGGGAAAAGCCACAACTAGCACTTCTGGGTTGGATGAGATGAAACAGCAATTAAGGATCCAAATGGTGGAAGAGATAGATGCCGAAATGAACCAAAAGTTCGCGCGGTTTGTTGAGAAGTTACAACAAAAAAATCCCGCTTTAAAACTCGATTTGGATGACTTAGGTGAGTGCTCAAGTGGAATGATAGTGCCTCCTCCAAAGAGACACAAGATTAACACTTTGCCAATGTTATTACACTACTTTTTGGATTTAACTAGTACTTTGAACTAGTACTTTTTGAATGATATGTGAGTACTTTATGGATGTTACTAGTACTTTGAACTAGTACTTTTTGAATGTTATATTAGTACTTTTTGAATGTTATATTAGTATTTTATCGATGTAACTAGTACTTTACGAATGTTATATTAGTACCTTTTAGATTGAACATGAGTGCAATCATACGGCGATATGATAATATAGCCAAATGTAGAACAAAAAAGTGTTGGCTAATTTATAAAAATGAGTAGTTGTTAACATTAATTGTAAAACTAAAAAGAGTTATCTAATGTATTAAAAGTGTTGGTAAAACAAGAAAATGTGAGTTCCGAAAATGTAGCCGTTTACATGATAAAATATTACCACAAAAGAAAACTGTATAAATGAAAAGAGTAGGCATTTCTAATCAAAGTGTCGGCAAATCACATGGTAGTGTTATTTCCATATACATTTACCGACACTTTAAAAGTGTAGTCAAAAGATAGTAAAATGTTACTAAAGGATCGTATACCAACACTTTTTACTATATGGCCATAAATGACCAAAAGTGTTGGTATAGGGCCTATGCTCACGGAGAAGAAATGTGCCTTGAAACTTTGTTTTTGTAATTTATTTGTTGGTACTATGAACTAACTTTTTACTTATTCAAAAAAATGAACTTGACAAATTCAATTAATTTGTGAATGTACATTGGACTTGGAAATTTAAAGGTCATAAGTAAAACATCTTTAAATTAACAAATTATTAATTTATCGATATAATAATATCTCGTTAAATTAATAAAATATCTCGGTCTCAACATCATTAATTTATAGAGGTTTTACTGTATAGAAGACAAAGTATGTTGCTTTTTCTCAAAGCCGCGGAATGGAAGTGGCCCTTAGCAAGGCCAATGTGAACTGTTATTGTATGGGAGTGACTGAGAGGTAAGATTTTTCTTTAAGGATGTAGAACAATAAATCTTTATAATCATGGAATAACAAGATTTAAAGCAAGATTGATAAAGAAAACAAGCATGCAAAAGCAGTAAATGACACAACCTGATTTTACGTGGTATCCTGGCTAGGCCAGACTAAATCTACGGTGAGCAGGTGGTAGAATCTTTATTGACAGCACTCCAAGGCCATAAAAACAAAGATACAGAAGTCTCAAAGTAAAAAAAAAAACTCTCTACAACTCTCTCAATTATTTCTAAGTATTTCGAATAGAATGTATCTAGAGATAACAAGGCCTCTAATATATATAGCCTTTAGGCATATCTCACTGGAAATCTTGTAACGGTTATAAAATAAATGACTAACAAACTCAACAACTAGTTAAAATTGATTTACAGTGAGAAGAGGAAAAACAGAGAGAAGAAGGGAAGAATGCTGGCGTAGAGAAAAGTAAATCTAGGGTTCCTGAGTAAGGCGAGCTTATATACTAAGTTCAAAGGGCTAAGCCTAATTAGTAGGCCTAAATACATAAAATGGGCTTGGGCAAAACTCTAAGTCTTCACAAATCTCTACCTTTTTGCCAAGCTGCCAGCCAAAACAAAGTTACCACCAAGCCTTCTCACGGTTTAGGGTAATCACCAACCTTTAGGGGTACAGTTTGACACAGTTAAATTGCACAACTCCTAGCTTCTTCAATTCATCTTGAAATTTACAAACAGGAACAGTCTTAGTAAATAAATCAGCAGGATTAATATTTGTGTGTATTTTATATACACAAACAGAACTAACATCAATTACAACTCTTACAAAATAAAGTTTAACATCTATATGTTTTGTACGTTCATGAAAAACAATATTTTTACCCAAGTGAATTGCGGACTGGGAATCAAAGTGGACATTAATAACCTCTTGATTTATTCCTAATTCAGATATTATTCCCTTGAGCTATAAAGCTTCTTTTATTGCTTCGGTTAAGGCTATATACTCAGCCTCAGTTGTGGACAATGCCATAATGTGTTGCAAACTGGATTTCCAGCTTATAACATTTTCACCTAAAGTGAAGCAATAACCAGTCATTGACCTTCTTTTATCAAGATCAGTGGCATAATCAAAATCATAGTAGCCCTTCACTGTAATTATGTTATGTTTAACAACTTTATACACAAGACTCATATTAGTTTAGGGTTTTGGGTTAGATATGGTGTCAAGCCCATGAAGTATACCATTCACTTGAGTGCTCATTATTCCTCCAGACGAAAGCTCTCAGATCATGATAGTGGTATCAGAGCTGGTGTGGCTTATGTGAGCACGGTGTTGCGCTCAAGGGGGAGCCATGGTCTTTAGCCCGCATATGGTGATAACTTACACATGAGAGGGAGATTGTTGAGGTAAGTGTGAGTTGAGAAATCCCACATTGAAAGTTAATGAGTTCAGTGAATAATATATATGTGAGCACAAGATTTTGTAGTCCCTCTCGCGAGATAATGATGACGTGTACCCAATTTTAATGCCTCATAATAAAAGTTCTCTTTAGAATTTTTATTACCAGTATAATGTTCCTTGCGAACTTTATTCTTGGTAGAATCCAGTTCAGCGTGGCCGATAACTCTTCCGTTGGGAGCTTGAAACGATGATTTACACCCAAATTAAATAATTTCTAAATACCCATTAAAATGCCCTTTAAAATTCAAAAATCTCGCTTTAACCCCTTTGACACGCGTTTGGCAGCTTTTTAGGCTTGTGGGCCCGCTAGCAGTCAGTTTTTTTTAAAGCTGATGCCGCCAGCGGCATTGCCCTATGCCGTCGACGGTATCATCCATGTCGCCGGCGGTATGGCCAAATCGGGCTCTATAGAAAGCTTTCATCTTCTCCCTTGGGACAGTCTTTTTTTTGCCATTTTAGTGAAAATGGCTGAAAGGTCTCAAAGACCACCCAATTTGCCTATAAAAACACACCTTAGGTTTCAAAAAAGGAGGATCAATATAAAAATAATCTGAAACTTAAATTTACAGAATTCTAGAGTGAGAAAGTAGTTCTAGTGAGATAAGAATTAGAAAAGGTATGAAAAAGGATCTCAATCCATTTTTCCTGGTTTTTCTTCTTTGAACTCTCTGATTGTGAGTTTAAAATCAGTAGACATTAAGTTAAAATCAATCTTAATAGGAACTTAGAGACTTAAGTACCCAATTTACTACCAAATCACCATTACAAGCTCCCTGAGGGTGTTACTTGGTTCATGAAGAGGTGGATTCACGGCCCTGAGGTAAAAATACTGAGTCTCAAAGCTCTTTGGCATTAATATTGCTGGTTTATGCTAATTCTTGTTGATTTGAGTTCATTTTCGGGTTTTCGGTCTTTTTTTAACCATTACCCGCTGCTACTATAAGAAATTGAAGTCGCTGGAGACATGTGATGTCGCCAGCGGTATCACTCATATCGCTAGAGACATCGATGACACCGCTAGCGACATCACACTCCCCAGAGGCCTCACTTTCTTATAGGACCCTTTCTTTATGGTACTCAGAAAGCCATGCAACCTGCCTACAAATTGATTCCTCTAGCGACATCACTGATGTCTCCGACGGCATCAGCCATGTCACCGACGGCATGACCTTCTGGACAGCTATTTTATTTTGTTCTTTTCCGACCTAGTTTATTTTCCGAAGCTAGGATACACAGTGCAATGATGGAGGTCCAAAACCTTCTGAAAAGAGACCCCACCCCATACCATGTGGCATTTTCACTAATAATTAGAATAAAATAACAATCGAGTCTAAAATTTGGTTAAAAATGGAATTTTTCTCAAACGCCATTCAAATCTCATTTTAGCCATCCAACCGGGCTTTATAACAATATAAATACTTATGCCATGTTCACGCTAACTTAGGTCTTGTTTGGTTTGCTAACTATACATGATTCATGATATACCTTACACAACGTGCCGTATCTATACTAACTATTTTGTGTAGGTAGATTTAGGTTAGATGGATGTTAGGCCTTCGGGTATTTTATTTATCGCATAGAGAATGTATAGGATTTGAAAGCCCTGTAATAATTTCAATTTCTGCATTTACTTTTGGATGACTGTAATAATTTATTCGATGCTTGATAAACGTGATAACAATATAATAACCAAAAATACAAATAAATAGGATGGATTAAACCGATTAAGAAAGAATGAAATATTTTAACTTGGCCTAATGAAAAATAGATAACATTATCCGCACTCGAAATCTCTACTTAAGGTACGGTCTACCACTTGGTGGGAAAATCGTACCAAAATTTCCTGGTTGAGCTGAACGGGTGATGACTCTATTTTAAGTACGGGATTTCAATCTCGTATCCTTTAACACCTAAATTAGACTTAAATCCAACTTCAACATCAGTGCTTTCATCATGCCTAAAATAAGGATCAATCCCTCGGCACGCTTCACAGCGCCAGTTTTTTTTTTACCGTGCAGCGCATCTCATGCGGTCCACGCCGGGTGGGGAAAAGGTCGTCCGCTCATAGTGGCAACTTTGTTGGGGGTGATCTCTTTAAACTTGAACTTATCTTTTCATAAAGTTTAATGGATTTTTGATGATGTATTGAAATCATTGGCCAAATTAAAACTTCATTCTTTCTTATAATGTTTTATCCTCAAACACGCGTGTAGATAGTTCGGTAATTTTTAGGTGCCCCATTTTACCCAAGAAGCTCACAAAAGTATCACTCATGCCCTGTTAGAATTGAGGATGCCTAGTGGGTGGATCACTTATTATAACCAACACGTAAACTCCTATGATCGCACCTATTTGGGGAGTGGTTGAGTAACATGGAATCAAGGTAAACGAGAACCTGCTACATCAATAACCCTATACCAAAGCCGCACTAGAAAAAGCCTTAGCACTTCATTCCTTTAGGATTACCAAAACAATAAAAATAATTAGGACGCGCTTCTTTCGCCATTTCCGTTGAAGGAGCCAAACTCCATCCTTCCAAAAAGGTGTTATACGGGAGTCATAAGGTTGGTAGAGGGATGATCAGCGTGCTATGTACTCCATGATCATGCACCCCCCATGCATTGACTTTAAGAGCAAAAAATGAATCAACTTACCGTTACTACTTCTGCCAGTGGAAGAAGTTTAGCAACATACATACGACTTCTCTTGTGCCTCCGTTGCGTCACCATATATCACTATGCATGACGTGAGGTACAAATGTCCCATGTATGTTAGAGGGATAAGCCATCGCATCATCTCTAACCACGTCTACGTACAGCCATACATGTCATACATTGCTTCCCAGAAACAAAAAGCATGCATGCACACAATTCACAACCCATTCATGATCTGACCCATGATTCATGATTCTAATCAGTCTTCCTCCTAAGATATTTGTAACAAACCATCACTCTCCCTTATAATGATGACCTTGCCCTGATCGAGGACCAAGCTAGTTCCACCCCTACCGTGGGACCAGTTCTTTCGCCATCTCTCAGCACAAAAATCTCTGCCATCATGACCCAATTTATCTATTCAGATCTCTTCTATAACACTATTCAAGAACAAATCCAGACAATAGTGAAGTTATTTATCAAGCAAGCCCTAGCAAATGAAAACGCTAGTTGGAGTTCAAAATCAAGCTGTCAGCCTCAGTATCAGAGTGGTTTCACTTGGGATGGCTCAAAACAGGTTCTAGGTAGCCCACCAGGGGCACGGCCAGCTCGATTCATTTAACCTCCTATCCAGTCAGTTCCAACTCTGCCCCAGCCCAGTATATTCCAACTTGATCAGACTCCCATGACTCAGCCAACTTTCTCTTTCTTACCTCTAAGCCCAAGGTATATGGCCCAAAACTCAATGCTCTTTCCATTGAACTCACCCAACAAGTCTCAGCTATCCCTAGAGAATCAGCCCGACCAGTAATGCTGCCATCGATTTTTTGCACGGCACCTCAGGGGATGACCTACCAGCCAAACCTTTTTGGCGATGATCTAATGGCTGGTCCCTGACTTGATCAACCGACTCCTTATCCCTACAGTCAGTTCGAAAGCCACATCCAGGTCATGCAATCTCCGGGTGTGATACTTGAAGCCATGCATCAACTATCCAATGGCCAGCTCATGCAACGTCGGGGCATGACACATGAGGTGGAAGCTTTTTTACGCCAGCTAGTGCCAGCATGTCAAAGGGAGAGGGAACCCTAAGGAAATAGCGGTCGGGTCTCCAAGGGTTCTAGTATACACCTAGCAGAAGGCTATAATGGGTCAAGAGCGTTGCCATCTCGGGCCGAGAGGAGCCGAAAAGCCTCTCAAGAACCTATCCTAGCTGCTATTATAAACCCCTGGGTTTTATCCCTCAATGTAATTTTCACCAAATTAAAAAGAGATGGTCTCATCGAACCCCTTCATGAGTATAAAAACCCAATGGAAAATGAGGAGGGAAACTTTTATGGGTATCATGTCCAGTGGGGACATCACACGAATGAGTGCCAAACCTTGGCCCGAGCTATATATCGTCTAATAAAGGCAGGAAAGATAGCCGAGTAGGATAGAATGCCTAGGGTCACAAAGCTCGTCGACCAAGTAAGTATGGCAGTTTCTGGTATGCCTAAACGAGCGATTGGGCCATATATGCACACTGGGGTTATCGGTTCTAAGGAAAAGGTCAGTAGAAAGAGGATAATGTACCTTGATAATGAGGCTAGGAGGGCCAGATTTAAGTGAATTGGGAGGATGGAAAATGCATGGCTTAGAAAAGACGATGATGTCCAGGCAACAGGCACCCAAGCTTTTCTGACAGTGGCTGCAGTCCAGTCTAACCACCCTTCTTTTCCCTAAAGAAGGCCCCCAACACTTCACTCCCAATCAATTCGCGCCTAAAGGAATGATCTTGCAAGGCCCTCCACCTATGGAGGTTGATGATTTTTAATATGTAATCGTTAGGTCTGTTTGCTTTGTTTTATTGAACTTTTTATATACCAAACTTTGAGCTCCATGAGCAACTTCTATTTTTCTTACTTATGTCATGTTTCTACCATTTAATCCATGCATTCATATAAGCATACGTATGATGCTTCCAGCATTCAGGATATTTTACTATGTGAAATTAATTTGAGTACAAATGAAGGCTCTTAAGTGGTAATCAAATCTAATAATTTAAATCCTGTCAAACACATGTGAGATAATAAAGTGCTTAAAGACTGCGATAATGCTTTTGATTGGTCCCCAGATTAATAGTCGAACACCACGGGTCTCTTCCAGAATTAATTCAGCAACCCCATAATGGTACACCTTCAAGCTACCAAAGAAGTATCAACTGGTTCCCTGAAATGGAAAATCATGGCATTTTCACCCACCCACCCCTTTCTATTTTTCCAACCTTATCCAACAGTTCTCCACTCCTTGGGCATCCTTGGCGTGGGGGTATAAACAATTGATGAAACCCAACCTCTGTTAAATAAACACCATAGCCGAATCTTACACCAATGTCACCGCCAAGGAAATGACCAAACTCTCAGAGAAACACATCTTCACCTAGCACAAATTAACCTAAATCAAACCCCTCGAAGAGCAAAGATCAGGGGGCAACCACCGCCAAGAGCATAAAGTATGAGAGCAATCACCTTTACCCCACAAGCCACAAAGATAAGCGCACAACTAAAGTAGCGATCAGCTTGCCAAGTAAACCAGCAAAATAAGCTACCATTGCACCTTTCAAAAGCACCAAGTAAAAGGCCCCCAAACTAGATGTCACTTGGTCAAAACTCTCTACCACCGGTACAAGGGGCAAATTCAGGCCTAACCAGGAAGGGCTGTACAAACTACAAATTGAAGGAGCAATCAGAATAGCAATCAGAACGACAATTAAACCAACCAAGAAGGCTCTAGGTAAGCACCAAACAAACTAAACTCCTTACAATGTGGCCAATCAGAATCAAGGCAAGGTTACCTGATGTAACTTTGAAGGTTAGAGTGAATGGGGTGATCCAGGCGAAAACCAAACTGACACTAAGAACCTTGGAGAATCTGCAAAGGTACAACCAAGCGCACAACAGCAAATCAAATCCTAATACCATCGCCAAGAGTCATAAACCTAACATTAAAGCATCTGGAACCTTCCAACACCACGTTAATAAAAGGTTCAGATCAAATTAAGAAGGCTGTCATGTGGCCAAAGATGATATCGAATGAGCAGGGCTATCAAAGTCATGAGCACGGACAAGAGCGAGTTCACCAACTAGGACAGGCTTAAGTGTCATCAAGTCTAAATAAAAGAAATAAATCAGAAAAGCGGCACACCAAAAAATATATATGATATCACCCGCCTTTCAGTCTTTTAATGATTAGTTAAAAATTAGGGTGACACCCAACGGTCAATATCCTGTAAACCCGCCATGCAAAAATTAGGGGATAAGTCAATATCGCCCGCTGAACTGAAAACCCAAAAAGGGCGATTCAGACAACAATTAGGGCATGAGAGAAAAACAGTGAGATGTTAACTTGAAAATCTGTAAAGGCTGGTTAACACCAGGAGTTCGATTAATGGAAATGATTGCCAACATTTTGTACTCAAATTAAATTCATTCGATAAAAGTGTCTTTCATACTGAAACCTCTATGCTTGTGATTATATGAATGCCTGGAGACCAAGTGAAGGAAACATTGCAAGTAAGCTTAATCGAAGATGCTCCGAGCTCATCAGTGATTCAATTCAAAAATCCGGATAGACTGAAAACATCTAGGTCTATGCAAAAGTCAGAATAAGTCTGTTGGGTTGAAAACCTGAAAGGGCAGTCCGGGCAAAAATTAAGACAAGGCTCGATAGATTGAAAACCCCTTGGGGCAGTCTATGCAAAAGTTAGAGCTAAAAAAAGAGGCTAAATTTCTCCAGTTCCCTCCAATCTACATTTTCCAGGCTTTACAGGGAGCCCCGTAGCTGTTAAGTGTGGCTTGCCATAGCAGAATTTGAAGAAATGGCCAAATCTATGTTTCTGGGTAGTTGATGCTGCCGGTGATATGGGCGATGCCGCCGGCGATATGGGTTGATTTGGGCGATGTCACTTGATGACGCTAGCGGTATGGGTATGGGCGATTTTAAGGTGATGCACCCGGCGATATGAATGATGCCGCCAGTGGCATGAAATTAATTTTTCGGCAGCATCAGAAGTAATTTCATCATTTCAGACCTAAGTAAAAATCTGTAAACAACCCTGTAACATAATTCCAATACTTGTCCAACTGCAATCCATTTTATTCAATGAAAGCCCGAGGGCATAAACCATTCAAATTTTCTGAACATCTAGCCTACCAAAGCAAAACTAAACAACAATCCAAATTATTCAAACCCAATGTATCGAGGGTACAAACCAAAATCCGAAATAAAAAGCAAAATGAAAGTATAAATCTGGGCATGGCAGCCACTGCCGGCCGAGTGAGATGAAACGTCCTCAGGGCTTACTGGCCAATCATCAACCTCATCCTTCTCTCTTTCCTCAGTCATCAGGATGCTGCTAGACTCCTCAACCGCAATAGATGGGCGCCGGTCAGCGGACATCTTCACTTCTCTGTGACTGGTGCTACCGAGGTGCACGCGATCCAAGTTTTGGTTGCTCCTCCACTCATAAATAGTAGCCTCTAATTGACCCTCAAGGTCGCTCACACGACGTCGGAGTGCTACAGTCTTCTTCTCATATCTCTGCTAGGCCACATCGGCATCTGATAGGGAAAGGCCAAAGAAATCCTGTAAACCAAGGAAAATGTTAATAATGCACTTCATTCATGGCATCCATACATACATCTTATCTTATTTTAGCATGTCATAATAGGGAATGTACCTAAACAAGAAGCGATTGCCCAATAAGTGTGTCCTGAAGAGCGAAATTGTTCTCTGCCAATTGCTCTACATGGCTCCATACAACCTGAAAAATCCAAAAGGCAAATAAATAAGCACCAGCATCCAAGGGTAATAAAGAAAGAAATTATCATGTTCTCAAGCCTTATATAAGTAATGCTCTTTGGCATGAAGATCAGAGCATGCCAGCTCAGGCCTATGTTCCTGGGATGGAACTTGCCTTGGGAATTCATCAGTAGGAACCGGGTCTCCATCAGGTTGACCAGGCGCCCTTCCACAAAATTTATTCCCTTTGGTACACTATAGTATTGCATTCCGCTCTGGTTATCCCGGCCACTTTTCCTCGCAGGTTCCTAAAAAGCAGGAAAAACATACATAAGCAACATTCCTAATTCAAATAATTACAGATCATGCATATAAACGCAATCATACCTTAAAAGAGCGATGCCCCCCTGGGACATCGGCACACTCCTACCAGCCACATCCGCACTATCTCGTCCTCTCCCTCGGGCTCGATCTCAATGTTTTCCTCAACCTCCATCACAACCTCCTCTTCCTCTTTATCTTCCTCCTCCTCAACATCCACAATACCTTTGAGCTGCCTCTTCAACTCCTCCGATCTTTGTTCATTATGGTACTCAATTGTATCATCCCTATAGATGTGGGGACACAGGGGGAGAAAGCGCTACTAGTGCAGCTCGTAGGAGCCCGGAATGCTAGGGATGACCCGGCCATCCCCCTCGATATAGTCGGCTTTATCAGCGTTAGATGTAATCACCAAATAGAGCCACTATAAACCCTTAGAAGGATCAGCGGGCACGGGCCTAGAGGCGATAAGGATAAATCTCCAATCCTTAATGCGCTCCCCCAAGTACCACTATTGCGATAGAGGGCACTCAATCACAAATTGAAGGTCATCCACCTCCTTCCTGACCCTTACAACTTCCAGTAGGTTCTTTACCCCATCAAAAGGGTCTAGGATAAGCTGTACTAACATCAACCAAACAACCGATGTAAGTATAATATAAATACATAAGCGCTTTTGGTTTACTAATGTTTTGTTCTAAGTGTGAAATGGGGACTAAATCAAAAAGATCGCATACTGAGCTCAGTCGCACGCTCCTTAAGACCTCCCTGTACTTTTTGGGGTACTTGGCCTTCCTTCCAATATCACCGCACCAACGGGCGAGAAAATGGGAACCCGGAGGTACAGTCTTCTTGAACTCAATCGGTAAAAGGATCTGGTGCTTAAAAGCGCAAGCCTGTACAAGTAATAATTGATCAGTTTAAAAACATCCACAGTAAATAAAACATGCACAATCACGTAGAATGCTTCCAAGGAAGGTATACCTGAAGTAGAAGATGGCTGAGATGGAGGGCCTTCCCCTTCTTCCAAGCGCCTACATCTAGCCCATGGTACATCTGTGCTTGGATTGGCCTCAGCCAATTCTTCTTCTTGATGCCCGCCATATCCTCCACGGCGGATATCAGCCTGTAGTTGACCTTACTCCCTGAAACTAGGAAAAACAGCACGGTGAGTAAGGAAATCAAGAAGGAGCGGATGCATGCATCCCTATCATCTTCCGACACCATATCCTCCCTAGTCCAGCGCTCGTGCAGATCACCATAAGATAGCCACCCTAAAGAGGGCTTCAGACCAAACAGCGCCTTGACGCGCTGCACCACAGGCCTCTACGTATGGTATTTATCCATGTAAATGTCGAAGTGGATAACCTCGTTAGTCCACGATAATCCAATCATTGCCACCACATCCGAAAGAGTGATGGTCGCCTCCCAAAATAGGTAGTGGAAAGTATGTATGGTTTCTGACCACTTCTCTATCAAAGCCATCACAGCCGAGTGAGATAGCTTCAGCATTAACAAGGACATTATTTAGGCCAAGTCTCTAAAACCTGTCTCGTTGATAGCAAGTGCGAGTTTGGTATCCTTTTTTGAAATGTGATGCCACCACTCGCCGATGGTGCCCATACCTCCGATGTAAGTCAACCTGTGCGACTGCAAAAATCAGAAATAAATAGATAAGTCTTTGATAATTTTCTAGCTCTTATTTCCTACTGCAAGGTTCCTGATGTCGCTTCTGCTAGAAGTAAAGTCACCAGTGACATCATCTATACCGATGGCAGTATGGATGATGCCGCTGGCGACATCACTACGAGCAGAAATAGCATCACGCTTGCTTTAGCCTGTTACAAGGCCTGATGCAGCTGGCGACATCACTCATGCTACTGTGGATATCACTCATGCCACCAGCGATATCGATATCTACAGGCAGAACCCAGTTTTGCCCTAGAAATCGCACCTATCGCGCCAAAACCAAAAAAATTACAATTAATCGAATCCTAAGCCTAAGAACAGTAAAAATCAAACCTAAAACATGCAATATCAGTTTGTAATCAATCTATTTTATGCTTATAACTCCTATAATGGCACAATTTTAAGCCTAAAGCCGAATCAAAACTTAACCCAAAAAGAAGAATTTTGAGTTTTGCAGGATTACTTGGATGTAGCAAAGATGTTTCTCCTTACCCGGGGTTAGGTTGGTGATAGGGGAATTGATTCTATACCCATACATCTTGGCCGTCTCCTTCAAGCCGTAAGCAACAGGAACTGAGAGAAGTTTCAGCCCCTAGACGAAGGAATTAGGCAGGCTCTCCCTAGCCTTAGCGGATTTTCCCTTGAAAGCCTTGGCAATGCTCTTCTTAATTGGAATAGCAAAGAAAGTGAAAGGTTAGAGAAGAATGGAGCAAAGGGAGTATGATTTCTGTATATGCAGAATAAGGAAGGGAAGGAGTTTTAATTCCTTTTAAACTACCGTGCAGAATTTGAGGAGTTTTAATTTATCTAAAACTGCCCGATCCATATCGCCGACGGCATCAGTCTATACCACCGGCGACATCACCTCCACCTATTTGAATTTTGAATTTGTTTAACCAATCAATGCTTCCATGTGGCACTTATATTGCTGGCAATATCATCTCAAACCGCCAGCGACATCAGTCGTGCTACAGGCAATATCAACTTCTCTCTATGCCTTTTTTCAGCCATCCTCAGTGAAATCCCATGCTCTAGCCCCAACATCCCAGGACTCCTAAACCCTTGTACCTTTTATTATTAAATTTTTACTATTGATCAAAAGGGCAAAAATGTCATCTAAAATCTGTCTAATCTTGTTCTCATCCTACTCTTTGCAGGTACAATCCATAACCATAAACCTAATATGATCATTTTGTATGCTACCCGTGGATTATGGCATGACCCAGTACATGTCAATCTTTAGGTTCACCCCTAGAATGCTAACTAAAGGTCTCTGATACAGGCTCTGTAAGTATCACCCTTTGGGTTCACATCTAGAATGCCACTTGAAGGTCCCTAATATAGGCTCTGTACGTATCACCCTTTGGGTTTACCCCTAGAATGCCAATTGAAGGGCCCTGATATAGGCTATGTACATATCACCCTTTAGGTTCACCCACAGAATGCCAATTGAAGGTCCTTAATATAGTCCTTGCACGTATCACCCTTTGGGTTCACCCCTAGAACACCAACTAAAGGTCCCTGATACAGTCCCTACACGTATCACCCTTTGAGTTTGCCCCTAGAATGCCAACTAAAGGTCCCTGATACAGGCTCTGTATGTATCACCTTTTGGGTTCACCCCCAGAACACCAACTAAAGGTCCCTAATACAGGCTCTGTACATATTACCCTATAGGTTCACCCTCTGGAATGCCAACTGAAGGTCCCTAATATAGGCTCTGTACGTATCACCCTTTGGGTTCTTTCCTAAAATGCCAACTGAAGGTCCCTAATACAGGCTCTGTACTTATCACCCTTTGGGTTCACCCCCTGGAATACCAACTGAAGGTCCTTAATACAAGCTCTATATATATCACCCTTTGGGTTCACCTTTAGAATTCCAACTGAAGGTCCCTAATACAGGCTCTGTACATATCACCCTTTAGGTTCACCCCCTAAAACTCCAGCTAAAGGTGGCTGATACAGGCTCTGTATGTATTACCCTTTAGGTTCACCCCTAGAATGCCAACTGAAGGTCCCTGATATAGGCTCTGTACATGTCACCCTTTAGGTTTACTCCTAGAACACTAACTGAAGGTCCCTGATACAGTCTCTGTATGTATCACCCTTTAGGTTCACCCCCTGTTCACTAACTAGAGATTATGGCATGACCCTATTCATACCGATCTTCAAATTCATCCCTTAGAACACTATTAGAGATTGTGGGATGACCCTATACATTTTGGTTTTCAAGTTCACCTCTAGAACGTCGATTGAAGGTCCCAGCATGACCCTGTACATGTTGCCTTTGGGTTTACCCCTCTAAGATCATTGCGTGACCCCATACATGCTGCTTTCAGTTTTAACTGTTGTCCTATCATACAAGACTTCTAAAACCCTTGTACTTTTTATTATTACATTTTTTCTATTGATCGAAGGGGCAAAAATATTTTTATTTCATAAAATCGATCAAGTAGTAAAAACGTCATTTAAGAATCGGCCTGATCCTTTACTTGTTGCTCATTGCAGGAACTACACTCCTCCAATCCACAAAGCATAAGTCTGACCAAGGGGCAACCAGTCCACAAAGCATAAGTCTGACCAAGGGGTAACCAGTCCATAAAGCATAAGTCCTATCAAAGGGTAACCAATCCACAAAGCATAAAGGGCAATCTCTCTATGAAGCATAAGTTCGACCAAGGGGCAACCAATCTACAAAGCACAAGTCTGACCAAGGGGCATCCTTTCCACAAAGCACAAGTCCGACCAAGGGGCAAACCAGTTATCCATCAGGTATCACTCATATCCTTAGCTCTTTTGTGCGATCATAATGGAATGTGGCAGCAGTGATCCCATGAGGGGCAGCCTGTGAGCACGAGATTTTGCAGTCCCTCTTGCGAGACGATGATGACATGTACCTAATTTTAATGCCTCATAATAAAAGTTCTCTTTATAATTTTTATTACCAGTATAATGTTCCTTGCAAACTTTATTCTTGGTAGAATCCAGTTCGATGTGGCCGATAACACATCCGGTGGGAGCTTAAACCGATGATTTACACCCAAATTAAATAATCTCTAAATACCCATTAAAATGCCCTTTAAAATTCAAAAATCCCGCTTTGACCCCTTTGACCCGTGTTTAGCAGCTTTTTAGGCTTGTGCACCCGCTAGTAGTCAGCTTTTTTTGAAAGTTAATACCGCCGGCGGCATCGCCCCATGCCGCCGGCGGTACCATCCATGTCACCGGCAGCATGGCCAAATCAGGCTCTGGAGACAGCTTTCATCTTCTCCCTTGGGACAGTCTTTTTTTGCCATTTTGGTAAAAATGGCTGAAAGGTCTCGAAGACCATCCCAATTTGCCTATTTAAACACACCTTAGGTTTCAAAAAAGGAGGAACAACACAAGAACAATATGAAACTTGAATTTAAAGAATCCTAGTGTGAGAAAGTAGTTCTAGTGAGATAAGAATTAGAAAAGGTAGGAAAAAGGATCTCAATCCATTTTTCCTAGTTTTTCTTCTTTGAACTCTTTGATTGTGAGTTTGGGTAAAGGGTTCAATGTTGAGAGTTTGTGTTGCATATTAGAGTAAATTTTGTAAAAAAATTCCAAAAATAATAAATTTACAAAAAAAGAAAAATATATTATATTGTTAAAGATTTATGATTTATATTGACTATAAAGATATATGATTCAAGTTTTAAAATAATTAATTTTATAAAGGTGTAAATTAAAATAAATATTATATAATATGAAATAGTATAAATTTGGAAAGAAAAATTAAATGGGTAAAATTTGTTGGGAAACAATGATCCGGATCATAAAATTGAACTAAAATATCCGGATCAAGTTTGGAAGGAATAAAAACTTAATCTCCTAAATCCAAATGAAAATATTCAGACAAGATCCAACCACAAGGTCATCCATTAAATATGTCAAGTACCTAAGCATGTACTGGAACTATCAGGATAAAGTTTGGAAAGGAAACAAACTTTAAGCCTTCAAAAATCAGCATCCGAAAGAACTGATTGCACTATCTCCGGAAGAAGACAGATCTGGAGATTCTGAGTCTAAGAGCATCCGGAAGACTCAGATATCAAGACAAAGGAAAAAGTTTTAAAGACGGCTTTTTCCTCCACCTTTTGGTCTATAAAGTCAAAGATCCTTTCCCCATATGCAAGACAAAAGAGACAGCTTGTGTTTTTCAGAAAAAGGACAAAAATATTGACACCAGACAGAAAAAGTTAACAACATTTTTAACATAGACCAATGACAAAGGCCCATAGAGCACACGGATTGGACCACTGGGTAAAAGTTGGTGCATCACAAAAGGCCAAGGAAAACGATCACTAACAACTTTTTAGCCTCAATCCCTAGTATTCAAACGGGTCAAAATTGAGTCTAACAGATAGATCAACGGTTCCGGTTGCGCCATATAAAACCTTATCAAGGGTGAAGATTTAATGCAAGCTCAATAACCCACAACGGCTACATTTATGATAGAAGCCTATAAAAAGGAAGCTTCACCAAATGAGAAGGTTGGCTGGTTGATTTGAAAAAACAAGTAACAAAGCACAAGCATTCAATCAGTTTACAATCCCTCCAAGAATCAAACAATTACAAATTTTTTGTAAGGATTCCTAAGTGAGTTATGAACTTAAGAAAATCTAAAACCAAAACCTTTGTGAAAACAAGAGTGTAAGGATCTCCAACTTGGGTGAGTTGTGAGATTAGGATACGACTTAAAGTTGGTACTTTATGTGGGATCTCCCTGTAGGACTTAGCTTAGATTCAGGGTAGAAGTCTAAGTGGTATATCTTGTTAAAGACTAAAGGACTCAGCTAGGAGTTGGTGCTTCTAGTGGTATATCCTACATCTGGAAGGGGTTACCATCCAGAGATGAGTTATAAGGCTTGATTCCTGCCAGTTGGGAAGGAATTCATTAGTGGAAAAGCTCGAAGGAAGGAAACTCTGGGGACTGGAGTAGGCAGGGCTGAACCAGGATAAAATCCTCTGTGTTTGACTTTTTTAACTCCTTATTTATTACATTATATTGTAGTAACTGCATCATCTAGATAGTAATCAAACACGCTATACTAAGACTTTCTAAAGTCTATTTGTTCAACAAAAAAAGGGTCATTCACCCCCCCTCTAACCTTATAAAGAGCCTCACAGGGACCTACAAGTGGTATCAGAGAAAGTGCTTAAACTAGAGATCTAACAATCTCGAGCTAAAGGTCCATATATTTTGATCAAAGAATCAAAATGAGTTTCCAAAACTCACAGCTTCTTCTGGAGGTATGTCTATTACCCATCCTCCGCTCTTCACCGGTGAACACCACATATATTGGAAAAACCAGATGAAGAACTTCATCCAATCACAAAGCATGCAAGCATGGTTAGTTATTAAAGATGGCCCATATGAGCCTACTTGTGAAGTAGAGGGTATGACTACCCGAAAGCCATCAAGTATGCAGGATGAGAATGATTTTAAAAAGTTGCATGAAAACGCAATTGCTATTAACATACTTTATTATGCCCTTAGTGCAGCCGAATTTAACATGATATCTAGATTTGAGACTGCAAAGGAAATTTGGGAAAATCTGGAGGTAACCTACGAAGGAACTAACAAAGTAAGCGAAGCCAAGCTTGATTTACTCCAGCAAAGCTTGAAACCTTTAAAATGGAGCAAAAAGAATCAATTAGTAGCATGAACACTAGATATACCAATCTAGTAAATAAGATGAAGAGGCTCGGAAAAGAAATCTCTGAAGTAGAGATGGTAAAGAAGGTGCTCCAGAGTGTCACCATGGAATGAAATAACAAGAAGACTGGCATTGAGCAAGCTCATGACTTAAATTTTTATATTTGTGATGAGCTCATTGGTAATATTTTAACCTAAGAGTTATCCTTGAAGAGATACAGCCAACAAGAAAAGAAGCCTGAGGAGAAAAAGAAAGTCAGAGCACTTAAGGCAGAATATATCGAATTATCTTCATCCGGAGAAGAAGAGCAAATCACTGAATCACTGAGCACCAAAGATCAACTTGCCCTATTAACTAGAAAGCTCAACAGATTCATACAAAAGAAAGATAGAAGGAAATCAAGAAAGTATGAATCTCAAAAACCAAAAGAAGGCACATCTAAAAGAGACAGGCCTAAAAATAATCTGGAAGAAAAGAAGGATCTGGAAAAAGAAGCTTTCTATTTTGAATGTATAAAAAAGGTCATTTCAGAACAAAATGTCCCAAGCTTAAGAAAATCAAGAAGTTCAAAAAGAAGGCAATAGTGGCTACCTGGAGCAACAAGGAAGAGATTAGCAGTTTATCTTCAACAAAAGAAGAAGAGACTACCAACTGTGCATTTATGACACTGACTGATCTGAAAGCAGAGCAATCCAGGAGGAATGCCTCTAAGCAAGGTACAGTGTAAATCGAAGAATCAGAATCAGAAATAGTAAACACTGAGGTAAACTCTTATTCTAATTCTGCTTCTAATCTTGACCTTGCTAGAGCTTTATCTATTGTGATCAAGAGTGTGAAGAAGAATGCAAAAGGAATCAAATCCTTAAGAAGATAAGTATTAGAGATCGCTGAGGATAATGAAGTCTTGGCACAAGATGTCAACTTGAGAAGAACAGCAAAGCACATTGATGAAGTTGAGGAGAACTACTTGAAGAATCAAGTACAAATGCTAAGTGCAATCTGATTGGACTGGATAAAGAAAAAGCCCTGATTAAGGAGGCATTCGAATGGAAATCCAATTCTTCACAAAGAAGGAGAAATCCAGTGAAAGTAAGTACCTAAACCCACTTGATCTATTTTATAGGTATACCTTAGATCCACAGTAGATCAACACACTTGGTATATTTATAGTTAATAATCAAGGCACATAACAGGTGATGAGAAGGCCTTCATTACATTGACCCAGAAGAAGGGAGGCAAAGTAAGCTTTAGAGATAATAAAAAAGGACAGATCATTGGACATAGAACCATTAGATCTGAATTAAAAATTAAAGATTTCTCGCTGGTTGATGGACAAAAGTTCAACTTACTAAGTGTAGTCCAACTCTGTGATAAAGGAAGAAAAGTCACTTTTGATTCCGGAGGCTGCTCAATATATGATAGTAAGTCTAATCAACTTATACTTTATGCACCTAGAGTAAATAATGTCTATTCTGTTAACATTAAAAATGAGAAAAGAATATCTGCTTGGTGTCTAAAGAAGAAGAATCATGGCTATGGCAACGGAGGTTGGGACATGTTAGCATGAACCTCCTGTCCAAACTAGCCAAAAAGGAATTAGTAGTGGGTTTGCCTAAGGTTGTTTTTGATAAGGATCATCTATGCACTGCATGTCAATTAGGTAAATAGCATAAGAAAAGTTTCCCTTTCATCTCCTACATTCCTTCTAAAAGAGTACTTGAGCTCTTATATATTGATCTCTTTGGCCCAATCAAACCATTGAGTTTAGGTAGAAGAGAATACACCATGGTCATTATGGATGATTATTCTCGATATACCTGGGTGCTCTTGCTAGCAAGCAAAGATGAGGCCTTTGACCAATTCTAAAAAACATTCATCCGGATAGAAGTAGAATAGGGAATAAGCAGTGCACGCATCCGGAGTAATAACGGTGAAGAATTTAAAAATAATCAGTTTGCTAAATTTTATGACTCTAAGGGAATTGAGTATAACTTCTCTAACCCTCACACTCCTCAACAAAATAAAGTTGTTGAGAGAAAGAACAGGACCATAGTTGAAATGGCTAGAACAATGCTAAATGGGAATTGTTTGCCAAAATACTTTTGGGGTGAGGCCGTAAATACAACATGCTATATTTTGAATAGAGCTCTCATTAAAAAACCATAGAAAAGACCCCATATGAAATCTGGAAGGGAAGAAAACCTAAAATTGGGTACTTTAAGGCATTTGGATGTAAATGCATCCTAAATGATAGAGAGCAACTAGGAAAATTTGATCCTAAATCTGATGAAGCAATTTTTCTTAGCTACTCAACACATAGTAAGGATTACAGAGTCTTCAATAAACGAACCCAAACTGTGGTAGAATCTATACATGTAGATTTCAATGAGAGTAACCACGCTGGTAAAAGAAGTTCAACTCTGAAAAATCCAGTTCTGGAATTTGAAAAATCTGGAGAAAAGAAGGAAGAAGAAGGAATTCCTAATTCATTTAAATCAAGAAGTACAAAGAGGAAGATGAAGGAATATCTTTTGATCCAGAAGTACAATAAGTTAATCTCAACCCCCAGGAGATTGACTTCAATGAAGGCCAAGAAGGAGTGGTTGAAGCTAAAATAGAGCAAGTCCCAGTTCAGCATGAAGGCGTACAAAGGGAGATTTAGACTTGTAGAAATCATCTGGTAGAAGCCATTTTGGATAATGTCCAAAATTCAGTTAGAACCAGAGGTCAACTCAATAGGATGATGAGGCATGCTGCTTTTATCTCATTAATTGAGCCAAAGAAATTCCAGGATACAGAAGGCAATGAAAGTTGGATGATGGCCATGCAAGAAGAACTGGATCAATTCTCTAGAAATGATGTCTGGGATCTACTACCACCTCCTAAAGGAAAATCAAACATAGGCACTAAGTGGGTATTCCAAAACAAACTAGATGAATCCGGAGTAGTGGTAAAAAACAAAGCAAGATTGGTTGCTCAAGGCTACAATCAATAGGAAGGGATTGACTTTGAAGAAACATTTGCCCTTATAGCAAGACTAGAAGCAATCTGGATTTTATATGCTTTTGCATCATTCATGGGATTCACATTGTTCCAAATGGATGTCAAAAGTGCATTTCTCAATGGAGTTATCCAGGAAGAAGTCTATGTGAAGCAGCCACCTGGATTTCAAGACACAAAGCATCCGGATCATGTGTACAAGCTGAAGAAGGCTCCTTATAGATTAAAGCAGGCACCCAAAGCCGGATATGAGAGATTAACCTCGTTCCTTATATCCAAGGGTTATATCAGAGGCAAGGTAGGTACCACACTCTTCATCAACAAGAAGAAAAATGATATTATTCTAGTCCAAATTCATATAGATGATGTCATATTTGGAGCAACTGATGAAAGAATGTGTGAGGAATTCAGCTCAGAAGGAATTTGAAATGTCCATGATGGGAGAACTCAATTTTTTCCTTGGTTTACAAATCAAGCAAAGTCCGGATAGGATTTTCATTAACCAGTCAAAATATGCCAAGAAGATCTTGAAGAAGTTTAAAATGGACAAAAGCAAGCCTATGTCCACTCCAATGGGATCAGATACAGTCCTATCCAAGAACTGTGAAGGAAAAGATGTTAATCAGAAGCTCTATAGAGGGATAATTGGCTCACTCCTATACTTGACAGCTAGCAGGCTTGACATACATTATGTAGTCTATTACTATGCAAGATATCAAGCCAATCCTAAGGACTCTCATCTCAAAGCTGTAAAAAGGATCCTCAGATACCTACTAGGAACCACTGAAGTTGGGCTATGGTATCCTAGTAATGGTGATTTCACACTCTAAGGGTTTACTGATGCAGATTATGGGAGAGATACTCTAGAGAGAAAGAGTACATTCAGAGGTTTCCATTTCCTCAGAGATTGCTTGGTATCATGGTACAGCAAAAAGCAAACTTCAGTTGCTTTATCTACCACAAAAGCAGAATATATGGCAGTTGAAAGTTGTGTGGCTCAACTCCTTTATATCAAGCAATAACTAGAAGATTTTGGAGTTCAATTCGGACGTGTGGATGTTATGTATGACAACAAAAGTGCTATTGATATGTCAAAAAATCCAGTACTCTATAGCAGGATGAAGCATGTGAATATAAGGCATCATTTCATTTGGGATCATGTGATGAAAAAGGATGTTGCCTTGGTATACATTCCAACAAATGAGCAACGAGTAGACATCTTTACTAAGCCACTAAGTAAAGATCAATTTGGGAAGCTAAGGGAATCAATTGGTATGCCAAATCCAATTTGAAGTTAATCCAAAAGACAATCCAAAATCAATTTTGATCCTTGGTAAGACAAATCCGAAAGAGATGAAGCTTAGAAGAAAAATTTATTTCGGAAGAAAGAGTGCCACATCAGCAGATAAAAGGATAGATGGCAGTAAAGGCACTGAAAAGTAACTGCACCAGTTTTGAATTTCAAACGTCTATTGGCTGTTATACGCGCAAGTGGAAAGACAACTGTCATAAAACTAAACTGTTATAATTCTCCAGTTTAAATGTCGTTAGCTTCTCTCCTTTAATTCTATCTTCCATATCACCAATGCAGTTAACTTTAACTGAATCCTGACTACCAAACTACCCTCACTTTGAAAAATCTTATAAAAACCCCCCAAACATCACTTTTCTTCTCTATGCGAGTAACTAAGTACTGTTACTCTACAAATTTAAAAAACCAGAACCCTAATTTCTTTATACTCACTAAAATGGCAGCAATCATGATAGAAGCTGGTCCCGTGATGCTTCCAAACCAAAATATCTTTACAGAATTTGATATGAAAGATGAAGACTTCAAACCTCTTAAACTCAAAGACACCAATTCAGTCGTACCCACTGACTATTTGGGTGATAAATTCCTATTCAAAACGGACAGCTACTCCAAATTGATTGAGGATCAACATTTGAAAGAATTTCGCCAAATCAACTGCCCAACTTATCTGGAGTTGGTGAATGAATTCTGTGACAACCACTATGCCCATAAGAAGTTTGATGCACTGCGAACTAAGGTTCAGAATAAGGAAGTCACAATCACGCCTGATTTCTTCAAAAAATATCTCCATATGAAAAATAGTGGAGTTCGGATGCGAGTGGATGGTGATGAATTGAAAGTGAAGTATGAGCTGGAGTTATGGCTTCTGGAGAGGTATTTTGGAGATAAATTCTCCACCTACTGGCCACAGGGACCAAGAATTCTACAACATGTGCTTGCCAAGTTAGTGTCCTGCTTTCAACACTGTGTACTCCAGCACTAGATAGAATTAAGAGAAGTCAATATGCCAGTACTCATTATCCACCATCTCAAGTACTATAGGAATTCCTATGGGGCTCTTATCGCCAGGATTCTTCAAGCAAATAAGGTAAATCTCATTGGATTCCAGGGCATAAATGGCAAAGCAATTCTGAAAAAGAACTTTCTAAACCTAAGATTTAATAAGGAGTGGGATGAAGGTAAGGCCCTACGACAGAAAGAGGAAAAGAAGAATAAGGCAAGAAAGGCCGTTAATCCAGCACGAGAGGCCCTTGTTCCCAAAAAGCGTAGAACCACTAAGCCAAGCGCTCAAAAGCAATTGGTTATAGTTTCAAAAGTGGAAGAAGTAGATGAGGATGCACTCATCCTAAACCAAATTTTGAAGGGTAGTCTAGAAAAGCCAAAGTTAAGGGGAAGGCTGATCAAAATAGCTGATAAGTTGAAGAGACTGGTTTGTGATCTAAAAGTAAGGGAGATAATTGCAGTAGCTGCTACTACGATCAGGAAAGGTTATAAAAAGGGACAGAAGAGAAAAATAGCAGACATGCTAATAGAAGGGCATGGGTCTGATGAGGAGGAAATGGAGGATGAGGTTTCAATGCCATAGAAGCAATTCACCCAGAAGGGTTATACTTTTGATGAGGCAGTCAAGGCTCAAAAGCATCAAAAGAAAATAGCTAAGAAGCCAGATGTAATTGTAATTGATGAAGAAGCTGCGAAAAGGGTAGTGTTAGAAGAATTAGCTAAGGCTAAAATTTCCAAGGGCAAGGTTGTGCCTGAATCAAATGAAGACATCCTTTCGAAAGATCATTAATATGAGGAAATGATGGCATTTATAGCAGATAATTACAGACAAAATAATCTAACCATCAAGGGACCTAGAGGATCCTCTGCTACACCCATCCTTATAAATCAAGCTGCCTTAGCTTAACTGTCAAAGATTTCGGAATTCGACTTATATAATTTCCAATCTATCACAAAACCTCTTTTTAAGAACCTGCTAAATCCAAAAGTTAAAATCCAAGCTGAAATAAGTCCTATAAAGGCAATTATAGAGGGTGTTGAGGATATTTCCAATGCACCCGGGCCTGCTATTAAAAGTCCTGAAAAGGCATCTATAGAGGGCATTGAGGATAATTCCAATGCGCCTATGGAAAGGATTGTAAGTCCTGTTAAGGCATTAGTAGGGATGGCTGAGGACATTACCAGTCATCCGGGGGCTAAAGTGGAAGAAAGGAAGGAAGAAACAGCAACTCAAAATCCAGACCACTAAGCATTAATCAGTGAGGTAACTTCTATCACAACTATATTAAATACTACTGCTAACCCTGCTGTTGGTAATGACATAGCAGATAACACCAAGGATAACTTAGACACAAAAAATCAAAATATGTTGAAGGAATAAGTGCCTAACCTGGATAATATAATTGTGGAGGAGGGACTTGGTCTGAGTTCCCACGAGCACACTTCTAAAGGGACTCATGGGGTGAGGCCAGTCCAGGGGAAAGGTTGGATAAAAGAAAAGAAAAAGAACAATCAAGCTCGGAAGAAAGTAATAAGGAAGAAGATGATAAGCCCTTCAGAAGCAGTTCTAGTTTTGGAGATGACTTCTCCAGCTCATCCGGAGATAAAACTCCTTCCTCTGCCAGCCCTATAAAAATTCCTGCCAGCAATACTAGACAAGCCAAAGTCACAGCCGCACTTAAACTCTTACAAGAAGCTGCTCTTGAAGAGAATAAGGAAACATATGTCAAGCAGAGTCTCCGAAATATTTGCAGACACCTAAAAGCTGTTGAAAAGGTGCTCCTAAGTGAATTCCAGACTTTGGACTTGAAGTGGGAGTTAGGAGAAATCAAGCAATCAGTGAATAAAATAGAAGAAAAAGTTCTAGATTTCTCTACTCCTGGAGTAATTGCTCAAGCTTCTCTATCGCAGATAACTCCCATCATAAATGAGATTAAAGAAAATGTTACCACAGCTAACTGGACTGCAAGTCAAGCCCACACCTTGGCATTAAATAATTGTGGCTCACTCTTGGATAAAATTACATCCTCATCTTCTGTGCTCTCAACATACATCAAGGAGTACATAGATACCAAGTTTGAAAACTTGTCAAAATTCATAGAAGAAAGGGATCTCAAGCCGGCAATCATAGAACTGGGAATAGACTAGCAAGTAGTTCAAGAAATGCTTAAGAATTTTCTGGATGAATCTCTCCCTCAGATCTAAGAAAAATTACAAGATGAGATGGGTGAAGAGATGGGAAGCCGCTTGGCAGGATTGGAGAAAATAATAAATGACTGGAAAGCCTCCATCACAAAGGAAGTCAAACTCTAAACGGAATCCATTCATAACATCCGGAGAGGAACTAGTGAAGAAATAACTCTCCTTCAAACCGGAATTAATATCCTCTCCTTATCCGGATCTTCCTCTATACCATACATTCCGGAAAGCCAACTCCTTTCGGTCTTTCATAATCTTGTTCAAGCCATTGGGGATTCCAGATTCTTTGATAAAAAAGGAGTGACAACTCTGTTAAAGTTCCTCTTCCCCTACTTTGACAAAAAGGATCAAGAGTTTGTACTTCACATCCATCCTGCAATCAAATAGGCCTATACTCAACTTAAGAAAACCATCTGACCCTAGTACCTCACTCCAGCAACAGTTGATCACATTATTGAAGAAAGGAGTAAGGTAATGTTGATTACTCTGTATACTCAAAAGCTTGGCAAGAAGCCTAGGATAATAGAACCTATATGGTAATCCATCCACAAGCTGCAAATAAAAAAGGGGAGATAAGTCTAACAAGTCAATAAGGATCTAGATCTGGCAAGGGCAAGGAAAAGGAAGGAGGACCATCCAATGGGAATTAGACTAGCTATAATTCTTATAATGTAAAATGTTGTAATAGCTAGATTCACTATTATATATTTCTGTATATTGTAATCCGGAACTTCATTGATGTTAACCATTGTTAACAGCAGAAGTATATACAGTGAAACAATCTAATTCTCAAAAATTGCATCTAAAGTATAATCTATAATTGTACTAAAATAGACTTAGAAGCTAGAACTGAAAAATGTTGGAGGAGTTAGGATGCTAGAACTATAGGGGAGTAACTGTAAATGACTAAGTATCAAAAATCATACTTAGATCATATACCCCCTTCATCATGCTTAGTTGACTTAGGTTTTTATTTCCATCAAATGGGGGAGATTGTTGGGAAACAATGATCCGGATCATAAAATTAAATTAAAATATCCGGATCAAGTTTGAAAGAAATAAAAACTTAATCTCCTAAATCCAAATGGAAACATCCAGACAAGATCCAACCACAAGGTCATCCATTGAAGACATCAAGTACCTAAGCATATACTGGAACTATCAGGATAAAGTTTGGAAAGAGAACAAACTTTAATCCTTCAAAAATCAGCATCCGGAAGAACTGATTGCACTATCTCCGGAAGAAGACAGATTCGGAGATTCTGAGTCTAAGAGCATCTGAAAGACTCAGATATCAAGACAAAGGGAAAAGTTTTAAAGACAGCTTTTCCCTCCACCTTTTGGTCTACAAAGTCAAAGATCCTTTCTCCATATGCAAGACAAAAGAGACACCTTATGTTTTTTAGAAAAAGGATAATACCGGACAGAAAAAGGTAACAACCTTTTTAACATAGACCAATGACAAAGGCGAGTGAAGCACACGGATTGGACCAATGGCTAAAAGTTGGTGCATCACAAAAGGCCAAGGAAAACGATCACTGACAACTTTTTAACCTCAATCCCTAGGATTCAAACAGGTCAAAATTAAGTCTAACGGATTGATCAACGGCTCCGGTTGCTCTATATACAACCTGATAAAGGGTGAAGATTTAATGCAAAATCAACAACCCACAACGGCTACATTTATGATAGTATAAAAGGGAAGCTTCACCAAATGAGAAGGTTGGCTGGTTGATTTGAAAAAACAAGTAATAAAGCACAAGCATTCAATCAGTTTACAATCCCTCCAAGAATCAAACAATTACAAATCTATTGTAAGGATTACTAAGTGAGTTATAAACTTAAGAAAATCTAAAACTAAAACCTTTGTGAAAACAAGAGTGTAAGGATCTCCAACTTGGGTGAGTTGTGAGATTGAGATATAACTTAAAGTTGGTGCTTTGAGTGGGATCTCCCTGGAGGACTCAGCTTAGATTCGGGGTAGAAGTCTAAGTTGTATATCCTGCTAAAGACTAAAGGACTCAGCTAGGAGTTGGTGCTTCTAGTGGTATATCCTACATTCGGAAAGGGTTACCATCCGGAGACAAGTTGTAAGGCTTGATTCCTGCCAGTTGGAAAGGAATCCACTAGTGGAAAAACTCGGAGGAAGGAAACTCTGGGGACTGGAGTAGGCAGGGCCGAACCAGGATAAAATCCTCTGTGTTTAATTTCTTTAACTCCTTATTTATTGTATTATATTGTCATAACTGCATCATCTGGATCATAATCAAACACGCTACACTAAGACTTTCTAAAGTCTATTTATTCCGCGAAAAAGGGTCATTCACCCTACCTCTGACCTTATAAAGACCCTCATAGGGACCTACAAAATTAAATTTAGAAAAAATAATTAAAAATTAAATTAAGAATAAATGGAGAAAAAATGCATTTAAGGTGAAAATATAAAAATTAGTTAGGAAAGATAAGAAAAAGATTTTATTTCTTTGACCTTCATTAATATTAAATATTATTAATGAATTCATTAAATGTTTTTAGATAAAACTAAGTACATGGCGGTACTTGCCATGTACCGTATAATCATCCTTATAAAAGAATAACTAAAAACCTAAATAAGAAATATGATACAATTTTTAAGAAAACCATTATAATATGTTTGAAACGCGAAAAATGTTATGTTAATATATTTAATAAGAAAAAAAATGAATGTGATTGTTGTGTCATGAAAATATGTATATATGAATAGCAAGAGACTTGTTGTGATAAAGGTCTTATCTAGCGATTGAGGTCGAAGCTGTAATCTTAATGATTATAAATTTAAGTCTATTTTTGAGTAGGATGAAACTTTTTTATTATTAATGTAAAATATTTTTTTTATAAAAAAGAAGAGTAAGAGATTTATGTCAATGATGCAAATATTTATTTTTTTTGCATTATCAATTTAAAAAGGCCTAGTACATCTGGATCCCCCTATAGTTGTCCCTAAAAACCCCTCAGTTAGGGGTGAGTAAATGTCGGTTTGGTTCAAAAATCAAACTGAACCGAATCAAGTACCAAATAAAGAAAATGCTAGAACCGAATATATTTTGGTTTGGTATAAACCGAACTGAATTATTTCGGTTCGTTTCAAATTGATTCGGTTTTAAACCATAATAATTTTTATTAATTTTTTATTTTTTAAATATAATAAATTTAATGTATTAAATAACTAAAAATCAATATAAGTATCTTTCAACACAAATAAATTATTGTTAATCTAAGAAGAAAAGCTTTATTGTGAAGTATAAAATGTAAATTGGACTAGAAAAATATAAACAAATTGACATAAAATAGATTAAAAAAATAAATAAAACCAATTCGGTTTGATTTTCGGTTTTTGACCAAAAAAACCGAACCGAAAACTAAAATAACGAAAATATATAAATCGAATTCGGTTCGATTTGGTTCATGCCGATTCGGTTCGGTTTCTCAGTTCAATTCGATTTTTTCGATTTTTGCTTTCCCCTACCCTCAGCACCCTGAACTTATAAAAGTTCCACAGAACCCCTCAAAATTCATTAAAGTAAACTTTATAACCCCGTGAACTTGTTAAGGTGGTCCTTATAGTCCATTGAACTTGTAAAAATGAACCTCATAGCCCCTCTATGCTGACATGCCCAATTTATTCGATAAATCAATCTTTGATTCAACTTTTAACGAAACAATCTTAGATTCAATCTATAAAAAAATAAAATTAGACATATCAGCATCAAAAGTCAATAAGGTTCACGTTTAACAAGTTTAAGGGGCTACAAAGTTCACTCGAAAAAGTTCAAAGGAAATTAGATACTTTTAGGGAATAGAGATATATTAGGCATTGTCCATTATTTCGATGGGGACAAAGATTCACAATTCTTTGGCTTTAGATTATAATGAACTAAAGCAAAATGATTCATTAAACTGTCTGAGCTTCTTTTTATTGTGATGTCACGGATAGCTGTTTGCAACTCTACTTCAGGGTCAATTGAAAATAACCTCTCCGTAATTATATGGGTAAGATTGCGTACATCTGACCTCCTTACCCTGTTTATGCAGGAGCCATTGGGATATTGTTATTGTTGTTCTAGAGATATATTAGGCCCGATGAATTCCACAATAAAAAGGTCACGTGCTGAAATTTAGAGTCATGTCCTGTGGGTATTATGGAATCATGGATTCAGGACATGAACAAATTACTGTAAAACTAAAGAATCTTTGTCTGCCGCGTGGGTAATGCGCATGTAATTTGCAGCCTCATATTTCCCACAACATTTGACCCTTTTTCTGTTTCAGTTGATAGTAATATCAACTCACAATTTCTTGGATACTTTATAATTATTACCATTATAGGAAAAATCCATCTCATTTATACCTAATGTGCTGAATTTGAATTGAAAAAAACGTATTTCCATTTCGACAAAAAAAAAGGAAATAAAAGCATAATGTCTCAATTGAAATAAATGACTCAATGCAAAAATTAAACAAGTTAAACTCTCCCTCCGTATTTTTAAAATAGACATTCTAACCTAAAAATAAATTATCAAAATACTTATTATTTGTATTTTTTATATATTTTTTTCATTATTCTTCCAACTATTTCTTTCGTATTAATTACATTTGGATAAAAAATTAAGGTATTAATTTAAGAGATAAGGATAAACTAGTATTTTCATATCCTTAACAAATAAGTTTAATAAGAAGCGTGAAACTAATAGAAAGACAAGTAAAAAAATATGGAGGGAGTATATATATTAATTTTACATATTCCTTTTCAGTTGATTAACGAATAAGAGCTAAATCTTATTCATTAAAAAGAATAAGTAAATGCAAACCGACAATTAATGAAAGACTTAGCTAAATAATTCTTTGTTCTTTTCAACTTTAATTTGATTCATTTCGGTTCAATTCATTTTAATTCAGATCCATCAAATCAGTTTAGTTTAAACTTTGATATTATTAATTAATACAATAAAATAAATTATAATTAATAATTAATTTTAATTTTAGTTTTAGTTTTAAATATAGTAATTTCAATTAATATTGTTAATGAGAATTTATAATAATTATAATATTAAAACATTGTAATAATAATGAATAATTATAAGTAATATAATGAATAATAAATATAATACTAAGAATTCAAAATTTATAAAAATCATAATACTGATTATTATAATAAATTATTATAATCATATATGTAAATAATAATTATTAGTATTATTTTAATTGAAGCATCAATAAATATATACTTATAAATAATTATTACATATTATATTTTTTATATTGTAATTACGATAACAATAAATATTATGAATAATTAATAAAAAAATAATTATGAAATTCGATCAAACATAATTTTTAATAAAAATGAATTTAAATATTAGTAAAATTATTTTTTAATAACTATTTATTATTAAATATTATTAACTTAATAGTATAACTATACATTATTTTTATAATTAGCCTTGGTATAATTGGTAGATTCATTAATTATGGATCGGAATGACCAAGGATTAATTTTCTGGCTCCTGCTAAAATTCTAATTATTTCAAAAACAATTCTTATACTTACTAACAATTATTTATTATCATATATTATTATTGATTGTTCATATTTACAGTAATTATAATTTATGTGGCATATGTTCTAATCTAGTTGTTAAAATTGAAACTGTAATCTCTAGAGGTTTCAGTTTTCAGACATACCAGGAGTGGGTGGAAATTAATTGAAATGTACAACTTTATTATTTTTTAATTTCAGAGAATCCAAATCCAAATCCTTCATGTTTAATTTGTTGGGTGTATTCACAATAATGATTTTATTTCATTTTAAGACAGTTCCAATTTGGCAATTAAGCTTTATTTAGTTTCAATGATGGTATACTTTTTTCGCAAATTTCTCAATAAATTATGTAAGAGTTTATACAGGGACGGTGCAAACAAAAAATAAAGTGATACTTTTATTGAAAAATATTTATTGTATTTAATTTAGTTTTGTACGGCACATTAGTTATTTTTTATTTTAAAATGTAAGTATTTATGTTGAAATAATTTTTTATAGCAACACAACATAATCTTGTCATTCAATCACTCTAGTGGTTACAATTTCTTTTTAAAGTGAAGAAAAAAATTAAGGATTCTAGATTCGAACCTCATATTCTTTAAAATTTAAAATGTTTTTATTTCTTATAAAAAAAGTCTTTTCAAACATAAGTCATACATAAATCTCTTTATTTTGCATTTTGTTATTAGCATCAAATCAAATTTTATACCACATATCTAATAATTGTAAAAACTAAAAATGCAAATTAATAATTATTTTTATAAAAAATAATGAAACCATATAAAGTCATATATACCTTTTATATAAAACCGTATTTTTTATTATAAGCAAACTTTCCATTCTCTAACATCTAATCAAAAAAGATTTTATCCAACCCCCACTCAACGAGACATTCAATATCTGATATCAAGAGGCTAAAAGCTCTTAAATGATCATGTGTCCTTTATTTGAACTTAATAAATAAATAATGTAATAAAAAATTTATGAGGTAATTAATTAATTAATTTTATTTTATTTTATTCATTTTCTCCCATATCAGACACCGATTTAGACATTAGAGTGGGCTACACCTGCCAAACTCTGACGTGGTCCCTTTAACACTCTTTTTATCTTGCAGGTTTAACATCGTTTGGATCCCATGACATCAATATAGATGTTGACATGTTTCCTGACGGGTCCAATATGTTACAAATTTGTGTCTCACTAATACATTTATTGAAATGTGCATTGAATGTTCTTTTTACATATCAATGATTTAAGTGTTGTGTAAATTTTAAAAAAGTACCTTATAGTTTCACTTATTTATAAAACGGGATTTGAAAATTTTTTTTTTATAAAACGGGGTCTATGGTTTCAAAAAATTTGCAAATAAAGGATCCTCGATATTAAATTATGTCCCGAAAATGGGTAATCTTATTCATATTTATTTGAATTTTTGCTGCATGGTTATTAAAAATACAATACACATCAATGATAAATTTATTATTTTTTGAGTAGTGCAAATATTTTTTTAATTAAATTGTGATAATAAATTTTAAAAATCATAAAAAATAAAAAAAACTCCAAAAATTAGTCAAATCATGATGTATAATTTTTAAATAATAAGGTTAAATTATTAGAATCTTGCATTGTTTAAAGTATTCAATGTATCACCACTATTCTGAAATTATAGGTCCCATTTTGTAAATATTTTGAAACCATAGACCATATTTTGTAAAAAAAACTCCTTAAACCACGTTTTATAAATTAGTGAAATCACATGATACTTTTTAAAGTTTATCCTAATTTTAATAGAATTCAGTTTAACTCTAACCCAAACCAATACGGTATAAGTTTTTTTCCAGAAACAGTTTGATAAAGCTAAATCAATAAGAGCAGTTATTGGTTGACAATTAACCGACTGGTCCAACCATTCTAGTTGGTATAAGATTGAGTAATAGTATCATGGCAAAGACTTGGTCTAGTAGTTGAATCTTGAAGGTGTGAACCTAAAGATCACAGGTTGAAATTCACATATATGTGGGGTGAGATGAGGTTTTTCTTTATTATTATTATAATCCTAACGAGGAAATTTAAAAAAAATTGAGTAATAGTATTAAAGTAAGGGCTTAAGGGGATGTAGGATGAGGACGGACAAAGAAAACATTTTTCTAATTTTATTTTTCTGTAAATGTTTTTTTATTTGTAAAAAGAGCTGGGGCATCCCAAGTCGAACGTGGGAAACCGAAACAATAATGAGTGTATTTGAGCAATTATTAGTTGAAGCATCGCACCAATACTGGTTGGCTTTCCTGTTCTTCTGGTATCTTTTTCTAATTAATCTTCATTTATGTGCAATCAAATCAATAATAATATAACTATTTATATAGTATAAGTTATGGTTTGCTCTACATAAATATTAAATACATATATCATATTCATATATACCATCTACAAACTAAATATTAACTTGTTTACATCCCAATGATGTGTGGCAAAAATGGGAATACCATTTAGTTACTCTTTTATTAAATTTAATTTTTTTAGTTTAATGCTTCTACAATATGGTATACGATCATCTTAAATTAGTGCACAAGAGTTCATATACTTTCATTTTCATATTGATACATTTTTTTGTTGTGTCCAAAATTTATACATACGAGTAGAATCGTGTAGAATCAACTGATCATTTATCATAAAAACTATATTGTGATCATAATAATAAAATGAAATTGGTAAGTGAAATCATATTAACTATATTGGCACACCGACTTTTTACATATTTTTACATCGTTGGATCTATCAACGTTTTCCCGATTCAACTCTTCCGTTACACTTTGAATTTCTCTCTTTAAAAGAAAAATCTAACATCTCCCATCAGTATGGCTTCACCAGTTCCTCTTCTATCTGCCATTGACCTAAAAGTTTAAGTTGATAGGTATGACCAAATCGTAGTATTTATATTATTCATGACATTTTCCCGCACGCAAATGCCTCAAGGATTGAAGCGCATAAAATACAGACCCATTCCGCTATGTGTTGCAATTATTTCAACAGATGAAGCTGCTAGGATTCGAACCTTCGACCTTTAGATCTAAGCTGCTCTGATACCATGTCATGGAACCAACAAGACCTAAAAGCTTAATATGATAGGTAAGACCAATAATAGTGTTTATATTATTCCTGACACTATTTATGTTCGATACACATACTACTGACACATCCACCATTGACATAGTTACACACTATTAACCAACAAGGTGTAGCTCTGTTGACAACACAGGCTGAGCAAGTTGAAGGAGAACAAAGTTTAAATCCTACTAAATACACATGTTGGGAGGGGTGAGGAGTTTTAACTGCGACTAAGCCTCGAATAAGATTATTTCAATAGAGATACTTGGAAATAGTAAAAAAAATATCTTGCATGTTGGATATCCCACATTGATTGTGGTTTGAGCAATGTTGCTCCTTATATAAGTGAGTCAACCCTCACCCTTTGAGGTACTTTTTGGGGTGAGTTAGGTCATTGTTCCACACAGCATCAGAACCCGATTATGATATTGGGTCACCAGTTGATAGCTCCACGCTCCAAATAGATTTCAGCGTGAGGGGGTGTGTTGAATATCCCACATTGATGGTGGTTTGAGCAATATTGATCCTTATATATGTAAGGTAACTCTCACCCTTTGAAATATTTTTTTGAGTGAATTAAGTTATTGTTCCACATTAACTATTCGATTATAGTTAACCTAATAAAAAAAATGCCACGCAAGCTTGGTGAGGACAAAGATGACACTTGGATAACGTTTGAGACTTTTGCTTCACTTCTTACTTATTACAGCATAACATAGCCAACCATAAAATTACATATTTGCTATATATTATACTATATATAAAGAAACTGATATTATTATATAATAAACCTTTGTTCTGAAGTTCTTAAGCTTAGGCCGATAAACCGGAAAAGCAACAGGTTGAAGGGTAGTAGCTTAACTTAGAGCATCTCTAATAGATTGTGGGTTCTAAATTGATGTGGCATGTGAAATAAAATTCTAAAATCTAACTACAATAGCTTGTATATCTAATTACTAATTATACTTTTTTTTAAATAAAAAAAATTAAATAGATAACCTTTAACCATTAAAATATTATTATTCAATATTCTATTTAATTATCTATTTATAGAAGATCAAATAGATAATGTTTAAAATTTAAATGACACCTCATATTAGAAAGAGTAATTAAAAGATCTATTAAAGAGTATTTTTTAAATTCAATATCCATTTTTACTTATATGTCAAGAAGAGAAATAGAATAAAATATTTATTAGAAATGCCCTTATCGGTATGTTATCCTGTACACTCACTATATTTTTTTGCTATAAATACACGTGGAATTCCAGGAGGCATAAGCTGCTCTGGCAAAAAAAAGTGCAGGATAATGGGGCCCAGAGGTAAAACGGGATAACGGGGCGGGGACCACTGATACAACAAGCCTGCAGCCCAAATTGTGAGCTTAATGATCGAGGGGCCTAGCCCACGCCGGACCATTAGCCGCCACGTCATCCCTTCTCTCATCATTCCGTTTTCTGGTCCCATTCTCAACCACTAGAGGCTCACAACCCCTTCCTATCACTATTTATTTCAATTTCAGTTTTTTTTAAATATAAAACTATATAGTTAACTTTTTTTAAGTGTGTTTTTTTTAAAATTAAGGCGGTAAATGAGTTGAGTTACTCATTAATTACTCGGCGCTCGGCTCGATCAAAGTTCATTTAAGTTCGGTTCGTTACTAAATGAGCTTGTTCGTGAATAAAATTTCAGGCTCGTTATCGTAAACGATAAAAGCTTGAACAAGGGGATACTCGGCTCGAAAGCTCGTGAAGATGCTCGATAAGAGGCTCGTGAACTAGTTCGCCAGCAGGATCGTTATTAGGATCGTGAACAGGCTTGTTAACATATTTGAAAACTTTATACATTATATTTATGAAATAGATAAATTATGAATAAGTATAAAACAGTGTGTGTAAAATGGATATAAAAATGAAAAATATAAAATAAATAGTAAAGGAAAAATATGTATAAGAGTAATATATAAAATATAAATAAAAAAAGAAAAAAAATGAATATAAAGCCTAACAGGAAGAAGAGCTGATAATTAAAAATAGTCGCAACTCTTAGCTTCAATTTTTCTAGTATCAGGTATTGGCTGATAAAATGCATATGTTTGATACTTTAACTACTTGTTATTGTTCAAAACAATGCATGAAAGTGATTGGAATTTTGTCCCCAATTAAACAAGCATTATATATGTTAGAAATCGACTATATATGCAAGGATATTGAAACAATAAAGAGAGAAAGCAGAGAGAGAATTTGAGAGAAACTTTTATTTCTTATTTCTGAGATATATGAAAATGAAGAAATTGAATTCCTATTTATAGAGAAATCCAACGGTAAGAATAGTAAATAGGTAAGAAACATTTTACAGAAAATAATAATGACAGGTAGAAAAGTAGAAAATATATTACATCAAATTATTAAGGAGGTGGACCCTACATCAATAATTTAATGACAAGGGTCACATCAAATAATTTAACACTCCCCCTTTTGATGTGTCATCTGCCGCGAATGAAACACTGCCTCGTTAAAAACCTTACTAAGGAAAAACCCTGTGGGATAAAAACCTTAGCTAAGGGAAAAAGAGTACAGTGTTTACTCCCCCTGTTCGCGAGTTGACTGGAGATCCTTAAGACGTCGCATTCCAATGCTGTAAGTTAATTTCTTGAAAGTTGAGGAAGGTAAAGCCTTGGTAAACAAATCTGCTAAATTATTACAAGAGCGGATTTGTTGAATATTGATTTCACCATTCTTTTCTAGATCATGAGTGAAGAAAAATTTTGGTGAAATATGCTTTGTTCTGTCTCCTTTAATATAACCTTCCTTCAATTGAGCAATACAAGCAGCATTATCTTCATATATTGTCGTCGGACCTTCCTTGACCGTAACTTTTTCACATGCTTCTTGGATATGTTTGATTAATGATCTCAACCACACACATTCACGACTTGCCTCGTGAATAGCTATTAACTCCGCATGATTTGAGGAAGTAGCTGTAATTGTTTGTTTTGTCGATCGCCAAGATATAGCTGTTCCTCCATATGTGAATAAATAGCCCGTCTGAGATCGAGCTTTGTGTGGGTCGGATAAATAACCCGCATCCGCATATCCAACTAATTTAAGCTTAGATTCATGTGAATAAAATAAGCCTAAATCAATAGTTCCTCGAAGATAGCGCATTATATGTTTAATTCCATTCCAATGTCGTCTTGTAGGTGCAGCGCTGTATCTTGATAATAAATTAACAGAGAATGCTATATCCGGTCTTGTGTTATTAGCAAGATACATTAAAGCACCTATTGCGCTTAGATACGGTACTTCAGGACCGAGAACTTTTTCATTATTTTCTCTAGGACGAAAAATATCCTTTTTCACATCGAGTGATCGTACAACCATTGGGTTACTCAATGGATGTGCTTTGTCCATATTAAATCGTTTCAGGATCTTTTCTATGTAGTTTGATTGATGCACTAAAATTCCTTTTTCAAGGTGCTCAATTTGTAAACCAAGACACAATTTTGTTTTTCCAAGATCTTTCATCTCAAATTCTTTCTTTAAAGAATCAATTGCTTTTGGAATCTCTTCTGGAGTTCCAATAATATTCAAATCATCAACATAAATTGAGATGATAATAAAATTAGATCCTGATTTTCTTATAAAAATACATGGACAAATTGGATCATTTTTATATCCTTCTTTCAATAAATATTCACTGAGACGATTATACCACATGCGCCCAGATTGTTTTAATCCATATAAGGATCTTTGTAACTTTACCGAGTAAAGTTCTCGTTTGCCATATTTTTCTGGCAGCTTTAATCCTTCAGGGATTTTCATATAAATATCATTATCAAGCGAACCATAAAGGTAAGCTGTGACAACATCCATCAAGTGCATCTGTAAATTTTCTTGTACTGCAAAACTAATAAGATATCTAAAAGTTATTGCATCCACCACCGGAGAATATGTCTCCTCATAGTCTATCCCGGGTCTTTGAGAAAAACCTTGTGCAACTAATCTGGCTTTATATCTTATTATTTCATTTTTCTCATTTCTCTTTCTAATAAAAACCCATTTATTACCAATAGGTTTTACGTCCTGTGGTGTTCGAACTACTGGTCCGAATACTTTGCGTTTTTCAAGAGAATTCAGCTCTGCTTGAATTGCTTCTTTCCATTGTTGCCAATCATTTCTACTTTGGCATTCTACAATAGATGTTGGCTCATAATCCACGTTTTCATTTTTAATATTGATCGCAACATTATATGAAAAAATATGATCTATAACTATTTTATTGCGACTCCATCTTCTTTCGTTAGTGATATAATTTATTTGAATTTCTTCATTTTCAATAGCTTCAGGTATTTGCACTTCAGGTGCTTGCACTTCTTCCGGAAGTGTATTTATATTTATATCCTCAATGGGAATATCATCACTATCAATAATTCTCCTCTTTTTAGAATTTTTATTCTTTGAACCAATTGGTCGTCCACGCTTCAGGCGTGATAGAGTATTATCCGTAGGTTGTTCTTCAGGAATCTCAATACGAATTGGCGCATTTACTGCTGGTATATGCGATTTTGTTACTCTTTTAGGATTAGCGAGTGCATCAGGCAATCGATTTGCTAAATGTTGAAGATGGATTATTCTCTGAACTTCTAGTTCAGAATCATTTGATTTAGGATCCATATGAGAAAGTGATGAAGCATTCCATATTATTTTCTTTTCCAAAATTTGGTTCTTATTCTCTCCCCCTAATTTTGGGAAAGTGCTTTCATCAAAATGACAATCTGCAAATCGTGCAGTAAACATATCGCCAGTTAATGGCTCAAGATATTTAATTATTGAAGGGGATTCATAGCCAACATAAATTCCTAATCTCCTTTGAGGACCCATTTTAGTCCTTTGTGGTGGAGCAATAGGCACATATACTGCGCAACCAAAAACTCTAAGATGAGAAATACTAGGCTCATGGCCAGAAGTTAATTGTAATGGAGAATAATCATGATAACTTACTGGCCTTAAACGTATAAGAGATGCTGCATGCAATATTGCATAACCCCAAACTGTAGTAGGGAGATTCGTTCGCAAAATTAGCGGTCTCGCAATTAATTGTAGACGTTTAATAAATGATTCTGCTAGACCATTTTGTGTATGAACATATGCTACAGGATGTTCAACTTTTATTCCAATCGACATACAATAATCATTAAATGATTTGGATGTGAATTCCCCAGCATTATCAAGACGGATTGATTTAATAGGATAATCGGGAAACTGTGCCCGTAACCTTATAATTTGAGCAATTAACCTTGCAAATGCCATATTTCGTGAAGATAATAAGCATACATGTGACCACCTAGTTGAGGCGTCAATTAGAACCATAAAATATCTAAATGGTCCACATGGTGGATGAATTGGTCCACAAATATCACATTGTATGCGCTCTAAAAATGCTGGTGATTCGATTGCAACCTTACTTCTGGAAGGCTTTATTATTAATTTTCCTTGCGAACAAGCAGCACAAAATAATTCATTATTTTGAAGAAACTTCTGGTCCTTCAATGGATGCCCATATGAATTTTCAATAATTTTTCTCATCATTATCGAACTAGGATGACCCAGTCGATCATGCCAAATTTTATAAGTATTTGAATCTATAAACTTCTGGTTTATAGTTAAATTGGTCTCAATCATATTAATATATGTATAGTATAAGCCACATGAAAGAGTATAAAATTTTTCAAGTATACATTTCTTACTTGAAATTATTTTTGTAACATAAAGACATTCTTTATTGTCTTCGCTCACAGTTTCAATATGATATCCATTTCTGCGAATATCTTTAAAACTTAATAAATTTCTGTGAGAATTCGGGGAAAATAATGCATTATTTATAATAAGTTTTGTTCCCCTTTGTAATATAATACTAGCTCTTCCGGAGCCTTCAATCATTTTTATTTGTCCCGATATTGTGGTAACAACAGTTTCACCCTTTTTAAGAATATTAAAATATCTTGCCTCTTTGAGAATAGTATGGGTGGTGGCACTATCTACAATACATAAATTTCCTTCATTTTCCTTCAAGTCATATAATACCGGGAAAGAATTCATTTTCTTCATTGAACAAATGAAAGATGCATTATTATTTATTTATAAATAAACATTGCACAAAAAATACATTAAGCAGCAATAACAAAAGTAAACCAATAATAACATAAAAATTACAATATATTAATTAAGCAAAATATATGGACTAATTATTCAAATTTTTCTTTGTCACTGGTGCTGGGTAACAGAAAATCATCCATCTCCATATTGGGGACATCAATAGGCTCATTATTTGGGGTATTATCATCCAATATGAAATTGGTTTCTGGTTCCGCATATTTCTTGAGAGAGGCTTGGTATAAGTTTACCAAATGTTTAGCGGTTCTACAAGTTCTTGACCAATGACCAGTCATACCGCATCTATGGCATTTATTTTCATCATTTTGACTGTTTTTTCTTTTATCAAATCTTTCAATTTGATTATTCCACTTCTGGTGGTTATTTGTATTTTTCCACTTCGGGTGGAAATTATTGCTATTATTATTATTTATATATTTCCACTTCTGGTGGAAATTGTTATTATTATATCCTCTACCACGCCCATTTCCACGACCTCTACCTTGACCACGACCACGGCCATTTCTGCGGCCGCGTCCATTAAAATTATTATGAATTATCGCATTCGCTTCAGCGAATGGATTTGTTCCGGTAGGTCGTAGTTCATGGTTTTTTTAACAGGAGTTGATTTCTCTGTTCTGCTAGGAGAAGAGCAGTAATTAGTTCACTATATTTCTTATAGTCTTTTGCTCTGTATTGTTCCTGTAATACCATATTATTCAAATGAAAAGTAGAATATGTCTTTTCCAGTAAATCCTCATCAGTTATTTCCTTTCCACATAATCTTAATGTGGATGTAATTTGAAAAAGTTTAGAATTATATGCACTGACAGATTCAAAATCTTGTAGCCTTAAGTTTATCCATTCATATTGGGCATTTGGTAGAGATATTTTCTTTAGGTGTTCATACCTCTCCTTTAATTGTTTCCAAAGATCTGCAGGATCTTTGACAGTCAAATATTCTGATTGAAGTGATTCATCAAGATGCCGGCGGAGAAAAACTAGAGCTGTTGCCTTATACTGAGATCCAATATTATTATTTTGAATAATAGTATTCTTAAGACCCATCGATTCTAGATGTATTTCTGCATCCAGCACCCAAGTAAGATAATTTTTCCCAGATACATCAAGAGGAGTAAATTCTAAACTTTTGATATTAGACATATTAAGAATTATATATATTTATAGAAAATAAAATAATTATGCCTTACTTTGGATTTATTTGGTGATATCCTCAGTTGATTAGAGCAAGCTCGTGCTGATAACGTGTTAGAAATCGACTATATATGCAAGGATATTGAAACAATAAAGAGAGAAAGCAGAGAGAGAATTTGAGAGAAACTTTTATTTCTTATTTCTGAGATATATGAAAATGAAGAAATTGAATTCCTATTTATAGAGAAATCCAACGGTAAGAATGGTAAATAGGTAAGAAACATTTTACAGAAAATAATAATGACAGGTAGAAAAGTAGAAAATATATTACATCAAATTATTAAGGAGGTGGACCCTACATCAATAATTTAATGACAAGGGTCACATCAAATAATTTAACAATATAGAGCCTTTTCCTTATAGAGTGAATTTCTATGGAATTATTAGTCCATTAGTTCCATAACATTATTTAGGTTCTAAATTCCAATCGAGTTCAATTGAAAATAACTAAATAAATAGAAAGATAAAACACGAAACTCCATTAGGTTGGCTTGTAGAACGAGCCGAGCCACGTTTTAAATATATTTTTTTATAGTATTTAACAAAAAAAATATATATATTTTTTATAGTATTAAAAAAACAAGGAAAAGAAATTTGGAGAAGCGTCCTTTTCGAGAATATATGAGTCGGTTGGTGGGGTCAAAATGAAATATAATTATGATATTTAAACATATATATATATAATAGACGGAGAAATTAAAAATTGCAGACCAGCCAACCAGAGGCCGCGTGCAATTGCAGGTAAAGGACTCTAATAATATATGTTTTATGATTAAACCCCACCAAACATTAAAACGTCACCAAAACTGGACTTAAACTTTTATTTTTTTGTTTTATATTGTTACAAATAATATAAAATTTGCACTTTTTAGGAATAAAAAAGGGTTTTGGTTGTTTTAAGGTTATTATTTTAGTTGGCTTTGGTTTTGTTTTGGTGAGCTTGATTTTGGTGTTCCATGCTTAAAGATTGAATTAAATGGAGCTAGCTATACATAGATTTGGTCCGTACCAACATGTTTTTCCTATAGATTATTATAATTTTTTTAATTAAAGTTGTATTATAAATAACTAATATTGACAAGAAATTTATTCGACTATACATTTAATGAAGCACATAAATTTAATAGAATCAGAGTATCTCTCATAAAAAAAATTATTTTCTATTTTAAATAAATTTTACAACTGTATTAATTTACCAGTTTTTCTTTACTTATATATTTTAAAGCTAAATTATTATTCCAAATCAAATGAAATATTTAGCCGTCTAGAATTGGAAATACACTAATTTTGGTTATATAACAGTTTTTTTTACCTTACATCAAATAATATATCTAATTTTTTTTGTTATAGGTATTAAATATCTATTTTATATAGTAATATTACCAAAAGCAAAAAAATATTACCAGTATAGCTATAGACTACAATAACAAATGATAACAATTAAACTAAGACTTTATTTTATAACTTGTAATCCATTCAATTTAATTTAATTAAATTAAGTATTTATAAATACTCCACATTATAAATTCACACCGAAATTAACAATTAAATTTCAGGAGCCTAAATCAGTATGGAAACGGAAGAATGATGGGTGCCCGTATGTTCCCTTTAACAGTGAACATCTAGAAAACATAACTAAAAAAATATATATTTCTTTTTCTTATTGTTATTGTTATTGTCATGTATATGTATATGTACATGCATATGTTATCATCATTAGCCTGATCGTGTACACCACGCGGATTGAAGTGGACACATACTCTACTTTTCTTTTTTATACTCTTAAATCTGTAATTAAGTATACATAATCAACACTGATTTGTGCCCTAAGCTAGAGAGAGAGGGAGTTAGAGCTACTTCACCCTCACACCACTCAAAAAAATATCATAGCTTACTCGATTGCCCATTTCCAAATGCATCAATTTCAATATATATGTCTTTTTTCTTTTATTATAAGGAAAAAGAAACATTTTTGAAATTGAGAACATCTAGTATTAGATATGTGAAATTCAATAAATCGAATGAAATTGGGGTTTTTTTTAGAAAATACTCCCTCCGGTTTTTTCATTAGTAATTTTAGACTTTTGATCTTGGTTTTTTTACTTATCATTTTAGATTATCAATTTAATTTAGTCCAATTTTTTCCTAATTTACCCTTGTATTGATTAGGAAAGAGATTAAGTATTGATGGAATTATAAGTAGGTAATTATGAAGAAAGCGAATTTATTTATAAAGTATGAAGGATAAATCGGTCATTTGAATGCTATAATAAATATTTTATTGATTTTGATAAAAACTCTAGACTGACTAGTAAAGAAAATCAGAGGGGGTAATAGTTTATCTTGAAAACATTTGCAAAAAAAAAACAATTTACTGATAAATAAACTTAAATGTATTTTCTATAGTATATTTATTTTTTTATGAAGTAAAATTATTATATATCAAGTTGCTCCTTATAACAAATATCGTATCACTTTTAAAATATTAATAAAAGGTAAATATTAGTTACTTTGTAAAAAATAATCTTAGTTTACATTGGAGATTGTTTTATTATCTTTAACAGAAATAATAGTTAATAGCCGGAGTTATTGCACTGATAATCAAAATTTTGAATGAACATTGACTTAACTCACTTGAAAAGGTACAAGTAAATATTAATGAGTGATCCAATTTCATAATTATGATCTGATAGCATGTGATAGCATGTGAACGTCTAATTCACTCCAAAATGTATTTATAAGGGTGAGAATTGCCACATACTCAGGGTTGAACCATAGGATAGATTTTAATAATTTTATAGTTCTGAAATAAAATATTAGATACTAAAATTCAAAATTTCCTCATTTTTAGTCTTACGCTTTTTTGTTATCTTTAATGCTATTAATAACTTAATTTATTAAATTAAAGCAATTATACTTAATTTATAATGTGAAAGAACAATTTTTAAAAAATTAAAAGAAAATATGACAATAAATTTAAATAGATTAATATTTAATTGGGCCCTTACTATTTTTTAGGCCCTAAGCGGTGGATTAGACATGTTCATAGGTTTGAGTCCGTTCAAATGGACCGGGATTGGACTCTCATTTTTCTTTAAAGTCCGACCCCAGTCTGCTAAAATCCGATGTTTTATGAGTCGGGCTTAATTTTTATGTAAATAGCAAAGCCCAGCCCGATGAATAATTATTATATTTATTAAATAGTTACATAATATATTTAATAATTGTTTTAAACTTTTATATTTTAATATATTAAATTTTTACAATAATTTTATCGATTTATTAAATTATTTAAGTAGAGAATGTAATTATATGCAAGATTTGGACATATTTAAATAAAATTTTATCTTTTTTTACTCCTTTGGTATACCAAAAAATTTAAAAGAAATATATTTACGGGCTTTGGGCCGGGCTTGAAAATGACCTCTAAAGTCTGGCCTGAATCCAGCACGAGCCGAAGTTTTAAAGTGTAGGCCCTGTCAGACCGAACATGGATTAATATTTTTAGTCAAAAGTCTGATTAGACCCGACCCGAACTAGGCCCAGCCCACCTTACAGTGGATATAATAACTTCTATTGTAAGGCGACCTCTCCTCACACTGTCACACATGTAAAGAGTACTAATAATGATAAAGTTTCAAGCAATGTGGAGTATCAAACATATCCAAGGATTAAATTAACATGGAATGCTAGAGATTAAACTCGAAATTTACCTCTTAGTCTCACTTTTGTTCTCAAAAATTATGTTGAAAATCCTATATGAGGAGGGCACGTAACAAATGACCCGTAATGGTGTTATAGACTATCACCGTTCAATCCAAAAGATTACGTACAATATATAATATTTCTAACACTCCCCACATGTGACTGCCTCATGGACTTGAACCAGTTACTGTCATGGAACTAGTTGACGAAAAAATTTAATCTAATAGGTTAGGTCCAATTTTAAATCTTATATTACTCATGACATGTATAACACATGTCCCTCTATCATGCGTTGGATTTCATTCAACAAATAAAGTTGTCATAATTTACTCTCTCAATTAGAATGCGCCCAGATGTTAGAAATTGCAGGGCTTTAATTTGAATTCTATCATGCCTTAGAGGAGATATAGAGACGGGCTCTAGGTCCGTCACGAAACTGTTTGATCCAAAAACTTAAGCCGATAAATAGGATCAGAGCTTTACTGTAAATGGAAAAGTTAATGTGTGATAGAAAGAAAAGAACGGAGAAAAGGGGTCATAATCAATTGCTGGTGGACTCACATCTCAGGGCTTCAACTCTCTCTATCCGCCTCCATTTTTTTACGCGCATAAAGCTTTTGCAGCAATCCAGCTTAATTAAATCCCACTTAAAAGAAAGAGAAAGAAAAAGAAAAAGATATATTATTAGGGCATGTGTTTGAGTGTTTGTTTGTTTCCACTTCTTATTTAACCCTATTTCCTCTCTCTTCCTCCATTCTCTTTTTTCTCCCTTGGGATCTCTTCTTCTACCTTCTTCTTGTTCAATTCCCGAGGGGAACTTTTTCTGTTTTCTTGTTCCTTTCTTTTGTACCCCTTTTTTCCTTCCTATCATTCTATGTTCTCTTTTTTTTTTTGTCTCTTTTCAGTTTAAAAAAAAAGAGTGATAAAAGCTGTTATTAAACAGATCTAAGCACGAGTTTTCACTTGCTGCACTATTGCATCAAGAGGTTGGTCACTATTCATTTTCAACTTATTCTCCATCTTCTTCTCGATCTATTTTTTATCTGCTTGAGATAATAGTTTGCAGTGAAGAGGAATGATTTTTTTTTATATGATATATATGGTTTTTTTTCTTCTTCATCTTTATAAGTACTTGTTCTTTAGTTTCCCTTTTTAACTTTTATTATGAATACTGGATTGTGTGCTAAATTGTGTCTGGCATTATTTTATGGTGCATATTCATTACCTGTTTTTCATTGATTGATTTTGTTGAATTTGTTCGAGCAAGTTGATCATTAATTTATATCAAATAATTGAGAAATTTATGTACAAGCGTATGATGTTTTACAATAATTTTGTCACTTGATCATCATCATCTCCCTTCACAAAGCTATTGAAATTCGATTTCTCCAGCATTCATTCACTTTTCTTTTCTGAGCTTAGAGAGAACTTTTTGTTTGTGGAAGTTCATTAGAAAAGGAAATTTGATTTTTGTTTTCTCTTACAATCCTAAAAGTCATAACAAGATTCTTCTTATCTCCAAATATAGATAAGAGATCATATACAGTGTATTATTTTATCTAAACTTATCAGATTATATTTCAAATTTTAAATCTAACAATTATCAACTACAATATAATCTAATCCCAACAAATATATTTTTCTATTATCTCTACATCTTTGAAGTTAATTTTCAACAGTGTATCGGGTATCTCCTTTCCCCGATTAATCATATTTCTCATAAAGCCTATTGTATACATTATACTTGATAAATTGGTTTGCAGAAACATAAAAGATAAAAACTTGACCCTTTGCATTAAGTTCAGAAAAGCTTTGTGATCTGGTATGCAAGTATTTAGTTTGCAAAGGTGTTTATATGTTGAACCTCGATATATTTTTATCTTTTTCTTTCTTTTTTTTTTTTTAACTCCTGTATACGTGAACTTATTCGATTTGAAATTCTTACTCATTTTCAATTTGATAAATGATAACAAAAAATTTAGTTAAATGACGTTTTGAGTACCAGCAAATTAACCAGTTTATATTACCTTTAAGATTCTTTCACTGGTATAGCTTATTTGTTTTGACCAAGGACTTTTACATAACCACTGGATTAGGGATCGTTAGTAGTGCTAGTTATACTTGTTTTGTCTCTTTTTGACATGACTTGAAACTTTTGGTTAGGTTAATTAACAGTTAGTTAAGTCTCAAAAGTAATATATGAAGACAATGATGATCAGTTTACTTGCTTTGAATGCCAAGACATTTCAATCTCCTTTTTTTGTTTCTGTTAAAAAGCACCAACACTATGTGTAATCACTAGCATAGTAGCACTTGTTCAATTTGCTGGTCAGCATTATACATCCATAAAAGTTGGAAAACACATGCATTGTACCATTTGACATGTGAAACATATATAACATTTCTAGTAACGAGTATAGAATTTCTGTAAACCGCATAAGTTAGCATATAAGTGAGATTAAGCAAATTGTCACATTTTATACTACTTATTTATTTTATAGAAATTAAATATATGTCACCTTAAAAACTGAGCAATTTAAAATCCAACTGAAATTTTACCTCACATAAAAATAGTCGGTTAAGGGAACGCTTTCTTTTAGTAACGACTCAAAAAAACTTTCTTTTTCTGTATTTGGAATTCCTGCTTTCAAAAGATGACATATGTCTCAATTTATAATAAATGAGACATATGTTATCTATTGGGAGCATAGGACTCCAAATACCGGACTCCCAATATAGTTTGTGTTGTTAATGAGGCACCATGAGAACGTTGGGCTTAGTGTCATATTTGATCTAAAGTCATTTTTAACCTTATCCCTAAAATAAAATCTTTTATTCAAACTTATAATCTTTACATTAATAATTCATAAGTACAAAAGTCATAATTTAGCCCTTGAAGCATCTATAGGTGTTTAATAATGTGTGACATTTGCTGCAGGTTGTTAATATTCTTAGGAAGAGTATGAATACCTTTTCACATGTCCCCCCAGGCTTCAGATTCCATCCAACGGATGAAGAACTCGTTGATTATTATCTTCGAAAAAAGATTGCCTCGAAAAGGATTGATCTTGATGTTATCAAGGATGTCGATCTTTATAAAATCGAGCCATGGGATCTTCAAGGTACAGATTTGTACATACAAATCCAGAAAGAAAAATAAGTGTTGGTCCTAAAAGAGTAAAAAATTTCCATTGCTTTAGACGGTAGCAAATAAAGTTATTGCATGTTGCTATTATAAAGTTGTAACAGGAATAAATTTAAGAATATTGTTGCTTATTGAAATGTTTGGCAACAGAATTGATTTTGTTGCAAATTGTTTTACTAATAAATCTAACATTTCGTTTTGTAATTTTAAACTTTTTGCATAATTAATAGTTCTTAATATGAACAGGGACTAATGTTGAATTTGTTTGACAGAATTGTGCAAAATAGGAACTGAAGATCAGAATGAATGGTATTTTTTCAGCCACAAAGATAAGAAGTACCCGACAGGAACCCGAACAAATAGAGCAACAAAAGCAGGATTCTGGAAAGCAACTGGAAGAGACAAGGCTATTTATGCGAGACATAGCTTGATTGGCATGCGGAAGACCTTAGTCTTTTACAAAGGCAGAGCTCCTAATGGTCAGAAGTCTGATTGGATTATGCATGAATACCGACTCGAAACTAATGAAAATGGAACTCCTCAGGTAACTAATTTATTCAGTTTATGTTTCTGTTATTTTCTTGTTTTTATTTAAATTTTGTGTTTTTTGAAATATAACTTGAAAAATGCTCTGATATAAGATGAAGGTCACTATAGTAGACTTAACTCAATCTCCTTTTAACATTTTAGAATAACTAATAAAATAAGCTAAAACAAAAAGGTACTTATCCTTGAAGCATCAATCTTATTTACTTTTAGCAAATGAGGGATTGGCACCCATGATAAATTTTCACATTTTAAATAATTCAATAGTGCCCTAACTACAAAGCTTATACTCGTAAGGGAGAAAAAATTATGGAAGTTGAGCCAAGCAATATGATATATTTTTACGTGATCACCAATGTGTTATTCTTTTTTTTTTTTTGCTAATATTGCAACTTGTTAACTTTATTGATGTGGCATATTGAATTTTACACTTTGACTCACTTGACATGTTGACTTTATAATCAATTTTAAAACAAAATGTCATATTACTACAAAAATAGTAAAGCCTTTTAGCAACAGGAGTTCCAATGATCAACAAATTAACTGCTCAAAAGGTCAATTGAATTTATGCCTCACTCTACAATATTAAATTTTTGTATATTGTTATCAAAAGCTTCAGTATTTCTTGTAGTGCATATAATATACTAGAATAAACTATGGTATGATTGATTGTACAGGAAGAAGGATGGGTAGTATGCAGGGTGTTCAAAAAAAGACTACCAACAGTAAGAAAAATAGGAGATTATGACTCTCCATGTTGGTACGATGATCAAGTCTCCTTCATGTCCGAACTCGAATCTCCTCGAAGAATCACTCAACCTTATCCTTCTTACCTTCACCATTACAATCACCCATGCAAACAAGAATTTGAGTTACAATACAATCACATTAACATCCAAAATCATGATCCAAATTTCCTTCAACTTCCCCAACTCGAAAGCCCCAAACTCCCACAATCAGCCGCAAGTGTATACGAAGATCAACAGCGACAAATTCAATCGCAACAAGCCCATTTTCATCAAATCTACAACAACAATAACAATGTTGATCGAGTTGTTGACCAAGTCACCGATTGGCGAGTTCTCGATAAGTTCGTCGCTTCTCAATTGAGCCATGAAGATGCTACTTCTAAGGAAATAAATTACTCGAATGCGGCATATCATGTAGCTGAAGCAAGTGAATCAAAAAGGCCAGAAATTGGGCAAGAATATGCTTCCACGTCAACATCTAGTTGCCAAATTGATCTATGGAAGTGAAAAGCATATTAATTAATTATAGGTATTACAGTTTATATATATATGGAAGAAAAAAAAAATCAAGTCTTGATCTTATGATCCAAGTGACTGTACATAATAAAGGTAAAAAAAATGGTATTGTTATGTTGGACTTATTATTATATATGTCCAGCATATAAATATATAATATGTTGATGATAAGTACTTTATATGTATAGGGTATAGAGTACAAATGCCAAAAAAATAAGTTAGTACTCTTTCTATGGCTGAGCATTGTGGTAAATGTGTTGGCTATATTGGATGTTGAATTAATGTATCTTACCTTACACGTTAAGGCTTTTATATTGTAACTTTTTTTATTATTTTTCTTATTATTATTTTTTTTAGTCAGTTATTTTCATTTTGTGTTAGTATTAAAGATAATCTAGAACTCAATAGAAGGACTTGATTAAGAGGAGAGTTAGAAAGAGAAGGTCTTCCTTCTCTCTAAACTCTAGAGAGGAGGAGGATCTCCATTCTTTCTAAATTAGAGAGGAGGGTCTCCCTTCTCCTTTAAAAGTCCATATTATGGGTTGGATTATCAAACTTGTTTTTCAAACTTTTATGAATATGGGTTAGATTTTCAAGCTTGTTTTTCAAGCTTATATGAGTATAGGTTAGGTTTTCAAGCTTTCATGAATATGGGTTTGTTTTCAAGCCTATTTTTCAAGCTCTCCTCCCCTCTTTCACTGGTTTTCTCACCGAAGACGCCGGGTGAAGAAGCACAAGATGAAGAAAGGGATGCCGTCCAAAGAAAAAATCGATTGTCAAAGCCCGTCATTGATTTCCAGTTGGCCGGATCGAATTTCTTGAAGAAAGGATGTAGCGGAGCTCTAACATGCTACCACCGAGGGGTAGCTCAGCTTGAAGACGGTGGTCATCATCATCGACCAGTCGCACCTCCGGCTAGAGGAGGTTCACCGATCCCGAATTGAGGATGCATTAAAGGTGTTGTACCCTTTTGTTGGTGGTTCTTTTGCCATGTATGTGGCTTGTTTTATGATTTTACTTCTTGTAAGCACTGTATTAAGTTTCTTGTAAGCTTTTTTTTCTTTTTTCTTTATGTTTTTTGTACACATTTTTCTTTTCTTTTAATTATATTCGGGACCGGATTACCGGCCCCAACTTTTAATTAAAAAAAGATAATCTAGACAGCTATGCTTTTGTTTCCTTTTACTTTAGACTGTTGGATCCCGTATATCAATTTGGAAGCAAGCTGATATGTATTAACTAAAATAGACGTTGTAACAACGAATATAAAAAATAAATAAAGCAATAAAGAGACACAAAGATTTACGTGGAAACCCTTTAAAAAGGAAAAAACCACGGGGCACTAAAATAACTCCACTAATAAATAATGGGAATACAATAATTAAGGCTCTCTCAAGTATACCCAAACCCGAGGTAAACAACAATTTTAGGACAGTTGGAAATAACCCGATTTTACTCACAAGGTAAAATCACTCAACTCCCCCTCTCTCATATTCTCTCACTCTCTTGTAGGAATAATGCTCTACAAGAGGAATTAACTCTTAATATATGTCCTGATGCATTTGGATTACCGGGAGGGTGCCTTTTATAGGCAAATTGATGTCTCAATTTTCCTCAAGGCAATTAAGTTTGCCAATGTAAACTCTTCTTTTTCTATGGCTGCAACTACCACCTCAGCACCTCCTTTCTTTGTCATTTTATGAGACAAAAAATGCCACCCTATTAATTGCATTTGTTTTTGTCTTCCTACTAATTTGAAAAGTAAAATGAGCACACTAACTTCCTGCAAGTTTTGTGTGGTATGCATTTGAACAAAGATAAAATTGTTTGACGAAAAATTATCAAACAATTCACATGTGTCTGGACCAATCAATTCTCCCCCTCCAGACTCATGGGGTTATCGAGCCAGCACCTAAATAGAGCTCATGCCGATTAGCTCATTACATAGCTCAAACTTCTCCCGAGGAATTACTTTAGTCAGCATATCTGAAGGGTTCTCTTCTGTTGGAATTTTCTCTAGATGAAAAACTCCTTATTCTAGTTGTTCCCGTATCCAATGATAACGAATATCAATGTGCTTAGTTTGAGAATGATATATAGTATTCTTGCTCAAGTCTATAGCACTTTGACTATCGCAATATACTATGCAGTCAACTTATTTTTGACCCAGCTCTTTAAAGAATCTCTTTAACCAAATCATCTCTTTTCCTGCTTTGGCCGCAGAAATGTAATCGACTTCGGTCATAGAAAGTGCAACACATTTTTGTAATTTAGATTGCCAAGAAATTGCTCCCCCGGCAAATGTAAATATGTATCCCGAAGTTGACTTTCTATGATTGAGATCTCCTGCCATGTCAGCATCAACGAAGCCTTTTAAGATTGGTTTAGATCCTCCATAGCATAAGCATTACTTTGAACTTCCCTTCAAATATCTGAGAATCCACTTTACAGCTTCCTAGTGTCGTCTTCCCGGATTATCTAAGAATCTGCTTACAACTCCAACAACATGTGCAATGTCTGGTCTTGTGTAAACCATCACATACATCAGGCTTCCCACTGCAGAGGAATATGGAATCTTTCTCATGTCTTTCTTCTCTTCTTTAGTTGTAGGAAAAGATTCCTTACTCAGCTTTAGATGTCCGGCAAGAGGAATGCTAACTGGTTTAGCATTCAACATGTTGAAACATTGTAGTACACATTCAACATATTTTTCTTATCACAGCCACAACCTCTTATTGCTTCGATCATGAACAATCTTCATGCCTAAAATCTGTTGTGCTGGACCTAAGTCCTTCATGTCAAAGGACTTTACTAATTGCTCTTTCAATTTATGAATTGAAGAAACATCTTGTCCCACGATCAGCATATCATAAACATATAACAATAATATGATGAAGCTGTTACCAGAGAATCTCTTGAAGTAAACGCATGGATCTGCCTGAGTCTTCTTGTAGCCATGACTATAGATGAAAGAGTCGAACTTCTTGTACCATTGCTTGGGTGCTTGTTTCAACCTATACAGACTCTTTTGTAGCTTGCAAACCATGTGTTCTTTCCCTTTCACTTCAAAGCCTTCTGGTTGCACTATGTAGATTTCTTCCTCTAGGTCGCTATGAAGGAAGGCATTTTTCACATCTAACTGCTCAAGCTCAAGATTCAAACAAGCTACCAAGCTTAGGACTGCTCGAATAGAAGTCATTTTAACCACCGGAGAAAAAATCTCATTGAAATCAATACCCTTCTATTGTTGGAAACCTTTCACTACTAGACAAGCTTTGTACTTCACCAGCTTTCCATTGCCATCTCTTTTGAGCTTAAAAACCCACTTGTTCTTCAAGGCTTTTCTTTCTCTAGGAAGTTTGACTAACTCATATGTGTTATTTTTCTACAAGGATTTCATTTCATCTTGCATCGCCTCCAGGCAAGATTCTTTATCTGCATGAGTTAGAACTTCCTGAAAATTCTCTGGCTCCCCCTCATCAATAAGGAGAATATATTCAAAACAAGGATACTTTGATATTGGATGGAGATCCCTGGTAGATCTTCTAAGCTGTTGTTCAGCTTCAGCTTGTAGGGTGGGTTGCTCCCCCTGCTCATCAACATCTTCTTGCTCGTGATTTTCCATTAGCTCTAGAATTTCATCATTGTTCTAAACTTGTTCCTCATCTCCACCAATGGCACTGTTTGATGATAAAGGAACATGGCTGGGAATGATGTCATCCACAAGTCCTGACTTGTCATTTTTCTTAAAACTTTCTATAGTCTCATTTTCTCGAAAGACTATATCTCTACTTCTAATGGTCTTTTTCTTCTATGAGTGCCACAGTTTGTACCCAAACTCTTCATCTTCATATCCAAGGAAGATACATGGACTTGATTTATCATCAAGCTTTGACAGTTGCTCTTTAGGCACATGTGCAAATGCCTTATAATTGAAAACCTTCAAATGAGAGTATTGAACATGTTTCCAATCCATACTCTTTCTGGAATATCAAAATCTAGAGCAGCAGATGGTGACCTGCTGATGAGATAGCAGGCTGTGCTTGCTCCCCAAAAAGACTTTGGCAAGTTAGCCATTTTGAGCATACATCTGACCTTCTCTACAATAGTGCGATTCATCCTTTCTGCTACACCATTGTGTTGTGGGGTTCCAGGAACAGTCTTTTCATGTCGAATTCCATGTCTGGAATAGTAGTTCTCAAACTCATGTGATGTGTTTTCACCTTTATTGTCTGATCGAAGACATTTTAATTTCTTGTTTGTCTCTCTTTCCACCATAACATGAAATTTCTGGAATGACTGGAATACCTGATCTTTTATTCTTAGGAAATACATCCACAGCTTCCAGGATGCATCATCAATAAAAGTAACAAAATACTTGTTACCTCCCAAGGTCTCATATTCAAAGAGACCACAAACATCTGAGTGCACCAAGTCGAGAACACTTGACTTTCTGCTTGATGACTTACTGAATAAAACTCTATGTTGATTGCCGAATAGGCAGTAATCATATGGAGATAGTGGTGTACCATTAGCAGAAGGTACGAGTGCCTTCTTTGCTAGAATCTGTAACCCTTTCTCACTGATGTGAGCCAATCTTCTATGCCATAAATCTGGTGAAGACTGTTCTTCAACAGTATGTAGTCTATCTTTCCAAATGACTACATTTGTTTTGTATAATGTCCAACAGATGGCACCTTTCGCAATCACCAAGGAATTCCTAGTAAGCTTCCATTTCCTACTCCCGAAGAAATTCTCGAAGCCTTCACAATGTAGGACACCACAAGATATTAAGTTGAGCCCTAAATTAGGAACGTGTGTAACTTCTTTGAGGAGGAGTGTGTAGCCAGTGTTCGTCTTGATACGAATGTCACCAATTCTAATGATTTTGGAATGGCTATTATTACCCATCTTCACCACACCAAAATTTCCTACTTTGTATGTGGTGAAGAACTCCTTATTGGGAGTGGCATGATAAGATGCTGTAGTGTCGATCACCCATTCCATATCATCTTGACTTGAGACTTGCAAACATTGTTCTTCATGGTTGAAAGAAAGAACAACAATCTCCTCAGTTGCTGCAGTGGTGTTCTTGTCTTCCTCTTGGTTACTGCCATCCTTCTGCTCTCTCTTCAACTTTCAATAATTCCTCTTCAAATGGCCCTCTAGTCCACAGTGGTAGCATTTGACTCTACCTTTAGACTTAGATCTGCCTCTGAATTTTTCACCTCCTTTAGATTTGTCAGGATTGTTGGGACCTCAATTTTTATTCCAACCTCTATGTTCTGTGACAAGAGCTTGGCTACTTTCGATAATCTTAACTTTCCTCCTTGTCTCCTCGTTAAGCAAAGTGCTAACAACATGGTTTAAGGATAATTTTCCATCTGGATCTGAATTGGTTACAGACACCACCAAGGTATCCTAACTTTTTGGTAGAGAGCTGAGTAATAATAAGGATTGGACTTCATCTTCAAGTGTTGTTTGCATAGAAGATAATTGATTAATAGTACTTCGAAATTCATTCAAAAATTTGGCAACAGGAGTTCCTTCCTTGTATTTCATGTTGACAAGCTTCCTTATTAGGAACAACTTATTTCTAGCAGTTTTTGGATCATAAAGATCTTCCAGCTTCTTCTATAGTTCATGGGCAGACGTTTCTTCCTAGGCATGGCCGAACACGTTGAAATCTAGTCACTGGCGAATGGTACCAATGACCTTTCTATTCAACTTGCTCCAGTCTGAATCTTTCATATCTTTCAGCTTTGCGGTGTCTCCTTCGATTGCTTCATTCATATCTTTATAGTACAATATATCCTCCATCATGAGCTTCCAAATTGACCAGTTCAAACTGTTTAATTTGATCATGGATGTTGAAGAACCTTCCATTTTAATTAACATAACCACCTTTATGGAACCAATAGCTCTGATACCACTTGTTGGGTCAGGTATATCAATTCGGTAGCAAGGTGATATGTATTAACTAAAATAGATATTGTAACAACGAATATAAAAAATAAATAAAGCAATAAAGAGACACAAAGATTTACGTGGAAATCCTTTAAAAAGGAAAAAACCACAGGGCACCAAAATAACTCACTAATAAATAATGAAAATATAATAATTAAGGCTCTCTCAAGTATACCCAGACCCGAGGTAAACAATAATTTTAGGACAGTTGGAAATAACCCTCCCCATCTCTAATATTCTCTCACTCTCTTGTAGGAATAATGCTTTAGAAGAGGAATTAACTCTCAATATTTTTCCTGATGCATTTGGATTACCGGGAGGGTGCCTTTTATAAGCAAATTGATGTCTCAATTTTCCTTAAGGCAGTTAAGTTTGCCAATGCAAACTCTTCTTTTTCTATGGCTGTAACTACCACCTCACCACCTCCTTTCTTTGTCATTTATGAGACAAAAAATGCCACCCTATTAATTTTATTCTTTTTTATCTTCCTACTAATTTGAAAAGTAAAATGAACACACTAACTTCCTGCAACTTTTGTGTGCTATGCATTTGAACAAAGATTAAACTGTTTGATGAAAAATTATCAAACAATTCACATCTGTCTGGACCCATCATAGACACGATGGTTTTTGTATTTTTTATACCTAACATAGATTTTGTTGTGATGATTGTTCTTCCAATTGAATTGTTTCTTATGAATGAAGGCTTTTTGTTTCTGGTATGGAGAAAAAATTCCTTTTGTCTTATTCTTAGAGTAATGAACTATATATACATAGCAGCAGATGCTATAGTTTTTCTTTCTGAGAAAAGAATACTGTGTTTTCTTTGGTTGCCCATCTGGTTCACTAGAGCTTTGCTCCGACTACATCCATATCTGACCCGGGTTGCACATCTGGCTGTGGTGGGTGAGTCTCCAAATAAGGATTTTCTGCATTCACTAAGACTTAAACTCGAGACCTTGCTTAAGTGATACCAAGTCGCTTACCACTTGGGCCAACCTTATCGGTGAATACTTTGTTTTTTTAACAAATTGACATATAGATGGGCAGCTGAACCTCACTACAAAAAATTGAACTTTTGAAGATAAAAAGCCAGGGACAAATTACTTAGATCGTCTGTGATTGTAATTACAGTATTGATATAGCGGACAACTCTATTTATGGTGCCCAATTCATTATTCATTTTTGAAGAGGGGACAACTTAATTTTAAATAAATTAAAATATAATTAAATAATATATTTATTAACATTTCGGGTATGTTGCATAGCTATAACGTTGGGTTTTCTTCCTTATCCATCACATGGTAAACTAAAATCCTGAATCTCGATCTCACATATATTTCTCATCTCTCAATTTCCTTCAAACCTAAAATCATATGTTCGACTATAGATTTCATCTTGATAGGAGTTCAAACTCCAAACTCCAAAATCCCTAATCCCTAATCTCACTCTCACATATGAGACTATCAATTTTACATCGATTCGTCTTGGAATCATTGATTATGTTCTCTTTCAATCATAACTTCATTGCGACCTACTGGTCCATGCTGTCATTACTGATCGTCGCAGTCGTCCATGGCCCTTTAATAAGGTTAGTTTTTCTATTTAAATCCCATTTAAACTGAAACCTTATTTCATATCCCTAATTTGTAGCTTATTGCATGAAGTATAATATGTGTTAGGATCTATGAAGTGGTTCGGATGGTTTTGGGGGGCCTAGAAATTTGATGTTTATTTCCTTAATGGATTAATATTGTCTTTCCAGAATGTATTGTATTATAATTCTCATATTGTTAGATATTACATGACTGTAAATGTATATTTATTTTTTACTTATTTCTTAGTTATAATTCATGCTACATCAATTTAATATTCAATATTATTGTCTTTATGACTAATGTGCAGGAACCTCTGTTTCTTCCACCATTGATATGATTTTATATCATTGAAAAGTAGTTTAACTTTGTAGCTAAGTTCACTATATTGAAATTTTGTTTGATGGTTTCTCTAAAGGGGCTACTAATGACCGATTGAGCTCATAAAGTAGTTCAACTCGAATCATTTATAAAGTAGTCTTGCTACTTCTATTGCTCTTTGTTAGTATAATGATTAATGCAAATTTTCATTGTAAGCAGTGTTTCAATGAATAGCATGTATAATCTCTCACAACCTTAGGTTGATGTTTTTCTCTTAGAGATAGTTTTCTTCCATCTTATTTTCTTTGGTGACAATGATTCAACTCTAAGGTATTAAAATGTTTATGGATATGTCATGAAGAAATATGTTAAGCTTCCCAGAGTGGATAGTTTGCTACAATGACATAGAATTTATTAGCTTTATTTTTAGTCGAAGGACTCTACTCTAATGGATTTTGTCTATGAGTTGGTTATTGTGATGCCACGAATTCTTCTCTTCAATCTATTGTCGCTAATGGTCGACCCATTTGCCGTTATTCTGCCTTTCGCAGCTTAACTGATAGTATCCGATATGGAATCTGGCATAGGAGGGTTTTTTATGCGATTTATTTATTATAGGTTTTGTGTTTTGTGTTCAGTGGCGGAGCTAGACTCCGAGCTCTGGTGGGGCACAATTTCAAGACCAAAATGGGTGAGTGACAAACTAACAATGATAAATGTATTGAATTTTCGGTAAATGAAAGAAGTTATTATAATTAATCAACAAAACTAGTATTTGTAAACTAGTGGCGGAGCTAGGATATTGAGCTAAGCGACATGCTTGGACAAGAAAACTCGGCAATGACAAACGATATACGAAGAATTATAGCGATCGAGTGTATGTTTGCCATCCATTTCAAATGCGTACATCATAAATTTTGTCATAAAATTTATTTTAGATAAACCTAAATATATTTATAATAAAGAAAAGAAGTCGGTAATGACTTGAATTATTTCATCTCTATATATTTTTTTATACAATCCTACATATGAATTATTAAGTCATATCATATTTACATTTTATATTCTTAATCTCTGTATCTCATACACAGATGTCCCTTATAACTTTTTTCACAGTCTTGTTTTTATTTAATGGTATGATTGAGTCCTAAATTATTTTTTATATTTTATGTTAAATGATTAATAATATACCATGTTTCACATGTTGGAAGACGGTAAATATATAATCTTTAAATTTTAATCATTTATTTAATTAGCATTTTGAGAAGAATTAGTTTTATTATTCAAGAAAATATATTAAAAATAAATAACAAAAGATGAAAGATAAAGTCAGTTGAGGTTGGAAGACAATTGTTAGATGTAGAATTTGAAAATGTTCTTAAAAAATGTATTAAAAGATATGAAAGGAATAGAAAAGGATTTGAAAATATTTATATATCTATAAATATAAAACAAAAGAGAAGAAGATGGATTAGTAAATGAGAGAAAAAAAGATTAGGAGATTCCAAGATTCGAACCCCGGACTTCATCCAACAGGAACATGTGTGTAGTTTAGAGATCAAGCTGTTGGGGCAAAACAATTTTATTGTACCGCAATTTAACGTAATTATATATATTGTATTTATATCTCTGCTTCAAAATACTAATTTTCCGGCGACTGGTGGGGCAGGTGCCCCGCTATACCCCACCCTCCCTCCACCCCTGTTTGTGTTGGAGGACTACAGCATTAAAAGAGATAAGAGCAAATTGTAGATGATTGAATTGAGGAGTGGGCTTTTGTATGGGTTGTGCCAATCTTAAAGTGGATAAATACACAAGAATTAAAAATTTGTGCAGAGGAAGTGCAACTAATTAAGATCATTATTAGGATTCCGAGCTATGGCTCATTTCTTTTCTCTTTTTCCAAATAATCTCAATGCATATATTTAACTCAATTTCCTTTTGATATATATATATATATATATATATGACATTGTGCTTATTTCTGCTTCTCTCTTAATTCGTATAAATCCTTTCCATAAAAGAGAAAACAAAGAAAAATTGTTTTTAATTTAGCCACTGATTTTAAGATTTTATCTTCTTGCAGCTGGCTTGTAAGCCTGTTGCAAAATGCAGGTCACAGCTTCCTTGAATGTTGCAGAATAGCAGAAGCAACATTTGAATTTGAACACCGTGATTTTTATTGGTATAATTAATTTATGAAGCCGTTCTTACTGAATTTTTCCTGAATGCTAACTTAGAATTACTTTCCAGGGGATGCATTGTATTGAGTTGAAATGAATCAATCACAGTTCAGATTTTCATTTAGCACAAGAAATTTTATATGATGAGTAATATAATGCAATTATCAACTATTGATTGCATTTTATCAAGAATGAATGTGAGTGAGTTTCTGTATATTCATTTCGTGAAGTGTTAAAAGGTTAAACTAGTCCATGATTCTTTATTATTGAAAACTTTTTTCTGACCAGGTGAAGATATATTGTTCCTGGATCTATGATCTATCCTTAGATCCTGATCCATTTAAAGGTCATAAGGGTGATAACTAGGTAAGAAACAGAACAACATGTTTAGGTTCTTTTCCCTGACTTCAATTAGATCATGGGCTAATTCTTTCTTCTATTCACTTACAGGAAGTGACATATAAAAAGATAAAGGAGGTGACATAAGATTTCAAGACTGAAAGTAAATATCCTTCCACCATATAAAGTTGCTATTCTTAAAATTCACTATATGAATTTATCATATGCATTATTTGCTTCCTTCAAACCTGTGTAAGGCATTGGTTAATTGCTCCTTTGTATTATGGCCATCTTAGCGTACAAAGTTGAAAAGGGGTATTATGTTAATTACTTTCATGCTACTTTTTGGGATATTTTGTGAATGATTTGATATTTCGTCATCATATTACCCGGAACTTACCGATTGACCATTAATCAAATTTACACAGTCAGTCTATGATATTAAGTATATGTGTAGTTTAGAGATTTATGGCAGCTTTAGTCTTAATCAGTTAGTTTAAAGTATTTGGTTATATATGTACAATTACCAATTTAAAGAATATAGGCACTGTACTAATAGATATTGACCATCTTTACATAAATTATATATTAGTGGTTATTTGTAGATAGCAAAAGTAGTGACAACTAAAGATAAGGTTAGTCATTTCTTAAATAGAAGTATGGAGTAAAAACTTAGTATTTACTATCCAGAATTTATATGGATCGATCAACTAGTATTGTGAGTAGTTGCTCTCAATTTAATGATTTTACTTTCATGCGTAAAATGCAAATTAAAATATACAGAAGCTATTTACTGATGTACCATCAGAATTGTTGCTCATGAAGTTGAAAAAATTGGCATTCCCATTGAAATTGCTTTCCCTTCTTTATCTCCTTATCTTTGGCTAATTTAAGTCTTTACATTTTAGCATTGTTAGTTTGAGTGGTGATTAGAAAACTTGCTTATTTATCAGTGTTTATATTAAGGTCTTTGGAAGAGTTAATGCTTTGAAATGGTTGGATACTTCGAGAAATGTGTAGTTATCTTGAGCATTTTTTTTGGTTCTATTTGTTAAGTCCAAACTAATTTGGAGGCTAATTAATTCAAATAATTTGGAGGCTAATTAATTCAACCAATTTGGAGGCTAATTAATTACCAACAAATAAGGTGGGAAGATGGTAGTTAGTAATTGACATATTAATTGCCAATTAGAAAGTTGATGCAACTTTTTTTTGTCTATAAATAGGCATTTTCCATAATCCAAATTCATCAGGCAAAATTTGAGAATTTTCTTTTGTAGAGAGTTATATTTCCTACAAAAGAGCTTAAGAGAAGTTAGGGGAGTAAATTAAGTACTTTGGGAAATACTACACTATTGGGTGTAAGGGTTAATTTGAGTGTTCCAATTTTTCTCCTAAAATTATTTTATACCTCAAGCTTGGGAATACTTGAGAGAGTTTATCATATTCCCATTATTTATTAGTGGAGTTATTTTGGTCCCCCGTGGTTTTTCCCTTTAAAGGGTTTTCCACGTATATCTTGTGTCTCTTTTATTGCTCTATTTATTTTTATACTTGTTGCTACATCTATTTTAGTTAATACATATCACCTTACTACCGAATTGATATAAGGGACCCAATAAGTGGAATAAGAGTTGTTGGTTCTATAAAGGTGGTTGTGTTAATTAAAATGGAAGGTTCTTCAACATCCATGATCAAATTGAACGATTCGAATTGGTCAATTTGGAAGCCTATGATGGAGGATATATTGTACTGCAAAGATATGCATGAAGCAATCGAAGGAGAAACTGTAAAGTCGAAAGACATGAAAGATCCAGACTAGAGCAAGTTGAATAGAAAGGCCATCGGTACCATTCCCTAATGGCTAGTTTTCAACGTGTTCGGCCATGTCTCGGAGGAAACGTCTGCCCATGAACTATAGAAGAAGCTGCAAGATCTTTATGATAAAAAAAACTGCTGGAAATAAGTCATTCCTAATAAGGAAACATGTCAACATGAAGTATAAGGAGGAACTCCTATTGCCGAATTTCTAAATGAATTTCTAAGTGTTATTAATCAGTTATCTTCTATAAAAATCATACTTAAAGATGAGGTACAATCCTTATTGTTGCTCAATTCTTTATCGGAGAGTCGGGAAACCTTGGTGGTATCACTGACCAATTCCGCTGCTAATGGAAAAGTTTCCTTGAACCACACTGTTAGCACTCTGCTCAACAGGGAAACAAGGAGGAAAGTTTTAATTACTGAAAGCAGTCAAGCTCTTGTCATAGAACACAGAGGCCGAAGTAAAATTAGAGGTCCCAAGAATCCTAACAAATCCAAAGGAGGAGACAAGTTAAGAGGTAGATCTAAGTCCAGGGGTAGAGTCAAATGCTACCACTGTGGACTAGAAGGCCATCTAAAGAGGAACTATCGAAAGTTGAAGAGAGAATAGAAGGATGGCAATAACCAGGAGGAAGACAAGAACACCAATGCAACAACTGAGAAGATTGTTGTTCTTTCCTTCAGTCATGAAGAACAATGTCTGTAAGTCTCAAGTTAAGATGATATGAAATGGGTGATTCACACTACAGCATCTTGTCACACCACTCCCAACAAGGAGTTCTTCACCATATACAGAGCAAGAAATTTTGGTGTGGTGAAGATTGGCAATAATGGCCATTCCAAAATCATTGGAATTAGTGACATTCGTATTAAGATGAACACTGGTCGCACACTCATCCTCAAAGAAGTTAGACATGTTTCTGATTTGAGGCTCAACTTAATATCTTGTGGCTTCTAAGATCGTGAAGGCTTTGAGAATTTCTTCGAGATTAGGAAATGGAAGCTTACCAGGAATTCCTTGGTGATTGCAAAACGTGGCATGTATTGTACACTATACAAAACAAATGCAGTCATTTGTGAAGATGGATTGCATGTTGTTGAAGAAGAGTCTTCACCGGATTTGTGGCATAGAAGATTAGCTCACATCAGTGAGAAAGGGTTGCAGATTCTAGCAAAGAAGGTGCTTGTACCTTCTTCTAATGGTACACCACTATCTCCATGTGATTTCTGCTTATTCGGCAAGCAATATAGAGTGTCATTCAATAAGTCATGAAGTAGAAAGTTAAGTGTTCTTGACTTAGTGCACTCAGATGTATGTGGCCCATTTGATTATAAAACCTTGGGAGGCAACAAGTATTTTGTTACTTTCATCGACAATGCATCACAGAAGTTGTGGATGTATTTCCTAAGAATAAAAGATTAGGTATTCCAGTCATTCTAGAAATTTCATGTTATGGTAGAAAGAGAGATAAACAAGAAATTAAAATGTCTCCAATCCGATAATTGAGGTGAATACACATCACACGAATTTGAGAGATATTGTTCTAGATAAAGAATTCAACATAAAAATAATGTACCTGGAACCCCACAGCACAATGGTGTAGCAGAAAGGATGAATCACACTATTATGGAGAAGGTAAAATGTATGCTCGAAATGGCTAACTTGCCAAAGTCATTTTGGGGAGAAGCAGCACACACAGCCTACTATCTCATCAATAAGTCACCATCTACTGCTCTAGATTTTGATATTCCAGAAAGAGTATGGACTAGAAAATATGTTCAATACTCTCATCTAAAAGTGTTCGGCTGTAAGGCATTTGCACATGTGCCCAAGGAGCAAAGGTCAAAGCTTGATGACAAATCAAGTCCATGTATCTTCCTTGGATATGGAGATGAAGAGTTCGGGTACAAACTGTGGGACCTAGAGAAGACGAAGACCATCAGAAGCAGAGATGTAGTTTTCTAGAAAATGAGACTATAGAAAGCTTTAAGAAGAATGGAAAGTCATGACTTGTGAATGACGTCATTCCCAGCCATGTTCCTTCATCATCAAACAATACCATTGATGGAGATAAGGAATAAGTTCAGAACAACGATGAAATTCCAGAGCTAATGGAGGATCACGAGCAAGAAGATGTTGATGAGTAGGGGGAGCAACCCACCCAGTAAGCTGAAGTTGAACAACATCTTAGAAGATCTACCAGGGATCGCCAACCAACATCAAAGTATCCTAGTTCTGAGTATATTCTCCTTACTAATGAGGGGGAGCCAAAGAATTTTCAGGAAGTTCTAACTCATGCAAATAAAGAATCTTGGCTGGAGGCAATGCACGATAAGATGAATTCCTTGTAGAAAAATAACACATATAAGTTAGTCGAACTTCCTATAGGAAGAAAAGCCTTGAAGAACAAATGGGTTTTCAAGCTCAAAAGAGATGGTAATGGAAAGCTAGTGAAGTATAAAGCTCGTCTAGTAGTGAAAGGATTCCAATAATAGAAAGGAATTGATTTTGATGAAATCTTTTCTCCGGTGGTTAAAATGACTTCTATTCGAGCAGTTCTAAGCTTGGTACCAAGTTTGAATCTTGAGCTTGAGTAGTTAGATGTAAAAACTGCCTTCCTTTATGGCGACCTAGAGGAAGAAATCTACATGGTGCAACCAGAAGGCTTCGAAGTAAAAGGGAAAGAGCACATGGTTTGTAAGCTGTAAAAGAGTCTGTATGGGTTAAAACAAGCACCCAGGCAATGGTACAAGAAGTTTGACTCTTTCATGAGTAGTCATGGCTACAAGAAGACCTAGGCAGATCCATGTGTCTACTTCAAGAGATTCTCTGATAACAACTTCATCATATTGTTGTTATACGTGATGGCATATTGATCATGGGATAAGATGTTTCTTCAATTCATAAATTGAAAGAGCGATTAGCAAAGTCCTTTGACATGAAGGACTTGGGTCCAGCACAACAGATTTTGGGCATGAGGATTTTTCGTGATCGAAGCAACAACAGGTTGTGGCTGTTACAAGAAAAATATGTTAAACGTGTGCTACAATGTTTTAATATGTTGAATCCTAAACCAGTTAGCATTCAAGGAATTTTGTCCTACAATTAAAGAATAGAAGGAAGATATGAGAAAGATTCCACATCCCTCTGCAGTGGGGAGTTTGATGTATGCGATGGTTTGCACAAGGCCAGACATTGCATATGCTGTTGGAGTTGTAAACAGATTCTTAGACAATTCAGAAAGACAACACTAGGAAGCTGTAAAGTGGATTCTCAGATATTTGAAGGGAAGTTCAAATAAGTGCTTATGTTAGGGATGATCTAAACCAATCCTAGAAGGCTTCGTTGATGCTGACATGGCAGGAGATCTCGATCATACAAAGTCAACTTCAGGATACGTATTTACATTTGTCGGGGGAGCAATTTCTTGGCAATCTAAATTACAGAAATGTGTTGCACTTTCTACGACCGAAGTGGAGTACTTTTCAGCTGCTAAAGCAGGAAAAGAGATGATTTGGTTGAAGAGTTAGGCCAAAACAAGCTAACTGTATAGTATATTGCGATAGTCAAAGTGCTATAGACTTAAGTAAGAATACTATGTATCATTCTCGAACAAAGCACATTGATATCCGCTATCACTGGATAAGCGAGCAACTGGAAAAGGGGATTTTTCATCTTGAGAAAATTCTAACAAAAGAAAACCCCTCAGATATGTTGATAAAAGTTATTTCTTGGGATAAGTTTGAGCTGTGCAGTGAGCTTATTGGCATGAGCTCCAAGTAAGAGCTTATTTCATACCTCATTGGTTTGGAGGGGGAGAATGTCCAAACTAATTTGGAGGCTAATTAATTGCCAATATATAAGGTGGAAAGATGGTAGTTAGTAATTGGCATATTAATTGTCAATTGAAAAGTTGATGCAACTTTTTTTGCCTATAAATAGGCATTTCCCATAATCCAAATTTATCAAGTAAAATTTGAGAGTTTCCTTTTATAGAGAGTTATATTTCCTACAAAAAAGCTTAAGAGAAGTTAGGGGAGTAAATTGAGTACTTTGGGAAATACTACACTATTGGGTGTAAGGGTTAATTTGAATGTTCCAATTTTTCTCCAAAAATCATTTTATACCTCAAGCTTGGTATACTTGAGAGAGCTTATTGTATTACCATTATTTATTAGTGGAGTTGTTTTGGTGCCCTGTGATTTTTCCCTTTAAAGGGTTTTCCACGTAAATCTTTGTGTCTCTTTTATTGCTCTATTTATTTTTATACTCGTTGTTGCTACATCCATTTTAGTTAATACATATCACCTTGCTACCGAATTGATATACGAGACCCAACACTATTGTCACTTTAAAATTTATTAGAGATGCTGCAAATATACATAGGCTAGAATGCATTCTACAAGCGAGGTATGTAATCTTGTGATTTTTTTCCGTTTGTTTTCGCTTAATTAACTAATTAGTCAGCCCTCTATTTCATACTTCATTCACACTTTGTGTTCTCAAATAACACAAATTTCATTGTTCTTTGTGTAAAATTATGATTCAAAGTCATGTCTTGTATGCTGCCACAATAATTTCATGTGTTATTAATTCTTTGTTATTTTTGTGAAGTTGAAACTTAATATTTTGTGACTTTCTACATTCCAATCAACATATTTGTATATTTCTATGGTAGCTCCCTTCAATCCAAAAAATTGATATGGTGAATGTGGATGATTTTTATTTCTTTTTTTATGACAAATAATTGTCTTCTAATGTGGTGACAAAAGCTTATAGAGACGATAATTGTCCCATATTTAAGGACCAACAATATTCTCGTAATCTATGGACATATTTTGTCTTCTTTTCATAAGGACGAAAGTTATCTCTTGGAGTAGATACGAAATTCGTCCATTTTCTTAGAGACGATAATCGTCCCCAAAACTGGGGACAACATCGTGTTTTTCGTCTCCTATAGATTCGAGGACGGAGAAATTGGTAACCACTATAGAGGAAGCAAAAGTTATCCCTAAAAGTATATGGGACGATTTTTCATACTTTTGGAGATAAATTCGGTTGTCCTTGAAACTCAATTTTTTTGTAGTGACTACTTCTTGAGAGTACATATATATATTACGAATTAAGATTCTCTAAAGTTGAAAAACAACTTTAGAGTAAAGTTGAGCAATATCCAACCATTCATCACATTTCGAATGACTAAGATTGATTACACAACTTCCAACAAATTCTTCTCTCACTTCTTTTATCTCTATCTCTCTCTAACTTTACTCTAAAGTTACTTTAGAGAATCTTTTCCCATATATTACATGTCAGCCTTATTAATATAACGTGAATCTCGTTTGATTAGGTGGAACTCGATAAAGTTTAAGTAATTTCAACCATCTAATTATTTTAAATGGTTGAGTTTTAATGAATTGTGTTAGTATTTTAGCATAATTGGATCAGCTAGTTGACCAATGCGATCGCAATATTTCATTGAACAACTCAGAAGAGTGTCAGTGCATGCTTGTTCAGGTTTTATCACGATATTTAAATTTTAGGGGCAGCGCCCCCAAAAGCAGGGTCCAAGGGGCGGCAGTCCCTTGCGGGGTCCAAGAGGCAACGCCCCTAGCGGGGTCCAGGGGCAGCTCCTCAGGCTAGAGTCGAGCTACTAGGTTAGCTCGAAAATTTTTTATTTACGAATAAAAGTTCCCTTGTAAAAATTTGTTTTTCAAATAAATTTTGTCCCCGTGTCGCGCTCGTGGTAGTAACACTTGAGAAACAAATGGTTTTGGCATTTTGAGCCATGATCGCGACTCGCGGTTTTCTGCTGTTATTAACTGCCTTTAGACGAAAATAACTGCAAACGCAATTAATTGACGGTTAATTTAGTTCTGTATATATATATATATATATATATATATATATATATATATATATATATATATATATATATATATATATATATATATATATATATATATATATATAAAACGGGGCATTGGCAAGGATGATGATTACAGACATACACGGTTCTTTTTCATTGCAAATCTATCGTTCTAAGTTCTTATTATTTTCTGATTTTATCTAATTGAATTATTTGGTGGAACCGCCAAATAAGTTTCAATTTGAAATTATTTGTCACTACTTCATATTTATCTAGGCTTTCTACCATATATCCCCAACACAGTTTACGTAAAATTTAGATTGAAGTGAATAGAGACATTTTTTTGCATCCCAATACAGTTTCATTTGAAATGAATTATGTTACTTTTCAAATAAATAATTAAAGGTTTATTATACTCCGAAGGAAAGTTTCCCATGTACTTGCTCCCAAATAATTAACATCAATGTAACACAAGTAAGAATAAGCATGAAAACTTAACCATTTGAGGCCTAATTATTATCATTACTATTTCATACATAACAAATCTCCGCCTAACCATTTCAAGTTTTAGGTGTTAATAATAATACCACCATTACCAATACAAATTTATTCAGCTAATTAATGAGTGTTGAGCCTATTTGTTATTCGTACAGTTTTGTAATCTACAAGACTAAGCACACTTTCATATATAAGAATAGGTGAATAATAATCAAAAAAGAAAAAAGAATGGGTGAATAAGAAACTGTGTCAATAAAAACAAACACAAACTCGAGGCAAATATAAGAATTGAGTAAACCTTATTGCCAAGCTAATCACTTTATTTATATATACATACATACCTGTTGAAGAAGATGACATGGATTGGAACTTGAAATTGAACCTTCAAAACTGAGAACCAGTCAAGGACTATGTCGAAGAAGAAGAAATAAGCAGTTGACCTCGTCAGAGTGTATAAATATAGTATAGTTAGAAGAAGTGAAAAGAAGAAAAAAAAAATGATTAAGTAGAAACAAAAGTAAATGTTTGGTTTGGATAGAAGTTGATGAGGTGGACAAGATGTTTTAGAAAGGGGTTGAATTGAAGTCAAGCAATATAATTCTGTTTTTTAAGCAATCACACCATTTTACTGGTAACCAGACATAATGAGTGTGGGCGTGCTTCCTCTTCTTACATTACATGCATCCACACACTATTGGTCTCTCTTGTTAGGGTTTTATATGTGCCATGTGTTTATCTCGATTTTCAGTTGGATGTGGTGTCAAGCTCATGAAGTTTATCATTCACTTGATCATTCATTGTCCCCTGATTGGAGCTCCAGATCTTGGCTATTGGTGTCAAAACCAATTAATTTGAGTACAGTGTTAGGAGCACTTGGGGCAACTCACATTTGAGGGAAATTTTCTTTTCAAATTAAACGATAAGGTGTATTACTGTATTGTATTTTTATTAACTAAGCTATGAATTTTCAATTTGAAATGAATAAAATTATCCTTTTTCTTAATATATTTTCTACATTAAGAATTTTCTTTTTCTTTATCTACTAAAACTTTTTAAAGAAAACTTTCACATTAATCATTTAAAAATAGACAACAGCCCTATAATTAAACAAGATTAAGTATTGATATCATTAATTTCCTCAATATCCGACATGAGTTATAGATTTGATATTTCAAGTCAATCTTCTGATTATTCATTATTATAAGCGGATGGCCTCTACTTTTACCTTTTATTTCGAGTCCACTGAGTTAAAAGATTTATACTGAATTCTTATGAGCCAGACTTACCAAATTTTCACCTAAAATTCTTCGGGCTTAGACTATGGTGGGCTGCGATATGGGCTCAGATAATTTGTTTGTTGACGAGAGATATGGACACATTCACCGATCGGTAAAGCATGTTTGGCAACCCTTTAGGAGACAAACATTTCACACTTTGTTCATTCATGTTTCTTTTCTTAGTATAGTTTAGTTTAGATTATTATTTTCTTGGTCTTGTTTTTTTCTGGGCCGTTGTGAGCGTGAAAAGTAAAGAGCAAGCCAAGCACTCCCCCTTGAATCATTAATTCTCCATTACAGTACTTGATGGATGCTTGCTTCACTTGGGAGTTGTGTTTCATGTATATGACATCATCATATTTCACTATATCCTTTCACCCATGTATTGTCTCTTTCTTTTCTTATACCTTCAGTGTTGGTTTGACTATATCCTAGTGCTTCATTAGAAAAGTTGATAGTCCTCGAGTGTTAGTCTAGTGGTAAAGACTGAATTTATAATTTCTGGAGATTTTAGGTTCGAACTACTTCTAAGGTGGGTGTGAATTTCTTTTCTATTTAATGTAAGTCCGATTGAGCAATTTTTTTTTAAAAAATTAATATTATAATGTGGATTGAGTGACAATAATTGATCAAAAACATTCTATTGGAGCGAAAATGAGTATATAATTGTTCAATTGTTAATGTAAAGAAATCCTCATTGTAATTAAAGCCAGATGCAGGTAAAAATCTATGGTTCAAACCTTGATATAATTGCCTCATACTTGTTCTAGTCAGGATTCAGACGCTAGAACTTAGCATAATAAACATAAAAATCATACATGGATTGCCTTCTAGTCACAATAGACAACTTTTCTAGTTCAGTATGTCATTTCAGTTTACATTTTTTTGGCTTGTATTTTTGTTGTCTTTGTAGGTGACTAAGGGACATTCCAACCTTTTGTATATTATTGAAGCACTACTGAACATCAAATTCGGTTTAAAAATTTGAAACACGGTAAATTATCAGGATTGGTCTTACTTCACTAAAATAAATACAAATTTACAATCAAGTCAAACTAATTACACATATATGTGTGTGTTATAGATATGTTTTCTAAATCTGTTTGAAGTTATGATCTACGAGACATCTGCTGGATATCTACTAGATAATTATTAGATGTTTGGCAGTTAAAAAAATTTGGAAAAAAAATCACAGTGGATGTTGTTTCGAAGATAAAGAAGAGGCGAACAAAAAATTCTAAAGCGGCAAATAAAAAAATAATTTTAAGAAATTAAAAAAAAATGTGAAACATATGTTTTTGTGTTTATAATTACTGTTTTAGTATGGAAGATATTTTTAAGACAAACTATCAAGAATAATCATACTTTGTAAATTATTTACAAATTCACCACCAAGTCCAATTATTTACAAATACACATTTCCTTCAATTCTATGTACATATCATGTCATCCACGTGTTTCTCCCCTTTTTCTTTTGATTTTTTTCTTATTTTTTATTTATCTCTCAAACCGTTCATTTTCTCGACATGCCGCTTTAGAGTTTTTTGTTCGTCTTATTTTAATCTTTGAAATGACATCCATTGTGACATTTTCGAATTTTTTGAACAGTAGACATCTGATAGATTTCCTATAGACATGTGATAGAAGTCTGGTAGACATATGGTAGATATTAGTTTTTTATGGTTTTTTTTATGGAATCGTTAAGTTAGTTTGTGCAAACCTTGAAATCAAACCACCAGCTAAACAATGATAAATTAGTTGCGAAAATCAAACAAATAACAAGAGGAGAAGAGAATCGAGATACGATTTTCAGATCAAGAAAAGAACGAAAAAACAGATCCAATAGAGAGAAAGTACAATAAGCATATCAGAAGAGAAAAAAAGACTAATGAAAAAAGTAGATTCCACACATATACCGGACTTTTACCACATGTTTATCATACCTCTATAACATGTCTATCAGACATCTACCACATGTCTATCAGTTGAAAAAGTTTGAAAAAGTCACAATGGATGTCATTTCGAAGATAAAAAGGAGACGAACAAAAAACTTTAGAGCGGCATGTCAAAAAAATGAACGGTTTGAAAGATAAATGTAAAAGAAAGTAAAGAAAATAAAAAAAAATTATGAATAGTGCATCATGGAGGGGTGGGAACGTGTAGTTGTAATTAATTTGGATTTTGGTCTAAATTATTTTACTAAGATAGGTGCTTTTTATAAGAGCCCCTATTTTAAAATTGTTTTCAACTTCTTTAGGATCAATTTGAGATTGCTTTTCAAAACTGCTTATTTTGAAAGCTCTATTTTCAAGCTTTTTCTATAATCATATTTGATTTTGGAAAAAAACAAGTCTGACAGTTTCTAATTAATTAGTATGAATGACTAAAATGTGTTGTTCAAAGCTAAAATATGTAGTTCTATTTAAAGTTTGTGAGAGCAACTTATTTTGACAATAACTTAATAAGCAATACCAAACCGGCCCTATAGTCCTTCTAAATTATTTTGGTATGGGCCAAATTATTTTGACACCCCTTAATATTGGGAAATACAAGGAAATACCATGTTTATAGGATATTTTTTCTTTTTTTTTCGTTGCCTACCACTTTTAAGGTTATTGTTTTTTTCTGTTATAAAAAAAGGTTATTATTTTTCTCTTTATCTCAACATTCTTTCTCATATTTAATTTGATTTTCACAACTTAAAACGATTATATCTCACAAACCGTTTATTTTTTCGACATGAGCCTTTAGAATATTTGTTCGTCTTATTTTTATCTTTAAAACGAAATCCATATTGAATATTTTTCGAGCAAAAAAAAATTTCACAGTCTTATACTAATTTTTTACTACCTTTATACCAGGTATAAGAGTTTTTTTTTCTTTAAATAGAACAATGTTGCTAATATTTTATGTTATCTACCTAGAAATAAATGGAAAACTGCTATTATAAAGACATTATACCACTCTTATACCAGGTATGAGAATTTACGCAACGTTGATAAAATTGGTATAAGATGCGGAAAAAGAAATTTATTCAAAAAATATTCAACATGGATTTTATTTTAAAGATAAAAATAAGACGAACAAAATATTTTAAAGGCTCGTGTCGAAAAAATTAACGGTTTGTGAGATGTAGTAATTAAGTTGAAAAAATCAAATTAATTAGGAGAGAAAGTTATTATAATGAAGGTTCTTGTGTTCATGTAAAAGCAAAATTCAAAAGTTAAAATATTATAATTGAGAAAGAGTTTAGGTAATTAAGAAAAGTAAATTTTTATGGTAAAATTTAAAAAATATTAGACTGATATTTATAAAATCAAAAGCTCAAAATCTATTATTTAACTAAGTTGCCCAATATTTATCTTTAAACGCTTCCGCTTTCTACACTTTGCGGGCATGATTGCCTATTTGTAGGCCCAGCCCAAACCTTATTTGTTCGAGTATCGTAGCCGTAAATTTACACCCAACTTCCAATTTCAGTATTGTTTGATTTAAATCAATTTACATTTAAAACAAATTGCATTCGAGAGTGTTCTCTCTTTCGTAGGATGTAATATTTGTTGACTTAAGAAATATTTTGAAAAAGTTTGTCTACTCAATAGAAAATAATTGAACTTTGTTTTCTTTTTTAAAACTTTCAGTCAAAAAGTTCAATTATTTTCTCTTAACTTATGAAATACTTAATAGAAAATAATTGAACTCTTTCTACCCAATCAAAAAAATAAATTGTGCTATATGACTTCACTAATAACTTATGTCGCATTAAATTACGAGTTACACTCAGGCCCGTTTTACCGGCTTACGGGAGAGAATAAAAATTGAGGCTTATTAATAAGTAAAATTTTAGAAATGAATTATATCATATTATACTTTTATTATAACATTTAATAAGAAATCAAATAAAAACAGTAATTTTTATATTATAAAGTAGAAAGTAACATTATAATTAAAAAAATATCATGATGATAAAATAAAATGATGTCAATGAGCATTCCTAATTACAACAACCAATTCAGATATTTAACTAAAATATCAATTGAAATAAATCAGAAACAAAGATAAATTTTTACGTGGATGAAAGAAGAAATGATGAAATATTTATAGGTAATGAAGGGATTGAATGAGTATGAAATTTTGAGAATAATATCAACGGTAAGGAAGACTAATGCCCTTGATTTTCTATTTTTAAGTTTAGAAGTTGAACATACTAAAAAAAATTTGAAGAGAAAGATATATTAAGAGATAATGATGGTCGTAATGGAGATAAGAGAATTTAATTAGATAAGAATTTAATTCATTAATTAATATTTATTTTTTATTTAATAATTCAACAAAGCCAATCGACATCTTCAATTAACTAATCATTTTAGATTTAATAGTACTTTATTTTTAATATTTTTTTAATAAGAAGGATTTAATTAATTTAAACTCTAATTAAGTAAAAATAATATAATAAACTAAAAATGAACCACTTTTTTCTCTCACCCCCACCGTCGCCCCTGATGCCCTAGGACAGCCCTGGTTACACTTAATGTTTCTATTCTAACCATTCGTCCTAAATTTGTCTGTATTTTCAATGCTCCTGACTTGGTAAAAATATATTGAGAAAAATAAGAAAAAAAAATAACATGAAAAATCGTATACAAAAATCTAAATTCATAACTAGATAGTCATGTAAACATAGATTTAATGGTTAAATAAGAAACCGTTAGATTTTCTTTTTGATAATTAAGAATTTTTGAAGAAGCTACGTATTAAACTTAAAATCTTTCATAATTATATTAAAATTGTATACCAATTAAATTACACCCAATTAATAAAATCGATAGATTTAGATGTATTGTACGTGTAAACCCTATCTAATTACTTCTGCCTTCTAATACTTAAGGGCTATAACTCTATGCCTAATTAATAGCATAACCTTCTGTATTTTATTTGTTTGTTTTCTGACTTTCTAGTTTCACTCACCTGCAACTGTGTACAGCATCAGCAAGTCCGACTCTTTTGTTCCTTAACCCAAAGACATGTTTTAAAGTTGATTTGACTCCTCATGTTTCCATTATTTATCTTTTGTTTCCAATTCCTCCGTGCTACACAGATAGATACATGATCAATTAATTTCTTACTTGTATGAGTTTGTCCTAATAATAATTTCAAAATTTATCGCCATCAGTTACTGCCGGTGTTGTTCCACCACTGGTTATAATTATTTTTGTTAATTATAATTCAACAATATATGTATATATTTAATTATAATTGATATTTAAGCAGTTACATAGTTTTTCAAAGGTATAGTTGTTGTAACAAAATATAGAGATATGAAAATAACTATTAGGTCTCCAGAGGAGGCTCTCGCTTAGAGAGATTAGGTGATTAGGGTTCTCATCTAAACCCTAGCTGCCCAAACGCACCAACGAGCTTTTAGGACGGAGAGCGTGGCTTTTCTCAAGGTGGAAACGCACCTCCTCCCCTGCAGTTTTTCTCAACTGATTTTTCGGCCAGCCGCTACTCCTCATATCTAAAATTTTGATTAGGGATTAGGCGGCTAGGGTTACCACCTGAACCCTAGCCGTCCAGATGCAACAAGTTGCCGACTTATCGTCGGTGGTGCTTTTTAGTGGGTCCTCCCCTTTTTCGTTTGAACGACGTGGGATGGAGAGCGTGGCTTTTCCCTAGGTGGAAACGCACCTCCTCCCATACAGTTTTTCTCAACTGGTTTTTGGCCAACCGCTACTCCTCAGACGGTTACAGGCTGGTGTATGCTAGTCCTTTTATCAGACAGATCTGCCATTCCTTATTGCTAGCGCAGGCTACTAGCGATTTCTGATTGCCGGGGCCTTGCCTTGGTTGGGACGCAAAGTAAATGCAGGTTCTTCTCAGCGGGTCTCTTCTCGGAAAGTGAATGCTTTAGTTAGGGGTTTGGATCTCGGTTTCGATCTGAGTCGACAGTTTGTTGTTTCGACGCGGTGCCTATTATGCCACGTCCCCGGCATGGAATTTACAATGATACTAGCACAATCGCTGCCTTAAGGCCTCATTGTCCTCAGCTTCTCTCACAGAGATTGTCTATGTCACATCACGGGGAATTTCTCGAACTCCCCGCCGTTCTTAATCCTGCTGGCTACAATTCAGTTGTTGCAGCCAGGTGCTTCGGCTTACCGCAAGCGTATCTGCTGTAGATCTTTAGATAGTTAGGTATCACACTCTGTTGTGATTAGCTTTATCAATATCCTTGAGATATTTTTTTATCTTTTATTTTATCTTTTTATTTCTTTGTTGCTTTTTTATTTTTTCTTTTTAATAAATAAAGCCGGTATTTACCGAGTTTGACTTTTAATTAAAAAAAGCAAAATATAGAGATATGTTTTAATTAAAATGCATAGGAATGTTTTTCAAAGATATGGTATAGGTGTGTTGTAATTTCTTAATTAAAAATTCAGAGGTACCAGTATGCTTTCAATTATGATTGATATTCAAACATTGGTATAGTTTTTCAAAGGTAATATAGGTGTTGCTATGCATGTATAGTTGTTTAATTAGAATTTAGAATTATATAGTTTTTGTAACAAAAGGTATAGTATTATGTTATCAATAAAAATGCATAGACATGATTTTTAAATAATGATAGATGGTATAGTTGAAACAAGTGGCATAAATTGAACCCGAAAGGTATATATTTACAAAAGATTCAGTTAACTAATTCTAAAGAGCCCAATCTTATAAAATTATGTAAGATCTATATTGTTGAAAAACAAATACATACATAAACTAACATCTATTATAAAATTATTTTTATGAGTAGATATATGCAAATCAATTTTGTTATAGATGAGATGGCATTAGTTTATTTGAAGAAGGTTGACCGTCAATATGCATGAATTTTGCACTTTTAGATTTTAGTAAATTATAGTCTTATTAATTTCATCGCATTTTTTTAAAAGTTTACGTGTTTGTTATTTTATTTTGACGTTTTACACATGACTGCCCTTAACTATAAATAAGCGTGTAATGCATTCAATGAAAAGTTTTTGCCGTCATAATAAGATCGCATAAAACTTTTGCAATTCCTCTTAATTTTTGCGAAATCTAAGAGTTTTGTGAAGAATCGTTTGTTGTTAATTTTACGATTTCATCTATTTTCGACTATAAACTATTATGTGTCGATATTCACTACATCAAATTTCAAGACCGGAGTTTAGACTTAGATTGAGTCTTAAATTCAATTTTAAGACTGGAGTCTCGACAATTCGGTCAATGCAGAGAATCTATCGCCATCCTATCCAATTAAGAAAACATGTATTCAAATTTATTATATTTCATTCTTCCATGCGAATAAAGGTCAAGACTACTATGATGACTTTGTTATTTGTAATGTTAAAATTACTTTATCCTTCATCATCATTAAATTAGTGAGATAAAATTTAATTTAATGGTGATAGATGAAAAAAAAAATAAAGTAATTGTAGAATAACCTGTGAATTAAATAATATTTAACATTGATATAAGAAAAGAGTTCTTCAAATCCAATACCCTGGAATAGAAACAAATAGCTCTTCTGGCAGCCTTTTACAGGGATCGCTCTTTCCTAATTCGTACAATACAATTTACAAATGCATGCAAGCTCTGATATTGATAACACCATATGTGTGTGAATCCAAATAATAATGTAAAATAAAACAAAATCCCAGTCTAGTTACAGATAATTGAGACAACACATTCTCCCAAAACCTCGTCTTAGTCTAATGTTTCAATTGGATGACTACTAAGGTAACTTAAACATCAATTCACTCTTTTACCCACTTTTTTGCATGCTTATTTTTAGTCATCTTAAATTTTCTACTAATTGACACCTCGACTATGTGGTGAAAAAGTATATAAGACAGATTTAAATAAATTAATTATTTTTATCTTGTATTTCTCCATCTTTTTAAAATATGTATTCTAATCTAAAATTAGATTATTAAAATATTTATCATTTGCACGTTTTTAGATTTTTTTTTTCATTATTCTTCCAACTATGTCCTTAATCTTAATTATACTTGGGTTGAAAAATTAAGATATTAATGTTAGATACAAGGGTAAACTAATATTTTCATATCCTTAATAAATGAATCTATTAAAAAACGTGAAACTTGTAGGAAGATGTTGGATATGTGTGGATAAATCCTACTTGGAAAATAAACAAGAGAAGATAGTGGTATATAAGTGGAGTAGATTAGACCTTAACTCAAGCCAATTGATGTTGTGCTAGATGAACTCGTCTTCATTTTATGTGCTCACTCACCTATTAATTCCAACACCCTCGAGGCCCATAAATTTTCTATAAAAAATAAGTAAAAAAATATAGAGGGAGTACCTATTACAAAAACTGATTAGGTTTCTATTGTGTCTTTTTTTTGTCAACTACATCAAGACTTCAATCAATTCTAATTACATTGCCATTTGATTACTACAAGAAAATCACAAAACTGTCGAATTCTTAAAACACAAAATTTGTTTTATATATTATGGAAATAAAAATCAGAAAGTAGCATAGGTTTTGACCAAAATAACTCATAATGTAATTGCAAAATTGGGATGATAAGATGGAAAGCTAGCACTCGAGCCCTGTGCTTTATGATGAGAAGGAAAGAGGCGTCAGGTCCGTTTTTCATATGCTCAGAAATTTGCTGATATTTTGTGTCAGTTTAAGCCCTTTATATCTTTGGCTCTTTTATGTCAACTCACTACTCCTATATTTGCAGATATGTACGTTACTAGAAAAAAGAAAGAAAATTTAGAAACTAGAGGGCTACTTCTTAACAAGATTAGATTTGTTCGACTAGTGTTGATACTTGTGCTTATTCGAGTCTGGAAAATTATTTCATATTAGTCAGGTCCAGAGCATATAAAATCTGAAAGTATAACGCCTTAAGTTTTAGTACTATTTTTCTTTATTGGAAGGATTTTGTAGGAGCCAAAAATTTATTTCTAGTGATTCCCTCATATACTATGTGGTAAGTTTAAAAACCTTAGTCTATTGGCTCTAATCTTTTCAACCTATAGGTAATTGTATTGAACTGATTGAATGATACTGAACTGAATCAACTGATAATAAAACTCAAGATATTGAAGCTGAACTATATTAAAACTGAAATAAACTAATAATATAAATAACAATACTTTAAATATCTTAGCAACAATAATTAATAATACTTTAAATAATATTATATATTATAATAATTTTTTAAAAAATAATTAATTATGGTAATTATCAAAACTCATTATAAATTATTAGTATTACTATTATTATTATTATATTCCAATTATTATGATTTTTATGACTTCTCATTTTCTTATTGTCATTATTAATGTAATTGAAATATAATTATCATTATTATTTTTGTTTATTTATTCGTTATCAAATAAATTATTATTATAAAAATAATAATTAATAATTTTTAAAATATCATTACTGTTATTTTTATTTACTTTTATTATTTATGATTAATATTGATATATAATATAAAATAAAACTTAATACTGAAACTAAATTGACTCGAACTGAACTTAAGTGTATTGAATTAATGGATTATAAGTTGAAATCAACAAAGCCAATGATAGATAAAATATTGTCTGGTATTAAATAGTTTCCAGTGTTATTAATACCGGATTGGGCCTCATACCGGCGAAGCCAATGGTATACGGTATAACCGATATTATCGGTATGATTGGTGGTTTTACCATTTTTTATTTTTAAAAGAAATATATTATTTATGATTTCCAGTGGCTATTAGAACTCTTTATTGGTCTTTTGTAACGCAACTTCGTGTTGTAAGAGGGATTATGAAAAAAGTATATATTATTTAGGGTTTCTAGTGGCTATTTCAGGTCTTAAGCAACTACTTTATGGTTCTTTGTAATGCTTTGCTAGTTCTTTAGCAACCCTTTTACTTGATGCAGAAGGATTTTGGGAAATCAAGGTTTAAACCGGTACGCCGATTTGCCATTTTTTCTGATTCAACCTGATTTTCTCTATCTTTTTACTAAAACTATTTTTTAAGCATACCGTACCGTACGATATTGGTAACACTGAATGTAATTTCACAAATTAATTAATAGTCTTCTTAATTTATGATTATTTAATGATATTGTATTTTAATAGTTTATTGTTGGGGACATTTAATAATTCAAATTTTGATGCGTTTTTAGAAAAAATTGGATAAAAGTAACATTATTCATTTAGTCCTTTTATAAAAAAAAAGTTATAGTTTTTCTTATCATATTATGGTTATTCTAAATAATATAATTGTAAGACGTTAGTTAAGTCTTTTGTGTTTTGTGTGTTGAGCTTGGTTCTTCAATTTATTAATGTCCTAGCATATACTATTGCTCGAAATGTTTTCTTTAATGAGGTAATGGGGTTTGGATGTCATCACCACCTCTCTGTGTTGTCCATTTACTCTAATATAATACAATTAATTTTTCTAAAAAAAATAATATAAGATTACTATTTATTTGATGTACGGTTGTGTGGGACTTGAAAACAGTTTCAAATACAATCTAGCCCTGCATATAATTAATACTGGCTAAGGTTGGATCTATGTTGATGTGTTTATTACGAAACATGATTAAGAAAAAAAGTGACATACTAACTTTTCTCATCATGGGAATTGAAAATATATGTCAAAAATTCTGAATAATGTGGATATTGAGAAAGTGTGAATGAGATGCAAACTGCTATGAGGTGACAAATGCTAAGAAATGGGGTGACATAAATTTATGCTAAGTCCAACCTTTTCTCTTAATTAAGAAAATGTCGGGTCATTAATCAATGTGGAATAATACAAACATATATAAACATAAGAAAAGAATCAATTTCGATTTTTCATGAATCAACTGCATACACAATGAAGCCCATATCTTTTCAGCATAAATAATTCCAACCCAAGGACAAAATCATATTTTTTCACTGTCGGGTTCAAAATTCACAGTTAAATAATTTAATAATTTTGATCAGACTGAGGTGTGTCTGAGATTCCCTTTCAAGCTAGTTAAAGAAGTATGGTTCAAATTTTGAATGGTTTCAACTTCAAATTGGTGGTCTGAAAAAGGCCAACAGTGCTTTATAAACTTTCTACTGCTTTGAATATATTAATAAAAAAAAACATTGCATGAGAAAATGAGAATGCATAGGAGTTATACAGGACCCATTCTTATTGGTTTGCCAACCATAAACACAATACCTTTACTTGAATATTTTTGGGAAGTGCAATTGCAATTGATAGGCTTAAAATGTGTTCGGATGGTGATAGTTTCTTAAAATTACGAAAACAACGATATTTTTTAGGGTAAGTTTAAAAAATATGTCATGTGATTCAACTATTTTAAAGAAGGTTCTTGTGATTTTTTTTTAAAATGATGCTTTTTGGATTTAAAAGTTAGCAAAAAAAAGGCATAAATATAGAGTATATTTTTGAAAATTAGTTTTTTTTAATGCTACGCCAGTTATTTTAATATTTTCAACATTCGTATATTTTAAATATATTATTTAAGAATTATGTATGAAGATTTGAGTAAGTTTTAGAAAATTTTCATTTTGTTATGATTTTTTAAAGTTGTCATCAATTTTAAATTAAAAAAAAATTTATACTTCTCAAAAAATTGAAAAATTTATCACTAAGGTGTATTATATTTTAAATAACTAGTCTGCCAAATTTCACTTCAAAATGGACAAGAATGCCCTTCAAAATATTGTTTCAAGATTTTGAGAATCTTTTTTTTGCTAACTTTTAAAATCACAACCATCATTTTGAAAAAAAAATTCTACAAGATGGGTTGTATTTTCAGCATGTATTTGTATTTATTTCTATATCATTGAGACCATGTTTTTAGTCTTTTTGGCCGCTATTACTTCCTTTTCTGTCTTTTCAAGTTTTCAAGGTGATTTGGAGTAAACATGCGATCTTTGGACGAAAAGAGTCTCTCACCGATACCTGACGCAGACAGCAGGAGCGACAGCTAATCCTGATGATTCTAGAACACTTCAAAGCGACTAAGATGACATCAATACCAAAGCGCGTAAAGTTCCAGATATGGGAGATCACCTAATTTAGGCAAAATCCTACTTGGAAAGAGTCCAATTCAAGAAAGGAGTTTAATTTCTATCCTAGTTCTATTTATGAAAGATAAAGATGAGATTTTAATTCCATTTAAAGATAAAGGCTAAAAGGAAATAAATCCAAAGAGATAGCCATAAAGAGTCCTAATCAATCTCTAAAGAGGAGGCAAAGGGAGAGGCAGCTAACTATAAATACCACAAAGGCCGGCGCATTTTATCTATCGATTCATTACAGTTCTTCACTTCTAGTCTAGTTTTAGATTTCAGCTTTAGTTTTTATGCTCTTTAATTTCAACTACTTTAAATTACAAGGTTTTTGATTTCTTGTTTTCGAATTCTTTTCAGTTTAATCGCAAGTTAATTTCAGTTCAATTGCTTTTCAATTTTATTTCAATATCAGTCTTTATATTTCAAGCATAATTTATTTTAAGTCTCTTTACATTTTTGAGCATTTAAATTCAGTCATGTCTAGCTAAATTCTTTATGACTTGACCAAGTAAGGGTCAAGGCGGAGTTTAAATGGTGTGAGGACCGCAACTGAGTATAGAAATCTGCAAGGCGACGTATTTACCAATCTCGATACTTCAAGGGTTCTATGGTAAGAGCATCACTTAGTCTCACTGTTTGACCTGATCAACCATTTGGTAAGTCTTTGTGATTATTGTTAATCTTAATTCTTACATCCATAATTATGCCTGAAGATGGTTAAAGTGACAACAGTCTCCACCGAGACTGGAGAAAGGTAATCTTACGCCTGTTGGGAGTGCTTCACTACTTGTCAGTAAGGGTTTAGGATTTTCTAGTATTTATTTCTATTCACTGGTGAGCTCTTAGGCACAAAGTCGAGAGACACGGTGAGTACGAAGGTGGGCATAGCACGTTGTCCCGTCTCCGTATATAGTAAGGAAGAGTTGCTAGTACTGTACGGTGCATGAGTGCTAGTATAACTAAATCTAGGTACCGGTGTAATTAATTCCTTGTCCTATGATCATTATGATGTTCAGTCTTGCTCTGCTTTGGTCAAGTCATTACCTTTCATTGATTTTATTCCTGCTTCTTTTAGTTTTGATTCATGAATTCCCAACGAGAGTACTTTTAGGTCACACTGCCTGCTTTCTATTGAAAATAACATTGTCAAATATCGTTCCTTATAGGATCAACCTCTGCTCGCTGCTAACTGCTAGTTTATTTTGTGTAAGGAATTACTTTTTGTGGTCTCGACACTAATCAAATTTTGGTGTCGTTGCTGGGGAATGGTTCCTTTTGACTAGTTGTTTGACGTGGATGACCAAAGCCACAGGTCATGGCAATGAATTTTTCTACGATCTAGAGATAGAAAGATCCAACAGAGCTTGCACTAAGCAAGCTCATTAACGTAGAGAATCTAAACATCAAGCATAAACTTCAACTGGACCCAACGACGGCACGATTAATATAGAAAAACTATTTGACGATCCAAACAACTCAGATTCTGAACCAAAAATAGCCATCGTGGCTATGGCTAACGCAGAGCAATCAATTCGAGACCTTACTTGGGTCCCGGTGGATCACCATTCGCTTTGTATCACGTACCTGATTGTGAAATTGAAGTCTTTTACTTTTTCTCTTGAGGACTCAGCCAACGACTGGTTTTGTTATTTGAAACCAGGATCTATTATATCATGGGACGAGATGTTGAGAGTCTCCATAAATATTATGAGCCATTTTAGCACCTACTGGCAGCTTACCCACCTTACGATTTCACTGATCAAGCCTTAGTCTAAAGTTTCTACGAGGGGCTCTCGTTCTCTTAGCAAGCTATCATGGATGCAGCTAGTGGTGGTGCTCTCATCAATAAGACCCCAACTCAAGCTTAGGAACTCATCAAAACTATGGTAGAAATCGCTCAGCAATTCGGTGATCGTGAGGGGAGATATACTACAAGAGTAGTCAATGAGATCAATTCCTGTGATCTCAGTGAGAAAATAGACAGGCTCGCCGAGCTTTTACATAAGATAGCTGTCCAAACCGAGGTCGCAAAGGAATGTGAACTTTGCAAGAAGACCAACCATGCTACGGAAGAGTGCCCTCGCATTGGAGACCCTGAGTTTGAATAAGTCAACGCCATGGGAAGCTATGGTAACTATGGAAACTACGACAACTATAGCAACTATGGTAACCATGGGAATAAACAGCCTTATGTTCTGCCTCTACAAAGGAATCATATAGGATGAAGAGATTAACCTGCACTTGCATGGGGGAATAATGACCGTCAACAATCACAGGGACTATAGAATTAGCTCGTTGTTAGAAATCAGCAGAACACGGTAGTACCAAGACCTCCTTAACAAGTCCAGATTCAGCATAACCCACCTCAACAACCACAGCAGAATCCTTATGACCTTTTTACCGCTCTCATCGAGGGTTCGCTTAAACGGTTTGAATAAGTAGATGATCGGATATATGGACTACAAGGTAACTTCTTAAACCTGGAAAAGCAGATGGCTCAGATAGCTAGCACTCTCTCTAAGATTGAGAACATGGGGAGACTCTCATCTCAAATAGAAGATAACCCATGGGAGAATGTCTGAGGAGTGAAGAAGAGGTCTAGTCAGAACCACCAAGAGCAGAATTGGAAGAGGAAATCATTGAGATGCCAGATGATAAAGAAGAACCAGTGGTTTCCACCGAGACCAGACCACCTTTTCCAAAGAGACTAGTGAAGACCAAGAAGATGAAAGAGGAGTAGGAAATCTTTGTGACCTTGAAGAAAGTTGAGATTAAAATCCCATTACTTGATGTGATCAAACAGATACCCAAATATGTGAAATTCCTCAAGGAGATGTGCACCAACAAGCAGCATGAGCTGGACAAGGTCGGGATGGGGGGAATTCATACCATGATCCAATGCAAGTTACCCCCTAAGTTGAAGGACCAGGGAATGTTCGCAATCAACTGCACCATAGGCCATGTTAGGATCCAAAGGGCTATGTGTGATCTCATTGCATTTATTATCGTCATTCTTTCCTCTATCTACTAGCAGATATCAGCCAACCATAACATGCCTCTTAAGGAGGCCAGGACAGTCCTACAACTCGCGGATCACACTATTGTCTACTCGGAGGGATTTTAGAAGATGTATTGGTTAAGGTAAATGATTTTATTTTTCCCGCCGACTTTTATGTTCTTGATATGTGTGATTCAGATAAGAAGGGGAACTTAGATTTACTATTTAGGAGACCATTCTTAAGCACTCCCAAGACCAAGATTGATGTACACAATGGTTCTCTCACTATAGAATTCAATGAGAAAGTAGCCACTTTCAATGTTTATGATGCCATCAAGACCCCAGATGAAGATTCGAGTCTATACAGCATTGATGGTCTTAATCCTGTCATCCGACAAATTTTTGAGCTCAATCTCTCAGATGAGTATTTGGTCACACTGAATGAGGCAATTGACAATGAGAGTCTTGATGATATTGATTTTGATGAGAAGGTGAAGGAGGCTATCCATAGTCTCGACGCACCTCAACCTACGATGAGACCGGGACCAAAACTCGCTCTACCACATTTCCAGGAGCTTACTCTTTCCATTGTCCAACCACCGGAGCTCAAACTTAAGAGTCTACCAAGTCACTTTAAGTCTGCTTTCTTGGGGGATAATGATATGCTCCCAATGATCATTTCTAATAAATTGAGATCCGATGAAGAAAAGCAGTTTGTCTTTTTGCTCTAGTAACACAAAGACCCAATTGGGTGGACTATAGCTGATATCAAGGGAGTTAGTCCCACCACTTGAATGCATAAAATCAAGGTTGAGGAGAACATTAAGACTTCTCGACAACCACAAAGGAGACTCAATCCTCCTATGATGGAAGTTGTGAAGAAGGAGGTGATCAAGCTCATGAAGGTTAACCTCATTTACCCTATCTCTAAAAGTGAGTGGGTTAGCCTGGTTCAAGTTGTTCCTAAGAAGACAGGAATCATGGTGATAATAAATGAAGCAGCAGAACTGGTCCCAACAAGAATACAAAATGGATGAAGAGTCTGTATCGACTACCACAAGCTGAACCCCGCGACAAAGAAGGACCATTTTCCACTACAATTCATTGATCAAATGCTGGAAATACTAGTAGGAAAGTCTCACTACTGCTATCTTGATGGGATGTCAAGATTCTATCAGATCTCGATGGCATAAGAAGATCAAGAGAAGACAACTTTTATGTGTCCCTTTGGCACCTTTGCTTATAGACGAATCCCTTTGGCACCTTTGCTTATAGACGAATGCCTTTTAATCTCTGCAATGCTCCCACTACATTCCAAAGGTTTATGGTAAGTATCTTTTCTGATTATATTGAAAGCATCATTGAAGTCTTCATAGACAATTTTACAGTGTATGGTGACCCTTTCGACGCATGTCTCGATAACCTTGGTAAGATCCTTAAACGTTGTATTGTGTCTAACTTGGTACTTAGCTATTAGAAATGCCATTTAATGATAGACTAATGTATGATATTGGGTCATGTTGTATCTAAGAAGGGTGTTGAAGTAGACAAAGCTAAAATTGATGTTATTGAATTGTTACCATACCCTACTTCTGTAAAGGAAGTTGGGTCTTTTCTTAGGCATGCAGGTTTTTATCGCAGGTTTATCAAGAACTTTTTAAAGATCACCGAGCCCCTATGCAGATTACTTCAGAAAGATGCTAAATTCAAGTTTGGAGATCCCTACAAGGAATCCTTTAACACTCTTAAGGCGAAACTGGTCTCTGCACCTATTATACAAGCACCTAACTGGCACCAGCCTTTCGAGATTATGTGATGCAAGCGACAAAGCAGTTAGAGCAGTACTGGAACAATGGGTTGGTCGAGAACCTTATGTCATTTCATATACCTCTTAGACTCTCGATACAGCTCAAGGGTACTACACCATGACTGAGAAAGAGCTCCTCACTATCATTTCTGCGTTGGAGAAATTTTGTTCCTACCTTCTCTATTCCAAGGTCATTGTGTACTCAGACCATCATGATTTGAGGTACATGATGACCCAAAAAGATGCTAAACTAAGACTGATTCGGTAGATCCTTATTGGTCCCTATGCGTACACTCAATGAGTCAGAGAGGGGGGGTTAATGATACACTTAAAAAACTTAGTAAACTTTTTCACGATAATAATGAGCTCCGCTGAGTCGGTAACAAGCTGAGTGAATTCTGGAAAAACTTCAAAGTGAAGAACACAGAGATTTTTATACTAGTTTGACAACCCGTGCTTACATCCAGTCCCGAGAAAGTGTCTTGGTTTTAATCCACCAATCTCAACTCCTTTACCCTAGGCAGAGATGCCTTTTATAAATTCCCCAATTACAGAAAGTACCCTCCAAACTGCAATCGCTCACCCGTTGAGTAGAATACCTTCATCTATCAGCAACTCAATAAGAGTCAAAAAAAGAGCTGGATTTAACTCATAAAATGTTGATCCAGTTACAATAATCAGATATTACAAATCAATGATCTATTCTATTATCTCTTGTTCTAAAGTCAATTCTCACTAAGTAGTTGCTTTCTTGCTTGAACTTCTTTAAAGCATGCAAATTGACAGAGTTTTAGCTTTTGAGAAATTCAGGTGTAATCACTAAGTTCTAATGGTTACCTTCTTACTCCTTTTATAGATGGATTGAGAAAGTAGCCTTTGAACTTACTCTGGCATCTTTTGAAATTGAAAGCTTATCTATTCACCCATTGCTTCTTCGAATCAATCCATTAGGAGATAGAATCAAACAGTTGTGAGATAGAAAATCAATTCATTAGAGATAGATTGAAATTTGGGCTTCAATTTAAATCCTTTGTTGTTTGATGCCAGTCTTCCATTAGAGAGAACTTGCGCAAACTTGCCACGTATCGCTTTCCCATTCCTTCTGGTAATCTGACATTTTACAGAGCACGTGATACTATGTAGTTGATTCTGCAGAATTGCCCAAATTGGCAAATGACTTTTTACAGCTTGAATATGGAGGATTTTGTCATTTTCTTCATTAAACTTGGTCTTTTCAAGGCATTTATTCTTTTTATCTTTGTCTTATTAATGTCCTGCAAAAAAGCAACACTAAAAGCACAGATCCCATTTTACCTTCAATGGTAAAGTCAGTAACTTTGACAGGCATAAAGTAACTCAGCGAAATAATATATCGTAAAGCACAGCTGAAATAAATTCTAAATATCAAGTGCTGAGTGAATATTACTTAGTCAGCGACTAAAGTAGATACTCGACCAAGAACACTCAGAGTTATACTAAATAACTAGGTCAGCCAAGAATTGACATTCTACCCTCGAATTCAATAACTCACATATAACCATATATTATTTATTTTAACATCATTATTGATTTAATTAATTCAAGCTGAACTTAATTGTTATGATAAAAACTTAAGCACCACTGAGTCAGCCACTGAGTCAGTCAAACTTGTCCTTAGTTTAATAATCTCCCCCATTTTGATCAATGACAATTAACTGAGCGAGAATTAAATCAATAAGATATCTAGATCAGAGTTACCTTATACCCATGCTTGATATGCCTTTGTTCAGCATCTTCATTTTGCTCAAAGTGAATGCTAACTCCCCCATAATCTTTGACTCTTCTGAGTTCAGCATTCCTCAACACTTCTCTTATATTTCTGCAAAGAGATCAACACATATATATACAACAGAAAATATAGGAAGTTAAGAAGATCTTAACTTAAAACAGAATAAGTAATCTTTTCATTTAAAAATAACTTGAGTACAAATAATAAAAAGATAGTTTATACTAATCAGCTCTAAAGATTACAATGATTCTATTACACTTAGGCATTGGTGGTTCTCCAAGATTAGCTCACCTCTCTTCATAAAACTGCTGATCCCATTTTGATTTCTTTTCCTTAAGTAGTGCGATCTCCTTGCGTTTCCTCTTTCTTGTCTCAATATATTCCCTTTGAATGCGCTCCAGATTATTAGATAGATTATAAGAAAATTCAGCTACCCTCTTATCTCTCTCTCTCTCTCCTCTTGCTCACGCTTCTCACGATCCTTCTCCCCCATTGCCTTTGCATCCAAAATGGCCTAGATTTAATGATCAAATGAGCTCAGAGAAGATTCAAAAGTCTTGAGCTGACCATAGGTGTTGGTGGAAAAGTTCTGGACTAACAGCTCATAGATTTCCTGTGAGATTGCGTCCTGTTCTCTGAGAAAATTGAAGAGACCCACCAGAGCACGAGATTGTGATTGATATATTGAGCATTAAGGCCTTGGATATCTGGGTGAGACTAGCCAAAGCCTTAGCTTGATTGTTTTCTCTGAGGATTCGCTCTAGTATGGGAATTCTTCTGATATGAGTAGTGACTTCTTTATGTATCTGATCAATTGCTTGACCATCATTGATGATGTTTGAATGAACATTCTTGATTTGATTATGAATATGACCAATTTTCTGATGGAGCAAAGGTTCTTGGTCAGCCTCTTTAAAGCTCTTAGCACTTCTCCCTCTGAGTCCTTGACTCCCTTCAAAATATCTCCTCTCATCTGAGTCAGCATATTTGAGTTTCCTTGCTTTGAGATGACTGTAATTAGAGCATTGATAGCATCAACAACTGCATCTAATTTAGAAGTATCTACATCATTCTCCTTGCTCAAAATGTTGTAGCCACTCAGAACTGCCTGCATCGCCTCCAAGAGGGGATTGAATTTGTCTATCATGGAATTCTTCAAATCCCTCCCTTAATTCAAAACTCTGTAGTTACTTTTAAAAATTTTCTCCATCTTCTATTTAAGCTCTGCAACTTCCATCTTCAGAAAGTCAGCTTTCCTACCTGTAATATTTAACAAAGGTAATATGTGGGACATAATATCCTTAACTAGTGAGAACTGGGTAGGGATTGATCTGATATGGGCTTTCATCTCCTTAACAACTTCTTCAAACCCTTACACTAGCTCAGCAGCCTTTGCAAGTCTCCTCAGGACCTCCTCAGATATCAGAGATTCAGCTATTTTAGCATATACTTCAGTATGTATTCTAAGTCCTAGAAATCTAGCTCTTCTCATTCTCCTTATATCTCCCAAGAGCTCAGCTTGGGGGTTGAATTGGGGTTTAATTTGTGGTTATTGAGGTGGTTATTATTGTTGTGGTTGTGGAATCTCCTCAATAAGTGAAGGACCTCTGATAATTGGTCATTCTAAAAGCAATGGTTCATGCATAGGAGATCCAATAGGTGAAATATATGGAATGATGGCTATTTGATCAGAGTTTGAGGTGTTTGGTTGGTCAGCAGTGGATGAGGATGGTATTTGGGTTTTAGGTAAAGGTAGGGCAAAATGGGTATAGGTGAGTGGTGTTTCAGGTGAAAGGTTTGAGAAAAAGAATGGTGCATGGTTCTCCTCTTCCTTCTTTTCAGCACCTTCAATAGTGGACTCACTAACTTGAGCCTTAGATTGCTCAGTTAGCTGAGCTCCCAGCTCAACTACAACTTCTTCATTCTCCTTATCCTCCAAATCCCCTTTATCCTCATCAATCACTATCTTCATCCTCTTCAGTAACCGTCTCTTCCTCTCCTTCCTTGCTTCTTTAGCTTCTTCAGTAGTCAAACTGACCTGTTCGTCTGAGTCAAGCACATTAAATTCAATAGCTTCCACTTCCACTACTTCATCTTCTTCTTGCTCTTCTTGATCCTCAATCCCTTCAAGAGCTCCTGTCATCTCTACTACTACTTCAGGAACTTCTTTTTCAGCTAGGCTAGCTATTACTGATTTTAAAATTTGCTCAGTATTAGCCTTAGCTCTTATTACAGCTTTTTTCAGCCTTCCTCCTTATCTCAGCTTCTAGATCTTCCTGCCTCTTTCTAATCCTTTTATCCTCAGCCCCCTTCACTTTCTTAGGTTCTTTTAGATCCTAGACTATGCTAGTTCCTTTCTTCACCATCAGCTTTTTCTTGGGCTGACCTACTTGAGGTACAGAAACTGATATAGCTTCCTATCCTTCAGTAGTCACTGCATCTAGTTGAGCTTTATCAGTCTTTCTGTTCTTCTGTCTCTTTAGACGCATTTCCTCTCTTAGCTCTTCCTCTGCTTTCCTCTCTTCTTCCATTTCTTTAGGAGTTAGCTCATGAGGCTTCTCTTCCTTTGTTCCCTTGGTAGATCTGGTCTTTTTAAGAACAGGGGAAACTACAGGAACTGAGCTCGCTGAGCTCCCTTTCTTCAGTTCCTTCTTAGAGTTTCTCCTGACCTCCTTCTTACTCCCCTTCTTCTCAGCTACATCCTCATCTCCTTTTTCTTCTCTGAGCTTTGTAATCCTCTCAATCTCCCTAGCCATAAAATCTTCTAGAGTTTGATCATCCTCATCAGGCTTATTAGGTCTGAGTGTCATGATGGCTTTTGGATCCTTAACTCTTACTTCTTCTCACTTCAGCTTAATATATTTGGTGTTTTTAGGCTTCTCATTACACCTCAATCTATAAAAATGAGCATTGCTCAAGATTCTAGATTCACTCATCTTTAGAGTGATCCTGCTCCTCAGTGCCCATCCTTCTAAGTCCAACCCATATGCTCTGCATATCTCCATCACAAGATGCCCATACACCATGTGTTTAGACACCTTCAAAAATCTGTGTAAAATTGCCAATGACCAATTTATACACATTCCGTGGGTCAGAGCATAAATGAAAACTCTTTCAAACTTGGAACAGCTTCCTGTTAAGGCTGTCTTAGGCTGTAACACCTTAGTTATAAGCTCATGAGCCTGCGTCCCTTCCTTAGTGAACATTGATGCTATGAGTTCACCTGCTTTATAGTCAGCGGAGACCTCATAATCAATGGGCATGTCCATATGCTCTTCATCTTTTATCACACGTATCCTGAGCCCTTTTCATGCATTCCCAGCAACCCAACTATAAGTTTGGGAGTAACATACACCTTTCTCCCCATCATAGTAGTGATAAAAAGATCCTTCTATCCTTCAACCAGGTGAATTCCATGGAAGAATCTCAACACTACCTGCTCATAGCAATAATTAGGTAATTGGAAAAACCCTCTCAAATTATGCCGGCGCGTCCACTTCCCGAATCTCTCATCACTGGAGATACTGAGCATAGCTACTATTGATGGCGTATCCACTTCAGTTCCTTCAATGAAACACCATTTGGTAGGAATATTTTTTTTCAGAGGGAATGAACAAATCTTCTCGCTTGTTGATTCCAATCACCACTTGAGCCTTGTGGTCCATTGTAGTGACCCAACATGTATCTTTATAATCCCTCATAAATAGTGGTTCCTCAACGTGAGATTTAGATAATCTTCCAGATGAACTTGCCATTACAATAGCTTGAAGAAGAATAGAGAATTTTGGGGATTTTAGGAAGAAGTTTGCAGAAAAGAAATTTGGTAAACTAACCTTTCTTTCTCCTTAAATGGACAAAGACTCTTTGTTAAGCCCTACAAAGCTACGTATATAACTCACAATCCATGGTCATATTTAAATGGTTAGATTGAATAAAGTTTACCATAGGATCAATGAAAATGAGAAACACGGGATAACTGCAACTAAATATGAACCATTTCATAACTTGCTACCATTTCTATCAGTTTTGAATTTGAAAGAAAACCGGTAACAATTTAATGACATGTCCAAAATTCAAATGCCAAAAAGAAATACTTAACCTAATTCGCAAAAGCTCAGAGTGAGCCCTAATTTGGCCAGCTTCCGAATTGGTGAGTGTTGAATTGATCCTTTCCAATGGGCTTTGTGAATATGTCAGCTCGCTATTCTTCAGTAGGAATGTATGTGAGCTTGACTTCTCCTTTTAGCATATGATCCCTTATAAAGTGATTTCTAATATTGACATGCTTCATCCTGCTATGTTGAATTGGATTCTTGGATAGGTCAATTGTGCTTTTGTTGTCATACATGACTTTAAGACACTTAGACTTTATACCATAATCCTCCAATTATTGCTTGATCTATAGAAGCTATGATACATAACTCCTTACAGCCATGTACTCAGCCTCAGCTGTACTCAGAGCCATAAAAGTTCGCTTCTTGTTGTACTATGTTACTAAAAAATCACCAAGGAAATGACATCAACCTGTGCTACTTTTCCTTCCAATTTATGTTTTCCATAGTCAGCATCTTTGTATCCTCTTAGAGTGAAGACTGCATTACTTAGATACCATAATCCTGCATCAATAGAGCCTAGCAAATACCTAAGAATTCTCTTAACAGCAGCTAAATGAGTTTATCTGGGGTCAACTTGATATCTTGCACAATAACATACAATATATTGAATGTCAAGCCTACTAGCAGTTAAGTAAAGCAGAGAAGCAATAATACCTCTGTAGAGCTTACTCTCTACAGGTTTACCTTCCTCATCGTTACTCAAAATTGTATCAGTGGCCATGGGTGTTGACATTGGCTTTATCCATGTCAAACTTCTTCAGTACTTCCTTGGCATACTTAGCTTGGTTGATGAAGATTCCATCTTTGCCTTGCTTGATTTACAAACTAAGAAAGAAATTAAGCTCCCCCCTCATTGACATTTCAAACTCTTTCTTCATCTACTGGGTGAATTCTTTATATAGCTTTTTATCAGTTGCTCTAAAAATGATGTCATAAATATAGATTTGGACTAGCCACACATCTTGATGCGTTTTCTTGATAAACAGAGTTGTATCTGCTTTTCCTCTAACATAACCTTTGCTGAGTAAAATGTTCGTCAGTCTCTCACACCAAGCTCTTGGAGCCTATTTTAGTCCATACAGAGTCTTCTTTAGCTTAAAGACATAATTTGGATACTTTGGATCTTCAAAGCCTGGGGGCTATCTGAAATAGACTTCCTATTGAATATAACCATTAAGAAATGCACTCTTAACATCCATCTAAAACAACTTAAAGTTCATATGAGATGCAAAAGCACAGAGAACTCTTATGGCTTTAAGTCTTGCTACTGGTGCAAAGGTTTCTCCATTATCAATGCCTTCTTGTTTCATGTAGCCTTGAGCAACTAATCTGGCATTATTTCTGATGACATTTCTAGCTTCATCTAGCTTGTTTTTGAAAACCCAATTGGTGCCAATAATTGACTTGCCTCTGGGTTTCCCCACTAAATCCCAAACTTCATTTCTTCTGAATTGGTTTAACTCCTCTTGCATTGCAATCATCCAGTTGTCATCAAACTCGACATCTTCAAACTTCTTTGGTTCAATCAACGAGACAAATTCTGAATGGCTCATCATTTTGTTCAGCTGACCTCTAGTCAGCACAGGATTTTGAACACTATCAAGGATCTTCTCAACTGGGTGATCTCTCACTGAGCTACAGTCATTGGTTGAGCATCTACATTATCACCAAAGTTGATGGATTAGTCCAAGTCAACTTCATAATCTTCTTTCTCCAGTATCAGATCAGGAATTACAATGGGCTGACTGACTAATCTGCTGACTTATTCTTTTTCCTTTTCATCATCACTGGCTTATCTACCTGCACTGTTAGTTTCATCAAAATCTACATGCATGGACTCCTCTAAGATGCCAGTCCTCTTAACATACACTCTATATGCCCTACTATGTGTTAAGTATCCTAGAAACATTCCTTCATCAGCCTTGGGGTTAAATTTAGCTAATTGGTCTTTTGTGTTTAATATGAAGCATTTATAACTAAAGGCCTTGACATGACCAACCTTGGGCTTGCGCCCCTTTCAAAGTTCATAAGGAGTTTTGTTTAAAACTGGGCGAATTAAAACCTTATGTAGAATATAACAAGTTGTGTTAACAGCTTCTCCCCAGAAGTACTTTGGCAGATTGTTATCACTCAGCATAGAATGACCCATCTCCATAATAGTGGGATTCTTTCTCTCAACAAACCCATTCTACTGAGGTGTATAAGGGGAAGAAAAATTGTGTTCAATACCATGCTTAGAATAGAATTCCTTAAATTGCCTGTTTTCGAATTCCCTTCTATGGTCACTGCAGATTCTATTAATTTAAGGTCTTTTTCATTTATGATCTAGGTAGCCACCTAGAGAATGGTTCAAATATTTTATCTTTGCTTGATAGTAAGACAATATAAGTGAACCTGGTCAGATCATCTGCAACCATAAGGGTGTATTTCATTCCACCTAAACTTGTTGGCATAATGGACCTAAACAAATCCATGTGTAAAAGATCAAGGGGACGAGAAGAAGATATATCAGCTAATGATTTAAAGGTCTTCTTAAATTGTTTCCCAAGTTGGCATTCTGAGCAGAGTCTATCTTTTTCAAAGGCTAGATTGGGTAAACCCTTAATAAGTTCATTTCTTGCTAATTTAGACAGATTTGGTCATATTGATATGTCCTAACCTTTTGTGCTATAGCCATGAGTTTCCCTCCTTAAAAACTAAGCATATATCATTAGATCCTAGGGATAAAATAGTCATATAAATAATATTAATTCTAGGAGCATAAAGAATAGTTTGGTCAGAGTTACCATCAATGACTAAGCAGCTCGCTGAGTCAAATATTATTTTCCTGCCTTTGTCACATAGCAGAGCAACACTTAGCAAGTTGAACTTTAGGCCCTTCACTAGTGACACATTATCAATTGAAGGATTGACTCCTACAGTGCCATTGCCAACAATCTTTCCCTTTTTGTTTTCTTCAAAACTGACACCTCCATTCCTTCTTCTCTCCAATGTGATGAATTGCTTTTCATCACTTATCACATGCCTCGAGCATCCACTATCCAAATGCCACATTCTTATACCATCAGTGGATCTCAGGCTCACCTGCAAAATAATCAAGTTTTCTTAGGTATCCATACCTTTTTATGGCTGGGTCCTCCCTTGTTAGTGGTGGTCATCCTTGACTAGTCATACTCATCATAGTAACCATTTTTGTGTCTACACATGACTGTTGCATTTCCTGACTTTCCATAAAAATTACAAGCGGCCTTAGGATTAGGCCTACTCCGTTTACTCTTTTGAGAAACCTTCTCAGAGGGGTGAGTGCGGTTACTCTGAGAATTCCTGCTAAGTTGAGGAGGGATCCACACCTTTTTTAAAGCTATTAATTCAGTAGCTAGCTCATCCAGTTTCTTAGTGAGTTTGCTTTTATATCCATTTTGGTACTCAGCCTTTTCCATTAGGTATAGGATGTCAAGTGAGGTAGAAGAGTTGACATCTTCTAGATCATCACACCTCCTCTGGAGTACTTGGATGTATGTAGCTGACTTCTTAGTCATATTATAACATCATTAAGTACTGTGGTAAGCTCATCAAAGGATAAAGGGGGTTCAGAATTTACCTCAGTTTGCTTTTCATTGTCTCTACTCTGGTCAGCTGATTTATTGGCAGTGGAAGTGGATGGTTGGTCAGCTGACTCTGAGTTGGGCTGATCATCTTTAGCCATGAGACACACATTAGTAGAATCTTATGCCTCTTCATCTGATGATGATGACTCTTATTCAGAGTCACTCCAGGTAGCATCAAGAGCTTTCTTATTCTTTTTCTTCTTGAACTTATCCTTCTTAGCTTTATGACAGCTCGACTAAATATGCCCTTTCTCACCACATTCAAAGCATTTGATATCTTTGTTATGCTCTTTGTTGAACTCCTTTTATGGGTTTTCATCTGCTCCATTCTTATACTTGATTGGCCTTTTAAACCTTTGGAAATTCTTGTCTTTCTTCAAGAATCTACCAAAATTTTTGGTAATTAGTGATATCTCTTCTTTCCTATCCTCTGGATAATCTTCTTTAGAGGAATCTTCATCATTATCAGCTTTAAGGACAACAACTCTGCTTGAACTCTCTCTTTCCTTCTGCTTGTACTTCTTTGACTCATCTTCATATTACTTCAAGGACATCTCATGAGTGAATAAGGCTCCAATGAGCTCATCAAATTTATAAGTCTTTAGATCATGAGCTTCTTCAATGACACTCTTCTTTGCATACCATTCCTGAGTCAAACTTCTCAAGATCTTCTTGATAGTCTCTTCTTATGTGAAGTTCTTGCCAAGTCTTTTCAGCTCATTGATAATATTCATGAACCTGGTGTTCATATTAGAAATATCCTCCTTGGGTTTCATATGGAAGCACTCCCTTATAAAGATATTAATCTTGGACTTCTTGACTTTATTAGTGCCTTCATAAGTTACCTCCAACTTCTTCCATATCTCTTTTGCAATTTCACAACCTGAAGCTTGGTTAAACTCAGTTGCATCAAGAGTGAAATGGAGATAGTTGATAACAACTGCATTTTCCTTCATTCTGACCAAGTCCTAACTGTCCCACTCATCAGAGTACTTTTCTACTTTTACTCTATTCTTCACGATGGTAGGAACATATGGCCATTCAACAATAGCCATCCAAGCTTGCATACTTTATGACTAGATGAAATTCTTCATCTTATTCTTCCAATATATATAATGCTCTCTATTGAACATAGGAGGCCTGGTGACTGACATGCCTTTTGGTAGAATATAAGCTTGGGCTCTTCCACTAGATTCTTCTCCCTTGTACGCCATGGTCTTTATCTTCAAATTGTGAAATCTTTGAAATGAGAATTGCTCTGATACCACTTATTGGTCCCTATGCATACACTCAATAAGTCAGAGGGGAGGGGGGTGAATGACTCACTTAAAAAACTTAGTAAACTTTTTTGCCATAATAATGAGCTCCGTTGAGTAGGTCAGTAGGCTAAGTGAATTCTGGAAAAACTTCAAAGTAAAGGACACAGAGATTTTTACACTAGTTTAGCAACCTGTGCTTACATCCAGTCCCGAGAGAGTGTCTCAACTTTAATCCACTAATCTCAACTCCTTTACCCTAGGCGGAGAAGCCTTCATAAATTCTCCAATTACAGAAAGTACCCTCCAAATTACAATCGCTCACCTGCTAAGTAGAATACCTTCTTCTATCAGCAACTCAATAAGAGTCTTAATAAGAGCTGGATTCAACTTATAAAATTTTGATCCAGTTACAGTAATCAGATATTACAAATCAATGATCTATTCTATTCTCTCTTGTTCTAAAGAAGATTCTCGCTGAGTAGTTTCTTTCTTGCTTGAACTTATTTAAATCTTGCAAATTGATAGAGTTTTAGCTTCTAAGAAATTTAGGTGTAATCACCAAGTTCTAATGCTTGCCTTCTTGCTCCTTTTATAAATGGATTGAGAAAGTAGCCGTTGAACTTACTTTAGCATCTTCTAAAATCGACAGCTCATCTATTCACCCGTTGCTTCTTCAAATCAATCCGTTAGGAGATAGAATCACACCGTTGTGAGATAAAAATCAATCAGTTAGAGACAGATTAAAATTCAAGCTTCAATTTAAATCCTTTATCATTTTATGCCAGTCTTCCGTTAGAGAGAACTTGTGCTAACTTGCCATATGTCGCTTTTTGATTCCTTCTGGTAATCTGACATTTTGTAGAGTGCGCGATACTATGTAGTTGATTCTGCAGAATTGCCCAAATTGGCAAATGACTTTTTGCAGCTTGAATATAGAAGATTTTGTCACTTTCTTCATTAAACTAGGTCTTGTCAAGGTATTAATTTTTTTTTATCTTTGTCTCATTAATGTCCTGTAAAAAGCAACACTAAAAGCAGAGATCCCATTTTACCATAAATGGTAAAGTCAGTACCTTTGATAGACATAAAGTAACTTAGTAAAATAATATATCGTAAAGCACAGCTGAAACAAAATCTAAATATCAACCGCTGAGTGAATACTATTTAGTCAGCGACTAAAGTAGATACTCAGCCCAGAACACTCAGAGTTATACTAAATAACTAGGTTAGTGGAGAATTGACATTCTACCCTCGAATTCAATAACTCACATATAACTATAGATTATTTATTTTAACATCATTATTGATTTAATTAATTCAATCTGAACTTAATTGTTATGATCAAAACTTAAGCACCACTAAGTCAGCCACTGAGTAAGTCAAACTTGTGCTTGGTTCAACAATCCTTTTGCTTTAAGAGTTTGACATTGAGATTAGAGACAAGAAAGGGATAAAGGACCTAGTGGCTGATCATCTCAGCAGGCTGACCAATTCAGAAGAACTGAGGGAAGTCCAAGATGAATTTTTGGAGGATAGTCTCTTTACTGTCATTGACACTCTATGGTATATAGATCTTGTCAACTTTCTTACCACTGGACGGTTTCTAGAGGATTTCACATGTAATGACAAGGAGAAGATGAAGAGGGAAGCCAGCAAGTACTTTTGTATAATCCTTATTTGTGGAGACAAGGAAGTGATTTGGTTTTAAGGAGATGCATTTATGGGGAAGAGGTAAGACTCTTGCAAGCATGTCATTCTGAAGTTTACAGAGGTCACGATGGGCTAAGGAGAACAGCGTAACGCATCCTTCGAGTGCAAATTTAATGGCCTCACATCTTTTGCGACTTCTATATATTTTTCAAGGCATGCGAAAATTGTCAAAGGAATGGTAATCTTGGATGTCGAGATCAGCTCCCGATGACTCCCATTTTGGTCGTCGAGATTTTTGATGTATGGGGTATCAATTTTATAGGTCCTTTTCCTCTTTCTTATGGTTTAGGTACATTCTCCTAGCGGTTGATTATGTCTCCAAGTGGATAGAGGCCAAGGCGACAGGGAACAACGATGGAAAGACCATGGCAGACTTTATCAAGAACAACATTATTTGTAGATACGGGACACCGAGACTACTTATCAGTGATCGCGGTACACATTTATACAATAGGACGATCTCAGCGTTACTGATGAAATGGGGAGTCAAGCACATGACTTCTACATCATACCACCCACAGACAAATGGGCAAGTGGAAGTGAGCAATATAGAGGTGAAGCTCATCCTGGAGAAAATAGTCAATGTCACTAGGAAAGACTAGAGTCTCCGCCTCTTTGAAGCTCTTTAGGCAGTCCGTACAGTATGGAAACCTCCCATCGAGATGTCACCTTACAGAGTTGTCTATAGGAAGGCATGCCACTTACCTGTCGAGATCAAGCATAAGGCGTATTGGGCCATCAAAGAGACCAACTTCAGGCTCGATGTAACCAAGGAGCACAGGAGGTTGCAAATACATGAACATGAGGAGATTCGTTATGACTTCTATGAGAGGAACAAAACCTACAAGGAGACCATTAAGAGCCACCATGACCTTTTCTCTTCCAGGAAAAACTTTAAAGTGGGACAAAGATTCTTTCTCTTGTAATCCTGTCTTAAATTTTTCCTTGGAAAGTTGAGGTCTCGATGGGTTAGACCTTACATAGTGACCGAGGTGTTTCTATATGGAGCAGTCGTCATACAGAGCATCATGACCGAAAAAGTTCTAAAAGTCAATGGGCATCGCCTCAAGCCTACTATGACGGATTCCAATCTTATTTTGAAGATATCACTCTTATAGAGACTCCTGACACCACACTATAATCTTAGTATGGTGCGTTGAGCTCAATGACATTAAACAAAGTGCTCTTGGGAGGCAACTAAAGAATTTCTGACTCTTTATCTCTCTCATTTATGTTAAGTTAGTTTCTTTAGTTTTTATTCATTGTATCTAGACTAGGACTTATCTCTCTCACTGTCATTTATTGTAAGCGTAGGTCTCTATACACATTCTAGGATTCAAAGCGTCACAAGCCAAAGGATAGGATTGAATGGACAATAGATAGGAAATGGCTTACGCTCGTTGATGCATGTACAGTGGGTGATGTGGCACTCAAGTGAAGATCACGGAGAATTATGACAGTTTTATGCTTAATCGAGGCCACGACTGCTACTGATCACATTAATACCCCATGAGCCACTCCTTTGTATGCCAATCTTTCCTATTTAAACAACACCCTTTACTATAACCATTCACGCTTTCATTCAAACTCTTAAGCTCCCACTAAAAGGAAACCTCTTCTCCATCGAACTTTTCTCTTTCCACCACCACTCACTCACCACAATGGCTTATACCAAGAAAACACCACCACCACTGCTCCCATGACCACCGACATCATGATCAGTGGTATCCCTATCGACACTACTCCTTTCACCACCACCACCACTCCTATCACTGCTACCACCGCCATTAGCCTAGCGGTGGCCACTTTTTCCATCGTTATCACCACCATCGCCACCGCAGCAACCACTACTCCCGCCACTGAGGCTACTGCCACCGTCATCATAACACCTACCACCGTTGCTGTGGTCATTCATAAAAAGACCCCGGCAAAATGAAGCCATGGTTCCCTCTCCTGCCACCTCTCACAGCGCGATCGCTACTTCTGATGAGACTTCGCTAGCCGTCGACCCTATCTTCACTATGTTTCCCGCAGCCACTGATTATGAGGAGTCCAACGAGACTCCCGTAAAGAAGGAAAAGTCACCTTGGGGGGAGGTAAAACCCCAAGATGACCTCATTAAGATTGACTATAGCGAGGAGAGCGACTTCACTCCTCCTCCTCCCCCTCTAAAGAGGAAAATACAGACTAGAAGTGCCGCTAAGAGCGGCTAGATTTTGAAAAGGGCCAAAGTGGCTAAGGAAGAGAAGACCCCTACTCCCGGCTCTAAGAGTAAGATCCATAGCTCTTTCAATCATCCTGCTCCACCAGCCACCTATGCTCATTTTAAGGGCTAGTCCTCCAAGCCTTGCAAGTCTGCCTGCAAGGACACCATGACTACTCTTGACATAAATCAAGTCATCATTAATATCTTCACCGCGATCTCGTGATTACCCCTACTCTTCATCTGCTTCCCCTCCTACCAAGAGCTTATTTAGGAGTTTTACGCAACTCTCTAGTTTAAGCAGGACTACACCAGCTAAAAAGAGGAGGGGGTGATCAAGTTCTGTCTCTATAGTAAATACTTCAGTTGAAGTCTTGATTACTTTAACAAGGCTTTAGGGGTGACTGGACCCTTTAATGATATGTGTGATGCTCCTTCCTCTAACTTCAACACCGCTAAGACCTACTTCTCCCTCTTTAACAATGATCCTTAAGTAACTACCTGGAAGTCCGGTGACTCGCGCGCCTTCTACATCCATGAGCCCCATCTCAGGTATGCCCACAAAATTCTTGCCTTTAATTTTTTTTATTGCCATAGGAGCTTCGAGGATCTTGAATGAGAAAGAAGTGCACATTCTGTAGTGCATGCAAAATAACAAGAAGCTCCACCTAGAAGGCTGACTGACCAAGCAATTTCAGTACGTCCTCACTCATCCAAAGAGTCCCCCGACTCTGGGTGTCGTGATCTCAATGATTGTGCATGACATGGAGCACTTAAATCCTGCCCCCTACACTGAAAGCCCCGAGATTCTACTCTTGGATTTAGAGACTCTTGGGACCATGCTGCTTGTTAAAATGGTCGATGGGACCACAGTCATGCAACCTCCTCCTGAGATTAGGATTACTCCTCCTTCCACTGAGTAGCAGCCAGACCAGTTAGACCCGCAAGCTCATGATGGCTCTACTCCTTCCACCGCCTACACAGAGCTCCTCCGTAAATACAAGTATTTGGAGAACCAGTAGAAGGAGCTGCTTTACAACATCTTTGAGTTCGGTGGTGAAAATCAGAACCTTAGGATTCATTGTGATGCCCTAGAGCTCAATATGGACTTAATCATCCAGCATCTGGGAATCCAGAAGCCATAGCAAGACTAGCTGGGTCTCTTTGCCTCTCTCCTCCTCTTCCAGAACAATAACGTTCTTTTTGCCCTCTTTTTTAATTCTTTTTATTTTCTTCTTTTTATTTTTCTTTTGCATTGAGGGCAATACAAACTTTAAGTGTGGGGAGGTGATTTATCCTTTTTGCTTCTTTTTTTTATGTTTTTATCTTTTTCTTGATCTTTTTGTTTTTATTTTTAGTATTTTTGTTTTATCTTTCTTTATCATTGTATATATTTCATTTTTGCATCATTTAATCAAAGGATTTATAAGGACTTGTATTTTACCTTTTCTTTCCCACAATGACCTAGTTTGTTCTCTAACATGTTATTGAGAAATGAGGATAAATAAGATAGGAAATACTATGTAAATAACTAATTAGATGACTAGCATGACTGTTTTAATTAATTGTAACTTGTCATCGAGATCTAATTTGGGTATTATTATTCCAACTTTAGATCTCTAAAGTCACTTTATTAGTCCTGATGAGTATAGAAAATTGTAACATGATTTAATCATTTGCATGTTTTAACCTGGACTTGGTTTGTTTTCAGTTAGCATGTCTGTATCATAACACCTCCGTCGAGACCTTACAATAATTCTATCATTGATCTTGGTGGTTACTTTTCTACTGTAAGTTCTATAATCAATCGAAACGAGACCTACTTGGCTCACAACCAGGTTTGTTTCTTTCATAGGACAGCTAGAGGAAGAACTATCCATGGCTAAAAATTAGGTGAAGATTCTTTTGTAAGGAGAGTTATATTAGGTGGAATTAATAGTTGGAAAGTGCAAAGGGACCAAAGTTTGATAGCAAAGTTTGTAATGGAATAAAAAGGGTTAACAAGATGTAGCAATGGGGCCAGCAAAGCTAGTAAAAGCTAGTAAGTTAGAAAAGTTCTTCAATTCACAAAGTGAGACCCAAATGAAGGCTAAATAAATCTTAGGGACCCATTAAATGAGAATGTACTTAAACTCAATAAAAGATTTAGATTGAGTCATCTTGTGTTTACCGAGATCTTCTGGATTCTAAACTGAAGTAATTCTGAACTTTAACAAATTTTTGATCGTGTGCCTATACTTTTAATTTGGTAAATACTCCCGGGCTAAGTTTCAAGAAAGGTCTTTATGCTTTCTCAAGGACTTCTCAAATTAGAACTTTGATAATTAATGAAGAGCCTCGATGTAAGTCTCGGTGAAAGAATTCGGTCTCTATGAAATTGTTTAGGGTTATTTGCGCAGTTTAAATTTCTCTTCTTCCTGATTTTAATGCATACTTGAGGGCAAGCATGGAATAAGTGTGGGAAAATTTGATGAGTAGTATTTTCAGCATGCATTTGTGCTTATTTCCATATCATTGAGACCATATTTTTATTATTTTTGGCCACTATTACTTCCTTTTCTGTCTTTTTAGGTTTTCAAGGTGATTTGGAGAAAACATGTGATATTTGGACGAAAAGAGCCTATCACTGATACCTGATGCAGACAGTAGGAGCGATAGCTGATCCCGGTGATTCTAGACCACTTCAGAACGACCAAGATGACATCAATACCGAAGCGCATAAAGTTCCAGGTCTGGGAGATCACTTAATTCGGGCAAAATCCTATTTAGAAGAGTCTAATTCAAGAAAGGATTTTAATATCTATCCTAATTCTATTTATGGTAGATAAAGATGAGATTTTAATTCCATTTAAAGATAGAGGCTAAAAGGAAATAAATCTAAAGAGATAACCATAAAGAGTCCTAATCAATCTCTAAAAGGGAAGCAAAGTGAGAGACGGCTAGCTATAAATACCACCAAGGTCAGCGCATTTGATCTATCTATTCATTCACAGTTCTTCACTTTTAGTCTAGTTCTAGATTTTAGCTTTAGTCTTTATGCTCTTTAATTTCAAATACTATAAATTCCAAGCTTTTTTATTTCTTGTTTTCGAATTCTTTTTAGTTTAATCACAAGTTAATTTCAGTTCAATTGCTTTTCAATTTTATTTCAATTTCAGTCTTTATATTTCAAGCATGATTTATTTTAAGTCTCTTTACATTTCTGCGCATTTAAATTCAGTCATGTCTAGCTAAATTCTTTATGACTTGACCAAGTAAGGGTCAAGGCCGAGTTTAAATGGTGTGAGGACCGCAGCTGGGTACTGAAATCCGCAAACCGACCTATTCACCAATCTCGGTACTTCAAGGGTTCTATGGTAAGAGCATCACTTAGTCTTGTTGTTTGGCCTGATCAACCATTTGGTAAGTCTTTGTGATTATTGTTAATCTTAATTCTTGCATCCGTAATTGTGCCTGAAGAGGGATAAAGTGACAACAGTCTCCACTAAAACTACAGAAAGGTAATCTTACGCTTGTTGGAAGTGCTTCACTTTTTCTAGTATTTATTGCTATTCACCGGCGAGCTCTTAGGCTCGAAGTTGAGAGACACAGTGAGTAAAAAGGTGGTCGTGATGTGAAATCCGGTCTCTGTATACAGTAAGGAAGAGTTGCTAGTAAAATACAGTGCATGAGTGCTAGTAAAACTAAACCTAGGTCCCGGTGCAATTAATTCCTCGTCCCGTGATCACTATGATGTTCAGTCTTGCTCTGCTTTAGTCGAGTCATTGCTTTTCATTAATTTATTACCTGCTTTATTTAGCTTTGATCTGTAAATTCCTATCGAGAGTATTCTTCGGTCACGCAGTCTGTTATCTACTAAATATAACATTGTCAAATATCGTTCCTTGTGATATCGACCTCTGCTCGCTGATAACTACTAGTTTATTTTGTGCAGAAATTTATTTTTTGTGGTCTTAACATCCATCATTACAGAGGCTTTTTTTATAAAACAATCAAACCACATAGCATATTTTTTAAGTTTACCCTATTTTTTTAATATAAGAGAAATGGAAATTATCTTTATCCAACAAAGTGAGGACATAGAATAGTTAAAAATGAAACGAAAATCATGTATAGGAAACCATACTAAGACCGAGTCTTTGCTATAGAAAAATTGAGTTTTCAACATGTGTGCATACAAGATCCAAAGTTTTGCAGTTTTAAATCATATCAGCATATATGTCGAAACTCGAAAGATATGTGGATACTCATGTTTCCACTTAAAGTGGGACAAAAGAATCAAGCCAAATAAGCAAAAGGAAATAGTAAAATAATAGTAAAACGGAAAGGACAAAGAGAGGGATGGTTATACTGACTAAAAATACGTGAGTATAGGAGTGAAAATAGTGAAAGACAAGAGAATGAAAGGTCAAATCAAGAAAAAGTAAAATGAAAATGAAAATGAAAATGAACGGATAAAAACTAAAAGTGAAGAGTAGGCAGGAGTTGAAAATTGAAATGAGTAATTAAATTGAATATGATGTGTGAGAAATGGGAATTAAAAAAGAGAGCCCAAGGGAGCCGGAAATTGAGAAGCTTATTGTCCGGGAGATATTGCATTAGCTTATTAGGGTCTTTGGTGGGTTCGGAAATTGAGACAAAAATCAAAAAACAAAAGAGAATGGTGGCTAATATATATTAAACATGTTCAAGTGGTTGGTGGTCTAAGTGACCCGCTCAAGCCCGATTTTAATGGGCCGAATTTAGACAAATGTATTTTAATATAAGTCCGTCCAAGTTCGAGTCCTGAACATATAGTGGATTGAGTTTGGTTTTTGTATGAAAACCCTAAACCGACCCGACTTGAATTTATATATATGAAATATGTATATTTATTTATTTATTTATTTATATATTTATATGACATATAAACCAAAATGATGGAAGGGGAGAAATGCAAATATAAGACTGTACATTCATGATCAACAATTGAGCTTTGGTTGCACGGCGTTCAACCCAATTATGTATGTATGAGAAATTCAAATATCCACTAAAATCAGAATATACGGCGCTCTACCAAGTTATATATTCTTCTCCAGTGCCTTATGAGCATGTTATATATTATTAATAACATGTTAATGATTAAGATTATAAATATTTAAAAATTAATAAGATAGGCGGACTGAATTGAGCTTGAAAATGAAGTTTTCTATTCAAGTTCGTCCCAGCCCGAGCCCGTATATTATTAATATAGGTTGAGTTGGGTTTGGACTGAGCCATATTTTTATCGTTCCAACTGAGCCCACTCCAGCCCAAACTCAGACCAGCTTGCCCATTGAAGACCTCTAATATATATGATCTATCTTAGGGTGATTTTGGGGGGCATTAAAACAATTCAAAATTACACACCCTGTGTTTAACAATAATTTTTTACTAAAGAATTTACTTTATTTTACATTTTTTATAAAAAAATTTAAAAATATATATATAAAGTTAATTGAAATAAATTAAATTTTTTTAAAAAATGATGTTATCAAACATAGAATATAAACAAGTAAAAGAAGAGAGAAGGGGAATTCTTTTATTATTAAGTGCTGAAAACAACAGGTGATCAAGTGAAATCTAAATCACTCCATGCACACGTCCCTTTCTTGCTTTGGGAATGCCACCCACTCATGTTTTGTATTTCCTTTTTGTATTTTCTACTTACAAATTCAATTCAACAATTCTGCTTCATCCCTTTCTATTTACAACACTATTGTCTTTTTATTTCATACACATATCTACTCCCTAACTTGACATTAGAGTGTTCTAATGCATTGGTGTTTTAAGCTATCAATTTTTTTACATGCATAAGTGAAAATCAACTAACTTATGTGTTGGATGCTATCAAAGATCTTACCTAAAAAAAAGATGATTCTAAATATTTAAATATAAACAATATAAATTGGGTGTTAACATAAATCAACTTTTTATATATGTAAAAGAAGAACTCAGAGCAAAAAAAAAGCGAAACATCTCAATTAACTTGATATTGATCGCGAAATTTTTAAGTGGGCTCACACAAAATATATTACTAATAAAAAGCTCTCACAATTAGTGTCACAGTATCACAAAGTTCATTTATTGAATTTAGTTGTACCATTAAGTGTCTTTAAGGTGTTTTTGGGTGAGCTAAGTAGGCGCAAACTTAATTAATAAATCACCACCAATATGGGTGTAGCTCAATCGATATACTACTTAATGTAGGAGTGGAAGATCCTAAGTTCGATACCTAGCATATTTAAAATCCATAGTTATAATTAATAAATGACCACATACACATTAGTCTTTTCGTAATAAGGCTTTGTTCTTTTGAACTGATCATATGAACTGAACTGAACTAAATGACTCCAAATTGAATTAAATTGAATGATTTGAACTGTTCTGAACTGAATGAATTCAAACTAATAATGTACTAATACTTATAATTAATAATTAAAATAATAATAAAATCAATAAATATAAAAAATATTATTTTATTAAACACATAATTGAAAATAAAAAATAGTAATAAATATCATCAACTAATTATTATAATATATATTGATAAATAATAATAATACTCCCTTCATTCCATTTTAAGTAACTATTTAGCCTTTTTATTTTGTTCCATTTTATTAGTCACTTTAAATTATCAATGCATTTTTTATCATTTTTTTTCACTAATTTGCTCTTGTATTAATTAGGAGAGAGATTATGAATTGATGGAATTATATGTTGGTAATAAAGAAGAAAAAGACTTGTAGTATTAAAAAGCAAAGGGTAAAGTAGTTATTATAATAGTATAATAAATAATTTATTAGTATTGATAAAAATTCTAAAATGCCACTTAAATTGGAATGGAGAAAGTAATTAATAAAAAATAATGATATAACTATAATTTAAATTATAATTAATAAAACTATATGAATAATCAATCTTCCCATTCATTTGCATATGGAGGCCTTTTGCAGTTTTGCTCAATATGCACTCATAATAATCACCATTGGTCCAAAGAATGTATCATATTGAAATTACAGATGCTTAAAGTGTAAAAAGCCGAAAAGATTAAGGACTTGAAGATATATTTGTCAGTCAAAAGATCCATGGCATGTGCACTATATAGACGTAATAAAGTGAGCTACAAACAAGGCCAATAAACACAAGACCAAATCCCTTAGACAAATTGAAATAGATCAAACCTTTCCTTTCCTTGAAACCCCAAAGCAAAGGCAGATCCAAGGCGGTGGTTAAGCTGTCAATCCTATCAATCAATCATAAATCAATCAAACCAAATCATCACTTGTTTTTTTTTGTCCTTAAAAAACAATCATGTCGTCCTCTAACTCTACAATCTCCTCTTTGGACCACCTTCCTCCCTCCGAGCAACTCTGTTATGTCCAGTGCAACATTTGTCAAACTGTTCTTGCTGTATCACCTCACTTCACTTCTCTATTCCCTTTTTTTTCCTTACCTAAATCAAAATGTTCCTAATTTTTCTAGAATTTTATGTGTGTTTCAGGTGAGTGTTCCTTGCACAAGCTTATTCAAGACTGTAACTGTCCGATGTGGCCACTGTACCAATCTCCTTCCTGTCAATATGCGTGCTTTGATCTTGCCTTCTGCTAATCAATTTCACTTGGGCCACTCTTTCTTCTCTCCTTCTCACAATCTTCTGGTATTTACATATCATATTATCAAATTTATACAAAAAATTTCAACTTTTAAAAGTGTATAAAATTTTTGGTTAAATGGTATCATGCAGGATGAAATTCCTAACCCGTCTCCGAATTTTCTGACTAATCAAGCAAATGCTAATGAATTCACCATTAATCAAGCAAGAGGAGTGACTGATGAGATTCCCAGGCCACCGGTGATGAATAGACGTGAGCTTCATCGCAATCTTTTTTCCTTTTTCTTTTGAACACGTATAGGGTTTTTTATTTGGCTTTTTGTTTTGAATGAAATTATTTGGCTTTTGTTTGATAAGATATTCTCCTAGCAAAAAGATGAAGGTTGCTTTCAGAAAATCTGATAGAAAGCAAGAATTTCATATCATTCAAGGCATTTTCTTAACGAATCTATCCTTTAATGCTACTTTGGGTACAAAAAATGTTTTCTTTAAGTGGAGTAGTCTAAGAGAATCCAGAAAGAAAAGATAGTGTGGATAAGATCAGAATCATTCTATAGAATTTTTGCATCTTCCTTTGTTCTTTCAGTTATGTTTCCATGCATTCCTTCATTCTCCTATGATTTATTTCTCTTGTTGACCTAATTAACTAATTAATTAGTATAATTGATCAATCTAGTAATAAAATTCTTGAAACAGACGAAAAAATGTAGCTTACATATGAACAATATAGAATTAAGCTATCAATTCTCTGGAAATTAATCTGTAAATAGAATGATATCCTCAACTGGAAAAACAGATTACAAAGAATGTAATAGAGCAGTGAGACATATAACAAGAAGTGACAGAAGAGAAATAAAAAGACTGTAAAGTGAGATTGCATTTAATGTGTCCCTGTGTTTTACGGACAAACAATGTCTGATTTTTCAGCCCCGGAGAAGAGACAGAGAGTCCCCTCAGCTTACAATCGCTTCATCAAGTGAGTAGTTATTTTAATTAATAAAATAAACCATTCAAATTAACTTAACACATGTGATATAAATGCATTGTATGTTGCTAATTGAATGGGAAAAATTAAATCTCAGGGACGAGATCCAACGCATCAAGGCTGGAAATCCTGATATAAGTCATAGAGAAGCCTTTAGTGCTGCTGCCAAGAATGTAAGATCCTATATATTTGATTTAGGGCTTCTAAAGTTCTACTCTTACTTTACCAAGTTAGGGCTTTTATTTTCTATTTTTCAAATTTTATTATGATTCAGTTTATACTGTATAGACATGCCACTTATAATTATATGCTGTTTTTCTGCTAAGAACTATAATTTTATTTAGGGCTTCTACTTTAAAAAATTAGGGTTTGTACATTTTCTTTTTAAGATTTATTAGGGTCTTCAAATACTTGATATATGTCCACTTTGCTGAAGTACTAGAACCATATAAAAACTCTGTGAAATGTAAAGCCAATTAATTCAGTATCCTAAAATTTATACTTGATTCTGATGGTTATTGTTTTTATTATGTCAGTGGGCTCATTTTCCCCACATTCACTTTGGTCTAATGCCAGATCAGAGCATGAAGAAGACAAATGTGTGCCAGCAGGTAATATAATTAATGAAACAAAGAGAACAATATGCAATTAAGTCTACTTATAAAAGAAATTGTGCAATTAATTAGCACTTAATGAGATGGGATTTGAATTAATTTTGATTATGTGTAGGAAGGAGAAGATGTTTTGATGAAGGATGGGTTCTTTGCTTCAGCTAATGTTGGTGTTTCTCCCTATTAAGAACTGATGTTGGATGTTTATTTGCCTTGCTAGCTTCTAATTAGTTCCTAATTAATCTAGACATATGTGGAAAAAATATTGTAGTTTCTGTCTGTGTTGATGTATGCCTTCTGCAATGGTAGAAATGTTTGAAGGTCAAGTTTAACAACTCTAATCGCTTCACTACGTACTAATTTGATGTCTTTTTAATGTGGAAATTTCCGCAATTATATTATTGTTATAATAGTACTAAAACTATCGTTCCCAAGATGAATTATTTTTTCTCTAGTCACTATATTTTTATCTGTATTTTGTTTGGCCTTACGATTAATTAAATGCTCACCTTTTTTATTACATACTTTCGCTTTAATAAATCAAGAGTGCAAGAAGATAAATATGGTTGTTTAGGGGTGTTAAAAAATCGAATCTAATCGAAATAACCAATCGAACTAATGTAATTTGGTTTATTCAGTTCGATTTTCTGTCTAAACGGTTCGGGATTAGTTATAAATTTTATTGATTTTCAGTTTATTCAATCTGTTCATTTTTAATTGATGAAAAAAACTAATATAATTGAACCGGCCGATAATTAATTTATGGATTGAAAAATTAATAATATTTAATATCATATTTTAATTTAAAAACTTAATATACAAAATTAGCTTCATAGAATATAAACTAGTAGTAACGCTATTTTTTTGTGTTTTTTAAATTATTAGTATTTCTTTAGTTGTTTTCTTTTACCTTCAAATTTTTTTTATCTGCACGTTCTATTTGAGTTAATAATAGTAAATGATGTGTGTTATTTAAATAATTATTTCAATTTTAGACTATAGTTTGATTTTATTTTGTTTAGTTCACTAATTTTTTAAGATAGTATAAGATGTTGTGAAATTGGTAAGTAAGAATTATTCAAAGTAAAATCAAAACAACCAATCGAACTAAAAAAATTCGATTCGGTTCGGTTCGAATACTCCTATTTCCGTTCAATTTTGATTTTTATTTTTTAAGGTTTTTTTATTTTCCGTATATTTGGTTCGGTTTGATTCGGTTATTAGACCAAACCAACTTATGAATACCCCTATTTGTAATCTAGTTTGTTATAAGGGTTAATTCATTTAATTTAAATTATAAATTACAATAATCTAACGGAACCAAAATTCCTTCCAAATAATAATATCTAAATATATGTGGCGTATATTTTAACTTAGTGGTTAAAACTGAAATTGTGACCTCTAAAAATTTCTTGTTTGAATCATACCAGAAGTGGGTGGAGCACAATTGGGCAAGTTTTTGAAAAATAGATTCTATTGACGTTGTGCCAACATTGTTGGAGATATTGGTGCTGAAAATAAACAAGCTTAATTAATGAGTGACATTTCAGTGGGGTAAAATATATCTTATTTTATTTTAGAGAGGTTAAATTATATAGTGGCTCAACTATTAAGGTCAAACTCAACCTTTTCAAAACCTAAATTTATCAAAAAAAAAAAAAATAGTTAACATATACAGAAAAAAGACATTGTTTTCAAATTGCAAAAGTCCAAGTACAAGAAAGTTACCTATAAAAATAAGAGTAGGAAAACTTCTTAATCTTTTTCCTCGCCTAATGCATTTCTATGTACCTAAACTCGTTCCAAATAACATACTACCCCTCAAAACCTCTAAAGTGATCACTACAAGAAAATTTACAATCTGCAACGGAATGCTTGCAACGGAAAAAAATCCCTTGCAAATATCTATGATTGCAACGGATTCTGCAATGAAATTGTTATTCCATTGCAGATTTCCAAAACTTTTTTTGAAAATCCCCCGGAGGAACGTCGTGTCCATCCCAAGAAAAAAAGATTGGAATAGGTGAAAATTTTAGGGCATAAGTCCCAACTAGGTTGGTGCATACGCTTACCTACAAAACACATACTCCTCTTTTATTAAAGAAAAATTCCAGATCTCGAGATGAGATCAGTATAGTTCAGATACAAGAGAGTAGCAAGTGTGGAGAAATAAAAACATCGGAGGCTAAAAAACACAAATTCCTCACCAAATGCTTGAATGTAAACCGACAAATAATACTAGAGACCAAGTGATCATCCGTGCTCAGAATGCCTTAAAAAATGAACTTGTTCCTCCGTTTCTATAACGACCATGCAATAAGGAACCAAAGAGAGGTTCTAAAATCTCTGCTAGACCCTGGAGAAAAATGCTGCCGCCATACCACTAGAAAATCATAACCTGACGATGCCATGGTTAGTGAAATCCTAAATGGTCGAAATGCTTGGCACCAAATCCTGTAACTCCCATAGCAATGAAAAAGCGCATGGTCGGTTGTTTTCGGGTTATTATAGAATGGGCAAATCTCATCTGTCACCAATCGGCATCTACGATGAAACAAAAATTTCCTCGTCGGCAAATGATCATGGAACACTAACCTTCCAAAGAACCGAACTTTAGGAATAAGGTATGCCTCCCAAATCAACATGAAATCCTTTTCTGGCTTTGGCCAACAAAAATAGAAACCCTGGGAAAAAGAAGATGTCGAATATTGATTATTTTCGCTTAGTTCCCATCTGAACCGATCTACCACTTTCGTGAATTGAGGCTGATTCTATTGTCCAGCCTCTATCTCGCCTCCTATCCATAAAAATAACGACGGGCAGCCTTGGGTAATCCAGTACTTGAGATGATCGCATATTTCCATTGCTGAAATCCTAAGTCTGCATTTCCAAAAAGGACGCATAGGGGCGGCAGTGCTAAATACAAAACTGCAGGCCTCAAGCACCGAACTAAATTTATTATTGCAAAGATGATAAAGATCCGAAAATAACACGGATAAGGGCTGATTTGAAGTCTAATTATCGTGCCAAAAAGAGCATAATAGTCCATTCCCCACCTCATCTCGGACCTGACAAGAAAAGAAAACCCAAAACGCATTGTTTTTAATACAACAAGAAATAATGTCTCGCCATATGCGAGATAATCTATTTGAATTTGAATTTTCAACCGAAAATGACGAGATGAACCCATATCTCTTAACACAAATTTCAAACCAAATAGAACCCTGATCTGAAGCCCTCATTTTCCACAGCCATTTCAGTAACAAGCTACAATTAACAAGGTTCAGGCTTCTAATAAACAACCCGCCTAAATTTTTCGGTAAGGATATGGTATCCCAACTATTTTTACTAATACCCCTTGTATTCGCATCTCCATTCCATAAAAATTTTTGCATAAGTTGATTGAGTCTACCATTAACCAAAGCAGGCAACCTATTCAAAGAAAGTAAGTAAACCGGTAAAGATGCAAGGACTGATTTCACTAAGACCAATCGACTGGCATAGGACAAAGAGTGACCCTTCCAACTAGACAGTCTACTATGAAACTTATCAATCAACACGTTCCAGAAGGATATAGGTACACGTTTTACACTGAGCGGGCAACCTAAGTACGTGACCGGAAATTTCTCTATTTTACACCCTGATTTACCCGCACAAGAACTAACCATTGAATCACAAACATTAATACCAATAATAGAACTCTTATGATAGTTACTGCATAGACCCGATATAAGTTCAAAGCATTGTAGAATACGGATAAAAAGAGGTAAAAGAGACTCATCAACGGGTACGAAGCACAGCGTACCATCAACAAATTGGAGAAGAGACACATCCCTTTCTGAACCATCTATTTTAAATCCAGGTAATAAGCCCCTATGAATACTGGCATCCAGAAGCTGTTTCAATCCCTCAATAGCAAGCACAAAGATAAACGGGGAGATAGGATCCCCATGTTTCACCCCCCTACCTAGACGAATCGGATCACACGGTTTACCATTAATAAGAATAGAGGTCACTGAGTTCTCCCTACAGCTTGATAACCAGCAAATCCATTTATCACCAAAACCCATTCGTCAGAAGACTACATCAATATAAGGCCATGAGATACAATTATAGGCTTTGTGGAAATCCAATTTCAAGACCAACCCTGACTGTCATCTCGGATGAATCGAGTGCATAATCTCAGAGGCAATAAACGAACATTCATGAATATTACCTCCTTTTATAAACCCAAATCGATTCTCAGATATTAATCCCTGAAGAAGTGGTTGTAGTCTGTTCGCCAAAACTTTTGACAAGACTTTGTATATTCCATGAATAAGGGCTATTGGTCTGTAGTTACTCACTAATGATAAACCCGAGACTTTAGGAATCAATACTGTGAAAAAGGATTTAATGGAATCTGGGATCTATGCTGATTCATGAAATTTATTAAAAAGATAAAAAAACTTTAGGTTTCATTTCGTCCCAAAACCTCTTGTAAAAGTAAAAGATAAATCCATTCGGTCCTAGTGACTTCCCTTAATTAATGACCGAATCACATTTCCTATTTTATCCCCTGAAAATGGTGCCTCAAGCAGTCTAACATTTGGCTCATCAACTGTACGAAACCACAACTCCCTCAAATCAAACAAAACATTAACCCCTCTCGAGAAAAGATTGACATAGAAATTACGTATGGAGTTTACAATAGTTACCAGATCATAAATCATATTCCCATCTATCTCCAATTGAGTTATCCTATCCCTCCTTCATCGTGCCGAAGCCATACGATGAAAAAAGGTCGTATTGGTATCGCCAAGTACGGTCTAAGTCACCCTAGATTATTAGTGATGAACCTTCTCTAAACTACGATGAAGCTCATTGAGGGAGGATTTTGCCATCTGTAACACCGACCTAACTCAAACATCAATAGGATGGAAAACTGAACTAGAGGTAAGATCAAGTACTTGATTCTCCAATTCCTTAATGCGTCGTTCAAGGCCCCCAAAATTTATAGAATGCCAAGGCTGGATGGATTTTCTCAATTCTCCTAGTTTAAAATCGATGTCCCTATTCAGATTTCGAATTCGAATCTCATTCCATTTATTTTCCAGGAAAGGTAAGAAATTAGCATTATCCCACCAGTAATTCAAGGATCTAAAAATCCTACTCCCTCCCCTGCACATAGCATGTGACTGAAAAATAATCGAGAAATGATCAGATAGAGAAGAATCAACAGTCATCAACCTTAGTCTCGGCCATAAGTCTAATAATGAGCAATTAACTAATAGCCGATCTATTCTCGAGTACGACAAGCTATTGGCCCATGTGTAATCCCTGCCATGTAATGGAACATCGTATAAAACACATTTGTTGACAAAGTCTTGGAATTGAATCATAGAATTAGGGATCAACCCCTCTCTCTCCATCCATTCTGTCTCATACAAAACCTCATTAAAATCACCACACTCTAAAATTTTTTCAAAACTCCTCACAATTAGTGATAATACTTGCCACAGTTGATGTCTTAGAATCGCACTGGTAGGACCGTATAAGCATAAAACGTGGACATCTATTTGACTTAAGTTAACAAATAAAATACACCATCTATCTGAAGATTGAATAACCACACCGTTAAGTAAACGAGAGTTCCAAGAAATAACTATACCCTTTGAGAGCCATTGAGCTGAAATTGAATGAAACAAAAAGTCATTATGTCCCTAAAATTTCTGGATTACCATATCTGTAACTGCTGCCGCTTTCGTTTTAATTAAAATAATGATCTCCAAATGCCATCTCCTAATAGGCGACCGAACAAAATTCTGCCTGACACTATTCGTCAACCCTCCCTAATAATTCCAACTTAATAAATTTAACGACATAAAAAATGAATTCACAAACCTCAATGAGACATACCTCTCAATGCATTTTGAGAGCATTCACAATCAGCCCCTTGTCGCATTCCTTAAACAAACCCAACTCTTCTCCTATCCGAAATACTAGCATCTCTTCCATTTCTCTTGGACTGTTATCTTCACCCCTAATAATGGCTCTATTCATATTCTCAATATCCGGTCCCAATGAGTTAATGACCCCCTGTATCAAAGTACTAGGATTTACTCCTTGGCTTTCTCCACCTAAAGTATTCCTAGTATCGGAACTTTTCTCGTTTGCTTTTATCCTTTCAGGCAGAATTCCTTCACTATGCTAATTTATCTCAACCGAATCTCCCCTCTCAGTAGATGAATCTGCATAATCCGAGTTATATGAGGCCGATTCAACTTTATCCGAATCGCTTGATTCTGAGTAAATGTTATCAATACCGTGCTGGCAGCCTACCCCTTGCCGAAAATTAGTGAATATTGTCACCTCGACCTAGTTGATATTTTAAAGTTTTGGCTGATTGTTCCCACGGGAATCGAAATAAGATAAGACACCACATCTAGTCTATTTGGCCTCTCAAAATCACAGTAAATAGCCATAACTCGTCCGAATCTACCCGCCATCTCACGAATCACTCGATCGCACACAATAATCGGGGGAATCCCCATAAAATCTAGATACATAATGCATTCTTTAGGGGCAAAGTCCGCATTAAGATATTGTACCGAGGACAGTACGTGATTCATCACTTTCCATTCATTCTCCATAAAACTAATCATCGAATTCCTAGAGTTAAAGGACACAATAACATGTTTGCCCCCCACCGAGGCAGCAAAAACTATTTCAAAACCATGGTCAGTAATCAACAGAAAGATGTTTTGAATATACGCAATAAGTTTAACTCGAACCATGCAAGAATTACTTTTTCATGGGGAAGTTGGGATTAGTATATCGGTTTGATTTGGTGTTTCCTCCGAACTTGCCTTTGTCTTCTCCATCTGTGCATCACTTCTCAAATTTAGTGCAGGTTCTCGATTGTTAGTCATAATTTTCTGGTTCTTTGAACCTGATTTCTCTTTTGATTTTCTAGTATCATGCACCACTACCGCATATGATCTCTCGTCACATGGTGAGTCACAAAACACCCTTCTCGGCCTAGGGACAGTCCGCTGAATCTTCCTATTATCATTCAAATTATTGGTACGATCAAACCTCGCTTTAAACGCATGTAACTTAATAGCTCCAATCTGAACATAATTGAGTATGTATAATGCTTCATAAGCCGGAAGTACTCCGTCTAGATTAATGAATCCGAAATTTAGATTCTTAGCATTCCTCCTCCTTGCGACATATACGCATCCATTGAAGCCAGCCTTCGAAAAAACCCTCTTCATGGCCATCGAAACATAACCATTGGGAAAATTCTTAAAATAAAGCTTATTCGGCTTCGATGGGATTGGGTTAGCTATTGTAGTGTCAGTCTGAGTGTTGCGGGCAGTGGGATTTAGGTGGTATGGGTGAGTACAGCGATGGAACTCACCGTAGGGTTGTTTGAAAGCGGTGGTTATTAAGGGTTGGCGGCGATGTAGGGGAAAGGGGTTTGGGTATCGATGGCGGTTGGTGGTGGTGGTAGTGGTAGGGCGGCGGCGGCTAGGGTAAGGGTAGGGTTCGGCTCTCATGGCTGTATCTGCCATACTTAACGAAAGACGAGTTTTTTAATCTGCAAACACTATAAGTTGAATCTGCAGATTTCCCAAACTTAAATTATTGAATATAATTGCAATGAAATTTGTAGGTAATTTTTTGATCCAGCGGCAGAATAGTTGCAAGTAAATGACTAGGAAAATTTGCAACTACTATTCTGTTGCAATGCCTTTTTAATAATAAAACAAAAAAATAAAAAACAAATTTAGAAAAACAAAAAATATCAAACTCAATTCTTTAACCTAAATACCCATTCTCCACTCTGTCTCCTTCTCAAAATGGTCTTTCGAGTTCGCGGATCTAAATGCATCTTCTTGTCCACCACCACTCTACGCCGCTTCCATGGCTTCCTCAGTTTGACTATCATTGATGACCATCGTGGACAACAGAGTTCGACGAATTGAATGCAGCTCCTCGTCCACCACCGCTCTTCTCAAATCAATGGCTTCCTCTTCCACGACTACAATGATATGAATATGGGTTAGATCTTCTTCCATTTCCCCTCTAAGCAGTTCATCCCCTTTTAGGGGTTTATTTCTTTTATTTTTTATGTTTTGCAGAAAATTAATTTCATGGAACCTAACTATAAATTCTTCTATACACCAATTTATTGATATTTTTTTATTTATTTTTATTTCTCGCTGGATTTTTAAAATTAGGTGCTTCCTCTATCATTTCCTCTAATGGAAATTGATATATTAGGTTTTAACCTGGTCCATGAAATTCTGATATGGGTTGCAGATTTAGGTTGCCAAATGCCTAAATCTGCATTGCATTTGGTTGTAGCTACTGATTTCAGAGGTATTTTGAGATTGTCTGTATATTTCTACATTCTCAACTCTTCTTGAATTATTTATTCATTATTAATGATGGGTTTTTGTTTTAAGATGGTGGAATTATTAGACAAGAAAGGTTGACTACAATTACAATGGTGATATAATAGGGTATCCCTTCAGAGTAGAGGATAGAGAAGAAAAGGCACCCGTTGTATACTCATGCTCAATGAATTAGGTTTTCATCAATAAATTGGTTCATAAACCAATTGCATTTTAAATTAGGTTGATCAAGTAAAATTGTTGGTATTCCTAATTTTATCTTTGGAATTGCAGCATGAATTTTCTTGTAGTGATTGAAAGGGAAAGAGAAACATATCCACTTGAGGTAAGATTCTCTATACATACAAACTTTTGGATAAATGGAGACTTAATTTAGTTATAAACACATTGTGAATTCCTAATACTTTCTTGAAATAATTAGCTGTAATGGATTTTTTTCAAGTGTCTTTTTCATTTCATTCATATTCCTTTCTAATCCATGGCCAAAAATTGACACTTAATCTTTGTTGTTTTGTGAAAGACTTGATACCCTAATACAGTAGAATAAAAGTGACTCTAAAGCATGTATTATTATACATACCACTCATGAAAATATAGAGCCCTTACGTAGTTTCTCATTGGTAGTTTCACATTTGCCTTTAAGCTTCATAGGTGTTGAGCAATCTTTGAAGTCTAAAATTACTGAGTACCACTCACTTGAATGGGCTTTCTTTGCAATATGAAATGGTAATTTTTAGGATAACAAAATTTAAGAGTAAAACAAAGATATCAAAGTCTTATGTAATGTTTGATACGTTATGGGTAATTAAATTTTATTTAAAGCTTACACCTTTTCTGTAAATTCTTTTAATGGGCACAAGTATATGTTTAATAATTAGCTATAGAAGAAGAGAGAGAACAATTAGAAAGGTGAAAAAAGAAAACGAGGAAAAAAGAAACGGGGAAATAATTTATGTATATTTTGAGTTTTATGTATGCCAGTATTAAGTTAATTGCTTCTATTTTTGAAACAATTACTAGTGAATAATATTAAAAGATGTTAAATGTAGTAGTTGGGATTCGTTAGGTGGATTTTAGAATGTGCTCTGATTTGTATTACTATGACAAATATTCCTAATATTTAGCATCTTTATTACAAGATTGAGCTTGATTGTTAGATTCTCATTTCACCAGTCTTTTCCCTTCTATTTTTATCAAGAGAGCCTTCACTTGCAACTATGGTTTGAAAAGTGTCTTGAAAAGTTGGTTAGTGAGTTTCTAGCTTGTCAATTTTCTTAACCTTTTAAAGGTAAGGGGGTCTTTATAAAGGACACTTTCCGGGTGTATGTGAAAAGTGAAATGTGTCTTACTTCTTTTGAACTTGGTACTATTTCTCTCTAAACATCAAACTCAACATTGCTTTCGTTTCTATGAGAGGGTCAAAGTGTATCCACTAGCATCTTCTTTCCCTATAATGTTCAGAATTCCAGTGAGAAGGTTTTGGTAGTTGAATTGCAGGGAAGCTTTTATGCCTTTTGTGCATGCTACATACTCTATATGTTATTTCTTATTTTACTTTTAAATTTGGGTGTTATGTCAATTTGGCTACTAAAGTACTAAATTTGAAGTTAAACTATTGCTTTTAGTTCTATTTCAACCATTTACTTCTAAGTATCTCTTTAAAAATTAGTTTCTTTCCTAAAAATTTTCTACCATCAGGTTTTATAAGTCAACATGCAGGGGAACTTTATACTCATGTGCAAAGAACATTATCTTTCTTTTATATTAACATTTTAGAAATTTCGGGTATATTCAGAAAATTCATTTTATTATTAATTTATTATGTATAGTGTTCAACTATAATTTTTGTTGTGCTCTATAACTGAAATAATTGGTTGATAGTTATCTAAAATATTATGATTTAACTGCTGGACAATGTCAATGTGAACAAACTTGATTGTTTACTTTCTCTGCGTGCTTTCTAGTTTTTCATACACCTAATTTGAAAGTCTTTAGTGATTTATTTGTTTTGTAAACAAAAAAATTCATTCAAAAAAAATTTGTTTTGTAAAAGTTGGTTTGTTGATGGCTTCTTTGAGATACAAGCTATAAATTTATTAAGGTTATATTCCCTCCTTTGCTGAATGTTTTAATTATTATAATTTCTACAGTGGCACAATAAATTTAAAAATGGAATGACATTTCTTTTGCTTTAGATATTTGTCATTGAACTTATCCTTCCTAAACAGTATTTCTACCGTAATTTTTACTTTAGAAGGCTCATAATGAAGGTTTATTAGTGCAAGATGGTTATGGCTATAAAATGCACTTTGTGTAATGCAATATGTCTAATTTGGTTTGTGATGTAGGTTTCATTACACACAGAATATAACAATAACCGCCTTCGATGATATAAGTGTGTTTCCTAGCATTTATTTTCTTTACTCGTTGAGCAAATACATGTTTTGAAGCCTATATATGAATTGAATAATTTATAATTAAGGCACTATTGATATTTTAGTGTATCATAGGTAGTATTCATAATATGTTTTTAGTTATGTCTCTATTTTTTTTGTTGGTTTGGATTGTTGATAACTCATAAATTTAACTATTTTCTGGTTGTTTAATGTGATGATTGGAATGGTTTTCTACTGAATTTGTGCATATGTTATGTATATTCAGGTCTTGGGCATTATTTGAGCTAATTTAGAAGTTTTGGAGATAATGAAGCATTTTGGTAGCTGTTTGGAGGTGAGTTGCAGCTTAACCTGGAGTCCAAGATATGCATTTCGAACTCAAAGTGATTGGAGCTTGAACGTACAACAAAATGTGATGATTTAGAGTATTTTCATTGACTGTACCTCTGCTGACCGGAACTAAGTTGGCAGTTGATGTTGAGATGTTTCTTGATTTAAATAGAAGACTATTTTGGAGTTTAAGTCTTACACAACTTCCTCTTCAAGAATTTTCAGATTTACTATTTCTTAATTATCTCATGCCTATTTCTTTGCTTGTTTAGGATTTTGACAGATTTTATTTTAGTGATTGACTTTATTTAGGGATCTTTTTCCATGTTAAGATAGAGTTTATTTTTAGTTTGAGTAGGCTGAATTTCTCCAGCAGAAAGAGGCATTTTTTTAGCTGGTATTTCCAGCTTGAACGTGTTCTTTCTTTCTTCATTGTTATTTTTCTTTATTTTATTTTTTAATGAAACATTCAGTTAGTTTTTCATCTATCACGAGTAGCTAATCTATTTTATCTTTTGATTAAGGAATTATCAAAGCTAGTTGTATGTTGTGAGGTTTGTTCTTAATTATTTCTTGAATTCAATTTTCGAATAAAATCGGTTTTGCATACTATTGTTGTCTTTTTAGTTACTTCGAACTGATCAATCGGTGTTTTTAAGATTTGAACATATTGTTATTTTCATTATGTTCATGCTATCATAATATGATGAAAAGTTTGTAACAAACAATTTCCTATGTTATCGTGATTTTATTCGGTTTGATTTAATAATTTGTGCTATCATGATTTATTGAGTCAAAATTGGTTCTTCAGATCTTAATGCTTTTTTGAAGATTAAATCTTGTCAGCTATTTCTACTAGTGCGTCGGATAATCGAGGGAACTGATTTAGCTATCTACAATCAACCCGATTTTAGAAAAAGAATTAACTGTGCTATTTCATAGTTAAAGCCAATGAATTGATATTTCAAGAGTTATTATTTTGCCGATGATCAATCGCAACTAAGCTAAGAGCCTCCTTAATTGAAAGAATTTCATATTCGTATTTTTATTTTTGTATCTTGCATTTATTTTCTTTTAGTCACAAACTATCTTAAAACCTCCATGTTTTATTTTCTTGCTTTATTTTTGGTTCTTGATTTGAATAAGATTAATTGCTTAGTCCCTATAGAGACGATCCCGCTTGCCACTACTACAAATTTATTTGTTAGGTGTTAAACGGTTTTTATTATTTATATTTGGCGATTTCAACACTCGTCAAATTTTGGGGGAGGGGATATTAATACCTTTTGAAGGTTCTCAACAAAATTTTTTACTTTTGCAATTTATTTTATTTTAAAATCAAAACAATTTCAAACCCCCCATTTTATTTATTTTTAGTTTTTACTTTTTGGTCATTAATTTGATTAAAATTGATTTTGTTAGTCTCTGTAGATTCGACCCTATTTACCTAATACTACAAGTTTTATCAAACCAGAATAATAGGATTATTTTTTATGGATTCGACACCCGTCAAATTTTAGCACCGTTGCCGGGGACTAACACTAATTAATTTTTATTTCTTTTGATGACCATGACTGATCTTGGAAGTATTGCAGCCATGACACTCGAAGAGATGATAGTAGCATTAGGAGGATCTGCACCTGTAGTTTTTTGTGAGTTTTACGGGGTTAGTGGACACATGCTCGTTACGTGTCCACTACCTTTTGGTGATGAGCATCAACCAATGGCATTTTGCAACCTGCCAAAGACATTTTCCAACATCAATCAAGGTAAGTTGGAAAATCAAGGTATGCTTCCAACTCAAGCTGAAGTTCATTTGAAACGGATTGCATATGTTATAATCGTTCCAAATAAGAAAGAGCTTATAAATTATAAATCTAAAATCGATGCTGTTAACCTGGAGTCCAGGGTAAGTAGTTTCAAAAATTGAGATTTGAATTTAAATGCTAATTCAGAAAAGGAGACAAGCTCTAATGTTGACAAGGAATCGAAACTAAAAATTACAAAGTTAATAGTCCATCAACTCCCTTTTCAAAAAAGTTGTCAAAAACCAAGAAAGAAAAGGAAGATGGTGAACTAAGGATTATTGAGATAAATGATCCGATTCTTTATGTTTTTTATGTGGATTATTTTGCAAAGGATTCATTGCTTATGCTTTTGGAGATAATTTTGGTTGATGACATTAATCTCTCTTATCTTTTGTTAGCTATTGAGTTGAAAGAAACTATCAAATGCCTTGGCGTAAAAGAGCTTGTTTCAGAAATAATAGCATTAGATCCTGGTTGAACGAAATGGGCGTCGAGCTAAACGACATTAAACAAAGGCGCTTTTTGGGAGGCAACCCAAAATTTTATTTTTAATTTTTTCGCTTCCTCTTTTTAGTTTCTAAGTTTTTTTAGTAGTGTTTTTTTTGTTATTATGTTAGAAAGGGTATAAGTGTAGCGTTGAAGCTATCTTTTAACTTGGTCTCAACTTGAAGAATGTCTATTTTTGTGCAGGTGTAAGAGCTGGGCTTTCATGGAGGATTTTAACATGCTAGATGAGGAGCTAAATGGGTGATACAAGATTGGTTGGTGATAATATACTAAGGCGGGCCTATAGTGTAAATTGATTCATCTAAAAAATTACCCATTACCTAATATCCATTTACCATTATTTTCACTACCCTAACCCATATAACACATGCCTCTCCATCTCTGCAATTTCTTTCACACCTGCAACCAGCCCTTACATTGTCAAATTAAACCATCGTTGTCGCTCTTTCAACCACCTTCGCTTCAACCACTATGGTAGGACCAAGACACCCACCTCGTCGAAAACTGCTCCTTCGTGGCTGCAACCTTCAGCCGTATTTAATTTACCACCATAGCACTCCATCGCAACCCACGCACCACTAGCGGCTTTATCAAAAAACTATCGTCAACTATTGCTCCTCTGCCACCTTTGTTAGATTCAGATACCTTTGAACCATTAGCCGTTGTAGCTATTCCTCCTAACTGCCTTTCTAAGACCCAACAAGAGCTTGACTAGGTAAAGGTAAAGCGACTATCACTCACTCTCAGGTAAAATTTGCAAAATTTTTAGCCTCTAATTACATGCATTTATAGTCACCTCATGAATTAGAAATTTATATCGTTGTTGAAGATTACTTTGAGGATTTTACTGGAGAAAATTATTTATATTTATCAAGGGCTGATTGAGGAGAGTTTTTTTTATGGAGTTTTATCTTTAGGTCTGATCTGATTGATGTTGATGGTCCCTCTATGATTAATTTTCTCTGTGTTTAAGGTTTAGTCTTAGAATTTTGAATTTCAATTTTCTTTTTGTTTAAGTGACTGAATCTTTACTGCTTTTGAGGTTTATTGTGCTGGTGATTATCATATAGATTTGAATAATTCTGATTTGTTTTTTTTTTTGGAGTTTGATTAGACTGAATTAAGTTTTATTGGATTGGAGTTTGGTTCCTATACTAATGCACTTTTTACTGACTACAAACTTAGTTGTTATGTGGTTATTAATGGTTTCTAAGGTGCAGCTTCAATTTTTGAGAGGTGTATGTGCTAGAAAGATTATTCATTTGAGAGATTGGTTGAAGATAAGTCATTTTAAGCCATAAGGACACATCATTAGTTGTTGATTGACTTTGATTCTTCTAATATACTTGTTTTCTTTATACCCTCTTGATGCACAAAACTTTGTTAACATGAAGCTGGTCAGTAAGGGCCAAGTGGCAGCTTGATTTCTATTTTGTTGGACACAACTCATCAATTAAAATCACATTTTCCAAGCTTTTCCAATCTTCACAGCAGCAACCTTAAGTCTTCCCACATCACCTCTGCCCACTTCAGGTTGTATATTTCTTATCTTTCATCTTTATTTTCTTTCTTTTTGTCATAAATGAGGACATTTATGGTTTTAAGTGTGGGGGAGGGGATCTTAATACCTTTTAAAGGTTCTCAACAAAAAAATTTTTTGTTGTCTTGGTAGCACTTTTTGCCATATTAACACCTATTTGCCGCCTTAGTTTCAGCCATGATTTGAAAAACATTCACTATGAAATAAATTTTTATCTAACGAGTTCGATTTGAATCTGTTTTAAGCCACTTCCATTGTTAGATTTGGGGGGCTTGAATTAAGATTTCTTTGATGGTTAGAATTGTTAAGACTTTCTTGTAAACTAGACACAAAATCTCACCTAAACCAATGTGCATTTTATTTTTGATGTTTATGATGTAAATTTTAGTAAAAGGAAAAAGAAAAAAAAGCAAAAAGAAAAAGAAAAAGAAAAGAAAAGGAAAAAAGGAAAAGGAAAACAAAAGAAAAAACAAGAAAATTGTTTGAAAAGATCTTGGAGCCTATGAAACACTCCTCTAGCAATGCCTATGAGTCGAGCTAGTAGCCATCCAGAGGTAAGCGAGTAAGATCCACTCACCTTATTTTACCACGCACGATTTAATAGGTAATGCGAGTGTAAAAATTTTTTGGTTCATGTTTCTTTTTAAATTGGTTTCCTTGGGTTTGAGCGTCAAAATTTTAAAGAATGTAATAACCTTTTTAATCCTCAATTAAGTTTTCTTTTAAACTTCCCTATACTTTAACTTGATGCTTAAACTTATTTGAATCCTTGCTAGATATTTATTTCGTAGTGAATTCTTTTCAATTTTGTTGGAAGTTCTAAGCTGTGGCAAAATTGGGTGTTAATTGAAACAAAAAGTTGTTTACTTTGATTCTAAATGTTTGCTTGAGGACAAGCAAAAGGCAAGTGTGGGGGAATTTGATAACTCATAAATTTAACTATTTTTCTGGTTGTTTCATGTGATGATTGGAATGATTTTCTACTGAATTTGTGCATTTATTATGTAGATTCAGGAGTTGGGCATTATTTGAGCTAATTTAGAAGTTTTGGAGTTAAGGAAGCATTTTAGTAGCTGTTTGGAGCTGAGTTATAGCTTAACCTGGAGTCCAGGATATGCATTTCAAACCCAAAGTGATTGGAGCTTGAACGTACAACAAAATGTGCTAATTTGGAGTATTTTCGTTGACTTTACCTCTGCTGATCGGAACTACATTGGCAGTTGATGTTAAGATATTTCTTAATTCAAATAGAAGACTATTTTGGGGTTTTAGTCTTACTCAACTTCCTCTTCAGGAATTTCCAGATTTATATAGGCTTTATTCCATAATTATCTCATGCCTATTTTATCTATTCGCTTGTTTAGGATTTTGATAGCTTTTATTTTTGTTATTGACTTTATTTAGGGATCTTTTACCTTGTTAAGATAGAGTTTATTTGTAGTTTAAGTAGGCTGAATTTCTGCAGCAGAAAGAGACATCTTTTTGGCTAGTATTTTCAGCTTGAACATGTTCTTTCTTTCTTCATTATTATTTTTCTTTATTTTATTTTTCAATGAAACATTCAGTTAGCTTTTCATTTGTCACGAGTAGCTAATTTATTTTATCTTTTGATTAAGGAATTATCAAAGGTAGTTATATGTTGTGAGGTTTATTATTAATTATTTCTTGAATTCAATTTTCGAATAATTTTTGTTTTGCATACTATTGTTGTCTTTTTATTTACTTCGAACTGATCAATCGGTGTTTTTAAGATTTTAACATATTGTCATTTTCATTATGTTCATCCTATCATAATATGATGAAAAGTTTGTAACAAATGATTTCCTATGTTATCATGATTTTATTCGGTTTGATTAGTAATTTGTGCTACCAAGATTTATTGAGTCAAAGTTGGTTCTTCAGATCTTAATGCTTTTGTAAGATTAAATCTTGTCAGCTATTTCTACAAGTGCGTCGAATAATCGAAGGAATTAATTTAGCTATCTACAGTCAACCAGATTTTAGAAAAAGAATTGACAGTGCTATTTCGTAGTTAAAGCCAATGAATTGATATTTCAAGAGCTATTTTTTTGCCCATTATCAATTGCAGCTAAGCTGAGAGCCTCCTAAATCGAAAGAATTTCACATTCATATTTTAATTTCGTATTTTGCATTTATTTTCTTTTAGCCACTATCTTAAAAACCCCCCTATTTTATTTTCTTGCTTTATTTTTGGTTGTTGATTTGAATAAGATTAATTGCTTAGTCCCTGTGGAGACGATTGCGCTTGCCACTACTGCATATTTATTTATTAGGTGTTAAACGGTTTTTATTATTTATTTTTTCAATTTCGACACTAGTGAAATTTTGGGGGAGGGTATCTTAATACCTTTTGAAGGTCCTCAACAAAATTTTTTTACTTTTATAATTTATTTTATTTTAAAATCAAAACAATTTCAAACCCCCTATTTTATTTACTTTCAGTTTTTACTTTTTGGTCATTAATTTGATTAAAATTGATTTTGTTAGTCTCTTTGGATTCGACCCTATTTACCTGATACTACAAGTTTTATCAAAATGGAATAATAGGATTATTTTTTATGGATTCGACACCCGTCAAATTTTGGCGCCGTTGCCGGGGACTAACACTAATTAATTTTTATTTCTTTTGATGACCATGACTGATCATGGAAGTATTGCAGCCATGACACTCAAAGATATGATAGCAGCATTAGGAAGATCACCACCTGTAGTTTCTTGTGAGTTTTACGGGGTTAGTGGACACATGCTCATTACGTGTCCACTACTTTTTGGTGATGAGCATGAACCAATGGCATTTTGCAACCTACCAAAGACATTTTCCAATATCAATCACGGTAAGTTGGAAAATCAAGGTATGCTTCCAACTCAAGCTGATGTTAATTTGAAACAGATTGCATGTGTTATAACCGTTCCAAATGAGAAAGAGCTTGTAAATTATAAATATGAAATCGATGCTGTTAACCTGGAGTCCAGGGTAAGCAGTTTCAAAAATTGAGATTTGAATTTAAACGCTAATTCAGAAAAGGAGACAAGCTCTAATGTTAACAAGAAATCGAAACTAAAAATTACAAAGTTAATAGTCCATCAACTCCCTTTTCAAAAAAGGTTGTCAAAAACCAAGAAAGAAAAGGAAGATGGTGAACTAAGGATTATTGAGATAAATGATCCGATTCTTTATGTTTTTTATGTGGATTATTTTGCAAAGGATTCATTGCTTATGCTTTTGGAGATAATTTTGGTTGATGACATTAATCTCTCTTATCTTTTGTTTGCTATTGAGTTAAAAGAAACTATCAAATGCCTTGGCATAAAAGATCTTGTATCATAAATAATAGTATGAGATCCTTGTTGAACGAAATAGGCCTCAAGCTAAACAACGTTAAACAAAGGCGCTTTTTGGGATCCCATAATTTTATTTTTAATTTTTTTGCTTTCTCTTTTTAGTTTCTTAGTTTTTTTGTAGTGTTTTTTTTGTGTTTTTAAGTTACGAAGGGTATAAGTGTAGCATTGAAGCTATCTTTTAACTTGGTCTCAATTTGAAGAATGTCTATTTTTGTACAGGTGTAAGAGCTGGGCTTTCATGGAGGATTTTAACATGCTGGATGAGGAGCTAAATGGGTGATACAAGAATGGTTGGTGATAATATACTAAGGCGGGCCTATAGTGTAAATTGATTAATTTAAAAAATTACCGATTACCCAATACCCATTTACCATTATTTTCACTACCCTAACCCATATAACACATACCACTCCATCTCTGCAATTTCGTTCATGCCTGCAACCAGCCCGTACATCATCAAATTAAACCGTCATTGCTGCTCCTTCAACTACCTCCGCTTTAACAACCATGGTAGGACGAAGACACCCACCCCGCCAAAACTGCTCCTTCTTTAATGCAGCCTTCAGCCCCCTTTAATCCGCCACCATTGCACTGCATCGCAACCCAAGCACCACCAGTGGCTTTATAAAAAAAACTATCGTCAACTACTGCTCGTTCGCCATCTTCGTCAGATTCAGATGCCTTTGAATCATTATCCGTTGCAGCTATTCCTCCTGACTCCCTTTCTAAGACCCAACAAGAGCTCAACTAGGTAAAGGTAAAGTGACTATCCTGTTGGGGAATTCTGATAGAATGAAGCTTGGATAATTTTGAAGTCGTGACGAACACTTTCTGATTGAATCTTATTTGATGGTTCTACCAAATAGATCTATCGGATAAAATCAGAATTGACAAGAACTTAGAATGAATTTCTTGTTTTGAAAAAGTGAACCAGATTGCAACCAGATTACTAAAAATGTTGCCAATGCCAGATATTTATAGACTTGATACGAACGGTCGCAACTCTTCAGAATAGAAGTGTTGTGAAAAGACGTGTCCATTCGAGCAACTGCAACAGTTCATAACAGAAGTGTTACGAAAGGTAGCTACCGGAGCCTCGTAAGCTAAGTATCGTAATAGAACTCGAACAAGCGTGCACTCCGCACTCTCCTAACTTGTTTGATGAAATATTATGACTGCATTGGTCATCTAGTTGATCCAATTACACTAAAATACTAACAATCCTCCCCCATTTTAGTGTAATGCATGATTAACTAAACAAAATCACAACAAATAACAAACTTATGCATAAATGGAATATCATGGCGATTGAATTTCATCTTAGTATGTTGCACATTCCAAATATTTGAATACCAAAGGTGTCACTATAGATTGAACCTTGGCTATCCATCTTGAATACTCGAAGATAATATACACATAAGTCAACATTCTAACATGTTCTTACTTGAGACTATCTTTTACTAGCCTTGTGTCCCTATCCTTCATAAGCATATCAAAGCCAAGTCTAAGCTTCTTGAAGCGGCTAAACTTCATGCTTATCTAGGTAGCATTTTTACTCCTGCACCTGCGTATGCAATTTTTCAAAAAGGCTATTAAGAAGTTGAACTTCAGTCTCCTTTACTTGCAGGTCCGAACACACACATTGGGATGTTTTAATCAGTGTGTTCCAATCTCTAGATGTTAAGCTTTCCTCATTGAATTCAGCACCTAACGTCATATTAGGTGGGAATTGGGTATCTTAGCATGAGAGATTTTAGATGGACTTATTTTTCATCCCCATAGCCGACTTTTGCACAAGATCTTTCCTTAACCCTTTGGTTATATGATCGGCTAAATTATGCTTAGTTTTTACAAACTCAGATTCCATTGTCGAATCACTCACACAAGTTTGTTTCTTAGATACCCAAGAAGTAGCACCTCCCCCAAGAAGAAACTTCATCCACTTACGGAAGAACTATACTCCTCATAAGAAAAATAACTTGTATCCGACTAACCTTTCAGAACCGAAGGAAGCCACTAGAAACGCGCCATGTGGCATTATGTTGACCGGTCAACTTTGAATTTTGACTGACACGTGTCAGTCAACCATTGACATGTCAAACCCAAAAGTTAAACCAATGCCACATTAGATAACGGTTAAATTTGGATAAGGACAAGTTTTTGGCAACGCTTAATTTCACTAAAGTGTTGCCAAAACTGCTTCACTTACATTCTCTCTTACGACACATAAAAAAATTCTGGCAACACTCTGAAAATCGTTACCATATCAACCAGTAGCCTTGTTTCTGGCAACACTTCTAAAAGCGTCGTAATAGATCACCAAAGCGTTGCCAAAACTGCTACATGAAGCATCACCACAGATCATGAACCGTCACAAACAGTTGTCACAAAAACTAACCATCCTGACTTTTCATTTTGCGACGGACTTTTTGATGGAATCAGAATCCCTCACAAACGGTCATAAGAAACCAAGACCTGCCGTAAAAAACAGTTGTCTCAAATGAACCATCGCAACTTTTCATTCTGTAACGAATTTTGCAACGGATTCAGAATCCCTTGCAAACTGCAAAAAACGAATTCAGATTTTAAATCATTTTAAAATTGATTTCGGCCACCGACAAAACCCCTCCTAAGGTTTTTCGATGTCCCGAGTTCAATGGCGCTGTTCTTTTTACAAAAAATGAACCTAAACACATCATTTATACAAAATGACTTGAGAATCAAGATTTTTTTTTCGAGAAAAAGAATGTTTATACCGCCATAAACAACCAAAAAGGAAAATGGCCATCAAACATAATTCAAATATGCTTCTACTGCAATATAGATCCTTAATGGCTACAGGATAATCCAATGTTCATAATAGGATTCAGTTCAAATACATAAGAACCCATGACCATTATATAAAAATAAACCCAAAATAAGGATGCTAGTTAACAAAAAGAAAGGAATCACAATTGGATTTAAGAATTCCAATTTCATAAGTGTTGGCAGAATCATAAAGCATGGAAAGAAATTGGTTTTCCTCAACATACCAAAGACAAAACAAAAAAAAAAAAATATTACCGAAATATAAAATTGAATCAAATCCATATTAATTATCTACTGATTCAATCAACTGCCAATTCTAGAAATTAAGGGACGGCAAGCCATTGAAAACACGAGAAGCCCACTTCATTTAAAATATAATAGCCAAAAAGAATGAAGCAATTAACATATAATTAGATTGAATAAAATTTATGCTGAAAATATATCAATTTAACCGCTCCGAAAAACATAAATGAAGCGGTCCTGGATATAATTAATCAAATATCATAAGAATTCAATAATGAATTACGAAACCAAATTATATCCAGAGAAAGAAATAATGCCAAAGGCCTTATTTATATAGTATAAATCGTTGAGTAATGATTCGTGGCCTCCAAATATTGAATTGAATTCATAGAATCATATTTCATTTATATTCTTGCGAGTAAATAAAAACTTCGTTGACAATGAATTCAATATTCATCAAGTATTGTGATTGAATTGAATTCATTGAATCATATTTCATTTATATTCTTGCTACTGAATAAAAACTTCATTGACAATGAATTCAATATTCATCAAGTATTGCGATTAAAAAAAATCACAAATCAGTTATCTTAAGATTATTCAAGACATGAATTCTTAATGAATCAATCATGAGTCGCTCTGGTACCAAATGAAAGAAATTACTCATCGAAACCGAAACAAGCGAGAAAGCCATGATCGATTCATATTGATTCATCAAGAAACAAAACTGAAACAAAAGCGTACCTTCATAAAAAAAATTCTTCATTCATCAAGAAATTAGTTTTCAATCTTTGTAGATTCTCCGTTCGTCGTTTTCAGAATTTCAATCTTTGTTGGGTCTTATGCATAACTCAGGCTTCAAGCGAAAATAAGATTCAGTGAGGGTATTGCTTTGTTTATTATATTCTGATTAGTATTGACTTATCATCGAATCTTGGATACATGTTTGATTAATTGCCTACTATGAACTGAATCTGCCGAATGCAATGGTTTGAGGAATGAAACAATATTTTACAAATTACTCATGTTTGTTTTATTGAGATTTGTTATTTTGAATAAACTTTTTGTGTACTGTTTCCGGATTCCGATAATTTTCGGTGAAGTTGAGTTAGTCGGCAATTCATTGTATAAGTGGTAATTAATATTCAGTTTTTTATTCAGATATTTATCTATTCTTGCGATTGATTGGTGTTAGTAAAACATTCGATTTCAATTGGAATTATAGTTTGATAATAAATTTTATTTTTCATCCCTTTCGTTCATGCATAATCAAGCAATTTCAGTTTTTGATCTTTTGCTTATAATGCCTTCTTGATTAGTTCTGGTATTGAACTATGATTGGTTTTTGCCCTATGATGAGTTTCTTGATTTGTTCAACTTCATAATTAAGAGGCTTATTTTTTAATTTTTTTTTATCTTTCTTTCCTTGGATAAATAATTCAGCCAACACCGAGTTGGAATTCCTGAAATCCGATTCTCTGTTTATTTACAAAATCCTTATTTTGGGTTTTATATTTTTTAATGGCCATGAGTCTTATGGATTCAAAGGCACTCCTACGGTCTCTTATCCATTCCTGTTATATATATTTTTTGGCCTGTGTTTAACTGAACGTAATCTTGTTCTTTTAATGTTCAAAGTCATGTTTAAATCGATTATGTTCGATTTCGGGTTTTTTCACGTTGTTTTGACAGAAAAAGGTTATATCTTTTGCATTATTTTGGGTAAATGGCGAGTTTATATTCGTTTTTTTTAGTAAAAAAACAAATCCATTGGACTCAGGACATCGAAAAACCTTAGGAGGGGTCTGGTCGGAGGCCGAAATCGATTTTGAAATGATAAAAAGCCTGAATTCGGTTTTCTACAGTTTGCAAGGGATTCTGAATCCGTTGCAAAAGGCGTTGCAGAATGAAAAGTTGCAAAAGGCGTTGCAGAATGAAAAGTTGCAATAGTTCATTTGCGACAACTATTTTTCGCGGCAGTTCATGGTTTATTGTGATGGTTTGTGAGGGATTCCGATTCCGTCAGAAATTCCGTCGCAAAATGAAAAGTCAAGATGGTTAGTTTTTGAGACAACCGGTTGTGACGGGTCATGATATGTGGTGATGCTTCGTGTAGCAGTTTTGGCAACGCTTTTATGATCAATTGCGACGCTTTTAGAAGTGCTGCTAGAAACAAGGCTACTGGTTGATATGGTAATGACTTTCAGAGCGTTGCCAAAATATTTTTTATGTGGCGCAAGAACATTGTTGGTATTTTAGTGTAATTGGATCAACTAGTTGACCAATGTAGTCGTAATATTTCATCAAACAAGTTAGGAGAGTGCGGAGTGCATGCTTGTTCGAGTTCTATTACGATACTTAGCTTACGAGGTCCGGGAGCTACCTTTCGCAACACTTCCGTTATGAACTGTTGTAGTTGCTCGAATAGACACGTCTTTTCGCAACACTTCTGTTCTGAAGAGTTGCGACTGTTTGTATCAAGTCTATAAATATCTGGCATTGGCAACATTTTTAGCAATCTGGTTGCAATCTGGTTCACTTTTTCACAACAAGAAATTCATTCTACCGGAATTCCCCAACATATCCCTCACTCTCAGGTAAGTCTTGCAAAATTTTTAGCCTCCAATTACATGCATTTATAATCACCTCAGGAATTAGAAATTGATATCGTTGTTGAGGATTACTTTGAGGATTTTATTAGAGTAACTTATCTATATTTATCAAGGGCTGATTGAGGAGATTTTGTTTTTTGGAGTTTTATCTTTAGGTCTGATCTGATTGATGTTGATGCTCCCTCTATGGTTAATTTTCTCTGTGTTTAAGGTTTAGTCTTAGAATTTGGGAGTTCAATTCTTATTTTGGTTTGGTGACTGAATCTTTGCTGCTTTTGAGGTTTATTGTGCTGGTGATTATCATAGAGATTTGAATAATTCCGATTTGTTTTTTTTGGAGTTTAATTAGACTGAAATAAGTTTTATTGGATTGAAGTTTGGTTCCTATACTAATACACTTTTTACGGACTACGAACTTAGTTGTTATATGGTTATTAATAGTTTCTAAGGTGCAGCTTCAATTTTTGAGAGGTGTATGTGCTAGAAAGATTATTCATTTGAGAGATTGATTGAGGATAAGTAATTTTAAGCCATATGGACACATCATTAGCTGTTGATTGACTTTGATTCTTTTAATATACTTGTTTTCTTTATACCCTCTTGATGCATAAAACTTTGTTAATATGAAGCTGGTCAGTAAGGGCCAAGTGGCAGCTTGATTTCTATATTGCCGGACGCAACTCATTAATTGAAATCACATTTTTCCTAGCTTTTCCAGTCTTCGCAGCAGCAACCTTAAGTCTCCCCACATCACCTCTGCCCACTTTAGGTTGTATCTTTCTTGTATTTCATCTTTATTTGCTTTCTTTTTGACATAAATGAGGACATTTATAGTTTTAAGTGTGCGGGAGGGGATCTTAATACCTTTTGAAGGTTTTCAAAAAAAATTTTGATGTCTTGGTAGCACTTTTTGCCATATTAACACCAATTTGCTGCCTTGGTTTCTGCCACAATTTGAAAAACATTCTCTGTGAAATAAATTTTTATCTAACAAGTTCGATTTGAATCGGTTTTAAGCCACTTCCGTTATTAGATATGGGGGACTTGAATTAAGATTTCTTTGATGGTTAGAATTGTTAAGACTTTCTTGTAAACTAGACACAAAAGCTCACCTAAACCGATGTGCGTTTTATTTTCGATGTTTATGTTGTTAATTTTAGTAGAAGGAAAAAGAAAAAAAAAGCAAAAAGAAAAAGAAAAAGAAAAAAAAGGTAAAGGAAAAGGAAAAAAACAAAATAGAAGAAAATTGTTTGAAAAGATCTTGCAGCCTATAAAACACTCCTCTAGCAATGCCTATGAGTGGAACTAGTAACCACCTGGAGGTAAGTGAGTAAGATCCACTTACCTTATTTTACCAGGCACAATTTAGTAGGTAATGCAAGTGTAAAAAAAATTTTGGTTCAAGTTTTTTTCTAAACTAGTTTGCTCGAATTTGAGCGTCAAAATTTTAAAGAATGTAATAACCTTTTTAATCCTCAATTAAGTATTCTTTTAAACTTCCCTATACTTTAACTTGATGCTTAAACCTATTTGAATCCTTGCTAGATATGTATTTTGTAGTGAATTCTTTTCAATTTTATTGGAAGTTTAAGCTGTGGCAAATTTGGGTGTTAATTGAAACAAAAAGTTGTTTACTTTGATTCTAAATGTTTGCTTGAGGACAAGCAAAAGGCAAGTGTGGGGGAATTTGATAACTCATAGATTTAACTGTTTTTCTGGTTGTTTCATGTGATGATTGGAATGGTTTTCTACTGCATTTGTGCATATGTTATGTATATTCAGGTCTTGGGCATTATTTGAGCTAATTTAGAAGTTTTAGAGTTAATGAAGCATTTTTGGTTCTTGATTTGAATAAGATTAATTGCTTAATCCTTGTAGAGACGATCCCCGCTTGTCACTACTGCAAGTTAATTTGTTAGGTGTCAAACGGTTTTTATTATTTATATTTAGCAATTTCGACACTCGTCAAATTTTGGGGGAGGGGATATTAATACCTTTTGAAGGTTCTCAACTAATTTTTTTACTTTTGCAATTTATTTTATTTTAAAATCAAAATAATTTCAAACCCCCCATTTTATTTATTTTCATTTTTTACTTTTTGATCATTAATTCGATTAAAATTGATTTTATTAGTCTTTGTGGATTCGACCCTATTTACCTGATACTACAAGTTTTATCAAACCGGAATAATAGGATTATTTTTCGTGGATTCGACACCAGTCAAATTTTGGCGCCGTTGCCGGGGACTAACACTAATTAATTTTTATTTCTTTTGATCACCATGACTAATCATGGAAGTATTGCAGCCATGACACTCGAAGAGATGATAGTAGCATTAGGAGGATCCCCACCTGTAGTTTTTTGTGGGTTTTACGGGGTTAGTGGACACATGCTTGTTATGTGTCCACTACTTTTTGGTGATGAGCATCAACCAATGGCATTTTGCAACCTACCAAAGATATTTTCCAATATCAATCAAGGTAAGTTGGAAAATCAAGGTATGCTTCCAACTCAAGCTAATGTTAATTTGAAACAAATTGCATATGTTATAACCATTCCAAATGAGAAAGAGCTTGTAAATTATAAATCTGAAATTGATGCTGTTAACCTGGAGTCAAGGGTAAGCAGTTATGAAAATTAAATTCGAATTTAAACTGTAATTCAGAAAAGGAGACAAGCTCTAATTTTAACAAGGAATCGAAACTAAAAATTACAAAGTTACTAGTCCATCAACTCCCTTTTCAATAAAGGTTGTCAAAAATCAAGAAAGAAAAAGGAAGATGGTGAACTAAGGATTATTGAGATAAATGATCCGTTTATTTATGTTATTTATATGGATTATTTTGCAAAGGATTCATTGCTTACGCTTTTGGAGATAATTTTGGTTGATAAAATTAATCTCTCTTATCTTTTGTTTGATATTGAGTTGAAAGAAACTATCAAATGCCTTGGCATAAAAGAGCACGTTTCAGAAATAATAGCATGAGATCCTGGTTGAATGAAATAGGCGTCGAGCTTAACGACATTAAACAAAGGCGCTTTTTGGTAGGCAACCCAAAATTTCATTTTTAATTTTTTTTGCTTCCTCTTTTTAGTTTCTTAGTTTTTTCAATAGTATTTTTTTTGTTTTTATGTTACAAAGGGTATAAGTGTAGCATTGAAGCTATCTTTTAACCTGGTCTCAACTTGAATAATGCCTATTTTTGTGCAGGTGTAAGAGCTAGGCTTTTATGGAGGATTTTAACATGATGGATGAGGAGCTAAGTGGGTGATACAAGATTGGTTAGTGATAATATACTAAGGCGGGCCTATAGTGTAAATTGATTCATTTGAAAAATTACCCATTACCCAATATCCATTTACCATTATTTTCACTACCCTAACCCATATAACACGTGCCTCTCCATCTCTGCAATTTCTTTCACACCTGCAACCAGCCCTTACATCGTCGAATTAAATCGATGCTGTCGCTCTTTCAACCACCATGGAAGGACAAAGACACCCACCTCGCCGAAAACCGCTCCTTCGTGGCCACAGCCTTCAGCCCCCTTTAATCCGCCACCATAGCACTCCATCGCAACCCATGCACCACCAGCAGCTTTATCAAAAAACTGTCGTCAACTACTGCTCCTCCACCACCTTCGTTAGATTCAGATGCCTTTGAACCATTAGCTATTACAGCTATTCCTCCTGACTGCCTGTCTAAGACCCAACAAGAGCTCAACTAGGTAAAGGTAAAGCGACTATCACTCACTCTCAGGTAAGTTTTGCAAAATTTTTAGCCTCCAATTACATGCATTTATAGTCACCTCATAAATTAAAAATTTATATCATTGTAGAGGATTACTTTGAGGATCTTACTGGAGAAAATTATTTATATTTTTCAAGGGCTGATTGAGGAGAATTTTTTTTTGGAGTTTCATCTTTAGGTCTGATCTGATTGATGTTGATGCTCCCTATGAGCATGAAATTTTGCAGTCCCTCTCGCGAGACGATGATGACGTGTACCCGATTTAAATGCCTCAATATAAAAGTTCTCTTTAGAATTTATATTACCAATATAATGTTCCTTGCGAATTTTATACTTGGAAGAACCCAGTTCGGCGTGGCCAATAAAGCGTCCGGTGGGAGCTTGAACTGATGATTTACACCAAAATTAAAAATACCCATTAAAATATCATTAAAATTCAAAAAGATGCCTTTCGACCACTTTTAACCACTTTTGACCTCCTTTTGCGACCTTTGAGGCTCTTGGGCCTGCTAGCTGTCGGCTTGCCGGAGGCTGATGCCACTAGCGGTATTAGCCATGCCGTCGCCGGCAGCATCAGCCATACCGCCGGCGGCATCGCCTAAAATGGGCCCCTGCACAATAGCCTTTTTTCCACTTTCGGTGGAATTAGTCAAAAAGGTCTCGAAAATCGCCCCAATTTGCCTATAAAAACACACCTTAGGCTTTGGAGGAAAACAAGGAGAAGGTTGAAATTAGGAGAAAGATAGATTGGAAATTTAATGTTAGAAGGAGAAAATAGATTTTAGTGAGATAAGAATTAGATACGGTAGGAAAAGGGATTCTAATCCATTTTTCCTGGTTTTTCTTCTTTGAGCTCTCTGATTGTGAGCTTAAAATCAGCAGGTATTTTTTGTTAAAATCAACTTAATAGGAATTAGAGACTTAGAACTCTTAAATTTTACTCCTAAATCATCATTAGAAGCTCCTCGGAGGTGTTTCTTTTCGGTTCACGAAAAGGTGGATTCATGACCACGAGGTAAAAATCTTGAGTCTCATAGCTCTTTGGCATTAATGTTACTGATTTATACTGATTCTTTTTTATTCGTGTTCATTTTTGGGTTTTCAGTCATTTTTTACTGTTGTCCGCTGCTTTTGTAAGAAATTGAGGTCGCCGGAGACAAATGATGTCACCGGCGGTATTACCCATATCGCTAGAGACATCACTGATACCGCTGGTGGCATCACATTCCCCAGAGACCTCACTTTCTTATGGGACCCTTTCTTTATGGTACCTAAAAAGCCATGTAGCCTGCCTATATACTGATGCCTCTAGCGACATCAATGATGCCGCTGGCGGCATCAGCCATGTCGCCAGCGACATCAACCATGTCGCCGGCGGCATCAGTTGTATCGTCAATGGCATGACTTTCTGGACAACTATTTTTACTTCGTTCATTTCCGACCTAGTTTATTTTCTAAAACTAGGATGCATAGTGCAACGATGGAGGTCCAAAACTTTCTGAAAACAGACCCCATCTCATAACATGTGGTATTTTCACTAATAATCTGGTTAAAACAACGATCGAGTTTAAAATTTGGTTAAAAGCAAAATTTCCTGCAAACGCCGTTCAAATCTCATTTTAGCCATCCAACCGGGCTTTATAATATTGTAAATAAAATATGTCATGTTCACGCTAACTCAGATCTTGTTTGGTTTGCCAACCAAATATGGTCATGAGATATCTCGTACGACATACTGTATCTGTGCTAACCATTTTCTGCAAGTAGATGTATATTAGGCCTTCGGGTATTTTATTCTTCACATAGAAAAATGTACAGGATTTGGAAGCCTCGTAATAATTTTATTTTCTCCACTTATTTTTGGATAACTATAATAATCTATTCATTGCTTCAATTGCTTGATAAACCCAAAAACAACATAATAACCGAAAATACAAATAAATAGGATGGATTATACCGACTAAGAAAGAAGGAAGTATCTTAACTTGGCCTAATGAAAAATAGATAATATCATCCGAATTTGAAATCTCTACTTAAGGTATGGTCCAACCACCCGGTGGGAAAATTGTACCAAAAAATTTCCCGGTTGAGCCGAACCGGGTGGTGACTCTATTTTAAGTACGGGATTTTGATCTCGTATCTTTTAAGTATTAAAATATGCAAAACCATTTTCCAATCACATCAATCTCACATCCCCCAATATCTTTAAGAGGCCGATCCACCGGCCCTGCCTTGGCAGCCGCCTCGTAGAATGTCGTCCGCTTACAGTGGTGACTCTGCTGGGGACTGATCTCTTTAAACTTGAACTTATCTTTTCATAAAGTTTGAAAGATTTTTGATGATGTATAGAAATCATTGGCCAAATTAAAGCTTCATTCTTTTTTACAACATTTTATCCTCACGCGTGTAGATAGTTCGGTAATTTTTAGGTGCCCATTTCACCCGAGAAGCTCACGAAAGTATCACTCATGCCCTATTGGAATTGAGGATGCCTAGTGGGTGGATCACTCAGTTTAACCAACACGTAAACTCCTACGATCGTACCTATTTTGGTAGTGGTTGAGTAATGTAGAATCAAGGTAAACGGAAACCTTCTACAGCAATAACCTTATACCAAAGCCGCGCTAGAAAAAGCCTTAGCACATCATTCCTTTAGGATCACTAGAATAAATAAAATAATTAGGACGCGCTTCTTTTGCCATTACCGGCGATGGAGCCAAACTCCATCCTTCCAAAGAGGCATTACGCGGGAGTCATAAGGTTGGAAGAGGGATGATTCGCGTGCTATGTGCTCCGTGATCATGCACTCCCATACATCGGCTTCAAAAGCCAAAAATAAATCAACTTACCCTTACTACTTCTGCCTGTGAAAGAAGTTTAGCAACTCACATAGGACTTCTCTTGTGTCTCCGTTGCGTCACCATATATTACTATGTATGACGTAATGTACAAACATCCCACTTATGTTGGAGGCATAAGCCATCACATCATCTCTAACCACATCTACATGCAGCCATATGTATCATGCACTGCTTCCAAAAACAAAAAGGCATGCATACCATCCATGCCATTTATAAACCCATTCATGATCTGAACCACTGCCTACCATTTTAGCTAGGAGGAGGCGGGCTGATCATCGCACCCCGGTTTGGAAAAGGATAGAACACAGCTTGATTCGTCATCCTCTCACCCCGATTATCACCATGAAAGTGGAAGGGATTCCATACACCGATTCTAGTGGGGAGTCAGATTCAGAACAAGTTTAATTAAGCTAGAGCCCTTCTCAACCAGGCATGCCTTTTCCAAGAAATGAAGGGACCCTTCCTCCCAAAGAGCCCATCGACCCTACTTCCAGCTCAGGAGCGGGATCCTAACCACCGCCTAGTTTTGACTTTGCCAGTGCTATGGCACAATTCCTAAACTCGGACGCTTTTCAGGCTTCTATCCAAATCACTATTCAGGCTATCGTTAAGCAAGCTCTCAAAGATAGAAATTCCGATCGAGTATCGGCATCCGATATTCAGGCCCAGAATAGTTCGGCACAGATGTTGATAGTCTGGTAGGGATAAGACCTGTTGCACCTATTTTTCAATCAACCTAGCCTATGGCAAGCCCATTCCAGTTTGGACAAGCTTCAACTTTTCTATCAACTTCGACCATTCCATCAATTGTGCCTTTTAATCCAAGACCTTTTGCTTAAAGCCCTGCTCTTCCGGTATTTACTCACCAGTGCCCAGGTTCTCAGCCACTGCCCTCTTTCACTCCGCCGTAGTTCATTGTAACTCCCAAGGGTACCACCTACCCCTAAAATCCTTTTACCAGCCAGCTGACCATTCATCCTCCACTACCTCCGACACTCAATGACCAGGTTATGCCCCATTGCCTTTTGAGCATTAAAAATGTGCAAAATCATTTTCCAATAACATCACTCGCATCCTCTATTGCCTTTAGAGGCCGGCCTGGCTCTGCAGCCGCCCCGCAAAACGTCGTCCGCTCACAATGGCGACTCTGCTGGGGAATCAATCTCTTTAAAATTGAACTTTCTTTTCATAAAGTTTAAAAGATTTTGATGATGTATTGAAATCATTGGCCAAATTAAAACTTCATTATTTTTTAACATTTTATCCTTACGCGTGTAGATAGTTCAGTAATTTTTAGGTGCCCCATTTTACCCGAGAAGCTCGCGAAGTGTCACTCTTGCCCTGTTGGAATTAAGGATGCCTAGTGGGTGGATCACTCATTTTAACCAACACGTAAAATCCTACAATCACACCTATTTGGGGGTGGTTGAGTAAAGTGGAATCAAGGTAAACGAGAATCTTCTACATTAACAACCCTATACCAAAGCAGCGCTAGAAAAAGCCTTAGCACATCATTCTCTAAGGGTCACCAGAATAAATAAAATAATTAGGATGCACTTCTTTCGCAATTATCGATGAAGAAGCCAAACTCCATCCTTTCAAAGAGGCGTTACGCGGGAGTCATAAGGTTGGAAGAGGGACGATTTGTATGCTATGTGCTCCGTGATCATGCACCCTCATGCATCGGCTTTAAGAGCCAAGAAGGAGGCATATTACCCTTACTACTTTCGCTTATGGAAGAGGTTTACCAGCACACGTAGGACTTCTCTTGTACCTCCGTTGTATCATCACATATCATTATATATGACGTGAGATACAAATGTCCCATGTATGTTGGAGGGATAACCACATCTATGTGCAGCCATACGATAACAAAAGGCATGCATACCATCCATACCACTCATAAACCCATTCATGATCTGACCCACCGCCTGCTATTTTAGCTAGAAGGAGGCGGACTGACCGTCGCACCCTAGTTTGGAAGAGGATAGAACATTGTTTGATTCATCACCCCCTCACCCCGATTGTCATCACAGAAGTTGAAGGGATTCTACACATTGATTCCAGCAGGGAGTTAGATTCGGAACAAGTTCAGTTAAGCCGGAAGCCTTCTCAACCAGCCATGTCTTTTCCAAGGAATGAAGGGACCTCCTACCAAAGAACCCTCCGACACTACTTTTAACTCGGGAACGAGATCCCAGCCACCGCTTGGATTCAACTTTGCCAGTGTTATGGCACAATTCTTGAATTTGAATGCTTTTCAGGCTTATATCCAAACCACTATTTAGGCTGCAGTTAAGCAAGTTCTCGAAGATAGAAATTCTGATCGAGTATCGGCATTCGATATTCAGGCCCAGAATGGTTCGGCACAGATTTTGACCACTCTAGTAGGGACAAGACCTGTCGTACCTACTTTTCAATCAACCCAGCCTATGGCGAGCCTGTTCCAGTTTAGGCAAGCTTCGACTTTCCTATCAACTTCGACTATTCCATCAGTTATGCCTTTTAATCCAAGACCCTTCACTCAAAGTTCTACCCCTCCGGTATTTACTCACCAATACCCAACTTCTCAGTCACTGCCCTCTTTCACTCCTCCGCAGTTCATTGTAACTCCCAAGGGCACCACCTACCCCCAAAATCCTTTTGCCAGCCAATTGACCATTTGCCCTCTACTACCTCCGACACTCAAAGACCAGGTCACGCAACCGCCGGGTGTGGCACCTGAGGTAGCGGCTTTTGTCCGATAAATGATAGCTTCTCAAACTGTCAACAACCAAGTCGCGTATTCTCCTAGCATGACACCCAAAACCCTAGCTATCCCTCATAAACCGGTCAGCAACCAGGTCATGCAACCTCTGAGCATGACACTCGAGATCCAAGCTTACATCAACCACCTCATCACCACCAAAAAATCTGAAAGAGATGAAGACTAGGTCCCTGATAATTTTACTATGCCGAGTATGGCTCATTATGATGGTTCTGGAGCACCTGCCTCTCACATTATAATGTATGAAAGAATAATGCGCGTGAAGAAGTTAAGTGATAAGGTGCTTGTTAAAATGTTTCCTTGCTCCCTTTGGGGCCCTGCCCTCGAATGGTATCATACCTTGCCGTAGCATATTATTGTCGACTGGAATCTTTTATCTGAGGCGTTGAACGTACATTAAGGTTTTAATACTATAATGGAAATAACCCTCCAATATCTTGAGAGGGTCCGTCAAATGCCTAATGAAACTTTCAAGCACTACTTCAATCGATGGATGTCAACCCAGGTCTTAATGAAATCCAAGCTAAGCCTTGAGGAAATGATTGTCAAACTCCTCGAAGGGTCTCTCCCCCTATTCCGTAAAGAAATGGCTACCGGTTCTTTTCTATCCTACAAGGCTGTATTTGAGAAAGTCGAGAAAATCGAGCATGAGGTGGAGCGTAAAAGGGTTGAGAGAGCAGGGAAACCGTGGTATAGAAAGAATGAAGCCTAACCCTTAGCCCTGGAGCCAGCTAAGCCTATAGCACAGGCGGCAGTTCAAGTTATTTCTCAAACCTCTGCTACACCCCTCGCAATCACCTTAGCTTTGCTGGTGGTTGCCACAATTCAGCCTCCTCGCCCCCCTTTATCTTGGCTAACCCTTATAAGCTACCCCTACGGGTCATCTTCTAACGATTGAGGGAAGCAAGTTTTATACAGTCCCTTCAAGAATACAAGCCACCTAGACCTGAGGATAAAAATAACTTCTTAACTATCATGTTCAGGTAGGACACCAAACCAACAATTGTAAAGCCCTGCTCTCAACAATTTAGTGCTTGGTTAGCGAAGCAAAGATCGTTGAACCAGATAGAGCTCCGAGCACTATGAATAATCCTTTGCTAAATTTTAGGGACAAGGTCAGCATGGTCCAGTCCGATTTATCTAAAGCCACAATCTTCAATCTCCTTGCTCGGAGGTCGGATAATAATAGCTCTATCCTGGTTATCGGTTTGGGTCTCCTGTCTTATTTGGTCTTTGATCTAATCAATCAAGCCAACTCGAGGGTCAATTTTATCCAGAAGATGGAAGTTGATCCAAACCAGATGAAGTAAGAGAGCCACAAGTCTAAACCATTTGTGGCAAGAAGAATGAGAAAACCACTGTTTAGTGTGGATTCCTTCATTTCAAAGGAGGACTACTCCAATGGTGATGGGGAATCTATTAGAGAGACCAGGCCCGTAAGCACCGAATCATTCAAGGTTGATCAAAATGACCTTTTTAGCGTGGATAAGTATGAACTTTAAAACCCAGATTCGGACTCTGAGGAATAATAGTATCTATTTCAAACATGAGCCACTAAGAGTGTCTTGCTTGGTGATGTCCTTAACATTACCCGAAGTGGCCGTGAATAACAGCATGAAGATCGATATCTCCGCTTAAGCATAGAGACAGTTTTTGGTAGGGTCGAAACCGCTACGAGACCCCCATCTCCACCTCCGCCTGTCCAGACCAGTCTCGAGGTTGACCCTTTCATTTCCCAGCTAAAAAACACCCCAGCCCGATACAATATTTGGCAGTTGGTAATCGACTCCGAAGGGCATTGTAAGGGCTTAATTAAGGGACTCCTTGATTTAGAAGCTAATCTAGTCACCTCAGTCATTGAGATGTGCGCCACGGTTGGGGAAGGGATTCCCCTGAGAAAGGGGCCTCAGATCGTGTTCGACCGTTTTGATCTTAAACTCGAGGGCAGGGATCACAATAGGGCCTTATTCATCCGAATCCAGGTCCTCAATAAGGTTATCCCATGTGTCATGGTGGACGATGGCTCCGCTCTAAAACTGTGCCCTCTAAAAATCCTTCCCCATCTAGGACTGTCAGAGGAGATGCTTGAAAATTATAGCACAGTTATTAGAGCGTACGATGGTTCAAAGCGTAACGTAATTGGGACCTTTGAGGCAGAAGTCATTGTGGAAGGCGTAACAAGCAATGTGCGTTTCACCGTACTTGACATTCCTATTACCTACTCTTTGTTGCTTGGCCGACCATGGCTTTACACTTTGGGCGTTGTTCCCTCCACACTACACCAAAAAATCAAACTTATTCATGAAGATAAAATGGTAACTATAGAGGTCGATCCCGCCTCCATTATGGCTGTTATGGAAGCCGAAGCTAGTTTAGAAAAAGGCCTTTAGATTTCTATGACTAGCAAAGCTCAGGAGTCTCCTCCCCTTTAGCACAACTACCTTCATGTAGGTATGGGTAAACTGATGAAGAAATCTGGTTACAAGCCTGGCAGAGGTGGAGGAATACACGAGCAGGGAATTATCAAAGCATTGGAGCCAAAAATCCTTGCTCATCGAGCTGGATTGGGATATAAGCCTAGAAAAGCCTATTGTCACATCCCCTCCTGCTACAGCCGTATGGTCATTATCTATAAAATCCAAGGCAAGAGGCCTTATAAGGGAGAGCTTGAGTCGATCGAGTATGGCAGAAAAATGTGGCCCGACTTTGAGATCGTTAAAGATGTGCACGACTTTGAGACCGATCGCATGATAGTTTTGGCTGAACCCAAGCCTGCTGAGCTTGATACACGTATCAATATGGTTTCTGATAAGGCTAAGGGAAAAGGTAAGATGCATCCCGAAGATGAGCCTGAGGGGATTAGCGAAGAGTCTATCGATCCAGAAATTGAAAATGCTGTGGCAATCGTGACTCTATGGCACTGCTAATAAAGAAAGGCTGGAAAAGTGGGAAAATTGGGGAAGAAGATGCTATGACAGCAATAGTAGGGAAGCTCGCTAGGGCTTTTACTGAGAGAACTAACCTATCCGAAGGACCATCACTCACCAATTTCCAAAAGACCACTCTGGCATAAGACCTGGGTGTGATTTTGACAGGAAATACAAAGGATGCTCCTCCTGTTGATGCTACTACTGAAGCCCCTCCACCTATTAAGGAGGATATGGATGATGTAATTCTTAATATTTTTGATGTGTTTGATGCGAACAATGCTACTTACGAGGCTTTTAATGCAGTGAATAACTCTCATTCTGCTTACTTATTTGATGTCTTTCCTGATGGATCCATGCATTCACATAACAATACGCATAATGTTTTTGGCATTAGTGATACATTATTGAGTGAAATAAACCTAAGTACAGATGATAATCCTAAAATGGTGACCATTTCCAAAGATTTAACTCCTAAGGAAAAAAGTGAGATCATAAATGTGCTTAAAGATCATGTTAGCACTTTTGCCTGGTCATACAAAGACATGCCTAAGGTTGATCAATAAATTACTAAGCACAGAATCCCAACTGATCATAAATTTTGGCCTGTCAAGTAGAAACTCGATCAGTTAAGACCAGAATTAGCAGATCGGGTTAAGGCAGAGGTTTCAAGGTTGATTAAAGCTTGATTCATTGAAGTGGTGGAATACCCGACTTGGTTGTCCAACATCATCCCAGTTCCGAAGAAGGATGGTAGGGTCCGGGTCTTGTGGATTTTTGATATCTCAATAAAGCCTCGCCGAAGAATGACTTCCCGCTCTCACACATCGATTTCCTAATTGATAGCGCCGCCAGGGCGACTATGTATTCATTCGTGGATGGATTCTCAAGGTACAATCAGATTCTAGTTAATGTTGCCGACAAAGTCAAAACAACGTGTATCACTGAATGGGGGGTGTATTGTTACAAGGTAATGTCGTTCGGGTTAAAAAATGCTGAGGCCACTTATCAGTGCGCTATAACCTCCCTGTTACATGACATGATTTATAAAGAAGTGGAAGTGTATATGGAAGATTTAATTGTAAAGTCTGCTACTCGAGAAGAACACCCTACTATTCTTGACAGGTTCATAACTCGTATTAAAAAGTATAACCTCCGCCTAAACCCAAAGAAGTATGTGTTTGGGGTTACCTTCGGTAAACTGTTAGGGCATGTAGTTAGCCAAAAATGAATCAAAATAGATCTAGACAAAGCCAAAGCCATCAGGTACATGCCTCCACCCAAGACAGAGAAAGAAGTCTGATCATTTTTAGGATCCTTGCAGTATATTAGTCGATTCATTGCTCTCCTCACTACTGTTTATGAACCCATCTTTAAGCTGTTAAGAAAACAACAACCTATAGTATAAAACGATCACTGCCAAGTGGCGTTTAACAGAATCAAGGCGTATCTTATTGATCCACCTATTTTGACACCCCTCGTCCCAGGAGAACCACTCATCCTTTATCTGGCTATCGAGGAAACTTCTGTCGGGGCCATGCTTGTCCAAGAACATGCTGATAAGCGTGAACATGGCATCTACTACCTAAGCAAGAAGTTATTGGATTATGAAACCCGATATTCGATTATAGAAAAGACCTGCACTACCATGGTTTGGCTTACTAAGAAGCAGCCACATTATTTCCAATCTTATCGTGTCCAAGCCATGGCCAAGATTCATCCAATAAAGTTTCTTTATCAATCCCTTACTCTAGCCGGCAAATTTTCCCGATGGTTACTTCTCCTGTCTGAGTTTGACATTAAATATGTGACCTAAAAGGCCATTAAAGGGCGGGCCATAGCTAAATTTCTAGCTAATCAACCCCTCAGCTCTAACTATAAGGAAAATTTAGAGTTTCCTGATGAGCAGCTTGGGTCTGTTATAATCCTTGACAACGTCTGGTCAATGTACTTCGACGATGCTATGAAATACCGGGGTGCAGGTCTCGAGGTCATCACCATCACGCCAGATAATGAGATAATCCCATTGTCCAAGCATTTAGAATTCACTATCACCAATAATGGCCGTGAGTATAAAGCTTGTCTGTTCGGCCTTAAAGCTCTTCTTTAGGTTCAGGCCCGCCACGTTTCTATCATCGGGGATTCGGCTTTAGTTATCCATCAAGTTATCGGAGATTGGGAAATTAAAGAGGAATCTCTCCTTCCTTATGTTGAGGCTATCTGCAAATTGTCTGAGAGGTTTACCTCATGCTTATACCGACATGTCCCTCGGGAAGAGAATTAAATGGCCGATGCTCTCACCACTCTTACGTCTATATGGGAAGGACCTCAGCAGTAGCCTATCCGCCCACTAGTTATGTTACCCACTAAGATTCCATACCAGGTTCAATCGGCTCCTCCGATCCTCTCCAACTCATTCAAACCTTGTTGGTATTCTAACATCATCCTGTTCTTTTGGACTGGCCAATATCCCGTAGATTCCTCTGACTCAGACCTTACCACCCTATGGCGGCTCGCTATCCAGTTCCATATTATGGATAATGATCTATTCAAGCGCACCAGCGATGGCCTCCTTCTCCATTGCCTCACTGACTCCGAGGCCCAGAACGTAATAACCTAAGTCCATGCCGGTGACTGTGGCCCTCATATGAATGGTCTTGCTCTCGCAAAGAAAATCCAATGGTTGGGGCATTTTTAGCTCACTCTCACAGTCGATTGCATTGCTACGGTCAAACGATGCCACTAATGCCAGGTTTACGGAGATATACAGCATCTGCCGCCCACGGAACTCCATCATTTATCCACCCTTTGGCCATTCTCGGCATGGGGGATAGACATAATTAGCGAAATTAGTCCTTCTTCAACAAATGGCCACAGATTCATTGTGGTAGGGGTTGATTACTTCTCAAAATGGGTGAAAGTCGAATCCTTCACCAATGTCACCGCCAAACAGATGGCCAAGTTCATAGAGAAGCATATCTTCGCTCGGTATGGACTCTTACACTATATAGTCGGACAATAGGGCACAATTTCAAGCAGCAACTGCTTCACTAATTGAGAAATACGGGATCGAGCACCATAGATCTCCCCCATACAGACCGCAAGCTAATGGGGCTGTTGAGGCAGCTAATAAATCGGTAAAAACAATTCTCTCTAAGATGATAGCCAGTTACAAGGATTAGGCAGATAAGCTACATTTTGCTATTTGGGGATATCGCACCAGCATACGCACCCTGACAGGCTAAACTCCGTTCTCCCTGGTCTACGGGATAGAAGTTGTCTTGCTAGTTGAAACTCAGGTGACCTCCTTAAGAGTCGCTATATAAACTAAATTAAAAGAATCTGAGTGGATCCAAGCAAGATTTAAACAGTCGAACATGATGGATGAGTAGAGGTTGAAGGCACTCGATAACCTCCAAATGTACCAGCAACGTATGGTTCGAGCATACAATAGTCGGGTAAGACATCAGAAGTTCCCCCTGAAGGCTAGCGATTTGGTCCTTAAACAACTGAAACATTCTACCACTGATGCGAGGGGTGAATTCAGGCCAAACTAGGAAGGACTATATGCAATAAAGAAGCTGCTTAGCAAAAGGGCAGTTAAGCTTATGGACATGGATGTGAATGAGTTTGTGAATCCCGTGAACCAAGACAGGCTTAAGCGTTATCAGATCTAATTCAAAAGAAACAAATCAGAAGAGCAACACAAAAAAAACATATAAGTGATAATTACCCGCCCTTCAGTCTTTTACTGATCGGGAAAAAATTGGGTGACGCCTGACGATTAGTATCCTGTAAACCAGCCGTGCAAAAATTAGGGAATGAGACAAACCCGCTAGATTGAAAACCCAAAAAGTTTGCACCGGGAGTTAAATCAATGGGAATGTCAACCAAACATCATGTACTTTATTTTATCTCAATTAATGAAAGTATCTCTTTTGTTGAAATCTAAATGCTTATACTTATGTGAATCCTGTATTCATAGGATTATGACAACTTCATTAAGCTTTGGACAGAGCTCATTTTATTCCATGTCAGATGAAATATATATATATATATATATATATATATATATATATATATATATATATATATATATATAATAAAAGAGGTCTGATAGTTCTGACAAAAGCAAGTCTCAAATCAAACTTCTCGCATCATCATCATAGTACCTAAAGATCCGCCTCGATGACATAGTAAAGAGGGCCTCCTCCCCTTGCTCCGCGCGATCCCCCTCGAGGCAGGCCCGCGATCATTTTTGATGGGATGTCAAGTATCTTATCTCAGCAAGCCATCCTCTATAATGCATGTTGGTCTCGATGATGTCCACATGATCATAGTCCAGAATCTCAAATACAGCTTCCCTGGACCACTTTTCCTGGATATGGTTGACCCACCTAGCCTTGTAGATTCTGATATAGTTATGGGGCAGCTTGATGGGGATCCTTTGCCTCTTGCCGTACTGACGGCACAACCGATAAGGGGTGAAGAATGAAGACCTCTCCAGACCTATCAGCGGAACACAAGCCCCACAGGATTCTACAACCACGTCTTGGATCCTCAACCATGGACTAAGCCACTGAACCTGTGCATCGGTATACCACCCTAAAATAGGCACCCAATCATCATATGTTAGCTGATCAAAATCGGCCCTCATAAGCCCCCTCTCCCTTAGATGAATGGGTAGGTACCTCATCGGATTCCCTCGGGGTGCTTCCCGCAACCTCAATTTCTCCATCAACCATACCTATAGTTTGAATCCAGGTGAGGATCGAGAAATAAAATGGCAAAATTGAGAAGAACAAAAGGTACCTGTAGCAAAATGAGCAGGTCTCTAATAAGTGATGGGTCAATGGAATTGGCATCCATATTTAGCAAAACATCGGCCAACCCTACAGCCAAGGGAGAAGCTCCTGTCGACATGGGGCTGATAAGTGAAATCAGCTTAAGTGGAGCAATCGGGCTTACTCTACACATAAACTCCGCCATAAGTAATAATGCCACCATAGATGGCCAGGCAAGATGGGATCGGAGCGCCCCACGACACCACTCTAAGACTACTTCGAGCTAAAACCCAGGTTTGTCAGATAACTGGGGGAGAAATGGGTCTACAAAATCCAAATTCTATAACCTTTAAGGAATTCCATCTGCACCAAAATGAAACTCCGGCAGTGCTAGGGTCACGCGTTTGGGACACGGTACCCCAAAAATAGCGTGGAACTCTTCAAGTAAGGGGCATAGCTCGAAAGATGAAAATTGGAAGACGTGGTCCATTGGATCCCAAAAAGACAGCGCTGCTCGAAGGAACTCGTGGCTTACGAGCCATGTTGCGACATATCGAAACCCCCAAAGCCTGAATTTTTCAAGCTTCTTCCAGTTAGCATTTCCTAAATTTTGCAAAAAACCCCGTACCTGTTGATTGTGGGTTACCATGACAAGAATTGGCAGAATGGCTGAAATTAGATTTCGGGAGAAGTGATGCCGCCAGCGATGTGAGTGATGCCGCCGGTAATGTAAATGATGCCGCCGGCGATGTGGATCAAATTCGGTGGTATCAACTACTACCGCCGGCGATATGGGCTTTCAAACAGCCCTGTATATATTATTTTGGTTGGTTAAGTGTGGGCAATATGGGTCATGCCGCCGGCGACATGGAGTTAATTTTTCGGCGGCATCAGAAGCATTTTTCTCATTACAGACCTGTACAAAACCTGTAAACAATTCTGTAACCCATTTCCAATACCTGTCCAAATGTAATCCATTTTATTTGAAGTAAAAAAGCCCGAAGGCACAAACCATTCAAAAATTCTGAATATCTAGACCACATAATCAAAACCCAACAATAAATCCGAATTATTCTAACCCCAATGTATCAAGGGTACAAACAAAAATCTAAAAAGGCGAAATGAAAAAATAAAGCTAGGCATGCCCGCCACTGCCGGCCGGGCGGGATGAAACATCCTCGGGGCTTATAAGCAAATAACCAACCTCATCCTCCCCTTCTTCTCTTCCCTCAAAGATTGGGACACTACTGAACTCCTCGGCCGTAACAAACGGGCGTCTGTCGGCGGACATCTTGACTCCCCTGCGACTGGTGCTACCAAGGTGCGCGCTATCCAAATTTTGCTTGCTCCTCTGTTCCTGAACGCTAGTGGCCAGCTAACCCTCAAGGTCACTCACGTGATGCCAGAGTCCTGCAGTCTCCTCATATCTCTACCGGGCTGCATCGGCATCAGACAAAGAAAGGGCTAAGAAATCCTGCAAGCTAAGGAAAAACACCAATAATGCACATCATTCATAGCATCCATACATGCATCTTATCTTATTTTAACATAGCAATAAATAAGGAATGTACCTGGATAGGGAGCGATTGCCCGATAAGCATATCCAGGAGAGCAAAGTTATTCTCTGCAAGCTGCTCCACATGGCTTCACACCACCTGAAAAATCCAAAAGGCAAATCATTAGACACCTGTATGCAAGGATGAACAAGAAAGCAATTATCAGGCCTTACATAAGTGGTGTGTTCTGGCATAAAGATTAGAGCATGCCGGCTTGAGCCTATGTTCCTAGGGAGGAACTCGCCCCAAGAATTCATCAGCAGGAATGTGGTTTCCGTCAGGTTGACCAGACACCCCTCCGACCGGCAGTGGCGGGCATGCCTAGCTTTATTTTTTCATTTTGCCTTTTTAGATTTTTATTTGTACCCTTGATACATTGGGGTTAGAATAATTAGGATTTATTGTTGGCTTTTGCTTATGTGGTCTAGATATTCAGAATTTTTGAATGGTTTGTGCCTTCAGGCTTTTTTACTTCAAATAAAATGGATTACATTTGGACAGGTATTGGAAATGGGTTACCGAATTGTTTCCTGGCCTCTCTTCCTCGTGGGTTCCTAAAAAACACGAAAAATACACGTCAGCAGCATTCCTGAATAATTATAAATCATGCACATAAACGCAATCATACGTCAAAAGAGAGCTCCCTCCTTGGGACATTGGCACACTCCCGCCGGCTACATCCGCGCCTGCCTCATCCTCCCCCTCAGGCTCAATCCTAACATCACCTTCAAGCTCCTCATGTTCCTCATCTTTTCATACTCGACATCCACAATACCTTTAAGGTGCCTTTTCTCCTCCTCCAGCCTTTGCTCATTATGATACTCAATCGTATCATTCCTATGGATGCGGGGACATAAGGGGAGAAGGCGTTGCTGGTGCTACTCGTAAAGGCCAGGGATGCTAGGGATCGCTCAGCCGTTCCAATCAATATAGCCAGCTTGGTCGGCCTTGGATGTAATCACCACATGAGGCCACTATAAGCCCCGGAGAGGATCGACAGGCACCGGTCTATCGGCAACTGGGACAAACCTCCAGCCCCGAATGCGCTCACCCAAATACCACTGCTAGGATAAAGGACACTCTATGACGAACCGACGGTCGTCTACCTCCCTCCTAACCCTCGTAACCTCCATCAGGTTCTCCACCCCATCAAATGGGTCTAACACAAGCTGCACTAATAATCAACCAAAACAACCGGTATAAATTCATAAACGCTTTTTGTTTGATTCTAAGTGTAAAGATAAAGGACTAAATCAAAGATTGCATACCAAGCTCAATCGTGCACTCCTCAGGACCTCCCTATACTTAGTGGGATACTTAGCCTTCCTGCCAATGCCCCCGCACCAGCAGGTGAGAAAGTGGGAGCTCGGCAGGTACGGTCTTCTTAAACTCAATCGATGGAAGAATCTGGTGCTCAAAGGCCCAAGCCTGCACAAATAATAACCAATCAGTTCAAAAAGCATTAGCAATAAATGAGACATGCACAATCAAGAAAAATGCTTCTGAAAAGATATACCTGGAGTAGCAGATGACAGAGATGAAGGGCTTTCACCTTCTTACGGGCGCCAACATCTAGCCCGTGGTATATCTATGCCAAGATGGCCCTTGGCCAAATCTTCTTCCTAATACCCGCCACGTCCTCCACGGCGGATATCAACTCGTAATTAATCTTGCTCCCTAAGATGGAAAAAAATAGCACCGCGAACAAGGAAATCATAAAGGAGCAGATGCAAGTCTCTCTCTCATCCTCGGGCACCACATCTACCTGGGTCCAGTGTTAGTGCAACTTAACATAAGATAGCTGCCCTGTGATAGGCTTCAAACCAAACAGCTCCTTCACCCTCCTCACCACGGGCCTCTCGATATGGTATTTATCCATATAAGCATCGAAGTTAACGACCTTGTCTATCCAGGAAAGCCCGTTCATAGCTAGGACATTGGAGGGTATAATTATTGCTTCCCAAATGAGATATGAAAAGTATGGGTGGTTTCAGACCACCTCTCGGTAAGCGCTATCACTGCTGAATGAGAAATCTTGGGCATTAGCATTGGCATAATTTAGGCCAAGTCCCCGAGTCCCATTTCATTAATGGTGAGCACAAGCTCAGGGTCCTTCTCAGAAATATAGTGCCACCACTTGCCGACGGTTCCCATCCCTCTAATATAAGTTAGCTCTTGCGGCTGTAAAAATCAGAAACAAAATAGATAAGTCCTACTTATTTTCTCATCACTGGAACCTAATAGAAAGCTGCTGATGTCGCTTCTGTTAAAAGCGATATCACCGAAGGCATCAATCTATACCGCTAGCAGTATGGATGTTATCGAGCTGACATCAGACCTCCTTAAGCCTTTTTGCAAGGACTGATGCCACCAGCGATATCACTTATGTCGCCGGTGATATCACTACCTGCTAGCAGAACCTGTTTTTCACAAAATTGCACCCATCATGCCAAAACCACAAAAATCACAATTAATCAAATAATATGCCTAAAAATAGTAAAAATTGAGCCTAAAGCATGCAAATATCAGTTTATAATCAGTCCGTTTCACACTTATGACTCCTATCATGACACGATTTCAAGCCTAAGGCCGAATCTAAACTCAACCCAAAAAGAAGAGATTCAAGATTTATGGGATTACCTGGACATAGTAGAGGTTCTTTTCCTTCTCAGGGGTCAGTAATGGGGGAATTGATCCCGTAGCCACATATCTTGGCCGTCTCTTTTAGGCTATAAGCAACAGGAATAGAGAGAATTTTCAGCCCTTCAACAGAGGAATCAAGCAGATTCTTCCTAGGCTTAGTTGGCGATTCTCTTCATGATTAGAATGACGAAAAAAATTGGAAAATTTGGAGAAGAGGAAAAAAGGGGTATGGTTTCTGAAGAATGAGGAAGAAAGGAGTTTTACTTCCTTTTAAACTATCGCGCGGAATTCGAGGAGTTTTAATTTATCTAAAACTGTCAATCCATGAGACCGGCGGCATCACTCCATACCACCAGGGACATCTCTCATGCCATCGGCGACATCACCCCCTTCAATTTAAATTTTGAAATTGCTTGACCAGTCAAAGCTACCACATGGCCCTCATGCCGCCAGCGACATCACTCCATACTGCTAGTGACATCGCCCCCTTCAATTTAAACTTTGAAATTGCTTGACCAATCAAAGCTGCTACGTGGCCCTTATGCCACCGGTGGCATCACTCTATACCGCCAGCAACATCACTCACGCTATAAGCGACATCGCCCCCTCCAATTTAAATTTTGAACAAGTCCAAATAAAGGATAACCTATCTGTAAAGCACAAGTCCAACCAAAGGAAAGCCTATCCACAAAGCACAAGTCTGACAAAAGGACAGCCTATCCACAAAGCGCAAGCTCGACCAAGGGGCAACCAATCCATAAAACAAAAGTCCGACCAAAGGAGAATCTCTCCACAAAGCATAAGTTCGACCAAAGGACAATCTCTCCACAAAGCATAAGTCTGACCAATGGACAATCCCTCCGCAAAGCATAAGTCTGACTAAAGGGCAATCACTCACAAAGCAAAACTCTGACCAAGGGATAAAATCTCCTCGAAGCACAAGTCTGACCAAAGGACAATCTCTCCATAAAGCATAAGTCCAACCAAGGGACAAACTCTCCTCGAAGCATATGTCCGACCAAGGGACAATCCCTCTACAAAGCATAAGTCTGACCAAAGGACAATCCCTCTGCAAAGCACAAGTCTGACCAAAGGGCAATCACTCCTCAAAGCAGAAGTCCGACTAAGGGACAATCCCTTCATAAAATACTAGTCCGACCAAAAGGCAATCACTCCTCAAAGCACAAGTCCAACCAAGGGGAAAACCTGTCACCCGTCAGGTATCATTCCTATCCCTTGCTCTTTCGTGCGATCATACTGACCTGTGGCAGCAGTGATCCCCCGAGGGGTAGCCTGTGAGCATGGGATTTTACAGTCCCTCTCATGAGATGATGATGACGTGTACCCAATTTTAATGCATCAAAATAAAAGTTCTCTTTAGAATTTTTATCACCAAAATAATATTCCTAGTGAATTTTATACTTGGTGGAATCCAGTTCGGTGTGGCCGATAACGCGACAGGTAGGAGCTTGAACCGATGATTTATACCCTAATTAAAAAACACCCTTTAAAATATCATTAAAAATTAAAAGGATACCTTTTCACCCACTATTAAACCACTTTTGGTGACTTTTTAGGCTCTTATGCCCGCTGTCCGTCCGTATGCTGGAGGTTGATGCCACCAGCGGCATCAGCCATGCCACTGGTGGCATCATTCGTACCGCCGGTGGCATTGCTGTGTTGCCGGCGTTATGACCTGAAGCTGGTCCCTGCACAGACAGCCTTTCGGCCACTTTCGATCGAATTAGTCAAAAAGGTCTCGAAAACCACCCCATTTTGCCTATAAAGACACACCTTGAGCTCCAATGAAAGGGGAAGAACCACCTAAAGTTAGAGGTTTAATGTTAGAATGAGAAAATAGATTCTAGTGAGATAAGAATTAGATAAGGCAGAAAAAAAGGGATTCTAATCCATTTTTTCCTAGTTTTTCTTCTTTGAATTCTCTGATTATGAGCTTAAAATCAGTGAATCCGGTAGTTAAAATCAACTTAATTGGATTTTGAAAATCAAAACACTTAAATTTACTACTAAATCATCATAATAAGCTCCCCAGAGATGTTTCTTTTCGGTTCATGAAGAGGTGGATTTAAGACCCCGAGGTAAAAATTCTGAGTCTCATAGCTTGTTGGCATTAATATTACTGATTTGTGTTAATTTTTGTTCATTTTTAGGGTTCCCGGTCATTTTTTACTGTTCCCTGTTGCTGCTGCAAGAAATTGAGGTCGTCGGAGACATTTGATAATGCCAGTGATATCATCCATGTCGCCAAAGACATCGCTGATATCGCCGGTGGCATCACATTCCCTAGAGACTTCATTTTCTTGTGGGACCCTTTCTTTATGGTACTTAGAAAGCCATGTAACCTGGCTGCATACTGATGTCACTAGTGATATCATTGATGTCGCCGGTGGCATCATCCATACTGCCAGCGACATCAACCATGTCGCCGGCGGTATGACTTTCTGGACAGCAGTTTATTTTCATGTATTCCCAGATTAGTTCTTTGTCCAAAACTAGGATGTACAGTATAACAAGGGAGGTCCAAAACCTTCCAAAAACAGACCCCACACTATAACGTGTGGCATTTTCCACTTATAATTCAGTTAAAGCAACGATCAAATCTAAAATCGGTTAAAAAATGAAATTTCTCACAAACGCCGTTCGAATCTCATTTTAGCCATCCAATCGGGCTTTATAATATTATAAATAAAATATGTCATATCCGTGCTAACTATCTTCTGCAGGTAGATGTATATCGGACATTTAGGTATTTTATTTATTGCATAAAAAATGTATAGGATCTAGAAGTTTTGTAATAATTTTATTTTCTGCGCTTATTTTTGAATGGCCGTAAATATTTTATTCATCGTTTAATTGCTTGATAAACGTGAAAATAACAAAATAACTAAGAACACAAATAAATAAGATGGATTAAACCAATTAAGAAAGAATGAAGTATCTTAACTTGGCCTAATGAAGAATAGATAACATCATCCAAACTTGGAATCTCTACTTAAGGTATGGTCCAACCACCCGGTGGGAAAATTGTACCAAAAATTTCCCGGTTGAGCTGAAACAGGTGGCACTCTATTTTAAGTACGGGATTTCAAGCTCGTATCTTTTGAGCATTAAAAATGTGCAAAACCATTTTCTAATCACATCACTCGCATCCCCCGTTGCCTTTAGAGGTCGGCCCAGCTCCACAGCCGCCGCGCAAAATGTCGTCCGTTCACAGGCGTGACACCTGAGGTAGCCACTTTTTTTCGACAAATGATAGCTTCTTAAGCTGTCAATGACCAGCTCGCGTATTGTTCGAGCGCGACACCCGAAGCCCTAGCTATCCCTCACAAACCGATCACCGACTAGGTCACACAACCTCCGGGTGTGACACCCGAGATCTAGGCTTACATCAACCGCCTCATCACCGCTAAGAAACCTAAAAGAGACGAAGACTGGGTCCCCAATAATTTTACCATGTCGAATATGGCTCATTATGATGGTTCCGGGGCACCTGCCTCTAACATTATAATGTATAAAAGAATAATGCATGTGAAGAAGTTAAGCAATAAGGTGCTTACTGAAATATTTCTTTGTTCCCTCCGGGGCCCTACCCTTAAATGGTATCAAACCTTGCCACAGCATATTATCGCTGACTGGAATCCTTTATCTGAGGTGTTGAAAGTGCATTATGGTTTTAATACTATGATGGAAACAATCCTCCAACATCTTGAGAGGGTCCGTCAAATGCCCAATGAAACCTTTAAGCAATACTTTAATCGATGGATGTCAACCTAGGTCTTAATGAAATCCAAGCTAAGCCTCGAGGAAATGATCATCAAACTCCTCGAAGGGTCCCTCCCCCTATTCCGTAAAGAAATGGCTACTGATTCTTTTCTGTCCTCCAAGGCTATATTTGAGATAGCCGAGAAAATTGAGCATGAGGCAAAGCGTGAAAAGGCCAAAAGAGTAGAGAAACCGTTGTTCAGAAAAAATGAAGCTCAACCCTCAGCCCTAGGGCCAGCTAAGCCTAAAGCACCGACTGTAGTTCAAGCCATTTCTCAAACCCCTGCTACGCCCCTTGTAATCACTCCAGCTCCGCCAATGGTTGCTATAATCCAGCCTCCTCGCCCCCCTTTATTTTGGCTAACCCCTATAAGCTACCCCTACGGGTCATCTTCCAACATTTGAGGGAGGCGGGTTTCATACAATCCCTTCAGGAATACAAGCCACCTAGACCTGAGGATAAGAACAAATTTTGTAACTATCATGTTTAAGTAGGACACCAAACCAACAGTTGTGAAGCCATGCTCTCGGCAATTCAACGCTTGGTCAGGAAAGTAAAGATCGCTGAACCTGATAGAATTCGAAGCACTATGAATAATCCTTTGCTAAATTTTAGGGACAAGGTTAGCATGGTCCAGTCCGGTTTATCTGAAGCCACAATCTTTGATCTCCTTGCTCGAAGGCTGGATAATAATAACTCTATCTTGGTCATTAGTTCAGGGCTCCCGTCTTACTCGGTTTTTGATCTAATCAATCAAGCCAACCCAAGGGTCAACTCTATCCAGGGGATGGAAGTTAATCCAAACTAGCCAAAGCAAGAGAGCCATAAGTCTCGGCCATTCGTGGCAAAAAGAATGAAAGTTGAGAAAAAACAGTATTAAGTGTAGATTCCTTTATTTCAAAGGAGGACTACTCCAATGGTGATGAGGAAGTAGCTCAAGGAACCAAGGCCGTAAGCACCGAATTATTCAAGGTTGATCAAAATGACCTTTTTAGCATAGATAAGTATGAGCTGTAAAACCCAGATTCGGACTCTGAGGGGCAATAATATCTATTTGAAACACGAGCCACTAAGAGTGTCTTGCTTGATAATGTCCTTAACATTACTCGGAGTGGCCGCATATATCAGCTTGAAGACTGATATCTCCGCTTAAGCAAAGACTCAGTTCCTAGCAGGGTTGGAACTACCACAAGACCCCCTTCTCCACCTCCACCTGTCCTCACCAGTATTGAGGTTGACCCTCTCATTACCCAGCTGAAAAACACCCAAGCCTGATATAGTATCTGGCAGCTGGTAATCGACTCCGAAGGGCATTGTAAGGGTTTGATTAAATGGCTCCTTGATTTAGAAGCTAATCAGGCCGCTTCGGTCATTAAGATGTGCACTATGATTGGAGAAGGCATTCCCCTGAGAAAAGGGCCTCAGATTATGTTCTACTATTTTGATCTTCCACTCGAGGGTAGGGATCACAACAGGGCCTTATTCATTCGAATCCAAGTCCTCGATAAGGTTATCTTGTGTGTCATGGTGGATGATAGCTTCGCTCTAAATTTATGCCCTCTAAAAATCCTTCCTCATCTAGGACTATCGGAAGACATGCTTGAAAAATCCAGCACTGTTATTTGAGCTTATGATGATTCAAAGCATAATGTAATTGGGACCTTTGAGGCAGAAGTCACTGTAGAAGGTATGGCAAGCAATGTACGCTTCACTGTAATTGACATTCCTGTTACCTATTCTCTATTGCTTGGTCGACTGTGGCTTCATGCTTTGGGCGCCGTTCCCTCCACACTACACCAAAAAATCAAGCTTATTCATAAAGATAGAATGGTGACCATAGAGGCCGATCCCACTTCTGTCATGGCTGTTATGGAAGCTAAAGCTAGTTTAGAATGAGGCCTTCAGATTACCGTGATTAGCAAAGCTCAGAAGTCTCCTCCTCTTTGGCACAGCTACCTTCATACTGGTATGGATAAACTGATGAAGAAATCTAGGTACAACCCTGGTAGAGGTGGGGGAATACATGAGCAGGGAATTATTGAAGCATTGGAGCCGAAAATCCTTACCTATCAAGCCGGATTGGGATATAAGCCTAGAAAAGCCTATCGCCGCGTCCCCTCCTGCTACTGCCGCATGGTCACTGTTTATGAAATCCAAGTCAAGAGGCCTTATAAGGGAGAGCCTGAGCCGATCTACTGTAGTGGAAAATATAGCCCGGTTTGAGATCTTTAAAAATGTCTACGACTTTGAGACCGGCCGCATGATAGTTTCGGCCGAACCCAAACCCACTGAGCCTAATACACCTGTCAATGTTATTTCTAATGAGGCTAAGGGAAAAGGTAAGATGCATTCCAAAGATGAGTCTGAGGGAAGTAGTGAAGAGTCTATGGATCCAGAAATTGAAAATGCCGTGGCAACCGTGGCTGAAGGTATGGTGCTGCTGATGAAGAAAGGTTGGAAGGGTGAGAGAACAGGGGAAAAAGATGCTATGTCAGTGATAGTAGGGAAGCTTGCCAGGGCTCTCTCCAAGAAAGCCAACCTGTCTGGGGGGCCATCATTCACCATTGCCCAAAAGACCACTCTAGAGCATGACCTGGGTGCCGTTTTGATAGACATTACAGAGGATGCTCCTCCTATTGATATTGCTACTGAAGCCCCTCCGCCTATGGAGGAGGATATGGTTGATGTAATTCTTAACATTTTTTATGTGTTTGATGTGAACAATGCTGCTTATGAGGCTTTTAATGCAGTGAATAACTCTCGTTCTGCTTACTTGTTTGATGTCTTTCCTGATGGAATCTTGCATTCACATAACAATACGCATAACTTTTTTGGCATTAGTGATACATTATTAAGTAAAATAAACCTAAGTACAGATGACAATTCTAAAATGGTGACCATTTCCAAAGACTTAACTCCCGAGGAAAAAAGTTAGATCATAAGAGTGCTTAAAAATCATGTTAACACTTTTGCCTGGTCATATGAAGACATGCCCGAGGTTGATCAATAGATTGTTGAGCACAGGATCTTAACTGATCCTAAATTTTAACCTGTCAAGCAAAAACTCTGCCGGTTGAGGCCAGAATGGGCAGATCAGGTTAAGACAGAGGTCTCAAGGATGATTGAAGCTCAATTCATTGAAGTTATAGAATACTCGAGTTGGTTGTCCAACATGGTCTCAGTTTCAAAGAAAGATGGTAGGGTCTGGGTCTGTGTAGATTTCTGAGATCTCAATAAAGCCTTGTTGAAAGACGACTTCCCACTCCCACACATCGATGTCCTGATTGATAGTGCCGCTAGGGCAGCTATGTATTCATTCATAGACGGATTCTCGGGGTATAATCAGATTCTAGTTAATGTTGTCGACAAAGTAAAAACAGCATTCATCACTAAATGAGGGGTGTATTGGTACAAGGTAATGTTGTTCAGGTTGAAAAATGCCAAGGCCACTTATCAGTGTGCCGTTACCACCCTCTTTCACAACATGATCCATAAAGAAGTGGAAGTATATATGGACGATATGATTGTGGAGTCTGCTGCTCGAGAAGAGTATCCTGCTATTCTTGACAGATTCATGACTCATATTGAAAAGTATAACCTCTGCCTAAATCCAAAGAAGTGCGAGTTTGGCGTTATCTCTGGCAAACTGCTGGGGCATGTGGTTAGCTAGAAAGGAATCAAAGTGGATCCAGACAAAGCCAAAGCCATCCGGGACATGCCCCCACCTAAGACAGAGAAAGAAGTTCAATCATTTTTAGGGTCCTAACAGTATGTTAGTCGGTTCATTGCCCCCCTCTCTACATCTTTAAGCTTTTAAGAAAATAGTAACCCGTAGTATGGAACGATCACTTCCAAGTGGTATTTTATAGAATCAAGGCATATCTTATTGATCCACCCGTTTTGACACCCCCCATCCCAGGAAAACCGCTCATCCTTTACCTGGCTATCGAGGAAACTTCTATCGGGGCCATGCTTATCTAGGAACATGCTGATAAGCGTAAACATGCTATCTACTACTTAGGCAAGAAGTTATTAGATTATGAAACCTGGTATTCAATTATCAAAAAGACCTGTACTGCCATGGTTTGGCTCACTAAGAAGTTGCGACATTATTTCCAATCTTATCGTGTCCAAGTCGTGGCCAAGATCGATCTAATAAAGTTTCTTTATCAATCCCCCATGTTAGCTGGCAAATTGTCCTGATGGCTACTTCTCCTGTCTGAGTTAGACATTGAGTATATGACTCGAAAGGTCATTAAGGGGTGGGCTGTAGCCGAATTCCTAGCTAATCAACCCCTCACCTCCGACTATAAGGAAAATTTAGAGTTTCCTGATGAGCAGCTTGCCTCTGTTACAATCCTTGACAATGTCTGGACAATGTACTTTGATGGCGCTGTGAACCACCTAGGGGCAGGTCTCGGGGTCATCATCGTCACGCTAGATAATGAGATAATCCCATTGTCCAAATGCTTAGAATTCACTATCACCAACAACGGGGCTGAGTATAAAGCTTGTCTGTTTGGCCTTGAGGCTCTTCTTCAGGTTCAGGCCCGCAGTATATCTGTCATCAGAGATTCGTCTCTAGTTGTCCGTCCTTACATTGAGGCTATCCGTAAATTATCTGAGAAATTTACCTCGTGCTTGTGTCGCCATATCCCTCGGGACAAGAATCAAATGGCTGATGCTCTCGCCACTCTACGTCCATATGGGAAGGACCTCAACAGCAGCCTATTCACCCTTTGGTTATGTTATCCACCAAGATCCCATACCACGTTCAATTGACTCCTCCAATCCTTGCCATTTCATCCAAACCTCGTTGGTATTCTAACATCGTCCTATTCCTTCAGAATGGATAATATCCCATAGGTTCTTCTAACTCGGACCGTACCACCCTACGGTGGCTCGCTGTCCAGTTCCGTATTATGGATAATTATCTATTCAAGCGCACCAGCGACGGCCTGCTTCTCCATTGCCTCACTAACTCCGAGGCTCAGAACGTAATGACCTAAGTCTATGCCGGTGGCTGTGGCCCTCATATGAACAGTCTTACTCTCGCAAAGAAAATCCAGCAGTTGGGGTATTTTTGGCTCACTCTGATAGCCGATTGCATCGCTCAGGTCAAATGATGCCACTAATGCTAGGTTTACGGGGATATACAGCATCTACCGCCCACCAAACTCTATAGTTTATCCACCCCTTAGCCATTCTTGACATAGGGGATAGACATAATTGGTAAAATCCGTCCTTCTTCAACAAACAACCACCGATTCATTATGGTAGCAGTAGATTACTTCTCGAAAAGGGTAGAAGCTGAATCCTTCACCAATGTCACCGCCAAGCAGATGGCCAAATTTATAGAAAAGAACATCTTCGCTCGGTATGGACTTCTATACCATATAATCTCAGACAATGGGGTATAATTTCAAGGAGCTACTACCTCTCTAATCGAGAAATACCGGATCAAACACCATAGATCTTCCTCATATAGACCGCAAGCTAATGGAGCTATTGAGGCAGATAACAAATCGATAAAGATGATTCTTTCTAAGATGATAGCCGGTTATAGGGATTGGGCAGATAAGCTACATTTTGCTATTTGGGGATATCGCATCAGCATTCTCACCCCGATAGGCCAAACTCCATTCTCCCTGGTCTACGGGATGGAAGCGGTCTTGCCAGTTGAAACTCAGGTGACCTCCTTAAGAGTCACTCTGGAGGCTAAGTTAAAAGAATCTGAATAGACCCGGGCAAGATTTGAACAGTTGAACATGATGGATAAGTAGAGGTTAAAGGCCCTCGACAACCTCCAGATGTACCAGCAACGTATGGCTTGAGCGTATAACAATCGGGTAAGACACCAGAAGTTCCCCCTGAAGGCTGGTGATCTAGTCCTTAAACAGCTGAAACATTCTACCACTGATAAGAGGAGCAAATTTAGGCCAAATTAGGAAGGACCATACGTGATAAAGAAGGTGCTTAGCAAAGGGGCAGTTAAGCTTATGGACATGGATGCGAACGAGTTCGTGAATCCCGTAAACCATGACAGGCTTAAGCGTTATCATATCTGATTCAAAAGAAATAAATCAAAAAAGCGGCACACTAAAAATATATATACATGATAATCACTTGCCTTTCAATCTTTTACTGGTCGAACAAAAGCTAGGGTGACACCCGACGATCGGTATCCCACAAACCGGCTATGCAAAAATTAGAGGATGAGTCAAACTCGCTAGATTGAAAACCCAAAAAGGGTGACCTAGGCAAAAGTTAGGGTATGTGAGCAAAGAGTGAGTGCCTTCTAGAAAACCAATCTAGGCTAGTGGGCACCGGGAGTTAAATTAATGGAAATGTCAGCCGAACATCATGTACTTTATTTTATCTCAATTAATGAAGGTACCTCTTTTGTTGAAACCTAAATTCTCATGCTTATGTGAATCTTATATTCATAGGATTAAGACAACTCCGGTAAGCTTAGGACAGAGTTCATTTTATTCCATATCAAATGCGCAAAAAAAATTTGGACAAAGTTCTATAGGTTAGTCACCCCGACTAGTGTATACAAAAAATAGGACTGACAAAAGGGCATCTCAAACTGAGCTTCCTGCATCATCATTATAGTACCTAGAGATCCAGCTCGATGTGGTAGTAAAAAGGGGCTCCTCCTGCTCCATACGCTCCCCCTCGAAGCGGGCCTATGACCGCTTCCGACGGGTCGGCGAGCATCTTATCTCAGCAAGCCATCCTCTATAACGTGTGTCGGTCTCGATGGTCTCCATATGATCATAATCTAGAATCTCAAATATAGCTTCCCTGGACCACTTCTCCCAGATATGGTTGACCTACCCAGCTTTATAGATTTCGATCTGATTATGGGGTAGCTTGATTGGGATTCTTTGCCTCTTGCCATACTGATGGCACAACCGGTAAAGGGTGCTGAACAAAGATTTCTCTAGACCTATCAACTGAACACAAGCTCCCCAGGATTCTACAACTACGTCCCGAATCCTCCACCATCGACTAACCCACTGAACTTGTGCGTCAGCATACCCCCTTAAAATAGGCACCCAATCACCATATGTCAGCTGGTCAAAATCAGCCTGCATAAGCGCCCTCTCCCTCAGATGAACAGGCAAGTACTTCTTCAGATTCCCTCGTGGCACTTCCCTCAACCTCAGTTTCTCCATCAGCCATACCTATAATTCGAATTCATATAAGGATTGGGGAAAGAAATGAGTGGAATTAGAAAGAATAAAAGGTACATGTAGTAATATGAGCTGATCTCCAATAAGTGATGGGTCTACAGAAGCGGCATCTATGTTTAGCAAAACATCGAACAACCCCACAGCTATGGGAGAAGCCCTTGTCGATATGGGGCTGATGAGTGAAATTAGCCTCAGCAGAGCAATTGGGCTCACTCCACACATAAACTCCGCCATAAGTAGTAATGCCACCATGGATGGCCAATCAAGGTAAGATCGGGGCGCCCCATGGCACCACTCTAAAACTACTCTGAGCTGAAACCTAGGTATGTCAGATAACCAGGACAAAAATGGGTCCACAGAGTCCAAATTCCATAACCCTTGAGGAATTCCATCCGCGCCAAAATGAAATTTCGGCAGTGCTAGGGTCATGCATTTAGGACACGGTACCCCCAAAATAACGTGGAACTCTTCAAGCAAGGGGCATAGCTCGAACGATGAAAATCAGAAGATATGGTCCATTAGATCCCAAAAAGATAGCGCCGCTTGAAGGAACTCGAGGCTTATGGGCCACGCTGCGACATATCGAAACCCCCAAAGCCTGAATTTTTCAAGCTTCTTCCAGTCCGCATTTCCCAGACTTTACAGAAAACCCTATAACTGTTGATTATGGGTTTCCATGACAGGATTTGGCAGAATGGCTGGAAACAGATTTCTGGAGAGGTGATACCGCCGGCGATGTGAGTGATGTCACCGGCGATATAAATCAATTTGGGCAGTGTCAACTAATGCTGCCGGTGATATGAGCTTTAAGACATCCCTGTCTATATTATTTTAGTTGGTTGAGTGTGGCCGATATGGGTCATACCGCCAGCGGCATGGAGTTAATTTCCGGCGACATCAGAAGCTTGTTTCTCATTACAGACCTGTACAAAACCTATAAACAATCCTGTAATCCATTTCCAATACCTGCTCAATTGCAATCCATTTTATTCTAAGTAAAAAAGCCTGAGGGCATAAACCATTAAAAAATCCCGAATATCTAGCCTACCAAAGTAAAGCCAAACAATAAATCCGAATTATTCCAACCCTAATGTATTAAGGGTAAAAACCAAAATCTGAAACAAAAAGCAAAATGAAAATGTAAAGCTAGGCATGCTCGCCGCTGCCGGCTGGGCGAGATGAAATATCCTTGGGGCTCACTAGCTAATCATCAAATTCATCCTCTCTTCCCTCAGTCATTGGGATGCTACTAGACTCCTCTACCGTGGCAAATGCATGACGGTCGACGGACATCTTCACTCATCTACGACTGGTACTACCGGGCTACGTACGATCAAGGTTTTTCTTACTCCTCCGCTTCTGAATGGTAGCCTCCAGCTGACCCTCAAGGTCGTTCATACGATGCCAGAGTTCTGCAGTCTCCTCCTCATATCTTTCGTCGGGCTGCATCAGCGTCTGATAGGGAAAGGGCCAAGAAATCCTGCAAATCAAGGAAAATGTCAATAATGCACTTCATTCATAGCATCCATACACGCATCTTATCTTATTTTAGTGTGTGTCATAAATAGGGGATATACCTGAACAAGCAGCGATTGCCCGATAAGCGTGTCCCGGAGAGCAAAATTATTCTTTGCAAGTTGCTCCACATGGCTCCGTGCCACCTGAAAAATCTAAAAGGTGAATCATTAAACAACCGCATCCAAGGATAAACAAGAAAGCAATTATTAGGCCTTATGTAAGTGGTGTTTTCTAGCATAAAGATTAGAGCATACTGGCTCGGGCCTATGTTCTTAGGTTGGAACTCGCCTTGAGAGTTCATCAGCAGGAACCGGGTCTCCATTGGGTTGACCAGCTGCCCTTCGACAAAATTTATCCCCTTGGTTACACCATAATACTACGTCTCGCTCTAGTTATCCCGGCCTCTCTTCCTCGCAGGTTCCTGAAAAACACGAAAGACACACATTAGCAATATTCCTAAACCTAAACAATTGCAAATCATGCACACAAATGCAATCATACCTCAAAAGAGCGCTGCCACTTTGGGACATCAGCACACTCCTGCCAGCTACATCCGTGCCAACCTCGTCCTCCCCTTCAGGCTTAATCCCAACATCGCCTTCAATCTCCTTCTCTTCCTCCTCTTCTTCTTCCTCCTCGGCGTGCACTATCCCTTTGAGCTTCCTCTTCACCTCATCCATCCTCTTTTTGTTATAAAACTCGATCGTATCATTATCCTGGATCTGAGGGCAAATAGGTAAAAGGGTCTGGTGATGCTCATAAAGGCTAGGGACGCTAGGGATCACTCTACCGTTCCCCTCGATATAGTCAGCTTTATCAGCCTCGGTTGTGGTCACCAAATGGGTCCACCATAAACCCTTGGAAGGATCAACAAACATAGGCCTGGTGGTAATGGGGACAAGCCTCCTGCCCTGAATGCGCTCCCCAAAGTACCATTACTGGGATAGAGGGCACTCAATCATGAACTGATAGTCGTCCACCTCTCTCTTAACCCTCGCAACTTCCAACAGGTTCTCTACCCCATCAAATGGGTCCAGAATAAGCTGTACCAGCAATCAACCAAAATGATTGAGGTAAGTATGATGTAAATTCATAAATGCATTTTGTTTACTAATGTGTAAAATAAGAGTCTAAACCAAAGCCTCCCGTACCGAGCTAAACCGCGCAAACCTCAATGACTCTCAATAGCTAGTGGAATACTTGGCCTTCTCGCCGATGCCACCATACCATCGAGCGAGAAAATGGGTACTCGGGGGCACAGTAGTCAAGAACCTGACCGAAGGGAGGATCTGATGCTCGAACGCCCAAGCCTACACAAGTAAACGACCAATCAGTCCAAAATGGCCACAGTAGATAAACTATTTATACCAAAAAAAAGCTTCTAAGAAAGGTATACCTGCAACAGCAAATGGCTGACTTAGAGAGCCTTCACCTTCTTCCGGGCTCCCACATCCAGCCCATGGTACATCTATGCCAAGATGGCCCTCGGCCAATTCTTCTTCCTGATGCCCGCGACATCCTCCACGGCGGATATCAACCCGTAATTGATCTTGCTCCCTAAGATCGAAAAAAATAGCACGGTGAGCAAGGAAATCAGAAAGGAGCGGAAACAAGCGTCTCTCTCATCCTCGGGCACTACATCTACCCTAATCAAGTGTTAGTGCAGCTCACCATAAGATAGCCGTCCTGAGGCGGGCTTCAAACCAAATAGCTCCTTCACCTGCCTCACCACGGGCCTCTCAATGTGATATTTATCCATATAGGCATCAAAGTGAATGACCTCGTCTATCTAGGAAAGCCCAGTCATAACTACAAAGTCAGAAGGTGTAATTGTCACTTCCCCAAATGAGAAGTGAAAGGTGTGGGTCATTTTAGACCACCTCTCTGTAAGGGCTGTCACGGCCGGATGGGAGAGCTTGGGCATTAGAATCGGCATGATTTGGGCCAAGTCCCTAAAACCCGTCTCATTGATGGCCAGCGCTAGTTCAGGGTCCTCCTCTAAAATATGGTGCCACCACTAGCCGATGGTGCCCATACCTCCAGTACAAGTTAGTCCATGCAGCGGTAAAAATTAGAAACAAAATAGATAAGTCCCTATTAATTTTCGCATCACTGGAACCTGATGAAAGGCTGCTGATGTCGCTTGTGCTATAAGTGATATCACCGGCGACATCACTCCATACCACTGGCAGTATAGATGATGTCACCGATGACATCACTTTAAACAGAAGTGACATCACGCCTCCCTAGGCCTTTTGGCAAGGCCTGATGCCACTGGCAATATCACTCATGTCGCCAGCGATATCACTACCTATGGGCAGAACCTATTTTCCCTAAAAATCACACCCATCATACCAAAATCACAATCAAGCAAACCATAAGCTGAAAAGTAGTAAAAATCAAACCTAAAACATGCAAATCAATCTATTTTACGCTTATGACTCCTATTATGGCATGATTTTGAGCCTAAAGCCGAATCAAAAATCAACCCAAAAAAATTCGAGTTTTGCAAGATTACCTGGATGTAGGAAAGATGTTTTTCCTTCTCAGGAGTCAGATTGGTGATGGGGGAATTGATCCCATAACCATACATCTTGGCTGTCTCCTTCAAGTGATAAGCGATGAGAACCGAGAAAAGTTTCAGCCCCTCGATGGAGGAATTAGGCAGGTTCTCCCTACCTTAGTAGATTTTCCCTTGAAAGCCTTAGCATTTCTCTTCATAGTTGGGATAGCAGAGAAAATTGGAAGATTTAGAGAAGAATGGGACAAATGGGGTACGGTTTCTATATTTATAGAATAAGGAGGAGAAAGGAGTTTTACTTCCTTTTAAACTTCAGCATGGAATTTGAGGAGTTTTAATTTATCTGAAACTACCCAATTCATGCTGTCGGCGGCATCACTTCATACCGCCAGCGACATCACCCATACAGCCGGTGACATTGCCTCCTTTAACTTGAATTTTGAATTTGTTTGATCAGTCAAAGCTGCCACATGGCACTCATGCCATCGGCGGTATCATTCCATACTACCAGCGACATCATCAATATCGTCGGTGACATCAGCTATCTCTATGCCTTTTTTTCAGCCATCCTCGGCAAAATCCCAAAACAAGCCCGACCAAGGGGCAAACACTCCACAATCCACAAAGCACAAGTCCAACTAAGGGACAAACTCTCCAAAGCACAAGTCCAACCAAGGGGAAATCACTCCACAAAGTGCAAGTCCGACCAAGGGACAACCACCCCACAAAGCACAAGCCCGACCAAGGGGCAATCACTCCACAAAGCATAAGCCCGACCAAGAGGCAATCTCTCCATAAAGAACAAGTCCGACCAAAGGGCAATCACTCTACAAAGTGCAAGTCTGACCAAGGGACAACCACTCCATAAAGCACAAGCCCGACCAAGGGGTAATCACTCTACAAAGCATAAGCTTGACCAACGGGCAATCTCTCCACAAAGCATAAGTCCGACCAAAGGACAATCACTCCACAAAGTGCAAGTCTGACTAAGGGATAACCACTCTGCAAACCATAAGCCTGACCAAGGGGCAACCACTCCATAAAGCACAAGACCGATCAAGGGGCAATCACTCCCTAAAGCATAAGCCCAACCAAGGGGCAATCTCTCCACAAAGCACAAGTCCAACCAAGGACAATCACTCTATAAAACACAAGTCCGACCAAAGGATGATCTCTCCATAAAGCATAAGTTTGACCAAGGGACAACCACTCCACAAAGCTCAAGTCCGACTAAAGGATAATCTCTCCATAAAGCATAAGTCCGAAAATGGGACAACCTCTCTACAAAGCTCAAGTTTGACCAAGAGACAACCACTCCACAAAGCATAAGTCCAACCAAGGGATAACCACTCCGCAAAGCATAAGTCCGACCAAAGGGCAATCTCTCTGTAAACCATAAGTCCGACCAAGGGATAATCTCTCCATGAAGCACAAGTCCAACCAAGGGGCAACCCCTCCGCAAGGCACAACTCTGACCAAAGGGCAAATAAGCTGTCTATCAGGTATCATTCCTATCCCTTGCTCTTTCATGCGATCATACTGACCTGTTCCAGCAGTGATCCCCCAAGGGGCAGCCTGTAAGCATGGGATTTCGCAATCCCTCTCACGAGACGATGATGATGTGTACCCAATTTTAATGCCTCAAAATAAAAGTTCTCTTTAGAATTTTTATTACCAATATAATGTTTCTTGCAAATTTTATACTTGGAAGAACCCAGTTCGGCGTGGCCAATAATGCGTCCGGTAGGAGCTTGAACTGATGATTTACACCCAAATTAAAAATACCCATTAAAATATTATTAAAACTCAAAAAGATGCCTTTTGACCCACTTTTGACCTCCTTTTCTGACTTTTTAGGCTCTTGGGCCCGCTGGCTGTCGGCTTGCCGGAGGCTGATGCCACTAGCGGCAATAGCCATGTTGCCACCGACAACACCATGTCGCCGGTGGCATCAGCCATACCGTCGATGGCATCACTATATCGCCGACGGCATGGCCCAATATGGGCCTCTACACATACAGCCTTTTTGCCACTTTTGGTGGAATTAGACAAAAAGGTCTCGAAAACCACCCCAATTTGCCTATAAAAACACACCTTAGGCTTTGGGGGAAAACAAGGAGGAGGTTGAAATTAGGAGAAAGAAAATTGGAAATTTAATGTTAGAAGGAGAAAATAGATTTTAGTGAGATAAGAATTAGATAAGGCAGGAAAAGGGATTCTAATCCATTTTTTCTAGTTTTTCTTCTTTGAACTCTCTGATTATGAGCTTATATTCAGTAGGTATTTTCGTTAAAATCAAACTAATAGGAAGTAGAGACATAGAACTCTTAAATTTTACTACTAAATCATCATTACAAGCTCCCCGGAGGTGTTTCTTTTTGATTCACGAAGAGGTGGACTCACGACCCCGAGGTAAAAATCCTGAGTCTCATAGCTCTTTGGCATTAATATTACTGATTTGTACTGATTCTTATTGATTCGTGTTCATTTTCGGGTTTTCGATCATTTTTTACTACTGCCCGCTGCTGTTGCAAGAAATTGAGGTCGCCGAAGACATGTGATGTCTCCAGCGGTATCACCTATATCGCTAGAGATATCACTGATACCACTGGTGGCATCACATTCCCCAGAGACCTCACTTTCTTATAGGACCCTTTCTTTATGGTACCCAGAAAGCTATGTAGCTTGCCTGCATACTGATGTCTCTAGCGACATCATTGATATTGTTGGCGACATCAGCCATATCACCAGCAACATCAACCATGTCACCGACTGCATCAGTTGTATCGTCGACGGCATGACTTTCTGGACAACTATTTTTTTTTCGTTCGTTTCCGACCTAGTTTATTTTCTGAAACTAGGATGCACAGTGCAATGATGGAGGTCCAAAACCTTCTAAAAACAAACCCACCTTATAACATGTGGCATTTTCACTAATAATCTGGTTAAAACAATGATCGAGTCTGAAATTTGGTTAAAAATGGAATTTTCCTGCAAATGCCATTCAAATCTCATTTTAGCCATCCAACCGGGCTTTATAATATTGTAAATAAAATATGCCATGTTCACGCTAACTCGGGTCTTGTTTGGTTTGCTAACTATATGTGGTTCATGAGATATCTCGTAAGACGTACTGTATCTATGCTAATAATTTTCTGCAGGTAGATGTATATTAGGCCTTCAGGTATTTTATTTTTGCATAGAAAAATGTACAGGATTTGGAAGCCTTGTAATAATTTTATTTTTTACACTTATTTTCGGATAACCGTAATAATCTATTCATCGCTTCAATTGCTTGATAAACGCGAAAACAACACAATAACCAAAAATACAAATAAATACGATGGATTAAACCGATTAAGAAAGAAGGAAGTATCTTAACTTGGCCTAATGAAAAATAGATAACATCATCCGAATTCGGAATCTCTACTTAAGGTATGGTCTAACCACCCGGTGGGAAAATCATTCCAAAAATTTTCCCGGTTGAGCCGAAGCGAGTTGCGACTCTGTTTTAAGTATAGGATTTCGATATCTTATCTTTTGAGTATTAAAATATGCAAAACCAATTTCCAATCACTTCAATCATATATCCCCCGATATCTTTAAGATGCCGGTCCACCGGTCCGGCTTCACAGCCTTCGCATAGAACGCCGTCCGCTCACACTCCCTCTATGATTAATTTTCTCTGTGTTTAAGGTTTAGTCTTAGAATTTTGGAGTTTAATTTTCATTTTGGTTGGGTGACTAAATCTTTGCTGCTTTTGAGGTTTATTGTGCTGGTGATTATCATATAGATTTGAATAATTCTGATTTGTTTTTTTTGGAGTTTGATTAGACTGAATTAAGTTTTATTGGATTAGAGTTTGGTTCCTTTACTAATGCACTTTTTACTGACTATGAACGTAGTTATTATGTGGTTATTAATGGTTTCTAAGGTGCAGCTTCAATTTTTGAGAGGTGTATGTGCTAGAAAGATTATTCATTTTAGAGATTGGATGAGGGTAAGTCATTTTAAGCTATAAGGGCACATCATTAGTTGTTGATTGACTTTGATTCTTCTAATATACTTTTTTCTTTATACCCTCTTGATGCACAAAACTTTGTTAACATGAAGCTAGTCAGTGAGGACCAAGTGGCAGCTTGATTTCTATTTTGCAGGACATAACTCATCAATTGAAATCACATTTTTCCAAGCTTTTCCAGTCTTCGCAACAGCAACCTTAAGTCTCCCCACAACACCTCTGCCCACTTCGGGTTGTATCTTTCTTGTCTTTCATCTTTATTTGCTTTATTTTTGACATAAATGAGGACATTTATTATTTTAAGCGTGGGGGAGGGGATCTTAACACCTATTTGCCGCTTTAGTTTCAGCCCCGATTTGAAAATCATTCACTATGAAATAAATTTTTATCTAACGAGTTCGATTTAAAACCTTTTTAAGCCACATCCGTTGTTAGCTTTGGGGGACTTGAATTAAGATTTCTTTGATGGTTAGAATTGTTAAGACTTTATTGTAAACTAGACACAAAATCTCACCTAAATCAATGTGCGTTTTATTTTTTATGTTTGTGCTATTAATTTTAGTAAAAGGAAAAAGAAAAAAAAGAAAAAAGAAAAAGAAAAAGAAAAAGAAAAGAAAAAAAGGAAAAGGAAAAGAAAAGAAAAAAGAAGAAAATTGTTTGAAAAGATCTTGCAGCCTATAAAACACTCCTCTGGCAATGCCTATGAGTGGAGCTAGTAGCCACCTAGATGTAAGCGAGTAAGATCCACTTACCTTATTTTACCACGCATGATTTTGTAGGTAATGCAAGTGTAAAAAAAATTTTGGTTCATGTTTTTTTCTAAATTATTTTGCTTGGGTTTGAGAGTCAAAATTTTAAAGAATGTATTAACCTTTTTAATCCTCAATTAAGTTTTCTTTTAAACTTCCCTATACTTTAACTTGATGCTTAAACCTATTTGAATCCTTGCTAAATATTTATTTAGTAGTGAATTCTTTTCAATTTTGTTGGAAGTTCTAAGGTGTGGCAAATTTGGGTGTTAATTGAAACAAAAAGTTGTTTACTTTGATTCTAAATGTTTGCTTGAGGACAAGTAGAAGGCAAGTGTGGGGAATTTGATAACTCATAAATTTAACTATTTTTCTCCTTGTTTCATGTGATGATTGGAATGATTTTCTACTGAATTTGTGCATATGTTATGTAGATTCAGGTCTTGGGCATTATTTGAGCTAATTTAGAAGTTTTGGAGTTAATGAAGCATTTTGGTAGCTGTTTGGAGCTGAGTTGCAGGTTAACTTGGAGTCCAGGATATGCATTTCGAACTCATAGTGATTGGAGCTTGAACGTACAACAAAATGTGCTGATTTGGAGTATTTTTATTGACTTTACCTCTGCTGACCGGAACTAAGTTGGCAGTTGATGTTGAGATGTTTCTTGATTCAAATAGAAGACTATTTTAGAGTTTTAGTCTTACTCGACTTCCTCATCAGGAATTTCCAGATTTACATAGGCTTTATTCCATAATTATCTCGAGCTTATTTTATCTCTTTGCTTGTTTAGGATTTTGACAGCTTTTATTTTTATGATTGACTTTATTTAGGGATCTTTTTCCTTATTATGATAGAGTTTATTTGTAGTTTAAGTAGGCTGAATTTCTTCAGCAGAAAGAGACATCTTTTTGGCTGGTATTTCCAGCTTGAACGTGTTCTTTCCTTCTTCATTGTTATTTTTCTTTATTTTATTTTTCAATGAAACATTCAGTTAGCTTTTCATCTATCACGAGTAGCTAATTTATTTTATCTTTTGATTAAGCAATTATCAAAGCTAGTTGTATGTTGTGAGGTTTGTTCTTAATTATTTCTTGAATTCAATTTTCAAATAAAATTAGTTTTGCATACTATTGCTTTCTTTTTATTTACTTCGAACTGATCAATCTGTGTTTTTAAGATTTCAACATATTGTTATTTTCATTATGTTGATGCTATCATAATATGATGAAAAGTTTGTAACAAACGATTTCCTATGTTATTGTGATTTTATTCGGTTTGATTTAGTAATTTGTGCTATCTTGATTTATTGAGTCAAAACTGGTTCTTCATATCTTAATGCTTTTTTAAGATTAAATCTTGTCAGCTATTTCCAAAAGTGTGTCAAATAATCGATGGAATTGATTTAGCTATTTACAATCAACCCGGTTTTAGAAAAAGAATTAACTATGCTATTTTATAGTTAAACCCAATGAATCGATATTTCAAGAGTTATTTTTTCCGATGATCAATTGCAACTAAGCCGAGAGCCTCCTTAATCGAAAGAATTTCACATTCATATTTTTATTTTTGTATTTTACATTTATTTTCCCTTAGCCACAAACTATCTTAAAAGCCCCCTGTTTTATTTTCTAGCTTTATTTTTTGTTGTTGATTTGAATAAGATTAATCGCTTAGTCCCTGTGGAGACCTTCCCGCTTGCCACTACTGCAAATTTATTTGTTTGGTGTTAAATGGTTTTTATCATTTATTTTTGGCAATTTCGATGTTCGTTAAATTTTGGGAGAGGGGATCTTAATTCCTTTTGAAGGTTCTCAACAAAAAATTTTACTTTTGCAATTTATTTTATTTTAAAATCAAGACAATTTCAAACCCCCCATTTTGTTTATTTTCAGTTTTTACTTTTTGGTCATTAATTCAATTAAAATTGATTTTATTAGTCTCTGTGGATTCGACCCTATTTACCTGATACCTCAAGTTTTATAAAATCGGAATAATAAGATTATTTTTGGTAGATTCGACACCCGTCAAATTTTGGCGCCGTTACCGGGGACTAACACTAATTAATTTATATTTCTTTTGATGACCATGACTGATAATCGAAGTATTGCAGCCATGACACTCGAAGAGATTATAGCAGTATTAGCAGGACCCCACCTGTAGTTTCTTGTGAGTTTTACGGGATTAGTGGACACATACTCGTTACGTGTCCACTAATTTTTAGTGATGAGCATGAACCAATGGCATTTTGAAACCTACCAAAGACATTTTCCAATATCAATCAAGGTAAGTTGGAAAATCATGGTTTGCTTCCAACTAAAGCAGAAGTTAATTTGAAACAGATTACATGTGCTATAACAGTTCCAAATGAGAAAGAGCTTGTAAATTATAAATCTAAAATCGAAGCTGTTAACTTGGAGTCCAAGGTAAGCAGTTTCAAAAATTTAGATTCGAATTTAAACTCCAATTCAGAAAAGGAGACAAGCTCTAATTTTAACAAGGAATCGAAACTAAAAATTACAAAGTTAACAGTCCATCAACTCCCTTTTCAAAAAAGGTTGTCAAAAACCAAGAAAGAAAAGGAAGATGGTGAACTAAAGATTATTGAGATAAATGATCCGTTTCTTGATGTTTTTGATGTGGATTATTTTGCATAGGATTCATTGCTTATGCTTTTGGAGATAATTTTGGTTGATGACATTAATCTCTTTTATCTTTTGTTTGCTATTGAGTTGAAAGAAACTATCAAATGCCTTGGCGTAAAAGAGCTTGTTTCATAAATAATAGTACGAGATCCTTGTTGAACGAAATAGGCATCGAGCTAAACGATGTTAAACAAAGGCGCTTTTTGGGATGCAACCCAAAATTTTATTTTTAATTCTTTTACTTTCTCTTTTTAGTTTCTTAGTTTTTTTAGTAGTGTTTTTTTGTTTTTTTGTGTTTTTATGTTACAAAGGGTATAAGTGTAGCATTGAAGCTATCTTTTAACTTGGTCTCAATTTGAAGAATGTCTATTTTTGTGCAGGTGTAAGAGCTGGGCTTTCATGGAGGATTTTAACATCCTGGATGAGAGGAGCTATAAATGGGTGATACAAGATTGGTTGGTGATAATATACTAAGGCAGGCCTATAGTGTAAATTCATTTAAAAAATTGCCCATTACCCAATACCCATTTACCATTATTTTCACTACCCTAACCCACATAACACATACCACTCCATCTCTGTAATTTCTTTCATGCCTGCAACCAGTCCTTACATCGTCCAATTAAACCATCGTTGTCGCTCCTTTAACCACCTCCGCTTCAACCACCATGGAAGGATGAAGACACCCACCTCGCCAAAAACTGCTCCTTCGTCAATGCAGCCTTCAGCCCCCTTTAATCTATCGCCATAGCACTCCATCGCAACCCAAGCACCACCAGCGGCTTTATCAAAAAACTATCATTAACTACCGCTCCTCCGCCTTCTTCGTCAGATTCAGATGCCTTTGAATCGTTAGCCATTACAAATATTCCTACTGACTACCTTTTTAAGACCCAACAAGAGCTCAACTAGGTAAAGGTAAAGCGACTATCACTCACTCTCAGGTAAGTTTTGCAAAATTTTTAGCCTCCAATTACATGCATTTATAGTCACCTCGGGAATTAGAAATTGATATCATTGTTGAGGATTACTTTGAGGATTTTATTAGAGTAAATTATTTATATTTATCAAGGGCTGATTGAGGAGATTTTTTTTTTAGAGTTTTATCTTTAGGTCTGATCTTATTGATGTTGATGCTCCCTCTATGGTTAATTTTCTCTATGTTTAAGGTTTAGTCTTAGGATTTCGGAGTTCAATTTTTATTTTGGTTTGATGACTGAATCTTTGTTGCTTTTGAGGTTTATTGTGCTGGTGATTATCATATAGATTTGAATAATTCTGATTTGTTTTTTTTTGGAGTTTAATTAGACTGAATTAAGTTTTATTGGATTGGAGTTTGGTTCCTATACTAATGCACTTTTTACTGACTACGAACTTAGTTGCTATGTGGTTATTAATAGTTTCTAAGGTGCAGCTTCAATTTTTGAGAGGTGTATGTGCTAGAAAGATTATTCATTTGAGAGATTGGTTGAGGGTAAGTCATTTTAAGCCATAAGGACACATCATTAGCTGTTGATTGACTTTGATTCTTTTAATATACTTATTTTCTTTATACCCTCTTGATGCACAAAACTTTGTTAACATGAAGCTGGTCAGTAAGGACGAAGTGGCAGCTTGATTTCTATATTGCCAGATGTAACTCATTAATTGAAATAACATTCTTCCTAGCTTTTCCAGTCTTCATAGCAGCAACCTTAAGTCTCCCCATATCACCTCTGCCCACTTCAGGTTGTATCTTTCTTGTCTTTCACCTTTATTTGCTTTCTTTTTGACATAAATGAGGACATTTATGGTTTTAAGTGTGGGGGAGGGAATCTTAATACCTTTCAAAGGTTCCCAAAAAAAAACATTTTGATGTCTTGGTAGCACTTTTTGCCATATTAACACCTATTTGCCGCCTAGGTTTCTGCCACGACTTGAAAAACATTTACTATACAATAAATTTTTATCTAACGAGTTGGATTTGAATCGGTTTTAAGCCACTTCCGTTATTAGATTTGGGGGACTTGAATTAAGATTTCTTTGATGGTTAGAATTGTTAAGACTTTCTTGTAAACTAGACACAAAAGCTCACCTAAACCATGCGTTTTATTTTTGATGTTTATGCTGTTAATTTTAGTAAAAGGAAAAAGAAAAAAAAAGAAAAAAGAAAAAGAAAAAGAAAAAAAAAGGAAAAGGAAAAGGAAAAAAAAACAAAAAAGAAGAAAATTGTTTGAAAAGATCTTGCAGCCTGTGAAACACTCCTCTAGCAATACCTATTAGTGGAACTAGTAACCACCTGGAGGTAAGCGAGTAAGATCCACTTACCTTATTTTACCATGCACAATTTAGTAGGTAATGCAAGTGTAAAAAAAATTTTGGTTCAAGTTTTTTTCTAAATTGGTTTGCTCGGATTTGAGCGTCAAAATTTTAAAGAATGTAATAACCTTTTTAATCCTCAGTTAAGTATTCTTTCAAACTTTCCTATACTTTAACTTGATGCTTAAACCTATTTGAATCCTTGCTAGATATATATTTTGCAGTGAATTTTTTTCAATTTTTTTAGAAGTTCTAAGCTGTGGCAAATTTGGGTGTTAATTGAAACAAAAAGTTGTTTACTTTGATTCTAAATGTTTGCTTGAGGACAAGCAAAAGGCAAGTGTGGGGGAATTTAATCACTCATAAATTTAACTATTTTTCTGCTTGTTTTATGTGATGATTGGAATGGTTTTCTACTGAATTTGTGATATGTTATGTATATTCAGGTCTTGGGCATTATTTGAGCTAATTTAGAAGTTTTAGAGTTGATGAAGCATTTGGGTAGCTATTTAGAGCTGAGTTGAGGCTTAACCTGGAGTCCAGATATGAATTTCGAACTCAAAGTGATTGGAGCTTGAACGTACAACAAAATGTGATGATTTGGAGTATTTTCATTGACTTTACCTCTGCTGACCGGAACTAAGTTGGCAGTTGATGTTGAGATGTTTCTTGATTCAAATAGAAGACTATTTTGGAGTTTTAGTCTTACACAACTTCCTCTTCAGGAATTTCCAGATTTACATAGGCTTTATTCCTTAGTTATCTCATGCCTATTTCTTTGCTTGTTTAGGATTTTGACAGCTTTTATTTTAGTGATTGACTTTATTAAGGGATCTTTTTCCTTATTAAGATAGAGTTTATTTTTAGTTTGAGTAGGCTGAATTTCTCCAGCAGAAAGAGACATCTTTTTGGCTGATATTTCCAGCTTGAACGTGTTCTTTCTTTCTTCATTGTTATTTTTCTTTATTTTATTTTTCAATGAAACATTCAATTAGCTTTTCATCTATCATGAGTAGCTAATTTATTTAATCTTTTGATTAAGGAATTATCAAAGTTAGTTGCATGTTGTGAGGTTTGTTCTTAATTATTTCTTGAATTCAATTTTCAAATAAAATCGGTTTTGCATACTATTGTTGTCTTTTTATTTACTTCGAACTGATCAATCGGTGTTTTTAAGATTTCAACATATTGTAATTTTCATCATGTTCATGCTATCATAATATGATGTAAAGTTTGTAACAAAAGATTTCCTATGTTATCGTGATTTTATTCAGTTTGATTTTATAATTTGTGCTATCATGATTTATTGAGTCAAAATTGGTTCTTCAGATATAAATGCTTTTTGAAGATTAAATCTTGTCAGCTATTAATACAAGTGCATCGGATAATTCAGGGAATTGATTTAGCTATCTACAATTAACCCGGTTTTAAAAAAAGAATTAACTGTGCTATTTCGTAGTTAAAGCCAATGAATTAATATTTCAAGAGTTATTTTTTTGCCGATGATCAATTGCAACTAAGCTGAGAGCCTCCTTAATCGAAAGAATTTCACATTCATATTTTTATTTTTGTATTTTGCATTTATTTTCTTTTAGCCACAAACTATCTTAAAACCCCCCCGTTTTAACTTCTTTCTTCATTTTTGGTTGTTGATTTGAATAAGATTAATTGCTTAGTCCCTGTGAAGACAATCCCGCTTGCCACTACTGCAAATTTATTTGTTTGATAAGCCCTGCCTATTGTTGACTTTAGAGAATAGATTGTCTTGTTTGTGAATTGCATTCTAATAGACATTGTCAATTTTATTGAGCAATATTGGCAAATTTCAGGTTTGAACTAGTGCTCTTGAATCTAGTAATATTGAAGCTTTTGTATATCTTAGCCTTATGTTATTCATAGTAGCTCCCTTCAATCCATATAATATATTGTGTTTTTTTATTTTTTTCCTCTACACATCCTTCAAGGGATTTTGCAAGGGAATTGCATTTGCAAATCTACAAGAAGCTATTTTGCAACGGATGTTGTACTTGCAAATCCGCAAATGAAATTGCAATTGAAAATGTACTAGCAGATCTGCAACGGAATTTGCAACGGAACCAAAATCCGTTGCAGATTTGCAACGTAACAAAAGCACTTGCAGATTAATCTGTAAGCGCGTATATTGCAATGGAATAAATACCGTTGCAATTTCGTTGAAAAAGGTTTCTGCAACGGAAATTTCGTTGCAGTTTCTGTTGCAGATCACTGATTTTCTTTTAGTGTTCCCAAAACTTTTAAACTTTAAGTTAAGTGCAATTTTTACCCTGAACGCCACATGTAAGCTTCTGATTGAAGAGAGAAAATAAGAAAAATGGCATCTTTGAAAAATTCAAACCTATCACAAGCTGACATGTCGGCGTTAAGGAAGAAAAGTTGTGCATTTTTTGAAAGTTGAGAAAGTAAATAGGTCACTTTAAAAGTTCGGGAGGGTTGTAGATTTTTTAGGACAAGTTCGAGTACCTAAAGATGCATTAAGCCATTTTAGATCTTAAATCCCTTGGTAAAATCCAATTCTTTAATATCATAATAGTCTTTAAGATTATGAAAAGGTGGTTCTTTCTCTTTGAATACAATAGTTTACGGGGGAAATTATACAATGAACCAGATCTTTTGATCTTTTCTCCCTGTATGAGTGATATGTGTTCAAAATTAAATAATTTTTTTTGTAATATTTATAAGTATCTTTATTGATATAATCTTGTTCAAGGCTTAGTAATAGTTAAGGCTCCTACACCCTCCCAACAAGTGTATTTAGTAGGATTTAAACCTTATTCTCCTCCAACTTGCTCAGTCTGCTTAGCCAACTGAGCTACACCTTATTGGTTTTAAAATTAATAAAATAATAAAAAGTAATAACATAAAATAATTTCTAAAACATGTCATTTATATAGTGAAAAAAGATTAAAAGCGTTGATCTATTGTATAATTTCTCAATTTAAACCAGAGCTCCTCCATAAAGGCGTGACTTTTGGGCCAAGAGAAACTTTTATTCAACACTCGCTTGATGTCGCGCTTGTGGCTGCTCAAATATAAGACTTAATGAAATCTTGACAAGGGGAGAGCTACAAGCCTCTCCAATTTATTTTCACCAAATTATTTCAATCATGTTGGAAATCGACTAGATATGCAAGGATGTTATAACAATAATATGAGAAAGCAGAGAGAGAATTTGAGAGAAACTTTTATTTCTTATTTCTGTGATATATGAAATGAAGAAATTGAATTCCTATTTATAGAGAAATCCAACGGTAAGAATGGTAAATAGGTAAGAAATATATTACAGAAAATAATAATGACAGGTAGAAAAGTAGAAAACATATTACATGTGCTATAACAATTCCAAATGAGAAAGAGCTTGTAAATTATAAATCTAAAATCGAAGCTGTTAACTTGGAGTCCAAGGTAAGCAGTTTCAAAAATTTAGATTCGAATTTAAACTCCAATTCAGAAAAGGAGACAAGCTCTAATTTTAACAAGGAATCGAAACTAAAAATTACAAAGTTAACTGTCCAGCAACTCCCTTTTCAAAAAAGGTTGTCAAAAACCAAGAAAGAAAAGGAAGATGGTGAACTAAAGATTATTGAGATAAATGATCCGTTTCTTGATGTTTTTGATGTGGATTATTTTGCATAGGATTCATTGCTTATGCTTTTGGAGATAATTTTGGTTGATGACATTAATCTCTTTTATCTTTTGTTTGCTATTGAGTTGAAAGAAACTATCAAATGCCTTGGCGTAAAAGAGCTTGTTTCATAAATAATAGTACGAGATCCTTGTTGAACGAAATAGGCATCGAGCTAAACGATGTTAAACAAAGGCGCTTTTTGGGATGCAACCCAAAATTTTATTTTTAATTCTTTTACTTTCTCTTTTTAGTTTCTTAGTTTTTTTAGTAGTGTTTTTTTGTGTTTTTATGTTACAAAGGGTATAAGTGTAGCATTGAAGCTATCTTTTAACTTGGTCTCAATTTGAAGAATGTCTATTTTTGTGCAGGTGTAAGAGCTGGGCTTTCATGGAGGATTTTAACATCCTGGATGAGAGGAGCTATAAATAGGTGATACAAGATTGGTTGGTGATAATATACTAAGGCAGGCCTATAGTGTAAATTCATTTAAAAAATTGCCCATTACCCAATACCCATTTACCATTATTTTCACTACCTTAACCCACATAACACATACCACTCCATCTCTGTAATTTCTTTCATGCCTGCAACCAGTCCTTACATCGTCCAATTAAACCATCGTTGTCGCTCCTTTAACCACCTCCGCTTCAACCACCATGGAAGGATGAAGACACCCACCTCGCCAAAAACTGCTCCTTCGTCAATGCAGCCTTCAGCCCCCTTTAATCTATCGCCATAGCACTCCATCGCAACCCAAGCACCACCAGCGGCTTTATCGAAAAACTATCATTAACTACCGCTCCTCCGCCTTCTTCGTCAGATTCAGATGCCTTTGAATCGTTAGCCATTACAAATATTCCTACTGACTACCTTTTTAAGACCTAACAAGAGCTCAACTAGGTAAAGGTAAAGCGACTATCACTCACTCTCAGGTAAGTTTTGCAAAAATTTTAGCCTCCAATTACATGCATTTATAGTCACCTCGGGAATTAGAAATTGATATCATTGTTGAGGATTACTTTGAGGATTTTATTAGAGTAAATTATTTATATTTATCAAGGGCTGATTGAGGAGATTTTTTTTTTAGAGTTTTATCTTTAGGTCTGATCTGATTGATGTTGATGCTCCCTCTATGGTTAATTTTCTCTATGTTTAAGGTTTAGTCTTAGGATTTCGGAGTTCAATTTTTATTTTGGTTTGATGACTGAATCTTTGTTGCTTTTGAGGTTTATTGTGCTGGTGATTATCATATAGATTTGAATAATTCTGATTTGTTTTTTTTTGGAGTTTAATTAGACTGAATTAAGTTTTATTGGATTGGAGTTTGGTTCCTATACTAATGCACTTTTTACTGACTACGAACTTAGTTGCTATGTGGTTATTAATAGTTTCTAAGGTGCAGCTTCAATTTTTGAGAGGTGTATGTGCTAGAAAGATTATTCATTTGAGAGATTGGTTGAGGGTAAGTCATTTTAAGCCATAAGGACACATCATTAGCTGTTGATTGACTTTGATTCTTTTAATATACTTATTTTCTTTATACCCTCTTGATGCACAAAACTTTGTTAACATGAAGCTGGTCAGTAAGGACGAAGTGGCAGCTTGATTTCTATATTGCCGGATGTAACTCATTAATTGAAATAACATTCTTCCTAGCTTTTCCAGTCTTCATAGCAGCAACCTTAAGTCTCCCCATATCACCTCTGCCCACTTCAGGTTGTATCTTTCTTGTCTTTCACCTTTATTTGCTTTCTTTTTGACATAAATGAGGACATTTATGGTTTTAAGTGTGGGGGAGGGAATCTTAATACCTTTCAAAGGTTCCCAAAAAAAACATTTTGATGTCTTGGTAGCACTTTTTGCCATATTAACACCTATTTGCCGCCTAGGTTTCTGCCACGACTTGAAAAACATTCACTATGCAATAAATTTTTATCTAACGAGTTGGATTCGAATCGGTTTTAAGCCACTTCCGTTATTAGATTTGGGGGATTTGAATTAAGATTTCTTTGATGGTTAGAATTGTTAAGACTTTCTTGTAAACTAGACACAAAAGCTCACCTAAACCATGCGTTTTATTTTTGATGTTTATGCTGTTAATTTTAGTAAAAGGAAAAAGAAAAAAAAAGAAAAAAGAAAAAGAAAAAGAAAAAAAAAGGAAAAGGAAAAGGAAAAAAAAACAAAAAAGAAGAAAATTGTTTGAAAAGATCTTGCAGCCTGTGAAACACTCCTCTAGCAATACCTATTAGTGGAACTAGTAACCACCTGGAGGTAAGCGAGTAAGATCCACTTACCTTATTTTACCATGCACAATTTAGTAGGTAATGCAAGTGTAAAAAAATTTTGGTTCAAGTTTTTTTCTAAATTGGTTTGCTCGGATTTGAGCGTCAAAATTTTAAAGAATGTAATAACCTTTTTAATCCTCAATTAAGTATTCTTTCAAACTTTCCTATACTTTAACTTGATGCTTAAACCTATTTGAATCCTTGCTAGATATATATTTTGCAGTGAATTTTTTTCAATTTTTTTAGAAGTTCTAAGCTGTGGCAAATTTGGGTGTTAATTGAAACAAAAAGTTGTTTACTTTGATTCTAAATGTTTGCTTGAGGACAAGCAAAAGGCAAGTGTGGGGGAATTTAATCACTCATAAATTTAACTATTTTTCTGCTTGTTTTATGTGATGATTGGAATGGTTTTCTACTGAATTTGTGATATGTTATGTATATTCAGGTCTTGGGCATTATTTGAGCTAATTTAGAAGTTTTAGAGTTGATGAAGCATTTGGGTAGCTATTTAGAGCTGAGTTGAGGCTTAACCTGGAGTCCAGATATGAATTTCGAACTCAAAGTGATTGGAGCTTGAACGTACAACAAAATGTGATGATTTGGAGTATTTTCATTGACTTTACCTCTGCTGACCGGAACTAAGTTGGCAGTTGATGTTGAGATGTTTCTTGATTCAAATAGAAGACTATTTTGGAGTTTTAGTCTTACACAACTTCCTCTTCAGGAATTTCCAGATTTACATAGGCTTTATTCCTTAGTTATCTCATGCCTATTTCTTTGCTTGTTTAGGATTTTGACAGCTTTTATTTTAGTGATTGACTTTATTAAGGGATCTTTTTCCTTATTAAGATAGAGTTTATTTTTAGTTTGAGTAGGCTGAATTTCTCCAGCAGAAAGAGACATCTTTTTGGCTGATATTTCCAGCTTGAACGTGTTCTTTCTTTCTTCATTGTTATTTTTCTTTATTTTATTTTTCAATGAAACATTCAATTAGCTTTTCATCTATCATGAGTAGCTAATTTATTTAATCTTTTGATTAAGGAATTATCAAAGTTAGTTGCATGTTGTGAGGTTTGTTCTTAATTATTTCTTGAATTCAATTTTCAAATAAAATCGGTTTTGCATACTATTGTTGTCTTTTTATTTACTTCGAACTGATCAATCGGTGTTTTTAAGATTTCAACATATTGTAATTTTCATCATGTTCATGCTATCATAATATGATGTAAAGTTTGTAACAAAAGATTTCCTATGTTATCGTGATTTTATTCAGTTTGATTTTGTAATTTGTGCTATCATGATTTATTGAGTCAAAAATGGTTCTTCAGATCTAAATGCTTTTTGAAGATTAAATCTTGTCAGCTATTAATACAAGTGCATCGGATAATTCAGGGAATTGATTTAGCTATCTACAATTAACCCGGTTTTAAAAAAAGAATTAACTGTGCTATTTCGTAGTTAAAGCCAATGAATTAATATTTCAAGAGTTATTTTTTTGCCGATGATCAATTGCAACTAAGCTGAGAGCCTCCTTAATCGAAAGAATTTCACATTCATATTTTTATTTTTGTATTTTGCATTTATTTTCTTTTAGCCACAAACTATCTTAAAACCCCCCCTGTTTTAACTTCTTTCTTCATTTTTGGTTGTTGATTTGAATAAGATTAATTGCTTAGTCCCTGTGAAGACAATCCCGCTTGCCACTACTGCAAATTTATTTGTTTGATAAGCCCTGCCTATTGTTGACTTTAGAGAATAGATTGTCTTGTTTGTGAATTGCATTCTAATAGACATTGTCAATTTTATTGAGCAATATTGGCAAATTTCAGGTTTGAACTAGTGCTCTTGAATCTAGTAATATTGAAGCTTTTGTATATCTTAGCCTTATGTTATTCATAGTAGCTCCCTTCAATCCATATAATATATTGTGTTTTTTTATTTTTTTCCTCTACACATCCTTCAAGGGATTTTGCAAGGGAATTGCATTTGCAAATCTACAAGAAGCTATTTTGCAACGGATGTTGTACTTGCAAATCCGCAAATGAAATTGCAATTGAAAATGTACTAGCAGATCTGCAACGGAATTTGCAACGGAACCAAAATCCGTTGCAGATTTGCAACGTAACAAAAGCACTTGCAGATTAATCTGTAAGCGCGTATATTGCAATGGAATAAATACCGTTGCAATTTCGTTGAAAAAGGTTTCTGCAACGGAAATTTCGTTGCAGTTTCTGTTGCAGATCACTGATTTTCTTTTAGTGTTCCCAAAACTTTTAAACTTTAAGTTAAGTGCAATTTTTACCCTGAACGCCACATGTAAGCTTCTGATTGAAGAGAGAAAATAAGAAAAATGGCATCTTTGAAAAATTCAAACCTATCACAAGCTGACATGTCGGCGTTAAGGAAGAAAAGTTGTGCATTTTTTGAAAGTTGAGAAAGTAAATAGGTCACTTTAAAAGTTCGGGAGGGTTGTAGATTTTTTAGGACAAGTTCGAGTACCTAAAGATGCATTAAGCCATTTTAGATCTTAAATCCCTTGGTAAAATCCAATTCTTTAATATCATAATAGTCTTTAAGATTATGAAAAGGTGGTTCTTTCTCTTTGAATACAATAGTTTACGGGGGAAATTATACAATGAACCGGATCTTTTGATCTTTTCTCCCTGTATGAGTGATATGTGTTCAAAATTAAATAATTTTTTTTGTAATATTTATAAGTATCTTTATTGATATAATCTTGTTCAAGGCTTAGTAATAGTTAAGGCTCCTACACCCTCCCAACAAGTGTATTTAGTAGGATTTAAACCTTATTCTCCTCCAACTTGCTCAGTCTGCTTAGCCAACTGAGCTACACCTTATTGGTTTTAAAATTAATAAAATAATAAAAAGTAATAACATAAAATAATTTCTAAAACATGTCATTTATACAGTGAAAAAAGATTAAAAGCGTTGATCTATTGTATAATTTCTCAATTTAAACCAGAGCTCCTCCATAAAGGCGTGACTTTTGGGCCAAGAGAAACTTTTATTCAACACTCGCTTGATGTCGCGCTTGTGGCTGCTCAAATATAAGACTTAATGAAATCTTGACAAGGGGAGAGCTACAAGCCTCTCCAATTTATTTTCACCAAATTATTTCAATCATGTTGGAAATCGACTAGATATGCAAGGATGTTATAACAATAATATGAGAAAGCAGAGAGAGAATTTGAGAGAAACTTTTATTTCTTATTTCTGTGATATATGAAATGAAGAAATTGAATTCCTATTTATAGAGAAATCCAACGGTAAGAATGGTAAATAGGTAAGAAATATATTACAGAAAATAATAATGACAGGTAGAAAAGTAGAAAACATATTACATCAAATTATTAAGGACGTAGACCCTACATCAATAATTTAATGACATGGGTCACATCAAATAATTTAACACTCCCCCTTTTGATGTATTATCTGCCGCGAATGGGGCACTGCCTCGTTAAAAACCTTACTAAGGAAAAACCCTGTAGGATAAAAACATTAGGGAAGGGAAAAAGAGTACAGTGTTTACTCCCCCTGTTCGCGAGTTATCTGGAGATCCTTAAGACGACGCATTCCAATGCTATAAGTCAATTTCTTAAAGGTTGAGGAAGGTAAAGCCTTGGTAAACAAATCTGCTAAATTATTACAAGAGCGGATTTGTTGAATATTGATTTCACCATTCTTTTCTAGATCATGAGTGAAGAAAAATTTTGGTGAAATATGCTTTGTTTTGTCTCCTTTAATATAGCCTTCCTTCAATTGAGCAATACAAGCAGCATTATCTTCATATATTATCGTCGGACCTTCCTTGACCGTAACTTTTTCACATGCTTCTTGGATATGCTTGATTAATGATCTCAACCACACACATTCATGACTTGCCTCCTGAATAGCTATTAACTCCGAATGATTTGAGGAAGTAGCTGTAATTTTTTATTTTGTCGATCGCCAAGATATAGCTGTTCCTCCATATGTGAATAAATAGCCCGTCTGAGATTGAGCTTTGTGTGGGTCAGATAAATAACCCGCATCCGCATATCCAACTAATTTAAGCTTAGATTCATGTGAATAAAATAAGCCTAAATCAATAGTTCCTCGAAGGTAGCGCATTATATGTTTAATTCCATTCCAATATCGTCTTGTAGGCGCAGCGTTGTATCTTGATAATAAATTAATAGAGAATGCTATATCCGATCTTGTGTTATTAGCAAGATACATTAAAACACCTATTGCGCTTAGATACGGTACTTCAGGACCGATAACTTTTTCATTATTTTCTCTAGGACGAAAAACATCATTTTTCACATCGAGTGATCGCACAACCATTGGGTTACTCAATGGATGTGCTTTGTCCATATTAAATCATTTCAGGATCTTTTCTTTGTAGTTTGATTGATGCACTAAAATTCCTTTTTCAAGGTGCTCAATTTGCAAACCAAGACAAAATTTTGTTTTTCTAAGATCTTTCATCTTAAATTCTTTCTTTAAAGAATCAACTGCTTTTAGAATCTCTTCTGGAGTTCCAATAATATTCAAATCATCAACATAAATTGAGATGATAATAAAATTAGATCCTGATTTTCTTATAAAAATACATGGATAAATTGGATCATTTTTATATCCTTCTTTCAATAAATATTCACTGAGACGATTATACCACATGCGCCCAGATTGTTTTAATCCATATAAGGATCTTTGTAACTTTACCGAGTAAAGTTCTCGTTTGCCATATTTTTCTGGCAGCTTTAATCCTTCAGGGATTTTCATATAAATATCATTATCAAGCGAACCATAAAGGTAAGCTGTGACAACATCCATCAAGTGCATCTGTAAATTTTCTTGTACTGTAAAACTAATAAGATATCTAAAAGTTATTGCATCCACCACCGGAGAATATGTCTCCTCATAGTCTATCCCGAGTCTTTGGAAAAAACCTTATGCAACTAATCTGGCTTTATATCTTATTATTTCATTTTTCTCATTTCTCTTTCTAATAAAAACACATTTATTACCGACAGGTTTTACGTCCTGTGGTGTTTGAACTACTGGTCTGAATACTTTGCGTTTTTTAAGAGAATTCAACTCTGCTTGAATTCCTTCTTTCCATTGTTGCCAATCATTTCTATTTTGGCATTCTACAATAGATGTTGGCTCATAATCCACGTTTTCATTTTCAATATTGATCGCAATATTATATGAAAAAATATGATCTATAACTATTTTATTGCGAATCCATCTTCTGTCGTTAGTGATATAATTTATTTGAATTTCTTCATTTTCAATAGCTTTAGGTATTTGCACTGCAGGTGCTTGCACTTCTTCCGGAAGTGTATTTATATTTATATCCTCAATGGGAATATCATCATTATCATTAACTCTCCTCTTTTTAGAATTTTTATTCTTTGAACCAATTGGTCGTCCACACTTCAGGCGTGTTAGAGTATTATCCGTAGGTTGTTCTTCAGGACTCTCAATACAAATTGGTGCATTATTGCTGGTATATGCGATTTCGTTACTCTTTTAGGATTAGCGAGTGCATCAGGCAATCGATTTGCTAAATGTTGAAGATGGATTATTCTCTGAACTTTTAGTTCAGAATCATTTGATTTAGGATCCATATGAGAAAGTGATGAAGCGTTCCATATTATTTTATTTTCCAAAATTGGGTTCTTATTCTCTCCCCCTAATTTTGGGAAAGTGTTTTCATCAAAATGACAATCTGTAAATCGTGCATTAAACATATCGCCAGTTAATGGCTCAAGATATTTAATTATTGAAGGGGATTCATAGCCAACATAAATTCCTAATCTCCTTTGAGGACCCATTTTAGTCATTTGTGGTGGAGCAATAGGCACATATACTGCGCAACTAAAAACTCTAAGATGAGAAATACTAGGCTCATGGCCAGAAGCTAATTGTAATGGAGAATAATCACGATAACTTACTGGCCTTAAACGTATAAGAGATGCTGCATGTAATATTGCATAACCCTAAACTGTAGTAGGGAGATTTGTTCGCAAAATTAGCGGTCTGGCAATTAATTGCAGATGTTTAATAAATGATTCTACTAGACCATTTTGTGTATGAACATATGCTACTGGATGTTCAACTTTTATTCCAATCGACATACAATAATCATTAAATGATTTGGATGTGAATTCCCCAGCATTATCAAGACGAATTAATTTAATAGGATAATCGGGAAACTGTGCCCGTAATCTTATAATTTGAGCAATTAACCTTGCAAATGTCATATTTCGTGAAGATAATAAGCATACATGTGACCACCTAGTTGAGGCGTCAATTAGAACCATAAAATATCTAAATGGTCCACATGGTGGATGAATTGGTCCACAAATACCACATTGTATGCGCTCTAAAAATGCCGGCGATTCAATGTTACCTTACTTCTGGAAGGCTTTATTATTAATTTTCCTTGCGAACAAGCAGCACAAAATAATTCATTATTTTGAAGAAACTTCTGGTCCTTCAATGGATGCCCATATGAATTTTCAATAATTTTTCTCATTATTATCGAACTAGGATGACCCAATCGATCATGCCAAATTTTATAAGTATCTGAATCTATAAACTTCTGGTTTATAGTAAAATTGGCCTCAATCATATTAATATATGTGTAGTATAAGCCACATGAAAGAGTATAAAATTTTTCAAGTATACATTTCTTACTTGAAATTATTTTTGTAACATAAAGACATTTTTTATTGTCTTCACTTACAGTTTCAATATGATATCCATTTCTGCGAATATCTTTAAAACTTAATAAATTTCTGTGAGAATTTGGGAAAAATAATGCATTATTTATAATAAGTTTTGTTCCCCTTCGTAATATAATACTAGCTCTTCCGGAGCCTTCAACCATTTTTGTTTGTCCCGATGTTGTGGTAACAACAGTTTCATCCTTTTTAAGAATATTAAAATATCTTGCCTCTTTGAGAATAGTATGGGTGGTGGCACTATCTATGATACATAAATTTCCTTCATTTTCCTTCAAGTCATATAATACCGGGAAAGAATTCATTTTCTTCATTGAAAAAATGAAAGATGCATTATTATTTATTTATAAATAAACATTGTATAAAAGTACATTAAGCAGCAATAACAAAAGCAAACTAATAATAATATAAAAATTACAATATATTAATTAAGCAAAATATATGGATTAATTATTCAAATTTTTCTTTGCCACTGGTGCTGGGTAACAGAAAATCATCCATCTCCATATTGGGGATATCAATAGGCTCATTATTTGGGGTATTATCATCCAATATAAAATTAGTTTCTGGTTCCGCATATTTCTTGAGAGATGCTTGGTATAAGTTTACCAAATGTTTAGCGATTCTACAAGTTCTTGACCAATGACCAGTCATACCGCATCTATGGCATTTATTTTCATCATCTTGATTGTTTTTTTTTATCAAATCTTTCAATTTGATTATTCCACTTCTGGTGGTTATTTGTATTTTTCCACTTCGGGTGGAAATTATTGCTATTATTATTATTTACATATTTCCACTTCTGGTGGAAATTGTTATTATTATATCCTCTACCACGCTCATTTCCACGACCTCTACCTCGACCACGACCACGGCCATTTCTGCGGCCACGTCCATTAAAATTATTATGAATTATCGCATTCGCTTCAGGGAATGGATTTGTTCCGGTATGTCGTAGTTCAAAGTTTTTTAACAGGAGTTGATTTCTCTATTCTGCTAGGAGAAGAGCAGTAATTAGTTCACTATATTTCTTATAGTCTTTTGCTCTGTATTATTCCTGTAATACCATATTATTCAAATGAAAAGTAGAATATGTCTTTTTCAGTAAATCCTCATCAGTTATTTCCTTTCCACATAATCTTAATGTGGATGTAATTTGAAAAAGTTTAGAATTGTATGCACTGACAGATTCAAAATCTTGTAGCCTTAAGTTTATCCATTCATACTGGGCATTTGGTAGAGACATTTTCTTTAGGTGTTCAAACCTCTCCTTTAATTGTTTCCAAAGATCTGCAGGATCTTTAACAGTCAAATATTCTGATTGAAGTGATTCATCAAGATGCCGGCGGAGAAAAACTAGAGTTGTTGCCTTATACTGAGGTGGAAGATTATTATTTTCAATAATAGTATTATAAAGACCCATTGATTCTAGATGCATTTCTGCATCCAGCACCCAAGTAAGATAATTTTTTTCCCATACATCAAGAGGAGTAAATTCTAAACTTTTGATATTAGACATATTAAGAATTATAGGTATAATATATATTTATAGAAAATAAAATAATTATGCCTTACTTTGGATTTATTTGGTGATATCCTCAGTTGGTTAGAGCAAGCTCGTGCTGATAACGTGTTGGAAATCGACTAGATATGCAAGGATGTTATAACAATAATAAGAGAAAGCAGAAAGAGAATTTGAGAGAAACTTTTATTTCTTATTTCTGTGATAAATGAAATGAAGAAATTGAATTCCTATTTATAGAGAAATCCAACGGTAAGAATGGTAAATAGGTAAGAAACATATTATAGAAAATAATAATGACAGGTAGAAAAGTAGAAAATATATTACATCAAATTATTAAGGACGTGGACCCTACATCAATAATTTAATGACATGAGTCATATCAAATAATTTAACAAATCAAAAGTTTAAATTGATTGGTAGTTTTTTATTAAGAAACGGAACTGTCTGGTTTCAAATCCTCGAAAACTAGGTCTAAATATTTGACCCTCGAAAATTAGGTCTAATTATTTGACCCCGAACGCTTAGGCAATACTTGGAACAAATGAATTCCATCAAATTTGATGGAATTCATTTCTAATTCCAATATTTTGCGCTTGAAATAGATAAAAAGTGGATTTATAATTCTTGAAATTGGAATTCTATGGAATTCATCATGTTATAACCAAATCCCACTAAAATATGTGGAATTTGCAAATCCTCATTTTATAAGAGTAAAACCCATGAAATTAAACTCAATTCTGTATTTTTTTTATGTTATGTCAAGCATTGAAATTCATTTGAAAATGAATTCCATTTATTGAGTTCATTTATTTCAATCAAGCCCTTAAGTTAATAGTTATTCAGCAATTATCCCTTTTATAATTTTTAATGAAAATGGACTTATTCAATAATTTTAAAATGAATAGTGGCAAAAGTATAATTTTGCCTCCCACATATCCATAGCTTTACTGTAGAAAAACAAGCTTGGACGACGACATGATTGGGTTCCAAAAGAAGGCCCAAAATTGCCTCCTGAATGATGAACTCCTAATCAAATGCTTTCCAGCTCAACTTTTGGGCTATATTACTAATTATCCATCCCAGGGAAAAAGTTATATGCCGGTCCTTGTTTTGTGTAAGTTTCTTCAGTAAGGTCCTCTACTTATTATTTGAGCTCTTACTCTTGATTATAGGATAATAAATTCTTTGACTTACACATCTGAGAAATTTCACAGACGTAGGATTATTTACTGTATAAATTTTATGATTTTTGTTACAGCCCTGAAAGTCAAAGAGAAGTTGCTACCAAATAAAGAATTGGTCTGTTTTTATTTCCCTCTCAACTCTCAAGCACCCAATTGAAATTCCAACATTTTGTTTCTTACTTTGTTTATGGGATTGGACCACCCCTGTCTACTATATGGATACTCTCAAAATAGGGTGAGATGTCACGTGGCCAGCCTCTCTTATTATATCCAGCCACTACCTTCACATATGGTTGCAAAATAAAATACAGTTTTTTTTTTATTTTAACCACGAGGTGGTCCTATATGAGTCCTAACTGTGGACGGCACCTTTAAACCTTGTCCACATCTAGAATAATCCCCGATCGCCAATTTGCAGTACCTCGATGGACAGGATTGTTGACCCCAAGATTTAAGCTTGTTCCATGCACATTCCAAGGAAAGGTTCAATCTCTGATGGATGCTTAAGGTAGATTAATTCCTACCATTAAACCAAGCCTTAGGGTTAAATAAAAGCAGAAACAAATTGACTAGAACAAAATACAACTTTAAATGCATATTATATACTTATAAACCAATTTGGGACACTAGATAGCCCAGAACAGTACACACTCCCTTTGAATTCTAAATGGGAAAATGTATAGTTTAAGTTAACGCCTACTCCATCAAAAGCATCCTCGTCCCAAAAATATGCTGCCTTTCTAAATTTTGAAAGTGTCCCCGTAGCTATCTCAAATTTAAAAAAGTGCACCACTTTGCTCCCTAAATGCCACGTGTCAACTTTTAATTGGAGATAGAAAATCTTAAAAAATGATATATTTAAAAAGTCAATCCAATCAGAAGCTGACACGTGGCATTCAGGAAGCAAAATGATGCACTTTTTAAAAATTGAGATAGCTACAGGAACACTTTCAAAACTCAGAGAGACTACGGGTTATTGGTATCAATATTAAGCCTCAAGTTAAAAAGACCTTTTTCACACTGTCTAATGGTCACCAGTATTACTAAATATTTTCTCAACTATTCAAATACACTGCAAAATAGTCCAAAATTTATGTGGTAGTGCATGTGCAAACCCATAATAACACGAGGGGCAAAAAGGTCTGTACACCCAGATAGACATGATCAAACCAGCTGGAATTCCTCAATCTATGCAAACATTACAACTAATAACAAGGGACCACATGCATAGATTCTCAACAAGAGCAGTTATTTTTGCTTCTGCTTTTTTTTTCACTTTACAGCTCTACCTCTCCACAATTTGACAAAAGATATTATATCTTGCCTCCTGCATTTCAAGCCTAAAAGGAATACCCATTTTGAATTTATGCTCATTTTTAAACCCAATGGACAATTCCACAACGTATAAAAAACTTATCTTCAGGAAAAGCTAATTGTATTGAAGGTTTGATGAATTGTAATCAGCACATAAATTACAGGCAATAATAAAAGAATGATTATCCAAATCAATTGATCAAGGAGAACTCATGGAGAAGATCATAAATTACATGTCAAAATCACCGGAAAAAAATCCTATTAACATTACTAGAATAAGAATTACACACCTAAAAGCACTCAAAAGTCATAACCACAAGCCGCTTTCAGAAGACAGGCTCGGCAAAGAAATCAGCAGAAAATAAACAGCACAACCATAAGCAGCGTGATGAACAGCTTCGATCTGTCAATGAGGATCGATGGAGCAAAGGAGATATCTTGTGGCCTGACAAGAAAAAAAAAACGAGTTAAATCCGATTCAAACTTAACATAACACATTAAAGAAAATAAACTGAATGAGATAATAGCCATATATAATTATATACTTTTGCATTTTGCTGAGAGCGCCACAATAGAGGGCGTTTTCAGGAATTGGAAACTCGGTTTTGTTGTTGCCTTCTGGATTCACAACCCGAACATATGTTTCTTGACCGAGATACCACGAATCGAGATTTTCAGTTCTCAAATTCCATACTCCAACATTATCAAGTGACACCAAAATAGCGGTCCATGCTCCCGGATAAACCTATCCATAAACCACACACATTATACTAAACAATTACTACTTAAATATCAATAAATTCAAGCCCAAGTTAACGCTCGAAATACCTGAATTGTAGAGCGAGCAATTCCATCCCATTTATTATATGTTCCTCTACTGTTCTCTGTCCATTCCCCGTAATCCATCCTGAAATCCACACATTGCAGCATAAATAAGCGAATTTTATAAGCATGGTCTATGAAATAGACTCGAATTTTAAGTAAAAATCGAAACTTTACCCCACAACGAAGAACGCATATCCACTCATGTGATAACTCTGCATCTTAGTGTCATTATTCTGCAAGATAACTTCCATAAATCCTCGGTAAGTCCCATTGATAACCGAGGTTTCCATCTTAGGTGGCCCAGTAAGCGGCTTACTCGGGAAATCAAGCTTGTAAACTCCCTTTACTTTAAAATGATCAGCAAGCCTAATTGGAGTGGCAGGGTTCACAAACGAAATCCCACTTAAAGTAGCCCTTCTCTTCCCATTTATAGTCACCGGTGGCTTATTTTTCAACACATAAATTTCAGTAACATTAATAGAACCGTATTTAAACGAGCCTTGTGGGTTAGGCCGTGCCCCACTAGCCGAAACATTCCATCTAATTGACCTAGCCTGGTTCATTGAAAAGGTTTTATCGAATTCATCCTTCGGTGCCTCGGGTAGTGGGCCCTTTGCCTTGCCTTTGGAGTTTGAATAATGCAAGATTCCAACACCAGTAACTCTTTTCCAATTCGATTCATTAACAAACCGAGCACTAGCTACAATGTAGTAATCGGTACTTGCGTTCTGATCCATTGTTACTAAGAATGAATACGATTGTCCTACATGGATATCTAAACTAGTATAATTTTGTTGAACTGTGTATGAACCCTCTGATTCTGCTAAAAGTAGGTTATGGTTTTGAATCCTGAAATTCAAACTAGTTGATGTTCCAACATTGTGTACACGAAGGCGATACGTTTTCCCTGTCAACCGTAGCATAAATTCACAAGCTTGAACTAATTCCATACCGAAATTTTAATAAAATTAGGGATAACTAAATAATAAATTGATAAATCAATAATCACCTGGTTGAACATCAATAGTTTCGAAATCAATGCCATCAGGAACAAGTGTAGTGTTATACTGATAAGGGCCTTTGCCATTGATAAGAACTCCATCAGGCATACCAAGATCTTTCCCAGCATCAAGGGCTTTCCTCAAAGCCTACATCGATAAACAAATCGACATACAAAAAATTCGCTTTGCAATTGCAACTTTTGTAACTTATAAGCATTAAAGCTCTGTGAGTACTTACAGTATGGTTTCTTTTGTACCAGTCTCCAATGAGAATTACAATGTCGCCATGGGGAGTATCGAAAGGGATTGGGATAACAGGTCTGTTGTTTATAATAAAGCTCCCAAATCCCCCTGAAGCTCTCTGCATATGAAGAGAGGGGAAGTAAAAGAAACTTCCAATCTGGTCCTTGACTTGAAACTGGTAAGTCCAGTTCCATTTTGGGGGAATCGGACAGTTAGTCCCTAAAAGTCCATCTTGCCATGAAACTCTTCTTTGTTGAATTCCAGACCTATGACATCAATTAAGTAAATAAACACACATTTGAGCAACTAACTGAAGTAAAACTTGGAGTGAATCCATGAATATTACCAGTGAATAAGGAGATTCTCATCCAATTTGTTTCTAACATTGACAATGACATTGTCATTAGTGGTGACATTAACAGTAGGTCCGGGAAATTTGCCATTTATAGCAATAACCTGAAAGGTAAGACAATTTCAATACTCGTTGTACTAAAGCAGCTAAATTTCAGCAGATCTGAAGGTAAAGACTGAAACTTTAGAGAAAATAAAACCTAATTCAATCAACCCCTTTAATAAATCAAGAATCAAGATTAAAGAAAATGGATCTAGAGAACAAACCTGCTGGGGGACACCAAGAGGAGAAGCAGTGATATAAGAGACCTCAAAATTAAAAGTGACAAAAGGATCTCCAGCAAAAGACAAGCCAATTAGCAAGAAAATGCGGATAAGAAACAAGGGAAAGAATGAATTGAGAGCCATTGCTTTTGGAACTCTTTTGAGAGCGATTTAGGACTAAAGATTTAGAACCCACAAATTTCGAGAGTTTATAGTGGTGTTTTACATTATCGGAGGGAGAGGAAGAAGAAGAAGAAAGAAAGCAAGAAGGAGAGGCTTCGAGAAGGAGGAAAAAATGTGAAGTAGGAATTTGCAGAGAGAAAGAAAGAAGAAGAAAAACGGCTATATTTCACTTTTGTGTGAGAAATGATTTTTTGGTGCAAAAGAGGCCAATTTGGTTTGGAGCTTGGAGGTAATTAATTTTGGTGTTTTCCGGTGCTTTTTAAATTAGTTTTTATGTCCTAAGGCCTTTTATATTTACAATTCCGCCTCACTAACTTCTTAAACTTTCAAATTTAGCATATGAAACTTTTTGTTGATTACTATCTTGTTGTATTTTCATATAATTACCAAAAATTCTGGTTGTATTTACATATTGAAATTTGCATTAATTATACAAACAATAAACATAAATAAAATATGCATATTTCATCTTATTTAACTTCTGAAATGCATTTTTTAGTACTCAAATTTTCTTTTTACTAGTAAAAAAGTTTAACTATTCACAATTTATAATTTAACAGATGAATTCATGTCACAAAGAAATGTCATGGAATCGACTTAAATGAAAAACTGTTGAGATTCTTTCTTTGTTTTGAATTCAATAGTAATTACACAAATTTTCTTTTAAAAAGAACACATGTAAGAAAAAATAGTTGGACACTATAAATATCACAAGAATGAAGGCACACAAATTCAACGATTTTATTTATTTTATTAATTTAAATAATAGTCCAACCACTCATTTATATATTTCTATGTATAATTAATTTAAACTATTAAATTTCAGTCATTTAAATCGACTATAATTGAGAATTTTTCGTATGTTCATAAATTTTTTTTATATGCATAGAAATAGTAACTGATTAAATATGATTGAATACATAAACTTATAAAAAGAAATATTGGACTTTTGTCGGTGACCAGTCATAATTATCATAAACATAGAGATGAAATTAGGGGTTTTGTAGAGAGAGAATAAGAGGGTGACAGCCAATAGCCAGTTCACATATATAAGTATAATATAAACAAATTATAGGAATAATTGAATAAATAAATATAATAGTATCATTGATTGACTATTGTCGGAAGGTATGGTCACAAATTGAAGACCCCAACGTTCGGATCGGATACTTTCCATTTCCAGCCCAAAAACGTTAAATGTCCTACTTTGTGGACCCATCCATTCGAATGAAGTCTTTTCTACTGCTCCTTCTAGGGTGGAACACTTTCTCTCTCTACTCTCTTTAGATTCATTCATTACATGGCTAAATTAGTTTTGAAAATGCAATTAAATCCCCCAAATTAATGGTTTTCGCATCAAGGGCCCTTGTCATGGGCTAAGATTTTCATGCTTAAATATTATGCTGTTAGGATTAAAAATGGGGTTTATTAGAATGAGAAATGCATTTCTCATCCCCATTCTCATTAAGGTTTTAGGAAAAAAAATTTCTCCATCCCATCCTCATTAAAGATTCGGGCAAAATATTTTTCCCGTTTCCAAATCAGGGATTTCACATTCCCTATCGGGGATTCCCCAATTCCCCGCCAATAAGAAAATATGCTAATTTTTTTGTAAAAGTAACATAAACTAAAATTACTTCATATTGATATGTCGAAAAAATTAATACAAGTTATATAATTAGTGAAAATAATTAAATAAAACTAAAAACAATCCAATATAATTAATATCAATTGAATTGTAAAATTAATTAGATAATTAATAAAATGGTGTTCAACAATAATTTTTAAGTATATTGTCACTTTTAATATTAATATATAGAGATTAATAATTGTAAATATTATATTATTATATTTTATAATCTACTTTTAATCAAGAACTTTTATAAGATTACTGATAGTATTTATAAAAAAATTAAAAATTAAATTTTCTTATCGATTCAGGGATTTATCGGGCATTGAGACATAATCCCCATCCCCATCCCATCCCATCAAGGATTTGGGGATTGAAAAATCCTCATCCCCACCCCGTGAGGATTCTTACCCGGGATTCCCCGTCCCCCGGGGCGGATCCCCATCGGGTTCGGGAAATCTCCGCCCCACTTTCAACCCTATGTGCGGCATCAACACAAAACAACAAACGATTATGCTAGCAAAGCCTTTGCGAGAATTCGACACACGTTGCGATGGAAATGTGGAAGCTAAGTAAAGTGCACAAAGTGAGTAAAGAGAGCTTTTGGAATTTTACAAGTATGCTTTTCTATTGCATATATTCGTCAACAGATTCTGTGTTCAACTTTTTCGAGGAATGAAGCTCATTCTTTAGCTCACGGGCCTGAGCTTTCAAACCCGAGGCATAAGCCGATTCAAGCTTAAGCCATGCCTACCTAGCAGTTTTAACTCCAATAATTTGAGGTAATAAAGATGGCGACATGGAATTAAAGATTCATGAGAGTACCTGTTGGTTCTTTTGGAACCAAATCAGAAAATCGGGGTTAGGGATTCCCGGTGCAGTCATCTCGATAGGGCTTGTTACGCTGCCATTAATATGGTTGATTAATCTGTAACCTGCGATCATAGGAGTGATGAGAGTTTTCCACAAAACGAAGTTGGTGGAGTCAAGTTTTATGGGAAGTTGATGGCTGAAGGAAGGTGCGTCAGTGGCTGAAAGAAGGTGCATCAAAGTGGAAATCGTCTTGCTTGTGGTGCCGCAATCAGCCATGATAAGAGTGGGAAAAGGCAGCAATGGTGAGCGACAAAGAAAAATAAATCAAAGAGAGGATCGATGGTGGCTATGAGCCAAGAAAAGCTCTGATTACAGAGATAGGAGAGGTGATCGTAATTCTCCAACACCGATTTTGGTAGGAGACTTGTGTATATATATTAATTAAGGTTTAACACATTACATTGACAACTATAACCCTATAATAACTTATACAATTATATTTACACAAATAATATATACAATAACACAAGTATGATTTACAAATGAGGTCGTTATATACTTATAGCCATTTCCACCTCCTCAACTAACGGTCAAGATCGTTTCATCTAGAATAATCTATGATCTAACGGCTATCGTTCGCCTATCTAGATTTTTCTGTACATATCCAACTCTTACATGTATTTTCTGCACAAGTATGGAGAATTCTAGATACATCTAGCTAAATGTAGAGTATTCTATATAATTCTACAAAATTCTAGAACATTATCGAGAAAAACCTCCTTTCGCAATGGATTTTGCATCGGAAGCTCCATTGCGAGCTAGTTTGCAAGACTTTGAGAGGTTTCGCGAGAAACTCCGCATGTCTAAGTGTTGGGCCGTGTCATTCTCCCCCACCTGAGGCGGCAATGCCCTCGTTCCCATGCATTGCACTCACAGACCCCTGTGCTTCGAACTCCTCGATCAAGTTCGAGAATTGCCAAAGTTTTTTAGCAGCCTCCCAACTAGTTTTGCTTATTGGCATGCCTTTCTAATTCACTAAGTACTCCTTAGTGGCAGCTCTATTGCACGCTCGAACGACCCTCTTTGATAGGATTTCCTCAGCTTGCTTTTCAAAATGCTCCCGAATGCCGGCAGGTGCCCTCGTGTTGATATGTCGCTCCTTGTTATCAAGATCTTTGCGGTAATGCTTAAGTAGGCTCACATAAAAAAATCGAGTAAAGCTTAAAGTACGCCTCAGGCAACTCCAACTTATAAGCTACTGAGCTTACTTTCTTGATAACTATAAATAGCCCCTCATATCATCGTATAAGTCCCTTGTGAAGTCCACACACTCAACCATGCTCATACAGCTTCACTAAGACTTGGTCCCCTACTTGAAATTCATGGGGCGTCCGCTTCTTGTCGGCCCACTTCTTTGTTTGCTTGGTCGATTTCTCAAAGTAAAGCTTTGCTTTATCGGCCCTCTCTTACCAATCCTTAGCAAACTTGTATGCCGATGGGCTACTCCCCTTGTAGCCACTAACAATATCTTTGGGGGTTATTGATTGAAACCCCAAGATAATCTCGAATGGACTCTTACTAGTGCTCTCGCTCTTCATGAGATTATATGAGAATTGTGCAATGTCCAATAACTTTACCCAATCTTTTTGGTTGGCCGCTACATAATGTCGAAGATAAACTTCGAGCAAGCTATTGAAGGACTCCGTTTGGACATCCGTCTGCGAGTGTATAGTGGTGCTCATCTTTAACTCTGTCCCGAACAAACGGAAGAGTTCTTGCCAAAACCTTCCCATAAAAAGCGAGTCTCTATCACTCACAATCGATGTTGGCAGCCCCTAATACTTTACCACATGCTTGAGGAAGAGCTTGGTTGCGGTCTCTGGAGTGCATTCCTTTGGGGCAGGAATGAGGATGACATACTTTGACAATCGATCCACCACTATAAATATGCTTGTGCAACCTTCAGATATGGTCAAGTTCACAATGAAATCCCTCATGTTTGGCCAATAAAATCGCTCTTAAGTTAGAGCTAAGGTACGATGGGTGCCTGGGTGTAAGGCATATCTTGAATCATGGCACTCCTTAAGAATGTCCAGCCTCTAGTTATCCCATGCTGAAATGTACAAATGGTTTCCTTTAGCATAGAGTGCCCTGTCCTCGATCCAAAAATGAGCAGTCTTGTCCTCATTGACCAACTTGATGAATCTATGTACTTGCTGGTCTGGCGTCAATCCTTCCTTCATGCGTTCCAACAACGTTTCCTTGGGTGCACTCACCATGGGTGCTAGGCATGACTTTCGAATTAAGGCATCAGCCTCGTTGTTTGTCTTCCTCGGGCTATACTCTAGCTTATACTTAAACTCTACCAAGTAGTCTAGCCATCATGCTTGCTTGCTTGATAACTTCAACTGCTTTGATGTTAGCTTACTGCCTTATTATCAGTCTTGATCTTGAATGGCATGGATGCCTTCAAGTAATGCTCCTATACGCGAAGGCAATGAACAACCGCTAACATCTCCTTCTCATATGTCGGTCGTCGTCGCTCGGTATCATTAAGCTTTCAACTTTCGTAGGCAATGGGGTGGCCACCTTGCATAAGCACTCCTCCTATGGCAAAGTCTAAAGCATTTGTGCATACTTCGAATGGCTTGTCAAATTCAGGAAGTGCAAGAACTGGTTGCCTTGTTACCGCATCTTTCAACGCCTCAAATGTGATCTGCTGCTTGGCTCCCCAACACCATGCTTGGTAGTTTTTCAATAGATCAGTAAGTGGCAAGGCAATGGCTGAATGCTCCTCAATGAACCGCCAATAATAGTTGATAAGGCCCAAGAAAGATCGTAGCTCCATCGACTTTGTGGCCGGTTCCCACTCAACTATAGCCTTGATCTTTGATGGGTCCATCTAAATTTTTCCACCATCGATGATGTATCCCAAGAAAGATACTTTGCTTAATCCGAATGAGCACTTCTTCTACTTGATGTAAAGCTAGTTTTCCAGCAAAACTTAGAGAATAACCTGCAAATGCTCCTTATGCTTATCCATTGTGTCACTATAGATGACTTTGTCATCTAAGTATACGACCATGAACTTATCAATGAAATCTACCAAGAGTCGTTGCATCAAGGTGCAAAAAGTTATAGGAGCATTCGTTAAACCGAATGGCATGACCAAGAACTCGTATGATCCATACCTTGTAATGCACGCGGTCTTTCGTGATTCATGGGAAATATACTGTGATTCTATTTCAACCAATAAAGGGTGACCATAAATGTGGTTAAAGTTAAACTGTTTGATCCCCTAGGGATATCCTCACTTAGTAGTACCCTTTGTAGAAGTCCAGCTATAAAAAATACTTTGCTGGTTGTAGACGGTTGAAGAGATTGACAATGAGCGGCACCGGATACTTGTTCTTCACTGTCAACTTGTTAAGTTCCCGGTAGTCGACACATAATCGAAGATATACATCCTTCTTTTATTGAAAAAGGACAGGTGCATCCCACGGACTCTTCGAAGGTCTGAGTGGCTTGCTTCAAGCAATTCCCCCAATTGCTTTGTAAGTTCCTCAAGCTCACTTGGACACATACGGTATGGCGCTTTGGCTATCAACTTGGCCCTCTCAACTAGCTCGATGGCATGATCAACCTCTCTCCTAGGTGGGAGACCCTTTGGCAGATCATTTGGCATGATGTCTTTCAATTCGGAAAGCATTGGCTTAATCTCCTTCAGAATTCGCTGGTCCACAATAGGCTCCTCCATTGATGGGTCTTCTTCCAGCATAATTGTAGCAAAGGTGCATTCCCCTTACTTTAGCCCCTACTTCAATTGATGTGGGGTAAGTGCACCTTCTCTCTTATAATGCACTATGCAAGGGTTCTCTCCTTGCATAATCACCATGGTGTCGTTGCTTGGTATGATTATCGGATTCACTTGGTCCATGAAATCCATACCAAGAATGAGAACATAGTCATTTATCGGGGCAATGGCATAGTTGGCTTTACCTGACCAAGCTCCTATCATGAGTGGTATATCTTTGGCTACACTAACTAGATCAATCCAATCGCTATCCACTCCCTTGAAGCGAGTCTTCAATGGCTCTCATGTGATGCTAAGTAGATGAGCAGTTTCCTTACTCAAGTAGCTTTAATTAGCCCCTGTGTTAAGTAACCCCCATCGAGCTCCTTTCTCTAATATGGCTTCGACATACAAGCAACCTTGCTCACCTTTGTTAGTCTTTGCTTTTACCGCTTCCAATGCCTCAAGCATGCAACTCATTTTTCCTCTTCCTTATACTCATGGTCTTGGACAAACGACGCTAGATTCTTCCTCAAAGGACACTCTTGTGCGATATATGTCTCCTCGCATTGAAAACACTTTAGGGTCTATATTGACTTTTACCCTTTTAGCTTGTTGCTTGATGTCGCATTGCTGTCGGATGGCTTATGGTGAGACTTCCCCTTGTCTCCCCCACCTTTACTATGGAACGGCTTCTTCCCTTTGTCCTTGGTGCCTTCCTTCTTTTGATACTCCACGAGGCAATCGGCGATGTAGAGGGCTTTCTTGATGTCTTGACATATCAATGCTGTAACTCAAGTTTTGCCCATCGGTTTAGCCTATCCATAAAACAAAAGAGAGCCTCCATTGGCAAAAGATTGAGGGATCTCTAGCATCAAGTTGAAGAACTCCTTGACATACTCTCGGATGTGGCCATCTCTATGATGAAGATGGCACAATTTGGCGTGGGCTTCATATTCCGCTTCGGCGAGCAGGAATTATTTCCTTAACTCATCTTTAAATTGTTCCCACATGGTGACAGTTGCCTCATCAACTCCAATAGGTTGCAACATGCACTTCCTCTATAACAAGGCACTATCTTTCAAATAAAGAGAAGCTTCGAAAGTCCTTACCATGTCATCCATGATGTCAATGGCCTCAAAGTACCATTCTGTTGAGTAGAGAAAATTCTCTATGTCCTTCAACTTTTGGTTGTTGTTGTACGTAACTGGCTTAGGCACTCGACCCTTGGAGTCACACCCATGACCCCGACCGCTCCTTGAGTATTTAGAGCATTCACCCTTGCTCTAAGCTGCTCTACCTCATTTCGCCTAACTCCCTGCGCCCAAGTATTCTTAAACTCCTTCCTAAGTCTGAGGAAATTACCTTGGATAGTGGTGATCCTTGTTGCGTTTTCCTTGTAAGCCTTCGTGCAACATTCCGCCACATTATTGAGACTGTCTAGCATCTCATCCCTAACCTGCAGCACCATCCCTCGCAACTCCTCCTTGAATTACTTGTTTCAATCGACAAAGATGCCCTCCATTATTGGAGTGTAATCTTCTCAATGATCATGATGTTCGGCCACATCAAGCTCCAAGCAAACTATATGCCTCTTATAATCAGCTACAGGATCCCTTGTGATAGATTTCTCCTTTCGGTCGCCTTTCTTTTGTTGCCTCTCCATCGTTCGAGGCTCGTGCTCTCCACTCTCTACATTGCTCACGATCTCCTACGGATTCGATATCGCTCTAATACCAACTGTCACAGGCTAAGATTTTCACACTCAAACATCATACGGCACTGGCATAAAGAAACCAATGACTATGCTAGCAAAGCCTTTACAAGAATCCTATACATATTGTGATCGAACTGTGTAAGCTAAGTAAAGTGCATAAAGTGTAACGAACCGAAATTTTCAAAATTTGCTTATAATAAATTACTATGGTATTAAAATATCATGAAAATTATTTTTATTGTTATTATTGTTATTGGATATAAGGCATGAGGAAATAAGAGCTAATTAAGTAAGAGGGATGAAACGGACATTTAATTATTTGATTAGGGGCATTATTGGAAATTAAAAAAAAAAGAAAAAGAAAAGAAAATCAATACATACAGCATCTTCTCTTCTTCACTTTCATTCCTCTTCTTCTTCTACACTTTACATCTCTCCCTTAACAAAATTCTCCCTAATCCAAAAACTTCCGATTTCTTCGATTCAACTTCGAATTCTTGTTAGAAATCGATCCTTAAGCCCTCTATCATCATCAATTTCAGTCAATCAAGACTAGAAGAGGAGGATTTCAGAAATTAAGATTCGGATGAATAGTAACCCGAGTATGAGGTGAGTGATTTTTGGTGAAATTAAAGTTTAATTAGTAGAATTCATGGTAGATTAAACATATTTATGGTATTAGAAAGTTTATTTATGCAATATCTTGATAGAATTATATATGGCTGCTGTAGAGGAAGCTATTGCAAGTAAATCAAAGGCAAAAGGGGTAGAAGAGAGCTAGAAAGAGCATAGAAAAAGGTTTGTGTCCCGAATTTCGATTTCTCGGTTTTTCGGGAAATTTTCCAGATTATATACCTGTTTTGTTTTAATGCTTTCTCTCGTTATATAAATCCAATTTGAATGATTCTTGATTCTATTAATATCTACAGAAAGTAAGAAACATATGTTCAGAAGAAACCTTGTTGAATTTCGTTCGTTTTCAATGTGAAATTTTCGTTTGAAGTTGAGTCATGAAATCTGTTTTCGGAAAATCTCAGCTTGGTACACTGTTTAGTATTTTGATCATAACTTTGGTTATAAATTTTGGATTTCTGTGATTCTGGTGGATTTGGAAAGCTGAGACATGTGTCTAATTATGTTTAGAAGAAAGTTCTTCAATTGGATGATGTTTTGATAGTGAAAAATGCAGGAGAAGTCAGGTTACGAAACCTGGAAAAATTCTGGAAAGCATGATATTGATTTTATTGAGTTTTAATTGAAGTTTGATGCTTAAAAATTTGGGATTTGGATTTCTTAATTACTGAAGTTATGTTGAATTATAATTGATGGTTTATACTGGAATTTTTAAGATGTTACTTTGATTTATTGCCCTTATTAAACGAGTAGAATACGGGTCAGGGTAGATTGGCGCCAATAAAGGGGGGTACAGTACTGTACAAACAATTGAAGCTTTGGCTTCGGGCTTATATATATATATATATATATATATATATATATATATATATATATATATATATATATTGATATTGAAGCTTCGGCTTCGGGCTTGACTGATATATTGATTTTTGAAGCTTCGGCTTCGGGCTTGACCGATATATTGATTTTTGAAGCTTCGGCTTCTGGCTTTACCGATATATTAATTTTGAAGCTTTGGCTTCGGGCTTGTCCGCTCCCGTATCCATTTTACCATTATTCAGGACTTGTTTACTTTGGGCAATATGTGGTTAAAGTATTTGGAAAAATTGGATATAAATTTGATTATACTTTGAAAGGATGACTATATAAGTTTTGTGATTTGGTTCCATAAAGTTGGTTAATTTATTTTTGACTTATAAATATACTTTATTTCTATTTTAAAAATATTCAAAGTTGTTATTTTTTTTATGGACACCACTAAGCAAATTGCTTAGCGTGTAGTTGATTTTCTACGCGTAGGTGGAGAACTTGTAGATAGCTTGGACTAAAGTGGTACAGGTGGATCAGCTTAAAGAGCAAATAAGGAAAGATTCGAGGTGGATTTATATTTTAATGTAATATTACGGTTTGTAGAATAATGGTATGTACTAGAGAGTGAGAAATGTAAAGTGACATTGAGAAATATTTGGAGAATAATGTGGAGTTTAAAACATTATATTGGTATTTATACGTATTAAATCTATAAGTATTGAACTCTATATAGTGGAGTAGAGTTATTTATTGGGTGTTTATAGTTATCGTGGCGCTCCCTATAGGGGGCGTTACATTTGTTGGTATCAGAGTTGAGGTTTAGGCGATTCTAGGACTAAGATGTACATGCCATTAAGGATATAAATATGTTATGTTAGTGTTTGATCCACTTTGGTCCAATTTTCAGGAATAAATTATGGCTAGTAGTAGTCACAACCAGAGTGAGGAAGAGGATGCTGAGAGTACGGTCCGTATTAGACAAGGGGATGAACAAAGACATGAACCTCCACCAGTTCATAGCTTTCCTGAACAACCTACTCCAACACAAGCTGCTTTACTTCAGTGTATGACTACTGAAGTAATCACACAAGTACTACAAAATATACAAATCCCTCAAGTTCCTATCGTACCTCACATTGAAAGAAGAGAGGAGAGAACTCCTCTTGAAAGAATCAAGAAGCTTCCAGCTGATGATTTCAAAGGGGATACAGTGAATCCTGCAATAGTAGAAGATTGGCTTGATCATACTAAATGGTGTATGACTAGGCTTCATTTTACAGATGAAGAGAGATTAGACTGTGTGCAAGGTTTACTCAAAGAACAAGCTAGGAGGTGGTGGGATAATATTGTGAGAGAAAGGCGACCCGGAGAAATCACCTGGGGTCTTTTCTTAGAACAATTTGATAAGAAGTACGTTAGTGAAAGATTTAAAGATGAGCAGAGGAAATTGTTTTTGTCTTTGAGACAGGGACGAATGACTGTATCAGAATATGAAGTTCAATTCCTCAAACTCGAGAGGTATGCTCGTGATATCATTGACAGTGAAGTAAGGCGATGTAAGAGATTCGAGGATGGGCTGAATGATGAAATTAGAGTGCATTTACTTGCACAAAGGATTAGGGTGTTCAATGACTTGGTTGATGCTACTACGGGTATTGAGAAGATTAATTCAGATAGACAACAAAGAATGGCTAAAAGGTCTGGATTTCAAAAGGGATCGCAGGGTCCAGCTAGTTCAGAATCTCCAAGTAAGAAATAGAAGGGAACATCAGAACAAACACAATCTCATTTCAGAGGGTTTTCACCGAGACAAACCATAAGTACGGGGTCAGCGGCTAGTGTACCTTCAGGGCGAGGTAGAGGAAATATTCCACAATGTTCTAATTGTGGAAGGATGCATACAGGGGAATGTTGGGGAAAAGGTAGAGTCTGCTTTAAATGTGGCTCGAGGGAACATTTGATTGCAAATTGTCCTCAAAAATAGATAAGTACATCTGCACCTGCAGTAGTTCCTACTCCTACAATGCAAGGTGGAAGAGGAAGGGGAAGAGGAAATGCTAGTGGTTCAAGTGGGCATAATGTGGCTCAACAAGCACCGCAGAGTGGTAGACCGGGAGGAATGGCGTGAAGTTATGCAATCCGAGGGCCTGAGACTAGAGAATCTATCGAAGTTATTGTCGGTAAATTTTCATTTTTTAATCATGATGTTTTGCTTTGATAGATCCTGGTTCATCTCATTCATATATATGTACTGCATTAGCACAAGAGAAAGGATTGCATGTAGAAGAATTAGGAGAAAATATTGAAGTGACTAATCCTTTAGGACACAGTGTGATAGTAAACAAAGTGTACATGAATTGCCCTATTATGATTCAACATTAACTTTTCAATGCAAATTTAATTGAGTTACCTTTCTGAGATTACGATGTTATCTTGGGAATGGATTGGTTATCGGAACATCGAGCTATAGTGGATTGCAAAAACAAAAGAATGTCACTTCAAGTTTCTGATGGAGAAGAAATAGTTATCGTGGGGGAAAGATCAGATTATCTCTGTAACATAATTTCTTTTATGAAGACTAAAAGATTAGTTAGGAAGGGATGTCAGGCCTACCTAATCTTCGCTCTAGAATTGAAGGAAGGTGAGTTAGAATTGCAGAATATTCCTACGGTATGTGATTTTCCTGATGTATTTCCAGATGAACTACCGGGGTTGCCACCAAAAAGAGAGGTAGAATTTACAATTGATGTATTATCGGGTACCGCACCAGTATCCAAAGCATCATACAGAACGGCGCCTGTTGAACTGAAAGAGTTGAAGATTCAGTTATAAGAATTGTTAGAGAAAGGATTCATACGCCCGAGTATATCCCCATGGGGTGCACCAGTGTTGTTTGTTAAGAAGAAAGATGGGTCGCTCCGATTATGTATTGATTACCGGGAGTTGAATAAATTGACAGTGAAGAACAAGTATCCATTACCGAGGATTGAAGACTTATTTGATCAACTCAAGGGTGCCAAATACTTCTCCAAGATTGATTTGAGATCGGGCTACTATCAAATGAGAGTGAAAAATGATGATATTGCAAAGACGGCTTTCCGAACTAGATATGGACACTATGAATTTTTGGTGATGCCATTTGGTCTAACTAATGCACCACCAGCATTTATGGACCTCATGAACCGTGTCTTTTACTTATATTTAGACAGGTTTGTAGTGGTTTTCATTGATGATATTTTGGTGTATTCTAAGTCACGGGAAGAGCATGATCAACATTTGTGAATAGTCTTCCAAACTTTGAGGGAAAATAAATTGTATGCCAAACTTAGCAAATGTGAGTTTTGGCTTGAAGAAGTTTCTTTCTTAGGCCATATTATTTCTGCAGAAGGAATTAAAGTGGATCCTAAGAAGATAGAAGCAGTTGTCGAATGGAAACCACCAAAGAACCCTACGGAAGTCAGGAGTTTCCTTGGCTTAGTAGGATATTATAGAAGATTTATGAAGGGATTTTCAGTCATTGCTGCCCCACTGACGAAACTACTTCAAAAGAATGCAAAATTTGAGTGGAATCACAAGTGTCAAGAAAGTTTTGAGAATTTGAAAGCGATGTTAACAAAAGCACCCATCCTTACCCAACCAGAACCTAGAAAAGATTTTGTAATCTATAGTTATGCTTCATATAGTGGTCTTGGGTGTGTTTTGATGCAAGAAGGAAAAGTGATTGCCTATGCTTCCAGGCAATTGAATAATCATGAAAGGAATTATCCTACTCATGATTTAGAATTGGCTGTAATAGTCTTTGCCTTGAAAATTTGGCGACATTATCTTTATGGAGAAAAATGTTATATTTACACAGATCACAAAAGCTTGAAATATTTACCAACACAGAAAGAGTTGAATTTAAGGCAAAGAAGGTGGATGGAATTCATTAAAGATTACGATTGTCTTATTGTTTACCATCCAGGAAAGGCTAATGTAGTGGCAGATGCTCTCAGCCGAAAGACAATGATGGCACTAAGGGCTATGAATACGGGGTTAGCTCTTACAAGTAGTGGAGCCTTAATTGCAGAATTAAAGATTCAACATGTACTACTACAACAGGTGAAGCAAGCACAAAATAAAGATGATGACTTAAAGATTATTCGAGCACGGACACAAGTGGGTATCGAAGACGACTATATGGTTCGAGAAGATGGGTGTCTATATTTTAAAGATAGACTATGTGTGCCAAACAATGAAGAATTAAAGAAGAATATCTTACAAGAGGGGCATAGTAGTTCTTATGCGATGCATCCAGGAGCAAACAAGATGTACCAAAATTTGAAGAGCCATTATTGGTGGAATGGAATGAAGAAAGACATTACTAACTATGTTGCTCAATGTCTAACTTGTCAACAGGTGAAAGTCGAACATCAAGTTCCTTCTGGATTATTGCAACCTATAATAATTCCAGAATGGAAATGGGAAAGAATCACAATGGACTTCGTGACGTCTTTACCACGTACACAGAAGAAACATGATGCAGTGTGGGTTGTTGTAGATAGATTGACAAAGTCTGCCCACTTTCTTCCAGTTATGATGGATTATTCACTTGATAGGTTAGCTTAGTTACATGTAGATGAGATAGTAAGGCTACACGGAGTGCCTATTTCAATCATTTCTGATCGAGATCCAAGATTTACTTCGAGATTTTGGAAGAAGTTGCAAGAGGCCATAGGTAGCAAACTTCATTTCAGTACTTCATTTCATCCTCAAACTGATGGTCAATCTGAAAGAGTAATTCAGGTGTTGGAAGACATGATGAGAAGTTGTATCATTGAATTTGAAGGAAGTTGGGATAAGTATTTGTCCCTCATGGAGTTTGCCTATAATAACAGCTATCAGTCAAGCATACAAATGGCGCCATATGAAGCATTATATGGAAGAAAATGTCGAACTCCATTATATTAGACCGAACTTAGTGAAAACAAGATTGTGGGAGTGGATTTGATTCAGGAGACAAAGGAGAAGGTAAAACTTATTTAAGAGAGATTGAAGGCTGCATCGGATAGACAAAAATCTTATGCTGATCTAAAAAGAAAAGATATTACTTATGAAGTGGGAGATAAAGTATTTCTCAAAGTATCTCCTTAGAAGAAAGTCCTGCGATTTGGCAAGAAAGGCAAGCTCAGTCCAAGATTCATTGGCCCATATGAGGTTATAGATAAGGTTGGATCGGTAACTTATCGGTTGGCACTACCCCCAACACTCGACAAAATTCATAATGTGTTCCATGTGTCAATGTTAAGGAGATACAGATCAGATCCATCACATATCTTATCTCCTGATGTCGTAGAAATTGAACCCGACCTGACGTATGAAGAGGAACCGGTACAAATCTTGGCGAGAGAGGTTAAACAATTGAGAAACAAGTCTATTCCTTTGGTAAAAGTACTTTGGAGGAATCATAAGGTTGAAGATGCAACTTGGGAACCGGAGGATACAATGAAAACTCAATATCCGCAATTGTTTTCAGGAAATTTTCGGGACGAAAATTCATAAGAGGGGGAGAATTGTAATGAACCGAAATTTCCAAAATTTGCTTATAATAAATTACTGTGGTATTAAAATATCATGAAAATTATTTTTATTGTTATTATTGTTATTGGATATAAGGCATGAGGAAATAAGAGCTAATTAAGTAAGAGGGATGAAACGGACATTTAATTATTTGATCAGGGGCATTATTGGAAATTGAAAAAAAAAAGAAAAAGAAAAGAAAATCAATACATACAGCATCTTCTCTTCTTCACTTTCATTCCTCTTCTTCTTCTACACTTTACATCTCTCCCTTAACAAAATTCTCCCTAATCCAAAAACTTCCGATTTCTTCGATTCAACTTCGAATTCTTGTTAGAAATCGATCCTTAAGCCCTCTATCATCATCAATTTCAGTCAATCAAGACTAGAAGAGGAGGATTTCAGAAATTAAGATTCGGATGAATAGTAACCCGAGTATGAGGTGAGTGATTTTTGGTGAAATTAAAGTTTAATTAGTAGAATTCATGGTAGATTAAGCATATTTATGGTATTAGGAAGTTTATTTATGCAATATCTTGATAGAATTATATATGGCTGCTGTAGAGGAAGCTATTGCAAGTAAATCAAAGGCAAAAGGGGTAGAAGAGAGCTAGAAAGAGCATAGAAAAAGGTTTGTGTCCCGAATTTCGATTTCTCGGTTTTTCGGGAAATTTTCCAGATTATATACCAGTTTTGTTTTAATGTTTTCTCTCGTTATATAAATCCGATTTGAACAATTCTTGATTCTATTGATATCTACAGAAAGTATGGAACATATGTTCAGAAGAAACCTTGTTGAATTTCATTCGTTTTCAATGTGAAATTTTCGTTTGAAGTTGAGTCATGAAATCTGTTTTCGGAAAATCTCAGCTTGGTACACTGTTTAGTATTTTGATCATAACTTTGGTTATAAAATTTGGATTTCTGTGATTCTGGTGGATTTGGAAAGCTGAGATATGTGTCTAATTATGTTTAGATGAAAGTTCTTCGATTGGATGATGTTTTGATAGTGAAAAATGCAGGAGAAGTCAGGTTACGAAACCTTGAAAAATTCTGGAAAGCATGATATTGATTTTATTGAGTTTTAATTGAAGTTTGATGCTTAAAAATTTGGGATTTGGATTTCTTAATTACTGAAGTTATGTCGAATTATAATTGATGGTTTATATTGGAATTTTTAAGATGTTACTTTGATTTATTGCCCTTATTAAACGAGTAGAATACGGGTCAGGGTAGATTGGCGCCAATAAAGGGGGGTACAGTACTGTACAAACAATTGAAGCTTTGGCTTCGGCTTTGGCCGATATTATGATATATATATATATATATATATATATATATATATATATATTGATATTGAAGCTTCGGCTTCGGGATTGACCGATATATTGATTTTTGAAGCTTCGGCTTCGGGCTTGACCGATATATTGATTTTGAAGCTTTGGCTTCGGCTTGTCCGCTCCCGTATCCATTTTACCATTATTCATGACTTGTTTACTTTGGGCAATATGTGGTTAAAGTATTTGGAAAAATTGGATATAAATTTGATTATGCTTTGAAAGGTTGACTATATAAGTTTTGTGATTTGGTTCCATAAAGTTAGTTAATTTATTTTTGACTTATAAATATACTTTGTTTCTATTTTAAAAATATTCAAAGTTGTTATTTTTTTATGGACACCACTAAGCAAATTGCTTAGCGTGTAGTTGATTTTCTACTCGTAGGTGGAGAACTTGTAGATAGCTTGGACTAAAGTGGTACAGGTGGATCAGCTTAAAGAGCAAATAAGGAAAGATTCGAGGTGGATTTATATTTTAATGTAATATTATGGTTTGTAGAATAATGGCATGTACTAGAGAGTGAGAAATGTAAAGTGGCATTGAGAAATATTTGGAGAATAATGTGGAGTTTAAAACATTATATTGGTATTTATACGTATTAAATCTATAAGTATTGAACTCTATATAGTGGAGTAGAGTTATTTATTGGGTGTTTATAGTTATCGTGGCGCTCCCTATAGGGGGGACGTTACATAAAGTGAGTAAAGAGAGCTTTTGGAATTTTACAAGTATGCTTTTGTATTACAACTTTTCAAGTATGATTTACAAATGAGGGCTGGTTGCATATTTGAAAGCACGGGATTTTACAGTCCCTCTCGCAAGACGATGATGACATATACCCGATTTTATTCCTCATAATAAAAATTCTTTTTGGAATTTTTATTATCGATATAAAATTCTCTATAAATTTTATTTTCAAAAAAATTCAGTTTGGCATGTCCAGTAACGCGTTTGGTGGTGGCTCAGACCGATGATTTACACCCAAAAAATAATTTTGTCCAAAATACCCATTAAAAGTCAAAAATAGTGCCTAATATCTGAGTTTTTCCGTCAAAATCATCTTTACCAGATTTCCTCTCATTTTCCTTAATTTCGGGCACGAATCGTGCAATTTTTCAGACCTGTCAAGAATGTGAGGCCGGCGGCGGCCTCACCCATACCGCCGACGGTATCATCCATGCCGCCGGCGGTATCCGCTGGATAAATGGACCAAAGGCAATTTTTAACGGATTTTAGCCTATATAAAGGCCATTTCTTAGCCATTTCTCAGCCATTTCAAGGGTTCCACTCTCCCCTAACTCAAGATTTCAAGTAAATTTTGAGCATTCTAGCTAGCTTTAGTGGGATAAAGTTTAGAAAAGGTAAGAAAAGAGGATTCAATTCATCTTTTCTTGATTTTTCTCTACTGAACTCTCTGATATTTAGGTGCATTTTAAGTTTAGAAATCACAAAAATTAGGATTTAGAGACTAAATCACCCCTTACTTCCCAAAATCATCATTTGAGCTCCCCAGAGGTGTCATATGGATCACGATGAGATGGATATACAACCCCGAGCTAAAAATTCTGAGTCTCATAGCTCTTTGGCTTTCATTTTACTTGTTTATTGTGTTTTAGTTGTTATTTGTGCTTAGTTTTTGGTTTTTGGCCACTTTTCAGTCAAAAATAGCTGCTGCAAGAAACTGAAGCCGCCGGAGGCATTTGAAGCCACTAGAGGTATCAACCATGCCGCCAACGGCATCTTTAATTCCGCCAGTGGCCTCACTTGCCCCTAGTGGCCCCATTTTCTTACAGGACCCTTTCTTTATGGTATCCAGAATGTCATGTAGCCTGTCTATATAAATGAGACCGCCATCGGAATCAGTGATGCCGCGGGCGGTCTCAGTCATACTGCCGGCGGTATGGAGTTCTAGATAACAGTTTATTTTTCATTTATTTTTGACCTAATTTAATTTTTGAAGCAAGGATGTACAGTGCAACAACGGGGGTCCAGAACTCCCCGAAAATGGTCTAAACCACATAACATGCGGCATTTTCACTAATAATTTGGTTAAAATAATAATCGTGTCCAAAATGGACTTTTCCCTAAAATTTGGTTAGAAAATGAATTTTTTAAAGGGAACTTATATTCAAAAATAAAAAATTTTCGAGCTAACTTGGTAGCTCGACCCCTGCCTAGGGCTCTGCCCCAGGATCCCGTCAGAGGCGTTGCCCCATGGACCCCGCAAGGGGCTACCGCCCCTTGACTCATCGGTGTTGGTCTCTGTGAGGGTCTTTATAAGGTCATAGGGGGGTGAATGACCCTTTTTTCCATAAAATATACAGACTTTAAAAAGTCTTTGTGTAATGTGTTTGATTATAAACCGGATGATGCAGTCATGACAATATTATGCACATAATAAAAAGTTATCAAAATCAAACATAGAAGTTCAGCCCCGCCTACTCCAGTCCCCGGAGTTTCCTTCCTCCGAGCTTTTCAAATAGTGGATTCCTTTCCAACTGGCAGAAATCAAGCCTTACAATTTGTCTCCGGATGGTAACCCCTTCCAGATGTAGGATAAACCACTAGAAGCACCAACTCCTAGCTGAGTCCTTTAGTCTTTAGTATGATATACCACTTAGACTTCTACCTCGAATCTAAGCTGAGTCCTACACCAACTTTAAGTTGTATCCCAATCTCATAACTCACCCAAGTTGGAGATTCTTACACTCTTATTTTCACAAAGGTATTGGTTTTGGATTTCCTTAAGTTTATAACACACTTAGGAATCCTCACAACAGATTTGGAATTAATTGATTCTTAAAGGGATTGTAAACTGAATGAATGCTTGTGTTTTGTTACTTGCTTTTGTTAATCAAACAGCCAACCTTCTTATTTGGTGAAGCTTCCCTTATATAGGCTTCCATTATAAGTGTAGCAGTTGTGGGTTGTTGAACTTGTAATAAATCTTCACCCTTGATCAGGTTATAGGTGGCACTTTCGGAACCATTGATCAATCCGTTAGACTGTAATTTGACGCATTTGAATTCTAGGGATTGATGTTGAAAAGTTGTCAGTGATCATTTTACTTGGCTTTTTGTGATGCATCAACTTTTACACCATTAGCTTTTTCGTGTGAGCTTCACACTCCTTCTTATTGGTCTAGGTGAAAAAGGTTGTTAGTTTTTTCAGTCCGGTGCCAGTCCTTTTGCCCTTTCTCTGAAAAGTGCAAGCTGTCATTTTGTCTTTGTCTTGGGGAAAGGATCTTTGACTTCATAGACCAAAAGGTGGAGGGAAAAGATATCTTTGAAACTTTTCCCATTGTCTTCAAGCATGAGTCTTCCGAATGTCTTTAGACTCATATACTCCAGATCTTCCTTCTTTCGGAGATAAGGCAATCAGTTCTTCCTGATGCTGTTCTTGAGGGATTAAAGCTTGTTTCCTTTCCAAGCTTTATTCTGATGATTCCATGTGCTTAGGTATTTGATGTCTTCAATGGACAGCCTTGTAGCTGGATCTTTGTCAAGATGTTTCCATTTGGATTTAGGATTTACATTGTTAAATTTTTGTTTCTTTCAAACCTGATCTAGATTATTTAGTTTAATTTGTGGTCCAGATCATAGTTTCCCAACAGTCGGGGGCGCTGTCCCTTGACCCCGTAAGGGGCACTATCCTTTGAACCCCGTCACCGGAGGCGCTGCTGCCCCTCGACCCAGCCGCCGGGGACACCGCTTTGTATGGTATACCCTATATACGTGCTGAATTTGTGCTAACCCTTTTGTGCCAGTAGATTTAGGTTAGATGTATGCTAGGCCTTTAGATATTTTATTTATTGTATAGACAAATGTATTGGATTTGAAAAGCCTTGTAATAATTTTAATTTCTGCATTTATTTTTGGATGACTGTAATAATTTATTTATCGCTTTGATTGCTTGATAAACACAAAAAGAACATATAAATCAAAAACACAATATTTTGGAAACAATGATCTGGATCACAAAATTAAACTAATCTATCCGGATCAAGTCTAAAGAAACAAAAACTTAAAATTATGTAAATCCCAAATCCAAATGGAAACATCCGGACAAAGATCCAGCTACAAGGTTGTTCATTGAAGACATCAAATACCTAAGTACAAGGAATCATCAGAATAAAGCTTGGAAAGGAAACAAGCTTTAATCCCTCAAGAATAGCATCCGAAAGAACTGATTGTCCTAGCTTTGGAAGCATAGAGATCCAGAGGCAATGACTCTGAAGACATCCGGAAGACTCATGCTTGAAGACAATGGGAAAAAGTTTCAAAGATAACTTTTCCCTCCCTTTTTGGTCTACATAGTCAAAGATCCTTTCCCCATGATTAAGACAAAAAGTGACAGCTTGCACTTTCTAGTAAAAGGATAAAAGGACTGACACTGAACTAAAAAAGCTAATAAACTTTTTCACCTAGATAAATAAGGAGGCGCGTGGAGCTCACACCAAAAAGCTAATGGTGTAAAAGTTGGTGCATCACAAAAAGCCAAGTAAAATGATCACTGAAAACTTTTCAGCATCAAACCCTAGAATTCAAATGGGTTAAATTACAGTCTAATGGATTGATCAATGGCTCCAAAAGCGCCACCTATAACCTGATCAAGGATGACGATTTATTATAAGTTCAACAACCCACAACGACTACATTTATGATAGAAGCCTATAAAAGGGAAGCTTCACCAAATGAGAAGCTTGGTTGTTTGATTGACAAAAATAAGTAACAAAGAACAAGCATTCAATCAGCTTACAAATCCCTTCAAGAATTAATCAATTCAAAATCTACTGTAAGGATTCCTAAGTGAGTTATAAACTTAAGGAAATCCAAAACCAAAACATTTATGAAAACAAGAGTGTAAGGATCTCCAACTTGGGTGAGTTGTGAGATTAGGATATAACTTAAAGTTGGTGCTTTAAGTGGGAACTCCCCGTAGGACTTAGCTTAGATTCGAGGTAGAAGTCTAAGTGGTATATCCTACTAAAGACTAAAGGACTCAGCTAGGAGTTGGTGCTTCTAGTGGTATATCCTACATCCGGAAGGGGTTACCATCCGGAGACAAATTATAAGGCTTGATTCCTGCCAGTTGGAAAGGAATCCACTAGTGGAAAAGCTCGGAGGAAGGAAAGTACGGGGAATGGAGTAGGTAAGGGTCGAACTAGGATAAAATCCTTTGTGTTTGATTTCTCTAACTCTTTATTTATTGTATTATATTGTCATAACTGCATCATCCAGATCGTAATCAAACACACTATACTAAAACTTTTTAAAGTCTGTGTATTTCATTAAAAAAGGGTCATTCACCCCCCCTCTGACCTTATACAGACCCTTATAGGGACCAACAAGTGGTATTAGAGCGAGTGCTCAAAACTAGGGATCTAACAATCTCGAGCTAAAGGTCCAATATTTTGATTCATACGTCAAAATGAGTTTCCAAAACTCACAACTCCTTCCCGAGGGTATGTCCATTACCCGTCCTCCACTCTTCACCGGTGAACACTACACATTGTGGAAGAACTGGATGAAGAACTTCATACAATCACAAAGCATATAAGTATGGTTAGTCATTAAAGATGGCCCATATAAGCCTACTTATGAAGTAGAGGGTATGACTACCCGAAAGCCCTTAAGTATGTGGGATGAGAATGACTTTAAAAAATTACGTGAAAATGCAAATGCCATTAACATGCTTCACTGTGCTCTTAGTGCAGCTGAATTCAACGGAATATCTGGATGCAAGACTACAAAAGAGATTTGGGAGAAGCTGGAGGTAATATATGAAGGAACCACCAAAGTAAGAGAAGCTAAGCTTGATCTACTCCAGCAGAAGTTTGAAGCTTTCAAAATGGAGCCAAAAGAATCCATCAGTAATATGAACACTAGATACACCAATCTAGTGAATGAGATGAAGAGGCTTGGGAAGGAAATTCCTGAAGTAGAGATGGTGAAGAAAGTGGTCCGGAGTCTCACCAAGGAATGGAACAACAAGAAGACTGCCATTGAGGAAGCACATGACCTAAACTTCTATAGTTATGATGAGCTCATTGATAATCTCTTAACTCAAGATCTATCCTTGGAGGGATACAACCAACAAGAAAAGAAGCCTGAAGAGAAAAAGAAAGCCATTGCACTAAAGGCAGAATCTACCGGATCAGTTCATCCGGAGAAGAAAAGCAAGCCACAGAACTACAAAGTACTAAGGAGTAGCTAGCTCTATTAACCAGAAGGCTCAACAAGTTCCTATAAAAGAAAGAAAGAAGGAAGTCCAAAAAATATAAATCCTGAAGATCAAGAGAAGGAACAGGCCCAAAAGAAATTCGAAAGAAAAGAAGGATCCGGAAAAGATGATGCCTGTTTTGAATGTGGAGAAAAAGGCCATTTTAGAACAAATTGTCTCAAGCTTAAGAGAACCAAGAAGTTTAAAAAGAAGGCAATGGTAGCTACCTAGAGCAATAGTGAAGAAAGCAGCAGCTCATCTTCAACAAAAGAAAAGGAGACTGCCAATTGCACATTCATGGCTCTAACTGATCCGAAAGTAAACCAATCCAGAAGAAATACCTCTAAGCAAGAAACAGTGCAAATCAAAGAATCAGAAATAGAAAACACTGAGGTAAATTTTTGTTCTAATTATGCTTCTAATTTTGACCTTGCTAGAGCTTTATCTATTGTAATCAAGAGTGTAAAGAAGAATGCAAAAGCAATCAAGTCTCTCAAAAGAGCAGTAATGGAGCTAGTAGAAGATGCTGAAGTAATGACACGAGACATCAATCTGGTTAGAGCAACCAAGCATATTGATGTTGTGGAGGAAAAATTCCTGAGGAATCAAGTCCAGATCCTAAATGCAAATGTAATGGGACTGGATAGAGAAATTGTTAGAAAAACAATGATCCAGATAATAAAAACTAATATCAATCCAGATCAAGTTTGAAAGAAATAAAAATAAGTGTAAGAAACTCCCTTGAAATCCAAATGGAAGCATCCGGACAAACCTAAGATCGACTATTGAACAAAATCAAAAACCTAAGTAATGGAGGAAAATCATCCGGGCAAAGTCTGAATAGAAAATAATTTTCCTTCCTCAAGACTTGCAACCGAAAGAACTGATTGAAGCCATCTCCGGAAGGAAGATCCAGAATATGTAGGTCCAAAAGGCATCCGGAAGACACATCCGGAAGACACATCCGGAAGACCTATATCAAATAACTAAGGAAAGAATAAAACACAGCCTTCCTTGTGCCTCCTTGGTCTACAATAGTCAAAGAACCCTTTTATAAATAGAAGACAGCTGGCAAAGTTTAAAGAAAAGTTAAAAGGAGTAGACAAAGGATAGCGAAAGTCTAAACTACTTTTAGACTAGACCAATAAAGGTGCACATGGAGCTCACACCATATGATAATTGGTATAAAAGTTAGTGTATCACAAAATGACAAGAAAAATGATCGCTGACAACTGTCAGCACCAATTCCAAGAATATGGTCTAACGGACTAATCAACGAATCCAAAAGCTCCACCTCACAACCTGATCAAGGGTGAAGATTAAATGTAAGCTCACCAACCACAAATGGCTACATTTATATTCAAAGCCTATAAAAGGAACTCTTCACCAAAAGAGAAGGCAATTGATTGACTTACAAAAGCAAGTAACAAAGAAATACATTCAATTAGTTGAAAAAATCCCTCCAAGAAACTCCTAATTCAAAATCTATTTGTAAGAATTCCCAAGTGAAACTATAAACTTGAGGAACTCCAAAACCAACCTTTTGTTGCAAACCAAAAGTGTAGTAATCTCCAACTTGGGTGAGTTGGGAGATTGGGATAGAACTTGAAGTAGGTGCTTTGAGTGAGATCTCCTTGTAGGACTTAGCTTAGATTCGAGGTAGAAGGCTAAGTGGTATATCCTACTAAAGACGAGAGGACTCAGCTAGAGGTTGGTGCTTCTAGTGGTATATCCTACTTCTAGAAGAAGTCATCATCCGAAGATAAATCTGTAAGGCTTGATTCCTGCCCGTTGAAAAGGAATCCACTAGTGGATAAGCTCGGAAGAAGGAAATTCCAAGGACTGGACGTAGGCAGGGTCGAACCAGTATAAATTACTTATTGCATTCATATTGCATCATCCGGATACATCTTCTGGATCACATTTATCATCTGGATTCATCTTCCGGATCATAATTAAACACCCTATACATAGACTTTTTCTAAGTCTATAACTTCTGCGAAAAAGGGCCATTCACCCCCCTCTGCCCTTATAAATACTCTAACAGGGACCAACAGAAATCAATCTATTAAAGGAAGTATCCATAAAGAGGCCAGAGACAAAAACTCTAAGAAGAGATCATCATCCTCCAACTCAGAATAGATTCTAAAAGACCCCTGATCAAAGGATGAAAGCAGGCAACCGCAAGCCCAAAGATATACTGCTGCTCAAAAGGGAAAGGCTAAGGTGGCTTACAACCAACAGCCTATCAAACAAAGAAGAAATTATGGAGCAGAAGTTGCACCTTCAACCAGTTTTCGGATTCATACATCATCCACCAGTATGCAAAAAGCTGGATATAAAGGAAGCTATGGGAAGAAGGATCTGGAGAAGATCAGTGAGAAGCAAAAGCAGAATAGACCCATTTCAGGGCGTAGGTTTTATGGGAAAAATAATCATATTACTAAATCATGTAGATAAAAAAAATAGTTGTTATGATGTTTACCCTTGGCCTGAGATAGTTATTAACCCAAGAGGAACCAAATCTGATTGGGTACCCAAACCTACTTGATCTATTTTGCAGGTATGCCTTAGATCCATACTAGATTAACACACTTGGTACATTGATAGTGGATGCTCAAGGCACATAACAGGTGATGAGAAGGCCTTCATCACATTAACCCAGAAGAAGGGAGGCAAAGTAAGCTTTAGGGACAGTCAAAAGGGACATATCATTGGTTGTAGAACCATTGGATCTGAGTTAAAGATAGAAGATTTCTCATTGGTTGATGGACTGAAATTCAACTTGCTAAGTGTGGCCCAACTTTGTGACAAAGGAAGAAAAGTCACATTTGATTCCGGAGGCTACTCAATCTATGATAGTAAGTCCAACCAACGCATTCTTTATACACCTAGAGTAAATAATGTCTATTATGTAAACATTAAAAATGATAAAAAGAATATCTTCTTAGTGTCTAAAGAAGAAGAATCATAGCTATGGCACCGGAGATTAGGATATGTCAGTATGAACCTCCTGTCCAAACTAACCAAAAAGGAATTAGTAGTGGGTTTGCCTAAGGTTGCTTTTGATAAGGATCATCTATGCACTACATGTCAATTAGGTAAATAGCATAAGAAAAGTTTCCCTTCCATCTCATACATTCCTTCCAAAAGAGTACTTGAGCTCTTACATATTGATCTCTTTGATCCAATCAAACCATTGAGTTTAGGTAGAAGAGAATACACCATGGTCATTGTGGATGATTATTCTCGATATGCCTGGGTGCTCTTGCTGATTTTTGTGACTCCAACGGTATTGAACATAACTTCTCTGCCCCTCACACTCCTCAACAGAATGGAGTTATTGAGAGAAAGAATAGGACCATAGTTGAGATGGTTAGAACAATGCTCAATGAAAATTGTTTGCCAAAATACTTCCGAGGAGAGGCCGTGAATACAGCATATTATATTCTAAATAGAGCTCTCATTAGAAAAACCATAGAAAAGACTCCATATGAAATCTGGAAGGGAAGAAAACCCAAAATTAGGTACTTCAAAGCATTCGGATGTAAATGCTACATCCTTAATGATAGAGAGCAACTAGGAAAATTTGATCCTAAATCTGATGAAGCAATTTTCCTTGGCTACTCAACACATAGTAAGGCTTATAGAGTCATTAATAAATAAACCCAATCTATAGCAGATTCAATATATGTAGATTTTGATGAGACTAACTCTGCAGGTAAGAAAAGTTACACTCCGAAAGACCCAGTTCCGGAAGCTGAAAAATTTGGAGAAAAGAAGGAATTAGGAATTCCTAATTCATTTCAAATCAAGAAGTACAAAGAGGAAGATGAAGGAATATCCTTTAATCTAGAAGTACAACAAGCTAATCTTAACCCACAGGAGATTGACTTTAATCAAGGCCAAGAAGGAGTGGTTGAAACTGAAGTGGAGTAAGTCCTAGTTCAACATAAAGGCCTACAAAGGGAGATCCGGACACGGAGATCATTCCATTGAAAATATTCTGCATGATGTTCAGAATCCCGTAAGAACCAAAGGACATCTCAACAGGATGATGAGTCACGCTGCTTTTGTCTCTCTCATAGAGCTAAAGAAATTTCAAGATGCTGAAGGAGATGAAAGTTGGATGATGGCAATGCAGAAAGAGCTAGATCAATTCACCAGGAATGATGTATGGGATCTAGTACCACCTCCTAAAGGAAAATCAATCATTGGCACCAAATGGATTTTCTGGAACAAGCTAGATGAATCCGGAGTAGTGGTGAGAAATAAAGCAAGATTGGTTGCCCAAGGCTATAATCAACAAGAAGGGATTGACTATGAAGAAACTTTTGCATCTGTAGCAAGGCTGGAAGTAATCCGGATTTTATGTGCTTTCGCATCATCATGGGGTTCACACTATAACGACTTGAAATTTCAAAATTTACTTATAATAAATTATTATGGTATTAAAATATCATTAAAATTATTTTTTTAATTATTATTATTATTATTATTATTATTGGATATAAGACATGAGGAAGTAATTTAATTAAGAAGGGATGACTTAGGCATTTAATTATTTGTTCAAGGGCATTATTGAGAAAAAAATATAAAAACAACACCTCATTGTACCGTATCAGTCATTCTTCTTTATCCCCTTATCCTTCTTCTTCATTTCCCTCTTCATCTCTACCATATTCAAAATCTCCCTAACCTAAAAGCTTCAGGTTTCTTCGATTCAACTTCAAATTCTTATTAGAAATCGATCTTTAAATCTTCTATCATCATCAATTTCAATGAATTAAGGTTAGAAGAAGAGGATTTCAGTTTTTAAGGTTCGGATGGATAGTAACCCAAATTTGAGGTGAGTAATTTTTGATGAAATTAAAGCTTAATTAGTAGAATCCATGGTAGATTAAACATATTTATGGTATTAGGAAGTTTATTTATACAATATCTTGATAGAATTATTACATGGTTATTGTAGAGGAAGCTAATACTAGTAAAAGACAGGGGAAATAGGTGGAAGAGAACTAGAACGAGTTTAGGAAAAAGGTTTGTGTCTCTAATTTTGATTTCTCGATTTTTCGGAAAATTTCCAGATTTGTATCCCTATTTTGTTTTGATGTTTTCTCTTATTATATAAATCCAATTTGAATGATTCTTGATTCTTTTGACACCTACAGAAACTAAGGAATATATGTTCATAAAAAACCTTATTGAGTTTTGTTCGTTTTCAATGTCAAATTTTCGTTTGAAGTTGAGTCATGAAATCTGCTTTCGGAAAATCTCAGCTTTGTACACGGTTTAGTATTTTGATCATAACTTTGGCTATACTATTTGAATTTCTCTGATTCTTGTGGATTTGGAAAGCTGAGACATGTGGCTAATTATGTTTAGAAGGAAATTCTTCGATTGGATGATGTTTTAATAGTGAAAAATGCAGGGGAAGTCAGGTCACGAAATCTGAAAATTTCTGAAAAATATGAATGTTGATTTTATTGTGTTTTAATTGAAGCTTGACGCTTTAAAATTCAGGATTTGAATTTATTAATTATTGAAATTATGTTGAATTATGTTTGATGGTTTATACTAGAATTTTTAAGATATTATTTTAATTTATTGCCCTTAGTAAACGAGTAGGAAATGAATCCGGGTATATTGGCACCAATAAAGGGGGTACAGTACTATATAAACAATTGAAGCTTTGGCTTCGGGCTTCGGCCTGTATTCTGATAGAAATATATTGATATTGAAGCTTTGGCTTTGGGCTTTTTGCCGACATTTGGAGCTTCGGCTTCGGGCTTAGTACCGCCCTCGTATCCAATACTGTTATCACTGCTTAGTTTACTTTGGGCAAATGAAGAATAATGTGATACTGTTTAAGTAAATTGAATGACAGATTTTTTGTTAAAATGCGTGTATTTGAATTTCATATATTTGGTTTTAAAATATGTTTTTATGATATTTTTTTTAGCACAAGTAAATGTATTTTGTGTTAAAAATCTTTATGAAATCGTAATTACTGTACACCACTAAGCAAATTGCTTAGCGTGTAGCTGTTTTTCTACACGTTAATGGAGATTTGTAGATAGCTTGGACCAAAGTGGTATAAGTGGATCAGGTTGAAGAGCATATAAGGAAAGACTCGAGGTGGATTTTTATTTTAATGTAATATTCTGATTTGTAGAATAATGGCATGTACTAGATAATATGAGAAGTGTGAATTGTATATTGTTGATATTTGGAGTTATAACTTATGGAGTGTATTTATGAATGTTAAGTTTTGGAATTAACATATATAAGTAATGAGAGTGAATTTGTTTAAGTATTAATGTAAAACTTACTGAATTAGTAAATAAGATATCGGAGGCTATCGTTACTGTGACACTCCCTATAAAGGGAGTGTTACACACACTATACCAAGTGGATGTCAAAAGTGCATTTTTAAATGGTGTTGTCTAAGAAGAAGTCTATATTAAGCAACCACCAGGATTTGAAGACCCAAAGCATCCGAATCATGTCTACAAGCTGAAGAAGGCTCTCTATGGATTAAAGTAGGCACCTAGAGCTTGGTAAGAAAGATTAACCTCATTTCTAATATCCAAAGGTTACATCAAAGGCAAGGCAGATACCACACTGTTCATCAAAAAGAAGAAAAGTGGTATCATTCTAGTCCAAATTTATGTGGATGGTATCATATTTGGAGCAACTGATGAAAGAATGTGTGAAGAATTTAGCTCTCAAATGCAGAAGGAATTTGAGATGTCCATGATGGGAGAACTCAATTTTTTCTTTGGTCTATAAATCAAACAAAGTCCGGATGGGATTTTCATTAACCAGTCAAAGTACACCAAGGAAATTCTGAAGAAGTTTGAAATGGAAAGCAAGCCCATGTCCACTCCAATAGGATCAGATACAATTCTATCCAAGGATTGTGAAGGAGAGGATGCTGATCAAAAGCTCTATAGAGGGATAATTGGCTCACTCCTATACTTGATAGCAAGCAGCCTTGACATACATTATGCAGTCTATTACTGTGCAAGATTTCAAGCCAATCCCAAGGATTCTCATCTTAAAGCTGTAAAAAGGATCCTTAGATACCTACTAGGAACTACTAAAGTTAGGCTATGGTATCCTAGTAATGGTGATTTCACACTCCAAGGGTTCACTGATGCAGATTATGGCAGAGATACCCTTGAGAGAAAGAGTACATCCAGAGGTTGCCATTTCCTTGGAGATATATTAGTATCATGGTACAACAAGAAGCAAACTTCAGTTGCCTTGTCTACTACAGAAGCTGAATACATGGCAACTAGAAGTTGTGTAGCTCAACACCTTTGGATCAAGCAACAACTTGAAGATTATGGAGTTCAATCCGGATGTGTGGATGTTATATGTGACAGCAAAAGTGCTATTGATGTGTCAAAGAATCCAGTACTCCACAGCAAGATGAAGCATGTCAATATAAGGCATCATTTTATCAGGGATCATGTGAAGTAGAAGGATATTGCATTAGTATACATTCCAACCAATAAGCAAAGAGCAGATATCTTTACTAAGCTACTAAGTAAGGATCAATTTGGAAAGCTAAAGGAGTCAATCAGAATGTTCCATCCAATTTGAGGGCTAATCCAGAAGACAGATTGGAATCAAGCCGGATTCGTGGCAAGAAAAGTCAATCCAGAAGAGATTGACTTGGAGAAAAATCTATACCGGAAGAAACTCTACCACGTCAGCAGACAGGATTGATAAATGGTAGTAAAAGTGCATAAAGGTAACAGTTACTTTTTGACTTCAAACGTCTATTAGCTGTTACACGCACGGTAAATTTGACAGTTTATTTTTAAAATAAACCATTCCCATTCTCCAGTTAAACTAAATTTACATCTCTCCTAAAAATCCGATTGCCGTGTCATCAATCCAACCAAATTACCAGAGTTTGGATTACCAAAGTACCCTCACTTTAAAAATTCTATATAAACCCCTTAAAATCATCCTTCTTCCTCATGCCAGCAACTACTCTACTATTACTCTGCAAAAATTGAAACCTAAAACCTAATTCCTTCAATCCTTTCTTTAAAATAGCAGCAATCATGACTAAGGCTAGACCCGTAATGCTTCTAACCCAAAATGTCTTCTCAGAATCTAATTTGAAAGACAAGGATTTTATCCCCATAGACTATAAACCCTCTGATTCTGTTATCCCTACAGATTTCCTAGGAGATAACTTCCTCTTTGAAACCGACCCCTATTCCCGGCTGTTTGAGGATCAGCACCTCATAAACTTCCTAAAAATAAACTGTCCAACATATCCAGACTTGGTCCGGGAGTTTTATGATAATTTGCAAGCAAATAAGAAATTCAACGCCCTGCAAACTATAGTTCAGGGTAAAAGGATTACAATTTCTCCGGACTTCTTTGAGCATTCACTTCACATGATGAACAACGGAGCTTTGATGAGGGTGCATGGAGATGAAGCTAAAGTGAAATATGATGCAGAGATGTGGCTTCCGGAGAGGTATTTTGGGGAGCAGTTTTCAACATACTGCTTAAATCCCAAGATATCTCCAACATGTGCTAGTTAAGTTAGTCCTCATTCGGAAGGGCTCACTAACCACAGTGTCTTCCTTCCAGCACTGTGTGTTAGAGCACTAGGTAGAAAGTAGGGAGGTCAACATGCCTGTGCTCCTTATTCACTACATTAAGCATTATAGGAATTCCCATAGGGCTCTCATAACCCGGATTCTTCAAGCAAATCAGATAGATTTGACCGGATTTCAAGGTATTAATGGAAAGCCTATTATGCAGAGGAACTTCCTGAACTTGAGATTCAATGAAACCTGGGATAAAGATAAAGCCAAAAGGCAAAGAGATTAGAAGAAGAGCAAAACTAGAAAAGCTATTGATCCAACAGAGGCTCCAGTGCCAAAGAAGGCCCAGACTGCTACACCCAAAAAAGTTAAAAAGTAGACTGTAATTTTGAATGATGAGGAAAATAAAGATACATAAACAATCACCCAGCTACTTAATAAATCCCCTGAAAAGCTAAAATTAAGGGAAAGGCTAATCAAAATAGCTGATTTATTAAAGAGATCGATTTGTGATTAGGAAGCAAGGGAATCTATTACAGCAGCTGCTGCAGCAATAAGAAAGGGCCATCAGAAAGGCCAGAAAAGAAAAACATCAGAAATATTGAAAGGGGGAAATGGGTCTGATAAAGAGGAAATAGAAGATGAAATGCCAGCGCCAAAGAAATATTTCACTTGGAAGGGGTGCACTTTTGATGAAGCGGTCAAGGCTTAAAAACATCAAAAGAAAATAGCCAAGAAACCAACTGCTATAGTTATTGATGAGGAGGCCACAAAAAGGGTTTTAGTGGAGGAGTTGGCAAAGGCCAAAAGTTCAAAAGGAAAAAATGTTCCAGATCTAATGAGGATATCCTTCCGGAGGATCCTCGGTATGCAGAGATGATGGCTTCTGAGGCAGACAACTACAGAATTAAAATCTTGCTATAGAAGGACTCGGAGGATGCTTTACTACACCAATCATTATAGATCAGGCTGCCTTGGCTGAGATGTCAAAAATTCTGGAATCCGGTTCATTCAACTTCCTACCCATCATAGAACCTCTTCAGGAGAACCTGCTACTTCTGAAAGCTGAAATTCTAAAAGAAATAAGTCATGTAAAGGCAATTGTAGAGGGTGTTGAGGACAATTCTAACACACTTGGGAGAGTTATTGTAAGTCCTGAAAAGGCATTTGAAGGGGTGACAGAGGATAATTACTGTCATCCGGGGGTTGAGGTAGGAAGAAGTGAAGAAAAAGAAGCCTCAAGCATCCAAATTCCATCGCCATTTAATGAGGTACCCCTTGACATTGCTTCTTTAAATATCTGTGCTGATCTCACTACTAATGTTATAGCGACTGTGAATACGGATAACTTAGGCACTAAAACTCAAATGGTGTCTAAAGAACAAGCGCCTAACCTGGATGATATCATTTTAGAGGAGGGATAGGGTTTGAGATCCAAAGAGAATGCTTCTAAAGCGGCCTCTAAGGTCGAGGCCAGTCTGGAGGAAAGGTCGGAGGAGATGAGAGAAGAATAAGATCAGTCCCATTCTAAGAAGAGTATTAATGAAGCTGATAATAAACCCTTCGGAAGCAGCTCTAGTTTCGGAGATGAATCCTCCAGCTCCTTTGAAGAAGAATCTCCTCCAAAAGTTAGCCCTATAGGAGTGCCTAAAAATAACATAGTAAAAGCAAAAGTTTCAGCAGTACTTCATCTACTGAAAGAGGCTGCTCAAGAGGAGAATGAAGAAGGGTACATTAAGCAGAGCCTCAGGACAATCTACACTCATTTAAGAGGGGTTGAAAAAGAATTGCTTAGATAAGCTTCTCGTCCGGATGTAAAGAAAGAATTAGGTGAAATCAAGTTGTCAGTAAAGCACATAGAAGAAAAGGTCTTGGATATCCCCACTCCAGGAGCTATTGTAAAAGCTTCTCTCTTGCTGATCAAACCAATATTAAATGAGCTTAGAGAAAATGGTTCCATAGCTAACCGGACTGCTGATCAAACCAAGACCCTGGCTTCAAACAACTGTGAAATAGTACTTAACAAAATCACCTCCTCCTCTTCTGAGCTCTCAAAAGACATTAAAGCCTATCTGGATATCAAGTTTGAAAACTTGTCAAAATTCATGGCTGAGAAGGACCATAAATAAGTTATCAACAATCTGGGAGTAGACCTGCAAGTTCTCCAGGAAATGCTGGTACACTTCATTAAGAAGACTATTCCCAAAATCCAAGATAAAATCCTAGATGACATGGGTGATGAAATGTAGAGTCATCTAGCCGGACTTGAAAAGATAATCACTGAATGGAGAGCTTCAATTACAAAGGAAATATCTCTCCAATCAGAATCCTTGCATAACATCCGAAGAGGAATAAGTGAAGAAATCTCTCTCCTTCAAACCAGCCTTAATAAGCTCTCAATATCCGGATCCTCCTCCACTCCTGCCATTCCAGAGAGTCAGCTCCTTCCGGTCTTCCATAACCTTATTCAAGCAATTAGAGATTCCTCCTTCTTTTGTCAGAAAGGAATGACAACTCTCCTAAAGGTCCTCTTCCCTTATTATGATCCCAAGGATCAAGAGCTTTTCCTGTGCATTCATCCGTTAATCAAACAATCCTATGACCAATTGAAGAACACCATCCGGCCTTACTATCTTACTCCTCCTACTATTGACCACATTATTGTTGAAAGATACAAAGGTAATCTAAATTACTCAATCTACTCAAATGCTTGGTAAGAGGCCTAGGATAACAAGACCTACATGGTGATTAATCCCTAAGCTAGCAATAAAAATGGGGAGATAAGTCTGTAAGGGGAAGGAGTAAGCAAAGGGAAAGAAAAGGAAGGAGGTCCATCCGGAGGGAATCAGACTAGCTATGTTCTGTAATCTTGTAAAATCTTGTAATAGCTAGATCCACTATTGTATATCTCTGTAGTTTGTAATCTGAACTTCATTGATGTTAACCATTGTTAGCAGCAGAAGTATATATAGTGAAAATATCTAATTCTCAAAAATGGCTTCTAAAGTACAATCTGCAATTGTACTAAAACAAATTTAGAAGCTAGAATTGAAAAATATTAGGGGAGTTAGGATGCTAGAATTATGGGGGAGTAAAATCCGTAGATGTCTAAGTATCAAGAATTATACTTAGTTCATATATACTCCATTCCCTTGTACCTAGTTTTTATTTCCATCAAATGGGGGAGATTGTTGGGAAATAATGATCTGGATCACAAAATTAAACTAATCTATCCGGATCAGGTTTGAAAGAAACAAAACATAAAACTATGTAAATCCCAAATCCAAATGGAAACATCCTGACAAAGATCCAGCTACAAGGTTGTTCATTGAAGACAACAAATACCTAAGCACAAGGAATTATCTGAATAAAGCTTGGAAAGGAAACAAGCTTTAATACCTCAAGAACAGTATCCGGAAGAACTGATTGTCCTAACTCCGGAAGCATGGAGATCTGGAGACAATGTGTCTGAAGACATCCGGAAGACTCACGCTTGAAGACAATGGGAAAAAGTTTCAAAGATAACGTTTCCCTCCCTTTTTGGTCTACATAGTCAAAGATCCTTTCCCCATGACCAAGATAAAAAGTGACAGCTTGCACTTTCCAGTAAAAGGACAAAAGGACTGACACCGGACTGAAAAAGCTAATAAACTTTTTAACCTAGACCAATAAGGAGGCACGTGGAGGTCACACCAAAAAACTAATGGTGTAAAAGTTGGTGCATCATAAAAAGCCAAGTAAAACGATCACTAATAACTTTTTAGCATCAATCCCTAGAATTCAAATGGGTTAAATTACAGTCTAAAAGATTGATCAATGGCTCTGGAAGCGCCACCTATAACCTGATCAAGGGTGAAGATTAATTACAAGTTTAACAACCCACAACGGCTACATTTATGATAGAAGACTATAAAAGGGGAGCTTCACCAAATGAGAAGGTTGGCTATTTGATTGACAAAATAAAGAAACAAAGAACGAGCATTCAATCAGCTTACAAATCCCTCCAAGAATCAATCAATTCAAAATTTGTTGCAAGGATTCCTAAGTAAGTTATACACTTAAGGAAATCCAGAACCAAAACCTTTCTGAAAACAAAAGTGTAAGGATCTCCAACTTAGGTGAGTTGTGAGATTGGGATACAATTTAAAGTTGGTGTTTTAAGTGGAACTCCCTGTAGGACTCAGCTTAGATTCAGGGTAGAAGTCTAAGTGATATATCCTACTAAAGACTAAAGGACTCAGCTAGGAGTTGGTACTTCTAGTGGTATATCCTACATCCGGAAGGCATCATCATCTAGAGATAAATTGTAAGGCTTGATTCCTGCTAGTTGGAAAAGAATCCACTAGTGTAAAAGCTCGGAGGAAGGAAACTCCGGGGACTAGAGTAGGCGGGGCCGAACTAGGATAAAATCCTTTATGTTTGATTTCTCTAACTCTTTATTTATTGCATTATATTGTCATAACTGCATCATCAGGATCATAATCAAACACACTATAATAAGACTTTTTAAAGTCTGTGTATTCCACGAAAAAGGGTCATTCACCCCACTCTGACCTTATACAGACCCTCACAAGGACTAACACAATAAATAGGGTGGATTAAAACCGATTAAGAAAGAATGAAATCTTTTAACTTGGCCTAATGAAAAATAGATAACATCATCCGTACTTGGAATCTTTATTTTAAGGTATAGTCTAACCACCTTGTGGGAATATCGTACCCAAATTCTCGGTGGAGCTTAACCGGGTGGCGACTCTATTTTAAAATACAGGATTTCAAGTCTCATATCCCTTAACATGCAAATTGGACTTAAATTCAATATCAACATCAATCCGTCTTTTTATCACGCTAAAATGAGGATCAATCCCTCGGCTCACTTCACAGCGCTCGTTATTTTCCCCTCGTGCTATGCATCTCAGGTGGTCCTTGCAGGAAAAAGGTTGCCCGCTCATAATATTTATAGCCATTTCCACCTCATCAACCTACTGTCAAGATCGGTTCATCTAGAATAATCTACGATCCAACGACTATCATTCGCCTATCTAGATTTTTCTACACATCCAGCTCTTACATGTATTTTCTACACAAGTATGGAGAATTCTAGATACATCTAGCTAAATGTAGAGTATTCTATATAATTCTACAAAATTCTAGAACATACCCGAGAAAACCTCCTTTCCAACGGATTTTGAGCTCCATCGCGAGCCAATTTGCGAGGTTTTGCGAGAAACTCCGCATGTCTAAGTGTTGGGTCGTGTCACTTGTAATTGTTTGTTATTGTGACTATTATTTTTATACTCCATTTAGTCTAAAAAATTAGTCCTTTTTATGCTTTTTCATCAGAACATTAGAATCAATAAAAATTTACTTCATCATCAAAATAATTAATGTATTCTGAAAATTCTTTTTCTTCTTAATTGTCAATTCATAATTTTATTAATATCTTGTCTCTTTCACAAATTATACAATGGTATTAGAGAAAGAACAAAGTTGCAATGATATTCTAAGATGACAATTAAAATGAATCAAGATAAAAAAAAAACTAAAATGACTAGTTTTTTAAACCAGATCAGTATTTATTATCTCACTTTTTTTGGTAATTTCATACTTTTTAATACCACTTTCTTTTCTCTCTCCTATTTTGTATTTTTTATTTTAAATTAAATTTTTCTCACAAACTATTAATTTTAGACATGGAGCTTTAAAAAATTTTGATTATTTTTTCTCTTCTAGACAATATCCATATTAATATTTTTTGACAAATTTTTCTCAATGGGTTGCATAGGAAAATTTGTAGTAAATTTACCTTTCTAAAAAGTTAGGTATAGGCATGTAATTGAAAGTTATAGAAAAAGTTTAGAGTAAAGTCATAGGAAACATACAAGTCTATTATAACCATTATATAGTATTGTTATGCTCTTCTTGTCAATGTTATCGAAACAGGATCGGAAATCAAACCGGTGAAGGCAACAATTCATGATTTTTATGATTTTTTTTATTTGACATGAATAGTTGAAATCAATTCTCGTGAGAGAGAAATGGATAATGGGAGTGTGTAACTTGAACAATTGATTTGGCCGTGCAGATATATGCCCTTATCTGCCGTATTGGAATTAATAACCAAATATGTCTTTGTTCCAACCACTGCGTAAGCCCCATACAAAGGATAGGCTGGTTTGATTATGGTTCAATCGAATTCAACCATGGTTCAACTGTGGTTTAACTATGGTTCAGGCACGGTTTTTCCAGTTGAAATGGTCGATTCGGTCCGATTATAATAACATTGCTTCTTGTAAAAGGTATAGGAGTTTGTTGAACCCAGCACAAGTTGAACTGACTCAGTGTAGCTGACTCAATAGTGCTTAAGTGTTTTGATCATGTCAAATTAGCTCAGTTATGTTAATTAAATGAATAATGATGTTAGGTCAGTTAGACTAAGTTTGTTAACTGAATATATTGACTCAAGGGTAGGGTTAAATATTTAGGCTGACTTAGTTCTATGATTTAACTCAGTGAGCTGATTAGTTACTTATATCCCTGGATTGAGTACTGTTCACTCAGCCCACTTTATTTAGGTTTTATATCAGCTAAGTTCATTTGATATATCTTTGGCTGAGTTAATTTGTTATTACGTGTGCGCTGACCTTTCTATATGTAGAAAGAAAAAATATTCTTGTTTGTCTCACCATTTACAGAAATTAAGGATACACATCATACAAAAGACAAAAAGAATTAATTCGCGACAAAGGATGCGCTACACAACAAAAATTGTCCGGAGAAAAGCTGCAAGAAGACAAAGTCAAAACAGATAAATTGCATCGCATTTCTCCTGCCATCGCGCGCTTCTGCAAATGGTCAGAGTACCAGAAGGAATGGGAAAGTGAAACGTAGCATGCAGCGCCAATTTTCTCTCTAACAGATTCCAGCATCCAGGAGACAAGAAATTTAAATTTCTAGTGCAGATTCAATCCCTCTCACAATGGATTGATTACTATCTCACAACGGTGCGATTCTATCTCACAACGAATTGATTTGAAGAAGCAATGGGTGGATAGCTAAGTTGGCGAATTATATAAGATGTCAAGACAAGTTCAACGGCTACTTTCAACCTTTTCACTAGAAAAGGAGCAATAAGGCAAGCGTTAGAACTTGGTGAATACACCTGAAATTTCTACTAAGTTGAATCTCTGTCAAAATCACAGCAAACAAGAAATTCAATCAAGAAGCACTACTCCGCCTAGGGTAAGGGAGTTGGAATTATTGGATTAAACCCAAGACACTCTCTTGGGACTGGAGGTAGGCACAGGTTGTTGAACCAGTATAAATTGTTGTCTTCTTTACTTTGTTGTAGAAGTTTTCACTATTCCCAGTCAGTCAACTGACTTACTCAGCGGAGTGTGTTTATCTCGCGAAAAAGTTCGTATTTGAAGCTAGTTTGTCATCCATCCCCCCTCTGACTCGTTAAATTATACGTATATAGGGACAAACATAGTTCATATATATCCCATAACATTCATATACATTTATTGTAAAAGGTATAAGAGTTCTTATAAGGGTACAGACATCCTCTAAAATTCATCAAAAACCAAACTTAGGAGTTAGATGAAGGACTTAAAGAACTGAAAATTTATATCACTAAATTTATATTACTAAAGTCATATTTCACATTATAATAGTTTTATTTTTATGGTCGCTAATAGTCATACTCAGCCACGTAAGGGCATCGTCACATGAGCAACGACATCCAATCACGTTGAGGTCCAAAAACTTCACACTCAACTATATTATCATTGCATCAATGGTGATTAGCGCGACGCCATTAATGTTAACATGGCTTCGACGCCTACTATCTAACATGGTAGGGACCCACTTATCATTATTACACAAAAAAATGTTTAAAGATAGCATCTCTCCCACATACGAGTTACGCATTCACTACCACATTTAGTACTCTCATCTCCCTCTCGAACCACTAACTTGAAGACTTCGTCGGCACCCAGCCTAATTTATCTTTTGACCCTCCTTTTGCAGATCCCAACGACTTGCAATACTAGAAGCTACGGAGGACATCATTAATGGATATGAAAAAGATGATTATTGTCATATATATTAAACTATAGCACGTTAGAGTTAAGTTTAAAACGATTACGTGGGGAAAATGTACCATGTTTTTCATGATTATTTGATTTTTATAAAATAATTATTACTTTGTACATTTTTATTATTGAATCAAAGTTCATACAACTTGTATATAAGTAAAGTAATTGTAGGAAGCACCATATATTTTGTTATAGAAAAACAAAATATCTGACAAGTTTGAGCCTTAAAAAATGAAAAAGCAAAATAATGCAATTTCTGAACATCAATGAAGTGTGCCATAAGACAAGTACAAATTTTCTCAGGAAACAATTACTCTATTTTATGAGACAGATTATTCTCAAACCGCAGGCCTTATTACATATGAAAAATAATTATATAAAAGGTAATTTTGAACTGCATCAAAGTCAAAAGAGAAAAAGAAATTTAAAGGTTATCATCCACCAATATATTATTACACGGAATTGAAAAGCCAATTATAATTGTAAAAGGATGAATTTAATAATTAGAATCTTTCAATTCGAGCTCTTGTTATCAAAGTTGAATGGTGGCAAATGATTTGGCTTTTATTGTTACGGTGTGATTTAATTTAAAAATAGTTTTTAAAAAATGGTTGAGATGATATTTAAAGGTTGATTTTAAAAGTATTGTAATAGATTTAGAAGCGTTGTAAAAGATCGGTATAATGTTCGATAAATTCATTAATTGTATTGATAATACCGGTAATATCATGGACTAAAATCTTTATTGGTATGACATCTGGTACAGTTTTGATAACATTACTTCTAATAATCATTATGTTATGTGGAAAATATCAAGGAAGAATCTCATATTGCTTGGAAAAATCAAGTAATATGAGTTTAGAAGTTAATTGAGCCCTCCGACCTATTAGATTAGTTTTTTGGGCTTAATTCTTTTAATTAACTTATAAAATTGGTATTAGAGCAACTCAAAGTGGTAACGTGTGTAGTGGTGACCCATAAAGTGGTGGCCTACGGGGTGGTAGCCGTAACCAACGAGGGCGTTGGTCTTGAAGGAGGGTCGAATGCTATGTAAAAATGCGAAGGGAGAATCCTACATTACTTAAAAAAACCATATGATATAAGTTTATAAGTTAATTGAGTCCTCTAACCCATTAGACTAATATTTTAAACTTAACTATTCCAATAACTTTTAACATATTACAGAAATTGAAAACGTGAAAAACACAGGTATTTTAATCCAAAAAATGAGAATTACACATTTGATTATAATCAATGTATATATTCACCAGTTGAATTCTATTAGTTATAAAAACATTCGTGGTAAACTAAATAAAAAAGGCAAAGAGTATATATATATATATATATATATATAAACTGGTATTAAAAATAAAACATAAATTGTAAATAACTCCCCCCGTATAATTTTTTTTTTTATGACATAAGGCTAAATGACTATTTTATATATTTATTTAGGCTTTTAATTTATAATTGATAAGTTTAAAGTCGTATGTCTCTCTAAATTAAATTATGTCTGATTTACTTTTTATAATTTATAAAAGTAAAAGTTCTCTCGAGTACTTATGTAAAGTACTCATTCTTTCCCCGTGTTTGAGCAGCCCGTGATGTTTTGTGTCATTTTTTATTAAGTACAGCAGATGAATTAGAGTGAATTAAATAATCTGTAATACATTTTAAGTTGAGAAGATAGAAGCTTCTTCCGCCAAATTTGGGATAAATAATACATTGCTTCTTTTATGTGTTAAGGGGGAAATTATTTATCAAATAAAAGAAAGAAGAAAGAAGCATAATAAAAAAAAAAAAATTAAGCGGATTGATGGGACAGAGAATGGAAATGATGTTTGCTAGTTGAAAATGGTACAGAAAAAAAAGGTGGGTGCGGATCATTTTGTTTCACATGTGTGACCATAATCTTTGACATATTAAATCATGGCAATGCCAACTAATTATCCTAAAAGTCTAAAACTCAACTACGTACCTTCATCCATTATTATTATTATTATTATTATTATTATTATTATTATTATTAATATAGTATCCGTGTGATGCACAGATAAGTTATTTATAATCAGTATATTTATAAATTTATTTTATATTATATATATAATAAAAAAAAGAAAACATTAAAGCTAAAAAAATATATTATATTGTGTATCAAATTTAATTGTGAAAAAAACTCATATTAATTCTTATATATGATTATAATCATTAGAATAGAATTAAATAAAATCAAGAACAACAAATTTATTTTAAAAAAAATAGATTTAAGAGATATATTAGTTGATAAATATACTTAGGGAGTGTTTGGTTCACATCAGGAAAGGGAAAGGTAAGGAAAGGAATGCAATTCCCTTTGATTGGTTTATGTGTTTGGTATGATCAAAAAAGAGAATAAAATTGCCCCTAATTTCATTTACTATTTTTAGATTAAAGAAAATTAATTATTTAACTATAATATAATAACAACAATATATAATCTTAATTACTTAACTATAATAAATAAAAATATAATTTATTAATTATTATTATTATTAATTAATATTCATATTATATTTATAATAGTTATAAAAATAATATTAATATTAATAATATGTATGGTAAAATGATAATATTTATTATTATTTAATATATTATTAAATAAATAGTAATATTATTAAATAAATATTGGAGAAAGATAAAGAAAGGGAATGATAATACCTAATGGAGTGGGAGGAATGGAAAGACCTTAAAAAGGTAATTTCGTTATCCAAAATAGGTAATGAATTTGATTCCCTTATCCAAATAAATAACAACAAAGGGAATGAGATATTTTAATTCTCTTTTCCTTTCTTGCCTAACCAAATGCCCCCTTAATGGATAATTATGAAATACGAATTCATTTTATCAAATAATTAAAAATATTCTATTATAATCCATAAGAAAAAGTAAGTATTATTATAAAATTCAAATTTTTTCTTGAATAGGATTATTATTCATACTTTTCTGCAGTTATCTTATGATTCTCTGTCAAATATTTGATTAGGATAAAAGAATCACATTAATTCTTAAATAGGATTATAATCAATTGAATACAATTAAATAAAATCAATATAATTAAAGCAGAAAGTATTATTGGCTAACAGGATTATAATAAATATTTAATTGTAATCAATATTAAAAAAATTTCTTAAATAAGATTATAATCAACTGAATTAAATAAAATCTAGAACAACAGATTAAATTATTTAGGAGATATATTAATTGATAATTAGGCATGTCATCAATTAGGCTCTAAAAGGTATAAGGATAAAAAAAAGTCTTTTAGGATTTCATTGCTCTAAAAATATTTCATTATTATCCACAAGAAGGAGTAATTACTATTATAAAATTCAAAATTTTTCTTAAATAGTATTATAATTTATACTTTTCTACAGTTATGTTGTGAAAATTTGATGAGGTAAAAAGAGCCACATAATTCTTGAATATGATTATAATCAATAGAATACAAATAAATAAAATCAATAAAATAAAATGAGAAAGTAATATTGACTAATAGAATTATAATTAATATTTAATTGTAATTAATATTAAAAATTTTCTTAAATAGGATTATAATCAATAACATAAAATAAAATTCAAAACAACAAATTAAATTTTAAAAAATAGATTTAAGAGATATATTAGTTGATAATTAAGCATGCCATTAATTAAGCTCTAAAAGGTATAAGGATAAAAAAAATCTTTTAATATTTCATTGCTCTAAAAATATTTCATTATTATCCATAAGAAGTAAGTAGGATTATAAAATTAAATTTTTTTTCTTAAATAGGATTATAATTTATATTTTTATCCAATTATCTTGTGATTTCCCGTTAATTATTAAATAGGATTATAATCAATAGAATAAATTTAAATAAAATCAAGAACAACAAATAAAATTTTTTAAAAATAGATTTATGAGATATATTAGTTGATCAAATAATTTAAAATATTTCATCATTATTCATAAGGAGTAAGTACTATTATAAAATTCAACTTTTTTCTTATATAGGATTGTAATTTAAAATTTTATGCAGTTATCTTGTGATTCACTGTCAAATACTTTATGAGAAAAAAAAGAGTCATATTAATTCCTAAATCTATTTTTAAAAATTTAATTTGTTGTGATTTTATTAAATATTTATTATGATAATAATAATAGAATAATAATTAAAAGTATTCCATTATTATGTATAAGGAGTGAGTACTATTATAAAATTTAAAATTTTTCTTAAATAGTCTTATAATCCATCAATCAGCAATGGTTTTTTTTCACTTTAGAGAAAATAATATAAGAATTACAAAATTTACCCAAAAAATGGTATTGTAGAAATAGGGAGAAATAACACCTGTTTAAAATGAAACAATCCAACAATACAAAATAAATAATACATAACATCAAACTATTGTTCTGCCAAGTTGGACAATATTTTAACAAATGCTAATATTTCTTTAAAAAAATACATATTAATTATTCTTCTCCTTCTTAATTCTCATCTGTTTAGCTCGATTGCTTGAAATTTGTGCATTATCTTCATCTACCAATATCGACGGTGTCAAAGTTTCATTTCTCATCTACAGAGGTGTGAGAGGAGAATTGACCTATAATATAAATGTTAGAGGTACCTTAAAATTTTCATTTGTATATGAAAATTGATCAATATCGAAATCTAGATCTTATTGTTAAAAAATTTTAAATTAAAATATATATGAACTAAAATGCAAATAATACAACATACTAGTTTGAAGTTACTTATAAAATAAAATTAAACTTATAGTCAAATATTTGATGAGAAAAAAGAGTCACATTAATTCCTAAATCTTTTTTTTAAAATTTAATTTGCTGATTTTATTAAATATTTATTGTGATAATAGTAGAATATTTTTAATTATTTCACTTGATCAAATAATTAAATATATTCCATTATTATCTATAAGAAGGAGTCAGTATTGTTATAAAATTTAATTTTTTTTCTTAAATAAGATTATAATTTATTTTTATGTAGTTATCTTGTGATTTCTTGTCAAATATTTGATGAAAAAAAAGAGTCACATTAATTCTTAAATAAGATTATAATCAATAGAATAAAATTAAATAAAATCAAGAAAAAAATGAAATTTTTATATATTAGTTAATCAAATAATTAAAAATATTTTATTATTATCAAAAATTATTTTCCAAAATTTAATTCCTAAAACATTAATTGCTATACCTATTTTTTAAAATTTAATCTGTTGTGATTTTATTAAATATTTATTGTGATAATAATGAAATATTTTTAAATATTTCACTTGATTAAATAATTATAAGTATTCTACTATTATCCATAAGGAGTAAATAATTTTATAAAATTCAATTTTTTTCTTCAATAAGCTTATAATCAATCAATCAGCAATGCTTTTTCCCAATTTGGAGAAAATAATATAAGAATTGCAAAATTTACCAAAAAAATTGAAAAGGTAGAAATAGGAAGAAATAACATCTGTTTAAAATGAAACAATCTAACAATATAAAATAAATAATACATAAAACCCAAATAATTCTGATATATTAAATAAACACCCTTCAGTATATTGTTATACTAACAAATATTTGTTAATTTAATTTAAAATAATATTAAAAGTTTTGAAATTTATTTTATAATAAAATTAAAATTATAACGCAAGTACTAAACAAAATAATGGCAATACTAAAAATTCAATTACATAAACTTTTACTTGCCTTTAAACTTTTGTTGGAAAGTGGAAATACTAATTATTTATTTAGTTTAATGCAAACAAATGTCAATTAGTCAATATTATTTAATGTAAAAAAATGTTAATTAGTCAATATTAAAAGTTTTAAATTTATTTTATTTAATAATTTAAAAGATATAGGGGTAAAGAAGTAATTTAAGACTTTTTTACTTTTATATATGTATAGATTATTATTATTATTATTATTATTATTAATTTATTTGGAGCAGAAATATAAGCAGGGTTTGTTTTGGACTAATTGATTAATTAATCATATTATATTTTTAAAAAAAAACTTGCCTTATTTGGGTTTATATTGAATGAAAAGAAAAATCTTCAACTCATCTTCGATGTGACTCGAATCCGGGACCTCTAGAGTTCATAGCTTTAGTATAGATCACCAGGCCAACACCTCAGTCACATTTCATCATATTAATTAATTTTGATAATATACTTTTTTTTTAAGGATAAGTTAATTGATTCAAAGTTGTGATAAATGTCATATCTTGTTGGTAAAGACTGAATATGTGATATAAGCAAATGTAGTATGAATTATATTCATGATTAGGTGTAACTTTTATTTATATTTATTAATATAAGCCCAACTGCACGATTTAAAAAAAGTTCGAAAATAAAATGCACCCTAGACTAAGGAAATCACAATTAAGCAGAGTATGGTGATCTTTACATTTTGCATATTATGCTCCACGTTTGAGCATTCTGAATTCTTTCAATTGGCATGTGCATTTGGTTCCGATGGCATGTGTCAATAATTACCCCTATTGTAAGACTCTCAAAATTAGAGAGCAAAATTGAATTACAAAAATGAGTTTATTATCTCAACTCAAGTTTACATTAGAGAATATATACCTAAATTGAGTGATTCAGTTACTGCCTTGTTAGATTTGATAACATTATCAGTAACAGAACTTTAACAAAATAACTAGTAGCCATCTACTTAATGCTAATTCAGTATGCCACATCATCAATTCGACTACTGCTACCTCTCTTGCTGAAACGACTACATGTTTAGATGTTTAGTTTATGTAATGACTATGAAATAGAATAAAAATAAATAAAAAATATGAAATATAATAGTAATCAATAACATATTTGAAATAATTGTTCCTAGCTATTACAATTTCATTGGAATGCAAATTCTTTCTATTGACCTGAGAAAAGATATTATATGAGAGAATATAATAGCTAGGAATTTTCAGGAATAATATAAATACTACGAGTGGGTATTATCTATCGGCTTAAGCTTTTAGGGTCAATTGGTTCCATGGCATGATTTCAGAGTAGCTTGTACCTTAAGGTCGATGGTTCGAATCGTGGTAGCTCCCTTTGTACACATGGTAAAGTGGGCACGTGTTGTATTCGCTTTAAGGCCAAGGGACATTCACGTGCGGGAAAGCGTCAGAAATAATATAAAAATTAAGGTTAGATCTTATCTATCAACTCAACCTTTTAAATCAAATGATTCCATGACATCAACCGCTACATTTTTTCATCTCAAACTTCACAGTAATATCTACTTACATCATTGATTTACACTCTAATATTTTTTTAAAAGGTCACACAAATTTTTGTCACTTGTACGAAGTAATATACATGACAATTTATATTGATGATTATTATTTCACTTTAAAGGATCCGTTTATTCAGGGGCGGCGCCAAGGAGAGGCGGTCCCACACTGAAAATCAGCTATAATAGAGGTATATTTTCACTCTCAACTGCCCCCATTTTTTTTGAGGAAGATGAAGTTAAAATGAACTTTCATAATAATACTTTATAAATTAGCCTACATTAATTAAAGCTTAATGGGCCAACTGAAAAAATTTGGCCTTAACTTTTTACTGTCATTATTAAAGGCGGGCTTTACATTAATTGAATTGAATTTGTTGTTTAATATATCAAACACAAGTAATACATAATCAAACTTTAACTTTTATATTTAAATGTTTAATTTATGCAACTTAACAATTAATTTGCTTACTGTTTTAACTTGTATTTTTATTTTCATATAATTTATTTTGTTCATAATTGTGAAAATTAAAAGGTTAGTTTAAAAATTTCAGATTTAAATTGACATAAACTTTAACTAACATATAATTTATAATTTGATTATGTAATTTTTATATTATTTATCATCTGGATACTTTATTGTTACGTCTTATATGAATCATTGACTATAAGAGTTGTTTATATTACTTCTTTGCTTTTAAGGGGCCGACTTTTTGCTTGTTTTCACAACTTGTCAAAATTGACTTAAAGAATATAGCTAGCGGATCTAAGTTTTACCCCTCCTAAAAGGACCTCCTAGACTGCTACTGCGTTCATTTGTATAAATTTTCAGTGTATTCAATATTTGTTCATTTGTATCACTAGACTAGTTAAGCACATCTTGAAAACTTCGTCTGCAAATTTACTTTTCAATTAACATTAAGAATAATTATGGAATCTAAGTCCAAAAATTTCATAGAGTTTTTCTATAGTTATTTTGTTCTATACAAGTAACTATTACCTTGTTATATTCCACCACTAAATGATTGATGTAAAATTTGATCCAATGGTAGAAAGAGGTAAACCAGTAATTAATTTATGAAAATTATATAATATGATAATTGGATTCTTATCATTCTACCAAGCTTATTAGAGCAAGTCCAACCATTTCATATTTTGGAAAATTCTCCAAAATGAGGAATGAATATGGGCAATTGGTCGATCCAACCATTCTCCGTACATTACTTTTTATAATTTTATTGCTTTTAGTTTTTATTTTGTTATTCTTTTTGTTAGTTTAATAGTAGAGTATTATTATTTTAAAGGGAATTTAAATTAAGAAATATAAAATAAAAAAGATGATTGAAGCAAAATAGGGAATGAAGAACACAAAATGGGAAATATGGTTGGACTCTCTCATTATACATGTTGTGAAAATGCTAGGCAAAGCTTTAAACTTTAGATGGAAAATATTAGTGGGCTGGGTCTTGTAAGCATGGATCATTTGTTCTCGGAGCTCTATCAATTAGTAGTTGATTGTCTACCCACTCAATAATTTCCCAAACAATCTTTGCCTTGCATCAATTTTTTTAAAAAACCCTCGTCCGAGATGATGAATCTCATTTTCATAGACATCTACACACCATAACTTGTTTCTCATTCTACATATAAAATTACTCGTCAGTTTAATGTAAGCAACCAAGTGAAACAAACAACACCAATTAGTAGTATTTTATCTAGGTTAGTTAAGGGCTTTAAATTACCTAACCCAAAAATTTCAAGCATAAGTTCTGATATACTTGGGGACTATTTGGTTCAGTTGTTATTTGTTTTTGCCGCTGTTATTTATTGTTGTTGGTAATGTTTTGTTTATAAAATTTTATAATTGAATAAAATAATTAAAACTGTAATTTGATATAAAAAAAGTCAAAAACAGTTATTCAAGAACTCTCCGTCTAAATACTCATTTAATATTGAGATAACTCATTTAAAAAAAATGGAATTTAATAAGTATATTAACTTACCAAAATATAAATATCTAGTTCAAAAGAACTACAATGTTATGAAAAATGTGTGAAACCCACCACATAATTATAATGATTAACAAACTTAAACAAAAATCGGAGAATGAAAAGGATTCCCTTCATTTGTGTAGCAAAAAGTTAGTCAAATGTTAACCATTCATTTCAAAATGATATGTAAAAGATAATTTATAAATACTCAGATTAAATCTCCATTTATGTAGTGAAAAGTTAGTCAAATATTAACCATTCATTTTAAATTACTATGTAAAAGATAATTTGTAAATACTTAAACCGATAATAGCCATTCATTTTGAAATGAACAGCTATGATGAACTCAATTTTTTCTGCATATGATTCTCAACTACGGACAATGAAATATGAGAAACTACACTTCATGACCCCTCCATAATATTGTCTTCAAAATTAACTAAAATGTTAGTATGTATCAAATTCAGAAAAATATTAATCATTTTGAGTTAAGTAATAAGGCAGCAAAATTGAAGGAACAAATTTTCATAATAATAAATAAACATTAAAATTCCGCTTTGGCTGAGAAAGCAATTTACAAATTCATAAATTAAACTATCTTTATATGCTTTCCCCTTAAAAAAAATATACATTATACACAAGTACAAAAACTACCTAGCAGCAACATGAGGGTAGGGACGAATAAAAGCAGAATTCATTTGCCAAATTTGAAGAGAAGCTGTAATGTTAGCTTCTATTGCATTATTGAACAAAAACAATTTAGCAGCTCCATAGATTGCCCTTGTTGGGTACACTCTTGATGTTATACATGTTCTTCCTCCTTGTCCAAAGCTTTCTATTATTGAATGGTCCACCTGTTTTCATTAATTACCATTCCAACTTCTTAATCAATTATTCAAAACATCAAATTATCATGTTAATCAATCAATTAATTAATTAGCCTTTACTTACCAGTATCCTAATTGAGAATTTTTCCCCTTCTAACACAGGAACAAAGCTTCCATATATTTGTTTATTCACATCATTTGCTACAGAAGATCTGTGAAGCATATTATTCACATTCATTCAATCACATTATGTGACAATTCGACAAAAAGACAAACATCAATTAGCATGATTAATAGTTTAATACCTGGTTTGGTCTGTACAAAAGAATGTCTTGAGTGTGCCGTTTTTCCCCTTTGCTACATAGAAGTAGACGGGAGTTTGCTCCACTCGGCTTTGATCAGCAAGAACAAGAAGACCGAATGGTCCCAACGCTCTTCGATGAGCAGCTCCTCTACTTTTACTACAGCTAAACTCTTCATTAGATTCCCCTGTCCTCTCAAGTACCTCCTTATCTATCTCAAACTCAGCAACAATATCTAACTGCAAAATTTAACTCATCATGTCAGAATTCACAAAAAGTACGCCCTACTTCAAAATTAATTTAGTTAATACGCCCTACCTGTGTGGCTGCATCAAGATCAAGAGGGAAAATCGATCCAGGCTTAACAACAACGTTTTTAAACTCGTTGCTTCGTAATCTCAAACTATCTACTTCTTCAACTGGCCATTGAATTAAATTCGAGCCGGTTTTAGTGTCCAATGAAACAGTTCTAGGAACTCCCTGAAGAGAAGCCCATCCTTTCTGAACATCAGCAGCTTCACTATCAGACTCACCTATCCAACCCCACAAAACTCGTCGTTCCTTATTTTGATCGTAAAACGTTTTGGAAGCATAGAAAATACCATAATCATATCTAAGACCAATTCCCACGTCGATACTCGGGTTGTCTGGATACCATTTACTGAGTTTATCATTATAAGTCCCAATAGCATAGTAATCATGTCGGTCATCGTCTAGACTCGCCTTAACAACATGCTTAACTTCAGGGCCGTTAACAGAAGTATCAACGCCGCTATTACTTGTTTTCGAAACGGGGTAAAAATCGACACACTCCCACATTCCCGTTCCATTAACGCCATGAAGGGGTTGTCTTTTTAGTTCGAAATTAATGAAATCTTCCGTATCGTATATTAAAGCAATCCCGGTTCTACCAAGTTTTGACCCGATTGTGATACGCCATTTGCCTTCTGACGTTAGCCAAGCGGTTGTCGGGTCACGGAAATCCTTGGGGTGGATCCCGGGTGGGGGGACTAGAACCGGGTTGCCAGAGTATTTGATCCAGTTGATTAGGAGCGGGTCCTTTTCGTCTGCTGGGAAAGCGAGGTTTTGGACTTGGACTGACTCGTTGGTTGAACCGGTGTAGAGCATGACGATTTTGCCGTTTGGGAGGATTGTCGCTGAGCCGGTCCAGACTCCATTGATGTCGTACCATTGGTCATAGACCATGGCTATGGGAAGGTGGAGCCAGTGAATTAAGTCCTTTGAGACAGCGTGTCCCCATACTATGTCTCCCCATATTGCTCCATGGGGATTATATTGGTAGAAGAAATGGTACCAACCTTTGTAATACGAGGGACCTACAAAGTTCATATACATTAATTAAATGTTTTTATTTATTTAGGATATAGTTTATACCTTTTCAATGATTTTATTTATGCAAAAACCACTTCCTGAGTCTTTATTGGCTGAATTATAATTTAACATCTAAAACTAACAAATTCGGGGATTAGTGAGTCAACTTATTACATATACTTATTTAATTGAAAGCTTAGTGAATTTAATAATGGTTAAGTGAGATATACTACAGAGTTTCATTGGAATTATTTTGGTATTATTTTTCAAGCTTTTATCTCAATAAGTTGCTTTCATAAACTTTTAATAAAATTATATATTTTAAATTTAAACAACATATTTAATCCTTTCTGATTTATTTTTTCTAAAATCAAATCTGCCGTTGAGCTTGAAAATAAAACTTAAAAAAAAAAATTGAAAAGCACGGCAATACTAGCTCTTAAGTAAGAGTCGTAATACAAAAAGCAGTGTTGGGTTACATAAAGCAACACCTATTGTGCTGAATTAGATAATTGAATTCCAACTCTAACTTAATCCCTGTACCATACGACTAGAAAACCAATATTATATAAAAATATAGATCCAGTATCTGTAAATCAAGGTGTGTTTTGTTTGGGTATAATTGTAGAACAGTGAATAATGTGCTGGATGGATCAGAAACCACGAAACAGTCATGTTCAACCAATTAGAAATCAAAATTGTACAGGTCAGACTCAGAAATTCATAATTATTAAAACTTGGCACCCATTATTTATCCAATAATTAAAGAAATTTCAACATGAAAGAGGACTGGCTTACCATTAGGATCTGAAGCAGGCATCCAATCGGAGCAAATGACAGACGGCCCAAGCAACCCATCATTTTCACAAAAATAAATTAATCAGCATATATAATAATATATAAATATAATTGTGGATGCAAACTACTATACGAATACGACACACTATTACTAAATTGCAAAAGTCCAATTTTATTAATTTCCAACCAAACAAACTCTAGTTTCTTTTTTGCTTCTCACGTGGAAATTATGTGCTTGCATAACTTTGACCATACGAAAATTCAATAAAAACAAACCCAAATAATTTAAAATGTCCTTTCCTCATTGTTTTATATCCTAATTAAGCTTATTAATTAATTAAAAAAACCACTTAAATAACAATAAAAACTGTATTCAGATATTGAATACAACTAGAATTTTCAAATAAAACCAACAGAATATATAATCATATGTTCTTTTTAAAACTGTTTGATTAATTAGATTCAACTTTTCATGATCTCCAAAAGTTCAGCAAATTTATTCCTAATACAATAATAATTTAATTAATTTCTTTTTTTTAAAAAATTGTCTAACAATAATGATAAAGGATTTGTCTTGTCCGAATATGGACTCGGGCGGCCCGAACATAAACTTGAGCTGTGACTTTAAGATTAAAGTACCAAAATTAAACCACTAAATCAAATTTTTTCCACTCATTTCTTTGAAAAATTGAAATAGATGATAAATAAACAAAGCTAATTAATCTGATGAAGTAATGCCATTAACGTTTTCTTCAAAAAGGTACGAGATCTCATTGCAACCAATCAAAGAATTTTAAGATTAATTAAATAAAGGGGTAGTTATTTATTATCCGTGTTTACTTAAAAATATCCGTATTAATGTTAATACTACTCTTAATAAAAGATGAGAATAAACAATTAGATAAAAAAGTAAATAACATATTTTTATTGAGCCTTAAACACGTAAGTTATTTAATAAGTAAATAAAATTGAAATCAAATAACGTACCGTTCATCCAATTCTTCTCCGGCTGGAAGTGGAAAGCTGTTCTTTGCCAAGACAGCATGCTGTTATTCCATGGATACGCCGGCGTTCTTGAATCGACGGCGATTAGGTTCACCTTCTCGGAAACTCCGGCGGAGACGCCGCGGGAGGACGGCCTCAGAATCTCGGGTTTCGCCGTCTCCGATAATGAAACTACATTCTCTCCTTCTGGTCGGACGATTTTAGGCGATTCCGCCCGGCTATTTATAAGAGCCACAGCTAGGACCACCAACAGAATTCCGGAAACGGCAGGGAGAATAATTTTGCGGAGGAGCCGGCGTTGGCTCGGCGGAGATCCGGTGGGTTGAGTCCCATCCGGAATTGGAAAGTAGTTGTTTTGTGATACTGGGAAAAATGGATTTGAATCTGCCATTATTGGCAAAGTTAAATTACAGAGAAAAAAATTAAGAGAAAAGGGAGAGAGAGCAAATAAAGAAGGATGCGATTTAGAGAAAGAATGGTTGGCATTTATATAGGTTGGAATGGTAACAATTAATAATCAGAGTGAAATTACAAATCTCATTAATTTTCAATTATCTCTCTTATTTTATACTAATAAATGTAAGTAAATAACGCGGACCTACTTTTTATTTAAAAAAATTATTTTATCGAGCTTATAATAATAGTAAGAAAAACTCATCTCACTCCACTTTTATATGGACTCAAACTTATGACAGCTTCAAAGCTCAACTAACCACTAGCCTAACACCTTTATCATATAAGCAGGCTTTCTTTCATTTGTATTAGTAAAACTATATTCTATTATTGTTGATTCATTACAATTTTTGTAAGGAATTGTCTTTTTGAGCTTATAGTAATTAACAAAGAAAAATTTAATTTCACCCATTAGAACCCATAACTTCTAAAATAATAGTTTCAAGGCTCAATTATTAGGCTAAACATATGCCACATTGTTGATTTATTACATTATGGGACAAGAAACAGTAAGACTAAAAATTTTGTGGGAAACAGTGGAAATAAATAGGAAATTTCCAAAACACATTTAAAAAGTTCAATTAGTTCAATATTCTCAATTAAAATGGAAAAAAATGGTTGAGAAAGACAAGTGTAAAATCTTTGTCCAATTAGTTGATTTGGGTATGAAATTAAATTTAGTTTTATTTCTAATTTTCCAAAATAGAAAATGTATCAATTATTTTTCAATGTAAATAATTAGGGTAAACTTAAAAAACATGTCATGTGGTTTGTTCGTTTCTTAAAAAGGTACTTGTGGAATTTTTTTTTCAAAATGATGCTTGTGGTTTCAAAATTTTCAAAATGGTGTATGTAGTTTGAAAATTAGCTGCTATACCATTTATTTCAATAAATTTAATATTCCTATATTTTAATTATATTATTTAAGAATTATATGTGAAGATTAGAGGGATATTCGAAAAATTTTCATTTTATTATGATTTTTTAAAGTCATAATCAATTTTTAATTAAAAAAATATTGATACTTCTTAAAAAGCTCTAAAATTTATCACTAAGGTGTATTATATTTTCATTAACTAAGCTGTAAAAATTTACTTCAAAATGAACATGATTACCCTTCAAAAAGTGGTTTTAAAATTTTGAAAATTATTTTTTTAAAATTTTTGAAACCACAATCACCCTTTTGAAAAAAATATTCAACAAGCACCTTTTTGAAAAATAACTAAATCACATGACATGTTTTTTAAGTTTACCCTTATTATAAACTCACTGGATTTTGATCAAACCCATTGCTATACATCTTGTGTTTTAAAAAATAATTTATACAATCACTACATTATATCTTTATCAAACTATGACCTTCATGCGTCTTACATCATGTGTTTTTCCTATAAAAAACGTTATGTTAGTTATTTGGGATATAATAGAAGTAATGTTTGACAAATGATAAGTCATTTTAATAGGTTTTAAGGTAGGATTGCACTAGATAAAGTAATAGTAAAAAAATTTTCAAAGCAATTTGAATTTTTTTTTTAAAAGCAATTTGAATTACAACATACTAAAATATATAGCTAATTTATGTCCATTTACGTACATTACATTAAGAAAATTGATACAAAAGAAGGTAATAAAAATACTGATAATATGATAAAAGTAATTATTATTGTGTTATAAATTATAGTTGTAAAATATTACTGCAAAAGATACTAATGTATTTATTCAAAATTCAAAAAAGTCATAATTATTTACTCTTATTTTTATAATTTATTTAACTTAAGAGATTTAGAGTAATTAAGAATCCGAATCCATGTTGCATAAGCCTTTTGAGCTCCTCTAAATGTTTGGTAACTAAAAAGTACAGGAGTTACATGGAGTTATTGATGAGAATAGGAATTCAATAATTTCCATGTGAATTGCAAAAGTAGGTAAATGGCCAACCACACACTCTACTAATTATTTAGGCCAATCTCCTACTTCATAAATGATGCTTATAGTATAATCTTTATTAATGGTTACTAGTTTCTACTATTTTATTTTGTTCTTTCTCAATAAAAAAATTCTAATTAATTTTTTATAGACTATATCATAATACCATAAATTAAAAATTTAAGTGATTTTATATATTTAGGTTTTTAGTTTCATTTATCTCTGAACAATTAGATATAATTAATTTTTATTTTTATTATTCAATTATTTATTTTATTTTAATAATTAAATTCTAAAAGTATTTATCTTAGTGGTAAAATAGTTAATTAAAACTCAAAGGTTGAAAGTTTGCTCCTAAGAAAAAAACCTCTTAATCATGCCAAGGCCGGAATTATGTAAAGAATGATCCCTCAATTTATACAAAAAAAAATTATAACTGCACCATTTTTTTTATTAAAAGGGCTCAATATATATGATTTACGTACTATTTCACCTAGAGCCTCGAAAATGTCAGGACCGGGCCTGTTTTATTACAAATAAGTTTCATTGTATATCTTTATTTTTAGGGACACACGCTTGTAATGTTTGTCCTAAATTGATAATAAAATAAAATTAAATAATAACATTATTCCACAAAACCCAATTACATGCAATTTTGATCCAATTGGTAAATTCAAGCCATATATATATTGAAGTAAAAATCATTACAAACTTTCATTTTTTTTATTTGTAGTATTATAACCGGCCTAGCTATACTAAAATTTGTTTGAATGATAGAAAGTTCGAGTTGAAGTTCTAATCTATACATCTACAATATAACAAGAAAAAAAAGTAAAATTTTGACTATGGAGAATAATATGATCAGTATTTTTTACTCTATGTTAATTACTAATTAGCAAGAAGTAGCAAAAAAAAACATTGTCATATACAAAGTCAATTCATTTCTAATTTAATTTATTATTATTTTTTAATTTCCAAATATTTTACCCAACTATTAGGATTTAAATCTATTATCCTTAATTATATATCCTTTTTATGTCCCTTATTTAGATTTTACCTTATATTAGACATGTAGGAGATAAAAAATAGGAAAAGAAAATTAAACATAAAAAATTAAGTAAAAAAAGTCTAACACATAGTAAAGTCTGAATGAAAGACGTAAAAGGAGACACAGTTGGTAACAGAAAATTTGAATCCCAACTGTTACCTTGAGATCTCAAAGCCATTTAGAAATCATACTCAGTTTGAAATGGGATCTATTTTATTTATATATCGTATCATTGTAACCCATTTTAGAATTCCCTTACAATTTTGATAATAAAATATATATCAATTGTAAGCCGTAAATTTTAATCAGGATAAAATCTCAAGATTAAACTTATTTAGAATTAATTGATAAATTATAAGTAAATTAATAATTAGCGGTACCTTAATATTTATTAAACCATAATAAAGAAAACATACCTTTTTTCTCCTCACCTCTCAATGATAAGAGAAAACAAACATTGGAAAATTGAAAGTGATGAACAGTAAATCAATTTAGCAGTTAATTGAAAAAAACAAAAAGTGAATTGCAACTGTCATGTTTTCCATACTTTTATATTCAATTACCAAGTCATTGAATAAATAAAACAATCCATTTAAGTATAGGAACGGATGCCATTATTCCTATTCAATTAATCTGTTTTTCCAATTCCCTTTATTCATATATTACCCCTACTAACTTCCTCCCATATATATATATATATATATATATATATATATATATATATATATTATATACAACGGTTGTTTAATTACCAAAACCGTTATTGTAAGTTAAAACCGATGGAAGTTAATCATGACAATTAGTACTTAATATACATTTAACTAGTTCAATCATTTTATTTTGATGTCAATTTAATTGTAGCGGGAAGGGAATTTAAACCTCATCCGATATAATATCAATAAGACTTGAAACCATCACACGAAGCCACATATAATCATTAAATCGGGAATCCGTAATACACATGGACCGCAATGATTATATTAAAATAATCTTACAATCTTTCACTTGGCCCATATGAAAATAAATATTTATATACGAGTCATCTTTAATTTACAAAATCACATGTATATATTCCATGCAAGAATTAAAACATTCGAGTCATGACTGTTACATGTCATTAATGTCGTCCAGTTCTCTTCCATGTACCACAGATTATTTTAACTCTCAATATACTATTATACAATAAACATTCCATTATTGCTCACTTTAATGTAACAATTATTTCATTGTTACTAAATATAAACCTATAATGTTATCACACCCAAATAAACTTTAATGCACAAGTCTAATATGGATAACAATTAAATGTGCAAAATTCCAACTTGAATCGAATATTCCCAAAGTATCGTTACATTCATATTGAGCTAAAACTTTTATTATACGTACATACAATTACAATGCTAAAGGACTTTCTATAACGCTCATATTCAATACATGGCCAGTAAACTTCTCGAGCAATAAACCTTTCGTTAGTGAGTCTATATAGTCGATTTTATTCTGATATGCTCAATAGATACTTTGCATCTTTTGCACTTCTTCTTTACGTCAAGTACTTTATATTAATGTGCTTCACACCCTTACATATGTTGCAGAACTATCACCATACAACCTCAACAATTTAACAATAATATCGACTAATCTTTACTTGAGATTAAGCTCCACAACCACAATCATAGAATCATGGTCTCAAAGCAAGCCACAATTTCAACATCCGTAGTGGAAGTAGCAATGACAACTTGCTCCCACTTTCCCATTACACCACTCCAATATCTTTTCTTGGATAGTAAATTCTTTCTATTACATATCATAAGTGACAAGAAGTATGTTGTCAAAATATAGAATAAACCCCCACTGACCTTGATATGTATCCATAATAGTAACACACAATGTTATTGTTAAACTTAAATACCATTAATAGGAAGTTCATTTCAGTCCATATATTGATGACCTTTATAATTTACATTACTTTCTTTAATGTTTTGACTCTCATTTTATGTATTTAACATCACCTTTGGGCAGAAAATGAAACACATAGCCTTAAACTGTCATTGATGCTATAACTTTAACCATTTAATTGATTTTACTAATATGTTCTGATTAACACACATAACATCTTTGGGCAGATATATATGTTGACCATTAACATATCAATAATATCCATTAAAATCATTAACCACAACCAATGATCTACCTTTGGGTCATCTCCTAGCGTTGTGATTAATGATTTCAATTGTCTACACCTTTTATGTCATTTATAGCATCCCTCCTAGTAAGGCAATTGAACTACATATTTAAAAATTTATTTACACCGAACAAGGCCACTTTGGTTACCAACATGTTCTCTATTCAAAATTTTTTTAAATATATCAAACCCATATAAGATGTTTAATCAAATAAGGCAAGGCCACTTTGGTGACTAACATGCCTTCCGTACATTTAACATTTATAATTTGAATCTTTTACTGTCATATAATATTAATTTTAGTCTTTTATATATGACCATTTATATGCATAAATAAATGTTTAAATAAATTAAGCAATATCACTGTGAGCGGATGGCCTTTTTCCCAACCGCGAGGACCGCGTGAGATGCGTAGCACGGGTGGTGGAAAGATAACGAGCGCTATGAAGCGAACCGAGGATTGATTCTCATTTTAAGCGTGATAAAAACATGGCTTGATATTGATGTTGAATTTAAGTCGAATTTGCATGTCAATGGACATGAGAGTTGAAATCCCGTATTTTAAAATAGAGTCGCCACCCGGTTAAGCTCCACCGGGGATTTGGGTACGATATTCCCACTGGGTGGTTAGACCGTACCTTAAAACAGAGATTCCAAGTTCCGATGATGTTATCTATTTTATATTAGGCCAAGTTAAAATGCTTCATTCTTTCTTAATCGATTTTGATCCACCCTATTTATTGTGTTTTTGGTTTATATGCCGTTAGCGCGTTTATCAGGCATTCAAAGCGGTAAATAAATAATTATGACAGGTATCCAAAAATAAATGTGGAAAAATAAAATAATAATTACACGGCTTTCCAAATCCTATACATTTTTCTATGCGATAAATAAAATACCCGAAGGCCTAATATTCATCTAACCTAAATCTATCTGCACAAAATGGTTAGCACAAATATGGCACGTTGTACGGGGTATATCACATAACATGCATAGTTAGTAAACAAAACAAGACCCGAGTTAGCGTGATCATGGCATATTTTATTTACGATTTACGGAGCCCGATTGGATGGCTAAAAATGAGATTTAAACGGCGTATGCAGGAAAATTTCGTCATATCTATATTTTAGACTCGATTGTTATTTTAACTGGATTATTAGTGAAAATGCCACATGGTATGGAGTGGGGTCTATTTTCAGAAGGTTTTGGACCTTCATCGTTGCACTGTACATCCTAGCTTCAGAAGTTTAAACTAGGTCGGGAAATAAACGAAATGAAACTGCTGTCTAGAAAGCCATGCCACCGGCAGCATGATTGAGGCCGTTGGCGGCATCATCGATGCCACTGGTGGTATCAGTTATACAGTCAAGTTACATGCTTTTCTGGATACCATAAAGAAAGGGTCCTGCAAGAAAATGGGGCCACTGGGGGCAAGTGAGGCCACTGGTGGCATGATTGATACAACCAGCGGCTTCAATTTCTTGCAGCAGCTGTTTTTGGCCGTAAAACGACCAAAAACCCAAAACTAAAGCGCAAACAACAACCAAAACACAACAAATAAATAAAATGGAAGCCAAAGAGATAAGAGACTCAGAATTTTTACCTCAGGGCCGTGAATCCACCTCTTCGTGATTCGTATGACACCTCTGGGGAGCTCAAATCATGATTTTGGGAAGTAAGGGGTGATTTGGTCTCTAAATCCTAACTTTGGTGATTTCTAAACTTAAAATGCACCTAGATATCAAGGAGTTAAATAGAGAAAAACCAAGAAAAGATGAATTGAATCCTCTTTTCTTATATTTTCTAGACTTTATCCCACTAAAACTAACTAAGATACTCAAAATTTGCTTCAAATTTTGAGTGGAGGGAGAGTGGAACCCTTAATTTGGCTGAGAAATGTTGCTTATATAGGCTAAAATCCGTTGGAAATTGCCTTGGATCAATTATCCGAAGGATATCGAACAGAAAAGTTGACTGCTGCAGAATTCATACCGTCGGTGGTATCGCTGATGCCGCTGGCGGCATCAACTTCCTGCCAGGTCTGAAAAGCGAGCATGGCCTAGCCTAAAAAGGTGAAAAGGTGCCTAAATCCGCACAAAAAGGTGTTGTAGCGGGATTTTTTTGAACTTTTAGGGTTTTAGTTGACTTTTTATGGGTATTTTGGACTAAATTATTTTTTGGGTAGAAATCATCGGTCTGAGCTACCATCGGACGCGTTACCGAACACGCCGAATTGATTTTTTTTCCAAAAATAAAATTCATAGAGAATTTTATATCGGTAATAAAAATTCTAAAAAAAAGAATTTTCATTATGAGGAATAAAAATCGAGTATACGTCATCATCGTCTCGCGAGAAGGACTGCAAAATCCCTTGCTCACAGGCTACCCCTCGGGAGATCACTACTGCCACATATTAGTATGATCACACGAAAGAGCAAGGGTTAGGAATGATACCTGATGGATGGCTGGTTTGCCCCTTGGTCAGGCTTGAACTTTGAAGATTGGTTGCCCCTTAGTCGGGCTTGAGCTTTAAGGATTGGTTGCCCTTTAGCCGGGCTTATGCTTTGAGGATTGGTTGCCCCTTGGTTGGGCTTATGCTTTGAGGATTGGTTGCCCCTTGGTCGGGCTTATGCTTTGTAGAGAGGTTGGTTGCCCCTTGGTCAGGCTTATGCATTGTAGAGAGGTTTGTCCCTTAGTCGGGCTTATGCTTTGTAGATTTGATTGCCCCTTGGTGGGGCTTGAGCTTCGTGGAGAGGTTTGCCAAGGGGTTCTGAAGAGCCGGATTGGTCTTTTGCCAAAAGGGTCCGAAAAGCTAGGTTGGTCTTTTGCCGAAAGGGTCTTACAAACCAGGTCGAACTTTGGTGGAGAGAGTTTGCCAAGGGGGTCTGAAGAGCCGGATTGGTCTTTTGCTAAGAAGGGTCTGAAGAGCCAGGTTGGTCTTTCGCCAAGAAGGGTCCGAAGAGCCAAGTTGGTCTTTTGCCGAAATGGTCTTACTAGCCAGGTCGAACTTTGGTGCATGGGGTGCCCCCGATAATCTGCAACAAGTGCCTTTAGTTTTACAGCAAGTGTCATTTGAGTAGCAAGTGTTACTTGTTTTGCATTTTATGTCAACTGTCATTTATAGATTGTGTGAGGTGCCCCTGCATTAAGAATTAGAGGAACTCGAGTTAGTCAAAGGATAAGTGATGTTTTTACTGCTTGATCAATTTTGTGAAATAAAAACATTTTTGCCCCTTCGATCAAGTAGTAAAAACAAAAGTATGAATTGTAAATTGAGTTAGGATTTTCCAAAGATCCAGAGGAGTCATTGCGGAGGTTTGACGAGTCGTCTGAACCATCTTAAGGGTGCCCCTTGAGGTTTATTTTTGATCGGTAGATGACTCTAAGCAGTTGGAGAGAACTTGCCCCTTCCAAGTGCTTCTTGTTGAATTATGGATGTTGGATATTTGGTTGGTGAGGCTTGATCGACGTGTTCGGGGTCTTGCCCCTAGCTTTCATTCCTTTATAGTTTTGCTTTGGATATTCTGAGAAACAGAGATTGTAAGAGTGTATGCATTAAATGTGTGTATTAAAGATGCATGATTATGCAGTATTCCGTTGAATCACGTTGGATGAGCAAATGATGCCTCTGTAGTGACCAGGTAGCCTCGTGTGATAGGAGTGAAGTTCCTGAAGGACGATTACGATGAAGGTCTTAGACCCGAGTTTGAGTTTGGTTTGAGGCTCGAACGATGTTTGTCTTTCTCCCAATGATGGTATGCCTTTACTTTTCTTGATTATTTTTATTTTGGTTCTAAGTTTTGCATAGACTGCCCCTATGGGTTTTCAATCTATAGAACCTTGTCTTAACGTTTGCCTGGACCGCCCTTTCGGGTTTTCAATCCAACAGACATATTTCTTGCATAGACCGTCCTTTTTGGATTTTCAGCCTATCTTCTTTTTTCTTTTTCTTTTTTTTAATGTTTATTTTTTTTATTTTCTTTTTTCTTTTTCTTTTTGTCTTTGTCTTTTGGCCAGACCTCCCTTTTCGGGTTTTCAATCCAGCAGACTTATTTCCGACTTTTGCATAGACCTGGATATTTTCAGTCTATCTGGATTTGTTTGTCTTTTTCATGTTGAATTGTTGTGTACTTATTATGGATGGGCTTTGAGTACCCTCCATAAATTTACTTGCAACGTTTTTACCATTTGGCTGTCAGGCATTCATACAATCACAAACGTAAAGATTTCAATACGAAAGACACTTTCAGTGAATGAACTTAACTGGAGTATAAGATGTTGGTAAACATTTCCATTAATCGAACTCTTGGTGTTAACTAGTCTTTACAGATTTTTAGGTTAACATCTTACTATTTTTCTCTCATGGCCCTAATTTTTTCCTGAAACGCCCTTTTCGGGTTTTTAGTTCAGCAGGCGACTTTGTGAAGAGATACCCTAATTTTTGCCCGACTGGTTTGTAGAATACCAACCGTCGAGTGTCACCCTAATTTTTACCCGATTAGTAGAAGACCGAAAGGCGGGTGATTTATTATATATATATATACTTTTTTAGTGTGTCACTTTTCTGATTTATTTCTTTTCATTTAGATTTGACAACACTTAAGCCTGTCTTGATTGACTAGGTCGATGAACTCGCTCTTGTATATGCTATGATCTTGATTGCCTCATTCATTGAGTGCTTTCTTCATCGCATAGGGGCTTCATTTTGATTTCAATTGACAATACCATGAGAGTTTGGTTTGTAGGAGTTTTTATGCTTGAAAAGTGCCTTCTTAACTGGCTTGTTTGCCATTCTGACTGCTCCTTTAGTCGGTGGTTCGTACAGAGATGATAGTGTTCAATTACACATCTCCCAATTAATTTGGAAGCTGCCCCTTCGATCAAGCAGTAAAAAAGCCCCTTAAAATTGTATTTTGTGGTCTAAGGTAATATGGCGGGGTGCGTCGTACAGAGCCAAGATATGTTCCTTCACGAATTTGGTCGTCTTCTTGATGCTTAGACTGGTGTAGGATTCGACTTTTGGCTTCTTTGAGAAGTATTGCACGACTGTTTTGGTGAACTTGTGTTGAAGAATTAATGATGGTCGGGCCTTATCGATAACATTTACTCTTCATGACAGGGATGGCCAAAGGGTTGAGAGACTATGAAGCCTAATAGGAGGAAGGTGTTAGACATTCCCATGAATCTATTATTGATGGCGCCTTTTTATCTTGGCCATGCAATTGCAATTCAGGTTTCTCAAGGTACAGATCACCGGCTTAATCTTCTTTTTGAGATAGTCTATATAACGGTTGAAAGTGGTGATGCTTTCATTTGATCGACTTGCACATGGTACCCTCGGGGATGGGATGCTTGAAAATTCGATGACCTATTCTGAGCGTATCTTCGTATGACTAGGCGTAACCGTTATCACAATCTTTAAGCACCTTTATTCTCTCACATTTGTTTTTAACAGGAGTTAAATTATTAGAACTGATTACCACTTAGGAGATTCCATTTGTACTCGAATTAATTTCATTCAATAAAGTGTCTTGAATACTGAAAACATCATGCTTATGCTTATATGAATGCGTGAATCAATTGGGCAAAACAAGACACAAGTAAATGAAATGAAATTGCTCATCGAATTGAAAGTTTTAACTACAAAATTGTTCAAGATGCTAAAAGATAATTACTTATTTAAATAGTCATCCTCCACATGCGGAGGGTCTTGCAAGGTCACACCTTAAGGCATGTTAGAATCGATATCCCTACTTGCCACTGAATTCTGGTAGGGCATTGTTCATGGTGCTGGGTGCCTTCTAGGGTTCAGCAATCTTCTTATCCCTTACCAGACGTTGTATGGCATTGAGTAGGTTTCTATAATTATTGGTGCGATGGCCTATCTGAACGTGATACTCACAAAAGTTGTTCTAATTCTTAGGTTTAGGTACTAATGAAGGGACTTGAGAAAACCAGCCTCCCGCAACCTAGTGAAGATTGTTATGAGTGGCAGCTTATAGGGATTTATCAAGATAAATGGATTGGCACCAGGTTGGACTGCAGGGATTACTGGTGGCGTTTGACTGATCGCCTAAACCACAGCGGGAGCCTCAGGCTTGGTAGGTGTAGGGCTCACGATAGGGGTATCATTGTTCTTTCTATACCATGGTTTTTCGGCCCTTTCAGCCTTTTCGCACTCTGCCTCACGCTTAATTTTCTTGGCCTTTTCGAATACTGTCTTATACAAGGGGAACGAGTCGGTAGCCATCTCTTTACGAAAAATGGGAAGAGACCCTTTGAGGAGTTTCACAATCATCTCCTCAAGGCTCAACTTAAATTTCATCAAGATATGAGTTGACATCCACCGATTAAAGTACTGCTTGAAGGTTTCACCGGGTAGCTAGCGGACCCTTTCAGGGTACTGGAGAGTCTTCTCCATTATAGTGTTGAAACTATAATGCACTTTCAAAGCCTCAGAAAGGAGTTTCCAATCAGTGATAAGGTGCTAAGGCAAAGTGTAATACCATTCAAGAGTAGGGCCCCGTAGAGAGCACAGAAACATTTCAGCAAAGACCTTATCGCTTAACTTCTTCACCCTCATGACCCTTTCATACATAATGATATGAGAAGCAAGGGCGCTAAACCTATCATAGGGTGCAATATTGGGCATAGTGAAGTTATCGGGGACCTAATCTTCCCCTCTCTTGATGTAAGCTTGAATTTCTGGTGTCATGTGACCTGGTCAATGATTGACTAGCGAGTGAAAGTCGCGGCCTTGTGTGTCACGCCCGAAGGTTATATGACCTGGTCGTGGTTCGAAACTGGTGGAGATGGTGGAGGAATGTCCAAGTAGGGACGAGCGATCAGCTGGCTATTAAAAGGGTTGTGGGGGTAGTTAGTGCCCCTAGGAGTTCCCATAAATTGAGGAGGGATAAAAGACGGCAACGACTAGATTAGCCTGCTGGAGGAAGCTGAAAACTGAGGAGTGAATACTAGAGGAACTGAGCTCTGAGCAAAAGGTCTCGGATTAAAAGGAACAATCGACGGGGTTGTCGAGGTTGGTAGAAAAGTAGAGGTTTTCCTGAACTGAAATGGGTTTGCCATGGGATGAGTTGAGGGAGTTGAGTGAAAAGCTGGTGCAATGGGTCTTGTCCCTACCAGACCGTTCAACATCTATGCTGAACCATTCTGGGCTTGCATATCAGACTCAAAGACCCCGATCGGAGTTCTTATCTTTAAAGGCTTGCTTGATGGCCGCCTGGAAAGTGGTTTGGATAGAGGCTTGGAATGCATCTGAATTCAAAAATTGAGCCATAACACTAGTAAAGTCAAAACCAGGAGGGGGCTAAGACACTTCTCCCAAGGTGGGAGTAGGGCCGACTTGATCTTCAAGCGGAGGAGGGTTTCAATAATTACTCGGGAAAGATATGGCTGGCTGAGAGAAATTCTGACCCAACTGAATCTGATCTAAATCTAACTCCCCACTAGAATCAGTACATAGAACCCCTTCAACTTTTGTGGTGACAACCGGGTTAAGAGGACGATGAATCAGGAGGTGCTTGGGCCTTCTCCAAATCGGGGTACGACGATAGCTTTGCATCCTCCTAGCTGAGACGGTAGGTAGCGGATTTAGATCATGCATGGATTGTATGATACCATGGATGGGGTGAATGATCAATGAATGGTATGTATGGCTGCACATAGATATGGTTAGCGATGATGCAACGACTTATCCTTTCAACATGTGTGGGATGTTCGCGTAACGCCACTTTGGAAGGATGGATTTTGGCTTCTTCACTGGTAATGGCGAAAGAAGTGTGTCACAATTATTTTTTATTATTTTGGTAATCCTGAGAGGATTAAGTGCTAAGGCTTTTTCTAGCGCATCTTTGGTATAGGGTTGTTGATGTAAAAGGTTCTCGTTTACCTTGATTCCACGTTACTAAACCACTCCCCAAATAGGTGCAATCGTAGGAGTTCACGTGTTGGTTGAAATGAGCGATCCACCCACTAGATATCCTTAATTCCAAACAAGGCATGAGTGATACTTTCGTGAGCTTCTCGGGTAAAATGGGGCACCTAAAAATTACTGAACTATCTACACACGTAAGGATAAAATGTCATGAAAAAGAATGTAGTTTTAATTTGGCCAACGATTTCAATACATCATCAAAATTCTTTAAACTTACTGAAAATTTTTTAAGTTCAAGTTTAAAGAGATAATCCCCAGCGGAGTCGCCACTGTGAGCGGACGACCTTTTTCATACCCTGTGAGGACCGCGTAAGATACGTAGCACGAGGGGTGGAAAGATAATGAGCGCTGTGAAGCGAGCCGAGGATTGATCCTCATTTTAAGCGTGATAAAAACATGGATTGATATTGATGTTGAATTTAAGTCCAATTTGCATGTCAATGGATACGAGACTTGAAGTCCCGTGAGTCACCACCTGGTTAAGCTCCACCAGAAATTTTGGTACGACATTCCCACCTGGTGGTTAGACTGTACCTTAAAACAGAGATTCTAAGTTTGGATGATGTTATCTATTTTACATTAGGTCAAGTTAAAATGTTTCATTCTTTCTTAATCGGTTTTGATCCACTCTATTTATTATGTTTTCGGTTTATATGCCATTAGCGCTTTTATCAGGCATTCAAAGTGGTAAATAAATAATTATTACAGTTATCCAAAAATAAATGCAGAAAAATAAAATAATCATTACATAGCTTTCCAAACCCTATACATTTTTCTATGCGATAAATAAAATACCCGAAGGCCTAATATTCATCTAACCTAAATCTATCTGCACAAAATGGTTAGCACAAATACGGCTCGTTGTAAGGGTATATCACACAACATGCATCGTTTGTAAACAAAACAAGACCCAAGTTAGAGTGATCATGGCATATTTTATTTACGATTTATGGAGCCCAGGCTAAAATGAGATTTAAACTGCATTTGCGGGAAAATTCCGTCATATCCATATTCTAGACTCGATTGTTATTATAACCGGATTATTAGTGAAAATACCACATGGTATGGAGTGGGGTCTGGTTTCAGAAGGTTCGGGACCTTCATCGTTGTACTATACATCCTAGCTTCGAAAATTTAAACTAGGTCGGGAAATAAACGAAATGAAACTGCTGTCCAGAAAGCCATGCCGCCGGCGGTATGACTGAGGCCGCCGGTGGCATCATCGATACCGCTGGCGGTATCAGTTATACAGGTCAGTTACATGCTTTTCCGGATACCATATAGAAAGGGTCCTGCAAGAAAATGGGGCCACTAGGGGCAAGTGAGGCCACTGGCGGTATCAACGATGCTGCCGGTGACATGATTGATTCCGTCGGTGGCTTCAAATGCCTTTGGCGGCTTTAGTTTCTTGCAGCAGCTATTTTTGGCCGGAAAGCGGCCAAAAACCCCAAACTAAGTGCAAACAACAACCAAAACACAATAAATAAATAAAATGGAAGCCAAAGAGTTAAGAGACTCAGAATTTATACCTTGAGACCGTGAATCCACCTCTTCGTGATCTGTATGACACCTCCAGGGAGCTCAAATGATGATTTTGGGAAGTAAGTGGTGATTTGGTCTCTAAATCTTAAATTTGGTGATTTCTAAACTTAAAATGCACCTAGATATCAAGGAGTTTAGTAGAGAAAAACCAAGAAAAGATGAATTGAATCCTCTTTTCTTACCTTTTCTAGACTTTATCCCACTAAAATTAACTAAGATACTCAAAATTTGCTTGAAATTTTGAGTGGAGGGAGAGTGGAACCCTTAATTTGGCTGAGAAATGCTGCTTATATAGGCTAAAATCCGTTGAATATTACCTTAGATCAATTATCCGGCGAATATCGAATAGAAAAGCTGACAGGTGCAGAATTCATACCGCTGGTGGTATCGCTGATACCGCTGGCGGCATCAACTTGCTGCCAGGTCTGAAAAGTGAGCATGGTCTGGCCTAAAAAGGTGAAAAGGTGCCTAAATCCGCACAAAAAGGTGTTTTAGCGGGATTTTTTGAACTTTTAGGGTCTTGGTTGACTTTTAATGGGTATTTTGAACTAAATTATTTTTTGGGTGAAAATCATCGGTTTGAACTACAACCGGACGCGTTACCGAACACGCTGAACTGAATTTTTTCTGAAAATAAAATTCGTAGAGAATTTTATATCAGTAATAAAAATTCTAAAAAGAAGAATTTTTATTATGAGGAATAAAAATCGGGTATACGTCATCATCGTCTCGCGAGAGGGATTGCAAAATCTTGTGCTCACAATCACCTTAGTGACTAAAATGCTTTCTATACAATTAAATATTTAATTTATAGAACACAAAACTTTTATGAGATAAATCAAAATTTCAACCAATTTCAATTATTAAAGAGACAAGGAGTCTACTTTTAGTTTTTCTTACCTTTATATTTACCAACTTTTATGTTTTCTACTTCATTCTCTTTTTAATTAAAGAGTAGAAAATAATATAATTTAGGAAAAACTTCTCTTTCTTTCCATCTCATTCCTTTATTATTTGTTCACTATCTTTCTATTGTCATTCATTTCTATTTTTGATTTGGCGCATATATGTTATTATTAACTAATAAATATCAATTATTACTAAAATCAATAGAAATAACAGTTACAAATTAATTCTTTAACGGTTAAGTAACCTCCTTAATTAATGTCATTTTTATCTTTCATTGGTAACATAATACCAAACATGACATAGCAACTCTCATTGGACATTATATCACATGTTCCTTTCCTTTCTTATTATTTTATTTCATTCCATTAAAATTTTCATTGAATAAAATAAATAATAATATTAATTAAAAAAAATAATGATTTACATTTTTTATTGTTTTCTTTTCTTTCATTTATATATAACGAGTGTATATATAACAATTATTAATTGACAAAACTGTTAATGTCAATTAAAACTAATAGAAATTAACAATTACATTTACTTAGTTATTAAAAAATAAATAACTATTTCATTTCATTAATTAATAAAAGGAAATTCTTTATGGTGTTTCCTTAATTCTTTTACTACCATTGGTAAGAGAAATCACTTCTTCTTTATTTGGCTATTATATTCACTTTATTCTACATATATCTTTAATGTAGATTTCTCTTCTTTAATTATAATAATTAATTAGCAAAACATAATTATTGCTAATTAATCAAATAGAAAATTACCATAACCCCTTTTATATTCCTTTATTTTCAGTTCCCTTCATTCATTATTCTCAAACTATTAATTTCCTTTCTTTAATTTATATATATCACATTATATATATAACGGTTATAAATTGACAAAACCGTTATTGTCAATTACAATTAATAGTTAGTTATTCAAAATAAATAACTTCTTTAATACTAAATCAATTTGTCCAATTTCTCAATACATTCCTTTCACATATTACAACAGTTACCGTCATTGTAAAGGAATACAATCAATTAGAATAAAACAAAAACAATTCAATTGACAAGATAAACAAAAATAACTTTCATTTATTTACCATTGAATTTATGGATAAAAAAATTTAAGTCATTCTTTAATAAAAGAAAAAAAAATCATTATTGTCATTATTTAATCACATTTCTTTACTTCCTTAAGTTTTTTTTCTTTTGAATTAATAAAGACAAATTAAAGCAAATGAGAAACAAAATAGTCTTTCATTTTGCTCTCTATATCTTTTCTTAATTAATCATTTGCAATCCTGTAAATTTCTATAATTACTTGACTTTCTTTGAGAAAAGAAAGTAAGAACAGATCCAATAGAGAGAAAGTGTGGCAAACAGATCATGATAGAAAAAAGGCTAATGAAAAAATAGATTCCAGACAACTATCAGACTTCTACCACATGTCCACCAAACATCTACTACATGCTTATTGGTTCAAAAAAGTTCAAAAATGTCACAACAGATGTTGTGTCGAATATAAAAAGGAGACGAATAAAACAATCTAAAGCAGCATGTCAAAAAAATAAACTGTTTGAAAGATAAATGTAAAATAAGATAAAATTATAATTAATCACGGGTTACAAGGAAAATTTGAAATTAATTTGAAGGGTGTATATATATAAATTGTTTCACCTGACTGAAATCACTCTGTATAGTAAAACTTTTTTTTGTAAGCCTATAATTTTTAGTAAAAACCCTATGTAAACGCTTGCCCAGCTCTTATTTAACCTATTGAGACAGTTAAATTATTTAGAAAATACGGGGTCGGCTTGCCCGGCTCTTATTTAACTTATTGAGATAGTTAAATTATTTAGAAAATGGGTGGGGGAGAGGTACTCAGATGTGGAAACTCAATTTGGTGTAAGCTTCTGATCAATTATTAGAAATATATTGAGCAGGAGAGATTAATTAAAAAATGAAAAAAACGTAAAGATGAGAAATAATAAAGCTGGAAATTTTAATCAATTTTGTTAAATTATTAATGTAGGGCTCATGTGATTAATATTTAATGTGATATGTTTTCTACTTTTTTATATGTCATTATTATTTGATGTATTATGTTTCTTATTTATTTACCATTTTTATCGTTAGATTTCTCTATAAATAGGAATTCAATTTCTTCATTTCATATATCTCAAAAATAAGAAATAAAAGTTTCTCTCAAATTCTCTCTCTTCCTTCTCTTATTATTGTTATAATATCCTTGCATATATAGTCAATTTCCAACACGTTATCAGCACGAGCTTGCTCTATCAATTAAGGATATCAACGAATAAATCTAAAGTAAGGCATAATTATTTTATTTTCTATAAATATATATTATACTTATAATTCTTAATATGTCTAATATCAAAAGTTTGGAATTTATTCCTCTTGATGCATCGGGAAAAAATTATCTTATTTGGATGCTGAATGCAGAAATGTATCTAGAATCAATGGGTCTTAATAATACTATTATTGAAAATAATAATATTGGACCGCAGTATAAGGTAATGGCTCTAGTTTTTCTCCGCCGTTATCTTGATGAATCACTTCAATCAGAATATTTGATTGTCAAAGATCCTGCAGATCTTTGAAAACAATTAAAGGAGAGGTTTGAACACCTAAAGAAAATATCTCTACCAAATGCCCAGTATGAATGGATAAACTTACGGCTACAAGATTTTGAATCTGGTAGTGCATAAAATTCTAAACTTTTTCAAATTACATCCACATTAAGATTATGTGGAAAGGAAATAACTGATGAGGATTTATTGAAAAAGTCATATTCTACTTTTCATTTGAATAATATGGTATTACAGGAACAATACAGATCAAAAGATTATAAGAAATATAGTGAATTAATTACTGCTCTTCTCCTATCAGAACAGAGAAATCAACTCCTGTTGAAAAACCATGAATTTCGACCTATCGGAACAAATCCATTCCATGAAGCAAATGCGATAATTCATAATAATTTTAATGGACGCAGCCGCAGAAATGGTCGTGGTCGTGGTCGAGGTAGAGGTCGTGGTAATGGAAACATGTTAATAATAATAATAACAATAATTTTCACCCGAAGTGGAAAAATACAAATAACCACCAGAAGTGAAATAATGAAATTGAAAGATTTGATAAAAGAAATAATAGTCAAGATGATGAAAATAAATGTCATAGATGCGGTATGACTGGTCATTTGTCAAGAACTTGTAGAACGGCTAAACATTTGGTAAACTTATACCAAGCATCTCTCAAGAAATGCACGGAACCAGAAACCAATTTTATATTGGATGATAATACCCCAACTAATGACCCTATACCAGTGGTAAGAAAAAATATGAATAATTATTCTATATATTTTGCTTAATTAATATATTATAATTTTTATATTATTATTATTAGTTTGTTTTTATTATTGATGTTTAATGTACTTTTTATGCAATGTTTATTTATGAATAAACAATAATGCATCTTTCATTTCTTCAATGAAGAAAATAAATTCTTTTCCGGTATTATATGACTTCAAGAAAAATAAAGCAAATTTATGTATTATAGATAGTGCCACCACCCATACTATTCTCAAAGAGGCAAGATATTTTAATATTCTTAAAAGGGTGAAACTGTTGTTCCCACAATATCGGGACAAACAAAAATGGTTGAAGGCTCCGGAAGAGCTAGTATTATATTACAAAGGGGAACAAAACTTATTATAAATAATGCATTATTTTCCCCGAATTCTCACAGAAATTTATTAAGTTTTAAAGATATTCGCAGAAATGGATATCATATTGAAACTGTGAGTGAAGATAATAAAGAATGTCTTTATGTTACAAAAATAGTTTCAAGTAAGAAATATATACTTGAAAAATTTTATACTCTTTCATGTGGCTTATACTACACATATATTAATATGATTGAGGCCAATTTGACTATAAACCAGAAGTTTATAGATTCAGATACTTATAAAATTTGGCATGATCGACAGGGTCATCCTAGTTCGATAATGATGAGAAAAATTATTGAAAATTCATATGGGCATCCATTGAAGGACCAGAAGTTTCTTCAAAATCTAAATAATGAATTATTTTGTGCTGCTTGTTCGCAAGGAAAATTTATAATAAAGCCTTCCAGAAGTAATGTTGGAATAGAATCGCCAGCATTTTTAGAGCGCATATGATGTGATATTTGGGGACCAATTCATCCACCATGTGGACCATTTAGATATTTTATGGTTCTAATTGACGCCTCAACTAGGTGGTCACATGCATGCTTATTATCTTCACAAAATATGGCATTTGTAAGGTTACTTGCTCAAATTATAAGATTACGGGCACAGTTTCCCGATTATCCTATTAATCCAATTCGTCTTGATAATGCTGGGGAATTCACATCCAAATCATTTAATGATTATTGTATGTCGATTGGAATAAAAGTTGAACATCCTCTAGCATATGTTCATACACAAAATGGTCTAGTAGAATCATTTATTAAACGTCTGCAATTAATTGCGAGACCGCTAATTTTGCGAACCGCTAATTTTGCGAACAAATCTCCCTAAAACAGTTTGGGGTTATGCAATATTACATGCAGCATCTCTTATACGTTTTAGGCCAGTAAGTTATCATGATTATTCTCCATTACAATTAGCTTCTGGCCATGAGCCTAGTATTTCTCATCTTAGAGTTTTTGGTTGCTCGGTATATGTGCCTATTGCTCCACCACAAAGGATTAAAATGGGTCCTCAAAGGAGATTAGGAATTTATGTTGGCTATGAATCCCCTTCAATAATTAAATATCTTGAGCCATTAACTGGCGATATGTTTACTGCACGATTTGCAGATTGTCATTTTGATGAAAGCACTTTCCCAAAATTAGGGGGAGAGAATAAGAGCCCAATTTTGGAAAAGAAAGGAATATGGAATGATTCATCACTTTCTCATACGGATCCTAAATCAAATGATTCTGAACTAGAAGTTCAGAGAATAATCCATCTTCAACATTTAGCAAATCGATTTCCTGATGCACTCGCCAATCCTAAAAGAGTAACGAAATCGCATATACCAGTAGTAAATGCACCAATTCGTATTGAGATTCCTGAAGAACAACCTACGGATGGATAATACTCTAACATGCCTGAAGGGTGGACGACCTATTGGTTCAAAGAATAAAAATTTTAAAAGGAAGAGAGTTATTGATGAAGATATTCCCATTGAGGATATAAATATAAATACACTTTCAGAAGAAGTGCAAGCACCTGCAGTGCAAATACGTAAAGCTATTGAAAATGAAGAAATTCAAATAAATTATATTAATAATGAAAGAAGATGGAATCGCAATAAAATAGTGATAGACTATATTTTTTCATATAATGTTGTGATCATTATTGAAAACAAAAATGTGGATCATGAGCCAACATCTATTGAAGAATGCCAAGGTAGAAATGATTGGCAACAATGGAAAGAAGCAATTCAAGCAGAGCGGAATTCTCTTGAAAAATGTAAAGTATTCGGACCAGTAGTTCGAACACCACAGGACGTAAAACCTGTCGGTAATAAATGGATTTTTATTAAAATGAGAAATGAAAAAAATGAAATAATAAGATATAAAGCCAGATTAGTTGCACATGATTTTTCTCAAAGACCTGGGATAGACTATGAGGAGACATATTTTCCGGTGGTGGATTCAATAACTTTTAGATATCTTATTAGTTTTGCAGTGCAAGAAAATTTATAGATGCACTTAATGGATGTTGTCACAGCTTATCTTTATGGTTCGCTTGATAATGATATTTATATGAAAATCCCTGAAGGATTAAAGCTACCAGAAAAATATGGCAAACGAGAACTTTACTCGGTAAAGTTACAAAGATCATTATATGGATTAAAACAATCGGGGCGCATGAGGTATAACCGTCTCAGTGAATATTTATTGGAAGAAGGATATAAAAATGATCCAATTTATCTATGTGTTTTTATAAGAAAATCGGGATCTAATTTTATCATTATCTCCATTTATGTTGATGATTTGAATATTATTGAAACTCTAGAAGCGATTCCAAAAGCAGTTGATTCTTTAAAGAAAGAATTTGAGATGAAATATCTTGGAAAGACAAAATTGTGTCTTGGTTTGCAAATTGAGCACCTTGAAAAAGGAATTTTAGTGCATCAATCAAACTACACAGAAAAGATCCTGAAAGATTTAATATGGACAAAGCACATCCATTGAGTAATCCAATGATTGTACGATCACTCGATGTGAAAAAGGATATTTTTCGTCCTAGAGAAAATAATGAAAAAGTTCTCGCTCCTAAAGTACCGTATCTAAGCGCAATAGGTGCTTTGATGTATCTTGCTAATAACACAAGACCGGACATTGCATTTTTTATCAATTTATCATCAAGATACAGTGCTGCACCTACAAGACGACATTGGAATGGAATTAAACATATAATGCGCTACCTTCGAGGAACTATTGATTTAGGCTTATTTTATTCACATGAATCTAAGCTTAAATTAGTTGGATATGCAGATGCGGGTTATTTATCCGACCCACACAAAGCTCGATCTCAGACGGGCTATTTATTCACATATGGAGGAACAACTATATCTTGGCGATCGACAAAACAAACAATTACAGCTACTTCCTCAAATCATGCGGAGTTAATAGCGATTCACGAGGCAAGTCGTGAATGTGTGTGGTTGAGATCATTAATCAAACATATCCAAGAAGCATGTGAAAAAATTACGGTCAAGGAAGGTCCAACGACAATATATGAAGATAATATTGCTTGTATTGCTCAATTGAAGGAAGACTATATTAAAAGAGACAGAACAAAGCATATTTCACCAAAATTTTTCTTCACTCACGATCTGGAAAAGAATGGTGAAATCAGTATTCAACAAATCCGCTCTTGTCACAATTTAGCAGATTTGTTTACCAATGCTTTACCTTCCTCAACTTTTAAGAAATTGATTTACAGCATTGGAATACGTCGTCTTAAGGATCTCCCGTTAACTCGCGAATAGGGGGAGTAAACACTGTACTCTTTTTCCCTTAACTGAGGTTTTTATCCCCCCGGGTTTTTCCTTAGTAAGGTTTTTAACGAGGCAGTGTCCCATTCACGGCAGATGATACATCAAAGGGGAGTGTTAAATTATTTATGTAGGGCCCATGTCATTAATATTTAATGTGATATATTTTTTACTTTTTTGTTTGTCATTATTATTTGATGTAATATGTTTCTTATTTATTTATCATTTTTACTGTTAGATTTCTCTATAAATAGGAATTCAATTTCTTCATTTCATATATCTCAGAAATAAGAAATAAAAGTTTCTATCAAATTCTCTCTATGCCTTCTCTTATTATTATTATAATATCCTTATATATATAATCAATTCCCAATAAATCTTAAAATATATTAAATTTAAATCGAAAAAAATAGTACTAAATAAAGTGATCATACTAAAATCTGAATTATTAATTTAATCATGATAAGGCAGTTTATAGTTACAAATTGTGGATAAAATTGGCAGTTTTTACTGTCTACTTTCGCTTTTTTGGGACCACACAGTCACAACTTGTGTCATCCACTTTTACCCATCTCTGTTCATTACATTTGCTCTAGTAATTGCTGCATCTTCGGTTAGATTGTAGGCTTAATCTATCAGCTACAATGTTAGGCCGGTTCGATCGATTTTATTATAAATTGGTCATGACTACAGTACGATATACATCTAAATTGGTCTTAATAAAAAATCAGAGAAAATTGAGTTGATCAGAAAAAAACTGATAAACTGGCGTACCGGTTTAAATACGGCTTTCTCAAAGTTCTTCTGCAACAGATAAAAGTGTCGCTATAGACACAAAAGCGTTGCTAAGGACTTAGAATAGTTGCTAAAGACACAAAAAATAGTTCCAATAACCACTGAAAATCCTAAATAACATATATTTCTTTCCAAAATCCCTCTGCAACATGCAGAAGCGTTGCTAAAAAGCTAAAAAGTGTTGCAATAACTACTGAAAACGATGAATAATATATATTCTTTAAAAAATAAAAAACTGATAAAACCACCAATAATACTGGTAAAACCGGTTATACCACATACCATTGGCCCCGCCGATATGAGGCCCCGTATGGTATTGATCAGCAACATCCTCAATTTGTTCCTAAAATCTCGCTGCCTCCCTGAACTTTGAAAGTATCCCTACAGCTATCTCAACTTTCAAAAGTGCACCACTTTGCTCTAAATGCCATGTGTCAGCTTTTAATTAGAGAGGAAAAATCTTTAAAAATAATATCTTTGAAAAGTCAAATCAACTAGAAGCTGACACGTTGCATTTACGGAGCAAAGTTGTGCATTTTTTAAAAGTTAAAATAGTTGCGAGGACACCTCTAAAATTCAGAAATACAGTAAAATTTTAGGGACAAGTAGAGTCTAAATTCTAACTAGGCCTATTCATGATGTGTACAAATCTCAAACCAAATGTCCAAAACATCATTAGGAATAATTTTCAGAGCAAGGGACACAAGAATAAAGAAAAAAAACTAGGATTGATCATTACATTTTGAAAAATTATAAACCAAATACTAACTTCTAATCCTATGTTTGTTTTCAATTTATAACTAGTTGTATTGAAGTGAAATATTAATTATTCTCCATTCCTTATTGTGTAATAATTTAATACGAAATATTAAAAGTGTATAAATTTTTCAATCTTAGTATTTTTAATGTGTTATAGATACGAACCTTTTTTTCTTGTCTAACCGGTCGGTTTTCCAGTTTGATTGTTCAATACTCCAATATTTCAATCTATCCAGATGTTACACATTGAATGGACTGAACATTGTTTATTGATTCTGGTCTAATTATAATAACACTTATTTATTGACAAGAACCAAAGTAAATACGTGTGTGGCGAAGAGCGAAATCTCCAAGAAAGGAGAAAATTCGAGATTACAAATTTGACACGTCAGACGACCATGGCAAGAATATTCAACAAAGGGTGATTAATTTTTGTTAATTAGAGAGAGTGGGGCCTCAAATATTACAATTATGGCAGGGGTTTGGGCTCCAATAATGAAAAATAACGAAAGGTAAGCAATTATTTGAGTCTAAAAACAAAACGATAAAAATTGACAATGTGCTGATTCAGCTTTCGAATTTTGAAAGTGACCCATAAATCCGACTTATCCACTCATTTTTTTCTCCCAATATTTCCTCTATATTTTATACACATAATCCACTTATTGGATGAAAAATGACCATTTATACGGGCTTTCTTAAATGGCTATTTATTCGGAGCTTTCATATAAAGATTCTTAAAATATAAAATAATTTAGGCAAAAATTAAATAAATATTAAAACATAACAACATGTAAAATAATTATATATATACTTTTTTATGCGTTTTTTTCTATCATGTAATTTATATGTATTTTTTTAATTTTTTATTTATCTTTTAAATCATTTTTTTTATATGTCGTTTTGGAGTTTTTTATTCGTCTCTTTTTTATCTTCGAAACAACATTCATTTTGATATTTTTTTTTCAAATATTTTTTTAACTGTCATATACCCAATAGATTTCTAATAGATGTCTAATAGAAATTAGTAAAACTAGAAGAACTTGGATTCAAAATACTGGATAGATTTATACATCAGAACTTTAGAATACACTTTTATAGGTGTCTAATATCAACTCCAAAATATATTTTTTAATAGAAATCTAGTAGATATCAAGTAGATTTCGATAGGTGTCCAGTAGATGTTCAATAGACGTCCAGTAAATGAGAAAACATAAAAACCAAGTTAAACAACTAATTGATCTCATAAACATAACAATTAAAGAAAGAGACGAAGCAAGAGATCAATTGCAAAAACTTGGAGAGTAATTAACTAAACAAATTTATCACCAATCTTCCTATCTTCTAAATCGAATTCTTGGACTTTAAATTATTTTATATGACCAATTCTCTACTATATTCTACATATCTTCATAACACAGACATGTAATCTATATTGATGTCATTAGGTTCCATAAAAAAGTGTTAAATTTAAGATATATTAGAAATCAATTGAATATCTATAGGCGATCTATTGGATAAAAAATGTCGAAAAAGTCACAGTGGGTATCATTTCAAAGATAAAAATAAGACGAATAAAAAACCCTAAAGCGGTATGTCGAAAAAATAAATAGTTTGAGAGATAAATGAAAAATAAGGAAAAAAATTAAAAATTAAAGAAAGATGCGCATTTAGTAGAGATAAATGACAATGAGACATTATCTAAGTTTCTTAATTAATTTTAGGTTTGTTGTAGTTATGTAAATATTTTGAAAAGTATATAAATAGTTTGGAAAAAGTGTTCCATTATGATAAAATTTCCTATTTATTTTATATTCACTTCAGTTCAGTTTAGTTTACTGAGGTCCAGTTCAATTCAGCTATGAGTAGCTATAAATTTATATTAAAATAAGTTTAGTTTAGTTCAGTTCAACTCACTTCAGTCCAATTTAGCTCAGTTCAGCCAACTTCAATTATGTTCAGTTTAGCTCTCAAAAGTTAAAAAGAACAGAGCCTTAGTACCCTCCATATTCGATGAATGACACCGATACACTTTTAATATTATAATAATAAAACATGAGTAAGTATCAATGATCCAGTGATAAGGGTATTAAATATTTGGCACTATATGAAATTTTCCGGTTTATATTGAATTTACATGTGTGTTAATGACTTAGGACCAGTTTGTCATTGTTGTTTGAGCTGCTTTTAAAATAAGTCGTTCTTATAAACTTTTAATAGTACTACATATTTTAGCTTTAAACAATACATTTTGATCTTTCATACTAATTAATTAGGAGATGCTTGATTTATTTTTTCCAAAATCAAATTTACAACTTTAAAAAAAGCTTAAAAATAGAGTTTTTCAGAAAAACTGCTGGAAAAAGCTACAAAAATTCACAACCAAACTAGTCCTTAACAGGGTAGAAAGTATTATAAATTTAAGTTTCACCTTTAAATACATTAAAATGTATATTGAAAGTTAATTTTAACATCACATGACTCGATTTTGTTATAATCTCATTAAAAAATTCATGGTTATTTTTAAAATTTCACAAATTTTCGAAATTATTAGACTAAGGAATGCATATCTAATTTGCTCACATGGATCATCATGTAAATATGAATCATTAGTTCACTCTTGCATTATTGGTATTTAATTATTGTCATATGGGGCCATAAATTAGGTGCCAGCATTCACTTTTTTTACTCTTTATCAACCACAAAACAAAATAATAATTATTGGAATTGGCCTATTTATACAAAGATATTATAAAAATAATAAGAAAAAGTAAAGATAAAATTTGATAGAATATTTATTTTTTATTTTTAAGATAAATGAAATGAAGAAATTGAATTCCTGTTTATAGAGGAATTCAACAGTAAAAATGATAAATAAGTAAGAAACATATTACATAAAGTATAAAACATATCACATCAAATTATTAATGGCGTGGGTCCTACATACATAAAAAATTCACCACTCCCTCTTTGATGTGTCATCTGCCGCGAATGTGACACTGCCTCGTTAAAAACCTTACTAAGAAAAAATCCTGTGGGATAAAAACCTTAGTTAAGGGAAAAAGAGTACAGTGTTTACTCCCCATGTTCGCGAGTTAAATGGAGATACTTAAGACGACGCATTCCAATGTTGTAAGTTAATTTCTTGAAACTTGAGGAAGGTAAAGCCTTGGTAAACAAATCTGCTAAATTATTACAAGAGCGGATTTGTTGAATATTGATTTCACCATTCTTTTCTAGATCATGAGTGAAGAAAATTTTTGGTGAAATATGCTTTGTTCTGTCTCCTTTAATATAGCCTTCCTTCAATTGAGCAATACAAGCAGCATTATCTTCATATATTATTGTTGGTCCTTCCTTGACCGTAACTTTTTCACATGCTTCGTGGATATATTTGATTAATGATCTCAACCACACACATTCACGACTTGCCTCGTGAATAGCTATTAACTCCGCATGATTTGAGGAAGTAGCTGTAATTGTTTGTTTTGTCAATCGCCAAGATATAGCTGCTCCGCCATATGTGAATAAATAGCCCGTCTGAGATCGAGCTTTGTGTGGGTCGGATAAATAACCCACATCCGTATATCCAACTAATTTAAGCTTAGATTCATGTGAATAAAATAGGCCTAAATCAATAGTTCCTCGAAGGTAGCGCATTATATGTTTAATTCCATTCCAATATTGTCTTGTAGGTGCAACGCTGTATCTTGATAATAAATTACCAGAGAATGCTATGTCCGGTCTGGTGTTATTAGCAAGATACATCAAAGCACCTATTGCACTTAGATACGGTACTTCAGGACTGAGAACTTTTTCATTATTTTCTCTAGGACGAAAAATATCCTTTTTTACATCGAGTGATCGTACAACCATTGGGTTACTCAATGAATGTGCTTTATCCATATTAAATCGTTTCAGGATCTTTTCTGTGTAGTTTGATTGATGCACTAAAATTCCTTTTTCAAGGTGCTCAATTTGCAAACCAAGACACAATTTTGTCTTTCCAAGATCTTTCATCTCAAATTCTTTCTTTAAAAAATCAACTGCTTTTGGAATATCTTCTGGGGTTCCAATAATATTCAAATCATCAACATAAATTGAGATGATTATAAAAATTAGATCCTGATTTTCTTATAAAAATACATGGACAAATTGGATCATTTTCATATCATTCTTTCAATAAATATTCACTGAGATGATTATACCATATGCGCCCAGATTGTTTTAATCCATATAAGGATCTTTGTAACTTTACCGAGTAAAGTTCTTGTTTGCCATATTTTTCTGACAGCTTTAATCCTTCAGGGATTTTCATATAAATATCATTATCAACCGAATCATAAAGGTAAACTGTGACAACATCCATCAAGTGCATCTGTAAATTTTCTTGCACTGCAAAACTAATAAGATATCTAAAAGTTATTACATCCACCACCGGATAATATGTCTTCTCATAGTCTATCCCAGGTCTTTGGGAAAAACCTTATGCGACTAATCTGGCTTTATAACTTATTATTTCATTTTTCTCATTTATCTTTCTAATAAAAACCCATTTATTATCGACAGGTTTTACATCCTGTAGTGTTCGAACTACTGGTCCGAATACTTTACGTTTTTCAAGAGAATTCAGCTCTACTTGAATTGCTTCTTTCCATTATTGCCAATTATTTCTACTTTGGCATTCTTCAATAGATGTTGGCTCATGATCCACATTTTCATTTTCAATATTGATCGCAACACTATATGAAAAAATATGGTCTATAACTATTTTATTGCGATTCCATCCTCTTTCAGTATTGATATAATTTATTTGAATTTCTTCATTTTCAATAGCTTCAGGTATTTGCACTTCAGGTGCTTGCACTTCTTCCGGAAGTGTATTTATATTTATATCCTCAATGGGAATTTCTTCACTATCAATAACTTTCCTCTTTTTAGAATTTTTATTCTTTGAACCAAAAGGTCGTCCACGCTTCAGGCGTGTTAGAGTATTATCCGTAGGTTGTTCTTCAGGAATCTCAATACGAATTGGCGCATATACTGCTGGTATATGCGATTTCGTTACTCTTTTAGGATTAGAAAGTGCATCAGGCAATCGATTTGCTAAATGTTGAAGATGGATTATTCTCTGAACTTCTAGTTCAGAATCATTTGATTTAGGATCCATATGAGAAAGTGATGAATCATTCCATATTATTTTCTTTTCCAAAATTGGGCTCTTATTCTCTCCCCCTAATTTTGGGAAAGTTCTTTCATCTAAATGACAATCTACAAATCGTGCAGTAAACATATCGCCAGTTAATGGCTCATAGTATTTAATTATTGAAGGGAATTCATAGCCAACATAAATTCCTAATCTCCTTTAAGGACCCATTTTAGTCCTTTGTGGTGGAGCAATAGGCACATATACCATGCAACCAAAAATTGTAAGATGAGAAATACTAGGCTCATGACCAGAAGCTAATTGTAATGGAGAATAATCATGATAACTTACTGGTCTTAAACGTATAAGAGATGATGCATGCAATATTGGATAACCCCAAACTGTGGTAGGGAGATTTGTTCGCAAAATTAGCGGTCTCGCAATTAATTGCAGACGTTTAATAAATGATTCTGCTAGACCATTTTGTGTATGAACATATGAAATAGGATGTTCAACTTTTATTCCAATCGACATACAATAATCATTAAATGATTTGGATGTGAATTTCCTAGCATTATCAAGACGAATTGATTTAATAGGATAATCGTAATCTTATAATTTGAGCAAGTAACCTTGCAAATGCCATATTTCATGAAGATAATAAGCATACATGTGACCACCTAGTTGAGGCATCAATTAGAACCATAAAATATCTAAATGGTCCACATGGTGGATGAATTGGTCCACAAATATCACATTGTATGCGCTCTAAAAATGCTGACGATTTTATTACAACCTTACTTCTGAAGGCTTTATTAATAATTTTCCTTGTGAACAAGCAGCACAAAATAATTCATTATTTTGAAGAAACTTCTGGTCCTTCAATGGATGTCCATATAAATTTTCAATAATTTTTCTCATCATTATCGAACTAGGATGACCCAGTCGATCATGCCAAATTTTATAAGTATCTGAATCTATAAACTTCTGGTTTATAGTCAAATTGGCCTCAATCATATTAATATATGTGTAGTATAAGCCACATAAAAGAGTATAAAATTTTTCAAGTATATATTTCTTACTTGAAATTATTTTTGTAACATAAAGACATTCTTCATTATCTTCACTCACAGTTTCAATATGATATCCATTTCTGCGAATATCTTGAAAACTTAATAAATTTCTGTGAGAATTCGGGGAAAATAATGCATTATTTATAATAAGTTTTGTTCCCCTTTGTAATATAATACTAGCTCTTTCAGAGCCTTCAACCATTTTTGTTTGTCCCGATATTGTGGTAACAATAGTTTCACCCTTTTTAAGAATATTAAAATATCTTGCCTCTTTGAGAATTATATTGGTGGTGGCACTATCTACAGTACATAAATTTCCTTCATTTTCCTTGAAGTCATATAATACCAGAAACGAATTCATTTCCTTCATTGAAGAAATGAAAGATGCATTATTATTTATTCATAAGCAAACATTGCATAAAAAGTAGCAAAAATAAAAGCAAACCAATAATAATATAAAAATTATAATATATTAATTAAGCAAAATATATGGACAAACTATTTGAATTTTCCCTTGCCACTGGTGCTGGGTAACAGAAAATCATCCATCTCCATATTGGGGATATCAATAAGCTCATTAGTTGGGGCATTATCATCCAATATAAAATTTGTTTCTGGTTCCGCACATTTCTTGAGAGATGCTTGGTATAAGTTTACCAAATGTTTAGCGGTTCTACAAGTTCTTGACCAATGACTAGTCATACCGCATATATGACATTTATTTTCATCATCTTGATTGTTATTTCTTTTATCAAATCTTTCAATTTTATTATTCCACTTCTGGTGATTATTCCACTTCTGGTGGTTTTTTGTAATTTTTTACTTCAGGTGGAAATTATTGCTATTATTATTATTAACATGTTTTCACTTCTGGTGGAAATTGTTATTATTATATCCTCTACCACGCCCATTACCACGACCTCTACCTCAACCACGACCACGACCATTTCTGCAGCCGCGTCCATTAAAATTATTATGAATTATCACATTCGCTTCAGGGAATGGATTTGTTCCGGTAGGTCGTAGTTCATGGTTTTTCAATATGAGTTGATTTCTCTGTTCTGCTAGGAGAAGAGCAGTAATTAATTTACTATATTTCTTATAATCTTTTGCCCTGTATTGTTCCTGTAATACCATATTATTCAAATGAAAAGTAGAATATGTCTTTTCCAATAAATCTTCATCAATTATTTCCTTTCCACATAATCTTAATGTGGATGTAATTTGAAACAGTTTAGAATTGTATACACTAACAGATTCAAAATCTTGTAGCCTTAAGTTTATCCATTCATACTGGGCATTTGGTAGAGATATTTTCTTTATGTGTTCCAACCTCTCCTTCAATTGTTTCCAAAGATCTGCAGGATCTTTGACAGTCAAATATTCTGATTGAAGTGATTCATCAAGATGACGGCGGAGAAAAACTAGAGCCATTGCCTTATACTGAGGTCCAATATTATTATTTTCAATAATAATATTATTAAGACCCATTGATTCTAGATACATTTCTAAATTCAGCACCCAGGTAAGATATTTTTTCCCGATACATCAAGGGGAATAAATTCCAAACTTTTGATATTAGACATATTAAGAATTATAGGTATAATATATATATAAAGGAAATAAAATAATTATGCCTTACTTTGAATTTATTTGGTGAAATCCTCAGTTGGTTAGAGCAAACTCGTGCTGATAACGTGTTGGAAATTGGCGTATGTATGCAAAGATATTATAATAATAATAAGAGAAAGTAGAGAGAGAGAATTTAAGAGAACTTTTATTTCTTATTTCTGAGATATATGAAATGAAGAAATTGAATTCCTATTTATAGAGAAATCCAACGATAAAAATGATAAATAAGTAAAAAATATATTATATAAAGTAAAAAATATATCACATCAAATTATTAATAATGTAGGCCCTACATATATAAAAAATTCAACACTAACAATGATTTTTTAAATGAAAATAATTCAAATGTTATAAAATTGCCACTTCTTCTAATAGATTGACATGGTCAGGCTAGTCATAGACATGCTTAAAGAATCACCTTTTCGGTGTGATGTAGTTCCGATTATTTATTTAGTTTAACAAAATTAAGGGTCAACTTAAAAATACATACTATTTAATTTGATTATTTTATAAGAAGCTTTTTTTATAAAAATTTCGATTTTTAAAAAGGTGTATGTGATTTTAACAGTTAGTAAAATTTTTTTTTAAGATTTTAAAATCACATTTTGAAGGGTAATTTTTCTATTTTAAAGTGAAATATTGCAGCTTAATTAATAAAAATATAATACATTTTAGTGATAAATTTTAGAATTATTTGAGAAGTAGAAATATTTTTTTAATTAAAATTAATAATAAATTTAAAAAATCATAATAAAAATGAAAATTTTCTCAAGCTTACTTAAATTTTGATATATAATTCTTAAATAATATAGTTAACGTATAATAATGTTAAATTTACTAAAATAATTCGTGTAACATTATCAAAAAGCTAATTTTCAATAACAACCATGTGCTTTTCTATTTTTTTTTAGACTTTTGAAACCAAATTCATCCTTTTTGAAAAAAAAATCCACATAAATATTTTTATAAAACAGTCAAATTATATGACATGTTTTTTAAGCTTACCCGAAAATTAAATACTTGCTTTTGTGGCGTTTATTTAAACCAGATCATACAAACCGTTGCATTTTGTTAAGTTCACTTAGTTATTACAAAGTACTAGCACATAGAGCTCATGTATCCTTCTTTATTATAAAAGACTCCCATACCAATGTTATTAAAATCGGATTAAATCGACTGATTTAACTATAAAATTATAGTTGAATTATAATTGAATTGAGGCTGAATTCATTTAAATTACGGTTAAATTATAAAAATTGTGAACTGTTGCCTTTATCAGTTGTCCGGTCTGATTTTGATAATCAGTATTAAAATGAATAGGAAAATGCATACCGAATTAAATACTCAGACAAAGTTAATACCACATAAATCAACTACATATTTATATTTACCAATAATCCCAAATAAATCGTTTTATTTTTTACAAAATACACTACTTTTTTTTTATAAAGATGGACTTTTCAAATGTGTAAACTTTAACATCTTCGGATAAAACAACAGTGGAATCTAAAATAATTCGATTATCGAGGGTATAGTGCACCTCAAACCACAGATAAACTCAAATGTCTTCAAAACTGTGTATACTTTGATGTATTTTATTCGACAGCTGACACACGATAATTTAAAGGAGAGAGAAAATGAATAAATAAGATAACAGAATAATACAAAATGAAAAATATAATACGTGTTCGAGATTGAATAGGGGACATCGAAGAAAACATTAAATTGGAGATGCATGATTTTATTGCCAATGGAATGAACAATTAAATCCACATCTTTTAGGTGTATTTATGAAAGAAAAGTAATATAAACATAACTTGAATCATCGCGTGAATTAAGAATTGTTGGAAACAATCATCTGAAATAATAAATAATTTGGATCAGGTTTAAAGTAAATAAAATACTTAAGTTTTAAAAAAACTTAAGTCATTGCATCCGGACATATAAACAAGACATTCAAGTCCAAGACAAATGAAGATAAATTACCTAAGCATAAAAGGAAGTATCCGGTTAAAGTTTGGAAAGGAAACAAACTTTAAACCGCCCAAAACAGCATCCGAAAGAACTGATTGCATAAGCATCCGGAAGAAGACGAATTCGAAGATATTAAGTCTGAAGACATTCGGAAAACTTAAATATCCAAACAAAGGGAATAATTTGAAAATTCCATTCCCTCCATTCTTTTGGTCGACAAGTCAAAGATCCCTTTCCCAAATGCAAGACAAAGACAGCTTGCACACTTTCAGAAAAGGACAGAAGGACTGACAACGGAAAGAGAAAAAGCTAACAACCTTTTTCACCTAGACCAATAAGAAAGTGCGTGGAGCTCACATTAAAAAGCTAATGGCATAAAAGTTGGCAAGACACTAAAATACAAGAAAACTATCACTGACAACTATTCAGCCTCAATCCCAAGGATTCAAACGGGTCAAAATCTATATCTAATGGATTAATCAATGGCTTCAGAAGCGCCACATTTTACCTGATCAACGGTGAAGATTAAATACAAGCTCAACAACCCACAACGGCTACATTTATGATGGAAGCCTATAAAAGGGAAGCTTCACAAGTTGAGAAGGTGTTGGTTGATTTGAGAAAGCAATTAACAAGAGAATTTGCTAAAGCAATCAGAAAACTCATCCCTCCAAGAATCAAACATTTCCAAATTAGATGTGAGGATTCCCAAGTGAAATTATAAACTTGTGGAAGTCCAAAACCAAAATATTTTAGAAAACCAAAGTGTAATGATCTTCGACTTGGGTGAGTTGTGAGATTGGGATACAGCTTAAAGTAGGTGCTTTGAGTGGGATCTCCATGTAGGACTCAGCTTAGGTTTGGGTAGAAATCTAAGTGGTATATCCTGCTAAAGACCAAAGGACTTAGCTAGGAGTTGGTGCTTCTAGTAGTATATCCTACATCCGGAAGGGGTTACCATCCAGAGATAAACTGTAAGGCATGATTCCTGCCAATTGGATAGGAATCCACTAGTAGAAAAGCTCGGAGGAAGGAAACTCCAAGGACTAGAGTAGGCGGGGCTGAACCAGGATAAAATACTTGTGTTTAATTTTCTTACTCTTTACTTACTTGCATAATTATTTATATACATTTGCATCATCTAGATCCATCCCCCGGATCATAATCAAACACGCTACACTAAAGACTTTTTAAAAATTGTTAATTCCACGAAAAAGGGTCATTCACCCCCCTCTGACCAAACTGAGACCTTCACAGGGACCAACATGTGGTATCAGAGCAAGTGCTTAAATCAGAGATCTAACAATATCAAGCTAAAGGTCTGTATATTTTGATTCAAGAATCAAAATGAGTTTCTAAAACTCGCAGCTCCTTCTGAAGGGTATGTCTATTGCCCGACCTCCACTCTTCACCGGTGAACACTACACGTTCTGGAAAAATCGGATAAAGAATTTCATTCAGGCTCAAAGCATGATGGTATGGATGGCCAATAAAGATGGTCCATATGAGCCTACTCATAAGGTACCTGGTTTAACCAGCCATAAGCCCTCGAGCTTATGGGATGAGAATGATTACAAAAGATTGCGTGAAAAAGCAAATGCTATTAACATGCTTCATTGTGCTCTTAGTGCAGCAGAATTTAATAGAATATTCGGATGTGAGACTGCATAGGGGATTTGACAGAAGCTGGAAGTGATCTACGAAGGAACAAACAAGGTCAAGGAAGCCAAGATAGATCTACTTCAGTAAAAGCTTGAGTCCTTCAAGATAGAGGCCAAAGAATCCATCAGTAGCATGAACACTAGATACACTAATCTAGTGAATGAGATGAAGAGGCTGGGAAAGGAGATCTTAGAAGTAGATATGGTCAAGAAGGTGCTCTGGAGTCTCACTAAAGAGTAGGATAACAAGAAGACAGCCATCGAGGAGGCTCATGATTTAAACTTCTACAGCTGTGATGAGCTCATTGGTAATCTCTTGACCCAGGAGCTTTCTCTAGAAAGATATAGCCAATAAGAGAAAAGGCCTGAAGAAAAGAAGAAGGCCATTGCACTCAAGGCAGAATCCACCGAATCAGATTCATCCGGAGAAGAAAAGCCACTTAAGGAATCTCAATGCAGCAAGGAACAAATGGCCTTGCTATCCAGACAGTTCAACAGATTCTTAAATAAGGAAGAAATAAGAAATTTTAGAAAGTATGATTCTAGAAGTATTAGGAAAAGCTCCTCTAGAAGGGATAAGTCCAAAAGGAATCTGGAAGAAAAGAAGGATTCAGAAAAAGAAGCTGCCTGCTTTCGATGTGGGGGAAAAAGGTCACTTCAGAACTAAGTGCCCCAAGCTCAAAAGAGATAAGAAACACAAGAAGAAGGCAATGGTGGCTACCTAGAGCAACAGCGAGGAAAGCAGTAGGTCATCTTCAACAGAAGAAGAAGAGACTGCCAATTATGCATTCATGGCACTAACTGATCCGAAAGCAGAACAATCTGGAAGAAATGCCTCTAAGCAAAAGCAAGATTCAGTACAAATTGAGGAATTAGAATCAGAAACAACCAGTACTGAGGTAAACTCTCATTCTAATTCTGTTTCTAACCATGAACTTGCTAGAGCTTTAGGGGTTGTGATCAATACTGTGAGAAAGAACACAAGAGCCATTAAATCCTTAAAAAGACAAGTTATAGAGCTCACTGAAGATGCTAAAGCCTTAGCGCAAGATGTCAAACTGATTAGAACAATAAAGCACATTGATGAAGTTGAGGAGAACTACCTGAGGAATTAAGTGCAAGTGCTAAGTGCAAATCTGATCAGGCTGGATAGAGAAATAGCCCCAATGAAGGAGGCATCTGGATGGAGAGCTGATCCTCCACAAAGAGGGAGAAATCCAAGGCAAGGTACATCAATAAATCAAAATCAAGCTGCTAAAAGAGATCTAAAGTCTTCCAATCAAAAGGAGAAGGTGGTCAACAAGCAACCACAAGCCCAAAGAAATACTGCTGCACAAAAAGGAAAGGCTAAGGTAGTCTATAATCAGCAACCTGCTAAATAAAGAAGAAATTATACAGTAAAGGTTGCACCCCCAACCAGCTTCCGGATACACACCGAATCAACTACGAGTGTGTAAGGAGCTGGATATAGACGGAACTATTAGAAGGAGGATCTTGAGAAGATCAAAAAGAAGCAAGAGCAGAACATACCCATCTTAGGGGTGCAGGTTTTATAGGAGAAATAATCATATTACTAAATTATGTAGATTTAAAAATAATTATTATAATGTTAATCCTTGGCCTGAAATGGTTGATAACCCAAGAGGACCCAAATTTGATTGGGTACCCAAACCCACTTGATCTGTTTACAGGTATGCCTTAGATCCAGAGTATATCAACACACTTGGTACATTGATAATGAATGCTTAAGGCACATGACATGTGATGAGAAGGCCTTCATCACATTAACCTAGAAGAAGGGAGGCAAAGTAAGCTTTGGAGATAATAAAAAAGAATAGATCATTGGACATGGAACCATTGGATCTGAATTAAAGATAAAAGATGTCTTACTGGTTGATGGACTAGAGTTCAACTTACTAAGTGTAGCCCAACTCTGTGACAAAGGAAGAAAAGTCACCTTTGACTCCGGAGGCTACTCAATCTTTGATAGTAAGTCTAATCAACTCATTCTTTATGCACCTAGAGTAAACAATGTCTATTCTATCAACATTAAAAATGAGAAAAAGCATATCTGCTTGGTGTCTAAAGAAGAAGAATCATGGCTATAGCACTGGAGGTTAGGACATGTTAGCATGAACCTCCTGTCCAAACTAGCTAAAAGGAATTGGTAGTGGGTTTGCTTAAGGTTGCTTTTGATAAGGATCATCTATGCACTGCATGTCAATTAGGTAAATAGTATAAGAAAAGTTTCCCTTCCATCTCCTACATTCCCTCTAAAAGAGTGCTTGAGCTCTTGCATATTGATCTCTTCAGTCCAATCAAACCATTGAGTTTAGGTAGAAGAGAATACACCATGGTCATTATGGATGATTATTCTCGATATACCTGGGTCATCCTGATAGCAAGTAAATATGAAGCCTTTGACCAATTCTCCAAAACATTCATCCAGATAGAAGTAGAATAGGGCATAAGCATTGCATGCATCCGGAGTGATAATGGTGGTGAGTTCAAAAATAAGCACTTTGTAGAATTTTGTGACTCTAAGGGCATTGAACATAACTTCTCCGCCCCTCACACTCCTCAACAGAATGGAGTTGTTGAGAGAAAAAATAGGACCATAGTTGAGATGGCTAGAATAATGCTCAGTGAAAATTGTTTGCCAAAATATTTCTAGGGAAAGGTCGTAAACACAGTATGTTATATTTTGAATAGAGCTCTCATTAGAAAACCATAGAAAAGACCCCATATAAAATCTGGAAGGGAAGAAAACCCAAAATTAGGTACTTCAAGGCATTTAGATGTAAGTGTTACATCCTAAATTATAGAGAGCAACTAGGAAAATTTGATCCTAAGTCTGATGAAGCAATTTTCCTTGGCTACTCAATACAAAGTCTTTAACAAATGAACCCAAACTGCGGTAGAGTCTATACATATAGATTTTGATGAGACTAACCATGTAGGCAAGAGAAATTTCACTTCAGAAGATCTAATTCTGGAAGCTAAAAACTTTGGACATGAGAATGAAGCTAAAGTTCCTAATTCCTTCCAACCTGAAGATCTACCAAGGGAAGTTCGGACTCCCAGAGATCATCCAGTAGAAGCAATTTTGGACAATGTCCAAAATCTGGTCAGGACCAGAGGATAACTCAATAGGATGATGAGCTATGCAGCCTTTATTTCTCTCATTGAGCCAAATAAATTTCAAGATGCTGAAGGAGATAAAAGCTGGATTATGGCCATGCAAGAAGAATAGATCAATTCACCAAGAATGATGTATGGGATCTAGTAACACCTCCAAAATGAAAATCAATCATTGGCACTAAATGGGTATTCCGGAACAAGCTGGATGAATCCGAAGTAGTGGTAAGAAATAAGGAAAGATTGGTTGCCCAAGGCTACATTCAACAGGAAGGGATTGACTTTGAAGAAACATTTGTCCCTGTAGCAAGATTGGAGGCAATCCAGATTTTATTTGCTTTTGCATCATTCGTGGGATTCACACTATTCCAAATGGATGTCAAAAGTGCATTCCTTAATAGAGTTATCCAGGAAGAAGTATATGTAAAGCAGCGACCTGGATTTGAAGACCTAAAGCATCTAGATCATGTATATAAGGTGAAGAAAGCCCTCTATGGATTAAAGCAAGCATCTAGAACTTGGTATGAGAGACTCACTACTTTTCTCATATCCAAGGGATATATCCGGGGCAAAGCAGATACAACTCTTTTCATCAAGAAAAAGAAGGATAATATCATTCTAATCAAAATTTATGTGGATGATATTATCTTTGGTGCAACAGATAAAAAGATGTGTGAAGAATTCAATTCTCAAATGTAGAAGAAGTTTGAGATGTCTATGATGGAAGAACTTAATTTCTTCCTTAGGTTGCAGATTAAGCAAATTCCAGATGGAATTTTCATCAATCAATCCAAGTACACCAAGGAGATTCTCAAGAAGTTGGAAATGGACAAAAGGAAGCCAATGTCCACTCCAATGGGATCAGATACAGTCCTATCCAAGGATTGTGAAGGAGAAGATGTTGATCAGAAGCTATATAGAGGGATGATTGGTTCACTTCTATACTTGACAGCTAGCAAGCCTGACATACACTATGCAGTCTATTATTATGCAAGATATCATGCCAATCCTAAGGATTCACATCTCAAGGTAGTAAAGAGGACCCTTAGATATCTCCTAGGAACCACTGAAGTTGGGTTATGATATCCTAGTAATGGAGAATTCACACTCTAAGGTTTCACTGATGCAAATTATGACAGAGATACTCTTGAGAGAAAGAGTACATTCAGAGGTTGCCATTTCCTTGGAGATTGCTTATTGTTATGGTACAGCAAGAAGCAAACTTCAGTTGCTTTATCTACTACAGAAGTATAATATATGGCAGCTGAAAGCTGTGTGGCTCAACTCCTTTAGATCAAGCAATAACTAGAAGACTATGGAGTTCAATCCGGATGTGTGGATGTAATGAGTGACAAAAAAAAGTGCCATTGATGTGTTAAAGAATCCAGTACTCCATAGCAGGATGAAACATGTCAATATAAGGCACCATTTAATTCGGGATCATGTGATGAAGAAGGATGTTGCTTTGGTATACATTCCAACCAATGAACAAAGAGTAGATATCTTTACTAAACCATTAAGTAAAGATCAATTTGGCAAGCTGAGGGAGTATATTGGAATGTCTAATCCAATTTGAAGAAAATCCGAAAGACAATACAAAGTTAACTTGGATTTTTGGCAAAGACAAAGTATCCGGAAGAGAAGAAGAAATGAAGTTAGCTCTACTCTAGAGGGAATATTGCCTCATCAGTAGACAAAAAGGACATATGGTAGTAAAGGCACTAAAAATTAACTATTCCTTTTTAAAATTTCAAACGTCTACTGGGAGTTACACGCACGGTAAATTCAACAGTTGTTTTAAAAATAAACCGTTCCCATTCTCCTATTAAACGGAATTTACCTCTCTCTTAAAACCTCACCTGCCATATCCTCGATCCAGCCAAAGTTAATGGCATTTGGATTACCAAAATACCCTCACTTTGGAAATCCTATAAAACCCTCCAAAATCCCTGTCTTCTTTACGCGAGCAATAATTCTCTACTATTACTCTGTAATTTTCAGAACTTAAAGCCTAATTATTTCAAATATTCTAAAATGGTTGCCATCATGATAAGTGAAGGAATCAAAATGCTTCCTCAAAAGAACATCATTGAAGAATCTGCTCTCAACGACAAAGACTTTACACCCATCAACTTTAAGCCCTCAAACTCAGTAGTTCCAAAAGACTATCTAGGAGATAACTTCTTATTCGAAACCGATCCTTACTCCAAGCTCATTGAGGATCAGCACTTGGACGACTTTCTTAAGATCAAATGCCCCACATATCCTGATCTAGTGCGCGAATTCTACGATAACCTAAAAGCTCACTCCTTTCACGACAATTTAAGAACTCATGTTCAGGGAAAGGTGATCACCATTAGACCATAATTTTTTAAAAAATTCCTAAATATGAAGAATGACGGGGTCCAACTTCGAATTGATGGGGATGAATAGCAAGTAAAGTATGAACCAAAGATGTGGCTACATCCGAACTACTTTGGGGATAAATTCTCAACATACTTTCAACATGTCTTGCAAAGGTAGTTCTGATTCGGAAGGGCTCTCTCACCACAGTATCATCTTTTTAGCACTGCGTACTACAACACTAAGTAGAAAGCATAGTAGTAAACATGCTGGTGTTGATCATCCACTACCTGAGACAGCACAGAAATTCTCACGGCGCCCTTATCACCCAAACTCTAATTGCAAATGAAGTGAATGTATTTGGGTTCTAGGCTGTAAATGGAAAGGAAATTCTAGAAAAGAATTTTAAGAAATTGAACTTTGATGAGATATGGAATGAAGAGAAAGCTAAAAAGCAGCGAGATGAGAAAAAGAGCAAAGCTAGAAAGGCTGTGGATCCGACTGAAGATGCTCTAATTCCAAAAAGGGCTACAACCACCAAACCAAGAGTACAGCTGAATCTTCCAATAGTTTCAGTTAAGGGAATTGATAAGGATGCCCAAACCATCAGCCAACTACTAAAGAAGAGTCCGGAGAAACCAAAGCCAAGGGGGAGATTGATCAAAGTAGCAGATAAGAAAAGAAAATCTACTGAAGCCCCAACTGTGGTAATAGATGGTGAGGAGATAGGGGATGAGGCTCTGGTACCTAAAAAGTAGTTCACAAAGAAGGGGTGTACCTTTGATGAGGCTATAAAAGCCCAGAAAGCCAAGAAGAAGAAGCCTGCAGGGATTGTCATTGATAAAGAAGCAAGGAAGAGGGTAGAAGTAGCTGAATTGGCTAAGGCCAAGATGAAAAAAGGGGAAAATGTGCCTGAATCCTCTAAGGAAGTTCATCCAGATGACCTTCAGTATGATATAATGAAGGAGGCCATGAAGGAAAATGATAAAATCAATAGGCTTAGAATGGAAGGACCCGGCGATTCTTCCAGCGCCTAAGCTATCCTAGTTGATCCAGTGGATATGGCCACTCTAGCCTGGGATTCGGAAGCTTACAATTTTCCATTCATACCAAGAACCGGACTACTCCTAAAGAACTTACTCAACCCTGATACAGAAAACACAGCTGCTCAGGATCGCACACCAGCAAATGAGGTAATTCATGATGCAATCTCTTAAAAATATTAATGTTGATGTCACTGCTGATGTTGAAACGACATTTGATAATGAGGACAACTTAGATATGAAAACTCCAAGTGTATCTAAGGAACAAGAGTCCAACCCAAAAGACACCAATCCAGAGGAGGGACAGAGTTTGGGTTCCCAAGAACACACTCCTAGAGTGGACTCAAGGGGTGATGCTAGTTCGGAGGAACGGTTGGAAGAGAAGAAAGGAGAAGAAGAAGCATCCTCAGACGAAGAATCATCCGAATCCGATGAGATAGAAAGCAGCTTCGGATTAGAGATCCCTCTTACGAGCCCAATCAAAATCCAACCTCCAGCGAAAATCCATCAAGAGGTAAAAAGATCACAACCGCGCTAAAAATCCCTTAAGAAGCTACTCATGAGGAATATGAGGAGAGCTATATTAAACAGAGCCTCTAAAATATATGCAAGCACCTAAAATCCGTCAAAAAGGTACTCATTAAACAATTCTCACCTCTGGATTTAAAGACTGAAATTAGGGAGTTAAAGGGGTGTGTGAAGAAGATAGAAGAGAAAGTGGAGGACTTTCCCACTGCCAATCTAGTGGCTGAGGTATCACTAGCCAAGGTAACCCCGGTGCTGAATGAGCTGAAAATAAGTGTTGCAGTAGCAAACCGCTCTGCTGATCAGGCTAACACCGTAGTCACAAATAACTGCGCTACAATTTTGGACAAGATCACGTCCTCTTCCTTCGAGCTATCCATAGAACTAAAGGAGTATATTGATACCAAGTTTAAAAACTTGTCAAAATTCATTTCAAAAAAAGAAGAAAAGGCAGCTCTCCCCAGACTCAATGAAACTCAGCAAGAAATTTTGCATAAATTAACAAAGTTCATGGAGGACGATTGACCCAAGCTATTTGCCATACAAATAGCAAATATTGCCCAGGAACTAGCCGGACAATTCAATGGCCAGGATGCAGTCATTGAAATAATAAAGGATGATGTTCGCAAGGAACTGATAATAGTTAACTCAAGCATCCACAACATCCGAAGGGATCTGGGCAAAGAACTTGAAAAAACTGTCAAATTTATCTATCTCCGGATCCTCCACCTCTCCATCTATCCTAGAGAGCCAATTACTTCCAGTCTTCCAAGACCTTATCCAGCACATTAGGGATACAGAATTCTTTGGACATAAGGGCATAACCACTCTCCTCAAGGCACTCTTCCCTTATTTTGACGAGAAGGATAGGGAATATGTACTGAAGATTCATCCCTACATCACAGGCTCTTACACCCAACTCCGGAACCTCTTCTGTCCTCTGCATCTATATTCAGCCACTCTGGACCATATCTTAACGCAGAGAAGGCAAGGAAACTTGGACTACTCAATCTACTCCAAGGCCTGGCAGGAAAAATGGGATGGGAACACCTACCTGGTTATAGACCCCCCAGCTGGAAACAAAAAGGGGGAGAAAGGCAAAGAAAAGGAAGGAGGAGCATCTGGTGCATCCGAAAGGAATTAGATTAACTATTTTTTGTAAACATTTGTAATAGCTAGATTCACTTATATATTTCTGTATCTTGTAATCCAAAAACTTCATTGATGTGAACTATTGTTAACAGCAGAAGTATATATAGTGAAAATCTAATTCTCGTAAACAATTACTTCTAAAGTATAATCTACTATTGTACTACAAAAATATTAGAAGCTAGAATTAAAAAATGTTAGGGGAGTTAGGGGATGCTAGAATTATGGGGGAGTAAAAAATTATAAATGACTAAGTATCAAAGAATCATACTTAGCTCATAAAATTCCCTTTCCTTATGCTTAGATGCTTTAGGTTTTTATTTCCATCAAATGAGGGAGATTGTTGGAAATAATGATCCGGAACAACAAATAATCCGGATCAGGTTTGAAGTAAACAAAATACCTAAGTTCTAAAAAACCTAAGTCATTACATCCGGACATATAAACAAGACATCCAAGTCCAAGACAAGTGAAGACAAATTATTTAAGCATAAAAGGAAGCATCCGGTTAAAGTTTGGAAAGGAAACAAACTTTGAACCACCCAAAACAGCATCCGGAGGAACTGATTGCATAAGCATCGGGAAGAAGAAAAATCTGGAGATATTAAGTCTGAAGACAACCGGAAGACTTAAATATCCAAACAAAGGGAATAATTTGAAAATTCCATTCCCTCCATTCTTTTGGTCGAAAAGTCAACGATCCCTTTCCCAAATGCAAGACAAAAGATAGCTTGCACACTTTTTAGAATAGGACTGAAGGACTGACAATGGAAAGAGAAAAAGCTAACAACCATTTTCACTTAGACCAATAAGAAATCGCGTGGAGCTCACATAAAAAAGCTACTGGCATAAAAGTTGGTAAGACACTAAAATACAAGAAAATGATCATTGACAACTTTTTAGCTTCAATCCTAAGGATTCAAATGGGTCAAAATCTGTATCTAACGGATTGATCAACAGCTTCAGAAGCGCCATATTTTACCTGATCAATGGTGAAGATTAAATACAAGCTCAACAGCCTACAACGGCTACATTTACGGTGGAAGCCTATAAAAGGGGAGCTTCACAAGTTGAGAAGGTGCTGATTGATTTGAGAAAGCAATTAACAAGAGAATTCACTGAAGCAATCAACAAACTCTTCCCTCCAAGAATCAAACACTTCCAAATCAGTTGTAAGGATTCCCAAGTGAAATTATAAACTTGAGGAAGTCTAAAACCAAAACCTTTAAGAAAACCAAAGTGTAAAGATCTCCAACTTGGGTGAGTTATGAGATTAGGATAGAACTTAAAGTAGGTGCTTTGAGTGGGATCTCCATGTAGGACTCAGCTTAGGTTTGGATAGAATCTAAGTGGTATATCGTGCTAAAGACCAAAGGACTTAGCTAGGAGTTGGTGCTTCTAGTAGTATATCCTACATCCGGAAGGGGTTAGCATCCGGAGACAAACTGTAAGGCTTGATTCTTGCAAGTTGGAAAGGAATCCACTAGTGAAAAAGCTCGGAGGAAGGAAACTCCGGGGACTGACGTAGGCGGGGCCGAACCAGGATAAAATACTTATATTTGATTTTCTTACTCTTTACTTACTTGCATAGTTATTTATATACATTTGCGTCATCCGGATCCATCCCCCGGATCATAATCAAACACGCTATGCTAAAGACTTTTTAAAGTCTGTTAATTCCGCGAAAAAGGGTCATTCACCCTCCTCTGACCAAACTCAGACCCCCACAGGGACCAACAAGAATATTATTAATGTAATTGTTTATGTTAGCTGTTGTGGTTGCTATTAACTGAACTTAATAATTATTTGTTGTTAATGATAATTTCTTTTATCTTTGAAATAAATAAACACAGGTGTAACCAAACACTTTAAACTACTATTTGGTATAAAAATGATGAGATTGTTAACGAATTCTTAAATAGTTTATATGGGTACTTAAGTTTCAATTTATGTAATGATCTGATTGGCGGTAAATCCTTTTTAAATAAGAAGTTTGTATATATTGGAAAATAGTTTTGTGATCTCATTGAGCTACAAGTATTAATAGATCATCCTTATTCTAATTTTAATTAATTATACACTTCTATAACCAATATACCATAATATAATATGATAAGAGTCAATAACAAGAAATAAATCTTGTCTCACTCTAGAAAGGTTCTGTTTTTAATACTACTTTTGTTGAAATTCCATAAATCAATCTCACCTGGTATAAGTGGCAAAGGCTTAATCTAGTGGTTGATCCTTAAAATTGTAATATTAAAGAACACAAGTTTGAGTTCACATACTGATAGGGAGGGATGTAATTTTTCCTTGTTATATATACATATATATATATAATCTCACCTAAGCTAAGTTTTAATATTATTGGTTATTTAAATTTTCAAAATTAGAGATCAAATAGAGAGATATTTTTAATAAAAATTTAGGATTTTAAAAGAGAGGAAGTATAGATATCTTTTTTATAATCACTTTATTTATTCATAAAATAACTAATACTTTGTCATACCTCTTAAGTGAATTTTTTTTAATATTTACAAGTATGTTAATGGAGATAATTTTATGTGTGGTTTACTCCTAAATTGAATTAAGGCATATAATATTTGATCAACATTTATTGTTTAAAAACAATATATATATAAATATAAATATATATACCATATTTTTTAAATAATTAAAAATAGAGTTAGTTAAGATTTTGGTTTATAAAAATAAATTGAAAAAGAAGAATGTGATGCTAACAGTTGATGAAATGGAAAATGTTGTATTTACGTGGGTTATTTTACATCATTTCACACGCTTAACTTAGCCCCGTATGGTTTCACATGGACTTGCTTTCAGGTCTCGTGGAAAGGGAAAATAGTGTCCATTTCTCTTTTTTTAGTTGTTTTCTTTAATTACTATATATATATTGGTTTTACCTAATAATTATAATAAACAATCAAATACTACAGATCCACCGCTCAAAATAAAATAAAAAAATTCCGTTGCACCGGCCACATTGAAATCTTACGTTTTATATTTTATTAAAGAAATGAATTTTTGGAATAAAATTATCAAAAATGGAAGTGAAATAATGATAATTAAAAAATAGAGAAGATTGACACGTGATCAATAGCAAAAACCACAAGTTGAATTCTTTTACATGAGACCAAATATTTAATACCTCTCTTATTAAATATTTAACACATATATAATTTATATAATATAATATATATCAAACAAAAAGTGTTAAATATAGCTCTGTAAAATTTGCCCCACAAGTTAGTAAGAAGCAGACAAACACGTCCCACATGGAAGAATCTCATTATGGATTCCTAACTAGGACCCATCCACGTTCTTTTTCACCAACAAACGACACATTTCCTTTATAGTTGCACTAATTTTAGTATTCTCCATTTTACACATTTTTTTTTGAAAATATATTATATAAATGGCTGTAGCTATTATTTTTTTTATTTTTTATAAAGTTAAATTGTTTTTTCATCTTATATCATCAATACATTCAATAGCAATGAAAGAAAAGTAACAGTCACTTAAAATAATCATTGAATATTATATATAATTTATTTTTTTATTAAGTAAAAGTTATATTTGTTATTTACCTTCATTAGACTAGAATGGTAAATTATGGTTTATAGTAAATGACGGAAATTATAAATAAATAAATTTGAATACTTATCTTTTTCGTGTTCGAGATTGAAGAACGCCGTAATAATAGTGTTTGTATGCAAAGTTGTTTACTATGTCGGAATTAAGTCGTTATTTCTACAACCTCTTCAAAAAATCGTGAAGAATGATCGACAAACGGAGTCTCAAAAGTTTTCCGAGAGAGAGAATCCTTTTAGAATTGAATGAAAACTAATTGTCATTTTTTTTATGAAAACTCACGTCCACTGTTTATATATGGGGAATTAAAATTTTGATTAATTGTAATGAAGTCCTCAAACTCTTTATTATTTATAATTAAATTCTTAAAGTTCAATAACTTTTCAATTAAGTCCTTTGACTTATTTAATTCTCTAATTAAATCTAATTACCTAAATTGGATCGGATCATTTGACCCAATTGACCTGCTCACGGACGGATCAGCTATTTCCAACATCTCCCACTCGCACTTGGCGGGTCACATTCTGCACAAGGTCATCATATCTTCTTTATCCTGCGAAGTCATGCGACCTGCATACTATCAGGAACACTTTGTCTTGCACCCGTTAGGATCTGCCAAGACTATCCTGAGTGGTACATAACCAAGTATATTACTATCTTGAATTCAGAGCAGCTTGCACCCGTTGGGGTCTTCTAAGATGATTCTGATTGGTACTTAACCATATAGGTTAAACTATAATGTTTTAAATAATATCAAATTGATATATTGCGCATATGCTTTACCCTAGATTTGGTCGACAATTACCCACTTCCACATCTTTAAGGATCTCGGAAGCCTTAATTTGTTGTTCACTATCTTACATCAAACGTAATGATAGGCTAGCCGGTGAACTAACAGAACTCTGGTGAATGTTCATTGGCCATATCTTCCTTTTAAGTTATCCATTCCATACAGAACTAGTTAGGACCACCAACCAATCTCTCCCAGATCCAATCAAATCATAATCACTCGGTGATTGATCAAATTGTCCTTGCTAGTCCTTACTTCTTAAGATAATTCAATAGTAATGAGGGTAAGGTCCAATAACTCGTTGTTGATGGATTGAGTCTCACATTAGAGAAGTTGAGATCCTTGTACAGCGTACAAACTTCTCATCCCATGGTCGCTAAGCACACATTATCCCAAGGACCCACTCATCTCCCACTTTGATAATGTGTCATGGTGTTCTTTCCTTTTACCCATATAAGGAGCGCATGTCTATTCTCATCAAAATGAACTAACACCACGTAAAGGTTTCAGTTACAGTGCACCTTAGCATTTAACCTTATTCTACTCTAAGAACTACCTTTAGCTAATTAGACAGAACATGACCTATCGTCATGTGAACTACATAGTTCTTACCTGATTCCTCCTTGGATTCAGTACACATTGTTCCATACAATGCGGCTATTCTTGTTACTTGAACAAGTCGATTCACGATTTTGAACAGGTTCCCGAATTACACACAATATGCTCAAAATCAATCTCATCCTAGTCTGTACCCATGTGGTAACACTAGGGTAAACACCCATGTGAGTAGGCTACTTCTCTGTCCGACATGCTATGAACGATAAATAATATATGTATATAACATATATAGACACATATACATTGCTCATAGTACAAAACTAATTTATATCATCACATTATCGTTCACGATTTGAAGGGTATGTTAAATGAGGTAGTTAAATAAATACAATATACATACATTTAACCCTTTAATATATTTCACACATACATCGGGATATGCTTCGTAAACAAATCTGCAAGCATGTAATACGTAGACAAATACCTTATGTTGACCTCTCCTTGTGTACTTAAGTCTATAACTAAATGACACTTGATTTCAATATGCTTATACCTTAAATGATATTTCGAATCTATTTATATAGGTACATATGTCCCTCGTAATAATTGCCAGAAGTTCACAAAGATACTTGGTCCTTGCTCATATTACATGTTGCACTTGAATCAATTCCCAAGGAATAAGATTCCATCAGCGACATAGAGCTTGATATGAAAGTATATAATTCACATTAAAATTTAATACTTGTACTAGTCTAGGTTGTATGCACCATAACATAGTTCCTTTTATTATGGCAATTTTAGTTAATCACTTATGTGATGTTGATTGTCTATTGCCTTTGGACCTCTTAATTTATGTTCATATGGTTAAGACCCATTTTCCTTGTTCTTTTAGCTTTACATAGATGCTTCACACCAACCAAAAGTCCTCAGGACACTTCCTTTTTAAGTTGTCTATATGCCAAATGCATTTATGGGCGGACGACATATTATGCAATGGCTGCTGAGCCGGGCTAGTGTGCCGGCCTCTTTAAGTGACAGGGAGATGCATGTGATGTGATTGGAAAATGGTTTTGCATATTTTAATGCTCAAAAGATACGAGATCAAAATCCCATATTTAAAATAGAGTCGCCACCCGGTTCAGCTCAACCGATAAATTTTTGGTACGATTTTCCCACCGGGTGGTTGAACCATACCTTAAGTAGAGATTCTGAGTTCGGATGATGTTATCTATTTTTCATTAGGCCAGGTTAAGATACTTCATTCTTTCTTAATTGGTTTAATCCATCCTATTTATTTGTGTCTTTGATTATTTTTGTTATTTTCGCGTTTATCAAGCAATTGAAAGGATGAATAAAATATTCACAGCCGTTCAAAAATAAGTGCAGAAAATAAAATTATTACAAGGCTTCCACGTCCTGTACATTTTTCTATGCAATAAATAAAATACCCGAATGTCTGATATACATCCACCCGCAGAAGATGATTAGCACGGATATGACATGTTTTATTTACAATATTATAAAGCCTGGTTGGATGGCTAAAATGAGGTTTGAACGGGTTTTGCGGGGAAATTCCGTTTTTATCCAAATTTTAGGTTCGATCATTGCTTTAATCGGATTGTAAGTGAAAATGCCACTTGTTATGGGGTGGGGTCTGTTTTTAGGAGGTTTTGAACCTCCATCGTTACACTATACATTCTAGCTTTGGAAAATAAGCTAGTCCAGGAACAAACGAAAGTAAAACTGCTGTCCTGAAAGTCATGCCGCAGACGATACTACTGATGTTGCCGGCGACATCATTGATGTCACTAGCGACATCAATATGTAGGCAGGCTACATGGCTTTCTGGGTACCATAAAGAAAGGGTCTTACAAGAAAGTGAGGTCTCTAGGGAATGTGATACCACCGATGATATCAATGATGTCTCTGGCGACATGGGTGATACCGCCGACGACATCACATGTCTCCAGCGCCCTCAATTTCTTGCAGCAGTAGGCATCAGTTAAAAATGACCGAAAACCCAAAAATGAATACAAATCAACAAGAATCAGCATAAATCAGTAATATTAATGCCAAAGAGCTATGAGACTCAGAATTTTCACCTCGGGGTCGTGAATCCAACTCTTCGTGAACTGAACAGAAACACCTCTGAGAAGCTTGTAACGATGATTTAGTAGTTAATTTAAGAGTTTTAGGTCTCTAAATCCTATCAAGTTGATTTTAACTTAAAGACCCACTGATTTTAAGCTCATAATCAGAGAGTTCAAAGAAGAAAAACCAGAAAAAAATGGATTAGAATCCTTTTTTTCTACCTTTCCTAATTCTTATCTCACTAAAATCTATTCTCTCTCAATTTCCTAATTTCAGCTCTTAATTTCCCCAATTCAGCTCCTAATTTTCCCCCACTTTTCAATTCAGCATAAGGTGTGTTTTTATAGGCAAATTGGGGTGCTTTTCGAGACCTTTTTGACTATTTCTACCGAAAGTGGCCGAAAGGCTGTCTGTGCAGGGTCCCGTTTTAGGCCATGCCGCCGGCGATATGATAATGTCATCGGTGGTATGGCTGATGCCGTCGGCGATATGGTAATGCCGTCGGTGGCATGGCTGATACCGCTGGTGGCATCAGCCTTCAGCATGCTGATATCCAGCGGGCCCAAGAGCCTAAAAAGTCGGGAAAAGCGGTCAAAAGTGGTTAAAAGTAGTTCAAAAGGCATCTTTTTAAATTTTAATTATATTTTAATGGGTATATTTTAATTTGGGTACAAATCATCGGTTCAAGCTCCTACCAGACGCGTTATCGGCCACGCCAAACTGGATTCTACCAAGTATAAAATTCGCGAGGAATATTATTTTGGTTAATAAAAATTCTAAAGAGAACTTTTATTTTGAGGCATTAAAATCGGGTACATGTCATCATCGTCTCGCGAGAGGGACTACAAAATCCCCGTGCTCACAGGTTGCCCCTCGGGGGATCACTACTGCCACAGAGAGGTTTGCCCCTTGGTCGGGCTTGAGCTTTGTAGAGAGGCTTGCCCCTTGGTCGGGCTTATGGTTTGCGGAAAAATTGCCCCTTGGTCGGGCTTGAGCTTTGTAGAGAGGTTTGCCCCTTGGTCGGGCTTATGCTTCATGAAGAAATAGCCCCTTGGTTGGGCTTGAGCTTTGTAGAGAAATTGCCCCTTGGTCGGGCTTAAGCTTTGTAGAGAAATTGCCCCTTGGTCGGGCTTGAGCTTTATGGAGGGATTGCCCCTTGGTCGGGCTTTCACTTTATGAGGAGATTGCCCTTCGGTCAGGCTTATGCTTTGTGGAGAAATTGCCCTTCGGTCGGGCTTACACTTTGTGAAGAGATTTTCCTTCGGTCGGGCTTATGCTTTGTGGAGTGACTGCCCCTTGGTCGGGCTTTCACTTTGTGAAGAGATTGCCCTTCGGTCAGGCTTATACTTTATAGAGAAATTACCTTTCAGTCGGGCTTACACATTGTGGAGAATTTGCCCCTTGGTCGGGCTTGTGCTTTGTAGAGAGGTTTGCCCCTTGGTCGGGCTCGTGCTTTGTGGAGTATAGTTCTGGGTCATGTTATGATTTTAGAGGGGTGTACCCAAAAGGTGATACATACAAGGTCTATATCAGGGACCTTCAGTTGGCCTTCTAGGGATGAACCCGAAGGGTGATACATACAGAGACTGTATCAGGGACCTTCAGTTGGTATTCTAGGGTGAACCCAAAGGGTGATACATACAAGGACTGTATTAGGGACCTTCAGTTGGCATTCTGGGGTGAACCTAAAGGGTGATACGTACAAGGACTGTTTCAGGGACCTTCAGTTGGCATTCTAGGGTGAACCCAAAGGGTGATACATATAGAGACTGTATTAGGGACCTTCAGTTGGCGTTCTAGGGTGAACCAAAAGGGTGATATGTACAGAGACTGTATCAGGGACCTTCAGTTGGCATTCTAGGGTAAACCAAAAGGGTGATACGTACAAAGACTATATCAGGGACCTTCAGTTGGCATGTAGCGGTTCATATCGTAATCTCTGGGTAGCGTATAGGATGAGCGTATTGGGTTTGTGATTGTGGCTTTATGTAAGTTTTAAAATATCAGGGCTAGAACCGGGATTTCACCGAGGATAGCTGAAAAAAAGCATGGAGAGATCTAATCTCACCAGTGGCATGACTTATATGGTTGGCGATATGAGTGTCACATGGCGGCTTTGACTGGTCAGAAAAATTCAATTTGAAGGAGGCAATGTCGCCGGCGGCATGAGTGATGCCGCTGGCGGTATGAAGTGATGCCGCCAGCGACATGAGTGCCACGTGGTAGCTTTGACTGGTCAGACAAGTTCAAAATCTAAATTAAAGGAGGCAATGTCGCCGGCGGCATGAATGATATCGCTAGCGGTATGGAGTGATGCCGCCGGCGGCATGAGTGCCACGTGGCAGCTTTGACTGGTCAAGCAATTTCAAAATTTGAATTGAAGGGGGTGATGCCGCCGGCGGCATAAATGGGCAGTTTCAGATAAATTAAAACTCCTCAAATTCTGCACGACAGTTTAAAAGGAAGTAAAACTCCTTTCTCTTCCTCATTCAGCACGTATAGAAACCGTACCTCCCTTCTGTTCCCTTCTCCAAGTCTTTCATTTTCTCCTTCCTTCCAATCATGAAGAGAATTGCAAAGGCTTTTAAGGGAAAATCCGCTAGGGCTGGGGAGAGCCTGCCTGATTCTTCCATCGAGGGGCTGAAAATCCTTTCAGTTCCTGCTACTTATTGCCTGAAGGAGACGACCAAGATGTATGGGTATGGGATCAATTCCCCCATCACCAATCTGACTTCTGAGAAGGAGAAACATCTTTCCTACGTCCAGATAATCCCGTAAAATCCGACTTTCTTATTTTTAGGTTGAGTTTCGATTCAGCCTTAGGCTTGAAATCATGAAATGACAGGAGTTTATAAGTGTGAAATAGAATGTTTATAAACTAATGTTTCATGCTTTAGGTTCAATTTTCACTATTTTTAGGCTTATTGTTTGATTGATTGCAATTTTTTTGTGATTTTGGCACGATGGGTGTGATTTTAGGGAAAATAGGTTCTGCCCGCAGGTAGTGATATCGCCAGTGATATGAGTGATGTCGTTGGTGGCATCAGTTCTTGCAATGATGAGAAAATAAGCAGGAGTTATCTATTTTGTTTTTGATTTTTACAGCCGCATGAGCTGACTTATACTGGAGGGATGGGCACCATCGGCGAGTGGTGGCACCATATCTTTGAGAAGGATCCGAAGCTTGCACTCGCCATTAACGAGACGGGATTCAGGGACTTGGCCTGAATTATGCCAATGCTAATGCCCAAGCTCTCTCATTCAACCGTGACAACCCTTACCGAGAGCTTGTCTGAAACCACCCATACTTTTCACTTCTCATTTGGGGAAGCGACGATTACGCCCTCTGTTATCGTGGCTATGACCGGGTTTCTCTGGATGGGGGAGATTATTCACTTTAATGATTATATGGATAAATACCATATTGAGAGGCCAGTGGTGAGGTGGGTGAAGGAGCTATTCGATTTAAAGCCTGTCTCAGGGCGGCTGTCTTATAGTGAACTGCACTAACATTGGACCCAGGTAGATGTGGTGCCCGATGATGAGAGAGAGACTTGCGTCCGATCTTTGTGATTTCCTTGCTCACAGTGTTATTTTTTCGGATCTCGGGGAGCAAGATTAATTATGGGCTGATATCCGCCGTGGAGGCCGTGGCGGGTATCAGGAAGAAGAATTGGCCAAGGGCCATTTTGGCACAAATATACCATGGGCTGGATGTGGGCGCCCATAAGAAGGTGAAAGCCTTTCGCCTCTGTCATCTGCTACTCCAGGTATATCCTCTCGGAAGCATTTTTCTTAATTGTGCATGTCTCATTTATTGCTTATGCTTTTTGAACTGATTGGTTGTTATTTGTGCAGGCTTGGGCCTTTGAGCACCAGATTCTCCCATCAATCGAGTTTAAGAAGACCATACCGCTGGGCTCCCACTTTCTCGCCTGCTGGTGCGGGGGCATTAGCGGGAAGGCCAAGTATCCCACCAAGTATAGGGAGGTCCCAAGGAGCGCGCGATTGAGCTCGATACGCAATCTTTGATTTAGTCTTTATTTTTACACTTAGAACAAAAAAAAAGCGTTTATGAACTTATATCGGTTGTTTTGGTTGATTGTTGGTGCATCTTATTTTAGACCCATTTAACGGGGTAGAGAATCTGCCAAAGGTTGTAAGGGTCGGAGGGAGGTGGACGACCGTCGGATCATCATGGAGTGCCCCTTATCTTTATAGTGGTACTTGGATGAGCGCGTTCGGGGTTGGAGGCTTGTCCCAATTGTCGATAGACTAGTGCCCGCCGATCCTTCCCAAGGTTTATGGTGGCCTCATCTGGTGATTACATTCGAGGCCGACCAGGCTGATTATGTCAACAGGAATGACCGAGTGATCCTTAGCATCCCTGGCCTCTATGAGCAATACTAGCAATGCCTACTCCCCTTGTGTCCCCACATTTATAGGAATGATACGATTGAGTATCATAATGAGCAAAGGCTAGAGGAGGAGAAAAGGCGCCTCAAAGGTATTATAGATATTGAGGAGGAAGAGGACGAGGATGAGGAGTAGCTTGAAGGTGATGTTAGGATCGAGCCCGAGGGGGACGATAGGGCGGGCACGGATGCCGCTGGCGGGAGTGCGCCAATGTCCTAAGAGGGGTAGAGCTTCTTTGAGGTACAATTGCATTTACGGGCATGATTTGCAATCGTTTGAGTTTAGGAATATCGCTTATGTGTATCTTTCATGTTTTTTAGGAACCCCCGAGAAGCGAGGTAGGGACAATCAGAGTGGGACATGGTATTATAGTGTATCGGAGAGTATAAATTTCATGAAGGGGTGTCTGGTTAACCTGTTGGAGACCCATTTCCTGCTGATGAATTCTTAGGGCGAGTTCCTCCCTAGGAACATAGGCTCGAGCTGGCATGCTCCAATCTTTATGCCAGAAAACACCACTTACGTAAGGCCTGATGATTTCTTTCTAGTTTACCCTTGGATGTGGGTGTTTATTATTTTGCCTTTTGGATTTTATAGGTGACAGAGAGCCATATAGCTTGCAGAGAACAACTTTACTCTCCGGGACACGCTTATTGGGCAATCGCTCCTTATTCAGGTACATTCCCCATTTATGCCTATCTTAAAATAAGATAAGGTGCATGTATGGATGCTATGAATGATGTGCATTATTGATGTTTTTCCTTGGCTTACAGGATTTTTTGGCCCTTTCCTTGTTAGATGCCGATATAGCCTGACGGAGATACGAGGAGGAGACTGCAAACCTCTGACGCCATGTGAGTGACCTTGAGGGTCAGCTGGAGGCTACTGCCTAGGAGCGGAGGAGTAAGCAAGATCTGGATCGCATACACCCCGGTAGCACCAGTCATCGGGGAGTGAAGATGTCTGCTGGCCGTCGTACATTTACTACGGTTGAGGAGTCTAGTAGTGTTCCGATGATAAAGGGTAGGGAGAAGGATGAGGATGAGGTTGGTGACTGGCTAGTGAGCCCCGAAGACATTTCATCTCGCCCGGCCGGTAGTGGCGGGCATGCCTAGTTTTACATTTTTATTTTGCTTTTTGTTTCAGATTTTAGCGTGTACCCTTGATACATTGGGGTTTGAATAATTTGTATTCGGTTCTAATTTGGTAGGCTAGATGTTTAGGATATTTGAGTGGTTTGTGCCTTCAAGCTTATTTCTTTGAATAAGAATGGATTGCTATTTGAAAAGGCATTGAAAATGGAGTACAGGATTGTTTTCAGGTTTTGTACAGGTCTAAAGTGATGAGATTGCTTCTGATGCTGCCCAGGAAATTATTTCTATGCCGTCAGTGGTATCATCCATATCGCCAGGTGCATCGCCTCAAAATCGCCTATATGCATGTCGCTGGCGGCATCAATTAATATCCCCCAAAATAATCCATGTCGCCGGCGGCATTGCTCATATTGCCGACGGTATCAACTTTCTAGAAACTCAGATTCGACCATTTCTTCAAATTCTACTATGTAGAGCTATACTTAACAGCTATGGGGCTTCCTGTGGAGCCTGGGGAACGCAGATTTGAGGGTGCTGGGGAAATTCAGGCTCCAACTTGACTCTATCGTTTGCAAAGACTGCCCTTTCGAGTTTTCGACCTAATAGACTTATTCCGACTTTTACATAGACCTAGATGTAGTCTACCCAGATTTTTTAATTATTATTATTATTTTTTTATCAGCTCGAACCTTCCTCGATTAAACTTACTTGCGATGTTTCCATCATAAACACGGAGGTTTCAGTATAAAAGACACTTTTATCGAGTGAATCTAACTTGAGTACAAGATATTGGCAATCATTTCTATTAATGGAACCCCTGGTGTTAACCGACCTTTACAGGTTTTCAAGTTAACATCTCACAATTTTTCTCTCGTGCCCTAATTGTTTTCTGAACCGCCCTTTTTGGGTTTTCAGTTCAACAGGCGTTATTGACTTATCCCCTGATTTTTGCATGGCTGGTTTGTGGGATACCGACCATCGGGTGTCACCCTAATTTTTGTTCGATTAGTAAAAGATCGAAAGGCGGGTGATTATCATATATATTTTTTTGGTGTGCCACTTTTCTGATCTATTTCTTTTATTTAGACCCGATAATGCTTAACCCTGTCCTGATTGACCAGACCGATGAGCTCGCTCTTGTCTGCGCTCATGACTTTTAATAGCCATGCTTAGTTTAGTACCATCTTTGGTCACACGATAACCTTCTCAATCTGATCTGAACTTAACATCGATATCGGAAGTTCTCAAATGCTTTAGTGCCGTGTCTATGACTCTTGGCAAGGGCATTGGGTATCTGATTGGTTATGCCTTTGCAGATTCTCCAAGGTCCTTAGTGTCCATTCGATTTTTATCTGGATCAGCCGATTCATTCTGACCTCTAAGGTTACCTCGGGTAACCTTGTTTTGATCCTGGTGGTCCACATTACAAAGAGTTTAGTTTATGGGGGCTTTGGCGCTAAAAGAGAGCCTTTTTGATTGGTTCAATTATCGTTTTAATTAGTATTGTGAGTGCTCCTTCAGTCTATAGTTCGTACAGCCCTTCTTGTTTAGGCCTGAATTTATCGCTTGTACCAGCGGCGTAGGGTTTTTGATAAAGTGATATTTGGTTTGGGGGCCTTTTGCTTGGTGCCTTTAAAATGTGAAGCGGTAGTTTGTTTTATCAGTTTATTTGGTGAGCTGATCGCGACATCGGTTGTGCGCATATCTTTGCAGCTTATTGGATGAAGGTGCTTGCCTTTAGACTTGATGCTCTAGGAGGTGGTTACCCTCTGATTTTTATTGGTCGAGGGGTTTATGCTGGTTGATTTGTGTTGGGTGAAGATGTGTTTTTCTGCGAATTTGGTCATCTCCTTGGCGGTGACATTTGGCTACGATGTTTATTTGATCGAGGTTAGGCTCCATCAATTTTTGGTGGGTGTATGCCTCGATTTTCCATTTCAGGGGACCAGTTGATACTTCTTTGGTAGCTTGGAGGTGTACCATTGCAGGGTTACCGGGTTAATTCTAGAGGAGACCCGTGGTACTCAACAATCTGAGTATTGATTTGGGGACCAAGGAAAAGCATTATCGTGGTCTTTAGGCACTTTATTATCTCACATGTGTTTGACAGGAGTTAAATTATTGGATTTGATTACCGTATAAGAGCCTGCATCTGTACTCAGCTTAATTTCATTCAGTAAAATATCTTGAATACTGGAAGCATCATGTGTATGCTCATATAAATGCGTGGATCAAATGATAGAGACATGACATGAGTAAGAAAAATGGAAGTTGCTCATAGAGCAAAAAAGTCTAAACTCTAAGGATTGCAAATCAAGACTCTTCGTCCTTGCTGTCGAAGCGAGGCTTTCCCCTACCATTGGAGTAGATGGCCTTGATGAGATCTTGCGGTGCATTCCCTTATTTAGGAAAGCCAGGATTAATCATCTGTGTCTGGTTGCCAAACTCTGGTAAGGGGCTGGATGCTCTTTCAGGGTCGATAATCTTCTTATCCTTCACCAGACGTTGGATGGTGGGAATCAAAGCTTTGCATTGATTAGTGTGGTGTCCTAACAACATGTGATATCTGCAAAAGCCTTTTCCTTCTTTCCTTGTGGGAGGATTGAATTCACAAAGAGGTCGAGAATGCCAGCTTCCCTTAATCCGGTGAAGATTACAATATGCTGTTGTTTCCACGGATTTGTGCTACACTTAAAACCATCATTTGGCTGAATAATGGCAGGTGGAGCTAATTTTTGAGAGGTCTCTTAGTCCACCATGATTTGAGGTAGGGGTATGGGTGAGTCAGTGTTTCGAAAGACATGGTTCCCCTCTGATTGGACCGTCCCCTCTTTCTGATTGTAGCCTACTGTCATCAATTGACGCGAGAAGTCTTTAACTTTGTGTTGCATAACCTGGTCATACTGAGAAAGCATCGGGGTAGCGAGGATCTTAAATTATGATGGGGTGACCAACGTCAGAGGTAAGGTGTTAAAGAATGGTGGAAGAATTGGACTCTAGGCACCTTCCCTTTATTAGGGGTAAGCGGTTGGCGGTGATTGCTAGAGTATATTACTATCAGATGTCATGCCTGGAGATCGCATGACCTAGTTAAAGTTCTGACTTCCTAGGGCCTTCTTGACGGATACACACACTTGCTCTTGAATGATGTTTCAGAACTGATCGGAGTTCATAAATTGGATGATAGTAGTGGTGATTTCTGACCGAAGAGATGGAGGGTGAACTGCGGCTCTTGAGGTGGGGGGAAGATTACCCTGTTCCCTAGGTGAGGCAGATTTGTCATTGCAAGGGAGAGACATGGCTGGTTGTGAAGGTCTCAGTTCAGGAGGAAGACTATTTAGGATCATAAACTTTAGGTCAGACCATGAATGGGTTGTAAATGGTATGGATGGTACGTATTTTTTTTTCGAAGCAGTACGTGATATGTATAGCTGCACGTAGGTGTGGTTAGAGATTATGTGATGGCTTATCCCTCCAACATACATGGGACGTTTGTATCTCACGTTATACATAGCGATATGTGGTGACGCAATGGAGGCACAAGAGAAGTCCTACGTGTGTTGCTAAACCTCTTCCACAGGTGGAAGTGAAAAGGGTAAGTTGATTCATTTTTGGCTCTTAAAGCCGATGCATGGGGGTGCATGATCACAGAGCACATAGCACGCGAATCGTCCCTCTTCCAACCTTATGACTCCCACGTAACCCCTCTTTGGAAGGATGGAGTTTGGCTTCTTCACGGGTAATGGCAAAAGAAGCGCATCCCTATTATTTTATTTATTTTGGGTAATCCTAAGGGGAATGATGTGCTAAGGCTTTTTCTTGCGCGGCTTTGGTATAGGGTTGTTGATGTAGAAGGTTCTCGTTTACCTCGATTCCACGTTACTCAACCACTACCCAAATAGATGCCATCGTAGGAGTTTAAGTGTTGGTTAAAATGAGTGATCCACCCACTAGGCATCCTCAATTCCTACAGGGCATGAGTGATACTTTGTGAGCTTCTCGGGTAAAATTGGGCACCTAAAATTACCGAACTATCTACACGCGTGAGGATAAAACGTTATAAAAAAGAATGAAGTTTTAATTTAGCCAATGATTTCAATACATCATCAAAATCTTTTAAACTTTATAAAGAGATAAGTTCAAGAGATTATCCCCAGCAGAGTCGCCACTGTGAGCAGACAACGTTTTGCGTAGCGGCTGCTGAGCCGGGCCAGTGTGCCGGCCTCTTTAAGTGATGGGAAGATGCGTGTGATGTGATTGGAAAATGGTTTTGCATATTTTAATGCTCAAAAGATACGAGATCGAAATCCCGTACTTAAAATAGAGTCGCCACCCGGTTCAGCTCAACTGGGAAATTTTTGGTACGATTTTCCCACCAGGTGGTTGGACCATACCTTAAGTAGAGATTCTGAGTTCGGATGATGTTATCTATTTTTCATTAGGCCAGGTTAAGATACTTTATTCTTTCTTAATCGATTTAATCCATCCTATTTATTTGTGTCTTCGATTATTTTGTTATTTTCGCGTTTATCAAGCAATTGAAAAGAGGAATAAAATATTCACAGCCGTTCAAAAATAAGTGTGGAAAATAAAATTATTACAAGGCTTCCATGTCCTGTACATTTTTCTATGCAATAAATAAAATACCCGAATATCTGATATACATCCACCCGCAGAAGATGATTAGCACGGATGTGGCATGTTTTATTTACAATATTATAAAGCCCGGTTGGATGGCTAAAATGAGGTTTGAACGGGTTTGCGGGGAAATTCCGTTTTTATCCAAATTTTAGTTTCGATCGTTGCTTTAATCGGATTATAAGTGAAAATACCACTTGTTATGGGGTGGGGTCTGTTTTCAGGAGGTTTTGAACCTCCATCGTTACACTATATGTTCTAGCTTCGGAAAATAAGCTAGTCCAGGAACAAACGAAAGTAAAACTGCTGTCCGGAAAGTCATGCCGCCGACGATACTACTGATGTTGTCGGCGACATCATTGATATCGTCTGTGACATGGCTGATGCCGCAGGCGACATCATTGATACCGCTAGCGACATCAACATGTAGGCAGACAATATGGTTTTCTGGGTACCATAAAGAAAGGGTCTTACAAGAAAGTGAGGTCTCTGGGGAATGTGATACCACCGGTGGCATCAACGATGTCTCTGGTGACATGGGTGATACCGTCGGTGACATCACATGTCTCCCACGACCTTAATTTATTGCAGCATTAGGCAACAGTAAAAAATGACCGAAAACCCAAAAATGAATACAAATCAACAAGAATCAGCACAAATCAGTAATATTAATGCCAAAGAGCTATGAGACTCACAATTTTCACCTCAGGTTCGTGAATCCAACTCTTCGTGAACTGAACAGAAACACCTCCGGGAAGCTTGTAACGATGATTTAGTAGTTAATTTGAGAGTTTTAGGTCTCTAAATCCTATCAAGTTGATTTTAACTTAAAGACCCACTGATTTTAAGCTCATAATCAGAGAGTTCAAAGAAGAAAAACTAGAAAAAAATGGATTAGAATCCTTTTTTTCTACCTTTTCTAATTCTTATCTCACTAAAATCTATTCTCTCTCAATTTCCTAATTTTAGCTCTTAATTTCCCCAATTCAGCTTCTAATTTCCCCCCACTTTTCAATTCAGCCTAAGTGTGCTTTTATAGGCAAATTGGGGTATTTTTCGAGACCTTTTTGACTATTTCCGTCGAAAGTGGCCGAAAGGTTGTCTGTGCAGGGACCCGTTTTAGGCCATGCCACCGGCGACATCATCATGTCATGGGCGGTATGGCTGATGCCGCCGGCGACATGGCTGATACCGCTGGTGGCATCAGCCTTCAGCATGCCGACAGCCAGCGGGCCCAGGTGCCTAAAAAGTCATGAAAAGCGGTTAAAAGTGGTTAAAAGTGGGTCAAAAGGCATCTTTTTGAATTTTAATTATATTTTAATGGGTATATTTTAATTTGGGTGTAAATCATTGGTTTAAGCTCCTACAAGACGCGTTATCGGCCATGCCGAACTGGATTCTACCAAGTATAAAATTTGCGAGGAATGTTATTTTGGTTAATAAAAATTCTAAAGAGAACTTTTATTTTGAGGCATTAAAATCGGGTACATGCCATCATTGTCTCGCGAGAGAGACTGCAAAATCCCGTGCTCACAGCATTTAAGAAAAAATTTAGCTGGCAGAGGACAACATTCTTCTAGATCCAAAGAGCCGGTGACATCGTCAAAAGAAGCTAATCTATAAAAAATGAGTTAGATGCATCATATATGCTCCCACTCAAAGCAAAGAACAGATCACCAACTAGAATTTCTTTCATATTGGTAATCGAAAAATACATGTCTCCGATACATGTAATCCCTTAGCAATATAATCATTAATAGCACTTAGCAAAATGATTAGGGTCAGTGAATTTTTCCTCCCCCATGGAAGAAACATATTCTTGTCATTCGGGAGTTTGTTTGTGCTGCTTTCTTTGAACTCATACAAAATAGTACCCAAAGTATAAAAGAATTGTGTTCATCCGCACAAACCCAATTTATAAATTCCAGATTTACTAATAATTGCTGTTAAGTTTTTAAGTCTGCTACAAATACTTTTGAAGCAATAGCCATTACTGGTCTTCTTTATCAGTAATGGTGAGACTAAATATGAATTTAAGAATTTAGGTCAATTATGAGCAATTGTGTGTTAATTACCATTCACTTAAGAATAAACTATCCGAGAAATATAAGCATTAACCCTAGTTTCGAAAGAAGTACGTATACCCAATCATCAACCAAATGATAACACTCATATTTACTCAATTTTATTCCGAATTGTGATAGTAATTATGTGTTTGATTGTTCACTATAGTTTTTTCAACTATAAGGTATATCTTTAAATATTTTTTGAACCTATTGTCTTAAATTAGTTCACTTAACTAAAGACATTTAAGAATATGTATTGGACAAGTTTATTATATATTATATTGAAACTATTTGGGATTTAAATGGGGCACTTTAGTCCTAAAGGTTTTATTATGGTTTATATAATTTATTTAAATTATTTAAAATTTCTTTAAAATAAAAATAAAGAGCAAAATAGATAAGAATTATATAAACCATATAAATCACATAAATTTAAACAAATAAAACATAATCACAAAATATATTCAATAAATATCATGCAAATTTCTTGTCCAAAGAAACATAACAAACAAGCATGGAAATGATGCTAAATAAATAACAGTCTTATACTGTTAACTACCACATAATATACTCTACGTGTGTAAATATACTCATACCTCTTTTTAGAAGTGAGACGGACACCAAGTATCTCAAATCTAAAAATAAATATCATTCTCAATGACATTACTCCTTTCGAATTATCCCAGACCAGCTCAATAGGTCAATGTCCATTCCTTTGGTCGAACAAGACGGTAATTAATTAAATAACATATTAAAGAACCTAATTGTTCCTTAATAATTGTCAAATAAAAATTCAAACAAATTGAATAAAAAGTTGTATGAACTTTTGTAGCTTGAAGACGTATTTATACAATCTATATTACTTTCCTATAAGGTAATTAATACACACTTATTACATTTATATATGCAATATAAATATTTAATTCACAAAGTATCAATATTAATATGTACAACTACAATATGGAGAACAAATTTTTCTCAAACTTTTCATCATATCCGTGACCATTTTCCTTTGAAAATGTGTCATTGATGACGTGGGGTTTGCACCATTATGACCATCTATAATATATGTCATAATTCAATATTAATAATTACATAAATTATTAACTTAAATATATTACAAAAATATATTTACCATAAATTTGTATTACTTAAATATAAATTATATAATTATCACGCTAATAATTAACTCAAATATATTTCAATAATATATATACATCCATAGATATAAAGTAAGTTAATTATTTAATAAATAATTGACTATATTATATATGTAACTAAAACATATTTAATATCAAATTTATGTTATATAAATATAAATTTCACTTGAATTATCACAAAGATAATTAATAACTCACATATATGTTACCAAAATACATTTATTCAATTACACAACTAAAGTATAATCATAGTAAACATATATTAATAATTAACTTAAGAGAATTCAACGGTATTTTTTCAAATATAATGAATATATGTAACTTATACATAATCATGTGAATTTGATTTTCCAAATTAATCAACAAATGAAAAACTTCATAAAAATTCACCATTAGGTCTTAGAAATAATTTCTAAGCTATTAGAAATTTTTATAAAACTCATAAACTAATTTCTATAAATTTTAAGAATTTATTTACATAAAATAAATCAACAACTCACTTTTATTGACCTAAAAAATTTCTAGAAAAGTTACCATTAAATCCAAAAAATATGACAATGGTGGGGTGGGAAAAATTTTGGACCAAATGACATTGTTCAGGGCCTTAAATCGCAAAAATACATATTGGACCATTAGGAACGCGCCATGTGGCATTCTATTGACCAGTCAACTTTGACTTTTGAGTGACACGTGGCAGTCAATCATTAACTGGTCAGCCCCAAAGGTTAAACCAATGCCACATCAGATGCCACGTGGCATTGGCCACAGTCACCACCAAATTGTGCCACATGGAGGAAGTTAAGAAAAAAAAATTCTGGCGACAGTTTCAATAAGCGTCGCAATAGCTCACTTTTAACATCTGTCATCTTGTTTATTTTTAATTCTGGCGACACTATTTCAAAGTGTTGCCACAACTGCTTCACAAACCGTCACTACTGTTCATGAGCCGTCGCAATGTTTGTCGCAAAAAAAACCGTCGTGACTTTTTGTTTGGCGACGGAATCTGCAACGAAACAAAATCCCTTGCAGAATGAAGAAAATCGACTTCCAATTTTCAAAACGTTTCAAAAACAATTCCGGCCTCTTACCAGATCCCTCCTAAGGTTTTTCGACGTTCCGAGTCCAATGGCGTGGTCCGTTTTGCCCAAAAACAAATAGAAACTCAACATTTACCCAAAATAATGAAAAACGTGACCTTTTTCGACAAAAAAAGACGAAAAAATGCCCGAAATCGAACATAATCGATTCAAATGCATCATTGAACATAAAAAATATAGAATTATTTTCAATTAATGACCAGAACACATAATCATGGCCAAAATGCTCCAAAAACTTGAATTCCCTACACTTTTCATACTTTTCCGTAATTTCCGCAGAAAATTACAAGAACGAATTCCAAACGAAAAATTTCAAAATTAGATGAACAAGAAATCATGTATATTATACATAAAATCATCCCAAAAATTCCTTGCTCGGATACCAATGACGGAAATTATAAAGAAACAAATTCGAATACTTAACTTTACCGTACACGAGACCGAAGAACGCCGCAATAACAGTGTTTGTATGCAAAGTCGTTGACTACCCACGGTATGTCGGCATTAAGTCGTTGTTTCCAAAACTTCTTCAGGAATTGACAAAGAATGATCGATAAACGGGGTCTTGAAAGTTTTTCGGAAGAGAGAATCCTTTTAGAATTGAATGAAAACTAATTATGATTTTTTTTATGAAAACTCACGTTCACTGTTTATATATATAGGAAATTATAATTTTGATTAATTACAATGAAGTCTTCAAACTCTTTATTATTTGTAATTAAATTATTAAAGTTCAATAATTTTTTAATTAAGTTTTTTAATTTATTTAATTATTTAATTAAATTTAATTATCTAAATTAAATCGGATCCTTTAATCTAATTGACCTGCTCATGAGTGGATCAACTAACAGTAATGGATGGAAAGTTAGAAAAAATAAAGTACTAATTCATTATATAATTATAAAAAAGGGAAATTAGCAAGTTTTTTTATAACTATTTCTTTTATCATATTGCATTAATTTTTATATTTTACAATCGCGTTCTTGTCAAATAAGTTTGAAAGTAATATATTTTAACTTATATTAGCCTAATGATTAAAGTTAAATTTGTGGCCTTTAAATATTTTAAGTTCAAGCATATTTAAAATGAATGAAGATTTTTCTTTCTATTTAATACAAATGCAATTATATAATTTTATATATATATATATATATATATATATATTCACTCATGACTTTTTCGCATATTTCTCTTTTATGTATTATTGATGCAAGTTATTTTGATTTGACTTGAATAATAACTCACACCTCGTATTCACGGGAAAGTGATTACTAATTTTCCAATGTATGACTCTTTTTGACTTATAATTTTTTTTTACTAAGGGAGTAATATCAAAAGAATTACATAATAAGGGTAGTTGGAAAGTGATTTCACTCGCCCCTCAATGTAAAAGAATCAGCTGCTTCAGCTAACTTATAAACAAACTGATTCATAAACCTATAAACATAAACAAACCAATAAACCACAAGCATTTTAGCAATGTTGCGATAATCATCTAAAACTAATCCCAAAGGGAAAGCAAAACTAAACGAACTATTTAAATAAGAAACAATATTTAATGCATCAAACTCAATGGACACTTTTTAGATGTTTCGTCTTTTAATCCAACTAAGCGCCTCTCTACAAGTAATCGCCTCAGGCATATTCGATTCCCCACTTCCTCTTAATAACAAACATCTAGCTGCTATAATATAGTTGGTACTATCGCGGATTATGCAACCATGTCATCTTTCACCATTGTTAAACAAGCTTGCGCCGGAGTTACAAATAAAGTAGTCCTCTCTTCAAATTTCCACCTGTACCGAGCTATGACGAGCCATATGTCTCGTATCAACATTGTTTTGAGATTGGGCAAATTGCCATTCACGTGAAAATCCAACTCCATGGTTGTAGGCATGATGAACCGGCTGCAACTGCCTATGCCAAACCCACGTGTTTCGTCAAACCCACATCGCCCAAGCGATAGCACTTATCTGGTGATGTTTATCCTTAGTTAAAGCGCACACCCATGACCACCATTGATCCATAATCGAGATCCAAACGTGCCACCCTTTAGCTAAATACAGTTCCTAGTCAGTAAAGGAAACAAGAAGAAATCAGGATTAGATTATGCAATATCATCATTTTCCAGTCAATCAACACAATTTGAGGAAGCTGTCATAGAAAGTTTTTTATTGCTAGTTCTTACCTTTCCTTATGTACACATTTGTTTACATTTATCTGTATGTATTTTCCCCTATATAAAGGGTTGTATTCTCAGCAAAGAAATCTTCACAAAATAAAAGAAAACCTTTTCCAAAATGTTAGTTTCAGTACTTAAACATGGCATCAGAGTGGGTTATAGTTCTAAGATCATAATTTGCATTCTCATCATCTACGAAAGACGGTCTAAGCTACCATGTCAGAATACGGCAACTTAAACTCCTCTGCCACTTCGTCACCAACTTAGATATCTCCGGCTACCATGTCTGGAGACGGCAACTTAGAAAAGCAATATGGAATCAGCAACAATAACCTGTCAATCCAAATTGCCAACCTTTTAGAAAACAACCTTAATAACTAAAACACAAAACAAACCCTTTCAGAAAATCTCACCAGTAACATTAAACTTAAAAGCCAAAATTATGTGTTATGGCACGCATAATTAAGGTGGCAATTGGAGGAAAGTCAAAAACCTTGTTAAGCCACCTTACGGGAATTCCAGCTCCACTCAGCGATGAAATCTATGAAAAATGGGAATAAGATGATTTAATCATTTTCTCATGGTTGATTCAAAACATTGAACCCCAACTGGCCAACAACTTAACCGAATTTCCCACTGCTAGAGCTCTTTGGAGTGCTCTTGTCATAACTTACAATAGTGGGAGAGACAAATTACAAACTTTTAGCCTTCATTCAAAAGTAAATGAAATGAAACAGAATGGACAGCCTCTGGAGAATTTTTGGATTACCTTGCAAGGGGTATGGGGCGAAATTGACCGGAGAGAACCAAATTCGATGACCTCAGCCACAGACATAGCCACATACAACAAAATCTATCAAGAACAAAAGTTATTTTACTTCCTAAATGCCATATACTAAGAATTTAATCAAATAAAGAGGGAGTTTCTAAGACAGGACCCGTTATCATCGCCGGAGGCAGCATATGCCACCGTGAGAAAAGAATCAGCCCTTCTAGTGATCCTTGAGGTCATCAAAAAACTCATTGGCATAACAATATGACGTGGGAAGCGGGCTTCATATAACTATAGTTGAAGCCATGGGAATGGCGGTGCAAGGTCAGAGACATCAGGTTCCAGCAAGGGGTCATCATCCCGTCAAGATAAAAGCAAACTCAAATGCACTCTCTGTGGAAAAATGAAGCATACAACAGAAGGCTGTTTCGAAATCATCGAATATCCCAATTGGTGGCCAGATGAGAGCAAGAGGAGAAATCAAGGCATTGCAGGAAAGGCCGCCACCACCGTGGGTAACTCAGAAGCCACCAGCAGCGACGGCAGCAGCTAGATAAATGACGGAACAATGAGCAACAGAGGGGGAACAACTATGGCAGCTTTTAGGGTTGAAGAAGACCCTAAATCTGATCTTAAGGGTAAAGGGTTCTATTTTTAAAATTTTGCAAATTGACCCCAGTTATTTGGCTGCTCACAAAAATTCACCATCTTGTAAGGCCCATGACAAAATTGACCCCACAAGTAAACAATATTTTAAAATTAAGCCCATAAAAGGCCAATCCCTTGCAAATATTGCCCAAAATAATGACTTTCCCAAAAGTGCCTCTTGGATTTTTGATTGTAGTGCCACGGATACAATGACATATGATTCTCGGGATATTAAAATACAAACAAAGCCTAGAAAAACTCACGTTATAGCAGCAAATGAAGAGACTATCCTTGTTAAAGGAGTCGAAACTATTGATATCTCACCCAATCTGAAATTATCCAACTATCGTTTTGTTCCATCTCTATCACATAAATTGTTATCTATTAGTCATGTTATAAAAGAACTCAATTGTATCGTGCTAATGCACCCGACTTTTTGTTTACTGTAGGACATCAGGACGAATATGATTATTGGGCATGGCACTGAAAGCCGAGGACTGTACTACGTGGATGAAGTTGCTCAATACAAAACTATGAGTTTTGCTCATGAAACTACAGATTGAGAAGCCTAGCTTTGGCACCGGAGATTGGGGCATCCATCCATGGGTTATTTGCATCTCTTATTTCCTAAATTGTTTAATTCCCAAAATAAATTGCATTGTGAAACATGTATTTTAGCTAAGAGTCATAGATAAACTTACAAACCAAATAATACCAAGTAAAATTCACCTTTTGATTTGATTCACTTTGATGTATGGGGACCATCTCCTGTATTGGGTGGACAATTTTTTTGATACTTTCTTATTTTTTTTGATGACTACACTCATATGACTTGGGTTTATTTCTTAAGAAAAAAACTAAAGTAAATGAAAAATTTGTCCAATTTTACACAATGGTCTATACCTAGTTTGACAAAACTATTCGAATTTTACATTCCAACAATAGGGGGAATTTGTTAATACTTCTATGAAATCGTTTTGTAAAAAATAAGGGATATTTCATCAAACCATTTGCCCTCATAGTCTGGAACAAAACAGTGTTGCTGAAAGAAAAAATAGAATCCTTTTAGAAATGAACCGAGCTCTTATCATTGAGTCCAAAGTCCGTAAAAGTTTTTGGCCTGAAGCTTTAGCCATAACAACCTACCTTCTTAATAGACTACCCACAAAAATCCTAGACCTACAAATACCAGTTCAAGTCCTAGCCAAATTCACAAAAATACCCCCACCTTTAACCCTCATACAAGAATATTTGTTCACATTCCAAAAGTAGAACGAACCAAACTTGACCCATGTGCTAAAATATGCAATTTCGCCAGATATCGGATTAATCAAAAGGGATCCAGATGCTATAACCCTAAAACCCGCCACGTGTTCACCACTATGAACTGTAACTTTCTTGAAACTAAGGATTTCTATAATACCAAACTCAGTGGTCAGGGGGAAATTGGAGAATATACACACGCTCTTAGTTGGCTACCCGAGACGGTGGCTCTACAAGAAGAAGGAATGGAAATTAAAGAAGATAATACTATTACACAATCTTCTGATACTTTCATACAGTCTTCAGAATCTAGTGCTTCAAAAAATGATCATCCTAACTTGGTGTCCGAGGTAAGCGAAACTGAAACTTGTGATGCTTAAATTTATCACGATGATCTTGTAAATGTGGTGGAGTAGGAGATAGAACAAGAGACGGAACAAATAGAACAGTTCGCTCTACCTCTCAGATGAAACAGGGGCATTCTACCTAATAGATATTCCCCAAAAAAACAGACTCAAAGATCAAGGTATTCGGTAGCTCACATTATAATGGGGAGTCTATCCACGAAAGCTAAAGCCTTTATTACAGCCTTATGTGAAGATGAAATTCTGAGCACCGTTGAACTTGCATTAACATCTGACAAATGCAATGAAAGAAGAAACGAATGCTCTGAACAAAAATAATACATAGGAGAAATGCATTTTACCTACAGGAAAGAGACTAGTTGGGTATCATTGGGTCTTTGTAGTAAAACATAGACTTGATGGATCAATTGGGAGATACAAGGCAAGACTAGTAGCAAAAGGGTATACTCAAACTTATGGCGTTGACTATTCGAAGACTTTTTCACTAGTGGCTAAAATTGACACTATGTGTGTGTTATTTTCCGTAGGAGCAAACAAAGAATGGCCACTTCATCAATTTAATGTAAAAAAAGCCTTCTTACATGGAGATCTGAAGGAAGGAGTCTATATGGAAGCTCTGCTAGGATTCAACGGAGAATTCAAGCAAGGAGAAGTATGCCGATTGAAAAAGTCACTTTATGGACTTAATCAATCTTCTAGAGCCTGGTTTGGAATATTCATATAAGAAATGAAGTAATATGGGTTCAAGCAATCCAACGCAGATCATATTTTGTTCCTAAAATAAAGAGGTGGCCTTATAACTTGCCTAATTATCTATGTCGATGACATGATTAATAAAGGGGATGACATAGAAGAGATTAGCAAGCTGAGGAAAAACCTATTCACATAATTCAAGATGAAGGACTTGGGAAGGCTTAAATATTTTCTCGAAATTGAAGTATTAAGATCGAGGCAAGGGATTTTCATATGCCTGAAAAAAGTATATCCTAGACTTGTTAGCAGAAACAGGAATGCTCGATTGCAAGCCACCCGATACACCTATAGTGGTAAATCATAGACTCAGAATATTGGAAGAAGTTAAACTAGAAGACAAAGAGAGATATCAACGACTAGTGGGAAAGCTAATTTATCTCTCACACACCAGCCCAGACATATCCTATGATGTAGGGATTGTAAGTCAATTAATGCATCAACCTTAGAAGGAACATATGGAAGCAGTATGAGGATCATAAGATATCTAAAAGGTACAGCTGGACATGGAATTTTATTCAAAGCACACGACCATTTACATTTTAGGGGATATACAACACTGACTAGGCAGGTAATCTAGTAGATCGAAGGCCAACATCCGGCTATTTTACCTTTGTAGGGGGTATTTTAGTCATATGGAGGAGCAAAAAGCAAAAGGTAGTTGCACTATCAAGTGCAGATGCAGAATTTCATGGAATTGCTCGAGGACTGACATAAATATTATGGCTGCAAAAGTTATTAACAAAGATTGGCTTCCTACCAACTAAAATCTATGAAATAATATGTGATAATCAAGCAGCTATCCGAATCTCCGAGAATCCAGTACAACACGATCGAACAAAACATGTGGAGGTTGATAGACACTTCATTAAGGAGAAGATTAAAGAAAGAATTGTGAAATTACTCTTCATACAATCTCAGGATCAATTGGCAGACATATTGAGAAAAACAGTCAACGAAAAAGTATTCAGAGAAGTACTTGACAAGTTGTGCATTGGAAATTCCACTTCTCAACTTAAGGGGGAGTACCAGTAAAGCAAACAAGAAGAATCAGGATCAAATTATGCAATTTCATCATTTCCCAATCAATTAACACAATTTGAGGAAGTTGTCATATAGAGTTTTTTTATTGCTAGTTATTACCTTACCTTATGTACAGATTTGTTTACATTTATCTATATGTATTTTCCCTATATAAAGGGTTGTATTCTCAGTAAAGGAATCATCACAAAATAAAAGAAAACCTTTTCCAAAGTGTTAGTTTCAGTATTTAAACACTCCCAAATGTCCCTAGCTCAAGTACATCCTACAATGGCATGAAATATGGTCTCTCTTTCGCCTTTGCACATCTCACATAACTCAACATCTAATGAAACATGTCTACTCAATAAGCCGTCTTTTGTGGGAAAAATTTGTACTGCACATTTCTATAGAAAATGTTTAATTCTGCTCAGAATATTTAGCTTCCAAACTTGCTCCTATTTTACTTCCGAAATGCACGATGGAATACCATTTGAGACCTTAATTTCAAGCAAATAATTAGTTGATTTAATAGATAATACCCAATCTTTTCAGCATCCCAAAATAATTGATCCTTCCTCAGGGATATGCTAATCGAAATTCTAGAAATCAAGGCCCTATCTCTTTCATTAAAAATAATCCCAATTAGCTCTAGGTTCCAACACCTTCTATCACTCCACAAAAGCTGCTCAACACGCTCAAGTTCTGTTGGAATTTAAAGTTAATAATTCCTGATAAGAAACAAAATACAAGTAAAAATTAGATTTCCAAAACCCATTTACCATAGGTTCATACAAAGCCAAAAATTAGATTTAATGGCAATCACTTATCCCTTATCTTCATATATCAGCCATATGAAATGCCATTGACCGGAATGGTTAAAAATTATTGTAGATAAGAAATTTAATTGGCAAATCACTCTTGTCAACAAAAGTTTTTGTTACTATTTAGAAAATATTTTCTTTTACTGAAATCCAACAAGTTCTAGATCAGGAAAAGTCAAAACTTGGATTATTCCGGTAACCAAGGGTCATTCCATATATTTGTACACACTCCATCGCCAATGCGCCAAGCCATTCACCTACCAATCAACTCTCTCACTACTAAAAAGCCTTTCCCAACGAAACTATCATTTGATGAAGGACTAACATCGAAAAATGATTTTGAATGAAAATGTTTAGCTTTAAAAACCTTTGCCATGAGAGAATCAGGGATTTTAACATACGTTACACTTGTTTGACTATTAAAGCAACATTAAACTCGTGCCATCTATAGAATTCAAACCACCTTTCTCCTTACTTAAGCATAACCTGTTCCAACTCATCCAATGCAATTTTTCACTCCCTCCCCAAAAAAAAAATCAGCAAAAAGCTTCTCTAGTGACTGAATAAGGAACTTGGGTAGTAAGAAAATGTTCATCGCATATGTAGGAAGAGCTTGTGCCACTGAATTGAGTAAGACTTCCTCATCACTTTGAGCCATGTTCTTCCTCCCCCAACTTGAAATTTTTGCCAGTGTTAGCTCGCTAATAAATATGAAAACAATTTGCTTAGAACTTCCAATAAGAGATGGAAGACCAAGATCTAAACCTTGATCATTTACGCCTTTAACCCCAAGAAACTGCAGAACGGGCTGAATGACATCCCTTTCACCAACATGTACATTAGGACTGAATTATAACAATGATTTATCGAAGTTTATAAGCTTCCCAGAAGCAGTAGCATATACCTTAAAATGCTTTAACACCTCCACTTCTCTCACACAAGCACGAAAAAAGAAATAACTATAGTCCGCAAACAGTAAATGAAAAATTTCTGTGGCTGAACGAGACACATTTAATCTATATAACAAGCCTCTATCCACTTTATTTGACAAATGGCAAATAAACCTTCTGAGCATACCAAGAATAAAAACCAAAATAAGGGATCACCCTAGCGAAGACCCCGATAAGGAGTAAAATATTCAAAATTTTTAGCTTTATGACATAGTTTATATCTCGCAGAAGTTACAAATCGCATCAACAATGAAGAAAACCTAACGGGAAAACCCAACTTCAACATAATAGCTCTCAAATATATCCACTCAACACGATCATATGCCTTAGACATATCTATCTTTAACGCACCGAAACCACTTTCCTCAATCTTCTACGCTTTAAGTAATGACCAATTTCAAATGCAGTTAACAAATTATCAGCAATCAACCTATTCTGAATGAATACACTTTGCATCGGCGATATATGTTGGGAAACAATGATTCAAAAGAACAAATTGAGGATAGATCCAGATCAAGTTTGAAGAAAACAAAAACTCAAGGAATAAAAACATGCAATCTCCTTAATCCAAAAATGGAAGCATAAAGTCCAAGGCAAGTCATCAGGATAAACATTGAAGACTACTAGACCTAAGCACATAATGGAACCATCCGGCTAAAGTTAGGAAAGGAAACAAACTTCAAACCGCTCAAGATCAGTATCCGGAAGAAGATTGATTGAATAGAATCCGGATACATCAAGACTGAAGTCATCCGGAAGATAAAGTTAACAAGACAAAAGGAAAAGTTTCAAGAATATCTTTTCCCTCCGATTTTAGTCTAAGAGTCAAAGATCCTTTCCCTATATGCAAGACAAAATACAACTGGCAAGCTTTTTAAAAAAGTACAGAAGGACTGACACCAGAAAGAGAAAAGGTAACAACCTTTTCTACCTAGACTAATAGAAAAGGCGCGTGAAGCTCACACTCTAAATTACTAGCATAAAAGTTACAGAATCACTAAAATACAAGGAAAACGATCACTGACAATTTTTTAATCTCAATCCCAAGGATTCAATGGGATAATTACTCAGTCTATCGGATTGATCAATGGATTCGAATGCGCCACATATTACCTGATCAATGGTGAAGATTTAAATCAACCTCAAAAACTCACAACGGCTACATGTATGATAGTAGCCTATAAAAAGAAGCTTCATAAGTTGCGAAGGTGCTGGTTATTCTAAGAAAAGTATATACAAGAGAATTTGCTATTACAACTAGTGACATAATCCCTCCAAGAACTAAATCATTCCAAATCAGTTTGTAAGAATTCTCAAGTAAGTTATAAACTTGAAGAATTAAAAAAAACACTTAAGAAAAACAAGTTGTAAAAATCTCATACTTGGGATAGTATTGAGATTGGGATATACCTTAGATTTGGTGCTTTAAGTAGGATCTCCCTGTAGGACTCAGCTTAGGTTTGGGTAGAAATCTAAGTGGTCTATCCTTCTAAAGACAAGAGGACTCAGCTAGGAGTTGGTTCTGCTAGTGGTATATCCTACATCCGAAAGGGGTTACCATCTGGAGACAAATTGTAAGGCTTGATTCCTGCCAGTTAGAAAGGAATCCACTAATGGAAAAACCTCAGAGTAGGCGGGACCGAACCAGGATAAAACTCTATATTTAATATTCTAACTCTTTACTTTATTTGCATAACATTTCATATTTGCATCATCTAGATCAAATATATCCCGAATAGATCAAACACGCTACATAAGACTTTTTAAAGTCTGTTAATTCCGTGAAAAGGGTCATTCACCCCCTCCCCCCTCTGACCTTATATGAATCCTCATATGGACCAACAAGTGGTATCAGAGCTAGTGCTCACAACTAGAGATATAAAAATCTCGAGCTAAAGGTCCAATTTTAATCCAAGAATTAAAATGAGTTACCAAAACTCATAACTCCTTCCAGAGGGTACATATATTACCTATCCTCTACTCTTCACCGATGAACACCACATGTTCTAGAAAAATCGGATGAAGAATTTCATTAAGGTACAAAGCATGATGGCATGGATGGCCATTAAAGATGGCCCATATGATCCTACTCACGAAGAAGAGGGTATAACTACCCGAAAGCCCTTAAGTTTATGGGATGAGAATGATTACAAAAAAATTGCGTGAAAACACAAATGCTATTAATATGCTTCATTGTGCTCTTAGTGTAACTGAATTCAATAGAATATCCGAATGTGAAACTGCACAAGAGATCTGGCAGAAGGTGGAAGTGACCTATGAAGGAACAAATAAGGTCAAGGAAGCCATAATTAATCTTCTACAGCAAAAACTAGAATCCTTCAAGATGGAGCCTAAAGAATCCATCAGCAGCATAAATACTAGATACACCAATCTAGTAAATAAGATGAAGAGACTGGGGAGGGAGATCTCAAAAGTAGACATGGTCAAGAAAATACTCTAAAGTCTCTCCAAGGAATGGAACAATAAAAAGATTGCCCTTGAGGAAGCTCATGACTTAAACTTCTATAGTTATGATGAACTCATTGCTAATCTCTTAACTTAAGAGCTATCCTTAGAGAGATACAACCAGCAGGAGAAAAAGCCTGAAGAAAAAAGGAAGGCCATTGTACTCAAGGCAGATTCAGTTGGATCAACTTCCTCCGAATCAGACAAATAACTAAAGGAATCTAATTACAGTAAAGAAGATATGGCTATGCTAGCCAAATTTTTTAATAGATTCCTAAATAAGAAAGATAGAAGGAGATCCAGAAGATATAAGTCTAAGAGATTAAAGGAAGACACTTCAAGAAGGGATAAGCCAAGAAAGGCTCCGGAAGAAAAGAAAGATCCGGAAAAAGATGCTGCCTGCTTTGAATGTGGAGAAAAAGACAACTTCAGAACCAAATGCTCCAAGCTCAAAAGAGACAAGAAATATAAGAAGAAGGCTATGGTGGCCCCATGGAGCAATAGTGAAGAAAGTGGTAGTTCATCTTCCACAAAGGAAGAAGAAACTGCTATCTATGCATTCATGGCACTGACAGATCCAAAAGGAGAACAATCTGAAAGAAATCCATCTAAATAAGACATTGAGCAAATTGAGGAATCAGAATCAGAGACAGCCACCACTGAGGTAAACTCTCACTCTAATTCTATTTCTAACCTTGATCTTGCTAGAGCTTTAAGGGTTGTGATCCACAATGTGAGGAAAAACACCAAAGCCATAAAATCCCTACAAAGACAAGTCCTGGAGCTAGCTGAAGATGCTGAAGCAATGGCACAAGATATTAATCTGATAAGGACCATAAAACACATTGATGTGGTTGAGGAGAGTTTCTTAAGAAGCCAAGTGCAGATCTTAAGTACAAACTTAACAGGACTAGATAGGGAGTTAACCCTAATGAAGGAGGCATCTGGAAGGAAATCAGATCCTTTACAAAGAAGAAGGAACCCAAGGCAAGCAGCACAAAGAAATTCAAATAAAAAAATCTGTTGCCCCTAAATAAAAAAAAGAAAGTTAGCAGGCAACATCAAGCACAGAGATTCACAGCGGTTCAAAAGGGAAAGGCTAAGGCAGTGTATGATGAGCAACTTGTTAAGCAAAGAAAGAATCATATAATAGAGATTGCACCTCCAACCAGCTTACGAAATACACACTGGACAGATAAGTATACAAGAAGCCGGATACATTGGAAATTATGGTAAGGAGGATCTTAAAAAGATCCAGAAAAAGCATGAGCAGAGCAGACCCATCTCTTGGTGTAGGTATTGTGGGAAAAACAATCATATTACTAAATTATTTATATTGAAAAATGGTTATTATGATGATTATCCTTGGCCTAAAATACTTGATAACCTGAGAGGATCCAAATCTGATTGGGTACCCAAACCCACTTGATCTGTTTTATAGGTATGCCTTAGGTCCACAATAGATCAATATACATGGTACATTGATAATGGATGCTCAAGGCACATGACCGGTGATGAGAAAACCTTCATCACTTTAATCTGAAAGAGAGGTGGAAAAGTAAGCTTTTGAGACAGCTAAAAGGGACATATCATTGGACATGGAATCGATGGATCTAAAATAAAGATAGAAGATTTCTCACTAGTTGATGGACTGAAGTTCAACTTAATAAGTGTAGCGTAACTCTGTGATAAAGGAAGGAAAGTCACCTTTAATTCTGGAAGATGCTCAATCTTTGATAGTAAGTCAAATCAACTCATTCTTTGTGCACCTAGAGTAAATAATGTTTATTGTGTTAACATTAAAAATGAGAAAAAGAATATATGCTTGGTGTTTAAAGAAGAAGAATCATGGCTATGGCACCGAAGGTTGGGACATGTAAGCATGAACCTCCTGTCCAAATTAGCCAAAAAAGAATTGGTTGTGGGTTTGCCTAAGGTAGCTTTTGATAAAGATCACATATACACTGCATGTCAATTAGGTAAACAACATAGAAAAAGCTTCCCTTTCATCTCATACATACCTTCCAAAAGAGTTCTTGAACTCTTACACATTGATCTCTTTGGTCCAATCAAACCAATGAGTTTAGGTAGAAGAGAATACACCATGGTCATAGTGGATGATTATTCTCGCTATACCCGGGTCACTTTTCTAGCTACCAAAGATAAAGCCTTTGACCAATTCTCAAAAACATTCATCTGGATAGAAGTAGAACAAGGCATAAGCATTGCACGCATCTGGAGTGATAATGGAGGAGAGTTCAAAAATAAGCATTTTGCTGAATTTTGTGTATCTAAGGGCATTGAGCATAACTTTTCTGCCCCTCATACACCTCAACAAAATGGGGTTGTTGAAACGAAAAATAAAACATTAGTCGAGATGGCCTAAACAATGCTAAGTGAGAGCCTAAGTATTTTTAGGAAGAGGTCGTAAACACTGGATGCTATATCTTAAATAGAGCTCTCATTAGAAAGACAATAAAAAAAACCCCATATGAAATCTGGAAGGGAAGGAAACCCAAAATTGGGTAATTCAAAGCCTTTGGATGAAAATGCTACACCCTAAATAATAGAGAGCAACTAGGAAAGTTTGATCCTAAATCTAATGAAGCAATTTTCCTTGGCTACTCAACACATAGCAAAGCTTACAGAGTCCATAACAAATGAACCCAAATAGTGGTAGAGTCAATATATGTAGATTTCGATGAGACTAACCATGCATGGAAAAGAAGCTCCAATCCAGAAGATTTAACTTCGAAAGTTGAAATACTGAAGAAAAAGAGGAAGTACAGATTCCAGATTCCTTTCAAATCAAGAAATACAAGGAAGAAGATGAAGGAATCAATTTTAATCTAGGAGCACCATAAGGGAATCTCAATCAACCTGAGATTAATTTCATGGATGATCAAGAAGTGGAAATTGAAGCAGAAGAGGAATAAGCTCCAATACAACATGACGATTTGCAAAGAGAGATCCGAACTGGATCATCCGATTAAAGCCATTTTGGATAATGTTCAAAATCCAGTCAGAACCAGAGGAGAACTCAATAGGATGATGAGTCATGCTACTTTTGTCTCTCTCATTGAGCCAAAGAAATTTTAAGATGTAGAAGGAGATGAAAGCCGGATGATCGCAATGCAAGAAGAGCTGGATCAGTTCACTAGAAATGATGTATGGGATCTAGTGACACTTCTAGGAGGAAAATCAATCATTGGTACCAAATAGGTATTCTGGAATAAGGTAGATGAATCCGAAGTTATGGTGTAATCAACAAGAAGGCATTGACTTTGAAGAAACCTTTGCACCAGTAGCAAGATTAGAGGTAATCCAGATTCTATATGCTTTTGCATCATTTATGGGATTTAAATTGTTCCAAATGGATGTCAAAAGTGCATTTTTCAATAGAGTTATTCAGGAAGAGGTCTATGTCAAGCAACCACCTGGATTTGAAGACTCAAAACATTCGGATCATGTATACAAGCTGAAGAAAGCCCTCTATGGATTAAATCAAGCACCAAGAGCCTATATGAAAGACTCACTTTTCCTCATATCCAAGGGTTACATCTGGGGTAAAGCAGACACAACCCTTTTCATCAAGAAGAAAAAGGGGGATGTTATTCTGGTCGAGATCTATGTGGATGAAATCATCTTTAGAGCAATAGAGGAGAAGATATGTGAAGAATTCAGCACTTAAATGCAGAAGGAATTTGAGATGTCCATGATGGGAGAATTGAATTTCTTCCTTTGTTTACAAATCAAGCAAAGTTTGGATGGGATTTTCATCAACAGTCCAAGTAAAGGAAATTCTGAAGAAGTTTGAAATGGACAAGAGCAAACCTATGTCCACTCTAATGGGATCAGATACAATCCTTTTAATGGATTGTAAAGGAGAAGATGTAGATTAGAAGCTTTACAGAGGAATGATTGGTTCACTTCTATACTTGACAGCTAGCAGACCTGGCATACATTATATAGTTTGCTACTGTGCAAGATATCAATCCAATCCTAAGGATTCACATCTCAAGGCAGTAAAGAGAATCCTTAGATATCTACTGGGAACAACTGAAGTTAGGTTATGGTATCCTAGTAATGGAGACTTCACACTATTGGGCTTCACAGATGCAGACTATAGCAGAGATACTCTTGAAAGAAAGAGTACATCCACAGGTTGCCACTTCCTTGGAGATTGCTTAGTGTCATGGTATAGTAAGAAGCAAACTTCAGTTGCCTTATCCACCATATAAGCAGAGTATATGGCAGCTGGAAGTTGTGTTGCTCAACTCTTATGGATCAAGCAATAGTTGGAAGACTATAGAGTTCAATCCGAATGTGTGACTGTTATGTGTGATAACAAAAGTGCAATTGATGTATCAAAGAATCCAGTGCTACATAGCAGGATGAAGCATGTTAACATCAGACACCATTTCATCCGGGATCATGTAATGAAGAAGGATGTTTCACTAGTCTACATTCTAATAAATGAGCAAAGGGCAGATATCTTTACTAAGCCATTAAGTAAAGATCAATTTAACAAGCTAAGAGCGTCAATTGGAATGTCTAATCCAATTTGAGGAAAAATCTGGAAGACAATCTGGGATTGATTTAGGCTTTTGTAAGTCAAGGAATCCAGAAGAAAGAGGAAGTCAAATTATGTCTGAATCTGAAAGGAAGATTGCCAGCTCAGTAGACAAAAGTGACAAATGGTAGTAAAAGTGCGAAAAAGTAACTATACATGTTTTGAATTTCAAACGTTTATTAGGTATCACATGCGCGGCAAAAGCAACTATCATTTTTACGAAATAAACCGTTTTAATTCTCTGGTTTAAATGCCATTTACCTCTTACTTCAGACTTAACTGCCACCTCGCCGATTCAGTTAACTTTAACAGAATCCGAATTACCATTATACCCTCACTTTGGGAATTCTATAAAAACCTCCTAAAATCCCTTTTCTTGTTCATGCAAGTAATACTCTTACTGTTACTCTGCAAACTTCTCTCTAAAAACCCTAGAATCTCAAATCTTTTCAAAAATTCTCCCAAATGGCATCTAATCAAACAACTCCTCATCCTCCAAGATACATCTTTCAAGAGTCTGATCTTAAAGATGAGGATTTCTCTCCTCTAAACCTCAAAAGTCCTGACTCTGTAGTACCTACAGACTACTTGGGAGATAATTTCTTATTCATCACTGAACCTACTCCTAACCCATAAAAGATCAACACCTTGAAAACTTCCTAAAGATTAACTATCCCACCTATCCGGACCGTGTCAAAGAATTTTATGATAATCTGATGATCCACTCCTACTATGATGCCCTCATAACCAGAGTACAAGGAAAGGTAATCACTGTTAGACCAGAATTCTTCGTGACTCAATTTAGCATGAAGAATGATGGAGTACAGCTATGAAATGATGGTGATGAGCCATTTGTTAAATATCATCCAAAGATGTGGCTTCCGGTTCGCTACTTTAGACACAAATTCTCCACCTACTGGCCACAAACTCCTAGAATTCTCCAACATGTTCTAGCCAAACTCGTCCTGGTCTAGAAGGGATCTTTCACTATAGCGTCCTCTTTTCAACACTGTGTCTTGCACCATTGGGTAGAGAGCAGAGTTATGAATATGCCCATGTTGATCATACACTTCTTGAGCAACACAGAAATTCCCACGGCGCCCTTATTACAAAAACTCTCCTGGTAAATGGAGTCAGCCTATTTGGAGTTCAATCCATTCAGGGGAAGGAGATCTTGGAGAAGAACCTTAAGAAATTGACCTTTGGAGAAGTCTGGAATGAAGAAAAAGCTATGAGGCAAAGAGAAGAGAAGAAAGAAAAGAGCAAGGTTCGGAAGGCCAGAAATTTACCTAAGAATGCTCCGGTGGCTAACATAGCCAGATGCAGCAAGCCCAAGGATCAAATAAAAATTAAACTCAACCTTATAGTTAAGGAAAAAGATGAGGATGAAATGACTATCACTCAATTATTAAAAACAACTCCGGAGAAGCCTAAGAGAAGAGGCAGGCTAATCAAGGCTGCTGCAAAGAATCCTATCTGCCAACTAGAGGCTACTAAAAAATAGCAGTAGCTGCTGCTACTATAAAGAACGGATGGTAGAAAGGGAAGAAAAGGACTGCTGAAGAAATCCTAGAACAGGAAGAGGACTCTAACAGTGAGGAGACAAGGGATGGGGAGCCTGTCCCAAAGAAGTAATTTATCCAGAAAGGATCAGCCTTTGATGAGGCACTGAAGGCCAGAAGGCTAAATTATCTATGAAATGACTAGCTGCAGGCATCAGTATTAGGGAATCAAATCCCAAAAAAATAGAAACTACATATCTGAGTAAAGGCAAGGAGATCATTGCAGTTTGTGAAAAACCAGTCATTTCGGATAACATGAATTCGGAGGATCCACAATTCAATAAAATGATGGCTGTAACAATATGAAATCCAATAAGCTAACCAAAGAGGGACCCAGAGGATCTTTCGAAATAGCCATTGACTCAGCTCATTCAGTCCTCATTACCTTAACCGATCTAACACTTCTCAAGGAGGCTGACTATCCGAATAAAGATTTATTCCTGTTTAAAGCCATAATATAGCCTCTTCCAGATAATTTATTAAACACAGAAGTAGAGGTTGTAGAATTAGAAAGACCTGAGAAGGCAAATGAAGGGGATGGTGAGGACAAATCCACTATTCCGAGTCAAGAAGAGCAAGCTGATAAAAGTCCTGTAAAAGTAGCTATAGGGGAGACTGAGGATACTTTCAGTCTTTCAGATACTGGGATGCTGGGAAATAATGATTCGAAATACAAAACAGACCGGATCAAGTCTAAAGTAAACAAACCTAAATGAAACTTATCCGGATAACTAAATATAATAAGACCTAAGCACAGAAAGACTTAAGTCATTTTATCCGGACAACCAAGTTTTCATCAAGTCCAAAACAATCTTTCAAGAGAAGACTATTACCAAAGCATAAGTGGATTAGCATCCGGTTAGAGTTTGGAAAGGAAACAAACTGCTAACTTTCTCACAACAGCATCCGGAAGACAGTCTGATTAAAGATACATCTGGATTGGACAACTCTGAAGATATCCATAAGATTCCATTCAAGATAAAGGGAATGATTTCAAAATTATTCCCTTCCCTCCATTTGGTCTTAGCTGTCATCAAATATCCCTTTCCAAGAAAAGGATAAAAAGCTGACAGTAGAAAGAGAAAAAGGTAATAACCTTTTTCACCTAGACTAATAGGAAATGCGCATGGAGCACATGGAATGGACCACTTGCTAAAAGTTGGTGCATCATAAAAAGCTAAGGAAAAAGATCACTGATAACTTTTCAGCCTCAATCCCAAGGATTCAAACGGGTCAAAATTGAGTCTAATGGATTAATCATCGGCTCCGGAAGTGCCTCTTACAACCTAATCAAGGGTGAAGATTTAAAGCAAGCTCAACAACCTACAACGGCTACATTTATGATAGAAGCCTATAAAAGGGAAGCTTAACCAAATGAGAAGGTTGGAAGAGGCACTTCCGTAGCCGTTGATTAATCCGTTAGACATGTCAGCATGAACCTCCTGTCCAAACTAGCCAAAAAGGAATTAGTAATGGGTTTGCCTAAGGTTGCTTTTGCTAAGGATCATCCATGCACTGCATGTCAATTAGGTAAACAACATAAGAAAATTTTCCCTTCCATCTTATACATTCCTTCTAAAAGGGTACTTGAGCTCTTGCATATTAATCTCTTTTGTCCAATCAAACCATTGAGTTTAGGTAGAAGAGAATACACCATAGGTATTGTGGATGATTATTCTCGATATACCAGGGTGCTCTTGCTAGCAAGCAAAGATGAGGCCTTTGACCAATTCTCAAAAACATTCATCTGGATAGAAGTAGAACAGGGCATAAGCATTGCATGCATCCAGAGTGATAATGATGGAGAGTTTAAAAATAGGCAGTTTGTTGAATTTTGTGACTCCAAGGGCATTGAACATAACTTCTCTGCCCCTCACACTCCTCAACAGAATGGAGTTATTGAGAGAAAGAACAGCACCATAGTTGAGATGGCTAGAACAATGCTCAGTGAAAATTGTTTGCCAAAATATTCTTGAGGAGAGCTCGTGAATACAATATGTTATATTCTAAATAGAGCTCTCATTAGAAAAACCACAGAAAAGACCCCATATGAAATTTGGAAGGGAAGAAAACCCAAAATTGGGTATTTCAAAGTATTTGGATGTAAATGCTACATCCTTAATGATAAAGAGCAACTAGAAAAATTTGATCCTAAATCTGATGAAGCAATTTTCCTTGGCTACTCAACACATAGTAAGGCTTACAGAGTCTTCAATAAATGAACCCAAACATGGTAGAGTCAATACATATAGATTTCGATGAGACTAACCACGTAGGTAAAAGAAGTTAAACTCCGAAAGATCCAGTTTCAGAAGCTGAAAAATCTGGAGAAAAGAAGAAAGCAGGAATTCCTGATTCATTCCAAATCAATAAGTACAAAGAGGAAGATGAAGGAATATGTTTTAATCCAGAAGTACAACAAGTTAATCTCAACCCACAGGAGATTGACTTCAATGAAGGCCAGGAAGGAGTGGTTGAAACTGAAGTGAAGCAAGTCTCAGTTTAACATGAAGGCCTACAAAGGGGGATCGGAACACATAGAGATCATTCCATTAATAATATTCTGGATGATGTTCAGAATCTAGTAAGAACCAGAGGTCAACTCAATAGGATAATGAGCCATGCTACTTTTGTCTCTCTCATTGAGGGAAAGAAATTTCAAGATGCGGAAGGAGATGAGAGTTGGATTATGGAAATGCAGTAAGAGCTAGATCAATTCACCAGATATGATGTATGGGATCTAGTATCACCTCCTTAAGGAAAATCAATCATTAGAACTAAGTGGGTATTCGGGAATAAACTTGATGAATCCGGAGTTGTGGTGAGAAATAAGGCAAGACTGGTTGCCCAAGGCTACAATCAACAAGAAGGGATTGTCTTTGAAGAAACCTTTGCACCTGTAGCAAGGCTAGAAGCAATTCGGATTCTATATGCTTTTGCATCATTCATGGGGTTCACACTATACCCAATGGATGTCAAAAGTGCATTTCTTAATGGTGTTATCCAAGAAGAAGTCTATGTTAAGCAACCACCCGGATTTTAAGATCCAAAGCATCTGGATCATGTGTATAAGCTAAAGAAGGCTGTCTATGGATTAAAGCAGGCACCTAGAGCTTGGTATGAAAGATTAACCTTATTTCTTATATCCAAGGGATATATCAGAGGTAAGGCACACACCACACTTTTCTTCAAAAAGCAGAAAAATGATATTATCCTAGTATAAATTTACGTGGATGATATCATATTTGGAGCAACTAATGAAAATATTTGTGGGGAATTCAGCTCTCAAATGCAAAAGGAATTTGAGATGTCCATGATGGGAGAACTCAATTTCTTTCTTGGTCTAAAAATCAAGCAAAGTTTGGATGGGATTTTCATTAACCAGTCAAAGTACACCAAGGAAATCTTGAAAAAGTTTGAAATGGACAAAAGCAAGCCTATGTCCACTCCAATGGGATCAGATACAGTCCTATCCAAGGATTATGAAGGAGAATATGTTGATTAAAAGCTCTATAGAGGAATGATTAGTTCACTTCTATACTTGACAGCTAGCAGACCGGACATATACTATGCAGTTTGCTACTGTGCAAGGTATCAAGCCAAATCTAAGGATTCTCATCTCAAGGTAGTAAAGAGGATTCTTAGATACCTCCTAGGAACCACTAAAGTTGGGTTATTGTATCCTAGTAATGGAGATTCACACTCCAAGGGTTCATTGATGTAGATTATGGCAAAGATACTCTTAAGAGAAAGAGTACATCTGGAGGTTTCCATTTCCTTGGAGATTGCTTAGTATCATGGTATAATAAGAAGCAAACTTCAGTTGCCTTATCCACTATAGAAGCTAAATATATAGCAGCTGGAAGCTTTATTGCTCAACTCTTATAGATAAAACAACAGCTGGGAGATTATGAAGTTTAATTAAATGTGTGGATGTTATGTGTGATAACAAAAGTGCAATTAATGTGTCAAAAAATCCAGTGCTCGATAGCAGGATGAAGCATGTAAACACAAGGTATCATTTCATTCGGGATCATGTGATGAAAAAAGATGTTGCATTGGTATACATTCTAACCAATGAGCAAAGAGCAGATATCTTTACTAAGCCACTGAGTAAAGATTAATTTGGGAAGCTAAGGGAGTCAATTGGAATGTCCAATCCAATTTGAAGTTAATCCGGAAGATAGATTGAAATCAACCCGGAAGAGAAGAGACATTAGAGAGAAATCTATTCCGAAAGAGACATTGCCATATCACCAGACAATAATGACAAACGGCAGTAAAAGCACTTAAAAGTAACTGTCACCTTTTGAATTTCAAACGTCTATTAGGGGTTACAAGCGCGGTAAATTTGACGGTTTATTTTAAAATAAACTGTTCCCATTCTCTGATTAAACTGAATTTACCTCTCTCTTAAAAATCCAGTTGCCATGTCATCAATCCAACTAAATTATCGGCGTCTAGATTACCAAACTACACTCACTTTGAAAATTCTATATAAACCCCTCAAAATTCCCTTTCTTCTTCATGCAAGTAACTATCTTACTGTTACTCTATAAAAATTAAAAACCTAAACCCTAATTCTTTCAGTTCCTTCTCAAATGGCCGCAATCATGACTGAAAAAGGACCCGTAATGCTTCTAACCCAGAATATCTTTAAAATGTCCCATCTACAAGATAAAGACTTCATCCCCATAAATTTCAAACCCTCTGACTCCGTCATCCCCACAGATTATTTGGGTGACAATTTCTTATTTGAGACGGATCCTTACTTTAAACTCATAGAAGGCCAGCATCTCATGGATTTCCTCAAGATCAACTGCCCAACGTACCCAGATTTGGTCCGGGATTTCTATAATAATTTAAGGGCCAATGAGAAATTTAATGCTCTTAGAACCAAGGTTCCGAGCAAAGAAATTGCAGTTATCCTAGATTTCTTCGAACAGCATCTGGGCATGAAAAATGAAGGTGTTTAGCTAAGGACTGATAGTGATGAATAAAAGGTCAAGTATGAAGCCAAAAAGTGGTTGCATCCAAACTACTTTGGAGATAAATTCTCCACGTATTTTCCTCAAATTCCCAGATACCTCCAGCATGCCCTTGCAAATTGGTGCTCATAAGGAAGGGATCTCTTACCACAGTATCCTCATTCCAACATTGTGTGCTTCAACACTAGGTAGAGAGCAGGGTGGTCAACATGTCTGTACTAATCATCCACTACCTTAAGCAACATGTAAACTCTCACAATGCTCTAATCACCAAGATCCTCCTTGCAAATAAAATCAACCTCACCAAATTTCAATCCGTCACTAGTAAGGAAATCTTGGAGAAGAACTTCAAGAAATTGAATTATGGAGAGATGTGGGATGAAAAAATGGCCAAGAGACAAAGAGATGAAAGTAAAATAAGAGTTAGAAAAGCTATTGATCCATCAGTGGCTTCGGTTCCAAAGAAGGCCTGGACTGCTTAAATCCAACGTAGTTAAAAAGCTAGTTGTAACTCCGAATGAAGAAGAGAATGAAGATACCCAAATAATCACCCAGCTACTTAACAAATCTGCAGTAAAGTCAAAGTCAAGGGGAAGGCTGATCAAAATAGCTGATAAGTTAAAGAGACCAATTTGATATCCAAAAGCAAGAGAGTCAATTGCAGTAGCTACTATTGTAATAAGAAAGGGTAATCAGAAAGGGTAAAAGAGAAAAATATTAGATTTGCTGACAGAGGGTAATGGGTCTGATGAGGAGGAAACAGAGGATGAAATGCCAATGCCAAAGAAGTAATTCACCTTGAAGGGTGCACTTTTGATGAAGTAGTTGAGGCTCAGAAACATCAAAAGAAGAAAGCTAAGAAGCCAACTGCAATTCTGATTGATGAAGAGGCTGCGAAGAGGGTTGTCATGGAAGAGTTGGCTAAGGCTAAAAATTCAAAAGGCAAAAATGTGCCCGGAGCTAATGGATATCCTTCTAAAGGATCCACAGTATGAAGAGATGATGGCATTTGTGGCAGATAATTATCGGACAAACAACCTAGCCATAGAAGGACATGGAGGATCTTCTGCTACACCCATCCTCATAGACTCCAATGCCTTAGCTCAACTGTCAAAAATTCCGGAGTCCGATTTATTCAACTTTCAAGCCATCATAGAACCTCTTTCGGAGAACTTGCTAGTTCTCGAAGCTGAAACTCATGCTAAATTAAGTCCTATAAAGGCAATTGTAGAGGGTGTTGAGGACATTTCCAACATGCCTGGGGGAGTTATTAAAAGTCCTGAAAAGGCACTTGAAGGGGTGATAGAGGGCATTTCCTGTCATTCGGGGGCTGCAGTGGAAGGAAGTGAAAGGAGAAATGAAGACTCAAACATTCAGATCCCATCGCCAACTACTGAGGTAACCCCTAACATTATCCCTTTAAATGTTTATGTTGATCCTGCTGTTGGTGATATTACAGCAACTATTAATGAGGATAACTTAGACACTGTATCTCAAAATGTGTCTAAGGAAGAAGTGCCTAACCCGGATAATATCATTTCGGAGGAGGGACGTGGTCTGAGTTTCCATGAGCATACTTCTAAAGAGGACTCAAGGGGCGAGGCCGATCTGGAGGATGGTCAAATAAAGGAAAAGAAGATAAGGATCCCTCTAACTCGAAAGTGAGCGATAAGGAAGAAGATAATGATCCCTCTGGAAGTAGTTCTAGTTTCGGAGTTGATTCATCCAGCTCATCCGGAGATAAACCTCTTCAAGCAGCAAGCCCTATTAAAATTCCAGCAGGCAATACCAAACAAGAGAAAGTCTCTGCTGCGCCTAAACTACTCCAAAAAGCTACTTTTGAAGAGAGTGAGGAAGGGTATGTAAAGTAGAGTCTTCAGAACATCTGCACGCACTTACAAATAGTTGAAAAGTTGCTTCTAGATGAATTCTAGACTCTAGACTTGAAGGCAGAATTGGGGGAGATAAAAGGGAAAGTGGAGAAGATTGCAGAAAAAGTGGAAGATTTTCCCTCTCCAAGAACTATGGCAGAAGCATCCCTGTCCCAAGTCAATCCAATTCTAGAGGAAATCAAGGAAAGTATCTCTTCAGCCAACTGGACTACAAATCAAGCCAACACTCTAGTGTCAATCAATTATGGCTCAGTACTGGATAAAATCACATCTTCTTCCTCCGAGCTCTCAACAAACATAAAGGAGTACATAGATACCAAGTTTGAAAACTTGTCAAAATTTGTATCTGAGAAATAAGACAAAACTACTCTCTCGCGCTTAACTAAACAATAACAGACCATTTTGGATAAATTGACAAAATTCTTTAACAATGACCTACCTAAAGCGCTCACTGCTCATGCTGTCAAGATTGCATAAAATGTATATGGACAACTCAATGGCTAAGATGCGGTAATTGAGTGAGCTAGGGATGCTATGTGCAAAGAAATCGACACAGTAAATAGCAGCATTCATAATATCTGGAAAGGGATCAGCGAAGAAATAACCCTACTCCAAACCAAAATCAATAATCTCTCCCTATCCGGATCCTCTTCCGCTCCTTCAATACCGGAGAGCCAACTCCTTCCACTCTTGCATAACTTGGTCCAAGCCATGGGAGACTCTGGCTTCTTTGGTCAAAAGGGAATGACAACTCTCCTTAAGGTACTCTTCCCTTACTATGATAAAAAGGATTAAGAGTTTATCTTGCGCAATCATCCATCCATCAAAAAAATCCTATGATCAATTGAAGAAGACCATCCGGCCCTAATATCTTACTCCTTCCACTGTTGACCACATCATTGCTGAAAGAATGAAAGGTAATCCTGAGTACTCAATTTACTCAAAAGCTTGGCAAGAGGCATGGGGTAATAGAACCTACATGGTGACCGATCCCCAAGCTGGTAATAAAAAGGGGGAGTTAAGTCTACAAATTCAACAAGGATTTGGATCTGGCAAAGGAAAGGAAAATGAAGGAGGACCATCCGGAGGGAATTAGAATAGCGATTATACTTGTAAAATTTTTATAATAGCTAGATTCACTATTTCATATTTATGTACTTTGTAATCCAGAACTTCATTGATGTTAACTATTGTTAACAGTAGAAGTATAAATAGTGAAATAATCTAATTCTCAAAAAATTGCTTCTAAAGTATAATCTGTAATTGTACTAAAACAAACTTAGAAGCTAGAATTGAAAAATGTTAGGGGAGTTAGGATGCTTAAATTATGGGGGAGTAGTTGTAAATGACTAAGTATCAAGAATCATACTTAGATCATATACCCCGTTATTATGCTTAGTTGACTTAGGTTTTTGTTTCCATCAAATGGGGGAGATTGTTGGGAAACAATGATTTGGAACACAATACAGACCAGATCAAGTTTGAAGTAAACAAAACCTAAATGAAACTTATCCGGATAACTAAATATAACAGGACCTAAGCATAGAAAGACTTAAGTCATTTTATCCCGACAACCAAGTTTTCATCAAGTCCAAAACAAGCTTTCAAGAAAAGACTATTACCTAAGCATAAGTGGATTAGCATCCGGTTAGAGTTTGGAAAGGAAACAAACTGCTAACTTTCTTACAACAACATCCAGAAGACAGTTTAATTGAAGATACATCCGGATTGGATAACTCTGAAGATATCCGGAAGATTCCATTTAAGACAAAGGGAATGATTTCAAAATAATTTCCTTCCCTTCATTTGGACTTAGTTGTCATCAAATATCCCTTCCCAAGAAAAGGACAAAAAGCTAACAGTAGAAAGAGAAAAAGGTAATAACCTTTTTAACCTAGACCAATGGGAAAGGCACGTGGAGCACACGAAATGGACCACTGGCTAAAATTTGGTGCATCACAAAATGCCAAGGAAAATGATCACTAATAACTTTTCAGCCTTAATCCCAAGGATTCAAACGGGTCAAAATTGAGTCTAACGGATTAATCGACGGCTCCAAAAGCGCCTCTTACAACCTGATCAAGGGTGAAGATTTAAAGCAAGCTCAACAACCCATATCAGCTACATTTATGATAGAAACCTATAAAAGGGAAGCTTCACCAAATGAGAAGGTTGGTTGTTTGATTTACAAAAGCAAGTAACAAAGAACAAGCATTTAATCAGCTTACAATCCCTTCAAGAATCAATCAATCCAAATCTATTGTAAGGATTCCTAAGTGAGTTATAAACTTAAGGAAATCCAAAACCAAAACCTTTGTGAAAACAAGAGTGTAAGGATCTCCAACTTAGGTGAGTTGTGAGATTGGGATACAACTTAAAGTTGGTGCTTTGAGTGGGAACTCCCTATAGGACTCAGCTTAGATTCGGGGTAGAAGTCTAAGTGGTATATCCTGCTAAAGACTAAAGAACTCAACTAGGATTTGGTGCTTCTAGTAGTATATCCTACATCTGGAAGGGGTTACCATTCGGAGACAAGTTGTAAGGCTTGATTTCTGCCAGTTGCAAAGGAATCCACTAGTGAAAAAGCTCGGAGGAAGGAAACTCCGGGAACTGGAGTAGGCAGGGCCAAACTAGGATAAAATCCTTTATCTTTGATTTCTTTAACTCTTTATTTATTGCTTTATATTATCATAACTGCATCATCCGGATCCATCATCCGGATCATAATCAAACACGCTACACTAAGACTTTTTAAAGTCTGTTTATTCCACAAAAAAGGGTCATTATCCCCTCTCTGACCTTATAAAGACCCTCACAGGGACCTATATGGGATTCAAAAGCAACCTAAAAATAGCACACAGATCTTGAACAGAAAAATGAGGTAACCCCCATCCAAAATTCTAATGTTGCTAATACCACAAATTAGGACAACTTAGGTGCAGACACACAAAATGCATCTAACGATGATCAGTCCATCCCGGAGCATAAAACTCTGGAGGAGAGAACTAGTCTGGGACCCAATAAGAACACTTCTAAAGTAGACTCTTAGAGTGAGGCTAGTCCTGAGGATATGTTGGAAGAGGATGAAGAACATGAAAAGGATGAGTCAAGCAAATCTGAATCTTCCGGATCTAGGGAATCCAAAAGTAGCTCTGGAATAGAAAATTCCTCTTCAGAAAACACTCCAAAGAAGCTAGCATCTTTTCCCAATCTTGGCAGAGTTGATAAACTGACAATAGCACTATAAATGATACAAGAAGTTGCAGTTGAGAGGCAGGAAGAGAATTATGTCAGGCAAACTCTCCAGAGCATATGCACTAAACTCAAATCAGAGAAGAGCATAATGAATGAAAAATCTTTGGCTTTGGATTTAAAGTCTGAGTTGGGGGAAATTAAGGGAGTCATCCAGAGTATTGAACAGAAAATAGAAGGATTCCCCTTTGCTGACCTCATTGTTGAAGCCTCCCTCTCACAAATCACTCTGGTGCGAAATCAACTCAATTCAAACAATACAAGAGCAAATTGCTCTATAGATCAAGCTCTCACTAGAGCTGATAATAATTGTGCAACAATGATGGGTCAGATTACCTCCTTCTCAATGGATCTATCACTTGAGCTGAAAGAGCATATAGACCGTAAGTTTGAAAACTTGGAAAAATTCATTCCAGGAGCAGTTGTAGAAGCTGGATAGGGGATTACATCTGGGCTTAATGAGTTAAATGAAGAACATTAGCATGCCCAAGAGATGTTGTGTAATTTTCTGAATGAGGGACTCCCTAAACACTTAAAGAAGCTCATAGATGACATCAGTGAAGATTTTGGAAGTCACCTATCCGGAATAGATAAGCACATAAAGGATATGAAAGAGCATTTCATAAGGATATGACAACCTTTAATTCCAGCCTTCACACTATCCAGAGAGATATCATTGAGGAAATAGAGCTCATAAAGTCAGGTATGGCTAATTTATCTCTTAATGCTCCTTCTACCTCATCTGGATCATCATCTACAATCCAGATAGCCTTCTCCTCCCCATTTGTCAAGACCTGGTCCAATCCATCGGGGACATAACATTTTTTGGTTACAAGTGCAGTTTGACTCTCCTTAAGGCACTTTTCCCATTCTTTAAAGAAGCAGACCGGAAGCATGCTCTAAAGATGGTTCCTGACATGGTCAAGTCATACAAGCACCTCAGAGAACAAGTCAAACTGCTCCATCTCCTTCCGACCACAGTTGAAACTATTCTGGAAAAGTGCCTACAAGGAAATATGGAATATTTAGTTTATTCAGAGGCCTGGCGGAAGAATTAGGATAACATAACCTATGTGGTTATTGACTCCCAAGTTGATGAAAACCAAAAGAGGGAGAAAGGCAAAGGCAAAGGCAAAGAGGGAGAGTCATCCAAGAAAGACGGAAAATGAAGAGCTATATTTTTTTTAGAATACTATATTTTCAATGTACAAATCTGTAATAGCTAGTTCTATTTTCACTTATATATATTTCTGTAATTGTAATTCAAAACTTCTTGATGTTAACTATTGTTAACAGAAGAAGTATACATAGTGAAAAACACTTATAAAATTGCTTCTAAGTACAACTATCAATTGTACTTTAAAAACTTAGAAGCTAGTATGCCGAAACGTTGGGGGAGTTTGGATGCTTAGATTATGGGGGAGTAAACTTGTAAATGACTAAGTATCAAGAATCATACTTAGCTCATATAAACCCCTTTTCCTTATGCTTATATGTGCTTAGTTTTTGTTTCCATCAAATGGGGGAGACTATTGGAAAACAATGATCTGGAAGAATAAATTGAGGACAGATCCGGATCAAGTTTGAAGAAAATAAAAACTTAAGGAACAAAAACATGCAATCTCCTTAAATAAAAAAATGGAAGCATATAGTCCAAGGCAAGTCATCAGGACAAACATTGAAGACTACAAGTATCTAAGCACATAATAGAATCATCCGATTAAAGTTAGGAAAGGAAACAAACTTTAAACCGCTCAAGATCAACATGCGGAAGAAGACTGATTGAATAGCATCCGGATACATCAAGACTAAAGTCATTCGGAAGATAAAGTTAACAAGATAAAAGGAAAAGTTTCAAGAATACCTTTTCCATTTATCTCAATCCCAAGGATTCAACGGGACAATTACTTAGTCTAACAGATTGACCAACGGATCCGGATACGCCACATATTACCTTATCAATAGTGAAGATTTAATTCAACCTTAACAACTCACAACGGCTACAATTATGATAGAAGCCTATAAAAGAGAAGCTTCACAAGTTGAGAAGGTGCTGGTTGTTCTAAGAAAAGCATATACAAGAGAATCCGCTATTACAATCAATGACATAATCCCTCCAGAACTAAATCATTCCAAATCAATTTGTAAGAATTCTCAAGTAAGTTATAAACTCGAAGAATTCAAAAATAAAACACTTGAGAAAAACAAGTTGTAAAATCTCATACTTGGGAGAGTATTGAGATTGGGATATAGCTTAGAGTTGGTGCTTTAAGTGGGATCTCCCTGTAGGACTCAGCTTAGGTTTGGGTAGAAATCTAAGTGATATATCCTACTAAAGACAAGAGGACTCAGCTAGGAGTTGGTGCTTCTAGTGGTATATCCTACATCCGGAAGGGGTTACCATCCGAAGATAAATTGTAAGGCTTGATTCCTACCAGTTGGAAAGGAATCCACTAGTCGACAAAGCTCGGAGTAAGGACACTCCAGGGACTAGAGTAGGCGGGGCCGAACCATGATGTAACTCTGTATTTGATATTCTAACTCTTTACTTTATTTGCATAACATTTCATATTTGCATCATCCGGATCAAATATACCGGGAATATATCAAACACGCTATGTGAGACTTTTTAAAGTCTGTTAATTCTGCGAAAAGGGTCATTCACCACCCCCCCCCTCTGACCTTGTATAGACTCTCACATAGACCAACAATATAATATCATGCAACACACCCTTCATTTTTTTGGATTATACCTTTGTCATTTCTTTAACAACCATATTACATAAAGAAATAGGCAGTAGTTGTTAATGGAACATGGATTTTTCACTTTTGGAATCAAGACCACATTTGCCTAATTCAACTCATCGGGAAACACACCACTATTTAAACAATCCAAGCAAAAAGATGTAAAGTCATTACCCACAATATCCCAATAAAATTAAAAAGAAGCCCCGACTAAAATCATTCAGGCCTGGGGCTTTATTAGGACTCATAGAGAATAGGGCTATACGAATTTCTTCATTTAAAAAAAGGGCCACCAACGTTTCACAATGACTACCAGATACTTTAGTTTGTATCAAAACTGACAATCTCTTTATAATCAGGATTAATAGATGTGAAATTGTCAGTAAAGTACCTATGTATATGTTCATCAAGACCAAGACCCTATGAGAGCCAATTATTGTTGTCATCAAGAAGCCTGAAGTTGTTCTTCCTTCTATGAGTCGAAGCTGAGCGATGAAAATACTTAGTGTTTTGATCAGCCTCTTCGAGCCAATGTTTCTTCACCCTTGTCTCCAATAATTATTTTCTCGTGTTATTAAATTGCCCAACTAATTGCATTTCTTAACATATGCATCTAAGTTATCCTAATCGAACTGACTACACAACTATTCCAGCTCTCTCCTACATTCTCAAACCTCCCACCTAAACACACATCGGCTCCTACTCCACTTTTCAATCTCCCTCGCACAGGCTAAAAGTTTATTCATAAACCCATCGTCCATGTGCCAACATGTAGAAATAATCTCCCTACACTTCTTGTCCCTCTTCCGTGCATTCTTAAATTTAAATTGTCTTGGCTTGGAAATATCTGATGTTAAGCAATGAGTAATCAACATCGTATGATCTGCGATATAATAACATTCTCCACCCTTGATGAGAACATAGCCACCCAATCCGCATTAGCAAAAGAACAATCTAACCTCTCCGCTACCCAATTCTCTGTCCCCCTACTACGTTCCCATGTATAGGGGTAGCAAGACATTCCCAAATCTTATAACCCACAACAATGAATTATTGTTGAAAAACCCACCATTCTAGATAAAGGTTGCAGTACTCTACCCACCTTCTCGTTAGATGACATAACATCATTAAAGTCATCTAAAATACACCATGGCATATTATAAAATCCACTAAGCCAAGTAATAAGATCCCATGAAGCTCTCCTCCTAGTACTCTCCGAAAAATCGTAGAAACTAGTTAACCTCCATGGTTGATAATTATCAAGAGAAACCTTCACATCAATAAAGGTGACTATACCCTAGTAACTGCACCATGCTCTGCTCTTTTCACAATAGTGCCAAACCTCCTCCATTATTGATAGGAGGAATATAAAAAAGACCACTAAAATCCTTCTTCACTCGAATCCCCTCCACAACACCCTACCCACCTTAACTTCCATTAAAAACACCTCACTAGGATTAGAAGAGTCGATCACCTCTTCCAATTCTTCAACTTATCGTCGTTTGCCCATACCACAACAGTTTCATCTAAGAATTTTCATGGTGTTAGGCTGGTTCGGTTTGTCGTACCTAACTCAAAAGTATTTATTGGTAAATCTGAATCCCAAGCAACGCCTGCCTACTTAAAAATAGAAACACCATTTGTTACAAGGTCATCCATCTTCTTCATCTTACCATCTAAAATAGCATAATCCACCTGCATGTTATTACTTAATAGAACCCCTTGTATATCACCCACATCTTCCTCCAAACCATTCTTAAAGCTATCGTACACCTCAACTTTATTATACAAGTAAGCCTATTACCATCAGGATCTTTCAGATGCCTATCTTCTTAAGTAACCAAGAACCTACAAAATGTAGCCTTAATGGAATTGTCAGATAGTTTCTGCAAGTCCTATCTCATATATATTAATAGTCAAAAGAGCTCAGAATTCTCTAAGAGATCGTAATACATACAAAAGGAGGACAACCTTAAAGTCCACATAAAACATCTTGTTGACACCTAACCGTACCGCCATCTTCTTCTTTAACGATTTGTTAGTACGAATAATAACTCTAATTCTGAGATAAGCCCTACCTCTCCCGAATGAGTTTCTAGGATCAACCTCCAACAACACTCCAAGAAAATCCCCTACTGCTTGTCAAATTTGTTCCGAATAAAGACCAGTAGGCATCCCAAAGATCTGCACCTAAATAGGAGCTTCATGGATCACCATAGCTGACGAGACCTCACCTTTATGAACCTCCTTTAACGCTATTGACTTATTATTGATTGTCCAAGGAGCTCCCTTAGCCACCCGAGCGAAGTCAATCGCATGGAAAAACTTGAATAAGAAGCGATTTCTCTCGATCTTCTCCATATTAACACCTTCCTTAGGTAACCACAAAATGGATAGCTTGCGTTGAAGGCATAATACATTTGATTCTCTATCAACAAATAGTTGGCCAACAAATTTAAGTTCCCTTTGATGCACCACACTGTTATTAGGGTTTATATTGATTTACACCACCCATATTTCCCCTACTTTTAACCTCTCATACTCACATTGTAACTCATTAATCTCCTCAGATCCATAATGAAAACTGAAAGTAGATTCGTTGTAAAAAAACTGCTGAACAAGATCGCCGTCGACGATGATTTAACAATAACCAAACTTTCACAAAACATGACCTAGGTCAACACTTTATAATTTATTTAGTTTAGTACTTTTTAGTACCTTTTTGACTGAAGAATACATGTCATTAAATCAATTAAAATCAATTACTGCTCTAATTAAAGGTGGATAAGAATGAAGCCAAGTCCCCTTACTAGTTAAGGAGTCAACTGCCGTGGCAAGATGATGAGAAGCATGGTTCACTGAATGACAAGCATAAACAAGTTTATAACGTCTAAAATGTCTAATAAAATCTAAACCATCTCTAAAAATAAAATCAATGGGAGATTAAAAAAAACTAAAGTAAACCATGTGGTTTTACTGTTTTATAAAAAAAACTAGAGTAAACCATGTGGTTTTACTGTTTTGTAAAAAGATTCTTGTAGATTTTTTTTTCAAAATGGCGTATGTGGTTTCAAAAGTTAGCATAAAGAGGATTCTCATAATTTTGGAACCATAATTTGAAGGATAAGCTTGTGCATTTTGAAGCAAAATTTTACAGCTTAATTAATAAAAATATAATACACCTTAGTGACAACTTTTAAAATTTTTTAAAAATTACAAATATTCTTTTAATTAAAATGTGATGATAACTTAAGAAAATCATAATAAAATCAAAAAATAAAAAAATACTCAAATTCTTATATATAGTTCCTTAAATTTTGGAATGTTGAATTAATGAAATACCCTATGTAACTTCCTTATTTTAAATGAAAAAATTTTAAACATTTTTTTTTAATTTTTAAAATCACATGCATTATTTTTTTTAAAAAAAATAATGCATGAACCTTTTTACAAAACAGTTAAAAAGTAAGGCATTTTTTTAAATTTATCCAAAAAATTATGATTATTCAAAGCGTTTATCACATTGATGACATCAAAATCCATGATGATGTTATCATAGTTGTTGTCTTTAAGCCAATAGTACTTTTCAATACTAAATAATTATAAATTTGTATTTAAATAAATGATTGATGTGTTGGCCTTCTAGTTAATATTAAAGTTATAACCTCTAGAGGTCTCAGGTTCGACTCACATCCGGGGTGAATTAAAAAAAAATTTCATTTAAAGTAAGTACATATTTAATAAATTTAAAAAAAATAAATAACTTTCAGTTTAATCAATACATTTAATCATAAATTAAAAAGAATATAGCATGATATAAAATATAATTACAAATTTAGTATTCAGAAGATGATTTGGAATGATAGCTAAATCTCGAGTCTTGGAAGTCAAATCTATTAAAAAAAGATTGAACTAACAAATCCCAAAGAAAATAACTTAAAAAAATATCTTATTAAAATACTGCAGCTAATCAACAATCTGTGTAGATTTTGCGTCTATTGTTCTTTCGGAACGATAAAATCATTTAAAAAATTAATGGAAAAGTACAACATTGTCTTTACTTTAAAATTATTTTCTATTTGCTTAAAAAAATATATATTTTCTGAAAAAGTAAAAAGAAAATATGGAATAACAGCCTCAAATTGGACCGTAATTGAATTCTGCAGTGATGTAACTTTTTGGGCTTGCTGTCTCATCAGTAAAAAAAGACAATTCCGGGGTTCATGAAATTACTTTTTGTGGAGCCACATGTTAATTTTTTATGTATCTAAAACCAATTTTAACCATTCACCATTTAAGCTAATTTGTAAGTTTCAACCAGTCATACCTTTTATTATAACGGAGGTGATTTGAAATATTTAATAAGGTTGATATTTTTTTTTTTTTTAAACTTGTACAATTATACTTATATTAAATATAAAAAAAAAATTTCACTTACTTTGAGTATGACTTGAACCTGAGATTTTTAGATATCATATATTTAATCCTAACCATTAGATTAAGACATTCGCCACAAGATTAATAATCTTTCTTTTTTGTCCTTAGTCTTGATGTAAATATGATAAAAGAAAAATGTGGTATATCTTTTTTTTATAATAAGAGAACCAATTTGTGCATGAATAGAATAAAGAGCACATTAAGACAAAACTTAAGGACTTCACACTAATTGAGTAGTATAACATAGAAACACATGCTGTAATAAATTGTTTCTTGAATTTAATGCATGTTTAGATATTGTTAATGTTGTATGTTGTATGTTTGTACTCTTTAATATGTTTGCTTCCACGTTGTTTGAAGCCTTTTTTATTTCAGAATTGACTTTCTACGCTACGGAGCACAGTTATACATAATACATGCATTGGCTTCTCTTTAGTACGTGTATTATAATATGCTTAAATTCACTTGAAAATGAATAATAATAATTATTTTTTTTGTAATACAAAGGGAATTAGAAAAGGAAACAATAGAAAACAAAGCCCAGAGCCTTAATTGGTCAAATGTTCCCCGAAAGAAAAGGATTGGCCAGAAACAAAGCGAAGAGTAGAACCACTTTTACAATCCCATCCCAAGGGCTGATGAAAATGGTGAGGTGGTTGTGACAGCTGAGAAATGCCGTGAGGGGCTTGAAGGGCTGCATTAGCCAAGGAATCGACACAAAAATTTCCTTCACCGTAGCAGTGTGTCACCATGACATGAGGTTTCCAGGACAACAACTCTTCGATACAGCAGAACAGGTTAAGCAACGGATGTTCCAATTGTAAAGCTGAAGGATTATTCATCAACTGAACAAGCTCGAGAGAATCAGATACAAGGATAACATTTGGAAATTTACGAGACATAGCCAATTGCAGTCCTGTAATAGCTGCCCACTCTTCAGCCATATTAGAATCTCCTTTGCCAATGTTATGCAAAATCCAAGCTGCCATGAGCCCAAGTGATCTCGAAAAACACCCCTGTTGCGGAAAATAACTCGAATCTTTAACCATAAAACATTTATCACAAGAATCATGAAGTAGAAAACGAAATAACACAGAAATTTTACGTAGTTCCCCCCATATCCATTTTAGGGATATATTAGGGTACGTCTACGGGTGAGAGGTTGCTTTATTGATTGCTTATAAAGGCACAAAAATGGAGATTACAATCACTAATAGGACGAACTCAGTTCAGACTCTGAAAACAAGAACTAAACTAAAACAGAGACTCAAGAACGGAAGAGAAATACAACCCAAAAACCCTAGAATTGAGTCATTACAAATTGCAGAAGAAATAAGGATATTTATAACCTGATGAAGAGAGTAACTGCTCGCATAACCGTCTTCAACAAACTCACCGAAACTGCCACCACATCAAGATGTTTTTTCCAGAAACTTGAAGACGAACACTAAGAACAACAAAGAGGCGGCAGGAGAGAGCTAAAAGAAAAAGAAGGGTTACGAGCCAAAAAAACCCTACAACATAAGGCTATATACATATACTGCTACTAATGGCAAAAACGCATCACTTAAGGCCAACTACACAAAACCACACTAAGTAATTAAATGGGCTAAAATACAACAGAGGCCTTAACAATGAATGGGCTACAATAACTAAATGGGTTTATGGGCTGGATGAACACAAATATCCTAACAATCTCCACCTTGGCCATCAGCCTCCAAATAAAGCCATCCAATCTAACCAAAAGGGTAATAACCTTAAACCTTAGTGGCACAATTTTGACACAAAGTCAAAACTGCACAACACCAAGTTTACCACCTGAAATTTGAATCACAAAACACTTTAGTACGTAAATCAATATAGCTGAAACAAACAATACCATTATGAACCAAAAGGAATAGTCGACTTATCGCTTTTAGATTCGTAACAAAAACACAGCAACACAACTGATTAGCACCAAGTAAAATAAACAATTTCAGAATGGACACTAAACTTGCTGAAAAAATATAGGACTAAACAACAGCAAGCATATAATTAAACTCTATTGCAGCTGAAAAAGAAAAACATATAAACTTTAGTGCACTTAATTAACAATTGAATATATAATACAATTATTAACAAAAATGGACTTCATCACTTTTGATTAATAACAAAAAAAAAAATATTCAGAAGATATGCACTAAAAACAGTTAATCAAATTTTCAGACCAACAATAAACTTGCTGATAACTTTACTCAGCAACAAAATGAGCTCTAACAAGCTCCACCTTAATCAATTAAGGGAACAAACAAGGCATTACATAAGATGCATTTCACAAACAAGCTTTTCAGCTTAATTGAGCAACAGAAATATATCAAAATAGCAGCATGCTAAAAAAAACACTAATTACCAAACTTTGCTCAAATAAACAAATGCAAAACAAAAGCCTTATAAAAATAATTGACACCCTAACAAAGGCATAAACCATCTTAAAACAATAAAGACCTTAACAATAAACAACTCAAGACAAACTAAACATCAAACATTAATATACTCCACCATGAGCTAAATAGAGTCTTTCAAAAACAAGATGGCTAAGAGAAAAACTAATATCTTCTAAAAACTTATCAATTGAACTAAATAATCTATGTCACACAAGTTATCCAAAACATTAATCTAAATTACCAAAAATGGGATACACACAACATGATAGATAACACAAAAATTAGTTCTAATGATAACCACAAAAAGCATGTCAAATTTAACTATGCTACTAGCATCAAAACAATCCAAAGTGAGCTATATCAACAAATTTAAACAAAATCCATTTCAAGAAAGATAAAGCACACGAAACTAAGTTTCATATCTAGTAACTATTGCCTTAACAAAATCCTTTAAAAAAGAAACAAGTCTAGTAAGTCTACTAAACTCAAAACAAGCAATATTACTAAAAAATGATTTCAACAATCAAAAACTTTACTCAAATGGAAGAACTAAAATTTTAAATTTGTTGTAAAACGGGTAACTTCTTTCTAAACAAGTGAGATCACAAGAAAAACTCAAGTTTCTTAAAGAACAATATTGCTTAATAATTTTCTTTTAAAATCAAATGAAAAGCAAAGAAAATTAAAAATAGAATAAGCAATATTAAAGGAAATCTCACCACAGACAAATGCTAAACATAGTTAAAAAGGATCAAACTTGAGGACCTTTTAGAAATAGTTCTACACATGCAGTAATCACAAAAAAAAAAATCACCAACACATAATTCCCAAAGCATGCTATATTCAACAAAATTCAAGTTCCAAAACAAACTTACGATGAATGCCAACCTTCTTTTAATACTGACTATATTTGTTTAAAACAATAAAAGAAATGAGGTAAGTCAGAATAGCTTAAAAATTGGAAACCAAAGGCATATTAACTCTGAAAAAATTGGACAACTATCAGAGTACCAACTTTAGAAATTTAAAAAACCAAAAGTCCACGTAAATCACAATAATAATAATAATAATAATAATAATATTAATAATAATAATAAAAAAAAAACTATTGTGAGACCAAATTAAGACAGCAGCTTCGAGAATGATAACTATACTGCAAACACAACTATTCCGACAAAGATACCAAAAAAAACATACTTTAACAAAGTATATCACATTTATCATTGCTATTGAAATCCCTTTAAAACAACATTCACTAAAGAAAATAACTCTTTTCTTTAAAAAAAAAACCCTTAGACTAGAAGATTTAAAGAATTTATTGCTTGAATGTCTTTCTAATAAAAGAAGGGAAGATAGAAGATACAAGTCTAAGCCTCAGATAAATCAAGCAATAAAATTAACAATAATACACCAGATTATTTAAAACAGTTTTAAGTCAGATGAAAATAATACATGAGTGAAAGGATGATTGCTATTATTAAGTATAGGGCACTAAAGACCATGGCAAAGGATAAACAGAGTTACAGCTAAAACAGAGAACTCCAATGGAGTCTCAATAAGAGAAACAAACAACAGGCAAGAACTCTAAAGAAAAAATACACCACAAATCTCAAAAGCCCCCATGCTTTCCCAAAAATGCAAATTTAAAGAAAAGATGAAGTTAGAAAGGCTTACATTTATTCTGACCACAAAGCAAACGAAAAGAAACTTACAACATGGCTCACCATCCACGTTGGATTCTTTGCTGAAGCAATTAAAATTTATCACCTCATACAAAACAAATGAAATGGTCAGAACGATTCTTTAGTGAATTCAATGAATTTAGTTTATAACACTCAAAAAAGATGCAAATAAAGACATCACTTAGTATTCACTAATAACAAATCATAATAAGACTAGAGCCTAGAAATAACAATTATTAAGAGTTCCCTTTTAAAAAAACTTGATACAGGTATTACAATATATGAAAATACACACTGTAATTTCACAATTGAGAAAAAACCGTTGAAGATTCAACGGTCAATAATTAACAAAGAAACTCAAAGACAATTACTCCAAAGAACAGTTAATGATAAAACTATTCCAAAAAAACATACAATGACTCTGGGTTGTATCTCTTTCAAAAAAAAAGGCACTAATCCTTATGAGATTAGGTTTTAAAGAAAAAAAAATCTCCAAAACAAAAATAGAAGCAGAAACTGCAAGAACAATAAACAAAGATTCAGAAAACAAGAAGGATTAAGCATGCAAACTACTTAGATCCAAAAAATTAGCATGTAAACTTAGATCAAAAAACGAATTAAACAAAATCTTTAAGAAAACTTCCAGTTTCAAAGAGATTTAATTGACCTAACACAAAAAAACCCCAAATTTCAAAGGATTAAACACATGCAACTAAAAAACGAATGGATCTAACACAAAATCACGGCATGCAATCCAGGAAACGGAACACGAAAGCTTTGATACCAATTGTTGCGGCTCACGGAAGCTCCATGGACACCCCATATCCTCACACATGTTATGATATTGTCCACTTTAGGCCTACACCCTCATGGTTTTGCTCTTGTGCTTTATCCCCAAAAGGCCTCATACCATTGAGGATATTTTCCACACTTATAAACCCATCAAATCTCCAAATTTCTTAGCAATGTGGGATATTTGTTTGCCCAACATTCCTCCCCTCGAACACATATCCATCGAGACTCCCCTCGACTGATCAACCATCCGTAAATTCTCTACAAACTGATATTTTTCCACTCTATTACGATAGAGGACACGCCTTGCATAGAGCACTACCGACTTCACGGATCACTGGTGATGAACTGGGCGAACCACATTTGTTCGACTATCCGAGGATCCATCCACACAACTAACGTTGGAGCATGGCTCTGATACCAATTGTTGCGGAAATTAATTCGAATCTTTAACCATAAAACATTCATCACAAGAATCATAGAGCAGAAAATGAAATAATATAGAGATTTTTACGTAGTTCCCCCCATATCCATTTTAGGGATATATTAGGGTACGTCTATGGGTGAGAGGTTGCTTTATTGATTGCTTCTAAATGCACAAAAATGGAGATTACAATCACTAATAGGATGAACTCAGTTCAGACTCTGAAAACAAGAGGTAAACTAAAACAGAGACTCAAGAACGGAAGAGAAATACAACCCAAAAACCCTAGAATCGAGCCATTACAAATTACGGAAGAAATAAGGATATTTATAACCTGATGAAGAGAGTAACTGCTCGCATAACCGTCTTCAAAAAACTCACCAAAACTGCCACCACATCAAGATGATTTTTCCAGAAACTTGAAGATGAACACTAAGAACAACAAAGAGGCGACAAGAGAGAGCTAAAAAAAGATGGGTTACAAGCCAAAAAACCTATAATATAAGGCTATATACATATACTGCTACTAATGGTAAAAATGCATCACTTAAGGCCAACTACACAAAACCACACTAAGTAATTAAATGGGCTAAAATACAATAGAGGCCTTAACAATGAATGGGCTAAAATGACTAAATGGGTTTATGGGCTGGATGGACATAAATATCCTAACAATTGGTATCAGAGCCATGCTCCAACATTAGCCGTGTGGATGGATCCTCGGATAGTCGAACAAATATGGTTCACCTAGTTCATCACCAGTGATCCGTGAAGTCGGTAGTGCTCTATGCAAGGCATGTCCTCTATCGTAATAGAGTGAAACAATATCGGTTTGTAGAGAATTTACGGATTGTTGATCAGTCGAGAGGAGTCTCGATGCATATGTGTTCGAGGGGAGGAATATTGGGCAAACAAATATCCCACATTGCTAAGAAATTTGGAGATTTTATGGGTTTATAAGTGTGGACAATATCCTCAATTGTATGAGGCCTTTTGGGGGTAAAGCTCAAGAGCAAAACCATGAGGGTGTAAGCCCAAAGTGGACAATATCATAACATGTGTGGGGATATGGGGTGTCCATGGAGCTTCTGCGAGCCGCAACAACCCCCTTGCTGTAATTGATCTTGAAAGGACCTCACATGAACCATTAATATTTAACTTTGTTAGTAATGGTATTAAAATAAATGAATAATATTATATCTCAATAAAATAAGTACAAGATTACAAATGAAGATTTCTTAATAGAATAATAGACTATTACAAACAAATATAAAAAAATATTCAACCTTTTTACCGAAGTAGAAGTTTATTACGGAGGCCTGAAACTCAGTTTCCTTAAGACAATTATTCGTCCGCTACCAGTGAATTTGTCTCCCAGGATACAACCACAATCGTAGGCGAACTCTAACCGTGTGAAGAGCAATTCACAAGAACATGATACTAAGTAGTCTTCTTGTAAAAGGAATGAAAACTTTGAGAGATATTTTTAGTATGAAAACAGAAAATAAATCACAAAGTAAACAAGCACAAGTACTAGCTGGATTTTTCTAGAGTAAATGAAAGAAGAACAAGTGTAAGTGAAAAGGCTACAAGAATAGGGTATTTATAGGGTAGATGGCATTAACATGGATTAAATTGGCTTAAATGGCACTAACCATTGTAACCACACCTTTAAGGCCATTAACATTTGTAACCATACATTTATGATCATTAACCATGAATGTTATGAGAAAATATATTGATTAAGGGATTAAAATCCCATTAATCTCAAATAGAAATCTGGTGAAAAAAAAATTACATGGAATATTTTTTTAGTACCGAATCACCGATTTTGCGCGTCTAAATTTGACAGATGTCCAAACTTTAAACTACTATTTCTCATTCACCGTTAATCCGTTTTAGGCATACAATATATCGTTCGAAAGCTCTCAAAGCGTAAAATGCAATGACATATTTCATGTCATTCAAATCATAGCTTTTTCATATTATAATTCAGCCAAAAGTAGATAATGCACGACATTATCTAATATGCCATATTTCCAACAATCTCCCACATGAATGAAAATTGAAAACAACAGGGATATTTTCCAAAATTCGAAGGGTGAAAATGCTCTTCGACCAATATTTGCATAGGATAGGTAGGCTACAACCTTTGAACCTTCCCTTGTGAAACTATATTTACTTTACTGGCTGACTAGTAGACGCGATGTCCTTGAACGATTCTGCCATTTGTGTAAACGATGATATACCCCACACAAATATCAACACATCACGATTTTTTGGTTCTCTTGGTTATGTTCGTTATAGTCATGAACATCTCCTGGTTCTGCAAGAGTTTTAGATTACTAGGCCCTAATAGTATCCTTTGAAGCGACCCCACTTCACTCTCATATAGGTGATCTCTTTTGCTCAAACATTGATGCACAAAAGGATCATTAAAATCATATAGCTTAACCTTAACCCGTTTTGTCACTGTTTACATCACAGGAATGCATACGGGGTTACCCCTACAGTGACCACATGAGGTCTATGCAATCAAGTTGTCCCATTGAACCAAGATCTTGGGATCTCTAGTCAAACATGGTTGGGTTTTCCTTCATATAGTGCCTTAAATATTCATGGGCTTTAGTCTCATTCCTTTAGATGTCTTTTCAACTTGATCTCGGTTTAACCCTTTAGTTAGCGTATTTGTAATGTTTATCCTTTGATCCTAAAAATCAATAGAGATACCCGATGTTGAGATCAATTGTCTTACGATATTATGTCGACGACGCATGTGTCTCGACTTACCATTATACATTACGTTTTGTGCTCTTTTAATCGTTGCTTGATGATCGCAATGTACATAAATTACAGGCACAGGGTTAGGCCATTCAGGAATATCCTCTAAGAAGTTACGTAGCCATTCGGCTTTTTCACCCATTTTATCGAAGGCCACAAACTCAGCTTCCATTGTGAAACGAGTTATAATCGTTTGCCTTAAGGATTTCTAGGACACTGCTCCTCCTCCTAGAGTGAACACGTACCCACTTGTACCTTTAGAATTCTTGATCTCAGCTATCCAACTGGCATTAGAATAGGCTTCTAGTACAACAGATTCTCTCGTATAGTGTAATCTATAATTACGAGTATATCGCAAATACCTTACTACTCTTACGATTGCATCCCAATGGCTTTTACCTAGGTTACTCATAAATCTGCTTAAACTACTTACAGTATAAGCAATATCAGGCCTTGTACAACTTGTAAGGTACATTAGACCCTATAACCCTTGCATATTCCACTTGGTCTATGCGTTCACCTTTGTTCTTGGACAAATATAGACTAACGTGTAATGGTGTTTTGGCTATACCAATATCAGCTTTGTTAACCTTGTCAAGTATCTTGTCTACATAGTGTGACTGCATCAATATGAGACCGTTAGGTGAACGTTGAACTTTGATGCCTAAAATTACATAAGCTAGTCCCATATCTTTCATGTCAAATTTAAAATTTAACATATCCTTGGTACGTTTTACCATTCTCTCATTGCTTCCAACAATGAGTATGTCATCAACATACAAACATAGAACAACATATCCTTCATTTGTAGTTTTGACATATATACACTTGTCACACTCGTTTATGCGATAGCCGGTTACCAGCATAGCATCATCAAATTTCTTATGCCATTGTTTTGGTGCTTGCTTTAAACCGTATAAAGACTTCACCAACTTACAGACTTTCCTTTCTTGACCAGAAGCTACATAACCCTCGGGTTGTTCAATGTATATTTCTTCTTCAAGATCTCCATTTAGAAAAGCTATTTTCACATCCATTTGATGTACTTTCAGATTTTGCAAAGCGGCAATTGCAAGTATCATCCTAATGGAAGTTATTCTTGAAACTTGAGAATATGTATCGAAGTAATCAATGTCTTCTTTTTGTCTATAACCTTTTATGACTAAACGAGTCTTGTACTTATCAATTATTCAATCAGCTTTTAGCTTACGTTTGAAAATCTATTTAGAACTTAGTGGCTTAGTTTTAGGAGGAAGGTCCACTAGTTCCCACGTATGATTTTGTAAAAATGGAATCAATTTCACTCCTTATGGCCTCTTTCCATAAAGGACTTTCAATAGAGCTTATAGCTTCTTTGTTCGTTTGAGGTTCTGCTTCAACCATATACATTAAGAAATCCGAAACCGAAGGATTTTTCAACCCTTTCCCGTTTACTTCTTCTAGGTACGACCTCATGATCCTTATTATTCTCTTCTTGAGAATTTTTATAATCTTCTTCAACTATTGATTGAAGATTGTTATAGTTTTCAACGCCTTGTTGATTAACTTGACCATCACTTACAATAAGTTCACGAGACCTTTTAGTTCACGACCCGTCACCTTTTCCCTTACATGGAAATACATCTTCAAAAAATGAAGCATCATTTGACTCTATCAAAGTGTTCTTGTGTATATCAGGGTTTTAGATTCATGCACAAGAAACTGATATGTGTTGCTATTACTAGCATAGCCAATGAAAATACAATCCAACGTATTTTGACCTATTTTCACACGTTTAGGTAATGGTGCAATTACATTTGCAAGACACCCCCAACTTTCAAGTAATTATAAGAAGATTTTCTACCCTTCCATAATTCATAAGGGGTTTTATCTTGTTTCTTACGTGGTATCTTGTTCAAAAGATAATTTGCTGACACAATACCATCACCCCCACATGTTTTGTGGTAAACCAGAACTGGTTAACATTGCATTCATCATCTCGTTTAGAGTACGATTTTTACGTTCAGCTACACCATTTGATTATGGAGAGAAAGGTGGTGTTACTTCGTGAATAATTCCATTTTAGGAGCAAAACTCGCCAAATGGTGCAACATATTCACTACCACGATCACTTCTAACCTTCTTAATTTTCTTATTAAGTTGGTTTTCTACTTCTTGCTTGTAGAGTACAAATTTCTCTAAAGATTCATCTTTGCTTTTAAGCAAATAGACATAACAATATTTTGTGCTATTATCTATGAAGGTAATAAAATATTTATTGCCTCCTCTTAATTGAACGTATTTCAAGTCACAAATATCAGTATATATTAAATCGAGTAGTTCTGAATTTCTTTCAACGAATTGAAATGACGATCTTGTTAATTTTGTCTCAACACATGTTTCACATTTATGTGATTTATTGATATGAAATGTGGGTATATGATTCAAGTTAATTAAACGTCGTAACGTATCAAAATTAACGTGTCCAAGTCTACTATGCCATAAATTAGAAGACTCAATCATACAATCAACAACGTTAGTCTCATCACTAAACTAAAAACATTAACTTGACCCATATACTTTCCTTGAAGAAGACGAACCCAAAGAGCTTCCGGTTTCTTAAGGATTCTCCACCATAGCTTCATAAGTAGGGCTCTATTATGCAGATTGCTAGGTCGGATCCCAATGCCTACCTCTTTAAGGCTTTTACAAACTTGATCCCACAAAACTAACTGGATTTTTGGGACCATTATTCCCACCCTAGAGGAAAGCTCAGTTGGTTTTGTCAAGGGACTTTAAAATAGAGGCTGGTAGAAGATTGGATTGCATGGCTTGATTTGGAATGCTATTTGTAACTGCTTTAATCAAAGTAGCACAACCTGCCATAGATAAGTTGCATCAAACCCGATAGTTTATGTTAAACTCGTTCCACCACCGGCACGAAGAGGTGTTTAGTGACCCTCCAATAAAGGTACTCCCAAATATTTGCCCAAACAAGGTGTCAAAGGGATTCCACAACGATTGCTATAGGCTCTAGCCATAGCTGAACTTATGTTCCTGGAAACACAAAGTCTAGACTTTTCAAAGCTAACCCGTTGTCCAGACATTGTACAAAACTCAGATAAACAAGTTTGCATTATCTCAATTTGCTCTATGGATGCCTCACTAAAAAGGAGGTCATTGACCAAGAATAATTGTGTGATAGGTGGACTATTTATAGAGCACTTGATACCCTTCCATGGACCCTCTTCAGCTTTTGCTTGGATAGCACAAACAAGTAAGGTGAGAGAGGATCGCCTTGTCTAATCCCACTTGATGGTTGAAAGCTATATGTCATGAAGCCATTGAACAAAATTCTCATAGTCGAAGTGGAGATACACTTGTTGGCTACCTCGATCCATAGTGAAGGAATCCCTATACTCGTAAGAGTATCAATGATGAAATCCGAACATAATCGGTCATAAGCCTTCTCTAGGTCTATTTTTCACCGCCACAAAGCTTTTTTTACCTTTCTTTATACGCATTAAATGGACAATTTCTTATAATGTTATCTGTAATCTGTCTCCCCGGAATGAAACTACACTGGTTTGTTGCAACAAGAGAGGGCAATAGAGCTTTAATTCTATTAGCAATAATCTCAGTAATTGTCTTATACACCATCGAGCAGAGGCTAATTGGGCGAAATTTAGTAGTTCTATTGGCAATAACTTGAAAATGAATAATACGTTAAAACCAAACACAAATTTCATTAGGCCCAAACCAAAATCTGGGTTTTCATAATCTTAAAAATAACACACATCCAGTATGATCATTGAAAAAAACAGACTTAAAACCGAGTTATCATTTATTCCATCATCAAGTCATTATATAGCTCATAGTAACTAAAACAGATTGAACTTAAACTTCTACTTCTATACATTTGGGGGTGGCCAAATCTTGGTAAAGAGTTCTTCAACTCGCCTGGCTTGATCAGCATAACCATCGAGTCCAGCTGCAAGAAGCTCGACCGATGCGGGCCCCATTGCTGATGCCAGGCTCAACTGGTCCCATTTCTCAACCTAGCCATTAACACAACACAAAACCCAAATTACAATCTCAAATCAAAATTTTCAAGTGTCGAAATCAAATTGTAGAGAACATAACATGCCTCAGCTTCACTGAAATCGTAGGCAGCAGCCGATTGTGGGGATAACCTCCGAACAAAAGAGTACTTCTCGTCTGGAGTAGTGGCTGAATCTTTCATAGACTGCAGTACCTTCAACGGCGCAATTATATAATCGACCCTGCCAAGGATTATAACAGATAAGAACATTAGTTTCAAGTATCAATGTTAATATTACGGCTATTGGAATTTATAAATTATAAGTACCCCAAAAGACTGAAAAGATCTTGTTTGTTACGAACTGCTGCTGCCATTAACTTTGACTTGTATCCGTATTTGTGGATGTAATTGTAAGCTTTTGTCACCTGCAATAATAAATAGAAACAGTTGTATTTTGAATCAAAAGGTCTCATAAACAAGTAAATTAAGATAAGTTCTATAAAACTAACCAAAGACAGTCCAGGATCCTCTCCTCTTCTAAGAGCAGCTTCTATCTCAGGATCTCCTGAATGATTGCGTGACCAATCCTGAGAATAAGTATTTTAATTTTTATTGATTATATACAACAATTTCCAGGATGTTGATTATAAATAAAAGAAGGATAATTACCCTCAAACGTCCAACGAAAATCTGAATAACTGAAGAACCAGCTTGGGCTGCTGCTGCAGCTTGTGCAAAACTGAGAAAGACCAAACTATCAAATACAGAGAAATAAACAACAACCTGAACTATATAGTTCTCCAGTTGATTTTAGCAAATCAAAGTAGGTGCTGAAAATATACATAATTACATACGTAGCAAGCATCTCACATAATACAAAGAGGGTCTGTACCATTAAGTTATAACTTATAAGATATTAATTTAGCCAAAATCATTTAGTTTTTATATACATATTAAGTCTTCCCTAACTTAAAGAAATTTTTACAAATATCAGAAATGGTGAACATAAAATCCCGACAGCCTCATGCGTTCATCAAATGATATAGTAATCCAGAAAGATATATAAAAAAGCATGCCTTGCCGTTTCATAATTGGTGACTAAAAAAACTTAGTTCATATTTTTTTGCAGTTTTCTTCTGATTTCAGTAAAGATATCTAATTTACCTGTAAACAAAAGTTAAATGAGTCTGTATGCCCTCTGACTCCAGCAACCTTGAGGCTTCGATACCCTGAATCAAGACCAAAGTGGCAACAGGAAAGAATCGTAAAATTTCACATTTACATTGTTGGCGGAAATATTAAGATTAAAAAGGTAGACATAATCCACACATGTACTCACTTGCCAAGTTGAAGGAATTTTGAACACCAAACGCTCAGGAGAAACGTTTATTTCGTCATACAACTTCAGCAAGGCATGCACCTGCTTGTCACGGTACACAAGCAATATTAAATGTCATACCAGGTCAATTAGGGAAAAGGTAATAACTCAAGAATAAGGATGTAATAAAATTTGAAAACAACAATACAAAATCCACAAATATTAAGAGAAGTTCTGCCTCTGTATCTCAGACATCTACAAACATAACAACACTTCGCAAAAAATATAAGTTTCCATCTTGACCAGTAGACAAATACTCATTATGAACCTTCTGTAAAAAGTCGATAGCGAAAATTCCAGTTCTCTTGTGCAATACTAACTTGGAACTTCAGTTTTTGGCTAAAGACAACCATATTATTGGACCTCAAACCCAGAAATAGAAGTAAATATAAAGCCAGATGAACAGTTCACACCTTATGAAGGAAGTAACAATTATAGGACTGGACACTTTATCTGTTTATCATTTTAATTAAATTCATTACTCCCTTTTTAAATAAGTGCGGTGAATCTGTGATCCAAGAGGCCGCAGGTTCGAGTCCACACTCGGGCGGGGTGGGATTAGGTTTTCCTTTGTTATTATTGTAAGCCCAAATGAGGCAAAAAAAATTTTCAAAAAAAAGAAATGAGGTAATAAAAATACTAATATACCCTTAAAACAATTCTTCTTTTTAATACATGAATAAACTCTTCATTTTCTTTTTGCTATTTACAGTGAAGGAGTATGCAGGAAATTTCGGAGGAAACAATTTGTAAATAAAAATAGAAGGGAGATTTTAAAATAATTTGGGAACTTAGTTCATCATTTCATCTCTAAAACACTACATAGTTTAGCCTTTATATAGGCATACATAACCAAACTAACAAGACCCATTAATCCACTAACACATTATGACTCCACTAATTCAACTAACTAAAATGATGACCATTGCTTCCATTATTACAGTTTTAATAGTTTCCATAAAACTATGGGAACATTTTAGGTATTTCCAACAGAGTAAATAAGGGCAAAAAAATATGGGAATAAATGCATTGTAACCTGAAAAGTGAGAGTACTCTACACTTACTGAAAAATGGAGGGAGTACCTTCTTGATGATGCCATGAGTATCATAAGCCAATCTTGCATCCACTTCAGTTGAAACTCTCCCTGGTACTAATTTCGCCAAATCACCTCCAACATTTACCAAAGCCTGCATCAATAATTGCCAAAGTTTAAATTCATTTCCTAACTAACAACAGCTAAGATAAGAAACACAACCTTGTTAGCAAAACAAGAGAGTCTTAAATCAGGGTTTTCAAGAGCAGCACAAGCGGAATCTGCCAAAGCCATATCCACAGCATTCTAAAATAAAAGAACAAAACTCTCTTTTAGTTCAATCTATGTATAAACCAAAGTGTGACTCGGAAAATGGTTTTTATAAAAAAACATTCATTATTACTCTAAAGATAGTATCAGGAAGACTAAGAATTCCCAAAAGAAGCGAAGAGCTAACAGTAGCTGCAGTTGGAGGAAACCTACATCAAATAGTCAAATTAATGAAACAAACCTCAATCAAGCAGCTATAAAGGAATTCAAATACTGAAAGAAGATAAAATTACTTCTCAAAATCATCGAAGATAACAGTATCAGGAACGATCTCACTGAAGCTAGAAACGGCATCCAATTCAGTGCTAATACCTAAGTGGAATTGAAAGCTTATATACACAATTTTAAGTCAAACGAGAAGAATCAAAATTAGTAGAGACAGGAGAAAGACCAGTATCAGTGGAAGAGGCACGAATTTGGGGAAAAGAGGGCCGACATTTGAAGAATACAGAACTTGAAGCACCGGATCCACCAAATAACTTGAGTTTTCCACCGTTCTGATAACAAATTAGAAACTGGATCAGGAAATCAGCAAATTATATGCAGCCTTTTGATTCATAGAGGAAAAGGAAATTACCTGAAGAAGAGATTTGGAGTGGAAAGTTGAAGAAGACGGAGATTGCAAGGAGAGGGACATTTTGGAGAAATTCCAAGAACTGCAGCTCAGGGAGTGAGTGAATTACTGCAAACAAGTATATATAAACATTGGCCTTTTCATTGTATTTGTACAAATCTCTTTGGATAATGTTTCTTCTATACAACTAATAGTTTTCATTTTCATTGTTTTAGAATTTTGTACCATCCCGTTTACATTAAATAGAACACCCAACACCACTCTTACCGTGGTTTAAACTTGAAACCTCGTAATGTTATAAGTTTAATTTTAACCTCATTTTCATTAAATCCTTAACTAAGTGTCAAATATAGATTTTTGTTTTAATAAGTATTTCATTCTTAATAAAACAATTTTATATGTTAACATCACAATCAATAAAAAAATCTATTAAATATTGAAATTACTAAGTAATCTTTTACATTTTTATATTAAAATATTTTTAATTTTATTTACCAATTTATAATTTTATCAATATATAATCTCTCTTTTAATTCGTAAAATGATAAATTAAAGAAAGAATATGAAAAAAATACATTAATAATTTAGATGGATAAGTAAAAAGAGAATAATGAAAATGCTAAAGAGATTAATAAAAGTAGATAGAGGAACTGATAGGGAGTAATATACTTCGTAATCACCACCAATCCATAATGCTCCAGTGACTTGAATTTTAATGCATTTAATTTAAAATAATTGTTGGCTATTGTTATGCTAGTAAGTAGTAAGGTGTGAAACATAAATTATGAGAGTTAGAAAGGAGATGTTTTGATTTTTCAATGTTATTTTTGGTTACATCTCTTTTCATTTCTTTTGACAACGTGAATGTTAAGATGAATTTTTTTTTTTTTAAAAGTAAATGTTACTTTTCCCACTAATCACTGTTGAATAAATTAATGTTTATGTACAGACGGGAGGATTTGTTTGGAACCCCTTTAATATCTCTCCATCAATAAAGAATTCGTAATATGAAAATAAAAAGATAAGGTGTTGATCTTTGAATATGAAAAAAAGTGATGCGTAGAGTCCCAAATGAAATAACTTATTCGAAAAAAAGATGTGTAAAATTTAAGAACCGACTTATTTGAAAAAAAAAAGATGTTATGTAAAATTTAAACTCATAATAATAACGAGAAGTAAGAAAAAATAAAGTAATCATAAATATTCCCTCACTTGAGAATATTATTTTTTTCAATTTATACTATATGTTAAATTATAATTTCTCATTCTTATAGAGCATATTTATTTTGTTTCTTATTTTCTTTTTGTTATTGCAGGTAAGGTTGGGAAATTTATTAAAAGCACAGAGTGAAAAGGCAAGAAAGTGAAAGGGAATAAAAAGATAGAAATAAAAATGTTGAGAAAATTGAGAATAAAATTTGTTGATATCATGGGCTTTGATGGATATTCAGGCAATTTATTATAATAGGACATTTTCTTTAAATTATTTATATATTTTTAAAAATATTTATATGCCTGTCACAAATTTAAAATTAATTAAAAAACTTAAGAATATCTCCTTGTCATTTATCTTCATCTTTCTTTAATTTTTAATTTTTTTTTATTTTTCATTTATCTCTCAAATCATTTATTTTTTTAATATACCGCTTCAAAATTTTTTGTTCGTTCTATTTTTATTTTTGAAATGATACCCACTATGACTTTTTTGACATTTTTTATTCAATAGATATCCAATAAATCACCTATAGATATCTAATAGAATTCTAATATATCTTAATTTTAACATTTTTTTATGAAACCTAATGACATCAACATAAATCACAGGTCTCTATTATGAAGATATAATGACATACGACATACAAGTTCTGATGTGTAAAAATCTATCTAGTGTTTTAAATCTAAATTCTTCTAATTTTACTGATTTATATTAAATATCTATTAAAAATCTATTGTGTATATGACATTTCAGAAAAATATTTAAAAAAACAATATCAAAGTAAATATAATTTTAAAAATAATAAAGAAATGAATAAAATACTCTAAAGCGATATGAAATAAAGTAAGAAATTAAAAATAAATATATACAAATTGCATGATAGGGGAAAAGGTATGGGGTAAAGTATATATGTAATTATTTTATCTGTTATTATATTTTAGTGTTAATTTAAATTTTTTTTACAAATTATTTTATATTTTAATAACCTTTATGTAAATGTCCTTGTTTCTTGTGGCCTCCGCCGCATATTCGGCCTATTTCTTGTTTTACTTTTCCAAATACCCAAACGGCACCGTATTCACACTATCAGTAATTACAACACCAATATTTATATTATCAAAATTCAGAAAACAATACACTACCATATTTGTGTTTTATATTACTAAATTGGAACGATTATAGACTAAATTCGAGGATAAAAACAGGATTGATTACTCCTGTATGAAAAAATGGCTTTACAATTTGTAAAGTCAAAAATTAAGCACAAAATTCTGAAAAATAAATAAAACAAAAAACAAAAATATTATAAAGATATATAAAATTCAAGACTGCATATATAAACCCCCTATCATATGCTCCATCTATTTTTGATGCACATTTCACCTTCTCCTACCCTTTTCCATCTCACCAATGATTTCAAAAATTTCATCACCTGCAAATTCACATATATACTTCAAATCTTTCATGATCAATAATAATAATAATAATAATAATAATAATAATAATAATAATAATAATAATAATAATAGTAACAGAATTTGCACCTCTGTTGGATCCTTCAAGGAATAAAATGCACTGCTTTCTTTTGGTACTGGAGATACCAAAATGCCATAACCTCGGTTTCCTTCTCTAAGTACCTAAATTATTTATCTCATATCAATACGAAAGTTTTGTGGTAAATTACTTGAACAAAATGAATGATAAAAATCCTTCAAGTTTTTTAATTTTTCGTAAATTCGAATAAAATACAAAAGATAAATGTAAAACTTATTACAATACCTTGAAAGCATCTTCATCGGTTCGATCATCACCAATAAATATAGGAAGCACATCATCGCTGTTATTGAGACCTGCAAATTTTCATAACATATTGCAGATAAGCCTTTGGACCAATTAGATGATAAGACAAGGCCCAACATTCAAAAATTCAATCCCCACTTTATGAAATGAGAAATGTAGCATATGGCCATGTTCTTGGACTAGTTCAGTACAGTTAGGTCCACCTTAGTTCAGTTCAGCTTTGCGTAATTACAAATTTACACTGAAATAAAATAAGTTCAGTTCAATCAACTTCAGTTCAATTCAGTTCATCTCCAGAAGTTGAAAACAAGAGGTTCTAAGTTGGAAACTTACCAAGAGACTGCAGCACAAATTCAACTGCTTTGCCTTTATTCCAATCAATTGCAGGACGGACCTCTAAAACCTGATTAATCAACACATTTAAACAAATTAATTACATAATTGTCGGATAAAATTAATTAAAAGAATGAAGTTTTTGAGTAAATATATACTTGCAAAAATAAGTGAAATTTTATGTGAAGAAGAATACCTTGCGTCCATGAGTTAATTTTAAACGGGGAAACTGTTTTAAAATATCATGCACACACTGTGCAACAGTAGGCCAGTTCTGTAATCATACAAAAATATATAACTCAGTATCAAAATCAACTCAAAAACATAATTAAAATAACATAATTAATTACCTTTTCGTCCACATTACGGTAATGTACAGAAGCACAAAACTTATGGTTCTCAACTTTTGCACCTTTCATATCTTTAGTATTCTCTACAAGGGTTCTAAAAGCCTGCTTAACCAAAAAATTTAAAATAACTCATTAGTCATTCTTTAATTAATCTAAAAAACAGTGATTCATTTACCTCATCGATCATAGGTATAAATTCCCTAGCTGATTGAAACAGATTTACCTCCTTGCCCTGTTGATTCAAAACACCACTTTAATTAACCATAATCTCAACATTAATTTCAAATTAACCTTGATTTAAAAATAATCTTGTACCTGGAGGCCTGCAGATTCAGTAGTTGAAATTGTTTTATCAATTGGACCCATAATGTCCATTCCATGACTACCAGCATAGTACAGCTCCGTTAGTCCTACCAATTCATATACCTGCAAATTCATTCATTAGCCCTACGAAAACCATCTTCGATATATTATTCTGTTACATTATTAACTAATTTCGCTTACTTTATCGCGACTTCTTCCACTAATAATCGCTGTAGGGAAGTACTTGGCTACATTTCTTACAGCAGCACGCATCTGAAAAATTTTAAAAATGTCAATTTAATATATATATATATATATATATATATATATATATATATATATATATATAAGAGAGAAATTTACGAGCAATGAATAGATTCTTACATCATCAGACATAAGAGCCTGATCAGGATCATCAACAATAGGAGAAAGAGTCCCATCGTAATCAAGAAACATTGCTATCTTCTTGTTTTTTGCAACACTTATAATTTCCTCAAATGAATTTATTGCTGATGGGTACTTAAGCTACACCATTAATTAAATTAGTTACAAAACATTAAAAAAATTATAGAATAAAATATTAAATAATTCATCATAATTTATACCATCCAAGAGCAGTAAGCAATGTCATTAGTATCATCAGAAGCGAGTTCGAAATTGAAGTTCTTGATGAGCTTTTTTCTAGGAGGGGAGGAGGACTTCATGGCATCGAGCCATCCATTGGATCGAACATCGTCAAGCTTCCCGGGTTTTTTACGAGGCACATTGATATTTTTGGAAAAAGAAGATCCGGGTTGAGCATAAGGCAAGAGATTAGAAGGGATGCCTAGTCTTGATTTGTTGATGGGAGCTGGATCAGCTAATACTGGAGATGAATTACTTGACTTTATGTCCATTGGATTTCCAATATTAGTATGGTTATAATTACAGTTTAAATACACTTAACCAACCCTCTTATCAATGAAAAACCACTTCTTCAATGATTTCTTGTCACTGCTGCTAGGAGTGTAGTCCATATCAGTACAAGCTATCAAAATCCCAAATCATTGAATTAAATTTTATTTATCTGCACAAAATAAGAAAAAAAGCCATGTTAATTTCAGTTATTTATTTTGTTAATTAAAGAATTAGTACATGACCTTGTTCAAATTAGTACAAGATTTGACCATCTTGATATTAATATTTAAATTAAGAAAATAGCTTGTCAGCACCAAAATTAATAAACACAATTAAATTAATGTTCACCACATTCAACTCTTGAAAATTTGTTTATACCTGTAAGAAAATGTTAAAACCCTTTGAAGAGAGCCATTAATTAGAAGACAAGAACCATATATTTCACCTGATAAAACTATTTTCTGAAAAAAATATATATATATATATTTACAAATTTACAATTTAAGCTGTGGATCTCAATTTTCTCACAAAAGAACAGAAATTTTTCCATATGTAAAGCATAATTGAGAAATAAATATAGAAAAGAAACAAGATGAGTATAGTGTGTTCATGTGTGGCAGAAAACAAAGACAATGAAAGAGTGCATAAAAACAAAAATAAGTAGCTGTACACAAAAACCAACAAACAAGCATAAAACAAATTTCATAATGTGAGACTTGACCAGCTAAATAAATAGATTAGACATATGTATCTATCGTTACCTAAAACTAACATGATCACTATTTTGCTACTGTGTGGACCTGTAACCGGTGGGAATAACTGAATCATATTTTAATAATTTTAGCATGATAAACCATTTTTTTCAGTACTTATTATTGTGGTTCTTTTGCACCACAAAACACATTGACAAAGCAACACTACTTGAAAATTGAAGAAAAAAAGAATGCTGAGTTTATTATATCATACCATTCTCATTCTAGATTGACTTAAATTTTTCTCGGATGACCCCAAATTATGTCAATGTTTATAGCGGCTCTGAAGATACTTTCTGAAACAAAAAGCTAAATGCATGGGAGACGGTAGAGGTTTGCGGAAGCTTGTGGACACCTCATATTCTCATATATGGTATGATATTGTTCAATTTGAGCCTAAGTCCTCATGATTTTACTCTTAGGCTTTACCCCAAAAGGCCTCATATCATTGGAGATATTGATCCATACTTATAAACTATTCACTCTCCAACTTTATTAGCAATGTGAAAAATTTGTTAGCTCAAGAGAGACCATAAAGTCAGTCTATATGATATCATTTTGAACTTTCAAGAGTTTAAAATAAAATCTAAACTTATAAAAAATGCAGCAATTTGTACTTTAATGTTGTATGTTAACTTTCAGTTAAAAAAATAAAAAGCAGAAAAATAATATATTTTACCAATAAAAAATTAACACGTAGAATTTAAGAAATAAATTTGTTCACATTTTTTAAATTTAAGGAGTAACCAAAACTATATAACTCGGACATATATGATGCAGTGATGCATTAAGCATATAAATATTATGACATTAGTGGGCCATTAGATAGGTAATTTCCCTTGCAGATCTAATAATAACCCCTTTTATAGTTCCATAACTAATTTATTAATTGGCAGAAAAATAAAAATAATTTGATTATTCCTAGAGTGACATGACATTGCAACTACCAAAACGACCATAGACTTCGACCCACACCAGAAAGGAAAAAGAATTCAAACCATATATATAGAGAAAGAAAACTTTCCTGGAAATTATTGAATTGTTGGTAAAATCAACTTTATAATTATTGTAGTAAAAATCAACATCAAAGAAATTTCTTACTAATTATTAATCAATTATAAAGCAAAACGACTTTATTATAAACGGAAAATACAGAGCTTTCCTATAAAAGTTAGTCAATTCATAATTAAGAAACCCATTAATACATGTTAGAAAACCTCAATAGAAAAGTAAGCAACTAATTAAGATCTAAGAAGAACCACATAAAATAATTTAACAGAATTATCAATGTAATCTTCCATCTATATAAAATTAGAGAATAATGCGATAATAGAATTATTTAATAATTTAGGAGCTCTATTTAATTGCAGGAAATTATTTCAGAATCAACCCAGAAGAAGAAAATTCAATATATAGCCGCAAAATTAGGTATTTTAATCTTAATTAAAATCATGGGATTTGCATGTTTAACCAGAAAGGAAGAAGATCCGGGTACGGATCTCGGAAAAGGTTAAACTATGCTTATGTTGTGAATCGTATTTGATCAAAAATTAAGAAAGAATAATTATAAAATAATGAATAAAGAGCGAAAATTGAACATTACGCGTACCTCAGATGTTGATTTCTTGGAAAATAAATTTCCCGGCAACCAAACAGCAAGGTCAATTGATCCGACAAGAATGCAGTTGAAAAACAGAGGAGGAAATTACGAAAGCCCAAAAAAGGGGGAAAATTAAAGGAGAATAGAAACCCTAATTACAAGGGAGAGGGAGATGATGAGAAGAAGGAAGGGAAATTTGAAGGGAAAAGAAAGTGTATTTATAACCAAAATAAAAGACGTGCTTAACAAGGTAACCGTTTCACATGTTGGTAAATTAAACACCCTTCTTTATTTCTTTATTTATTGTTTTTTACATTATATACATTTTTCTCACTTCCCTTTAATTTTATTTTTTTTAATTTTAAATTTAGATCTCGCAACTCATCCGCATTGCTCTCAGATGATTTACTGATCTTGTGTGAATAAGTCCTAAACGCCGTAACTTAAACGATGTGTTTAAAAGCCGTGGGGTTGCCCCGTAAATGACGTTAGAGTAGACAATATCGTTCAAATTGTTTATAACACGTTATCAGCATGATCGCGATGAGGGGTGTGTTATGAATGAATCTCACATCGCTCTCAGATGATCTACTAAACTTGTATATAAACATGGCCCTCAAGGACTTAACTTATACGACGCGTTTTAAAATCATGAAATTAGTCGTAAACAACGCCAAGATGAACAATATCTTTCAAGCTATCTATAACATTAGTTACCGTTTACCTTCAGTAATAATGAAGCTTCTACTAGATGTACAATTATACAAATTGACATTTAATTACTGAGTTATAACAAAATAATGGATTCCTAAAATCTACTGTAGTAAATTATGGTGAAATTGCATTGACATGAAACCATATGGTCTTGTTGGGACCATTAAATACATTTCATTTTTTGTTTTGCCATTACTTCTCTACTTAATTAGTATCTCCAATTTTCTCAGATTACGCTATTTGTTGACACATGATATAATGTTTAGGACTTGATAAAAAAAATATAATGTTTAGGACATTTTCGACCTATTTGAATTAGTCGGTTCTATAAACTCTAGAGCCTTCTATTTTTCTCAATACAGTGTATGAGTTATCGAAAACTACATCCATTCTTAATGAAAGTGTGAACTTTTGGTCCACTACTATCAAAAATACATGAATCATGTAAAAAAAAGCATTTAGAGTGTAAAAAATTGGGGATTCTAGATGCAATTTTACTAGTTTCTGTTATAAACAGCTCGAACGATATTGTCCGCTTTGGCGCCTTTAGGGCCAACCTCACGGTTTTAAAATGCGTCGTTCGAGTTAAGGCCTTCAGGGCCCTGTTTATATACAAGCTCAGTGGATACACGGAGAGCGATGTGGAATTTTAATCCTAACACACCCCCTCATCGCGATCGTGCTAATAACATTTTATAAACAGCTCGAATGATAATGTTCGCTTTGACGCCTTAAAGGCCAACTTCACGACTTTAAAACTCGTCGTTCGAATTAAAGCCTTTAAAACCTTATATAAGAGTTGGAACATTTTCAGAATATTAAGACAAAAGTTAAATAAATAGAAAAGTAAATTAATTCATAAAAAAGGAGGGGTGACGTGGCCATATGTCAGAATTGACCTCCATCTTCGCTTCTGTCGCTTTCATAAACCGTTGGCGTTTCATTTACAATTACAAGTGCTAATTTATTATTTATATATTCTATTATTATTTTATTTAATTATTATTTTTATTATTATTATTAAATTAACATAATTATCACTTATTTTATAATAAAAAAATATAAATTAATGAATATTTTATAAAAAAATAAAGTAATTATAAAAAATACTTTTTAAATTAAATTATTATTATTATATTTTTTACACTGTTATTATTATTTATTAACCGCTTCTTTGCTAATTTTTCATTTCATATACATGTAAATATTTACACGGGTGGTACAGTAAATTTGATAAAGTATATTTAAATGATACAAGTTAATTGTAAATATTCAATTAGGTATCTCGTTATTATTAAAAATTTAATAAATTTCCGGGAATTTTTTTTGGTAGGTAAATGTTTAAAAAATAATTTAATGGGAGCCGAGCATTTTGTAGTTTGTTATTATCCAATAATTGAGTATTTATGAGGGAGTAAATTAAGATGTGAAATATATTCAATTAAGATATCATAAATACTCAACCGTTAGGTGTTAGCAAGGTACAAAATAACGGACTCCCATTATAATTTCCCGATAAATTAATGTACTCGCTCCAGTTTCAAAAATTAGTCTCTTTACACACTTTTCCTTTGCTCCTTTTACTTGTTATTCTCTATTTTCAATGTAAGCTTTTACTCTTTTCTCCCTATTATACCCTTATTAATTATAGCTCAATCTCAATACACATATAACTCAATTAATGCTAATTTAAGGGTAAACAAATAATTTTATACCCTCCATTAATTACTTCTTAAAATTTATAAATTTCTCTAAAGCGACTAGTTTTCGGAACCGGATGGAATATTGTATAAATAATTTGACTGCCAAAGTTTAGAAAATAATTGTTACAACTAATAACATGCTTGGTTTATTTTTTTATTACTAACATAAAACATAAAAAAAAATTAACATTGTAACTGAACATAAAAAAAAGTTCAGTGTTACAATTTTTTTTGATATGTATGTGAAACAATTGTAATATATATATATATATATATATATATATATATATATATATATATATATATGTTGGTTTTGATACTTTATGTTGGCTGAGTACTTATTTACAATTTATAATAAGCCTTTGATTTAATACTATAGCTTGATTGTGTGAATGTATAGATAATTTTGTAATTAATTAAAAATGTACTACGAAATTTTAGTTTAAATAATTATTATTTGATTATTTAAATATTTATTCTTCACATTAGCCGTATAATTAATATAACTGACTCAAAAAAATATAATTTTGTGAGAAAGGTGTTAAAGGTAAAATAAAATAAATATTATAATTAGTTTTGCCAAATCCTCAAAATGACATATAATAAAGAAGTAAACCGAGTACGAATTTTTTTGATAAATAAAATATAATCTATATTAATTCTCCTTCATAAATCGTACTTGAAAAATTAAAAAATAATACGTTGAACATATAAAACATAATTATATATACACTAGGTTTTATTTTATTAGAGATATGCACAAATAATATCTGCCTCAACGTGCATTCTATAAAGCAATCAAAACAACTACCCAAAATGGTTGTGAACCAACAACATAACAGCGAAAAAACTTGCAATTACTTTCAATTGATAAATATATGCCATTAATTATGGTCATTAATTCAATTTTTTCATAAATTTTGTTCCATTGAAATAGTTTTATTCCAAACTTAGGCCTTATTATTTTGAACTACAATTTAATGTAATTTAATTCAGTTCAGTTATATATAATTATAAATATATACTAAAATAAATTTAATTCAGTTCAGATCAGTTTAACTTTTTAAAGTTAAAAAGACCATAACCTTAATTAATGTTAATATTTTATATCTCCCGACAATTGTACTTACTGAAAGTGTAAGCCGAATCTTCTTTCAGATACTCGACATGTATTAATAACTTACTCGTACATAAAACTTTAAGAGAAAAATTTTAGATTAATAAAATTTAACCTTTAGTATTGTAAATTAATATATCTTGTAAGGGCCACCTCGGATACACGAGGCAAAACCTTGTGCCGAGAGTAAAAGACAATAAAGTACGTGGCCCCACCTCACCAAATATCTAAACCACGTTGGCTTTTGGCTCCAATCATTGATTGTGACTAACAAAAACTTTAACCAATCATAATTTTTTTCAGTCCGAATCAAAATTTTTATATGAGTTCTGATATTTTAGGGTGAAAAAGTGTCGTTTTATAAATTAATTGATATATGTTTCATAACGTAGGAAAAAGTAAATATAATAACATATATATCAATTGATGTATGGAGTGATATTTTTTTATATTAGAATACGGGAATCTATATAAAAGAACTCCCCACTTTAAACAACTTACGAGGAATTGGCCTGATGACGTGGCGTTCATGACTCGGTGCTGACTAGGATTTTAATTTTCATAGATTGCCGAGCCACGTACCTAATTCATAATTTTGTAAGGCACCGGAACAAAATTCCTATATATAATGTGAGATGAACGTTTGCAGGGTGTAAGATCATTTTTAGTTCCTCAAATCTTATTTTAAAAAATTTATAATGTTTTTATTGTACATGTTTTTTTTATTTTTCATTCCTCATATTAGATTTTTTAGAAATAATAATATTTTATTATTATTATATTAATTTTTTTACATTATATCTATTCTACTCAATTAATAAAATAATTAAAAAAATCAAAACTATAAAAAATAATATTATAATAATAGATTCCCTAAAATGGGTGGGGACATACCATATGGAGAATGGTTGGACTCAACCATTCCCCATGTATGTTTCTCATTTTAAGGAATTCCTCAAAATGGGGAACCATTGAAGATGCCCTAAAGCGGCGTTTTAAAAATCGGCAGACAGCCACCTAGGTGGCGTTTAGGCGAGATTTTTCATAATACTGCCGTAATTTTAGGTAGTCAGACAGTCCTAAGCGGTTGACCGATTTAGACGGGCTATGCGGACCTAGGCGGTCCTAAGCGGGGCTAGACGGTCCTAAGCAAGGTTTTGTGTTTTATAGATCGGCTTAAGCGGGGGCGCCTAAGTGAGATTTTTCAGAATACTATTTTTAAAATTATATTTTTGATATTTTAAATTATTATAATTTATTTTCTACTTAAATTTATATTTTTATATATTAATAAATATTTAAAAAATAAGGTATTTTGAAGTCTCTATCGTTCGACTAGTGCCTAATACTTTTTAAATAATTGGTCTAAAGTGTTAGTTAAGTGTTAGGTACGATTGATGAGTATACATATATAAGTATGATAATATTTTCTTTTGGATGAGATGTTTTGGGTAAATACTAAGAGTAAATCATATCATTGTATGGATGTATGTTGTTCAAATGCTTCAAGGGGACAAGTGTTAGGATCCGAACAAATGTCTCACATCGGCTAAAAGAGATGAATCGATGGATATATAAGCATGCACAATATCCCCTTGATATGAGATCTTTTGGATAAATCCAAAAATAAAATTATACAGATTTAGACCTAAAGTGTACAATATCATATTATTGTGGCGATATATGATCTACAAGTGTTTCACACCGCAAAATTCTTTTCCATTTCAAATGCAATTTGGCGTGATCAAAGAAAAATATTACTAGTTATTTACTATATTTATTATTTTAGTAGTATTCAGGTGGAGAAAAAGAAGCCAACAACAAGAAATTAAAATGGCAGCACATCCGGACATATATGTTCACTAATATTAATTGAGTATGGCTGAAATAATTTATTATAAATTTAATTAAAAAATAAATTATAATATAGATGAATATTTAAAAAATATAATTTATTAATCACTTTCAAACTAAAAACACGTATCCTCATAAATCTAAAAGGTAATTAAACAACATTAAAATTAATTTCTTAAGAGTATATATATCTTAACACTTTTTGTGGCTTAGGGCACACAATATCTCAGTATATACGTTAGTTTTACCAACGAAATTACTTTTTATAGATTAAAAATTAAACAATAATTATTATAAGTATTTGTATCTTAAAACTGTGTTTATACACGAAAGTAGCTTCTAAAAACTGTTGTGTCTAGGCACTGCAGTGCCTAGACATCAACAAATCGACTAAGGGGCTGATAGGGTCATGGGAACGAAAAGTGAGACGACAATAGTACATAGGCGAAGATTTTAGAGCAATGAAAAAAGCTAAACTTTTGGCATGTTTGGTATTATTTTTCAAGCTGCTGTTCCAATTAGTTGTTTTTCACAATCTTTTAATATGAACTATATATTTAGGATTTGAACAACACATTTTAATCATTCATACTATTTGATTAAGAACCGTCTGATTTATTTTCCGAAATCAAATCTGCTACTTTTAGGAAAAGCTTAAAAATGAAGTTTTTTAAAAAATAGTCGAAATAAACACAACCAAACTGACCGTTAATTATCAAGAAATTTCGTTAAAGTGAGGTTGAAGTGAATTTGAAGTTCCAACGGAGCTTGGAATTCCACTTCAAATAATGAAGGGTGAATAGTTCTACTTTAAATTTAAAGTAAAACTATTCACTACTTCAAACATGTATAATATTAATTTCTTTTCTCTTTTTTATTTTTTTTTAATGTAAATATATATGTATAGATATGAGTGAATATTATAATAATAATAATAATAATAGTAGTAATAATAATAATAATAAGTTAGATAGAAATAAATAAAATAATATATTTTATTTTATTTTAAAGTGAAAATTTAAAGTGAAAGGCTAAAAAATAAATACTATAACAACTTTAAATTATGGAGTAGATTTTAAAGTGAAAGTTAGAGTTTGGAGATTTCCTAATAATTGATTAGGGTAACCTCTAGAATAGGTGATGAAAAAAAATTATATTTTAAAAATGTTGAAAATTGACTATATATGTAAGGATATTATAACAATAATAAGAAGGCAGAGAGAGAGAGAGTTTGAGAGAAACTTTTATTTCTTATTTCTGAGATATATGAAATGAAGAAATTGAACGGTAAAAATGGTAAATAAGTAAGAAACATATTACAATAATGACAAGTAGAAAAGTAGAAAATATATGACATCAAATTATTAAGGGCGTGGGCCATACATACATCAAAATTCAATACTCCCCCTTTGATGTGTCATCTACTGCGAATGAGACACTGCCTCGTTAAAAACCTTACTAAGGAAAAACCCTGTGGGATAAAAACCTTAGCTAAGGGAAAAAGAGTACAGTGTTTACTCCCCATGTTCGCGAGTTAACTGGAGATCCTTAAGACGACGCATTCCAATGCTGTAAGTTAATTTCTTGAAAGTTGAGGAAGGTAAAGCCTTGGTAAATAAATCTGCTAAATTATTACAAGAGTGGATTTGTTGAATATTGATTTCACCATTCTTTTCTAGATCATGAGTAAAGAAAAATTTTGGTAAAATATGCTTTGTTCTATCTCCTTTAATATAGCCTTCCTTCAATTGAGCAATACAAGCAGCATTATCTTCATATATTGTGGTCGGACCTTCCTTGACCGTAACTTTTTCACATGCTTCTTGGATATGTTTGATTAATGATCTCAACCACACACATTCACGACTTGCCTCGTGAATAGCTATTAACTCCGCATGATTTGAGGAAGTAGCTGTAATTATTTGTTTTGTCGATCGCCAAGATGTAGCTGTTCCTCCATATGTGAATAAATAGCCCGTCTGAGATCGAGCTTTGTGTGGGTCGGATAAATAACCCGCATCCGCATATCCAACTAATTTAAGCTTAGATTCATGTGAATAAAATAAGCCTAAATCAATAGTTTCTCGAAGTAGCGCATTATATGTTTAATTCCATTCCAATGTCGTCTTGTAGGTGCAGCGCTGTATCTTGATAATAAATTAACAGAGAATGCTATATCCGGTCTGGTGTTATTAGCAAGATACATTAAATCACCTATTGCGTTTAGATACGGTACTTTAGGACCGAGAACTTTTTCATTATTTTCTCTAGGACGAAAAACATTCTTTTTCACATCGAGTGATCGTACAACCATTGGGTTACTCAATGGATGTGCTTTGTCCATATTAAATCGTTTCAGGATCTTTTCTGTGTAGTTTGATTGATGCACTAAAATTCCTTTTTCAAGGTGCTCAATTTGCAAACCAAGACACAATTTTGTTTTTCCAAGATCTTTCATCTCAAATTCTTTCTTTAAAGAATCAACTGCTTTTGGATTCTCTTCTGGAGTTCCAATAATATTCAAATCATCAACATAAATTGAGATGATAATAAAATTAGATCCTGATTTTCTTATAAAAACACATGGACAAATTGGATCATTTTTATATCCTTCTTTCAATAAATATTCACTGAAACGATTATACCACATGCGCCCAGATTGTTTTAATCCATATAAGGATCTTTGTAACTTTACTGAGTAAAGTTCTCGTTTGCCATATTTTTTGGCAGCTTTAATCCTTCAGGGATTTTCATATATATATCATTATCAAGCGAACCATAAAAGTAAGCTGTGACAATATCCATTAAGTGCATCTGTAAATTTTCTTGCACTGCAAAACTAATAAGATATCTAAAAGTTATTGCATCCACCACCGGAGAATATGTCTCCTTATAGTCTATCCCAAGTCTTTGGGAAAAACCTTGTGCAACTAATCTGGCTTTATATCTTCTTATTTCATTTTTCTCATTTCTCTTTCTAATAAAAACCCATTTATTACCGACAGGTTTTACGTCCTGTGGTGTTCAAACTACTGGTCCGAATACTTTGCGTTTTTCAAGAGAATTTAGCTCTGCTTGAATTGCTTCTTTCCATTGTTGCCAATCATTTCTACTTTGGCATTCTTCTATAGATGTTGGCTCATAATCCACATTTTCATTTTCAATATTGATCGCAACATTATATGAAAAAATATGGTCTATAACTATTTTATTGCGATTCCATCTTCTTTCAGTATTGATATAATTTATTTGAATTTCTTCATTTTCAATAGCTTCCGGTATTTGCACTTCAGGTGCTTGCACTTCTTCCGGAAGTTTATTTATATTTATCTCCTCAATGGGAATATCTTCATTATCAATAACTCTCCTCTTTTTAGAATTTTTATTCTTTGAACCAATTGGTTGTCCACGCTTCAGGCGTGTTAGAGTATTATCCATAGGTTGTTCTTCAGGAATCTCAATACAAATTGGCGCATTTACTACTGGTATATGCGATTTCGTTACTCTTTTAGGATTAGCGAGTGCATCAGGCAATCGATTTGCTAAATGTTGAAGATGGATTATTCTCTGAACTTCTAGTTCAGAATCATTTGATTTAGGATCCATATGAGAAAGTGATGAAGCATTTCATATTATTTTCTTTTCCAAAATTGGGTTCTTATTCTCTCCCCCTAATTTTGGGAAAGTGCTTTCAGTAAAATGACAATCTGCAAATCGTGCGGTAAACATATCGCCAGTTAATGGCTCAAGATATTTAATTATTGAAGGGGATTCATAGCCAACATAAATTCCTAATCTCCTTTGAGGACCCATTTTAGTCCTTTGTGGGGGAGCAATAGGCACATATACTGCACAACCAAAAACTCTAAGATGAGAAATACTAGGTTCATGACCAGAAGCTAATTGTAATGGAGAATAATCATGATAACTTACTGGTCTTAAACGTATAAGAGATGCTGCATGCAATATTGCATAACCCCAAACTGTAGTAGGGAGATTTGTTCGCAAAATTAGTGGTCTCGCAATTAATTGCAGACGTTTAATAAATGATTCTGCTAGACCATTTTGTGTATGAACATATGCTACAGGATGTTCAACTTTTATTAGTAATCAGGAAACTTTGCCCGTAATCTTATAATTTGAGCAAGTAACCTTGCAAATGCCATATTTCGTGAAGATAATAAGCATACATGTGACCACCTAGTTGAGGCGTCAATTAGAACCATAAAATATCTAAATGGTCCACATGGTGGATGAATTGGTCCATAAATATCACATTGTATGCATTCTAAAAAAGCTGGCGTTTCTATTCCAACCTTACTTCTCGAAGGCTTTATTATTAATTTTCCTTGCGAACAAGCAGCACAAAATAATTCATTATTTTAAAGAAACTTCTGGTCCTTCAATGGATGCCCATATGAATTTTAAATTATTTTTCTCATCATTATCGAACTAGGATGGCCCAGTCGATCATGCCAAATTTTATAAGTATCAGTATCTATAAACTTCTGGTTTATAGTCAAATTGGCCTCAATCATATTAATATATGTGTAGTATAAGCCACATGAAAGAGCATAAAATTTTTCAAGTATACATTTCTTACTTGAAATTATTTTTGTAACATAAAGACATTCTTTATTGTCTTCACTCAGAGTTTCAACATGATATCCATTTCTGCGAATATCTTTAAAACTTAATAAATTTCTGTGAGAATTCGGGAAAAATAATGCATTATTTATAATAAGTTTTGTTCCCCTTTTTAATATAATACTAGCTCTTCCGGAGCCTTCAACCATTTTTGTTTGTCTCGATATTGTGGTAACAACAGTTTCACCCTTTTTAAAAATATTAAAATATCTTGCCTCTTTAAGAATAGTATGGGTGGTGGTACTATCTACAATACATAAATTTCCTTCATTTTCCTTGAAGTCATATAATACCGGGAAAGAATTCATTTTCTTCATTGAAGAAATGAAAGATGCATTATTATTTATTCATAAATAAACATTGCATAAAAAGTACATTAAACAGCAATGACAAAAGCAAACTAATAATAACATAAAAATTACAATATATTAATTAAGCAAAATATATGGACTAATTATTCAAATTTTTCCTTGCCACTGGTGCTGGGTAACAGAAAATCATCCATCTCCATATTGGGGATATCACTAGGCTCATTGTTTGGGGTATTATCATCCAATATAAAATTGGTTTCTGGTTCCGCATATTTCTTGAGAGATGCTTGGTATAAGTTTACCAAATGTTTAGCGGTTCTACAAGTTCTTGACCAATGACCAGTCATACCATATCTATGGTATTTATTTTCATCATCTTGACTGTTTTTTCTTTTATCAAATCTTTTAATTTAATTATTCCACTTCTGGTGGTTATTTGTATTTTTCCACTTCGGGTGAAAATTATTGCTATTATTATTTACATATTTTCACTTCTGGTGGAAATTGTTATTATTATATCCTCTACCACGCCCATTTCCACGACCTCTACCTCGACCACGATCACGACCATTTCTGCGGCTGCGTCCATTAAAATTATTATGAATTATCGCATTCGCTTCAGGGAATGGATTTGTTCCGGTAGGTCGTAGTTCATGGTTTTTTTAACAGGAGTTGATTTCTCTGTTCTGCTAGGAGAAGAGCAGTAATTAGTTCACTATATTTCTTATAATCTTTTGCTCTGTATTGTTCCTGTAATACCATATTATTCAAATGAAAAGTAGAATATGTCTTTTCCAGTAAATCCTCATCAGTTATTTCCTTTCCACATAATCTTAATGTGGATGTAATTTGAAAAAGTTTAGAATTGTATGCACTGACAGATTCAAAATCTTGTAGCCTTAAGTTTATCTATTCATATTGGGCATTTGGTAGAGATATTTTCTTTAGGTGTTCAAACCTCTCCTTTAATTGTTTCCAAAGATCTGCAGGATCTTTGACAGTCAAATATTCTGATTGAAGTGATTCATCAAGATGCCGGCGGAGAAAAACTAGAGTTGTTGCCTTATACTGAGGTGCAAGATTATTATTTTCAATAATAGTATTATTAAGACCCATTGATTCTAGATGTATTTCTGCATCCAGCACCCAAGTAAGATATTTTTTCTCCGATACATCAAGAGGAGTAAATTCCAGACTTTTGATATTAGACATATTAAGAATTATAGGTATAATTTATATTTATAGAAAATAAAATAAAATTATGCCTTACTTTTGATTTATTTGGTGATATCCTTGATTGATGGAGCAAGCTCGTGCTGATAACGTGTTATAAACAGCTCGAACGATACTGTCCGCTTTGGCGCCTTCAGGGCCCTATTTATATATAAGCTCAGTGGATACACAAAGAACGATGCGGGATTTCAATCCTAACACTGTTGAATTTTAATGTATGTAGGGCCCACGCCCTTAATAATTTAATGTGATATATTTTCTACTTTTCTACCTGTCATTATTATTTAATGTAATATGTTTCTTACTTATTTATCATTTTTACCGTTGGATTTCTCTATAAATAGGAATTCAATTTCTTCATTTCATATATCTCAGAAATAAGAAATAAAAGTTTCTCTCAAACTCTCTCTCTCTGCCTTCTTATTATTGTTATAATATCCTTGCATATATAGTCAATTTCCAACACGTTATCAGCATGATCGCGATGAGGGCGTGTGTTAGGATTGAAATCCCACATCGCTCTCCGTGTATCCACTGAGCTTGTATATAAACAGGGCCCTGAAGGCCTTAACTTGAATGACGCGTTTTAAAACCATAAGGTTGGCCCTGAAGGCGTCAAAGCGGACAGTATCGTTCGAGCTGTTTATAAAAAAAAAAATAGTTTTTCTTACCTAATTTTGTGTCCTTGTAAATCTAAATCATATCAATATTTGCATGTAAATAAATTAAGGATGTTGCCAATTTAATGAGCAACGTGATATACATTATATATAACATGGTTGACAGGTTGTTTAACCTATAGCTGTATCTAGACTTCAAAATGAGAAAATTCAATCAATTTGGTAAATTTATAGCTGTCCCATTAATAGAAGAACCCTAAAAATATATAGATTTTAATTCTCGTGAAACATGCCACAATCTCCAAATGTTTATTATAATTATTATTAATATTATTAATATTAACTAATTTAAATAAATAGAAAGGTTCTTAAACTCCCACTACTATCACGACCACTTATAACAAGACTCGTTTAATTATCAATTCACATGTTATAATTGAATTAGATGTTTCTATTATCGTTTTCACATGTCCTGTTATATACAGAATATACAGTAATTTAAAAAATGATTTTCATCCCAAAGAAATAAAATTGTTCGTCTAAATCTTAAAAGGCTGTTTAATTGGATGGCTATTTCGAAGCAACTAATCAATAAGATAATAGCCAATTTAAGAGTAAATTTATCAAATTGATTGAATTTTCTCATTTCAAAGTCTAGATACAGCTGTAAGTAAAACAACCTGACAACCATGCTATTTACAGGCTCATTCCTATCTTTTTTGGACTCATGGATAAGATAAAAATTGAGGCCTTATTAATAAATAAAAATTTTAAAAATAAAATATATAATATTATATTTTTATTATAATATTTAATAAGAGATGAAATAAAAATATCAAATTTTATATTATAAAGTAGAAAATAATATTATAGTAAAAAAATATCATAGTGATAAAATAAAATGATGTCTATGATCATTCCTAGCTGCAAAATTACTAATAGTAATGTCTACATCAATATGTAGATTATAAATAAAGAAATTAAATATATTACGCTCAGAACTTTAGTGAACTTTCTTGATAATTATTTAAACCCCACACCAGATGCAAAACATGCAATAGCAAATTCAGATTTTTTTAAGTGAAATATCATATTATCAGTTGAAATAAACTAGAAACAAAGATAATTTTTTATGTGGATGAAAGAAGAAATGAAGAATTATTTATAGGGATTGAAATGAGTATGAAATATGAACAATAATAGCAATGATAAGACAAATTAATGTCCCTGATTTTCTATTTTCAGTTTTAGAGGTTGAACAGACTACAAAAAAATTTAAAGAAAAAGAAACGTTATGAGATAATGGTGGTGTTAATAGAGATAAAAAAAGTTAATAAAATAAGAGTTTAATTCAATAATTAATACTTATTTTCTTATAACAAAGCCAACCATGTTCTAACTAACTAAACACTAATATTATTTTATTTTTAATATTTTTTTTATAAAAGAATGATTTAATTAACTTAAACTCTAATATATTAAATATAGCTTAATAATCATTAAAAATGGGCCCCTTTTTTCACTGGGCCCCCGACCGTCGCCCCTATTGCCCCGCTCAGGGACGGTCCTAGCTATATATATAATGTATATCCATGGTTTAGAAAACCGGACCGGACCGGCCTGTCGGATCGGATTCGACCGGAACCGGTGACCAGCTTCTCTTAAATCATGTTTTTTTTAAAATTATTGGTGGTGGGAATTGAACACAAAATCTCCTACATATATTTCAATACATGCTCTACCAACTAAGCTACCACACACAAATAATAACATTTTCTCCTTATATACTTTTATATTATATATTATTAATTTTTAAATTATTTTAATAGTATTTTATTATAAAAAAACTATAATAAATATTTTTTTATTTCATATACTACATATTTTATTAAATTTGAAATATTTCTTTCAATAACAGCTTTGAACGTTTTCATAACAAAATAACATATAAATTTTTTAAATGACGTTACTCTAAGTTTTTTTTATTAAATTTATATTAAATGGATATATAATTTTTTTTATTTTACATATTATATATAAATTTTAATTCTTTGAATGCGTAATTTTTATATATTATAAATCAAATTTATTAACTTTTTTATCCAATCTATATAATATAGAATTCGGTTTGCATTCTTTCATTAAATTATATTAGTTATTATCCTGTGTTTTATTTTTATTTGTAATATAACTTTAAATTATAGAATATTTTATTTAATATTATTAATTTTTATATGAGTATGTATAACTTATATTACATGTTTAATATAAAATTATATAAAATATTTAATATTTTTACATGTTTTAAGAAAATTCGGTTCAACCACCGCTTTAATTCGATTGAACCTTAAATTCATAAACTACTGCCTTCAATGATTCGATGATCGGTCCGAGTCTGAAAACCATATGTATATCACGTTTGCTCATTAAATTGGCAACATCCTTAATTTATTTACACACAAATATTAATATGATTTGGATTGATCAGGACACAAAATTAGGTAAGAAAAACTATTTATTGTTAAATTATTTGATGTGATCCATATCATTAAATTATTGATATAGGGCCCACGTCCTTAATAATTTAATGTAATATATTTTCTATTTTTCTACCTGTTATTATTATTTTCTGTAATATATTTCTTACCTATTTACCATTCTTACCGTTGGATTTCTATATAAATAGGAATTCAAATTCTTCATTTCATATATCTCAGAAATAAGAAATAAAAGTTTCTCTCAAATTCTCTCTCTGCTTTCTCTTATTATTGTTATAATATCCTTGCATATCTAGTCGATTTCCAACACGTTATTAGCACGAGCTTGCTCTAATCAACTGAGGATATCACCAAATAAATCCAAAGTAAGGCATAATTATTTTATTTTCTATAAATATATATTATACCTATAATTTTTAATATGTCTAATATCAAAAGTTTAGAATTTACTCCTCTTGATGTATCGGGGAAAAATTATCTTACTTGGGTGCTGGATGCAGAAATGCATCTAGAATCAATGGGTCTTAATAATACTATTATTGAAAATAATAATCTTCCACCTCAGTATAAGGCAACAACTCTAGTTTTTCTCCGCCGGCATCTTGATGAATCACTTCAATCAGAATATTTGACTGTCAAAGATCCTGCAGATCTTTGGAAACAAATAAAGAAGAGGTTTGAACACCTAAAGAAAATATCTCTACCAAATGCCCAGTATGAATGGATAAACTTAAGGCTACAAGATTTTGAATCTGTCAGTGCATACAATTCTAAACTTTTTCAAATTACATCCACATTAAGATTATGTGGAAAGGAAATAACTGATGAGGATTTACTGGAAAAGACATATTCTACTTTTCATTTGAATAATATGGTATTACAGGAATAATACAGAGCAAAAGACTATAAGAAATATAGTGAACTAATTACTGCTCTTCTCCTAGCAGAACAGAGAAATCAACTCCTGTTAAAAAACTATGAACTACGACCTACCGGAACAAATCCATTCCCTGAAGCGAATGCGATAATTCATAATAATTTTAATAGACGCGGCCGCAGAAATGGTTGTGGTCGTGATCGTGGTCGAGGTAGAGGTCGTGAAAATGGGCGTGGTAGAGGATATAACAATAACAATTTCCACCAGAAGTGGAAATATGTAAATAATAATAATAGCAATAATTTCCACCCGAAGTGGAAAAATACAAATAACCACCAGAAGTGGAATAATCAAATTGAAAGATTTGATAAAAGAAAAAACAGTCAAGATGATGAAAATAAATGCCATAGATGCCGTATGACTGGTCATTGGTCAAGAACTTGTAGAACCGCTAAACATTTGGTAAACTTATACCAAGCATCTCTCAAGAAATATGTGGAACCAGAAATCAATTTTATATTTGATGATAATACCCCCAAATAATGAGCCTATTGATGTCCCCAATATGGAGATGGATGATTTTCTGTTATCCAGCACCAGTGGCAAAGAAAAATTTGAATACTTAAGTCCATATATTTTGCTTAATTAATATATTGTAATTTTTATGGTTTGCTTTTGTTATTACTATTTAATGTACTTTTTATGCAATGTTTATTTATAAATAAATAATAATGCATCTTTCATTTCTTCAATGAAGAAAATGAATTCCTTCCCGGTATTATATGACTTGAAGGAAAATGAAGGAAATTTATGTATTGTAGATAGTGCCACCACCCATACTATTCTCAAAGAGGCAAGATATTTTAATATTCTTAAAAAAGGTGAAACTGTTGTTACAACAATATCGGGACAAACAAAAATGGTTGAAGGCTCCGGAAGAGCTAGTATTATATTACAAAGGGGAACAAAACTTATTATAAATAATGCATTATTTTCCCCGAATTCTCACAGAAATTTATTAAGTTTTAAAGATATTCGCAGAAAAGGATATCATATTGAAACTGTGAGCGAAGACAATAAAGAATGTCTTTATGTTACAAAAATAATTTCAAGTAAGAAATGTATACTTGAAAAATTTTATACTCTTTCATGTGGCTTATACTACACATATATTAATATGATTGAGGCCAATATGACTATAAACCAGAAGTTTATAGATTCAGATACTTATAAAATTTGCCATGATCGACTGGGTCATCCTAGTTCGATAATGATGAGAAAAATTATTGAAAATTCATATGGGTATCCATTGAAGGACCAGAAGTTTCTTCAAAATAATGAATTATTTTATGCTGCTTGTTCGCAAGGAAAATTAATAATAAAGCCTTCGAGAAGTAAGGTTGCAATAGAATCGCCATCATTTTTAGAGCGCATACAATGTGATATTTGTGGACCAATTCATCCACCATGTGGACCATTTAGATATTTTATGGTTCTAATTGACGCCTCAACGCGGTGGTCACATGTATGCTTATTATCTTCACGAAATATGGCATTTGCAAGGTTAATTGCTCAAATTATAAGATTACGGGCACAGTTTCCCGATTATCCTATTAAATCAATTCGTCTTGATAATGCTGGGAAATTCACATCCAAATCATTTAATGATTATTGTATGTCGATTGGAATAAAAGTTGAACATCTTGTAGCATATGTTCATACACAAAATGGTCTAGCAGAATCATTTATTAAACGTCTCCAATTAATTGCGAGACCGCTAATATTGCGAATAAATCTCCCTACTACAGTTTGGAGTTATGCAATATTGCAGGCAGCATCTCTTATACATTTAAGACCAGTAAGTTATCATGATTATTCTCCATTACAATTAGCTTCTGGTCATGAGCCTAGTATTTCTCATCTTAGGGTTTTTGGTTGTGGCAGTATATGTGCCTATTGCTCCACCACAAAGGACTAAAAAGGGTCCTCAAAGGAGATTAGAAATTTATGTTGGCTATGAATCCCCTTCAATAATTAAATATCTTGAGCCATTAACTGGCGATATGTTTACTACACGATTTGCAGATTGTCATTTCGATGAAAGCACTTTCCCAAAATTAGGGGGAGAGAATAAGAACCCAATTTTGGAAAAGAAAATAATATGGAATGCTTCATCACTTTCTCATATGTATCCTAAATTAAATGATTCTGAACTAGAAGTTCAGAGAATAGTCCATCTTTAACATTTAGCAAATCGATTGCCTGATGCACTCGCTAATCCTAAAAGAGTAACGAAATCGCATATACTAGCAATAAATGCGCCAATTCGTATTGAGATTCCTGAAAAACAACCTACGAATAATACTCTAACATGCCTGAAGCGTGGACGACCAATTGGTTCAAAGAATAAAAATTCTAAAAAGAGGAGAGTTATTGATAATGATGATATTGCCATTGAGGATATAAATATAAATACACTTCCGGAAGAAGTGCAAGCACCTGCAGTGCAAATACCTGAAGCTATTGAAAATGAAGAAATTCAAATAAATTATATCACTAATGAAAAAAGATGGAATCGCAATAAAATAGTTATAGATCATATTTTTTCATATAATGTTGCGATCAATATTGAAAATGAAAACGTGGACTATGAGCCAACATCTATTGTAGAATGCCAAAGTAGAAATGATTGGCAACAATGGAAAGAAGCAATTCAAGCAGAGCTGAATTCTCTTGAAAAACGTAAAGTATTCGGACCAGTAGTTCGAACATCACAAGACGTAAAATCTGTTGGTAATAAATGGGTTTTTATTAGAAAAAGAAATGAGAAAAATGAAATAATAAGATATAAAGCTAGATTAGTTGCACAAGGTTTTTCTCAAAGACCCGGGATAGGCTATGAGGAGACATATTCTCCGGTGGTGGATGCAATAACTTTTAGATATCTTATTAGTTTTGCAGTGCAAGAAAATTTACAGATGCACTTGATGGATGTTGTCACAGCTTACCTTTATGGTTCGCTTGATAATGATATTTATATGAAAATCCCTGAAGGATTAAAGCTGCCAGAAAAATATGGCAAACGAGAACTTTACTCGGTAAAGTTACAAAGATCCGTATATGGATTAAAACAATCTAGGCCCATGTGGTATAATTATCTCAGTGAATATTTATTGAAAGAAGGATATAAAAATGATCCAATTTATTCATGTGTTTTTATAAGAAAATCAGGATCTAATTTTATTATCATTGTCAGCGGACGACGGTTCGTGCAGTTGCGGTGCGGGGCCGGACCGGGTCGTGCCGGCCCGTTTTTGGTGTGTCGGGGAGATGAGTGTGATGTGGTTGAAAAGAAAATGTTTTTGCATATTTTAATGCTTAAAAGATACGAGATCGAAATCCCGTACTTAGAATAGAGTCGCCACCCGGTTCAACTCAACGGGGAAATTTTTGGTATGATTTTCCCACCGGGTCGTTGGACCATACCTTGAGCAGAGATTTCGAGTTCGGATGATGTTATCTACTTTTCATTAGGCCAAGTTAGGATACTTCATTCTTTCTTAATCGGTTTAATCCACCCTATTTATTTGTGTTGTTTTCGCATTTATTAAGCAATTGAAGCAATAAATAAAATATTTACAATTGTAAAAGAAAAGTAAGTGCGGAAAGTAAAATCATTACAAGATTTCAAGTCCTGTACATTTTCTACGTAATAAATGAAATACCCGAATGCCCGATATACATCTACCTACAGAGGATGGTTGGCACGAATATGGCATATTTTATTTATAATATCATAAAGCCCGATTGGATGGCTAAAATGAGGTTCGAATGGCGTTTGCGGGGAAATTTCATTTTTATCCAAATTTCAGATTCGATCGTTGCTTTAATCGGATTACAAGTGAATATACCACTCATCGCGGGGCGGGTCTGTTTTCAGGAGGTTTCGAACCTCCATCGTTACACTATAGGTCCTAGCTTCAGAAAATAAATTAATTTGGAAACAAACGAGAACAATACTGCTGTCCAGAAAGTCATGCCGCCATGGGGCATCTGATGCCACCTACGACATAGTTGATGTCGCTGACGGCATGGATGATGCCGCCGGTGACATCGAATGTGTCACGGGCGACATCAGCATGCAGACAGGCACAGGGCTTTCTGAGTACCGTAAAGAAAGGGTTCCGCGAGAAAGCGAGGTCTCCGGGAAATGTGATGCTAGCGGCAATACCAACGATGTCTCTCACGACATGGGTGATACAACCGGCAACATCGCATGTCTCCGGCGACTCCAATTCCTTGCAGCAGCAGCGATTTACAGTCAAAGTGACCGAAAACTTAAAATGAACACAAATCAACAAAAATTAGTGCAAAACAATAATAATAATGCCAAAGAGCTATGAGACTCAGGATTTTCACCTCGGGGTAGTGAATCCAACTCTTCGTGAACTGAACAATAACACCTCCGGGGAGCTTGCAACGATAATTTGATTGTTAATTTAAAGGTTTTAGGTCTCTAAATTCTATCCAGTTGATTTAACCCAAAGACCCACTGGTTTAAGCTCACAATCAGAGAGTTCGAAGAAGAAAAATCGGGAAAAAATGGATTAGAATCCTTTTTCCTGCCTTTTCTAGTTCTTATCTCACTAAAATCTATTCTCTCGATTTCAGCCTCTTAATTGCCCAATTTTAGCTCCTTCCCTCTATAATTTCAGTCCCCCCCCCCTCAATTGCAGTTTTTGGGTGCCTTTTATAGGCAAATTGGGGTATTTTTTGAGACCTTTTTGGCTTATTCCGCCGAAAGTGGCCGAAAGGCTGTCTGTGGAGGACCCATTTCGTGCCATGCATCATGTCGCCGGCGGTATGGATCATGCCGCCGGCGGTATGGTGATACCGCCGGCGGCATGAATGATGTCGGTGGTGACATCATTCTCCAGCATACCGACAACCAACGGGTCAAAAAGCCTAAAAAGTCGAGAAAAGTGGTTTATTAGTGGGTGGAAAGGTATCTTTTTGAATTTTAATTATATTTTAATGGGTATTATTTAATTTGGGTGTAAATCATCGGTTCAAGCTCCTACCGAACGCGTTATCGGCCATGCCGAACTGGATTCTACCAATTATAAAATTCACAAGGAATATTAATTTGGTAATAAAAATTCTGAAGAGAGCTTTTATTTTGAGGTATTAAAATCGGGTATACGTCATCATCGTCTCGCGAGAGGGACTACAAAATCCCGTGCTTACAGGCTGCCCTTCTGGGGATCACTACTGACACAGGTTAGTATGATCACACGAAAGAGCAGGGGATAGGAATGACACCTGAAGGATGACTGGTTTGTCCCTTGGTCGGACTTATGCTTTGTCGATTGTTTACCCTTTGGTCGGACTTACGCTTTGTCGATTGTTTGCCCCTTGGTCGGACTTACGCTTTGTCGATTGTTTGCCCCTTGGTCGGACTTACGCTTTGTCATTTGTTTGTCCCTTGGTCGGACTTACGCTTTGTCGCTTGTTGGTCCCTTGGTCGGACTTACACTTTGTCGTTTGTTTGTCCCTTGGTCGGGCTTACGTTTTATCGATTGTTTATCCCTTGGTCAGACATACGTTTTGTCGATTGTTTATCACTTGGTCGGACATACGCTTTGTCGTTTGTTTGTCCCTTGGTAGGATATATGCTTTATCATTTGTTTGTCCCTTGGTCGGACTTATGCTTTGTCATTTGTTGTCCCTTGGTCGGACTTATGCTTTGTCGTTTGTTTATCCCTTGGTCGGACTTACGCTTTGTCGACTGTTCGTCCCTTGGTCGGACTTACAATTTATCGACTGTTCGTCCCTTGGTCGGACTTACAATTTATCGACTGTTCGTCCCTTGGTCGGACTTACGCTTTATGGAGAAATTATCCTTTGGTCGGACTTGTGCTTTGTAGGGATTTTATCCCTTGGTCGGACTTGTGCTTTGTAGATTGTCCCTTGGTCGGACTTGTGCTTCTTAGAGAATTTATCCCTTGGTCGGACTTATGCTTCGTAGAGAATTCGTCCCTTGGTCGGACTTATGCTTCATAGAGAATTTATCCTTGGTCGGACTTGTGCTTCATAGAGAATTTATCTTTGGTCGGACTTGTGCTTTATAGATTGTCCCTTGGTCGGACTTGTGCTTTGTATAGAGAGGTTTGCCCCTTGGTCGGGCTTCTGCTTTGAATAGAGAGGTTTGCCCCTTGGTCGGGCTTCTGCTTTGAATAGAGAGGTTTGCCCCTTGGTCGGGCTTCTGCTTTAAATCGAGAGGTTTACCCCTTGGTCGGGCTTCTGCTTTGAATCGAGAGGTTTACCCCTTGGTCGGGCTCTCGTTTAGTACAGTGATTGTCCTTTGGTCGGATTTCACTTTGAAGGGGTCGCCCTTTAGTCGGGCTCGTTTTGAAGAGATCGCCCTTCGGTCGGGCTCACTATGAAGAGATCGCCCTTTGGTCGGGCTCATTTTGAAGAGATTGCCCTTCGATTGGGCTCGTTTGAAGAGATTGCCCTTCTATTGGGCTCATTTTGAAGAGATTGCCCTTTGGTTAGGCTTGTTTTAAAGAGATCGCCCTTCGGTCGGGCTCACTATGAAGAGATCGCCCTTTGGTCGGGCTCATTTTGAAGAGATCGCCCTTCGGTTGGGCTCATTTTGATGAGATCGCCCTTCGGTTGGGCTTTTGTACTTTAGTATAGTGATTGTCCTTTGGTCGGACTTTCACTTCGAAGAGGTCGCCCTTCGGTTGGGCTTTTGTTTGGTACAGTGATTGTCCTTTGGTCGGACTCTCACTTTAAAGAGATCGCCCTTCGGTTGGGCTTTTGTATTTTGGTATAGTGATTGTCCTTTGGTCGGACTTTCACTTTGAAGAGATCGCCCTTCGGTCGGGCTCACTATGAAGAGATCGCCCTTTGGTCGGGCTCATTTTGAAGAGATTGCCCTTCGGTTGGGCTCGTTTGAAGAGATTGCCCTTCGGTTGGGCTCGTTTTGAAGAGATTGCCCTTTGGTTGGGCTTATTTTAAAGAGATCGCCCTTCGGTCGGGCTCACTATGAAGAGATCGCCCTTTGGTCGGGCTCATTTTGAAGAGATCGCCCTTTGGTTGGGCTTATTTTGATGAGATCGCCCTTCGGTTGGGCTTTTGTACTTTGGTATAGTGATTGTCCTTTAGTCGGACTTTCACTTCGAAGAGGTCGCCTTGGGTTGGGCTTTTGTTTGGTACAGTGATTGTCCTTTGGTCGGACTCTCACTTCGAAGAGATCGCCCTTCGGTTGGGCTCATTTTGAAGAGATCGCCCTTCGGTTGGGCTTTTATATTTTGGTATAGTGATTGTCCTTTGGTCGGACTTTAACTTTGAAGAGATCGCCCTTCGGTCGAGCTCACTATGAAGAGATCGCCCTTTGGTCGGGCTCATTTTGAAGAGATCGCCCTTCAGTTGGGTTCTTGTATTTTGGTATAGTGATTGTCCTTCGATTGGACTTTCGCTTTGAAGAGATTGCCCTCCGGTTGGGCTCTCATTTTGTGAGCACGCCCTTTGGTTGGACTCATTTTGAAGGGATCGCCCTTTAGTTAGGCTCACTTTGAATGAGGAGATTGCCCTTCGGTTGGGCTCGCTTTGAAAATCTAATTTGGAGGTGCAATATCGCCGGCGGCATGGCTGATATAGCCGGCGGCATGGTTTAATATCGCCGGCAGCATGGACGCTAGGTGGCAGCTTTGATTGGTCAGATAATTTCAAAATTCGAACTAAATGAGGCAATGTCGCCGGCGGCGTGGATTAATATCGTCGGCGGTATGGATGCCACGTGGCAGCTTTGATCGGTCAGATAATTTCAAAATTTCAACTAAAATGAGTGATGTCGCCGGCGGCATGAGTGATATCGCAGGCGGTATGGGTTGATACCGCCGGCGGCATGGAGGAACAGTTTCAGATAAATTAAAACTCCTCGAATTCCGCGCGGCAGTTTAAAAAGAGATGGGACTTCCCTTCTTTCTCACTATTCACAAACTGCATCTCCCTCTCTTCTCTTCCAAAGCTTTTTTATTTCTTCCTTTGTTTTTAAAATTATGAAGAGAATTAGCAAGGCTTTCAGGGGCAAATCAAAGGCTAGGGAGAGCCTGCCCGATTCTTCCGTTGAGGGATTGAAAATCCTTTCCGTTCCTACTGCATACGGCCTGAAGGAGACGGCCAAAATGTATGGCTATGGCATTAACTCTCCTATCACCAATCTGACTCCGGAGAAGGAGAAACACCTCTGTTATGTCCAGGTAATCGCACAAAAACCCGAATTACTTCTTTTTGAATTCGATGTGATTTTGCTTTTAGATTTGAAAACATGCCATGATAGGGGTTTAAAGTGTGGAATATATCAGTCATTTTGCCTTTCTGGACTTGTTGTTCGATTGATTGTGATTTTTAGCACGATGGGTGCGATTTAGGGAGAAAACTGGTTCTGCCCGCGCAGAGTGATGCCGCTGGCGGCATGAGTGATGTCGCTGGCGATATCAGTGTTGTTGCTGGCAGCATCAGTCCTTGCAAAAGGCTTTATTAGAGTCTGATGTCGCTTCTATTTAAGTTGATGTCGCCGGCGACATGAACCACGCCGCTGGCGGTATGGATTGATGCCGCCGGCGATATCGCTTTCAATAGAGGTGACATCAGCAGCTTTTCTGACAAAAATAAGCAGAACTGATCCATTTTGTTTTCTACCTTGCAGCCATATGAACTGACTTACACAGGGGGGATGGGCACCATCGGTGAATGGTGGCACCATATCACAGAGAATGATCCTGAGCTCATGCTTGTGATTAACGAGACAGGGTTTGGGGATTTGGCTCGAATTATGCCTATGTTGATGCCTAAGCTTCCTCATTCTTCAGTAACGGCCCTGACTGAAAGGTGGTCTGAGACCACCCATACCTTTCATTTCTCCTTTGGGGAAGTTACAATTACCCCTTCTGATGTGGTAGCCATGACTAGCCTTCCTTGGACGGATGAGGTTATACATTTTGACATCTTCATGGACAAGTACCATGTTGAGAGGCCCGTGGTGAGGCGGGTAAAGGAGTTGTTCGGTCTGAAGCCCGTTTCTAGGCGGCTGTCCTATGGTGAGTTGTACCGTCATTGGACCCGGGTGGATGTGGTACCCGAGGAGGAGAGGGAGGCTTGTGTCTGTTCCTTTGTGATCTCACTACTCACCGTGCTGTTCTTCCCAATCTCGGGGAGTAAGATCAACTACATGCTTATAACCGCAGTGGAAGATGTGCCAGGAATCAGGAGGAAGAATTGGCCGAGGGCCATCTTGGCCCAGTTGTACCACGGGCTGGACGTGGGAGCCCGAAAGAAGGAGAAAGCCCTTCGCCTTTGCCACCTGCTACTCCAGGTATAGATTTTTTTGAAACATTTCCCTCGATAACATGCGATCCTATTTATTGCATGACGTCCCTTGAATTGATCGGTCGTCATTTGTGTAGGCCTGGGCTTTCGAGCATCAGATCCTCCCGCCGGTGGAGTTTAAGAAGGTTGTGCCGCCGGGCTCTCATTTCCTTGCTAGCTGGTGCGGGGGTATCGGTGGGAAGGCCAAGTACCCTACGCAGTATAGGGAGGTCCTAAGGAGCGCGCGGTTGAGTTCGGTATGCAAATTTTTTTTTATTTATTTATTTATTTATTTATTTATTTGGTCTATGGACTTATGTTGGTTGTTTTGATGTAGCTCGTCTTGGACCCGTTCGATGGGGTGGAGAACTTGGCTGAGGTTGCACGGGTCCGGATGGAGGTGGATGACCGTCGGTTTGTTATTGAGTGCCCCCTGTCCCAGCAGTGGTATCTGGGCGAGCGTGTCCGGGGTTGGAGGTCCCTTCCGGTTGCAGCTAGACCAGTGCTTGCCGATCCTCCGTGGGGCTTGTGGTGGCCTCATTTGGTGATTTCTGCCGAGGCCGACAAAGTTGATTATATTGAAGGGAATGGTCGAGTGATCCCTAGCGTTCCTGGCCTCTACGAGCAGCTTTTTCAGCGCCTACTCCCTGTGTGTCCTCGCATCCACGGCAACGATACAATTGAGTATCACAACGAGCAACGATTGAAGGATGAAAAGAGGCAGCTCAAAGGCGTTGTGGATGTTGATGAGGAGGATGATGATGAGGATGAAGCGCTGGAAGGGGATGTTGCGGTCGACCCTGAGGGGGAGGATGAGGTAGGTGCGGGTGTAGCTGGCGGGAGTGTGCCGATGTTCCAGGGGGAGCAACATTCTTTCGAGGTATGATTATCCTTGTGTGTATGTTTTTGAAGTCGTTTAGGGATGTTGTTGACGTGTGACTTTCACATTTTGCAGGAGCCTGCGAGAAAGAGGGGCCGGGATAACCAAAGTGGGACCCGACATTACGGTGCGCTGGAGGGCATAAACTTCGTGGAGGGGAGTTTGGTCAATCCGTTGGAAACCACCTTCCTGTTGATGAACTCCCGAGGTGAATTCTCTCATAGGAATGTTGGCTCGAGCCGGCAAGCCCCGATTTTCATGCCTGAAAATACAACCTACGTAAGACCTAATAACTATTTTCTTATTAAGTCTTAGATGCGGGTGTCTAAGGATTTGCTTTTTAGATTTTCTAGGTGGCGCGGAGTCATGTGGAGCAACTTGCGGAGAATAATTTTATTCTCCGGGATACCCTTATTGTGCAATCGCTCCTCGTTCAGGTATTTTATGCACATGTTAAGATGGGATGGATGTTATGCATGACATGCAAGACTGATATTTTCTCCGGTTTACAGGATTTCTTGGCCCTTTCTTTGTCTGATGCTGACGCAGCCCGACAGCAGTATGAGGAGGAGACTGCAGCTGTACAGCGCCGCGTGAGCGATCTCGAGGGTCAGCTGGCAGCCACCGCTCAAGAACAGAGAAGTAAACAAAACCTGGACAGTGCGCACCCTGGGGGTACCAGTCGTAGGGGGGTCAAGAAGTCTGCCGGCCGACATGCGTTTACCGCGGCTGAGGAGTCCAGTAGTGTTCCCATGACGGAGGGAAGAGAGGAAGACGATGTTGACGATTGGCTCACAAGTCCTGATGATGTTTCATCCCGCCCAGCCAGTAGTGGCGGGCATGCTTAGTTTTACTTTTCGTTTTTGTTTTGCCTATGAGTTCTTGGTTTGTTCCTCCGATACATTGGGGTTTTGATAATTTGATTTTGTCATGGGCTAGATGATTTGGTACAATTTGAGCAATTTGCGCCTCCGGGCTCTTATTTTGAATATAAAAATGATTTGCTATTTGACAAGTCATTGGAAATGTAGCATAGGATTGTTTACAGTTTTTGTACAGGTCTGAAATGGCAGAAATGCTTCTGATCCTGCCCAGAAAGTTCCATGCCGCCGGCGGCATCACCCAAGTCGCCCAAATCAATCCTATATCGCCGGCGACATTAATTACATCGCAGGCAGTATCATGATATCGCCGGCGGTATCACTCTTATCGCCGGCGGCTTCAATCTTCCAGCAACCTGTTTTCAGCCATTCCGTCCGTTTTCGTCATGGCAACCCATAACCAATAGCTGTGGGGTTTTCTGCAGTGCCTGGGGAACACAGATTTTGGGCACCAATTTGACCCCATGGTTTGCATGGACTATCCTTTCGGGTTTTCGCCCTAACAGATTTATTCCGACCTTTGAGTGCATAGTGTCTTCGATTAAGCTTACTTGTGATGTTTCCATCCTTCGATCACTAGGAATTCACATAATCACAAACACAGATGTTTCAATATGAAAGACACTTTTATCGAGTGAATCTAATTTGAGTACAAGATGTTGGCAATCATTTCCATTAATGGGACCCCTGGTGTTAACCAGCCTTTACAAGTTTTCAAGTTAACATCCTATTGTTTTTCTCTCGTGCCCTAATTTTCGTCTGAACTGCCCTTTTCGGGTTTTCAGTTCAACAGGTGTTATTGACTTATCCCCTAATTTTTGTACAGCCGGTTTGCAGGGCACCGACCGTCGGGTGTAACCCTAATTTTTGCCCAGTCAATAGAAGACCGACAGGCGGGCGATTATTGTATATATATATATATATATTTTTAGTGTGCCGCTTTTTCTGATTTATTTCTTTTGTTTAGACCTGATAATGCTTAAGCTTGTCTTGGTCGACTAGATCGATGAACTCGCTTCTTGCCCACGCTCATGACTTTAACAGCCTCGCTTATTTGGTGCCATTTCCGATCATATGACGGCCTCTTCAATTTGATCTTAACCTTAGTATCGGAAGGTCTCAAACTTTTCAGTGCTGGGTCTATGACTCTTGGAAAGGGCATTGGGTATCTGATTTGCTATTGTGCGCCTGGTTGTGCCTTTACAGATATTCTTGGTGTCCACTTGATTTTTGCCTGGATCATCCAATTCATTCTTGTTTTGATTTTGGTTAACCTTATTGTGAGTTGTTTAGGTTGCGGGAGTTTTCAGCGCTTACCCAGAGCTTCATCGATTGGTTTGATTGTCGTCCTGATCGCTATTTTGATTGCTCCTTCAATTCGTGGTCTGCAGAGCCCTTCTTGTTTAGGCCTGAACTCGTATTCTGTATTAGTGGTGATGGGTTGTGAACAAGTGATGTTCGGCTTAAGGACCTTTTGTTTGGTGCCTTTATAGTGGTTGTTTGCCTTATTGGTTCATTTGGTAAGCCGATTGCGACATTGGTTACGCGATCGTCTTTGTGGCTTGTGGGATGAAGGTGCTTGCCTTTAGACTTGGTGTTTAGGAAGTGGTGCCCCCTGACCTTTGTTAGCCGAAGGGTCCAATGGGCTTGATTTGTACCGGGTGAAGATGTGTTTCTCTTCAAATTTGGTCGTGTTCTTGGTGGTGATATTGGTCTGAGATTTTGGCTACAATGTTTATTTGATAGAGGTCGGGCTCCGTTGGGTGTAAGCCTTGATTCTCTATTTCGGGGGACCGATTAATACTTCTTTGGTGGCTTGAAGGTGTACCGTTGTAGGGCCATTGAGTCAATTCTAGAAGGGACCCATGGCGTTTCAACAATCCGATTATTGCACTGAGGAAAAGCATTATCATGGTCTTTAAGCACTTTATTATCCCTCATGTGTTTGACAGGGTTTAAATTATTGGATTTAATTACCACATAATGTACTCAATTTAATTTCATTCAATAACAATATCTTGAACACTGAAAGCGTCGTACGTATGCTCATATGAAGACGCTGATCAAAGGATACAGACACAACGTAAGTAAGAAAAATGGAAGTGGCTTATGGAGCTAAAAGGTCTGAACTCTAAGGATTGCAAATCGGGATTCTTCGTCCTCACCGTCAGAGCGCGATTTTCCCCTACCATTTGAGTAGATGGCCTTGATGAGATCTTGAGGAGCTTTCCGTTGTTTGGAAAAGCCGGGATTAATCGTCCGTGTCTGGTTGCCAGACTCTGGTAAGGGGTAGGATGCCCTTTCAGGGTCAGTAATCTTCTTTTCATCCACCAGTCGTTGGATGGTACGGACTAAAGCTTTGCACTGGTTGGTGTTGTGACCCGACAACATGTGATATCTGCAAAAGCCTTTTCCTTCTTCTCTCATGGGGGGATTGAATTCGTGAAAAGGTTTAAGAATCCCAGCTTCCTTCAACCCGGTGAAGATTACATTAAGTGGCAGTTTCCAAGGATTGGTTCTATACTTAAGACCGTCGTTTGGCCGAATAATGGCAGCTGGTGCCGATTTCTGATAGGTCTCTTGATCCACCATGATTTGAGGTGGGGGTGTAGGAGAGGCAATGATTTGAAAAATCTGGTCTTCCTCTGATTGGACCCTTCCCTCTTTCTGATAGCAGCCTACTGTCATCAATTGACGCGAGAAGTCTTCAACTTTGTGTTGCATGACTTGGTCGTATTGAGGAAGCATCGGGGCAGCGGGGATTTTAAATTGTGATGGGGTGACCAAAGTTGGTGGTAAGGTGTTAAAGAATGGTGGAAGAATTGGACTCTGGGCTCCTTCTCTTTGTCCAGGGTAAGCGGTTGGCGGTGATTGCCAGAGTGTATCGCCATCAGGTGTCATGCCCGGAGATCGCATGACCTGGTTGAAGTCCTGACTTTCTAGGACCTTCTTGACGGATACACACACTATCTCTTGAATGATGTTTCTAAACTGATCGGAGTTCAGAAACTGAATGATAGCAGCGGTGATCTCCGATCCAAGAGACGGCGGGTGAGCTGTTGCCCTTACGGTGGAGGGAAGGCTAGCTTATCCTCTGGATGAGGTACAGTTGTCATCATGGGGAAGAGACATGGCTGGTTGTGAAGGTCTCGGTTCAAGAGGAAGGCTACTTAGGATCACGAGTCGCGGATCAGACCATGAATGGGTTGTAAATGGTATGGATGGTATGTATGTATATTTTTTTTTGAAGTGGTGTGTGATATGTATGGCTGTACACAGATGTGGTTAGATAATGTGATGGATTATCCCTTCAACATACATGGGACGTTCGTACCTCACGTCTTACATAGTGATATGTGGTGATGCAATAGAGGTACAAGAGAAGTCCTATGTATGTTGCTAAACTAGTTCCATGGGTGGAAGGGATAAGGGTAAGTTGATTTTTTGGCTCTTAAAGCCGATGCATGGGGGTGTGTGATCATAAAGCACATAGCATGCGAATTGGCCCTGTTCTAACCTTATGACTCCTGCGTAACACCTCTTTGGTAGGATGGAGTTTAGCTACTTCACCGGTAATGGCGAAAGAAGCGCGTCCCAATTATTTTATTCGTTTTAGGTAATCCTAATGGGAATGATGTGCTAAGGCTTTTTTTCTAACGAAGCTTTGGTATAGGGTTGTTGACGTAGAAGGTTCTCGTTTACCTTGATTCCACGTTACTCAACCATTGCCCAAATGGGCACGGTCACAGGAGTTTATGTGTTGGTTAAAACGAGTGATCCACCCACTAGGCATCCTCAATTCTAACAGGGCATGAGTGATACTTTGTGAGCTTCTCGGGTGAAATAGGGTACCTAAAATTATCGAACTATCTACACGCGTGAGGACAAGACGTCATAAGAAAAGAATGAAGTTTTAATTTGGCCAATGATTTCAATACATCATCAAAATCTTTTAAACTATGAAAGAAGATTCAAGTTTAAAGAATTTCCCCAGCAGAGTCGCCACTGTGAGCGGATGACGGTTCGTGCGGCTGCGGCGCGGGGCCGGACCGGGTCGTGCCCGCCCGTTTTTGGTGTATCGGGGAGATGAGTGTGATGTGGTTGAAAAGAAAATGTTTTTGCATATTTTAATGCTTAAAAGATAAGAGATCGAAATCCCGTACTTAGAATAGAGTCGCCACCCGGTTCAGCTCAACCGGGAAATTTTTGGTATGATTTTCCCACCGGGTGGTTGGACCATACCTTGAGTAGAGATTTCGAGTTCGGATGATGTTATCTACTTTTCATTAGGCCAAGTTAGGATACTTCATTCTTTCTTAATCGGTTTAATCCACCCTATTTATTTGTGTTGTTTTCGCATTTATTAAGCAATTGAAGCAATAAATAAAATATTTACAACTGTAAAAGAAAAGTAAGTGTGAAAAGTAAAATCATTACAAGATTTTCAAGTCCTGTACATTTTCTACGTAACAAATGAAATACCCGAATGCCCGATATACATCTACCTGCAGAGGATGGTTGGCACGAATATGGCATATTTTATTTATAATATCATAAAGCCCGATTGGATGGCTAAAATTAGGTTCGAATGGCGTTTGCGGGGAAATTCCATTTTTATCCAAATTTCAGATTCGATCGTTGCTTTAATTGGATTACAAGTGAATATACCACTCGTCCCGGGGCGGGTCTGTTTTCAGGAGGTTTCGAACCTCCATCGTTACACTATAGGTCCTAGCTTCAGAAAATCAATTAATTTGGAAACAAGCGAGAACAATACTGCTGCCCAGAAAGTCATGCCGCCATGGGGCATCTGATGCCGCCTACGACATAGTTGATGTCGCTGGTGGTATGGATGATGCCGCTGGCGACATCGAATGCGTCACGGGCGACATCAGCATGCAGACAGGCACAGGGCTTTCTGAGTACTGTAAAGAAAGGGTTCCGCGAGAAAGCGAGGTCTCCGGGGAATGTGATGCTAGCGATGGTACCAACGATGTCTCTCGCGACATGGGTGATACAGCCGGCAACATCGCATGTCTCCGGCGACTCCAATTCCTTGCAGCAGCAGCAGCGGTTTGCAGTCAAAGTGACCGAAAACTTAAAATGAACACAAATCAACAAAAATTAGTGCAAAACAATAATAATAATGCCAAAGAGCTATGAGACTCAGGATTTTCACCTCGGGGTAGTGAATCCAACTCTTCGTGAATTGAACAATAACACCTCCGGGGAGCTTGCAACGATAATTTGATTGTTAATTTAAAGGTTTTAGGTCTCTAAATTCTATCCAGTTGATTTAACCCAAAGACCCACTGGTTTAAGCTCACAATCAGATAGTTCGAAGAAGAAAAATCGGGAAAAAATGGATTAGAATCCTTTTTCCTGCCTTTTCTAGTTCTTATCTCACTAAAATCTATTCTCTCGATTTCAGCCTCTTAATTGCCCAATTTTAGCTCCTTCCCTCTATAATTTCAGTCCCCCCCCCTCAATTGCAGTTTTTGGGTGCCTTTTATAGGCAAATTGGGGTATTTTTCGAGACCTTTTTGGCTTATTCCGCCGAAAGTGGCCGAAAGGCTGTCTGTGGAGGACCTATTTCGTGCCATGTCGCCGGCGGTATGGTGATGCTGCCGGTGGCATGAATGATGTCGGTGGCGACATCATTCTCCAGCATACCGACAACCAACGGGTTAAAAAGCCTAAAAAGTCGGGAAAAGTGGTTTATTAGTGGGTGGAAAGGTATCTTTTTAAATTTTAATTATATTTTAATGGGTATTATTTAATTTGGGTGTAAATCATCGGTTTAAGCTCCTACCGAACGCGTTATCGGCCACGCCGAACTGGATTCTACCAATTATAAAATTCACAAGGAATATTATTTTGGTAATAAAAATTCTGAAGAGAACTTTTATTTTGAGGTATTAAAATCGGGTATACGTCATCATCGTCTCGCGAGAAGGACTACAAAATTCCGTGCTCACAATCATCTCAATTTATGTTGATGATTTGAATATTATAGGAACTCCAGAAGAGATTTCAAAAGCAGTTGATTCTTTAAAGAAAGAATTTGAGATGAAATATCTTGGAAAAACAAAATTGTGTCTTGGTTTGCAAATTGAGCACCTTGAAAAAGGAATTTGAGTGCATCAATCAAACTACATAGAAAAGATCCTGAAACGATTTAATATGGACAAAACACATCCATTGAGTAACCCAATGGTTGTACGATCACTCGATGTGGAAAAGGATGTTTTTCGTCCTAGAGAAAATATTGAAAAAGTTCTCGGTCCTGAAGTACCGTATCTAAGCGCAATAGGTGCTTTAATGTATCTTGCTAATAACACAAGACCGGATATAGCATTCTCTGTTAATTTATTATCAAGATACAGCGCTGCACCTAAAAGACGACATTGGAATGGAATTGAACATATAATGCGCTACCTTCGAGGAACTATTGATTTAGGCTTATTTTATTCAAATGAATCTAAGCTTAAATTAGTTGGATATGCAGATGCGGGTTATTTATCAGACCCACACAAAGCTCGATCTCAGAAGGGCTATTTATTCACATATGGAGGAACAGCTATATCTTGGCGATCGACAAAACAAATAATTACAGCTACTTCCTCAAATCATGCGGAGTTAATAGCTATTCACGAGGCAAGTCGTGAATGTGTGTGGTTGAGATCATTAATCAAACATATCCAAGAAGCATTTGAAAAAGTTACGATCAGGGAAGGTCCGATGACAATATATGAAGATAATGCTGCTTGTATTGCTCAATTGAAGGAAGGCTATATTAAAGGAGACAGAACAAAGCATATTTCACCAAAATTTTTCTTCACTCATGATCTAGAAAAGAATGGTGAAATCAATATTCAACAAATCCGCTCTTGTAATAATTTAGCAGATTTGTTTACCAAGGCTTTGCCTTCCTCAACTTTCAAGAAATTAACTCACAGCATTGGAATGCGTCGTCTTAAGGATCTCCAGTTAACTCGCGAACAGAGGGAGTAAACACTGTACTCTTTTTCCCTTGTCTAAGGTTTTTATCCCACAGGGTATTTCCTTAGTAAGGTTTTTAACGAGGCAGTGCCCCATTCGCGGCAGATGACACATCAAAAGGGGAGTATTAAATTATTTGATGTGACCCATGTCATTAAATTATTGATGTAGGGCCCACGTCCTTAATAATTTGATGTAATATGTTTTCTACTTTTCTACCTGTCATTATTATTTTCTGTAATATGTTTCTTACCTATTTACCATTCTTACCGTTGGATTTCTCTATAAATAGGAATTCAATTTCTTCATTTTATATATTTCAGAAATAAGAAATAAAAGTTTCTCTCAAATTCTCTCTCTACTTTTTTTTATTATTATTATAATATCCTTGCTCCATTTCTAACATTTATAAATATTTAAAATATCACTGACTAGTAAGAGATTCTAATTTGACAAGAAAAAGTCAAAAACAAATATATTAACATTAATTGGAAAAAAAATTCCGATCATTTGTTAAGTTGTAAGAAAAGTCGTGTCTGTATGTATAATTGGATTATAAAATAGGTTGTAAAAAGGTACTGTATGTATGTATGTATGTATAATTAGGTTGTAAAATAGGTTATAATTTACCATCCCTCTGCAGCAATTGGAGGCTTGGGATGAATGCGGAGAGTTAGGTGGTGGATCACAACGAAGCTGTACTCCAAATTGAAGTAGGCAAATTTTAATAATAAGTCTATAATGCCAACAGAGAACAGTGCTCTCTATAAAAATTTGAAGAATGAAATATTTATTATATTGTTAAAATGAGTAGTTTATCCTTTATATTTCATATAAGAATTCTCTTTTTTCTTAATTACTACTCATAATCAATTATCTCACTCTTAATAAATATAAGGATAAATTAAAAAAAATATGATAAAAAATATATTAAAATTCTAAAACGTCAAACTTTTTAAAAAAATCAAATAGAAACTAAAACGTCAAACTTTTAGAAATGAAGGAGTTTCTCGCACCTCTATATTTACTACTTTTAGTTCTCTTCTTTTCTTTTCAAAATATTTATGTTGAATGATGACTAATGTTTACTATATGTACTTTCTGGTCATAGGCTTAACTTTAAAAATTTTTTTTGATTTCACTCATTTTTAAAAAGGTTTTTATTATTTTTAAAAGGGCTCTTGTGGCATTAAATGTTAGTAATTAAAGGTTTTTTTCATAATAAAATTAGTTATGTTGTGTTGGCAACGTGAATTATCATATTTTTTTTCTTTAAAATTTGAAAAATTTGGGGTTTGACAAAAATACCCTTTGTCAACTCAGCACAACTAACTTTATTAAAAGAAAATTCATTTTTTGCTAACTTTTGATACCACAAGAGCATTTTTGAAAAAAAAAATAATACAAGAGCCTTTTTAAAAATGAATGAAACCACATTAATTTTTTTTTAAGTTAATCCATAATTTTACACATAAACAATCCAACATCTCATTTTAATTTACATCATACACCATTTAAATGAAGCAGAATAAGGATTCAGAAAGTAGTAAATAATATTTAATCAAGGATCCAAAAAGTAATTTACAAAAAGAAATAAAAATGCAACATAACATTTATTGTATTATTGTGCTATTTTATGGCAATCACACTGAAGATTCTTAATTCTTGTTTTGGTAGTGGTGATGGTTGTTGCCATTTATTTTATTAGAAGCTAACTACTTATTAGTTGTAAATTACTAATTGAAGTGTTGAACCAAAAATGGACAATTGTTGTTGATACGTACTCTGTTCCGTTCCAAAATAACTATTTTTTTTTTCATTTTTCAATCCTTGTTCTGTTTTTTCAAAATAACACTTCCTTCATGCAATACCTAATTTTGTCTCATTTTATTTTACATCATACACCATTTAAATGAAGCTTTTATAACCTAAACAATTTTCAAATAAAATATAACTATTATATAGTTCAAAATTACATAAACTAAGCAATGTTAAGTGGTGTATTGCTAACTCAAATCATCACTTAAAATTAATATATTACGAGATAGTTTGAAATTGCTTTCTCATGATTCAGAAACTTATATCCATAATTTTTTTTAATATTAACTTTTGATCTTAGAAAAACAATTTCAACTATTCATGGTTAATTATTGATTAGTGTAATACTCGTCATTTGTAATAAGTATATCAATAATAAGTAAGTCCAAACTTTAAAAAATTTGTATCATAGTACATATTTCATTTCGTTAAAGTAGACACTGACTGTATTATTCGACATGTCAAGTAGCGATATTATACATCTATTCTTATAAAACCAAAATAACGCATAAAAGTTTAAAATCAACATATATTTAAATTAAAAGTATAATTACATTTTATAATTTTTATGTTGATTCGTTTCAACTTTCAAGTATATAAAATAGATATTTTGTATTCAGTTGAAAAAAAACTAACTTGTATGAATCCATAACGACAAATAATAAAGTATAAACTTTTATCTCGATAACTTCCGTGCTTATCAAACTCGTGTAGTCTTTCATTTTTACTATATGTGCTTTGATACAAATGTTTACATTGATTGCGAAAATTGACAACAATTTATAAGTGTATAATAATAACTACTATTCACCCTAATTAATTATTTCCTTATATATGGTAGTTATTGCTATTAATCATTATCATTTTCTAAATCAAACCTATTCGGAAAATATATTAAAATCAATTTCCTAAAATTCTGATTAAAGAAGAATTGATTTAAATTTATGAAAAAATATCTAATTTAATAATTATTGTAGACGGCAATAAAATCTGTTCATATAGTGTAAAATCAATTAAAGTAAAGAAAACTCTTATATGTCAACAAATAATTGGAAAAGTTAGCAATAACATATCAAATATTTAGATTGGTAAAGTAAATAAGAATCAACTTGTAAAAAAAATTTCAAACAATTGGACAATATGAACAACAAATTAAAATTTTAAAAATATGATTCTATTAATTATAATCCTATTAAGGAATTAATGTAAATCTTTTTTCCTCATCAAATATTTTATTATTATTATTATTATTATTGTTATCATTTTAATTTTATTTTAATTTTATATTTTAATATTGTTATGATTATTATGAATATAACTGCAATATAAATTTTTATTGTTTTTTATATAGATTTTTTGTTTTGATTTCATTCATTAAAAAATAATTAATAATTTATTTGTTATTAATATTTTTTGTAGTTAGTTTCATAATTTATTATTCATGATAAGTAACATTGATTAGTAATCTATGTATGTAAAAGGTATAAGGATAATTTTTTTTAAAAATGTATAAGAATAAAAGAGTCTTTTACGATTTCATTACTTTTATATATACTATATAGATATTGATGTAGTTTATTATTATTATTATTATTATTATTATTATTATTATTATTATTATTAAAAACCGTAAAACATGTGTACATTAGAAACGCGTCAAGTTTAAAGAGAGCAAGAGACATTAGATAAGACCTTACATAATGTTAATGGATGATGAAGACCTAGCCTTAAAACTCCGAGCTAGGTACACTATCCATTTCCTCAAAACAAGAAGTTCTATGAGAAAGTACAACCGACTCAGCAGTCGGGAAGATGCAAATAGGATCAAAGCAAATCAAATGCATGCAATGCAAACACAACTCAAGTATCAATGGATTCAACATCCCTTACCCCGTATAAGGGCTCAAAAGCTAGTACCTCTATAAAGCATTCAAACCGACCAATCACTTAGCTTACTTTTCAAGACTCTTTTGCAAAAAAAAAAGAAAGAAACAAGAAGATTCTTCCTCTGACATACTCAAGAACCAAAGAAGAAATTTACGGTAAAAAGAAAGAAGGGTTAAGCTCATTAAAACTTCGAAGACTGCTTGGAACAATGACGACCATCAAAATAGCCTTAGAAGATGCAGTCTCATATGATACTATCACTGACGACAACTTCAATCGAATTTTCAACCCTAAAGAGTTTCACCAGACTTGCGGGGGAACTTCTGTTGACCCGATAAATAAAACATTAACCGCGTGACAAATGTTGGAATTAATAATTCAATTGGATGCTAACTAGGGGAGAGCATTGGCCGGTTCGGTCCAAGAACTCAACCGAACCAAATAAACCAAAAATCTAATAACAAGAAAATTAGGAACTTAATACCAAATTTAATTAAATTCGTTTCGGTTCGGTTTAGTATACAACCAAATTTTCCTTTTCATGTTAAAGATATAATTATTATTTAAATTACTTATTATGAAATTTGACAACTTAAGTAAAAAAACTAATTCAATCAAGACTCAATCAATGAGTCTATTTGTATCTTATAAAATATTAACAAATAATATAAATCAATCAAAATTTAAAAAAAAAAAAACATTCCAACGTTCGCCATTTGTTAAGTTTTAATATGAAATTCTCTATATTTTTTTCATATAATACTTATAACATTAATACTTAAAAAAACATAAATAAAAAATTCTAATGTTCACTATTAGCTAGGCTTCTAGTATAAGATTCCCTAGAATTTTTTACATATATTTATATATTATCCTAATTGATTCGGTTCTCGATTTTTTTGGTTTTTTTCTCAAAACCGAAAACCGAACCGAATACCAAATAAGGAAAATATTAGAATCAAGTACCGAACCTAATAAGTTTGGTCCGATGCAGTTCATTAGGTTTCTTGATCTCCCCTAATGCTAACTACAGTGAACAACATAATTACATACTCTATAAATAATTAAATGCTAAGGGTAAATATTGAAATTGAATGACACAGTTGAATACAAGGGTTTAGTCTGAATGGAGTCATGCTATTGTGTTTATTTGATCTCTCGATCCACTTTCTCTTCCTGCCAGTTCATGTGTCCACTTGTAGAAACATCAGTTATTTTTTGAGCCTTTTTTCCCCCATCTCATTCATCGGAGCTTTGCTCCAACTACATCCAGATCCGACCCGGGTCGTGCACAAGGCTGTAGTGGGTAGTTCTACTAAGGATTTTCTGCATTCAATCTACAAGAAAACAGCGAATTCTGACAGGCAAATCCGTCAGCAAACACCTTAAAATCCGTCAGGAAAACACTTCCTGACGATAATTTTGACAGTCGGCAGACCGTCAGGAAATTGCTTGTCAGGAATTTCTTACGATCAAGCTGATGGATATCCTCACGATTCTCCGTCAGCATACCGCCAGCAAGTACTAAATCCGTTGCCGACGGGTTCTTGTCAGAATGTACTGACGTTTTTTCTGACGCTTATCCGTCAGGACGTCCTGACGCTTTTAAAACAATAATAACGTTCAATCCGTAGACTTCATATTTTTTTTAAAAAATAAATCCAATTTAATTAAACTTTGGAGTGAAGCAGCTACAGCTACAAATAACCGTGCAATATAACTAACAAATTAGGTAACCACAACATTACTCGATACGTGTGAGAACAAATACAAACTAAATTCATTGACACATTGGTAAACATTATGAAAGGGAATAATATGCAACATAACATTATAAGAACATCTACAAGTATCCTTTTTATGTTCCACGTGTGCAATTATCACCTCATCTTTTTTTCTAAATGGTAAACCTAATGAGCTATGAGGCATAGTATGCTATCATCGTTCTTATGCAAAGTAAAAAGTGTAACAAAGAAGAGATTAGAAGAGGCTACATAGCATTATTTCAAGAAATATATAAGAAAAAAATACCGGATATATAAATAAAAATCATTATTATCTTTAATGCCATGCATCAAAACTAAATCAATGAAAAATAAGCTTTTTTTTTCAAGATGTTCATGATGCCCAAAACTTAAACACCAAAACCAACCATCGATGCTAAAATATGAAAAGAAAAACATACAGCTTGAGAAATCTTATGGCGAGCTAAAAAGGGTCGCACTCTAAAAGACTGGAAGCTTCTCTGAGAACGAAGTGAAGTCAAACTCATACTAGAGAATCTGGCGGCAGCCTGCTCAACATCAAGCAAAGAAAAAATTCAATCCACTACAAAAATCATGAAATGCACTAGAACACCACATCTCCCTACACCGAGAGGAAGAAAAGCATGTAAACTTGTCTATGATTAAGACTCAAGTCATTTACGCTTCACAAATAACAGACCACAAGTAACACATCCACAACTAAGCTATGTCACATGGACGGTGGCCGCACCCGTGTCCATGCGACACTGAAACTGAATCCGGATCGGATCCGGCAATGAACCTTCGGACACGGTGCTGGCTGCGGCGAAGGAAATCACCGAATTTGTAGTCAAAGTTAAAAAGGTAAAAAAAAAAGGTGTTGGGATGTCTACATATACATATATAATTACATAATTAATAACAAACAATTAGGTCAATAATATAAATACAATTAATTGATTTTTTCTAATTTTAAAGTGACTACTTAATTGAAATGAGACTTTTAGGGTAGTACAATAAATACGAATGAATGACAGTTTCGAATTTTAAAAAGATAAATATTCACGAAGCATATTTCTTTCTTTTAATTTCTAATCACTAATGAATTCTTAATTAATCATATTCACTTATTTCTAAAACAGAATTTCCTTTTGCTTTTCTATTTTTTCTTACTGATTATATATATATATATATATATATATATATATGGAGGTCCTGAATTAGGTTTTCAATTAAAAACGTATATTAAAATTATTAGATTCAGATAGAATAATTGAAGTTAATTCAAGATTATAAGACTTTATTTCAAATTCTAAGTTTTCTCTAATAATTCTAAGCTGAATTATTTTAGTAGTATATTCTATTATTTCGGATTTATGCCAATCGGATAATTCAAAAAGTCCTCTATATGTTATAAGTTCATTATTATAATATTCTAATCTATTTTGACAAAATTCATAAATATGATTTGTCCTTATTAACTGTTCTGTAACTAGTTCTATCTTATGTCTAAGTTCTAAAATTCTATTCATATTCAAGTATTTAAAGAATTCTAAAAGATATATCTTCGTTCTCGGATAGAACTAAAGAAGTTAACTCTAAATTTAGTTCTTGTATTTCCTTTTCTATAATTGTTATTTTTTCAGTATAATAAGTTAATTTTTCTGTATATAGATTTATTATTTCTTTCATCCAGTTTATTAATATATGATAAAATCTATAACTTCTAGTTTCATTTCTTAGTTCTTCAGTATGTATTTTTATTCTATCAGAATAAAATCTTATTAAAATTCTACATCGTTGCAATATTAGCTTTGAGACAAGAAGCTGAATTTTAAAGTCAAAGGCCTCTTCTACATGAATCATAAGAACGAAACCAAGAAGGGTAAATAAATATGAACAACTAAAATACCAAAAAAAACTAAGATTGAGGGAGAGAGACCAGAAAATCTAAAATTCTAACTAAAGAGGAACAACCATAATTTTTATGGGAGAGACAGACCAAAAACTTACACGAGATAGACCAGAAACTAAGATTGAGGGAGAGAGCCCAAAAACTCCAAGATTGAAGGGTAAATAAAACTAAAATTCCAAGTAAAATTCATAAAGATGAACAACTAATATTTTACCATCTATAAAAACAAAATTCCAGCAAAAGATTGAGGGAGGGAGAAAAGAAACTCTAAAAACAATCTCGTGTTAAGCAAAACTTAATAAAAACTAACCCATGATTAGACGGTGACGACAATGGAGGAGGAGACGGCAGTGACAATGGAAGAGGAGACGGCAAGCAGTGACTCTAGAGAAGAAAAAAATCGAATTAGGTCGAAATGTAGCTAAAATGAAAAAGAAAAGAATAAGCAAAAGAAAAAACTAACCTTCAACTCAAAATAGCATGATTATGTACAAAGATCATCATAATGTTCATATAAAACTGCAACACTCTTTACCATTTGATTGACAAATGGAGTGGAAAAAAGAAACTAATGGTTTAAAAAGTTGCATTATATTCTAAACACAGGAGTATTACTTTTACCAAACTAAGTAAAAGCAAAATGCAAACTATTGGTTTGTTCAATGAGTTCATACATTTTGATAACCAATTATCAAGATTAGGTACTAATTGTACACCATTAACTAAATTGTTCAAGCTAAAATGAACACAATTGATTACTCATGACAAACTAATCAACTCTAACAAACCAACAAAAACAAAATATTCATGTTTCTTTGCCTCTAAACATAATAACTAGACATAATCCCTATCTTATTACTCAATGACTCTCTTCCCCTTTATCAGATATAACATTAAGCAATACAAGACCTTACACTCGCTAGAGGTAGTATGTATGATGCCATGAAAATATAAGGAGTGCACCTGCCTGAATAGAATGTCATAGGCTACGCCAAACTACAATGCCTCTTGCCTCTGTAGTACAAACAACAGTAAATTAACTCATCAAGCATGCCACTTGCTTTAGGAAATGATAAATAAAACTGAAATATTAAAAAAAAACTCAGTAACTTGTAAAAGTATTAGCCTTCCATTTGGTATCGGGTATGCTAGCTAACTCGAAGAAATCCTTTAAAACATCAAAGTACGAAATTCAACGTAAAATCTACTTGAAGTAAATCACAACTACACCAATTCAATGCCAAGGCAATGTAAACATAATAAGCTATAACGATGAAGTAATTGAAATGTAAAAGTAAACCCATAGTTGTCAAGGCGCTAGGTGCAACCCAGGCGCCGGGGGAGTAGGCGCGCCTCAAGGCGAGGCGCAAAAAAGACGCGCGGTTGAGGAACGCTAGGCGCACAAAATTTGCAAAAAAAGTATTCTTGAAAAGTGAAGTTAAATGCAATAACAATACCAAAAATAGAACTAAGAGAATTGTCAGATGTACATATGTATGTAAAATTTACATATTGCACCACGAATATCTAGCCTCGAGTTAATCTACCCTTAATAGAAATTGAATTAGGAATATATAGCCTTAAATTATTGTTAAAACTCTTAAAAATAGATGAAAAATACATATTAAAGTAAGATAATACCTTGACAAATAAAAGTGTACTTGAGGCGCGCCTTAGGCGCACACCAAAAGGCGCGCGCTTGATGAACGCAACCTCGCCTGGGGTATGGCGAGGCGCTGGACCCTGCAGCCTGCGTCAAGCGCGCCCCCAGGCGCGACTTTAACAACTATGAGTAAACCAATAAAAACTCAAGGACATTGTAGATCTAATTAGCAAGAAAAGAAACTAAAATGACAATTATTAATTAAACAGGAATAAAAGAACAAGATAATGATTAATTTAGATCTGAGCTTTAACTTCAAAAATTTAATCTTCAAAAGCCTCTCAATCAATCAACCCAACTCAACACTCCAGGAATCCTTCTAATCTCATACTGAGTTTTTTTTTCTAAAACTAGCACAGTGAACTGGACTAGCATCCTAAAAGGGGAAATCTCTACTTACACAAAAAACAAATGATTATTCAATTAGATAATTAAGATTGAAAAAATATTTAAAGAGAGTATTGTATTCATTTATTTTAGTCAACGAGGTATTTTTTTACTACCACTTTTGAGATAGATTTCAACTTAAAAGTGACCTAATTTTTTGAAAAGAAAATAAGGAAGTGAATAAAATTTAAACCCTCAAATTTTAATAGCCGAGATTTCTTTATCCAGTGAGGGAAAAAAGAAAGAAAGAAGAAAGAAACAACATTAACGATGTCGGATACTCACCGAAAACCCTTAAAATTGTTGGACTTTGTTGAACACTTCTTTCGCCTAGTGAAACAGAGTCGAGGAAGCACTTAAGTTCCATGGTTGTTTGATAATACGAAACAAGTCCAGCAAGAAGCAGAGAGAGAGAGGAGAGGAGAGAGAGGGAGAAGCGGCGCTAGGCAGATAGAGAGAGGAGAGGAGTGGGATTGTTGGAAGGGTATTAGGTCTCGATTAGAACTGGGGATTGGGTTTTATTATACACGTATATTTAATGTTTTTAATAATTTAATAAATTAACTATTATGACATTAAAAAATATCAGAAGTTCCGTCATTTTTATACTTTCTGACGGAAGACTAAAATCCGTCAGTAAAACCGCCATTCTTTTCTGATGGGTATGTTCTGACATCACAACTATCAGCAGCTACTGACAGGAAGCGATCCGTCAATTGAAATGCGTCAGGAATCTTTGTTTTTCTTGTAGTATAAGACTCGAACTCGAGACTTTACTTAAGATATACCAAGTCACTTATCACTTGGACCAACTCTTATTAGTTATTTTTTGAGCCTTAATTTGTATATTATATTGAAAATTTAATAAAAATTTCCGAATAAGGAAAAAAATCATTTGGTCTTTATATCATATTCCTATTTGTAACTGTGTCAGCTGAACATTTTCTGTAGAACTTCTAAAACATATTCAAGTGATGACTGACTAGTTTAAATAATAACAGGGTCCAAATTACTATATATAGTATGATACATATATGAGATATTTTTTCGGTTATGTAAATGTAGAAAGAATATCCTTCTCCAAATGCATTAAACAACACTAAGTGGGTAATAAGCGCGATTTTAAGTGTTATGTTATGATTATTTAAAAATTACTTTTAGTTGTTTCGACAACACAATGTTTCTAACAAAACAAAAAAGAAACCTCAATAAATAAAAATTAATAGCTAAACCAAAATAAGATCGGAGCCCAAGATGATGTTATAACAATCTACTTTTGTAAGAGAATCACAAACTCTCTCGTATAGAAGGCTAATTAGATTTTTCTTCTTTATACATCTAACTTTTATTTTCGAGCAATCTGTTTTTTTCAGATTATATTTAATGTGATATTGTAGCTGAAAATGTCCGTGATCGCACATTGGAAATAATTAAAATCGAAAAACAATATATAAATAGTGTAGATTGGGCTTTAACATATGGCACTAAGTTTTGCGTTCGATGAGCTCAAATCCACTAATATGTTAGCTCAATTATCAAGCCCAAAGCTCTCGATTGGTTTCAAAGCAGGAAGGCTTGATAGCTAGAAGATTCTGATATTGCATTTAAACTTTTGGTAGAGTTTTAGTTAGCATTAAACTAAACTAATGCATGGTTACCTTCGTCCTTTCATGAGATAGACTAAGGAATGTTCAACAAATATCAACTAGTCCAAGCTCAGGTGTGGTTGAGGGAGTTATAGAGATGTTAATGATTTCATATCATAAATAAATAAAATTCATAAATAAATAAAATTGAAGAGTATTATATAAGTGGCCCAGATTAGGCCTTAACACACAAGTTAGATGGGCTCAAACTCAATTATGTGTTCGCTCAGATATCAACCCCAACAATTTTGATGCTAACGAATTCCTTCCTAATAACAATCCAAGCATCACTTAAACCCGCACGAGGCCCATGGGCCCAATATGGGTGAACCATCAACCAATAACCCTTCAAACCGTGTGGTTGAACCATTCAAGGCGGTGACTTGAGAACTCGAGATGTCGAGTAAAATACCAAATTTAAGAGGCTTTTACATAAATGGGCTACAAAGATAAAATAATTTGGACCGATGCCACTAAAAGGGCAAAATAATTCCAAATATGTCATCCGTACAAAATAATTACAACCGCTCCCCCCACCCTATACACGCACGCTATTTCATTTTTTTAAAAAAAATTTTATTTATTTTGCTTACATCTTTTAAACGGTTCATTTTTTCGACATTCTGGATAGTTTTGTTCGTCTCTTTTTTATCTTTAAAATGACATCTACTGTGATATTTTTTTCAAATTTTTTTTGAACTGTCAAATACCTAATAGATATCTAATAAAAGTTCAATAGAAATCAGTAAATCTAGAAGACTTTGGATTCAAAAAACTAGAGAGATTTTTACTATATCATAACTTTAAAATAGACTTTAACAGATGGCTAAATATCAACTTTAAACTAGATTTTCTAATAGAAATCTAGTAGGTGTCCAATAAATTTTCGATAGATGTCCAAAAGATGTCTTGTACATGTCTAGTAAATGAGAAACAAAAGTTAAACAACTAATTGATCTCATAAACACAACAAACAAAGAAAAAAAGACGAAGCAAGAGATCAATTACAAAAAAATCCTCAACAAAATATTCCCTTCAACTCCTGAAAGTTCACTCGTAACTCAAATCTATACAATCAATTTGCCCAAATTCCGCAATTGAATCGAAATAAGTTAAATAACACATGAATGTCCAATGGTAAAAGGTAGAGGACTCTTAAATTATACATGTAAAAAATTAGCAATGTTCTTAACGGTAGCAGTTTATAAAGTTACCGCATAACGATGGATACAATGAAATTTCCAGTACTCTATTGGATATCTAACAGTGATCTACTGGATAAAAAATTTCGAAAAAGGCATAGTGGATATCATTTTAAAGATAAAAATATTAGACGAACAAAAAGCTCTACAATGGCATGTCGAAAAAATAAACGATTTCAGAGATAAATGAAAAATAAGGAAAAAAATCAAAAGAACAAGCAACATGGAAATTGCATAAATAAAATTGAGGAGGAAGTTACGAAATATTTAACAAGCATGATAATCTTGTAGATATTTTAGCAAATCTGTAATTAATTTGAAAAAAAAAAGTGCCCCATCATGGCAAATTCCCCAAATTTACCAAGATGAAAAATGGTTAACTACTCTGTTTCTTAAATAGGGATAACATTTAGGAAAAACACCTAAATGCATTAGTTTAGCAAAAATAATTTCATGTAAACATTTCTCAAATTACCAAAATAACTCAAAGCAAAATATCACAAATTTAATTACTTTTTATACCATCGTTATACGCTCTTAATGACTTTTCATATACCCTTATACAAATTCATACGTTTTAGGTGTTTATTTTTAATTTTTTTTGAATTATTTTGCATTTATGTCTCAAACCGTTCATTTTTTTGACATGCCGCTTTAGAATTTTTTGTTCATCTCATTTTTATCTTTGAAACGCCATCCATTGTGATATATTTTTTCAAAAAAAATTTGAACTATTACAAACCTAATACAAATCTGTTATAAATCTATTATAAGTCTCTTTGTATTTACAATGCTCGTTAAATTGTTATATATATATATATATATATATATATATATATATGTTACAAGTCTAATATAAGTCTCTTTATTGAACTGTTATATATCTATTATAAGTCTAATACAAATCTAACATAAGTCTCTTTGTAGTTGCAATGCTCATTGAACTATTATATATCTACTATATATCTCTTATAAACCTAATACAATTCTATTATAAGTCTAACATGAGTCTTATTGTATTCACAATGCTCATTAAATAGTTATATATCTACTATATTATATTTGATATATATCTTACAAACCTAATACAAATCTGTTATAAGTCAAATATAAATCTCTTTGTATTTTTAATGCTCATTAAATTGTTATATATCTACTATATATCTAATATATATATATGTGTTACAAACCTAATACAAATCTGTTATAATTCTAATATAAGTCCCTTTATATTTGCAATGCTCATTGAACTGTTATATATCTAATATATATCTGCTACAAGCCTAATACAAATCTATCATAAGTCTAATATAAGTCTCTTTATGTATTCAATGCTCATTGAACTATTATATATTTACTATATATCTGATATACGTGTTACAAACTGTGAGCACGGGCTTTTCGGTGACCCTTGGAACGATGATAACTTGTTGCTCTAACCTCGTACGGTATAGTTGTTCTATTCGTTGAAGGTTGAATCGCGTTTGACAAGTACATTTTTTATGATTTCGGACCTTTAGCGGCGCTTAAATATCATTCGCATGCATTTAGGATTAGCCGTTTCCTTTCGCTCACGCGCAGTAATTTGTTTTGCAATTTTATATAAGATTTGAACATTTTTAGCAAGTCTCATTTATATAGTTGAATTCTTGACTCTCCGAGATTTTCGGAATGTCAAGAATTGGTTTAATCGGATAACCGTAGTGAAAGATATAGGTGTTGAAAGTTGAAACCCTAAATTTGCCCTAATTACCCAAAACTCCAATGAAACCCTACCTAAAACCTTAATCAACAAAACCCAAACCTAGATTATCTAAACCCTAGCAGCCACTCTAGCCCCTTTTGCTGCCACCACCACTGGTGACAGCGGTGGTGGCAGCCTGCCCTCCAGCGACGGTGGCCGCCACTCTTGTGGTAGCCACCGCCGCCAAGGTAGCGTTCACCGCCACCCTTTGTGGAGGTGAACACCATCAGGGTGGCCACCCCCGTCTCTTGTGGCAGCAGCCACCGCTACCATAGTGGCGGTGGATGTTGCTATCACGGCGGAGACCGCAGCCCCTATGGCGATCACCGCCGTGACGACGGTGTTGGGCTTGGTACGGCCTATTTCAGGCCATGCTACTTAATTTCTCTCTCCGCTTGCGATTTGGCCACGTATTTTTCTCGAAAATTCACCTAAGTCGGTAGATTTTTGTGTGTGAGAGTATTTAAACCAATCCAAGAGAGAGAGAGAGGGACTTTGCTCCAGATTTAGAATTTAGAAATCACTTTTGAGAGAAAAATCAAGAACAAGACAAAGAAAGGGAAGAACTGGAGAGAGAAAGCTTAAGAAAAGCCTAGAATCTGGGTTTAATCCTCTCTAATCTCCATTCTTAGTTGTTCTTATGCTTTATCTCGTAGCTTAAACACTAAAATCAGTTAGAAATCATAAGTTAAAACAGATTGAATAGGGTTTTAGAGACTTTTCCTCAAATACCACACAAATAATCTGTCACTATTTTCGTCGCCATTCCGTCGGAAAATCATCAAAAGCTTGCCAAACGTCCGATTCGAGTCTCCCAAGTTAGATTCACGGCCTAGAGGTAACAAAACTGAGTTCCTTTGATCTTTTACTTCATTTATTGTCTTTTGTTGCTGTTTTTGCTGCTTTTGGTGTTGTTTCTTGGTTTTTTCCTTGGTGTTCTTGGAAAACCATAGAAAAATAATCCGACCTCTATAGGAATAGCCTTCACCTCTACTCCTATAGCCTTGGCCGCTACTGTTACAGCGGTGAAGGCTATAGCTATAGAGGTGAACTCCACCCCTATAGAGGTCCCGTTATTTCTTACGATTTTTGGGTATTTTCTTACCCAAATCCATAAAATCAACATTATTTGAGTGTTTTAAGTCTAGATCTATTAGAATATAGTTGATTACGACTTAAAACTTTAATGATTTTGAGTTTATGGACGCAAAAACACCGATTTTTCCCCCTAAAAATGGTTTGGCGCGACCAAGGCTATAGTGACAGCCTTGACCGCTGCTTCTATAGCCTTCATCACTGCCACTATAGCGGCCAAGGCTACAGCAGTGGCGGTCAGGGCTGTCACCGAAGCCCTTTGCCGCTAAAAGCTGTTTTAGCCCTTTTTCGCAGTTTTCTTGCGTTTTTTACCCCAATTTCAACCCAAAAAATTTCCAAAAGTTTATGAATAATCTGAAATTATTTTTATTTATTTTATTCTATTTTTTAGATTTTATTTATTTTTATTTTATTTAATATACATTTTAATGGCTTAAAAATGGCATTTTTAACTAAATAAATCTAAATAAATTATTTTCTACCAACTAAAAATTTCAAAAATATTCTGAATATGCTAAATCTGATTTTAGGATATTTAGTTAATTTATTTCACCCTTTTAGGTTGCTAGATAATTAATTAACGCCCGAAAATTATATTTTTATCCTGAAAAATTCAAAAATATGTTTTCTTCATGCTTTGTATTTATTTTCTGCATTTATTTATTCATGCTTTATTTATGATTATCCCCATATTTCTATGCCTCGTTTGGAGCCAGGTTTGAGTCGGTAAGCTCGATTAAAACCCGGTTTCACCCGTTTATTCATTTATCGCTTTATTTATTTTCTCGCATTAGAAAAATGTATAGGTATTTATAAAGCCTTGTAATAATTTTATTTTCTCGCTTTGCTTTGTTTATCGCTTTCTGTGTGATGTATGGCATATTAAACCGAAAACACCAAACAATAATCGGATTAAATCGCATAAGAACTAAGGTCACGTTTATTAAAATATAATCGGCTTGATTTAAAAATTGAAAAGCAAGCGACATCATCCAAACTTAGAATCTCTGTTTTAAGGTATGGTCCAACCACCCGGTGGGAATATCGTACCCAAATTCCCGGTGGAGCTTAACCGGGTGGCGACTCTATCTTAAAATATAGGATTCTAAGTCTCGTATCCCTTAACACATAAATCGGACTAAATTTCAACTTCAACATCGCTTCCATTATCCATTTTCATCACGCTAAAATAAGGATCATCCCTTAGCACGCTTCACAACGCTCGTTGTTTCTCCGCCCCACGCCGAAGAGCATTAAAGCTTACCGTGCGGGCAGGGGGATCGAGGGTCGTCGGCTCACACAAACCTGATACAAATTTGTTATGAGTCTCATTACATTTACAATGCTCATTGAACAGTTATATATATGATATATATCTATTACAAACCTAATACAAATCTGTTATGAGTCAAATATAAATCTCTTTGTATTTTCAATGCTCATTGAACTGTTATATATCTACTATATATCTAATATATATATGTTATAAATCTAATAAAAATCTGTTATAATTCTAATATTTTTTTGTGATACAAGAAACCATAAAAGCAATACAAATCTCCAAACTTGGAGGACAAAAGGGAACAAAAATATTAAAAATCTAACTACAGAGTATTGGTGAGTCTAGTCACCACCGCACCCTTTAAATCTTGAGCTAAAGCACTGTGTAGAGCAGGAGGTGGAAAATTTAATAATTCCATCCCTATATCTACAGAAAGAGCCATTCTAGTGAGTATGTAAGTACACGTATTGCATTCCCTATATCCACGAACAACCTTGCTGTTGGGAATTCTTTTACGGGTATTCTGTGTTTCTTATAGCATATTGTATAAGGATGATTTTATTAGCTTAGTTGTAGTCTGATTCAGGATGTTAACCCATTCAAGTGAGTTGGATTCTAAAATAACACTCGTGTTATAATTCTAATAAAATTCTCTTTGTATTTGTAATTCTCATTGAATTGTTATTGTTGGTTCCTATGCCTACACTCACTGAGTAAGAGGGAGGGTGAATGACTCACTCCACAAACTTATGAAACTTTTTGCGATAATTAATAGCTCCGCTGTGTGAAGTCAGTTGGCTGAGTGAAATTCTGGAAAATTCTTCAAAGTAAAGGATACAGAGATTTTTATACTGGTTTGGCAACCTGTGCTTACATCCAGTCCCAAGAGTGTGTCTCGGCTTTAATTCACTAATCCCAACCCCTTTACCTTAGGCGGAGAAGCCAATCACAAATTCCCCAATTACAGTAAGTACCCTCCAAACTGCAATAGCTCACCCGCTGAGTAGAATACCCTCTTTTATCAATAACTCTCTAAGAGTCTAAACAAGAGCTGGATTTAACCTATAAAAACGTTGATCCAGTTACAATAATCAGTTATTACAAGTTTATGATCTATTCTATTCTCTCTTATTCTAAAGTAGATTCTCGCTGAGTAGTGCTTTCTTGCTTAAACTTCTTTAAAGCTTGTGAATTGGCAAAGTTTTAGCTTCTGAGATTCAGGTGTAATTACAAAATTCTAACGCTTGCCTTCTTGCTCCTTTTATAGTTAGATTGGGAAAGTAGCCGTTGAACTTACTTTGGCATCTTCTAAAATTGATAGCTCATCTAATCACCCGTTGCTTCTTCAAATCCATCCGTTAAGAGATAGAAATGCACCATTGTGAGATAGAAAATCAATCCGTTAGATTGAGATTTGAGATTCAATTTGAATTCTTTGTCGTTTGATGTCAATCTTCCGTTAGAGAAAACTCTGACTTGCCACATGTCTTCTTCCCATTCCATCTGGTATTCTGACATGTAGTGCGATACTAAGTTGTTGATTTGCAGAATTGCCCAAATTGGCAAATGACTTTTTGCAGCTTAAATATGGAAGACTTTGTCATTCTTTTAATAAAACTAGGTCTTGTCAAGGTATTAATTCTTTTAGTCTTTGTCTCATTAATGTCCTGCAAAAAGCAACACTAAAAGCAAAGATCCCTTTTTACCTTAAATGATAAAGTCAGGATCTTAACAAAATTAAAGTAACTCAGCGAAATGTATCATAAAGCACACAGCTGAAACAAGATCTAAATATCAAGTGATGAGTGAATATAACTTAGTCAGCGACTATCGTAGATACTCAGCCTAGAACACTCAGAGTCAAACTCAATAACTAGGTCAACGGACACTTGAAATTCAACCCTTGAATTTACTAACTCCCGTATAACCATAGATTATTTATTTTAACATAATATTGATTTAATTAACTCAAACTGAACTTAATTATTATGATCAAAACTTAAGCACTACTGAGTCAGTCCACTGAGTCAATCAAACTCATGCATGGTTCAATAATCTCCCCCGTTTTGATCAATGACAATTAAATTGAGTGAGAATTAAATCAATAAGATATCTAGATAAGAGTTACCTTATACTTATGCTTGATATGTCTTTTGTTTAGCACCTTCAATTTGCTTAGAGTGAATGTTAACTCCCCCATAATCCTTGACTTCTCTGAGTTCAGCATTCCTCAACACTTCTCTTATATTTCTGTAAAAAGATTAACATATGTATATGCAGCAGAAAATATAAGATGTTAAAAAGATCTTCACTTGGAACAAAATAAGTAATCTTTCATTAGAAAAATAACTTGAGTACAGACAACGATGAGTTAATCTATACTAAGTTTTATAATGAGCTCTACAGATTACAATTCTCTATTCTATTCTATTTTAGCATAGGTGGTCCTCCAAGATAAGCTCTTCTTTCCTCATAGACCTGCTGATCCCATCTTGATTTCTTCTCTTTGGGTAGCGCGATTTCCTTGCCTTTCCTCTTCTTTGTCTTATGATATTCTCTTTGAATGCACTCCAGATCCTTGGATAAATTATATGAAAATTCAGCTACCCTCTGATCTCGTTCTCTTTCCTCTTGCTCACGCTTCTCGCGATCCTTCTCCCTTATTGCCATTGCATCCAAAATGGCTTAGACTTGATGATCAAATGAGCTCAGAGATTCTTTAAATGTCTCGAGCTAACCATAAACATTGGTTGAAAAGTTCTGCACTAACAGCTCATAGATTTCTTGCGATATAGCTTCTTATTCTCCAAGAAAGGCTAATAAGCCTACTAAAGCATGGGAATGAGACAGATTGACCTGGTACTGAGCGCTTAGTCCTTCCTTGGAAATCTAGGTGAGACTTGCCAGAGCCTTTGCTTGATTGCTTTCTCTAAGTATGCGCTCTAGCATGGGAGTGCTCCCGATGTGAGTAGTTACTTCTTCATGCATTTGGTCAATGGCTTGACCATCATTGATGATGTTTGAGTGAATCTTTTTGATCGGATCACAGATGTGACCCAACTTCTAATGGAGTGTTGGTTCCTATTTAGCATCTGCCATAATAATGTCACTATTCAGAGCATCTAAGATATTGAGCCCCTTCAAGGCTTTAATAACTTCTCCCTCTGAGTCCTTGACTCTTTTCAGCATTTCTTCCTTGGCAACCCTCAGCTCAGTATGTATACCCTAGTATTGAGTAACAACTGTTATCAGCGCATTGTCAACATTAATAATTACATCCAAGTGAGTTCTATTTTCTCTATTCTCCTTGCTCAAAATGCTGTAGCCATCAAGAACTGCCTGCATAGCTTCTAGTAGGGGATTGATTTTATCAATCAAAGAGTTTCTAAAATCCCCCTCATCATTCAGTACCTTGTACTTACTCTCAAAGATCTTCTCTATCTTCTTCTTAAGTTTTGCAACTTCCATCTTCAAATAGTCAGCCTTCCTACCAGTAATAGATAATAAAGGTAATATGTGGGACACAATTACTATGATAAGGGAAAAATGAGTAGGGACTAATCTGAAGTGGGCCTTCATCTCCTCGACAGCTTCAACAAAACCTTGCACTGGCTCCACAGCCTATGTAATTCTCCTCAGGACATCCTCAGACAGTAAAGATTTTGCTATCTCAGTATCTATTTCAGCATCTTTCTAAAGTCCTAGAAATCTGGCTCTCTCCATCCTCCTTATATCTTCCAACAGCTCTGCTTGAGGGTTAAATTAGGGTTGTGGTTGTGATTGTTGAGGTGGTTGTTGTTGTTGTGGTTGTTCTGAAATCTCTTTAATAATTGGAGGCCTTCTGACAATGGGTCCTTCCAATAGCAACGGTTTATGAACTGGAGATCCAATTGGTGAAAGATATGGGATGATAGCTATTTGGTTAGATTTTGGGTTATTTTATTGGTTAGAGGTGGATATGGATGGTGTATGGGTTTTAGGTACGGGCATGGCTGAAGTAGGTGTAGATGAGAGTGGTGTTTCAGGGTTAGAGTTTTTGAAAAAATATTGGCTCAGGGTTCTTCTCCTCCTTCTCTTCATCAGCACCTTCAACAGCGGACTCGCTGACCTGAATTTGAGATTCCTCAATCAGCTAAGCTCCCTGCTCAATTACAACATCTTCCTCCTTATCCTCCAAATCATCCTCATCTTCATCTATCACAACCTTCATCCTCTTCAACAAACCTTTCTTCCTCTCCTTCCTAACTTCTTTCACTTCTTCAGTAGACAAAGTGACCTACTAGTCAGAGTTAAGCACATCAAATTCAATAGCCTCTATCTCTACTACCTCATCATCCTCCTGCTCTTCATGATCTCTAATTCCTTCGAGAGCACCAATCATTTCCTCCACAACTTTCAAAACTTCCTTCTCAGCTAAGCTAGTTGCTGCAGATTGCAGAATTTTCTTAGTGCTAGCTTTAGCTCTAGCTATTGCTTCCTCAGCCTTCTTTCTTATCTCAGCCTCAATCTCCTCCTGCCTCTTCCTTATCCTTTCTTCTTCATCAGCCTTTACTCTTTCAGCTTCCTCAAGATCTTGGACTATCCCAGTCCCCTTCTTCACTATCAGTTTCTTTTTGGGCTAACCTACTTGTGGTATAGGAGCTGATATAGTTTCCTTATCTTTAGTAGTCACCTTATCTAGCTGACCTTTAGCAACTTTCCTCTTCTTCTCCCTTTTTAAGGGCATCTCTTCTCTTAACTCCTCTTCAGCCTGCTTTTCCTCCTCAATCTCCTTAGGAGTCAGCTCATGAGGCTTTTCTTCCTTAGTTAACTTGGATGATCTTGTCTTTTTAAGAGCGGGGGCAGCTACAGGAATAGAGCTCGCTGAGCTTCCTTTCTTGGCTTCCTTCTTGGAGTCTCTCCTGACCTCCTTCTTCATAGCTTTCTTCTTAGGAATATCTTCTCCCTTCTCAGCTCTGAGCTTGGTAATCCTCTCAAGCTCGCTAGCCATAAAGGCATCCAGAGTCAAATCCTCCTCATTTGGCTGAATAAGCTTTTACTCCATTATAGCCTTTGGATCCTTTACTCGGACTTCTCCCTTTTCAGCTTAATATACTTGGTGTTGGCGGGTTTCTCATTACATCTTAGCCCATAAAAATGAGCATTGCTGAGAACACGGGACTCAATCACCTTCAGCCGAATGTTATTCTTTACTGCCCATCCTTCTAAATCAAGCACATAAGCTCAGCAAATCTCCATTACTAACTAACCATACACCATATGCTTGGTGACTTTAAAAAATCTGTGCAATATAGCCAGCGGCCAATTAATGCTCATCCTATAGGTCAGAGCATAGACAAATACCCTTTCAAACTTTGAGCAACTCTCTGTAGAGCCTGTATTAGGAAGAAGAACCTTAGTAACAAGCTCATGTGCTTGCTTTCCTTCCTTGGTGAACATTAAAGCTATGAGTTCACTAGCCCCGTAATCTTCAGGAACCTTATAGTCAATGGGGATATCAACATGATCTTCATCTTTTATGACTCGCAATCTGAGCCCTCTTTCGCGCATCCCTAGCAGTCCAACAATCAGGTTGGGAGTAACATAGACTTTTCTTCCTATCATTGTAGTAATAAAGAGATCTGTATATCCTTCTACTAGGTGGATTCCATGAAAGAATCTCAGAACTACTTCCTCATAACAGCCACTGGGAAGTATAAAGAAACCTCTTAAATGGCATTGGCGCGTCCACTTCCTAAATCTTTCATCACTTGAAAAACTCAGCATATCTACTGTGGTTGGAGCCTCTACTTCAGTTCCCTCCATGAAACACCAATTGTTAGGGATATACTTAGTTCCAGCGGGGATATATAGATTTTCCCTCTTGCTGATACCAATCGCCACTTTCGCTATATGGTCTTGAGTTGTAACCCAACATGTATCTTTCTTATTTCTCACAAAAAAAGGCTTTTCAAAATTGGGTTCTGCTAATCTTTCTGATGAACTCACCATAGAAATTTCTTGAAGAAACTTAGAGAATTTTGGAAATTTTTGAGAGAAATTAGCAGAAGAGAATTTTGGTAAAGTAACCTTTCTTCTTTTGTAATTCTCCTTAAATAGCCAAAAACTCTTAGTTAATCCCTGTAAAGCTACATGTACAACTCAAAATCCATGGTCATATATTAAACGATGAGATTACACGTAGTTTACAATAGGATTAATGAAAGCGAGAAGCACGGGATAACTGCTACTGAATATAGATTGTTTCATAACTTGCTACCATTTCTATCAGTTTTGAATTTAAAAAGAAACTGGTGGCAATTTAATGACGTGTCCAAAATTCAAGTGCCAAAAAGAAACACTTGACCTAATTTGCAGAAGCTCAGAGTATGCCTTAATTTAGTCAGCTTTAGAATAGGTTAGAGTGGAGTGTATTTCTTCAAATTGGATTGGACATTCTGATCAGCTCTCTCAGAGTATTGAATTGATCCTTTTCAATGGGCTTTGTGAATATGTCAGCTCGCTGTTCTTCAGTTAGAATGTATGTGAGCTTGACTTCTCCTTTTAGCAAATGATCCCTTATAAAGTGATGTCTAATATGGACATGCTTCATCCTGCTATGTTGAATTAGATTCTTGAATAGGTCAATTACACTCTTGTTATCACACATGACTTTAAGACACTTAGACTTTATACCATAATTGTGAGCACGGGATTTTGTAATCCCTCTCGCGAGACGATGATGACATGTACCCGATTTTAATGCCTCATAATAAAAGTTCTCTTTAGAATTTTTATTACCAATATAATGTTCCTTGCGAACTTTATTCTTGGTAGAATCCAGTTCGACGTGCCCGATAACGCGTCCTGTAGGAGCTTCAACCGATGATTTGCACCCAAAATCAAACTAATCTCTAAATACCCATTAAAATGCCCTTTAAAATTCAAAAATCCCGCTTTGACCCCTTTGACCAGTGTTTGGCAGCTTTTTAGGCTTGCGGACCCGCTGGTAGTCAGCTTTTTAAAAGCTGATGCCGCCAGCGGTATTGCCTCATGCCGCCGGTGGTATAATCCATGTCGCCGGCGGTATGGCCAAAACAGGCTCTACAGATAGCTTTCATCTTCTTCCTTGGGACAGTCTCTTTTTTGCCATTTCGGTGGAAATGGCTGAAAGGTCTGGAAGACCACCTCAATTTGCCTATAACAGAACACCTTAGGGTTTCTAAGGAGGGGGGAGATATAAGAACAATCTGAAATTTGAATTTATAGAATTCTAGAGTGAGAAAATAGATTTTAGTGAGATAAGAATTAGAAAAGGTAGGAAAAAGGATTCTGATCCATTTTTCTTGATTTTTCTTCTTTGAACTCTCTGATATTAAGCTTAAAATCAGTAGACATTAAGTTAAAATCAATCTAAATAGGGACTTAGAGACTTAAGTACCCAATTTACTACCAAATCTTCATTACAAGCTCCCTAGAGGTATTCCTTGGTTCACGAAGAGGTGGATTCATGGTCCCGAGGTAAAAATCCCGAGTCTCAAAGCTCTTTGGCATTAATATTGCTTGTTTATCTAATTCTTGATGACTTGCATTCATTTTTAGGTTTTCAATCGTTCTTTGACCATTACCTGCTGCTGCTGCAAGAAATTGAAGTCGCCGGAGACATGTGGTGTCGCCGACGGTGTCATTCATGTCACCAATGACATCGCTGATACTGCTAGCGACATCACATTCCTCAGAGGCCTCACTTTCTTGTAGGACCCTTTCTTTATGGTACTCAAAAAGCCATGTAACCTGCCTACAGACTGATGCCTCTAGCGACATCATTGATGTTGCCGGCGGCATCAGACATGTCGTCGGCGGCATGACTTTCTGGACAGCTATTTTATTTCATTCATCTCTAAAGTTAGGATACCCAGCACAATGATAGAGGTCCAAAACCTTCTGAAAATAGACCCCACCCCATACCATGTGGCATTTTCACTACTAATCCGGATAAAACAACAATCGAGTCTAAAATTGGGTTAAAAATGGAATTTTCCTCAAATGCCGTTCAAATCTCATTTTAGCCATCCAACCGAGCTTCATAATGATATAAATATTTATGCCATGTTCACGCTAACTCGGTCTTGTTTGGTTTGCTAACTATACATGATTCATGATATACCTCATACAACGGGCCGTATTTGTGCTAACCATTTTGTGCAGGTAGACTTAGGTTAGATACATGTCTAGGCCTTCGGGTATTTCATTTATCACATAGAAAAATGTATAGGATTCGAAAGCCTTATAATTATTTTAATTTCTACATTTATTTTTGCATGACTGTAATAATTTATTTATTGCTTTGATTGCTTGATAAATGCGATAACAACATAATAACCGTAAACACAAATAAATAGGATGGATTAAACCGATTAAGAAAGAATGAAATATCTTAACTTAGCCCAATGAAAAATAGATAACATCATCCGAACTCGAAATCTCTACTTAAGGTACGGTCTACCACCTGGTGGGAAAATCGTACCAAAATTTCCAGGTTGAGCTGAACAGGGTGGCGACTCTATTTTAATTACGAGATTTCGATCTCATATCCTTTAACACCTAAATTAGACTTAAATCCAAATTCAACATCAACGCTTTCATCAAGCCTAAAATAAGTATCAATCCCTCGGCACGCTTTATAGTGCCAGTTATATTTCCCCCCGTGTGAAGCACCTCACGTGGTCCTCACGGGTGAAAAAAGGTCGTCCGCTCACAATAATCCTCCATTTGCTACTTGATCCATAACAGTTGTGCTACATAACTTCCTGCAGCCATATACTCAACCTCAGCTATACTCAGAGCCATAAAAGTCTACTTCTTGCTATATGATGTTACTAGACAATCACCAAGGAAATGATAACCTCCTATGGTGCTTTTCCTTTCAAGTTTGTCTCTTCCATAGTCAGCATCTGTGTATCCTCTTACATTGAAGTCTACATTACTTGGATATCATAAACCTTCATCAAAAGAGCCTAGCAAATACCTAAGAATTCTCTTAACAGCAGCTAACTGAGATTCTCTAGGGACAGCTTGATATTTTGCATAATAACATTCAGCATACTAAATGTCAGGCCTACTAGCAGTTAATTAAAGTAGAGAACTAATAATACCTCTGTAGAGCTTACTCTCTATAGGTTTACCTTCCTTATATTTACTCAGAATAGTATCAGTGGCCATCGGTGTTGACATTGACTTGGCTTTATCCATGTCAAACTTCTTGAGTACTTCCTTGGTATACTTAGCTTGGCTGATGAAGATTCCATCTTTGCCTTGCTTGATTTGTAAACCAAGAAAGAAATCAAGCTCTCCCATCATTGATATTTCAAACTACTTCTTCATCTGCTGACTGAATTCTTTAAATAGCTTTTCATCAGTTTCTTTAAAGATGATGTCATCCATATAGATTTAGACTAGCAACACATCTTGATGCTTTTTCTTGATAAACAGAGTTGTATCTGCTTTTCCTCTTACGTAACCTTTGTTGAGTAAAAAGTTAGTCAGTCTCTCATACCAAGCTCTTAGAGCCTATTTCAGTCCATTTAGAGCCTTCTTCAGCTTGAAGACATGATCTGGAAACTTTGGATCTTCAAAGCCTGGGGGCTATCTTACATTGACTTCTTCTTGAATATAACCATTAAGAAATGCACTCTTAATATCCATCTGAAACAACTTGAAGTTCATATGAGATGCAAAAGCATAGAGAATTCTTATGGCTTCAAGTCTTGCTTCTAGTGCAAATGTTTCTCCATAGTTAATGTCTTCTTATTGATTGTAGCCTTGAGCGACTAATCTGGCCTTGTTTTTTACTACATTTCCAGCTTCATCTAACTTGTTCTTGAAAACCCATTTGGTTCCAATTATTGACTTGCCTTTGTGTTTCTCCACCAATCCCAGACGTCATTTCTTCTGAATTGGTCTAGCTCTTCTTGCATTGCAATCATCCAGTTGTCATCAAACTTCTTTGGTTCAATCAATGAGATAAATGTTAAATGACTCATAATTCTGTTCAGCTGACCTCTAGTCAGCACTGGATTTTGCACACTATCAAGAATCTTCTCAACTGGGTGATCTCTTCTTGCTATGACTTCTTTTGGTAGATCAGGATCAGCTCATTGAGCTACTATCATTGGTTGAACATCTACATTGTCACTAAAGTTGATGGATTGGTTCAAGTCAACTTCTTCATCTTCTTTCTCTAGTACTGGATTAGGAATAATAATGGGTGAATGACTGATCAGCTGACTTGTTCCTTTTCTTTTTCATTATCATTGGCTTTTTTACCTACACTATTAGTTTCATCAAAATATACATACATCGACTTCTCTAAGATACCAGTTATCTTGACATACACTCTATATGCCCTACTGTATGTTGAGTAACCCTAGAAAGATTCCTTCATTAGCCTTAGGGTTAAATTTAGCCAATTGGTCTTTAGCGTTTAATATAAAGCATTTACAACCAAAGGCCTTGAGATGACCAACCTTGGGCTTGCACCCCTTCCAAAGCTCATAAGGAGTTTTGTTCAAAACCGGGCAAATTAAAACCCTATTTAGAATATAACAAGTTGTGTAAACAGCCTCTCCCCAGAAATACTTTGGTAAATTGTTATCACTCAGTATCAAATGACCCATCTCCGCAATAGTGCGATTCTTTCTCTCAACAACCCCATTATACAAAGGTGTATAAGGGGCAGAAAAATTATGGTTAATACCATGCTTAGAACAGAATTCCTCAAACTGCCTATCTTTGAATTCCCTTTCATGATCATTGTGGATTCTATTAATTTTAAGGTCTTTTTCATTCATGATCTGGGTAGCCAACCTAGATAATGATTCAAATGTTTCATCTTTGCTTGATAGCAAGAAAATCCAAGTGAACCTGGTCAGATCATCTACAACCACAATGGTGTATTTCATTCCGCCTAGACTTGTTGGCACAACTAGCCTAAACAAATCCATGTGTAGAAGATCAAGGGGATGAGAAGAAGATATATCAGCTAATGATTTAAAGGTCTTCCTAAATTGTTTCCTAAGTTGGCATGCTGAGTAGAGTCTATCTTTTTCAAAGGCTAGATTGGGTAATCCCTCAATAAGTTCATTTCTGGCTAATTTGGATAGATTTGTTATATTGATATGTCCTAACCTTCTGTGCCATAGCCATGAGTTTTCCTCCTTCGAAACTAAGCATATATCATTGGAGCCAGGGGATAAATCGAACATATAAACATTATTAATTCTAGGAGCATAAAGAATAGTTTGGTCAGAGTTACCATCAATGACTGAACAGCCCGCTGAGTCAAATATCACTTTGCTGCCTTTATCACACAGTTGAGCAACACTTACCAAGTAGAACTTTAGGCCTTTCACCAGAGACACATTGTCAATTGAAGGCTTTACTCCTACAGTGCCATTGCCAATAATTTTTCCCTTTTTATTGCCTCCAAAACTGACACTTCCATTCCTTCTTCGCTCTAATATGATTAATTATTTTTCATCACCTGTCATATACCTCAAGCATCCACTATCCAAATACCACATTCTTCTGTCATCAGTGGATCTCAGGCTCACCTGCAAAATAGTTAAGTTTTCTTAGGTATCCATGCCTTTTTCTAGCTGGGTCCTCCCTTGTTAGTGGTGGTCATCCTTGACCAGTCATACTCATCATAGTGAACATTTTTGTGTCTACACATGATAATAGCATGTCCTAACTTACCACAAAATTACAGGTGGCCTTAGGATTAGGCCTGCTCACTTTACTCTTTTGAGAAACCTTATCAGAGTGGTGAGTGCGGTTACTCTGAGTATTCCTGCTAAGTTGAGGAGGGAGCCATACCTTTTTTAAAGCTATTAATTTAGTAGCTAGCTCATCCAATTTCTTAGTGAGTTTGTTGTTATATACATTTTGGTACTTAGCTTTTTCCATCAGGTGTAGGATGTCAAGTGAGGTAGAAGAATTGACATCTTCTAGATCATCACACCTCCACTGAAGTACTTTGATGTATTTGGTTAACTTCTTAGTCACATTAATAACATCATTAAGTACTGTGGCAAGCTCATCTGAAGAAAAATGGAGTTCAGAAATTACCTCAGTGTGATTTCCTTTGTCTCTGCTCTGGTCAACTGATTGATTGGCAGCGGAACTAGATGGTTGGTTAGCTGACTCTAAGTTGGGTAGATCATCCTTAGCCATGAGACACACATTGGCAAAATCTTATGCCTCTTCATCTAAGAATGATGACTCTTGTTCAGAGTCACTCCAAGTAGCAGCAAGGGCTTTCTTCCTCTTCTTCTTCTTAAACTTCTCAATCTTATCCTAAGGAAAGCTAGACTGAATATGCCTTTTCTCACTACATTCAAAGCATTTGATATGTTTGTTATGCTCTTTGTTATAATCCTTTCATGGTCTATCATCTGCTCCCTTCTTATACTTGCCTGTCTTTCTGAACTTTTGAAAGTTCTTGTCTTTTCCTGAGTACCTTCTGAAATTCTTGGTCATTAGAGCTATTTCTTCTTTTCTGTCCTCTGGATATCCTTCCTCAGAGGAATCTTCTTCATCATCATCAGCTCTTAGAACAACTGCTCTACTTGAGCTCTCTTTTTCCTTGTGCCTGTGCTTCTTAGACTCATCTTCATATTGCTTTAAGGGCATCTCATGAGTCAGCAAGGTTCTAATTAGCTCATCAAACTTATAGGTCTTCAAATCATAAGCTTCTTCAATGGCACTCTTCTTTGCTTCCCATTCTTGAGTCAAGCTTCTAAGGATCTTCTTGACAGTCTCTTCTTCTATGAAGGTCTTGCCAAGTCTTTTCAGCTTATTGACTAAATTTAGGAACCTGGTGTTCGTGTTGGAAATATCCGCCTTAGGTTTCATGTGGAACCACTCATAGTCCCTCATTACGATATTAATCTTGGACTATTTCACCTTATCAGTTCCTTCATAAGTTACTTCTAACTTCTTCTATATCTCTTTGGCAGTTTTGCATCCAGAGATACGATTAAACTCAGTTGCATGAAGAGCACATTGAAAATAGTTGATAGCAGCTGCATTTTCTTTCAGTCTAATCAAGTCCTGACTATCCAACTCATCAGAGTATTTTTCAACCTTCACTCCATTCTTCATAATGGTAGGACATATGGCCCTTTAATAATAGCCATCCAAGCATGCATGTTTGAGATTGAATGAAATTCTTCATCCTGTTCTTCCAATAAGTATAATGATTTCCATTGAACATTGGAGGCCTAGTGACTGACATGCCTTCTGACATAATATAGGGTTGGGCTGTTCCACAGGATTCTCCACTTTTGTACGTCATGGTCTTTGTCTCAAGATTGTTAAATCTTTAAAATGAGAATTGCTTTGATACCACTTGTTGGTCCCTATGCGTACACTCACTGAGTTAGAGAGGGGGTGAATGACTCACTCCACAAACTTATAAAACTTTTTACGATAATTAATATCTTCATTGTATGAAGTTAGCTAGCTGAGTGAAATTCTAGAAAATGCTTCAAAGTAAAGGATAAAGAGATTTTTATACTAGTTCGATAACCTGTGCTTACATCTAGTCCCAAGAGTGTGTCTCAGCTTTAATTTACTAATCTCAACTCCTTTACCCTAGGCGGAGAAGCCTTTCACAAATTCCCCAATTATAGTAAGTACCCTCCAAACTGCAATCACTCACCCGCTGAGTAGAATACCCTCTTCTATCAGCAACTCTCTTAGAGTCTAAATAAGAGCTAGATTTTACTTATAAAAATGTTGATCCAGTTACAATAATCAGATATTACAAGTTTATGATCTATTCTATTCTCTCTTGTTCTAAAGCAGATTCTCGCTGAGTAGTGCTTTCTTGCTTGAACTTCTTTAAAGCTTGTGAATTGGCAAAGTTTTAGCTTCTAAGATTCAGGTGTAATCACAAAATTCTAAAGCTTGCCTTCTTGCTCCTTTTATAGTTGGATTGGGAAAGTAGCCGTTGAACTTACTTTGGCATCTTCTGAAATTGATAGCTCATCTATTCACCCATTGCTTCTTCAAATCCATCCGTTAAGAGATAGAATTGCACCATTATGAGATAGAAAACCAATCCGTTAGATTGAGATTCGAGCTTTAATTTGAATCCTTTATCGTTTGATGCTAGTCTTCCATTAAAGAAAACTCGCGCTGACTTACCACGTGTCTTCTTTCCATTCCATCTGGTATTCTAACATGTTGCAAAGTGTGCGATACTAAGTTGTTGATCTGTAGAATTGCCCAAATTGGCAAATGATTTTTTGCAGCTTGAATATGGAAGACTTTGTCATTTTATTCATAAAACTGGGTCTTGTCAAGGCATTAATTCTTTTAGTCTTTGTCTCATTAATGTCCTGCAAAAAGCAACACTAAAAGCAAAGATCCCTTTTCACCTTAAATGGTAAAGTCAGCATCTTGACAGACTTAAAGTAACTCAGCGAAATAATGTATCGTAAAGCACATAGCTGAAACAAGGTCTAAATATCAAGTGCTGAGTGAATATAACTTAGTCAGTGACTATCGTAGATACTCAGCCCAGAACACTCAGAGTCAAACTAAATAACTAGGTCAGCGGAGACTTAAAATTCTACCCTTGAATTTACTAACTCCCGTATAACCATAGATTATTTATTTAACATCATTATTAATTTAATTAACTCAAACCGAACCTAATTGTTATGATCAAAACTTAAGCACTACTGAGTCAGTCTACTGAGTCAGTCAAACTCGTGCTTGGTTCAATAGTTATATATCTACTATATATTTGATATGTATCTATTACAAAGCTAACATATATATATATATATATATATATATATATATATATATATATATATGTGTGTGTGTGTGTGTGTGTGTGTGTGTGTGTTTGTGTGTGTGCGCGCGCGCGTATGCGCGCGTGTGCGTGTTATAAGTCTAATATAAGTCTCTTTATATTTGTAATGCTCATTGAACTGATATACATCTATTATATATCTGTTATAAGTATGTTTTAAGTCTTATATTAGATTTGTAACGGGTTGAAAAAAATTGGAAAAATTATATCACAATGGATGACGTTTCGAAGATAAAAATGAGACAAACAAAAAACTTTAGAGCGGCATGTCGAAAAAATGAAGGGTTTGAGAGATTAATGCAAAATAAAAAAAAAATTAAAAAAATATTTCCTAATCGCATAGATGTTAATGAATGTATGAAGGTAAAAAGAGAAAACTTAAAATGGTAGGAAATATATGATTTCATAATTATGTTTTTTTTATTTATTTTGGGCAAATGAGTCATATTGGACAATTTCCATAACTTTTAAATGGATCCTTATTATACAGTGCGAGTTCATTGGCAACAAAATATTGGGTTGTAAAACACTTTCTTAACATAACATATTCGTGAAGACTTTATTTTGTTAATACCTCGTACATGCTTTTTTTTGTTATAAATTGCATGATTAGTTTTTGTTGGTGCGATTTTGAGTCAAGTAAATTTTTAATTTTCATTAGCATGTTAAGAAGGATAATAAAATCTCCAAAGTAGACAAATTTTGTTTTCAAAATGTCCAATAACTAATATTGATAGCCAAAAATATACCGTGTGTTGGAAACAATGATCCGGAACAATAAATAATTCGGATCAGGTTTGAAGTAAATAAAACACCTAAGTCATCCTAATCCGAACATAATACTAAGATATCTAAATCCCAAGACAAGTGAAGACAATTACCTAAGCATAAATTGAAGCATTCGGTTAAAGTTTGGAAAGGAAACAAACTTTGAACTGCCCAAATCAGCATCTGGAAGAACTGATTACACTAGCATCCAAAAGAAGACAGATCCGGAGATATTAAGTTTGAAGACATCCGAAAGACCTTAATATCAAGACAAAGGGAACAATTCAAAATATTAAAATTCCCTCCATCTTTATGGTCTGCAAGTCAAAGATCTTTTTCCCTAAAGCAAGATAAAAATGACAGCTAGCACTTTTCAGAGAAAGGACAAAGGGCTGACACAAGAAAGAGAAAAAGATAACAGCCTTTTTCACCTAGACCAATAAGAAAGGCGAGTGGAACTCACACAAAAAAGGTATTGGTGTAAAAGTTGGTGAGTCACAAAAATACAAGGAAAACGATCACTAACAACTTTTCAGCCTCAATCCCAAAGATTCAAATGGGTCAAAATCTCTGTCTAACGGATTGATCAACGGTTCCAGAAGCGCTACATATTACCTGATCAACGGTGAAGATTTGATTACAGCTCAACAACCCACAACGACTACATTTATGATAAAAGCCTATAAAAGGAAAGCTTCACAAGTTGAGAAGGTGCTGGTTGATTTTGAGAAAGCATATACAAGAGAATTCGCTAAAATAATCAGTTTCTTAATCCCTCCAATAACCAATCCATTCAAAATCTGTTTGTAAGGATTCCCAAGTGAAATCATGAACTTGAGGAAGTCCAAAACCAAAGCCTTTGAGAAAAATAAAGTGTGAAGATCTCCTACTTAGGTGAGTAGTGAGATTTGGATATAGCTTGAAGTAGGTGCTTTGAGTGGGATCTCCCTGTAGGACTCAGTTTAGATTTGGATAGAAATCTGAGTGGTACATCCTACTAAAGGCTGAAGGACTCAGCTAGGAGTTGGTACTTCTAGTGGTATATCCTACATCCAAAAAAGGTTAACATCCGGAGATAATTTATAAGGCTTGACTCCTGCCAGTTGGAAAGGAATCCACTAGTGGAAAAGCTCGGAGAAAGGACATTTCTGGGACTGGAGTAGGCGGGGCCGAACCAGGATAAAATACTTGTGTTTGAATTCCTTACTCTTTACTTTCTTGCATTATTAATTTCATAACTGCATCATCCGGATCCATCCTCCGGAACATATTCAAACACGCTACGCAAAGACTTTTTAAAATTTTATTAATTCCAAAAAAAAAGTCATTCATCCCTTCCGACCTTATTTAGACCCTCACATAAATCAATACTGTGAGTAGTTGAGTTATTAAAAATAATACAACTTAATTCCTATCTAGATGAAGAGAAAAGGTTTTTTCCTGAATATTTATTTTTTACATGATAACCGTTACTTCATCACTCTATCACTATTATATATGAATTAATCCAACGCTAATAAAAAGTAAAATAATCAAAATAAAACAAAGTAATCATGAAAAATACTTAAAAATATATAATCACACACTCAATGTTAAATAGTTAGTCGACTTCTAGTGTCTTAACTCTTAAGTGAACTATAGATGATATATATTCATGTTCTAGAATCTTGAAAAAAATTTCTCTCACTTCTGGATAAGAAATTTGAGGATTGTACCTTTTAATATCTCAAGTTATAAGTTAAAAAAATTGCTAATTAGGATATTAACTTATGTGCAACTTTTTGATAAACTCATAGAGAATTTATGAATGGCTTTATATGTAAAACACATGCCTCAATATTAAGGTGATTTTATCTTTAATAAATATACTTATGTTTAATGGCAAAAATGAATTACTCTAATCCACATTTTATAACTCATTTATCTATTTAATTCCTCTATTTATTTGTGTCATATAATTTGTTATCTTTTAAACTCTTTGTTATGCAACAGTTACCCATAAGTCTTTATGATATGCATTTGTTATCTTTTTTTGTCTTGTACTGTTGAAACTTTATTGATATAATTGTGCATACTATACATTAAAAGGACCAAAAAGGTTAAAAGTCGCATAGAGACCAAATTGGTAAACCCTATTCCATAGGGATAAAATAGGTAAATGAATTATAGCACAAGGTCCAAGGTTATTCTGTCATACTCAATCTGTCTTGCCAACTGACCTCCAACTTATTCAGTTTATACAGGCCCAGTCTTAAAACAGGTGCGATAAATGCAAAGGCCTAGGGCCCATTTTGCAAAGGAGCCGAATTTTTCTTAGGTATATGATATATTAGGGGTATTTACTACATTAAACCTAACTTCTCAAATCTCAGCTGTTTCACTTGCCAAAAAATTCATCTCATCTATCTCTTCAACTCGGCTTTTCAGTTCCCCGTTCTTCATTTCCTAGATTGTAATGGCTTTAATGAACGGTTTTAGCCTTGTCCTAAAAATCCAACAGAAATTATTTCTTCTTTGTTTTCCCAAAGTCATGGAAGATGGAAAAAGTTTTTAAGTTAAATAGGACAAAAATTCATCTAGATAATTACTCATCTTCTTATTGTTAATTTTCCTCCTTCCTTGTTAGGTTTTCTTAAGATTAATATCTTTCCCTCAATTTTAGTCTTGCCTCTAGGTGTTTCCTGAGTGCTCTCTACTAATATAATTCCTAGGTTAGTTGCCTTAAAAATATCTATCTAAAAGTGCGAAAAAAAAGCGAAAACGTATTGAAGATCTAAAAAAATCATTGCACGGACAAAAATCCCATTTTATATGATTTTCTGTATTTTCCGGCTGATGCTATCAAGGTATATTAAATCATTATTTGTTTATGTCAAAACCATAGAAAATCACCTATAGGAAAATCAAACTCATCTTCTAATATTTCGAAAAGCTTGATAATGTCATTCTTAAAATACTTTTTGGTGAAGCACAAAATGCTTTTATTCTATTGGGTATATTGTAAAAGAACTCTTATTGTTTTTGAATTTTATTGATGTGTTGCAACCATAATAACTCTTATTTTTAAAGCAAGTGTAATCTTACTTTCGATATATAAATATAAATTTATTTTATAAATAATTTTATTATAAGAGCTCAATATTTATTTTCCATAATATATTACCTAGGGCCTGAAATTGTAAGAAGCGGCGTGAGCTTGTGTTGCTGACTAGCAACACCAACTTACTGATTGAGAAGATAACTATTTCGCCAAATGTAACTTTATAATTTTCAGTCAAATTATATGTAAATGTGAAAAAAAAAAGTAAATGCCAAAGGTGAGATCTGCATAACGCGTGAATCCATGAGCAGGATTTTTTTTCCACCGACAAATGAGGGTCAAATCGCAATACTGTTTTTCTTTTAAACAGTCAAAATGTTGTTTACCTTATATAACGCTAATTAAATCGCATTTTCAACCAAAAAAAAAAAAATCACCCAGCAACAAACAATACTCCCTTTTGTTCTCCTCCATTCATTTTTCTTTCCTCAACCCCAAAAGAAAAAACTGTAAAAAAAACCAATAAGAAAAGAAAGACCAGTTTCTGAGTCTAAAACATAACTCAAGTACTTACCAGTTTCACCATACATTAAAATTCACAATGTCTTAAAATCTCCTTTCTCTTTCTTCTTCTTCAACACTCATACATGGCCTGTAAATCTTATCTCACTTTCCCCCTCACTTTCTTCTTTTTCTTCTCCATTTATGTTAATCAAACCATTCCTCAACAAACCCAGAACACAGATTGTACCAACCGTTGGATCCACATCAGACGGCTCCCACAAAGATTCAATCTTGATCTCCTCTCCAACTGTTCAAGCTACCCCCTTTTCGACAATTTCTGCCCTTATCTAATCAACCACGGCCTCGGCCCCAAAACCCACAACCGCTCCCACTCCTGGTTCCGATCCGACCCGCTTTTGCTCGAGGTAATTTTCCACCGCCGTATGCTTGAGTACCCATGCCTCACCTCCGATCCCAATCTCGCCGACGCTATCTACTTGCCCTACTACGCTTCAATCGACGCTATTAGGTACCTGTACGGCCCAGATCAGAACATAAGTATGGATCACGGGGTCGAATTGTTCCGATTTTTAACCCTAAATGACGGCGAGATTTGGAGAAGACGAGATGGGTTTGATCATTTTCTAGTTATGGCCCGACCCGCTTGGGATTTCTCCCAGTCTTTAGATGCTGATCCGCCTCTGTGGGGTACTTCGTTTCTTGAATTGCCGGAATTTTATAATCTCACCGCTTTAATCGTAGAAACTAGGTTTTGGCCATGGCAGGAACTGGGTGTTCCTTATTTAACTTCATTTCACCCTCCTACATTAACCCTTTTGAATTCCTGGATTAAAAGGATAAAAAATTCAAGAAGAACCACTTTTATGCTCTTCGCCGGCGGCGGTGGCTCCACCGCCGGCGCCACCCCTAATATCCGCCGGAGCATTCGAACCGAATGTGAAAACATTAGTAGTAACAATTTTAGCTATTTGTCTTACAACAAGATATGTGATTTAGTGGATTGTTCGAATGGGATTTGTGAGCATGATCCAATTAAGTATATGAAGCCAATATTACAAGCTGCATTTTGTTTACAACCTCCCGGGGATACACCGACCCGAAGGTCGACTTTTGATGCTATTATTGGCGGGTGTATTCCGGTCTTTTTCGAAGAACAGACAGCAAAATCGCAGTATAGATGGCACTTGAATGAGGAAATGTATGGGGAGTTCTCGGTATTTATACCGAAGGAGGAGGTGGTTTTCAAAGGCTTGAGGATTTTGGATGTGTTGAAGGGAATTTCGCGGGCTCGAGTGAAGAAGATGAGGGAGAAAGTCGTCGAGTTGATTCCTCGAGTTGTTTATAGGAAACATGGAAGTTCGGCGAGTTTAAGAGGTGTTAAGGATGCTTTTGATATTGCAATTGATGGTGCTTTGGAGAAGATTAGTTCTAGAGTTAGAAGAGATTTTGATCAATGAGATTGTTTAGTTTGGTTTTTGTAGGTGGTGTTATAATTATTGAACTGTTGCAAAAAATGCGCAGGAAGTTGAATGATTTTTCCCTGTTTGTATTAGAAAGAAAATGGATTCAGTATCAAAGGTAAGTTGCCATGATATCTCTTGCATTGATGTATATCAGTAAAGAACAACAATGAAGTGAATTGAGTGTACATATTCAAAATTCAATAAAATCTCCGTAGGTCATGTGAATTCTACAGATTATAATGGAAATTGCTGATGTAATCAAGCAAATGTAAAAGAATCCTCATAAAATCCAAAATTAACCATAATGTAATGCAGCCTATGAAGCATGAAATTTGTCTGACGAATACTCCACGTTCGATAAACACGCCTCGGACACGTAGAAGTTAATGAATCTCTTTTATGAAAATATGTGACAAAAATAGAAAAACGGAGCAATGTGGGCAGGAAAAGTTAGTGTCGTATACTAGAGTTAATGCACATTTGTTGCACAATCTATTAAAGGTATTGACATGAAGTGACTATAAAGGATATGAATTTTCTCATATATGAATATTTACGTTTGACAATTAATTGTAGTTGCCGTGTTCAAATTCATATATTTTCCAAACTGCCGTATTCATGCGTCCGTATCTGTGTTATGTGAGACACTCAGGGCATATCGATGTGCAGCATAACAAAGCTCACAATCTTGAGCCTAGAGGAGTCGAATTACAAATGAAGCACAATTTTTAAAGCAAAAACCAACAGCAGAGCTAGCATGAGAAAACATAAGCCTCATCAGTGTTTACAAAATCACTTGAATTAATCAACGTGTCATTAGGGTTACAAAAATCGCTTTAATTAAATTAATATGAATCTTCAAGAGTGGGAATCCTATGCGAAACTGCAAAGTTAAAATTGGAGCGGTACTGTGAGGGGACTAAATCAATGATCTGTTTTAATTCAAAATGAGATGACAAGTGTAAAAAAAGACTTTTAGAATATAATAATATATATTTGCCCCGACCTACCACCAAAGCACCAGTGGTCTAGTGGTAGAATAGTACCCTGCCACGGTACAGACCCGGGTTCGATTCCCGGCTGGTGCACTCTTTTTTCAACAAGTCTTCTCTTCTTTTCCTTTAGTTCTCTAACAATGTCTTTTTTTTCCTCTTTTGATGAAACACAGGTCCTTTTCTAATGGTGAAATGAACTAAAAGACAAATGAAAATTAGAGTTCATACAATCTAAAGTGGCTTAAAATACCTGCAATTTAACAAAAGAAATCAAAGTCATTTGTTTTGTTGGCTGTTCAAAGTGCATCCCTGAGATCATTTCTTTGTGGGTGTTCTTTTTTCTCGGAGGTTTGGATTGTTATCTTCCCACTCATCAACATTGAAATAAACAATCCCCTTCTTCATTCAACTTTGAAAATAGTTCTATATGATTTATGCCCATGCTCACTATGTCATTATTTTTGAGAAAAAAAGTGATAATTTTAGTATAAATACGAAGAAAACCAGGTTAAAAATATTATCTAGAACATATAAACCCCCAAATCATAAAATTTGAATAGCCGGTGCCCAATATGTAGAATGCAAAAACATAATATCAAAGTAAAAAACAATTATATGCTATAAACAGGTTCAACGATTTTCCACTTTGGTGTCGTTTTCGGCCAACCTCACGGCTTTAAAACGTGTCATTTAAGGTAAGGCTTTCAGGGTCCAGTTTATATATAAGCTCAATAAATCATCTGAGACTGATGTGAGATTCATTCCTTTAATTTCACAATTATTATATAACTTGTGTGTCCTTATAAGTTCTTAGTGATTGCCTATAAATATAGGCTTACTGTAGATTATGGATTATGCACGTGAATAAGAAGAATGGAAATACATATTACTTGCATTATCTTCATATTTCTCATCTATACTTTTATATTACATTCTTTTAGTTTATATAATTTACAATACGTTATCAATACGCCAGCGATGATCGGTGTGTTAGGGATGGATCTCACATCGCTCACAGATGATTTATTGAGTTTGTATATAAATAGGGCCTTGAAGACCTTAACTTGAACAATGCGTTTTAAAGTAATGAGGTTGGCCATAAACGGCGTCAAAGAGGACATTACCGTTCAAGTTGTTTATAACACATTATCAACACAATTACAATAAAGGGGTGTGTCATCACTCTCAAATAATCTATTGAGCTTATATATAAACGGAATCTTAAAAATCTTAACTTAAATAATAAATTTTAAAACCCTAAAATTAACCATAAACGATACTAAAAACAGACAATATCATTAAAGCTTACTGTAACATTACAAAGCTTTTCAAATTTATTTAGTCATTTTCATCCGGTAGTAAATGGTCAAAAGAACTCGAAAAAAATAAATCTCTTTTCTTTCTTACTTGTTTTCAATAATGTCAATTTTCAACATATTCGTGAATAGTGTTATAAGTATAACTAACATTCAAATTAAATTATTTCAACAAAAAATTTTATAAATAAAAGGGTTAATTAAAAAAAATGCCTTATAATTTTATTTATTTTTGGAAAGGGGTTTAAAATTTTTTTCTTTAAAAAAATGAATGTAGTTTTAAACCTTTAATAAATAAAAAATTTTCTACTCACACATATAATTTTAATGACATGACAAAGGCACTCTTCGAAAATCACCTTTTCACCGCATCACATACCCCTTCTTCTCCTTCATCTTCTCAGATCAATAATATTTTGCAATAACAACAAAACCAATCTTACATACAGAAATTGAATTTGAACTAAATAAACAGCACAAACACGAAAAAAACTAAATTAATTGAACAAGGATCCGTGAAGAAAAGCAAAAGAAATATGCAATTAAGGCTTCAAATATGTCAATCGAAATTACCAGGCAATGCACAAAATTAGGTATGCCAACATGGAAATCAAGAAGAGAAGGTACAGAACAAAACTTATTAAAAAGAGTGAACCAAGAACAGCCTTAAACAGGCATTTACAGGCCCTAAAACCATTCCCTTACCAAAAAAAAGAAATCTACTTAAATCAAACAATTTGTGTTAAAGACTAATCAAATACAGCAAGAAACAAAGTAACCCATTCCAAGCGAAAAATCAACAATTACTAAGAGTAGTTTTAATGGGAGAAAAGAATACAAATCTCATCTATTACTACAATCTGCCATTTGAAGCTCTGTACACATTCAAACACAAAATAAACAATTTTTTTCCTTTTCTCCCCAGATCTGCGTTTCTTATTCCAGTAAAAAATCATTTTCATCCTCCAACACCAACCATAGCCGCCGGCGACTGCATCGTGAATTGGAACCTTGACCGTTCCAACCGATTTTGCAGTTTCTCGGCCGAAATCTGAAGGCGTTTAGAGTGTCAACGCTGCGGTGGCTTCGTAGCTCGAACTACATCCATCGGATTGTGGAATAGCAGCGGTGCACCGAGGCTAATGGAATCGGAGTACCAACAGCTGATTTCATAGAGGGCGGCTGAAGGAGAAAGGGTGCGTAGAGGGTGGCTGAAGGAGAGAGATGGAAGTGAGCGGTAATTAGGATTTTTTTTTTATTTACAGTGTTTGATGGGTTTCAAAACTACCTTTGCCATCAATACAGACGGAGCCAGCGAGAAAAAATCTTTTATTTGCTAACGATTCAAAATTACAGAATTCTTTTAAAAAAATAATTTTATAAATTTTTTTTAAAAATTAAGTAAAATTATAAGATATTTTTTTTTAAATTAATCCTAAATAAAAATGTGATGGCCAAAAGTAATTGCTTATTATAATCACCTATTATTAGAATGTTAATAAAATTTATGCATCATATGAAATGTTAATAAAATTTATGGTAATTTTGTCTTTTTGAAGCTCCACTAAATCTTTGCCATCTCAAAGTTCCATTCATTTCTTTGACCACTGATTAGCAATAATAAAATATAAGATCAAATATATAGTTTAATGGATTAAGTAGTGTAATAAGTGAAAATATAAGGTGTAAATATAAGTTTTGGCAAAGCGGCTCAATAACTTATTCATTGTAACTACAATATGAAATGGCTGCATCAACCGTAACTAACCAATATTAAAGATGACATATACAAAAAGTGTGTGTTGAGCTATATGCCGTTAATATTTTTATTTATTTGCATAGCTCCACTGTCTTTCATTTTCTGTCGAGAACAGTTATGGAAGATTATCGTAGGTTGGCTAAGATTTTTTGTGATATTTTTTTTATTTTTGTTAGGAGGTATGTGAATAAAAATATTAATGAGTTGGTTAGAATTATTGATTCTTCGATATGTACTACAAATGAAATTACTTTCTAAAGTCTCTTAGGTTGTAAACTTGTGATGCTTTGTTTCATTTTCAAGGCCGGCCATTAGCAGGAGTAGGGTGTGCGACTGCTAAGGGCCCCCCAATTATGCAGGGGCCTTAGATTTTTTGGATTTATATAAGTATATGAGTAAAAATAATTAAAATATATATATAAAGCGGAGGAGTAGGTGTAAGAAATATGATGATTTCAATGCTTTATTTTGATAATTCTTGGGTTCAAACCTTAGGTTCCCTTTTCCTAATTTTTTTCTCTCCCGTTGTTGAATGATCAAGGCTCCATCTTCTTATTTTCTTTTTCTCTCATATTTACATATAATCTACTATTTAACTACTAAGCCCCATTTTCTTATGTTTTTTCTCTTTATTTAATGTTAAGACCCTATTACATTCAAAATATTTTAAATTTACTTTTATACATTTATAATTATTTATTTAAAAATTAAACACTAAAATTTTTCTCCCTTTTCTATTTACTAAATTTATTATTTTATATAGGGTAAATAATTATAATATCCCTATTATTTGACATAATACACTAGTACCTCTATATGTTTTAAAAATCTAATTTACATATCCTTATATTCTACATTTTCTAATCACTACCTTTACTTTTATTATACCATTATATCCCTTCATATGTAATTATGTCACTATGTTACAAAAATTTAGCAAAATATACATTTATATCATGTCTATTATTGCTTGTGATATTTCAAAAAATTCAATTTTCTTAAGATTTTTCCATTTTATACTTATTTTTTCTAATATAATCATAAGATTAGAATACACTAAAATGTCAAAAAAATAAGCCGAACAAACAACTTGTTTACGAAATATCTTTAAAAAAAGCAATAGTTATAATCATTGGTTGAATAAATATTGTAAAAAAGTATATGCAACATCAATAAATTTGAATGAAACGACTTAACAATTGATAGAGGGATGTAGTAATGAGAAGATGCAAAACATAGGAAGGTATAAATTAAGTTTTTAAAACACAGGGAGGTAGTAATATATTATATCAAACCTAAAAAAGTTTATAATTATTTACCCTTTTATATATAATAAATATATGTTATTAAAGTTAAGCTAATGAATCTGTAATTTAATCATTAAATCATTATCAATTCAGATAGTACTTTTTAAAAAACATAAAGAAATATATAATAATTTCATAGATAAGTGTTTATTTTAAAAACGATTTCCTTTATATATATATAATAATTTTGAAAATTTTATGAACATTTTTATTTTAAAGTAATGGGTTGATTGTATTGTTCTCATATATAAAGTTTTAGACTTGTTATACATATTTAAGAAATATTTACTATTAATTTAACTAGGTAAAATATAATAATATATATCAGTCATTTAGCTACACTAGCTAGGCTTGAAAGTGTGGCTTATCGGGGTGGGGAATCTATTCCCCATCCCCATCTCCATTAAGGTTTCGGGGAAAAAAATTTTCCCATTCCCATTAATGATTCGGAGAAAATTTTTTCCCCGTTTTCAAATCGGGGATTCACCATTCCCCATTGGGGAATCCCCAATTCCCCGTTAACAAAAAAACACGCTAATTTTTTTTGTCAAAGTAACATAAACTAAAATTACTTAATATTGATACATAAAAAAATTGATACAAGTTATATAATTAGTGAAAATAATTAAATAAAACTAAAAATAATATAGTATAATTAATATCAATTCAATTGTAAAATCAATTAAATGATTAATGAAATGATGTTGAACATTAGTTTTCAAGTATATTGTCACTTTTTAATATTAATATATAGAAATTAATAATTATAAATATTATATTATTATATTTTACGATCTACTTTTAAGCTTAATCAATGACTTATGTAAGATTATTGATAGTACTTATAAAAAATTAAAAATTAGTTTTTCTTATCGGGTTCAGGAATTTATCGGGTTTGGAGACATAGTCCCCATCCCCATCCCCATCCCCATTAAGAATTCGGGAATTAAAAAATCCTCATCCCCACCCCGTGGGGATTCTTATCCGGGATTTCCCATGTTCATCGGGGCGGATCTCCATCGGGTTCGGAGGATCTCCACCCCACTTTCAACCCTAACATTAGCTAATGAACATTGTCTGTCTAATGGTTGAAATTTTTCCTATGACTAGAAGATATTATTATGAGTTCGAGCTGGATGAGAAATGATGTAAAATTTTCTTTTTTATTTAACATAAGCGCAAATGTGAAATTTTTGAAAAGGAATCATAATTAAAAATGTCGAACACACTTTTATTTTACATGGAGCCCATATTTAAATTTTTTTGTCAGAGCACAAAAAATTTCCAGGCCGCCCTGTTCATTCTGATTAAAAGAAAGAGCAAATAATTATTTGTAATATTCTATTTGAATAAAAATTAGGTACATATTTTAAATATTTTTCTATAGTTACTTTATTCCTTTACAAAATAATCATTATTTTGCTCCAACTTATTAATGATGATAAGTGAAAAAATAATGTTACCTAATAAATTTTTGAGGGTAAGCTTCAACCATGTGATTTGATCGTTTTTAAAAAAAGTACTTGTAAAATATATTTTTTAAAAATAGTACTTGTGATTTCAAAAATTTACAAAGAGGATTTCTAGAACGTTAAAGCCACATTTTAAAGTGAAATTTTACATGTTAGTTAATAAAAATATAATACACCTTAGTAATAAATTTTAGAATTTTTTAAAAAATATTAATATTATTTTAATTAAAATGGATTATAACTATAAAAAATCATAACAAAATAAATTTTTTTTAAATATCACTCTAATCTTCCTATATAATTTTTAAATAATATAATTAAAATATAAGAATGTTGAATTTATTGAAATAATTGGTGTAGCGGCTAATTTTCAAACCATATGCACCATTTTAAAAACTTTTGAAACTACAGACACCATTTTGAAAAAAAATATTCCACAAGCACCTTTTTAAAAAACGACCAAACCACAAAACATATTTTTTAAGTTTACCCAATTTTTTACTAGTTCTCCACATACTCAGTGAACTTAAGCCCCAATAGGTGGCAGATATTCATCAAAATGAAATTGTGCCCCACCGGATGGTTCCGCCACTGATTTGAATAGTGGTTCAAAACCTTTGGATTTGTATTTCTCAAAGTCCTTGTAAGCTTCCACAATTAGGTGATCATCATCCCATTCATCACGATAATTAGTTGGTCGCAACCTATGATTATTCGCATTTACCCAGTACATTTGGTCTCTCCATTCCTCGAACCCTTCAAACCCGCCCCTAGTACCCAGCCATCCGTCATACTGCAAAAAAATACGACGTACTCGAAAGTTTTATGGCTTAATACATTTTTACCCGCCTGAACTTGACCCAAATAGCCTACTGCCCCTGAACTTAGCAAAATGCACCAATTTGCCGCCTAGATGGCACGTGTCAATTTCTTGTTGATTTAACTTTTCAAAGATGTCATTTTTCTGATTTTTCTCACTCCAGTAGAAAGTTGACACATGGCATACAAGAGGCAAACTGATACACTTTTACCAAGATCAGAGACTAAGAAAAGTTTGAAAAGTTTAGGAGGGGCAGCAGGCTATTTGAGCCAAATTCAGGCGGGTAAAGAAGCCTAGTTTTATTAGTGGAAATGGATACATTTCAAGTCTTTTTTTTTCAAGGCATACCTGAGAATCGCCCAAAGCATGAGTGTATCGCTTTGGAATGTTCGAAGCTTCGAGTGAGCAGTAAAATGCTTCAGTTTCTTCCATCATTTTCTCTCGTGATGGAAGCAAAATTCTACCCGATAAAGCACGAGCAACCCAAATGCTTTGCAATTCAAATATAGGGAAAGTGGAAACCTACAATCAATCAAAGCCAACAAAAAAAACGTTTTTTTAACATAATGTTACAAAAGAACAAGAAATACTATGGCACAGAGTAGAACCTTCCATGGCAACCCAACAAATGAAAGCCAAGGAGCCAGAGCTGGTGGGAAAACATGTCCAAATAATGGTTCCACTCGGTTATCATCCACATTCACAATGCCATTGGTCCGAAGAAACGGGAAGCCATACTTATACCTTGAAGACAGAAAAATATAAACTATTATTTGAGTCTAATTTTGGCTCTAGAAATTCTAAACAAACAAAACTGAAGTTACCCTGTGCAGTGTATAATGGTGTCAGCAAGAAAACGTCTCGCGTTTTGAAATGAAACAAAACCGTCCTCACCTACACTTTCTATCTGCAATTTTTAAACACTACCATATGATTGGAAAACTGTATCCGTTGTTATTAAAGGGCAAAGCAAAAGCAACCAGGTGATTTAATTTACCATAGAATGAATCCATATATTATGAAATCCAGGCTTTAGTTCATATGTTTCGGCTGGAGCTGCTCTCGATACGATATGGACCTCTTTGGCAACAGAAGCAATTTCCGCGCATATATCAGAACAACTGTATGAATTCCCAATCAACACTACCACCTAATCATTGAAACAGCCCACAGGTAGCGCAAAACAAATCCAATTTTCATTGCTCCACATATGTACAAGAATGCAGCAATATAAAAATGTAAATAAGACAGAGAGGAAGAATTTGTCACATACTTGATCTCGGTATGGCTCAGGAACACGGTAATTGTGGCTATGTAATTGCTTTCCAGGCCAAGAACTGATGCCTATAAATATATCATTTTTATCATCAAGAATAAGCCTCAAGAGGTAAATAAATTAAATATTACTAAAACAAAGTGTGATCCGACTCATCAACTAAACCAACCTTAGTTAGTGAATGCCAACTGCAAAAATCAGAATGTACATTAAAAAATAAACAGAAGACTTAATGAAGATTAGAAATAACACCAGAACCAAAAAATAGGGGATTTTCTTACTAGAAAAGAATATCCAGTCATACCATGAATACTAACTGTTACAATAGGGGATATTATTTAAGATCACACATGCTTGTTACGAAAAGAACGGTTGTAATATAATTTTTGCTTGAGGTGAGAAAAATATCACTGTTTTTCCCCCATATATCAGCAAACACTTATTATGAATGGATAACAAAACACCCTTGTAGCGTTCGTGGAAATCCTATTTCGTGAAATAGAAATAGAAATGAATAGAAAGATGTCAAATATAGTAAAATATATGTCTAGAATCCGTCAACGCACGGAAAAACTTTTCCTAGTTATATACATCTCACGGAAAGGAATAGTTTCAAAGGAATTGTTGTTCCGTGATGTGAATATAAACTAGGAAAAGTTTTTACGTGCGTCGACGGTTTCTAGATGAATAATGTGTCATATTTGATATCTTTCCATACATTTATATTTCTATTCCACGGAATAGGATTCCCGTGAACCAAACGAGCCCCCTATGTTATCTTATCAAGGCAATATATTTCAGTATAGACTAAGGCAAAAAGCGATAATTAGATGGTGGCCCGAGCAAAGTAAGGCATTCAGGTTTCTAATAATAAGATTATAACTCAAGCTGCAAACTGCTATTCTGTTTGTGAACTTTGAGGGACTGGCTTGGATTCTAAAAAGGGAAGAGATATCTATAGGAAACGAGATAATAACTCCAATATAATCTTAAATAGTATTCTATTTCTTTCCAATTCTAATTTAGTTTTTGCGAAGGATAAAACCAGTTTGGAATTATTTTCCCAAGCTGCTTATTTTGAAAGCTCCATTTTCAAGCTTTTCCTATGAGCAGCAAGTTTGATTTTGGAAAAAATAAGTCAGACAGTTCCTAATTAGTTAGTATGAATGACCAAATTATATTGTTCAAAGCCAAAATATGCAGTTTTATTTAAAGTGTGCGAGAGCAGCTTATTTTTGACAACAGCTTAAAAAGCAATACCAACCTAGCCCATCTCTGATTTCTTATTCTATTTCTTTCTTATTGTAATTCAATATTTGGAAAAAAAAAAGAAAATCACTCTTATGTATCTACAAATTCCTATTATAATTCGTTATCTAAATCACACCTCGCCTAGAAATCTGGCAACGCCTCAGGCGCACCCCTTCAGTCAGGCAGAGGTGCTCAGGACATCGGCGCCTTAGGCGAGAAAAGCAACTTCGACATTACTCAGGACAACAAAATTTATTTTCATTACAGTTAAAAAGGATGGCAAGAGAAATGTTCATATTTGAAAATTGATAACCACAAAATTATGAGGAAAGTCGATCTATTTATTGAAGCAAATATTGCCGTCGTACTAACATTGACATGCTGATTTGTAGTCAACATATGCAGTTGGCAGGTGCTTAAAATCAGGCGTATATTTGGTTCCAAAAACAAATCTGAAAAACAGGAAGAAGAAAATCGAAATGGATTAACCTTCCAAATTGAAGGAGATTGGAATACCTGGAATTTGTTGAGCAACATTAGGTTCAAAATAATGGCCGTTGCAAACAACAACAGCATCGTAAATCTCCTCAATAACATCCTCACTTTTCTTCTTTTTCGATCTAACTTTCCACTTCTGCAAATCCTCCACAAGCTCGACAAGCAGCACCTCCGTTTCAAATCGCACCATTTCCTCCAGCTCAAACTCCCTCGCAAAATCCCGCAAATACAGCAAAACCTCTCTGTGGCCCGGGTACCGTCTCGCGTCTCTCGTTTTATCGTTTCTAGGAATGAACGGGAAATCTCGGAATCCCATCGCTTCTCTCGGTAGATTTGTGCGGAGTGACTTGTACAGACTCGTGTGGACCACGGATCGGGTCCGATCGAGGCTTAACGGGTCGGATTCAACCCTGTCATCGTATACCCAAGTGCCTCCGATTTCGGATTGCCGTTCGAACACTACGGTTTTAAGGCCCTCGCGGCGGAGCTCGCGCGAGACGACGAGACCGGAGGCTCCGGCGCCGATTACTGCCACTTGTCGAGAGAGAAGAGGGGATGCCATAGTCAAAATTGTTGACTGCATATGGTGAAATCTGCGCACCGGACCAAATTATTGAAAAATAAGAAGGCATTTGAAATTGTATATAAAGGATGAACTGAAATCATGTGTGAAGAAGGAAGAATTAAAAATGACAATATCTTGATGGAATTGAGTTCAATTACGCATCTGATTGCCTCAATTCTGTGAACTTTCTAAGTACCCATTAGCTCCTGGTTTTGGATACAACTACAAAATATTTTTCTTAAAGCAATCTGTTCATCTCTTGCAACGATTTTTTACATGGCTACCGGGAACCCATCCATTCACTAAAATGTCACGAGACATCAGAACATTAGAAGTTAAAAGCATCAAGACTCTAGAGGAAAATAGCAATTGTGAGACGAGATGTAGAGGTATTCCTTGGTACCGATTGGGCTATTATTTAGATGAGTTGTTCGTAGGCGGCTCTGAGTTTGACATTAAAAAAAATTAATCTTAATATGGTTTGATTATATTATAAAAAATTTCTTATAAAATTTGTTTTTAAAAGTTGTTTTAAAAATTAGTAAAAATATGTTTTTTAAAATTTAAAATTATATTTGGAAGGATAATTTTATCCGTTTTAAAGTGAAATTTTGTAGCTTTGTTTATAAAAATATAATACACATCAGTGATAAATTTTAGAATTTTTTGAGAAGTACAAATAATTAAAATTGCCGATAACTTTAAAAAGTCATAATAAAATGAAAATTTTCGAAATTTACTCAAATCTTGATAAATAATTCACAAATAATATAGTTTAAATATAGGAAAATGAATTTTATTGAAATAACTGAGATTACCCTTCTAAGTGTGATTTTAAAATTTTGAAAAGTATGTTTTTGCTAACTTCTGAAACTACATGCACCCTTTTAAAGAAAAATTTCACAAGAACCTTTTTGTAAAACGGCAAAACCACAATGCATATTTTTTAAGTTTATCAAAAAAATTGTCTCGTATGGGCGTACAATAATAATAAAGGAAAACCTTATCCCACCATGTCCGAGTGTAAACTCGAACCTGCGACCTCTAAGATCACAGCTTTAAAGCTTAATCACTAAATCAAATAATTACCATAAAAAATTAGTTGACTTTAAATTTAACTTTGATAAAAGTTCTGCTCGACTTAATTTATGAAGAAAATGTCCGTGAGTACAATTTATAGATTTGATTTGTAAATGAGTTATGCTTGAACATAAAAAAAAAACTTGGGCTAATTAGCAAGCTCAATTGTAAATTTTAGAAGAAGTACATAAACTCGATCAATGAAAACTTATGAACTAGTTTGATTATTTGGCAATCGATAACGTGGCAAGTCCTTTATGTTGAGAACTTGCTTTAATGATGTAGAAAACGTCTCCCATTAGAATTCACAATTGGATGAAAATTATAGGGTAACATGTTTGGTTTTTTAGTAATAAACTTCGTGTTATTTTCAGTTTTTTTTTTAAAATCGTTCTTGTGAGATTTTTTATGATTCCTAAAATTTTAAAATTATATTTTGAAGAGAAATATTATGTATTTTAAAGTAAAATTTTACAGTTTAATTAATAAAAATATAATACACCTTATTGATAAATTAGAAATTTTTTCAAAAAGTACAAATATTTTTTAATTAAAATTTGATGATAAATTTAACAAATCTTAATAAAATAAAATTTTTTAAAACTTACTCAAATCTTGATATATAATTCTTATATAATATAGTTAAAATATAAAGATATTGTATAACATTAATAAAAAAGGCTAATTTTCAAAAAACTGATAATGGATTTTCTTTCATTTTACTAACTTTAAAACCACAATCTAATTTTTTTTTTAAAATCTTCATATTACAAAAATAACTTATTTTTTAAGTTTACCCAATTTTTTTAACCTATTATTTAAGATGCAATAGTGATTAACCACCCCCCATATGTTGAATAATAATCACGTTTTGCACTAATAGTAAACTATAATAAACACTTTAGTTTTTGGCTTAATATATTAAAATTCCTCTAAATTTATTTCGAATAACCCCTCACCTCTCTAAATTTTTAAAGTTATCTCTTACCCCGTAAATTTGTAAAAGCATATCTTAGGACCCCTCGAATCACATGGGGCAAGTGACACGGGTCAAATTGAATAAAAGTGGCGAGTTGTTTGACTATTGACCAAGATAAATAAATAAAAAACTTACTTTTTAATTTTTAATACCCTTAGGTTCGGAAAATTATATAATGGATTGGATTCTTTAATTTCTCTTTTTTATATGAATATCAAGTATCTAATAAATAAATAAAATAATAAAAAATAATATCATAAAATAATTTTTAGGACATTTATTAATTATACAGGGAGAACGGACTAAAATCGGACCATTATATAAAAACCCCTCAACATCACTCCGAAACCTCAATCTCTCTCACCCATTTATCATCTCCGACCGTCTCTTTACCTTACCGACGACCACTATACATCACTTCTGCCCCTTCACCTCTCTGACAACCTCAGTCTCTCTTTCCCCTTCGTAGTCTCCGGCCATGTCTTTGCCAGAAATTTCTAATCATCTAAAAACAAATCTCTAGCATGGGCTATGCCCTACAGAGTTCTTCGCCGGAGTGAACTAGCAACTAATCGCGTTCCGCACAACTCAGGGAAATCAAGAATTTGATTTAATTCCATTGTTTTCCCTTTTAGGTTCGAACTTGATTTTTGCTCTCTTCCATAATTGATTTTAATCATATTGATAGTGACGGGTTAATTTCTTCTCATATGTATTTAATTTAATCTCCTTCTTTGTTTTTGAATAATAAGGAAATTTAATCCCCTTCCATGCCTTTGGATCAGTTGCAGTTGAAAATTTAACTTTGTTTTTCTCTTTGATTATTATAACAATAGAACAAAATTTTGGGTGAGTTTTCTCTTTCTATCTCTTTCGGCCAACAATTTACAGGGGTTCAAGCTTTTTAATTGCATTTGCAACTCTAAAATAGGCATTTTCGTTGCTCTTCCCAATGAGCTTCTTGCATCTATGGCTATCGGCCAAATTATATACTTGCAGATATATGGGTTAACAAACTCAATGAAGTGTTTAGTTAGGAAGTTGGTAATTTTTTGAACTGAAAATGCAAGAGTTCATTCAAGAAGATGGTATTAATTGTGTAAAGAAAACAAGTAAAAGGACTTAAATGAAATTATTGTGTGGATATTGGGGATGTGAAGCTGGGGTTTTGTGAAGGGAAGGGGTGATTAGGGTTAATAAGGTAATTGCGAGAATGTTGAGTATGGTTAAAGGCAGAAGATGGTGTGTTTGAATGAAAAGATGTTGATAGGGATTTAAATGAAAATGTTGAGGGATGTATTTGAATGAAAATACGTGACTGGGTACTTAAATGGAATTATTTTGTGAAAGATTGGTCAAAGATATGATTTATTGAGTTAACCTTCACAGAAAGAGAGGGTCTGCCTTCACCGGAGATGGTGACAACGAGACAGAAAAGGGGCTCAAAAAGACTAGCCTTGTGAACAGCGTAGCCTCTCCGATGCTTAAGTCAGCGACGGTAATAAAGAGGAGGCAAGTAAGTAAGTGAGTTTAGGGTCTAGAATGAGACACCTGGAATACGGGGGTAGCCTCATATTTATAGTATGTAGTTCCTTTGTCGTGGTAGGAATGTATCTCCTCTATTGGGGATGTGGAGTCCTTATTAAGTAAGAATCCTATTTAGGCGTGATTTGCTCTATAAGAGGCTTCTTCTTATTTATCCTATTAGGAAAGGATAATATTCCTATTTATCTGTTTGGGAAGAGGAGTTATGATGTGACTCTATCTCCTATTTAGGCCGGTGAGACCGTGACTCTTCACTCGGCTAGCCGGATGATGATCCGGCTGCAAGGCCGACTGGTGACTGTGAGCACGAGCTTTTCGGTGACCCTTGGAACGATGATGACTTTTTGCTCTAACCTTTTACGGTCTAGTTGTTTCATTATTTTAGAATCGAATCACGTTTGACAAGTTCTTTATTGACAATTTTGAGATCTTTTGACCCCGATTATAATAATAATTAGATCGCTTTTAAGATATTAATCACCTCTTTTCCCCTTGTGCGTAGTAAATTGTTTCATATTTTTTCCTTAAAAATCCGGACATTTTCAGCGAGTCTCGTTTGCATCATTAGATTCTTGGTTCCCCGAGCTTTTCAGAATGTCAAGAATCGCCCCGTTTGAATGCCTGTAGTGTAATTTGTTCACGTTTCGGGCCCTGACAAGCCGGCCTCGTTTGCCTTTTTTTTCCCTAGGATGCCCCGATCCGTCGGCGGCGGCCGGTGCCACCGACGGAAGGCCGGGCCGCGTCAGACGCGGCCTACCGCGTCACCCGACACGGCCTTGGCCCGAACGCGTCGATGGCGCGATTTTTGTGCGGGGTTCCTTTATTTAGATTTTTTCGGGTTTTTCTTGGCCCAAAAAGTCGGGTTTTGGGTCTTTTCCGTCAAATATTGACATTTGAAGGATTAATTTGGATATTTTACACTTGAAAGGGCTATAAATACCCCCTCAAAAATCAGATTTTAGGGACTTTTTGGACCTCTTCCTTTGGCTGGAATTTTTGAGAGAAAAATACAAGAACTAGAGAGAGAAAGCTCAAGAAAAGCTAGAATTCGGGTTAAATCCCCTCTAATCTTGATTCTTAGTTGTTCTTAGGCTTAATCTCGTAGCTTAAACACTAAAATCTATTAAAAATCTTAGGTAAAAATTGATTTAAATAGGATTTAGGGACTTTTTTTCCTCACAAAATCACTAAATCCTTTGCTAAATCGGTTGTTTCGTCGGGTTTTCATTTCAAGCCCGTCACAAAGCTTGCCAAACGTCCGGTTCGAGTCTCGAGAGTGGATTCACGGCCCTTAGGTAACTTTCTGAGTTCCAATCTATTTCTTTTATTATTTATTTTTGTTATTACCGCTGTATTTTCGATTATTTTTTCGGGTGTTTGGTCCCCTTTATTCGTCCTTTTTTGTGATTCTCTATCAAAAATCCGGCTGACGGTTCCGGTGAACGTCACGCCGACTGAACGTCACCTAGGCCACTTCATTGAGTTGGCCTACGAGTCTCTCAAGCGGCCAATCGTCGTTTTATCGGACTTTTTTGGGTTCTTTTCCCCTAAACTAAAAAATCAAAGTTATTTAAACATTTTAAGTCCGAATTTACTGTAACGGGTAAGAAACGACTTGAAATTTTAGCAATCTTGTGTTTTCGGACACAAAAAGGTCGATCCCGGCTTGTTTAGGCATTTTCTTCGACAGGCCACTTCAATGGAACGAAGGCCGACTGAGCGTCATCTAGGCCACTTCGTTGAAGCGGCCTACCATGTCGCTGAGTCGGCCTACCACCTTACTGAGTTGGCCTACTGATAAAAATGTTCAAATGGTCCCTGTTTGTTTTATTCTGTTGTTTACGGCCCATTTCGGTCATTTTTTACCCGATTTTTGTCATTTTAACTCGTTTTCAGTCCCGTTTTCAACCCAAAAAATTTTCAAAAATTCATAAATAATCTGAAACTATTTTTTTATTATTGTATTCTTTTTAAAACTTTATTTTTATTTTTATTTGATTTAATATGCATTTTAATGGCTTAAAAATAATATTTTTGCTAAATAAATTGAAATAAATTGTTTCCCATCAACTAAAAATCCCAAAAATATTCTAAACATATTAAATCTTATTTTAGGATGTTTAGTTAATTTATTTCACCATTTTTAGGTTGTTAAATAATTAATTAACGCCCAAAAATTATATTTTTGTCCCGAAAAATCCAAAAATATCGTTTTCCTCGTGCTTTGTATTTATTTTCAACATTTATTTATCCATGCTTTATTTGTGACTATTACCGAATTAATCTTGCCTCATTTGGAGCCAGGCTCGAGTCGGTAAGTTCGGTTAGAATCGGGCTTCGTCCACTTATTTATTTATTGCTTTATTTATTTTCTCGCATTAGAGAAATGTATAGGCATTTGTAAAGCCTTGTAATAATTTTATTTTCTTGCTTTGTTTAATTATCGCTTTTCATGTGATGTATGGCATATAAAACCGAAAACACCAAGCAATAATCAGATCAAATCGCATAAGAACTAAAGTCACGCTTATTAAAACATAGTCGAATTGATTTAAAAATTGAAAAGTAAGCAACATCATCCGAACCTAGAATCTCTGTTTTAAGGTACGGTCCAACCACCCGGTGGGAATATCGTACCTAATTTCCCGGTGGAGCTTAACCGGGTGGCGAATCTATCTCAAAATACGGGATTATAAATCTCGTATCCCTTAACACGTAAATCGGACTAAACTTCAACTTCAACATCGCTTTCATTATTCATTTTTATCACGCTAAAGTAAGGATCATCCCTTAGCACGCTTCACAGCGCTCGTTGTTTCTCTGCCCCACGCCGAAGAGCATTAAAGCTTACCGTGCAGGCAGGAGGATCGGGGGTCGTCGGCTCACAGTGATGTAGCACCTAGATGGTCTTCCACCCTGTATCTGTAAAATACCAAGTCAACAGAAGTCCCCCCCATGTGATTTGTTAAATCCTTTAGGATTTGTTTAGTCCGTGTGGGCAATCGGCCAAACTCTTCATCTTCTATTTTGGATCCACATATCGAGTGAGTACTCGGCCCCAACTCTTCGTCTTCACCTATAGTCAGCTCATGACAGCTAATTCATTATTAACTTCTTTTTGAGAAATGTGTAAATCGTGGATGAGGTGACACGTGGATGTAATCTACGGCTGAATTTGAAGAGTTGTCTTTTCATAACTGCTTCAAATAGCTCATTTCTGCCGACTTTGCAACTTTTACACTTCATCTTTTCCTACAATACTTCTATTTCTTTCTCTGGCAATTTGAGGGTTTCTGGTAAAGTTTCCGATCAAGTTTAAAGTCTCTGCTCTTCTTCTAACTTCGGTGAGTCTCTAATTTTGAATTCCTTTGTTTTTAGCTCCATCTTCTTATGAAATATGCTATGATTTTTCCTTGATTTCTGGAAATTTTGCTTGCTATGTGATTGTTTTAGTTGACTTTGTATGCTTTAGAATCTCCAGAATGTTCTTGTGCTTTGGATTTCATCTTTTTCGTGTATTCTATTTTGCGAATTTTTGCGCTTGATTCATGCTTTTGCTTCATTGTGCTCTTAGTTTCGTAATTTTGCGCCTTGCTTTGCTTCTGGATCCTTTTATGATTTGCGCCTGTTGGATTTCTGGGAATTTTGCATGTTTTGTTTATCCACTGTTCTTCATTTCAACACCCTCAGATCTTTAAGCTTGCTAAAAATGAGGAAACGGTGTATGACCTCGTCATCCGGTAGTAGTTTTGATAGTGAAGAATCCCATAAATTGTGCCGTGAGATAGCCAAACTGTTGTCTAGGTTATGCCCTCCCTTAGCTATTAACAAGTCTAATTACCATCCTGCCCCTAGGGTCAAGCGTACCGCTAGAAGGAGAATGAGTAATTCGGATGCGTCCAGCTGGGTCCGCTTGGCAGATGATGAAAGTATCGAGCATATGAGCGATGTGAGTCTTGAAGTGGATTCCTCAAAGGTAATGAAGGATGTGGAGAACTATAGTTATGAAGATGGCATTCATCCAGATGAAGTGGTGGGCACGAGTGGCTGAATGGAGAAACAAGACTCTGTAGAAGAAGAGGAGGAAGGGAGGAACATGACCCCCCAGCGTGGATGATATGATCTCATGCATGCACGAGGATCATATTGAGAAAGAGGCTACGATGTATCCATGGCTAAGGGATTGCCGCGTCCTACTTCCGAGTGTGGATGAACGAGTGAACGCTCCTCCGATTGGATACTTCAGCATGTATTTGGATGTAATTAGAGGTGGTTTCAGGTATCCTCGTCCAGCATCTGTCGCCAACCTGCTAGGGGTGTGAGGGTTATGTCCTACTGAGTTGCACCCAAATGCATGGGTGGTGATAATGGGACACCATTAGATGTGGCTTGACCTAGGCCTGGCCTTTAATGCCACCTTTTTCCGTAAGATTTGCTCCATCAAGCGAAACAAGGATGACAACCACTACCAGTTTATGAGGAAGAATGGGATGTACCATTTCTCCAATCGGCCTTCTTATGTTCACCATTATAAGGAGTTTTAGTTTTACATCCGAGTGAATGATGACTACCCTTCCTTCCCTACAACCTGGTCTATTACGACCCCACCTAAGAGGAGGACTAAGGCCAACGATCCCGACCCCCGGCTGTAGATTTTTCATTCTCTGGAGCAATTAAGTGGAGTTTTAATTCGGTCGCCTGGGCCTCTATCTTTGGATACCACCTCCTTGCTCGTGCACCTACTGGGATAACCTATCTTCCTGGGCCGATTGCAATAATCGGTATACTTTTTTTCTTACTTGTTTTTTTTTATATTTCAGTTAAACATGTCTGACATTGAATTTTCGAATGCTCTATTAGCGGCCAAGATGTCACAGAGAAAGAACAACCATACATAGGTGGTTGCTGTGAGTGGGGTTAAGAGGAATCCCTCCGAGTTTGTAGGGTCCAGCAAGCGGGCTACTGTAGCGCTCCTACACATATCGTCTACACCGGATGTGCAAGTCCCTCATCCCGAGGTATGTTTTATATATTGTTCTATGTTGTTGTTTAGACTTCTTTGTATGACATACATCTTGGTGGTTTATTTTTGTAGGTTACCCCATCCGGTCGTAGGAAGGATGGAGGCTCTATCTCCCATCACCCTTCTCCTCGGCCGACACTGGCTGAGTTCATGGATCAATCCTTCCCTAACCTCCCTTGCACGGATGTGACCGTGTAGGGCACTTGATAGGGTGCCTTTCCTCTCTATGCCGATACGGAGGGCTACAAGGAGGAGCCTACGACCTTGCTCTCTTCTCTCTTCTTCCAAGACATTACTCAGGTACTTCTTAATGCCTTTTGTTGACTTTCTAACTTGTGGATTTATGCTAAGTGTTTTTCTTTTATTCTTAAGCTATATCCCGAGGCTCAGAGCTCATACGGAGGGCCCGGGATAAGAGCGACATAAAGCTGAAGCTGAAGGAAAAGGAGCTTACCGACACCAAGCGAAAGCTCACATTGGCCCAGAAGATTTCCCTCAAGCTTGAGGATGAGAGGGGTGAGGCCCAGAGGCTTCAGGCGGAGAGTGATCGGGCGAAGGGCGAGGCGGAGGCCAGGGTGGCTATGTTGGAGAAGGAGCTAGCAGCCGCTCGAGAGGAGGCGTCTAAGGCCAAGGGGACAGCTACCATAATAACGGACAAGGTTGGCAATTGTGGCTTCCTTTATGGCGAGCTAAATTTTCAAGCGTGCCAACTTGTCCACCCTGATCTTTCCTGATCGGACATATATGACGTAGACTTCCCTTCCTATAATGACCTGGCTGCTCATAAGACTGCTCAGGTGGAGGCAGAGAAGGATGGGGAAGAGACCTTGGGCCAAGGTGGTCAGAGGGATGGTCGTGCTTCGGATGTGGATTTGTTAGCCGAGGATTTCAAAGAGACAACCAAGCTGCCAATGAGGGTCTTGAGTCTGGATCGAAGGACGCTTCTTCTCTCATCGAGTCATAATTTTATTTTCTTTAAGCCTTTGGGATTTTGATTTTGTAACATTAATACAATCGCCCTTTGTGGCACTTTATTTATAGCATGCCTTTAATTTTCTTCAATTTCGTGTGCTTGTCGAATGGATTTTACTTGCATTTTTTCTGCTATGCTTTTTTGCCTCCCTGATCCGTTAGGATGAATGAATGTTTACATTTGATCATAAGGATGGTTACTGTAGATTTTCTCTTAGTGTTTGATGAAGCTTCATTCAGTCTTAGGGATGAATGCTTTGATGTTTATTTTTTGACTATGAATTCTTTTGGCTTTAGATCTTCTTAAGTATACTGCAATCGGTCTCAGAGATGAATAGCCCGACTTAAGATTTTCTATTATGTTATACCTTCCTTCATTCGGTCTTGGTGACGAATGTAATGTCTTAGGAAATTTTATGTAGCGCCGTAAGCTTTTGCTTAGGTCTTTTAATATGCCTAAGGGCTCAAGTGTGGCCTAGGTCTTACTAAATATGCCTGTGGGCTTACGAATGGCCTAGGACTTTCAATATGCCTGAGAGCTCAAGTGTGGTCTAGGACTTTTTATTACTCTTGAGGGCTTAAGTGGCCTAGGACTTTTTATAGAGCCGGGTGCGCGTAGCCGGTCTAACGCTGACTCTATGGTCGGGTGAAGTGCTAAGAGAGTTTGATCAGAACTTCTAAGATGCACAAATGTGTAAGAAATATTGAATCTATATTTGTTAGAAAAATAGAAAGATTACAATGTTCGGGCTTATAATGTGATGCCGGATAAAAGTCCGCTTAGAGAGTGCTGCCTCATTAAAAACCTTGCCATAGAAAAAACCCAGTGGGAAAATTCTATGGCAAAGGAAAAAGAGTGCAGACACTTGGCCCCTAAGGGTTTATTGCTACATAGTACTTCCTAAGGCTAGCTATGTTCCAGGTCCTGGGGAGTTCTTTTCCAGCCATTCTGTTGAGTTAGTAGGTGACGGGTCCTACGACTTGAGTGACTTTGTACGATCCTTCCCAGTTGGCTCCTAGCTTGCCTTTGCCTTCTTTGCTCTGTGATGCTGCTGCGTCCCTGAGCACTAGATCACCTTCTTTGAGTCTTACTTCTTTAACCTTCTTCTCATGGTATTTAGAGATTCTAGACTTGTAAGCGGCCGTCAAGATGTAAGCTCTGTCCCGGCGTTCTTCTAAACTGTCCAAGTGATGCCTCAAATTGATGTCATTTTCTTTTTCCGTGTAATAGACCACTCGGTCTGAGGGGGCGCCGATCTCTATAGGCACGACTGCTTTTACTTCGTGTACTAAGGAAAAAGGAGTTTCTCCAGTCGGTCAGCATGGAGTTATTTTGTACAACCAAAGGGCATTGTTAAACTCTTCTGGCCATGCACCTTTCTTTCCTTCTAGCCACTTCCTTAATCCTTCTCCAAGCGTCTTGGTTATCCTTATTGTCTGTCTATTCATCTGCGGGTGTGCTACGGATGTAAATCGATTTCGAATCTTTAGACCTTCGTAAAATTTATGAAATTTCTCAGAGATGAACTGTGACCCATTGTTTGAGACAATTTCGTTTGGCATGCCGAAACGGATGATAATGTGATCCCAAGCAAAATCAATCACTTTCTTAGGAGTGATGGTACTAACGGCCACTGCTTCCACCCATTTTAAGAAGTGATCAATTGCCACAATGATGAATTTCTTCTGTCTAATGGCTTCGGCATTAGTTCAACAATGTCGATTCCCCAAGTGGCGAATGGCCACCCGGTTAGTAGAGGCTTTTACATTGCATGTGGGACGTGTGACTTTTCTGCATGGATTTGGCATTGATGACAAGACTTTACATAATCAATTGAGTCTACTTCCATAGTTGGCCATTAGTAACCCAGGAGCTTGGCTCTTCGGGTAATGGTGGAGGCCGCTTGGTGGGAGCCATAATTTGCCTCATGTATCTCCTAGATTACGTACTTTCCTTCTTCTAGGGTGATGCATTTGACCAAAGTGTTCGAGTAGGACCGTTTGTACAATGTCCCGTTGATGACCAAGTACCTCGATGATTTTTTCACCACTCTAGATGCCTCAACCTTATCCTCTAGAAGGACGTCCATATCCAAGTAGTTAATCAACGGTTGCATCCAAGAAGGCTCTTTTTATTCTACTAGCATTAGGTTCTGTTCTTCTATTGTTGGGGCATGAATGACTTTGAATGGGTAGCTAAGTTTCTTTCATCGGTCTGTGCTAGCTGCATCTTTAGCCAGCTCATCTGCTTTCTCATTTTCTTCTCTGGGGATGTGTTTAAGTACCCACACATTCCCTTTTAACTCAAGTTCCTTCAACAAGGCCTCCACTTTGGCCAAGTATTTCACCATTCCATCCTCCTTTGTTGCATAATTCTTGTTGATCTGGTTAGAGACCAACTTTGAGTCACTCTTGATGCTTACTCTGTCTAGAACAATTTCTTTGGCTAATTCCAAGCCTTTGATCATTTCCTCGTATTCGGCGGCTTTATTTGTGATTGGAAAGGCTAGTTTTGCTGTGTAGCTCATCCATATCCTTTCTGGTCCTTCTATCTAAACTCCGACTCCGACTCCTTCATGGGAAGATGCCCCGTCAACGTATATATGCCATGACTCGGTCTTGAGACCAGGTGAAGGGTTAATTCCAGCAAATTCAGTAACAAAATCTGCCAGGACTTGCACTTTTAGTGCCTTTCTTCCCTCAAACCGTATGTCAAACTCTCCTAGTCATATGGCTCATCCGGCTAGCCGTCTGGAGGTCTCGGGTCTCTGCAGTACCTTTTTCAAAGGGAAGTTGGTTCTAATAATGACTGTGTGAGCTTGGAAGTAGGGTCGAAGCCTTTCTACTGCTAAGACTAAGGCTAAGGCCAACTTCTCAATCTTTGGGTATCTAAGCTCGACGTTCTTCAATACTTTGCTTGTGTAGTAGATCAGGTGTTGGTTCCCATTTACTTCTCTGATCAATACTAATCCTACTACTTCATCTGTGGTCGCTAGATATATGATTAATTCTTTATCCTTCTCTGGCCGACTTAAGAGGTGGTGAGATGAAAAACTCTTTAACGTTCTCAAAGGCTTCCTAGCAGTGTTTATCCCAGCTAAATGCTTTGTCTTTCTTGATAGCTCTATAAAAGGGAAGACATCTCTTGGCAAAAAATGATATAAAGCGGCCAAGTGCGTTCACCCTTCCATTTAGTTTTTGGACTTCATTCAGTGTCTTGGGTGGCTCTATCTTCATGATAGCCTCTATCTTTTCCAAGTTTGCCTCGATTCCCCTTTGGAAGATTAGGAAGCCGAGGAATTTGCCACCTTTTATTCTAAAAGTGCACTTTTTCAGGTTTAATTTGAGCTGATATTGCTGTAAGATTTTAAACATGGCTCTAATGTCTTCCGCAAGTTCCTCCAGGCTTCTGCTCTTGATGATCATATTATCAACATAGACCTCCACTGTTTCTCCTATTTGGCCTTTGAACATGTCATTTACCAGGCATTGATAGGTAGCTCCAGCGTTCTTCAAGCCGAATGGTATAAATTGATAGCAGTACGTTCATTCATACATTATGAAGGATGTATTTTCTTCATCAGTCGAATCCAAAGGAATCTGATGATACCCTGCTTTCGCATCTAGTACGGAGTATATAGCGTAGCCCGCTGTCTAGTCTACTAACTGGTCAATGCTTGGGAGCGGATAACTATCCTTGGGTGTTACTTTATTGAGATCTATGAAGCCTACACACATTCGCCAAGCTCCACTTGCTTTCTTTACCAAAACCATATTCGCAAGCCACTTAGGGTAGTGTACCACTCAGATGTGATTGGCTTTTAGGAGCTTTAGGATTTAAGCTTCAATTGCCTTTTATTTGTCTAGCGCATGAATGTGATTCTTTTCTGGGTCGAGGTTCAAGCGATATTGAATTATCTCGGGTGGTACCCCAGTCATATCTTCATTTATCCAAGAGAAGGTGTGTTGTTCTTCTACCAGTACTCGGCTGATGTCTGCTTTCACAGGTTTTGGGAGTATGCACACCTGCTGATTAGGCCCTACCATCAGTGTCTCTATAAGTCCGACTGGCTTAGCATTCTCCGTCTCTTCCGGCTCTATGACTGCTTCATCTATCTTCAATGTCGCTAAGTAGGTTTCTTGCGCCACTAGAGGGTTGCCTTTAACTATTGTAACTCCTTTTGTGGTAGGGATCTGTATGACCAGGTGTTTGATTGAAATTAGTGCATCCGACTCGGCTAGGAATGGTCTTCCCAGGATGATGTTGTAGCCGATTGGTTCATGCTCTCCACTTGGTCTTTTTATCACCAAGCTCAACTTCCAGGGTGATCTGGCCGAGTGCTGGAACCGAATGGCCACTAAGGCTAACAAGTGGGGAATGGGCAGGCAGCATGTGGTTGTGATGAACTTCAAGTTTGTCAACCACTTCTTTCCTAATCAGATTAATAGAGCTGTCAGTGTCAACAATGATTCGCCCGACCATTTATCCTTCCACCAAGGCTTCTAGCACAAAGGGGTCTACATGTGGGTTTTTTACTAAACTCTGCTTTCGGAAAGGTCTGCTTAGTTTTGAGTTATCTTCAGTATTTGATCTTTTGCACTCGAAACTCTTCCTTTTTTAAGGGGACCCTTCAAAGCCTGGTCCGTCTGTGATTACCATCACTAGCCCCTTTAATTTCTGTGATGGCTTATCTTTATCATCCTTCTTTGATCCGGATCTGCTCTCTTTAGTGATTCCTCTCACGAAATGTGAAAGCATCCCTTGTTCGATTAAGGCATGAATTTCATCTGCTAAGACGCGGCATTCGTCCGTATCATGGCCTCTATACTTGTGGAATTTGCAGTACTTATCCGCGTCCTTCCCAACGAACTATTTAGGCGTCACCCTTGGATATTTGATAGATTTCCTATCATCGCTCTTTTGTATGGCCAACAAGATTTCTCGCAAGGGAGCGTTTAACTTTGAGCGGTATCTACTTTGGGTAGAGGACTGCTCACGGTAGTTCCCCCCTTCTTCTTAGTCCTCCGGTCTTCAGGCCGAGTTCTTTCAGACGTCCTGTATGGCCTATCAATCTCATCTACTTCAATCAAGTTTTTCATAATGGTGATCATTTGATCCAGCTTCTTGGGTTGCCTTTGAATGAGCTCTGCACGGAGTCTTTCATTCCTCGTGCCTCTAATCATAGCTTTCCTGGCGGTGCTATAGTCCAGGTCTCGTATTTATAAGCAAGCTTTGTTGAATCATTCAATGTACGAGCGGAGTGACTCATCCGCCCTTTGAGTGATCTCGTTCAGATTATGAGTGTAGTTCCTGCAGGGATAGAGCCAATAAATTGCGTGCAGAACTTTTGCCTTAGGTCATCCCAAAAATCTATGGACTCAACTGGCAATGAGTCAAACTAGTAGGCTGCTAAACCGATTAATGTGTTGGGGAAGTTCTTGCAGGCATGTGCTTCCGAGGCGTATGCTAAGTCCATCTTGTTCTTGTAAGTCCGGATATGGGTCCGTGTCTCCACTGTAGTTGTCGATGAATGGTAGCTTGACTCGGGAATTGAGTTATTCTGCGAGGATCTCCGTACTAAATAAGGAGTCAAAAATTTCCAGCAGGGGTACTTGAAGAGAAATAGCGTAGTCGTTGAGGCCTTCCTTGAACATCTTCTGGAACTCCGGGTCATCCCAATATCTGAACTTCATGGGCTTCGACTATGAGCCTATTGGTGGTGGCGGAGGAAGATGAGTGGAGTGGTTTGGACCTTGATATGGACCACCCGGGTGAAAGAAGCTTGATGGAGTTGGTCCTCGTGGGTAGTGTGCGCCGTATGCCAGTTCCTTCGCCGCGGCCCATTCCGCCTGCCTTATCTTCAACATACCAATCAGATCCCTCCATGAGGGGACTTCCAGGCTCCTATCCATAAAGGACATGTCGAGGTTAACATTGTGTTAAGCCTGTTGGGAGCCGCCTCCTGCAAAATTAAGACTCATATAAGCATTGTTTGGCCCCACCGAGTGAGTGTTGAGAGACCCATACTGCTGGGAGTTGTGTGGCCCTTCGGGGAGAGCATTGTGTGGCTCACCCTGATTGGTGTTGAAGGATCCTCCCGGGTGAGCATTGTAAGGCCCGACCCAATGAGCAATAGGGTGGATGATAGCTTCCACATTGTGAAGCGGTCCGCTTGTTATGTGTCCAACCATTCCCTCTTTCACCACTCCGAATAGATTCCTCCACAGTTGATTTTGGTCCTCGGGGGAAACCTGGTAGCGTTGAGCGAAGCTTTTGAAAAACGCCATTCCGGTTGCATAGTTTGCCGGCACGATGGAGTCTATAGCTGGAATTGTAGAGGAGAGGGGCACCGCTGCAGTTGATTGGGAGTTAATCGTCGTCCCTGAGTCATTGGCGTGTCGTTGGCCGTTTGATCGTGATTTTGACGGTCGTCCATCTGGTTGGATTTTTGTGTTCGTTGGAAGACAAAATTCTCGCCGGAGCAAGTAAGTTTGTCCATGCTCACCGCACCATTGAAAGATTGGTCAAAGATAGGGTTCCTTAAGCTAACCCTTACAGAAAGAGAGAGGGTCTGCCTTCGCCGGAGATGGTGGCTGCAAGACAGAAAAAGGGGTCAAAGTGAGTAGCAGTGTGAATGGCGTAGCCTCTCTGATGCTTAAGTCAGCGACGGTAATAAAGAGGAGGCAAGTAAGTAAGTGAGTTCTATGGTCTAGAATGAGATACCTGGGATATAGGCGTAACCCCATATTTATAGTATGTAGTTCCTTTGCCGTGGTAGGAATGTATTTCCACTATTGGCGGTGTGGAGTCCTTATTAGTTAAGGATTCTATTTAGGCGTGATTTCCTCTATAAGAGGTTTCTTCTTGTTATCCGATTAGGAAAGGATAATCTTCCTATTTATCTGTTTGGGAAGAGGAGTTATGACGTAACTCTATCTCTTATTTAGGCCGGTGAGACCGTGACTCTTCACTCGGCTAGCCGGATAATGATTTGGCTGCTAGGCCGACTGGTGACGTGGCACCTAGATGGTCTTTCACCCGATATCTGTAAAATACGGAGTCAATATTTTAGTATTTTTTTAATATTTACTCTTAATGACACATGTCAGTGTACTATTTGTTTGACTTTTTTTAACTATGACACAAGGCAGCGAGTGTATTACACTCTCTAAAGTGAGACTGGTTGAGTTGTGTAGAGGGGGTTGAGCGGTATACTTTAGACAAAGTTCAAAGATGGAGAGAGGAACTTTAGACAATTTTAGGGGGGCGAGAGGTGTCTTTAAAAGCTCAGGGGGCGAGGGACTAATAAAAATAAGTTTAAAAGACTACAAATGTATTACGCCTCAATTTTTCAAAGAATAAGTGGTACAAGAAAGTTGTGATAAGAAAAAACCATTTATGTTATCTAGTTAAAAAACTTTAAAACATTTTCTTTCAATGTGAATTGAAGATTCATGTGAATATTATATTTCGAACAGATTTGAGACAGGAGATGATGTATGGCCCCTTAATTAATATCGGTGGTACTACGCCCGTCAATTTAAATCTATCAAATTAAATTATAAAAAATCTCTTTATATATAATGTTTGTAGATTCATCTGTTACTTATCTATTATTATTAAGAGAAAAGGACAGGAGTTATTTTTTTCTTTTTTTAAAAAAAAAATAATGAACAGTTTAAAAAGAAAAAGAGATTAATAAGAGGAAGAATAAGAAATTCTTGTTGAGTTATAGGCATTTTTTATTCAAATATTTAGAGTAAATAATCGATAGGATGCTATCTTATCAAAAAACTAAATTAAATTTGAAATTTTTTCCTAAATACAACAAAATAGAATTAAATAAAATCAATAAAAATATTTTAAATTTTGAGAAAATAGATTTAGGAAATATATTAGTTGATATATTTACTTAAATGATAATTATGAAATTTGAATTGACTTGATTAGATAAATAAAAATAATCCATTATCTTATATTCCATAAGAAGGAGTTACTATTATAAAAATTTTCATAAGAAGGAGTAAGTACTATTATAAAATTTAAATCTTTTCTTAAATAGGATTATAATTTATACTTTTTGTCAATATTTAATGAGGAAAAAAGAGTCACACTATTTCTTAAATACAAAGGAGTGCCATTATGAAATTTAAATTTTTTCTTAAATAGGATTATAACCAACAGAATTAAATAAAATTAAGAACAATAAATTTAATTTTAAATAAATAGATTTAGGAGATATATTAATTGACCTAATAATTTAAAATATTACAATATGGGAGTAGATACTATTATAAAATTTAATTTTTTTCTTAAATAGGATTATAATTTAAAATTTTATGCAAAAAAGAGTCACATTAATTCCTAAATATATTTTTTAAAATTTAATTTGTTGTGGTTTTCTTAAATAATTATTGTGATAATAATAGAATATTTTTACTTATTTATCCTGATTAAATAATTAAAAAATTTCCATTATTATTAAATTTGTAAAAAAATCTGTGTATTTAATTAATTGTTAATTATAGTTTAAAATATGGAATTCAATTTGAATTTTTAATAAAAAATGTATACATACCAAATAGAACATTTTCATTGACTTTGTTTGGATCAAGCAATTTTATATAAGGGACTACTTCGAATAAATTCAAACTAAAATTTTGGTCATTGACCTCCTGAACAATCGTTCTCGACGAAAATATTTTCTACATTCATTTTTTGTTGGCTTAGGCGTTTTAATATTATTCTGGTTGATAATGAAGTTCCTCATATTGTACACCTTGAGTTCTTGAAGATTATCAACAAACTTAAAAATATTATTTTTTGTTACCATCGCTTATTTGCGATCTCCCTATTGCAATATTACAAAACATAAAAAAGAGTAGAGTTTTTTTTGTTAGTTATGCGATTTTATTAAACATTTATTGTGACAAATTTTTTAATACTCAATGATGTCAAATAATTTATTAACATACCTTTTCGTCTTGCAAAATTATTTCAATAGTAAATATTGCATCTGGTTTACTACGTTCTGGATGATCCAAATGCAGAGAACACGTAGTTTGAGGGTCCATTGCATCTTAGTTGGATTTATATCACAAATGAAATCCATCTTCAATTGCACCCTAAGTGGGTTGATATCATCCACCGAATTATGTTTCTGCTTCAACATAATGAACAATATACTTTTCTACAGTTATCTTGTGATTTCCTGTCAAAATCTGATGAGGAAAAAGGAGTGACACTGGTTCTTAAATAAGAAGAGTAACTAATGCTATGAAATTCTAAATAGGATTATAACGAACAAAATTAAATAAAATCAAGAACAACAAATTAAATTTAATAATAAATAGATTTATGAAATATATTAGCCTTCCAAATCAACAATAATCTATTCTTAAACAGATTTATAATTTTGTTGACAGATATAATTTGTAATCTATTGAAATTTTTTCTAAAATAGGATTATAATCAACAAAAATAAGAAATTGGTTATAATCATTATGAATATTAAGAAATAAGAAATACCATTATTATAGAATATGATTATAATTTGGTTATAATCATTTAGAATTTGATTATATACAGATTTAAGATATATATTAGTTGATCAAATCAACAATAATCTGTTCTTAAACAGATTTATAATATTTTTGGCATATATAATTTATAATCTATTATATGACAGAATTATTTTCTACTTTATAATTATAATCCTATTTCATATTTCTTATTTCTGTTGGTTAATATTAACCAATTTAAGTTAATCCTATTTTAGTTAATATTAACCAATTTGTGATATAAATCTTATTTTACTTAATATTAATCAATTTCTATTTTAGAATTATAATCTTATTTTAAAATATCTTAGAATTATAATCCTATTTTAGAATTATTATAACCAAATTCATAATGATTATAACCAAATTATAATCCTATTCTATAATAACGGTATTTCTTATTTCTTAATATTCATAATGATTATAACTAATTTCTTACTTTTGTCGATTATAATCATATTTTAAAAAAAAATCAAATTTTAAACTTTAATTAGCAATATTTAAATATATAGATTTTTTTACAAATATAATTTATAATCTATTCTTAAATAGGTTTATAATTTATATTTAATGTGACTCTATAAGAATTAATGTGACTCATTAATGTGTCTTTATAATAATTGACTACTTTTCCTATTTTAGAAAAAAAAGAGTCACATTAATACCATTAGTATAGTAATATAAATTGAATAATATGGTAATAAAATAAAATAAATTTAATAATAAAATTAAAATATTTATTTTAAAAGGTATAAGAGTAAAAAAGTAATTTAGGACTATCTTACTTTTATATATTATATAGATATAAAAGTGCCACTATTGTGGTTGATTAGTCTCGTAGATAACTTCTAATGTAAATTCTGATATAAATTCTAATCGTTGAACAAGTTCACTTCAACAAATTAAAAATGTCACATTTATTATTCAATTTAAATTAATAAATTTTAAAACAATATTAATAACATTAATTCAGTGAATTACAAGATATTTAATTCAGTTCATTTTCAATAAAATTCAATTCCAACTAAATCCAATTATAAATATCCAGTTGGATCCCAGTAAACCCAATTTCGAGTTCAATTTCAGTTCAATAAATCTAAATGCAGTTCAATTTATTTAAAAAAAACACTAGTTGATTCAATTCTAAAAAATGCATAGTTTAGTTCACACTAACTAAAAGATGTGTACCGGATGATTTAGAGGTAGTTTGGTTAACTGTTACATATATTGTTGTTGATAGTTTTATGTTATTGTAGATAACTTTTTTGTCTGAAAAAAATTATAAGCAAATTTGATAATTATAATTAAATATTTAGAACTGGATGTTTATTTCCGAAAGGGAATGTTCTTTCACCGTGAATGTAGCTAAATTGTATTAAAATAAAATTAATGTAAGTTTATTATCATTAAAGTCTGAACTGAATTGAATATAATTAAATTATAGTTTAAAATAACAACATATTTTTGTCTCACCACATTTAACCATATTTATTCTAAGATGTTTTTATTCTTTTCCAGTGTTTTAAAAAGCGCTAGGCGTTATTCGGGTGGCCGGAGCCTCAAAATGTATAGGTGGAATCTGAACGGGGCCTAGGCGGAACTTGGGCGGACTTTTATTTTTTATTTTAAAATACTTATTATATATATAAAGATATAAATTCAACTAAAAAGTAATTCTATGTATCTATAAAAGCATGAAGTCCTAAAAGACTCTTTTACTCTTATACATTTTACAAAAAATTTTACTTATAACTTTTACATATATAGATTACTAATTAATATTACTTACCATGAATAATAAATGATGAAACTGAAGTCCTAAAAGACTCTTTTACCCTTATACCTTTTAAAAAAAATTATCCTTATACCTTTTTACATGTATAGATTACTAATTAATATTACTTACCATGAATAATAAATAATTAAACTAACTACAAACAATATGAAAAACAGTAAAAATTATATTTCAGTTATATTCATAATAATCATAACAATACTAAAATATAAAGTTAAAATAAAATTAAAATAATAATAATAACAATAATAATGATATAATATTTGATGAGGAAAAAATAGTCACATTAATTCTTAACTAGGATTATAATCAATAGAGTCATATTTTTTAAATTTTAATTTTTTGTTCATATTGTTCAATTCTTTAAAAAAAATTTACAAGTTGATTCCAATTTTTTTTACCAATGTGAATATTTGATATGTTATTACTAATTTTTTCAATTATTTATTGACATATAAGAGTTTTCTTTACCTTAATTGATTTTACACTATATATGAGCAAATTTTACTACCGTCTACAATAATTATTAAATTAGATATTTTCTCATAAATTTAAATTAATATTAAATCAATGCTTCTTCAATCGGAATTTTAGGAAATTGATTTTAATATATTTCCCGAATAGGTTTAATTTAGAAAATGATAATAATTAATAGCAGTAACTACTTTTTATAAGGAAACAATTAGTTAGGGTAAATTATATAGTTATTGTTATACACTTATAAATTGTGCCAATTTTCACAATCAATATAAATATTTGTATCAAAGCAGTAAAAATAAAAGACTACACGAGTTTGATAAGCACGGAAGCTATCGAGATAAAAAGTTTATACTTTAATATTTATCGTTATGGATTCATACAGGTTAGTCTTTTTTCAACTGAATACAAAATATCTATTTTGCATACTTGGAATTTGAAACGAATCAACACAAAAATTATAAAATATAATTGTACTTTTAATTTAAATATACGTTGATTTTGAGCTTTTGTGAGTTATTTTGGTTCTGTAGGAATAAATGTATAATATCGCTACTTGACATGTCGAATAATACAGTCAGTGCCTACTTTAATGAAATGAAATATGTACAATAAACAGATTTTTTGAAGTTTGGACTTACTTATCATTAAAATACTTATTACGAATGACCTATCCGTAAATCGCACGGGAACTACACTAGTTATAATAATATAAAATATCAGAAAACATAATTTAGACCATGTTTTAAAAATCACTAAGTGCTATTTGACGGTATGGACCTCTTTATTAGTGGCATAGAGCATATTATTTCTCGGTTTGAATTCAAAATGACAATTTTATTGTGAGAACACTTTAATGTACTATAGTTTTACCAATTAATCTACTTTTTATTAATAAACTATTATTATTATAAATAGAGGTGTTCATCGGTCGTTTTGGTAGAATAACCGAACCAAACTAAATATACCAAAAACCAAACAACTTAGAAAATGTAAATTGAAATAGAACCGAAAATAAAAAATAACCGAATCAAACTGACCAACTTAATTCAGTTGATTCGATCAATTTTTTGGATTTTTTTCTTTTATAATGAAATAGTTGTCATTGATCAACTTTGCATAATTTAAGTTAGTATTTAAAGTTAATAAAATTGAATAATTGTTATCACAATAACCAATAAGCGATATGTGCACAAATTAGTTGCACAAATTAGTTGCTTGGCCACCAATGTTCTTACTTCAAAAGCAAAGTGGTTCTTTATTGTGACCCTTTAATATCTCATTCAGGAAGAATTTGTATAAATTAAAGCCCAGGAGTGCATCTGTGTTCGATACAAAAATCTAGAATTATATAACCTGGCACGGTTGGTCTGTCAACAGGAGGTGATTTCACTTATCTGTATCAAGTGGTGTTGGGAGGGGTGTGTAGGGATATTAGAGAGAATTGTATTATGTGTCCCCTTCTTATGTGTGAGTTTCTCCTCCTTTTATAGAGGTTTAGGGGTGGTTAGTGGGTCTCATGTGCCTTGGTTTAACCATTAGGTATAGGCCCTCTGATACATGGTCCATGCCACATGTCCCCCCTCTTAGTAAGTTAAGAAATATATTTATATATTTGATTGTTACTTGTGCTTTAAACGATGATCGAAAATTCCTGCATTAATTGGTATTGTTAAAGGATACAACATGTTTGTTGAGACAAATGCACATGTTGTTGGATGGTAATAAGTTTTTTTTGCAAAACTGATTTGGTGTCGTGGATCTCGTTGGATTAGATTTTGCGTTTGAGATAATGGTATTGCTATTCGAGCCCAACCTGATTTTATGTTGGGGAGGGTGTTGTAAACTTTGTTGGTATTGTTCTCCTATGTTGGTGTGGTTATTAAAGTGTAAAAACAATCCCATTAGGTGTTCGCTTCGGTAAATGCAATATTGTCACTATTGGATGTCTTTTTGTTGGTTATGGTAAGGGTGTTGACATAGCCGATAGTGAATATGATTGCTTTCATTTTATCATCCCTCTCTCTAAAGGGTTTTGTTGAGCACTTAGCTTTTAATGGTTTGTTCATCATGTTTCGGGCCTTGTCAGACATACACCCTTTGGAAACATTTTATACTTGGATTTGTGAATGACAAGCGATACATCAGACGTTCCCTCAAGTAATGGCTACTTTGAGCCTTATCTTCTTCAATTTCGCATAGGGATATAGCTTTGTTGACCTAGCTTTTGATTGTTAAGGATATTGCCATTATATATTGGCAATGGTAATATTTGGCATTGGTAACATGAATGGGGTGTTGGCAATGACAACCTTGCGTTGGCGGTGGCCATTTTTTCATTGGCAATGACAGTTTTGTTAGCAACGTAAAATGATGTTGAAAACATGAATAGGTAGTTGGCGATAGCAACCTTGCATTGGGTTGGTGCTTTGAAAAACTTTGATAGTTTTGTTGTTATCTCTTTTGTGAACGATGTCTCAATTGTATTTGTGGTAGTTGGACAATATCTTGGTAACGATTATGATAGATCATATTTCCCATTAACTTACTCTATTAGTTTCGATCTTGTGTTGGTAAAAGGTAATTCTATTGGGTATTTTTTTAGTTGGCATAGTGCCTTAGATTCAGTTGACTCTAGAGAGAGGGGTCATTTGAACTTTACTTTTGTAGATGTAGTTTGGTCTTGATTGGATCCGATTTTATGGAAACATGTCGGGTGTTATTTTATGCAACAAATATTTTGTTGGTGATCACTTCTTGGGTGTGGTATTGGAAGCAATAGCTGTCGTATAACGAAGATATTCCCTTTGAATATATCAGATTTGCCTTGGAGCGTATCTCCTTAATAAGTTATACTCATATATTTTGTGTCTCTTGTGGGACTTATTACTTGGGAGGCATTGTTGGACTGATTTTGTTGTCTAATAGCTTTTGATGTATTTTTAGTGTTTTGGTTGTAAACCAACCCATTAGCATTTGATTGGATAATGGCTTCAATTGTATTGGTTTTGATCTTCAATTAGATTGGATGATGCCAATGTTCCAAATAAAAGACCTTTAGAGAGTATCCGATAGAGGTTTCAATTGAACTGAACTAGAATAGATCTTCAAATAGATTGGACGATGCCAATGGTCTAATTAAAATAGCCTTTAAAAAAATATTAGATTTGAACTTCAATTGAATTGCATTAGATTTAAACTTCAATTAATTTGGGCAATGCCAATGTTCCAGTTAGAATAGTCTTCAAAGAGTTTCTATGATTTTATATTATGAAATCGTCCAATAAGGATGTTCCCCTTTGTGTCTTCGAGTCTTCATAATGCACATTGACTGAGTAGTCAATTTATGACATGTGGCTTAAGGTCTTTTGTTAAATATATCATCTTCTAGTTTTGATATATTTCTGTTATGCTTGCTAATGCCAACAGGTTGTGGTGTTAGAAGGCTATATTCTTGCGAATACCAACTAATTATTGCGTTGGAAAGCTCTATACTTTGGAAAATGCCAATAGGTTATGGCATTAGTAGGCTCTATGCTTGTTAATGCCAACAAGTTCTGGCATTGGTAGGCTTAATGCTTGTAAATGCCAACAAGTTATGGCGTTGGAAAGTTTTATACTTGGAAAATTCTAACTGTTCGCGGCGTTGGTAGCCTCTTTGCTTGCCAATGCTAACAGTTGTAGCGTTGGTAGGCTCTGTGCTTGCGAAAGCCAATGGGTTATGGCATTGGAAATCTTTATTCTTTGGAAAATGCCAACTGTTGAAGTGTTGGTAGGCTCTATGCTTGCGAGTGCCAATTGGTTATGACGTTGGAAAGCTTCTTGCTTATGATTTCCAACTAGTTGGGGACAAGTTTGAGCTGTCGAAGAATGAAGCTATAATGCTATTGAGTGAATTCATTGGTCAAACATCTTTAAGTTGTCGGACGAAGTAGAAAGTTGCTTTGTTGTTGGGCAACATTTTTGGATTACTTGATAAGGGTGACTTGTTGGATTGATAAAATTGTTCAGATGGTTAGTTGGTTTTTTGTTGAATCGTCATTTGTAAGACCAATACCAACGAGTATATGTGATGTCGTTGGGATAGCTAATTGATTGAACTAATTGTCAAATAACTTCGGATAAATTACCGAATTGATATTCCATCTGACTTTAGGCGAACTGATTAGAGTAATTGACTATAGCTTTGCACCAATCCGTTAAATGGATGGTTAAGTAGTTTTGTTGAGCGAATGACATATAGTAACTCCACCATTGGTCGAATCTATTAGACCTGTGGTCGGATCCATTGAACCGAAGGTCAAATAGGTTTGTTAAGAGAATGTCCCATAGTAATGAGATTGTTGCTCTGATCCACTAGACCGATGGTTGAAATAAGCTTAAGCAAAAGTGAGAATGACCATTGCTTAATTGAACCATTTTGAAATGCTTTTGATAAAAGGGCTTTGGCGGAGTGACAGAGGCCTATGTGAAACCTTTGAATGTAATCAAAGTTTATCAAGAGACCTTGGACATGTTTGATAATATTATACAGCCCTTGGATATGTTCACCACTTTCCACTAACTCGTCTAAATTACAAAAATCGAAAGTTAATGTTATAGTGTTTTTGGTCGAGTCCAATAGATTAGTGATTGAATTTGTTAGACTGTTGGTCGAATAGCTTTGATGGGCGAAAGAGCAATTCGTTTATGTTGTTGAGGTCGTTGGTCAGATTTGTTAGGCTGATGGTTGAATTCATTGGTCATTGGTCGAATCCGTTTGGACAATGGTTGAAACCGTTTGATCAATATTCTTGAGTTATTGGACAAGCCAGCAAATCACAATTTTTTGTTGCCCTTAGGCGAAGTTATTAGACTTTTGGTCAAGTGACTTATTATTTGTTAGGAAGAAAAGCGGATGGCCAATATGATGGTGCTAATAACGAACCCATGGGGCAAATTCATTGTTGGAACAATTCTTTATGGATCAATAGGTCAACAGCCCATGTCATGCCACCGTTCGGTGATTTTGTTAGAGATAAGACGAATAAAGAATGGTAGGATGTTGTTGGGAAAATTCGTTAGATAAATAGGCAATGTCAGAGTTGGGAAGTTTTGTTAGGGTATAGGCAAATGGCCAATGTCATGCATTTGTTCGATGAATCCAAAAGGGAATTGGCGAATAGCCAATGTCATGCCACCGTTAGGTGAATTCGTTAGGGAAAGGCTGATAGCCAATGTTAGGATGTAGTCTAATAGCCAATGTTATACCCCCATTGGACGAATCTGAAGGGGAATTTGCGAATAGCAAATCCCAATTTTTGAAATATACGATTTTTCGTTTGATAAGGGTGCTATACCTATCTTGTACTCTTTAATTTTGTGTTGGATAAGGTTGTTAAGCCCAATTCCCAAAATATTGTCCATTAGATTAGGGCGCTGCGCCCAATTCTTTTAACCTTCAATTAATGTTAGATGGGTGCTACTCCTAATTTTTTTATCCTTCAAGAACTGGTGGAGGGGTGTTTTGCCCAATTGTTTAATCCTCAATGTTTGTTGGAATGATGTTACGGAAACTATTGGAAGTTTTGTTGGATGAGTGTTGTGCCCAAATTATTATTGGATAAGAGTGTTATGCTCAATTATTATGATTTACAATTTCTTTTGTGGTACGCCCAATTCTCAATTAATGTCGGATAAGGATGCTATGCCCAATTGAAATATACAATTTTTGTATTGGATAAGGGTGCTACGCCCATTTTGTCAATTAATGTTGGTTGAATGCTATGCCCAATTTTTGTAATCTTTGCTTCGAGTTGGAAGGGTGCTTCGCCCAATTCTCAATTAATGTCGGATAAGAGTGTTATGTCCAATTTTACTCTCCAGTGAGTCGGATAAAGGTGCTATGCCCATTTTGTATCAATTAATATTGGTTGGGTGCTATTCCCAATTCTCAATTTATGTTAGATAAGGGTGCTATGCTCAATTAAAATATACAATTTTTGTGTTGGATAAGGGTGCTGCGCTCATTTTGTCAATTAATGTTGGTTGGGTGTTATGCCCAATTCTTGTAATCTTTACTTCGTGTTGGGTGAGGGTGCTATGCCTAATTGAAATATACAATTTTCGTGTTGGATAAGGGTGCTATGCTCATTTTGTCAGTTAATGTTGGTTGGGTGTAGGTGCTACGCCCATTTTGTCAATTAATGTTGGTTGGGTGTTGTGAGCACGGGATTTTGCTATCCCTCTCGTGAGACGATGATGACGTGTACCCAATTTTAATGCCTCAAAATAAAAGTTCTCTTTAGAATTTTTATTACCAAAATAATATTCCTCGCGAATTTTATACTTTGTATAATCCAGTTCGGCGTGGCCGATAATACGTCCGGTAGGAGCTTGAACCGATGGTTTACACCCAAATTAAAAAATACCCATTAAAATATCTTTAAAAATCAAAAAGATACCTTTTCACCCATTATTAAACCACTTTAGGCGACTTTTTAGGCTTCTAGGCCCGCTGCCTGTCGGTATGCTGCAGGCTGATGCCACCAGCGGCATCAGTCATACTGCCGGAGACATCACCATGTCGCCGGCGGCATCATCCATACCGCCGGCGGCATCGCCATATCACCGGCGGCATGACCCGAGACGGGTCCCTACACAAATAGCCTTTCAGCCACTTTCGACGGAATTGGTCAAAAAGGCCTCGAAAAACACCCCATTTCACCTATAAAAGCACACCTTGAGCTGCAATTTAAATGGGGGGAACCATCTAATGTTAGAATTTTAACGTTAGAATGAGAAAATAGATTTTAGTGAGATAAGAATTAGATAAGGCAGAAAAAAAATGATTTCGATCCATTTTTCCCTGGTTTTTCTTCTTTGAATTATCTGATTGTGAGCTTAAAATTAGTAAATCCTGTAGTTAAAAATCAACTTAATTGGATTTAGAAACCCGAAACACTCAAATTTACTACTAAATAGTCATAATAAGCTCCCCGGAGGCATTTCTTTTCGGTTCACGAAGAGGTGGATTCACGGCCTCGAGGTAAAAATCCTGAGTCTCACAGCTCTTTGGCATTAATATTACTGATTTATGTTAATTTTTGCTAATTTATATTCATTTTTTGGGTTTTCGGCCATTTTTTACTATTATCCCTGCTGCTGCGAGAAATTAAAGTCGCCGGAGACATGTGATGTCGTCGGCGGTATCAGCCATATTGCCAGAGACATCACTGATACCGCCGGTGGCATCACATTCCCTAGAGACTTCATTTTCTTGTAGGACCCTTTCTTTATGGTACTCAGAAAGCCATGCAACTTGCCTGCATACTGATGTCACCAGCGACATCAACCATATTGCCGGCGACATCACTTGCGTCGTCGGCAGCATGACATTCTGGACAACAGTTTTATTTTCATTTGTTCCCAGATTAGTTACTGTCCAAAACTAGGATGTACAGTGTAACAAGGGAGGTCCGAAACCTTCCGAAAATAGACCCCACCCCGTGACATGTGGCATTTTTTCATTTATAATCCTGTTAAAGCAAAGATCAAATCTAAAATTCGGTTAAAAAAGGAATTCCCACAAACACCGTTCGAATCTCGTTTTAGCCATCCAATCGGGCTTTATAATATAGTAAATAAAATATGTCATATCCGTGCTAACCATCCTCTGCAGGTAGATGTAAATCGGACATTCAGGTATTTTATTTATCGTATAGAAAAATGTACAGGATTTGAAAGCTTTGAAATAACTTTATTTTCCGCGCTTATTTTTGAATGGCTGTAAATATTCTATTCAACATTTCAATTGCTTGATAAACGCTAAAATAACAGAATAACTGAAAACACAAATTAATAGGATGGATTAAACCGATTAAAAAGAATGAAGTATCTTAATTTGGCCTAATAAAAAATAGATAACATCATCCGAACTCAGAATCTCTACTTAAGGTATGGTCCAACCATCCGGTGGGAAAATCATACCAAAATTTCCCGGTTGAGCTGAACTCGGTGGCGACTCTATTTTAAGTACGGGATTTCGATCTTGTATCTTTTGAACGTTGAAATGTGCAAATCCATTTTTCGATCACATCAATCATACATCTCCCCGTCATTTCAAGAGGCCGGCACACCGGCCCAGCTCAGCAGCCGCCGTGCGAAATGTCGTCCGCTCACAGGTGTTATACCCAATTCTTGTAATCTTTACTTCGTGTTGGGTGAGGGTGCTATGCCCAATCTTCAATTAATGTTGGATAATGGTGCTATGCCCATTTGAAATATACAATTTTCGTGTTGGAAATGGGTGCTACGCCCATTTTGTCTATTAATGTTGGTTGGGTGCTATGCCCAATTTTTGTAATCTTTACTTCGAGTTGGAAAGGGTGTTATGCCTAATTCTCAATTAATGTCAGATAAGGGTGTTATGCCCAATGGAAATATACAATTTTTGTATTGGATAAGGGTGCTACGCCCATTTTGTCAATTAATGTTGGTTGGGTGCTACATCCAATTCTAGTAATCTTTACTTCGTGTTGGGTGAGGGTGTTATGCCCAATTTTTAATTAATGTTGGATAATGGTGCTATGCCCAATTGAAAAATACAATTTTCGTGTTGGATAAGGGTGCTACGCCCACTTTATAGTATTGTGAAGATCTTCCTTTGGATTAGGCCATTCCATATGATTAGATCATCCGGTGTATTAGCATTTACCGGGCTTCCGTACGTGTGATCACTTTAGGGAAATATTTTTATCATCTGACAAATACAATGTGCATCTATGAGTACCAGCATCTGATAGGACTGACCATGCATTGGAAGCTCATTATAATCGTTCGACATTTTGAATTTTGTAAAACAGCTTGACATTGGATTGATGATTCTGACGAATGTCATAGACTTCTTGCATTTTCCTTTGGCATAATGACAAAGTGAAAGTATACTTCTAATACAAATTGTTAGCATTCGATCATAACATAAAATGCACATTTCTGAGGTATATTCTCAATATTCTAGTAAGATAATACGAAGGAAAGGAAAAGGAAAATGTATTAGTGTTACCTTTAGTTTTGGAGGTGGTGACTATGTTGGAGGGATTTTCCTAATTTAAATTAGAACAAGTAAATTTATAGCTCAATTGTAGTAGTTTTTTTATTTGATGGACATTTCAATGGCATTTGAACTCCTCGTTGGGATGATTGACATGTTGGGATCTCTATTGGAGTGATTTGAGTGACCTGAGGCCCCCTATCGGTGTGATTCAAACATGCCAAGACTCCCATTGGTATGGTGGTTGATTCAGATGAATTAAGATCCAACATAGATCTTTTAGTTCATGGAATCATTTTCGATCAAGATATTGCTAGCAGTAGGTTCAAATCCTCTTTCCAGTTGGAAAGCGAATCAATCCATTAGAAACCTTCCAACCGAACAACTCTTTGCACACTACAAATGGGGGCAGCGAATCCAACCCTATCAATTCATTGGAAGCGTTTCCAACCGAATTTCTATTGAAACCTCTAGTCTTCCCATTAAGAAAGAACTGTTGTCAATTTACACTTCCTATCCGAACGCCTCCACAAATGGGTAATCCATTGGAATCCTTTACAACCGAACAACTATTTGCACACTATGAATAGGGACATTGAATCCAACCCTATCAATCCATTGGAATCCTTTCCAATCGAACAACTCTTTGCACACTACGAATGGGGGCAGCGAATCCAACCAACTTTATATTCATTTAGAAGGAACTCATGTTTTGTAGCAGGCATGAAAATGATTTATTTCTCTATCCATGACTTTGAGAAGGGATTTTTAGTGTGTTCTAAAGGAAAGAAATCAGGTTCAATTCTCACGCTTCGTCAGCTCTGACAAACCACCTTGGAATGATCGACAAATTGAGTCAATGAGTTGACTCAGTTGTGAAAGCCCTTGTTTCCAAGAATATTTTGGCAAATTAACAAACTTGAAAAAGGCCGATCTTCTCTGGAAATCATTCAAAACTTTCAAAATTGGTTTGTTCAATGAGAAAGAGCTAATAATTCTTTCAAACTCTACATGCCATTAAGATTTGGGTTTTAGAACTTCAAACTAAAGTTGGGTTCGATTCCCACAGACGGCGCCAATGGCACGATTGGTCTGTCAACAGGAGGTGATTCTGCTTATCTATATCAAATGGTGTTGGGAAGGGTGTGTAGGGATATTAGAGAGAATTGTATTATGTGTCCCCCTCTTATGTGTGAGTTTCTCCTCCTTTTATAGAGGTTTGGGGTGGTTAGTGGGTCTCATGTGCCTTGGTTTAACCATTGGGTATGGGCCCTCTGATATATATGATCCATGCCACAACCCATTTTCTGTAGAAATTATAGACTTAGCTAACTTGAATAATTAAGTCACAGTTTATATATATATATATATATATATATATATATATATATATATATATATATATATATATATATATATATATATATATATATATATATATATATTGTTTAATTGATCGCTTCGGTTATATTGATTATTTTTTAATTAAAACCGAACTGATTAAATAAATCGAAAGTATGTGAAATAAAGAATCGAAACCAAGCTGTTGAAACCGAAAAATCGAAATTCATTGGTTCGGTCAGTTATTTCGGTTAGGTTCGATTTTTGAACATCCCTAATTATAAATAGTGGTATCATAAAAAATCAAATTTAGGCATTGCCTAGGCGGAAAAAATCGGATTAGGTGGTGTCTAGGTGGCAATAAATCAATCAAACGCCTGATAATGTGCCCTATAAATAAAAAGTCAGACGACAAATTTTAAAATAATGAGACTTAGGTTAAGATTTTTAAAACAGTGCTCTTTCCATATATACACATGTACACACCATATATTTAACTTTTCTATAGTAAAAAAATGAAATATCACCCCTATTATCAAAATATTATTTTCTGATTGAGACGAAAAATGATTAAATCAATAATACAATCAAATGGTTTATTTTGTCAAAGAGAAAAGCAAAACGGGTAAATAATAATAATAATACAGTAAAACTAATTAGACAACACAGCTTACAAGTAGCAGCATGGCAAAGCTGTGAGTGAAGAGGGTGGTGGGGACCATATTAGTACAAGGACAGAAGAGGAAAAATAGAAAAAAGCTAAGGACAAAATAGTAAACAAACACAAGAAAAGGACATATTAATAAATAACCACCTTTGTGCTTTCACAGTTGAAACTGTCATTTCCTCTTAAAGCCCCAAATATATAAAATCTATTTTTATTTCTTTTCATCACAAAAAAGAAAAAATAAAAACAGTAGAGAGAGAGAGAAAGGCAACACACAATTCCTTCAATTCTCCCTTCTCTATTTTTTCGATTCCATTTTCTTATGGTCTCTCTCTCTCTATACATTCATGTCACTACCATTCTACTTCTTTTATCTGAGATTTCAACGATATTAACAGGCTTTGGATTCTTTGGTACTGTTTCTCTCTATATATTCATGCTCCTTGGGATTCGAGTTTTCTTGATTGTGTTTTTTGTTTTGTGTATGTGTTTGTAGATTTGTGTATTTGATTTATGAGCTGGAAATGGAATTACATGAACTGATTGAATGAGAATTTGTAGCTTAGTGAGATTATGTTGCTTATTAGGATGATTTATTGTTTCGTGTCGTTGTCAAAGTTTTTTTATCCTTTTTGCTTTATAGTATTACTGTATGTAATGTACTACCTCTGAGATAATATCTCTGTTACTGTAGTCCTTTTATCTTTTGCCTTGTTTATTTGTTTTGTGGAAGATTTTTTCTATGAAGGTTTTGTTGAATTATAGGTAATCATGGTATATATTCAGTGCCTGAAGTCTTAACTTTCATTTGAATCTGTATGAATCTGGACAGTTAGTGATATTAATCATTTTGCGCGTTTTTCTTCTTGCCTAATCAACATCTGATGTAACTCGTTGATTGAATATTTGGGATAATATTCCTGCGTGACGTACAATTTTAATTTTGGGTGAAGCAAGATGTTTAAGTTCAGTTAAGGGAGAATCTCATAGTGAATAGGGGATGAAGGAGTTGCATCAACTGGCTGGAATGTTTAGATTGGATTATAAGTATTTTTTTTTTTGGCTGGAAGTGGTTTTGAAATTAGAAATGATTAGAAATGTGTCCATATATATGCAAAATGGTGTTCTTTGTGTTTCACCGAGTTGCACTTTGATGAGGAAGTGCTTGGTAGAGGTGAATACAGTTAACAGTTCCATTGTCAAATTTTGAGTTTGGTCTTGTTCGTCCTATTCAATTGCGAGATTTGATGGCATTGCCCATGCTTTCTTATCTATTCACATGATTAAATGCGTCTTCAACTCTTTATGTGTTTTTGAAACAAGTGCTTCACATGATAGGGGAAAAACTCATAAGGTTCATTAAGTTATAAAATAAGAAAGTTTAGCAGTTACATTATTTTTCTTTTTTTGAAGTGATGTCTTGTTGTTGTGATACAAGACATTTAGGGGAAACTAGGTAAAAGACGAACCTTCTATTTTTTCCTTTTCTGGCTTCATGACTTATGTATGAGCTATGTTATCTAAATAGTGTTTGTGCTGCCAGCATTTTGGCTAGGTTTGGATTTCTTATATTCCCTTCGATTAAGTCAAATCTTAGGCTGCTCGTGACTTGTATCATTGCCTCAGTTCTTGACTTACTGAAGCATAGATTTGTTTTTCTTTTTTTTTTTTTTTATCTCTATTCACTTAAAATGATTGTCTTAATACTGAACCACATTGTAAATAAGGTGGAAGTTAGATGCAAAAACCATTAGTTTTTAGCTTTGTCTTTTCAATGTATTTTTCAGGTCCATGAAATCCATCAGCTATACATAGTTCAAGAATCCATAGTTCAAGAATCAGTAATGATGAATTTTGGGTGGGAAGAGAGAAATAGATACAATTCACGGATGGAAAATGCCCAATCTTCTCTATTTCCTCTTACACACCCTACAAGATATGAACCACTGTCAAGAGAAACTAGGCTCCTGCCGGCTTCCAAGGTAAAAAAATCATTTTGAGAATGCCATACTAAAGCTGAAAATTTATAGTTGCGAAAGAGTTAAATTCCAGATTGTACTCCATTATGTTTAAGTTAAAAAAAATTTGGTAAACCATTTTAAGAAATAGAATGATGAACCCTATTTACATTTAGCTAATAGTTCAATTGAATCCTGCTTGTGTAACCCAAAACTTTATAGGATTTCGCAAGACCTTGTTAAGTTATTTGTTATTGCTAATTAGTCGAGGACTTTTTGTCGTCAAAAGAACAAAAAAAATGCACTAGATTTTGTATATAACCTCTTACCTCCTTAATTGACTTGAATAAATGACATAATAAGTATCCATTCTACTTTCCATTGTTGTAATGGGGTTAAGCTTGTCTTTCAGGTGAACTCTACCCATTTTCTGAGCCTCGAGTTACCAACAGAATTCCCAGCTACACATTATAATCTTCTAAAGAGGCCCCTTGATCTTCAACTTTCTGCTGATGAATTTATTAACCATGTTGAGAAGCTTCCAAAAAATGGATATGGTTGGAATTCTTCAGGTCCTACCGATTCCAGGGGTTTCTCTTCAAAGGTAGAGGATCTGAAACTTTCCCTCAGCATTGGTGGGGATGGAAATAGGAATATTTTCCCAAAAAATACCTTTTCCTCCAATTATAATGTTATTGATTTGGAGGAAGATACAAGAAGGAATTTTTTCGGCAAGAAAAAGCATTTCTCCTCTCGTAATGTGATTGATTTGGAAGAAGATACAAGAAGTAATTTTTCAAGGAAGAAAACGTATCCCTCCTATCATAATGTGATTGATTTGGAAAAACCAGAATCTGGACCTTCTCTTGACTCTTATATTAGTCCAAAAGTCAAACATGAATTGGAAAATATGACAGAAAGTAGTTTATTACAAGAACCATTTCAAGGCCTACTTGACCTTAACAAAGCTCTCCAGGATGAGTCTTGTTGCTCGGATGATCATTGCTGCTTGGAGAATACAACTTGCCCAACAGTGTCTCGAAAAAATGAAGCCATCGAGTGTCCAAACGAAATTTCAGGCATCCTTAAACAAGACAAGACTGTAAATCTGGCTCTTCTGGATTTAAACAGAAACAGTATGGAAGAAGAAGACATTCGGACCCCACATTCCGAGAATCATAGTCCAAGCAGTAGTGTGGTGACCCCAGAGTCTACTATTAGGTTCCTAAGTAATGAGAAACAAGAGGTCAGTTTCGAGAAAAGTGCGGGAAAATCGCTATTATCATGTAGTCAACAAAATTCATTGCAAGAAGGAAACAAGTCCTGCTGCTTGTCTGATAATGATTCGAGCAGTGGAAAAACTCAGCATTCTGTCATTACATCTAATTTTTCCGACCAGTGCATAATCACCCACTTAGGATCTCAAGTAGCTGAAGCAGATATTTTGGTCCAACAAGCAGCTGAATCACTCGTCCATATATTATTGGTGGATTCAGTTTCGGGTCAAGATTCTACCACAATAATGGAATCTAAGGAGAAAGAGGAACCCGAATATTCTATTGATTCTTTTGAGCTAAATACTCTAAATCTAAAAGAAACCAATCTGGATGACAAATCTGTTTCATCAAAGCCGCTGGAAGTGAAAAATGATGCAAAAGATTTCGGAGTTAAGTTGAGACGGGGAAGGAGAATGAAGGACTTTCAAAAGGAGATATTGCCAAGTCTTGCATCTCTTTCTAGGCATGAAATTCTTGAAGATGTTAACATCATGGAAGGAGCTTTAAGATCGAGAGAATACCGAAAGAATCAAGGGAAGTTGACTTGTGGGGACAACCTGTTGGCGCCATTGAGAAGTAGAAGGTCAAGGGTTAGCTATGGTGGAAGAAGAAATTATTCAAGGACACTTGGTTAGAAGCTGAAAGTAGTTTAGTAATTCTGGTTCTGTCTGCCGTTATTTGTTTTGGTTTGATTTCATTTTTAACCCTTAAAAATTAGAAAAAAACTAGTTTTATTGATCTCTATTATTTCCTTTTTTCTGTCCTAGAGCATTGGCAGTAGATTCTATAATTCTACAAGGTTAAACAACTAACATATTTGAATCCTGGTCTGTAATTCGAAGTTCTTTTTTTTTTTAATAAAGCAAGTTCTTCTTTTAGCCAGTTGTGGATAAATGATATGTACCGACTTATGTTGAAAAGAATGTGTATATGTTGTTTTTGTCAGAAAATAATTGATTATCAAAATCTCATAGGATACTTTACTTCAAATCTGGTCTACCTTCGAGTTCCAAGTTTGTAAGCTAGTGCTGTCATGGTTGTAGATCATCATAGTCATTTGATTTTACAGGCGCGATTGTCATTGTTTTCTGCATGCTTTCTAAAAAAAACAAGTTTTCACATACCTTGCTGTGAGAGTACGCATAAAGCAGACACAAAATTAACCTCAGACTCCACTTATGTGGTACAATTTTTCAACATGTAAAACAAAAGAAAGTTATGTATAGGATATAAGTAGACGATGATATAAAGAATAACATGAAGAGTGGAGGCAAAGCCACCATCAAGGTATTAGGTACAAGCAACTGCTTGTTTGGGTGATTGTAATGGATTAGATTTTTTTTTTTTTTGTCGCCCATCTGGTTCACCGGAGCTTTGCTCCGACTACATCCAGATCCCATCCGGGTCATGCACCTGGTTGTGGCGGGTGAGTCTCTGTCGAGCGTCAAAATCGCCAAAAATAATAATAAACCCGTTTACACTAAACAAACAAGATTTGCAGAAGTGGTAAGTGGGATCGTCTTCACAGAGAACAAGTAAATCAACTTAAATTAGTGTGACAACCAAGAGAATGCAATAAAATAAATAACTGGGGGGTTAAGGGGTTGATTAATAAAAAGTATAAAAACTTACAAATTTAAAAGAAGTAAAAATATGATTTGAGACTCTTCCGACTAATGATACTTTTAGCATAGAATCAATCGATCACAGGCATAAAACATAGGCTTCTTGAGTTTTCAGTCAGTTGGCTTAATCATGAAATAGCACAATTAAAGATCTTTTTAGATTTGAGAATGATATTAGATAGCCAATTCATTACTCTCAATTTCAGAATGCACTTGTAGTTAGCTAACAAGATTTAATTCCAAAAAGGCTTTAAGTGCCAGAACCAACTTTAATTCAAAACTTTATGATAGCACAAATGAATGCATTAATTTGAATCCAACCACGGAACTTTTAGAAGATTCCGTTTGTTACGATTTTCTATTATATCATGATAGTATAAACACAATAAAAGTAACAATATTTTTAACCTTTCGAAAATCAACAAGTGGCCGGATTGATGAAATCAAAAGGGAAATAATGAAAGATATTACCGACTTGGATTCAAAAAATGAAATTCAAGACAAAGTTGAGAGCGAGCCTCACGATTGATAATAGCTTTAAGTAAACTCCTTAATCGAAAGAATGAAGAACTTAGTTACTCATAATGCAAAACAAACAAGTTGATTTTTTTAATTCAAAATTAAGCACCGAAAATACACTGATGAACACGTTGAAACCAGCAAAAATACTCAGCTTTCCGTCCTCCCTTTGCTAGAAAATAATCAGCCTATTTTAAACTAAAAACAAACCCTATCTAAACAAGGAAAGAGATCCCTAAAAGAAATCAATAACTAAAATAAAAGCTGATAAAATCCTAAACAATCTAAAGAGACAAAATAGGCATGAGATAATTAAGGAATAAAGCCCATGTAAATCTGGAATTTTTCTGAAGAGGAAATTGAGTGAGACTGATATTCCGAAACAGTCTTCGATTTGAATTAGGAAACAACCCAACAGCGACTGTCAATTCGGTTCTGGTCAACAGAGGTCAAGTCAATGAAAACACTCCAAATCAGTGTAATTCATTGTACATTCAAGCTCTAATCATTTTGAGTTCGGAATGCATATCCTGGACTCCAGGTTAAGCTGCAACTCAACTCCAAACAGCTACCAAAATGCTTCATTAACTCCAAACTTCTAAGTTAGCTCAAACAACGCCCAAGACCTGAATGTTTGTAACATATGCATAAAATTGGTAGCAAACCATTCCAAATAGCACATTAAACCATTAAAAGAAGAGTTAATTTTGTGAGTTATCAGTCTCTTCATAAGGATTTTTATGAATAATGAATTAGATTTATTAACGAATGAAGTGATAAACAAAAAAGATTAACCTATAAGTGGAGATTTCTGTGTTATGATAAATAACGTATCCAGTGATTAAAACCCTTCAGGTGATTAGAGAATATCATGAATTTGAGACGCATAAAAAAAATAATAATATTTTCTTTCTAGTAAGCACATTTTCGTAAAAAATGAATTTTTTTTTTACATAATGCAATAAATATCACTCAGCCCCACCAACATTATTAGGTACAAATACATCCATGGCCATTGGATACTCTCTTCAAGTTGTTTTCAGTAATCTAAAATTATCAAATCTCTACTCAATGTTGTTTAAGATTCTCTTAATCACTATTGTCTACAACCATCATTGTCATCTCAATTATCTCTCAAGTCTTTCCCCTCTTTTATGATTGATGAATTAGTGACTCTTACTTAATTAACTTCTCATTACTGTATTCATTATTAGCAAGTATAATTAATATAAAAGGCTGTTCGCCGGACTAATTAATTAAGCAATAAATTAAAATTATGATTACTAATATAGAATGAAAGACTATGATCCAATCAGTCATGGTCTATATCTATATATTTTAATATAATTAGACTTTATTTGTGATTCATGCGAATTAAGCCCATGATTTTATTTCAGTTTGGTGAAAAAAACAAGAAAATCTGATTCAAAACATCATAAGATTTTGAAGGGTTCCAAAATTGGGCAACGTCATATTGTGTATGTCTGCAATAAATAACTTGTAAAAACGAAGGGCCCAGAAAGATATAGGCCCATTAATCTCAGAATACCCTGGTCCACTATGAGCCCACTAAATCCTCCAACTGTCTTAACACGGGAAATTATATAATAGACCCAATTCTTTAATCTCTTCTTTATGTATGAATGACATGTGCTTCAGAAACTATTTTATGCTATTAGTTTTTATTATTTTATTCACTTCTGAGACACATATCATCTATGCAAGAATAAGGGATCAAAAGACTCGATCCAGTAATAATTTCTAAATACCTATGCTAAAATATCAATATTGACTAGACAATAATGTATAAAAAATATGCAATGAAAATTATTTGATAAATAGAAAGACAATAAAATTGTTGCAAGTTGTAACATAAACCTTCAAATCAAAAGTGACACCCGTAGAACCCTGTCTCTATATTTTGCCATTGCATTTTTATTTATATATATGGGATAATGGGGGCACCCCGATTTAAGGAAAAATGTAACATCATGCTAGTATACAAATAATAGTTTTTTTTTCATAAATAATTTTTCTCGAGTGCTATGGCCTTTTTTTTACCTCGTACTGTTTCTAAATGTTCTTTACAAAGCTCGAAGTTCAAAACTGAGATACCATGAGTTTAAGCATTTTGATGTATAATAACTTACTAGCTGAGCTTTTTAGGTCAGACTTTGAGTTTTTGTAATTTTTTTAGTAATTTTCAAGCTTTTTTTTAAGTTGTAGATTTGATTTTGAAAAAAATAAATCAGACAGTTCTAATTAATTAGTATGAAAGATCAAAATATGAATTTCTATTAAAAATTTATGGGAGCAACTTATTTTAATAACAACTTAAAAAATCAATGTTAAACTGCCCCAGATTGAAAATTAATAAGATATTCTACACTAAACTTGAATTTTCTCCCATACAATCATCACTTGGTAGACCCTCGTTATTGTTAATATAAAAGTAAATAAATCAGGTCCATAATATCTGCAATGGATTTCAATGTTTAATCATTTTTAGTTAGTAAACTTCTCTTTAAGATTGATTAGGTTATGTCTGCCAATTATATTTGTTTTAGAATACAAATCCTTTGTTTATTCTATTTCAGTTGCTTTTCCTGCCAACACACAATTAAAATTATTAAAACATTATGCAGATATATGGTGTAAATTAGTGAATTAATTAAAATAAATATATATTGGTAGCAGTGGTAGAATTTTACTAAAAATGACATGGCCGCTGTGGTTTATAGAAATTGAGCAATCCAAATATTGAAGGACCACTTTCTTTATGAATTATTGAGATTTTTTTTGGTTGATTTTCACGTTTACAATCGGGTAGCGCACCTAACTGTGGTGGGTGAGCTTTTTAAAGAGAATTTTTAACATTCTAAAGGTTCAAACCTGAGATTTTATTTAAATGATATCAGGCCGTTAACCACTTGAACCAATACTGATTGATATAAATTATTGAGATTTTAGACTATTATATACTCACATATAAAATCACATTGTATACTTGAACGATGTCGAACTCCAACCCTTCATTATAACTCCATGACGCACCTTAGGTGGCGTTTGATTCGCGGAAATTCTATTCCGTGGAATAGAAATAGAAATGAATGGAAATATGTTAAATATAGTATAGAGTATATGTCTAGATTCCGTCACGCACGGAAAAGTTTTTCCTAATTTATATACATCTCACGGAAAAGCTATTCTTTTCCGTGAAATATATATAAACTAGGAAAAACTTTTCAGTGCGTCAACGGGTTCTAAATGAATAATATGTCATATTTGACATTGTTCCATATATTTCTATTTTTATTCAGCGAAATAAAATTTTCGTAAATCAAACGAGCCCTTAATATTTTAAATTTTAATTATAAATACATAATCTCGAATAGTAAGTTGGCTATAAAACACCATTGACATACACCCTCTTGGTAGAAGGCCAGTTTTAACTTTTTGAGTTTTGTAAATTGAATTTAGAAATAATATAAAAATGGATATTAATTTTGTAAAAGTGTTGACTTTTAGTTTATTAATGTGGTGGCATATAGAAGGTATATTGGGATGCTTACAAATATTGAATATCGGTCAGAGTAAAGAAGATTAGTGTATGTATAAATAATATTATTGAGGTCTTAGGTAAAGCCCAAAAATCAAATTTATGAGAACTCAAATCATACTATTAACAGAATATTTAGTGTATTTGAATTTGGCATGGTGACAACAATAGAGCGTTAAAAACTGTAATTTTTTTGTAAATTGAGATTACAAATATATGAAAATAAGTTAACATAATCAAGGTATTGCTATGACCGGCACGGAGGGACAACCGTTTCTCAGTCGGAAAATCTCTTGGATATAGCAGTTTTTTACAACTTGGTTAATTAGTTATTGATGGATTTTATTATTAGCTTGTCAAGTCATGGCACATACTATCATTAGTTTCCAAATTTATATTTTCAACAATTATGAGCTCCGTGTAATTTATAATTATGTTTAACACACTAAACTAAGCTACTGAAGGACTTAAAAGCCCGACTATAAACAATTAAAGGTTATGTTATTGTTGTTTATACAAAAAGACACAAATTTATAAGATGATCCTAAACCTCTGTTCTAATAAAAAAATTGTCATGATATGAAATAAGATTTTTTTATTTCCATCTGTGAGTTGTGCATATTCTATACACATTATAAGGAAACAAATTAAGTAATTTAGTTATAGATGTGATTGTATGAAATTTTAATATGTTAATTCATTATTTAATTTGATTAGTACCTGAAAATTTTTATTTTATTTTCACTTTTTAATATCTAGTTCGTTGATCGATTAATTTAAATGGGTACTATAAAAACTTATTAATTTTATTCTGCCTTTGTAATGTAAAATCCAAACTGATATTGTTGTCAGTGTGCATTTAAATTAATATCTAAAAATCAAAATTGAGGTTTGACTTTATTTTTTAAAATTTATGAGGTCTTTACAGAAAACTGTTTCCATGTTGAACATTTCAATATATATAAAACCAAGTTGGCTAGCATAATTAATTTTCTCTAACCTGTATTAAACCATAATTTTGGAACAAAATGCGGGGATATTTAAAAAAAAACTAATTGTAATTATCATTGAAAAATAGAATTATTAATGAAAAATGTGAAATGTGAAATGTGAAATGTAAATAAAGTAAATGAATTATTAAACTGATTGTATGTTTTTTATTTTCTAAGAGATATGTCTTATTTTGTTATTTTCAACATAATGAGCCGTTACAATTTACAATCTAAGGTGTATTACAAAATTCTAGAAAAATAAAGTAAATGCAAATTACAATCAAACGTTGATGAAATGTAAATTCTGAGAACTCTAATTAACTAGAGAATTACAGATCATATGGATTTTGTAACCTTGTACCAAAAATATGAAAAATGCAATCATAACCTACAAAAAATTTAAAACAAAAACAATCACCTTATACAAAATCTATTAAAACTCTTACCGTTACAGACTAATTTTTGTGCTGGCTCCTTTTAAAATATCACACAACTTGCCCATAGACTAAATGTTACTTCATTCCAAATTAATTCATACAATAAATATATCATTTACTAGTATTAAATAATTGGTTACATTAATTTGTGAAGATTAATGTGAATGCAATTTTAAAAAGGATTATGAAATATAGAAATTTGTATGAGTTGAAAAAATGAATTTCCATTTCAACATAGATGAATTAAAGTATACGCCAGCTATTAAATATAAAAAAGAAAAGCAAAGAAAACATCTCTATAGAAGACCATATGACCCAACTAAGAAGGAAAACAATGCATGAGCTAAGTTATATATGCTTATTATTATTAATTTAGTATTAGTATTTGTTTGTAATGTTCCAAATGCGTTTGATTATTTCAATATTTAGATGATCAACTTGGAATATGTACTAGTAATATAAAAAAATTTTCTGTTTCATTCTTCTAAATTTTAAGATTGTGTTACAAATCATAACGAGATTTCAATTTTAGATATTTAATTTATCTTTTTTTTTTAAAAAGTAAAGGTGCTTGAGATATATCTAGTCTCGTATAAGGAAAAATGACTAAGATATAAATTTTTTTTTAAGAAAACTTACGTATCAATTTTGACCAATAAAAATTTCAACTGTACGAACATAAATCATATCTAATAGGGTGTTGAAATGATTTATTCTTTACTATCGAATTATAGAGTGAAAAGATCATATCGATAAAAATATTAATTGATGTATCGAGCATGTAATAACTACTATATGCTTTTATTAATTTACTTTCGACATGCAAATTAGTCTTTGACGTTATCTCAATTAAAACGTAAATAATTTTTAAAAATTAAATAAAATTGTATGTTGGGCAATAAATGAAATGAAGACTGAAAAATCTAGAAAAGGAAAAGTTCAGGCTGCAATAAATGAAACGAAGAAATTAGGAAAAGAGGAGAGGGCACAAAACTAAACCAATTAAGATTATTTAAAGTTGTAAAGCTATAGAAATTTTTATCCAAAATATTTAATCAACACATTATTATATTTATAATTAATAAAAATAAAGATAATAAATTTTTTTTTAATTAATTTTTATATTATTATCTTAATTATATTTTATTTTATATTTTCTTTTTAATTTATTTTTTTAAAATTTAATTATATCTATTTTTTTTAATTATAGTATTTTATATTATGATATATTTATTTTAATTTAAAACATAAACTCTATACCTTTATAAAAATTAATTATTTTTATACTCGGATCCTAAATCTTTATAGTCAATAAAAATTTAAAATCTTTAAGACTTTAACAATATAATATATTTTCCTTTTATTTTTATAAATTTATTATTTTTGAAACTTTTTATTTTTAAAAATCTCATCCTAACATGCAACACAAATCCCGAATCTTAAACCATTAACCCTAATATATGACACATATTTTTTAGTTTTTAGTTTATTGTTATGATTTCAAATATCAATATTTAAACATTCTAGCATAGTTTGATAAATATCTTTATTGATGTACCTTGAAAAATTGAACCCTAACATTACCATTAAATATTAGAGTCTAATCTTAAAACATAAACAATATACAAAGTAATTTAGAGTATGACTATTAAATTCATAAAATAATGGAAAATCATAGCAAATTACTACATTCACGATACATATATTTTGCTCGTTTGGATTTTTTTATTAAAATCAACTACAATCGACAATTGTGACTTCAAACTACTTTTCTGCTATTTCAAAAACGTCATTACTTCAAAATGTCGGACATATACATATATAGTATCAAAACATGTAAAAGTTACTAAAATAATTTTATGAGTTAAATGTTCAAGGTTCGAGATTTAAAATTATGTTTAAATTCTAAATTTAATTTAAATTTTAAATTTTAAAATTTTTATTTTACTATTTAATTTTTTATGCTGTGGTGCATCAGATTCATGCTCATCCAAGCCAAAAATGTGATTTGGACCCGTCCATTCGATGGCGGAGACATAATTTGGGCGCATCACTGAATAAATTATTAAAAATAAATATTATAATGTTAATACTAAAGTTCAAAGTTTCAAAATACATGTTTAAATATTGATATTTGAAATCACAACAATAAACTAGAAAAATAAAAATATATGTCATATATTAGGATAAAAGATATACTGTTAGGAGTGTCAGGAGTTTGTGTTGCATAGTAGGGTTAATTTTGTAAAAAAAATCCTAAATACAATAAATTTATGAAAAGAGAAGAAAAAATATGTAAAATTGTTAAAGATCTATGAGTTTTATTGACTATGAAGATTTAAGATTTGAGTTTAAAAATAATTAAGTTTATAAAAGCATAGAGTTTTTATTTCATTATAATAAATATTGTATTACATGAAATACTATAATTTTGAAAAATAAAATTAAGCATAGTTAAATATGGAAAGAGTAATTACAAAATAAATTGGGTAGAAAATATATAGGAAAAATGTATTTAAGGTAAAAATATAACATTGAATTAAGCAAGATAAGAAAGATTTTATTTTCTTTACTTTATTAATTATAAATATAATAATAACTTCATTAAATACTTTTAAATATAATTATAGTACATAACGGTGCTTGTCATGTAACATATAATTTTTATAATTTATAATCACTAATAACAATTTTACAACCAATTCTAACTGAAAAAAAATACATAAGCCAATAATGGGAATGGCATTGAACGACTATATGTGTATGAGATAATTAAGTGAGAAACCAAAATCCCCGGCATTAATAATTATTTATGTAATTACGAATATAATGATTAATTAAATGTCTGTTAGAATGTCAGCGTAATTGACAACTAACCACCTACACAAAAGAACAAATGATTCTATCGTAGAATGCATGGATTCCTTAATTATCTCTATATTTTTCCCTTTAAAACTATATAATACTAGTGCTTAATGACATGTGAAGGCTTTATTTTTTTTTTACTATATTAAAAATTCAATTTAGATTATTTTAATTTAATTGAGTTCAGTTTAGTTCATTTCAATTTATTTTAGCTATGTGTAGTTATAAATTTATACTAAAATCAGTTCAATTCAGTTCAGCCAATTTCAATTCAGCTTTTAAAAGTTGAAATGAACTGAACTGAAATAAGTTTAGCTCAATTCAACTATAAACAGTTATAAATTTACACTGAAATTAATTTAATTTAATTTAATTCAGTTCATCTAATATCAATTCAGTTCAGTTCAGATTCTAAAAATTGAAAAGAATATCGACTAAATCTTAATAACCGCGGTTGCTTTGATTTTTTATACTCATTGATAAGTTCTACGTTATACAGAAATTGAGCATTTTTGTATTTTTATATTTTCCAAACATTTAAAACTCTTACAATTCTTAAAATGTTTTAGCAAATTAAAAAAATTTAGACGATTTTTTAAATAGTATTTTCCAAAATTGGCAATTCATTTATTGTATTTTAGTATTCTATAGAACATATATCGTTAAAAATTTAGAAATTATGAATGTATCTTTAGACTTTTTATTATACATGACCGTCATGTTCTGTGTCTTACGGGTTAAGATTGGTTTATAAATAATTAAAGATGATATATAAATGTTGTTTAAATCGTAGATGGGGAGGAATTTCGTAAGCAGTCGACAATAATATACTACTATACTATAATATAAAAAAAAAAAAAGAAAAATGTCGGTTGGGACAAATTAATACTCCCTCCATATTTTTTTATTTGTCTTCCTATAAATTTTACGCTTTTTAATAAATTTAATTATTAAGAATATAAAAATACTAATTTACCTTTATATCTCAAATTAATACCTTAATTTTTTAATCTAAGTACAATTAATACTAAAAATATATTTAAAAAAATAATAAAAAAAATACCTAAAAAAATAAATAATAAATATTTTAACAATCTATTTTTAAACTAAAATAATTATTTTAAAAAATGGAGGTACCACTAATAATTGTGAGTGTATTAAAAAATGTAGCAATGCAATACATAAAAAATAGTACTCCAAGATGAAAAGAAGCATGAAAGCAAGACAGCAGTTGTGACGCCACGTCAGACAAAATACAGCTGAGCTGACCCAAATCTTTGTATCACTGATTTTCTGTTCCCTGCAATTGGATACTTCTTTTGTTGTTCTCTCCTTTTTCACATATTTCTTTTTATTTTAATTTGTGGCCTTTTCATATTATATAATTTACATATAACTATTTTTATTTTTGGTTTAACATTTATAAAAGAATTTTATTGCTATGTTAAAATTGTTAATTTACTGCTTTGATACTTCCTCTATTTAGTTATTATTTACTAGCTACCAGCCACTTGGAATGGAAGGAATATCAATACAGAAAATCATTGTGATATGTTGAAATATTTAATAAGATTTTTTGTAACAAGTTTAAAGAAAAGTTAGTAATGTAATCCAAATTAAAGATTTAAATATTACATTTTATAAGTTTAGGAGCTCTAGACCTATAGGCCGAGTCCCAAGAGGCTTCAAATGTAACATACTTGCTTACTATATAAACAAAACTCCTTTCAAATTTGTTTTTATGTAATTGGTTGATTGTTATAAGGGAGAATGGGGGAAAGGAAGCAAACCTTCTAAATCATGTATCTTAACGCCATGTTATTTTAGACTATAATTCAGACTAGTTTAGTTTAGTTTAACTATGCGTAGCTATAAAATTTATACTAAAATAAGTTCAGTTCAGTTCAATCCATCCAAATTTAATTCAGTTCAATTCAGCTCTCAATAGTTAAAAAGTACACGCCTAAGATTGTGTTAATGTTATTAAACCGGGTATAATAGGTGAAATAATTTGTTCATAATGGAACCAATTTGAATATGTTTAACTAAGTTTTTCTACTTTTTCTGAAAAAAATAATGTTCGTTTCAGTCTAGTAACACAAATGTTATTAATACCGTACCGGATTATATATCGGCGAGACTAGTAGTATGCGGTATAATCGATATTATTAGTGGTTTTATCGGTTTTTTATTTTTTAAAGAATATATATTATTTATGATTTTTAGTGGCTATTGCAACGTTTTTTAGGTATTTTGCAACGGTTCTACGTATTGCCGTAGAAGTTTTGGAAAGAAATATATATTATTTAGGATTTTCAATGGCTATTGCAACGCCTTTCTAAGTCTTTAGTAACTTTTTTAGGTCTTTAGCAACGCTTTTTAGTCTTTAACAACGGTTTTAAGTCTTTAGCAACACTTTTATTTATTATCAAAAGTATTTTAAGAAAACCGGTTCGGTATGCCGATTTACTGGTTTTTTACCGGTTCAACCCAATTTTCTCCGTTTTTTTATTAAAACCGATTTCTACACATATCGTACCATAGCCGTGATCGGTTCACGATAAAATCGATCGAACCGACCGATATGATACGGTATTGATAACATTGAGTAACACAATAAACAAAATCTATATACTTGGATATAAATAAAAATGTTAACTTTTTTTTTTAATTTTCCCTTCTATAATTTAATTAATACCATAAATTCTAAATATAATTTATATTAGCAAGTTAATGTTAGTAAATGTTTTTTACGCTTTCTATGATTACTTTATTTTTTATAAAGTAGTTATTACTTTACACCTTTTCATCATAGGATGAGTGTTGATTATTTTGATCTAATTATAAAAAAAGTAAAGTAATAATTAAATAAAATAACCATAAAATATACCTATAAATTAAGGATATATAAGTAAATTTGCAAATAAAAATTAGTGATGTGCCTCTTTCACGGGGAAAAAAATGTCTAGATTTGTACATATTTAGTTTATTAATTGTTGTTTTGACTTTTTTATCAAAATAAATAAAATATATATTACTTTAATAAAATGCCTAATTTATTCATACATTTTATAGAATATATATTTCTTATATGTTGTCAACTTATAATTTCATTATTAATATTGGGAGAAGCTTTATTGGAAAACATTTTTTTAAGATACGAATAAACAATTGTGCTTTATTTATTGAGTTCAACTTGTTTATCCTCTTGGCATGAAAATTAAGTTTTGTAAATGCAATGAAAATAGTTAAATATTTGATTTTGCATGTGAGATTTAATTTATTTTTATTTTTGGTGTCATCATCTTGGCTACTTGTTGTTCAGAATGTATTCAAGTCGTTGGAACATAAAAGCCAGGGGAAAAGTGGATGAAAAGGGGTAATTTTATTTTTATTTAAAACGGGGCTGTTTATTCATATGGTAAAACCATTAGGAGTATGTGGGACCTAATATTAACTAGGTGTCTATGGTCTGGATTTGGGAGGGGCAAAGGGGATGGTAAAAATAGTTTATAATTATTTTTAATTTATATGTGAAATACATTTTGTGGGTTATTAAACTCATTTTATCCCCACCGATTTTAAAAAATTTATAAACGACTTTTCTTATCATGTCTTTAGTATTGTGCCACGTTAATGTCAATTTGGCACAAACAACTCATTTAAATGAGGTAATACAGTCTTTTTTTTTTTTTTAACTTATCAATTTTTTTATAAATCAGCTTTAAAATTACTGGGAGGAGTACAGCGTGTGATATGCACGTGCGTAGTACAATATGAAGGTGTTGCTTCTTCTATCTAATTGCAAAATACAAAATGCACTTCCCCACCCAAATTCCATCCAGCTTATTTGTTTCCCGAGATCACGTAAGTTGTACTTGTGCTTCTCACTTTCCCCCTTCTTCTCCAACTATAACACCTATTATTCAAAAGGTTATAAATCCAAACTATTTTATTTGAAGAGGCTAGGTATTGAGCTAAGGACCTCTCATAATTAATATTGAGTGGTGTACTAATTGAGTTACACGCAATTTTACTTTTACTATATTCAGATCTGATCCGGACCGCGCATCTGGCTATGATGCCAGTGATGATCTTTTACATACACAAGGTTCGAACCTGATATCTTACTTAAGTGAAAAAGTTTAGGGGGTGCAACACGAGGACTTTCCAAAAGGTCATCCATCTTAGTACTCTAATATCTTTTCTAGTGGACAATAATATAATAGCATGTATTAAGGTCATATTGGATAAAGCTATTATTGTTTGTTGTTGAATCATGTTAATATTATTGTTGTTTTCTATTACGATTTATTGTTTACTACCAATTGATCTTACTAAATGTTTAATGAAAAAATATGATTTGTTTGAGAAATATAAAAGGACTAAAATTAATGTGTTTTAAATCAAAAGTAAAAAGATAACTAGGGTAAAATAGATTAAATCATAAGATGCTCTCGTTACAATTTGTTGGTTTTTTTTAAAAGCAATTAAAGCCATTATAAAAAACAACTTCTAAACATTTTTGAAAAGGTGACAACTCTTTTAATTCCCAAGTTATTTCATTTTTTAGCTCAAACAACAAAACGAGTTTTCATTAAGGAACCAAACGAGAGCTAAATTTTTAATTTTGTAACTGCTCGTTTAATAATTAATTTTATTTTCCTAAAAATAATTAAATACAGTTAACTATAATAGAATTGGTTAGTTAAATATATATTTGTACAATATTTTAAAACTCCCGTCTAGTTCTGCCTAGGCGCTGCCTAGACACTATTTTGGGGCTCATCGCCCGACTTTTCATTCTTCGGGCGCCATCAGGTGTTAGACCGACATATTGCCGCCTAGGCACCGCCTAATCTGATTTTTTCCGGCTGGGCACCGCCTAGTCCGATATTTTCCCTAATTTTTAAGATATTGATACCTATAATAATTATAGTTTAATTTTTTCAATTCAAAAAAGGTAGCACGGTTGGTAAAACTAATGTGCAATAAAATATTCTCAACATACAATTTTTAATTTGAATATTAAACCGAGAAATAATACGCTATAAATCATAAAAAAATTAGTGAGAATATTTATTTTTAAGGAATTGATTTTAATGTTGATGTGTTTTTATGTAAAAATTAACTAAAGCTTATATTTTCATATGCTAAACTATATTTTTTTATAAAATATATTTATAGTATAATTTATTTTTTAGTTAAATTTATACTTTTATCTATTAATAATTATAAAAAATAAAAAATTTATAAATCCGCCTAAACGCCGCCTAAACCTCGCCTAGACACCGCCTAGACATTTAAAACCCCAACGACCCAACTAACACCTAACACTTTTTAAAACCTTATATTTATATCCTTTAGCATTAAGGATCTATTGGTATTCATAGCGAATATTCTTATCATTTTACTTTTTCATTAAATTTATTCTTAATATGTGTCAGGCTACTTTTTTTAGAGGTATATTCATTTTTAATTCAATCGATTCTTTTGAAATGGATTGAAACAAAATTAATAATAAGTAGTTTTAAATATTTTAATAATACTTAATAGTAATAATTATTATTTATTGATTCTGTTATTATAATTAGCCTTTTTTTATTGATTATATTTATTATAATTAACAACAATATTTAAAAACTAAAATGAAAAAAATTGATTTGTATTATAAAAACAACGTCACAACAAAGCCACAATTTCATTGGATTCAACTTACGAACAAGATTTTAGTTCATAATATTGAAAAGTTATAACTAACACACCAATTTTCTTATATGTTTCTCTTTATAATTGATATTACTACTATAAAGAAACAAGTAGCGAACACTAAATTTTTCGCTCGTAAAAATTCTCTAGCAAGACAAGCTAGGATTCTCGCATCCCATGAGAAGTGGCAAATTGTGATTAACAGAAAGAAAAATTAGATGCGATTGCAAGAGCGGAGAAAACTGCTACTTAAAAGTAGGATCCATCCACTGCTTTGAGGGAAAAAATAACTTTTCCTCTACTAAAGGTGCAACTGCTTTTACAGGAGAATTTGGACAAACAACCGCATTCAGTAGTTCATGGCTAGGAAAAATTGGTTGAGGGGGGAAGTAAGGCTATGGAAGGTACGGTGCCTGTAGAACAAGTTTAGCATAGTATTAGGCATGATCTTGAGCATGGCGACTGTTACGGGGTTCTACAGGATACAGATGAAAATACGGAGCAAGTTAAGCAAACTTGGGCCGAGGTTCCTATTGTGGAAATTACAGAATTTCGTTGATGGCAGAAAATCAAGTCATACATGAGCCTACGGATGGAAAATTCATCGATATTTTTTAAGAATCTGAGCGAGAAAATCTGGTTGAGAATGACACTGATGAATAGGGTAGCTTTAATCCGCTAGAAAGATAATTTTGAGTCAGATTATTCACAACCTGTGAGAGGTGTTTCAGGCTTTTAGGCGGACTCTGCGGAATCAGAAGAGGCAAAACTGAAAAATATAGCCAAATAGTTGGCACATGTCAGACGAGGGTTTTCATTCTCTACTCACGATGAAAACTTTTGGCGTGAGATAGATGAGAAAGACACTATCCCGCAATATCCAAGAAAATAAAGTTATCTTTTCGAGCCAAACGAGCTCAAGAAACAAGCTAAATAAAAACGCAAATATCCTCTGATTACTTTTCATAACTGATAATTTTTTTACTGACTTAGTACTTATTTGACTATTTTTATTTTTTATTTTTTACTTCTTTATTTCTTCTCTTTTATTTAATAAATTAACCTCTTAATTAATAAAAAAATTGATATTACTAGTGATTTATAACTCTGAATCCAAATTAACATATTTTTATACATGAATAATACTAAGATAGTAAGTAGTAAAAGTAAAAAAGAAAGAATCACGAGCTTTAAGGCCGCAATAAAAATTTCCATTTGGTCAGTTCCTGCAAAAGATTTCTTTCCCTCTCTTCCTTCTTCTTTCTTGTGCAGAGAGCCCTCTCTCTCTCTCTCTCTCTTCCTTTATTATTCATTTTGAACAACTTCTTATGAGCTAGCTACCTCTATATATATAGGCTAGCGGAAGGAGACTAGCTATTCAATTCAATTCAAGATAAGAGATAGTTTTTACAGTCTCTTTTCCATTTTCTTTACTCTCTACTTTCTATGCTATTCGCCATTTCATACAATGTCCGCTTCCAGAGATGAAGATCCTCGAATCCATGGCATCCAATCTAAGATTCGCGTTGTCCCCAATTTCCCCAAACCAGGTATTTCTTATAATCCTTATAGAATGTTTATGCTTAGCAAAAGCAGGTTTAGAATTTTGGGGACAAACAAACAGGAAATCTGTGTCTATATTCTTATTCTTGTTTGCATTTTGGCATCCAATTTTGTTTTATTTATCGAAATTGGTTCTGTTTATGTGGGGGATTTTGGCAGGTATAATGTTCCAGGATATTACAACTCTATTACTGGATCCCAAAGCGTTTAAAGATACCATTGATTTGTTTGTTGAGCGCTACAAGGGGAAAAACATTTCCGTAGTTGCAGGTACTCAGCACAACAAAAGCCCCCATTTTTTCTGTGTTTGTTTATTCAAATTTTCGTATTCGAATTTTGTGTGTTTGTCAGCTTTTTTAACCATCTCTTTGGATTGGGATTAAAATTTGAAAGTGGTAGGACCCATTTGCTGAATGAGCAAACTGTAGCAGTTTTAAGGGATTGGTTAATTTAATGATTTAATCCAATGCTGTGTTCCTCAATGACTGTTTATAAAGGAAATGAAAAATGGGGTACAGAGTGATTTGTTGTTTGACTAAAGGGGTTTGCTAGTGGGAAGTGCCATTGGTTGCACTCTTTTTTTCCCTTTGAGCGGCTATTATTTGCTCCTTCTCTCTCTAGTGTTGCTGTTGTGGGCATGTGCTGGGGATCTCATTTGGGTGGGATTGATGGTGGTTGGTTATGGATGCCCACCTTGTTCTTTAGGGGTGGACCCAATTTAATGCTTCTTCCCCTTGGCCCGGTTTCCTTTTTTTTTTTTCCATCGCTGCGAATTGAACTACACTGTATAGGTTAGCCTCATTTTATTTGGCTCTATTCTCGTCACTTACTGTTCTTCAATTTTAACCAAGTTAAATGCATTTTTCCCCGCGTGAACTTATCTCTATCGACCTGTTGTCCTTTGAACATTTTACTGTTTCTCTTAGCATGTGAACATGACAAAAGTGCATCAGTTGACCAACTGAATGCTACGTGCCAGCTTCCGGTTGGAGAGGGAGGGAAAATTCAGGAAAATGATATTTTTGAATTGTCAAACTAATAAGAAATTGGTGTAGTTTTGCTAAATTTAGAGGCCTGAGAGAAACTTTGAAGAGTTAATGGGCCATTTGGGCCAAGTTCTGGTACTTAAAAATTGTTTGGCCTTTTCACTAACATCTGTCTGTTTATCCCAACGACTCCATGCTTATTTACTTCCTTTTGATGATGAATTAATGTGTTTAGTATAGCATTAAGTAAATTAGGTGTGTCTGAAATTCTAGTTCAGCAATGATTTCCTGCTTTTCTGCAATCCACAATATCTTGTCAGGCATAAATACAAATTAGTTGCACAACTCCAAAGATAATGCCGTTGCAACCAAAAACTCAGTTTTTTTAATTGTCTCATCATTATAGTGGGCTTGGTCCTCATTTTAATGATATTATTTTTGGTTGAATTGTAGCATACTCGTGTTTTGTTTTGTCCTAGAGTGCGGCATTAGAAAATGTCTCTTTAAGTGCTCATCTGGATTTGTGTTGTCTTGTTGTGTCTAAACAACAAGTGGAATCTTCTACTGAATATAGTTTGAAGATCTTCTTCTGATCCCTTGTCTGCCCAGTTGATGTTATCCACTGCATTAGGACCAGAGCATGCGCTGTTTTGTACACTGTAAGTAATATAATATCAGGATTGATTTCACACTTCCATTGTTGGGTTGGAGCTATATCATGACCTATTTGGCATAAAGATAAGCACATTTCACTATCAATTTTGTCTTTTGCAAAGTGATCTTTTGGCCTTATTAAATCTCTGAAATATTTGATTCCTAAACTTTACTTTTTTCAAATTGCAATGTATTATTAGTTTATATCTTGTGTAACTACGTATGCTTTCTTGGTGAATGTCTTAGCTAAATTTAAATTCTCCTATGCATAATGCATAAGCCAAACTTGCAGTGTCTGGTGCTGAATGGGACTATAGGTCAATTGCTATAATGTACTATATTACTTTGTTGAAAATAGGTCTAAGAACATCTAACTTTGTTTGTTCTACTTTTTGAGATCTGTGTATTCTTGGAGAAAATTACACAAACAAACAAAGGGTTCCTCTGTTTGCAATGATAGACTTTTCATTAAAAATTGTGCTGATTCTCCTACGTGGCATGCAGTCAAACAAAACTCTAGAGTTCTTTTACCCAGGTCCCGGTATCTAGTGCCACTCCATAGAGCAACTGACACATGCCCCACTATATCCACTTTTTCTAACCTTTCTACACTTTATTCACTACATGATAGGACATGTGTCAGTTGTTGTATGGAGTGGCACTAGATATCCCCAAAAGTCTACCTGTTTTTAGTCTCATTTCATTTGTACTCCTATCACATAAAAACATTTGAAAAAAGAAGTAAAGAGGGACTAAAATTCTCCTTGTTTATTGACAAATTATTAAACTAGAGAAATAGTCAAACTTTGACTTTCTTAATGGATCAATCTGGTAAAAAACAAGCTAAACTATGTTCTTTGTCCTATCGAGTATTCTATTTTCAATTTTCGGGATGAATGCATTTCACAACATGTGTAATGAACAAGGGAAGTATATAAATTGTATGTTGATTTTGCAGGGATAGAGGCTCGGGGATTCATTTTTGGACCTCCAATTGCATTGGCCATTGGGGCTAAGTTTGTTCCATTAAGAAAACCTAAGAAACTGCCTGGTAACTCTACATACCCTATTCTCTTTGCTTCTCTAGATTGCCTGTCTTTGTGCTGTACATTTTCCTAAACTATTATCCTGTTGCGGAATTTTGTTCATCATTTAGTTTAACAATGATATGCCAATTGCTCGACTGCAATATGAGAACTCATCGTTTATATCTTACGAGGCTATACCTAGATAACACATGTATATTGATTTATGCGTGACAATTTCTTGTTCGATAATTTTCCAGAATGTAATCAATGTATGAAATACTGATGTAGTTAGTTTGTAAGCGAGTCCATGGCAAGTTGTGATCGTGTTACGTCTACTATAGTCTACAGATATAACTAGTACATACACTAAATGCAATCTTCCAATATCTTGTTAACTAATATTCTGCTATTTTTTCAGGTGAAGTTATCTCAGAAGAATATGTTCTAGAATACGGTAGAGATTGCATCGAGATGCATATTGGCGCAGTCAAATCAGGAGAGCACGCTTTAGTAGTCGATGATTTGATAGCCACCGGTGGCACTTTATGTGCTGCTATGAGTTTGCTCGGTAATTCTATCAAAATCTCCCAAATTCAGCATTTTTACCCATTTAGCTCATATTTTTCATAGCGAGAAACAGGATTCGAGGGCTATATTATGAATGTTGTTTATATTACTATCAGAACGTGGTGGAGCCGAAGTGGTGGAGTGTGCTTGTGTCATTGAATTACCCGATTTGAAGGTAAACAAACATTTTCAGAATTTTCATGTTCTCAGCTATTCAAGCACTGCAATAGCTTATAAAATTCCTAAACTTAAAAAATTCAATAATTTTTTTTACTATAGTGTTCATGTTATCAATGGTTTAGGGTCGGGAGCGGTTGAACGGGAAGCCCTTGTACGTGTTGGTTGCAATTGATTGTGTTTAGGCCACCATTATTTCTTCCATCAGCAATGAATTTTGAGGGAAAATGGTGGTTGAAATTCTAAAATTGCTTAGTAGGTTAAAACATTGGTTTTATTATGGGATTTGGAGCCAAATGTAATTGGTTTTAGGAATCTTGTGTCTCCTACTTGATTGAAATTAAAAAGGAGAAATGTGTCAACTATATAAAAGAAGATCTTGATTATGCTTTTGTCCTAGGAGTAAAAAGATGAATTGGTATTAATTAGTAATTTAAACTTTACTTTTGATTAAAGGTTTTCTAATGTTTTTGAAAGGTGTTTAGTTCAATATAAACTTGTGAAAGACCAAAAGTATAATTTTGTTTTGGCAATAGGAATATAGTGGTAGAAAGATAAGTCTTTTTTGCAATGACATAAAGGAATGTAGCTTTCAGAGGTGACAACAATATCACATCTATATTTGCCATCCATTGTCCTTAGGGGTGTTTAGTTATAATCTATTTTTAGCTTTTAAATAGGTTGCAATTAAAGTATTTGGTAAAACTGACTTATGAGTCGCTTATTAGCAGTTTGAGTATTTAGTAAAGTTTGATTGTAAATGGTTTATAGGATGTACAAATTGTTATATAACAAGTGCATTTTGGGAAAACTATTTTTTGTAGTTAAAAGTTAATTGATGTTATGTTTTCTTTACATGTTACGTAATTTAAGAATTAGCTACGAAAAATCAATTTTTAACTTTTAGCTTATAAGTTAATTGAATGTTAAAATATAAGTCGGTAAAAACACTTTGTTACCTTATTTACAAGTTAAAAAAATTTCTTGCGTCATTTTAGTTTTCTATTAACGCCTACATTTATTATACACTAAAACACTCGAAAGTCTTGCGATTTAAAAAATACTTCCATTAATTTAATATAGTGACATTTCATTAATATTTCTTCTAGCTTGATACGTACAGTTAGCACCCTTTCAAATTACTCAAGTTTCTCAAATTTGATACCTTTTTAAACAATATTTTTTTGGTGAGTTACTTTTTCTTTTATCTTCGCATAATAGTTAAAGCAATAGTTACTCTGTAACGAGAAAGCAACCTTAAAAAAATGTATAATCTAAAAATAGTTTGAACATCTTGAAAGATGAAATTTAAGATCAAGATAAAAAAAAATCAAATAACTCAAAAATGGTTCAAGGATGACACTTTGCCAAATTTTAGTGGTAAGTTGTTTTTGTTGTTATACCCAAATAATAGTAATTTATTGATGATATGGGCTTTGGGCTGTCAGATTTTGCAATTAGGGAACTTGGTTTACAATTTCTTTCTTTATCCATCATAATTGTGTTTTAATTTTAATTGCGTTCTTTAATAACAAATGGTATAATTTGAATAATAGCTAGAATAAAGCTAGTCAATTTCTTGTTCTTTTTGGAAATCTAATCTAACAAATCCATATTACTCATAGCATGTTCATGAAATTTTCTTATAAAGTTAATAACATATAGTTACTACTGACTAGCCATTATTAACTGCATTGTGTATATGAAAAGCTATGTAGATAAAATCTTTAAGATGTGTTAAAAATATTCCAATCAGGATTCAGGAATTTTTTTTATTGCTTCCTTTATTTTAAAGGAAATAAATCAATATAAAATGTATTTTTTTAGTGAAAGAAAATTCTTTAAGATATAAGGGAAAACACAAATAAGAAGTCATTCAGAAAAGAGAGAATAATTGCACATTCACTTATTATTTTATATATTTACTATAAAAATATATTTCACGAAACAAACTTAACATAAAAAAAAGTTAATATAATAGAGATTAAAAGTGTTAGTCTAGTGATTAAATCCAAAGTTATGATCCTAGATAGGTTGGAGTTTAAATTCAGATGGGGTGGGTGAGATTTAAAGATAATTTTAAAAAAACAAACTACTAAAGATATATGAAAAGACTTAGTTTAATAGTTACTAGTATTTGTTATTATAGTTGGTGCTTATTATTGTTGATAGTTTTTATTGTTACTAATAATTTTATTCTCTAAAGCTAAAACAACTATTTAACCATCATAATTAAATAGTAGAATAATTTTTTAAAAAAATTTGCAATTGCCCGCATTGTTAAATAGAATGAAGAATTCTCAATTAAATTCGAATGTAACTCAAACCTAAAATTTTTAGAGGCCATAAATATAATATTAACCATTACGAAGGCAATTGATGCTAAAAAGGTAAAAAAAAAACCCCCAAGAAGTTACTAAACACAACTATAACTTTTCATGCTATTAAATTTTAGTATCCACTTATTATTTGCGAGGTTGACCTACATTAGAAGCGACAAAGGTTAGGGCAAAAAAAATAATTGCCCCACTAGATATTAATTTATATAAAATCATTATTATATTTTCTTTTTACTTTTTTTAAAAAATTATTCTTTCACATTAAATCAAGTAGAATTATTTTATATTAGTAAATTAAGTTAATTAATAACATTAAATATAATAAATAGTATTAGACTAAAATTTTAGATTTTAATTTTTATTATTTTTATTTTATATTGAACTATAAAATTATTAAAATATATATTTTTAATTAAGGCCAAAACATTAGTAAGGCCGACCTGATTATTTGTATTAAAATGGTAGAAATTTTGTTTAGAAAAGTATTTTGGTAAATTTTATTTTGTACCAGTGGTACCAAGTGAGCAATTATATTGAGGTCATTTAAAATTTTTTTTTGTCTCATATGGCGTTACAATAATAATAAAGAAAAATTTTATTCCACCCCACTCAAGTGTAAATTTGAACCTGTGATTTTTAGGTACACAGCTTTAAGGCTCAATCATTAAACTAAAAAATGAAAAAAAAGATTTGTTAGTGTCAATTTTCTTTATGAAAAAATGAAACTTTTATTTGTCAACAATATGTTTTTTATTGGTCATCTGGTTTATTGAAGGTTTGCTTTGATTATATCTAGATACTCCCAGGTTCTGCACCTGACTTTGGTGGGTGAGTCTTCCAATGGAGATGTTTTACATTCATAAGGTTCGAATACGAGACTTGGCTAAGTGATACCAAGTCGCTTACTGCTTGGAAAAACTTTATTTGTCAACAATATAATTCCTCTTTTCAATGTTTTTTTATTGATCAACAATATAGGGTTTATATAAAGGTCACTAAAGATTTTGACCATTTTCGTTAGATGATTAACACGTAGTCACTGAAAAACTAGTCAAAGATAGGGTTCCTCGGACTAATCTTCAGAAAGAGAATGAAGGTTTGCCTTTGTCGGAGATGGTGGCTGCAAGATAGAAAAGGCGTCAAAGTGACTAGCCGTGTGACCGGCTTAGCCTCTCCGATACTTAAGTAAGAGACGGTGATAAAGAGGAGGAAAAAGAAGAGAGAGTTTGTGAGTTTAGAATGTGATATCTTGTCATACTAGGAGTGTATTTCCTCTATTAGCGGTGAGGAGTCCTTATTAGGTAAGGATCCTATTTAGGCGTGATTTCTTCTATTAGAGGTTTCTTCTTATTTATCAGTTGGGAAAGGATATTATTCATGTTTGTCTATTTAGAAAAGGGGAGTTATGAATGGACTCGATCTCTTAATTAAGGCGGTGTGGCCTTAACTTTTCACTCTGCTAGACGGATAGTGAGCCGGCCGTGACACCAACTGGCACTTCGACACTGCGTGGCTTCTTTATCCGGTATCTGTAAAATACCGAATTATCAGTAACCCCCCTCAAGTGTTTGTCAAATTCTTTAGGATTTGCTCTGACTGGATGTGTACTCGGTCAGACCCTTCATCTTCTGCAAGTATACTTAGTACTGAGTGAGCACTCAGCCCAAACTCTTCAGTTGCTAGTTGACATCTATTTCATCATTAACTCCTTCTCGAGCAGTAGTGGCAAATCCAGAATATATTTACTGTGGGGTCTGAACATTCGTATAAAAAATTTCAGTTCTAAATGTATGTAGAAATTTTTATTTCTGTGTGACGTAAATGAGTTGATCTATTGATGAAATGGGGGAAAATAAAGAAATTAAAAGAAAGAAATAGTCAAGTAATTAAAAGAAATACTTTGAAATTTCAAATACCGTCAAGATTTTGGTAAAATATCAATCTACCACCTGTCTATCTTACTTGAATAAAAGAAAATCAATTTTGCATAGAAGTACAAAGAATTTAAACACTTTACATTGAAGTAAATTCTTAAAAAATAAGGTGTCACGACTTTATTTTCAGGGGTTCTAGGATTTATTCTATAAATGGTATTAGTATATTTACTTAGAATACATGGGTTCCATGGACCCCACCCCTCTCTGTGTGCATCCGCCTATGTCCAGCAGTGTGTGAACCTTGGATGGCATGACACCTGGTTGTGATCAACAACCAATTTTGAAGAGGCATCTTTTCCCAACTATTATAAATAATGCGTTTTCCCCTCATCCTCAGCTTTTACACTTCGTCTACCTTTGCTAGCACTTTTGAGCTTTGTGATATCTTAGTCTTCGGCGATCCAAGGGTTTCTCAGGCAAGTTTCCTAAGCGTTTCGTCCTTTCCTACTCTGCTCATCTTCTGGTAAGTCTCTAATCCGCCTTATTCCTTTCTCTATTTTTGCAATTTGCAAGTTTTTAGCATGTTCATCTTCCTTATTTCTGGAATTTTTACCATATTCATGCTTTTGATTTGCTGCATATGTATATGCATTATATTTGCGAGATGCCCACGCCTTTAATTTTGAATTTTGCACCTCATCTTTTACCTAAGTTTGTGTTGCTTTTCTTACACAGCCATTGCTTCATTTTTTCTGGAAAATGTGCATATCTGTTCATCACTGTTCTTCTTTTTAGCGCCCTAAGATCTTTAAATTTTCTAAAAATGAGGAACTATCAAGTAGTAGTAGCGATAGTGAGGAATCTCATAAACTGCATCGCAAAACGGCTAAACTTATATCCAGTTTATACCCTCCTTTGAAAATTGATGCATCTAATTACCGGTCAAACCCTAGGGTTAAGCTACAGGTGGAAGAAGAATGGGTTATTAGTCCGGATCTGACCAAGTGCGACTGGCAGAAGACGAGAGTATAGAGCATATGAGTGCTTGGAGTGGGCATGAGGATTCTTTAAAAGTTCTTGGATGTAGAGAATTTTAGGGATGAGGAGGACCCTCATCCGATTGAAGAGGGTGTCATGGGTGTTAGCAGCCAAATGGATGATGGTGATGAAGAGTCTACAATGGAAGAAGAGAGGGAGAGATAACTAACTCTTCGAGTGGATGATATGGTGTCTTGTATTCATCTGGACCATATAGAGAAAGAGGTCAGGATGTATACCCTTCTCCAAGACTGCCATGTTCTCCTTCTTCTATGAATCAGGGAGTTAATGCTCCGCCGACTGGGTACTTTAGAATGTACCTAGATGTGATAAGGGGAGGATTCAAGAACCCTCTCCCCGCGTCGGTGGCTAACTTGTTAGATGTGTGGGGCCTATATCCGACTGAGATCCACCCGAATGCATGGGCAGATATTATGGGTCATCACTGTATTTGTCTTAATTTGGGGTTGAACTTCGATGCTACCTTCTTTCGCAAAATCTGCTATGTTAAACGGAATAAAAATGATGACCACTGCCAACTGGCTAGGAAAGCCGGTCTATACAAATTTTCCCATATCCTATCTTCCGTTCATAACTACAAAGAGTTCTGGTTCTATATCTGGGTAAATAATGAATATCCCAGTTTTCCTACCGACTAGTCGATGGAAGTGCCTGCGAAGACCCAGACCAAGAGTGGGGACCCGGATCAAAGGTTGAAGATCTTCTGCTCTCTGAGCATGGAAAGTGGACTCTGAATGTTATCGCCTAGGTGTCTATATGGGGCTACCATCTAATCACCCGCAACTCGCATGGCCCGGGTTTTATTTATTTAGAAGGACCTATTCCTCCACCCGGTATTTGTATTCTTCTTACTTTATATTTTCCTTTCTTCTTGGTAAATTAATGTCTGACATTGATATTACAATTGATGCTTCAGGGGAGAAGTAGTCCGCCTGCAAGAATAATCGCACCCAAGCGATGCCGATTGGAAAGGGGAAGGCGACTGCCCTACAAGGGTCGTCTAAGCGAACATCAGTGACTCTTCTTAAATCGTTTGCTTCTCAACAAGTCTGATTTTCTCCACTAGAGGTCATAGAGGCTTTTTATTTGCTTTCATTTGAGTTTTTATGCTTCTATTTGCTAAGTTTTTAGGCCCTGTGAGTGTAGGATTCTGCATCTGGTGAGGAGGGTGATGCTTTCCACGCCAAGGCCGTAACTCCTGCTCTGCCTGAGTTTATGAAGGGAGCATTTCTGAACAAGCCTTGCATCGATCTCACCATTCAGTCGGCTTTAAAAGTCGCCTTTCTATTCTAGTAGACATTGCTAGCTACTTTATTGAATCGAACGCTTTCCTCTCTACCATATTTTTTAGGGCCTCATAAAGGTATGTTGTTTTGAAATTGCTACATTGGTCTTCTGATGCACTTCTTTTTATTTTACTAAGTGCCTTCATTCGTCTTTCAGGCCGTGTCATGTAGCCTTAAGCTCCTTTGGAGGGCCCACTCAGAGACTAAGCTAGGGATCAAGCTAAAAGGGAAGGAGATCGAGCTTTCTAACACCAAGAGAAATCTTACCCTTTTGGAGAAGAGCCGTGTAGAGGCCGAGGAGCAGAGGGAGAGGGCTAAGAAGGCACAAGCAGAGGCGGAAGGCAAGATCGCTGTCTTAGAGGCGGAGCTGGAGGCTCCTCAAGCAGTGACAAGCGACATGAAGGGTAAAATTGAGGCAATAATGGATAAGTTGGGTGACTATGGCTTCCTCTTTGGAGACCGAGTGTTGCAGGCTTGTTGAGCTCATTATCCTGGTCTACTAGACTCTATCCTGGATGAGGTGGATTTACCCTCCTACGATGACCTGGCTACACACAAAGCTGCTCAAGCGGAGGTGGCGCGACTGGCTGTAAGTGAGAAAAATGCCTTCGGTGTTGAGACAGAGACCCTTCATAGCTTTTAATCGGGAGATATGAACCCTCCTCAAGCAGTAAACCTAAGGATAGGGAGGTACCGCCGGCTGAAGACCAAGGGGATTGATAATTCATTTATATATTCTTCTAACCTTCGAGCTCTATTTTGTAATATTAATACAATTTCCCTTTGTGACTTTTACTTATGCTATTTTTTATTTTCTCTTCGTCCGTGTAGTAAACCACTCAGTCTGATAGAGCACCAATCTCCACAGGTACTACTGCTTCCACTTCGTGAAATAGGGAAAACGGAGTTTCTCTAGTTGGCTTACATGGAGTCGTCATGTACGACCAAAGGACATTGTTCAACTCTTCTGGCCACAAACCTTTCTTTCCTTTCAACCGCTTCCTTAGTTCTTCACCAAAAGTCTTGCTGGTTATTTCTATTTGTCCATTCATCTGTAGGTGTGCAATAGATGAGAATTGATTTTGAATTTTTAGGCCTTCGTAGAATCTTTGAAACTTTTTGGAGATGAATTGCAACCCATTATCTGAAACGATTTCATTGAGGATACCAAAATGAATAATGATATAGTCCGAAATAAAGTCAATGACTTTCTCAAGAGTCATGGTGTTGACGGTTACTGCTTCAACCCACTTGGAGAAGTGGTCGATTATAATAAGTATGAGCTTCTTCTGTCTCGCAGATTCTGATTGGACTGACAATATCAATTCCTCAAGTAGCAAATGGCCACCCAGATGGGAGAGGTTTCAGCACCCTGTGCGGGACCTATGACTTCGTTGCATGTATCTGACATTGGTGACAAGACTACACATACTCGACTAAATCTATATCCATATTCAGCCTATAATATCCTAAAAGCTTAGCCCTTCGAGTGATGGTGGAGGCCGCTTGGTAGGATCCACAGTTTCCTACATGTATTTCCTGGATTAAGTACTTTCCTTCTTCCGGTGTGATGCATTTAAGTAAAGCGTCTGAGTAGGAGCGTTTGTATAGCATTTGGTTAATGACCACGTATTTTGATGATTTCTTCACAATCCTGGCTGCTTCAATCTTGTCTTCTGGAAGAACGTCTTTATCCGGATAATCAATTAAGGGTTGTATCCATCCGGGGTTCCTTCTATTCTATCAGCATACAGTTCTGGGCTTCAATTATCGGGGCGGGGATGACCTCATACGGGCAATTGAGGTTCTTTCAGTCGTCTGTACTTGCTGCATCCTTAGCTAACCTATCCACTTTCTCATTTTCCTCCCTAAGGACATGTTCAAGCACCCATATGGTGCCCTTAGCTTCTAGCCCTTTCAATAATGTTTCTACTTTGGCCAGGTATTTCACCATTCCTTCTTCTTTTGTTGCATAGTTCTTATTGATTTGATTGGAAACCAACTTTGAATCACTCATGATGCTTATCTTGTCTAGGGCTATTTCTTTGACCAGTTCTAGGCCTTTGACCATGGCTTCATATTTTACAACGTTGTTGGTAACCAAAAAGGCTAGTTTCACTACTTAGCCCATCCGGATCTTCTCTGGTCCTTGTATCCAAATTTTAACTCCTGCTCCTTCTTAGGAGGAGGCTCCATCTACATAGATGTACCATGACTCAATCTTTAGGCCGGGTGAGGTTCAAGCCCTGTGAACTCGGTGACGGAGTCTGCTAAGACTTGCGCTTTCAGTGCCTTTCTTGCTTCGAATTGGATGTCATATTCTCCTAACCGGATAGCCCATCCGATAAATCTTCCTTACATCATAGGTCTTTACAGTACCTTCTTCAGAGGGAAATTTGTTCTAACAGTGATCGTCCGAGCTTGAAAGTATGGTCTAAGCCTCTCAGCTACCGAGACTAAGGCTAGGGCTAACTTCTCTATCTTCGGGTATCTTAGTCCTGCGTTTTTCAACACCTTGCTAGTGTAGTAAACTAGGTTTTGATTCCTATATGCTTCCCTAATTAGTACTGACCCAATAGCTTCATTTATTGCTGTTAGATACACGATGAGCTTTTCATCCTTCTCTGGCCGACTCAAGAGTGGTGGCATGCTCAAGAATTCTTTAATGTTTTTGAAGACTTCCTGACAGTGTTCGTTCTAGCTAAATGCTTTATCTTTCTTGATGGCTCTGTAGAATGGGAGACATCTATTGGCTAAAAGGGAGATAAATCGGCCAAGCGTGTTCATCCTTACATTCAGCTTTTGGACCTTGTTCAACATTTTAGACGGCTCCATTTTTATGATTGCTACTATATTTTCTGGATTTGCCTCAATTCCTCTTTAAGAGATGAGGAAACCATGGAACTTACCCATTTTTAAGCTAAAAGTACATTTTTTCGGGTTCAGCTTGAGTTGGTACTACTGCAGTATTTTGAACATGGCTTTAATGTCTCTTGCATGTTTTTCCATGCTTCTGCTTTTGATTATCATGTCATCAACATAGACTTCTACTGTTGTGAGAATGGGATTTTACAGTCCCTCTAGTGAGACGATGATGACGTATATCCGATTTTATTCCTCATGATAAAAATTCTTTTTTGGAATTTTTATTACCGATATAAAATTCTCTGCGAATTTTATTTTCGGAAAAATTAAGTTCGACATGTATGATAACACTTCCGGTGGTAGCTTAAACCAATGATTTGCACTCAAAAAATAATTCAATCCAAAATACCCATAAAAGTCAAAAAAACAGCCTAATAATTCAAGTCATCTCACTAAAATTGCTTTTGGCCGAATTTTCTTACTTTTTCCCTATTTTTAGGCTTGATTCATGCTTGCTTTTCAGATCTATCACGAGAGTGAGGCCGCCAATGGCCTCATCAATACCGTCGATGGTATCATCCATGCCGCTAGCAGCATCAGTTTCTGCTGCAGAACAGCTGTGTGCCTTTTTGCTCAATATCCGCCGAATAATTGATCAAAGTCAATTTCCACCAAATTTTAGCCTATATAAGGAGGCATTTTCAGCTGGAGAAGGGGTTCAACACTTCCACCACTTGAAATCTTAAGGAGATTTTAAGTATTTTAGTTAGTTCTAGTGGGATAAAGTCTAGAAAAGGTAAGAAAAGAGTATTCAATCCATCTTTTCTTGGTTTTTCTTTACTGGACTCTTTGATATTTTAGGAGGATTTTAAGTTTAGAATCACTAAAGTAGGATTTAGAGACCTAAATCACCCCTTTACTTCCCAAATCATCACTTGAGCTCCTCGTGTTGGAGATGTGAGGTGATATCCTACATTGAAAATATAATAGAATTGTGAGTGGTATATAAATGGAGTAGATTAGGCCTTAACACAAGCCAATTGGTTTTGTGTTAGATAGGCTCAACCCCACTTGTGTGCTCACTCAAGCTATCGAGCCCAACACTCTCGAGGTCCACAGATTCTCTACATGGTATCAGAGCGTAAGAAGACCTGACAGCCAGTGATCCTGGGTTCATGTTTAAAGTCCTAGTGGAGTTTAGGCTAGCAGAGAAAGGCTAGGCCCGGTGTTGACCTTAAGCCTAGGAGATAATAGGCCAAGGAATGTTGGCAAGTGGCAACTGGTCCAGGCCCAGTTGCACTTGAGGGGGAGTGTTGGAGATGTGAGGTGATATCCCATATTGGAAATATAATAGAATTGTGAGTGGTATATAAGTGGAGTAGATTGGGCCTTAATACAAGCCAATTAGTTTTGTGTTAGATGGGCTCAACCCCACTTATGTGCTCACTCACCCAACACTCTCCAGGCCAATGGATTCTCTACAGTTGATGGTTGAGCTATTTTGGAGAAATCCTTGATGAATCTTCTATGGAATCCAGCATGCCCAAGAAAGCTTATAACTTCTTTGACTGATTTTAGGGCAGTCAACTTTTCAATAATCTCCACTTTTGCTTGATCAACTTCAATCCCCTATTCTAAAATCTTATGACCAAGAACAATGCCTTCATTGACTATGAAATGCACTTTTCCCAATTCAGAACAAGATTGGTCTCTTTACAATAAAGTAAAACAGCTTCAAGGTTGTTCAAGCAAGATTGGAAAGTTGCTCCATAGACTGAGAAGTCAGCCATGAAAATTTCCACTGTTTTCTCCACCATATCATGGAAAATAGACATCATGCATCTTTAAAATGTTGCTGGAGCATTGCAAAGTCCAAATGGCATCCTCCTATAAATAAAGACACCATAGGGGCAGGTAAAATCTATCTTCTCTTGATTCAATAGGTGGATCACAATTTGATTGTATCCCGAATAGCCATCAAGGAAGTAATAGAATTTATAACCAGCCAATCTCTCTAGAATTTAATCAATGAAGGGAGGTGGAAAATGACCCTTTCTGGTTGCTTCACTAAGTTTGCTATAATCAATGCAAACTCTCCATCCTATGACTGTCCTAGTAGGGATGAGTTCATTCTTCTCATTTGTCACCACTGTCATCCTTCCCTTTTTTGGCACAACTTGGACTGGAATAGTCTAAACACTATCCGAAATGGGGTAGATGATTCGAGCATCTAGAAGTTTGATTATTTTCTTCCTCACAACTTCTTTCATGTTGGGGTTGAGTCTCCTTTGTGGCTGCACAAATGGCTTATGATTTTCCTCCATGAGAATCTAGTGTACACAAATGGAAGCACTAATCCCCTTGATATCAGCAATCGTCCATGCTAGGGCCTCCTTATTTTTCCTTAATACACTAATCAATTGGTATTTTTGGTCAGGGGTTAGTTTTGAGGAAATAATTATAGGAAGTTTATTAGGGGGTCAAGGAAAGCATATTCGAGGTGAGGAAGCAAAGGTTTCAGCTCAAGATTTGGGGGTTCTTCAAGTGATGTTTTTGGAGAAAGATTTGGTGTGTGATTTAGTGACTCGACATGTTATTTTCTGTACATAGGTGGTTAGCAGTTTGGTTGCTCCACTGTCTGTTTTACTTGCTCAACTAGTTCTACCTTCCCCACAGTTTCTAGAGCAATCAAATCTTCCTCTTCAATATCGATTTCATCCAATTCCTACATCAGAAAAGGGTTCAAATTCACATCTGTAGCATCAAGGAAGTAGCATTGATCATCAAAATTAGATGGATACTTCATTGCCTCGTTCATTTTAAATACTACTTATGTATCATGTATTTTCAGAATCAATTTTCCATCAAGTAAGGCTCTTCCAGTGGCAAGGAATGGTCTACTTAAAATACTGGGCACATGAAAATCTTCATCCATATCCATTGTAATAAAATCAACAGGCAAAATAAACTTTCCAACTTTAACTAAAACATCTTCTACAATGCCTCTAGGGTACCTAACAGTTCTATCAGCAAGTTGTATGGATACTTTAGTTGCTTGAGGTTCACTTAAGCCTAATTGCTTATAAATGTAATATGGCATCAGATTCATGCTTGCTCCTAAGTCACAAAGTGCATTATCAATGTTTAAGTTATCAATGGAGCAAGGTATAGAGAAACTCCCTTGATCTTTAAGTTTCTTAGGCAAAGGTTGCCTACTTTGATGCTTAGATGAGCAATCTCTATTTAGTTGCACCATGGCTACATTTTATAGCTTCTTCTTGTTTTCCAACAAGTCTTTCAAGAACTTGACATACATAGGCATTTGTGCAAGTGCTTCTGCAAAAGGAATGTTAATATGAAGTTTCTTAAAGACTTCTAGAAACTTGTCAAATTGCTTAGCCATTTCATGTTGTTTTGCTTGTTACGGATATGGAATCCTTGGTGGGTAAGCTGGAATTGGCTATTTCACAGGAAAGGGCTCCATTTGAATATGATTTTGTTCTGCTTGATCCGAGTCAGCCACAGGTTTTGCTCGCTCCGAGCATTTCAAACTTTAGAATGTTGCACTTTCTCCTCATTCTTTTGGCCAGCATTTTCATCAACAACAACAGACTTCTTAGGGTTAAAATTATCGCAAGTCTTACCACACCTTAGAGTTATGGCTTTACATTCCTCCCTTGGGTTGGTTTCAGTGTTGCTTGGCATCACTCCTTTAGTTTTGAGAGTCACAATGGTGGTAAGTTGCTGGAAGTGAGTTTCCAGATTCTTCATGGAAGCTTGGGTTTGCTTCATGAATTGTATCATCATTTCCTTCATTTCTTCAATCTCAAATTTCTTTAGAGGCTGAGATGGCCCTGCTTGTTGCATATTCTATTGTGGTTGTTGAGGAAAATTGCTTTAGGGTTGTTGGCAGGGAACCTGCTTGTTTTGGTTGCTCTAGTAGAAGTTAGGATGGTTGCGCCAGCCTGGATCGTAGGTATTTGAGAAAGGATTGTTCCTCTGGTTGTTCCAAACATAATCATACTATTCTTGAGTGAGAGGAGTATCATAATCAATATTTCTATGGTTCCCACCACAGAAATCATAAACAGCTTGCATATTTGAGATTGCCGAGACATCTTGCTTGGCAAGTTGCTTCAAAATCAGATCCATCTTCTCAGAGAGCTTTGTAACATATTCTGACTCCTTTTACTTGCTTTTTTATTCCCTAACTGAGTGCCACTTGTAGCTGGTGTTAACCAACCTTTCAATGAGTTCATCGAGCTCTTCGAGGGCAAGTTCTTCCGGATCACCATTTGCTGCGAATTCTATTTGTATCTTGTGTTGATCATGTAATCCGTTGTAAATTTTGCATTTGCATCCATAGTGGGATTTGATGATTTGGCACCCTTCTTAATAGCTCCTTGTATCTTTCCCATGTTGCGGCAACAGATTCATATGGTTGCTGTGAGTCACGTCATTTTTAAGTTTGATTGCTTGCCTCAGTGGAAAGTATTTTGTGAGAAAAGCTTATGCCATTTGATCCTAAGTTCTTATGGATCTGGGGTGAAGATTTTTCAGCCAATTTTTAGCCTTATCCATGTAGAGAGAAGGGAAAAAGCTTGAGTCTAATGACATCATCCGAGATTGCTCGATTTGTTAAGAAAGTATCACACATAGTCACAAATTCTTGGATGTGTGCATTAGGATCTTCTCCCAGCAAACCTCCAAACTAAACGGATGCCTGGAGCATTTGTATCATGAAGGCCTTAATCTCAAAGAGGTTGTTCCCCTCATTAGGTACCACAATGGAAGATGAGTGTCCCTCGGTTGAAGGTCTACTATATTCTCTAAAAGTTTGCCTTAGTGGAGGTGGGTTAACCTCACCCACCACTTCATTTTGTTCATTACCATTTGGGGGATTAGCTAGATCAGCCATTCTTTGTTTCCTGGGCCTTCTTCTGGCTGGTCCACTCAATTTACGACAAGTTCTTTCAATTTCTGGGTCTACTGGAACTAAGGGCAATCCAGATCTCCGCATACAACAAAATGGCTTCAAAATAGAAGAAATCCTACACAAATGACACAAACAAATTAAACGCACCAATTTACAAACAAAAATTTAAAAACTTCACATGTTGCTCCCCGACAATGGCGCCAAACACTTGTTGGTTGCCTAAATAGAGGGTCTAGCAAGTATACTAGGTTGGAATCAGTAGTACAAGGCAAGTACAAGTGTCATCCCACAGGGAGCAAGGAAAGTTATTTAAACCAAGTTGTAAATTAGTGAGTTCAAGGTTACAAAGTAATGAAAGTTGATTTTAAATAAAGAAAATGCTGAAAATTAAAATTGTAATTAAAACAGAAAGTTTGGTTGCTCTAGTTTGGTTGCTTTTAACAATTTTATACTAGAGCAGGCAGACAGACATAGTTTTAACTTCTCTCTTTATTCTAACATGTTACAGTTCATTGACCTAGGGTATCTTGTACTAAAGTCACTAAGCTCTGCATACCAACTTATTGCTTAGATTCTTTAAGGTTTCACTCCGGGAACCTCCTACACCTTAAGCATTAGATTTAGACGAGCATTCTGAAATTAACCAAAAACTCCTAGCACATTTGTAACTCATTTTTAGTGAATATAGAAGTGCGTGTATTGTGTTTAATTCCATGTTCATAGTTCACCTTACGGTTCTTCCTAATTCTACTATGCATAAGTTTGGCCTAACTTATGATTCAATCAAGTTCAAACACAATACAATTAGTATTAAGATGATGTCAGAGATAGAGAGAGAAAGTTTCACCTGAGATTAACCCATCTACCTTGCTAAGTTCACCTGCCAATTGGTTTAGTTAACCATAATTAAATATAAATACATAATAATAATAACAGCAAACATAACTACCATATATTAATGACCGAAAAAATACAGAAATTAAGGGTAGAAGAAGCCAGTACAAGCTTGCTTCAATGGTAGCTATTGGCCAAAAATATAAAGTGGTGAAAGAATGGTCTAGATGCACCACTTGCACAAATAAAATAATCCTAGATAAGGGATTACATCAGCTGGTCTAAAAAATTCTTCTAGAAGACAAGAAGTGGTCCAATGAGAATTCATCAAAGTGGCTAATAAAATAATATATATGGCCCACTAACTCCACTTGCAAAAGTGTCTCAAATAATCTTCCCAAAAACCTTCTAGAAACAAAATAATGGGACTTTCTCTGGTATTTTATTCTGCCGCGTCATCATGGCCATCTCCCCCTTTTTATGTCTACTCATTCTGCTTGCCCGGACTGTCTTTTTACTTGCTCCGATGGTTTTCTGTCTGCTCTTCTCATTTTCTTAACTGCTTGCTTCTATTTTCTCTACTTTCTCTACATATTCCACTATTTTAAAGAGAAATCTGAAATATTATTAAAAAATACTAATAAATTTCTTATTTTTACACCAAATTAAATAATTTGAAGGTTAAATTATAAATATTTTCATGGAATAAATTATTATTATCATGACTTCTTCATCAAGTATCTATAAAATATTAAATTATCAGTCACATTTTATTATTATAATATAAAAAATAGTTATATATTAATCATTCAACGAAAAAAATAAAAAATAATCGATTTTCCAATGAATTCTCTCAACAATATATTATATATAATGGTGTAAAAAAATAACTCGTTGGCTATGCCTATATTGGCTTCTATTTCTTTTTTTTTCTTTTGGATAAAGTAAGAATTGCAATTCACAAAAGCTGCCCTAGGTCCTAATAAAAAGTTAGACGTAAGTGTATCAAATTTAAATTTTTTAAAGTTAAAATTATTTAAAGTTTTATATTTTACTTAATTTTAATTATTTATTAATTTTTAATAGTTGAGATTTTACTTGCACTATTCTACAAATCACTAAAACTAAATATTAACCTTTAAAATTCAATGAATGGTTGTGATTAAGTAAAATGTATAAGGTTAAACTTTAGAGAATCCGTAAAATCCTTTTTCTTTTTTTAAGGTGAAAATCTTTTTTTTTTCATTTTCTCATGTCATTTAGGATTGTTCACCTACACCAATAACTAACTCATTTACTATTAGAATAACTAGCTTATAAGTTATAACTAGCTCCTAAAATTATATTTTTCAAGGCAAAGTTCTCTTGTCTTTTCCTTAATTACTTTGTAGTAACAATACGAAAGCTTTCATCAATATGTTGCAAAGGAAATTCGTAGGTAAACAAACGAAAAAAAGTATTGGTGTATAGCACTTTGTGTAAAATGAATTAAGCTGAAAAAGCAAAACCGCATGTAAAAGTAAAAAATAATGAAATCATAATACACTTTTATACATGGATTTTTTTCTCTTTCCCTAGTAAAATAACAGTATTGGCCTGCTTTATTTTTTATTGGCCTGCTTTATATAAGTAGTTTCATAATTTCTTATACATTTTTTTGTATATATCAATTACACTGGTATAAATTAAACTTTATTTTTGGAATATAGATATTTGAAATTATTTAAAAAGCAATATACAGAAAAAAATATGTTATTTCGAATTATACGTTTATTCATATCTAGTACTGAATAATTGATATGGTATTTATCCTATTGCATTTACTAAAAAATAAAAAAATGTCTTTTCTTGCCACACAGGCACATGTGAAATATTAAGTAAAATACACCGAATGAGATATACAATTGTCGGATATGTGCTATTGTCAACATTTAAAAAAACAAAAGAACAAGTAAGTTAGGTTTTAGAAAACACAAACTCTAGCTGCCCTCCTTTTTCCTTCTACTCTCAATTTTCCTCAAGAATTTTGTTCCGACAACATCGATAGTTATATTATTGGATTGTAATCCATCTAAATCTAATAAAAATATATGTTAATTTTTTATCTTAGATACTCATATCTATCTATTTGGAGCAAGAATGTTCCAGATCTTCAAAACTAGTTAGTGTTATGGAGTAAACCGAAGTTCTTATAATTGTGGATTTGCGATAACGTGAAATGAAGTTTAAGAAAATACAAGCTGCAGAATCATTATTGTTTTTTAATTTTCTTTGTGTGTTTCTCTTGTTCCTGCGGCAAGTTTTTTCAATCTCCAGGCATGGTGAGATTATTTTAGCTACTTTATTTGATTTTATCTGTTAAGATGTACTCCAAATATTAGTAGTTAATGAAATTCTCCTAATTAATAAAAAAAATAAAAGAACAAATTTTATTTTCAACTGTCCGTTTAACATTTTCATAAAATAATACAAAACTTATTACCATGCTATAATAATTATATTTTTATCTCTTTATCATTTTTATACTAAGAGTTTTTACCACTTTAAAATTTTCGTAAATACGTAATCTCTATTTCAATTACTATAAAGGTAAATTACAAAAGAAGTTTTTCCACTTTAAAATTCCATAAATACATAATCCCTATTCTAGTTACTACAAAGATAAAATAAAAAAAATGGTGAAAATATATTAAAAATCTAAACTAATTAATTAAAATACTAAATGGACAATTATTTAAGGGTTAAAAGTCAGCTTTTGTTGGTTTTCTATTTATGATTAAAGTAAACAATTGCATTAATGGGACATTTATTTCCAATTTCTTCGCACGATACTTTTAAGAAATGGTTAAGATATTGATTAGCATGTATAAACCAAATTTTCTTTCCTGAACTGTACAAAATTAAAAACTAAAAAAATGCAAATTGACAAGGAAAATTTGTATGAAAAGGCATACAGCACCAAGAAAAAATGTATGAATAAGCAAATAATAATAATAATAATAATAATAATAATAATAATAGAAAAATAATTTGCACGTATTTTTACAGTGTATAGATAATAAGAAAACAAGGTAAAACAGCATGAGGATCAAACACCAGCAACTCGCCATTTCTCCCACTCACCGAGTCAAACCCGACCCGACCATCAATCAACGACTCTAGCTCCAGTTGCTTCGAAACCCGACCCGCTATCACCCGACACACCAGCATAGCTCTCCGCCCATTGCCACCGCCAGCGCTCTCATGAGCCGGACCACTCCCGGAAAACGTACATATCGCAGCACCTTTCCCGGCAGGAAAAACCCACGCGCCGCCGCGAGTCTCACTGACTCCACCAGCAGGGCCCAAACAATAAAACCGCATCATCTCATTTCCGTCCGCCACGCACCGCGCATTCTCCTCCCACGTGCTCCCGCCGGTCAACCCGGCCCGGGACTTAACCATCTCGCGATACTCCTCGAACGGGGCCACCGTCCTCGACCCGTTATGAACCTTAAAAATCATCTCGATCCGAACCGGAAAAGACCTGCTGCTCCAGCTGGTGTGGAATATAATCTCCACCACATTACGAGACGGGTGGCCGTCGGGGACCTCGGTGAGCGCCGAGAAGAGCGGGTCCGGGTTACGGGTAGAATGAGAGCGAGAAGTCGGAGCGGAAACGGATTCGGGTTTCGGCCGAGATTTATTCTGATTAGGGGAAAACGGAGCCGGTTTGTGGTGCTTATGGCGGTGGTATGGAAAACCGGCGGCCGTAGCGGTTTCAATGACATCTTTGATGCTCTGAGCACTGTTTCTGCAACTAGAACTAGGAATTAGGTATTTAGGGTTAGGGGAAATTACATCATCTACAGCTCTTGATTTGCATTGCAAAGACTTCATCCAACTGGTCGCCATTAAAGGAAATGCAATCTATGAAATTCAGATGTTTGTGCTTTTTGTATAAAGGTCGCAGCTTTATTGTCGCTGAGCTTTGATTGCTGAAATTTCGTCCGCCATTAACGTTTCTTCAAGTAGCTGTTTTGAGTTTCTCTCTCTGATGAAATTTGGGGTTTTGTGACTTTATTTTTGGGGAGTTGGAAAGAATTTTCTATTTTTCTCTTTCTTTTGGGTTTTATGTATTGTTGCTGAAAAGGAAGGAAGAGGGCGCCATATTCAATGAGAGGTCTTTCTGAAATGACCGATATGCCCCCTTCATGATAAGGTCCATTTTGGAACTACCCCTGCCATCATACATATGTTTGTTCTTTCCATCAAAATAAAAGTTCAACTATTTTATTTAGGTCGGTAAAAATGTATTTTTTAAAATTTTAAAATTATATTTAAAAAGATAATTTTATTTATTTTAATAATTTTAATATTATTATATTTTTATTATATTATTTATAAATTATTTATTAAAATTTGAGTAAATTTTAAAAAAATTTCTTTTTGTTATAATTTTTTAAAATTATCGTTAATTTTTAATTAATATAAATATTTATATTTCTCAAAATAATTCTAAAATTTATCACTAATGTGTATTGTATTTTTAAAATAAAGCTGTAAATTTTCACTTTAAAATGAATAAGATTACCCTTTCAAATGTGTTTTTAAAATTTTAAGAACCATATTTTTGCTAACTTTTAAAACTACGTGTATCATTTAAAAGAAAAAATTACACAAAACCTTTTTATAAAACGGTCAAATCACATGCTATATTTTTTAAATTTATTTTAATCAACTAGTTTCTTTACACAGTTTTTTCTAATTTGTGTAAATATATTTATATAAAATAGAAATAAAAAATTTTGATGCATTCTATAGTTACTTTATTTTTATAAAGTATCTATTACTTTACACTTTTTCACCGTAAAATAAATGATAACTATTTTAATTTAATGATTAAGAAAATAAAATTATAATTAAATAAAATAACTATATCCCAAAAATTTTTATAGTTGACCACAATCTATTTAACTATTTGCATAGTTTAGATCCATGTACACTAATATAAAATAGTGGTCATTTTATAATAAACAGAATAAACTAAAATTCAACTGTCCTATTTTTATTTGCACAGTTTAAATTTGAACCCGTTGCATTATATGCCTTAAATTTTAACATTAATTACGAAATTGTATCATGAAAGTAATTAGTTTGGCAGTTTTGACAAATTAATACTTCCTAATGTTCGATTATCAATTTAACAGAGCCGTTGAAAATGCTACATTTGTGTGTTTAAAGTCATGAATGAGCATTTGCTTCAGTCCAAATCCATTTCTCTTTTATTATTTATCTTTTAACACATTTCATATTTTTTAAGAAATTAATTAATTAAAATAAAAAAATATTATTTTATTCTTTAATTAATATTTAATTTTTCATTTTATTATAATTAATGATAATAAAATAAATGAGGGTATAATTAAAAAAATAATTTAAAAAATACTTAAATATTTAATAATAATAAATAAAAAAATATTTAAAAAAGTGAGTAAAACACCTATTTAAAAAAGATGAAAGGGGCAGTATAATTGAGCATCCATTGTAAAAGAAGTAAAAAGTAAATATAATGCAGAAAATCATATGCACAGTAATCATTTTAAAAAAATCAGTTTCATTTCATTATTAACAAATCCTTTTTCTCAAACTGCACTATTATATTTAACTCAAAATTTATGCTTTTTATCTGTTGGACACGTAATATTTCAAACGAATTTTAATGAATAGTTATTAATGTTTTGAATTTGTTATTTATACTGATTATTCTATTCTGATTTTGTAAACAATGGTCCTTTTCATTCATTTCATTAAATATACCTATATTTTTTAAATTGTTATTTTTAAAAGTAAATATGAATGAGAATAAATGATAAAATAATTGTTACGCTTGTAAGAAAATAAACTATATATTCAATATATATTTGTTAGACACTAAGCTAAAGAATTTTACAACATTATTCTTATAAAAAGAGCATTCACCAATTGACAATACATTACACGTTTCAAAAAATAGTACAAAAATAAAAACTTAAACATTCGTAGATTGGTATATCCGATTATATGGTTTGATAAGTATAAAACACATAAATTCATAGATTAATCTATATAAGAATAAGTTTACTATTATTTATTACTATTATCAACAAATCTAAGGCGATTTTGGTTCAAATCCCTCCCTCGAGACTTTAAATCAAATACTAAAAAATATTACTTGGCTTTGTTTTTAACAAAATTATTATTACCTTAACTTTTACAACTATTTAATTAAATTTCACACCACAAATATTATGGTTGTAAATATTTTTTTTTTAAATAATCTGTCCCGTATGAGCTTAAAATAATAATAAAGGAATCATCCCACCTGAATCTGGACTCGAATATACGACCTTTAGAATCACAGCTTCAAGACTCAACTACTAGATCAAACATTTGCCACCTATAATTGTAAATGTTAAAGTATGATAAATTTAGAAAAAAAAACAGAGGAACAATTGAAAAACTCCAAAAAAAAATTAGTGCAGTAAGTTGAAATAATTTACACATAAGATTCATTTTGTATATAGGTCAATGATTTTTGAAACAAATATTTAGTGCATAAAATGTTTTCTACAAACATAGCCTGGGTATGTGTATTCTACGAAAGTCAACAAGAATAATCTCGTTACATATTACATATTCCTCTTCTCTTATACTCCCTCCATCTATAAAATATTATTCATTTAATCAAATTATTAAAATTATTAAAATTAATAAAAAAATTTATTATATAATTAAAATAACTAATTTATCTTTTACTAAATTCTTTTTCTTCTTAATTACTTATTTATAATTTTAACAATATATAATCTCTCTCATATTTAATATAATGATAAATTAGAAAAAAAAATGTATAAAATGTATTGATAATCTAAATTAATAACTAAAAAAAGAACTAATAAAATAATTAAAGATACAATAATTTTTAGATGAAGGAAGTATTTTATAATGAAAAACGTGTTTTTGTTTTGTTATAATATCTATTTTTTTTAATTGTAAGTTGGCGAAGCTTCATTTTCCATTAAAGGATACAGATAATAGTATATCTGAATGTTTTAAATGCTTCAAATATTGGTCTTTGAGCCTCAATCTTCGATTCAATACATATGCCTATGAATTTTTTTTTGATATATACATAATCTTTTTTCTTAAATTATATGGAAACAGAAAATAAAAAATTGTGGTCATCAACTGAAACACAACTGATTACTTAATTTCCTAAAAAAACTGATCACTTGATTAATTAAATAATTTTAACAGGAAATTATTTATCTATTTTAACTAATTTGATGATATGAATAGTAACTACTTATCAATCAATATAAAAATAAAAATAAAATCAATTTTGGAATATAGATTAGAGCCATTTTAATCATCACCAACGCTAACTAATAAAGTTGACAAAAAAAACTTAAATATAATTAAGTTTGTATTAAGTTTGAATACAGCTGATGTTCCCAAATAGTGAATAATTGAGGGATATAATAACTTATATTAGTCATAATGTTTTAGCCCACTTGTTAAAATCGAACTTATGACTTATAAAAATCGTTGATTTGAGTCACATACGTGTGAAATATAAATTTAACTTAATTTAGGCTCTATTTAATTCAGCAGTTGTTGCTAGTTATTTATTATTGAGGTTGACTGATTGTCACTGCTGTTAGCTGATTATTTTACAGTTAGGTGTTTATTACCAACTAATGAATAACTAATGTTTGATAAAATTAGATTGTTATGACATAAAATGATGAATGTGGACATATATATTCTAAATAAAATAAAACAAACATCTATAAAACGATCTAGAAGATGAATAATTAAAAAAATAACAATTCATGTGATGTAAACTCTTCTAAAAAACCGGAACCAACCACATATTAGATTTAAAAGGATCTCATGATGTCCTAACCGTTTAATAAAACAAATTTATCAGTGGGTATAACTCACATCAAACATATACTTAGTAATAAATAGCATTGCCGAAATTTTAAACTATTTTGTTTCACACAAAAAATTCCAAAAAATGAAAAGACAATCTTAGCAAATAAAAAAATAGAGAATCAAATTCATAAACTTAAAAAAAAAAGTAAGAAATAAGGGGCACAAAGAAAAAAGAAGAAGGGTGTTTTCAAATGGAAAGTCAGCAAGTGATATAAGGATAATAAAGGTCAAAAAAATTCAAAGAGCTGTGACTATTCTCGAAAAGCTCCAAAATGTAGCTTATGGAAACTACAGCAGTTATATACACAAACAGCAAAAAGCACTTGTATTTTAAACCCAACCAAACACTCAAATTGCAGCTGTTTGAGTGACAACCGAACGGGGCCTTAATGTTGAACACAATTGTGCAAATAAAAAAAAGTTAAATATTATATGTTTTCTTAAACGTTGTGAATTCTTTTGGTGATGGAATTAGTTTGCCTCCACGTGCAAAATGTCAATTTATGTCATTTGCTAACTAATTAAAATAAAGAAACTATAGCAAATTCGGAGATTATTTAACAATAAAAATCCCAGTTGAGCATCATGGTGATAGATGCATAATAATTCATGTTATATTTCTGTCCTTATGAGAAGGAGGAAGTAGTTGAATTTTCTAGTATATATTAAATTCCTTTTATAATTAAAAAAATTCTGGAATCCTAAGGTATGATATTTTTTTATGAATCATAGTTAACGTGTGCAACAAACTACTTTTTTTTTTTCTTCTTCTAAATTTAGATAGTATTATATAGCATGATTTGGGATTATAGTAATTATTAATTAGTTAGTAAGTCTCTATTGGTCATTGTTTTGATGCAGTATGGGTCACAATACATTAGGAGCCGACAAACTTACATAATTGTAAACAACAATTTCTTTCATGTTATCAACAAACTCTCTTTTTTCCCACACCAAACACTACTTCATTAACCAAAATCTTCCAAACAAGCCTTTACAATAGATCTATTTTTAATTATTTGTTTTCTTAGCCATAGCTCAAACAAATTAATCAAAGTTTTTGTTTTCTTTACTAGCTACGTTTATAGAAAAAACAACATTAACTCAAACTTTCATTCATCAAACAACAAATACTCATGTAACTTTAAATTTAATTTCAAGATATTTAAATCAAGTAATTTAAAAATATATCGACTTTTCTAGTTAAATAGTACAATTATCTAAATAATATTTTTTAAAAATCGTCCCTTTTATGCGTAATTTCAAATATCTATCACTTTGTCATTTTAATCAAGTCATTTTTAGTAATATTTATAAGTATCTTCATTGAAATAATCTTATTCGGGACTTAATCACAGTTGAGGCTCTTCACCCGTCACAACAAGTGTATTTAGTAGGATTCGAATTACTGTGTTCTCCTCCAACTTATTCAACCTGCGTTGCCAACTGAGCTTGGTTATTTTAATTAAGTCATGAACATCACTAATTGTGCACTAATATTTTACAGGTATAGATTAATGTCTACCTTTCCATCTTAATATATCAAATAAGTATATTAGGAAAATTTGTGATGCAAAATATCTGAAATTGGTGTTATATATTGTAATTACATTTCCTGTCGCAATGTCTTCTATTTAATAAGAAAAAAATAATGATTATGTATAGATGATTTTGGGATTGATGTTATAATATCAGTTGGACTTGTCAAATTGGTTTTTATATGGTCTGAAAAGGTTATATATTGTTAACCGCGACTAACACAGCCAACATATATACCTAATGAATAATTCTGAAATAAATCTATTGCTACTTTTGAATATTTTTTTTGGTAAATATGTTTTTTACTATATTAACATTTTCAACTATCTATCTATTCCCAATATTAAATCAATTAAGTTAGTCATATCCAATTCGTCGGTAGATGGATGAATTGCGAGAGTGAAGCTTACAGAAAACTCGAGTTCAAGGTTAACATAATCAAATCTAAAAAAAAGTGATATTATTTTTCGTAATGTTGTGGATGTAAAATAAATCATTTATAAGTATATGAGATCATCTTTCGAACCTAATATAAGAGTATTTGCAACCTATATATGTATAGTCCTGCAAACATCGGCCATATTTAAATATGAAAACAGTAACCAGATTGTATTTTTCGTTTACTAACTTAATATAGTTATTTCCTTTTCTTTAAAAAAATGTTAGAAAAGTTAACTTAAGAAGCAGTACAAGTACTGTACAGTCCATTATTTTAAAAATCCCTACTCCCACCCAAGCCCCGCTTCGGCGCTATTTTGATACTTGTTGTCCGACTTTTCCTTTTTAGGGCGCTATCAGGCGTTTGGTCGATTTATTACCGTATAGGCGCCACCTAGTCTGATTTTTTCCACCTAGGCAATGCCTAATTTTGATTTTTTATGATACCATTATTTATAATAATCATAGTTTATCAACAAAAAGTAGTTTAGTTGATAAAATTAAAGTACATTAAAGTGTCCTCATAATAAAATTATCATTTTGAGTCATAAACCGAGAAATAATATGCTTTATACCACCAATAAGGAGGGTCTATACGGTTCAATTAACACTTAATAATTTTTAAAAATAGTCTAAATTATTATAATTTATTTTATAATTAAATTTATACTTTTATATATAATAAATATTTAAAAATAAATAATATAGTGTCTAAATTTTACCAAGACCCCACTCAATTTCCTACCTATACATTTTAAAACTTCAACCGCCTAACTAACATCTAGAGTTTTTTAAAAACCGAATCAGTCTCATAAATTTAAAATAAAAGGTAGTTTAAATTAATAAAGGGGCTCATTGGATATTTTTACAACTAAGAGCCACGAGCTACTCAACGTCTCTTTAAGACAAGTCTATTCAAAGCGTAATAATCATAAAATAGTCATTTTTATTTTTATGGTTAAATAATGTGAACATTGAAATTTAATGAAAATTTAATTAAATATTTTTTTAATTAAATTTTTTTAATTAATTTTTAATACTTAATTATAAAAGAATTTAAAAAGATTTATTGCATCCTATAATTTTGCCTCTTTTAAATAGATTTGTTTAATTAACTCGCGGACAAGTTAACTCGCTCAGACCTATTTTTTATGGGTCAGATTTGGGTAAATGTATTATAATAAAAGTCCGTATAGGCTCAGACCCACTTAAGCCTGATGATATATTGAGATCGGCTTAGATTTTATATAAAAATTTAAGTTCAGTCCGACTCAATTCGACTTGAGTCAAATATATAAATTTAAATAAAAATAATATATATATATATATATATATATATATATATATATTAGTTATAAAATATTAATATTGTAGGTCTTGTATGTATTAATTTTCAATTTAGCTAAGTATGCAAATAAGATATTTTTTCACTTTTAGCGTATGTGGTTCTTCCTTTATGTATTTTTTTTTCATGCTTTAAAAAAATAAATATATAAATTTTTTTAATAATATAAATATATTTTTAAAAATTATTTATTAATTTATGGACAGACTGATCTGATTTGAGAATTGACTTCTAAATACAAGTTTGATTTGATTCGACCCGATCCCTGTATATAATATATGCGGCATGGGTTGAGCCTGAATATGATAAAAAATTTATCGGCCTAATGAAGCCAAGCCCGGTCCGGCCCGGCTCACCCATTGAATAGGTAAGCTCACATTAATACAATATTTTGAATATCTCCACTTAATTTTATGACTTTTACAAATCAACAGCCTAATTTAATTAATATTCTCATTTAGCCCCACAACAATTAAGGCCATATTCTCTTGAACCACATTTCAGTTCAGCTATGCGTAGTTATAAATCTACATAAAAATAAGTTTAGTTCAACTCAACTCACTTCAGTTGAGTTGAACCAACTTTAATTTAATCCAGTTTATAAAATTGTAATCCGAAACAACATGACCTAAGTTCCAGATATGATAATAAAAATAAAAATAAAATGTCTATTCATTAATATAAAAGAGTGAAGATGGATAGGCAACGAAAATTATAATATAAGAGTTAATGAAGGAGAAAAAGGAAAGTGGGACATAAGAGGAGAGGAGAGGAGTGATTATCGGATGAAAATGTGTTTGGATTTATGGATTTGGAAAAGACTTTTGATTACAACATGTGTTAAATGATAATTTTATACTACTTTTCTATATTTATTATTGTGGTCCATTTTATTCTTATTGGCCTATTTATTTTTTGAGATATTCAAACATCTTAAGCCAACCCGAATTCATGGTTTAGTCATTACAAGATTGAGCTTTCATTAAGACTTGTCCTTATTGCTGTCTTTTGCATAAACAACACAATACTCAAACGCTATATTTGGACCTCACCTCACCACGTGCAATTGTGAATTGATGCTATCGTTACACTTTTTATACATTTAGTAGTTCAACAATTATTTTTTAATACATGTCATTCAATCTACGAAACATTATCCCCTCACATTATTTCTAAAATTTGTCCAATCATGTTTATATTATTATTAAATAAAAAGAAAAGATATATTTCACTCCAACATGATTCAAACTCGAAACCTTTAGAAGTGGCTCGTAAGTTGTTGACTCCACTTAAATTTGGTTTTCATTGCTTGAGCTTGGAGTTATATGTTTCAACGTATGTCTAAGCTCACTAATGTTCATAAAAGCTTAAAAAAAATAGAGTGTTGTGTTGGATATATAATTCACTTTAATTTATAATTTTGTGACAGTATTTCATTCCAGTAGCTTATTATTGTATGCTGTTTAATAATTTAAATTTCAATATGGAGAAAGCAGTACTATTATCATTTTATTCAAGTTTTTGTTTTTTATATCTTAATATTTTTTTTTAAAAAAAGCAAAATTTTATTGGGGTTCTTACAAAAATCCCATGAAAATCTGAAATAATTTGGTAACACCATTAACAATTTACAAGCTTACAAAAATAGGGAAAGATAATTACATAAATACGGTCTAGTATTTATCTGGTAAATATCTAGTAACTGTCTAGCAGTTATTTAGTAAATCACAACTTCAAATAAATTTCTAAAATATACATAACATGTGACATCTAGTATTTATCTAGTTGATCACTGTTACAAATCTATTTATTATCCAGTATGTCTTAATTTTGACAATTTTTTATGGATCTATTGACACCTAATATATATGTGTGTGTGTAAAATTGATGTGCATATGGCAATTTCATAACAATATTTACTAGATAACTACTAGACAATTATTAGATTTACCATATAAATACCAGACCATATTCATGTAATTATTTTTTCTTATTTTTTTTATTTATAAATTGTTTATGGTGTGAGACTATAGATATGTAATTAGTTTGACTTAATGGTTAATTTTATAAATATTTGAAATTTATTTGATAAATGAGTTGGGTGGATCTTCAAAAGGATGTCTAAGACTTAAGGCCCACCAATAGAAGAAGTTTTTGACATGCCCAATCAAGTTTGAAGAAGAATTTGTTTGACATGTTCAACTAAAGATAGCAATGGATCTTGAAACTAGTCCAAATTTACGAATGCAGATATGGTTTTAGGGTCTGGATAGAATAAATGGCGTTGCATTCAGATATGAGTCCATAAAACAATTTTGTAAATAAAAACTGGCTTTCAAAGCTCTATAATCATTGTACTAATATGATATATGTATTTATTGAATTATCATTCAACTTATAATTCATTCAGTTCAGTACTTATCAGCATTGAATACATATAAATTTACGCTGAAATAAGTATTCATTAATTCAGTTGAGCTAAGCCTATGAATTTAGATCCATAATATGGAACTAGATCCATTAGATTGGACCAGTCCATTCATATGTCCAACCAAGTCCAATCAAACCTCCGTTAGACATGTCTAGTTGCAGGTCAATTGATACAATATTTCAAATGATCACTACAAATCCTTTATAAACAATTTTAATATAACACTAGTGTTTCACTTTGATAAGGTTTCTCTCTCTTGTTTTCATAATTTCAGTTTAACTTAGTTATTAGCACTCAAATTCCATAATTTTTTCAAAGTGATTTTACATAATTTTTCTTTTCCCCCCTTCAAAACATATATATATATATATATATATATATATATATATATATATATATATATATATATATATATATATATATATATATATTCTCATTTTCACTTTTTTTTACAACTTTTATAAAAGTAAGGTGTAGGTTATGATTACTTTATTTTTTTATAAAGTAAATATTACTTTGCCTCTTTTCACCATTGGATCAAAATATCATCCACTCATCTAATGGTGATGGAGGTAAAGCAAGACTTATTTCAAGTAAGCATAGAATATTTCTAAAAGTAAATTATGAAAAACTGTAGCGTTAAATTGTGAACATAAATTTAATTTTAGGATTGTTTTTGTGTATTTGTCTTTGAGAATTAATGCAACTCCAAAGCTCACATTGGTCCGAGCCAAAATATGCGGATTTGGTCAGAGTTGGCCCAACCATATTAAGGGTTAGCCATTCAAAATTGCTACAGGTATAATTAATGTTTTAAAAAGTGATACTTTAGTTGCGGCAAGGCTTTAAAATACCTAAATGGAGTTTGAACATGATTTAAGCAAAATTTAGATGAAATTTAGGTGAATTTGTATTTTTTAAATATTTATTGATATGTAAAAGTATAAATTTAATTAAAAAATAAATTATAATAATATAAAATATAAAAAAATATAATTTAGATTGTTTTTAAATATTACTAAGTGCTAGTTGAACGGTAGGGATGTTTATATTTGTGGCATGGAGTATATTATTTCTCAGTTTGAGATTCAAAATGATAATTTTATTGTGAGAACACTTTAATATATTTTAGTTTTACCAATTAAACTATTTTTTATGGTAAATTATGATTATTATAAATATCGGTATCATAAAAAATCAAATTTAGGTATCGCCTAAATGGAAAAAATCGGACTAGACGGTGTCTAAGCGGCAATAAACCGGTCAAACGCCTAGGAATGAAAAATCGAACGATAAACCTCAAAATAGCGACTAGATGGGGCTTAGAGGGGATTAAGCTGGGACACTGCCTTCTTCCCAACTAACTCAACTAGAATGTTTTCATGGTCAAAAATCAATATCCAATTGTTTGTGCAGAAAAAAACACACATAAAATTTTAGTTCGTTTCAATAAAATCAAACCTGATAATTTATTCAGAAACATAGAACAAAATTCTAACCAAATTGTTGGATAAAATTTAAAGTGAACATATTTTGAAATTGTTTAATATTTGTTCAAATTTGTATGATCTATGAAGAGCTAAAAGTTTCAGTTTAGTTGTCATCCCCCACCTGTTTACTTTGATTCTTTTTCCCACAAATGACATGTATACTCATTGACACTTAGTTTTCAAAGTTTAATCATAGTCGAAGCTCGTCTCTTCATTAGTACTCATTGTTTAAGATTTTTGAACTTATCATGTGATTGTGAATATTTAGGCCTATTTTCACGGACTATAATTCAGTTATACGTAGTTATAAATTTATATAAAAATAACTAATTAGGTGTAGCACAATTGGTATACTACTTAATGTAATATGTAGTAGTTGGAGGTTCTAGCTTCGATACATAACCTCTTAAAAAATCCTGCATTATAAAAAAAATTTACACTGAAATAAGGTCAGTTCAGTCCACTCCATTTCAGTTCAACTATACGTAGTTATAAATTTACATTGAAATAAGTTTAGTTCAACCAACTTCAATTAAGTTCAGTTCAGTCAACTTTAATCCAGTTAAAAAAAGTTAAAAACAAACATAGCCTTAACTTACAACCTCATGTTCCAAGTATGGTAACCACCAAGTTAGTATTTGATGGTTTAGGACGATACATATTTTTATGCTTACAATTTCTAGAAAAAATATTTAGGAAAACAATGCAATGCATCTAATGTACACCTGTTCAAATAGCTTGTAGCCCAACTAACCCGCTCAAGCCTGACATTCATGAGTTGGGCTTGAGCGATGAAATTTTAATATAAGCTCAATCCGACCCAAATTCTCAAAGACCTGAAAATATTATGGACTTAGCTTGAATTTTATTTAAAAATTTAAGTCCGGCCTAGCCCGATCCCATGTATATATATATATATACCTTCTCACAGTCTGACAATTTTTATGATTACATTTCGTTGTTTTCTTCTGATTTTCACTACATTTCACCTATTTAATTTCTTCCTTCACTAAACTGATTATACTGTCTTCTCATGTGTAAATATAGCTGTAGTTTCAATGTTTACTAATAATTAAACATTTTCAATGTCAAAAGTTACTGATATACTATATTTTTTTAAAAAAATTAGATGAAAATACTATATTATTCATTCCTTGTTAAGTATATTTTGATTTTTATCTTAATAAAATTTTTATTTGAGAAAATTAAAAAATTAATATTTATATGATAGACGGGTTGGACCGAATTTCAGAATATAGTTATATGTCAAAGTCCTCGATCTTAGTCTACATATTATTAAAGTGGGTTGAATTGGACTTAGACATATATATTTTTTTATTGACCCGATCAAGTCCTACTTCAATCCGATCCATCCGATCCAGCGCGTCCATTAAAGAGGTATAAATTCTAATGACACTAATTATGAGACCATTTTGTAATTTTAGGCTAATTTAGAGGTTATTTGGGTTTTACAGCCAATCTTGAGTATGTATGACGCATTTTAATATGGGGCTCTAAAAAAAATCTCTTTATATAAAGTAATCTTAGCTAAATATAAAAAAATGGAAATAAATTACACATACTCGGCCCTCTATGTAAATAATTTTAAGCTTTTTTTTTTAATATATGATTGATCGTATTTTTTTCAATTTTTTTCAATTTCTTTATCTTAATTTACATTTATTTATTAAATCGTTCATTTTTTTGACATTCTGTTTTAGAATATTTTATTCGTCTCTTTTTTATTTTTAAAACGATATCTACTGAGATATTTTCGAAATTTTTAAACTAGTAGACATGTGATAGACGTCTTATAGACATGTGGTACTGATAGACATCTGAAATCTATTTTTTCATTACCCTTTTTTCCTATAATTTATTTAGTGATTATTGATTTTAATTCACATATTGTTTTTTATTTCAAAATTAAAGTTCTTATTGTAGTTTAATATTAGAAGAGATTAATGTATTATTTCATCGTAATTGAATTTAAGATGTTGAACATGATTTTGTTACTTTTAGTGTAGATGGTGCCTTGATTATAAGGTTTGCATAAACTAACATAACGATTTCATAAAAACACTGTCGAAACTAAGATCTACCACTTGTCTATTGGATATCTACCATGGGACTATTAAGTAAAAAATTTTGAAAAATCACAGTAAATATTATTTTAAAGATAAAAATAAGACGAATAAAAAATTCTAACACGAAATATAAAAAAATAAATTACTTAAAATATTAATAAAAAAAATATAAAAAAAAGAAACTGATGAATAACGTACATATAAATAAAATTAAAAGAAATATATATTTAAAATTAGTTTAAGGTGAATTTATGATATCTTAAAAAAAATATGGCTATTCTTAATATCCTGTACGGCGTAACTACCCCCGCAGGCCGCGGCAATCTAACATAACTACCATATCGACGCCGTAATCCCCGATAAAATCATAGCCGCCGCCGCCGCCGCCGCTCCTGTGGCGATGGCCGCTCAACAACCACCACCACCCCTACGGCAACTATTGATATTAGATACTGATTTATCATACTTTCTTCACTCTCTTTTCCACTCATACCTCCCCGCTTCCCTTCATCTCGTGCTTGAACTCTCTGCTGATTTCCGATTTTCCTTCCCTGTAACCCTTTCTCTTTGCCTTTCCCCTCTTCCCTCTTCCATTCTCCCTTTTTTTTCGTCTCTTCTTTTCGGTCTCCTCCTCGATCTCGCCCTCGTCGGCCTAGTCAAGATCATTTTCCGTCGGCGTCGTCCTCCTTACAACCCTAATATGTCGGCCGTCGTTTCTGCCGACAACTTCTCCTTCCCTAGCGGCCACGCCTCCCGCGTGTTCTTCGTTGCTGCGTTGGTTTCACTCTCTGCGGACGCGATTGAGGCGGCTTTGGTGGAGTTGAGAGCTCGTGGCGGGTTTTTTGACAGGTGGATTGTGGGGGATTGCATTAGAGTGGTGGCCATTTTGGTGTTGGTTGTTCGTGTATGGGCGGCTTTGACGGCGTTTTCTAGGGTTTTACTCGGTAGACATTTCTTTCTTGATGTTTTGGCTGGTGCGTGTTTAGGCATCTTTGAAGGTCTCATTGCTTTTCGATTTCTTCGATTTCAGAAGTTTTTGAGGTAAATAAAGCAGTTATTATTTGCCTTTTGATTTGCACGTGTTATCAGATACATATGATAATTAATTGAGCTGATTATCCAATAGTATTACTTTAGCCCCTTTACTTATGTTTCTTGCTATGGTAGAATTGTAAACAAGTGAATGAAACAGGCTAACTAATGTCTAACTAAAATGCGAAGTGGCTCTAACAATGTATGACCAAAGTACTTACACACTGTTGGTAAAGGGATCCATTTAAATTGACACAAGTGACAACCAATGGTGGAGAATTCTGTAGACTAACTGTGCGTGAGCGCATGGAGAGTGTAGTTGCTTTCTATTGTTATAACTTATAAGCATTAGATGGATTGTGCCCAGCCCTTGCTGACTTAAACTTTGTATCTTACACATAAATGGGCTGGTGCAAGTTAAAGGGTCTCTCTTGTATGTTTGGTTAGACAAGATCATGAATTGCTGAGAGTATTCAACTTAGATTATGGATGAGATCAGTGGCATAGTAGTTATGGTGAAGTATGAAGTAACTTGTGTATATTTAATGTTGATGTGAACAATTGCAATAATAAATAAGGCTTTTTTCTTGTTTTATGATGTAAGGTAACCTTTAAAATGAACTTTGTGGTTCTGTTTGATAGCAACATTTGGTACTGTTATTAGAGTTATTATGATTTTGTAACTTAAGCGGCAGCCCTTAGAAGATGGTTGAACTGAGAAATTTCATGTATGTTGCTTTGAGTGATGGGATGAGTAATCGATACCTATATTTTAGAGGAGAGTGCTTGTGTTAGAGTAAAAGTTGTTGGTAGATCCACATCACTGAATAGAATGGTAAGCAGAAATTATCGCTTAAGTTTATCCAGTCAGTTTTATATTCTTTTCCATGATAGTAAGCCATTTTTATATATCCATCTGGTTATTAGGCAAATGATTGAGAAAGAGCTTCTGACATCAAAATTTTGGCTACTGAATGAGTTTGGTTTTCATTATTCTCTCTTAGTAGTTAGTACTTAGTATAAAATGTGCAGTAGAGAAACCCACCGAATCCACATTGGATAAATATAGGACCTCTATTTTAATTGATGGATAAAAAAAAATCACCATGGATCCAGAAACCAGAACGTATACATGGTGTTTGTAATGCTTGATGACTAATGCAAAATTATGTTTAACAAATGTGCTCATCATGACTTCAGTGACAGAAATCATCTCAAGGAGTATAATATTGAAGGAATCAACATTAGTCTCAGAACTTCCAAGCTAAGGGTTTTCCCAACATAAACCGATAGATCAGGCTGTTACGTTATGTCGTTGATGTCTTTATCTCACTTCTAGTTTGAGATCATTCTATCATTCACCGATTGACCTGATAATTGGCTTCCTTTACATTTTGAACACCTAGTAGTCTTTTGTCTCTATACCATTAAGTAATTTGAGGTTCCTTTTGTAATGATAGTAAAACAAACTGCTAGGAATATGATAACAAGATCCTGATGGACCACTAAGGTTTATAATCGAAGGATGAAAGGGCCATATGAAAAGGATAAGGATAATTAGCTATGCATTGTGATGGATATACAGAGGGAAAAGGGTCCTTAACTAAGGAGTAGATTCCTAGATGGTAACTTTTGGAGTTATAAGCTTGGAAAATGGAGCAAGTCACCGTGAGAACTTTGGATTTCTATATTTTCTCATTCTTCTTGTGTTGATTTTTAGTTCATGATTAGGAATTCCATTTTTGGCATGAGGATCAACATAGAGTTCCTTACTAGTTCAGCCCTTCCTTGCTAGTTTATGTAATTAGAAATAATAGATTATAATATGTGCTCTCTCTAGTGCTTCTGAGGCTTTGTTTCCTGATTGATGTGTTTGTAATATTATAAGCATGGCAGAAATCATTTCACAATTTGGAATTTGGCCTTCACATTTCGTCGCACATTTTTGTGCCTATGCTATTAGAAAGCTGCCTCCTAAGTTTTTGAGGATCACATATTGGGTGTGATACCATGCTTAGACTCATTGTTACCTGTTTCTAAACTGCAAAGTGACACCAACAAGGTGTAGCTCAGTTGGCTAAGCAGGCTGAGTAAGTTGGAGGAGAACAAGTTTCGAATCCCACTAAATACACTTGTTGGGAGGGGTGAGGAGCCTTAACTGTTACTAAGCCCCGAACAAGATTATCTCAATGAAGATACTTGTAATTATTACCAAAAAAAAAACTGCAAAGTGACGACATAAAGTTTCAAGGACAGTTTGGAAGTTGTCCCTGTATTTTTTAGCATCATATGCGGCATGTTCAAAGCTTCACACATGTTTCGTGGTGCAGTTGAGATTATTAAAAATTAGAGCTTGATCTCAGTCAATTTATTGTTTGAAAAGCAGTGCACATTAACTTTTAGGGTGGTTTCAAGTGTTCTTCAAATTTTATCTTTGTTTTATGTTTTTTTGTTGTGCAATATAGGAGATCCTCATTCTCCGTCATATTTCAATCCTCTTTATTGTACAATAAATGTTACCTTTCTCTCTTTTTGTGTGCGTGCGCGTGTATTTTTGAAGAATTCAAATGTGTTCACTTCTTGTTGGTGAAAAAATATTATGTGACTAGTTGGGTTCTTTCTCAGATATATCAGAATTTTTTTATCAGTATGATTTCTGGGTTGATAGATTAGATAAAAGGAAATATTGAAGAATTAAACATGATTTGTTTTCCCTCTATGCAGCCTCTTGCTTTATCTGAGAGTTGGCCAAGGTAGAAGTTAAGGTGCTTTGGAGTGCCTGCGATCCGAAATGTTTCTCTTGCAACATATTGGATGGACATTCTCAAATCTCCATATATCTGATTCATTCTTCGGATGTCATCCTCTAATGAGAATACCCAGAAATTTTTTATTGTCTCAATGATCATTAGATACATTGAATATTGAAGCATACAACTTAGTGATTTCATTCTTATTTCAATATTGTTGATAGTGGCAAAAGCTACTGATCAGCAATAATTATTTGTTCGAATTTGTATAATACGTTGACATTCACATCAAAACTGAGTTGAATACGATATGAAGTCCTCAAAAGGTGGTTTAATTGGGCTTTTCTGTGTTAATTATTCTAGTAAAATGTTCCTATTCTAATCTGCTGCTGGTGAAGGCTGTCTTCTCTCTGCTATGTGCTGATGCAGATATCTTATTAGGACCCAATGCTTCCTATAAGTTGCAGATTCTGCAACACTTCTGAACAAATGAGTTGAGTGGAGGCTTCGGATCTTTTTGTGATCATTTAGAGAAATTTTGTGGGCCGTGTCCTGTAAACTGAAAAGAAAGATCTCCAACTTCTGCAGCTCTGCTTATCCCATTTGTGATGCTGAGCTGAGGCCCAGTTCTGGCAAATTGAGCTGTGGATTGGCAGGAATCAGCAATGACCAAGATTCCTGCCAATATATGTTTTTTTCACGTGTTAAAGCATTTTGCCCCTTGTGGGTAGCCACTTGCGATATCACTGGAATTTTCACTTTACTGATATGTAGAAGTTGAATTGCTCTAGGAAGGGATTCTGTTCTTGTCAATTTGTAATTTAATTGCCTGAAGGTGGAAGCTTATAAGAGGCCAGATGATTTAGTGAACTGTTATTTTGAACCATTGTCCTTGTAGCCTACTTCAGCTAACGGGAGAATAAGGTTTTTAACTATTTTTGGAATTATCAAGCTATACACCTTTTGCATGTGGAATTTATTTTTATTCATGGTGTATGCATATATAGATGTAGTATTTGTATTGGTCTACTTGCGGAAACTATTCTTATTAATAGTCAAATCAAAGGGAGATGAGCACAATAATTGATGCAATATGTGCTTTTTTAATTGGATGTTGATAACATGTTATGTGCTTTATCCGATAAGGTAATTTTGATTGATTGATAATTTGATTTTGAAAGCAATTTGGACACAGACATAGTAAACTTGCTTGATTAGCGCTGACAATGATTGTCCAAATTTGTTACTTGCATCATTAGTACTATAAAATCATGATTGATAACTAGTGTGGAGCTTTGGCATGTGATACTGACATCTGTTTCTTCAAAGAGCAATCAAAATAAAATGTTTCTTTTCACTACATGTTTATTATCTTCCGTAGTTTGTGATAATTGTTGTATGCTTACTGCATATAATCACTGTTACTGGAAAGGAGATGCACATGGCATTTTGAATTGTGGAGGTCCACTGAATTAGATAGGCAAATACTGTGTTCCTGTTGAAACTAGGGATGGTCTTTGTCACCCCACCAGTGTAGGTGTTGTAGCGTTGATATTGAACTTTTGAATGAGGCCTTTTTTGCCTTTTAGGTTAAATTGAAGATTGCTATTGATGATAATTGATTATTGATTGCTATTTGTCTCAGCAGTGGAAAAATATTGCTGCAGTTTGTCTATTTGCGGAACAGCTGCATGAGGTCCAATCTCTTTCGGAAAAAAAGAACTTGTCCAGCCACTAACAGCCAATTACATAGGCTTTAGTGAGACTCATCATGTCATGTGCCAATGCTTTGAAAGAGTTTGAAGAAAGAAAAACTTTTGCTTTTGCTGTCAATTACAACTCTTTCACGCAGGGTCTGCTCACTAAGTCAACAGGAGCATCTCTTTCATTGTTAATTACTCCATATATCATTATCATGGGTAAGTTCAGTTCTCCTTTTTACCATATCAGAAAAGTAATCAGGTTGCAGATTTTTATTATTGCACATATATCCTCAAGAAATCATGTATCTGCTTTATGACTTTGTGAACATGCTTATATGGATGTGGCAATAATTGTTTGTGGTAATAATTGATGATGCCCACTAATTTAATGTAATCATTACTATTATTTTTGAGGATGTGTAAATCTGTTCTTTCCTTCTTGTATGATATGTGTGAAAATGTCAAAGTTAGTTAATACCTTCTGATTTCCCCTCTTTTTCTATTATCATGGAATGAATGGTTTGTATTGACCCATTTATTTATTTTTTTACTTTGAGGAAAATGTAAGCCAAAAAATGAATGTGACCAATGCACGAACTTATCTTGTGGGTGAATTGATGATGCAGCTTTGGGCTGCAACTAATGAGCTGAAATTGCAGGTTATATACTGAGTTAATGTGCCACTGTCTTGTTAAGACTTTAACCAATATGGTTAATAGCATGCAGAAATTTACGTAGAGGGGCCCAGAGGAGTGCATATAGCTAAAAGAAACGGTAAAAAGGGAAGAAGATTGCTGAATAGTTGGACCAACCTGAAAGCTGAAGCAGCAGAAATGTTAGACTAGACCACAGCAGAGCAGACCCAGTCAAAGACTTTTGATTTATGATTAAGACTTGACTTGATATAAAGATGACAAGGTTAGATTTTGATGATTAAAGCTTTTTAACTGATTGGCTGTCAAATTTTAACTGCTATTTCAAACAAAGTTACCAAGACATGTGGGTAACTGTAATGTTGTACCCAAATTTTTCGAGAAGAAGCGTACATATCCCTCCAAACTTTGTTAGGGCGGTGACTTCAACTTTCAAAACTCTCAAATTTGGTAAAAGTACACTCGTGATCTCTCCCCCCTCAGTGCCACATGTCACCATGAGATTGGTTTGACTTCTTAAAGATGTCAATTTTTTTATTTTTCTCTCCAATCAGAAAGTGACATGTGGCACTAAGGGGAGCTCACGGGTGCACTTTTATCAAGTTTGGGGGGGCTAGGAAAGACTTTTGAAAGTCGAAGGCACCGCTAGATATGAAGTGTCAAGTTCGAGAGGCTAACTACGCATTTGGAAAAAAAAAAAGAATTAGTAATTGGTTTTTGGGAGTGTGTGGCTTGGATCATTGGAAATTATAATTGCTAACAAATGATTTTTGGACAGTCTTCTATCTCCGATATGCTCGTTCCTTTATTCCAATAAGGTTGAGGACCACTTGGTGCCCTTTGTTTTATTGGACACTGGGTACTGATAGTTGTAATATTTTATATAGATTCGGCTTTAAAAGATGGATTCTCTCTTTTTTACCTTTTCTTCTGTATTGTAATTGGTTTTGGTACAGATTAATTTTACCCAGGTCAGTGACAGTCAGAGACACAGGCAACCTGGGCAGATTGGTACAGAACCCAAAAACTATTGAAGGTTTGTCATTTGTGTCGTATATGTCATCTTTTTTGACTATGTTTTATCTCTTTTAAAATGCGTAACGTTAACATCTTTATTTCGTATCGACGTGCTTCATCTATGGATTTAAATCGTACTTCTTACTAGTTCTATCTATGTATTTCTAAAATTTGTGTTTGGTGCTAGTTAACAGAGAATTATTCCGTAATTAAAGAGCACATTAGGAAGTCAAAAAGCGTGCATTTTACTCCTTTTATAGAGACCTTTATGTTTCCCTTTCATACTTGCAATTAATGAACGAATGCATCTTTTATATTTCTGTTTTCATCTTTGTGGGCCTGTATTAATATCTGTTTTTTTTTTATGTTCTTGTTCTGATTCAATATTCATTGGTGCTCTTTCTAATCATCATAGAGTCAACCGAAAAATAGTGAAGCTAGTTTATAAGGGTGAGCACTATTAGCATTGTAGCAATAGTGTTGAAATTTTGAAGTGGGACAGTTGGGTAATGAAGGAGTAAAGAGGATGAGAATTTCAATTTCTCTCTAAAGGATATTCCTTGCCTATAATTCTTTTATCCCTAAAATAATTATGTAGTATTTGTAATTACACTGAAATATTAATTCTGGTAAATATATAAATATATTTCATGAACTGATGAAAGCTGATCATAGGAAATTATACAATGGACTGGATTTTTTTAGTTCATCTTCCTTGCATGAATATTATGTACCCCGTAAATGAATAAAGTAATAAAAAGTAATAATATAAAATAGTGTTTGAGACATTTGTTATTTAACAGGGAGAAGGGGCTAAAGGACCCAAATTATTATATAAAAACTCTTGGATCAGTGTAGTGATTAGTTATGATGAAATTAATTATAATATTTCTTTTTCTTATAATCCTTCAACGGTTGCGATTAAAATTTTTATAAAATAATATATTTTAACATTCGATAATAGATTTGATTCTTAATATTAATTAATTAAAATTTATTTGCTATTTAATTTTTTAATATTAAAACATGTCTTAAAATAAGCTTAAAAATAAAATTTTTTAGGATAATAACTTGGTAAAGCAATCATAAACTTGTAAGATTAACATCGGTAAATCATGGTCAACTTGGGAAGACCACAACTAATGATGAAGTCTCAAGAAGTTGAACGGTCACATTTCTTTTCCTAATAATTAGTAAGTATATAAAAATATTACATTGGATCAGTGTAGTGATTAGTTATGATAAAATCTAAATGGTTACCTCAGTTTTTCCGTTTTCCTAATTTTTTTGGTTGTAACAGTTTGATGATAAGATGCGTTGGAAATAAAGATTGAAAAAAAGTGACTGCTATCCATCTAATTAATACAAATATTGCTGTATAATACGGTGTAGTTTAGTTAATAATACAGATCGAATAAATTGGAAGATCGAATAAATTGGAGGAGAATATAGTTTGAATCCTATTAAATATATTTATTGGGAGGGTTGAGGAGCCTTAACTGTAACTAAAACTTGAACAAAATTATCTCTAATAAAAATACTTATAAATATTAAAAAAAATAAGTAGGGGAAATTTTGAAGTGGCCGATGATGTTTAATAGAATATATTCGATACATGTCGTTTTAGTACGAGAAGGAAATAAAATATCGACCTATTGAGAATTAAATGGAGTAAATAGAAGGGGTGTAGGACACTTTAACTAATTGCCCATTTTAGAAATTTTTTTAAAATGGTGAACATATATGGAGAATAGTTGAGTCCAATCATTTCTTATATGATATGTCTTTAAATGAAGCTTTTTTATTATTTTAGGTAATTAAATTTTTTAATAATATATTTTTTAATTTTAATATTTTTAATTATTTTATTAATTAGGTAGAATAGAATTGATATAAATAATTAATAAAAAAAATAACTGAAATAAAAATGCTATAAATTTTCTTAAATAAAGTTTAAAAAATAAAAAATACCGCAAATGATTGGACTTGCTCCTGTGAATGGTGGATGACATTTCTTATTTCAATGTTTATTATAGAGAGAAAAAAAAACAAAAGCATATGCTTTTACATGTGCATACGTGCATGTAATTTTCCCTTGACTCATAAATGATTTGAAAATAACAAACTTTTTATGTTTTTCTTGGTTAAAATCGGTAAGAAAAAGTAATTTAGCAATCAAAATATTTACTTTAATATATTATTTTTTCAGTTATTTCTTTTGAATTTCTTATTTATAATTTTTTATGAATGTATTAATACAATAGTAAATTAAAAGAAGTTGAACAATCATCCATAGTTTAGTTTTTTCTTAAAATTTTTATTTATCTTACTTGGGCTTTACATTAAATGGAAAGAAAAATTTCCAACCCATCCTAGATGTGATTTGAACCCAGGGCCTCTAGAAGTCACAGATTCAGTTAATCACTAAGCCAACACCTTAATCACGATCCATAATTTAGTTTGATTGAATAAAATGAAGAGAATCAAACATATTTCTGTAATTTAAGACCCCCACCCATCTAGCTATGTTATGATGATAAGTGTATATGCATAGCCAAGGATTACACCCTTAAAATATAGCCAAAATACTATGCACTCCTGAAAAAAATTGCCTACCAATTGTTGTGTATATAGAAAAAAGTTCAAATAAATGCAACTGTAATTCAGATTACCACATGAAAAGTAATAAATAAAGTAAAACCTCTACAAATTAATAATATTGGGATCAAAATATTTTATTAATTTAGCGAGATATTATTATATCAATAATTTAATAATTTATTAATTTAAAGAGGTTTTATGTATGACATTTAATTTTTTAAGTTCAATGTACATTTACAAATTAATTGAATTTGTCAAGTTCATTATTTTTTAATAAGTAAAAAGTTAGTTCATGGTATCAAAAAAATTACAAAAATAAGTTTCAAAGCACATTTCTTCTCCATGTACATTAAACATGGTTAGAAATTGATTACTATAAAATGTCCATTGAAAATTTTTAAAATCACATCAACTATAGCTCCTAAACTAAAAGGTGTTCAAGAGGCCATAGCAAATTGCTTTCGATACTGTAAATATGAGAACTCTTTATAACTTTTTGTTGCAATACGAGAAGACAATGCCCCAACTCTTAAGTGCAATGAGGAGATTTAAAGATGAACTCAATATAAATTTGAAGTTCAATAAAAAAAAGTGACTATAAATTTTTTTTATCAGACAATCTTAAAATTTAAAATTTTTTAATAATTATTAATTTATAATTTCGTTGGAACCAATATATATATACACTGAAATTTTAAAAAAATTATTATCTTATTATTTTATCAATTAAAATTTAATTTTATATTGATCCTAAATTAGAATTAGATAAATTATTAATTTTATGGAGTAATAGTATAGAATTTTGTTAGAAAACTGGAATTAACAGACTAATTAGTTGATGGGGATATAAAACAAATTAGACATAATTCATGGCCACAATTTCTCAAACAATGGTTCTTATACAATCTTATTAAGATTTTTTTTTATTTTTTATTTAAAGGATTAATCATATATATTTTATTAATTAGATGCAGAAGGAAGCCAAGCAGAAACTCCAAATTAATTATTTGGGCCCCCAATAATCAGTAGAGAGATATGTGAATATATAATAATAACTTGTCATCAATGCACCTGTTCAGAAATCATATCATTTTTTACGCAATACATCACTTTCTTAAACTTTTTTTTATCTTTAAAAAAGCTTTTCAGTGTCTCGCTTACGATATAAACGTACTCACAATGTACACACTAACTTCTTAAAACAAAAACAATACCCATGACAAGAAAATGAACAATTTCCACACAAAGACTATATAATCTTTTATAAAGGAAATCTAGTGTATTAAAAAAAGAAAATTAAACGATATAAAAAAATTCAAGGAATATTAATTAATTGAGGTAAAATTATGTGTTGCATGAATAGAATGACAAATTGCAAATGAAGGAGTCCAAGGAAAAGGAGAAGTGGGAATTGTTGGAAAAAATGCTCATGATGAAATAATTCTATCTATATGTGATATTTTTTGAAATGAGTTAAGTTATTATTCATATTAACTCTTTAGACTTTAAATAATGTATTTATTAATGATTCACATTTCAAAATTTTTGTTCGTTTTAGAACCATTGAATGGGGCGTTTGATCGGCAGATTTCAGAAAAGGGAATTAAAATATCTGATTCCTTTTATTGTTGTTTGTTTGGATAAAAAAGTTAAATTCATTACTCATTTTTGTGTAATGAAATTACCCCTTTCAAGGTCTTTTCATTACTCACACTACATCAGGTATTAACGTTCCATTTCTTTATCGTTCTCCAATATTTTTATCTTATAATTAAATAACAATAATTATTATTACTATTATAAATATATGAATGATAACATAAATATTATTATAATATTATTATATATTGATAAAAACAGTAATAATAATAATAATAAATATTAATATGACCGGACCATATAAAATGGAATACTAGGATTATTATAAATACTTGTAACGCAGGACCGGACCATACAGAATGGAATACTAGGATTATTATAAATACTTAGGCTGACAAGACATTTATCAGAACAAAATCTAATAAAAACTTAACAAAATAATTACCATGCTAAGCATATAAATACAATAATCAAATATAGGAATAATTTTTACAAAGATATTAGAGCTGTCAACAAACATTATATTCAGCATAGTCAACATGAAACGCCTAAAACGCCTTCCCCGGCTAAACGGCTAAATGCGACAAGAGCTTACTAATAAAGTTCTGGCTGCTCTAATAAATCTAACCCAATTTATTATTATATTTAAGTCTTAGTATAATTATCATCTTAAAAAGTTATTACTAGATAAAATTCTAATAAGCTGTCTCTTCATCTAAGTATATGCAAGAATCTAAATATTCCATTCTATATATCTAGTCTTTACATAACAAAAGCATAAAGCATGCTATTTCCTGGAAGTATTCATGATATTATTTAACACAAGGATCTTAGCCCTCCATATTAAGAGGACCTATAATAAAATATATATAAAATAAAATTTACAATAAGAAGGAATTATACCTTCTGAGCACACGATGGAGTGAGTCTGATGGCTCCTCCTTAATATTTACAGACTAAAAAACACACCTATCATTACAAACTATTCGTTTTTCTATCGCAGTTTTTGTTCTCTCTCTCTCTACGTATTACAAAGAAAGAATTCCGTTTAAATAAGCGACGGAATTGAAAAAACTATCCAAAACAAAATAATAAAAGATAAAAAGAAGAAAGTGACAGGTCGGCAGCTGGCAGAAGACGACAAAGGGCAGCTGGCAGACGAGACGTTCTGGCCGAGAGGAGCGGGAGACTGGATGAGGTGCGCTGTCACTGAAAAGAAAAAGGAGAAAAGGACTGGCAGGCAGGAGGATAAGGCCGACAAAAGTAGATTCCCTTTCAGTCAAAAATAAAAGAAGAAAATGACAGAGATATTTCTCTGTCTGAAATAATACACTATGAGTGTATAAGACAAAAAATATAATATAGCTTACCTTTAAAAAAGGTAATTATTACTGAGACATTATTTGTCTTTGCCTTTTATTTTGTTGGTAGAATCTGTCTTGGTATTACCAAGTAATTGCTCTAATGGCAATTCATCTTCATAGGGATCCTGCGAATCCTGAAGCATAGCTTCATTGGTAGCATTAGCTGCTTCCATGACAATGTCTTCTCCTATTGAAGAAGCAGTTAGGGATAAGTCTGGTTGGATATCAATTCCAAAATTCTTTTTTAGGTCAGACTTCATGGCTTCCATATAAGCCGCAACCATTTGTTCCTTAGTTACTTGTCCTTTCATCTTCATTTTCCTAGAGATGGATTCAAAAGGACTTGGTACCTCAATTTGAGATATATTGGACTTATAAAGACCAATCTTTGACTTTTTATGGTCAATGGTTTCTTGGGCTTCTAATATCCCTTGTTCAATATTTCTCATCATCTTTTTCCAGAATTTTGATGAGAAATTCCTGTATATGCAGGGGATGTTCTGTCTGGTATAACCAAATTCAATATCCATTTAAATATATATGGGATGCCAAACTCAATAAAAATGTTTGAGATGGGCATTCCTTCAACCCATTTATTATTCTGCTGGGCCTCAATAAGTTTGGGAGATATTTCTACCCATTCAGAATAGAATTCTCTAAAAATTCCTGGTAGTATATCAATTCCAGGGCCAAAAGACTGCCACCACTGGTATAACCAATTTGGGAAATCTTTAGAATAAATATTCTGACAAAATTTTAGAAACCAAGTATGTTTCTTTGTGGGGTTCTGGTATAACAAAACCTTGTGGAATGCTTCCACATAGTCCCAATAATTGAACTTGATTGCTGTCTTATTGTCAGCATGTAGGTATTCCCTTTCCCTGAAAGTACTAAGACCCCACTCATCTGCAGTTATTACTCGCTTAATTATAGCTTTGCTAAAACTATAAATTTTTGTGGATTTTGCTCCAACTAGGAAATGGGTTATTTCCCATCAGTCAGTAACTTTGAGAATTTGCTCAAAGTGGGCCCTGCCTTTATATGAACCAGCAGTAAAAGTGACCCCTGTATCCAAATCCAAATATTTTTGGATCAATCCCCAGACATCATCTTTTCTCCAGATGTCATTGTCTTCTAGAAGAAGTATTACTTCTTTTTCACTATGCTTTATATAGGGAAGTCATCTGACTCATCATCTTTCACTATTTTAGCATAGGAAGGATTTGTAGTCTGACCAGTCTGACTACTTAAAGCAACCTGAGTATTACTCTGGTTTTTCTGTGATGCTTTGAAAGCAAGAAATTCCTTATAAAGAGAATCTTTTTCGATGCTTTCTATTGTTGAAAGATTCTGGGCTATGAGCCTAGAATGACCATGTTGTGCCAATACATTATGTCCTCTATTAGAGGAATATTGGCCTCGTCCTTGGGAGGATTGTCCTCTATGAGAGGAATTTCCTCTATTTCGATTTCCTTTAGTGCTCATCCTGCAATATTCAAATTGAAACTATTAGTTTCTGATAAATATTCTCTTGTCAAAAAATCAGGCAGACTATTGTCTGTCCCTTTCTTATATTTAATAGTAAAATCAAAAGGGGCTAATTGAGCTTGCCATCTAGCAAACATTTGTTTACTAACATCATGTTTAAAGTCTTTGTCAAACATATATTTAGCTGCTTGACAGTCTGTTTTTATTAAAAACTTTTGAATATATAAATCATTTTAAAATTTTAATACACATTTGAGTATGGCTAAAATTTATTTTGCTATTGTAGCATAATTTTTCTGGCTATCATTCCATTTACCAGAATAAAACCTAACAAGATATTCTTGTTTGTCAATTGGTGAGATTTGTTTTAGAATTCCACCATAGCTTATATCTGAGGCATCTGTCTCAATGATTTATTCCCATTTAGGATTAGCTAACATAAGACAGGGTAAGTTATTAACTTTCTTTTTGATTAACCTAACAGCCTCTGTGTGACTATTAGTCCATGGTTTAAGTTCTTTCTTCAGCCTATCATATAAGATGGCAGTGTCTTTAGACAAGTCTTTTAGGTAGGGTGAAATATAATTTAGACTACCTAAAAATCTTTGAAGTTGAGTTTTGTCTTTAATCTCATCTGGAAATTTTGACGCAAACTCAATACTTTTGTCAATAGGAATTATTTTTCCCTTATCAATATTATGGCCTAAAAACCTAATATTGGTTTTAAATAATTGCATCTTAGGTTTAGATATTACTAAATCATTTTGTATGACAACCCTTTTAAATATTTCAAGGTGTTTAAAATGTATCTCAATATTTTTTGAAAATACTAAGATATCGTCAATATAGACTATTATAAAGTCTGAATAGGGATTAAAAATATCATTCATGATATTTTGAAATTTCGAAGGGGCATTTTTTAGCCCAAAAGGCATAACCTTCCACTCATATTGACCGAAAGGTACATTGAAGGCTGTTTTATAAACATCGCTTTCATTAATTTGTATTTGCCAATAACCTGATTTTAAATCAAATTTGGAAAATACTAAGGCACTATGAAGCCTATCAAGAAGATCCTTCTTATTTGGAATAGGATACCTAATCCATTTTAAAATCTTATTTAGAGGTTTATAATTAATTACTAGTCTTGGCTCTTTCTTTCTCAGCATGTTTATTAACATAGAAAGCAGTACAAGACTAAGGGGATTTAGAAGGTCTTATTAAGCCTTTATTTTGGAGATTATTAATCTCTTCTTTACATAAATTCAGATATTCTGAATTCATTTGACATGGTCTTGCCTTAGTAGGGATTAATTTTTCAATAAATCCCTCTTCATATGGCAAAGAGACTATATGCTTTTTTCTATTCCAAAAAGCATTTGGATGGTCACTACAGATTTCTGAAGTGAACTGATTATTAATCAGTTTGATTTTATCCTGTAATTTAGGATTTTCTAAAACATTATCAATGTTTATAAAATTAATTTCTTCTTTTAAGAAAGAAATTTGGTTTTGCTTATTCCTTATTAAAGAATCTTTAATTTGATTTAAAAACCTTGTGACCGGTTTTGTTTCAAATTGAAAGTAGATATTACTACCTTGAAAGGTTCCTGTAAAACCCTTAGAATCAATATTTTTTAAAGGAAATAAACTCCTTATAATTGGAGTACCAAGTATAACTTGGTTTGTTATATCCTTTACTAAAATAAAATTCGCGGGTATGCAAATTTTATTTTTCCATATATAAGCCCTAGGAATTTTAAAGCTTATATTAAAACTTTGCCCATTAGCTGACCTTAATGATTGTGAGGTCTTATGGAAATAATTCGTGGGTATTATACCCTCCTGAATACAATTTAAATCTGCACCGCTATCAACTAGTGCAATAAGATCTTTAAAGATTTTGCCTTCTATAAGAAGGGAAATCTTTATGTACCATTTTTATGAAGTCATTACTTCATTGGTTGATAGGAAATCATCCTGTTCATGAATATCATGATCTGAACTATTTTCAGATAATGTTGATGAGGGATAAACAACAGGAATTTTTTCCTTTAGTTTCTCTAATTTAGATACCCTATCATTAAGACTTTTATTATTTAGTTTTAAGTCTTTAATTTCATTTTTAAGGTTATTAACCTCGACAGATAAATCACTAGTGCTAGCAATTTCACTAGTTTGTTTTTGTTTTAGCATCTTTTTGACTTCAGCCATAGAATATGGTTCAGAAGTCTTAAGAGTAAATTGCTCTTCTTTAGATGCTTGAGTTTGTTTATTATTATTTGCAAACTCTTCTAAGATTTTTAATCTTAGTTCTGGATCTTTAATCCATTGTAAAATGTCTAGGATATTATCACTAGTTATGACATTAATTTTTAAGTCCTGAAATTGGGACATTATCTGATAAATATTATCATTATCACTGTCACTAGAATTTCTAGCTACTTGTTTGCATTTGCAATCTGTCTCAGATGAAATTATTTTTTCATCTTTTAATTTAGTCAGATTATTTTCTGAATTATTTTAAGAACTACAATCAGTATCAGAATTATCTTCTGATTCGGATGAATTAATCATAACTTTACATAAAGCATTTTTTAAATCATCACTGATATTTAGATTATTAATCTTTTTCTTCAATTTGCATTTATTAGCAAAGTGTCCTTTTCTGTTACATTTAAAACAAGTAACTGTAGACTTATCAGGAGGTGGATTATTTTCCAATCTCCTTTTCTTTCTAAGTTCTCTTTTAGCTTTTCGTTTGGTGAACCTAGTACTAGCATAATATTTCTCCCTTTTTGAAGGTTTATGAGGTTTGCTAGTAGAGGGATTATCAATCCCAAATTGACCACAAAATTGGCCAAGTTACATCTTTTCATTTAAATGATGCTTTTTAATTTGTTGGTTTAGCTTTATTTCATTGCATAAAGATAAACCTTCTTGTATACATGTACCAATTAATTTACCATAAGTATAACTTGTGTAATTAATTTGTACGTTTCCTTTTCTTAGGTTTTTTCTAACCCTCTCCGTAAATAACGGAGGCAATCCATCTATAAATTTGGATTTCCAGTGGTCACTATTTGACTCAGGTAGTTCCATGACTCTACTTAAAAAGGTGTCTTTATACCACCTAAAAGAGGTCAAGGGAGGACATCTAAGATTTTGCAATAGTGTCCTAATATTTTCACTATTATCAGACCATCGGCCTGTAAAGTGTTCAATTATATTTAAAATGAGTGTATATACTGCATTTTCAGTTGAGATATTATTTTCAACTTTTACCGTTGACAAAATTTTTGTCCTATCTTCTTGGGATAAATAATTGTCCCACCAGCCTTTAAGTTGGCCAGTAAATCCTGCTATTATCATGTTAGCAATGACTTTATCAGTATTACTGTTATTCTTACATATTGTAGAATACATAAGCATCCTATGGACAACACTATAAATCTGTCTTTCAGTGAAACCATCTATGTTCCATTCATAGATTTGTTTTCCACTGTAGGAATTATTCATTATTAAATATTGTTCTTCGAAAAGAACATCTTGTGGTGTAGGCCTAGGATAATAAAACAAATTTTGTTTTAGCCTATCAGCATACTTATGAAGTTTGTTAATTTCGTCTATTAGAACGTTTTTGTAATTTTTAGTGTTACTTATTGTATCACTAAATTCCTCCTCAAGAGTATTGATTCGAAGACTTTCAAATTTTTCAGTTAAAAGTTTTACTAAATCAACTAAAGATTTTAATTTAAAATCTTTTATCTCTAGAGGGGGTTATATACTAGGAACAGCACTACTGCTTGCTTCTGTCCTAGTAGTATATTTGTGAATTTTTCTGTTTAACCAGGGCATTAATATGCTGCGTGGTTGACTGAATAATTTCATTTTCAAATATTTTTTGGAAAGCATTATAATGCCTTATTTCATTATCTCTTTCTATTGAGAAAGGATAAACTGGGGAAATATTTGTTTAATAGTTTCCCCTGTTGGATTTTTAAAATCCCTTTCTATTAGAGAAATAAATTTTTCTACGTGATTGGCTATAAACCAATAAACAAAAGATACTTTGATATTTTTATGGGTTAATTCCTCATAAAATTCTTGTTGAAAGCTATTTCTTTCATATTTAGAAAAATTATTGAAAAACCATGTTCTGAATGGTTTCCAATGATCTTTTTGGAAATCCATTTGGATTTCCTTTCTGGCTTGTGAGCCAGGACTGAAATCAATTTTTGTTTTACCTATCATATGGTAAAATTCATTTCACTGGCAGTCATTTCTGCCGGAACTTCATAAATTCCTGAAGCTATGTTGTTATTATCAACATGGATTCTATTAACCCTATCCGTTATGAGTTCAGATTCTCTATCTGACTCTTTGGATGAATCATTAGAATTATTAATTCTGTTTATATCTGACATAGAATGTCTTAGATCTTTGTTTCCAGTATTATGAATACTGTTATTGGAATTATGAATTCCTTCAATGTTTGATATTGAATGTCTTGCATTATCAGTATTATGAATACTGTTTGAATAGCTGGAGTTATTAACTGGAGATATATGAAAATGGCTAAAGTTAGATCTTGAAGACCTTGATCTTGGAATATTATCCAGAAATTTTTGTTTCTCAAAATTCATAAGGATATTTCCTTCTTGGGTCTGAATAATCCTAGTAGGATTATTTTGAGTGATTGGAGCAGCTGGAACTGCTCTTTCTATTATCCAATTATCAGGAAATATTATTTCCTCCCATTTGATGGGTCTACGTATAGTAATTTCAGGTTTATGAAAATTTGATTCTATGAGAATCGTTTCATTCAAAGGTTTGTCAATTATTTGACAGTGTGGATTTAAAGTCATTAATGGTTTAAAATATATCCTGTACCATTAAGTCCACAACATTCGAGGACCGTGACAACCTAAGATATCTCAGAGGCAGCCTTTTACGCGTGCCTCTCGACAACACAACCCAATTCGGGCCCTAGCCGTTGGGATTTCCTGGAGGTAAGAGCCTTTGTTTCGTCACTGTGTCACGCAGTGAGAACCCTCCATGGATTGATACATGTCTTACAGGGCGACATGACTTTACTCTCTGACTGCTCTGATACCATGTAACGCAGGACCAGACCATACAGAATGGAATACTAGGATTATTATAAATACTTAGGCTGACAAGACATTTATCAGAACAAAATCTAATAAAAACTTAACAAAATAATTACCACGCTAAGCATATAAATACAATAATCAAATATAGGAATAATTTTTACAAAGATATTAGAGCTATCAACAAACATTATATTCAGCATAGTCAACATGAAACGCCTAAAACGCCTTCCCCGGCTAAACGGCTAAATGCGATAAGAGCTTATTAATAAAGTTCTGACTGCTTTGATAAATCTAACCCAATTTATTATTATATTTAAGTCTTAGCATAATTATCATCTTAAAAAGTTATTACTAGATAAAATTCTAATAAGCTGTCTCTTCATCTAAGTATATGCAAGAATCTAAATATTCCATTCTATATATCTAGTCTTTACATAACAAAAGCATAAAGCATGCTATTTCCTGGAAGTATTCATGATATTATTTAACACAAGGATCTTAGCCCTCCTTATTAAGAGGACCTATAATAAAATATATATAAAATAAAATTTACAATAAGAAGGAATTATACCTTCTGAGCACAAGATGGAGTGAGTCTGATGGCTCATCCTTAATATTTACAGACTAAAAAACACACCTATCATTACAAGCTATTCGTTTTTCTGACGCAGTTTTGTTCTCTCTCTCTCTGCGTATTACAAAGAAAGAATTCCGTTTAAATAAGCGACGGAATTGAAAAAACTATCCAAAACAAAATAATAAAAGATAAAAAGAAGAAAGTGACAGGACGGCAGTTGGCAGAAGACGACAAAGGGCAGCTGGCAGATGAGACGTTCTGGCCGACAGGAGCGGGAGACCGGATGGGGTGCGCCGTCACTGAAAAGAAAAAGGAGAAAAGGACTGGCAGGCAGGAGGATAAGGCCGACAAAAGCAGATTCCCTGTCAGTCAAAAATAAAAGAAGAAAATGACAGAGAAATTCCTCTGTCTGAAATAATACACTATGAGTGTATAAGACAAAAAATATAATATAGCTTACCTTTAAAAAAGGTAATTATTACTGAGACATTATTTGCCTTTGCCTTTTATTTTGTTGGTAGAATCTGTCTTGGTATTACCAAGTAATTGCTCTAATGGCAATTCATCTTCATAGGGATCCTGCGAATCCTGAAGCATAGCTTCATTGGTAGCATTAGCTGCTTCCATGACAATGTCTTCTCCTATTGAAGAAGCAGTTAGGGATAAGTCTGGTTGGATATCAATTCCAAAATTCTTTTTTAGGTCAGACTTCATGGCTTTCATATAAGCCGCAACCATTTGTTCCTTAGTTACTTGTCCTTTCATCTTCATTTTCCTAGAGATGGATTCAAAAGGACTTGGTACCTCAATTTGAGATATATTGGACTTATAAAGACCAATCTTTGACTTTATATGGTCAATGGTTTCTTGGGCTTCTAATATCCCATGTTCATTATTTCTCATCATCTTTTTCCAGAATTTTGATGAGAAATTCCTGTATATACAGGGGATGTTCTGTCTGGTTTAACCAAATTCAATATCCCATTTAAATATATATGGGATGTCAAACTCAATAAAAAAGTTTGAGATGGGCATTCCTTCAACCCATTTATTATTATGCTGGGCCTCAATAAGTTTGGGAGATATTTCTACCCATTCAGAATAGAATTCTCTAAAAATTCCTGGTAGTATATCAATTCCAGGGCTAAAAGACTGCCACCACTGGTATAACCAATTTGGGAAATCTTTAGAATAAATATTCTGACAAAATTTTAGAAACCAAGTATGTTTCTTTGTGGGGTTCTGGTATAACAAAACCTTGTGGAGTGCTTCCACATAGTCCCAATAATTGAACTTGATTGCTGTCTTATTGTCAGCATGAAGGTATTCCCTTTCTCTGAAAGTACTGAGACCCCACTCATCTGCAGTTATTACTCGCTTAATTATAGCTTTGCTAAAACTATAAATTTTTGTGGATTTTGCTCCAACTAGGAAATGGGTTATTTCCCATGAGTCAGTAACTTTGAGAATTTGCTCAAAGTGGGCCCTGCCTTTGTATGAACCAGCAGTAAAAGTGACCCCTGTATCCAAATCCAAATATTTTTGGATCAATCCCCAGACATCATATTTTCTCCTGATGGAATTGTCTTCTAGAAGAAGTATTACTTCTTTTTCACTATGCTTTATATAGGGGAAGTCATCCGACTCATCATCTTCCACTATTTTAGCATAGGAAGGATTTATAGTCTGACCAGTCTGACTACTTGAAGCAACCTGAGTATTACTCTGGTTTTTCTGTGATGCTTTGAAAGCAAGAAATTCCTTATAAAGAGAATCTTTTTCGATGCTTTCTATTGTTGAAAGATTCTGGGCTATGAGCCTAGAATGACCATGTTGTGCCAATACATTATGTCCTCTATTAGAGGAATATTGGCCTCGTCCTTGGGAGGATTATCCTCTATGAGAGGAATTTCCTCTATTTCGATTTCCTTTAGTGCTCATCCTGCAATATTCAAATTGAAACTATTAGTTTCTGATAAATATTCTCTTGTCAAAAAATCAGGCAGGCTATTGTCTGTCCCTTTCTTATGTTCAATAGTAAAATCAAAAGGGGCTAAATGAGCTTGCCATCTAGCAAACATTTATTTACTAACATCATGATTAAAGTCTTTGTCAAACATATATTTAGCTGCTTGACAGTCTATTTTTATTAAAAACTTTTGATTGTATAAATCATTATGAAATTTTAATACACATTTGAGTATAGCTAAAATTTCTTTTGCTATTGTAGCATAATTTTTCTGGCTATCATTCCATTTGCCAGAATAAAGCCTAACAATATATTCTTGTTTGTTAATTGGTGAGATTTGTTTTAGAATTCCACCACAGCCAATATCTGAGGCATCTGTCTCAATGATTTTTTCCCATTTAGGATTAGCTAACATAAGACAGGGTAAGTTATGAACTTTCTTTTTGATTAACCTAACAGCTTCTGTGTGACTATTAGTCCAGGGTTTAGGTTCTTTCTTCAGCCTATCATATAAGATGGCAGTGTCTTTAGACCAGTCTTTTAGGTAGGGTGAAATATAATTTAGACTACCTAAAAATCTTTGAAGTTGAGTTTTGTCTTTAATCTTATCTGGAAATTTTGACGCAAACTCAATACTTCTGTCAATAGGAATTATTTTTCCCTTATCAATATTATGGCCTAAAAACCTAATATTGGTTTTAAATAATTGCATCTTAGGTTTAGATATTACTAAACCATTTTGTATGACAACCCTTTTAAATATTTCAAGGGGGTTAAAATGTATCTCAATATTTTTTGAAAATACTAAGATATCGTCAATGTAGACTATTATAAAGTCTGAATAGGGATTAAAAATATCATTCATGATATTTTGAAATTCTGAAGGGGCATTTTTTAGCCCAAAAGGCATAACCTTCCACTCATATTGACCGAAAGTTACATTGAAGGCTGTTTTATAAACATCGCTTTCATTAATTTGTATTTGCCAATAACCTGATTTTAAATCAAATTTGGAAAATACTAAGGCACTATGAAGCCTATCAAGAAGATCCTTCTTATTTGGAATAGGATACCTAATCCATTTTAAAATCTTATTTAGAGGTTTATAATTAATTACTAGTCTTGGTATACCTCTTTCTTTCTCAGCATGTTTATTAACATAGAAAGCAGTACAAGACCAAGTGGATTTAGAAGGTCTTATTAAGCCTTTATTTTGGAGATTATTAATCTCTTCTTTACATAAATTCAGATATTCTGAATTCATTTGACATGGTCTTGCCTTAGTAGGGATTAATTTTTCATTAAATCCCTCTTCATATGGCGAAGAGACTATATGCTTTTTTCTATTCTAAAAAGCATTTGGATGGTCACTACAGATTTCTGAAGTGAACTGATTATTAATCAGTTTGATTTTATCTTGTAATTTAGGATTTTCTAAAACATTATCAATGTTTATAAAATTAATTTCTTCTTTTAAGAAAGAAATTTGGTTTTGCTTATTCCTTATTAAAGAATCTTTAATTTGATTTAAAAACCTTGTGACCGGTTTTGTTTCAAATTGAAAGTAGATATTACTACCTTGAAAGGTTCCTGTAAAACCCTTAGAATCAATATTTTTTAAAGGAAATAAACTCCTTATAAATGGAGTACCAAGTATAACTTAGTTTGTTATATCCTTTACTAAAATAAAATTCGCAGGTATGCAAATTTTATTTTTGCATATATATGCCCTAGGAATTTTAAAGCTTATATTAAGCCTTTGCCCATTAGCTGACCTTAATGATTGTGAGGTCTTATGGAAATAATTCGTGGGTATTATACCCTCCTGAATACAATTTAAATCTGCACCGCTATTAACTAGTGCAATAAGATCTTTAAAGATTTTGCCTTCTATAAGAAGGGAAATCTTTATGTACCATTTTCAGATGATGTTGATAGGAAATCATCCTGTTCATGAATATCATGATCTGAACTATTTTCAGATGATGTTGATGAGGGATAAACAGCAGGAATTTTTTCCTTTAGTTTCTCTAATTTAGATACCCTATCATTAAGACTTTTATTATTTAGTTTTAAGTCTTTAATTTCATTTTTAAGGTTATTAACCTCGACAGATAAATCGCTAGTGCTAGCAATTTCACTAGTTTGTTTTTGTTTTAGCATCTTTTTGACTTCAGCCATAGAATATGGTTCAGAAGTCTTAAGAGTAAATTGCTCTTCTTTAGATGCTTGAGTTTGTTTATTATTATTTGCAAACTCTTCTAAGATTTTTAATCTTAGTTCTGGATCTTTAATCCATTGTAAAATGTCTAGGATATTATCACTAGTTATGACATTAATTTTTAAGTCCTGAAATTGGGACATTATATGATAAATATTATCATTATTACTGTCACTAGTATTTCTAGCTACTTGTTTGCATTTGCAATCTGTCTCAGATGAAATTATTTTTTCATCTTTTAATTTAGTCAGATTATTTTCTGAATTATTTGAAGAACTATAATCAGTATCAGAATTATCTTCTGATTCGGATGAATTAATCATAACTTTACATAAATCATTTTTTAAATCATCACTGATATTTAGATTATTAATCTTTTTCTTCAATTTGCATTTATTAGCAAAGTTTCCTTTTCTGTTACATTTAAAATAAGTAACAGTAGACTTATCAGGAGGTGGATTATTTTTCAATCTCCTTTTCTTTCTAAGTTCCCTTTTAGCTTTTCGTTTGGTGAACCTAGTACTAGCATAATATTTCTCCCTTTTTGAAGGTTTATGAGGTTTGCTAGTAGAGGGATTATCAATCCCAAATTGACCACAAAATTGGCCAAGTTACATCTTTTCATTTAAATGATGCTTTTTAATTTGTTGGTTTAGCTTTATTTCATTGCATAAAGATAAACCTTCTTGTATACATGTACCAATTAATTTACCATAAGTATAACTTGTGTAATTAATTTGTACATTTCCTTTTCTTAGGTTTTTTCTAACCCTCTCCGCAAATAATGGAGGCAATCATCTATAAATTTGGATTTCTAGTGGTCACTATTTGACTCAAGTAGTTCCATGACTCTACTTAAAAAGGTGTCTTTATACTACCTAAAAGAGGTCAAGGTAGGACATCTAAGATTTTGCAATAGTGTCCTAATATTTTCACTATTATCAGACCATCGGCCTGTAAAGTGTTCAATTATATTTAAAATGAGTGTATATACTGCATTTTCAGTTGAGATATTATTTTCAACTTTTACTGTTGACAAAATTTTTGTCCTATCTTCTTGGGATAAATAATTGTCCCACCATCCTTTAAGTTGGCCAGTAAATCCTGCTACTATCATGTTAGCAATGACTTTATCAGTATTACTGTTATTCTTACATATTGTAGAATACATAAGCATCCTATGGACAACACTATAAATCTGTCTTTCAGTGAAACCATCTATGTTCCATTCATAGATTTGTTTTCCACTGTAGGAATTATTCATTATTAAATCTTGTTCTTCGAAAAGAACATCTTGTGGTGTAGGCCTAGGATAATAAAACAAATTTTGTTTTGGCCTATCAGCATACTTATGAAGTTTGTTAATTTCGTCTATTAGAACGTTTTTGTAATTTTTAGTGTTACTTATTGTATCACTAAATTCCTCCTCAAGAGTATTGATTCGAAGACTTTCAAATTTTTCAGTTAAAAGTTTTTCTAAATCAACTAAAGATTTTAATTTAAAATCTTTTATCTCTGGAGGGGGTTGTATACTAGGAACAGCACTACTGCTTGCTTCTGTCCTAGTAGTATTTACAGTATTGTTATGAACAATATTTTTTAATTCATGGATTTGGGAAATTATTTTTTCCACCCTATTATAAACATCTACTAGTTTTTCTCCTAATATTATTAGGTAAATATTTGTGAAATTTTTCTGTTTAACCAGGGCATTAATATGCTGCGTGGTTGACTGAATAATTTCATTTTCAAATATTTTTTGGAAAGCATTATAATGCCTTATTTCATTATCTCTTTCTATTGAGAAAGGATAAACTGGGGAAATATTTGTTTAATAGTTTCCCCTGTTGGATTTTTAAAATCCCTTTCTATTAGAGAAATAAATTTTTCTGCGTGATTGGCTATAAACCAATAAACAAAAGATACTTTGATATTTTTATGGGTTAATTCCTCATAAAATTCTTGTTGAAAGCTATTTCTTTCATCTTTAGAAAAATTATTGAAAAACCATGTTCTGAATGGTTTCCAATGATCTTTTTGGAAATCCATTTGGATTTCCTTTTTGGCTTGTGAGCCAGGACTGAAATAATTTTTGTTTTAACTATCATATGGTAAAATTCATTTCACTGGTAGTCATTTCTGCCGGAACTTCATAAATTCCTGAAGCTGTGTTGTTATTATCAACATGAATTCTATTAACCCTATCCGTTATGAGTTCAGATTCTCTATCTGACTCTTTGGATGAATCATCAGATTTATTAATTCTGTTTATATCTGACATAGAATGTCTTAGATCTTTGTTTCCAGTATTATGAATACTGTTATTGGAATTATGAATTCCTTCAATGTTTGATATTGAATGTCTTGCATTATCAGTATTATGAATACTGTTTGAATAGCTGGAGTTATTAACTGGAGATATATGAAAATGGCTAAAGTTAGATCTTGAAGACCTTGATCTTGGAATATTATCCAGAAATTTTTGTTTCTCAAAATTTATAAGGATATTTCCTTCTTGGGTCTGAATAATCCTAGTAGGATTATTTTGAGTGATTGGAGCAGCTGGAACTGCTCTTTCTATTATCCAATTATCAGGAAATATTATTTCCTCCCATTTGATGGGTCTACGTGTAGTAATTTCAGATTTATGAAAATTTGATTCTATGAGAATCGTTTCATTCAAAGGTTTGTCAATTATTTGACAGTGTGAATTTAAAGTCAAATAATTATCATTTACATTATTATATATTAATAATCATATTTAATTGTAATAATTATTACAAATAAAATAATAATTTATCATAATTAACTTATAGTTAACATTTATAATAATTTTAATTTAAATGATAATGCTAATATAGTAAAATATTTTAAAAAATTGTATATAATAATATATAAAAATATTATTATTTATTATATTATTATAATATTATTAATTAACTATTTTATTTACATTAATTAATTATTAATATAATTATTATATAAATAATTAAATAACAATTAATATTAATATTGTATTCATAATTATTATAAATATAAATATAAATTAATATTAATTATTACTATTATTATTAATTACTAACTATAATTTTATTTATTATAATTAATTAATTAAAATTATATAGAATCATTGTTATTATACTATAATTAAATATTTGATTTTCTTTATTTCTAACAATAATAAATGAAATCATGAGCAATTTCATTCTTTTCAATGATCATACTAAACTCATAAGTTAATCGAAAAGAATTGAATTTTTTTCTTTACCTTTTTCTCTTCTGATGTGAACCAAATGTCCCCTTATTAATTTTACATGTTTAGTATACGACATATTTTGCTAAACATGTATAAATTTTTTAACACGTTAATTGTTTGTTATATATGTTAAATACTTAATATAAAATATCAAAAAGATATTTAAATACTATTGAGTGATTGAATATAAATGAGTTGTTTCCCAATTGGAAATTATAAAGGTTTCTCTCGTTAAAGAAATTTATTTTGAATTTGTTGGATGTTTAGCAATTGAGAAACATGGATTTGATTGAGCTTTTTGTTTCTTTGTCAGCAACATCTCCTTCCTCATTCACTAATCAATTATCACTTTTTTTTATATATATTTATTTTCAAATTTCTAAATGAGCTGGCCCCACTCTCATTCAAAATATCTATGGCTTTTCATAAATAAAATCTATTGGTTCATGAGAGTTATATAAGTCTAATCTTCTTGTTGGATTATGTTGGTCCCTACGTATACTCGTTAGTTTCATTTAAGAATTTATAAATTTTTTTTAATAATTATAGCTTCGATGAGTGAGATAAATTGGGTGAGTGAAAAAATAAAAAATACGATTAAGTAAAGGACACAGAGATTTTTATACTGATTCGACAATCTGTGCTTACATCCAGTTCCGAGAGAGAGTGTCTCGGCTTTAATCCATAAATCTCAACTCCTTTACCCTAGGCGGAGAAGCCTTTCACAAACTCCCCAATTACAATAAGTACCCTCCAAACTGCAATCGCTCACCTGCTGACTAGAATACCCTCTTCTATCAGCAACACACAATAAGTCTAAATAAAAGCTGGACTCAACTTATAGAAACGTTGATCCAGTTATAAATGATCTAATATTACAATAGATTGATCTACACTATTCTCTGTAGTTCAAAGCTGATTCTTGCTGAGTTGTGCTTTCTTGGTTGAATTCCTTTAAAGCTAGTAAATTGACAGAGTTTCTGCTTCTAGGAAATTCAGGTGTAATCACCAAGTTCTAATGCTTGCATTCTTGCTCCTTTTATAGTTGGATTGGGAAAGTAACTGTTGAACTTGTCTTAGCATCTTCTGAAATTGCCAGCTCAGTAATTCGCCTGATGCTTTTCAAATCGATCCATTAAGAGATAGAATTGCACCGTTGTGAAATACATTTCAATCCGTTAGATTGAAACTCGAGCTCCAATTTGAATTCTTTTTCGTTTCATGCCAATCTTCCGTTAAAGGAAACTCGCGCTGAGTTGCCACATGTCTTCATCCCATTCCCTCTGGTTTTCTGACATGTTTCACAGTGGGCGATACAAGGTTGGTAGAACTGCAAAATTACCCGAAGTGGCAATTGACTTGTTGCAGCTTAACATTGGAAGACTTTGTCATTTTCTTCATAATTCTGTGTCGTGTCAAGACATTAATTCTTTTTATCTTTGTCTCATTAATGTTCCTAAAAAAAGCAACACTAAAAGTAAAGATACCTTTTTACCTTAAAAGGTAAGGCCAGCATGGTTAATAGACTAAAAGTAATTCAGCTGAAAGATAAAGGGTAAAACACACAGCTAAACCAAAATCTAAATATCAAGTGTTTTGAGTGAATAATATTAAGTCAGCGACCTAAGTGACTACTCAGCCTAGAAACTACTTAGAGTCAGACTAAATAGCTAGGTCAGCGGAGACTTAAAATTCTACCCTCGAATTTACTAACTCCCTTACAACCATAGACTATTTATTCTAACATCTTTATTGATTTAATTGTCCCATTCTTAACTTAATTGTTATGATCAAAACTTAAGCATAGCTGAGTCATCCACTGAGTCAGTCCAAACTCGTGCTTGGTTCAACAATCTCCCCCATTTTGATCAATGGCAATTAACTAAGCGAGAATTAAATCAATAAGATATTTAGATCAGAGTTACCTTATACTTATGCTTGATATGTCTTTGTTCATCATCTTCAATTTGCTTAGAGTAAATGCTAACTCCCCCATAATTCTTGAATCCTCTGAGTTCAACATTCCTCAATACTTCTCATATATTCAGCAAGAGATCAGAGCATATATGTATATAACAGAAAATATATGAAGTTGAGAAGATCTTAACTTAGAACGGAAATTGTAATATTTCATTAAAAAATAACTCAAGTACAGATAACAATGAGTTAGTCTATACTAGGTGTTACAGTTCAGCACTAACGATTATAAAAATTCTATTATAATCTTTTGGCATAGGCGGGGCTCCCAAGTTGGCTCTTCTTTCCTCATAAACCCACTGATCCCATATGGATTTCTTTTCTTTAGGCAGCGCTATCTCCTTGCCTCTCCTTTTTCTTATCTCAAGATATTCCCTCTGAATGCGCTCCAAATCCTTAGAGAGGTTGTAAGAAAATTTAGCAATCCTCTGTTCTCTCTCCTTTTCTTCCTTTTCACGCTTCTCGCGATCCTTCTCCCCCATTGCCATTGCATCCAAACTGGCTTGAGTTTGATGATCAAACGAGCTCAGAGAATCTTCAAAAGTTTCTAGCTGACCATAGATATTTGAAGAAAAATTCTGCACAAGTAGCTCATAGATTTCCGGCGATATAGCTTCTTGTTCCCTGAGAAAGGCGAATATTCCTACCAAAGCGCGGGATTGAGACAGATTGACCTGATATTGAGTATTTAAACCTTCTTTGGATATCTGGGTACGACTAGCCAAAGCCTTGGCTTGATAGTTTTCCCTTAGAATCCGCTCCAGCATGGGAGGGCTCCTAATATGAATAGTGGCTTCATCATAAATTTTATTGAGTGGTTCTCCATCATTAAGGACATTTGATTGAACTTGTTTGATTTGGTCTCTGAAATGACCAAGTTTCTGGTGAAGTGTTGGCTCTAGTTCAACATTGGCCATAACGATATCACTACTCAGAGCATCTGAAATATTAAGCCTCTTTAAGGCATTAAGCACATCTCCCTCTGAATCTTTGACGCCCTTCAGCGTCTCATCCTTTACATTTTTGAGCTCAGTAGATAACCCATGCTACCTGGTTACTACTATGATCAGAGCATCAAGTCCATCTACAACTGCATTCAAGCAAGTTATGTTCTCATCATTCTCCTTGCTTAGTATGCTATGACCATCTAGCACCTTCGACTTTGCCTCAAGTAAGGGATTAAATTTGTCAATCATTGAGTTATGAAAATCCCTTGCATGAGTAAGCACTTTGTAGTTGCTCTCATAGATCTTAGCCATCTGCTTTTTGAGCTCTGCAACTTCCATCTTCAAACCAGCTGCCCGCCTACCTGTAATAGATAACAAAGGTAAAGTATGGGATACCATGGCCTTTACTAAGGAAAATTAGGTAGGTACTGGTTTGAAATGGGCCTTCATCTCCTCAACAGCCTCTATAAAACCTTGCACTGGCTCCACAGCCTTTGCAATCTTCCTTAGAACTTCATCAGACATCAATGATTTTGCTATCTCAGCATCAATCTCAGCATCTGTCCTTAGTTCGGAAACCTTTCTTTTCTCATCCTCCTTATGTCGCCCAATAATGCAGTATTTGGGTTGAATTGGGGTTGAGGTTGAGGTTGTTGGGGTGGTTGTTGTTGTTCAGGAATCTTCTCAATAATTGGAGGTCCTCTGACTGGTGGAGGTCCTTTCAAATATAAAATATCTAGCACTGGAGATCCTATAGGGAAAGATATGGAATAATGGCTGTTTGGTTAGAGTTTAGGTTATTTTGATCAGAAAGTTGGTTGATTGTGTTGGAATTGGATGTGGATGGTGTTTGGCTTTCTAGTAGGGGTAAGGCAGAGATTGGAGTAGGTGAGAGTGGTGTTTGGGTGGATGTGTTTGGAAAAGTGAAGAAATCTTTAGATTCCTTCTCCTCTTCTACAATACCTTCAACAACGAACTCGCTGACCTGAGTTATAGAGTCCTCAGTCAGTTGAGCTCCGTGCTTAACTATATCTACTTCCTTCTCCTTGTCTTCGAGATCCCCTTCATACTCATCTATCACAATCTTCATTCTCTTCAATAGCCTTCTCTTTATCTTCTTCCTAGCCTCTTTTACTTCCTCAGCAGTCAAAGTGACCTGCTGGTCAGAGTTTAGTATATTGAATTCAATAGCTTCTACTTCTATCATATCATTTTCTCCTCCTACTCTTCTTGATTATCAATTCCATCCAGAGCTCCTATAATCTCATCAATAACTTCTGGTACTTCTCTCTCAGCCAAGCTAGCTATAGCCTTTTGTAAGATTTGCTCAGTTCTAGCCTTAGCCTTAGCCTTAGCTGCTGCTGCTTCCTCAGCCTTTCTTCTTATAGTGCTTTCTATCTCCTCCTGCTTCTTCTTAGTTTGCTCTTCCTCAGCAACCCTTATTCTCTCAGCTTCTTCTACATCTTAGACAACTCCTATCCCTCTCTTCACCATTAGCTTGTTCTTGGGCTGACCTACTTGGAGAACAGGAACTGATATAGCTTCCTTTCACTTTGTAGTCACCTCATCTAGCTAAGCTGCATCTGCCTTCCTCTTCTTTTCCCTCTTCAAGGGCATTTTATCTTTCAATTCTTCCTCAGCTCTCTTCCCTTCCTCAATCTCTTGAGGGGTTAACTCTCTCCTCTTATCTTCTCTAACTTCCTTAGAGGATATTGTCTTCTGTGGAACAACAACTGGAATTAAGCTTGTTGAGCTCCTTTACCTTTCTCTCTTAGAGTCTTTCCTGACCTCCTTCTTACTGCCTTTCTTTTCTCCTTCTCCTTTCTCAGCCCTAAGCCTGGTAATCCTCTCAAGCTCCTTTTCTATGAAGGTACCCAAGGTCAGGTCCTCCTTATGGGGCTGAATAGGCTTCATCTGCATGATGGCCTTGGGATCTTTCATTCTGACTTCTCCTTTTTTCAGCTTGATATACTTTGTATTAGCAGGCCTCTCATTAGCTTTGAGTCCATGAAAGTGAGCATTGGTTAGGATTCTGGACTCAATCACCTTCATCTGGATTTTGCTTTTGATAGCCCAACCTTCCATATCAATCTCATAGGCCCTGCAAATCTCCATAACTAGTTGCCCATACACCTTATCCTTGCTGGCCTTCAAGAATCTGTGAAGAATGGCCATGGGCCAGTTGATGCTAATGCCATGGGTCAGCGCATAAATAAACACTCTCTCAAACTTGGAACAACTCTTTGTTGAGCCTGTCTTTGGCAGGGGCACCTTGGTCACTAACTCATGTGCCTGTTTTCCTTCTTTTGTGAACATGGCAGCTATAAGCTCTCCTGCCTTATAATCTACTGGAACTTCATAGTCTATGGGAATATAAACATGATCTTCATCATTGACTACTCGCAGCTTTATTCCTCTTTCTTTCATTCCCAGTAGACCTGCAATAAGCTTGGGGGTCACATACACTTTCCTCCCCATCATTGTGGTTACGAATAGGTCCTTCTGACCTTCCACCAAGTGGATTCCATTATAGAATCTATCCATTATCTCCTGATAGCATCCATTTGGGAGTTCAAAGAAACATCTCAAGTGGTGCTGACGCGTCCACTTCCCAAACTTCTCATCACTACAGAAACTCAGCATGTCTATTGTAGTGGGTCTATCTACCTCTGTTTTCTCCATAAAACACCAAGAGGTTGGAATATAATTTATTTCTGCTGGAATTCTAATTTCTTCAATCTTGTCCATATTGATCGCCAACTGAGCCATATGATATCAGGTAGTAACCCAGTGAGTATCCTTCTTATTTCTCACAAATAGATCAGAATTTCTCCCTAATGTGCTCGTCATAGTGACTTTGCTTTGAGAAAAATAGAGATTTTTAGGGATTCAAGAAGAAAATTGTAGAGAAAGGAATATTGGTAAAGTAACCTTTCTTCTTTCTGAATTTCTCCTTAAATAGCCAAAAACTCTTCGTATAAACCTGCAAAGCTACGTGTATGACTCATAATCCATGGTTTTGAGATTCAACGATTAGATTTCATAACATATACCGCAGGTGTAACATCCCATTTCATGCATTATATCTGTATTTGTCCACATATGTTACATGTTATAAAATTAGATTATATAATATTTTACATGTCATATTGATTAGTTAAAATAATAGTTATTTGATTATATAAAAATACGATATTTTAATGACCAGTTACTAAATTATATAGCTATAAAATTTTAATGAGTAAATGAGTACAGTTATATTATAGATATAAAGTGATTTAGATAATATAATATAATATAATTGCATAGTTTATTAGTAGTATTAGTAATATTTTTGTTTTGGTATAAATCAAGATTATAAGGGGTATAGTTGGTATATAATGTTAAGGATAAATATTAATAAGAAAGGAGGTGATAAAGGAAAGGATAAGGATTAGAAATTTTATCCCTACCAACCCTTAAACACTCAGAAGAGAAAGAGTTAGAGGAGAAGAGATTATAAGAGAAGTAGAGAGAAGAAGGGGTCGAACAAGAATCAGGTATCGAGCCGAATTTGTGATTCGATTTTTATGATGTTAGAGATAGAATTAGGAGATATGGTAAACTAGAGATTTGTTTATATATGTCTAAGGAAGCCTTCTGTAAAATTGGGGGATTTTTATATGAGTATATCAATAGTTATGATTTTTATAAGATGAAGTATCCAGAATTGGATGATCAAAGAGATGAGGTGAGTTTCGAAATTAATCTGGGATTGTTATACTACTTAAAAAATTCTAAGTTTTTGATATGTTATTCCCTTATATGTATAGTTTAAGTAGAAAAAAGAATCAAGTCGATTCATATTGTTTATAGAAAGTTATGGTCGTTTTACTAAGATGCTGTCTAGGTAGAACGGGTAGAAACAGGGCGTTGAAGGAAAATTCACTATAAATCCTTTAAGGCTTTGAAATTTTAAGGTTTTAGTATGTTATGGAATTGCATATTAGGAATTGAAAAAAATAAGAATCAGAGCAATTGAGTTAGTGAATTGAATGTTATGAGTTTTAAAGTGAAGTGAGATCACAAGGATACTGGTTCTAACTGCAGGAAAAGTAGGACAGAATTGGAGTTCAAAATATCAAATTCACAATAAATGGAAAAGTAATTAGAAAATAATGAAATTTTGATATGTTATAAAGCTATGTGTTAAGAGTAAAATGAAATTGGAATCAGGTCATTTGGTTGAGTACTTTGAGAGATATGATTGGTTATACTCAGTAAGGTCACAGAGATAGTAATTCTATTCTAGTTTATGTCAATCTTTTCATATATAAAAAAGGAAATAAGATGTATATGTTTATATTTTATATGAATTTATGTTATAGGAGCTCAAAACAGTGAAGGGATTCCAGAGGAATGTCCAAGTCATTTTCAAGAGAATTAGCTCGGATAATCTGTGAGTATAAACATGATATGAATTGTATTGATGTGTGGTTAAATTTGATATGATTTGTGTAAATTGAGTGATATGATTTTGATTTTAAATTGTATTTTAATTATAGTGATATGTTGTATGATCATATTTGATATAAAATATAAGTTGTGTTGAGACGATATTGATATGTAAATTATGGCTATGAGTGAATATTGGTGAATGGTTTAATGTGAATTATTGGTGGAGTATAATTGAGTATTGCATTTGATGTGCTGGATTTATATGATATATGTATGTGGAATATATGTTCATTTGTATTAGTATATGCTAATTGTAAGTTCAATGATTCGTACAACAAACATTTGCACTTGAATATATGAAAAGTAAAAGAGACATTTTGACATAGCCAATCAAACATTGCAATACATGTTCTGTTCAACCGGACCTATATGGTCAACCAATTGCAATATCTGACAAATGGACCGAAAGGTCAACCAATTGTTACATAGTTGGCCAGCAAATCAATTGACAATTGTTACAAATGTTATATGTATCCTGGGGCAATAGTTTGGTTGGTGTTGTCACAACAATTAAATAATCGGTTCATTCATTTTCATATAAGTGTGACTGTATGTTGAATTTGATAATGTATATATGTGATTTGCTATTGAATTTGTAATGTGTGTAAATATGTGATTTGCTAAATTCATAGATTGTTTATATTCACTGAGTTGCGCCTCATATAAAGTGCTAAATTTTTCAGAGCTGATAAAGTTTGTACTAGAAGCTCATTATCTGTAGATATCATGGACGAAAGATTGGTTGGCTGAGTTCCATCTCTCTCCATCTCCTCACAAAACAAGCATATAGAATAAAAGGTGGTCGGATTTTAATTTTGCTTTGTATAAGATTGTTTTGTAAAAAGATATAATCTTACAAGTGATTATATATATAAATGAAGTATAAGTGCCAAAAAAAATTTATATGTTGTGATTACGATTTTGGAGATTTAGTATAACGTATAGGTTGTTTCAGTAGGATTCATGAAGGTGAAAAACACAAAATAATTGCGCTAAATATGGATTATTTCATAACTTGCTACCATTTCTATCAAATTTAAATTTGAAAGATAACCGATGATAATTAATGACATGTCCAAAATTCAAGTGGAAAAAGAAATACTTAACCTAATTCGCAGAAGCTCAGAGTGTGCCATAGTTTGGTCGGCTCCAGAATAGGTCAGAGCGAGATGTATTTCTTCAAATTGGATTGGACAATCCGATTAGCTGTCTTAGCGTGTTGAATTGATCCTTTCCAATAGGCTTTGTGACGTCAGCTCGCTGTTCTTCAATAGGATTGTATGTGAGCTTGGCTTCTCCTTTTTGCACATGATCCCTTATGAAGTGATGTCTTATATTGACATACTTCACCCTGCCATGTTGAACTGGATTCTTAGATAGGTCAATTGCACTCTTATTGTCACACATGACTTCAAGGCACTTAGACTTTATACCATAGTCTTCCAGTTACTGCTTGATCTATAGCAGTTGCGCTACACAACTTCCTGCAGCCATGTACTCAGCCTCAGCTATACTCAGAGCTATAGAAGTCTGCTTCTTGCTATACCATGTTACTAGACAATCACCAAGGAAATGACATCCTCTTGTGGTGCTTTGCCTTTCAAGTTTATCTCTTCCATAGTCAGCATTAGTATATCCTCTTAGAGTGAAGTCTGTATTGCTTGGATACCATAAACTTGCATAAACAGAGCCTAGCAAATACCTGAGAATTCTCTTAACAGTAACTAATTGAGATTCTCTGGGGTCAGCTTGATATCTTGCATAATAACATACAACATATTGAATGTCAGGCCTACTAGTTGTTAATTAAAGTCGAGAACCAATGATAACTCTGTAGAGCTTCCTGTCTACAGGTTTACCTTCCTCATCTTTACTCAAAATTGTATCAGTGGCCATAGGTGTTGACATTGGCTTGGCTTTATCCATGTCAAACTTCTTAAGAACTTCCTTGGCATACTTAGCTTAGCTGATGAAGATCCCATCATCACCTTGCTTGATTTGCAAATCAAGAAAGAAGTTAAGCTCTCCCATCATTAACATTTCAAATTCTTTCTTCATTTATTGGCTGAAATCTTTGCATAACTTTTCATCAGTTGCTCCAAAAATGATGCCATCCACATATATTTGTACTAGCAATACATCTTGATGCCTTCTCTTGATAAACAGAGTTGTATCTGCTTTCCCTCTGACATAACCTTTGCTGATAAAAAAGTTAGTCAGTCTCTCATACTAAGCTATTGGAGACTGTTTCAGTCTATATAGAGCTTTCTTCAGCTTGAAGACATGATTTAATTATTTGGAGTCTTCAAAGCCTGGGGGCTGTCTGACTTAGACTTCTTCTTGAATATAACCATTTAGAAATGCACTCTTAACATCCATTTGAAATAGGTTGAAGTTCATATGGGATGCAAAGGCACAAAAATTCTTATGGCTTCAAGTCTTGCTACTGGTACAAAAGTTTCTCCATAGTCAATGCCTTCTTGTTGATTATAGCCTTGAGCAACCAGTCTGGCTTTATTTCTGACAACATTTCCAGCTTTATCTAACTTGTTCTTGAAAACCCATTTGGTGCATATGATTGACTTTCCTTTGGGTTTCTCCACCAAATCCTAAACTTCATTTCTTCTAAATTGGTCTGGCTCTTCTTGCATTGCAATCATCCAGTTGTCATCAAACTCAGCACCTTCAAACTTCTTTAGTTCAATCATAGAGACAAATGCTGAATGGCTTGTCATTCTGTTCAGCTGACTCTTAGTCAGCACTGGATTTTGCACACAATCAAGAATCTTGTCAACTAGGTGACCTCTTCTTTCTCTAACTTCTTTTGGTAGATTAGGATCAGCTCACTGAGCTACAATCATTGGTTGAGCATCCACATCATCACCAAAGTAGATTGATTGATCCAAGTCAACTTCTTCTTCTTCTTTTTCTGGTATTGGATCAGGAATAATAATGGGCTGACTGACTGATCCGCTGACTGGATCCTTTTCTCTTTCATCATCACTGGCTTCTTTACCTGCTTTGTTAGTTTCATCGAAATCTACATGCATAGACTCCTATAAGATGCCAGTCCTTTTGACATACACTCTGTATGCCCTACTGTGTGTTGAGTAACCCAAAAAGATTCCTTCATCAGCCTTAGGGTCAAATTTAGCCAATTGGTCTATAGTGTTCAATATGAAGCGTCTACAACCAAAGGCCTTGAGATGACCAACCTTGGGCTTGCGCCCCTTCCAAAGTTTATAAGGAGTTCTATTCAAAACTGGGCGAATTAAAACCTTATTTAGAATACAACATGCTGTGTTAACAGCTTCTCCCCAGAAATACTTTGGTAGATTATTATCACTCAGCATAGAACAACCCATCTTCGTAATAGTGCGATTCTTTATCTCAACAACCCCATTCTGCTGAGGTGTATGAGGGGTAGAAAAATTATGGTTAATACTATGCTTGAAATAGAATTCCTCAGACTGCCTGTTTTCGAATTCTCTTCCTTAGTCACTTCGGATTCTACTAATCTTAAGGTCTTTTTCATTCATGATTCGGGTAGCCAACCTAAAGAATGATTCAAATGTTTCATCTTTCCTTGCTAGCAAGATAATCCAAGTGAACTTGGTCAGATCATCTATAACCACAAGGGTGTATTTCATTCCACCTAAACTTGTTGGCACAACAGGCCTAAACAAATCCATGTGTAGAAGATCAAGGGAATGAGAAGAAGATATATCAGCTAATGATTTAAAGGTCTTCCTAAATTGTTTTGCAAGTTGGCATGCTGAGCAGAGTCTATCTTTTTGAAAGGCTAGATTGGGTAATCCCTCAACAAGTTCATTTCTGGCTAATTTGGACAGATTGGTCATATTGATATATCTTAACCTTCTGTGCCATAGCCATGAGTTTTCCTCCTTAGAAACTAAGCATATAGCATTGGAGCTAGGGGATAAATCAAACATATAAACATTATTAATTCTAGGAGCATAAATAATAGTTTGGTCAGAGTTACCATCAATGACTGAGCAACCCGCTGAGTCAAATATCACTTTTCTACCTTTGTCACACAGCTGAGCAACGCTTAGCAAGTTGAGCTTTAGGCCTTTCACCAAAGACACATTATCAATCGAAGGCTTAACTCCCACTGTGCCATTGCCAATAATCTTTCCTTTCTTGTTGTCTCCAAAACTGACACTTCTATTTCTTCTTCGCTCTAATATGATGAATTACTTTTCATCACCTGTCATATGCCTCGAGCATCCACTATCTAAATACCACATTCTTCTATCATCAATGGATCTCAGGCTCACCTGTAAAATAGTTAAGTTTTCTTAGCTACTTATGCCATTTTCTGGCCGGGTCCTTCCTTGTTAGTAGTGGTCATCCTTGACCAGTCATACTCATTATAGTAACCATTTTTATGCCTATACATGACTGTAGCATGTCTTGGTTTACCACAAAAATTACATGCGGCCTTAGGACTGGGCCTGCTCATTTTACTCTTTTGAGAAACCTTCTCAGAGTGGTGAGTGCGATTACTCTGAGTATTCCTGCTAGGTTGAGGAGAGGCCCGCACCTTTTTTAAAGCTATTAGTTCAGCACCTAGCTCATCCAATCTCTTAGTGAGTTTACTATTATATCCATTTTGGTACTCAACTTTTTCTATTAGGTATAGGATATCAAATGAGGTAGAGGAATCTACGTCCTCTAGATCATCACACCTCCTCTGAAGTACTTTGATGTATTTAATTGACTTCTTAGTCATATTAATGACATCATTAAGTACTATAGCAAGCTCATCTGAAGATAAATGGGGTTCAGAATTTACCTCAGAGTGATTTCCTTTATCTCCGCTTTGGCCAGCTGATTGTCTGGCAGCGGAAGTAGTTGGTTGGTCAGCTGAATCTGAGTGAACTAGATCATCCTTAGCCAATAGGCACAAATTAGCAGAATCTTGTGCCTGTTGATCTGAGGATGATGACTCTTGTTCAGAGTCACTCCAGGTAGCAGCAAGGGCTTTCTTACTCTTCTTCTTCTTGAACTTATCCTTTATTACCTTAGGACAGCTTGACTGAATATGCCCCTTCTCACCATATTCAAAGCATTTGATGTCTTTGTTATGCTCTTTGATGAATTCCATTTGTGGTCTATCAACTGCTCCCTTCTTATACTTGCTTGTCTTTCTGAACTTTTGAAAGTTCTTTTCTATACCCAGATATCTCCTAAAATTCTTGGTCATTAGAGATATCTCTTCTTTTTTATCCTCTGAATATTCTTCCTCAGAGGAATCTTCTTCTTCATCATCATCAGCTCTCAGAACAACAACTCTGCTAGAGCTTTCTTTCTCTTTGGACCTGTGCTTCTTGGACTCATCTTCATATTATTTCAAAGACATCTCATGAGTCAGCAAAGTTCCAATCAACCCATAAAACTTATAGGTCTTTAAATCATGAGCTTCTTCAATAGCACTCTTCTTGGCTTCCCAATCTTGAGTCAAGCTTCTAAGGATCTTCTTGATAGTCTCTTCTTCTGTGAAGGTCTTTCTAAGTCTTTTGAGCTCATTGACTATATTCATGAACCTAGTGTTCATGTTGGAAATATCCTCTTTAGGCTTCATATGAAACCATTCATAATCCCTCATAAGGATATTGATCTAGGACTCTTTTACCTTATCAGTACCTTCAAAAGTTACTTCCAACTTCTTCCAAATCTCTTTGGCTGTCTCGCATCCAGAGACACAATTAAACTCAGTAGTATCAAGAGCACAATGAAGATAGTTGATAGCAGCTGCATTTTCCTTCAATCTGATCAAGTCCTAACTATCCCATTCATCAGAGTATTTATCAACCTTTACTCCATTCTTTATAATGGTGGGAACATATGGGCCTTCAACAATAGCCATCCAAGCATGCATACTTTGAGACTGGATGAAATTCTTCATCCTCTTCTTCCAGTGAGTATAATGCTCTCCATTGAACATAGGAGGCCTGGTGACTAACATGCCTTCAGGCAGAATATAAGCTTGAGCCCTTCCACTGGATTCTCCTTTGTACGCCATGGTCTTTATCTCAAAGATTGTGAAATCTGTAAAATGAGAACAACTCTAATGCCACTTGTTGGTCCCTATGCATACACTCACTGAGTCAGATGGGGGTCGTGAATGACTCACTCAAGAACTTATAAAAAAATTTCTTGATAATTATGGCTCCGCTAAGTGAGGTCAGCTGGCTGAGTGAAAAGACTGGAAAATGCGAAAGGACACAGAGATTTTTATGCTGGTTCGGCAGCCTGTGCTTACATCCAGTCCCAAGAGAGTATCTTGGGTTTAATCTTAACTCCTTTACCCTAGGCGGAGAAGCCTTTCATAAATTCCCCAATTACAGTAAGTACCCTCCAAACTGTAATCGCTCACCCGCTGACTAGAATACCCTCTTCTATTAGCAACACAGAATAAGTCTAAACAAGAGCTGGACTCAACTTATAGAAACGTTGATCCAGTTACAAATGATCTAATATTACAATTGATTGATCTACATTATTCTCTCTTGTTTAAAGCCGATTCTCGCTGGGTTGTACTTTCTTGGTTGAATTACTTTAAAGCTTGTAAATTGACAGAGTTTCTGCTTCTAGGAAATTCAGGTGTAATCACCAAGTTTTAACGCTTGCCTTCTTGCTCCTTTAATAGTTGGATTGGGAAAGTAGCTGTTGAACTTGTCTTGGCATCTTCTGAAATTGCCAGCTCAGTAATTCACCCGTTGCTTCTTCAAATCAATCCGTTAAGAGATAGAATTTCACCATTGTGAAATACATTTCAATCCGTTAGATTGAAACTCAAGCTCCAATTTGAATTCTTTGTCGTTTCATGTCAGTCTTCTGTTAGAGAGAACTCGCGCTGACTTGCCACGTGTCTTCATCCCATTCCCTATGGTTTTCTGACATGTTGCAGAGTGCGCGATACAAGGTTGGTAGATCTACAGAATTACCCAAAGTGGCAATTGACTTGTTGCAGCTTTGCATTGGAAGACTTGGTCATTTTCTTCATAATTCTGTGTCTTGTCAAGGTATTAATTCTTTTTGTCTTTGTCTCATTAATGTTCCTGCAAAAAGCAACATTAAAAGCAAAGATACCTTTTTACCTTAAAAGGTAAGGTCAGCAGCATTGACAGACTAAAAGTAACTCAGTTGAAAGATAAAGCGTAAAACACACAGCTGAACTAAAATCTAAATATCAAGTGTTTTAAGTGAATAATATTAAGTCAGCGACCTAAGTGACTACTCAGCCCAGAAACTACTCAGAGTCAGACTAAATAGCTAGGTCAGCGGAGACTTGAAATTCTACTCTAGAGTTTACTAAGTTCCTTACAACCATAGACTATTGATTTAATTGTCCCATTCTTAACTTAATTATTATGATCAAAACTTAAATACAACTGAGTCATCCATTGAGTCAGTTCAAAGTCGTGGTTGATTCAACCGATTATGTTTGAATGGATTATCGACCGTATAACTTGTGTATTCATTATTAAAGCATGTATTTTATGCTAACTTATTTTACTCGTATGTACACTAGAAGTTCCATTATATAATTACTTGCTTAAGATACATGCATATTAATTATGTTTCTTTTATTCATAAGGGATATTTAAAACGGGTTTTTAAAATACATATTTTTTTTATTATGTATTCGCAATTGATAAATATTTTCAAAATACATATTTTTATTTCAGGTTTTCGCAATTGATAAATATGGCGCTTCTAACCCAATCTTTTTGTTTTATTTATTAAAAATGGCGCTACCAACCCTGTGAAATAAAAAAACAACAACAACATTGGCATCAACTGTCTTCAAAGCCAACGGAGAGCCTTGGCCCTAATATTAATAAATATTAATATCAATTCACTCAGGGGAATATTGGTTGGTTTGCTAATCCATCTGCCATAAACACAAAATCTCCACTCTTAACTCACTCTTTTCTTCCCGCAGTCAAAGTTGGATTAGAACGATGAGTTGGCTTCACTTACGACTTCTTTTTCGCCCTTATATTTCGAAATCTTACAAAAAAAATAAAATTTCAACTGGGTTTTGCCAAATTTTCCGCTGAAATTATAAGAGAAGTAATAGAAAATCCATGCGAAGGACTAGGTTTTGCTTGTAATAACATTTTTCATATGAATTTCCTTTTCTAGTTATTTGGTAAGATGTAATGGAATTCGGAATGTCAAATGTACTTAATTAAAAAATAAAAAAGTGTGCAACTGATGTCATATACGGATTCAAATCTGCTGTCTCAATTGTGTGTCCCCTTCTATTGCCCTCATTCAGATTTTGCCATTTGGTAGATACGTAAGATAAAGAAATAAAAAAAATAGGAAAGAAAAATAAAAAATAAAAAATTAAGTAAAAAAACTAACACATGACAAAATCTGAATTGGGGACATAGAAGGGAACACATAATTGGGGACAACAGATTTGAATCCATCATATGCAATGACAACGTTGAAATGTCGAAACAAATATTGATATTTCTTAGTAGACTTTGACAAGGCATGAAACCAAATATAACCTCGATAGCTCTCATATTTGCATGTTGCCCTAGAGTTGAGTTGAATTCGGTTTAAGCCCGAAATCAAGTCAAATTTGAGGGTATGATAGCTCACGTACATACAATTTCTAACCACTAAGTATTGACAATTGATGCCAATGTTAGTTTTTTTTCAGTTTCACAAGGTTAGAACCGCCATTTTTTAAAACAGTCAATTCACCGCCATTTTTTAAAACAGTCAATTCACCGCCTATGTTTATTTCACCTACATTTATTCTAACATAGAATTTATTTATCTCTGACCTATATATATATATATATATATATATATATATATATATATATATATAATTGAAGTTTAAATATATACTTAAATTTGTGGTAGAAAAATATTTTTCTATCTTAAAGTCAAACACAGAAAAAGTATTTTAATTTTACTACACAAAAAAATTTCTTTAAAAATTTATTTGCAAATAAATGAGATCTAATATTGAAAAGCTTTTTATACCTTGTGGTGCGAGTTATGTGAAGTCCCCAACATAGCATCAACACCCATATTTAGCCATTATGAATATTCAATCATGCAAATTTTAAGTTATCATATATATAAAATAATTGTAGTGGAATATATATATACACACACACTAATGACAAGTATAACGCTGGTATCACGGCTTTCCTTCAACAGATGCAAAGAGCATGTGAATTTGCTCACAAGCTTCACTACACTGCTTTCAAGCAATTCTTACTTTGTACTATATTACTAATTTATGTAAATATGCCCATCTCAATCAGTGCAACAAAATAATAAATTAATTATATATATATATAGTACTAACACACATAAAGCTACAAACAAGATTGAGTCTTTTTATTTTGCAATCAAATCAAGAAACAGATTTTGAAAAGATATTAAAAGAAAATGAAAGGAAGGGTACTTTACTTAAGTTAAGGTTATTATCAAATTTGACGCTTATTAATAAAGGATTAGACTTGAGATTGAGACTGATGATCTTAAGGCTTGTAGTTATGTAATGTGTAGGGACAATGATAATGGGGTATTAACACAACTTAATACAGACACATGACTAGGGGTTTAACACTTATTGTTTGGTCTCACAAAGTGTTGACACCCATTGTTTTCTTGGGTAACTGTTCTTTATTTGATTTGCTTGCCCATCAACCATTTTTATTTTAATTCTTCTTTTTATGCATATGCATTATGGGCTATCAAAAATTCAAAATGAACATTGTTAATGAGTTCATAGCATCACTCAACCTCCACCGAAAAATTCTAGCAGTCGCTAATATCTGCGGCGTATTTATTTTATCATAAATTACTAATATCTCTCATCTTTTCATATCTACTCATAATAAATTTTTCACTACCTTTAATTCATTAGTGATGATGATCGAGATAATTGTAATCTACATAAACCACTAAATTGATTAAGTCATAATGAACCTTAGTGATTTTATAATTTTTTTGGGAATTTACATGCATTTTCATATTAATAATGAGAAAATAAAAGAAAAAGGGTAAATGTTTTAATCTTCATATATTTTGAATAATATAATAAACTATTGAAATAGAAGAAATAACTGGTTAACATATTGAAATTTGAATTTGTAACATAATCTTCATGCAAACACCAAGATTTGAAAAAAAAATATTTTTATTTTCATTAATAATTGATTAAAATAAAAAAAATCAAAATCTCATGCTAACAAATTATCATATGTATAAAAATGTTGAGGATGAGTAAGTTTGTGAGAAAATATTAGAAAGTAATCTACTTATAGCAATAGACTGATTCCTATGCGTCTTTCTTAAAAAAAACCTCAGTTTATATTACAATGACCCCTAAGATTTCTGTGTGTTTTTTTCTTCAAAAGTAATAATAATAATAATAATAATAATAATAATAATAATAATAATAAATAATTTAGAGCTCTTTCATTTTAGGATAAGTTAGACTACTAATATCTCTGACAAAAGTAATATTTTAAAAAACGCTACTGTGAAGGCAACTTTTGTGCGGATGCAATGGCAAAATCAAACAATACAAGCGCCCCTCTGGGAGTTCAGATTTCAGATTATTGAATGCTCTGCTATTTTAAACCTCATGCACTTGGATTTTGCAAGGAGTGTATTGGACAAGAGCGTGTCCTATTCCCATTGTTGATTGGTTTTGGTTTGTTATTTTGTTTTAGTTTTCATTTGTCCCGTTTGATTTTTTTAAAAAATATTTTTGAATATAAATTTAATTAAAAATAAATTATAATGTAATAAAATATTAAATATAAATTTAGTCAATGTTTCAAAAATCACTAGGTGGTAGTAGAAGGTTGGGACTTTCTTATTTATAGCAGTTAGCACATTATTTTTCGATTTGAAACTTAAAATGATAGTTTTATTGTTTGAACATTTTTTTATAAAAAAATTTGCTCAAACACACTTAGATTAAAAAGAAAGAAAAATTCACACCCACCATAGATGTAGTTCGAATCTGAGACCTTTGGAAGATACAAATTCAATCTTGCCACTAAACTAAGACTTCACCACTTTGTGAGAACACTTTAATCTAAGTTGGATTTACCAATGGCTCTTTCTCTTAGTTTTTTCTTTTCAACTTTTCTCCGCGTAAGGAGAAAATTTAAAGGTAGGTCATAACTATTTTTTAATTTTCTCCTTATAAGGAGATGTGAAGTTAAAAAATTTGAGAAACACTCTAATTTAGGTCATGTTCTTTTGGACTACAATTTAATGTAGTTCAGTTCAGTTCAGTACAGTTCAGTTCAGCTATGCGTAGTTATAAATTTACATTGAAATAAGTTCAGTTCAGTTCAGTTCAGCCAACTTCAGTTCAGTTCAGCTTTTAGAAGTTGAAAAGAATAGTGCCTTATAAATTAAAATCTTCTTATAAGTATCTTTCAAGTAATAAGTAATAAGTTGTAAGTTTGGAGATACACCCCACGTAAGCTCCTTTTGTGGGTGAAAAAAGTAAAAGGTTAACTTAAAAAACGTAATGTGGTTTCACTAGGTTTTAAAAAGGTATTTGTGTTTCTTTTTCAAAATGGCTCTTGTGGTATCAAATGTTAGCAATTAACGGTTTTTTTTATGATAAAGTTAGTTATGTTGAATGACAATGTGAATTTTCATATTTTTTTGTTTTAAAATTTGCAAAATTTGGGGGTTTTCAAAAATACCTTTTGCCAACTCAGCACAATTAACTTTATTGAGAGAAAATCTATTTTTTTTCTAACATTTTATACCACAAAGCTCATTTGGAAAAAAAATAACTCAAGCACTTTTTGAAAATGAGTGAAATCACAAAGGGGTTTTTGAAGTTAACTCAAAAGTAAATTATAAATATTACAAATATTGGTATCTTGAAAAACTCGAGTTTAGATAACGTTTAGGCAGAAAAAGTTGGATTGGACAGTGTCTAGACTGCAATAGATCGATCAGGCATTTAATAGTGTCTGAAAAATAAAAGGTTGAACGATAAATTTTAAAATAGCATCCAAACACGACATAAACGAGATTAGATGGAAAATTTTAAAACAATACTAAAAAATGTAGTATTTCATTTTAATCCCGTGATTAAATCATTAAATTATAATTTTATAAGTTACAAGCAAGAAAATATGTGATTTTTTTTTATTATTCCTTGTTATTGCAAGTCTAATAAATTTTTTCTTAAAAAAAGGAAAATGAAGTGCATTGTATAATTGGAAAAAAAGAGGCGAGAGAGGTATAAACGTGGTGAACATGCACTGAAATCCCATCTCAAAATTCATCATCAATACGTGTCCTTTTGCTTTTACTGCCCTTCTTTTATTATTTTAACCTCCTACGCATCTTCCCAATTTTCACCTCTAAATTTCACCTTCATCTCCTCCTCCTCCTCACTGCTCTTCATCAATCACTCTTTATTTACAACTCTACCCCACCGTCACCATTGCCACTCGCACATATAACTATAAATACAACACCTTATATTCATACTATATATGAATAAGCTCAGTTCCCCTTCTTTTTCCCAATCCCTCTCTTATTCCACTTTCAGCAGATTCTCTGTCTCTGAACCCAGTTTGTCTATTTAGGTACACTTCCTTTTTTCTTCAATTTAGGTTTTATTTAATTGAATGATTTTTTTGAATTGGATTGCTGTTTTTGATTTTTTTTTTAGTTTTAGACTTGCAGGCGGTGAATGCGATTTGTTGATGTGAAGTTATATTCTGGCTGAGAGATTTTGCCTTTTTTTTCTTGATGGTAATGAAAATGAGGGTCAAGGATATGCACCCTCTCTGCTGCATCTCCTTGGAGAGTCCCGGAATCGGAGACCAGTCGCCGGAACCGTCTTTAACTCGGGCTAGATCTTTACCTGCCGCGTTTTCCGGTGGATCTGATGGCAGTGTAGGGCGTATGATTGCTGGATCGGAGGCCACTGTTGCTGGTGTTCTCTTCAAGTGGACGAATTACGGCAAGGGATGGAGATCACGCTGGTTCTTGCTTAGAAACGGAGTGCTCTCCTACTCTAAGATTCGCCGGCCGGAGAATCTCAATCTGTTAGCTTCCAGTGATGACGTCAGATTGATCGGCGAAATCACAGCTAATCGGTTGTCGAGGATGGACAGCGGCAGTTTCCGCCGGAAGCCGCAGAAACGCGTCGGCATTGTTCAATTAAAGGTAAGGTCGGAAGATTAAATATGAAATTAAAAGTAGAACCGATTGATCAGATATGAAAATGCTGTTTTCTTTCTTCGTTTTGGCAGTTTGGTCAAAATTGTATGCATATCTATCTGAATACTGATAATAACAGTGGACAGCAATAAGGACCATTGATATCTGTGTTCTGTTCATCTGTAAAGCCAAATGTGTTATCAATTTTATCCCCTTTTTACTTGGCTTTCTCTCTTTTCTTCTCGTTTTTGATGATTTGATTTCAATTTCATCATCATCTCTCTCTCTTCCCCTTCATTTTCTTCTTCTCTCTTTTTTACAGTTTTGACTGGTTGTTAATTGAGAGTGGGTCACATCAACAGGTTGGTTTGTGTATATGTTTGTATATGTGTAGGTTAGCTATAAAACGGTTCCGTTTTAGGTCTCTGCACTCAGCTGTCTGTGGTCACCACCATTTTTATCAAATCGATGGACTTGAGCTTCTTTCTACATCATCCTTCATTTAAGCTTTTTGAGTGTCCTTTTCTATTTTCTTTCTCATTTTCCCTTTCCTTCTTTAATTTTTTTAATTTGTCAGTTTCCTTCAAGCATTTTGTTTTACTTCAACTTGAGAATTTCGAAATTTATACTTTATTTGAACGATAAATTTATGATTTTTTTTGTGTGGTCTGTGGGTAGGAGAGAGAAAATGATGAACCGTTACTCTATCAAACACCAGGGTAGTTCCTTTGATCCTTCCTCTAAAGTCTAGAAATGATGAATTGAGTCCGTTGGTACACCTCTCAAAAAAATTTCGAAAAAAAAAGTCTAGAAATGGGTTTTAACTTTACTTCTTTGTTTGACGTTTCTTTTTGGTTATACTTGTACATTTTAACTTGATAACTTGAAGGAATAAACAAGGAAAAAAGCTTAGGGCTTTGTGGGGGCTTTTTGCTTCTTTAATTATTCCACTACCTATTTAGGATGGCCGCAAACTGATTAGAATTTTCTTCTCCAATTTTAAGCATATTCTTGTATAATTACTAGTTCCCAAATTTTGACCCCAATCTTCTTGAATAGTCATAATCTGACTGATGCATTGTTGTTGCAGATTTCATCATTTCGTGAGAGCAAATCAGATGATAAGAGATTTTACATATTCACGGCAACAAAGACACTTCATCTGAGAACTGATTCAAAGGGTGATAGGGTGGCCTGGATTCAAGCATTGGTGTCATCTAGGAGCCTCTATCCTTTGAGACCTTTGAATGATAGCCTTCCCATTGTACCAAAAGATCTTTCTATTTCAACTGAAAGGCTTAAAAAGCGATTATTGGAAGACGGTATCTGTGAATACCTTGTTAAGGATTGCGAGCAGATTATGCTGTCTGAATTCTCTGAAATACAAGGACAAGTTAAACTACTTTGTGAAGAACGGTCCTATTTGCTTGACACTTTGAGACAATTAGAGGTAATACTGTGACTGTTTTGGTAGTTTGTTAGTTAATTGTTAATTTGTTATTGTTCTGAACTTCGTATGGATATATTGTTGGCTATTATAGTCCGTTACAAATGATCTCTGATTATGCATTTGATTGACATATTAACAAAAATTAACTTGTTTGCCCAGGGAAATATCCCTGGGCTTGCAATTTGGCTGATTCGGCTTTTTTTTTCGAGTTCACTCACAAAACTCATGTTCTACCTAATCAGGCGAGTCAACTTGGAATTTAGGCAATCTTGACCATACCTATCATGTTAAGCTGAAATCTCAACGAAAAAGAGAAGATTTGGGCCAATATGTCTTGGTGATGCAAGTGCCTGGGCCATTATTTATATTAGATTTGCCTGATACATATTTAATCTTTAGCTTGCATTCATAACTAGTTCTTAGCTGCATTAGTATTCTGGAAATTTTGTCTGGTTTCTTTAGCACAGTATTTCAATTTTACATGCTATTAGGATCTTAAAATTGTCTAGATGGATAGATTATAAGAAGACAGATATTACTTGGGTTTGCTTTTCACATTATGCAATTTTCTAATATCTGGTCTTCTTTCTGCTAATTGTGTACAATACAAGTTGTGTTATTGATTTTGTTATTGTATAATATTGTGAACTGAATAATTTGAATGATTATCATAGATATATTTGTTAACCGGTGTTGGGATGACTGGAAACTAAGGTAACTCTTTAGCTCAGATTGCCTAGTGTTTAGGTCCTTTCGGATGATTATCCTAAAAACTGTACTGAAAGGTTGTCTTGAAGTGGCCTAAATTGTAATGATTGGTGAATGCATATAGACTCAAATATAATCAGTTTTACATGGAATGTTTTTGAATATATTATCGCTGGACTCCGTTTTAATAGATTATACTCCACATCTGAGATACTTGCATTAGTTTGTACTGGAATGATCAGTTTTTTGCTTCTACAGGCAGCTAACATTGAAGCAGAAACATCTGGGATCCCTGATGGTGAATTTCAATTGACAAATCACGAGTTTTCAAGTTTAAGGCGTGGAAAACTTAGTGGTATGGTTGTTGCTTATTATTTTATTTGAGCTTTGATTTGAATCAATCTATTTTTCTTATCACTCTTATAAAATAGTTGATATGTTAACTTGAAGCTGACTGACTCAGATTCAGAAAATGATCATAATCTCTTTCGCTTGTTGATATGATCATAGTTGATATGTTTATTTAGTGTGTATATAAAAATTGCCCCAAATCCATATATAAAAATTAATGTGTGGCTATCCCTTGAATTTCCAATTTTTTTTCCTACTACTTTAGTATCACTACGGTAGTCTTTTGTAACCTCAAAGGCTTTAACCATAGCTGGCTCCTTGATTTATCATAATTTCTAATGGTTTCTTAACTGTAAACTTCTTGGTTATCTGTTTGGATTTCAGAATGTAGCACAACACAATCTTCTGACGATATCGAAAAACAAGAATTTGAGGAAGCTTCAGATGAAGAGGAGGCATCCTTCTATGATACAAAAGAATTTTTTACTGAACCTATTTCTATTCACGGGTCATTGAAACAAGCTGCCAGTCAAGAAGAGAAACTCACTAAACATAATCAATTTGATAATGAGGATAAAATGCAGAAAAAGCAACTTCACGATCCTGGATATGTGCATATTGAAAGGCGAAAGAAGCTTCCGGACCCAGTTGAGAAGGAGAAAGGGGTAAGTCTTTGGTCTATGATCAAAGACAATGTGGGGAAGGATCTTACACGGGTTTGTCTCCCTGTTTATTTTAACGAACCAATATCATCTCTTCAGAAATGCTTTGAGGATTTGGAGTATTCGTATCTTTTGGACCGAGCCTATCAGCATGGAAAAGAAGTAATGCTTCTATACGCTTTTAAGTTTGTCTAATGGGGTCTTGATAAACAAGAGACAATCTATTTATGTGGTTCTGATACACGTGTTTTGTTGCAGAAATTATTCCAATATTGTATTTGTTACTTCTTTTTCTTTAGCCTTTTGAATTTGCTTTTATGGTTTTGTGCAGGGGAATAGTCTAATGAGGGCCTTAAATGTTGCTGCATTTGCTGTATCTGCATATGCTTCGTCTGAAGGCCGGCACTGTAAACCCTTTAATCCTTTACTAGGAGAAACATATGAAGCTGACTTTCCTGATATGGGAGTTCGCTTCTTCTCAGAGAAGGTAAGTAATTTTCCAAGAATCATCCAACAATTATTTAGATTTTTAAATTGATGAATTTTCGTGGAATCAAGGAATTCTGACGGAAGTTTTATTATAAAAGTTTTATGAATTATAATAAAGGTGTTTAGTAAACCCCCTTATAGGTGAAGTGAATTTTCACGAAATGCCACATTAGATTGATTATAGTTTTCAAATTTGTTAAATATTATTATTATTATTATTATTATTATTATCATTATTATTGTTGTTGTTGTTATTATTATTATTATTATTTGCCCCAATACTACTTATGCCATGTTTGGTTCATGCAATAGCTATTCTATGCTATTCTGTGAAAAGTGGAACGACTACCTTTCTTTAGTTCATTTTAAAAATAATGAATAGTCATTAATGGAATAGCTTTGAGGGGAATTTCGGCAAAAGGAAAAGAGTAGACTTTACTTTTGTCATGAGGAGCATAAGAGCATCTTTAGTAGATAGTGGATTTTATGACTGTGGCATGTGGAATCGACCCCCACATTAAGGACATGTTAATGATTTTGAAAATAGACAATATGTTTCAAGAAATTAGCTACAATAGATTGTCTATTTCATTGTGGATTGCATTAAAAAAAGAATTAATTATTACAAAATTATTTCTTTTACAACTAACCAACATTTGAATTTTAAATTAAGCATTAAAATATTAATAAAGTTGATGAGTTGGTAGTCTATTTGATTGTCTACATGTAGAAGATTAAATAGACAATGTTCAACATTTATTGTGCCACATCATGCAAGAAAGAGAAAATAGAATAGCTAGTGTAGAGCCATTTTATAGTTAATTGTCTATTTATGCCTATGTGTCAAGACTACGGTTACGGTTGGAATAGACAATTACGTGGCATGTGGAATAGAAACCGACATTGATGACATGCAATGATTTTAAAAATAGACTATCTAAAATTTTATAATTAAATAATAAAAAAATGACTTAATTACAAACTAAATAGGGTGTTTCAATGCTAGACATTAAAAATATTAATTAATTTGATGAGTTGGCATCCTATTTGACATCAAATAGATCTCATCATATAGGTAAGAGAAAATAGAAGAGCTAGTGCACAACCATTTTTTAGTTAATTGTCTATTTTTGCTAATGTGTCAAGACAATTATTGGAATAGCCCATCTACTAAGAGCATCTTTAGAAGATAGTGGATTCTAGGATAATGTGGTTTGTGGAATACAAACCCACATTGATTACATGTCAATGATTTTAAAAATAGACAATTTATTTTAGAAGATAGCTACACTAGATCGTCTATTTCATTTAGTTTTGTATAATTAAATAATAAAAATAGACTTAATTACAAAATAAATAGAGTATTTCAATGTTTAACATTAAAATATTAATTAATTTGATGAGTTGGCATGTAATATTGCACATCATATAGGAAAGAGAAAATAAAAGAGCTGGTGTAGAACCATAATTTAGTTAACTGTCTATTTTGCTAGTGTCAAGACTTCTATTGGAATAGACTATCTACTAAAGATGCTCTAACATGCCTCAAAGGCAGCAGATGTGTGGTTGTGCATTCAGTTCCTGTTCTCTTGAACTTATAATCTGAAAAACAAGTCTAATTTAGTTTAGTAGTTATAAATTTACACTGAAATAAGTTCAGCTTTTTTTCCACGTTTGGAGTTGTTAGAAAGGCAACGTGTTCACAAAAAAACTGAAAGTATTATCCCAAGATTTGCAGAATGATGAATAAAACAGATAATACTTGCAAAGAAGACGCTGCATGTAATAGACTTTTAATCATTCAATGTTATTTGTGCAGGTTAGTCATCACCCAACTCTGATTGCCTGCCATAGCGAAGGCAAAGGCTGGAAGTTTTGGGGCGACAGCAATCTCCGTACTAAATTTTGGGGCCGGTCAATTCAGCTTGACCCTGTCGGAGTTTTAACTTTAGAGTTTGATGACGGTGAAGTGTTCCAATGGAGCAAGGTATATACTACGATGCAATAGTGACCACTTGATTCTTTCCAACTTCTGCTTTCTTTTTAGTTTTTATCTAGTAATTTCTATTCACGGGATCTCTCATTCATCAGGTGACAACAACAATTTATAATCTTATCCTCGGTAAAGTGTACTGCGATCATCACGGGATGATGAACATAAATGGAAATAGACAGTATTCATGCAAACTTAGGTTCAAAGAACAATCAATTCTTGACAGAAATCCCCGCCAAGTTAGTTTTCAAATTCTCGTTTTATTATTTTAATATCCCATAATAAGATTTAGTTGTTGATATTATTTTGCTCTTATAAAGGTTAATGGCTTTGTTGAAGATGTTTCGGGAAAAAAAGTTGCTACGGTATTTGGGAAGTGGGATGACAGCATGTATTATACGGAAGGCGATGGAGGCAGCAAGTCAAAGGATTGCAGTAAAGCTGCTACCTTGCTGTGGAAAAGTACTAAACCGCCCCCTAATCTGACTCGGTACAACTTAACGTCATTTGCGATCACTCTAAATGAATTAACGCCGGGACTTGAGGTAGAGATGATGTAATGTATCGGTCTTTCGATATGCATTTCATAGTTGCTGTTTTGCATGTCTAATCGATTTTATAGCCATGTCTGATCCCTGGGTATTTGATCACGGATTAAGGAGAAGCTTCCCCCTACCGATTCCAGGCTAAGACCAGACCAAAGGCATCTTGAGAATGGCGAATATGAGAAGGCAAATGCGGAGAAACAACGCTTGGAAAAGCGACAAAGAATGGTAAATCTATCTCAATTTGCCTTCCGCCCCTCTGAACTTTGAAAAAGTCCCTGTACCCCCCTTAATTTTTAAAAAGTGATCCAACTTTCCCCTTGAACGCCATGTGTCAAATTCTAGTTGGTTTGACTTTTCAAAGATGTCAATCTCCTGATTTTTTTTCTTTCTAATTAGAAGCTAAAACGTGGTAACTCTTAAATGCTCTTTAAGAAATACTCTTCTTACATATTATGTTGCCACTAGCAAAATGTGATTAGCATTTTCGACTATTTTGTCAGTAATCTAAGTCGTGCATCTCGTGCAGTCGAGAAAATTACAAGAACATGGATGGAAACCGAGGTGGTTTCAAAGAGATGGGGAAAACGGACCGTACCGCTACATGGGTGGTTATTGGGAAGCACGGGGGCAGAAAAATTGGAACGGTTGCCCTAATATATTCGGTGAATTCAATGAAGATCTTGCAGAATCCTCGAATTGGTAAACTATATAATATACTCTTAAATATTAATTACAATATATCGTGATATGTGACATGCTTCTCTAATAGTAGTTGGGTTTCTAATACTATGAAAATTGGGTTTATCACCTCTGGAAATTCTAATGATGCAGAAGGATGGATAGGAGAGCTCTTGTCTCGAGAGAAAACGAATGAGAGAACATTAAAATTGAGAATATAGAGGTCGGATATTGGATAGGATAGAGTTATAATATTTTGTATTAGCATTTGCAGTTCTGTGTAATGTCTTTTTTTTCGCAGGATGAACTGTAAAAGTCATTGGCTGCTATTTTGAGTTTTATTCTGTAATTTATGTGTAGTTATTTGTAAGGAAATAAGAGAGAGAAAGAAAAGAAGGGAATGAAATGAACCATTAGTTGTTTAACATCCAAAACTGGACACAGTAATGCATACTCCAGAACTTTTTGGTTTTCAAGGGAGTAGATTTGTACATTTCTTTGCTTTTAATAGGAACACATGAATTTTGGATTTTTTTGTACTTCAAAATAAGATTATTATTTATATGTCATCTCAGATTTTTGCACTCAGGTATGAAATAGTATAAAACATGTGCGAGTAATCTATAGGATATATGATTAAAGCATAGATGAAGTAAAACTGGTGCCATTTGAATGTTTTCTTAAAATATAAGAATGTGTACTTTTTTTTTCCCACTTGGTTCACCGGATCGCGCATCTGGCTGTGGTGGGTGATTCTCCCAATAAGGATTTTATGCATTTATTAGGACTTGAATTTGAGACCTTACTTAAGTGAAGTCGTTTACTACTTGAACCAACTCTTATTGGTATAAAAATGTGTACTTAAAGTATAACTACCCTATTATACAAAAAAAAAAAAAAGTAAAGAGGAAAGTATAACAAATTTGTATTTGTATCTTCAAGGTGCAAGTTAAGGTTTAAATATTTTTTTTTGATAAAAAAGTAAGGTATAAATATTAAATTGTATAAGATGTACAAGTGTGATATGATATGAGTAAAATATAAGATAGATATTACTGCAAATTTAATACAAGATAAGTAAGGTCTTGAAAAGAGGCAAGCTACGGTTTAGCCTTGATAAATAAAGTGATCTTGCTAAATAAATAATTTCCTCCTATCTTAATTTTGGTCGAGTAATATTTTTATTAAATACATTAGATAATAACTAAAATAAAGCATTAAAGACTTTTAAAAAATTATAAAGTAACAGTAATTACAAGAATAAATCAAGAATATATATATATATATATATATATATATATATATATATATATATATATATATTTACATCAACTATACAAGATTAATAATTACTAATTCTTTTTAAAATATAAATATATAGTTCATTTTATCCACCAAAATTAAAGATAATCTCATCCTTAACTTTTTAAATAGAGAACATAATTTCCGGAATATTTTGCTCATATTATATCAAATAGTTTGACAATGTAGTCATTGCTTGAAATGCCTTATTTAACGACACATGTGCAACAATCATCTTGTTCAAGATCATTCTTATTATCATTATTCATTACAGAGTGAGCGATCTCTACCTATATAGGTAATTCCATAATACAAAATATTCTCTAAAATAATAAATATTTATTTATTAATAAATAAATATTTTATATATTTATTAATAAATAAATATTTTTTCCAGTTCCAAGCATATTCATATGTAGAGAAACTAATTTGTCCATTGAAGTGACCGAAATTTACCGGTTCACGTGATTTGTATGTTTTTTCTCAACTTTCTTGATGTACTTTCTATTTTCTTCTTAATAAATTTTGGGGGAGGGTTTTGTCCCTCTCTCACCCAGCTTTTAAAAAAAATTTGTCCATTGAATTGTATTTAATATACAATGAGACATAAATAAAATATATTAACAAATGTGATTTATCAACGTTGACCGAAAAACATGAAGGTCCAGTGTTTGAAATTATTATTTTTGAAGGAATTTAATTTATTATATGTATAAAATTTTTTGAATTTTGTATCATTTAAAAAAAAATGTTTCAGCCAAATTTTACATTTTTAACTTTCGAAATCTCAACAAATTAATTAAGAGAAATTATAAAAAATAAATAGTTTGCGTTTTATATTTATTAAATTAATATTTTATATTTTCTTTACAATCTATGATTAATTTTAAGTTTTTATTATTGTCAAATACGTTTCATTACTATTTACGTCACTGTTCGCTTTTTTTTTTCATTTTATTTTGACATTATCTTTTAAACCGTTCATTTTTTGATATGTCGCTTTAGAGTTTTTTTGTTCGTCTCACTTTTATCTTCCAAACGCCTTCCATGGTGATATACTTTTTCGAATTTTTTTTCGCTTGTTCGATATCTGGTAAGTAACTGATAGATATCTGGTAAGAATCATATTTTCATATATTTTTAATTCAACAGAATCTGGTAGGTAGCTGTTAAATAACTGGTAGGTAACTGTTAAGAATCGTATTTTCATATGTTTTTAATTTCTATTTTTAATTCAACAGAATCTGATAGGTATCTAGTAAGTAACTGGTAGGTAACTAACTGGTAAAGATCGTATTTTCATATGTTTTTAATTCAACCGAATCTGGTAGTGATATGGTAAGTAACTGGTAGGTAACTGGTATGAATCGAATGTTTATATATTTTTAATTTCTGTTTTTAATTCAACAAAATCTGGTAGGTATATGGTAAGTAACTGAAAGGTAACTAGTAAGAATCGTATTTTCATATATTTTTAATTTCTATTTTTAATTCAACAAAATCTGACAGGAATCTGGTAAGTATCTATTTTTAACTCAACAGTTGAAATTTTTTAGACTTATAACAAATATGTATCAGATATATAGTAGACATATAACAGTTCAATGAACATTGCAAATACAAACAAACTTATATTAGACTTGTAACATATATATATATATATATATATATATATATATATATATATATATATATATATATATATATATATATATATATATATATATATCATATAAATAGTAGATATATAACATTTCAACGAGCATTGCAAATACAAAAAGTCTTACATTAGACTTGTAACATATATGTATTTTATATATATATATAACAATTTAATGAACATTGCAGATATAAAGAGAATTATATTATACTTGTAACAAACTTATACTTGATTTGTAACAAATATATATCAAATATATAGTAGATATTTAACAGTTAAATGAGAATTGCGAATACAAAGAGACATATGTTCGACTTGTACTATACTTGTAACAAGTTGAAATTATTTTTGAAAAAATATATTACAATGGATAACGTCTCGAAGATAAAAATGAGATAAACAAAAAAGTCTAAAATGACATGTAAAAAAAATGAACGATTTGTGAGATAAATGTAAAATAAGTCAAAAAAAAAAAAAAATAAGAATCCAAATCGCATGACATTATCAAAGAGGCATGAAGGTTATGGTAAAGTTAATTGAGTTTGTGAGATTTTGATAGAAGGTATCTTAGTATTTGCAAAAGTTTGACATAATTAGTTTTGAGAAACTATCAAGAATAGTCATACTTGGTAAACTATTTATAAAGTCATCATCAAGTTAATATCAGCCATCCACTTGTTTTCCCCATTTTTCTTTTGATTTTTTTCTTATTTTTCATTTATCTCACAAACCGTTTATTTTTTTGATATGCCGATTTAGAGTTTTTTGTTCGTCTTATTTTTATCTTTGAAATGACATCCACTATGAAATTTTCAAATTTTTTGAACCAGTAGACATCTTATAGATGTCCAATAAACATGTGATAGAAGTTTGGTAGACATCTGGTAGATATTAATTTTTTTATGGTTTTTTTATGAAATCGTTATGTTAGTTCGTGCAAACATTGTAATCAAACCACCAGCTAAACAATGATAAACGAGTGGCTAAAATTAAATAAATAACAAGAAGAGAAGAGAATCGAGACATGATTTCCAGATAGAAAAGAACGCAAGAACATATCCAATAGAGAAAAAGTGCAATATAGAGAAAAAAGACTAATAAAAAATAGATTACACTCATTTACTACACTTATACCACATGTCTATCAGACTTCTATTATATATCTATCAGACATCTACCACGTCTATCAGTTGAAAAAGTACAAAAATTCACAGTAAATGTTACTTTGAAGATAAAAAAGAGACGAATAAAAAACTCTAAAGCGACGTGTCTAAAAAAATGAACGATTTGAAAAATAATAAAAAAAAATATAAAAAATATAAAAAAGTCACGATCAGTAGCCATGGAGGGGGCAACATAATGTTATAAATTTTTTATCTTTTGTTATAAATTATTTTATGAAAGAGTATTTTTTTTAAGAGCACCATTATTTTTCAAAGTTGGCCCATTTTAATGTTTCTATGTGACGCTCCTCTGAATAGATTGGATATATCATATTTTTTCATCTCTATATTTTGCTTAAATTTCAAATTTCAACGTTTGAACTTCAATTTTAGTTTTACGAGATTATCTCTTTAGAACTTGATGTTGTCAAAAATTTTCCTTCAATTATTGGGTTTCAACATTCTTATTGCGAATGTAAAAATTAAATCCATTACAAAAAGTTAAAATAGTTAAAAGTTAGGTGAATTATTTTGGTAACCAATATTAAAGTCACATGAATGAAAAAGAAACAAGTTGGGCATATAAATCTAAAATGAACATTTTCAGTGTAGTGTTTGTGAATTGAAATTTGGAAAAGACACAAACACCTACATCAATCACATTTATGTGTTTGAATCCTATAAAAATTCATTTATCATTCTGATTATCTCCTATAGAAAGTCCAATACAAGTCTTTTCTCTATATTAATAATTATATATAATGACAAAAAAAAGACAATTGTTAACCGATGAACGTTTCGATTTTTCAAACACATGTTGCCAACTTGACATTTATTGAAGCAAATAAGACCAAGGAAATAGATATTTATACCATCATATGGTTTGTGTTTGTTTAAGGCATGCATAAACAGTCGGTCAATGAATTAACTAAGGATGCTCCCTATGTTTACAACATTTGCACCATTACTAACTGATATGGCTATAGACTCGAGGCGTACACCCCTCGTAGGTGACACCGCCTCGGTTTACCATTTGTCGTGTTACAGCGCCCTTCAATTGCGTGTTACTGGTAGTCGTCTCGTGAGTGAGACGACGCACACGACCGCGCCATTTACTCAATCAAAGCGGTTACTTCCCACTCCCTAAAAATGAAGAACTGACGGGATTTGACTTAGTCTCCCTACAATCTCGGGATCATGATCCCACTTGCAAACTCATAACCACCAGATCATGGGTAACGATCATAAGAAGGTCTATAAATGCCAAAGGCCTGCCACTAATATGGTAATCAATTTCTACACTCCCTACCTAAACTCTGCAATTTTTACTCTCAAAATACTCTGTCAAGTTACTGACTTAGGCATCGGAGGTTCCCCCGGGGACAAGCCCCGATCCCTTGATCTTTGATTATTTTGCAGGTGTGAGGTGTCGATGACGTGTGGATCTCCCTTGGGGCCTGTGTGAGAGGCGGGGCCCTCTGGGGGGTTTGGTTGGATTTAGGCGTGACAAAATATTTTTATTTAAAGTTGCACAATAAGCCAATTTTAATGAATAAAAGAATCAAGGCCCAAATCTCGATACAATTGATAGAGTCGCCACCAAAGTTGTCTACTTGGGAAAGTGTTTTGGTATGGTTCCCTCTAGGCGGGAGACTCATACCAATTGGATAAGAGATTCGGGTATCGGATGAGTCACTTATTTCTCATTTAGTTGATTCAAAATTACATTCGCCGCGTAAAACCGTTTTAGTTTTCATCATTTAGGGAATTATCACAGAAATCTTATTTCTACACTCTTTCACACTCGTTTCACGCGTTTACAAGTTACAATAGAGCACAAGCAATAAAAGGGGAATAAAAATTACAACCAGAGGAAAAATGGGGGAAATTGTAAAGAGAACCTATACATTTATTCTAAGTTATAAAATAAAATGAAAATAAATTCCCCTACATCTACAGATGTTAGCACAGTTTATAGCACACCATAAATCAACACTTAAGCGTATTTTGTTGTTAAAACACGTTTTATCTTTTTGTAGGTTGATTTACCGGATTATTAGTGAAAATGATCGTATGGCAAATGGTGAGTTGGGTTTATTTTTAATCAGTTAATATGGGTTTGGGAATCTGCCTGGGGCTGGTACCCGTACGGGTACCAGGGAGGACCCGTATGGGTATGGTGTACCCATATAGGTCAATCTGGTCTAGACAAAAGCTCTGTTTAGTTTAGTTTAGAGATTAACAGATTAATGGATCAATGGCAGAAAAATAAAATAAAAAGGGATTTCCTTCCATATGAGTATGGCACACCAAATTGATATCCTTGGGGATATATGGTGCTAACAAGGCTCATACGGGTTAGGACCAGGCTCGAAACAAGAAATGAAAGCAATGGATATAATAAGAGAAACAGAGAATAAAAATAACGAAATAACTGAGATGTGAGTCTCTTTGAAACTCAAGAGCGTTACCTTTTCGTCGTGAATCCACTTTGAGATGATCCCTTTACTTTTGAGAGAGCCCGACCAAAGTAGATAGAATAGGACTATTGGTGAGTATTTGTGTGGAAAGAACCTCCCCTAAACCCTAATAAAAGAAGCTAGGAATGAATAAAATGTGGATAAAACCTCAAAGGAAGGGTTTTCTCCCTATTTTATACCTCCTATACCCCCGCTATACCTTTTCTATACCTATAGAAACTGCTAGAGTTAGAAGTGTATCTCTATAAAACCTGAAGAGAAGGGCCCTATTTATAGGGAAGAGGGGGTCTGAATGCAATAAATCACGTTTAAGACCTGCCTTTTCCCGAAATAGGAAAGGATTTCCTTCTAAACGGGCCTCTTTAGGTAACAAGAAGACCTGTGTGGGTCCCTTCCCAGGCATATGGAAGGAATGACTCGTACGGGTCCCCTGGTAGATCCGTACCACCAGGTTGTGCTCGTACATGTCCTTAAGGGCAAACTAGGTCTCCAAACTTTGGCCAAACTCAACTCTGCAGTAGTAGGAACACCTCTGATGGACAACACCTAAAAGATATTGCATCATATAGGTCTCATCATTATTTCGTTAGGAGGATCATTAAAATCCAGTGCTCACAAACTGCCCCTCATGGGATCATCGCAGATACAGATCTGTATGATCTCACTATGTGAGCGAGGGTTTAAAAATCATACCTGAGGTGATGACATGGATGAGTTCCTTTCTTGAGGTGAGCTTCTTTCCTTGCCAATGCGTATCCCTTTCCTGAGGCAGATGACTTTCCTGACTGATGATGGTGTATCCCTTTCTTAAGGCGGATGACTTCTCCTTGTATCCCTTTCCTAAGGCGGATCGACTTTCCTAACTGATGATTTTTTTGGGGAAGATATGTGTATCCCTTTCTTAAGGCGGATGACTCTCCTGGCTGATGGTGTATCCCTTTCCTCAGGTGGATGACTCTCTTGACTGGTGGTGTATCCCTCTCCTACGGCGAATGACTCTCCTGACTGGTGGTGTATCCCTTTCCTAAGTCAGATGACTCTCCTGCTGGGGATCTTGAATAACCTAAAAAGAGACAAAAATAAAACACCGAGTTAGTCATTATCTAAGCAGACACTTTTTTATTCTTAATTGACTTTTGTGAGAACAAAAATATTTTTTCCCCTTCAATTAAGAGTAAATAAGTGTGGATGCAATAAACTGAAAATTTTGTATGGGAAATGTCGGGTTTGACTCGATCAATGCTATGCTTATTTTGCCTCCGGAGGAATGCTCCTAGGGTGAGTGCCCCTAGAGTCTACCGAATCTTCTACTGGAAAGTGGGGGGATGCCCCTAAGACTTGATGATTCCATCGCTGGAAAGTGGAGGGGATGCCCCTGGATCTGATTTGGCTATTGAGAAGTGGGAGGCGGGGGATGCCTCTGGATCTGATTCCGCTACTGAGAAGTGGGGGGATGCCCCTAGATTGTTGGGGGTATGCCCCTGGATCTGATTTTACTACTGGGAAGTGGGGGGATGCCCCTGGATTTAATTCCACTACTAGGGAATGACCCTAGAGTGGGGTGCCCTTAGGGTTCTTGATGATGGGGATATGCCCCTCGACTAATTTCGCTGATGGGGAATGAAGTAATATCCTTTGGTAAAACCTCCTCTGTTGGGGAAGAATTTCCTGGTAAGATTTGTTTGCTGGGGAAGAATTCCTGTGCTAGGATGGACCTGTATATAAAAATCATCCCTGTTAGTGATCAATTAAAAAATGGCTTACCTTGATTCTTGATTGACTTTTGTGAAAACAAAAATATTTTTGCCCCTTCAATCAAGGATCAAGGTGAGCTTAGGGACTTATCCCAAATATAATGGAAATATAAGGTTGAGAGGGAGTGGAGTTGGCCCCGAACTTGAACTGGATGAATTCCTGGTGCTTGTTGAAACACTGATGCAAAAATCTGCCCTTAAAAGGTGAGAGAGGGCACGTACGGGTGGGCTAGACCCATACGGGTAGGGTTCTCAGAAAAAGGGACTCGTACGGGTGGGGTAGGACCCATACGGGTCCTCGACGGGGTTTTTAAAAGGCAGGTTAGTCCTTTCACATCCCACCTCACACAAAAAATTCCCATTTTGCATTTTTGGGTGATTATTCTCCTAAAATCAACCAAACGTGTAAAAAAAGATCCCAAAGGTCGGCCGTTTCTTCAGTAGACTGGAGGATTTTCCCCCGATGCATGATTCGGGGCTTCAAGGATGCCCGGTTTCTATAGGTTATGCGTTTCACGGGGGAGACTCATGTTTAGGACTTACTCCTGCTTTTGAATGCCTCTGATCACTTCTCCCGAGATCTGTGCCTCAAAACCCCAGGTAATTTCATTCAATTCTCCATTTTCTAATTTTGACCTTTTAGTAATTTCTTGGATTTTGGCGTGATTTAGGGTGTTTTAGACCTTAGAATAGAGCATGATCTATGTAACTTTAGCCTAGGATGCATTTAGGATAGTTTGGATGAACTTTGGTTAAAATTGGGTTATTTTGGATTTATGGGAGTTTTACCTCATAGGGACTGCTTGTAGAGGACCCGTACGGGTGAGGGGGAACCTATACGGGTCCTATTTTTGTACTAGTTCCACTCAGGGACCGGTACAGGTGGGTCCTACCCGTGCGATTCTTGTCCTCAGGGATAGAACATTGTTTTTTCTGATTTCTGCAACCTTCTTCTGATTTCTGATTTGTCTGCTGTATTCTAACCCTATTAATCTATAATTATGTTTCTACAGTTCCAATATAAGACTATGGGATCCTTGAGATTCTACAGGAAATGGTACAAGGAGATTCATACCGCAGGGGATACGGAACTGGTGACCCGCATAGATTCCTTCGAGTTTAGCAACATCATCCGGGCCATCCATCAGGCTCCCAAGACATTGGTTCTGGTGCCTTTTCAGCTCTAACGGAGAGGTGGTCAGAGATGACTCATTCTTTCTACTTACCTATTAGGGAGGTCACCATCACTCCCTCGGACATGTGCGCCGCCACAAGCTTAGACTGGAGTGGGGACGTGGTCAACTTTGATGTTTATGTTGACCGGTGGCATTCTTTGTTCGAGATGAAGGCCTGCATTTTTAGATTACTTGGGCTTCGCCCGGGCGAGATGAATAAGCTTAAGTACGGGGACTTACACACTCACTGGACTACTCAGCTAAGGCCTATTGCGGGTGATAGGAGGGACCAATATTCTCGATCTTTCCTGCTGACGTTCCTTACTATCGTCTTCTTTTATGTCTACTCAAGTAACCTTAACTATGGTTTTTTCTCTACTGTGGAGGATCTTGCGGCTGTGCCTCGCAAGAACTGGTGTCGGGCCATTCTAAAATAGATGTACTATAGATTGGACGTAGGGGTCCGGGGTGAGCAGTCTGAGCTCAAGATATATCATCTGATACTACTAGTAAATTCCCAACTGATCTCTTGCGCTTTAACCCTTTGTCTAAATTATGTTACAACTAATCCTTGCTTTGTCTTACAGATTTAGGCTTTTGAGCATCGGATGATTCCTAGGCCAGGATTGCCAATGCAGCTTGAGATGCCGAATATCATATCTAGATGGATGGGGCTTTGGCAGAATCAGCCCTTGACTACGGTGCGGTACCGAGAGTTCTTACGCTAGTTACGTTCAGATTGGGTAAGCTTCTTCCCTATTGAACCTGCATTTTACATTTCGACAAACCATTAGTAGAAACTGTATTTACTGGGTTATGATACTCACAGTGCATTCATTCTATGCAGGTCATCCGAGACCCGTGGGAGAGATTGGCCACCTACAGAGCCATCGAGCGGATGCGGGCCAGTATGGATGACCGTTGCTTTGTCTTGCAGTCACCACTCTCCTATGAGTGGTATTTTTATAAGCGGGTCCGAGGGTGGAGGACCAGTTCTATTATAGAGAGGTCAATCCCTCCCCCAATCCTGGCGGGCATCTTCTAGCCTCATCTCATACCAGGAACCGATCACAGGTTATACTTGCTGGGTGAGGGAGTTCACGAACTGTCTGATGAGGGGTTTTATGCTGAGTTTATTGATTCCTCCCTCCTGCCACCTTATGATAGGATCCATCATGAGGATGAGCCCTTGGAGTTTTACTAAAGCGATAGTAAGGATGATGATGAGGAGGAGGAGGAGGACGGTAAACCTAGTGGTGACCGCTGGGGTCTGTCTATAGTTCAGAGCACCAGGGGTTCCGCTAGGTCTGCTACCCCTTCTTCTCAGGTATGCCTCTCACTTGGCCTTCATGAATACTTTATCGCTTTTTGAATTTGATTATGAATTTGAGTCTAATTCCTTATTGCCACAGCCTCCTGCTTCCATGTGGCAGAGGTCTGCTGCTACCCTGCTACTGCTGCCCTTGAGCCATCGATGAAGCGGTCTCGAGCCTCTGGATCTGTGAGGGAGGGCATCCTCCGGGCTAATTTGGATACTTTCTTTTGGGTCCTCGACCATTTGGGGAATCGAGCTATCAAGAAACTTAAGGAGTCGGTCCAGCCTATTAGTTTCACTCCTTCAAGCTCTACTCATGTAGGGAATCCTTTACCTTCAACTTTGTCCATTACCGTGATTATTTAGGATGTCTTATCTTGATATGACCCTTTCTTTCCAGGTGACCATTTCCAAGGCCGAGAGGATAGCCCGAGGTTATTTTTTAGTGCGGGTTTGCTGTTGGCCCAAGATGCTTTAGCCTCGGTAAGTTTCTTTTACTTGTAAAATTTCAGCAATCTATGCATGCATGCCATGACATTTGTATATGTGTACTGATCTTATAATTTCCATTATAGACTTTGTTGGCCATAAAGCGGGGCACATCTGCCCAGGATTTGCATGCTTCAGAGGAGAGAGGCTGGTTTTTAGAGGAGCAGCTACGGGTAGCCACTGTTGAGGCTGATCAGGCTAGGGCCGAGACTGCTCGGGCGAGGGCTAAGATTGAGACGATGATGGGTTAGCTAGCGAGGATGACTAAGGATAGACAGACGTCGGTTCTCTCCGACGACGAGTCCGAGGATGATCTTTTCACATACCTAATGACTCAGAGAGGCGTGGATCAGTATATTGAGAGAAGTGATGCTGCCGGGGTGCTGCAGGGACCTCAGAGACTAGGGCCCCCACCCAGCCGGCTACTGGTATTAGTGATGTTGAGGACCATATGACTATAGACATGGATGATCTGCTGGCGGATACTCAGGATCAAACTCAGGAGGGTCATCAGGGACAAGATCCCCCGGCGGTTTGGGTTATGATTACTTCTCTAAACTATTAGAACTTTTCTGGCCCTGCGTGGCTTGTTTTGATTGTCAACTTCCGAATTGGTACTTTTGATATTTCTTTTATGTATGTGGATTTTTCTTGAATTAAGATTGTTGAATAATATTGCTTTGAGAACCCGCATTTTATTCAGTGATCTTATAGTGAGGGGATTGGGTGACGTTATAACTTTTGCATAGGCCACTCGATGTGAGGGGACCTATCGAACATTTTATTTTTCCTTTCTTTTTGTCCTAATTTTTTCCTGAGCTATCCATGACGGCTTAGCCCAGCATACCTTTTTCTTTTTAGCTTTAACTTCTGCCCAGACCGCCCTTTTGGGTTTTCAACCTAGCAAGCTTTTGCCTTAATTTTTGCCGAGACCACCCCTTGAGGTTTTCAATCCCGCAGGCTGTCTTAATTTTTACCTGAATTGTCCTTGACGGCTCAATCAAGCAGATTTTTCTTTTTACCTTAACTTTTGCCTAGACCACCCTTTCGAGTTTTCAATCCAGCAGGCTTTTTCTGAATATTGCAAATGTGTGATAAAGATGAATACAATGATGCATAATTGATGTTCATATACCAGCTATTATTTCACCTAAAGACATGCAAGCATTAATAAGACCAAGATTCTTAGCAAAATCATAACATGTTCATTAATGAGATTAATTTGAGTACATAGGCAATGGTAACAATTTCCAATGGTTAACCCCTACTGCCTACTGGTCTTTTATAGATTTTCCAGAAAGCAACTGACATTTTTCTCTCGATGCCCTAACTTTTGCCTAAGCCGCCCTTTTCGGGTTTTCAACTTAGCAGGATTTATTTTGAGCCCCCTAATTTTTGCCTGACCGGTTTGTGGAATACCAATCAGTCGGTTGCACCCTAATTTTTGCCTGAGTAGTAGAGAACCACACGCTGGGTGTTTTATTCTTTATTTCTTTTATTCTTTGTGCCGCTTTTTTATGATTTAATTTTTCTGACGGGGACATGGTAACGCTTGAGCCTATCTTGATTCACTGGATTCACTGGATTCACGAACTCATTTCCATCCATGTCTATAAGCTTGATTCCACCTTTACCAAGGACTTTCTTCACGATGAATGGTCCTTCCCAATTAGGTCTGAACTTGCCCCTAGCATCGGTGTTGACCTGGCGTAGCTGCTTGAGAACCAGATCACCCACTTTGGGAGGTTGTTTTGGGTATCTGATTCTATTATCATAAGCTCGTGCCATGAGCTGTTGGTACATTTAGAGATGTTCAAGGCCCTTGAGCCGCTTTTCATCTATTGCATTTAGCTGTTCATACCTGGCTCTTGCCCAGTTTGATTCTTTTAATTGTGGTTCAAGTGCTATTCTTAGAGATCTTACTTCTATTTCAACCGGTAACATGGCTTCCATTCTATATATCAAGGAGAAAGGGTTTGATCGGTGGGAGTCCTTACACTGGTTCTATACCCCCAAACTGTGAATGGAAGCTTATTAGCCCAATCTCTCTAAGTAGTCACTATTTGGATAACATCTTCTTAATTGACTTATGATTAGCTTCCCTTTAGAGCTTCTGAAGGATTTGAGCATTTTGTGCCCCAATATGTACTTTCTATGCGGTTGGTGTTTTTATGAGTCTTCTTGGTCTTCATGCATGCTTTTGTATGCTTTTCCCCTCTTAAAGAAAGAAGGACCTGGGCTAATTGTTATCATGTCTACTAAGCACTTTTATTATCTCTCTTTTAATGATAGGTTTTAACTATTGGACATTTATACCATTGCGTTATACTAAAAGTAAACTTTATTAATGAATATGATAATATTTTTAAGAATGTTATTGTTATGAGTGAATGGTGTGCTTAGAATAAAATACTCGAATGAAATGTGAATGATGGGTGCATCAATTTATTCACGACATGTTTAAAAATACTAATGCTATAACTTATTTATGATATGCCTTATAAGCGACTTTGTTTGCATAAAAAATGTTTACAACATTAAAAATTACATCATTTGAATCATCCTTCATAGGTAGAGGGCCTTAATGATTGAAAGCTGAACGGGTAGCCCCGGCATGAAAGCCTACTTGTGTTTCCTTGGTCACTGCTTTTGCTAAGTTCTTGACAGCCTTACTGATGGGATTGCCTTTCTCAATTCTTTTCCAATTCTTCCTCATAAGAACCACTAGTGCTTTAGTGATGGACTCAATTGCCTCATTCATTTCATCTTCTTCAGCATTCCCATATACTTCCACAGAAACTGAGGTTTCAATCAGGCAGCTTTTCTTGAAATCATATACATCATTAAAGATCTCAAAACCAGGGACCCTCTTGCCACTAACTTTGACAGGTTTCTCTTCACCTGTTAACTCCCCTTACTTGATTTCAGCTCCTATTATGAGGTAGGATTGAGGCTTGGATTTTTTGGCACCTGGGCGGTTCCCTAGACCAAGTCTGAATGGCTATGAAAGAGGTAAGAGGGGTTCCAACATTCCCTGCAGATTCTTTTCGAGTCCTCTACCCTTTATATAACCCTGCTTCATCATAATTTTCTCAATCTTGAGTGAGATATACCCCTTAACCGAAAATTTTATGCCTTGGTGAGCTATAGCCAGCCTAGATTCTTTTTCCTCGGCTTCCATGGCTATTATGATGAACGGTTCATCTGTATCAATGATCACCAGCTTGCCATTATGGATGAGCTTAACTTTCTAATAAACTGTGGGAAGGATGGCTCCCAATGCATGGAATGAAGGTCAACCCAATAGTAATGAGTAGGTAACAGGGATATCGAGTATAGTGAACAAAACCTTGGACTTCACACCCCCAACTGTAACTTCAGATTCAAAGACCCCAATGAAACTTCTCTTTGTATCGTCATATGCCCTTATGATAGTATTAGACTTTTCCAACATGGAATCGTCCAGCCCTAAATGAGGAAGGATCTTGGCTGGGCAGAGGTTAAAGGCAGAACCATCATCCATCATAACACAAGGAATAGAATGATCAAAGATTTGCACCCTAATGAAGAGCGCCTTGTTATGCTTTTTTCCTTTGGCTGGGAGGTCTGATCGATATAAGTTGATGGGTTCAATCTGATCAGGAGGAGACCCCCTGATAATTGAGAATACCTCAACCAGATTAGTAGACGGTGTAGCTTCCATACTCAACAACTTTTCTATTAGACCCTTGCGATGATCCTCAGAGTCAATGAGAAGCTGCCAGATGCTATACTTAGTAGGTGTAGCTTATAATTGCTGGATGAGAGGGGTGACTTTTGAATCTTTCTTCTCATTACCAACTGAAGTTTAGGTATCAATCGCAGGTGTTAATATCGGACTTTGATTGATACACGGAATGACCCGGATATCTACATCTCTGCCCCTTCTTCTTCTTGGGAGGGGATCAGGAGGAATCTTTCCACTTCGGGTGACATGCAACACTCCATCTCTCATATTACTTCTCCCTTCGAAAGTTCCCACCAATAAGGCTGGTCCTTCGAGCTCATCATTCTCCAATACATAAGCATCGATATCAATTCGTACAGGTTGCACCAACATAGCCTCCTCGTCATGTACTCCTTTTAACTCAAATGCATCGATATAAATAGGGATTGGTTCATCAGGCAAGGCCACTACTGAGTGAACCATAGGATTAGCTTGCGAGATCATATTAAAGATATGATAGAAGGGTAAGCTTGATTCAACAGCTGTAATTTGGCAGGGGATTATTCATGGTACTGGGTTTAAGCTCAGGTTCCTGAATCTTCTTATCCCTAATCAAACCGTGAATAGTCTTAAGAAGATCCCTACAGGCACCAATGCGATGCCCCTTACTGACGTGATAAGAATAAAATAGATCCCTGTCTTCAGATTTAGGTGGGATATAGGGCTTGATACTCTGAAGGAGGCCAAGTGCCCTCAATTTGGTGAAGATGGCGGGAAGGGATGCTTTCCTGGGGGAAATCACGTCTTCGATGGTACGGACTGCAGCCACTTCTTTTTGTACTACCGGTGTTTTAGGATCAAAACCGGATTTTGACTTAGAAGCCTGGGCTGGGGCTGAAGGGTCATTCTTTTTGAACCAAGGTTTGGCCGGTACACTCATCCTTTCTATTTCCTCGATCCTTTCCCACTTCTCTGCTTTTTCAAAGACCTTAAAGTAGGTAGAGAATTTATCCATACCGAAAACCTTACTATAAGCAGGTACCATCCATCAATTTTACGATCATCTCTGGGAGACTTAGCCTATCCTTTAATAGAACTTGAGTGGCCATCCACCTTTCAAAGTAGGTTTTGAACTTCTCATTGGGGCCCTGCTTGATGGCCTCTAAATTGTATATGGTAGTTTTAATGGTGGGATTGAAACCATACTGCTCGATGAAATCCTCTGATAAAGCTTTTCAGTTTCCGGTCACTTCATCTGATAGAGTGTTGCACCATTCGATAGCAAGACCTTCCAAGGTGCAGGGAAACATTTTGGCTAGGACCTTATCACTTAACTTCCAGTTTTTCATAACCCTCTGATAGGTGGTGATGTGAGATTAAGGTGGAACGGTTCCCTAATACTTCACTATGCTAGGAATACTAAAGTTTTCAGGGACCCAATCCTCCTCTCTAGCTGTTTGGATGGATGGTTGGGAGCCAGGATTATCAGCAAGTAATTTCTGAAGTAGGTCACATAATTCTGAGGATAAATATGATCCTTTCGACTGAGTGATTTCACCCAAGGGTAAACCCATTGATTGAGGAAAGGCCGTTCCCTTAGGTGTGACCACAAAATTTAGGATCGGACCATATGCCCTAAACTGAAATGGCGATGGCACAAACCCCTGACTAGGTTGAGTAAACTAACTGACGATCGGAGGGGCCACTGTACCCAATGACTGGAATGGCAAGGTAGCTGAACCGAATGGACCTACAGAATCCAACAGACCAAACTGACTGGAAGAATCCCCATGAGTTTGCACTGACGGCAGTCAAAACTGAGTGAACGGATTATAAGTAATTCCTGATACCGGCTCACTAATTACTGCATTCGCTGTTGGAATACTAACAGGAGCATTGGCCATTCTCTCCTCGGTCATGATTGCCCTGATAGCGACTAACATCTTATCATTCATTTGGTCTAAGAACTGATCACTTCCTAAGTACTGTGAGACGGTATTTGCGATCTTTGACCTAATCTCAATCCTCGATGCATTTACCTCCTCCCCAGTAGCAACATTCTCAACCTCAACATCAATCTGGCCATCTGGAGTCAGGATGCGAGATATCTCCTCAGGATGATAGGCAGAAAAATCAACCGAACTAAGCTGACTGCTGGACAAAAAACCCAGGGACTGAAGTGGATCAACCCTTAACTGTACTATAGGAGCCAGGATACGAGTCAAACATACCTGAGATCGCCGCCAAGCTTTTTCCCTTTGAGTTTGGTTTTGGCTGAGGTGATAACCAAGAGATCAGTACATGCATGAGATGTGGTATGCATGCATAAATTACAATAATGCATGGGGGGTTAATCACAACACATGCAAAGCGATTGATTCCGTCCTTATTTCTCCCCGTTGAGTCTGAGGATATTCTTCCTTAGTCTAATCTCACATAGAAATTAGGGTACCTAAAAGGTAAAATTCTTTGGCTTTCAATAAGAATGGTGTAAGGAAATATCGGAAGTTGATGTAGAAGGTTCCCATCGCATCAAGCTTTTTTTGGAGGGAGATGGCAATGAGTGCTCCACCCACTAAGGTGTACCCAATATCCCTGGCGGTCATAGGCATCTTCGTTGCGAGAGTCACGGAAATAATAGGGCACCCTATCCTAGCACTAGAAGAAGAGCGCATCTAACTAAAGAGAGAAGGAAATGAGAAGATAGAGTGTGATAATTTTCCCAAATGATGAAAACAAAAGCGGGTTAAATCAATTAAATGATTTCTGGTGCTCATCTTAATCTTTTAAGCTTTTAAAACAAACCAACTACGAGGAGTGGATGACGTGTGGATTCCCTTGGCGCCTGTGTAAGAGGTGGGGCCCACTGGAGGGTTTGGTTGGGAGCGTGACAGAACATTTCTAGTTAAAGTTTGCACAATAAGCCAATTTTAATGAATAAAAGAATCGAGACCCAAATCTCAATACAATTGATTGAGTCGCCACCCAAGTTGTCTACTTAGGAAAGAGTTTTGGTATGGTTCCCTCTGGGCGGGAGACTCATACCTATTGGATTAGAGATTCGGGTGTTGGATGAGTTACTTATTTCTCATTTAGTTGATTCAAAATTACATTCATCGCGTAAAACCATTTTAGTTTTCATCATTTAGGGAATTATCACAGAATTCTTATTTCTACACTCTTTCACACTCGTTTCATATGTTTACAAATTATAATAGAGCACAAGCAATAAAAGAGGAATAAAAATTACAACCGTAGGAAGAATGGGGGAAATTATAAAGAGAGCCTATACATTTGTTCTAAGTCGTAAAACAAAATGAAAATAAATTCTCCTCCATCCACAGATGTTAGCATAGCACACCATAAATTAGCACTTCACTTATTTTATTGTTAAAACACGTTTTATCTTTTTGTGGGTTGATTTACCGGATTATTAGTGAAAATGATCGCATGGCAAATGGTGAGTTGGGTTGATTTTTAATCAATTAATCATGGGTTTGGGAAGGTGCTTGGGGCTGGTACCCGTACAGGTGGGTGGTGTTGGGAACTGACAGTCAAATTGAACATGCATAAGAGGCATGACGGAAATTCAAAATTTTGTCCCTGTCCCAGGAACTCCTATTAGTTGCATATAAATTAAATAAAGCCTTAACTAAATAATTCTCTACTTAGGTTAGCATGCTAAAGGACTAGGCATACCATAATTCCAAATTATATCCTAGCATATTTATTTTATACTAAGCATGTTATAACTCTAAGTTATAACCTAAGCATAAAATAAACTAAGCATGCAAAAATAACCTAAGCATAATTATTAAGTCTAAAAACACTTAAAGAAAAAGATTTAATAATTAAAAGAGAAAAAAAAAACTTACTAATTGAAGCGTGCTTTTGCAGGACCTTCTTGCACAAGCCTCCAGTCGTAGGACAGCCTCTATCAGTATCCACACGAACCCCACCAACCAAAACCTCCCCAGGAGGAAGAACTAAGAAGCCTCGAGTAGTTGCTAGACCACTCTAGAAGCCTCACCCAAAAATATAAACTAGCGGTGCCCGAATAAATTCAGGCTCCACAAAAATAACTTGCTCAAGTACCCGAGAGATTAATTATCTCGCTTAGGATTTATGCTTTAAGCTTGGTATAATTTGAAAGGAAAGGAAATAACCTATATATAGGCTTGGGGGAGCAAAAATGCTCCCCCTTTCATCGATGTGGGATTAATTAACATATATATATATATATATATATATATATATATATATATGTTAATTCACATCCCACACCGCCACTTTTCATGGGCTGCCTTTGTGCAGCCCATGAATAAGGGTTGCGCATTTTTGGCAACCGAACTTTGTACAAAATATTTTATACTTTTCGGTTCCAACTTACCAATGCAAAATTCCTTATAAATCCTTTCAAATAAATTTTTATTTTTGACTTGGTATCTAATTAATTAGAGTCATAAATAAATTATAATTGATTAGATCAATTTTGGTTGGACCAAATTATTTATTTTGACTGGTAACTAATTTATTAGAGTCAAAATAAATTCCTTGATCTATCCAAAATTGATCTAATCAATTTTAACCAATTAAACAATAATCCAATTATTATTCATGTTATATATTTTGTAATAGAATAAATCTATTAGTTCTTTACTTAGTCCGATGAAGGTCCAATGTGTGTGACCTTATAGGATCCCGAAGTATTGAGCTGTTAAGGCTTAACCAACCCGTGTTCTAATGGAACCATTGGCTCGATGTTCTAGACCGTGAATAGAACTTGATTACCTTAAACGACTGTAGTACGCCTCTAGCAAGGGTCTACCATCCCCATTACTCGGAACGTCATTTATGCTTATGACTTAATCCCGGTTAATGCAATAATTATCCAGTGCGATAAATTCCTTCCATTCTTTAATATTAGTACCATCTGGTTTATTGGGTTCGCTTAAAGTGTTAACCCACTAATAGCAAGGTTGCTCCAAGCTATCCCAGTTATTTACTTGTTACCGAAGTATATTGCCTTTTACCATAATGTGTTTGACTAGAAACCATTTCTATCAAACACATACTCTGATCAGAGGTTTATGGCAATCATCACTTCAACAAGTGGCCAGGTACAACTCCTCAATATATCCGGAGCGATGGATTCTTTCCGACTACTCAGCCTACCAACGTGCTGTCATCACTATACCCGTAATCACCCGTAGCACCCTAAATTAATGAGTGCATAGTAATGACCCAAAGTATAGCAATAGTACCACACAAGGCAACTAGCATCTCAAGTATGAGGACATTCGCAAAGCTTTTTGCATGAAGATAAACACTAACACATTGATATTTATACCAAGTGTTTATCTTGCTGCGGTCTCCAATATATCTCCCAGATATATCCATGTGTCAAGCTTAAGGCACCACCTTCAGTCTTTAGGAGATTAACTGCTTGGACCCTTTCCAAGAAAGTTGACCACATGCTAGTCTTTCCGTTTCATCAATATCCTTTCTTGATGACACTGTGACTAGGGATAGTTTAGACATAATCATAATTGCACATGAAGTAGGTTCCACCAAATATAGTCCAACTATAATTTCTCTGACTTCATGCTATGATATGTCAAGGACTTTTGTATACATACATCAGTGAATATATTTTAACCAGCTATAATATATATGTAAAGAAACACATTGATATAAACAAAAGAACAAATGCCTTTATTGATTAAATAAATTATTCGTACTATTACAAAATTAAGACATATCGCCCTAATTGCCTTAAGGGCATACATCATATCCAATAGGTGGGACCGATACGGGTATTAGGGAGGACCCGTATGGGTATGGTGTACCCGTATTGGTCCTGTCTGGTCCAGACAGAAGCTTTGTTCAGTTCAGTTTACAGATTAAGAGATTAATGGATCGATGGCAGAAAAATAAAATAAAAAGGGATTTCCTTCCGTATAAGTATGGGGCACCAAATTGATATCCTTGGGGATATATGGTGCAAAAAAGGCTCATACGGGTTAGGACCAGACCCAAAACAAGAAATGAAATATAATAAGAGAAACAAAGAATAATAATAACGAAATAACTGAGGTGTGAGTCTCTTTGAAAATCAGGAGCATTACCTTTTTGGCGTGAATCAACTTTGAGATGATCCCTTTACTGCTGAGAGAGCCCGTCCAAAATAGATGGAATAGGACTCTTTAGGTGAGTATTTGTGTGGATAGAAACTTCCCTAAACCCTAATAAAACCAGCTAGGAATGAATAAAATGTGGATAAAACCTCATAGGAAGGGTTTTCTCCCTATTTCATACCTCATATACCCGGGCTATACCTTTTCTATACCTACAGAAACTGCTAGAGTTTTAGTATATTTTTGATATGAGAAGTGTTTCTCTGTAAAATGTGAAGAGAAAGGCCCTATTTATAGGGGAGAGGAGGTCTGAAAGCAGTAAATCATGTTTAAGACCTGCCTTTTCCCAAAATAGGAATGGATTTCCTTTTGAAAAGGCCTATTTAGGCAACAAGAGGACCCGTAAGGGTGGGGCCCACCAATACGGTTCCCCTTCAGGCGTATGGAAGGAATGAGTGGTACGGGTCCCCTAGTGGATCCGTACCACAAGGCTGTGCCCGTACGGGTCCCTAAGGGCAGACTAGGTCTCCGAACTTTGGCAAAAATCAACTCTGCTATAGTAGGAACACCCCTGACGGAAAACACCTGAAAGACATTGGATCATATAGCTCTCATCATTATTTCGTGAAGAGGATCGTTAAAATCTAATGCTCACAGCAGGTTCAATCACAATTTAACATCCTAATCATTTTCTGAAGTTCTAGCTTATTGAACACATTCCTGCGGAGAACTTTTAGTGATGGGGTGAGAGTGAACTAAATTTACTTAATCCATTCAAGAACATTGGTGTACCCGTGAACACAAAAATGGTGAAAATCAACGATAACCATCCTTCAAAAACCGGTGCTCTCTAAGGGACCCCCGAGGGTGTTACCGGTCTTAGAGGCTCCTCTACAACACCCCCACGATAGAGTGCCATGGAGCTGATGCCAAAAATCTTTAGGGATTACAACATCCCGCCAGAGCAGCAATAAATCATCAGAACAGGGTTTGCAGAGCAGTACAATATGGTAGGGACTACCCTCTAAGGAATCCCCAAAGACGGACCCAATCGCCAAGGCCTAGCTAGAGAGCTATTTCCCTTTGATGACAATTGTCAAACGACCGCCACTACAGAGTCGCTCCTCGTTGTCTCGGCTGCCGTGGCTCCCCACCTGGCATTGGCGATTCCTCAGGCTAGCGTTGCCTTGAATCTGACAATACAAGCGTAGATTCTAGCGATGCTCCAAGCCTTCAATTCCTCAGGCGGTAACCCCTATTTCCCAGCTGGTGTGCCAGCTCCGGCAATGGGCATGCAGATATCGTACTTATATGGAGCGGCTCCGTCGATTTGGTTGAACCCTTTCTCCCAAGCTCCAGGCGCTCCATTAGCACTCCATCCTTCAAGCACCAAGTCGGCGAATAATGCAGATAAAGGGGACAGCGACATAAAAATTGACCCCAAGCTCAGAGGAAACCTTAAAAGGCTGCTGAAAGACCTAGCGGTACCATATCAGGAGTAACCAGTGGAGAAGAGGCCCTCCCTATTCACCAAGAAGATCTTGAGCATCCAATTGAATCTGTACTTCATTGCTCCCATCTTCACGAAGCTGTACGATGGCCATGACGACCCGGTGGTTCATATAAGGCATTATGTGAACAAGATGGAGATAGTCTACGCCCTAAAGGCCTACATATACCGCTACTTTGAATAGACACTCATTAGCCCCGCCGCGTACTGGTTTAACAAATTGAAGCCTAACTTTATCTACTCCTAGGACAAACTAAGCACTTCCTCGGTTCCACTTCTGCCTCGTATGTGAGTTGACAACTGCATGAGGTTGTCCAGGAGCCGGATGAATCACTCCGATCTTACATCCATCGCTTCAATAAAGTGTGCATCAGTATTGATGATCTCGATTTCATCACCGCTAAGGAAGCCCTCATTCAAGGAATTAGGAATGATAGGCTCTACACAGAAATCATTACAAAGGCCCAGAGACACCATGCAGATGATAGCCATGGCCAAGAGCATGATTAAAGTGGATAAAATGAACAAATCCAAAAAGAGGAAAGTTGAAGAAAGATCAAGCGATCGAAGAGATAATTACCGCCCCAGGAAGCCTTCAAGTGGCCCCCATAGAAGCACCATCCTAAGAGCCGATGTTAATCGGCCAACCCTAAATGCCCCACTTAGTCAAATATTGGTTGCAATAATAAAGACCAACGAGAGGAGGAACTTGAGGTTCCCAAATATACTCGAGGGCTAGACTGTGGGCCGTGACTTGGAAAAGTATTGTGAGTTCCACTGAGCAAGAGGACATCACACAGATGAGTGCAAGGTGTCGGCAAACGAAGTGCACCCCTTGATTTAAGCTAGAAAATTCAGTCAATTTGTTAAAGGAGTCATAAGGGAAGAAAAGAAAGCCGCCCTAAATACATCAAAATCCGGAGATGATAGGCCACAAGAGGCAAAGGGTTTGATAATGATAATAGCAGGGGGACCAGGGTTTGAGTTGCCTTAAAAGAAACCCAAGATAGTAGATCTAATGGGCCGAGATGCCGAACTTCTTAAGGCCTGTCAAAGGCATTCATTGGTAAAGAAGGACCAAGCGGACCCCTTGGTCATTGAGACGCTGACCGAAGGATACATAGTTAGAAGGGTCCTGATCGATATAGGGAGCTGAGTTAACTTGATAACCAAGTCAGCACTACAGTAGCTAGATGTCCACCATGGTAGAGCCCATCCAGGGTACAATCCCCTTATAGGACTCAGAAGGCAAACTGTTCCATCAATAGGATAAGTTACCTTAGAGATAGAGATAGGAGATAAGGACTTGATTTGGAGAGGGGAAGTAGAGTTCACCATAGCTGACATCTCAGTTGGTTACAACATCATTTTGGGATGACCATTCCTTATCGAGTCGGAAGTCGTCATCTCCATAAAATATTTAACACTTCAAATCCCAACCAAGAAAGGAACGGTAGTAGAATTGGGTAACCCACAGGTAGCCCAGGAGACATATTTAGCATCCTTGTAGAATGAAACTGTCTCTATCGAGGAGGAGGAGCGATAAAGAGTAGAGTAAGTGGGATATCTAGAAGTCCTTACCGTAGGCCAGAATAGAACGCTCAAGCTCGCGAAGGATTTGAAAGAAGATACGAAAGCTACCATAATAAAGGTATTGAGAGAGAACCAACACACTTTCTCATGGTCTCCAGATGACATCGAGGGTGTGCATCCTAAGGTTATGTGCCATAAGCTAAACATAGATCCTTCGGCCCCACCAGTGAAGCACAAGAAATGTAAGCACGCCCCCGACCGATAAAAGGCGATTGAAGTAGAAATTAAAAAGTTGCTTGAGGTGGGTTACATACAAAAAGTAAACTACCCTAAGTGGCTGGCTAATGTGGTACTAGTGAGAAAGCCCAATGGCTCATGGCGAATGTGTGTGGACTTTACGGACTTGAAAAAAGCTTGCCCCAAGGATAGCTACCCTATTGACTAACTCGTAGACTCAACGGCTGGATTTATAGTCTGCTCCCTGTTGGATGCCAAGGCGGGATATCATTAAATCCTAATGGACCTTAAGGATGAAGAGAAGACTTCCTTAATTACATATGAGGGAACCTATTATTGTACGGTGATGCCATTTGGGCTTGAAAATGCAGGAGCCACTTACCACTGGCTTGTTAACGAGATGTTCAAAGCGCAGATAGGTGAAAACATTAAGGTATATATAGACAACATGATCATAAAAAGGAAAAGATGAGGCCAGCCATGCAGCTGATATTGATAAAGTCTTCAAAGTGCTATAAAAGTACGGATTGAAACTAAACCCAGAGAATTGCTCCTTTGGAGTGAAAAGTGGCAAGTTCCTAGGGTTTCTCATCTTTAAAAGTGGTATAGAAGCCAACCCCGAGAAAATTAGGGCTATCACAAACATGTAACTGCCTCAAAATCTGAACAACATGCAATGTCTCTATGGTCGGATCAACTCCTGGGATAGTTTATCTCCTTTTCCGCAAAGAGATGCTTGCCTTTCTACAAGGCCAAGGTGGGCTATCATCAGATCCCAATGGACCCTAAGGACGAAGAGAAGACTTCCTTCAGTACACATGAGGGAATGTACTATTATAAGGTGATGCTATATGGGCTCAAAAATGCAGGAGCCACTTACTAGTGGCTCGTTAACGAGATGTTCAAAGGGTAGATAAGTGAAAACATTAAGGTATATATAGACGACATGATCATAAAAAGCAAAGATGAGGCCAGCCACACAGCAGATATTGAGAAAGTCTTCAAAGTGCTACAAAAGTACTGATTGAAACTAAACCCAGAGAAATGCACCTTTGGAGTGAAAAGTGGCAAGTTCCTAGGGTTTCTCATCTTCAAAAGGGGTATAGAAGCCAACCCCGAGAAAATTAAAGCTATCATAAAGATGCAATCGCCTCAGAATCTGAACAATGTGCAACGTCTTAATGGTCGGATCAACTCCTTAGGACGGTTTATCTCCTTTTCAATAAAGAGATGCCTGTATTTCTACAAGGCCAAGATGGGATATCATCAGATCCCAATGGACCCTAAGGACAAAGAGAAGACTTTCTTCATTACATATATGGGAACGCACAGTTATAAGGTGATGCCATTTGGGCTAAAAAATGCAGGAGCCACTTACCAGTGGCTCGTTAATGAGATGTTCAAAGGGCAGATAGGTGAAAACATTGAGGTATATGTAGAAGACATGATTATAAAAAGCAAAGATAAGGCCAGCCACGCAGCTAATATTGAGAAAGTGTTCAAAGTGCTACAAAAGTACCGATTGAAACTAAACCCAGAGAAATGCACCTTTAGAGTGAAAAGTGGCAAGTTCCTAGGGTTCCTCGTCTTCAAAAGGGGTATAGAAGCCAACCCCGAGAAAATTAAAGCTATCATAAAGATACAACCGCCTCAGAATCTGAACAAGGTGCAATGTCTTGGGACGGTTTATCTCCTTTTCTGCAAAGAGATGCCTGCCTTTCTACAAGGTAATTAAGTAAGATAAAGCCTTCAAATGGGATAATTGTTGTGATCTAGCCTTTAAAAATTTGAAGAAATTCCTAGCTTCGCCCATGTTACTCAGTCATCCTGTCCAAGGCGAGCCACTGTACATCTATCTAGCATCTACTGATGAAGCAGTTGGAGCAGTCCTAGTAAAGAAGCAAGAAAATGAGCAGCATCCCATCTACTACACTAGCAAGGTACTAAAGAATGCGGAACTAAGGTACCCGAAGATGAAAAAGCTAGCCTTAAGCCTAATTTCTACATCTGTGAGATTGAGGCCCTACTTCCAAGCGTATACCATAATTATGAGGACCAATTTTCCCTTGAAATAGGTAATCCAACGGCTCGAGACATCGGGCAGGATGGCTGAATGGGAGGTAAGGCTGGGAAAATTTGATATCTGGTTCGAAGGGAGGACAGCTTTGAAAGCACAAGTGCTGGCCAATTTTGTGGTAGAGTTTGCAGGCCTTGAGCCGACGGAGATAATCAAAATAGAACCCTGGGTCATCTATATAGATGGAGCTCCCTCAAGCGAGGGGACCGATGTTGGAGTATTGATAAAGGGGCCAGACCGTGCTTGCCTGATATACACTGCCAAAATTGCTTTCCCGGCAACCAATAACACTGCAGAATATGAGACTATGATAAAAGGCCTAGAGTTGGTGACTGAGGTTGCTCCCGACAGGGTAATCATTCAAAACGACTCATGTTTGGTGTCCAACCAAATCAATAGAAACTTCGAGGCAAAAGAAGGAAGCATGGTCAAATATTTATGTAAAGTACAAGATTTGGTGGAAAACCTTGAGAAGATAGGGATAAAGTGGAAGGTTGAACATATCCCTCGAGCTCAAAATGAGACGGCAAAAAGCGCAACTAGCCCTAACGACTCTAAGAAGCTAAGTTGCCTGTATGAAGTCCCACTCAATCCAAATTGCAAAGAAGAAGAGGGATTTTGCATTAACCAAGGAGACAACGACTGGCGTCAGCCCATAATCACCTACCCCAAAGAAGATAAACTCCCAGACGAGGAGGAGAAAGCCTCCAAGATCATTAAAAAATCCATAAGATACTCCCTTAGAGATGATGAGCTCTACAGAAAATATTATGCGGATGCCTGGCATAAATGTGTGACTCCATCTCAAGGTAAGAGCATCCTCGAGGAGCTGCACGAAGGAATTTATGGGTCCTACCAGGCGGCATCTATCCTACTTAGTAAAGTCATCTTGGCCAATTACTACTGGGAAATGATGGAGGCAGATGCCACGAACTATGTTCAAAGTTGCCACCCATGCCAAGTGCACGCCAGAAAGACGCACATCCCACAAGTGAGCCAGCGGCCTCTCATGACTGCTTGGCCTTTTTCAACATAGGGAATCAATATAGCTGGACCTCTACCAGAAGCCATCGGACAAAGGAAGTTTGTAATTATTGCCATCAATCATTTCACCAAGTGTGTCGAGGCGGTAGCTGTGAACACCATCACCCTAGAAAAGATCATTGACTTTTTCTGGAGAAACATTATCACGAGATTTGGGGACGGAGACAATGACACCCAATTCAAATCAAAAAAGTTTCTAGAATTCTACCAAGGACTGAAGATAAAGAACCACTTTTCCTCCGTAGCGCATCCGTAGACGAACGGCCAGACGGAGGTCACCAACAGAACACTTGGGGAGGGGCTAAAGAAATGCCTCAAAAGAGGAAGGAAAGCTTATTCAGATGAGCTTATACATGTACTATGGTCCTCCCAGACTACCCTATGCAGACCAACTGGCGAGATGCCCTACTCCCTTGTGTGAGGGACGGAAGCCATGATCCCAGTATAAATTACAGCCCCAACTGATAGAGTTATCTATTACTCCAAGGAGCAAAATGATATCAACCTAAGGCACCATCTAGATAACCTTGAAGAAAGAAGAGAATGAGCATGCATCATAATGGCCGGCTATAAAGTCAAAATTATCAAGTACCACGACAAGAAGGTCAGAAGCCTACAGCTCAAAGAAGCAGACCTAGTCCTGAAAGACACTACCGCTTTGCAGTCCTGCAAGGGTAAGGGAAAAGTTGGAGCTAACTGGGAAGGGCCATACAAGATAAGAGAAGTCTTAGGCTAGCCAACATATTGCCTCAGCGACCTCAGCGAATAAGAGTTACCCAAAACATGGAACATTTCCACTTTGAGGCCATACTACAAAGCCTCCAACGGCTAGGGAACCAGACGACTGCACTCTTTTCCTCCCCTTGGATATTTTCCCACTAGATTTTTTCTTCAAGAAGGTTTTTAACGAGGCGGCATCCGCTAAGCCCTCATCAGCTAACAAAGCACCGGACGATGCAATCACTTGTAATCTATCCTACTTGTACTCATGAATGAAAGCACTTTACTCAATTTCATTTTGTGTTTGCTATTATCTTTACTTAGCCTTTAATGGCAATTGTTTCAAATACCTAATAGTGGCCACTATCTCGCCCCCAGGTAGCGCAACTCAGCTTTAGCCGGCTACAATTATCCTATAACTAAGCTAACAAACCTTAGATAATCTAAACAAATATCCATAGCTAAGCTAACAGGCCTTAGCTAATATAAATGATGGTTATGGCTAAACCCGCAAGGCTTAACACTAAAAAGTCTCACAGCTAAGCTAACGAGCCTTAGACAAATCATGCAAAGCAATTCATAGATAAATCTAAGTAAGGAAACCCTTAAGCGGGTAATCATGCATGCAAATGTAAAATAAAAACAGCAATCCAAGCAAACAAAAAACATAAAGCGTGCTAAAAATAAATGTCAGCATCATAAGAATTCAATAGCTGAAGAAAAAAAATACTTTGGCATAAAATAAAAATTGTCAACATTTACAAGGCCTCAAACCTAAAACAAAAGAAAAAGTCTATACTAAGCAGCAGGAGGGTCTTGACGTGACACTTGAGGTGAGTTCATGGGTAAAGCCTCACGAACCTCGCTTCCTGTAGGGGGATTCACTTGGTTAACCGGAGGGCTATCAGGAACTTCCTCAAAAGTAGGAAAGTTAATGTCGCTCACCATTTCCTCGAAAAGATTTGGCCAGTGTTGGCACACCACCCCAAGCAATCGTTGCCCAAATATATGGCCCATTTTCACCATCCTCCCCAAAAGACTATCGAGCTCAACATCTCATTCAGCAATCTCTGCCTCGAGCTTTACAACCTTTCCTTACGACAGCCCCAAATCCTTCTCTAAAAGGGTATTACGGGAGAGGATTTAGGTATAGGCGTTGGGCAAGTTTTTAAGCTCTTTCTTCACCTCTGCCAATGCCGCCTCCGTCTCTTGTTGTTTGACGGCCATCGCCTCAACCTCTTCCTTGGCCTTTAAGGCCTCAGCCTCCCTTTGCTTCTCCACTGTCACCTCCTTCCTTGCAGCCTCGAGGTTAGCCTTTGTCACTTGGAGGTCTGCCTTGACCTTAGCATGGTTAGAGGCCCTCTAATGTATCTCAATGCATCAAGACATTGCCTACAAAACACATACAACATCACGGGTTGTACAAAAGAAACAACTTAAAATAAAGTTGGTATCACATACCTCAAAGAGCTGATCAAGTATGATTCCAGTAGTGTATATGCTGGAATCCTATTTATAAGCGTCTTTCTCCCTTGGCAAAGGAAGCACGCTTCGAATTGAACTTGAGGGTTGTTTATCCCCCCTTGTAGACCAGCCAGCTCCAGGAAGCTCTCCTTAAATCGGGCAGATAGAGAGATGGTGGCAGTGGAAACTGGCGCAATGGGCAACTCTTGGGGATGGCTCTGGCCCGATAGCTCTTGGCCTTACAAAAAAAGAGAGATAAAATTAGCAACATAAGGCATACAAGGAAAACATAGGTTGCAAAGGTAGCAAAGTACCTTACGCCCTTTTTGGGTAGTGTTTTGGCCGACGAGGTGACTTTCTCGGCACGAGGAACATCCTTCCTTGGTCTCTTCTTATCCTCGGCCTTCTAGGAAAGGACTAGTTTTGAGGCGTCGTCCTTGGTAAGGTCAATCGTCTCCGCCTCTTTCCTTTGGTTCTCCTAACTCAGGTCTTTGGCACCTTTTGCTAAATGTTTATTAAGGGCAACGTTAAGTCGAGATGATGACATCCTAACAAAGAAAATAGAGAAATAAGATTACCAGGAATACTGACTTCTCCATCGTAGTACACAATATTTGGGCCGTCCCATTCAATGACTTTAATGTTAGCCAAGTAGGCCCAAGCAATGGTCACCAGTGACCATCGCCCCTGCTTCAGCAGGCTGAAGACGCTAATGCGATTGTACGGCTCAAGCCCCCTTGTGGGCAACGCCTCTGGAATGTCCTCCCTCTACCAAGTTGAAAAAGGCAGGTACAGCGGATCTATCTTCATATAGAAGTAGAATTGCTTGAAGTTCTGAACTGACTATGACCGATCCGACAAGTAGTAAAATCCGTCTTTGTGGCTGAAATGGAGATGGTCCTTAGAGGCTTTTCGCCTGAAGGAAACTAGCTGGCGAAAGAAAATCGAGTCAAACTCAAAGCTGAGATCACGATATAAATGGTAGTGCCCTACGATGTCTGACCAACAGTTGGGGTATATTTGAGCCAAACACACACCCTAGTCGGTCAAAAGTTTAGCAATCACCTCACATAGCGGATACGTGAAGCCAGCCCAAACTTGCTTAATGTATATACTGAAGTAGCCGTTTGGAGGAGTATTAAACCATTCATGTCGAGCCAGTAATAGACACGGCTTTTCGATCAGCCACTTATGCACCTGCGCCTCAAAATTGATATCCAGCTCATTGGAGATAGACATCATATTCTCGATTCTAGGCATAGGGCCTATGCCGCAGCTCTTCCTCGCTCACTTAGGAGTACCCACCGGTATAGTCCTCCTTCGTTTTAGAGTAGGCTGAGGAAACGATGCCCCAACCCCTTGTACAGATCTAATTCCCCCTATGTCTATGGGGCCATCAACCCCTTCATATTCGTCTACGGCCCAGATGTCTGAGTCGGTGGAGGAAACTCGAGTCCATTGCATTGTGGACGGCTCGACTTGGTTAGTCATGTTTCTACCCGTGCACCTTTTAATCCTAACAGGGGGACGAAAGTCAGTTTTGTCTACCATTAGTGACTGGGCCGCGAGCCGGTCTGGCCCATTGTTAATCTACCTAAGATGGTTAAAAGCCCAGTTAAAGAAGGCATCCTCACTCTCGCTGCTAGAAGAGCTTATCCTAAGGAATTCAACACATACGTTATGGCATATCCCGTAGTGCGGCCCCAATAAGGTCCAAGGAGCTATTGGGCCCAAGGCGCTAACACCAAACCTCAAGCCCAACCTTAAAAGGGGTCTTGCCTCAAACCTTACCTCCAACGGTGCTAAATCAATGGTAAAGGCGCTAATAGCAAAATAAAGCGTAATTACCCACATGGGAGCATCAAAGGCGCTAAGAAGCAAAATAAATCACAAATACCAACCAAAGCATGCAAATTCAACAACCAAATCACACAAAGCCTAATTTCTAGGTAAGAAACAAATGCAAAATCGGGCAAGACAGCAAGAACTTGATATAAGTTTGCCGGAGAATGACAACAAAATAAGTCCATTCCTTTCCAGACGAAAAGGGAAAATAAAAAACCAGTGACAAAAGGCATAAAATAATTAGGCGTAGAAAGGAAGCTTACTTGTATCAAGGAAGAACGAAGTGTTGGAAGCTTCAAAGTAGCCGGAAAAGCCCGCCAGAGTTAAGAAATTATACACCGAAAATCGCAAGTGCAAGGGAGAGGAGCAAAAATGGTAACTGTTAGAAGTCCCGCGTTATTTATAAGAAAGTTTTGAATTTGAAAAGACGCGAGTTTTGAATTTGAAAAGACGCGGAAGGTTCTGGAGGACACGTGGTGCCATGCCACTGGAAGCGGAATGCCACACGAGGAATCACAACTGTTAGGTGAATTGTAAACGCCAGACGATGCCCCCTTCCAAAAGACGTTCATTTCGAGACGACATCTATAGCGAGACGACAGAAGCCTGAAGAGTTCCCCACCCTTGTAGGGGGCTCCTGATAACTGGCTATAGACTCGAGGCGTACACCCCTCGTAGGTGACATCGCCTCGGTTCACCATCTGCTGTGTTACAGCACCCTTCAATTGAGTGCTACTGGTAGTCGTCTCGTGAGGGAGATGACGCACACGACCGCGCCATTTACTCAGTCAAAGCGATTACTTCCCACTCCCTAAAAATGAGGAGCTGACGGGATTTGACTTAGTCACCCTACAATCTCAGGATCATGATCCCACTTTCAAACTCCTAACCACCAGATCATGGGTAACGGTCATAAGATGGTCTATAAATGCCAAAGGCCTATCACTAAAATGGTAATCAATTTCCACACTCCCTACCTAAACTCTGCCATTTTTACTCTCAAAATACTCTATCCAGTTATTGACTTAGGCATCAGAGGTTCCCCCCGGGGACAAGCCCCTATCCTTTGATCTTTGATTATTTTGCAGGTTCAATCGCAAATTAACATCTTAATTATTTTCTGAAGTTCTAGCGTGTTGAACACGTTCCCGCGGAGAACTTTCATTAACAATTTTATCCTTTTAATTAAAATATTTCACATGATTTTTGGCCTTTTTACATATTCATTTACATATCTTCATATCCACTGCTCTCATTTTTGTGTTGGCATATTATTTTTAAACACATACTATATATAAGTATATAATCCAGGGGTAATATAAAAGTTGAAATTGTGGCTAATATCAAAGATTGATTACTCAAATTTTAATAATTTTTAATTGCTGATTTAATTTCCAAATTTGGAACGTGTTGTATCTATTTGAAAGTTAATTAAGGAGCATTTACACTCTTTGAAATTTAAAAAATAATAGGTGATAATAGACATATCGATATATTAACAAATATACTTTTTGTGTACTTTATAGTGATAAATTGTAGTACAAAAAAATTCAAATTACATTTATAAATCATATTCATCTTTATATTGTCAAGAAATTAACAAAACTTTCTCGGTTTACTAGTAAATGTAATAATAGTTTTTAATATCACAATTGAGACTTAATTTACAAAACTAGCCCGGGTGACCTCCCTTTGTTATGTTCCACCGATTCTGTCAACCTGGATTTGAAATTTGTTATGAGTCTCATGTGTGTAAATATTGATATGGTTTCTATGTGTTTTATTTAATGTATGTAGTTTTTTTAATCATATATCTATCAAGATATACTCCTTAGTTTAACATTTATGAAATATTTCATTTTCCATCTTTTTAATAAATATTGAATTGTATAGTAGCTTTGTGTTGTACCGCCTTCTAACTCAAGAGATATTTGTTAGATTATTTTAATAATTTAGTGTGGTTTATAAAATTAAGTGGTCTGTTTTAATTAAAATTAATCTAATGTGATGATGATTGGAATTAATGAATAACGGGACCGGGTGGACGGTTGAACAAAATCGGTTCAACTGGTTTGATCATTCCCTTGTCCTTATCCTTTCCTAACAAGTATACCGTTTAATAGAATGTTATTAATTAAGATTATAAAAGAGAGATGCAGAGAGTTTCAGTAAGACTTTTTCCATTTCAGTAGATGTGTATTCTCTCTTCTCATCTTCAACTAGCCTTTCTTAATCATAAAAAAAAAGCATAAAAGATTCAAAGGACAAGACGGAAGACATCTATTTCATTATAATGGATTAAGGTACGCTTCCGATTACTGTTTTTATATTTATGTTCTTGTTAATCAATTTCTAGAACAAATTGATTCCAAGATTTTCTTGAATCCTGTAAATTAACTAACATTGGTATCAAAAGCGAATTGTTATAGGGTTGATTACACATAATTGTTTTAGATTTATGCAATCGAAAGAGAATTTTTATTGAAGTGATAAGAATTCATTACTGTACAATCTGTCGCAATTGAAAGTTTCAAAGAATGGGAATTGCGTATGAGAATAAAAGTAATAAATTGGTAATTTATTAGTGTTAAATTATTGTACAGAACGATTCTACAGTGAACGATTCTTGAATTGGAGTTCTAATTTTGTATTTTGTTTCCAATCCATTTGATTTCAAAACTCTTTATTTTGCCTTGGAATGCCGATTGCACAGTTCTGTGATGAATTCTTCTTTTTTTTTTTTTACTGTCCCACAAGTCCAAGTTTCTTAATTTCAATCTATGATTTAAGGATTAAGGAGTGAATATTTAATCAACTGATTTCATTACAAATGGGTATTTTTTTTCCGTTTGAATCAATATTCTACTTTCATACAGTAAACCAATTTGTTTTGAAATTCTAATTGAATTATTCGATTAGTTGTTTTCATGTCACCCTTTTGGATTACCGATTGAAAATACATATTAGATTTTGGTCTATTTCCCTAAGAATTTAGGTTGCATAAATTGAATATTTATAGTATAGAACGCATGTAAGTCACTAAAGTGGCCTTGCTAGTTTATATAAATATTTAGTTATGCATATCAGTTGTTCAAGTATTATAGATGCAACTAAAAGAAATAGATTGAACAATTGATGATATTAATTCTATTGTCATGAGGTTACCTAAAGGTAGATCATTACTTATGAATTAATAGCAAGAAAGTGATTTATTGATATGCTTAGTATGTATGCATGAATATCCAAAGATAACATGTATATAGGTTACTATAATATTGATAATATATTAAAGTTTTATTATTTACTTCAGTTTTATGCGTTCAAGTATCACCCAAAGGTGGACTTAAATGCATTGTTTAAATATGTTTGAATCCATTATATATCTCATAGCATTAATATATGTGGTTACATTGATTCTGATATTGTAGTTAATAATATGTTGGCATTGGGTACTAGTGGATTACCGAAGTTCAATGGCAAAAACTATATTGATTAGTCTGAGCAAATGTATTTTTAGTTGGGTATAATGAGTCTGGATTTAGCCATTGTCACTGAAAAACCAGTAGACGTTACGGAGGCTAGTACAGATGCTGAATGGTCTCTCCACGAGGCTTGGGAAAGATCCAACAGGTTGGCTTTGAGCTTGATGAAGATGACAATGGCAGAAAATGTGAAGCCATCTATGCCTAAGACAGACAATGCAAAACAATTCATGGCGGAGATTAAGGAATACTCCCATTCAGAAATTGCTGACAAGTCTATTGTGGGAAGCTTAATGAGTGAGTTGACGACCAAGAAGTTTGAATGGTCACAACCTATTCATGAGCATGTCACAAGTATGCAAAACTTAGCAGCGAAATTGAAAGCCATGGGGATGGATGTAAGTGGGACCTTTCTGGTTCAGTTCATTATCAATTCTCTTCCTACAGAGTTTGGTCAGTTCTAAGTGAATTACATCACCTTGAAAGAAAAGTGGAACATATAGGAGATTAAGGCCATGCTTGTACAAGAGGAAGGGAGATTGAAGAAGATGAGGGAACACACAGCTAATCTTACATTCCATCCAGGGTCTAGCAGTAGCAGTGGCAAGCTTGAAAAGGACATGAAAAAGGACAAAGGAAAGAGAAAAGTTAATGCAAGGGGGAAAATCAAGAAGGAGATAAGATGCTACTTCTGTAAGGAGATTGGTCACACTAAGAAAGAATGTCCGAAACGAAAGGCTTGGTTCAAAAAGAAAGGTACGCATTATATTTCTATATGTTTCGAATCAAATTTAGTAGATGTATCAAATAATACTTGGTGGTTAGACTCGGGTGCAACTACTCATGTGTCACATGTTTTACAGGGATTCCTTTCGATCTAAACCACAAATAGAACAAATGAGTTCTTGTATATGGGAAATAGAATGAAGGCACAGATAGCAGGAGTTGGGACGTACATATTGATTTTAGACACTGGTTGTCAAATAGATCTAGAAAGGTGTCTTTAAGTTCTTGAATGTGCTAGGAATTTAGTTTCTGTTTCTATGTTGGATAGTGTAGGATTTAATTTTAAGATTGGACATGAAATGTTTTCTTTGTACAAATGTAAGTACTATTATGGTTCTCGTACAGTATTTGATGGATTGTATAAGTTTGATCTTGATGTTAATTTTTGTGAATCCCTTTTATTACATGTTAAGCATAGCACAGGAACTAAACGTAGTGCACAAAATGAAAGTTCTGCTTATTTGTGGCATCAATGATTAGGTCACATATCTAAAGAAAGGATAATGAGGTTATCAAAAATTAAAGTATTACCTCAATTAGATTATGCTGACTGGGATGTATGTATAGATTGCATTAAAGGTAAACAAACTAAACATACGTCAAAACATCCGGCCACAAGAAGTAGTGAACTACTTGAGTTGATACACATTGATATCTGTGGTCCTTTCGACATTCCATCATGAGTCGGTGAAAAATATTTTATTACCTTTATTAATGATTTCTCAAGTTATTGTTACTTGTATGTTTTGCATGAAAAATCTCAATCAGTGGATGTCCTTAATGTGATCATTGATGAGGTAGAAAGGCAGCTTAACAGAAAAGTAAAAGTACTGAAATCAGATAGAGGTGGTGAATATTATGGAAAATACGCCGAAAATGGGCAATGCCTAGGTCTATTTGCAAAGTTTCTTGAAAGTCGAGGCATACGTGCGGAATATACTATGCCTGGTACACCACAACAGAATGGTGTATCGAAAAGGTGGAATTGTACTCTTATTGATATGGTTAGGAGTATGTTAAGTTATAGTGTTGTACCTTTATCATTGTGGATGTATGTCTTAAAGACCACCATGTATTTGCTTAATCGAGTTCCAAGTAAAATAGTTCCTAAGACACCTTATGAACTATGGGCGGGGAAGGAAACCAAGTTTAAGGCATTTACATGTTTGGGGTTATCCAGCAAAAGTAAGGATATATAATCCACATGAAAGGAAACTAGATGCAAGAACCTATAGTGGTTATTTCATCGGTTATCCAGAAAAGTTTAAAGGATACAGATTCTATTGCCCTAATCATAATATGAGAAAAGTTGTGTCTGGTAATGCTTGATTCATCGAAAATGGTGAATCTAGTGGGAGTGGTGAACCACGTAAGGTGGATGTTCAAGATATTCAAATAGGAAATATAAAACCTATTGAAAATGTATCTCCTACAGTTGTTGTTCCAATTGTTATACCAAAGTTTCAACAATGTGATTGGACAACAAACGAATATTCCAAACCCACCTTCTGAAAAATGTCAATAATGAATCGATTAACAATGAACAAATAAAAAATGAACAAGTGATAGCACAAGAAGAAGCATTAAGAAGGTCTTCGAGACCGAAAAGATCTGTTATTTCAAATGATTATGTGATCTACTCACTTGAACATGAATGTGACTTAAGCATTGATAAGGATCCAGTCTCTTTCAAGTAAGCCATGGATTGTAATAATTCTAAAAAATGGTTTAATGTTATGAAAGAAGAGATGAAATCAATGGATGACAATAATGTCTGGGATTTAGTTGAGTTACCTAAAGGGGAGAAACAAGTTGGGTGTAAATGGATATTTAAAACCAAACGTGACTCTAAAGGTAACATCGAAAGGTATAAAGCTAGACTAGTCGCTAATGGTTACACTAAAAAAGATGGCATTGACTACAAAGAGACCTTCTCTCCAGTTTCAAAGAAGGACTCTTTGAGAATTGTTATGGCTTTGGTGGCTCATTATGATCTCGAGCTTCACCAAATGGATGTAACCGCCTTTCTTAATGGTGACTTAGAGGATGAAGTGTATATGGATCAACCAGAAGGTTTTGCAACCACAGGAAAGGAAAATTCCGTATGTAAGTTAAAGAAGTCAATATATGGACTAAAATAGGCTTCTCGACAATGGTATCTTAAGTTTAATTATACCATATTATCATACGACTTTGTAGAGAGCACTGTTGATCGGTGTATCTATATGAAGATCAGTGGGAGTAAGTTTGTCATATTAGTTCTATATGTTGATGACATTCTACTTGCTACAAATGTCATTGGTTTACTAGATAATGTGAAGAAATTTCTTTCTAACAATTTTGAAATGAAATATATGGGCGAGGCATCCTATGTGATGGGAATAGAAATATTTATCACAAGGATTGTTGGGATTATCTCAAAGGACTCATATAGAAAAAGTATTAGAAAGGTTTAAAATGGAAAATTGTTCTGCTAGAGTGGTTCCAGTTGAGAAGGGAGATAAGTTTAGTCTCATGCAATGTCCCAAAAATGAATTAGAATGAAAAAAGATGGACATTATTCCATATGCATCAATAGTTGGGAGCCTAATGTATGCAATGACATGTACCAGACCGGATATTAGTTTTGCTGTAGGAATGTTGGGGCGCTATCAAAGTAATCCTGGAATGGATCATTGGAAAGCTCCAAAGAAAGGACTCAGATATTTACAAGGCACTAAGGATCACATACTTACATATAGAAAGTCAAGCAACCTTGAAGTAGTGGGTTACTCGGATTCAGACTATGTCTGATGCGTAGATTCAAGAAAGTCTACATTCGGTTACTTGTTTTTTTATGGCGGGGGGATGCAATCTCATGGAGAAGCGGAAAACAAACTGTTATTGCTACTTCTACAATGGAAGCTAAATTTGTAGCATGCTTTGAGGCTACTGTTCAAGCTTTGTGGCTGCGGAACTTTATCTCGGGTCTTAGTATTGTTGACAATATATCTAGGCCATTGATAATTCATTGTGATAATTCTGCAGCTGTCTTCTTCTCAAAGAATGATAGATACTCCAAGGGTGCAAAGCACATGGATTTGAAATACCTATCAGTGAAAGAAGAAGTGCAAAACAAAAGGGTGTCGATTGAGCATATAGGTACAGATCTTATGGTAGCGGATCCGTTAACTAAGGGGTTACCACCCAAGACTTTCATTGGCCATGTAGAAAGTATAGGTGTTATAAATAAGTCCCTATTAGCATGATGTAAGAAGCCTATATATATATATATATATATAAAATTGAATTCAAAATGTCGTAACTTTAATTTAAGCAAACATAACCATAATGTGTGTGTATATTTGCTTATTAGCTTGTCATTTGTATTGAATGAAATGACATAAGTTTGGTGATTGCAATATTTCATCATTATTAAGATTATTTAGAGTTGAAATAATTATGTGGTATATAGAAGTAATCTAGTTAACTTATAATTTGTAATCGTCTTAACCCGATTATTTTGATTCTAATTAAAGATTATATGGAAAATTCAAATTCTTATGTACTCATGAACCAAGTGGGAGATTGTTAGATTATTTTAATAATCTAGTGTGGTTCATGAGATTAAGTGATCTATTTTAATTAAAGTTAACCCAATGTGATGATGATTGGAATTAATGAATAACCGAACCGAATGGACGGTTGAACAAAACCGGTTCAACTGGTTTAACCCTTCCCTTGTCCTTATCCTTTCCTAACAAGTATAACGTTTCATAGAACATTATTAATTAACATATAAAAGAGAGAGATGCACAGTAAGACTTTTTCTATTCCAGTAAACGTATTCTCTCTTCTCATCTTCAACTACCCGTTCTTAATCATCAAAGAAAGCATAAAGATTCAAAGGATAAGAGGGAAGAAATCTACTTCGTTATAATGAATCAGGGTACGCTTCCGATTATTGTTTTTATATTTATGTTCTTCTTAATCAATTTCTAGAACAAATCGATTCTAGGGTTTTCTCGAATTCTGTAAATTAACTAACAACATTCGCATACACAATAGTAAGATTCGGACCACGTCTAGGTGGATCCAGATCTGAATCTGTTTTTTAGGTTGGATCCAAATTCAACCTAGGTATATTGGATCTGAACATTTGGGATAGAAATTTAGATCCATAACCAATAGATCCCACGAATTTGGATATAAAATAGATTGACATGATTATTGTAGAGAATCCATTTATTTATAATATATCCAATTCAAAAAAATATTTATTACATCCAACGTTTTAAAAGGCGCTTGGCGCTAGTCCGGTGGCCGAGGCTTCGAATGGCTAAGCGGGGTCTAGAGGCGTCTAGGCGGATTTGTTAATTTTTTATTTTTTATAATTATTAATAGTTAAAAGTATAAATTCAACTAAAAATAAATTATAATACAATAATATTTTACAAAAAAACATAGTTTAACATATGAAAACATAAGTCTTAATTAATTTTTACATAAAAACACAACAACATTAAAATCAATTCCTTAAAAACAAATATCCTCACTAATTTTTTGTGGTTTATAGCATACTATTTATCAATTTGAGATTCAAAATGAAAATCGTATGATGAGAATATTTTGTTGTACGTTAGTTTTACAAATCGTGCCACCTTTTTTGAATTGAAAAAATTGAACTATAATTATTATAGGTATCAGTATCTTAAAAATTGGGGAAAGGTCAGACTAGGCTGTGCCTAGTCGGAAAAAGTCGGACTAGATGGTGCTTAGGTGGCAATATGTCAATCCAGCGCCTGAAAAGTCGGGCGACGAGTTCCATTAGGCGGAATTAGGCGGGGCCTAGACAGAACTAGGCGGGAAGTTTTAAAACACTGATTTCATTAATATGGGAATGAAATTCTGGTTTTTGAGTAAACTGCACATGAATCATAAGTTCATAACATATCGAAATTAGATTTTTATTTTATCTTTTATATATTGTTCTTTAATAAGAAGTAGATAATTTTTTTCCAAAATTAAGTTACATTTTTCACGATTTCAATAGTGATCAAAATTAGTTCCGGTAATATATATTTATAAATTTTTTTTATAAAAAAGTCTAAGTTTTCGAATCCGAATATAGTTTATAGACTTTCAAAATCCATAATTTTTTTTAAATTTAGATCCGTTAAGTCTAAGAAAATTTGAATCTAAACTCCAAAAACGGATTTAAATCCACAAATTTGAACGAGGTTCAAAATCTATTGTCGGTCATCTAAAAATATTGGCCTTGAATAATGTATGAGTTGAGTTAAACCCATACAACAAAAAAAAAATCAATTTACTTCACTTATACCTCTACTTTTAAGTTTCATCTATTTACAATATAATTTTATAATATGAAATGTCCATCATAAAAAAAAATATACATATACAACAGAATATTTTATTTAAAAAAAAGACATACATAGTTCATGCAACAAGTTTTAGTACCGCTATAAGTGCGAATAAATAGTATTATCAAAGCCGTACCGTATTGATTGATTTGATCGATTTTATTGTGAACCGATCATGACTACGGTATTGAAATCGATTTTTTAAAAAAGTCCATGCTAACACCCAAAAAATGTTGCAAAATATCCAGAAAGAGTTGCAAAAGACCTAAAGCGTCGCATAGTAACTGGAAACACATAGAAGCGTTTCGAACACCTATGTCAACACTTTGTAGAGTTGTAATAGACTAAAAAAACGTTACAATAGACTCTGTACACCTTACATTATATATATATATATATATATATATATATATATATATATATATACACTTATGTCAACACTTTGTAAAGTTGCAATACACTAAAAAAAGTTACAATAGACTCTGGACACCTTACATTATATATATATATATATATATATATATATATATATATATATATATATTCGTGTGTATTCTTTTAAAAATAATAAATTGATAAATTATTAATTATATTAATTATATTAGTAATACCACTTACCATTTACTTCACGAGTATATTACCAAATCCGATATTGACAACTATAAAATATTTCTTCATTCACGTTAGAATGCATATTTATATGAACACTTCAATTTTTATTTATTTATTTCCTTACTATGATCTCTACAATTATCCAAAAAAGTCAAACAGCAGTAACCCACTCAACTTTCACCAAGTATTCATATTTAACCTTTGTACATACAAAGCCATAAAACCTTAATTATATCAAATTAAAGCCTAAATTATACCTTAATTAAACCACAATTAACGAAAAAAGCCCCAAAGTCCATAATCATTTAGTGGAAAGCAGGCTCATCATCAAGCTCCTCCATTTGAATACCAGCAGCAGCAAGCCTCTTCTCCTTATAAACATACCATCTAGCACAGCATATAAACAAAACGAAATTCAAACCGCTAAGAATCGCTAATAACCAATAAAAATCGTACAGCTTCCCTTGATTTAAATTATCCGCTAACCACGGATTATCCCCTGTAACCCTATGCACAATTGTCACCAATAAAGAACTCATAAAAAACCCTAACGAAAGTGTACTTAAAAACAACCCAGTACTCATTGTCTTCATCCCTTTAGGACACTCTTTAAGGAAAAAATCAAGCTGTCCAATGTAAGTAAAAGCCTCCCCAGCTCCAACCAGGAGAAACTGCGGAATTATCCAAAACACAGTCAAAGGAATCTCGGCCGTTGGATCATCGGTCAAACCGTGTGATTGAGCTGTTCTTAGCCGTTTGATCTCGGACAAAGCGGCTGCTACCATTGCGACAATTGAGAAAACCAGACCAACTCCGATACGCTGCAAAGGGGTTAGGCCATGGGGTTTGTTGAAGTGTATTTTTAGAATTGGGAGAATTATTCGGTCGTAGATTGGGACGGTGATCAGAATGCTGCCGACGAAGAATACGGTCATTGAAGCTGCCGGGATTTTGAAACTTCCGATGTGGCAGTTCATAGTTGTGGCTTGGGATACTGAGAATGTTGTCATTTGGGCATAGACTGTCCAGAAGATAATTGTAGTGCCCCAAATTGGTAGCATTCTGATTATTAGTTTTACTTCTTCTACGTCTGTTAATGTTGATAAGTTCCACTTGTTTATTTCTCTGGTTTCTGGGTCCTTGATTGCTGCCTTGTCTAGGAAACTGCAAATTCAATTTTCACAATTACTTTAGTAATTTGCAAATTGATTATCAGTAATTTAACAATTATAAATGAGCATACTAGATAAATCTTACTAGTAATTTATAGACATCTTTATATGAAGTAACAAGATTATCTCAATATAGATACTTGTAATTAAGATAGTTAAATTAATGTGTAGAATAAGTTTTTGGTCAAAATTGAGTATATAGAATACTCAAAGTGAATTTTGAGTATTATTTTTGATAAAAAAAGTGTAATTAAGAGTCACAGTAATTCGAGATTTGGTAGCAAACCTTTTGCTGCTAAGAATATGAAATTTGTTGCTCGAACACCAATATAAAATTACTCCATCTTGCTTCTATAAAGTTGTGATTTATTCATGTAGGCACTACAAATTTTGACATAATTTTATTGTTAAATGGACTTTTTGACAGAAATTTTCGGATATTACTGCTAAATGGATTTTTTTACAGTAGAGATTATTTCAAAACAACTTTTTTTCCTATCAAATAAAAAATTAGTTGTAGTAAGATAATGTAGAACTAATCTAAGTCATGAGCGTACTTTATAAGTTATGAATTAATAAAGTGATTTGGTGACCCTATTGTGAGTAATACAAGTTAATTCTAGAATATATTATAAAATAGTTAATTCTAGAATATATATGATGTGTTATTATGTTAGTCACATGCATGTATAGAAAAAGTATACACAAAAATATGTAGAGGTCTCTCGGCAAGAAATGATAATAGACAAGTTAACGATTAAAGTAGATACGATGTCTGAAAAAAATATGGATGAGATTCCAAGAGAGGCAACACTGATTTTTTTTGGCGAACATGGAATTAATTATTGATGGTATCCCTAAATGTTTTTGTCTTTTTCTGAAATCTAATCTGAAAACAAGGATAAGAAAGCAGTGTGGCTAAGGGGTGCGAATGTGTTTTTGAAACTGGGTAGCACACAGTCTCAACAAAACCAGTACTGGACAACAGTGTCAATTTGGCTGGACCAGCTTTCACGATCGAATTTTGGTCTAAACTCAAACTATATGCTGTAATGTTGTGGCCTACATTTCATTTGTTTCTATTATGTGACCCACATGGATTGAGATACTAAGTTGATCTTTCCAACTACCTAGCTACTACATTATTAGTATTATTGCTCACGTCTTCTACTACTACTACAATTAATTAAAAAAAATTTATAATCTTATTTTTGAAATGAAATTCCAATTCAATTAAACATCCTTTTTTTGCAGGGAGATTAAATGATCAGATGTTTTGGTGTGGAAGAAAAATATTCAATAGACATCTAGATATGTTTATTGGTGTATACAGATTTATAATAATTTTGGACCAATCAACACCTTGAAAATCCTTTATTGGTTTTGATTTAACTTTTTAAAATTTTTTATCTCATTTGGGCTTATTACATTAAGTGGAAGGAAAAATCCCAAAACCGCCTGCATGTGATTCGAACTTCAGACCTTTAGAAGTCACAGCTTCAGTGTTAACCACTAGACCAACACATCGGTCACTCTTTTCAATAATGTTATTAATACCGAACCGGGCCTCATACCGGCGAGGCCACTGATACGCAGTATTATCGGTATTAGTGGTGGTTATACCGATTTTTTATTTTCTTAAAGAAAATATATTATTTATGGTTTTCATTAGCTATTGCAACGCTATATCCTTTGCAACACTTCTGTGTGATGTGAGAGGAGTTTTGGAAAGAAATATATATTATTTAGTTTTCTAGTGCCTATTGCAACGCTTTTTTGAATCTTTGGCAACGATTTTTAGTATTTAGCAACACTTTTCTGTATTTTTAGCATACTTGTTGTCAGAAGAATTTTTAGAAAATCGAATTTAAACCGGTATGCCGGTTTACCAATTTTTTCGATTCAACTCAATTTTCTCCAATTTTTTTTTACTAAAATCAGTTTTCAAATATACCATACTATAGTTATAATTAATTTATGATAAAACCGATCAAACCAACCGATACAATACCATATTAATAACATTACTTTTAACTCATTGAATGTTCAATACACATCTCGATATATCTATTGATTTATACAGATTTATATTACTTTAGATTCACCTACACGTTGAAAATCCTTTATCCATGTAAAATAAAAACATCTTTTTAACTCGTTTTACTATAATGAAAAACAACAAAAAGTGTCATGTTGGTGTGTGATAGAATCTTTAGAATTCAACCCACCGTCACTTTTTTCAATGCATTGTTAACCACTAGATCATCCATCCTAATTTAATTCTAACTCAAATCAATACTAATATTCTACGTTCTTGTCTCCAGTAATCATTTACTCTTCTCACTTTTTTGAATAAAATTTTCTACAAAATACTATTGTTATGTTCCAAAATTAAATCAATTTATACAAAAAAAGAAACCAATTTATACTCAATAAAATATATAATTAAAGACACACACTAACCTGAATTGTTGGCTATGAGGAAGTCTTTGCTTCATCTTTTTCTTGCCATCTTCAATATCATCAATATCATGAAAAAAACAAGGATCTGAAGGCAATGGCAAGTGCCTTTTTTTCCAGGCCCCAACAACCACTGTAGCAATTTGTGTCAATGGGCTCCCCACCAATTTTTTAAACCTGTATCTCCTTGTCCCAGAAATGAACACAACTATCCCAAACACAACAGCACATGCACATAAACCGTACCCCCATTTTCTTCCCAAATTGTCTTGTATATAAACAAGAACTGTAACTGCCCCAAGTGCCCCTAAATTTATTAAAAAGAAGAACCAATGGAAAAATATTCCCATTTGTTTTTTCTCCGTTTCATCCATGTCATCAAATTGGTCTGATCCAAACCCCGACACACTTGATTTCAGACCCCCGGTGCCTAGGGCGGTCAGGTAAAGGGCTGTGTATAGAACCGTCAATTGGGTTCCGTTGGCCGGAATACAACCTGTTTCGCCTGAGCATTTCGGTGGCCGGAGGTTCGGGATTATTGTTGAGATTGTTAAGATTGTGACACCCTAAGAAAAGATAAAAAGTTAATTATAAGTGTGAACTTTATGACCTAAGTCTTAAAGTAAGAAAAAATATTTTGTATTTGTAAAAAAGATTATAATGTAAATTGAAAGAGATAACAAACGTGAACCTATAGAATTTGGATTTAGGTAAGACGTGGAAGAAGATTGGATCATTAATTATTAATAGCAAAATCTTTTTATTGATTTTCTTCTATGGATTCATTAATTTTATGTGGATGGAAAAAATTTAGAAATTTATTTGATAAAGTGGTCCTATTTACCATTGCTTGCACGGTAGCAAAGATGGCGATTGTGAGATACCTGTTAAACAAAAGAACATATGAAAAAACAAAGTTAAAAAGCATTAGAAAAACATGAAACAAATTTAGGAAAAAATGTTTTCTTATGCTATTGGATTTGGACTCTTACATCCACATAAAAAGTTGTCACATTTGAACATTATTGATATACACATGACAACAATTAGCCACAAATTGTTTTGATCAAATATAGCGTTTACTAATCCGATGCAGTTGCACTAATTTCAAAATCCGTATTTTAAATTTTGTTTCTTTCAATGAATACAAGGAGAGAGAAAAATAAGAAGAGACCTTCCAAGAAAGGTATCAGCAACAAAACCGCCAAGCAAACATAGCATGAAGGAAGTTCCGAGGAAATTTGTGGTAGTGTTAGCTGCCGTAGCATTAGACAAATGCATAGTTGCTGTCATATAAGTCACTAAATTAACAGCAATCCCTAGAGTTGTAAGCCTCTCACAACCCTCTACTCCTGTTCAAATCAACACAACAACCCATGTTTCAAATTACAATATAAAAAAAAAATAATATATGTATATATAGATAGAGGACCTAGAATCATGGCGGCGCTGGTCCAGCCGCCGGTTCTTAGCCGCTCGGCGGGGCGGCCCTTGTAGTCCCAGGCATCTGGGAGGGTTTTGCCCTGTGTTTGAGGAATATCATTAGCCATTAATGGAGTTTTGAGAAGTAGAAAAGAATAGGAGAAGTGTGATATGATTAATGTGGAAAGATGCTTCCCTTTTTATAGTGGGAGATCATTAATTCAACTCTTTGTTGGAAATATTATTAAAATACATAGTCACGGATCAATAATTTAATGTCATGTTTACATAATTTGCCAGACCAATAATTTAATATTACGTCATATATTTTAATTATAACAGAGATAATATTTGAGTGTTAAAGTTTTGTTTTTTGAAATATAAAATTATTGTTATAGTTTTTGGCAATTCTGATAAAGTTAATAATACTGCTGTTATTATACTGTGATTGTATATGTTAACAATGATTTAGCATAATTTTGGTGTTATTATTTTATTACATAATTTTAGTTTGTTTTCGAATTAGGAAAAAAGGACATTTTCTCTTAGTTGTTTTTTTTTTAATCTTTAGATAGGATTAATATGCGATATTTCTTAGTTCTATAACACATGGCCCCTCACATCATGTTATTATATAAACTAGACTTCTTTTAAAAGAAATTTTTGGTGGGGGATAGTATATTACGACCATATCTAAATCAATTAGTATTATACTTATCAATGAATTTCATTTGTACTGCAAGAGGTTAAAACCTTCAAAAGTCATTGTTACCACTTTCTTAAAATAACCTTTAATTAGTTTTACCAGTCATTTAAATCTTTTCTTTATCTTGATTCATTTTATTTGTTATTTTAGAATATCAATATAACTTTCAGAATTTTTTCTTCAATTTATTTTTGTCATTTAAAACCATGATTTTCATATCCGGACCAATCACCGAACCGGTGAAGGGAGCGGTTCATGGATTTAAGGTTCAACTAGATTAAATCGATAGTCGAAACAGATTATCTTAAAATACGTGAAAATACTAAACATTTTTTATAATTTGATATTAAACATATAATATAAGGTATACTCCTACAATAATTAATAATATTAAATAAAATATGTAATAATTTAAAGTTATATTTCAAATAAAAATAAAACACAAATAATAACTAATATAATCTAGTGAACGAATGCAAACCGTATTCTATATTGTATAGATTGGATTAAAAAAGTTAATATATTTGATTTATGATATATAAAAACTACACAATATGTAAAATAAAAAAATATATATATACCATTCAATATAAATTTTAAGCAAAAAAACTTAGGGTTAATGTTATTTAAAAAATTTAGATGTTATTTAGTTATATAAAACATTATAAATTGTAATTGAAAGGAATATTTCAAATTTAATAAAATGTGTAGTATACAAAATAAAAAAGATAAATATATTAATTGTGGTTTCTTACAATAAAATATTAGTAAAATAATTTAAAAATTAACAATATATAATATAAAAGTATAAAATGAGAAATTATTATTAATTCTGTGTGGTAGCTCAATTGGTAGAGCATGTATTGAAACACATGCTAAAGATTTTGTGTTCAATTCTCACCAGCAACACTTTAAAAGAAATATAATTTTAGTGAACCAAAAATCGGTCATTGGTTGAACCAAATGGTTTCCGGTCGAACCGTCCGGTTCTACTGGTCGTTGACCGATTCTTAACCATGTTAAGAATCCATTGAAACCGGACCGGGCCAGGCACTGTTTTTGGTCAAACCTGATCCGACCGATCGGTTTAGTTCGGGTTTAAAAACCATGTTTAAAACCATTGGTTATTGGGAAAGAATGATGCGGAAGAACAGTCAAATAATTATCCAGATCAAGTTAAAGAAAATAAAAACCTGTAAAAACTTAAACATGTAATCTCCTAAATTCAAATGGAAGCATCCAATCCAAGTCAAAGCCATAAAGACATCCGGTGTAGGTGGTAAGTACCTAAGTACATAATGGAAGCGTCTGATTAAAGTTTGGAAAGGAAACAAACTTTGAATCGCTCAAAATCAGCATCTGAAAGAACTGATTGCAATAGCATCCAGAAGAAGATAGATCCGGAGATATTAAGTCTGAAGAAATCTAGAAGACTTAAATATCTAGACAAAGAGAATAATTCAAAAATTACATTCCCTCCACCTATTTGGTTAGAAAGTCAAAGATCCTTTCCCCTTATAAAAGACAAAAATGACAGCTTGCAATTTTCCGAAAAGGATAGAAGGACTGTCACAGGAAAGAGAAAAAGGTAATAACCTTTTTCACCTAGACCTATAGGAATGGCACATGAAGATCACGACTCCGGACCTCTGGCGAAAAAGTTGGTAAAACACTAAAATCCAAGGAAAACGATCACTGACAACTTTTCAACCTCAATCCCAAGAATTCAAACGGGTCAAAATCTGAGTCTAACAGATAAATCAACGGCTCCAAAAGTGCCACATTTTACTTGATCAATGGTGAAGATTAAATTCAGTTTCAACAACTCACAACGGCTACATTTATAATAGAAGCCTATAAAAGGAAAGCTTCATAAGTTGAGAAGGTGCTGGTTGTTCTAAGAAAGCATACACAAGAGAATTCACTATTATAATCAGTGACATAATTCCTCCAAGAATCAAACAATTCCAAATCTATTTGTAAGGATTCCCAAGTAAGTCATTAACTTAAGGAATTCCAAAACAAAAACCTTTTAGAAATAAAGTATACAAATCTCATACTTGGGTGAGTTGTAAGATTGGGATATAGCTTGAAGTAGGTTCTTTGAGTGGGATCTCCCTGTAGGACTCAGCTTAGATTTGGGTAGAAATCTAAGTGGTATATCATACTAAAGACAAGAAGACTTAGCTAGGAGTTGGTGCTTCTAGTGGTATATCCTACATCCGGAAGGGGTTACCATCCGGAAACAAATTGTAAGGCTTAATTCCTGCTAGTTAGAAAGGAAATCGCTAGTGGAAAAGCTTGAAGGAAGGAAACTCCGGGGACTGGAGTAGGCGGGGCCAAACCAGGATAAAACTCTGTGTTTGATTTTCTCACCCTTTATTTTTTTGCATTATAATTCATATTTCCATAATCCAGATCTATCATATCCGGAATATAATCAAACACGCTACACTAAGACTTTTTAAAGTTTATTAATTTCACAAAAAATGGTCATTCACCCTCCTCTGACCTTATTTAGACCCTTATAGGGACCAACAAGTGGTATCAGAGCAAGTGCTCAAACTAGAGATCTAACAATCTCGAGCTGAAGGTCCATATTTTGATCCAAGAATTAAAATGAGTTTCTAAAACTCACAACTCCTTCCCGAGGGTATGTCTATTACCCGCCTTCCACTCTTCATCGGTGAACACTACATGTTCTGGAAAAACTGAATGAAGAACTTCATTCAATCACAAAGCATGTTAGCATGGATGACCATTAAAGATGGCTCATATGAGCCTACTCACGAAGGAGAGGTATAACTACCCCTCAAGTTTATGGGATAAGAATGATTATAAAAAATTGCGTGAAAACGCAAATGCTATTAATATGCTTCATTGTGCTATTAGTACAGCTGAATTTAATAGGATATCCAAATGCGAGACTGCATAAAAAATCTGGCAAAAGCTAGAAGTAACCTATGAAGGAACAAACAAGGTCAAAGAAGCTAGAACTAATGTGCTACAACAAAAGCTAAATTCCTTCAAGATGGAGTCCAAAGAATCCATCAGCAGCATGAATACTAGATACACTAATCTAGTAAATGAGTTGAAGAGGCTTGGGAAGGAGATCTCAGAAGTAGATATGGTCAAGAAAATACTCTGGAGTCTCACCAAGGAATGGGATAATAAAAAGACTGCCATTGAGGAGGCTCATGACTTAAATTTCTATTGTTATGATGAACTCATTTGTAATCTCCTAACACAAGAATTATCCTTGGAAAGATATAGCCAATAGGAGAAAAAGCCTGATGAAAGAAAGAAGGCCATTGCACTCAAGGTACATTCAGCCGGATCAGCCTCTTTCGAATAAGATAAACTACCAAATGAATCTAATTATAGCAAATAAGATATGGCTATATTGGCCATGTATTTTGATAGATTCCTAAAGAAGAAGGATAGAAGGAGACCTAGGAGATATAAATCAAAAAGTTCAAAGGAAGGAACCTCTAGAAGAGATAGGCCAAGAAAGGCTCCGGAAGAAAAGATGGATCCAGAAAAAGAAACTGCCTATTTCGAGTGTAGGCAAAAAGGCCATTTTAGAACCAAATGCCCCAAGCTTAAAAGAGATAAGAAACATAATAAGAAGAAGGCAATGGTGGCCACCTGGAGCAAAAGTGAGGAAAGCAGTAGCTCATCTTCAACAAAAGAAGAGGAAACAGCCAACTATGCATTCATGGCACTGACAGATCTAGAAGAAAGTCAATTCAAAAGAAATTTATCCAAGCAAGATACTGCGCAAATAGAGGATTCAGAATCAGAGACAGCCAACATTGAGGTAAACTCTCACTCTAATTCTATTTTTAACCTTGATCTTGCTAGAGCTTTAGGGGTGGTGATTCATAATGTGAGGAAGAATGCCAAAGCCATAAAATCCTTACAAAGACAAGTTCTGGAGCTAACTAAAGATGCTAAAGAAATGTCACAAGACATCAATATGATAAGAACCACAAAACATTTGGATGTGGTGGAAGAAAATTTCATCAGAAGTCAAGTTCAAATCTTAAGTGCTAACTTGATAGGGCTAGATAGGGAGCTAACCCTGATGAAGGAGGCATCCAGAAGGAAATCAGATCCTCCACAAAGAAGGAAAAATTAAGGGCAAGCAACATTAAGAAATCAAAAGAATCTGGTGCCCGTAAATCTAAAGGAAAGAAAAGTTAGCAACTAACCTCAAGCACAAAGATTCACAGCTGGTCAAAAGGGAAAAGCTAAGGTTGTATCAAATGAGCAACCTGCCAAGTAAAGAAAGAATTACAAAGCAGAAGTTGCACCTCCAACTAGCTTTTGAATACACTCAGGACAGACAAGTATACAAGAAGCTGGATATGTTGGAAACTATGGGAAGGAGGATCTCAAGAAGATCCAAAAGAAGCATGAGCAGAGCAGACCTATCTCAGAGTGCAAGTTCTGTGGGAAAAACAATCATATTACTAAATTATATAGGTTAAAAAATGGTTATTATTTTTTACAATTGAAAAAAAACGACTTAATTTATTTTATAGGTATGCCTTAGATCCGTAGTAGATCAACATACATGATACATTGATAGTGGATGCTCAAGGCACATGACTGGTGATGAGAAAGCCTTCATCACTTTAATCCGAAAGAAAGGTGGAAAAGTAAGCTTTGGAGACAACCAAAAAGGACATATCATTGGACATGGAACCATTGGATCTGAAATAAAGATAGAAGATGTCTCATTAGTTGATGGACTGAAGTTCAACTTGCTTAAGGTAGCACAACTCAGTGATAAAGGAAGAAAAGTCACCTTTGACTCCGGAGGATGCTCAATCTATGATAGTAAGTCGAATCAACTCATTCTTTCTGCACCTAGAGTTAATAATGTTTATTATGTTAACATTAAAAATGAGAAAAAGAATATATGCTTGGTGTCTAAAGAAGAAGAATCATAGCTATGGCACAAGAGGTTGGGACATGTAAGCATGAACCTCCTGTCCAAATTAGCTAAAGAGGAATTGGTTATGGGTTTGCCTAAGGAAGCTTTTGATAAGGATCACATATTCAATGCATGTCAATTAGGTAAACAGCATAGAAAAAGCTTCCCTTCCATCTCATACATACTTTCTAACAGAGTTCTTGACTCTTGCATATTAATCTCTTTGGTCCAATCAAACCATTGAGTTTAGGAAGAAGAGAATAGGCTATGGTCATTGTGGATGATTATTCTCGCTATACCTGGGTTTCTTTGCTAGCTAGCAAAGATGAAGCCTTTGACCAATTCTTTAAAATATTCATCTGGATAGAAGTAGAATTGTAACGCCCCGGGTTTGACCGACTGCCCCACAAACCAACATGAGTATTTCCAGTGAGCTTTGTCCTCACTCGCTCACTTCCTAGAAATTACTTCCCAGGAGGTCACCCTTCCCGAGATTGCTCCAAGTCAAGCACGCTCAACTTTGGAGTTCTCCCAAGTGGGCTCCCGAAAAGAAGGTGCACCTTATAGGTATAGGTAGTACCAATCAAATCTCTTAAGTCTCTCTCAATTGCAATGTCCCATACCATTACAATCTCGAAACTCTCTTTCGGGTGTGGATTTGGTTCATTCCTGTCCCCATCGACATCCTTCATGGCCGCTCTTTACTCAGGTCTTCTAGCCCGGCGCTACCCCTCTTAGGACCGGCTCATTACAGGCCAACCAGCTTTCGCCTGGTTCATCCCCGAACCACACCGTACTAGGAGAGAGCTGGCTCTGATACCAACTGTAACACCCCGGGTTTGACCGACTGCCCCCACAAACCAACACGAGTCTTTCCAGTGAGCTTTGTCCTCACTCGCTCACTTCCTGAAAATTACTTCCCAGGAGGTCACCCTTCCCGAGATTGCTCCAAGTCAAGCACACTCAACTTTGGAGTTCTCCCGAGTGGGCTCCCGAAAAGAAGGTGCACCTTATAGGTATAGGTAGTACCAATCAAATCTCTTAAGTCTCTCTCAATTGCAATGTCCCATACCATTACAATCTCGAAACTCTCTCTTTCGGGTGTGGATTCGGTTCATTCCTATCCCCATCGACATCCTTCATGGCCGCTCTTTGCTCAGGTCTTCTACCCCGGCGCCACCCCTCTTAGGACCGGGTTGTTATGAGAACAAGGCATAAGCATTGCACGCATCGGGAGTGATAATGGTGGTGAGTTCAAAAATAAGCACTTTGCTGAATTTTATGACTCTAAGGGCATTGAGCATAACTTTCCTACTCCTCATACACCTCAACAAAATGGGGTTGTTGAAAGGAAAAATAGAACTTTAGTTAAAATGGCCCGTACAATGTTAAGTGAGAATAATTTGCCAAGATATTTTTGGGGTGAGGCCATAAACACGGCATGCTACATCATAAACAGAGCTCTTATTAGAAATACCTTAGAAAAGACCCCATATGAAATCTAGAAGGGAAGGAAACCCAAAATTAGGTATTTCAAAGCCTTTGGATGTAAATGCTACATCCTGAATGATAGAGAGCAATTAGGAAAATTTGATCCTAAGTCTGATGAAGCAATTTTCCTTGGCTACTCAACATATAGCAAAGCTTACAGAGTCTATAACAAATGAACCCAAAATGTGGTAGAGTTAATACATGTAGATTTTGATAAGACTAACCATGCAGGAAGAAGAAGTTCAAACCAGGAAGATTTAATTCCAGAAGCTGAAAACATTGGAGAAAAACAACTAGTGCAGATTTCATATTTCTTCCAGATCAAGAATTACAAGGAAGAAGATGAAGGAACTACTCTTAACTCAGAAGCTCAACAGAATTATCCTATCAATCATAAGTTAAATTTCATGGAGCATCAAGAAGAAGGGGTTGAGGCAGTTGAAGTACAAGCTCCAGACCAGCATGCAGATCTTCAAAGAGAAATTTAGGCTCACAGAAATCATCCTGTAGATGCCATTTTGTATGATGTCCAAAATCTAGTAAGAACCAGAGGAAAACTCAATTGAATGATGAGTCATGTAGCCTTTGTCTCTCTCATTAAGCCAAAGAAATTCCAAGATGCAGAAGGAGATGAAAGTTGGATGATGGCCATGCAAGAAGAACTAGATCAATTCACCAGGAATGATGTGTGGAATCTAGTGGCACCACTACAGGGAAAGTCAATCATTGGTAGTAAGTGGGCATTCCAAAATAAGCTAGATGAATCCAGAGTGGTGGTCAGAAATAAGGCAAGATTGGTTACCCAAGGCTACAATAAGGAGGAAGGCATTGACTTTGGAGAAACCTTTGCTCTTGTAGCAAGATTGGAGGCAATCCGAATTCTATGTGCTTTTGCATCATTCATGGGATTCACATTGTTCCAAATGGATGTCAAAAGTGCATTCCTAAATGGAGCCATTCAAGAAAAAGTCTATGTCAAATAGCCACCTGGGTTTGAAGACTCAAAGCATCCGGATCATGTATACAAGATGAAGAAAGCCCATTATGGATTGAAGCAAGCACCAAGAGCTTGATATGAGAGACTCACTACATTTCTCATATCAAATCGGTACATCCGGGACAGGGCAGATACGACTCTTTTTATAAAGAAGAAGAAGGAAGATGTGATTCTAGTCCAAATTTATGTTGATGACATCATCTTTAGAGCAACAGATAAAAAGATGTGTGAAGAATTTAGTAATTAAATGTAGAAGGAGTTTGAGATGCATATGATGGGAGAACTTAATTTTTTCCTTGGTCTACAAATCAAGCAGAGTCCGGATAGGATTTTAATTAATCAATCCAAGTATACTAAGGAAATTCTGAAGAAGTTTGAAATGGACAAAAGCAAGCCAATGTCCACTCCTATGGGATCAGATACATTCCTATCTAAGGATTGTGAAGGAGAAGAAGTAGATCGGAAGTGTTATAGAGGAATGATTGGATCACTATTGTACTTGATAGCTAGCAGACCTCACATACATTATGCAGTTTGCTACCATGCCAGATACCAATCCAATCCTAAGGATTCACACACCTCAAGGTAGTAACGAGAATCCTTAGATATCTCCTAAGAACCACTGAGGTTGGATTATGGTATCCTAGTAATGGGATTTCACACTTCAAGGCTTTACTGATGCAGATTATGGCAGAGACACTCTTGAGAGGAAGAGTACATCCGGAGGCTGTCACTTTCTTGGAGATTGCTTGGTTTTATGTTATAGCAAGAAGTAAACTTCAGTTGCTTTATCAACCATAGAAGCAAAATATATGGCAGCAGGAAGTTGTGTAGCTCAACTCCTATAGATCAAGAAATAATTAGAAGATTATGGAGTTCAATCCGGATGTGTTAAAGTTATATGTGACAACAAAAGTGCCATTGATGTGTCAAAGTGCTCCATAGCAGGATGAAACATGTAAAAATCAGACATCATTTTATCCGAGATCCCATGATGAAGAAGGATGTTGCATTAATTTTCATTCCAACCAATGAGCAAAGAGCAGATATCTTTACTAAACCATTAAGTAAAGACCAATTCAACAAGCTAAGGGAGTCAATTAGAATGTCCAACCCAATTTGAAGAAGAATCCGGAAGACAATCAAGGTTTAATTTGAACTTTTATAAGTCAAGGAGTCTGGAAAAAAAGAAGTACTAAAATTAACTCTGGAAAGATTGCCAGCTCAGCAGATAGAAAGGATAATTGGCAGTAAAAGTGCTAAAAAGTAATTGTACACAATTTGAATTTCAAACGTTTATTAGGCATACCACGCGGGGCCAAAGCGATAGTTATTTTGGAAAATAATCTGTTCTAATTCCACTGCTAAACGGCATTAACCTCTCTCATCAATTTTACCTACCACATCATCAATCCAGCCAAAGCTAACCGTGTCCAGATTACGATTCCACCCTCACTTTAGGAATTCTATAAAAATCCCTCTTCTTCTTCATGCAAGTAATTCCCTACTGTTACTCTGCAAATTTCCAAACTTAGAATCCTAAAATCCCTAATTTCAGTTCTTTAAGCTACAACATTGAAAAGAACCAAAGACCAAGCTGCTTTCTTACCAAAACACCTACCCCCTATAGAATCACTCAAGAAGGAAATTTTCCTTGCATTAAACCTCAGAGATTCAGACTCTATTCCTCCATCAGACTATCTGGATGATGGGTATCTCTTTACCACTGAGCCCTACATACAACTCCTTTCAAAAGACCAACATGTGGAGATCTTTCTCTAAATGAAAAACCCAACCTATCCCACTCTAGTGAAGGAATTTTACAAGAACCTTAAAATCCACAAATACTATGATGCTTTAAGAACCACTGTGAAAGGGAAGGAGATCACAATAACACCGGAATTCTTTATGACTCATAATGAGATGAAAAATAGTGGAGTAATACTAAGAAACGATAGGGATAAGCTCAATTTCAAGTATGATCTAAAGATGTGGCTTCCTAAAAGATTCTTTAGAGATAAAATAGCCATTCACTAGCCTAAAACTCCTAGAACTCTCCATTTTGTGATGGCTAGATTAATTCTAATCCGGAGGGGATCTCTTAATACTGCCTCTTCATTCCAGCATTCTATCATTTAACACTGGTTTAAAAGAAGAGAAGTCAACATGCCCATTCTGCTAATCCACTACCTAAAGCAGCATCAACATTCTCATGGTGCTCTTATCACTAAAATCTTAACTCAGAATCAAGTGGACTTCACCGGAGAAGAATCCATTGAAGGCAAAGCCATCCTGAAGAAAATTTTTTTAAAGCTTACCTTTAATGAGAAATGGGATAAGGCAAAAGCCATCAAGTAGAGGGAAGAAAGAAAGGAAAACAGCAAAGACAGGAAGGCCGGAGTTAAAATTGCTCCGGAAGCAAAAAAGGCCAGAACTACAAAGCCCAAGGCTCAAAGGAAAATAAACACCAAGCCTGTGGTAGAAGAAGATGATGAGGATACAATACCTCTCCCTCAACTAATGCAGAATACTCCTGAGAAGCCTAAGAAAAGGGGAAGGCTAATTAAAGCTGCTGACAAAATGAAAAAGCCAGTCTGTGACCTGAAAGTAAGAGAAAACATTGCAGTAGCAGCTGCTGCAATAAGGGAAGGATATAAAAAGGGGCAGAAAAGGAGTATAAAAGATTTCTTGGCTGAGGGAAATGGGTCTGATAGCGAGGAGACCAGAGATGGGGAGCCAGCACCTAAAAGGCAACTCCGGAAGAGGGGATTAACCTTTCGTGAAGCCTTAAAGGCAGAGAAAGCAAAGCTTAAAATCAAGAAGCCCGTTGCTGGAATAATAATTAAAGAACCAACTCCCAAAGCAGCCGCACCAGTTGATCTAAGCAAGGGCAAAGAACTGGTAGTGTTTACTGAGAGGCCAATTCCTTAGGATAATATCTCTTCGAAAGACCCTCAGTTTACTAAAATGATGTCAGCAGTTAAGGACAACCAAAAAATAAATCTATTGACCAAGGAGGGACCTGAAGCCTCATCCAGAGCAGTAGCCACTGACAGCCCACCTATCTTATTAGCTTCAAAAGATCTTGCTCTTCTCAAAGAAGCTAAATATGAGGATGAGGATTTATTCAACTTTCACGCAAGATTAGGGCCTCTTCCGAAGAACTTCTTGAGTATGGAACCTGAAATAGTGGAGATTGAAAGTCTTGAAAAGGCAAAATGAGGGGATGGTGATGACAATTCCACCATTCTAGGTAATGAAATGATTATGGTTGCAAGTCCTATTTAGGCATTAGGAGGGGAGATTGAGGACAGTTTCAATCTTCCAGATGTTGGGTCAGTTGAGCAAAATGTAGAAGATCAAATCAGGTAATCATTCTTCTATCTATACCTACTGCTGATGAGATTCCGGCTGCTGATGCCATGGAAATAGAGGATAACTTAGGTGCAGACTCTCAAACTGCATCTAAGGATGACCAGTCTAGCCCGGAACACAAAGTTCCAGAGGAGGTAGTTAGTCTGAGATCCATAAAGCACACTTCTAAAGTGGACTCTAAGAAAGAGGCTACTCCGAAGGAAAGGGCAACAGAGGACAAGGAAGAAGAGAAAGAGAAGGATGAATCCAGTAAATAAGAGAGCAGTAAGGAGAAGGATGCGGAATCCTCAAGTTCAAAAAATTTCAGAAGCAGTTCTGAGGACACTTCCTCATCTGAAGATACCCCCAAACAGATGACACCCAGGCATAATCCTGCAAGACCAGATAAGTTGTCCACTGCATTGAAAATGATTCACGAGGTGGAAATTGAGAGGCATGAGGAAAGCCATGTGAAGAGGACCCTTCAAAGCATCTGTACTTAACTCAAATCCATGGAGAGCATCATTTCTGACATATCCTTGGCTCCGGATTTAAGGTCTGAGTTGGGGAAAATCAAGGGATTAGTCAAAAAATATTGAAAGAAAAGTGCAGCGGTATCTCTTAGTAGAGTAAATTGCAAAAGCCTCATTGTCTAAAATCACTCTAATACTGGAATAAATAAGTATGGGTATTGCAGGAGCAAATTGCTTTGCAGATCAAGCACTTATCGGAGGCGATAACAACTACGCTACCTTATTGGACAAAATCACCTCCTCCTCTACAGAGACAACCAATGAGCTTAAAGAATATATCAACCGAAAGTTTGAAATCTTAGAAAAATTCATTCCTGGAGCAGTCACAGAAGGAGGGAAAGAAATTACCTCTGGACTTACCTTGATTAATGACGAGCATCAAGCTGCACAAGAAATGCTCATAAATTTTCTTGATGAAGCCCTCCCCAAACTACTGAAGAAGTAAGTGGATGGATTCAGTGATGACTGTGGCAGCCATGTATCCAGAACTAATGATTTAATAAAAATCTTTAAGAGGCTTTTTACAAGGATCTCACTATGCTCAACACTAGCATCCATAATGTCCGGAGAGATATCTGCCAGGATATAGATCTTATAAAGTCAAGTATGGATAATCTATCCATCTCCTCCTCTGGATCCTCATCTTCTGCTATGGACAGTCTTCTCATTCTGGTGTTCAACAATTTAGTCCAGCACATAGGAGATACTAGTTTCTTTGGGTATAAGTGTGGTCTAACTCTCCTTAAGTGCATGTTTCCATATTTTGATAAGGAAGACCAAGCTTATGCCTTGAAGATGATCCCTTCGATGACTAAATCATATAAAGAGCTCTAGACTTCTCTAAGGCCACTCCATCTTCTACCGGCAATGGTTAATACGATAATTGAAAAGCGACTACAAGGTAATGTTGACTATTCTGTCTACTCAGAAGCATGGCAAAAGAGCTGGGACCAACATTGGTACCTTTCTTGAAATGCAACACAGATGCAACCGTCTTTCAAGATGGAAATGTCACTTGTTATGGTTTTGTAATTCGAAATTCCACAGGTGATTTTGTCGGTGCAAAATCTGGGTTCCTAGTTTCGAATATATCCATTTCAGAAGCTGAGGCACTATCAGTTTGTGAAGCTTAGCTCAAATCACTCGAGTATACACACATTATTATGAAGTTCGACTTTCATTCAGTTATTTAGGACTGTAAAGATTTATCTCTTACTTTTATATCATGTTTGTTTAGTTGTGTAGCTAGAACTAATAACTTCATTGTACACTCGTTGGCATGAGGGGTGCACCTTGAATCTATGTTGTTGATTTGATAAGTAAATATTACAATCCTATTTCCCTTTTAAAAATTAAGAAAGATATTAGTCATTGATGAAATTAAAAATTGATAATTAAAAAAAATAATTAATTAAGAATAATTAATAATCCGGGATGGATGTACAATGGTAAATGCGTATACGGATAGCTCGTATAGTAATGGAGCTTCATGTGGTGGGGGAAATTTTTTTAGTTCTCGATCTTTTACGCAATCAAGTTGGCATTCAATAAATTAAGGGTGGCATAGAGTATGGCTCCAATGGGTTACGTTGTTATTATGCTATATAATAGGAGAACTGATGATATTCCATGGATTATTTTGTAAGACTGGCTAGCATAGCATGTCTTCGAATGATTACCCAAATGCAGGTGACAGTTTCACACATTTTGTGTAGTTTGGTGGAATTCCATTCCTCCATTTTGCGCAAATGATTATGCTTGTGATTTAAAATACTAGACATTTAACTTTTTTGTTTTAGTATAGGTTTTTTTTTCATTTTAGGTTTAAAATTTTCTAAAGGTGGGGGTTTGTAAAGTTGTGCAATATTTCAGTACTCTTTCATTTTTTTATTAATATATTTTGAGCTAGGGATTATTGTGGATTCAAACAATTCATTGGATCGTTCTATCCCCATAGGCTCGCCCTGCTTTTTTTTTTTTTTTAAAAAAATCTATGTTCAAAGATTATATATTATTTATAGGCATTTGTATAGGCAAGGCTTAATCGAACCTAATTAAAAATTAGTAGCCCAAATCCAGTCTAATTTAAAAAAAAGATAGGCTCGTACCTAATTATGCATTTATAAAATAATTAAATTTCAAGTCCAGCTCGTGATCCTATAAATTAATTTTTTTAATAACAATAATTAGAATGTTCATAAATAAAAATAATTATAATATAATAATTATAACTAAATTTGTAGTACATGTCACAAAATAAAGTTTAGATCCTAAACTTCACAAAAAAAACTTGAAATTTTCCACGACATAATCTTTTAATCAGAATTATATATAATAATATATATATTTATTAAACATATTAGTTTAGGCTGGATGGATCGGACTTGAGTTTTACTACTAAAACCAAGCCTGACATATCTTTATTTTGGCTACTTTAGATTTCAGTCGGGTTAAGCTTATTCTTCAATTAGTTTGTCTGAACTTGTCTCATAAAAGAAGGGCATAGGCCGACGGGTCCGGGCTCATGTCTTATTATTAGGGTTTTTTAGCTAAATACATAGAAACAAACCTATGAAAATTTACTTACTAACTCATATTTTTCTAAAGCCCACACTTTACCTTTCTCTTTTCATAATTACATACATCTATCTTAATTACATAATTTTAACTTTTAAATTTTATTTTTACTCGAACATAAGAACCATCATTGTAACAACAATCTCTCTTCTATTTAATTTGATTCATGCAACTTCAAACGACTATATCTCACAAACCGATAAGTTTTTGACACGAGACCTTATAATATTTTGTTCGTCTTATTTTTATCTTAAAAATAAAATATGTATTGAATATTTTGGTGCAAAAAAAATTTATCGCAGTCTTATACCAGTTTTTATCACTTTTTCGTAAATTTCTTATACCTGGTATAAAAGTGGTGTAATGTCCTTATAGCATCGATTTTTTATTTATTTTCAGGTAAATAACAGAAAGCATGAGCAACATTGTTCTCTTTATAGCAAAAAAAGCTCTTATACCAGGTATAATGGTATTAAAAAATCGGTATAAGACTGTGATAAATTTTTTTTGCTCGAAAAATATTTAAAATATGTCATTTTAAAGATGAAAATAAGATGGATAAAATATTCTAAAGGCTTATGTCAATAAAATTAACGGTTTGTGAGATATAGTCATTTTAAGTTGTAAAAATTAAATTAATTATGAGAGATAAAACTATTAAAAGTGGAATAGAGAAGTATTTATGAAGAGAAAAATAAAACCCTAAGTAAAAAGCTAAAGGAAAAAAAAGTTATGTAAAAAGAAATTGTATTTCCCTTAATTTCTGTTATTGTTATTATACAGTAAATATATACTCATTTGCTTATATAAAATAAAGTATTCATAATCTTATGGGTTGCTTTTTTGTATTTTTTTTCCAAATAAATAATGCGCTTACATTATTAAGTAAAGGAGAATCCTATTTATAATGTGCTTTAAATTTATGACTTTTAGAGATTTTTAATTTTAACCATTAGGTAAAGATATAACCACAAATTTGCACATGTTAGGATTCGAACCAAAAAATAGGGTTTTTTAGAATTTAGGTGCAAATTTTTTATCAATTTTGTAGACTGTGGTAAATTATATAATATATGCTCCTTTACATTATGTTTAAACATATATTATTGGTGAAGGATATGATGATTTTATTCTATATGAAGTAAAAGTTATTTTGCTCTTCATCATTAATGAATTAGTGACATCACCGTTAGATTAGTGAGATAAAGTTCAATCCATTGGTGATAGTGATAAAGTAAAAAAAATAAAGTTACTATGTATAATGTGGATTTCGTTTTATTCCCAATTTATTCATCATGTGGCTAACATAATAAGAAATACTAAATTTTTCATAACACTTATATTGTCAAAATTATAAATATTATTATCAATCACTTTTGCAATAATAAAAAGTAAATCCATAATACTATCATAGAATTATAATTGTATGTATAATAAATTTACAACAAAATTTGATAATTATGTAGCTATTTTTAAACATATGATAAAAAAATGAATTTTGATGCAAGATTTTTTTGTCACAAATTTTATTCTGTTTTTTTTATTCTGTCACTAATCATAATTATCTACAAAATTCAGGGAAAAAAAACCAATTATCTTCGATTTAACATGTCTCTAATGGTATGTCTTATTTAATTTATGAAATGTGTTAGTAATTTTTTCATTTTTCCTCTCCTATTTATTCATTTTCTCTCTCTAGTAAATTATCATATGTCAACAATTGAAAATGCGACACATTATTAGAGAGACAAAAGTTGTTGGGGGCGGGGGAACAAAGTTTTTTTCCCCAAAATTCAACATTTGTGGTAATGTAAACATGTAACTGAAAATTATGGATGTCATAAACTTGTTAGGCATTTTAATCATATCAATCAAAATTGGAATTTTCAATTATACATTAATCACAACTTACAAACTTCAACATGATCATGACAGCTTCTTGGCTGTTTCCTTAATTCCGATGTCATAATTTTTTTGTATTTTAATACTCCTCAGACTAGAAATTATTGTGATTTTAATTAATTCATGTTTTTTTAAGATAGTAATTAAATAAATGAGGTAGTTTATTAATTTACACTTTTATCAATATTTTTTATTAGAGTCCTATCATATTTTTATTAGACATTGGAATAAGACTATGATTGAAAGAATTAGAAAAAACACACATTAAAAATAGTAAATAATAATAAAAAAGAGACAAAAAAAATACCTAAAGTGATTATATTTAGTAGACGGAGGGAGTAGTTAATTTTAGTTTTGGAGGAAGTTGAGAATCTAGTTAAATTTTGAAATGTTTTGAACTTCTCTTATATTTAGCTATTAATTTGAATAAATTTTGAAGACTAAGGGTCTAAACTTTTTCGGCATGACATTAAGATCAATTGTTTGTGGTGCTGAATGTTGCGTTAAGCACTGTTAGGTTTAATAGTGAAACACCCCCCTAATATATGTATACAACGATACTACTAATATTTTTTAAAATGAAGATTTTGATTTTGAAACAAAATCCAATGAATACGAATAAGTGGAGGCATATCTATACAAATCTATCATTGTTGATAAATTCTACTACACCTAGTTGACAGTCTTATCACTTTCACATTAATTAACACATTAAACATCGATTAACTGTTCTCTGCTTTTACATTTTACAATTGGTAGCCTCACAGTAATAAACTTAACAATCTTGAATTAAAATCTGTTTTCTCAAATTCTAGATCACATTCTATGTCTATTTTTAAATTACAATATAAATTTATGATATATTATTTTTTTTTATTTCTCTCTCCTACAAATACTTTATTGGTCAAATTTGAATAAAAATACAGAAGGTAATATCGAATTGAGATAATAAAAATTAATTTACTTTATTGTTTTATAAAAAAAATTCAGCTTTAACCTCCAAGCTACTAGTATAATTTAAGAGTTCCAAATATAGGAGTATCTCATTCATCATCATACACATCTAATTAAATGCACAAACTGATGTTAGAAAAGGACTCAACCTTCGGCATTTTGTCTTATTATTTGTATCGAAATCAATTATTGTTATTCCCAACTAATTAAGCAATGTGTCGATTAATAATATTAGTGAAATTTTAATCTCTGGTTGACCGTACCAAATAGAAATATACTACTAATGTTTTAAATCTTTGTGAAAATGTTATAAAAGATTAAAGAGAAATGAACCACACATTAATAGTTAATACAAATTGTAGTACTAAATAATTATATTGTTTAGTAGTATAAATTTAATTTAACTTGAGGAGTACATTTAATTACACATCAACCTCCAAGTTAATGCACACTGGCCCACAAAATGAGTACTAGTATTACTAGCCATTAGATTTGATGTCACGTGAGTTTAGATTATTTTTCAGCTGGCTGCACGTGAGAATTCGTGTTTTGCATGGAACTTTATAACATTAGTTATTTTATTTGTAAAACAGGAGTTGTCTTTTGTATAATTTGTTCAATTTACCATCAAGTTCTGTATTTTGCTTTATTCTGACCTTGCAATTTTATTTCTTTCCACATTCAGCCACTCGCTCAATATTTTAATTTTTCTTCAAGTCTCAATCATTTTTAGCTTATCCACGTGGAAGCAGATGGTGGTAATCGATTTACATAGTACACTATATACAATTTTTTTTTTTGAAAAACTCACTATACTATATACTACTATTTAGCAGGGGATTACTGCATATATATATGTGAGTTGATAACAAAATTTGTTAAGTTGGAGGGGTGAAACATGTATTTAGCCTACATATTACATGATTTTTAGAATGTATGCAATTGTTAGACCATGGTGATAAATTATGAAAATAATTTGTTAGTTGGATTGTTTTTCTTGAGATAGACTCAAGTAAGGAACCTGTAAAGCAAACCAAAGACGCTACAATGTCAAAGTCATTAACAGATTAAGGGACAGAGAGTAAGAAAATGTCTTAGATTAGGATTAGAGTTCAAAGTTTAGAACGATAAAATTGTAAAGTTAAATCAACTTCAACCATCTATTGAATTTAAATGTTTGAAATTTAGTGTATTGTCAACCGTACAAACAACTAAATTAAAATCTCAATCATTAATCTCAATTTTACTACCAAGAAATCTAAATCCTAATTAGATTATCTACCTAGGCAGAGAAGTCTTAATAGAAGTCACAACCAATTCTAATTATGCTAGAACTGATAGCCCCTTTTAGGGAATAAGATGTAATCTCGATTATATTATACTCTCTCCGTTCCTTTTTGTAAGTCGTTTTAGGATTTTCACCAATATCAATAACATATTAATTATACAGCTATAATGACTAATTTATCTTTTACTAAAATTCTCTTTTTTCTTAATTACCAACTTATAATTCCATTAATTCATAATCTCTCTTGTAATAAATGAAAGGGTAAATTAGAGAAAAAATGGTGAAAAACATATTAATATTCTAAAGTGACAAATAAAAAAAATAAAATAAAAAAGCTAAAAAGACTTATAAAAAGGAATGGAAGAAGTACGAATGAAGAATTATACTTTTATTTTTATCAGGATACAACCACTCATATGAAATACTCCATTACTATAGCATGGTTAAGTTGTATGAATGGATGCTGACAGTGGACGAACATATTAAAGACGTTCGAATAAGTAGACCATATTATTTTACCTACCATTGTAGAGTCTACACAGCATACATAAAGTAGTATATATGTTACATGAATTATACATAGAGAGCCATACTATTTTTTTAAAAGCTCAATTTTAAAGAATTTTTAAGCTGTTGTCATAAAAAAATTTTAAAAATTAATAGCAAATATTTTTTAATTAATTAATATTAAAAGTCAAAATCATTTGTCTATTATCAAATTATGTTGTTCTATTAAAAATTTATAAGTGTAACTTTTTTGTGACATCAGCTCTAACAGCCATCTCAAATAATTGAAAATTTAAACATCAAAGTTAGATTTCGAACACTACAGAAACTAAAAGTGTCAGTTACATAAGACACATAGGCTCTATTATATCGCTATATATATGTTATATTCTTATAATAAACAATATGTTATATTAGATGGAATTTATATTTTTATATGTAATGTTAAAAATAAAATATACCTAACTTTTCATTAGACATTACAAAAAGAAAAAGAAATCAAATCAAATGTTCACATCATTTGTTTCTTTTTTCAATTAGGTAATTTATCATATAAGATTTTTTTGGCAATAGGTAATTAATCATATAATAATAAGCTGAAAAATGAACTGCTACAAGGTAATCTCGATCGGAAAAAATTGTCGACTGTTTATAATATTTCATTTCATATCTTTTATTCAAATTTTGATATGTGATATTTTTATCAAATTATTTTTTTCTTATTTCAGCTTTACGGTTAAAACTCAAAGAGAGATGTGGAAATATATTTAAAATATATTTTTTTTCATATAAATTAAATTTGAGTAGAATTTGTTGTGAAATTGCAAATCGTTCGAGTGAGTCCATGGGACAACCCACTATTGACACCTTCTAATATCACAGCCAATAGGATCTTCAATTTCAACGATTTAATTTGTTTTTTTTTCTCCATTTTTTCATTTCAATTTTGTAACACCATTCTTTGTAAAATTATGAACCAAGACTTACAAACTATTAGTTGCAAAAAGGTTCCAAATGAAGACTTTGAGTGGTCGGTCCAATATTATAATTATTGGATTCAAAACGATAGCTATTTCGGAGTCAAAATCAATAATTTTATAAATTTGGCTGTCCCCTGACGATGCAATTATTTTCTATATAATTGTGTTTGGATTAAGAGAATTATGCAATGAAATGGTATCGAAATGGATCAGATTCAAGAAAATAATATACCTTCTTTCAGGATACCCAAAAGGCAAAATCATTAACTAAAATAATGTGTCAATTACAAGTGGCTGAACCGGGGCTCTTGAAAATAGAAGAAGTTTTGTTTATTTAAATAGGGTCATTGGTTCGTTGATTATTCTAAAACTATTACTACTAATTACTAAAAGAAATTATAATGGAGGAGAGAGTTTGAAAAATAGAATCTCAATAATTATTATAAAGCCCGAACAATAATATTTCTATAAACTCCTTGTTTTGAAATTATAGATGCCCTTAACATTTCAAAATAAATGATTTTAAAGAAAACAAAATAGGTTTTAGTTTACTAATTTGATACCTTATTCTCTACTAATTTTAGTTAGATAGGTATACATTTTGGTAAATTTTGTTGTTTTAAATGGGCCTAATGCATATCTAGCTACATGAACTTGTCCCAAAAAATCTACTGTTTCCCTGAACTTTTAAAGTGACCCGTAGCTCCATCAATTTTTAAAAAGTCCTCCACTTAGCTCCCTGAATGCCATGTGTCAGATCCTGATTGGAGAGAAAAAATTAGAAAACTGGCATCTTTGAAAAGTTAAACCTATCAGAAGCTGACACGTGGCATCCAAGGAGCTAAATGGAGCACTTTTTAAAAGTTGAGGGAGCTACGAAATCACTTTAAAAATTCAGGAAGCAATAAAATTTTTAGAACAAATTCAGATAGTTAGATACACATTAAGCATTTTAAATGATAAGCTATGAATTATGGTCGGCAACAAAATGCAAGATAAAACCATGTAATTGTTAATTATTTTTAAGAAGAAATTAATTTACATGTGATTAACATACTTACGTCATCAAATTAATATTATAACAAGTTGAATATTATGTTAGGTATATAGACAACTGCTTGATATCCATTCGAATCTCGAAAGAACAAGATACTAGTTATTGAGAATTGCCCGACTAATTCTTGATTTTGTTCATTTTTTAATACCTAAACATACTCTTAATGTTTAAGAATTTCATGGACACATGCTTTTAGCATCTCCAATGTAAAAAAAACAGTTGTATATGTTTAGTTACAATTGTTTTCTACAATTTCAAAGATAACAAATATCAGCAATAACAAACATTTATCAGCAACAACTAAAGCACTACATTATCCTATCAATGATTCTAGGACTAGAATATAAAGAAAACTTGCAAGGAATCAATCAATAAAACTATAAATAGATACAAAAGTATACCTTATTCTATCGTTGTCTTTGAAAAAAAGTGAATTGATTTCCATCAATTTTAGATGACAATAACTTAGATAAAGTAATTGATGATTTCAATCTTTTCTGTAATATTAATTTTATAAAAAAAAGTAAAAGAGGAAGCAATTCTTACTCATTTTCAAATTAATACATTAATCCTAGTTAACAAACACTACAATTTTTATTAACCATTAGTAAGATATACATTTATATATCTTAATTAAAAGAAAATAACTAATTTTATATTGTCCTGCTTCATAGTGAAAGAAGGGTTCACAAATTTTTACCAATTTAAATAATTTTTAGCTAAAAATTTATCATACGATATCATCATATATCTTAAACTCGATTTTTATTTATGCATGTTGAACAAATTATAAAAAAATAATCTAAAAGTGTATCTAACATATCATTAACACTTAACTTTTGTCTTTTTCCTATTAAATAATAGTTTCTAACTCCTAGTAAATTGCTTTTAGTTACTTCGGTTTCAAATTAAAAAATGTTGCAAATAACAATAAAAACTCGTACTCCTTTCGGTTTTAAATAAATAGTTTTTTAGCCTTTTAATTTTGATTCAAATATACTGATCTTTTAGATTATTAATATAATATTTATTATTTTTTCTTTAATTTACTCTTACATTAATTAGGAAAGAGATTAAGTATATTTAAAAATTTGAATTGGTAATTATAAAGAAAGTGACCTTTATAAAAGATAAATTAATCTTTTTAGTGACTTAATTAATATTTTATTAATTTTGATGAAAAATTTAGAACGTGTTTTATTTAGAACCGGAGAAAATAGCAATAACGCTAAAAACAAACATTTTTTTATCCACAATGATTCTCTTGGTTTGAAATTTAGACAAGGATAATTTTTTTTTTTGGCTAAAGATGAATTTAAATGGTCACACAATAACTAATAAAATTGATAGTGAAATTTTGCTAAGTATATATATTTTAGGAAAAATTTATATGGGTCTCAATCATTGTTTTAAAACTCTCCGCCTAATTTTGTTCAGGCGCTATTTTGGGGCTCGTTGTCCGACTTTTCATTCTTCGAGCGCTAGCAGGAGCTGGATCGACATATTACCGCCTAGGCAACGCCTAGTCCAATTTTTCCCTAATTTTTAAGATACCGATACCTATAATAATTATAGTTTAATTTTCTCAATTCAAAAAAGGTAGCACGGTTGGTAAAACCAATATACAACAAAATATTCTCACCATACAATTTTCATTTTGAATCTCAAACCGAGAAATAGTATGCTATAAACCATAAAAAATTAGTGAGGATATTTATTTTTAAGGAATTGATTTTAATGCTGATGTGTTTTTATGTAAAAATTAACTAAGACTTATGTTTTCATATACTAAACTATATTTTTTTTAAAATATTATTGTATTATAATTTATTTTTTAGTTAAATTTATACTTTTATCTATTAGTAATTATAAAAAAAATAAAAATTTGCAAATCCACCTAGGTGCCGCCTAGGCCCTGTCCAGGCCCCGCCTAGGCGTTCAAAGCCCCAGCTGCTGGACTAGCGCCAAGCGCTTTTTAAAACCTTGGTCCCTGCATTCTAGCGTGGAAAAATGTCACTTCATACAACACCTGACACATGTTCCATTATGTATGAAAAAGTGGATACAGTGGGACAAGTGTTAATTGATATATAGAATGACATTTTTCCACGCTAGAATTTCGGAACTCGTGTAAAAGACCCCTCCTCAGTGGAATGGAGGCCACATCCCTAGGCCATAATAAAAGAACTCATATATTCAATATGTTACATTTACATGAAAATATAACTTCTTATATGTCAAGAGTTTTTAAGGGAGAATTACAATTTTTTTTTTATCTATACTATTATTTTCTTGATATGTCATGTGATGATACAAACCAAGTATAATTTTCAGTTAAAAATAGTTATTATAAGTGGATGCTCACAAAATCAAATTTTTAATAAAAAAAATCGTAATACTTCTACGAAATGAAAATATATTAGTAAAAAGGATTGTTACTTGTCTTTTTAGAATATAATTCTAAGAGCATTGTGAATTTTATCGTTAAGTAAAAGAAAATTGTCAAATAGCACGTGGATAACAATTTTTTCTATCACTAAAAAAACCTTTTCATTTCTTAACTTGTTTGAGAAGGAAGAAGGAAGATGGAATATATTTATTTTTTCTTCGGCCCCTCCACAACTTTCTCTACCATTACTAAGATGTGTTGATAAAAAAGGAAAATTTGAGAGGAAAGTAATAGATGAACTCTTTCTTCTCTTTGGGATTTGATAAGTGAGAAGTTCTTAACTTCTCTTCACGATGTAAATGAATGCATAGAATTCAATGTCTTAAGCATGGCCTAAAGTAAAAATTGAAGCTAGATTTACTTTATAAAAATCCGACTTTTTTCGATGAAATTTTTGGTATCATCTATTCAAACATTTTTTTATCTTTCGTTTCATCCTATCTACCTTTACCGACTCACATTTCGCCCTACCTATGCTACTTATCAGGGCTGTCTCGGAAATTTTTGAGGCCCTGAGCAAAAAATGAAATGTGAGCCCTATATAAAATGAAAGTATGTTTGACACTTTTAGTTTTAATAACAATTTCCTAAAATTGCGCAATTGCGCTAATGTTAAATTAATCTTACCTCATTTTCATGCTGCTCGAATTCATGACATATTCTAGTCCTAGGAATAGCCTCAACCTTTCAGACATTTGTCATTAACCGATATAGCTATATGATTTATTTCATATATATTATTATATTTTACCTAATTAAATTGATAATATATATATATATATATATATATATATATATATATATATATATATGTATGAAGTCCTAAAACTTCATTTAAAAAACACGAGAACAATACAACCATCCTATTACTTTAAAATAAAAGTTTATAAGAAATTATATATATATATAACATGTATCTGAAGTCCTAAAACTTCATTTGAAAAACACGAGAACAATACAACCATCCCATTACTTTAAAATAAAAGTCCATAAGAAATTCTCTCTCTATATATATATTGAAAAAATTAAACAGTTTTTTAAAATACATAATTATCTATGAAAATATTTTATATTGTCCATTTTTTTAAAAATTATTATATCAATCGATAATCATTAATTTACGAAACCACGAGTTTAATTATAATAACATCTATTTATTTTAAAATGAATAGTATAAATAAAAAAAGGAAAATGTATTAGTGTTTAATTTTAATGTAAACAAAGTATTTTTTTTAAAAAAATTGCCTCATATGAGCTTACAATAATAACGAAGGAAAACCTTATCCTACCCCACCCGAGTGTGGAATCGAACTTGCGACCCTTAGGATTACAGCTTCAAGGCTCAACTATTAGACCAAACCTTTGCCACTAATGTAAACAAAGTATGTAAAAAAGTAAATTTAAAATGTTTTGAATGAAAAAAATGGGACCTTATCATTAAATATTGAGAGAAAAAAATATAAGAGATTAATTTACAAATCCATTAGTTTAACTATAATAACATCTATTTATGTTAAAATAAATAACATAAATAAAAAAGAAATATATATTAGTGTTTGATTTTAATGTAAACAAAGATGTATGTAAAAAAACAAATTTAAATGTTTTAATGAAAAAATGGGCCTTATCATTAAATGTTGAGAAAAAAAAATATAAGAAATTGGGGTTTGATTGTAAAGTAATATTCATATGTAAGTCTAGAGAGAAAAAAACGTAAGAAGATGGAGGGCCTTATCATTAAATAACAGGGGAGAAAGAAAAATAGAAGTGCGGGTTCAAAGAATCGAACACAAAACTCACTGATAGTAAGCATACTTCTCTACCACTAAACTACTCTACACTCCATGCCTAATTTTACCACTGTCATATTATATTCTACTTATTTTTCACTCATATAATTATATAAACCCGAAAATCGGAGGCCCCTTAATAATCGGAGGCCTTGAGCAGTTGTTCATCCTGCTCGTGTCAATGGTCGGCCCTGCTACTTACCCCTATCCACCTCCCATTTTGCCTTGCCTACATGCTTACCTTCCATTTGGCCTTTTCTCAATGAACCTCTTGATTCACAGTCAGAATGATACATTGGCTATCTCAAACTCTCATGCGGTCTTCATCGTGCTTGTCTCAATCAGCAGTGTCGTCCCTGGGGCAGGCATTCTATGCGAACACCTAGGGCCTATAGTGAGAAGGGGTCCAAAATTTTTAAATTAATTTTTTATAGGATTTTTTGTTGAATATTTCAATTTCTTTTGTAATGGACCATAATATAATAGTATACTTTGAAATTTTAGTTATTTTATTATGCTCATATTGTTGGGAAAAATACTGAAGGGAGAAAGTAGAGAAATGTCACAAATCTATTAATCTTGGTGTGATTACAATGATGAAAACAATCACAATTTATACAAGAAATAAGGGAGGCTAATAGTTCATTACATAATGAAGATTAGATAGAAACTTGAATGGACATCAATACATTACATAAGTGCAAAATGCACGTTACTTTTCAACACTCCCCCTTTGATGTCCATTATTACGAATGGGGCATTGCCTCGTTAAAAACCTTACCACAGAAAAATCCTGTGGGACAAAAACTTTGGTTAAGGGAAAAAGAGTACAGTGTTTACTGCCCCTGTTCGTAAGAATGTTGAAGATCCTTGAGATGACACATTCCAATGTTGTAAACTAACTTCTTGCACGAAGGTAATGCTTTGGTGAACTAGTCTGCTAAATTGTTGCAGGAGCGAATTTGTTTAATACTTATTTCACCATTCTTTTGAAGGTCATGATTGAAGAAGAATTTTGGTAAAATATGTTTAATTCTGTCTCCTTTAATGTAATCTTCCTTTAATTGATCGATACAAGCTGCACTATCTTCATATATTGTTGCCGGATCTTTTTTAGCCGCTGATTCACCACATGCATCTCGAATATGTTTATTAATGATCTTAACCATACACATTCACGACTAGCCTTATGCATTGCTATTAATTTGATATGATTTCGGGAAGTAGCGGACAATATCGTACAAGATATAGCCATACTTCCATATGTGAATAAATAACCCATGTGAGACCGGGCTTTATATGGGTCAAATAACCCGTAGCTGTATATCCAACCAATTCAGGCTTATTTTCATATGAATAAAACAAACTAAAATCAATGGTTCCTCGAAGATAACACATCATGTGTTTAATACCATTCCAATGTCTTCGAATTGGTGTAGAACTATTTCTTGACAATAAATGAACACCAAATGCAATATCAGACCCTGTATTGTTAGCTAGATATACTAACTCAGTGCAATCTTGGAATCTCTTAAGGAGTTTTGATGATATTCAAATCATCAACATAAATTGAGATGATAGTGAATTCAGATCATGTTTTCTTTATGAAAAACACATGGACAAATAGGATCATTGTTGTAACCATTTTTCAATAAATATTCACTAAGGCGATTATACCACATGTGGTCAGACTATTTTAATCCATATAAAGATCCTTGTAACTTTATTGAATAAAGTTCTCGTTTGCCATATTTTTCTGGCAATTTCAATCCTTTAGGGATTTTCATGTAAATGTCATTATTAAGCAAGCCATATAAATAAACTGTAACAATATCCCTTTATTGCATTTGAAAATTTTGTTGCATTGCCAAACTTATAAGACAGCGAAAGGTTATTATATCTACTACTGGAGAATATGTCTCTTCATAATCAATTACGCTTATTTGGAAAACCTTGTCATTACAAGAAAATCAGTGATTTGCAACAGAATCTGCAACAGAAATTCCGTTGCAGAATCTCTTTTGCAATGGATTTACAACGGTATCAATTCTGTTGCAATATACGCTCTTACAGATCAATTTGCAAGTGGTTTCCATTCCGTTGCAGATCTACAAGTACATTTCACTTGCAATTCTACTTGCAGATTTGCAAGTACAACATCCTTGCAAAATACCTTCTTACAGATTTGCAAGTGCAAATCCGTTGCAAGATCCCTTGCAGAATGTGTAATTCAAAAAATAAAAAAAACATAGTATATTATTTGGATTGAAGGGAGATACTATGAATTATATAAAAAAAATACAAAACCTTCAATATCACTAAATTCACTTATCTAAGCTATAATATCATTTTCCCAATATACAAGATTCATAGACAAAAGTTAGTAAACAAAAAGCATAACATATACATGCAAAGAAGTATACAACGAAAATGATGAAACTTTCTGAGATAGAAAATTGGGACCATTATGCATAACAAGAGTTTCCAATATACAAGTAAAGTAAATCGGAGTCAACAAAAGGGAACACTAATGATATTTTAAGACAAATCAATTAACGTACACTTTTAGATGCATTTGAATATGTCTCAGGTTTTGATTTTGCCATAAGATCAAAAGGATATGCTCTATGTGATGTAGATAGATGATCATATGATACAACATGAGATAAAGAGTGATATTGCTCATGTGACAATTAATTATGCACATTAAACACAACTAGCTGCACATGTAGTCTTTGAGAATGTACATGAGTTCTATTGACTTTCTAACAGGCTCATCAACTTTTAATAATCGAAGAAAGAGCAAGAAAAATACCTTTTCCATTTGGAATTCAAGTTCCCCTTCACGCACTTCAACTCTTCAAGTTTAAAAACTAATATTTTCCTATAGCGAAAACAAAAATGAAAAAAAAGGAAGAAATTAAGTTTTACTACAGAGGTTATTTTTTCAGTATACATATGTAACGCACATTTGTAAGTTTCAGGTGCAGCAAACTTTAAAACACCAAAAGTAAAATAAAAAATTAACTTTAAAAGAATACATAGTTCATTTTTTAATCACTTCACATAGCGACAACATTTAATATACAACAATTCACACTATATCATTTGAACAAAGATAAAATATTTATTAAAACAAAGTAGTCTGAGTGGAATAACTTGCATATCTATCGCACCAACTTTCCTCTTCATTGTACTAATGGATGTGTTGAAAAAGAACATACCTTGAATGAAACCAGAGAAGTAAAGTACCAGTGAGTGAAGTGTTTAAGAATAAGGTAGGGCCTACAATAATAAACTAAGGTGGGATACGTCAAAATATATATAAACATGCACCTCTATATTCTTTTGTCATTCAGATTATAGAATATCATCAACTATTGAATCATGATTCGTGCAACATTAGTTTATGCAAAATAATGACTTACTTTGGACATTGGTATCTTGATTTTTGCTGACTGATTGTCACATTTGATGAACCCTTTAGTTCTGACCATAGTTGTTACGGGCGTGCCTCAGGCACAAGGCGCTTAAGGCTCAATGACCAGAGCCTCTTGGAGGGTCGGGCAAGGTGCGGTTCATCAGTCACACGCGTTTTGAGCCTGGGGCACACCTTGTGCACCTCAGACGCGTCTTCTGCGTCTTCTGCGCCTAGTAACTAATATTTAATGCACTTTTTTCTATATGCGCCTCAAGTCGCTCGGGTGCACGCCTCGCGCCTTGGTCCGCCTGACTCTCTAGCGCCTGAGTGCGCCTTGCGCCCATGAAAACTATGGTTCTGACCCATGTTTTTTTTCCACAAGCAGTGTCTCTTTTCCTATTTATAAATCAAAACTTTTTTTTGTACAAATTAGGTATATGAAGTAGTAGTAGAAGCTTATTAATAGTTGAAAGTTGAAACAGAGAAATGTGTTATTCAAAGAACTTGCACATCTTTGTAAAATATTAACTAAAAACCCAAGATTAAAGTACAACAAAAACAAATTTAAGCACGTATTTATCATGACAGTTATCCAACATCAAAAGACAATCAACAAAAGACAATCTCTTGTGCATTGAGAAATTAAAATATGTAGTCAGCATCTTACCGACATCAAAATGTTAAATCTTTACATTGTCTTTAACACCTCAATCATAAATTCTATTTAAGTAGCCAAAAGCTTCATTTCTAGCTACTTTAATTTCTTCATGATATTGTTTATTTTTTTCTATGGATATATATGCACAATTCTTTACATATTTCACCAATACAATTACAAGAACATAGAAAAAGGCAATTACTGAAGCTTGAAAAGTTTAAGTGAAGAACAATGTAAGTTCAAATTACAATTGATTCCCCAATCACCACTGCTATCTTATTTAACCTTTTCCTATCACCAACTACTAATCTAACAGATTTTTGTTAAAAGTTAATTAAACTTAATAAATCCTTCATTACCACATATTTTTTATCATGCAAATACGTAAGTCAATATTTGTGGCTATGGCAAGTCAATATTTTTGGCTTTGGCAAATATTATAGTTGAAATATTAGATTTGTGGGGTAAATTTTATTTGGATTTTGTGAGCCTTAAGCTCTATATAAGAGCTAATATTTGTTTGTTAAATGTAAGAGTGGTATTTTATAAAAATATAAGTGTTGTGGGTTGTATTTTTAGAGCTTTGTATTTTAAGTTTTGCCATATTATTAAGTTAAGCCCTTCCTCAATCCAACAAAGTGGTACCAGAGCCATTTTGTATCCAATTCTATTCCCAAAAATTCCCGAGTGAAAAAAAATCGAGTTTTAAGAAAGCTGCAGTAGCCCAGAAGGTGTTGCAATAGGCTATTTGTAGCGTTGCAAAAAGCTGTAAAAAGTGTCGCAGTAAGCCCAAAGTGTCGCCAATACTCAACAAAACGTTGCAATAGCCTCTACACTTCCAGAAACAATTTTTTCTAGAAAATTGCAAAAGTTCATCTAAAATTGCAAGGAAATATTTCCCTTGCTGTTTTCCTTGCAAAATCTGACTGAGGCTATAGCAACGCAGCAAAGTGTTGCGATAGATTTAAAAGCGTTGCAACTGCCCCTGTACTTTTTGAAACAAATTTTCCTCTACAAAAATGAATCTCAATGGTGTTTCCTTCAGTTTCCCTCAACTTACCAAAACTAATTACAAAAATTTGTGTATCAAAATAAAAGCCATTCTAGGAGCCCAAGATGTTTGGGATATTGTCGAAAAAGGTTACGAAGTCTCAGCTGCAAATGCACAACTATCTTAAGCAGAGAAAGTTTGCATAAGAATCGAAGAAACGACCAGAAGGCACTTAGTCTAATCCATCAAGGATTAGATGATGTAATGTTTGAGAAAGTGGCAGAAGCAACCTCTTCCAAGAAAGCATGGGAGATATTGCGAGTTTCTCTTCACGGAGCAGAGAAACTTCAAAAGGTTCGACTACAAATGTTGAGGGGAGAATTTGAGATGATGAGAATGAAGGAGACAGAAGGAATTGCAGATTATTCCTCATGAGTAAAATCTATAATTAATCAAATGCGGCAGTACGGAGAAAAACTCGATGAATCAAGAACCGCTGAAAAAAGTCTACGATCACTACTACCGAAGTTTGACTACATAGTAGTGGCCATAGAAGAATCGCGAGACACAAGTGCAATGATCGTTGATGAACTTGTTGGCTCATTGCAAGTACATGAGAAAAGACTAAATAGATAGAAAGAAGAGTCTATTAAATAAGTCCTGGCAGCAAAGGCTTCGTTAAAAGAAGGTGAAAATAGCCGAGCTGGTAGTTAATTCAGAAGAGGACGCAGTAGAGGCCGTGGAGGAAATGAAAGAGGAAGGGGACGTGGCAGAAATCAACAATTTGGCAGAAACAAAAATAATAACGGAGATAATCAGTCCACATGAGGCAGAGGTCGTGGACGTGGACGAGGACGAGGAAGAAGAGACTGGAGACAGATTGATGGATGAGATAAGTCCAATGTTTAATGTTATAATTGCTCGAGATTTGGCCACTAAGCATCAAAGTATTAGAGCCCACCAAACTAAGCAAAGGAGACAGCTAACAACATCCAAGATGAGGAGGAGATCGACATGGTTTTACTAACCCGTGAAGGTGATCATAGTCAAGAAAACAACATTTGGTATCTTGACAATGGAGCAAGCAATCACATGTGCGGGGATGATAAGATTTTTGTAGAACTGGACAAGTTGTTCAGCGGAAATGTCATCTTCGGAGATTCGTCAAAAGTTTCTATTCAAGGCAAAGGAACTATTCTCATTCGTTTAAAGAATGAAGAGCACCAGTTCATCAGTAATGTCTACTATGTTCCAAACATGAAAAGTAATATTTTAAGTTTGGGACAGCTGCTGGAGAAAAATTATCAAGTTCACATGGTGAACAGAAAGTTGGTGCTACCGAATGATAAGAAGGAGCTACTTTCAAGTGTGCCTGTATCGAAGAGCCAGATGTTCACTCTTAACATTAAGATGGACATGGCCAAGTGTTTAAAAGCTTGCATGAAGGAATCTGATTGGCTTTGGCATTTAAGATTCGGTCATCTCAATTTAGGAGGGTTGAAATTGCTAAGCCAGAAGAAGATGGTGCATAGTCTTCCCCCGATTGACAAACCCCATCAGCTTTGTGAAGGATGTCTTATTGGAAAACAATCAAGAGCTAGTTTTCCAAAGGAGTCAGCGCCTCTTGAACTCATCCATGCTAATGTTTGCGGACCAATGATACCAATATCATTGGGAGGTAACAAATATTTCTTGCTATTTATTGATGACTATAGCAGAAAAATATGGGTGTATCTTCTAAAGGAGAAATTAGAAGTTTTTGGAACATTCAAAAAGTTCAAGGCGCTCGTCGAGAAAGAAAGTGGCTGTTACATCAGAGCCCTGAGATCTAATAGAGGGGGAGAGTTTACATCAAATGAATTAAAAAGATTCTGTGAGTATCATGGAATCCGTCATTTCTTGTCAGTCCCGAGATCACCACAACAAAATGGTATCGTTCAACAAAAGAATCGAACTGTGATGGATATGGTGAGAAGTATGCTGAAAAGCAAGAATTTGCCTAAGGAGTTGTGGGTAGAGGCTGTCGAATGCGCTGTTTACATCTCAAATCTATCCCCAATAATAAGTGTGTCAAATATGACACCCCAAGAAGCGTGGAGTGGGAAAAGCCAAATATCTCTCATTTTTGTGTTTTTAGGAGTGTTGCATATGTTCATGTTGCTGATGAAGAAAGGAGAAAGTTAGATGATAAAAGTAAAAAATACTTGTTCATGGGATACTCAGAATATTCTAAAGGATACAAGATGTTCGATCCTGATACAAGAAAGACGATTATCAGCAGAGATGTCACCATTGATGAAGAAGCAGTTTGGGATTGGAACAATGAAAAGAAAAATTACAGTTTTTATTTTCACCATGGATGAAAATAATGATCATGATATGGAGAAGCCCGCCACAACATCAATGTCATATAGTCCCATTCCAATTGCATCTCGAGGACAAGACGATGATGAAAGTCAAAGTCCAAGAGAAAGACCTAAAAAATTTTATCTTGTTGAAGATCTTTACGATGCGACTAAAGAGCTCAATGAAGAATTAACTCTTTACTGTAATCTTATTGATAGTGAGCCTATTGACGCTGAAAAAGAAATGAAAGATAAGAAATGGAGAAAAGCCATGGAGGAGGAGATCAATTTAATTGAGAAGAATAAGACGTGGGAGTTAACAAAACTTCCAGCTGATAAAAAGTGCATTGGTGTTAAATGGGTCTTTAAAGCAAAGAAGGATGCGAATGGAAAAATTGTACGATACAAGGCAAGATTCGTTGCAAAAAGATATATTCGAAAGCCTGGTATTGACTATGATGAAGTTTTTGCACCGGTTGCTAGAATGGAGATGATCAGATTAGTGATTTCAGTTGCTGCCTAAAATGGATGGAATATCCATTAAATAGATGTGAAGTCAGCATTTCTCAATGGATATTTGGAGGAGGAAATCTATATCCAACAACTGTCTGGTTACATCGTCAAAGGCCATGAGGAAAAAGTGCTTAAGATGAAGAAGGCACTTTACAGGCTCAAGCAAGCACCAAGAGCATGGAATAGTCGCATTGACAAATATTTTCAAGTAAATGGATTTTTCAAGTGCCCACATGAGTATGCCTTGTACGTGAAAGTGAAAGATAGAGATATGTTGCTTGTTTGTTTGTACGTGGATGATATCATTTTCATTGAAAATAATCCTCAAATATTTGAAGATTTCAAGAGGACGATGACTCAGGAATTTAAGATGACTGACATTGGTATGATGTTATTTTATCTCGGCATTGAAGTGAAGCAGAATGGTGATGGCATCTTTATTAGTCAAAGTGGCTTTGCTGCGGAGATCTTGAAGAAATTCAAGATGGAGAATTGCAATCCTATTAGCACTCCGGCTGAATGCAGCCTAAAATTAACCAAGGATGAGGTTGGAGTTAGCGTGAACCCGATAAATTTTTAAAGTCTGATCAAGAGTCTCAGATACCTAACATGCAGAAGGCCCGACATTCTTTATGTGGTTGGGCTAGTCAGTAGATACACGGAAGAACTGAAGGAGTCTCATTGGAATGCAGCGAAAAGAATACTCCTCTATGTCAAAGGCACAACTAATTTTAGACTTCGATATTCAAAATCTGATCAGTTCAAATTAGTTGGTTATAGTGATAGTGATTGGGCTGGTGATAAAAATGATCGAAAAAGTACTAGCGAATTTGTATTTTTTCTTGGTGAAACGGCGTTCACATGGAGTTTGAAAAAGCAACCTATCGTCACATTGTCACCATGTGAAGCTGAATATGTTGCTGCAACATCATGTGTGTGTCATGCAATATGGCTGAGAAGACTGTTAAAGGAACTTCGATTGGCATAAAATGGTCCAACTGATATTTTTGTCGATAACAAGTCGGCATTGGCAAAAAATCCAGTCTTCCATGGTCGAAGTAAGCATAGTGATACTAGGTATCATTTTATCAGAGAGTGCACTGAGCAAAAGGAAGTCACATTGAAGAACATGAAAACACAAGATCAAGTTGTTGATATTTTCACAAAGCCACTGAAGTTTGAGGTGTTTAATCGATAGTGAGCGTTGTTGGGAATAACAGAAAATTAAGTTTAAGGGGGAGTGTTTAAAGTTAATTAAACTTAAAAAAATCCTTCATTACCACATGTTTTTTATCATTCAAATATGTAAGTCAATATTTGTGGCTATGGCAAGTCAATATTTTAGGCTATGGCGAATATTATAGTTGAAATATTAGATTTGTGGGGTAAATTTTATTTGGATTTTGTGAGCCTTAAGCTCTATATAAGAGCTAATATTTGTTCGTTAAATGTAAGAGTGGTATTTTATAAAAATATAAGTGTTGTGGGTTGTATTTTTAGAGCTTTGTATTTTAATTTTTTCCATTTTATCAAGTTAAGCCCTTCCTCAATCCAACAATTTTATACTAGGTTTAGATTTGCCAATAACACTTCTGTATGTCAAACAAACATAGAAACATATTCATAAACATAAAAAAATTCATATAAAACCTTCCAAAATATATTACCTTTCCGAGAGTCATCATATCTGTATAGTGAGTCAAGCAAAATGAAATTTCCCCTTGTACTCTTCTTGACTTAGTAGTTTATCTCGATCTTCTTGCTCGAATAAGAATCCTGATTGAGCAATTAAAAATCCAATTTTAACATCATATGAATAGATACCAGCCCCATTTTCATCGAAGGACAAACTAACATAAATGCATAAAAAAATTCACTAGAAGCAAAAACCATACATTACCAAGTAAATTGACATCACAAACAAAACGTAGAGCAAAAAATGGCAAAATGAAAGAAGCGAAGGTTGGTCAATTGAAAATCTCTAGCTTTCTACTCTAGTCCGTACAATCTAGGGTTCTCATTTTTATCTACTATTTTGGGAAATCAGTTTGGGAGAAAAGGTGGTCGGTGAGCGGCGGTGGAAAGAGAGAAGCGGTGGTCGACAAGGAGTGCTGAAAATTGAAGAATCAATGGTCTGCGGCTGAAAAAGGGAGAGAGGCAAAGAAGAGAAGAGAAACGCGTTGTGTTTTTTACAACAAAGAGAAGAGGAAACATATTTTAGGTTAACTTAGATTTAATATTTTACTAAATAAAAAAATATGACGGGATGTTCAATCATATTAATTAGTTTAAATAATTAAGTTTATTTATAAATAAAACAATCTATTTACAGATTAAATGATCCGATAATACGTCCATAATTTTTAGCTAATTACTAGTATATAGCTAATTTAAATAATAAATATTACATGTTAATGAAATTGTTAATTAATTATATTAGTTATTAAAAAATTTTATTTTTTAATTACGCGTAATAAAATATATTACATGTGTAGTAAAATAACTATTAAATAAATAGATATAAATGAAACTATATAGGTTATTCAATAATATATTATTTACATTTAAATTTTTTATTTACATTATTTATAAGGGTTTTCACGCCGCTAGGTTTTTTGCTTTCCCCCTCTAATCTTTTGTTGGGTTTATTATTTTCTGTGCTGTTTCTTCTCATCAACCATTACGCAATCTCTTGTTTTTCCTTTTGGAGACATGGCTACTGATGATTTAACAACACGATATGCTAACGTCACGATTGATGATGATGAATAGGACGAGGATGAGGGACTGGTTTATGGTGATGAGGAAATTCAAGAACCGATAGCTGGTAATGGTATTTTTCTTTTGGCTAAGGTGATCACTGATGGTCCAATTAAGGTTTCTGCGTTTATAACTATCATGAAAGGGGTATGGAAGCCTGTCAAATAGATGGCTATTAAGAAGATAGAACCCAATTTGTTTTGTTTGTGACTTTCACATGAGCTTGATGCGGATAGAATTCTTAATGATGGGCCTTGGTCGTTTGAGCAGAAGTTGATTGTGATCAAACATTTTAATTGGGGGATTTCTCCTAAAACTGTTCCGATGCACATGGTAGATTTTTGGGTCCATGTTTATAACCTAAATAGTTGTTTCTGGACTGAGAAGATGGCTGTTAATATAGGTAATTACGTATGGAGTTTTGTAAAGGTTGATAGGAATTAATTTCGAAGTGACTGGAATGAGTTCCTGAGAATTCGGGAATGCTTGGATATACGTAAGCCTATAAAAAAAGATGCGCATAAAGAGGGCTGGGGAGAGTAGAATATGTGCTTGCCAAATTTTTATTTTTTTATGGCATAATAGGCCACGCACACAAGTTTTGTGATAGTTTGTTTGATGCTAATGAAGACAAGAGAGCTCTTAAATTTGATCAACCCATTAGAGTGACAAGGAAGCAGACTCAATCAAGCAAGTCTGATCGCTTGTTTAGTGAACATATAAGCGCTAATCCATCCTATGTTAACAGAGCGACAAGTAGCACTAGTGGCGGTGGGGAGTAGAATACATGTTTAGTGAAAAAGGTAATGCCTAGGTGTGAGTCGGATAAGGCTGCACTTATTATATGAGATAGGAGTATGTGTGATAGGAATGATGTCACAGCTCTGACACTGATTGATGATATGGAGTGTGATGTTGCTTTAAAAAGGAAAAGAAGGGCATTTAAGGTAGAACCTAGTATAATTTCTAATAGCAATGTGATTTTGGGTAGGAATTTTTTATCCTTATAGGCGGGTTCTATAGTCGAACAGACCCGCTAGCAACAATGAGTCTAATATGCTGGAACTATTGTAGTATGGGCCCAGATGCAACAGTTCAAGAGCTACGGGAGTTAGTAGGTCGGATTTAACCTCAGTTACTTTTTCTTTTAGAAGTTCGAGTAATCGTATTGAGGAGCTTGGTAGGGGTATGGGTTTTTTGAACTAATTTGTTGTTAGAGGTGATGGTTTTAGAGGGGGTTTGGTACTCATGTGGGATCAATGTATGAGGGTGATGTTGCGTAGTTACAATGTCTCTCACATAGACGTTGATGTTACACTTGGAAATCATATATAAAGATTTACTGGTTTTTACGGGGAACTAAGATGTCACTTACGATATAATTTGTGGAATCTTTTACGTCGGTTGGCAGCATCAAATATAACTCCATGGGTGGTGATGGGTGACTTTAATGATATACTTTATGATAAGGAAAAGCAGGGTGGCCAGCCTTATCCTCCGAGTTGCTTTGCCATTTTTCAGTAGGCGCTTTCCGATTGCTTGCTTTCTGATATAGGTCATGTGGGCTTTCATTCACTTGGAAAAGAACAAGGTATGGAGAGGTTATTTTAAGGGAGAGGCTTGATAGGGGTGTTGCAAATGAAGAATGGTATAGTCTTTTTTTCGCAATATATGGTTCAACACTAGCTCATGACACCTAGCGACCATGATGCCTTAATGTTGTTCATTTGCAAAGAAATTCAGACTCATGCACCAAGGTTTTGATTTTACGATGAATGGAAGGACAAATCAGATTGTTGTGAGTTAATTAGCCGACAATGGAATTCACTACCTGAGGCATCATTGATGGGAAAATTGTCGACATTATCTACCAATCTTCAAGTGTGGAATAAGACTCATAAGGATGTATTTCATCGATAAATTAAGGATTGCCAACGTCAACTCAATTTATATAGGCGTGCATTTAATCCCACAGCTACAAATAGGTATATTGAGGCAAAGAAGAAGTTAGATAAGTTGTATCAGGAGAGGGAAGTGTTTTGGCGGCAACGGTTTAGAGTTCGATGGCTTCAATAGGGAGACAATAATACTCAATTTTTCCATAATTATGCTTCAATGAGGAGTCATAAAAATCGAATTAACTCTCTCCTTGACTGTTCGAAAGTTCGGTTAGATTGGAACTTGGGTCTTTAAGACCACATTACTGAGTATTATATTTTCATTTTTAAGAAGTTAGACCAGCTCGATTCAGTCTTATCAGCTCAATTAACTGTTGAGTGTCTGTGGTAAAGAACCCAGAGCTGTGTGGGTCGGTTACAAGGGAGGAAGTCAAAGCTATTGTTTTTGCGATGCACCCTGATAAGGCACTTGGTCTTGACGGCTATAATCCATGTTTTTATCAAACTTATTGGCATACTATTGGTGATAAGGTTTTTCAGTTTGTTTTAAGTGTTTTATCCAATTGTTTGCTCCATATTGATGTGCATTCAACAAATATAGTGTTAATCCCTAAGCTGAAAAATGCCATGAAAATTGCTGAGTATAGACCTATAGCCCTTTGTAATGTTCTTTATCCCATTATAGTAAAAGTATTGGCAAATAGATTAAAGGGTGTTCTGAATGATCTTATTTCTGAGAATCAAAGTGCGTTTGTTCCTGGTAGATTCATCACTGATAATGTCTTGATAGCTTATAAAGCAGGACATTTTTTGCACTGAAGAAAAAAGGCTTTGATGGTATGGTGGCTTTTAACCTAAACATGGCTAAGGCCTATGATCGTATTGAATGGCTTTATGTTAAGGCTGTGTTGAGTCGTATGGGTTTTTCTAGCATATGGATTGACTGGATGATGATGTGCATTTTATCGGTTTGGTATATAATATAAACTAGTGGTAGGAGTTTTGGTGATATTCTTCCTGAGAGGGGGCTTAGGCAGGGTGACCCTCTATCCCCATACCTTTTTATCTTATGTGCTCAGGGCTTATCAGCTGAGTTGACACGATTAGAGAATGTTGGTCCTATACATGGTTGTCGAGTTTCTAGAAATGCACCACATATCTCTCATTTATTTTTTTTTGCAGATGATAGCTATTTGTTTTGTGAGGCTCAGTTGAAGGAATGTAAACAATTGAAGGATTGTTTGAATGCTTATGAAAGAGCTTCGGGGCAGATAATTAATTATCACAAATCCTCTATCTCTTTTAGCTCGAACCTAGAGGATAATTATAAGCAGTTGATAGGTGATTGTTTCCAAGTTTCTTTATCAACCGAGACTACGAAATACTTGGGTATGCCGATGTCTGTAGGGCATAGCAAGATAGCATGTTTTGGTTTCATTAAGGATCATATTTGGAAGAGGATCAACATATGGAATTCTAAGTATCTAAGCTGGGGGTGGTAGGGAAGTCCTTATTAAGTTGGTCCTTCAGTCTATTCCATCGTACCTTATGTCTTTGTTTCGAGTTCCAGTTAGTCTGTGTGATGCTATTCACAAGTTGTTGAATTCTTTTTGGTAGGCATCCAATAATGGTGATCATAGAGGAATAAATTGGCAGATATGGGAGTTACTTTGTCGCCCAAAGAAGCATGGGGGCATGGGTTTTCAAAATCTATCTGACTTTAATATTGCACTTTTAGCCAAACAGCTATGGCGCTTTCTGATTTATCCGGACTCACTTGTTTGTCGTGTATTTAGATCTCGTTACTTTAGGGATGGCTCAGTTCTTAACGTAACTTGGCCTTCTACTTCAAGTTATGTCTGGAAAAGTATGTTTTTGGCTATGGAATTTTTTAAGAGTACCATTAGGTGGTGCGTTGGTGATGGTCAGCTGATTAATATTTGTACTGATGTTTGGGTCAACTCTTGAGATAGAGTTTTACTTACAGGAAAAGATGGTATGGATTTGCAAGGTAGAAAGGTGGATTGGTTAATTCAAAATGGAGATTTGAATTTGGACAGGATCCGGTTAGCTTTTGATGAGGAGGAGGTCCAATTTATTCTCCGCTTTCCTCTATCTCGACAAGCTAATATGGATATACCGTTTTGGCCACATGAAGCAAATGGCATTTTTACCGTGAAAAGTGCATACCGACAGCACTCTATTTCTCGGTGTGCATCTCTTCCTACCACTCAGTTAGTTTGGAATAAGCTATGGGGTGCCCCTTTACCGGTAAAATTGAGAATTTTTATATGCGAGTTATTATGGATGTGTTACCTGTTAAAGGTAATTTATTTCAATGACATGTGGTGGATGATCTAGTGTGCCCCATTTGTTTCCTCAAACCCGAATCTAGTTGTCATGTTTTGTTTGAATGTTCGCTTGCACGTCGTGTTTGGGAGATGTTTGATCCAATGCTTATAATTCATGTGCATCTGTCTATAGTGAGTATTTTTTAGGAATGGTTGAAAAATAAGCCTATTCTTTTTATACAACAGGATACGTATTTGCTTTGGGCCTCATGGTATGCTCAGAACAAATTTGTTTGGCAATCTATCAGCTCTCAACCGAAATTAGTCCTTTGTTTTGCTCGTTCTTCACTGGCACAGTGGCAGGAGGTGTCATGCTTCTCTCAGGCAGCCTCCGAGATGGTGCAGATGCAAAGACAATCGATGGTCGTTGGGAATCATGTAGTGGGTACGACATCAAGCAGCATTTTGAGCAGTACATGGGAACCACCGCTTACTCCGTTTGTCAAGTGTAATTCAGATGCCGCGCTTTTTCATGATGGCGAGAAGGTTTGTTACGGTCTTGTGGTCCGCAATATAGGGGGTGATTTTATGTGCGCAAAGTCCAGATTGTTGCAACCACATATCTCTATTCTTGAAGCCGAAGCTTTATCAGTTGGTGATGGTCTCTCTTGGCTAAAAGTTGTTGGTTTCACGCACATTGTCATAGAGATTGATAATACTTTGCTTTTTTATGCTTTAACTAGCCCCGGTGATGGTTTTTCTTATTTTTCGTCTTTTGTTATGGATTGTAAGTTCTTATCTCAAAACTTTATATCGTGTGTTTTTAGTCTAATTCCTCGAACTGTGAATGAACTAGCACACATTTTAGCGCGCTCTGCTCTTTTTGATGGGGCAACGGGGGCTTGGATGTCTTCGTCGCTTCTTTGTGTTGCTCATCTTTTCTGATTTAATACAATCCATTTTCCTAAAAAAAAGAAAGAGGTGTTTTATTATTCTTTATATATAAAGTTTTTTTAATTAAAATAATTTTATTACGGAATGTTGAAATACTTGCACAATCCTTTGCAAATTATCCCTCCAATTTTTCCCGCCAAGTTTTTGCAACGGAAAATGTAATCGCTTGCAAATTTTATTGCAAATATATTCAATATTTTAATTTTCATACTTCTGAAACGGAATTTACGTTTCCTTGCAAAATCCGTTGCAAAATAGAAAATATGCAAGCATTTCCTTGGATATTGCAAATTTTCTTGTAGTGTGTATAACAAGTCTCGCTTTATATCTCACAACTTCATTTTTCTCATTTCTCTTTCTTACAAAAATCCATTTATACCCCACAGATTTTACACCTTCTAGTGTTCGAACAACTGGTCCGAAAACTTTGCATTTTTCAAGAGAATTTAATTCTTCTTGAATTGCATCTTTCCATTTTAGCAAATCATTTCTGATTTGACAATCTTAATTGAACTGAGGTTCATGATCCATATTTTCATTCTCAATATTCGTTGCAACATTATATGCAAAAATAGGATCGACAACCAATTTATCTCGATTTCATCTTTTTCCATACTAATATAATTTATTTAAATTCTTCATTCTCAACAACTTCAGGTGTTTGCACTTCAAGTGCTAGTACTTCTACAAGATGTGTATTTATGTTAGTACACTTAATTATGATAAACTATAAATGAAAAATGAATATGAATATGCAAGAACGTAAATAATAATAATAATAATAATAATATATTGAAATGGCAAGTAATTAAATATATCTTTCTTCAACATGAATATCTTTATTGTCGATAATTTTCTTTTCTAGGATTTTCATCCTTTATCCAGTTGGTCATTCATGCTTCAGACATGACAAAGCGCTTTAATAATTAGTTTTTCCATAAAACTCAATATGAATTAATGCATTTACTAGTATATGAAAGCTCAATACTCATTTTGAATCCATATGAGAAAGTGATGGAGCATTCGTAAAGTGATGGAGCATTCCATCTTATTTTCTTTTCTAAAATTATATTTTTATTCCCTCCCCCTAATTTTAGGAAAGTGCTATGAAAATAATAATGTGCAAATCATGCAGTAAATATATTATCAGTTAATAATTTAATTATATTTCATTATTGAATGACAGATTTATAGCTAATATATATTTCTAATCTCCTTTGTAGACTTATTTTAATCCTTTATGACGAAGCAATAAACACATATATTGTACAATCAAAATCTCTAAGATGAGAAATATTGGACTTATGACCAAAAGTTAATTGTAATGGGGAAAAATCTTGGTAACTTGTTGGTCTTAAAATTTTTTGCATATAAAATTTGTTGCATGCAATATTGCATAACCCCAAACTGTAGTTAGGATATTTGTTCGCATAATTAATGTTCGTGCAATTAATTGTAGACGTTTAATAAATGATCACACCATATCATTTTGAGTTTGAACATATGGGTTTGGATTTTCAACTTTTATCGCAATTTATAAACAAATTATTAAAAGTATGGAATGTAATTCTCCAGCATACATGTGATATTTTATTGAACATGTATTTCCACTTCTTCAAGAAGTGGACTTAATAACTAAAAAAATTCACATTGTGAATTAATTGGTCCACATATATCACATTGTAGGAATAGAGAATAATTCCAACCTAACTTATGGAAGGTTTTATTATCAATTTCATTGCGAACAAGCAACACATAATAATTTATTACTTTGAAAAAATGTTTGGTTCTTCAATTGATGTCCATGTGCATTTTCTAAAATTTATCTCATCATTTTCGAACCAGGATGATCTAATTTTACACATGTATATATCCATATATTTTGATCTCAAAACCTAGTTTTAAAACATTCTTTTAATATCTTCTTTCACAACTAATTTTTACGAATAAAATTTTGTGAGAATTTAGGAAAATAATGCATTTTTATTATAAATTTTGTTCTCCTTAGTAATAAAATACCAACTCTTATGGAGCCTTGTATTATATTTGAAATATCAGATATAATGGTTACTTTGTATTACTCATACGTAGAGTAAAAAAATATTCAACTTCTTCTTAAGCTTTTAACAATTTTTATCTCCTTGATACATTAATACTGGCTCTTCAGGAGCATTCAACAATTTTGTGTTACCAATATCATGATAATATGCATTCATATCCGGACTATAACATTTGCTCTATTAGCATTGACATCAATTAATACCAGGAAATATTCATTTCCTTCAATCAAAAATTTCAATTTGATATTCCACTTCTAATTGTCATTATTATCATCACTTTGATATTCCACTTCTGGTGGAAATTGCTAGCACACTCATATAAAATAACTGGTACCATATATATTATAATAATTTAATAAAGATCTACAAGATCTTTAATAGTCGACTATCTTACTATAATATATTTCATAACTTGAATAAAATTAAGTAAATAATAATAAAATAAAATAAAAACTAAAATTAAATTTTAATAAAAGAAAAAATATAAATGTTAGGTTAGTGAATAATTAATATATATTCTATCATTATAGTCATGTATTGGGCATATTATATGCCCAATTTTATTTTCCACTTTATGTGGTTATATAATTATATTAATGACTACAAAATTACCATTAAAATTTCTATAATGATATAATATTCACTTCAGGGAATATATCACATTCACTTCAGGAAATATATCTGATCTAATAAAACATGTGTTGGAAAACAATAATCCGGATAATAAAATCTATATACATCTGAATCAAGTTTGAAATAAACAAAAAATAATGTAAGTGATTCTCTTAAAATCCAAATGGAAGCATCCGGACAAAGCCAAGACCATTTGTTAAGACAAAATCAGAAACTTAAGCAAAGGAGAAAATCAAGGTCAAAATTTGGAAAAGAAACAAACTTCCGTTCCCCAAGACTTGCATCCAGAAGAACTAATTGAAGCCATATCCGGAAGGAAGATCCGAAATAAATAGATCCAAAGGACATTCGATGACTCATCCGAAAGACCTATATCTAAAAGCTAAGGAAAGTCTAAAACATATCATTCCTTCCGCCTCTTTGATCTACTATAGTTAAAGATTACTTTTCCCAAGAAATAAAAAGATAGCTTGCACAAATCAGGGAAAAGTCAAAAGGTTCTGACACAGGACAGAGAAAGTCTAAACTACTTTTTCTATTAGACCAATAAAGGCGCACGGAGAGCTCACCATATATGACAATTGGTATGAAAGTTGGTGTATCACAAAATGACAAATAAAACGATCACTGACAACTGTCAAACTTCAATCCCAAGAATTCAAACGGATGAAAACACAGTCTAATGGACTGATCAACGGATCCAGAAGCTCCACATCACAACCTGATCAAGGGTGAAGATTGAATGAATGCTTACCAACCACGAACGGCTACATTTATTATCAAAGCCTATGAAGAGAGCTCTTCACTAATTAAGAAGAGCGACTGATCGACTTACAAAAGCAAGTAACAAAAGCAACAAACACTCAATCAGTCAAGATATTCCCTCCAAGAACCTTTAGTTCCAAATCTGTTTGTAAGGATTCCCAAGTGAAACTATAAACTTGAGGAACTCCAAAAACCAACCTTTGTTATACACCAAAGAGTAAGAATCTCCAACTTAGGTGAGTTGGGAGATTGGGATAGAACTTAAAGTAAGTGCTTTGAGTGACATCTCCCTATAGGACTCAGCTTAGATTTAAAGTAGAAGGCTAAGTGGTATATCCTACTAAAGATAAGAGGACTCAGCTAGGAGTTGGTGCTTCTAGTAGTATATCCTACTTCCGGAAGGGGTCTCCATCCGAAGATAAATCTGTAAGGCTTGATTCCTGCCAGTTGAAAAGGAATCCACTAGTGGATAAGCTTGGAAGAAGGAAACTCCGGGGACTGCACGTAGGCGGGGCCGAACCAGTATAAAACGCTTGTGTTTGATTTATTTTTGCTTTTACTATATTTTACTCATTTACATCATCCAGATTCATTCTTCGGATTATATTCATTATCCGGAACCATCTTCTGGATCATAATCAAACACGCTACACTAAGACTTTCTCTAAGTCTATAAATTTCGAGAAAAAAGGGCCATTCACCCCCCCCTCTGCCCTTATAATTACTTTCACAGGGACCAACAGGTGGTATCAGAGGGAGTGCTCAAACTAGAGATCTAACAATCTCAAGCTAAAGGTCCACATATTTTGATTCATAAATCAAAATGAGTGTCTAAAACTCGTAACTTCTGCCCGAGGGTATGTCTGTTACCCATCCACCACTCTTCACCGGTGAACACTACACGTTTTGGAAAAACTGAATGAAGAACTTCATTCAGTCATAAAGTATGCAAGCATGGTTAGTTATTAAATATGGTCTATATGAACCTACTTATGAAGTAGAGGGCATGACTACCCGAAAACCATCAAGTATGTGGGATGATAATGACTTTAAAAAATTGCGTGAAAATGCAACTACTATTAACATGCTTCATTGTGCTCTTAGTGCAGCGAAATTCAACAAGATATCCGAATGTGAGAGTGCAAAAGAGATATGGGAGAAGCTGGAAGTAACCTATGAAGGAACTACCAAAGTAAGAGAGGCTAAACTTGATCTACTCCAACAAAATTTTGAATCTTTTAAAATGGAGCCTAAAGAATCAATCAGCAGCATGAATACTAGATACACAAATCTAGTAAATGAAATGAAGAGGCTAGGGAAGGAGATCCTAGAAGTAGATATGGTCAAGAAAGTGCTCCAGAGTCTCACCAAAGAATGGGACAATAAAAAGGCTGCCATTGAGGAAGCTCATGACTTAAATTTCTACAGCTATGATAAACTCATTGGTAATCTTATAACTCAAAAACTGCCCTTGGAAAGATACAGCCAACAAGAAAAGAAACCTGAGGAGTGAAAGAAGGCCATTGTACTTAAGGCAGAATCCACTGGATCAGGGTCATCCGGAGAGGAAGAGCAAATAGATGAGTCAATAAGCACTAAAGATCAACTAGCTCTATTGATCAATAGGCTAAATCGATTCATACAAAAGAAGGATAGAAGAAGATAAAAAAGGTATGAATCTCGAAAATCAAGGGAAGGCACCTCCGAAAGAGGTAAGCACAGAAGAAATCCGGAAGAAAAGAAAGATCCGGAGAAAGATGCTGCCTGTTTCGAATGTGGCGAAAGAGGCCATTTTAGAACAAAATATCCCAAACTCAAGAAAGTTAAGAAATTCAAAAAGAAGGCAATGGTCGCTACATGGAGCAACAGTGAAGAAATCAGTAGCTCATCTTTAATAGAAGAAGAGGAAACTGATAACTGTGCATTTATGGCTCTAACTGAACCGGAAGCATAGCAATCCAGAAGGAACGACTCGAGGCATGAAATAATGCAAATTGAAGAAACAAATTCAGCGAACACTGAGGATTCAAAGAAACTCACATCAAAGGATAAATGAAGTGAGAAGACAACCACAAGCTCAAAGATTTACTGCTGCTCAGAAGGGAAAGGCTAAGGTATGCCTTAAATCCATAATAGATCAGCACATCTGGTACATTGATAGTGGATGCTCAAGGCACATGATAGGTCATGAGAAGGCCTTCATCACATTAACCCGGAAGAAGGGAGGCAAAGTGAGCTTTTGGAGACAATCGAAAAGGTTAGATCATTGGTCATGGAACCATTGGATCTGGATTAAAGAATGAAGATGTCTCACTAGTTGATGGACTGCAATTCAACCTACTAAGTGTGGCTCAATTATGTGACAAAGGAAGAAAAGTCACATTTAACTCTGAAGGCTGCTCAATTTATGATAGTAAGTCTAATCAACTTATTCTTTATGCACCTAGAGTAAATCATGTCTATTCTGTAAACATTAAAAATGATAAGAAGAATATATGCCTAGTGTCTAAAGAAGAAGAGTCATGGCTATGGCACCGGAGATTGGGACGTGTAAGCATGAATCTCCTATCCAAATTAGCCAAAAAGGAATTAGTTGAGGGTTTGTATAAGGTTGCTTTTGATAAGGATTATCTATGCACCGCATGGCAATTAGGTAAACAACATAAGAAAAGTTTCCCTTCTATATCATACATTCCTTCCAAAAGAGTACTTGAGCTCTTGCACATTGATCTTTTTGGTCTAATTAAGCCACTAAGCTTAGGTAAAAGAGAATACACCATAGTCATTGTAGATGACTATTCTCGATATACCTAGGTTCTCCTGCTAACCAGCAAGGATTTAGCATTTGACTAATTCTCCAAAACATTCATCCGGATATAAGTAGAACAGGGCATACACATTGCATGCATCCAGAGCGATAATGGTGGAGAGTTCAAAAATAAGCATTTTGCTAAATTTTGTGACTCCAAAGGCATTGAACATAACTTCTGTGCTCCTCACACTCCTCAACAGTATGGAGTGGTAGAAAGAAAAAATAAGACCATTGTCGAAATGGAACAATGCTAAGTGAAAATTATATGCCAAAATATTTCTAGGGTAAGGCTGTAAACACAGCATGCTACATCATAAATAGGGCTCTCATTAGAAAAACTATAGAAAAGACCCCATATAAAATCTGGAAGGGAAGAAAACCAAAAATTGGATACTTCAAAGCATTTGGATGTAAATGCTACATCCTAAATGATAGAGAGCAATTAGGAAATTTGATCCTAAATCTGCTGAAGCAATTTTCCTCGGCTACTCAACACATAGCAAGGCTTATAGAGTCTTCAATGAATGAACCCAAATTGTAGTAGATTTCGATGAGACTAACACTGCAGGAAAGAAAGGCTACCCACCGAAAGATCAAATTTTGGAAGCTGAAGGATCTGAAGAAAGGAAGAAAAGAGAAATTCCTGACTCATTTCAAATCAAGAGGTACAAAGAGGAAGATGTAGGAATAACCTTTGATCTAGAAATACAATAAGACAATCTTAATCAACCAGGAATTGACTTCAATGAAAGAGTAGATGAAGCTGAAGTAAAATAAGTTCAAATTCAATATAAAGGCCTAGAGAGGGAGATCCGAACCCACAAAGATCATTCCATAGAGAATATTCTAGATGATATTTACAATCCAATTAGAACCAGAGGTTAGCTCAATCGGATGATGAGCCATTCCGCTTTTGTCTCTCTCATAGAGTAAAAGAAATTTCAAGAAGCGAAAGGGGATGAAAGCTAGATGATGGCGATGTAGAAAGAGCTAGATCAATTCACCATGAATGATGTATGGGATCTTGTGCCCTCTCCTACATAAAATTCAGTAATAGGCACTAAATGGGTGTTCCGAAATAAACTTGATGAATCTGGAGCAGTAGTAAGAAATAAGGCGAGACTAGTTGCTCAAGGCTACAATCAGCAAGAAGGAATTGATTTCGAAGAAACATTCACTCCTGTAGCAAGACTAGAAGCAATCCGGATCCTATGTGCTTTTGCATCATTCATAGGGTTCACATTATACCAAATGGATGTCAAAAGTGCATTTCTAAATGGTGTCATTCAAGAAGAAGTGTATGTCAAGCAACCACCCGGATTTAAAGATCTGAAGCATCCGAATCATATCTACAAACTAAAGAAAGCTCTCTATAGATTAAAGTAGGCACCAAGAGCCTGGTATGAAAGATTGACCTTATTCCTTATATCCAAGGAGTATACTAGATGCAGGGCAGATACCATACTCTTCATTAAGAAGAAAAAAAATGATATTATTCTAGTCCAGATCTATGTGGATGATATCATTTTCGGCGCCACTGATGAAAGAATGTGCAAAGAATTCAACTTTCAAATGCAGAAGGAATTTGAGATATCCATGATGGGAGAGCTCAACTTCTTCCTTGGTCTACAAATCAAACAAAGTCCAGATGGGATTTTCAAAAATCAATCATAATACACCAAGGAGATCTTGAAAAAGTTTAAAATGGATAGCAGCAAACTAATGTCTACTCAAATGAATTCAGACACAATCTTATCCAAGGACTGTAGAGGTGAAGATGTTGACCAAAAGCTATATAGAGGAATGATTGGCTCACTCCTATACTTAACAGCGTGTAAACCTGACATCCACTATGCAGTATGCTACTGTGCAAGATATCAAGCTAATCCCAAGGATTCTCATCTCAAGGCTGTCAAGAGGATATTGAGATATCTCCTAGGAACCACGGAAGTTGGGTTATGGTATCCTAGTAATGGAGACTTTACTCTCCAGGGGTTCACGGATGCAGACTATGGCAGAGATGCTCTTGAGAGAAAAAGTACATCAGGAGGATGTCATTTTCTTGGAGACTACTTAGTCTCATAGTATAGCAAGAAATAAACTTCAGTTGCCTTATCCACCACAGAAGCTGAATACATAACAGCTGGAAGTTATGTTGCTCAACTCCTATGGATCAAACAACAACTTGAAGATTATGGAGTGTAATCTGGATATGTGGATGTATTATGTGACAACAAAAGTGCTATTGATGTGTCAAAAAATTCGGTGCTTCATAGTTGGATGAGCATGTCAACATCAGGCATCACTTCATTCGGGGATCATGTGATGAAAAAAGATGTTGTACTGGTATATATCCTAACAAATGAACAAAGAGCTGATATATTTACCAAACCCTTAAGTAAAGATCAATTTGAGAAACTGAGAGAATCAATTGGAATGACAAATCTAATCTAGAAAAACTCTAGAAGATAGCATCTAATCAAGCAGGATGTTGAGATAAAATTCTCACTCCGGAAGAAAAGGAGAGTTGAAAAGTATATTCCGAAAGATTGCCACATCAGCCGATAACAATGACGTATGGCAGTAAAAGCCTATAAAGGTAACTGATACTTTTTGAATTTCAAAAGTCCAATGGCTGTTACACGCACCGTAAATACAGCAGTTAATTCAAAAAATAAACCATTCCCATTCTCCGGGTAAATTGAATTCACCTCTCTCCTAAAATCTGACTACCATGTCATCAATCCAGTCAAAAACGTCGGAGTTCAGATTACAGTTATACCCTCACTTTGAAAAGTCTATATAAACCCCCTCAAAATCCCTTCTCTTCTTCACAAGAGCAACGATTTCATTGTTACAGTGCAAAAATTCAAACCTAAAACACCATCTCTCAAATACTTAAAAATGGCAGCTAAAAACACCTCAAACACCCTCGAAATCCTACCAAGTAAAAACCACTTTCAAGTATCTGACTTGAAAGAAGCAGATTTTGAACCCTTAAACCTCAAAACCTCCAATTTCATCATCCCTACTAATCATCTAGGAGATGACTATCTATTCAAAACTCTACCCTTCTTCACCCTAATTGAAGATCAAAATCTGTTTGATCTTCTCAAAATAAACTGCCCAACCTATCCCAAACCGGTGAAAGAGTTCTACTTAAATCTACATGCGTATAATCATTTTGATGCCCTACGCACTGAGGTACAAGGAAAGATTATCCTTCTAACACCAGAATTCTTTGAGAAGAATCTAAACATGAAAAATTCTAGAGTACTATTAAGAAAAGATAGGGATGAAACCAAAATTGAGTATGACTCCAAGCTGTGGCTCCACCAGAACTACTTTGGGGATAAATTCTCAACACACTTCCCCAGAATGCCCAAATTCCTGTAGCATGCTCTAGTAAAGCTCATTCTAATAAGGAAAGGGTCATTGACTATAGTCTCTTCCCTCTAGCACTGTATTCTGCAGCACTGGGTTGGCAGCGTGGAAGTAAACTGGCCAGTCTTAATCATCTATTACCTCAAGACCCATGTCAACTCCCATGGCACCTTGATTATAAGAATCCTCCAAGCGGCAGAAGTGAGTCTAACAGGGTTTGAAGGGATTTATGGCAAACCCATCTTAGAGAAGAATTTTCTGAACCTCTGCTTCAATGAAGAATAGGAAGAAGAGAAGGCGAAGCAAAAAAGGGACGAACGAAAAGTTAAATCAAGAAAAGTAGCTGATCCGAAAGCAAAAGCCCTAGTTCCCAAAAGGCCTAAAACCATAATAGCCAAAGCTAAAAGATAAGTGGAACTGATTGATGAGGATACCCTGCCTCTCACTCAAATCCTAGGCTCTAAATAGCCAAGGCCTAGAGGCAGATTGATTAAAGCAGCAGCCAAGAAGGGACTGCATGGGCTTACTATGGGTCTACCTGAAATCGCTACAAAGGCGATTGAGGCTGGAAGAAGAAAAGCCAAGAGAACTTTGGCTGAGATGCAAGAAGAGGCTGATAATGAGGAAACAGAGGATGAGGCTCCTCCTTAAAAGTAGATCAAGAGAAAAGGGCTAACATTTGATGAAGCTCTTGCTGCTCAAGAGAAGAGAGCTAGTGAAGGCAGGAGGCTTGCTGGGATCATACTAAATGAGGAAGCAAGGCAAGAGCCACCTTAGATAGAGCGCATTCAAGTAAAGGGAAGAACGTTCCCGGTGCAACAGAATTCATAGAATAAGATGATGAGCAATATGCTGAGATTCAGGCAGCTATCAAGGAAAGCAATGTAATGAATTAGAGGAAAACAACTGAAGGACCTGGTGAATCATCCTAAACTCCCCTAATACTGGTACATCTAGAAGACATGGAGACTCTATCCAAAATTCTGAAAGCACATAAATTCCCATTTGCTGAAAGAGCAGAATCGCTTTCGGAAAATTTGCTTGGACCCAGTAATGAAGTCATGATTCTTGAAAGTCCTGAAAAGGCATTGGAGAAGAATGTTAAGGAAAATACCAACATACCTGAGGAAGAAAAAGAAAGTCCTGAAAAGGCAACTATAGGGGTGGTTGAGGACAGTTCCACCCATCCGAAGGAAAGGCCGAAAGAAGAAAGGAGGGATGAGGGTCAGACACTACAAACCATTGAGGTAACCCTCAATCTTCTTCATCTTTCTTCTTTTGAAAATAAAAAGCACAACTTAGTTACAATCTCTCGTAATGCAACTAAGGATATAGTGCCAATCCCGAAAGTAGCAGCTCCAAAGGAGGGAGAAAGTCTGAGTTCCAAGGGATACACTTCTATAGTGGATCCTGCTAGTGAGGCTAATCTGGAGGAAAGGGAAATAAGTAAGGGTGAAGTAAAAAGAGCAGTTGGAGGCTCACGTTCGCCAGATAATTGTCCCTCCAGAAGCATTTCAAGCTCCGAAAGTGAATCCAGCTCATCTGGTAGTGAATCATCCGGACCCTCCAACAAATGCTTTCCTCCTCACACCAAATCAATAACTCTTCTTGATGAGAACTCCAAAGAATCCAAAGTCAATGCAGCTCTCAAACTCCTTCAAGAGGCAACTCTTGAACATCATGAAGAGGGCTTTATCAAAAAGAGCCTAATGACCATCTGCACTTATCTCAAGGCTGTGGACAAGGAACTACTTAGGCAAATGTCGACTCAAGAGGTCCACAAGGACTTAGTTAAAATCAAAGAAAAGCTGAACTGTCTACCCAAAATTGAGCAACAAGTCATGAACTTCCCAACACCTGGAGCTCTGGCGGCAGCTTCCCTCTTTGAGATTAAGCCTCTCTTGAATGAGATAAAGGAAAGCACCTCTGAATCTAATCACAACGCTAGTCAAGCCAATACCTTAGCCTCTGATAACTGTGCAACAGTGCTAAAAAGGGTATCCTCCTCTACCATAGACCTATCCACAGAAATCAAGGACTATATAGATACCAATTTTGAAAACTGGTCAAAATTCATGGAGGATAGGGATTTAAAACCAACTCTGCTAAATATGGAGACTAATCAGCAGGTTACTCAGGAAATGCTTGCTACTTTCATAGATAAAACCATCCCCCAATTGAAAGAAAAGCTCCTTGATGATATAGGTGATGAGATGCAGGCTAGGAACTCCAGCATTGAACAAGTAATAACAGAGTGGAAGAAAACCGTCTCAAAAGAAATAAAAGATCAAACGGAGTCTATCTACAACATCCGGAAGGGACTTAGTGATGAAATCACTCTTCTTCAAACTAGAATAAATAAATTGTCTATCTTTGGATCCTCCTCTTCTTTGGATACTCCAGAATGCCAGCTCATTCCTGTCCTACACGATCTGGTTCAGTCTATAGGGGATTCAGGGTTCATGAGCTAAAAGGGCTTGACTATCTTCACCAAGGCCATGTTCCCTTACTTTGATCTGAAGGACCAAGAATAGATTCTACGCATCCTCCCTCAAGTTTCACAATCATATGATCAGCTTCGGAGGGCCCTCCATCCCTATTACTTGACTCCGCCTATTGTAAATTAAATTATTGATTAGCGAGCCAAAGGTAACAAAGATTACTCTATCTACTCCTCTGTATGGCAGAAATCTTGGGATAAATGCACCTATATGGTCATTAACCCCCTTGATGGAAGCAAACAGGGGAGGAAGAAGATAGTCAGCAAGGAGACGGAAGGGGGAAAGGAAAAACATTACAAGTTCGGAAGAGTGGTCTGACTGGAGAAATAGTCAAGCTAGCTAGATAAAATTGTAATAGCTCGATTCTCTTTATATGTATTTCTGTATCTTGTAATACTGAACTTCATGATGTTAACTATTGTTAACAACTGAAGTATATATAAAGAGAAAAATTCTTAACTACCAAAACAAATGCTTCTAAAGTACAATCTATAATTGTACTACAACAAACTTAGAAGCAGAAGTCATAAAATTATGGGGGAGCCTAGATACTAAACTCATGGGGGAGTACCTTAAAATTTAAAAATCTTAAAGTTTTTATTTCCATCAAATGGGGGAGATTGTTGGAAAACAATGATCCAGAAATAAAATCTATATACATCCGAATCAAGTTTGAAAGAAACAAAAACTAATGTAAGTGATTCTCTTAAAATTCAAATAGAAGCATCCGGACAAAGCCAAGACCATTTGTTAAGAAAAAATCAGAAACCTAAGCAAAGGAGAAAATCAAGGTCAAAATTTGGAAAAGAAACAAACTTTCGTTCCCCAAGACTTCCATCCGGAAGAACAAATTGAAGCCATATCTGGAAGGAAGATCAGGAACAAATAGATCTAAAGGACATTCGGATGACTCATCCGGAAGACCTATATCTAAAAGCTAAGGAAAGTCTAAAATATATCCTTCCTTCCGCCTCTTTAATCTACTAAAGTCAAAGATTACTTTTCCCAAGAAATAAAAAGACAGCTTGCATAAATTAGGGAAAAGTTAAAAGGTTCTGACAGAGGACAGAGAAAGTCTAAACTACTTTTTCTATTAGACTAATAAAGGCGCACGTGGAGCTCACCATATATGACAATTGGTATGAAAGTTGGTGTATCACAAAATGACAAACAAAACTTCACTGACAACTGTCAAACATCAATCCCAAGAATTCAAATGGATCAAAACACAGTCTAACGGACTGATCAACAGATCCAGAAGCTCCACATCACAACCTGATCAAGGGTGAAGATTGAATGAATGCTTACCAACCACGAACGGCTACATTTATGATCAAAGCCTATAAAGAGAGCTCTTCACCAATTAAGAAGAGCAACTGATCGACTTACAAAAGCAAGTAACAAAGCAACAGACACTCAATTAGTCAAGATAATCCCTCGAAGAACCTTTAGTTCCAAATCTGTTTGTAAGGATTCCCAAGTGAAACTATAAACTTGTGGAACTCCAAAAGCCAACCTTTGTTATACACCAAAGAGTAAGAATCTCTAACTTGGGTGAGTTGGGAGATTGGGATAGAACTTAAAGTAGGTGCTTTGAGTGACATCTCCCTATAAGACTCAGCTTAAATTCAAAGTAGAAGGCTAAGTGGTATATCCTACTAAAGATAAGAGGACTCAGCTAGGAGTTGGTACTTCTAGTAGTATATCCCACTTCCGGAAGGGGTCACCATCCGGAGACAAATCTGTAAGGCTTAATTCCTGCGAGTTGAAAAGGAATCCACTAGTGGATAAGCTCCGTAGAAGAAAACTCCAAGGACTGGACGTAGGCTGGGCCAAACCAGTATAAAATGCTTGTGTTTGATTTACTTTTGCTTTTATTGTATTTTACTCATTTGCATCCTCCAGATTCATTTTCCGGATTATATTCATTATCCGGAACAATCTTCCGGATTACAATCAAACACGCTACACTAAGACTTTCTCTAAGTCTATAAATTCCACGAAAAAGGGTCATTCACCCCCCTCTGCCCTTATAATTACTTTCACAGGGACCAACAACATGTCCGTTGCTTTTTAACAACAATTTCATTCATTACATTTTCACTATTCACGAAATGTACTATTCACGTGAGTAATAATTGTATATATAAATAGTATCGTATCCATGAATATTAATCATATACGAATGCATGAATAGTTACAGTGTACCAAAATAGTAACCATATACTCAAATAATATATGATGGCAAAATTAAATTCTGGAAATGAATAGTGGCTTACTATTTTAATATTCATCAAAATTACCAATTTACAAAAGTTATTCGAATGGATTGCACCACCAATTTCATTGTAATTTTCTCGTCATCATGATATATTTATTTCAAAAATATATCTATGTGGAAATTATTAATTATTTATTTTAATATTGCTTAAGAGCACGTACTCTAATAGGAGCATATATAAGTTTATATCAAATAAAGTCCAAAAATTTTATCCCACATAAAATGAGCTTTTCGGTGGATATATTACTTTCATATGATCACAATTTTTCGAAGATCTTCAAGATCTTTTATAGTAAAATTAACATGGCATCATTATTTAAAGATCTTCATGATCTTGATATATCTATATTGTCGATACCAATTGAAAATAAAATTTTATTATTCGACACTCATAAAAATTAATTTATCGGTAACATCAATAACTAATAAGTGAAAAATTTAACATATATGATAATAAGAAAAAAAAATATACTAAAGATAGTCTAACCAATTTTGCGTCATACGAAACTACCTTTGAGAAATATTCTCGACGATTCAATGGTGAAAAATAAAGAAACAAATGTTAGAAACCTTCTGACCAAATTTCACGACGATCCAACGGTTAGAACACTAGTAATGTTGAAAAATGTATGGCTAGGCAGATTCATCGAAAAAAGAAAAAAACACAAATTCTATTGCTATTCGAAATAGAGCAAGCTCATGCTGATAACATGTTAGAAGTTTAATATAAGTGAAGAGAGAAAGTAGAGAAATGTCACATATCTATTACTCTTGGTGTGATTATAATGATGAAAATAATCACAATTTATAGGAGAAATAAGGGAGGCTAATAATTCATTTCATAATGAAGATTAAAGACAAACTTGAATGGACATCAATACCTTACATAAGTGCAAAATGCACGTTTCTTTTCAACACATATGACCTTTTTGTTGTTTTTTTTGCTGTAAATAATTGCTTATAGTTAATTATCATTTTAATTTGTTACTCAATTATTTATTTTTTATATCATATAGTTTTTTTTATTAAAGGGTACAGTTCTCATATTGTTTTTCCTCCGACCCCCAAATTATCAGGATCGACCCTGTCAATCAGCTAATCTTGTCTCCTATAGGTGTTCATCAATGATAGGGAGCATGAAGCACAACTAGATGCTTTAATGGTTAAGTGTTCGATCTCATATAGCAAGCACTTCCCTTGGAATGAATTTTATTCCTTTAATTAGGTGATTTCTTTTACCAAGTTAGTGGATTGTTTTATGTTTATGCTTTTTCTAAGTAATTTCTTGCATCCATAATTCTTTCCTTGTTTTGATCTAATCTTTACACTTATTTTCTTTTTTTAATTTTTTTGCATGCATTTTTCTATTTCCCCGCTCCCCGGATCCTGACATATTCCATTTTATTAATTGATGTTTTTTTAAGTTTATCAATACTAAGGCTATAAGAGGAAAATTTTTATAATAATACTTTGGAAAATGAAAATGTGCAGCTAAATTATAACTTTTTCTCACCTTTGAAATTTTTTTGACAAAAGCTTAATCTAATGTTTGAATTTGAAATTATTCAAGAGCTTATAGATTCGAGTTCACATATTATGGAGTGAAATGATTTTTTTTATTATTATTATAAGCTTAGATAAATTTTTATAAAAAGAGGTAAATGCAAAAGCTTGAGTTTGAATTTTTTTTTATCTTAGTAAAGTGTATGTATATGGACTACTTGCATTTATTTTGGCGTTTAGGATTATTGTGACTCGTAGAGATGTATTTATTCGACAGTTATTTTTTCGAATTCAGTTTCTCTCTTGACCAATATATATGATTTACTACTTTTTACTATGTAAAAGCTAAGTTGAATATGGTGGGTGCACTGCATAGTCTTCTTTTTTCTGCTTTTATATATTTTATTTATGGATTATTACTATTACTATTACTATTATTATTATTATTATTATTTTTAATTAATATTATCTCTTAATATTGATTTACATATGAATAATTGGAACTATTATTTATCTTTCAAACATTTTTAAAAGAAAGTTATGTGCATATTAATAGAAGTTTTTCAAAACGGTGCGAATTGACAAATAATTATTGTAGAAATTATTCTATCTCGCAATTCAACTGTGAATAAAAAACATTGCAATTACTAATTATGGTTGCACTTCCATAAACATTATTTGTAGGACGTCATCTGAAACTGAGATATATGCCTAATAATTTAATTAAGTACGAAACCAATTAGGTAGGATAAGAACATGTTCATATGGACAACACACGAAATGTGTAAATTGAAAAATCAAAAGCTGTCTACGTGATTAAAAGAAGAATTTCGTGTAGCCAGACAATTGCGACTCCAAATTCCATGTGCTACATATGAATGATTAGGCTTGAAGTAGTAGTAATTATTAAAGAAAATGGAGCAATTTGGTCAAAAGTGGAAGTTAAAATCAATATATAATAATTAATGCTTGGAATGAATTTGAAGTATAATTGAAGGGTTTAAAACTTTATATGTATACCGTGTCCAAATACTTTATAAAAGTCCATATTCTTTTTTTGGGAAAGATATAACTTGGGAAGATTCATTTTAATCATATATATTGAAGATGAATACATTTTGTTCTAAAATAAAAGATTACGAAAGTTTCAAGTGGCGGAATGTGTTATCAATGAGAATTATTACAATTTATGATTGGATGCTTCAATTTGGAAAAACTTCAAAGCATATATGTATGCTAGTTAACGTTTTGGATCCATCAACACAAAATGAAATATGTGTTAGAGATTATTTTTTCATATTAAATAACTCGTGAAATTATAGGAATGGCCAAATCTTTTCACGTGTAAAATTTGATCATCAAAATATTGACATATGTGATGGTGTAGACGACATACATATCATTACAACTTTAAACGAACCATGCCGAGTTGAGCTTGACCGTGTTCAAGCTCCGTGTTATATTTTTAATGATTTCAAACCAAGCTCAAGGTCAGACCGAACTCGAGCTAATTTGAGCTTGATTCAAATAGAGCTTAAATGAGCTTTGGTATTTCATTAACTTTTTAATGAGCTCAAGCTGAATTCCGAGCTTGATTCGAACCTAAAATTATAGTGTGATCTCGAGAATTACATTTTTCAGTGATTAATATATTTTAATCTCTTAAAAACACTTAAATCTTATGATTATGTACATGCACTTATGTATATTTATTTGGTTGTCGCGTTCAACAGGACGGCGATTGGTGGTTTGGCATAGTCACGCAACAACAGTCTTGTGGCGACGAGGGTCTATTTTGCCGGTGTCTCGACTAGATCGTTGGCCGCCTTTGACTTTTCTTCCAACCGGCTTTGTTCCGGTTGTTTCTTCGGAGGTTCCGACTGTCTAGCCCTCTCTCCGACGGTTCCGACTATTTCTTTGGAGGTTCTGGCTGTCTAGCCCTCTCTTTCTAGCGGTTCCAGCTATTTCTTTGGAGGTTCCGGCTGTTCTAGCCCTCTCTCACCGGCGATTTGGCCGACAGTTTTCATCATGGGGATCGCTCTCGCATCTCTTACTCTAAGGCTTTAGGGCGCGATGTATATCTGACCTATGGCAATTCATCGGGCACTATTCCTTCCTTGGGCAGCTATCTTCTCCTTGGAATGTGTTTGTTTATCGGCTTGGATCTTGGTTTCGACCTAAGTCGATAGTTAGATGTCTTTGCTTTGAATTTTACGATGATGTTATCATCATCGCTGTCGTTCGGACTTATTATCTCTGCACCACGGGGATCCTCTTTCCACTGTTCATTTTTGCTATGGATGTTAGATCATTAGGATCACACTATGTTGTGATTGGAATTTATAGTCCATTATGCACTAGGTTGGAATTAGCTTTATTTACATCCTAAGGATGATTTTATTTTTCTTTTCTTTTTTGGTTGTTTTCTTTTCTTTTTAATAAATGGAGCTGATTTTTTACCGTACGCAGCTTTTACTTTATATATATATATATATATATATATATATATATATATATATATATATATATATATATATATATCTAAAAGATGTTATAATTTTTTTTTAATAATAGTATCCTTTTCATCAATAGATAAACATCAGTACATTAAGACCAAAGCAAGGACATAACCAATAAATACATCGATCCAATAAGCGGAGAAATCCACACAAGGGGAATAGAAGGACCACAAAGGCAAAAAGGTCTTCTAATTAGGTAGCAAACGATATAAACACAAAAGATAACCAGTCAGATCTTGAACCGAAAAACATAAATCCAAAACTAACAACCCAAAAATGAAAATTTACATAAACTAAGCAAATATTTTAACTAACCTTCCCAACATTCAGATCTAAAAAGATCGTTACGAAAAAATGTAAATCTATAGATGTAAAACGCACCAAGTGCCGCTTTAACCTCCGCTTAGAGCATTTGTAAGAGTAATCCGCTTCCGTCCATAGTCCTAGAGTTGACAGAAAGTAGATCCAAAGATTAATGATCAGTACATGTAGAACTAACTGTTGAATCAAGCACGAGTTGGACTGACTCAGTGGATGACTCAGTAGTGCTTAAGTTTTGATCATAACAATTAAGTTCAGTATTGAGATAATTAAATTAATAATGATGTTAAAATAAATAGTCTACGGTTTTAAGGGAGTTAGTAAATTCAAAGGTAGAATTTCGAGTCTCCGCTGACCTAGACATTTAGTTTAACTCTGAGTGGTTTCTGGGCTGAGTACTTACGTAGCCGCTGACTTAGTAATATTCACTCAGCACTTGATATTTTGGTTTTGTTTCAACTGAGTTACTTTATATCTGTCAACGCTGCTGACTTTACCATTTAAGGTGAAAAGGTATCTTTGCTTTTAGTGTTGCTTTTTGCTGGAACATTAATGAGACAAAGACAAAAAGAATTAATGCCTTGACAAGACTCAAAATTATGATGAAAATGACAAAGTCTTCCAATGCAATGCTGTAACAAGTTAATTGACACTTCGGATAATTCTGTAGATCTACCAACCTTGTATCGCCCACTCTATAACATGTCAGAAAACCAGAGGGAATGGGATGAAGACACGTGGCAAGTCAGTGCAAGTTTTCTCTAATGGAAGACTGGCATCAAATGATAAAGGATTCAAATTGGAGCTCGAAATTCAATCTAATGGATTGAAATGTATTTCATAACGGTGCAATTCTATCTCTTAATGGATCGATTTGAAGAAGCAACGGGTGAATTACTGAGCTGTCATTTTCAGAAGATGCCAAGACAAGTTCAACGGCTACTTTCTCAATCTAACTACAAAAGGAGTAAGAAGGCAAGCGTTAGAACTTGGTGATTACACCCGAACTTCCTAGAAGTAAAGACTCTGTCAATTTATAAGCTTTAAAGGAATTTTAGCAAAAAAAAGCACAACTCAGCGAGAATCTGCTTAGAACAAGAGAGAATAGTATAGATCAATCAATTGTAATATTAGATCATTTGTAATTGGATCAACGTTTCTATAAGTTGAATCCAACTCTTGTTTAAACTCTTATAGAGTTACTGATAGAAAAGGGTATTCTAGTCAGCGGGTGAGCGATTGCAGTTTGGAGGGTACTTACTGTAATTAGGGAATTGGTTAAAGGCTTCTCCGCCTATGGGAAAAGGAGTTGTGAGTAGTGGTTTAAAGCCGAAACACTCTCTCGAGACTGGATGTAAGCACAAGTTGCCGAACTAGTATAAAATCTCTATGTTCTTTACTTAAGCATATTTTTCAGGTTTTTCACTCAGCCAGCTGAACTCACTCAGCGAAGCCTTATCTATCGCAAAAAAGTTTTATAAGATACTGAGTGATTCAATCACCCCCCCCCCTCTGAGTCATTGAGTGTACACATAGGGACTAACAAGTGGTATCAGAGCAGTCCTTACTTCACAGATTTCAAAATCTTTGAGACAAAGACCATGGTGTACAAAGAAGAATCTAGTGGAGGGGCTCAAGCCTATATTTTTCCTGAAGGTATGTCAGTTATCAGGCCTCCAATGTTCAATGGAGAGCATTATTGGAAGAACAAAATGACTAATTTCATTCATTCCCAGAGTATGCATGCTTGGATGGCCATTGTAGAAGGGCCATATGTTCCATCATATGTGAAGAATGGAGTTACTGTTGATAAGTACTTTACTGAATGCGATAATAATGATTTGGCCATACTTAAAAAAATGTAGCTAAACTATCTTTATTATGCTCTTGATGTTACTGAGTTTAATCGCGTTTCTGGATGTGAGAGAACTAAAGAAATTTGGAAGAAGTTGGACGTAACTTATGAAGCTACTGACAAGGTGAAAGAGTCCAAGATCAATATTCTTATAAGGGATTATGAGTGGTTTCACATGAAGCCCAAGGAGGATATTTTCAACATGAACACCAGATTCATGAATATAGTTAATGAGCTAAAAAAGGCTAGGTAAGACCTTCACAGAAGAAGAGACTGTTAAGAAGATTCTTAGAAGCTTGACTCAAGACTGGGAAGTCAAGAAGAGTGCTATTGAAGAGGCTCATGATTTGAAGACCTATAAGTTTGATAAGCTAATTGGAACTCTGCTGACTTATGAGATGTCCGTGAAGTAACATGAAGATGAGTCCAAGAAGCAAAAGTCCAAAGAGAAAGAGAACTCAAGTAGAGCTGTTGTTCTAAAAGCTGATGATGATGAAGAAGAAGAAGATTCCTATGAGGAAGGATATCTAGGGGATAGAAAAGAAGAGATAGCTCTAATGACTAAGAATTTTAGGAGATATATGGGTAAAGATAAGAACTTTCAAAAGTTCAGAAAGACAGGCAAGTATAAGAAGGGAGCAGTTGATGGACCATAAAAAGAATTCAACAAAGAGCATAACAAAGATATTAAGTGCTTTGAATGTGGTGAGAAAGGGCATATTCAATCAAGTTATCCTAAGGCTAAGAAGGACAAGTTCAAGAAGAATAAGAGTAAGAAAGCCCTTGCTAATACCTGGAGTGACTCTAAACAAGAGTCATCATCCTCAGGTGAAGAGGCACATGATTCCGCCAATGTGTGTCACATGGCTAAGGATGATCGAGTTCACTCAGAGTCAGCTGACCAACCAACAACTTCCGCTGCCAGACAATCAGCTAACCAAAGCAAAGATAAAGGAAATAACTCTAACGTAAATTCTAAACCCCCTTTATCTTCAGATGAGATTGCCACAGTACTTAATGATATCATTAATGTGACTAAGAAGTCAACTAACATCAAAGTACTTCAGAGGAGGTGTGATGATCTAGAAGATGTTAATTCCTCTACATCACTTGATATCCTATACCTAATGGAAAAAGCTGAGTACCAAAATGGATATAACATCAAAATCACTAAGAAATTAGATGGGTTAGCTGCTGAATTAATAGCTTTTAAAAAGGTGCGGGTCCCTCCTCAAACTAGCAGGAATACTCAGAGTAACCGCACTCATCACTCTAATAAGGTTTATCAAAAGAGTAAAGTGAGTAAGCCTAATCCTAAGGCTGCCTGTAGTTTTTATGGTAAACCAGGACATGAAACAGTTATGTGTAGGTACAAAAATGGTTACTATTATGAGTATGACTAGTCAAGGATGACCACCACTAACAAAGGAGGACCCAGCCAGAAAAAGGCATGGGTACCTAAGAAAACTTGATTGTTTTGCAGGTGAGCCTGAGATCCAGTGATGATAAAAGAATGAGGTATTTGGATAACGGATACTCGAGGCATATGATAGGTGAGGAAAAGTAATTCATCACATTGGAGTGAAAAAGAAATGGAAGTATCAGTTTTGGAGACAACAAGAAAGGAAAGATTGTTGGCAATGGCACAGTGGGAGTCAAGCCTTCAATTGATAATGTGTCCCTGGTGAAAGGCCTAAAGTTTAACTTGCTAAGCATTGCTCAACTGTGTGACAAAGGCAGTAAAGTGATATTTGACTCAGCTGGCTGCTCGATCATTGATGTTAACTCTGACCAAACTATTCTTTATTCTCCTAGAATTAATAATTTTTATATGTTTGATTTATCCCCTGGCTCCAATGATATATGCTTAGTTTTTGAGGAAAACTCATGGCTATGGCACAGAAGGTTGGGACATATCAATATGACCAATCTGTCCAAACTAGCCAGAAACGAACTTGTTGAGGGTTTACCCAATCTAGCCTTTGATAAAGATAAACTCTTCTCAACATGCCAACTTGGGAAATAATTTAGGAAGACTTTTAAATCTATAGTTGATATATCTTCTTCTCGTCCCCTTGATCTTCTACACATGGATTTGTTTGGGCCTATTGTGCCAATAAGTCTACGTGGAATGAAATACACCCTTGTGGTTGTAGATGATCTGACTAGGTTCACTTGGATTATCTTGCTAGCAAGCAAAGATGAAATGTTTGAATCATTCTCTAGGTTGGCTACCCGGAACATGAATGAAAAAGACCTTAAAATTAATAGAATTCGCAGTGTCCATGGAAGGGAATTCAAAAATAGGCAGTTTTAGGAATTCTGTTCTAAGCATGGTATTAACCATAATTTTTCTGCCTCTCATACACCTCAGCGGAATGGGGTTATTGAGAGAAAGAATCGCACTATTACGGAGATGGATCGTTCTATGCTGAGAGATAACTATCTACCAAAGTATTTCTAGGGTGAGGCTGCTAACACAGCTTGTTACATTCTAAACAGGGTTTTAATTTACCCAGTTTTGAATAAAACTCATTGTGAACTTTGGAAGGGGCGTAAGCCCAAGGTTGGTCATCTCAAGGCCTTTGGTTGTAGATGCTTCATATTAAACACTAAAGACCAATTAGCTAAATTTGACCCCAAGGCTGATGAAGGAATCTTTTTGGGTTACTCAATACACAGTAGGGCATACAAAGTGTATATCAAGAGGACTAGCATCTTAGAGGAGTCTATGCAAGTAGATTTTGATGAAACTAACAATGTAGGTAGACAAGCCAGTGATGATAAAAGAGAAAAGGAACAAGTCAACGGATTAGTCAGTCAGCCCATTGTTATTCCTGATCCAGTATAAGAGAAAGAAGAAAATGAAAAAGTTGACTTGGACCAATCAATCAGCTTTGGTGATGATGTAGATGCTCAACCAATGACAGTAGCTCAGCGAGCTGATCCTGATCTACCAAAAGAAGTCAGAGCAAGAAGAGATCACCCAGTTGACAAGATTCTTGACAGTGTGTAAAAACCAGTGCTGACTAGAGGTCAGCTAAATAGAATGATGAGCCATTCAACATTTGTATCATTAATTGAACCAAAGAAGTTTGAAGATGCTGAATTCGATGATAACTGGATGATTGCAATGCAAGAAGAGCTAGACCAATTCAGAAGAAATGAACTTTGGGATTTGGAGGAGAAACCCAAAGGGAAGTCAGTTTTAAGCACCAAATGGATTTTCAAGAACAAGATAGATGAAGCTGGTAATGTTGTCAGAAACAAGGCTAGACTGGTTGCTCAAGGCTATAATCAATAAGAAGGCATTGATTATGGAGAAACATTTGCACCAACCATAAGAATATTTTGTGCTTTTGTATCTCATATGAACTTTAAGCTATTTTAAATGGATGTAAAGAGTGCATTTCTTAATGGTTATATTCAAGAAGAAGTCTATGTCAGACAGCCCCTAGGCTTCGAAGACCCTACACATCCAAATCCTATCTTCAAGCTGAAGAAAGCTCTATATGGACTGAAATAGGCTTCAAGAGCTTGGTGTGAGAGACTAATTAACTTTTTGATTAGCAAAGGTTATGTCAGAGGAAAAGCATATACAACTCTGTTTATCAAGAAGAGGCATCAAGATGTGTTGCTAGTCTAAATCTATATGGATGACATCATCTTTGAAGCAACTGATGGAAAGTTATGCAAAGAGTTTAACCAGCAGATGAAGAAAGAATTTGAAATGTCTATGATGGGAGAGCTTAATTTCTTTCTTGGTTTGCAAATCAAGCAAGGTGATGATGAGATCTTCATCAGCCAAGCGTAGTAAGCCAAGGAAGTACTCAAGAAGTTTGACATGGACAAAGCCAAGCCAATGTCAACACCCATGGCCACTGATACTATTCTGAGTAAAGATGAGGAAGGTAAATGTGTAGAGAGTAAGCTCTACAGAGGCATTATTGGTTCTCTACTTTACTTAACTACTAGGAGGCCTGACATTCAATATGCTGTATGTTATTGTGCAAGATAATAAGCTGACCCAAGAGAATCTCACTTAGCTACTGTTAAGAGAATTCTCAGGTATTTGCTAGGCTCTATTGATGTAGGTTTATAATATCCAAGTAATGCAGACTTCACTTTGAGAGGATACACAGATGTTGACTATAGAAGAGAAAAACTTGAAAGGAAAAGCACCACAAGAGCTTGTCATTTCCTTAGTGATTGTCTAGTTACATGGTATAATAAGAATTAGACTTCTGTAGCTCTTAGTACAGTTGAGGCTGAGTACATGGCTGCAAGAAGTTGTGTAGCACAACTACTATAGATCAACCCGCAACTAGAGGATTATAGTATAAAGTCAAATTGTCTTGAAGTCATGTGTGACAACAAGAGTGCAATTGACCTATCCAAGAATCCAGTTCAACATGGTAGGATGAAGCATGCCAACATTAGACATCACTTCATAAGGGATCATATGCTAAATTGAGAAGTCAAGCTCACATACATTCTAACTAAAGAACAGCGAGCTGACATATTCACAAAACCTATTGGAAAGGATCAATTCAACATTCTCATATAGATGTTTGGAATGTCCAATCCAATTTGAAGAAATACATCTCACTCTGACCTATTCTGGAGCTGACCAAACTAGGGCACACTCTGAGCTTCTGCGAATTAGGTCAAGTATTTCTTTTGCCTCTTGATTTTTGGACACATCATTAATTGTCACCGGTTATCTTTTAAATTTAAACTTGATAAAAACGGCAGCAAGTTATGAAACGATCCATATTCTGTAGCAGTTATCCCATGTTTTTTGGCTTCATTAATCCTACGGTATACGTTATGCAATATAACCGTTGAATCTTAAGACCATGGATTATGAGTCATACACATAGCTTTGCAGGTTTATGCATAGAGTGTTTGGCTATTTAAGGAGAAATTCAGAAAGAGGAAAGGTTACTTTACCAAAACTCTCTTCTCTATAATTCTCTTCCTAAACCTCTAAAAATCTCTATCTTTCTCAAGGCATCCTTTAATGGCAAGTTCATTAGAAAGAGCTTCAGAACCCAGTTCTGATAATCTGCTTTTTGTCCTGGATAAAGATGAAGCCTGTTGGATTACTACTGTAGACCATTGGGCTCAAGCAGCCATTAACATCAAGGATATAGAAGACCTATTTATTTTAGTGGGTACTCGATACACTCCAACTGAGTGGGAATCTATGGAACGAACAGTTGTGGATGAACCAATAACTATTGATATGCTCAGCTTCTCAAGTGATGAATGATTTGGAAAATGGACGAGCCAACACCATCTTCGTGGATTCTTTTCAATATCGAGTGGTTGCTATAAACAAATCGTCAAACGCTTTTATAAAGGAATTCACATGGTGGAAGGTTTTTAGGATATGTTTGTAACCACCATGATGGAAAGAAGAGTCTATATAACCCCAAAGCTTCTCGCTGGGTTACTAGGTATGCTAGAAAGAGGACTCAGAATGCGTGTTGTGAAGGACAAGGATGAAAATAATATGAACATCCATATTGATTATGAAGTTCCTCATAACTACAAGGCAGGAGAACTGATCGTATCTATATTCGCATAAGAAGGTAAGCAGGCTTATGAGCTTGTCACCAAAGTACTGCTACACAAGACTGCCTCTATAAGGATCTGTTCGAAGTTTGAGAGAGTGTTTGTCTATGCTCTAACTCAGGGTATGTGCATCAACTGGCCTTTGGCTATTCTGCACAAGTTTATAAACGTGTCCAAGCATATGGTCTATAGACATCTAGTTATAGAGATATGCAGGACATATGAGCTAGATATGGAGGGATGGGCACAGAAGAGCAAGATCACACTTAAAGTAATTGAATCAAGAATTCTGAGAAATGCTCATTTTCATGGATTGAAGTGTGAAGAAAAGCCCAGAAATACCAAGTACATCAAACTAAAGCCAAGCAAGGTCATAATGAAGGATCTTAAGGCTATTGTACCAATGAGGAAAATCAGACCTAATAAGGAAGATCGAACTCCGGATGCCTTCATGGCAAGTGACCTGGAAAAGAATAACCACACTAAGAGCTGAAAAAGGAAAAGGAGGAAAGAAAAAGAGTAAGAATGAGGTCAGGAAGGACTTCAAAGAGGAAAACAAAGCAAGCTCAGCGAGCTCAGTTCCTATTTTTGTTCTAAAGAAGACTAGATCTTCTAAAGAAGTTAAAGAAGATAAGAGGATGGAACTAACTTCGAAGGGAATTAAGGAAGAAAAGAAAGCTGAGGAAGAGCTAAGGAAAGAAATGCCAGTGAAGAGAGAGAGGAAGAGGAAAGCAGATACTGCTCAGCTAGATGTGGTGACTACAAAGGGAAAGGAAGCTACATCAGTTCCTATTCTCCAAGTAGGTCAGCCAAAGAAGAAGCTAATGGTGAAGAGAGGGACATGAGTTGTCCAAGATATAGAAGAAGTTGGGAAAGTAAGAGCTGCTGAGGAAGAGAGAATTAAGAAGAAGTAGGAGGAGATTGAGGCAACTATAAGGAGAAAGGCTGAGGAAGTAGCAGCAGCAGCAGCTAAGGCTAAAGCTAGTACTGAGCAAATTCTGAAAAAAGCTGTAGCTAGCTTGGATAAGAAGGAAGTACCTGAAGTAATTGATGAAGTAATAGGAGCTCTTGATAGAATTGATAATCTGGTAGATCAAGAGGAAGAAGATGATGTGCTAGAAGTGGATGCTGTTGAATTTGATGCACTAAACTCTGACCAGTAGGTCACTTTGACTGTTAAGGAAGTAAAGGAGGCTAGGAAGGAGAGAAAGAGGGGTTTATTGAAGAGGATGAAGATTGTCATTGATGAGGATGAAGGAGATTTAGAGGACAAGGAAGACGTGGAAGTTGTTGTAGTTGAGCACAGAGCTCAGCTGACTGAGATTTCTCTAACTCAGGCCAGCGGGTCCGCTGTTGAAGGTGTTGAAGAGGAGAAAGAGAAGGAACCTGAAGATTTCTTTACTTTCCCAAACACATCCATTGAAACACCACTCTCACTTACACTAATCTCTGCCTTACCCTTACCAGAGAACCAAACACCATCCACATCCAGTTCAAGCCAAATCAACTAACCCTCTGACCAAAATAACCCAGACTCTGACCAAACAGCCATTATCCTATATCTTTCCACTATGGGATCTCTAGTGCGAGAAGTGTTATATTTAGAAGGACCTCAACTAGTCAGAGGACCTCCAATTATTGAGGAGATTCCTGAACAACAACAATAACCTCAACAACCACAACCACAACCTCAACCCCAATTCAATCCAAATGCTGCATTATTGGGAGATATAAGGAGGTTGGGAACAGAAAGGTTTCCAGGACTGAGGATTGATGCTGAGATTGATGCTGAAATATCAAAATCATTGATGTTTAAGGAAGTCCTGAGGAAGATTGCAAAGCCTATGGAGCCAGTGCAAGGTTTTATGAGGCTGTTGGGGAGATAAAGGCCCATTTCAGATCAGTACCTACCCAATTTTCTTTGGTGAAGGCAATTATATCCCATACTTTGCCTTTGTTATCTATTGCAAGTAGGAAGGCATCTGGTTTGAAGATGGAAGTTGCAGAGCTCAAGAAGTAGATGTCTAAGATCTATGAGAGTAACTACAAAGTACTTAATGATGAAAGGGATTTTTGCAATTCAATGATAGACAAATTCAATCCCTCACTTGAGGCTATGTTGAAGGTGCTAGATAGTTATGACATTCTGAGCAAGGAAAATGATAAGAACACAACTCGCCTGAATGCAGTTGTAGATGGACTAGATGCTCTAATCATAGTGGTAACCAAGCATCATGGGTTACACATTGAGTTAAGGAAAGTGAAGGAAGAGATGCTAGAAGGAGTCAAAAACTCAGAGGGAGCTGTGCTTAATGCCTTAAAGAGGCTTAACATTTTAGATGCTTTGATTAGTGATATTGTGATGACAGATGCTGAACTAGAGCCTAATCTTCATTAGAAACTTGGTCACATAAGAGACTAAATCAAGAAAGTTCAAGCTCATGTCCTCAATGATGGAGAAGCCCTAGACAAGATTTATAATGAAGTTTCTACTCATATCAGGAGCACTCCTATACTAGAGCGCATTCTCAGAGAAAACAATCAGGCTAAAGCAATAGCATGTCTCACCCAGGTGTCCAAAGAAGGTTTAAATGCTTAATATCTAGTCAATCTGTCTCAATCCCATGCTTTGGTAGGATTATTCGCCTTTCTTATAGAACAAGAAGCTATATCGCAAGAAATCTATGAGCTGCTTGTGTAGAACTTTTCATCAACTGTCTATGGTCAGTTAGAAATATTTAAGGAGTCTGTAAGCTCGTTTGATCATCAAACTCAAGCCATTTTAGATGCAATGGCAATGGGGGAGAAGGATCGCGAGAAGCGTGAAAAAGAGGAAAGAGAAAGAGAGCAGAGGATTGCTGAATTTTCTTATAATATATCTAAGGATCTGGAGCGCATTCAGAGAGAATATCTTGAGACAAGAAAAAGGAAAGACAAGGAGATAGCGCTGCCCAAAGAAAAGAAGACCAGATGGGATTAGCAAGTTTATGAGGAGAGAAGAGCCAATTTAGGAGCCCGCCTATGCCAAAGGATTAGAGTAGAAGCTTTGTAATCGCTAGTGCTGAATTGTAAAACTTAGTATAGAATAACTCTTTGTTATCTGTACTCGAGTTATTTATTAATGAAAGATTACAATGTCTGTTGTAAGTTAAGATCTACTTAACTTCATATATTATTCTGCTATATATATATATATATATATATATATATATATATATATATATATATATGTTGTGATCATTTGCATAAGATGTTGAACTCAAAAAATTCGAGAATTATGGGGGAGTTAGCATTCACTACGAGCAGATTGAAGATGTTGAATAAAAGATATATCAAGGATGAGTATAAGGTAACTCTGATCTAGATATCTTATTGATTTAATTCTGGCTCAAGTTAATTGCCATTGATCAAAATGAGGGTGATTGTTGAACCAAGCACGAGTTGGACTGACTCAGTGGATGACTCAGTAGTGCTTAAGTTTCGATCATAATAATTAAGTTCAGTATTGAGATAATTAAATCTATAATGATGTTAAAATAAATAGTCTACAGTTTTAAGGGAGTTAGTTAATTCAAGGGTAGAATTTCGAGTCTCCGCTGACCTAGCTATTTAGTTTAACTCTGAGTGGTTTCTAGGCTGAGTACTTACATAGTCGCTGACTTAGTAATATTCACTCAGCATTTGGTATTTAGATTTTGTTTCAGCTGTGTACATTTTGTTTCAGCTGAGTTACTTTATGTCTGTCAAAGCTGCTGAATTTACCATTTAAGGTAAAAAGGTATCTTTGCTTTTAGTGTTGCTTTTTGCAGGAACATTAATGGGCCAAAGACAAAAAGAATTAATGTCTTGACAAGACTCAAAATTATGAAGAAAATGACATAGTCCTCCAATTCAAAGCTGCAACAAGTCAATTGCCACTTCGGGTAATTCTGCAGATCTACCAACCTTGTATCGCGCACTCTACAACATGTCAGAAAACCGGAGGGAATGGGATGAAGACACGTGGCAAGTCAGCGCGAGTTCTCTCTAATGGAAGACTGGCATCAATCGATAAAGGATTCAAATTGGTGCTCGAATTTCAATCTAATGGATTGAAATGTATTTCACAACGGTGCAATTCTATCTCTTAACGGATCGATTTAAAGAAGCAATGGGTGAATTACTGAGCTGTCATCTTCAGAAGATGCTTAGACAAGTTCAACGTCTACTTTCTCAATCCAACTATAAAAGGAGTAAGAAGGCAAGCGTTAGAACTTGGTGATTACACCTGAATTTCCTAGAAGCAAAGACTCTGTCAATTTACAAGCTTTAAAGGAATTCTAGCAAAAAAAGCACAACTCAGCGAGAATCTGCTTAGAACAAGAGAGGATAGTATAGATCAATCAATTGTAATATTAGATCATTTGTAACTGGATCAACGTTTCCATAGGTTGAATCCCACTCTTGTTTAAACTCTTATAAAGTTGCTGATAGAAGAGGCTATTCTAGTCAGCGGGTGAGCGATTGCAGTTTGGAGGGTACTTACTGTAATTGGGCTTCTCCGCCTAGGGTAAAGGAGTTGTGATTAGTGGATTAAAGCTGAGACACTCTCTCGGGACTAGATGTAAGCACAGGTTGCCGAACTAATATAAAATCTCCGTGTTCTTTACTTAATCGCATTTTTCAGATTTTTCACTCAGCCAGCTGAGCTTACTTAGCGGAGCCTTATCTATTGCAAAAAAGTTTTATAAGATACTGAGTGAGTAATTCATCCCCCGCTAACTCATTAAGTGTACGCATAAGAACCAACACTAACAAATGAGGAATCAAATGAATTGCAAAGGATTCCTTCTTCCTCCTCAAGAAGATGAAAGGTTTTGTAGAAAGAGAAAATATTAGAGAGAAGGAGGAAAAAAGAAAATTGGCTGTTATTTTATGAATAAACATAATTTTTTTATCGAACATGTTCACGATCCAGTTAACGAGCCTATCTACGAGATAGTCCGCGAAAATGTCACGAGCCTCTTACCAAAGCTGTTCATGAGCTTTTAAGCAGAGTATACCCTTGTTTAAGTTCGGTTCGTTTATGACAACGAACTAACAATTTTGTTCACAGACAAACTCGCTTATTAACAAGTCAAGCTCGAACGAGCTTCTGCCGAGTCGAGCACTAAGCATCTTACCAGTAGCTTAGTTCATTTATGACCCTACGTATCATAATATGTATTGACGAATTTTCTAGTACGTAACCCGATATGATGTTCAATATAAAATTTGTAGAGAACTTGGTCTTATAAAATAAAATATGGGACTAATAAAACTATTAAAATGTTTTAACAAAATATGTTTATCAACAATCCACATTTTTTTTCATATCGTCCGTTCATTTTCCGGACGCATGTTATTTTTTATTTTTTCAATTCTCATTATCTGTCCTCTATCTTTCACTCTCATGATAATAGACAAAATGAAAGAGGAACGTGTAACAAGATATTATTATAGCGGACGGCGGAATTTTTCCAATCATTTGTGACTGTATTCCTTATTATAATAATAAAATAAATAAAGTTACTGGCTAAAGCTTCTTTTATTAAAATTTCTTCAAATGTTACACGTCTATTGGAGAGAGAGAAAAAAGAGGTTGTGATTGTGAGTGAATGGAAAGTGGAAAGCAAAAGAGATTAAAAAAAAGAAATGCAACTCAATAATTTATAATAATATCAAAACAATAGATTAAGCAGACTAAACTTTAAGAAAAAAAAATCCATTTGTTCCAAATTTCTTGGAGCAGAAGTTGATCAATTTTTTTAAAAAAATTCAACTAGTTTTTATTAGATTCATGTCGCGTTTTTACTTCACAATATAACCTTTAGGAATAATGAAAAACCAAGCAAGTTGAGAATAATAAAAATGAGATCAATTTGCTTTAGTTAACTTCACAATCATGAAATCTAATTACATTTAATTAGTTAAGATTGATCAATGTCGAGTTTAGCTTCACAATTTCAAACTTAACCTTAAATCAAAGAATATAATTTTGTTATAAATCATAGAACTCAATCAATTGAAGTATTATAATGATACCATACATGCATGTTGATTTGTTTTTTTTATTAGTAATTGATCAATTCCTAGTTGTAGCTTCACATTATGTATGCTGAAACCTTATAGGTTATTTTCTTTTAAAAAAGATTGACAAATAAATGTAATTAATTACTTGGTTAATGGAGACACCACTTTTCAAAGTGATTACGGTAGGCGTTTGGTTCGCGGAAATCCTATTTCGTATAATAGAAATAGAAATGAATGGAAAAATATTAAAAATAATAGTATGTGTAGAATCCGTCGACACACGGAAAAGCTTTTCCTAATTTATATACACCTCGTGGAAAAGCTATTCTTTTTTTAAATAAAGGAATAGCTTTTCCACGATGTGTATATAAACTAGAAAAAGCTTTTCCGTGCGTCGACAGATTTTTGATGAATAATGTATCAAATTTAACATCTTTTTATACATTTCTATTTCTATTACACGGAATAGAATTTCCACGAACCATATATCTTTTTATAGGGAATAATTTATTTTCTTTAAAAAAAAGAGTTGGGCTTTTCCGGAGAAGTTGGATTCAGTGTTTCTCAGAGGACTACGTGAAACCTTTTCTTCTAATAATAAATATCAATAATTTTCTTTTTGGGCCCAGAATTTTTTTTGATAAATTTGGGTCCAGAATTTTGAATTTACACTTCACGTTCATATAATGGGCTTTTTGGGAAATTAATTAGAGAAATTTATCAAAATACGTTTTTTTTAGTTTATTTTTTTAACAAAATGTGAAAATAACGTAGCCCAATTACACACCACTCCACGTAACGGTGAGAGGTCCTAAGTTTAATATCTAGCTTCTTTAAAATCCATAATTCTTAAAAAAAAATAAAATGTGAAAATTAATTAGCTTTACTCAGATTTTAACTTTCAATTTTTTTTCGCTAAATGCATAAAAACTATCCCAAACTTGACTCAAATAATTTATTGTCTCCTGCAACTTTTAAAATGACCTATTATCTCCCTCAACTTGACAATTATACTCCTATTACCTGGCCAAAGCTAACTTGACAGTGGGTTATAAGAGAGCATAACTGGGGGAAGGTCCTTTTAATGTTTTTTAGTTTTTTTTTTTTTACGGTGGAAATTAATTAGCTTTTACTCATGTTTTAACTTTCAATTTTTGTTTTGGTCAAATGCATAAAAATCATCCTAAATATGGCTTAAATAGTCTATTGCTTCTCCCAACTTTCAAAATGACCTATTACCTCCCCCAACTTGGCAATCATACTCCTATTACCCGTCAAAGCTGACATGCCAACATGTTAAGGGAGCATAATTGAGGGAGGTAATAGGTCATTTTGAAAGTTGGGGCGGGTAATAGGAGCATAATTGCCAAGTTGAAGGAGGTAATATGTACTTTTGAAAGTTGGGGAAGACAATAGGCTATTTGAGCCAAATTTAGAATGATTTTTTTTAATGTATTTGGCCATTTTTTTGTAAATTATGAATCATGTTTTGCATGTCGTTATACCAACCTTATCTCTTCTATTTAATTTTATTTTTGAAACTTAAAATCACTATGTATCATATACCGTAAATTCAAATTCGGACATCTCTATTTGTTAAATTTATCTCAACACATGGTAGAGTTACTATGTTGTACCCAATTTAAACCCATGAGTCATTACCGTGCTGGAAAGTGTTAGAAATAATATAAAAGCGAAGTTTTTTTTTTGTATAGTATCTTATTTTAGAAGTTATTTTTTATAATAAGTTAATACAAGTAATAGAAAATTATTATAATCCCTCTGTTGGTTGATACAAGTAATAGAATCCACAATTGGTTTCCTATATTATATTTGAACCTTGTTGTTTTAACCATGGCCAGTGCTCAAACTACTCCGACTTGTAGCATCGACTACAAGAAGATCATTTTGAAGACGATATTGCTCCAATCTCCAATTTTCTTGGTGATGCTGAAGCTGTTGTTTCCCTTTGGCCAGCCATTAAAGCTAAACGCTTTGGTATTTCTGTAAAGCCCTTTCTTGTTAAGGAAACCTTACTTGGCAACTGCGGTCAGAGGATTGTTCACAATACATACAAGTGCAACTGATTATCAATTACTCGTGATTCAAGTCCTAGCCTAGTGATTAAGACGGGAGCTGTTACCTCTAAAGGTTTCAGGTTCGAATCACATTAAATGTAAGTTGGTTTTCTTTATATTTAATGTAAACACAATTCCGTAAAATTTTTAAAAAAACGAGTATAAATTACTCTACCGTACTCTTTGACTCGCAGAATGGAATGAAATGGAATATGACTAACCAAATGACACATACATGATTTTTTTTGGCTAGTAATATGTCAATTAACATTCAATAACTAATCACTTTCCAGCAGAGGCGAACCAAAATTGTCGCTTAGGAGGCCAAAATAATTTTTTTTGCCTGAACATGGATCAGATTGTCATAAACAAATATTAATAATGTCTTATTTTAATGCAATTGTTGCAATTTATGAAGCAATTTGATTTACAATATGAAATTAATGTTTAATTGTGTGATTTTTGAATAGTTTTAGTTTCGAAGTAGTTGTGAATTGTATGAGAAAATAAGATATTATAACTACAAATCATAATGTAAATAAATGGTTTATGTTTAAAAATGTCATAAAATTTAGTAGATTAACACATCAATATGTATATCTTACGTGAACTGGTAAGACATTTAATTAAGGGGTTTAATGTCATCGGCTCCAACCTTGCCAATTGCATAAATGACGTAGTTTGATAGTGTCTTGAAATCGTTTGAGTCAAAAGTTTAAGATGTTATGTGAGGATCAGTTGTAATATTTATATTATTCTTGGCACTCCCCCGCATGTGAATGCCCCCTAGTCTTGAAGCGGGTACAACACAGACTCATTCCGCTAGTTGTTGCAATTTAATTCAACAAATAAAGCTGTCAGGTTTTGAACTCTCGACCTTTAAGTTTAAGCTGCTATGGTAACGTAGGCTAGTAGAGAAGACTGGACCCGTTAGTCTAGGCCCAATTGCACTTGAGGGGAGTGTTGGAGATATTCCACATGAGAAATAAATAACGAAAAAGAGTAGTATATAAGTGGTGTGGATTGGGCTTTAACATAAGCCAATTGGTTTTATGTTAGATGAATTCAACCTCACTTGTATGGGCACTTAAGCCATAAAGCCCAACACTCTCAAAGCTCACAGAATCTCTACATGGCATCAGAGCAAAAGAAGGTCTGACAGCCAGTGATTCTGAGTTTGTAATTAAAATTCTGGTAGAGTTTGGGCTAGCGGAGAAGACTAGACTCATTAATGACCTTGAGCTTCAAATGAGAGAGACCAAGGAGTGTTTGGCAAGCGGCAATTGAGCTTCAAATGAGGGGGAGTGTTGGAGATGTGAGGTTGGTTATCCCACATTGAAAATATAAGGGAATGGTTAGTAGTATATAAGTGGAGTAGATTTGGCCTTTAACACAAGCCAATTGATTTGTGCTAAATGAGTTCAACCCTACTTATGTGCTCACTCATCCTATCAAGCTCAACACTCTCAACGCCTATAGTTATCTACATGGTATCAGAGTAGAAGAATGTTTGATAGCTGAAAAGATCATGGGTTCATAAAAGTCATGGTGGGGTTTGGGCTACTAGATCTATTGATAACCTTGAGCCTCAGAGGAGATAGGCCAAGAAATGTTTGATAAGTGGCAACTGGTTCATGCCCAATTGCACTTGAGGGGAGTGTTAGAAATATCTTACATGAGAAACAAATAATAACAAAAAGTGATATATAAGTGGTATAGATTGAGCCTTAATATAAGCCAATTGGTTTTGTGTTAGATGAGCTCAACCCAACTTATATGCTCACTCATCTTATCAATCCCAACACTCTCAAGGCCCACAGATTATCCACACGGTATCAGAGCTTAATTATAATATTGGGTCACCTATTAATAGAGTGTTAGATATCCTTCATTATTATAATTTAAGCAATACTGTTTCTTTTACGTGTAAGGACAATACTCACCATTTAAAATATATTTTAAGATAAATTAGACTATTATTTCCACGAGAAAAAAGTATCTATTTAAAATATACGGCAAATCAAAGAATTCTTTTAGCTATAATAGTATACTATTTAATACTAGTACCCAGTATTGAGGGTGGTGGGTGGCACCTGTCACTCTAAGGTACGTCCGCCTCTACTTTCCAAGCATTGTTAGCAATATTGTACTTTACGATCCGGTTCAATCGGTAAAATCTTCAAAAGTGAGTTCAGCACGGTAGATTAAGAATTAATGTAAAGAAGAATCACTTTTATAGCCAGTTTAAATTTGAGAAGTCAGTAAAATAGTAGTCTAACATACTTTTTCTTATAACAAAAATATATTGATATAAAAACGAAAATGCATATATTTTATAAATATTATAAATTTATTGATATTAATATATTTTTATATTTAAATTATGTTTTAGAGAAATTGAAATTTCAAATAGATTCCATTAATTAAACTTTTGTTGAACAGATAATACCACATACTTGAAGCTTCACTAGTTTAATTTTCCAGTATGAATATGATAACATTGCTTCCAAGTGGTTACTTATTATTATTATTATTATTATTATTATTATTATTATTATTATTATTATTACTATTACTATTATTATTATTACTATTACTACTACTATAAGGCTAGCTATTAGGCTTCTTAATAATGTTGCCCCTTCCTTCCATATGTAGTCCAATCAAAGCAGGAGTTAAGAAAATTAATTGATTTGTTATTATATGGATTTAACCTTAATTTTGTGCCATTCATACAGTTAAACACAACTTTCTTAGCCCCAGGGAGTCGTTTCGCCTTGAATTGAACGAACTTTCGATTGCTGGGATATTCTATTTGAACGAATTTGTTCATGTCAATACTTAATATTCACCATATAAATAGATGAAGCCATGTTATAAAACAAATGGGTTCTTATAAAAAATCCCAAAAAAAATCAAAATAATTTGATGATACCATAAATAATTTATAAGTTTATAAACACAGGGATAAATAATTACAAAAATATAGTCCGATTTTTATCTGGTGAATATCTGGTAATTGTCTTGTTTTTATCTGATAAATATCTGATAATCGTCTAGTATTTATCTGGTCAGATCGTATTCATGTAATTATTTTCTCTTGTTTTTATTAATTTGTAAATTATTTATGGTTGGACAGTAGATTTGTAAATATTTTAACTTAATGATCAATTTTATAAATATTTTAGTGGGATATGTATATTTTTAACAATTTTCATAAAATAATTACCATTTTTTTTGTAACAAAAATAATTACCAATTGATATTTCATATATATGAATTCCTTGAAAATATTCGCCCTTGGACAAGCAGCCCATTATTATTTGAGTAGGCTTGAGCCCGGCCTATTTCAGCTACTCTTTAAATCAATTCTTTTGAAACAATTTAAAAAACTAGTCAATTAAATTCTCAAATTTTGTTAAGCTGATAACTCTTAGAGTTATAAGATAATATTAATATATTTTTATTCATTCGGTACTGCTCGCAGTAAACATAAATTTAAGTGAAATTACTAAGAACTTTTCATTAAATAATATTACCGTAAAATAAAAATAAACCAACATACTGTAAGCTCTAGCTGGCCAAGAGCATTTCTAATAAATTTTGGGTTGATTTTATAGTAGATGAATTCAACCTCACTTAAATGTTCATTTAAATCATTAAACCTAATATTTTTAAGGTCCATAGATTCTCTACATGATAAGTAGCAGTTATTTTATAGATAGAGAAAAGCTAGCAACAATATATTGTTTATTAGATTTTGAATTGCGTTTTCAAAATTAAATAATAACAATAGAAAACTAAATAATTTACTAAGTAACGTGAATTTCAACATTAAAAAATTAGTAAATTAATGATTCAAACTTTTTATTTGATTATTTGCGGATAATTTGATAGACAATTTTAAAAAGATGATATATTTTAATACATTATACTAGAAAGAATGGCGAAAAGATTTGCGGAAGAGTTATCTTTGATTTAATGTCTTTTTTTTCTTCTACAAGAATTGGAAATTACTATTTGCTTTTCACCATATATCCAACAACAATCTAAAAATTATACTCCCTCGATTTATAAAAGTTTTACGTTTTGGATTTCTTTTTATTTTTCAAATGTTTAACGTTTTAGAATTTCAATACATTTTTGTCATATTTTCTTAATTTATCCATGTATTAATTAGGAGAGAAATAATTGATTATGAGTATTAATTAAGAAGAAAGAGAATTTTTATATAAATTAGTCATTTCAATAGTGTAATAATTATTTCATTGATTTTAATAATTCGGTTAGAGTGTCAAACTTTTGCAAATGTAGGGAGTAGTAAAACACAACAAATATTACGTTAGACTGAAAATAAAAAAGAAAGAGCATATTTGGGGATTTGAAAATTTATTAAAAAAATTTCTTTTAGTGTTGGTCCCTGTGAGGGTCTAAATAAGGTCTGGGGGGTTCAATGACCCTTTTTCGCGGAATTAATAAGACTTTAAAAAGTCTTTGTGTAGCGTGTTTGAATGTGATCCGGATGATGAATTCGGATGATGCAGCTATAAAAATAGCAATGCAAATAAATAAAGAGTTAGGAATGTAATAAATATTTTATTGATTTTAATAATTCGGTTAGAGTGTCAAACTTTTGCAAATGTAGGGAGTAGTAAAACACGACTAATACTACGTTAGACTGAAAATAAAAAAGAAAGAGCATATTTGGGAATTTGAAAATTTATTAAAAAAATTTCTTTTAGTGTTGGTCTCTGTGAGGGTCTAAATAAGGTCCGGAGGGGTTGAATGACCCTTTTTCGCGGAATTAATAATACTTTAAAAAGTCTTTGTGTAGCGTGTTTGAATGTGATCCAGATGATGGATCCGGATGATGCAGTTATAAAAATAGCAATGCAAATAAATAAAGAGTTAGGAATTGAAACACAAGTATTTTATCCTGGTTCGGCCCCACCTACTCTAGTCCCCGGAGTTTCCTTCCTCCGAGGTTTTTCACTAGTGGATTCCTTTCCAACTGGCAGGAATCAAGCCTTACAACTTCTCTCCAGATGGTAACCCCTTTCAGTTGTAGGATATACCACTAGAAGCACCAACTCCTAGCTGAGTCCTTTTGTCTTTAGTAGGATATAGCACTTAGATTTTTACCCAAATGTTGGTCCCTGTGAGGGTCTAAATAAGGTCAGAGGGGGGTGAATGACCCTTTTTCGCGGAATAAACAGACTTTGAAAAGTCTTTGTGTAGTGTGTTTGAATATGATCCGGGGAATGGATCCGGATGATGCAGTTATGACAATAGTAATGCCAATAAATAAAGAGTTAGAAATTCAAACATAAGTATTTTATCCTGGTTTGGGCCCGACTACTCCAGTTCCCAGACTTTCCTTCCTCCGAGCTTTTCCACTAGAGGATTCCTTTCCAACTGGTAGGAATCAAGCCTTACAACTTGTCTCCGGATGGTACCCCATTTCCGGATGTAAGATATACCACTAGAAATTCCAATTCCTAGCCGAGTCCTTTTGTCTTTAATAGGATATACCACTTAGATTTCTACCCAAACCTAAGTTGAGTCCTACAGGGAGATCCCACTCAAAGCACCTACTTTAAGCTATATCCCAATCTCACCACTCACCTAAGTAGGAGATCTTTTACACTTTGATTTTCTCAAAGGTTTTGATTTTGGACTTCCTCAAGTTTATAACTTCACTTGAGAATCCTTACAAACAGATTTTTAAACGAATTGGTTCTCATAGGGATTCATAAACTGATTGCTTTCTAGCAAATTCTCTTGTGTATTGCTATCTTGAAATCAACCAACACCTTCTCAACTTGTGAAGTTTCCCTTTTATAGACTTCCACAAAAAATGTGGCCGTTATGGGCTATTGAGCTGTAATTTAATCTTCACCGTTGATCAGGTAAAATGTGTCGCTTCCGGAATCGTTGATCAATCCGTTAGACAGAGATTTTGACCCATTGAATCCTTGGGATTGAGGCTGAAAAGTTGTCAGTGATCGTTTTCCCTGTATATTAGTGACTTACCAACTTTAACGCCATCAGCTTTTTGGTGTGTGTTCCACGCGCCTTCTTATTGGTCTAGGTGAAAAAGATTGTTACCTTTTTCTATTTCTTGTGTCAGTCCTTTGTCCTTTCTCTGAAAAGTGCTAGCTGTCATTTTTGTCTTACTTAAGGGAAAGAGATCTTTGACTTGTAGACCATAAGAAACAGAGGGAATTTAATACTTGGAATATTCCCTTTGTCCAAGTAATTAAGTCTTCCGGATATCTTCAGACTTATTATCTCCGGATCCTTCTTCTTCCGGATGCTTGTGCAATCAGTTCTTCTGGATACTGTTTTAGGTGGTTTAAAGTTTGTTTCCTTTCCAAACTTTTACCGGATGCTTCCATTTATGCTTATGTAATTTTCTTTACTTGTCTTGGACTTAGGATGTCTTGGATATATATCCGGATGCAATGACTTAAGCCTTTTTTATACTTAGGTGTTTTGTTTACTTCAAACCTGATCCGGATTATTTGTTGTTCCGGATCATTGTTTCCAATAGGATATTTCACTCAAAGCACCTACTTCAAGCTATATCCCAATCTCACTACTCACCCAAGTAGGAGATCTTTTACACTTTGGTTTTTCTCAAAGGTTTTAGTTTTGGACTTCCTCAAGTTTATAAATTTACTTAGGAATCCTCACAAACAGATTTTGAATGGTTGGTTCTTGGAGGGATTAAGAAAATGATTGCTTTTAGCAAATTCTCTTGTGTATGCTTTCTCAAAATCAACCAGCACCTTCTCAACTTGTGGAGCTTCCCTTTTATAGGCTTCCATCATAATTGTAGCAGTTGTGGATTGTTGAGTTGTAATTAAATCTTCACTATTGAAAAATAATGATCCGAAATCTCAATTAAACTAAATTATCCGGATCAAGTTTGAAAGAAAAAAAAACTTAAACAAAGTATCTCCTAAATCCAAATGGAAGCATCCGGTCAAGATCTAGGAACTAGAACATCCATTGAAGACATCAAGTACCTAAGCATATAGCGGAATCAGCCGGTTAAAGTTTGGAAAGGAAACAAACTTTAAATTCTCAAGTCTAGCATCCGGAAGAACTGATTGTACATGCTCTGAAAGAAGATAGATCCGGAGTCTCTGAGTCTAAAAGCATCCGGAAGACTCAGATATCAAGACAATGGGAAAAGTTTCAAAGACAACTTTTCCTTCCACCTTTTCGTCTACAAAGTCAAAGATCCTTCCTCTATATGCAAGACAAAAGAGACAGCTTGCACTTTTCAGAAAATGGGACAAAAGTACTGACATGTGACTGAAAAAGATAACAACCTTTATCACCTAGACCAATAAGGAGGCGCGTGGAGCTCACACCAAAAAGTTGCTGGTGTAAAAGTTAGCGTGACACTAAAATACAAGGAAAATGATCACTGACATCTTTTAAGCCTCAATCCCAAGGATTCAAATGGGTTAAATTACTATCTAACGGATTGATCAATGGCTCCGGAAGCACCACATCCTACCTGATCAATGGTGAAGATTGAGTTACAGCTCACTAACCCACAGCGGCTACATTTATGATCCAAGCCTATAAAAGGGAAGCTTCACAAGTTGAGAAGGTGCTGGTTGATTTCACAAAAGCTTATACAAGAGAAATTGGTAGAAAACAATTAGATTTATAAATCCCTCCAAGAATCAAACAATTCTAAATCAGTTTGTAAGGATTCCTAAGTGAGCTATAAACTTAAGGAAATCCAAAAAACAAAACTTTTGATAGAAACCAGAGTGTAAAGTATCTCCTACTAGGGTGAGTAGTGAAATTGGGATACAGCTTAAAGTAGGTGCTTTGAGTAAGATCTCCATGTAGGACTCAGCTTAGGTTCCGGGTTTAAGTCTAAGTGGTATATCCTGCTAAAGAAAAAAGGACTCAGCCAGGAGTTAGTGCTTCTAGTGGTATATCCTACATCCGAAAGGGGTTACCATCCGGAGATAATATGTAAGGCTTTATTCTTGCCAGTTGGAAAGGAATCCACTAGTGGATATGTTAGTCCCTGTGAGAGTATTTATAAGGGCAGAGGGGGGTGAATGGCCCTTTTTTGCGAAATTTACAGACTTAGAAAAGTCTTAGTGTAGCGTGTTTGATTTTGATCCGGGTGATGCAAATGTGTGTAATAAAGTAAAAGAGAAAGAAAATCAAACACAAGTATTTTATACTAGTTCGGCTCCGCCTATGTCCAGTCCCCGGAGTTTCCTTCCTCTGAGCTTATCCACTAGTGGATTCCTTTCCAACTAGCAGGAATCAAGCCTTACAGATTTGTCTTCGGATGGTAACCCCTTTCGGAAGTTGGATATACCACTAGAAGCACCAACTCCTAGCTGAGTCCTCTTATCATTAGTAGGATATACCACTTAGCCTTCTACCTCAAATCTAAGCTGAGTCCTACAGGGAGGTCTCACTCAAAGCACCTACTTTAAGCTAAATCCCAATCTCCCAACTCACCCAAGTTGGAGATTCTTACACTTTGGTTTTTAACAAAGGGTTAGTTTTTGGAGTTCCTCAAGTTTATGGTTTCACTTGGGAATCCTTACAAACAGATTTTGAATCAAAGGTTCTTGGAGGGATTGTATAAACTGATTGAATAAGTATTGCTTTGTTACTTGCTTTTGTAAATCAACCAGTTTACCTTCTCATTTGGTGAAGAGCTCCTTTTATAGGCTTTGATTATAAATGTAGCCATTTGTGGTTGGTGAGCTTTCATTCAATCTTCACCCTTGATCAGGTTGTGATGTGGAGTTTTCGAATCCGTTGGTCAATCCGTTAGACAGCTTTTTTACCTGTTTGAATTCTTGGGATTGAGGCTAAAAAGTGGTCAGTGATCATTTTTCTTGTCATTTTGTGATGCACTAACTTTTATACTTTTTGCTATTTGGTGTGAGCTCCACGCACGTCCTTATTGGTCTAGGAGAAAAGGTAGTTAGCTTTTCTCTATTCGGTGTCAAACCTTTAGTCCTTTCTCTGAAATATGCAAGCTATCATTTTGTCTTTGTCTTGGGGAAAGGATCTTTGACTTTTATAGACCAAAAAGGTGAAAGGAAAGTTATATTTGAAACTTTTCCCTATGTTTGAAATATAGGTCTTCCGAATGCCTTTTTGACCTATATACTCTGGATTTGTCTTCCAAAGATGACTTCAATCAGTTCTTCCAGATGCTAGTCTTAAAGGACATAAGTTTGTTTCCTTTCCAAACTTTGTCTAGATGATTTCCTCTAGTGCTTAGGTTTTTAATTTGTTCAATGGATGATTTGTATCTTGATCTTTGTCCGGATATTTCTATTTAGATATGGGAGTATTACATACATTGTTTTTGTTTCTTTCAAACTTGATTCGGATTTTTTTTTAGATTTTTATCCGGATCATTGTTTCCTAACAGGATAAGCTCAGAGGAAGGAAACTCTGGGGACTGGATGTAGGTGGGGCCGAACCAGTATAAATCACTGTATTTGATTTTCTTACTTTTATTTACTGTATTATATTATTGCTTTTGCATTATCTGGATCCATCTAACAGATCATAATCAAGCACGCTACACTTAGACTTATTAAAGTCTATAAATTCCATGAAAAAGGTCATTCACCCCCCTCTGACCTTATATAGACCCTCACAGGGACCAACAAGTGGTATTAGAGCGAGTGCTCAAAACTAGAGATCTAAAATTCTCGAGCTAAAGGTCCAAATTTTTGATTCGAACAACAAAATGAGTTTTCAAATCTCACAACTCCTTCCCATGGATAATTCATTACCCGTCCTCCACTCTTCACCCGTGAACACTACACGTTCTAGAGAAATCGGATAAAGAACTTCATTCAAGCACAAAGAATGCAAGCATGGTTGGTCATCAAGGATGGCCCGTATGAGCCTACTCCTAAAGTAGAGGGTATGATCACCCGAAAGCCATCACATTTATGGGATGAGAATGATTTTAAAAAATTACGTGAAAATGTAAATGCTATTAATATGCTTCACTGTGCTCTTAGTGCAATAGAATTTAACAGGATATCCAGATGTGAGACTGCCAAGGAGATCTGGGAGAAGTTGGAGGTAACCTATGAAGGAACAAATAAAGTGAAAGAAGCAAAGATTGATCTAATCCAGCAAAAACTTGAATCCTTCAAGATGGAGCCAAAAGAATCTATCAGCAGCATGAACACTAGATATAACAATCTAGTGAATGAGATGAAAAGGCTCAGAAAGGAAATCTCTGAAGTAGAAATGGTGAAGAAGGTGCTCTGGAGTCTCATCAAGGTATAGGATAACAAGAAGACTGCCGTTGAGGAAGCTCATGACTTAAATGTTTATAGTTATGATGAGCTCATTGGAAATCTCTTGACTTAAGAGCTGTCTTTAGAGAGATATAATCTACAGGAGAAAAAGCCTAAAGAAAAGAAGAAAGCTATTACGCTTAAGGTAGAATCCACAGGATCAGCCTCATCCGGAGAAGAAGAGCAAGTCACAGAACCTGAAAGCACCAAGGAGCAACTAGCTCTATTAACTAAACAGCTTAACAGATTCATACTAAAGAAAAAAAGGAGGAAGTCTAGAAAATATGAATCCTGAAGATCAAGGGAAGGCACATCTAGAAGAGACAGGCCTAGAAGAAATCCAGAAGATAAGAAGGATCTGGAAAAAAAGCTACATGTTTTGAATATGGGGAGAAAGGCCACTTCAGAATAAAATGCCCTAAGTTTAAAAGAACTAAGAAGCATAAGAAGAAGGCAATGGTGGCTACCTAGAGCAACAGTAAGGAAAGTAGCAGCTCATCTTCAACAGAAGAAGAAGAGACTACCAACTGTGCATTCATGGCACTCACTAAACCGGAAGTAGAGCAATCTGGAAAGAATGCCTCTAAGCAAGAAACATTGTAAATAGAAGAATCATAATTAGAATCAGAAATAGCAAACACTAAGTAAACTCGTATTCTAATTCTGCATCTAACTTTGACCTTGCTAGAGCTTTAGCTATTGTGACCAAGAGTGTGAAGAGGAACACCAAAGCAATCAAGTCCTTGAGAAGGCAAGTGTTGGAAATCGCTGAAGACAATGAAGCATTGGCACAAGATGTCAACTTAATCAGAACAACAAAGCACATTGATGAAGTTAAAGAAAACTTCCTCAGAAATCAAGTGCAAATAATAAGTGCTAACTTGATGGGGTTAGATTGGGAGCTAACCCTAATATAGGAAGCATCCGAAAGGAGATCAAACCCTCCTCAACCAAGAAGGAATCCAAGGCATAATACACAAAGAAGTCAGCACCAAGCTGCCAAAGGAAATCCAAAGCCTTCAAATCAAAAATTGAAGAAGGTTAGCAGGCAACCTCAGGCCCAAAGATTACTGCTGCACAAAAATGTAAGGGTAAGGCAGTATACAATTAGAAACCTGCCAACCAGAAAAGGAATTATACAGCAGAAGTTGCACCTTTAACCAGCTTCTGAGCACATTCCGGACCATTCACAAGTGTATAAGAAGCTTGATATAGAGGGAACTATGAGAAGGTGGATCTGGAAAAGATTGAAAAGAAGCAAAAGCATAACAGACCCTTCTCAGGGTGTAGGTTTTATGGGAAAAATAATCATATTACTAAATTATGTAGATTAAAAAATGGTTATTATGATATCAATCCTTGTCCTGAGATGGTTATTAACCCGAGAGGACCCAAATCTGATTGGGTACCCAGACCCACTTGATCTGTTTTGCAGGTATGCCTTAGATCCACAGGTATATTGATAGTGGATGCTCAAGGCACACGATAAGTATTGAGAGGGCCTTCATCACATTAACCCGGAAGAAGGGAGGAAAAGTGAGCTGTGGAGATAATAAAAAAGGGCAGATCATTGGACATAGGATCATTGGGTCTGAATTGAAGATAGAAGATGTCTCACTGGTTGATGGACTGAAGTTCAACTTACTCAATGTAGCCCAAATTTGTGACAAAGGAAGAAAAGTCACATTCGATTCCAGAGACTGCTCAATCTATGATAGTAAGAGAAGTTCCACTCCGGAAGATCTAATTCCAGAATCTGAAAAATTTAGAGAAAAGAAGGAAGCAGAAGTTCCTGATTCATTCTAAATCAAGAAGTACAAAGAAGAGGATGCAGGAATATCTTTTGATCTAGAAGTTCAATAAGTTAATCTTAACCCATAAGAGATTAACTTCAATGAAGGCCAAGAAGGAGTGATTGAGGCAGATGTGGGACAAGCCCCAATCCAACATGAAGATCTTTTAAGAGAAGTCTAGACTCACAGAGATTATCCAATTATAGCTAGAGCTGTAAATGAACCGAGCCGAGCTCGAACACTAACTGTTCAATCTCTATTCATTTAAATTTTAACAAACTCGAGCCCCGAGCTTGAGCTTGGTCAAACCGAGCCTGAATCAAGCTCGAGCTTAGTCAAACCGAGCCCGAGCCGAGCTTGAGCCTATCTTGAGCTTTGTTTAAATCGAGAGCTTAAACCTATAAAAGAGATAGAATCCATAAGATGAAGAATAGGAGATGAAGGATCTAAACATCACAAATGATTTTCACTGTACGAAGAAGAGGATGAGGATGAATGTTGTGTTGGTAGATACTTTTTTCAGAGAAAAATGAGATTAGGGTTTTACTGAGCATATGAAGATTGGTGAATATATATAGTAGAGATTGGATTGGATCCGGATTGCCTTTATTAGACTTTATATCCATCGTTTTTTTCTTTTACTCACTTTTATCTATATTTTATATATCACCTTATACATATTTTCTGTACTCTTTATCTTATATTTTATATTTTTATCTATACATTTTAATGCCAATTTTTACACATACACTATATATTTTACATTTTTTATAATCTATCTATTTCATAAATACAATGTTTAATCTTTTTAATTATGTTAACGAGCCTGCTAATGAGCCTGTTGGCGAACTAGTTCACGAGCCTCTTATCGAGAATGTTCACGAGCTTTCAAGTCGAGTATCCCCTTGTTCAAGATTGGTTTGTTTACGATAATGAGCCTGAAATTTTGTTCACAAACAAGCTCATTTATTAATGAACCGAGATCAAACGAGCTTTGACCGAGCCGAGTGCTGAGTAGTTCACGAGTAGTTCATCTCGTTTACAACCCTAGTTACAGCCATTTTGGATGATGTCCAAAATCCAGTAAGAACCAGAGGTCAACTAAACTGAATGATGAGCCATGTTGCGTTTGTCTCCCTCATTGAGCTAAAGAAATTTCAAGATGCTGAAGAAGATGAAAGCTAGATGATGACAATGCAAGAAGAGCTAGATCAATTCACCAGGGATGATGTATGGGATCAAGTACCACCTCCCAAAGGCAAATCAATCATTGGCACCAAATGGTTATTCCAGAACAAGCTTGATGAATCCAGAGTTATGGTGAGAAACAAGGTAAGATTAGTTGCTCAAGGTAATAATCAGCAAGAAGGAATTGATTTTGAAGATACCTTTGCCCCTGTAGCTAGATTGGAAGCAATCCACATTTTATATGCTTTTGCATCATTCATGGGATTCATATTGTTCCAAATGGATAACAAAAGTGCACTCCTCAATGGAGTTATCCATGAAGAAGTCAATGTGAAGCAACCACCTGGATTTTAAGATTCAAAGCATCCAGATCATGTCTACAAACTGAAAAAGGCTCTCTATGGATTAAAGCAAGCACCAAGAGCTCGGTGTGAGAGACTCACTACATTCCTCATACCTAAGGGGTACATCTGGGGCAAAGCAGACACAACTCTTTTCATCAAGAAGAAGAAGAATGATATTATCGTAGTCCAAATTTATATGGATGACATCATATTTAGAGCAACAGATGAGAAGATGTGTGATTAATTCAGCTCTTAATTACAGAAGGAATTTGAGATGTCCATGATGGGAGAACATAATTTCTTCCTTCGTTTACAAATTAAACAAAGTCTGGATGGAATCTTCATCAATCAATCCAAGTACACGAAGGAAATCCTAAAGAAGTTTGAGATGGACAAAAGCAAGCCTATGTCCACTCCAATAGGATCAGATACAGTCCTATCCAAGGATTGTAAAGGAGAAGATGTTGATCAAAAGCTTTATAGAGGGATTATTGGCTCACTTCTCTACTTGACAGCTAGCAGGCCTGACATACACTATGCAGTCTACTACTATACAAGGTATCAAGCCAATCCTAAGGATTCTTATCTTAAGGCAATAAAGAGAATTCTTAGATATCTCCTAGGAATTACTAAAGTTGAAATATGATATCCTAGTCATGGAGATTTCACACTCCAAGGGTTCACTAATGCAGATTATGGGAGAGATACTCTTGAGAGAAAAAGAACATCTGGAGGCTGCTATTTCCTTGGAGATTGCTTGGTATCATGGTACAGCAAGAAGCAAAATTCAGTTGCCTTATTAACCACCAAAGCAGAATATATGGCAGCTAGAAGTTGTGTAGCTCAACTCCTTTAAATCAAGAAGTAACTAAAAGACTATGGAGTTCAATCTAGATGTCTGGATGTAATGTGTGACAACCAAAGTGCCATTGATGTGTCAAAGAATCCAGTACTCCATAGCAGGATGAAGCATGTCAACATCAGGCATCATTTCATCCAAAATCATGTGATATAGAAGGATGTTGCTTTGGTATACATTCCAACCAATTAGCAAAGAGGAGATATCTTTACTAAGCCACTAAGTAATTCGGCAAGCTAAGGGAGTCAATTAGTATGTCTAATCCAATTTGAAGGGAATCCAGAAGACATTCCAAAATAAATTTGGATCATTAGCAAGACATTAACTTCGAAAGAGAAGAAGAATTAAAGCAAAATCTATTCTGGAGGAAAATGTGCCACATCAGCAGATAAGAATGACATATGGTAGTAAAAGAGCATAAAGGTAACTATTACTTTTTGAATTTCAAACGTTATTGGGTGTTACACGCGCGGTAAATTCAATTATTGGGTTTTAAAATAAATCATTCCCATTCTCCGGTTAAACTGAATTTACCTCTCTCCTAAAAATTTGATTGCTATGTCATCAATTCAGCCAAATTAACGGCATCCAGATTACCAAAATAGCCTTGCCTTGAAAAATCTATATAAACCCCCCAAAAATCCTTTTCTTCTTCACGCAAGCAACAATTATATACTGTTACTCTGCAAAAATCCTATCTCAAACCCTAATTTATTTAAATTCCTCAAATGGCTGCTATCATGGCAAGCAAGGAACCTAAAATGCTACCAACCGAAAACATCATTGTAGAGTCTGATCTGCAAGATAAAGACTTCAAACCCCTCAAAATGAAAACCAGTGACTCCGTTATCCCCGCTGATTTTTTAGGAGATAGCTTCCTATTTGAAATTGACCCCTACTCCAAATTGATTGAGGATCAACACTTGACTGATTTCCTCAAGATCAACTATCCTACCTACCCAGATCTGGTTAAAAAAGTTTTATGATAATCTCAAAGCCCACTTTTCCATGATGGTTTGAGAACTAAGGTACAGGGAAAAGTGATTATGATTACCCCTGAATTTTTCACAAAATTCCTCAACATGAAGAATGATGCAGTACTACTCAGAGTTGATGGGGATGAACAAAAAGTCAAGTACGACTCTAAGATGTGGCTGCATCCCAACTATTTTGGGGATAAGTGTTCAACATACTTCCCCAAAGTACCAAGATATCTCCAGCACGCACTTACAAAATTGGTACCTATACAGAAGGGCTCTCTCACTATAGTGTCATCCTTCCAGCATTACATCTTACAACATTGGGTGGAGAGTAGACTGGTTAATATGCCGATACTAATCATTCACTACCTGAGGCAGCACAGGAATTCTCATGGTGCCCTCATCACCCGGATCTTAATTGCATATGAAGTAAACTTAACCAGATTCTAGGCTGTAAATGGTAAAGAAATCCTAGAAAAGAACTTCAGGAAGTTGAGTTTTGGGGAGACTTGGAACGAGGAAAAGGCCAAGAAGCTACAAGATAATAAGAAAGCATAAGCAAGAAAGGCAGTGGATCCGATAGAGGCTCCGGTTCTTAAAAGAGCAAGAACCAACAAGCCAAAGGCAAGAAAGGAATTTGCCTTGGTTTTGGTTGAGGAAGTTAATGAGGACACTATGTCCTTCACCCAACTAATGGCTAAATCTCCTGCCAAAAAGCCAAGAGGAAGGTTGATTAAAGCTGCGAACAAACTTAAGAAACCTATATATGAGCTAGAGGTAAGAGAAAGAGAAACCATTGCAGTTGCTGCAGCTGCTATTAGAGAAGGGTACCAAAAGGGGCAAAAAAGGAAAGTGAGAGATATGCTCACGAAAGAGCATGAATCTGATAGTAAGGAGACTAGGGATGGGGAACCTGCTCCCAAGAAGTAACTCCAGAAAAGAGGGAAGACATTTACAGAGGCCTTAAAGGCATAGAAAGCTAGAGCTAAACTTCTAATCTGGAAAGCTGCATCCGGAATAACCATAAGGGAACCATCTCCCAACACAGCCTCTCCACTTGAATCCAAAAAAGGGAAGAAGATTATATCATTTACAAAAAAGCCAATCCCAGAAGATAACATATTCTTGAAAGATCCTCAATTTACTGAGATGATGTCAATAGTAAAAGATAATCAAAAGATAAATCTTTTGACAAAAGAGGGACCCGAGGCTCATCCAGAGCAGCTGCATTAAATAGCCCACCAATGCTCATCTCATCAAATAATCTGGGGCTTCTCAAAGAAGTACACTACTAGGAAGAGGACTTACTAAATTTTTAAGCTAGGTTCGGACCTCTTCTTAAAAACCCGCTGGATGTAAACCCAGAAGTAGTAGAGTTAATAAGTCCTGAAAAGGCAATTGGAGGGAATGGTGAGGACAATTCCACCATTTTGGCAGGAAATGATTATTGTTGCAAGTCCTTTACAGGCATTGGTAGGGGTGGCTGAGGACATTGCTAGTCGTCCAGAGGTAGTGGAGCTTGAGAAAGGAAGTAAAGAAGCAGCTGATCTAAACAAACAACCATTTACTGAGGTAAATGCTACCTCAGTCTCTTTTGATATCAATGCTGACATAGCTGCTAGCACTAAAACAACAACTGACTCCAGTTGCATCTAAGGATTAGGAGTTAACCTCGAAATATTACAATTTTGGAGGAAGGATATAGTCTGAAATCTAATGAGAACACTCATAGAGTGAACTCAAAGGGCGAGGATAGGTTGGAAGAAGAAAATGAAGAGTCAGTTGAGGCCAAATCATCCATATCTGATGAGACCGGAAGCAGTTCAAACTTTGAGACTCCTCTAGCAAGCCCAATCAGAATGCCTACAGTTAATACCAAACAGATAAAGGTAACACCAATGTTCAAACTGCTTAAAAAAGCTATGCTTGAGGTAAACGAGGAAGGGTATATCAAGCAGAGTCTCCGAAACATCTCCAAACATCTAAAAGCTGTTGAAAAGGTACTTCTTGAGGAATTCCAGCCTCCAAATTTGAAGAAGGAACTTAAGGTAATTAAGGGAGATGTTAAGAAAGTAGCCGAAAGAGTGGAGGACTTTCCCATTGCTGATCTTATTGTAGAGGTCTCCCTTGCCAAGGTTAAACCAATCCTTGAGCAAGTAAATACCAATCTCGTTAGAGCCAATAGATCTGTAGATCAGGCTAATACAGTGGCCACAAACAATTACGCTATAATCCTGTATAGGATTACAGACCTGTCTACTGAGCTTAAGGAGTATACTGATTACAAGTTTAAAAGCTTGCTAAAATTGATTCTGAAAATTGCTACCCAAGGAGAGAAGGACATTGCTTCTGTGCTTAACCTACAAACTGAAGAACATCAAGCCATACAAGAAATGCTCACACATTTTCTTGATGAGGATCTTCCTGCATTATTAAAGAAGCAAATGGATGAGATAAGTGATAACAGCGGACACCACTCCACCGAAACCAATGATCTAATTAAGGCTCTGCAAGAGGCCTTCCACAAGGATCTCACTACACTCAACTCCAGCATCCACAATGTTCGGGGAGATATATGTAATGATATTGAAGTGATAAAGTCAAGTAAGGCTAATCTTTCTCTCTCCTTATTTGGATCCTCCTCCTCCACAAGCGACAGCCTTATGATCCCAAGTGTCAATGATTTGGTCAAACATATAGACGACACTGGATTCTTTAGGTATAAGTGCAGCTTAACACTTATTAAGTGCATGTTCCCCTACATTGATAAGCCAGAGGAAGCCATGCACTCAAAATGATTTCAGACATGACAAAGTCCTACAAAGAACTCCGAGCATTTTTTAGACCTTCTCAACTCCTTTCGGCCACTGTTGAGACCATCTTCGAAAAGCGCTCATAAGGTAATGTGGATTACTCCATCTATTTCAAAGCATGGCAGAAAAGTTAGGATAAATGATCATATATGCTCATTGATCCATAATCGGATGTAAAAAATAAGGGGGAGAAGAGCACAACAAGCAAAGGAGGAGATAATATGGATATAGATATGTAGCTAGGTAACTGTGTAGTTAGCTATTTATCTCATGTAAAAATCTTATAATAGCTAGCTTTGAAAATTTTCACTAATATGTACTATGTATCTGTAATTTGGAACTTCATTGATGTTAACCATTGTTAACAGCAGAAGTATATATATATAGTGAAACACATTTACATAAAAAATGCTTCTAAGTACAATCTGTAATTGTACTTCAAAAGTATAGAAGCTAAGAATGCAAAAATATTGAGGGAGTGGGGATGCTACAATTATGGGGGAGTAAAATTTGTAAATGACTAAGTATCAAAAATCATTCTTAGCTCATATATACTCCTTCCCTTATGCTTAGTTTCTTCGTTTTTGTTTCTATCAAATGGGGGAGATTGTTGGGAAATAATGATCCGAAATCTCAATTAAACTAAATTATCACAATCAAGTTTGAAAGAAATAAAAACTAAAACAAAGTATCTCTTAAATCCAAATGGAAGCATCCGGTCAAGATCCAAGAACTAGGACATCCATTTAAGACATCAAGTACCTAAGCATATAGCAGAATCATCTGGTTAAAGTTTGGAAAGGAAACAAACTTTATATTCTCAAGTCTAGCATCCGGAAGAACTAATTGTACATGCTCCGGAAGAAGATAGATCCGGAGTCTCTGAGTCTAAAAGCATTCAGAAGACTCATATATCAAGACAACGGGAAAAGTTTCAAAGATAACTTTTCCCTCCACCTTTTGGTCTACAAAGTCAAAGATCCTTTCCCCATATGCAAGATAAAAGAGACAACTTGCACTTTTCAGAAAAAGGGCAAAAGTACTAACACCGGACTGAAAAAGATAACAACATTTTTCACCTAGACCAATAAGGAGGCACGTGGAGTTCACACTAAAAATTTACTGGTGTAAAAGTTAGTGTGACACTAAAATATAAGGAAAACAATCACTGACATCTTTTCATCCTCAATTCCAAGGATTCAAACGGGTCAAAATACTATCTAACGGACTGATCAACGACTCTGGAAGCGCCACATCCTACCTAATCAATGGTGAAGATTGAGTTACAGCTAACCAACCTACAACGGCTATATTTATGATCTAAGCCTATAAAAGGGAAGCTTCACAAGTTGAGAAGGTGCTGGTTGATTTCACAAAATCTTATACTAGAGAAATTGCTAGAAAATAATCAGATTTATAAATCCCACTAAGAATCAAACAATTCCAAATCAATTTGTAAGGATTCCTAAGTGATCTACAAAGTTAAGGAAATCTTAAAACCAAAACCTTTGATAGAAACCAAAGTGTAAAGTATCTCCTACTTGGGTGAGCAGTGAGATTGGGATACAGCTTAAAGTAGGTGATTTAAGTAGGATCTCCCTATAGTACTCAGCTTAGATTCAGGGTAGAAGTCTAAGTGGTATATCCTGCCAAAGACAAAATGACTCAGCTAGGAGTTGGTGCATCTAGTGGTATATCCTACATCTTGAAGGGGTTACCATCCGGAGACAATCTGTAAGGCTTAATTGCTGCCAGTTGGAAAGGAATTCACTAGTGGATAAGCTCGGAGGAAGGAAACTCCAGGGACTGGATGTAGGCGGGTCCGAACTAGTATAAATCATTATGCTATATTTTCTTACTTTTACTTAATGCATTATATTATTGCTTTTGCATCATCCGAATCCATCCATCGAATCACAATCAAGCACGCTACACTTATACTTATTAAAGTCTATAAATTCCATAAAAAAGGGTCATTCACCCCCCTTGGTCCTTATATAAACCCTCACAGGTACCAACATTCACCATTGATCAGGTAATATGTGGTGCTTCCAGAACCATATATCAATTCGTTAGATAAAGATTTTAACCCGTTGGAATCCTTAGGATTGAGGCTGAAAAGTTGTCAGTGATCATTTTCCTTGTATTTTAGTGACTCACCAACTTTTACGCCATAACCTTTTTGGTGTGAGTTCCACGCACCTTTCTCATTGGTCTAGGTGAAAAAGGTTGTTACCTTTTTCTCTTTCCTATATTAGTTCTTTGTCCTTTTTTGAAAAGTACTAGGTGTCATTTTGTTTTGCTTTAGGAAAAAGGATCTTTGACTTGCAGACCAAAAAGATGGAGGGAATCTAATATTTTGAATAATTCCATTTGTCTTGTTATTAAGGTCTTTCGGATGTCTTCAAACTTAATATCTCTGGATCTGTCTTCTTTCGGATGCTAGCGCAGTCAGTTCTTGCGATGCTGTTTTGGGCAGTTCAAAGTTTTTTTCCTTTCCAAACTTTAGCCGGATGCTTCCATTTATGCTTAGGTAATTTTCTTCACTTGTCTTGAACTTTAGATGCTTTGGTTATATGTCCGGATAAGTGACTGGGTCTTTTTGTACTTAGGTGTTTTGTTTACTTCAAACCTGATCCGGATTATTTGTTATTCCGGATCATTGTTTCCAACAATCTCCCCCATCTGATAGAAACAAAAACCTAAGATATCTAAGCATAAGGAAAAGGGTTTTTATTATCCAAGTATGATTCTTGATACTAAGTCATTTAGAATTTTTGCTCCCCCATTATTTTAGCATCCCTAACTCCCCTAACATTTTTCAATTCTAGCTTCTAAGATTTTTCTAGTGCAATTGCAGATTGTACTTTAGAAGTAATTTTTTTTGTAGTAATTTTTCACTATATATACTTCTGCTGTTAACAATAATTAACATCAATAAAGTTTAGGATTATAAGATACATAAATATATAAGTGAAAAAGATGAAACTAACTATTACAGATTTTACATTGGAACACAATAGCAAATCTATATTATAGAATTATTACTTCCCGGATGCTTCTCCTTTCTTTTCCTTTCCTTTGCTCCTTGTCGCCTTTTGAGTTTCAGCAGCTTTATCTTCCCCCTTTTTATTCTCCCCTTTTTTGTTTGCATCAGCTTGGGGGTCGATCACCATACAGGCTTTACCATTCCAGCTTTCCTGCCAAGCCTTGGAATAGATAGAATAATCTATATTTCATTTTCTTCTGCGATCTATGATTGTATCCGCAGTGGCTAGAGTTAGATGCAGGGGCCGAAAGACTCTCTGGAGTTGGGTGTAAGACTTTGTGAGGTAAGGATGCATTTGTAGGACATGTTCACGATCCTTCTCATTAAAGTAGGGGAAGAGCACTTTGAGGAGGGTAGAAATCCCTTTATGGCCAAGGAAGCCAGTATCCCCAATGTGTTGAATGAGATCCTGAAGCACTGGGATAAGTTGACTTTCTGGAATAAAAGGTGAGGAAGATCTGAAGATATACAACTTGGATAAACCGGATGCTAATTTTTCAAATCCTTTCCCATTGTCTCTCCGGTAATTATGAACACTATTATTGACAGTCATGATGTCTTTATGAAGAGCCTCCTTGAGATTATTAAGGATAGTGTCATTTCCATTCATTTGGCCTGCAAACTCAGTGCCAATATCTTTATTTGTTTAGCAAACAGTTTGGGCATCCCTTCTTTAATTAATTCTATCAGTTTGTCCAGTATGGCTTGTTGCGTTTCATTTAGGCAAGGGAGTGCAGATTTCTCTTCTTTTTTAGTAATGAATTTTGACAATTTTTCAAACTTGGAATCCAGATATTCCTTAATTTCAGTGGTCAGTTCAGAGGAGGAGGAGGTGATCTTATCCATTATAGTTGCACAATTATTTATAGCCCATGTATTGGCTTGATTTGTATTACAATTTTCTACTACAAGACTTGTTTGTAGGTCATTGAGTATAGGAGTGACTTCAGCAAGAGAAACCTCTGCCACCAACTCAGCAGTGGGAAAATCCTCCAATTTCTTCCCAATTCTTTGTATGCTCCCTTTTATCTCCTCTATAGCACCCTTCAAATCTAGAGTTGAGGATTTTTTGTTTTAGCACTTTCTCCTCAAATTTAAGTTGTTTACATATATTCCAGAGACTCTGCTTAACATAGCTTTCCTTGCACTCTTTATGGGTAGTATCCCTTAGCATTTTTAGTGTTGTAGTAATCTTTTTGACCCTGGTTTGATTTATACTGGCGGTTGGCTTTTTGATTAGACTTTTAGAGGAGGAGGTATCAGATCTAGAGCTACTTCAGGTTACATCCGATCTAGATGATTCTTCTTCTTCTCCTTTCCCTTTTTCCATCCTTCCTTCTAGAATGGCCTCGCCCTTAGAGTCCACTTTAGAAGTGTTCTCGTTGGGTCTCAAACTATGTCCCTCCTCTGGAACATTTTGTTTCGGGTTGGACTAGTTGTCCTTATATACACTTGGGGTTTATATATCTAAGTTGTCCGGATTCATATCTGCTATTTCAACAGTTGCAGTAGTGTCAGCATTAACATTAAAGGAAACTGAGTCAGGAATTACCTCAGTCATTGGTGTTGATTCTAAGAGTTAGCTTCTACACTTCCTTCTTCTACCTCCATAACCCTCGGAAGACTGGCAATGTCCTCAGTCTCCCCTACATTTGCCTTTCCAGGACTTTTAGCTACTTCCCTAGGAGTGTTGGTAATGTCCTCAACACCATCTCCAATTGCCTCTTCAGGTCTTACTTCATTATTGATTTCAGCTTTCGGATTAAGTAGATTCTTCGAAAGTGGTCCGGTTCTAGGCATGAAGGCAAATAGATCCGCTTCTGGATCCTAGGCCAGAGTTGCCATATCGGTTGGATCAATTAGAATGGCCTTGGCACTGGAAGAACCTCCCTATCCTTCTATGGTAAGCTTATTGATTCTATTATTATCCTTGATAGCTTCCCTTATTTCTTCATATTGAGAGTCATCCAGAGTGACTTCCTCATTAGATCCGAGCACATTCGTGCCCTTTGTTCTCCTGGCCTTAGCCAATTCTACCTCTTCAGCCCTCTTTGCCGCTCTTTCATCAATAATAATACCCACAGGCTTTTTAGTTTTACTCTTCTAGGCTGCTACTGCTCCATCAAATGCGCAATCCTTTCTACTCAATTGCCTCCTCTTGGGTACTGGATCTTCTTCCTCAGTCTCCTTATCCTCCACCACAACCTCTAGTATTTTTGTAGCTTGCCTTTTCTTATCTACTGCTTTTATATATCTCCCCCTTGACTTGGGCTTTTCTGGGCTCTTCTTATCTATTGTTTAGCTTTAGGTTTGGTGGTTCTAGCCTTCTTAGGAACTAGAGCATCTTCAACCAGATCCACTGCTTTCCAAGCCCTGGTCTTTTTCTCATCCCTCGACTTCTTGGCTTTCTCTTCATTCCATGTCTCTTTAAAGCTTAGCTTTTTAAAATTCTTTTCTAGAATCTCCTTTCCATGGACTGACTGGAATCCGAAGATATTCACTTCATTTGCCATAAGAATTCTTGTGATCGAGGCACCGTGGGAGTTCCTGTGTTGTTGTAGATAGTGGTTAATCAATACCAAAATGTTCATCACTTTGCTCTCCACCTAGTGTTGTAGTACACAGTGTTAAAATAAGGATACTGTGGTTAGAGAGCCCTTCTGAATTATAAACAGCTTGATAAGAGCGTGCTGGAGAAATCTTGGTACATCCAAAAAGTAGGTTGAGAACTTATCTCCAAAATAATTTGGATGAAGCCATATTTTGGGGTGATACTTTATAAGAGATTCATCCCCATCATTTTTGAGTTAAGCCCATCATTCTTCATGTAGAGGTATTTTTCAAAGAATTCCGGCATAATAGTAATTACCTTTCCCTGAACCTTGGTTCTGAGAGCATTATAGTAGGAGTGAGCTCTCAGATTGCTGTAAAATTCGCATACTAAGTCCGGATAGGTTGGGCAATTGATCTTGAGGAAATCACCTAGATGTTGATCTTCTATGAGTTTTGAGTAGGGGTCTATTTCAAATAGAAAATTATCTCCCAAGTAGTCAGTGTGAACTACTAAGTCGGTGGGTTTTAGGTTTATGGGTGTGAAGTCTTCATCCTTGAGAGCAGATTCTTCAAAGATTTTTTTGAGGAAGCATTTAGATTTTGCTGTTCAATATTATGGCTGGCATTTGAGATGTTGAAAGAAGTTAATGAATTTAGGGTTTTGGGTTTGGATTTTTGCAGAGTAATAGTAGTAAGGTGCTCGTGTGAGGAAGAAGGAGAAGTTTGGGGGGTGTATATAGGATTTCCAAAGTAAGGGTATAATGGTAATCCGGGTATAATGGTAATCCGGGTATAGTTAAAATTAATTGGATTGATGAAATGACAGACGAAATTTATAAGAGAAGTAAATGGCATTAAAATCGGAGAATGGGAAAGGTTTATCTTTAAAATGACCATTCAATTTTACCGCGCATGTAACACCCAATAAACGTTTGAAATTCGAAACGTGTACACTTACTTTTCAGCGCCTTTACTGCCATTTGTCCTTTCTGTCTACGGAGCTGGCAATATTTGATCCGGATCCAGAGTCAATATAATTTTCTTCTTCTTTTCTAGATTCCTTGACTTATAGGACTTCAGACTAAGCCGAATTATCTTCCGGATTCTCCTTTAAATTGGTTTTGACATTCCAATTGAATCCCTTAGCTTGTTGAATCGATCTTTACTCAGAGGCTTGGTAAAGATGTCTGCTCTTTGCTCATTGGTTGGAATGTATACCAATGCAACATCCTTCTTCATCACCTGATCCCAGATGAAATGGTGCCTAATGTTGACATATTTCATCCTACTATAGAGTACTGGATTCTTTGACACATCAATGACACTTTTGTTGTCACACATCACTTCAACACATCCGGATTGCACTCCATAGTCTTCCAATTATTTCTTGAACTATAGTAGTTGAGCTACATAACTTCCTGCTGGCATATATTCAGCTTATGTGGTTGATAAAGTAACTGATGTTTGCTTTTTGCTATACCATGATACCAAGCAATCTCCAAGAAAGTGACAGCCTCCAGAAGTACTCTTTCTCTTAAGAGTATCCCTTTCGTAATCTGCATCAGTGAATCCTTCAAGTATGAAATTCCCATTACTAGGATACCATAACCCAACTTTAGTGGTTCCTAGGAGGTATCTAAGGATTCTTTTTACTGCCTTTAGATGTGAATCCTTAGGATTGGCTTGATATCTTGCATAGTAGCAAACTACATAAAGAACGTCAGGTCTGCTAGCTGTCAAGTATAGAAGTGATCCAATCATTCCTCTATATAGCTTCTGATCAACCTTTTCTCCTTTACAATCCTTGGATAGGATTGTATCTGAACCCATTGGAGTTGATATAGGCTTGCTTTTGTGCATTTCAAACTTCTTCAAAATCTCCTTGGTGTACTTAGATTGGTTTATAAAAATCTCATCCGGACTCTGCTTGATTTGTAAACTAAGGAAGAAGTTAAGTTCTCCCATCATGGACATTTCAAATTCCTTCTGCATTTGTGAGCTGAATTCTTCATACATCCTTTAATCTCTTGCACAAAAAATGATGTCATCAACATAAATTTGGACAAGAATGATATCATCCTTCTTCTTCTTGATGTAAAGAGTTGTATCTGCCTTGCCCCTGATATATCCCTTAGATATGAGAAATGTTGTGTGTCTCTCATACCAAGATCTTGATGCTTGCTTTAATCCATAGAGAGCCTTATTCAGTTTATATACATGATCCGGATCCTTTGGGTCTTCAAATCCAGGTGGTTGTTTAACATAGACTTCTTTCTGGATAACTCCATTGAGGAATGCACTTTTGACATCCATTTGGAATAGTGTGAATCCCATGTATGATGCAAAAGCACATAGAATCCGTATTGTCTCCAATCTTGCTACAGGGGAAAATGTTTCTTCAAAGTCAATCCCTTCTTGTTAATTGTAGCCTAAGGCAACTAATCTTGCCTTATTTCTCACCACTACTCCAGATTCATCTAGCTTGTTCTGGAATACCCATTTGGTGCTAATGATTGACTTTCCTTTTGGAGGTGCTACTAGATCCCACACATCATTCTTGGTGAATTGATCTAGTTCTTCTTACAAAGCCATCATCCAGCTTTCATCTCCTTTAACATCTTGAAATTTATTTAGCTCAATAAGAGAGACAAAGGTAGCATGGCTCGTTATCCTGTTGAGTTATCCTCTGGTTCTGATTAGATTTTGGATATTATCCAAAATGGTTGCAACTGGATGATCCCTGCGAGTCCGAGCTTCTCTTGGTAGTTCTTTATGCTGGATTGGGGCTTGTTCCACTTCTGCCTCAACTTCCTCTTGATTGTCCATAAAGTTTATCTCTCGATGATTGAGATAACCTTGTGGAACTTCTGAGTTGAAATTAATCTCTTCATATTCTTCCTTGTATTTTTTGATCTGGAAGGAATCTGGAATCTGCACTTCTTCTTTTTCTCCAGTGCTTTCATCTTCCAGAGTTATATCTTCCGGATTTGAATTTCTTCTTCCCGCATGGTTAGTCTCATCGAAATCTACATGTATTGACTCTACCATAGTTTGGGTTTGTTTGTTATAAACTCTGTAAGTTTTGCTATGTTATGAGTAGCCAAGGAAAATTGCTTTATCAAACTTAGGATCAAATTTTCCTAATTGCTCTCTATCATTAAGAATGTAGCATTTACACCCAAAGGCTTTGAATACCCAATTTTGGGTTTCCTTCCCTTCCAGATTTCATAAGGGGTCTTGTCTAAGGTTTTTCTAATGAGAGCTCTATTTAAAATATAGCATGTTGTGTTTACGGCCTCACCCTAGAAATACTTTGGCAAACAATTTTCACTTAGAATTATTCTAGCCATCTCAACTATGGTCCTATTTTTTCTCTTAACAACTCTATTTTGTTGAGGGGTATGAAGGGCAGAGAAGTTATGTTCAATCCCCTTGGAGTCACAAAATTCTGCAAAGTGCTTATTTTTTAACTCGCCACCATTATCACTCTGGATGCGTGTAATGGTTATGCCCTGTTCTACTTCTATCCGGATGAATATTTTTAAGAATTGGTCAAAGGCTTCATCTTTGCTAGCTAGCAAAGCCACCCAAGTATAGCGGGAATAATCATCCACAATGACCATTGTGTATTCTCTTCTACCGAAACTTAATGGTTTTATTGAACCAAAGAGATCAATGTGTAAGAGTTCAAGAACTCTCTTAGAAGGTATGTATGAGATGGAAGGAAAGCTTTTCTTATGCTGTTTACCTAATTGACATGCAATGCATATGTGATCCTTATCAAAAGCTACCTTAGGCAAACCCACAACCAATTCCCTTTTGGCTAATTTGGACATGAGGTTTATGCTAACATGTCCCAACCTCCGGTGCCATAGCCATGATTCTTCTTCTTTAGACACCAAGCATATATTCTTTTTATCATTTTTAATGTTAACACAATAAACATTATTTACTCTAGGTGCATAAAGAATAAGTTGATTAGACTTACTATCATAAATTGAGCATCCTCCGGAGTCAAATATGATTTTTCTTCCTTTATCACAGAGTTATGCTACACTGAGTAGGTTGAACTTCAGTCCATCAACTAGAGAGATATCTTCTATTTGTATTTTAGATCCAATGGTTCCATGGCCAATGATCTGTCCTTTTTTATTATCCCCGAAGCTTACTTTTCCACCTCTCTTCCGAATTAAAGTGATGAAGGCTTTCTCATCACCAGTCATGTCCCTTGAGCACCCACTATCAATGTACCATGTGTGTTGATCTTCTGTGGATCTAAGGCATACCTGTAAAATAGATCAAGTGGGTTTGGGTACCCAATCAGATTTGGGTCCTCTCGAGTTATCAACAATTTCAAGCCAAGGATAAATATCATAATAACCATTTTTTATTCTACATAATTTGGTAACATGGTTGTTTTTCCCACAAAACCTGCACCCGAAAATGGGTCTACTTTGCTATTGCTTCTTCTAGATCTTCTTTAGATCCTCCTTTCTATAGTTTCCAACATATTGAGCTTCATGTATACTAGTCTATCCAGAAGCTGGTTGGAGGTGTAACTTCTACTTTGTAATTCTTTCTTTTCTTGGCAGGTTGCTCAATTGATACAGCCTTAGCTTTTCCCTATTAAGCTACTATGAATCTCTGTGCTTGAGGTTGCTTGGTCACTTTACTTTCCTTGAGATTTGGGATCACCGGATTCTTTTGATTAGGGTTTCTTGGTCCTGGTTTCCCTTGATTTTTCCTTCTTTGTGGAGGATTTGGTTTCCTTCTAGATGCCTCATTCATCAAGGTTAGCTCCCTATCTAGCCCTGTCAAGTTACCACTTAAGATCTGAACTTGACTTCTTAGGAAATTCTCTTCCACCACATCCATATGCTTTGTGTTTCTCATTAGGTTGATTTCTTGTGACATTGCTTCAGCATCTTCAGCTAGCACCAGAATTTGTTGTTGTATGGATTTTATGGCCTTGGTGCTCTTTCTCACATTGTGGATTACCCCCTTTAAGCTTTAGCAAGATCAAGGTTAGAAATAGAATTAGAATAAGAGTTTACCTCAGTATTAACTGTCTCTGATTCTGAATCCCCTATTTTCTTAGTATCTTGCTTGGATGACTTTCTTCTAGATTGCTCTGCTTCCGGATCTGTCAGTGCCATAAACGGGCAATGAGCAATCTCCTCTTCTTTTATTGAGGATGAACTGCTACTTTCTTCACTATTACTCCATGTGGCCACCATAACTTTCTTCTTATATTTCTTCTCTCTTTTTAATTTAGGGCATTTGGTTCTAAAGTGCTCTTTTTCTCCACATTCAAAGCAGGCAGCATCTTTTTCCGAATCTTTCTTTTCTTCCGGAGCCTTTCCTGGCCTGTCCCTTCTTGAGGTGCCTTCTTTAGGCTTTCTTGATTCAAATCTTCTAGACCTCCTTCTATCCTTTTTTTTAGGAATTTGTCAAAGTACTTGGCTAGCATAGCCATATCTTCTTCACTGTACTCTGATTCTTTTGGTGCTTTCTCTGATCTGGAAGAGGCTGATCCAATAGAGTCTTCCTTAAGTGCAATGGCCTTCTTCTTTTCTTCCGGCTTTCTTTCTTGTTGACTATATATCTCTAAGGATAATTCTTATGTCAAGAGATTACCAATGAGCTCATCATAACTATAAAAGTTTAAGTCATGAGCTTCCTCAATGGAAGTCTTCTTGTTGTACCATTCCTTGGTGAGACTAAGGAGCACTTTCTTTACCATCTCTACTTCAGAGATTTCCTTTCCGAGCCTTTTCATTTCATTCACTAGATTGGTGTATCTAGTGTTCATGCTGCCGATTGACTCTTTTGGCTCCATCTTAAAGGTTTCAAGCTTTTGCTGGAGTAAATCAAGCTTGGCTTCTCTCACTTTGTTGGTTCCTTTATAGGTTACTACCAGCTTCGGCCAAATTTCTTGGGCAGTCTTACATCCGGATATCCTATTGAATTCTGCTGTACTAAGAGCACAACGAAGCATGTTAATAGCATTTGCATTTTCACGCAATTTTTTAAAATCATTCTCATCCCATAAACTTTAGGGCTTTTGGGTAGTGATACCCTCTACTTCATGAGTAGGCTCATATAGGCCATCTTTAATGACCAACCATGCTTGCATGCTTTGTCTTGAATGAAGTTCTTAATCCGATTTTTTCAGAACGTGTAGTGTTCACCAGTGAAGAGTGGCAGACGGGTAATGGACATACCCTAGGGAAGGAGTTGTGAGTTTTGGAAACTCATTTTGATACTTGAATCAAAATTTGGACCTTTAGCTCGATATTGTTAGATCTCTAGTTTTGAGCACTAACTCTAATTCCACTTGTTGGTCTCTGACAGGGTCTAAATAAGGTCAGAGGGGGTGAATGACCATTTTTCATAGAATTAATAAGACTTTAAAAAGTCTTTATGTAGCTTGTTTGAATGTGATCCGGAGGATAGATTCAGATGATGTAGTTATAAAAATAGCAATGCAAATAAATAAAGAGTTAGGAATTCAAACACAAGTATTTTATCCTGGTTCGGCCATGCCTACTCCAGTCCTCGGAGTTTCCTTCCTCCGAGGTTTTCCACTAGTGGATTCCTTTCTAACTGGTAGGAATCAAGCCTTAGAACTTATCTTCGAATGGTAACCCCTTTCGGATGTAGGATATACCACTAGAAGCACCAACTCCTAGCTGAGTGGTTTTTTCTTTAGCAGGATATACCACTTGCCCAAACCTAAGCTGAGTCCAACAGGGAGATCCCACTCAAAGCACCTACTTCAAGCTATATCCCAACCTCACTACTCACCCAAGTAGGAGATCTTGTACACTTTGGTTTTTCTCAAAGGTTATGGTTTTGGACTTCCTTAAGTTTATAACTTTACTTAGGAATCCTTACAAACAGATTTTTAATGGTTGGTTCTTGGAGGGATTAAGAAACTGATTGCTTTTAGCGAATTCTCGTATATATGCTTTCTCAAAATCAACAAGTACCACAACTTGTGAAGCTTCCCTTTTATAGGCTTCCATCATAAATGTAGCCGTTGTGGGTTGTTGAGCTGTAATTAAATCTTCACCGTTGATCAGGTAATATGTGGCACTTTTGAAACCGTTGATCAATCCATTAGATAGAGATTTTGACCCGTTTGAATCCTTGGGGTTGAGGCTGAAAAGTTGTCAGTGATCGCTTTCCTTGTATTTTAGTGACTCACCAACTTTTACGCTGTTACCTTTTTGGTGTGAGTTCCACGCGCCTTTCTCATTGGTCTAGGTGAAAAAGGTTGTTACCTTTTTCTCTTTCATGTGTCATTTCTTTGTCCTTTTTCTGAAAAGTGCTAATTGTCATTTTTGTCTTACTTTAGGGAAAATGATCTTTGACTTGCAGACCAAAAAGATGGAGGGAATCTAATATTTTGAATAATTCCCTTTGTCTTGATATTAAGGTCTTCCGGATGTCCTCAGACTTAATATCTTCGGATCTGTCTTCTTCCGGATGCTAGTGCAATCAGTTCTTCCGGATGCTGTTTTTGGTGGTTCAAAGTTTGTTTCCTTCCAAATTTTAACCGGATGCTTCCATTTATGCTTAGGTAATTGTCTTCACTTGTCTTGGACTTTAGATGCTTTGGTTATATGTCTGAATAAGTGACTTGGGTCTTTTTAAACTTAAATGTTTTATTTACTTTAAATCTGATCCGAATTATTTATTATTTTGGATCATTGTTTCCAACATTTAGGCTTGTGTGTAATAAATGAATTCTACAAAATTAAATGGAAGTCAAATCTAATTACAATTTTTTTGTTTGAAATAAATGAAAAAAAAACTGATTTGCATGAAAATATTGTGGAAGTGAACATATTATGCGGAACGAAAAATATTTTGTAGGAAAATAAATAATTTTCTTCGTGAAAATTTTTTTTAATGTTTGGTTGTAATGCTATAAAATATTTTCCGACCATAAATTTATGTATATTATACCCTATATCAGATATTAAATCAATTATTAATCTATAAAAAATAATTCATGTACGTCAATTAATATTTTATATAAAATATATATATATGAGAAGGATGGGTGAAAATGGTACATAATGACTAGTAGTCGTGTAGGTGAAATATGCGTAAAATATGTGTAGGTGATAATTTGGTAGCGTTGATGGATGAGGAGGGTGAAGATGGTAGTGGCTATAGAAGTAGATGATGTTTGATGGTGGCTGTGGTGGTAGTGGTAAAGGTAGAGATAAAAGTAGTGATGGAGGTGGTGACATGAGAAATGAGAAATGAAGTAAAGATAATGATTGTGGTGATGGTGGTAATGGAGGCGAAAGTGGAGGTGGTGGTGGCGGCGGTGGGATGAGGTTAGTTGTAGTGGTGGGACGGAAGAAATATATAGATGTTAATGATTTAGGGAGATGGAGAAAGTAATATGATAAATGAAGGGAAAATGTTTTCCTTTCTTTAAGAATGGTAAAACATTTTCCATTATTTACATTAGATTTTAATGTTGACTTGTAAAATATTTTCCCTTAACTTATTTTACGAGCAAAATAAATATCAAAAAATTCGAAAAATATTTTTCTATATAATATATTTGGGTAAACAAACAGGGCATAACTATCTCATTAAATTCAATGAAATTTATAAATCCACATTCTATAAAATTAAATTTTATGAAATTTTGTAGTATATACCAATTACATAAATTCATTTAAGAATGTGGAATCTTCTGGACCAAGATTTTTTATAATGTGGCCAATTGAATACCGAGATTTTTTTATAACGTTATACACACTTCACTTGTCTTTATATGTTATATTTTTCAATTATAATTCTAAGAAATATTCTCTACTAAATATTGAATGAAATAGAAAAATTTATTTTATTTTATTTAATAAAAGATAGGGGAGATAGAAGAGGGGACAAACAAATCTCAACTCGGTTGTCAATCCTTACAAAAAAAAAATTCACTAACACACCCAGTGGGGGGGGCGGACGTCGGCAGCCTCCTCCCCTGGCTCTTGGAAAATTACTAATACCCCACTGATCTGTCGCACTTAATTGAAGTAATTGAGTGAAGCCACCTCCCCAATATTCTGATCTTTTAAACCTCCTATATTATTGTGGAGGCGAAGAAAATAAGAAAATTGCAGAGGTGGTAGCCGATGAGAAGGAAGGGGGAAGAGATCTTGTTAATAGCTTTTTGCGAAGTAGGAAGAAGATGAATAGTACAACTGAGCACTTCAGATGAGATGTTTATTTTTTACTTTTTTTTTAGATGTTTACTTTTATACTTTTTTGATCTGATTTCTAAATTTAATTACAAATCCTAATCATTTTCTAAATCATTTTAAGTACCTTTTGGTAAAATAAGCACTCATTTATAGATATTACAATATGCATTTTTTTGCACTAATTTTCAACTCTTAATTTGTTGTGTCTAGGTATGAGTTTATTTAATAGGAGTAAATAAATTTGAAACACTTAATAAAGCTGTAAAAAATAAAATTTAGATACAATTTATAACAAAAATTATTTGAATTGAATTATACAAGAAATATAAAAATTAGTATAATAATTTGACTATTTGAATTGAATTATTTAGGCATATCGATAATGAATTAAATGGTTGAAAAGAGTATTGTTAATATTAAGTATATGAAATGAAGTGTGGTTCAATTTGGACTTGGTCAAATAAGAGTCAAATTTAGCTCATTAGGTTATGTAAAGGTGGAAGCGGAGAATAATGTTGTTTTTCAATCATTTTATTTTAATTTAGGATTACATTTAATTTTGTTGTTAAACTAATTTGAGAATAACCTTTTTTTTATCGTCGTCGAATAAGAGCGAATGAATAGCTTTCTTTATGTTAATCTTTATTTGTTTCAAGTGAATAATAAATTTATTTTTATTATAATTTAGAGTATTTTTTTTATTATATAAAATCTAATAAGACCTAAAAGGGTCGTCTAATGTGTACTAAAATAGATGTTTTAATATCTTATAAATGCAAATTGAAGTTGCAACTAATTAACTCGGAATTTATTAATAAAAGTTCGCGCACCCTCTCTTAAATTTCTGACTCCGCCGCTAAACACACCATGTAATTAAAGTAATTAACTTTCTCTGTGTATTACCTAACTATATAATCATAAAAACATCAATATTGACCCAAGATACATACTAGCGTAGAGTCTTTGTGGCCTTTGTATACCATTGTCTGTAAGAAACAGATTATGTATACAATCCATTTATTTTGTGTATAATTTATGCAGGAAAACCAAAGACCAACATTTCTGAAAAATAAAAATGCTAGATTTTGCTATTTCGGTTATCAGATAATAGGAAGTAGACGAGGTTCTAAACTTGAATGTTTTACGCAAGAAAATAAGTTAAATATAATAAGATATTTAGTTTTCTGATAGTATAAAGTTTTATAAACATAAACCTCAATATTAATTCTCCCTCAGAAAAGTGGAAAAGCTCTGTTCTCTCCAACTTATAAGTAGCAGTATTGAACTGAACTGAACTAAAACTGAGAATACTGAAATTGAACTGCAGCTGAACAGAAACTGAAAATACTGAAAGTAAATTAAAAGATGATTAGTAATAAATAATAACATATCAAAATGTTATTATATTAATAATAACAATAATTTATAATACTTTAAATACAATTATATTATAATAAAATTAATTATATTTTTAAGAAGTAGGATAATAAAAAAATAAAAATAAGATTAATTATTGATTATTAATCACTGAAATTAAACTAAACTGAAGTTTATCTGAAATTAAAATGAAACTATAAATATTAAAACTGAACTGAATTAAAGTTGAAAAAAATAGCCTAAAAATAATAATCAATAAAAAACATGGAACGTTGGGAGAAAATAAGTATATAAAATTTTTTTAATAAAAGGGCAATCCGTAAATAGGTTGAACTTGAGCCAATTGGTAAAAACACATTAACCTATAATCAAATTTCCTAATTGTCAAACATTTTAAAAACACGTTTTGTATAATATCTATTTTCTTCAAAAAAGAAAACACGTTTAGGTAGATTGAGGGTGCTTGGAAAAAAAATATGGCAGCCACAAATATTGAGTTCTTAAAGTTGACCTTCTCGTAATACTATTTACTAAAACTAAATTTCAAAAATTCAAACGTTAAATTTTTAGGATGTAATACTATTAACATATTACACCTCTTGTTCGTAAAAGCCAAAAGTAAAATAATAAATTCGAACATATATTTTTAATGGACAGGATTACTTCATATAAGTATATTTTTAATGAAAATCAATACCGTTAAGACATTATGTACTATAGCCCATCCATAGTTTATTAGTGTTATATTAGACTGTAATGGTAAACAATTATATAATTTATCGAAGGTTTTCATACATGATACCGATTATAAACTATTAAGAGGGGCGATTGATGAACTTATACGCAAATTCGTTATGAGTGAGTACTCTCGGGTTATTGAAGCTGTTAGATTGATTAAGAATGACATATTCAATATGTGACAATTTCCTAAACTACCTAGAAAACCTATTTTATTTTCTGATTTTAAGTGTGTAATCTATTAACAGTTTGGATTTGTTTGGAGCCAGAGGTTACATGGACTTGGAACAAAAAGGATGTAATGTGAATTTATGGAATAAGGTTCTCTCTTAGAGAAAATAGATTTCATAGGGAGAAAAAATAAGAAAAAAAATCAGAGTGAAAGGTATAATTTTTATGGCAAATGGTAACATTGAGGATCATATTAGTAAAATGTGAAGTTACTGTGCGTATATTTTAAGTTTGATGTTCAAGTACTAATTTGTTCGAAAAAAACAAAGTTTAGTACTTCTAATGATTTTAACTTTTAAGCCAATTAGAGCTTGCACTTAAGGCTGACCCATAGGGGAAATTGGAGAGTCCGACCGCCAAGGCCTATAGTTTGGAGGGAGCTGAAATAAATTTTCAATTAGCTCCTTACTTAGTGTGAGATATATAAATATTAATTTAATTCTGATTAATTGTTACATGCGCTACGAAATATATGGAATGAAAATTATCACTTATGGCTCATTTGATTAAAATAAATATAAAAATAATTTAGTAAGTAAATCATATATTTTTAAGCATTTTAATTTTCCCTTTTTACCTTTATATGCACATGAACAACCCATGCGATTAGAAAAGAGTTTTTTTAATTTTTTGGCTTATTATTCATTTATCTCTTAAACCGTTCATTTTTTTGACACGCCGCTTTAGAGGTTTGTGTTCGTCTCATTTTTATCTTTGAAACGCTATCCATTGTGATATACTTTTTTCTAAATTTTTTTCGTCCTACTACAAATCTATTATAATTCTGTTATAAATCTAATATATTTCTGTAAACAGACTTATAACAGATTAATAATAGATATATATCAGTTCAATGGGTATTGCAAATACAAAGAGGCTTATATTAGACTTATAACATATATATCAGATATATAGTAGATATATAACAGTTCAATGAGCATTGCAAATACAAAGAGACTTATATTAGAATTATAACAGATATATATCAGAAATATATCATATATGTATCTGATATATTTCTGTTATAATTCTAATATATGACAGATTTATAGTAGATGTATAACAGATTTATAGTAGATATATAATAGATGTATAACAGATAAAAAATTGCATCCAAATCAGTGTTGAAACAAAAAAGGCAGCAGAATCCATACTCATTGTACTGTTATATATATATATATATATATATATATATAACAGTACAATGAGTATTGCAAATACAAAGAGACTTATATTAGAATTATAACAGAAATATATCGGATATGTATCTGATATTTTTCTAATATTTTTCTGTTATAATTCTAATATATGATAGATTTGTAGTAGATGTATAACAGATTTGTAGTAGATATACAATAGATGTATAACAAATACAAAAGAATATTCAAATAAGTGTTGAAACAAAAAAAAAGCAATAGAAACAGATATATAGTAGATATATAACAGTTTAATGAGCATTGCAAATACAAAGAGACTTATATTAGTATTATAATAGATATATATCAGAAATATATCAGATATGTATCTGATACTTTTCTGATATTTTTCTGTTATAATTCTAATATATGACAGTTATGTAGTAGATGTATAATAAACCAAATTTAAAGTGTGATACATTTCAGTTAGACTTGGATCAAAACATAACACACATCCCTCTGTAGTTTAAATTTGTAGGTGACAGAATATTCTTCCAAGCACAAATCTCATTTTTGGCACATTAGAGGCATACCATAACTGATAATCAATAATCAGAAGCTAACACTATACATATATACAATAAGAATTTTAAGGCAAATGAGAAAAAATCATCACAAAATGATCAATGCAGAAACCTGCAATCCAGTATTTCACTTCATATACATCAGCTCATACACATCAACGAAATCACCACAAAAACTTACAAAATCATATATGCAAGAACATCCAACATTTGCTTAATTCGTGTACGCTAAACGTTTAATAAATTTCAATTTATAACAGATATATAACACATTTATAACAGATATATAACACATTTATAATAGATTTGTAACAGATACAAAAAAACATACAGATTATGCCAATCAATTTTATAATAGTCATATCAAATACAAAAATATTATAAATCTGTTATATATTTCATCAAACACATGTATTAGAAATTTATCAGGCTTGTAGTAGATGCATAGTTGTCAAAAGTGATTACTTTTGCACTTGAAGCGCAAAAGCGCTGCGAAGTGCACCGTTTGCACTTTTGTAAAGACAAAGCGCAAGGGGGAGTATAAAGTGCAAAAAAGCGCACGCTTTTGTTATATAACAAAGACTTATAACAGATTTATATTAGATATGTAATGGTTTTAATAAGCATTCCAAATACAAAGAAACTTATATTTGACTTATAACAGATGTATATTAGATATGTAATAGTTTTATAAGCATTACAAATATAAAGAGACTTTTATTAGAGTTATAACGAACTTATATTAGACTTATAACAGATTTATAATAGATTTGTAATAGAAATGAAACGAACAAAAAACTCTACAGCGGCATGTCAAAAAAATAAACAGTTTGAGAGATGAATGTAAAATAAGTCAAAAAAATTAAAAAAACACCCAAAACGCATGAACTTGTATAAGGATATATAAAAAGTCATTAAAAGCTTATAATAGTGATATAAAAAGTAATTACGTTTTTGTTATTTTATTTTAAGGTTAATAAGAGTTTACATAAAATTATTTTTATTAAATTAATGCATTTAAGTATATTCACCTCAATTCATGAAATTCTAAGATCACTGGAGGAAATAATATAGAATGTAATAAAAAGGAGTTTTATTTTTTAAAATTTTAATCGAGTTCCTTTTTTTTCAATAAGAAATACATCGATTAGCTAATTTAAATTAATGTTTACATTTCCCATAGTTATTTTAAGCCTTATCCTCTGAGCATTCCACTTCTTGTCCACCCATCAGATACGTCGTGATTCAGATCCTATTATCTTAAAAAAAAGTTAATTGTTTATTATAGCTTTTTAGATTAAATGCTCTTGTTATCATCGTGTCCTACCAATATTTTTTGTGGAACTTTTTTTAATCTCGTCTTTCACTTGAATGCATGATATTGGTTAAAACCATCAATTCAGAGCCGTTCTGTAATAAATGTCTTCTTACAAAAATCTCATAAAAAATTAAAATAATTTAGTGTCACTATAAATAATTTATAAATTTATAAAAATAAGAGAAAATAATTATATAAATACGGTCTAATATTTATCAGATAAATATCTACTAATTATCTAGTAATTATCTAGTAATCGTATAGTAGTTATTCAATAAATCATAACTTTAAATAAATTTCTAAAATATACATAACATATGACATTTAGTATTTATTTAGTAGATCACCATTAGATATCTAATTATTATCTAGTATGTCTGAATTTTGACAGTTTTTTATGGATCTAAAGATACGTAACATATATATATATACTAGATAATTACTAGACAATTACTAGAAGAATAATAGACATTTATCAGATAAATACCAGACCGTATTCATGTAATGATTTTCTTTTGTTTTTATCAATTTATAAATTGTTTATGCTGATACTATAGATATGTAATTAATTTAACTTAATAGTCAATTTTATAAATATTTTAATGAAATATATATATTTTTTATAATTTCCCTTGATAAAATAAAAGGATAGTTATAAAAATGGGCTGAAAATTAGGATTTGTTTGACCCAACTTTTGGGTCTCAACTTTTTTTTAACCAAAATGAGATTCCCTTTAACAAACTTATGTTCCAACAAAACCATTCAACTCCCTTATTCTTCATGTATTTTTTTTTAATTTTCTTATTCTATTTTATCATTATCTCTCAAACCGTTCATTTTTTTAACATGCTATTTTAAAATTTTTTATTCATCTCATTTTTTTTTGAAATGTCATCCATTGTAATATACTTTTTCAAAACTTTTTATTTTTTAATTGTATGATATTTGGTAGGAATCTGGTAGGAATCTTATATTTCACTGAAAGTTTGTTCAGTCCACAAAGTTTATGTTTGTACCTATTTTTACTACATTTTATAAATATATACCAGATGCTTACTGGATACTTCAAAAACCTTTTTTTCCAATTGTTCAAAATCTGGTGGGAACCTAGTAGGTATGTGGTACGAATCTTATATTTCATTGGAAGTTTTTTCAAATCCACCAAGTTTGTATGTTTTTACTACATTTCAGAAATATAAACTAACATGTTACCAGATAACTACCAGATTCTGTTGAATTAAAAATAAAAATTCAAACATGTAAAACTAAGATTCTTACCAGGAGCTACCAAACATTAAACAATCGAAAAAAAGTTTAAAAAAAGTATATCACAATGGATAACGTTTTCGAAGACAAAAATGAGACAAACTAAAGCGGTATGACAAAAAATGAACAGATCATAAGATAAGAATCAATGTTTTAAAAATCAGGCTAGGTGAGATTTTTTATAATACCGCCGCGATTTTAGGTAGTCGGACGGTCCTAGGCGGTTGAACGATTTAGGCGGGGTTAGGCGGTTCAAGGCGGGTCTAGGCGGGGGTTTTGTTTTAAAAATCGGCCTAGGCGGGATTTTTTAAAATACTATTTATTAAAACATGCTTTAAATTATTTTTTTATATTTTATATTATTATAATTTATTTTTTTAGTTGAATTTATATTTTTATATATTAAAAAATATTTAAAAAATAAAAAATACAAATCCGCCTACATCCCGCCTAGGCCTCGTCCCCACCTAGGCGTTTTGAACCCTCGACCGCCCGACTAGCGCCTAACGCTTTTTAAAACATTGATAAGAATATTTAAAAAACTTGGTTTTCAGAACCACACCGGTCACTGAACCAATGAAAGAAGCAATTCATAGATTTAAGGTTCAACCGAATTAAACCAATGATCTAATCAAATTTTCTTAAAATATGTTAAAATATTAATATATTTAATAATTTGATGTTAATCATCAATGAGACAAGCAATATAATTTTCCAGCAAAATTCACTCCCTCTCACAACCAATTAAATACTATTTCACAAAGGTACGATTCTACTTCTTAACAGATTGGTTTGAATCTGCAACGAGCAAAATTTGAGCTGGAGATATTTGAAGAAGATGCTAAACAAGTTCAATGGCTAATTCAAGCTTCAAACCTATGAAATGAGCACAAAGGCAGACGTTAGAACTTGGTGATTACACTTGAAATTTCTTTCAAGCTGAAACTCTGGTAAAATCATAGTTTGCAAGAAATTCAAATAAAGAAGCATTTACTCAGCCTACATTCTCCTTAATTTGAAAGTGAATAAAATAGAACAATAAATTGTAATAGCTCTTTTGTAAATCGATCAACATTCTATAAGTTGAATCCTTCAATCTTTTTAAAGGATTTGAATTTTTGGTAGAAGTGAGTATTTTATTTAGTGGTGGGCGATTATAATGAAGAGGATACTTATCTGTAATTGGAGAATTTTGTGAAAGGCTTCACCACCTAGGGTAAAGGAGTTAAGATCAGTGGATTAAAGCCAAGACACACTCTTAGGACTGGAGGAGGCACAAGTTGTCGAACTAGTATAAAATCGCTGTCTTATTTCCTTTCAATCTTTTACTTTCACTGTTTCCAGTCAGTTTAGCTGACTTGCTCAATCCGATTTATCTCTACCAAAAAGAATGAAAAAAGAACTTGTTTTAGTGAAGTGTGTCATTCACCCTCTCTGCCTCATTGAGTTATACGCATCGGAACCAACAACAATAATGATAGATGAGTTTTAATTTATTTACAAAGGTATTAGTTTTGGTTTCTTGACATTTTTTTATTTTAAAATATTAGATTTGATTTGCTAAATAAAAAAATTATGTCAAGTCCAATGGTTCCCTATTTTAGGGATTTTTCTAAAATGGAGAATACATATGGAGAATAGTTAAGTCCAACCATTCCCTAAAATGGGGATTCTCCAAGGATTGATTGGATTGATTCATTCCTCATATTCAATTCCCTTTTGTAGAATTCTACAAAATAGGGAATGGTTGGACTTGTTCTTGGATTGTATATAGTCACATTTTTATTAAGGCTTTGCCTTTTTAACTTCTGAAAGTTGAACTGCACTGATGTTAGCTGAACTAAACTAAAATGAGTTGAACTGAACTGAACTTATTTCGGTGTAAATTTATAACTATGCATAGCTGAATTGAAATAAACTAAAGTGGACTGCATTGAATTGTAATCCAAAAGAACAAGACCTAAATAAGAACAATTTATTATTATTATTATTATTATTATTATTATTATTATTATTATTATTATTGTTATTATTATTATTAGTGAAGGTTCAATGGTAATTTTATAAATGAGTAACACCTTGTAGGATTACTTGAAGCCGCGGATGATGTAGCATGGACAACTACCATGCCCTAAACTAAAGCATCTTCTTGCACTGATTCACACACACATAATATCTTATTCCTAGTAGTATAAACCCAAAAAATTTTGAGGCCCTTTCATATACGGGGCCTTGATCGGTTGCTCAGGCTCATATTTGTAGAGAATTTATGGGCCTGGAGAGTGTTGAGATCAATATGTGAGTAAGTATATAAGTGGAGTTGAATCTATATAACACAAACTTGTGTTAAGATCAAAATAATTCCATTTATATATCACTCTTTTCACTTGTAAGTTCGTCATATGGGATATCTCCAACAATATTGTCATGCATACATTTACAGAGGAAGCGATGAGCTTAAACATCACTAGGCATCAAGTTACACCAACAACCCAAATAACGTATATTATGTATTTAAATTTATTTAGTTACAAGTATAGTTTTGTTTTCTATTTAATACGGGGTTTGCCCTTAACCACTGCACTGACCCTCTGTAAAAGATAATGCATTATTATATAGTACCATTTGCATCAACTGAAAGTGGAGGCAATGATAGGTGATGGGTGCGCCCGTGACATTCCCATTTACACCAAACAATAGATTAATAGCCCAAAATCCAACCACCATACGTCAACTTTATTTTTTTCTTTGTATCAATTTCCTCAAACTGGAATTGTGAAATAATCCATCATTTTCCATTTGTTTTACTTCTTTATATCAATTCAGAATCAACTCCAATTTCCTATGTGAAAACTCTATGTCATATTAATTAATAAATTATGATGGAATTCTGACATATCATAAGTACAAAATCATGAAATTTCTAGTTTTCCAGCTACCGATCCATCATTAATTTTGAGTATTTTGATATTTTATTTGTTAAATTATTAAGAATTGTCGGGATGAAATAACTGGACTTTGGACGTATCTAAGCCTAGCTCTGGCATGCTCGGCCATTTTTCAAAGGAATGACTGAACATAGCTTCTAGGAATGTAATTTTCTAAACCGTGAATTTGTTCTAAAAAGTTTACTATTTATGAATTTTTAAAATGACCTTTTAGTTTCTTTAACTTTTAAAAAGTATATCACTTTGTTTCCTGAAAGTCACGTGTCAGATTCTGACTTTAGAGAAAAAATCAGAAAAATTGACAACTTTGAAAAGTCAAACATATCATAAGCTGACATATGTCATTTAGGTGGTGCACTTTTAGAAAGTTGAGAGAGCTACGGGGGCTTTTATATGATGGACCGAGTCCTTTTAAGACCAAATAATCTAAAGGTTGAACACTTAATTAAATATTTTCTCTTTCCAATTAAATATTTTTCTATTAATTCTCATCCATTGATTATAAAAGGACCTAAAAGGATCCGATATACCCTATAATTTTCTGAGCTACAGAGTCATTGGGAATTATAAATTTTTTAAACAAATTCAAATAAATATAAATACATTAAGCCTTTCTAAACCGACTTAAGCTCGACTCGGGTAGAATTTCTAATAAATAATTAAGTACTCCATTATATTCACTTTTTTTAATTCAATAGAAAATATCTGTTAAATCTAGCTGTCCGTGTTTACTTGTAGTTGATTGGTTATTATTGATATATGCCCTCACTAAAGGAAAAATAAATGTAAATACTATTGATTGGTTAGGATTAACTGTGACCACATAAGCATTAAATCAATAGCTAAAACTAAAATCATAAAAAGAATATCAATAGCTATTGAATATTTTATTCCTTAATTATAGTAGAAAAACCTGCTTCCCTAAAGTTGGGTTGACTTATCCCTTGTTTTGGTGGCTAAGAAATCGATTGCATCAACCTTAAGTACTATTCAAAATTTTAAGCTTTTTTTTTACTGAAAGTGATATCATTGTATAAAATCTTGATTACGATTAACAAGTAAATCAGTAGAAGAAATTAAACTACTTATAAAAGAACCAGTATTAGTGTGAAAAAAGGATTTCAAAATTCCAGATTTTGTTCATATTCAAAATATAAAACCAAGAATTTATACGTAAATTATTAAATTATCAGATTATATTTGGGAAGAACCCCAAGGAAAAATAACAAATTGACAGCATCAATGATAAAAAAAATAATTAATTACAATACGAAAATTGATTCCATTTTGTAAAATAGATTATCTAGCAAGTTGATTAAGTAATAAACTAGCCTAACTACGACAAAGGCTTGGGTTAATAGTTGAACCTTGAAGCAGTGATTATAGAGATCACATGTTCGAATCCACACTCGGGTGGGGTGGGATTAAGTTTTCCTTTATTATTACTGTAAGTCCATATGAGGTAAATTTTTAAAAAAAAAAACTAGCCTAATTAATGTTGTAAATTAAACTTAATATATTATAATTTCAACATAAAAAATGTAAGAGTAAGAGAATGGGAGAGAGTGATTAATAATAGTGTCCCAGAGTATTGAAATAAAATAAATTTTTTTGTTATTTTGTGTTACTCTTGTTTAATTTGAGCTATAATTGAGTTTATTTTATCTTCTCTACTCTAATAAAGTGATACCAGAGTCATTTCGTATCCAATTCTCTTCCCAAAAATTCCCGAGTGAAAAAAATTGAGTTTTAAGAAAACTGCAGTAGCAAAGAAAGTGTTGCAACAGGCTGTCAATAGCGTTGCACAAAACTGCAGAAAGTGTCGCAGTTAGCCTAAAGTGTCGCCAATACTCGAAAAGCCGTTGCAATAGCCTCTGTACTTCCAGAAAAAAAATTTTCCAGAGATTTGGGCAAAATTCCTCTAAAATTGCAAGGAAATATTTCCCTTGCTGTTTTCCTTGCAAAATCTGTCCAAAGGCTATAGCGACGAACCAAAGTGTTGCGATAGATTCAACAGCGTTGCGACAGCTCCTATACGCTTTGAAACAAATGTTCCTGTACAAAAATGAATCTCGACGTTGTTTCCTTCAGTTTCCCTCAACTTACAAAAACCAATTACAAAAATTAGTGTATCAAGATGAAAGCCATTCTAGGATCCCATGATGTTTGGGATATTGTTGAAAAAGGCTATGAAGTCCCAGTTGCAGATGCACAACTGTCTCAAGCCGAAAAGAATAGTTTGAATAAGAGTCGTCGTAATGACCAGAAGGCTCTTAGTATCATCCATCAAGGGTTAGATGATGTTATGTTTGAGAAGGTGGCAGAAGCGACCACCTCCAAGCAAGCTTGGGACATATTACGAGTTTCTCTTCAAGGAGAGGAGAAAGTACAGAAAGTTCGGCTCCAAATGTTGAGAGGAGAATTTGAGATGTTGACGATGAAGGAAATAGAAGCGGTTGTGGATTACTCCTCACAATTAAAGTCTGTCGCTAACCAAATGTGGCAATATGGAGAAAAGCTTGAAGAGTCGAGAGTTGTTGAAAAACTTCTAAGGTCACTACTACCAAAGTTTGACTACGTAGTGGTGGCAATAGAAGAATCGCAGGACATAAGTAAAATGACCGTCGATGAAGTAGTTAGCTCATTACAAGCACATGAGGAGAGACTAAACAGACAAAGAGAAGAGTCTGTAGAACAAGTATTGGCAGCAAAGGCTTCATTTAAAGGTGAAAGTAGCAGAGATTCTAGCATTACGGACGAGGACATGGTCGAGGCCGTGGAGGAAATGGAAGAGGAAGAGGATGTGGCAGAAATCAACAATTCGGAACAAATGACAATAATGATGGAAGTAACCAGTCCACAAAAGGCAGAGGTCGTGGACGTGGACGAGGACGAGGAAGAGGAAATTGGAGGCAAAATGATGGATGTGATAAATCAAATGTCCAATGCTAAACTGCTCTAGATTTGACCACTATGCAGCAGAATGTCGGAGCCCACCAAACCAAGCAGAGGAGACGGCAAATAATATTCAAGAGGAGGATGTAGCCGACACGGTATTACTTACCCGTGAAGGTGAACAGAGTGAAGAAAACAACATATGGTATATTGACAACGGTGCAAGTAACCATATGTGTGAAGACAAGAAGATGTTTGTTGAGATGGACCAGTCTTTTAGATGAAATGTTGTTTTTGGGGATTCCTCAAAAGTTCCCATCTGGGGGCAAAGGAATCATTCTTATTCGGTTAAAGAATGGAGAACACCAATTCATCAGCAATGTGTATTATGTTCCAAACATAAAAAGCAATATTTTAAGTTTGGGACAGTTGTTGGAGAAAAACTACCAAGTCCACATGATGAACTGAAAGTTGGTGTTGTTGAACTAGAAGAAGGAGTTGCTTGCTAGTGTGCCTATGTTGAAGAATCGGATGTTCTCTCTCAACATCAAGACGGACGTGGCAAAATGTTTAAAAGCTTGTATGAAGGACTCTCATTGGCTTTGGCACTTGAGATTTGGGCATCTCAATTTTGGAGTTTTAAAACTGCTAAGCCAAAAGAAGATGGTGCATGGTCTTCCCCCGATTGATAAACCCCATCAGCTTTGTGAAGGCTGTCCTGTTGGAAAATAATCCCGAACCAGTTTTCCAAAGGAGTCCACGTCGAGAGTAAAAGCGCCGCTTGAGCTCATCCATGCCGATGTTTGCGGACCAATGACACCAACATCATTGGGAGGCAACAAATATTTCTTTCTATTCATTGACGAATATAGTAGAAAAACTTGGGTGTATCTTCTGAAGGAGAAATCAGAAGTTTTTATAGCATTCAAGAAGTTCAAGGCGCTCGTTGAGAAAGAAAGCGGCTATTACATCAAAGCCCTAAGATCTGATAGAGGGGGAGAGTTCACATCAAATGCATTCAAAAGATTCTGTGAGTATCATGGAATCCGTCATTTCCTGTCAGTCCCAAGATCACCACAACAAAATGGTGTTGTTGAACGAAAGAATCGAACAGTGATGGATATGGTGAGAAGCATGCTGAAAAGCAAGAATTTGGCCAAGGAGTTGCGGGCAAAAGCTGTCGACTGTGCTGTTTACATCTTGAACCGATCCCCAATAACAAGTGTGTCAGATATGACACCCCAAGAAGCGTGGAGTGGAAGAAAGCCAAATATCTCTCATTTCCCTATTTTTGAGAGTGTTGCACATGTTCATGTAGCTGATGAAGAAAGGAGAAAGCTAGATGATAAAAGCAAAAAATACTTGTTCGTTGGTTACTCAGAATTTTCCAAAGGATACAAGATGTTCGATCCTAATACAGGAAAGACGATTATTAGCAGAGATGTCACCATTGATGAAGAAGCAGTTTGGGAATGGAATAATGACAAGCAGAAGAATCATAGTTTTTATCCTTTCACCATGGATGAAAACATTGATCATTATATGGAGGAGCTAGCCACAGCATCGACGTCATATAGTCTAATTCCAATTGCATCTCCGGGACAAGATGATGATGAAAGTCAAAGTCTAACAGAAAGACCTAGAAAATTTCGTCTTATTGAAGATCTTTATGATGCAACTGTAGAGCTCAATGAAGAATAACTCTTTATTGTCATCTTATTGATAGTGAGCCTATTGATGTTAAAGAAGCCATGAAAGATGAGAAATGGAGAAAACCCATGGAGGAGGAGATCAATTCAATTGAGAAGAATAAGATGTGGGAGTTGACAAAACTTTCGGCTGATAAAAATCCCATTGGAGTTAAATGGGTGTTCAAAGTAGAGAAAGATGCAAACGGAGAAACTGTACGACACAAGGCAAAACTTGTTACAAAAGGATATATAGTCAAAAGCCTGGTATTGACTATGATGGTGATTTCAGTTGTTGCCTAAAATGGATGGAATGTCCACCAAATGGATGTCAAGTCAGCATTTCTAAATGGATATTTAGAGGAGGAAATCTATATCCAACAACCATCGGGTTACATCATTAAAGGTCAAGAAGAAAAAGTGCTAAAACTGAAGAAGGCACTATACAGACTAAAGCAAGCACCGAGAGCTTGGAACAGTCGCATTGACAAATATTTTTAAGGAAATGGATTCGTCAAATGCCCACATGAGTATGCCTTGTACGTGAAAATGAACAATGGAGACATATTGCTTGTTTGCTTGTATGTGGATGATCTCATTTTCACCGGAAATAATCCTCAAATGTTTGAAGATTTCAAGAGGACGATGACTTAGGAATTTGAGATGACTGACATTGGTCTGATGTCATATTGTCTCGGCATTGAAGTGAAGCAGAATGATGATGACATCTTTATTAGTCAAAGTGGCTTTGTTAAGGAGATCTTGAAGAAATTCAAGATGGAGAATTGCAATCGTGTCAAAACTCCGGTTGAATGCAGCCTAAAATTGACCAAGGAAGAGAATGAAATTTACGTGAACCCAACAAATTTTTTAATTCTGATCGGGAGTCTGAGATACTTGACGTGCACACGGCACAATATTATGTATGCGGTTGGGCTAGTCAGTAGATACATGGAAGAACCGAAGGAATCTCATTGGGATGCAGCAAGAAGAATACTCCGTTATGTCAAAGGTACAACTAATTTTGGACTTCAATATTAAAAATCTGACGAGTTCAAATTAGTTGGTTACAGTGACAGTGATTGGGCTGGTGACAAAAATGACCGAAAAAGTACTAGCGGATTTGTATTCTTTCTTGGTGAAGCAGCCTTTACTTGGAGTTCAAAGAAGCAACCTATAGTGACGTTGTCAATATGTGAAGCTGAATGTGTTGCTGCAACATCATGTGTGTGTCATGCAATTTGGCTGAGAAGACTATTAAAGGAACTTCAAATGACACAATATGATCCAACGGATATTTTTGTCGATAACAAATCGTCATTGGCGTTGGCGAAAAATCCAGTCTTCCATGACCGAAGTAAGCATATTGATACAAGGTATCAATTTATCAGAGAGTGCATTGAGCAAAAGGAAGTCACGTTGAAGTATGTGAAAACGCAAGATCAAATTGCTGACATTTTTACAAAGCCACTGAAGTATGAAGTGTTTAGTCAATTACGAGCATCGTTGGAAATAACGAAGAGATAAGTTTAAGGGATACTGTTGAAAATTAAACTTAATATATTATACTTTCAACAAAAAAAAATGGAAGAGTAAGAGAGTGAGAGAGAGTGATTAATAAGAGTGTTTGAGAGTATTGAAATAAAATAAGTCTCTTTATTATTTTGTGTTACTCTTATTTAATTTAAGCTATAATTGAGTTTATTTTATCTTCTCTACCCCGACAATTAAACCTAAACACAAATAAGCATCAAATTCAATAAGGTCCCTTCTCTATGTTCTCAATTAAAATCAAAACATTCAATTACGCGGCATAATTAATTGTTTCTGATACATTTTTCTACGATTATTTCCTATATAAATCGAACCCTTCCACCATTATTCTTCACCCATAAAGATTAAAAACATATTACAATAACACAAAAAAAAAAGACACCAATGGCAACCAAAAAGACCTCATCATTTGCTCTATTTCTAGCGCTTAATCTTATTTTTTGTTCATTGATAAGTGCGTGTACCGGCGATTGTCCACCAAAACCTAGGCTAGAGTCGTCAAAGGCGGACATTCCGGTCATTCCACCTATCGAAAGTTGCCCGAGAGACGCCCTTAAATTAGGGGTTTGTGTTGATGTGTTGGGTCCATTGCTTGGTATAACCATCGGCAAACCTCCTTCTAGACCCTGCTGCTCTATCCTTTTCGGCCTAATTGATCTAGAAGCTGCTATTTGCCTTTGCACTGCCATTAAAGCTAACATTTTGGGTATCAATCTAAATATTCCAATTTCATTGACTTTACTTCTCAATGTTTGTGGTATTACACCTCCTCAAGATTTCCAATGCCAAAGTTAGTACCCTCATACTATTAATCCCTAAGGTTATCGGGGGATATAAAATATGACTGCAGATTCAGCGCGTACTGATGAAATATAAAAAAAAATTAAAAACAACTTGTTCACTAACAAGTTAGCAATTTTTTTTGTTATTCCATCAGTGTGGCCTAAGATTGACTTACTTAGGGTCATATTGATCTCCTCCAATGACCAATGGATTCATCTTTTTCCCCCTTTTGAAACATACTATTTCAAGTGAATTTGTGTGTTATTAATTATGACTTGTTAATACGATTGTAAATCGATCAATCACAATCGTTTGAATAATAATGTTTACTTAATCTAGCATATATTAATAGAAACAATATAAATTTAATTTGGAAATGCATATGCGGTTAGTGGGATGGCGTACCGATTCATGCTTATTTTCCAAAAGCTGGAGTTCGATATACGTCTTACATGTGAGTTAAGTTCAAGGCTAAGCATATTGAAGCTCAAGGACAAATAAGTTGAACTTACTAATTGTGAAAATATTAAAACTTGGATATTGAAGCTAGAAGTACGTGATTAATGTCAGGAATAATATTGTTGGAGTTTATATTTGAATGTATTTTGATTTTTAGATCGTTTTAAGAGGCACTATAAATAGTACTTTAGGTTTTATTTTCCATTTGCGGTGAGATAATAAAAATTAAGGTTTGTTATATTTATCTAATCTCCATTTTTCTTTCTCCAATTCCACAAATATAGATACTTCGATCGAGTCTTAATTATCAGCTTCAGTTTTTGGGTCAAATGGTTTCATGATAATTACTATACATTTATATGTAAATATATTTTATATTTAAATTTTGTCAGTACTTCACCTAAATATAGAGTTTTCAAATTGGCTATCAATTCTTAACCGCCAAGGCCGCCAATACCACTCCCACCACCAAGACCACCAAGTCCACCAAGGCCACCGGCACCGCTTAGACCGCCAAGGCCAGTGACTCCGCCAATACCATCCGCACCACCAAACGGCAGGTAGAGTAGCTGTCTCCGCCTCCCCCTTTCCCTGTCTCCGTCGCACCTTTGCTGTCTCCGCCTCCCCCTTGCTCCGTCTCCGCCTCCCCCTTTGTCTGTTTCAGCTGGTTTTCATCGCTGCACGCAAGGTGTTCGCTAAAAGTCCTGACTCAGAAAAAGCCTTGATTTTCAACTTCCAAGCATTCAAGAGGGAGGAATGGAATCCCTAGCCGCACCCTACACGCAGCCGCACCCTACCCGCACCCTTCCCCAGCCGCACTCTACCCGCAGCCGCACCCTACCCGCACCCTGCCCCGGCCGCACCCTACCCGCACCCTTCCCTAGCCGCCGTCTACACCACCGACCGCCAACCCTGAACCGATCTGTGAGCACCCACCGCCAGCCACAATACCGAAACTCTATCCCCCCCGAAATCGCCATTACCAAATCCCTAACCCCCCAAAAATTTACTTTGAGAATTTCCCAAACCACTTTGATGCAGCGGCTATGAAAAGAATGTTCAATAGATATGGGGTGTATGGCCGGGTCTATATTGCCCTGAAAAGGAATGTGAAGAACCTTAATTTTGGATTCATCACACTCGATGGATCTATGCGGATAAGGGAAGCGTTGGATGCGCTGAATATGATAGCGATTGGTGCGATTAGACTCAAAGCTTTCAAAGCTAGGTATGACAAATCGAAAACAGCCCCCAAAGCACGGTCTAATCCCGTGGTAGCAGTTCAGAAGCCGATATTCAGAGACTCCCCTCGAGATCATCGGTCCTTTGTGGATGTTGTGGCGAATCAAGCCCCACGAGAAGAGTCGACCATTAACCCGATCCAGGTGACATCCTCTCCTAGTGTACCTGCTGCATCTATACTGAAAAGTGAGGTAGTGGTTAAATCTGTACCTTGGAAATCAAAATCTTGTTTGGTTAAACTTAACAATATTTCTCACATCCGTAATATACATGATTTGTTGAGCGATCACGGTTTTGAATCTGTATTTGCTGCTCCTGTTGGTGGATTTTATGTGATTGTTTCGTTTAGATCAGAAGTGGTTCTTATGGACTTTATGAATGAGGATTGGAAAGTTATGGATCATATTGTAGAGTCAGTTTGTGCACTTCCAGTAGATTTCGTGCCGACGGAATGTATTATGTATCTGGATCTCACCGGAATTCCGCCAGCTCTTGTTTGTGAACCTGTGGTGCGGGAACTGGCAGCGAGATTTGGACGAGTTGTTTCGATAGATTGTAATTTTGAAAAACCGGATCGTTTGGATGTAGTATCGTGCCTTGTTTCGGTACCGCTTGGGACAACCAGTAGGAATTTGACGTTGGCAGTAGGGGATAGAGATATAATGATATACACGAACCTTAGACAGGGAATTGGCTGCCAACACAGTCAAGAGTACGAATACGGGTCGGAAGAGCGAAGCGAACCAGAGGAGGAACCTTCGGACAGGTGTAGTAGTGAATCATCGGGGAACGAAGATGAAATTAGATCGGACGAGGATGATGAGACTGTTGCGGATAGCAACAACACAAGTCCGGGTAGTACCCACCCTTCCGGCGACAGGCCGTTAATTGAGGGAAACAACGCGGTGGATCCGGGTATGGAGAATTCAAGTTCTTCGGGCCCAAACATCCCAAATATGAATAGAATTATCATTCGCAGGGAAGAAAATGAGCCAACCGTCAGTGAGGAATTAATGACTTTTCGAATCGGAGAGAAGCTTGAGTTGTTTAACGAACAAAATATGGGCTTGATTATAGAGGCATTGGAAGGGCAACGGCGTTGAGAGAGCTGCTGGCCGAACTGGGATGTTGTGAGTTTTATCATGACTTTGAGTTTTATGTGTTGGAATTGTCGCGGGGGCTTATTGAATGGGGCCAAACAGTTTTTGGTGCGGTCATGTGTTCGTAAGTGGCAGCTTCAGGTTTTTGTCCTAGTTGAGACAAAGTCCCTATCGGTTACAGATCAGGTTGTGAGGAAGTTTTGGGGCCACAACGATTTTCATTTTCATTGTATCCCGTCGCATGGCTTGGCAGGAGGTTTATTGATCTCATGGAATCCTAATTTAATTCTTGGCTCGATCACTGCTTCTACAGATAGATGGTGTCTGCTACATATTGTGTCTAGTCAACTTGAGGTAAATTTACTATGCTTATATGGTCCCCCTATTCCCAGGGATAGGAATCAATTTTGGTGTGATCTGCTGCCCCATATTCAAAACATTGATAACTTGGTGATATGTGGTGATTTTAACGAAATGTTACATAGCTCTGAGCGAGGTAGAAGTGGGAATACGGGGGCGAGTTCGATGATTAGGTTCCAGGAATTTGTTAATGAATGTGCTCTATTTGATTTGCCATTACATGGGCGTGACTATACGTGGTCTAATGCTCTATCCTTCTCTAGGATTGATCGTGTCTTGGTGTCGTGCAATATTCTTGATAGGTGGCCGGGACAGAATGTGATGACGGTTGATTCAACGCTATCAGATCACTTTCCGATTATATACCGGTCCCATGCATTGGTATCGGATGGCAAGAAGGTGTTTCGATCATTGAACTGTTGGTGGGAAAAGGACGGGTTTCTACCTTTTCTAAGATCGAAGTGGGAGGCCATAGAATTGGCGGATCCGGGGCGCGACATTGATTTTAAATTATGCCGATTAAGGAGCTTTATCCGGCCTTGGCATCTATCTAATTTTGGCGGGTTAGAGGGAAGAATAAAGAAGCTAGAGGCTCGTATTATATTTTTGACATCCAGTTCGGTGGTCCGACCTTTGGAGGAGGGAAGTAGATCGGAGCTTCAGTGCGTGAGATCGGAATTACTTACCTGTAGACGGAACCTTGAACAAATTCGTCACCAACAATCACGTGTTAACTGGACTTTACTGGGTGATGATAATACAAGTTTTTTTCATAGGTTGGCATCAGCGAGGGCTAGGGGGAATCGGATTTCACAGCTGGAAATTGATGGAGTTGTATCTTCTAACCCGGTACTTATTAAATCCACGATACGGAATTTTTATTCCAGGCTGTTTTCGAAACAAGAGGAGGTGCCGTTTTCCTTGGGCGAACTACAATTCCGTATGGTTGATGCGATGGACAATGCGCGGCTAGTTGAATCTTTTTCTGAGGCTGAAGTGTGGGACGCAGTGTGTGCTTGTCAAGAAGGTAAGGCGCCGGGGCCGGACGGATTTAATTTCTTCTTCTATAAACGCTTCTGGGAGGACATGAAATCGGATGTGCTAGCTCTGTTTGGCGAATTTTATAGGCATGATCAGCTGCCAAACTCTATCAAGTCATCTTTTACCGTATTGATTCCTAAAGTCCCGGGGTCGTCGTCATTGGGGAATTATAGACCGATTGCCCTTATTCATGGTATATATAAAATTGTGTCGAAAGTACTTGCGAAAAGATTACAGGCTGTCCTACCTCAACTGATTTCTGACAACCAGTTTGCTTTTGTTAAAGGCCGTAATATTCATGAATGCTCGTTTATAGCCTCGGAAGTGATCCAATCAATCCACCGCAGTGGTCAGTCTTCTGTGGCTCTCAAGCTTGATTTCCATAAAGCATACGATAGTGTTTCTTGGACTTATATTGACTCAGTGTTGAAGAGGATGGGGCTCTCTGATAAGTGGGTTAGATGGATGGTGACCTGCAGAGCGAACTCGACAACATCTATTCTTATCAATGGTAGTCCCACAGATTCGATCTATTTGGGCAGATGGGTTAAACAAGGTGATCCCATTTCTCCATTCCTTTTTGTCTTAGCAGTGGAAGGTCTTAAACAGCTCATTGACGCAAGTGTCCGTAAGGGTATTTTACTTGGGTTTCGTATTCATGGGTCAGAGAAGGATATATCTATTCTTCAGTTTGCGGACGATACGATGTGCTTCCTACCTGCAGATGAGTCTCTCTTACCTACTTTTATCCGTTTAATACGTTGTTTTGAGTTGATTTCAGGTCTACGAATAAATTTTGTTAAGAGCTCAATAATGGGTATTAACGCGCAGGACGACTTGTTGAATCGGTGTGCGGAGACAATGGGTTGTAAGATCGAAAGATTTCCCATTACTTATCTAGGCGCCCCTCTCAGTACGAGACGCATCCCGGTGTCTTATTGGAACGGGTTGATTGGTAAGCTCCAAAATAGGCTGGCAAGTTGGAAAGGTCAGTGTTTATCGTATGCTGGCAGGGTGGTCCTTATAAAATCGGTTCTCTCATCTATCCCGATATATTTGTTATCATTGAATAAGATGCCGGCCTCTATTAACAATAAGCTTGTTCAACTGATGCGTAATTTCTTGTGGAAAGGTATAGCGGACTCTAGCGGGATCTGTAAAGTGAGTTGGGAGACAATTATGCTACCAAAAAATTTAGGTGGCCTATATGTTAGGGATCTAAGACTAGTCAATTGTAGTTTATTGCTGAAATGGATATGGCGGTCTAGAACAGAAGGGCAGGGTTCGTTGTGGTATGAGCTGTGTGTCCGTCGATATGGCTTCGTGTCATGGAACTCGTTTGAAGATGTTAATAGATCCCGCATTTCGTATGTTTGGCAAGGCATTATATCTTGTTGTGTAAAGAACTCAACCTTCTGGGAGTTGTTTAAATCGAACGGGAGAGTTAAAGTGGGGAACGGGGCGAGCGGATCTTTTTGGCATGATAATTGGACTGCAAATGTGTCATTATCTGTTCTTTTCACTGATCTGTATCTATTATGTAATAGAAAAAGCTGTTCGATTCGGGACGGGAGTCTGTCTATTTCTGAGGGAGCAGCATTTTCTAGGCCTTTTTGGAAACGTAGTCTAAGGATTACTAGTAGGGAGAGGTGCTCCCAGATGCGTAATTGGATTTCCCAAGTCTGCCCTGCTGTTTTTGTGGGGGACGGGGCTGTCGGCAACAGGGGGCAGCAGCCACACTTTGGGTCTCAGGTGGTGGCAGATAGATTTGAATGGGATCTGGAAGCTAATAAGGTATTTTCAGCTGCATCTTTTTGTTTAGGGTCCTATAGGTCGCCTCAAAGGACTACGCCGGAAACGGATTATATGGTGGTTTGGAATGCGTGTCTTATTCCTAAAGTCAAATTTTTTGGCTGGTTATTGTTACATAGACGCCTCCCAACGAAAGTCTTTCTGGTTTGTCGCGGATGCCAAGCTGTATTGAATGACAAGTGTCCGTTTTGTGATGAATCCGAAACAATTGATCATGCTTTGTTTCACTGTTTGGGTAGTTATCGTATATGGGTTCAAGCTTTTCTGTTACTAGGGATTTCGGTAATAATGCCATTCAAGGGGGCTGATTTTCTTGTAGTATGGCGAGCGCATTTTTCCTCAGGGATTGGACATGAGTTTGGTACGGCTTTTTGGTTTATGATTGCGTGGGCCATTTGGAAAAGGCGGAATAAGTTCGTGTTCGAGGGTGTCTTAAGCACAGATGATCTCTTGGGGGCAAGCATTCATCTATGCTGGTTCTTTTTCAAGTATCGAAGACGGAATCTTAATTTTGTTGTTTCTGATGTATTTAACTGTCCAGATTTATTTCTAAGCTGTAACTAGCTAGGTGGCATCAGTTGGCCTATTCATTGTATAGTCATACCTCGGGATCGGATTCCATATCCGTATCACCTTTAGGCTGTATACTTGTTCACTGACGCTCTCATCTTGTGAGCGGTCTTTGGATTGCATTAATAAAGAGAGGTAGGTGTTTTGTAGGTAAGCGGGGGCATCAACCTAGTTGGGACGCCCGCCCCGAAATTTTCACCTATCTCGATCCTTTTCCTTCTGGAGAAACACAATGTTTCTCCGGGGGGTTTTCAAAAAAAAATGTATTTGTTTAAGCCTGTAGTAGTCCCTTGATCCGATATTGGTACACGCTGAACTAGGGTTGGGAAAACTTTTTATTAGTATTATAAATGCCAACAAGTTCACTAATTAACTATGGCATATTCTATGATTATTTTGTATAATCATTACATTACCCTTTTTATCATTAGATAAAATAACCACTACTCATCTTATAATAAAAAGTATAAAATAATAAATGCTTTGTAAAAATAAAGTAATCGTAGAATGTATCATCATAATTATCATTTAATTGAAGAGGGGTCCCGCTTGAAATTCCTTCATTAATTACCAAGTATGAATATCATGAATGTGATTATTCTCATCGGAAAAGAAGTTAGAGGGACTAGATAAATTAATTAGGTTGTCACCTTTAAAATCTTTTCGCAACTATTAACATAAGAGTTGTATTAAAAAGGACCTCAAGATGAGGTTAAAGTTACAATAAAAAGAAAGAAGAATTATTTAGTACATCAACAAAAGAATAAGAAAAGGAATAATTTCTACTCTATAAAAAGTAAATGACATGATTAATGCTATCGTAAATGTTGAGGTGATGAAACTGTTCTTGAATGATTTATCTTTATGTTTTCTTTACAACTATGTTGTTTGTGGAATTTTTAATGTGTGGTTTAAGATTTAAAAGTGAGACACCTCAATTCGCTATAGCATTGTTAGTTTAGTTAAAAATTCATGTAAGTAATTTAATGTAGGTAATTTTATATTTGTTTATATACATATGGATTTCATAACATATTTGTTGAAGGGAATCTGTGGGTCTGGAGAGTGTTGGGCTTGATATGCTAAATGAACACACTAGTGAGGTTGAGCCATCTAATACAAAATCAATTGGCTTGTGTTAAGGTTCAATCTACACCACTTATATACCACTCGTTGTGGGTGTTTATTTCCTATTTGGGATATCTCCAACACTTCCCCTCAAGTGCAATTAGGCCTGGACCAATTGTCTCTGCCAAACATTCCTTGGCTATCTCCTCTGAGGCTCAAGGTTATCGACGAGTCTAGCCTTCTCTGCTAGCCGCAACTCCACCAAGACTTTATGAACCCAAGATCTTTTCGGCTGTCAAGCCTTCTTCTGCTCTGATACCATGTAGAGAATCTGTAGACCTGAAGAGTGTTGGGCTTAATTGGTTGAGTTAGCATATAAGTGGGATTGCGCCCATCTAACATAAAACCAATTGGCTCGTGTTAAGGCTCAATCTACACCACTTACATACCACTCTTTGTGGATTTTATTTCACATGTGGGATACGGGGTCGGTTATAGGCCAGAAATGGATTCGGAAATTTGAGCAGCATAACGGCGTCTCCGGGTGCTTTCTCCAAAATCTCTTATAAGCTCAATATAGCCCGTTAATGCAGTTTAAAGGCATAAAGGAATTAAATGACAATAAATAAAATAAAACATGCTATATAGAATGGAACCTTTCAAATGATTTTTTAATTAAATTTTTTAAAGACACCCAATTAGAAAATAGAGAAATAACCCTAATGTCTCTATTTCCATTTTACTTCTTTCGTTTGATTTGCATGGTCTTACATATGTATCAAATTCTACACTATATTTCAATATAATTTTCTTTGATAAGTAACCGAATTAGTATTATAGGGAAAGTCCCCTCAACAGCTAACTAGGTGAATATATTAATAAAACCTTGAGATAAGGTTGAAACCCTTACAAAAGATATAGTAGAACATACATGTTAGCAATTAGATCTGAAACATTGTAAGACACGGGACGCCTATTGCAATATAAATGAAATCATAATTTTTTTTGTAAAAATTTATTTTAATAAACCTACTATAATACAAAATTGCTTTGTAATGTATTTATTATAAAATATGTGTAGAAAGCTAAAACGGTTCTGTAAAAAGTATATGCTTATTTCTGCTTTATGCACATACTATTATGAATAACGAAAGTTAATTTCCCGTCGAGTCAAGCGTGGTGATTTGATTACATATATATAAACAACAGTGATTGGTTTTTAATAAAAAACAAAAATTACTGCAACCTAAGACAAGTTAGCAAAGCAATTTGCACACAAAATTACAAATTCCGTCACGGCCCAAAAAAGAAAAATAATTAAAAAAGAAACTTCCAATCAACTGCCAGCTATATAATCCAAAAATTTACACAGCTAGAAGTCGATGCAATGCCTTCATCAACTCTATATAAACCCCTCCCAACCTTCATTATTTCTCACCCTTGAATTCTAATAATTTCTCTCTTATAGCTTCATTAATTAGAAAAATATAATTAAGCTATAATTGAGAATTTGCTTCAAAAAAATGGCAGCCAAAAACACCTCAACACCACTTGCTCTCTTTCTCCTACTTAACATTGTATTATTCTCCTCAGTGAATGCATGTGGTGGCGGTTGCCCCAACCCAAACCGTCCCCCGAACCCAACTCCAAACCGTCCCCCAAACCCAAACCCGAACCCAAACCCGAACCCAAACCCGACTCCGGGTAATGGAGGAACTTGCCCTAGGGATGCCCTTAAACTAGGTGTTTGTGCCAATGTTCTTTCATTGGTTAATGTAACGGTCGGATCGCCACCTGTCCAACCTTGCTGCTCTCTCATTCAAGGCCTTGTTGATCTCGAGGCGGCCGTTTGCCTTTGTACTGCCATTAGAGCTAACATTTTGGGTATTAACCTTAATATTCCGCTTTCATTGAGCTTGCTTCTCAATGTCTGTCAAAGGCAGGTTCCTAATGGCTTTCAATGCCCTTAAACAAATCTGAGTACCACTATAGTTTTCTTAATTTCGCGTCGTTTTCATTTCCTTTGCTTGATTACTTGATGCTTTTCGTTATTTACGCAAGTGTAATGCTTGTGTAATTTGTGAGTTTGTATGGTTTTGTGAGATTGTACAATAAAGTACATTGTGTACTATTGGTGGAGATTATAGTTGTTCTTGAATAAGGTTTGTTATGTTTGAGTATTTGTATGTGAGTTTAAGGAAATTTTATTTCTATATTTTGTAAATTTAGACCAAAATCTTGTTTTGTTTGAATATTCTTTCTTGTGAAATTCTGTTGTCGTTGTCATTAATGATGGCATATATCACATGTAAATTATCTTCAAATTTTTGGAAATTCTATTTTATTCAACTATATTCTATTTTCATGTTTGGAGCAACGAAAATTTAAAATTCATTTTCTTCAAGATTTTATAACTAAATTAACCTTTACATATATTTCGAATGGCCAAAACAAATAACATTCTAAATAAAAAAAATTATGTAAATTATATCCTCAATAGTATGGATAACAAATGGTAAATAGAATATCATGTTTTACCAATCAATCTACTGATAAATCAGAAATGTGTTTAAAAAAGCACATTAGGAACTTCAAACTCCATATGATCCTTCAAGGTTTACCTACTATAAAATAAAGAACATTTTTTGGGAAATTACAACAGATAATAAATTTATAAAAAGGTAATAATTATAGTAACTTTTTAAGAACCTAAACATCAAAATGGAGAATAATCCATGCTGGAACCAATCTAACTCAGCAAAAAAAAAACTCTGAGAATATTATTCTAGCCAGCTAATGGAAATAAACTTAACAAAAAATAATTCGAGTAGTGGAGGATACAAAATGATGTACCGAATAATGGAACCTTAAAATCTAGTTTGTATTGTCATATGAAGAATAAGATGTGTATTACTTTGAACACAAAAACTAAGAAGAAAAAGAAACGGCAATGTAATCCAAACATGTACGGTTTGGTTCGCGGAAATCCTATTCCGAGGAATAGAAATAGAAATGTATGGAAAGATGTCAAATATGACATATTATTCATCTAGAATCCGTCAATGCAAGGAAAAGCTTTTCCTTGTTTATATACATCTCACGGAAAAGCTATTCCTTTTTGAAACAAAGGAATAACTTTTCCATGAGATATATATAAACAAGGAAAAGCTTTTCCTTGCATTGACGGATTCTAGACATATACTCTACTACATTTGACATCTTTCTATTCATTTCTATTTCTATTCCATGGAATAGGATTTCCGCGAACCATACGCCACCTAAATGTATAAACTAAGTCGAATATCATCTATTAAAAGAAAATTGTGAGTATATATTTTTATTTTCTCTATTTCCAGGCCTAGCCATAAATTTCCTTAAGGATTGCATATATATTAACAGCAAATTGTAATCAACTAAGGAAATATGCATAGATAAAACAAATTAGGGATGCAACAAAGAGCAAAATCCAAAACGTAAATGAATCTTAAAAGTACATTAAATTGATTCTTATCATTAATTTATTTTAGGATGTCTTGTTTAGGATGTATTATTATCGGCATTTCATAGTTGTATATTCGGGTCGATCTATTTCTTTTTTTCTTAAGAGTACTTTGAATTTTTATACCGTGATATATGATAAATTTCAAAAATATATTTTGTTAATTTAACCGTCTTATTAAAAAGTCACAGTGAAATTTTTTACAAAAGAGTGCTTGTGGAAAGTAAATAAATAATAATCTAACATAATGATTAAAAATCTAAAATATAATAAGTCATTGAAGTCTTTCTTGTGTTTAACTTACACATTGCTAACAGCATTAAGAATTTAAATTAACATGTGGTTGATGTCTTAACCTAATAGTTTGAGATTGAATATGTAATTCAGAGGTCTCAGATGTGGTTCGAACCTGTAAAATTATGTCTGTATATATATACAAAGTATCCATTATTTTGCGCAGTTGCGCTTTTATTAAATGAAAATGAAAAATATTTATTCACCTCGGATGTGGTTCGAACCTGTAATATCTTGAAGTCACAGGTTTAATGCTAATCACTAAGTAAATTCAATTAAAAAAAGTTTAGTATTAACCACTAAACTCAAATATTAAAAAAATAATATATTCTAAAAAATGGTAGCTATAAATTCAAATGCTTTTTATTTATTAAAAATTTTGCATTTTTGAATATTTTCACAAGTTGACACAAACAAGTGGATTTCTAATCACGAGTTATGATAAATGGTCAATATATAAGGAATTATGAGACGTGAAGTGAGGTTAGTGGAAGATCGTTAAAATATCTTTGTATAACAATATTGTGGGTCAAAATACTGAAATTAATAATTATAATTAGTTTATAAAAATTAAGGGCCACATCCTGTAATATATAAAGTCCATTATAACAACCATGGTTTGTCAGTTTGTCTAGTCCGTGACTTAGTGCATGACGGTCAATAATTTGCTTCTCACAATCATCCAAAAAGCCTGGATTAATATACGCTATTTGGAAAATATAATATATTACATAAAAGGAAAAAATAACTGAAAAGATTCTATTCTATATATTTTTCCTAATTATCAGCTTAATTTGTCATCATCCTTCATATTCAACTGCCCAATAGCTATCCTTCATATCGGGAGAGAACTAACTATATAATTGGTTGTTTACCACACACTTCATTTTTAACGAAGGATCCAAATTTATAATATGTTAAGCTTCATCAGCACAAAGTATGAATAGAGTCATTTTTTTGTCGTAAAATGACACGTTTCATTGTATCAAATTCGTATATTTTAGGCAGCCAGAATCTTATGAAATTATCCCTAAACGTTTGGTACATGTCACCCTAAACTTTTAAAACTTTTAAAAAATTTTCTGAATTTGAAAAAAAATAATAATTTGCCCCCCAATGCCACGTATTAGCTTTTACTTGGAGAGAGAAGAATTAGGAAAATGACATCTTTATAAAGTCAAACTATCTGAAATTTAACACGTGATATTCAGGAGATAAATTGGTGCACTTTTTAAAGTTCAAGGAGGTGATTGAAGCTTTTAAAAGTTAAAGATAATATCAAGTATTTAAGACGGACTTCCGAGATCTATGATGCATTAAACCAAAATATTATGTATCAAGAGCTAGCCCTCAGAAATAAATAAATATCACAATGTTAATAAAATGTCTAACCAAATGCTATAGGACAACAGTTGACAAGATTTGTTATTATCTAGAACAACTCAAATTAGTCCTAAACCAATCTTATTTGTCACCAAAAGTCCTATTTTGTGGATCTGCAAAATTTGAATATAAATTTAGTTAATCATTGACAATTTTATAGTATTGAAAGTAACTGGAGTTTGGGTATCTAAACAATTTCTCATTGTAACTAGATGATTGTTGCTTTTTGACTTAAAAAAATATGTTATGCTGTTTGACTGTTCTATAAAATGTTTTCGTGATATTTTTTTTATAAAAGGTGCATGTAGTTTTAAAAGGTAGAAAAAATTTTTTTTTATTAAAAATAACAGTGTTACATAATTTATTTCAACCAATTTAACATTCCTATAATTTGACAATAATACTTGAGAATTCCACATCAAAATTTTAGTAATCTTAGTAATTTTTTATTTTAATATGATTTTGTAAAATTTATGATAGCATGTTAATTAAAATTGGAGGCCAGGTAATTCGGCTCAATATTTTAATTAAAAAAAATATTTTTACCTCTAAAAAAAATATAAAATTATTACTTATGTGCATTGTATTTTTATTAATTAAGCTGTAAAGTAACACTTTAAATTAAGCAAGATTACTCTTTTACATGACGTGTTTTTAGATTGGAATTTTGCTAACTTTTGAAACTACATACACTATTTTGAAACAAAATTCTACAATGATCTTTTTACAAAAAAGTTAAACCCCATGACATATTTTTAAAGTTTACTCTTAATAATAATAATAATAATAATAATAATAATAATAATAATAATAATTAGTAGCATGATGCCGTTATACTACTCTAGATGTATATATTTTACAAGAAAATTTAATAAAATTCACCGCCAATTATATGTATACATAAAATTTGAAACGCCCAGCATGTAAGGACAAAAATGTTTGCTTCCCCAGAATTTGTTAATATATAAATCATTAGTTTTGTTTAAAGCTAAACCATATATGTATGGTTAGAAAATTTTGATAGAATGTAGAGTTCACAGGGGATTTGTGGAAAAAAAATCCATCGTATTTTAGGGTAGCCAAACCTACTTGATTACGAGTTCCTAATAGCGTATTCATTTAATTATAGACAAGAACTACTTTTAATTATGTAACATTTTTCATTAATCATTGCATATTCTTTCATTTTCATTTATAGACCATTTCCCTTGAAATTCTCTTATTTTATGTACATTTACTTCCATATTCTGTAATTTCAATAAATTTGCGGATGGTTGGATGGGTTGGTCTCGGTATAAGTCCACCTGAAACACCATGCTGAATACATAACCTAAAAATAATAAATTTCACGATCTTAAAAACAAATTTCCTTAATACTATAAAGAGAACAGAAGACAAAATTAATGTATATTTCTTTTTCAAAATTGGGAGAAAATTTCCTAATTAAAAAAAAAGTACAGTATTAATCGCTAACAAAAAGTCTACCAACTAGCTATCATTTTCAAGCGTATACCATAGGGCTACAAATTAAAATAACTAAATTTTCAAAGGGCTATGATTAAAATTACATCCTTATTCCTAATCTAGAGAGTAAAAGTTCTAACGCTATCATTACATAATGATCACATATAGACTGAAAAACACGCTAATTAACAACTTGTACCATGGCTCTAGGCCTCTAGTAGCTAGAAGGGGGCAAGTTCACGCATATATTATATTTCAATTTTTTTATTATTATCACTTAGTAAGCTTAATTCACATGATAAACATTAACCGAAAGTCAAACAGCTTTTCAATGGTTCCAGACCTTTTTTTTTTTTTTTCATTTCTGTGGTCTTAGGTCATTTTGAGTGTATACAAAATTCATGATATACTGGAAGTACTGTACTGGATAGAGAAGAATCGATATCGAATACCCACCAAAGAAAAAGCGGTCGGAAAAGCCAGACACCTATTGTGACTTCCACAAATCAGAGGGCTACGATATCGAGGATTGTCGGGATTTGGCCATCGAACCCAACAAGAGGGCAGCCAAGTGGAAAATTGATCACTTCTTAGCAGGACCGCGACCGCATCGACAACATGAGGAGCAGACAGAGAGGAATCGAGCTGCTGCCACTGAGAGAGCAGCCCAACTCGGCGAGGAGTTATTAACAACATTTGCGGCGGACCAACGTCGAAGAAACGTAAAGCATCACTGGTCAATAACACCGATCGGGATCGAGGGGTGTACTAATCCTTCACCCATGTACCTAAACCTGCCCCACATCAGGATGCGCTGGTAGTTGAAATGGAGATCGAGGGGTTCCATGTTAAAAGAGTATTGATAGACACCGACAGTTCTGTCAATCTGATGACCCGCTCCACGTATTACGCCCTCGGATTGAACCCAAACAAGCTTAGAGTCGATTAGGACCCAATCTTAGGCCTGGGCGGCCATGCAGTCGAGGTCATAGGGTCGGCCACACTACAAATTGCCATGGGAAATGATTTGATTAAGTGGAAATCGCAAGCCGAGTTTTTAATTGTGGATATGCCCTTGGCATACAACATTATTCTAGGGAGACCGATCCTAGTTGAGTTTAAGGTAGTGGTCAACTTATGCTACCTTATGATGCAAATTCCGACCAGGCAAGGAATGGAAACCATTAGAGGCAGCCAGAAGATGGCACGAGAGTCATACCTGGCTTCAATACGGGCCGAGCTGACCCACCGGGTTGAAGAAAATCTGCCATATAAGATCGAGCCCCAAGGTAAGTTAGAAACATTACTCCTAAGACAAGATATGAAAGTATTTATCTCGGAGGACATGATCCCCCAAGCAAAGGCCTGCCTGATCGAGGTTCTCAGGAGGAACGAAAACTCATTTGCTAGGTCAGAGGCCGATGTCACAGGGGTCGATCCTAGAGTCATAGAGCATAAGCTAAATGTTGACCCGAAAGCCAACCTGGTAAAAAAAAGCGCAGGAACCACGATCTAGAAAAGCAGTGCGCCATCGAGGAAGAGGTGGCAAAACTGTTGAAGGCAGGTCATATTATGGAGGTTCAGTACCCCGATTGGATGGCAAATGTAGTATTGGTCAAAAAGCCTAGTGGGGCGTATTGGATGTGTATAGACTTCCCTAATCTGAATAAAGCCTATCCAAAAGATAGCTACCCGCTGCCCAACATCGACTCCCTAGTAGACGCAACTGCGGGTTACGAGTCTTACTCCACCGTGGACATGAAGGTGGGGGTATAATCAGATACCCATGGCCAAGGATGACGTGTAAAAGACTTCGTTCATAACCCATGAAGGAATGTATTGTTACAAAGTCATGCCATTTGGATTAAAAAACGCGAGTGCGACCTACCAGCGCCTGGTCAACAAAATATTTAAAGGCAAGATCGGGGATATGTTGGAGTTATACGTCGATGACATTATCATCAAAAGTAAGACAGCCGATGCACATCCGATAGACCTCGAAGAGGTGTTGCACATCTTGAACTAGTATAAGTTAAAGCTGAACTCGGAAAAGTGCGCTTTGGGCATGGTGGCAGGGAAGTTTCTGGGATTTCTAATCTCCCACCGAGGGATAGAGGCAAACCCCAAAAAGATTAACGCAATAATGGAATTACAGCCTACCAAGATTATGAATGATGTATAGAGGTTGAATGGCAAGATTAACACCTTGGGTTGATTCATATCATGCTCGGTCAGGAGGTGTATGCCTTTTTACAAAACCTTAAAAGGGGTGAAGAACTTTGCATAGACTGATGAGTGCGCCAAGGTGTTCGATGATTTAAAATAGCTCCTCTCCTCACCACCACTACTAAGCCGACCCACCCCTGGAGAGTGTCTATTTCTCTACATCAGCACCTCTGAAGAGGCATTGGGAATAGCCTTGGTTGGGGAGGAGAAGGCAGAGTAGTACCCCGTGTATTATTGCAGTAAAATCCTTAGGGATGCCGAGCTAAGATACCCCCATCTCAAAAAAATTACCTATGCTGTCATCATCGCATCTTAAAAGCTGAGGCACTACTTCAATCTCACATGATTATGGTTCAAACTTACCTGGGTAAAAAAAAATTCCTCTAAAGACCAGAGACATCGGACAGATTAGTAGAATGGACAGTGAAATTGTTAGAGTTTGACGTCAGGTTTGAGCCAAGGAAGGCGGTGAAGGCTCAAGTGTTAGGAGATTTTATACAAGAGGCCCCATCGCCCGAGCCTACCATGTAGTTGGAGAAGACGTGGAAGGTTTTTATTGATGAAAGTTTGACCCAAGGACAGGGGGGCATAGGCGTGCATATGCAAGGCCCAAATGAAATAGTCATTAATCATGCGGCTAGACTCTCCTTTGCCGCAACAAATAACGCGGCCGAGTACGAGGCATTCATCTTCGCTCTACAATTGATCGAAGCAATACAGCCGGACCGAGATCATGTCTACAACGACTTAAAGCTCATTGTCAATCAGCTAGGGGGGAGGATATGCAATGAAAGATGCGACAATGCAGCAGTACCTTATCCTGGTGCGAGTGCTTATCGGTAGGATAAATCAGATAGGAATAAAGGTAAAAATTTGACACATACCGTGAGCTTAGAATGCTGAAGCTGATAAGTTAGCAAAGGCTGCATCAGAAGCATTGACCGACCTAGCACTAGAGGGAATGAGGTCCTGGTTATTCTAGGCAAAAATGAACCGACGGAGGAATGGTACTACCTGATATGGAGATACCTGAAAGATTCCACCCTCCTAGAAGACAAACATGAGGCACAAAAAATTATAAGAAAATCATTCCGATATTTGATCCTAGGTTATCACTTATACCGAATATCATTCAGCCACCCTTGGAAGAAATGCCTCGGAAAGAGAGATACTGACTATGTCTTGTGTGAAATCCATGAAGAGATCTATGGAAGTGTGAGCGAATTACGTTTTATGAGCGACTGCAGGGCTGGGCCGGTGGGCTGACCTCTAAAAGTAATGGGGAATGCGAGTGATCTGATTAGAAAATGGTTTTGTACATTTTAATGCTCAAAAGATACAAGATCGAAATCCCGTACTTAAAACAGAGTCGCCACCCGATTAAGCTCAACCGAGAAATTTTTGGTACGATTTTCCCACCCGGTGGTTGGACCATACCTTAAGTAGAGATTTTGAGTTCGGATGATGTTATCTATTTTTCATTAGGCCAAGTTAAGACACTTCATTCTTTTTTAATCGGTTTAATCCATTCTATTTATTTGTGTTTTTACTTATTTCATTATTTTCGCGTTTATCAAGCAATTAAAGCGATGAATAAAACATTTACAACCATTCAAAAATAAGTGCGGAAAATAAAATTATTATAAGGCTTCCAAGTCGTGTACATTTTTCTATGCAATAAATAAAATACCTGAATGTCTGATATATATCTACCTGCAGAAGATGGTTAGCACAGATATGGCTTGTTTTATTTACAATATTATAAAGCCTGGTTGGATGGCGAAATGAGATTCGAACGGCGTTTGGGGGGGAATTCCATTTTTAACCAAATTTTAGATTTGATCATTGCTTTAACCGGATTATAAGTGAAAATGCCACACATTATGGGGTGGGGTCTATTTTCAGAAGGTTTTGGACCTCCCTCGTTGCACTGTATATCCTAATTTTGGAAAATAAACTAGGTCAAAAACTAACGAAATAGAAATATCTGTCCAGAAAGTCATGTCACCGACGATGTAGCTGATGTCGCCGGTGACATGATTGATGTCACTGGCGGAATGGATGATGCCGCCGACGACATCAATGATGTTACTGGTGACATCAGTATGCAGGCAGGTTACATGGCATTCTGAGTACTATAAAGAAAGGGTCCCATAAGAAGGTGAAGTCTCTGGGGAATGTGATGCCACTGGCGGTATCAGCGATGTCTCTAGCGACATGGGCCATATCGCCGGCGACATCAGATGTCTCGGACGACCTCAATTTCTTGCAGCAGTAACAAGGAACAGTCAAAAATGATTGAGAACCCAAAAATGAGCAAAAATCAACAAGAGTCAACACAAATTAGTAATATTAATGCCAAAGAGCTATGAGGCTCAGAATTTTTACCTCGGGGTCTTGAATCCACCTCTTTGTGAACTGAAAAGAAATACCTTTGGGGAGCTTATTACGATGATTTAGTAGTAAATTTAAGTGTTTTGGGTTTCTAAACCAATTAAGTTGATTTTAACTATAGGATTTACTGATTATAAGCTCACAATAAGAGAATTCAAAGAAGAAAAACCAGGAAAAATGGATTAGAATCCTTTTTTTCCTGCCTTATCTAATTCTTCTCTCACTAAAATCTATTTTCTCATTCTAATATTAAACTTATAACCTTAGATGGTTCCCTCTCTCCTAATTGCAGCTCAAGGTGTGCTTTTATAGATAAAATGGGGTGGTTTTCGAGACCTTTTTGACCAATCCCGCCGAAAGTGGCCGAAAGGTTGTTTGTGTAGAGTCCCGCTTTGGATCATGCCACCGGCGACATGGCGATGCCGCCGGCGGTATGGATGTTGCCGCCAATGATATGGTAATATCGCCAGCGGCATGGCTGATGCCGCTAGTGGCATCATCCTCTGGCATGCCAATAGCCAGCGGGCCTAGGAGCCTAAAAAGTCACCAAAAGTGGTTAAAAGTGGGTCAAAAGGCATCTTTTTGATTTTTAATGATATTTCAATAGGTATTTTTTAAATTTGGGTGTAAATCATCGGTTCAAGCTCCTACCGGATGCGTTATTAGCCACGCCGAACTGAATTCTACCAAGTATAAAATTCGCAAGGAATATTATATTGGTAATAAAAATTTTAAAGAGAACTTTTATTATGAGGCATTAAAATCGGGTACACGTCATCATCGTCTCGTGAGATGGACTGCAAAATCCCGTGCTCACAGGCTGCCCCTCGAGGGATCACTGCTGCCATAGGTCAGTATGATTGCATGAAAGAGCAAGGGATAGGAATGATACCTGATGGTCGACTTGTTTGCCCCTTGGTTGGACTTATGTTTTACAGATTATTTGCCCCTTAGTCGGACTCATGCTTTGCAGATTAGTTGTCCTTTAGTCGGACTTATGCTTTATAGAGTGATTGCCCCTTCGGGCTTGAGCTTTGTAGAGAGATCGCCCCTCGGTCGGGCTTATGCTTTGAGAAGTGATTGCCCCTTGGTCGGGCTTATGCTTTGCGGAGTGATTCCCCGTTGGTCGGGCTTATGCTTTGAGAAGTGATTGCCCCTTGGTCGGGCTTATGCTTTACAAAGTGATTGCCCTTTGGTTGGGCTTATGCTTTGGGGATTGGTTGTCCTTTGGTCAGACTTATGCTTTATGGTTGTACTTTGTGGAAAGTATGCCCCTTGGTCAGACTTGATGATTGCCCTTTGATCGGGCTTATGCTTTGTGTAGAGATTGCCCTTTGGTTGGGTTTATGTTTTGTGGAGAGATTGCCCCTTGGTCAGACTTGTGTTTTGTGGAGAGATTGCCCCTTGGTTGGGCTTATGCTTTGTAGAGAGATTGCCCCTTGGTTGGGCTTGTGCTTCGAGAAGAGTTTGTCCTTTGGTTGGACTTTTTACTTTATGGATTGGTTGCCCCTTGGTCGGGCTTATGCTTTATGGAGAGATTGCCCCTTGGTCGGGCTTGTGATTCGAGGAGATTTTATCCCTTGGTCAGACTTTTTGTTTTGTGGATTGTTGCCCCTTGGTGGGGCTTATGCTTTATGGAGAGATTGCCCTTGGTCGGGCTTGTGCTTCGAGGAGAGTTTGTCCCTTAGTTTGACTTTTTGTTTTGTGGATTGGTTACCCCTTGGTCGGGCTTATGCTTTGTGGAGAGATTGCCTCTTGGTCGGGCTTATGCTTTGAGGAGAGTTTGTCCCTTGGTCGGACTTTTCGCTTTATAGATTGGTTATGCTTTGTTGAGATATTGCCCCTTAGTCGGGCTTATGCTTCACGGAGAGATTGCCCCTTGGTCGGGCTTGAGTTTTATGGGTAATGGAGTGTAGTTCTGGGTAGTCAGGGCTAAAACTAGGATTTTGCCAAGGATGGCTGAAAAAAGTCATGGAGGTAGTTGATATCACCGCGACCTGGATGATGTCGCTGGCAATATGGAATTATGCCGTCGGCGGTATGAGTGCCACGTGGCAGGCTTGACTAGTCAGACAGGTTCAAAATTTGAATTGGAGGGGGCGATGTCGCCGGCGGCATTAGTGATGTCGCTGGCGGTATGGCGTTATGCCGGCGGTGACATGAATACCACATGGCAGCTTTGACTGGTCAAGCAATTTCAAAATTTGAATTGGATGGGGCGATGTCACCGACGGCATGAGTGATGTCGCTGGCGGTATGGCGTGATACCGCTGGCGGCATAGATTGGCAGTTTCAGATAAGTTAAAACTCTTCGAATTTCGCGTGACAGTTTAAAAGGAAGTAAAGCTCCTTTATATTCCTCATTCTACACATACAAAAACTGTACCCCCTTTTCCATTCTTCTCTAAATCTTTCATATTCTCTGTCATTCCAATCATGAAGAGGATTGCCAAGGCTTTTAGGGGAAAATCAGCTAAGGCTAGGGAGAATCTGCCTGATTCCTCCATCGAGGGGCTGAAAATTCTCTCCGTTCTTGCTGCTTATGGCCTGAGGGAGACAACCAAGATGTATGGCTATGGGGTCAATTCCTTCATCACTAATCTGACCCTAGAGAAGGAAAAATACCTCTGCTACGTCCAGGTAATCCTGCAAAACCCGAATTTCTTCTTTTTGGGTTGAGTTTTGATTCGGCCTTAGGCTTGAAATCGTGCCATGATAGGAGTTTATAAGCATGAAATAGTTGATTACAAACTGATATTGCATGCTTTAGGTTCGATTTTCACTGTTTTTAGGCTTATTATTTGATTGATTGTGATTTTTTGTGGTTTTGGCATTAAGGGTGCGATTTTGGGGAAAATAAGTTCTGCCCGTAGGTAGTGATGTCATCGGTGACATGAGTGATGTCACTGGCAGCATCAGACCTTATAAACAGGGGGTCATTTGTTTTGCTTCTGATTTTTGCAGCCATATGAACTGACTTATACTAGAGGGATGGGCACCATCGGTGAGTGATGGCACCATATTTTAGAGAAGGACCCTGAGCTTGCAATCGCCATTAATGAGACGGGATTCGGGGATTTAGCCCGAATCATGCTAATGCTAATGCCTAAGCTTTCCCATTCAACCGTGACAGCCCTTACCAAGAGGTGGTCTGAAACCACCCACACTTTTCACTTCTCATTTGGGGAAGCGACAATTACGCCCTCCGATGTCGTAGCTATGATTGGGCTTCCCTAGATAAATGAGGTTATTCACTTCAATGCTTATATGGATAAATACCATATCGAGAGGCCCGTGGAGAGGTGGGTGAAGGAGCTGTTTGGTTTGAAGCCCATCTCAGGGCGGCTATCTTATGTTGAGTTACACCAACACTGGACCCGGGTAGATATGGTGCCTAAGGATGAGAGAGAGGCTTGTGTCCACTCTTTCATGATTTCCTTGCTCACCGTGCTATTTTTCCCCGATCTCGGGGATCAAGATTAATTACGGGCTGATATCCGTCATGGAGGACGTGGCGGGCATTAGGAGGAAGAATTGGCCGAGGGCCATCTTGGCCCAGCTGTACCATAGGCTAGATGTGGGAGCCTGTAAGAAGGTGAAAGCCCTTCAACTCTGCCATCTGCTACTCCAGGTATACCTTCTCAGAAGCATTTTTCTTGATTGTGCACGTCTCATTTATTATGGTTGTTTTTTTGGTTCAGATTAATTGTTATTTGTGCATGCTTGGCTTTTGAGCACCAGATTCTCCCGCCGGTTGAGTTCAAGAAGATCGTGCCGCCGGGCTCCCATTTTCTCGCCCGCTGGTGTGGGGGCATTGGCGGAAAGGCCAAGTATCCCGCCAAGTATAGGGAGGTATTGAGGAGCGCGTAATTGAGCTCGGTACGCGATCTTTGATTTAGTACTATGTCTTTACACTTAGAACTAAGCATTTAAGAACTTATATCAGTTGTTTTGATTGATTATTGGTACAGCTCGTACTGGACCCATTTGATGGGGTGAAGAATCTACCGAAAGTCGCAAGGGTTAGGAGGGAGGTGGACGACCGTCGGTTTATTGTGGAGTGCCCGTTGTCTTAATAGTGGTATTTGGGTGAGCGCATCCAGGGTTGGAGGTTTGTCCCGGTCGCCGATAGATCGGTGCCCGCCGATTCTCCTAGGGGCTTATGGAGGCCCCATTTAATGATCACCCTCGAGGCTGATAAAGCTGACTATATCAAGGGGAATAGCTGAGTGATCCCTAGCGTCCCTATCCTCTACGAGCAGCACCAGCAGCCTCTACTTCCCTTGTGTCCTCGCATCCATAGGAATGATACGATTGAGTATCATAATGAGCAAAGGCTGGAGGAGGAGAAAAGGTGCCTCAAAGGTATTATGAATGTCGAGGAGTAAGAAGAGGAGGAAGAGGAGGAGCTTGAAGGTGACGTTGGGATCGAGCCCTAGGGGGAGGATAAGGCAAGCGCGGATGTAGCTGACGGGAGTGCGGCAATGTCCTAAGGTGGGCAACGCTCTTTTGAGGTATGATTGCATTTATGTGCATGATTTGCAATTATTTAGGAACGTTGTTGATGTGTGCCTTTCGTGTTTTTCAGGAACCCATGAGGAAGAGAGGCCAGGATAACTAGAGTGGGACGTGGTACTATGGTGTACTAGAGGGTATAAATTTTATGGAGGGGCATCTGGTCAACCTGATGGAAACCCAACTCCTGCTGATGAATTCTAGGGGCGAGTTCCTCCGTAGGAACATAGGCTCGAGCTGGTATGCTCCAATCTTTATGCCAGAAAATACTACTTACGAAAGGCCTGATAATTGCTTTCTTATTCATCATTGGATGAGGGTGCTTAATGATTTGCCATTTGGATTTTTTAAGTGGTGCGAAGCCATGTGGAGCAGCTTGTAGAGAACAATTTTGCTCTCTGGGACACGCTTATCGGGCAATCGCTCCTTATTCAGGTACATTCCTTGTTTATGCCTATGCTAAAGTAAGATAAGATGCATGTATGGATGCGATGAATGATGTGCATTATTGATGTTTTTCCTTGGCTTACAGGATTTCTTGGCCCTTTCTTTGTTAGATGCCGATGCAGCCCGGTGGAGATATGAGGAGGAGACTGCAGGACTCCGGCATCGCGTGAGTGACCTTGAGGGTCAGCTGGCGGCTACAGTTCAGGAATGGAGGAGCAAGCAAAATCTGGATTGTGTGCACCCCAATAGCACCAGTTGTAAGGGAGTGAAGATGTCCGCCGGCAGACTCCCATTTATTGCGACCGAGGAGTCCAGCAGTGTGCCTATGACAGAGGGAAGGGAGGAAGATGAGGATGAGGTTGGTGAATGGCTAGTGAGCCCCAAGGATGTCTTATCCCGCCCGGCTGGCAGCGGCAGGCATGCCTAGCTTTATATTTTCATTTTGCTTTTTGAATTTTGGTGTACCCTTGATACATTGGGGTTGGAATAATTCGGATTTGTTGTTTGGTTTTGCTTTGGTAGTCTAGATATTTGGGATTTTTGAATGGTTTATGCCTTCGGGCTTTTTTACTTCGAATAAAATGGATTGCATTTGAACAGGTATTGGAAATGGTTATGGGATTGTTTAAAGGTTTTGTACAGGTCTGTAATGAGAAAAATGCTTCTGATGCCACAAAAAAATTAACTCCATGCTACTGGCAATATGACCCATATCGCCCACACTCAACCAACTAAAATAATATATACAGGGCTATCTTAAAGCTCATATCGCCGGCAGCATCAGTTGATACTACCCAATTTGATTCATATCGCCGGCAGCATCACTTACATTGCCGACGGCATCACTCACATCGCCGGCAGCATCACTTACATCGCCGGCGGCATCACTCACATCGCCGATGGCATCATTTCTCCAGAAACTTAATTTCAGGCATTCTGCCAATTCCTATCATGGCAACCCACAATCAACAGCTATAGGGTTTTTTGTAAAGTCTGGAAAATGTAGACTAGAAGAAGCTTGAAAAATTTAGGCTTTAGGGGGGTTTTGATATATCACGGCGTGGCCCGTAAGCCGTGAGTTCCTTCGAGTCGTGCTGTCTTTTTGGGATCCAATGGACCATGTCTTTCAATTTTCATCTTTCGAGTTATGTCCCTTGCTTGAAGAGTTCCACGCTATTGTAGGGGTACCGTGTCCTAAACACGTGACCCTAGCACTGCCAGAATTTCATTTTGGCATGGATAGAATTTGGACTCTATGGACCCATTTCTGTCCCAGTTGTCTGATAAACCTAGGTTTAAGCTTGGAGCAGTTTTAGAGTGGTGCCGTAGGGCGCCCCGATCTCATCTTGCTTAGCCATCCATGGTGGCATTACTACTCAAGGCAGAGTTTATATGTGGAGTGAGTCCAATTGCTTCGCTCAAGCTCATTTCACTTATTGTTCCTATATCGATAGGGGCTTCTCCTATAGCTGTGGGATTGGCCGAGGTTCTACTGAACATGGATGCTGCTTCCATTCATCCAACACTTATTAGAGATCAACTCATATTGCTACAGGTACCTTTTATTCTTCTCAATTTTGCACATTTCATTTCTCGATCCTTACCCCGATTCAAATTACAGGTATAGTTGATGGAGAAACTGAGGTTGCGGGAAGCACCACGAGGGAATATGAAGAGGTACCTACCCATTCATTTAAGGGAGATGGGGCTTATGAGGGCTGATTTTGATCAGCTAACATATGATGATTGGGTGCCTATTTTAGGGCGATATACCAATGCATAGGTTCAGTGGGTTAGTCCATGGTGGAGGATCCAGGACGTGGTCGCAGAATCCTGGGGGGCTTGTGTTCAGCTGATAGGTCTGGAGAGATCTTCGTTCTACACCTATTATCGGTTGTGCCGTCAGTACGACAAGAGGCAAAGGATCCTAATCAAACTGCCCTATAACCATATCAGAATATACAAGGCTAGGTGGGTCAACCACATCTGGGAAAAGTGGTCCAGGGAAGCTGTATTTGAGATTTCGGATTATGATCATGTGGAGACCACCGAGACTGACACACATTATAGAGGATGGCTTACTGAGATAAGATGCTTGATGACCCATCAGAAGTGGTCATGGGACCGCCTTGAGGGGGAGTGCGCAGAGCAGGGTGAGGAGCCCCTCTTTACTATGACATCAAGGCGGATCTCTAGGTACTATGGTGATGATGCGGGAAGCTCAATTTGAGATGCGCTTTTGTCAGAACTATCAGACTTTTTCTCTTTTTTTTATTGCATTTGATATGGAATAAAATGAACTCTGTCCAAAGCTTGCTGAAGTTGTCTTAATCCTATGTATACAGGATTCACATAAGCATAAGCATTTAGATTTCAACAAAAGAGATACTTTCGTTAATTGAGATAAAATAAAGTACACAATGTTTGGTTGACATTCCCATTGATTTAGCTCCCGGTGCTAACTAGCCTAGATCGGTTTTCTAGAAGGGACTCGCTCTTTACTTACATACCCTAACTTTTGCCTAGATCGCCCTTTTCGGGTCTTCGATCTAGCGGGTTTGACTAATCCCCTAATTTTTGCACGGCTAGTTTACAGGATACCAATCGTGGGGTGTCACCCTAATTTTTGCCCAATCAGTAAAAGACCAAAAGACGGTTAATCATTACGTATATATTTTTTTTGTGAGTCGCTTTTCTGATTTGTTTCTTTTGAATCAGATATGATAACGCTTAAGCCTGTCTTGGTTCACGGGATTCACAAACTCGTTCCCATCCATGTCCATAAGCTTAACTGCCTCTTTGCTAAGCAGCTTCTTTATTATATATGGTCCTTCCCATTTTGGCCTGAATTTACCCCTCACATTAGTGGTAGAATGTTTCAGCTATTTAAGGACCAGATCACCAGCCTTCAGAAGGAACTTCTGATGTCTTACCCGACTGTTATATGCTCAAGCCATATGTTGCTGGAACATCTGGAGGTTATTAAGGGCCTTTAACCTCTGCTCATACATCATGTTCAACTATTCAAATCTCACCTGGGTCCATTCAAATTCTTTTAATTTAACTTTCAGAGCGACTCTTAAGGAGGTCACCTGAGTTTCAACTGGTAACACTGCTTCCATCCCGTAGACCAGGGAGGGCATGTCGGGGTGCGAATGCTGGTGCGATATCCCCAAATAGCACAATGTCGCTTATCTGCCCAGTCTCTGTAATCAGCTATCATCTTAGAAAGTATCATCTTTATAGATATATTAGCTGCCTCAACAGCTCCATTAGCTTATGGTCTGTATGGGGAAGATCTATGGTGCTCGATCCCGTATTTCTCGATTAGAGAAGCAGTTGCTCCTTGAAATTGTACCCCATTATCCGAGACTATATGGTGTAGGAGTCTATACCAGGCGAAGATGTGCTTCTCCATGAATTTTTCCATCTGCTTGGCGGTGACATTGGTGAAGGATACGACTTTTACCCATTTCGAGAAGTAATCTATTGCTACCGCAATGAATCTGTGGCCGTTTGTTGAAGAAGGACATATTTCACCAATTATTTCTATCCCCCATGCCGAGAATGGCCAAGGAGTGGATAAATGATGGAGTTCGATGGGGATATGCAGCATATTCCTGGACAAGCAGGGCCCCGACAAAAGTTTACTAGATAGTCAGATAAAGGATGAGTGGTTTCCTTAGGATGTGGGGTGTCAAAATAGGTAGATTAATAAGATACACCTTGATTCTGTCAAATGCCACTTGGCAGTGATCGTTCCATACTATGGGTTGCTATTTTCTTAACTGCTTAAAGATGGGTTCGCAAATAATAGTGAGGCAAGCAATGAACCGACTAACATACTGTAAGGACCCTAAAAACGATCCGACTTCTTTCTTTATCTTGGGTGGAGGCATGTCCCTGATGGCTTTGGCTTTATCTAGATCCATTTTGATTCCTTTCTGGCTAACCATGTGACTTAACAGTTTACCGGAGGTAACCCTAAACACACACTTCTTTGGATTTAGGTAGAGGTTATACTTTTTAATACGAGTCATGAACCTGTCAAGAATAGGAGGGTGCTCTTCTCGAGCAGCTGACTTTACAATCATATCGTCCACATACAATTCCACTTCTTTATGGATCATGTTGTGTAAGAGGGTAGTTACGGCGCACTAATAAATGGCTCCTGCATTTTTCAACCCGAACGGCATTACCTTGTAGCAATACACCCCCCATTTAGTGGTGAACGTTATTTTGACTTTGTCGACAATATTAACCAGAATTTGATTATACCCTGAGATTCCTGTCCATGAATGAATACATAGATGCCCTGGCAGCGCTATCAATCAGGACATCGATGTGCGGGAGTGGGAAGTCATCCTTCAGCAAGGCTTTATTGAGATCTCGGAAATCCACACAGACCCGGACCCTACCTTCCTTCTTCGGAACTGGGATGATGTTGGACAACCAAGCCGGGTATTCCACTACTTTAATGAATCGAGCTTCAATCAACCTTAAAACCTCTATCTTAACTTGATCTGCCCATTCTGGTCACAACCGGCGGAGTTTTTACTTGACATGCTGAAATTTAGGATCAGTTGGGATTCTATGCTCGGCAATTTGTTGATCAACCCCAGGCATGTCTTCGTATGACTAAGCAAAAGCATTAACATGATCTTTAAGCACTTTTATGATCTCCCTTTTTTCCTCAGTACTTAAATCTTTAGAAATGGTCACCCTTTTAGGATTGTCATCTGTACTTAGGTTTATTTCACTTAATAATGTATCACTAATGCCAAAAACATTATGCGTATTGTTATATGAATGCATGGATCCATCAGGAAAGACATCAAACAAGTAAGCAGAACGAGAGCTATTCACTATATTAAAAGCCTCATAAGCAGCATTGTTCGCATCAAACACATTAGAAATATTAAGAATTACATCGTCTATATCCTCCTCTATAGGTGGAGGGGCTTTAGTAGCAACATCAACACGAGGAGCATCCTTTGTATTGTCTGTCAGAATAGCACTCAGGTCATGCTCTAGAGCGGTCTTTTAGGCAATGGTGAGTGATGGCCCTCCAGGCAGGTTGGCTTTCTCGGCGAGAGCCATAGCGAGTTTCCCTACTATCGCTTTCATAGCATCTTCTTCCCCAGTATTCTCACCCTTCCAGCCTTTCTTCATCAGCAGTGCCATAGCTTTAGTCACGGTTGTCACAACATTTTTAATTTCTGGATCAATAGACTCTTCATTACTTCCCTCAGGCTCATCTTCAGAATGCATCTTACCTTTTCCCTTAGCCTTATTAGAAACAACGTTGACAGGTGTACCAGGCTTAGTGGGCTTGGGTTCAGCAGAAACTATTATACAACCGGTCTCGAAGTCGTAGACATCTTTAAAGATCTCAAAGCCGAGCCACATTTTTCTGCCATACTAGATCGGCTCAGGCTTTTCCTTATAAGGCCTCTTGCCTTGTATTTCACAGACAGTGACCACGCGGCAGTAGCAAGAAGGGACACTGTGATACGCTTTTCTAGGCTTATACCCCAATCCAGCTCGATGGGCGAGGATTTTTGGCTCTAATGCTTCAACAATTCCCTGCTCATGTATTCCTCCACCTCTGCTAGGCTTGTAACCAGATTTCTTCATCAGTTTACCTATACCCGCATGAAGGTAGCTGTGCCAAAGGGGAGACTTCTAAGCTTTGCTAATCGTGGCAATTTGAAGGCCTTTTTCTAAACTAGCTTCGACTTCCATAACAGCCATAACGGAGGTGGGATTGGCCTCTATAGTCACCATTTTGTCTTCACGAATAAGCTTGATTTTATAGTGTAGTGTGGTGGGAACAACGCCCAAAGTGTGAAGCCATGGTCGGCCGAGCAACAAAGAATATGTAATAGGAATGTCAAGTACAGTGAAGTGCACATTGCTTGCCACACCTTCTACAGTGACTTCTGCCTCAAAGGTCCCAATTACATTGTGCTTTGAATCATCATACACTCTAATAATTTTACTGGATTTTTCAAGCATCTCCTTCAACGGTCCTATATGGGGAAGGATTTTTAGAGGGCACAGATTTAGAGCTGAACCATCGTCCACCATGACATACATGATAACCTTGTCGAGGACCTGGATTTGGATGAATAAGGCCATGTTATGATCCCTACCCTTGAGTGTAAGATCAAAATGGTCGAATACAATCTGAGGCCCTTTTATTGAGGGAATGCCTTTCCCAACTTTGGCACACATCTCAACAACCAAGGTGGCTGGATTAGCTTTTAAATTGAGGAGTCGTTCAATCAAACCCTTACGATGCCCTTCGAAGTCGATTACCGGCTACCAAATACTGTATCAAGCTTGGGTGTTTTTTAGCTGGGTAATGAGAAGGTTAACCTTGATAGTGGTCAGGATAGGCGAAGGTGGAGATGGTGGTCTCGCGGTAGTTTCGACCCTACCAGGAATCGAGTCTTTGCTTAAGCGGAGATATCGGTCTTTGGGCTGATATACGCGGCAACTCCGAGTATTGTTGAGAACATCATTGAGCAAGACACTCTTAGTGGATCGTGTTTTAAATAGATACTATTGTTCCTTAGAGTCTGAATCTGGGTTTTGCAGTTCATACTTATCCACGCTAAAGAGGTTATTTTGATCAACTTTGAACAATTTGGTGCTTATGGCCTTGGTCTCTTGAACCACTTCCTCATCACCATCGGAGTAGTCTTCCTTCGAAACAAAGGAATCCATGCTAAATAGTAGTTTTTCCATTCTTTTTACCATAAATGGATTAGACCTGCAGCTCTCTTACTTTGGCTGGTTTGGATCAACCTCCATCTCCTGGATGGAGTTGACCCCTGGGTTAGCTTGATTGATTAGATCAAAGACTAAGTAAGACGGGAGACCCAAACCGATGACCAGGATGGAGTTATTATTGTCTGACCTCCGAGTAAGGAGATCAAAGATTGTGGCTTCAGATAGACCTGACTGGACCATCCCAACCTTGTCCCCAAAATTCGGTAAAGGGTTATTCATAGTTCTCGGTATTCTGTCGGGTTCAGCGATCTTTACTTCGCTGACCAAGCATTGAATTGTTGAGAGCAGGGATTTACAGTTGTTGGTTTGGTCTCCTAGCTGAACATAATAATTACATAAGTTGTTCTTATCCTCAGGTCTCGGTGGCTTGTATTCCTGAAGGGACTATATGAAACCCGCTTCCCTCAAACGCTGGAAGATGACCCATAAGGGGCAACTTATAAGGGTTAGCCAAAATAAAGGGGGGGCGAGGAGGCTGGATTATGGCAACCATTGACAGAGTCGGAGTGATTGCAAGAGTCGTAGCGGGGTTTTAAGAAATGGCTTAAACTGCAGCTAGTGCTTTAGGCTTAGCTGGTGCCAGGGCTGAGGGTTCAGCTTTATTTTTTCTAAACCACAACTTCCCTACTCTTTTGACCTTCTCACGCTCTACCTCACGCTCAATTTTCTCGGCTTTCTTGAACACAACCTTGTAGGAAAGAAAAGAATTAGTAGCCATTTCTTTGTGGAACAGGGGGAGAGACACTTCGAGGAGTTTGACAATCATTTCCTCAAGGCTTAGCTTGGATTTCATTAAGACCTGGGTTGACATCCATCGATTGAAGTATTGCTTAAAAGTTTTATTGGGCATTTGATGGACCCTCTCAAGATGTTGGAGGGTTGTTTCCATCATGGTATTAAAACCATAATGCACTTTAAACACTTCAGATAAAAGATTCCAGTCGGCAACAGTATATTGTGATAAGGTGTGATACCACTTAAGGGCAGGGCCCCGAAGAGAGCAAGGAAACATTTCAGCAAGCACCTTATCACTTAACTTCTTCATGCACATTTTTCTTTCATACATTATAATGTAAGAGGCAGGAGCTCCAAAACCATCATAATGAGCTATATTTGGTATAGTAAAATAATCGGGGACCCAGTCTTCATCCCTTTTAGATTTTTTATTGGTGATGAGATGGTTGATGTAAGCTTGGATCTCGGGTGTCATGCCCAGAGGCTGTGTGGCCTAGTCACTGACCGGTTTATGAGAGATAGCTAAGGCTTTAGGTGTCACACCCGAAGAATACATGACCTGGTCGTTGGCAATTTAGAAAGCTATCGTTTGTTGGACAAAAGTAGCTACCTCGGGTGTCACGCCCGACGGTTGCATGACCTGGTCGTTAAGTGTCAGAGGTAGCGGAGGATGAATGGTCAGCTGGCTGGCAAAAGGATTTTGAGGGTAGGTGGTATATTTGGGAGTTACAATGAATTACGGAGGAGTGAAAAAGGGCAATGGCTGAGAAGCTGGGCACTGGTGAGTAAATACCAGAGGAGCAGAACTTTAAGCAAAAGGTCTTGGATTAAAAGGTACAATTGTTGGAAAAGTTAAAGTTGATAGAAAGGCCGAAGCTTGCCCAAACTGGAATGGGGTTGTCGTAGGCTGGGTTAACTGATAGATAGGCGCAATAGGTCTTGTCCCTACCAAACTGGTTAACATCTGTGCTGAACCATTCTGGGCCTGAACATCGGATGCTGATACTCGATCAAAATTTCTATCTTCAAGAGCTTGCTTAACGGCATCCTGAACAGTGGTTTAGATGGAAGCCTGAAAAGCATTAGAATTTAGGAATTGTGCCATAGCACTGGCAAAGTCGAAGCTAGGCAGTGGCTGGGATCTAGTTCCTGAGCTGGAAGTAGGGTCGAAGGGTTCTTTGATAGGAGGGGTCCCTTCATTTCTTGGAAAAGACATGGCTGGTTGAGAAGGGTTCCGGCTTAACTAAACTTGTTCCGAATCTGACTCCCCGCTGGAATCAGTGTGTGGAACCCCTTCAACTTCCATGGTGACAATCGGGGCGAGAGGACAACGAATCGATCGGTATTCTATCCTCTTCCAAACTGAGGCGCGACGATCAGTCTGCCTCCTCCTAGCTGAAATGGTAGGCAGTGGATCAGATCATGAATGGGTTTGTGAGTAGTATGGATGGTATGCATGCCTTTTGTTGTTGGAAGTAGTGCATAATACGTATGGCTGCACATAGATGTGGTTAGAGATGATGCAATGACTTATCCCTCCAACACACATGGGATGTTTGTATATCACGTCATACATAATGATATGGGGTGATGCAACGAAGGTACAAGAAAAGTCCTACGTGTGTTGCTAAACTTCTTTCACAAGCGGAAGTAGTAAGGGTAAGTTGATTCGTTTCTGGCTCTTGAAGCCAATGCATGGGGGTGCATGATCATGGAGCACATAACACGCAAATCGTCCCTCTTCCAACCTTATGAATCCCATGTATTGCCTCTTTGGAAGGATGGAGTTTTGGCTTTATCACCGGTAATGGTGAAAGAAGCGCATCCCAATTATTTTATTTATTCTGGTGACCCTAAGGGAATGATGCGCTAAGGCTTTTTCTAGCATGGCTTTGGTATAGGGTTGTTGATGTAGAAGGTTCTCGTTTACCTTGATTCCATATTACAACCACTCCCAAATAGGTGTGATTGTAGGAGTTTGCATGTTGGTTAAAATGAGTGATCCACCCACTAGGCATCATCAATTCCAACAGGGCATGAGTGATACTTCGTGAGCTTCTCGGGTAAAATGGGGCACCTAAAATTACTGAACTATCTACATGGGTAAGGATAAAAAAAGAATGAAGTTTTAATCTGGCTAATGATTTCAATACACCATCAAAATCTTTTAAACTTTATGAAAAGATAAGTTTAAGAGATCATCCCCAACAGAGTCGCCATTGTGAGCGAAAGACATTTTGTACAACGGCTGTAGGGCCGGGCTGGTGGGCCGACCTCTAGAAGTAACGGGGGATGCTAGTGATCTGATTAGAAAATGGTTTTGCACATTTTAATGATCAAAAGATACGAGATCGAAATCCCGTACTTAAAATAGAGTCGCCACCCGGTTCAGCTCATCCGAGAAATTTTTGGTATGATTTTCCCACCAGGTGGTTGGACCATACCTTATGTAGAGATTTTGAGTTCGGATGATGTTATCTATTTTTCATTAGGCCATGTTAGGATACTTCATTCTTTTTTAATCGGTTTAATCTATTCTATTTATTTGTGTTTTCAGTTATTTCGTTATTTTTATGTTTATCAAGCAATTGAAGCGATGAATAAAATATTTACAGCCATTCAAAAATAAGTGCGGAAAATAAAATTATTACAAGGCTTCCAAGTCCTATACATTTTTCTATACAATAAATAAAATACCTGAGTGTCTGATATATATCTACCTACTAAGGTTGGTTGGCACAGATATGGCGTGTTTTATTTACAATATTATAAAGCCCGGTTTGATGGTGAAATGAGATTTGAACGATGTTTGCGGGGGAATTCCATTTTTAACCAAATTTTAGATTCGATCATTGCTTTAACCCGATTATAAGTGAAAATGCCACACGTTATGGGGTGGGGTTTATTTTTGAAAGGTTTTGGACATCCCTCATTGCACTATATATCCTAATTTTGGAAAATAAACTAGGTCGGAAACTAACGAAATAGAAATAGCTGTCCAGAAAGTCATGTCGCCGACGATGCAACTGATGCTGCCGGTGAAATGGTTGATGTCGCTGGCGGCATGGATGTTGCCACCGGCGACATCAATGATGTCGCTGGTGACATCAGTATGCAGGCAGGTTACATGGCTTTTTGAGTACCATAAAGAAAGGGTACCACAAGAAGGTGAAGTCTCTAGGGAATGTGATGCCACCGACGGTATCAGTGATGTCTCTAGCAATATAGGCGATACTGTCGGCAACATCACATGTCTCTGGCGACCTCAATTTCTGGCAGCAACAATAGGGAATAGTAAAAAATGACTGAGAACCCAAAAATGAGTAAAAATCAACAAGAATCAACACAAATCAGTAATATTAATGCCAAAGAGCTATGAGACTCGGAATTTTTACCTCGGGGTCCTAAATCCACCTCTTCATGAACCGAAAAGAAACACTTTCGGGGAGCTTGTTATGATGATTTAGTAGTAAATTTAAGTGTTTCGGGTTTCTAAACCAATTAAGTTGATTTTAACTACAGGATTTACTAGTTTTAAGCTCACAATCAGAGAATTCAAAGAAGAAAAACTAGGAAAAATGGATTAGAATCCTTTTTTTTCCTGCCTTATCTAATTCTTGTCTCACTAGAATCTATTTTCTCATTCTAACATTAAACTTCTAACCTTAAATGGTTCCCCCTCTCCTAATTGCAGCTCAAGGCGTGCTTTTATAGGTGAAATAAGGTGGTTTTCGAGACCTTTTTGACCAATTCTGCCAAAAGTGGCCGAAAGGCTGTCTGTGCAGGGTCCCGCTTTAGGTCATATTGCCGGCGGTATGGATGATGCTGCCGGCGACATGGTGATGTCGCCGGCGGCATGGCTGATGCTGCTAGTGGCATCAGCCTCTGGCATGCCGACAGCCAGTGGGCCTAAAAGCCTAAAAAGTCACCAAAAGTGGTTAAAAGTGGGTCAATAGGCATCTTTTTTTATTTTTAATGATATTTTAATAGGTATTTTTTAATTTGGGAGTAAATCATCGGTTCAAGCTCCTACCGGATGCATTATTAGCCCCGCCGAATTGAATTCTACCAAGTATAAAATTCGCAAGAAATATTATATTGGTAACAAAATTCTAAAGAGAACTTTTATTATGAGGCATTAAAATCGGGTACACGTCATCATCGTCTCGCGAGAGGGACTGCAAAATCCCATGCTTACAGGAAGCCACAGAAAGAAGAGCACCGTAGTCCGAAAGGCCAAGCTACAGGGTTTCTACTGGCTAACGATGGAACTAGACGCCAAAGAGTTAATAGAGAAATGCGAGCCGTGCCAATCATATGCTAAGAACATCAAAGCACCGCCCACAGAAATGATTGCTATCCGAGCAGCCTGGCCTTTTTCCACGTGGGGGATGGATATGGTCGGACCTCCACTTGTGGCACAATACCCAAAAACATGGATCATCATCGCGGTCGATCACTTCACAAAATGGGTCAAGGCCGAAGCTATATCCATAATCTCCCCTAATCAAGTCATACAGTTCTTCAACAAGAGTATCATCACCAGGTTCGGTATACCGCATACCCTGATAACGGAAAATGACACGCAATTCAACTGTGAAGCATTTAAAGCATACTGCAGCGGACTTAGAATTAAGCTTCGGTTCTCCTCTGTATCGTACCCCCAATGTAACGGCATGACCGAGGTAACAAATAGAACAATCATGGATGGATTCAAAATAAGGGTACTCAAGAGCGGATCGAGTTATGTCAATGAGCTACAAAATGCCCTCTGGTCCTATCAAACCACACCAAGAATGGCGATAGAAGAAACACCCTTTGCCCTGGTGTACGGAACCGAGGTCGTGGTGCCAGTTGATATAGGCACCTCCACCAAGAGAGTGTCACACTATATCAGCCCCACCAATAACAACGAAAAGCTAAGGTCAAATCTAGATAACCTAGAAGGACACAGAGATCGAGTATACACCAAAACTGCCTCCTATAAATAGAGGGTCGTATCCGCCTTTCACAAAAAGGTAAAGCCCCAAAGCTTCCAACTAAGAGAGCTCATTCTCCGATCAATTGAAGCATCGAGAGCAAGGGCAGGTCAAGGCAAGCTCGGTATAAATTGGGAAGGCCCATTCAATATCAGCCAAAAGATCGAGCTCAATACGTTCAAACTTTAGGATATAGAAGGGAAGATTTTGCCTCCGACATGAATACCGCAGCTTTAAGGAAGTTTTTCGCCGGGGAGTAGACCATCCAATAGTCATGGTAGTTTTATTTTTAATGAAGTGTTAGTGTCAGTCCTATATGAGTCAGTCTTACTTGTCTTTACTTTATTTGGGTCAGACCTATGTGAATGCCAGACTTAGAGTTGGTTGTTTATAGCTTCTAGAATTGGTCTAAGTGTTAGCATATTTTTATTTAGATGTACTCATCGGCGTATTTTAATAAAAGATTCAGAGTTTATTCAACTTATCTTCATGTGTTGCATGAATCCGACATGTAATGAGCAAGGCAACCCTGAGCAGGGTTCCCCCTTACAGTAAGAGAGTAAATGCACAAATTTAACATGTAACGAGCGAGGCAACCCCAAGCAGCATTCCATCTTACAAAAAACAAAAAAAACAAACAAACAACAAATCAAAGCTCAAAAGGATTGTTCATAAACCAACTTAATAAAATGTACACATTTTGGGGGACTGAGAAAAAACATCATCCTCGGCCTCACCCATCTCACTAAGATCCGAGGTATCATACGAGTGATAAGAAATAACATCGTCTTCATCTTCTTCATCCTCGCCTTGCTCGCCCTCATCTTCATCATCGGCTTCCTCTTCGTCCCCCCCCCAAGGTTGAATAGACGAACATCCTTGGACTAGGGTATCAGTTTAGCATTAGCCTGTAGCTCGGGAAGGAGAGCCAAGTCATCTAGCTCTGAAGCAGGGCATTTGAATTTCTCTTGCACGTTACAAAGGAAAATGGAGTGGTAACTAACCTTGTAACGCTACGTCCAATCCTGCGCTACCAAATCCTTCTTCTGAAAGTGGTGCTTCAGAGCCTTATTACGCCTCTTATAAAAATCACGGCTCTCTCTCATCTCTTCCATATCTTTTATGGCCGCACCAGCCTCATCCTTCAGCTTCTGAGCATCAGCCTCTAAGGCACACTTATCTTTCTTCATGCCCCTACATGATTCTGTTCGATCTCCTTAGCCATAGTGGCTGTCAACTCTTAAAGAGCCTTCAACTTCTACTCTTAATTTTGGGCCCTCATCTTAAAATTGTCCCTCTCCCTTGAGAGTGTAGTGAGCTTAGTACCTAGGTACTTTCTCAAACCCTGAAAAACATCGATCTCCCTATCCTTCTCCACCAAGACCTTGATCAAATAGACCTCATCGGATAAAGGCTATACCAAAGCAACTAAACTTCATACCAGGGAAAGCAAAATAAGAAATAATTGCCAATAAGAGCAAGACTTACAGGTATAAGATTACCCTGATGGCGAAAGCATGTTGGCTGACCTTCACCTTTTGCTGCCTCTCCACCTCTGATGGGAGATGCGTGAAACTAGCAAAGTCCCGAATAACCAAGTCACTCTCCAACTTCACGTCTGGATCGACGGTTAACTTCCACAGCTGATAATAAAGAAGCACGGACATAAGCAAAAGAAAGACAAACGTAAGAAATAATGGTTATCTTACATCAGTCGGCAACATATATATGCCCTGGTTAGGTGCAGGAGTAGTCTTCTCGGCACCAGTCACCTCTTTTCCATTCTCACTAGCCCTCAGCCTCAACTTCTTTAACCTTAGAGCTTCATTCTCACTTCCTGGTCTGAACCCGAGCTCTTATTAACAACCTTAACCCAGTTCATCATATCGATGACCCTATTAGGATCGAGTGATAGATTTGGTTCTACTCCTGTCGATGCAACAACGTCCCTCGAACCTCTTTCAAAAGCGGGTCGATGGGGAGTGGACTGAGCCATCCCGATCACGTTACCCTCTTCGGCCACCACCGTCTCAAAAACCTTATCACTAGTACCAATACAAATAATTGCCCGCTCCCTTTTGCGCTGAATGGTAAAACCATCAAAAGATAGCACCATCAAGCCATAAATTCAGGTCCTAAAATAACTTCGCAACTAGCAATAAATCCATGAAAGCATTTATAGACACCTGCAAGGGACAAACCTTAAACTCCCTTAGGATGGAGCAGACTGGCCTACTAAGAGGGAGCTTGAATCCCCACTTGATGTGCTGCTCAAAGATAGCAAACACATCAGGGGGCTGTACATCCATCCTATCTTTCAGGATCAGCCCGTACTCGCCAGGATAACCAGCCAACATAACCTCTGTATAGTGGTCAACCAAGTCTAGACTAACCGATGCAGGAGTACACACCACAGCTTTCGAAGATATCGCCGTGGATTTGGGAACATTGTTATTCGGTTCAGGATCTACTATCTTCAAGCCAAGGTACGATGGAGAGAAATAATTTCTCAGTATACGCTTCTAAAATTCGCTCTTTCGATCGAAAGCTGTATGACCTATCAGAATTTTTGGACGTCCAGCCATCGGTTGTTTAAGGGTGATGATAATCATAGATAACTTGAAGAGGAGGCACAGGAATCAGGACGGTTGTAGTCAGATGTACCGGTAGAGGAATCGATGCTGAAGCAGAGCCTGAGGCGAAGGTCGAGGCAGTAGGGGACGAGGATGTTAAACCGAATGAAGAGGCATCTGACATATCCATTGTAATGGAAAGCAAACTTACCGATGTTGCAAAAAGCCGATGTAAGATGAGGAGAGCGAAAGAAAATGAGAAGAGCGAGAAATAAGGGAGGAGGAGCTGGCTCCATTATTTTTAAAGAAAATGAGCAGTAAAATTTAAAACGTAGCCTCAAAAACTGAACCATCAGGCAATTATAACCTAGAGAAGCCTAAGCGATAGCTTGCTTAGCACACCGAAGTTGAAAAGATGCGCGTGGAACCCACGCGTAAGTAAAAGCACCAATCAGAACACAAGTAAAGAAGCTACAGATCGACCATCCACAAGGGGGAAGAGCTGACCAATAAATCTAAAGAAAGCAATTCAAGCCAATCGATATAACACACAAAACACAACTTTTTTCATAGAACATAAAATCGAGCTCACAAGGGCCGAGCTCGTAGCCTTGGTAAGACCGACGACTATATTCACAGGAAATAAAATCGAGCTCACAACGGCCAAGCTCATAGCCTACATAAAGTAAAAAAGAAACCACTACTTCCCCCAGAGGAGGATTCCATGTGGTAAAAAATGGCGAGTTCGGAGGGAACATTATGTCAAAATACCGACGGTAGTGGAACCCCTGGAAGCACAAGGAAGCAAAGGTAGTAACTTTCGCTTAGGTGTGTAACAAGGAAGGTTCCGATGACACCCCCGCTGACCTCTGAATGTTACGCCCTCCCCTGGACAAAGCCCGCCGCGCTACGTCCGCCCTTGGGCAAAGAAAAGTCTTCAAGCCGGCCCGTCGACTTGATGTGCAAGCCGTCTGGAGGTCGAAGCCCGATCACCCAAACATTGCGACCCAAGTTTGATCTACCAGATAGGGAGGAAAGGAAGGATTCCAGTAAAACCACCAGTGAGTGAATAATGAGAAACAACAGTTTACAGTACCCCTATTTATAGGGGTAGAGAGAGTAAATGCCTGTAATTAATGACAACAAAATCCAAGGCATTGGGAACGTATGAAAACAACTAGTAGTTGGCAGTCAAACTCCCTTCTTGGAAAAATCCAAACATTTTTTCCGCCTAAACTTCAGTTGATGAGGGCGATCCCCGACCAACGTATAAACTCAAAGATCGGTCATCTCGCCTTCCAACGAGACAGGCGTCACTTCATAACCCCGCCTCTATCCAAAACCTAAGAAGATACTCGAACTCTAAAGAATTGGAACCGAGCTGAGGGGGGACATTTCTGGAAATAGAGACAAAATGCGACAACGCATTTTATCTCTAAGAGACGGTCAAACCTCCTAAGGAGCTACTCGAACCCTAAAGAGTTCGAACCGACCTAAGGGGGGACATCTCTAGAAACAGAGATAAAATGCGACGATGCATTCTGTCTCGACCATCTTCAAAATCTCAAAATAGATCCACCATAAGCATATGAGGCCGATTGTCGACCCTAAAGAGTCTACACTAATAAAGGGGGGACACATCTGATAGCAAGGCATATAAAACCCTAGCACCAACAAGGCCCATAAAGCCCACTCAAGGAACTTACCCACCAAGCTAAGGGGATAGGAACACATGTCAATCATCTAGACATTCCTTAACCCCCAAGGCAAGACACGTGGTAACCATCCAAGGGACATTATCCCCTATACAAGGAATAATGGCACGTATCCCCATGTAATTCACCACACGCAACCTACCTCTTTTAGTAACGTCTACATAATCCTCCCATGCCATACTAACTTCAGTAGACCTGGGCATGGGCCGGGTTCGGGCTTGGCCTAATCGGGCCTAGCTAAAAAATTAGTAGCCCAAGCCCGACCCAACCTATATAAAATTTAAGTCGGGCTCGGGCCGGGCCGGGCCGGGCTTTTATAAAATAATCAAAACCCAAGCCCGACCCGCGGACCTACCAATTAATATATATAATTAAAAAATAAAACATTTTTTAATAAAAAATTATTATAATAAAATAATTGCAATTAAATTTCTAACATAAATCACTAAATTGAGTTTATATGCTAAATTTTACGAGAAAATTTTAAATTTTTAACAATTATTAGTTTTATAATTTCATAAATATATAATTATTTAAAATATTTATTATTAATTCGGGTCGGACGGGCCGGGCTGGGGTTTTAGGATTAAAATCAAGCCCATCCCATACTTTATTCGGGCCTCTTTGGGTTCGGATCGGGTCGGGCCTATTCTCCAATTAGTTTGTCCAAACCCGACCCATGGAAGGCGGGCATGTGCGGGCCTCTCGGGCCGGCAGGTTGGTGCCCAGGTCTAAACTTGAGCGTCGGAGAGGCCACGTCGGACACCCGACCTGTCCATCTAACGAGCTATTGTCTCTGCAGGTATCTCAATCTAGGAAGTGCCGATCCGATCCTGTGCCCCAAGTCCCACGACATTAAAGTCCACATTCGAGCAGGGTGGGATAAGGTTTTTCTTTATTATTATTATTATTATTATTATTATTATTGTAAGTCCAAATGAAATAAATTTTTTTAAAGTAAAATAATAATTTGTGGTAGAGGCTTAGCCTAGTGGTTGAGCCTTGAAGCGGTGATCTTAGAGCTCATAGGTTCGAGTCCACATTCGAGTGGGGAGAGATATTTTCATTGTTATTATTGTAAGCACAATCAAGCAATTTTTAAAAAAAAATTACAATAACAATTAAAACTATTATTATAAATTATCCTTATGATTATTATATTTTTTAGACTTTTTAATTATATTATATTATATAACTAAAAGATAGATATTATTACTGTTATTAGAAATATTATTTTTTTATTTATTAGTTATAAACAAACTATTTATTAATAATAATAATTAATTAATTTTGAAAATATTATTATTAATATTTTTTATCAATTGAGATTATTAATATTAAATATTAATATTAATTATTGAAATTAAACTAAAACTTAACTGTAATATTGAAACTCACAAGAACATACCTCATTTCTTGTAATTTTCTTAATATATAACTATTGAAAATTGGAATTGAAGTGAGAAGAATGATCAATAATGATATCTAGAAACAAATAACTTGGGGGCCAAAGCAGAATATATATATATATATATATATATATATATATATATATATATATATATATATATATATATATATATATATATATATATATATATATATATATATAACTTTTATTTCAGATTCTAACTTTTTTTTAGTAATTTTAAGATGAATTAGTCTAGTAGTATGTTCTTTTATTTTTTGTTTATATCAATTATATAGGTCAAAATATCCTTTATAATTTATAAGATCATTATTATAAAATTCTAAACTATTCTGACAAAATTCATAATTATTATTTATTCTTATTAATTTTTCTGTGATTAATTCTAATTTGCTTTTGAGTTCTAAGATTCTATTCATAATTAAAAAATTCTAAAGGGTATATCTTCACTCTCAGATAGAACTAAAGAAGTTAATTCTAAATTTAGTTCTTGTATTTCTCTTTCTAAAATTGTATTCTTTCATTATAAAGAGCTAATTCTCTTGTATATCGATCTAAGGTTTTTCTCATCCAGTCTACTAGTATATAACAAAATCTATGAAGTCTTAAATTTTCGGTTCTTAGTTCTTTAGTATGTATTCTTATTCTATCAATATAAAACCTTACTAAAATTCTACTTCGTCTTAGTTCAAATTCTTTTCTTTCTAGTTTATCTTTTATTTCTAAAATTCTATTCATAATAACAATTTTCTCGTCACTCTTCCGAAAAGATCACTCAAAGTGCAGTTTAGATCACTCAAGGTTACAAACTTTTATTTCAGATTCTAACTTTTCTTTAGTAATTCTAAGATGAATTAGTCTAGTAGTATGTTCTTTTATTTTTTGTTTATACCAATTATATAGGTCAAAATATCCTTTATAATTTATAAGATCATTATTATAAAATTCTAAACTATTCTGACAAAATTCATAATTATTATTTATTCTTATTAATTTTTCTGTGATTAATTCTAATTTGCTTTTGAGTTCTAAGATTCTATTCATAATTAAAAAATTCTAAATGGTATATCTTCACTCTCAGATAGAACTAAAGAAGTTAATTCTAAATTTAGTTCTTGTATTTCTCTTTCTAAAATTGGTATTCTTTCATTATAAAGAGCTAATTCTCTTATATATCGATCTAAGGTTTTTCTCATCCAGTCTACTAGTATATAACAAAATCTATGAAGTCTTGAATTTTCTGTTCTTAGTTCTTCAGTATGTATTCTTATTCTATCAATATAAAACCTTACTAAAATTCTACTTCGTCTTAGTTCAAATTCTTTTCTTTCTAGTTTATCTTTTATTTCTAAAATTTTATTCATAATAACAATTTTCTCGTGACTCTTCTGAAAAGATCACTCAAAGTGCAGTTTAGATCACTCAAGGTTATAAACTTTTATTTCAGATTCTAACTTTTCTTTAGTAATTCTAAGATGAATTAGTCTAGCAGTATGTTCTTTTATTCTTTGTTTATACCAATTATGTAGGTCAAAATATCCTTTATAATTTATAAGATCATTATTATAAAATTCTAAACTATTCTGACAAAATTCATAATTATTATTTGTTCTTATTAATTTTTCTGTGATTAATTCTAATTTGCTTTTGAGTTCTAAGATTCTATTCATAATTAAAAAATTCTAAAGGGTATATCTTCACTCTCAGATAGAACTAAAGAAGTTAATTCTAAATTTAGTTCTTGTATTTCTCTTTCTAAAATTGGTATTCTTTCATTATAAAGAGCTAATTCTCTTGTATATCGATCTAAGGTTTTTCTCATCCAGTCTACTAGTATATAACAAAATCTATGAAGTCTTGAATTTTCTGTTCTTAGTTCTTCAGTATGTATTCTTATTCTATCAATATAAAACCTTACTAAAATTCTACTTCGTCTTAGTTCAAATTCTTTTCTTTCTAGTTTATCTTTTATTTCTGAAATTCTATTCATAATAACAATTTTCTCGTCACTCTTCTGAAAAGATCACTCAAAGTGCAGTTTAGATCACTCAAGGTTATAAACTTTTATTTCAGATTCTAACTTTTCTTTAGTAATTCTAAGAAGAATTAGTCTAGTAGTATGTTCTTTTATTCTTTGTTTATACCTATTATATAGGTCAAAATATCCTTTATAATTTATAAGATCGTTATTATAAAATTCTAAACTATTCTGACTAAATTCATAATTATTATTTATTCTTATTAATTTTCTGTGATTAATTCTAATTTGCTTTTGAGTTCTAAGATTCTATTCATAATTAAAAAATTCTAAAGGGTATATCTTCACTCTGAGATAGAACTAAAGAAGTTAATTCTAAATTTAGTTCTTGTATTTCTCTTTCTAAAATTGGTATTCTTTCATTGTAAAGATCTAATTCTATTGTATATCGATCTAAGGTTTTTCTCATCCAGTCTACTAGTATATAACAAAATCTATGAAGTCTTGAATTTTCTGTTCTTAGTTCTTCAGTATGTATTCTTATTCTATCAATATAAAACCTTACTAAAATTCTACTTCGTCTTAGTTCAAATTCTTTTCTTTCTAGTTTATCTTTTATTTCTAAAATTCTATTCATGGTAACAATTTTCTCGTCACTCTTCTGAAAAGATCACTCAAAGTGCAGTTTAGATCACTCAAGGTTATAAACTTTTATTTCAGATTCTAACTTTTCTTTAGTAATTCTAAGATGAATTAGTCTAGTAGTATGTTCTTTTATTCTTTGTTTATACCAATTATATAGGTCAAAATATCCTTTATAATTTATAAGATCATTATTATAAAATTCTAAACTATTCTGACAAAATTCATAATTATTATTTATTCTTATTAATTTTTCTGTGATTAATTCTAATTTGCTTTTGAGTTCTAAGATTCTATTCATAATTAAAAAATTCTAAAGGGTATATCTTCACTCTCAGATAGAACTAAAGAAGTTAATTCTAAATTTAGTTCTTGTATTTCTCTTTCTAAAATTGGTATTCTTTCATTATAAAGAGCTAATTCTCTTGTATATCGATCTAAGGTTTTTCTCATCCAGTCTACTAGTATATAACAAAATCGATGAAGTCTTGAATTTTCTGTTCTTAGTTCTTCAGTATGTATTCTTATTCTATCAATATAAAACCTTCCTAAAATTCTACTTCATCTTAGTTCAAATTCTTTTCTTTCTAGTTTATCTTTTATTTCTAAAATTCTATTCATAATAACAATTTTCTCGTCACTCTTCTGAAAAGATCACTCAAAGTGCAGTTCAGAGAGGAGAGGATACTTATGCAAATATATGAACAGAGTATTTAAATTATACCTCTTCAGCTTTAATTTCTGAATATTGGCTTGCTTCTGCAATCTAAGGAAGTTTGTAAGTTTGGTGTGATTTCTTATGCAGAGGCCTATTCTTATTTATAGCTGAAAAAGAGGATGTATACCGGTAACTTGTTGATTACCAAATCTTTTTATGATGTCATTGCTTACGTCATGGATATTTATTATTGCGAGTATGACTCATCCTTATCTCTTAGCTTCTGTCTGAATGTTTTATAACGTCATGGCTTGCGTCATGAATATTTGTCTTTTATTTCTGTCTGAATTATTTTGAGAGTATAGGTGTTCTAAGTTTTATTATTTTGTAAGTATGATTTTAGAGTATTATTATCCTGGCTTTAAACCTTACTGAAAACTAAATGTTTCATGGATTTTAATAAAAGAAATTCTTTATTGAAAACACCTAACCTGGATCTTCCAGATAATCTTCTAAGAGATTTTTTAGTAAGGAATTTATTTTTCAACCTTAAATTTCTTCTTTTAAATCCAATTTATCATTTATTTTCAATTGCTGTTCTTACTTCTGGGTTTCTTTAAAACTTGAACAATTTCTTATGTTTAGCTCATCCAACTGGTACTTTTGAAAAAGGGACTTACAACTTTTGCCCGAAAATTTCCCAAGGCCTATTGCTATTCTATGTTAAAATTTATCAAGTCTAAAGAAATCCTTTAGTAAATTAAAATAAAAACCGAGCCAACAGGAAATATAAATTATTATTACAAAGTATATTATTATTACAAATTAAAACAAAACTTAATCGAAAGCTTATATTGCTAACGATTGAAAAGTATAAGTGGTTAATCGTTCTAAGTTAGTATATTAACCCTTCTTGAGTATTAAGGCTAACTTATTCTGGATTTGTTCTAGATAACTTAACCTTTAAGTATTGAGGTTGCTTAATTAGCTGCTTATAGCTAACCATTTACAGCCCCCCCTCTTACAATATTTACAAACAGATTTATAGTATTACAAATGGTGGGGACATTTTCCCACTGCATTATTATTATTATCCCTATTCTTAGTCTTTACAGCTGTCTCCAAATTTCTATTAGTCTTTATAGCTGTCCTTCTATTCTAATCTGGAATCCTCTAGAGAGGAATATTCCTTTTCTTTGTACTAGAGGCCGAGCTCTCTTCTCTCTGGGCCGCCTTTTGGGCTTCTCCTTCTGTTGAGGTTCCAAGTGTTTCGTCTTTCTGGCCAAACTCTAGGTCCATATTTTGAGTGGTATTGAAATTTATAATGGGCCTTTGTAATTTCAGTTGTAGCTGACTTGGTAGCTAGAATATTTTGTTGAACCAGTCAGCCCATCCTTCAGATGGTTGGGTATCTATAGCTTCTAAACCCTTTATTACATTATTCTGTATTTTTTCTACTTCTTCGGTAGTATTCTTTATTTCTAATGATATTTCTTTCGTAGTTTCAGTATTTTCGTATATCATGTCTAATTTTTCTAGTATCAGGTCTTCTTTAGTCTTTCCCTGACTGCTTATAACCCCTGCATATGAAGTTTGGTTCTTACAGTGTTCTAGTCTTGTTTCTAAATCTTGTATCTTTTTCTTTAAGAGGTTCTCTTCTTCTTCTTTATCAATTATCTTTCCTTCTAGCTCATGTATTCTTTTCTTCATGCTTATCATTTCCTGTGGTATATCCTTGGGTATTTCGACTTGCATGGTTAGTATGTCTGATTCATCTATGGTTTGTCCTGTTATCTCAGGACTAGTATAAAAGGTGGTCAAGTATTTCTTTGCTTCTGTATGAGCTTCTTGTATAGATAGGTATTTCTTGTATTTAGGGTCTTTGTGCTTGGTATTTTGTATTACCTGCTCCCATGTCTTATAGATCCCTGGTTGAGGACCATTGTATATAACGTATGCAATATTATTATTATTATTTCTCTGGGTGAAGTATAAACTAAATCCATTAATAGCCGCAATGGCATGTTTATCATCCTTTCTTTTAACTGCCACCCATAGGTTGTCTAGCAAAATTCTCTCGGTATCATTGAGTATAGTTCCCTTGAGGTAGTTAAATGCCCAAGTAGTCTCTCCGAAATCTGCAAAGCTTAATTTCTCTGAAAAAACCAAAGCCTTAGGTTTTGGCTAGTTTCTATTTATCATCTGTATATCTTCAGGCAACTGTCTGCTGTCTGATGTATTTATTAGGTCATCTATAGTGGGTCTTGCTGAAGTATTTCCTTGGTATCTGGTTATTTTTCCTCTACCTCTATCGGAGGCTCTCATTGTCTTTAGCTTTTCTTCTTCTGTTATATATTTCCTGCCAAATTATCAAATTGTAAGAGTCTAGATAGTATATCAGCAATTTTATTCTGTTCACCCTGTATATGTTCTAACAAAGGTTTATATCCCTTCTGTAATAAGAGTGATGTAAGTTTATGCCATCTTTTATAAGAAGATCTTTTCTTTTCTTTCTTTAAATTATTATAGTATTTGACAATAGCAATGCAGTCTGTTCTAATTGTGAATTCAGTCTTACCAATTATAAAGAATTCAAATGATTCTAATGCATAATATATTGCTAGTAATTCTGAGTCTATAGTACTAATTTCTCTCTTTTCTTTAAAGGATCTACTAGTGTATCTACAAATTCTTTCTTCAGTCTTATTAGAGGTCTTATGGGGTTTACTTATTAAAACAGCTCCCCATCCGGATGCTGATCCGTCTGTTTCTATTATTAAATAATCTGTGTCTAAAGGAATTTCTAATTTTGGCAAATTTCTTACCTTTTCTTTCAGACTTCTAATTATCTCGTAATCTTTATAATTTAACTTCTCAAAGATTTCTTTACCAGTCTTCAAATATAATGGTTTCAAGTATTTAGATAAGTCTTTTATAAAAGGTCTAGCATAATTCAACAATCCTAAAAATTGTTGAAGTTGTTTCTTTTCTTTTATATTTTCTGGAAAGTCTAATATTTTAGTAGTTATATGAGGTTGTAATTCTATTTGCCCTTCTCCAATTACAACTCCTAGAAAGTTTATTTTTGTCTTTCCCAATTCTATCTTTTTCTTAGATATTATCAGTCATTCTCTTCAAATTTCTTAAAAACTTGTTTAAGATGTCTATTATGATCTTTAGCAGTTTTGCTAAAAACTAGTATATCATCTATGTATACTGCAGTAAAGTCGGTATATTTTTTAAATATTTTATCCATTCTTTTTTGAAAAACTGCAGGTGCGTTCTTAAGACCTAATGGCATTACTGTCCATTCCCAATGTCCTATGGGATTTGGACAAATAAATGCAGTCCATTCTATTGAGTCTTTATGCATTCTAATTTGATAGTATCCTGATTTTAGATCAAATTTACTCATAAATTTTGACCCTTGTATTTTATTAATAAGCATTTCTTTATTAGGTATATCGTATCCATTATTTTCAGTATTATCATTTAGCTGTTTATAATTTATAACCAATCTAGGTTTTCCTCGTTTCTTTTCTGCATTATTATTAACAAAGAAACTAGGGGATCTATGTCTAGATTCTGATCGTCTAATAAACTTATTTTTTATAAGTTCTTCTAAAGCTTCTTTATACCATTCTAATTCTTGATTATTAGCTGGTATTGCTTTTGCTCGTATAGTTATATCAGGTTTATAATTTCTAATTTATATTCTGTTGGATTTTTATTCTAGTATTTTTGAGGATTCTCTCCTATTATTTCTAATATTTCGAGTCTGGATTGGTATTGTAAAATCTCATTATCTAAAATTATATTATTCAGTTGGTTTGAATGTATATAGTCTGATTCTATTTCATAGAAATCTGGTTGTTTTTCTAGATATTCTTCATCAGTATATATAAGTGGTATATTAGGTGGTATATTGTTTTCTAATCTTTCACCCTTATCGAAAAAAGTTTTAGGAACAATTGGTATAGAAAAATTATTGAAACTAAAACTTATACAGTCTTTTGTTATAACTGCCATTCTATTATCATGTATAAGATAATCTAAGCCTAAAATAGCTAAATATCCCAGTTGGTATAAGTTTCGTATTGGAATATTTGTTATAGTAGTTACTAATTTGTCTTTGTTCATGTCTATCATTTCTATTAAGATTTCTGGTATGTATTGTGAACACTTAGTTATACTACCATCCATTTGTCTTCCAATGGTAGGTTTTTCTAAGTTGTGTTTATATTTTGAAGGAATTAGTTTATCATCTATTTTGGACGTTGAACATCCAGAGTCTATTAATGCTAATCCTTGTATTTTGAAATCTTGTATTATACATGTTATTTTAATAGTATAGCTCGTATATGGCGTTTCATAAGGCTGTCTATTAATTCTGTGGTAGTGAAATCTTTTTTCATATAAGTCTAATAAGATTTCATCAGTTATATCCAATTCTAATAATTCTAAGACATTTTTCTGACTATTTTCTAGTATACACTGTTCTAATTTGTCTTCTTCTAATAGACTAACTCTGTCTTCTAAATTAGCAGTTCTATCTTCCATTAGTCTGAATCTTTCTCTCCAAAATTTCTGTTCTATATTATCTTTAAAAGTATAAGAGTTTCTAGTTTCTGTTATTAATGCTGGCCATTCTAAATTATTGTTTTCTTCCCAACAGTATTTACAAATTTCAGTATAACAATTACAACATTGAGCTCTTAATTCTATAATGGGGTATAAATGACATTTATAACATTCTTTATCATCATTTCCTTTTCTATAGCTCCAAGTATGTTCTGTACATTCTGTCTTATCCATAAATTCTATGTTTATATTCTTATATTTCTCCATTACTTCTAATAAGTCTGTTGGTTCATTATCATCTTCTTCTTCAGAAGTATATTCTTCTATTTCACTTACAACTGAGTATATTGTTTCGGTATCACTAACTTCTTCAATTATTGCTAGTAGATCTAAATTAATATTTTCTACTAACCTTGATTCTCTAGTATGTATATTATGTTTATTAGGACATTTAGTTGATAAATGACTTATTTCTCCACATGCATAGCATGTAATAGTATCTTTATATTGTCTTTTATCATTAAATCTTCTAACATGCCTTTTAGGATTTAAAAAAGGTTTTCTAGCATGAGTCTTAGATTTTCTAATGTAGTATGACTTTCTTGATTTGTTGTATGGTTTTTCTTTCTTATAATATCTAGTATTTTTTCTTCTTGGTTTTCTATTACAAGAAGTACAAGCTTCATGTCCGTATTGTTGTGGTGTATAAATATTATTACAAAATCCGTAATTGTCTTTCATTTGTCTTTGTATACTTATTTCTGTACACTTCTTTTCTAAGTGTTTCATTATTTGATGTACTAGAGTATTTATATTCAGAGTATAACTGCTTTCTTTTTCTAAAAATTTATTTCCTTCTTCTTGTATTTCATGTCCTAATGGTCCAGGTAATTTAAGGAGTAATTTCTTCATAAATTCTTTATTATAAGTATTTTGACTTTTGGCTGTGAAGTATATATAATCGTTTAAAAACGGTACTATATACTTCCAGTCATTAAGCTTTAATTGTTCTAAATTTCTTACTGCTTCTTTTTATTGTATAATTGATCCTATATTAGGGTATGTGGCAGTCAATAGATTGCTTATAGTATTACAAAAAGTCCATGGATTATTTCCCACATTTATTAATCTAGTATATTCTTGTGGAAAGTTGACTTTAAAATCATCCCATGCTCTTTTTACAGTATTTCCTAATGTAGTTTCAAGGAAACTATACATTTGTTCTGGAGTATGATTAAAATTCTTTTCTAAGTAATTCTTAACATTTAAGCTTTTCCATTGCTGTATAACTTCAGGCCATACTTGAGGCGAGTATTTTTCTAATTGCAATAGACTTTCTTCTTTATATATTCCTATAGGAAATCTATTTCCTTTGGATTTATATTTTCCATTATCAGATTGGTATTCAGTGTATTGTCTTGGGGGTATATTCCCTCTATTATAATTTATAAAAGTAGGTCTATTTCTTGGGGGTTCTAAAGGTGTTTCTGCTTTTGCATCTGAAACTCCTTCCATCAATTCTTTTGGTAAATTATTAAGAAATTCTTCCATTTCTTCTATATCCATTAAATTTCTAGTATAATTGCTTTGAGTTTCTTCAATTTCTAAGACTTTTATGATTTCTTCTAAATATATTCTCTTTTCAAAAATATCTATTATTTCTTGAGGTCTCTTATTTTCATATACTTTTTTAATCCATTCTTGTCTTTCCTCTATAGTCTGATTCATAAATTGTATAACAATATTATTATAATTTTCTCTGGTTTTAAAATATTCTTCATTATATAAATCAAAGAATATTGTTTCTAAAGGGTCTAATTTTATATCTACTAGGTCTATATTTTGGTTATTAATAGTCTGATCATTAATAGCCCAAGAACTATTAGATTGAGTATCAGTTTCTAAATTTTCTGAATAGTTCTTATAATTATCAAATATTATGCTAATTCTTCCTTTATTATCTTCAAAGATTTGGCTCTGATCTGGTATTAATTTTATTTGACTTTCTTCAAATAGTCTGGTTATATTCCATTCTATTCCAGTATGAGTTTCTGCTGAGAATTTTGGTGGTTTTATAAATCTAACACCCTTTGATACTAGGCTTGTATTATATCTTCCACCTTACATTTATATTTTATATTAGTTGAATTAATTGATTTACCAATTAATCCAATTATTATAACAAGATTATTTCTGTTTATTAAACCATAACCTTTAGTCATGATTCCTATCTTTATTTGGTGTAAGTCTTTTGATTTTAAGAAAAATTCTGGAACGCAATAGAATAACCTTCTATTGTCATTCATGTCTATATCCATTATGCTTACAAGTTTTTTAGTTTCTTCCTGTATAGAGTCATCGTATATTGTTATTACAGTATGTGCTCCTAGGTCTTGCCTAGTCATGCCCTTTATTCCTATTATAATAAGGCCTAAATGAGTATATTTATATCCATCTTTAGCTATTTGTTTAGCTACAGATTTCTCAAGTAGTGGTATTCTAACTATGTCTTCATCTCCACATTTTATAGATTTTTCTTCTGTTTTTCTAAGAAGTCAATAATTTTCTGTCCAATTTCCCTTCTGATAGAGTATCTTTGGGTTTAATAATTTATTTTCATTCTGTTTATAATTTTCTAAGTCCTTTTCGATGTCTATTACTTCTGTCAAATTTATTTCTTCTGTTTTTTCTTTTGATTTTATTCCAAAATTTTTTTTTATCTTATTCTCACTTTGTATTTCAGTATTAGTAGCATTACTACTACTACCTCTTAAAGTATAACTTCTTCCGAAAAATTTGTTATTCATTGTCTGGTGGATTATAAGTTATAAAAGTATCGGTTATAATTGGGTTTAGTCTATTCTGCCCCTGTTCTGATAGATTCTTTATTATATTATTTTGATTATTTATAATTATATTTGATAGATTATCTAGCCCTTCGTTTTTATTTTTTGCGTCTTTATATATATTATCTAATAAATTTTCTAAAGTCTTTAATTGTGGTTCTAAATTATCAGGTATTTATAAGTCTTTAGGTATTAATTCGAGTTTAGTATTTATCTCTTCTAATTTTAATAAATTTTCCTTAAAAAATTTATTAGTATCAACAATTAGTCTTTCAATTTCGTTTAACTTTTTATTTATTTCTATTAATTGTATAGAGTTATTTGGCTGTATCTCTTGATTATGAAAAATTCTGTCTAATTTATTACTAACCGTTTCTAAGGTTTTTTCTATTATTTGTTTTTCAGCTTTGGTTTCTAGCTGTAATTCTTTTATAGTATGTGTTAAGTATTGTATTTGGTCGTCTAGTTCTGAAAATCCTATAGTCCCTAGTGCTATAAGATTATTAAGTTGACTAGTCTGTATCTTGTCTTGTTTAGTAGCAAATTGACTACTGTTTATTAGTCCGTCTGGATTATCTTGATTATATTCTCTAGTAGTTTGTTTAGCTTTGTTGTATAGTATTATTTGTTTATTATTCATTCACCCATATAAGTTCTCTTAAATTCTGAAATTTGTTTCTGAATTTGGTCTATTTTTTCTTTTATTTCCTTTCTTAATTCTTCTAAGATTCTCTGAGTTTGTCTTTCTAGTTATTCTGGCAGTATAAGTAATTCTTTAATTTCCTTTTTATTAGGGAATTTATCAGCTTTATTCAGAGTTTTTTTAACTCTATTTCTAAGAGTTTCTATCTGAGTCTTAAGGTATTCTTGATTATCTATATTCCGAGATTTAGTGAGTGTTGTTAATAATTCTATTATAACTTTATCAGTTTTATGTAAATTTTCTGACAGATTTATAATTATGTCTACTACAGTATTTAGTTGATATGCTAAAGTATTCTCTTCAGTATTATGGTAGATATGTCTGTATGCGTTGTTAAAATTGCAAGTATTAGGAGTATGTAGTTTATTTGGTATTTCTAAATTTAAGTATTCTAATTTTCTATATTTTTCTAGCGTATCTACTTCCGTATGCTCTGATACCAGGATTGGGGTTTGGTCCTGAATTTTAGCTTCAATTAAAAACGTATACTAAAATTATCAGATTCTGATAAAATAATTGAAGTTAATTCAAGGTTATAAACTTTTATTTCAGATTCTAACTTTTCTTTAGTAATTCTAAGATGAATTAGTCTAGTAGTATGTTCTTTTATTCTTTGTTTATACCAATTATATAGGTCAAAATATCCTTTATAATTTATAAGATCATTATTATAAAATTCTAAACTATTCTGACAAAATTCATAATTATTATTTATTCTTATTAATTTTTCTGTAATTAATTCTAATTTGCTTTTGAGTTCTAAGATTCTATTCATAATTAAAAAATTCTAAAGGGTATATCTTCACTCTCAGATAGAACTAAAGAAGTTAATTCGAAATTTAGTTCTTGTATTTCTCTTTCTATAATTGGTATTCTTTCATTATAAAGAGCTAATTCTCTTGTATATCGATCTAAGGTTTTTCTCATCCAGTCTACTAGTATATAACAAAATCTATGAAGTCTTGAATTTTCTGTTCTTAGTTCTTCAGTATGTATTCTTATTCTATCAATATAAAACCTTACTAAAATTCTACTTCGTCTTAGTTCAAATTCTTTTCTTTCTAGTTTATCTTTTATTTCTAAAATTCTATTCATAATAACAATTTTCTCGTCACTCTTCTGAAAAGATCACTCAAAGTGCAGTTCAGAGAGGAGAGGATACTTATGCAAATATATGAACAGAGTATTTAAATTATACCTCTTCAGCTTTAATTTCTCAATATTGGCTTGCTTCTGCAATCTAAGGAAGTTTGTAAGTTTGGTGTGATTTCTTATGCAGAGGCCTAGTCTTATTTATAGCTGAAAAAGAGGATGTATACCGGTAACTTGTTGATTACCGAATCTTTTTATGACGTCATTGCTTACGTTATGGATATTTATTATTGCGAGTATGACTCATCCTTATCTCTTAGCTTCTGTCTGAATGTTTTATAACGTCATGGCTTGCGTCATGAATATTTGTCTTTTATTTCTGTCTGAATTATTTTGAGAGTATAGGTGTTCTAAGTTTTATTATTTTGTAAGTATGATTTTAGAGTATTATTATCCTGGCTTTAAACCTTACTGAAAACTAAATGTTTCATGGATTTTAATAAAAGAAATTCTTTATTGAAAACACCAAACCTGGATCTTCCAGATAATCTTCTAAGAGATTTTTTTGTAAGGAATTTATTTTTCAACCTTAAATTTCTTCTTTTAAATCCAATTTATCATTTATTTTCAATTGCTGTTCTTACTTCTGGGCTTCTTTTTTGGTACTTGAATAATTTTTTATGTTTAGCTCATCCAACTGGTACAATACGCCAATGGATAGATGCTAGCCTGTACAATCACTTGAGGAACGAAACAGATCCCAAAATTCTCTGGAAGAAGCTAGAGGATATGAACAAGGCTAAAAATGCTCAAGGAAAAGTGTTCATGATTCGCAAAGTCATGAACTTGAAACTAATAGAGGGACGATCAATCACACAACACCTGAACGGCTTTGAAGGATTCATAAGTGAGTTAGCAGTCACCGGTATGTCCTTGGCTGATGAGATGCAAGCATGTCTTTTGATGGGAACTCTACCAGATAGCTGGGATACTCTTGTCGTATTATTGAGTAACTCAGCTCCAAATGGTGTGGTAATAATGTCTATGGTAAAGAATAGTCTACTTAATGAAGAGCTTCGTAGAAGGCGAGTACCAGTTCACAAGCCCTTGTAATAGAATAGGGGCTGAAGCAAGAGTAGAGGTCATGGGAATGGAAAATCGAAAGATAGATCCAAGTCCCGGGAGAAGAGGTCATGCTGCCACTGTGGAAAGCAGGGTCATATCAAAAGGAACTGCCATTTCTTTACACAAGAGAATGCAAACCGAAGTCATGATAATGACAAAAACACATCTGCTACAGTCACAATAGAAGATGGAGAGGTGGCTTTAGTATCTCATGATGCAGATTATTGTCATGTTGGAGATGCAGATACCGAGTGGATTCTAGATTATGGTGACTCATACCACTGTGTTCCAAAAAGGGAATACTTCTCAACCTATAGAGCGGGCGATTATGGTACTATTAAAATGGAAAATAATAGTGTCTCATAAATGGTGGGAATCGGTGATATCTGTGTAAAGACAAGAGCAGATTCACATTAACACTTAAAAATGTGCGACACATTCCGGATCTTCGTTTGAACCTGTTGTCTGTTAGTGTATTGGAAAAGGAAGGTTATCACAATCATACAGGTGATGGAAATTGGAAACTCACCAAAGGATCGTTGGTGGTGGCGAAAGGAAGATTGTGTTGCTTGCTATACAAAAAGCACGCGACAATATGTGCGGGTCAACTTATTACAGTTGGAGATGATGCTTTACCAAATTTGTGGCATAGGCGACTAGCGCATGTTAGTGAGAAAGGGTTGAATATACTGGCTAAGAAGTCCCTCATCCCATTAGCCAAAGGAAAAATTAACCCGTGTGATCACTATTTATTTAGGAAGCAACATCGAGTTTCATTTCAGAAAAGCTCTAGAAGGAGAAATAATAAGTTAGAGTTGGTACACTATGACGTTTGTGGTCCCATGGATACAGAATCCATTGGAGGAAGAAGATACTTTCTTGTATTTCATGAGAATGATATCATCAGTGAAAGATCTATAAGTGACGGTGTTATCGATATAACACCAGAGAGCATTCTATCAGATGATGCCACAGAAAGAAGAATGCATCAATCAGAACAAGATGGCGAAGAAGAGCCAGTTGTGAGAGATCAAGATACGATTGTAGATGAAGATACAAATGAAGAGGGTATTGAGCAGGGGGAGCCAGAGAACCCCATTCTATGAGAAGAAGAACCTCAATTAAGGAGATCAATCAGAGAACACCAACCATCTACAAAATACTCCAGTTCTGATTATATTTTAATCACTGATGAGGGGGAGCCTAAAAGCTTCCAAGATGTGCAATCTTGTAAAGATAAAGATTATTGGATGAAGGTCATGCAGGAGGAGATGAATTCTTTGAAGAAGAATGACATGTACAAGCTGGTGAAACTTCCTAAAGGGAACAGAACACTCAAGAACAAATGGGTGTACAAGCTGAAGAAAGATGATGGAAACCTAGTGAGATTCAAAGCTTCATTGGTTGTCAAAGGCTTTACTCAAAAGAAAGGTATCGACTTCGATGAGATTTTTTCACCAGTTGTGTAAATGAGTTCCATTCGAGCTGTGCTAGGTCTTGTAGCCAGCTTGAACCTTGAGTTAGGACAGCTTGATGTAAAGACTGCATTCTTGCATGGGGATTTAGAAGAAGAAATTTATATAGAACAACCAGAAGGTTTTAAGGTCAAGGGAAAGGAGGACATGGTTTGTCGCTTGAAGAAAAGTTTGTATTGGTTGAAACAAGCCTCGCGACAATGGTATAAAAAGTTTGATTCCTTTATGTTGAATCAAGGATACAAGAGGACAAAAGCTGATCCATGTGTATATGTCCAGAAATTCCCCGATGGAAAATTTATCATTCTTCTCTTATATGTTGATAATATGCTAATCGTTGGACCAGATGCCAAAATGATTAGCAAGTTGAAGGGTGATTTGTCTAAGGCATTTGACATGAAGAATTTGGGACCGGCAAGGCGAATTCTTAGAATGGAGATTACCCGAGATCGAAGATCCTGCAGGCTATGGTTATCACAAGAAAAATATATTGAACGAATACTAGAAAGGTTCAATATGAAGAATGCTAAACCAGTTAGCACTCCACTTGCCGCTCATTTTAAGTTGAGTAAGAAATCCTACCCTTTAACAGAGAAAAATAAAGAAGATATGTCAAATGTTCCATATTCTTCAGCGGTCGGCAGTTTGATGTATGCAATGGTGTGTACGAGACCAGACATCGCTCATGCAGTTGGAGTTGTGAGTAGATTCCTATCAAATCCCTAGAAGACACATTGGGAAGCAGTAAAATGGATCTTCGGACACCTGAGAGGAACTTTAAAGTTATGTTTAGCTTTTGGAGTTAGAAAATCTGCACTTGTTGGTTATACAGATGCAGATATGGCTAGCGACCTTGATGAAAGAAAATCTACATCGGGTTATTTGTTTACATTCTCAGGGGGAGCTATTTCATGGCAATCACATTTACAAAAATGTGTTTCATTATCAACAACCGAAGTAGAGTATGTTGCACCAGCGGAAGCAGGAAAGGAAATGCTTTGGTTAAAGCGATTCTTTACCGAATTGGGTGTGCAACAAGAAGAACACGTAATTTATTATGATAGTCAAAGTGTATTAGACTTGAGCAAGAATACTATGTACCATGCACGGACAAAACATATTGATGTAAGGTATCATTAGCTCAGACAGGCTATTGAAGAAAAAGAGTTCAAGTTGCAAAAGATTCATACCAACAACAATGCTACTGATATGCTAACGAAGGTCGTATGAAAAGAAAAGTTCAACTAGTGCGTTGAAGCAACCCAAATGGAGAGTCCCACAATGTAGTCGGGAGGGGGAGATTCATTGAGTGGTGTCCCTCATTATTGTGGGTCCCACTAAAAAAATTAAAAAAATAAAAAATAAAAAAGGCATGTCGGCAAATGGTCTTTTTAAAAAGTGCACAGTAAAATTATTGTGCATAATTCGGCCATAAGCATTTAAATCAGCTGTAAATAGAGGAGGTTTTGCTCATTTTAAGAAGAGAGCAGAAGAGAGCAAGAGAGAAGAAACATAGATAAAAATGTAATCTGTGTAGAGAGCCTTAGGAAAAGGGTTCCTAAGAGCTGGGTAAGAGAGAAAAATAGTGAGGTTTTGGGAAATACTTGGGTGCCACTATTTTGTAATCTCTTAGTGTACCTACTATTATTTTTATAGTGAAAGAATTATTCGGAGTTGGTCCCGTGGTTTTTCCCTAATTCATTTTGGGTTTCCATGTAAAAATCTGCTTGTCTTTTTATTCTGCTGCTATTATTTTTCTCGTAATCTATTGTTGAGCCTAATAGAAGAGTCCATGTCACAGGCTGAGAGTGTCTCACAATGACATGCGCCCATTGTGACGTCTCAAGGTCTGCCACAGTCCTTGAGACCGGCCTTTTTCCTGGCAACGTGCCCCTATTGGTTTCGCCCTACCGAGGCTCATCAGGATAGCGATAACAACTACCGACCAGTTGTGTCATGCATTTACATATGCCTCCTTCATCGTTAAGTCCAAGACTAGCGACAAGCTCCCCAAACCTAATTAGGTCAGTATGCCTGAACTTGGCAAGACCTATGCTGACATGGCAATACAACACCTTATCGCCATTTCCGCCACCATCCCTTTACCATCGACATGACTCATTCGCTCACCTTTGTTGAGAACTGATAGTCAAATTGAACATGCAAAACATGCATGACGGAAATTCAAAATTTTATCCCTTGTCCTATAGGAACTCCTATTTATTATATGATTAACTAAATCCCTAGCTATAGCATATTCATAACTAGGTTATCATGCGTAATTATTTTATACTAAGCATGTTAGGCCCAATAATAAATTATGAGAAAAAATAATAGCAGTAGAATAAAAGACACGCAAATTTTTACGTGGAAACCCTAAATGAATTAAGGAAAAACCACGAGACAAACTCCGAATAATTCTCCACTATAAAATACTAGTAGGTATACAAAGAGATTACAAAATAGTGGCACTCAAGTGTTTCCCAAAAACCTCACTATTTTTTTCTCTTACCCAATTTTAGGAACCCTTTCCTAAAATCTCTCTACACAGATTATTACTCAATCTGTGTTCTTCACTTTTTCTCTACACATAAAATGAGCAAAACCTCATCTGTTTATAGGAGATTTAAAACGCGTATGGCCGAATTGTGCACAGTAATTTTATTAGTACACTTTTTGAAAAACTCCTCTGCCGATATACCTCCAGCCTCTTTGTTTGAATTGCCTGTAGCCTCTTTTTGGCTTCATATATTATGGCACAAATTAGTACCGCCAATTACTGGACTTTGATTTTCAATTTGCCACTCTCTTATTTGATTTTTCTTCTTTTTCTTTCGTTTTTTTGTTAATTAATTCAGTGGGTCCCACAATAAGGAGGGACACCACTCAACAAATCTCCCACTCCCGACTACATTATGGGACTCTCCTTCCCAGTTGCTTCAATGCACTGGTCGAACTTTTCTTTTGGTACGACCTTCGTTAGCATATCAGCAGCATTTTTGTTGGTATGAATCTTCTGTAACTTGAACTCATTTTCTTCAATGGCAAGTCTGAGCTAATGATACCTTACATCAGTATGTTACATTCGTGCATGATATATAGTATTCTTGATCAAGTCTAATACTTTGACTATCACAAAAAAACTATATATTCTTCTTGTTGCAAACTCTGTAAAGAATCACTTTAGCCAAAGCATTTCCTTTCCTGCTTCCGCGGCTGCAACGTACTCTGCTTCGGTTGTTGATAATGAAACACACTTTTGTAACCGTGACTGCCATGAAATAGATCCCCTTAAGAATGTAAATAAGTAACTCGATGTAGAATTTCTTTCATCTAGGTCACCAGCCATATCTGCATCTGTGTAGCCAACAAGTGCAGATTTTCCAACTCCAAAAGTTAAACATAACTTTGAAGTTCCTCTCAGGTATCTGAAGATCCATTTAACTACTTCTAATGTATCTTCTAGGGATTTGACAGAAATCGACTCACAACTCCAACTGTATGAGCGATGTCTGGTCTTGTTTACACCAGTGCATACATCAAACAGCTGACCGCTAAAGAATATGGGATATTTGACATATGTTCTTTATTTTTCTCTGTTAAAGGGTAGGATTTCTTACTCAACTTAAAATAAGCAGCAAGTGGAGTGCACACTGGTTTAATATTCTTCATATTGAATCTTTCTAGTACTCGTTTAATTTTTTTTTCTTGTGACAGCCACAACCTGTTGGACCTTCAATCTCGGGTAATCTCCATTCCAAGAATTCGCCTTGCCGATCCCAAATCCTTCATGTCAAATGCCTTAGACAAATCACACTTCAACTAACTAATCATTTTGGCATTTGGTCCAACGATTAGCATATCATCAACATATAAGAGAAGAATGATAAATTTTCCATTGGGGAATTTCTGGACATATACACATGGATCAGCTTCTGTCCTCTTGTATCATGAAAGAATCAAACTTTTTATACCATTATCACGGGGCTTGTTTCAACCCATACAAACTTTTATTCAAGCGACAAACCATGTCCTCCTTTCCCTTGACCTTGAAACCTTCTGGTTGTTCCATATAAATTTCTTCTTCTAAATCCCCATGAAAGAACGTGGTCTTTACATCAAGCTGTTCTAACTCAAGGTTCAAGCTAGCTACAAGACCTAACACAACTTGAATGGAACTCATTTTCACAACTGGTGAAAAAATCTCATAAAAGTCGATACCTTTCTTTTGAGTAAATCCTTTGACGACCAATCGAGCTTTGTATCTCACTTGGTTTCCATCATCTTTCTTTAGCTAGTACACCCATTTGTTCTTGAGTTTTCTCTTCCCTTTAGAAAGTTTTGGCAGCTCGTACGTGTCATTCTTCTTTAAAGAATTCATCTCCTCTTGCATGGCCTTTATCCAACAATCTTTATCTTCTCAAGATTGCACATCTCGGAAGCTTTCAGGCTCCCCTCATCAGTGAATAAAATATAATCAGAACTAGATTATTTTGTAGATGGTTGGCATTCTCTGATTGACCTTCTTAATCGAGGTTCTTCTTCTGGTAGAATGGGGTTCTCTGGCTCCCCCTGCTCAATACCCTCTTCATTCGTATCTTTATCTACAAAAATATCTTGATCCCTAACAACTGGCTCTTCTTCTCCATCTTGTTCTGATTGATGCATTCTTCTTTCTGTGGCATCATCTGATAGAATGCTCTTTGGTGTAATATCGATAACACCATAGCTTGTAGATCTTTCACCGATGATATCATTCTCATGAAATACAACATCTAAACTCAGTACAATTTTCTTTTTCACCGGATCCTATAATCTGTAGCCAAACTCTTCATCTCCATAAACGACAAAAGTGCAAGGACCTAATTTAGCATCAAGCTTTAGCCTTTGCTCTTTAGGAATATGCATAAATGCCTGCAGCTAAATACCCTCAAGCGATGAGATATTTCTACTTGTCCAGACCTCTCTGGAATATCAAAATCCAAAGGTGCTGAAGGTAGTCGGTTGATAAGGTAGACAACAGTATTGACACCTTCTCGCCAAAATGACTTAGGTAAGTTAGCCATTTTGAGCATGGATCTAACTATTTCGATAATGGTATGATTCATTCGTTCAGCAATGCCATTGTGTTGAGGTATACTAGGAACTATCTTTTCATGCCTGATACCATATTGACTACAGTAATCTTTGAATTCCTTGGAGATATGCTCACCACCATTATCTGTGCGCAAACACTTTAATGGCACTCTAGTCCTCCTTTCTACCATTGCATGGAATTGTTGAATGTGCTTGAATACTTGATCTTTTGTGTACAGCAAATAAATCCATATCTTCCTTGAGAAATCATCAATGCAGGTAAGAAAGTATCTTCTTCCTACAATGGATTCTGTATCCATGGAACCATAAACGTCAGAGCGTACCAACTCTAACTTATTATTTCTCCTTTTAGAGCTTTTCTGAAATGAAACTCGATGTTGCAACATGACAACAATCTGCATCACGAGATACTAAAGTCACCTCTCCATCTTCTATTGTGACTATAGCAGATGTATTTTTGTCATTATCATGACTTCAGTTCGCATTCTCTTATTTAAAGAAACGACAATTCCTTTTAAGATGACCTTGTTTTCTACAGTGGCAGCATGACCTCTTCTCCCGGGACTTGGGTCTATCTTTTGATTTTCCATTCCCTCAACCTCTACTCTTGCTTTGGCCCCTATTCTCTGTACAAGGGTTTGTGAACTGATACTAGCAATGTCCCTTCTACGAAGCTCTTCATTAAGTAGACTATTCATTACCATAGACATTGTTATCACACCATTTGGAGCTGAGTTACTCAATGATACAACAATAGTATCCCAGCTATCTGATAGAGTTCCCATCAAAAGACATGCTTGCATCTCATCATCCAAGGACATACCGGTGACTGCTAACTCACTTATGAATCCTTCAAAGTCGTTTTGGTGTTATGTGATAGATCGTCCCTCTGTCACTTTCAAGTTCATAACTTTGCGAATTATGAACACTTTTCCTTGAGCATTTTTAGCCTCGTACATATCCTCTAGCTTCTTCTAGAGAACTTTGGGATCTATTTCGTTCCTCACGTGGTTGTACAGGCTAGCAACTATCCATTGGCATATTGTACCCAATGTCTGCTTCTTCAACTTTATCCACTGCTATTCTTTCATATCCTTTGACTTTGCGTCATCACCCTCAATTGGATCATACAAATCTTTGCAATTGAGGTAGTCCTCCATTCTGGATTTCCACATTGAATAATTAGTATCCGTCAATTTGATCATTACACCGTCATTCGCCATGTCGAAACTTTTAAAATGGCAAAATTCTACTATTCACGAATATTACTATTCATATGAATAGTAACTGTATATGTGAATAGTGTCATGTACTCAAATAGTAACTATAAATAGGAATAGTAACAGTATTAGTATACTTAAATAATAACTAGAGGAACACTATTCATAGCACCAAATATGAATAGTATTATTCAAGTTACTATGTTACTATTCACTCAAATTGTATTTCTACGACGGTTTTTCGAACGGATTACGCCACTAGATTCACCGTAATTTTCTCGTCGTCGTGGTATATTTATTTTTGAAAAATATATCCACGGAAATCACTTGTTCGGCCCAATAACAAATTACGAGAAAAATAATAGCAGTAGAATAAAAGACACACAGATTTTACGTGGAAATCCCAAATGAATTAGGGAAAAACAATGGGATAAACTCTGAATAATTCCCCATTATAAAATAATAGTAGGTACACAAAGAAATTATAAAATATTGGCACTCAAGTGTTTCTCAAAAACCTCACTATTTTTCTCTCTTACCTAATTTTAGGAACCCTTTCCTAAAATCTCCCTACACATATTATTACTCAATCTATGTTCTTCACTTTTGCTGTGCACATAAAATGGGTAAAACCTCCTCTATTTATAAGAGATTTAAAACGGGTATGTCCGAATTGTGTACAGTAATTTTACTGTGTACTTTTTGAAAAACTTCTCTGCCGACATGCCTCCAGTCTCTTTGTTTGAATTACCTGCAGCCTCTTTTTGGCTTCATATATTGTGGCACAAATTAGTACCGTCAATTGCTGGACGTTGATTTTCAATTTGCCACTCTCTTTTAGGATTTTTCTTTTTTTTCTTTATTTTTTTATTAATTCAGTGAGTCCCATACTAAGGAGGGACACCACTCAATAAAACATACCATAACATATTAGTTATATCCTAGTATAAACTGTAACATGCATATCCTAGCTAAGAATAATTATCTAGGTCTAAAAATGCTGGAGAAAAATGAGATGTGTATGGGTCGGGCTTGAGCTCTAATTTTTTCCGTACTATCGGCTTAGAAGGGTTATATGAAAGGAACATTGATAGTGGAAACAGGTTATTATCTAGGGCAAGGGTTTACTATCGTCCAGTCCACAACCTCCAATCAACTTCAATAATGTCTAGAAGGGTACAAGTCTCATTCCTTTCCTTCAAACAACTGACACAATGAGAAAGGACATATAGTAAATGCGTTTGGTTGCTCTAGTAAACACCTCTAACCAGAGAAAATTGAACTAACAAATTAGGAAGCTGAAGTTACTCTTGTCTAATCCAATCAAAAAGCATATTATTGCAATTCACACAAATACAGAAATTCCAGCATATGCATATTAAGAATGAGGAATTGGGCAGGTAAACAGGAGGCGAAGTGAGGATAGGGAATATTTGATCAAACTAATTAGATTCAAGATGAGCAGAAAGCAAGGAAATTGAAGATGCACGAAAACAAATCCGCTAATTAACATTCTGGTATAATAAAATAAGTTCGAATTTCAGCGCTAGGGATGATAATGGATTGGATATGAAGCGGATATGGATAAATACATTTAAAATTCATTTTTAATAGATAAATCCATATCCGCTTCATATCCAATGGATTTGAAATTTTTATGTCCTTATCCATATATTTGGATATGGATTATAAATGGATTTTAAATTTTTAGCTCAAATGATGCAAATAAGCTGTGTTGCTCAAATAATTCCTGATTAGCCGACTTTTAAATATCTCTATTGCATTCAACAATAAATTTTAGGCCACGTTTAAATATCTCTATTTAAACAAAATCAGTGCTGGTATACCCAAGTTCTATCCCAAATGTGAAAATACGTTCCGGGGCCCGGTTTCGTAAAAAATCGAAAAATCTCAAAAAATTATGGAAATCCAGAAAATAAAGAAAATAAATGTAGTGCAAGAAATTTTCTGAAAATATTTTTTGAAGGGACTAGAAATGTGAAAATACGTTCCGGGACCGGGACTCAATTTCATAAAAAATCGAAAACTCCTAAAAAATTATGGAAAATCCGAAAAATAAAGAAAATAAATGTGGTGCAAGAAATTTTTAGCTAATGTTTCTGGAATGGGTCGGAAATGTGGAAATACGTTTCAGGGATTGGTTTCATGAAAAATTTAATAATGCCAAAAAATTATTGAAAATTCGGAAAATAAAGAAAATACATATGGTCAAGAAATTTATAAAAAATATTTTTAGAGTGGCTCGAAAATGTGAAAATACGTTTCAGGGACTGATTTAGTAAAAAATCTAAAAATCCCAAAAAATTATGAAAAATCCGTAAAATAAAGAAAATAAATGTGTTGCAAGAAATTTTCAAAAAATATTTTTGGAATAGCTCAGAAATGTGAAAATATTTTTCAGGAACCAGTTTCGCAATCCCAAAAAATTATGGAAAATCTATAAAATAAAGAAATTAAATGTGGTGCAAGAAATTTTCAGAAAATGTTTTTTGAGTGGCCCAAAAATGTGAAAATACGTTTCAGGGACCGGTTTCATAAAAAATAAAAAAATCCCCAAAAATTATGGAAAATCCGGAAAATAGAGAAAATAAATATGGTGCAAGAAATTTTCAGAAAGTATTTTTGGAATGGCCCGAAAATATGAAAATACGTTCCAGGGACCGGTTTCGTGAAAAATCGAAAAAAACCCAAAAAATTATGGAAAATTCAAAAAATAGAGAAAATAAATGTGGTGCAAGCAATTTTAAAAAAATGTTTTTGGAAGGGCTCGGAAATGTAAAAATACGTTTCAGGGACCAGTTTCGTAAAAAATAAAAGAAAATCCCAAAACATTATGGAAAATCCGGAAAATAGAGAAAATAAATGTGGTGCAAGAAATTTTTAAAAAATATTTTTGGAAGGGCTCGAAAATGTAAAAATACGTTTCAGGGTCCGGTTTCGTAAAAAATCGAAAACTCCCAAAAAAGTATGAAAAATCTGGAAAGTGAAGAAAATAAATGTAGTGCAAGAAATTTTCAGAAAATATTATTGGAATGGCTAAAAAATGTTAAAATACGTTACAGGGACCAGTTTCGTAAAAAATTAAAAAGTCCCAAAAAATTATGAAAAATAAATGTGGTATAGATAGAACAAAATAGATTACGCAAAATAATTAGATTTTGTATAGATAAATCAAATTCAAATCCAAGTGGATATCCTATTCAAATCCAAATCCATTTTTATTGGATCCAAATCCAATCCAAATTCAATGGATTTAAAAATAAAAAAATTTTGATCTTACAAAATAAATTTTAATTAAAAGTTATAAATTGATCCAAAATCCATTGCCACAATGAGCTGCGAACTGCAACTTTATTAGAGGAAAGGCAGAAGAAAGACGAAAATTTGAAGTGATGGGAAAGTTGATGGGAAAGTATGAGTCTCCCGTTCCTTCCAATTGCTTCAATTCTGTAAAAAAAGTTTGATAATTAAATGTTTATTTGCGCCCACTTTTTTTTGGTAATATTATTTGAACCCAATTTGATAGCTATAGTTACCTCCATGTTTTTTTACTGTAAAAATCTATTCCTATTTAATTTTTTTTTAAATTTTTTTTTTCATATGGACTTACAATAATAATAAAAGAAAACCTTATCCCACCCCGCTTGAGTGTGGATTCGAACGTGCGACCTCTAGGATCATAGCTTCACGGCTCAACCACTAGACCAAGCCTTTTGCCACACTATACCTATTTTAATTTAAATGTAAACATTTATCAACTCGGTTTCTAATTTGGAAGACCAAGCCTAACCCATTAAACATCAGGCTTTAGCGAGATTGGCATTGGGCCGGGCTTTAGGAAAAAAGTGAGAGCTCAAGACCGGCCCATTTGACAGGGTCGGGCGGATACCTGGGCCCGTAAATAGGTCTAGTTTTAACTCAATTAAAATGTGCAAAATAAATAATAGTAGAGCCAAATTGCATAATCCAATTACTTATAACAAAAGTTTTCAAGCACAAGCCAGATTACAAGTAGAAAAGAAAAAAAAAACAAGACAGATATAAACTTTACCAGCTTATAACAATTATTTCTTATCATCGATTATTTTTACGTAAGAGTATGTTTATTTTTCTCCTCCTTTTCCTTGTTAGTCAAATCCATTTCACATATTTAATACACACTCACGTCTGTAAACATGGTTTTTTTGGCTGAATTCAGTCCACAGGATGCCTCCATTTATTGTTCTATCATTTTTTTCCCTTCGTTTTTTTTCTTTGAATCGAATCAATTGCATCTTGAATCCATACATGCTTATTCCTCAAACACATTTAATTAATATATTTTTTCTTTTCTCTTTTCGTCAAATCCATTGGACTCCAAGTTCACAATGATTCATAAATCTTTTTATTTTCATATAGCTGTAATTTTTTTTTCTTTTTTTTTCGGCTTTTTGTAACAAAATTTCTCGTACCAAGCGATCATTTGCAGATGAATCCTTTAGGAATAGGCTTGTTGCAGTAATTAAGAAGCAATGTCATTTTGATAGGCAAGTCAATAGTAAACCCCAGAATGGTAGCTCTAATGGTAGTGCAGAGACACATAGCAGCTTCAAGGTTAATCAAACCGAACAACATACCGCAACAAGGGTGATGTCCAGGTCTACCTGCAGTAATATTTAATATATCCTGGAACAAATCGGCACAAACATGCATCTTCATTGCATCCCTAGGGCAATACTGGTTAGTACTCAACGGTCGAATCACTGTTTCGTTCATTGATTCATAAATCGCCACTGCGGCTGCTTTAGCCATAGGAATTGAGCTTGAATTTCCAGAATAGAAAACATAATTCCTTAGGGTTGAAGTGCTGTTGTTGGGTATGAGCTCAATGTTATGCTCTTTTTGAGGCCTAGATGTAACCGAATCGAACAAAACGAGGATGAGTGAGATGAGAAGGGCAATTGAGGCCACACCTGATCTTGATGAACCCATAATATTTTTTTAAAAAAATATATCAAATTTATGTTTGAATGAAAAATATGAAGTTGTTAAAAGATTATAAAGGTGAAGGAATGCCTATAAGTGGGTGTACACTTTGCATTATATGCGTTGTCGGACTAAATTGAAACTGGCATTATATAATGCTTCGAAAATGAGTAATTATGTAACTAATTTACGATAGCCTAGCCTAATGTCAAGGGAGTTGTTTTTTCCTTTCTAAATTTTCTAAGTTGTTTGAATAAGTAAAACATAGAGATTCCACAAAACTCTCCAAGTATTATTCTTGTACTTTTGAGGTATATACTAGGAGTATAAGTATGATGTCTTTAATGAGGAAAACCATACAATGAATTAGGCTCTTTATTGTGAAAAAGAAAAATTTAAATACCCATTTTGACATGTGTATTGATTGGAACAAAATTATTGAGGCTCTATGAGAACACGGATCGAAATGTTCATTGAATGTCTGTTTATCATCTAGAAGAACCACATCCTCTATATAAAAACCCTTCAAATCAACTTACCATAACATAAACTCATCCTTAATGTATTAATAACTTTTTTTTTGTTTAGTTTTATTTTTTTTGGTAAATTAAATTTATAATTATTTTCTATATAGAAGATTTATTCATTCAATCAGAAAGAGGAACAAAAATTAAGTAGGCCAAAATATAATGGAAGGTTAATTAAAAATTGAGGAAAGTTTTCTTGTTAACTTGCAAATGGTCTCTTTATGTGATTATATTATTTCATTTCTCCCAAATAATAATCCATATGATATTTGTAGTATGGTGCAGAGCAACTATACCTCGGTTTTTTTATAAGTGGATGAGTCAAGATTGAAGCAGTTAGTAACTTCCCTCCGCGACAACCGACTCAAGAGATTATATTAACGAAACCTTGAGAAAAGGTTAAAAGTCACAAGCATTCAAAGAACCCACCTATAGTAAGTAAGTGTGCGGTTCGATAATTACTGAGGTGTTGGCTTAGTGGTTAACATAAAAGTTGTAATCTTCAAAGGTCTCGGGTTCGAGTCACATCCAGAGTAGGTTGTCATAATGGTACAATATTTCCAAAATATTTACACCTTTGCCATATCATTTAATTATTTTCCAATAAAAATATCTTTTCCTTAAGTTATATTTAAGTTCTTTCTTTTGATAGTTAATGTTTTCTTCGCTTCTCTCTTTTCTCTTTCTCTTCTTTGCGTGATCTCTCCTTTGTTTCTTGTTTGATCTCTCGTTTTCGTTTGTCTTCTTCTTCTTCTTCTTCTTCTTCTTCTTCTTCTTCTTCTTCTTCTTCTTCTTCTTCTTCTTCTTCTTCTTCTTCTTCTTTTATGATTTCTTGCTCGTTCTTTGTTTTTGTGTTTTTGTTAATTACGTTTTGCTGTTTTTGTTTTTTTCGATTTTGATTTTAAATTGTAACAGCTTGGAATGGGAAACGCGCTTGAAACATTGTGCGGGCAAAAATTTAGAGCGGGATAAATTGATATGTTAGGAGGTTATTTGCAGAGAAATAGAATTGGAATTTTTGGTAGTTTTCAGATTGTTGATAAAAGTTTTTTTTGTGTGAAATTAAGGTGCACACCAACTGTTCGATAGAATGTTGAAGAAAGTTGTGGTGTGTAATTGAATATCTATTGAGCATATATTGGACATTTATTAGATATTATTGAATGGAATAATGCTACAATTCTATTTAAGTCTCAACATATATGATATGACATTCAGTTAGATCACAAATCGTTTTGGTTATTGATTGCAAAGATTGGCTTTCTATTTTAGTGTTTATTCACATGGTGAATTGGTTGCTACCTTTGCAATTAAGCTTAAATCTTTAGAAACCAACAACATGATCTGTAATTCATTCATTCTTGCTAATATATGGTATGGTTCAATTTTATTTTGCAATAATGTTTGTGTCACTAGCAGCAACATCGATTGTTTGTCTTCTAGGATGTGCTTTTCAGGAAGTGAACATCTATCCGACATCTTTTGGACATCTACTAGAATTGTATTAGAAAATCAGTTTTGAAATTGATATTTGACATCTGTAGAAGTATATTTTAAATTTTAATTTTTACTTATTTTGAAGTTGATATTAGACATTTATACAAGTATATGTAATTGACTTGTGTGTTTTCAATTAGCATTTCAATAGATTTTAAATAGATTGTCATTTGATATTTTGTATATTGAATAATGATCTTTTTTAGAAACTGTTTCTTTTTTCGTAGGATATCTATTGGAAAACATAATATCATAACTATTAAAATTCAACTATACTAAAACAAACATCAATTCCAACTATTTAGATCCCTAATTACACAAGATTTCTAGAATTCAAACATAATTGATCATCAAAACTATCTCTATCGACCATCTATTGTGTCGATATACTGCTCGTGGCTCTCAAGTTTGTTTTCTATATGTTCCCTTCCATGCCTGTATAAGCTCAAAGCTAGCCAATCGTGTTCTGTTGATTTGGACATGAAGCTGATCTGGGATTGGTTCTGCTCAACTACAGATCCTGACAATGAATTAAAAATAAGTAAGAACCAATAAAAATCTAACAGAGACCCAATAGACATTCTATATACATCCAATATACATGATAGAGTGCTGAAATTCCTTGCAAACTTGTAACGAAACCTATTCAGCAGTGGAAATGCAATGTCCGATTTAGGAGGCTTCCAATATTTCGCATAACAAGAATCTAAAAACTGAGGCCTCGATTCGTAAGCAGGTTCCCTAACCATAGTAGTTGCTATCTCCAAAAAGTCAATTAGAACCTATACAATGTCATGCCACGTATAATATCGTGTGTGCCATGTTATTTAAGCATTCAAGTTGACAAACCTGCAATAGGAACCAGAAAACTTGAATCGTTGTTTTGATATAAATATCACTTATCATTGAAAGGCTTTATATAAATTAAAAAGAATGCATTTTTCAGTTTCGAAATATTTGAACATATACAATAAAAACCGAATAAAGTGTGAAAATTGGATGGATTGTATAATAGAGATTGCTTGTTAATAATACAATTCACACTTCCCTTAACTACATAACCTGACAAAGAATTAATAATATGTAAAAATCAATAGAAATCAAACAGACATCCAATATAAATCCTATATACATCCAATATAAATTAGATACTCATTAATCAAACTTCATTTTTACATAAAAGGACCTTAATAGTTAGTGTCATTTGAGATTGAACAGATGAAATATTGACATTTGATGATATGTATAATAATGAATGGAACAAATATAAGCTTTAAGATACTAAGATAGTGGCCTGTAGTGTTATGCTACTGTGTAACCTTATTATTTTATTGTAGTCTATTTTTCTCTGCACTAAAATTCCTCCAATTACTAATTGTATCAATTCCAAGCACTAGACAGAAAATGCATATGTATAAGATAGATAAGATACCTGCTCATTTTGATTTTAGAGTGGACTTCTAGGACTCCATTGCATGCTAGGAACCAAAGAAGGAGAAGAAACTTTTTCGCCTATTCAACAAAAAGAATAATATAATTCATACTTCTCTCAACTATGGAACCTGACAAGGTATTATTAATATGTAAGACATCTAATATAAATCAAATACTCATTAATCAAACTTCATTCAGACGTTTCTACAAACACGTCATGTGCACAATTGCAAGAGATAATTCAGAGCAAAATTGGGGGGAAACAATTACTCCTCTCAACAACAGCTATATGTAAACAATAGAAGAAGTAGATATTTGTTTTGATTCTGATTAATAACATGAAATTAGGATTTCATTTAACATGAATTCTGTAACAGAAGAAGCAAAGAACGAGATTAAGTGTCATTTTTCTTACTTTTTTTTATCTTTGTTTCCCTTCTATAGCGGTGATAAAAAGAATGTTGATTTCTTTGGAGGTTTTCTAAGATCGATTTCATGTATTTGAAGGAGATGAAACCATTTCAAGTAGTTGATTTGAACGATTTTGCTGATTTTTGGACGGTTCTTTTGATTGTTTCTGAATTTGATTTGGGAAAATATCGCAGTAGAGAATGTAGTAGATTTCTGAAATCTGTTTGTAACTACACCGTATGTGTTAATATTTCCCCCTATTTTTCACATTGCTGTTATTTTTATTTTTTTGGGCCAAAATTTTTTTTGCCCTTTTATGTAAAGAGCCCATTTTTCTTTTCATTTAATGTAAGCCCAAATGAGGCGCACAATTTTGTTTTTTAAAAAAGAGTATGGTTCAGGAATCGAACAAGTCATAAATACAAAAAATCACAGGTTGTATATTATAGCCAAAAAAATGCCAAGTAACATAAATCCCTTTATTCACAATATATCGTTGAAAGATGAGCCTATTTCTCTTCTATTTCCCAACAAATGACAAGCCCCTGGAATCTTGAAAGATGAGCCTATTTCTCTTCTATTTCCCAACAAATAACGAGCCCACATCTTTACCCTATCCCAAATGTGGTTTGAACCTGTACCTAAAGTAAGTGATATGGATTTCAGAAATGAAAGTGGAATCAAAACATATTGAACAATTGAATTTAACCATTTAACTATTGTAATATATAATCTGGTAAATAAATAAAGATTATGAGTGCTATATAAGTAGTGTAGATTGGGCATTGACACAAGGTAATTGGTTTTGTATTACATGAGTTCAACCCCCTTATATACTCACTCAAGCTATGAAGTCCAACATTATCAAGGCCCACAATATCAGGGCATAAGAAGGCCTAACAACTAGATGATTCTAGGTCCGTGTTTAAAGTCTTGGTAGAGTTTGGGCTAGCAGAGAAGAGTAAATCATTGATAACATTGGGCCTTAGATAAATAGGCCAAGGAATGTTTCGCAAGTAGCAACTGGCATAGACCGTGCACTTAAGGAGGAGTGTTGAAAATGTGTTGGTTATCTCACATGGACAACAAACAAGGATTCTCCAAATTCGGCCTTAACACAAGCTAATTAGGTTTGTGTTAGATGAGTTAAACCCTATTTATATGCTCACTTAAGCTACGGAGCCCAACACTCTCGCGGCCCAAAGATTCTCTACAGACATCAATGTCACTCTTTTATAAAGAATATAACCCTTTATATATTGAAAATGTTGGAGATGTTTGAGATATCCCACATGGGTAACAAATAAGAGAATAGTGAGTGATACATAAGTGAAGTAAATTGGGCCTTAACACAAGCCAATTGATTTTGTGTTAGATGGGTTCAATCCCACTTGTATGCACACTCAAGCTATCAAGCCCATTGGATTCTCTATATGGTATCATAGTAGAAAAATGCTTAACAACCCGAAAGATCCTAGGTGGGTATTTAAAGTCCTGGTGGAGTTTGGGCTAGCAGAGAAGACTAGACCCGTTGTTGATCCTGGGGCTCAGAGAAATAGGCCAAGGATTATTTGATAAGTGACAACTGATCTAGACCCAGTTGCACTTGAGGGGGGTATTGGAGATGTGTGGAGAATCCCACATCGGAAATAGATAATAGTAAGAAGTGATATATAAGTGGTGTAGATGAGCTTACATAAGACAATTGTTTGTGTGTTAGATGAGCTCAACCGCACTTATATGCTCACTCAAGGTATTAAGCCCAACACTTTCAAGGCTCACAGATTCTCTACATGATATCAAAGTAGAAGAAGGCCTTATAGCCAAAAGATCCTAGGTTCGTGTTTAAAGTCCTGGTGGAGTTAGGCTATTAGAGAAGACTAGACCTGTTGATAGCTTTGAGCCTCCGAGGAAATAGGTTAAGGAATGTTTGACAAGTGGTAACTAGTTCAGACCCAGTTGCACTTGAGGGGGAGTGTTGGAGATGTTGGGGTCATATAAATGGGAAAGAAACAAAGATTATAAGTGATATATAAGTGGTGTAGATTGGGTCTTAACATAAAGTCAATTGGTTTTGTGTTATATGGGTTCAACCCCACTTGTGTGCTCACTCAAGCTATCAAGCTCAACACTCTCCAGACCCACAGAATCTATACAGAAAATACATAATTTGAACCGAGTATATTTGGGTTTTTGTTGAATTTATGAAAACATAATGTATAGTATAGTGAATAGATTTCAGATGAAAAGGTGAATTTGTATGTAATAATTAAGCAAAGTGATATTGACCTGTATCATCTTTCAAGCATCCCATACCAAAATATAGAGATATTCTCAAAACAAATTAATTAATCGATATGTATTGTGGATCTAAATAACACCAAGAATTATTGTTTACAAATTTTTGAGGCACATGCCAAACAATACATAAGGAAAACAAGAAACATGAATGTTAATATATAGCAGTGTCTGCGCATTTATTTCTCAATCATTTTCTATACCATATTATATTTTCTTTGCTCTGGCCTTTTTCGTTTCCTTTTAGCAGAATCCGTTGCAACGCATTTATTTCTACATCATCAAAGTGCAATATTTTCCCTTTTTCGATATTTTTGTGTCTTTTGGCAGATTCTTTTCCTCTTTTTTCTATTTTTTTCTTATAGAATCTGCTAATCAGTAGATCCACACTTATATCTCAATCATTTTCCATTAAGTAGTATACCTGGTTTATTATTTTTCTTTTTTATACTTTTTCCCTATTGCAATGGCAGTAAAATTTCTTGTACCAGGCGATCATTGGCAAGTGAATCCCTTAGGAACAGGCTTGTTACAGAAATTAAGAAGTAAAGTCATTTTGATAGGCAAGTCAATTGTAAACCCAAAAACGGAAGCCTTAATAGTAGTGCAAAGGCACATAGCAGCTTCAAGATCAATTAAACCAAACAAGGCGCTGCAGCAAGGGTGATCATCATGTTTACCTTGAATTAAATTAAATATATTCCCGAACAAATCGACACAACATTTCATCTTCATTGCATCCCTCGGGCAGTATTCGTTATCATTTAATGGACGGATTACCGTTGAATTGTCCATATCGTAAATGGCCAATGCATGTGGCTTTGCGAGATGAATTGCGGTTGGAAGGAAATGATGAGCTAGTTGTTCTGTAGCACTATGATTTGTATGATTTACATTATTATGTGTAGCATTATGTTGTTTTTGAGGCCTACAACTCACTGAACTGAACAAAACGAAAATGCTAAGACAGAGGAGAAGAGCACCTGGTGTTGAACTCATCTTAATTATGATTTTGATTTTTTTTTTTCTAATTGTGCTGTTGAATAAAGTGATTAATGAATGAAATTATAGAAGTGAGAGTTGAAATTTATAGATGAAGGAAAAACTATAATTAGAGATACACATTTCTTCTGTTTATACATTTTCGGACACAAGTTAAATATAGTGCAGCATTTTATACAACTAACTAGCGCCTGCTTAGGCCATTGTCCAGGGTTACTGTTTCTTTATTTATACATATATTATGTTTGGAAGTTATGTATAAGTGTATGCACTAATTTTGGTCTTCATTGGGGGAATTTGTTTCAACTTTTCAAAAATTTTATATTGAAATTTTTAGTTGAAAAATGGTATTCATTCCAAATGTTATCAAAATAATATTGGACCGATCAGTTCAATTCGTAAAACCTTGAACTGTCGCCGATTTTATCACGTTGGGCTAAAACTACTAGTGTGTTAGAAAGTCGGCCTAGCTAGCCCAAACTGAAAAAGTTGTCAGCCCAAAATGTTATATAAAAATATTACTTTTGCATTTATGTAAGTACAAATATAATGTTATCTACAGTGTTACAATTAAAAATCATAAATTACTATAACGAATTGACAAATAATTAATATTCTGAAAAATGCATAAATGTGCTATGCTAATATAAACTTGGAGAAACACATTATAAATATATTTTTACTTGTAGCAATAAATCACTGTACTAGTCAATATATTTGCTTGAAAAATATTACTCATATTTAGTATTTGATTGTAAAATATGATCATTTATTGAAGAAAATATTCTTTTCTTATATATTTATTTTTTTTTAGGAAAATCGGTGTTTTAGTATTAAGAAAGTAGATAGGCAATACAACGAGGTGGTGTAGATAACCAAACACCTGTTACCTCATCTAAGTGAACAGCTCGAGCTAAGTTATGTGCATGCACATTAACATTTCGAGGTACTAAGCTAAACACACAAGACGAGACATGTACCATCTCTTTACAACCCGAAACAATAGATGCAAAATATGAAAGACCACAATCATTGCTTGTTAAAGCATCGAACAAGTCCCTGCTATCCATTTCCACAATCACATGGGAATATCCAATCTCCTTAAGCCATGAGAGGGCTTCACGCACCGAACAAGCTTCGGCCTCTTCAATGGATATGAACGGCTCAAGTCTCCCAGCTTTTGCCCCAACAAAGTTACATTCTGTACTACGCACAATAAGTCCATACCCCCACAGACTCGCCATCATTAAAAATCGCAGCATCAGAATTACATTTGACATAAGGTATATAAGGTGTTCCCCAAGCTATTATTCCCTCATCCTGTTGTTGGCCTGCTATACCAAAAAAATGTTGTTGTCCTTGCCTCGAAATATTGGTTTGCTGCTGCCTAGAAATTGCAGATTGTCGCCGTGCATCCATCACCGTTGGCATTGGCAGTTGCGCGCAAGACCATTGCGCATAGGCTGAAGAATAGCTTTGAACCACAGCCTGAGGAGATGTATGTATTGACTGCCACAGAAGCTTGTTTTGAGCCCACCAAATCGACCAAAGCAAATAAAAAACCTGCTGCAAAAATTCTATGGGTTTAGAATAGAGCCAATCATAAAAAATATCATTCACAGCAGCTTGTGCATGAAAAACGACATTTCTATCGAATAAAGACCACACCGTACGAGGAAAAACACAATCAGAAAACACATGAGACATAGTCTCGGCTTGAAGATGACAAAACGGGCAAGCATCAGACTCCACTGCATGACGTTGAAGCAGTTTGGTACGAACTGTTGCGGAAATTATTAGCAAACTAAAACTACTGCTAAAACAAAATAAAGAGGAAACACTAAAATTACACTACCAACTTAATTTTATAACAAAATATTACAAAGAAAAGGAATAAGAAGAACAAATGCCTTAGAGATGAGAAAGGCTTTGTTGGTGTGATTTCAGCTAAGGCCATAGGCCTTTTTTTATACTACAAAATCGGCCCCTATGCCTTACAATTGGCAATGTGAGACAATTCTCATTTTTCTTTCTTATTCACTTTGCCAATGTGGGACTTGGTAATCCCACAAATCTCCACCTTGACAAGTTCCACATCTTTAATCTCTTATCCTGTGTAGTGTCTTTCAATGCAGTCTTCAAGTTTTGACAGTATTGATCAAATCCAAACAATATTGAAATTTGATTGGATTTACTGCCTTTGTCAACATATCAGCTGGATTTTCTGTGGTCTGAATCTTCTGGATTACAACTCCACCTTCTTCGAGAACCTCTCGTATGAAGTGGTAACGAACGTCGATATGCTTCATCCTTACGTGGTAAACTTGATTCTTTGCTAACATGATAGCACTCTGACTATCGCAGTGCACCTTTATGTGCTTCTGTTGAATACCCAATTCACCGAGCAACCCTTGAAGCCAAATTGCCTCCTTTACAGCCTCTGTACATGCCATATATTCTACTTCCGTCGTAGACAAGGCAACTGTCGACTGTAATGTAGACCTCCAACATACTGGTGCTTTTGCCAAGGTGAACACATAACCAGTAGTTGATCGACGTTTATCCAGATCACCAGTATAGTTGGAATCACAATATCCAATTACATGTTGACCGCCTTTATCCTACTGATATACCAATCCAACATCCACGGTGTTCAGAATATACCGTAGAATCCATTTCACAGCTTGCCAATGTTCCTTCCTAGGATTATGCATATACCTGCTCACGACCCCAACTGCATGTAAAATGTCGGGCCTTGTACACACCATAGCGTACATTAAGCTACCAATAGCACTTGCATATGGTACTTTTGACATATATGCTTTCTCTGCTGCAGCTTTTGGAGATAATGCTGCACTGAGCTTGAAATGAGAAGCAAGTGGTGTACTAACAGGTTTTGACTGCTTATGTATGCCAAAACGCTTCAATACCCTTCCCAGATATTCCTTTTGAGTCAAAAAAAGTCTTCCCACATTCCTATCTCTGCTTATCTCCACGCCAAGAATCTTCTTTGCTTCGCCAAGATCCTTCATTTCGAATTCCTCATTTAATTGAGATTTTAACTTCTCAATTTCCTCTTGGTTCTTGGAAGCTATCAGCATATCATCAACATAAAGAAGAAGATATATAAAAGATCCATCTTGCAGCTTGCGCAAATACACACAATGATCATATTTGCTTCTTGTGTACTTCTGCCTCAACATAAACTTGTCAAATCGCTTGTACCACTGCCTCGGAGATTGCTTTAATCTGTACAATGATTTTTCAAGTTTACAAACTATGTTCTCTTTTCCAGCAACTTTGAATCCTTCAGGCTGAACCATATAGATTTCCTCCTCCAAGTCTCCATGTAAAAACGCTATTTTTACATCCATTTGAACCAGCTCCAGATCTAACTGTGCTACCAAAGCCAATAAAATACGGATGGAAGAGTGTTTCACCACTGGAGAAAACACTTCATTGTAATCAACTCCCTCTGTCTGAGCGTACCCTTTAGCTACCAACCTTGCTTTGTAGCGAACATTAGACTCGTTAGGAAATCCATCTTTCTTTGCATAGACCGCACCAAATTGCCTTCTTTCTCTTTGGAAGATCAATTAACTTCCATGTCTGATTCTTCTGAAGGGACTGCATTTCTTCAATCATGGCATTCCTCCACTTATCTTCTTCTGAACTTTTGACTGCTTCTTTGTAAGTGGTAGGGATGTCATCATTTACAATTGGAGATGCAAAAGCCACCATATCAACATAGCGAACAGGCTTTCTTACTGTTCTTTTTGGCTTTCTCAATGCAATTGGTTCAAGTTGCTGTGGAGGTTCTTGGGCTTGAACCTCTTCCTCATCAGACTCCTCATCTACCATTGGAGTTTCTACATCTTCATCATTTGCTGGACTAATTATCTGCCTTTCAAACTCCACCTGTTTCGGATTACCATCTGTTTGTTCTATTGTTACCTTTCTTAACATGGTAGAATCATCAAAGGTAGCATCCCTGCTGATGATCGTCTTCTTGGTCTCTAGGCACCAAAGACGATACCCTTTTACTCCAGAAGCGATCCCCAAGAAAATTGCTTTCTTTGCACGAGGATCCAACTTTGATTCCTTCACATGATAATAAGCAGTGGAACCAAACACACGTAAGGAATCATAGTCAGTAGCAGGTTTCCCAGACCATTTTTCGAGTGGTGTTTTACCATCAATAGCACTAGATGGTAGGCGATTGATGAGATGGCTCGCATATGTAATAGCTTCAGCCCAAAACTGCTTGCCCAACCCAGCATTGGACAACATACATCGAACTTTCTCCAGTAAGGTTCGGTTCATGCGTTCAGCCACTCCATTTTATTGTGGTGTATGCCTAACTGTGAAGTGCCTGACAATGCCGCTATCATCACAGGCTTTCTTAAATGGATCACTCGTGTACTCTCCACCATTATCTATTCAGAGATGCTTGATCTTTCGACCCGTCTGAGTTTCTATCATATTTTTCCACTTAAGGAAAATTCCGAGCACTTCATCCTTAGTCTTCATAGTATACACCCAAATTCGTCGGGAAAAATCATCAACGAAGGTGGCATAGTAGTGCTTCCCTCCAAGTGATGCCATCTTGGAAGGCCCCCATACATCAGAGTGAACATAGTCCAGAATACCTTTAGTATCATGGATCGCAGTTCCAAATTTCACCCTTGTCTTTTTTCCTTTGACACAATGCTCACAAAAGTCCAATTTGCAAGCCTGGACATCTTTTAATAATCCTTGTTTTACCAAAAGATTCAAGGATTTTTCACCAGCATGCCCCAATCGCATATGCCACAATCTGGATGCTTCCAATTCTTTCTCATCATTAGAAGCCACTGCTGCAGTTCCAATAATAGTAGTACCTTGATAGTGGTACAACCTGTTATTCTTTCGAACTCCCTTCAACACCACCAATGCACCAGAAATGATCTTCATTACTCCATTTTCTGCTTGAACTTTGAAACCCTTTTCTTCTAGGGCTCCCACAGAAATGAGATTCTTTGATAAATCTGGCACGTAGCGAACTTCCTTCAATGTTCTGATTGATCCATCTTAGTTTTTCAACCGAATGGAACCAACCGCATGTGTGGTGAAAGGGGAATTATTTACTGTGTAGACAACACCATCTTCTAGTTCTTTAAAATCATAGAACCATTCTCGATTAGGACACATGTGATAACTGCATCCTGAATCAAGAAGCCAAACACTAGAAGAGTTGGTAGAAGCTGAAAGAGCAAGTGAATAATCTGAGTTATCATCATACTCAGCTACTGCAACAGTCTTTCCCTTGTCAGATTGGCCTTTCTTTTTCAGCTTAGGACAATCTTTCTTCCAATGCTCCTTTTCACGACAAAAGGCGCGTTCATCTATCCCCAATTTGGATTTTGACTTTGATCGTTGCTTCATTCCTTTCGCCTGGTTCCCGTGGCGTCCTCTAACAATCAAAGCCTCGGTAGCTCCATTTGAGCTTTCCCTTTTCTCCATCCTCCTTAATTCATAGCTGTACAAAGCTCCACAAACTTCATTGAGAGTTACAGCAGCCTTCCTACGGAGTAAAGTTGTTTCGAGGAACTCAAACTCCTCCGGAAGAGATCCCAACAACATTAAGGCAAGATCCTCATCTTCAAAGGTCACATCTAGGTTCAACAAATCAGCAACTAGTTTATTGAAGCTGGTGATATGATCGTTGATTGTGGTACCAGGAATGTAAGTGAATCGGAACAGCCTTTTCTTCATATGAAGCTTGTTCTGACTGCTCTTTTTCAAGAACTTCTCCTCCAGTGCCGTCATCAGTTTTCTAGCAGAGGTTTCTTTGTAAAATGCATACCTCTGTTCTCTAGATAAACATGGCCGAATTGTACCACAAGCCAGTCGATTGATGGTCTTCCATTCTCCTTCTCCCATTTCATTTGGTTTCTCTCCTTCAACGGCAATATCTAGACCTTGTTGAAATAATGCGTCTAGAACCTCACTTTGCCACATGCCGAAATGACCACTTCCATCGAAAATTTCCACCACCAATCTCGAATTTACTCCAGCGGCCCTCTGAAGAATACTTGAAGAAGCGTTTGAAGTGGATATCTTTCCGAATGGATTTTCTTCTTCCATTTCAGCTCAAACCGTAAAATCACAAATAATAATATTACTCAAGTGCTAGAAAAATTCCCAGGTAATTGGTCGAGTCACAAACGGTCTCAGTTAAATACCAATTTCCTTAGGCTCTTATCGCTTGGTGACAGAATTTTTTGAGTTACTCGAGACAATATACTATTATTATTCTAGATTTTACCGAAAGGTTATTTTAACAATAATTTTAAATTTGCTAAATGCCAACTAGACAACAGGCCCAAAAATTAGAAAAAACTTTCTGATGTGCCGACTGTAGTACACCTACAGCGCACAGAGCATTCTAATTTTTCCTAAAACCAACGCTTTGATACCAATTGTTGCGGAAACTATTAGCAAACTAAAACTACTGCTAAAACAAAATAAAGAGGAAACACTAAAATTACACTACCAACTTAATTTTATAACAAAATATTACAAAGAAAAAGAATAAGAAGAACAAATGCCTTAGAGATGAGAAATGCTTTGTTGGTGTGATTTCAACTAAGGCCATAGGCCTTTTTTTATACTACAAAATCAGCCCCTATGCCTTACAATTGGCAATGTGGGACAATTCTCATTTTTCTTTCTTATTCACTTTGCCAATGTGGGACTTGGTAATCCCACACGAACCGGGTGGATGTCCATCATAATTCCCCAAACAAAATTCCTCAGCTTAGATGGTAAAAGAAGGCCCTAGAGCCTATTCCAATGCATCAAAGAAATCGGCAGATTTGTCGTTCTACTACATGAAAGAACTCGATATGCACTCTTCACTGTAAATAATCCTTTCGTTTCTGAAGGCCAAAACGGATTATCTACAACTGATACCTGCGGTAGCGGTGTCCGTAAGATTAATTGGGCCTCATCATCATTTAAACATTGCTGAATTTTTGCTACATCCCGTGTATTATTACTGATAAAGCTCGACACACTCCTGTTACTCAAATTCTAGGTTATCCCTTCCGTGAAGCAGAATACGCTCTGAAGTATTTACCCAATAAGGATCCTTCGTAACGTTTATCAAAGAGCCATCGCCAACCCGCCATTTAATATGACTTTTAAAGAACTCAATCGCAGAGAAGATGCTTTTTCAAACATAAATGGGGGGAGAAGACAGTTTTGCCGATAAAATCCCCCCATCCTTAAAGTATCTCAAGCTGAAAATACAGCTTACTAAAGAGTTTGGATACAGTAGAAAACGCCATAGTTGCTTACCTAAGAGGGCAGTATTGAAATCCGTAAGGTTAGTTGCCTTTGTAACTTTTCCTTAGACGTTACTGTAAAAGAAATGTTGGAAATAAAGGTTTTTATCATAACAAGTGTAGCAACGGAAACAACAACAATTAAATATGTAAGCTTTTATCAGCACAAGCAATCTCACGATTCTTTTCAATCTATTTTTTTATTGCTCATCTGATTCACCAGAACTTTGCTCCAGCTAAGTCAAGATCCGATCCGGATCGCGCACCTAGCTGTAATGGGTGAGTCTCCCAATAAAGATTTTCTGCATTCACTAGAACTCGAACTCGAGATCTTACTTAAGCCATATCAAGTCGCTCTTTTCTATCTAATTATCTAATTTAAACATTCAGTATGTGATTGATTGAGAAGAAGGAGATCGGATTCTTAGCTATCGAGACCTTAAAAACTTCACTAAACACTAATCTATGAATTATGTTCCTAAAAATAGGATAAGATAAACGTAACAAAAATTCCAAATAATTCCATAATAGTGATTGTATCCCAAAAAAAATCACATGTCCCCATTTCGGTGTACTCTTCCATATCCCTTATTCATTTTTTGACACGTGTCAGTTTTAATTATTATTTATTATTTTTCAGATTTATTTTCCTACTTTTCATTATATCTCTCCTATAAACTTAACGCATGCCGAAAAATAAATGAGGGACATGAAAAGAGACACCGAAATGAAAACATGTGAATTTTTTACTCCCGAAAAAAAATCAAATGTTCCTATTTCGGTGTCCCTCATTCATTTTTTGACACGTGGCAGTTTTAATTATTATTTATTATAATAAGTATCGAATTATACATTGTATCCCAATCTAATTATACTAATAATTAGAGTTGTAAAGTTCTAGCCTAATTAGAATGGCTTGAATAATATATATATATATATATATATATATATATATATATATATATATATATATATATATATATATATATATATATATATATATATAATGTAAAATATGGAATTAATTTGTTCATTTTCATAATCTTTACTAATAATCATAAAATGTTTTCAAGCTTGCTTAATAATTAAAAACATAATTTTACGAACAAAACCAAATGAATAAATAAATAGAATAGTAAGTGGAGCAATTGAAGAATTTAACGCAACTTATGGCTCTAACAAAAACGGAAAAAAAAACTTATTTCCATTATGGCACAATATAGTTACTACTACTTGCTAGCTAGCTAACACACTACAGTATATATGAAAAACATTACATATCTTTTTAATTAGGAAAATATGAATTCAAAAACACTGAAATCCTTTAGGGACTCTCTTCCCACAGTAATTAAGCAGCAAACTCAAATTAACAGGAATATTAAGGTTAATCAAGCGCAAAACATTAGCTTTAATTACGGTGCAAAGGCAAGCCGTGGCTTCAAGATCAGCCAGATTTCCTATGAAGCTGCAACAAGGCATCTTCGGCGGTGGCCCTATTTTAGCAGTCAATAAATCATTCAACAAATCCACACATACACCCAATTTCAGTGCATCCCTCGGGCCATGAGGTGTAGGATTTGGTACAGGCGGTGGCTTTACCGGCGGACATACCGGGCAGTCCGGCTTTGGCTTTGGAGGCTTGCAATTGTCCGAACAACAAGCGACCAAATTGAAGAAGAGAAGGTTAAGGGATTTGGAGGACATAATTAGTTTTCTTTAACTTATTTTTCTTTTTTGTAATGTAATTTGTTCGATGTGGGATGTTCTTATAGTGGAAGTTCGTGAATTTCTTTGTATGAAAAATGAAAATGGAGTAATTTTGCATGTAATGTAAGAACTACAAGTGCAAAACTGATCATTTGTTTGTGTTTGTAAAGGGATGAACACCTGTCTCTTTGTGTATGTGAGTACTGAGTTGATGATATGTACCTGAGCTGTATTCAACGTAAAAGAAGACTTTATTGCTGCTTTTACGTCTTTACTTTGTTTCTTTCCCTAACGTTTTGCGGTTACCCTATTACTGAAATGTATTGATCCAAGAGGTATAATGTCAGATATATCTTATATTTGAGTTTGGATAAATTACAATATAATGTGTGTGTACATTAATTAAATTAGTAGTTTATGTAATTTTTGTTATAAATCAGTTTCTTAATTGGAAAATTCAGTTTCTTTTTTTTTCCTAATGAAACATATATAACCTTACATAGCCTACAATATCATGTATTTTGAATCAGAAAGAGGGGGCTAGGGCTCAAGAACCCTAGCCGCTCAGATGCTTTCTATCATCGGATTTGACTTGCAGTATGCTTTCTTTCACCGGTTTTGACTGACAGTTTGCCATGGGGATTGTTGCTCCTCCATCTGCGATTCGTTTCCAACAACGGACGGCTCGTTTCGCATCTCCTCCTTGATCGTCAAGGAGCAGACGGCTAAGTCGCTCAGGTTTTTTCTTTCTGCCGGCGTTATTTTTGGCAACCCTTCAAGGGGACATGCGCCGCCCCTCATCTATATGCTTGCTTTCACCGATTTTTTTGCAGGCTGTTCATCAAAGGGATAGCCCTCGCAACTCCTTCTTAGGAGCGTTTATGAGCAGGCTGCTAGGGCTCTCATCTATTCCTTAGTCGCTCAGATTTTTTCTTACATGCGGTGATCTCTCGGGCTGTAGTGATTGCGAACCTTACAGTCGCGATTTCTTTGGTTGCAGCCCCTCGCTTGAGTTGGGCAATTTCGGTCTTGCCGGAGCTTTGGTTCTTCATCCGACGGTACTACTTCAAGATCTTTCCCTTGATGTGGTTTTAATTATCGGCTTGGGTCTAGAGAGTGGACACATTTCAAATGATGTTTCTTCCTTGGAAGGTGAATTTGTTTACCGGCTTAAGTCTAGGTTTTGATCTGAGTCGACATTTTGATGTTTCGACGTTGTGCCTATACAACCTCGAAATTGCTTTGAATCTTACGATATTGTTGTCGTCATCGCTGCCTTTAGGCCTCATCATCTCAGCCTTCGCCGGGACTGACTTTGTTGCATCACGGCTACAATTCAGTTGTTGCTATAGATCTTTAGATCATTATAATCACACTATCTTGAGATTGAGTTCTTTAATTCATTATTATTGCAATAGATTGCAATTGGCTTTTTTAACATCCTAGAGATGTTTTTATTTTTCTTTTCTTTTTTTCTTGCCTTTTTCTATTCATTTTAATAAACTGAGTCCGTATTCGTCGAGCTCAGCCTTTACTTAAAAAACCTTCCATAGTCTACAACAATTTCAGCGCATGTGTCGAAAATCTGAGAAATACTCCCCTTCAAACTATTAGTTGAGAGTTTTATTAGCTTTTTCTAAAACTTCATGCAAGCATTTGATTGTTTTATTTCTACTTTTGATTTTTTTTTCTTTTTTTATGTTTGCTTTTTTTAATTTTAATAATATTTGAGTAGATTTTTCGGTTTCAGCTTCATTTATATAACCTTCCATACAACTGATAGAAGAAAAAATATAACAAAAGCTAAAATAATAAAAAGAATCACAGAAGTTTTGGCGAAAATTGGTATAAGATGAAAATCTAAAATTCCAAGATACAATATTTTATTTTGGCAATATAATTCTAAGGAGTGCGATATTTCAGACGTTCAGTAGTATTCTATTATGTACCCCAATCCACTAAAAAAGCAAAAAAAAAAAAAAGTTATCGAAAATCTGAAGAAAACAATAGCTGGCTTGCTTGGTGAATAGTTACATAAATATTTTTTTTATTCCAAATATAAGCTTGTTTATATCTTCCAGGACCTTGCTTCTTCAGATGATCTCCAGTATATGGCCATCCATCTTATAATTTGATTATTTTCAAATGTAATAAGGTTCTGTTGGGATTTGATTCTAATGTAGCGTATTATCTTTACAATTCCAGACTCTCAACCAAAAAAACAATATTCTTGATTTGTTTGCTTCATCATTAACAATTTCGATGTATATTGTCTTTATATATGGAAAAACATTAATTCTTCATCTACTACTTTCTGTCCAGAGAGAACAAAAAAGACAGCAAGTAATGTATATGGTATATATCAGAATTGTCATTCATTATCGATTCGTCGTTTATATTATGTACTGCAACTAAGCTAGGAAGATTATAGGGAACAATTGCATGGCCTGTTTGGGATGATTATTATTACGAAACGTTACACTTATAAGCTTTTAATAGAACAACATATTTTTAATATTAAACAAAAAAATTTTACTCTTAATACTAATTAATTTGTAATTGTTTGCTATTATTGATTCCCATAACTTTTCGGGACAACAAATTATAATTGTACCCCATTTATTTTTTAACATGTGGCAATTTTAATTATTATTTTATTATTTTTCAGATTTACTTTCCTACTTTTCATCACATCTCTCCTACAAACTTAACATATGTCGAAAAATGAACGGGGAACATGAAAGGGGACATCGAAATAGGGACATGTGAATTTTTTCCCCATTAACACTGTAACGCAATAAACATGGAAATCAAATACACTAAAGCATTTTATTTCGGAACAACGTACAAAAAGGAAAGTTATCTTTGAGAAAACAATCTTTGTTACGGTTGGACTCAGAAATTCTACATGCTTTTAAGTAGTTGAACATTGGGGGCGAAATTTTGCATAGACAATGGGTGGTGGTAGATAGACAATGACAATATTATCATAGCATCTTTATTAAATAGTGGATTCTATAATGATGTGGCATTAGGAATAAATATTCTTATTGATGGGGTGGTAAAATAGACTAGACATTTAAAAAATGAGCCTCAATAAAATATTTATTTGAGTGTGAATTGTATTTTTTTCAAAATATAATACTTAAATAATTTCATTTTATCAGTAAAATATTATATAATTAATGATTCAACCTTCTATTTGATTATGTATTTGTAGAAGATCAAATAGACAATATTCATAATTAATGACACATCATACTTCAAGGAATATATAGACAAGCTAATGTAGAGCTTTTTTTTATTTAAATATCTATTTATGCTCATGTGTCAAAAGAATTAATAGAATAGACTATCTAATAAGGATGCTTTAATAATTTAGAAAAATGAGGGAAGTGTTTATAATATGTAACAATTGCTAATGTCGCAAATTAGAACTCAAATAAAACTTAAAATCAAAGAAATCAATTTTATCAATAAAACTTCATTCTTATGATTCTTTTTATCTACCTTCATAAAATGATGCTTTGTTTTAAAAATGGACAATAAAATATGAAATAAAGAATTGAAAAGTATATAATTAATTACGATTTCCAAATATATAAACTGAAAGCATATTTTAATTTTTCTAATTGACTTACAATTTTTACAAAATTGAAAATTATGCCTTTCATTTTGGTAAAAAATTCTAAATAAATTTGTTAATGAATGAAAAAAAAAACTACAAACGGATACATGTAAAATGGGGAAGTTAATTTTCATCTAATAAGTAATAATTAATTAAAAATTAAACTGAAAAAGGAAAAGAAAAATTAAAAAAGAAAGACGAATGTGGGCTAGGGAAATGAGGGTTCGCGTGCGCATGGGAAATGTCAGATGTGGTGTCATGTGAGTTCAACCATTTTTAAAAAGAGGATTATAAACTTTTTATTTTTAAAATGAGGACAGTGGTTTTAAAAGTTAACAAATAAATGATAAAAAAAATCCTCAATTTGAAAATATGTCAGGAAAAGGGTAACCTTCTCCATTTTGAACTGAAATTTTGCGGGTTGGTTAATAAAAACATAATACACCTTAGTGATAAATTTTAAAATTTTTCGACAGGTTTAAATAATTTTTTAAATTAAAAAACGATAATAATTTTGAAAAATCATAACAAAATAAAAAAATTTCGAAATTTATTCAAATTCTTGATATATAATTCATAAATAATGTGGATAAATTATAGGAATGTTGAATTAATTAAAATACCTTTTGTATAGTTAGAAAATAGATATTTTATAAATTTTTTTCCTTTATTTGCTAACTTTTGAATCCACAATTCTCGTCTCAAGAATAAAAATTCTATGATCCTCTTTTTGAAAATGACTAAAATTACAGAATATGTTTATGAAATTTACCCTAATAAATGTAACCAACAAACACATACAACAAAGGATTTTGGCTTTTTAAACTAAATGAAACTACATTGTGAAATAAAATAGATAGGTTTAAACAATGCATTTCCGCTAGAAACACCATATACATGGGGTTTTTTGGCCATTGGGTGGGCGGGTGCCTCTGCAAGCCACCCCCCAGAGTTGCCACTAGGCGTTTTATCGACTTATATTCTGATCGTTGTTTGTTTCTTGCCTTCTGCTTTTTCTTTTTTTTTTTATTTTATTTTGGGGTAAACTTAAAAAAAGTACCTTGTGGTTTCACTCATTTGTAAAACGGGGTCTGAGGAATTTTTTTTGTAAAATGGAGTCTGTGGTTTAAAAAAATTTGTAAAAAATTGCCTTCGACTTCAAAATAGTGATGTTACGTTGAATGTTTTAAATAATTTAACACTATAATAATTTAACCTTATTATTTAAAAAATATACGTCAGAGTTTGAGTAATTTTCGGAGATTTTTTATTTTTTATGATCTTTTATAGTTTGTTATTATAATTTAATTTAAAAAAATATTTGCACTAGTTAAAAAATTTCAAAATTTTTCATTGATGTGTATTGTATTTTTAATAACCATCTCGCAAAAAATTCAAATAAAAACGAATAAGATTACCCATTTTCGTGATATAATTTAATATTGAGGATCCTTTATTTATAAATTTTTTGAGACCACGGACCCCGTTTGGCAAAAAAAATTTCTCAGACCCTGTTTTACAAATGAGTGAAACCACGAAATATTTTTTTAAAGTTTATCCTTTATTTTAGACACTTAAAAATCTTTTTCTTTTTATTTAATATTCAGGCCTCCTCTTCGTTAAAAAGAGTTTTATATTTTATGGTATTCACACTTTAACTGTTACATTTACCAAAAAATATTGAATCTGAAAACTTCAGCGCTTAACAAGTTTTTTTTTCAAAATTTATTTTTTTCTTTTTTATTCAAAATTTATTTTTTTCTTTTTTATTCATGTATATCTTTTTATTCTATGGTTATTTATCAAGAATGGTCAAATTGATAAATTATTTACAAAGTCACAATCAAATCAAACTAATTCTAAATATATCTATTTACAAATCATACCTTCAACCTCTTTCTCCCTATATTCTATTTGATTTTCTTTCTTATTTTTCATTTATCTCTCAAATCGTTTATATTTTCGACATGCTGCTTTAGAGTTTTTTATTTGTCTTGTATTTTTTCCTTTCAAATGATATTCACTGTGACTTTTTTAAAACTTTTTCAACCGGTAGACATCTTATAGATGTCTGATAGACATCTGGTAGATATCTGGTAGATATCTGATATATCTAAGTTTTAACAATTTTTTGTGGAATCTCGGGTGTGGGATTTTGCTCTTTTTGTTGCTCAAATTGAGAAGTTTTTATTATTGTTCTTCACATAGGTTTTCGAAGCTTTAGTTCTAGATCTTCTGTTGATGAAGATTATGCACTAATCCTTGATAATTTGGAGCAAATACTATATCGTATATTTATTTAGTGATTTAGCAATTGTAGCCTTAGGCGATTGAACATCTACCAGACATCTACCACATATCTATCAGATGTCTATTAGTTGAAAAAAATCGAAAATGTCATAGTGGATGTCTTTTCGAAGATAAAAAAGACGAACAAAATATTCTGAAGCGATATATCAGAAAAATGAATAATAAAATAAATGAAAAATAAAGTAAAGAAATTAAAAAAACACATGCAATGTCACATGTTTGGGGGAGAACGTGTGGCATGTATATAGTTTCCCATCTTGTGGCATTCGTGTAAAAGCCCCATATTTTATTTTAATGATATTAGAGCGTTCTGCTTGCCATTAAAAAAAATTCAATTGATTATAAAGTCATAAAAGAAGATGCACAGGACAACATGTCTTATTAAATCCAACAAAAACAAAATGATGATTTAACAAAAAAAAATGATACACCAATAAATAATAGGCTAGCTAGATTTCCATAGCATAGCCCAATTTAAACATTCCAAAAGCTGAAAACAGAAATACAATAAAACATAAATTCGAAAAATAAAAAATAAAAATACAATACGTAGTTAAGCACACTTGAAACCCTGGGGAGCCTTCTTGCCACAGTAGTTAAGCAACAAGCTCAAATTAACAGGAAGGTTAAGATTAATACCCAAAACGCTAGCTTTAATAGTAGTGCAAAGGCACACAGCAGCTTCAAGATCAGCAAGGCCTTCAATGAGGCTGCAGCAAGGGGTCTTAGGAGGGGTTCCAACTGTCACACTCAACAAATCTTTCAATAAATTAGCACAAAGACCCAATTTTAGGGTATCCTTAGGGCAATAATTTGCTGGCTTTGGTGATGGCTTTGGCTTAGGCTTTACTGGGTGACTGCATGGATCACAGGAGCTCACTAATATGAATAAAATAAGGTTAAGTGAAAGAAGAAGGGCAGCTGAGGCTTGAGCTCTTGAGGCCATTTCTGATCTAATTTTTGAGATTTGAACTTTTTGTTTTTGTGATGAAAATGGTGAAGATGGTGTGGGTTTTTATAGTTGAGATTCGATTGTGCATTGTTACTATTTTAGCTTTAAAAATTGTAGAAATGTTGATTTAAATCATGAACTACCTTGCTGGCGCTATAACAAGTTGGAAGATCTTATGATCTGGAATATTTGTTTCATTTAGAGTGAATAATTGAGTGTTTAGATCCAAAATGATTATATTCTCTCAGATAATGACAACTATTAGGGGCATTGTTAATCCCCTTAAAATTTTGAGTCAAATAACATATGGATTTTGGACCCGGCCCAAATATACGGATCCAGATCTGTTTTTAAATGTATGGATCTCATATGAATAAACCCAATAAATTTAAATTCGGATATAGGTTCATACAAAATTTTACGAATACAGAACGGGTCTGAAAATTAGATTTGAACCTTTATATCCGTTTTATAAAACAATTATATAAGTTGAGAATTGTCAAAAGTATTGTTTATTACATGTTATAAAAAATTTAATAACTTTTAAATTTCTTACAAGATAATATCGAAGACATCGTACAATATTCATTTATTTGCAGAAAAAGTTTGTAAGAAAATAGTGGACAGTGCGTGAACAGTGTTGAATAGTGGTGAAGCGTATTTATTAATAATGAAAACTTAAATTTGGTTAGAGAGTGCAAGGAATAAACAAGGAAATAAAGATGTAAATATAAAACTTCAATAGTATATTTTTAACGATTTCTCATTTATTATGGTATACTAACACCCAAGAAATGACACTCATTAACACATGGACATCTTCGATGCATCTCTTCAGCTAATGGCTGAGATAAATGACTAATTATCCATGCTTCACTTGAAAATCACCGTATCTATTAATTTTTTCTCTCTATCCTTTTGTTTTCCTCATGGATTCAAATCACCAGGTTTCGATAAATTTGTATGCCTCTTGGAGTTCCGTCTTCCGATTGCCGCTTTCGGTCATCCCCTTCCTTCCTTCTAATTTGTCTCATCGTTCTTACTTTGTTGCCCTTGTAATTTTACTAATTACATGGTTGTCAAATCGGGATTCAAATTGAGAATCGAAACCCAAAATTTATGAATTCTAAATTAAGAATCGAAAGATTCGGTTTAACCTTAAAAATTATAAAACTAAAATATTTAACATATTTGATATCACAACTATTATTGTTTTTTAGTGATATTTAAATTAAACATGTGCTAATTAGAAAACTAACATTAAAAAATCAATTAATAATTATATATATATATATATATATATATATATATAATATTTAATACTCCATCCATCTTGTTTTTATTGTCTTTTTAGTTGTCAATTTATATTATCAATGCATTTATCATTACTTTTTCTCTAATTTGCCCTTGTATTAATGATGAGAGAGATTGTGTGTGAATGAAAATTATAAGTTGGTAATTAAGATAAAAGGAAATATTTATATAAAAGTGTAAGGGATAAATTAGTCATTTTAATAATATAATAAATATTTTATTGAAATTAATGATTCGATTAAATGAATAATAAAAAATAGATGGAGAGATTAATGTATAGCTTTATCATATGTTATTTAACTCTAACAAATATATGTGATATTTAACAATATAAATTTAAAAAAAAAAGGTTGTAACGTTTTTCAAGGTATGTTGAACTACTTGACAATTTGTGCAGGTGGATGGATTAATTTGGTAGGAAATAAGATTTATTATTGCCTCCATTTTTTAATAAGGGTTATTTTGGGGCACTTTCGGATGTATTAATGTTGTATTAAATATGATAATAAAAAATATTATTATACCCTTAAAATTAATTATTTATTTTTCTTTACTTTTTACAATAAAGGAATAAATAATGGCAAAAGAAAAAAAAATGAACATAAATATATTATAATCTATAAAATGACATTTATTTAAAAATAAAATTTTGATCCAAGAGTGACAATTATTAAAGAACGGAGGAAGTGATGTTATTAAAGCACTTAAAAATCTATGTCATTCATTAATTAAATCTTAAAAAAATGAACAAAGAAAAATATGAGCAATGTCTTTTACTCTTCGTCTTCAAACTTCAGGAGCCTCCTTCTAAAAAATACAATGTTATATTAAAAAAGAACAAGAAGGTGCCCTCCGCGACAGAGAATTTCGGTGGCCTAATGGGCCTGAAGCCTTCAAGTATATACTCCTTATCTTCATTCTCTTCTTTTTCTTTCTTTTCTCTTGTTGTGCTCATGAATTGGTGGAATCGGAAGATTCGGACGATTCACTGGATTTCGTTTCTCCTCGTAGATTCGAATCTATTTAGGGGTGAATCGAATCGTACGATTTGATAATTATGACTGGTTCAAATCCAGTTGGCTTCTTGTTCAGATGGTGAATTTAAATTTGATGATTGATGATAGTTACGTTTAAAATATAAATCTTCCACTAAGATCATAGACTGTGTCTGGCTGAACTAGAAGCGCACTTACATACTTGACTCTGCAGCATTACATACTTCAATTGCCGAAACCGTTTGAGGGTGCTAGAGTGATTAGAATTGCATAAGAAACTTTTCAGATTGTTGTCTGAGTTGTTTCTTCAACCGACAAAATTCTTCATTTCTTTGTATACTTTATTGACATTGAGATGCATCAACAGCTTCTCATCAGTAAACCAAATAAATTTATACCAAATTTATCTGGATATTAATTAAGTTTAAAGAAATTATTCACCGAAATGATACATGACTTCCACTTCAATAATCTTAGTCTAGTGGCCACAGCTTCCTTCCATGGTTCCTCAAAAATTGAGGGTCTGTTTAGCTATAGAAAATTATTTTCATTTTCATTTTCCAGCTTTCTTTTCCTTTTCTAAGTTTGTCTATTTTTTATTTTTCTAAATTATAAACCGAAGAACAGAAACCATGTTTATATGCCTAGTTTTCCGTTTTCCAAATTTTTACTTTTTGAATAATAATTAATTAATTTAAGTTTTTTTTAAAGACAATAAAATTTAGTTTAAAACAAGAACATATACAAAATTGCTCCTGGTCATAGTAAAAGTTAAAATAATTAATTTAGTTATAGATTAAATTAACATAGCTGTAACTGAAAAAATTTGGATTACTAATATTATTGTCATTCACAACAATATTAATCGAAGCTAAAACAACATTTCAAGTGCAGATCCGATTTGCTAATAATTTCTACTTCTATCATTGCCTTTACCAATAGGTGCTTGGGAATATCTCTATACCACTAAAGCTAAAGCACACTCTATTTCTCTAAATTTATTTATTCAATTTCACAATACGTTAACTATAAAGAAGCCATAATTTTTTTAATTTGATGATATAAACAAATAGAAAAAGAAAAATTGTTGCTACTATAATGATTACAGTTGTAATGCTTCTCTTGATCAAAGTATGGAGAAGACAGAAACTCTATAATGTAACAAATTGAAGAAAAGGGATATAGTTGATGATCATAGCACTTATTTGGGAAGGGACTCTAAGATCTAAAATTAGCAGAAAATGGAGCTGCTTCCTGTACGCTGAACCTAGATTATAAATTAGCAATTATTGAAAGCTAAATTCAGATAACAAAGAAGATAAATGATAAACTAAAGGAGGAAGCATGACTCAAAAAAAGTTAATGGAAAAATAAAAATAGTTGTTAAATAGCAAGCCGTTTGATTGAATTCCTTTGTTGCTCCGTGTTTTTTTCCAATAAAAACTACTTTTATTAGTTACTGTAACTGGAAAAAAAGTCTTTAACTAAATATCAAACTCTATTTTTTACTTTTTGTAAGAATTTTTTTTATGTAAGAATTTTTTTTTACAGAACGGACACATTTTTCTACAATTAAACAGACTATAAATATTCTTACTTCTAAAAAATAATTAGAAATCATTTTATTTTAAAATAATGTAAAAAAAGGAAGTTATTTTGAGAAAGCAATCAATGTTACGGACAAGACCGTCCTTACATTACAATTAGGGCCCCTAAATTTCAGGGCCCTAAAGTTATTATTCTGTTATATTAAATTTAGGGTAAATTTTAAAAATATATCATGTGGTTTCGGCCATTTTCAGAAAGAGGATCATGAAATTTTTATTCTCAAAACGAATATTGTGGTTTTAAAAGTTGGTAAACAAAGGAAAAAACTTACAAAATGTCTATTTTCTAATAATACAAAAGTTATTTTAATTAATTCAACATTCCCTTAATTTAATCATATTATTTATGAATTATATATCAAGATTTGAATAAGTTTCGCAGATTTTTCATTTTGTTATGATTTTTAAAAATTATTATCGTCTTTTAATTAAAAAAATTATTTAAACCTGTCAAAAAATTTCAACATTTATCACTAAGGTATATTGTATTTTTACTAACCAACTTGCAAAATTTTAGTTCAAAATGGACAAGATTACCCTTTTTTGTGACATATTTTCAAATTGAGAATCTTTTTTTGTCATTTGTTTGCTAAATTTTGAAACCACTATCCTCGTTTTGAAAACAAAAAGTTTATGATCTTCGTTTTGAAAATGGCTGAAACCACATGATATGTTTTTAAAATTTACTCTTAAATTTATATTTCATTTAACTACACAATTTAATTTTTCAACTTCAATTACACTTGTTTTATTTTTATATATTATGAAGTTATTTAATAAGCTTTAAATGTGATAATATTGTTATTACTATATTTTAAAATGCATATTTTTTGTTTAGGCCCCTCGGCTTTTACATAAAAAAACTTATTTTATAAAATAATTTGAGCCAAATGCTACACTCAGAATAATTATAAAAGACCCAACCCTTTCAAAATATTTCCAAATATCATTAATACATGGGATAGTTGCCTTTCTTTTAATTTCTTTGATTTCTTTTGCATTCAACTCTCAAACCATTATTTTTTTGATATGTCGCATTAGATTTTTTTGTTCGTCTCCTTTTATCGTCGAAAAGACAGCCACTGTGATTTTTTTAAAATATTTTTTGAACTGTCATATATCCAATAGATATCTAATAGAAGTCCGATAGAAATCAGTAAAAGTAGAAGACCTTGAATTCAAAATACTAGATTGATTTATAATAGATCATAACTTTAAAACATACTTTTTACAGATGTCTTATATCAACTTCAAACTAGATTTTCTAATAGAAATCTAGTAGATGACAAATAGATTTTTGATAGATATCTAGAAAATGAGAAAACACAAGTTAAACAACTAATTGATCTCATAAACACAACGGACAAAGAAAAAGAGATGAAGCAAGAGATCAATTGCAAATAAATCCTCAACAAAATAGTCGATTCAACTCCTGAAAATCTACTCGTAACTCAAATATATTCTATCAATTTGCCCGAATTCCATAATTGAATCAAAATAAGTTAAATATACATGAATGTCCAATGTTAAAAGGTAGAGGACTCCTGAATTGTACCTATAAAAAATTAGCAATGGTCTCAAAGGTAGTAGTTTATAAAGTTACCGCATAACGATGGATACGACGAAACTTCCAGTGATCTATTGGATATCTATCAATGATCTATTGGAAACCTATTACATAAAAAAGTTAAAAAGTTACAGTGGATGTCATTTCAAAGATAAAAATAAGATGAACAAAAAAACTCTAAAGCGTGTCGAAAAAATAAACGGTTTGAAAGATAAATGAAAGATAAGGAAAAAAATTAAAAGAACAAGCAACATGATAATTGTGTAAATACCATTGAAAAAAGGAGGAACGTAAGAAATATTAACAAACATGATAGTTTTGTAGGTATTTAGCAAATCTGTAATTAATTTGAAAAAAGTGTCCCATCATTACAAATTCCTATTTAAAAATGTCTATTTTTACCTAAAGCCTCAAATCTTGTAAGACCGGCCCGGGTTATAGTTGGACTAATGTTGCCTGCACAACGTGAGCTCTCTAGCAAGTGTACTAGGTCGTGGTTAATAGCATAGGGCAGGGCCAAGTGTCATTTCCACATGGAGTGAGGAAAGTAGCTAAACCTTGAAGTAAATCAGTAGTTGGAAATCCAAAATATAAAGTAGATGAGAAAATAATAAAGTAAATGCTGAAAAGTAAAATATTGCTAAGAAACAGAAAGTTTGATTGCTTTGTCTAATTACCGCGAACAATATTATAAGGAAGCAGGCAAGACTAGTAGTCACACAGACACAATTTAACTTCTCTCTTTTATTTCTAATCTTTTTAAGCATCAAAGATCTAGATTCACTTACTTAAGGTTTTTCAGGCTCAACCACCGCTTTTTGCCTATACTTCTTTGAAGTTTAACTCCGGGAACCTCCTCTTGCAAGTTGTTCTTCAAGCATTAAGAACAAAGTAAGCTCCCTATTTAATTGTAACAAGAAGTCTTGGCATTTCTAGTCAACAACCTTTTTTTCCAGAAATGTGTTATGTGTTTAGTTCCATGTTACAATTTCTTGTTTATAGTAAGTATAAGTTTGGCCGAACTTAATGAATTTACACAACATGTAAATATCTTTTTCTAATGAATTTAGAGATAAGAGAGAGAGAGAGAGAGAGAGAGAGAGAGAGTTTAGACTGTGTTTAACCTGTCTTCCTTGCTAGCTTTGCCCACCAAAGGTTTAGTTAGCCATAAAATAAAACATAGATGATAATATTATATTAAATAAAGTAAAAATACAGAATAAGAGATTAGATTGAGACAATGGAGGCGTGTAAGCCAACCAAAGCTTAATACAAATGATAGGAACTTTCCTATTTACAGTGGTGGGTGGAAGGATCCAGAATCACCACTTGCACAAAATAAAATCCAAAAGTAATGTGCTTAGGCCAACTGCTAAAATACAACTTTTCCAGAAGATAAGTTTAGCCCAATAAGCTTTCATCAAGTGGCTATTAAAATATTACAACTTGTCCATTATCTCCATTAATAAAAGCGTCTCCAACAAGCTTTCCAAAAGCCTTCTAGAAACAAATAATAGGTCTTTTTTTGGTATTTTATCCTGCCATGTCAACATAGTCACATCCTCCTTTTTATGTATGCTCATTCTGCTTGCTTTGACTGTCATTCTGCTTGCTCTGCTCACTATTCTGCCTGCTCTACCTGTTTTCTTGACTGCTTGCTTCTATTTTCTCTACTTTCTCCATATATTCCATTGTCTTGAATAGGAACCTGAAATATTAACAAGAAACACTTATAATTCTCTCATTTTAGCTCCAAGTTTGACGATTCTAAAGCTAAATTACTAATATTTCCATCGTATAAACTGTACTTATCAAATACCCCGACACTTAAACATTTGCTTGTCATCAAGCAAAGATAGAACAAATAGTAGTTAAAAAGAGAAGAAAAGAGAACAAAACAAAACAGAGTGGTAATTAACATTTATCTTTTTTCTTAAGAAAGCAAAACAGTCTACTTAAAATGCAAGAATTGAAGGTAAGAGAGGAATGCCCCCACACTTAACAAGAAACTTGTTCTAAAAAAATGCCAAAACTACAAATTAAAGCTGTTTTAACAATAAACCTTCCTATAATGAACCAACTTCCTCACCAAAGTATTTCACTCAAATTGCTGAATTTTTTAAGGGTGACTTTTGAGAAATCACTCAGCATATTATATATAGCATTCAAAAGTCCATAGACTTGATTATCGGTCTCATCTCCACCACTAAAAATATTGTTCATAAACACAATCAAAAGGACTTTTATCCGGGTTGTAATGTTGACTAAGGATAGGGTGTGTCAAGTGAAGACTTTTTTGTGTGTGAAGTGATTTTACCAAGGTAAGCATTAGTGATTGTGCAGCAAGTTGTGTGGTTACTAACCATATGCATCAAAACAAATTTTCAGACTCAAGGATAACCAATGGAAGAAGAGAGCAATAAAAAAATTCTAAATAGGGCAATCATTCCAGCAAGAACATAGCAAGCTTTCAAAATTTGATCAAGAAGGCTTAGTTTGCTTTATCAGCAATGAAGAAACTTTTTCTTTTTTATTACATATATACATTTTTTTTCTTTTTTTTCCATGCTGATGAAGAACATAGGCTGGAATAATTTTGGAGAAGGCCCACAAAGCTTCCCTTGACAACCCAAATATTGTGAAAACTTGCTATTTTGTGAAAATTTCCTTGGTAAAATCAAGGGTGAGAGAGAAAGGTGAAATGAAAAGGATCATGGGTTCTTGTTGTGTGTATGAAAAAAAGATTAAAAGGCCCAAAAGGGCTCACTAAGGAATAATTTATATTAAGGGTGGCTTTTTGGTTGAAAAAGTGTGTAATCCTAGTGCCTTTATCATGTTACGTAAGTGATCAATGATTGTTCTCGACAAGTACTATATCCAACTTCTCCTAAATCAAGTTCTAGCTTAAGTATGCATGTATAAGCCCTCTCAAAAAGAATTAAAATAATGAATTTATTGAGAGAGAGATGGTTTCAGAATTTTAGTAATTTATGCAAGAAAAGTTTAGAAATTTAAGCAATGTTATGGCAAAAGATATTTGAAAGTTTGAGAACATAAATAGGAACTGATTTAGTGATTAATTTGGAAACATTTTGAAAATTTTTGGCTCAAATTCTCACTAAAAAGAGTTAACTTTTTAGTTGGTTCATTCTAGTTGAGTTCATTGAAAAATTGTTCACCTTTGCAGTTTATACTTGCTTAATGGATCAAATTTTACTTGCTAATTGTAAGTCTATCATAATTAACCTAATTCAAACATTTTATATAGACTATTTGTTCTCAAAAGGGCAAAGTTTTCATGTTAATCACCTAAAAACAGATTTGAAAACTTTTTCAAAAGAGAAGAGAGATAAAAACATATATAAACATTTTAATAGAGAAATAAAGCTGAAAAACAAAAGTTAAAACTTAAAATAAACACAGAAACAAAAAAAGGACACAAAAACTAAAAACATCAATCAAACTAAATTCAAGCAAACTTTTAAGAGGGGTGATTTAAAGGGGCAAAATTATCCATTAAATACTAGTAATCAGCAAGAACGTAGTAAATAAAATATCAATAGTAGTCAAAATTTCCAACAGCAAGCAGAATCTAAACACAACAACCAATCAGCAGCAGTTAAAAACAACAATCAAGCATTTAGCAGTTGAGATATAAAACCACCTCCCCCACACTTAAAGATTGTGTTGTCCTCAAAGCAATGAACAAAACCAAGCAATATTAACCAGTAGCAACCAAAGAGCATAAAGGGTAAGTGGAAACTACCTTATCATGACATTTTTTTAATTGAAATGTTGCTGTGATAAAGTGGAAATGAGTTACCAGATTGTGGGATAGGTAAGAATTTATAAGTTACTCTGATATACTAGGGAAGATTTATTGGAGCAGCTTGTTTGACTGCTGCTCAGATTTGTTAAAGTAATCGAAATTCCAGAATTCCCCATACTTGATTTGTTGACCATCTGCAAAAGAGAGAAAAAGAACAAGATTAAAATTATACTAAACAAGGAAAAACGAAATAAATATTTACAAAGTCAGAAAAATGAGCATGGGTTCATCAAAAGTTGCTTCAATTGGTGTTTAAAGTGGACACCAATATATACAAGTTTCTCAAGGAGGTTCATAGATAAAGGTTGAAAAAGGTGGATTGATGTACGGAGTCCTTTATTGTAGCACCTCCACATCTCTCCATGATCTACTTTTTGTTTGATCTTCAACAAAAGATTGCATGAAGACAAGTTGTTTCTTCAAATTAATGTGAGATATGTAAGTAGATTGCTCATCTTCAACAATTAGAGAGCAATATATTTTTCCTTTAAAATCCACCTCAACATATTTCTCCTCATCTTTGATAATCTCTTAGCTATGCACCTGCAAGTTCCTTCTAAGCTCCTCATATCTTATATGTTGCTTTGCTCACTCGAAAATGGTATCCTTGGTTGGTAGATTCAAAGTGGTTGCTCTATTGGAATCACTTCCTCTTGAGCAAGTATCTTGCCTTTCAGAACCGGAGCAGTCTCATATTGAACTTCAGGTTGCTCTCTTTTATCCATAAGTTGATCATGGTGATATTCTGATTGCTCTAAATTATACTCTGGTTGCTCAAGGTGATACTCTACTTGCACCAGATTATATTTTGGTTACTCCAGGTTATATTCTGGTTGCTTCAGGTTATATTCTGGTTGCTCAGTCTCCTGCTCTTCTTGCTCCCCTGCATTATAAACATCATCAACAAGAAACAAGTTAGAATCATCAACAACCTTACCATACTCAATCATGTTTGCTCTATTTTCCTCAATGTTGCTTGGAATGACCACTTCATCATTTGAAATAACCATATTTGCTAGTTGTTGAAATTGGGTTTCCAAGTTCTTGATTGATTCTTGAGTTTGATCCATAAACTCCCTCATCATCACTTCCAAATAAGGTTGCTCAGGCTCAAATAATGGTAAAACTTGCTGGAAGTAATGTTAAGGTAGTTGAAATGGTTGGTGAGGTTGTTGGAACAAAAATTGTGGTTGTTGATGGATGGCACTTTGAGGTTGGGGGAAGAAAAATTGAGGTTGTTGGTAAGGAGACTTTGATTGCTGGAATGGCATTTGAGGTTGCTGGAATAATAGTTTTGGTTTTTTCGCGAGTCTGTTTACTTGCTCAGCTATTTCCTCAACTTTTTCTGAAAGTTTTTTTGACAACCTTAGATTTTGGAAATTTTAAGTTCTTCTCAGATTGCCATTTGTAACTTGTGTTCACCACTTTCTCAATGAGAGCAAAGATTACTTCAGGCTCCATTTCTTCTAGGTTACCATTTGCATGGGTTTCTAGTCAAACTTTATGCTCATCGGTTAAACCATTGTAAAATATTTGCATTTGCATCCACATAGGTAAACCGTGGTTTGGTACCCTTCTTAGTATATCCTTGAATCCCTCCCATGCTTCTTGGAGTGATTCATCTTTAGATTGAGTGAACCTAGAGATTTCATTTCTCATTCTAGAAACCTTGGAAGGTGGAAAATACTTTATCAAGAATGCTTCAACCATCTCCTTCTAAGATGTGGTTGAACCCGGTTGCAAAGATCTAAACCATGATTTTGCCTTTTCCTGCAATGAGAAAGGAAACAACTTTAACTAGAGAATATCATTGGAAATACCATGATTAACTCTAAAAAGATTGTATATTTCAAGAAAATCATAAAGATGGTCATTTGGATCTCATTTGGCAATCCTTTAAATTGAGCATATGATAAAACAAGTTCAATATGGAAGGTTTGATTTGAACAAAAATTTCCCCTTCATCTAGTATCACTATGCATGACATGTGTCCCGATGAAGAAGTTATGGAAAACTCCCTTAGTTTTTGAAGGGGCAGCCAAGTTCTGTCTGCCATCCTGCTTGCTCCACTTGTCTTCTACTTGCTCCAAAAGCTTGCTGGAAAAAAAAAATTCCAGCCTTCTCCCTTTTGCAAGAGAGCTACACAAACTGAACAAACAAGGTTAAAAACTACTAATTTACTCAAAAATTTAAAAACTTACACGTTGCTCCCTGACAACGGGGCCAAAAACTTGTTGTCTGCCCGACGTGAGCGCTCTAGCAAGTGTACTAGGTTATGGTTAGCAGCATAGGGCAAGACCAAGTGTCATTCCCACAGGGAGTAAGGGAAGTAGCTAAACCTTGAAGTAAATCAGTAATTGGAAATCCAAAATATAAAGCGGATGAGAAAATAATAAAGTAAATACTGAAAAGTAAATGATAAGAAACAAAAAGTTTGATTGCTTTGTTTAACTACCGCAAACAATATTTTAAGGAAGAATGCAAGACTAGCAGTCAGACAGATAGTTTAACTTCTCTCTTTTATTTCTAATCTTTTTAAGCATCAAAGATCTAGATTCACTTACTTAAAGTTTTTTAGGCTCAGCCACTGCTTTTTGCCTATACTTCTTTGAAGTTTAACTCTGAGAACCTCCTCTTGCAAGTTATTCTTCAAGCATTAAGAACAAAGTAAGCTCCTTATTTAATTGTAATAGGAATTCCTAGAATTTCTAGTCAACAACCTTTTTTTTTTCTAGAAATGTGTTATGTGTTTAGTTCCGTGTTGCAATTTCTTATTTACACTAAGTATAAGTTTGGCCGAACTTAATGGAATATAACAAAACACATAACAATCTTTTCCTAATGAATTTAGAGATAAAAGAGAGAGAGAGTTTAGACTGTGTTTAACCTGTCTTCCTTACTGGCTTTGCCCACCAAAGGTTTAGTTAGCCATAAAATAAAACATAGATGATAATATTATATTAAATAAAGTAAAAATACAGAACAAGAGATTATATTGAGACAATGGAGGCATGTAAGCCAACCAAAGCTCATTACAAATGATAGAAACTTTCCTATTTATAGTGGTGGGTGGAAGGATCCAGAATCACCACTTGCACAATATAAAATTCAAAAGTAATGTGCTTAGGTCAGCAGCTAAAATACAGCTTTTCCAGAAGATAAGTTTAGCCCAATAAGCTTTCACCAAGTGGCTATTGAAATATTACAACTTGTTCACTATCTCCATTAACAAAAAATTCTCCAACAAGCTTTCCAAAAGTCTTCTAGAAATAAATTATGGGTCTTTTTCTGGTATTGTATTCCGCCACGTCATCATAGCCACATCCTCCTTTTTATGTCTGTTCATTCTGCTTGCTCTGCTCACTTTTCTGCCTGCTCTGCCTGTTTTCTTGACTGCTTGCTTCTATTTTCTCTATGTTCTCTACATATTCCACTGTTTTGAATAGGAACCGAAAATATTAACAAGAAATACTTATAATTCTCTCATTTTAGCTCCAAATTGGACATTTTTAAAGCTAAATTACTAATATTTCCATGGTATAAACTGTACTTATGAACTTAGAAATTTTACGAGCTTTAAGTAGTTGTTACAACTTTCAAGTAGTTGGGTATTTTATTTACTTATACTCTGATCGTTGTTTGTTTCTTGCGTTCTGCTTTTTCTTTTTTTGTTTTATTATGGAGATCTTTTTCTTCAAGTGTTGTTATTTATCGCCTTTTTTTCAAAAATGTCTCATCATTGTCAATTTTGCCCTTAAAATATCACCCCTTATTTAATATAACCACCCCACTAACATTAATTAATCAGAAAATATAGGAAATTAATAAATACTCTATCTTATTTTGACTCTTTATGTTGGTTGTTCTTTCCTTTTTGTTTTTCTAATTCCTTGTATAAAGCATTCCTTATTTATTTTGGATTAATATTATTTTTCATTTAAAATAGAAAATAGTAAATTAACCACCCCACTAATTTTGATGATTAAAATCATTATTGTCCGAAATTGCATTATTTATGTCATAATAATTTTATTTTGAAGATATCATTGTAAAATCTGCTTCACAAGCCTAATACAAATATAAATCTACTTACTATTATTCATAAAAAAAATCTACTTACCATTAATATATACATTATTATTTAACTATATATATATATATATATATATATATATATATATATATATATATATATATATATATATATATATATATTAAAAGAGAATTGATTTAGTTTTCTATTAATAAAATATTTTTTAAAAAAATAGAAACAAAATAGGGTAATTATGTAGTTTTTCATTAAGAAAATATTTAAAAATCAAAAAATTAAAATTAAAAAAATAGAAACAGAATTGAGTTACTATTTAATTTTTCATTAAGAAAATATTTAAAAAATAAAAAAATGAAATTATAAAAATAGAAACAGAATCGGGTAACTATTTAGTTTTCATTTAGACACATTTAAAAAATTAAAATTAAAAAAATATAAAAGAATCAAGTTTCATTTCCATTTTATTAATTTCTTAAATTTTATCCTCATTAATTAATACAGGTGGGGTGGTAATGTTGATGGTTGAAGTAAAATTATTGGTAATTTTTAAGGGCAAAATTGATAATGATGAGGGCTTTTTTAAAAAAAAAGAGGGCGGTAAATAACAATCAAGTTTTTATTTTATTTAATAATATTTTATATTAGTTTTTCAAGCCTCCAATTTTAAGGTGGATCACCCTCGTTACCTTTGGGTTAAGGTTAATGCAGATATATCCAAGCCTGTTAAGAGGAAGATGAAACTTAAGATCAATGAGGCAAATCTCTTAATAGTTTCATTCCAATATGAACGCTTGCCTTCTATGTGTTTCATCTGTGATGCTTTTCAACATACTGATTTTGTTTGTCCTCTCAGCTATTTGTCTCCCACGCCACCTGAACCACTATATGATCACAGTATTCAGGCTCAACTGAAATGCAACATGGTTATCGAAGATGATAAGTGGCTAAGGGAAGAGGATGGGTCCAGTTTAATTCCGACGGGAGCAGCTGCAAACACAAACAGAAATGCCATTATCAGGTAGGAATTAGAACACAAGGGAGCTCAGATACACCAAGTTTTGAACCAAGAGAAGGAAGAAAAATTGGTTGCCATCTCAGACTCCAAGAGGAAATGCCAGGAGAATTCAACAACAGCTATGGTGATAGATTCGTCTGGGTCAGAAACACTAAAATTTGAAGCAGGCTCGAGACTAGGAGCCCGCTTAGCAAAATAAAGATTTTCAGCTAGAACTGTCGGGGGGTTAGGCATGGAACCAATAGTTCAAGAACTCGAGAATCTAGTGTTCTCATTTATGCCTTATATTGTTTTTCTTGTGGAAGTTAAAGTAGATCGTAAAGTAGTTAAGAGAGTTCAAAGACGTATTAGATTTGATTTTATGTTTTATGTTCCGCATTTAAATAATGGTGGGGGTTTGGCTTTGTTTTGGAAGAATAATAACTTGGTCCATCTTAATAAATTCTTAAGAAATTTTATTGATGTTTATATTCATGATGTCTTTTTCCATTGCAATTTGACTTGCTTTTATGGTTTCCCACAAAATGATAGAAGAAAGAGACAAGAATCATGGAATATTTTTACACAATTGAAAGACTTGAGCACTATACCTTGGTGCATTATAGGTGATTTTAATGACATGATGTCATCTAAAGAGAAGATTGGAGGCCGGCCTTGTTCCTTAACTCTTTTGAATGGCTTTCGTGATACATTAAATACTTGTGGCCTCTTTGATTTGGGTATGCTCGGTTACCAATTCACTTGGGAAAAAAGTTGAGGAACTGACAACTGGATGGCAGAGAGATTGGACAGAGCCGTAGCAAACTTAGACTGGACTGAATCCTTCACATCGGCTTGGGTACAAAATGTTATTACTTCAGAATCAGACCATTCAGCCTTACTTTTGCACGTTACATCAGTTCAGACCATCTACCGACTATCTTTCTATTTGGAGAATTCATGGACATTAATGTCGGGCTGTTCGGATATTGTCATGCGTTGTTGGTCAGTTTTGAGGGCTGATTCTGTTCTAGAAAAACTCAGTTTATGTGCAAGGGAGATAGAGGCTTGGGGACGATTACAACTTGGAAATTTTAAGTCAAAGTTGCGTAAATGCAGAGCTGAGTTAACCGAGTTAAAAGAGCAAGATGGTTGGGGAAATTCAGATGAGATTTTCAGCAAAAAAGATGAGCTAGGGTCACTTCTCAAGTAATAAAATATGTATTGGCAGCAACGTTCAAAAGTGACATGGTTGAAGCTTGGAGATCAAAATTCAAAATTCTTTCATCAAATCACCACTTTTCGAAGAAAGAAGAATTCGCTGCAGCATTTGCAAAATGATAGAGGCGAATTGATTTCCTGGGGCTAAGGTTTAGAGGATGAAATTCAAGCTTTTTACACTTATACTACAACAGACACTAATTTTGATCAGCTTATTGAATTAGTTCAACCAAAAATTTCAGCCTCAACTCCTACTGATCTCCAAAGACCTTTCACTAGTGATGATGTGAAGCTAGCAGTTTTCTAAATGTATCCCGATAAGGCTCCGGGACCGGATGGATTCAACCCCGGATTCTACCAGAAGTATTGGGACATTGTAGGTACGTATATTAGAAATTTCTGTATGAGTTGTATTCATATGAATTCTTTTCCTGAAGGTTTGAATGCTATAAATATTGTTCTCATTCCTAAGAAGAAATTCCCAACTACAGTTTCTGACCTAAGACCCATTTCTCTTTGTAGTTTCAAAATCATATCAAAGAAGCTTGATAATCGCATTCAACCTATCATGAATACGATTATTTCAGAGGCTCAGAGTGCCTTTATAATTGGCGTGCGATCACCGATCATATTTTAATTGGCTTTAAAATTGGTCATTATATGAAGAGGAAAATAGTGGGAACTAATGGACTATGCTCCTTGAAAGTTGATATGTCAAAGGCCTACGACATGGTGGAATGGTCGTTCTTATGAGCTATAATGTTGAAGATGGGTTTCCCTAGCAACCTAACTAATGTTACATACAAATTGACTCACAAAGAAGGGAATTTTCAAGAATTCATTCTTCAGGGTGGAATTCAGCAAGGTGACCCAATATCTCCTTACTTGTTCCTCATTTGTGCAGAGGGGCTCACTACTTTGATTCGTAATCGCATATCTAGGGGTCTCCTCCACTAGTGCAATCTTGCTCGTACTGCTCCAACAATTTCTCACCTCCTCTTTGCCGATGATAGTCTTTTTTTCTTTAAAGCATCATTGGAAGAAGCTATAGTCCTCAAAAGCTATTTTTAAATTTACCAGAATGCCTCTGGATAGAAAATCAACTTCAACAAGTCTTCTTTGTTATACAGCCCAAACGTTCACATTTCTAGACGAAGGAGCATATCAGAGTGTTTGAGAGTTAGAGATGTTGACAATCACAACATTTACTTGGGCATTCCGTCATTGATCAGGAGATCAAAGAAGGTTATTTTTTTATCATATACTTGAAAAAGCTCATAAGAAGATTACAATTTGGCAATGAAGACAACTATCTCAAGGTGGGAAAGAAATAATGTTATAATCAGTGTCTCAAACTCTCCCGGTTTACTCAATGCTAGTGTTCCTCTTACCCACTCACACAATTGCTAGCTTGGAGAAGTTGTTTAGTCAGTTTTGGTGGAATTCATTGATTCATTGGATGAGTGGGAACGTCTTTGTCAAGCTAAAGAGCGTGGTGGTATGAACTTCAGAAGTCTTCGCTAATTTAATATCGCTATGCTTTCAAAACAAATATGGAAACTCATTATGGAACCTAGTAGCCTTGTGAGCATGATATTCAAAGCTCAATATTACCCTAACATGTCTTTCTTTGATGCAAATGTTCCTTCAAAATCTAGCTTTATTTAGAGAGGAATGGCTGTAATAAGGCTATTTTGAGACATGGAATGGGGATTCGAATTGGAAATGGTTTGAGCACCTCTATATGGAACTCCAACTGGGTGCCATCGAAGGATAACCCAACAATCCAGTCTAGTCCTTATCCAGGTTTTGAGAATGCAGCTGTCCATGCACTTTTGACTACTGATAGCAGAAATTATGACAATAACTTATTAAACTTAGTGTTTACAGCCCATGAGCAGAAGCTCATTCGTAGCTCCAGCTACTGTTGAACCCAACATTTGATACAGTTTTCTGGAGGATTGAAAATCGGGGTAATTTTTTTGTCAAATCATGTTAATATGCTCTATTACAAGACTTAGATATTAGCTCATTACCTTTAAATTTTCAATCACATATTTGGTCCAATCTTTGGTCATTGAGTCTGCCATCACGAATTCAAATATTCCTATGGAAATTATCAACAAACTTTTTGCCTACTCTTACACGACTTCAGGATAGAATTGTAGATGTTGGTTCATTGTGCCCTATTTGCGAAGAAGGTAATGGAGACACTTTCCATGCATTATTGGGTTGCTACTTTGTATTTCCCATTTGGAATGAAGTGTTTCCAGAGGGCTGGCCTATAACCATCCATTCAATTACCTTGTGGTGGGAGTGGATATAGACCAAAGATAGGAACATGATTGAGAAAGCTTCAAGTATACTTTGGGCTATTTGGTCATGTCGGAACCAATTCGTATGGAATGGAAATTCTGGGTTGCTTCACACTTCATAAGACATGGATTGGGTTTTCTTCAAGAGTGGAGAGCTGAAAACCACAATTCGACTATCAGTCCTTCTACGGTGACTAATCATTTATGGAGAAAGCCTCCAAATAATTGGATCAAATGCAATGTTGATGCTAGCATATTCGATTCTGGAACTCGAATGGGAAATGGATGTGTGATACGAAATGATCAAGGTCAAGTAGTTGCGCCCCGATCATTACTTTTAGATGGTGGTGGAGATCCTTTTCTTGCAGAAGCAATGAGTTGCAGAGAGACACTAAGCTGGTTAAAGCATCTAGGCATGGACAATGTGATAGTTGAGCTTGATGCTATCAATGTTGTCTCGGCTTTGAATAATAATGTGCCTTATTTTTCGCCTATAGGGCTTATTTTTCACGATTGTAAGAACCTTTTATTATCTTTCTCGAATATTAGAGTAGTCTATGTTCACAGTTCTGTGAATCAGGCTGCACATTAACTAGTTAAAGCAGTTGATTCTTCGACAAGTAGAGAGACATGGTTCCATGTATGTCCACCTTTAATTAGAGCTATAATCGCCTCTAATTTAATATAATAGACTCATACTCTTCACTAAAAAAAAGCCTCCGACTCATTAAAAGTTTTGTATTTCATAGTATTAGCACTTTAACTGTTACATTTATAAAAAAATTGAATCTGAAAATTTCAGCGCTTAAAATATTCTTTTTTCACAATATTCTTTTTTTTCTTTTTTATTTATATACATCCTTTTATTTTATTTTAATAATATTATAGCCTAGGTTTCTGGATTCTGCTTGCCATTAAAAGAATTAATTGGTTATAAAGACAACATGTCTTATGTAAATCCAAGAACAACAAAATGATGATTTACTAAAAAAAATTATACACCAATAAATAATAGGCTAGCCAGATTTCCATGGCATAGCCCAATATAAACATTTGAAGAGCGGAAAACAACAATACAATTAATAGAAAATCGAAAAATTAAAAAAATAAAAATACAATAAGTAGTTAAGCACACTTGAAACCCTGGGGAGCCTTCTTGCTACAATAGTTAAGCAACAAGCTCAAATTAACAGGAAGGTTAAGATTAATACCCAAAATGCTAGCTTTAATAGTAGTGCAAAGGCACACAGCAGCTTCAAGATCAGCAAGGCCTTCAATAAGGCTGCAGCAAGGGGTCTTAGGAGGGGTTCCAACTGTCACACTCAACAAATCTTTCAATAAATTAGCACAAACACCCAATTTTAGGGTATCTTTAGTGCAATGATTTGCTGGCTTTGGTGATGGCTTTGGTTTAGGCTTTACTGGGTGACTACATGGATCACAACAGCTCACTAATGTGAATAAAATTAGGTTAAGTGAAAGGAAAAGGGCAGCTGAGGCTTGTGCTCTTGAGGTCATTTCTGATCTTATTTTTGAGTAATGGGATTTTAGTATTAGTGGTGAAAAATGGTGAAGATGGTGTGGGTTCTTATAGTTGAAATTTTATGAAGGTTTAATTGTTTATATTTTAGTTCTGATAATTGTATAGAAGTAGATGATGTGTACACATAATGTTGTTATATTTTCTATGAAATTATGCATGCACAAGCTGGCACTAGAACATGCTTGGTGATGCCATTTTGTATTCTTAAATTTTTGTTTTATTCGAAGGAATAATAGATCACCCTTTTGAAATTAGTTGCCTCCTTTGGAGAAAATCTAAAAGAATCTTTTTAAATACTTATAATAAGGTAGAAGTATATCGATTGGGTATTAATGGTTAAGGATATGTGATAAGGTGAGTTGGAGGAAAAAAAAATTAGGTTGAGAGTTGTTATTGTTTTCTAAATACACATAATTACTATAACGCTATTACATCAGTTTGAAGATAGTTTTATACTCGTGTCAAACTGATGTAAATATATATATATATATATATTATAGTTTGATTACATACTACTTATGTAAAATTGATTTAATTGTGTTATAATTGTGCATTTGTAGTTAAATTTTGTATTATAGTTATGTGTATTTAATTACGTTGTATTTTAAATATTTGATAACTATAACAACTATAGTTAGAGAGAGCAGCGTGATTGAAAATTGAGATTAACGTTTTGTGGGGTATGTATATGACATATTATATTGCCTTTTATTTAAGTAAATCTATTGCATTAATAACGAACTAGAGGACCCAATCACAATAGAGTGTGATCATAATGATTTAAAGATTCATAGCAACAGCTGAATTGTAGCCGGCATGATAAGGAACGGCAGAAAAAAATTTCCTGTGATGCAATATAGTCAATCCCGACGAGAAGGCTGAGATGGTGAGGCCTAACTGCAGTGATGACCGCAACATCATCGTAAGGTTCAATTTCGAGGTTGTATAGGCACAACGTCGAAACATCAAACTGTCGACTCAGATCAAAACCGAGATTCAAGCCGATAAACAAATTCACCTTCCAAGGAAGAAACATCATACGAAATTTGTCCATCCTTAAGACCCAAGCCGATAATCAAAACCGCTTCAAGGGAATGGTATTGAAGTAGTACATTCCGATGAGGAACCAAAGCTCCGGCAAGACCGAAACTGCTCAACTCATACGAGGGGCTGCAGCCAAAGAAATCGCAACTGAGAGGTTCGCAATCACTACTGCCCGAGAGACCGCCGGCGGTGAGACCGTCGACGTTAAGAAAAAGATTTGAGCGCCTAGGGAATAGATAAGAGCCCTAGACGCCTGCTCATAAACGCTCATAAGGAGAAGTTGCGAGGGCTATCCCCTTGATGAACTGCAGGCCAAAACACCGGTGAAAGCAAGAATATAGATGAGGGGTGTTTGTCCCCTTGAAGGACTATCAGGAACAACACCAGTAAAAAGAGAAAAAACTGAGCGACTTAACCATCTACTCCTTAACGATCCGAAGGAGGAGATGAGAAACGATCCGTCCGTTGTATTGGAAACGAATCATAGATGGAGGAGCAGCAATTCCAATGTCGAATTGCCGATTAAATCATTAGTAAAAGAATGCATTTGGGCGGCTAGAATTCAAGATAGAACCCTAGCCGCCTTCTCAATATTGCTTTTTTTAATTATTTTCTGACATATTATATTACCTACAAGCACTAAGATTTTAAGAGGGTGAAACTCATCTAAGCGCCGTGAACTTTATCAATTTTTACCGTTTATTTTCTGATCAATATTTTCAATACCACTACAAAAAATTAGAGTTTTGAGGAAAAGAACTTCAAGACAACTTAAACAAATTGTCTCTGATTCTAATTTTTTAATTAGTATTGAGGACCAAAAGACGTTTGGTCTCCATATGTTTTAGATTTGGGTATTGAGGACAGCCGCATTATATATCAGCATATAAATAATCAAATAATAATTAAAAAAAATAAATATTATTATACACTTACAAAGAAAATAAAAGAAAAGCTCGTGTATTTTCAATCGCTAGTCTCCTAGCATAACCTAATTTTTATCGTGTAAAAGACTAAAAGAGAACCGCACCTCCGCCTCTCGCACCCCTCGTTGAAATCGTTCTACTTTCTGCCTCCACCATTAACCAGTTCCATCCATCTCATCCTTCTATCCCCATTTATCTTTCTGTGCATGCCATTTCTTCCTCCGGTCCTCTCCCAGTTGGCGAATTTAATGACCAATCGGAATGGCTTAGCATGGGATTTTAGTTACGATGACTCCGAGCAGGTGTGTTTTTTTTAATTTATCGCAATTTATTTTTGTTATGGTTTTTAATAGTTAATTTATGTAAGATTAGGGTTCATAATTTGTTAGAGTGTTGTCTATATAGAGTCCAAATCCCTAATTATCATTCCTTCTTGTCTATGTGATACATTTGCGTTTAGGGATTCAATTGTCTGTAATTGGCTTCTGCGATTTGAGTAAATGATGTTGCCATTTAGCTTTCGTGAGTTCTATTAAACTTTCCAGGCTATATAAAGCCATGCCCCTGTAATTTCCAATCATGGAATTGAATAACAGATTATCAGTTTCTCTCTCTAGTTAGTTACTTTCTCTCTCAAGAACTCTCTTTGTATCACTATGTTTTGGGAAGAGCTTTCGTTAAAGGTGTTGGAGTTACTGGAACCTGCACATGATAACCAGAAAATGACGTGTTCTGTAATTTTGTAGTATGATTCATTAAACTGTCTGAGCTTCTTTTTATTGTGATGCCACGGATGGCTGTTTGCAACTCCACTTCAGGGTCAATTGGAAACAACCTCTCTGTAATTACAGGGGTAAGGTTGCGTACACCCGACCCCCCCTTACCCCGTTTGTGCGGGAGCCATTGGGGTAATGTTGTTGTTGTTTGTTGTTGTTATTTGTTTTTTGTTGGTGGTAGTTTGATGAAGTCCTTTTTAATATGGCATCTTTTTCATATCAGATGGTGATTTTTTCAGTGGAAATAGTTTGCCTTGTCCCGTATATGGGGTGATTGGAGTCCCTGTTCTAGGAAATTTTTATCAGATGAAAACTAAGTGTATTGTGGATAACATTATAATCTATATTTTGCAAGGACAGTTAAATGCTTGGGAAAGTTCTGTAATTTATTGAAGAAACTTTCTCATGCAAAGAAAGTAAGCTTCTTTCTTATTCTTAATCATTTGAATGTAATTAAGTTATGATCTCTTGTCTAGAAAAAGAGAATGATAAGCTAACATGGCTTAAGCTTTCATGCCATGAATGTGTTTAAATGATCAAAATATCCAAGTTCGGCCATGCTTCGTTGTTGACATCTTTGTAAATTATATGTGGTTAATTTTTTTTAATCTTTCCTCCTTGTGAACATCAATTCAATGCAATCTTTATCTTAGTTATTTGTAGTTCTTTATTGTTTTAGGTTGCATCCGCGTATACATATTATTCATATAATGTATTATAGATTAGTGCATAAGGTATTTTGCTTTGTAATGGGAACCTTCTTTTCAGATATAGCCTAAGATGCTACAAAAGATGAAACTATGAATTCAAAATGAGTGGTCCTTGATTATATAATATAAGTGATTTTGAATTGGACAGGACAATGAAGATTAGTTGATTCAATCCACTTTATGATCCAGTTATGCTGCAGGTATTTAATTAAACTTAAAATTGAACTACAAATTTCATTACTGATACATGCAAAGAGGGTTGTTTAATGGGAGTTGCATCACTAAACTCTTTGTCAAGGTACGTATCTTAAATTTTGGTGTGATATGGTTTTCATTCTAATGTAATTACTTGTGTTGTTTTTTTATGTGATCTGCAAATTGTTGTTCTTTGTTGCGGTAGTGTTTTGGCAATATGGCTTGGTCGAAATTTTCATTTCAATTCATAGTTTAGTCGTATTTTTATCTTTTACTTGTAGCTCTATTATGTGTTAGCTGACCTTGAAATTAATTAACTGTTAATAGTTTGTCTTTTAGACCTGTCCTAAGTTAATTAGTGTATTAGTACTTTTGATCTTTGAGTGCTGCACAAACTTTCTTATCGTCTGATTTTGTCTTTTTTTCATAGTTTGAGTACTAGAAACTAATAAAGGGCTCTTAAAAATACATAGAACATGAACGAGCAAGCACATATATTGTTTTTTAGTTCATATTTCCAGTTTATGTTGACAAATGATATTTCATTTCAATTTCCTCAAGTGGGTATAACATTTCGTTGCACCTTTTGTTCATTTTTAAATATAATGTTTGAGTTTCTTCTAGTGCTTAAACTTTCTAGGTGCTTGGGAAAGGAAGTGCATGTACAACCATACTAGGTAATCGCAGATAGAATCATAATAGCACAGTCATTTTTAAAAAAAATTTCTTATATTCATTCATAAACTCTTCTTGTCATATGGACTCGCAAGGAATCCCTGATAATAGATGGCCAAGTACTTCAAAAGTTGCCCAAGGTTAGTTATTTTCACTACTTCCCTAATCTTATTTCTCTAATTTTTTATTTATAATTTTAAGAATTGCCAATGTTATGTGCTTTTTTCTTGACAAGAGTTGAATGTCTTGAAAATAATCCTATGTCTCATTTTTGCGTATGAGAAAGGTGTCAATTTAGAGGTAGTAATTTGTGCTTCATTATTTGTAAAATGAAAGGCACTTGATAGCTAAAACTATTTAACTAATAATTCTCTAGCTCTCAAATGAAAGGTAAAGGCTTTTAAATTGTCTGTATAAATTTTAACATAAAATTCTATCATTTTGTTTCTTTTATAAATGTGTTTTTTCTTTTGTCAATGATTATGCACTCTATATTTTAGATCACTATAATTTGGACAAGATGCAATGTTCATTTACATGTACAATTTTTTTATAAGACTAGGTAAGAGAAGATGACTTTATTCTTGCACTTTTAAATCTTGAAATTGTGAACCTGAGTCCTTGCTCATTTACCAACATTTTATTTAAATTAATGAGGTAAAAAACACTTGATTGATATATGATTTGTTCGATGATGTTCTTGTTTCCTATATTGTCATTTTGAAGATCTTGCTTTCAAATCATGTATAAAATCGTTGTCCATCTAATGCTTGTGGCAGCTCCCTTCAATCCAAATAATTGAGATAGTGCACCAACTATTTGTATGACCATTGCATAAGGTCCCTAAAATTAGGGACCAATGTCGTCTCTATTTAATTAGGAGACGGTAAGTGTCCCATTTTTCTAAGATAAATAGTTGTCTTCTAATAGAGAACATAAGTCGTCTTTATTATTTAGAGACGAAAATTGTCCCAATTGTTAAGGACAAATAATCGTGTTTAAGAGTAGAGACAAAAGTCGTCTTCTTATAATAGGGATGACAATCGTCTCTCATATTAGAGACGAAATTCGTCCATATTCTTAGAGATGGATATCGTCCTTAAAAATAGAGACAACATTCTATTTTTCGTCCCCTATACTTTCTGGTACGGAGGTATTAGGCACGCATGAAGAGGACGACAAAATCGTCTGCTAAAGTTTAGAAGACCATTTTTCATATTTTTGAGGACAATTTCAGTTGTCCCCGAAAGTCCTTTTTTTGTAGTGTACATTCTGTTTTGGTAGTATCCGATTTAATACTGTTTTTTTCTGGTGTGAAATACAGCTCCTTTTTAACATTCGACATGATGCGATTTTTAAAGAAAATCAGATTTTGAATTTTAACGGTTAGATATGAATCATACTTTCTAGCATAAAGCATGAATTTTTTATGAACTTGAGAACAAATTTACTTAGAAGAGGACATCCCAACTAGATATGAATCCCCACAAATTAATAAAAATACCAAACTCGAACTGTTTTTAATATAAAAGAAAACGATTCAATAAAGCTATTACACAAGATTGACACTTTCAAAAACTAGTCTTTTGAAAAGAATCAGGGAAAATGGTAAACATTTTTTGAAAGAAACCAATATCTTTAAAATTTATGATATATGTCATTTAGATTAGTTCATTGTTAATATAAGATAGAAGCATTATGTATGGAATAAAAAAAGTAAATACTACGTATAAAATAAAAAAATGTATAAAGTAAAAAAAAAAAGGTTAAGAAATCAAATGCGAAATCAAGAAAAATACAGCGAGATGCCCTTTGACTTAAAAAACGAAACCTCTTCCGCATATTGTATTACAAAACAAAGTTGTGTGTTTAGAATACTAATTATTAGTGTAGAATGATTCTAATTAACATGACATTGTGCTGGCCTATAATAATTGTATTGGTTTTAGTAGGCTCACATTAACAAGTTGCTATTTCTCTTTCAGTATGGAAATTATTGAACAAAGGAAATTATTTTGTTGATCTAACCTTAACACACACGCAAAGAGTGTATGAAGGTAGTCTTGTAAATGAGGTGAACTATTTATGCACAGCTCAGTGTTTGGCTCGATAAAAGCTTGGACGGCTGTATTTGTTATTGAACTATTTTTGAACATAATTTTTGGGCCCAGTTTGGAAATAAATCGAACATGAACAAACATAAGCCCGGCTCGAAAGCTCGTGAACATGCTCGATTAGAGACTCTTGGATAAGTACATGAACTGGTTTGTTAAAATCTGGTGAACTGCATTTCTTATAATTTTTACACCTTAAAAAATAGAACTTTAATTATGAGTAAAAATTATTCTAGGCATATATACTTAAAATATTTATTATTTTAGTTCTACCTATCATATTAATTTATAGTTTGTTGATATAAGAATTTTTAACAATTAAAAACCACTTTAGCCATTCTTCCCTTACTCTTTCCTACATACTTCTTTAATAGCTAATTTTTTTTCCTCGTCTAAATTTAGCCTTATTTTTCTAGTTGACCTCCATCTTTTATAAAAAAAAGAATTTTTAACAATTTATTCTATAATTACTAAATGATATTAGAAGTATGGAATCTTAATATTATATAATATGTAATGAATTTGATATTGTTATTTTTATTTGTGATCAAAATTAATGAGCTCGTAAATTTTTGTGAATAAACGAATTGTTAAACGAACCGTTCGCAAACATGAATTTCGAGCTCTAATCAAGCTCAATTCTTGGTTCAAAATCGTTAAAAACTTAGTGAACAAACATGAAAAAGATGAAACTTGGCTCGTTTATAGCCCTATACAAACCTGATAACCGAGCAAGCATATAAGTTATTTGAATACACTCAAAGTAAATTGGCTTGTGTAAACCTCCAATGTACTTCACTTATACATAAGTCTCCAATGTTATTTATTTCAGACGTGAAAGTCACTTATAAAAGGATGTGGGGGAAGAAATTATATAACAGTAAGCCACTTAGATTATGGTAAGAAACAAATTCCACCACTTGTATTGCTCTTTAAACTAATTTTTAAAAAAATATGCAAGAAACTTATTTAAAGCTGTTAATTAAGGAATAAATCTAATGTCTTGTTTCCCGTCACCCATTTAATTTTTAACACGTGTCAGATTTTTATTACATTTTATTCTTTTTTAGTTTTTGTTTTGTAGTTTTAAAATAAAAAAAAATAGAACTGGAGGAGATATAGAAGAATATAATTAGGGTTGACGATGGGGCTGGAAATCCCCAAACTCGATAGGGATCCACCGCGATGAGGACGGAAATCCTCGATAAGAATCCTTACAGGGTGGGGATGGAGATTTTTTTATTCCCCGAATCTTTAATGGGGATAAGGAAAACATTCTCCAACCAGATAAATCTTTGAATTCGATAAGTTTAAATGAGTTTAAATTTACAATATACTCAAACATTTACAAAAATAATTAAATAAGTACAAATACCTTAATTACAATTAAATATAAGAATATAAGACTCATAAGGTTTATATTACTATAAAAACAAATAGAAAAGACTTAAAAATTGAAATTTTTTTTTCTAAGCATTGAAATGAAATAATTTTAGCTATACTTTATTTAAATATAAATTTTTCATATTTATTATTCTTAACGGGAAATTAGGGAATACCCCATGGAAAAATGGGGAATCTCTTATAGAGAACGGGGAAATTTTTTTTCCTGATTTCTTATAATGGGGACGGGGAATGTATTTTCTGCCCCATTAAGCCCCACTTTCAACCTTAAATATAATTCTGGTTTCCATGTAAGTTGAAAAGGAGAGTGCGCGGAAACATACACAACATATGTAATAGAAGTGCAAACATATATGTAATAGTCCAACACATAAGCTCCTATTTTTGCTGAGTCCTTGTTCCTAGAAATCATGAATTTAGCCCTCAATATATAATATTGTGTTTCTATACAATTCTATCTTTAGGTGAACCGTGTAAAAATGAACGTTTGACAATCTCAGGTGTACATGTCATACGATCATATGCCTTTTTCTTGAATTGCCATCAATGATCAATTCTTTGATTATATATCATAATAATAAGTTTGTTGGAATCATTGCATACTATAATTCGTTATTTACTCAGGTCACTTTCGATTCATTCGGAGGACAACAAGTATAAACCGATTGGTAGCTCAAGCTTGTTAGAAGAGGGGCGAAACTCCAAAAATCAGTAGATGGATTGGAAATGAGCTAAAAAAACAGCTAGGAAACTCAGGTTTGAACTCCATGTCGTTCCAAATAATCAATAATCAAAAGAAGAGAGGAAAATCAGGCTGCTCATACAGTAATTGACCTTGGTTTTTGGACTCCTTTTTGAATGTATATACAACGGAGTGGCAGCAACGATGTTGAAATTGTCTCTTGGAAGCTCATACTTGAAAGAGTCAAAATATTAGATATATTAGAAAATAACATTTGATATTATTAGATTGGATATGATATTTGAATTTAAATTGTTATCTATTTGTCTTTAGATTTTATATCCTTGTAAGCCTATAAATAGGCATTCATATCAATAATAAAACTGTGCTTCATAAGTGTCATATGGTTCTGTGTGCCAAGGTACTGCTCTGCCGTATTGCTTTATCATAACCTATAGTCATATTCTACAACAAAAGATTATTATAAACTATAAGGCAGGCACTGATTTTATAGACATTATTTCACAAACGGACATGGAAGGAAGAGGCAATATGTAAGAAGCCTAGAAGCTGAGCCTTTCCTTTCCTTATTACAAAAACACAAAACAGAAATTAAACTAGCCACATGTAAGTGACGCTTTATTTAATAATGTTAATTGGCATTATTTATATAGATAGATAAGTAATAGCCAAAAAACACATGTATGTTAAGTATTAGAAGGATCAGTTAAGAGTGCACTGGAAACCGGTGGGAACAGTCCTGCCGCAAAGAGACAGAACTAGCTGCACTAAAATATTAAGTTGAAGGCTGAGGATGCTAGGGACATTAAGTTTTAACGCAGCACAAACGCAAACAGCAGCGTCAAGATCAACGAGACCAGAAATTAGTGTGCAGTGGTTGGATGGGGTCATTTGATGGACATCAATTGGGCAAGTTTGAGCACTCACCATGCTGAACATCACAAGGTTCACGCACACCAGGAAAGCAATGCTCGCTTGTCTTCTCGATGCCATTTTTACTGATTTTAATTGAGTTTTATCTTTTTAATGGATTGAGTTGTGTATTTGATGGATTGATTTTAAAGGGTATTTATAGACTCTAATTTTGTGGTTTTCAACTTTCATTTCTTCTTTTAATTTTGTCCATTTGAATTTTGCATTTGCCTAACTTAGCCTAATCTTAGTTATGCTGGGTAGGGTTGAAAATGGAGCGGGAATTACCCGAATTTGATGGAGATCTGCCGCGATAAGGATGAAGAATCTCCAATAAAAAAATCCTCGTGGAGCATGGATGGAGAATTGTTTTGCACCCGAAACTTTGATGGATATGGAGATGGAAAATGCATTCCCCTATTAGATAAATCCACGAATCTGACACCAACTAGTCTCCATTGGACAACCCCAAATATTCCCCTCCAATTATTTTTTACATTTTGTATTAATTATAGTTTGATATGGTTGGCCTTATAGACATGGACTTAAGTCCTTTAAATATGTTAGGCCAAACGCATTTATTACCACCCAAAAGTTGGCTCTGATTATCACGTGCCACCCATTTTTCATCATTATCACTTTGACTCCTACAGTTCGCAAATCTGTATAACATAACATCCTACACACTGACATGACATTGGTTAACTTTCCAAGAGATGCGATTCTGAATTTTGATTAAAAATAAATAATATTTATAAAATAATTATCTTCCCTCTCTCTCTCCCTCTTTACCCTTCTCTTCTTTTCTGCCATTGAAGCTCATGATTATTATTTTTTGGGTAAAATTTAAAAACATATCCTCTAGTGCCTTTAAAAAGAGGATTATAAATTTTTTTTCGAAATGAGGATTATGGTTTTAAAAGTTCCCAACAAAAGAAAAAAATTACAAAATGCCCCTTGTCTAATGTTACAGATGGTATTTTAATTAAGGGTAAACTTAAAAAAAGTACCGTGTGATTTCACTCATTTGCAAAAAGGGGTCTGAGGAATTTTTTTTTATAAAATGGGGTCTATGGTTTCAAAGAAATTGCAAAAGGGGCCTATGAATTCAAAATAGTGGTGTTACATTAAATATTTTAAATAATTCAACATTCTAATACTTTAACCTTATTATTTAAAAATTATACGTCATTTTAGTAATGTTCGAAGATTTTTTATTTTTTTTATGATTTTTTAAAATTTGTCGTAATTTAATTAAAAAAATATTTGCACTATTTCAAAAATTTCCAAATTTTTCACTATTGTGTATTGTATATTTAATAACCATCCTGCAAAAATTCAGATAAAAACGAACAAGATTACCCATTTTGGTGACATAATTTAATATTGATGATCCTTTATTTGCAAATTTTAAAACCACAGACCTCGTTTTGCAAAAAAAATTCCTCATACCCCTTTTTGCAAATGAGTGAAACCATAAGGTACCTTTTTAAGTTACCCTTTAATTAATTCAACATTCGTATAATTTATCCATACTACTTATAAATTATATGTCAAGATTTGAATAAGTTTCGGAAATTTTTCATTTTGTTATGATTTTTCAAAGTTATTATCATCTTTTAATTTTACAAAAATACTTAAACTTTTCAAGATATTTCAAAATTTATGACTGGTGTGTGTTGTATTTTTATTAACTAACCTGCAAAATTTTAGTTCAAAATGGACAAGATTACACTTTTTTATGACATGATTTCAAATTGAGGATCTTTTGTTGTCACTTGTTTGCTAACTTTTAAAACGGCATTCCTCGTTATTGGGGAAATGTAGAGGAATTATGGAATATCGATAGAACAATAACACTCTTAATTTATAAAAATTGCTCTCACTCTCGCTTTGAAATAGAACTCACTTTTTATTAGATGGAAGAAATGATTTTATTTTGTAACCTCCATTTATTCAATCAATATTCCATAATTCCTCTACATTTCCCCAACAAAGTGGTACTAGAGCTAGTTTTGATCCTGATCCTCTTCCCGAGAAAGAATTTCAAAGTCAGTTTAAGAAGTTCTAAGTGTTGCAATAGTCTAGAAGTTTTGCAAGAAGTTTGCCTAAAGCGCTGCAAAAGACTTATGTAGGTGTTGCCTTAAGTCGAAGGTGTTACAAAAGGCATACAAAAGTGTTGCAGTAGCCCTTGTACGCCTAGAAATAAATCTTTTCTTAAAAATCCTCCTTAAAATGAATACCAATAGTATTTCCTTCAAATTCCCTCAACTTACAGAAACGAATTATAAAAATTGGTGCATTAAAATGAAAGCGATTCTTGGAGCCCAAGATGTTTGGGATATAGCCCAAGTTGAAGATGTACAACTGTCACAAGCAGAAAAAGACAGTTTGCATAAAAGTCGCAGGAATGACCAGAAGGCTCTTAGTCAAATCCATTAAGGGCTGGATTATGTAATGTTTGAGAAGGTGGCAGAAGCAACCACCTCCAAGCAAGCTTGGGATATAATATGAGTTTCTCTTCAAGGAGAGGAGAAAGTAAAAAAAGTTCGACTACAAATGTTGAGATGAGAGTTCGAGATGATGAAAATGAAGGAAACAGAAGTTGTTGTTGATTATTCCTCATGAGTAAAATCTGTTGTTAATCAAATGCGACAGTATAGAGAAAAACTCAATGAATCGAGAACTGTAGAAAAAATTCTACGGTCGCTACTACCAAAGTTCTATTACATAGTAGTGGCCATTGAAGAGTCACGAGACAAAAGTGCAATGATTGTTGATGAACTTGTTGGCTCATTGCAAGCACGTGAAGAAAGGCTGAATAGACAGAAAGAGGAGTCTATTGAACAAGTCTTGGCAGCAAAGGCTTCATTCAAAGGACAAAGTAGCCGAGATCCTAGTCATTACGAACGAGGACGTGGTAGAGGTCGTGGAGGAAATTGTAGAGGAATAGGATATGGAAGAAATCAATAATTTGGAAGAAATGATGAAAGTAATCAGTCCACAAGAGGCAGAGGTCGTGGATGCGGACGAGGAAGAGGAAGAGGAAATTGGAGGCAAAATGAAGGACATGACAAGTCCAATATCCAATGTACAATTGATCTAGATTTGGCCACTAAGCAGCAGAATGTCGGAGCCCACCGAACCAATCAAAGGAGATAGCCAACAACATCCAAGATGAGGAGATAATCAACACGGTTTTACTAACTCGTGAAGGTAACCACAGTCAAGAAAATAACATTTGGTATCTTGACAATGTGGCGAGCAATCACATGTGCGGTGATGAGAAGATGTTCGTAGAACTGAATAAATAGTTCAGTGGAAATGTCGTCTTTGGAGATTCGTCAAAAGTTCCTAGTCAACGAAAAGGAACCATTCTGATTCGGTTAAAGAATGGAGAGCAGCAGTTTATCAGTAATGTGTATTATGTTCCAAACATTAAAAGTAACATTTTTAGTTTGGAACAGTTGTTGGAGAAAAACTACCAAGTTCACATGATGCATCGAAAGTTGGTGTTGTTGAATAAGAAGAACGAGCTGCTTGCAAGTGTTAGGAACTAACAGTCACTTTGAATATGCATAATAGGAATGGCGGAAATTCAAAATTTTGTCCCTTGTCCTTAGGAACTCCTATTAGTTGCATATAAATTAATTAAAGCCTTAACTAAATGAATTCTCTACCTAGGTTAGCATGCATAGGCTAAGCATACCATAATTCTAAATTATATCATAGCATAAATATATTTTATACTAAGCATGTTGTAACTCTAAGTTATAACCTAAGCATAAAATAAACTAAGCATGCAAAACAACCTAGTGCTTTAGATAAACCTCCTTGCACAAGCCTCTAAGTGTAGGATAGCTTCTATGAGTATCAACATGAACCCCACCAACCGAAACCTCCTAATGAGGAACACCTATAGAGCCTTGAGTAGCTGCTAGACCACTCTAAAAGCCCACCCAAAAATATAAACTAGAGGTGCTTCAATAAATTCAAGCTCCTAAAAAATAACTAGCATTTAAGTCAACTCGAGAGATAGCAAGTTGGGATCTCAAATTAAGACATAGAAGGAGCTTTGTACAAATTGGAAAGGAGCATGGAAAAGCCTACTTTTAGGCTTGGGGAGCAAAATCGCTCCCCAGCTTTCCAATGTGGGATGGCAAAAAAACCCATCCCATATGCGGGTTAGCCATGCGGATCCAATAGGATCTGCGGGCTGCCCCACCACACACAGCATGCATGACACACTGTGTGTGCTGCAAGCTGGGCTTGCGGTGGAGCTCGTGCTCGGCTCCCTAGGGCGAGCTCTTTTGACCCCGTACTGTGGGCTCTTGTGCACGCTCCCCAGCAGCGTGCCGCGAGCCCACAGTCCCTGAATAATTTTTTAGGTAATTTTTAACTAGGTCCAACCTACTTGGAAAAATTCTCTTTCAATCCTTTTCAAATTTATATTTTATTTTATGACCCTAATAAATTAGTTACTGATCAAAATAAAATCTTGGTTTCACCAAAATTGATCTAATCATTTTAATCAATATTTTAATTTATTTATGACCCTAATAATATTAGTTATCGATCAAAATAAATTCTTGGTCTAACCAAATAATAATCCAATTATTATTATGTTATATTTTCGTAATAGAATAAATCTATTAATTCTTTACTCAGTCTGATGACCTTATAGGATCCCGAATTATTGAGCTCTTAAGGCTTAACCAATCCTTGTTCTATAGGAACTATTGTCTTGAGGTTCTAGACTGTGAATAAAACTCGATTACCTTAAACGACTGTAGTACGCCTCTAGCAAGGGTCCACCATCCCCAATTACTCGGAACGTCATTTGTGCTTATGACTTAATCCTGGTTAATGCAATAGTTGCCCAATGCGATCAACTCCTTCCATTCTTTAATATTAGTACTGTCTAGTTTGTTGGGTTCGGCTAAAGTGTTAACCCACTAATAGCGAGGTTGCTCCAAGCTATCCCAGTTATTTACTTGTTACTAAAGTATATTGCTTTTTACCATAATGTGTTTGACTAGAAACTATTTCTATCAAACATATACTCTAATCAGAGGTTTATAGCAATCATCACTTCAACAAGTGGCCAGGTACAACTCCTTAATATATCAGGAGTGATGGATTCTTTCCGACTGCAAAGCTTACCAACGTGTTGTCAACATTATACCAGTAATCATCCGTCACACCCTAAATTAATGAGTGCATAGGAATGACCAAAAGTAGAGCGATAGTACCACACAAGGTAACTACAGTAAAACCTTTATAAATTAATACTTTTGGGATCGAGATATTTTATTGTTTTAGCGAGATATTATTATATCGATAAGTTAATAATTTATTAATTTAAAGATGTTTTACGTATAAACTTTAAATTTCCAAGTCCAATGTACATTCACAAAATAATTGAATTTGTCAAGTTCATTGTTTTTGAATAAGAAAAAAGTTAGTTCATGGTACCAAAAAAGAAATTACAAAACAAGTTTAAAGGCACATTTCTTCTCCATGTACATTAAACATGGTTAGAAATTGATCACTACGTAAATTTTGGAGAAGACATTCGTGTGCTTGAAAACTCGATTACGGGTATGCATTATCAGCACAAAATAGATGTAACTCACTTGCTAGATTATCCTGGTGAATATAATAAATGTTACGAGGTTCAAAGCATTGAAGAAATTTTGGCGGATATCATTCAAAATTCGGTCGATGACGAAGTTGAGGATGATTCAATAGCTTTGGAACTGGTCACTCGGAAAGAAGCATTGCAAACAATTCTTCACAACTTTTTATTGCAATACGAGAAGACAATGCCCCGACTCTTAAGTGCAACGAGGAGATTTAAAGATGAACTCAATATAGATTTGAAGTTAAAAAACAAGTGACTATAGATTCATTTTTTACTAGACAATCTTAGAATTTGGAATCTTTTAGTAATTATTAATTTATAGTTTTGTTAGGACCAATATATATACACTGGGATTTCAAAAAAGTTATTATCTTATTATTTTATCGATTGGGGTCCAATTTTGTAATGGTCCCAAGTTGGGATTGGACAAATTATTAATTTTATCGAGGTTATTAATTTATCGAGTATTAATTTATAGAGGTTTTACTATAGTATCTCAAGTACGAGGATATTCGCAAAGCTATTGCATAAAGATAAACACTAACAATATGATATATTTATTAAGTACTTATCTTTTTGCGGTCTCCAATATATCTTCTAGATATATCCCTGTGTCAAACTTAAGGCACCACCTTCAGTCTTAGGAGGTTAACTGCTTGGACCCTTTCCAAGAAAGTTGACCATATGCTAGTCTTACTACTTCATCAATATCCTTTCTTGATGAAACTATGACTAGGGATAGTGTAGACATAATTATAATTGCACATGAAGCAGGTCTCACTAAGTATAGTCCAACTATAATTTCTTTCATTTCATGCTATGATATGTCATGGACTTTTGTACAGAGATATCATTGAATATATTTCAACCAGTCATATATATATATATATATATATATATATGAACACATTGATATAAACAAAAGATTAAATGCCTTTATTAATTAAACAAATTATCCGTACTAATATATAATTAAGATATATCGCCCCAATTGCCTTAAAGGCATACATCATATCTGACAGCAAGTGTGCCTATGTTAAAAAACTGGATGTTCACTCTCAACATCAAGACGCATGTTGAAAAGAGCTTGAAAGCTAGCATGAAGGATTCCCATTGGCTTTGGCATTTGAGATTTGGCTCAATTTTGGAGGTTTGAAACTACTAAGCCAAAAGAAGATGGTGTATGGTGTTGGTATTTTAGTGTAATTGGATCAACTAGTTGACCAATGCAGTCGTAATATTTCATCAAACAAGTTAGGAGAGTGCGGAGTGCACGCTTGTTCGAGTTCTATTACGATACTTAGCTTATGAGGGTTCAGGAGCTACCTTTCGTAACACTTCTGTTATGAACTGTTGCAGCTGCTCGAATGGACATGTCTTTTCGCAACACTTCTGTTATGAAGAGTTGCCACTGTTCGTATCAGGCTTATAAATATCTGGCATTGGCAACATTTTTAGTAATATCTGGTTGCAATCTGGTTCACTTTTTCACAACAAGAAATTCATTCTAAGTTCTTGTCAATTCTGATTTTATCCGATTGATCTATTTGGTAGAACCGCCAAATAAGATTAAATCTGAAAGTGTTCGTCATGACTTCAGAAGTATCCAAGCTTCATTCTACCGAAATTCCCCAACAAAGATTGAATCTTATTTTGTCACTTGAAGCCTGAGTTTTTCACCGAAAAGGTACGAATGCGATCCGTACTCTTGCGATGATTGTTTGTGTCTCTTACTTCGATTTCTCAATTTTTTAGAAAACTTCCAGATTTTGCCCCTGTTTTGTTTTGATGTTTTCTCTTATTATATAAATCCGATTTGAATGATTCTTGATTCTATTGATATCTACAGAATCTAAGGAATATATGTTAATGAGAAACCTTATTTAATTTCGTTTGTTTTCAATGTGAAATTTTCGTTTGAAGTTGAGTTGTGAAATCTATTTTCGGAAAATCTCAGCTTTGTACACTGTTTAGTGTTTTGATCATAACTTTGGTTATACAATTTGGATTTCTATGATTCTAGTGGATTTGGAAATTTGAGACATGTGGCTAATTATGTTTAGTAGAAATTGTTTTGATTTGATGACTTTTTGATGGAGAAACATCCTGGAGAAGTCAGGTCCTGAAATCTAGAAAATTCAGAAAAATATGAATGTTGATTTTATTGTGTTTTAATAAAAGTTTGATGTTTTAAAATTTAGGATTTGAATTTTTTAATTTTTGATGTTATGTGAATAATGTAAGATTGCCATTTTCATTTTTGGTTGTTCATGGCGGTATAAACGTTCTTTTTCTCGAAAAAAATCTTGATTCTCAAGTCGTTTTGTGTAAACGACGTGTTTAGGTTAATTTTTTCGTAAAAAGAACAGCGCCATTGGATTTGGGACATCGAAAAACCTTAGGAGGGGTTTTGTTGGTGGCCGGAATCGATTTTAAAATGATTTAAAATCTGAATTCGGTTTTCTGCATTTTGCAAGGGATTCTGAATCCGCTGCAAAATAAAAAGTTGCGATTGTTCATTTGCGACAACTATTTTTCGCGGCAGTTCATGGTTCGTTGTGACAGTTTGTGAGGGATTCTGATTTCATCAGATATTCCGTCATAAAATGAAAAGTCAATGGATGGTTTATTTTGACGATTTCTGAATGCGACGGTTAGGTTGTTTGTGAGAGATTCTGTGTCCGTCAGAAATTCCGTCACAAAATGAAAAGTTAGGACGGTTAGTTTTTGTGACAACCGTTTGTGGCGGTTCATGATATGTGGTGCTGCTTCGTGTAGTAGTTTTGGCAACGCTTTTTTCATCTATTGCCACTCTTTTAGAAGTGTTGCCAGAAACAAGGCTACTGGTTGATATGGTAAAGATTTTCATAGTGTTGCTAGAATATTTTTTTGTGTCGCCAGAAAGAATGTAAGTGAAGCAGTTTTGGCAACACTTTAGTGAAATTAAGCGTTGCCAAAAACTTGACCTTAATTTAACTTTAACCGTCATCTAATGTGGCATTAGTTTAAACTTTTGGAGTTGACATGTCAATGGTTGACTGACATGTGTCAGTCAAAAGTCAAAGTTGACAGGTCAACATAATGCCACATGGCGCGTTTCTAATGGCTTCCTTCGGTTTTGGAAGGTTAGTCGGATACAAGTTATTTTTCTTATGAGGAGTATAGTTCTTCCGTAAGTGGTTGAGTGTTTCTTCTTGGGGGAGGTGCTACTTCTTGGGTGTCTAAGAAATAAACTTGTGTGAGTGATTCGACAATTGAATCTGAGTTTGTAAAAACTGAGCATAATTTAGCCGATCATATAACGAAAGGGTTAAGGAAAGATCTTGTGCAAAAGTCGGCTATGGGGATGAAATTAAAGTCAATCTAAAATCTCTCATGTTAAGATACTTAATTCCCATCTAATATGACGTTAGATACTGAATTAAATGAGGAAAGCTTAACATCTAGAGATTGGAACACACTGATTAAAACATCCCAAGGTGTGTGTTTAGACCTGCAAGTAAAGGAGGTTGAAGTTTAACTTCTTAATAGCCTTTTTAAAAAATTGCATACGCAGGTGCAAGAGTAAAAAGGCTACCTAGATAAGTATGAAGTTTAGCCGCTTCAAGAAGCTTGGACTTGGCTTTGATATGCTTATGAAGGATAGGGACACAAGGCTAGTAAAAGATAGTGTCAAGTAAGAACATGTTAGAATGTTGACTTATGGGTATATTATCTTCGAGTATTCAAGATGGATAGCCAAGGTTCAATCCATAGTGACACCTTGGGTATTCGAATATTTGGAATGTGTAATATACTAAGATGAAATTCAATCATCATGATATTTCATTTATGCATAAGTTTGTTATTTATTGTGATTTTGTTTAGTTAATCATGGATTACACTAAAATGGGGGAGGATTGTTGGTATTTTAGTGTAATTGGATCAACTTGTTGACCAATGCAGTCATAATATTTCATCGAATAAGTTAGGAGAGTGCGGATTGCACGCCTGTTTGAGTTCTATTACGATACTTAGCTTACGAGGGTCCGGGAGCTACCTTTCGTAACACTTCTGTTATGAACTGTTGCAGCTGCTTGAATGGACATGTCTTTTCGCAACACTTTTGTTCTGAAGAGTTGCGACTGTTCGTATCAGGCTTATAAATATCTGGCATTGGCAACATTTTTAGTAATATCTGGTTGCAATCTGGTTCACTTTTTCACAACAAGAAATTCATTCTAAGTTCTTGTCAATTCTGATTTTATCCGATTGATCTATTTGGTAGAACCGCCAAATAAGATTCAAACTGAAAGTGTTCGTCATGACTTCAGAAGTATCCAGGCTTTATTCTACCGGAATTCCCCAATAAAGATTCAATCTTATTTTGTCACTTGAAGCCTGAGTTTTTCACCAAAAAGGTACGAATTCGATCCGTACTCTTGCGATGATTGTTTGTGTCTCTTACTTCGATTTCTCGATTTTTCAGAAAACTTCCAGATTTTGCCCCTATTTTGTTTTGATGTTTTCTCTTGTTAAATAAATCCGATTTGAATGATTCTTAATTCTATTGATATCTACAGAATCTAAGGAATATATGTTAACAAGAAACCTTATTTAATTTCGTTCGTTTTCAATGTGAAATTTTCGTTTGAAGTTGAGTCGTGAAATCTATTTTCGGAAAATCTCAGCTTTGTACACTGTTTAGTGTTTTGATCATAACTTTGGTTATACAATTTGGATTTCTATGATTCTGGTGGATTTGGAAATCTGAGACATGTGGCTAATTATGTTTAGTAGAAATTTTTTTGATTTGATGACTTTTTGATGGAGAAACATCCTGGAGAAGTCAGGTCATGAAATCTGGAAAATTCGAAAAAATATGAATGTTGATTTTATTGTGTTTTAATAAAAGTTTGATGCTTTAAAATTTTGGATTTGAATTTTTTAATTTTTGATGTTATGTTGAATAATGTAAGATGGCCATTTTCATTTTTGGTTGTTCATGGCGGTATAAACGTTCTTTTTCTCGAAAAAAATCTTGATTCTCAAGTCGTTTTTTGTAAACGACGTGTTTAGGTTAATTTTTCCGTAAAAAGAACAGTGCCATTGGATTTGGGACATCGAAAAACCTTAGGAGGGGTTTTGTTGGTGGCCGGAATTGATTTTGAAATGATTTAAAATCTGAATTCGGTTTTCTACATTTTGCAAGGGATTCTGAATCCGTTACAAAATGAAAAGTTGCGATGGTTCATTTGCGATAACTATTTTTCTCGGCAGTTTATGGTTCGTTGTGATAGTTTGTGAGGGATTCTGATTTCATCAGATATTCCGTCATAAAATGAAAAGTCAATGGATGGTTTATTTTGAAGGTTTCTGAATGCGACGGTTAGGTTGTTTGTGAGAGATTCTGTGTCCGTCAGAAATTCCATCACAAAATGAAAAGTTAGGACGGTTAGTTTTTGTGACAACCGTTTGTGACGGTTCATGATATGTGGTGATGCTTCGTGTAGTAGTTTTGTCAACGCTTTTTTATCTATTGCCACTCTTTTAGAAGTGTTGCCAGAAACAAGGCTTCTAGTTGATATGGTAAAGATTTTCATAGTGTTGCTAGAATATTTTTTTGTGTCGCCAGAAAGAATGTAAGTGAAGCAGTTTTGGCAACACTTTAGTGAAATTAAGCGTTGCCAAAAACTTGACCATAATTTAACTTTAACCGTCATCTAATATGGCATTGGTTTAAACTTTTGGAGCTGATATGTCTATGGTTGACTGACATGTGTCAGTCAAAAGTCAAAGTTGACAGGTCAACATAATGCCACATGGCGCGTTTCTAATGGCTTCCTTCGGTTTTGGAAGGTTAGTCGGATACAAGTTATTTTTCTTATGAGGAGTATAGTTCTTCCGTAAGTGGATGAGTGTTTCTTCTTGGGGGAGGTGCTACTTCTTGGGTGTCTAAGAAACAAACTTGTGTGAGTGATTCGACAATGGAATCTGAGTTTGTAAAAACTGAGCATAATTTAGCCGATCATATATCGAAAGGGTTAAGGAAAGATCTTGTGCAAAAGTCGGCTATGGGGATGAAATTAAAGTCCATCCAAAATCTCTCATGTTAAGATACTTAATTCCCATCTAATATGACGTTAGGTACTGAATTAAATGAGGAAAGCTTAACATCTAGAGATTGGAACACACTGATTAAAACATCCCAAGGTGTGTGTTTAGACCTGCAAGAAAAGGAGGTTGAAGTTTAACTTCTTAATAGCCTTTTTGAAAAATTGCATACGCAGGTGCATGAGTAAAAAGGCTACCTAGATAAGCATGAAGTTTAGCCGCTTCAAGAAGCTTGGACTTGGCTTTGATATGCTTATGAAGGATAGGGACACAAGGCTAGTAAAAGATAGTGTCAAGTAAGAACATGTTAGAATGTTGACTTATGGGTATATTATCTTCGAGTATTCAAGATGGATAACCAAGGTTCAATCCATAGTGACACCTTTGGTATTCGAATATTTGGAATGTGTAATATACTAAGATGAAATTCAATCGTCATGATATTTCATTTATGCATAAGTTTGTTATTTATTGTGATTTTGTTTAGTTAATCATGGATTACACTAAAATGGGGGAGGATTGTTGATATTTTAGTGTAATTGGATCAACTAGTTAACCAATGCAGTCGTAATATTTCATCGAACAAGTTAGGAGAGTGCGGAGTGCATGCTTGTTCGAGTTCTATTACGATACTTAGCTTACGAGGGTCCGGGAGCTACCTTTCGCAACACTTCTGTTATGAACTGTTGCAGCTGCTCGAATGGACATGTCTTTTCGCAACACTTCTGTTCTGAAGAGTTACGACTGTTCGTATCAGGCTTATAAATATCTGGCATTGGCAACATTTTTAGTAATATCTGGTTGCAATCTGGTTCACTTTTTCACAACAAGAAATTCATTCTAAGTTCTTGTCAATTCTGATTTTATCCGATTGATCTATTTGGTAGAACCGCCAAATAAGATTCAATCTGAAAGTGTTCGTCATGACTTCAGAAGTATCCAGGCTTTATTCTACCGGAATTCCCCAACATATGGTCTTCCCCCAATTGATTATCTCATCAGCTTTGTGAAGGATGTCTTGTTGGAAAACAGTCAATAACCAATTTTCCAAAAGAGTCCATGTCGAGAGCAATAACACCCCTTGAACTCATTTATACCGATGTTTTCGGATAAGTGACACCAACATCATTGGGAGGCAACACACATTTCTTGTTATTCATTGATGATTATAGCAGGAAGACATGGGTTTACTTTCTAAAGGAGAAGTCAGAAGTTTTTGGAGCTTTCAAGAAGTTCAATCTGTTAGTGGAGAATAAAAGCAGCTATTACATTAAAGCTGTCAGATCCGATAGAGGGGGAGAATTCACATCAAATGAATTCAAATGATTCTATGAGCATCATGGAATCCATCATTTCTTGTAATGACCAAAAATTTATAAACTAAATTTTGTCGAAGCATAAATGTATAAAATATTATATAGAATAGGAATTACTACATTTATACATTAGTCTTTTTTTAAGTTGTTAGATTAGATAAGAAACGAGTATAATTAAAATTAAGAAGGATATTGAGGGTATTTAATTAATTACTGATGCATTTGATGGCAATTTTTCAAATAAGATATTTTTACTCTTAAAATTCTAGAGATTTCATGTATCCTTCATTCTGGGGATGTTTCTCAAAGCTTATAAGTGGTCAAACTTAGCTTATAAGTTAGTTTTGGCTTTTAGCTTAAGTTATGGCTTTTAAGCCCAAAGAATAAAGCTACACTTTGGAGCTTTATAAAAAGCTACTTAAAAGCCCCCTGACTTTGATCAAGTATATTACCATATTACCCTCACTTATAATTTATTTTACTAACTCTCACTCCTCCCCTTCTTTTTCATCCTTTCCTTTTTTAGTCATTTAACCAATCCTATAACTTTTAAGTCACTTTCACCAAACATTCAATTACTTATAAGTTGCTTACAAGTAAGCTTTAAGAAACACTTATATTACTTATTTTTAAGCTGCTTTTAAGCTAAAAGTAAATAAGCTAAAAAGCACAAGCTATGAGAAACACCCTCTCTATCGCGTTCTGTCCTTCCCATTCCTCTTTAGAATTTCTATAGCTTCAAAAACCTCATTTTTCTTAAAATTAGCTCCGAATTTGTGCTAGAAATTGTTCTCTAAGCCTTCCCTGCTCATCAATTCAACTTATTAAGTCACGAACGATGAATTTCAAGAGTTAGGGTTCTTGGTGAATAGTGTCCTAAATTTGAGGGTAGTAGAAATTGTTACAATTGAAAGTTTATTTGTAGAGTTTATAGTTAGTTAGGCACAAATATATAGTTTTTGATAGTTATTTATTGGATATATTTGTTGAACAGAGATGGTTATTTGTAGAGGGAGCAAGTGAAAGTCAAGAAAAAAGGAAAGATATAGAAGAGGGATAGTGAAAGAGATTTAAGAGGTTTGTGTACTTTTTACTCTTTGGATGTTTTCTCTTTCTTTATGAACTGGAATTGAGTAATTCTAGTTCACTGTGATTTTAAAAGACGCAAGTAAATATTTTACTACAAGAAATATCCATTAAATTCCTTTGTTTATGGGTTCAAAAGTTTGATTTAAGTTGAGGAATAAACTCTGTTTCCTTTGAATTTACAGATTTGAACACAGTTGCTTTTATGTGGAATTTCTTTTAATTTATGTTTTGAATTTTGAAAATTATTGTTCCTTTGGATTCTTAAGACATATGTGAAGCTATGTCTAGTATGAAGTTTTGTCAAATTTGTTTATATACTATGTCGGATTTATAGTTGAAGTGGAATCATGAAAATTATTTTCTATAATTTTCCAGATTACACACAGTTGATTGTTTTTAGCATAAGTTGAGTTATATACATTACATTTTTATGATATTTATGGCATTAGAAATATAAGACAATTTTCTGGTTATGATTAGAAGAAAGTTTAGTTAAATTCTACTATTTTATGGTCCGTTTATACCAAAGAAGTTGAGTGATGAAACTAAATTTCTGGAGAATGAATTTGACTGATTTTGATGAGTTTCATTTCGTGTGTAATGCTTAAATTTCAGAATTTAAGGTTTCTTTGTGAACTCTTGATATAGTGTAACATAATTGTGGCATTTGATTGGACTTTGATATTGCTTATCAGAGTGAAATTTGATTTCTAAAGGTGTCCAAAGCTATCAATTCTGAGAAATGTTTGGTTGGCTTTGAATTGCTAATGTTTTATTGAATTATAATTAAGCCTTTGCATTTATTTTAACCATTTGGTTATTGGTTTTGTTGCTTAAAGTGTTTTACATTGCCCATAGTAAACGGGTAGGGGAAAACGGGTCAGGGAAGATTGGCGCCAATAAAGGGGGTACAGTACTGTACAAATAATTGGATCTTTAACTTCGGGGCTTTTGCCGGTATTATTCTGAAATATATTCTATTATAAATATAGGAGCTTCGGCTACGGGATTTGGCCGATATTCGGTGTTCTGATATTGGAGCTTCGACTGCAGGCTTGACCGATAAAAGAAAATATAATTATATTGAAGCTTCGGCTTCGGGCTTGTCCGCTCCCGTATCCATTACGTTTATACTTTGCTAGTTTACTTTGGGCAATATATGGTTAATACATTTGAAAAGTTGGGTAAAGTACTTATTGGATTTGAAGTACATGAATAGCTCTATTTTATATATTTATTTCTATATAAATGATTTTTGCGTCTTAGTTCTTATGAAGTGGTTATTGTATTTGGCTTGCTTTAGTAATATTTCATTATTTAGGTTTGATATAATTGCATATAATTTTTATTTTATTTTATAAACAGATGTTATGCTTTAGGTTTTATAAAGTTGTTTAATTTATTTTTGGCTTATAAACATACTTTGTTTCTATTTTAAACTGTTATAAATGTTCAAAATTGTTGTATATATTTTATGTACACCACTAAGCTAATTGCTTCACAAATTACTTAGCGTGTAGTTATTTTTCTACACGTAAGTTTTGTGGAGATTTGTAGATAGCTTGGACCGAAGTGGAGGCATTGCATAAAGAAGTGCAAGTTAAGAGAGCATTTTAAGGTGGTTGAAGCTTTGATATATTTTTGTGGATTACTATATAATGGCATGTACATAATAGTGTAGGAAAAGTGAAATGTATTATGGGAAATTTTGATTATATACGTTGGAGTTTGTAGATATTATATTGAAGTTATATATATATTAAGGTTTAAGTTAAGTTTATATCTTAATAATGAGATGAATTTTTAAGTATTGAATTTTATATAGTGGTGTAGGGATATTTATTTGATGATTATAGTTATTGGGACACTCCCTAAATTTCTTATTGAGGGGGGGGGGGGGGGTGTTACATTTCCAGTGAGTCCCGAGATTGCCAAAAAAATGGTGTACTTGAAAGAAAGAACAGAATGGTGATGAATATGGTAAGAAACTATGGGCAGAAGCAGTTGATTGTGCAGTCTACATCTTGAAATGGTCCCTAACAACAAGTGTCTCAGATATGACACCCCAAGAAGCATGAAGCAGGAGAAAGCCCAATATCTCTCATTTTCTTGTTTTTTGGAGTGTTGCACATGTTCATGTTGCTGATAAAGAAAGGAGAAAGCTGGACGAGAAAAGTAAAAGATACTTGTTCGTGGGATACTCAGAATTTTCAAAAGGTTGCAAGATGTTAGATCTTGACATAAGAAAGATAAATCATCAGTAAGGACGTGACTATTGACGAGGAAGCATTTTGGAAGTGGAATGATGATAAGAAGAACTATAGTTTTTTTTCTTTTTTCCATGGATCAAAGTAATGATAGTGATGTGAAGGAACCAACCACAATTTCAACAAGCAATCCTATTTTAATTGCATCTTCCGAACAAGAAGATGATGAAAGTGATAGTCCTAAACAAAGGCCGAGAAAGTTTTGGCTGATTGAAGATCTTTATGACATCACTAAAGAGCTCAATGAAGAATTAACTCTCTATTGTCATCTTATTGATAATGAGCCCATTGACGCTGAAGAGACTATAAAAGATGAAAATTGGAGAAAGCCATAGAAGAGGAGATCAATGCAATTAAGAAGAATGAGACTTGAGAGTTGACCAAACTTCTAGCTGACAAAAAGCACAATGGAGTCAAATGGGTGTTCAAGGAAAAGAAGGATGTAAATGGAAAAATCGTTCGACATAAAATAAGGCTTGTTACGGAGGGCTATTGTTAAAAACCCAGTACTGACTATGATGAAATGTTTGCACCTGTAGCAAAAATGGAGATCATCAGATTGGTGATCTCAATTACTGCTCAAAATGGATGGAAGATCTACAAAATGAATGTCAAGTCAGCATTTTTAAATGGCTACTTGGAGAAAGAGATCTATATTTAACAACCGCTTGGTTACATTGTCAAAGGCCATGAATAAAAAGTGTTAAAGCTGAAGAAGGTGTTGTACGGACTCAAGCAAGCACCTAGAGTTTGGAATAGTCATATCAACAAACACTTTCAAGAGAATGGACTTTTCAAATGTCCACATGAGCATTCCTTGTACGTGAAAGTGAAAGATGGAGATATGTTGCTTGTTTTCCTATGCGTGGACGATCTCATTTTTACCAGGAACAATCCTAAGATGTTCGATCATTTCAAGAAGACGACGACTAGCAAATTTGAAATGACTGATATTGGCCTAATGCCATATTATCTTGACATTGAGGTGAAGCAAAATGATGATGGAATTTTTATTTCTTAAAGTGGCTTTACCAGGGAGATAGTGAAGAAATTTAAGATGGAAAGTTGCAGCCATATTAGTACTCCGGTCAAATGCAGTTTGAAAATGACCAAGGATGAAGTTGGAGTCATGGTAAATCCGACAATTTTTTGAAGTCTGATCGGGAGTCTCAGATACTTGACGTGCACAAGGCCGGATATTTTGTATGCAATTGGACTAGTGAGCATATAAATAGAGGCACCGAAGGAGTCTTATTAGAATGAAGCACAAAGGATACTCCACTATGTCAAAGGTATAACTAATTTTGGATTGCATTATTCAAAATCTGATGAATACAAATTAGTTGGGTATAGTGATAATGATTGGGCTAGTGATAAAAGTGATCGAAAAAGCACTAGCAGATTCGTAATTTTTCTCGGTGATGCATTGTTCACCTGGAGTTGAAAGAAGCAACCAATTGTGACATTGTCAACCTGCAAAGCTGAATATGTTAATGCAACCTCATGTGTATGTCATGCGGTATGGCTACGACGATTATTAGAGGAACTTGAAATGACGCATCAAGATCCAACTAATATTTTTGTTGATAATAAGTCAGCCCTGACATTGGTGAAAAATCCAGTGTTTCATGATCGGAGTAACCACATCGACATGAGATATCATTTTATTAGAGAATGCGTTCAACAAAAGGAGGTGACACTGAAGTATGTCAAAACGCAAGATCAAATTGCGGATATATTTATAAAGCCACTGAAATACAATGTGTTCAATCAGCTGCGAGCATCAATGGGAATAACCAAGAATTAAGTTTAAGGGGGAGTGTTGGAATAAAATTTTTTTGATTAAACTTAATTTTGCTTGATCCCCACTCCAAGAATAAGTCTTGCTCCCCACTCGAAGCTACATTAATTATATTCTTCCTCCCCACTCAAAGAAATAATTAATGTATTACCTTTGTTTTATTTAGAAAGAAGCCTATAAATAGCGTTTTGATTTGTCATTTGTAATCATCCAAAAATCTCAATCATTTCTTCTATCAAACAAAGAGTGAATTCAAGTTTAAAGTGTGATTGAGACCAATTGTTATGAATTAAGAGCGTAGTTTGTTTTATCAATGTTTCATAATTCCTCTACATTCCTCTTCAACAAAGAACCCTAGTAGGTCTAGCCCTTCAATTTGTTAGCATGCCATAAAACTAAATTAATTTCTCTCTCCTATTTGTTGGTATATATATAAAAAAAACTATCGAGCGTTACTTTATAATGGGTGTCGAATCCACCAAAAATAAATCCCTGCATAAAACAAACTTGTAGTTAGTAGCAAGCAGTGGTCGAATTCACAGGGAACAGTATTTAACAATGTTATTTTCAATAGATGACAGACATCGTGACCTAGAAGTACTCTCGATGGGAATTTGTAGATTAAAACTAATTAAAGTAGGAATGAAATCAATAAAAGACAATGACTCGACTAAAGCAAAGCAAGACTGAACATTATGGTGATCATGGGACAAGATATAAATAACACCGGGACCTAGGTTTAGTTATACTAGTACTCATGCACTGCACAGTACTAGCAACTCTTCCTTACTGTGTATGGAGACCGGAATTTGCGCCATGACCTCCCTCTTACTCACCATGTCTCTCGACTTTGAGCCAGAGAGCTCATCGATGAATAGCAATATAAATTAGAAAAGCCTAAACCCTTACAGACAGGTAGTGAAGTACTCCCAGCATGCGTAAGATTACCTTTCTCTAGTCTCTGTGGAGATTATCGTTACTTTATCCCTCTTCAGGCACAGTTACGGATGCAAGAATAAAGATTAACAATAATTATAGAGACTTACCAAATGGTTGGCCAAACCACACAGCGAGACTAAATGATACTCTTACCAGAGAACCCTTGAAGTACCGAGATTGGTAAATAGGTTACCTTGCAGATTTTTATATTCAATTGCAGTCCTCATGCCATTCAAACTCAGCCTTGACCCTTACTTGGTCAAGTCATAAGGAATTTAGCTAAACATGACTAAATTTAAATGCAAGAAATGTAAAGAGACTTAAAGTAAACCATTCAAAGAGTAAAAAGTCTTGTAAAGTAAATTGCGATTAAAAAGAGTATTTGAAAAGAACAATGAACTAATCTGAAGAACTAATCTAAAGAACAATGAACTAATCTAAACTAAGGTTAGGTAGTGGATTGTGGCTTCTCTGCCTGTGGAATGTAGCTTTTGGAATGGAATGATGGATGAATGCGCCGGCCTTGGTATTTATAGGGAGTCTCCTCAATTGCTTCCTCTTTAGAGTGGAATAGGATTCTTGCTTGATTAGATATCTTTACATTTATCTTGTTGGATTCATTTCCTTTTAGTCTTTATCTTCAAATGGCAGTAAATCCCTTCCTTTATAGAATTAGGAAAGAGATTAAATTCTTCCTTAAGTTGGGCTCTTCTTGAATATGTCGCATTAAGTGTCTCCCAAATCTGGAAATTTGCGTGCCTTGGTATTAATGTGATCTTGGTCGTTTTGGAATGTTCTGGGATCACCGGGACCATATATTGCTCTCGCTGCCTGTATCAGGACCTCGGTGAAAGGCTCTTTAGGAAGTCCTTGAGTGACAAAGATTCCTCTTTAAGATAAGGAAATGAATTAATCAACATTGAATTCACCCCACTTTCTCAATTAGGTTCTGGTCAACACTGGTGTCTTTGACTTCTGCTTCAGAATGTTGACACATCATCGGGACCTCGTTAGTCATGGTGAACACAATATGATCTCGGTGACTGATAACTTTTCAGCAAGACTTCCTCTTTTCATTTCTTCTTATGTTCTAGAAGGCTTCCAGGTCACCGGGACCAGACTAGTCTCGGTGCATCCATCGGGTGTCTCCTTAATTGCTCGTTTTCTGCTTAGAAATGCATCATTTCTCCAGATTGGCTTGAAAACCTAAAAAGATAGAAAAGGAAATAATAGCGGCCAAAAAGACTAAAAGTATGGTCTTAATGATATAGAAATAAACACAAATACATACTGAAAATACAACCTATCACTTTGCTATTTTCATTTGTTTTATATTTTTAATTTTTTTGTTGTATGAAATTTAAAAAAATGTATATTATTTATTTTACCGGGGAAATGGGGAATCCGATGGGGAATGAAGAATCACCAATTAGGAAAATAATGGAAATATGATCTCCGAAGCCTTATTGGATATGAATATGGAGGATATTTTTTCCCCAAAATCTTAATAGATATGGAGAATATATTTCTGATAAGCCTTATTTTCAACCCTAATGGTAGGCTTGGACGCCTCCCAGCTGTGACTTTAATTTTCATTTTTTTTAGAAAAGCATTGTAAAAATTTATCAATGAAAAAGATGCATGATTGAAGCAGTTTACAAAGCATTATACAAATTAATTCTCTATACAAGCTAATAGTTTGGCTGTATAATCAATTCATATATAATTTTTTTCTATCTATACAAACAAATTGGTTCTCGAATGCGCATCAAATTAGCAGGTAATAAATTTTGACTATATTAGCATTTATATATTAACATACATAAGGTTATCAACAAATACACAATAAACAAACAGTTACAAATTGTGGCATTTGAAAGTAAGAGGACAATCTAGTTAAATCCATGACAAATGTGTATTAAGGTACCTTTTATTCGGAAATACAATTGACGTTCGTGTTAGAAACGGTTGAAAACATGAATACTTGGATTTAGACCAGTTAATCGAGCGGGGCGGGCTTTTAACTGAAAACATTAACCTAAGCCCGGCCCAAGCCCATGATTTAGAACTTCGGGCTCGGGCCGGGCTTACTAAGCATTTCCAAGCCCGGGCCATGACTCAGATAAATTTCTCTTGATATTTTGTAAACTAAATTGAAGAAAATTATAATTTGTATACAAAAATGTCTAAATTTTGCATATAATTATATTTTCTTGTAAAATTCTTTTATATATAGTTAAAAATTTAGTAGTAAAAATCTATAAAAACCCATTAAATATAATATAAAAATATAAATTTTGTTCGTCGGGTCGGGCTCGGTATTTATATAAAAACCAAGCCCGATCCATAGAACTTTGGGCTTTTATAATAAAATGAGTGTCCAAATCAGGCCCATTTAAGCGAGCTCGGGCCGAGCTCGATGGGTAGCCCGGCCCGCGATTTCCGAGGAAGATTAGGCGCCAAGATTCTGAAATTCCTCAAATCTTGGCTAAAGCATCTTTTAAAGAAGGAAGCTTATGTGGTGAATTCCCTTTGAAGAACCAAACGCCCTGTAAGTGAATTCGCACACATAGCAAGACGTTTTCATATAGAATCTGTGGAATTTTTACAAAAGTAAATCCATCTTTATTGACGACCTTGGCAGTAACTATGGCAGTAGAATCAATAGCAGTTGTAGCCGCGCTACCTCCAACCACAACAGCATAAGACAAACGATTTGGGTTAGAATTTGGGATCGGCAGGTTTCTTGAAATCGGTAGCTCGCATAAATCTGTCCCGTCTGAACATGGAGGCGATGTTGATGTCGTCCAGAGAGGAGGGCGAAGCTGGCTTTGAAACATCGGCGGCCATAGGGCCAGAGATCGGTGAAAGAATAGATCATTTATAGATTCATATTTAACATCATCACCGGTTTATATTCTCCGAGTCATTGCCGGTTTAGTGTATAAACTGCTAGACCAAAGCATCATCTGTTTTACATTTTCTTTATTCTTACGCTCATTTATATTTTATTTACTGTATTATTTACATTTTCAGTCATTGCCGGACGTGAATAAATTGTTGACATATTTCATGTAAATTCTAGAATATTCTTTGCTATTAATCTTCCTCAAAATTTGTTAATAGTTAAGAAATTATACATGTATTGATTATATATCCAGATTATTGACGATATTTGCATGTATAAGTTGTATATGCAATGAGATTATGATTCTCGAAATTTAAAATTCGGTAAGGCCGTAAAGTTTAACAATTAGAACTATCGATAAATTCTAAATGGTTAAGATGTAATGCATTGTTTACAAAATACAAATTTAAATCTTTACCCTTTATATCATTACCACACACTCTACATAATCCAAATCCTATATAATGTGTATAATGCATCGATCATGCATCTTAATATTACACATTATGAATTAGTGAAAAATATCGTCTTACTGATAAATTTTCAAAATATCTTACAAAAAAATAAGAAGCTTAATGGTGTAATTAAAGTATGGGCGAGGAGTGGTCCAAGCCTAGCATAACTAAGATCAGGCAAAGTTAGGCAAATGCAATATTCAAACTGATAAAATTAATACAAGAGAGATGAAGTTCCAATATTGTCAACCCCTCATAGTTGCAAACATGCATGAAAAGCACAAAATTGGACTCTATAAATACCCTTTAAAACCAATGGAAAAAATGCACAAAGCAAACAGCTAACTTAATTAAAAAAATTCAATCAAATTTAGTAAGAGAAGAGAGGAGAAATGGCATCAAAGAGCCAATCCACCATTGCCTTATTGCTGTGTTTGAACCTTGTGATGTTCAGCATGGTTAGTGCTCATACTTGCCCAATTGATGTCACTCGAATGACCCCATCCAACGTTTGCCCACTACTTGATGGTCTCGTTGATCTTGATGCTGCTGTTTGCCTTTGTGCTGCCCTACGTCTTAATCTCCTTGGCATCCCAGTAAATATTGATTTGGATGTGGGTGTATTAGTGTCACTAGGTCGCTGCGGCAGGAGAGTTCCCACAGGTTTCCAATGCATTCGTTCACCAATTGCTCCCTCCCCTAACTGATCCACCTTCTACTTTTACATATATGTGTTTTTTGGCTTTTTATCTATCTATCTATCTAAATAACGCCAATTAACATTATTAAATAAATCATCACGTACTTACAAGTGGTTACTTAACTTTCTGTTTTTGCTTTGTAATTAGAAAGGAAAGGCTTAGCTTCTAGACTTTTTATGTATTGCCTCTTCCTTCGACACTGTTTGTCAAATAATATATCCCTTTGTATGATCGATTATATATATATATATATATATATATATATATATATATATATATATATATATATATATATATATAAATTTACAAGTTCAAGTTTCTTTTACATATATCATATCTCCAACAAAATATACTCCACAAGGGCTTTCTCTCTATCATTTTGATTAAAATGCGATTGTGACACTTTACGATTGTATTTAACAAATGTATTTCTTCAAAAACTATTGTATTAACCAATTTATGATAGTTTCAAAAGTATACGTAATTTTCTCTCAAAGTTTGTGCACGTCAAACAATGAAAGTCCAATTGTCAAAAAAAATTACTCAAAATTCTATAGTAGACCCCACCTGAATGCTTTTGTTTTTATTTTTATTTTGAACTCATTTTTTTTTTTTGCCCTTTCAGTTCACTTTCTTTCTCGATCTATTTTGTAATTTTTTTTGTAAACCATTAATTTAAAACCTAATTCAAGAAAGTGAAACGAGAAATATAAAATATATTGACAAATGACATTTTGAATTTGATCAACCTAATAAATGTAGAAATACTTTTTGATCCCCTAATAAAATAAATAATATTAAGCACAATTTATTGATAGTTTAAACATTCCATTATTTGTTTGTCTACAAATAAAAATTCAAACATTCTAAAGCTACTTAAAAAAATTCTAATATTTCTTCAAACATTAAAAATCAATCTTAATAGTAACAGGTTCTCAAAAATTCAAACTAAATTGGTTGTCGATACTTATATAGGTAGGCAACCAATTTAGTTTGAATTTTTGAGAAACTACTGCTAATATGCCATTATATGTAACACCTTTAATTATCAATAATGTATGTATTTATTTGTAAATGGCGATAACAAAAATATTCAATATACTGTTAAAGATTTTATTTAGTGGAGCTTATAGTATACTACCCTCGAAGAGATTTTTCAGACTCCACTTCAATATATATGAGTTCAACTGGATTTCGCTATGAAAATATATATATGGTGTAGCCCGGAACATTGTTAGATGATTAACACGTACAACATTCACCTAATTATCATAAATATCATCTAATAGTGCCGACTCTGTTTGAAATCTTATTTTTCAAAACCCAATTGAGACTGCAATTCCATAAGAGTCTTAGCCGAGTCCCTGAGCCTACAAGCCTCTTCCTCGGTCAAATGCACATCGGTCACTCCCAAAACTCCGCCTCTACCTAGCTGAGCTGGCAGGCTCAAGAACACATCACCACCGTCAATCCCGTAAAATCCCTTTGCCAGGACTGATACCGGATGGATTTTTCGTTGGTCTCGGAGCAATGAAAATGCCAAATTAGCAGCAGAATAGCCAATTGCCCAAGATGTGTATCCCTTCAAACTGATTACTTCATATGCACTTTCCACTACTTCTTTGTGAATCTTCTCAAGTGTCTCTTTCTCGTACGGGATTTGATGTTTGTCTAAAAGGCTCAATATTGGCACCCCCCCTACACTTATGCTAGACCATAATGCCACTGAGCTGTCACCATGCTCCCCAACTATGTACGCCTGTAAAATTCAATATTAGAAATTCATTCGTTCAATAGGACCCGCAGAGCCGGTTCTAACCTTTCGAGATCCTCTAGCAAAATAAAATATAAACTTCTTTTTAATCAAAAAAATTACATAATATAGAAATATATTTTAATAAGTAATAAAATAAAAAAACTACTATAAAAATATTAATTAAACTACTAATATAACTCGAGATTTAATAAATATGACCCCCATTTTGGTAACGGGTCATAGACACATTCTTGACCTATGTCAGGGCCGATCCTGCCACACAAGAATATGATTTTTACTATAATAAGCAGATTCATATAGTAATTTACATGTGGTCCTTATCTGAGCTTAGTGGGAGACTAAATGTGTAACTTTAAAGGTGATAGATTCCAACCACAACTTGGATGGTTGGAGATTTTTGTTTGTATTTAATATATAAGCGCACTTGCATAATTTTTTTAAAAAAATAGTGCTTTACCTGTACGTCTTGCGCATTGACATCAAGATGATCCGCAATCAAAAACCGAAATCTCGAACTATCCAAGTTAGTACCCGATCCAATAACCCGATTCGAAGGGAAGCCAGAGATTTTCCAAGCAATATAAGTCAAAACATCAACAGGATTAGAAACAATCATCAAAAGACAATCAGGGGAGAACTTAACAAGTGGAGGTATAATCATTTCAAACAGACCAACATTTCTCTGCAACAAATTCAGCCTCGACTCGCCGGGAAGCTGTCGAGCTCCGGCAGTAACAATACACAGATCAGATCCTCGAGTGACAGAATAATCAGTGGAAGCTATAATTTTGGTACGGGGAAGGAAAGCAGCAGCATGTTGGAGATCGAGCATTTCGCCGCGCAATTTGTCCGATTTGGCGTCGACGAGGACGAGTTCATCGGCCAAATCTTGAGTAAGAATGGTTTGAGCAATGGCCATGCCGACATTGCCGGCGCCGATGACGGAAACTTTGGTGTGGCGTTTGGTAGGGGAAGGAGGAGCGGTAGAGTGGATTTGTTTAAAGAAGACTTGAGAAAGATCCAGGCCGCCGGGGCCTAGAGAAGAATTTGAAGGACTTTTTTGCATTTTGTTGAGATAGAGATATTGATGGTTAGGGATATTTTATTTGTGTTTGATTTGTTGGTATTTATATAAAGGGGAAGAAGTAGTTACGAAAGAAAATTTTTGGCTTTCAGTTTTCCATATTCTATGTTTCTGGAAGAAATACTTTTCTTGGGTTTAAGAATCAAGTCCACATGTTACAAGTTTCCACAAACAAAACGCCAAAAAGCGAAAAGCAGAAAATAAAACCAGTCCCCCTATTTTTTACATCATGAATTATGTTTTCGCTTCATTTATTATATGACGATTAAGGCCTTGACGATTAAGGCCTTGTTCTTTCGACTACTAAATAGATATATTAAACTGAAGTGAATTAATTGATATTGAGCTGAAGTGAATTGATTGATACTGAACTGAATTAAAATTAAAACTTAATTATAATTAATAATATAAATAATATTTTTAAAATATTAAAATTTATTAACATAATCACACTTTAAATAATACTAAATATTATAATAAAATTTATTAATTATTACATATAATAATAATTAAATATACCATTATAAATTATTATTATTATATATTATATTTTATTATAATTATTGTTATGAATATTACCTTATTATTTTGATTGTCATCAATATTTATAAAATATTATTACTTTTATTTATTTATTTGTCCTATAAAATTATTCATCGTAAAAATAATAACTAATAATTTTAAAAATATTATTATTGATTACTTTTTCTTCGTTGTTATTTGTGATTATTAATATTAATTACTACTCCCTCCATCTTTTATTACTTGTCTTCTAACACATTTCACACTTTTTAAGGAATCAATTAATTAAGGCAGAAAAATACCATTTTACTCTTAAATTAATGTTTAGTTTTCCACTCCATTGCAATTAATGATAATGAGACAAATGAGGGTATAATTGAAAAAATGACCTAAAAAGTGCTTAAATTTTTGAGAATGACAAGTAAAAAAATATTTAAAAAAGTGGTTAGAATGCCTATTTTAAAAAGATGGAGGGAGTAATATTTATATAAAGTATAAATAGAAATGAAACTCTACGGATGACAGTGTCGCAATGGTAATTCAACCTAGTACGAGAGGAGCCGTTGATTCGCACAATTGGTCATCACGCTTGGTTGAAAAGCTAGTGGCGCGAAGCTACCGTGCGCTGGATTATGACTGAACTCCTCTAAGTCAGAATCCGGGTCTGAAGCGACACATGCGTTTGCTGATCCTCGGTAGGGGCCATCCGGGCCCCAAAGGCATGTGTCGCTGGCTAAGCCTTAGCGGCGAACGAGCTGCATTGGCCGCCTTGAAGTACAATTCCCATCGAGCGGCGGGCAGAATCCTTTGCAGATGACTTAAATACGTGATGGGGTAGTGTAAGTGGCAGAGTGGCCTTGCTGCCACAACTTTTTAAAATTATTTAACAAAAATGAAATGAAATTGAAATGATATTATCATTAATATTCGTTATATTTTATTATTTATGAATAATAATATGAATTAATAATATTAATATAATGCATCAACTGAAACTTAATATTAAATGATGAATACTAATTGTTAAATGTTAAATACTGAATACTGAAACTGAACTCAACTGAATGATATTAAACTGAACTGAAAATAAATTGAAAACAACATGACCTAATACAAGAAAAATAGATTGTATTAAAGCTAAAACATGAGCAACATAAAGAGATAACGAAGACAACTATACATGAGAAGACCGCTCGAGCATTTGAATGAACAAGTGTACTGACATTAAAGAAAACCAACCACTAGACACAAGCTTGGAAACTTTGTGAAAATATCCAAAATGATTGATGTAAAATAGGAAAATCTTATCTCCTAATTGATCAAAGCATAAAATCAACATTGTTGTGGACACTATTCTCAATATCGGATCGGACCTCATATCGATAAAGTCAATAATATGTGGTATTATTGATATTATTGGTATGATTGGTGGCTTTACTGTTTTTTATTTTTAAAAAGAATATATATTATTTTATGATTTTTAGTGGCTATTACAACGCTCTGGGGCTTTTACAACGCTTCTGCGTGTCGCTGTAGGGGTTTTGAAAATGAATATTTATTATTTAGGGCTTTCAATTGCTATTGTGAAGCTTTTTTAATCTTTAGCAACCCTTTTACTTATTGCTAGAAGGATTTTGGGATAATCGGATTTGAACCGGCTCGTCGGTTTACTGGTTTTTTCCGGTTCACCTTGATTTTCTAGATTTTTACTAAAACTATTTTTCAATAAATCGTACCGTACCCATGATCGATTAGTATAAAACTAGTCGAATCGACCGACACGGTACAATATTGATAACACGACTTCACTTAATTACTACATTAAAATATCCAAGATTAATTCTTTAGCTTTTATATTTTCTTTCCTTGTATATTAATTTTCATTAATTTTCTATTTTATCCTGTTATGATAAAAATTATTTATTGATTAAATTATAAGTTAGTCATTAAGAAACAGGCGGTATAAAATGTAAGGGATCATATATAATCTTAATAATGTAATAAATTATTTTTTTTATTACTACTCCCTTTGGTTTCTTTGGTTTTCTTTAGTAGTCATTTTAGAGTTTTCATCAAAATCAATAAAATATTATTATAGCATTTAAATGATTAATTTATCCTTCATACTTTATAAATAAATTCTCTTTTTTCATAATTATTACTTATAAATCCATCAATACTTAATCTCTTTCCTAATTAATACAAGGGCAAATTAGAAAAAAAAATTGATCATAGTTACATTAATAATCTAAAATAACAAGTAAAAAAACTAAAGATCAAAAGCGTAGAATGACAAGTAAAAAAATCAGAGAGAGTAGTATTTATGAAAATGTTAAATGGATTGAATGGGTCATATACCAAATTAATGTTTTGTTGCTTTTATTAATAAAATTAAACGGCATATAATAAAAAAAATTGAGTAATAATTCTTTATTGTTAATACCGACAACAACGATATGAATTATCCCATCTTACAAACTCATTAAAATTGAGTTATTCCTTGCACCCGTTGAATTTCTAAAGTTTTCGGATAATCCCCCGCACCACTGAATACCTATATATACGTGGTGATACAAAGATGTGTTTGGAAATATAAATAAGCAGCTTTAGAAAATAGAAAGTCATGAAAACGACCCCGCAGATGCAAGTTACGACTTACAAATAAAACTTGATATTCACTCCAAGTAACGTGTTCTTACTTTTCCCATTATTTGACAACGGTGCGTATTGGAGACTGATTTTTCCATTAACTTTCTCTTCTTCCAAGTCATTGTTTTAACCAACACCTTGCTGTGGGCGCCAATTTTACAGTATTATTGACAGAATAATTATCAGCAGGAATAGAGTGGCATCAAAGCTTATTTGTGGCAGATCTGAGCAATTAGCGGCCTGTTGCTGTAAATTATTATTTATATTGAGGTTGATGCATCAATTGGGTGTAGCTCAATTGGTACACCACTCAATGTAGTGGTGGGAGGTCCTAGATTCAATACCTAGCCTCTTCAAAATTCATATTTATTCAAAAAATATTGAGGTTGATGCCGAAAGAGGAATGATGCAATAACACTAAAAGGTTTAGAACTATGGCGGTTTAGAAAGAGTCCACGGATCATAACTTCATGATTATAGTCCGGAGCTGTCTTACAAAAGATGGGGCTGTAGATAAAACTTTAGCTTCTTATGAAAGAAAAATTACTATTTACTACTATTGTTATTTGCTAATCTAACCATATATATACGAAAATTGCAAAAAACAATGAGGAATAAAATTATATTCACGTGGTATTCTATGAATTAGACATAGCTATAGTGTTTGTAATACTTTTTTAATTGTTAATATTGAATTATTTTATCATTTCCTTAACTAGAAAAAGAAAAAAAATAATTTTATAGGTTGACATTGACTTTCACAAGAACCAGCTGGAATAGAGAAAGATAGAAAATATATTTATTTGGGATATCGGGCCAACCGTAAAAGAAATTTAAAAAATTATCAAATAATTACATAAATACCATGTAGTAGTTATATGGTAAATATCTAGTAATCGTCTATCAGTTATCTAGTAAATCATATATATATATATATATACACACACACATTAAATTCCATAAAAAAACTATCAAAATTAAGATTTACTATATATCTACTATATATGTAATACCGATCTACTAGATGTATACTAGATAACTACTACATATCTAATTGATGGGTGTCGAATCCACCAAAAATAAATCCCTGCACAAAACAAACTAGTAGTCAGTAGCAAGCAGGGGTCGAATCCACGAGGAACGGTATTTGACAATGTTATTTTTACAAGACTCAGTGTGACCTAGAAGTACTCTCGATAGGAATTTGTAGATTAAAACTAAATAAAATAGGTAATAAAATAATGAGAAACAATGACTCAACCAAAGTAGAGCCAGACTGAACATTATGGTGATCATGGGATGAGAAATTAATTACATCGGGACCTAGATTTAGTTATACTAGCACTCATGCACCGTACAGTACTAGCAACTCTTCCTTACTGTGTACGGAGACCAGATTTCGCGCCACGACCTCCTTCTTACTCATTGTGTCTCTTGACTCGCGCCAAAGAGCTCACCAATGAATAGCTATAAATATTAGAAAAGCCTAAATCCTTACCAGCAGGTAGTGAAGCACTCCCAACATGCGCAAGATTACTTCTCTTCAGTCTCGATGGAGACTGTCGTTACTTTATTCCTCTTCAGGCACAATTACAGATGCAAGAATAAGAATTAACAATAATCACAAAGACTTACCAAATGGATGATCAGGCCAACAACAAGACTAAGTGATATCCTTACCATGAAACCCTTGAAGTACCGAGATTAGTAAATAGGTCACCATGTGAACTTTTGTATTCAGTTGCGGTCCTCACACCATTTAAACTCAGCCTTGAACCTTACTTGGTCAAGCCATAAAGAATTTAGCTAAACATAACTAAATTTAAACGTGCTAAAATATAGAGAGACTGAAAGTAAATCATGCTGAGAAATATAAAGACCGAAATTGAAATTGCTTATTAAACCAAAACCGAAATCAAAAATCCAAAGTGCTTGAAAGTAAAGAAACTAAGAACTAAGAACTAAAACCAGACTAAAAAGACTAAAAATGGTGAATGGTAAATGATAGATTGGATGATGGCTATGAATGAATGATCCCTTGAGACTTGCCGGCCTTGGTATTTATGGCTGAATGCCTCTCTACTTGCTTCTTCTTTAGTGGTAAAATAAGACTCTTTGCATTTATCTCATCGGATTCATTTCCTTTTAGTCTTGATCTTCAAATAGTAGTAAAATCCTTTCCTTTATAGAATTAGGAAAGAGATCTAACTTCCTTCTTGAATTGGGATCTTCTTGAATAAGATTTGCCCGAATTGGGTAACTTCTAGATCTGGACTTGGCGTGCTCTAGTATTGATGTCGTCTTGGTCGTACTAAAATGTTCTAGAGTCACTGGGACTAGCTATCGCTCCTGCTGTCTACTTCAGGTATCGGTGAAAGGCTCTTTTCTTCTAAATATTGCATTGCCTTCAAAATCTGAAAAGACAAAAAAGGAAGTAATAGCGGCTATAAAGACTGAAAACATATTCTCAATGATATAGAAATAAGCACAAATACAAGCGGAAAATACAACCCATCAAATCTCCCCACACTTATTCCATGCTTACCCTCAAGTATGCATTAATGATCAGGAAGAAGAGAACTTTAAATTGTGCAATAACTTTATAGAGACCGTATTCTTTCACCGAGACTTATATCAAGGCTCTTTATTGACTATTGAGTATTCCAATGCAAGATATCATCAAGAAGACCTTGTTTAAAACTTTTCTCCATAGTATTTACCATATTAAAGCATAAGTACACAAAATATTATTATCATTCATAATTACCTTGATTTGAACTTTAGCGTCTCCTGGTGATCATGAGATGACTCCTTCTAAACCTGTTATTTGTTTGAAGCAGATTTTTACTTGGTGGGGTTCCTAAGATACATCTAGTCATTATTTGGGATTTGCTTTATGATTTTAAGAACTTTGCTTCCTTTTTTTAAAAATTTGCTAACCCATTTCATCTCATAACGTACTTTACTATTTTTCTTAGGTCTTGCTGCACTTTTCCAACAATCAATTCTTCCTCATGAAAGAGTCTTCACCTAGTTTTTAGTCGTGGATAGCCCTTTCTTCTAACTCTCCTTATGAAAGAGTCTTTACTCGATTTTTAGCAGTGGATAGCTCTTTCTTCTAACTCTCCTTATGAAATAGTCTTCACTCGATTTTTAGTCATGGATAGCTCTATCAGCCGTAAGAAAGAGAAAAATAAGGTTGTGAGCCAAGTGAGCCTCGTTTCGACTGATTGCGGAACTCACAGCAGAAAATAAGCACCAAGATTGATATCGGGATTGTGAGGTCTCGATGGAGGATCTCATGATACACAGGGACTAACTAAAATCAAATCAAGTCCAAATTAAAGCACTTTAAACAATAAAATTATGTTGCACTTTTCTGTACTCTTCGAGACTAAGAAATTTACAAGGTGATTATCAGAAATCTTATACTGGAATATCAATATTCAATTCAGGTCTCGATGATAAGTTTCAGTTAATCGAAATAGTTATATTAGTTATTTAATTGGCTATCCACATAATATTTCTCATCTTGGTTATCATCACGTCCCAATAACAGGTTAGAGAGCATAACAAGGTCATTGTAGGGTGAAAATATAAAGCATGAGTCCTTGTGAAACTTTTTCTTGGAATAAAAGATAAATATAAATATTAAAAAACAAGAAAAAGATTAAATAAAAGAACCCTCCCCACACCTATTCTATGCATTGCCCTCAATGCTAAAAGAAAAAGCAAAAAGAGATAGAAGAGATGGCAAATAAAAACATTACTGCCCTATGGAGGAGGAGAGAGGCAAAAGAGACCTAACTGGTCTTGCTATGTCCGTCGAATCTCGAGTTGCTAAGTGATCAGGTCCACATTCAGTTTTAGCGTGTCACATTGAGTCTGGAGGTTCTGATCATCTCCACCAAGCTCTATTATGCTTTGGTACAACTCCTTGTACATGTTCTCTAGGAGGTTGCATTTTTGGAAGAGCTCGGTGTAGGCTGTTGAAAGGATAGGGTCATTACGAGTAGGTTGGTCTGATTGAGGGTCCTTAGGAGCAGGTAGAGTAGGTTTTTCTTTAGGAGGACCAAGAGGGCGCATAACCACGATCCCATTGATCCTTTCAGTAAGTAGGATGGTCCTAAGAGTCTCCAAGTCTAGGAGTGGAGTTTCAGGGGTCCTAGCATAATAGACAGGCTCAACATGCTCCATGCCGTGTGCAATCAGCGAGATTACGGTGACTAGAATTGGAGGGCTCCTAGGGTGAGTCAGGGCGTATTCAAACTGCTTCACCAGCCATGCTCCCAAGTAGAGCTTCTTGTTGTTCTTCATGTACCACAGAATGTGCACTTCTTTTTGTTCAAGGTCTCAAAACTTCTATGGTGACCAAAAAAGTTAAAGGCAAGAATTCTATGGGCATACCTGAGGTGAGGCTCGTGAGTGTAAAAGTCTCGAGAGTCATCGAAATTCTAAATGGTGGTTTGGGGATCATTATTGCAGAGGGAGAAATAGGTCTCAATGGTGTTGAAGTCAGAGGGAAGAGCATCGCACATGTCATCAGAGGAGTCAGTCACCCCTAGAGCTTTGTTGAAGTCATTGAGTCTCCAACTTACAGTCCTTCCATGGAGATGGAACTTAATCACCCCCTTCTCTTGGTAGCTTATATAGTCCTACTTGAACTAAAAAGTTGTGTAAAACTCCCAGACAAGCTCCTAGTAGGAGGGGAAACAGATGAAGAGCAAAGGCATCCATAAGATTATGGTGAAGGAATCAATGACAGATTGGTTGATGCCGAGAGTGGTCATAGTCTCTTTATAGGTGTACTTACAGGGATTTGAAGATTGACCCTTGAAACAAGCATAAGTGGTGCGGGGAACAGGATGATTAAAAGAGCTTTGGATCTTGCTCTTTGCACTAGGAGCAAGGGTCTTTTCCTTTTTGGCCACCTTGGCCTTTTTCAAACTTTGGCCACTCTTGGCGGCGCTCCTTGTGAGCATCTTCCTCTTGGCAGGTGGTGGGGCAGGTGTGTAGTCACTTTCCTCGTCGGAGTCAATTTCAATGGGGTAACCTTGGGGTTTGACCTCTCCCTAAGATCTCTTTTCTTTCTTCACCAGAGTCTCGTCGGACTTCTCACAATTAACGGTGATAGGGAAAACTGTGGAGATTGGCTTGACGGCTAGTCGAGGCTCGCCGAGAGTGGCGGTGGTGCTGAAAGAGGTGGTAGGAGTAGGAATACCATGGCTCGATATCGCCATGGTCTTAGAAAGAGTGACCATAAAAGCGGGAGGAGGTATGGGGGTGGCAGTGGTGGTAGGGGTAACGGCAGCACTGGAAGCCGCGTGAGTGGTATGCGCTGCGCCAGCAACGGTGGTGGTGATTATGGAGAAAGTTGCTACTATCAGAATAGTAGTGGTGGTGGTAGCGGCGGTACTAAAGGGAGTGGTATCGATAAGAATGTTACTGATTAGGATTTTAGTGGATGCCGGAGTGGTGGCATTGGTGTCTTGGTTAGAAGCTATTTTAGGGAGTGGAGAGTTTGCCGGAGAAAGGAGAGGGTTTTGCTTTTTATAGGGAACTTGAGAATCTGATAGAGAGTGTGACCATTAAGAGTGGAAGGAAGGGTTTTAAGTATAGATATTTGGCGTGCAAGGGTAGCTCATAGGGCAGTAGCAATCATTGCCTCGATTAAGTACAAAACTACCAAAAATCTCCATGATTTGTGCATGACTTCTAAATTACCCATTGTGCATGTATCATGCTGCGTGAGTTATTTCACATCCCTTATCTTTTTAGTCACGTCTCTTGGTATGTGATGCTCTAACTTCCTAGAGTATGTGTAGAGACCTAAATCTGCAATAAAGATAAGGAAATCAGTCCTAGTCCAGATACAACTAATAAAGGTTAACTAAAAGAGAGAGACAAAGAGTCAAAAATGGTTGGGCTGCCTCCTAAGAGTGCTTTATTTAACGTCAGTGAGCTCGACGCACCATACAGAGATCATGGTGTGGTGTCAGTGGTCTCTGTGAGAGTGATTTATTTAGAGTGATCTTGAATCCTTCATAGTAGGGCTTGAGATAATGCCTATTTACTTTTAGAAATTTCCCAGTCGTAATGCTCTGTATAACGGCTGCTCCATGTGGAAATATTCTAGTCACAATGTAAGGCCCAGGCCACCAAGACCTCAACTTTCCAGGAAATAGCTTGAGACTAGATTGGAATAGAAGAACTCTCTATCCCACGTTCAAGACTTTACTAGAGGCAAAAAGATCATGGTAGTGCTTAGTGGTCTCCTTGTAGGCCTTGTTCCTTTCATAAACATAATGGCGAATCTCTTTGAGTTTATGTAGTTGCAACCTCCTATGCTCCTTAGCCGCATCGAGCCTAAAATTGGTCTCTTTGATGGCCCAATATGCCTTGTGCTTTATCTCAACGGGTAAATAACATGCTTTCCCATAGACAACTATGTAGGGTGACATCCCGATGGTGGCTTCTATATTGTGCGGACTGTCCATAGAGCTTCAAAGAGACGGAGACTCTAGTCTTTCCTGTTGGGATTGATTATTTTCTCCAAGATGAGCTTGACCCCTCTGTTGCTCACTTTAGCTTATCCATTTGTGTATGGGTGGTATGCCATGGAAGTCATGTGCTTAAGCTATTTTTTCAATAATATCAAGACTGTTTTATTGTAAAAATGTGTACCGTGATCACTGATAAGTAGTCTCAGTGTCCTGTATCTGCAGATGATGTTGTCCTTTATGAAGTCCGCTATGGCCTTTCGATCATCATTCTTGGTCGCCTTGGCTTTTATCCATTTAGAGAGATAATCAACTACTAGGAGGCTATATTTAAACCTATAAGGAGGAAAAGGGCCCATGAAATCGATACCCCAGACATCAAAGATCTCAACGACCAAAATAGGAGTCATCGGGAGTTGATCTTGATGTCCAAGATTACCAACCCATTGGCAGTTATCGTATGCCTTGAAAAATATATAGGAGTCATGAAAGATGTGAGGCCAATAAAATTCAGATTCAAGTATGCATTGTGCTATTCTCCTTGGTCCATAATGACCTCCACAATCTTCAGAATGATGTGCTTGTAAGAGTCTCGGTATCTCTTCCCCGTAAACATATCTCCTTAAAACCATATCGTTCCTTTATCTCCACTGATAACGATTATCCTAGAAATACCTGCCAGTTTCCCTCTTCATTTTCTCCTTGTCATTGCATGTGAAATACTCTAGGAACCTCCCGGTGGCAAGAAAATTGACAAGGTTTGCATACCATGGATTCTCGAAGATAGCAAAGAGACTTTCCCCTTGGTATTCATCCTGGACTTCCCTTGGTTCTTCTAAATTGGTTAGTCTACTGAGATGAGCGGCCACCAGGTTCTCCGTCCCCTTCTTATCTCCTATCTCGATGTCAAACTCTTGAAGTAAAAGGATCCATCAAATCAGTCTTGGTTTGGCATCCTTCTTGGTCATTTGGTACCTCAAGAAAACATGATGTGAGTATACAATGACCTTAGAACAGAGAAGGTAGGAATGGAACTTCTCCAATGCAAAAATGATAGCAATGAGCTCCTTCTTAGTCATGGTGTAGTTCTGTTGAGCTACATCGAGAGTCCGAGAGCTATAGTAAATGACATGAGGTTCTCGGCCAACCCGTTGTCCCAATATTGCTCCTACTACTTTATCGCTTGCATCGCACATAATCTCGAAGGGCTGGTCCTATTTAGGTGCTTGGATAGTGGGCATAGAGACCAGCTTCTTCTTGATAGTATCAATGGCTCCCTTGCAAGGATCTCTAAATTTGAAGTTAGCATCTTTCTCGAGTAATCTACATAGGGCTCGACGATCTTTGAAAAGTTCTTGATGAACCTGCGATAAAAACCTACATGCCTAATAAAAGACCTAACTTCTTTTATAGAAGTAGTAAGGTAAGGTAACGATTGAATAACATCAATTTTAGCTTTATCTACCTCAATACCCTTCTTAGATACAACATGACCTAATATCATACCCTGGTCTACCATAAAGTGGCATTTCTCATAGCTAAGTACTAAGTCAGACTCAATACAGCATTTAAGGATCTTACCAAGGTTATCGAGACATACATCAAAAGAATCACCGTACGCAGTAAAATCATCCATGAGTACCTCAATAATGTTCTCCACATAATCAGAAAAGATACTCATCATGCACCTCAAGAATGTAGCGGGAGCATTGCAGAGACCAAAAGGCATTCATCTGTAAGCAAAGGTGCCAAAGGGGTACATAAATGTTGTCTTCTCCTGGTCTTCTGGTGCTATTAGGATCTGATAGAATCCTAACATTCCAGTGAGATAGCAGAAATAAGACTTTCCTGCTAGTCTCCCCAACATTTGATCAATGAATGGCAGTGGAAAATGGTCTTTGTTGGTCACGTTTTTGAGCTAGAGGTAGTCAATGCAAACTCTCCACTCGTTTTGTATTCTCGTCGGGACCAATTCTCCTACCCTATTTGTTATCACCATGATCCCTATCTTCTTAGGAATAACTTGTACCGGGATAGCCCACTCACTGTCAGAGATGGGGTAAATGAGGTTAGCCTCCATGAGCTTGATCACTTCTTTCTTCACAACTTCCATCATGGGAGGATTGAGTTATCTTTAAGGTTAGTGATAGGTCTTGGTGTTCTCCTCCTGCTTGATCTTATGCATGAAAGTGGAAGTACTAATCTCCTTGATATCAGCTATAGTCTATCCAATTTCCTTATTGTGTTGCTAGAGCAAGGAGACTAGTCGTTTCTCTTTGTCGGGACTCAATTTACTGGAAATGATCACTGGAAGCGTATCGTTATCCCCTAAGAAAGCATACTTGAAGTGACATTATGGGCTCTTGAGTTTAAGCTCTGGTGGTTTGATGATGGAAGGAATGATTTTCTTGAAAGGTGGCAGAGCGAGCTTTGGTCTAGGTCTTGATGTAGGTTGAGGTGAATCAAGATCATAAATAACCTCTTTTACCTTCTCGTCTAAATCAGTATCATCGAGGCTCTCGGTGTCAAGTGCTTCATTCAATGCGACCAAATACTCGTTTGAGAGATTGAGCTAAAAAATTGTTGGATGATGGGATCAAGATTATCAATGCTGCATAGGCTCGAATCTTCTTTGGGGTCTTCATGGCATCATAGACATTGAAAGTGGCTACCTCTCCATTGAATTCTATAGTGAGAGAACCATTGTACACATCAATTTTGGTCTTGGTAATGCTCAAGAATGGTCTCCCTAACAACAAATCTAAGTTCCCCTTCTTATCTGCATCATACATATCAAGGAGATAAAAGTCAGCAGGAAAAACAAAATCATTTACCTTGACCAATATGTCCTCTAAGATTCCCTCGGGGTAAACGAAAGAGTGATCTACAAGTTGCAAGACATCCCTAGTCTCCTTGAGAGGCATATTGTGTTTGGTTGATATCTGCTGGTAGATAGAGGAATGCATGACATTTATAGATGCATCAAGATCACACATAGCCTTTTGAATTCCAACATGACCAATGGTGCAATTAATCGCGAGCATTCCCTGGTCCTTCAGCTTAGGGGATAGTTTGTGTTGGATCAAGACAGGCACATTTTCTCCCATCCCAACCTTTTCTAGGTCATGCTGCTGCTTCCTATTAGTGCACAACACCTTGAGAAATTTTGCATATTTGGGTATTTATCTAATCACATTGAGCAACGGGATGTTGATCTCAACTTTTCTCAAGGTCTCAAAGATCTCTTTCTCTTCTTTCAACTTCTTGGTCTTTTTCAATCTCTCTAGAAAAGGGCGTTTGGTCTCTGTAGATTTCACTGGTTCCTCTGAGTCATCGGGGATCACAATGACTTCATCTTCTATTTATGCTCTCGGTGGTTTCGATTGAGTCTCTTTATTTTCCCTTAGCGTGATTGTACTGACATTTTCCCTTGGGTTATCCTCCATTTGAGATGGTAGTATCCTCATGTTCTCGATCTTGGAGAGATCACTAGCTATCTTGGCCATATACTTTTCCAAGTTTGAAAGGTTACCTTGCAGTCCTTGTATCCAATCGTCTACCAACTCAAACCGCTTATTGGAACTTTCAGTGAGAGCATCAAAAAGTTCATAAGGATTATGTTGCGGCTGCTGAGGTGGGTTGTGTTGGTTTCCGTTAAAGTATTTATAAGGGTAGAGGGGGTGAATGGCCCTTTTTCGTGGATTTTATAGACTTAGAAAAAATGTATGTGTAGCGGTTTGATTATGATTTGAAAGATGGATCCGGATGATAAATTGTGATCCAGCTGGATGATGCGATATGAATGCAGAATAGTAAAAATAAACAAATATCAAACATAAGTATTTTATACTGGTTTGGCCCTGCCTACGTCCAGTCCCCAGAATTTCCTTCTTCCGAGCTTGTCTACTAATGGATTCCTTTTCAACTGGCAGGAATTAAGCCTTACAGATTTATCTCTGGATGATGACTTATTCTGGAAGTAGGATATACCACTAAAAGCACCAACTCCTAGCTGAGTCCTCTCGTCTTTAGTAGGATATACCTCTTAGCCTTCTACCTCGAACCTAAGCTGAGTCCTACAGGGAGATCTCACTCAAAGCACCTACTTCAAGTTCAATCCCAATCTCCCAACTCACCTAAGTTGGAGATTATTGCACTTTTGTTCTGTAACAAAAGGTTGGTTTATGAGTTCCTCAAGTTTATAATTTCACTTAGGAATCCTTACAAACAGATTTTGAATCAAGGGTTCTTGGAGGGATTATTTTGACTGATTGAATGTGTATTGCTTTGTTACTTGCTTTTGTAAGTCAATCAGTTATATTCTCATTTGGTGAAGAGTTCCTTTTATGGGCTTTGAACATAAATGTAGCCATTTATGGTTGGTGAGCTTACATGTAATCTTCACCCTTGATCAGGTTGTGAGGTTGAGCTTTTGGATCTGTTGATTAGTCCGTTAGACCATATTCTTGGGATTGGTGCTGAAATTTATTAGTGATAATTTTTCTTGTCATTTTGTGATACACTAACTTTTATACCAATTGTCATATGGTGTGAGCTCCACGCGCGCCTTTATTGGTCTAGTCTAAAAGTAGTTTAGACTTTCACTGTCCTTTGTCTGCTCCTTTTGACTTTTCTTTAAACTTTGCCAGCTATCTTTTATTTAAAAAAGGTTCTTTGACTATTGTAGACCAAGGAGGCAGAAGGAAAGCTGTGCTTTATTCTTTCCTTAGTTATTGGATATAGGTCTTCCGGATGTCTTTTGGACCTATATGTTCCGGATCTTCCTTTCGGAGATGGCTTTAATCAGTTCTTCTAGTTGCATGTCTTGAGGGTGGAAGATTGTTTTCTATCAGGCTTTGTCCGGATGATTTTCCTCCATTGCTTAGGTTTCTGATTTTGTTCAATATGTGATCTTAGCTTTGTCCAGATGCTTCCGTTTGGATTTCAAGAGAGTTTCTTATAGTTGTTTTTATTTCTTTCAGACTTGATCTGGATTATATTAGTTTTTATTTATCCGGATCATTATTTTTCCAACAATCTCCCCCATTTGATGGAAACAAAAACTTTAAGATGCTTAAGTTTTAAGTTACTCCCCCATGATTTTAGTATCCAGGCTCCCCCATAATTTTATGACTTATGCTTCTAAGTTTGTTGTAGTACAATTACAGATTATACTTTAGAAGCGATTGTTTTGATAGTTAAGAGTTTTCTCTTTATATATACTTCTACTGCTAACAACAGTTAACATTATGAAGTTCAGGGTTACAAGATACAGAAATACATATAAAGAGAATCTAGCTATTACAATTTGTACAATTTTTATCTAGCTAGCTTAACTATCTCTCCGGACGGACCACTCTTTCGGACTTGCACTATTTTTCCTTTCCCCCTTCCGTCTCCTTGACTATCTTCTTCCTCCCCATTTTTGCTTCCATCAAGGGGGTCAATGACCATATAGGTACGTTTATCCCAAGACTTCTGCCATACGGAGGAGTAGACAGAGTAGTTTTTATTACCTTTGGCTCGCTTATCAATAATTTGATTTACAATAGGCGGAGTCAGGTAGTAAGGATGAAGGGCCCTCCGGAGCTGATCATATGACTGTGAGACTTAAGGGAGGATGTGCAAAATCTATTCTTGGTCCTTCGGATCAAAGTAAGGGAACATGGCCTTTGTGAGGATAGCTAAGCCTTTTTGGCTCATGAACCCTAAATCCCATATAGATTGAACCAGATCATATAGGATTGGAATGAGCTAGCACTCTGGAGTATCCGGAGAAGAGGAGGGTCTAGAGATAGAAAATTAATTTATTCCGGCTTAAAGAAGAGTGATTTCATCACTATGTCCCTTCTTGATGTTGTGGATAGATTCCATCTGATCTTTAATCTCATTGAAGACGGTTTTCTCCCACTCATTTATTAATTATTCTATGCTGGAGTTTCTTGCTTGCATTTCATTGCCCATATCATCAAGAATTTTTTCTTTCAGTTGGGGGAAGATTTTGTCTATAAAGTTTGCAAGCATCTCCTGAGTGACTTGCTGATCAGTCTCCATACTGAGCAGAGTTGGTTTCAGATCCCTATCTTCTATGAATTTTGACAAGTTTTCAAACTTGGTATCAATGTAGCCTTTAAGTTCTGTGGATAGGTCTGTGGCTGAGGAGGACACCTTTTCTAGCACTGTTGCACAGTTATCAGAGGTTAAGTTATTTGCTTGACTTACATTGCGGTTGGATTCAGAGGTGCTTTCCTTTATTTCATTCAAGAGGGGCTTGATCTTAGAGAGGGAAGCTGCCGCCAGAGCTCCAGGTGTTGGGAAGTTCATGACTTATTGCTCAATTTTGGGAAGGCAATTCAACCTTTCTTTAATTTCCTCCAAATCCTTGTGGACCTCTTTATTTGACATTTGCCTTGGTAGTTCCTTTTCCACAGCCTTGAGATGGGTGCAGATGGTTAGAAGGCTCTTTTGATTAAACCCTTCTTCATGGTGTTTAAGGGTTGCCTCCTGAAGGAGTTTGAGAGCTGCACTTACTTTGGATTCTTTGGAGTTTTCATCAGGAAGGGTTACTGATTTGGTGTGAGGAGGGAATTATTTATTGGAGGGTCCGGATGACTCACTACCGGATGAGCTTGATTCACTTTGGAGCTTGAGCTGCTTCTAGAGGGGCTATTATTCGGCGATTGTGAGCCTCCAACTACCCCTCCAACTTCACTTTTGCTTATTTCCCTTTCCTCCGGATTAGCCTTGCCCGCAGGATCCACTTCAGAAGTGTGTCCCTTGGAACTTAGACCTTCTCCTTCCTTCGGAGCTGTTGCATCTGGGATTGGCACTATAGCCTTAGCTACATTTTGAGAGATTGTAGCTAAGTTATGCTTTTCAGTATCAGAAAAAGGATGAAGAAGATTAGGAATTACCTTACTGGTTTGTTGTGTCTGATTCTCATCCCTTCTTTCTTCTTCCGTCCCTTTCTCCGAATGGCTGGAATTGTCCTCAGCCATTTTAGCAGATGCCTTTTCAGGAATTTCTTCACTCATCATGTTTGCACTGTCCTCAACAGCCTTCTACAATGTCTTTTCAGGACTTTTAAGGTTTATGACCTCATAGCTTGGTCCAAGCAGATTTTCTGGAAGTGATTCTGCTCTTTCAGTAAATGGGAATTTGTATACTTCTGGAATTTTTTATAGAGTCTCCATGTCTTCTAGGTGTACCCGGACCTTCAGTTGTTTTCCTTTGGTTTATTGCATTATTTTCCTTGATGGCTGCCTGAATCTCAGCATATTGCTCATCATCTTATTGTATTAATTCTGTTAAGTTGGGAACATTTTTCCCTGTACTGGATTTAGCCTTTTCAAGCGCAGCCTTCTCTCTATACTACTTGGCCTCTTCATTTAGAATTATCCCAGCAAGCCTTCTGCCCTCACTAGCTCTCTTTTGTTGAGCAGTAAGAGCTTCATAAAATGTTAGCCCCTTTCTCTGAAGCTATTTTTGAGGAGGAGCCTCATCCTCTATTTCCTCATCATTAGCTTCTTCCTTCATCTCATCCAAAGTTCTCTTGGCTTTCTTTCTTCTAGCTTCAATCGCCTTTGTTGCGATTTTAAGTAGCCCAGTAGTAAGCCCATACAGTCCCTTTTTGGTTGCTACTTTTATCAATCTTCCTCCAGGTCTGGGTTATTCAGAGCCTAGGACTTGAGTGAGAGGTAGAGCATCCTCATCAACTTATTCTGGAACCAGTTCCATTTGCCTTTTGGCTTTAGCTTTTGTGGTTCTAGGCCTCTTAGGAACTAGAGCTTCTGCTTCCGGATCAGCTACCTTTCTGGATTTAACTTTTTGCTCATTCCTTCTTAACTTTGCTTTTTCTTCATCCCATTCTTCATTGAAGCGGAGATTCAGGAAGTTCTTCTCAAGGATTGGCTTTCCATAAATTCCTATAAATCCAGTATGATCTACTCCTTCTGCTTGAAGGATCCTCGTGATTAAGGCACCATGTGAGTTGACATGGGTCTTGATATAATGGATGATCAAGACTGGCTAGTTTACTTCCACGCTGCCAACCTAGTGCTGCAGAATGCAGTACTAGAGGGAAGAAACTGTAGTCAATGATCCTTTCCTTATTAGAATAAGCTTTGCTAGAGGATGCTGTAGGAATCTGGGCATTCTGGGGAAGTATGTTGAGAATTTGTCGCCGAAATAATTCTGGTGGAGCCATAACTTGGAGTCATACTCGATTTCGGTCTCATCCCCATCTTTTCTTAGCAAAACTTCAGAATTTTTCATCTTCAGATTCTTCTCAAAGAATTCTGGTGTTAGAAGGATAACCTTTCCTTGAACCTCAGTGCATAGGGCATCAAAGTGAGTATGCGCACTTAAATTTGAGTAGAACTCTTTCACCAGTTTTGGATAGGTTGGGCAGTTTATTTTGAGAAGATCACCCAAATTTTGATCTTCAATTAGGGTGAAAAAGGGTGGAGTTTTGAATAGATAGTAATCTCCTAGAAGATCAGTAGGGATGATGAAATCAGAGGTTTTGATATTGAAGGGTTCAAAATCTTCTTCTTTCAAGTCTGATACTTGAAAGAGGTTTTTGCTGGGTAGGATTTCGAGGGTGTTTGACATGTTTTTGGCTGCCATTTTTTAAGTATTTGAGAAATGGTTGTTAGGTTTGAATTTTTACAGAGTAACGGTGAGATCATTGCTCGCTGGAAGAGGAGAAGTGATTTTAAGGGGGTTTATATAGAATTTTTAAGGTGAGGGTATAATTGTAATCCAGACTCTGGTGTTTTTGACTGGATTGATGACATTGCAGTCGCATTTTTAGGAGAGACTTAAATTCAGTTTAACCGAAGAATGGGAACGGTTTATTTTTGAATTAACTGTTGTATTTATGGCGCATGTAATAGCTGTTAGACTTTTGAAATGCAAAAAGTAACAGTTACCTTGATGGGATTTTACTGCCAAACATCATTATTGTCGGCTCACGTGGCAGTCTTCCGAATATACTACCTCAATTCTTCTTTGCTTCTGGAGTGGGTATTTTATCTCAACATCCGGCATGTTTCAGGGCAATCTTCTGGAGTTTTTCTAAATTGGATTTGACATTCCAATTGATTCTCTTAGTTTCCCAAATTAATCCTTACTTAGTGGTTTAGTAAAGATATCAGCTCTTTGTTCATTGGTTGGGACATATAACAATGCAACATCCTTTTTCATCACATGATCCCGAATGAAGTGATGCCTTATGTTGACATGTTTCATCCAGTTGAAGTACCGGATTCTTTGACACATCAATAGCACTTTTGTTGTCACATAATACATTCACACATCTAAATTATACTCCATAATCTTCAAGTTATTGTTTGATCCATAGGAGTTGAGCAACACAACTTCCAGCTGCCATATATTCCGCTTCCGTTGTGGATAAGGCAACTGAAGTTTGCTTCTTGCCATACCAAGAGATTAAGCAGTCCCTAAGAAAATGACATCCTCCGGATGTACTTTTTCTTTTAAGAGTATCTCAACCATAATCTGCATCTGTAAACCCCTGGAGAGTAAAGTCTCCACTACTAGGATACCATAACCCAACTTCAGTGGTTCCTAGGAGATAACTTAGTATCCTCTTGACAGCCTTGATATGAGAATCCTTTGGATTAGCTTGATATCTTGCACAGTAGCATACTGCATAGTGTATATCAGGTCTGTTGGCTGTTAAGTATAGGAGTGAGCCAATCATTCCTCTATATAGCTTTTAATCAACATCTTTTCCTTCAGAGTCCTTAAATAAGATTGTATCTGAACTCATAGGAGTGGACATTGGTTTGCTGCTGTCCATTTCAAATTTTTTCAGATTCTCTTTAGTGTATTTTGATTGATTGATGAAGATCCCGTCTGGACTTTGTTTGATTTGTAGCCCAAGAAAGAAGTTGAGCTCTCCCATCATGGATATCGCAAATTCCTTTTGCATTTCAGAGCTGAATTCTTCTCACATCTTCTCATCATTGGCACCAAAAATGATATCATCCATATAGATTTGGACTAGAATAATATCATTTTTCTTCTCCTTGATGAAGAGTGTGGTATCTGCTCTGCCTCTTGTATATTCCTTGGATATAAAGAATGAGGTCAGTCTTTCATACCAGGCTCTTGGTGCCTGCTTTAATCCATAGAGAGCTTTCTTTAGTTTGTAGACATGATCCGGATGCTTTGGGTCTTCAAATGGTGGTTGCTTGACATATACTTCTTCTTGAATGATGCCATATAGAAATGCACCTTTGACATCCATTTGGTATAATGTGAACCCCATGAATGATGCAAAAGCACATAGGATCCGGATTGCTTCCAGTCTTGCTACAAGAGCGAATGTTTCTTCGAAATCAATTCCTTCTTGTTGATTGTAGCCTTGAGCAACTAGTCTCGCCTTATTTATTATTATGGCTCCAGATTCATCAAGTTTATTCTAGAACACCCATTTAGTGCCTATAATTGACTTTCCTTTGGGAGAGGGCACAAGATCCCATACATCATTCCTGGTGAATTGATCTAGCTCTTCCTGCATCGCCATCATCCAGCTTTTATCTCCTTAGTATCTTGAAATTTCTTTGGCTCTATGAGAGAGACAAAAGGAGCGTGACTCATCATCCGGTTGAGCTATCCTCTGGTTCTAACTAGATTCTGAATTTTTTCTAGAATATTCTCAATGGAATGATCTTTGTATGTCCGGATTCCTCTTTCCAGGCCTTCATGTTAAATTTGGACTTGCTCTTCTTTAGCTTCAACTGTTTCTTCGTTAAAGTCAATTTCCTATGGATTATGATTGACTTGATATACCTCTAGATTATAGGATTTTCCCTCATCTTCCTCTATTTTTTTCTTGATTTGAAATGAATCAGGGATATCTTTTTCCTTTTTCTCTTTAGATTTTTCAGGTTCTGGAGCTTGATCTTCCGGAGCGAAGCTTTTCTTTCCTGCAGTGTTAGTTTCTTCGAAATCTACATGTATAGACTCTACTACAGATTGGGTTCTTTTATTGAAGACTTTATAAGCCTTACTATGTGTTGAGTAGCCTAGGAAAATTGCTTCATCAGATTTAGGATCAAATTTTCCTAATTGGTCTCTGTCATTAAGAATGTAGCATTTAAATCCAAATGCTTTGAAGCATCCAATTTTTGTTTTTCTTCCCTTCCAGATTTCATATGGGGTCTTTTCTATAGTATTTTTGATAAGAGCTCTATTTAAGATGTAGCATGGTGCGTTTACGGCCTTACCCTAGAAATATTTTGGCAAACTATTTTCATTTAGCATTGTTCTTGCCATTTCTACTATGGTCCTATTTTTTCTTTCTACCACTCCATTTTGTTAAGGAGTGAGAGGGGTAGAGAAGTTATGTTCAATGCCCTTAGAGTCGTAAAAGTTAGCAAAATGCTTAGTTTTGAACTCCCCACCATTATTGCTTCGGATGCGTGCAATGTGTATGCCCGATTCTACTTCTATCCGGACGAATGTTTTGGAGAATTGGTCAAATGCTTCATCCTTGCTTGTTAGCAGGAGAACCCAGGTATATCTAGAATAGTCATCTACAATGACCATGGTGTATTCTCTCTTACCTAAGCTCAGTGGCTTAATTGGACCAAAAAGATCAATGTGTAAGAGCTCAAGTACTCTTTTAGAAGGAATGTATGATATGAAAGGGAAACTTTTATTATGTTGTTTACCTAATTGACATGCGGTGCATAAATGATCCTTATCAAACGTAACTTTAGGTAAACCTTCAACTAATTCCTTTTCGGCTAATTTAGACAGGAGATTTATGCTTACATGTCCCAATCTCTAGTGCTATAGCCATGATTCTTCTTCCTTAGACACTAGACATATATTCTTTTTATCATTTTTAATGTTTACAGAATAGACATTATTTACTCTAGGTGTATAAAGAATAAGTTGATTTGACTTACTATCATAAATTGAGCAATCTCCGGAGTCAAATATGACTTTTCTTCCTTTGTCACATAATTGAGCCACACTCAGTAGATTGAATTGCAGTCTATCAACTAGTGAGACATCTTCAATCTTTAACCCAGATCCAATGGTTCCATGACCAATGATCTATCCCTTTTGATTATCTCCAAAGCTTACTTTGCCTCCCTTCTTCCGGGTTAATGTGATGAAGGCTTTCTCATCACCTGTCATGTGCCTTGAACATCCACTATCAATATACCAAGTGTGTTGATCTACTGTGGATCTAAGGCATACCTGCAAAACAGATCAAGTGGGTTTGGGTACCCAATCAAATTTGGGTCCTCTCAGGTTAGTAACCATCTCAGGCCAAGGATAATCATTATAATAGCCATTTTTTAATCTACATGATTTAGTCATATGGTTATTTTTCCTACAAACCCTGCATCCTAAAATAGGCATGTTTTGCATTTGCTTCTTGCTGATCTTCTTCAGATCCTTTCTTCTATAGTTGCCTTTATATCCAGCTTCGTGTACACTAGTGGATGGTCCGGTATAATTCCGGAAGCTGGTTGGATGTGCAACTTTAGCATTATGATTTCTCCTCTATTTGATAGGTAGTTGGTTGTAAGCTATTTTAGCTTTTCCTTTCTAACCGCAGTATATCTTTGAGCTTGTGGTTGTCTGCTAACTTCATTTGTCTTTTGATTTTGATTCCTTTGAATCTGATTCTGAGAAAGAGGAGGATCATTTCTTCTTGGATTTTCAGGTTTCCTTCTAGATACTTCCTTCAATAGACTAACTTCTCTTTCTAATCCCACTATATTTGCGTCCAGAATCTGGACTTGATTTCTCAGAAAGTTTTCTTCTGCTACATCAATATGTTTGGTTGCTCTAACCAGATTGATGTCTTGCGCCATTACTTCAGCATCTTCAGCTAATTCTAGTATTGCTCTTTTTGGGGATTTGATTGCCTTTGCATTCTTCTTTACTCCCTTGATAACAATAGAAAGAACTTTTGCAAGATCAAAGTTAGAGGTAGAGTTAGAATAAGAGTTTACCTCAGTGTTTGCTAAATTTGATTTTAATTCTTCAATTTGCACAGTTTGTTGTCTGGAGGTGTTTCTTCCGGATTGCTCTACTTTCGGCTCTGTTAGGGCCATGAATGCATAGTTAGCGGTTTCCTCTTCTTCTATTGAGGATGAGCTGCTGCTTTCTTCACTGTTGCTCCAAGTAGCAACCATTGCCTTCTTTTTAAGTTTCTTAGCTCTCTTGAGCTTGGGGCATTTTGTCCTGAAGTGGCCTTTTTCGCCACACTCGAAATAAGCAGTGTCTTTCTCCGAATCTTTCCTTTCTTCCGGATTCCTTCTGTGCTTAATTCTTCCGGAGGTACCTTCTCTTGGTCTCCGAGATTCATACCTTTTTGATCTTCTTCTATCCTTCTTTTGTATGAATTAATTTAGCCTTTTGGTCAATAGAGTGAGTTGATCTTTAGTACTCATTGACTCATCTATTTGCTCTTCCTCTCCGGATGACCCTGATCTAGTGGATTCTGCCTTAAGAGCAATGGCCTTCTTTCTCTCCTCAGGTCTCTTTTCTTGTTGACTATATCTTTCCAAGGATAGTTCTTGAGTTAGAAGATTACCAATAAGTTCATCATAACTGTATAAATTTAAGTCATGAGCTTCCTCAATGGCTGTCTTTTTATTATCCCATTCCTTGGTGAGACTCCGGAGCACTTTCTTGACCATATACACTTCTGGAATCTCCTTTCCTACCCTCTTCATTTCATTTACTAGATTTGTGTATCTAGTGTTCATGCTGCTGATTGACTCTTTAGGCTCCATCTTGAAAGATTCAAACTTTTATTGGAGTAGATCAAGTTTAGCTTCTCTTACTTTGGTAGTTCCTTCATAGGTTACTTTCAGCTTTTCCCCTATCTCTTTAGTAGTTTTACATCCGGATATCCTATTGAATTCCGCTACACTAAGAGCATAATGAAGCATGTTATTAGCATTTACGTTTCGCACAATTTTTTAATGTCATTATCATCCCATATACTTGATGGTTTTTGGGTAGTCATACCTCCTACTTTGTAATTAGGTTCATATGGACCATCTTTAATAACTAACCATGCTTGCATACTTTATAACTGGATGAAGTTCTTCATCCGATTTTTCTAGAACGTGTAGTGTTCACCGATGAAGAGTGGAGGACGGGTAACAGACATACCCTTGGGAAGAAGTAGCCAGTTGTGGAAACTCATTTTGATTTATGAATCAAAATATGTGGACCTTTAGCTCAAGATTATTAGATCTCTAGTTTAAGCACTTGCTCTGATACCACTTGTTGGTCCCTATTAGAGTACTTATAAGGGCAGAGGGGGGTGAAATGGCCCTTTTTTGCAAATTTATAGACTTAGAAAAAGTCTATGTGTAGCGTGTTTGATTATGATCCGGAAGATGGATCCGGATGATAAATTGTAATCTGGAAAATGTATCCGGATGATGCAATATGAATACAGAGTAGTAAAAATAAACAAATATCAAACATAAGTATTTCATACTAGTTCGGCCCTACCTACGTCCAGTCCCCAGAATTTCCTTCTTCCGAGCTTGTCTACTAATGGATTCCTTTTCAACTGGCAGGAATTAAGCCTTACAGATTTGCCTTCGGATGATGAATTCTTCTGGAAGTAGGATATACCATTAGAAGCACTAACTCCTAGCTGAGTCCTCTCGTCTTTAGTAGGATATACCACTTAGCCTTCTACCTCGAATCTAAGCTGAGTCCTACAAGGAGATCTCACTCAAAGCACCTACTTCAAGTTCAATCCCAATCTACCAACCCACCCAAGTTGGAGGTTATTATACTTTTGGTTAGCAACAAAAGGTTAGTTTTAGAGTTCCTCAAGTTTATAATTTCATTTAGAAATCCTTACAAACAGATTTTGAATCAAGGGTTCTTGGAGGGATTATTTTGACTAATTGAATGTGTATTGCTTTATTACTTGCTTTTGTAAGTCAATCAGTTATCTTCTCATTTGGTGAAGAGTTCCTTTCGTAGGCTTTGAATATAAATGTAGACGTTTGTAGTTGGTGAGCTTACATGTATTCTTCACCCTTGATCAGGTTGTGAGGTGGAGCTTTTGCATATGTTGATTAGTGATCATTTTTCTTGTCATTTTGTGATACACTAACTTTTATACCAATTATCATATGGTGTGAGCTCCACGCGCGAATTTGTTGGTCTAGTCTAAAAGTAGTTTAGACTTTCGTTGTCCTTTATCTACTCCTTTTGACTTTTCTTTAAACTTTGCCAGTTGTCTTCTATTTAAAATAGGTTCTTTGACTATTGTAGACCAAGGAGGTACTGGGAAAGCTGTGTTTTATTCTTTCCTTAGTTATTGGATATAGGTCTTCCGGATGTGTCTTCCGGATGTCTTTTGGACCTATATGTTTCGGATCTTTCTTCTAGAGATGGCTTCAATCAGTTCTTCCGGTTGCAAGTCTTAACGACAGAAGATTGTTTTCTATTCAGGCTTTGTCCAGATGATTTTCCTCTATTGCATAGGTTTCTGATTTTGTTCAATAGGCAATCTTAGCTTTCTCCGGATGCTTCCGTTTGGATTTTAAGAGAGTTTCTTACACTTGTTTTTGTTTCTTTCAAACTTGATCTGGATTGATATTAGTTTTTATTTATCCGGATCATTGTTTTTCCAATAGGTTGGGTTGTGCTTGTTGAAGAGGTCTTGATACAATCGCATTCTGTTGATTTCTCACCACGAGCTGATTCTGTTGCCCCTATGGTTGTTTGTGGTCGTTATTTCCCCAAGCAAGTGCTAGGCGATCTCACCATCCTATCTGATTCCTCTATGGTGGTGGGATGTACGGCTGTTTATTCCCTTGATTAACATAGTTATTATGGTTGCCGTAGTTTCTATAGTTACCACAGTTGTCGATTTTTCCCATAGCATGGACTTGTTTGAATTCAGGATCTCATATACGAGGGCATTCATTAGTAACATGAGCAGTCTTTTTGCAAAGTTCACATTCCTTCGCGACCTCGGTCTAGACGGCTATCTTGTGCACGAGTTCAGCGAGTCTCTCTATTTTGTCATTGAGATCATAAGAATTGATCGCGTTGACTGCTCTTGGTGTAGATTTTCCTTCACGATCGCCAAACTGTTAAGCGGTTTCTGCTATAGTCCTGATGATTTCCCAAGCCTGAGTTTGGGTTTTATTGATGAGAGCACCCCCACTAACAGCATCCATCATGGACCGTATGGAGAATGGGAGACCCTCATAGAAAGTCAGGACTAAGGCTTGATCAGTAAACCTATGTGGTGTGAAAGCTGCCAAAAGGTGCTCGAATCTTTCATTATACTCATGGAGACTCTCCGTGTCTTTCACCTTGGCAGAACAGATTTGTCTCTTCAAGGTGGTAACTCTTGATGCTGGAAAGTACTTGTCAAGAAAGACTCTCGACATCTATTCCCATGATGTGATTGATCCTGGTTTCAGATGACAAAACCAATCTTTGGTTGAGTCCTCAAGAGAGAAAAGCAAAGGACTTCAATTTCGCAAGGTTTAGATCAACCTTGGGTGGCTTCATGGAATACACCGTCAAATGGAATTTCTGCAAGTGCTTGTAAGGGTCATCAATGGCCCTTCCGGAGAATTTGGGTAAGCTATGAACAAACCCATACTTCATTTCAAAGCTGTTATCATCAATCTCGTCCGAATAAGTGATGAAGAAAGGTTGTTGGTTCACCGAGACTCATATAAGGTCTCGGATTGACTGTTCTTGGTCAGCCATGGTCACGATGGCTTTTTTAGGATCTAAATCTGAGTTAGTTGAATCGTTAGACAGTCCTTCTATATCAATTGGATTGTCGTTGGGTCCACTTGAAGTGTGAGGCTGATGTTTAGAGTCTCTACGCTCTCGAGCTTCCTTAGCACAAGCTCTGTTGGACTTTCAATTTCTAGATCGTAGAGGAATTCACTGCCACGACCTGTGGCTCTAGTCATCCACATCAAATAACTAGTCAAAAGGAACCATTCCCTGACAACTGTGCCAAATTTGATGGGTGTCGAATCCACCAAAAATAAATCCCTACATAAAACAAACTAGTAGTCAGTAGCAAGCAGGGGTCGAATCCACAAGGAATGGTATTTGATAATGTTATTTTCAGAAGACAACACACAGTGTGACCTAGAAGTACTCTCGATCAGAATTTGTAGATTAAAATTAAATAAAACAGGTAATAAAATAATGAGAAATAATGGCTCAACCTAAGTAGATCAAGACTGAACATTATGGTGATCATGGGATGAAAAACCAATTACAGCGGGACCTAGATTTAGTTATACTAGTACTCATGCACCGTATAGTACTAGCAACTCTTCCTTACTGTGTACGGAGACCAGACTTCGCGCCACGACTTCCTTCTTACTCATTGTGTTTCTTGACTTCGCGCCAAAGAGCTCGCCAATGAATAACTATAAATACTAGAAAAGCCTAAATCCTTTCCGACATGTAGTGAAGCACTCCCAACGGCGTAAGATTACCTCTCTTCAGTCTTGATGGAGACTGTCGTTACTTTATTCCTCTTCAGGCACGATTACGGATTCAAGAATAAGAATTAACAATAATCACAAAGACTTACCAAATGGATGATCAGGCCAACAACAAGACTAAGTGATATCCTTACCATGAAACCCTTGAAGTACTGAGATTGGTAAATAGGTCGCCCTGTGAACTTTTGTATTCGATTGCGGTCCTCACACCATTTAAACTTAGCCTTGAACATTACTTGGTCAAGCCATAAAGAATTTAGCTAAACATAACTGAATTTAAACGTACTAAAATATAAAGAGACTGAAAGTAAATCATACTGAGAAATATAAGGACTGAAATTAAAATTGCTTATTAAACCAAAACTAAAATCAAAAATCCAAAGTGCTTGAAAGCAAAGAAACTAAGAACTAAGACTAAAACTAGACTAGAAAGACTGAAAATGGCGAATGGTAGATGATAGATTGGATGATGGCTATGAATGAATGATCCCTTGAGACTTGTCGACCCTTGTATTTATAGCTGAATGCCTCTCCTCATGCTTATTCTTTAGTGGCAAAACATGACCCTTTGCATTTATCTAGTCGGATTCATTTCCTTTTAGTCTTGATCTTCAAATGGTAGTAAAATCCTTTCCTTTATGGAATTAGGAAAAAGATCTAACTTCCTTCTTGAATTGTGCTCTTCCGGAATAAGATTTGTCCGAATTGGGTAACTTCCAGATCTGGACTTGGCGTGCTCCGGTATTGATGTCGTCTTGGTCGTTCTGAAACGTTTTGGAGTCACCGGGACCAGCTATCGTTCCTGCTGTCTACTTCAGGTATCGGTGAAAGGCTCTTTTCTTCTAAATATTACATGTTTTCTTCGAATTGCCTTCAAAATCTTAAAAGACAGAAAATGAAGTAATAGCGGCCATAAAGACTAAAAACATGGTCTCAATAATATGTAAATAAGCACAAATACATGCTGAAAATACAACCCATCACTAATATCGATCTACTAGACGTTTACTAGATAACTACTAGACTATTACTAAATATTTACCATATAACTACTATATGAATTTTTGTAATTATTCTTTTGCTGCTTTTATTAATTTATAAATAGTTGATGATGTGTCTAAATTATTTTAGTTTTTATAGTCATTTGTATAAAAAGCCGAAGAAATTCTTTAAGTATAAGAGCTGGGCTTCTTCTGGACCTGGGTCTCTTTAAAGCCTGGCAGTTGGCACCGAGAACGTCGTTGTGTTGGTGCGTGAAATTGGCCTTATATTTACATGAAGAAAGTCAAAAGCGTGAAGTTGGCCTCCTGAAACCGTTAGTTTCCCTTCAAATTTGGCTACAAGTTACCTCCATAATGTCTTCACTGGAATAGTTGCTTCACATATATGACAAAGAAGAACTATTAGAAATTAATCCAATTTTTAATTTATTTGAAACCATAACTTCATTTTTCTACATGCCCTTGTAAAAGAAAAGGGAAATAAGTTGCTTCACATAGAGTCATCCTCGGAGATCAGTTGTGCTACTTAGTCGCCGATAAAATAAAAATCTCGTATCAATTTAAGGTATACTCATGGTCTTAGCTCCGTCATTGCTTTGCATATTACATAATTTAACTAGTTCTGAATTTGTTCACCCCTTAACATCGTATCTCCTCAGCATTCATTTGAAAAAAAGAACTAGATCTTAGGCCTCATTTATTTGCAGGAAAATATTTTATGCAGTGGAAAAAATTATGAAGGAAAATATTTTGTAGGAAAACTAAATATTATCCAGTGTTTGGTTAGAATATTAAAAAATATTTTCTAATGTTTGTTTAAAATTAAAAAAAAAACATTTTCCGATAATAAATTTTATTACATACTACCATACATCACTATCATCAATAAGATATTCGTAAAATGGTAATATATGTGAAAATTTTGAAATTAAATATGTGAACACAAATTAATTTTAAAAGATAATAAAAATATTAAAGCCTATATGATTATTTAGTTAGAAACTTTGAGTCTCACTTTACAAACAGATCCCTTTTTGCTTGAAGTTTGTTGCATAATTAGGATTGAAATTTGTTGAAAAAAAAATTAAGGGTGTGTTTGTAACTTAAAAAAGTTGAAAGAATTCAATATAATTCGTTTTCTTTTGTATAGATTCTTTATCAATTTTTTACACAAAATCAAAAAAATTGAAATGAACTCCCTCGTCACTAAGCTTTTAATCATTCGAACCATATTTTAGATTTTTTTTTCTTTTCATAATTATAGTTTTCTGAAATGTGTATTATCCAAAATTTTGGAGAGTATATTTCATAATATTAAAATTAGGTCAGGTTAAAGAGCTATATTGATGGTTGGGTAGAAAAAATAGAGAGGAGAAACTCAAGTCTTCCGGTTTCGGGAAAATGTTTTCACCTTTCATTCAAGGATAAAACATTTCCCCTTTTTCTTACTATCTTTTTTCATTGATCAATACAATATTTTCTGTTGACTAATTTTTTAGAAGAAACAAACACCGTAAAATTTGAAAAATATTTTTCTTTTAAATATTTTCCTGTAAATAAACAAGACCTTAATTTATTAGTTGAATTTCAACGTACATAGCAAAATAAATTTTGTGTAGTTCGGGATTAAAATACAATACACGTCTACATGTAAAGGTATATAATAGAAAAAAAATATACCTTTTTTACCACAGGTATATAATAGAAATTATAGTTATAAATATTATTAAATCTTAACTACTGCTTTTCACAAATTTAAAGTACTTTGTACATCATATGTTCTTTGGCTATTAATCATGCCAATTAACTTTCAATAACTAACCACTTGGATGTGGTTTACTTTATTGTTATTATCTTTTTTTTAGTATTCTAAAGAACGAAAGGCCTAGCTAGTACGTGTCTTGACCTTCCTTTTATATGTAGGATTAAAGTTGTTAGTTATCTCTCCTATTCATTTATATAAGATAAGAAAAGTACACTTTCAATTAAAGCCATTTATTTCCAATCTAATGGCTGTAACTGACACAAATTTACTCTATATTTTAAACCCAACTTTAAAGAATCTCAATTTGTTGTTGTCCAATAAAAAAACTAAAGCAGAAGTATTAATAAAAAAAATTGTTGTTACCAATGTGTAGAGTTTGTTATAATAGGAAGTAGAACCACTCAATTTACGCTAATTAATAACTAGCAATTTAAACTTAAAATAAATTAAAGAATTGAATTGATTGAATGTTGAAGAAAATAAAAAAAGAGCTTAAAATATGAAAATTGTTATAAATATATGTTTGGATGTAACATATATATTTATAGTATTAATATCCATTAACATCAACCATTTATATATATTAATGTGTAACTTGTGTCCTCACATATTCTTAGAATATGCCTATCAACAGAGGCTTTATAAATATTAATGTATTCTATATATAACAATAATAGAATTCTATACTATTACTTTCTCCTCATGTCTCTCATTCTCTACTTTTCTATATACTCATGTGATGTATATTTTTATTTATTCACTTTATTTACAACACGTTATCAGCACGAATTGTTCTTTTGATCAATACCAATAAGATTATCATTTAGTTGATATGATGAAAAACATGTGTGGCGATGGGTAGCACGAAGACGACAAGAAATTGATTGGGGAAGTTTTACTTTATTTGAAATGTTACTATTATTGTTGATTTTTTATTATTATTATTATTATTATTATTATTATTATTATTATTTATTCATAATAATTTTATTAATTCTTTTGAATTCCTTTGTCGATAGATTTTGTGAACAAGACAAATTGTGATTCATTCAACGACGGGTTGCAATCTATTTAGTCAGTTTCATTAAATTTTTAAAAATATTTTGGCGATGAGTATAATTTATTTTTTTAGTTCTATCATCTGTTTTTTTTTCTTTTATATTATGTTATTTTTTTATCGTGATAATTTTTATATTCCTGAAGAATATATATGTAATTATATTTATGAAGGATATATGAAATAATTCTAAATATTTATATTCCTGAAGAATATGTGTGTGTGTAATTCTAAATATTTATATTCCTGAAGAATGTGTGTGTGTGCGCGTGCATGTGTGCGTGCGTCTGTGCGTGTGTGTGATTTTATTCCTGAAGGATATAATGAATAATTTTAAATATTTATATTTCTGAAAAATATATATATGTAATTTAATCCCTAAAGGATATAATGAATAATTTAAAATATTTATATTACTGAAGAATATATATATATATATATATATATATATATATATATATATATATATATATATATATATATATATATATATATATATATATATATAATGAATAATTTTAATTTTTATATTCCTGAAGAATATATATGTAATTTTTCCCCGAAGGAGATATAAAATAATTTTATATATTCATATTCCTGAAGAAAATATATGTAATTTTATTCGTAATGAATATATAAATAATTTTAATTTTTGTATTCTTGAAGAATATTTATGAAATTATATCCCTGAAGGATATAAGAATATTATAATTTGTATATTCTTGAAGAATATTTATGTATTTATGTCCGTGAAAGAGATAACAAATAATTTCAATTTTTATATTTTGGAGGAATGTATATGTAATTATATTCCTGAAGGCTATGAGCTAGAATTTGTAGACCTTGATATTTCTGAAAAAAATTATTTGTCATGGGTACTTGATGTTGAAATTTATTTGTATTCCATGAATATTGGAAATTCTAGTAAAGAATGAAATGAAGCATCCCTGCAGGATCGCTCAAAAGCAAAGATTTTTTTAGCATCATTTACACGAAGAGTTAAAAAATTGAGTATCTCACTTTGAAAGATCCATTAGTTCTTTGGAATTCCCTGAAGGAACGACTTGGACACCAAAGAAATGTGTGTAGTGGATAGTAGGACTACTCCTACAATGTGATTAGAGCTTATTTATTTATTTTTATTATTTACATGATTATATTTATTTATTTATAAGGCAATATGTAGGTGGTGTTTATTTTGACTTTATTCAATTATTTATATATTTATTTTTATTTTTTACATTATTATATTTAAGTTATAAAATAAAAGGTATTATAATCAAACAGTCGACTATTAAAGATCCTACAGATCTTTTGAAAACGTTCAAAGGAAATATATTACCATTTGCTAGCATTTCTACCAGAAGTGGAAAAATTAAAATTGATGAAAAATTTCACCCGAAGTGAAAATTAAAATGAAATTAAAATTGATGAATAATTTTTCCCATGAAGTGGAAAAGTGAAAGTGATGCATAATTTCCACCAGAAGTGAAAAAGTAAAATTAGGACCCAATAACCACCAAAAGTGGAAAATTGAATTGAATTATTTTGATAAAATGAAATAAATTCTTTCCGATATTAATTGATGTTAAGACCAGTGAAGCAATTGTAAAAAGGCTCTAGAAGAGTCGATATATAATATTTTGATAATGAAAGAAATAAAATGTTCCGAAATATATTGTGTTAAGGGGAAACACATTTTGCAAATGCTCCAGAAGAGTCAGAATTAGTGTACCAAGGGGATAAAATTTGTTTAATGCTCCAGAAGAGCTAGTATTAAGGTACTAAAAAAATAAAAGAATTATTGAATGCTCCGGGAGAGCTAATATTATGTGTTAAGGGGACAAACAAGTTATTGAATGGTCCGAAAACTGAATGTTAATCTACCAATACGATGATTATTATGAATAATGCATTATATTCCTCAATTTCTCACATATGTTTATTGAGTTTAAAACATTCGTAGAAATGAATATTATTGAAAATGTAAGTGAAATAATTAAAAAATGTCTTTATGGTGTATATATTTTCTGGTCGGTTTAAGTATAAAATTAAAGTTTATATGATGAAATAAATTTATATATATGAACGAAAATATGTTACCATGATTCTGTGTAAACACGAAAACTGTTGAATGCTCTAGAAGAGCCAATATTAATATAATAAGGCGAAATAAATTTTAAATGCTCCAGAATAGCCAGCATAATATACCAAGAGAGAAAAACTGTTGAATGTTCCAAAAAGAGTAAGTATTGATGATGTATTAAAGGAAAAAGTTGAATGGCCTAGAAGAGCCAATATGAGCATTTCAAATGGGACAAAGATAATTATAAATAATACATTATTTCTCTCTAATCCTTACAAAAGATTATTAAAAGTTAAAAATATTCGTGAATTAAATATTATATTAAAATTGTGAGTGAGGACATTAGAATGTCCTGATGGTACAGACATATTTACTGGTCAATTTAATTATAAACTCGAAGTTTATATATTGAGATACTTATAGTATTTGGCACGATCAACTATGTAATTTTAGTTTGATAATGATGAGAAAAATTTGTAAAAATGCATATGGATGTCTATTAAAAGAACCAGAAGTTCAATCACTCGTGGGAAACAACGCCTTTGGTCTCGGTTATATATGGGCCTTTCTCCTCGGTTATGAACCGATGAAAAAGCTGCCGAAACCAAAGGCCTAATCAGTTCCGTCTCGATTAATTTAATCGAAGAAAAAGAGGGTCATTCTCCTCGGTTATTTAAATAATCAAGGAAATAGGCATTGAAATGGCAGTATTTTTACCGCTTAATGGGCCTCGGTTAAGTTAAAAAAACGGAGGCAAATATAAAGTTATTTCCTTCGGTTAACTTATGAATCAGGAACCGATGATAAATTGTTGGGAAACAATGATTTGGATCACAAAATTAGACTAATCTATCCGGATCAGGTGTGAAAGAAACAAAAACTTAAAATTATGTAATCCTCTTAAATCCAAATGGAAACATCCAGACAAAGATCCAGCTACAAGGTTGTTCATTAAAGACATCAAATACCTAAGCACAAGGAATCATTAGAATAAAGCTTGGAAGGAAACAAACTATAATCCCTCAAGGACAGCATCCAGAAGAACTGGTTGTCCTAGCTCCAAAAGTATACAGATCTGGAGACAATGAGTCTGAAGACAACCGGAAGACTCATGCTTGAAGACAAAATTTTCCCTCCACCTTTTGGTCTACATAGTCAAAGATCCTTTCCCCATGAACAAGACAAAAGTGACGGCTTGGACGTTTCAGTAAAAGGAAAAAAGGACTGACACCGGACTGAAAAAACTAACAGACTTTTTCACTTAGACCAATAAGGATGCACATGGAGCTCACAACAAAAAGCTAATGGTGTAAAAGTTGGTGCATCACAAAAAGCCAAGTAAAATGATCATTGACAACTTTTCAGCATCAATCCCTAGAATTCAAATGGGTCAAATTACAGTCTAACAAATTGATCAAGGGTTCCGAAAGTGCCACCTATAACCTGATCAAGGGTGAAGATTTATTACAAGTTCAACAACCCACAATGGCTACATTTATGATAGAAGCCTATAAAAGGGAAGCTTCACCAATTGAGAAGGTTGGTTGTTTGATTGACAAAAGTAAGTAACAAAGCACAAGCATTCAATCAGTTTACTATCCCTCCAAGAATCAATTAATTTCAAATCTCTTATAAGGATTCCTAAGTGAGCTATAAACTTAAGGAAATCCAAAAACCAAAACCTTTGTGAAAACAAGAGTGTAAGGTTCTTCAACTTGGGTGAGTTGTAAGATTGGGATACAACTTAAAGTTGGTGCTTTGAGTGGGAACCCCCTGTAGGACTCAGCTTAGATTCGGGGTAGAAGTCTAAGTGGTATATCCTACTAAAGACTAAAGGTCTCAGCTAGGATTTGTTGCTTCTAGTGGTATATCCTACATCTGAAAGGGGTCACCATCCGGAGTCAAATTGTAAGGCTTGATTCTTGCTAGTTAGAAATGAATCCACTAGTGGAAAAGCTCGGAGGAAGGAAACTCCAGGAACTAGAGTAGGCGGGGCCGAATCAGGATAAAATCCTTTTTGTTTGATTTCTTTAACTCTTTATTTATTGCATTATATTGTCATAACTGCATCATTCGGATCATAATCAAACACAGTAAACTAAGACTTTTTAAAGTCTGTATATTCTATAAAAAAGGGTCATTCACCCCCCTCTGACCTTATAAGGACCCTCACAGGATGGATTAAAGCAGGCTCTCTATGGATTAAAGCAGGCACCTAGAGCTTGGTATGAAAGATTAACCTCATTTCTTATATCCAAAGGTTATATCAGAGGCAAAGCAGACACCACACTATTCATCAAAAAGAAGAAAAATGATATCATTCTAGTCTAAATTTATATGGATGATATCATATATGGAGCAACTGATGAAAGGATGTGTGAAGAATTTAGCTCTTAAATCTCAAAGGAATTTGAGTTATCCATGATGGGAGAGCTTAATTTCTTCCTTGGTCTACAAATCAAACAAATTTCGGATGGGATTTTCATTAACCAGTCAAAGTACACCAAGGAAATCTTGAAGAAGTTTAAAATGGACAAGAGCAAGCCCATGTCCACTCCAATAGGATCAGATATAATCCTATCCAAGGATTGTGAAGGAGAGGATGTTGATCAAAAGCTCTATAGAGGGATGATTGGCTCACTACTATACTTGACTGCTAGCAGACCTAACATACATTGTGCAGTTTGTTACTATGCAAGATATCAAGCCAATCCTAAGGATTCTCATCTCAAGGCAGTAAAAAGAATCCTTAGATACCTCCTAGGAACCACTGAAGTTGGGTTATAGTATCCTAGTAATGGAGATTTCATACTCCAAGGGTTCACTGATAAAAACTATGGTAGGGATACTCTTGAGAGAAAGAGTACATCCGGAGGTTGCCATTTCCTTGGAGATTGCTTAGTATCATGGTACAATAAGAAGTAAACTTCATTTGCCTTGTCTACTATAAAAGCTGAATACTTAGCAATTGAAAGTTGTGTATCTCAACTCCTTTGGATCAGGCAATAACTTGAAGATTATGGAGTTCAATCCGGATGTATGGTTGTTAAGTGTGACAACAAAAGTGCTATTGATGTGCCAAAGAATCCAGTACTCCATAGCAGGATGAAGCATGTCAACATAAGGCATCATTTCATTAAGGATCATGTGATGAAGAAGGATGTTGCATTAGTCTATATTCCAACCAATGAGCAAAGAGTAGATATCTTTACTAAGCCACTGAGTAAGGATCAATTTGGGAAGCTAAGGGAGTCAATTGGAATGTCCAATCCAATTTTGGGTTAATCCAGAAGATAGCTTAAAATCAAGCCGAATCGTTGGTAAGAAAAGTCAATCCAAAAGAGAAGGTACACTGCAGAAAAATATATTCTAGAAGAAACTCTGCCACATCAGAAGACAGGAATAACAAATGGCAGTAAAAGGGCATAAAGGCAACAATTACTTTTTGAATTTCAAACCTCTATTGGCTATTACAAGAGTGGTAAATTTGAAAGTTTCTTTTCAAAATAAACCGTTCCTATTCTCCAGTTAAACTGAATTTACCTCTCTCTTAAAAATTTGGTCGCCATGTCATCAATCCAGCCAAACTATCAACGTTTGGATTACCAAACTATCCTTACTTTGAAAATTCTATATAAACCCCTCAAATTCACTCTTCTTCCTCACGCGAGAAACTACTCTACTATTACTCTGCAAAAATTGAAACCCAAAACCCCTATAATCCTTTCTTTAAAATGGCAGCAATCATGACTGAGGCCGGACCCTTAATGCTTCTAACCTAGAACATTTGAATAGTCTGATCTTCAAGATGGAGACTTCATCCCCGTTAGTTTCAAACCTTTTGACTCCATACTACCCACCGATTATCTGGGGGGACAATTTCTTATTTGAGATGAATCCTTACTCCAAACTCATAGAAGATTAAAATCTCACTGATTTCCTTAAGATCAATTGCCCCACATATCCTGACTTGGTCAAGGAATTTTATGAAAATCTCAGCATTCACTCCAAGTTTGATGCTCTTCAAACCAAGGTCCAGGGTAAAGAAATTACTATTACCCTAGATTTATTTAAACAACATTTGGGTGTGAAAAATGAGGGTGTTCTGCTACCGACCGACGATGATGAACAGAAAGTTAAGTATGAAGCTAAATAGTGGTTGCATCCAAACTACTTTGGAGATAAATTATCCACTTACTTTCCTCAAATTCCCAGATACCTCCAGCATGTCATGGTAAAATTGGTGCTCATAAGGAAAGGATCTCTTACCACAGCATCTTCATTCCAAAACTGTGTGCTTTAACACTGGGTAGAGAGCAAGGTAGTCAACATGCCTGTATTGCTCATCCACTTCCTCAAGCATCATATAAATTCTCATGGCACTTTCAGCACCCGGATTCTTCTTGCAAACAAAATCAACCTCACCGGATTTGAATCCATCACTGGTAAGGAAATCTTGGAGAAGAACTTTAAGAAATTGAACTATAGGGAGTAGTGGAATGAAGAAAAGGCTAAAAAGTAAAGAGATGAGAGGAAAAGCAAAGCTAGAAAAACCGCCGATCCATCAGAGGCTCCAGTTCCAAAGAAGGCCCGGATTGCTAAACTCAAGACATTAAAAAGCAGACTACAATTCTGGATGAAGAGGAGAATGAAGATACCCAGTCAATCACCCAGCTGCTTAATAAATCACCAGAAAAGCCAAAACTAATAGGAAGGCTAATTAAGACAGCTGATTAATTGAAAAGACCGGTTTGTGATCTAGAAGCAAGGGAAACTATTATAGTAGCTATTACTACAGTAAGAGAGGGCTATTAGAAAGGCCAGAAAAGAAAAGCATAAAAATTGCTGAAGGGGGGAAATGGGTCTGATGAAGAGGAAACTGAAGATGAAATGCCAGCGCCAAATAAGCAGTTCACCCCGGAAGGGGTGTACTTTTGATGAAGCAGTTAAGGCTCAAAAACATCAAAAGAAAATAGCCAAGAAGCCAACTACTATAGTTATTAATGAGGGGACCGCAAAGAGGGTGGTTATGGAGGAGTTAGCTAAGGCCAAAAGTTCAAAAGGCAAATATGTTCCAGGATCTAATGAGGATATCCTTCTAGAGGATCCTCAGTATGAAGAGATGATGGCCTCTATGGCAGACAACTACAGTATTAACAATCTTGCCATAGAAGGACTCCGAGGATCTTTAGCTACACCAATCCTCATAGATCAAGCTGCCTTGGCTGAAGCCTCAAAGATTCTAGAATCCGGATCATTCAACTTCCTACCCATCATAGAACCTCTTTCGGAGAACCTGCTAATTCTAAAAGCTGAGATTCCAGTAGAAATAAGTCCTGTAAAGGTAGTTGTAGAGGGTGTTAAGGACAGTCCCAACACGCATGGGGGAGTCATCATAAGTTATGAAAAGGCAATAGAAGGGGTGATAGAGGACATTTCCTATCATCCGGGGGTTGAGGTGGGAAGAAGTGAAGAAAAAGAAGCCTCACACATCTAAATTCCATCCCCATTTAATGAGGTACCCCTTGCCATTGCTCCTTTAAATTCTTATGCTAATCTCACTATTGATATTATAGCACTAGTAAATACGAACAACTTAGGCACTGCAACTCAAGTAGTGTCTAAGGAACAAGCACTCAATGCGGATGATATTATTTTGGAGGAGGGACATGGTCTGAGATCCAAAGAGAATGCTTCAAAAGTAGACTCTAAGGGTGAGGCCAGTCCAGGGGAAAGGTCAGAAGAGAGGAGATAAGAATAAGTTAGTCCCATTCAGAGTAATAATGAAGCTGATATGAACCCTCCTGAAGCAGCTCTAGTTCCGGAGATGAATCCTCGAGCTCCTTTGAAGAAGAATTTCCTCCAAAAGTTAGCCCATGAGAGTGCCTGCAAACAATATAGTAAAAGCCAAAGTTTCAGCAGCACTTCATCTACTGAAAGAGGCTACTCACGAGGAGCATGAGGAAGGGTACATCAAGCAGAGCCTCCGGACAATACGCACCCATCTGAGAGGAGTCAAAAAAGAATTGCGTAGACAAGCTTCTGGTCCGAATGTAAAGAAAGCGCTAGGTGAAATCAAGCTATCAATAAAGCACATAGAAGAAAAGGTCTTGGATTTCCCCATTCCAGGAGCTATTACAGAAGCTTCTCTATCCATGATCAAACCAATATTGAATGAGCTTAAGAAAATGGTTCCATAGCTAGCCGAACCACTGATCAAGCCAATACCCTGGCTTCAAACAACTGTGGAACAATACTTGACAAAATCACCTCCTCCTACTCCTCCGACCTTTCAGAAGAAATAAAAGCCTATCTAGATACCAAGTTTGAAAACTTGTCAAAATTCATGGTTGAGAAGGACCCCAAACCTTTTATAAAAGATCTGGGAGTAGACCAGCAAGTTTTTCAAGAAATGCTGGTACATTTCATTGAGAAAACTATTCCTAAAATCTAAGATAAAATCCTAGATGACAAGGGTGATAAAGTGCAGAGCCGTCTGGCCGGACTTGAAAAGATAATCACTAAATGGAGAGCTTCAATTACAAAGGAAATATCTCTCCAATCAGAATCCTTGCATAACATCCGGAGAGGAATAAGTGAAGAAATCTCTCTTCTTCAAACCAGCCTCAATAAGCTCTTCTTATCCGGTTCATCCTCCAATCCATCCATTCTAGAGAGCCAACTCCTTCCTGACTTCCATAACCTAATCCAGGCTATTGGAGATTCCGGCTTCTCCGGGCAAAAGGGCATAACAACTCTACTTAAGGTACTCTTCCCTTACTTTGACAAAAGAGATATGGAATATGTTCTGAGAGTTCATCCTTCCATCAAACAATACTACGATCTACTGAAGAAGACAATAAGACCCTTCTACCTGACTCCGGCCACCGTCAACCATATCATTGCCTAGAGGACCAAATGTAAAATAGACTACTCCATACACTCAACAGCATGCCAAGAGGCCTGGGATAACAGAACCTACATGGTAATCGATCCCCAAAATGCAAACAAAAAGGGGGAGATAAGTCTAATAAGTCAACAGGATGCGAAGCTGGATCAAGAAAGGGCAAGGAGAAAGAAGGAGAACCATCCGAAGGGAATCACAATTAGACTAGCTATAACTTGTAAAATTTTATAATAGCTAGATTCACTATAATATATTTCTGTAATTTGTAATCTGAACTTCATTAATGTTAACTATTCTTAATAGCAGAAGTATATATAGTGAAACAATCTAATTCTTAAATCAAAAATCGCTTCTAAAGTACAATTTGTAATTGTACTAAAATAAACTTAGAAGCTAGAATTGAAAAATATTAGGGGAGTTAGGATGCTAGAATTATAGGGGAGTATTTGTAAATGACTAACTATCATAAATCATACTTAGATCATAAACTCCTTATGCTTAGTTGACTTAGTTTTTGTTTCCACCAAATGGCGGAGATTGTTGGGAAACAATGATTCGTATCACAAAATTAAACTAATCTATCCGAATCAGGTTTGAAAGAAACAAAAACTTAAGATTATGTTATCTCCTTAAATCTAAATGGAAACATCCGGACAAAGATCCAGGTACAAGGTTGTTCATTAAAGACATCAAATACCTAAGCACAAGGAATCATCAGAATAAAGCTTGGAAAGGAAACAAGCTTTAATCCCTCAAGGACGACATTCAAAAGAACTGATTGTCCTAGCTCCAAAAGCATAGAGATCCAGAGACAACGAGTTTGAAGACATCCGGAAGACTCATGCTCGAAGCTAATGGGAAAAGTTTCAAAGATAACTTTTCCCTCAACCTTTTGGTCTACATAGTCAAAGATCCTTTCCCCATAAACAAGACAAAAGTGATAGCTTGCACGTTTCAATAAAAGGATAAAAGGACTGACACCGAACTAAAAAAGCTAACAGAATTTTTCACCTAGACCAATAAGGAGGCGTGTGGAGCTCACACCAAAAAGCTAATGGTGTAAAAGTTAGTGCATCAAAAAAAGCCAAGTCAAATGATCACTGACAACTTTTTAACATCAATCCCTAGAATTCAAACTGGTCAAATTACAGTCTAACAGATTGATCAACGGCTCTAGAAGTGCCACCTATAACCTAATCAAGGGTGAAAATTTATTACAATTTCAATAATCCACAACGGCTACATTTATGATAGAAGCCTATAAAAGGGAAGCTTCACCAATTGAAAAGGTTGGTTGTATGATTGACAAAAGCAAGTAACAAAGCACAAGCATTCAATCAGTTTACAATCCCTGCAAGAATCAATTAATTCCAAATCTGTTGTAAGGATTCCTAAGTGAGCTATAAACTTAAGGAAATCCAAAAACCAAAACCTTTGTGAAAACAAGAGTGTAAGGATCTCCAACTAGGGTGAGTTGTGAGGTTGGGATACAACTTAAAGTTGGTGCTTTGAGTGGGAACTCCCTATAAAACTCAGCTTAGATTCGGGGTAGAAGTCTAAGTGGTATATCCTACTAAAGACTAAAGAACTCAGCTAGGACTTGGTGCTTCTAGAGGTATATCCTACATCTGGGAGGGGTTACCATCTGGAGACAAATTGTAAGGCTTGATTCCTACCAGTTGGAAAGGAATCCATTAGTGGAAAAGCTTGGAGGAAGGAAACTCTGGGGATTGGAGTAGGCGAGGCTGAACCAGGATAAAATCCTTTGTGTTTGATTTCTTTAACTCTTTATTTATTGCATTATATTGTCATAACTGCATCATCCGAATCCATCATCCGGATCATAATCAAACACACTACACTAAGACTCTTTAAAGTCTGTATATTCCATGAAAAAGGGTCATTCACCCCTCTCTGACCTTATAAAGACCCTCGCAGGGACCAACACAAATCTGCAGTTTTTTTTTTAAAAAATCATTCAAATATATGCACCCAATTACCTGTATAATTAAATTATAATTACCTAATACAAAAAAGACTCAAGGACTTAGCTTAAGTACTATATATAGCTAATAAGTATGAACAAAATTAAGATAACTTAAACGGAACTAGAAGCCAATTAAACATTTAAGTATTTATATAGGGCTAAGTGTGAACAAAATTAAACTAGCTAGCTTAAGGTCAAAAGCTAAAAAGTATGAACAAAATCTATCACATGAAGAACTAATACCGAATAGAATCAATAAACCAGGGTAAGAAATGGAAATTACTAGGATAGATGATAAGTTTGATTCCAACGAGAATCAATAAAGCCAGTCTAATTCAATTCATAAACCATTAAATCATCCTAAAACTCGTTTCTTAACTTTCAATCTTCAATAATTTAATATGATGCATGCTATATTGTTACAGCTTAATTAGGAAGTCATTAAAATATACAGTAAGAGCAGAATATGTATTTGTACAATCAGAAAGTCCATAACTTAGAATCGCCTTTAAATTTTGCAATTACACCGTTAATTAAGCTTAGAATGATAAAACTAATTGTAGGAGTCTTTTTGTGAAAGCCTCTCAATGAGGGGATAACTATCTATGCCTACAGGTAACTATCCAAATGACATTCACATATCATTATTTGAGACACAAAATTAGTCTATTATAGATGCCTTTTACTATGATCTAGAAAACACCAAAAAAAATATACTAGATATTTTCAAAAGGATTACCTGATGGACTAATTTTATCACCTAAATAATATCCTATATACTTCTTCCTAGCATACATATATTGCATAAAATACATATAGAATTTAACAGAACTTCAAACGATCAGTTATAGCTACCATTTTCAGAGAATGAAATGTTAATACACAAGACTTCATGCCAACTAATCAGAAAAACCATATGCAGGAGTACATGAAGTCACAAAGAAGGGCAATCATTTAACTTCAACCATTTTCCCTATTCACATGAATACAATTATACTAAGCTCAAAAATCAAGCCAATCTAACTCAGATTCAAGAGGTAAAAAATTAAACAGCAAACTTGTGACACCAAATAAATAAAGCTTATTAAACAGCAAACTTGTTATACCAAACTTTTAAGTATTCAGAGGAAGTCAGGCTCAAATTGATCCAATTCCAGTCCATTCTATCTACATGTATAATCAATTAAACTACTGAAAATCTTTACTACATTCCAACCTTATTACGTATCACTATTGATCCTTAGCAAGAAAACGTTTAACTCTGATTCTTAACAAGAATACGTCATGTGTTTCCAATTTTTTACTTCTATGTTTCTGCTCTTTTATTTTGTTTAGAAGAGTGCAAGAGAGCTTCAATAATAACTATAGCCAAATTAATTTTTTTGTGCATAAACAACAAGGTGATTTATTTAAGTTGCAATAAAAGTGCATCCAGATATAGCAGAATAGTGGACTAAGTTCACAGTGACACCAGATACAAAATTAACAGATACTAGATAAGTTGGACTACCTAATAAGACATAATATCCTGTGCAGATGATTTTATATCTTCATCAAATTTCTCTTCATTACACACAAGGAGGGGCACCGAGATATAAAAAAACCAGCAGGCATAGAATTAAAATCGTAAAGAGAAGACAAAATATTTAATTTCATTATCATTCATATCAACTCGAGCAATAAAAATCAGTCACCGCACCTTGTATTTGGCAACCTCTTCACTCACTTCCTTGAGATCATTCTTTGTGAAAATCAAACCCACATTGCCCTGGTTCAGCCAAACAATAAAATTAGATCAAGACAAAACATAGGAATCAAATTCCACAAAAAGGAGCAATGAACCACCAAAAAACACATCAACTATTAATTAATTGTGATATTGAAATATTCAAACTTAGAATATACCTAGAAAAGAATGATGATATAAAAAAACCACAAATCAAAATCTTAAAACCTTCAGATATTAAACGAAAACTAGAATTGAAATTTAAAAGAGGTAGAAAGGTGTTCTTTACCAAATGTATAAATCAATAATCAGCAAAAAATAGCAAAGAAAAATAATTAGGGAAAAGCACCGGTACGTTGAAAAAAAACCTAGAGAGAGATGAAATTTAAAAAGGAAAAGATAGATCTGGAAAAATCAGCAGAAGTAAGTATGCTCAAGTATTTTACCGGAACTACTTTCCTATTTCGTTCTCCACATGATTGTTATTTAATCATTTAATTGAAAAACTCAATTGAGAATGAAGACCTGATAAAGACGATGAAGCCCAACAAACAAGTTTACTGAAAAAACAAGAGAAAAATAACAAAGAAAATATTACCTAAAAGTTGAATTGAAGGGTAATCTGGAGAAGAAGAACCGTAGGTTTGATAAATAGTGAAGAAATGAAGAAGCACAACCACAGGCATAGGCAGTGACGGTGAGCGGTTCTTAGGACGAATGGCGGCAATGGAGGGGTTCTCAGAAAGGACAACGGTGGCGACGGTGAGAGGTTCTTAAGAAGGACGACGAAGGTAATGGTGAGGGGTTCTCACGAGGACGACAGCGACAGTGAGGGGTTCTCACGAGGGTTTTAAACTTGGGATGATGGTGAGTGCTTAAAATGTTGCGCGAAAGATAATTGACCACATTGTCTTTGGTTTTTTAGATAACCGAGGAAAATGCTTCATTTTTTTCTTCGGTTATCTGAAAAATTGAGGAAAATGTGCAATTCAAGCCCACGAATTGAAGTTTGGCCCCATGAATTGAACATTAGTTTCGGTTATAAATAAAACTGAAGCCAAACTAGCGAAGCAATAGGCCCATTTTCCACTAGTGAATGTAATTTGTGTTGCTTGTTCGCAAGGAAAATTGATAATAAAACCTTCCATAAGTAAGGTCAGAATTGAATCTCTAACATTTAAACGCATACATTGTGATTTATATGGACCGCTTCATCCATGATTAAACCATTTAGTTTTTAATGCAGTTACTTCCTGAAGAAGTAAAAGAACCTGAAGTTAATGTTTAACTAAATGGTCACATGTATGTTTTTATATATTAATTAAGAATAAAGTTGAACATCATGTAGTATATGTTCATACTCAAAATGGTAGGGTAAAACCATTTAACAAATTTCAATATAAGTGTGGAGATACATAACATTGCAAGCAATTATTTTCATATGACCAATAAATTATTTTGTTATTTCCCCTACAATTAGGTATGGTCATGATCCAAATTTTCTCATCTAAGGATTTTATGGTTATGCAGTTTATGTGCCTATAGTTTCATTAAAATAGACCAAAATGGGTCCTTAAAGGAGATTATGAAACTTTATTGGATGTGAATCTCCATCAATAATTAAGTATCTCGAGCCCTTAAAAACAATATGACTACTGCAAGATTTGCATTGATTGGATCACTCCTATATCTAACTGCAAGTAGACCTGACATACGCTATATTGTGTGCTACTGTGCAAGGTATCAAGCCAATCCAAAAGATTCACACTTCAAACTGTAAAAAGGATTCTTATATATCTTCTAGGAACTATTAAAGTAGGTGTATGTTATCCTAGTAATGGCAATTTTACATTGAAAGGGTACACAGATGCTGATTATGGCAGAGATATGCTAGAAAGAAAAAAACACATTCGGAGGCTGCCACTTTCTTGGAGATTGCTTGGTGTCATGGTCCAGCAAAAAGCAAACATTAGTGGCTCTTTTAACCATAGAAGCAGAATATATAGCTGCTGGAAGTTGTGTTGCTCAACTCCTATGGATTAAACAACAATTGGAGAATTATAGAGTTCAAGAAGGATGTGTGGATGTAATGTGTGATAATAAAATTGCAATTGATGTGTCAAAGAATCCAATTCTACACAGCATGATGAAGCATGTCAACATTAGGCACCATTTCATCAGGGATCATGTGATGAAAAAGGATGTAGTTTTGGTCTACATTCCAACTAATGAGCAAAGGGCAGATATCTTTCTTAAACCATTAAGTAAAGATCAATTCAACAAGCTTAGGGAAGCAATTGGAATGCCAATCTAATTTGGAGATCCTTCTGAAGAGAAAAATGGAGTAACTTGAGTCTCCAACTGTTAAGGAATAAATGAAAGGAAGAAAAGGAGTTTTATTCTGGATCCGAAAGGAAATATTTCCAGCTCAGCAGACAAGAAGTAACAAATGGCAGTAAAAGCGCAAAAAAGTAACTGTACATATTTTGAATTTTAAACATTTATTGGTGAAACAAGAATTAAACCGTTCCAATTCTCTGATTTACATGCCATTAACTTCTCTCCTCAAAGTTAACTGCCAAGTCATCAATCCAGTTATTTTTAACTGCATCCGAATTACTAAATTACCCTTACCTTAAAAACTCTATAAAAAGCCCCAAATTTTTAGTCTTCATCACGCTAGTAATCATCTATTATTACTCTGTAGAAATTCCTTAAAATCCTAAATTGTCAAATCCTTTCAAATGGCAAACACTCAAGCTAAATCAACCCCTCCTTCAAAGAACACCTTTAAGGTGGAAGATCTCCTTAACCGAAAGCTTGGACACCATAACACCCTCAGATTACCTAGGCGATAATTTTCTTTTCTCCACAGAACCGTATATCCAACTTTAAAAGTCCAACATCTTGAGGCCTTCCTCCAGATGAAAACCATAACTTACCCTGTTCTAGTCAAAGAATTTATGAAAATCTCAGAACCCACACTTACTATGATGCACTCTAAAAAATAGTGCAAGGGAAAGCAATCACTCTCACTCTGGAATTCTTTGTAACCAAGTTCAATATGAAGAGTGAGGGAGTAATGATGAGGAATGACGGTGATGAACAAACCGTGAAGTACGATCCAAAGCTCTAGATTCCAAAGAGGTATTTTTGAGATAAGTGCTCTACTCACTGGACAGAAACACTAAGGCTTCTCCAATTCATCCTAGCCAAATTTATCTTGATCTAGAAGGGCTCACTCATTACTGCTTCCTCCTTCCAACACTGTGTTCTTTAACTCTGGGTGGAAATCAGAGTCCTCAACATGCCTGCGCTTTTAATCCACTACATCAGGTAACATAAGTATTCCCATGGAGCCCTAATCACCAAGATCCTAGCTGAAAATGGGGTAGATTTATTAGGAGAAGAGTTAGTAGAAGGAAAGGCAATTCTAGAAAAGTATTTCCAAAAATTATCCCATGGCGAGAAATGGGATGAAGAGGAGACACTAAGGTAGAAGAGGGAGAAGTAACAGTAGAGTTGGGTCTGGAAGGCAGGGGGAACAGTTGAAAAGGCTTCAATTGTTAAGAGAGCAAGAACTACTAGACCCAGAGCTCAGAAGAAGATAAATCTGAAGATTGTGGTGGTGGAAAATGCAGAAGATGGTGATGAGGATCAAATGACTCTCACTCAGATTTTAAACCAAAGTCTAGAGCTGCTAAAGAAAAGAATGAGGCTTGTAAAAGCTGTTGCAAGAAAGGGGAGGAACATCGAGACTCTGGAGGTTATGATTGAGGACCAAACTCCGGAGGTAGCAGATTCCATTCTTGCTGAAAGGAGGAGGGGTGCTGCTCAAACCCTAGAGGAAATCCTTGAAGAAGATGTTCTCAAAAAGAGTAGTGCCACGGAGGAAGAGGAAATTGTCCCAAAAAGAAAGCAACTGTTAAAGAAGGGGCCTACCTTCACTCAAGCTCTAAGGGCTAAAAAGGCTAAACTCACCCCTCCAAGGCTAATGACGAGCATAACATTCAAGGAACCTACTTCATAACTCACTCAAGTAGAAATTATTGCTAAGGGCCGGAGTGATAAGGGAAAACATGTAGTGATAAATGCCCAGCCATTCATCTAGAGGATCCGATTATAATGCTAGCCATCTAGGAAAGCTTAAAACCAAACAAGCCTATCCTCACACTGAAATGACCCAGAGGCTCATTCGAAACATCAAATCAAGCAATTCCTCTGGAGGATCACTCTCAACCCATAATTGTCTCTCCTCTAGATCGGCAACACCTCCAAGAAGATTATACTATAGAGGAACTACAAGGTCTAAACTTTGTAGCACTCATAGAACCCCTTCCGGAATCCCTTCTAAATCTGGAAGTTGACACAGTTGAAGTCTTTAAGTCCTAAAAAAGTAGTATAAGTAAGCGCAAAAAGTCTTGAGAAGGCATCTATAGAGGAGATTGAGGACATTACCAATCATCATGGGGATCAAACAGAAGCAGAAGTTAATGAGGAAATAGAGCATCTAAATCATCTAAACACAGAGGTAACTCTTGATCTCAACACTAATATTAATGATGCTATGGAAACAGGGGTTACTGAATAACAAGGCAACTTAGATGCAAACTTATAAAATGCATCAAAAGAAGTTGAGCCTAGCCCGGAGCAAACCGCTCTGGAGGAGAGAGATGGTATGAGACCCAATGAGCATACTAACACAGTAGACTTATAGGGCAAGGCCACTCTAGTGTATAGGGTGGAGGAGAAAAAAGCTGATAATAAGGAACAAGAGTCCTCTAGCTCTGAGGAATCAAGAAGCGAGGGTAGCTCCGAATTTAAGGAAGAATCTTCTACTAACAGTGAGACGAGGAAGAAAATAACCAATTCAAATATCCCACCAAACTTCTCTATCTCAAGACCTGAAAAGGTAAGAAGGGCATTTAGTTTATTGGAACATGCCACTCTATAAGGGCAAAAGGAGGATGAGTTCAAGCCAATGCTCCGGGAGATATGCCAAAAAGTGAGTAATATAGAGAAACTACTAAGAAATCAATCCATGACTTCAGACTTGAAGGCTAAGTTGGGAGGAATAAAGACTACCATTGGGAATATTGAGGAGAAGATAAATCAATTCCCTAACACTGAACAAGTAATAGAAACTTCTCTCTCAAAGATCTCTCTTACTCTAAATTAGCTCACCTCTACAATCTCAACAACCAACAGATCTGCTACTCAAGCTGCTATCGGAGCAGAAAATAATTGTGCTACAATTCTAGGGCATATTACCTCCTCATCCACTAAACTTAAGACTGAGCTTAAAGAGTACATAGATACCAAGTTTGAAAACTTGCAAAAATTCATTACCTCAGCTCTCAACTAATCCCTCAAGGACACTTCCTCCGCACTCACCTCTCTTATTGATGAGCAAAAATCCTTTAAGGAGCAGCTCAAGGAATTTCTAAAGAAATAATTGCCAAATCTCCTTGAGAAAGCTGTGGATGATATAGGCAACGATCGCTAATCCTAACTCTCCTATATTGAAACACTAATTGGCACCTAGAAGGAAACCTTTGATACTGAACTCCGGCACATCAACACCGACATTCACAATGGTCGTGAAGCAATTATTAAGGAGGTTTAAAAACTTAGCTCCGGTATGTCCCAATTAACTCCTACTGCTCTTTCTTCTTCCTCCGGAAGTTCATCTGCTATTCTAGAGAGCCAACTCCTACTACTTCTTCAAGACCTCATTCAGCACATTAGAGACACTGGATTCTTTAGACACAAATGATCGCTTACTCTTCTTAAAGTAATGTTCCCATTCTTTGAAGAAGAAGATAGACAACATAATCTCACCATGCACCTAAATCTTGCAAAATCATATGCAAAACTCTAGAAGATAATAAAGCCACTCCATCTCATCCCTGCAACTGTAGACAAAATCATTAAGCAGCTTGTAGCAGGGAATGTAGGTTACTCAATTCTATCTGGAGCTTGGGAAAAGAAATGGGATCAACAATTTTATATCGTTATTGACCCCCCAACAGATGCAAACAAAAAGGAGGAGAGAGAGAGACAGACAACTAGGGAGAAGCATCTAAAGAACAAAAGAAGGAGTAGTACAGTTGCTTATAATAGCTAATTTTATTTTGCAAATCTGTAATATCTAGTTCTAACATTTTTCATTTATATTCTTCTGTATTTATAATACTGAACTTCATTAATATTAACTATTGTTAATAGTAAAAGTAATATATAGTGCAAATATTTTTAAAAAATTGCTTCTAAGTACAACCATCAATTGTACTTTAAAAACTTAAAAGCTAAAATGCAAAAATATTGGGGGAGTTCGGATGCTAGAATTATGGGGGAGAAACCTTGTAAATGACTAAGTATCAAGAATCATACTTAGCTCATATATCCCTTAAAATATATGCTTCTGTCCTTAGTTTTTGTTTCCATCAAAATGGGGGGGGGGGGATTTGTTGGAAGTAAATCATCCGGAAGCCTTTGCCTAAATATAAGAAGACAGAATCCAGATCAAGGTTTTGACGGAAATAAAATCTCAAGTCTAAAAAGATCATATGGATTGTGCCTTGAAGGAAACAAGCCACTAAGTCTAAAGACATATACATCCGCTTTTAAGAATAGAAGAAAAGATCTCCTATGTCCAAAAATACAGCATCCGGAGATAATCACTAATTGAAAGAGCATCCGATTACAGTTTGAGCCTGAAGACATCCGGAAGACTCAACTCTCAAGATAAGGGGAATATTTTCAAAAAAGACTTATTTCCCTCCATATTGGTCTAAACTCAAAAACCTTTTTGCCTTAGTACATGAAAAAGTGATATCTTGCACGCATTCCAGAAAAGGATAAAAGACTGACCAGAAAAGAGAAAATGGCAATAACCTTTTTAACCTAGACCAATGGTATGGCACGTGGAGCTCCAACAACTGACAAAGCTGCATAAAATTTGGTTGTGCACAAAATGCCAAATAAACTCCAACAAATAACTTTATGGCATCAATCCCAATAACTCAAACTGGTCAATCAATGAGTCTAACGGACTAATCAACAGCTCTGGAAGCGCCACTTAATATCTGATCAATGGTGAAGATTCAAGATCATACCAACGGTACGCAATGGCTACATTTATGATCCAAAGCCTATAAAAGGGAAGATTCACATGTTTGGAAGTAGTTGGTTGATTCAAGAAAGCGATCCATAAATCAATTGTGAAAATCCCTCCAAGAACCAAACAATAAGAAATCAGTTTGAAAGAACTCCCAAGTGAAAAATATAAACTTGAAGAGTTCAAAAGCCCTCTTTGAAAAAGATATTTGTAAATTCTCATACTTGGGTGAGTATTGAGATTGGGATTTAGCTTGAACTAGGAAAGGTTTAAGTGGTATGTCCTTGTGGGATTTAGTTGAACTTGGGTAGAGTTTGAGTGGTACATCCTATTAAAGAAGAGGACTCAGCTAGAAGTTGGTGATTTTAGTGGTATATCCTACCTTTGGAAGAGTGGTCATCATCCTGAGACAACAAGAAAGGACTCAGCTAAAGAGTGGTGTCTTTATTGGTACATCCTACATCCAGAGGATAAAACATCTCTAGAGACAACTGTAAAGGCTTGAATTCCTACCATTGAAAGGAATTCCACTGCTGGACTTAAGCTCGAAGGAGGAAAATCTAGGGATTGGATGTAGGCAAGGCCGAACCAGTATAAACTCCTTCTATTTGATTTTCTTTAATCTTTTACTCTATTGCATTATATTTCATATCCGCATCATCTGGACTCATTAACTTCGGACTAAAATTGAACATGCTACACAAGACTTTTATAAGTCTATAAATTCTGCAAAAAGTGTCATGCACCCCCCCTTTGACCCTAAATACATAGGCACATGGACCAACACATTGTTGTTTCCTTGCATAATCTGTCAGAAAATTTGTAGGTTATAAAGGAAAATGACCTCTTGCAGAATCCCTCAGAAGTCTTTAGAAACGTACACAATATTGCAAAAGCCTCTAGAAATAGTCACAGTAGCCCATGTATGCCCAAAGAAGCTATTTGAGTAATATGGCATATAGTGTTGGATCGTTCCACATTCTAACAATCAGCAACAATAACTACGATAATTGGACTATCAAAACATGATGTTTGGGACATTATAGAGAAAGGCTTCATCGAGCTCGAAAATGAAGCCTCTCTCATACAAGATCAAGCTACAACTTTGAAGGATTCTCGAAAGAGAGACAAGGTAGCTCTTTTCCTCATCTACTAAGCATTAGATGATGACAGTGAGCGGATGACATTTTAGACAGCTGCAAAGCCGGATTGGAGGACCAATCTCCTAAAAATAATGGTGTGATCGTGATGATGGAAAATGGTTTTGCATATTTTTATTGTTCAAAAGATCCAATATCGAAATCCTGTATTTAAGATAGAGTCGCCACCCGGTTCAGCTCAATCAGAAAATTTAGGTACAATTTTCCCACCGGGTGGTAGACCATACCTTAAATAGAGATTACGAGTTCGGATGATGCTATCTATCTTTCATTGACCAAGTTAAAAGTTTCATTATTTCTTAATCAGTTTTAATCCATCCTATTTATTATGTTTTTCGATTTATACAAGCATTCAAAAGCAGTAAATAAATAAATTATTACAGTCATCCAACAAATAAAAATGCGGAAATTAAAATAATAATTACAATGCTTTGAAATCCTATACATTTTTGTAAGACAAAAAATAGAATACCTGAAGGCCTAACATACATCTAACCTAAATCTACCTGCACAAAATAGTTAGCACAGATATAATATGTGTACAGAGTATATCACATAAAGTGACCCCCTGAAAGTAGAGTCAAGGGGTAGGAGCCCCTTGTGGGGGTCAGGGGGCAACGCCCCCGGCGAGGTAGAGGGGTGGTAGCCCCTCACTAGGTCAAGGGGCAACGCCCTGGCTGGGGTCTGGGGATAGAGCCCCAGGCTGGGGTTGAGCTACTAGGGAAAAGTCCATTTTAGACACAATTATTATAAGTTCCCTTTGATTTTTGAATATAAGTTCCCTTTGAAAAATTCGTTTTCCAAACAAATTTTAGGGAAAAGTCCATTTTGGACACGATTATCATTTTAACCAAATTATTAGTGAAAATGCCACACGTTATGGGTTTTGGACCATTTTTGGGGAATTCTAGATTCCCGTCGTGATACCGTACATCCTAGCTTCAGAAATTAAACTAGGTCAAAAATAAAATGAAAATAAACATGTTGTCTAGAACCTCATACTACCAGCGGTATGAATGTAGCCGTCGGCTGCATCAATGATGCCGCTAGTGGTTTCATTTACACATGCAGGCAGAATGGCATTTTGTGTACCATAAAGAAAGGTCCCATAAGAAAATAGAGCCGTTAGGGATAAAGGAAGACCCTAGCGATATCACTAATGTTGCTGGCAACATGAGTGATACCGCCGGCGGCTTCACTTTCTTACTACAACAGTAGCAGTTAACGTTTAAAAAGCAACCGAAAACCCAAAATTAAGAACAAAACAATAAGTTAGCACAACAAACAACTAAATTGAAAGCCAAAGAGCTATAAGACTCAGAATTTTTACCTAGGGGCTATGAATCCACCTTTTTGTGATCCAAATGACATCTGCAGGGAGCTTAAATGATGATTTAGGTAGTCAATGGGGGATTTAAGTCTCTAAATCCTATTATGGTGATTTCAAGCCTAAAATCTACTTATATATCAGAGAGTTTAGTGAAGAAAAACCAAGAAAAGATGGATGAACCCCCTTTTCTTACCTTTTATATACCTTAACCCACTAAAACTTACTAGATTTTGCTTAAAATCTCTCTAAGATTTCAAGCCTATAATTGCCAACCCTTATTTCAGTTGTAGATGGCCCTTTATATAGGCTAAAATCTGGTGGAAATTGACTTTGATTAATTATCTGGCTGGTATCGAGCAAGCATGGCAAAAAGCTATCTGCTGCAAAAAAGATTTATGCTGCCAATGATACCGCCGGTGGTATCGCTAAAGCCCCTTGTAGCTTTAACTTCTACCAGGTCTGAAAAGTAAGCACGGCCTAGCCTAAAAAGGTGAAAAGGTGCCACAATATGCCTAAAAAGGTGTTTTAGCGGGATTTTTGGGTAATTAGGGTTATTTTTTAATATTTAAAGGTATTTAAGACAAAATTAATTTTTGGGTGCAAATCATCGGTTTGAGCTCCCACTGAATGCGTTATCGAACACGTTGAACTAAATTCTTCGTGAAAAAATAAAATTTGTAAAGAATTTTTTATCGGTAATAAAAATTCCAAAGAAGAATTTTTATCATGAGGAATAAATCGGATATACGTCATCATCGTCTCGCGAGAGGGACTGCAGAATCCCGTGCTCACAATGAAGGTTTTGAAAAGATCTCACGTGCAACTTCCACCAAACAAGCGGGGGAGAAGCTACAAACCTCTTACAAAGGAGTTGAAATGGTTAAAAAGGTATGTCTCCAAACATTAAGAGGTGAGTTTGAATCTTTGCACATGAAACCATTTAAGTCTATCTCTGATTACTTTTGAAGAGTAGCAGTTGTTTCTAATCAATTAAAAACAAATGGAGAGAAGTTAGACAATGTATGGATAATTAAGAAGATACTCCACTCGTTAGATCCCAGATATAAGCACATCTTGACTATTGAAGAAACCAAAGACTTGGAGGAGATGATAATCGAGGAACTCCAAGGATCACTATAAGCCTTTAAAGAAAAGCATAAGAATAAGCAAGATATCTCTAACAAACTCCTTAAGCTACAACTCAAGGATACGAGTGAAGGTCAAGGCAGTGGTAGAAACAACCATGTAAGAGGTAGAGGTAGAGGCCGAGGCTCCGAACGAGGTGGTAGTTGTGGTCATGGACAAAGTTAAAATGACAACAACAATTCAAACATTAACTATGAGAAAGGAGAAGCTCCACACAAGGTCATAGTAGAGGAAATTCAAGCTCAAGTTATGAAAAATCTAAAGTCCAATGCTATAATTGTCAAAAGTTTGGGCATTGCACTTCAGAATGTAGAGATCCTAACAATCAAGTCGAGGAGAAGGCAAATTTTATGGAAGAGAAAACTGAAGAGAAAGAAATGTTAGTACTAGCATACAACAATAGTAGTAACCACCAAGAGAACACGCGGTATCTTAACAAAGGTGCAAGTAATCATATGTACAAAAGAAGAAACTTGTTCATGGATTTCGATGAAGCAGTAAGTGGTGATGTTTGATTTGGAGATGATACCAAAATATTTATGATGGGAAAAGGTAACATCCTATTTATTGCTAAATATGGTAGCCACCAATTAATCTCAAATGTCTAATATGTGCCTAATATGAATTGCAACATTCTAAGTTTGGGTCAACTCATAGAAAAGGGCTACGCTATTCATATGATAATATTAGTCTTTTCATAAGAAATGGCAAAGAAGATTTAATTGTCAAAGTATAAATGTCAAATAGTAGAATGTTTCCTTTGCACATTCAAAATGATGTTGCGAAATGTTTGAAGGCATGTTATGAAGACGCATCATGGCTATGGCGTCTTCGATTTGGTCATCTCAACTTTGGAGGATTGAAGCTATTATCCAAGATGGAAATAGTTAGAGTCTTACCATATAATAATAAACCTGATCAATTGTGCGAAGGATTTCTACAAGGGAAGCAATTCAGAAAAAGCTTTCTAAAAGATTCAGACTCTAGAGCCAAGAAGGCACTTAAGTTCATCCATATTGACATGTGTGGTCCTATCAAGCCAAGTTCTCTCAGTAATAGTAACTACTTCATTCTCTTCATTGATGATTTTTCAAGAAAAAATTAGGTATATTGAGTGAAGTAAAAATCAGAAGTCTTCGAAGTGTTTTAGAAGTTAAAAGCATTCGTTGAAAATGAGAGCGGTTATAAGATCAAATCCATTAGATTTTATCAAGAAGGAGAATTCACATCCAAGGAATTCAACAAGTTTTGTGCAGCACATGGAATTAGTCGACCTTTAACGGCTCCAAGTCCTCGCAGCAAAATGGAGTGGAAAAAAGGAATAATAGAATAATCCTCGACATGGCTCAAAGTATGCTCAAAAGAAAGAAACTACCCAAGGAGTTTTGGGCGGAAGCAATGGCATGTGTAGTTTACCGATTAAATTGTTATCTTATAAGAAATGTGTTGGGAAAGACATCACAAGAAGCATGGAGTGGAAGAAAGCCCGAAATTTCTCACCTTCGAGTTTTATTTTCATCGATTGTGACTCAAGCTCAAAAGGCTACAAGCTCTAAAATTTGAATAACAAGAAATTTGTGATCAGCCAAGATATGATATTTGATAAAGAAGGAGAATGGAACTTTGATTCTCAACCGGAGAACTTCAATTTTTTTCCCATTCGAAGAAGATGACTAGAAAATGCTTGAGTAACCAAGATAAATTCAACAAGGCCTTACAAATCCACCAAATTCTCCTATTTATAGAGACAGGTCATCATCATCATCATCATCTACATCCTCAAGTGGGAGTGAGGATTAAAAAGAAGTGCATCTTACAAGAAGCCTTCGAGAACTCTATGAGGTGACTGAACAACTAGACAATCTTAAATTGTTCTGTCTATTTATTGATTGTGAGCTAGTGACATTTCAAGAAGCTACACAAGAGAAGAAGTGGAAAGATGTAATGGACGAAGATGATAAGAAGCTAGTGACACATGGGAACTCACTTCTTTCCCAAAGGACATAAGGTGATAACTGTTAAATGGGTATACAAAACAAAGCAAAATGCCAAGGGATAGATCAAAACATACAAGGTGAGGCTAGTCGCAAAAGGTTTTTGTCAAAAGGCTAGAATCAACTAAGATGAGGTATTTACTCCAATCACTTGACTAGAAACCGTTAGACTAAAAATTTCTTTGGCAACGAAAATAAGTGGAGAATTCATCAAATGGATGTAAAATCAGCCTTCCTTATTGGAGTTCTTAAAGTGGAAGTCTACATTCAGCAACCACCAGGTTATAAAGCTAAATGCCATGAAGACAAGGTGTTGAAGTTGAAAAAGGCTCTTTATGGGCTAAAACAAGCACCAGAGGCATGTAATAGCAGAATCGACAAATACCTCCGAGAAAATGGCTTCAACAAATGTCCCTATAAGCACGGTTTGTACATCAAGATCAAAGATGGCGATATTTTGATCGTGTGCCTCTATGTGGATGATTTGATCTTCACTGAAAGCAACCAAAGAATGTTTGATGAATTCATGAAAGTGATGATGAAGAAGTTCAAAATGACATACATAGGGCACATGGCGTACTACCTTGACATAGAAGTGTTAGAAGCGGTATTAAAAAATAAAATGAATAATAGTGTTATTTTCCAATAAGAATAAGAACAAATTACAATGGAGATTTGTTAGAAAAAAATATAAAAGAAATATTCGTCTTTTTTACCGAAGTAGAATTTTATTACAAAGGTCTGAAACTCAATTTCCTTAAGGCAATTCTTCATCCATTGTTGGTCAGTTTGTCTCCCAGGATACAACCGCAATCGTAGGCGAACTATAACCATGTGAAGAGCAAATTACAAGAATCTATCACTAAGTAGCCTTCTCTTGAAAAGAAATGAAAACTTTGAAGAATATTTTTTAGTATGAAAACAAAAAATAAACCACAAAGCAAACGAGTAAACAAGAATTAATAAGAATTTTTCAAGAGTAGAAGAAAGAAAAAAAGTGTAAGGACAAGACTATAAGAATAGGGTAATTTTAGGGTTGATGGCATTTATATGGATTAAATTGGCTTAAAGGCATTAACCCATGTAGTCACAAATTTATGGTCATTAACTTATGAGAAATTATGTTGATTAAGGGATAAAAAAAAAACCATTAATCTCAAATAAAAATCTGGTGAAAAAAAATATGACATGACAATATTTTTTTGTATCGAATCACTAATTTAGTGCGTCTAAATTTGACAGATGTTCAAACTTTAAAGTACAATTTCTCATTTACGGTTAATCCATTTTAGGCATATAATATATCGTTGGAAAGCTCTCAAAGCATAGAATACAATGACATATTTCATGTTTTTCAAATCATAGGTTTTCCCTATTATAATTTAGCCTAAATTAGATAATGCACAACATTATCTAATATGTCATTTTTCCAACTAGAAGTAAAGCAATAGAATGATGGGATTTTCATTTCATAAGAAAGCTATGGAAAGGAGATCTTGAAAAAGTTCAAGATGGATAGCTGCAAGCCGATAAGCACACGGTAGAGTACGGGATCAAGATGTCCAAACATGAACAAGGGGAGAGTGTAGATCCAACACTTTTCAAGAGTTTAATTGGAAGTCTACGCTATCTTACTAGCATAAGGCCATATATCCTTCCTGTAGTTGGGTTAGTTAACCACTACATGGAATCACTAACAACCACACGTTTCAAAATCGCTAAGAGAATTCTTCGTTATTTGAAAGGTACAATTGATTTTGGCTTATTCTATTCAGTATCTAATGATTACAAGCTTGTTGGATATAGCGATAGTAATTAGGGTGGAGACGTAGATAACCGAAGAAGCACTAGTGGATTTGTGTTTTTCATGGGATATACTGCTTTCACATGGATATCAAAGAAACAACCAATTGTAACTTTGTCTACATGTGAAGCATAATATGATGCAGCAACGCCGTACATTTGTAACACAATTTGGCTCAGAAATTTACTAAAGGTGATGGGACTAGCGCAAGAAGAACGAACCGAGGTATGTGTTGACAACAAGTCAACTATTGCCTTAGCAAAGAATCCTCTGTTCCATGATCTAAGCAAGCACATCGATATCCGCTATCATTATATACGAGAGTGTGTTATGAGAAAAAGAATATTAAATTGAATATGTGAAGACACAAGATCATGTTGTGGATATATTCAACAAGGCACTAACAGCCGAAAACTTCACGAGATTAAGAAATCTACTTAGAATGACTAGATCAAGTTTAAAGGAGGGGGTGTTGGATTATGAACTTGATCCAATTTAAAAAGAAAAAAACACAAACCAAATTAGACGCTATTGATTACAACCAATCTGGAGGCTATTAAACTCAACCAAATAAGTTGGCTATTAATTGTTTAAGTTGAGAGTTGAGGTTAGTTGGATGTTATGGTTAGCAAATGTATTAGTTGGGAGATGTATTATTCACCTATAAATAGGTGAATTGTTGAGTTATTTCTCAACAACAAAAAAAGAATTTCTTTAGAAAGAAAAGAAGTAAAGAGTGAGTAGTAGCATTGTATTTTGAGTGAAATGTTCTTGTAATAAATATCTTTAAGTTTAATAAAAGTTATTCGTTTGAGTGTTTTATTTCCAACACAAACTACACAACTTCAAACCTCTCTAAAGCAACTTGAAATTTCTCACAAGGAATAGACTTGGACAATTATTTTGCAGGAGTAACACTTGTATGTAATTTATTTACACATACAGACCCGATTAATGCAGCTTTTTTTAAAAGAATTTTGCCTCATTGAGCTTACAATAATAATAAATAAGAAATTCATCCCATCCTACCTGTATATGGACTCAAACCTCTGACCTTTAGGATCATAGCTACAGGGCTCAACCACTAGACCTAGCATTTGCCACCGACCCGATTAATGCAGCTTTACAACATTCTTACAAAATTTATAGTAGATTGAAAGTCATAGTTTATACTAAGACATTCTTATAGCAATCCAAGTTCGGAAATAATGCATTTTAACCACAATGCTTCTTTTATTGCATTTGTAAGTCAAAATCAGCAGCATATTCCATATCACAAAAACCTTCTCAATATTGACCTTATTACTTCTATGTTCAGCCAAGTCATAAGTGAGTGGCTGGGCTCGTAGACCATCCACCGTTCTCTTACTTTGGCTTCATTTAGACCTAGGTTTCTTTTAAACCTAAGCACCAAAAGCGTAGTCATTTTGGTGCCCATATTTACATAAAGAAAGTCAAATGCGTGAAATTGGCCTCCTGAGACCGTTAGTTTCCCTTGAAATTAGGCTATTTACTAACTCTATAATGGATAAAAATCTGTTGTCCCTAAAATTATGTCCCCTTGTATGTCTCTCATACAATTTTTGCCATGTATCATCTATAATCCTAGTCAGCCCCAACTCCTTTAATAGCATTAACATCAATGCTAACTCCTCCTTCCAAACAACTTTGAAACCTAGTAACTTCCTCATCCAATTCTGATTTCTCTTTTCTAATCACAGCTTTTCCATGTATTCCAAATTTATTCCTAATTGAAACTAGTACATCCAATAACCTTTAGCAAAACAACTTTGTTGTTTCCTTTACTAATTTTGGCCACCCTAACCTCCTTAATACCCTCCACAACCATCGCCTAAAGTTCTTGTAATGGCTTGCGGAAGCTCCTATGGACACCACATATCCCCACACATGGTATGATATTATCTACTTTGGGTCTAAGCCCTCATGGATTTGCTCTTGGGTTTTACCCCAAAAGGCCTCATACCATTATTGTCCACATTTATAAATAGTGTTTTAAAAATCGAGCTAGGTGGGATTTTTCATAACACCGTCGCGATTTTAGGTAGTCGGACGATCCTAGGCAGTTGATCAATTTAGGCGGTCCTAAGCGGGGTTAGGCGGGTCTAGGTGGGTCTTGGGGGGGTGGTTTGTTTAAAAAATTGGCCTAGAAAGCTGTCTAGGCGGTGCCTAAGCGAGATTTTTATAATACTATTTTTAAAATATGGTTTAAATTATTTTTTATATTTTATATTATTATAACTTATTTTTTAGCTGAATTTATATTTTATATATTAAAAAAATAAAATATACAAATCTATCTAGATTCCGCCTAGGTTTTGCCTAAGCCCCACTTAAGCCCCGCCTAGGCATTTTGGAGCCTCGACCGCCCTACTAGCGCCCTTTAAAACATTGCTTATAAACCACTCAAACTCCATCCTTGTTAGCAATGTGAGATATTTGTTTGCCCAACATTTATTCCCTCGAACAAATATCCTTCGAGCCTCCCCTCAGCCAATCAACCATCCGGACATTCTCTACAAACCGATATTTTTCATCTCTAATGCGATGGAGGACACGTCTTACATAGACCACTACCGGATTCAAGGACATTTGGTACCCCACTTTTGTTCGATTCTTCGGGGTTCCACCCACAAGGCTAACATCGGTTCCTGGCTATGATACTAATTATAGAGGCTCACAAGGAAGCGCTTGGACATCAAGTATCACCACACATGAATGATATTGTCCACTTTGGGCCTAAGCCTGCATAGATTTCTTTTTGGGCTTTACACCAAATCGCCTTATAGCATTAAAGATATTCCACACTTATAAACCACTAAAACTCCATCCTTATTAGCAATGTGGGATATTTATTTCGCCAATAGTTCTCTATCTTCTTTTATCACCTCATCCCTTCACTCCTCAACAAATTATTTCCAATGAATATCACTTAATTCTTACACAAGAAGTTGTTCACAGGCTTACCCCCTCTCTTAGGGGTCAATTTCAAAGTATACAACAACGTAACTGCTCTTAATCAATTAGAGTTTATCAATTCAGCATTTAGAAAAAATTCAGAAAAGAGCTTTCAAAATACAAATCGGGAGAACACAACAATTAATGGAGGAAGAACTCTAATCGGGAGTGAAATTGGAATTTATGGAAGAATCCAAATCTGCTGCGTTAAAAAGGATTATCGATAGAGAATAGGTTAATTAGAATGAGCAATTGGAAAGAGGAGTTCACATGATGTTAACGCTGTTAAAGGGGTTGTAGCTGACTAAAATTATAAATCACACATGACAAAAATTGGATGAGAGACATACAAGGAAACATAATTTTGGGGACAGCAGATTTTTATCCATCCATAATATCTTCATTGGAATAGTCAAAGGTCAACATTATCCCATTAATTATTAATTTGGCCCCATAATGTCAATCTTCTACAAGCCCTTCACTTGAAAAAAATGATAAATTTAAAAAACATACCATATGTGGTTTTAGCCATTTTTAAAAAGAGGATAATAAAATTTTTGTTTTCGAAACGAGGATTTCAAAAGTTAGCAAACAAAGAAATTTTTTTTAAAAATGTCTATTTTCTAATAATACAAAAGGTATTTTAATTAATTCAACATTCCTATAATTTAACCATATTATTTATGAATTATATATCAAGATTTAAATAAGTTTCAAAGATTTTTCACTTTGTTATGATTTTTTAAAATTATTATAGTCTTTTAATTAAAAAAACATATTTGAACCTGTCAAAAAATTTCAACATTTATCACTAAGGCGTATTGTATTTTTATTGACAAACCTGCAAAATTTCAGTTCAAAATGGACAAGATTACCATTTTTCGTGACATATTTTCAAATTGAGAATCCTTTTTTGTCATTTATTTGCTAACTTTTGAAACCACTGTCCTTGTTTTGAAAACAAAAAGTTTATGATCTTCTTTTTGAAAATAACCAAAACCACATGGTATGTTTTTAAAATTTACCCAAAAAAAGGAATTATCATGTTTTGACATTGATTTGTTTTCCTGATATAGAGTGACTACCTGAATTTAACTACTTCCTCCAATTTTTTTTATTTGTCTTTTTAGTTCTTTGTAAGTTGACTTTTTTTAATTGTCACTTTGGAATCCAATGCATTTTTCGTCATTTTCTCTTTAATTTACTCATATATTAATTAGGAGAGAGATTATGAATTGATAGTGAGTAATTAAGAAGAGAGAGTTTTAGTACATGAATGTAAATGATATACTTAGTCATTTTAATAATACAATAAATATTTTATTGATTTTGGTGAAAATCCTTGATAAGTATGAATTATACCTATTTTATTATGTGTTTGTTGAGCTAACACAATAAGAAAATGAATGGAGAATTAGCTATTTATGTGTAATTTCAAAAAACAAGTAGGAGCAGGCAGAATGATTGCTCCAAAGGCAGAAAGTAAGCAGAAAACAGGCAGAAGCAAGAGAATGGTTACTCTGAACCGAAATATGATTTTGATGGAAAAAAAAATTAAAACCAGCCATAAAGTTGTAAAAGAAACATGAAAAATGAAGAAATAGAAGGTGGTGTTGCTAGAAAGAAGGACGTCACCTACCCACTTGGTGAAAAAGAGAAAAATAATTAATTAAGAGGTGGTGAATTATTAGTGAAAATTGACACCTATCACCATGGTGGAAGCTAACTAGGACAAGTGTATGACAAAGTCTACTAACAAAAAATGAGTCTCCAAGAAGAAAAGCAAGTGGAGCCATTTTGTGAAGACACCTAATTTTCTTATATTAACCTTAATTATGTAATTAGTTATTTTCTATTTTCAAGTTTACCATTCCTCCCACTATAAATAGTATAGTAGTTTAGTTTAGTGGAGGATAGATCATATATCATATTATCATATTTTGTACTTCTCTTTCTATAATATAAGTTAGTTTTTCTCTTTCTATGCTTTTAATTTATTCTTACTGGATTATCCAACTATGAAGTGTGAGTAGACTATAGAGCAATCTCGATCAGCAAGCAAAAATTGAGTAAAGTTCACTTCCCTTCCATTTATTTGAGCATTAAAACTGTTTGTTGGTTGTTAATTGGCATGCTTAATCCTTACGAGTTGGCCACCTCATATTTAGTAGATGTAATGAGACTGATCGGAGATTTACACATTAAACAACCATTTAACACAGTATGCATAAGACGGATCTAGTAATTGCTGCATGTTAAGGGTTTTTATCATTAATTTGGTGAAATGCTTACTTTACTTAATGCATAGAACTGAATCTAGTAAATAAACTAGGTAATTTTCCATAGAATCCAAGTAAGGATGATCAATTAAGCTTGGTGAAGTTAGAAGTAAGATAACTCAAACCTACGTTCTTAATACTGCTCAAAATAAATGGTAGAATGTGTTCTGAAACTGTTTGTGCTTGGTTGACATGAGATTGTGCCTTTAATATTGTATTTTGCCACCATCATTTTAACTGCCCCATTTTAATTTTGACTGCTCTATTTAGTTTTCACTTTCTTTGCACCAAACTATTAATAGTGACCTTAGACTGCCTATTTACTGTTGATTTAAGATTTTTTTACATTTAATTCATGTGGAAATGACACTTGGACTCACCACATGGTATAGATTGACCTAGTATACTTGCTAGTGTTAGTTTTGGGGACAACAAGTTTTTAGCACTATTGCCAGGGATTGAATTGTTGAAGATTTTAAATTTTCTTGTAAATTTGGTTGTTTTGACCTATTTGTTCAACTTGTGTAGTTATTTTCTATTTGGAGCAATCAATTGTGCATACGATGAGCTAGTTTGCTGTAATTTCCTATAGATTCAGAAATAGAATGAACTTGTTGGGGAAGGAGTGGTGCAGCAAGGCGAGAAAGGCAAAGACAGAGAATGGAAGATCGCAGAGTACCTCCTGAGGGAGGTGGGAAGCAACCTCGTAAAGGAAATGAACATGCAGAAGGAGAGGGCGAGGTTAACTTGCCTCCTCAAAGGCATACACTTAAAGAGTATTCAAAACCATCGATCGAGGGATATGCTTTTTGCATTGTGATACCTGATGAAGGGGTCAATCTCTTTGAGATTAAAGCCTTAATGATACAAATGCTCCAAGATACTGTTCAGTTTGGAGGATTACCAGGAGAAGATCCAAATGCACATATCCAAGATTTCATTACTATGTACAATACTTTTAGCCCTAACCGAGCAATTTTAGATAATGTTATAAGACTCAAGCTTTTTCCTTTCTCAATAAGGGATAAAGCTAAGAGTTAGCTCAAAAATCTTCAACCTGGATCAATAACAACTTGGGATGAAATGGCCAGAACTTTCTTGGCAAAATATTTTCATCCAATGCGAGCAATCAAAATGAGAAATGAGATCACTCGCTTTTCACAACAACTGTATGAAACTCTTTTAGAGGAATGGGAAAGATATAAGAGCTTCTAAGACATGTGCCAAATCATGGATTTCCCATGTGGATGCAAATGCAGAATTTTTATAATAGAGTAAATAATGCCTACAAAATCCAAATTGACTCTGCAGCAAATGGAGATCCAGAAGAACTTGAACCAGAAGAATTTTATGATTTAATTGAGAAGCTAGTTAATACCAGCTATAAATGGCGTTTTATTCATGAAGAAAGAAGCAAGCATTGTGAATCTGAAGCTGTTTCCAAACTATCTGACAAAGTGACATCATCTGGAGATAACTTGCTAAGAATAACATCTTAGCAATCTCAAATATACAGCTATCTTGTGATTTTTATGGTGGCAACCATAGAAATGTTGATTGTGAAAGCTCTCTCAATCAGGATTAATGTGATTTTATAGGGAACAACCAAAGAAATAATCCCTATTTAAATAAATATAATCCTAGTTGGAGAAATCATCCTGACTTTTCATGGGGTCAGCAATCAAAAAAACCATACCGACCACCATTCCAGCAACCACAACAATCTCAACAAAATTTCTAGCAAGCAGGACCTTCCTAACAATCAAAGAAATCTGATGTTGAAGAGATGAAAGATATGATAGCACAATTTATGAAGCAAACTCAGGCTTCTATCAGAAATATGGAGACCCAATTTCAACAATTTACAACAATTGCTACTCCAAAGAATAAAGGGGTCATTCCAAGCAACACTGAGCCTAATCCTAGAGAAGAATGCAAAGCAATATCACTCAAAAGTGGTAAGCTTAGTGGTGATACTAACAAAATTGTTATTGAATGTGAAAATGCAGGGGAGCAAGCACAACCATAAGGGGAGCAACCAGAACAAGAAAATAAGGAGCAACTAAAAGTGTAACCAGATTCCATTCCAAAGCAATCTGAAGTTACTCTATCAGAAGGTGTTCCAAAGGAATAATCTCTTCCAGCATATCAACCAAAAATGCCGTTCTCTCAAAGGGCAAGGCAACATGAAATGGCAAAATAAATTGATAAATTTCTTAAAGTTTTCAAGAAACTTCACATAAATATTCCTTTTGCAGAGGCACTTTCTCAGATGCCAATGTATATGAAATTCTTAAAGGGGCTATTGGCAAACCAAAAGAAACTTGAAAGTATAGCAATGGTGCAACTCAACTGTGATTGCTCCTCGATTCTACAATGCAAGCAACCTTTACCTCAGAAGCTAAAGGATCCAGGGAGTTTCTTAATTCCTTATTCAATTGGAAATATTAATTTTGAAATGTATTATGTTATTTAGGTGCTAGCATTAATCTTATGCCATACTATATTTATAAACAACTTAGGCTAGGAGAACCACAACCCTCCTAGAGTTTCAATTCAATTTGCTAATAGGACTGTAAGATATCCTAGAGGCATTATTGAGGATGTTTTACTTCGAGTAGGAAAGTTCTTGTTGATTTTGTTGTGATGGATATGGATAAGGATTCATGTGCCAATAATTTTAGGGAGGCCTTTTCTTACTACTGGTCATGCTATAATTGATGTGAATAATGGAAAGCTCATTCTAAAGATTCATGATGAAGAACTAGTATTTACCATGAATGAAGTAATGAAGTATCCACCTTCTAGTGATTATGCATGTTACTTTATTGATGCTACTGATGATAATGTATCTTATATGCAGGTACAAGATGAAGAGTTAAGTGGTGATGAAGACATGCTTGGCAATAAAGATGACTGCTCCACAGTTTCTGCAAGGACAACCATATGGAACCTTTAATTCAAACAAACCCACAACCTTCCAAGTCATCATCCACTCAAGAACTTAAACCATTACCCTCACATCTGGAATATGCTTACTTAGACCCACCTAGCAACCATCCAGTAATTATCTCTTCCAAACTTACCCAAGAGCAAAAGGAGTAATTACTTGACATTCTTAGGAGAAACAAAGAAGCCATGGCATGGACCATTTCAGATATAAAAAGGATCAGCCTTTAAATTTGTGTGCATCATATCTTGATGGAAGATGATCATAAACCAACTTTGCAACCACAATGAAGGTTGAATCCACACATGAAAGAAGTGGTGAAAAAGGAAGTAATCAAGCTTCTTGATGCTGGAATAATCTATCCAATTTCAGACAGTGTATGGACCAGCCCAGTTCAAGTTGTTCCAAAGAAAGGTGGAATGACAGTGATCCAAAATGAGAACCATGAACTCATCTCCACAAGAATAGTCATCGAGAACCATGAACTCATCTCCAAAATGAGAGTTTGCATTGATTATTGCAAGCTTAATGATGTAATAAGGAAAGATCGCTTCCCTCTTCCATTCATTGATCAAATGTTGGAGAGACTTTCGGGATATGCATTCTATTGCTTTCTTGATGGTTACTCGGGGTATAATTAAATTGCAATTCACCCTTTAGACCAAGAGAAAACAACTTTCACTTGCCTCTATAGTACTTATGCCTACCGAAGGATGCCATTTGGTTTATGCAATGCTCCAGCAACCTTCCAAAGGTCTATGATGTCAATTTTCAATGATATGATTGAAAAGACCGTGGAGATATTCATGGATGATTTCTCAGTTTATGGGAACACTTTCCAATCTTGTCTTAGCAATCTCGAGGTTGTCCTACTTTAATACAAGGAGACAAATCTCATTCTTAATTGGGAGAAATGCCACTTTATGGTCAATGAAGGCATTGTTCTTGGCCATTAAATTTCAAAAAAGGGTATTGAAGTTGATCGAGCCAAAGTAGAGGTTATTGCAAGCTTAGGTTGCCCCACATCAGTCAAAGAAGTTTGAAGCTTTCTTGGTCATGCAGGTTTTTAACATAGATTCATTAAAGATTTTTCTAAAATTGCACAACCACTTTCAACTTTATTACACAAAGATGCAGAATTTAAATTTAATGCAAATTATTTGAAAGCATTTAAGGAGCTGAAAAATAGATTAATCAATACTCCTATTTTTATTGCTCCTGATTAGAACCAATCCTTTGAACTCATGTGTGATCCAAGTGATACTTCTATTGGAGCTGTCCTTGGACATAGGATAAACAAACATTTTTATCGAATTTATTATGCAAGCAAAACACTTACGGAAGCTCGCTTAAATTACACTAGCACTGAAAAAGAATTACTTGCTGTAGTGTATGTATTTGACAAATTTAGATCTTGCCTTGTGCTTTCCAAAGTTACTGTTTTTTTAGATCATGCAGCTTTAAAGTACTTGCTTTCAAAGAAGGACGTGAAACCAAGGCTGATTCGATGGTTGTTGTTATTGAACAAGTTTGACATTGAAATTAAAGACAAGAAAGGCTCTAAAAATGTGGCTATTGACCACTTATCCACAATTGAAGGGAGCAATCAAATGGAGCAACCAGAAGTTACTAACTCTTTTTTGGATGAGCAACTTTTTATGGTAAATTCTTCCCCATGGTTTACAGATTTTGCTAACCGTCTTACTTGTGATCAAAAACCTCTACACCTTTCATATCATTAAAAGAAAAAGTTCCTTACCGGTGTCAATTACTATTTTTGGGAGGAACCTTTTTTTTCAAGTTATGTGTAGATTAAATCATTCGAAGATGCATTTCTCATGAGGAAGCTGAAACAATTTTAAGGATGTGCCACACTATAAAGGCTAGAGGTCACTTTAGTTCAACAAGAAAAGCCTCAAAAGTGTTAGAATCTAGTTTGTATTGGCCCATAATCTTCAAGCATGCTCAAAGGTTTATAATGGAGTGTGATGAGTGCCAAAGAATAGGCAATATCTCTACCAAAAATGCCATGCCCCTAAACAATATTATTGTTTGTGAAATTTTTTATGTTTAGGGAATTGACTTCATCGGACCTTTCCCAAGTTCTTATGGTAACAAATATATTTTGTTTGCTGTGGATTATATAAGCAAATGGGTGGAAGCAATTGCTTGTCCTAACAATGATGTAAGAACTGTTGTTAGATTTTTGAAAAAGCTTTTTGCTGGATTTGTTATGCCTAGAGCAATCATAAGTGACCAAGGTAATCACTTTTGCAACTCTCAATTTGAGAAGTTGCTATAAAAATATGGAGTCACACATAGAGTTGCTACTCCTTACCATCCACAAACCAGTGGGCAAGCTGAAATCTCTAATTAAGAAATTAAGCGAATACTTGAGAAAATAGTGAGCAACTCTAGGAAAAATTGGTCGAGCAAGCTTGACAATGCTCTGTGGGCTTATCGTATAGCCTATAAAACACCCATTGGAATGTCACCGTTTAGAATGCTTTATGGAAAAGCTTGTCACTTACCTGTTGAATTAGAATTTAAATCTGTATAGGCTCTAACTTTTCTTAATTTTGATAGGCAAGCTACTGGAAAACAAAGAAAGTTACATCTAAATGAATTAGTAGAATTCATATTATTTGCATTTGAAAATGCCATGAACTACAAAGAAAAAGTAAAGGAATGGTATGACAAAAGAATTCAAGAGAAGGAATTTCATGAAGGCCAACAAGTACTTTTGTATAACTCTCGTTTAAGGTTGTTTCCAGGCAAGCTTAAGTCAAGATGGATAGGCCCTATCACAATCAGTAAAGTCTTTCCACATGGTGCTGTTGAGATTCCTAAATCTGATGGAGAAACTTTTAAAGTAAATGAACAAAGGCTGAAACCTTATCTTGCTCAAGCACAATCAAAAGTTTTTGGAGGTACCCAATATCTTCAACCACCATGAGCAACCATAGATTTTGGTGTCGGCTTCAAACACCAATTGAAGTAAATTTTGGGCAAACCCTAACTTTTCTACTATATATTACTATAGTTATATATTTATTTTGAATGTTAATAGTTTTTCGTTGTTAATTTTAAAGGTGCTCATAGTTTCATTCAAGTATAGGGATTGCAACATGAGCTTGGATGTTTTTGTTGCATTCTCATTCTTGAAATATTTAACAAGTTGAAGTAACAGACCGCTTGCAAAGAAGGAACAAACGACTACTGGAGCAACCAAAATTTTGTTCGGAGCAATCAAAACTATTGGAGCAACTAAAATTTCAACCAGGAATTTTATTCTAACCTCCACATCCTGATTCCGATATGATCTTTCACGCTGTACTCAATTGATAATACCCAATTGTAATACCATTACAAATCCTTACTTTGTTCTTACTCAAGTATTGATGCATTGGGGACAATGCATGATTTAAGTACGGGGATGGGGTACTTGTGTACATTGTTGCATAATTATACTTTTTAAATATCATTACATGTTTGAACTTGCACTGTCCTTCAGCAATCTCTTATTTTGTTTTGATTTCTTCAAATGATATTTTCAAAAACTTTTCAAAATTTTGTGTAAAATGATTTTGTGGTAGCTTAAGTTATCAGATGAACTTTTGAAATTCATTCAAAAAGTATGGTTAAAAGATTATGAAACTTGAAAGTATTAAAAGCTCATTGGTAAGATTGATACATTAATTGAAACACTCTTAGAATTCTTAAATTTTAAGTCATAGTTCAACTTCTTAGCTTGATTGCTAACCCGATTTGTGACGAATTGAGCCTAATTTTTTTTATTACATACACGAATACTTGCTTGATTTCCTTGTTGAGTGAGCTTACACATATAACTTTAGCTAGAACTTGTTTTGGCTAGTACTTTTAAAGATCATATGGTTGTTCACATGCATGAGATGATTAAGGCATTAGGTTTTACCCTCTTTTAACCAAATAGCCACCCTTTTTGTATTTTATCCCCCATCGTAGATAAATCCCTTTGAGCCTTATCCTTTTCTTTGTTTTAACCCCAAAAGTTTTGTAACCATTTCACATTATGTTGATCAAAAACACCCAAGAATTTAGCAAAGAAATTCATTCTTTTAAAGCAATTCACTAATTGCAACGATTTTATAAACTTGTGCAATTTTGTTTCTTTCAAATAACAATTCAAGCTTTCTCCTTACTCAATCAAATGTCTGAAAAACAACCAAGTCTTTCAAGTTGCTAATTCAATTTTATACAATCTCTTCAAGCAACCTCTGTTGTTCTATGAAAAAAAAAGTTTGAAATGAAAAAAATGAAATGAAAAAAAATATATATATAAAAAAGAAAGAAAAGAAAAAGAGAAAAGAAAAAAAATTTATTATTATTAATCTTTTGTGAGTTTGCTTGATACTTTCTTTGCTCTTTATCCTAATCATTTTGCACAAGTTAATTTGCTTACTCGCTCATCATTGTTCATTTCCTTTGGTAATTCTTTTCACCTAAATTATCCTTTTTGACACACTCGAACCCTAACCTACGTTACAATCCTGTGTAAAGTCCTTTTGATTATGCATGATTGTTCAATACACGTGGTGGAGATTAGATCGATTTTCAAGCATATGGTCTAGAGTTTATGTGTAAGACTGATGAGTGCATTTCTGAAGGAATCAAATCACACTAAACACTTTGAGTGAGATTAGGGAAAATCTTGGTGAGGCAGTAGTTCAATTATTGATAAGTTATTGACTTATGAAGTTTAATTTTTGTTAATTCTAAGATGTTTTGAAAACTGGAATCAAACTTACTAGATGAGAATTCAATATCTTGTTTCTATAAACTTTGCATTATATCTCTTCTTGCATAACAAAATTCAGAAGTAAACTTAAGTTGCTACTTTTTTTCAAAAATGTTTTTCAAACCTCATTCTTCTTCTTTCTTTCTCTCTTGTCTCTATTTAATTGCTTGAGGATAAGCAATGTTCCAGTATGGAGATATTTGATAAGTATGAATTATACCTATTTTATTATGTGTTTGTTGAGCTAAAACAATAAGAAAATGAATGGAGAATTAGCTAATTTTGTGTAGTTTCAAAAAACAAGCAAGAGCAGGCAGACTGATTGCTCCAAAGGTAGAAAGCAAGTAGAAAACAGGAAGAAGTAAGCAGAATGGTTGCTCTAAACCGAAATGTGATTTTGATGGAAAAAGAATTAAAACCAGCCATAAAAGTTATAAAAAACATACAAAATGAAGAAATAGAAGGTCATGTGGCTAGAAAGAAGGACGCCACCTACCCACTTGGTGAAAAAGAGAAAAAAAAATTAATTGAGAGGTGGTAAATTATTAGTGGAAAATTGACACCTATCACCGTGGTGGAAGCTAACTAGGACAACTGTATGACAAATTCCACTAACAAAAAATGAGTCACCAAGAAGAAAAGCAAGTGGAGCCTTTTGTGAAGACACCTAATTTTGTTATATTAACCTTAATTATGTAATTAGTTATTTTCTATTTCCAAGTTTACCCTTCCTTCCACTATAAATAGGATAGTAGTTTAGTTTATTGGGATGATAGATCATATATCATATTATCATATTTTGTACTTCTCTTTCTATAATATAAGTTAGTTTTTCTCTTTCTATGCTTTTAATTTATTCTTGCTGGATTATCCAACTATTAAGTGTGAGTAGACTATAGAGCAATCTCGGTTAACAAGAAAAACTTGAGTAAAGTTCACTTCCCTTCTATTTATTTGATCATTAAAACTGTTTGTTGGTTGTTAATTGGCATGCTTAATCCTTATGAGTTGGCCACCTCATATTTAGTAGAGGTAATGAGACTGATCAGAGATTTACACTATGGAACAACCATTTAACACATGTATGCATGAGACGGATCAAGTAATTGCTCGCATGTTAAGGGTTTTTATCATTAATTTGGGGAAATGTTTGTTTTACTTAATGCATGGAACTAAATCTAGTAAATAAACTAGGTAATTTTCCATAGAATCCAAGTCAGGATGATCAATTAAGCTTGGTGAAGTTAGAAGTAAGATACCTCAAATCTATGTTCTTAATACTGCTCAAAATAAATGGTAGAATGTGTTCTGAAACTGTTTGTGCTTGCTTGACCTGAGATTGTGCCTTCAATATTGTATTTTGCCACCACCATTTTAAGTGCCCCATTTTAATTTTGACTGCTCCTTTTAGTTTTTGCTTTCTTTGCACCAAACTATTAATAGTGACCTTAAACTGCCTATTTACTGTTGATTGAAGGTTATTTACATTTAATCCCTGTGGAAATGACACTTAGACTCACCACATGCTATAGATTGATCTAGTATACTTGCTAGTGTTAGTTTTGGGGACAACAATCCTAGAGTGACGGATAAAAAAAATTGAATTGAGTAGTTCTTAATTTATTCGCCCCTTAATACCGCTTTTCCTAAACTTTTATTCAAAATATACTAGCTCTTAAGTTATTAGTTGAACTCTGACATGCATATCAAAATAAATTTGTGTAATACATTACACGCCTATATAAATGTTGTCAAACGCGATTCGACCCAGAAGGTCTGACCAAAAAATCTTGGATCCGATGACAAAAATTGTTAACCCAAAATAAAATTATTTTTCAATTTAATTTTTGGTCAAAGTTCAGTTCACAATTTACTTTCTCAAAAAGTCATATCAAATATTGCCACCCCATTAAGTACATCAGTATCAAGGGGGTTATGTTCTATGATTTTGTCAAGTTTAGGGGGTAAAGTGACACTATTGAAAATTAGAAATATCGTCTAAATTTACAAGGCCCTAAGCGGATATATAAAAATGGGCGCTAATAGAGCAAAAATACATTTCATTGATTTAAGATATATAAACTTCCATAAAGATTGACTTTGGTTTGAGATTATTGTTATGAATCTTATTTTTTATACATAATGTGATGAATTTTAATGAGTAATAATAGATTATTGATGAAATAATGTCATATTATCGATAAAATATTTTGTTGATAAAAGAAAATTTTAGATATTTTATGAATATTTGAAATTTTAACTGGTCAGTTGGAGTGCCTCCCTAATTTATTTCATTGAAAAAATTTAAAATAATATAAGCGCATTTACGAAATTTAAAAAAATATTTTAGCATTCTTGAATATTTGGTACAACGATTTTAAGTTTCAATCAAATTGTAAAATAAATTGAAGTTTGGAATGAAAAATTTTGTATTTATATAAGTAATGAAGCACCTTGCTTACTAAATTTATTTGTTCCTTTTACATTATCATATGTTCACAAGGTAGCTTGCTACTACTTCTAAAACATTCGCGTGTTGGAATTTTTAATACCAAGAATGCAACAAAAATTAAATTCAAAATATTGAAAGTGTGGTTATAAATTATAATTTAATCTAACCTTATATTAGGTAGTGAATGTTTTGGATTAGTGGTTAATAATGAGTTTATGATACATGTGGTCTCAGGTTTGAGTCATATCCAAGTGAATTTTATTTTATATTTCGTAATAGTGACAACTACGAAAATATAAGAAAAATATGAAGCCGAACAAACAAAATTTTAAGAAGTTAATATTTGATTATTGCTAGTTATTATTAGTAATTTAATAATTAATTAAAGTCATTATTATTTATGTTTTATTTTAAAAATTTTGAGTGCAAATATAAAAGTTAATGCTTTCCATAGGGAGCACAATAATAAATATTAATATTAATTAATTTATAAACTTTTAATTTTATTTTAGTAACATAAAGAATAAAATAAAGTGTATTAATAAGGGAAATTATAAGGAACGTATGAGTTCGCTAAAATATTTATACTATTGCCCTCTACTTTTATAATTAACTCTTTCCTAGTTTTTAAATTTTTTGTCTTCAACGTGTATGTTCCTCCCCATGATGAGATTCCTTCCTTTTTTATATAATTTTTTTTTACTTTGTTTTGTATTTATCTCGCAAATCGTTTATTCTTTCAATATGACGCTTTAGAGTTTTTGGTTAATCTCATTTTATTTTTGAAAGTAGATCCATGATGATATACTTTTTTCAATTTTTATTTTTGAAGATATATAACAGATGATACAAACATTATACCAGCATTATACAAGTATTGTAACACCCCGGGTTTAACCGACTACCCCCACAAACCAGCACAAGTCTTTCTGGTGAGCTTTGTCCTCACCCGCTCACTTCCTGGAAATTTGCTTCCCAGGAGGTCACCCATGTAACACCCCCATTATTCGGAGTGTCACATTAACGATAACCTCCAATATCTTATTTACTAATTCAGTAAGTTTCACATTAATACTTAAACAAATTCACTCTCAATACTTATATATATATATATTCCAAAACTTTAACATTCATAAATACACGCCAAAAGTTATAACTCTGAATGTCAACAATATACAATTCACACTTCTCACACTATCTAGTACATGCCATTATTCTACAAATCATAATATTACATTAAAATACAAATCCGTCGCGAGCCTTTTCTTATATGCTCTTCAAGCTGATCCACTTATACCACTTTGATCCAAACTAGCTACACATCTCCACCTACATGTAGAAAAATAACTACATGCTAAGCAATTTGCTCAGTGGTGTACATAAAATAAATACAACAATTTTGAACATTTTTAACACTTTAAAATAGAAACAAAGTATGTTTATAAGCCAAAAACAAGTTAAACAACTTTATAAAACCAAAACACAAAACTTATATTATAAACATTTCAAAGTACAATCAAATTTAGATCAAATTTTCCAAACACATTAACTATATGTTGCCCAGAGTAAACTAGCAAAGAATAACGATAATGGATACGGGAGAGGACAAGCCCCGAAGCTGAAGCTTCAATATCAATAAATCGGTCAAATCCAAAGCCGAAGCTTCAATATCAATATATTTTTATCAAAATACAGGCCGAAGCCCGAAGCCGAAGCTCCTATATCATATCACATAATACCGGCTAAAGCCCGAAGCCAAAGCTTCAATTATTTGTACAGTACTGTACGCCCTTTATTGGCGCCAATCTACCCTGACCCGAATTCTACTCGTTTACTAAGGGGAATAAATCATATAAAATATTCTTCAAAATCAGCAATACATCAGAAAATATTACCTACATTTTAATAAACTCAATCCAAACATCAAACACCAAAACAAACCCATATAAACACATTAAGTTCATCCAAAATCACTTTCGAGAAAAAAATCAGTTTCGTCACTCAACTTGATAGATATAAACGAACTAGAAAATAGATGAATTTCATTAATCTTTATTCTGAACATGATTAGATATATTTCTCAGCTTTCCAAATCCACAAGAATCACAGAAATCCAAATTATATAACCAAAGTTATGATAATAATACTAAACAGTGTACAAAGCTGAGATTTTTCCGAAAACAAATTTCATGGCTCAAATTCAAACGAAACTTTCACATTAAAAACGAATGAAATTCAATAGATTTCTTCTGAACATATATTTCTTAGTTTCTGTAGATATCAATAGAATCAAGAATCATTCAAATCAGATTTATATACCAAGAGAAAACATCAAAACAAAACAGGGATACAAATCTAGAAATTTTCAGAGAAACCGAGAAATCGAAATTAGAGACACAAACCTTTTCTAAGCTCTTTCTAGTCCTCTTCTACCTCTTTTGCCTTTGATTTGCTTGCACTAGCTTTCTCTACAATATTCATATTTGGTTCACATAAATGTTTACATAAATAAGCTTTCTAATACCATAAATATGCTTAATCTACCATGAATTCTACTAATTAAGCCTTAATTTCATCAAAAATCACTTACCTCAAATTCGGGTTACTATTCATCCAAAACCTAGAAACTGAAATCCTCTTCTTCTAGCCTTGATTCACTGAAATTGATGAGCTAAATACACATCTATATTGCTTTCTCTAAGGATTTGGTGATTGAATTGAAGAAAAATTCAGTTTTTTTGTGATGAATTTTGAAACAAAGGTAAGAAGAAGATGGAAGCATATGAGAGGAGTAAAGTCAAGTTTATGGTTTTCTGGAACTTTAGGGAAATTTCAAATTGATATGGTGATCTTAATTACCTAATGTCCTTAAACAAATTTCTAAATACCCATTACATCCTTCTTGCTTAATTAATTCTCTAATACTATTGTTTAATTCTTTAAAAGTATTATATATATATATATATATATATATATATATATATATATATATATATATATATATATATATATATATATATATATATACTAGTAAATTCCATGACAATATTTATAATATCATTATACATTATATATTATATTTAAAAAAATTTGGGTCGTTACAATTCTCCCCCTCTTATGAATTTTTGTCCTCAAAAATTACCTGAAGTATAGAAATGCGGATATTGAGTCCTCATTGCTTCCTTCAGCTCCCACATTTCAGGTCCTCGTATCTCATAGCTTCGTGCCATTCCTCCAGGTCTGCACTTTGTTGTGGTTGTCAAGCCACCTCATCTCCACTTCTCTCACTAACATTTTCTCTTCGTTTATCTCGACCACATTGCACCACAGAAGTAGGAACTACAGCAGGTACAGATGTACTTTTTCTTCCTTGAGGACAATTTGCAACAGAATGATCCTTTGAGCCACATTTAAAACATGACTTTGTTAGTCCCCAACACTCTCCTACATGTTTTCTTCCATGGTGAGGATATGGTGGAATATCCTCTCTACCTCCATTGAAAGGTGCATTTGTAACAGATCCAGAATTTGTGGTTTTTTATGTGGAAACCCTCTAAAACGAGATTGTGTATATTCTAATGTTGTCTTCTATTTCTTAGTTGGGGATTCAGAACTAGCAGGACCCTGTAACCCCTTTTAAAATCCAGATCTTTTAGCCATTTTCTGTTGCCTATCTGAATTGATCTTCTCATTACCCGTAGCAGCATCAACTAAGTCATTGAACACCCTAATATTTTGCGCAGGTAAATGAACTCTAATCTTGTCATTCAAACAATCCTCAAATCTCTTACATTACTTTACTTCATTTTCGACGATATCATAGGCATACCTTTCAAGTTTCAGGAATTGAGCTTCATATTCTGATACGGTCATTTATCCCTGTCTCAAGGACAAGAACAATTTCCTCCACTCATCTCTGAATCATTCGCTAACGTACTTCTTATCATATTGTTCAAAGAAAATTGCCCAATTGATTTCTTCGGGGCACCTCTCTCTCATAATATTATACAACCACCTCTTGGCTGATTCTTTGAATAGACCTTGCACGCAATCTAGTCTTTCTTCTTCTGTAAAATGAAGCCTATTCATACACCATTTAGTATGATCAAGCCAATCTTTTACAAATGCAGGATTCACTGTGTCCCTTTGAAGCCATCAGCAGGAAGTTTCTTGATTCTTTCAAGAGGAGTTCTTGCCTCTCTTCTTTCAACATGAGATATTACAGGAACTTGAGGGATTGGTATGTTTCAAAGCACTTATGTGATTACTTCAGTAGTCATATGCTGAAGTAAAGCAGCTTGTGTTGGAGTAGGTTGTTTGGGAAAGCCATAAACTATGGAGGTTCATGTCTTTGTTCATCCCCTTGTCTATTATGCACCGTACTCTCAGCATCCTCTTCCTCATTCTGACTAGGACTACTAGCCATAACTTATTCCTAAAAATTGCACCAAAGTGGATCAACAACTATCACACTAGTTACATCCTAAATGACATGTACATCCTAGTCCTAGAATCGCCTAAACCTCGTTCTGATACCACTAAATGTAACACCCCCACTATTCGGAGTGTCACAGTAACAATAACCTCCGATATCTTATTTACTAATTCAATAAGTTTCACAATAATATTTAAACAAATTCACTCTCAATACGTATATATATTAATTCTAAAACTTTAACATTCATAAATACACGCCAGAAGTTATAACTCCAAATATCAACAATATACAATTCACACTTCTCACACTATCTAGTACATGCTATTATTCTACAAATCATAATATTACATTAAAATACAAATCTGCCTCGAGTCTTTCCTTATATGCTCTTCAAGCTGATCCACTTATACCACTTTGATCCAAACTATCTACACATCTCCACCTACGTGTAGTAAAACAACTACACGCTAACCAATTTGCTCAGTGGTGTACATAAAATAAATACAACATTTTTGAACATTATTAACACTTTAAAGTAGAAAACAAAGTATGTTCATAAGCCAAAAACAAGTTATACAACTTTAGAAATCCAAAACACAAAACTTATATTATAAACATTTCAAAGTACAATCAAATTTATATCCAATTTTCCAAACACATTAACCATATGTTGCCCAGAGTAAACTAGCAAAGAATAACGATAATGGATATGGGAGAGGACAAGCCCCGAAGCTGAAGCTTCAATATCAACAAATAGGTCAAACCCAAAGCCGAAGCTTCAATATCAATATATTTTTATCAAAATATAGGCCGAAGCCCGAAGCCGAAGCTCCTATATCATATCACATAATATCGGCCGAAGCCTGAAGCCAAATCTTCAATTGTTTGTACAGTACTGTACCCCCCTTTATTGGCGCCAATCTACCCTGACCCGTATTCTACTCATTTACTAAGGGGAATAAACCATATAAATATTCTTCAAAATCAGCAATACATCAGAAAATATTACCTACATTTTAATAAACTCAATCCAAACATCAAACACCAAAACAAACTCATATAAACACATTAAGTTTATCCAAAATCACTTTCGAGAAAAAAATCAGTTTCGTGACTCAACTTGATAGATATAAACGAACAAGAAAATAGACGAATTTCATTAATCTTTCTTCTAAACAAGATTGGATATATGTCTCGGCTTTCCAAAGCCATAAGAATCACAGAAATCCAAATTATATAACCAAAGTTATGATAATAATACTAAATAGTGTACAAAGCTGAGATTTTTCCGAAAACAAATTTCATGGCTCAAATTCAAACGAAACTTTCACATTGAAAACGAATGAAATTCAATAAGATTTCTTTTGAGCATATATTTCTTAGTTTCTGCAGATATCAATAGAATCAAGAATCATTCAAATCAGATTTATATACTATGAGAAACATCAAAACAAAACAGGAATACAAATCTAGAAATTTTCAGAGAAACCGAGAAATCGAAATTAGAGACACAAACCTTTTTCTAAGCTCTTTCTAGTTCTCTTCTACCTCTTTTGCCTTTGATTTGCTTGCACTAGCTTTCTCTATAATATTCATATTTGATTCAACACAAATATTTACATAAATAAGCTCTCAAATACCTTAAATATGCTTAAGCTACCATGAATTCTACTAATTAAGCCTTAATATCATCAAAAATCACTTATCTCAAATTCAGGTTACTATTCATCCAAAACCTAGAAACTGAAATCCTCTTCTTCTAGCCTTGATTTACTGAAACTGATGAGCTAAATACACATCTATATTGCTTTCTCTAAGGATTTTGTGATTGAATTGAAGAAAAATTCAGTTTTATGGTGATGAATTTTGAAACAAAGGTAAGAAGAAGATGGAAGCATATGAGAGGAGTAAATTCACGTTTATGGTTTTCTGGAACTTTAGGGAAATTTCAAATTGATATAGTGATCTTAATTACCTAATTTCCTTAAACAAATTTCTAAATACCCATTACATCCTTCTTGCTTAATTAATTCTCTAATACTATAGTTTAATTCTTTAAAAGTATTATATATATACTAATCGTAAATTCAATGACAATATTTATAATATCATTAGACACTATATATTAAATTTAAAAAAATTTGGGTCATTACAATTCTCCCCCTCTTATGAATTTTTGTCCTCGAAAATTACCTGAAGTATAGAAATGCGGATATTGAGTCCTCATTGCTTCCTTGGGCTCCCATATTTCAGGTCCTCGTATAGCATAGCTTCATGCCATTCCTCTCGGTCTACCACTTTGTTGTGGTTGTCGAGCCACCTCATCTCCACTTGTCCCACTAACATTTTTTCTTCGTTTACCTTGACCAATTTGCACTACAGCAGGAACAGATGTGCTTTTTCTTCCTAGAGGACAATTTGCAATAAAATGATCCTTCGAGCCACATTTAAAACATGACTTTATTAGTCCCCAACACTCTCTTACATGTTTTCTTCCACAGTGAAGACATGGTGGAATATCCCCTCTACCTCCATTGAAAGGTGCATTTGCAACAGATCCAGAACTTGCGGTTTGTTTTTTTGTGGAAACCCTCTAAAATGAGATTGTGTCTATTCTGATGTTGTCTTCTATTTCTTACTTGGGGATTCAGAACTAGCTAGACCCTGTGACCCTTTTTGAAATCCAGATCTTTTAGCCATTTTCTGTTGCCTATCTGAATTGATCTTCTCAATACCCATAGCAGCATCAACTAAGTCATTGAACCCCCTAATCTTTTGTGCAAGTAAATGAACTCTAATCTTATTATTCAACCCATCCTCAGATCTCTTATATCGCTTTACTTCATTGTCGATGATATCACGGGCATACCTTTCAAGTTTCAGGAATTGAGCTTCATATTCTGAGACGGTCATTTGTCCCTATCTCAAGGATAAGAACAATTTCCTCTACTCATCTTTGAATCATTCGCTAACGTACTTCTTATCAAATTATTTAAAGAAAAGTGCCTAATTGATTTCTTTGGGGCACCTCTCTCTTATAATATTATCCAACCACCTCCTAGCTTGTTCTTTGAGTAGACCTTGCACGCAACCTAGTCTTTCTTCTTCTATAAAATGAAGCATGTTCATACACGATTTAGTATGATCAAGCCAATCTTTTACAAATGCAGGATTCACTATGTCCCCTTTGAAGCCATCAGCAGGAAGTTTCTTGATTCTTTTAAGAGGAGTTCTCTTCTCTCTTCTTTCAATATGAGATATTACAGGAACTTGAGGGATTGGTATATTTTGAAGTACTTGTGTGATTACTTCAGTAGTTATATACTGAAGTAAAGCAGCTTGTGTTAGAGTAGGTTGTTCGGAAAAGCCACGAACTAGTGGAGGTTCATGTCTTTATTCATCCTATTGTCTAATACGGACCGTACTATCAGCATCCTCTTCCTCATTCTGACTATGACAACTAGCCATAACTTATTCCTAAAAATTGGTCCAAAGTGGATCAACAACTATCAAACTAGTTACATCCTAAATGGCATGTACATCCTAGTCCTAGAATCGCCTATACCTCACCCTGATACCTCTAAATATAACACCTCCACTATTCGGAGTGTCACAGTAAAAATAACCTCCGATATCTTATTTACTAATTCAGTAAGTTTCACATTAATATTTAAACAAATTCACTCTCAATACTTATATATATTAATTCTAAAACTTTAACATTCATAAATACACGCCAGAAGTTATAACTCCAAATATCAACAATATCCAATTCACACTTCTTACAATATCTAGTACATACCATTATTCTACAAATCATAATATTACATTAAAATACAAATCCGCCTCGATTCTTTCCTTATATGCTATTCAAGCTGATCCACTTATACCACTTTGATCCAAACTATCTGCACATCTCCACCTACGTGTAGAAAAACAACTACACGCTAAGCAATTTGCTCAGTGGTGTACATAAAATAAATACAACAATTTTGAACATTTTTAACACTTTAAAATAGAAACAAATTATGTTCATAAGCTAAAAACAAGTTAAACAACTTTATAAAACCAAAACACAAAACTTATATTATAAACCTTTCAAAGTACAATCAAATTTATATCCAATTTTTCAAACACATTAACCATATGTTGCCCAAAGTAAACTAGCAAAGAATTAGGATAATGGATACGGGAGCGGACAAGCCCGTAGCCAAAGCTTCAATATCAATAAATCGGTTAAACCTGAGGCCGAAGCTTCAATATCAATATATTTTTATCAAAATATCGGTCGAAACTCGAAGCCGAAGCTCCTATATCATATCACATAATACCGACTGAAGCCTGAAGCTAAAGCTTCAATTGTTCGTACAGTACTGTACCCCCCTTTATTGGCTCCAATCTACCCTGACCCGTATTCTACTCATTTACTAAGGGCAATAAACCATATAAAATATTCTTCAAAATCAGTAAAACATCAAAAAATATTTCCTACATTTTAATAAACTCAATCCAAACATCAAACACCAAAACAAACTCATATAAACACATTTAGTTCATCCAAAATCACTTTCCAGAAAAAAAAAATTAGTTTCATCACTCAACTTGATAGATATAAACGAACTAGAAAAAAGAGGAATTTCATTAATCTTTCTCTTAAATGTAATTATATATATGTCTCAGCTTTCCAAATCCACAAGAATCACAGAAATCCAAATTATATAACCAAAGTTATGATCAAAATACTAAACCGTGTACAAAGTTGAGATTTTTCCAAAAACAAATTTCATGGCACAACTTCAAACGAAACTTTCACATTGAAAACGAATGAAATTCAATAAGATTTATTCTGAACATATATTCCTTAGTTTCTGTAGATATCAATAGAATCAAGAATCATTCAAATCAAATTTATATACCAAGAGAAACCATCAAAACAAAACAAGGACACAAATCTGGAAATTTTCAGAGAAACCGACAAACCGAAATTAGAGACACAAATCTTTTTCTAAGCTCTTTCTAGTTCTCTTCTACCTCTTTTGCATGTTATTTGCTTGCACTAGCTTCCTCTACAATATTCATATTTGATTCAACTCAAATATTTACATAAATAGGCTTTCTAAAACCTTAAATATGCTTAATCTACCATGAATTCTACTAATTAAGCCTAAATTTCATCAAAAATCACTTACCTCAAATTCGGGTTACTGTTCAACCGAAACCTAGAAACTAAAATCCTCTTCTTCTAGCCTTGATTCACTAAAATTGATGAGCTAAATACACATCTATATTGCTTTCTCTAAGGATTTGGTGATTGAATCGAAGAAAAATCAGTTTTGTGGTGATGAATTTTGAAACAAAGGTAAGTAGAAGATGGAAGCATATGAGAGGAGTAAAGTCACGTTTATGGTTTTCTGGAACTTTAGGGAAATTTCAAATTGATATAGTGATCTTAATTACCTAATGTCCTTAAACAAATTTCTAAATACCCATTACATCCTTCTTGCTTAATTAATTCTCTAATACTATAGTTTAATTTTATACTAATCGTATTATATATATACTCATAAATTCCATGATAATGTTTATAATATCATTAGACACCATATATTAACTTTTTAAAAAATTTAGGTCGTTACAACCCATCTTGAGATTGCTCCAAGTCAAGCACGCACAACTTTGGAGTTCTCTGGAGTAGGCTCCCGAAAAGAAGGTGCACCTTGTTTGTATAAGTAGTACCAATCAAATCTCTTAAGCCTCTCTCAATTGTAATGTCCCATATAATTACAATCTCAAAATCCTTAATTGTTCTCAATTTTGTTGTCCGATACCAGCACAATCTCGAAACCATCTCTTTTGGGTGGGGATTCGGTTCATTCATATCCTCATCGATATCCTTCATGGCTGCTCTTTGCTCAGGTCTTCTATCCCAGCGCCACCCCTCTCTGGATCGGGTCATTACAGGCCCATCAGCTTCCGCCTGGTTCATCCCCGAACCACACCGTACTAGGAGAGGGCTGCCTCTGATACCAAATTGGAGAACTCTAAAGTTGAGTGTGCTTAACTTGGAGCAATCTCGAGATGGGTGACCCCCTGGGAAGCAAATTTCCAGGAAGTAAGCGAGTGAGGACAAAGCTCACTAGAAAGACTTGTGTTGGTTCATGGGAGGCAGTCGGTCAAACCTGGGGTGTTGAAGCATTTTACCAGCATTATACAAGACGTGAAAAACTAGCATTATACCATCATTATGCCAAGTGTGAAGAACCAAAACCATAAAAATCTATGTTATAAAAGAAATCAAACAAAAACCACTTTATACCAGCATTATACTATATGTGAAAAATAAAACCAAACATATGCATCTATTTTTATCAAAGAAATCAAACAAAAACCACATTTATACCAGCATTATGCCAAGTGTGAAGAACCAAACCATAAAAATATATTTTATGAAAGAAATAAAATAAAAACCACTTTATACCAGCATTATATAAGCATTATACCATGTGTGAAAAACAAAAAACATAAGCATTTATTTTTATGAAAGAAATCAAACAAAAATCACACTTATACTATCATTTTACCATGTTTATACCAGGTATGATTAAACTAAATAGTAATAAAAAAAGAATACATTTATGCTAGCATTATACCAGGTTTATACTAGCAGAACAAACAAAAAATACATTTATATCAGCATTTTACCAGGTGCAACTAAACAAAATCTCAATCAAATAAAAACACGTCTATACCAGCACTATACCAACAGAACATAAAAAAGTTGTTGAATGTGAAGGAACGTATAAATGTTGTACTTTGCCCCTGTTTTGGGTATAAAAGTTATGGGCTAAAGTTTTTGCTGATATTTCTTATGGGCTTTAACCCATTTATGTATTTTTCCATACTAACAACATACATTGAGTGAAGGGGCTTTTACATAAATGGGCTAGAAACATAAAATAATTTGGCCCAAAAATAAAGGAATTACAACAACACAAGAAACAGGAGAAAAATTTTACAATATTACGGTATAAATCAAAATATTTTTCCCTTCCACTTCCATCATGTGTTTCATTCCACAATTTAAAACCACTTTTTGTTCAACAAATCTAAAAAACCGCTCGAATAATCTACAACACCAGTTGGATCAACTTCATATAGAAGAGAAAGTCTTCCTTGCTCGATTTCCTTGTTCAATTTTTCTGTTCAAAACCAAAGAAGAAGAAGAACAGATAAGAAAAACAAAAAAATTTTCTCAATGAAGTTTACTATTGAAACTACTGATGGGAGCCGGCAAAAGAAGTATAACCTGGTAATTATTGTTCTACTAAATTCGAGTAGAAGGGGAAACTTCAATTTATATTATATTTCTTACTATTATGTAGTTAAATTATCATTGATGGTCGTGCTTTTATGTTTACCTTCTTTCATGGTTTTTGGCTTTGGTATAGCACTTCAAATGTGTTCTTGAGAACTTGATGGATTAAAATTGCTAAAATGGTTTCACTGGGCTTTCTAGGAGCTTACTGGTTTGCCTTGCCCATTGAATTCTATTCTGAATTATCTCTTGCAATTGTGCAGATGAAGTGTTTATAGAAATACCTGAATGAAGTTTAATTAATGAGTATTTGATTTATATTGGATGCATATAGGATTTATATTCGATGTCTGTTGGAGTTCTATTGGTTCTTATAAATTATTAATTCCTTATCAGGTTCTATAGTTAAGGGAAATGTGAATTATATTATTCTTTTTGTTGAATATGTGGAAGAGTCTTTTCTCCTCTTTGGTCCCTAGCATGAAATGCAGACCTAGAAGTCCACTCCAAAAATCAAAATGAGCTGGTATTTTATCTATCTCATGCATATGCATTTTTTGCCTAGTGATTGGGATTGATACAATTAGTAATTGGAGGAATTTTAGTGCAAGGAAAAATATACTATAATAAATCATAATAAGGTTATATAGTAGCATGACACTACAAGCCATAATCTTAGTATCTTGAAGCTTATATTTGTTCAATTCATCATTATACCTCATAGTTTTTACGGGCACAAGACACACTGAGGCTTTAGAGGGTTAGGTGCACCGAGGTGCGAGGCATAAGGCGAGGCGCGTGCCCGAGCGACTTGTGGGGCATATAGAACAAGTGTAATAAATATTAGTTGCTACCATAAACAAACCTTAATTTTTTTCATTAAGGCACACAAAGGTGACCCGAGGTGCATGCTTGATGAACCTTGCGTTGCCTGGCCCTCTATGAGGCATTGACCCTTGAGCCTCAAGGCCTTGCACCTAAGGCGCGCGCCCGTAACAACTATGTTATACCTACCTTCAAATGTCAATATTTCATCTATTCAATCTTAAATGACACTGACTATTAAGCTCCTTTATGTAAAATTAAAGTTTGATTAAGGAGTATTTGTTTTATATAGGATGTCTATAGGATTTAGATTGGATGTCTGTTGGATTTCTATTGGTTCTTATATATCAATAATTCCCTGTCAAGTTCTGCAGTTGAGGGAAGTGCGAATTGTATTGTTCTTTTTGTTGAATATTAAAGTGACAACATGTAAATTGTATTGTCATGGATACAATTTGTTCAATTTATTTGATTAATGAGTAATTGTTTGGAAGCACGGTGTAACTTGTTCTTAAGCCTTTTATAATTATAATTAAAGCAGTATTTGGATAGATTTATTATATCTTCTTCATCAAAAATATATTATTGTAATACTGATAGTCTATTTCAAAATAAATTCCAGCGATTTTGGTATCTTTATGCTGAGTTTTTTGGAGTACATGATTGAGTATAAACCAATCCTAGATCAGTTTGGTGGCCAAATCCACAGAACACGGTTGGCTAGCTTTGAGCTTATACAGGCATGGAAGGGAATATCTAAAAAACAAACTTGAGAGCCACGAGAAATATATCTACACAATAGACAATCAATAAAGATAGATTTTATGATCAATTATGTTTGAATTCTGGAAATCTTGTGTAATTAGGGATCTAAGTTGTTGGAACTGATGTTTGTTTGAACATAGTTGAATTTTAATAGTTATGATATTGTGTTTGCCAATAGATAACCAATACACAACCAATGCATATCACTTATTCCAACAAAAAAAAATAGCACCTAAAAAGGATCAATATTCAATATACAAAATATCATATAACAATCTATTAGAAATCTATTGAGATGCCAATTGAAAACACACAAGTCAGTTACACATACTTGTACAAACGTGTAATATCAACTTCAAAATAAGTGACATACTAAAAATTAAAATATATTTATACAGATGTCTATTATCAATTTTAAAATAGATTTTCTAAAAGAATTCTAGTAGAAGTCTGATAGATGTCCAATAGATATTCAATAGATGTCCAATAGACACTCCGAAAATTTCTTTTGAGCTAAATTAATGTTGTTAACCACTGCCTGAAAAGCCGATCTTAGAACACCATCAACCGGTGCTACTGCTAGTGACGTAAACATTGCTGCAAATAAAATTGAACCAAACCATATATTAGCAAAAATGAATGAATTACAAATCACGTTGTTGGTTTCTAAGATTCAAGCCTAATTGAAAAATTAACAAATAATCCACTAAGGGAATCAACACTAAAACAAATAACTAATCTTTGCAATCAATAACAAAAACTATTTGTGATCTAATTGAATATCATATCCTGTTGAGACTTAGCATTCTTCCATTTAAGTCAGAAGCATACCATTAATAAGCACTAATTAAGGGATTCTTTGCTTAAAACCAAAATTAGACTAAAGTCCAATACTATCCAATAGATGTGCAATATATTCCCAATAGATGTCCAATAGATATTCAATAGATGTCCAATAGCAAAACAATCAGCTTAGCATTTTGTCAAATAACACAAATAAGCAGATTTCATAAAAATATGAATTAAAGCATCAATTTACAATTTGTAAACAGTGTCAATTGATGGTTCCATTTCTTTGTCATAAAAAAAACAACCTTAAATTTTTTTCTCATATAAAAAATAATTAAAGTAATTCTTTGTTATAATTCAGACTCATAATGTATCAATGGACTTATCTAAAAATATGCTAATTTGAGTACTTGACATCTGAAGTCCAGCCCATTTGATTGTAGCATTCTTCCATTAACAAGCACTGATTAAGGGATTCTAAAGTCCAATAATATCTACTAGATGCCCAATATATGCCCAATAGACGTCCAATAGATATTCAATAGATGTCAAATAACAAAACAATCAGCTTAGCATTTTATCAAACACATGCTGAGCACTTCAATTTCAACAAATAGAATGTTAAAAAATATAGAATGAACTACAAATCCTTCATTAGAGATAATAGAATGAACTACAAATCTCGAAATCAAACAATCAGCTAAAATAAAAACATAAAAATCATGAAAACAACTTGAATTTAGGATTTGAAAAACAAAAACAATAGGTCACACATAGCAAACATACCGATCAACAATCCCAGAAATAAAAAAAGAGATGAATCAATCAGAATAAATTTCCAGAAAACGAAATAAAAAAAGTACCAAACAGCTTCAATTAACAAATCGAAGAAATCAAAGAACAGGTTGAAATTAAAAAAAATTGAGTTAAATGAAAGTAATTCCCTAAAACAACTATCCAATAAATACATCAAAGACACGAGCAAAAATCGAAGAAATTGTACAAAATGAGGCTGTTCACCGAGGGAAAATAACAACCGGATCTACAATGGAACACCAAACCTAAGAAAACAAGCATTTTAAAGAAAAATTACCTAAAGGAAAGAAGCGAAAGTAGAAGAGAAAAGAGAGGAAAGGGAGCAGCCGAAGGATCAATCCATGACTCAAGAAAGGGTTGGTGTGGCTGCTACTTTGCAATCCCTAGAGATAGAGAGAATGAGATATAACGTAATAATATAAATAATTAGGTAAATATATTTTAAGTAAAAAATAATTTAATGACATCGTAAACGTATAAATAGTTTAAAAATATTGAACCATTATGATAAATTCTCATGATTGATAGTGAGAACAATGAAATGGCCCGTGAGAATTTGATCTGGGGCTTTCAGTACGGACAACACGCGACTTAACCAACAGCACTTTTTGTCCATTTATGCAACATTATAACCCTTTATTAATTATATTCACATTTCTTTATTCCAATACTTCTATCAATTCCGAACATTCAAGGCTCCGTAGTCTCAGGATTCTAAGCGGTCGCTTCACTCGCTTTTGCTTATAGTCGGCTCTGGATAAATAGTGTCAAGTTTGGGGGCAATGAATGCGTTAGACCAATATAAATTTATTTCTATGTGCATATACTTCAAATTTTAATTTACAATGCTTAATTTGGCAACTGCAACAAAATGGATTGGCAGATTTGTAATACTAAGTGTATCTTTATCTTAAGTAGATTATATATTTCAATAATAGTCTTAACACATTAGTAAGAATAGATAATTTACTTTAAAATGACTCTAAACTAGCTTTTCAATTTTCTCTTTCCTATATGATGTGGCTCAATAAATATTGAACATTGTTTATTTGATCTTCTACATGTAGACAATCAAATGGAATGTCAACTCATTAAATTAATTAATATTTTAATATTGAACATTGAAATACTTTGTAATTAAGTCTTTTTTATTATTATTTAATTATATAATTCTACATGAAATAGATAATCTAGTGTAACTACTAACTATCTTTAGAAGACATTATCTATTTTTTAAATATTTAACATGTCATCAATATGAGTTTATATTCCACATGTCATATAATCTTATGTTCCATGATATGTGCTCTAATATATTCTTTAGCTTCCAGCTAAAGAATTAAAGAGTTGAAATTCAAAGGCTCAACCCGGACACAATTGGAGGGTGTATCATTTTTTTAAAAGCAAACATTATTATAATTCAATTAAATTCTCGTGGGAACAATATAAAACGCATAAAAATAGGGTGGATCATATGCATATGCAATATGATGTTTGATCCGCATGAGCAGTGGCACAACTGGAAGCTGATTCTTATGATAAAAGTAAGTTAAGATAATAATAATAATAATAATAATAATAATAATAATAATAATAATAATAATAATTCCATCAATTTCTCATTAAAATAATATAAAATTTATTAGCACTATATGTCTTAGTCCAGTGATTGAGCTATAATCTATGATTATAAAGGTCAAGGTTCGAGTCAAACGCTCTGCACTTTTCCTATAAAAAAACCCTAAAACTCATTCCAAAAAAATGCACCAATCAGCGCCTAATTGAAAACAAGAGAAATGGAATCGAGAACCCAACATTCCACCACTGGTTTCCTATTGTGTCTGAACCTAATTTTTTCCAGCATGGTGAGTGCTCAAACTAGTCAACCTTGCAGCATTGACATCACACAACTCGTTCCAGTAGACGATAAGTACTGTGAACCCCTTAAAAATCTTGGTGATATTGAAGCTGCTGCTTACCTTTGCAATGCCATTATTATTGGCATCTTCGGTCTTATCATCGGCGCTGATCTTAATCCTGATTTTACCTACTTTCTTGAAGTCTGTGGCAGGAAAGTTCTCAATGGATGCCACTGCACTGAATCATCTCTCTCCTGCTCTAATTAATTTGAAAGTATCCTATAAGCATATAAATAACTTGTTGCGGAAACTATTAGCAAACTAAAACTACTGCTAAAACAAAATAAAGAGGAAACACTGAAATTACACTACCAACTTAATTTTATAACAAAATATTACAAAGAAAAGGAATAAGAAGAACAAATGCCTTAGAGATGAGAAAGGCTCTGTTGGTGTGATTTCAACTAAGGCCATAGGCCTTTTTTTATACTACAAAATCAGCCCCTATGCCTTACAATTGGCAATGTGGGACAATTCCCATTTTTGTTTTTTATTCACTTTGCCAATGTGGGACTTGGTAATCCCACAAATCTCCACCTTGACAAGTTCCACATCTTCAATCTCTTATCTTGTGTAGTGTCTTCCGATGCAGTCTTCAAGTTTTGACAGTATTGATCAAATCCAAACAATATTGAAATTTGATTGGGTTTACTGCCTTTGTCAACATATCAGCTGGATTCTCTGTGGTCTGAATCTTCTGGATTACAACTCCACCTTCTTCGAGAACCTCTCGTATGAAGTGGTAACGAACGTCGATATGCTTCGTCCTTGCGTGGTAAACTTGATTCTTTGCAAACATGATAGCACTCTAACTATCGCAGTGCACCTTTATGTGCTTCTGTTGAATACCCAATTCACAGAGCAACCCTTGAAGCCAGATTGCCTCCATTACAGCCTCTGTACATGCCATATATTCTGCCTCTGTCGTAGACAAGGCAACTGTCGACTGTAATGTAGACCTCCAACATACTGGTGCTTTTGCCAAGGTGAACACATAACCAGTAGTTGATCGACGCTTATCCAGATCACCAGCATAGTTAGAATCATAATATCCAACTACATGTTGACCGCCTTTATCCTGCTGATATACCAATCCAACATCCACGATGTTCAGAATCTACCGTAGAATCCATTTCACAGCTTGTCAATGTTCCTTTCCAGGATTATGCATATACCTGCTCACGACCCCAACTGCATGTGAAATGTCGGGCCTTGTACACACCATAGCATACATTAAGCTACCAATAGCACTTGCATATGGTACTTTTGACATATATGCTTTCTCTGCTGCAGCGTTTGGAGATAATGCTGCACTGAGCTTGAAATGAGAAGCAAGTGGTGTACTAACAGGTTTTGACTGCTTATTTATGCCAAAACGCTTCAATACCCTTCCCAGATATTCCTTCTGAGTAAAAAAAAAGTCTTCCCACATTCCTATCTCAGCTTATCTCCATGCAAAGAATCTTCTTTGCTTCGCCAAGATCCTTCATTTCGAATTCCTCATTTAATTGAGATTTTAACTTCTCAATTTCCTCTTGGTTCTTGGAAGCTATCAGCATATCATCAACATAAAGAAGAAGATATACAAAAGATCCATCTTGCAGCTTGCGCAAATACACACAATGATCATGTTTGCTTCTTGTGTACTTCTGCCTCAACATAAACTTGTCAAATCGCTTGTACCACTGCCTCGGAGATTGCTTTAATCCGTACAACGATTTTTCAAGTTTACAAACCATGTTCTCTTTTCCAGCAACTTTGAATACTTCAGGCTGAACCATATAGATTTCCTCCTCCAAGTCTCCATGTAAAAACATTATTTTTACATCCATTTGAACCAGCTCCAGATCTAACTGTGCTACCAAAGCCAATAAAATACGGATGGAAGAGTGTTTCACCACTGGAGAAAATATTTCATTGTAATCAACTCCCTCCGTCTAAGCGTACCCTTTAGCTACCAACCTTGATTTGTAGTGAACATTAGACTCATTAGGAAATCCATCTTTCTTTACATAGACCCATTTGCACCCAATTGCCTTCTTTCCCTTTGGAAGATCAGCTAACTTCCATGTCTGATTCTTCTGAAGGGACTGCATTTCTTCAATCATGGCATTCCTCTACTTATCTTCTTCTGAACTTTTTACTACTTCTTTGTAAGTGGTAGGGATGTCATCATTTGCAATTGGAGATGCAAAAGCCACCATATCAACATAGCGAGCAGGCTTTCTTACTGTTCTTTTTAGCTTTCTCAATGCAATTGGTTCAAGTTACTATGGAGGTTCTTGGGTTTGAACCTCCTCCTCATCAGACCCCTCATCTACCATTGGAGTTTCTACATCTTCATCATTTGCCAGACTAACTATCTGCCTTTCAAACTCCACCTATTTCGGAGTACCATCTATTTGTTCTATTGTTACCTTTCTTAACATGGTAGATTCATCAAAGGTAACATCCCTACTGATGATCGACTTCTTGGTCTCTAGGCACCAAAGACGATACCCTTTTACTCTCGAAGCGATCCCCAAGAAAATTGCTTTCTTTGCATGAGGATCTAACTTTGATTCCTTCACATGATAATAAGCAGTGGAACCAAACACACATAAGGAATCATAGTTAGTAGCAGGTTTCCCAGACCATTTCTCGAGTGGTGTTTTACCATCAATAGCATTAGATGGTAGGCGATTGATGAGATGGCTCGCATATGTAACAGCTTCAGCCCAAAACTGCTTGCCTAACCCAGCATTGGACAACATACATCGAACTTTCTCTAGTAAGGTTCGGTTCATGCGTTCAGCCACTCCATTTTATTGTGGTGTATGCCTGACTGTGAAATGCCTGACAATGCCACTATCATCACAGGCTTTCTTAAATGGATCACTCGTATACTCTTCACCATTATCTGTTTGGAGATGCTTAATCTTTCAACCCGTCTGAGTTTCCATCATATTTTTCCACTTAAGGAAAATTTCGAGCACTTTATCCTTAGTCTTCATAGTATACACCTAAATTCGCCAGGAAAAATCATCAACGAAGGTGGCATAGTAGTGCTTCCCTCCAAGTGATGCCATCTTGGAAGGACCCCATACATTAGAGTGAACATAATCTAGAATACCTTTAGTATTATGGATCCCAGTTCTAAATTTCACCCTTGTCTTTTTTCCCTTTGACACAATGCTCACAAAAGTCCAATTTGCAAGCCCGGACATCTTTCAATAATCCTTGTTTTACTAGAAGATTCAAGGATTTTTCACCAGCATGCCCTAACCGCATATGCCACAATCTGGATGCTTCCAATTCTTTCTCATAATTAGAAGCTACTGGTGCAGTTCCAATAACAGTAGTACCTTGATAGTGGGACAACCTGTTATTCTTTCGAACTCCCTTCAACACCACCAATGCACCAGAAATGATCTTCATTACTCCATTTTCTGCTTGAACTTTGAAACCCTTTTCTTCTAGGGCTCCCACAGAAATGAGATTCTTTCATAAATCTAGCACGTAGCGAACTTCCTTCAATGTTCTGATTGATCCATCTTGGTTTTTCAACTGAATGGAACCAACCCCATGTGTGGTGATAGGGAATTATTTGCTGTGTAGAAAACACCATCTTCTAGTTCTTCAAAATCATAGAACCATTCTCGATTAGGACACATGTGATAACTGCATCCTGAATCAAGAAGCCAAACACTAGAAGAGTTGGTAGAAGCTGAAAGAGTAAGTGAACAATCTGAGTTATCGTCATACTCAGCTACTGCAACAATCTTTCCCTTGTTAGATTGGCCTTTCTTTTTCAGCTTAGGACAATCTTTCTTCCAATGCCCCTTTTCACGATAAAAGGCGCATTCATCTTTCCCCAATTTGGATTTTGACTTTGATCGTTGCTTCATTCCTTTCGCCTGGTTCCCCTGGCGTCCTCTAACAATCAAAGCCTCGGTAGCTCCATTTGAGCTTTCCCTTTTTTCCTTCCTCCTTAATTCATAGCTGTACAAAGCTCCATAAACTTCATTGAGAGTTACAGCAGCCTTCCTATAGAGTAAAGTTGTTTCGAGGAACTCAAACTCCTCCGGAAGAGATCCCAACAACATTAAGGCAAGATCATCATCTTCAAATGTCACATCTAGGTTCAACAAATCAGCAACTAGTTGATTGAAGCTAGTGATATGATCGTTGATTGTGGTACCAGGAATGTAAGTGAATCGGAACAGCCTTTTCTTCATGTGAAGCTTGTTCTGACTGCTCTTTTTCAAGAACTTCTCCTCCAGTGCCGTCATCAGTTTTCTAGCAGAGGTTTCTTTGTAAAATGCATACCTCTATTCTCTAGATAAACATGACCGAATTGTACCATAAGCCAGTCGCTTGATGGTCTTCCATTCTCCTTCTCCCATTTCATTTGGTTTCTCTCCTTCAACGGCAATACCTAGACCTTGTTGAAACAATGCGTCTAGAACCTCACTTTGCCACATGCCGAAATGGCCACTTCCATCGAAAATTTCCACCACCAATCTGGAATTTACTCCAGCGGCCCTCTGAAGAATACTTGAAGAAGCATTCGAAGAGGATATCTTTCCGAATGGATTTTCTTCTTCCATTTCAGCTCAAACCGTAAAATCACAAATAATAATATTACTCAAGTGCTAGAAAAATTCCCAGGTAATTGGTCGAGTCACAAACGGTCTCAGTTAAATACCAATTTCCTTAGGCTCTTATCGCTTGGTGACAGAATTTTTCCAGTTACTCGAGACAGTATACTATTATTATTCCAGATTTTACCGAAAGATTATTTTAACAATAATTTTAAATTTGCTAAATGCCAACTAGACAACAGGCCCAAAAATTAGAAAATACTTTCTGATGTGCCGACTGTAGTACACCTACAGCGCACAGAGCATACTAATTTTTCCTAAAACCAAGGCTTTGATACCAATTGTTGCGGAAACTATTAGCAAACTAAAACTACTGCTAAAATAAAATAAAGAGGAAACACTGAAATTACACTACCAACTTAATTTTATAACAAAATATTACAAAGAAAAGGAATAAGAAGAACAAATGCCTTAGAGATGAGAAAGGCTTTGTTAGTGTGATTTCAACTAAAGCCATAGGCCTTTTTTATACTACAAAATCAGTCCCTATGCCTTACAATTGACAATAAGGGACAATTTCCATTTTTATTTTTTATTCACTTTACCAATATGGGACTTGATAATCCCACGTAACTAATCACTTGAAAGTGGTTACTTTACTGTTATCTTCTTTTCTTTCTTTTTCCTAAACAAGGGGAGGCTAGCCAGCTACCCAATAGGCTTCCTTATATATGTATGTGTTTGTTGTAGTCTAATTCATATTCGTTTCTATCTTATAACAAGTTTGATTTCATAGTTTATTGCTTAGTCATTGTGTTTGTTTTCCCTTACGGTTAATTATGATTGGATAAATTGAAATGGGCTTAGTGGTGGTTTTGTAATTGTTGTTCGGTATAGATGGTTGCTCTAATTTGGAACATTTTGTTGTCGTCTATTTTTTAAAAATACCTCATTGATCATAACTTATGGTAAAACACCATGAGAATCATGCTATCTTTTATCAATTTTGATGAGTGATTAGAACATAAAAATGGAGATGCATTTATAATTCTGAAAATTAATATTATTTTATTTTATTTGGTAGCAGGGCCGATCCTGGGGGTGGTGCAACGGGTATTACGGCTCAGGGCCCATAACTGAAAGGGCTCAATTTTTTTTTTAAATCTTATGTATATAAAATAAAAATAAATTGTGTTGTTGTTGTTAATTAAAAAACTTCAATTAACTTTTCAATAGACCGTAATATAATAGTATAAATTAAATTTAGTGTTTAAATTATTTTATTCATTTGGTTATTTAGTTTTATTTTTCTCAAAACAACTGGATATAATTTATTTTCATTTTAGTTTGTTATCAAAATATATTTATTATATTTCATAATTAGACTTCAAGAGTATATTCTCTAATGGTATAATGTTTAGTTTAACTAAACATTATACAATTAGAAAAAAAAATATGGCTTAATTATAATGATTTGAAATTATAAAAATAATTATCTCACAATTTTTTTTATAAAAAAAATACAATTAGACCTTTTTAAAATCAAAAGGGCCCAATTTATTTTCTTCATATATTATTTTGCGTAGGGCCCAAAAAATGTCAGGACCGGGCCTGTTTGGTACTTTTGTTAGGCTTTTATGTTTAGCCTATTTAGTTTTTTTGTTAGTTAGGAATTTTAGTCTATTTAAGAATTTTAATATTTTTGGATTAATTTGCTGATAAATAAGCTATGATGAAATGAATTATGGAGTTTTATTGCATTTTTTTCAATAATAATGGGCATTTTATAACAATTTTGTAAATTACATGGATTAAATTCACATCCTCGTATTTTTTGAATTTTTTTTTCCTAAAAAGGTTGTGGCATCTGCTGCTTAACGGTCAAAATTTAGCATCAATAGTTCTAAATACCTTGTTCTTAAAAAGTTCAATTTTCCAATGTCCTGCAAATTAAATCAATTGCCACTTGTACTTAGTTTGCTTATGATTGATTTTCGCTGCATTTGGAATTATGTATAGAAGCGTACTAATTGCTAAGTCCTATTCAAGCAAGTACAACCAAAATATTTGGGGCATTTGAACCAAATATAATCTTCATATCCAAGTGAAAACCTTGAAGAGAGTTGAACTTTCAATGGTCGTCGACACCTGCGCAATTGCAGGCTGTTTCTTGTTAAAAAAGCTAAGATTATTATAATTTCATCAAATTCTCGTGGGGAATAATATAAAATTGTTTGTACAAGCTGGATCATATGCTGATGCTAATTATTTATTTGGGAAGATACGATAGATATATTTATCTTCCAGTTAAAAACAAAAAGAGTTGACCTTTGAATGGTAGACAGTAGACACCGTACGCAATTGGATTCACATTTTGAAAGCTGATTAGAAAGAGGTTATTATAATTTCACCAATATCTCGTTTCGTATAATTTATAATTATATGGATAGTGATGAATATTGAAAGAATAAGAAACGAATTCATACCTTTTTCGGGTGACTAAAATCATAAACTTGAGCAAGAGATGCTAAGTTGTTGATTAGGATATGTCGGAATTAAGTCGATTTCCTTGACTTCTACAGGATTAGGCGAAGAGCGGATGCGAGATCCCAAGGTTCGGGATTATTGGAGAAGGAAAGTGCTGAATGTATATGGAGGTGAAAATGGTAAATGAATTTCCTACTCACCATACAAGACTTGAAATTTTGATTAATTACAATCAAGCCCTTAAACTCTTGATTATTTGTAATCACTTATCAATTAAGTCCTTAGACTTATTTGATTTTACAATTAAATTCAATTACCTAAATTGGATCGGATCTTTTGACCCGATTGACCCCCTCACGGGTGGATAGGGTATTTCCAACATCTCTCACTCGCACATGACAGGTCACATTCCGTACAAAGTCATCATATCTTCTTTGTCTTGTGAAGTCGTGCAATCTGCATACTATCAGGAACACTTTGTCTTGCACCTGTTAGGATCTGCCAAGACTATCCATTATGGTGCTTAACCAAGTAGATTAACATCTAGTATCCAGAACATCTTGCATCTCTTAGGGTCTGCCAAGACAATTCTGATTAGTACTAAACCACATAGGTTAAACTCTTGTATTAATAATATCACATTGACATGTTGCATGTATGCTTTACCTTAGATTGGTCTACAATCATCTACTTCCACATCTTTGGCAATCTTGGAAGGCTTAATTTGTTATTCGCTATCTTACCACAATTGTGAGATACGCATGCCGGTGAATGAACAGAACTCTGATGAATGTGCATTGGCCATAACTTCCTTTTGAGTTCATCCATTCCATAAAGAACTAGTTCGAACCACCAACCAATCTTTCCTAGATCGAATCAAATCATAATTTCTCGTTGATATCAAATTTTCCTTGTTAGTCCTTACTTCTCAAGATAACTCAATAGTAATGAGGGTAAGGTCCAATAACCCCATTATTAATGGACTGAGTCTCACATTAGAGAAGTTGAGATCTTTGTACAACATACAAACTTCCCATCTCATGGTCGCTAAGTACACATTATCTCGAGAACTCACTCTTCCCACCTTGATAATGTGTCACAATGTTCTTTCCTTAAATCCTTACAAAGGAGCTCATGTCTTATCACATTAACTAACATCATGTAAAGGTTTCGACTATAATGCACCTCAGCACTTAACCTTGTTCTACTTCAAGAACTACCTTTAGCTATTCAGATAGAACATGACCTATCATCATGTGAACTACACAGTTCTTACCCGATTCATTCTTGAATTAGGTACACATTGTTCCATACAATGCAACTTTCAAACAAGCCGATTAATGATTTTGAATAGGTTCCCGAATTACACATAGTATGCTCAAAATCATTCTCATCCTAGTTTGTACCCTCATGGTAACACTAGGGATGTCAATGGTGTGGGTTTGGTGTGAGTACCTCAATCCCTATTCCGCACCTAATACTTTTCGGGTGCGGTTTTGGGGATTCCCCAATTACTATTTTAGGTACTTTTTTGCACCCATGCAGGTTTGGGCGGTTTTTGGGGAATCCCCGCCCACCAATAAATTCCACAAAACTTTAGGTGTGTTCTCATATATATCAATGATCATAGCTCACATTCGAACATATATCAATTAATTTTAGCTATAGATTATTGAATATATATATATATATATATATATATATATATATATATATATATATATATATATATATATATCAATTTGATCAATTTTTTATAAACTTCATGTTTATCAAGGAAATTAAATGATAAAATAAGAGAACATCAACCGAATTCCAAAAAATTTAGAGAGTTCATTCATATTAACTAAGTAATACAATAAGAAAAGTCTTTGTTATTTAAGCTTGGCTTAATTGGTGAACTAATAATAGAAAATACACAAGAAGATACAATTTCAAACTAACTAACTAATTTTATGATTGTTGTAACTAACTACTATTCTATGAAATCTATAGGATTTAACACTTCAATTAATTGTGTTATTTTTTTTATTATTTTTTTTCAATAAAACTTGAATGTGCTGTTGTACGAAAGATGATTTTTTAATGAATTATACGTTGTTCAATTAAAATCTTTTCAATAAAACTTGAATATGTGTGTGTATTCAAGTTTTTGTTCGAGTATTTGTTCGGTTGCGGTGTGGGTTACCCAATAGTACGAGGATAGCTCCACCCACATCCGACCATGTTCTATTACTAGGGATAAACCATCCCCCACCCATGCAGGTGGAAATTTTCAATTATTCTCCACCCACATCAGTTCGGATGTCACGATTTTCTGGTATTCCCCGCCTTATTGACATCCCTATGTAACACTAGGGTAAATACCCATGTGAGTAGGCTACTTTTCTATCCGTCATGCTATTAACAATAAATAACATATGTACATAACATATATACACACACATATAAACTGCTCATAGTACAAAACTAATTTATATCGTCACGTTATCATTCACGATTTAAAGGGTATGTTATATGAGATAATCCCGAATAAGTATAATCCAAGCATATTTAACCATTTGATATATTTCACATATACATCTTTGGATACATGCTTCATAAATAAATCTGCAAGCATATAATACATAGACAATTACCTCATGTTAACCTTTCCTCGTGCACATAAGTCTATGATTAACCGATACTTGATTTCAATATGCTTATACCATAAATGATATTTCAAATCTATCGTATAAGCTATCAATTATTGACTATTACTTGTAAATAGATTACTCACTAGTCTTTTAAGCCAAACAACATGTTGGACCATGGATGGAAACACACAAATTCAGCTTTGACCTTAGCCAATCTGCATCTGAGTATCCTATAAGGTATATTTCCTTAACCTGATACACCAGAATATAACCAACGGTCCCATACAAGTATCTCAATTTCTTAACGGTGTTCTAGTTCTCTGTTACTGGAATAAATCAATATTCACTTACAATGCTCACTACATAATAAATATTAGGTATGGAGTGTGACATAGTATATATGATATTTCCATCAATACTAATATATGGAACTATCTCCATATCCTCCCACCTTTTTGGAGTTTCAGGACAAATGCTTTTACTAAGAAATTACAGTCTTAGTCATAAGAAAACTTATGGGTTTAAATTTCTGCATATAGATTCTTTTTCAAACTCCTTTTGTGCAAGATTCTTAAGATCAAGATACTTGTTATCTTTTCTATCCATTGAGATCTTGATCCCTTGGATATATGCAAACTACCCTACGTCTTACATTTCAAAGTTACTTGAAAACCAATCTTTCACTTCAATTGTATTTACTTAGTAATCCTCATTTACCATTGATAACTATAACCTTAAGACCACGTGAGATCATAAATTAACTTATTCAATTTTGCAAACCTCTTGTTCACAAATAATTTAGACAAACCCTCTAAGTTGTACCATATAGATATCTCATGACAATTCTCTATTGAGAAAAGAAGTTTGTACATCCATTTGATGTAATTCTAAGGCAAATTATAACTACTAAAGTTAGTAAAATTCTTGTAGATGTAAATCTCAAAACTAAAAAAAAATATTCTTATAATATATTTATCAGCTTGAGTGTACGTATTCCTTAACTATAAGTCTAGTGCTTTTACTTTATCTTGAGAAGCCACTTGCTCTCAATAACTTTATGTCCTTCATGTATGTCAACTTAATTCTTCTTCCATCATACACAGCTATGAATCTCCCTTTAAACAATTAATTTTCAAGGATGAACATTTTTCGTTTTGATTGCTTAGGCTCCAAGTCTACATAACTATATCCTATATATTTATCGTAGCTCGGAATTTTTTCCTTCAAACTCATTTCATAATCCCACTTGGATTAGAAATTTTGTAATGATATAAATTCCCACTTAAGTTAAAAACATTGACTCCCACTTGGATCAATAACATCGTTGGATTCTCGTCGCCCCTATGGAACAAGATCCCTTTGATAAAAACGATCAATATGAACCACTTCATTTGAATTACTCCCATTAAAGATATATCCAAAATAGTAGGTTCAAGAGTCTAATTAAAAGGACATATTTTTTCCTAATACGCTTAATATTTTGAAAATCATTTTCCAAGAAATCAACATTTTGTGATTTAAATTCTATAACTGATTTCCTTATTCTCCCTCACAAAAACTTATCTTTTTTATACGTTAGAGTATCTCAATACACACTCTTTTTACCTCTTTGGCCTAATTTCTTCAAATTACATGAGTAGCGTGGGTGTGAACGTACAATCCTATGATTATAAATAGGATAACCTTAGTTTTCTTCTAGTCCACATCTCATATGTGATGGAAGAGTCAAAATTTAGAGGGTACTCGGTTTTGTATATTTACCTAACCATTTCAAGAAGAAGCTTATTGTTCTTTCATAAACTCCATATTACTACGGAGCATACGAACAAACAACTAATGTTTAGTCCTGTATTCATCTAATAAAGTTGTAAGTATATATAAAGTACTCTTTACCACTTCAGTTTCAATACTTACATCCAAATCTAGTTGATTTGATACGAGATTCATAGATCTTTTAACAGCTAAAAGCTTCAAATATATAAAAATTCAAGTAGTTGATTGTTGGGAACTGACAGTCAGATGGAACATGCATAACAGGTATGGTGGAAATTCAAAATTTTATCCCTATCCCTAGGAACTCCTATTAGTTGCATATAAATTAAATAAAGCCTTAACTAAATAGTTCTCCACCTAGGTTAGCATGCAAAAGGGCTAGGCATACCATAATTCTAAATTATATCCTAGCATGTATAAATTATGCTAAGGATGTTATAACTCTAAGCTATAACCTAAGCATGTTATAACTCTAAGCTATAACCTAAGCATAAAATAAACTAAGCATGCAAAACATCCTAAGCATATTATTAAGTCTAAAAACAATTAAAGAAAAAGACATAATAATAAAAAGAGAAAGAAATAAAACTTACCAGTTGAAGCAAGCTTTAGTAGAACCTTCTTGCACAAGCCTCCAAGAGTAGGATAGCCTCTATGAGTATCCACACGAACCCCACCAACCAAAACCTCCCCGAGAGGAAGAACTAAGAAGCCTCTAGTAGTTGCTAAATCACTCCAGAAGCCTCACCCGAAAATATAAACTAGAGGTGCCTGAATAAATTCAGACTTCTCAAAAATAACTTGCTCAATTACCCGAGAGATTAATCTTTGCGAATCTTAACTTTGGATTTAGCTTTGAGCTTGGTGCACTTTGAAAAAGGAGAAGGGAAGCCTATATATAGGCTTAGGGAGCAAAAATTTGCACCCCAAAAAGCAATGTGGGATGGGAGAAAAAACTCCCATCCCACAGCGTATGACCCACCTACACACAACATGTAGCTCATACTGTGCACAGCAAGGCAAAGCCCAGCGAGCTGAGCCTCGCGGCCCATGCCGCGAGACTAGCTCACGACGCACCCTGATGGGTGGCGAATGTGCAACCCATTTTCATGGGCTGCCGCGGGCAATGCCCAGCATTACTCGCGCACCTTTTGGTGCACTCCCCGCACTCGAGGCTGTATAAAATACTTTTGTACTCTCGGTCCAATTTAACTCTCCATGACAAAATCCCCTTTTAATCTCTTTCAAATAAATATTTATTTTTTTACCCTAATAAATTAGTTAGTGGTCAAAATAAATTCCTTGGTCTATCCAAAATTGATCTAATCAATTTTAACCAGTTTAATATTAATCCAATTATTATTTATATTATATTTTCATAATAGAATAAATCTATTAGTTCTTTACTTAGTTCGATGAAGGTCCAATGTGTGTGACCTTATTGGATCCTGAAGTATTAAGCTGTTAAGCCTTAACTAACCCTTGTTCTAATGGAACCATTGGCTTGATGTTCGAGACCATGAATAGAACTCGATTACCTTAAGCGACTGTAGTACGCCTCTAGCAAGGGTCTACCATCCCCCATTCCTTGGAACGTCATTTATGCTTATGACTTAATCCCGGTTGATGCAATAGTTATCCAATGCGATGAACTCCTTCCATTCTTTAATATTAGTACCATTTGGTTTATAGGGTTTGTTTAAAGTGTTAACCTACTAATAGCAAGGTTGCTCCAAGCTATCCCAGTTATTAACTTATTACCGAAGTATATTGCCTTTTACCATAGTGTGTTTGACTAGAAACCATTTCTATCAAAAACATACTCTGACCAGAGGTTTATGGCAATCATCACTTCAACAAGTGGCCAGGTACAACTCCTTCATATATCCGGAGCAATGGATTCTTTCCAACTACTCAGCTTACCAACGTGTTGTCATCACTATACCCGTAATCACCCGTAACACCCTAAATTAATGAGTGCATAGGAATGACCCAAAGCATAGCAGTAGTACCACACATGGTAACTAGTATCTCAAGAACGAGGATATTCGCAAAGCTTGTTGCATGAAGATAAACACTAATACACTGATATATATATGCTAAGTGTTTATCTTACCACGGTCTCCAATATATCTCCCAAATAAATCTATATGTCATACTTAAGGCGCCACCTTCAGTCCTTAGGAGATTAACTGCTTGGACCCTTTCCAAGAAATTTTACCACATGTTAGTCTTTGAGCTTCATCAATATCCTTTCTTGATGAAACTATGACTAGGGATAGTTTAGACATAATAATAATTGCATATGAAGCAGGTTCCCCCAAATATAGTCCAACTATAATTTCTCTGACTTTATGCTATGATATGTCAAGGACTTTTGTAAACATACATCAATGAATATATTTAACCAGTCATAATATATATACAAGCACATCAATATAAACAAAAGATTAAATGCCTTTATTGATCAAACAAAATATTTATACTATTACATAATTAAGATATATCGTGCTAATTGCCTTAAGGGCATACATCATATCCAACAAACTCTGACTTACACTAAGGCCAATTAGCCATACGTCTTAATCCATATGCTTTAACATGCTGGTCATGCTTGACTTGAGTCAATGGCTTTGTCAGTCCATCCGCTAGGTTCTGATCAGTGGGAACATATTCTAGTCTTATTATCTTAGCATCAATAATCTCCCTAATTATATGATACTTTCTGGATACATATCTATTTTTCTAATGAGACCGTGGTTCCTTTGCCTAAGCTATAGCACCATTATTAGCACAATACAAAGTAATTGAATCAACAGGCTCAGGCACCACACTGAGATCACCAATAAATCCCTTTAACCAGATAGCTTCTTTTACTACTTTGCACAACAATGTATTCAGATTTCGTGGTTGAATCAGTAGTAGTTTCTTACTTGGAATTCTTCTAGCATACCGCCCCTCCATTTAACACATACATAAAACCTGACTAAGACTTAAAGTCATCCTTCTCAGATTGAAAACTCGCGTTAGTGTAACCTCTGATTGTGAGGTAACCTTCTCCATAAATCAAGAACGCATCATTAATCCTTCCCAAGTACTTAAGAACTTCCTTGATGGCCATCCAGTGCTTTTCACCTAGATCTGACTGGTATCTGCTTGTAAAGCTCAAGGCTTGAGAGAAATCTAGCCTAGTACATATCATAGCATAAATAATGGATCCTATCGCGGATGTATAGGGTATATCTTCATGCACATTCTCTCCCGAGCTGTCTTCGGACACTTTGCCTTAAATAGGTTAATCCCCTTTGTCATCGAGAGATAACCTTTCTTAGAATGCTCAAGGTTAAACCTATTCAATACCTTGTCTATATATGTACTTTGAGAAAGACCTAACAGCCTCTTGGATCTATCCCTATAGATCTTTATACCTAGTATAAACGCTGCTTCACCAAGGTCTTCCATGGAGGACTTTCTTGACAACCATACTTTAACATTTCGAAGAAGATAAATATCGTTTCCTATTAGTAGAATGTCATCGACATATAATACTAAGAAAACAACTGCACTCCCACTAACCTTCTTGTAAACACAAGGCTCATTAGCAATTGGACAGAAATCCAGTTCATAGATTATCTTATCATACCTTATATTCCAACTCCTGAATGCCTGCTTAAGTCCATAAATGGGTCTTTATAGCTTGCATACCTTCGAGCCTTTCTGAGATATAAAACCCTCAGGTTGTATCATATATACATCCCGGTCTAAATTCCCATTCAGGAATGTTGTTTTAACATCCATCTGCCAGATCTTATAATCATAACGAGCAGTATTAGCGAGGAGTATCCTTATGGATTTAAACCGATGAGAAAGTTTCATCATAGTCAATGCCTTCACATTGACTATAACCTTTCGCAACCAACCTTGCTTTATAGGTAATTACATTACCGTCCATATCGGTCTTCTTCTTGAAGACCTATACCCAATTGGTCTAACCTCTTACGGTGCATCAACCAAATTCCAAACTTGGTTCTCATACATGGAATCCATTTCTGATTTCATGGCTTTTAGCCATTTATCAAAATCTAAGCTTTTCATTGCCTCATCATATGTCCTTAGTTCATCATCCTCCATGAGATATAGTTCTATATCATTAGTGATGATAAACCTAAATCTATCGGGACCCTTATGAACATGACTTGATCTTCGCAATGATTATGTTTTGACAAGTTATTCTTGGATCACACTTTCTTATGTATCTAGAACGGGGTCAATTAGTTGATTGTCTGTTTCTTCCTCTTGAACCTCTAGTTCAATATTGCTCCCACTGACTTTTGCAAGTAAGTGTTCCTTTTCCAAAAAGTGAGCATTTCAAGATACAAATACCATTTGTGATTTGGGTTGGTAAAACAGATATCCAATAGTTTCCTTTGGATATCCAATGAACAAACACTTGTTAGATTTGGCGTTTAGCTAATGTAACACTATCCTTTTTACCATAGCAAGATAGCCCCATTCTCTTACGTGAGTTAGAGATGGCTTCTTATTACACCATCTTTCGAAAGGTGTAAAATCAACTGATTTAGAGGGCACTTTGTTTAATACATAAACTGCGCTCTCCAGTGTATATCCCCAAAAGGATTTACTGAGATCTGCATGGCTTATCATGGACCGGACCATACCTAATAAAGTCTGATTCCTCCTTTCTGACACTCTATTGTGTTGGGATGTATAAGGAGGGGTCCACTAAGGAACTATCCTATTTTCCTTTAGATAATCCTAAAACTCCTAACTTAAGTATTCTCCACCTCGATCTTATTGAAGGGTTTTAATACTTTTCTCAAGCTATTTCTCTACTTCAGCTCTGAATAATTTGAACTTTTCAAAACTTTCAGACTTGTGCTTCATTAAGTACAAATAACCGTATAGTGAATAATCATCAATAAAGGTTATGAAGTAGGAGTATCCTTCTAGTGCCTGAACACTCATTGGACCACACACATCATTGAGTATAAGTTCCAATGTACTCGTGGCCCATTCACCCTTTCCTTGAAAGGGTAACTTTGTCATTTTTCCTCTTAAACAAGGTTCACAATCACCATAAGACTCCAAGTATATTGGGCCCAAGTCTCCATGCTTATGCAACTTGGTTAAGTGATCTTTGTTTGTGTGGCCTAAACGACAATGGCATAAGTAGAAGGATTTCTCATTATCTAATTTAACTTTCTACACATTGTTTATATTTAAAACTTCAGTTTTAGTATCAATAACATAAAGGCCACCTTTCAACATCCCATAACCTTAAAGAACATTATTCAAAAGAATCTAACAATTATTATTCAAAAATAAAATCTCAAATCCTTCTACTGCTAAACACGCAATAGATACAATATTCTTAGTAACACTTGGAATGTAGTAACAATTATTCAAAACTAAAACAAGTCCACTTGGAAAAATAAGATTAATGCTTCCTACGGCTAATGCAGCAACTCTGCTCCATTTCCCACGCATAGGTTCATCTCCTCTTTTGCAAGTCTTCTACTATTCCTTAGTCCCCGCATAGAAGTACAGATATGAGAAACACAACTAGTATTTAATACCCAAGTGGATTTACTAAGAATATTAGCAAATTTTTCAATTACAAACATAGCTAAAGTAGATGCCTCTGCAGGCTTCTTCTTCAAATGTTCAGAAGTAGGAGCTTTGCAATCCTTGTTCTAATGTCTCGGTATAATACACTAGAACCAGACATACTCATATGTCCTCTTTCCTTTCTTCCTTTTAAACCCTTTAACTACTCCTTTGGTGACAGTATTCTTTGGGCCATTTTCTAGAGAATATTTATTTGTAGCCTCACTTGAAATTTCTTTACTTTTGGCGTCGAATTTTCTTAGCGCACCAACCAATTTCAGGAAAGTACAGCCATGAACTTTGAAGCAATGTTCCTTTACAAAATCAGCATAGATGATGGGTAAAGAATCCAATAGGATATCCATCCCGAAGGATTGACTGACCGTAGATCCCGGTGATACCAATTTTACTATGAAATCTCTAATCTTGTTGATGTGTGATACAACACATGTCCCTTCCTTCATCTTAGAGTTTGAAAGTTCATTTGTCAATTTGAACCTTTCATGCCTTCCCTTTTCAGGCAAACTATTTAGATGGATGAACATGTTTTCCAGATTCATGTGATCGCACTATGAACATATCATAGGATTCATAGTATCTAATAACAAGTGTGACACATAAACCAAATCCTTTAGATATTTTAACCTTGCCTATTTAATTATAGCAGGTGCATCAGTGCTAGGAATCTTTGTGAATGGATTTTCAAGAACATATGCCAATTTATAATCCTTAAGAATGTCCTTTACATCCTTGATCCATTCATGGTAGTTAATTGTTGTTAATGCTTGGATGTATTTAAGACGGATTTTCAAAATGAAGTTCATATTCAACCTAAGATATAAGAAAAGAAAAATTTTAGATATTAGTTTAAGTACATGCATTTAATATAAGGTCTTATAATTAAACACATTTGTCCTACTATTTTCTTCGAAATTTACAATAGCCCATTCTATTAAATTCGGGAATTTTAGCCCAGCTAAATTTCCTAGTAGGTAGCATCTGTAACTAGTCTATTATAACCCCCATTTTTATGAGTCGAGTTGTATTAGTAAGTTATAGTTGGAATCCCATTCCATTTGCATCGCATGCAATTGCCAAAACATTCAAATTCCCTAATCCCAAGGGACTTGTGCCCTTATATTAGCATCTCCTTAAATATGTCTTAGATCTGGGCTTAGCCCCCAATTTTATGGTGGACTGCCCTAATTCTGTTAAGGCAGACCCTATCCCAAACTTTACAACCAATCAATATGGACCAGAAGGAATGATTTGCGTAGCACTTTGATAGCCCAAAGAGACTGTATTATAAATTTGAGTGAGGAAGACTACAACTTGCCTTAATATATTTACTTTGGGATTTTACTAGCGTTAAACGTCTCACCCAATCTAGGTTTTTATCAGATGGACATATTTAAAATAACTTATATTAATTCAGGGTATTTTAGAATTAATTTATATGGTCCAACCTTAGGTGGGTTCAAGCTCTTTATTATAATTATTACATCAACCTAGATTATATGCAAAATAATTAACACTTTTATTTGTTAAAATTATATTGCATTTCCTTTAAGCTTTTATTCAATAAATTTAATTTTGTACTTTGTTATAGAAACATATATAAGCACCATCTTATATACTATGAATAAATTAGTCCATATTAATCCCCGGTTGGCCAATTCAAGTTGCACCGATATAGGTTCCCAGGTAGGAGAGGTGCCCTTGAAGTGAGAAGACACCAAGTCCAATCCTTAGCCAGAATAAATACGGGCACAAACTTGAAGACCAATAGATTCTACTAGACTAATAATTTTGTTCTTCCAATTCATGTAAATTGAAAGCTTCTATAACCTATGTAATTTAAATAAATTATTGAAACTTGTATAATTTGAGTAAGTTGAGCAGACTTAAACAAAATTATTCATAACCATTTTCTAACCTTGAAATGAAAGGCACAAGTTCATATATATGGTTCCAAACAATTAAATAAACAGATCATAAATAATATTCAGTTTGCTTCTAACTTAATTATGCACTAAATAAGCAAGCTCTAATACCTCTGTTAGGAACTGGCAGTCAGATTGAACATGTATAACAGGCATGACGGAAATTCAAAATTTTGTCCCTATCCCCATGAATTCCTATTAGTTGCATATAAATTAAATAAAGCCTTAACTAAATAATTCTCTACCTAGGTTAGCATGCAAAAGGGCTAGGCATACCATAATTCTAAATTATATCCTAGCACGTATATATTATGCTAAGCATGTTATAACTCTAAGCCATAACCTAAGCATAAAATAAACTAAGCATGAAAAACAACCTTAGCAGATTATTAAGTCTAAAAATGCTTAAAGAAAAAGACGTAATAATAAAAAAAGAGAAAGAAAGAAAACTTACCAGTTGAAGCGTGCTTTAGCAGAACCTTCTTGCACAAGCCTCCAAGCTCAGGATAGCCTTTATGAGTATCCACACAAACTACACCAACCAAAACCTCCCCGAGAGGAAGAACTGAGAAGCCTCGAGTGGTTGCTAGACCACTCTAGAAGCCTCACCCAAAAATATAAACTAGAGGTGCTCGAATAAATTCAGGCTCCTCAAAAATAACTTGCTCAAGTACCCGAGAGATTAATCTTTGAGAATCTAAACTTAGGATTTATCTTTGAGCTTGGTGCACTTTGTAAAGGGAGAAGGGAAGCCTATATATAGGCTTTGGGAGCAAAAATTTGCTCCCCAAAAACCAATGTGGGATGGGAGAAAAAACTCCCATCACATGCCGATCCAAAGGATCCGCGTATGACCCACCTCCACATAGCGTGTAGCGCACGCTATATGCAGTAAGGCAAAGCCCTTGCAGGCTTTACCTTGCAGCGAACTGGGCCTCGCGGCGCACCCGCTGTCCATTTTCATGGGCTGCCTCGAGCAATGCCTAGCATTGCTCGCACACCTTTTGGTGCACACCCGCGCACCTGAGCCTATACAAAATACTTTTGTACTCTCAGTTTAATTTAACTCGCCAAGACAAAATCCCCTTTTAATCCCTTTCAAATAAATATTTATTTTTCGACCCTAATAAATGAGTTACCGGTCAAAATAAATTCCTTGGTCTATCTAAAATTGATTGATCTAATCAATTTTAAGCAATTAAATATTAATCTAATTATTATTTATATTATATTTTCATAATAGAATAAACCTATTAGTTCTTTACTTAGTCCGATGAAGGTCCAATGTGTGTGACCTTATAGAATCCCAAAGTATTGAGCTGTTAAGGCTTAACCAACCCTTGTTCTAGTGGAACCATTGGCTCAAGGTTTTAGACCGTGAATAGAACTCGATTACCTTAAACGACTGTAGTACGCCTCTAGTAAGGGTCTACCATCCCCCATTACTCGGAACCTCAATTATGCTTATGACTTAATCCCGGTTGATGCAATAGTTATCCAATGAGATGAACTCTTCCCATTCTTTAATATTAGTACCATCTGGTTTATTGGGTTTGGTTAAAGTGTTAACCCACTAATAGCAAGGTTGCTCCAAGCTATCCCAGTTATTAACTTATTATCGAAGTATATTGCCTTTTAACATAGTGTGTTTAACTAGAAACCATTTCTATCAAACACATACTCTGATCAGAGGTTTATGGCAATCATCACTTCAACAAGTGGCCAGATACAACTCCTTAATATATCTGGAGCGATGGATTCTTTCTGGTTATTCAGCTTACCAATGTGTTGTCATCACTATACCCATAACACCCTAAATTAATGAGTGCATAGGAATGACTTAAAGCATAGCAATAGTACCACACAAGGAGACTAGTATCTCAAGTACGAGCTTATTCGTAAAGCTTATTGCATGTAGATAAACACTAACACATTTATATATATACCAAGTGTTTATCTTACTACGGTCTCCAATATATCTCCCAGATATATCTATGTGTCATACTTAAGGCACCACCTTCAGTCCTTAGGAGATTAACTGCTTAGACTCTTTCTAAGAAAGTTAACCACATGCTAGTCTTTCCTCTTCATCAATATCCTTTCTTGATGAAACCGTGACTAGGGATAGTTTAGACATAATCATAATTGCACATGAAGCAGGTTCCACCAAATATAGTTCAACTATAATTTCTCTGACTTCATGCTATGATATGTCAAGGACTTTTGTAAACATATATCAATGAATATATTTAACCAGCCATAATATATATACAACCACATTAATATAAACAAAAGATTAAATCTCTTTATTGATCAAACAAAATATTCGTACTATAACATAATTAAGATATATCGCCCTAATTACCTTAAGGGAATACATCATATCCAACATTGATATCATAACAAGTATGGTCATCAATCATTGTGATGAAACATTAGGCCTATAACTTACCCTCATGTATATTGAACCACATATGTCATGGTGATGAAGTTTCAAAAGATAATGTGTCACACAGATCGATGTTAGAATGGTTTTGAAATTTGATTCCCATTTATGAAATCCATCACAAGGTGCCATTTAAACACTTTCAAATTATTCATCACAGTATGCCTAGATGACACATTCTTCTTAGCTTATATGACATAATCGCCTATGCGATATGCTAACACTATCTTCTTAAAGATGATTTAGTCAATGGAAAAATAAACATTATCCAGTTAATAATTAGAAATGCACGTTCAATAATACTAAGAACTAATCACATAGACTCTACTTTTAAGAATGGAGAAATAAATAATTCGAAAAATTCATGAATAAATTGATTATTCATTGAAACTATATTATAAACTAAATTTTGAAAAATAATAGAAGAGTACAACACATTATGGAGATATTTCATTTGCCCTTGTTGCAAATCTAATCTACACATGTCAATCTATAGAACTCCAATCCGATGATTATTTATATAGATACTTATGTTTCTCATGATAATTGTAAGAAGTTCACAAAGATACTTTGATCCTTGCTCATGTTACATGTTGCACTTGAATCAATTCCCAAGGAATAAGACTCCATTAGCGACATAGAGCTTGATACGAGAATACAATTCACATTAGAATTTAGTACTTATACAGGTATGTACTTAATCCTCTATAGCATAGTTCCATTTATTTTGGCAACTTTAATATATCACATTTGTGATATTCACTGTTCATTGCCTTTGGACTTCTCTAATTCATGTTTATATGGCTTCAACCTGCTTGCCTTGTTATTTGCTTTACAGATGCTTCCATCATAAGTAATTAGCCATGCCTCAAGGACTCTTTCCTCGGACTTTCCTTATGCCAAATGCATTCAAAAAAATCTTGGTTGCTAAAATAACACATTCTTCAAATTCCAAGAAACGCATAATTAACTATGTTAAAAGAAGCAATTATATAAAAAATGAGTTAATGCATCTCATATGCTCCCATTCAAAGCAAAGAACAGATCACTAGTTAAACTATTTTTAATTTAGTAATCAAATAGGATGTGTCACACATACATTTAATCCCTTACATAATCATTTATTGCACTTAGCATAATTATGTGGGTTAGTGAATTCTTCCTCCCCCATGCAAGAAACGGATTCTTGTCATGTTTGAGTTAGTGTGTGCTGCTTAGTTTGAACTTATACATAATTCCCCAAAGCATAAGAGGATGCCTTGTTCCTCCGTGCAAACTCAATCTATAAATTCTAGATTTTTTAATAATTACCATTAAGCTTTTAAGCCTGCTACAAATACTTTTGAAGCAGTAACCATTACTAATCTTCTTTATCAGTAATGGTGAGACTGAACACGAATTTAAGGATTTAGGTCAATTGTTATAAGCAATTGTGTGTTAATTACTATTCACTTACGAATGAACTATCCGAGAAATATAAGCATTAACCCTAGTTTTGAAAGAAGTACGTATAACCAATCATCAACAGGTGATAACACTCATATTTACTTAGTCCATTCCACCATATAATAGTAATTATATGTGTATAATTGTTCATTATAGTTCTTTTAACTATAAGGAATAACCATTAATTGCACTTTGACTCAATTTTCGTGCCTCGTGACAGTCAGAGAATTATCCTCCATTCGTGACCTTGAAGAGACTATTTTGAGCAGGCAATTTGACTTTAACTTCATTGCTCCAACTGGAGGGTGCCAGGTGATCATAGTGTTTCATTCGTTTGATGCAAAACAAGCTTTTCTAGAGGCTGACTGGTTACACCTTCAGGATATTTTATAGATTGTATGAACTTACCATCTCATTTTGCCTCGTCGGAGTCCCTAATTTATATTAACTTCTTAGGATTGCCTCCTACTTTGATTACTCAACATCTTATGAAACAACTTGCTTCAGCATTTGGGTCTGGATTGACTGGATGTCATCTCGTGTTTGATTTCTGCGTCGTTTGATTACTCTAGCTGTCAGTGTACATTGGTTACTGATGATACTGAATATATGATTCAGATCAACTTTAGGTAGGCCATAGCGTGTTCCAGGCACTCCAATAGGACCAATGTTAGCAGTTTAGATTTTCAGGTGTCTTGTCCTACCCCGCGAATTCCCCACCATGAGTCTACTTCACCTGGTGTTCTTAGGGTAACTAACAGTGTCTCCAGCTCTCTTCCTTTTCCGACCTTGAGGAATGATCTATCTAAAATTTCTATCAAGCGGCATACTCTAGATCGGAATGGGTTGACTGACAGTGTCCCTAGTGCCCTCCTCCTTGCAAAGGAAGGGACTGAAATTTTTATCAAATGGTGTATTACTAGTACAAATGGGTTAATTGACAGTGTCCCCAGCTCTCCTTCTCACTCTAGGGAGAATATAACTAAAATTTTTATCTTATAGCATGAAGATATCAGAAATGTAACCGGGTTTACTGATAGTGTCCCATCAAGACCCCTCCTATTATGGAGAACTTGAATGAAATTTTCATCTTATAGTGTAAGAAAAATGGTGTAAGTATCGGGTTAACTAAAAGTGTCCCCAGCCATCTCCTTCAACCAGTGGTAGAATCGGCGTCATTAAAAGTACTAAGTTTAGTATCTCGGGTTTTGGCATCATGGAAAGATACAGCTAAAATTTTTGTCGATAAATGTTCTACCCTACAACCAAATCCTCTAGCAGAAAAATCAGATTTACGAAAGGCCATCATTCCCTCTTCAGGTCGACCGAAGGTGACACCGATTAGTTCTAGCTCCTCATTCGGCTAGGCATCGGCCTCAGATAAGGCACTGACCACCAAAATTTTCATCCCCATTGGTGGGCAAAGCAAACATATTTCATCATCTAGAACGTCTACTTCCACAAAATCCTCGGGTCTAGACATTTCCAATATGAATAGTGTTATTACTCGATCTAGAGCTAGACCCACCAGTATAATCGAGAACAAGGCTACTTTTAAAGTGGGAAATGTCTGGGTGTTTTTCAAGACAAGCATGCAAAAGTCGTCCTACAGGCATTGAATTCGAGAGGAATTAAGGAACTCAGTTTTCAAGGTATTTTGTTTTATTATGTGTTTAAATTTCTTGAGTTGGAATTGTCGAGGGGGGCTTAATAATGGAGGAAAACAAGCACTGGTTGAATCTCTTATTCGTAAGTGGAATCTATATGTATTTACTTTACTAGAAACGAAAGATAGCATGGTCTCGTGTCAGATAGTGCAAAAATTTTTGGGTTATAATGACTTTCAGTTTTATTATATCCCAGCCGTAGGTCTATCGGGGGGAATTGTGGTGTCATGAAATTTGCTATTGTTTCAAGGATCGATTGTTCAAGAACCAGATAGATGGGTAATTGTCCGTTTGAGTTTGATTTTGTATCTATATAGCCAATACTGCCAAAAATAGGAGATAAATGAGGCAGGAATTGAGTGCCATTATTTTTAGTTTAGAGTCGGTAATTTTATGTGGAGATTTCAATGAGGTCCTACACGTTTCGAAAAGGTTTGAGGAGAGTTCTTCAAGTTTGATGTTAAAATTTAGGGATTTTGTAGATGAGTGTGCTCTATATGATTTGCCTCTTCTTAGGAGAGATTACATGTGGGCAAACTCTCAATCTTTCTCTAGAATTGATTAGGTCCTTGTATCTTATGAGGTGTTGGATCTATGGCCAGTTATGTGTATTTCAATAATTGATTCTGCTCTTTCAGACCACTTTCCAATAGTTTTTATGTCCCATGCATCTACGAATATGAGGAGGAAACCATTTAGATCATTTATTGTGTGGTGGGTGAATAATACGTTTTTACCTTCTATAAGACAGCAATGGGAAAGGATTTCATCAACCTTTCTGGGCCGGGACATTCACTTCAAGTTATGTAAGCTAATGGAATACATTTAACCATGGCATAAGTTGAATTTTAGGAAATTAGAGCATAAGATAAAGGAGTTAGAGTTACATGTGATTAGCCTTATGTCGAGTTCAGTGGCATGGCCTATAGATGGCTCGAAAGGGTCGGATTTACACTTAGTGCGTTCGGAATTGTTAGCTTGTAGGAGGAACCTTGAAATCATAAGACACCAATAATTGAGAGTATTGTGGACTTTGTTAGGTGATGAGAACATAAGCCTCTTCCATAGATTTACTTCTGCACAAGCCCGGATTAGTCATATTAGTCAATTGGAAGTGAACTAGGTGTTAATACGCGACGCGGATCTTATTGCTACAAGGATTCAAGATTTTTATTTAGATTTGTTTACCAGTGGACAGGTGGTACCATTACCGCTTAGGGGGCCGGATTTTTGATGTGTTGACTCCTCTTCCAACTCTAGATTGACAGCTAATTTTTGGAGGACGAAATTTAGGGTGCTTTATGTTCGTGTGGGGAATACAAGGCTCCGAGGCCTGATGGTTTCAATTTTTATTTTTATAAGATATTTTAGGCAGAAATTAAAGAGGATTTCAAACATTTATTTGCTAGCATTCATATGACAAATAGGCTGTCGGAGAATATCAAGATGTCTCACATGATCTTGATTTCGAAAGCACCGGGTTCATATGCTCTTACTAATTACAGGTCGATTGCCTTGATTTATAGGGTCTACAAATTGGTAGAGAAGGTTTTAGCTAACTGTATACAACCTTGTTTATAGGAGATAATATCGGATTCTCAATTTGCCTTCATTAAAGGAAGAAGCATTCACGAGTGCTCCTTTATTGCTTCTGAATTGCTACATGCAATTCACTCTCGGCTCCAGTTCTGTTTCATTTTGAAATTGGATTTTCATTAGGCATATGATAGTGTATCTTGGACCTATATAGACGAGGTGGTAAGGAGAATGTGATTTGATGATAAATGGATTAGTTGGTTACGAAATTATTGGAAGAGCTCGTCCACATCTATCCTGATTAACGGGATACCGATTGACCAAATTCAGCTTCAGCGAGGTGTGAAACAAGGGGACCCATTATCTCCTTTTAATTTTTATTGTCCATTAAGGGGCTGAAGGAAATGTTAGACACCAGTATTAGGGAAAGGTTTCTCTTAGAGTTTTGATTAGAGGGTTCAACAACGGATGTATCGGTGCTACAATTTGCTGATACTATTTACTTCCTACCCGCAAATGAGTCTATACTGTCTGTGTTTATTAGAGTACTTCACTACTTTGAATTGATTTTAGCCTTAAATATAAACTATAATAAGAGCTCATTGATTGGTGTTAGTGTGCCTAAATCAATGCTTCTATCGTGTGCGGATTATATTGGGTGTAAAATGGAAAATTTTTCGATCGCTTATTTAGGTGCCCCTCTAAGCTGGAAGTGTCTCTCAATTTCGGTTTGGACCCCATTGGTATCGAAATTTTAGAATAGATTAGCAGGTTGGAAGGGAAACTGTTTGTCTTATAAAGGGAGGATTATTTTGATCAAATCAGGTTTGGCTACGATTCCGATATATTTATTGTCCTTGTACAAAATGCCTATAACAATTAATGATAGACTGACTCAACTTATGCGAAACTTCTTATAGAAGAGTGACTCTAATGAAAGAGGTTTTCGCAAGGTGGGATAGAGCATTGTTGCCTAGCCTAAAGATCTAGGCGGTCTCTACATCAAGGATTTTATACTGGTTAATTGTAGTCTACTATTGAAATGGTTGTGGAGACTATGATGGGTGTCGAGACCACCAAAAATAAATCCCTGCACAAAACAAACTACTAGTTAGTAGCAAGTAGGGGTCAATCCCACTAGGAATGGAAACTGAACATAATCGCTTTGAATGACCTCACCATGACCTGAGCAAGTCTCAATGAATATATAAATACTAAAACTAAAGCAGGGAAAGTAAAGACTAAACTGACTCCTAATGACAACAGAGTGACTTAACCAAAGGAGGGAAACTAAACTCATACTGTTCATGGGACCAAAGATGAACCACACCAAGACCCAGACTTAGTTATACTGATGTTCCACATAGTCCAACACCAACAATCCTTCCTTACTTCATACAGCGACAGGACTTCGCACCACGACCACCTTCTTACTCACCGTGACTCTCGACAACATGCCAAAAAGCTCACCGAGAAATAGCATTACCTTTTAGAAAGACCCAAGTCCCAACCAATAGGTAGTGAAGCACTCCCAGCATGCATTGGATCAATCATTCTCACGATCTTTATAGAGACCGCTGTTACTTCATCCTTGAATAAACACAATTACGGATGTAAGATTAGGACTAACTATAGATCATAAAGACTTACCAATTATTTGGCCAAACCAATAGCGAGACAAAGAGATCTTCCTTCAAAACCCTTTATGTACCAAGATCGATGAATAGGTTGTGATGCAGTTTTCAGTCCTCATACCATAAGAATTAAGTCTCTTACTCCATGGCTAAGTCACAAAGATAACTAGCTATGCATGGTAAAAGTAAAGTGCAAACACAATTATGAATCAACTAGCCATCTACTGGATTTTGCTTTGCGAATTTAAGAACTTTGCTAGCTTTGCTAGCTAAACTAGCTAACCTAATTTGTTTCATTACGTACTTTGCCATTGACCTTTGGTCCCAATGCACTTTCAACTATTAATTCTACTCAATCTAACCCTCCTTATGGAAGAGTCTTCACCTAATTTTTAGCCACGGATAGCTCTTCCTTCTAGCGGTCCTATAAAAGAGACAAATAAGAATGCGAGCCAAGTAAGCCTCATTTCGACTAAATTGCGAAATTTACAGTAGTAGGCAACCACCAAGCTTAATACCACATTGTAAGGTCTCGACAGAGGTCTTATGAATACAAAGACTAACTAAAAGCAAACCAAGTCCAAATCAAATCACACAAATAATTAAATCATGTTTCACTTTTCTATACTCATTAGGACTAAGAATTTTACAAGGTGATTACCAGAAATCTAAGATTGAAAGGCCAATACTTAAATCAAGTCTCGATGATAAGTTACGGTTACTTAAATTCAGTCCTGTTAGTTGTTTAGTTAGTTATTTACATAGTATTTCTCATCTTAGTTAACCTCATTTCTCAATAATAGGTTAGAGGGCAAACTAGGTCAGCGCAGGAGATAAGAGTCAGAACAAGTCATGATAAATTTTGAAGGAAAGAAACAAAGGAGAAAACATTAATACCAAATGCCATAAATACCAAACACCCTCCCCATGCTTAAATCAAGCATTACCCTCAATGCTTGTAAAACCCAAAGAGATAAAGAGAGGTTAAAAAGAAAGTTAGTGGCCTGGTGGAAGGAGGAAAGGATGAACTTCATTCATCATGACTCCTGGTGCACTGTAATGGTCTTTTTGCACTAGAGTGGTCTCTGTGTTCATCTCGATCATGTTATCGAACTACTCCATATATTATTGTTCCATGCTCATATAATTTAGCTCCTAATCTACTAATGTTGATGGTCATGCTGCTACAACACGGCTCTGCTTACTGCTCCTACTGATGTTTGGAAGTAGTCATTCTGCTCAAAGGGACCATGAGAGTGCATCTGAGTTGTGTCCTATATGATTTCCATCATTAGCATGCCATAGAGAGTCGTCATATCTAGAAGACGTGTCTCAAGACTAGTAATGTAAGGGGAAAAATTAATGTGATCATGCCATAAAAATCATCAAGATCACGATGCCTAGGATTGGTCATTGTATACTGGATCTCTTTGGCTAGCCATGCTCCTAGATGGAGCTTCTTCTCATATAGTATGCACCACAAAATGTAGACTTCCTTCTCACAGAGAGTCATAGTACTCGCATGGAGACTAGATAAAGAGAAGGAAAGAAGTCTCTATAGTGTAGGTGGAGATCTTTGATTGAGCAGGTCTTGATGTCACCATAATTGAAGAAGGTGACTCTTGGATAGACGGAGTAACAGATCTCTTGACCATTGTAATTGCATCAAATAGGTCATTATTGGAGTCACAATTGGATCCCAATGATATCATCGATACTCCAATTGATGTCGTGGTGATAGATTTTGAACAACAGGACTCTCGTTGACCTTTAGCTATTGTCGAACATATTGATCCTATTGAATGGTTTTATGTGGAAGGATTTCTTTTAAGCTCTAATATTGCACAACAATCATCCCCACACTTGATTTCGGCTAACCACTGAGATCTGCTTTCTCATGGAGACTGTTCAAAAAGTTTGTTCTGTAAAGAGACACATATCAGTAGATGGATAGAGATAGAGAGAGAGAGAGAGAGAGAGAGAGAGAGAGAGAGAGAGAGAATGCTAAATAAAAGACAACAAAAAAAGGAAAGAAAAGGATAGAAAATTCGCTTAGGTTTAAGCGAGCATAGGCTGCCTCCCAAGAGGGCACTGGTTTAATATCGCTTGCCTGATGTGGAATCATGGTCATGGGGTATGGTAATGAGCATCCTCGAGACTCAGTTTGTTTAAGCGGGCCTTGAATCTCTTATAGTACCGCTTCAGGTGAGGACTGTTAACTTTGGATGCACAATTGGTCTTCGTGCTCTATACAATGACTTCTTCTTAAGGTAATACCTTAGTCACAATAGATTGATCTTTCCACTAAGACTGATGTTGTTCTTGAGATAACTTGAGACAAGATTGGGACTTCAAGACTTATGGTTTTGCACGGGAGGTCGTCCTAAAGTCATGAAGGTCACTCTACCTTTTCATGGAGTCTTCATGCACAACTTGCTTTTCAGATTTGCCCTTATCATACTTGTCTTCTTTGATTCCCCCGGTCAATTTTAGCTCTTGTTGTCTAAGACTTAAATCTTCAGGAGTTTCTTTCAGCACAACCGCAATTTGATCACCATGGTCTTGCTCAAAGATCTGCTTGGTCTTGATAGGTTTGCCTTTCTCATCAGGACCAGCTAATGAAGACGTGATCACTACCTCCTATTTTATGCTCTCAGTGTCATATATTTCTGCTGTCGAGACCTTCTGGTCACCCTATGTAGGTCTCAGTGATTACACGGAGATCGCACTAACAATACAGATTGGGTAGCTCTAAGTATGAGAAGGTTGTGTCCCCATAGATTCAATCCTTGTAAGAAAATCAGCAATTTTATTCACATGCCTCCCAATGATTTGCATGCTCCTTTGCATCCCTCAAATAGTTACATCAATGCTTCTTAAGCGCTTAAGGGTTCTATCAGCAAGATCAGCTACAAAATTAGCAAGAGGCCCTTAGTCTTGATATCCTTGGAACTGATGTTGGGGTCTCTGCATGCTCTGAAATGGTTGAGGCTTCCTCTTATTGTCTCTTCCCCAACTAAGAGATAGATGATCCCTCCAATTGTCATCGAATTCCCATGGATGTGGGGAAAAGCTGTGCCACTCCTTATGCATTCCTCTAAGATTTCCTCCATTAGTCATTCTGCTGCTTGGTCTTTCATCACGTCTTGAAATTATTGAACGTTATCAGCCAAGGTCTCGATCAAATCCCAAGCTTGAGTGAGTGTCTTTTCTAATAGAGAACCTCCACTTTCTGCATTTATCAAGTCTCTCTGTGTGGGTTAGAGACCTTCATAGAAATATTGTATCAAGGAAGGTCTTGTAAACCCATGTGGTGGACAGCAAGACAAAAGGTTATGGAATCTTTCATAATAGTCGTAGAGACTCTCCATGTCCTCTTGGTGAATGTTGTAAATCTTTCTCCTTAGCGATGTAGCTCTCGATGGTGAGAAGTATTTGTCAAAAAAATTCTTGGTCATCTCACTCCAGGTTACGATAGATCCTGGTGCAAGATAACAAAACCAATCCATAGCTTTTTCCTCAAGAGTGAAAGGATAAGCTTTCATCTGGACAATTTCCAAAGAGACTCCTGGTGGCTTCTTTAAAGTACAAGTCATGTTAAACAATTGCAGATGCTTGTAAGGATCTTCAGTAGTGGTCCCAGTGAATTTAGGTAGGCTCCGAATGAACCTTGTCTTCATCTTAAAAAAATTTTGCTCGTCTTCATCAGGATACGTGATGCATAAAGATGGTGGTTGATCCACCGAGACCCAAATGAGGTCTCGTATAGCCAGCTCTCTCTAATTTTGTCTGTCAACCATGGTCATGTGACTGTAGGAATATGAAATCAGTCTTAAAATTAGAGGGAATCTTCTTGGTCAATCAAGGTGAAAATAAATCAGTTGGAACCACTCCCCGGCAACTGCGCTAAATTTTGATGGGTGACGAGACCACCAAAAATAAATCCCTACACAAAATAAACTAGTAGTTAGTAGCAAACAGGGGTCGATCCCACGAGGAATAGAAACTAAACAAAATCACTTTAAGTTACCTTACCATGAACTGAGCAAGTCTCAATGAATATATAAATACTAAAACTAAAGCAGGGAAAGTAAAGACTAAACGGACACCTAATGACAACAGAGTGATATAACCAAAGGAGGGAAACCAAACTCTATAGTGATCATAGGACCAAAGATGAACCACACCAAGACCCAGACTTAGTTATATTGATGTTCCACACCACCTAACACCAGCAATCCTTCCTTACTTTGTATAGCTACCGGACTTCACGCCAGGACCACCTTCTTACTCACCGTGACTCTCAACGTCGTGCCAAAGAGCTTGCCAGGAAATAGCACTACCTTTTAGAAAGACCCAAGTCCCAGCCTACATGTAGTGAAGCACTCCCAGGATGCATTCGATCAATCCCTCTCATGATCTTCATAGAGACCATTGTTACTTCATCCTTCAATAAACACAATTATGGATGTAAGATCAGGACTAACTATAGATCACAAAGACTTACCAATTGGTTGGCTAAACCAACAGCAAGACAAAGAGATCTTCCTTCAAAACCCTTTATGTACTGAGACCAATGAATAGGTCGTGATGCAGATTTCAGTCCTCACACCTTAAGAATTAAGTCTGTTACTCCATGGCTAAGTCACAAAGATTACTAGCTATGCATGGTAAAAGTAAAGTGCAAATAAAATATAAAGAAACCGAAAGTAAATTGCATAAAAGTAAAGAGACGAGAATAAAGCGAAAAATGCTTGAATAAACTATCGAGTGCGAAGAACAAAAAGCTAATCTAAAGAATTCTTTCTACTTTCTCTACTCTAAATTATGATCTAAATATAGAATTCTGAACGATTCATTTGAATGCATCGGCCTAGGTACTTATAGTATAATGCCTCTCCTCATACTTCCTCTTTTTTGATAGAATAGGACCCTTTAAATTTATTGTTTGGGATTTATTTCCTTTTAGTCTTTATCTTCAAATGCTAGTAAAATCTATTCCTTTATAGAATTAGGAAAGAGATTAAACTTCTTTCTTAAATTGGGCTCTTCATGAATAGGACTTTGTAAGCATTAAGTGTCTTCTAGATCTGGAAATTTGCGTGCCTTGGTATTAATGTGATCTTGGTCGTTCTTGAATGTTCTAGGATCACCGGGACCAGCTATCGCTCCTGTTGTCTGCACCAGGACCTCGGTGGAAGGCTCTTTAGGAAGTCCTTGAGTGACAAATATTCCTCTTTAAGATAAGGAAAGGAATCAATCATTATTGAATTCATGCCACTTTCTCAATTAGGCTTTAGTCAACTTTGGCGTCTTTGACTTCTCTAGAATGTTGACACATCCTCAAGACCTCGTCAGTTATGGTGAACACAACATGATCTCGGTGACTGATAACTTTTAGTGGGACTTCCTCTTTTCATTTCTTCTTACATTCTAGAAGGCGTCTATGTCACCGGGACCAGACTAGTCTCGATGCGTCCATGGAGAGTCTCCTTAATTGCTCATTTTCTGCCCAGAAATGCAACTTTTCTCCAAATTGCCTTAAAAACCTGAAAAGATAGAAAAGGAAGTAATAGAGGCCAAACCTAAAAGCATAGTCTTAATGATATAGAAATAAGCACAAATACATGTGGAAAATACAACCCATCAAATCTTCCCACACTTATTCCATGGTTGCCCTCAAGTATGCATTAAAGATCTGGAAGAAGGGAAATTTAAATAGTGTAAACAACCCTAAACAATTTCACAAAGACTAAATTCTTTCACCGAGACTTATATCGAGGCCCTTCATTAAGTATTGTAGTTTCAATTCGGCAGTTTCTTCGAGAAGACCTTGTTCAGTGCTTACCCCGAGAGTGTTTACCAAATTAAAAGCGCAAGCACACAAAATGTTGTTATTGTTCAGATTTACCTTGGTTCAAAGTTTAGCATGTCCCAGTCAACATAAGGTAACTCCATCTAAACCTTTTATTTACTTTAGGCACATTTTTACTTGGTGGGATCCTTAGGATTCAACTAGCCATCTGCTGGGTTTTGCTTTGTGAATTTAAGAACTTTGCTAGCTTTGCTAGCCAAACTTGTCAACCCAATTTGTTTCATTACATACTTTGCCACTGACCATTGGTCCAATTGCACTTTCAACTATTAATTCCACTCAATCTAACCCTCCTTATGGAAGAGTCTTCACTCGGTTTTTAGCCATGGATATCTCTTCCTTCTACCGGTCCTACGAAAAAGACAAATAAGGTTGCTAGCTAAATAAGCCTTGTTTCGACTAAATTGCAGAATTTACAGCAGTAGGCAACCACCAAGCTTAATACTAGATTATAAGGTCTCGACGGAGGTCTTATGAACACAAAGACTAACTAAAAGCAAACCAAATCTAGATCGAAGCACACAAATAATTAAATCATGTTTCACTTTTCTGTACTCATCAGGACTAAGAATTTTACAAGGTGATTACCAGAAATCTAAGATTGAAAGGACAATACTTAAATCAAGTCTCGATGATAAGTTACGGTTACTTAAATTCAGTCCTGTTAGTTGTTTAACTAGTTATTTATATAGTATTTCTCATCTTGGTTAACCTCATTTCTCAATAACAGGTTAGAGGGCAAACTAGGATGGCGTAGGAGAAAAGAGTCAGAATGAGTCATGATAAATTTTAAAGGAAAGAAACAAAGGAGAACACATTAATACCAAACACCATAAATACCAAACACCCTCCCCACACTTAAATCAAGCATCGCCCTCAATGCTTGTAAAACCCAAAGAGATAAAGAGAGGGCAAAAAGAAAGTTGATGGCCTGGTGAGAGGAGGAAAGGATGGACTTCATTCATCATGACTCTTGGTGCATTGTAATGGTCTTTATGCACTAGAGTGGTCTCTACATTCATCTTGATCATGCTATCGAACTATACCATATATTACTATTCCATGCTCATATGATTTAGCTCCCGATCTACCGATGTTGATGGTCATGCTGCTGCCACACAGCTCTGCTTACTGCTCCTGCTAATGTTTGGAAGTAGTCATTCTGCTCAAGGGGACATGAGAGTGCATCTGAGTTATGTCCTATATGTTTTCCATCATCAGCATGCCATAGAAAGTCGTACAGTCTAGATGAGGTATCTCAGGATCAATGATGTATGGGGCAAAATCAATGTGATCATGCCAAAAAAAATCATCAGGATCACGATGCCTAGGATTGGTCATTATATACCGGATCTCTTTGGCTAGCCATGCTCTTAGATGGAGCTTCTTCTCGTATAGTATGCACCACAAAATATGGACTTCCTTCTCACAAAGAGTCCTAGTACTCACATGGAGACTAGATAGAGAGAAGGAAAGAAGTCTTTATAATGTAGGTGGAGATCTTTGATTGAGTAGGTCTTGATGTCACCAAAATTGCAGAAGGTGACTCTTCGATAGACGGAGTAGTAGATCTCTTCACCATTGTAGTTGCATTAAATAGATCATTATTGGAGTTACACTTAGATCCCAACGATATCATCGATACTCCAATTGATGTCCTGGGGATAGATTTTGAACAACATGACTCTCATTGAACTTTAGCTATTGTAGAACATATTGATCTCATTGAAAAGTTTTGTGTGGAAGGATTTCTTCTAAGCTCCAATATTGCACAACGATCATCCCCACTCTTATTTTCTGCTATCTGCTGGGATCTACTTTCTCATAGAGATTGTTCAATTCTTTTTTTTCTACAAAGAGACACATATCAATAGATGGATAGAGATAGAGAGAGAGAGAGAGAGAGAGAGAATGATAAAAAAAGACAACAAAAAAAGAAAAGGATAGAAAATTCGTTGAGGTCTCAGCGAGCTTAGGCTACCTCCCAACAGCGCATTGGTTTAACATCGATTGCCTGACGTGGCATCATGGTCATGGTGTATGGTAATGATCATCCTCAAAGACTCAGTTTGTTTGAGCGGGCCTTGAATCCCTTATAGTACAGCTTTAGGTGAGGTTGTTAACTTTAGATACACAATTGGTCTTCGTGCTCTGTACCATGACTTCTTCTTGAGGTAACACCTTAGTCACAATAGATTAATCTTTCCACTGAGACTGATGTTGTTCTTGAGATAACTTGAGATGAGATTTGGACTTCAGGACTTGTGGTTCTACACGGGAGGTCATGAAGGTCACTCTGCCTTTTCAAGGAGTCTTCATGTACAACTTGCTTCTCAGATTTGCCTCTTATCATAGCTGTCTTCTTTGATTCCCCTGGTCAGTTTGAGCTCTTGTTGTCTAAGACTTGAATCATCAGGAGTTTCTTTCAGCACGACCATAATTTGATAACCATGGTCTTGCTCAAACATCTACTTGGTCTCAAAAGGTTTGACTTTCTCATCAGGACCAGCTAATGAAGACGTGATCATTACCTCCCATTTTATGCTCTCAGTGTCGTATATTTATGCTATTGAGACCTTCTGGTCATCCTATATAGGTCTTGACGATAGCACAGTGATTGTACTGAGATTACAGATTCGGTAGCTCTAAGTATGAGAAGGTTTTGTCCCCTTGGATTCAATCCTTGTAAGAAAATCAGCAATTTCATTCATCTTCCTTCCAATGATTTGCATGCTCCCTTGCATCCATTGAATAGTTACATCCATGCTCCTTAAGCGCTTGTGGGTTCTATCAGCAAGATCAGCTATAAAATCAGTAAGAGGCCCTCAGTCTTGATATCCTTGGAACTGATGTTGGGGTCTCTGCATGCTCTGAAATGGTTGAGGCTTCCTCTTATTGCCTCTTCCCCAACTAAGAGATGGATGATCCCTCCAATTGTCATCGAATTCACATTTATATGGGGAAAAGTTGTGCCTCTCCTTATGCATTCCTCCAAGATTTCCTCCATTAGTCGCTCTGTTACTTGGTCTTTCATCAGGACCTCCAAATTGTTGAACATTATCTGCCATGGTCTTGATCTAATACCAACCTTGAGTGAGTGTCTTTTCTAATAGTGAACCTCCACTTGTTGCGTTTATCAAGTCTCTCTTTATGGGTTGGAGACCTTCATAGAAAAATTGTATCAAGGAAGGTCTTGTAAACCCATGTGGTGGACGGTAAGACAAAAGGTGTTGGTATCTTTCATAATAGTCGTAGAGACTCTAAATGTCCTCTTGGTGCATGTTGCAAATCTGTCTCCTTAGCGATGTAGCACTCGATGGTGGGAAGTATTAGTCCAAAAAGGTCTTGGTCATCTCACTCCGGGTTGTGATAGATCCTGGTGCAAGATAACAAAACCAATCCATAGCTTTTTCCTCAAGAGAGAAAGGAAAATCTTTCAACTGGATAATTTCCAAAGAGACTCCTGGTGGCTTCTTTAAAGTGTAAGTCATGTTGAACAGTCGCACATGCTTGAAAGGATCTTCAATAGTGCTCCCAGTGAATTTAGGTAGGCTACGAATGAACCTAGTCTTCATCTTAAAAAAATTTTGCTCATCTTCCTCAAGATACGTGATGCATAAAGATGGTATGGTTGATCCACTAAGACCTATATGAGGTCTCTTATAGCCAGCTCTCTCAGGTATCTTCTGTCACCCATGGTCATAATGACTGTAGGAATATGAAATCAGTCTTAAAATCAGAGGAAGTCTTTTTGGTCCATTAAGGTGAAAATAAATCAGTTGGAACAGCTCCCCGGCAACGGCGCCAAAATTTGATGGTGTCGAGACCAGTAAATAAATCCCTTCACAAAATAAACTAGTAGTTAGTAGCAAGTAAAACAGTCGAACATAATCACTTTGAATGACCTTACCATGACCTGAGCAAGTCTCAATGAATATATAAATACTAAAACTAAAGCAGGAAAGAAAAGACTAAACTGACTCCTAATGACAACAGAGTGACTTAACCAAAGGAGGAAAACCAAACTCTATAGTGATCATGGGACCAAAGATAAACCACACCAAGACCCAAACTTAGTTATACTGATGTTCCGCACTGTCCAACACAAAGAATCCTTCCTTACTTTGTACAACGACTAGACTTCATGCCACGACCACCTTCTTACTCACTGTGACTCTCGATGTTGCGCCAAAGAGCTCACCGGGAAATAGCATTACCTTTTATAAAGACCTAAGTCCCAACTGACATGTAGTGAAGCACTCCCGGTATGCATTGTATCAATCGCTCTCACGATCTTCATAGAGACCACTGTTACTTCATCCTTTAACAAACACAATTACGGATGTACGATCAGGACTAACTATAGATCATAAAGACTTACCAATGGGTTGGCCAAACCAACGGCGAGACAAAAAGATCTTCCTTCAAAACCCTTTATGTACCGAGACCGATGAATAGGTCATGATGCAGATTTCAGCCCTCACACCTTAAGAATTAAGTCTCTCACTCCATGGCTAAGTCACAAAGATAACTAGCTATGCACGGTAAAAGTAAAGTGCAAATAAAATATAAAGAAGTTGAAAGTAAATTGCATAAAAGTAAAGAGACGAGAATAGAACAGAAAATGCTTGAATAAACTAAAGAGTGTGAAGAACAAAAAGCTAATCTGAAGAATTCTATCTACTTTCTCTACTCTAAATTATGATCTAAATATAGAATTTTGAATGATTCATTTGAATGCACCGTCCTTGGTATTTATAGATGAATGCCTCTCCTTGTGCTTCCTCTTTTGTGATAGAATAGGACCCTTTGAATTTATTCTTTGGGATTTATTTCCTTTTAGTCTTTATCTTCAAATGCTAGTAAAATCTCTTCCTTTATAGAATTAGGAAAGAGATTAAACTTCTTCCTTAAATTAGGCTCTTCATGAATAGGACTTTATCCGCATTAAGTGTCTCCCAGATCTGGAAATTTGCATGCCTTGGTATTAAAGTGATCTTGGTCATTCTTGAATGTTTTAGGATCACCGGGACCAGCTATTACTCCCGCTATTTGCATCAGGACCTCAGTGGTAGGTTCTTTAGGAAGTCCTTAAGTGACAAAGATTCCTCTTTAAGCTAAGGAAAGGAATCAATCAACATTGAATTCACTCCACTTTCTCAATTAGGTTCTGGTAAACTTTGGAGTCTTTGACTTCTGCTCTAAACTATTGACACGTCATCAGGACCTCATCAGTCATGGTGAACACAACATGATCTCAGTGACTGATAACTTTTTAGTAGGACTTTCAGAAGGCTTCCAGGTCATCGAGACCAGACTAGTCTAGGTGCGTCCATGGGGAGTCTCCTTAATTGCTCATTTTCTGCCCCATCTTTTCTCCAAATTGCCTTGAAAACCTAAAAAGATAGGAAAGGAAGTAATAGCGGCCAAAAAGACTAAAAGCATGGTCTCAATGATATAGAAATAAGCATAAATACATGCGGAAAATACAACCCATCAGACTGCGTAATATGAACCAACATTCGATTTGGTATTACATTTGTGATCACTGTTATGAATTCTTCTCATAGACGGAGTTTGCAAATTGTGATGTACAAGTTTTGTCTCCTCTTTGGGAGGGGGTGGTTGCTTCTTGTATTTTGGATGAGCAGTTTTGGTGGCTATTTATAAGAAATATCAGTGTATTGGTGGGAAATTGAATTTCTACTTCTTTCTGGGATGACAATTGGACTTTGGATCAGCCCCTTAGCGATCTATTTTCTGATTTATTTCTGCTTTATAATAGAGAATACTATGTGGTATAGTAGGGGCAATCTTTTGTTTAGCTCCGATGCCGTCGGACGGTTCTTTTGGAAAAGAAGCCTTCATATTTCATCAAAAGAGCAATGCACTCAGTTGAAACGATGGAATACTGAGGCATTTTCGAGTCAATTTGAAGGAAATGAGAGGTTATTGGATACTGATATTCAGAGGGTGTGTGTTTTACCTAGGGTGGTAGACAGATTTCTATGGTTGGCATAAGCAAGTAATCATTTTTCATCTGGTTCTTTCTGTCAACTTTACTACCACCAACCTAGGTAGACACCTCCAAGTGTCCATTTCAAAATATTGTGCATCTCTAATATATCTCCGAAAATACGTTTCTTTGGATGGCTCATGTTCTATGGGAGCTTGCTCAAAAAAGTCTTTTCTAATTAGGCGGGGGTATGGGTCTATTGACAATGACGAGTGCCCTTTCTATGGTGTTGGGGAAAAAATGGAACACGCCCTTTTCTTTTGCCCAGGAAGCTTGTGAATTTGGAACCAAATATTCAATATGTTTGGCGTTTTTGTTATAATACCCTCGTCGAGTTGGAATTCATTGAACTGTGGTGGTCCTATTTTGACTCGGGTCCCAGCCATGACTTTGCCACCACTTTGTGGTTTGTGATTGCGTGGATATTATGGAAAAGAAGAAATAAGTTCATATTTAAGGGTGTCGTAGGACCTGAAGACATCTTAGTATCGGGCATTTGTTTTTGTTGGTTTTTGTTTGTGTGTAAGAAAAGATCTATAGGCTTTATTATTTCAGATGTATTTACTTTTCCACAACGGCTCCTCTCGTGTAACTAAGTAGTGTGATCACATCTTGTGATTATATTTCTTTGTTTTAATAAAATTGCCCAGGAATTGCCACTTTGGCTTTCCTAGGGTGCTTTCATTCAAAAAAAATTAATTGCACTTTGAACATATTGTCGGTAATTAGTTCACTTAACTAATACTCCCTCCATTCCTTTTTGTAAGTCTTTTTAGCTTTTTTATTTTGTTCCTTTTGTTTGTCACTTTAGAATATCAAGGCATTTTTCACCATTTTTTCTCTAATTTACCCTTTCATTTATTATGAGAGAGATTATGATTTGATGGAACTATATGTTGGTAATTAAGAAGAAAGAGAATTTTAGTAGAGGATAAATTAGTCATTTTAGTAGTGCAATTAATTTTTTATTGGTATTGATGAAAATCCTAAAAAGACTTACATAAAGGAACGTAGGGAGTAGCATTTAAGGTTATGTATTGGATAAATTTATTATGCGTTGCGGAAACTATTTGGGATTTAAATAGGGCACTTTAATCCTAATATTTTTATTATGTTTAAATAATTTATATTATTTAATATTTTTAAAAAAAAATTTGAAGAATATAAATAAACAATAATTAAATAAACCATGAATCACACATATTTCAAAATAAAATAAAATCTCAAAACTATTCAATAAATAACATGTAATAAACTTCTTGTCCAAATAAACACAACAAACAAACATATGGAAATGATGCTAAATAAATAATAATTGTGGTATTAACCACCACGATAATGTACTCAAGTCAACGTGTGTAAATGCTTATACGCCTTTTTAAAAGTGAGATGAACACTTATATCTCAAATCCAATAAAAATATCATTCTCAGTTATATTACTTCTTTTGAATTACCCTAGATCAGCTCAATAGGTCGATGCCTATTCCTTTTATCGAACAAGATGACAATTAGTCAAACAACATATTAAAAAACCTAATTGCTCCTTAATAATTGTGAAATAACAATTGAACAAAATGAATCATAAGTTATATGAGCTCTCGTAGCTTGAAGACGTATTTATGCAATATAAGATCCTTTCCGATAAAGTAATTAATACACACTTACTGCATTTCTTTGTGCAAACTAATTAAACTATCACTTATGAAAAAAAAATAATATACAAGTTCATTATTGGACCATTTTTTCTTAAGCGTTTCATCATATCCGTGACCTTTATCCTTTGAAAATGCGTCCTTGATGACGTGAAATTTGTACCATTTTGACCATCTACAATATATGTCATAAGTCAATGTCAATAATTGGACAAATTATTTACTTAGATATATTACAAAAATATATTCACCATAAATTTATATTACATAAATATGTGGCAAAGGTTTAGCCTAATGATTGAGCAGTAAAGAAGTGATCCTAGAAGTCACAGGTTCGAGCCTACATACGGGTGGAATGAATTTTTCTTGTTATCAAATTATTAAAAAGAATGTTACATAAATATATAGTATATAATTATCACACAAATAATTAACTCAAAATATATTACTAAAATACATTTTTTATACCCATTGATATAAAATAAGTTAATTATTTAATAAATAATTGACTATATTAAATATATAACTAAAATATATTTAATATCAAATTTATATTACATAAACATAAATTTCACAGTAATTATCACATAAATAATTAATAACTCATATATATATATATATATATATATATATATATATATATATATATATATATATATATATATATATATATATATATATTACCAAAATATATTTATTAAATTATAAAACTTATATTAGTATTTAACTTAGGTAATTTAATGGTATTTTCTAAAACATATTAAATATACGTAACTTATACATAATTATGTGAATTTAATTTTTTAAATTAATAAAAAAATTTGGAAAATTTCACCATTAGGTCTTAAAAAACATTTCTAACATATTAGAAATTTTGATAAAATTTAGAAACTACTTTCTGCATTTTTATGAATTAATTTTCACAAAATAAGTCGATAAATCAATTTTTTAGATCTCAAAAAATTGTGAAGAAATTACCATTAAATCCAAAAAATATGAAAATAGTGGGGTAGGCAAAATTCTTACCGAAACAACATTGTTTAGGATCTTAAATCGCAAAAATACATATTGAACTATTAAAAATGCGCGACATGGTTATGTTGACCAATTTTAACTGCCACATGGCACTTAACAATTTTCTAGTTGATCCATGTGGAAAGATCGGATGCCACATCAAATGCCACATGGCATTGACCACTTACCACACAAGATTGTTCCACGTGGATGGAAGTTAATATGGATAAGAAAAATAATAACTCTTGGCAACCCACCACAGGCATTACAATATCCAATAGTCACCTTATTATGGCGAAACTTCTTCCATGAATTGCAACAGATCGCTTTTGGCAATAATTTACTCAATCATCACAATAGATTGTTGAATCCACGGTCATTATTTTTTTGAACCGTCGGGCATAACGGTTGTCACAAAAACAAAATGTCGTAGCTTTTCATTTGGTATTGGATAGTGCAATGGATACAGAATCCCTTACATAACATAGAAAAACAATTTCTGATTTTAAATCATTATGAAAATGATCCCAACCTCCGACCAGACCCCTTGTAAGGTTTTTTGACATCCCGAGTCCAATAGCACTATCCATTTTACCAAAAAAACTGTGAAAAATTTGCCATTTAAACTTAGTTCCACAGTTGCTTCTAGACAGAGGCAACGCTTTTCTAAAAACTATTGGAGAAGCTCAAAAACTAGATCAAAATCAACACTTTCGGAGGTAAAACTGTTTCGGAGGAAGAATGATCCGAATGCAAACCGATCCGGAGGCAAACTTGGTGGAGAGGCAATGCTTTAATAACAATTGTTGCAGTAGCTCGAAAACTGCATCTTAGGCAAAGCTTTATTTTTCAGAATCTATCGTAGTAGATCTGGAGGCACCTGATAGATCCAGAGGCATGACTTAGGCAAGGCTTTACTTAGAATAGGTAACACTTTCTGCTGAAATTGATAATGATTTTCAGAAGATGATAGATAACGATTTTAATTACTTGGAACATCACTGAAACAACAAGAACAAATTTTTAAGTGTTAGGATGAGTTGAGTCGAGTAGGAGACTATATCCTTAAAGGATACTTCGTAGTTACTTCTAAGATTAAAAAACTCCTTCAAACTCGATTTGAGTTTGGGTACAGGAATCAGAAATACTTTACATATCCAAAAAAGAGGGAAAAGAAGAGAGTATGAAAAATTGTTGTCTCTTTATCTTTCAAAGGAAAACTCGCTCACCTCTTTATAGGTAAACAAATGAGTTTATGGCCAAAAGTTTTGTTGTTATAAAATTTAATAAAATGGTCATTGGTGTTTTAATTACAATTAAAACACTTAATCAAAATCATAACCGCAATATTAAAGTCAAATATAGTTGTTAGATTTTTAAACACAATTAAAACTCAGATTTATGAAAGAATTAAAATGTAATAGCCACAATTAAAAATTTTCACCAAAGATATTTTTCTCAATAAAATAAATTATTTCTTTGAAAGTATCATAAAAATCTCATTTTTCCAACAATCCCCCACAACTTTCAAAAGAAGTTTTAATAAAAAAAGAATTTTCTGGATATCTCGAGTTTGACATATAATGCATGAAATTGGTGTCTTGTGGACTATGAACAAGAACTTGATACATAAAATTTAACTTACAGAATATTTGGTAAAACGTATAGTTTCTATGAATCAAATAACAACTATTGTAAGATAGGGAATTTACCATATCACATTATACCAAGTACATTTCTGTTCATCGCGGTTTTGCGCGAAAAGGCCGTGCGCGTTCTTGGTCTTTGATGAGTGCTCTAGAGATAGCGTCAAAATTATATCTCATAGAAGTGGCCCCACTTCACACTCACATAGTTGATATCATCAAGTGTATATTGCACTTTATACACCATTCAAAAGAGCTATAAAATCTCATTAAAAGTCCTTTTGACTCAACCTCTCAAGATATTCAATATAGCACTTTTCTCACATCTAGGATTAGGACAATATTTTATAATGCTAGTAGAACTAACGGAAGGCTTGTTATTACCCATATGAACCTATCCCGTGAGATCTCCACTCATGTAGGTTGGGTTCCCACCCTTCATTAATTTCAAATTGGCTTAAGTCTCATCCTCTCTGATGTATCAAAATAAATTTCTTTTTCAAAAATTTATTTCCCAAAAATTAGTCAAATGATTTGATCAGAATCACTCTAGATTTAAACGGATAAAATCTCATCTCAATAATATGTCTCAAACGTATACGTTTTATTTTTTATCATTATAGGTCTTATTTCTCAATATATATTGTCATTTTGCTATAATAATGTATATACATTAAATATGTTAAAACAACTCTTACTAAGGAGGTGTTTCCAACCACTTAGTCTCATTATATTCCAACTCTCAAGCAACTAACTCTCGCCATAGCTTACATAGTTGGTTTTCATGTTATTGTTCCACCACCAAATGTGAGAACATAACCACTAATGAAATTATTCCATATGAATTAAAAATTCACTCAACGTCATTGTTCCCCTCATGAACAATGGGAAATTCACTAATGAATTTCTTCTCATATGAATCAAAGATTCATTCAACATCATTGTTCCTCTCAACAACAATGGGAAATTCATTATATAGAATACCATATTTAATGATTCCTCGCAAATATTTCTTAAGCCTCAATATGACTTCTCTATAATCAATGACAAGATTATGTGTGTACTTGCCCACATATCATATGCTATGTCTTAATGCATGAAACTCATGAAGTACAAATGCATACATGGATTTAGCCACTATATCATCATTATCTTCCTTTTATTAAGTACTGGAATCATAAGGGGTACTCATATGATGTACATCATAAAACTCAAAATTCTCAAGAAGTTTCTTAACATAGTGTTCTTTAACAAGACACTCTCATTCATCCTTATGATTCTCATACTCAATATCACATTGGCTTCTCATATGTCTTTCATGAAAAATATTGATAACACGATTATCTTTATTCTATTGACAACATCAATACTCAAAATAAAGATAGTCATATCATCCACATATAATCACACATATACCATTAATCACTTTAGTATAAACACATATATTCACCTCAGATGATCAAACTTCTCAACTCATTATTTAATTGCTTGTTAATAAAAGTCACAAGAACTTGATCGCCTTTCCATCCATGTCCAGGCTCTACAAATCCCTCAAGTTGCACCATATATAAAAACTTTATTTTGAAAGGCAATTTTAACACCCATGTGGTGAACTCAATTGTAAAAGAAGCTATAGCAAAAATATAGAAGAAACATATTTATCGGAGTATAAAACCAAATATTTTCTTGTAGAAAATAAATATCACTTGTAACCAACAGATTTAACTTCAGAGGATCATAAACCGAAATATAAGTTCTATATTCCAAAGAATAGAAACAAGCTCAAACAATAAGAAGCTTCATTCGAAACCTTTGATTCAAAAGATGAAATAGTTTTGCCAATAATAAAAGTTCATCTTCAATCAAACACTTATAAAAATTTCCACCAAAACTTTCTTTTCAAAGTTCTCTTACCTTTCCTCAAATTATCATTTTCAAACTCAATTTGAAAATATGTGCAACCGAGTCAACATCCGAAACAAAACTTAAAGATGGAAATCTCTCTAGTCTTTATTAGAAACATTCATAAAGAATTTGTGTTCTTTGTCTCAAAGATATTATTTTCAAGCACATCAATATGTTCAACAAAATCTATGAACATACAAACATAACATATTGTACCTATTTCTCTTTATATAGGTTCAAGAATAATAACCTTAATAAGACACCCCCACACTTTTGAATATTTTAAATTAGGATGATAATCCTCTCATAACTCATATGGTATCTTATTGATTTCTCATGTGAAATTCTATTTGTATAAAAATCATAACAAATAGTTCCATCAACATATATCTGAAGTATATATCTAACATAATAAATATGAAACTCACATACATATATACTTTTTTTATAAATACCTAGAGAGAGGGGAAAGGTAGGTGGGAAAGGTTCCCACCGCCATTAAAAACACTTCCTAAGGAATTTTATTAAATAAAATGAAAATTACAATCAACATCTGAAAAGCCGTAAAAAACATGTTACAAGCCGTAGCTACAATGGCCTTAAAAACCAAGCATCTAGATAATAAAATGAAACTGCGAGCGTGAGACATAATCCTTAGTGATAAAACGGCTAATAAAATCTAAATGCGAACCCCACCAAACAGTCGCACCATTCCCATTCCCTTACTGGACCCCATAGTTGGCAAGCGCATCAGCCACCCTGTTACCCTCCCTATAAATATGAGTAACCAAAAGCTCTATATCAGCCATTTGGAGAAGACAACCTTCCAATCAACCCGTAAAGACCAGGGGATCGTAGCGTTTCTATTTTTAAAGGTATAAACAACAAACATAGAATCTGTTTCCAGCCATAGGCATTTCTAATCCTAGATGTATACGAAGTTAATCGTAGAAATTGCCACTTTTAGCTCCACCTCATATGCAAAATCCGAGACTAGTGATCCCGAAAAAGCCCCGTGTGGAAACCCTCTATATACGGAATATCCCACCATAACCAGCAGCTCCTGGAGTTCCCAACGCTGAGCCATCAGTGTTCACCTTCATATATCCAATTGGTAGAGTGCACCAATTAACTTGGATAGTTTGTTCCATCCTAGAGTGCATGATCGTATATCCAAGCTATTTTAGCACCTTGAAATCGTTAAACTTCCTTGTAGTACTAAAGCGGAAGAATTTAACTTCTTTCATCGACTTTTAGAGAAAACGGAGGCAGTGTCCAACCACAGTAATATCCCCTTCAAATCTTGAGTTATCATGCACATGCCAAACCACCCAGAAACAAGAAAGTATGGCAACATTCCACACCATAAAAAGCTGAGAGTCACACCACCTCTCCTTAGCATCTGAAATGAATCCTTGTATACCAGCATCCCACGTAATTTTCCTGCTAAATAGATTAGAAATAGCATTCCATATAGTGACAGTGAAATCATAATACAAAAATAAGTGATCAATATTTTTAGAAGCTTTTCCATACAAGGAACAACACGATGCCATATAAATGCCTTTTTCTTGTAACTTATCATCCGTAGGAAGGCAGCCCATCAGCAATCTCCAGCTAAAAGTCAACCTCGAAGGCGGTAAAAAGGCTTTAAAAATGAAAGAGCTCGATGATTCCTCATATTGATCATCAAGAAGAGAAAGATATACTCCCCTAGTAGTGATTACACCATCCGTCGAGGGTTTTCAACTGCAAATATCTGAATTAGAAAAAAGACGCTTGGTAGCTCTAATTTCCTCTTGTATAGCAGTACCAATATCGACAGGAAAGTGCCAATCATCCCTAATTAAGTAATCCGCAATCATCCCCACGTGAGGCTACCCATTCGAACCAGCAACTCTCAATTATTAAACCAGAAACTAACCCTACTCCCTTTAGCAATAAGCCAAGGGGTATTGTCCCTCACATAGCCAAAAGTTGACTTGAGGGAGCTCCAAAATGAGGAGCAGATGGGAAACTCCCTAACCTTACCCAATGAGTGTAACAAACACTTTTTAATATAAGCTATAACAAAAGAATTACCATTTAGGAATTCAAAATTCAGCTTATATAGTAAAGCCTCATTTAGGAGCCTTAAATTTTTTAACACCTAGCCCTCCATATGAAGTTGTCTTAAAACACACCTTCCATGGTACCGTGATCAATTTTTTTATCCGTAATAGATCCCTTCCAAATAAAATTTTGAATGGCCCGCTCCATTTCCTTCAAAAGATTCATCAACCACCGATAAATAGAGAAGGAATGTATGAATGAACTTTGAATCACCGAGTTCACAAGACATACTCTACCAGCCATAGACAAGGATGATCCTTTCCAATTGATAAATTTCTTGAGAATCCTATCCGCGACCTGCTTAAGATTATTTTTCGTCGGACTTCCACAGAAGAGAGGAACACCTAAATAATTAAAAGGAGCTAAGAGCCGACGAAGACCCAAACTATAGGAAAGACTCCTAGCTCACAAAAGAGTCACGCTGCCACCAAAGAAAATCAAATACTTCCCCAATTCACCACTTGCCCCGATAGAGAAGTATAATTCTCAAAAAGCCCTCTAATAGCATTCAAATTTTTTCGAGTCGCCTTGCCAAATATGACCAAGTCATCTGCATAAATAATATGAGAGGGAAAATAAGTGCCAGGCGAGTACCCCATAGGATTTAAGGAGCCCTCTGACACCATTTTCAAAATTGCTCTGCTAATAAATTCCTCAGCAACACAGAATAATAAGGGCGATAAAGGATCACCCTGTCGAACACCCTTGGAGCATGCAGAATATCCAAAAAGTTGACCATTAATGGCTATGGATATTCGGCAAGTCGACAAAATTTCTCTAATCCAATCACGGAAAGTGAGAGAGAAGCCAAAACATTTAAGAACATCAAGAATAAAACACCAATCTATAGTGTCAGAAACCTTTCGGATATCAATTTTGAGAGCCATACATCCCCCAACCTCCCTTTTATAAAGAACAATGATCCCCTCAGAAGCTAATGCAATCCCCTCAGTAATGTTCCTCCCCTTAATAAAGCCAAACTTGTGCGAAATAATGCGGGAGGCAATCTCCCCTAAATGATTATCTAGGATTTTAGTGATGATCTTGAAAATAGAATTAGACCACGCATTTGACCTAAAATTCTCAATATTATCAGTCCTCTCAACCTTAGGAATAAGGACCATGACACTAGAATTGACGCCCGTAGTCAACGAACCCTTATCAAAGAACCACCATCTGGACCCAGAGAGCTATCCCCTTTCATATCAAAAGTAACACGCCTAATATCCTCTTCCGTAGGTCTCCTAACTAAGTCATAATTTTCTGCTATAGTGACAAGGTGAGGAATAACATCCCTAACCCTGTCTATCTGAGGTCGAATCAACTCATGATTTTTAAACAAGGACTTATAAAAATCCATTACATGAGAGGAAATCGCTTCTAGGTCAGAGGTCAAAACATCATTAATCCGAAGATAATTAATTCTCACCGTAGATCTCCTCATCACCGATTTCCTGTGAAAAAATTTAACGTTGCAATCCCCGGCCTTAAGCCAAGAAGTACGGCTCTTATTCCTGAGGAAAAAATATGAATGAGCCTTCAACTCCTGACTTAACAAATCGTCACTCAACCTGTTCTCCTCAATCTTAGATTGCACATTCATAAGCTCTTGTTGACAGGCAGTGATCCTTTTAGTCAAATTCCCGAAAACATTAGTGTTCCAAGTTTAAAACAAAAGGCCTACATCGGCAAAAGAGGGGGATAATTCACCCAATTTATGGTAACAAAATTGCCAAAGCCTGGATGGGTAAGCCATATAGACTGGAAATGGAATCTGGAACTCCTCGAAAGGCCCGCCTCAAAATCAACAATTATAGGATTATGATCCGAATGATGTCTCGATAAAGCATGACAATCAATTTGGGTCCATTAGTTTAGAAAGCCATCATTAACCATAGCCCGATCTAATTTACATTGCACATTATCAACACCTTGCCTACCATTGGACCAAGTGTAAACTGTCCCACGTAAGAGAAGATCAGAAACATCTGCTACATTGGTGAAAGAATTAAATTCACAACAAGATTGATTATTAATCCCACCACCTAATTTCTCATGCGCCCCACAAACAACATTAAAGTCACCTATAATTAACTAAGGACAAGTAACCGAAAGACCTAGAAAATTGGCCTATAGCCTTCTACGATCGCTGGCCAAGTTTTTCCCATAAACGAAAGACAGAAAATGCTGTTTGCCAGCTAAATAAACATCAATGCTAAAATACTGCCCAGAAGAAACAAAATTATTAATAACAAAGGAACTATTGGCAAAAATCCAAAGTGAAGAAAGAGGAGTAGAATTCGTGCCAGCAAATGATAGCCCTAAAAAATTCCAATCTCGAGGATAAAAAGGAACTGGGCTCAGCAAGACATAAGAAATCTGGACATTAAGAACGACAAAAATTAAATAAAAAAATTTTAGTAGAGGGATTTGCGATACCTCTACAATTCCAATAAATGATCTTCATTAACGTTTACGAGGAGGATTTTGCAGAACTGCACCATGCTAGTTTGTGACTTACCCGATTGACCAAGACCACCCCTTCTACGACCAGCCATTTTCAAATTATTACGTTTTCTAGTCTAAACCTGGCACTCCTTTTCCTTAGCTTGACTGGCCAAATTCTGAGAATCACTTTCATCATCTGAGTAATTCGCTCAAAGGTATCCTTTTCCTGAAGCAAGATCTGAAGAGTTGGATTTAGTTGCACTAGCCTCCTTTTCAACATTTTGCAAAGGGTTCGTTTCCATACCAAGGTCAACAACCAGATCAATTCCCTTAGATAAAGAATCAGTCGATTCCTCCTCTACATTCACCTTCTCCATTTCATCCCTCACCGATGATTCACCATCTGGAGCACTGTCCTCCGAAGTTAATTTCCCATCTTGAGCAAGTTCCTTAACTGGCTCTAAATCATTAGAGTGGGAGAAGCAATTTCCTCCTCAAGTATTGGAAGGTCCTCCATAATTCTTTATTGAATCTGAGCTAAGGGAACCGTAGTTTTGGTGGCTGAATTTATCCCCTCTCTTCAAACAGGCTCCTCCTGTTTCTTCTGAGCTTGAGAAAGCCCCTTTGAGCCATCCCCTTTGGGCTCTTTCTTTTTCCTATCATCAGTTTTGGAGGTTTTTCGATGACACTCCTTCCAAGAGTAACCGATGGAAGAATAAATTTTACAAAACCTCAGAATATTCTCATACTCAATGTCTATCCAAATGAGCTTTCCCTCCTTTTCTACTCCCACCGTAGTGGATAACTCTTTTGTGAGATCAACATCAACCAACAATCTAGCATAATATCCATAGTCCCCCTCCAACGTGATATGATCCATCCTAGAAAGATGACCAATACCTTTGGCAATACATGCTAAAATCTGAATGTCCTAATACTCCTAAGGAAGCCCTTGAAGTTTGACCCAAACCAAAGCTTTGGTTGATTTCTGAGCCGATGGATTGAAATCTGGTTGCCACTGTTGCAAGTACATCAACCCAGGCTTGAGCTTAACAACCCCTCTTTGCTATATCCGCATCTTAGTTTCTGGTGATCCAAGAAGGATCTGATAATATCCATTTCCCAAAGAAATTAGCCTTTATGCCTCCTTAATCCCCTAAAAAGCCGTTAAAGCCTTCTTAAGACCGGCAAGGAATACTGAGAATCCTGACATTGCAAAAGTAACCACCCGATTAAAGAATTAGCACATAAAGCAAGATGCCTTTCCAAAAATCCTTATGGGGTCTTAATAGAGGTAAAACCCCCCTTGTTTGAGACAACAACTGAATCCAAGATTGAAGGATTCACAGTGTTGGAAATAGAACCTTACACCACTTTAGCAAACGACGGCTTAGGGTTAGGGTTTTTTCCTGTTTCATCCGTCGGCTTTTCTACCATCACCAATTTCCTACAGTAGTAGGCCATATACGAGTCCTCCATGATGACAAATATAGAAGCAAAACGTAAGAAAATTCAATCAAGAGTGATTGGAAATCAAGAAGAAGATGAGCTAGGGTTAGGGTTCCGCACTCACCATCGGGCCAAAGAGCCAAAATTAAATCTATACATATATACTTAATAATGCATAACATGTTCCCATATGTCTCTAATTCACTAAGAATTTAGAGTCATCAAATTCCAAGCTTAACACACCAAAATATGTCCATTAAAACACATTATAGTCAACTTTGCTAACAAAAATCTGCACAGTTCCAGATTTCATGAGCCCACTTCGACTCAAAATTTGAACATGTAAAAGCAGTTATTTGACAAACCTTTCCTCTACTGATAAAAACATATATGTCTTGAGTTTACAATGCCACTTAAAATACTAAAAACCGATTTGTACATCTCAAGTTATGTCACAAATAATTAGCTATGCTCAAAGCTGAAATTCTAGAAAATCAAGATTATTATCTCAACTTCAACAAATTTTTCAAACTAATAAACGAAAGATTTTGAAAAAAATCCCTTATAAACATATCTTTATCTATGTCTCATAAAACCATAAAAATAAGAATCACTCAAAACAGAGTTGTAATTCTCAAGAAAACTCATAAACAATCAAAAGTGTTCAAAACTGAAAAATTTCCAGCAAACATAAAACAAAAATTTTATCACAAATGGGCTATCAACAAACTCAAATAAACTTGAAATCAAAATATATCAAAACAACTTAATTGAAAACTTATTAATTCACATAAAATATATCAAAACCCCATTTATTTCTCAATAAATAAATATTTTGATTCAACACAATTTTCACCCTTTTCAAAACTTTGAAAGTTCGAACTTATCAAATAAAATTACTCATATTCAAAACCTTATCTATCACATGGCAAATCTCACGATTCAACCAAATAGACGAAAGAGAGCAGGCAATAAATTGATAATTTCAAAAACATTAAAGATATTCTATCGTTCATATAGGTCATTCCGACAACACAATATATTTGGTCATTACAACCTTGTCAGACTCAAAAGTTACCTTCACTCCATTTTTGCCTAAAAGGCTCACTAAAACCAATTTGGTTCAAATATTGGGAACATATAACGCCTCATTATGTGCTAAAGATGTGATCTTGAGGAGAACCTTTATTCTCTACTTCCAACTTGGGTGTATGTAACTAGGGAGCATTTTTATTTATTCTCACAAGCGTGCCTCGTTACTCCATAGTCAATAACCCACTCATTCACATCAATAACCATGTTTACTTGTAAAATGACTACAAAAATAATATCATCTACTTATCTATAAGTTAAGTAGGATTGTAACACGATGTTTGCCATTGAGACTATCTCCTTCCCTTTGGTCATTTTGTTCTCTTTCCAATCAACATCTTCTAGCTCAATGATAAACTTTTGCTCACCAATATCCATATAATTATATTTTAAAATCAAAGATTCCCAAAATCTTTTTAGCTTCACCTTGTGAAATTCCCATCATTGAATATCTCAATTTTTCAAGAAATTACTTAGCTTACAATGGAATAGCTAGTGGAGGAACAACTATTCTCAAAGTCTCGAAAGAATTGAGTCCATATAGGAGAAACATAAGTTTCCATTATGGAATATCCTTTAAAAGTGTTGAAAATTTTGCTCTTTAAACTTAGTTCCGGAGTTGCTTCCAGACAGAACGCTTTTCTGAAAACTATTGCAAAAGCTCAAAAACTAGATCAAAGGTAACACTTTCGGAGGCAAAACTATTCTAGAGGAAGACTGATCCGGATGTAAACTGATCCGGAGGCAAACTTGGTGGAGAGGCAACAATTTTATAACAACTGTTGTAGTAGCTCAAAAACTGCATCTTAGGCAATGCTTTATTTTTCAGAATTTGTTGTAGTAGATCTGGAGGCACTTGATAGATTCGGAGGCATGACTTAGGCAACGCTTTACTCAGGATAGGCAACACTTTCGGCTGAAATTGATAATGATTATCAGAAGCTGATAGATAACGATTTTAGTTATTTGGAACATAACTGAAACAATAATAATAAATTTTTAAGTGTTAGGATGAGTTGAGTCGAGTAGGAGACTCTATCCTTAAAGGATACTTCGTAGTTCCTTCCAGAATTAAACAACTCCTTCAAACTCGATTTGAGTTTTGGTATAGGAATCAAAAATGCTTTACATATCCAGAAAAGATAGGAAAGAAGAGAGTATGAAAAATTGTTGTCTCTATATCTTTTAAAGGAAAACTTGCTCACCTTTTTATAGGTAAACAAATGAGTTTATGGCCATAAAAGTTTTGCTGTTACAAAATTTAATAAAGTAGTTGTTGGTGTTTTAACTACCATTAAAATACTTAATCAAAACCATAACCGCAATATTAAAGCCAAATATAGTTGTTAGAGTTTTAAATACAATTAAAACTCAGATTTATGAAAGAATTAAAATGTAACAGTCACAATTAAAACTTTTGACCAGAGATATTTTTCTCAATAAAAATATTACAAAATATTTCTTTTGCAAATAACATAAAAATCTCATTTTCCAACAAAAATGACCAGAAAATAGATATTTACAAAAAATAGTGCGAAAATCATGACCTTTTTCGAGGAAAATCGACATCTATACCACCATTAACGATCACAAACGTAATGGTTGTGTTTTAGAACATAAAATAAATCTTGAACAGTAATTTATTCGGACAAACCATGAAACTATTTCCCAAATACAACCCCATCACCCATTTTCAACCAAATTTGCATTTTAAATGTGATTTCAACGAAAATCTACGGAAATCAATTCTGGAACTCAATTTCTAGAAATTTCAGAAAATTGCAGAGATGAGAAACATATCAAAAATTATCAAAACACATATAATCATCGCCAAAAACATCAGCTCTGATACTAATGATGAATACCAAAAGAATAAGAAACAAATCCGTACCTTTTTCGGGGTGCCCGAGATCGTAAACTTAATCAAGAGATGCTGAGTCTTTGACTAACTCATGATATGTCGAGATTAAGTCAATTTCCACGACTTCTATAGGTTTAGGCGAAGAACTTGGGAGAGAGAAAGTGTTAGAATGTATATTAAGATGAAAATGGAAAATGAATTTCCCACTCACCATACAATGAACGTTTGGATGCATGCATGTATGTGTGTATATATATATATATATATATATATATATATATTAAAATTTTGATTAATAGTAACCAATCCGTTAAACTCTTAATTATTTACAATTAAACCCTTAAAGTAAAATAACTTTTTAACTAAGTCCTTAGACTTATTTGATTTTTCAATTAAATCTAGTTACCTAAATTAGATCGAATATTTTGAGGGCGGACTAAATATTCCCAATAGATAAGATGAATCAAATGCAGGTGCAAATTGTTTAATTTTTAAAAGATTAAAGTCAACCAAGTGTCCACCTATAAAAACCCTTAAACTCAATCTAACAATTGCACCAAATAGCTAGCATAATATTTAAGATCTACAAATAAAAAATTGGAAAGAATAGAAACGGCATCAAGAACCTAGTCCACCATTGGTTTGGTATTGTGTCTAAACCTTTGTTGAAAGAATAAACTTAATCATTGGATATGACTGTTATGCAGAGTTCAATGTATTAGGAGTTACAAGTAACCGAATGGTCACATGTTATTAAAGTTATTAGTCTTTAAGAGTCATTAATAGCGTATTTACTTTTGTATTTATTTTGCTAGATGAAGAGTCTTTTGTTTTAGTATAAATATGTAGTCTTTTATCAAGTTTAATAAGAGATAAGAGTTACAGCCATATATTTCTATCTTGAAAAATACACTTTCTCCATATTCTCTCCCAATAAAGTGGTATCAGAGCTTCAGGAAGCAACTAAAAGCGTCAATGAGTGACTTAAAATGTCTGAGAGCAACTAAGAGCGACAAAACAAAAAAATTCAAAATCATGATGAACAACATGATTAAATTTCCCCAGCTTACCAAAAATAATTTTAATGCTTGGTGCGTCAGAGTGAAAATGTTGTTGGTTTCCCAAGATGCTTGGGATATGGTCGAGACAAGCTATTATCAGTATGAGAATGAGGAGCAATTGAATGCTCAACAGATGGAGTCTTTGAAGAAGACGAAGAAGAAATACCAATAAGTACCCTCTCTCTCATTCTTATGTGTTTGGATGAGAATATATTTGTAAAAGTTGCTACTTCTTCTAGAGCCAAAGAAGCATGGAGTTGGAAATCGGGGATTACTTGGATATTTCTGAAGCCGCAAAAAACACTCTCAGATTGAAATTTATTTGGCCGGTTTACCAAATTTTCAATCGGATAAAATCAGAAAGAGAATCAAGATTAAGAATTTATTTGCAGTGAAATTTCAACCAAAATTTTTCTGTGCTTGGCCAACATAGTTTTGGTGAAATAAATAGCCAAAACGTCAACAGACATGCTGTTTGGGGTAGCAGCCATGCCCAAAAGACATGTTTCTTCCAAGATTCAGTTGTGTCCAACAGACACACTGTTTCGGACAAAAATTCATTTTCTGATGAATTTTTCCAAAGGATGCGTGGGTTCAGAGATAAAAAAATTTTGAGCTGACTTGGCAGCTCGACCCCAGCCCGGGGCGCTGCCCCAGGACCCTGCCAGGGGCTGCCGCCCCTCGGACCTTGCCTAGGGGCGCTGCCCCTAGACCCCACCAGGGGCTGCAGCCCCTTGGACCCCGCACCCAGGGGCGCTGCCCCTGGACCCCCCAAATCGTAAACAGTACCCCGAACAAGTGTGCACTCTACACTCTCCATACTTGTTCGGTGAAATGTCACGATCGCATTGGTCAAACTAGTTGATCCAATTACACTAAAATATTAACAATCCTCCCTCATTTTAGTGTAATCCTTGATTAACTAAACAAAATCACAACAAATAACAAACTTATGCATAAATGAAATATCGTGACGATTGAATTTCATCTTAGTATATTACACATTCCAAATATTCGAATACCAAGGTGTCACTATGGATTGAACCTTAGTTATTCATTATGAATACATGAAGATAATATACACATAAGTCAAAATTCTAAAAGTTCTAACTTGACACTATCTTTTACTAGCCTTGTGTCCTTATCCTTCATAAGCATATCAAAGCCAAGTCCAAGCTTCTTGAAGCAGCTAAACTTCATGCTCACATAGGTAGCTCTTTTACTCTTGCACCTGCATATGCAATTTTTCAAAAGAACTATTAAGAAGATAAACTTCAACCTCCTTTATCTTGTAGGTCTGAACATATACCTTGGGATGCTGTTACTAATGTGTTCCAATCTCCACATTGAATTCTACATCTAATGTCATATTAGATGGGAATTGGGTATCTCAACATGAGAGATTTCAGATGGACTTTAATCCCATCCCCATAGCTGACTTGTGTACAAGATCTCTTCTTAACCCTTTAGTTAAATGATCGGCTAAATTTTGCTCAGTTTTTACAAACTCTAGTGATATGACACCTTGCATGATGCATTCCCAAATCATGCTCTGTCTAACACTTAAATGTCTAGACCTGCCCTTATATACTTGTCTGTAAGCATTGACCAAGGTAGCTTCACTATCACACCTAATAGATATATGTGATATTGGTTTAGGCCATAATGGAATATCAATAACGAGATCTCTTAGCCATTCAGCTTCTTTACCAGCTGCTGCTAATGCAACAAATTCAGATTCCATTATTGAATCAGCGATATAAGTCTGTTTCTTTGACGCCCAGGAGATAGCGCCTCCCCCAAGAAGGAATACCCATCCACTTATGGAAGAACTATCTTCTTCATTGGATATATAACTTGCATCTGAATAACCCTCAAAAACTGAAGGAAATCCAGTGTAGGTGAAACCATGATCCTTGGTTCCTTTTAAGTACTTGAATACTTGGCTTAAAGCTTGCCAATGATGTGAACTAGGATTACTAGTATACCTACTAAGTTTTCCAACAGCAAAGGCTATATCAGGCCTAGTGCTAATTATGGCATACATAAGACTGCCAATGGCTCTCGAGTATTCAAGTTGAGATACTGCAACACCTTTATTAGGCAGAAGCTTAACACAAGGATCCAAGGGAGTGCTAACTGGAGAACAATCCTTGAAATTGAATTTATTCAAAATCTTCTCAATATAATGAGATTAGGAGATTGAAATAACATTGTTCTTCCGCTTAATTTGTATACCAAGAATCACCTCAGCCTCCCCCAAATCCTTCATTTCAAAACTAGATGACAAGAATTTCTTCGTTTCATTAACATGATTTTGGTCAGTACCAAAAATCAACATGTCATCCACGTATAAGCAAATCATAACTCCTTTACCAGAAAGATCAAACTTGCTATATACACATTTATCTGCTTGGTTGATATGAGAACCGTTAGACAAAACCACATCATCAAATTTTTTATGCCAAGCTTTCGGTGCTTGTTTTAATCCATATAAGGATTTCTTCAACTTACATACCTTATTTTCATAACCTGACACAACAAACCCTTCCGGTTGTTTCATATAGATTTCCTCATCTAATTCACCATTTAGGAATGCAGTTTTAATATCCATTTGATGAATTACAAGGTTGTGTATAGCTTCCAGGGCTATCAACAACCTAATAGTAGAAGTCCTCACAACAGGAGCATAAGTATCAAAGAAGTCAATTCTTTCTTTTTACCTAAAGCCTTGGATAACCAATCTGGCTTTATACTTTTCTATGGTACCATCCACTTTCATTTTCCTTTTGAAGATCCACCTATTTCCTAGTGGTTTGCATCTGGGTGGTAAATCAGCCAATTCCCATGTATTATTGTGCATGATAGAGTCCATCTCATCCTGGATTGCTTCTTTCCAGAATGCAACATCTCTTGAAGCCATAGCTTTATTAAACGTTTTTGGATCCTCTTCAATAATAAAACAATTTTGATACTGATTCTCAACCTCATCCCTCGATCCTTCAACTAAATAAAGATGAAAGTCATCTCCAAAAGATTTAGCTTTTCTAACTCTAGTACTTTTCCTAGATGGTCCAGGCAAGGAAATATTTCCACCAGATAAACTTTTAGAATGAATAGGGTTCTCACTACATGAATTCTGAATCATCTCTTGGTCTATATATAGATGTAAATCTATCTTCATCAAAAACAGCATCTCTTGACTCTATAACCGAGTTTATAGATACATAGTCATTAGATTCTATTATATAGAACCTATATGCATGGGAATGCTCTACATACCCAATGAAGATACAATCTATACCTCTTTCACCCAAGTTTTATCTTTTCGGTTCAGTGATTCTTACCACTGCTCTGCAACCCCAAACTCTTAGAAAACTCAACTTTGGTGGCTTTTTAAACCAACAATCATACGGGGTAATTTTATTCCTTTTATTAGGAATTCTATTTCATAAATAACATGCTGTTAGCATAGCCTCACCCCAGAATCCTTCACTCAAACCTGAATAGGACAACAAAGAATTAACCGTTTCTTTCAAGGTTCTATTCTTCCTTTCCGCCACACCATTTTGTTGTGGTGTATAGGGAGCTGTGGTTTGATGTATTATACCAGTAGATTGAAAATATACTGGATCACAATACTCACCTCCCCTATCAGTGCGTAAACTTTTAATGAAATTACTTTGATGTAACTCTATATCTTGTTTATAGATTTTAAATTTATCAAGAGCCTCATCCTTTGCATGCAACAGATAAAAATAACAATATCTGGATGCATCATCAATAAAAGTAATAACGTACTTTTTATTTCCTATTGAAGGCGTAGAGTCGCACAAGTCACTATGTATTAGATCCAATACATTAGTCACTCGGTTAACATTCTTGAAAGGTTTTCTGGTTATCTTTGTCAATATACAAGTTTTACATTTCTCACGGTTTAAATCAATGGTGGGTATAAGACTCATTTTAGACATATCTTTTAATCTTTTATAATGTACATGTCCTAGTCTAGCATGCCATAATTCTGATTTATTCAAATTTTTACTATCATTAGAGGAAAGCAAAAAAGAAGATATCACTAAAAGAAACTTTAATATTTAACATAAACATACCATTACATAAATATCCAAATCCTACAAAAGTACCATGTTTCGACAACATATACTTGCCACTTTCATACACTTGTTTGTACCATAGTTATTTAATACAACACCAGACAACAGATTCTTTTGAATCCCAGGAACATACAATACATTACTTAAACAGATACATTTTCCAGAAGTAAAGACAATATCTACTTTTCCAAGTCCTTTGATTGGTTCAGTCGCAACATTTCCCATCTTCAATATAGATCCATCTTCGATTGGTTGAAAATATTTAAACCAACGAAGATCCTTACAAACATGACTTGTTGCACCCAAATCAATCCACCAAGCAACATCATCATCCTGTACATAAAATGCTTCAGATATGAAAGACTCATAATTCTGATTAGAATTACAATTTTGCATTAAAATCTAACCTTGTTGCTTTTCAGGATCCTTAGATCCACTTGAACCAGAATTATTCTTCCCTTTACCAAATCAGCAATCCTTCTTGAAATGACCTGGTTTGCCACACTTCCAACACGCCACTTTAGGCTTCTTGTTGGAGAACTTATTGTTGTTTCCTTTAAACTTGCCTTTACTGCCTTTGTCACTGTTTGGATTCTTAGAAAATCCACCTTCTTCAACCATATTTACAGAAATAGTACCAACTTGGTTCTTGCTCTTAGGATTATTCTCAATCTCCTGAGCCCTTAAGGATTCTTCGATCCTAAGATGACTGCCAAGTTGAACCAGAGTCAACTCTTCTTTATTATGTTTTAATGTATGCTTGAAATCTCTCCAAGATGGTGGTAGTTTGTCAATGATACTAGAAATAGAAATGGATTCATCCATCTTCATATCATGTTTAACAAATTGTCCCAGAATCCTTAACAATTCATTATATTATTCCATGACAGGTCTAGTATCAACCATCCTGTAATTGATAAAATTACTGACCAGAAACTTCTTGCTAGAAGCATCATCTGCCATATACTTTGATTCCAGAGAATCCCATAGTTCTTTTGCAGATTCAACGTTTTGATATATATCGAATAGGGAATCATACATACCATTTAGAATGTGCCCAAGACAGATGTAATCATCATTCTCCCATTTGCAGCGCTTCCTTGTTTGTTCCACAGTTTTATTCTCTATAATTTTTGGTATGGGAGAACTTAGAACATAAACCACTTTCAGTGTTGTCAACAGAAAATGCATCTTTTTCTGCCATCTTCGAAAATCCTGACCCTCAAACTTATCCAGTTTTGCAAATTTACTAGACATCTCCTTAATAGTTTCAGCATTTGACATCTTCAGAAAAATAAATTTCAGCATTTGACATCTTCAGAAAAATAAATTTCAATCTCTGTTAGAAATCAGGGATTACTTGGATATTTCTAAAGTCGCGAAAAACACTGTCAGTTGAAATTTATTTGGCAGGTTTACCAAATTTTCAATCGGATAAAATCAGAAAGAGAATCAAGAACAAGAATTTGTTTGCAGTGAAATTTCAACCGAAATTTTTCTGTGCTTGGCCAACATCGTTTTGGTGAAATAAATAGCCAAAATGTCAACAGACATGCTGTTTAGGGTAGCAGCCATGCCCAAAAGACATGTTTCTTCCGAGATTCAGTTGTGTCCAACAAACACACTATTTCGGACAAAAATTCATTTTCTGATGAATTTTTCCAAAGGATGCATGGGTTTAGGGATAAAAAAATTTCGAGCTGACCTAGCAGCTCGACCCTAACCCGGGGTGCTGCCCCAGGACCTTACCAGGGGCTGCCGCCCCTCGAACCCTGCCTAGGGGCGCTGCCCCTAGACCCTGCTAGAGGTTGCCACCCCTTGGACCCCGCACCCGGGGGCGCTGCACCTAGACCCCCCAAATCGTAAACAGTACCCCGAATAAGTGTGCACTCGCACTCTCCATACTTGTTCGGTGAAATGTCATAATCGCATTGGTCAAACTAGTTAATCCAATTACACTAAAATATTAACACATGGGAGATCTTGGAGAATGCTTTCAAGGGGAAACACAAGGTAATCAAAGTTCATTTCCAGACTTTTAGGAGTGATTATGAGAATCTAAATATGAAAGATTCTGAATCGATCAAGGAATTATTTAATAGTTTCAGTTGATTGTCAATCAAATGAAGAGATATGGAGAGTCATTGAAAGATGTTCGAGTGATTGAGAAAATTTTGCATTCATTAATGGAAAAATTCTATTATATTATGGTTACTATTAAAGAGTTGAAAGACTTGGAGTATATGATGTTAGATCAACTCTTGGGTTTACTACAAGCCCATGAGGAAAGGCTAAAGAAGAGGGAAGAGCAAATCACTCAGATGTTATAGGAAATATTAAAATTGTGTGAGAAAGAAGAGAAGAAGCAACATGTTGCTAACACTAAAGGAAGTAATAGAGGACGTGGTCGTGGAAGAGGTTATGCTTATAGTGGTTGTGGATGGCCGCAAGGAAGATATAGAGGTTCTAGTTGGGTACAACAAAACTCAACTAAAGGTCAAGGAGGCAGAAACCCTCAATGGAATTCTAGAGGATGAGGCAAAGGAGGCAGATTTGGAGGGCGTGATAAAACTAATGTTTAATGCTACAATCGTGAAGTATATAAGCACTATGCATCAGAATGTAGTTTCAATGGCAGCCATAATGATCAAGCAGACTTTTTGGAGGTTAAAGATGGTGAGAATGCACCATTCTTGCTGTCATGTAGTGGAGATCTGGATAAAACCATAAAGTTATGGTATCTTCTTTTAGGAGCTAGCAACTATATGACTGGTAATAAAAATTTATTTTGCAATCTTGATGAAATCTCAAAGGGGAATATTAATTTTGGTGAAAATCAAAAGTTCCAGTCATGGGTAGTGGAGAAATTCTTATCAAGCTAAAAATGGAGATCGTGAGTTTATTTCTAATGTTTAGAATGTTGTGGCTTCAAAGTCCAACATTTTAATCATGGGACAACTTGTTGAGAAAGTTTATCATGTTGATATGAATAAGAGAAATGAGCTAGTTGTTCATAATGGAAGAAGATTGATTGCTAGAGTGCCAATGTCAACAAAAAAATATGTTTAAGTTGAAGATCGACAGTTACAGACCAAAGTGCCTAAAAGATTCTTTTTCTGAGTCAGCATGGTTGTGATATCTCAGAATGGGGTCATTTGTATTTTGGAGGCTTGGAGCACATGTCTAGAAAGAGGATGGTCAGTGGATTACCCTTCATAAATCATCCTAAATAGATTTGTGAAGGTTGTATGTAAGGAAAAATTTGAGAAGGAGTTTTCCTAAAGAATCCTTTTCTAGAACATCACAGCCATTGGAGTTAGAGTATACTAATATTTGTGGTCCAATAAATCCAAGTTCTCATGGTGATAGCAGTTGTATGTTGTTAATTGATGATTATACTCACAAAACTTGGGTTTATTTTCTGAAGGAGAAAAATGAAGCTTTCGAAAGTCTTCAAGAAGTTCAAAGCTCAAGTTGAAAATGAGATTGGCTTGAAGATTCGGTCATTAAGTATTGACCGAGGAGAGTTTACTTCACGAAAGTTTGATCAATTTTTTGAGTATCCATGCATTCGACGTTTTTTTACAATTGCTAGATCACCACAGCAGAATGATCTGATGGAGTAGAAAAAGAGGACCATTATAAATATGGTCCATAGTATATTAAAGAGCAAAGCTATTCCAAAGGAGTTTTAGGCAGAAGCTCAAGCATGTGATGTGTATTTGAACAATAGAAGTCCAAAATTAGATGAATATGACCCCTCAAGAAGCATGGAGTGGTAAGAAACCAAATATTTCACATTTAAAAGTATTTGGTTGTGTTGCTTATGGGCATGTAGCTGATGAGTTGAGAATAAAACTAGATGATAAGAGCGAAAAGATGGTGTTGATTGTCTATTCACCAAGTTCAAATGGTTATAAATTTTTTAATTCTCAGGCCAGAAGAAGGGTCACCAGCCAAGATGCGAAATTTGATGAAGGAAGTTGTTGGAACTAGAATGTTTTAGAAAATGATATTTATAATTTTCTTCCTTTTTTTGAAGATGGTGTGATTGTAGGTAAATACGACTTAACTGGACATAACGCGACTTATGATAGACATGAACAACATAATGCAACTTATGCCCGCATGAGGAGTTTGGATGATATTTATGCAAAAATGATAGAAGTGGATAACATTAATTCTGAATGTTTGTTGATACAGAACATGTCAAGTTTGAAGATGTTATAGAAGATGGCCAGTGGCAATTTATGATGGATGAGGAGATTAATTTCATCCGAAAGAATGATACATAGGAGCTGACCTCATTGCCGAAAGGAACGCTAGCAGTAGGAGTGAAGTGAATTATAAGGCAAAGAAAAATTCCAAAGGTGAGGTGGAGAAGTACAAAGCCTGCCTTATTGTAAAAGGCTATTCTCAGAAGGTTGGTATAGATTATGAAGAGTTGTTTGCACCTGTGGCTTGAATAGAAACAATCCGATTGATTATTTCCTTAACGACACAACAAGGATGGACAATTCACCATTTGGATGTGAAATCGGCTTTCTTGAATGAAAATCTTGAAGAAGAGGTGTAAGTGGAACAACCTTGGGGCTACATAGTTAAAGGTCAAGAAGACAAAGTCTTAAAGTTGAAGAAGGCTTTGTATGGCCTCAAACAAGCACCCAAGGGCTCAGTACTCATGTATTGATGAGAATTTCCAAAGATATTGCTTTACGAGATGTCCTTATGGGCATGCTTTATATGTAAAGGAGAGAACAAATGGAAAATGATGTTTTTGTGCTTGTATGTTCATGATTTGATATTCACAAGAGTTGATGAGAAGATGATTAAGGAGTTAAAGGAATTGATGTCAAAGAACTTCGAGATGACTGATTTGGGGCTAATATCTTATTATATGGCCATTGAGATACAACAAAGTGATGAAGGCATATTTCTTTCTATTATAACATATGTAGAAGTTGTTTTAAAGGACTTCAAAATGAATAAATTTAATTCAGTCTCTACTCTTCTGGAATGCAGAATTAAGCTTTCGAAGCATTACAATGAAGAGAAAGTAGATCCAAATATATTCACAAGATTGGTTGGAAGGCTGCATTTTTTGACATGTACAAGACTAGATATCTTGTATGGTTTTGGACTTGTGAGTTGTTACATGGAAGCTCCAGCATTGAGTCACATAGATGCTTCTAAGAGAATCCTCCGTTGTGTTAAAGGTATTATTTCTTATGGTTTGTTCTATTCATGTCAAAACAATAGCGAGCTATATAGATTCAATGATAGTTATTGGGGAGGAGATATTGATGATCGAAAAAGCACAACCGGTTTTATGTTCTTAATAGTTTTTGCTTGGAGTTCAAAAAAACAAGTAATTATCACATTTTCTACATGTGAAGCTGAGTATGTAGCAGCAACATCTTGTGTTTGTCATGCTATATGGTTGAGGAGATTGTTAAAGAGTCTTAATTTTGCTCAAGATGAAGCTATGAAAGTGTTTGTTGATAAGAAACCAGCAATTACATTGGCGAAGAATCCAATCTTTCATGAGAAGAGCAAGACATTGACACAAAGTATCATTTCATCCAGGAGTTTGTCAATAACAATGAAGTTGAGTTGAAGAATGTTTCGTCCAAATATTAAGTTGTGGACATTTTCATAAAGGCATTGAAGTTTGTTGATTTTAGCAGATTGAAGTCCCTCATGGGTGTTACGAAGATATAAGTTTAAGATGAGGTGTTGAATAAACTTAATCATTGAATATGGTTGTTACGTGGAGTTCAATGTATTATGAGTTACAAGTAACCCAATGGTCACAGGTTAGAGAAGTTATTAGTCTTTAAGAGTCATTAATAACGTATTTACTCTTATATTTACTTTGGTAGATGAAGAGTCTTTTGTTTTAGTATAAAGGCCAAACACATACGGACCCTCCTAAAGTTGGCAGAAACTGGCTGTTGCCACCCCCAACTTACAAACCTGACACTTTGCCCCCTGAAGTTAGCTAATCTGTATAACATAACCCTAAAAGCGGACTTGCTCAGTCTCATGCGGGACAATGTAATACACTCGCGCTGACATGGTGTAGATGCTGAAAAAAGTTGAAAATATTGAAAAAATCAAACCAATCATATTCAAACACATGGCATTGGTGTAAAAGTCAAAACAAGTCCCCAAAACTAATCCATTTAAATTCCTACTTACAATTTTGTTTTCATTTATACCGTATTCCCTAAATTTCCCAACACAAATTCCATAAACAAAAAATCATAAACATAAAATCATAAAATCATAATCCCTACTTTCAAATGCTTCGTTCCCGCTCTTCTCCAAATGCCTTCACTTTCCCATTTGCCTTCAAATCCTGCGCCGCTCTTTCTCTTCCGATCATTGGTAAACAACTCCATTGCCATGTCATCAGATCAGTGTGTTTACTAGAGCCCTTTGTTTAGACCTCCATGATTTCCATGTACAGCAAATGCTTTCTAACTGATGATGCACGCCAAGTGTTCGACGAATATCCTCAATCAGCCAAGCAAACAGTTTGTTACAATGCATTGATAGCTGGGTATGCTTTGCACAACAGAGTTAACGACGCGGTGTTTTTGTTTAGGGATATGAGAGAATTGAGTTTGGACATTAATGGGGTTACTATGCTGGGGTTGATTCCTGTTTGCTGGATTCCAAGGAATTTAAAGCTAGGGACTTTTGTTCATGGTTTCTTTGTAAAATCAGGATTGGACACAGAATTATCTGTTGGAAATTGCTTACTTACAATGTATGCGAAATTGGAGGAAGTTGATTTTGCGAGAAAGTTGTTTAATTTGATGCTAGGAAAAGAATTGATTACATGTAATGTAATGATTAATGGGTGTGCAAAATGGAGTTGTTATCTCCATTGAAAATGAGATGCTTTGGTGAGTTGTTCTTATGGAGTTTTGTAAAAACAATTGTAGGAATAAAAAATATGAATAATGGCGTATTAGAGAGAGTGTGAAGGGAGGAAGAAATTTAGCTTGATTATCGAATGAAAATGCTTTGGTAGGAGCTGTTGATATGGATTTTCAAAAAAAAGTTGCAGAAACATAGAAGATGAAACAATGGCGGAGAGAGATGAGAGGGAGAGAGGGGAGAGAGAAAAAAATGATATTAATTCTTGGAGAGACAGAAAAAGGAAAAAAATTAGCTTTCGGTCAAAATTAGTTATTTTTTATCAAAATTTCGCATTCAACTCGTTTGAAAATTCAAAATTTGCTACTCGGTGTTATGTTATATAGAAAAGTCAATTTTAAGAGATAAAGTGTCAAATTTATAAGTTGAGGGTCGTAATAACCGGATTGTATCAATTTTAGGAGGGTTCGTATGAATTTGGCCTAATATAAATATGTAACCTTTTATCAAGTTTAATAAGAAACAAGAGTTACAGCCAAATTTCATCTCTTAAAAAATATGCTCTCTCCATATTCTATCTCAACAACCTTATTATTTTCACCATAGTGAGTGGTCAAACTTGCTGATACGGCACAAAATAACTGGTTCCAATCAATGTTATCAATACCATATCGGGCTACATACCGACGAGGCTAATAGTACGCAGTATAATCGGTATTATCGGTATTTAGTGGTTTTATCGATTTTTTATTTTTAAAGAATATATATTATTTATGATTTTTAGTAATTATGGCAACGCTTTTTAAATTTTTAGCAACGTTTTTAGGTTTTTTATGTCTTAAGTCTTTAGCAACACTTTGTGATGTCTTTAGCAACATGTTTAAGTCTTTAGCAACACTTTTAGTGTTTAGTAACAATTTTCTATATCTTTAGCAACACTTTTATACGTTGCCAAAAATATTTTAAGAAAACCGGTTTGAAAATGTACCCCGGTTTACCCATTTTTTATAGGTTCAACCCGATTTTCTCTGATTTTTTATTAAAACAGGTATCTATACATACCATATCGTGATCGGTTCATGGTAAAACTGATCGAACCGGCCGGTACAGTACGGTATTCATAACACTGGTTCCAATAGACAACATATATTGCAGCCCACTTGCAGTAGTTGGGGATTCTGAAGCTGTTGTTTGCATGTGCGATGCCATTGAAGCCGGACGGTTCCCTTTATTCAATGACGGCAGTGTTGATACTGCTTAGGGCCGTTCCGGGTAATAGGGGTGATCACCTATGGCCCCGAGTAGAAAGAGTTCAAAAATAAAATTTATTAGCTTCTTAATTTGTAGTTATTTCTCTTATAAATCTTGGTTAAATATTGTAAGTTTAATTCATAACTTCTTCAAAATATTAATATTTTTTTGTAATGCTCAAAACTGAAAAGTCTTTTTAATACTTTTCATATTTATTTATCAAATGCCCTAACATGTTAAGACCGAGTCTCCTTGTAAAAAGGCATTAATTTTCTATCTCGCTCGTAATCCCCTAATAAGCTTGGGACGGGCCTGATACTGTTTTGGCCATCTATCTTGCCACCTGTAGCAGGGAAGTTCCAAAAGGATACAAGTGGGCTTGATTCATCAATCCTCTACATTATGTTCTCTGGCTATTAGAATGTTTCAATACACGATGCAAAAAATAATCACCTGGAAAGTTGTTACTTGATATTATCTTCTTCTCTTTTATATCCTAAACAAGGAAAGGTTTGGATATCTACTAGGATTCTTAATAATGATGCCCCTTTCTTCCTTCCACATGTATGTATGTCTTTGTTGTAGTCTAATTATAGCAGGAGCATTAGTAATAGCCTTTACTTGTCACAATTAATTCGATTTCACAATTTATTGGTTCTTCATTGTGTTAATTCTAACTAAGGGGTTGCTGGAAATTTGAATGAGAAAAATAAAATAGAGTGGAAATGCTAATTATAATTATAATTTCTACACATTTATTGATAAAATCATTTCATTAAAATAATGTTTGCTTAAGCCTTTATATAGGCATATAAAACTAATTAAGCACTCAATTAATTCCACTAACACATTCAACTACTTCACTAACTCAACTAACAACTAAAATCCTATTTTAATTAAATAAAAATAAAATCATAAATCACTACTTCCCACTAATGCACTTTTGACAATCTAAATACATTGTGGAAATATTTTAGGCATTTTCAACACTCCCTTTTACCTAAAATGCTCTAAATGAAAAATAAATGATAATTACAAGAGCACTTCTCTCTTGTTCCAATGGTGCATTTATCATCGATCAACTTGTTGATGCACTTCTCACCAACTTTAACTTATGATGTAGTATCTCACCATTGAACTTGTCGATCCACTTATCATCAACCTTCAACTCATGGAGCATCTCTCTGCATAAACTAATTTAGGTGTCTATGCAACATCTTTATTTTCTTAAACTTTGAAGTGACCAAAAATTTAATAAATTATCATAGTAATAAAATATACATACATGTTATCCTCTTGGTTAAGCAATTCTCCTCCCAAATTTATGATGCACTTGTCATCACAATCATACTTTTAGAGTTTCTTTATATTTTAACCCATCCTCACAAGTCCTTCAAGAAAATGGCTCTTGATATCAATTGTTTGAAATTTGGAGGAGAAAAATAAAATAGAATGAATATGATACTTATAATTTCTACACATTTACTGATCAAATCATTTCAAACAATGCTTGCTTAAGGCTTTATACAGGCATATAAAACGAACTAAAGCACTCAATTAATTCCACTAACACATTCAAATACTCCATTAACTCAAGTAACAACTAAAATCTTATCTTAATTAGATGAAAATATAATAATAAATCACTACTTTCAACCAATACACTTTTGACAAGTAAAGACATTGTGAGAATATTTTAAATATTCTCAACAACTCTGAATGATTTAATGATCCAGAGAAAGTGGAAAGGGTGATGGGTTCCTATCACAACAATTCAAAGTTTTAAGTTAAATCAAATATAACTAGGGATGATAATGGATTGGATATGAAGCGGATATAGATAAATTCATTCAAAATCCATTTTTAATGGATAAATCCATATCCGCTCCATATCCAATGGATTTGAAATTTTTATATCCTTATCCATATCTTAGGATATGGATTTGAATATGGATCATAAAGGATTTTAAATTTTTAGCCAAAATGATGCAAATGAGCTGTATTGCCCAAATGATTCCTGATTAACCCACGTTCTAATATTTCTATTGTATTCAATAATAAATTTTAGCTCATGTTTAAATATCTCTATTTAAATAAAATCAGTGCTGGTATACCCAAGTTCTATCCCAGATGTGAAAATACATTCCGAGAGCCGGTTTTATAAAAAATCGAAAAATCTCAAAAAATTATGAAAAATCCAGAAAATAAAAAAAATAAATGTGGTGTAAGAAATTTTCAGAAAATATTTTTGGAAGGGACTGAAAATGCGAAAATACGTCCCGAGGCCCGGTTTCGTTAAAAATCGAAAACTCCTAAAAAATTATGGAAAATCCGGAAAATAAAGAAAATAAATGTGATGCAAGAAATTTTCAGAAAAAGTTTCTGAATGGCTCAAAAATGTGAAAATACGTTTCAGGGATCGGTTTCGTAAAAAATTGAAAAATCCCAAAAAATTATGGAAAATCCGGAAAAAAAAATAAATGTGGTGCAAGAAATTTTCAGAAAATGTTTCTGGAATGGCTTGGAAATGTGAAAATACGTTTCAGGGACCGGTTTCGTAAAAAATTGAAAAATCCCAAAAAATTATTGAAAATCCGAAAAATAAAGAAAATAAATGTGGTGCAAGAAATTTTTAAAAAATATTTTTGGAATGGCTCTGAAATGTGAAAGTACGTTTCAGGGACCGGTTTTGTAAAAAATCAAAAAATTCCAAAAAATTATGGAAAATCCATAAAATAAAGAAATAAATGCGTTGCACGAAATTTTCAAATCCATTTTTGGAATGGCTCGGAAATGAGAAAATACGTTTCAGGGACTAGTTTCATAAAAGATCAAAAAATCCCAAAAAATTATGGAAAATCTGTAAAATAAAAAAAATTAATGTGTTGCAAGAAATTTTCAAAAAATATTTTTGAAATGGCTCGAAAATGTGAAAATACGTTTCAGGGATCAGTTTCGTAAAAAATCAAAAAATCCCAAAAAATTAGGAAAAATCCGTAAAATAAAGAAAATAAATGTGGTGCAAGAAATTTTCAGAAAATGTTTTTCGAGCGGCCCGAAAATGTGAATACGTTTCAGGGATCGGTTTCGTAAAAAATCTCAAAAAAATTATGGAAAATCCTGAAAATAGAGAAAATAAATATGGTGCAAGAATTTTTCAGAAAATATTTTTGGAATGGCTCGAAAATGTGAAAATAAGTTTCAGCGACCGGTTTGGTGAAAAATCAAAAAAATCCCAAAAATTATGGAAAATAGAGAAAATAAATGTGGTGCAAGAAATTTTCAAAAAAATATTTTTGGAAGGGCTCGGAAATGTGAAAATACGTTTTAGGAACTACTTTTGTAAAAAATCCCAAAAAAGTATGGAAAATCCAGAAAATAGAGAAAATAAATGTGGTGCAAGAAATTTTTAAAAAATATTTTTGGAAGAGCTCGAAAATGTAAAAATACGTTTCAGGGACTGGTTTCGTAAAAAATTGAAAACTCTCAAAAAATTATGAAAAATCTAGAAAGTAAAGAAAATAAATGCAGTGTAAGAAATTTTCAGAAAATATTATTGGAATGGCTCGAAAATGTGAAAATACATTTCAGGGGCCGATTTCATAAAAAATTGAGAAATTTTAAAAAATAAAGAAAATAAATATGATATAGATATACTAAAATAAATTAAATAAAGTAATTAAATTTTATATAAGAAAATTAAATTTAAGTCCAACCGGATATTCAAATGATTATCTTATCATTGAATTTAGATCGAATAAAAATAAATTTAAATAAATTGATATGGCTGTAATTTTACTACCAGCTTCATCAGTCACCAATCAACAGGCCTCCTTTAATGTTACGCTGACCCTAGTGATTAGGGATGGCAACCAACGGAATTTGGGTTTGATTCAATGGATCCAGTGTCAGATCCAATTAATCTTAAGCGCTTTAGATCCAGGACATATTCTCAAAAAACTTACATATCACATAAGTAGAAGGATTAAATAGAAATTTGAATCTACAAATATGAAGAAATCAATAAAATTTTGCATATAAATGGATATAACACAATGTATTCAATCGTCCCTAACAAGTTGTAAAATATTTAGGGTAAATTTAAAAAAAGTACCTTGTGGTTTTACTCATTTACAAAATGGGGTCTGAGGAATTTTTTTTACAAAATAGAGTCTGTAGTTTTAAAAAATTTATAAAAAGGGGCCTTTGACTTTGAAATAGTGGTGTTACATTGAATATATTAAACAATATAATATTCTAATAATTTAACCTTATTATTTAAAAAATATACGTCAGAGTACTTTTCGGAGATTTATTTTATTTTTTAAGATTTTTTATAGTTTGGTATCATAATTGAATTAAAAAAAATATTTGCGTTAGTCAAAAAATTTCAAAAATTTTCACTGATGTGTATTGTATTTTTAATAACCATCCCGCAAAAATTCAGATAAAAACAAACAATATTACCCTTTTTCGTGACATAATTTAACATTGAGGATCTTTTATTCACAAATTTTTTGAAACCACAGACTCTATTTTATAAAAAAAAAATTCCTCAGGCCCCATTTTATAAATAAGTGAAATCATAAGGTACTTTTTTTAAGTTTACCCAAATATTTCTTAGTATATGAATTTTGTTATAAAGCCTAATAAACAACTTTTCATATTTCCTAACTTACATAAAATTAATTTTATAAATATCTTTTTGGGGTTGTGCTCTATAACTCAGATGTTCTATTGGTGTGTGATCTATTGAGATAGACTATTTGGTTCTTGGCGTATTCAATTTTTATCTATTTCGTACTTGACATATTTAATTTTAGTACGATAACTTAAGATATTACTAAGGGTCGATGATTCTTTGCATAATCAACAAAATATATTCATGCTCCAAATAACGATATGATCATTTCACATTTTTTATACTGTTAGAAGGACGTTTTATATAAAATAAAATAGATCATGGACCAAATAGGCTAATATTAAATACATCCGTTACCAAATAGGTGGAAAGTGAATATATTATGCACCAAATAGGCAATTTTAATAGATCAGACACTAAAAAAGCATTTGAGTTATAATAAATTATCCACAAAATGTATTTAATGCAAGACCCAGACCATATTTGAAAGTTTTTCATGGACTCCTATCCGAATCTACATTCATTGGATCTAAAATCCAAACCCTAAGAAATGAATACGGACAAATATTACAATATTGTTGTTGTTCCGGCACCTGTATTTCTCAGAGTTAAAGATTTATAGATCTACATCAATGTTATCAAAATTATACCCGATACCATATTAATGGAGTGAATGGTATGCGGTATTATCGGTATTATCAGTATAATAAATGATTTTATTAATTTTTTATTTTTAGAACAATATATATTATTTAGCGTTTCCAGTGGCTATTGCAATGCTTCTGCGTGTTGTCAGAGGGGTTTTGGAAAAGAATATATATTATTTAGAGTTTCTAGTGGCTATTGCAACATTTTCTGGGTCTTTCACAATGCTTTTACTTGTTGAAAAGAAAAAATCAATTTTTGGTTTAACTCAATTTTTCTCAGTTTTCTCTAAAAACCGCTTTTAAATTAAACCGTACTATAGCCACGGCCGGTTCATGGTAAAACCAGTCTAACCAGCCAGTACGGTACGGCTTTGTTAACACTAATTTATATGTGATTAGATGCCAAGCAGACAGGATATCTACTTAAATTTTGGCTTATCTGTTGGTGCAACCTTGGACTCCAGATTTCGAGTCGTCTCGATCAAAGGTCCAGTCATTGGTTGCCTGGATTAGACTTCCTAATCTACCAGTGCATTATTATATGCCAAGCATTTTAAGAGTAGTTGGTGGAGTACTTGGATAGGTTATGAAAATTGATCGAAATACAAAAAATAGTACTAGAGGAAGGTACGCAAGAATGGCCGCGAATCTTGATTTGAGAAAACCGCTCATCTTGAGAATTGATATCGGAGGAAGGATTCAAATGGTTGAATATAAGGGTATCCCTACTATTTGTTTTCATTGTGGTCTTTATGGACAATTTAAGGAACATTGTGCAAAACTAAAGGAGGCCAATAAGAGCACTAATGAGGCAATAACAGTTTCGGAGGGTACGACGGAGTTGGGGAAGATTCCATAGGAGGTGGTAGAAAAACCTAGAAATTTTGGGCCTTTGATGCAAGTTAGTAGGAGGGCACTGAGGAAACCTCCCTCGCATTCTAACTCGTCTTCAACAAATTATCAATCGGGGGCGTTGTTGAATAAATCATTGTAGTAGGAAGGAGCTAGTGCACATGGCTCTCATTTTCCGGCCTTGAACAATGAGAGGGGTGTTAAGGTAGAGAAGGGTGATGAAGAGGAGATGGGCTTGGAGGATGACGTTGAGGCTGATGTAGCTATGATGGATGAGGAAGTGGTTGGAAGAGTTGGCATTATCGGGGGTAAGGTGGACAATGTGGTGCATACAGTAATAGGTGATGATTCTGATACTTTTAAAAGTACTCATGAGACCCCATTGGTTGAGGAAAATGCCACGTCAGATGAGCTACCAGTGGTGTTATAAGGTGGTGTTTAAAATGATGTAGTAGAGGGAGCTATGATGAAGATCGATGAGAAGAGTAGTCATATTAGAGTTACGCCTATAAGACAAAATTGGGTGGCTATGGCAGATGTAATGAAGAAGACATATAGGCTCAATAGTGCAAATCATACAGTGGCGCCTCTTGATGCTTCCTCATCTCAAAGTGTGAGGTTCTAAGCACGCGGGAAGGAACCTTTTCCCGCTCGAACAAAAGAAAAATTATCTTTGGATAGAACAGGCCCTGATAAGAAGCGAAATGATAAACCTGTTATTGTCCCTCCCAAGCTAGGTAAAAATCTTAAGCTTAAAAATAAAGATATGCTTAAGCTTAAAAATAAAGATATGAAATCTTTATTAGAGGAAGAGGAGGCTATTTTTGATGTTTCTAATATGGATCTTGAGGTGGTGGTGGTGGTTGGAACTATTCCAATTGCTTAGTCCTTATAATGGTGGTTTTCTTTATTTACTATTTTTAATGGATTGTAAGCTCATTGTTTGGAATATCCAAGGTGCTTGTGATAGTGATACTAAACATTTCATAAGGAATCTGTTTACAAATCAATAATCGGTAGTTCTGATTCTCCTTGAGCCACAGACTAGTGGAGAGGAGGCTAATCGTGTTATTAGTAAGTTGCGCTTCAATTGCTCACATAGGGTAGATGCGGCTAGTTTTTTAGGTGGGATTTTGGTGATGTAGAAGAATTTTATTTCAATTGATATTATTAAAATCCACCTGTTATTTATCCATATGTGTCTTAGAATGAGGAATGCTGATGTGGGTTATTGTACGGCGGTTTATGGTAGCCCATTGAAGAATGGAGAGAAGAAGTTTATGGTCTAGTTTAGCGAGGATTGCGTCATCAATAAGGGATAGGTGGATTATTGCTGGGGATTTTAATGCTCTATTGTCTGAGTGTATGGGACGCCGAGGTCGTCGGCTTAGGGCATGTCCTGAGTTTAATGAGATGGTTCATTCTTTAGCTCTAGTTGATTTGGGATTCACGGATCAAAATTTATGTAGTGTAGAGGGTTACTATTTGAAAGATTAGACTGAGTCTTAGCTAATGAGAATTGGGTGCGATATATTAGAAAACAATGATCCGGAAGAAAATGCCTAAGTCCAAGAAGAATGCATCTGGGTAGATGTTTTGAAGAAAATAAATCTCAAGTCCAAGAAGAATGCATCCGGACAAGATATTGAAGATAGCAAAATCCTAAGTCCAAGAAGACAGCATCCGGAAGAGATCATTGGAAGAGCATACGGAACACTAAAGTCTGAAGACATCTGGAAGACAAATTTCACAAGATAAAGGGAATTATTCAAATATCAATTTTCTCTCTAATTGGTCTGAAGTCAAACCTACCTTCTGCCTTGGAGAATGAAAGAGTGATAACTTGCACCAGTTCAGCAAAGGACGAAAAGCCTGACACAGAATTAAAAAAAGGTAACTACCTTTTTAACCTAGACCAATAGCAAAGCGCGTGGAGTCCAAATGAAGACAAATTTTGCATAGAATTTTGCAGAGCACAAAAAGCTAAAGAAACGACTCTAACATTTTTGTTACTCCAATCCCAATGAATTCAAACAGGACATTTATTAGGTCTAACAGAAAGATCACTGGCTCCTGCTGTGCCAACACTTATCTGATCAACAGTGAAGATTCAAGATCTCTCAACGGCTGCATTTATGATCCAAGACTATAAAAGGGAAGCTTCACAAGTTGAGAAGATGCTGGTTGTTTTGAGAAAGCTTATACTTTGTGAAATCTGCTCTACAATCAGTGTCAAAAATCCCTCCAAGAACTAAACCTTTAAAATCAGTTTGTAAGAATTCTCAAGTAAAATTATAAACTTGAAGAATTTAAAAACCAATCTTTTTAAGATTATTGTTGTAATATCTCATACTTGGGGTAAGTATTGAGATTGGGGACTTAGCTTGAACTAGGTAGAGTTTCAGTGGTATATCTCTTAGAGAAAAGGACTCAGCCAAGCTAGTTGTTAGTTTTGGTGGTATATCCTACATCCGGAAGAGAGAATCTACGGAGACAACCTACAAAGGACTTAGCCAAGCTAGGTGTTAGTTGTGGTGGTATATCCTACATCCAGAGGAGAAGAAATCTCCAGAGACAACTGTAAAGGATTGATTTCTGCCTGTGAAAGAAATCTCACTAGTGGATTTAAGCTTGGAGGAGGAAACTTTGGGGACTAGAAGTAGGCGGAGCCGGACCAGTATAAAAACCACTGTGTTTGATTTCCTTTACTTTAAGTGCATTTTACTTAATATCTGCATTCCCCGAATCCTACAACTTCGGATCATATATTACACACTACACAAACTTTTTTAAAAGTCTATAATTCTGCAAAAAGGGTCATTCACCCCCTCTAACCTTAGTAAAAACTCCTAAGGGACCAACAAGTGGTATCGGAGCAAGTGCTCACAACTAGAGACTTAACAATCTCGAGCTAAAGGTCCAACTTGATTTTATAAATCAAAATGAGTTATCAGAATAACTCACATCTTCTCCCGTAGGGTATATCTATTACTCGTCCCCCACTCTTCATTGGTGAACACTACACATTTTGAAAAAACCGGATGAAGAATTTCATTTAAGCATAAAGCATGGATGGCCATTAAGGATGGCTCATATGTCCCTACTTATGAGATTGAGGGTATCACTATTAGAAAACCCTCTTATCAATGGGATGATAATGATTATAACAAGTTGAGTGAAAATCCAAATGGTATTAATATGGTTCATTGTGCTTTGAGTGCAGCTGAATTCAACAGGATCTTAGGCTGCGAAATAGCTCAAGAAATTTGGCAAAAGCTTGAGGTGACTTATGAAGGAACCAATAAGGTTCGTAAAGCCAAGATTGATCTCCTCCAGCAAAAGCTAGAAAATTTCAAGATAGAGTCAAAGGAGTCAATTAGCAATATGAATATCAGATGCACAAATCTGGTAAATAAAATGAAAAGACCAGGAAAGGAGATCATAGAAGAAGAGATGGTGAAAAAGATTCTCCGGAGTCTCACGAAAGAACGAGACAACAAGTAGACAGTAATTGAGGAAGCTCATGACCTAAATTTCTATGGTTATAATGAACTCATTGAAACCCTCTTGACTCAAGAGCTATCCCTGGAAATATATAGCCAACAAGAAAAGAAGTTTGAAGAGAAAAAGGAATTGCTCTCAAGCTAGACTCCTCCGGAGTAAACTCCTCTGGAATAGAAAAGCAGTCAAGGGAATATCCCTATAAAAAGGAAGAAATGGCTATGCTGGCCAGACGATTCAAAAGATTCCTAAGAAAGGAAGAAAGAGGGTCAAAGAGAAGGTCCAGAAGCTTTGACTCCAAAGAAGAAATGAAAGCAACTCTAAAAATGACAACTACAAAAAAGGTCTAGAGGATAAGGAAGTTCAAGAGAAGGAAATGGTCTGCTTCAAATGTCATGAGAAATGACATATCAAAGCATAGGCTCAAGAAAGAGAAGAAGTACAAGAAAAAGGCAATGGTGACCACATGGAGCGTTAGTGAGGAAAGCAGTAGCTCTTCAACATTAGAAGAAGAAGATATTACCAACTATGCATTCATGGCACTAATTGAGTCGGAAGTAGAACATTCTGGAAGAGGAACAACTCAGCAAATCACTGAGGAAGATTAAGAATCAGAGTCTGAGTCAGCCAGTACAGAGGTAAACTCTCACTCTAACTTCATTTCTAACAATGATCTTGCTAGAGCTTTAGAGATTGTGATCAATAATCTAAAGAAGAACACCAAAGCCATCAAACTTCTTCAAAGACAAGTAATGGAGGTACCAGAAATGCTAAGGCTATGGGACAAGATATCAATCTCATAAGGGCTACAAAGCACTGTGAGAATGTTGAGGAAAACTTCATAAGATCCCAAGTTCAAATACTCAATGCAAATATGTTCAGTCTTAAAAGGGAAATAGCCTTGATGAAGGAAGTTGTCAGAAGGAATCCAAAGCAATCCGGAAAGAAACCAGAATCCTTTAATCCAAGAAGAAACAAAGTCAGTAGAAAACCTCAAGCACAAAGATACATAACTGCTCAAAAAGGAAAAGTTATGGTAATCTATGATGACCAACCAGTCAAGAAAAGGAAGAATCACATAGTAGAAATAGCTCCTCCAGCTAACTACTGAATATAAACTGGACAAGCAGACTTGCAACTTTCCAAAGCTAGGTATTCCGGAGATTATAGGAAAAAAGATCTCTTGAAGATTGAGAAGAAGCTTGAACTGATCAAACCCATTTCTGGGTGCAGGTTTTGTGAAAGAAATAACCATATAACTAAAATGTGTAGATTAAAAATGGATATTATGATTTTAATCAATGGCCGGAAATGGTTATTAACCATAGAGGACCCAAATTTGATTGGGTACCCAAACCCTCTTGATTTATTTTGTAGGTATGCATGAAATCCATAGAAGATTAACAAACTTGGTGTATTGATAGTGGATGTTCAAGGCACATGACTAGTGTTGAAAGCACCTTCATCACATTAACCCAGAAGAAGGGAGGAAAAGTGAGCTTTGGAGACAATCAAAAAGGACAAATCATTGCGCAAGGAACAATTGGATTTGAATTAAAAATAGAATATGTCTCTCTAGTTGATGGACTGAAATTCAACATACTCAGTGTTGCTCAACTATGCGATAAAGGGAGAAAGGTGATCTTTGACTCTGGAGGATGATCGATCATCGATTGTAAGCCCAATCAACTTATTCTTCATGCACCTAGAGTAAATAATGTTTATTCTGTTAACATTAAAAAGGAGAAAAAGAATATATGCTTAGTGTCTAAAGAAGAAGAATCATGGCTATAGAACCGGAGGTTGGGACATGTTAACAGGAACCTCCTGTCCAAACTAGCCACAAAAGGACTAGTTGAGGGTGTTCCTAAGGTTTCTTTTAACAAGGATCAAATATACACTGCATGTCAATTAGGAAAACAAACCAAAAAAGTTTTCCTTCCATTCCCTATATACCTACTGGAAGAGTCCTTGAACTACTGCATATTGACCTTTTTGGTCCAATTAAACCCATGAGCGTAGGTAGAAGAGAATACATCATGGTTATTGTGGATGATTATTCCTGTTATACCTAGGTAGCATTGCTTGCTACCAAGGATGTTGCTTTTGAGCATCTCTCTAGAATATTCATTAGAATAGAAGTAGAACAAGGCAAAAATATTGCACACATCCGGAGTGATAATGGAGGAGAATTCAAAAATAAGCAATTTACTGAATTCTGTGAATTCAAAGCCATTGAGCACAACTTCTCTGCTCCTCATACTGTTAGGAAACAATGATCTAGAACACAATCAATCCGGATTAGGTTTGAAGAAAATAAAAAATCTAAGTATAAAAGAACCTAATTAATTACATCTGGACACAAATCCAAATCATCTAGAGTCCAATACAAGTGAAGACAAACACCTAAGCATTAATGGAAGCATCCAGTTAAAGTTTGGAAAGGAAACAAACTTTGAACCATTCAAGATCAGCATCCAAAAGAACTGATTGCACAAGCATCTGGAAGAAGATAGATCCGAAAATATTGAGTCTGAAGACATCCGAAAGACTCATATATCAAGACAATGGGAAAAGTCTCTAAGACAACTTTTCACTCCACCTTGTGGTCTAAACAAAGTCAAAGATGCTTTCCCTATAAGTAAGACAGAAGAGACATCTCGCACTTTTCAAAAAAAGGACAAGAGGACTGATACCAGACAGAAAAAGGGAACAACCTTTTTCCCCTAAACCAATAAGGAGGCGCGTGAAGCTCACACCAAAAAGCTAATGGTATAAAAGTTGGTGTGACACTAAAAAAACAAGGAAAACGATGATTGACATCTTTTCAGCCTCAATCTCAAGGATTCAAATTGGTCAAATTACTGTCTAACGGATTGATCAATGGCTCTGAAAGCACCACATCTTACCTGACCAACGGTGAAGATTAATTACAGCTTACCAACCCAAAACGGCTATATTTATGATGGAAGCCTATAAAAGGGAAGCTTCATAAGTTGATAAGGTACTGGTTGATTTCACAAAAGCATTTAACAAGAGAACTTGCAAGAAAGCAATCAGATTCAAAAATTCCTCCAAGAACCAAATCACTGGAAATCAGTTTGTAAGGATTCCTAAGTAAGTTATAAACTTAAGGAAGTCCAAAACCAAAACCTTTGATAAAGACCAAAGTGTAAAATATCTCCTACTTGGGTGAGTAGTGAGATTAGGACATAGCTTGAAGTAGGTGCTTTAAGTGGGATCTCCCTGTAGGACTCAGCTTAGATTCAGGGCGGAAGTCTAGGTGGTATTTCCTGCTAAAGATAAAAGGACTCAGCTAGAGGTAGGTGCCTCTAATGGTATATCTTACATCCGGAAGGGGTTACCATCCGGAGACAAACTGTAAGGGTTGATTTCTGCTAGTTTGAAAGAAATCATACTAGTGGAAAAGCTCAAAGGAAGGAACCTTTAGGGACTGGACATAGGCGAGGCCGAACCAGTGTAAATCATCGTGCTTGATTTTCTCTAACTCTTTACCCATATTTGCATTATATTTCATATTTACATTATCCAGATCCATAACATACGGAAGCCATTAAACACGCTACATAAGACTTTTTAAAGTCTGTTAATTTCACCAAAAATGATCATTCACCCCCTCTAACCTTATATAGACCCTCACATGGACCATCAATTGGTATCAGAGCAAGTGCTCAAACGAGAGATCTAACCATCTCGAGCTAAAGGTCCATAAATTTTTATCTAAGAATCAAAAAGAGTTTCCAAAACTCAGTGCTCCTTTTGGAGGATATGTCTATTACCCGTCCTCCACTCTTCACCGGTGAACACTACACATTCTGGAAAAACCGGATGAAGAATTTCATTTAGGCTCAAAGCATGATGGCATGGATGACCATTAAAGACGGTCCATATGAGCCTACGCATGAGGTAGATGGTTTAACCACCCTGCAAGCCCTTGAGCTTATGGGATGAGAATGATTATAACAGATTGTATGAAAATGCAAATGCTATTAACATGCTTTATTATGCTCTGAGTGCAGCTAAATTCAACAGAATATCCGAATGTGAGACTGCATAGGAAATTTGGTAGAAACTGAAAGTGACCTATGAGGGAACAAACAAGGCCAAAGAAGCCAAAATAGATCTACTTCAACAAAAGCTTGAAACTTTCAAGATGGAGCCTGAGGAGTCCATCAGCTGCATGAACACTAGATATAAAAATATAGTGAATGAGATGAAGAGGTTGGGAAAGGAGATATCAGAAGTAGATATGGTCAAGAAGGTACTCTGGAGTCTCACTAAGGAGTGGGATGACAAGAAGACTGCCATTAAGGAAGCTCATGACCTAAATATCTACGGTTATGATGAGCTCATTAGCAATCTCTTAACTCAAGAACTATCTCTGGAGAGATATATCCAACAGGAGAAAAAGCCTTGCACTTAAGGCAGAATCCATCAAATCAGCTTTGTTCGGAGATGAAGAGCAACTCAAGGAACCTTAAAGTAGCAAAGAACAAATGGCTATGCTGGCCAGACAGCTTAATAGGTTCTTGCAAAAGAAAGAAAGGAGGAAGTCTATAAAGTATGAATCCAGAAGATCAAGGGAAGACACATTTAGAAGAGACAAGCCAAGAAAGAATCCGAAAGAAAGGAGGGATCTGGAAAAAGAAGTTGAATGTTTTAAATGTAGGGAGAAAGGCCACTTTAGAACCAATTGCCCTAAGCTTTAAAGAGCTAAAAAAAGCACAAGAAGAAGGCAATGGTGGCAACTTAGAGCAATAGTGAGGAAAGTAGCAGTCCATCCTTAACAGAAGAAGAGGAAACTACTAACTGCATTTATGGCTCTAACCGATCTGGAAGCAGAGTAATCCGGAAGGAATACCTATAAGCAAGACATAGTGCAAATCGAGGAATCAGAATCAGAAATAGCCAGTACTGAGGTAAACTCTCACTCTAATTCTGTTTCTAACCTTAAACTTGCTAGAGCTTTAGATATTGTGATCAAGAATGTGAGGAAGAACACAAAAGTCAACAGATCACTAAGAAGACAAGTGATGGAGCTTGCTGAAGATGGTGAAGTATTAGCACAAGATGTAAATTTGATAAGAGCCACCAAGCATATTGATATGGTTGAAGAGAACTTCCTAAGAAATCAAGTGCAGATATTGAGTGCTAACTTGATTGGGTTAGATAGGGAGCTAACCCTGATGATGGAAGCATCCAGAAGGAGATCAGGCCCCTCATAACTAAGAAGGAACCCAAGGCAGCATACACAAATAAATCAACATCCAAGTGCCAAAGGAAATCCAAAGCCTTCCAAGTACATAAGCCCAAAGATACACTACTTTAGAAAAATGAAAAGTTAAGGCTGTATACAATCAGCAACCTATTAAGCAAAGAAGGAACCATGCAGCAGAAGTTGTACCCTCAACCAGCTTTCGAATACACACCGGACCATCTACAAGCATACAAGAAGCTGGATATAGATGAAACTATGGGAAGGAGGATCTTAAAAAGATAGAAAAGAAGTAGGAGCAGAATAGACCCATCTCAGGGTGCAGGTTTTATGGGAGAAACAATCATATTACTAAATTATATAGATTTAAAAATGGTTATTATAATGTCAATCCTTGGCCTGAAATGGTTGATAACCCGAGAGGACCCAAATCTGATTGGTTACCCAAACCCACTTGATCTATTTTGCAGGTATGCCTTAGATCCACAGTAGATCAACACACTTGGTACATTGATAGTAGATGCTCAAGGCACATGACAGGTGATGAGAAGGAATTTATCACATTAACCCAGAAGAAGGGAGACAAAGTGAGCTTTGGAGACAATAAAAAATGGCAAAGAACAAATGGCTATGCTGGCCAGATAGCTTAATAGGTTCTTGTAAAAGAAAGAAAGGAGGAAGTCCATAAAGTATGAATCCCGAAGATCAAGGGAAGACACATTTAGAAGAGACAAGCCAAGAAAGAATTCAAAAGAAAGGAGGGATATGGAAAAAGAAGCTGCATGTTTTGAATGTGAGGAGAAAGGCCACTTCAGAACCAAATGCCCTAAGCCTAAAAGAGCCAAAAAAGCACAACAAGAAGGCACTGATGGCGACTTGGAGTAATAGTGAGGAAAGTAGCAGCCCATCCTCACTAGAAGAAGAGGAAACTACTAACTGTGCATTTATGGCTCTAACCGATCCGAAAGCAGAGTAATCCGAAAGGAATACCTCTAAGCAAGACACAGTGCAAATTGAGGAATCAGAATTAGAAATAGCCAGTACTGAGGTAAACTCTCACTCTAATTCTGTTTCTAACCTTGAACTTGCTAGAGCTTTAGCTGTTGTGAGCAAGAATGTGAGGAAGAACACAAAAGCCATCAGATCACTAAGAAGACAAGTGATGGAGCTTGCTAAAGATGGTGAAGTATTGGCACCAGATGTAAATTTGATAAGAGCCACCAAGCACATTGATATGGTTGAAGAGAACTTCTTAAGAAATCAAGTGTAGATATTGAGTGCTAACTTGATAGGGTTAGATAGGGAGCTAACCCTGATAAAGGAAGCATCTGGAAGGAGATCAGGCCCATCACAACCAAGAAGGAACCCAAGGCAGAATACACAAAGAAATCAACATCCAAGTGCCAAAGGAAATCCAAAGCCTTCCAACTATAAAGTGAAGGAGGTTAGCAGGCAACCACAAGCCCAAACATACACTACTGTAGAAAAATGAAAAGCTAAGGTTGTATACAATCAGCAACCTGCTAAGCAAAGAAGGAACCATGCAGCAGAAGTTACACCCCCAACCAGCTTTTGGATACACACCGAACTATCTACAAGTGTACAAAAAGCTGGATATAGATGAAACTATAGGAAGGAGGATCTTGAAAAGATAGAAAAGAAGTAGGAGCAAAATAGACCCATCTCAGGGTGCAGGCTTTGTGGGAGAAATAATCATATTACTATATTATGTAGATTTAAAAATGGTTATTATGATGTCAATCCTTAGCCTGAAATGGTTGATAACCCGAGAGGACCCAAATCTAATCAGTTACCTAAACCCACTTGATCTATTTTGCAGGTATACCTTAGATCCATTGTAGATCAACACACTTGGTACATTAATAGTGGATGCTCAAGGCACATGACAGGTGATGAGAAGGCATTCATCACATTAACCCAAAAGAAAGGAGGCAAAGTGAGCTTTGGAGACAATAAAAAAGGACAGATCATTGGACATGGAACCATTGGATTTGAATTAAAGATAGAAGATGTCTTACTAGTTGATGGAATGAAGTTCAACTTACTAAATGTAGCCCAACTCTACGACAAAGGAAGAAAAGTCACCTTTGATTCCGGAGGCTGCTTGATCAATAATAGTAAGTCTAATCAACTCATTTTTATGCACCTAGAGTAAACAATGTCTATTCTGCTAACATTAAAAATGAGAAAAAGAATATATGCTTGGTGTCTAAAGAAGAAGAATTATGGCTATGGCACCGGAGGTTGGGACATGTTAGCATGAACCTCTTATCCAAACTAGCCAAAAAGGAATTGGTAGTGGGTTTACCTAAGGTTGCTTTTGATAAGGATCATTTATGCACTGCATGTCAATTAGGTAAACAGCATAAGAAAAGTTTCCCTTCCATCTCCTACATTCCTTCCAAAATAGTGCTTGAGCTCATGCATATTGATCTCTTTGGTCCAATCAAACCATTGAGTTTAGGTGGAAGAGAATACACTATAGTGATTGTGGATGATTATTCTCGCTATACCTGGGTTTTATTGCTAGCAAGCAAAGATGAAGCCTTTGGCTAGTTCTCAAAAACATTCATCCGAATAGAAGTAGAACAGGGCATAATCATTGCACGCATCCGGAGTGATAATGGTGGTGAGTTAAAAAATAAGCACTTCGCTGGATTTTATGACTCTGAGGGCATTGAACATAACTTCTCCGCCCCTCATACTCCTCAACAGAATGGAGTTGTTGAGAGAAAGAACAGGACTGTAGTTGAGATGGCTAGAACAATGCTAAGTGCGAATTATTTGCCAAAATATTTCTAGGGAGAGGCCGTAAATACAACATGCTATATTTTGAATAGAGCTCTCACTAGAAAGACCATAGAAAAGACCCCCTATGAAATCTGGAAGGGAAGAAAACCCAAAATTAGGTACTTTAAGGCATTTGGATGTAAATGTTACATCCTAAATGATAGAGAGCAACTACAAAAATTTGATCCTAAATCTGATGAAGCAATTTTCTTTAGCTACTCAACACATAGTAAGGCATATTGAGCCTTCAATAAATGAACCAAACTATGGTAGAGTCTATACATGTACATTTCGATGCGACTAACCATGCAGGTAAGAGAAGTTCCACTCTAGAAGATCCAATTCCGGAAGCTAAAAAATCTGGAGAAAAGAAGGAAGTTGGAATTCTTGATTCATTCTAAATCAAGAAGTACAAAGAAGAAGATGAAGGAATATCCTTTGATCCAGAAGTACAACAAGTTAATCTCAACCCACAAGAGATTGATTTCAATGAAGGCCAAGAAGAAGTATTTGAGATAGAAGTGGAACAAGCTTCAATCCAACATGAAGGCTTATAAAGGGAAATTCGGACTCACAGAAATCATCCGGTAAAAGCTTTTTTGGATAATGTCCAAAATCCAGTCAAAACTAGAGGATAACTCAATAGGATGATGAGCCATGCTGATTTTGTCTCTCTCATTAAGCCAAAGAAATTTCAAGATGCTGAAGGAGATGAAAGCTGGATGATGGCAATGCAAGAAGAACTAGATCAATTCACCACAAATGATGTGTAGGATCTAGTGGCACCTCTAAAGGGAAAGTCAATCATTGGCACCAAATGGGTATTCCGGAATAAGCTAGATGAATCCGGAGTAGTGGTAAGGAATAAAGCAAGATTGGTTTCCCAAGGCTACAATCAACAGGAAGGGATTGATTTTGAAGAAACATTTTCCCCTATAGCAAGACTGGAGGCAATCCAGATTTTATGTGCTTTTGCATCATGCATGGGATTCACATTGTTTCAAATGGATGCTAAAAGTGCATTTCTCAATGGAGTTATCTAGGAAGAATTCTATATAAAGTAGCCACCTGGATTTGAAGATTCAAAGCATCCGGATCATGTCTACGAGTTGAAGAAGGCCCTCTATGGATTAAAGCAAGCACCTAGGGCTTGGTATGAGAGACTCACAACATTTCTCATATCCAAGGGATATATCTGGGGCAAAGCAAATACAACCCTCTTCATCAAGAAAAAGAAGAATGATATTATTCTGGTCTAAATTTATGTGGATGATATCAAATTTGGGGCAACAAATGAAAGGATGTGTGAAGAATTCAGTTTTTAAATGCAGAAAGAATTTGAGATGTCCATGATGGGAGAACTCAATTTCTTCCTTGGTTTACAAATCAAGCAAAGTTTGGATGAGATTTTCATTAACCGGTCAAAGTATACTAAGGAGATCTTGAAGAAGTTTGAAATGGACAAGAGCAAACCAATGTCCACTCCAATGGGTTCTGATATAGTCCTATCCAAGGATTGTGAAGGAGAAAATATTGATCAAAAACTCTATAGAGGGATGATTAGTTCACTTCTATACTTGACATCAAGCAGGCCTGACATATACTATATAGTCTGTTACTGTGTACGGTATCAAGCCAATCCTTAGGACTCTCATCTCACGGCTGTAAAGAGAATCCTTAGATATCTCCTAGGAACCACTGAAGTTAGGCTTTGGTATCCTAGTAATGGAGATTTCACACTCTAAGGGTTCACTGATGCAGATTATGGCAGAGATAAAAAGCACATCCGGAGGTTGCCATTTCCTTGGAGATTGCTTGGTATCATGGTACAGTAAGAAGCAAACTTCAGTTACTTTATCAACCACAGAAGCAGGATATATGGAAGCTGGAAGTTGTGTATCTTAACTCCTTTGGATCAAGCAATAACTAGAAGATTATGGAGTTTAATCCGAATGTGTGGATGTTATGTGTGATAACAAGAGTGCCATTGATGTGTCAAAGAATCCAGTACTCCACAGCAGGATGAAGCATGTCAACATAAGGCATCATTTCATCCGGGGATCATGTGATGAAGAAGGATGTTGCCTTGGTTTACATTCTAACAAATGAGCAAAGAGCAGATATCTTTACTAAGCCATTAAGTAAAGATCAATTTGGTAAGCCAAGGGAATCAATTGGGATGTCTAATCCAATTTAAAGAAAATCCAAAAGATAGTCTAAGGTTAGTTTGAATTCCTGGCGAGACAAAGAATCTGGAAGAGAAGAAGATTTGAAGAAAGCTCCGCTCCGGATGGAACATTGCCACGTAAACAAACAAGAATGACATATGGCAGTAAAAGCGTAGAAAAGTAACTATTCCCTTTTGAATTTTAATGTTTATTGGGTGTTACATGCACGGTAAATTCAACAGTTAGTTTTCAAAATAAATCGTTCTCATTCTCTGGTTCAACGTTTACCTCTCTCCTAAAATCCCGATTGCCATGTCATCAATACAGCCAAATTAACGGCACCCGGATTACCATTATGCCCTCACTTTGAAAATCCTATATAAACCCTCAAAATCACCATCTTCTTCACGCGAGCAATAATCATATACTGTTACTCTGCAAAAATTAAAACTCAAACTCTAAACACTAAAACTTCTTTCAAACCTTCTCTCAAATGGCTGCCATCATGACTAGCGAAGGACCTAAAATGCTTCTCACTCAAAATATCTTTACAGATTTCGATCTGAAAGATGAAGATTTCAAATCCCTAAAACTCAAAACCAATGACTCTATTATCCCCATAAACTTCTTGGGCGATAACTTCCTGTTTGAAATATACCCCTACTCAAAATTGATTAAAGATCAACACTTAACTGACTTCCTCAAGATCAACTGCCCAACATACCCGGATTTGGTTAAGGATTTTTATGACAATCTCAGAGCTCACTCCTTCCATAATGCTTTGAGAACTCAGGTCCAGGGTAAGGTGATTACGACTACCCCTGAATTTTTTGAAAAATTCCTGAACATGAAAAATGATGGGGTCCAGTTGAGAATCGATGGGGATGAACAGCAAGTGAAGTAGGACCTTAAGATATGGCTGCATCCTAATTATTTTGGGGATAAATATTCAACATACTTATCAAAAGTGCCAAGATACCTCCAATACACACTTGCCAAATTGGTACTTATCCGGAAGGGCTCCCTTATCACAGTGTCATCCTTCCAACATTGAGTGTTATGGCACTTGGTGGAAAGTAGAGTTGTTAACATGCTAGTACTGATCATCCACTACATGAGGCAGTCCAGGAATTCTCATAATGCCCTTATCACCTGAATTCTGATTGCCAATAAAGTAAACGTAATCGGATTCCATTCAGTAACTGAAAAGGAATTCTAGAAAAGAATTTTAAAAATTTAAGCTTTGGGGAGACCTAGAACAAAGAAAAGGCTAAAAAGTTAAGGGATGACAAGAAGAGCATGGCTAGAAAGGCCGTGGGTCAGGTGGTAGGGGCTCCGGTTCCTAAGAAAGCAAGAACCACGAAGCCAAAGGCAAAGAAGGAACTTACCTTGGTTCTGGCTGGGGAAGTTAATGAGGATACTCTATCCTTAACCCAATTGATGGCCAAATCTCTAGCCAAAAAGCCAAGAAGAAGGCTAATTAAAGCTATAGATAAGGTGAAGAAACCATTATGTGAGCTGGAAGCAAGGGAAACTATTACAGTAGCTACTGCTATAATTAGAGAAGGGTATCAGAAGGGACAGAAATAGAACTTAAGAGCTATACTAATAGAAGAGAATGAATCTTATAATAAAGAAATAAGGGATGGGGAATATGCCCCCAAAAAAGCAGCTCCGAAGGAGAGGATTAACATTCACAGAAGCCTTAAAGACAGAGAAAGCTAGAGCAAAACTCCCAATCTGGAAACCTGCTGCCAGAATAACTATTCAGGAACCAACTCCCAAAACCACCACTCTAGTCAAATCTAGAAAAGAGAAGGAGATTGTGCCATTGACCAAAAAGCCAATACCTGAAGATAATTTATTCCCGAAAGATCCCCAATTCGTTAAAATGATGTCGGCTGTGAAAGACAATCAAAAGATCAATCTTTTGACAAAAGAGGCACCCAGAGGCTCATCCGGTATAGCAACATCAAACAGCCCACCAGTCCTTATATCATCAAAGGATTTGGGGCTTCTTAAAGAAGCAAAGTACCAGGATGAGGATTTATTGAATTTTCGAGCTCGATCCAGACCTCTTCCTGAAAACTTATTGAATGTGACCCTAGAAGTAGTAGAACTAGAAAGTCCTAAAAATGCAACTGGAGGGAATGGTGAGGATAATTCCACTATTCTGGGATAAGAGATTATTATTGTTTCAAGTTCTCTACAGGCAATAGAAGGAATGACTGAGGATATTACCAGTCATTCAGGAGTTGTGGAGGTTGAGGAAGGAAGTATAGAAGCAGCTGATCTGAACCAAACGCCAACTATGGAGGTAATCCCCAACTCAGTATCATTTGATATTAATGTTGACATCACTACTAGTGTTAGAACAGAAGTTGAACATAGGGACAACTTAGATTCACATTCTCTAATTGCATCTAAGGATCAGGAGTCCAACCCGGAACATAAAGTTTCAAAGGAGGGACGCAGTCTGAGAACCAATGAGTCCTAGAGTGGACTTAAAGAGCGAGGATAGTCTAGAGGAACGGTTGGAAGAAGAGAGGGAAGAAGAAGAAAAAAGAATCAGTTGAGGTAAAAACATCTGGATCTTATGAGACCAGAAGCAGCTCTAAATCCGAAACTCCTCTAGCAAGCCCAATAAGAATACCTGCTACCAATGAAAATCCAACACGAGCTAAAAAGAAATCTACAACACTTAAGATTCTACAAGAGGCTACTCATGAAGAACAAGAGGAAAGCTACATCAAACAGAGCCTCCGAAACATCTACAAACATTTGGGAGCTATAGAAAAGGTACTTCTAGAAGAATTCCAGCCTCTAGATTTGAAAAAGGAACTTAAGGTGATTAAGAGGGATGTCTAAAAAGTAGCAGAGAAATGGAGGACTTTCCCACTTTTGATCTAGTGGCAGAAGTCTCCCTTGCTAAGGTAAAATCAATCCTTGAGCAAATAAACACAAACATCGCCGGAGCCAACAGATCTGTAGATCAGGCCAACACAGTGGCCACAAATAAATGTGCTAAAATCTTGGACAAGATCACATCCTCTTCCACAGATCTATCTACTAAGCTTAAGGAGTACCTTGATAACAAGTTTAAAAGCTTGTAAAAATTCATTCTGCAAGTTGTTATAAAGGGTGAAGGAGATATTGCTTCAGCACTACAACTGTTAAATGAAGAGCATCAAGCAACACAAGATATGCTGACAAACTTCCTTGATGAAGGTCTTCCAAAACTTCTCAAGAAGCAAGTGGATGATATAAGTGATGATCGTGGAAGCCACTCTTCCGAAACTAATGATTTGATTAAAGCTCTAAAAGAGGCTTTCCACAAGGATCTCACTACGCTCAATTCCAATATCCATAATGTCCGGAGAGAATTCTGCAATGATATTGACTCCTTAAAGTTAGGTATGGCTAATCTTTCACTCTCCTCATTCAAATATTCTTCCACCTCCATCCAAGATACCCTTGTCATTCCAATGGTCAATGATCTTGTCAAACACATAGGCGACACTGGCTTTTTCGGATACAAGTGCATGTTTCCCTACTTTGATAAAGAGGATCAAGCCTATGTACTTAGAATGATTCCAGATATGAAAAAGTCTTACAAAGAGCTTCGGGCATTTTTAAAGTCCTGTCAACTTCTTCCGGCCACTGTTGAAACCGTTTTTAAGAAACGCTCTCAAGGTAATATAGATTACTCCATTTACTCAAAAGCATGGCAAAAAAGCTGGGACAAGAGATCATACATGTTAATAGACCCCCAACAAGATGAAAACAATAAGGGGGAAGAAAAGCTCAACCAGTAAAGGAGGAGAGGATATGGACATAGATAGGTAAATGTGCAGCTAGCTATTGACCTCGTGTAAAAATTTTGTAATAGCTAGCTTAGACAATTTTTCACTTATATGTACTCTATATTTATAATCCTAGACTTCATTGATGGTAACCATTATTAACAGCAGAAGTATATGTATAGTGAAACACATTTACACAAAAATGCTTCTAAGTACAATCTGTAATTGTACTTCAAAAATTTAGAAGCCAAAAATGCAAAAATATTGGGGGAGTAGGATGCTTAGATTTCGGGGGAGTAAAATCTATAAATGACTAAGTATCAAGATCATACTTAGCTTATATAAACTCCTTTCCCTATGCTTAGTTGTCTTGGGTTTTTGTTTCCATAAAATGGGGGAGATTGTTGGGAAATAATGATCCGGAACACGATCAATCTGGATCAGGTTTGAAGAAAACAAAACACCTAAGTATAAAAGAACCTAAGTAATTACATCCAGACACAAATCCAAATCATCTAGAGTCCAAGACAAGTGAAAGCAAACACCTAAAGCATCCGGTTAAAGTTTTGAGAGGAAATAAACTTTGAACCATTCAAGATCAGCATCTAGAAGAACTGATTGTACAAGCATCCGAAAGAAGACAGACCCAAAAATATTGAGTCTTAAGACATCTGGGAGACTCATATATCAAGACAATGGGAAAAGTCTCTAAGATAACTTTTCACTCCACCTTTTGGTCTAAAAAAATTCAAAGATCCTTTCGCCATAAGCAAGACAAAAGAGACAGCTCATACTTTTCAGAAAAAGGACAAGAGGACTGACACCAGATAGAAAAAGGGAACAACCTTTTTCACCTAGACCAATAAGGATCGTGTGGAGCTCACACCAAAAAGCTAATAGTATAAAAGTTGGTGTGACACTAAAAAAAGGAAACGATCACTGATATCTTTTCAGCCATAATTCCAAGGATTCAAATAGGTCAAATTACTGTCTAACGGATTGATCAACAGCTCTGGAAGTGCCACATCTTACCTGTCTACGGTGAAGATTAATTACAGCTTACCAACCCATAACAGCTACATTTATGATGGAAGCCTACAAAGGAAAGCTTCATAAGTTGAGAAGGTGCTGGTTGATTTTATAAAAGCATTTAACAAGAGAACTTGCAAGAAAGCAACCGGATTCACAAATCCCTCCAAGAATGAAATCACTGAAAATCAGTTTGTAAGGATTTCTAAGTAAGTTATAAACTTAAGGGAGTCCAAAACCAAAACATTTGATAGAAACCAAAGTGTAAAATGTCCCCTACTTGGGTGAGTAGTGAGATTAGGATATAGCTTGAAATAGGTGCTTTGAGCGGGATCTCCCTATAAGACTTAGCTTAGATTCAGGGCAGAAGTCTAAGTGGTATATTCTGCTAAAGATAAAAGGACTTAGCTAGAGGTAGGAGCCTCTAGTGGTATATCCTACATCCGAAAGGGGGTACCATTCAGAGACAAACTATAAGGCTTGATTTTTGCCAGTTGGAAAGAAATCACACTAGTGGAAAAGCTCAAAGGAAGGAACCTTTGGGGACTGGACGTAGGCAGGGCCGAACTAGTATAAATCCTCGTGTTTGATTTTCTCTAACTCTTTACTCATATTTGCATCATATTTCATATTTGCATTATCCGGACCTATAACATCTGGAAGCCATTAAACACACTACACAAGAATTTTTAAAGTCTATTAATTTCATAAAAAAGGGTCATTCACCCCCCTCTGACCTTATATAGACCCTCACAGGGACCAACACATACACCTAAACAAAATAGGGTTGTAGAAAGGAAGAATAAAAACATAGTTAAAATGGCTCGTACAATACTAAGTGAGAATAGCCTGCTAAAATACTTTTGGGGAGAAGTTGTAAATACTGCATTTTATATCGTAAATAAAGCTCTCACTAGAAAGAACATAAACAAGACCCTATACGAAATCTGGAAGGGAAAGAAACCCAAAATTGGGTATTTTATAGCATTTGGATGTAAATGTTTCATCCTAAATGATAGAGAGCAACTAGGGAAATTTGATCCAAAATCTGATGAAGCAATCTTCCTTGGCTACTCAATACATAGTAAAGCTTATAGAGTATTTTACAAAAGAACTCAAACTGTGGTAGAGTCAATACATGTAGATTTTGATGAGACTAACCATACAGGAAAGAAAAATCAAGATGTAGATGACATAGTTTCGGATGAAGCAGAACTAGTGGAAATTAAGGAAATCTCCCAAGCAAAGAAATACAATGAGGAAGATTGAGAAATCAAATTCAACTTAGATCAATCTCCAAACAATCCCCAAAATGCTAGAATTAATTTCAATGATGAACCAGAATCAATTGAAAGAGTTGAAGCTAATGGAGAACAAGTTCCACAACAATATGAAGACCTTCAAAGGGAGATCCAGACTCACAGGAATCATCCATTAGAAGCTATTTTGGACAATGTCCAAAATCCAGTTAGAACCAGAGGACAGCTCAATAGAATGATGAGCCATGATGAATTTGTCTCACTCATAGAGCCAAAGAAGTTTCAAGATGCAGAAGGAGATGAAAGTTGGATGATGGCCATGCAAGAAAAACTGGATCAATTCACTAGAAATGATGTTTGGGATCTAGTACCACTTCCAAAAGGATAATAAATCATTAGCACAAAGTGGGTGTGAGCGGACGACGTTTCGCAAGGCAGTAGCGGGGCCGGGCCCGGTCGGGCCGACCCATTGGCGTGTCAGGGAGATGAGTGTGATGTGTTTGGAAAATGATTTTGCATATTTTAATGCACAAAAGATACGAGATCGAAATCCCGTATTTAAAATAGAGTCGCCACCCGGTTTAGCTCAACCGGGAAGTATTTCGGTACGATTTTCCCACCGGGTGGTTGGACCATACCTTAAGTAGAGATTCCGAGTTCGGATGATGTTATCTATTTTTCATTAGGCCAAGTTAAGATACTACATTTTTTTTTCTTAATCGGTTTAATCCATCCTATTTATTTGTATTTTCAGTTATTTTGTTATTTTCGCGTTTATCAAGCAATTGAAACAATGTAAAGTATTTACAACCGTTCAAAAATAAGTGCGGAAAATAAAATTATTACAAGGCTTCCAAGTGCTGTACATTTTTCTATGCGATAAATAAAATACCTGAATATCCAATATACGTCCGCCTACAGAAGATGGTTAGCACGGGTATAGCATATTTTATTTAGAATATTATAAAGCCCGGTCGGATGGCTAAAATGGGATTTGAACAGCGTTTTCGACAAAATTCCATTTTAAAACAATTTTTAGGCTCAATCATTATTTTAACCGGATTATAAATGAAAATAAATTTGCTGTTCAGAAAGTCATATCACCGACGATACAACTGATGCCGCCGGCGACATGAATGATGTCGCTGGCGACATGAATGATGTCGCTGGCGACATGGTTGATGCCGTCGGCGATATCAATTATGTCACCGGCGGTATCAGCCTATAGGCAGCAGTGGTGGCAGTAAAAATGACCAAAAACCCAAAAATGGATATAAATTGACGAAAATTAACATAAATCAGTAATATTAATGCCAAAGAGCTGTGAGACTCAGGATTTTTACCTCGAGGTTGTGAATCCACCTCTTCGTGAACCGAAAGAAACACCTCCGGGGAGCTTGTTACGATGATTTAGCAGCAAATTTAAGTGCTTATGGTTTCTAAATTCAATCAAGTTGATTTTAACTTAAAGACTTTCTAATTTCAAACTCACAATCAGAGAATTCAAAGAAGAAAAACCAGGAAAAAAAATTGATCGGAATCCCTTTTTTTTGTTTTATCTAATTCTTATCTCGCTAGAATCTATTCTCACACTAAAATCTTCACTTCTCAATTCCCTCTTATTCCTCTCCTAAAATGCAGCTCAAGGTGTGCTTTTATAGGTGAAATGGGGCGCTTTTTGAGGCCTTTTTGAATAATTCCACCGAACGTGGCCGAAAGGCTGTCTGTGAAGGCAATCATTTCGGGCCATGCCGCCGGCGACATGGTGATGCCACCGGCGGTATGGTCGATATCGCCGGCGGTATGGTGATACCACTGGCGGCATGGATGATGCCTCTGGTAGCATCAGCCTCCAGCATACCGACAGCTAATGGGTCAAAAAGCCAAAAAAGTCAGGAAAAGTGGTTTAATAGTGGATAAAAAGGCATCTTTTTTACTTTTAACAATATTTTAAAGGGTATTTATGATTTGGGTGCCAATCATCGGTTCAAGCTCCCACCGGACGCGTTATCAGCCACGTCGAACTGTATTCTACCAAATAAAAATTCGCGAGGAATATTATTTTAGTAATAAAAATTCCAAGGAGAATTTTTAATTTGAGGCATTAAAATCGGGTACATGTTATCATCGTCTCGCGAGAGGGACTGCAAAATCCCATGCTCACAGGCTGCCCCTCGAGGGATCACTGCTGCCACAGGTCAGTATGATCATACGAAAGAGCAAGGGATAGGAATGATACCTAATGGGTGACCGCTTTGTCCCTTGGTCGGACTTTCACATTAAAGAGATTGCCCTTCAGTCAGGCTCGTGCTTTGTAGAGATTGGTTGCCCCTTGGTCGGACTTACGCTTTATGGAGGTTGGTTGTCCCTTGGCCGGACTTATGCTTTGCGGAAATTGTCCCTTGGTCGGACTTGAGCTTTGTAGAGATTGTCCCTTGGTCGGACTTATGCTTTATGGAGATTGGTTGCCCCTTGGTCGGACTTACGCTTCGTAGAGGTTGGTTCCCCCATGGTCAGACTTACGCTTTGTGGAGATTAGTTGCCCCTTGGTCGGACTTGAGCTTTGTAGAAATTGTCCTTTGGTCGGACTTATACTTTATGGAAATTGTCCCTTGGTCAGACTTGAGCTTTGTAGAGATTGTCCCTTGGTCGGACTTATGCTTTGTGGAGATTGTCCCTTGGTCAGACTTACGCTTTGTAGAGATTGGTTCCCCCTTGGTCGGACTTACGCTTTGCGGAAATTGTCCCTTAGTCGGACTTGAGCTTTATAGAGATTATCCCTTGGTCGGACTTATGCTTTGCGGAAATTATCCCTTAGTCGGACTTGAGCTTTATAGAGATTGTCCCTTGGTCGGACTTATGCTTTGTGGAGATTGTCCCTTGGTCAGACTCGTGCTTTATGGAGGTTGGTTGCCCCTTGGTCGGACTTACGCTTTCTGGAAATTGTCCCTTGGTCGAACTTGAGCTTTGTAGAGATTGTCCCTTGGTTGGGCTTCTGTAAAAATCTAATTTGGAGGAGCGATGTCACCGGCGGCATGAATGATATCGCTGGCGGCATGGATTGATACCGCCGGCGATATGAGTGCCACATAGCAGCTTTGACTGGTCAGATAATTTCAAAATTTGAACTAAAAGAGGCGATGTCGCTGGCGACATGATTGATGTCGCTGGCGGCATAGCATGGATTGATGCCGCCGGAGGCATGGACGGACAGTTTCAGATAAATTAAAACTCCTCAAATTCTGTGCGGCAGTTTAAAAAGGAATTGAAACTCTTTCTTCCCCATTTATCCCGAAACCGCATCTCCCTCTCCTCTTCTTCTCCAAAGCTTTTTTGATTTTTTTTTCTTTGTCTTTGAAATTATAAAGAGAATCACCAAGGCTTTCAGGGGCAAATCTAAGGCTAGGGAGAGCCTGCCCAATTCTTCCGTTGAGGGATTGAAAACCCTCTTCATTTTTACTATATATGGCCTGAAGGAGACGACCAAAATGTATGGCTATGGCATTAACTCTCCTATCACCAATCTGACCCCGGAGAAGGAGAAGCACCTCTGCTATATCCGGGTAATCTCACAAAAACCCAAATCTATTCTTTTTGGGTTTGATTTGATTTGGCTATAGATTTGAAATCATGCCATGATAGGTGGGTTTAAATGTGAAATAGATTGGTCATATTGCATCCTTCAGGATCGATTATTACTGTTTTTAGGCTTATTGTTCGATTGATTGCAATTTTTATGGTTTTGGCATGATGGGTGCAATTTCGGGAGAAAACTGGTTCTGCCCGCACATAGTGATGTCGCCGGTGATATGAGTGATGTTGCTGGCGACATCAGTCCTTGCAAAAGGGCTTATGGGAGTCTTATGTCACTTCTATTTAAGGTGATGTCGTCGGCGACATGAACCATGCCGCTGGCGGTATGGAGTGATGCCGCCGGCGACATTGCTTTCAAAAGAGGCGACATCAGCAGCTTTTCTGATAAAAAAATAAGCAGGGCTGATCCATTTTATTTTCAATTTTACAGCCATATGAACTGACTTATACGGGGGGAATGGGCACCATCAGTGATTGGTGGCACCATATCTCGGAGAACGACCCCGAGCTCGTGCTTGCAATTAACAAGATAGGGTTTGGGGATTTGGCGTGGATAATGCCAACGCTGATGCCTAAGCTTTCTCATTCTACAGTAACGGCCCTAGCTGAGAGGTGGTCCGAGACCACCCATACCTTCTATTTCTCTTTTGGGGAAGCAATTACCCCCTCTAATGTAGTAACCATGACCGGCCTCCCCTAGACGGATGTGGTCATACATTTTGACGCTTACATGGACAAGTACCATCTTAAGAGGCCCGTGGTGAGGAGGGTGAAGGAGTTATTTGGTCTGAAGCTCGTTTCTAGGCGGCTATACTATAGAGAGTTATACCATCACTATACCCGAGTGGACGTAGTGCCTGAGGAGGAGAGGGAGGCTTACGTCCGGTCCTTCGTGATTTCTCTACTCACTGCGTTGTTCTTTCTAATCTCGGGGAGTAAGATCAATTATGTGCTTATAACTGCAGTGGAAGATGTGTCGGGAATCAGGAGGAAGAATTGGCCAAGGGCGATCTTGGCCCAATTGTACCACGGGCTGGACGTGGGAGCCCGGAAGAAGGAGAAAGCCCTTCCCCTTTGCCACCTGCTACTCCAGGTATAACTTTTTAGAAATATTTCTCTTGATAGCATACGTTCTCATTTATTGCATGACGCTTTTTGAATTGATTGGTCATCATTTGTGCAAGCCTGGGCCTTTAAGCATCAGATCCTCCCACCGGTGGAGTTTAAGAAGGTTGTGCCGTCGGGCTCTCATTTCCTCGCTCGCTGGTGCGGGGGCATCGGTGGGAAGGCCAAGTACCCTACGAAGTATAGGGAGGTCCTAAGGAGCGCGTGGTTGAGCTCGGTATGCAATTTTTGATTTAGTCTTTGTTTTTTACACTTAGATGGAACCAAAATCGCCTATGGACTTATATTGGTTGTTTTGATGTAGCTCATCTTGGATCCATTCGATGGGGTGGAGAATTTAGCCGAGGTTTAAGGGTCCGGAGAGAGGTGGATAACTGTCGGTTTGTGATTGAGTGCCCTCTGTCCCAACAGTGGTATCTAGGTGAGCACGTCCGGGGCTGGAGGTCCGTCCCGGTGGTTGCTAGACCGGTGCCTACCGATCCTCCCAGGGGCTTATGGTGGCCCCATTTGGTGATCTCTTCTGAGGCTGATAAAGCTGATTATATTGAAGGGAATGGCCGAGTGATCCCTAGTGTTCCTGGCCTCTACGAGCAGCTTTTATAGCGTCTACTCCCTGTGTGTCCTCGCATCTATGGAAATGATACGATTGAGTATCAGAACGAGCAATGGTTGAAGGATGAGAAGAGGCGCCTCAAAGGCGTTATGGACGTTGATGAGGAGAAGGATGATGAGGATGAGGCGCTTGAAAGGGATGTTGCGGTCGACCCTGAGGTGGAGGATGAGGTAGGTGCGAACGTAGCTAGCGGGAGCGTGCTAATGTCCTAAGGGTAGCAACGTTCTTTTGAGGTATGATTATGCTTGTGTGTGTGATTTTGAAGTCGTTTAGGAACGTTGTTGACATATGGCTTTCATGTTTTGCAGGAACCAGCGAGAAAGAGGCATCGGGATAACCAAAGTGGGACCCGGTACTATGGTGTGCCGGAGGGCATAAACTTTGTGGAGGGGCGTTTGGTCAATCCGTTGGAAACCACCTTCCTGCTGATGAACTCCCGAGGCGAATTCTCCTATAGGAATATTGGCTTGAGCCGGCAAGCTCTGATTTTCATGCCTGAAAATACTACTTATGTAAGGCCTAATAATTATTTTATTATTAAGCCTTAGATTCGGTTGTCTAAGGATTTGCCTTTTGGATTTTCCAGGTAGCGCGGAGTCATGTGGAGCAGCTTGCAGAGAACAATTTTGTTCTCCGGGATACCCTTATTAGACAGTCGCTCCTCGTTCAGGTATTTTATGCACATGTTAAGATGGGATGCATGTATGGATGTTATGCATGACATGCACTGCTGATATTTTCTCTAGTTTGCAGGATTTCTTGGCCTTTTCCTTGTCTGATGCTAATGCAGCCCGACGGCGGTATGAGGAGGAGAATGCAGTCCTACAGCATCGTATGAGTGATCTCGAGGGTCAGCTGGCAGCCATCGCTCAAGAATGGAGAAGTAAGCAAAACCTGGACCGTACGCACCCCGAAAGCACCAGTTGTAGGGGGATCAAGATGTCTGCCGGTCGACGTGCGTTTACTGCGGCTAAGGAGTCCAGTAGTGTGCCTATAACAAAGGGAAGGGAGGAAGACGAGGATGATGTTGATGACTGGTTTGCAGGCCCCGATGACATTTCATCCCGCCCGGCCGGCAGTGGCGGGCATGCTTAGTTTTACTTTATTTTGCTTTTTTTAGTTCTTTGTTTGTACCCTCGATACTTTGCGGTTTGGTTTTGGGATATTTTGAGTGATTTGCACCTCCGGGCTTTTATTTTGAATAAAAAATGAATTGCTATTTGATAAGGCATTGGAAACATAGCATAGGACTGTTTATAGGCTTTGTACAGGTCTGAAATGGAAGAAACGCTTCTAATGCCGCCGAAAAATTCACTCCATGTCGCCGGCGGCATGGCCCATATTGCCCAAATTCACTGAGCCAAAATAAATTATGCAGGGCTATCTGAAAGTCCATATCGCCGGCGGTATCATCTGATATCGCCCAAATTCATCCTATATCGGCAGCAGCATCAATTACATCACCAGCGGCATCACCCATATCGCCAGCGGCATCAATTTTCCAGCAATCTAATTTTGACCATTCTGTCCATTTCTGTCATGGCAACCCATAATCAAAAACTACAGGGTTTTCTGCAGAGTCTAGGGAATGCAGGCTCGAAGAGGCTCAAAAAATTTAGGCTTTGGGGGTTTCGATATGTCACGGCGTGGCCCGTAAGCCACGAATTCCTTCGAGCGGCACTGTCTTTTTAGGATCCAATGGACCACATCTTCTGATTTTCATCGTTCGAGCTTTGCCCCTTGCTCGAAGAATTCCATGCTATTTTAGGGACACCGTATCCTAAATGTGTTTCACTGGCGTTGCTGGACTTTCATTTTGGCATAGATGGAATTCCACGAGGGCTATAGAATTTAGATTCTGTTGACCCATTTCTGTCTCAATCGCCCGATAAACCTGGGTTTCAGCTCGAAGCAGTTCTAGAGTGGTGTCGTGGAGTGCCCCGATCCCATCCTGCTTGGCCATTCATGGTGGCATTACTACTCATGGCGGAGTTTATATGTGGAGTAAGCCTGATTACTCCGCTCAGGCTAATTTTGCTCATCAGTCCTATGTCAACAGGGGCTTCCCCATGGCTGTGGGTTTGGCCGATGTTTTATTAAATGTGGATGCTGCTTCTGTTGACTCGTCACTCATCGAAGATCAATTCATATTATTACAGGTATCTTTTGTTCTTTCTGATCCGCATATTTCTTTCCCACATCCTTACCCGAGTTTTGCATTATAGGTGTGGCTGATGGAGCAGCTAAAGTTGAGGGAGGCGCCACGAGGGAATCCGAAAAAATATATTCCCATCCATCTGAGAGAGAGAGAGAGGGCTTATGCGGGTTGATTTTGACGAGTTGACATATAATGATTGGGTGCCTATTCTGAGGGGGTATACTGACGTGCAGGTTCAGTGGGCTAGTCCATGGTGGAGAATTCAGGATGTGGTCATAGAATCTTGGGGAGCATGCGTTCAACTGATAGGTCTAGAGAAATCTTCATTTTATACCCCCTACTGGCTATGTCGTCAGTATGGCAAAAGGCAGAGGGTCACGATCAAATTGCCCCATAATCAGATTGGAGTTTACAAGGCTAGGTGGGTTAACCATATTCAGGAGAAGTGGTCCAGGGAGGCTGTATTTGAGATTCTGGATTACGATCAACTAGAAACCACTGAAATTGAGACACACTACAGAGGATGGCTTGCCGAGATAAGAGGTTTGCCGACCCGCCGAAAGCGGTCATGGGCCCGCTTTGAGGGGGAATGTGCGGAGCGGGGAGAAGATCCTTCTTCTACTAGCACACCGAGCCGGATCTCTAGGTACTGTGACAATGATGCGGGAAGTTAGTTTTGAGTCTTGCTTTTGTCGAAACCATCAGGTCTCTCTTTTTTTTATTTTATTTAAATAATCTAAAATGAAACAAAATGAACTCTGTTCAAAGCTTGTCGAAGTTGTCTTAAACTTATGAATACAGGATTCACATAAGCATAAGCATTTAGATTTTAATAAAAGAGAACTTTTATTAATTGAGATAAAGTAAAGTACATGATGTTTGGTTGACATTCCCATTGATTTAACTCCCGATGCCGACTAGCCGAGATCGGTTTTCTAGAAGGCACTCGCTCTTTACTCACATACCCTAACTTTTTCCTAGATTGCCCTTCTCAGGTTTTCTATCTAGCGGGTTTGTCTTATCCCCAAATTTTTGCACGGTTGGTTCGCAGAATACCAATCGTCGGGCATCACCCTAATTTTTGCCCGATCAGTAAAAGACTGAAAGGCGGGTGATTATCACATATATATTTTTTAGTGTGCTGCTTTTCTGGTTTATTTCTTTTGAATTAAACATGATAACGCTTAAGCCTATCTTGATTTACGGGATTTACGAACTGGTTCCCATCCATGTCCATAAGTTTAGCTGCCCCTTTGCTAAGCAGCTTCTTTATCACATACGGTCCTTACCAGTTTGGCCTGAATTTACTCCTCGCATGAGTGGTGGAGTGTTTCAACTGCTAGAGGACCAGATCACCGGCCTTCAAGGGGAACTTTTGATGTATTACCCAACTGTTATATGCCCGAGCCATACGTTGTTGGTATATCTGGAGGTTGTCGAGGGCTTTCAACCTTTGTTCATCCATCATGTTTAACTATTCAAATCTTGCCTGAGTCCATTCGGATTCTTCTAACTTAGCCTCTAGAGCAACTCTTAATGAGGTCACCTTAGTTTCGACTGGCAAGACTGCATCCATCCCGTAGACCAGGGAAAATGGGGTTTGGCCTATCGGGGTGCTGGTGTGATATCCCCAGATAGTAAAATGCAGCTTATCTGCCCAATCTCTGTAATCAGCTATCATCTTAGAAAGAATCGTCTTGACCGATTTATTGGCTGCCTCAACAGCTCTATTGGCTTGTGGTCTATGTGGAGAAGACCTATGGTGCTCGATTCTATACTGCTCAATCAGTGAAGCAGTTGCTCTTTGAAACTGTACTCCGTTGTCTGAGACTATATGATGTGGGAGCCCATACCGAGAAAAGATGTACTTTTCTATGAACTTGGCCATCTGCCTGGCAGTGACATTGGTGAAGGATTCGGCTTCCACCCATTTTGAAAAGAAATCTACTGCCACCATAATGAATTTGTGGCCATTTATTGAGGAAGGACGGATTTTACCAATTATATCTATACCTCATACCGAGAATGGCCAAGGGGTGGATAAGTGATGGAGCTCGATTGGTGGCAGATGCCGCATATCTACGTAAACCTGGCATTGGTGGCATTGTTTGACCTGGGCGATACAATCGGCCGTGAGAGTGAGCCAAAAATGCCCTAGTCACTGGATCTTCTTTGCGAGGGCAAGACCGTTCATATGAGGGCCACAGTTGCCGACATGGACCTGGGTTATTACATTCTGAGCCTCAGAATCAGTGATGCAATGGAGAAGTAGGTCGTCGCTGGTGTGCTTGAATAGGTCATTATCTATAATACGAAATTGGGTAGCAAGTCGTCGTAGGGTGGTACGGTCTGAGTCAGAAGAATCTATGGGGTATTGGCCAGTCTGAAGAAATAGGATGATGTTAGAATACCAACAAGGTTTGGATGAAATGGCGAGAATTAGAGGAGTCGATTGAACATGATATGGGATCTTGGTAGACAGCAAAACCAAGGGGCGGATAGGTTGTTGTTGGGGTCCTTCCCACAAGGACGCGAGAGTAGCGAGAGCATCTGCCATTTGATTCTCATCTCGAGGGACATGGCGGTACAAGCATGAGGTAAATTTCTCAGACAATTCGCGGGCAGCCTCAATATAAGGACGGAGGGATTCTTCTTTAACTTCCCAATCTCTAGTGACCTGATGAACAACCAGAGCCGAATCTCCGATGACAGATACATGGCGGGCCTGAACTTAAAGAAGAGCCTCGAGGTCGAACAGGCAAGCTTCGTATTCAGCATCGTTGTTGGTGACATCAAATTCTAAACATTTGGACAACGGGATTATCTCATTATCTAGTGTGACGATGATGACCCCGAGACCTGCTCCCCGGCGGTTCATAGCGCTGTCAAAGTACATTGTCTAATTGTCATCAAGGGTTGTAACTAAGGCGAGCTGTTCATCAGAGAACTCTTAATTTTCCTTATAGTCGGAGCTGAGGGGTTGATTAGCCAGGAATTCAGCTACAGCCTGCCCCTTAATGTCCTTTCGGGTTATATATTCAATGTCAAACTCAGATAGGAGAAGTAGCCATCGGGATAATTCACCGGCTAGAGTAGAGGATTGACAAAGAAACTTCATTGGATCAATTTTGGCTACGGCTTGGATGTGATAGGATTTGAAATAATGTTGCAACTTCTTAGTGAGCCAAACCATGGTAGCACAGGTCTTCTCTACAATCGAATATCGGGTTTCATAATCTAACAGCTTCTTACTCAGGTAGTAGATGACATGTTCGTGCTTATCATCGTGTTCTTGGACAGGCATGGCTCCAACGGACTTTTCTTCAATGGCCAGATAAAGGATGAGTGGTTTCCCTAGGACGGGGGGTGTCAAGACGGGTGGATCGACAAGATATGCCTTAATTCTGTAGAACGCTACTTGGCAGTGATTGTTCCATACCACGGGTTGATATTTCTTTAACAGTTTAAAGATGGGTTCGCAGACGGTAGTGAGGCAGCCAATGAATCGGCTAACATACTATAAGGACCCTAAAAATGATCGGACCTCCTTCTCTATCTTAGGGAGAGGCATGTCCCTGATGGCTTTGGCTTTTTCTGGATCCACTTCAATCCCTTTCTGGCTAACCACATGTCCTAACAACTTGCCGGAGGTAACTCCAAATACGCATTTCTTTGGATTCAGACGAAGATTATACTTTTCAATGCGAGTCATGAACTTGTCAAGAATAGCAGGGTGTTCCTCTCGAGTGGCGGACTTCACTATCATATCATCCACATACACTTCCACTTCTTTATAGATCATGTCATGTAGAAGGGCGATTACAGCTCGCTGATAAGTGGGCCCGACATTTTTCAACCCCAATGGCATTACCTTGTAGCAATACACCCCCCACTCAATGATGAATGCTGTTTTGACTTTGTCGGCAATATTAACCAGAATCTGATTGTACCCTGAGAACCCTTCCATGAATGAATACATAGCCGCCCTAGTAGCACTATCAATTAGGATATCGATGTATGGGAGAGGGAAGTCATCCTTCGGTGAGGCTTTATTGAGGTCTCGGAAGTCCACGCAGACTCGGACCCTACCATCCTTCTTTGGTACCGAGATGATGTTGGACAACCAAGTCAGGTATTGTAATACTTCTATAAATCAAGCTTTGATCAACCTCAAAACCTCTATCTTAACTTGTTCTGCCCATTCAGGTCTCAACCGGCGGAGCTTCTGTTTGACAGCTCAAAATTTAGGATTAGTTGGGATCCTGTGTTCAGCGATTTGTCGGTCAACCCCAGGCATGTCTTCGTACGACCAGGCGAAAGAGTTAACATGATTTTTAAGCACTTTTATGATCTCACTTCTTTCCTCGGGAGTTAAATCTTTAGAAATGGTTACCATTTTAGGATTGTCATCCATACTTAGGTTTATTTCACTTAATAGCGTATCACTAATGCCAAAAACATTATACGTATTATTATATGAATGCATGGACCTGTCAGGAAAGACATCAAACAAGTAAGCAGAACGGGAGTTATTCATTACGTGAAAAGCCTCATAAGCGGCATTGTTTGCATTAAAAACATCAGAAATATTAAAAATTACATTGTCCATATCCTCCTCCACAGGCGGAGGGGCTTTAGTGGCATCGTCGATGGGAGAGGTGTTCTCTATATCGTCTGTTAGGGTGGTGCTTAGGTTGTGCTCTAAAGTGGTCTTTTAGGTAATGGTGAGCGACGGCTCTTCAGACAGGTCAGCCTTTTTAGTTAAAGCCCTGGCGAGCTTTTCTACTATAGCCATCATGGCATCTTCTTTCCTGTTACCCTTCCAACCTTTCTTCATCAGTAGTGCCATAGCTTTTGTCACGGTCGCCACAGCATTCTCAATTTTCGGATCAATAGGTTCATCCTCAGGATACATCTTATCTTTCCCCTTAGTCTTATCAGAAATCATATTGACAGGCGCATCAGGCTCAGTTGGCTCGGGTTTAGCAGAAACTATCATGTGACTAACCTCGAAGTATATAGACATCTTTAAAGATCTCAAAGCCAGGCTACATTTTCCCGCCATACTCGATTGGTTCGGGCTCCCCTTTATAAGGCCTCTTACCTTGGATTTCACAAGCAGTGACCATGTGCAATAGCCGTAAGGGACGCGGCGATAGGCTTTTCTAGGCTTATATCCTAGTCCAGCTCCATGGATAGGGATTTTTTATTCCAACTCCTCAATAATTCCCTGTTTGTGTATTCCTCCACCTCTACCAAGCCTGTAACCAGACTTTTTCATTAGTTTACCCATACCCGCATGGAGGTAGCTGTGCCAAAGGGGAGGAGGTTTTTGAGCTTTACTAATCATGGCAATCTGGAGGCCCTTTTCTAGATTAGCTTTGGCTTCCATAACGGCCATGATAAAGGCAGGATCGGCCTCTATAGTCACCATTTTGTCATCATGAATTAGCTTGATCTTTTGGTGTAGTGTAGAGGGTACTGCACCCAAAGCATGGAGCCATGGTTGGCCAAGCAACAGAGAATAGGTAACAGGATTATCAAGGACGGTGAAACGTACATTAGTTGTGACACCTTTGACAGTGACTCCTGCCTTAAAAGTCCCGATTACATTGCACTTTGAATTGTCGTAAGCTCTAATAACTGTACTGGACCTTTTAAGCATGTCCTTTGACAGCCCCAGATGAGGAAGGATTTTTAGAGGGCATAGGTTTAGGGTGGAGCCATCATCCAGCATGACGCACGGGATGACCTTATCGAGAATTTAAATCCGGATGAAAAAGGCCCTATTGCGATCCTTTCCTTCAAGCGTAAGATCAAAACTGTCAAACACAATCTGAGGCCCTTTTCTCGGGGGAATGCCTTCTCCTATCATGGCATACATCTCAATGACTGAGGTGGTTGGATTAACTTCCAGATCAAGGAGTCGTTTGATCAAACCCTTGCGATGCCTTTCAAAGTCAATTACCTGTTGCCAGATGCTGTATCAGGCTTGGGTGTTTTTTAACTGGGTAATAAGGGGGTCAACCTCAAGACTGGTAGGCACAGGTGGAGGTGGAGAAGGGGGTCTTGCAGTAGTTCCAACTCTGCCAGGAATCTGGTCTTTGTTTAGATGAAGATATCGGTCTTCTGGCTGATATACGCGACCACTCTGGGTAATATTGAGAACATTATCGAGCAAGACGCTCTTGGTGGCTCGCGTCTTAAATAGGTATTGTTGCTCTTTGGAGTCTGAACCCGGGTCTTGTGGCTTATATTTATCCATACTAAAAAGGTCATGGTGATCAACCTTGAACAAGTTGGTGCTTAAGGCTTTGGTCTCTCGAGCTATTTCCCCATCCTCATCAAAACAGTTCTCCTTCGAAACAAAGGAATCTATGCTAAACAGTGCTTTCCCCTCAGCTTTCTTTCTTTTTACCATGAATGGTTTAGACCTGCGGTTCTCTTGCTTTGGTTGGTTAGGATCAATTTCCATTCCCTGAATGGAGTTGACTCTCAGGTTGGCTTGATTGATAAGGTCAAAAACTGAGCAAGATGGTAGACCCGAACTGATGACCTGGATAGAGTTACTACTGTCTGGCCCCCGAGCAAGGAGGTCGAGGACTATGGCTTCGGGTAAACTAGATTGGACCATTTCGACCTTACTTCCAAAGTTCGGTAAAGGGTTATTCATAGTGCTCGGGGCTTTATCTGGTTCAGCAATCTTTGCCTCGCTAACCAACCGCTGAATAGCTGAGAGTAGGGCCTCGCAATTATTGGTTTGGTGCCCCACCTGAACGTGATAATTACAGAAGTTATTCGTATCTTCAAGTCTAGGTGGCTTGTATTCCTAAAGGGACTGTATAAAACCTGCTTCCCTCAGGCGTTGGAAGATGACCCGCAGGGGCAATTTATAGGGGTTGGTCAAAATAAAAGGGGAGCAAGGAGGTTGGACTGTGGCAATCATTGGTGGATCTGGATTAGCTGTAAGTGGTGTAGCGGGGGTGTGAGAAATGGCTTGTATTGTAGCCGGTGTTTTTGGCTTAGCCGGCGCTAGGGCTGAGGGTTAAGCTTCGTTCTTCCTAAACCATGGTTTCCCCGCTCTCTCGGCCTTTTCACATTCTACCTCGCGCTTAATTTTCTCAGCTTTCTCAAACACATCCTTGTAAGGAATAAAGGAATCTGTAGCCATTTCCTAGCGGAATAGGGGGAGAGACCCTTCGAGGAGTTTGATAATCATTTCCTCAAGGCTAAGCTTGGACTTCATCAAGACCTGAATCGACATCCACCTATTGAAGTACTGCTTAAAGGTTTCGTTGGGCATCAAACGAACCCTCTCAAGATGTTGGAGGGTCGTCTCCATTATAGTGTTAAAACCATAATGCACTTTTAATGCCTCGGATAAGAGAGTCCAGTCGGCGATAATATGCTGCGGTAAAGTGTGATACCACTCGAGTGCAGGTCCCCGAAGGAAATAAGGAAACATCTCAGCCAGCACCTTATCACTCAGCTTCTTTATGCGCATCACTCTTTCGTACATTATAATGTGAGAGGCAGGTGCTCCTGAGCCATCAAAATGAGCCATATTTGGCATAGTAAAATTATCGGGGACCCAATCCTCGTCCCTCTCAAGTTTTTTATTAGTGATGAGGCGGTTGATGTAAGCTTGGATCTCTGGTGTCACGCCTGGAGGTTGCGTGACCTAGTCGCTAACCAGTTCGTGAGAGATGGTAGGGGCTTTAGGTGTCGCGCCCGGAGAATGCGCAACTTGGTCGTTGGCGGTTTGGGAAGCTATCATTTGCCGAACAAAAGCGGCTACCTCAGGTGTCACGCCTGGAGGTTGCGTGACCTGGTCGTTGAATGTCGGAGGTAGCGTAGGGCAAATAGTCAGATGGCTGGCAAATGGATTTTGGGGTAGGTGGTGCCTTTAAGAGTTACAATGAACTGCGGAGGCGTGAAGGAGGGTAGTGGCCGAGATACTGGGCTTTGGTGATTGAATGTCAGAGGAATAGAGCTTTGGGCGAAGGGTCTCGGGTCGAAAGGCACAACTGGTGGAGTGGTCGAAGTCGATAAGAGAGCTGAAGTCTGCCCAAACTGGAATGGACTCGTCAAGGGTTGGGTTGATTGAAACATAGGTGCGACGGGTCTCACCTCTACTAAACTAGTCAATATTTGTGTTGAACCATTCGAGGCCTGAATGTTAGATGCCGATACTCAATCGGAATTCCTGTCTTCCAGAGCTCGCTTAACTGCTGCCTGAACCGTAGTTTGGATAGAAGCTTGGAAAGCATCTGAGTTCAGGAATTGCATCATAGCACTAGTAAAGTCAAAACCAGGGGTTGGTTGGGATCCTGTTTCCGAGCTGGAAGTGGGACCAAAGGGCTCTTCTGGAGGAGGGGTCCCTTCATTTCTTGGGAAAGACATGGTTGGTCGAGAGGGACTTTGCCTCAACTGAACTTGTTCTGAATCTTATTCCTCGCTAAAATCGGTGTGGGGAATTCCTTCGACTTCCATGGTGATAACTGGGGTCAGAGGATGACGTATCAGGCGATGCTCTATCCTTTTCCAAGCCAGGATATGACGGTCAGTGCGCCTCCTCCTAGCTAAAATGGTAGGCAGCGGATCAGACCATGAATGGATTGGTGAATGGTATGCATGGTATGCATGCCTTTCGTGCCTTGGGAATGATGTGTAATATGCATGGCTGCACGTAGATGTGGTTAGAGATGACGTGATGGCTTATCCCTCCAATATACGAGGGACGTTTGTACTTCACGTCATATATAGCGATATGTGGTGACGCAACTGAGGTACAAGAGAAGTCCTATATATGTTGCTAAACCTCTTCCACAGGTGGAAGTGGTAAGGGTAAGCAGATTCTTTGTTGGCTCTTAAAGCCGATGCATGGGGGTGCATGATCATAGAGCACATAGCACGCAAATCGTCCCTCTTCCAACCTTATGACTCCCGTGTAATGCCTTTTTGGAAGGATGGAGTTTGACCTCTTCACCGGTGATGGCAAAAGAAGTGCATCCCAATTATTTTATTTGTTTTGGTTAATCCTAAGGGGAATGATGTGCTAAGGCTTTTTCTAGCGTGGCTTTGGTATAGGGTTGTTGATGTAGAAGGTTCTCGTTTACCTTGATTCCACGTTACTCAACCACTACCTAAATAAGTGCGATCATAGGAGTTTACGTGTTGGTTAAAATGAGTGATCCACCCACTAGGGATCCTCAATTCCAACAGGGCTTGAGTGATACTTCGTGAGCTTCTCGGATGAAATAGGGCACCTATAATTACCGAACTATCTACACGCGTGAGGATAAAACACTATAAGAAGGAATGAAGTTTTAATTTGGCCAATGATTTCAATATATCATCAAAATCTTTTAAACTTAATGAAAGAAAGTTCAAGTTCAAAGAGATAATTTCCCCAGCAGAGTCGCCACTGTGAGCGGACGACGTTTCGTACTGCGGTAGCGGGGCCAGCCCCGGTCGGGCCGGCCCATTGGCGTGTCGGGAAGATGAGTGTGATGTGTTTGAAAAATGATTTTGCATATTTTAATGCTCAAAAGATACGAGATCGAAATCCCATACTTAAAATAGAGTCGCCACCCGGTTCAGCTCAACCGGGAAATTTTTCGGTACCATTTTCCCATCGGGTGGTTGGACCATACCTTAAGTAGAGATTCCGAATTTGGATGATGTTATCTATTTTTCATTAGGCAAAGTTAAGATACTTCATTTTTTTTACTTAATCCGTTTAATCCATCCTATTTATTTGTATTTTCAGTTATTTTGTTGTTTTCGCGTTTATCAAGCAATTGAAACAATGTAAAGTATTTACAACCGTTCAAAAATAAGTGCGGAAAATAAAATTATTACAAGGCTTCCAAGCCCTGTACATTTTTCTATGCGATAAATAAATTACCTGAATATCCAATATACGTCCGCCTGTAGAAGATAGTTAGCACAGGTATAGCATATTTTATTTAGAATATTATAAAGCTCGGTCGGATGGCTAAGATGGGATTTGAACGGCGTTTTCGAGGAAATTCCATTTTAAAACAATTTTTAGGCCCAATCATTATTTTAACCGGATTATAAATGAAAATAAATTTGATGTTCAGAAAGTCATATCGCCGACGATACAACTGATGCCGCCGGCGACGTGAATGATGTCGCTGGCGACATGGTTGATGCCGCCGGCGATATCAATTATGTCACCGACGGTATCAGCCTGTCGGCAGCAGTGGTGGCAGTAAAAATGACCGAAAACCCAAAAATGAATATAAATTGACGAAAATTAACACAAATCAGTAATATTAATGCCAAAGAGCTATGAGACTCAGGATTTTTACCTCGAGGTCGTGAATCCACTCTTCGTGAACCGAAAGAAACACCTCCGGGGAGCTTGTTACGATGATTTAGTGGCAAATTTAAGTGCTTTTGGTTTCTAAATTCAATCAAGTTGATTTTAACTTAGAGACTTTCTAATTTCAAACTCACAATCAGAGAATTCAAAGAAGAAAAACCAGGAAAAAAAATGGATCGAAATCCCTTTTTTTTGTTTTATATAATTCTTATCTCGCTAGAATCTATTCTCACATTAAAATCTTCACTTCTCAATTCCCTCTTGTTCCTCTCCTAAAATGCAGCTCAATGTGTGCTTTTATAGGTGAAATGGGGTGCTTTTTGAGGCCTTATTGAATAATTCCGCCGAAAGTGGCCGAAAGGCTGTCTGTGAAGGGGCATGTTTTGGGCCATGCCACCGGCGACATGGTGATGCCACCGGCGGTATGACCGATGTCGCCGGCGGAATGGATGATGCCTCTGGCGGCATCAGCCTCCAGCATACCGACAGCTAATGGGTTAAAAAGCCAAAAAAGTCAGGAAAAGTGGTTTAATAGTGGGTAAAAAGGCATCTTTTTGACTTTTAACAATATTTTAAAGGGTATTTATTATTTGGGTGCCAATCATTGGTTCAAGCTCCCACCGGACGCGTTATCGACCACGTCAAACTGTATTCTACCAAATAAAAATTCTCGAGGAATATTATTTTGGTAATAAAAATTGCAAGGAGAATTTTTAATTTGATGCATTAAAATCGGGTACACGTCATCATCGTCTCGCGAGAGGGACTGCAAAATCCCGTGCTCACAGTGCGTCTCCCGGAATAAATTGGATGAACCCAGAGTAGTGGTAAGGAACAAAGCAAGGTTGGTTTCTTAAGGATACAACCAACAAGAAGGCATAGATTTTGAAGAAACCTTTGCTTCAGTAGCAAGATTAGAAGCAATAAGGATTTTATGTGCTTTTGCATCCTATATGGGATTCACCTCGTTCCAAATGGATGTTAAGAGCGCCTTTCTAAATGGAGTTATTCAAGAAGAAGTCTATGTTATGCAGCCACCAGGGTTTAAGATTCAATATATCCGAAGCATGTCTACAAGCTAAAGAAAGCTCTCTATAGATTGAATCAAGCTCCAAGAGCTTGGTATGAGAGGCTAACCTCACTTCTCATATCCAAGGGGTACATTAGAGGAAAACAAGATACAACACTCTTCATCAAAAAGAAAAAGGGTGATGTAATTCTTATCTAAATCTATGTGGATGATATCATCTTTGGAGCTACTAATGAAAGAATGTGTGAAGAATTCAGCACTCAAATAAATAAGGAATTTAAGATGTCAATGATGAGAGATCTAAACTTCTTCCTTGGTCTTCAAATCAAGCAAAGTCTAGATGGGATTTTCATAAATTAGTCCAAATACCAAGGAAATTCTCAAGAAGTTTGACATAGACAAGAGCAAGCCAATGTCCTCTCCCATGGGATCAGATACAATTCTCTCAAAGGATTGTGATGGAGAAAAGGTAGATCAAAATTTATATAGAGGGATGATTGGATCTCTTCTATATCTAACTGCTAGTAGACTAGATATAGATTATACAGTTTGCTACGGTGCAAGATATCAAGCCAATCCCAAGGAATCATATCTAAAAGCTGTCAAGAGGGTACTCAGATATCTATTAGGAACAACTAAAGTCGGTCTATGGTATCCTAGTAATGACAATTTCACATTGTAAGGGAACACTGATGCCGATTATGGTAGAGATATGCTTGAAAGAAAGGGCACAACCGGAGGCTGTCATTTTCTTGGAGATTGCTTAGTGTCATGGTATAGTAAAAAGCACACATCAGTGGCATTATCAACTACAGAAGTAGAATACATGGCTGCTTAAAGCTGTGTTGCTCAACTCTTATAAGATTATGGAGTTCAACCAGGATGTGTTGATGTGATGTGTGATAACAAGAGTGCAATTGATGTATCCAAAAATCCAGTGCTACATAGCAGGATGAAGCATGTCAACATTAGGCATCATTTCATTAGGGGTAATGTATTGAAGAAGGATGTGGTTCTTGTCTACATTCTAACAAATGAGCAAAGAGCTGATATCTTTACTAAACCATTGAGTAAAGATCAATTTAAGAAGCTCCGAGAGGCAATTTGAATGTCAAATCCAATTTGAAAAGAAGAGGAAACAAGGAAGAAAATTAAGTTGGATTATTTCATGATTCCGGAAGAAGAAAATTGCTAGGTCAGCAGACAGAAGTGACAAATGGCAATAAAAGCACTAAAAAGTAACTGTACACGTTTTAAATTTCAAATGTTTATAGTACAACCCACACGCGGTAAACTACAACAGTTATAAAGAGAATAAAACTGTTCCCATTCTTCGATCTTCATGCCATCAACTTCTCTCTTTAAAGTTAACGGTCAGCTCATCAATCCAGTTAGAATTAACCACTTTCGGATTACCAAAATACCCTCATCTCTAAAAATCTACAAAAAAACCCCCCAGATTCCCTTGTCTTCTTCACGCGAGCAACTCATTACTGTTACTCTACAAAAATATCTTTAAAAACCCTAAATTCCTTTAACTTTTCTTTCAAACTCTCTCAAATGACCAAAACCAAAGATCAAGTTGTGATCTACCCAAGAGACCAATAACCAGAATCATCTCTTAAAGATGAAGACTTTGTAGTAGTAAAGTTCAAAAATGTGGATACCATCGTCCCTTCTGATTTTCTGAGTAATGAATACCTATTTGAAACAGAGCCCTATGTGCAACTCCTTACTAAAGATTAAGATATACAGGTGTTCCTCCGAATGAAAAACCTAGCCTACCCTATGTTAGTGAAGGAGTTCTATGATAATCTGTGAGTTCACAACTACATTGATGCTCTCCGGACTAAGGTCCAAGGAAAGGTAATAACTGTAACTCCTCGATTCTTTATAACCTACTTCAATATGATAAACAGTGGGGTGATAATGACAAATGATGGCGATGAGTAAATAGTGAAGTATGACCCAAAGATGTGGCTTCCGGAAAGGTTCTTCGGAGATAAGTTCTCTACTCATTGGATAAAGGTCCCAAGTTTGCTTTAATTTGTTATGGCAAAGTTAGTCCTGATCTGGAAGGGATCCATTAACACAGCATCAGCGTTCCAACATTATATCCTACAACACCGGGTTGAGAGCAGGGAGATTAATATTGTTGTGCTTCTCATCCATTATATAAAGCAGCGTAAATACTCCCACAGAGGACTGGTTACCAAGATCCTCACTACGCATGAAGTTAATCTGACCGGAGTAGATCAGGTTTAGGGAAAGCCCATTTACGAGAAGACTTTCCTGAAGCTTACCTTTGATGAAGTTTGGGATGAGGCTAAAGCCTTGGCGCTAAAGGAAGCGAAGAAAGAAAGGAGTAACAGTAGTGAAGACTGCAAGAACTACAAGGCCTAAAGCTCAAAAGAAGATTGAGTTAGAGACACTAGAGGAAGAAACTGAAGTCAATGAGGATTCTCTCACGCTAGCTCAGATCCTCAAGAAATCACCTATAAAGCCTAGAAGGAGGCTTGTAAAGGCTGCTGCTAAGGAAGGAAGGAAGGAAAGTAGTTCTAAAAGTGGCTCCAAAAGTTGTGGCCTCTTTCAAAGAAGGAAGAAAAAAGGGAGCCACAAAGACAGTGGAAGAACTGATAGAAAAGGATACTGCTTTCGAGAGCAGTAGTGAAGTGGAGGAACCTACTCCTAAGAAAAAGCTGGTCAAGAAGGGACCAACCCTTACTCAGGCCTTGAGAGCTAAGAAGGCCAAGACTACAGTCAAGGTGGAAATTGCTTCAAAATAGGAGGCTGGGATCAAGCTTAAGGATCCAGCTCCTAAAATTACAAAGGCGGAGGAAATTATTGTAGCCCAAAGGGATAAGGGAAGGAAGGTAGAAATCACTACAGCTATAATGAATTCGGAGGATCCGAAATATGAAGAGATGGTGACGGCAATGAAGGACGCAAATTGAATAAGCTTGCTTGCACCATAGAAGAACCTGGAGGCTCTTCCGGAGCAAATGAACAAGCTGCTCCTCCGATAGGACCTACTCCACCTATACTTATCCAAATAGACATTGATCATGGTAGAGAAGAATATGGTGAGGAAGAGGTTTTGGGGTTGAATCTTCAGCCCCTCTAAATTGCTATCTCGGAGTCACTTCTTATTCCAAAAAGGCTAGTGAAGATGATAAGGAAGAGGAAGCTAAAATCCCTACAAAGCCAAGAGGAGAGGAAGTTGTATTGGTTGAAAACCAAGGCAACTTGGATGTAACCGGATCTCCAGTTGCATCTAAGGTAGATGAGCCATTAATTGTGCAAACATCAGACCAAGTCCTTGGTTTTGATGGAGTAGAAGCACAAATGCAAGGAATTGATCTGGGTTCCAATGAGGATGATGCTACACTGGCAAACTCAAAAGGCGAGGTCACTCGAAAGGAAATAGAGGAATAGAAGGAAGAAGAAGAAAAGAGGGATGAGGTAGAGATTTCTGTAGAAGATGATGATAAAGCAGATGACAATGATAAGAGTACATCAAGCCCTAACTATTCTCCAGTAAGCTCATATGAACTAAAAGAAAAAGCTCACTCTCCAATCAAACCCTCTATAAAGGAGGAGAAATTGAAAATGGCTTGGAAATTACGGGAAGAGGCTGCTACAGAGAACAAGAAAAGCAGCGGCTCTGATCTTGAACCAATTCTCCGGGAAATATGTGATAGATTAAACCCAGTGGAATCCTCAACCAGGAATCTTTCAATTCCACGGGATGTAAAAATTGGGTTGGAGGAAATCTAGAACAGATTAACTATAATTGAGCAAAAGGTGAACAACTTCCCAAGTGGAGACCAGGTTGCAGAAACCGCCCTATCCAAGGTCACTCCGATCTTGGAGTAGCTATCTAAAGAAGTGAATGAAGCAAAACAGGCTACTACCAAAGCTGAAATAGAGTTAATTCTAGCAATGCCACTATTCTTGGACATATTACTTCTGCTACAAGTGAACTAAAAATAGAGCTCAAGGATATTATGGAGAAAAAATTTTGAAGATATGTTGAAATCCATTTCCACTGCAGTCACTCAAAGCACGAATGCTATATCCTCTGGAATCAACAATCTCACCATAGAATAGGGAGCAGTCAAAAAGTAACTCACAAACTTCCTTAAGACTGACTTGTCTGAGCTCTTATCTAAGATAGTTGGGGACATGGTTGGGGATTTTCAAACACGTCTCCATACTATGGACAAAACCATAAACAACTGGCAAGACATCTTTAAAATTGAGCTCCAGCACATCAATGAATCCTTTCACAATAACACCAAGACAATAACTGATGAAATCCACCAGCTTGGTTCTCCAATGTCCAACCTAAGCCTCACTGCTCCTTCAACCTCAACTTCAAACTCTTCTATCCCAGCAAGCATGCTTCTTCCCTATCTTCAACAATTAATCCAGCATATTGGAGATACTGGGTTCAGAGGTTATAAGTGCTTACTCACTCTGATCCGGGGCATGTTTCCCTATTTTGAGGAGGAAGACCAGGAGCATGCCTAATATATGCATCCCAATCTAACTTGATCCTACTCTTAGCTCAGAAATTTAATCAAGCCAATCCATCTTATACCTACTACAGTGGATATAATTATTGAGCAGCGGCTCGTAGGAAATGAAGATTACATAATTCTCTCCGGAGCCTGGGAGAATAAATGGGATCAATGAAAATACATTGTCATAGACCCTCCATCTGATGAAAACCAAAAGGGGGAGAAGAAGGACAAGAAGGAGAAAGAATCAAAGAAGGTGAAGGAGTAGTAGCTTTAGCATAACATAGCTAGCATTTTTTTTGCCATATGTAATAGATAGCTATTAAAAATTTTCACTGTATTCTTATGTAATATATTGTAAATCAAATTTCATTGATGTTAACCATGTTAACAGCAAAAGCAATATAGTGAAAAACAAAAATTACTCAAAATTTGGTTCTAAGTACAACCACCAATTGTACTAGAAAAACTTAGAAGCTGATACGCAAAAATCTTAGGGGAGTTAGGATGCTTAGATTACGGGGGAGAAAATTGTAAATGACTAAGTATCAAAATTCATACTTAGCTCATATCCCAATTATAGATGCTTCTGTCCTTAGATTTTTGTTTCAATCAAAATAGGGGAGATTGTTGGAAAACAATGATCCAGAAGAAAATGCCCAAGTTTAAGAAGAATGCATCCGGACAAGATATTGAAGAAAGCAAAATCCTAAGTCCAAGAAGACAGCATCCAAAAGAGATCATTGGAAGAGCATCTAGGACACTAAAGTCTGAAGACATCTGGAAGACAAATTTCGCAAGATAAAGGGAATCATTCAAATATCAATTTTCCCTCTAATTGGTCTGAATTCAAACCTACCTTTTTGCCTTAAAAAATGAAAAAGTGACAGCTTGCACGAATTCAGCAAAGGACAAAAAGGCTGACACATAAAGAGAAAAATGTAGCTACCTTTTTAACCTACACCAATAGCAAAGCGCGTGGAGTCCAAATGAAGACAAACTTCGCATAGAATTTTGCAAAGCATAAAAATTCAAAGAAATGACGTCTGACATTTTTATTACTCTAATCCTAACAAATTCAAACGGGACATTTATTGGGTCTAACATAAAGATCAATGGCTTCGCTTATGCAACACTTATCTAATCAACGGTGAAGATTCAAGATCTCTCAACGGCTACATTTATGATCCAAGCCTATAAAAGGGAAGCTTCACAAGTTGAGAAGATGCTGGTTATTTTGAGAAAGCTTATACCTTGTGAAATCCGCTCTACAATCAGTGATTAAAAATCCCTCCAAGAACTAAATGTTTAAAATTAGTTTGTAAGAATTCTTAAGTAAAATTATAAAGTTGAAGAATTCAAAAACTAATCTTTTTAAGATTATTGTTGTAATATCTCATATTTGGGGTAAGTATTGAGATTAGGGACTTAGCTTGAACTAGGAAGAGTTTGAGTGGTATATCCCTTAGAAAAAATGACTCAGCCAAGCTAGGTTTTAGTTTTGGTGGTACATCCTACATCAGGAAGAGAGAATCTACGGAGTACCTGCAAAGGACTTAGCCAAGCTAGGTGTTAGCTGTGGTGGTATATTTTACATCGGAGGAGAAGAAATCTTTGAAGACAACTGTAAAGGCTTAATTTCTGCCCGTGAAAGAAATCTCACAAGTGGATTTAAGCTCGGAGGGGGAAACTCCAAGGACTGAATGTAGGCAGGGCCAAGCCATTATAAAAATCACTGTGTTTTATTTCCTTTACTTTAAGCTTTTACTTTAAGTGCATTTTATTTATTATCTGCATCGTATGGATCCCATAACTCTATATCATATATTACACGCTACACAGACTTTTTGGAAAGTCTATAATTCAGCGAAAAGGGTCATTCACCCCCGTCTGACCTTAGTAAACACTCCTAAGGGACCAACGTGATATTTCGAAAATACTAAAGTAATGCATTTGGCAAGGTTAGGGTCTGACCATTGCCCTATATGGATTTCTTTTGGGAAAGAACAAAGTCGAAGGCTTGGGGAGAAGCCTTTCCATTTTTTTAAATGTGGTTGGGAAATTCTTCCATGAAGGATGTTATTAGGAATACATGGAGGAAGGATGGGTCGATGTGTGATCAACTTCAGGGTGTAGCGGCTGCCCTTTGGGAATGGAATAGAATGAATTTTAGGAACATTTTCTATAGAAAAAGGAAGTTTGAGAAAAAGAATTAGGAGAGTTTAGTGTGCTCTATGGAGTCTCTTGTCTCCTAGGAAAGATAGTTGAATGCTGAGCTATAGATGGAGTTAGCGCAAGTAGAGAGCCTATGAAAACAAAATAAATCTCGACGTGATTGGATGCACTTGGGAGACCGTAACATAAAATTTTTTCATAATTTGGTGATATCTAGAAGGAGGCATAATCGAATCGAGGGTATACGGTTAGAAGATAGGGTTTGGTGTACGAATGATATGGTCATAAAAGAGAAGCCAGTGGAGTTGTACAAGAACTTGTATTCAAATGAGGGGGACGATAGTTTGAGGGGTCGACAGGGGGAAGTTGAGAATCACTTTCAGGGATGTATTCCACATGTTGAGAGGGTTACCCTTGAGAAACTAGGGTTGTAAGTTTCAGATGCTGAAATCAAAGATGCGTTGTTTCAAATGGAAGGCTCCTGGCCATAATGGTTTTCAAGTGGGTTTTTTCTAACTTTTCTGTGGTGATATTGGGCAGCAGCTATGAGAGTATGTTAGGCGGGTCTTTAAGATTGCATTGGTTGATGATTGGGTGAATATGACATTACTTGTTTTAATTCCGAAAAAGGACAATCCTCAATCCTTTTCGGATTATCGACCAATCAGTTTATGTATTATTCTTTATAAGCCAATAATGAAGGTCATTGCTAATCGTTTGAAAGAAATTATGCCGCATATTGTCCTCCCTAATCAAACAAGTTTTATTCCGGGTAGGCATATTACAGATAATATCTTGGTTGCGCAAGAAATTATGCATTCGATGAGAGTTCGGAAGGGGAGAAAAGGATGGATGGCAATGAAGATAGACCTTGAGAAACCATACGATAGACTTCACTGGGATTTCGTAAAGGATACGCTTGAGGATATAGGTTGTCAAGCTAATTTTATTTAGGTTATCATGAGTTGTATTAGTGGAGGAAGTACGCAAGTTATGTTTAATGGAATTCTGACACATAGTTTTTTACTTTCAAGAGGTGTTAGGCAAGGAGATCCAATGTCACCATATCTTTCTGTACTTAACATGGAGCGATTAGCACATAGAATTAATAAAGTTGTTGATGGTGGTCGACGGAAGCCGATAAAACTTGCTAGAGATTGCCCGCCCATTTCACATTTGTTTTTTGCCGATCAATTAATGCTTTTTACTGCAGCAACAGATGCTCAGGCAGAATGTGTTAAACACTCTTTGGAGTACTTTTGCTTATTTTCAGGGGCTGAGGTGAGTGAGCATAAATATAATGTGGTGTTCTCAGCCAACACGCCACAGAGCCAACGCCGTAACATTGCTCGCAAGGTGGGGTTGAATCTGGCGGAGTCGTTGGCACTTACTTGGGGGTGCCGCTTATTGACCGTCAAGTTTTCAAGGAGGATTATGGGTACCTGTTGGACAAAATACGAATGAGATTAAATGGATTCACTTCGAAGTCACTCTCTTTGGCGGGAAGGATCATTTAGGTAAAATCTGTACTCTTATCTATTCCATATTATACTATGCAATCAACAAGGCTTCTAGAGTCGGTCTATGGAAAGATTGAGGAGCTAGTTTGAATTTTTATTTGGGGTAAATCTGGTGATACAAGGAAAATTCACTTAGTGAATTGGGAGGAGGTATGTAAGCCGCTTTACGAGGGCGGTTTGGGATTGAGAAGACCAACGATTATAAACTCCGCTTTTCTTATGAAGATTGGCTTTATATTGATTTCAATGCCTGACTCATTGTGGGCGAGGGTGCTTTTGGGAAAGTATAAATGTGGAAATTTCGTGTTGGCGCACGTTAGAGCGGGACACCAAGTCTCTAGCTTTTGAAGAATGGTAGTTCGACTTGAGGAAGAGGTGTTGATGGGGCTGAAGTGATTTATAATACGAGGTGATAATGTCCGCTTTTAGACTGATTCTTGGATTGGCGATTTGGGGCCTCTTTGTCATCTTGCATCAATGCCAATTTCAGAAAATGACCTTGACGTTCGAGTGCGTAACTTGGTTGATGATGCTGGCCAATGTCGATGGGAGTTAATAAAGAATAAGTTGTCGATGTCTTATCTCCTACAAATTGCTTCCCACCAAGTACATCCTGACTCGAACGGTCATGACATGTGTTTTTAGAACGGAACCTCTAACGGTCTTTTTTTGGTCAAATCAGCATATATGCAATTAACGAATGATGTTTTGGATCATAGGGGTCGTGATTTGCGGTTTATATGGGATTAGAGGGGGCTGGAACGGGTTAAGACCTTCCTATGGCTTGTTTCCATGGCCGACTTTTAACGAATGTGAAGAGAGTGCGTAAACATTTAGTTGATGACTCAATTTTTAGCCGTTGTCGTTGTGCGTGTGACGATATAAATCATATTTTGAGGGAATGTGGTTTTGCTAAACTGAGTCTGGCGTTTGCTTGTTGGTGAACGGGACATGGCTGCCTTTTTGCATGGCTTTTTGTTAGAGTGGCTTGGTAGGAATTTATGTTTAAATGTGGGGTTGGGTAAGGAAAATTGAGGGCTAACCTTTGGCATTTGCTGTTGTTATGGGGATGTAGAAATCATTTTATTTTCAAAAACGAGGCGAAAGTTGAAAGGCAAGTGGTGGCTCGGGTTTAGGGGGCAGTCTCAGCCTTCTTGGAGGGGGAATCAGAGGTCGTGAAGGGGAAGCCGGTGCGAGAATGGTTGATGGCGGCCTGGTCACCGCCGACGAGGGGTTGGGTTAAGTTAAATTCAGATGGCTCAGTTAGAGGGGATAATTATAAGGCTTCAGCGGGTGGCTTGATTGGGGATGAGAATGAATGCTGGTTAGTCCGCTTTGGTCGTAACATTGGCATATGCTCCATTGCTAGAGCTGAATTGTGGGGTGTTTTTTATGGTTTGGCTTTGCCGTGGGAGAGGGGCTATAAACGGGTCATCATGGAGGTGGATAGTAGGTTCGTCTTTGATGTTTTGCAGAAAACGGAGAATGAGGTGAACAATTGTTATAATATTGTGTTGTCTATTAAGAGTCTCCTTAGTAGAGAGTGGGAAGTGGTTATCCGTCATGTTTACCTGGAAGGCAATCGTTGTGCCGACAAGATGGTAAATTTAGCGGCATCATTACCCACTGGATATCATGTGTCACAAGGATTGCTCGAAATTCTTGATCATGATGTAGCTTGTGTTTTTTTCCCAGATTTGGTATAGCTTAGCTTGTTTTTAGCTTTCTTTACTTACAAAAAAAAAACTGATTAATGCACTCGTAAATAGAGAATTCGCTACAATACTTCAACTTGACATTTCTTATCTAATTTGTTATCCTTTTTTTGAACTTCTAATGCCGACTTATACCAAAGCTCGATTCTGGGTCAAATCCACATGCTAATTCAAGGTGCAAAATTGATCCTTAACCCAGAGTATAAGAAAACAAGGGGGCAACCAGAGCCGGAAATCACAATCAGTAGTTACCATTAGTTCATAACTGAACAACTTGGACCCCAGAACAGATTGTTGAAAGGGAATGATGAAACTTTTAACATTGGAAGAGTTATAATTCAAGATTATATACAATATGCAACTGTACATAATATTATTTGCAATGTTATTATGATTATTCAGAGCAAATGCAGAAATGAAACACTGCCAGAAACGTCACAGGCTTAAGGTGGAATTTCAGATCCAAATGTGTTCTCTCCACTGTAAGTAACATACAGAAATCCGTCTTCATCCTTCTTCTCTTCATATATGGCCGACATTATAGCACCTACAACAACAATGGATTCATTCTCAAGTCTATTAAGGGAATTTAAGGTCCTTCTACTTGGCTTGCAATGTCGATTTGCCCATAAAAAAATTGGTCTTTCAACATACCATTCCATAATGCCAAGTGTTAGCATCATCAATACATGCCAATTTGGAAATTTTGACTAAAAAGGCCAAAAACTTAAGTAAATTTTGGGACAAATCGACTCTCAAAGCCAAATTGAACCTTTATCGTCAAAAATGGTATGCAGTCTGCAGGATTTTACCAGTAGGTGGTAGGACATTGTCCACAAATATAAAAATGGCCTTTTCGGCACTCAGTTTAATCCTCTTGCGTATAACATATACAAACTGTCCAACAGTCAGGTCAGCTGGAACTAGGTACCTGTAATTTTCAGGTCCAAGTTATATTGGAAACTAAATTCATTCAAAAAAAAAACAAAGTAGCAACATAAGCACACATCTATTTCCTGAATGATCCTGCTAATTTGTTACCAAAAAAAATGATCCTACTAATTATATCCAAAATCTTGAGCAGCATTCAAAGGTTAACGAGAGATGAAAAGAAGACAAGCTAAGAATACCATGAAGGAACTCTAATATTCACCTCATCCTGAAATCGTTAGGAAGTTTCCTATATTTTACTTTCTATGTTTTTTACTACTGAAGTTGACAATGGTACACGAACACCTCTGTTTCTCTCCACTTTGAGGAGATAGGCAAAAAAAAAGTTGGAGCTAAGGTCTCAAACAAATGTGAAATGACACTTAAGGAGTGGTGCAAGAAGAATAAAAGAAATAAAGAAATGAAACTGATCTTACTTTTTCTTGTCTATGTTTGGTATGTCGCTTCTTTCTGCCTTCTCCACAATCACCTTAAAAGCAAACGGAAGAAGGTTAGTGAAAAAATCAAGTTCCAAATAGGAAAGATAACTCCTATTGATGAAGAAGTTATATTCAACTCATCAAGTAATTAAATGAAGTTGAACTCTCAAGCCAAAATAACTTGAAGCAAATCCTTATTTCAAAAATATGCAGTTAAAGCTCAATGTTTACAGTTTATTTATAGTGCAACAAACTACTTCAAATGCTTTTTAGCACTGAATTTCAAATTTAGAACATGCTTCAATCTTGAAAACTAAATTTTGCCTGCAAATGACACCAGTTTTAAAAACTAAAAGGCACTATCTTTCCTCAGATTTCCAAGAGTTATGCCCTGAGCAATGTAAGGAACAAAATGCATAAACAACAGAATTGGAAGCTTTTCTAAGCGATTAACCAAAATATAGAATCATATGTTAGTTTGATACCAAACAATTTGGAGCTAAAGAACAATGTTCGCGGAAAAATCCTCAAGCATGGCTTTATAAAACCTCTATACTCTACAGTCTACATCTAATCCTATAAATCCTTGATAACCTTAACAAACACCAAAAAGTCAAAAACTAGAATGCAGAAACAAATAGCTACATATAAATCTCACTGGAATTCTATCTGGGTACTTCTCCCTGATTCTAGCAGCCTCTGCACGTCTCTTCTCTGTAAGGAAAGCAAAATCCAAAACAATCAGAAACTTAATTTTTCCAAAGAAGTCGATAACTATTCAAGAGTTATACCAATCAACTATAAGCACTCACCAAGGTCATGCTCTTGCTTGAAGTAACTCTTTGCCATTGCTCCTATTAACAAACAACAAAATAATCATAAGGAATAACTTCCAGCCTTTTTCTCACACACTATAAAACTAGGGAGTCATCAGATAAAACTAATGAAATAATTCATCATTCCATCTCCGTCCTAAAAATTAAAATTGCACTCGAATGTTAGTCGTAATAGTAAAATCCGTAAACCAAATCACAGTAAAATCGAATCCAGCTCAAAATCAAGATCGATGATATCGCAAAACTAATCCCAAAGCATAATTCAGAAATCAATGTTAACAACCCCCAAATTAGAATCTCAACTGATTACAATTCTAAGAAACAACAGCAATGAATGATTAAGAAAGAGAGGAAAAAACCCAACATTTAATAAACTCAAAAGCACAACAAATAATCAAAATACTCGAACCCTGGACATGAACAAAATGAAAAATTGCAAGGGCCTCCTCAAAATCGAAAAACAAGCATAGAAGGGAATATTAAAGAAAGAGTTAAGAAACGGCTTACGGATAAGAAGAAGAAAGTTTTCTGATCAAAAACTCTTGCGAAGCCCTTTTGGCTTTTTCCAACTTCTTATATCAATCAATTTATTGAAGATCATTATTTTTCACTTTACCGTGTGGCTGCTTATACTGACTCGTGCTTCAAGTACAAATCACTGATTAATAACCAGATTATAAATTTCAATAAAAAAAATCAATGCTCCATGAATTTAATCAACCATAACTGAATTAAATCTAGTTATAAATACAAATAAACGTTATTTTATATTAAGAAAATGAATGATTCTACAGTATACTGGTACATTAAAAGTATATTTATTAGCTTTTTTAATAATAAATATAAATTATAATTCTAACACCTTATTTGTTCACATTTTTTTATCTTTTTTTTTATTTCATTATTCTTAAATATAGGCACGTATTCTAATTTTAAAACTTAGTTTTTTTATCAATTTTTATTTTTTACTTATATTATTTTGATCATATGTCATAACGGTAAGAGTTTGATAAATATACTATAATTGAAATGATTTTACATTATAAATTCCTTATATAATAAATATTTAATAAGTTTTTCAAAAATAAATATTTAATAAAACAAATTAAATAATAAATAGTTTGATCCTGAAATGGACTAAATAAAAATATTACAACCGCTACAAAAACGGTTGGGATCATGTTTGGTTGGAGAGCGACTCAACATATGTCGTCAATCTTTTCATTATCAGAAGTCGCCTAGTTTCATGGAGTATTCGTATAAAGTGGTTAGATTGTTTGAACACACTAAACTTCATGCACTATAGAGTAGACATGTTCGTCGAGTGGGCTAGTCGAGTTCTAGTCGGGCTCGTCATGCTATAGTACTTTTATATGTCGAGTTGGTGTTTAGTTAAAGTTATGACCTATGATAAAAAAAATTTAGGACTTAATATATTTCATAATTCAACCTAATTTAGACTTAATATGATAAAAAAAAGTTGCTTTTATCGACAAAAATTTTATAATTCAACCTAAAATTTTGTAAATGGTAATAGAAATATTGTACTTCGAGTAGATATATGTAATTAATATATTTATCAAACTCTCACAATTATAACTTATGATCAAAATATAGAAGTAAAAAGTTAGAAAAAAAATATAAAAATAAAAATTGATAAAAAATAAAGTTTTAAACACTAAAAATGTGGCTTAAATTTAAGGATTATAAAATAAAAAAAAGACAAGAAAAGTGTGAGTGAATAATGTGGTAGAATTATAATTTATATTTATTATTAAAAAAGCTAATGAATATATTTCTAATAGGCAGTGTATTGTAGATTTTTTGTTAGAAAATTCATCAATTATAAAATTAATTAATCCGTTACTACAGACTGAAAATAATTGCATTAACCTAAACTTTGGCATCACTTAAGAGAACTTAGACTTTTCCATAGAGTTCTTAAATACAACTAATCCAAATATAGGCGAAACATGTATAACCTCCGTACACTTATAAATTTTGAAATTGGTTCTTTTACAGTAAATTATCCAATCGGATAATTTTTTAATTGGTCAAAATATCAATGTTCTGCTCTCTTAATTTTATAAACTCAACCCATTGTTTTTTTTTCTTTTTTGAAAATATTATTTGAAGGTTGTGAAACTATTTAATGTATAAATATTAAAATGTTTCTTTATTTAATAATAACTAATTAGTTTTATATTTTTTTAATTATATACTAATATTAGATCCCATGAGGTAAATTTTTTTTAAAAATAAATTTAATATTCCAAACATTAAAATTCAATAGTAAATAAAAATTTAAATTAACTATAATTTCTATAAAAAAAATATATAAATAAAATTCAATAAGAATTAAATAGAGAAATACAAGGTATGGACTTTCAGTGTCTCAATAATTTAAGGACCCAATAGTTACCAATTTTTTAACAACTTTTTTTTTCGTTTTATCTAAAAATAACCATTTGGTCCCTGTGCTTGTGCTACCTGGGTAACATAATCAGCAGCACATCCACTTTGCGATGCCTGCAAAGCAGTTAGTAAATCATTATTAAAATCAGTTAGAAAACCTTTATCCAATAGAAGACAAATTACAATTGAACAAGTGGATTACATGTGATCCTTGGCTTTTAAAGTCATGATTGTAACCAATGTTTTAAAAAGCCATCTGCGTCGAGCGGCTGAAATTTAAACTTGCTTAGGCGGGGTTTGAATAAGGCTTAGGCGAGAGTTAGGCGGATTTGTATTTTTTATTTTTAAATAATTATTATACATATAATAATATAAATTCAACTAAAAAGTAAATTATAATAATATAAAGTATAAAAAAAATAATTTAAACTATGTTTCAAATCATTAAATGGCATAGAGCATATTGTTTCACTTTAAGACTCAAAATATTAATTTTATTGTGAGAACACTTTAATGTAATTAGTTTTACCAACTAAACTACTTTTTGTTGGTAAACTATGATTATTATAAATAATTGTACCGTAAAAAATCTAAATTAGGCGCAGTCTAGACGGAAAAAATCGGACTAGGCGGTACCTAGGCGGCGGCCGAGCACTTGATAGCGCCCTAGGAATGAAAAGTCGGGCGGCAAGATTCAAAATAGCGCCTAATCGGGGCCTAATCAAGACTAGGAGGGAATTTGTAAAACAGTGATTGGAACACAAAATATCATCATTAAATATACCTGAGACAATACCAAGTATCTCAGAAATGAATAAAATGCCATTTATACAGGCAGAAGGGACCAAAGGACCAAAACCATTATATTAAAACCGGGTTAACCTGAGACATGCCTCCCATAGAAAATCCATCACGACCCTTGAACTGGCATCTACATACAAAACCAGAAGCCTTTTCAAGAAACGATAAATGCATGCCAGAAACAAGTGACGAAAGAACTAAAACTACAAGGTACGGTCAGATACATATATAATTTGCAATTATACATCATATGAGTTTTCTATCCTTTTTCTCTTGGGGTTCTTACAAAAAAATCCAAAAAAAAATTCAAATAATTTGATGATACCATAAATAATTTACTAGCCTACAAAAACAGGAGTAAATAATTACAAAAATACGATCTGGTATTTATATGGTAAATATCTAGTAACCCTAGTAGTTATCTGGTGAATATCTAGTAAACGGCTAGTTGTTATCTGGTAAATCATAACTTCAAATATTTTTATACATAACATAATTTTAACAGTTTTTTATAGATCTAATGACACCTAACAATATTTACTATATATCTACCAGACAATTACTAGACGAATACTAGATATTTACCAGACCGTATTCATGTAATTATTTTCTCTTATTTTTGTTAATTTATAAATTATTTATGATTGAATGGTAGACATGTAATTAGTTTAACTTAATGATCATTTTATAAATATTTTAGTGGGTCATGTATATTTTTTATAATTTCCGTTTTTTTTTTTGGCCCAAGACTTATTATACAATTATTTCAGTGACCACACACACAGGTAAGCAACTACCAAGGTAGAATGGCCTGAAACAAACTTCAACAGAGCCCTTTGAAACTGAACAGTACTCAGCTTAAAGTTATTTAGAGGCACTTCAACCAAGCATTCATGCTCCTAAGGAGAACCATTGGAGAAGACTATCACAACTTGAAACAAACTTCAACAGATTCAACAGAGCCCTTTGAAACTGAACAGTACTCAGCTTAAAGTTATTTAGAGGCACTTCAACCAAGCATTCATGCTCCTAAGGAGAACCATTGGAGAAGACTATCACAACTTAACGTATATTTACACTGTAGAACAATAAGTTCTTGTTTTATTTGGCTCTTTCATCAGATGTATCATCTTACCAAGAAAACCCATAAAAAAATCCCATAGATACAAGGAGTGAACTCACATGCTACCTCGAAATTAATTTCCTTATAAGAAACAAAGAGTAATCAACATGGTCAGTGTTCAATTACTACAAACTAAGTAACAAAGTAAAACGTGGAACGTTGACTGTTCTACAACACTCCTAGAAATTCTGAAACTTCAGGATATCTGACTTGTTGGGCTGAGATGGAGAGTCTAGCTGATCAAGTGTGTACTTGAGACTCATAGCAAGTGGCATCACATGAATAGGACCTAATTAATCCAAAAATATTCTTTCTTTACGAAACTTGTTAATGTTCAGTTGTTCACAACTATCCTGAGAGTAATTACATTCCCACTCTTAAGACACTAGGTAGCACGGAAACGGAAATGAAAATGGAAACGGAAACGGGGAAACGCCATTTCTAAGAAATATAGGTTTGGAAACTATGGGGAAACGCGTAAATAATAAAAAAATGTAAGGGTATATTTATAAATAGAAAAAATATAGAAAAAATTCATTCATAAAATTTCATCCTTTCATAAGATGATAAAATACTAAAATAAGCTATACTTAAAATATATTAGTTAATTATTAAACAATTTTACCTTGTATATTTATAAATTTACACATCAAATCATATTAATCTCATTGAAGTCAACTATACAGCTATCGCAGGCAAGTAAAAACACAGAATTAGTAACAACCAACAATTGAGCAAACCTGTAGTGAAGCATTAGATGCTCAACAGGACTCACAACTTATCTTGATTTTGCACATAGCTGGATCATAGTTGTCGAGGGCAAAGCACTAAGCACACTCATAGCACAAGGGTCTCGCTTCAACGCAAAGCGCAACAGTATAAAGTTTCACACAAAATTTTAGGTTTAGATAATTTTTAAAAATGGCTATTTAAAACTATAAATATTAAAAATATGACAAGTTACAAGTCCACAACTAGAAACAAGTCATTAAAACTAAAACAGATTGAAAGACAGAGAAGAGATTGAAATTAAACAAAATGAAAGAAACAGAGAAGAGATTCAAACTAAAACTAAAACTCTGTTCATAATCACGGCCTATAATTCTAGAAAGAAAAAAAAATCTATAATTTCAGAATAACAAACTAAAACTACAACTAAAACTAAAACTAAAAGAGAAATCAGCAGAGGTTACAAATGAAAGAAACAGAATGAAAAGAGAAGAAATTTAATACAATGTAAGAAACAGAGGAGACAAAGCTCTTCTTCTGGTAAAAATATTGATGCATATACAAAGTTCTTGATGCTGCGTGTTTTTCATTGACTTCTGACATGATCTGATTGCAGACAAAGCTTTGCCTTTAAGGGTCGTTATAATGGCATGTCACTAATGTATCAAAAGTTAATATCTTTGTCACCTTAACCAGATTTGCTGCATTTTTTCTAAAGTACGCACATTTTTTCTACATTTAACCAGATTTGTCACCTTACATTTTCATTGACTTAGAGAAAGCATATGATTGAGTGCCGAGCAAAGTACTTTGGTGGGCATTGGAGAAAAAAGGTATTCACGTAAAGTACATAAACTTAATAAAGGACATGTATGAAGGTGCAATAACAAGTGTTCAAACTGGACAAGGAGTGACAGAGAAGTTTCCCATCACGATTGGATTGCATCAAGGATCATCTCTAAGCCCATTTTTATTTGCCCTAGTTATGGATGAGTTGACCACCAAAATACAAGACGACATCCCATGGTGTATGTTGTTTGCGGATAACATTGTATTGGTTGATGAATCAAGGGAAGGGGTTAACAAGAAGCTAGAGGTGTGGAGAAATGCGTTAGAGAGTAAAGGTTTTAAGTTAAGTAGAAGTAAGATGGAGTATTTGCACACCAAGTTCAGCTTACGGAAGGGAGACGAAGGAGAAGTAAAACTAGGAGATACAATCGTGCCAAAATGCAAACGATTTAGGTATTTGGGCTCTATCTTCCACGAGGAGGGGATGATTGATGATGATGTAACTCATAGAATTAATGTAGGATGGATGATGTGACAAAAAGATACCTTTGAAAGTGAAAGGTAAATTCTACAGAACGGTGATTAGGCCAGCCGAATGTTGGGCTTTTAAGACGCAACATATTCAAAGGATGAATGTGGCGGAAATGAGGATGCTTAGGTGGATGAGTGGGCATATAAGGATGGATCGAATTAGAAATGAGTGCATCCGTCAAAAGGCCGGTGTGGCACATATTGAGGATAAACTGAGAGAAGGACGACTAAGGTGGTATGGACATGTGCTACGTAGACCAATAGATGCTCCAGTTAAAAAATGTGAGAACTTATGCACAGAGAGTAAGGGTAGAGGGAGAGGTAGACCTAAGATTACTTGGAGGGAAACTATTTCTAAGGATATGTGTTTGCTCGGTATGAACGAAAATTTGGCTTTTGATAGAGCTCCATGGCGTCGGAAGATCCATATAGCCGACCCCATCTAGAGTGGGATTTAAGGCTTACTTGGCTGGTTGGTTGGTACGCACACAAAGCTTTTCCTTTAAGGGCCATTTGCTGGAATTTTTTGTAGTAAAAGGTTGTTCTTACTAATTACTAATAGTTCCAAGCTAAAAGCGGTTAGATTTTCTCTTTTTTTGTTTTATATCCGTTGCAAAATCTCAATAAATCATTGCCCATGAAATTGCATTTGGATTCTAATAGGTGCTACTGAATAAAATTAGGTTATTTAATAGAAATTATAATCTGTTTGTTTGAATTTGTTAGAATTAACTTTTCCCTTTTTCTGAAACAAAGGGGGAAAACAGACTATCACGCTTTTTCTACAGAAAGCGAGCGCTCCGGTGCGCTTGGCACACCCCAGTGCTCGCTTTTGACAACTATGAGTATATCATATAAAACACTTAACCTATATTCTGAATAAACAAAAGCCAGGAAACACGTAATGCTAATCTAAGTAGCAACAAAAAAAAGAAAGAAAACTTGAGTAGCAAAAAAAATTACTGTGTTTGTTGCACTCTTAGAACATAAAAACGTAATCAACTCTTTTGAAAAACATAAACCCTAACACTCGAAACTATATAGAATCATAAATAAACCACATCAATTCACTACCAGCCATAAGGGGAAATTATTAGGAAATTGAACTGTTTTAATTCATATCGAGGACAATGCACTTTACCTTCAGGCCTGTTGCACTGATCTTCTCAGCTAATTGGTCAACAACCACATTACTTGGGGCACATACCAACACCTAAACACAAAACCATGATGAAGAGTAATCAAATAATAAATAAGAATAGCATGCATACAATTTTATACGGAAATCACCTGCCCTTGACCCTGTTTAGCCATGTGAGAAACAATGTCAGCAGATATGACAGTTTTCCCAGTGCCAGGTGGACCTTGCATCAAGCTTATAGGTCTTTGAAGGACACTCTTTTCAGCAAATACCTATATATCAGGAAAGGCAGGATTATTTTCAAAAAATGTCTAAGGAAATGTTATTCTCTTTCAAAATGAAAAATAAGAATATGACAATATCTTTCCATAAAGACTATCATCGGCTCAAAAGTTATCAAATATAGAGAAGTACAACGGGGTCCAACAAAATTCTGAACGACATCGTAACCGCATAAGTAATAGAACATCCCCCAGAGAATTAAGCATTGTCATGCACGGTAGATGAAGAAAGCATTTTGTCATTATATTAACAGACACCTGGCAATAGAAGTGACAGATGCGGTATGAGCAACTTTTGATTCTTCCATGTGACATAATTACAAAAAGATTTCAGACAAACCCAACTCCGAAAATTATTTTGAGATATTCAAGAATGAAACTATCCTAATTAATCAAACATGAAACAAGAATTCCAATTAGCTTCCCCATGACACATACTTGAGATGCGTTCAGATCTGGAAGCCCAGGTGCACCAAAATGACAGGGAAGTACATTAAGAATATTTTGACTTTCAAATTCATGACCCAACAAATGGTGGTGTGTATACCTGCAAAAGGAGTAACAGCATCATTTTAAAAATGCAAATAAAAGACTTACTTCATTAGTATTTTAAGACAACAGAGTTAGGCTTTAAACGCTCCAGCTATCAGTATTTTTTTTTATTTTGCTAATACTGAACAGTCACTCTCGGTTTTCCACCCTAAGTTAGTCAAAGCACCTCTAATAACCAAAACAACAAAGTTGACAACTTAACAGAATAGTGCACAGAAAATTATTCTTGTAACACAATGGTTCAAAATCAACTTATCAGCTACATCACAAGCACATGGAAAGGCTAACTTCATATGCATATGTATAGCACAATTTAGAAATTAAGGGCTAATAAAAAAATACACACTAGTAATTTATCATAAAATCCATTATTTCGATGGGACCAAAGATTCACCATTCTTTGGCTTTAGATTATAGTGGACTAAAGCAAAATGACTCATTAAATTGTATGAGCTTCTTTTACTGAGAAGTAACGGGTAGCTGTTGCAACTCCACTTCAAGGTCAATTGGAAACAACATCTCTGCAATTACATGGGTAAGGCCGCGTTAGGCATTGGGGTAATGTTGTTTTTGTAGTAATTTATTATAAAGTAATTCAGTCAAAACTGAAAATTGTGCCATAGAACAACAAAAAAACACAACAGCAAACAAAAAAAAGCACCAGGTTTTATAACAAAAAAAAAGAATTCAACGGGCAGAAGAAGAGTTCGTATGATAATTTAGAATATTATCAAGAAAATCAAATAGCTATGTTATATCTTTCTATAGTTTTTTAAGGAACACCACACTAGTCACAATACTATGGAGAATATATTTCCTGAACCCAAAGAACGCACAATAAAGTAAAAATATTTCCTCAAGAAAAGGCTAAAAGTTTAACCAGACATCATACCCACTAGCACTTATCTCGTCAACTGCAAAAGTTTTCATTGCCCCTTGCATCCGATCAAAGCTGGTACTTTTCCGGACAAAATCAACACTAATGCCATGGTTTATATCAAGAGGAACTCCCTGCACATCAGCAAATGCAGCTACCGCCTACCATCAACTTGCTCATAGCTAGATGAGATACCTTGAGCATTGATATTACAAAAAAACTACCTGATTAGCACGAAGTTCAAAAGCTATCTCCTCTTGTGCAGCTAGCTTGATCTAAAAGTCAAAGGAACAACAAAGCAGGGAGACATGGCTACCAGTTCTTTGAATCTTGCCATGGTCAGCAGTTCTTTGTATCTTGCCATATCATATGTTATTATAAGTTTATTTACTTACCATCCGTTGGTGCCTATTATCATAACTGCGTTGTTTTGCCTTCCGAAGACCGCGTAATGGCGAAACCGACTTGGCATTTTGAAAACAACTTATGTATGTTCCAAAAAAACAAAATAAGAAGAACGTCAGTTCCGAATTTCCATTTAACAAATACAAACTTATGTCAATTCCAAATTTCCAATTAACAAGTACAAACCTAATAGCAATCGTTTTGCATCTTGCAACATGTCATCTATTTCAGAGTTCGGAATTCTATACACAGCTACACCTAAACCAGTAGCCAAGAATCGGAGGAGAATGAAAGATTGTATATCCCAGCTCCGATTTGACTAGTCAAAACCTATAATTGATAAATAGCATAAATTTCTAATCTTTTATTATGGAGGGTACAAACAAAACTCACCACGCCCCAAGCGCGCACTCCCGCACCCCCTCACTTCAGTGCGCGCACTCACGCACCCCCTCACCCCATGTGCGCACTCTCGCACAACTCGCGCCCCATGCACGCACTCCCGCACACCCGTGCGCGCACTGCAGCACCTTCTCGCACCCCGTCCGCGCACTGCCGCACATCCTCGCACCCTTGTGCCCGCACTCCCCCACCCCATGTGCGCACTCCAGCACCTAACCCTAACCCTAATATTTTTTTGTACAATATTAATAAAACTCTTTTACGTGAAGATGTGTCATATGTATTTAAACAAATTTTGTCCTTAATTTTCATTAATTTTACAATGCAATCCACTTTTCAATACATTAAACATACTTTAAACAAACAAATCACTTTTGATTTGGTGTCATTCAAAAGTTATACAACACATTTGCCTTTCAAACTCACTCCATTTTACAACATTGCCATTCCCTAATTATCCTATCATATCTATATTTATAGTAATTAATTAATCCTAATCCTTTAAAATAGCCCCTCCGCTATTCTCATCAACGGTTCTATTGACTCGGGCGAGAATTTCCTTGCAAACAAGAACGGGTCTATTCGTCGCTTCACACCCAAATCTGAGCCGTTGATTCCATCATAACCATATCTCAGCCGCTCGCTTCTCAGCTCTCTGATTAACTCTGGCCCCACCTCGGTCACGTTGTACATGCGCAGGTGACCATCGTAGCAGTCCCTCCAGTCCACGTGTGTCAACGTAGCCGACACAACTCCACGTTGATCCCACATGCATAAGTAGAAAAGTAATTCTCTTCCAGTGCAAACCGTAAAGGATTGATTGAGATATCAAACAATCCCCGTTTGATTTGGTAATGGCTTACCCTAACTATGTACAACGTCAGATTGCTATCGCTAGACTGACAGGTCCTCCCATTATTGTCAACGCTGCTGGTTTGGTGATTTCTTGCATAACAATGACTACTGACGACGAATTATTAGTTGTTTCTTGTGATGACAGTTACAGAATTGAGATATTTGTCACAACGTCTGGACACTTGCATAAACAGGTATGAATAATGTTTATTTGTTTGTACCCTCCATAATAAAAGCTTAGAAATTTCTGCTACTTATCAATTATATGTTCTGACTGGTCAAATCGGAGCTGGGATATACAGTCTCTCATTCTCCTCCGATTCTTGTTTACTAGCACTCTCGGCAATTGATTTAGATGTAGCTGTGTATAGAATTCCGAACTCTGAAATAGTTGACATGTTGCAAGATGTGGAACAATTGCTATTAGGTTTGTCCTTGTTAATTGGAAATTTGGAACTGACATAAGTTTGTAGTTGTTAAATGGAAATCCAGAATTGACATTTTTCTTATTTTGTTTTTTTTTAACATACAAAAGCTGTTTTCGAAATGCCAAGTCGGTTTCGCCATTACGCGGTCTTCAGAAGGAAAAACAACGAAGTTGTGATAACAGGCACCAACGGATAGTAAGTAAATAAACTTATACTAACATATGATATGGCGGGATACAAAGAACTGCTAACCATGGCAAGATACAAAGAACTACTAACCATGTAAAACAACAATTTTAATCGAAAAACAATTAAGCATCGAATATTCAGGTACACAAAGAAGACATACCACATGCCCAACTAACCGCCATGGCTGGATGTGCAGCATCTCCAGAATATCACAACCGTAGCTCATCACTAGGTACAAGACGTAATTCATTGTCCTCCTATAAAGTCAATATCATATCTTCTCCATTTCTGAGTTAAACGACAGTTATGAAAAAATTTGATTAAATATTTAACAATCACAAAACAAAATGCAAACAAAAAATCCAAGAGTACAACCAAAGAAAGTAAATCACCTTTGGAAAGACATTGTATGCAACCCTTTTCATTATCTCCGAACATTGTTAACAAGAAAAAAACATATTACTTTCTTACAGTACAAGCACAAACAGCTGGCACAAAGAGAAAAAAGCTGGAAAAAGTATTGCATATTTCGTCATAATCAGCCTCAAGCTTTATTAGTGGTGCAAAGCTTTATTAGTGGTGCAAATATTTGATACTCTAACGAACAAAAATATGAACATCGCATCAGTTAGAAACCATGAATTAATTGTTATCTAGTCCAATCTGCTAATTTTTGTGATAATCCTGAATTTGGCATCATTGATTTTAACAAGAACCTGATATGCATCTTCATACTTCAATACTACAGGCTGTGGCTCATCATCAACTCCAGGCTTCTCAAGATCTTCAAGTGCAGCTGCTAGCATCAGGATTTGTTTTCCAAAGTTCTTCAACCTCGTTTATTTGCTGAGTACGAATTTGGCTTGTCCTCAGTTGCTCTTGTTCAGAAGGTATCTGCAAAAGACAACAGTACAACACATTAAAAGCTTTCTAAAAACACTAAATAATGAACACAAAGAGCCATGCCTACCTTTACAAGCCACTGCATAAAGCATCTATCGTCAATAAGGGCGCACCACTGACTCAGATCCCAATTCATGTCTTTTAATGCATTGACATTTAAACAAGGTTCTCTACATAGGAGGACAACAACACTATCTGTCTTGGCTAATACAAATTCAAGAAGAAAAACTTTAGGCAACCACAATTGTAGCATTCAAGTATTCTTTCTCCCAAAGGACTGTCTTTATGGAGGCAAACTTCCTTACGTTTTGCGTGGACCTGAAAATCATCAAATAAACTTAATTGCAAATACTGTGAAATTTTGGTTGTTTCATGCATCCACAAATTATAGTTGTGTCTAGCCGGTTCAATTAAATAGTTCTGCCACCTTCATGCGTGAAAAGCTAAAATATGGATAAAATGGAATAACAGGTGGAACCTCACATATTGAAACGTCAGAAAAAGTTTAATACAATAGCTCATTGTAATTGGCCATAAACACCAAAGGTCAACTCAAGATTCTTCAAATTATCACATAACAAAAAAATGTTGCATATCGCTCCACCAGTAGTGCAGATATAAAGTCTATTCCTCATTCATAGTACGCAAGCTTTCCGGACAATAGTAGAATGCTTGGAACCGGGAAAAAAAAGATATTCAATATTCCAGTCATAGTTGACATATTCCAACATGTCTTATAGACTAAAACCAGGACAAACTGCCACAAAAGCCAAACCACAGTACCACACTACTATTGTAATGACTAACACATTTGCAAGGAACCAAAACTTGGCGATAGAAGTTCAAAGAAACAGGAGAAAGAGAAACAGAGGCTGCAGAACCCAGTGATTGGTGAACTTAAAAAATAAAGCAATTCCACTTCTGGTTCTTGTTTTTTAGGAAAAAAAACACTTTCTACAAGATGCCTGGTAAGCCGAAATGGTAAATTCGCAAAATGGACATAGAAACAAGGAGATACATTGTGCAAAATAAAAAAGAAGTGCCGCCAAAAAAGACTAACCAGGTGATTGACAATATGCGAGCCTCAAGTATTCCCTCTAGAGTTGCAAGGATTCGAAACTCCACAATACCTACAGGCACGCTCTGTAAAATCCCCTTTCCCGAAGTCATAATATCCATCGTCATCCCCAGTCTCGTCAATATTCAACCCGCCCATACCAGAAACTATCCCATCGACCCCCAGACTGTTGCTTCCGACCCGAAACGCGTTGCTTCCGAAGAAACGGGAGAGGCCGCAGGAGAATCAGAATGACTATTATAAGAAAGGAGCAACGGCACGGTGGTCAGAAGTGGTAGGTTCACCGGCAGAGGAAGAAAGAGGGGGTCAACAGGCCACCGGAGAGCAAAATTCGGGATAATAAAAGTCCGATAAGTCCCCGTGCCCGGCTGCGATGTCATTTCAAAGAGGTTGTTCTGCCCAGAACCCATGGTGATTAACGGTAACTCACGTTCTTGGCGTAAATTGCAGGTAATAGATTAGCTTTGCAAGGCTTTCCAATGAGAAAGCAGGTTTAGGGTTTTGGTGAGCCGAGAGGAAGTATTGAATGACTCTCGGGCTTTGCTTGGGTGGGGGAATGTGATTGTAAAGGAAAGGAAGGTAATCCAGATGTCCTGTTTAGAAGGAAGAGGGATAAATAATGTGAGGGAGTTTGAGAGGAGCGCATTCCTTCCTACTTTAACTCCACTTGCTTAGGAGTAAGTTTTTGGTTTGAAGGGAAGGGATGGTAATTTAATCATCATATTTCAGACAATTTTTAAAAGAATGGACAGAATTTTATGAGAAATGAGTTACGTTCACATCTGTATTTCTCTCAAACTTCAGTTCCACCAAAATGATGGGATTCGAAGGACTAGCCTTTAAATTTATTAATTTGACCTTTTAGGTTCAATTAATTTGTATATATTTTTTTATAGAATTTAATTATATAAGTTTACGATATTTTATTCTATGATTTCATCTCTTATTTTTAAAAGTTATTTTTTTAAATTACATCATTCTATTTAAATTTTATTCCTCACTTTTTTTTTTCACTTTATTCCTTCCATTAAAATTCTTAATAAACTTGCTCCCAATTAGAGCCTCTGCTTCGGGGCAAGTTTTTAGAGAATTATAATAGAAAGGATTATAGAGAAAAATAAAGTAAGGGGTAAAATTTTAAAGGAATGATGTAATTTTAAAATTATTATATTTAAGAGGAAGGAATGAAATTATAAAGGAAAGTAAATATAGAAGTTAATTAAATAACCTTTACAAGTAAAATAATTATGGGTAAATTAAAAAAATAGGATTATAATTATAAAATTAAACCCCTCTTCCTTCAAATCTCATTAATTTAATGGGGTTAAAATAAGGGAAATGAAGACATTTCAAAGAAATTAACTTCCTTTTCACTCCATTCATTTTAACCTAAAACTTGCTCTCAAGCATGGGAATTGCCCTCCTTCCCCTTACCATCCATCTAAAAACTTGCTCCCAAGCAGAAAATCGGTGGAATCGCAGGGGATGGTAGCTGACCGGATAAATTTATCTTTTTTTTCTTAATTAATTGTCCTTCTCTTCTTTTTTTTAATATTTTATACTATCCAAGGCTATTTTAAAAATCTATACATTCTTTCCGATCACAATTTTAATCAATCATTTATATTTTCATCAAATATCATTCTTTAATTTACCATTCCTTTCATTTCCTTTCCTTTACAATTCTTATAAAATTTGCTCCCAATCAGAGCCTAGAGAGAGTGTCTGTTGTAGGAATTGAGACTCGGAAGGAAGAAAGGAAGAAAGAGGTGACACGCACTAAGTTTCAGTAAGAACATATAGAACCAATACCATTTTATGGGCTAAGGTGTCCGGCCCGAGCCAACTCTAATGAGTGGCTTGAATACTCATTTTTTATATGGTTCGAATTCGAGCTTGTTAAAGTTTGAATTTATGAGTCGGGCTTATCCTTTAATGTTGGTTTTGATCTGGATTCATAAAATACCTCAATCCATTTCTATTTATATTTTACTTTTTTAAATTTCAGATTTATATCCATTTTAATTCAAAATCCAAAATAATCTTCACAACTATTTCATATCATACCAGAGACTTATTTGAAGGGGAGAGGAGTTTTAACTGTTACTAAATCTTGAACAAAATTATTTTAATTAATATACTTGTAATTATTAAAAAAAATATATATATAAGAGATTGCATATAAAGGTTAGCATATCCAATATTCTAATTGGGTAAATCAATAAGCTTATAATAACAAATAAAGGTATAGTATAGGAGAGTGCTAATAAAGGTAAATTTATCCTCAATTTATACACCAAATCATATCTTATATATGCGGCAATATACAAGTTCCAAGTATATTTTATTTTATCATATGAACGTATCTACATCAAATGAAATGAATGTATAGTAAAAAAACACATCTGTCAAAAACAATCAGACTAAAATTTTGGTTACAAATCATCCAAAAAGCAAACTAACACATCCATTTTATTACAAGTAGTTATATGGAGACATGTTCCTCAAGGAGGCTGGGCTTGGTTAGCTTTTCAATCAAAAATATTAACTCAAGTCCGATCCAAGCCCATGATTTAGAATTTTGTGTTCAGATCGGGCTTACTAAGAATTTTTAAGTTCGGCCTATAGCCTATAGATAATTTTTTATTTTAATATTTTATAAATTAAATTAAAAAAATTATAATTTCTATACAAAAATGTCTATATTTTGCATACAATTAATTTTTCTGGTAAAATTTTTTATATATAATTAAAAATTTAGTAGGTTTAAATATGAATATCTATAAAAACTCCATTAAATATAATATAAAAATATATAATTTTTTCTAGTCGGACCAGGCTCGGGTATTTATAAAAAAACTAAGCTCGATCCAAAGAATTTTGGGCTTTTACGGGCTTGGATCGGCTTTGTAATAAAATGAGTGTCCAAGCCGGCCCATTTGAGCAGGATCGAGCTGGGCTTGATAGGTAGCCCGACCCGCGAACAGGTTTAGTTATATGTATATTATTCCAACATAAGATCTAGAAATACCAATTTTATAAACTATCATGTGACAAGGGCAATGTTTTAAAAAGCGCTAGGCGCTAGTCGGGCGGTCAGGGCTTCAAAGGCTCTAGGCGGGAGCTGAGCGGTGGCCTAGGCGGATTTGTATTTTTGTATTTTTTATTATTTATACATAAAAATATAATTTGAACTAAAAAATAAATTATAAAATATTAAAAAAACATAATTTAGAACATATTTTAAAATTGGTAATGAGACTTTTATTGTGAGAACACTTTTATGTACTTTTATTTTACTAACTAAGCTATTTTTAGTAGGTTAAAAATATCAAACTATAATTATTATAAATATCGATATCTTAAAAAATTAAATTCAATTGTCATCTAGGCAGAAAAAATCGGAATAGGTGGTGTCTAGGCGGTAATAAATCGATTAGGGGCCTGAGAGCGCCGTAGGAACATAAAGTCAAAAGACAAGCTCTAAAATAGGGCCTAAAAAGGAAGTGGAAATTTTTAAAACAAAGGACAACAGTGTTAAAAAACTTCAAATATCAAGATAATTAAAAGAAATGACACTTGCATGTAGATAATATTTACCCTTGATATTGCTCTATTCATAGATGTTTTTTTTGAAAAACTCTCTATTCATAGATGTTGTACGTGTAAAGTAATATTTAGTTTTTTTTATACGGTCGTTGTATCGTCAAAGTTGTATACATCATAAAATCGAATATTAATTTAGGCTTCATGTGTGTTTTTACCTTTTCGTTGGTGACCTCTGTGTTTTTGTCGGCTGAACTTCTCATTTTTATCTTTTTTGCGTTGGAACCAAATGCCAAACTGGAAAAAATACAAAGAATAATGAAATCGACGCTGCAATTGTCTTTGAAACGAGATCGCTTCTGGATTTTTAGCCTTCAGTTTGTTGATCGTGTAGAAGAGTTGATTATTGTGTAGGAGTGTTTTTCGGGGATATTAGTTATATAAAGGGATGTTTTGGAAGTATGAAAGGCAAATCGATTATTGTACAAGTTTAAAGGGGTATTTTATGAATTGGTAACTGCTTCTGATTAATATTATTGACCTACTCTTCTTCAATACAAAAAAAGTTAAATAATGGATACCATATAGGGGTGTTTATATAGAATACCCTTCAGGTACTGAAGCTCAGCTAAACCCGACAAATAATAATTATATTTAATATATTTTTATATTATATATAATAATTATTTTAATTTATTGAAGTTTTGCAATACGTGCAATTATATGAAGTATTTAAATATATCGGTATAAAATTTATCTTTTTTACTTTTTTAAGCTTACTTGAGAATTGAAAAGAAAATTTATTAATAGTTTTTGGCCGAGCTTGATAATGACTTGTTAAGTTCTGCCTAAGCCAAGCCTAAGCACGAAGTTTTAAACTATGTGCCGAGTTGAATTTGGATTGATATTTTTAATCAAACCCCAATGAGGTCTTAGCCCGCCCGACGAACTTGTCTAGAACCAATGCTATTGAAACGAGATCAAATATCAAATTAGTGAAGTCAATTGATTCATTATTTTATTGATTCAATCGGATTCAACCTGTTATTATATTAGATAATAAAAAAATATATGTACATGTTATACCAATATCATTATATTTGTACAAAAAGAAAATAAATATACTAAATGATAATATTTTATTTAAGAAAATATGATTATAATACATTTAAATATATGACAATTTTCTACATGAGAAAATAAAAATAATAATTACTAATGATATACATTATTTTTATCTATAAGAATATGAGTAAAAGAAAAAATGATTTAAGGTGACTTTTTAATACTATATTAACAGCCTAAAAAATAAAAAATAGCAATTAAGGCCCTATTTATTTACATAAAATATTTTATAGAAAAATATTTTTTAAATTTTTTGATATTTATTTATTTTTAAAAAAAAAGTCAATTAAAATATTTTTCTTATCAATTGTTGAATCCCATAAAAAAAGGGAAAATGTTTTCCCCAATAAAAATAGGGAATTATGATGCTGTGCTTCAACTTACCTACATGTTCTTCCTCCCTTTTCATTCTTTTTTTAAAAAAAAATCCATTAATTCCTTTTTAATTGTAAATCTTGTGTGGCTTTTTTTTTGCAAATTTTATCCCACAAAGACAAAATATTATACTCTTATTTTTAAAAAAAAATCTTATACCCTTACTTAAAAAACATGAATGGCTTAATATCGGTTTTGAAAGATGATGAAACACAAAAATAATATAGTTGATTGTTAATTATTTATAGATTAATCTTTAACTTGTATGTCTATTATTTTTATTTTTTAATTTTATTAAGTTTTTATGTGTTTATTATTTCGTGTTGAGCTACATTTTTTAAAATGAGTTCAAATATTTTTTTCCGTATATTTCACCATTTTAATAGATATTTTATTAATATTAATATTATAGTGTCAAGTATATGATATTATACACTTGAATTTGCGTAGGGAAATATTTTACAGCATTATAATTAAACACCTGAAAATGTTTTCTATTGTAATAGGCAAACGCAGAAAAATATTTTATTTTCCAGCATAATATTTTTCCTCTCACGATATTTTCCTCAGCAAGTTATTTTTATGCAAATAAACGAGGCCTAAAAAGTTATTAATTTTCATATCGAAGGAAAATATTTATGTAATCCCCTAATTTCCCTAGATTTATATCAATCTAATAAAAATCTGATTTTGGTCGGTTCATCGGTTTATCAATTTTCCGGTCTTGAATCGATAATTTCCGGTTTATCGTTGAGATATAAGCTCTTTAAGAGACCATTTATCTATTTCAGTGTTATAATTCACTTCAAATTACCTAGAGTATGAAGGAAGAGAAATCAAAACTAAGCGCACGAGTAAGTTATCGGACAACTCCAACTAAAGTGCCTTTAGCTTTAATGCAAGATGAGACATCACCGTAAAGTATCTCCGTTATGTTTCGTTTGCCGTTATACTACAGGGAAACGACTTAGTTATAAGGTTGCTTGCCTCCAATTTTTAATTCTTTTCAAAATATTGATTAATTCCTCAAGAAACTTCTTAGCACTATCCATCTCGGAAATATAGGAAACACTTCTTGAATGGAGTGCTTCATTATCATCAAGCATTCGATTAATACAATCCCACTTCTCAATTTTTGTCTCATTAATATCCTCCTCAGTGGAAATGGATCTTTCAGCACGCAATGCAAGTCTATGCAATCGATAAAAAAATCACGATATCTTTCTAGATTTTGAAAAATTTGTCCCACTTAGCATGGAAATGTTGTTAACTTGAGCATAAATATTTAGAGTAGCTGCAGTAGAAACTGAATTCACAAACAACAAAAAAAGTTACATTAAATTAAAGAAAAAATATGGATAAAATAATCCAAAATAAAACGTCTGGCATAACCTATTACAACATAGAAATTAATTGTAAGTAGTATTTGATCAACCAACCACATACAAATAATCAAATTTGTCACTAACCTTTTTTCGGACTGACTTTTATTTATATGAAAAATAATCTTTATAATTATCATATATTCATCATTAAATTTTTTCATTATTTATTTATAAGTATACTCGTTATTATAGTACCTTTATTTAGGTCGAATATCATATACATAAATAATAAATTAATACATCTAATATTGTATAATAAATTAATCTACAGTAGATGTTACTTTTGCAATATATTGCTTTAATTAATCTATTTCAAAATATTAGTCAATTAAGGTCATATTTTTTTCAACTTCTAAAAATTGAATTGAATTGAACTAAATTAAAGTTGGCTAAATTGAAATGAAGTGGGCTGAACTGAAATTATTTTAATATAAATTTATAACTACACATAGTTAAACTAAACTAAACTACACTGAACTAAATTACATTAAATTATAGTACAAAAGAATAGGGCCTAAAACTCAAATATAAATTTAATTATGGAAAATTAAATTACGATGATTAGAAGCACATGTTACAATTTACAGTCATAATTCCTTAAAAAATATATATTAATTACATTAAAACTTTATAAGATTAACCTTTGAAATTCTCCATTTTGTCACAATTTGAATATAATGGCTGAATGGACTAATTTCGTATGAGCATGTACTTAGTGTCAATTGTAATATCCAAAACTTCATGGTCGAAACACATTCCTTTTTCTTTTTGTATACTACTACATTCTTGATAATCAAAAATATGATGACCGCTCTAACACTGCTTATTAGATCATTACAAATGTAATATATATATATATATAGCATATATCCTCAAATCACATATAGTTAAATTATCAAATATCGAAACTTATTACACATGGGTTCATATTCTCGTTCGTTGTTGTTGCAATATTTCTATGACAATCGATAGCTAGGGCTGTAAATAAATCAAGTCGAAACGAGCTTCAGTCTATTCATGTCTGTTTGCTAAGTTTTTAACGAACTCAAGTTGAGCTTTTCGAGATCAAATTTCATGTTCGCAAACGGTTTATTTAACAACTCATTTATTAATAAATATTAACGAGTTCATTTATATTATTTATAAATAAAATTATTCATATCAAATTTATTACATTAAGTAATATTAAGATTTCATTCTTTAATATCGTTCAATTATTACATAATAAATAGTTAAGAATTCTTAAATCAATATACTTTATATTAACAATACAAAAAAAAAATATACTTTATATTAAAATGACAAATATATATATAATTAAAATTACAAATATTACAAGTGTATATACTTGAAATAATTATTACTCATCATTGAGGTCTTATTTTTAATGTATAAATATGATAATGAATGTAGTTCATAAGCTTTTGACGAATAAATTCATGAACTTATTTATGATCCTCTAATTGAGCTTATTTACGAGCTTTCGAGCCAAGTTTAGGTTTGTTCAAGTTTGGTTCGTTTACAAACTAATCCTAAAAATTATGTTTACGAATAGTTAATTAACAAATTTAGTCGAACTGAGACGAGCTTTTATCGAGCCTAACACCGAATTATTCATAAACGACTCGACTCATATACAACCTCATCAATAGCCGGACGAACAAAAATCGATGGCTAGAGTAAAAAGTTTACGTGATTTAGTATAGTGGACACCTTAATTATATGCAAGTATGTCTCTTTTTGTAATGTCAAAATGGAAACATTATAAGTCTTTCATTTTAATGTCATTTAATGAGTTTCTTTAGGCTACTTACAAGTTATTATTTCATTGAAAACTAATTTTTTTGGTTCATTATGCAATTAAATAAGCTAATCCTCAAATAGCTAATAAAAATCGTATGTTATATATTGTCTATTAAATAAAAAATTATTGATTATATAATGTGAAAAAATTATAATTTTCTAACAATAACATCAAGGCTCTTGTTAAAATTCGATTTTAATATTTTTAGAAAATATGTTATCTCTATTTAGGTTTTTATAGTTTTTTTTTAGAATAAGTGGAGACAAATGTTGAATGCTTGAGATAATTTCAAAATTTTGAAACTGTAAAATAGTACAAGTATTATAGAAGTGCCGTAAGCTTATGTATACATATTTTATTACTAATTAAGTAAAAGTTTGGGTTAGATTTTAGATTCGATGCGCCCGTATGAGTACAAGTATAATTTATTTGGTATTAGCTTTAGACTTATTACACTCGTATTTATATCGGTGTAATCTAACGTGGAATATATGTATTAATACATGTTAACTAAATAAAAGTTAAAGGGGTTTAAAATATAATATATTAAAATAAAATTAATAATTGCCTGCGCGATTACCTACCTGATGGGGCAGGTAATTGTTGACATCCGACAACCAAAATTAATTGATTGTTGAATGCCCACTCGTATGAACATATTATATATATGTGCATACATTAGAATGAAGAGTAGTGTAGAGCAACGACTCTTCCTCTCTCCCTCTCTTTTATTTTCTGTTTGTCTCTGTTTTACTTTAGTTTATGGTTCGTGTAACGTTCTCTCATAGGATGTAGTTCGTTACGGGACTAATAATACGTAGTTATCGATCATATTCTTTCCGCTGTATTTTCTGTACTGAAAAAGTACTTAACTGTCTTTTACGCTCTCTATATATAATATTGGTATTATATTCCTACATTGGTACCAGAGCCATATACTACGTATTCGGTCATTTTTTGAAAATCAGTTTCGAACCACATATTTTAAATTTTGTGTAAAATCATATTTTTGAGAAAAAATGATTTTAGAGAGATAAATTTTGAACTGATTTTATGTGAAAATTAGTTAAATAAACCTGAAGAGTTTTTTTATTATATATATTTATATGTATAACTTTTTATTTTTATTCCACTCTCAGGTTTAGGAGTTTGTATGTCAAACTCCATCTTTCGCTTGTCAAACGAATAAACAGACACCATCAACTAATTTGTAGTACCCAAAGACCTAGGGATAGCCGGAACCCGGCTGCCGGAAAATGTCTAAAGGACGGCGAGTGGACCCCACTCTCTAATGAGGTGGAGAGTGAAGTCGTTTTCCGGCTACGTCCGACCACCAGTTTTTGGCAGTTTTAAGTTTTCAAATATTTCGGATTTTTCGATGAATTTTATTTAATTTTTTTATGGACAGAAAATTAATTCTTAATATTTTAATTAAGTAAAAATTATTTAAACGTATCTCTGTTCAATAAAAAAATTCCCAAAAAATTATAAATGTTTTTTAAACATTTGAATTCATTGGACGAGTACTTTTGATTGATGAAAATATGTTTTGATCATAAATAATACGTATAAGTACGTTAAATAAGTTTATTTTTGTGAATGAGTTACGAAAATAAAAACTGGACCAAAATATTATTCTTTATTATGATAAAGAAATAATTATGATTATTTGGACATTTATTGAATATCAAAGTAAATGGACTATGGACTAGATTTGTCTCGTCTATTAAAGTTCCTATAAATTTGATTATTAATAAATAAACATATTATTATTACTGTAATCTTTCAAATATTGCTAGGTTCTTATTAATATGCACCCTAATAAATCATAAGATTTTTTTATGGTTTGTTGTAGACCAGAAATTAGGGATACTCATATTTGAAAGTTAAATTTATGCAATATTTATTTTATTTAAGATTGAAATAAATAATGCTTAGTAATGATATTTATTGATAAATTGTGTATAACCAAATTTTATGGAACAATTAAATTTATAACACAAACATGAGTATTATGTTGATATTAAGAATGAGTTCTTAATTAAAATAAACATATTTTGATCAAGTTAATATTATCGTGAGAATAAGTTTTTCTGTTTAAAAGTTAAGAATAAATTCTTACTTAAAAATAAATATTTGAGGATATTTATTAATTTTATAGTTTATTATATGAGTATAATAAATTGTATGTACTTAATATGTAAGTACTAATATATATGAAATTGAAATCTCTATTTGTTAAATTGTTAAGAACAAGTTCTTAATTTAATAACAAATATTTGAGAATATCGATTAATTTTTTATCAATTTATTATATGTGTATAATTTATTGTAGGTACTTAAAGAAGAAGTACCATATAAAAATTTTGAATGAGTTCAAAATCCATGTAATAAATATTTGTTAATATTTATTAATAAAATTTATCATTGTACAATTTATTATATGAGTTTAATATATTGTAAATACTGTAAGTGACAGTATTGATGAATTTTTATTCTTGTAATAAGTTATAAGAATATTGATATTTAATATGCATGTATATGAATTTAGCAAACTTTTTTATTAGAAAAGAGAGGGTGATTAGAGCTTATATGACTCTTTTTTGAATTGAATTCTAATGAAAATTTTTACTAATAATTTATTAGTTGTATGTTGAATATTCATGTGTTGTTCATATTCAAAAATCGTGCTCATGCAAAGAAATTGTAAGAATGAGTTCATTCAATATAATTGATATCGACTGTGGTTGAATTAATTAAATAAATAAAATAAGACCCCAGTGCCACGGAGAGAATGGGCATTAAAAGAAATATGTGCTATAATGTAACATGTTCTAGACTCCTACACCATAGTTGTGGCTAAAGTTTAAGGAGGGAACAAACGTTTAGCACAGATTGGACAAAAATTCCATGTGGGCTAACAAAAGGAAAAATTAAAAAGTTGTTATCTACTCTTTGCTAATGTCATAAAAGCATGTAAAATGCTCATAAATTATATTAAAATATTAGTATTTTGATAATAAAATCCACCCAAATAAGTTGGAGGGCAAGAGTCTAAATTTGATTATTACGTCAATAACGAGATATTTTATGTATTTATTAGAAATAGTTTCAACAAACATGAATAAAAGCATAAGCGCTTTTATTAATAAAAAAGGCAAATAGGTGGCTTATGAGCCTAATGACATTTAAAATGAAAGAAATAGATACATATTTCAAAAGTGAAATATTTTAAATTCTAATTAAGATTGTGAATTTAATGTCAAAGATATATCTAATTAACTCAAGTGTGAGTAAATTTGTATCTTCAATATATCATACAAAATACGATTCATTTGCGAATTGTTGACTCAAGTATCATAATGTAGTGAGGACAGTGGATCTTTTATATTTTTTTAAGTAATCTTGTATAAATAAAAGTATCTATGTAGAAATCAACTTAAGAGTTGAAATCATAGGAATTGATGTGTTGTTATGTCTATAAAGTTAGATGTACAATGATTATACATGATATCTTATTTCTTTCGAGATTTTAAGGAATCTCATTTTTGTTACAATTGTGTTTATTATAAGATTCAACTTGTACTTTGAAAATAACAGTTCGAAATTGTGTTCATATTTTGAATAACTGAATAATTTAATCTTTTGGATATTGATCCAAAAAGAAATAATAAAGACATATTTTCAATTGTTTCTACTTCTATATGTGATTGAAATAGTATTATAATTTAATGACATATTACATTAAACTGTGTTGACTTAATTTGAATGAGTCGATTAAGTCAAAGAATGTTTAATCGTAAATTCAAATAAGTTTGAATTATTTATTTTTTGTCATCGATAAGAAAATATGTAAATATCATTCAAAAGGCAAATGATTTCCTTTTATAATTAATCCATTAGTGATTTGATGGGAAGTGAGGGCAGGAAAAAAAACTTATGTGGTCTATTATATTTCATCATTCTCATTATATATTGTATAATGTATAGTCTTAATTAATTGACATCTCATAAGATTGGAGCTATGTACTGCTTCAAATGGTTTATGAACCTTGTTGAGAATTAATTAGTTTAAAATTAAAGCTTTGAGAACTGACCATGGTCAGATATATTTTTTATGATAAAATTCAAGCTTTATGTGATAAAAATGAAATTGAACATAAGTATTCAATTTATTTCACTCGACACAACGATGTTGTTAAGAGAAGAATATGACTCTTCTCAGTGTGGCTAAATCAATGGTGGTTGTAACAGATTTATTTATGTCCTACTAAGGAGATATCCTATTAACAACCATATAAAGTTTTAACTAAGTGCCTTCTGAATTTGTCACTTCCACTACTTATGAGTTATGGATATGTCAAAACCTAATTTTTGTAACCATAATCAAGGAGAGGTTACAAATTTTTTCACCCATGATACATTGAGCAAGTATTAGTTACTACACTTAGGATGCAAAAGTGCAGTTTTTTAAAAGTATCATAACATGTCAAAAGGACATGTCGCAATGGGAGAAACACAAAGTGACCAAATTCAGATCAAGTATTGTTGTCTTCTTAGAGAATAAGTTCACTAAGTTAGATGAGTTGAACCATTTTTTAGTACACCATTTTCCTTAAAATTGATGAATGTATCTCTCCATTAGAGTGGGAGAAATTTTGAGGTCCACGAATATGTTCAAAAACCTCAAAACATTACGAATGATCGAGATTAAGGTCTTGACCAATTTTCTATATTTTTGGTAACTAGATAGATCCAAACTTCAGTGGGAGTATGGAACATGGTTCAAGTGGGAGCATATAGAATTTTGAAAAATGTATGAGATATTTATCAAAATTTGGAATTGCAGAAAAATAGTTGAATATTGTCGATTGATGTATTGATGACATGACTATTTCGCTTTAATTGTTCAGTTCATAAAATGATGATGAGAGAAAGAGACTCTCCCATTCCCACACAAGAATAATAGATTAAAACTATGGAAAAAATATTGGCTTCTGTGAAATTCAACAGAGTTTATGAACTCATTGGTTAGTCATAAGGAAGAAAGGCTATGAAGAACAAGAGGGGTCTCAAGCATTAAGCAGATGACAATATCAATAGATATTAAGTTCGCCTAATTGCAAAAGTAATTTACACAATCCATTAGACGATTCATGTTATTATAACAAGTCAAGATCTGGAACTAAATCAAGTGGATGTTAAGACTATTTTTTTCTCTATTGTGAGAAGATAAACAAATCTATAAGGAAAGACCCGTAGATTTGTAACTAAGGCACAAACAAAAGGTTTGTACGTTGAAACGATCAATTTATTGCCTCAAATAGTCTTGCAAGATCAAGAAATATTCGATTTTATAGTAAGATCGAATAGATTTGTTAGTATGTCATTGCATGTCAATGACGTTCTGATAGCTGGGAATGTCATGGAATGTGTGAATTAGATCAAAGTTTGATTAATATCAAATTTTGAAATGATAGTTCTAAGTGAGATTGCTTATACTCTTAGAATTAAGATTCGAAGAGATTACTCCGTGAAGTTGTTAACCTTGTCTTAAGAGACATAAACGGACAATGTTCTTGAGTTTTAAATGTAAGCAGTCGTAAGCCTATATGTATAACCAGATGACTAAAGGTCAAATTGGACAACACTTGCATGCATCCCACAACATAAATGAGAAAATGAACGAATGATTTAATTTTCCTTGTATGAGAGCTTTGTGAAGCCTCATATATACACTATAGTGTGTATACAACATGATATTTGTAATGCAGTTGGCATTACAAGCATATATCAGCCAAATCTAAGAAAAACACATTAAAAACTGCGAAAAGGATATTGAGGTACCTTAAAGGCATTGTAGGTTATTTTTTGTGTTGTCAGTTTGCAATAATATGCAATAAAAAGGATGCACAAAAAATGATTGGGTTAGAGATATGGATAAAATAATATCGATTTTTTAGTTTTATCTTGTTAATTGACAATAGTATCATATTATGAAGTAACAAGAAATAAACATATGCCGCCCTATCCATTATAAAGTAGAGTGTATGTGATACTCTTATTTAGAACTTAATTGATTAAGGAGGTTACTGAACCATCTTTATATTATGTCTACAAATGCTCAAATTGTAATTAGAAAGAAAATGACAGTCAATCTAATATAGCTTTTGCTACGGAATTGAGGTTCCTTATCGAGTTAAAGCATGTAAAAGATTAAGTATCATTTTTCTATATAGCACGTAAAGGGTTCAGCATGAAAGATGTTTTATGTTGAATATGCTAGATCTATCGGATCTAGGTCATATGTTTAAGGACATATTATTCAACAGAGTTTGAATTTTGCAATACACGAGTGCGAATATTATTTATCAATATTTGCTGTTATTGAGATGCATGTAAGATAGAGAAGTAGCTCACTCGCACGAGCGTTTTCCCTTGTTCTGTTATTAGATAACAGATGTGAAGGATAAGACTATTTTTTAATAAATCAGAGCTTGTTCAATAATGGATGTCGTCTTGTTTGAAATATGAAAAACGTTTTCATGAAAGTGCAAGAGTCACATATTTGCAAAAGATAAGTATGTAAGAGATTATATGTAATCTACAAATGGACTTGTTACAAGTAATATGCTTCTATTCTGTCTTTGTAGCCAAAAGTAGTTCATAAAGTAAGCAAACTAAAGTTAAATGTTTTAGCACATCTAACTGATGCTTTTGTATGGTGTTAATGAGACATGCACTTCTTTCAAATGAAAAGAAAAGAACACCATAACAGATAATTTCATACCATGTGTGCTTATCAACCATGAGGTGGAAAAGAAATAATCTCAGCTTTTCTTAATGTGAGACTCACGCAGCAAAACTATTTTCTTTTACTCTCTATATATAATATATTGATATTATATCCCTATAGTTTGGAAGCAGTACTTTTGTTATATGCTTAGTTTGATTTGTGGTACATTTTTAATTCATCATTGATACTTATTATATGAGGATTAGATATGGAATATGAAGCTGAGTACATTTTTTTGTGTCTGATATTGAAGAAAACGATGATTATACATCTTGTATATCAAATTAAGTTTGTCTCACGATATGCAAAAAATAACTGTAATTCCGTAACTCATGTAGTATTGAAGATTGATAACAATCGATTTGCAGACGTTCTTCGTCTTTGGAAGAAATATGTGAGAGATTACACGAGTCTTCCATCATATGAACATACACGCACACACACATATATATATTGGTAAAATATCACTTTTGATACTTGTAGAAATGAATATTTATGTTTAAGCCTTAATATTTGCTATTAAGCACTTAAACTTATTTATTCCCTAACATAGTCTAATTAACGAATATGGATCAAATTATTTGATCCGATTAACTTGGTCATGGCGAACCTGTTATTTCCAACAGTTATGAATTCAAATTTTTATCAATCAACTAAGCCTTAGATTCTAGGTAGATGAGGTCAACTATATGAATCTTCTGAAACCATAAAGCTCTATCAAAAGTAAATGTTCATCAAAACAATTTAGAGGTACTATTTGCGTGAAATTTTCTAAGCAAAATAGTTTTACCAGAAGTTTAAATGTTGGAAATGTTGAAGGGTAAAATTGTATAACAAAAGTGCACAAGCTCTAAAATTTAGATGATATTTGATGGAAACATAAAGGATTGAATAATATTGTAATTGGAAATCAGAGATGTATTTATAAAGTAAAGTAAGTAAACAAATTACTTAAATATCCTTAATTCTGAAGATATTTAGATATAAAATTCTGTAAATGGAAGGATGACTTTCCTTTCAAATTCTGTCAAAATTCATATGCACTTTACTCCCAAACAGGGAATGAAGACTCCCATCCCATAAAATTCTATTGAAAACCTCCTTCCAAGCAAAGCCTAAAATAGAGCTAATTTAAACACTGCTTCAGTGAGAATTCACGGTCTTATATTTAGAGATACAAAATTACCCTTAAAGCTTGTTGAAATATTCAAATTTTATTCCCAAAGTTAGAAAAAACTTAACTTAGATTCTACAGTATGTTACCTCTAATTCACAAATTATTACATCATTAAAGTGCATTAATTACGAACCCTTAGTATAAGTGATTCGCTCTTCATATAAATACTATGAAAAGAAGAGTCTTTTTTTAAAAGTATAGCTAAATCAAATCGTACCATTACCCTGATCTCCTACTTCACATTGAATTATTATAACTTACAATTTAGAAAATTTTCTGCAAAATTTTTTGAAATGGATGAATTTTGTGAACTGGGTTAAAATTGCCCCGATGACCAATATGACATTACACTGTCTTAATTGAAAGTTTTTTTTTATCAACTTAATTGAAAGTTTTTTGCACTTGAGTTGAGAGTAAAATTTAAATTATCAGTTACCAAATAAACGGAAAAAGCTCAAAATTTAATGTTTTCAAGCTAAAAAAAATATACCGATTAATTATTCTTTTGATATGAAAAAAAAGACTTTAAATAAATGTCCTGATATATATGCTAATGGAATTTAATTTTTTAGCTTAGTAAATATGTCAAAATAACTTTTTCCAAGTCACATGATATGTTATTGTATATAAAAAAACCCTTGAGCTAATATATTTAAATAAAATGACTGATAATTTATTATTATGTAACTCAATTGGTAATGTATATTAAGTAAGTTAGAAAAAAATAAAATTTAAATCTTACTAAATATATTTATTAAAAAAATTGATGAATATTAACTGTAATTAAATTCTGAATAAATTTATCCCAATAAATAAATTGTTAAAAATACCTGTAAATATTTTAAAAAATTTACTTCTATTTTCAAATTTGCATTCAGCAAATGTGATTATTAATGAATTAATTAACAAATTGATTACGGCTAGGTAGGGGCAAAAACGTAAATTGGTGAAGGAGGGCCCATTTTAAAGGAATGGGTACAGATTTTTCTAAGTTACCCTTTGTTTTTAATTATTTATAAAAACCATTAGTTTTTAAAGAAAAAATCGGAACAGAGACAATACACTGTACCACTGTAGAGGGTGACAGAAGCCCAGAGGTCGAGAGAGATAAAAGAGAGTACAGAATACACAATTACCCTGGATTTAGCAAACTAAAAAATACATAATAAAAAAAATATATTATAGGTATAAGATTGAAAAATAAATATGAGAAGAGGAGTAAATTTAATTATTAATTTTTTTTAAAATTTAAATCAGAAAATGAGTTATTTTATTGTTAAAAATGGGTTTTGTCCGTTTATTTTTAGATTTGAAAAGGTGAGATTAAATTGGTCTCACTTTTTTTATTTTAGTGGGTGAATTTTAAAATTTTTAATTCAATTTACTCCTCACACTTTCATCTCTCTTCAATTTTCAATTTTAAATTTCATTCTTTCATTTCTCTCAATTCTCTTTATTATTATAAATGATATTGTTAAACTTATTGTTATTTTTTTTATAGGATATTTATAATTAAAAAAATAGAGGTATGTAATTCAAATCTTTAAATCTTAGTTTTGATGCAAAATTTATAGTTATTTGTATATATGAACATATTTTTATTATAATTTTAGTTTTTATTTTAATATTTATTTTATAAAAAGAGAAATTAGCTTAGGCTTTGTTGAAATTTGAAAATTAATAAAATAAATTTAATATGGTTGTTAATTTTTTTTAATGGTTAATTTTTATAATTATTGTTAATTTTTTTAAAATATTTTATTTATAAAATGTACTATTCTAAATGATAATATTAAATTTATAGTTAATTTTTTTTTCATATATAAAGAATGAAATATAAAATTGAAGAAGAAGAAAGTATAGAGAGTGAAATTGGATAAAAAAATTTAAATACGGAGAATTAATAGGAGTGGGTGAAATCTATCAAAATGAAAAAAATGAGATTGATATATTCTCACCTTTTCAAATTTAAAAATGGACTGATAAATCTCATTTTCTGATCTAAATTTTAAAAAAAATTCAATAATTAAATTTATTTTTTTCTCACATTTATTCGTTTATAATATGTTTTTTTACATCACGATTTTTTAGGTTATAAATCTCAAGTCTAAAATATAAAGAAAAATAATAGAAAAAAAATTGTACGAATAGAGAAGAGAGATAGAGATAGAGATAGAGAGAGAGAGACTTTATTGCCTTTTTTACGATGCACGCATCCATGGCAGAACACAGACACAGCCTACAGACTACAGCTACTGCTCAGAGGTAGAAGATAGAAAGATTAACCAAGAAGAAGAAAAGAACGTACCCCAAGAAGAGCAAAATTCAAAGAACAAAATTCAAATTTGTGGAATTAAAATGGTGCTCAAGAAAAAGGGGAATATGAAACTTGAAATGGGTTGCTTAAATCTTTGAGAGATTCATGGCATGCATGGAGCGATGGTGGTAAGAAGAAAGTTTCAATCTTTTCTCAAATCTGAGCTAACCCATTAGCGCAAATCTTGGTTGTTTTTTTGATAGAGAGTTCAGAGCTTGGAGGGATTCTTGATTTTCCGGCGACCGGCGTAGATGAGTGGGATGCCCTTTTCTCTGCTGGGGAAGGGGGGTTTAGAAATTGACATAGCTAATTTATCCTCGATTTGGTGTCAGCAACTAGAGAAAAAGGAGGTTAACAGCTTTACAAGCACAGAGCCAACTTCAGTTCTTCATATGAGAAGAAGTCCAAGCCCGCCTACATCAGTTTCAACACTCTCCTCATCTTTCAACGGCGGAGGCGCCGCCGCCGCCGACACCACCGAGAAAGCCGAAAGAAAGGATGAATGGGCAACGCTGCAACCAATCCCAACCGGTTTAGACCTTGTTTCCACCGGCGAAAGGTGTGGGCTTGGACTTGAAGACTGGGAGAATATGCTCTCAGAACCCAACCAAGAACAGTCCCTGCTGAAGTGGATTTCCGGCGACGTCGATGACTCATTTGGGCTCCGGCAAGTTCTGAACAATCCGCCGGCTGATTTTGACGGCAATGGGTTAGGAATTGTTGACCATGGAGCTGTGTTTGAGGCCATTGGGGGTACTAATTTAACTAATTTTGGTTCATCTGGGCTCAATGGGAACGGAAAGGTTGGGTCTTTACTCTCTCCGCCGTCATCTTCAGCCGGAATAATCCATCAGAAAACCCCATTTTTTAGTTCTGCAACTCCTGGTGTCCAAATTTTAGATCCACAGCTGCTGATGAATCAAAACCCTAATTTTTTCATGCCATTGCAATTCCCAAATCAAGATAGCCATCTCCTTCAGCCCCAATCAAAGCGCCATAACCCCAGTGGCCTAATGGACACAATGCCCCAGATGATCCCAAAGCTCCCATTTCAACACCAACTACAGCAGCAACATTTGGGTGTTCCACAAGGGGTACAGTTTCTTCACCCACATATGAAACCGACCCCAATGGTGGTAAAGAAAGAAGAAATCGGCGGCCAACAACAGGCATTGCTCGATGAACTCTACAAGGCGGCCGAGCTAGTAGGGACTGGGAATTTCTCACACGCGCAATCGATATTGGCGCGGCTCAATCAACAGCTCTCCCCAATTGGAAAGCCTCTCAATAGGGCGGCTTTCTATTTCAAGGAGGCTCTGCAACTTGTTACTAACAGCAACAACCCAGTTTCTGCTAAAACCTCTAACCCTAACACGACCCCTACACCGTTTGATGTCATCTTCAAAATGGGTGCTTACAAAGTTTTCTCTGAAGTCTCCCCTGTTATTCAGTTCGTTAACTTTACTTGTAATCAAGCCATCCATGAAGCCCTCGGAGATTGTAAAAAAATCCACATAATTGACTTTGATATTGGCTTTGGTGCTCAATGGGCTTCTTTTATGCAGGAACTTAGAGGTGCCCCTTCATTGAAAATCACTGCTTTTGCTTCTCCTTCAACTCACCATCCAGTCGAGGTTCTCTTAATGCGCGAAAACTTGACTCAGTTCGCTAATGACAACAATATAAGTTTCGAACTTGATGTTGTTAACTTCGATTCCTTGTTGGATCAAAACTGTTACTCCCTTTTCCGATCGAACGATAACGAAGAAGCTGTGGCTGTGAATTTCCCTGTTTGGTGCTCATCGAATCAACCCTCTTCATTGCCTTATCTGCTGCGCTTTATTAAGCAGCTTTCCCCGAAAATCGTTGTCACTTTGGACAGAGGGTGTGATCGGACCGACCTTCCATTTCCGCAGCATATTCTCCATGGAATCCAATCATATATACATTTATTGGAATCATTGGATGCGATTAGTGTGGCTACTGATGCTGTGAACAAGATCGAGAAGTTCTTGCTCCAGCCGCGGATTGAGAGTTCTGTACTGGGGAGGCTTCGCTCGCCCGAAAAAATGCCTAATTGGAAGACGATTTTCGCTTCTGCTGGTTTTAGTCCTGTGAGTTTCAGCAATTTCTCGGAATCTCAGGCCGAATGCGTGGTGAATAGGACTCCAGTGAGGGGATTTCATGTGGAAAAGCAGCAGGCTCTGCTCGTGCTTTGTTGGCAGCGTAGAGAGCTTATCTCAGCTTCGGCTTGGAGGTGCTGAAGGTTGGTCTTTTCGATCAGACTCGGTTTGAACTTAGTTTAATGTTGTTATTATGTCAATAATTGAATTGTTGTTAATGATGCCTCCTTTTGTTGGTATTGATATGAATCTCCATGCTTATTGTTATCTAAGTAGAAGACGAACAAGGCATGTTGTACTGGAGAGTCTAGTAGGGATTTATTTGCTTTCAAATGGATATTACTGCTATGGTATTTGTTTTTGTTTTCCTTCGAGGCAGTGTGATTTTGTTGTATACTTGCAATGAATTGGCTACTGGTCGAAAAAGAGAACTCGAAATCTGTTTTTGCTTGTACTTTGCGAAAACCTTTCTAGTTCATGTCGATCTCTTTGTAACAGAAGGTAGATTTCTCGACCTTGGCTTTAACTGTTATCTACTAGTGGATTTTTACAGCCAGTTTGGTCTTTCCGAAAAATCTCCATTTTCAAGCTTTTTTTTCAAGATGATGTCCCGAAAAGTTATGAACATTAATAGGAAACAGATCCTAATTAATTAGTACGACGAGTCAAAATCTTTTGTTCAATGTCAAAAATTTGTTATGCTACTAGTGCAACTTTTCGTGACAACAACTCTTACGGCAATTTCAAATAAATCTAGTTTTGTTGTAGGGACATTAGACAATATTCTAGTTTGATTGCTACTGATGTTAGTACGCGTTGAGCTGCATCTTGTCTGCTTCAAGTGCATCTCGATGAGTCGTTTTTTTGCTGAGTTGATATCAAAAGTTGCTTTCAGTCGTATGTTATAAAAGTATGGGGATTACATTACATAATCATTGATTAGTTGTGTTGTTTAAATGTCACATATCTAAAATAAAGGAATGTATGATTGTAATGTAAATATATTGAAAAGTATGAAGTATGAAGTTAGCTAACATTGTATAACTACAAAAGACACCTAAGTTTAGCATTATTATGTAAGTGTAATAACAGTCATACCAGCTATATCAAGCTGCTTGGGTTTAATTTTGTCTAAATTTTTTCCTTGTTTCTTTTATTATACATTTACATGTATGTATACCACCAAACACGTAACGCGTCATTCTCAGCTTTTCTCTCTCTTTATATATAATAATATAATCAAATGTCTTTTTACTTAAATTATATTTGCAGGTTTAGTATTATAAAACAAAGTACAATGCATTTGCTAATTTTAAGATTGGTTAATGGACATCTACTAATCAACCCACATGCTTCATGTTTCTTTCAACCTACCTACTTGCATAATACTCGAGTTCTTGTTAGAAAAAAATAAATATTTACTTATTTTGTATTCTCTGCTGTTAGACTATAAATCTTATGTGGTCGCACCCTTCATCCATCCTTCAAGATCGGGCACTTTGGACTCTATCAACACGCTTATAAATGTGTAAAACAAAACATTCTTTTCTCATAGTATAGGACCCAACCATGAAAACCCCAAGAGTACAGCCGATTTAGAGAGATAATTTATTTTTACGTTAGTATTATATAAGTTTAAATATTTTAGAAGTAACCTAGATAAATAAAAGTCTATGAAATAATACTATAACGAGGAGAACATGCCTAGCATGGACAGCGACAAAGATTAATCACAGATTATATGGTTTTCTCAAAAAATTTCCACTTTTTTAAATAATGACAAATAATTAAATAATAAAAACAAAACGTCGGTTTCATTGAAAACGAACTTCAATAAAAATCCCTCCAAACAGCCTCGATAATGGTGGGGGAGATAGTTAATTAGTTAAACCAAAATTAATTGAAACAACAATAAATTACAAGATAATCAGTAGTATTAAAATATTGTAATATTAAAAAGGCAAGTTATGGGTGTTGTGAATTCCACTGGTAATTCTATTATTTTTTTTTATTTATATGCTTTGTAGATTGGTGCAAGTTAATATTATAATTAGGGGGCAATATATGAGGTAAGATTAGATTTGATTGGTTTTAGGGGTGATTAAGATATAATTAAGAAACTGGTTTTAGGGGTCATTAAGATATAATTAAGAAACGGGAAGCTAAGCAATCTTCAATCAAACATAAAGGAGACTCTTTTTTTTTTCAAATTAAATAAAACAAAAAAGCTGCCTCTATGCGTTGTCTTGTAAGGCTCCCATCGCTTTCTTGATAATGAGGTTACACATCTTGTAGCTACTAATTAATTTTTCATCCACATAGTTTTTATTATTTTTTAGTTATTTTTAATTTTATTTTTAATTATTAATTTATATTATTAATATATTTTTTATTATTTTTTTTTAATTTGTCTATTGTATTAATAATGAGAGAGTGTGTATGAATGAAAATAATAGGTTGATAATTAAAAAGAAAAAGAATATTTATATAAAAATATAAAAGATAAATTAATCATTTTAACAAAATAATAAATATTTTATTGATATTGATAATTCGGTTAAATAAATAATAAAAAATAAATAAAGGATACTATATATTACTTAATTGAAACTTTATTAACCGCTAAATATATATCAATCACTACTTACTTCTATGAGTTAAACTGATTTTATAATAGTATAAATTATAATAATACAGTAATAAACTGATATAAACTATACTTATTAATTTAAATTTCAAGAGAAGAGTCTAAAATCAATTTAATGGTTGGTCCCGACACTCTTAAGCTAATAAAATACATTAATTTGTCCTTTAAAAATTGACAAGACAACTTTTTATTTGTTATGGGCTAACAATAAATATGATTCTACCGCCGATCAATTAACCTATCTAATGAGTTATTAGGTTCTATTCTTTTTAATTTATAAATAATAATATTGAACTGAAATAAATTTATTTAAGTGTAAATTTATATGTATGCAATACTGATAAAAATTAAACTGAACTTATTTCAGTATAAATTTATATGTATGCAATACTGATAAGAACTGAATTGAACTGGATTGAATATAAGTTGAAAAAAACAGGGCCTTAGGCCCTATTCTTTTCAACTGATAAGTAGGTGTACTGAATTGAACTGATTGGTACTGAACTGAACTATACTAAAACTGAAAATACTGAAACTGAACAATTCCGAAACTGAATTATAATTAATAATATAAATAATATTTTAAAAATATTAAAATACATAATAATTAAAAATACTTTTTAATAATACTATACATTCTAATAAAATTTATTAATTATTACATTTAATAATAATTAAATATACCATTATAAATTATTATTATTATTATATTTTACTATAATTATTGTTATGAATATTACCTTATTATTTTAATTGTTATCAATATTTATAAAATATTATTACTTTTATTTATTTGTTTTTCCTATAAAATTATTTATCGTAAAAATAATTATTGATAATGTTAAAATATTATTATTGGTTTCTTTTTCTTTGTTGTTATTTGTAATTATTGATATTAATTAATAATATTTATATAATGTATAAATAAAAATGAACTAAAATTGAAATTGAGATGATATTATCATTAATATTTATTACTTTTAATATTTATGAATAATAATATACATTAATAATATTGATATAAGGCATAAACTGAAATTTAATATTAAATTCTGAATACTGAATGCTAAATGCTGAATACTGAAACTGAATACTGCTGAAAAAGAACTGTACTAAATTAAACTGAACAGAACAGAACAAAAAATAAATTAAAAAGAACTGAGCCTACGACTAAGAAAATTGGTAATAATAGAAATTGCCAAATTTGGATAGGAGATAGGCTGGTAATTGCACTTGAAAAAATAAGTTATTTCATGTCATCGATGAAGGTTTTTATTACCCCATATTTCGATCAACAAATTCAGCTTTTTTGTTATTCCCCTTTTGTCTTCTTCGCCAATAAATAAAGCATTGAATAGGGAAGGCGCAATAATAAAAAATATAAAAGATACTGTATTAATTTATTTTAGTTTGGGATAATTTTTTTGTTTATGGTAAAAAGGAAACACTAATAGAACAACAGTTAAGGCCAAAGGATGAATTCTTGCACTACGTTGAAAAGAAGTCTTTGAGCCTTCAATCATAAGAACATGTAAATTTTTTTTACACATATAAGCATATAAATCTCAGCTTTTCTTTGTGTTAATTCATGAAAGGCCTTCCTCAAGAAATAAAAAAATTCATGAAAGACCTGCAGCATCAATTTTACTTCCTAATCTGTCTTCTATGTTTATTTTATAATTTTTATAACAATTACTTCAGCAAAATGCATATCACTCGGTCAAAAAAGACAACAATTATTATTTCGTAAAGAAAACAACCTATTTCCTGACCAATTTCATGTGCGTTGATGATTAAGTTGTCTATTTTACATATAATGGTCCAATTGTTTGTATCCCTTTATATTTCACACATTATTAATTTTATAAGATGGTTGACCCTTCCATTCCAAGTGTCATTATAAGAAGGTAAAACAAAATAACACGGAATCACTCCGTCCACTCAAACTCAATATTATAAACTCCTACCGTTAACATAAATGCCAACAATTAATGACAAAAGCCACAGAATAAAGAAAATACGTATGAGTAATATAGAATTTTGTGACGTTGACCCCCCTTTTTTTGTCAGTAAAAATTATTATTAGTAAATGAAAGCTAATTGTAAAATTAACTCAAATTGATGGGATAAAAATAAAAGTAGAGAAATTATTAATTTTATAAATTGAACTGAATTAATTTCAGTATAAATTTATAATTATTTATAGTTGAATTGAATTGAAGCGGTCTAAACTGAACTAAATTAAACTGAATTGTAGTCTAAGAGAATATGGTTTAAATATGATTTTTAGGCAATGTTCTCGTGGACTATAATTCACTTTAGTTCAGTTCAGTTCAGCTATACATACTTATAAATTTATAATAAAATAAGTTCAATTCAACTTAATTTATTTCAATTCAGTTGAGTTCAACTTATGAAAAAGGTAAACAAGGGTGAAAACCAGAATTTAAAGCCTAATACCGAATGTGAAACATTTTGTAGGAATGGCAATCATGGCAACCATTTCTAATTAGCTTGGAGTGGGAATGTGGTCCAGCCCAACTAAACTTATCACAACCAAAATCTCCTATTTTTGTTCTTTTTTTGCCCTCCACTCAAAGCACAATCATTAGCAACAAAATTTGACCACTATGTCATGTCACGTCATTGTTTAGGATGACTCGTCTACATAATTAAACAAAGTATTCAAAAGAAATTATTAGAAGCAAGGTCAAAAGCAATACACGGTTTAACAGTTGCATGTTATACTAATTATTCTGTTATATTTTTGAAATTGTATATGACCTTAATAGCCTATATCTTTTGAAACTTAAAAAAAAGCTATGAAAATATTGCCCCATATCACTTAGTCTGTCACTGTCTGCCTTTCTTTTTAGCCCTTTTTCAGAAAATTGATAATATTATTCCTTGCTAGCTTTCAGCAGATTAAAGTTTAAAAAGAGGGGGTCCATAAAATCAACGGCCAGGGAGGGCCCAAATTTGATCTACCACTTGATTAAGTAGTTATGGTAGTTGGGTTGTACCAAATCTAATCCCTCACCAAATTTTGACCTGAAAACTGGCTTTGGAATGGAACTATTAGCAGCAGAATATAAAAATGAACACAGCGTTGCCTAGTTCCAGATTTATAATCATGTTCCTTTCACTGTACAAGAGCAAATCTCTAATCAGTTGATTGTGACCGCTCCTATAAATCTGCTGTACTGTACAAAGAGTAGATTGTGACTTGAGATTTCTCTTTCCTTTGGCATCCTAATGAAGTGGGACCCTAATAATATTGGGTAGTAGCAAAATAAATTTTTTTACAACTATTCAATACTGAAATATAATTTTCTTATAATTAACATTTGAGTTGTTAGTTGACCTAGAGCTTAGAGTTTGATAATTTTTCTATTAGTTGTCAGTTGACCTAGAGTTAGTTTTTAAGTATTTCTTTGAAGGTGACCCCAAGGGACAAGTAACAAATTAAAGGCAGAGAAGAATTGGAATGGGGAAAGCAAAGTATCTGCGTTTCTTGAAAGTAAAGGGAAGTCTTCTTGTCCATAGAAGTACCTGTAGTGTAAAAGGTTTAACACCTACAACTCCAAGCTAGTTAGGCTTTCATACACTCCATGTTTGAAAATGAAAAGTTCAATTTTGGATGGTTTTAAAATAAATCCATATCAGTTCATTTATTTTTATTGATAAGAAAAAAAATATTTTAGTAGAAAATCTATATCATGTAAAAGCTAAAAAAGCTTATCAATTTGGAAACAATCCCAAATAAGTTCAAACATTAGATTGGCAAGTCAGATTGTGCTGTGCCATCTTTGCAAATGCAATTATAAAGAGGTAGAAAGAAAGTCACAACAACACGCAATTGGAAGTGTAAGGTTGTAGTTATACACTACCTGATTTGTGGGACCAATGCAGTTCTATTTGTTTCACCCCTCCAACTTTGGCTGTTTGCTAGTAAAAAAAATGCACCGCCAAAATCAGTAAAACTAGCCACATTAATGGTAGGGCAAATTCCAGATTACGAATAAATACCAGAAATTCTTATTCTATAATAAGCATGTTGAAATGACTACCAACTGTATTGTCAATGGTTTGCTCCTACCAAATGTAAAAATTGGAGATGTAATATGCATACTAGACAAGTGACAAATTTAATCAATGGATACTTCATATTCTTATTCCTTGACAAACCCAATGATCGATGCAATCGAGTTTTTGTTTACCAACAAATTTATTGTAAAAGACTACAATTTTAATCCAGAAAGCTCCAAGTCATTTCATCAAGTCTTAATGTATGCATACTAGCAAATAAATTTTTGTTCTGATCTGACTTTTACAAGACGTCTAATGCATAAATGCTAATGGCAAATCAATTCCAACTACAAAGTATGTTCTCCATATGTTTAACTGGGGCTGACTTTACAAGTTCTGGATAATTGTTGAAGAAACAGCACAAAGAGAATTATTATTGATAGTGATAGAGGATGAGAATAAACAACACGTATGTATGCATTTTAAGAACGTAAGGCACTCGGGTACTATCCACAAACTCCAAATCATAATACATCTCATGATAAATCACTATCAGCTCGTATTGCTTTCTTTTCTACAGGATAAAAGTCCACGTGTCATGCACTTGCTGGCCACAATCATTTTAAATGCAGATGGACCTTCCCTAGAGGATAACTCGGAGATGAATAAAATGCTGGGCATTAACACAAAAGAGCTAGTAGGCTCTTAAAAAGCTATCTTCTTTTTCTCTAATGTAAAGTATAATCATGAATCACTTTACATCTTTTTAAAGTTGAGAAAGTGCTTTTGTCATTAAGAAGACTCCTAGGAGTGAGGATTTGGTTCGGACAAAATTGATTCACTCATGAGTCATGCTACGCAAAGATTGGCTATTGGCTCTCTTTTGATCATGTTGGACAAGCCCACTGAACGTGGGTCACCACTAATCATGTCCCACTTGCCCAACATCTCTCTTTTCTTCGAGCCAAAGTCATATTTGATTATTTAAATATCTAAACCTGCCATTCCTCTACTATTTTCATATTTTTTTACTAGATGATAAACATCCAATATTGATTTCTGAGCCCACTATGTATGTCGGATCTAAAGTTCCCCTGCCACTATCTTATAATTGATAGAATCATATCATAATTAAACTTAATTTCAATAAGCATGTGCATAATGAACTTGAAACTATTGACCGCCTTGATTCAACTCCAATGATGATGGATCGGAGTCCGTGCAGTCTACATGCAGATTCGTCTCTCAATTGCATTCAAAATCTGAGAACGTTAAGCAAAATGACAGGAACTTTAACCATATGTTGAATAATTAAAATAATTTTGTGAGATAAGTTGACAAGCAAGCTAAATGTAACATTTGAGGCAAATGGCTAAATTAAAAAAGGGAAGAAAAATGTGTGGCTTGATTTGAGTGCGTATGGAAGAAAAGTAATGGCTGTCCTCACAAAACATTTTGCTTGTCTTTTATAGATTCTTTCCCACTATGTCTTCTCCCGTCCCATCTTCTCAAGTTTTCGTCCATTGTTTTATTATTATTTCCTTTTCTTTCTCCTTTTCTCCTTTTTGTCCTAGTATGCGTAGAAAAAACGCTTACTTTGATTTTCTCTAACTTCAATGTCTAAAAGGTAGCACTAACGCGTTTCAAAAGGAAATTGAAAGGTAGTCCAACGACAACCTTATCCCTCTCTGTCTCAGTTACATCGTTTTCTCAGCCATACTGGTTCTGCTTTCTTTTTTTATGGACCATACAAATTAGTGGTGCTTCGGCTCCACAATACTCTTATTTGGATAGCTTCAGTGGCTTCTAATTTAGGGGCTTCCTTCGTTCTTGTTATTCTAGTCCTTATATGATGTTCCCTTATTCTGTTCTTGTAATTTATAATAATATATGTAATCTAAATGATTGCCAACCAAACATTTTTAAGTCACTTTCATTATGTCTTGTCCAGTGTAAGCCCTTTCAAAAGACACCTACCTAAGATCGGTTTGTCCCTCTACTTTCCCTACTAATCACATGCCACATGAATGCAGAAAAACTAGTACACAATCATAATGCTGTTCACAAATTATGATCAATATTAAGCAGTACAAAATACCCTTGAGCCTTTAAAATTTTTTTTATGTTTTATGCATGCTACATGAAAAAAGAACAAAGCAACATAAATCATCAGAATCAACTTAGTTTCAATTGAAACACAGAAAAAATTAGCGTTGGAATGATTATTGGGAAGGAAGTGAATACAATAAGAGAATCCTAAATTCTCCCCAGCATTTTGGAACAAGATTGTGTTAAGGTCCCAATGGAGTAGCTGATCAAGTCAATCCAATAATATCATTCATTACATATCAAATCATAGTCCCAGGCAACACGTGTGCTCCAAACTATGATGCCTATAAGTGCACGGGTAACAAAAAGGAATAGAAAAGCTAGATCCACTTGATATGAAGTTCATAGTTATGATTGACAACTAATCTCCCCTGTTACAGAGAAATCTGAGATAGCACTATATTACTTGCTTTCAGCCTTGGGGATAAACTAGGCTTTTTATTTCTTTCCCTGGACAAAAATGGAATGTTCAGAAATGGCAGACATGTGCCATTAGACAATTGACAATTGCAAGCCATTTGCTCCCCATTTCTCACACACTTCGTGATAAATGCTCACTTAAGGCCTTAGCATGCTTCCAAAACTTTTTATACAGCATTGTAAACTAAGACCCCCAGTATCAAGCCAAAGAAGCATAACCATAAGACTAAAAGGGACTAATCTACCAAAAAAAGGGACTAATCTACGAAAACCCGAACAGGAAAAAACCAGGCAATTATAAACTATGAGGCTAACCGACTAACTATAGAAAATAATGAAGTTCGGATAGTCAAATTTACAGTATTTATTTACCAATAAAACACTAAACAGATCAATCTAAACAGAGATAAATAATGGAAAATTTTCTTGGAATGAAGAACAGTATCATAGGTAATCAATTAATTAGAGAAACTATTTTAATCAGGTTCAGTTCTTTTTCGGTGGAACCATTTATATTAAGCAATCTCTAGATCTAATACCTTTAGTAATTAAAGTTCCTTTTATTTTAGGCCTTACCACCTTAGTATAACCAAGTATATTGCACTAGTAACTTTCTCCAAGCTAAGTACTAAGAGCACAATCATGTAAATTTGGGTGTGAATCACATGGTATAAGTAACATGATATGGAAGGTATTAATTTCGCAACATGCAGTGGAAAATGATAAGCAGGCAGTAGCATCTTCTTTGAGTTATATAAATAGAATGATCTGCCAAATTTAAAAATTCAAACTAGCAGCTCAATTCTCAGCCCATGACAAAGGGCTTTCTATCCAAGCTAAGTTAAACAATGTAGAATCTGAACTATAGTAACATGATATTCATGAAATGTATGTGGGTATTCACTTTTCATGGTATAGTATATCGCCCCCAAAGTTTTTGAAGTCACCCTATCTTTCCTAGGTCAGTTTCTATTGCTCCATCAACTAGAATAGTACTCTCAGTGGTTTGTTGACTGCTAGAAACGTGAGCGAGGAAATTCGCACACTAATCTGAAGGAGTAATATATGATATATCTAAGTAAGAATCCTATACATTGGTTACTAGAAACAAGCGACAGACACCAATGCCAACCCATATCATTATTTGAGTAGCACACCGATTCTTTGTCAACTAGTTAAGTCAACACTGATTAGTTATTGTAATAGTGTTTGTGATAAAGCAAAAATCTAATAGAAAATAAGGACATGAACTCATCGAGTCATGGCATTTAATGGTGATTCACAAGTCACCAGTATTGGATTTGAACTAATTGCCCAATAATAGATTACGAGAAAAGATAATAGCAGCAGAATAAAAGACACGCAGATTTTTACGTGGAAACCCCAAATAAATTAGGAAAAAAATCACGGGACCAACTTCGAATAATACTTCCACTATGAAAATAATAGTAGGTACACCAAGAGATTACAAAATAATGGCACTCAAGTATTTTCCAAAACCTCACTATTTTTCTCTCTTACCCAGCTCTTAGGAACCCTTTTCCTAAGGCCCTCTACACAGATTACATTTTTATCTGTGTTTCTTCTCTCTTGCTCTCTTCTTCTCTCTTCTTGGTTTTAAAATGAGCAAAACCTCCTCTATTTATAGGAGATTCAAAACGCGTATGACCGAATTGTGCACAATAATTTTACTGTGCACTTTTTGAAAAATATTCTGCCGACCTGCCTCTTTTTCTTTTTTTTTTTTATAATTTAACTTATGGGTCCCACAAGAATGGAGAGACACCACACAAAAAATCTCCCCCTCCCGACTACATTGTGGGACTCTTCATCCCGGTTACTTTGATGCACTGATCGAACTTTTCTTTTAGAACGACCTATGTCAGCATATCACCAGCATTATTGTTTGTATGAATCTTCTGCAACTTGAACTCTTTTTTTTCAATGGCAAGTTTGAGCCAATGATACCTTACATCAATATGTTTCGTCCGTGAATGGTACGTAGTATTTTTGCTCAAGTCTAATGCACTTTGACTATCACAATAAACTACGTATTCTTCTTGTTGCACACCCAATTCGGTAAAGAATCACTTTAACCAAAGCATTTCCTTTCCTGCTTCCGCTGCTGCAACGTACTCTGCTTCGGTTGTTGATAATGAAACATATTTTTGTAATCGTGACTGCCATGAAATAGCTCCCCCTGAGAATGTAAATAAGTAACCCGATGTAGATTTTCTTTCATCAAAGTCACCAGCCATATCTACATCTGTGTAACCAACAAGTGTAGATTTTTAACTCCAAAAGTTAAACATAACTTTGAAGTTCCTCTCAGGTATCTGAAGATCCATTTTACTGCTTCCCAATGTGTCTTCTAGGGATTTAACAGGAATCTACTCACAACTCCAACTGCATGAGCGATGTCCGGTCTCGTACACACATTGCATACATCAAACTGCCGACCGCTGAAGAATATGGAACATTTGACATATCTTCTTTATTTTTCTCTGTTAAAGGGTAGGATTTCTTACTCAACTTGAAATGAGCGGCAAGTGGAGTGCTAGCTGGTTTAGCATTCTTCATATTGAACCTTTCTAGTACCCGTTCAATACATTTTTCTTGCGATAACCACAGCCTGCTGGACCTTCGATCTCGGGTAATCTCCATTCCGAGAATTTGCCTTGCCAGTCCCAAATCCTTCATGTCAAACGCCTTAGACAAATCACACTTCAACTTACCAATCATTTTGGCATCTGGTCCAACGATTAGCATATCATCAACATATAAGAGAAGAATGATAAATTTTTCATCAGGGAATTTCTGGACATATACACATGGATCAGCTTCTGTCCTCCTATATCCTTGATTCACCATGAAGGAAACCATTGTCGCGGAGCTTGTTTTAACCCATACAAACTTTTCTTCAAGCGATAAACCATGTCCTCATTTCCCTTGACTTTGAAACTTTCTGGTTGTTCCTTATAAATTTCTTCTTCTACATACCCATGCAAGAACGCGGTCTTTACATCAAGCTGTTCTAACTCAAGGTTCAAGCTGGCTACAAGACCTAGCACAACTCGAATGGAACTCATTTTCACAACTGTTGAAAAAATCTCGTCAAAGTCGATACTTTTCTTTTGAGTAAAGCCTTTGACAACCAATCGAGCTTTGAATCTCACTAGTTTTCCATCATCTTTCTTCAGCTTGTACACCCATTTGCTCTTGAGTGTTCTCTTCCCTTTAGGAAGTTTCACCAGCTCGTACGTGTAATTCTTCTTCAAAGAATTCATCTCCTCATGCATGGCCTTCATCCAACAATCTTTATCTTTACAAGATTGTACATCTTGGAAGCTTTCAGGCACCCCCTCATTAGTGATTAAAATATAATCAGAACTGGAGTATTTTGTAGATGGTTGGCATTCTATGATTGACCTCCTTAATTGAGGTTCTTCTTCTGGTAGAATGGGGTTCTCTGGCTCCCCCTGCTCAATACCCTCTTCATTCGTATCTTCATCTACAATCGTATCACTGGCTCTTCTTCTCCATCTTGTTCTGATTAATGCATTCTTCTTTCTGTGGCATCATTTGATAGAATGCTCTCTGGTGTAATATCGATAACACCATCACTTGTAGATATTTCACTGATGATATCATTCTCATGAAATACAAGAAAGTATCTTCTTCCTCCAATGGATTCTGTATCCATGGGACCACAAACGTCAAAGTGTACCAACTCTAAATTATTATTTCTCCTTCTAGAGCTTTTCTGAAATGAAACAAGATGTTGCTTCCCAAATAAACAGTGATCACACGGGTTAATTTTTCCTTTGGCTAATGGGATGAGGGACTTCTTAGCCAGTATATTCAACCCTTTCCCACTAACATGCGCTAGTCGCCTATGCCATAAATTTGGTGAAGCATCATCTCCAACTGTATTCAGTTGACCCACACATATTGTCGCGTACATTTTGCATAACGAGCAACACAATCTTCCTTTCGCCACCACCAACGATCCTTTGATGAGTTTCCAATTTCCATCGCCTGTATGATTATGATAACCTTCCTTGTCCAATACACTAACGGACAATAGGTTCAACCGAAGATCTGGAATGTGTTGCACATTTTTAAGTGTTAATGTGCATCCGACACTTGTCTTCATGCAAATATCGTCGATTCCCACCATTTGCGAGACACTATTATTTCCCATTTTAATAGTACTATCGCCCGCTTTATAGGTTGAGAAGTATTCCCTTTTTGGAATATAGTGGTATGAGGCACCATAATCTACAATCCACTCGATATCTACATCTCCAACATGACAACAATCTGCATCATGAGATACTAAAGCCACCTCTCCATCTTCTATTGTGACTGTAGTAGATGTGTTTTTGTCATTATCATGACTTCGGTTTGCATTCTCTTGTTTAAGGAAACGGCAGTTCCTTTTGAGATGACCCTGCTTTCCACAGTGGTAGCATGACCTCTTCTCCTGGGACTTGGATCTATCTTTCGATTTTTCATTCCCACGACCTCTACCCTTGCTTCGGCCCCTATTCTCTGTGACAAGGGCTTGTGAACTGGTACTAGCAACGTCCCTTCTACGAAGCTCTTCATTAAGTAGACTTCTCTTTACCATAGACATTGTTACCACACCATTTAGAGCTGAGTTACTCAATGATACGACAAGAGTATCCCAGTTATCTGGTAGAGTTTCCATCAAAAGACATGCTTGCATCTCATCATCCAAGGACATACCTGTGACTGCTAACTCACTTACGAATCCTTCAAAGTCGTTCAGGTGTTGTGTGATTGATCATCCCTCTGCCAGTTTCAAGTTCATGACTTTGCGAATCATGAACACTTTTCCTTGAGTAGTTTTAGCTTCGTACATATCCTCTAGCTTCTTCCAGAGAACTTTGGAATCTGTTTCATTCCTCATGTGGTTGTACAAGCTAGCATCTATCCATTGGCGTACTGTACCCATTGTCTGCTTCTTTAACTTTATCCACTGCTGATCTTTCATATCCTTCGGCTTTGCGTCGTCATCCTCAATTGGATCATACAAATTTTTGCAATTGAGGTAGTCCTCCATTCTGGATTTTCACATTGAATAATTTATATCCGTCAATTCGATCATTACACCATCATTCGCCATGTCGAAACTTTAGAAATGGCAAAATTTTACTATTCACGAATTTTACTATTTACATAAATAGTGACTGTATATGTGAATAGTACCGTATACGTAAATAATACTTGTATATTGGAATAGTAACAGTATGCCTTCCATATACTTAAATAATACTATTCATGAGATGACCAAATATGAATAGTATTATATATGAATATTATTATTGAAGTTACTATTTTACTATTCACTCAAATTACGTATTTGCGACGGTTTTTCGAACGTATTGCGCCACCGGATTTATCGTAATTTTCTCGTCGTCGTGGTATATTTATTTTTGAAAAATATATCCACGGATTTTACTGATAAAACAACCTTCGGCTCTGGTACCGCTTGTTAGGCCCAATAATATATTACGAGAAAAGATAATAGCAGCAGAATAAAAGATACGCAGATTTTTACGTGGAAGCCCCAAATGAATTAGGAAAAAAACCACGGGACCAACTCGAATAATTCTTCCACTATGAAAATAATAGTAGGTACACCAAGAGATTACAAAATAATGGCACTCAAGTATTTCCCGAAACCTCACTATTTTTCTCTCTTACCCAGCTCTTAGGAACCCTTTTCCTAAGGCTCTCTACACAGATTACATTTTTATCTGTGTTTCTTCTCTCTTGCTCTCTTCTTCTCTCTTCTTGGTCTCAAAATGAGCAAAACCTCCTCTACTTATAGGAGATTCAAAACGCGTATGGCCGAATTATACACAGTAATTTTACTGTGCACTTTTTAAAAAATATTCTACCGACTCTTTTTCCTTTTTTTCTTTTTTTTTATAATTTAACTTGTGGGTCCCACAATAATGGAGGGACACCAAGTTCAAGAGAACTAGGAGAAGGCAAACACACTTATCTGTCTACAGCTTATTGCTGCTCATGGAGTACAAGAACTTTTCATGAACTTTTAATTTTTGATGGAACTAAAGAAAAATATAGTTCACAACATTGTATTACTAAAATTAAAATCAGATATCCTAGTGTAGAGCCAACAAAACAAGAAGTACTCCTGTCCATTGAGTGAAAGGAAGGAAACTTATAATTGAATTGCAACAGGGAATCATGACCCGGCATTGTATTCAGTGGTTAGTCAAGGTTCGGGTAACAAGTGAAAGAAATGGGCTAATACTTGGCATTCATGGATCAGATCCATAGCCATGGGCCTGAGTGTGGCACATTATGCTAGTCTCAATTCGTGCTGTATCATTCCCTTTTCTGTCTGTATAGTTGTTTTTCCGTTTGTCACCTCTCTTGGTGTTTTCTGTGAATTTCTCATCAACAACACCAAAGAAATTTTCTATGGATTCTTGTATTGCATTATAAAAAATTGACTTGATAAAAAGACTGGCAAGACAGAGCTAAATTTCTTTGAAAGCGTGAGCTCATATGTTGGCTTCCCGTCAATTCAAGAATGAGAACAGAAAGACCAGGAAAAGAAAACAACCAGCATCCACCAAATCTTGATGATGCCTGTGCACTACTTTTAATTTTTATTTTAAGACATATACGAGAAATGCATCTGAAACCCTATCCGTGTTGAATACATCAACTAAATAATGCTGCCCTATTTAATATAAACTTTGACAAGACGCCAAGATCAAATAATCTGAAATACTACCAATGTCGAAGCATTTTAAGTTCTTTTTTCATAATTGAGTTGAGAACTCAGTTTTATAGCACTAATTATGTCCTAAGTACAGCTGGTACTTGGTGCAATGAATATTCTGCTCCAAAGTTGTCTAGAGGCTCATAGGAAACAAAAATAGAAAAAGAAGAAGCTACCATGTTATATTTTGAAGCTATTTACTACCAACATGAGCAAACAAAGTATATAGCAACAATGCGCTTCGAGTTAATAAATTTATCATCTAGTTTTGAAACAGAACCCACAAAAGTGAAGTTCGAAGAAGGAAATTAATAAGGAAATAAACAAACAAACAAACAAATAGATAGATAGATCTTCAAGGGAAGCGTGTGTAGAGACTTTAGACGGCTCATCTATATAAACACAGAGGCTGCTCAGCTTAAGGACTTAAACTTGCCTTCCTAGTAGCAGAAGTTGTCGAAGGGGTATTGAAAAGCAAGGTGTCAGTGAGTCAAGTATGCATGCGATATTATGCTTCCTTAACCTTTATTAACTTCTTCTCTCCGTGCTCTTTCATCTTCCACTTTTTGATGATTACCCTTTTACTTTCTAAAGTGATAAAGAAGCTAAATATGAATTTAAACTTAAAAAAAATAGTGAAAACCTCAAATTGGATCCCTAATTATTATAGCTCTATGCTATGACTTAAAAAAGAATTCTACTAACGAACACTTTTTCTCTTTAATCAAAAGAGATGTTGTTGGATAATAATTATAAAGAATTAAGAAATAAAGAAATAAATATTCAAGCCCTTTATTGGAATGTTCACCTCATTAAGTTCTCTGGTCCTCACCTTCAACCAAAAACATAAACATAATTAATGGAAATCATATAGAAATATAATAGAAATTATAAACAAAGTTTAAAGTAACGGAAACACCAATAACCTGAGTCATATCGAACGATATTGTCCTACTTAAAATTCCTTACAGGATTAAACAGCCCTTCAATTAAATTAATTGAAGCATGAACATAAAGTATTTTCATATCCAGAATACAGAGAAAAGAGAAACGAAAATAAGTGGAGAAAAAGAGTATCTCCAACCCAACTGTTAAACACACTTCTCACAATCATACTAAATCTCAAACTTTTGCTAGTAAATAGGCCGGTCATGTCTTAAGAAATAGTCACACAATATAAAATATATTCAATCTAATTAAAACAAGTATAAAAATATATTTTTTTTAAATAAAATAAATTAAATTTTCCAACGTCACATATTTTAAAAGAAATTTTAAAAATAAAAAATATTTTGGATATCTCATGTTTGACATATAATATATGGTATTGATGTCTTTTAGACTATGAACCAATACTTGATAGATAAAATTTAACTTACGAAATATTTGGTGAAACATATAGTTTCTATGAACCAAATAAATGCTACTTTAAGATAGAGATTTTATCATATCGCATTATACCAAGATACATTTCTATTCAACGCCGTGGTGCCCCATAATAGGCTATGCGCGCGTCTGGTCTCTTATAAGTGCTCTAGAGATAGTGCCAATATCTCATAGAAGCGGACCTACTTCACACTTACGTATGTAATTTCATCAAGTATATATTGCACTTTATACGCCACCCATAAGAGCTATGAAATTCATTAAGAGTTCTTTAACTCAATTTATCAAAATATGCAACATAACACTTTCTCACATCTAGGATTGAGACATTATTTGTTGTGCTATATCAGAATTAACAAAGACTTGTTATTACCCATATGATCCTATTCCGTGGGATCTCCACTCATATAGGTTGGGTTCCCACTTTTGTTAATTTCAAATGGCTTAAGTCTCATCCTCTCTGATGTTTCAAAAATATTTCTCATGTAATCAGATGATTTGATCAGAATCACTCTTGACTCACAGTGTTCATATATAATTCCATCTATTAGTAATCACAACATATTGTCTCAAATAAATGTATGTACCTTCTTTTAGAGACAAATATTGCCAAAGGGCAATCACAATGTATATATACACACACATTAGGTGTTGGCTTTGTTTATAAAGGAAAGCCTACTAAGAATTATTTATCAACCACTTAGCCTCATTATACATCAATTCTAAGCAGTTAAGCACTTTAACTATAATTTGCTTAGTTAACATTCTTGGTATTGCTTCACTACTAAGAGTGAAAACATAACCACAACTAAATTTGTCTCATAGCATCACTGTACCTTTATATTACGGTGGGTATCCATAATATAGAATATCATAATTCATGGTATCTCTCAAGTATTCCACAAATTTAATGATAACATCTCAATGATGATAATTTCTCTTTCATTGAATCTAAGGGATGCTCACAAAATCAATATTACAAAATACAAACTACTTAAGAAGTTTCTCAGCACATTAGTCTTGTGTTAATAAGACATTCGCATTCATCCTTATGATTCTCGTACTCAAATAATTATATATTCCTTTAATTAATTATCGTAATCAAAACACCCCCACACTTTAAGAAATTTTATATAAAAAGGAAAAACCTCTTCAAACTCATATAGTGTCTCATGAGATGTTCAAATTGAAAACTCAATTGAAAACTCTATATATATTAAGTTTTGAGAAAATATATAAAGTTTTCAATATATATATATATATATATATATATATATATATATATATATATCATTTTTCAATTCTCAATTAAATATCATAATCTTGAAATTAACACATCACGTTACACACAAACCCGTTTTGTGTATTTTGCAGGTCGAAATCTCTAGAAAAACACATGCTACAAACCAACCAAATTACAAATACATTTCCTACTTCACTGGAGAGGAATTGTCAGTTCAAATTGATTGTTTATAATATATCAGAGTAGCTATAGTATCTCCAAGAGGAAAAATATATACAACATATTAGCTTTAGCTATTAACAGTAACGTGATCCAAGGACCAATGAAAAATTTGAAACAACACCAGAATTTCAATTATACCAAATTGCATCAGTTCATTGATATGGAAAACAATCATAGCGTAACTGATTTATATATTAACTATGAACATGCATTTTTTTTTTGTCATTTGGAATTGCATCAATACCAAACAGATTGCATGCCATGAAAATTATCGTAGCATATATTCACATGATATAAAACAAATAGTTTATTAGTTGGTATTGCAAATAGGATATGTACAAGTATGCGACAGCAACAAAGAAAACCAACTCAATGTAAATTTGATGAATTTCTGAAATATGAACTGTACCAGTGGGTTGATTTCGGGAGTTCATCCCATAAGCTGCAAATAATAGATACACTTGGTAGTATGTGGCAATAATGATTCTGGGGAACTTCCTTCTCTCTACTTAGCTTAGCTTAGAGATCGACCGTAACTCAAATTGACCAACTCACAACATTAGTATGAATAATCAGATCATAGTTCAAGAAGTAAAATTCCCTAACAAGCCAGAACTGATAATCTCCGGAAGGCTACACATATATAGCTTGTTTAATAACAAAAATATAATTGGAATCATGCAATAAATAACCGTCAGAATGGTTGAAACCTAGGACTTGCCAATGCCAGTAGTAGAGAAAAGTTTTGAAAGAAAATTCAATATAATTTCTTTGCAAATTGTTTCCCTCTAGATTTAATTTACAGAAAAGAATTTATAACCAAATTCTCAACTTCAAACCAATACAGCGGGTTAATATGAAAACCTACACATGCCAAAAACCCAATGCATTAGAAATCACAAATTCTATCCGAAAACGAGCTGAAAACTTTTGAGGCATATGAGATAAAAGGAGACTGACCTAGACTGTCGGCCTGAGTGAGGAGCTAATGAATCTGTGGATGGATTTGATAGAATCTACGGTATCCTCATCTCAACTATATGTTTCTTCGTTTAATTGCCCTCTTTTACCAAAGACCCTTTCCCCTAAAAATTATACAATCCATGATGGCCATCTCAGAATTCAGAAATTAGATGTATGTTTAAGATTATTGGATAATAATTATAAAGAATTAAAAAATAAAGAAATGAATATTCAAGCCTAATTTTTTCTATTAAATTAAGGTGTCAATTTCGTTGAAATGTTCATCTCGTCGAGTTTTCTGATCTTCACATTCAACAAAAAAAAATATAAATATAATTAATAGAAATCATATAAAAATATAATAAAAATTACAAACAAAGTTTAAAGTAACGAAAACTAATAAGTTGAGTCATATCGAATAATATTATTCTTAAAGGATACTTTAAGTTTCTTTCAGAATTAAACAGCCCTTCAATTAAATTAATTAGAGTAGGAGTATAAAATATTTTTATATCCAAAATACAGAGAAACGAAACACGCTGAGAAAAAGAGGATCTCCAACCGAATTGATAAACAACGGTTAATATAGAGTGAAAAAGAGTTGTTAAAGTAGGCAATAAAATAGCCTTAAAATGTCAAAGATTAAAATTAAAACCACTTCTCACAATTATACTAAATCTCAAACTGTTGCTAGTAGGTCATGTCTTAAGAAATAGTCAAACAATATAAAATACATTCAATCTAATTAAAACAAGAATTTGTATAAAATATATTTCTTTTAAAATAAAATAAATCAAATTTTATAACATTTCATCATTTATTTTAAAAAAAATTTTAAAAATAGAAAATATTCTGAATATTTTATATTTGATATATAATATATAGTATTGATGTCTTTTAGACTATAAACTAATATTTAAAAGATAAAATTTAACTTACGAAATATTTAATGAAACATATAATTTTTATAAATTAAATAAATGCTATGTAAGGTAAAGATTTTATTCCGTTCGGTGCCTACTGATCTCAACCAAGCATTTCCTTATGAGTTAATCAGACTGTAACGTTAAATATTCAAGGCCAATCACAACATTTTGATTTTCGTCTACAGTTAATTTCTGGAGCTACATAGCAACCGAATCTGAGAAAAATCTAAATTATCTACAATTCTGCGAAAAAAACAAGTGAAATTTATGATTTGCATTGTAGTTACTGACCGGTATCATTGTCAATTTGTCATCTAAGAAAATCAAAATCTAATTGACTGAAATGAACGATACGAGAAAACACAGCGTAGCAGAAGCAGACCTCGTAAATTTCGATCTCGCATTGAGTGGAAAAATCGCTAACAAGGAAGAAGCAAATTTCCCGCTTCCTCTCAGCAAAGTAATGAATGGTTTTTTCATGGAGGAAATCGAACGGACTAAAAGTCTCATTTTACTTGAGCTCAACGACGTCGTTACGCTAGTTCTATTTCTAGTTCCACAGAAGGACCCACCCAGTCAGAGTGGCGGGTTGATCACTGGCCGAGAGCAAGACTGAGTTACAAACTAACCCAACTCGTGCCGTTGCTTGGGCAGAGGGTCAGCAAAATGTGGGCAACACGAACCGCCATTAATATATGAACCTACTAACCTGTTCTAGATTTTAAAATTACTTGACCCTTGTGTGAGGGGCAATAGGGATGGGTATAATCAGAAGCGGGTTTTCGCTCATTACAGGCACACTGTTTGGAATCTATCTAGCTCAAAACTACGACGTTCCCAACATAAGGAAGATGGCCGAGACTGGGATCTTAATAGCCAAGCACATCGAGGAAACTTACAGGAAGCCCAAGAAGCGACGCGACGACGAGGATTAACCCACTGTTTTGGGGCGTTACTGTCATTGATTACCTCTCTTTAGATTCCAGGTTCTTGTATTACTGTAGCTTGTAGCTCAATTTTAATTAGGGGATCATTTGAATTTTTTGTTATTTCCCTTTGAGGTTTTGAGATTGCGAATTTAATGTCTATTTGCGGTGGAATTTGGAAATGCATTGAATTAGATACTTCTACTCTATAGTCGCATTCTTGAATTCATGTGTACTTTTTTGTTTTTGTTTTCTGTTCTTTTGGTATTAGTTTCTTTTATCCGTTGCATTGCCATTTGACTAATTAAGAGTTTTGCAAGAACAACAAATCAAACCGGAAAGTTTGGAATTGAATTGCCACCAAAACAATGGTTTTTTTTCATTGGAATATTATGCTAATGTCTAGTGGATAATTGAAAGATTCAACTTGCAAGTATATATTCGATGATTCTCTAAGAAAACTAGAAAATTTGAAGGAATTGTAAATCATGTGAGAAATCTCATTCAATTCTAGCGATTTCTTTCAAACAATGCAAAAAGCAGAACATGGAAATTACTAATTTCGGAGGTCATAATTGTATCAGGTGGCGTGTAATTTTAGTAGTTCAATCAGTGACCGTAAGGCGTGTAGGGGCATTGTATTCCAGTTGCAGTCTACAAATAGACCAGAGTATTCCTTAGCATCCTGCGATACAAATTCAATAAATATGATTCCCCATTAAGTAATTCACTCACGGCTCGTTTGGTTCGCGGAAATCCTATTCGGTTGAATAGAAATAGAGATGTATGGAAAGATATCAAATATGACACATTATTCATCTAGAATCCGTCGACGCACGGAAAAGCTTTTCTGTGCGTTGACCAATTCTACACATACACTCTACTATATTTGACATCTTTCAATTCAATTCTATTTCTATTCCAGGGAATAGGGTTTCCGCGAACCAAACATCACCTCAGTATCTATAATGCACGTAGGGGCGTTATATTGCAGATACAGTCTACTTATAGATCAGAGTATTCCGTAGCATCCTGAAATACAAATTCAATAAGTGTGATCCTCAATGAACCGACTTGAAAATGGAGTATTCAGCCTTTGTACAAGCCGTTCTTGTAGGACATGAAAAATTTTGTCACTTACAGGTAACATCACTCATCATTCTTTTGCCAGTTCTTCCTCATGAGTCATTGACTGAGGACCTGAGTGTATATTGGTGGTAGGAGTTCAATTTACTACTCTGGATAGTTATCCTGAATCTGCTGTTGCTCTTATTATTTGTAATGTCGGTTCTTTAGTTATTCCTCGGTGCATATTTATTCCATTGTCAGGACAGTGTTCCTAAATTTACTCTCAGCATGTGCTTTAGGCACAATTTTAAGCTTGATAATATTTATTATTATCCATGCTCCTAAAGAAGATGCATAGAGAATGTAAGTTATACTGATTTGAAATTGGTTACTGAATTGCTGCTAAGGCTTTTCATTCTGGCTATGTAGTGTTTCTGTTTTTATCCATGACGTCCATTAGTGAATAAATTAATTTCTGACCTCAAAATTGGTGTTTTGTCAGTTTGCTTGTTAGTCACAAGCGTACTAGTTTCACTGAAGGTCTTTTGCTTCCAGAGTACATGGAGATTCATCAATTTTTTCGGTATAAAGTCTCAGGTTCTTGCTTACAATTTAACTTTTGAAGAAGATTAAGTAATGAGGATTTTTTTTTATGATTAATGTTGTCTTGAAATTATTCTAGTCATTTAATCAAGCTGGTTATTATTTCAAAGATTCGTTATTAAGTGATAGCAATAAGAATTCTTACCTATCAAGAATTGAGTGGCCATTTTTTGATTTTATTTTTTTTTCAATTATCATGTATTTTAGTTTTGTCATTATATAGAAATGCTTATTCTATCAATTGTTGATACATTTTCTGGATGTCTTCTAGCCATGAAACATAGGAGGCATTCTATATCCATATTGTATTCTTTTGGCTGTGGCTAAATGATGTACTTAATGTTGTACTTGTATATCTCCACAGCCGAATGTGGTGCATGCTTAACCGATAAGGATCTGCTGCTCCGGACCTAGTAAGGATCTGCGTCTTTACTAGGAGTTCTTCTGAATCCCAACGGCTAAGGGTTGTTGTACAACCATGTTTCCTTCTTGAACATCATGAATAAGTTTAGTTTTGAACTAATGCTGGAGAATATGCACAATTTTGGGTAGTGACAGACAGCCCTTAATTTGGTTTACTTTAAAAGTCAATGTAGCTTCCTGTTTCCTGTCCAGTCCTGCTTATTGCCATATCTCTTTTCTGGAAGGTGTTACAAGAATATATTTTGGATTTAGCTTCATAATGATTATATTTCTGGTCAATTGAATCAAACCAAAACTCTGTAAAGAAGCTATTGCTAACCTGCTAATAGAGGCATAGAGCTTAATATGTGAATCAGCGTGTTTGATATCTGATATGCGAACTGAATTTGAGAATCATTAGTGATATTATATGCTTAATGAATTTTTGACTATCTGCTTGTTCTTGCTAAAAATCTATCATATTGCCTTCCTTCCATCAGAAGTATACCGAAGCTGCCAATTTAAACGACGCCTTTCTGTCCACTCCTGCTTACAGTAAAAAAACTAGGATTTTGTTTAGTATTGAAACTGGCTGATTTTCGTTTTTATATGGGTGATCCCATGTTCAGGCAGGATTTTGCCTGGTGTATGTTGAACTCATGCTTTGGAGTATTCTTCTTAAATATAAATACTTTCTGTAAATATCAATCAACTGCAAGCCTGCAACAGTTTCCAACTTTTTATACATCGAAATGAAGTACCCATTTTAGGTTATATATTATATAATACATTTTGCTACTATTTAGTTGTATTTACATCATACATCATATATGAAACAAAATCTGGTAACCCGCACTATTGCCAACTCATGGTTCGTATCTATTACTCAACAACAAGCTGCAAATCACTTTCCGTTGAAGCTAGGAACAAGGGCAAGTTGTTCTTCAGCTTGTAAGAAGCACGCCACTCATCAATACACGCTGCTTCATCTGTACTTAATTTCGGTAATGCTTTCTGGTTCAGAATTTTGAGGACCTTTTCCGTTTCACCCAGAAGGAAAGCCGCATGACGAACACTTTCTTCCCGTACTTCCACCGAGCTATTCAAACACTTTAGAGATATAATTTGTTCTAAATTGCAGAGACAAGCTCCCAGTATATCGGAGATCATAGTACTCAATTCTCCAAATAAAATTTCGCTACTCACGTTGTTGCCTCTCTCAGATTTCTGCAGAACAGTTTGGCTTATTCGGTACATGGAATTAGCAGCCAATACCTTGACAGGCCAGTTCGCTGGAGATTCCTTTAGACACTGAATCATGTGGGTCTTCTTTGATTCGAAATAACGGTTTTTTGCAGCATCTGCGAGTCCTTCAAGTATTTCTTTTGTGCTCTCAGCTTGACTTGACAATTTATTAAGATCCACATCGAGCCATTTCTGATAGAGATCAATTCCTTGCCAGACGACATATGCTGCCTTCCTGTTGTTACTCATTTCGCCTTGGGCATTCAGGTTGTCTTCTACGTGCTTGACGTAAATAAGACCTTCGTGCACACTTTGCATCAACTGCTTCCGAGATAAACTGCTGATGTTTGGAATTGAAATCGCGATGGCTGTCAGTGTCACAACTGGAAGAGCCCAACTGTTGGGGGGTTTTTCAGAATCTAGAGAATGAAATAGGTCACTGTCGAATTCGATTACTCCCCAAAGTCCTTTTGACGATTTTTCCAATAACCGTACGAGATGTTTCGGCTGTTTCTTCTTTCCTTTTTGTATCCAGTGATCAGTAGCATCGGAATTTTTCTCCAACATTAGCTCAACAAGTTCATCCTCACCTTCAAGATGCAAAACAAAACGGCTAAGATCCATTTTTGAGCTAGGCTCTGAGCCTGGTGCTTCCGAGTCATTTGAAATGCTGCTAGACTTGATCAACTTCTTGCAGGAACACCAGAATATCAAAATCTGGCCTATGAAGTATATAGAGAGCAACCCTATGAGCTTGCTTCCTACAACAATTCCAATTTGCATTCCAATGCAAAAGTCCAGCATTCGAGTTTTCACATAATGTATTATCTTTCTACAGTGATGGCTCCTGATTCGGATCGTAAATGGGCACTCTTTCATCTCTACAAGAAACTCGATCCAGTAACACTCAACTTTGAATGTTCGTTTGTACTGATTCTTTTTCCTGGATGGACACCTGAAATTCACAGCAGTGAACCATCTAATCGCCGGGGCAACTGTCCCAATTCCTATAGCAATAGTCTGTGCAATAAGAACCAAGGAAGTTGACCACTTATAGTCAGATTCCCCACTACAAAATTCGAAAGACCGAGGCATCAAGTAAGATCTTAACATCGCCTCAGCTAAAGTCGAGGCACTAATTAGGCACAACGCACCTGCAGCAGTGCAAGTAGCCGAACGCCCCATCACAAATTGTGGACTACAAGTATGAGCCATCATCCCAAACATCATTAGATTATGCCTAAGTTTCTTTTCTACTTCTTTTTCGGTTTCAAATGAACATTCTTTCAGAGCCATTTCGTATTTCTTCTTGTATTTGTGCTCTAAATACTTTTTAGTAGTCGGCACTGTTAAAGCCGAAAAGCTCAACTTCAAAAGCAAACAAAGCATAAGAAACATAATCACAGCATGCTCTTTCCAGTATAGATAGATAACACCTGTACCTAATTGAATGCAGATATTGACAATTACAGTGATTACTAATATTCCTAGGGCTATAAGATTCATCCACATTTCTTTGTTTTCCATAGTTCCAAGAGAAGGCATAGAATTACCCATTACAGTACAAATTAGGACACTGCTGCTAAGCTTCGACAGCTGATCGATTCGCCGAGGCATTGGAGTGTTTAGATCCACGGAAAACTTGATTGCGACAGTTAAAACTGTCAATGAAGTGGCGTTGATGCAGAAGAATTTGTTAGGAAACCAGAATTTACCGCAGCGGAAGCCATGGATGAGATCTTTAGCCATTACAACTGCACAAGCCAGAGATGCGACTGCTATATAGATGCCGATCCATGGAAGTGGCTCGCTGAATTTCGCTTCGTTGAGGATCCCATCGGCGGTGCAGCCGAGTTTAACCATCTTTCGACAAAAAAGTGAAGGTAAGAATGAGAATTGTTTGATTGGAGGTTTGAACTATATGAGTGGCTGAATTGTATGTCAGGGAAGATGAAAGTCAACAGAGCTTTCTAGGCATAAAAGCGTGGAAAATTCTGGGTCTGTTGATCCTGTGGAATCAGTTTGATTTTCTGAAGGTTTTTGTGGACTTGGTTCATTGATTATCTGATATGGGTCAAGTCAAATGAAGCAGTTGCTGTTTTTTTTTATCATTTGTTGAATGTGGATATATACTTTGTATAAACTTACAAAATTTTGTCTTTTTAGTTATTATAAATTTTATTAAAACCGCATGAGACGTTGTATTGGTAAAGATTTTAATATGCAATATAATTAATGATTTATCGGATATTATATTAATTTATTACAATGCTTTTTAAATTTATTGCAATATTATCTTGATCTTTTGCAAAGCTTTTTAAATTTTTTTCATTCATAATAAAAATTATTATGTTTTAAAGTTTAATTTATTCAAATTTAGCGATTAATAGGACAATTTGGACAAACAACTAGTTTGGTGTAGCTGTTAATGTTGGTTGTTGATAATAACAGTAGTTAAAAGCAAATCCTATCTAAAAATTTAGGACTGGTTCAATACTGAGAAAGATTAATGCAACTGTTCAAATGTCCACAAACAGGGCAAATTTATCAGTTTTGCTAGCTACAGTAGGATATTGGGAAGCTGTGAAATTTTGTGGTGACTTTAGGAATTCAGTGCCAAGTTGAAAAAAAATTGAGTAAGTTAAAGAATGTGATTGATGAGCCTGTATCATCACTGAATCTAACAGATTATTAAAATAAATTAGGGGATTTGATGTGTTTAGTGGATTAGTTAGCTGGCGCACTTGATGACATCAAATATTATTTGAACCTGTTAAAGCATGTCGGCTTTAATTAATAATTTTTAAAAAGTAACAATATAAAATTTGTATAATTATAGTTCAAGTTTATTTCAACATGGTTTGACTTTTGGTAAACTGACGTAAGTACATAAGAATTACAGTAGAATCTACATTACGAAAAATTCTACATAAATTGAAAACTTCAATATCTATTGCTCTTGATAAAAAAAAACCCATATTTGAGTTCTTGTTACCGAATTTTATGCCTTGATCATGTCATGATACATTGATAGGCTTTATCCACTTCTCGGCTTGATTTAGGGCATTGACACTATCTTGTCATGCCAAACAATGTAATTTTAACATATGATCTAATTTATCAAACATCATATAACATCTCTTTTGAAAATTGAATTTTAAATTAAACTGTTTTAAAAAATGCATACCTCGAGCTTGTAATTGTGGATTTTACAATAAATCTATTCTCATAATCTTTATATTTTGACATCATTTATCTCAAACGTAGCCTCTCCATCTGACTTATACTGGAGGCTCCGCAAATTAGCTAATGATATAAATTTATAGATCCCCGATAAGAGAATGAATAGAAAGTATGGTTTAAAATGATAGGTATGGGTTAGGCCCTGTTTTTTTAATTGATAAGTAGATTTATTGAATTAAACTGAATGGTACGGAACTAAACTGTACTGAAACTGAATTGAATGGTACTGAAACTGAAAATACTGAAACTGAATTATGATTAATAATATAAATAATATTTTTAAAATATTAAAATTTATTAACATAATAATTAACGGTAATGCTACATTGACAACTTACATATTGACAACTTTTGACACCTTTAATCTCCACCCTTCATCTTATTATCATCTAACGGTGGGTGTCACTTCTTGCGAGTTTTAGAGTTAGAAAATGAAGGGAAAACAGTATTTTTTTTTATTTTTATTAAAGTGATACCCACCGTTAGATGATAATAAGATGGAGGTTGGACATTAAAGGTGCCAAAAGTTATCAATATATAAGTTGTCAATATAGCAGTACCTAATAATTAATAACACATACTATGTGTTCTAATAAAATTTATTAATTATTACATAATAATAATAATAATAATTAAATATACCATTATAATTATTATATATTATATTTTATTGTAATTATTGTTATGAATATTACCTCATTATTTTAATTGTTATTAATATTTATAAAATATTATTACTTTTATTTATTTATTTGTCCTACAAAATTATTTATTGTAATAATAATAATTAATTATTTTAAAATATTATTATTAGTTATTTTTTCTTTATTGTCATTTGTGATTACTAATATTAATTACTAATATTTATATTTTGTATAAATAGAAATGAAATGAAATTAAAATGATATTATCATTAATATTCATTATTTTTTTATTAATTATGAATAGTAATATAAATTAATAATATTGATATAATGAATAAACTAAAACTTAATACTGAATACTGATTTTTGAATGCTGAATACTGAATACTAAAATTAAACTGAATTAAATGGTACTGAACTGAATTAAATTGAACAGAAAATAAGTTGAAAAGACTATGACCTTATAGTCCTTCTAATCATTTATTATCATTTATGAAATTTTACTTTAATAAAATTCCATGAATGAGAGTACATGCACAAAATTAAATAATACCGTATAATTCACTTTAGTCTGATGATCACTACTAAGAGAATTTAAATTATGTGAGGATTATGAGTTAAAGCCTTATAATTAATTTTTTTATAATTAAAAATATTTTAAAGAGGTTAAGTACCATCACTTTATTAAATGGCGTTACAATTGAGTGGTAACCGCACAATTAAACAATTGGTAGAAAAATAACCCATATTAGGTAGAAAAAATGAAATAATAGCAGATGAGATAATTGAAGATTTATTGAAGTACAGGGGCCGAAATACAAGATTGCCCAAGGCCGCGTTTCTCTGCTTAGAACTATAGACTTGAGTGTTCTTTTCGAGTTTAGTCCAAAAAGAGCGAAACAAAGGGGCCGAATGGGGACGAGAACGAATTTCTACAAAAATCCTTCTATCGCTTATAAGAAAGATTTTGATCTCAATTCCGTTCTCCAAAATCTCAAAGGTATCATTCAGCTCTTCTTTTTCCATTTGATTTTGTGTTTGGTTGTTATGGATTCAGAAAGAACTTGTTGGGCTGGTGATCAAACTTGATGAATTTTTATTCAGTTATTAATAATTTGCAGCTTATAACGTCGCAACTGGAAATTCCTCTGTGAGCGAGGAGCAACAGTGCGGCGATGAAGAACCCGATAGGAAAATTTGGAAAAAGGCCTGGCAGAAACGCCGCTCAACGGAAACTCGACGGCCTGATAGGCGTTTGGAAATCGAAGAGTCGGATGGACCAATGACGCACCAGGATTACATAGATAAGAGAAGGCATGGTTTTAAAGTTTAAACTTAATTTTATCTTGTTTAATTTAAATTCATTGATGAGCGTTTTGAGTTAATTTTGACCAGCACGTTTTCTCTTACCACGCACAGGAAGGAAGTGAGCTCCTCTCACCGTTATGAAGCCTTAACTGATAATGTTTTGGTAAGTGAATGGTGATTATTGGCATTGTTGAATGAGTGTGGAATTTATTTGTTTATTTATTCTTTTACTGCTTTCTTAGGAATATTGGTGATTGTTTGCAGCTGCAGGGAAGTTCTACTTCGGCTTTGAATTTAGTGAATTATGGAAGTAAGAACCTTTATGACCATCACATTGTTATGATTGAACTTCATTTTATGTGTTAAATGATCTGCAAAATGGATAATTTTTTCCATCGTTTGACTGAGGATAGATGGTTTTGTTTTGGTGAGGGATTAACAGAAAGTGGAACTGATGTTCATTGCTGATTTTGATCTGATTTTATTGGTGGATAGTGCCTAAATTCCTTCTTGACCTATTTCAGGTGATGATAGTGCTTCGGAATCTCAAGAGGAACATCCCCAAAGTTCTGATTTGTTTCCTGCTGGTTTATTTTTTTCTCGATCAATAATAATTTTTGTTGCTTGGATGGATTTGTGATTTTCGTGGGTCAGGGAGATATATAAAATCTTTTACTGCTCAAATAGAGAAATTCTTGTAATTTATTTATATTTTTAGAGGACATAGATATTCACAGATATATTGCATGCCGGTGTTTAGACTGATTAATGCATGGTTTCACTATAGGTAACCAAAAAGAAGTTGACCCGATTAAGACTAGAGGTGAACAGCGACTTCCTGTCCCTGGAGAACCTGTTTGTGTGGTTTGTGGAAAATATGGAGAATATATATGCAATGAGGTATGGAAACCTTCTACTTTAATTTTGAAACATTCTTGCTCTTCCATTGACTCTCGTACTAAATTGATAAATATCTTTTTTATAGACTGATGATGATATCTGCAGCCTGGAATGCAAAGCTGAAGTTCTTCAGAGTCTTAAAGTAGCTGAGGTATTTTGCACTTTCAACTTATATTATTCTCTTTCAATGGCTTCCCATGCTCTATGGTCCTTTCTCGTGTATGTTTTCAGCATGAGCTATGCAACCATGAGGCAGTTGTTCCCTCATCCGGATTCAAATGTATCTCTCCATTGCCTGAGCTTGCCGAGGATACCTGGGATCATAAACGAAACCGCTGGTCGACAAAGAGATCTAATCTTTGTACTTATGAATGGTATATTTCTTTGTCAATATACTGCTGTTTGTTAGAGTAACTTTTATGGGGTTTCAAAGAGTTGAAGCTAAATGTACAAGTGAATAAATATCTCCTTGAGCATGATTCCCTGCAAGCCTTAAAACTTAACCATTCTGTGTATGAATATACCATTTCAGCTGGAAATGTCATAGGCGTGGTCACCTTGCTGAAGATTGTTTGACAATGCCTCATAGCCAGGTTTCTTACTACTCTGTGCCATTATTTGCCTATATCAGACACATGTAGTCATTGGCTCTGCATGTAGGCGGCAGAAGGGCTGAGCAGAAGTTCCATACCTGAAGAGCTTCTTGGGATTTACAGAAGGTACAAAGAAACAAATCATTAGATTTACCTGCTAAATTGCTCTTGCTTTCTGCTGTTGGAAAATTTTTACGATACATCAACTGAATGTTGATTTTTCCCTTCATTTGAATCAAATCTGCCAGATTTCTTTGTGTTCGAGTTTTGAATGAATGGTTTGGTGTTAGACTTTACATCAATAACTTTGTTTTCTATTCTTGGCAGATGCCATCACATAGGTGCAACTGTGAAAGCAACAAACTGTAATGTATGCCGCAGTTCTTTAAGTTTAGCAACATGCCTCCACTGTGATATGGTCTTATGTGACAAGTAAGCACAACTTTTTTCCCGTTACTAGCTCATCTAGATTTATTAAATTTTGTTCTCCGCTTATTTCAATGATTTATCTTCTATTGCTTCCACCAGTAGCTTTTTTTCACTTATTTATTTACAATATATGTGTTGGAGATATTGATATCAATCTTATTATATTTACTTTTTATTTCTTTGCTTTGAGTGTAAAGGATCCAAAAACAGAAAAAGAGTTATAATTCTCATTTGATTCGACTTTCCGGTGTTCCAATAAATTTCTTATATGGGTTGGCGCAAGATGAACAAAATGTGTGGCTTTATGCAAACTCTTGTTAGGCTAGGGTATCATTGCCTAGAAGATAATTATAACACACTCTCAAATATTTCTCTCTCCTGTAATATAAACACATCTCACTACCCAAATCTAGCCTACGACACTATAACTAATTTCTTTGTCTATGACTAATTTGTTGGTGAATTCCCATGTGTACCCAGTTCCGTTCTTCTTCTTTCAATCCTATGCCCTCAGTTCTCGTGGCTCATTTGGTTCATGATCCATAACATTGTCGAGAACAGCCCATACTCTATCAGTGTGGTACTAAATATAGTTACAGAGACAAAGTAAATGAAACTTATAGAAGTACTTCATTATGCTTTTCTATTTTCTTGGGCTAATATGCCTAGAACTAGAAGAAAGAACTTAGAAAAGGGTGGAATCGTACTGCTTCAGAAAAATATGGTATGATAATATGTAGTTGAATCTCCTGTATTGCTTGATATATAATCACCTTTAATTACAGTGCAGGTCATTTGGATGAGCATATAAAGGCACAGCCATCTCATCAGCAGTATTACTCCCATAAGCTGAAACGTTTGGTAATCTTTTTTTCGACTAACGGCCTACTGCATGCTCTGTTTATTGTTCACAAATAGCTAAATATCTCATTATGAGATGGGTATGTGTCAGGAATAATATAAATACTAAGATTGGGCCTTACCTAACAGCTTAAACTTTTGGGTAAAACCGTTCAATGACATGGTATCGGAGCAGGTCAAACCCAAAGGTCGAGGGTTCGAAACCTGGCAGCTCCATTTGTTGAGTTGTATTGCAACACATAGCGGAATGGATCTGTGTTGTACCTGCTTCAAGCCCAAGGGGCATTCGCGTGCGGGAGTGTCAGGAATAATATAAATACTAAGATTGGGCCTTACTTAACAGCTTAAGCTTTTGGGTAAAACGGTTCCATGACATATATGTTACTCTTTATCTATGTTTATTACCAATGTGGTATAACCCAACATTCTCTAGGCCCACGGATTCTCTACATGGTATCAGGGCAGGTCAAACCCAAAGGTCGAGGGTTCGAAACCTAGCAGCTCCATTTGTTGAGTTGTATTGCAACACATAGCGGAATGGGTCTGTGTTGTACCCGCTTCAAGCCCAAGGGGCATTCACGTGCGGGGGAGTGTTAGGAGTAATATAAATACTAAGATTGGGCCTTACCTAGCAGCTTAAGCTTTTGGGTAAAACGGTTCCGGCACCAATTGGCTTGTGTTACGGCCCAATCTACGCCACTTATATTTCACTCTTTATCATGGTTAGTTTCCCATGTGGGATATCTCCAACATTCCCCCTCAAGTGCAACTGGGCCTGGACCAGTAGCCACTTGCCAACATTCCTTGGCCTATCTTCTTTGAGGCTCAAGGTCAACACCGGGTCTAGCCTTTCTCTGCTAGCCCAAACTCCACCAGGACTTTAACACGAAACCGGGATCACTGGCTGTTAGGTCTTTATCCGCTCTGATATCTTGTAGAGATCCGTGGGCTTTGGAGAGTGTTGGGCTCGATAGGTAAGAGTGAGCATACAAGTGGGGTTGAGCCCATCTAACACAAAACCAATTGGCCTACTCCACTTATATACCACTCTGTCATTGTGTGTTTCCCATGTGGGTTAACTCCAACACTCCCCCTCAAGTGCAACCGGGCCTGAACCAGTTGTTACTTGTGAAACATACCTTGCCTATCTCCTCTGAGGCCCAAGGCCATCAACGGGTCTTGTCTTACTCGCTAGCCCATCCATGGGTCTAGTCTTATCTGCTAGCCCAAATTCCACCAGGACTTTAAGTACGGACCCAGGATCTTTCCGCTCTGATACCATGTAGAGATCCATGGGCCTCAAGAGTGTTGGGGTCAATATATTGAGTGAGCATACATGTGGGGTTGAGCTCATCTAACACCCACATGTATGCTCACTCAAACTATCGAGCCCAACACTCTCTAGGGCCACGAATTCTCTACAGTATGTGTTGCGGTGTTTAATTAGTCATTATATGCAAAAGCTTTGATGCTAGCTTTGATTGATGTATAGTCTTAATTGTCACCCAATTTGGAGGCCCAGTGAAATCTGTAGTTTTTAGGGCCAGCTGTGTTCCAAATGCTCATTACACTGTTGTGATTTATCTGACTAAGTTAATGTATTTTGATGTGGACTTCTAATTAGGGTATAACTTTGTTTCTGATATCATTTTTTCCAGATCTTTTTTCCATGTAAACACAGACAAACATCCTGTGTAATGACATCAGCATTTGATATGATGCAGGTGAAATGCTGTAAATCAACATGCAAAGTGACCAACATCAAGGATCTATTGGCTTGTCATTACTGTTTTGATAAAGCATTTGACAAGTTCTATGATATGTATACCGCATCTTGGTAAGAGTTGTACGTCAAGCTGAAACTAAACTTCAGATTATCGATACTCTACAACAACCAACTAAGCCTTATATCCCACGCTCAGTGGGGTCGGCTATATGGATCTTCTGACGATGTCAACATTCAAAAGGGACAATATCTTTCATTCCTTCTCCTTTGTCATTCTAACCAGAAGAACTGGTTCTTGTGAATGCGGAGTTATAAAAATCTGAACTTTTGTTTGCTGTTTGTAGGAAAAGAACTGGACTGTCTATTATCTGGGGTTCTATTTGCTGTGATGATCACTTTGAATGGTATGTGTCTATAGACATAAACTGCCAAATTATCTTATTACTGTGGTGTCTGCTTAGGACATACTTTACAAATGGATAGTGGTTTGGGCAGGCACAGGTTTAATTGCTCGAATGCAAATGCAGAGGAGTCATCGTATATTATTAAAAAGAATGCTGAGAAGAATAAACATATTCAGCTTAGTGACTTCATATTCTGACAATATTGAGTAATCATTTCTTAAGAATGGAACATGCCTGCTCTGCTCCATTGCTCGGCAGAAGGATTTGCAGTGTAAAATGCTGCGGTTTTGACATATAACTCGTTATAGCATCTTTTATCTCATCTCAGTATCTTGTAAGTTATATCTGTTAACTGCATCAGTTTGATCAGGTCTTAAAATTGAGTCTCGACGGGTCTTATCTGTCCATTGTTACCGGATCGTTATATATGCCTCTACTGCTGCATTGACTCTGTTTATTGTTAACTTATCATCATACACACCGGTCGGCACTGAATTTAGTTGGGGAAATTATATTCGGAATAGAGATGCCTGTAAAAGCCTCTATATGATTCTTGATTATTAATTACAATATGGAAATTGACTGCAGGTATCAGAAAAAAATTATAAGTTCAGCAATGTTTATTTGATTGCTTCAATTAGGTTCTTTTTCTTAAGTTTATTTTTTGGTTCCGGCCGACCCCAACTAGTGTGAGATTTAAGGATTAGTTGGTTGCTTTATTTTGTGGTTCAGGATTCTAATTTTCTTATGCATCAGTTTAGGTCTTTTCATATGTTTAGGTCAATGAAGGTTAGCGTTGTCTATTATGAGATATTTTCAGTAATTGACATGATAATATTGTCACATGAGTTATTAAATTAAAATAATTATGAATTTTCTAATAAAGAAATTAGCAGAACCCTAAAATTTGGGTATTTTTCATTCTTCAACAAGAAAGTAGGTAAATCTAAAGCTGATGAATTTTCTTAATGAAGTTCACCATTCATTTAATTGTGTAAAGGAAACAACATTTATGTATGATAATTTGTAGTGGGCATATTTTTTAAACTATTTACATTAAAGCTATAAAAGGCAAATATTTTTTTTATTTTGCTGTTTTTAAAATTAATTTTATAGGAATATGTTGTATATAAAGCTTTGTTTTTTCTATACCAAAGCTTTGTTTTTGGCATTAACGGTTTTTTCTCCTTTTTGCGTTCTCTCTTTACGGGAGTTGAGATTGTTCTCTTCTTCTATCGATCTATGCTTGAGTGCTATTATCCTCTTATTTTTTTTTATTTCCGAAATTGTTTGATTTTTATTTTGGCTATTTGCGGCTGTATTTTTGCTTGAAGCCTATCAATTTTTTTGTTCTTTTTGCGATCTATTCCATCTCGTTCTAATCTCCTTTTTGCTCTCCGTCATTTGTTTAACCTAATGAATAGATAAAGTTGTTGAGTTTTCTCTTTTTGATGGATTTGATATTTTTAGCTGTAGATTAATTTTGCTTTTAATATTTTTTGAATGGCATGAAACTGAAAAAGAAGGTTTTATGTTTTGTTGAAATTGAAGTGCATACTCTGTGTTGAAAAAATGGTAAGGTAGTTGTTTTGCTATTAATTGTCAATTTATTTAGGTTGTTGGTGGAGCAAGTAATTTTGATATTGAAAGATGTACTTGTATTTCAAATTAAGGCTGAAATTGTTGTTGGTTAGTAACCTAAATTATAATCATGTTTGGTTTATAATCTGTTAGACATCTGATAGATTTCCAATAGCTAGTTGATATATCTTAGTTTTGACAGTTTTTTCTAAGGAATTGTTTTGTTAAAATTGAAGTGCACACTACGTGTTTGAAAAAAATGCTAAAGTAGTTGTTTTTGTTATTAATGACTTAATTAGACTCTCGGTAGAGCAATCAATTTTGTTATTGAAATGTGTTTGTATTCTAAATAAAGGCAGAGACCGTTATTGGTTAGTGCCTAAATTATAATTATGTTTGTTTGGAATCTGTTAGATATCCAATAGGCATATAGTAGATATCCAATAGATAGTTGATATATCTTAGTTTTCTTATTATTTTTACGGAATTGTTATGTTAGTTTGTGTTGTTGTTTCTTTTGACTGTATCTAGTGTTACTTTTGGTTTCGGGTTTTGCTCTATTTATTGCTCAAATTGAGAAGTTTTGATTGTTGTTCTTCATTTGGGTATTCAAAGTTTCAGCTCTAAATCTTCTGCTGATAAAGATTCTGCACTAATCCTTGATAATTTGAAGCAAACCAGTTGCAGAAGATAATACAATATTGGTGTATACTTATTTGGGAATATAGCAATTCAAGTCGTAGGAGATTGCACATATATTGGTCCTCTACCGGATATTTATTGGACATCTACCAGATAACTACTCGACTTCTATTTAGAAAAATCTAATTTGAAGTTGATATTAGACATATGTACAAGTATATTTTAAAGTTAATCTATTAAAATTCCATTTGGTGTTTTTGTTGGTCCCTATGAGTACACTCATTGAGTCAGAGGGGGGGGGTGAATGACTCACTCAATAACTTATAAAACTTTTCTCGATATTAACTGGCTCCGCTGAGTGAGGTCAACTGGCTGAGAGAATTTGGAAATTACGAGTAAGTAAAGAACACATAGATTTTTATACTAGTTCGGCAACCTGTGCTTCATCCAGTCCCGAGATAGTGTCTCAGCTTTAATTCACTAATCTCAAGTCCTTTACCCTAGGTGGAGAAGTCTTTCACAAAATCCCCAATTATAAAAAGTACCCTCTAATCTGCAATCGGTCACCCGCTGGCTATAATACCCTCTTCTATCAGCAACTCAAAAGAGTTTAAACAAGAGCTGGACTCAACTTATAGAAACGTTGACCCAGTTACAAGTGATCTAATATTACAATAAATTGATCTATACTATTCTCTCTTTTTCTAAGCAGATTCTTGCTGAGTTGTGCTTTTCTTGCTAGAATTCCTTTAAAGCTTGTAAATTGACAGATTCTTTGCTTCTAGGAAATTCAGGTGTAATCATCAAGTTCTAACGCTTGCCTCCTTGCTCCTTTTATAGTTGGGTTGAGAAGGTAGCCGTCGAACTTGTCTTGGCATCTTCTGAAATTGACAGCTCAGTAATTCACCTGTTGCTTCTTCAAATCGATTCGTTAAGAGATAGAATTGCACCATTGTGAAATACATTTCAATCCGTTACATTGAAATTCGAGCTTTAATTTGAATCCTTTGTCGTTTGATGCCAGTCTTCCGTTAGAGAGAACTCACGTTGACTTGCCATGTGTCTTCATCCCATTCCCTCTGGTTTTCTGACATGTTACAGAGTATCTGATACAAGGTTGGTAGATCTGCAGAATTACCCAAAGTAACAATTGACTTGTTGCAGCTTTGCATTGGAAGACTTTGTCATTTTCTTCATAAAACTGGACCTTCTCAAGGCATTAATTCTATTTGTCTTTGTCTCATTAATGTTCCTACAAAAAGCAACACTAAAAGCAAAGATACCTTTTTACCTTAAAAGGTAAGGTCAACAGCGTTGACAGACATAAAGTAACTCAGCTGGAATGATAAAATAAAATGTACACAGCTGAAACAAAATCTAAATATCAAGTGCTAAGTGAATATTACCAAGTCAAACACTTCATAAGTACTCAGCCCAGAAACCACTCAGAGTTAAACTAAATGGCTAGGTCAGCGGAGACCTGAAATTATACCCTTGAATTTATTAACTCCCTTAAAACCATAGACTATTTATTTTAACATCATTATTGATTTAATCATCCTTACTTGACTTAATTTTTATGATCAAAACTTAAGCACAACTAATTCATTCACTGAGTCAATCCTAACTCGTGCTTGGTTCAACAATCTCCCCCATTTTGATCAATGGTAATTAACTAAGCGAGAATTACATCAACAAGATATTTAGATCAGAGTTACCTTGTGCTCATGCTTGATATGTCTTTTGTTCAGCATCTCTAATCTGCTCAGATTGAGTGCTAACTCACCCATAATTCTTGAATCTTCTGAGTTTAGCATCCCTCACAACTTCTCATATATTTCTGCAAATGATCAGAGCATATGTATATAGCAGAATAATATATGAAGTTAAGAAGATCTTAACTTAGAACAGAAATTTTAATCTTTCATTAATAATAAATTGAGTACAGATAACAACGAGTTATACTATACTAAGTTTTACAATTGAGCACTAATTATTACATAAATCCTATTCTAATCCTTTGGCATTAGCGGGGCTCCCAGATTGGCTCCTCTTTCCTCAAATGCTTGCTGATCCCACCTGGTCTTCTTTCCTTTAGGCCGAGCAATCTCCTTGCCTTTCCTCTTCCTGGTCTCAAAGTATTCTCTCTGAATGCGCTCCAGGTCCTTAGACAGATTATAAGAAAATTCAGGAATCCTCTGATCTCGTTCCCTTTCTTACTTCTCGCGCTTCTCGCGATCCTTCTCCCCCATTGCCATTGCATCTAAAATAGCCCGAGTTTGATGATCAAACGAGCTCAGAGACTCTTCAAATGACTCTAGCTGACCATAGATATTGGATGAAAAATTCTGTACTAGCAGCTCATAGATTTCTTGAGATATTGCCTCTTGTTCTCTGAGAAAGGCAAATAAGCCTACCAAAGCGCGGGATTGAGATAGATTGGGCTGATATTGAGCATTTAAACCTTCTTTAGACACCTGGGTGAGACATGTTAGTGCCTTAGATCGATTATTTTCTATAATATCCCATTTCATGCATTATATTTGCATTTGTCCACATCTGTTATATGTCATATATTTAAATTTTATATGTTATATTTATTAAAATTGGTTAGTGAAAATAATAGTTATTTTAACCATACAAAATACGATAGTTAATATCTAGGTATCGAATTATATGGCTATAGAATTTTAAGGAATAAGTGGAGTATAGTTATGTTATAGATATAAAATGATTATTAGAACATATAAAGTTGAATAAAATTGTGATATATCATAAGGATTTAAGTATAAGAATTAGTATTAGAATTAGTATTAGTATGGTATAGATATACGTATATGTATTTAGTATAGTTAGTATTTGTAATAAATAAAGAATTTGAGGGCAAATTGGTCTTTTGCCCCTTAGATCTTTTTATGAACTGATAAGAATTAGATCAGTTCTTCATCTCCTAAAACACAAAGCAAAGAACAAAGAAAAAGGAAGAAGAGATATAGAAGGAAGGAATCAGGCATTTTAGTAACTTTGTAGTGCGATTTTTGTTAGGTTAAAGTTAGAATTAGCAGTTTTAGTAAGAAGATGAATTGTTCCTCTTTATGTCAAGCTTTATCCTGCAAAATGTGGGAATTTTTAGACGAGTAGATCAATAGTTATGATTTTTATAAGATGAAGTGTGCAGAATTGGATGATCAAAGAGATAGGGTGAGTTTCAAAATTAATTTGGGATTGTTTTACTGCTTAGAAAATTCTGATTTTTTGATATGTTATTCCCTTATGTTTATAGTTTAAGTAGGAAAAAGAATCAGGTCAATTCATGTTGTGTAGAGAACCCGTTTTATTATGTTGCTGTCCAGGTAAAGCGGGACTGAAACAGGTTTTGATGGGAAATTCCCTATAAATCGTATAAGACTCTAAAATTTTTGAAGTTTTAGTATGTTATAGCCTTGTGTATTAGGGACGGAATAAAAAAAGAATCAGATCATTTGGAGAAGTGAATTGAAAGTTATGAATTTTTAAGTAGAGCAAGGTCATATGAACAAGTATACAAGTAACAATGATTTAAGTCATGAAAACTTTATAAATAGAAAACAACACAAGGTGAAATGTATTGATGTGAATTTATGCTTATAGGAACATGAGGTCGTGAAAGTGTTCAAGAGGAGGAAACAAGTCGATTTCGTGGAAATTGACATTCCATCTGTGAGTATAAACATGATGTGAATGGGTGAAATGTTTTGATATGTGATATTTGAATGTTTGGTGAATTGTTATGAATTGAATAATTATATGTTATTGGGAGAATTTGAATTACATGAACATATGTTTATTTGGTGAAACTTGAGATAATTGAATTATTCATGATATACGTAATTATACAGGAACAAATGAAATAAAGAGAGACGTTGTGACATAGCCGATCAAACATTGCAATACATGTTCTGTTATCTGGACCTATATGGTCAACCAATTGCAATATTTGACAAATGGACCGAAAGGTCAACCAATTGTTATCTGGACCGAAAGGTCAACCAATTGTTATATAGCTGGCCAGCAAATCAATTGTTATCTGTTATAAATGTTACATGTATCCCGGGACAATAGTTTGGCCGGAAATGTCACAACAATTAAATAAATGAATCATCCAATAGTATATAAGAATGATTGTATGTTTATTTTGAAGGTGTAACTGTATGTGATTGTTAAATTTATTGATTGTTTATATTCACTGAGTGGCGACTCATATAAATCGCTATATTTTTCAGTTGTTGAGGTTGTAGATAAAGTATTGTACTAGAAGGTCCTTACCTGTAGCTGTCATGGAAGAAAGGTCTGTCGGCTGTGTCTATCTCGCTCTCTCTCCTCACATGACAAGCATATAGAATAGAAAGTGGTCGGGTTTTGATTTTTTCTAATCAAACATAATTATGGTTTGTAATAAATGAATGATATTAGAGTTGATGTGAAATATTATGGTTGTGTTAATATATGAATATTTTTTTACAAAATTTTTTTTATGGTATTTCTCTATAGTTATTATATGATAAGGGTGTTTCAGTTTGTATCAGAGCGGGGATATGGTCATAGGGACATACAAATGCATACATAATATAAGATTAGTATATGTTATCTTATAACATGTTATCATATTCATATAGGGCTGATGAGAACCAAAATGTTAACCCGAGGGAGTGGGACCAGCCGTAAATCAACCTGTAGAAATCCAACCTATTACATCTGCATCACCTATGCATTCTCATACATCAAATTTACAGCATCATCAGGAAATACCTGTGGTGCAAGCACCTGCAACATTTGTCCAAAGAGAAAGAAGGTTCGATAAATTGAAGAAACAAGGTGCAGAAGAATTCAAGGGAACTACAGATCCTACATTAGCGGAAAGATGGTTAAAAAGGTTGGAAAGAGTTTTCAATATGATGCATTGTACTCCTGATGAGAAGTTCAATTATGCGGTATTTTTACTTCAAGATGATGCTTATGACTGGTGGGAGAATATCCCGGGGAGCACTGTTCAGCCTCCTATCTTGACTTGGGATGATTTTGTGCGGGAATTCAAAAGTAATTATATGCCTGATGTGTACATTAATGATAAAAGAAAACAATTTTTAAACTTAAGTCAACGGAGGATGACAGTGACCGAGTATGAAGTTAAGTTCAATCAGCTATCCAGTTATGTACCAACATTAGTGGCGACTGAAAAGGATAGATGTAGGAAATTTGAGGATGGGATTAGATATGAAATTTGAACCAAGATATCATCATTTGAACTTGAAAGTTACCTAAAGTTGAAAAATGCTGCAGTTAGGGCTGAAAGACTAGAAAAAGAGAAAGCAGATTATAAAGCTAGAAGAGATTACACTGATTTTAGTGGTGACCAAAGTAAGCATCAAACAAATTCTTCTCCATCACAGTTTATAGCTAGAGGAGGATATTCTGGGAATAGAGGAGGAAGAACAAATGTGCAAACTCATTCGAGATAAAGTCAGGGACAAAGCTCGGGACAAAAACCTCAGTGTATGCTATGTGGTAAATTGCATGAAGGCAAATGCAGGAAACTAACTGGAGCCTGTTACTTATGTGGCTCTTTTGAAAATTTAATACATGATTGTCCAAAATGAATAGAAGCAACTGAAAGAGCTCAATCAGAGGCTACAGTTCAGAATACCAGAGGAAGGGGAGCTAGTGTAGTAGCAGGTAGAGGTAGGGGTAGAGGAACAACAACAAGCTATATTGGTAGATCTGAGGCTCAGAGTTCAAGGCTCCAACACAGGCTCACGTTTTTGCCATGACTCGACAAGAAGCTATTGATGCACCAGAAGTTGTTATCGGTAAGATTTCTATTTACAACATGGATGTTTGTGAATTAATTGATCCTGGATCAACTCATTCATTTATATCATCAAACTTGGCATCACAATTACATATGGCTTGTGAACCTTTAGGATTTGGTCTATATGTGGGAACTCCTTTGGGTGAATTGGTGATTGCAAATCAAGTGCAAAGAAATTGTTTGATTCAAATTGACAAGGTTATATTAAGTGCGGATTTGATTAGATTGACTATTAGAGGGTTTGATGTGATTTTGGGCATGGATTGGTTGGAAAAACATCATGCAGTTGTAAATTGTTTCACCAAGGAAGTTATTTTAGAGACATCAGATAAGCTAAAAGTCAATTTTCAGGGTGAACATCAGATAGTGCCGACTTGTTTAATTTCTGCAATTAATACTTTTCGGTTAATCAAGGGTGGATGTGAGGCATATTTAGCACATGTTATTGACACCAAAGTATCAGATGTATCACTTGATGATATTCCTATTATTAAAGAATTTTCCGATGTATTTCCTGCGGACCTACCAGGATTGCCACTGATAGAGAAGCAGAATTTACCATTGATTTAGTTCCAGGAAATGCACCGATTTCTATTTCTCCATATAGAATGGCTCCAGTGCAATTAAAAGAGTTAAAAAAGTAGTTACAAGAGTTACTTGATAAGGGATTCATTAGACCTAGTGTGTCTCCTTGGGGTGCTCCGGTATTGTTTGTTAAGAAAAAGGATGGCACTATATGACTTTGCATTGATTACAGACAGTTGAATCGGGTAACTGCGAAGAATAAATATCCTTTACCTCGTATTAATGATATATTCGATCAATTGCAAGGAGCACGTGTATTTTCTAAAATTGATTTGAGGTCAGGGTATTATCAACTCAGAATTTCAGCGCAAGATGTTCTAAAAATAGCTTTTAGAACTCGATATGGACATTATGAATTTCTGGTGATGCCATTTGGTTTGACAAATGCACCTGCAGCTTTCATGGCTTTGATGAACAAGGTATTTCAACAGTATCTTGACAAGTTTGTCATTGTTTTCATTGATGACATACTTGTGTACTCGAAAAGCAATGAAGAACACGGGCAACATTTGAGAATTGTGCTTCAAATTTTGAGAGAAAAACAGCTATATGCAAAGTTTAGCAAATGTGAATTTTGGTTGAATCATGTTTTATTTTTGGGACATGTGGTTTCAGGTCAAGGCATTCAGGTTGATCCTAAAAAGATCGAAGCTATGTTTCAATGGGTAGCTCTGAAAAATGTAGCAGAAGTAAGAAATTTTCTAGGATTAGCAGGGTATTATCGACGATTTATTGATGGGTTTTCTCTTATTGCTGCTCCAATGACAAAATTACTACGAAAGAATGTACAGTTCTAGTGGACAGATGATTGCAAGAAAAGTTTTGATGAATTAAAGAAACGATTGACTACAGCTCCGACTTTGACAATTCCGACTGGCACTGGTGGATTTGTTGTTTACAGTGATGCTTCTCACCAAGGTTTGGGTTGTGTTCTAATGCAACACGGGAAGGTAATTGCGTATGCATCTAGACAATTAAAACCATACGAATTATCTTATCTAGTGCATGATTTAGAACTGGCTGCTATTGTGTTTGCTTTGAAAATTTGGAGGCATTATTTGTACGAAGAAACTTTTCAGATTTTCACTGATCATAAGAGTTTGAAATATTTGTTGAGTTAGAAAGAATTGAATATGAGGCAGAGGAGATGGCTAGAATTGTTAAAAGATTATGATTTCACGATAGAATATCATCCGGGAAAAGCGAATGTTGTAGCTGTTGCCTTAAGTGGAAAATCTAGTAGTGTAATGGCTAATGTTCAAGTTTCTAAACTCCCATACTTAGTTCAATTGCAAGCAATGGATGTTGACTTAAAATTGGGCGAAAATGGTGCATTATTAGCTAACTTCAAGGTAAGACCAATGTGACATGACAGAATTAAGGAAGCTCAGGTTCGAGATCCTCAATTAAAAGAGATTATGGAAAATGTCAAGCAAGGAAAGAGCACTGATTTTACAGTAGAAAATGATACTTTGATGTTGGGATAAAGAATTTGTGTGCCTGATGTTGATAATTTGAAGAAGGAAATTTTAGAAGAAGCTCATACTTCTCTATATGCTATGCATTCGGGAATGAAAAAAATGTATCATACCTTACGCTCTCATTTTTGGTGGTTTGGAATGAAGAAGGATATTGCTGAATACATTTCAAAGTGTTTGATATGTCAACAAGTAAAGATTGAACATCAAGCTCCAGCAGGGAAATTACGACCATTACCTATACCAGTTTGGAAATGGGAGATGGTTACTATAGATTTTGTGTACGGGTTTCCGAAAACTCCAAGAAAGAATGATGCTATTTGGGTTATTGTTGATAGATTGACAAAATCAGCCCACTTTTTACCCATACAATGGGGTTGTTCATTGGAGAATTTGGCGAAGAAGTATGTGAATAAAATTGTCAGATTACATGGAATACCTATGTCTATTGTATCAGATAGAGATCCTCGAATTACATCTCGATTTTGGAGAAGTTTACAGCATGCATTGGGCATAAAATTGAACTTTAGCACTGCTTTTCATCCTCAAACAGATGGTCAATCAGAAAGAACAATTCAAACTTTGGAAGAAATGCTTCGGGCTTGTGCTATGGAATTCAAAGGTGCGTGGGATGAATATGTTGCTCTAATGGAATTCGCTTATAATAATCACAATTATAGTAGTATTGGAATGGCACCGTATGAGGCTCTTTATGGAAGAAAATGCAGAAGTCCTATTTATTAGGATGAAGAAGGGATGAGAGTTTTGGAGGGTCCAGAAATAGTACAAGACACAGTTGAAAAGGAGATGATAGTAAGAGAAAGAATCGAGGTAGCACAAGATAGACAGAAAAGTTATGTTGATCAACATAGAAGGGAAAAGGAATATGAAGTAGGGGACAAAGTTTTTCTTCACGTATCCCCTTGGAAAGGCATGCTAAGGTTTAAGAAGAAAGGGAAGCTTTGTCCGCGGTACATAGGGCCTTATGATATTCTTGAAAGAATTGGTCCGCTTGCTTATAAATTGGCATTACCACCAGAGTTAGCTCAAATTCACAATGTCTTTCATGTGAGCATGCTAAGGAAGTATCGGTCAGACCCTACTCATGTATTGAAGGACCAAGAGATAGAGATTGCTGATAATTTGAGTTATGTAGAAGAACCAGCAGCAATTATCGGGTATAAGACCAAACAATTGCGAAACAAAGAAATACTATTGATAAAAGTACTTTGGAAAAATCATTCAGCAGAAGAAGTCACTTGGGAAATAGAAGATCGAATGAGAAAGGACTATCCTTATTTCTTTGCTGATTCATGTATTTAATTTCGAGGACGAAATTCTTTAAGGGGGGGGGAGAATTATAATATCCCATTTCATGCATTATATTTGCATTTGTCCACATCTGTTATATATCATTATATTTAAATTTTACATGTTATATTTATTAAAATTGGTTAGTGAAAATAATAGTTATTTTAACCATACAAAATACGATAGTTAATATCTAGGTATCGAATTATATGGCTATAGAATTTTAAGGAATAAGTGGAGTATAGTTATGTTATAGATATAAAATAATTATTAGAACATACAAAGTTGAATGAAATTGTGATATATCATAAGGATTTAAGTATAAGAATTAGTATTAGTATGGTATAGATATACGTATATGTATTTAGTATAGTAAGTATTTGTAATAAATAAAGAATTTGAGGGCAAATTGGTCTTTTGCCCCTTAGATATTTTTATGAACTCATAAGAATTAGATCAGTTCTTCATCTCCTAAAACACAAACCAAATAACAAAGGAAAAGGAAGAAGAGAAGAAGAGATCTAGAATGAAGGAATCAGGTATTTTAGTAACTTTGTAGTGTGATTTTTGTTAGGTTAAAGTTAGAATTAGTAGTTTTAGTAAGATGATGAATTGTTTCTCTTTATGTCAAGGTTTATCCTGCAAAATTTGGGAATTGTTAGACGAGTAGATCAACAGTTATGATTTTTATAAGATGAAGTGTGCAGAATTGGATGATCAAAGAGATAGGGTGAGTTTCAAAATTCATCTGGGATTGTTATACTGCTTAGAAAATTCTGATTTTTTATATGTTATTCCCTTATGTTTATAGTTTAATTAGGAAAAAGAATCAGGTCGATTCATGTTGTGTAGAGAGAGTTATACCCGTTTTATTACGTTGCTGTCCAGGTAAAGCGGGATTGAAACAGGTTTTGATGGGAAATTCCCTATAAATCGTATAAGACTCTAAAATTTTTGAGGTTTTAGTATGTTATAGCGTTGTGTATTAGGGATAGAATAAAAAAATAATCAGATCATTTGGAGAAGTGAATTGAAAGTTATGAATTTTTAAGTAGAGCAAGGTCATATGAACAAGTATACACGTAACAATGGTTTAAGTCATAAAAACTTTATAAATAGAAAACAACACAAGGTGAAATGTATTGATGTGAATTTAAGCTTATAGTAACACGAGTGTGAGCACGGGATTTTGCAGTCCCTCTCGCGAGACGATGATGACGTATACCCGATTTCAATACCTCAAAATAAAAGTTCTCTTCAGAATTTTTATTACCAAAATAATATTCCTTGTGAATTTTATAATTGGTAGAATCCAGTTCGGCGTGGCCGATAACGCGTTCGGTAGGAGCTTGAACCGATGATTTACACCCAAATTAAATAATACCCATTAAAATATAATTAAAATTCAAAAAGATACCTTTCCACCCACTAATAAACCACTTTTCCCGACTTTTTAAGCTTTTTGACCCGTTGGTTGTCGGTATGCTGGAGAATGATGTCGCCACCGACATCATTCATGCCGCCGGCGGCATGATCCATACCGCCGGCGATATCATCATGTCGCCGGCGACATGGCACGAAATGGGTCCTCCACAGACAGCCTTTCGGCCACTTTCGGCGGAATAAGTCAAAAAGGTCTCGAAAAATACCCCAATTTGCCTATAAAAGGCACCCAAAAACTGCAATTAGGGGGGGGGACTGAAATTATAGAGGGAAGGAGCTAAAATTGGGCAACTAAGAAGCCGAAATCGAGAGAATAGATTTTAGTGAGATAAGAACTAGAAAAGGCAGGAAAAAGGATTCTAATCCATTTTTCCCGATTTTTCTTCTTCGAACTCTCTGATTGTGAGCTTAAATCAGTGGGTCTTTGGGTTAAATCAACTCGATAGAATTTAGAGACTTAAAAACTATAAATTAACAATCAAATTATCGTTGCAAGCTCCCCGAAGGTGTTATTGTTCAGTTCACGAAGAGTTGGATTCACTACCCCGAGGTGAAAATCCTGAGTCTCATAGCTCTTTGGCATTATTATTATTGTTTTGCACTATTTTTTGTTGATTTGTGTTCGCTTTAAGTTTTCGGTCATTTTGACTGCAAACCGCTGCTGCTGCTAGGAATTGAAGTCGCCGGAGATATGTGATGTTGCCGGCTGTATCACCCATGTCGCGAGAGACATCGTTGGTACCGCCGTTAGCATCATATTCCCCGGAGACCTCGCTTTCTCACGGAACCCTTTCTTTACGGTATTTAGAAAGCCTTGTGCCCATCTGCATGCTGATGTCGCCCGTGACATAGTTGATGTCGCCGGCGGCATCATCCATGCCGCCAGCGACATCAACTATGTCGTCGTCGGCATCAGATGCCATCCACAGTATGGCTTCCTGGATAGCAGTATTGTTTTCGTTTGTTTCCAAATTAATTCATTTTCTAAAGCTAGGACCTATAGTGTAACGATGGAATTTCGAAACCTCTTGAAAATAGACCCGCCCCACAACGAGTGGTATATTCATTTGTAATCCGATTAAAGCAACGATCAAATCTGAAATTTGGATAAAAATGGAATTTCCCTTCAAACACCATTCGAACCTCATTTTAGCCATTCAATCGGGCTTCATGATATTGTCAATAAAATATGCCATATTCGTGTCAACCATCCTCTGCAGGTAGGTGTATATCGGACATTCGGGTATTTTATTTGTTACGTAGAAAATGTACAGGACTTAAAAACCTTGTAGTAATTCTACTTTCCGCACTTACTTTTCTTTTACGATTGTAAATATTTTATTTATCGCTTTAATTGCTTGATAAATGCGAAAACAACAAAATAACTGAAAATACAAATAAATAGGGTGGATTAAACCGATTAAGAAAGAAAGAAGTATCCTAACTTGGCCTAATGAAAAGTAGATAACATCATCCGAACTCGGAATCTCTACTTAAGGTATGGTCCAACCATCCGGTGGGAAAATCGTACCAAAAATTTCCCGGTTGAGCTGAACCGGGTGGCGACTCTATTCTAAGCACGGGGTTTTGATCTCGTATCTTTTAAGCATTACACTATGTAAAATCATTTTCTTTTCAACCACATCACACTCATCTCCCTGACACACGACCCGGTCCGGCCCCGCGCCGCAGCCGCGCGAACCGTCGTCCGCTCACAGTGGCGACTCTGCTGGGGAAATTCTTCTTACATAGTTTAAAAGATTTTGATGATGTATTGAAATCATTGGCCAAATTAAAACTTCATTCTTTTCTTATGACGTCTTGTCCTCACGCGTATCGATAGTTCGGTAATTTTAGGTACCCTATTTCACCCGAGAAGCTCACAAAGTATCACTCATGCCCTGTTGGAATTGAGGATGCCTAGTGGGTGTATCACTCGTTTTAACCAACACATAAACTCCTATGACCACGCCCATTCGGGTAGTGATTGAGTAAACGTGGAATCAAGGTAAACGGGAACCTTCTACATCAACAACCCTATACCAAAGCCGCGTTAGAAAAAAGCCTTAGCACATCATTCCCCTTAGGATTACCCAAAACGAATAAAATAATTGGGACGCGCTACTTTCGCCATTACCGGTGAAGCAGCCAAACTCCATCCTACCAAAGAGGCGTTACGCGGGAGTCAAAAGGTTGGAACAGGGTCGATTCGCATGCTAAGTGCTCTATGATCATGCACCCCCATACATCGGCTTTAAGGGCCGAAAATAAATCAACTTGCCCTTACCACTTCCACCCGTGGAAGAGGTTTAGCAACATGTGTGGGACTTCTCTTGTACCTCCGTTGCATCACCACATATCGCTATGTATGACGTGAAGTACACACGTCTTATATATATTGGAGGGATAAGCCATCACATCATCTCTAACCACATCTACGTGCAGCCATGCGCACTACACGTCACTCCCAGGGCATAAAAAGACATACATACATACCATCCATACCATTTACAACCCATTCATGGTCTGATCTGCGACTCGTGATCCAAAGCAGCCCTCCTCTTGAACCAAGACTTTCACAGCCAACCATGTCTCTTCCCCATGATGACAACCGTACCTCATCCAGAGGACAAGCTAGCCTTCCCTCCACCATAGGGGCAACAGCTCACCCGCCGTCTCTTGGATCGGAGATCACCGCTGCTATCATTCAGTTTCTGAACTCCGATCAGTTTAGAAACATCATTCAGGAGATAGTGTATGTATCCATCAAGAAGGTCCTAGAAAGACAGGATTTCGACCAGGTCATGCGATCTCCGGGCATGACACCTGATGGCGATACACTCTGGCAATCACCGCCAACCGCTTACCCTGGACAAAGAGAAGGAGCCCAGAGTCCAATTCTTCCACCATTCTCTAACACCTTACCGCCAACTTTGGTCACCCCATCACAATTTAAAATCCCCGCTGCCCCGATGCTTCCTCAATATGACCAAGTCATGCAACACAACGTTGAAGACTTCTCACGTCAGTTGATGACAGCAGACTGCTATCAGGGAAGGGTCCAATCAGAGAAAGACCAGTTCTTTCATAACACTGAATCACCCACACCCCCACCTCAAATCATGATGGACCAAGAGACCTATCAGAAGTCGGCACTAGTTGCCATTATTCGGCCAAACGACGGTCTTAAGTATAGAAATAATTCGTGGAAACTGCCACTTAATGTAATCTTCACCGGGTTGAAGGAAGCTGGGATTCTTAAACCTCTTCATGAATTCAATCCCCCCATGAGAGAAGAAGGAAAAGGCTTTTGCAGATATCACATGTTGTCGGGTCATAACACCAACCAGTGCAAAGCTTTGGTCCGTACCATCCAACAACTGGTGGATGAAAAGAAGATTACCAACCCTGAAAGGGCATCCTACCCCTTACCAGAGTCTGGCAACCAAACACGGACGATTAATCCCAGCTTTTCCAAATAACAGAAAGCACCTTAAGATCTCATCAAGGCCATCTACTCAAATGGTGGGGGAAAATCGCGCTCTGACGGTGAGGACGAAGAATCCCGTTTTGCAATCCTTAGAGTTCAGACCTTTTAGCTCTATAAGCCGCTTCCATTTTTCTTACTTATGTTGTGTTTGTATCCTTTGATCAACGTCTTCATATGAGCATACATACGACGCTTTCAGTGTTTAAGATATTTTTATTAAATGGAATTAAATTGAGTACATTATGTGGTAATCAAATCCAATAATTTAAACCCTGTCAAACACATGAGGGATAATAAAGTGCTTAAAGACCATGATAATGCTTTTGCTCAGTGCAATAATCGGATTGTTGAAACGCCATGGGTCCCTTCTAGAATTGACTCAGCGGCCCCACAACGGTTCACCTTCAAGCCACCAAAGAAGTATCAATCGGTCCCCCAAAATAGAGAATCAAGGCTTACACCCAACGGAGCCCAACCTCCATCAAATAAGCATCGTAGCCAAAATCTCATACCAACATCACCACCAAGAACACGACTAAATTCGAAGAGAAACACATCTTCACCCGGTACAAATCAACCCCATTTGGCCCTTCGACTACCAAAGGTCAGGGGGCAACCACTTCCTAGAGGCAAGCACCTTCATCCCACAAGCCACAAAGACGATCGCGCAACCAATGTCATAATCGGCTTGCCAAATGAACCAACAAGGCACACAACCACTACAAAGGCACCAAACAAAAGGTCCTTAAGCCGAACATCACTTGTTCACAACCCATCACCCCTAATACAGAATACGAGTTCAGGCCTAAATAAGAAGGGCTCTGCAGACCACGAATTAAAGGAGCAATCAAAATAGCGATCAGGACGATAATCAAACCAATCGATGAAGCTTTGGAGTAAGCACCAAAAACTCCCGCAAACTAAATGGCTTGCAATAAGGTCAGCCAAAAACTCCTGACGTAACTTTGAAGGTCAGAATGAACTGGGTGATCCAGGCGAAAATCGAACGGGCACCAAGGAACTTGGAGAATCTGCAAAAGCATAACTATGCGCATAATAGCAAATCAGATATCCTATGCCCTTTCCAAGAGTCATAGACCCAGCACTGAAAAGTTTGAGACCTTCCGGTACTAAGGTTAAGTTCAGATCAGATTGAAGAGACCATCATATGGTTGGAAATGGCACCAAATAAGCGAGGCTGTTAGAGTCATGAGCATAGACAAGAAGCGAGTTCATCGATCTAGTCGACCAAGACAAGCTTAAGCATTATCAGGTCTAAACAAAAGAAATAAATCAGAAAAAGCGGCACACTAAAAAAATATATATATAATAATCGCCTGCCTGTCGGTCTTCTATTGACTGGGCAAAAATTAGGGTTACACCCGACGGTCGGTACCCTGCAAACCGGCTGTACAGAAATTAGGGGATAAGTCAATAACTCCTGTTGAACCGAAAACCCAAAAAGGGCAGTTCAGACGAAAATTAGGGCACGAGAGAAAAACAATAGGATGTTAACTTGAAAACCTGTAAAGGCTGGTTAACACCAGGGGTCCCATTAATGGAAATGATTGCCAACATCTTGTACTCAAATTAAATTCACTCGATAAAAGGGTCTTTCATATTGGAACATCTGTGCTTGTGATTATATGAATGCCTGGCAATCGAAGGATGAAAACATCACAAGTAAGCTTAATCGAAGACACTACGCGCTCAAAGGTCGGAATAAATCTGTTAGGGTGAAAACCCGAAAGGATAGTCCATGCAAACCATGGGGTCAAATTGGGGCCCAAAATCTGTATTCCCCAGGCTCTGCAGAAAACCCCACAGGTTTTGGTTATGGGTTGCCATGACGGAAACGGACGGAATTGTTGAAAACAGGTTGCTGGAAGATCGAAGCCGCCGGCGATGAGCGTGATACCGCCGGCGATATCATGATACCGCCTGCGATGTAATTAATGTCGCCGGCGATATAGTATTGATTTGGGCGACTTGAATGATGCCGCCGGCGGCATGGAGTGACTTTCTGGGCGGCATCAGAAGCATTTCTGCCATTTCGGACCTGTGCAAAAACTGTAAACAATCCTATGCTACATTTCCAAGGACTTGTCAAACAGCAATTCATTTTCATATTCAAAATAAAAGCAAGAAGGCGCAAATTGCTCAAATTGTACCAAATCATCTAGCCCATGACAAAATCAAATTATCGAAACCCCAATGTATCGGAGGTACAAACGAGAACTCAAAGGCAAAACAAAAAGGAAAAGTAAAACTAAGCATGTCCGCCACTATCGGCTGGACGGGATAAAACGTCATCAGGACTTGCAAGCCAATCGTCAACGTCATCTTCCTCTCTTCCCTCCGTCATGGGAACACTACTAGACTCCTCAGCCGCAGTAAACGCACGTCGGCCGGCAGACTTCTTGACCCCCCTACGACTGGTACCCCCAGGGTGCGCACGGTCCAGGTTTTGTTTACTTCTATGTTCTTGAGTGGTGGCGGCCAGCTGAACCTCGAGATTGCTCACGCGGCGCTGTAAAGCTGCAGTCTCCTCCTCATACCACCGCCGGGTTGCGTCAGCATCAGACAAAGAAAGGGCTAAAAAATCCTGCAAATCGGAGAAAATATCAGCCTTGCATGTCATGCATAACATCCATACATATATCCCATCTTAACATGTGCATAAAATACCTGAACGAGAAGCGATTGCCCAATAAGGGTATCCCGGAGAACAAAATTGTTCTCCACGAGTTGCTCCACATGACTCCGCGCCACCTAGAAAATCCAAAAAGCAAAATCCTCAGACACCCGCATCTAAAGACTTAATAAGAAAATAATTATTAGGTCTTACGTAGGTTGTATTTTCGGGTATAAAAATCGGGGCTTGCCGGCTCGAGCCAACATTCCTATGAGAGAATTCGCCTCAGGAGTTCATCAACAGGAAAGTGGTTTCCAACAGATTGACCAATCTCCCCTCCACGAAGGTCATGCCCTCTGGCGCGCCATAATATCGGGTCCCACTTTGGTTATCCCGGCCCCTCTTTCTCGTAGGTTCCTGCAAAACGTGAAAGTCACACGTCAACAACATCCCTAAACGACTTCAAAATCATACACACGAGCATAATCATACCTCGAAAGAATGTTGCTCCCCTGGGACGTCGGCACACTCCCGCCAGCTACACCCGCACCTACCTCATCCTCCCCCTCAGGATCGACCGCAACATCCCCTTCCAGCGCTTCATCCTCATCATCATCCTCCTCATCAACATCCACGACGCCTTTGAGGTGCCTCTTTTCATCCTCCAATCGCTGCTCGTTATGATACTCAATTGTATCGTTGCCGTGGATGCGAGGACATACAGGGAGTAGGCGCTGAAAAAGCTGCTCGTAGAGGCCAGGAATGCTAGGGATCACACGGCCATTCCCTTCAATATAATCAGCTTTGTCGGCCTCGGCAGAAATCACCAAATGAGGACACCACAAGCCCCGCGGGGGATCGGCAGGCACGGGTCTAGCTGCAACCGGAAGGGACCTCCAACCTCAGACGCGCTCGCCCAGATACCACTGCTGGGACAGTGGGCACTCAATAACAAACCGGCGGTCATCCACCTCCCTCCGGACCCGTGCAACCTCAACCAAATTCTCCACCCCATCGAACGGGTCCAAGACGAGCTACATCAAAACAACCAACATAAGTCCATAGACCAAATAAAAAAAAAATAATAATAATAAAAAAAAAAAATTTGCATACCGAACTCAACCGCACGCTCCTTAGGACCTCCCTATACTGCGTAGGGTACTTTGCCTTCCCACCGATACCCCCGCACCAGCGAGCAAGGAAATGAGAGCCCGACGGCACAACCTTCTTAAACTCCACCGGTGGGAGGATCTGATGCTCAATGCTCAAAGGCCCAGGCCTGCACAAATGACGACCGATCGATCAATCCAAAAAACGTCATGCAATAAACGAGAACACATGCTATCAAGGAGAATATCTATAAAAAGTTATACCTGGAGTAGTAGATGGCAAAGGCGAAGGGCTTTCTCCTTCTTTCGGGCTCCCACGTCCAGCCCGTGGTACAACTGGGCCAAGATGGCCCTCGGCCAATTCTTCCTCCTGATTCCCGGCACATCTTCCACTACGGTTATAAGCATGTAGTTGATCTTACTCCCCGAGATTGGGAAGAACATCACAGTGAGTAGTGAGATCACAAAGGAACGGACACAAGCCTCCCTCTCCTCCTCGGGTACCACGTTCACCCGGGTCCAATGATGGTACAACTCTCCATAGGACAGCCGCCCAGAGACGGGCTTCAGACCGAACAACTCCTTTACCCTCCTCACCACGGGCCTCTCAACATGGTACTTGTCCATGTAGACGTCAAAATGTATAACCTCATCCATCCAAGGAAGGCCGGTCATGGCTACCACATCAGAAGGGGTAATTATAACTTCCCCAAGGGAGAAATGGAAGGTATGGGTGGTCTCGGACCACCTTTCAGTCAGGGCCGTTACTGAAGAATGAGGAAGCTTAGGCATTAACATGGGCATGATCCGCGCCAAATCTCCAAACCCTGCCTCGTTAATTGCAAGCGCGAGCTCGGGATCGTTCTCTGAGATGTGGTGCCACCACTCACCGATGGTACCCATCCCCCCTGTGTAAGTCAGTTCGTATGGCTGCAAAATCAAAAACAAAATGGATCAATTCTGTGCATTTCTGTCAAAAAGGCTGCTGATGTCGCCTCTGTTAAAAGCGATATCGCCGGCGACATCAGCCCATACCGCCAGCGGCATGGTTCATATCGCCGGCGACATCAGCTTAAACAGAAGCGACATCAGACTCCCATAAAGCCTTTGGCAAGGACTGATATCGCCAGTAACAACACTGATGTCGCCAGCGGCATCATGCATGCCGCCAGCGGCATCACCCTACGCGGGCAGAACCAGTTTTCTCCCTAAATCGCACCCATCGTGCCAAAAAACACAATCAATCGAACAACAAGGCAAAAATCGATCCTAAAGCATACAATATGACTGAGATATTCCACATTTTAAACCCCTATGGTGGCATGTTTTCAAATCTAAAGCAAAATCACATCGAATTCGAAAAGAAGTAATTCGGGTTTTTTGTGGGATTACCTGGATATAACAGAGGTGTTTTTCCTTCTCCGGAGTCAGATTGGTGATAGGAGAGTTAATGCCATAGCCATACATTTTGGCCGTCTCCTTCAGGCCGTATGCAGTAGGAACAGAAAGGATTTTCAATCCCTCAACAGAAGAATCGGGCAGGCTCTCCCTAGCCTTGGATTTGCCCCTGAGAGCCTTACTAATCCTCTTCATAATTTGAAAAAAGACAAAGTTAGAAATCAAAGAACTTTGGGAGAGAAGAGAGGGGGGATACGGTTTTGTGAAAGAATGGGGAAGAAAAGAGTTCCAATCTCTTTTTAAACTGCTGCACGGAATTCAAGGAGTTTTAATGTATTTAAAACTGTTCCTCCATGCCGTCGGCGGTATCAACCCATACCGCCGGTGATATCACTCAGGACGCCGGCGACATCACCTCATTTAGTTCAAATTTTGAAATTATCTGACCAGTCAAAGCTGCCACGTGGCATCCATACCGCCGGCGACATAAACTCATGCCGCCAACGACATCAAATCATGCCGCCGGCGATATCAGTCATGCCGCCGGCAAATGTTGCCCCTCCAAACTAGATTTTCAAAATGAGCCCAACCGAAGGGCAATCTCTTCAAACGAGCCCAACAGAAGGGCAATCTCTTCAAAATACAAAAGCCCAACCGAAGGGCAATCACTTCAGAATAAGCCCAACCGAAGGGCAATCTCTTCAAAATGAAAGCCCAACCGAAGGGCGATCTCTTCAGAACGAAAGCCCAACTGAAGGGCAATCTCCCCAGAACGAAAGCCCAACCGAAGGGCGATCTCTTCAAAATGAAGTCCCAACCGAAGGGCGATCTCTTCAAAACGAAAGCCCAACCGAAGGGCGATCTCTTCAGAACGAAAGTCCAACCGAAGGGCAATCTCTTCAGAATGAAAGCCCAACCGAAGGGCAATCTCTTCAAAATGAGCCCGACCAAAGGGTGATCTCTTCATAAGTGAGCCCAACCGAAGGGCGATCTCATCAAAGTGAGCCCGATCGAAGGGCGATCTCTTCAAAGTGAAAGTCCGACCAAAGGAAATCACTATACCAAAATACAAAAGCCCAACCGAATTGCGATCTCATCAAAACGAGCCCAACCGAAGGGCGATCTCTTCAAAATGAGCCCAACTAAAGGGCGTGCTCATAAAATGAGAGCCCAACCGGAGGGCTATCTCTGCAAAGTGAAAGTCCAACCGAAGGACAATCACTACGCCAAATACGAGCCCAATCGAAGGGCAATCTCTTTAAAATGAAAGCCCAACCGAAGGGCAATCTCTTCAGAATGAAAGCCCAACCGAAGGGCAATCTCTTCAGAATGAAAGCCCAACCGAAGGGCAATCTCTTCAGAACGAAAGCCCAACCGAAGGGCGATCTCTTCAGAACAAGCCCAACCGAAGGGCAATCTCTGCAAAGTGAAAGTCCAACCGAAGGATAATCACTGTACCAAATAAAAGCCCAACCGAAGGGCAATCTCTTCAGAATGAAAGCCCAACCGAAGGGCAATCTTTTCAGAAGGAAAGCCCAACCGAGGGGCAATCTCTTTAGAACGAAAGCCCAACCGAAGGGCAATCACTTCGGAACAAGCCCAACAGAAGGGCAATCTCTTCAAAAAACAAGCCCAACAGAAGGGCAATCACTTCAGAACAAGCCCAACTGAAGGGCAATCTCTGCAAAGTGAAAGTCCGACCAAAGGACAATCACTATGCCAAAATACAAAAGCCCAACCAAAGGGCGATTTCTTCATAATGAGCCCGATCGAAGGGCGATTTCTTTATAATGAGCCCGACCGAAGGGCGATCTCTTCAAAACAAGCCCAACCAAAGGGAGATCTCTTCAAAACGAGCCCAATCGAAGGGCAATCTCTTCAAACACGAGCCCGACCAAAGGGTGATCTCTTCATAGTGAATGTCCGACCAAAGGACGATCACTGTACCAAACAAAAGCCCAACCAAAGGGCGACCTCTTCGAAGTGAAAGTCCGACCAAAGGACAATCATTGTACCAAACAAAAGCCCAACCGAAGGGCGACCTCTTTGAAGTAAAGTCCGACCAAAGGATAATCACTATACCAAAATACAAAATGAGCCCGACCGAAGGGCGATCTCTTCAAAGTGAAAGTCCGACCAAAGGACAATCACTATACCAAAATAAAAAGCCCAACCGAAGGGCGATCTCATCAAAGTGAGCCCGACCGAAGGGCGATCTCTTCAAAGTGAAAGTCCGACCAAAGGACAATCACTACACCAAAAGAACGAAAGCCCAACCGAAGGGCAATCTCTTCAGAACGAAAGCCCAACCGAAGGGCAATCACCTCAGAATGAAAGCCCAACCGAAGGGCAGTCTCTTCAAAACGAGCCCAACCGAAGGGCAATCTCTTCAAAACGAGCCCAACCGAAGGGCGATCTCTTCGAAGTGAGAAGTCCGACCAAAGGACAATCACTGTACCAAACAAAAGCCCAACCGAAGGGCGATCTCTTCATAGTGAGCCCGACCGAAGGGCAATCTCCTCATTCAAAATAAGCCCAACCGAAGGGCAATCTCTTCAAAACGAGCCCAACCGAAGGGCGATCTCTTCAAAGTGAAAGTCCGACCAAAGGACAATCACTATACCAAAATACAAAAGCCCAACCGAAGGGCGATCTCATCAAAGTGAGCCCGACCGAAGGGCGATCTCTTCAAAGTGAAAGTCCGACCAAAGGACAATCACTATACCAAAATACAAAAGCCCAACCGAAGGGCGATCTCATCAAAATGAGCCCAACCGAAGGGCGATCTCATCAAAACGAGCCCGACTAAAGGGCGACCCCTTCAAAGTGAAAGTCCGACCAAAGGACAATCACTGTACCAAACGAGAGCCCGACCAAGGGGTAAACCTCTCGACTTAAAGCAGAAGCCCGACCAAGGGGCAAACCTCTCTATTCAAAGCAGAAGCCCGACCAAGGGGCAAACCTCTCTATTCAAAGCAGAAGCCCGACCAAGGGGCAAACCTCTCTATTCAAAGCAGAAGCCCGACCAAGGGGCAAATCTCTCTATACAAAGCACAAGTCCGACCAAAGACAAACAATCTACAAAGCACAAGTCCGACCAAGGGACAATCTACAAAGCACAAGCCCGACCAAGGGACAATCTACAAAGCACAAGTCCGACCAAGGGACAATCTACAAAGAATAAGTCTGACCAAAGACAAATTCTCTACGAAGAACAAGTCCGACCAAAGACAAATTCTCTACGAAGAACAAGTCCGACCAAAGATAAATTCTCTACGAAGAACAAGTCCGACCAAAGACAAATTCTCTACGAAGAACAAGTCCGACCAAGGGACAATCTACAAAGCACAAGTCCGACCAAGGGACAAAATCCCTACAAAGCACAAGTCTGACTAAGGGACAAATTCTCTACGAAGCACAAGTCCGACCAAGGGACAAATTCTCTACGAAGCACAAGTCCGACCAAGGGACAATCTACAAAGCACAAGTCCGACCAAGGGACAAATTCTCTTCGAAGCACAAGTCCGACCAAGGGACAATCTACAAAGCACAAGTCCGACCAAGTGACAAATTCTCTACGAAGCACAAGTCCGACCAAGGGATAAATTCTCTTCGAATCACAAGTCCGACCAAGGGACAATCTACAAAGCACAAGTCCGACCAAGGGATAAATTCTCTTCGAAGCACAAGTCCGACCAAGGGACAATCTACAAAGCACAAGTCCGACTAAGGGACAAAATCCCTACAAAGCACAAGTCTGACCAAGGGACAATCTACATAGAACAAGTCCGACCAAGGGACAATTTCCCCATAAAGCGTAAGTCCGACCAAGGGACGAACAGTCGACAAAGCGTAAGTCCGACCAAGGGACGAACAAACGACAAAACGTAAGTCCGACCAAGGGACGAACAAACGACAAAACGTAAGTCCGACCAAGGGATAATAAACGACAAAGCGTAAGTCCGACCAAGGGATAACAGATGACAAAGCGTATGTCCGACCAAGGGATAAACAATCGACAGAGCATAAGTCCGACCAAGGGGCAAACAAATGACAGAGCGTAAGTCCGACCAAGGGACAAACAATCGACAAATCATAAGTCCGACCATCGACAAAGCATAAGTCCGACCAAGGGACAAACCAGTCATCCTTCAGGTATCATTCCTATCCCTTGCTCTTTCGTGTGATCATACTGACCTGTGTCAGCAGTGATCCCCCGAGGGGCAGCATATGAGCACGGGATTTTGCAGTCCCTCTCGCGAGACGATGATGACGTGTACCCGATTTCTATACCTCAAAATAAAAGTTCTCTTCAGAATTTTTATTACCAAAATAATATTCCTTGTGAATTTTATAATTGGTAGAATCCAGTTCGGCGTGGCCGATAACGCGTTCGGTAGGAGCTTGAACCGATGATTCACACCCAAATTAAATAATACCCATTAAAATATAATTAAAATTCAAAAAGATACCTTTCCACCCACTAATAAACCACTTTTCCTGACTTTTTAGGCTTTTTGACCCGTTGGTTGTCGGTATGCTGGAGAATGATGTCGCCACCGACATCATTCATGCCGCCGACGGCATCACCATACCGCCGGCGGCATGATCCGTACCGCCGGCGACATCATCATGTCGCCGGCAACATGGCACGAAATGGGTCCTCCACAGACAGCCTTTCGGCCACTTTCGGCGGAATAAGTCAAAAAGGTCTCGAAAAATACCCCAATTTGCCTATAAAAGGCACCCAAAAACTGCAATTAGGGGGGGGACTGAAATTATAGAGGGAAGGAGCTAAAATTGGGCAACTAAGAATCCGAAATCGAGAGAATAGATTTTAGTGAGATAAGAACTAGAAAAGGCAGGAAAAAGGATTCTAATCCAATTTTCCCGATTTTTCTTCTTCGAACTCTCTGATTGTGAGCTTAAATCAGTGGGTCTTTGGGTTAAATCAACTCGATAGAATTTAGAGACTTAAAAACTTTAAATTAACAATCAAATTATCGTTGCAAGCTCCTCGGAGGTGTTATTGTTCAGTTCACGAAGAGTTGGATTCACTACCCCGAGGTGAAAATCTTGAGTCTCATAGCTCTTTGGCATTATTATTATTGTTTTGCACTATTTTTTGTTGATTTGTGTTCGCTTTAAGTTTTCAGTCATTTTGACTGCAAACCGCTGCTGCTGCTAGGAATTGAAGTCGCCGGAGACATGTGATGTTGCCGGCTGTATCACCCATATCGCGAGAGACATCGTTGGTACCGCCGTTAGCATCATATTCCCCAGAGACCTCGCTTTCTCGTGGAACCCTTTCTTTACGGTATTTAGAAAGCCCTGTGCCCATCTGCATGCTGGTGTCACCCGTGATATAGTTGATGTCGTCGGCGGCATCATCCATGCCGCCAGCGACAACAACTATATCGTCGGCGGCATCAGATGCCATCGGCAGTATGGCTTCCTGGATAGCAGTATTATTTTCGTTTGTTTCTAAATTAATTCATTTTCTAAAGCTAGGACCTATAGTGTAACGATGGAATTTCGAAACCTCTTGAAAATAGACCCGCCCCACAACGAGTGGTGTATTCATTTGTAATCCGATTAAAGCAACGATCAAATCTGAAATTTGGATAAAAATGGAATTTCCCCTCAAACACCATTCGAACCTCATTTTAGCCATTCAATCGGGCTTCATGATATTGTCAATAAAATATGCCATATTCGTGTCAACCATCCTCTGCAGGTAGGTGTATATCGGACATTCGGGTATTTTATTTGTTACGTAGAAAATGTACAGGACTTGAAAACCTTGTAATAATTCTACTTTCCGCACTTACTTTTCTTTTACGATTGTAAATATTTTATTTATCGCTTTAATTGCTTGATAAATGCGAAAACAACAAAATAACTGAAAATACAAATAAATAGGGTGGATTAAACCGATTAAGAAAGAATGAAGTATCCTAACTTGGCCTAATGAAAAGTAGATAACATCATCCGAACTCGGAATCTCTACTTAAGGTATGGTCCAACCACCCGGTGGGAAAATCGTACCGAAAATTTCCCGGTTGAGCTGAACCGGGTGGCGACTCTATTCTAAGTACGGGGTTTTGATCTTGTATCTTTTAAGCATTACAATACGCAAAATCATTTTCTTTTCAACCACATCACACTCATCTCCCCGACACACTAAAAACGGGCCGCCCGACCCGGTCCGGCCCCGCACCGCAGCCGCGCGAACCGTCGTCCGCTCACAACGAGGTCGTGAAAGTGTTCAAGAGGAGGAAACAAGTCGATTTTGTGGAAATTAGCATTCCATCTGTGAGAATAAACATGATGTGAATGGGTGAAATGTTTTGACATGTGATATTTTGTGAATTGAATAATTATATGTTATTTGGAGAATTTGAATTACATGAACATATGTTTATTTGGTGAAACTTAAGATAATTGAATTATTCATGATATACGCAATTATACAGGGACAAATGAAATAAAGAGAGACGTTGTGACATAGCCGATCAAACATTGCAATACATGTTCTGTTATCTAGACCTACATGGCCAACCAATTGCAATATTTGATAAATGGACCGAAAGGTCAGCCAATTGTTATCTGGACCGAAAGGTCAACCATTTTTATATAGCTGGCCAGCAAATCAATTATTATCTGTTACAAACGTTACATGTATCCCGGGGCAATAGTTTGGCCAAAAATATCACAATAATTAAATAAATGAATCATCCAATAGTATATAAGAATGATTGTATGTTTATTTTGAAGGTGTAACTGTATGTGATTGTTAAATTCTTTGATTGTTTATATTCACTGAGTGGCGACTCATATAAATCGCTATATTTTTCAGTTGTTGAGGTTGTAGATAAAGTATTGTACTAGAAGGTCCTTTCCTGTAGCTGTCATGGAAGAAAGGTCTGTCGGCTGCGTCCATCTCGCTCTCTCTCCTTACATGACAAGCATATAGAATAGAAAGTGGTCGGATTTTAATTTTTTCTAATCAAACATAATTATGGTTTACAGTAAATGAATGATATTAGAGTTGATGTGAAATATTATGGTTGTGTTAATATATGAATATTTTTTAGAAATTTTTTTTATGGTATTTCTCTATAGTTATTATATGATAAGGGTGCTTCAGTTGGTATCAGAGCGGGGATATGGTGATAGGGACATACAAATGCATACATAATGTAAGATTAGTATATGTTATCTTATAACATGTTATCATATTCATATAGGGCTGATGAGAACTAAAATGTTAACCCGAGGAGAGAGAGACCAGCCGTAAATCAACATGTAGAAATCCAACCTATTACATTTGCATCACCTATGCATTCTCATGCATCAAATTTACGGCATCATCAGGAAATACCTATGGTGCAAGCACCTGCAACATTAGTCCAAAGTGAAAGAAGGTTCGATAAATTGAAGAAACAAGGTGTAGAAGAATTCAAGGGAACTACAGATCCTACAATAGCGGAAATATGGTTAAAAAGGTTGGAAAGAGTTTTCAATATGATGCATTGTACTCCTGATGAGAAGTTCGATTATGCGGTATTTTTACTTCAAGATGATGCTTATGACTGGTGGGAGACTATCCCCGGGAGCACTGTTCAGCCTCCTATCTTGACTTGGGATGGTTTTGTGTGGGAATTCAAAAGTAATTATATGCCTGATGTTTACATAATAAAATAAAATTTTTTGAACTTAAGACAACGGAGGATGACAATGGCCGAGTATGAAGTTAAGTTCAATCAGCTATCCAGTTATGTACCAACATTAGTGGCGACTGAAAAGGATAGATGTAGGAAATTTGAGGATGGGCTTAGATATGAAATTCGAACCAAGATATCATCATTTGAACTTGAAAGTTACCTAAAGTTGAAAAATGCTGCAATTAGGGTTGAAAGACTAGAAAAAGAGAAAGCAGATTATAAAGCTAGAAGAGATTACAGTGATTTTAGTGGTGACCAAAGTGAAAAGTCTGCTAAGCATCAAACAAATTCTTCTCCATCACAGTTTATAGCTAGAGGAGGATATTCTGAGAATAGAGGAGGAAGAACAAATGTGCAAACTCATTTGAGACAAAGTCAGGGACAAAGCTCGGGACAAAAACCTCAGTGTATGCTATGTGGTAAATTGTATAAAGGCGAATGCAGGAAACTAACTAGAGCCTGTTACTTATGTGGCTCTTTTAAACATTTAATACGTGATTGTCCAAAATGAATAGAAGCAACTGAAAGAGCTCAATCAAAGGCTACAGTTCAGAATACCAGAGGCAGGGAAGCTAGTGTAGTAGCAGGTAGAGGTGGGGTAGAGGAACAACAACAAGCAATATTGGTAGATCTGAGGCTCAGAGTTCAAGGCCTCCAACACAGGCTCACATTTTTGCCATGACTTAACAAGAAGCTATTACGCACCAGAAGTTGTTACCGGTAAGATTTCTATTTGCAACATGGATGTTTGTGCATTAATTGATCCTGGATCAACTCATTCATTAATATCATCAAACTTGGCATCACAATTGCATATGGCTTATGAACCTTTGGGATTTGATCTATATGTGGGAACTCCTTTGGGTGAATTGGTGATTGCAAATTAGGTGTACAGAAATTGTTTGATTCAAATTGACAAGGTTATATTAAGTGCGGATTTGATTAGATTGACTATTAGAGAGTTTAATGTGATTTTGGGTATGGATTGGTTGGAAAAACATCATGCAGTAGTAAATTGTTTCACCAAGGAAGTTATTTTAGAGACATCAGATAAGCTAAAAGTCAATTTTCAGGGTGAACGTCAGATAGTGCCGACTTGTTTAATTTCTGCAATTAATACTTTTCGGTTAATCAAGGGTGGATGTGAGGCATATTTAGCACATGTTATTGACACTAAAGTATCAGATGTATCACTTGATGATATTTCTATTGTTAAAGAATTTCCCGATGTATTTCCTGCAGACCTACCAGGATTGCCTCTGATAGAGAAGCAGAATTTACCATTGATTTAGTTCCAGGAACTGCACCGATTTCTATTTCTCCATATAGAATGGCTCCAGTGGAATTAAAAGAGTTGAAAAAGCAGTTACAAGAGTTACTTGATAAGGGATTTATTAGACCTAGTGTGTCTCCTTGGGGTGCTCCGGTATTGTTTGTTAAGAAAAAGGCTGGCACTATACGACTTTACATTGATTACAGACAGTTGAATCAAGTAACTGTGAAGAATAAATATCCTTTACCTCGTATTTATGATTTATTCGATCAGTTGCAAGGAGCACGTGTATTTTCTAAAATTGATTTGAGGTCAGGGTATTATCAACTCAGAATTTCAGCGCAAGATGTTCCAAAAATAGCTTTTAGAACTCGATATGGACATTATGAATTTCTGGTCATGCCATTTGGTTTGACGAATGCACCTGCAGCTTTCATAGCTTTGAGGAACAAGGTATTTCAACAGTATCTTGACAAGTTTGTCATTGTTTTCATTGATGACATACTTGTGTACTCGAAAAGCCATGAAGAACATGAGCAACATTTGAGAATTGTGCTTCAAATTTTGAGAGAAAAATAGCTATATGCAAAGTTTAGCAAATGTGAAATTTGGTTGAATCATTTTTTATTTTTGGGACATATGGTTTCTGGTCAAGGCATTCAGGTTGATCCCACAAAGATCGAAGCTGTGGTTCAATGGGTAGCTCCAAAAAATGTAGCAGAAGTAAGAAGTTTTTTGGGATTAGCAGGGTATTATCGATGATTTGTTGATGGGTTTTCTCTTATTGCTGCTCCAATGACAAAATTACTATGAAAGAATGTACAATTCCAGTGGACAGATGATTGCCAGAAAAGTTTTGATGAATTAAAGAAACGATTGACTACAGCTCTGATTTTGACAATTCCGACTGGCACTGGTGGATTTATTGTTTACAGTGATGCTTCTCACCAAGGTTTGGGTTGTGTTTTAATGCAACACGGGAAGGTAATTGTGTATGCATCTAGACAATTAAAACCATACGAATTATCTTATCCAGTGCATGATTTAGAACTGGCTGCTATTGTGTTTGCTTTGAAAATTTGGAGGCATTATTTGTACGGAGAAACTTTTCAGATTTTCACTGATCGTAAGAGTTTGAAATATTTGTTGAGTCAGAAAGAATTGAATATGAGGCAGAGGAGATGGCTAGAATTGTTAAAAGATTATGATTTCACGATATAATATCATCCTGGAAAAGCGAATATTGTAGCTGATGCCTTAAGTGGAAAATCCAGTAGTGTAATGGCTAATGTTCAAGTTTCTGAACTCCCATACTTAGTTCAATTGCGAGCAATGGATGTTGACTTAAAATTGGGCGAAAATGGTGCATTATTAGCTAACTTCAAGGTAAGACCAATATGACATGACAAAATTAAGGAAGCTCGGGTTCGAGATCCTCAATTAAAAGAGATTATGGAAAATGTCAAGCAAGGAAAGAGCACTGATTTTACAGTAGAAAATGATACTTTGATGTTGGGATAAAGAATTTGTGTGCCTGATGTTGATAATTTGAAGAAGGAAATTTTAGAAGAAGCTCATACTGCTCCATATGCTATGCATCCGGGAATGATAAAAATGTATCATACCTTACGCTCTCATTTTTGGTGGTTTGGAATGAAGAAGGATATTGCTGAATACATTTCAAAGTGTTTGATATGTCAACAAGTAAAGATTGAACATCAAGCTCCAGCAGGGAAATTACGACCATTACCTATACCAGTTTGGAAATGGGAGATGGTTACTATGGATTTTGTGTACGGGTTTCTGAAAACTCTAAGAAAGAATGATGCTATTTGGGTTATTGTTGATAGATTGACAAAATCAGCCCACTTTTTACCCATACAATGGGGTTGTTCATTGGAGAATTTGGCGAAGAAGTATGTGAATGAAATTGTCAGATTATGTGGAATACCTATGTCTATTGTATCAAATAGAGATCCTCGAATTACATCTCGATTTTGGAGAAGTTTACAGTAGGCATTGGGCATAAAATTGAACTTTAGCACTGCTTTTCATCCTCAAACAGATGGTCAATCAGAAAGAATAATTCAGACTTTGGAAGAAATGCTTCGAGCTTGTGCTATGGAATTCAAAGGTGCGTGGGATGAATATGTTGCTCTAATGGAATTTGCTTATAATAATCACTATTATAGTAGTATTGGAATGGCACCGTATGAGGCTCTTTATGGAAGAAAATGCAGAAGTCCTATTTGTTGGGATGAAGAAGGGATGAGAGTTTTGGAGGGTCCAGAAATAGTACAAGACACAGTTGAAAAGGTGAAGATAGTAAGAGAAAGAATCAAGGCAGCACAAGGTAGACAGAAAAGTTATGTTGACCAACATAGAAGGGAAAAAGGAATATGAAGTAGGGGACAAAGTTTTTCTTCGCGTATCACCTTGGAAAGGCGTGCTAAGGTTTGAGAAGAAAGGGAAGCTTAGTCCACGGTACATAGGGCCTTATGATATTCTTGAAAGAATTGGTCCGCTTGCTTATAAATTGGCATTACCACCAGAGTTAGCTCAAATTCACAATGTCTTTCATGTGAGCATGCTAAGGAAGTATCGGTCAGACCCTACTCATGTATTGAAGGACCAAGAGATATAGATTGCTGATAATTTGAGTTATGTAGAAGAACCAGCAGCAATTATCGGGTATAAGACCAAACAATTGTGAAACAAAGAAATACCATTGATAAAAGTACTTTGGAAAAGTCATTCAGTAGAAGAAGCCACTTAGGAAACAGAAGATCGAATGAGAAAGGACTATCCTTATTTGTTTTCTGATTCGGGTATTTAATTTCGAGGACGAAATTCTTTAAGGGGCGGGGGGGGGGGGGGGGAGAATTATAATATCCCATTTCATGCATTATATTTGCATTTGTCCACATTTGTTATATGTCATTATATTTAAATTTTACATGTTATATTTATTAAAATTGGTTAGTGAAAATAATAGTTATTTTAACCATACAAAATACGATAGCTAATATCTAGGTATCGAATTATATGGCTATAGAATTTTAAGGAATAAGTGAAGTATAGTTATGTTATAGATATAAAATGATTATTAGAACGTATAAAGTTGAATGAAATTGTGATATATCATAAGGATTTAAGTATAAGAATTAGTATTAGAATTAGTATTAGTATGGTATAGATATACGTATATGTATTTAGTATAGTTAGTATTTGTAATAAATAAAGAATTTGAGGGCAAATTGGTCTTTTGCCCCTTAGATCTTTTTATGAACTCATAAGAATTAGATCAGTTCTTCATCTCCTAAAACACAAAGCAAAGAACAAAGAAAAAGGAAGAAGAGATCTAGAAGGAAGGAATCAGGTATTTTAGTAACTTTGTAGTGCGATTTTTGTTCGGTTAAAGTTAGAATTAGCAGTTTTAGTAAGAAGATAAATTATTTATCTTTATGTCAATGTTTACCCTGCAAAATTTGGGAATTTTTTATCAATAGTTATAATTTTTATAAGATGAAGTGTGCAGAATTGGATGATCAAAGAGATATGGTGAGTTTCAAAATTAATCTGGGATTGTTATACTACTTTGAAAATTCTGATTTTTTGATATTTTATTCCCTTATGTGTATAGTTTAAGTAGGAAACAGAATCAGGTCGATTCATGTTGTGTAGAGAGAGTTATACCCGTTTTATTACGTTGCTGTCCAGGTAAAGCGGGACTGAAACAGGTTTTGATGGGAAATTCCCTATAAATCGTATAAGGCTCTAACATTTTTGTGGTTTTAGTATGTTATATCCTTGTGTATTAGGGATAGAATAAAAAAAGAATCAGATCATTTGGAGAAGTGAATTGAAAGTTATGAATTTTTAAGTAGAGCAAGGTCATATGAACAAGTATACAAGTAACAATGGTTTAAGTCATGAAAACTTTATAAATAGAAAACAACACAAGGTGAAATGTATTGATGTGAATTTATGCTTATAGGAACACGAGGTTGTGAAAGTGTTCAAGAGGAGGAAACAAGTCGATTTCGTGGAAATTAGCATTCCATCTGTGAGTATAAACATGATGTGAATGGGTGAAATGTTTTGATATGTGATATTTGAATGTTTGGTGAATTGTTGTGAATTGAATAATTATATGTTATTTGGAGAATTTGAATTACATGAACATATGTTTATTTGGTAAAACTTGAGATAATTGAATTATTCATGATATACGCAATTATACAGGAACAAATGAAATAAAGAGAGATGTTGTGATATAGCCGATCAAACATTGTAATACATGTTCTGTTATCTGGACCTATATGGTCAACCAATTGCAATATTTGACAAATGGACCGAAAGGTCAACCAATTGTTATCTGGACCGCAAGGTCAACCAATTGTTATATAGCTGGCCAGCAAATCAATTGTTATCTGTTACAAATGTTACATGTATCCCGGGGCAATAGTTTGGCCGGAAATTCACAACAATTAAATAAATGAATCATCCAATAGTATATAAGAATGATTGTATGTTTATTTTAAAGGTGTAACTGTATGTGATTGTTAAATTCATTGATTGTTTATATTCACTGAGTGGCGACTCATATAAATCGCTTTATTTTTCAGTTGTTGAGGTTGTAGATAAAGTATTGTACTAGAAGGTCCTTACTTGTAGCTGTCATGGAAAAAAGGTCTGTCGGCTGTGTCCATCTCGCTCTCTCTCCTCACATGACAAGCATATAGAATAGAAAGTGGTCGGGTTTTGATTTTTTCTAATCAAACATAATTATGGTTTGTAATAAATGAATGATATTAGAGTTGATGTGAAATATTATGGTTGTATTAATATATGAATATTTTTTTACAAAATTTTTTTTTATGGTATTTCTCTATAGTTATTATATGATAAGGGTGTTTCATTTTCTCTGAGAATGCGCTCTAGCATAGAAGTGCTCCTGATATGAGTAGATACTTGACTATGAATCTTATCCAGGGCTTCTCCATCATTAAGGACATGAGCATGAGCTTGCTTGATTTGGTCCCTGATGTGACCAAGTTTTTGATAAAGGTTAGGCTCTAGTTCAACATCAGTCATCACTATATCACTGTTTAGAGCATCTGAAATATTGAGCCTCTTTAAGGCATTTAGCACAGCTCCCTCTGAATTCTTCACTCCTTCCAGAATTTCCTCCTTCACCTTTCTTAATTCAGTGTGTAATCCACAATGCTGAGTTACCACTGTGATTAAAGCATTCAATCCATCTACAACTGCGTTTAAATGAGTTGTGTTCTCATCATTTTCTTTGCTCAGAATGCTATAACCTTCTAGCACTTTCAACATAGCTTCAAGTAAGGGATTGAATTTGTCTATCATTGAATTGCAAAAATCCCTTTCATCATTCAGCACTTTACAGTTGCTTTCATAAATTTTAGCCATTTGCTTCTTTAGCTCTGCAACCTCCATCTTCAGACCAGTTGCTTGCCTACCTACAACAGATAATAAGGGCAAAGTATGGGATACTATTACCTTGACCAATGAAAACTAAGTAGGTACTGATCTGACATGGGCCTTCATCTCCTCAATAGCCTCCATAAATCCTCTTATTGGCTGAACATCCTTAGCAAATCTCCTTAGGACATCCTCAGAAAATAGAGATTTGGCTTTCAGCATCAATTTCAGCATCTGTCTCTAGTCCTGGAAATCTTTCTCTTCCCAACCTCCTTATATCTCCCAATATAGCAAAATTTAGATTAAATTAGGGTTGTGGTTGAGGTTGTTATAGTGGTTGTTGTTGTTCAGGAATCTCTTCAATAATTAAAGGTCCTCTGACGAGAGGAGGTCCTTCCAAATATAGAACTTCTTACACTGGAGATCCTGTTGGCGAAAGACAGGGGATTATGGCCGTTTGGTTAGTGTCTGGGTTATTTTGGTCAGAGGATTGGTTGGTTTGGCTTGATCTTGATGTGGATGGTGTTTGGTTATTTGGTATGGGCAAGGCAGAAAGTGGAGTGGGTGAGAGTGGTGTTTGGGTGGATGTGTTTGGGAAAACAAAGAAATCTTCATCTTCCTTCTCCTTCTCCTCTTCCGCACCTTCAACAACGGACTCGCTGACTTGAGTTTGAGAGTCATCAGTCAGCTGAGTTCCGTGCTCAACTACAATAGCTTCTTCCTCCTTATCCTCCAAATCTCCTTCATCCTCATCGATGACTACCTTCATTCTCTTGAACAACCCTCTCTTTCTTTCCTTCCTAGCCTCATTGACTTCCTCAGCAGTCAATATGACCTGCTGGTCAGAGATTACTTCTACCTCTACTACATCATCTTCCTCCTCTTGTTCTTGGTTATCAATCCCATCCAGCGCTCCTATCACTTCATCAACAACTTATATCACTTCCTTCTTAGCTAGACTAGCCATAGCTTTCTGCAAAACTTCTTCAGTGCTAGTCTTAGCTTTGGCTGATGCTGCTGCTTCCTCAGCTTTCCTTCTGATAGATGCTTCAATCTCCTTTTACTTTCTTATTATTCTTTCGTTCTTAGTAGCTTTAACTTTCTCAGCTTCTTAAATATTTTAGGTAACTCCTATCCCTTTCTTTACTATCAGCTTCTTCTTTGGCTGATCTACTTAGGGAATAGGAATTGATGTATCTTCCTTTCCCTTTGCAGTCACCACATCTAACTGAGCAGCTTCTGCTTTCCTTTTTCTCTCTTTCTTTAAGGGTATTTCTTCCCTCAGCTCTTCCTTAGCTCTTTTTTCTTCCTCAATCTCCTTTTGAGTCAGTTCCTTCCTTTTATCATCCTTAGCTGCCTTAGAAGATCTGGATTTCTTTGGAATAATAGCTAGAACTGAGCTCGCTGAGCCCTCTTTCTTCTCTTTCTTAGAGTCTTTCCTGACCTCCTTCTTACTATCTTTCTTTCCTCCTTCTCCTTTTTTTGCTTTAAGATTGGTTATTCTTTCCAACTCACTTTCTATAAAAAGCATCCAGAGTCTGATCTTCCTTATCAGGTCTGATTCTCCTCATAGGTACAATAGCCTTAGAATCCTTCATTCTGACTTCTCATGGCTTCAGTTTGATGTGCTTTGTATTTCTGGGCCTTTCTCCACATCTCAACCCATGAAAATGAGCATTGTTTAGAATTCTTGACTCTATTACTTTGAGTGTGATCTTGCTCTTTTATGCCCATCCTTCCATATCTAGCTCATATGCCCTGCATATATCCATGACTAGATGACCATAAGCCATGTTATTGGACACTTTAAAAAACTTGTGCAAGATAGCAAAAGGCCAGTTGATTCACATCCCATGAGTTAGAGCGTAAAAAACACTCTTTCAAACTTCGAACAACTTCCAGTGGAAGCAGTCTTAGGTAACAGAACTTTGGTCACAAGCCCATGAACCTACTTTCCTTCCTTTGAGAACATGGAAGCAATCAATTCTCCTGCCTTGTAGTCATGAGGAACTTTATAATTAATTAGAATGTCCATATTATCTTCCTCCTTGTGCTTCACAACGTGTAATCTGAGACCTCTTTCTCGCATTCCAAGTAACCCATAAAGGAGCTTTGGGGTTACATAAACTTTTCTTCCCATCATAGCGGTAACAAACATATCTAAAATCCTTCCATCATGTGAATTCCATTATAAAAGCGCTCGACGATTTGTTCATAGTAACCACTCGAAATCTCAATGAATCCCCGAAGATGGTGTTGGCACGTCCATCTCCAAAATCGTTCATCACTAGAAAAACTGAGCATATCAATAGTTGTTGGCTTATCCACAACAGTTCCTTTTATAGATTCCCACTTATTTGAACGAATCTCGTTCCTGCTGGAATGAACAAATCTTCTGTATCCTTGATATTAATGGTTGCTTGAGCCCAATGATCTATAGTTTTAACCCACACGCCTCATCTTTGTCCCAAATAAAAAGTGGATTCTTAGAACTGGGTTATGAAGCTCTTCCAGATATCCTTGCCATTGAATTAGCTTTGTGAAAGATGGAGAATATAGGGGTTTTAGAGAGGAAATTTTAGAGAAGGGAATTTCGGTAAAGTAACCATTCCTCTTTCTGAATTTCTCCTTAAATAGCCAAAAACTCTTTGCATACACCTGCAAAGCTACGTGTACGACTCATAATCCATGGTATTAAGATTCAATAGTTAGATTTATAACATATATTGTAGGATTAATGAGGGAAAAAAACACGGGATAACTGCTGTAAATATGGATCGTTTTATAACTTGCTACCATTTATATCAAGTTTAAATTTGAAAGATAACCAGTGATAATCTAATGACGTGTTAAAAATTCGAGAGGTAAAAGGAATACTTGCTCATTTAATGAATCTCAGAGTGTGCCCTAATTTGGTCAGCTCCAAAATAGGTCAGAGTGAGATGTATTTTTTAAAATTGGATTGTACATTCCAATTAGTTGTCTGAGTATATTGAATTGATCCTTTCCAATGGGCTTTGTGAATATGTCAGCTCACTGTTCTTTAGATTGAATGTATGTGAGCTTGACTTCTCCTTTTAGTATATAATCCCTAATGAAGTGGTGTCTTATATTGACATGCTTCATCCTGCCATGTTGAACTGGATTCTCGGATAGGTTAATTGCACTCTTGTTGCCATATATAACTTCAAGACAATTTAACTTTATACCATAACCTCCAGTTGCTGCTTCATCTATAGCAGTTGTGCTACACAACTTCCTGCAACCATTTACTCAACCTTAGCTGTACTCAGAGCTATAGAAGTTTGCTTCTTGCTACACCATATGACTAGATAATCACCAAGGAAATGACAACCTCCTATAGTGCTTTTCCTTTCAAGTTTGTCTCTTCTATAGTCAGCATCTATGTATCCTCTCAGAGTGAAGTTTGCATTACTTGGATACTATAAACCTACATCAATAGAGCCTAGTAAATACTTAAGAATTCTCTTAACAATAGCTAAGTGAGATTCTCTCGGGTTGGATTGATATCTTGCACAGTAACATATAGCATATTGAATTTCAGGCCTACTAGCAGTTAAGTGAAGTAAAGAACCAATAATACCTCTGTAAAGCTTACTCTTTACAGGTTTACTTTCCTCATCTTTACTCAGGATAGTATCGGTGGCTATGAGTGTTGACATTGGCTTGGCTTTATCCATGTCAAACTTCTTGAGAACTTCCTTGGCATACTTAGCTTGGCTGATGAAGATCTCATCACCACCTTGCTTGATTTACAAACCAAGAAAGAAATTAAGCTCTCCCATCATTGACATTTCAAACTCTTTCTTCATTTTCTGGCTGAACTCCTTGCATAGCATCTCATCAGTTGCTCAAAAAATGATATCATCCACATAGATTTGGACTAGCAACACATCTTGATGCTTCTTCTGGATAAACAGAGTTATGTCTACTTTTCCTCTGACATAACCTTTGCAGATAAAAAAAGTTATTCAGTCTTTCATACCAAGCTCTTAGAGCCTGTTTCAGTCCATATAGTGCTTTCTTTAGCTTAAAGACATGATTTGGATATTTAGGGTCTTTAAATCCTGGGGGTTGTCTGATATAGACTTCTTCTTGAATGTAACCCTTAAGAAATGCACTCTTCATAACCATTTGAAACAGCTTGAAGTTCATATGAGATGCAAAAGCACAAAGAATTCTTGTGGCTTCAATTCTTGCTACTGGTGCAAATGTCTCTCCATAATCAATGCCTTATTATTGATTGTAGCCTTGAGCAACTAGTATGGCTTTGGTTCTGACAGTATTACCAGCTTCATCTAACTTGTTCTTGATAACCCATTTGGTACAAATGATTGACTTGCCCTTGGGTTTCTCCACCAAATCCCAAACTTACTTTCTTCTGAATTGGTCTAGCTCTTCTTCCATTGTAATCATCCAGTTGTCATCAAATTCAGCATCTTCAAACTTCTTTGGTTCAATCAATGATACAAATGCTGAATGGCTTATCATTCTATTCAGCTGACCTCCAGTCAGCACTGGATTTTACACACTATCAAGAATCTTGTCTACTGGGTGATCTCTCCTTGCTTTTACTTCTTTTGGTAGATCAGGATCAGATCTCTGAGCTACAGTCATTGGTTGAGCATCCATATCATTACCAAAGTTGATTGGTTGGTCTAGGTCAGCTTGAAGTTCTTCTTTTTCTTGCACTAGATCACGAATAATTATAGGCCGACTGACTGATCCGCTGACTGGATCTTTTTCTCTTTCATCATCACTAGCTTGTCTACTTGCATTGTTAGTTTCATCGAAATCTACATGCATGAACTCCTCTAAGAAACCAGTTCTCTTGACATACACTCTGTATGCCCTACTGTGTGTTGAGTAACCTAGAAAGATTCTTTTATCAGCCTTGGGGTTAAATTTAGTCAATTGGTCTTTAGTGTTTAATATGAAGCATGTATAACCAAAGGCCTTGAGATGACCAACCTTGGGCTTGCGCCCCTTCCAAAGTTTGTAAGGAGTTTTATTTAAAACAGGGCAAATTAAAACCCTATTTAGAATGTAACAAGCTGTGTTAACAGCCTCTCCCCAGAAGTACTTTGGTAGATTGTTATCACTCAACATAGAATGACCCATCTCTAGAATAGTGCGATTCTTTCTCTCAACAACCCCATTCTGTTGAGGTGCATGAGGGGAAGAAAAATTGTGGTCAATACTATGCTTAGAACAGAATTCCTCAAACTGCCTGTTCTCAAATTCTCTTCCATGGTAACTACGGATTCTATTAATTTTAAGGTCTTTTTCATTCATGATCCAGATAGCCAACCAAAGAAAATGATTCAAATGATTCTTCTTTTCTAGCTAGTAACACAATCCAAGTAAACCTGGACAGATCATCTACAACCATGTGAGCACGGGATTTTGCAATCCCTCTTGCGAGACGATGATGACGTGTACCCAATTTTAATGCCTCAAAATAAAAGTTCTCTTTAGAATTTTTATTACCAAAAATATTCCTCGTGAATTTTATACTTGGTAGAATCTAGTTAGGCGTGGCCGATAATGCGCCCGGTAGGAGCTTGAATTGATGATTTACACCCAAATAAAAAAATACCCATTAAAATATCATTAAAAATAAAAAAAGATACCTTTTCACCCACTAATAAGCCATTTTAGGTGACTTTTTAGGCTCCTAGGCTAGCTGCCTGTCGGTATGCTAAAGGTTAATGCCACCAGTGAAATCAGTCATGCCGCCAGCGACATCACCATATCGCCAGCGGCATCATCCATACGGCCAGCGGCATCGCCATATTGCTGATGGCATGAGCCAAGATGGGTCCCTACACAGACAGCCTTTTGGCCACTTTCGGCGGAATTGATCAAAAAGGCCTCGAAAAACACCCCATTTCACCTATAAAAGCACACCTTGAGTTGCAATTTAAGGAAGGGGAACCATCTAATGTTAGGAATTAATGTTGGAATGAGAAAATTGATTTTAGTGAGATAAGAATTAGATAAGGTAGAAAAAAAGGATTCCGATCCATTTTTCCTGATTTTTCTTCTTTGAATTCTCTGATTGTGAGTTTAAAATCAGTAAGTCTTTTAGTTAAAATCAACTTAATTGAATTTATAAACAAGAAGCACTTAAATTTGTTGCTAAATCGTCATAAGAAGCTCCCCGAAGGTTTTTCTTTCGGTTCATGAAGATGTGGATTGACGGCCTCGAGGTAAAAATCCTGAGTCTCATAGCTCTTTGGCATTAATATTACTGATTTGTGTTAATTTTTGATTAATTTATATTCATTTTTGGGTTTTCGGTCATTTTTTACTGCCACCACTGCTGCCTACAAACTGATGTCGCCAGTGACATAATTGATGTCATCGGCGGCATCAGCCATGTCGCCAATGACATCAACCATATCGCCGGCGGCATCAGATGTATCGTCGGCAATATGACTTTCTGGATAGCAGTTTTATTTTCATTTACTCCCGGACTAGCTTATTTTCTGAAGCTAGAACATATAATGCAATGATGGAAATTCAAAACCTCTTGAAAACAGACCCCACCCTATAACGTGTGGCATTTTCACTTATAATCTGGTTAAAGCAACGATTGAACCTAAAATTTGATTAAAAATGAATTTTGTCGCGAACACCATTCAAATCTCATTTTAGCCATCCGACCGGGCTTTATAATACTGTAAATAAAATATGCCATATCCGTGCTAACAATCTTCTATAGGTAGACGTATATCAGACATTCAAGTATTTTATTTAATGCATAGAAAAATGTACAGGACTTGAAAGCCTTGTAATAATTTTATTTTTCGCACTTATTTTTTTTACGGCTGTAAATATTTTATTCATCGCTTTAATTGCTTGATAAATACGAAAGTAACAAAATAACTGAAAACACAAATAAATAGGATGGATTAAACTGATTAAGAAAGAATGAAGTATCTTAACTTGGCCTAAAGAAAAGTAGATAACATCATCCGACCACGGAATCTCTACTTAAGGTATGGTCCAACCACCCGGTGGGAAAATCGTACCAAAAATTTCCCGATTGAGCTGAACCCGGTGGCGACTCTATTTTAAGTACGGGATTTTGATCTCGTATCTTTTTAGCATTAAAGTATGCAAAACCATTTTCCAATCACATCACACGTATCCCCCATCTAATTAAGAGGCCGGCCCACTGGCCCGGCTCCACAGCGCCGTGCAAAACATTGTTCGCTCATAGTGGCGACTCCACTGGGGAATGTGATCTCTTTAAACTTCCTTTCATAAAGTTTAACGGATTTTGATGATGTATTGAAATCATTGGCCAAATTAAAATTTTATTCCTTTTCTTAAGACATTTTATCTTTACGTGTGTAGATTGTTCAGTAATTTTAGGTGCCCCATTTTTCCCGAGAAGCTCGCGAAGTGTCACTCATGCCCTGTTGGAATTGAGGATGCCTAGTACGTGGATCACTCATTTTAACCAACACATAAACTCCTACAATCACACCTATTTGGGAATGGTTGAGTAAAGTGTAATCAAGGTAAACGAGAACCTTCTACATCAACAACCCTATACCAAAGCCATGTTAGAAAAAGCCCTAGCACTTCCTTCCCTTAGGACTAACTAGAACAAATAAAATAATTAGGACGCGCTTCTTTTGCCATTACCGGTGAAGAGGCCAAAACTCCATCCTTCCAAAGAGGCGTTATGAGGGAGTCATAAGGTTGGAAGAGGGATGATTTGTGTGCTATGTGCTCTATGATCATTCACCCCCTTGCATTGGCTTTAAGAGCCAGAACTGAATTAAGTTACCCTTACTACTCCCGCCCATGGAAGAAGTTTAGTAATACATGTAGGACTTCTCTTGTGCCTCTGTTGCGTCACTACATATCACTATGGTAGCGTGAGATACAAACGTCCTACGTATGTTGGAGGGATAAGCCATCGCATCATCTCTAACCATATCTACGTGCAGCCATACGTATCATGCATCGCTCCCAAGGAACAAAAGGCAAGCATACCATCCATACCATTCACAAACCCATTCACGGTCTGATCCGCTGCCTACCATTTTAGCTAGAAGGAGGCATACTGATCGTCATACCCTGACTTAGAAAAGGACAGAATACCGCTTGATACATCATCCTCTCACCCCGATTGTCACTATGAAAGTTGAATGAATTCCACACACAGATTCTAGTGAGGAGTTAGATCTGGAACAAGTTCAGTTAAGCCAGAATCCTTCTCAACCAGCTATGTCTTTTCCAAGAAATGAAAGGACCCCTCCTCCAGAAGAGCCCTTTGGCCCTACTTCCAGCTTGGGAACAGGATCCCAACCACCACCTGTTTTTGACTTTACCAGTTCTATGGCACAATTCTTAAAATCGGATGCTTTCCAAGCTTCTATCTAAACTAATGCAGCCATTAAGCGAGCTCTCGAAGACAGAAATTTTGATCGAGTAACAACATCAGATATTCAGGCCTAGAACGGTTTGGCATAGATGTTGACCACTCTGGTAGGGATGAGACCCATTGCACCTATGTTTCAATCAACCCAGCCTATGGCGAGCCCATTCCAGTTTAGGCAAACTTCAGCTTTCTTATCAACTTCGACCATTCCATCAGTTGTGCCTTTTAATCCAAGACCCTTCGCTCAAAGCTCTACTCCTCTGGTATTTACTCACTAAAGTCCAGTTTCTCAGGCACTACCCTCTTTCACATCACCGCAGTTCATTGTAACTCCTAAAGGCACCAACTACCCCTAAAATTCTTTTACCAGCCAGCTGACCATTCGCCCTCCGCTACCTCCAACACTCATCGACCAGGTCATGCAACCGCCAGGCATGACATCCGAGGTAGCCGCTTTTATTCAGCAAATGATAGCTTCTCAAACTGTCAATGAGCAGGTCGCGCATTCTCCGAGCACGATACCTGAAGCCCCGACTATCTCTTATAAACCAGTCAGTGGCCAGGTCATGTAGCCTCCAAGTGTGACACCCGAGATCCAAGCTTACATTAACCGCCTTATCATCGATAAGAAATCTGAAAGGGATGAAGACTGGGTCCCCGATAATTTCACTATGCTAAACATGGCTCATTATGATGGTTCTGGAGCACCTGCTTCTCACATTATAATGTATGAAAGAGTAGTACGCATGAAGAAGTTAAGTGATAAGGTACTTGCTGAAATGTTTCCCTGCTCCCTTCGGGGTCCTGCCCTCAAATGGTATCACACCTTGCCATAATATATTATTGCCGACTGGAATTTCTTATTCGAGGCATTGAAAGTGCATTACGATTTTAATACTATGATGGAAACAACCCTCCAGCTTCTTTAGAGGGTCCATCAAATGCCCAACGAAACTTTTAAGTAATAGTTCAATCATGGATGTCAACTCAGGTCTTAATGAAATCCAAACTAAGCCTTAAGGAAATGATTGTCAAACTCCTCGAAGGGTCTCTCCCCCTATTTTACAAGGAAATGACTACTGATTCCTTTCTTTCTTATAAGGCTGTGTTCGAGAAAGCTGAGAAAATTAAGCATGAGGCAGAACATGAGAAGGTCGAAAGAGTGGGGAAACCGTGGTTCAGAAAGAATGAAGCTCAACCCTCAGCCTTGGCACCGGCTAAGCCTAAAACACCAGCTGCAATTCAAGCCATTTCTTATACCCCCACTGTACCCCTTACAGTCACTCTGGCTTCATCAGCGGTTGCCATAATCTAGCCTTCTCGCCCCCTTTTATTCTGACTAACCCTTATAAGTTGCCCCTGCGGGTCATCTTTCAGCGTTGGAAGGAAGCAAGTTTCATACAGTCCCTTCAGGAATACAAGCCAACTAGACCTGAAGATAAAAACAACTTCTGTAATTATCACGTTCAAGTAGGACACCAAACCAACAATTGCAAGGCCCTACTCACAGCAATTTAATGGTTGGTTACCGAAGTAAAGATCGCTGAACCGGATAAAGCTCCGAGCACTATGAATAATCCTTTGCTAAATTTCGGGAGTAAGGTCGGCATGGTCCAATCTGGTTTATCTGAAGTCATAATCTTCAATTTCCTTGCTCAGAGGCCGGACAGTAGTAACGCTATCCTAGTCATCTGTTTAGGTCTCCTATCTTACTCAATTTTTGATCTTATCAATCAAGCCAACCGAGGAGTCAAATCTATCCAGGGGATGGAAATTGATCCAAACTAGCCAAAGCAAGAGAGCTGCAGGTCCAAACGATTCGTAGCAAAAAGAATGAAAGCTGAGAAGAAAACACTGTTCAGCCTAGATTCCTTTATTTCGAAGGAGAACTATTCTGATGAAGATGGGGAAATGGATCGAGAGACTGATGCCGTAAGCACCGACTTATTCAAGGTTGATCAAAATGACCTCTTTAGTGTAGATAAGTATGAGCTATAAAACCCATATTCGGACTCCGAGGAGCAACAATATCTGTTTAAACAACCTACTAAGAGTGTCTTGCTCGACGATGTCCTTAATGTTACTCAAAGTGGTCATGTATATCTGTTTGAAGATCAATATCTTCGGCTAAGTAAAGACCTGGTTCCAGGTAGAGTTAGAACTACTGCAAGACCCCCTTCTCCACCTCTACCTGTCCCTACCTATCTCGAGGTTGACCCCCTTATTACCCAGCTGAAAAACACCTAAGCCCTATACAGCATCTGGCAACTAGTAATCGACTCTGAAGGGCATCGCAAGGGCTTGATTAAATGACTCCTCAATTTGGAAGCTAATCCGACCACCTCAGTGGTTGAGATGTGCGCCACGATAGGAGAAGGCATTCCCCCGAGAAAAGGGCCTCAGATTGTGTTTGACCATTTTGATCTTACGCTTGAGGGTAGGGATCATAACATGGCCTTATTTATCCGAATCCAAATTCTTGATAAGGTCATCCCATGCATCATGGTGGATGATGGCTCCACTCTAAATATATGCCCCCTTAAAATCCTTCCTCATCTAGGATGGTTGGAGGACATGCTTGAAAGATCCAACATGGTTATTAGAGCTTATGATGATTCAAAGCGTAATGTAATTGGGACCTTTGAGGCAGAAGTCACTATCGAAGGTGTGGCAAGCAATGTGCGTTTTACTATACTTGACATTCCCGTTACCTATTCTTTGTTGCTTGGCCGACCATGGGTCCACACTTTGGCCACTATTCCCTCCACACTACACCAAAAAATCAAGCTAATTCATAAAGATAGAATGGTGACTATAGAGGCCGATCCCGCTTCTATTATGGCTGTTATGGAAGCCGAAGCTAATCTAGAAAAGGGCCTTCAGATTTCCATGATTAGCAAAGTTTAGAAGCCTTCTCCCCTTTGGCACAGCTACCTTTATACGGGTATTAATAAACTAATGAAGAGATCTGGTTACAAGCCTAATAGAGGTGGAGGAATACATGAATAGGGAATTATTGAGGCATTGGAGTCGAAAATCCTTATCCATTGAGCTTGATTGGGATATATGCCTAGAAAAGCCTATCACCGTATCCCTTCTTACTACTGCCGCATGGTCACTATTTATGAGATCCAAGGCAAGAGACCTTATAAGGGAGAGCCTGAGCCAATCGAATATGGTGGAAAAATGTGGCCCGGCTTTAAAATCTCTAAAGATGTCTATGACTTTGAGACCAGTCGTATGATAGTTTCAGCTATACCTAAGCCTACTGAGCCTGATACACCTGTCACTGTTGTTTCTAATAAGGCTAAAGGAAAAGGAAAGATACATCCCGAGGATAAGCCTGAGGGAATTAATACTGATCTGGAAGTTGAAAATACTGTGGTAACCATGACTGAAGCTATGGTATTACTGATGAAGAAAGGTTGGAAGGGAGAAGGAACCGAGGAAGAAGTCGCTATGACAGCGATAGTAGGAAAACTTGCCAGGGCTCTCGCTAAGAAAGCTGAACTATCTGAAGGGCCATCACTCACCATCGCCCAAAAGGCCACCACGGAGCACGACCTACGTGCCATTCTGACAAACAATATAGAGGATGCTCCTCCTATTGATGAAGCCCCTCCTCCTGTGGAAGAGGATATGGACGACATAATTTTTAATATTTTTGATGTTTTTGATGCAAACAATGCTGCTTACGAGGCTTTTAATGCAATGAATAACTCCCATTCTACTTACTTGTTTAATGCCTTTCCTGATGGATCCATGCATTCACATAATAATACGTATAATGTTTTTGGCATTAGTGATACATTATTAAGTGAAATAAACCTAAGTACAGATGATAATCCTAAAATGGTGACCATTTTCAAAGATTTAACTCCTGAGGAAAGAAGTGAGATCATAAAAGTGCTTAAAAATCATGTTAAAGCTTTTGCCTAGTCGTACGAAGACATGCCCGGGGTTGACCGATAAATGGCCAAACACAGAATCCCAACCAATCCTAAATTTCAGCCTGTCAAGTAGAAACTCTGCTGGTTGAGACCAGAATGGGCAGAACAGGTTAAGATAGAGGTTTCAAGGTTGATTAAAGCTCGATTCATTGAAGTGGTAGAATACCCGACTTGGTTGTCTAACATCATCCTAGTTCCAAAGAAGGATGGTAGGGTTCGAGTCTGTGTGGATTTCCGAGATCTTAATAAAGCCTCGTCGAAAGATGACTTCCCACTCCCACACATCGATGTCCTGATTGATAACGCCGCCAAAGCGGCTATGTATTCATTCATAGACGGGTTCTCGGGGTATAATCAGATTCTGGTTAATATTGTCGAGAAAGTCAAGACAGCGTTCATCACTAAATGGGGGGTGTATTGCTATAAGGTAATGCCATTCGGATTGAAAAATATCGGGGCCACTTATCAGCATGCTGTAACTGCCCTCTTACATCACATGATCCATAAAGAAGTGGAAGTGTATATGGACGATATGATTGTGAAGTCCGCTACTCGAGAGGAGCACCCTACTGTTCTCGATAAGTTCATGACTCGCATTAAAAAGTATAACCTCTGCCTAAATGCAAAGAAGTGCATGTTTGGGGTTACCTCCGGTAAGCTGTTGAGACACGTGGTTAGCCAGAAAGGGATTAAAGTGGATCTAGATAAAGCTAAAGCCATCAGGGACATGCCTCTACCCAGGACGGAGAAGGAAGTTCGATCTTTTTTAGGGTCCTTGCAGTATATTAGCCGGTTCATTGCTCGCCTCACTACTGTTTGCAAACCCATCTTTAAACTGTTAAGGAAATAGTAACCCATAGTATGGAACAATCACTACCAAGTAGCGTTTGATAGAATCAAGGCGTATCTTGTTGATCCACCTATCTTGACACCCCCCATCCTAGGGAAACCACTCATCCTTTAACTGGCCATCGAGGAAACTTCTGTCGAGGCCATGCTTGTCCAGGAACATGATTATAAGAATGAACATGCCATCTACTACTTGATCAAGAAGTTGTTACATTATAAAACCCGGTATTTGATTATAGAAAAAACTTGCACTACCACGGTCTTGCTCACTAAGAAGTTGCGACATTATTTCCAATCTTATCACGTCCAAGCCATGGCCAAGATTGATGTAATGAAGTTTCTTTGTCGATCCCCTACTCTAGCCGGCAAATTATCCCAATGGCTACTTCTCCTATCTGAGTTTGACATTGAATATGTAACCCGGAAGGTCATTAAGGGGCGGGCCATAGCTGAATTCTTGGCTAATCAACCCCTCAGCTCTGACTATAAGGAAAATTTAGAGTTTCCTGATGAACAGCTCGCCTCTGTTACAACCCTTAACGACGCTTAGATAATGTACTTTGACGGCGCTATGAACCGCCGGGGAGCAGGTCTCGGGGTCATCATCGTTATGCCAGATAATGAGATAATCCCATTATCCAAACACTTAGAATTTGCTATCACCAACACCGACGCTGAATATAAAGCTTGTCTGTTCAGCCTTGAGGCTCTTCTTTAGGTTCGGGCTTACTGTGTATCCGTCATCGGAGATTCTGCTCTGGTTGTCCGTCAGGTTATTGGAGATTGGGAAATTAAAGAAGAATCTCTCCATCCTTATGTTGAGGCTGTCCGTGAATTATCTGAGAAATTTACCTTGTGCTTGTATTGCCATGTCCCTAGGGATGAGAATCAAATGGCTGATGCTCTCACCACTCTCGTGTCCATATGGGAAGGACCCCAACAGCAGCCTATCCGCCCTTTGATTTTGCTATCCACCAAGATCCCATATCATGTTCAATCAGCTCCTCCGATCCTCGCCATTTCGTCCGAACCTTGTTGGTAGTCTGACATTGTCCTATTCCTTTAGACCGGCCAATACCCTACAGATTCTTCTGACTCAGACCGTACCACCCTACGGCGGCTCGCTATCCAGTTTTGTATTGTGGATAATGATCTGTTCAAGCGCACCAGCGACGGCCTACTTCTCCATTGCCTCACTGATTCTGAGGCTCAGAATGTAATGACCCAGGTCCATGCCGGTGACTGTGGCCCTCATATGAATGATCTTGCTCTCGCAAAGAAAATCCAATGGCTGGGGTATTTTTAGCTCACTCTCACAGCCGATTGCATCACCCAGGTCAAACGATGCCGCCAATGCTAAGTTTAGGGGGATATGCAGCATCTGCCACCCACCGAATTCCACCACTTGTCCACCCCTTGGCCGTTCTCGGTATGGGGGATAGACATAACTGGTGAAATCTATCCTTCTTCAACAAACAGCCACAGATTCATTGTGGTAGCAGTAGATTACTTCTCGAAATGGGTAGAAGCCGAATCCTTCACCAATGTCACCGCCAAGCAGATGGCCAAGTTCATAGAGAAGCACATCTTCACTCGGTATGGACTCCCACACCATATAGTCTCAGACAATGGAGTACAATTTCAAGGAGCAACTGCTTCTTTAATCGAGAAATATGGGATCGAGCACCATAGATCTTCTCCATACAGACCACAGGCTAATGGAGCTGCTGAGGCAGCTAACAAATCGGTAAAGATGATTCTTTCTAAGATGATAGCCGGTTACAGGGATTGGGCAGATAAGCTACATTTTGCTATCTGGGGATATCGCACTAGCATGCGCACCCCAACGGGCCAAACTCCATTCTTCCTGGTCTACGGGATGAAAGAGGTCTTGCCAGTTGAAACTCAGGTGACCACCTTAAGAGTCGCTCTAGAGGCTAAATTAGAAGAATCTAAATGGACCTAGGTGAGATTTGAATAGTTGAACATGATGGATGAGCAGAGAATAAAGGCCCTCGACAACCTCTAGATGTATCAACAACGTATGGCTCGGGCATATAACAGTCGGGTTAGACATCAAAAGTTCCCCCTGAAGGCTGGTGATCTGGTCCTTAAACAACTGAAACATTCTACCACTGATGGGGGGGGTAAATTCAGGCCTAACTGGGTAGGACCATATGTAATAAAGAAGTTGCTTAGCAAAGGGGTAGCTAAGCTTATGGACATGGATGGGAATGAGTTTGTGAATCCCGTGAACCAAGATAGGCTTAAGCGTTATCATGTCTAATTCAAAAGAAACAAATCAAAAAAGCGGCACACCAAAAAAAATATATATGTGATAATTACCCGCCTTTTAGTCTTTTACTGATAGGGAAAAAATTAGGGTGACGCTCGACGATTGGTATCCTACAAACCAGCCGTGCAAAAATTAGGGGATGAGACAAACCCGCTAGATTGAAAACCCGAAAAGGGCGATCTAGGCAAAAGTTAGGGTATGTGAGCAAAGAGCGAGTGCCTTTTAGAAAACTGATCTCGGCTAGTTGGCACCGGGAGTTAAATCAATGGGAATGTCAACCAAACATCATGTACTTTATTTTATCTCAATTAATGAAAGTTTCTCTTTTGTTGAAATCTAAATGCTTAGGATTATGTGGATCCTGTATTCATAAGATTAAGACAACTTCAGCAAGCCTTGGACAGAGTTCATTTTATTTCATATTAGATGTAAAAAAAAATAAAATAAAAGAGGTCTGATAAGTCTGACAAAAGCAAGGCTCAAATTGAGCTTCCCGCATCATCATCACAGTACTTAGAGATCCGTCTCGATGTGGTAGTAGAAAAGGGCTCCTCCCCCTGTTCCTTGCATTCCCCCTCAAAGCGGGCCTATGACCGCTTCCGACGGGTTGACAAGCCTCTTATCTCAGCCAGCCATCCCTTGTAATGTGTGTCGGTCTCGATGGTTTCCATATGGTCATAATCTAGAATCTCAAATACAGCCTCCCTGGACCACTTCACCCGAATATGGTTGACCCACCTAGCTTTGTAAACTCCAATCTGGTTGTGGGGAAGTTTTATTGGGACTCTTTACCTCTTGCCATACTGACGGCACATCCGGTATAGGGTATAAAACGAAGATTTCTCTAGTCCTATCAACATAGGCCCCCCAGGATTCTATAACCACATCCTGAATTCTCCACTATGGACTAACCTATTGAACCTACGCGTCAGTATACCCTCTCAAAATAGGCACCCAATCATCGTATGTCAGCTCATCAAAATCAGCCCGTATAAGCCCTCTCTCCCTCAGATGGACGGGAAGATACTTTTCGGGTTCCCTCATGGCACCTTCCTCAACCTTAGTTTCTCCATCAGCCATACCTATAATTCAAAACACAGGTGAGGATTGGGGAAAGAAATGTGCGAAATCGAAAAGAACAAAAGGTACCTATAATAACATGAGCTGATCTCTGATAAGTGACAGGTCAACTGAAGCAGCATCCACGTTCAGCAAAACATCAGCCAATCCTACAGCCACAGGAGAAGCCCCTGTCAATATAGGGCTGATGAGTGAAATCAGCCTAAGTGGAGCAATCGAGCTCACTCCGCACATAAACTCTGCCATGAGTAGCAATGCCACCATGAATGGCCAAGCATGGTGGGATCGGGGCGCTCCACAGCACCACTCTAGGAATGCTCTGAGCTGAAACCCAGGTTTGTCAGGCAACTGAGATAGAAATGGGTCCACAGAATCTAAATTCCATAACCCTCGAGGAATTCCATCTGTTCTAAAATGAAAGTCTGGCAGCGCTAGCATAATGCATTTAAGACACGGTGTCCCTAAAATAGCATGGAATTCTTCGAGCAAGGGGCAAAGCTCGAATGATGAAAATCGAAAAACATGGTCCATTGGATCCTAAAAAGATAGTGCCGCTCGAAGGAACTCGTGGCTTACAGGCCATGCCGCGACATATCAAAACCCCTAAAGCCTAAATTTTTCAAGCTTCTTCCAGTCCGCATTTCCCAGACTTTGTAGAAAACCTCATAGCTTTTAAGTGTGGGTTGCCATGACAGGAATTGACAGAATGGTCAAAATTAGATTACTGGAAAGTGATACTGCTGGTGATATGAGTGATGCCGCCAGTGATGTAAATGATACCGCTGGCGATATGAGTGATGCCACCGACGATGTAAATGATGCCGCCTGCGATATGGATCAAGTTGGGCGATATTAGCTGATGCCACCGGCGATATGGACTTTCAGACAGCCCTATATATATATATATTATTTTAGCTGGTTGAGTTTGGGCGATATGGGTCATGCTGCTGGCGGAATGAAATTAATTTTCCGATGACATCAGAAGCATTTTTCCCATTACAGACCTGTATAAAACCTGTAAACAACCCTATAACCCATTTCCAACACCTGTCGGAATGCAATCCATTTTATTTGAATTAAAAAGCCAGAAGGCACAAACCGTCGAAAAAAATTTTGAATGTCTAGATCACAGAAACAAAACCCAACAATAAATCCGAATTATTCTAACCCCAATGTATCAAGGGTATAAACAAAGAACTGAAAAGCAAAAAAAAATATAAAGCTAAGCATGCCTGCCACTGCCGGCTGGGTGGGATGAAATGTCATTAGGGGTTACAATCCAATCTCCAACATCGTCGTCATCTTCCTCCCTTCCCTCTATCAGGGGCATACTGCTAGACTCCTCGGCCACGGTAAACGGGCGTCGGCCAGCAGACATCTTCACCCCCTGCGATTGGTGCCACCGGGGTGCATACTATTCAGATTTTGCTTGCTCCTTCATTCCTGAACAGTAGCCAGCAGTTGACCCTTAAGGTAACTCACATGACGCCGAAGTCCTATAGTCTCCTCCTCATATCTTCGCCGGGCTGCATCGATATCTGATAAGGAAAGGGCCAAGAAATCCTGCAAACCAGAGAAAACATCAAGAATGCATATCATTCATAGCATCCATACATGCATATTATCTTATTTTAGCAAAAGGCATAAATAGGGAACGCACCTGAACAAGGAGCGATTGCCCGATAAGTGTGTCCCGGAGAGCAAAGTTGTTCTCTGCAAGCTGCTCTACATGGCTCCACGCCACCTGAAAAATCTAAAAGGCAAATCATTAGACACCCGCACCCAAGGGTAAATAAGGAAACAATTATCAGGCCTTACGTAAGTGGTGTCTTCTAGCATAAAGATTAATTCATCCTGACTCGAGCCTATGTTCCTAGGGAGGAACTCGCCCCGAGAATTCTTCAGCAGGAAGGTGGTTTCCATCGAGTTGACCCGACGCCCCTCCATAAAGTTTATGCCCTCTGGTACACCATAGTATCGTGTCCCACTCTGGTTATCCCGGCCTCTCTTCCTTGCAGGCTCCTGAAAAACACGAAAAACACACGTCAGTAACATTCCTAAATAATTACAAATCATACACATAAACATAATCGTACCTCAAAAGAATATTACCCCTTGGGACATTGGCACACTCCTTCCGGCTACATCTGTGCCTGCCTCATCCTCCCTCTTAGGCTCGATCCCAACATCACCTTCAAGCTCTTTGTCTTCTTCGTCTTCTTCCTCCTCGACATCCATGACACCTTTAAGGCGCCTTTTATCTTCCTCCAGCCGTTGTTCGTTATGATACTCAATCGTATCATTATTGTGGATGTAGGGACACAAGGGGAGTAGACGTTGCTAGTGCTACTCATAGAGGCCGACGGCACTAGGGATCACTCAGCCGTTCCCCTCAATATAATCGGCCTTGTCAGCCTTGGAGGTGATCACCAAATGGGGCCACAATAAGCCCCTAGGAGGATCAGTAGGCACCAATCTATCAACAATCGGGACAGACCTCTAGCCCCGGACGCGCTCACCCAGATACCACTGCTTGGATAAAGGACACTTCATGATGAATCGATGGTCGTCCACCTCCCTCATAACCCTCGCAACCTCTGTCAGGTTCTCCACCCCGTCGAATGGATCCAGGACAAGCTACATTAATAATCAACCAAAACAACCAATATAAATTCATGAACGCTTTTGTTTTGTTCTAACGTGTAAAAATAAGGACTAAGTTAAAAATCGCATACCTAGCTCAACCGTACGCTCCTTAGGACCTCCCTGTATTTTGTAGGGTACTTGGCCTTTCCACCAATACCCCCGTACCAATGGGCGAGAAAGTGGGAGCCCGGCGGCACGATCTTCTTAAACTCGATCGGTGGGAGAACCTATTGCTCAAAGGCCCAAGCCTGCATATATAACAACCAATCAGTTCAAAAAGCATCAGAAAATAATGAGATGTGCACAATCAAGAAAAATACTTCCGAGAGAATATACATGAAGTAGTAGATGAGAGAGGCGAAGGGCTTTCACCTTCTTTCGGGCTCGTACGTCCAGCCTGTGGTACAGCTGAGCTAAGATGGCCCTTGGCCAATTCTTCCCCCTAATGCCTACCTCATCCTCTACCGCAGTTATCAGCATTTAATTGATCTTGCTCCCCGAGATTAGGAAGAACAGCACGGTGAGCAAAGAAATCATGAAAGACAGGACATAAGCCTCTCTCTCATCCTCAGGCACCATATCTACCCGAGTCTAGTGTTGGTGCAACTCACCGTAAGACAGCCGTCCTAAAATGGGCTTCAGACCAAACAATCCCTTCACCCGCCTCACCCTAAGACTCTCGATATAGTATTTATCCATGTAAGCATCAAAGTGGATGACCTCGTCCGTCCAAGGAAGCCCGGTCATAGCAACGACATCAGAGGGTGTAATCGTCGCTTCCCCAAAAGAGAAGTGCAAACTGTGGGTGGTCTCAGACCACCTCTCGATAAGGGCCATCACAGTTGAATGAGGGAGCTTAGGCATTAGCATTGGCATAATTCGGGCTAGATCCCCAAATCCCATCTCATTAATGGCAAGCGCAAGCTCGGGGTCCTTTTCTAAAATATGGTGCTACCACTCGCCGATGGTGCCCATCCCCCCTGTATAAGTCAGTTCATATGGCTACAAAATCAGGAACAAAATAGATAAGTCCTGCATATTTTCTCATCACTAGAATCTGATAGAAAGCTACTGATGTAACTTATGCTAGAAGTGATATCGCCGGCGGCATCATCTCATATCGCTGGCGGCATGGGTGATATCGCTGGCAATATCGCTTCAAACAGAAGTGACATCAGACTTCTTTAGGCCCTTTTACAAGGATTGATGCTGCCAGGGACATCACTACCTGCGGGCAGAACCTATTTTTCCTAAAATCGCAACCATCATGCTAAAGCCACAAAAATTGCTATCAATCAAACAATAAACCTGAAAATGGTAAAAATCAAACCTAAAGTATGCAATATCAGTTTACAATCAGTCTATTTCACACTTATAACTCTTATCATGGCACGATTTCAAACCTAAGGCCAAATCGAAACTCAACCCCAAAAAAAGGAGATTCGGGTTTTACAGGATTACCTGGATATAGTAGAGGTGTTTTTCCTTCTCTGGGGTTAGAGTATTGATAGGAGAATTGATCCCGTAGCCATACATCTTGGCCGACTCCTTCAGGCCATAAGCAGCAGGAACGGAGAGAATTTTCAACCCTTCAATGGAGGAATCAGGCAGATCCTCCCTAGCCTTAGCGGATTTGCCCCTGAAAGCCTTAACGATTCTCTTCATGATTAGAATGATGGAAAGAAAAAAATCAAAAATTGGGAGGAGAGGAGAAGGAGGGGTACTGCTTTTGTATACGAGGAAGAGGAGTTTACTTCCTTTTAAACTGCCGCACGGAATTCGTGGAGTTTTAATTTATCTAAAACTGTCCACTTATACCGCCGGCGGCATCACGCCATACTACCAGCGACATAACCCATGCCGCCGGTGACATCCCCTCTTTCAATTCAAATTTTGAAATTACTTGACCAGTCAAAGCTGCCACGTGGCCCTCATACTAGCGGCGACACAGATCTATACCTCCAACGACATCATTCATACCGCCGGTGACATCACCCCTCCAATACAGATTTTAAGCAAGTTCGACCAAAGGACAGCCTATCCACAAAGTGAAGGCCCGATCAAGGGACAACCAATCTATAAAGGATCAAGTCCAACCAAAGGACAATCTCTCCACAAAGCGCAAGTTTGACCGAAGGGCAGCCTATCCACAAAGTGCAAGCCCGACCAAGGGACAACCAATCTACAAAGGATCAAGTCCGACTAAAGGGCATCCTTTCTACAAAGCATAAAATCCGACCAAAGTATAAACTCTCCACAAAGCTCAAGTCCGACCAAGGGATAACCAACCTACAAATGATCAAGTCCGACCAAGGGGCATCCTTTCCGTAAAGCACAAGTCCGACCAAAGGATAATCTCTCCATAAAGCACAAGTCTGACCGAAGGACAACCTATCCACAAAGCGCAAGACCGACTAAGGGGCAACTAACCTACAAAGGATCAAGCCCGACCAAGGGGCATCCTTTCTGCAAAGCATAAGTCTAACTAAAGGACAATCACTCCACAAAATATAAGCCCGACCAAAGGGCTATCTCTTCAAAGTGAAAGCCCGACCAAGGGGCAATCATTCCACAAAACATAAGCCTGACGGAAGGGCAATCCTTTTCACAAAGCTCAAGCCCGACCAAGGGGAAAATTCTCCACAAAGCATAAGCCTGACCAAGGGGCAAGCTCTCTACAAAGCATAAACTCTGACCAAGGGACAATCACTCCGTAAAGCATGAGGCTGATCAACGGGTAACCAATCCGTAAAGGATAAGTCCGACCAAGAGGCAACCAATCCATAAAGCATAAGTCCGACCGAGGGGCAACCAATCCACAAAGCATAAGTCCGACCAAAGGATAAACTCTCCACATAGCATAAGTCCGGCCAAGGGACATCCTTTCTACAAAGCACAAGTCTAACTAAGGGGCAAACCGGTCACCCGTCAGGTATCATTCCCATCCCTTGCTCTTTCATGCGATCATACTGACCTATGGCAGCAGTGATCCCTCGAGGGGTAGCCTGTGAGCATGGGATTTTGCAGTCCCTCTCGCGAGACGATGATGATGTGTACCTAATTTTAATGCCTCAAAATAAAAGTTCTCGTTAGAATTTTTATTACCAAAATAATATTCCTCGGGAATTTTACACTTGGTAAAATCCAGTTTGGCGTGGCCGATAACGCGTCCGGTAGGAGCTTAAATCGATGATTTACAAGCAAATTAAAAAATACCCATTAAAATATCATTAAAAATTAAAAAGATACCTTTTCACCCACTATTAAACCACTTTAGGCGACTTTTTAGGCTCTTAGGCCCGCTGCCTGTCGGTATACTAAAGCTGATGCCACTAGCAACATCAGTCATGCCGCCGGTGACATCACCATATCGCCGGCAGCATCATCCATACTGCCGGTGGCATCGCCATGTCGCCGGCGGCATGACTCGAGACGGGTCCCTACACAGACAGCCTTTTGGCCACTTTCGGTAGAATTGGTCAAAAAGGCCTTGAAAAACACCCCATTTCACCTATAAAAGCACACCTTGACCTGCAATTTAAGGAGGGGGAACCAACTAATGTTAGGATTTTAGTGTTGGAATGAGAAAATAGATTTTAGTGAGATAAGAATTAGATAAGGCAGAAAAAAAGGATTCCGATCCATTTTTTCTTGTTTTTCTTCTTTGAATTCTCTGATTGTGAGTTTAAAATCAGTAAGTCTTTTAGTTAAAATCAACTTAATTGAATTTATAAACCAAAAGCACTTAAATTTATTGTTAAATTGTCATAACAAGCTCCCCGGAGGTGTTTCTTTCGGTTCACAAAGAGGTGGATTCACGACCTCGAGGTAAAAATCCTGAGTCTCATAGCTCTTTGGCATTAATATTACTGATTTGTGTTAATTTTTGATTGATTTATATTCATTTTTGGGTTTTCGGTCATTTTTTATCGCCACCACTACTACCTACAAACTGATGTCGCCAGTGACATAATTGATGTGGCTGGTGGCATCAGCCATATTGCTAGCGACATCAACCATGTCGCCGGCGGCATCAGTTGTATCGTCGATGATATGACTTTCTGGACAGCAATTTTATTTTCATTTGTTCCCGGACTAGCTTATTTTCTGAAGCTATATCATATAATGCAATGATGGAAATTCAAAACCTCTTGAAAACAGACCCCACCCCATAACGTGTGGCATTTTCACTTATAATCCAGTTAAAGCAACGATTGAACCTAAAATTTGATTAAAAATGGAATTTCCTCACGAACGCCGTTCAAATCTCATTTTAGCCATCCGACTGGGCTTTATAATACTGTAAATAAAATATGCCATATCCGAGCTAACAATCTTCTGTAGGTAGACATATATCAGACATTCAGGTATTTTATTTATTGCATAGAAAAATGTACAGGACTTGGAAGCCTTGTAATAATTTTATTTTCCTCACTTATTATTTTTACAGCTGTAAATATTTTATTCATCGCTTCAATTGCTTGATAAATGCGAAAGTAACAAAATAACTAAAAACACAAATAAATAGGATGGATTAAACCAATTAAGAAAGAATAAAGTATCTTAACTTGGCCTAATGAAAAGAAGATAACATCATCTAACCTCGGAATCTCTACTTAAGGTATGGTCCATCCACCCGGTGGGAAAATCGTACCAAAAATTTCCCGATTGAGTTGAACCGGGTGGCGACTCTATTTTAAGTAATGGGATTTTGATCTCGTATCTTTTGAGCATTAAAGTATGTAAAACCATTTTCCAATCACATGACACGTATGCCCCGTCTCATTTAGAGGCCGGCACACCAGCCCGGCTCCGCAGCGCCGCACGAAACGTCATCCGCTCACAAACCACAAGGGTGTATTTCATTCCACCTAGACTTGTTGGCACAATAGGCCCAAACAAATCCATGTGTAGAAGATCAAAGGGATGAGAAGAAGATATATCAGCTATGGAGTTAAAGGTCTTCCTAATTATTTTCCAAGTTGGCATGCTGAGCAGAGTCTATCTTTATCAAAGGCTAGATTGGGTAATCCCTCAACAAGTTCATTTCTGGGTAATTTGGACAGATTGGTCATATTGATATATCCTAACCTTCTGTGCCATAGCCATGAGTTTTCATCCTTAGAAACTAAGCATATATCATTGGAGCTGGGGGATAAATCAACCATATAAACATTATTGATTCTAAGAGAATAAAGAATAGTTTGGTCAGAGTTACCATTAATGACTGAATAGCCCGTTGAGCCAAATATCATTTTCTTACCTCTGTCTCACAACTGAGCAATGCTTAGCAAGTTGGACTTTAGGCCTTTTACCAGAGACACATTATCAATTGAAGGCTTCACACCTACAGTGCCATTGCCAACATTCTTCCCTTTCTTGTTGTCTCCAAAACTGACACTTCCATTTCTTCTTCGCTCCAGTGTGATGATTTGCTTTTCATCACCTATCATATGCCTCGAGTATCCACTATCCAAATACCACATTCTGCTATCATCAGTGGATCTCAGGCTCACCTGTAAAACAATTAAGTTTTCTTAGGTACCCATGCCTTTTTCTGGTTGGATCCTCCCTTGTTAGTGGTGGTCATCCTTGACCAGTCATACTCATAAAAGTAACCATTTTTATGCCTACACATGACTGTTGCATGTCCTGGCTTGCCATAAAAATTATAAGCGGCCTTAGGATTAGGCCTGCTCACTCTACTCTTTTAAGAAATCTTTTAAGAGTGGTGAGTGCGGTTACTCTGAGTATTCTTGCTAGGTTGAGGAGGGACCCGCACCTTTTTTAAAGCTGTTAATTCAGTAGCTATCTCATACAATTTCTTAGAGAGTTAGTTGCTATATCCATTTTGGTATTCAGCTTTTTCCATCAGGTATAGGATGTCAAGTGATGTAGAAGAGTTGACATCTTCTATATCATCACACCTCCTCTGAAGTACTTTGATGTATTTGGTTGACTTCTTAATCACATTAATAACATCATTAAGTACTGTGGCAAGCTTATCAGAAGATAAAGGGGGGTTCATAATTTACCTCAGAGTGTGTTCCTTAGTCTTTGCTCTGATCAGCTGGTTGGTTAGCAGTGGAAGTAGATGATTGGTCAGCTAATGCAGAGTGAACTCGATCATCCTTAGCCATGAGACACACATTTACAGAATCGTGCACCTCTTCATCTGAGGATGATGACTCTTGTTCAGAGTCACTCCAGGTAGCAGCAAGGGCTTTCTTACTCTTCTTCTTCTTGAACTTGTCCTTTTTGGCTTTAGGACAACTCTATTGAATATGTCCCTTCTCACAACATTCAAAGCATTTGGTGTCTTTATTATGCTCCTTATTGAATTCCTTTCATGGACTATCAACTGCTCCCTTCTTATACTTGCCTATCTTTCTGAACTTTTGAAAGTTCTTCTCTTTACCCACATATCTCTTGAAACTTTTGGTCATTAAAGCTATCTCCTTTTTTATATCCTCTGGATATCCTTTCTCAGAGGAATCTTCTTCTTCTTTACCATCATCAACTTTTAGGACAGCAACTCTACTTGAGTTTTCTTTCTCTTTGGACCTGTGCTTCTTGGACTCATCTTCATATTGCTTCAAAGACATCTCATGAGTCAGTAGAGTTCCAATCGGCTTATCAACTCATGGGTCTTCAAGTCATGAGCTTCTTCAATACCACTCTTCTCTGCTTTCCAATCCTGAGTAAGACTCCTTAAGATTTTCTTGACAGTCTCTTCTTCTGTGAAGGTCTTGCCAAGTCTTTTTAGCTCATTAACTATGTTTATGAACTTGGTGTTCATGTTAGAAATATCCTCCTTAGGCTTCATGTAAAACCACTCGTAATCCCTCATTAGGATATTAATCTTGGACTCTTTCACCTTGTGAGTACCTTCATAAGTTAATTCAACTTCTTCCAGATCTCTTTGGCTGTCTCGCATCTAGAAACGCGATTAAACTCAGTAGCATCAAGAGCACAGTGGAGATAGTTGATAGCAGCTGCATTCTCTTTGAGTCTGGCCAAATCATCAGTATCCCATTTTATAGAGTACTTATCGACAGTAACTCCATTCTTCACATGTGATGGAACATATGGCCCTTCTACAATGGCTATCCAAGCATGCATACTCTGGGACTGAATAAAATTAGTCATTCTATTCTTCCATTAAGTATAATGCTCTCTATTGAACATAGTAGGCCTAGTAACTGACATGCCTTCAGGCAGATTATAAGCTTGAGCCCTTCCACTAGATTCTCCTTTGTACGCCATAGTCTTTGCCTCAAAGAATATGAAATCTATGAATTGAGAACTGCTCTAATACCACTTGTTGGTCCTTATGCATACTCTCACTGAGTCAGAGGGGGGTGAATGACTCGCTCAATAACTTATTAAAATTTTTCTCGATATTAACTAGCTCCGCTGAGTGAGGTCAGCTGGCTAAGAGAAATAACTAGAAATTGAGAGTAAATAAAAATTGAGAGTAAGTAAAGAACACAGAGATTTTCATACTGGTTCGGCAACCTGTGCTTACATCCAGTACCGAAAGAGTGTCTCGACTTTAATTCACTAATCTCAACTCCTTTACCCTAGGCGGAGAAGCCTTTCACAAAATCCCCAATTATAGAAAACACCCTCCAATCTGCAATCGCTCACCCACTGGCTAGAATACCCTCTTCTATCAGTAACTCAAAAGAGTTTAAATAAGAGCTGGACTCAACTTGTTAAAACGTTGATCTAGTTATAAATGATCTAATATTGCAATAAATTGATCTATACTATTCTCTCTTATTCTAAGAAGATTCTCGCTGAGTTCTGCTTTTCTTTGTAGAATTCCTTTAGAGCTTGTAAATTGACAAATTCTTTGCTTCTAGGAAATTCAGGTGTAATCACCAAGTTCTAACGCTTGCCTCCTCACTCCTTTTATAGTTGGGTTGAGAAGGTAGCCATTGAACTTGTCTTGGCATCTTCTGAAATTGAAAGCTCAGTAATTCACCCGTTGCTTCTTCAAATTAATCCGTTAAGAGATAGAATTGAACCGTTGTGAAATACATTTTAATCCGTTAGATTGAAATTTGAGCTTTCATTTGAATCCTTTGTCGTTTGACGTCAGTCTTCTGTTAGAGAGAACTCGCGTTGACTTGCCACGTGTCTTCATCCCATTCCCCCTGGCTTTCTGACATGTTGTAGAGTACGTGATACAAGGTTTGTAGATCTGCAGAATTACCCAAAGTGGCAATTGACTTGTTGCAGCTTTGCATTAGAAGACTTTGTCATTTTCTTCATAAATCTGGATCTTGTCAAGGCATTAATTCTATTTGTCTTTGTCTCATTAGTGTTCCTGCAAAAAGCAACACTAAAAGCACAGATACATTTTTACCTTAAAAGGTAAGGTCAGCAGCATTGACAGATATAAAGTAACTCAACTAGAATGATAAAACAAAATGTACACAGATGAAACAAAATCTAAATATCAAGTGCTAAGTGAATATTACCAAGTCAGCGACTTCGTAAGTACTCAGCCCAGAAACCATTCAGAGTTAAACTAAATAACTAAGTCAGCGGAGACTTGAAATTCTACCCTTGAATTTACTAACTCCCTTAAAACCGTAGACTATTTATTTTAACATCATTATTGATTTGATCATCCCTACTTGACTTAATTGTTATGATCAAAACTTAAATACAAGTGATTCATTCGCTGAGTCAGTCCTAACTCGTGTTTGGTTCAACAGTTTTGAATAAAAGTTCTTTTACATTTACTAATTTCTATCAAACTTCTATTGGATATGTGACAATTAAAAAAATTAGAAAAAAATATCACAGTGGATGTCGCTTCGAAGATAAAAAATAAACGAACTAAAAATTCTAAAGTGGTATTTCGAAAAAATGAACGGTTTAAGAGATAAATAAATTTATAAATTTTTTTTAAGAGACCGTGTTTACGTAATTAAGTTGCCCTATTTGTTGTGTTTTTATTGTGTTTTTATTATGGCCTAACCTCTTGGGCCAAATTTTTTTATATTTTAACGCCCTTTTATGTAAAAACTCTTTATATATCAACCATTAACCAATGCACAACTGCAAATCTATATATGAAAAAAATTTCATAGTTGAATTTTTTTATCAGAGAGAGAGCGACAGAAAGAGGCTATATGAAACAGAAGTGAGGGAAGGAAAGGAATTATAAGATCATTTAAAGTTGGATTGTTTGATAAAATTGTAAAGTTGAAATATCAAATCATTTGTGATTTAATGTATTATGAATTCTTACAAGAAAACAAATTTAAATCTTAATTTTAATTAGAATTTTACCGTTAACTTGAACTTAATTTTAGAAAATTTTAATAGAAAAATAACCATATATTAAGTCTCCAAGAAGGAAAGAGCATCCCTAGAAGGCTCCAAAACAAACGACACCCACAAGAAGAGTAGTACATAGGAATGCTAACGAGCCGAACCGATATAGAATTTATTTGGGCTCGGCTCGGCTCAGCTCGAAAACAAATATTATGGAGCTCGACTCGGCTCGTAGCTCGTCGAGCTTAGAATATGCAAGCTCAGCTTGAGCTCGCGAAAAGCTTGGCTCGAATTCACGAGCTTGCAACCATAGACGAGCCCCTTATAATCGAGTTAAATTTTTACTATTATTTTCTAAATATACCATTCCGACAAATTAAAATTTAAATAATCCAAAAACATGAAAATAAGGTATGAAATTATAAAAAAAAATACATTGTTTTAAACAAACGTTAAATCCACATAAATCAACAATGAAATAACCTAATCCTAAAAAATCTAATTCTAAGAAATCGGAAGCATAATTTCTTTTGGAGTGTCTTCATCATCATTACCCTGCAAGTAAACAAAAAATGATATTAAAATTATCATTTTACAGAAAATTACAGTAAATGAACAATTTATTACTCACTAATCATATAATTAATTTTTCACTTATTTATTCAGGTACAAACACATCCAACCAATCATCAATTTAATAAATATACAAGTATCAATTATGCATCACAGTATAAAATTTCTAGTTAGTCTAATTATGTTTGTTGAACAGTAAACATAACCAGAAAATAGATGCCAAAACAAAAATAAATGAAAAGGGCAATAAAAATAAAACTTACTTGGTTCTTTTTCCTTAAACTATGAGTGAAATTGCACCAATTTGCTGTGCAAATCAACTTCTCCACTGTTTCCGGTTTCAAATTAGATCGATAAGGATCTATAACCCGATTCCAAGCACTAAAAGTAGACTCTGAAGCAAGAGTGGTAATAGGAACATCTAAGACATCATCAGCCATTTTCGATAGAACACGAAACTTGTTAGATTTATCCTTCCACCACTCTAAGGCTTCAAATTTATGTCCTTGGTCAATAATATAAGGACCTTCCTCAAGATACAGATCAAGTTTTGATTTCTATTTTCAACGGTTTCCCCACTCCTCACAACTTGCAAAACTCTTGAGATCCCAGGAAGATTTTCAATCTTATCAACAATTGTACCCCCACTTCCTGTTTCACCAAGTTCCTCAATCAAAGGAGGATACATCTTTTTGTACTCCTCATACAATTCATACAAAGTATCTCTAACCTTATTCATATTTTCTCTAACAAGATTTGAAGGAAACATTCGAGGAAAAGTAATTTCGAAAACTCTCATTTTTAAGCGAGGATCTAGTAGTCCACCTATATCCATAAGCAAATACATTCACCCCAATATTTTTCAAACCTTTCTGTCATGTCTGTTATCATTCCTTTCACAAAATCATCAGAGTCATTAGCATCTCATCCAATATTTCTTTAATGAAATAAACTTCACTAAGAAAAAAAATTTGAAGTTGGATATTCTGATCCCGAAATGATGTTAGTAGCATCATAAAATACTTTCAAAACCCCAAGTAATTTGTCAATTTTATTCCATGCATCAACAAAAGGACAATAAATATACTCCTTGTCCTCTGAAGCAAGTTTGAAAAATACCTCTCTGAATTTGATTGCACAAGCTAGCATATCATATGTAGAATTCCATCGAGCTTTGCATTCAAGAACTAACCTCCTCTCTTTGAGATTGAATTGTTCCACAAGCTCTAAAAACTTTTTCAATCTTTGCTCACTTCCATTCAGGTAATCCACTATATGATGGGTGTCGAATCCACCAAAAATAATTCCTATTACTCTATTGATTAGATTTAATTTGTAGTTATCATTGTATCGTGAACTTTTTTTATGATAGTTTTGACTTGCTTCAGACGATGTTGAACCATAATGTTCAATACATGCGCACAATACATGTGCACAACAACGAAGATGAAACAATGCTCCACCATAACTTAGTCTTTTTGTGAGTGAGAAAGTGTCCTTCACGATTTGTATATAAGAATCGTTTGCCGAAGCATCATCAATCGAAACTGTGAAAACCTAAAACAAAAAAAGTGTCAGTAGCATTAATAGAAATCCTTGCAACACCATGATTATTAAAAGAATTAATATACTGAATCACCAAAGAAAAGAATTAATATACCGAGATTTTTTAAATACCAAATAAATAATAAAACAACAAAATTATCTAGTTAAGTATAGCATGAACAATAGTTAAAATAACATTAATTTCAAAACTCTATTACCTCATATATGATCATTTGGAAACTAAACACTTGTTTAATATATATAGTAAATGTTTCACCAAATAAAGACAAAAATCACATTTGGAGCATATTTGCTATCCATATGAAAATTGAACACTAGTAAGACTACATATACAATTTTAAATAAAAAGTATAACTTACTTTATTCTCAATGCCCCCGGTGTTTTAAGCATTAGAAATGCAATTTGCTATGTCTTTGCCTTTTCTAGGAGGAGGAATGCGAACAAAACTCAAGACTCGCTTTTGTAGCTTCCAATTCCGATCAACAAAATGACCCGTAAGAACCATAGACTTAATCCTTTGATGTTTCGAACGCCACCGGTGGTCATTGAAATTCTCTCGACAACTTTTCACTGTTCTTTCAATTTCTTTTTCTCGGTCTCATAAAATTTTTCAACATCATTTGTCGCTGTCCCATGCGGAACAGGTGTCCAATCTGGAATTCCTCTACGTAAGATTGCATTAAAAGATGGTTTTTCTACCACCGAAAAGGGCAATTCTTCCATAGCCAACCAAATAGCTATCCCCTCTCTAAATATAGCTTTAACAAACTTACCATTATGCAACGCATGTTGAGTGGTGTCCTTCCTTATTGTGGGATCCACTGAATTAATTAAAAAAAAGAAAAAAAGTAATTCAAATAAAGAGGGTGGAGGCATGTCGGCAGAGGAGTTTTTCAAAAAGTGTATATTAAAATTACTATGCACATAAGTGTTGAGTAGAGAGCAAAAATAAGAAACACAGATAAAAAATGTAATCTGTCCAGAGAGACTTAGGAAAAGGGTTCCTAAGAGCTGGGTAAGAGAGAAAATAGTGAGATTTTGGAAAATACTTGTGTGCCACTATTTTGTAATCTCTTTGTGTACTTACTATTATTTTATAGTGGAGAATTATTCGGAGTTTGTCCCGTGATTTTTCCCTAATTTATTTAGGGCTTCCACGTAAAAATCTGCGTGTCTTTTATTCTACTACTATTATTTTTTCTCATAACTTATTATTAGGCCTAACAAGTGGTAACAGAGCCAAAAGAAGTTTTATCAATAGAATCTGTGGATATATTTTTCAAAAATAAATATACCACGACGACGAGAAAATTTCGGGGAATCCGGTGGCGAAATCCGTTCGAAAAACCATCGCGGAAACATAATTTGAGTGAATAGTAAAGTAGTAACTTGAATACTATTATTCATATTTAGTCCATTTTATGAATAGTATTCCTATAGTTATTATTTAAACTGTTTCTATTACTATTTGAGTATACGACACTATTCATGTATATGGTTACTATTCACATGAATAGTAAAATTCATGAATAGTAAAATTTTGCCATTTTTAAAGTTTCGACATGGCGAATGACGATGTAATGATCAAATTGACGGATACAAATTATTCAATATGGAAATCCAGAATGGAGGACTACCTCAATTGTAAATATTTGTATGATCCAATTGAGAGTGACGACATAAAGCCGAAGGATATAAAAGAACAGCAATGGATAAAGTTGAACAAGCAGACATTGGGTACAATACGCCAATGGATAGATGCTAGCCTGTACAATCACGTGAGGAATGAAACAGATCCTAAAGTTCTCTGGAAGAAGCTAGAGGATATGTACGAGGCTAAAAATGCTCAAGGAAAAGTGTTCATGATTCACAAAGTCATGAATTTGAAATTGACAGAGGGACGATCAATCATACAACACCTGAACGACTTTGAAGGATTCGTAAGTGAGTTATCAGTCACCGGTATATCCTTGGATGATGAGATGCAAGCATGTCTTTTGATGGGAACTCTACCAGATAGTTGGGATACTCTTGTTGTATCTTTAAGTAACTCAGCTCCAAATGGTGTGGTAACAATGTCTGTGGTAAAGAATAGTCTACTTAATGAAGAGCTTCGTAGAAGGGACATTTCTAGTCTTAGTTCACAAGCCCTTGTCACAGAGAATAGGGGCCGAAGCAAGAGTAGAGGTTGTGGGAATGGAAAATTCAGAGATAGATCCAAGTCCCTGGAGAAGAGGTCATGCTACCACTGTAGAAAGCACGGTCATCTCAAAAGGAACTGCCATTTTTTTAAATAAAAGAATGCAAACTGAAGTCATGATAATGATAAAAATACATCTGCTACAATCACAATAGAAGATGGAGAGGTGGCTTTAGTATCTCATGATACAGATTGTTATCATGTTGGAGATGCAGATACCAAGTGTATTGTAGATTCTGGTGCCCCATACCACTGTGTTCCAAAAAGGGAATACTTCTCAACCTATAAAGTAGATGATTATGGTAATATTAAAATAGAAAATAATAGTGTCTCACAAATGGTGGGAATCGGCGATATCTAGATGAAGACTAGTGTCGGATGCACTAACACTTAAAAATGTGAGACACATTCCAGATCTTCGATTGAACCTGTTGTCTGTTAGTGTATTGGATAAGGAATGTTATCACAATCATACAGGCGATGGAAATTGGAAACTCACTAAAGGATCATTGGTGGCGTCTAAAGGAAGATTGTGTTGCTCGCTATACAAAACACACTCAACAATATGTACGAGTCAACTGAATGCAGTTGGAACGATGCTTCACTAAATTTGTGGCATAGGCGACTAACGCATATTAGTGAGAAAGGGTTGAATATACTGGCTAAGAAGTCCCTCATCCCATTAGCCAAAGGAAAAATTAATCTATGTGATCACTGTTTATTTGGGAAGCAAGATCGAGTTTTATTTTAGAAAAGCTCTAGAAGAAGAAATTTATATGGAACAACCAGAAGGCTTCAAAGTTAAGGGAAAGGAGGACATGACTTGTCGCTTGAAGAAAAGTTTGTATGGGTTGAAATAAGCCCCACGACAATGGTATAAAAAGTTTGATTCCTTCATGATGAATCAAGGATACAAGAGGACAGAAGCTGATCCATGTGTATATGTCCAGAAATTCCCTGATGGAAAATTTATCATTCTTCTCTTGTATGTTGATGATATGCTAATCATTGGACCAGATGCCATAATGATTAGTAAGTTGAAGTGTGATTTATCTAAAGCATTTGACATGAAGGATTTGGGACCGGTAAGGTGAATTCTTGGAATGAAGATTACTCGAGATCGAAGGTCCAACAGGCTGTGGCTGTCACAAGAAAAATATATTGAACGAATACTAAAAAGGTTCAATATGAAGAATGCTAAACCAGTTAGCACTCCACTTGCTGCTCATTTCAAGTTGAGTAAGAAATCCTACCCTTCAATAGAGAAAAATAAAGAAGATATGTCAAATGTTCCATATTCTGTAGCGGTTGGTAGTTTAATGTATGTAATGGTGTGTACGAAACCAGACATCGCTCATGCAGTTGGAGTTGTGAGTAGATTCTTGTCAAATCCCCAGAAGACATATTGAGAAGTAGTAAAATGGATCTTTAGATACCTGAGAGGAACTTCAAAGTTATGTTTGACTTTTGGAGTTGAAAAATCTACACTTGTTGGTTACACAGATGCAGATATGGCTGGTGACCTTGATGAAAGAAAATCTACATCGGGTTATTTATTTACATTCTCAGGGGGAGCTATTTCATGGCAGTCATGGCTACAAAAATATTGCAGCAGCGGAAACAGGAAAGGAAATGCTTTGGTTAAATCGATTCTTTACCGAATTGGATGTGCAACGAGAAGAATACATAGTTTATTGTGATAGTCAAAGTGCATTAGACTTGAGCAAGAATACTATGTACCATGCATGGACAAAACATATTGATGTAAGGTATTATTGGCTCAGACTTGCCATTGAAGAAAACGAGTTCAAGTTGCAGAAGATTCATACTAACAACAATGATGCTGATATGCTAACGAAGGTCGTACCAAAAGAAAAGTTTGACCAGTGCGTTGAAGCAACCAGGATGGAGAGTCCCACAATATAGTCGGGAGAGGGAGATTTGTTGAGTGGTGTCCCTCTTTATTGTGGGACCCACTAAATTAATTAAAAAAAAGAAAAAGAAGTAATTTAAATAAAGAGGCTGGAGGCATGTCGGCAGAGGAGTTTTTCAAAAAGTGCACAGTAAAATTACTGTGCACAATTCGGCCATACTCGTTTTAAATCTCCTATAAATAGAGGAGGTTTTGCTCATTTTAAGAGTAGAGAGCAAAAATAAGAAACACAGATAAAAAATGTAATCTGTGCAGAGAGACTTAGGAAAATGGTTTCTGAGAGTTGGGTAAGAGAGAAAATAGTGAGGTTTTGGGAAACACTTGTGTGCCACTATTTTATAATCTCTTTGTGTACCTACTATTATTTTATATTGGAGAATTATTCGGAGTTTATCCCAAGATTTTTCCCTAACTTATTTGGGGTTTCCACATAAAAATCTGCTTATCTTTTATTCTACTACTATTATTTTTTCTCGTACCTTATTATTGGGCCTAATAACACACTAACAGCTCCTTGATTTGGGGGCCATACTAAAATCACTAGGCATAAAGTTAATTAAAGCTTGGTTATCTGGCCTTGAATTCAATGCCAATTTCTTTTTTAACACACATATGTCCACCCAAATGAGTTGTAGTGCCACTGCTTGAAACAAAAAAAGTAAAGGTACAATACTTACATTTAACTCTCCGCTTCTTGTCTACTAGTATAGGATCCTCCAAATGTTCCCACACATTAGAGGTTTTCGATCTCTTAGAAAAATGAGTTGGTTTTTTCATCTTTTCCCTTAATAGAGGAATCATTTACAGTTTCGACCATTGCATTTTCTTCCTAACCTTCATCTTGCATCTCATTCTCATTGTCAACTCGTACTCCAAATTCCTCCATAATTGGAATAGAAGAACACTCAGCTGAATTATTATTATCTATAAAAAAATAAATACAAGATATTCCAGCAAATTATAAAAAAATGTAGACAATGCAACAAACTTAACTTATAAATTTTTCTATGCCTCTAATCAACACCCTAAACTACAATACAATAACAAAATGATTTCAATTTACAACTAACAATATTAACTTCACTACTAAATTACTAACAAATTTAACAATTTTATAATTTTATTTAATTCAATTCAACAAATTCAACATACAGTAAACACATAATTTCAACTTCCACTTTTCTATTTCAACAAATCAACACTTATATTTCACATAATTCAAACACTTATATATGATTGACTGATTCTTTATCTCCATTTAGCTATTTCAACCTCAATTACACATGAATTGGAAATTATAAACCTAAAACCCCAATTTGTAATTAACCCTAAAATTTCAATTTTCACAAATTTGAAAGAAAAAAAAAAGTAACTAACCTAAATCAGTGGTGGAGGACGCACGGAACGGAGTCTTGAAAACTTTCCAATAAACGTGAATCTGTGAAGTTGAAGGAGAAGAAAAAGAACGGAAAAGATAAAGAAGTAGAGAACAATAGAATAGAATAGGAGTGCTCCAAGTATAATATAATATCAAGCCTTTTTTATAATTAAACTTCCCAGCCTGAGCTTTGATTAACCTAATTAAAAAGCTCAGCCTAAAAGAGAATGGCATTTAGTAGGGTGGAACTGCCTGCTGAGGAATTAGGTATGCGTTAAAACGGATGGCTCGGTCCGTGAGTTTGAATCGAAGGCATCAACTGGGGGGTTAATACGAGATGAATTTGGGAAGTGGGTAATAGGCTTTAGCATGGACATAGGTTCATGTTCGATAGCGAAGGCGGAGCTAGAGGCATCTATATAATGGGCTTTGCTTAGCTTGGGAACATGGCTTTAGGAGGATTATTGTCGAGACTGACAGTCATTTTGCCTTTGATGTAGTTAACTGGAAAGAGGATTTCTTCAACGATTATTACGGACTGATAATCAGAATTAAGGAGTTGATGTGTCGGGATTAGGAAGTTATTTTCAAGCATATCTACAGAGAAGACAATAGGGCAGATGACAGTTAGCTATCATTGCATGATCTCTTCAGTAAGGGGGTCATATCTTTCACCAACCACCTCTAGGCGTCTTGCCTATCATCGCCGATGACATTGGTGGAGTTTCATTCTCCAGGTTTATTGTACCTTAGCCTGCAAGGCTTTTCTTCATACACAAAAAAAAGCTCAGCCCAAAACGACGTAGTTTTGGGCTTGGAATTTTAATTAAAATGAAAGACTATCTATTGTCTTCCTCAGAAGAAACACGGACAGTAGAAGATCAGAGTATCAAACCTAGCTCCAACTTCCTTTAAGTCGTCGGACCCTATTGGGAGGATCGGGGGACTTCCGGCACCTGTCGGTCATGTGACCCACCCGTCCCCCTACATCCGTCACTACTCTAGGGATTACAATAAAAGAAACTAACTAAACAATCCATGCACATGAGAGTTTAGACGAATTAATGTTAGTGTTAGGATTCTAATCAAATCCATGCACGACCCACCTTTCATAAATCGAATACATATTCTAAATGTTAATGATCAAACCTGTCATGGTAATAGGAGACTAGGAGAGATCCAACTGTGAATTGTTGAGAGCGATAACTGATTTCAAAGAGATGAGAAGGTAAACAACACTTGAGAGTTGAGACAAACTGACCTTTTCTATTAGGATTCTAATTTAATTAATATACCTGATTTCTCTTCTTTAAAACCTGATATAAATGACTTTTCCAATTTTAAACAATTACCAAGGCAAATTAGGCTAACGTGTTACGTGTGTGATAAGTTAATAAGTTTATATATATATATATATATATATATAACTTAAAAGGCAGCAATTAATATAAATAATTTTAACATATATAATTAATTGATCATAATAAAAATTTACAAACTTAATACAAAAAAGAGAAGAAAATTATTAACAGAAAATAAATTACATAAACAAAGAAAAGAAAATAAAGAAAACTCACGTCTTTTAGACATTTACAGGTGCCGAAAAATATGCCGGAATAGAAACTATGGCGGTCTGAGACGGTGGTTGGAGACGGTGGTTGGAGACTGCCGGTGTATGAGAGCTTCTCTCTCTAAAATTTAGGAAAATGTTGCGAATGCTGTGATTTGGGCAGCATTCCGCCTTTTATAGAAAATTGGACCGGTTTGACCGGTTTCTTCAAGTTGTAGAACTGGTTGACTCATACGGTTGTACCGGTAGATCATGGTATAACCATGAACCCTTGCTTTTAACAGCGTCTTCTATCAGAATTACATTGAAGCCTAGAGCAAGTCTTCAATGTCACCTATTGGCAAGTCATCAACATCCAAGATCCCATCATCTGGGTTCTGATCTTCTTGGTATTGCAGATTAAAAGGGTTGGGGACAACTGGTTTTTTCTTGTCTTCAACCTTTCCTTTGCCTTTAGTAGATGACGCCGAGGCCTCAGATTTTTCCCTTTTAATTGGGGAAGTCTCCATTGGAGATGCTTCATTATTCTTCCTTTTAGGGCTGTCGAGAATAATGATTCCTTTGGATTGTGCTTGGACAGGAGGCATTTTAACCTTGGTCTTAAGAAATTCGACCATTTGAGCTTTTAGCTCTTCCTCAGTCATTTGAGAAAGGAGGTCTTGGAAAAGTAATGGAGCAGAAGGCTCTAATTTACTCCAATCTAAAGAGTTTTCTAATTTTATTAGATTTTCAGATGAGTAGACTGAGGGTTTCTCAAAAAATTCAAATTTATCCCACCATTTCATGGAAATTCTTCTGGTGAGCCAGGGGACAGCAATTTCATTGCTTGGTGCCTGGAAGTATTCTGATTCATTTCTATAAGAAATGATATAGTCCCATTTCAAGATCCATGGAACCCTATATAGGACGGCAAATTGTAGCCTTACTATTTCACAGTTGTTATTATAATCAGAAAACTGATTAAAAATTTCCTTAACCCTTTTAGGTAGACAAATTGGGAAAAGACCCCAATTTTGGAACCAATTTGGAAAAGATTTGATTGGTTTTACCAATTAAAACTGCAGAAACCAGCTGAATCTGCCAAGGCTATTATTATAAAGTAGAGCTTGTTACCAGGCATCGATATAATCAAAATAGCTATAAGCTATCTCTTTACTCCTTTTAAGGGTAAATAAATCCCTATCCCATTCCTCTGGGGACAATACATTTAGTATTGTGAATTTTGCAAATGCCCATTCGGAGTTACTCCTGGACATTGGTTCAAATTTTATTGAACCAGTCTCTTCCAGGATAGTGAGATAAAACCCATAATCCCTTGGGAGATAAGGAACCGTAGTGTGATTCCTAGTATAAAATAATGCTAATTCATGAATTTTTAAATTAGCATGCCTATTTTCAATAGGATATATCCTCTGAGTAGTAGTTGGGATGAAGGGGAAGATTTCTTCCTTCAGGGTATCAGGGTCCAATGCTAGTTGATAAGCATCTTGATCATATTCATCATTTCTGCTTTCAGCAGATAGATTGTCAATTGTTTGCTTATTCTTATTAGTCCTTTGAGGCAAAGATCTTTGAGATCTTTGAGAGATTGGTCTTTGAGACCCTTGGCTGCTACTGCCCTCAAATCGTTTAAGATTCATCCTATTAGCCTTTGAATTCATTTCTTGCAATAAATTCTCTGGTTAGAAAATCTGGAAGAGAGTTTTTATCTCCACTGATAAATTCTATATCAAAATCAAATACAGACAATATAGCCTGCCACCTAGCAAATATTTGTTTAGAAGCGATGTTTTTAACATCTTTAACTAGAATTTCTTTTGCACTTTTGCAATCTATCCTTAACAGGAATTTTTGGTTTATTAAATCCGATTCAAACTTTTGTATACATAAGACAATAGAAAAGCATTTCTTTCTTGATTGTGGAGTAATTTTTTCTAGCTCCTACCCATACCCCACTTATGAATCAGACTAAGGATTCAATTTCATTGATCCTTTGCTTAAGAATTCCACCATATCCTAGGTCTGAAGCATCTGTTTCAACAATCTTAAATGTATCAGGATGGGGAATAGCTAGACAAGGTATAACCTTAACGCGAGATTTTATTCGCCTTACTACTAGAGTATAACTTTCAGTCCATTCAGGGATATTTTTTCTTAACCTTTCAAATAAAGGTTTTGCATCAAATGCCAGATCTTTATAAAAGTCTGCTATATAATTTAAACTTCCTAAAAATCTTTGTAATTATTTCTTATCTCTGATTTCATCAGGAAATTTATCAGCAAATTCTATTGCTCTACTGATTGGAATACAAGTACCATTTTTAATGGTATGGCCTAGAAATCTAACATTTATTTGAAAGAGTTTTATCTTTCTAGCAGAAACAACTAAACCATTATTTTTAACAATGTTTAGAAAGATATTTAAATGTTTAAAATGTTGCTCAATATTCTTTGAGAATATGAGGACATCATCAATATAGACGATAGAAAAAGATGAATAAGCATTAAAAATGTCATTCATGATTTTCTGATATTCAGAAAGGGCATTTTTAAGCCCGAAAGGCATGACATTCCATTCATAATGACCAAAAGGAACAGTGAAAGCAGTTTTATACTTATCCTTTTCGTCAATTTGAATTTGCCAAAAACCAGACTTTATGTCAAACTTAGAGAAGATCTTAGCTTCAAAAAGTCTGTTTAAAAGATTCCTTTTATTAGGAAGTGGATATCTTATCCATCTAAGAGCCTTATTAAGAGGCTTGTAATTTAAGACTAGCCTAGGAACTCCCCTTTCGAGTTCAGCCTAGGAACTCCCCTTTCGAGTTCAGCAACGTTTTCAACGTGAAAGGCTGGGCAGCTCTAGCGACTAGAGCTTTTCCTAATTAAACCTTTATCTAAGAGATCATTGATTTCTATTTTACAGATTTCTAAATGTCTTGCAGACATAGCAATAGGCCTAGTTTTGGTTGGAATAAACCTCTCATTAAAATCTGGTACGTATGGTAAAGAGACGATATGTTTCTTTCTATTCCAAAACACTGTTGGAATGTCAGAATATATTTCTTTTACCATTAATTGCTATAGTTCGGTGATTTGCTTTTGCAAATCGCGGTTTTCAATTTTAGTTTTTAAAACATTAAAGCTAACTTCTTCCTTTAAGGAATTGATAAATTTCTCTTTGTTGAGAATATTTGTTTTAAGAATATTTAAGCTTTTAGCTTTGGGTTGAGATAAGAATTTAAAAATTGTCTCTCTTCTTGAAATATCTGTACTAATGCCTCTTTCAGAGATTTCCTTAATAGGAAATAGACTGTGAAGGAAAGGATTTCCTAGTATAACAGTCTGATTTAAATTTTTAACCATTATAAATGGTATTTCTAAACATAACCCTTTGTTACAGATTGCTACGTTATTCAACTTGAAGTTGACTGCCAGTTTTTCACCATTAGCAGTATGCAATTCTTCTAGAGTTTTAGTGAAATATTTTGAAGGAATTAGTCCTTCATTAATACAATTTAAATCTGCACCAGAGTCTATAAGAGCAATGGTTGTGACAACAAATTCCTTGTTGACGACTAAAGTAATCTTTGTATGCCACTTATAAGTGACAACTCTTTTAATTAAATCAATATATTTGAAACCTTTAGTTTCTTGAGTAGGAATTTTTAATTCCTTGATAGCTTTAGAATCTTCCAGTTGCTGTAATAATTCTTCTGAAATTTCTTCTTCATCAGAACTATCACTTTCTTTGTTTGTAGATTCTAGAATTAGAACTCTATCTTTCAAATCTTTTATCTCCCTTTTTAGGTTATTGATTTCTGATTTTAAATCATCAACTGTAGGTTCTTTCCCTTTAAGAGTTTTGAATCTGCCTAAAATTTCTTTCAAATCATAAGCAGCAGTTTTTTCTTCTAGATTTTTTCTCTACTTTGGTAGTTCTAGAAGTACTGGCTTCGTTTGATCGTTGATTTTTAATCAACTCTAAATACTGTTCTAAATGTATTCTTCTTTCAGAAGGATCTTGGATTTGTTTGATCAGGGTTAATAAAGAGTCCTCACTTTTAGTAAGAACCATTAATCCATTTATGAACATAATGACTTGTAATAGTCGCAATGACCATCACATTCTGGGCTACTATTTGAATCTGATTCAGAAGTATTATCATCAATATTATCAATAAAGTCTTCCTTTTCTGAGTCAGATGCTATTAGCATGATTTTCTGAAGAGAATCTTTTAGACCTTGATCTACTGATAAAGACCTAATTTATTGTTTGACATGACATTTATTAGAATAGTGTCCTATTTTGCTACATTTGTAACAAACAACCAATTTTTCTTTCGTTTTTGAAGATTTATCCTTTAAGGATTTTCTTTTGAAAGTCTTCCTTCTAGGAATTCTGTATGATTTTTTATTAGCCTTAAGATCATACTTAAATTCTTTCTTTCTCTTCTGAATAGATTTTTAGATCTCTTAATAGGATTATAACCTAATTGTTCACAGAAAGTGCCAAGAATTCTTTTTCCTGACATTTTCTCAGATTTCATTTGTTTATGAATTTTTAATTCATTGCATAACAAAATTCCTTCTGAGACAACTTAGCAGAAATTTCTCCATAAGTTAAGTTGTTATGTCGAATAGTTCCACCAAATTTATTCCTAATTCTTTCCTTAACTCTATCAGCAAATAATCTAGGAAGTCCGAAAATGAATTTTTCTTTCCAAAAATCTTGATTACAATCATCTGTAGTGTAAACAGCACTGAAGAACACATCTTTGTACCATTTAAACTCAGAGAGATCCCTACAGCGCAAATTCATGAGCTGCTCTGTAGTTTGCTCAAAGAATAAAGAAGTTGATCCTAGAAAATGTAGGATCAAGGTGTATATTAACACATTGACGGAATCAGGAACAGGCTGATTTCCTTCAATTTTAACGGCGTTAAGAATATTATTCTTAGCTTCTGTGTTTAAACAAAAATCCCACCAACCTTTTAGTTGGCCTGTAAATCCAGCGACAATAGCTTCAGCAATAACTTTATCACTATTACCATGAATTCTAGAAGTAGAGGCGTGCATTAGCATGTATTGAATAACATTCTTTATTTGATATTCTGACATGTCGTCTACATTCCACTCTTCTATGGATCTACCATCAAAAGACAGCATAGAGGGTCTAAACTACTCATACTATAGATTTACTAGGGATGGTCTGGGATAATAAGGTTTTTTAGAACCTTCTTTGGACTGATAAATTTTATTTATCTGATTACTGGTTTTACCAGTGTTATCTAATTTCATATTTTGAAATAAAGACTGTAAATTTTCAATTTCAGAGTAACTAATTTCAGAGTTTTCAGTGCCTAGTTCAGAACTATTATCAGTTTCATCGATTTCATCGATTTTCTTTGTTAGAGGAGAAATTTGCTTTTATTTTTTATCAATAGGAATTTCAGCAAGTTTCTTTGTAATTTCCTCTATTAATTTTTCTTGAGTATTATCAAATTGGAAGTTTAACTTCTGACTAGAGGTAGGTTTTATAATTACCTTGTCCTCTCCCCCCTCTTTTAGAGTAGGTTTGGGAATCGTATTTTCAATACGAGTAAGCTGTTCTCCTATGGTATGGAGACTAAGATTAGTGAAATTAGATTGTTTTACCATAGCATCTGTACCTGCGATAAAATGACTAATTTCAATTTTAACCTTAGGCTCTACCTCATATGAGACTGAAGCTAAGGGTGGATGAACACTTTTAAGAGTTTCCCCCTTTGGAGTAATAAAAGTCTTGTATGAGGACTCTAAAGTTTCTAAATATTGAGGATTATCTAACTTAGGGAATTTTATTCCTTTAATCTTGCAAATGGACTTCATGTAGTCAGGAAAGTCTTTAAGACTTTCATCACTATTTGATTTATACCAATTAAATTTCTTTGTCCAACATTTTCTTTGTTTTTCAGTGAAAGTTATTAAAAATCATTTTTCAAAAGAATTTAATTCTTTTGTTAAGGTAAGAATGGAGTGATAACCCATATCGAACATTGTTGGACTATTAGGCTTTTCGTAAACTGATTTTACCACATTAGAAGGCATTCTTTCAGTAGCCTTAATTTCTTCTTCAGTTCTAATGATCACTGGAATTGAAGAAGTTGAATGTCTTGAAGACATCATACTAGGAGCACTATTAATCCTAGTAAAAGATCTTCTTGAAGAAGAGTCTTTTGTGAACTTTAAGAACACACTACCGTTAGATTCTTTAAAGATATAATCCAAATCAGAATTTTCTTCCTTTTTTAAAGGAATCGCATCATCTATCTTCCATAATGCTAGTAGGTTGCTAAAAGAACCTAAAGAAGATATATTGTAGGGGAGCAAATTATTATTTTATTATTAATATCATATTTGAACAAATAAGGATTAAGCCCCAGCTTAACCTCATTCTATTAAAATTAAATTATATATATATTAAGAAGCTTGGTTTGACTTGTGTTCAAGTCGAGTTTTAACCAAGTCGAATCTCAAACTGTTTACGAGTCACTGAACTTATTAACACCCCTAGTAGTAGGCATATTATTGTAATTTTTCATGCTTATCTTATATTATTTCTGTGAGCATTTTTGTACATTAATCCATTTACATATGTTTTCACGATAATAGCAAATTGATAGGTAAACAAAATCTAATAAATTGGCATCTAATCCATGTCCGGATAGTTATGGTATTCATAAAAAAAATAGGCAAAATAAACATATCACTAGTTTTTTTCGGTGTTATTAATACCGTACAGTATTTGCCGGTTCGACCGGTTTTATTGCAAACCGGTCACGGCTACGGTATGATATGTGTTGAAACCAGTTTTAATAAAAAAATCAGAAAAAATTGGATGAACCGGTAAAAAACGGTAAATTGGCGTACAGGTTCAAACCGGTTTTCTTAAAATACTTTTGGCAATAAATAAAAGTGTTGCTAAAGACTTAAAAGTGTTGCTAAAGACATAAAAAAAGCGTTGCTAAATACTGAAACACGTTGCGAAAGACACAAAAAAGTTGCTAAAGACGAAAAAAAGCGTTTCAATAGCCACTTAAAATCATAAATAATATATATTTCTTTCTAAAACTTCTATGGCGACACGTAGAAGCATTGCAAAAGACCTAAAAAGCGTTGCAATAACCACTAAAAACCATAAATAATATATATTCTTTAAAAAAAATAAAAAATCGTAAAACCACTAATAATACCGATAATACCAGTTATACCACATACTACTAGACACACCGGTATGTGGCCCAATACGATATTGATAACATTGGTTTTTTTATTAAAATAAATGTACAAGCCTTTTGATTTTGTCAGCTAGGAGTTAGAGCAAGTCCAACCATTCATCATTTGGAAAACTCTCCAAATGAAGATTAAATACATAGAAATGGGTCAATTCAAACATTTTTCATATAATATTCTCAAAATTATCCAATTATGAAGAATGATTATGATATTAATGTTTTTTTACTTTTTATTTTTTAAAATGTTATGTTAATTTTTGTTAGTAGGGATGATGTAAAAAAATTAATATAATAATAATAATAATAATAATAATAATAATAAAATATTAACATTTTAGCTGAATTTAATATGGAGAATAGAAAATAAGGAAGATGGTTAGAACAATTAATCCTATAAAATAGAGTTTGGAGAATAAAAAATAGGAAATATGATTGGACTTACTCTTAAGACCCATTTTTAATATACTATAAAATTTCAATTTTATAAAAACCGTGTCATGTTGTGCGATGCAACCATAAACTATAACATCGTTATCGATAATGGTAATGCTGATTAATAATAGCATTATAGTATTTTGTATTTATAGAATTGCTTAAATAATTATTGATTATATTGTACCACAAAGTGAAAAATATTATAAAGTTAGTGAGATAATGTTATTTAACAAGAAAATGTATTGATATGAAACGAAAGAAATACAATTTGATGCTCATTTTATAAATGTTATGATATAAATATATATTACATGTAGATAATTTATTTTTAAAATTTAATCATTCTATAGAATTATTTGTTAAACCCATTAAAAGAACGTCCTGTGGAGTAGGCCTAGGATAATAAAATAAATTTTATTTTGGCCTATCAGCATACTTATGAAGTTTATTAATTTCATCAATTACAACATTTTTGTAATTTTTTGGGTTACTTATTGTATCACTGAATTCTTCTTCAAGAGTATTAATCCTGAGATTATCAAACTTTTCACTTAAAAGTTTTTCTAAGTCAGATAAAGATTTTAATTTAAAATCTTTCACCTCTGGAGGTAGTTGTATACTAGGAGCAGCGCTACTGCTTGCTTCTGCCCTAGTAACATTTATTGAATTGTTATAAACAATATTTTTTAATTCATGAATTTGGGAAATTATTTTTTCCACTCTATTATGAATATCCATTAATTTTTCTCCTAATATTATTAGGTAAATATTAGTGAAATTTTTCTGTTTAACCAAAGCATTAATATGTTGCGTGGTTGACTGAATAATTTCATTTTCAAAATTTTTTTGGAAAGCATTATAATGCCTTACTTCATTATCCTTTTCAATAGAGAAAGGATAAACAGGGGGAAAAACTTGTTTAATAGTTTCTCCTATTGGATTTTTGAAATCCCTTTTAATAACAGAAATAAATTTTCCTACATGATTGGCTATAAACCAATAAACAAAAAATATTTTAATATTTTTATGAGTTAATTCCTCATAAAATTCTTGTTAAAAGTTATTTCTTTCCTCTTTAGTAAAATTACTAAAAAACCATGTTCTAAATGGCTTCCAATGATCTTTCTGGAAATCCATTTGGATTTCCTTTCTGGCCTGTGAACCAGGACTGAAATCAATTTTTGGTTTAACCATTATATGGTAAAATTCATTTCGCTGGCAGTCATTTCTGCCGGGACTTCATAAATTCCTGAAGCTATATTGTTATTATCAACATGGATTCTATTAACCCTATCAGTTATAAGTTCAGATTCTCTATCTGACTCTTTGGATGAATCATCAGAATTATTAATTTTATTAATATCTGACAGTGAATGCCTGAGATTTTTATTTCCAGAATTATGAATTCTGTTAATTTCTGACATTGAATGTCTTGAATTGTCAGTATTATGAATACTTTCAATAATTGGATGTCTCGAGTTATCAACTGGAGATATATGAATATAACTTGAGCTTGATCTTGAAGATCTGGCTCTTGGGATATTATCCAGAAACCTTTATTTTTCAAAATTAATTAGGATATCACCTTCTGGAGTTTGAATAATCCTAGTAGGATTATTTTGAGTAATTGGTGCTGCTGGTACAGCTTTTTCTATAATCCAGTTGTTAGGAAATATGATTTCCTCCCATTTAATGGGTCTACGTGTAGTAATTTCAGATTTATGAAAATTTGATTCTATTAGAATTGTTTCATTTAAAGGTTTGTCAATTATTTGACAGTGTGGATTTAGAGTCATTAATGGTTTGAAATATATTCTGTAACAGACACAAATGACTTCTGATCCTGGGGCATAATTGTACCCATTAGTTTTAACATTTAATGTTAAAGCATCTAATATATTAACATCTGTCAATGATAATTGCAGGTTAGGGTATACATTAAAGTATACTGGGCCTTGGGCCAAACTGGACTGTATTAAGCCCATTAGAGATTGTTTCCAATCTAAATTTCTAGCATCTCGTAAAGCTGCTATAAAGCTTTCTGGTAAGCCTTCTAATGTTAAAGGCTTGAAAGCAACTTGTACTAATCCTATATGTAAGAATTTGTAAATTCTGCGATATTTATTAATATCAGAATTGTTTAATAATTTAATTACCATTTCATCTTTATTTAGTGAGATGGTCTCTTCAGTAGTTTTAACTACTTGTTTTAATCCTATCCTTTCAAAGGTACCATATTTATAAATGGTTTTAGGATTAATTTTTGGTATAGTCCACTTATTAAGTAGATCTAAGTTTTGAGGAATATCATATTCCTCTTCTAAGTTATTTTTAACAGCATCTCTATTGGTTCTAATGATATTCATTAGACAGACATGTGTTAAATAATACCAGAATACGTAGAAAACAACAGGCTCTGATACCATCAACAGCAGGACCGGACCATACCAAATGGAATACCATGATTATTAAGCATACTTAGTCTAACAGGATAGCTATTAAAAGTAAAATTTAACAACAACTTATTAAAACAATTACCATGTTGGACGAATAAATACAATAACTCAATATAGGAATCAATTTTACAAAAATATTAAAGTTGCCAATAAACATTATGTTCAGCATAGTCAACATAAAACGCCTCAACGCCTAATCTCCGGCTAAACGGCTAAATGCGACAAGAGCTTAATAATACAGTTCTGACTGCCTTAATATTTTAACCTAATTTATTATTATATTTAATGCCCATCATAGAATTATGTTAGAAAGTTGTGGCTAAATTAAATTTTTATTAATTATCTTGTCATCTAGGTATCTGAAATAATTTAAGTATTCCATTAGGTATATTAAGTCTTACATAATAACAGTATAAAACATACTACAATCTAGAGGTATTCATGGCATTATTTAACACAGAGATTTAGCCCTCCATATAAGAGGACCCGAATAAAAATAAAATTTACAAAAGGTAGGAATTATACCTACGGAGCACACTATAGAGTTGATCAGAAACCTCCTCCTTAATATTTACAGATGCACACACACACCTATCATTACAAATTTCTCTAACTCACTCTCTCTCTATCTGTGATGTTCTTTTTTTTATTACAAAAGAAAAGAATTCCTTATATAGAGGCCGGAATTCAAAACACAATACAAAAACAAAAATTAACAGATAAAAAGGAAAAGAAAAAGAAAAAGAAAAGATGACAGGACCGGCTGGCAGGTGGAGGATAAGGTGGCCGGCAAAAGGAGAGATTCCCTGTCAGAAAAAGAGAAAGATTGATGGCCGACAAAGGGAGGTGGGCTGTCAGTCAAGAAAAGAGAAAAAGACAGAGCACTGGGCTCTGTCGGACAATAATGCATTATGAATGCATTTTCTCCGCAAAATCCAAAAGATACTATTCACCTTTATAAAAGGTAATAGTAAGCTAATAATTTTGGCACTATTTTTCTTTGCCCTTTGATTTCTTGCTATTATCTTGCTTAGTATCACCAAGCAGTTGCTCTAAAGGCAATTCATCCTCATAAGGATCTTGAGAGTCTTGAAGCATGGCTTCATTGGTAGCATTTGCTGCTTCCATAACTATATCTTCTCCTACTGAAGAAGCTGATAAGGAGAAGTCTGGCTGAATGTCAATTCCAAAATTCTTCTTTAAGTCAGATTTCATGGCTTCTATATAAGCCGAGACCGTCTGTTCTTTGGTCAACTGTCCCTTCATTTTTATTTTTCTGGAAATAGAATCCAAAGGACTAATTGTCTCAATTTGAGAAAATCTTGACTTATAATCATCAAGTTGTGACTTTATGATGTCAATAGTTTCTTGGGCTTCAATAGTCCCATGCTCATTGTTTCTCATCATTTTCTTCCAAAATTTAGATGAGAAATTCCTGTATATACAAGGAATATTTTGCTTGGTATAACCAAACTCAATGTCCTATTTAAAAATGTATGGGAGGCCAAATTCTATGAAAAAATTAGAAATAGGCATGCCCTCAATCCACTTATTATTGTGTTGGGCCTCAATTAATTTGGGTGATATTTCTACCCACTCAGAAAAAATTCCTTGAATACTCCTGGCAATATATCTATTCCAGGACCAAATGACTGTCACCATTGGTATAACCAATTAGGAAAATCCTTTTTGTAGATATTCTGGCAGAATTTAAAAAACCAGGTATATTTCTTGGAGGGGTTTTGATATAACAAAACCTTGTGAGATGCTTCCACATAATCCCAGTAATTGAATTTAATTGTTGTCTTATTGTCAGCATGGAGATATTCTTTCTCCCTAAAGGTACTTAGACCCCATTCATCTGCAGTTATAACCCGCTTTATGATTGCCTTACTAAAATTATAAATTTTAGTAGTTCTGCCTCCTGTTGAAAAGTGAGTTATTTCCCACGAATCTGTTACTTTGAGAATATTTTCAAAGTGGGCTCTGCCTTTATATGAACCAGCAGTAAAAGAAACCCCAGTATCCAAATCCAAATATTTTTGGATCAAGTTCCAGACATCATCTTTCCTTCTGATGTCATTGTCTTCCAGGAGAAGTATTACTTCTTTCTCATTATGCTTTATGTAGGGGAAGTCATCAGACTCATCATCTTCCACTATTTTAGCATATGATGAATTTGTAGTCTGTCCTGTTTGACTACTTGAAGCAACCTGAATATTATTCTGGTTTTGTTGAGATGCCTTAAAGGCAAGAAATTCCTTATAAAGGGATTCCTGTTCAAAACTTGCAATATTCTGGGCTATGAGCCTAGAATTTCCATGCTGTGCCAATATGGGTCTTCCTCTATTAGAGGAATATTGGCCTAGACCTTGAGAGGATTGTCCTCTATAAGAGGAATTTCCTCTTCCTTTGCTGCCTTTTGTGCTCATCCTGCAATATTTCAATTGAAACTATTAGTTTCTGACAAATATTCTCTTATCAAAAAATCAGGCAAACTATTATCTATTCCCTTTTTATATTCAATAGTGAAATCAAAAGGGGCTAATTGAGCTTGCCACCTAGCAAACATTTGTTTACTAACATCGTGTTTAAAATCTTTGTCAAACATATATTTGGCTGCTTGACAATCAGTTTTTATTAAAAACTTTTGATTGTATAAATCATCTTGAAATTTTAACACACATTTTAGTATAGCTAAAATTTCTTTTGCTATAGTAGCATAATTTTTCTGGCTATCATTCTATTTACCAGAATAAAATCTAACAAGGTATTCTTATTTATTAATTGGTGAAATTTGTTTTAAAATACCACCATAGCCTATATCTGAGGCATCTGTTTCAATGATTTTTTCCCATTTGGGATTGGCTAGCATAAGACAGGGTTAGTTATGTACTTTCTGCTTAATTAACCTAACAGCCTCTGTGTGACTATTAGTCCAGGGTTTAGGTTCTTTCTTAAGTCTATCATATAAGATAGCAGTATCTTTAGATAAATCTTTTAGGTATGGTGAAATATAGTTCATACTACCTAAAAATCTCTGAAGTTGAGTTTTATCTTTAATTTCATCCGAAAATTTTGATGCAAACTCAATGCTTCTATTAATAGGAATTATTTTTCCTTTATCAATATTATGACCTAAAAATCTTATATTAGATTTAAATAATTGCATTTTAGGTTTAGATATTACCAAACCATTTTATATGACAACCTTTTCAAATATTTCAAGGTGTCTAAAATGTATTTCAATATTTTTTAAAAATACTAAAATATCATCAATATAGACTATTATGAAGTCTGAATAAGGATTAAAAATATCATTCATGATATTTTGAAATTCTGAAGGGGCATTTTTTAGCCCAAATGGCATAACCTTCCATTCATATTGATCGAAAGGTACATTGAAAGCAGTTTTATAAACATCACTTTCATTAATCTGTATTTGCCAATATCCTGATTTTAAATCGAATTTGGAAAATATTAAGGCGTTATGAAGCCTATCAAGAAGATCCTTCTTATTAGTTATAGGATATCTAATCCATTTTAAAACCTTATTTAAAGGTTTATAATTAATTACAAGTCTTGGTATACCTCTTTCTTTCTCAGCATGTTTATTAACATAGAAAGCAGTACAAGACCAAGGAGATTTAGAAGGTCTTATTAAACCCTTGTTTTGGAGATTATTAATCTCTTCTTTGCAAAGATTCAGATATTCTGAATTCATCTGATAAGGTCTTGCCTTGGTTGGAATTAATTTTTCATCAAATTCCTTTTCATATGGCAAAGATACTATATGCTTTTTTCTATTCCAAAAAGCATTTGGATGATCACTACAGATTTCTGAAGTGAACAGATTATTAATCAATTTAATTTTATCCTGTAATTTAGGATTTTCTAAAACATTATCAATGTTTAAAAAATTAATTTCTTCTTTTAAAAAAGAAATTTGGTTTTGTTTATTCTTTATTAAAGAATCTTTAATCTGGTTTAAAAACCTTGTTACAGGTTTTGTTTCAAATTGAAAGTAGATATCACTACCCTGAAAAGTACCTGTAAAGCCATTTGAATCAATATTTTTTAAAGGAAATAAACTCCTTATAAATGGAGTACCAAGTATAACCTGGTTAGTTATATCCTTTTCAAGTATAAAATTTGTGGGTATGCAAATTTTATTTTTACATATATAAGCCCTTGGGATCTTAAAACTTATATTAAGTTTTTGTCCATTTGCCGACCTCAAAGATTGTGAGGTTTTATGAAAATAATTTGTGGGTATTATACCCTCTTGTATATAGTTTAAATCTGCACCGCTATCAACAAGTGCAATTAAGTTTTTAAAGATTTTTCCTTCTATAAGAAGAGAAATCTTTATGTACCATTTTTGTGAAGTCATTACTTCAATGGTGGATAAGAAATCATCCTGTTCCTGATTAACGTGATCTGAATTATTATCAGAAGATGATGATGAGGAATGATAAAAAGGTATTTTTCCTTTTAGTTTCTCTAATCTAGAGACCCTTTCATTAAGACTTTGGTTATTTAATCTTAAGTCTTTAATCTCCTTTTTAAGGTTATTAACCTCAATATATAAATCATTAGTATTAGCAATCTCATTAGTTTGCTTTTGCTTTAGCATCTTTTTTACTTCTGCCATAGAACATGGTTCAGAAGTTTTAAGAGTAAATTGCTCTTCTTTAGATGATTGAGTTTGACTATTATTAATTTCAAACTGTTCTAAGATTTTTAATCTTAGATCTGGATCTTAAATCCATTGTAAAATATCCAAGATATTATCATTGGTTATCACATTAATTTTTAGGTCCTGCAATTGGGACATTATTTGATAAATATTATCATTATCACTGTCACTAGAATTTCTAGCTATTTGCTTACATTTGCAATCAGATTCCGATGAGAGAATTTTCTCATTCTTTAATTTACTCAGATTATTTTCTGAATCAGTTGAAGAGCTATAATCTGTATCAGAATTATTTTCTGATTCGGATGAGTTAATCATAATTTTACTTAAAGCATCCTTTAAATCATCACTGATATTTAAATTATTAATTTTCTTTTTCAATTTGCATTTATTAGCAAAGTGACCTTTTCTACCACATTTATAACAGGTTATGGTAGATTTATCTGGAGGTGGATTATTTTCCAACCTTCTTTTCTTTCGAATTCCCTTTTTGCTTTCCGCTTGGTGAATTTCGTACTAGCATAATATTTTTCCCTTTTAGAGGGTTTATTAGGTTTGCTAGTAGAAGGATTATCAATCCCAAATTGACCACAATATTGGCCTAATTGCATCTTCTCATTTAGATGATGCTTTTTAATTTACTGGTTCAACTTTATTTCATTACATAAAGATAAACCTTCTTGGATGCATGTACCAATTAATTTTTCGTAAGTATAACTTGCGTAATTAATCTGTACATTGCCTTTCCTTAGGTTTTTTCTAACCCTCTCAGCAAATAACTGAGGTAATCCATCTATAAATTTGGATTTCCAATGGTCACTATTTGACTCAGGTAGTTCCATGATTCTACTTAAAAAGGTGTCTTTATACCACCTAAAAGAGGTCAAGGTAGGACATCTAAGATTTTGTAATAGAGTCCTAATATTTTCACTATTATCAGACCATCTGCCTGTAAAGTGTTCAATTATGTTCAAAATCAGTGTATAAACTGCATTTTCACTGGAAATATTATTTTCAATTTTTACAGTGGACAAAATTTTTATCCTATCTTCTTAGGATAAATAATTGTCCCACCAGCCTTTAAGTTGGCCAGTAAATCCTGCTACAATCATATTAGCAATGACTTTATCAGTATTACTATTATTTTTACAAATAGTGGAATACATAAGCATTTTATGGACAGCACTATAAATCTGTCTCTCACTAAAACCATCTATGTTCCATTCATAGATTTGTTTACCACTATAAGAATTATTCATTATGAGGTCTTGTTCTTCAAAAAGAACGTCCTGTGGAGTAGGCCTAAGATAATAAAATAAATTTTGTTTTGGCCTATCAGCATACTTATGAAGTTTATTAATTTCATCAATTACAATATTTTTGTAATTTTTTGTGTTACTTATTGTATCACTGAATTCTTCTTCAAGAGTATTAATCCTGAGACTATCAAACTTTTCTCTTAAAAGTTTTTCTAAGTCAGATAAAGATTTTAATTTAAAATCTTTCACCTCTGGAGGTGGTTGTATACTAGGAGCAGCACTACTGCTTGCTTCTGTCCTAGTAACATTTATTGGATTGTTATGAACAATATTTTTTAATTCATGGATTTGGGAAATTATTTTTTCCACTCTATTATGAATATCCATTAATTTTTCTCCTAATATTAAATATTAGTGAAATTTTTCTATTTAACCAAAGCATTAATATGTTGCGTGGTTGACTGAATAATTTCATTTTCAAAATTTTTTTGGAAAGTATTATAATGCCTTACTTCATTATCCTTTTCAATAGAGAAAGGATAAACAGGGGGAAAAACTTGTTTAATAGTTTCTCCTGTTGGATTTTTGAAATCCCTTTCAATAACAGAAATAAATTTTTCTACATGATTGGCTATAAACCAATAAATATAAGATATTTTAATATTTTTTTGAGTTAATTCCTCATAAAATTCTTGTTGAAAGTTATTTCTTTCCTCTTTAGTAAAATTACTAAAAAACCATGTTCTAAATGGCTTCCAATGATCTTTCTGGAAATCCATTTGGATTTCCTTTCTGGCCTGTGAACCAGGACTGAAATCAATTTTTGGTTTAACCATTATATGGTAAAATTCATTTCGCTGGCAGTCATTTCTGCCGGGACTTCATAAATTCCTGAAGCTATGTTGTTATTATCAACATGGATTCTATTAAACCTATCAGTTATGAGTTCAGATTCTCTATCTGACTCTTTGGATGAATCATCAGAATTATTAATTTTATTAATATCTGACAGCGAATGCCTGAGATTTTTATTTCTAGAATTATGAATTCTGTTAATTTCTGACATTGAATGACTTGAATTGTCAGTATTATGAATACTTTCAATAATTGGATGCCTCGAGTTATCAACTGGAGATATATGAAAATAACTTGAGCTTGATCTTGAAGATCTGGCTCTTGGGATATTATCCAGAAACCTTTTTTTTTCAAAATTAATTAGGATATCACCTTCTGTAGTTTGAATAATCCTAGTAGGATTATTTTGAGTAATTGGTGCTGCTGGTACAGCTTTTTCTATAATCCAGTTGTTAGGAAATATGATTTCCTCCCATTTAATGGGTCTACGTGTAGTAATTTCAGATTTATGAAAATTTGATTCTATTAGAATCGTTTCATTTAAAGGTTTGTCAATTATTTGACACTGTGGATTTAGAGTCATTAAAGGTTTGAAATATATCCTGTAACAGACACAAATGACTTCTGATCCAGGGGCATAATTGTACCCATTAGTTTTAACATTTAATGTTAAAGCATCCAAAATATTAATATCTGTCAATGATAATTGCAGGTTAGGGTATACATTAAAGTATACTAGGCCTTGGGCCAAACTGGACTGTATTAAGCCCATTAAGGATTGTTTCCAATCTAAGTTTCTAGCGTCTCTTAGTGCTACTATAAAACTTTCAGGTAAACCTTCTAATGTTAAAGGTTTAAATGCTACCTGAACTAATCCTATATGAAGGAACTTATAAATTTTGCGATATTTATTTATATCAGAATTTCTGGTAAGCTGCTATAAAGCTTTCTGGTAAGCCTTCTAATGTTAAAGGCTTGAAAGCAACTTGTACTAATCCTATATGTAAGAATTTGTAAATTCTGCGATATTTATTAATATCAGAATTGTTTAATAATTTAATTACCATTTCATCTTTATTTAGTGAGATGGTCTCTTCAGTAGTTTTAACTACTTGTTTTAATCCTATCATTTCAAAGGTATCATATTTATAAATGGTTTTAGGATTAATTTTAGGTATAGTCCACTTATTAAGTAGATTTAAATTCTGAGGAATGTCATATTCCTCTTCCAAGCTGTTTTTAACAGCATCTCTATTTGTTCTAATGATATTCATTAGACTAAAATGTGTTAAATAATACCAGAATACGTAGAAAATAATTGGCTCTAATACCATCTACAGCAGGACCGAACCATACCAAATGGAATACCAGGATTATTAAGCTTACTTAGTCTAACAGGATAGCTATTAAAAGTAAAATTTAACAACAACTTATTAAAACAATTACCATGTTGGACGAATAAATACAATAACTCAATATGGGAGCCAATTTTACAAAAATATTAAAGCTGTCAATAAACATTATGTTCAGCATAGTCAACATAAAACGCCTCAACGCCTAATTCCCGGCTAAACGGCTAAATGCGACAAGAGCTTAATAATAAAGTTCTGACTGCCTTAATATTTTAACCTAATTTATTATTATATTTAATGCCCAGCATAGAATTATGTTAGAAAGTTGTGGCTAAATTAAATTTTTATTAATTATCTTGTCATCTAATTATCTGAAATAATTTAAGTATTCCATTAGGTATATTAAGTCTTACATAATAACAGTATAAAATATACTATAATCTAAAGGTATTCATGGCATTATTTAACACAGAGATTTAACCCTCCATATAAGAGGACCCAAAAAAAATATTATTAATAAAAATAAAATTTACAAAAGGTAGGAATTATACTTACGGAGTACACTATAAAGTTAATCAGAAACCTCCTTCTTAATATTTACAAATGCACATACACCTATCATTACAAATAATATTTTAATTTAGTAATGATAATAAACAAAATATAACTTATATTATAAAAACAAATTAACCATAACCTAAATTTTCTTTTATATATAAAAAATAAAGATCCATGAAATACATATTTTGCGATTCGGCGCCCGCAAGGACTGAGATCGGCATTATATTTTGAAACGACTTCGTATCATATAATCGCAGTCGGTTATGCTTCTTTTTGTATAGATCAAAATTGGAATTGGAAGAGAAACCTAATCGCTTTGGCTCCTCTTCGCCCAAACGAATCGCATTCGTTCATGGTTTTGCAGATCAATTTGTAGCATCTAGTATGTGTTCTTCCTCTGTCTTTGATTGATGCATCTCATATCATCAAATTCCCTGTTCTTACCTTTTCCAAATTTGAAGTGGTTATTTTGGATTTTCCCTCTTTTTTTAGTTGTCGAATTATAGATTTTGATGTGATTGTGGGAGTCTGTTTTCTCTTGAGAGTTGTGATTGTTATTAGGTCACAATTTTGATTTGAAATTTCTAATAAAATTATGTAACTTTCTCTCCCTATTTCTAGCGCAATTTTGTTTCTTTCATTGATCTCTTCGATCATCATTATTATTGTTAAAAGTTATATTAGCCTATTTAATTCTCTTTAGATGCAATTGTTAAAGGTACATGCGAATTTGCAGGTGAATTATAAATTCAAGCAGTTATGGGAGGTCATGGAGGCCTTAATATTCTTCCACAAAAGCGTTGGAATGTGTACAACTATGATAACAGAGAAAAAGTCAAGAAAGATGAAGAAGCTGCAGCAAGAGAGGAACAGCTAAAACGCGAACAAGCCAGAAAGCGCGACTCTGAGTTTCGCCTTGAGCAGCTTCGTGCTGCCCGCGGCTTGGCTCCACTAATTAAACCAGACGAGCCACCAGAAAAGCAACCAGCTGAAAACACTGAACCAGAGTCGAACCCAAAAACAAACCACATTAATCTCTTTGAAGGGATTAAGATCTTTGACCCAATTAAGGTAGTTGATAAGGAAAGGAGTTATGATAGAGAGGGGTCTAAGAAGAAGAAGATGAAGAAAGAGGAGGTTAGAGTTGTGACTGCAGAAGATGAGAAGTATAGATTGGGTTATGGAGTTGCTGGAAAAGGCGTTAAGCTTCCCTGGTACTTAGAAAGAAGGAAAAGTGATGTGAGTGAGGAGAGAGATGAAGATGATGGATCAACAAGAGGGAAGGAGGGGAAAAAGAGTGGTAAAAAGTCATTGGAAGAGCTAAGGGAGGAAAGATTAAAAAGGGAGAAATTGGAGAAAGAGAGAGAACAAGCATTGTTCAAGAAGATGCAAAGAGATAGAGCTGGTTCTAAAAGGACAGGATTTTCCAGGAGGTAAGGTTATTGTATGGTTTGTTTTTACCTCTTAACACTATAGATTATATACTCTTCTAAAGCTAATTCAATATTTGTTTTGAGTGTATGAGTTGGTTGTTATCTGTTGAATTTAGCTGCTGGCTATTTGGTGTTTAACCAAAAATGAACTGCTTCCACATGTTTTTTGAATCTTAATGTACAAGATTTGTTACCGGGTTAGCTGTGTGGCCCCAAGAGTTCAGGGAAATGTACATTACTGGTTAGACTTGTATGCTTTAGTTTTGGTCTATGTTCTGTATACTCTGAAAGTGTTTAATAGCAACCTCTAAACATACTGAAGATGTCTCTCAATTTTATTGTCTAATCACGGGGTTCCCTAGGAATAAAGGTCTCATTTACCTCTTTGGTTACTGGAGAAGATCAATTGATCTCTACTGTACAAATTGGATCAATATTGTACCTATTGCAGAAATTGTAGTTCAAGTGTATTTCCCATGGTAGCAATTCTAGATAAGTAAACATGGAAAGGGTAAAACTTAAAGTCAATTTACTAGTTTATAAGTTGGCTGTATTGTGACATGCTGAATCTCTGGCATAAATATTGCACCTTTTTTTCACGATAGGGGCAAAATTGAACTTCTGATCTTCTATGATAACCTGAGAGGCAAATTTGACTTTTACACCATTTCTTTGGTTAATCCCCTGAGCTTCTTGGTGTTAGAGGAAATTGAAATTTCTTGCCTTTTGCACGGCAGGTAGGCTGTGAATGGACTAGATAGCTACAAGTGAAAAGCCATGTTCCTCTGCATTGAGGTGAATTTGCCACAGCCCACAGCATGAGCGCAGGCGTGCGTGCTTTACTAAAGGTACTTTGCCTAGTAATTATTATGCGTGCTTTACCTCAATTGAGCTGCTCTAGTTGAGGTACTTTGCCTTCAATCATAAATTGTGAATGTAAGATACTTCAAGTTAACTACTAATATTTTTTTTACCGGTATCTTCTGTCTGCATTTTCATCAGTCATCACCACTTATCCGTGTCACTTCATTTTTCATCTTTAAGGTTATCATTTTAATCATCCGCAGAACCAGTTTCTATACTCCTCAATCCAATAAACATTGTGTTTTTTAGCTTGCGGTTGCAGTACATAATAGAATAAAGTAGAATAAAAAGGGTATTCCTTAAAACGACACATGTAGGAGTTTTTTCTTTAACTGTAAAAGACGGTGCCAGTAACACGGCCACGCACAGGCGCACATGTGGTTTTTTGATAGTATTTTCTTGGGAAATAATATTAATAGTATTAAATATAGGAGTCTAAACATCTATTTTATTATAAAAATATCAATTAACCTAATTTATTTTAATCCTAATTAAGTATTAATGAATAATGACTCAAGTATTGATGATTCGAGTATCCCGAAATTTTAGTTGACTAGGAGTTTAGGAATTATTAGTATAATATTTGGATTAATGTATTTTCTATTTATATAATGGAACCTTTTGTTCTGCTTTTATGGTTTTCACAATTTATATATTTTTTATTTGGCGCGCCTAATGCGCCATATTGCTTTTGCGCCTAATTTGTGCCCTGCTACAAACAATGCTTATTACGTATGCGATATATATTATATTAGGAAACGGAATTATGTTCCAGATATACAACGAATCTTCATATTAATGAATTTACAAATGTATTATCTCTCCATGTTCTATTTTCTAGTGATCAATTTCACTTGTACTTCATTCCAAATTTTTTTTGCTATTTAAGAGCTGTCAAAGTGTTTGTTCAATCTTCAAACTGCCTTTATTATCATAATAGTAAATGAATTACTATAAAACGTGAAAATAATTGACACATATAATGGTTAAAGCTACTATTTATCCTAAAAAATAAAGTTGCTCTCTATAAAAATTTCCTCTTCCACTAAGGCTCTGAGTCTTATCTAAAGAAGTACTCTTTTAAGGAGGTGAAACGAGGATTAAAGCATTACCATTTCAACCTCCATCTCGGTGTAATCATCCCAAACCACCACCAGCAGCAACCATTCATGACATATAAAATGAAAGGTTGGAAACTGAAAAATTAAAGCATACTCTAGAGTCGTAGGTTTGAACCAGGATTTTTCTATTGCATTGTTCACAGCTTGAACACTGCCCAACTCGGTCTTTTAGCCTATCTTCAGTCTATTGTACCTAAAAAATAAGGCCTACTAGTGATTACATTCATCAATTCATTCAATCTACATTTCTTGACAATAGTTTGCAGCTCAGTCAGAAAAATTTTCTTTTTTAAAAATATTAGATAAGTGTTAAGATAAAAAAAATTGAAAATGACAGAGCTATTTTCTATACTCTTAACAATAATTTTTATTGTAATTATATTAGTTAAGTAATAATATTTGTGAAGTTTGTGTTCTTTTTTCCAAAAGAATCTGAAAAATCTGATCCCACACTATTCCAAGTATAAACTCGGACCTTAGGATCACAGCAAGACCCCATTAAAATTACAACTCGAAGGCTCTAAACATATCAAGTTAGTAAAACTTGTTGATGACTATTTGTACGGTCAAATAACATTACGCAACAAAGCGCAAATCGCATGCAACAAGTCCAAAAGTTCAAAAACAAAACCAATGTGTCAATTTTTGAAAAAAACAAAAACAAAACCAACTATTTGACAGTAATACCTTCCATTATTCTAAGGAAGAAAGCATTTCACTTGAAAGAAAAACATGTTATTTTTTGTTTTAGGAACATTTACAAAATCCTTATTTCAAACCTAAAGACGCTAAAAGATATGTTACAAAAGCTGGGTGCAATATGATGATGAAAGGCTCAGTCAACTTGAACCTCACGTGCATTTGTAGTTTCATCCTCCTCAATCCTCTTGGGCACAACAACCTTCAACACTCCATTCTTCATTTCAGCTCTAATCTCATCCAGCTTATACAAATCCCCTGGCAAATCCAGTCTAGTCGAGAATCTCCTTCTATTAATCTCCTCTTCATTTTCTTTCGCTTCTTCTCCTTTTATTATCAGAGTCTCCTCCTCCACGCTCACTTTCACATCCTCTTTGCCCACTCCCGGCATATCCATCTTTATATACACCGCCTTCTCGTCTTCCTTCACGTCCCACCCTCGCCGTCTTCCTCCGCGCCCCGGCACGTCCATGAATTGATCCATCATGTTCATCATCTGGCTCAGCGTCCTCGTCGGCGAGAATATGTCGATTGCATCTGTAATTGTACTTCTATCTACTAAGTTATCGAGATTGGGGGAAATCAAAATTAAGAAGAGGGGAGTGAAATTGGAGGCGTACCGAGAGGGAAGAAGCTAGGAGAGGTGCCACGGCGGCGAGCGAGGCTCGGATCGGAGGTGCGGCGATCCGCGTTGACGTTTCCTAGATCGTTGGGGCCGAAGTTAGTGAGCTGAGCATTGGTGTTGAAAGAGCTAGAAACAGAGGCGAAACGGAGAGGATTGAGCAGCTTGGAGAAGAGAGGAGAAGCGGTGGCTTTCCTTAGTGCAATAGATGACGCCATTTTCTTGTGATGGTAGTTCCGGTGTGAAAGTGATTGTGTTAGTGGTCATATATAAAGGTGACTCATGGATATGGTTGGATGCTTGGAGAAGAGCAAAGAAAGTTCCAGAGCTTTGCGTTTCCTTCCAGAATCTGGAAGATTCGTGTCTTTTACACAGCGCCAAACACCCTTGTCTTGGGGCTCTTGTGACTGCTGTTTTTAACTTCGTTTATAAATTTGACTTTATTTTCTCAACGTTTTACTTTCACAGTATTATATTGCTATTGAAAAATGTTCATAAAAATATTAATAAATTTAAAAATTAGTAAAATTATACATTTTTATCAATTTTAAGGTTAAAATAATTACATTGTAAATTCTATAAATAATTAAAAGTAATTTTCAACAATTAAAATTTAATTGACGGTCTTCATTAGCTAGAATGCACAATTTTAATATAAATTCACATTTTCTTTGTAATTTCTTAACAAAAACAAAAATGTTTTTAATAAATAAATACACGCTCCCGGTGAGTATTAGTGCAAGACATAAGATGAGTTATTCTCAATTTGATATCATCACTTAAGCTTTATTGTTTTTAATTTATAAATAATAATTTTAAATTAATAAATATTTATTTTAATGTAAATTTATATATATACAATACTAATATATAGTCTCACTCCACATCAACTTTTAAGCTCAAGTGCATAACTCAATTTTATATTTTTTTTTGAGACAACTGCATCATGCGTGCATAGGTAATTAGATACATTGGTTGGACTCATGCCCTATCTTTTTTAATTTATATTCAATTTAATTTAGCATTGTATATATATAAATTTATACTAAAATAAATTTAGTTCAGTTTAACACTGTCACCTATAAATTAAAAAAAGCATGACCTCAAAATAGTATATTGAAAAAGATTCATATCTTGTAAGGAAATTAACACGTAAAAGCTGATCTTTAAGCTAAAAGCTAGTTTAACATTACTGTTTGAATTACTTTTAAAATAAATTATTCTCACAAACTTTTTTTTATAACCCTCACTAACTTTTAATATTTCTGTTTGATAACCTTCACAAACTTTTAATAGTACTATATATTTTAACTTTAAATAACAAATTTTTAATCTTTTATACTAATTAATTATAAACTGTCTGATTTATTTTTTCTAAAATCAAATCTACAGTTTTCAAGCTTCAAAAAAGTCACAGAAAAAAACTGCAAAAACTCACAGCCAAACTACCCTAAATTAACCACTTTATTCTAAACCACACAAATAATTAATTAGAGTATTATTCTGTCAAAAATACAGTGGTGCCAAAATTAGAATTGAAAAAGAGGCACAAGCTTATAAGAAAATTATATGCATTCTTGTCAGTTTTTTTGCGATATATTACCAGGCTTAACATTCGAGTTATTTGCTATAAGTTCCAATCCACCACATTTAATTAAATTGTCAAACTAATTTCCAGCTTAGTGGACAAATCTAGATTATTAAGTCATTAACACCAATTCGATAATCTATCAAAAGAAGCACAAAAGAAACCGAGAAACACCAAAACGAAAAAGTCCTCAGTTACAAAAAGAATGCATGTCAATAAAGCACCAGTCTCGACTAAAAACACATCACCTGACCTAAACAAGTTTTGCTAATCCCATTAGTAAAGGGCTAAACTAAAACCGTACCATTCTTCGTTTTGGTCTTTTCCCTTTTCGTCATCGTTCTTTGTTTGTTGACAGAAAGTAAACCAGAAATCTATGCAACCAACAGCAAATAGTTAAGACTTCTTCATGAGATATCCCAATATTATGCCAAGCAACCCGACAAAGATGACAAACATAAATGACACACCGCCTCGGTTTTTGTTGCTTTCACGCTTTAGAAGCTCCTGCATTTGGTAATTTGAAAATTTAAGCTATACCCAATAATCAAATATCAACCACTAGACTTGGTCTAGTAGCCACAGCCTCCTCCCAAAGTGGAGAAAGAAGCTGGGGTCCAGGGTTTGAGTCCCAGGTTCCTAAAAACTTAAATGTTCCTATTTCTCAAAAAAAATAATCAAATATCGTAAAGCAGCAATACACATTCATATAGAGGCATTGTGTCCCAAAAGTAAAATAGTGCCTTTAAACACAGAAATAACTGAAGTGACAAAGAAGGCAAAAAGGACCATAAATCATGAAACATAAAATCATCACATATAGTTGTCCCATGAAGCTCTTCTTATTACGTTATGTACGAACTAGAATGTTGTAAAACTGTAGTAAATCGGGGGGGGATTCCCTGAACCCAATGTGGGACGGAGAACCGACGGTAAGAATCCTCACAGAGTGGAAATGAGGACAAGTCCCCGAACTCGCTAAGACTTGTGATTTTTAAATTTGTATAATACTATCAAACAGAGACGAGATATAAAATTGATATTTAGCACCTACCTTATTGTTAATTGTTAAGTAGAGCTTGATGATGAATAGTCTTAATCATAAAGTGTTATTATTAATTTATTTAGTTATTTTTCACTACTTATATATCTTGTTATATTAGAAATTAGCAACCTTACAAATGGGTTAGATATGGGGTAACAACTTACCAAAATTATAAGAGCCAGGGACAAGCTAAGTCAACAGCTAGAACTCTGATTTGAGACTTCAAGAACAACAAGCATTTATTCGGGAATCTGGATGACGGGCTCATAACATAGTCCACCTTTATGTCAAGATCCTAAAACTCTATTTTCCTGCCTTTCTTTGTCTTAAGGTTCTGTAAATATTTCAGGGGTTTCCTTCTAGTATCAAGTTCATAAATATTTCAGGTTTTGTTATTTCCTGGGTATAAAGTCATTTGCCACCCACCTACATATTGAAAGAACTACTATACAACATTGCAGGTGAAAATCATGTCTCACAGATTATGAGATGAAGTAGTCTACAGATGCCTACCCTCTGCATGTCATATTCTTGTCAATGAATGCCTGTCGCCAAACCTAGAAGCCTTTATAACTCTTGGGAAAAAGTAAAGAACAATTGCTTACTTCTTCTCAGTGTCATCATCATTTAAGAAATCAGAATGGACACTATTAAACTGTACCTATCAATTTCCCTACTCTAGTCTAACCTCCAAAATCGCATCTGAATTTCCATATAGTACTAGCAAATCCAACCATGAAACAGCTACTAGTATTACAGAATAAAAAAGGGGGGAGTCTGCAAAGTTTATTACCATTACCATAGCCTAGCACAAAACAGCTATCAACTATTCAAACTTGAAGACCAGAGACATAATTCATTTGTTCTAACTTTTAATTAAGTTGAAATTTCATAACGTGATAGAAAAGAAATCTAAGGCATATCAGCAAATGCAGAATAAAGATGAACCATGCATAAATCAAGCAATATAGACAGAGAAAAAACTTTTACGCTATCAATCCGAATTCAGAAAAAATTGACCCCAGAACAATTCGCATACGTGACTCACCATTTCCTGGCGGAGCCTGGCATGTTGTTGAAGTGCACTATTTTTTTCCTCTGTCAGCTTAGAAATAAGAGCTTTTGCCTGCAGAATCAGAAAGTACAAACAGAGACCAAATTATATTGGAATGACCAACACAAACCAGATAAACCCAACTACAAAACAACACATTGACATTGCTCACTAGCCTGTAATTCAGTGTAACAGAGATATAATAGTTGTACAATAAGCAAAAAACATGAAGATACATGTCAGTGTACATATAGAGCTATAGAATGCAGATAATCAATTACAGAGACACAATACTTGTTTTTGGAGGGGAAAAGAAAAAATTATAAAATTTCTTTCACAGAAGCATCAAAATAAGACACTAAGTAGGGCGAAAAGCAGGAAGAAAATAAACCCACCAACAATTTCAAATCTCTTCCTAGGGGAAGAACAGAAAATATCACTCAAAATATGTTGTCATTCTCATTCACAATTAAAAAAACAACCATCCTCACAAGATAGATTTACATTCCATTTCTACCTAGACGTCTGCAATTCGAATGATGAGAATAAGCGACACATTAACATATTGTGGTACAATATTCAACCAACCAAGAGTTTGGAATGAAAAAAATGTAACCAAGGTAAATATTAAAATGCAATAAACTACAATAATAGAGAAAACACATAACTTGCATGTATATTTCAAATGCAGCTCTAACATTCAATTACCTGAATTTAAGTGTAGACTTATAAGGAAAAAAATCATACTAATTTCATCATGCTTTGCTACCAGTTAAAGTTATCATCTATCATTCGTTGGTTTGCTCTGCAATGCCATTATCAGTGGTTTTTATTTTCTTTTATTCATGGCGTTAGAAGATCCATATAGCCGACACCACCTAGCGTGGGATTTACGGCTTAATTGGTTGGTTGGTACACACCTCACCACTGAGTCACAATGCACTCGTATATGACTACATCCAATAATCTAGCCCATTCTTAAGAAAGCAGATTTCTCATCTGATGCTTGGCTAAGGTTATTTTTGGCCATACCGTTTAATTGAACGTTGATAGCATAGCATACACCTACATGCCTCCGCTGGACTTGCTTAGTTGGTATTTGGTTATAATCTTAAACCATCTTACATTCTTTCTATCTTCTAGCAGATATTTTTTCTGCAACTTGTAATTTAACAACATCAGACAGCAACTTGACGTCAAAAACTAACACTCTCCATACTAATACTCTCATAGTCTCATTTGCTAACTTAAAACGACATAAATTTTGGGAAAGTAGAGGTTCTAGTCGTTCGTCAATCAAATTGCATTGAACATATGTGATATACTTTGAAGGAGGCACTAAGCACACCTTGAAAACAAATATGAGCCAAAAATAAGAAAATGCTGAAGCCTACGAGTCAAATAAGAAGCTCCCAAGTCTAAGCTAGTTAGCCAGAAAATCGGATTATCATAAATGCATGCAAAATAAACCATATGAATGAGCTGCAGAAGCTACTAATCATAACAACCAAATCCAAAATGAAAACCGATGGAAAAAGATTTTACCTCTACAGTTTTTTCTTGTGGTTCAAGCCGTTCAGCAAAAGATTTTGCAGCCTTCATTCAGCCAAAAAGGCAACACAAATCCCATCAATATCTTAAGCTAACAAAGATATCATACTAGAAAAATAAAAAGTAATCTCCAACATGAAGGATCAATTAAAACTACTAACATTAGAAAACTCCACGCCATTTGTATGGCCGTTGTCTGACACAGAACCCCTAGGCGACGAACCTTCATCAGATCCTTCTGGAACAGGAGAAGGGGGTTGAGGTGGAGAAACATAAACCACTTTCAATTTGCACTCTTCGACATGATGTCCTGCCTCCTTGTTGAACTAGACAACCAACATCATCAGTGAAAACCTCCAAAAGATGCACTATCAAATTCTATTTGTAAAACAAGGCTGTCAACTGTAATTACCATCTCTGCATTGATATCCTTTGCAGCTGCACCATCATGTGTTTTCACACTCTGAAGCAAAAACTTATCCTTGCATTGCATGTCAGGAGGTGCCTCCTTTTGTGCTTGCATAGTAACTAAATGAAAACAAAGTTAACCAAATCCCTAACTACAAATTCCCTCATAAACCATTAACCAAGAGTAAAATAGAAAATCAATAATATTAGCACCTATTACATCACATGTTGACCGAGGCAACACAATCCCAGCATTTGGTCTGACACAATACTTCTTAGGATTCGTCGTCTTGACCTAAACACGTAGCAATAATCAGAGATTCTAATAGCCCAAGAATCCCAGCAACATTTAAACCATAATATAACGGAAACATAATCTGCGTTTTCAATGTGAAATTTGAGTCTCCAGTGTATGTGCCATTACAAATGGTTATTATGCTAATTACTGGTCAATAGAATAAACAGTTAGCACTGATTTATATTTTGAACGTAAAACTGAAATCGTTCTTTTTTTCAACATGAAAACTCTAGTTAAGAACAGAATTCTTTCACTTTTTTCATGCTTTTCCCCCGAAACCGAACAGAAATACACAGCATCTTCTCTGATCCAGGAAAACAACTAGAAAAACAAATTTCCGCTGGAAAGTTGAGAAAATAATTACCTTAAAAGCCACATAATTATCGGTTTTATTGGACAACTGAAGAGAACACGAGATCTGCTTCTTCAATTCAACTAATTCAAAAGACAATTACAAAGAGAGTTAGAAATCGGAAAAAAAACACAAGAAAAAAACACAGATCCAATGAAACTTACATGGAAACTTGAGCTCCAGAGGCTCGATGGAAAGCAGCTCTCCCGTACTCATCTCGAAACAAATTTGATGGGATTTTTCGAAAATCGAAAACCGAAAAAAACAAAAAAATAAATAAAAACGAAACGACAGTAGTGTCTTTGAAAGAGACGATCCGAAAATATATGAGAGTTTGTGGAATCTGTTGATTGAAAAGCGATTTGGAAAATTAGAATAGACTGGCGGAGAGATCGAGAGAGAGACAAGAAATAGCGAGAAATGGAAATTTTATGAATGATCAAAAGATGGGACGACTGCCTTTATTTTGTTCATGTTTTCCATTTTTATTTTATTTTGTCTATTGTTTTATAATTACGTAGCCATTATCTCATTATCAATACAAATCAATTAATTAAGCTTTAAATTTACGTTAGATAGAGTTAATTATATAAATTTTTTAATGCTATGAAGCTCTATTATTCTCTTATATGATTATATTAATTTTTGTCACACATTTTCTTTAAAATTGTCACATATATTTTAATTGTGATGTTTAGAAAGTAATAGTATAATAATTCTGAATTCTACTGGTCAGGAAAGTTTGCAATGGGAAACCGAAAACATTTTTATTAAGACCATCTTAAAATATAGGCCAAATGCATTATTTTTTTCCTATAAATTTGGTCCCATATATCATTCTCAACTTTTTGCAGTATTCTATTAGTATCATGAACATATGAAAAGGTCAATTTATTAATGTTCATATTAGCTCATTAATTACCGATGTATTTTAGCTAGTATTGAGTAAAAACTCAAACTTGATGGGTTTAATGTGATATCTGACCTTTTAAATAAATTTCACACATTTTCTTACCACCGCCATTACCATCTGCAGTTTATCAATGCATACGATAATTTTAGCCTTTCTCAATGGTTCATTGAAGTATGATATTATACCCTTAGGATATTACAATATGGTTTTTTTTAAAATTTTGTTTTAACATTTGATATGATATGATTTTTTTTAAAAAAAAGTTTAATTTGATTTGATCGAGAATTATTGCTACCTAAAAGTACTACGTAACAAGTACATAGGGTGGTGTAGTATGGTAACCAGAGTGTATACCATCAGGGAGTAGCCTTAAATGGTCTGAGATTTCTCTATTAGAATAAATGGTCTGAGACAGGGCCGTCTCGATGATTTTCGGGGCCCTGAGCAAAAAAGAAAATATGGGCTCTTGAAATTTTTGGGTTCGATGTTATCATTTAAGAGTTCTTTATATATGAATACTTTTTTTAAAGCAATTTTAATTATGTTTTCACAATCAATTTTATCTAAATTATTGATATTTTTTAAAGATATAAGAATACAATATCTTTTAAATTTGTTTGATAAAATAACTTTAATTAATATACGGTATCAAAGTATCTAAAACATACATTGAAAATATTATACTAATATTTGTTTCGTTTTCAAAATAAAAATATTTATCAAATTTTTATATTCAATATGTAATATTAACTTTTACATTTAATATTATAAATCAAAGAACGAAAGAAAATTGAATAATAAAATTGCTTGTTTATGATAAAAAAAAGTACCTTATATAAGTTTAAATTAATACGAAATTGAAATAAAACTTAATTTAAAAATAGATGTTACATTATTACTTATAAATAGTAAAATAATACATACTGGAACATCTTGTTAATTATTTCTACTTTGAAGGAATTGAGAGATAACTATTTCAAAAATATAACATTTCTATTAAAAATATGGTAATAACATTAATCATAATAATTAACTTATAAAGTTAAATTTTGGCCAAACCCCCTTTTTTATCCATGTGGTATAACAGGTTTACCCTTTTGGTCTCTAGGGTATACACATTTCCTTTCCAGTCCCCGTACTATACATTCCATTGCCAAATCGGTCCCTCACTTAACGGAATCATTAAATTTATGACATGTGGGAGCCACATGTCTTGATTTTTGATGGCGTGGACAAAAATATTCAAAACTGAAAAATTAGTTTTCAATTAGGTACAAATTTTTATTTTATTAAATTTCCTCTTTGTAATTTGTATCCTCTTCAACATGATTGAGTCTCTGTCAAATTCAGTAAAACTGAATCAAAGTTAAATTGATTCATCAATATCTCAAACATATCCAAATTAAAAAACACAAAATTGAATCTAATGTATAAAAGGCACATATATATTGGGGAAGGAATTAACTTTCATTTGTAGGATATATCGAATTGGTATATGCAAAAGCTATTACAAGCATAAGGGCTCCTAACTTTCTTGAACCATAGAGCTTATGAGCGACAACCATATCATCTTTTGCAAGAACGACCCAACTCAATAAGCAAGCTAGATCCTGATTTCCAGTATTTAAGCTTAGATTTCAAATCCTGCAATCTTTATCAACTTTTGCCAAATCTATTTAAATTTCATGCACTCCACACTCCAGATTCATCTTTGAAACAGAATATCTTCTCTCCATCACAATCTCACTATGAAATCAAGACGCACTCGAAGACCTCCTATACTCTTCATCAGCTGACTAGAGATGGTGACCACTTGTCTCTACACTATTATAACAATGGGATTTTGGTAAGGTTTCCATCTTTTCAAACCATAAGTTGCATCACTGTAAAGTGAAAAAGAATCCAAATCAGCATTAAGTGAAAGAAAATATCAAGTAAACTTTATTTTGAAATGGGATTAGGGTTTCGAACTGAAAGAGGAAAGAATATGTTAGTTGAATTTGTTGGAAATTTTGAAAGAGATGAACAAAAATGGAAGGGAAGTGATAACTTAGAATTTATGAACTTTATCAATTATATTATTCCACAAAAATCATACAATGCTTAGCCTTTATATAGGGTTTTAACATTAACTAAAAAGACCCACTAACACATTACAAAACTCCACTAACCTAACAAATAAAAATCTAATTTTAATAAAAACATAACAAAAACCACTACTTGCACTAAAGCACATTTAAATAATAATGACATAATGGGAATAATTTAGGCATATTCAACACTCCCCATTTCCTAAAATATTCCAAATGAAAAATAAATGAAAATTCCAAGAGCACTTATCTCTTGAACCGATGGTGCACTTGTCACTGATCAACTTGTTGATGCACTTCTCACCAACTTTCAACTAATGATGCACTTTCTCACCAGTAACTTGTTGATGCACTTGTCACCAACCTTCAACTCATGAAGCACTTCTCTTCATAAACCTTTACACAATTTTTTCATCTTGTATTTCTTCAATTTTGTTGCCCATCCTCACAAGCCCTATAAGATCATGTATGCTCTGTTTACCAATTGTTGAAAATTTTGGAGGAGATGAACAAAAATAAAAGGGAAATGATAACTTAGAATTTATGAACTTTATCAATCATATCATTCCACAAAAATCATACAATGTTTAGCCTTTATATAGGCTTTTAACATTAACTAAAAAGACCCACTAACACATTACAAGACTCCACTAACCTAACAAATAAAAATCTGATTTTAATAATAACAAACCAACAAACCACTACTTGCACAAAAGCACATTTAACAACTAATGACATAATGGGAATAATTTAGGGATATTCAACACTCTCCCTTGCCTAAAATATTCCAAATGAAAAATAAATGAAAATTCCAATAGCACTTCTCTCTTGAACCGATGGTGCACTTGTCACTGATCAACTTATTGATGCACTTCTCACAAACTTTCAACTAATGATGCACTTTCTCACCATTAACTTGTTGATGCACTTGTCACCATCCTTCAACTCATGAAGCACTTTTCTTCGTAAACCTTTAAATAAATTTTTCATCTTGTATTTCTTCAGTTTTGTTGCCCATCCTCACAAGCCCCATAAGATCATTTATGCTTTGATTACCAATTGTTGGAAATTTTGGAGGAGATGAACAAAAATAAAAGGGAAATGATAACTTAGAATTTATGAACTTTATCAATCGTAACATTCCACAAAAATCGTACAATGTTTAGCCTTTATATAGGCTTTCAACATTAACTAAAACGACCCACTAACACATTACAAGACTCCACTAACCTAACAAATATTCCAAATGAAAAATAAATGAAAATTCCAAGAGCACTTCTCTCTTGAACCGATGGTGCTCTTGTCACTGAACAACTTGTTGATGCACTTCTCACCAACTTTCAATTAATGATGTACTTTCTCACCATTAACATGTTGATGCACTTGTCACCAACCTTCAACTCATGAAGCACTTCTCTTCATAAACCTTTAAACAATTTTTTCATCTTGTATTTCTTCAATTTTGTTGCCCATCCTCACAAGCCCCATAAGATCATTTATGCTTTGATTACCAATTGTTGGAAATTTTGGAGGAGATGAACAAAAATAAAAGGAAAATGATAACTTAGAATTTATGAACTTTATCAATCATATTATTCCCCAAAAATCATACAATGTTTAGCCTTTTCATAGGCTTTCAACATTAACTAAAAAGACCCACTAACACATTACAAGACTCCACTAACCTAACAAATAAAAATCTGATTTTAATAGAAACATAACAACAAACCACTATTTGCACTAAAGCACATTTAACAGCTAGTGACATAATGGGAATAATTTCGACAGAATTGGAAATTTTTTCAAAAATGATAAATATACAGAGATGAAGTTCTGGTGATTGTATGATTTGGTTTTTAGGGATTTCAAACACCAAACATTGAAGCTCAGTAAAATCGATTGAAAATATTAATATTTTTGCCCACGTCATCAAAAATAAAAACATGTGGCTCCAACATGGCACAAATTTAATGAATTCGTTAAGTGAGGGACCGATTTGGTAATGAAACGCATAGCACGGAGATTGGAAAGGAAACATGTATACCCTAGGGATCAAAAGGGTAAACTTATTATAGCTTGTTATAGCACAAGAACAAGAAATGGGTTTAGCCTTAAATTTTTATCTTCAATGACTATTATTTAATATTATATAAAAATTTTATATTAATAAATAAATATTTTAATGTTAATCTCATTTAATGCAAATAAATATAGTTAAGATGTAATTTTTTATTATTGAAAATAAATAAACCTTTTTTTAAGAGAAAAAAGAGTAGAGTTGGTAAAAAGTTAGTAAGGGGATTCGATCCTTGCAACTCAAGTATAAAAGCGCACACCTCTACCACCATATTGCATCTAAATTAACATTCATTTGCTATACGTTAATATACATATTACCTTTTTGTTATACCCATATTATAACTTAACTAAAATTTTCGGTCCCCTAAAATTGGGACCCTGAGCGATCACTCCACTCGCTCCCCCTAATAGTCGGCCCTAGTTTGAGATTTCTCTAGTAGATTAGCTTGGAGGGTTTTCTTTAATTTGAGGTTGGTTAACTCATAAATAAAGAACAAAAATATAAAGTAAGAAAGTAACAATGATAAAGACATAAGTTTTAGCTATCCACAAACATTCTAAGGTTTTTTCCATTCAAATCATGCAAATAGCATGTTTAAGAACATCGGATATCTCAACTTAATTTTCCCAAACTTACATCTTGGCCTCACTCGGTTTCTAAAACTATTAGCTTAAGTTTTCTGTTAGTACTTGTTAAATAAACAACCATGCATTAAATTTAGTTGATCATTTAACAAAGTAAAACACTTGGTATGAGGGCAGAGGTTGGCGAGTAACTCCGGTTTTGGTTAGTGGCGAAATGAGACTTACCACATTATGTTTTCTAAATAAACGAGGTTAGTCTCGATGTCACACGAAATACAATATATGCATTGTCTTAATCTCTTCATTTGAAAACATTCTTTTCTAAGGAAATCAGTTCATTTAAAATTATTTTACATACAAAATTTTGTATGTAAAATAATTTGAAATAAATTGAACTCAATGCTCCCAAACACATCTGTGAGCACGGTCCGCTCAGTATGATGATGATTAATACCTATTCATATGGATGTCCGAATGTCGAAAGTGCTACGAATCGAATGACTCTTCCTTGTCCAAAATCCCTTGAATAATCCTCAAAGTATCCTAAAGGAAAGAACCTCATACCAACAATTTCTTGTCCAAACTTTCGGAAACTCCAAAAATTTCCAACGGTCAAAAGTTAGCCTTGGATGTTGGAAACCACGTGTAAAAATTTCAGAAAAATCCAACGGTTGGATATGTGTCGATCGACGGTTCTCATATGTGTCAATTGACGCATCTTGCTGCTGACACGTGTCAAGTCTAGCAATGACTCAGCAAACCTACACATGTGTCGATCAACGGTTATCACATGCATCGATTGACGGTTCTTGGACAGGTGTCAAGTCTAGTGATGACTCATCAAAGCTACAACCGCCCAAGAAGTGTCGATCGACACAAGTTGCCGCCCAACTTGCATCGATCGACGGTCACCGCCCAAGAAGTGTCAATCGACACAAGTTGCCACCCAACTTGCGTCGATCGACGGTTGTGTATTCCCTATAAAAAGAACGCGATCGCTGCTCATTTTGAACAACATTCGAACGAAGAACAACATTTGAACGAAAAACAACTTTCAGACGGAGAAAAACATGAAAAACGCTCTTAAAAGTTCCTTTTTGCGGATTCCCTGAATCCATACCAAAAAGCCCTTCCTTTATCCCAAAATCCTTCCCCCGACAAATTTCAGGGGAATCCATCACTCAGGTATAAACATTTTCCCTTTATTTTATTTATTTCATTATTTCTGTATAGGAAAACTATTTTTAATTAACTAATTAAATATAAATATCTCGAATCAAATATACAAGTAACTATTTTATCCGAACTCGGAATCTCTACTTTATAGGTATAGGAATTCCACCCGGATTGGCTATACCGTAATTTCTGGTAGAGCTGAACCGGATGGCGACTCTTATACTTTATAAAATAGGGTTTCTGACCCTGCTTTAATCTATATGGTTTTCATCAAAAACAATTCTCTAAAGACCAATCACTAGAGAGGATCCCACGGTCCTTGTTGCCAAGCACCCCAAAAATGTAACCGAGCCCCGCGCTCGAACCGCAACGGCTCCCTGCATGAAAACCCGGGAGCCCGCGCGCCCGCCGTTGCAGGTAAAAGTCCGCCCGCTTACAACATCTAAAGGATTATTATCAAAAAAGAAACTTAAAAGTGTTTTAAGGGATTATTATTAACAACTACTGTCATGCTGCACATTTTTTTGTAAAAAGAAATGCGTGAGATTCAAATCCTCACACAAAATACCATAAAAGGATCAAAGTGTTTTTGTTATGCAATCTATAAATACTTGTTAGGTTTTATATTACTCATATATCATACCCAAAAAAAATTCGAAGCTCTCTAGCACACGGTCGCTCGGGTTGCTCCCAAATAGCCGAACACGATGATTATTACACAATATCATTAAAAGAAAAGAGTAAATTTGTTATAAAGTAGTAACTGATTTTATTGCTTGCACTCGCTTTAGTGTTATTTAAAAACTGATGTGGAAGGAAGAGGCAATATATAATATAAACCTAATAGGTATAGCCAAGCCTTTCCTTATTAGTTATCATAAACAATAAACAGATAATAAAAAAACCACCAGTAAGTGATTATTTATTTAATTGACAAGTAATAGCCAAGAAACATATATGTAGAGTAGGAGATGGATCATATAACGGAGGAAGAAATTGTTGAAGCGGTGCATTTGAAACCCTGGGGAGCTTTCTTTTTGCAGACAGCCATCAATAAATGCATAGCAAAATTAGGTTGCAGACTATAAACTTCAAGGATATTAGCATTCATGGCTTCACAAATACAAACAGCGGCATCGACATCAAGAAGGGGTTGAATTTTTTGGCAAAGGTTGAATCTTGTGAGTCGGGTGTAATCGATTGAGCAAGTTGTAGCACTAACCATGCTCAACACGCAAAGTTCACGCACAGCAACAACGCAATGCTGGCTTGGCTTCTTGATGCCATTTCTCGATCAGTTATACCAAAATTATAATTGACTTTAAGATTATTTTTTATCTTTTGATTCAGCTAGCTTCTTGCTTGATGCATTTGATGGATTGGTTTTGAATGGTGTTTATCAATGTTGTTAGACCTGGTCTAACCCGACTGTTTGGACCGGAATAACCCGATAGGGAAGTAAAAACAGGCCGTTTCATGCTAAAAGTTCACTAGAAGTTGACCCATCAAATACCCGTTGATCCAGGGGATGTCAATGACTTGAATTTTTTTCATTTTAATTAATATATATTGTAGTCTATAAAGTATAGATGATTTAAAAATTTAATGAAGTTAATTTCAATGAATCTCGTACCCTTAAATGTCAATTTTTCACTTTTGATTTAAAATTTTTTGTGTCATGACATTAAAAATTTAACAATTAAACTTACATATGGTTTCAAAGTGAATAATTGTGATGCTTTTTTAATTTTAAATAATGATCATTAGATCTCTGTTTTATTCTTTTTTGTTTTTGATCTTGTAACTTTATTTAGTTTTCAATAACAAAATAATTAGTTTTGCTAGTTAATAAATGATGAAAATTGTGGAGTAAGTATTCACACACTACTTTTAATCTTAATTTTAATAGTATGCAACAGTTTGGTGTTACTATATCATACTTTATTCTTTTAAAATATTAAAAATAATAATTTTTAACAGTTCTATTCTAACCGATTGAACTCTGATTTAACTCGGTTGATCATCGAGTCTTGACTCTTTACCTTCACCGGTTTCAAGAGTCCAGACTAAATCTGACAATCATGGTATACTTACGGGCTCAAATTATATGTTTCTCTTTAAAATTTGATAATTTTTAGCGTGGCGGACATTGCCTTTGGGCATGTGAGTGCTTTTGGCTAACAATTGGAAAAAAGAAGATTAAAAAGCATTAGGCAAAAAATGTAGTAGAAATTTTGAATGCAAACATAATTCTTAAGTCAGAATTAAACAACTCAACCAGTTTGTTCTTGAATCCTCATTAATTAATTTTCCGCCTTACTGGATAGGAAATATAATGATAGTGTATAATTACTAGATGATTATTTCTCATAAAAAAGTTATATGATAATGCTTGTGATCCTATCATTTGATAAGCAATATTTTTTTTCCCATCTGGTTCGCCGGAGCTTCGCTTCGACTACGTCCAGATCCGATTCAGTGTTAGAATTTCGGGGATTACTTGGATGTTTCTGAAGTCGCGAATACGCTGTCAGATTGAAATTTATTTGGTCGGTTCACCAAACTTTCAATCGGATAAAATCAGGAATTGAATCAAGAACAAAAAATTTTATTTGCTATGAAAATATCAACCAAGTTTTATGTATATTTGCCAATCTCGACTCCGCCAGGGGCTGCTGCCCCTTAGACCCCGCACCCGGGGCGTTTCCCCCGGACCCCACAAATCGTAACAGAACCTGAATAAGTGTGCACTCCGCACTCTCCCGACTTGTTCGGTGAAATGTCACGATTGCATTGGTCAATTAGTCGATTCAATTACACTAAAATACTAGCACCCGGGTCACGCACCTTGTTGTGGTGGGTCTTCTAATAAGGATTTTCTGCATTCACTAGGACTCGAACTCGAGACCTTGCTTAAGCGATATCAAGTCGCTTACCACTTGTACCAATCCTACAACAAAGAAAAAGAGCTTTTAAGCATAACGGAAATTATTTTGAAGAAAGTTTGGCAATAAACTTGTGTTATCATATGGTCAATCATGAACTGATCTCCTAATAGAAACCACATGATCATGTCCTATGTATAAGTTCACTTTGTATAATTTTTGTACTCGATAACTTTTATGAATAATTTTATGGGTCCATGGAGAAAAAAACCACAATTTTCTTGCTTGCACTATTTTATCAATATGCATCCCTCCAACTAAGCATGACTTAGAATAATGTTGAATCATACATTTATTTTGTACATGCTTATCCCCTGAAAATAACCAAAGACTTATTTTCTTCCAAACTATTCTTTTATTTTAGGCACGATGAATTACCATTTTCCTCAATTTGTTTCGTTCTACCTATTGCCCCCTTAAACTTTAAAAAGATCTTTATAGACTCCTTAATTTTAAATAATGCTCTAGTTTGGCAATTGAATACTATAGTCAGCTTATGATTGGTTTGAATTTTTAAAAATATCATTCTTCTGATACACTTTTTAAAAATTAAGGGGACTACGTGCACATTTTTAAACTTCAGAGCTAGCATGTGAAATGAGACAAATAAAGGGAGCTGGTGATAAATTTAGCCTTTATTTTATTGAACAGACAAATAAATTACTTGCCTCTTGAACTTGCTCAATTTCTCATCACTCATTCTCAACTTTAAAAGGTATATCGTTATAAGATGATTTATGTCTTCTTTGAGCATCTAACTTTTCTTAAAAAAAAGGCTAAATGCATCTTTACCCCCTTAAATTTGGCAAAATTTTTTTACTGCCCCCCAAAACTTTCAAAAGTTTCTTTCAGCTCCCTGAACTTGACATAAATGTATTAGTTTGCCCCCTGAACTTGGCAAAAGTGTATCATTTTTCCCCTTGAATGCCACTTGTCAACTTTTGATTGGAAAGAGAAAAAAATATTTTTGAAAAGTCAAACTAATCAGAATATGACACGTGGCATTCAAGGAGTAAAATGATACACTTTTTTCAAGTTTAGGGGGGCAAACTGATACATTAATGCCAAATTCAGGGGGCTGAAAGAAACTTTTGAAAGTTCAGGGGGGCAGTAGAATTTTTGTGCCAAGTTTACGGGGGCAAAGATGCATTTGGCCTAAATTTTTTTATGAAATTTCGCTTACATTAAATAGAAAAAAATCCCCACTCACCTCGAATGTGGTTCGAACATGAGACCTCTAGATACTACAAGTTCAATCTGAACCATTTGGCTAAAACCCCTATTGCAATTAATGTACATTAAAAGGTGAGAATTCAATTTATGGATATATCTCAGAAAAGAAGTCTCTCAGAAGCTAGATACTTTGGATAAGAGTTTTGAAGATAACAAAATATAAAGACTGCATAACACGCTCAGAAGGCACACCAAGCTAAAAGACAAAGAAGCTCAGAAGTATTTTAATGAGAGGTGTTATTCATTAGATCAAATTAATGTTGAAGCATCATCTAAGAACCTCTCACATTCCAGAGCAAAACCATAATCTCAGAAGAAAGAATTGACAAGTTATCGCTTAGAAGATAAAAGAAGATTCTTATGCCGAAAGAGCAGATTTAGAAGATAGTGAAGACTCAAGTTCACAAGATCAGTCAAGCCTCCAAATGCAAAAGAACTCAACACTCACAAGTAAGAAGCACAAAGGAAACTTCAGAGTTTGAAAATCATCAAATATCTTAACTCTTGAAGTATGACACAAAGGGCTATCTCAATGATCAAAGAAAAATAATCGGAAGAAGAAAACCTCAAAGGACAGAGCACATGACTCTCTAAAAAGAGAAACAATTCTCTCCTCAGAGTCTATCATGTCAGAAGGAGCATCACAATCTAACATATTATCTCAGTGGCTATTAAGGAATAACCAAGCCCAAAAGGACATCTCCTAGAGATAGATTACTGCTCCAACACCAAGTTTCTCAGAAGCATCAAATATCTCTAAGAAATTGAAAATCCCTAGGCAACTCACGTGACTTCACTTTTCCAAGAATGGTTGTCCTGATCTCTACGATCCTATAAAGTTGGACACCTACCTTAAACTAAAAGAGATATGATAGTGAGTTTACATATAAGGGCAAAAGTTACTCTTAGCCACTTGACACCTGATGTGCAAAAAGCAAAAAGTATCGGAATGGTTTAACTGCTAAAATTCAAAGCACAGAGACACATCTAACGGGAAGAAAGACTCCAGTCTACAAATCAATCCAACGGTCCTTAAGGAAATTGCTGTTTAAAGACAACATTAAAAGACTTCTCAGAATAGAGCCATTCTAAGGAATGTACTTGTCTTACAGCAATGGTCATAAAGAAGACTCTCCCAAAAGGTGCGCACCAATGGTCATATTCAAGGCAAGAGAGTATAAATAAGCCTCTATCTACAACAAGCACAACTTCGAGCAACTTTACAAAAAGTACACTTAAGAAAATCACAGTAGTGCAAATCTCAAAAGCAAACAAATTATAATTTGTATCAGTTTTTAAAATAAAAAGCTCGCTAGAACAAAATAATTAATATTTGTTATAAAAGTGATTCTCGATAACAAAGTGCAAGAGTGCTTAATCTCTATCAATCCACTCCGAAGGTGATCAAGACTAGGCAAGTGAGGCTTGGTGAGGTATTGGATGTTAGGAAGTGATAGTCATATTGAACATGCATAACTGGCATGGTGAAAATCCAAAAATTTTGTCCCTGTCCCCATGAACTCCTATTAGTTGCATATGAATTAAATAAAGCCTTAACTAAATAATTCTTTACCTAGGTTAGCATGCATAGGCTAGGCATACCATAATTCTAAATTATATCCTAACATAAATATTTTATACTAAGCATGTTGTAACCCTAAGCTATAACCTAAGCATGGTATAACTCTAAGCTATAACCTATGCATAAAATAAACTAAACATGCAAAAACAACTTAAGCATAATTATTAAGTCTAAAAACACTTGAAGAAAAGGGTCTAATAATTAAAAGAGAAAGAAATAAAACTTACCAGTTGAAGCATGCTTTAGCAGAACCTCCTTGCACAAGCCTCCAAGCCTAGGATAGCCTCTATGAGTATCCACACGAACCCCACCAACCAAAACCTCCCCGAGAGGAAGAACTAACGAGGCTTGAGTAGTTGCTAGACTACTCTAGTCCAAAAGCCCCACCCGAAAATATTAACTAGAGGTTCCTCGAAAAAATATTCGAGGCCCCTCAAAAAATAACTTACTCAAGTAACCCAAGAGATTTTTCTTTATGAATCTCTACTTAGGATTTATGGTTGAACTTATTGCATTAAAAAAGGTGAAAGGGGGTGCCTATTTATAGGCTTGGGGAGCAAAATGTTGCTCCCCATTTTCAATGTGGGATAGGGTGAAAACCCTATCCTACGTGGGTCATGCACGCAGATCCAAAGGATCCGCATGTTTGTGGGCTTGCCTTGCTCGCGAGCTGGGCCTCGCGGCCCATACAGCGAGCCCAGCTCGTGGCATGCCTTATGGGTTGCACATGTGTAGCCCATTTTCATGGGCTGCCATGAGCACTACCCAGCAGTTCTCGTGCACCTTTCGGTGTACTCCAGGAATTCGAACCTGTACAAAATATATTTCGTATTTTTCGGTCCAATTTAACTCGCCAAGGCAAAATTCCCATTTTAATCATTTTCAAATAAATATTTATTTTATGACCCTAATAAATTAGTTATCGATCAAAATAAATTCTTGGCTTATCCAAAATGATCTAATCATTTTTAACCAATAAAATAATAATCCAATTATTATTATGTTATATTTTTGTAATAGAATAAATCTATTAGTTCTTTACTCAATCCGATGGAGGTCCAATGTGCATGACCTTATAGGATCTCGAAGTATTGAGCTGTGAAGGCTTAACCAACCCTTGTTCTACTAGAACCATTAGCTCGAGGTTCTAGACCATGAATAGAACTTGATTACCTTAAACGACTGTAGTATGCCTCTAGCAAGGGTCTACCATCCCCCATTACTTAGAATGTCATTTGTGCTTAGGACTTAATCCCGGTTAATGTAATAGTTGTCCAATGCGATGAACTCCTTCCATACTTTAATATTAGTACCATCCGGTTTATAGGGTTCGGTTAAAGTGTTGACCCACTAATAGTAAGGTTGCTCCAAGCTATCCCAGTTATTAACTTATTACCGAAGTATATTGCCTTTTACCATAGTGTGTTTTACTAGAAACTATTTCTATCAAATACGTACTCTGATCAGAGGTTTATAGCAATCATAACTTCAACAAGCGGCCAGGTACAACTCGTTAATATATTCGGAGCGATGGATTCTTTCTAACTACATAGCTTACCAATGGGCTATCATCACTATAATCATAACCACTCATGACACCGTAAATTAATGAGTGTATGGGAATGACCCAAAGTGTAGCGATGGTATCACACAAGGTAACTAGCATCTCAAGTATGAGGATATTCGCAAAGTTTATTGCATGAAGATAAACACTAACACATTAATTCATACACCAAGTGTTTACCTTACCGTGGTCTCCCATATATCTCCTAGATACATCCATGTGTCAAACTTAAGACACCACCTTTAGTCCTTAGCAGATTGACTGCTTGGACCCTTTCCAAGAAAGTTGACCACATGCTAGTCTTACCGCCTCATCAATATCCTTTCTCGATGAAACTGATAGTTTAGACATAATCATAATTGCACATGAAGCAGGTCTCACTAAATATAGTCCAACTATAATTTCTCTTACTTCATGCTATGATAAGTTAAGAACTTTAGTATACATACATCAATGAATATATTTTAACTAGTCATAATATATATAAGCGTATCGATATAAACAAAAGATTAAATGCCTTTATTAATTAAATAAATTGTTCGTACCATTACATAATTAAGATATATCTCACTAATTGCCTTAAGGGCATACATCATATCTAACATTATAGTTACAACAGACTAAGCGTGGGTGCTGAGGTCTTCAATCCTAAACACAACTTGGCAAAGTTGGGGCTTTAGAAGAATCTAAGAGAAGGGCACTCTTAGATTGGGAAATCGAAAGCAGTAAGAGGAGGAAACTCTGGGCGGGAAATAGGATTCCAATTTTAAAGGCTTTTCCACCTCATAAGGAGTAGTAGATAGTGGGTTTAAGCTCAGAGGAGGAAACTTCAAGGGCTGGATATAGGCAGGACCGAACCAGTATAGAAATTCTGTGTTTGATTTTCTATACATTGTCCTTATTTACTTTGTTTACTTTATCCTATCTATATCTTGTCAACAAGAAAAATTACCATTACATATCAAAAACCATTAATCAATAGACTTTAAATCAATTTGCAAAAGTTAAACTCAGTTAAACTGATCAGTTTATTATTTTACATCTAAATCGAAAAGGAGTCAATCACCCCCCTCTAAGTCCTATATCACCCCTTAATAGGGACCAACAAGTAGTATCAGAGCTATGATCATTAAATTTCATAGACTTAATAATCTAGAGTTTAAAGATCCCAATGGGTGATAGATGTGAAAGACTCCTACCAGGAGTGATGAATCAAACCACTCAACTACTTCAAGAAGGATTGAGTTTAAATAAGCCCATTCTATTCTTTGGCCAGAACTATGCCTTTTGGAAGAATCGTATGATACACTTCATACAATCCAAAGACATATATGTATGGTTAGCAATTGCTAGCGGATCCTATAAAGCAACTGTAACTAAAAAGAGGAGAGTGCTTCCTAAACCTAAAGAAAAATAGAATGGGAAAGATATCAAAAGATATCAAAGTAATGTAGCTTCTAGTAACATGATTCATTATGCTTTAGATGCTACAGAATTCAACAAAATCTCAGGTTGTGAAACAGCTAAGGAAATCTGGAGAAAGATGGAAGCCACTTATAAAGGAAATGACAAGGTGATGGAGTCAAGAATTAATCCGAAGCTGAGAGAATATGCGCTATTTGAAATGGAGAATGGTGAATCCATATCCAACATGGACTCTAGATTCACAAACATCATAAATGAAATAAAGAGGCTGGGAAAAGGATTCACGAAAGAAGAGATGATGAAGAAAATCCTCAAATGTCTCATTAGAATATGGGAGACAAAGAAGACAACAATTGAAGAAGCTCAAGATCTTTAAAAGCTGAGCTATGATGAACTATACAAACTCATGAATCAAAAAGGATGATCAAGGGAAAAGAAAAGGAGATGATAGTGCTCCATGGAGAGTTCTCAGAGGATGACTCAAAAGATGAGGAGATAAGAAATCTCACTCAGAGATTCAGAAGAGAAATGCTGAAAAAGGAAGAATCCTGTAAAGAAGATTCAGAGGATGAAGAAATGAAGAACCTCATCCAAATATTAAATAGAAAGATGCCAAGGAAAGAAGAAACTTTAGAAGGGACCTTTTCTAGTAGAAACAAATCTAGAAGAGATAAGCTAAAAAGAAAATTTTAAATAAAAAGGAAATCAGCTTTTGTCTGGAGTGATGAGGAAGGAGATTATGACATAAATAACTCTCTAGATGAGGCATAAATATGTCTCATGGAAAAAGATGCATCTTCCTCAGAAGAAGAATGCTCAGAGATAGAAATATATGACCTATTACATATTAATGATATCTTGCAGGTACTAAAAGAAATTGAGGCCATTGAGCAAGGAAATGCAAGGAAGATGCAGCGACTGAAGAAGAGGGAAAATGATCTTGAAGATGATGATGATGCCATTACTCAAGAAATTGACATCCTTGTACAAAATTATCAAGAAAAGGATGATCTACTAGAAGGGTTTATGAAATGCATCTTAAAGCTGGATTCAGAAGAAAGAGCTTTGTGAGAAATTGTTAAAATGTCTCAGAACCAAGAGCATAAGACAATGAAACCTCAGAAGGAGAAAATGAAGCCATGATAGAAGATGCCTCTGAAGAACAAAATATTGCCCAAGAAAGTTTAGGCTCCTAGAGGTCTGTAGCTCAATTAAAAGGAAGGCTTGAGAGTAGTGAGACACTGTACCAACTCTCAAGGCTACATCCATGATGGTTTACAAAAATCCATCACAAGGACAAAAGAAACCACATAAGGATATAATTAAAAATAAAATTATGTCTCAGGAGGAAGCTGCAGAAAAAGACTACCATTCATCCATGTGGCAGTCAAGTCAAGTCATTACCTGCCACATTATTTTGAATTTTAAAATGCGCGATGAAATAGGAGATGAAATGTGACGTGTGTCGAAATTGCCAAAAAAATATAAAAACCCTTTTACTCTTGAACAAATAAATTTGCAGCAACAGTAAGCGAGATCGTCTCCGCAGGGACTAAGTAATCAACTTTATTTAATCATTGACCAATAAAATGCAATAAAAATAAAAGAAGAGGGGGGGTTTGAGATTGTTTGAGTTGAAAATAAAAATGCTAAAAATTAAAGGAATAAAAATATAAGATTAAAAACTCTTCCAGCTAAGGATATTCTCAGCGTAGTTACAATTGATCATGGGCACATAAGATAAATTTTGAAAACTTCAATTAGTTGGTTATAACCATGATGAGCATGAGTTAAATTCTTTTTCTAAATATGGGATTGATGTTAGATGACCTAAACCAAAAACCCTCGATTATCAAATGCAATTACAAAAGCTGACAAGATTTAATTATAAAAAAGCATTAAGTTTTGAAGAACTAACTTTAAATCAAAAATTATGATGAGCACACAAGATTGATTTAAATTGAATAAACCACGAAAACTTGTTAAAGAAATCGTTTCTTATAATTTTTCATTAAACTATGATGAGCATAAATTCAACGAAAATAACAATTCATTATAATTCCAAAAACAACAATTGGTCAAATTGAAGAGATTAAAAAGATAATGAGAAAGATATTACCGATTTAATCAAAAATTAAAATTCGAAAGAACATTAAGAACAAGCCTCACAATTAACAATTAGCTTCAAGATTACTCCTCAACCGAAAGACAAGAAATTTAGCAACTCATAATTGAAATTAAAATAACCGAAACTCTTATTAAAAACATAAGAACAAATTAAGAACCGCATTTTTACTAGAGATAATTGAGATAAGAGATTTTTTTTGCTAGAAATCCATGCTTAAATAGTCTAAAGAAATCCTCGCCAATTAGGAAAAGAATATCTCATCAATAAATTCAAAGACTAATTAGGCTCCAAAAAAAATTCCTAAAGAGCTCTATAGGAAAAGATGAGAAAAGGAAAAGAGATAAATGAGAATAAATTCTCAAGCTAATTCAAAATTCTCTTGATATGGTAAAGATTGAAGTTTCCAAATAGTCCTCAAGAAATAATGAATAGCTCTAAAATAGCTCCTAAAATGCCTCAATAGTCTCCCAGCTTGCCAAATCAACTCAAGACCTGAATAAGCACAAATTTAATCCAAAATAAGTAGCAAACCATCCAAATAATAAAATAAAATAACTTGAAAATATGTATAATTTGGATATTATCAAATCTCCCACACTTACTTTTTGCTTGTCCTCCAGCAAATAATAAAAACTCAAAGAAGAAGGAACTAAATCAAATAAAATACCTTAAACATCTTCACAAGGACCGACTTATTTTTGCCAATATTTTGATAGAGAGCCTTTTAAAGCTACGGTAGACCAATTGACAGATTTCCTTTTAGAAAGTATACGGTCTTGCTCGAACACCTAACCCCAAGAATTTTTACCAAAGCGAGCCGAGGGATTGATCCCTATTCGACCATGATAAAAAGATAGATTGATGAAATCATTGTTGATGTTGAATTTAAGTCTAGGTTGCATGTTAAGGAATACGAGACTTGAAATCCCTTATTTTAAGATAGAGTCGCCACCCGATTTAGCTCCACTGGGAATTTGGGCACGATATTCCCATCGGGTGGTTGGACCGTACCTTAAAACAGAGATGCTAAGTTCGGATGATGTTGCTTACTTTTCAATTTTTAAATCAAGAACATTTACAATTTAATAAGCGCGACTTCAGTTCTTATGCAATTTAAATCCGGTTAATGTTCAGAGTTTTCAGTTTATATAGGCATACATCATACCAAAGCGGTAAATAAAGTAGGAAAATAAATTATTACATGGCTTTATAAATACCTATATATTTTTCTAATGCGGGAAAATAAATATAGCGGATAAATAAATAAAAGGCGGAAATCGTGTCCTAACAGAGCTTATCAAATCAGACCTGACTCCAAACGAGACAAAATATATACGAATAATCATAAATAATGCAAAAATAAATAAATACGGAAAATAAAGCAAATAAATGGTAAAATCATCTTTTTGGATTTTTTCGAGGCTAAAACACAATTATCGGGCATTCAATTGAGCATCTAAACAACCTAATAATCAATAAATAAATTAAATAACCTAAAATAATTAGGGAAATATAGAAAATATTTTTTAGAATTTTTAATTATTATAAAAGATTTATTTAGATTTTATTTAGCTAAAAAACCCCATTTTAGGCCATTAGTAGGTGATTTAACCAATTAAATAAATAATATATCCTGATAAATAGATTAAAAATTATATTATGATATTATATATTATATGTGATTTTTGAGTTATTTTTCAGGTGAAAATCGAGGTAAAAAATGCAAGAAAATGACAAAACAGGGCAGGCTAAAAACACAAAATAAACACAAACAGGGACCTTTTGGGCACTTTTTGTCAGTAGGCCAATTCAGTGAGGTGGTAGGCCGCTTGAATGACACGGTAGACTGACTCAGTGAGTCGGCCTAGGTGTCACTCAGTCGGCCTACTGCCCACTAAAGTGGCCAACCGAAAAAAGTGTCTAAACAGGCCAAAATCGACATTTTTGTGCCCGAAAACTCAAGATTATTGACATTTCAGGTTTTTTCCTACATTATTCCAGTAGATTTGGACTTAGAATGTTGAAATAACTTTAATTTTTCAGCTTAGGGGAAAAAAACCCAAGAAAATTCGGTGAAAAAGTGACTGGTCGCTTGAGCGAAACGTAGGCTGATTGAGCGACGTGGTAGGCCGACTCGCTGAGTCGACCAGCCATGTCGCTCAGGCGGCCTGCTGGTCGCCGGAGGGGTCAGCCAGAGTTTCATCGGAAAGTCATAAAATAGCTGAAAACAGGGGCTAAACGCCCAAAAAACCAACCAGAAACATAACAAACAACAATAAATAACTTAAGGAAATAGATTGGAACTCAGAAAATTACCTAAAGGCCGTGAATCCACTCTCAAGACTCGAATCAACCTTTGGTGAGCTTTTGATGAATTTGTAATGGAAATACCAACGAACAGTGATCGATTTAGCAAGAGATTTAGTGATTTGTAAGAAAAATCCATAAATCCTATTTAAATCAGTTTTACTTAAGATTTCTGCTTATTTTAATATTTTAAGCTAAAAGATTAAGCCTAATAAAGCCTAGGAAACTAGAATATTTGAATTTCCATAGCTTTATAAAGCTCTCTCCCTGCAAAAAGCCTAAGAATTGCTAAAATCTGAATTTCTTTTTAAAATGAGCAAAAAGCCTTAATCTGGAGATTTTTAGAGGTTTTTATAGACCCTATCAAGCACAAAAGTTTCTCATTAATCCTCCAAATGTCTTAATTTGATGAAAAAATCACAAGAAACCCAAAAAAACACAAGAGATTAGGTCTGCCCGCGCCAAGGCCGCTTCGCTGATGCGGCCATATCTAGGCTTTGTCACATGACGCCACCTAGGTGTGGTCCCCTAGGCATGGGGGACCATGCCAGGTTGTGTGAGCCATGCGGCATGCCTATCCGGTGATGGTACCGACTGCCGTCACCAAAGCAGGGGCACCGGGGAGAGAAGTCTAGGGCTACAGCTAGGGATGGATTTCAAACACTCATAACTTTCACTACGGTTATCCAATTTGGGCGATTCTTGACATTACGAAAATCTCAAAGAGTCTAAAATCCAATGATATAAACAAGACTTGCTAAAAATGTTTGGACCTTATAGGAAATTGTGAAACAATTTACTGCATGTGAGAGAAAGATATCGGTTAATTATAAAAGCATTTTAATTATTTTTAATCGCAGTAAAAGGTACAAATTTGTCAAAAGAAGCTTTCCAAACGTAATTCGACTCTAAAGGGTAGAACGATACCCATAAAAGGTTAGAGTAAAAAGTCATCATCATTCCATGGGTCACCAAAAAGCCCGTGCTTAAACCTCCCAAAAAGCACCTTTGTTTAACGTCATTTAGCTTGACATTGCCGCTACCTTGTTACAGCTCAGTGCTTGATTTATCTAGTCTGTACTCTTCATTCCCTACTGCCTGAAATCCTTGATAGAGGGATTTAAGGCGATATCCATTAACCTTGAGAATTTTACCTGATTCCAAACTTTGAATTTCTATTGCACCATAATAGTAAACATTAGTAACAACAAAAGGCCCTATCCATCTAGAATGTAATTTCCTTAGGAAATAGTTTCAATTTTGAATTGTGTAGTAAAAATTTTTGCCCAATTGAAAATTATTTATGAGAAATTAGTTTGTCATGAAGGGCTTTTGTTTTCTCTTTGTAAAGTTTAGAACTCTCATAAGCATCTTGCCTTAACTCCTCTCTATTCCTTACCTGCCTAATCTAATTTGAAATTAAATTAGCGAATGACCCAATATGCTTTATGCCCAATTTCAACAGGAAGGTGACAAGCCTTACCATAAACTTAACAGAATGGAGACATGCCAATTGGAGTTATAAAAGCGGTACTGTAAGCCCACAAAGCATCATGGAGTCGTAGACTCCATTGGTTCAAATTTGGACCTACTATAGATTTTATCTCTTGATTAGAAATCTCCGCTTGACCATTTGTTTGAGGATGATAGCCTATAGTGGTTCAGTGCTCCACTCCATACTTCTTCAATAGTTGTGCCAAGATTTTATTGGAAAAGTGCATTCCTCTATCGCTGATTAAAATTTGTGGTACTCCAAACCTAAAAAAAATGTTAGTTTTCATAAAATCTGCAACGAATTGAGAATCATTGATACAAGGGGCTTTTGCTTCCACCCATTTTGACATATATTTAATAGCTAAAAGAATGTAAGAATTACCAAAAGAATTCGGGAATGGACCCATAAAATCAATTCCATATATGTCAAAAATTTCACAAGCTAAAGTTGACCCTAAAGGCATTTGATCTCTACGAGTTAAGTTACATGTTCTTTGACAATTACCACAAGCATGACAAAACATATAGCTATCTTTAAAAATATTCAGCCAATATAATCCACATTCAAGCACTTTTCGAGCTGTCCTTTTGGGACCAAAATGACCACCACAAGCATAAGAATGATAAAATCATAAGATATATGATGTTTCCTCTAAAGGTACACATCGCCTAATTACTTAGTAAGAACAATGTTCCTACAAGTAAGGTTTATTCCACGCATAATATTTTGACTCCTTTTTAATTTTATCTTTTTTAGTTCTAGTTAGTTTCTTTGTTAAGGTATTAGTCATAAGGAAATTCACAATATCAGCATACCAAGGGGTTGTTTGTTTGATGGAAAACAAGTGCTCATCTAGGAAGTTGTCTTCAATTGGTGTTGCTTCCTCTCCATTCACCAATCTGCTCAGGTGATTTGCTATGAGATTTTTCGATCCTTTTTTTTTATCTTTGATCTCCAAATTGAATTCTTGCAAAACTAAAATCCATCAAATTAATCTTTGTTTGACCTCCTTCTTCTTGAGCAAGTACTTAAGAGCTACATGGTTAGAATAAACAATCACTTTAGTACCCAATAAATATGATTAGTTTTTTTTAAAGCAAAAACAATGGCTAAAAGCTCCTACTCCATTGTAGAATAATTGCGTTGGGCATTGTCAAGTGTCTTAGAGGCATAGTATATGAGGTGAGGGTTTCCATCAATTCTTTAGCCCAAAACAGTTGCATCGCAGATGATTTTAAAGGGTTTGTCCTAATTCGGAGGCTGCATAATGGGTGTAGAAATTAGCCTCTCCTTTATCTTGTCAAAGGTGGATTTGCATTTGTCATTGAAGTCAAAGTCCACATGTTTGTGCAAAAGTTGGCTCATCGGTTGAGTGATTTTAGAGAAGTCCTTAATAAACCTCCTATAAAAACGTGTATGACCAAGAGAAAGAACGAACTTCCCTTATAGTAAGGCAAAGACTTTATCGCTTCAATTTTAGATTTATCCATTTCAATCCCTTTTTGGAAAACAATATGTCAAAGTATCAAACCTTTATCAACCATAAAATGACACTTTTCATAGTTCAAAATCAAATTCAACTCTAAACACCTTTTCGAAATCTTAGCTAAATTATCTAACCATTCATCAAATGATTCTCTACAAACAGTAAAGTCATCCATGAACACTTTGATGCAATTTTCTACATCTCAGAAAAGAAATATACTATGCACCTTTGAAAGGTGGAAGGGGTAATGCACAAACTAAAAGGCATGTGTCGATATGCAAATGTTCCAAATGTGCAAGTAAATGTTGTCTTCTCTTGGTCCTCGGGGCAATCGGAATTTGAGAAAAACCTGAACGACCATCAAGACAAAAAAGTGAGTTTTTCCTGCTAATTGTTCAAGCATTTGATCAATAAAAGGCAAAGGAAAATGGTCATTTCTAGTTGATGTATTAAGTTTACGATAGTCAATACAAACCGTCCACCTGTTTTGAACTTAGGTGGGAACTAATTCATTGGATTCATTCCGTACTACCATAGTTCCCGTCTTTTTGGGGACTACTTGGACGGGGCTTACCCACTTACGATCTGAAATCGGATAAATTATACCATCATCAAGGAGCATTTGAACCTCTTTCTTGAAAACTTCCATCATAGGTGGGTTCAAGCGACGCTGTGCATCTCACTTAGGTTTTGAACCTTCCTCTAGTAAGATACGATGCATACAAGTTGATGGACTCAATCCCTTAATGTTGGCTATCATCCAACCTATGGCTTCTTTATGCTCTTTCAAAACCCGAATCAAATCGGCCTCTTCATCATCACCGAGTTTGCTAGAAATTATCATTGGCAATGTCAATGTCATATTATCTCCTAAATAGATGTATTTCAAGTGCTCTAGTAGTTCCTTAAGCTCTAAGATTGGTGCTTGCACAATAGAAGGTAACAGTTTGGAGTTAGAAGGCGATAACATCGTATTAGGGGTTGTTGTAAAAACTGACTTTAAGGTATTAAGCTCATCAATAATCTCCTTCCAGTCATTATTTATCAAAGAAACAGAATCAACGCCTATATCACTTAAACTCGAACTCAACACAACTTGCAACTCATCATTACTACACAAAGGCAACTTTTTCCACCATATCATCAACCAGATCAACAACACAGAGAGGAGCTATATCACGTGGAAATTTCATGGCACCACACATATTAAATTGAACAATTTCATCATCAAATTCCATGAAAAGGATGCCGGTGCGAACATTAATTTTTGTACTAGCTGTAACTAGACCCCAACAACAAATTATGAGAATTATAAGAATTATCATCACCCATATCTAACATATAGAAATCACCGGGAAACACTAATTGGTTGAATTGGACAAGAACATATCACTAGTAAAAAAATGGCCATAGCATCGGTTATTTTTTTTATCATTTGCATAAGTTTTGAATCAATTGAATTATTGCCGATACAATAGAGGGAAACACATTTGTATCAGTTTTAGAACTGATACAAATGCTTCTCAAACGCATCGATTTATATGTAAGACCGATGCTTAAGCCTTTAAAGATACTTGCTTCGTCACCCCTTACCCGATCCATTTGAATATCAATTCTATCATTTTTTTAAAACCTATGCAAATGGCTTATACCAATTGTATCAGTTTTCTTGAGAATCGATGGAAGAGGGTTATATTTGCTTAGGTTTTTATACAAGAAACTGATGTAAATACTGTTAGATATGATGTATGCCCTTAAGGCAACTAGGGCGATTTATCTTAATTATGTAATGGTATGAATAATTTATTTAATTAATAAAGACATTTAATCTTTTGTTTATATCAATGTGCTTATAAATATATTATTGCTGATTAAAATATATTCATTGATATATGTATATAAAAGTCCTTGACGTATTATAGTATGAAGTCAGAGAAATTATAGTTGGACTATGTTTAGTGAGATGTGCTTTACGTGCAATTATGATTATGTCTAAACTATCCCTAGTCATAGTTTCATCAAGAAAGGATATTGATGAAGCGGAAAGACTAGCATGTGGTTAACTTTCTTGGAAAGGGTCTAAGCAGTCAATCTCCTAAGGACTGAAGGTGGTGCCTTAAGTTTGACACATGGATATATCTGGGAGACATATTGGAGACCGTAGTAAGGTAAACACTTGGTGTATATATCAATGTATTAATGTTAATCTCCATGCAATAAGCTTTACGAATATCCTTGTACTTGAGATGCTAGTTACCTTGTGTGGGTCCATTGCTGTACTTTAGGTCATTCCTATACACTCATTAATTTTGGGTGTCACAGGTGATTATGGGTATAGTGATTACTGCTCGTTGGTAAGCTATGTAGTCAGAAAGAATCCATCGTTCCTGATATATTAAGGAGTTGTACGTGGCCGCTTGTTGAAGTGATCATTGCTATAAACCTCTGATCAAAGTATGTGTTTGATAGAAATAGTTTGTAGTCAAACACACTATGGTAAAAGGCAATATACTTCGGTAATAAGTTAATAATTAGGATAGCTTGGAGGAACCTTGCTATTTGTGGGTTAACACTTTAACCGAACCCTATAAACCAGATGGTACTAATATTAAAGAATGGAAGGAGTTCATCGCACTAGATAACTATTGCATTAACCGAGATTAAGTCATAAGCACAAATGACGTTTCGAGCAATGAGGGATGGTAGACCCTTACTAGAGGTGTACTACAGTCGTTTAAGGTAATCGAGTTCTATTCATGGTCTAGAACCTCAAGCCAATGGTTCTGATAGAACAAGGGTTGGTTAAGCGTTAACAACTCAATTCTTTGGGATCCTATAAGGTCACACACGTTGGGCCTTCATCAGACTGAGTAAAGAATTAATAGATTTATTCTATTACGAAAATATGACATAATGATAATCGGATTATTGTTTATTTAGAACAACAATTTATTTTGACCGGTAACTAATTTTATTAGTATCACAAATATATTAAGGTATTGTTAACATGATTAGATCATTTTAGATAAGCCAGATATTTATTTTGACCGGTAACTAATTTTATTAGGGTCACAAATAAATTAAAGTGTTGATTAAAATGATTACACCATTTTTTTGTTAAGCGAGGAATTTATTTTGACCGGTTACTAATTTTATTTGGTTCATAAAATAAAGAAGAGGAGAATCAATTAAATTATGTATTTAAATTGAATATAACACAACAATTGAATTATGTATTTAAATCGAATTTAATACATAAATTTAAATTGGATATAATGCAGCAATTAAATTATGTATTTAAATTAGATTTAATATATATATATATATATATATATATATATATATATATATATATATATATATATATATATAAATTAGATTTAATACATATATTTAAAATGGATTTAATACAACAATTAAATCTTGTGTTTAAATTGACATTTAATCACACATTTAATCTCTCATTAAATTAGCATTAATCCCGCATTAAATCTGGGGAGACTATGCTTCCCCTATAAATAGAGCTCCATTTCTCCTTTCTAAATTGCACCAAGTTCAAGAATAACTTGAACGTCTCTAGTTTATATTTTCAGGTGGGGTTTTGGAGTGGTCTAGCAACTTCTCAAGGCTCCTTAGTTCTTCCTCTCGGGGAGGTTTCAGTTTATGGGGTTCGTGCGGATACTCATAGAGGCTATTCTTTACTTGAAGGCTTGTGCAAGGAGGTTCTGCCAAAGCACGCTTCAACTGGTATGTTTTATTTTAATTATTAGGTCTTTTTCTTTAAGCTTTTTAGACATATTAAAGGTGATGTTAAAATAAAAGCACACGTCCCTTGAGATTAGGGAACTTGAATGTATTAGCAGTTGCATATGATGCAAATGGAATGAGATTCCAACTATAACTTGCTAATATGACTTGACTCATAAAATTGGGAGTCATAATATACTAGTTATAGATGCTACTACTAGGAAATTTGGCTGGGCTAAAATTCCCGAATTCAATAGAATGGGCTATTGTAAATTTCAAAGAAAATAGTAGGACAAATGTATTTAATTAAAAGACCTTATATTAAATGCATGTGCTAAAACTAATATCTGAACAATAATTCTTTTCTTATATCTTAGGTTGAAATGTATAGTTAAATACAAACGTTCACCATTAATAACTAATTTTGATTGGCTCTAGCTTCAAAGGGTTTGTTTAGAAATATAAGGATAGTCCTCAAAGCCTTGGTCTTGGCGTGTAATTTTTATAAGCCCGAATCTAAACAACATGATGCAAGCAATTCTGCTTGAAACAGATATGCATCAAATACATAAAAGAAACTAGGATACAACACCTTGGAAGTTGTTAACATCTTTGTAACCTTATGTAAGTAGCTGACAAGAGACAAGGATAAACATCAATTCAGATGTTAGGATCCATGCTACCTTAGCTTCAAGGGCATTATAAAATCATGGACTTGAAAGTCTATGTCTTTACATCTTAGAGAAAGGATTTCCTATAGTGGAAAATTTGAACCAAAATATTTTTGATGGAAGATTGGTGGACCAGTTAGTCAGAAATTTAAATAGTTCATAACTAAAAGAAGTAAAGGGATACATTGTGTCTAGTATTGAAGCATGATAGAGCAGAGTAAAGACAAAAGTAAAAGAATGTTGAGAATTTTGTCTAGAAGACAAAATGATTGTTTTCAACATGAAATATTGGAAACAAGATCTTCATTTCAATATGGGATATTGGAAATAAGATCAAAATGGCTAAAGTCTCATAGCATGAGAAGAGGGGGCCTAAAGCTTCCACTTCAAGATGCTTGATATTGAGAAATTCTACATCTCAAGGGAATTCTGAATTGGTATGGAATACCTAATGAGAATCACATATCCATACGAACGCATAGATATTGTTGAGAAGTAGAGGTTTGGTAAAAATGAGAGTTATACCTACGGAAAATCATTAGAGCTTGATGGCTGCTATTGATGTAGTAACTTAAAATTTCCATTTTGCTAAAATTTGTAAAAGGATGAAATTCAATTGTTAATATAAAATATTATTTCCTGCTTCATAGCAGATGAAATTTTATTCCAATTTGATAACGGTTATTATCAAAGTTATGAATGATATTTTATTATAGTATGACAAATGATATTTCATATTTACAAAATCATATTCTCAAATATAAACATTGCTAAGATAAAATTAGATAATGAGAAATCTTTCTACTTATGGCAGTGTTGTTTAGGCCATATAAACAAAGATCGCTTAACCAAGTTTCATAAGGGTAGAGACTTGGGCCCAATAGACTTAGAGTCTTATGGTGATTGTGAACCTTATTTAATAAAATGATGAAGTTACCCTTTGAAGGAAAGGGTGAACGAGCCACGAGTACATTGGAACTTATACATACTGATGTGTGTGGTCCAATGAGTGTTTAGGCACTAGGAGGATACTCCTACTTCATAACCTTTATTGATGATTATTCACGATACGATTATTCGTACTTAATAAAGCATAAGTCTGAAAGTTTTGATAAGTTCAAACTATTTAAAACCGAAGTAGAGAAACAGCTTGAGAAAAGTATTAAAGCACTTCGATTAAATTAAGGTGGAGAATACTTAAGTCTGGAGTTTCAGGATTATCTAAAGGAAAATGGGATAGTTCCCTAGTGGACCCCTCCTTATACGCCCCAACACAATGGAGTGTTAGAATGGAGGAATCAAACTTTATTAGATATGGTTCGATCCATGATGAGGCATGCGGATCTCAGTAAATCCTTTTGGGGATATGCACTAGAGAGCACAGTTTATGTATTAAATAGAGTGCCCTTTAAATCAGTTGATTTTACACCTTACGAAAGGTGGTGTAATAAAAGGATATCTCTAAGTCGCTTGAGAGTATGAGGCTGTCCTGCTATGGTAAAGAGGATAACGTCAAATAAGTTAAGCGCCAAATCTGACAAATGTCTATTCATTAGATATCCAAAGGAAACTATTGGATATTTATTTTACCAACCCAAATCACAAAAAGTTTTTTTTTTTGTCAAGGAGGGCTCACTTTTTGGAAAAGGAGCACTTACTTGCAAAAGTCAGTGGGAGCAATATTGAACTGAAAGTTCAAGAGGAAGAAATAGGCAAGCAGCTAATTGACTCCATTCTAGATACACAAGCAAGTGTGATCCAAGAACAACCAGTCAAAACACAATCATTGCAAAGTTCAGGTCGTGTTCATAAAGGTCCCGATAGATATGGTTTTATCATCATTGATGATAAAGAATTGTATCTCATGGAGGACGATGAACCAAGGACCCATGATGAAGCAATGAAAAGCTCAGGTTCTGATAAATGGCTAAAGCTATAAAATTAGAATTGGATTCCATGTATGAGAACTAAGTTTGGAATTTGGTTGATGATCCACAAGAGGTTAGACCAACCGTGTGCAAACGGTTCTTAAGAAGAAGGCTGAGATGGACGGTAATGTAATTATATATAAAGTAAAGTTGGTTGTGAAAGTTTATAGTCAACATGAGGGTATTGACTATAATGAAACTTTCTCACCTATAGCCATGCTTAAATCCATAAGGATAGTCCTCACCATTGCTGCTCATTATGATTATGAGAACAGGCAGGTGGATGTTAAAACAACATTCTTGATTGGGGATTTAGACCGATATGTGTATATGACACAACTTGAGGGTTTATCATCTCAGAATGGCTTGAAGGTATGCAAGCTGCAAATATCCATTTATGGACTTAAGCAGGCATCCGGGAGTTGGAATATAAGGTTTGACCAAAAAATTCGTGAACTGAATTTCTTTCCAAACATTAATAAGCCTTTTGTTTACAAGAAGGTTAGTGGGAGTGCAGTCATTTTCTTAGTATTGTATGTCGATAACATTCTACTAATAGGAAACAATATTTCTCTTCTTCAAAATGTTAAAGTTTGGTTGTCAAGAAAATTCTCCATGAAAGACCTTGGTAAGGCAACATTTATACTAGGTGTAAAGATCTATAGGGATAGATCCAAGAGGCTGTTAGGTCTTTCTCAAAGTATATATATAGACAAGGTGTTGAATAGGTTGAACCTTGAGCATTCGAAGAAAGGTTATCTCCCAATAACAAAGGGGATTAACCTATCTAAGGCTGAGTGTTCGAAGACAGCTCAAGAAAGATTGTGCATGAAGGATATTCCCTATGCATCCGCGATAGGATCCATCATGTATATTATGATATGTACTAGGCCAGATATCTCTCAAGCTTTGAGCTTTACGAGTAGATATCAGTAAGATCCAGGTGAAAAGCACTTGATGGCCGTTAAGGCAATTCTTAAGTACTTGAGAAGGACTAAGGATGAGTTCTTGATATATGGAGATGCTGACCTCACAATTAGAGGTTACACTGACGTGAGTTTTCAATCTAACAAGGATGAATTTAAGTCTCAGTCAGGTTTGTGTATCTGTTAAATGGAGGGGCGGTATACTGGAAGAGTTCTAAGCAAGAAACTACTGCTGATTCAAGCACAAAATCTAAATACATTGCTGCATATAAAGCAGCAAAAGAAGCTGTCTCGTTAAAGGGATTTATTGGTGATCTCGGTGTGGTGCCTGAAACTGTTAATCCAATTACTTTGTATTGTGATAACAATGGGGCTATAGCTCAGGTAAAGGAACCACGGTCTCACCAGAAAAATTGATATGTATCTAGAAAGTATCACATAATTAGGGAGACTGTTGATGCTAAGATAATAAGACTAGAATATGTACCCACTGATCAGAACCTCATGGATGGTCTGATGAAGCCATTGACTCAAGTCAAACAAGACCGGTATGTTAAATCATATGGATTAAGACATATGGCTAATTGGCCTTAATGCAAGTGGGAGTTTGTTAGATATGATGCATGCCCTTAAGGCAATTAGGGCGATATATCTTTATGTAATGGTATGAATAACTTGTTTAATTAATAAAGGCGTTTAATCTTTTGTTCATATCAATGTGCTTGTAAATATATTATGGCTGGTTAAATTATATTCATTGATATATGTATACAAAAGTCCTTGATGTATCAAAACATGAAGTCAGAGAAATTATAGTTGGACTATGTTTAGTGAGACCTGCTTCATGTGCAATTATGATTATGTCTAAACTATCCCTAGTCATAGTTTCATCAAGAAAGGATATTGATTAAGCGGAAAGACTAGCATGTGGTCAATTTTCTTAGAAAGGGTCCAAGTAGTCAATCCCCTAAGGACTGAAGGTGGTGCCTTAAGTTTGACACATGGATATATTTGGGAGATATATTAGAGACCGTAGTAAGGTAAAAACTTGGTGTATATATCAATGTAGTAGTGTTTATCTTCATGCAATAAGCTTTGAGAATATCCTCATACTTGAGATGCTGGTTACCTTGTGTGGGTCCATTACTATACTTTGGGTCATTCCTATACACTCATTAATTTAGGGTGTCACGGGTGATTATGGGTATAGCGATGACTACTCGTTGGTAAGCTATATAGTCAGAAAGAATTCAGCTCTCCTGATATATTAAGGAGTTATACCTGGCCGCTTGTTGAATTGATCATTGCTATAAACCTCTGATCAAAGTATGTTTTTGATAGAAATAGTTTCTAGTCAAACACACTATGGTAAAAGGCAATATACTTCGGGAATAAGTAAATAATTGGGGTAGCATGGAGCAACCTTGCTATTAATGGGTTAACACTTTAACCGAACCCTATAAACCAGATGGTACTAGTATTAAAGAATGGAAGGAGTTCATTGCACTAGATAACTATTGTATTAACCAGAATTAAGTCATACGCACAAATGACGTTCCGTGTAATGTGGGATGGTAGACCCTTGCTAGAGGCGCACTACAGTCGTTTATGGTGATCAAGTTCTATTCATGATCTAGAACCTCAAGCCAATGGTTTCAATAGAATAAGGGTTGGTTAAGCCTTAACAGCTCAGTACTTCGGGATCCTATAAGGTCACACACATTAGGCCTTCATGTGAGTGAGTAAAGAATTAATGGATTTATTCTATTACGAAAATATGACATAATTATAATTGGATGATTATTTGGTTCGAACAACAATTTATTTTGATCGGTAACTAGTTTTATTAGGGTCATAAATAAATTAAGGTATTGGTTAGAATGATTAGATCATTTTGGATAAGGCAGATATTTATTTTGACAGGTAACTAATTTTATTAGGGTTACAAATAAATTAAAGTGTTGATTAAAATGATTAGATCTTTTTCTTAAGCCAGGAATTTATTTTGACCGGTAACTAATTTTATTAGAGTTATAAAATAAAAGTGAGGAGAATCATTTAAATTATGCATTTAAATTGGATTTAATACATATATTTAAATTAGATATAATGCAATAGTTAAATTATTTATTTAAATTAAATTTAATACATATATTTAAATTAGATACAATGTAGCAGTTAAATTACGTATTTAAATTGGATTCAATACATATATTTAAATTGGATTTAATTCAGCAGCTAAATTTTGTGTTTAAATTGACATTTAATCAAGCATTTAATCTAGCATTAAATCAACATTAATTCTGCATTAAATTCAGAGAGCCTTTGTTTCCCCTATAAATAGAGCTCCATTTCTCCTTTCTAAATTGCACCAAGTTCAAGAATAACTTGAACATCTCTAGTTTATACATTCGGGTGGGGTTTTGGAGTGGTCTAGCAACTACCCAAGGCTCCTTAGTTCTTCCTCTCGGGGAGGTTTCGGTTGGTGGGGTTCGTGCAGATACTCATAGAGGCTATCCTATGCTTGAAGGCTTGTGCAAGGAGGTTCTGCCAAATCACGCTTCAACTGGTATATTTTATTTTAATTATTTGATCTTTTTCTTTAAGCGTTTTGGACTTAATAATTGTTATGCTTAGGTTATAGCGCATGCTTAATTTATTTTATATTTAAATTATAACTTAGAGTTATAACATGTTTAATATAAAATATTTATACTAGGATATAATTTAGAATAATGGTACGCCTAGCCTATGCATGCTAACCTAGGTAGAGAATTATTTAGTCAAGGCTTTAATTAATTTATATGCAACTAATAGGAGTTCTTGGGGACAGGGATAAAATTTTGAATTTCCTCCGTGCCTGTTATGCATGTTCAAATTGACTGTCAGTTCCTAATAGTGGTATCAGAGCCTGTGCATCCTGATTAGCTTAGAGCTTTCCTATACTCGAGTCTATCATCATGATGTGAGGTGGACCAGTTGCATTCAGGTGGAAATGAACTACTTTGTTCCTTTTAACATTCATCCTTCTGAGGCTTGTCATATTTGGGTTGCCAGTACTCGTGGGCTTCCTACCCTTGGAGAGAGACTCATTGAGACACAAAGACTCTGTAGCTTTCTTAAAGGTCTTTGAGCTTACCATTAGGTGTCTTTTGTTCCCATGGGAGAATAAAGGCTTTAGGCCTCGTCGTTTGTCCTTGTCTTTTCTATTTGTTGTTTGCAATGTATTTTTATGTGTAATAAAGATGAGATTATGTCATTTGGACGCGTGTTTTATTAAACAATTCTCAATTTCCATTTAATGCACTCATTTAGTACTTTTAACATGAATATGTTACTACTAAAGATATCATTTAAATAGGAAGGGTAAATGGTATTTATTCCCAAGAAATGCCTAATGTTGCCGAAGGTTCCGAATGGATTTTACCTAAGGCTTCGCTCTTTTACTTTGGGGTATTTATTTTTTCCCAAGAGCCCTCACCAGCTCTTGACAGACCTTTGTATCATTTTTTTACATGAGATAGCACTTCAGCTTGTCACGGTTTACTGGATTCATGAACTTGTTGCCATCCAGGTCTGAGATTTTTATTGCCCCTTTATTGAGAGTCTTTCTTACTATATACAGACCTTCCCAATTCAGTTGGAACTTTCCTTGAGCATCCATATGCATTTTATGAGACTGCTTCAAGACTAGATGACCCGTTCTTAGAGGGTGGTCTTGCCCCTTGACTTTTTAGATGTAAGCCCTGGCTATACGCTGTTGGTACAACTATAGATTTTCTAGTGTAGTTAACTGATTTTCATCAATCAGAGTCAATTCCTCGTGTCTCACTTTTGCCCATTCATCTTTGGGAAGTCTGGCTTCTAGAGCTACACATAGAGATTTGATTTCCATTTTAACGGGTAATACCGCCTCCATCCCATAGATGAGAGAAAAAGGAGTTTAACCCGTAGGGGTTTTGACACTAGTTTTGTATCCCCATAAGGCATAAGGAAAATGATATACCTAATCTCAGTAGTTGGAAATCATCTTGGAGAGGATTTTCTTCATTGCCTTATTAGCCGCTTCTACAGCTCCGTTAGCTTGAGGGCGAGAGGGTGAGGAGCGGTGGTGCTCAATCCCATGCTTCTCAATAAGGTCGGCTATTTCTCCTTGGAATTGTACACCGTTGTCCCTTACTATATGATGAGGAATACCGCACCTAGCAAAGATATATTGCTAAATGAACCTGGCCATCTTTTTGGCCGTGATGTTAGTGTATGATTTTGCTTCAACCCATTTGGAAAAGTAATCGACGACCACTTTAATGAAGTGATGGCCATTGGTCAAAGATGGTCTTATTTCACCGATGATGTCAATACCCGAGGCTGAGAATGGCCAAGGCATCATCAAGCTTTGCAAAATTGTCAGAGGTGAGTGGCTCACATCCCTGTATATCTGACAAGCATGGCAAGTCCTTACTTCTTAAACACAATCAGCTAGCATGGTTAGCCAAAAGTATACCATTCTTTGGATCTTCTTTGCCATCATGACACCATTTATGTGTGGACCGTAGTCTCCTGAATGTACCTCTTTCATTACCCTTTCAGCTTTGTATCAAGCTAGATACTTTAACAATTGCCCATCGGAGGACCTCTTGAATAGATCTCCTTTAACCCGGCAGAATTGCACGATGAGCTTTCTCAGCATATTTCTATTGGAATCCATAGCCTCATCCGAGAATTCACCATTTTTAAGGAACTTGACAATGTCAGAGTACTCGGGTTCTTCCTTACTTATGGCATCGATTATCGTATGGAAGTAATATGGAGCTTGGGTTGTCTCTATAATAAGAGGCTTGATTGGCTGCTTTTAGGGTCCTTCCCATATTGAGGCTAGAGTGGCTAATACATCTGCCATTTGATTTTCCTCGCGGGGTATGTGATAAAATTCGTATTCGCTGAACATTGTGGCTTTTCTCCATATAGCCTCTAAGTAAGGTCTAGGAAATCCTCTATTAATTCCCAGTCGCCTGTGACATGCTTGATGACCAAAGCTAAATCGCCAATGATTTTTACCTTATCTGCTCTAAGAGTGGTTGATTTGCTAGAAATTCGACCACTGCTCTACCTTTGATGGTCTTCTTAGTGACATATTTGATATCAAATTCTGATAGTAGCAAGAGCCACCTGGCTAGTTTTCCAATTAATGAGGAAGCTTAGCACAAATACTTCATCAGATCCACTTTCGCGACCGCTTGGACTCTGTATGATTGGAAGTAATGCCTGAGCTTCTTAGTGAGCCGACCATGACAGAACAAGTTTTCTCCATGATGGTGTATTGGGTTTCATATTCTAGCAATTTCTTGCTTAGGTAATAAACCGCATGTTCTTTCTTATCTTCCTATTCTAGAACCAACATGGCCCCTATTGATGTCTCTTCTATTGCTAAGTAGAGAATGAGTGGCCTTCCGATAATTGGCGGCTTTAATGTTAGAGGGTTCACTAGATAGGCCTTAATTCTATCGAAGGCTTCTAGACATTGGTCGTTCCATTCTACCAGCTGTTATTTCCTCAAGAGCTTAAAGATAGGATCTTAGGTGGTAGTCAACCATGCTATAAAGCGACTGATGTATTGTATGGATCCCAAGAAACTTCTCACTTCTTTCTCAATTTTAGGTACAGGCATCTTCCTGATAATGTTAGCTTTATCGGGATCCATCTGTATGCCTCTCTTACTAACCACGTACCCTAGCAACTTGCCTGATGTGACGCCGAATATGCATTTTTTTGGGTTAAGGCGGAGATTGTATTTCTCAATTCTTGTAAGGAATCGCTCTAACACTGCCAGATGCTCTTCTGGTGTGGTGGATTTTACAAGCATGTCATCTACATAAAATTTAACTTCTTTGTGGATCATGTCATGCAGTAATGTTATGACTGCTCGCTAGTAAGTTGCCCATGAGTTTTTGAGCCCGAAGGGCATTACTCTAAAATGGTAGGTCCCCCATTTTAGGATGAATGTGGTTTTGAACTTGTCTATTACATTTATGAGGATCTGGTGATATCCCGAGAATCCATCCATAAAGGAATATATAGATGCTCTTGCTACGCTATCTACCAGAACATCGTTGTGCTGTAGCTAGAAATCTTCTTTAGGGGTGGCCTTATTCAAGTCCCTGAAGTTAACCCAAACTCAGACATTGCCATTCTTCTTCGATATAGGAGCTACATTGGACAACCAAGTGGGGATTCGAGAACTTCGACAAAGTTAGCCTTGATCTGCTTGGCTACTTCTCCTTTGACCTTTTGGCCCATATTTGGTGCACTCTTCTCATCTTTTGCTTCACCGGCCAAATTTTCGGGCACGTGGGGATCTTATGCTCGACGATGTGCTGATCAAGCCCTGGTATATCTTCGTAAGACCAAGCAAAGGCTAAAATGTGATTTTTTAATACTTTTATCAATTCTCTCTCTTGTTAGATGGGCAATTGATTGGAAATGTATACCATTTTTGGATCATCTTCCATATTTATGTTAATTTCTTTTGTAATATCATTATTGATGTTAAAGATGCTAGATGAATGCTAGAATGGATCCATGAAATTGTAATCAGAAACACAATCCAAATAAGCAAAGTTCTTTATCTTATTATCATCATAAAGCACATTATTCATTTCAAATAAACTGGAAATAGAAATGAAAGACTTATCCTAATCGGTAGGGTCTGGCTCTATAGCACATGATCCTCATATGGCGGTCGGGTTTAATAGGATGTCCTCATTGTCTTCCTCTTGTACCTTCACCTTGCCTTTCACGGTCGTGACCATGTCCATGATGGTTTGGCTCAAGTTACCTCCCTTGCTCTTTGCTTATTCCACTATCTTAAGTTACGCTTGAAGGTGTTTTGCTAGGGTGTCGAGGATCTCCGCATCTTTTCTCAGCTTCTTGACCTTTTTGGGTATATCTGTTCATCAAACTTGATCTAACCTAGGATTACCCCTGCTTCTGGCTGATGACTTTCTCCTTTCAACACACAGGTTATGGGACCCCTAGCATGCTTGCGGTAGCTAACCATATCTGAGAAAATCTTGAACCCTAGAATCGTCATTCCCTGGTGAGTGATAGGCTCAGGTGCCCCATTATGGGGCTATTGCAATTTCTTCTGAAAGACCATCTTGTGGGCGATTCTTCTAGGGCCTGTATAACTGATTCCTGCAGGTTTTCACTCCCTTGCCCCTATATTGAAGGTCGACATTCCCTGTTCATGGGCACCTAGTCCCTTGCTAGGAGTGTGATGCTTTTGCATGTATCCCTGAATACATGGGCCCCTGTGTAACTCTAATTGCTTGTTTGATTCTTGCCCAATTATGGCCATGGTAAATCCTTTCATATGGCTTTCTTCCATTTCTAGTGCTGCCACCACTGATGCCTCATCAGCCTCTAGAGTGACGATCTTTCCGCAGAATAGGATCTTGATCTTTTGGTGAAGAGTGGATGGAACTCCTCCCAGATCATGGAACCATGGCCATCCGAGTAGCATAGAGAAGGTTACTATAATATCTATAATTGTGAAAAGTACTATGGATGAGACTTTGTCGATATTAACTTTTTCTTCGAATGTGCCAATAATGGTCCTCTTAGAGTTATCTTATGCCTTGATGACTGTGGTGGATTTCTTCAAATCCTTCTCGGTTAGTCATACGATTGGTAGAATATCCTTAAGATAGATATTCAGTGATGAGCCATCATCGACCATTATACAGGGCATGATGCGCTCAAAAACACTAGCCTTCAAGTAGAGAGCCTTGTTATAGCGAATGCCTTCGTCGGGTAAATCAAGGCTCGAGAAGACGATGTTGGGGATAACAGTGCTAGTCTCGCTGTTAAGTAGTGTGCAGACTTGTTCTAGTGATACCAGAGGAGATGTTTCAATTTCTATTAGCTTCTTGACGATAGCAAGCCTGTGATTTGTGAACCCAGAAGCAAGTCCTAGATACTCATCTTAGTTGTAGTGGCCTTTAGTTGATCTATAATCGAGCTTTCTATCTATTTTGAGGGCTTAACAAAAGTAGGATGTGCCGGGGGCTTAGCTCTTGGTGCAGCTGGGGCTACTGATCTAGTGACTTTCCCTCCTCTAGTGATATGACTGACTACTCGAGTTGGCAAGTTTGTTGTTTTAAAAACCTTGAACTCATCAAAATCTTCATCGAGTGGTATCTCCCCCAAGTCAATAGGCATGTTCACGGGAGCCAGTGCTTTGGTAGTAAAAGGCCATTACATGAAGGGGACCTTTTTAGGCTGCTTTTCTGGAATGACAGGGTTCTATTGTAGGATTTGGTGTAGGACGGGTTTGGATTCCTGTCTGATCATATGGACGGATGAGGAGGCTCCATCGGATGGTTCTCCTTCATAAAACATACTTAGCGTATCGTCGTAGGCGACTTGCTTATCATTACATTTATTCATGTACCAAGGGTATTCTCTAGCTAATTCTATATTGGACAAATAGCACTGGTCACCTCCCACTCTCAGTACCGCTAGGGGGTTTCTATGTTAGTCTAACTGAGGAGTTAAGTTTTCTAGAGGGTCGACCTATATGAAGTAGTCTATGAATTACTTAGCCAAAACATTCCACAATGATTTCTGGTAAAGCATAAGCCCTTCATACCAAACGAATACCTTTACTCAGAGGATCTAGTGGAACCTTGTGGGCTAATAGGCATAGTGAATGTACCCATCGTTCTTAATTTGCACAAATTCATGGATGTGAGGGCAAGGCTTTGTACTTCCATTGTAGAATGTGGGGTAAACCTCGTGTGAGCATGAGCTTTTCGGTGACCCTCAGAATGATGCTGACTTTTGCTCTAACCTTTTTATCCGTCTAGTTGTTCCATCCTTTTAGAATCGAATAACATTTGACAAGTGCTTTGTTGATGATTTTGAGATCTTTGACCCCAAATAATAATAATTTAACTATTATTTAAATATTAACCATTTCCCTTCCCCGCACATAGCAATTTGTTTCACAATTTTTCCTTAAAATCCGGACAATTTCAGTGAGTCTCGTTTGTATTACTAGATTCTAAACCCTCCAGGCTTTCTGAAATGTTAAGAATCGCCCTAATTGGATGCCCGTAGTGTAGTTTGTTTGTGTTTTAGGCCCGGCCCGGCTCTAGCCAAGCCCCTTGCATTTCCCCCCGGTGCCCCTGATTAGGCGGCGGCGGCCAGTGTCGTTGCCAGAATGCGGGGCTGCGTGGACTACACGGCAGACCGTATGAGCCCTACGATGGGCTATGTGGCTCACGCTCCCCTTCAAGCCAGCATCACATGATGCGGCCTAGATTGGGCCGCATCACATGACGCGGCCCATCGGGTCCTATGATGCAGCCTCGGCTCGGCCATGTCACTAATGTGGCCTTCGCTCGGGGAGCCCCTATAGTCTACATTTTATGGGTTTTTCTTGGCCACCAAGTCAGCTTTTGGGATTTTTCTGTCAAATTTTGACATTTGGGGGCTTAATTCTGAGATTTTGCACTTGGGGAGTCTATAAATACCCATTAAAATTCTGATTAAGGGGCTTTTTGGCTGATTTTCAGTAGAATTAAAATCTTAGAATTTTCTAAGTTTTAGGGAGAAAGAGCTTAATAATATGGTGATATCTAAATCAACACACTTGGTTCTTGATTTTTAAATCTTATTAGGCTTAATCTCTTAAGTTAAATCACTAAAATCTATTACAAATCTTACGTAAAAGTTGGTTTAAATAGGATTTAGGGACTTTTTCCTCATAAATCACTAAATCCCTTGCTAAATCGGTTATTGTTTCACCGGGTTTTCACCACAAATCCATCACGAAGCTTGCCAAGCATTTGGTTTGAGTCTCAAGAGTGGATTCACGGCCTTTAGGTAACTTTCTGAGTTCTAATCTATTTCTTTTTGTTATTTATTTCTACTCCTGCGTTTTTAGTTTTTTTTCCCGGCATTTGGCCCTTTTCTTAATCCTTTTTGTGATTTTCTTCCAAAACCCCAGCTGACCATTCCGAGGAACGTTAGGCCGACTGAATGTCACCTAGGCCACCTCGTTGAGTCGGCCTACCACTTCATTCAGTCGGCCTACGGGTCCCTCAAGCCGCCAATCATTGTTTCGTCAAATTTTCTGGGTTCTTTTTCCCCCCAAACTGAAAAACCAAAGTTATCTAAGCATTTTAAGTCCAAATCTACTATAATAATGTAGGAAATGACTTGAAATTTTAATATTCTTAGGTTTTCAGGCACAAAAATGTCGATTCCGGGTTGTTTAGACACTTTTTCCGACGGACCACTTCAGTGGGATGAAGGCCGACTGAGTGTCATCTAGGCCACCTCGTTGAGTCAGCCTACCATGTCACTGAGTCAGCCTACCATCTCACTGAGTTGGCCTGCTAGTAAAAATTTTCAAATGGTCCCTGTTTGCTTTATTCTATTTTTTGGTCCTGTTTCTATTGTTTTTTGCCCCTTTTTGTCATTTTAATGCATTTTTAGTCCTGATTTTTACCCGAAAAATCTTTGAAAATCACAAATAATCTGTACTTAATTCAATTAATTTTTTATAGCTGCTGGAAATTATTTTATCTATTATTTAATTAGTTAAATCCTATTTTAATGACTTAAAAATCACGTTTTCACTAAATAAATCTAAATAAATTTTTTTACAATATGAAAAAATTCCTAAAACAGTTTCTGTAATTTTTATCATTATTTTAGGGTGTTTAGTTAATTTAAATAATATTTTAGGTTGTTTAGACATTTAATAAATACCCAAAAATTGTGTTTTAGTCCCAAAAAATCCAAAAATATGGTTTCTCCATGCTATATTTTTATTTTCCGCATTTAATTATTTGTGTTTTACTCATGATTGTTCTCCTATATATTTTGCCTCGTTTTGGGTCGGGTCCGAGTTGGTAAGCTCGGTTGGGACCCGGTTTCACCCTTTCATTTATTTTATCGCCTTACTTATTTTTCCGCATTAGTAAAATGTATAGCTATTCGTAAAGCCTGGTAATAATTTTATTTCCTTGCTTCACTTATTTATTGCATTTCATGTGATGTATGGCATATTAAACCGAAAACTCAAAACAAAAATCCGGATTTTAATTGCATAAGAACTAAAGTAGTGTTTATTAAAATATAATCGGCATGATTTACAAATTTAAAAGTAAGCAACATCATCCGGACTTGGAATCTCTGTTTTAAGGTACGGTCAGCCATATGGAATCTTGAACTTTGCTTTGTGCGCCCCCCTTATCTTCGACATGCTCGATCCAACAATCAATTTGCAGTCAACTAGCCGCAGCTTCCCTAATTCTCCACTAGGGGCATTTTCATCAGATCTGTACGACACCCCCAACCCTCCGCCAGGGTCGTTCTTATCTTATTCGTGCAGCAAAGTAATTCCATATATTATATCTCTAAGCAAACAACCAATTTAAGGAGAATCGATCAGGGAAGGAGTCGTGTAGCCTATGTGTTGAAGATGATCAGTCCAAGCAGCTCATACATTCATGCATCCATGCATGATATCCATAAATGTCATATTATGTCCATTTTTCTATGACAATTTCTATAGGAAACAAAGCTTAGAAAAATATCCTCGAGCTATACGCTCAACCTGCAAGTAAGCACCCGTATCAAGGGACATCTTAGAATTGCTTTAATTCCTATATCCGAGGTCACTCCCAAGGGGTATACCAGCCATACATGGTGCTTGGCCTCAATAGTTTCTCCGGACTCTAAGAAATCTCATCTCAATTCATATTTCGCTCTTCCATTTTTTATTGCTAAATTGAAGGGGCAAAAATTTTTGTTCCATAAAATCAATTACGCAACAAAAAATGTAGCTCATGGCAATTGTTGATATCTTAAAATTTTTCTTGACAGGTGCATCATATGGCAATCCTGGTGGCCATCCAATAAGAAAATCCAAAATCCGGATCTCCAAGGGCACCTCACCGCAACCTCTCGAATCTCTAGGGGCACCTTAATGCAACCTACTGATCCGAGAATCCAAACCTCAAAAGCCCAAGCCCACGCTTGGCAACCCTCAAAAGCCCAAGCCTGCTCTTGTCAACCCTCAAAAGCCCAAGCCCACTCTTGGTAACCCTCAAAAGCCTAAGCCCGTGCTTGGCAACCCACAAAAGCCCAAGCTCATTCTTAGCAACCCTTAAAAGCCCAAGCTCGCACTTGGTATCCCTCAAAATCCTAAGCCCACTCTTAGCAACCCGCAAAATCCCAAGTTCGCGCTTGGCAACCCTCAAAAGCCCAAGCCCACACTTGGTAACCCTTAAAAGCCTGAGCTCGTACTTGGCGACCCTCAAAAGCCCAAGCCCACTCTTGGCAACCCTCAAAAGCCCAAGCTCGTGCTTGGCAATCCTCAAAGCCTAAGCCTTTAATTTGCAACCCTTAAAAGCTCAAGCCTGTGCTTGGCAACCCTAGAAAGTCCAAGCCCGTGCTTGGCAACCCTCAAAAGCCCAAGCCCACACTTGGCAACCCTCAAAAGCCTAAGCCAGCACTTGGCAACCCTTAAAAGCCAAAGCATGTGCTTGGCAACCCTTAAAAGCCTAAGCCCGCACTTAGCAACACTTAAAAGCCCAAGCCCGCGCTTGGCCAACCCTTAAAAGCCCATGCCCGCACTTGGCCAACCCTTAAAAGCCCAAGCCCACGCTTGGCAAACCCTTAAGCCTAAACCTATGTTTGGTGGGCCTTACGTCCTAGGCCGGCTACATCCCATTTACTCCTGGCATGCCTAGTGGAACCTAAAATCATAACTTACAATTTCTCCAAGGGGCATAGCAGCTGGACCTAATGGATACCTCAACAGCTTCTTCGGACTCCCGAAAATCCTAACTCAGCTTTCATTCTTCAATTGCTTAATTGAAGGGGAAAAATTTTTTGTTCCATAAAATCAATTAAGCAATTGAAATGTAATTCATATAATTTACTAATGCTTTGGGACTACCTTGACTGGTACACCATGCAGAAATCCTGATAGACATTCGATCCGAAGATCCAGAATCCAGAATATAGAAAATCCTCCCAAGATACCTCTATATAGGTTTCGACCCTCTAGGGACATCAAGATGTGGCTTTCAGTCCTCCAGGGGCATCTCGATGCAACTATCACAAAATCAATCTAACGATGGACTTCCCGGACTTCCCGGATATTTCCAAACTCTTTTTTCTCGATATTCCATTTTTATTGCTTAATTGAAGGGGCAAAAATTTTTGTTCCACAAAATCAATTAAGCAATTAAAGAAGTAATTGTCGACAACTGCCAACTGATTCAACCTCTCCTTCTCAATAGGTCCATTGATGGTGCATTCCCAGACCACCCCTAGATAACTGATTTAACCTCTCCTCTATAGGACCGTTGATGGTGCATTTCCAGACCATCCATAGATAACTAATTCAACCTCTCCTCCTCATAAGGTCCGTTGATGTGCGTTCCCAGACCACCCATAGATAACTGATTCAACCTCCGCCCTCTGATAGGTCTGTTGATGATGTATCCCATGACCATCTATAGACAACCGCCTCAAGAAATCCCTACTCATCTTTTTCCTGAAGCAACCAACCAATCCATCCCTAAACCGTTTGGGGCGATGAAGGTAATACCTAATCAATTTCTAAGTCGACCTGGTTCTTGATAGGTCTGTTTATGGCAATCCTAAAAGACAATCGGTTCAAGAATCCGCAAGTCAGGTATAACCTTCTATCCCTTGCTCTATCGTGAGATCACATTTGACCCATCAAATGATAATCTTACGAGGGGCAGCCTGTGAGCACGAGCTTTTTGGTGACCCTCAAAACAATGATGACTTTTTTGCTTTAATCTTTTTATCGGTCTAGCTATTCCATCCTTTTAGAATTGAATCACGTTTGGCAAGTGCTTTTTTTGACAATTTTGAGATCTTTGACCCCAAATAATAATAATTTAACTTGCGTTTAAATATTAACCGTTTCTTTTTCTCGCGTATAGCAATTTGTTTCATGATTTTTCCTTAAAATTCAGACATTTTTAGTGAGTCTCATTTGCATTATTGGATTCTACACCCTTTGGGCTTTCCGAAATGTCAAGAATTGCCTCAATCGAATGCCTGTAGTGTAGGTTGTTTGAGTTTCAGGCCCGACTCCCACCGGGGCCTTTACCTTTCCCCGTGATTCCCCTGATCTAGCAGCGGTAGCTGGCACCCTTGCTAGAATATGGGGCTACATGGTGCATACGCCGCGCCACGTGGACCATGCGGCAGACCGCATGAGCCACGTGGTGGGCCATATGGCGCATGAGGCCCTTTTAAGCCTCGTCACATGACGCGGCCTAGATTAGGCCGCATCATGTGCTGCAGCCTGTGCTGGGCCGCATCATGTGATGCAGCCCACTCTGCTATGCGCTACATCATCGGCCCGGTCACGTCACTAATGCGGCCTTCTCATGAGGAGCCCTTGCAGACTGTATTTTTTTGGGTATTTCTTGGCCATCAAGTCGGGTTTTGGGATTTTTCTATCAAATTTTTACATTAGGGGATTAATTCTAATATTTTGCACTTGGGGAGTCTATAAATACCCATTAAAATTCTGATTAAGGGGCTTTTTGGCTGATTTTCAATAGAATTAAAATCTTAGAATTTTCTAAGTTTTAGGGAGAAAGAGCTTAATAATATGGTGAAGGCTAAATCAACACAATTGGTTCTTGATTTCTAAATCTTATTAGGCTTAATCTCTTAGGTTAAATCACTAAAATCTATTATAAATCTTAGGTAAAAATTGGTTTAAATAGGATTTAGGGACTTTTTCCTTACAAATCACTAAATCCCTTGCTAAATCGGTTATTGTTTCATAAGGTTTTCACCTCAAATCCGTCACAAAGCTTGCCAAGAGTCTGGTTCTAGTATTGAGAGTAGATTTACAGCCTTTAGGTAACTCTTTGAGTTCCAATATATTTCTTTTTGTTATTTATTTCTGCTGCTGCGTTTTTAGTTATTCTTCCGGCCATTAGTGCCTTTTCTTCGTCCTTTTTGTGATTTTCTGCCAAAACCCTGACTGATTGTTCCAGCGAACATCAGGCTGATTGAATGTCACCTAGGCCACCTCACTGAGTTGGCCTACCACTTCGTTCAGTCGGCCTACGGGTCGCTCAAGCGGCCAATCGTTGTTATGTCGGATTTTCTAGGTTCTTTTTCCCCCCAAATTGAAAAACCAAAGTTATCTAAGCATTTTAAGTCCGAATCTACTATAATAATGTAGGAAACAACTTGAAATTTTAATAATCTTCGGTTTTAAGGTATAAAATGTCGATTCCGGCTTGTTTAGACACTTTTTCCAACATGCCACTTCAGTGGGACGAAGGCCGACTAAGTGTCATCAAGGCCACCTCGTTGGGTCGGCCTACCACCTCACGGAGTCGGTCTACCACCTCACTAAGTCGGCCCACTAGTAAAATGTCCAAATGATCCCTATTTGCTTTATTCTATTATTTTTGGCCTTGTTTCTATTGTTTTTAGCCCCGTTTTTGTCATTTTAATGCATTTTCAGTCCCGATTTTTACATAAAAAATCTCTAAAAATCACAGATAATCTGAAATTAATTTTTATAGCTGCTAGAAATTTTTTAACTATTATTTAATTAGTTAAATCTTATTTTAATTGCTTAAAAATCATGTTTTCACTAAATAAATCTAAATAAATTTTTTTACAATATGAAAAAAATCCCAAAATAGTTTTTGTAATTTTTTTATCATTATTTTAGGGTATTTAGTTAATTTAAATAATATTTTAGGTTGTTTAGACATTTAATAAATACCCGAAAATTGTTGTTTAGTCCTGAAAAATCCAAAAATGTATTTTCTCCATGCTATATGTTTATTTTCTGCATTTATTTATTTGTGCTTTACTCATGATTATTCTCATATATATTTTGCCTCTTTTGGGGTCCGGTCCAAGTTGGTAATCTCGATTGGGACTCGGTTTCACCCTTTCATTTATTTTATCTCCTTACTTATTTTTTCGCATTAGAAAAATTTATATGTATTCGCAAAGCCTTGTAATAATTTTATTTCCTTTCTTTGCTTATTTATTGCGTTTTGTGTGATGTATGGCATATTAAACCGAAAACTCTAAACAAAAAATCAGATTTAATTCGCATAAGAACTAAATTAGTGTTTATTAAAAATAATCGGCTTGATTTAAAAATTGAAAAGTAAGAAACATCATCCGGACTTGGAATCTCTATTTTAAGGTACGATCCAGCCACCCGATGGGAATATCGTACCCAAATTCCCGGTAGAGCCTAAGCGAGTGGCGATTCTATCTTAAAATACGAGATTTCAAGTCTCGTATCCCTTACCACCTCAATTGGACTAAAATTCAACTTCAACATCATTTTCCATTATTGTTTCCATCATGCCTAAAATTAGGATTATCCTTTAGAACGCTTCACAGCGCACGTTATTTTCTCACCCCCCATGCTATGCATTCAAGCAGTTCTCGAGGGTGGGAAATCGGTCGTCAGCTTACACCTTGCCTAGATCTGGGTTTTGAATGCGATAACTAGCCCAGGCCAATTCATTTTTAGCATGGATTCTCTCCATGATGTACTCTTGAGAAGGTTCTTGCCCCTGGTCTCAAATTATATTAATGATATGTTCGCTATCTGAGTCAAAGTCCATAAAGTGTCTGGAATCATCGCTTGCTGTAGAACATAAGGCACCCGGGGAGTTATGCTCTAGAGAGGAGGCGTACCTCTCAGCACCGTCATAATCAATCATCATGCCATTAGGGAAGGGAGCCTCGTATTCGAGATCTCCTGGTAAGTGATTTAGCTCATCATTTGAAAAGTTTTTTTTATTCATACCCCAGGTTATGTACTTCACTTTCATCTTCATAATCCGATTCATTGGAGTCCACAAATTCTTCCACTTCCTTATCTGAATCTTTAAAAGGCTGTGGCTCAAAGATCCAGTTTAGTGCATGCTAAGCTGGGATATCATCACTAGAACTTACTTCTGGATCCTCTTCGGGGTCTTCCTCAGGATCTTCTTCGGGAGCTTCCTCAGGATATTCCTTAGGATCTTCCTTGGGATCTTCTTTGAGATCTTCCTTGGGATTCATTTGAGCCTCAACTAATTCTATAACTACATGAAACTTGAACACCATGGTTCGTATGCTAGAAAATGTTTCCTCGATATGGATACTATATGTTATAATATCGATACGGATTTCTTCAAATGGGTCTTGTGCTCCTTTATCTAGGTTCAATTCGAGATACTTTTGCTGGTCTTCGTGGTTGTTCCACGCCTATTCAGGATCATATAGTTCCAGGATTTCTGAACGTGGTGTCTCGGAGGAGCTCCCAAATTCAAACAAGCTCGTTCTGATGTAGTTTGGACTCATATAATCCAGTGGAGTGTACATAGGAGGTTATGGGGGAGGGATATCCTGCCAGCTGGTATTATGCCAGCCTACCTGTGGTGCCAACCATAAGTAAAGTTCATCTAGGTATGACTGAGATGCCCTGAAGTAGTGGAGGAAAGATATCTCGATAACATACCAGTTCTAATGTCCTTCTAGCAGCATCACATTGTACCAGTCTATGGCCGAGCCTTCTAAGAATCTAGGGAGTTGAGGTGTAAAACCCATCATAGCTATTCCTTATTCGTGCATAAACTAAAGGAATTCCTCCATATTTTCATTCGGGTCAGAGTCTCCTCGGTACATGAGGTGTGATGGCACTTGGTATTGATCTAGCCCTTCTCTCCTCATTCTCAGGACATATTGGGCTGCCATGTAGATGATATCCATGTTATCAAATATCATATTATCCCTCCATCCTAGGTCATGTTAGAAGTTGTCAGTTATGTTGATACCATATTCGTCAGTTTCCAAATGAATACCGATGGCTTGGTAAGGGATTAGTTTAAGTGCTCGATTTCTTCTTAGGCTCTTTCATTCTCCCATCGGCTACCAACTATTATAGATCTTTTAGTAGTCGGGTATATTCATTAGTGCGTTGCCCTTTGGTTATATGATAAGCACTAAAATTATATCTATTGGCCACGGTAGGCGGAGTAATTGGCTTGATGCTCTGGAGCTAATAAGATTTTCTCAGTTTGGTGAATATCCGTGATAGTGATTCTACCCATGGGGAGATAGATTGGTGGGTCTGCACCTGAGTGGCTGCTAAAACCTTGGCTGGAGCCTTTAGGGACTCAGCATTGCCTTGCTTGGAGGATTCGCCCTTTTCCCAATATCGAGGTTAGCATAAGCTTAATGTTCTTGCTTCTTTGCTCGATCTTCTTCCTTATACTTTTCAAGCCTCTTGGCATACTCTACCACATCGTTGAAAGTGTCAAACCTTTTCATTTTCATTTCATCACGGTATTTCAAGTTAGAGCCTTCGACGAGTTTCACTATCAGGGCTTCTTGGTCAGGTGCCACAGTTATAAGCATACGAACAGCCATCCACCTTAGGTAGAATTCTTTGAAGGACTCATTTAGCCATTGTTTGATTCTTTTAAGGTCTAGCAAGGTAGTCTTGACATTCAGATTGAGGGCATAATTCTCCAGGAATGCTGAGCATAGCTTCCTTTAATCAAATTTGAGGTCCATTGGCATCCTTATGTATCACTCAGAGGTGGGCCCTTATAAAGTATCTTAGAATAGATTGATTATATAAACTTTAGGTGTGTTCATGCTAGTCATAATTTAAAGATAACTTTCCACCTGTGTGTAAGGTGGGCTAGTACTAGCATATGGGTCCATGTAAGGCATCACAAAGTTAGTCGGAAGGGCTTTTGACTCCTTTGGCAAGAATTGGTTGATATCCGCATACTGCTCGATGGAAGGAGCAACAGATTTCTCTTTAGCCAGGGATAGCTTCTCCATATCTACCATTTTTGCCTCTAATGCCGCTATTTCTATCTCTTTCTCTTGGGTTTTCTGAGCATTAGCAGCACTCAGCCTTTCCCGTATATCATAGAATTCTGGAGTGTCAAGAATCCTTCTGAGGGACTGTCCAACTGCATCATCATTTGCCATTACGATTTTAGGTTCCGGATTGGAGAAGAATCTGGCCAAAGATTCGATTGGGGGTGGGGTATGACTTTCAGGCTTCTGTAATACTTCTTAGCCTGCTTTTTTCTCATTTTTAACCTAAAAATGCAAGAGACCAAGCATTAGTAAGTGCACCAGAGGTGGCTCTAAGCTTCCTTTTCCTCGACTCGTTGGGATGCATGAATAAGTGAGAAAATGAATGAGTAAATATGTACAAATAATAAAGGGAGTTGGGTATGTGCCAACTACTCGAGGAGCAATAAGCGAAGGTAGTCTGGGATATTCATGGAACATTATAAACGCATGGTGCAAAGATAAAGGGCTTGAGTCAGGTTAGACTGGGTAGCCCAGGGGTGAATAGACTTATTGGTCCAAGGGGTGAGCTGACACTAGGTCACTCAAAGGGTTTTAACTCATTCATCCAAGGGGTGAGATGACACTAGGGTTACTCAAAAGGGTTTTGACTCATTGGTCTAAGGGATAAGCTGAAACTAGGGTCACTCAAAGGGTTTTAACTCATTAGTCCAAGGAGTGAGCTGACACTATGGTCACTCTAAGGGTTTTAACTCATTGGTCTAAGGGGTGAGCTGACAATAGGGTCACTCAAAGGTCACTCAAAGGGTTTTGACTCATTAGTCCAAGGGGTGACCTGACAATAGGGTCACCCAAAGGGTTTTGACTCATTGGTCTAAGGGGTGAGCTGATCCTAGGGTCACTCAAAGGGTTTATATATCTCGGCTCATGGGTTGGGCCTAGTGGACTCACTAATCTTTGACTAGTTTTTGGCTCATGGGCTGAGCCTAGGTGGACTCACTGGTCTTGACTAATTTTGGCTCATGGGCTGAGCCTAGGTGGGCTCACTATTCTTGATTAATATCAGCTCATGGACTGAGCCTAGGTGGACTCACTAGTCTCAGTTAATTTTGGCTCATGGGCTGAGCCTTGGTAGACTCACTAGTCTCGGTTAATCTTGGCTTATGGGCTGAGCCTAGGTGAACTCACTGATCTTGACTAATTTTGGCTTATGGGCTGAGCCTAGGCTGACTCACTGGTCATGGTTAATTTCAGCTCATGGGCTGAGCCTAGATGGACACACTGGTCTCGGTTAATTTCGGCTCATGGGCTGAGCCTAGGTGGACTCACTGGTCTTAGTTAATTTTAGCATGGCACACGTTAATGTCATGACTGTATAAAGATGTGGTTAGTTTTCACACAATCAAGATGTTTATGATGTCCGTTTTAGTTAATTTATATTTAATAAACCTGCACAGGTAGCAAACGGTTAGATTGCCCCTACCGCCCTTTTAACTCCATGGGGTTACTTCGCTTTTAAGCCAACAAGGGAATTAGCGAAGTTTGCTCGCGTGCACTCAAGGTTTTTCGGGTAAACCTATAAGGAAGTGTCTATGGTTCATCTATGTGTGGGTTTCAATCTTAGGATTGGTTGCCATTGGGGTACCCTGCGCCTTTGTGTACCGAGTCCTAGTGGCCCTAAGCGATCCAAAGGAAACATTTCCACATATAATATCCATAGGTAGTCTTGCCCTTAAGCGAACAAAGTCCTCGTATGTTACGAAGGGGTATGATTGGATCCATACCCCGCAAGCCCTAAGCAAACTTGGAGATACTTCACTAAAAGACACCTAAATTGGTTTAGGGGTAAAGAATACAGATGCTATGCAATCCTAAAATTTGTGTAATGCAGAAGTTATCCCAAATTCCTTAGTTCCAAAATTTAATTTGAACAATATTTTAATTATCATGTCAAAAATAAATTTTTTAATAAAAATCGGTTTTTTATAAAAATAAATATCCCCAATAGAGTCACCACTGTGAGGGACCGGACGTTTTCGTGAAATGGTTGTGCGCGCGGGCACATTTCGGTGCAGTTTGAGGAAACCGCGGCCCTTGGCCTGGTTTCAGAAAATATAGTTTGCTTAAATGCAGCGGCTTTGTAGGCCCAAAATGTGACTATATTAAGAAATATTTTCACATTTTATTGAGAAAAGATGTTTTTAAAATAAAGCATTTTTACTTTATTTGAAAAATAAAATAGAGTCGCCACCCGGTTCAGCTCCACTTAGAGTTGTGGTATACTGATCCAAAATGGGATTTTTATACCGTAAAGAAAGTGAGATTCTAAGTTCAGACGAGATAGTTACTCATATTGTTCAAATTGTTTGGATTAATTTCGAAATTTCAGAATTTGTAATAATTTTTACATTACAACAGCTTTATTTAAGAATTAAATTCAAGAAATAAAACGGTCATTATAACGGCATACTAAATTGATATTTTCTACCGAGATTTTGGAAGAGTAACGGCAGCATTTAGGACTTGGCCTAGAAACTCGGATAGAGTTTCTTCACATTTAGGATGTTTCATCCATACCTGCGAGCTTATTTACACATATTATAGTTTAAGTGACTCCAGTGGCTCACTTAACTAGAGAAATGAAATGCCATATGCAATAATAAAGTAATAAAAATAGATTTTAATGAATTTTAAAGATAGGCTTTGAGCTGATTACCCTCAATTTACCTTTTTGTTTGTCCAGGATGACTTGAGAGCCGGTACGAGACTGAAATTGTCGAGAGTTATGATTTGGTTGGAAAATAGATTTAACCCAAGTTATGGCTATAATCTTGGATTATTTCGACAGGAAATGTAAAGTTTAGGTTGTTTTTATACCGAAGATCATTGTAGGATCTTGATCTAAAAAGACCGGAGATTGAGCTTATACCAAGTGTCGGTGATAAAACTCTAATCTAGAAGTGTTTTGAAAGAGTTTCAAAGCTTTAGGGACTCCCGCAACTGAAAAAGGACACAAAGCTAATTTTGGAAATTTATAAAATTTTTCGTCTCTTTTGAAATTGGGGGGTGTGACCCTGTATTTATAATAGGGTGGTAATTAGTCGGTGGGCTAATTACCTGTCTGACAATATTTACATCAGATCCTATAAAATCTTGCCAGATCTCGTTAAGATATGATTTTTTTACTGTAGATAGGGAATTACTCGGTGGGAGGATCATCTATGTTTGACCAAATTTGACTTTTTGATTTTTTAGTAGAAAATGCTAAATCGGGGCTTCCCTGGAATGTAGATTTTTGAATTTGGTATTTTGGATTACAATTCGGTCCTTTTTGGCTCATTTGTCTGATCACTAAATGAAATAGGCATTATTCCTCATCAGGCCGGAACAGACCTATGCTAACACCTTTATAGAAGAAGAGACTGTCAAGAAGATTTTGAGAAGTTTGACACAAAAATAGGATGCAAAGAAGAGTGTTATCAAAGAAGCTCATGATTTGAAGACTTATAAGTTTGATGAGCTGATCGGAACCTTGCTAACTTATGAGATGTCTTTGAAGCAATATAAAGATGAGTCCAAGAAGCTCAAGCACTAGGAAAGAGAAAGTTCTAGCAGAACTATTATCCTTAAGGCTGATGAAGAAGAATCCTCTAAAGGAGAATATCCGGAGGGAGAAAGGAAGAGATAGCACTGATGACCAAAGAACTTCAACAGGTTCTTAAAGAAAGATAAAAACTTTCAAAGGTTCAGAAGGCCATGAAAGGAATTAAACAAAGAGCATAACAAAGATATCAAATGCTTTGAATGTGGTGAGAAAGGGCATATCTAGTCTAGTTGTCCTAAAGCTAAGAAGGACAGATTCAAGAAGAAAAGGTATAAGAAGGCTCTTGCTACTACCTAGAGTGATTTTAAACAAGATTCATCATCCTCAGATGAAGAGGCACAAGATTCTGCAAATGTGTGTCTCATGGCAAAGGATGATCAACCTAACTCAGAGTTGACTGATCAACTATCTACCCCCGCTGCAATCAATCAGCTGACCAGAGCAGAGACAAAGGAAAGTGAATTAAGGGAAATTTTGAATCCCCTTTATCTTCAGATGAACTTGCTGCAGTACTTAATGATTTTATTAATGTGACTAAGAAGTCAGCCAAATACATTAAAGTACTCCAGAGGAGGTGTGATGATCTAGAAGATGTCAATTCTTCTACCTCACTTGGACATCTTATACCTTATGGAAAAAGCTGAGTACCATGATGGATATAACATTGTGCTCACCAAGGAAATGGATGAGTTATCTGCCAAATTAATAGCTTTGGAAAAGTTGTGTCTCACTTAACAACCTAGCAGGAATACTTAGAGCAACCGTACTCATCGCTTTGAGAAGGTTTCTCAAAAGAGTAAAGTGAGCAGGCCCAATCCTAAGGTCGTTTGTAATTTGTATGGAAATTTAGGACATGCTACACTCATGTATAGACACAAAAATGGTTACTATAATGAGTATGAGTTGTTAAGGATGACCACCACTACCAAGGGAGGACCCAACTAGAAAAAGGCATGGGTACCTAAGAAAACTCGATTGTTTTGCAGGTGAGCTTGAGATGCACTGATGATAGAAGAATGCAGTATTTTGATAGTGGATGCTCAAGGTATATGACATGTGATGAAAAGAAATTCATCACATTGGCATGAAATAGGAATGAAAGTGTCAATTTTGGAGACAACCAAAAGGGAAAGAATGTTGGCAATGGCACTGTGGGAGTTAAGCCTTCAATTGAAACTGTGTCTCCAGTAAAAGGCCTGAAGTTCAATTTGCTAAGCGTTGCTCAGTTATGTGACGAAGGCAATATAGTGATCTTTGACTCAGTGGGTTGCTTAGTCATTGATGGTAACTCTGACCAAACTATTCTTTATGCTCCTAGAGTTAATAATGTTTATATGATTGATTTATCCCCTGGCTTCAACGATATATGCTTAGTTTCTAAGGAAGAAAACTCATGGCTATGACATAGAAGGTGAGGACATATCATTATGACCAATATATCCAAATTAGCCAGAAATGAACTTGTTGAGGGTTTACCCAGTCTAGCCTTTGACAAAGATAGAATCTACTCAGCATGCCAACTTAGGAAACAATTTAGGAAGACCTTTAAATCCTTAGCTGATACATCATCTTCTCATCCCCTTGATCTTTTACACATGGATTTATTTGGGGCAGTGTTGCCAATAAGTCTAGGTAAAATGAAATGCACCCTTGTGGTTGTAGATGATCTGACTAGCTTCACTTGGATTGTCTTGCTTGCAAGCAAAGATGAAACATTTGAATCATTCTCTAGGTTGGCTACCTGGATCATGAATGAAATAGACCTTAAAATTAATAGAATCTACAATGACCATGGAAGAGAATTCAAAAATAGGCAGTTTGAGGAATTCTATTCCAAGCATGGTATTGACCATAATTTTTCTGCCCCTCATACACCTCAGCAGAATGGGGTTGTTGAGAGAAGAATTACACTGTTGCGGAGATGGGCCATTCTATGTTGAGTGATAACAACCAACCAAAGTATTTCTAGGGAGAAGTTGTTAACACAGCTTTCTATATTCTAACAAGGTTTTAATTCTCCTATTTTGAAAAAAACTCCTTATCAACTTTGGAAGGGGCGTAAGCCCAAGGTTTGTCATCTCAAGGCCTTTGGTAGTAAATGCTTCATATTAAACATTAAAGAGTAGTTGGCTAAATTTGACCCCAAGGCTGATAAAGGAATCTTTCTAGGGTACTCAACACACAGTAGGGAATACATAGTGTATGTCAAGAGGACTAGCACATTAGAGGAGTCAATGCATGTAGATTTTGATAAAACTAATAATGTAGGTAGAGAAGTCAGTGATGAGTAAAAGGAAAAGGAACAAGTCAGTGGATTAGTCAGTCAGCCCATGGTTCTTCCTCATCCAATTCCAGAAAAACAAAATTATGAAGTTAACTTGGACTAATCCATCAACTTTGGTGATGATAATGATGCTCAACCCATAGTAGCTCAACGAACTAATATTGATCTACCAAAAGAAGTCAGAGCAAGAAGAGATCACCTAGTTGAGAAGATCCTTACTAGTGTGCAAAATCTAGTGCTGACTAGAGGCCAGCTAAATAGAATGATGAGTCATTTAACATTTGTCTCAGTGACTGAACCCAAGATGTTTGAAGATGCTGATTTTGATGAAAACTAGATGATTGCAATACAAGAGGAGCTAGAATAATTCAGAAGAAATGAAGTTTGGGATTTAGTGGAGAAACCCAAAGGCAAGTCAATCATTGGCACTAAATGGGTTTTCAAAAACAAGCTTGATGAAGCTGGTAATGTTGTTAGAAATAAGGCCAGACCAGTTGCTCAAGGCTACAATTAGCAAGAAGATATTGACTATGAAGAAACCTTTGTACTAGTAGCAAGACTTGAAGCCATAAGAATTCTCTATGCTTTTGCATCTCATATGAACTTCAAGTTATTTTAAATTGATGTTAAGAGTGTATTTCTTAATGGTTATATTCAAGAGGAAGTCAATGTCAGAAAGCACCCAGGCTTTAAAGACCCCAAGTTTCTAGGTCATGTCTTCAAGTTGATGAAGGATCTCTATAGATTGAAGCAAGCTCTAAGAGCGTGGTATGAGAGACTGACTAAATTTTTACTCAGCAAAGGTTATGTCAGAGGAAAAGCAGATACAACTATATTCATCAAGAGGAAGCATCAAGATGTTTTGCTTGTCCAAATCTATATTGATGATATCATTTTTAGAGCAACTAATGAGAAGCTACGTAAAGAGTTCAGTCAACAGATGAGGAAAGAATATGAAATGTCAATGATGGGAGAGCTTAATTTCTTTCTTGGTTTACAAATCAAGCAAGGTGATGATGGGATCTTCATCAGCCAAGCTAAGTATGCCAAGGAAGTACTCAAGAAGTCTGACATGGATAAAGCTAAGCCAATGTCAACACCCATGGCCACTGATACAATTCTAAGTAAAGATGAGGAAGGTAAACCTATAGAGAGTATGCTCTACAGAGGTATTATTAGTTCTCTACTTTATGTAACTGCTAGTAGGCTTGACATTTAATATGTTGTAGGTTATTATGCAAGATATCAAGCTGACCCCAGAGAATCTCACTTAGCTGCTAAGAGAATTCTCAGGTATTTGCTAGGCTCTATTGATGCAGGTTTATGGTATCCAAGTAATGTAGATTTCACTCTAAGAGGATACACAAATGATGACTATAGAAGAATCAAATTAGATAGGAAAAGCACCACTTGAGGATGTCATTTCCTTGGTGACTGTCTAGTAACATGGTACATTAAAAGCAAACTTCTATAGCTTTGAGTACTGCTAAGGCTGAGTACATAGCTGTAGGAAGTTATGTAGCACAACTGCTATAGATCAAGCAGCAATTGGAGGATTATGGTATAAAGTCTAAGTGCCTTAAAGTCATGTATGATAATAAAAGCGCAATTGACCTATCCAAGAATCCAATTCAACATAGCAGGATGAAGCATGTCAATATTAGACATCACTTCATATGAGATCATATGCTTAAAGGAGAAGTAAAGATCACATACATTTCCACTAAAGAACAGCGAGCTAACATCTTCACAAAGCCTATTAGAAAGGATCAATTCAATATCTTGAGAGAACTCATTGGAATGTCTAATCCAATTTGAAGAAATATTTTCCCCGCTCACCTATTTTGGAGATGACCTATCTTTCACTTTGAGCTTCTGCGAATTAGGTTAAATATTTTTCTTATGCACTTGAATTTTAGACACGTCATTAAAACTGTCACCAATTTCTTTTCAAATTTAAAACTGATAGAAACGGTATCAAGTTTAAGAATGATCCACATTCAGACATTTTAAGTCTGTGTATTTTATTATCATTAATCTCACGGTAATCATTGAACAATCTCATCGTTGAATTATAACCATGGATTATGAGTTATACATGTAAGATTTGCAGGCTTAGGTGAAGAGTCTTTGGCTATTTAAGGAGAGATACAGAAGAATAAAAGGTTACTTTACCAAATTCCTTTTCTGCAATCTTCTTCTTAAATCCCCAAATTCTCTAATTTCTTCTAAAGCAATTCTAATGGGGAGTTCTTCAGGAAGATCATCTGACCTAGTTCTATAAAATCTCTTTATATAAGAAATGAAGACGATTCATGTTAGGTTACTACTACTGATCATTTGGTGCAAGTAGTAGTGGGAATTAATAAAAGGGAGGATCTATTCATCTTTACAGGAATTGAGAACACACCCACTAAGTGGTGTTCCAGAGAAGGAGCTGAAGTAGAAGACCGAGTCACTATTGATATTCTCAGCTTTTCAAGTGATGAGATATTTAGGAGGTGGATGCACCAACACCATCTAAGAGGGTTCTTTGAAATTCCCAGTGGCTGTTATGAGCAGATTATGAAAAGTTTCTTCCATGGCATCCATATGGTTGATAGATTCAAGGACATGTTTGTCACCATGATGATGGGAAGGTAAGTATATATGACTCCCAAGCTGATTGCTAATTTATTGGGAATGAGAGAAAGAGGGGTGAGAATGTGAGCTGTGAAGGATGAAGAACATATGGACATCAGATGAAAAGGATGTAGGACAGGAATCTACATCAATTCTTGTGCCTCAAGTAGGTTAGCCAAAGAAGAAGCTAATGGTGAAAAAGCTAATTAGCGTAGTGCAGAATGTTAAGGAAGCTGAGAAGATAAAGGCAGCTGAGGTTTTGAGGCTAAAGAAGAAGTAGGAGGATCTGGAGGAAGAGATAGCTACTTAGAATAGAGTTGAGGTTGAGAAGGGATATGAGAAGGCATCTACAAGCCTGGCTGAGAAGTCAATCCCTGAGACTGTTAATAAGATGATAGGGGCTTTGGAAGGGATTGAGAGTGAAGAAGAGCAGGATGATGAAGAAGGGGCTGAGCAAGTTAACTCAGTAGAGTTTAAGATGAATGATGAAGAAGATGGCCAGTAGATTATTGTTATGTCTGTTGAGGAGGCTAAGGAGGAGAAAAGAGAAAGGAAGAGAAGAATCCTTAAGAAGATGAAGGTTGTGTTTGATGAGGATGAAGGAGACTTGGAGGATAAGGAGGAAGGAGAGATTATTGGTGCTAAAAAGGAGAAGGATGAAGTGAAACAAGGAGAATCATTCCTTGACCCAAACCTATCATCTGAAACACCCCTTTCACCTACGTCAATCTCCATACAACCTTTACCCGAAAACCAAACACCATCTAATTCTACCTCTGACCAAACCATAAACTATGACCAAATAGACATAATCCCAATGCTTTCACCCATTAGATCTCCAGCTCATGAATAGTTAATAATAGAAGGACCAGTTGTTAGAGGTCCTCCTACTTTTGAAGAGATTCCAAATGACCAACAATCACCACAAACTTAACCCCAATTTAACCCCCAAGCTGATTTATCGTGAGATATAAGGAAGTTTGAAAGGGAAAGATATCCAGGACTGAGTGCAGATAAGGAGATTAATGCTAAAATTGCTAAGTCATTACTGTCTGAGGATGTTCTGAGGAGAATTGCAAAGGTTGTTAAGCTAGTGCAAGGGTTTATGGAAGCTATTGAAGAAATGAAGGCCCATTTTAGTCCTTACTGCATTTTTACTAACCAAGGCAATAGTTTCCCATACATTGCCCATTTCAAATATTGCAGGTAGGAAAACTGACTACTTGGAGATGGAGGTTGCAGAGCTTAAAAAGAAATGGAGAAGGTATATGAAAGCAATTGTCGAGTAGCAAATGAGGAGAGGGACTTCAGAAACTTTGATTGATAAGTTCAATCCAGTTTTGTAGGGGATGCAAGCTATACTAAGTGGATACAACATCTTGAGCAAGGAGAATGACACCAACATAGCTAAGCTGGATGCTGTGATTAATGCTATTAATGCACTGATCACTGTTGTTAACAGAAATCAAGGCAACTCTAATAAGCTGAGCAGATAAAGGAAGATATTTTACAGGGAGTAAAGGTCTCAGAGGAAGAAGTGTTGAAGGGGTTAAAGAGATTGAATATATCTAACACTCTAAGTAGCGATATTGTTTTGTTAGAGGCTGAATAAGAAACATCTCTTAACTAGAAGCTTGGTCATATTTATGATCAAATCAAGTCTGTTCATGCTGATATCTATAATGATTGTCAAGAAATTGATCAAATCCATAATCAAGTGTCCTCACACATCAGAAGCACTCCTATGCTAGAGTGGATCTTAAGAGAAAATAATCGAGCCAAGTGTGAGCAACGACTTTTCGGTGTCCTGCGAAATGATGATGACGTTTTGCTCTAACCTATTTATGGGTCTGTTGCTATATTCTTTTAGAGTCAAATTGCATTTGGCAAGTATTTTCATTACGAGTTGGAACTTTAATCGCGCTATTTCCCTTGATCGGTTAATTAATATAGATTCATTACATTACATATGAAAAATAAATATAAAAAAATATTAAATATAAAATATATATAAAAAAATCCTCCCTTGCAAGCACCACCAACTGCGGCGGCACCGTCGCTGGAGCAGTAAATGCCCCGGCGGTGCGGAAAACCTCCTCGATGGTGCAGTGAGTCGCACCCCCTGGCGTGTCTCGCCATGCTCTCGTGCATCTCGGTGTAAGTGGCCACAATGTGAGCACGTCGCCAGACGCCCCTTGGGCATGACGAGCTGCACCCCCGTGCGCATTTCACCTTTCACTAGGGTGTCTCGCCGTGCACCTAAGGTGCGGCCGTGCTAGTGGTTGAGTTTCAACCGCTGCACAAGCTTTTGGGTTTGTCGCCAGTTCATTATTTTCTCTCTCTAAGTCAGGATGAACTTAATTTTTTTGGAAAATTTAAGTATTCTATGGACTAATTGAGTTATTTAGTGTGAGATTGCCTATATAAACCAATTAAATCATCTAATTTAGGACTTTTGCCAAATTAAAAGCTTAAATCTCACATTTAGGATTCTTAAGGCTTTTAGATAGAGAAAGCTCCATAAAAATGAGGAAACTTGATTAATTCGGGTTCCTAAGTATTATTGGGCCTAATCTTTTAGTCTAATCTCTAAAATGAAGTAGAAATCATAGGTTAAAACAAGCTTAAATAGGATTTAGAGATTTTTTCTCACAAAATTACTAAAATCGGTCACTAAGTTCATCGCCTTTTTTGACACTATTTTGTCGAATTTCGCCACAAATTCTTCATAAAGCTTGCCAAACGTCCGATTTGTCTCAAAATGTGAATTCACGTCCTAAAAGTAACAAAATTGAGTTCCAATCTATTTTAATTAATTTATTATATTGTTTGGCTGCTTTTAGTTGTCGTTTGTGGTGGTTATCTCTTTTTCTTTCGATGTTTTTGGGTTCTTTTTCATCCCCAAGTAAAAAAATCAAACTTATTTTTATCATTTTAAGCCTTGTTTAGATAATTAATAAATGTCCAAAAAGATGTGTTTTTAATCCTGAAAAATCCTAAAAATATGTTTTCCTCCATGTTCGATTTATTTTCTGCCTTATTTTTATTTATGCATTATTTGCTATTTATTCGTATGTGATTTATTGTTTCTTGGAGCTATTTCAAGGTTGGTAAGGCCAGTTGAGACCCGATCTTAGTCTTTTTATTTATCCGCCTGTGAGCCACCGTTGACTGGTTTATCTCACCATCGAGTTGAGCACTATCTGCCACCATTGAGCAGTTTGTCTCACCATCGAGTTGGGCATTGTCTGCCACCATTGGGCAATTTGTCTCACTAGGGAATTGGGCACTGTCTACCACCATTGACCAGTTTGTCTCACCATCGAGTTAGGCACAATCTGCCATCATTGAGCAGTTTGTCTCATCATTGAGTTGGGCACTGTCTATCGCCATTGAATAGTTTTAGGCACAGTCTACCACCATTGACTATTTTATCTCACTATCATGTTGGGCATTGTCTTCTACCATTGAGCAGTTTATCTCACTCAGGAGTTGGGCATTGTCTGCCACCATTGACCAGTTTGTCTCACCATCGAGTTAGGCACTGTCTGCCACCATTGACCAGTTTATCTCACTAGGGAGTTGGGCACTATCTGCCACCATTGACCAGTTTGTCTCACCATCGAGTTGGGCACTATCTGCCACTATTGAGCAGTTTGTCTTACTAGGGAGTTGGGCACTGTCTGCTATAATTGAGCAGCTTGTCTCAACATCGAGTTGGGTGCTATCTTGCCCCCATTGACTAGTTTGTCTCACCATTAAGTCGAGCACTGTCTTGCCACCATTGAGTAGTTTGTCTCACCATCGAGTTGGGCACTGTCTTGCCACCATTGAGCAGTTTGTCTCACTAGGGAGTCGGTTACTGTCTTGCCACCATTGATATCTATTTGAGATTTCCTTTTGTAAAGATAAGTGCAAGGTATTTGAAAGAGGATTGCCTCCTCATATTTTGGAGGAGAGGAAGGTTCAATGTTAGTGTCGATGCATTATATTGCTTGTTGCAATGATCTCTTTAGGAGCTGCTTTTTGCCATTTCTATGTGGTGGGTTACCATGATGAATGGCTATGCCTTTGTTTCTACATGTAGAGGTTATGCCCTAATTTTTTTCCTAAACCAAAGAATAAGGGGCTATCATTTTTCACCCTAATTTTTGCATAAACCTTTTCACGTTTTTAGTTTATCGGGTTGCCTTAACTTTTCCCTGGATTACCCTTTTGATTTTTTAACCTAGCAAGCCTTTTTTTCTTTTTCTTTTTCTTTTTCTTACTTTTTGGTGTTGCCTTTCGCCTTTCCCACCTTGCCCCAGTTTATAAGAGAAGGTGAAATGTTCTAGATCTGTTTGTTCATAAGCTTTATCTCTCTTATTCTTCTGAGCCGTCTTAGTTGTATGCTAGACATCACTTTGATGTTTCATGCATGTGATGGTTTGAATGATGTATAAACATTGGTCTTAGGGGCTAGGGTATGTTAGAGCCCGAATTAATGTGTACCAAGGGTATGCGCTAAGTCCTTTGTGGACTAATAAGTAAGGGGATCATTATTACTCCATTATGATGAGTATCTTTCCTAAGAGGCAGATTTTCCTCTATTACCAACTAGGGGTAGATGAGATCGTACTCTCTTTTGTGATTTTGAGAAATTCATTGGGTATTCCTAAGGAAAGTTTCTAGGGCTACATTGCTCTATGCTGGGCTAAGTCTGATAGGGTTGCAGTTGATGGTAACCGTGCATTATGTACTTAAGCCTAAGAACCCTAATTGAGTTCAAGAGCCTGTTTTCTATGTTTAATATACTCAAACCTAGTGGCCTTAATCAAGCAGACTAGATTGTATTATACTATGTATGGCTGGTACATCCCAACTTTGTGCCCCTATACAAACTCGAGTCAAGTTCTAGAGACACTCTATTGAGAAAATTGGGGTTGTAGGCGTGAAAATATGCAAATACTATGCAATAAACCCTAATAATTCAAAATTCAAATGGCTTTAATTATTTCATCTTCAATTGATCTTTAGAAAAAAAATCAATCATGAAAAGATTTCTTCCCTAGCAGAGTTGCCACTGTGAGCAGGCAAACTTTATTTGACTCTTTTGGGTAATTGATTGGATGGGCACGGCCAATACGGGACTCCCAGGTTTTAATGCTGGAAATCACCGCTAGAGCATAGGGGTCATTATATGAGTGAACACACTTGGCATTTCCAACTGGACAAAGGGGTTGAGGACTTCTTTGGGGATTAGCCTTCTTATTGCGGGAGAAGGTTCCCTTTTTCATGCAATATTAGAGTTGCCACCCAGATTAGCTCTTTCGGGAAATTTGTGGTATAGCTGATCCTGGTAAGATTCCTATATCGATAAAAGAGATATTCTAGTTTTGGATGAAATAGTTACTTGCCATTTGAATTTGGATAAATCATATTTTTAGTACGAAAAATCTTTTGTTATAATAAAGGATTCATTATGAACTAAAGAGATAAGTTGAGAGATACGACCTTTGTGGGTCTAGCCCTTGGAGAGAGGGCCCGAGTAGGGGCTTGCTACTTTATGTTGAAATAGTAATTAAAAATTCATGATTGAAAGTAATATTTAACCCTCAGTTACCTTTTGAGTGTCCTGAAGGCCAGTACATGCTAGAACTGAATGATTGAGAGATTAGGGTTGAGAACCTTGAAATTTGCGGAGACGGTTTATAACTAAAGCCCATCAAGTATAATGGGCTATACTTGGGTATAGTTGGTGTTTGGAAGGACAATATAAGGACGGTTCATAGCTAAAGCCTATTGATGATATTGAACTTAGTATCTGGATGGTGTTTGGAGGAAAATATTAGGAAGGTTTTTGGCTAAAACCCATCGATAATATTGATCTGTGTTATTGGTTTGATGTTTAGGGAATGAGGCTAGGCCAGTTTATAGCTAAAACTTGCATAGGGAAGGGTTCTAAACCTGAGTATAGTTTTAGGATAAAGGAAGGGAATTTTGGTATGGATTTAGGAATCTGTAAATAAAGGAAGTTTTTAGAGGTTTCTGATGTTTTTCGTTGTTGGAAACCATTGAAAATGAGTAGGGATCGCACTCTTTTTATGAAAATTTTAGCAGCAATGATTGACACATCTTGGGAGCATCGATCGACACATCTAGGGCTATTATTGCTTCGCTGAGTCATCACTAGACTCAACAAGTATCCAAGAACCGTCAATCGATGCATCTAGGAGCATCTATCTACACATCTATAGGTTTGTTGAGTCATTACTAGACTCTACACTTGTCAGCATTAGTGAGCATCAATCGACGCATATTAGAGCATCTATTGACCTAAATCCAACAGTTGGATTTTTTAGAAATTTTGACACATTGTTCCTAACACACGGGGCTAACTTTTGACCATTGGAAAATTTTATTTAGAGTTCTAGAAAAAATTCAGTTGAAGGCAGAAGTTCGAAATGAAATTACTAGTTTGAGGTTCTTTCCTTTAGGATACTTTGAGGATTATTCAAGGGATTTGGGTCAAGGAAAGAGACAATTGATTCATAGCACTTTCGATATTTAGACACCTATATGAATAGGTATTAATCATCGTCAGGCTAGGTGGATCATGCTCACATGCGGAATCAAGGTAAACAAGATCTGTGAGCGGCGGGGGGTTTTATCGTGATTGTGCAAGAGGGGTGCGGTGTACGAGGCGCAATTCAGTATAGTTTAAGGAAACTCGGTGTTTGGTTTGCTTAAATGTGGTGGCTTTACAAGCCAAATATGTGATTAGTATAAACTGATTGAATGCTTATTCTGTGTTACTTGTTTTTATAAATCAAACAGCCAGCCTTCTCAATTGGTGAAGCTTCCCTTTTACATGCTTCTATCGTAAATGTAGCCATTGTGTGTTATTGAGCTTGTATTAAATCTTCACCCTTGATCAGGTTATAGGTGGTGCTTTCAGAGCCATTGATTAATTCGTTAGACTCAATTTTGACCCTTTTGAATCCTAGGGATTAAGGCTGAAAGGTTGGCGGTGATCGTCTTCCTTGGCTTTTTGTGATGCACCAACTTTTACCCAGTGGTCTAATTTATGTGCACCACGCGCCATTTCTATTGGTTTAGGTTAAAAAGATTGTTACCTTTTTCTCTTTCCACTGTTAACTTTTTTTCCTTTTCTTGGGAAGAGATATTTGATGATGGCAAAGACCAAATGGAGGGAAGGGAAATATTTTGAAATCATTCCCTTTGTCTTAAATTAAATCATCCGGATATCCTCAAATTTATCCAATCCATATGTAGCTTCAATCAGTCTGTCTTCCGGATGCTATTGTGAAAAAGTTAGCAGTTTGTTTCCTTTCTAAACTCTAATTGAGTGCTAATCCACTTATGCTTAGTAATGGTCTTTACTTGAAAGCTTTTCTTAGACTTGATGATAACTTGGTTGTCTAGATATAATAACTTAAGTTTTGTTGTACTTAGGTCCTACTATATTTAGTTATCCGAAAAAGTCTTTCTTCGGTTTTATTTACCTCAAACTTGATCCGGTCTGTTTTGTGTTCCGGATCATTATTTTCTAAAAATGTCCCGCATTTGATGGAAACAAAAACCTAAGCCAATTAAGCATAATAAAGGGGTAAATGAACTAAGTATGATTTTTGATACTTACTCATTTACAATTACTCCCCCATAATTTTAGCATCCTAACTCCCCCAATATCTTTCAATTCTAGCTTCTAAGTTTGTTTTAGTACAATTACAGATTATACTTTTGAAGCAATATTTTAAGAATTAGATTTTTTCACTATTTATACTTCTGCTATTAATAATAGTTAACATCAATGAAGTTCTGGATTATAAAGTATAGAAATATGAAATAGTGAATCTAGCTATTACAAAGTTTTACAAGGTTAGAGCTAGTCTAACTCTCTCCGGATGGTCATTCTTCATTTTCCTTTCCCTTGCCGGATCCAGATCCTTGATGACTTTGTAGACTCTTCTCCCCCTTTTTTCCAGCTTGGGGGTCCATCACCATATAATTTCTATTATCCTAAGCTGCTTGGAATAAATAGTGTAGTCAGCATTACCGCTGGTCCTTTTAGCAATAATTTTGTCAGCCATTTAAGGAGTAAGATAGTAGGGCTGGATGGTCTTATTCAATTGATCATAGGATTATTTGAGGGATGGATGAATGCACAAGAAAAACTCTTGATCCTTTTGATCATAGTAAGGGAAGAGTATGTTAAGGAGAGTTGTCATTCCCTTTTGACCAAAGAAGTCGAGTGTCCAATGGCTTGGACTAAGTTGTGAAAGACAGGAAGGAGTTGGCTCTCTAAAATTGAGGAAGTGGAGGAGGATCCGGATAAGGAGAGGGTATTGATTTCAGATTGGAGCAAGATTATTTATTCACTTATCCCTTTTCAGATATTATAAATGCCGCTATTTACTGTGTCTATTTCTTTACACATAGCATCCCTGGCTTGCTCAATTACTACATCTTGGCCATTTAATTGTCCATATACATCTTGTGTAATATTGGTAGCATAAGTAGTGAGCGCTTCAGGTAGGTCATCGTTAAAGAATTTTGTTAATTTATCCGAGATGGTCTGTTGTTGTTCAGTTAGGCGCGAGAGAGCAGTTTTGTCTTCTTTCTCAGATATGAATTTTGCAAAGTTTTTAAACTTGGTGTCTATGTACTTCTTTATTTTTGTTGATAGCTAGGAGGAAGAGGATGTGATTTTGTCCAAGACTGAGCCACAATTATTTGACGCTAGAGTGTTGGCTTGATTTACAGTCCGATTAGCTGAAGAGATACTTTCCTTGATTTTCGTAAGAATGAGATTTACTTGAGATAGGGACGCTTCTGCCATAACCCTTGGAGAGGGAAACTCTTCCACCCTCTCCATAATCTTCTCCACTTTCCCTTTTATCTCCCCTAATTCAGCCTTTAAATCCAGAGTATGGAATTCATCCAGAAGCAGCTTTTTAAATATTTATAAGTGCCTGCAGATGTTCTTGAGACTATGTTTTACATATCCCTTCTCACTCTCTTCAAGAGTAGCTTTCTGGAGGAGTTTAAGCACGGTAGAGACTTTTGCTTGCTTGGTATTACTGGCTGGAATTTTGATTGGAATTGCAACTTGAGGTTTCTTTTCGGATGAGCTTGATGAATCATCTGTGAAAGAACTGAAAGTATCACTACTCTGCTCTTCTTCTTCTACTACTACTTCTTCTTCTTTTTCTTCCACCCTTTCCTTCGGAATGGCCTCAGCTGTAGAGTCCACTCTAGGAGTGTGCCCTTCAGATCCCAGACTAAGTCCCTCCTTTGAAATGATATTATCCGGGTTAGGCACGTGTTCCTTATACATATGTTAAGGTGTAGTGTCTAAGTTGTCCTTGGTGTTGTCTGTTGTGCCATCAATAGTAGAGTGATCATTAATATTTAGCGTAACTAGGATAGAAGTTACCTCATTAAAGGGTGTCGAGACCTGAATTTTAGAATCTTCTTTTCTCACTTCACTTCCTTCCACCTCAACCCCCGGATGATAAGAATTATCCTCTATCACCCCTACCCGTGCCTTTTTTGGACTTATAATAACTCCCCCAGGTGTGTTAAAACTATCCTCAACACCCTTTACAATTGCCTTTACCGAACTTAATTCAGGATAGGTTTCGGCTTCCAGAGTTAGTAGGTTCTCCGAAAGAGGTTCTATGATAGCTTAGAAATTGAAGGAGCCTAATTTTGGAATCTTTGAGGGTGCAGCCAAGGCAGATGAATCTATAAGGATGGTTGTAGTAGAGGATCCTCCGGGTCCCTCAATAGTCTGATTGTTTATTCTGTAATTCTTTGCTACAGATGCCATCATCTCCTCATACTGTGGATCATCTAGAAGGATATTCTCATTGGCTTCGGGTACATTTTTTCCTTTTGAATTTTTGGCCTCAGCCGACTATTCCATGACAACCCTTTTAGCAGCCCTTTCATCAATCTTAATGGTAGTTGGCTTCTTAGCTTTTTTCTTATGATGTTTCTGAGCCTTAACTGCTTCATTAAAAGTGCACCCCTTTTGAGTTAGTTGCTTCTTTAGCATAGGTATCTCATCTTCTATCTCCTCCTCATTAGACCCATTTAACTCTGTCAGTAAATCTGATATTTTTCTCTTTTGCCCTTTCTAATAACCCTTTCTTATCACAGCAGCAGCTACTGCAATTGATTCTCTTACTTTCGGATCACAAACCAATTTTTTCAGTAAATCAACTGCCTTGATCAGCCATTCCCTTGGTTTTGGCTTTTTTGGAGATTTGTGAAGTAGCTGGGTGATTGTTTGGGTATCTTCATTCTCTTCTTCATCCACCAGAGCTAGAGCCAATTCTTTCTTTGCCTTAGGCCTGGTTATTCTGGCCTTTATGGGTATCGTACCACTTGCTTCCGGATTTATGGCTTTTTTGTTCTTGCTTTTCTTCTCATCCTTAGCCTTTTGGCTTTATCCTCATCCTAGGTTTCATTGAATCTTAGATTGAGAAAGTTCTTGTGCATGATTGAGTTTCCACAGACACCCTGGAATCCGGTCAAATCTATCCTACTTGCTTGAAGAATCCTAATGATAAGGGCCTCATGGGAATTTTTATGATGCTTTAAAAAATGGATTATCAGTACTGGCATATTTACTTCTCTGCACTCTACCCAACGCTGTAGCATACAATGCTGGAAGTAAGACACCGTGGTTAGTGAGCCCTTCTGGATCAGGACTAATTTTGCCAGTACATGTTAAAGATATCTAGAGATTTGGGGCTAATAATTTGAAAATTTATCCCCAAAATATCTCTCCATAAGCTACATCTTTGGATCATACTACACCTTGGTCTCGTCTCCATCCACCCTCATCAAGACTCTGATGTTCTTCATATGGACTGAATGCTCAAAGAAATCAGGAGTGACTAATCTTTTTTCCTTGAATCATAGTTCACAGGGCGTTGAATTTCTTATTGGCTCGCAGATTATCATAGAAATCCTAGGCAAAGTCTTGGTAAGTTGGGCAGTTTATTTTTAGGAAATCTGTTAGGTGCTGATCCTCTAGTAGCTGGGAATAAGAATCAGTTTCAAAGAGGAAATTATCTCCTAGAAAATCTATAGGGATAACAGAATTAGAGGGTTTATAGTCTATTGGGATGAAATCTTTGTCTTTCAGATCAGATTCTGAGAAGATAATTTGGGTTGGAAGCATCATGGGACCAGTTTCAGCCATGATTGCTGCCATTTGAGAGTTTGAATGAAAGTTAGGGTTTTGGGTTTTTAAAATTGCAGAGTAATAGTACTTAGTTGCTTGCATGAGGAAGAAGAGTGATTTTAAGGGGTTTATTTAGAATTTTCAAAGTGAGGGTAGTTTGGTAATCCGTACGCTGGTAGTTTCGCTGGATTGATGACATGACAATCGAATTTTTAAGAGAGAGGTAAATTCAGTTTAACCGGAGAATGAGAACGTTTTATTTTACAAATAAACTGTCAAATTTACTATGCGTGTAACAACCAATAGATGTTTGCAATTCAAAAAGTAACTGCTACATTTTCATGCTTTTACTGCCATTTGTCATTACTGTCTGCTTACGTGGCAGAGTTTCTTCCGGTACAAGTTTTTCTCTAATGTTTCTTCTCTTTCGAATTGATCTTTTTGCCAATACATGTTGAAGATATCTAAGGATTTGGGGCCAAAAAGTTGAAAATTTATCCCCAAAATATCTGTCTAGAAGCCACATCTCCGGATCATACTTTACCTTGGTCTCATCTCCATCCACCCTCATCAAGTCTCCATTGCTCTTCATATGGACTGAGTGCTCAATGAAATCCAGAGTGACTGTAATCTTTTTTCCTTGAACCGTAGTTCACAGGGCATCGAATTTCTTATCAATTCATAGATTATCATAGAACTCCCGGGCCAAGTCTTGGTAAGTTGGGCAGTTTATTTTTAGGAAATCTGTTAGGCGCTGATCCTCATGTAGTCGGGGAATAAGGATCAATTTGAAAGAGGAAATTATCTCCTAGAAAATCTACAGGGATAATAGAATAGAAGGGTTTATAGTCAATTAGGATGAAGTCTTTATCTTTCAGATTATATTTTGAGAAGACATTTTGGGTTGGAAGCATCAAGGGACCAGTTTTAGCCATAATTGCTGCCATTTAAGAGTTTGAATGAAAGTTAGGGTTTTGGGTTTTTAAACTTGCAGAGTAACAGTACTTAGTTGCTCGCATGAGGAAGAAGAGTGATTTTGAGGGGTTTATATAGAATTTTCAAAGTGAGGGTAGTTTGGTAATCAAGAAGCTGGTAGTTTCGCTAGATTGATGACATGACAACCAAATTTTTAAGGGAGAGGTAAATTTAGTTTAACCAGAAAATGGGAACAGTTTATTTTACTAATAAACTATCAAATTTACTGCATGTGCAACATACAATAATTGTTTGAAATTCAAAAAGTAACTGTTATATTTTCACTCTTTTACTGCCATTTATCATTACTGTCTGCTTACATGGCCAAGTTTCTTTTGGAACAGGTTTTCTCCAATGTTTCTTCTCTTTTGGATTGATTTTTTTGCTAGTAATGTTGAAGATATCTAGGGATTTGGTGCCAATAAGTTGAAAATTTATCTCCAAAATATCTCTCCGGAAGCCACATCTTCGTATCATACTTCACCTTGGTCTCATCTCCATCCACCCTCATTAAGACTCTGCTGTTCTTCATATGGACTGACTGCTTAAAGAAATCCAGAGTGACTGTAATCCTTTTTCCTTGAACCGTAGTTTGTAGGGCGTCAAATTTCTTATCGGCTCATAGATTATCATAGAACTCCCGGGCTAAGTCTTGGTAAGTTGAGCAGTTTATTTTTAGGAAATTTATTAGGTGCTGATCCTCAAGCAGCCAGGAATAAGGATCAGTTTCAAAGAGGAAATTATCTCACAGAAAAATCTATAGGGATAATAGAATTGGAGGGTTTATAGTCTATTGGGATGAAATCTTTGCCTTACAGATCAGATTCTAAGAAGAGATTTTGGGTTGGAAGCATCACTAGACTAGTTTCAGGCATGATTGCTACCATTTGAGAGTTGGAATGAAAGTTAGGGTTTTGGGTTTTTAAACTTGTAGAGTAACAGTACTTAGTTGTTCGCGTGAGGAAGAAGAGTGATTTTGAGGGGTTTATATAGAATTTTCAAAGTGAGGGTAGTTTAGTAATCCGAACGCTGGTAGTTTTGCTAGATTGATGGCATGACAACCGAATTTTTAAGAGAGAGGTAAATTCAGTTTAACCAGAGAATGGGGATAGTTTATTTTACGAATAAACTATCAAATTTACTACATGTGTAACGGCTAATAGATGTTTGAAATTCAAAAAGTAACTATTACATTTTCACGCTTTTACTGCCATTTATCATTACTGTCTGCTTACGTGGCAGAGTTTCTTCTGGCACTGGTTTTTCTCCAATGTTTCTTCTCTTCCGGATTGATTTTTCTTGCCAAGGATCCGGCTTGATTTCAAGTTGTCTTCAGGATTAACCCTAAATTGGATTGGACATTCCAATTGACTCCCTTAGCTTCCCAAATTGATCTTTACTGAGTGGCTTAGTGAAGATATCTACTCTTTGCTCATTGGTTGGAATGTATACCAATGCAACATCCTTCTTCATCACATAATCCCTGATGAAATGATGCCTTGTGTTGACATGCTTCATCCTACTATGGAGTACTGGATTCTTTGACACATTAATAGCACTTTTATTATCGTATATAAAATCCACACAACCGGATTGAACTCCATAATCTTCTAGTTATTACTTGATCTAAAGGAGTTGAGCTGCACAACTTCTAGCTGCCATATATTCTGCTTCTGTGGTAGATAAGGCAACTGAGGTTTGCTTCTTACTATACCATGATACTAAGCAATCTTTAAGGAAATGATAACCTCCAGATGTGCTCTTCCACTCTAGAGTGTCTTTGCCATATTCTGCATCAGTGAACCCTTGGAGTGTGAAATCACCATTACCAGGATACCATAGCCCAACTTCAGTGGTTCCGAGTAGGTATCTAAGAATCCTTTTTATAGCTTTAAGATGTGAATCCTTGGGATTCGCTAATATCTTGCATAATAAAAGACTGCATAATGTATGTCAGGTCTGCTAGCTGTCAAGTATAGGAGTGAGCCAATTATCCCTCTATAGAGCTTCTGATCAACATCTTCTCCTTCACAATCCTTGGATAGGACTATATCTGATCCCATTGGAGTGGACATAGGCTTGCTCTTGTCGATTTCAAACTTCTTCAAGATCTCCTTAGTGTACTTTGATTGATTAATGAAAATCCCATCCAGACTTTGCTTGATTTGTAGACCTTGGAAGAAGTTGAATTCTCCCATCGTGGACATCTCAAATTCTTTCTACATTTGAGAGCTAAATTCTTCATACATCCTTTCATTGTTTGCTCCAAATATGATATCATCCATATAAATTTGGACTAGAATGATATCATTTTTCTTCTTTTTGATGAATAGTGTGGTGTCTGCCTGGCCTGTGATACAACCATTGGATATAAGAAATGAGGTTAATATCTCATACCAGGCTCTGGGTGCCTGCTTTAATCCATAGAGAGCCTCCTTTAGCTTGTACACATGATCCAAATGCTTTGAGTCTTCAAATTTAGGTGGTTGCTTAACATAGATTTCTTCTTGGATAACACTATTTAGAAATGCACTTTTGACATGCATTTAGTACACTATGAACCCCATGAATGATGCAAAAGAACATAGAATCTGGATTGCTTCCAGCCTTACTACAGGAGCAAATGTTTCTTCAAAATTAATTCCTTCTTGCTAGTTGTAGCCTTGGGCAACTAATCTTGCCTTGTTTCTCACCATAACTTTGGATTCATCAAGCTTGTTCCGCAACACCCTCTTAGTGCCAATGATTGATTTTCCTTTAGGAGGTAGTACTAGATCCCAGATATCATTTTTGGAGAACTGATCTAGTTCTTCCTGCATTGCCATCATCTAGCTTTCATCATCTTCATCATCTTGAAATTTCTTTGGCTCAGTGAGAGAGATAAAAGCAGCATGGCTCATCATCCTATTGAGCTGACCTCTGGTTTTTACTAGATTTTGAACATCATCCAGAATATTAACAATGGAGTGATCTCTGTATGTCCAAATCTCCCTTTGTAGGCCTTCATGTTGAACTAGGACTTGCTCCACTTTAGCTTTCACCACTTCTTCTTGGCCTTTATTGAAGTTAATCTCATGTGGGTTGAGATTAACTTATTGTACTTCTGGATCAAAAGATATTCCTTCATCTTGCTCTTTGTACTTCTTGACTTGGAATGAATCAGGAATTCCTTCTTCCTTCTTTTATTCAAATTTTTTAGTGTCCGGAACTGGATCTTCCAGAGTGTAACTTTTCTTACCTGCAGTGTTAGTCTCATCGAAATCTACATGTATTGACTCCACCCGAGTTTGGGTTCTTTTATTGAACACTCTGAAAGCCTTAATATGTGTTGAGTAGCCAAGGAAAACTGCTTCATCAGTTTTAGGATCAAATTTTCCTAGTTGCTCTCTATCATTCAGGATGTAACATTTACATCCAAATGCTTTGAAATACCCAATTTTGGGTTTTCTTCCCTTCCATATTTCATATGGGGTATTTTCTATGGTTTTCTAATGAGAGCTCTATTTAGAATATAACATGATGTATTCACGGCCTCTCCCTAAAAATATTTTGGTAAATAGTTTTCACTGAGCAATGTTCTAGCTATCTTAACTATGGTCCTATTCTTTCTCTTAACAACTCCATTATGATGAGGAGTGTGAGGGGTAGAGAATTTATGTTCAATGCCCTTGGAGTCATAAAATTCAGCAAACTGCCTATTTTTGAACTCTCCACAATTATCACTCTAGATACGTGCAATGCTTATGTCCTGTTCTACTTCTATCCGGATGAATGTTTTTGAGAATTGGTCAAAGGCCTTATCTTTGCTTGCTAGTAAGAGCACCTAGGTATATCGAGAATGATTATCCATAATGGCCATGGTGTATTCTCTTCTGCCCAAGCTCAATGGTTTGATTGGACCAAAGAGATCAATATGCAAGAGCTTAAGTATTCTTTTCAAAGGAATTATGAGATGGAAGGGAAACTTTTCTTATGTTGTTTACCTAATTGACATGTAGTGCATAAATGATCCTTATCAAAAGCAACCTTAGGCAAACCCACTACTAATTCCTTTTTGGCTAGTTTGGACAAGAGGTTCATGTTGACATGTCCCAACCTCTGATGCCATAGCCATGATTCTTCTTCTTTAGACACTAAGAAGATATCCTTTTTATCATTTTTAATATTTACAGAGTAGACATTATTTACTCTAGGTGCATGAAGAATTAGTTGGGTGGACTTACTCTCATAGATTGAGCAGCCTCCGGAATCAAATGTGACATTTCTTCCTTTGTCATAAAGTTAGGCCACACTTAGCAGGTTGAATTTTAGTCCATCAACTAGTGAGACATCTTCTATCTTTAATTTAGATCCAATGGTTTCATGACCAATGATCTATCCCTTTTGATTATCTCCAAAGCTTTTTTTGCCTCCCTTCTTTCGCGTCAATGTGATGAAGGCGTTCTCATCACCTGTCATGTGCCTTGATCATCCACTATCAATGTACCAAGCTTGTTTATATATTATGGATCTAAGGCATACCTACAAAACATATCAAGTGGGTTTGGGTACCCAATCAGATTTAGGTCCTCTCAGGTTAATAACCATCTCAGACCAAGGGTAAACATCATAATAACCATTTTTTAATCTACATAATTTAGTAATATGATTGTTTTTCCCATAAAACCTGCACCCTACAATAGATCTATTCTGTTCCTATTTCTTTTTTTATCTTTTTAAGATCTTCCTTCCTATAGTTCCCTTTATATCCAGCTTCTTGTACACTGATTGATGGTCCAGAGTGTATCCGGAAGCTGGTTGCTGGTGCGATTTCAGCTACACAATTTCTTCTTTATTTGGCAAGTTGTTGGTTGTAAGCCATCTTGCCCTTTCCCTTTTGAGCAGTAGTGTATCTCTAGGCTTGGAGTTGCCTACTAACCTCCTTCATTTTTTGATTAAGGGCCCTTTAGGATCTATTTTGATTAGGAGGATGATGATCTCTTCTTGGAGCTCTTATCTGTGGCCTCTTCTTGGACACTTCCTTTAATAGATTAATTTCTCTATCTAGTCCCATTACATTTGTATTTAGAATTTGGACTAGATTCATTAAGAAGTTCTCTTCCACAACATCAATATTCTTGGTTGCTCTAACCAGATTGATGTCTTATGCCATTGCTTCAACATCTTCTACTAACTCCATCACTGCTCTCTTGAGGGACTTGATTGCTTTTGCATTCTTCTTTACACTCTTGATTACAATAAACAGAGCTCTAGCAAGGTCAAAATTAGAAGTAGAATTAGAATAAGGATTTACCTTAGTGTTTGCTATTTCTGATTCTAATTCTTCGATTTGCACTGTATCTTGCTTAGAGGTATTTCTTCTGAATTGGTCTGCTTTCGGATAAGTTAGAGCCATGAATGCATAATTGGCAGTCTCCTCTTCTTCTATTAAAGATGAGCTGCTGCTCTCTTCATTATTGCTCCAGGTAGCTACCATTGCCTTCTTTTTGAACTTCTTAGTTCTCTTAAGCTTAGGACATTTTGTTCTAAAATGGCTTGCTTCTCCATATTCAAAATAGGTAGCTTCTTTTTTTGGATTCTTCTTTTCTTCTGAATTCTTTTTAGGTCTGTCCCTTCTGGATGTGCCTTCTTTTAATTTCTGGGATTCATACTTTCTTGATTTCCTTCTATCTTTCTTTTGTATGGATCTGTTGAGTTTTCTAGTCAATAAACCTAGTTGATCTTTGGTGCTCAGTGATTTAGTGATTTGCTCTTCTTCTCCGGATGAAGCTAATCTGGTCGATTCTACGTTAAGTGTAATGGCTTTCTTCTTTTCCTCAGGCTTTTTTTCTTGTTGGCTATATCTCTCCAAGGATAACTGTTGGGTTAGTAGATTACCAACGAGCTCATCATAACTATAGAAATTTAAGTCATAAGCTTCCTTAATGGCAGTCTTCTTGTTATCCCATTCCTTGGTGAGACTCCAGAGTACCTTCTTTACCATATCTACTTCAAAGATTTCTTTCCCGAGCCTCTTTATCTCATTTACTAGATTGTTATATCTAGTTTTCATGCTACTGATTGATTCTTTTGGCTCCATTTTGAATGTTTCAAGCTTTTGCTAGAGTAGATTGAGCTTAGCTTCTCTTACTTTATTAGTTCCTTCATATGTTACTTCAAGCTTTTTCCAAATTTCCTTTGTAGTCTCACATCCGGATATGCTGTTCAATTTAGCTACACTAAGGGCATAATGAATCATGTTAATAGCATTTGCATTTTCATGCAACTTTTTAAAATCATTCTCATCCCACATACTTGATGGCTTTTGAGTAGTCGTACCCTCTACTTTATAAGTAGGCTCATATGGACCATCTTTAATAACTAACCATGCTTGCATGCTTTGTGATTGTATGAAGTTCTTCATCTGATTCTTCTAGAATGTGTAGTGTTCACCGATGAAGAGTGAAGGATGGGTAATGGACATACCCTCGGGGAAGGAGTTATTAGTTTCGGAAACTCAATCTGATATTTCAATCAAAATATATGGACCTTTAGCTCAAGATTGTTAGATCTCTGGTTTGACCTCTGGCTCTGATACCACTTATTGGCCCCTATGAGGGTCTTTATATGGTTAGAGGAGGGTGAATGACCCTTTTTTATAAAATAAATAAACTTTAAAGAGTCTTAGTGTAGCGTATTTGATTATAATATGGATGATAGATCTAGATGATGCAGTTATGACAATATAATGTAATAAATAAGGAGTTAAAGAAATCAAACACAAAGGATTTTATCTCGGTTCGACCCTACCTACTCTAGTCCCCGGAGTTTCCATCCTCCGACCTTTTCCAATAGTGGATTCCTTTTTAACTGGCAGGAATCAAGCCTTACAGCTTATTTCCAGATGATAACCCCTTTCGGATGTAGGATATACTACTAGAAGCACCAACTTCTAGCTGAGTCCTTTAGTCTTTAGTAGGATATACCACTTAGACTTCTACCCCGAATCTAAGCTAAGTCCTACAGGGAGTTCCCACTCAAAGCATAAACTTTAAGTTGTATCCCAATCTCACAACTCACCCAAGTTGGAGATCCTTACACTCTTGTTTTCACAAAGGTATTTGGTTTTGGATTTCCTTAAGTTTATTATTCACTTAGGAATCCTTACAACAGATTTTGATTTGTTTGATTCTTGGAGGGATTATAAACTGATTGAATGCTTATTCTTTGTTACTTATTTTTATAGATCAAATAGCCAACCTTCTCAATTGGTGAAGTTTCCCTTTTATAGGCTTCTATTATAAATCTTCACCCTTGAGCTTGTATTAAATCTTAAACCTTGATCAGGTTATAGGTGGCACTTTTGGAGCCATTGATTAATCCATTAGACTCAATTTTGACCTATTTGAATCCTAGGGATTGAGGCTAAAAAGTTATCAGTGATCATTTTCCTTGGCTTTTTGTGATACACCAACTATTAGCCAGTGATCCAATTAATGTGCACGATGCGCCATTCTAATTGGTCTAGGTTAAAAAGGTTATTACCTTTTTCACTTTCCACTATTAGCTTTTTTAATCCTTTTCTTGGGAAGAGATATTTGATGACAGCTAAGACCAAATGGAGGGAAGGGAATTATTTTAAAATCATTCCCTTTGTCTTGAATGGAATCATACGGATATCCTCAAATTCATCCAATCCAGATGTAGCTTCAATTAGTTTGTCTTCCCGATGTTGTTGTGAAAAAGTTAGCAGTTTGTTTCCTTTCCAAACTCTAACCGGATGCTAATCCACTTATGCTTAGGAAATGGTCTTTACTTAAAAGCTTGTCATGGAATTGATGATAGCTTGGTTGTCCAAATATAATAACTTATGCTTTGCTACACTTATATCCTGCTATATTTATTTATCCAGAAAAGTCTTTCTTAGGTTTTGTTTACTTCAAACTTGATCCAGTTTATTTTATGTTCCAGATCATTATTTTCCAACATGAATATGTATAAATAATAAAGGGATAGGGTGCATGCCAATTGTTCATGGAGCACTTGGCAAGGATAGTTTGTAATATCCATGGAACATCACGAATATACGGTTCGAAGACCATGGATCGAATCTAAATCTGATTCAACTCGAGAGTCAAAGGTAAGTTGACTTGCTGGCCACTCGAAGGTTGACTCTATGGTCCAAGGTAAGCTGACTTGCCTATCAATCGGGGATTGACTCTATGGTCCAAGGTGAGCTGACTCGCTAGTCACTTGGGGACTGACTCTATGGTCTGAGGTAAGCTGACTTGCTAGTTACTCACGGATTGACTATATGGTCCAAGGTGAGCTGCCTCACTGGTCACTCAAGAATTGACTCTATGGTCTAAGGTGAGCTGACTCACTGGTCACTCGGGGATTGACTCTATGGTCCAAGCTTAGCTGACTCACCGGTCACTCAGGGATTGACTCTATAGTTCAAGGTTAGCTAGCTCACTGGTCACTTGGGGATTGACTCTATGGTCCAAGGTGAGTTGACTCGCTGGTCACTCGGGGATTGACTCTATGGTTCAAGGTGACCTAACTCGTTGGTCACTCAAGGGTTGCCTCTATGGTCCAAGGTGAGTTAACTCGCTAGTCACTATAGGATTGACTCTATGGTCCAAGGTGAGCTGACTCGCTGGTCACTTGGGGATTGACTCTATGGTCTAAGGTGAGCAGACTCGCTGGTCACTCGGGGATTAACTCTATGGTCTAAGGAGAGCTGACTCGCTGGTCACTTGGGGATTGACTCCATAGTCTAAGGAGAGCTGATTCGCTGGTCACTTGGGGATTGACTCTATAGTCCAAGATGACCTGACTCACTGGTCACTTGGGGATTGACTCTATAGTCCAAGGTGAGCTGACTCGCAGGTCACTCTGGGATTGACTCTATGGTCTAAGGTGAGCAGACTCATAGGTCACTCAGGAGTTGACTCTATGGTCCAAGGTGAGCTCACTCGCTGGTCACTCAGGGATTGACTCTATGGTCCAAGGTAAGCTAACTCATTGGTCACTTAGGGATTGACGCTATGGTCCAAGGTGAGCTGACTCGCTGGTCACTCAGGGATTGACTCTATGGTCTAAGGTAAGATGACTTGTTGGTCACTTGGGGATTGACTCTATAGTCCAAGTTGAGCTAACTTATTGGTCACTCGGGGATTGGCTCTATGGTTAAAGGGTTAAGCCTAGATAGGCCGACTGGCCTTGATTTGTTCTAGCTCATGGGTTAAGCCTGGGGTGGACTCACTGGTCCTGGTCAATTTTGGGTTCCTATAACTAAGGAAATAAAATGGAATATCACACACCAATGCCATGGCTGCACAAAGATGTGGTTAGCTTTCAGACAATCGTAATGCTTATGATGTCCGTTTTTAGTTTTGTAGGTTTTATTTATATTTAATAAACCTGCACATGTAGCAAATGGTTAGATCGCGCCTACCTCCCTTTTAACTCCAATGGGTTACTTCGATTTAGAGCCAACAGGGGCCTTAGCGAAGTCTGCTTGTGTGCACTCAAGGTTGTTTGGGTAAACCTATGGGGAAGTGTCTACGGTTCATCAATATATGGGTCTTAGTCTCAGGATCGGGTGCGATTAGGCACTCTGTGCCTTTGTGTACCGAGTCCTGGTGGCCCTAAGCGAACCAAAGGAAACTTTTCCACACATAATATACTTAGATAGTCTTGCCCTTAAGCGAGGAAGGCCCTCGTACGTTATGCAAAGGGTGTGATTAGATCCATAGCCCTCAAGCCCTAAGCGAACTTGGATATACTTCACCAAAAGACACCAAAATTGGTTTAGGGGTAAAGAATGTAGATGCTATGCAACTCTAAAATTTGTGTAATGCTGAAATTACCTATATTCTGTAATTCCAAAATTTAATTTGAATAATGTTTTAATTAATATGTCAAAAAATAATTTTTTTTTATAAAAAATGGGTTTTATAAAAATAATTTACTCCCCAGTAGAGTCGCAACTGTAAGCGGGAGAGGGGTTGTATCGGGATCATGCACGTGGGGTGCAGTGCGCGGGGCGCGATTCGGTGTAGTTTGAGGAAACCGTGGTGCTTGGTTTTCTTGAATGTGGTGGCTTCATAAGCCAAAAATGTGATTATATTGAGAAATATATTTGCATATTTTATTAGGAAAAGATATTTTTAAAATAAAGCATTTTTACTTATTTACAAATAAAATAGAGTCACCACCCGGTTCAGCTCCACCGGGAATTATGGTATATTGATCCAAAATGAGATTTTTATACCGAAAAGAGAATGAGATTCTGAGTTTGGACATAATAGGTACTCATATTATTCAAATTGTTTAGATTAATTTTGGAATTTTGGAATTTTGGAATGTGTGGTAATTTCTTCATTACAACGACTTTATTTAAGAATTAAATTTAAGAAATAAAATAGGCATTATAACGGAATAAATAAATAAATATTTGCTACCAAAATTTCAGCAGAGTAACGGCAGCATTTGGGTTCTGGCCCAGAAACTCGGATAAAGTTTCCTCACATTCCGGATGTTTATCCATACCTGCGAGCTTATTTACTTATATTATAATTTAAGTAGCTCCAGTGGCTTACTTAACCAGAGAGATAAAATGCAATGTGCAATAATAGAAGTAATAAGATGAGCTTGAACGAGTTTTAAAGTTGGGCTTAAAGGCAATTGCCCTCAGTTTACCTTTTCATCTGTCCAGGATTACTTAAGAGCCGACGCAGGACCAAATTTGTCAAAGGATGTGATTTATTTGAAAAATAGGTTTAACCCAAGTTATGGCTATAATCTTGGAATATCCCTATAGAAAATGCAGGTTTTTGGGAAATGGAGTCATTTTTAGACTGAAGATCACTATGAGATCTTGATCTAAAAAGATAGGAGAGTGAACTTATACTGGATGCCAGTGACAAAGCTCGGATTTAGGAGTGTTTTGACAGAGTTTCAGGGCTTTTAGAACTCCTAGAACTGAAAAAGGACACAATGGAAATTTTAGGATTTCTTGAAAATTTTGTCTGTATTAAAATGAGGGGGTGAGCCCATATTTATAGAAGGTAGGTAATTAGCAGGTGGGCTAGTTACGTATCTGACAAGATTTTACTTTAAATCCCGTAAAATCTTGCCAGATCTCGGTAAGATTTGATTTTTTACTGTAGATAGGTAATTACCCAACAGGATGATTACCTATATTTGACCAGAATTTGACTTTTTGATTTTTCAGTAGGAAATGCTAAATCAAAGCTTCCCTGAAATATGGATTTTTGAATTTTGGATTTTGGATGATAATTCGGTTCTTTTTGGCTTTTTTGTCCGATCACTAAACAAAATAGGCATAATTCCTCATCGGGCCAGAATGGACCTGTACTAACTAGACCCTTCTACTGTATTGTGCTACAATACCAGCAGTTTAAGACCATATACCTCATTAGATAAAGCCATAGCAACTTCCCCTTAGGAAATCACCAAAACACGCATGTTTTAGAGTTAGGTAGCATACTTAATTTCCGTTCACTAGAGTTTGAGTTAGCCCCAGATCTTTTGAACGGCATTGCACCGGAGTTATAAGGTTGGAAGAAGTTTGCTTTTTGTTTGCTATTTGTGTTGTGCTCATACATTCGTACCTCATGCATAGGCCACCTGTGGCCGACTTTTATTTTGTTCTTTTGCTTATCTTTACTCTCCCCTCGCTTGAAGGGGAAATATAACAAAATGGCTGAGATCATTTGGGTCCCAAGGAATCGTATATAGTTCGCTAGGCATAGCAAGGGGTTCTCACATCTCACGTATTTTGGGATTACGCTTCATAGCTTAAGCTTTTCTGCTCTCTACCTCTCTAAACCACCATTGTATATATGATATTCATCACTTAAATAATTATATAATCATTCATTTCATCCATGGTTCAATTCGGGCTGATCATCTTCCATTTTCTCAGTTAGGTTAAGATGTCCTCGCCATCATAGTCCACTTGGCTTTGACTGGATCATCGTTTGGTTCACCAGTCAGTGATTTCCATTTCAGTTCCAGAATCTGCTTTGCCTGCATTGTCTGATATTCTGGCAGTTAGTAGGGTTCCGTCTGAGGGTACTCCTCCTCCTTTTTTTCTCCTCCGATTGATCAGAATTAGTCACGGTTAGGTGTTGAGATAGCTGACGCTATGGCCATGTTATTGCAATCTAATCTATTCTATATTTCCATCCAAGAGCAAGTCCGATCGGCTCATTGAGAAGAGAGGGATGCTCAGTGGTCATCAATGCCCGTGTTTTAAGCTCAGGGATAGTTAGAAGCCACTCTGAATGGATCTAGTTAGGCTTCACCCATTTACCATCAGTTTTTGACTCCATCGCTATCGCCTGACTGACCGAGTCAGTTTAGTTGGGTCAAACCTCAGTTCAGCCTCCCCTGTCCTTTACTCCACCGACATTCGCTTTTCCTCCTCCTTCGCTCTCGAGGCCTTCCCCTCAGGCTCCCATATTCCCCACTTTCTCAAGGGGTTTTACTCTGTAAATGGCCATTCCCTCTAGCAGTTTTATCCTACCCCTAACACTGCTGATATCCTTTGCACCGTCTGCTCCTAATTCCATGGTCACTCCATGCGGAACTTCTAAACCTCAAAACCATTTTGCTCGCCCTTAAGTTGAGATTTTAGTTCCTTCTTCCCCCTTTCAATTTAGATCCACCTCAGTGCACAGCGACCATGCCAGACATCCTCTGGGTGTAACACGAATCGACCAGTTCACGTAGTCTCCAGGCATGACACCCGTAGTGGCAGCGCTTTTGAAGCAGCTTTTAGCAAAAAAAGAAGAAAACAGGAGAAAAGGGACAAAGATTGGGTTCCGAAGAATTTCTCAATGCGTAGAATAGAAGCCTACTCCGGTGAGGGACCTCCTATATCCCACATTGTGATGTACGAACGAATTATGCATGTTCATAAGATTGGGAATAAAGTTCTTACCAAGTTATTTCTGTGCACTCTATCAAGGTTGTCGCTTGAATAGTATAATACCCTCCTCCAGTCTACGATTCTTGATTAAAAACTCCTGTCTGAGGCTCTAATTGGTCACTATGGTTTTAATTCAACCATGGAAACGACTATCTAGCATCTCGAGGCCACTAAACAAAAGCCAAGAAAGACTTTTAAGTCAACTTCAATTGGTGGATAGCCAACTAAGTTCTATTAAAATAGAAGCTCAGTCTTAAAGAAATGATCTCGAAGTTGCTTGACGGGACTCTCCATGTCCTGTGTAAAAGAAATGGAAACCGACTCTTTCAAATCTTACAGAAAGGTTTTTAAGAAAGCCGAGAAAATTGATCGTCGTTAAGAGAAAAAGAAGGCAAACAAGTACAGCAGGAACTGACCATGGTATAGGAAGAATGATTCTCATAAAGCTACACCTGCACCCACTAAGGGTAAGTCGCCTGTAGTGTAAACCATGGCTCAAGAAGAAGTGTCTATAGTTCAAGTCACCCCTTCTTAGCCAGCATTTGTATCCCCGCGGAAGCTACCTCTTAGCATCATCTTTGGTAGAATGTAGGAAGTGGGCAAGCTAAAACCTCTGCGCGATTACAAGGCTCGTTGGCCGAATGAAAAAGGGAACTTCTGCAATTTCCACATGTAGAAAGGGCATTAAACAGATCAGTGTAAAGCTTTGGCCTCCACCATCGCCTATATGGTTAAGGACGGGAAAATTGAGGAGCCTACTAGGAAACCAAGCACCTTGGAAAACCCTCTGCCTAGCTTTAAGGGCAAGGTCACTATGATTAACTCTGGTCTCACTGAAGAATCTGTATAGAAAGCAATCTCTGAAGAGTTCATGATGGTTATTGGCTCTGGAAATAGAAGTGACCCCTACTACTTCAGCAGTTGAGATGTGTAGTATGATAGGGTCAGGACTTCATGTTCCGAGGGATGAGAACGGAGTTATGTTTTCTTGCCGAGATCTCCCACCTAAGGGGATTGACCATAACCATGCTTTATTTATCTATGTCCAAATCCTAGATCGAACCATTCCCTGTGTCATGGTTGATGATGAGTCTTCTTTGAACCTCTGTCTATTGAAAATTATTCCTCACTTGGGTTTATCTCAAAGCCATGCTTGAAAAGTCTTAACACCATCATTCGTACATATGATGAATCAAAGAGAGGCGTGATTAGTGTGTTTGAAGCCAAGGTGACCGCGGGGGATGACATTAGTAAAGTACAGTTCACTGTCCTAGATATTCTGGTTTCTTATTCGTTGCTCTTGCATTGCCCATGCATCCATGCTTTAGGGGCAATTTCTTTGATGCTCCATCAAAAGATAAAGCTCTGGGGAAGGATGGGGAGGTCCATGTCATTGAGGTTGATCAAGCATCTATGATGGCTGTTATGGAGGCGAAAGAGAAATCGAGATTCTGAGTGGCTGTCGTCCGTAATGAAAATTCTAATATCCCTTGCTATAAGTGCTATTCATATATGGCTAGGAAAATGATGAAGAAGTGCTAAGTCAGTGCTTAGAAAAAGGCTATAGAAGAATGATTGATCCTATCCTAATTAAGAAGTACCCAAAGCGAGCTAGTTTTGGATACACCTCGAGGAAGATTTATAGGCATATTTGTCCCATATGCTATGGTGTGCTTAATGTTTGTGAGGTCTAAGGAAAGAGAGCTTACAAGGGAGATCCCGAGCCCGTCGAGCACAGTGGTCAGATTTAGCCAAGTTTTGAGATTTTTTGAGATGTGTATGATTTTTAGAAGGGCTGCCTTATTGAGGAGGAGGAGAACCCGGTTAAGCTTATGTCTACTATTATATCTAATGAGACAGCCAAAGGGAACCTGTATTTAAATTTGGATGAAGAGAAGCTTGCCTATCAAGAGATCAAAGATGCCGTGGCAGCTATGTCAAGGGCCATGTCTGTTCTGCTTAAGAAAAAATGGAAGAAGAATGATGAAGCGAACCCTCTGGCTGAAACTATGAAGCAGATCATCAGGTCTCTCATAGTTGAAGGAGACAAGTTGAATGCCGAACAAGGGAAAGCTCTGGGTCTCAACCTGGATGACCTACTCATGGAACCTATCGAGGGTGTCAACTCTACTGATGCCACTACTCAAGGTCCTTTGCATGTGTAGGATAACTCTATCTTTGATCATGTAACTTTTAATATTTCTAGTGTTTTTTATGAGAACAATGTAGCCTATAAGGCCTTTTATTCAATGAAAGATTTTGATTTTGCTTATTTGCTTGATGTTTTGCCCGACGGGCCCATGCAATCATTTAATCATAAGCACAATGTGTTCAGTATTCATGATGTTTCTTTAACTAAAATAAAATTGAGTACAGATGATAACCCAAAAATGGTAACCATTTCTAATGACTTAACCCCTGATATAAAAAGAGAGATAATTAAAGTGCTAAAATATCCTATTAATGATTTTTCTTGGTCACATATGGACATGCTTAGTGTTGATTGCCTTATAGCCGAGCATTGTGTTCCAACCGATCTGAAATTCTGTCATGTCAAGCAGAAGTTCCGCCGTTTGACACCAGAATGGGCTGATAAGGTTAGGGCCGAGGTTGCTACTATGATTGAAGCTAAGCAAGTTAAAGTCGTTGAGTATCTGACCTGGTTATCAAACATCATCCCGGTTCTAAATAAAGATGGAAGTGTAAGGGTTTGTGTGCATTATCGAGATCAGAACAAGGCTTCACCGAAAGATGACTTTCCTTTGCCTTACATTAATGTACTGATTGATAGCGCCGCTAGGGCCACAATGTACTCATTTATGGATGGGTTCTCATGGTACAATCAGTTTCTACTGGACATAATCAATAAGGTTAAGATAGCTTTCATCACAGAATGGGGGTCTTTTGCTATCGAGTTATGCCGTTTGGTCTAAATAATGTCGGGGCAACCTATCAGCACACTGTCACCAACCTATTATATGATATGATCCATAAAGCAGTAGAAGTCTACATGGATGACATATCGGTTAAGTTTGCTACCAGGGAAGAGCACCCTGTGGTTTTGGATAAGTTTATGACTCGCATTGATAAATACAACTTACGCCTTAACCCAAAGAAGTGTATATTTGGGGTTACATCAGGAAAGCTTTTAGGTCATGTGGTCAATCAGAGAGGAATTATAATATACCTAGACAAGATTAAGGTGATCTGGGATATGCTTGCTCTAAAGACAGAAAAAGAGGTTCGGTCTTTCTTTGGATCTATTCAGTATGTCAGTCGATTTATTGCTCATCTCACAACCGTCTGTGAGCTAATTTTTAAGCTACTAAGGAAGCTTTAACCGATTGTATGGGATGAACATTGTCAGATTGCCTTCAACAAAATCAAGGCCTATCTTCTTCACCCGCCCATCCTTTGACCTCTCACCCTTGGCAAGCCATTCATCATGCACTGGGAAGTTGATGATTCCTCTATAGGGGCAATGTTGGTTCTGGAAGATGACAACAAGCATAAGCATGTTGTGTACTACTTAAGTAAGAAACATTCGGACTACAAAAACCTTTTATTTGATTATTCAGAAGACGTATGCTGCTATGGTATGGTTAATTGAGAAGTTATGCCACTACTTCTAATCATATAAAATTCAGGCTGTCGCTAAAGTTTACCCAATGAATACCTCTGTCAGTCTCCAACTTTAGCTGGCAAGATTTCAAGGTGTTTACTATTGCTTTCCAAGTTCGATATTGAATATGTAACCAAGAAAGTCATCAAAGGCTATGCAGTTACAGAATTTTTGGTAATCCAAGCTTTCGAATCTGACTAAGTCAAAAACTTGGACTTTCCCGATGAACTACTGGCTATGATTAATGTTGCAAAGCTAGTGTGGACTATGTATTTTGATGGCGCTATGAATAAATTTGGAGCAGGCTTCGGTGTTATTATCTTCACACCCGATAATAAAGTCATCCCTTTTTCTAAGCGGTTGGAATTTTTAACTACTAATAATAAGGCCGAATACGAAGCTTTCCTATTTGTCCTTGAAGCCCTATTGCTCGTAGGTGAATTATGCGTTTCTGTGATTGGGGATTCAGCTTTATTAATCTGTCAAGTTGTGGGGGATTAGGACATCAAAGAAGAATCGCTCCATCCTTATATTAATGTCATTTGGGATCTATCAGCTAAGTTCAAGACATGTCTCTATCAGCATGTTCCTCGAGATGAGGATTAGATGGCCAATTCGCTAGCCACACTGGCTTTGATATAGGAAGGTATACAACACTAACCCATTTGCCCATTGATCCTGTTTCTGTAAAGGTTCCTTACCATTCGAGCGACATTACCCAAGTTGTCACCATCCGTTATGAACCCATCTAGTATTTAGACATTGTGCACTTTCTCCATCATGGTTAGTACCCTGAGAATGCTACGGATTCCAATCAAACTACCCTGCATAAGCTAGCCTTTTATTTCTGAATCATTGAAAATGATCTCTTCAAAAGAACTTCTGAGGGTTTGCTACTCCATTGCTTGACCAAATCTGAGGCTCGTCGGGTGGTGAGTCTGGTTCGTGCGGGTGATTGTAGACCGAACATGTGGATTAGCATTAGCAAAGAAGATTCAGCATATGGGATATTTTTGGTTAATTTTGATCACCGATTGTGTCTCCAAAGTCAAGAGGTGTCATTAGTGTCAGGTTTATAGTGATATCTAGCACCTTCCGCCTACCGAGCTTCACCATTTATCTACTCCTAGGCCATTCTCAGCATGGGGGATAGATATAATTTGTGAAATTCGACCATCTTCAACTAATGGTAACCGCTTCATCATTGTGGCAGTGGATTATTTCTAAAAATGGGTGGAAGCTAAATCGTTTACTAGTATTACTGCCAACAAAATGGCCAAATTCATAGAAAAGCACATCTTTACTTGGTATGGCCTGCCTCATCACATTGTGTTAGACAATAGGGTTTAGTTTCAAGGGGCAACCATCGATTTAATTGAGAAGTATGGTATTGAGCATCATAGATCTTCACCCTGCCGTCCTCAAGAAAATAGTGCGGTCGAAGCGTCTAACAAGTCTATTAAGAAAATCCTTTCTAAGACCATCGCTGATTACCGAGATTGGGCTAATGAGTTACCATTCGCTCTTTAGGGTTAACCCACCAACATTAGGAATCCTACAAGTTAGACCCCTTTCTTCTTAATTTACGGCATGGAAGTTGTCTTACCAGTTGAAATTGAGATGAAATCCTTGCAAGTAGCACTCAAATCCAAATTAGAAGAGACCGAATGGACAATGGTGAGGTTCGAACAACTAAACACTATGGACTAGCAGCACCTAAAAGCCTTGGACAAACATCAAATGTATCAGCAGTGCATGGCAAGGTCTTACAACAGCTGAGTTAAGCATTATAAATGTCCATTAAAGGCCGGTGACTTGGTTCTAAACTAGGTGAAGCCTACGAACACTGATCCAAGGGGTAAGTTTTGGCCAAATTGGGAAGGACCTTACGTGATTAAGAAAGTTCTCAGTAAAGGCGGAATGAAGGTTATGGATTTGGATGGCAACGAATTCATACACTCTATCAATCAGAATCGATTGAAGTTGTTGGAAAAATAATGATCTGGATAATAAAAACTAATATCAATCCGGATCATGTTTGAAAGAAATAAAAAAAAGTGTAAGAAACTCTTTTGAAATCCAAATAGAAGCATGCAGACAAAGCTAAGATCGCCTGTTGAACAAAATCAGAAACGTAAGTAATGGAGGAAAATTATCCGGACAAAGTCTGAAAAGAATACAAACTTCCATCTTCAAGACCTGCAACCGGAAGAACTGATTGAAGCCATCTCTGAAAGGAAGATCCGGAACATATAGGATAAAAGGAAATCCGGAAGACACATCCGGAAGACCTATATTCAACAACTAAGGAAAATATAAAACATAGCTTTCCTTATGCCTCTTTTGGTCTACAGTAGTCAAAGAACCTTTTTGTTGAAGACAGCTGGCATGGATCAGAGAAAAGTCAAAAGGAACAGATATAGGACACAAAAGTCTAAACTACTTTTCTCCTAGACCAATAAAAGGCGTGCGTAGAGCTCACACCATATGATAATTGGTATAAAAGTTGGTGTATCACAAAATGACAAAAAAATGATCACTGACAACTTTCAACACCAATCCCAAGAATTTAAACAAATATGGTCTAACGGACTAATCAACGGATCTAGAAGCTCAACCTCACAACCTGATCAAGTGTGAAGATTAAATGTAAGCTCACCAACCATAAACGGTTGCATTTATGATCAAAGCCTCTAAAAGGAACTCTTCACCAAATGAGAAGATAATCTGATCGAATTACAAAAGCAAGTAACAAAGGAATACATTCAATCAATTGAGAAAATCCCACCAAGAAACTCCTAATTCAAAATCTATTTGTAAGGATTCCCAAGTGAAACTATAAACTTGAGAAACTCTAAAACCAACCTTTTGTTGCAAACCAAAAGTGTAATAATCTCCAACTTAGGTGAGTTGTGAGATTGGGATAGAACTTGAAGTAGGTGCTTTGAGTGAGATCTCCTTTTAGGACTCAGCTTAGATTCGAGGTAGAAGGCTAAGTGGTATATCCTACTACAGACGAGAGGATTTAGCAAGGAGTTGGTGCTTCTAGTGGTATATCCTACTTCTAGAAGAAGTCATCATCCGAAGATAAATCTGTAAGGCTTGATTCCTGCCCGCTCATTGAAAAGGAATCCACTAGTGGACAAGCTTGAAAGAAGGAAATTTCGAGGACTGTATGTAGGCAGGGCTGAACCAGTATAAAATACTTGTGTTTAATTTTTGTTTACTTTTACTATACTGCATTCATGTTGCATCATCCGGATCCATCTTCTAGATCACATTTATTAACCAGATCCATAATTCGGATCATAATCAAACACGCTACACATAGACTTTTTCTAAGTTTATAAAATCCATGAAAAAGGGCTATTCACCCCTCTCTACCCTTATAAATACTCTAATAGGGACCTATAAGTGGTATCAGAGCAAGTGCTCAAACTAGAGATCTAATAATCTCGAGCTAAAGGTCCACATATTTTGATTTATAAATCAAAATGAGTTTCCATAACTCGCAACTTCTTCCCGAGGGTATGTCTGTTACCCGTCCTCCACTCTTCAACAGTGAACACTATACATTCTAGAAAAATTGGATGAAAACTTCATCTAGTCACAAAGTATGCAAGCATGGCTAGTTATTTAAGATGGTCTATATGAACCTACTTACGAAGTAGGAGGTATGACTACCCGAAAGCCATCAAGTATGTGGGATGATAATGACTGAAAAAAATTGCGTGAAAATATAAATGCTATTAGCATGCTTTATTATGCTCTTAGTGCAGCGGAATTCAACAGGATATCCGGATGTGAAATTGCTAAAGAGATATAGGAGAAGCTAGAAGTAACCTATGAGGGAACTACCAAAGTAAGAGAAGCCAAACTTGATCTACTCCAATGAGAGTTTGAATCTTTTAAGATGAAGCCTAAAGAATCAATCAACAGCATGAACACTAGATACACAAATCTAGTAAATGAAATGAAGAGGCTAGGGAAGGAGATTCCAGAAGTAGATATGGTCAAGAAAGTGCTCCAGAGTCTTACCAAGGAATGGGACAATAAAAAGACTGCCATTGAGGAAGCTCATGACTTAAATTTCTATAGTTATAATAAACTCATTGGTAATCTTCTAACTCAAGAACTATCCTTAGAAGGATACAATCAATAAGAAAAGAGACCTGAGGAGCAAAAGAAGGCCATTGCTCTTAAGGCAAAATCTACCGGATTAGGCTCATCCACAGAGGAAGAGCAAATAGATGAGTCAATGAGTATTAAAGCTCAACTCGCTCTATTGACCGAAAGGCTAAATCGATTCATACAAAAGAAGGATAGAAGAAGATAAAAAAGGTATGAATCTCAAAGATCAAGAGAAAACACCTCTAGAAGAAGTAAACACAGAAGGAATCCGAAAGAAAGGAAAGATCTGGAGAAAGACGCTGCTTGTTTTGAGTGTGGCAAAAAAGGCCACTTCAAGACAAAATGCCCCAAGCTCAAGAGAGCTAAGAAACTTAAAAAGAAGGCAATGGTTACTACTTTGAGCAACAGTGAAGAAAGTAGTAGCTCATTCTCAATAGAAGAAGAGGAGACCGCTAACTATGCATTCATGGCTCTAATAGAGCCGAAAGTAGAGCAATCCGGAAGGAACACCTCCAGACAAGAAACTGTGCAAATTGAAGAATCAAAATCAAATTTAGCAAACACTGAGGCAAACTCTTACTCTAACTCTACCTCTTACTTTGATCTTACAAAAGCTCTTTCTGTTGTTATCAAGGGAGTAAAGAAGAATGCAAAGGCAATTAAATCCCTGAAAAGAATGATACTAGAATTAGCTGAAGATGCTGAAGTAATGGCGCAAGACATTAATCTGGTCAGAGCAACCAAACACATTGATGTAGTAGAAGAAAACTTCCTTAGAAATTAAGTCCAGATTCTGAACGTAAATATAGTGGGACTAGAAAGAGAAGTTAGTCTACTGAAGGAAGTATCGGGAAGGAAACCTGAAATAAAGAATCCAAGAAAAGATGATCCTCCTCTTTCTCAGAACTGGATTCAAAGGAATCCAAATTAAAAGACAAATGAAGTTAGCAGACAACCATAAGCTCGAAGATATACTACGACTCAGAAATGAAAAGCTAAAATAGCTTACAACCAGCTACCTATCAAATAGAGGAGAAATCATATTGCTGAAGTTGCACCTCTAACTAGCTTCGAGAATTATACCGGACCATCCACTAGTGTACACGAAGCTGGATATAAAGGCAACTATGGAAGAAAGAATCTAAAGAAGCAAATGCAAAACATGCCTATTTTAGGATGCAGGTTTTGTGGGAAAAATAACCATATGACTAAATCATGTAGATTAAAAAATGGCTATTATGATGATTATCCTTGGCCTGAGATGGTTATTAACCCAAGAGGACCCAAATCTAATTGGGTACCCAAACCCACTTGATCTATTTTACAGGTATGCCTTAGATCCACAGTAGATCAACACACTTAGTATATTAATAGTGGATGTTCAAGGCACATGACAAGTGATGAGAAGGCCTTCATCACATTAACCCAGAAGAAGGGAGGCAAAGTAAGCTTTGGAGACAATCAAAAGGGATAGATCATTGGTCATGGAACCATTGGATCTGGGTTAAAGATTGAAGATGTCTCACTAGTTAATGGATTGCAATTCAACCTACTGAGTGTAGCTCAATTATATGACAAAGGAAGAAAAGTCACATCAATTTATAATAGTAAGTCAAATCAACTTATTCTTTATGCACCTAGAGTAAATAATGTCTATTCTATAAACATTAAAAATGATAAAAAAAGAATATGTGCCTGGTGTCTAAAGAAGAAGAATCATGGCTAAGGCACCAGAGATTGGGACATGTAAGCATGAATCTCCTGTCCAAATTAACAAAAAAGGAATTAGTTGAGGGTTTACCTAAAGTTGCTTTTGATAAGGATCATCTATGCACCGCATGTCAATTAGGTAAACAATGTAAGAAAAGTTTCCCTTCCATATCATACATTCCTTCCAAAAGAGTACTTGAGCTCTTACACATTGATCTTTTTAGTCTAATTAAGCCACTGAGCTTAGGTAAAAGAGAATACACCATGGTCATTGTAGACGACTATTCTCAATATACCTGGGTTCTCCTGCTAACAAGCAAGGGTGAAGCATTTGACCAATTCTCCAAAACATTCATCCGGATAGAAGTAGAACAGGGCATATGCATTGCACGCATCAAGAGCGTTAATGGTGGGGAGTTAAAAAATAAGCATTTTGATAACTTTTGCGACTCCAAGGGCATTAAACATAACTTCTCTACCCCTCACACTCCTCAATAAAATGGTGTGGTAGAAAGAAAAAAAGGGACTATAGTAGAAATGGCAAGAACAATGCTAAGTGAAAATAGTTTGCCAAAATATTTCTAGGGTGAGGTCATAAACACAGCATGCTACATCTTAAATAAAGCTCTCATCAGAAAAACTATAGAAAAGACCCTATACGAAATCTGGAAGGGAAGAAAACCGAAAATTGGATACTTCAAAGCATTTGGATGTAAATGCTACATCCTTAATGACAGAGAACAATTTGGAAAATTTGTTCCTAAATCTGATGAAGCAATTTTCCTAGGCTACTCAACCCATAGTAAGGCTCATAGAGTCTTCAATAAATGAACCTAATCTGTAGTAGAGTATATACATGTAGATTTCGATGAAACTATCACTATAGGAAAGAAAAACTTTGCTCCAAAAGATCAAGCTTCGGAATCTAAAAAATTTGAAGAGAAGAAGGAAAAAGATATCCTTGATTCATTTCAAATCAAGAAATACAAAGAGGAAGATAAGGGAAAATCCTATAATCCAGAGGCATATCAAGCCAATCACAATCCATAGGTAATTGACTTTAATGAAGAAACAGTTAAAGCTGAAGAAGAGTAAGTCCAAATTCAACATGAAGGCGTGGAAAGAGATATCAGGACACACAGAGATCATTCCATTGAGAATGTTTTGGACGACATTCAGAATCCAGTTAGAACCAGAGGATAGCTTAACTAGATGATGAGTCACGCTGCTTTTGTCTCTCTTATAGAGCCAAAGAAATTTCAAGATACTGAAGGAGATGAAAACTGGATGATGGCGATGCTGGAAGAGCTAGATCAACTCCCCAAAATGGTGTATGGGATCTTGTGCCCTCTCCCCAAGGAAAGTCAATTTTAGGCACTAAATGTATGTTCCAGAATAAACTTGATGAATCCGGAGTAGTGATAAGAAATAAGGCGAGACTAGTTGCTCAAGGCTACAATCAACAAGAAGGAATTAATTTCGAAGAAACATTCGCTCCTACAGCGAGACTGAAGCAATCCGGATCCTATGTGCTTTTGCATCATTCATGGGGGTTCACATTATACCAAATGGATGTCAAAAGTGCATTTCTAAATGGCGTCAGTCAAGAAGAAGTATATGTCAAGCAACCACCCGAATTTGAAGATCGAAAGCATCTGGATCATGTCTATAAACTAAAGAAAGCCCTCTATGGATTAAAGCAGGCACTAAGAGCCTGGTATGAAAGATTGACTTCATTCCTAATATCCAAGGAATATACTAGAGGTAGAGCAGATACCACACTCTTCAACAAGAAGAAGAAGAATGATATTATTCTAGTCCAAATATATGTGGATGATATCATTTTTTATGCCACTGATGCGAAGATGTGCAAAGAATTCAGTTCTCAAATGTAGAAGGAATTTGAGTTGTCCATAATAGGAGAGATCAACTTCTTTCTTGGCCTACAAATCAAATAAAGTCCATATGGGATCTTCATCAATCAATCAAAATACACCAAGGAGATTCTGAAAAAATTTGAAATGGACAGCAGCAAACCAATATCTACTCCCATGAGTTCAGACACAGTATTATCCAAGGACTATGAAGGAAAAGATGTTGATCAAAAGCTATATAGAGGAATAATTGGCTCACTCCTATACTTAACAGCCAGCAGACCTGACATACACTATACAGTATGCTACTATACAAGATATCAAGCTAATCCAAACGATTCCTATATCAAGGCTATCAAGAGGATACTAAGATATCTCCTAGGAACCACTGAAGTTGGGTTATAGTATGCTAGTAATGGAGACTTTACTCTCCAGGGGTTTACAGATGCAGATTATGGTAGAGATACTCTTGAGAGAGAAAAAGTACATTAGGAGGATGTCATTTTCTTAGGGACTGCTTAGTCTCATGGTATAGCAAGAACAAACTTCAGTTGCCTTATCCACCACCGAAGCTGAATATATGGCAGCTAGAAGTTATGTTACTCAACTTCCATAGATCCAACAACAACTTAAAGATTGTGGAGTGCAATCCGGATGTCCGGATGTATTATGTGATAACAAAAGTGCTATTGATGTGTTAAAGAATTCGATGCTTCGTAGCCTGATGAAGCATGTAAACATAAGACATCATTTCATTCGGGATCATGTGATGAAAAAGGATGTTGCATTGGTATATGTCTCAACCAATAACCAAAGAGCTGATATCTTTACTAAACCACTAAGTAAAGATCAATTTGGAAAACTGAGAGAATCAATTAGAATATCAAATCCAATCTAGAAAAACTCCGGAAGAAAGCCTTAAATCAAGCCGGATGTTGAGATAAAATCCTCACTCCGGAAGAAAAGAAGAGTGAAAATTAGATTTCGGAAGATTGCCACATCAGCCGACAGCAATAACGTATGGTAGTAAAAGCCCATAAAGGTAACTGTTACTTTTTGAATTTCAAAAGTCCAATGGCTGTTACACGCGCCGTAAATACAACAGTAAATTTAAAAATAAATCTTTCCCATTCTTTGGGTACACTAAATTCACCTCTCTCCAAAAATTTCGACTGCCATGTCATCAATCCAATCAAAAATACCAGAGTCTGGATTACAATTATACCATCACTTTAAAAGGTCTATATGAACCACCTCAAAATCCCTTCTCCTCTCCACACAAGCAACAATCTAACTGTTACTCTACAAAAACTCAAACCTAAAACATCATCTCTTAAAAACTTAAAAATGGCAGCCAAAAATACCTCAAACACCTCTCGAAATCCTACCCAGCAAAATCCTTATTCAAGTATCAGACTTGAAAGAAGAAGATTTTGAACCCTTAAATCTCAAAGCCTCTGATTTCGTCATCCCTAATGATCATCTAGGAGATGACTATCTATTTAAAACTCCACGTTTCTTCACCTAAATTGAAGATCAAAATTTGGGTGATCTTCTCAAAATAAACTCCTCAACCTATCCAAAATTGGTGAAAGAGTTCTACTCAAATTTAAGTGTGCATGCTCACTTTAATGCCCTAAGCACTAAGGTTCAAGGAAAGATTATCCTCCTAACACCAGAATTCTTTGAGAAGAATCTGAAGATGAAAAATTCTAGAGTTTTGTTGAGAAAAGATGGGGATGAGACCAGAATTGAGTATGAATTCAAGCTGTGGCTCCACCATAATTATTTCGACGATAAATTCTCAACATACTTTCCTAGAATGCCCAGATTCTTATAGCATGCTCTAGCAAAGCTTATTCTAATAAGGAAAGGATCATTGACTATAGTTTCTTCCCTCCAGCACTGCATTCTACAATATTGGGTTGGCAGCGTGGAAGTAAACTGGCCAGTCTTAATCATTCATTATCTCAAGACCCATGTTAACTCGCACGGTGCCTTGATCACAAGGATCCTTCAAGCAGAAGGAGTGGATCTTACTGGATTTGAAGGAATTTATGGAAAGCCAATCCTCGAGAAGAACTACCTGAACATCCTCTTCAATGAAGAATGGGATGAAGATAAAACAAAACTAAGAAGGGATGAGCAAAAAGTTAAGTCCAGAAAGGCAGCTGATCCGAAAGCAGAAGCACTAGTTCCCAAGAGGCCTAGAACCACAAAAGCCAAAGCCAAAAGGCAAACAAAATTGGTTCCAGAAGAAGTTGATAAGGATACTCTACCTCTCACTCAAGTCCTAGGCTCTGAACAACCAAGACCCAGAGGAAGATTAATAAAAGCCACAGCCAAGAAGGGACTACGTGGGCTTACTGCTAGTTTACTGAAAATCACTATAAAGGCAATTGAGGCTAGAAGAGAGAAAGCTAAGAGAACTTTGGCTGAGATGAAGGAAGAAGCTGATAATGTGGAAACAGAGGATGAGGCTCCTCCTCAAAAATAGCTTCAGAGAAAGGGGCTAACATTTGATGAAGCTCTCGCTGCTTAATAAAAGAGAGCTAATAAGGGCAGAAGGCTTGCTAGAATCATTTTAAATAATGCAGCAAGGTAGTATAGGGAGAAAACTACCCCAAAGGAAGCACAATCCAGTATAGGGAAAGATGTTCCCAGCTCAACAGACTTAGTACAACAAGATGATGAGCAAAATGCTAAGATTCAGGTAGCTATCAAGGAAAAAAATACAATAAACCAGAGGAAAACAACAGAAGGTCCGGGTGAGTCATCTCAAGCTCCCCTTATACTGGTACACCCAGAAGATATGGAGACTCTATCCAAAATTCTAGAATTGCTGAAAGAGCAAAATCGCTTCTGGAATATCTGCTTGGATCAAGCTGTGAGGTCATAAACCTTAAAAGTCCTAAAAAGGCATTGTAGAAGGCTATTAAGGATAGTGCCAACATGCCGGGGGGAGAAAGTCCTGAAAAGGCATCTGCTAAAATGGCTGAGGACAATTCAAGCCATCCGAAGGAAGGGACGAAAGAAGAAAAAAGGGATGAGAATCATACACAATAAACTAGTAAGGTAATTCCTAATCTTCTTCATCCCTCTTCTGATACTGAAAAGCACAACTTAGCTACAATCTATCAAAATGTAGCTAAGGCCATAGTACCAATCTTGGATGCAGCAACTCCGGAGGAGGGAGAAAGTCTGAGTTCCAAGGGACACACTTCTAAAGTGGATCCTGTGGGAGAGGCTAATCCGGAGGAAAGGGAAATAGGCAAGAGTGAAGCAAAATAATAGCCCCTCCAGAAGCAACTCAAGCTTCGAAAGTGAATCAAGCTTAGAATCATCCAGACCCTCCAACAAACACTTCCCTCCTCACACTAAATCAATGACTCTTCCTGATGAAAACTCCAAAGAATCCAAAGTAAGTGCAGCTCTCAAACTCCTTCAGGAGGCAACCCTTGAACACCAAGAAGAAGATAAAAAAGAGCCTCCTAACCATCTGTACCCATCTCAAGGCTGTGTAAAAGGAACTACTAAGGCAAATGTCAAATAAAGAGGTCCACAAGAATTTGGGTGAAATTAAAGAAAGGTTGAACTGCCTTCCCAGAATTGAGCAACAAGTCATGAACTTCCCATCACCTAAAGCTCTAGCGGCAGCTTCCCTCTCTGAGATTAAGCCTCTCTTGAATAAAATAAAGGAAAGTACCTTTAAATCCAACCACAATGCCAGTTAAGCAAATAACTTAGTCTCTGATAACTGCATAATAGTACTACAAAAGGTGTCCTTCTCAGCTACAAACCTATCTATAGAACTTAAAGACTATATAGATACCAAGTTTTAAAACTTGTCAAAATTTATGGAGGATAGGGATCTGAAACTAACTCTGCTCAGCATAGGACTGATCAGCAAGTCACTCAGGAGATGCTTGCAAATTTTATAGATAAAATCCTCCCCCAACTAAAAGAAAAGATTCTTAATGATATAGGCGATGAAATGCAAGCAAGGAACTCCAGCATTAAATAATCAATAAATGAGTGGAAGAAAACCGTCTTCAAAGAGATTAAAGATCAGACATAATCTATCCATAATATCTAGAAGGGACTTAGTGATAAAATCACTCTTCTTCAAGCCAGAATAAATAAATTGTCTATCTCCGAACCCTCCTCTTCTTCGGATACTCCAGAGTGCTAGCTCATTCTAATCCTACACGATCCGGTTCAGTCTATAGGGGATTCAAGGTTCATGACCTAAAAAGGCTTCACTATCCTCACCAAGGCCATGTTCCCTTTCTTTGATCCGAAGGACCAAGAATAGATTCTACGCATGCTTCCTCAAGTCTTACAGTTATATGATCAGCTCCGGAGAGCCCTTGATCCTTACTACCTGGCTCTGCTTATTGTAAATCAAATTACTGATGAGTGAGCCAAAGGTAATAAAAACTACTCTGTCTACTCATCTGTATGGCACAAGTCTTAGGATGAATGCACTTATGTGGTCATTGACCCCCTTGATGGAAGTAAAAAGGGGGAGGAAGAAGATACTGAGTAAGGAGACGGAAGGGGGAAAGGAAAAACATTCCAAGTCTGGAAGAGTGGTCCATCCGGAGAGATAGTTAAGCTAGCTAGATAAACATGTAATAGCTAGATTCTCTGTATATGTATTTTTGTATCTTGTAACCCTGAACTTCATGATATTAACTATTGTTAATAGCAAAAGTATATATAAAGTGAGAACTCATAACTATCAAAACAATTACTTCTAAAGTACAATCTGTTATTGTACTACAACAAACTTAGAAGTAGAAGTCATAAAATTATGAGGGAGCCTGGATACTAAAATCATGGGGAAGTAACTTAAAAGTTAACTATCTTAAGTTTTTGTTTCCGTCAAATGGGGGAGATTGTTAGAAAAGCAATGATCCGGATAATAAAAACTAATATCAATCTGGATCAAGTTTGAAAGAAACAAAAACAAGTGTAAGAAACTCTCTTGAAATCCAAATGGAAGCATCCGGACAAAGCTAAGATCGCCTATTGAACAAAATCAGAAACATAAGCAATGGAGGAAAATTATCTAGACAAAGTCTGAAAAGAATACAAACTTCCGTCTTACACTCAGGAGATGCTTGCAAATTTTACAGATAAAATCCTCCCCCAAAGTCTGAAAGGCAACCAGAAGAACTAATTGAAGCCATCTATGGAAGGAAGATCCGAAACATATAGGACAAAAGGACATCCGGAAGACACTTCCGGAAGACCTATATTCAACAACTAAGGAAAATATAAAACACAGCTTTCCTTATGCCTCTTTTAGTCTACAGTACTCAAAGAACCTTTTTGTTGAAGACAACTGGCATGGATCAGAGGAAAGTCAAAAGGATTGGACATAGGATAGAGAAAGTCTAAACTACTTTTCTCCTAGACTAATAAAAGGCGTGCATGGAGCTAACACCATATGACAAATTGTACAAAAGTTGGTGTATCACAAAATCATAAGAAAAATGATCACTGACAACTTTCAGCACTAATCCCAAGAATTTCAACAAATGTGGTCTAACGGACTAATCAATGGATTCAGAAGCTCCACCTCACAACCTGATCAAGGGTGTAGATTAAATGTAAGCTCACCAACCATAAATGGTTAGATTTATGATTAAAGCCTATAACAGGAACTCTTCACCAAATGAGAAGATAATCTGATTGAATTACAAAAACAAGTAACAAAGAAATACATTCAATCAGTTGAGAAAATCCCTTCAAGAAACTCTTAATTCAAAATCTATTTGTAAGGATTCCCAAGTGAAACTATAAACTTAAAAAACTCCAAAACCAACCTTTTGTTGCAAACTAAAAGTGTAATAATCTCCAACTTAGGTGAGTTGTGAGATTGGGATAGAACTTGAAGTAGGTGCTTTGAGTGAGATCTCCCTATAGGACTTAGCTTAGATTCGAGGTAGAAGGCTAAGTGGTACATCCTACTGCAGATGAGAGGATTCAGCAAGGAGTAGGTGCTTTTAGTGGTATATCCTACTTTTGGAAGAAGTCATCATCTGAAGAAAAATCTATAAGGCTTGATTCCTGCCCGTTAAAAAGGAATCCACTAGTGGACAAGCTTGGAAGAAGGAAATTCCGGGGACTGGACGTAGGCAGGGCCGAACCGGTATAAAATACTTGTGTTTGATTTCTGTTTACTTTTACTATACTGCATTTATATTGCATTATCCGGATCCATCTTCCGGATCACATTTATCATTCGGACACATCATCCGGATCATAATCAAACACGCTACTCATATACTTTTTCTAAGTTTATAAAATCCATAAAAAAAAGGGCCATTCACCCCCCTCTGCCCTTATAAATACTCTAACAGGGACCTACAAAAGAGTTGTCATATCGAATATAAAAGAATCAAATCTAGAAAAGAGGCACATAAAAAATAAATAAAATAAATCACCCGGCGAGTGGACCTGTATTGCTAGGGCAAAATTTAGGGTACAAACCATTTAAACCAAGTTAGGGTGTAAAATAGCCTGCTAGACTGAAAATACAAAAAGGACGGTCTAGGCAAAAGTTAGGGTAAAAGTGAGCAACAAGAGTGTGTTAACTAGAAAACATTTCCAGGCTAGTGAACACCAAAGTTTGAGTCAATAGAAATGGTTATCATCATTATGTACTCAGGCTTAATCCAATTAATAGAAATATCACTTTTATTAAGCTCTTATGTTTGTGTACAAATGAATATTTTAGGCCCTAAAGGTGAAATATTGTAGATAAGTTGAATTCGGGATGCCATTTAATTCAAATACTTGTACACCAATAAAAAAATATAGTAATAAAGAAGGCAAAAATTCTGATAGACTGAAAACATCTAGGTCTATGCAAAAGCTGGAAAGTCTGGTGGATTGAAAACCCAAAAAGGGCAGTCTAGGAAAAAGTTAGGACATAAAAGAAAAAGATAAATAAAAGTTCTGATGGGTCCAACACAATGTTCAAGTGTATGCAAAAGTAAATACAAATGAAAATAAAGATAGTATGATCATCATCAATCACCCCGAGGGGCTTGTGCCCTCATCATCATCATCATCATCATCATCATCATCATATTCAGAATCATAAGCTCATGCCATCCTCTCCTCCACTATTAAAGGGTAAGGCTCGAGTCCCTCCTGCTTGCGGCTTCACACAATCCACGCATGCTGGCACTCCGCCCTACTCTATAAACTCTGAAAGTTATAAAGCCATTCTTATTAGAATCCATCAGTAGTGATACCGCCCTATTGGTCATAATCCAGAGTGTTATATCTTGCTCGGTGTACTGAAACCTCTCTACCATGATCAAGGAGGTTAGCCGAGAACGGCCCAGACACAAAGTCATACAAATTGACTGGGACTCTCTATCGTCGTCCCTACTGTCAGCATAAGTGATAAGGTGAGTAAAATGCAAACTGCCACAACCCTGTGAGCTAAACGTTACCACCACCAGTATCCACCATCATATCAGTGATCCTCCACTAGCGATAAACCTAACGAATAACTTTGTTGGCTCGCCCATCTATAATCCCTATCCAGGCTTCAGGTGTTAGGGTGTCATGATTAGGAATGACACGGGGTCCTCTCGTGATGATTCTTGGGCTGATATCTTCTCAGATCCCCTTTGAGGCTCCTGAATCAAAGCTAGCTTCTCTAAAAGCCAAACAGACATGTCAGATTTAGATTGAGTTTCAGATTCATATTTAGATTCAGATGGAGTTCAGATTTAGTTATAGTTTTAAATTCGGATTTAGAGTTAGTTTCAGATTCAGTTTTAATTTCAAATTTAGTTTCAGATTTAGTTTCAGATTCAATTTTAGATTCAGATTTAGAATTCAGTTAGGAGAATACTTATAGTATGGAAAATTAATCCCCAATGATATCAGGATCGCCTGTAGCCCTATCTAGAAGAAGCAGGGTCTTAGCTAGCCCTATAAAAAAAGGAGAAATACCCTCTAAGATAGGTCTGAGGATCGAAATCAACCGAAATAGGGGAACATCACCTACTATGAAAATATACTCAGCCATCAGTAGTAAAGCCACCATAAAAGGATAAGAAATGTGTGATCTAGGGGTAGTTGTGCACCAGTCGAGTACCCTGCAAAGGTCAAACCCCGTTAATCTTGGAATTTGATAAAGGAATGTAGTAGGGGCATCCAGGTTCCATAACCCAGCCAATCGATCCTTAGCCCTGAAAATCACCTCTGGCATAGGAAATCATATCCCGCGAGGGCAAGTCACCTCGAGAATGGCATGAAACTCCTCCACCATCGGACATAGCTTAAAATCCAAAAAGTGGAACACGTGATCCATTGTGTCTCAGTAGGTAAACATAGCGTGAAGGAAGGTCACATCCACTGGCCCACTAGCGATGTACTGAAGCCCCGCAAGTTTAAAACCCTCCAACTCCTCCCATTTAGAGCTCTCTAAAGTCCACAAGAAGTGCCAAGCCCTATAAGTATCCTACCATTTATCCGTACAGTTTTGAACTAATCGGTGAGAATGTATAGGAAATAATGTTACCTAAGGACTACTAAGCTACCTCAAATACTCCTGATACTAGAAACATGCATCTACTTTCTCCAGATCAGACCACCCGCACATCTAGCAAGTGATAGTGTATGACCCTAGTGGCGGTCCTGTATGGAGCACAGGATGAGGGACTATTATGTGCTTGAATGCCCACATCTGCAAAGATAGGAAAATGATAAGATCAGTAAATCGAGTAGGCATTGTGGTTGGTATTAAAGAATAAGGCTACTCACCAAAATCCACAGCTTTTTGGTCTTGAACGCTATGGCTCCCCCTCGAGTTGAACAGACAAGTGCATAATATATTTTCTTGAGGATAGCCCTCGGCCAATTCCACCTCTTGAACTCAGTCAGGTCCTCCAAGAGGTATAGTAGCTTAAGAGTAACTCTACTCGAGGAGGAAGGAAAGAAGAGGCATGTCAGCAATGTCAGGACGAATGATGGCAAATACTAATGAAAGCATTCCCCACTAATATCGCTTTCCCAAGTCCAATAATCTTAAAGCTGGCTGTATCTCACTACGCAGTCAGCTAACATAGTAATACCTAGTAATCTCTCTATCCGGGCAAGAGCAGCTGGCTCCGTGCGGAACCACTCCAAATAGATATCAAAGTGGATGACTCTACCCTTCCAAGGTAACTCAGTCATGGCTACTATATCTGAAAGGGTGATCATCATCTCACCGACTGGCAAATGGGAAGTGTGCGTAGTCTCGCTCCAATCACTCAACCAAGCAACCTAGAATAGTAGGACTTATCGGCTGACTGTTCGTCGGCATCGCCTCCAACATTTGGTCCAAACACCAATGTCCTAGGTTGCCCAAACTAGTGAGTCTTCATGCAATGACTCGGCTTAAGTCTTAATGTCATTCTAGCAATTTGCACACAGTTGAAGCAACCCCCATGGTTTGATTTCATCCGGTTGTAAAATAAAGTCAAAACAATAAGTTTTTGCTAGTTAAAGTTTGCAAATCAGAAAAAGCTCAAATTTTGGTATCAAGACCAGCTTAGACAAAATTTTGACCCCAGATTTGGACTCAGTGTGAAAAATAGAGCGGAAATTTGCCCTCCAAAATTTTTTCGGGCTACGCCTGCACCGCCGTTAGCTGCGAGCCACCCTAGTGGCTCGTGAAATCCTGCAACAATAGCTTTTGTACTACCATCGCAGCATGTCATCTGCCATCATAGCGTTTCAGCTGTTCCAACCGGCGCCGGTGATTGGCTTTCCCTGAAAATCCAAAAATCCCGTTTTTCCCCTTTTAGGCTCAAATTCAACCCAAAATCCAACAAATCAATTCCTAAACTCATATTAATCTATCCTACATGCATTTTTACATCCTATTTTATCCAAATTCAACCCTAAATCTCTGCAAAAAAAATTCAAGTTTGGGTTTACGGCATAATAAACTTTTTTCCAAGTAAAGTAAAGCAAAATTCAAGTTTTGTTAGTTTACCTGGCACATATAAGCGTAATCTTCTCGTTAGGTGAACATTTGGACTTGAGAGGTCGGTGTGTAACCGATGTAAGTGTTGGTGTCTTGAAGATCGTATGCCCAAGTGACTGCACACATCTATAATCCATGTCACCCCTCCGGTTGTGAATCATGAAGAATCGTATAAGGCTTCCTCTCTCCTCTCTTGGCATACATTTTTTTGTTTAAAATGTGAGAAGTAAAGTGAGAAAGAAGAAAAAAGAAATGAATAAATGGAATGGAAAAAGGAAAAGGAATATATGCCTTTTTTCATTTAGTTCTTTAGCATATACTTTTAAATATTCCCTTTAGTACAAGGGACAAAATCAGCTGATTGGTTATCTCATTCCGGCTCCCAGATATTTCTAAACTCAATTTATTCAATATTCGGCCATTTTTATTATTAATTGAAGGGGCAAAATTTTTTGTCTCGACAAAATCAATTAAGCAATAAAAAACCGGACATGTTCAACATATGCTAACTGCTTAAAATTTCATTCTTGATAGGCTTATTGATGGCAATCCTAAAAAAGTAACCAGTCCAGAATTTCACGATTCAAAACTCGATCCTGATCGGTCCATTGATGGTGCATCCCTAAACCACCTTAAGACAACCAACCCAGGTCTTTGACTTTGATAGGTCCATTGGTGATGCATCTCCTGAACATTCGTAGACAACCGACTCAAAGAATTATCTACCTCTGATAGGTCCGTTGATGATGTGTCCCATGACCATCTGTAAACAACCGACTCGAGGTTTCAATGTCTCAGGTATAACCTCCTATCCCTCGCTCTTTCATGAATAAAATTTGGCCCATCAAATGGTAATCTCATGAGGGGCAGCCTGTGAGCAAGAGCTTTTCGGTGTCCCACAGTACGATGATGATGTTTTGCTCTAACCTATTTATATGCCTGTTGTTCTATTCTTTCAGAGTTGAATTGCATTTGACAAGTATTTTTGTGATGAGTTGGGACTTTAATCGTGTCATTTCCATTGACCGGTTAATTAATATGTTGGGAAACAATGATCTGGATCATAAAATTAAACTAATCTATCTGGATCAGGTTTGAAAGAAATAAAAACTTAAATTATATAAATCCTAAATCCAAATTGAAACATCCGGACAGAGATCCAGTTACAAGGTTGTCCATTGAGGATATCAAATACCTAAGCACATGGAATCATCAGAATAAAGCTTGGAAAGGAAACAAGCTTTAATCCCTCAAGAATAACATCTAGAAGAACCGATTGTCCTAGCTCTAAAAGCATAAAGATCCAGAGACAATGAGTCTGAAGACATCCGAAAGACTCATGCTTGAAGACAATGGGAAAAGTTTCAAAGACAACTTTTCCATCCACCTTTTTGGTCTACGTTGTCAAAGATCCTTTTCCCATAAATAAGACAAATGTGACAGCTTGCACTTTTCAGAAAAAGGATAAAAGGACTGACATCGGACTGAAAAAGCTAATAACCTTTTTCACCTAGAGCAATAAGGAGGTGCTTGGAGCTCACAGAAAAAAGCTAATGGTGTTAAAGTTAGTGCATCACAAAAACCAAGTAAAACGATCACTGACAACTTTTTGGCATCAATCCCTATAATTCAAATGAGTCAAATTATAGTCTAACGGATTGATCAAAGGCTCTAGAAGTGCCACCTATAACCTAACTAAGGGTGAAGATTTATTATAAGTTCAATAACCCATAATAGCTACATTTATAATGAAAGACTATAAAAGGGAAGCTTCACCTAATGAGAAGGTGGGCTATTTGATTGACAAAAGCAAGTAACAAAGCACAAGCATTTAATCAATTTACAATCCCTCCAAGAATCAATTAATTCCAAATCTGTTGTAAGGATTCCTAAGTGAACTATAAACTTAAGGAAATCCTAAAAAATCAAAATCTGTGTGAATACAAGAGTGTAACTATCTCCAACTTGGGTGAGTTACGAGAATGGGATATAACTTGAAGTTGGTGCTTTGAGTGGGAACTCCCTATAGGACTCAGCTTAGATTCGGTGTAGAAGTCTAAATGGTATATCCTACTAAAGACTAAAGGAATCAGCTAGGAATTGGAGCTTCTAGTGGTATATCCTACATCTGGAAGGGGTTACCATCGTGAGACAAATTGTAAGGCTTGATTCCTGCCAATTAGAAAGGAATCCACTGGTGGAAATGTTCAGAGGAAGGAAACTCCGAGGACTGGAGTAGGTGGGGCCGAACCAGGATAAAATCCTTTGTGTTTGATTTCATTAACTCTTTGTTTATTGTATTATATTATCCTAATTGCATCTTCTAGATCCATTATCTGGATCATAATCAAATAGACTACACTAAGACTTCTAAAAGTCTGTGTATTCTATGAAAAAGGGGTCATTCGCCCCCCTTTGGCCTTATAAAACCCTTATAGGGACCAATAAGTGGTATCAGAGCAAGCGCTCAAAACTAGAGATCTAACAATCTTGAGCTAAAGGTCCAATATTTTGATTTATACATTAAAATGAGTTTCCAAAACTTATAACTCCTTCCCGAGGGTATGTTCATTACCCATCCTCCACTCTTCATCGGTGAACATTACATATTCTGAAAGAACCAGATGAAGAACTTCATACAATCATAAAGCATGCAAGCATGGTTAGTTATTAAAGATGGCCCATATGAGCCTACTTATGAAGTAGAGGGAATGACTACCTGAAAGCCCTCAAGTATGTGGGATGAGAATGACTTTAAAAATTTGTGTGAAAATGAAAATGTTATTAACATGCTTCATTGTGCTCTTAGTGCAGTTGAATTTAACAAAATATCCAGATGCGAGACTGTAAAAGAGATTTGGGAAAAGCTGAAGGTAACCTATTAAGGAACCACCAAAGTAAGAGAAGCCAAACTTAATTTACTCCAACAAAAGCCTGAATCCTTCAAAATGGAGCCTAAAGAATCAATCAGCAGCATGAACACTAGATACAATAATCTAGTGAATGAGATGAAAAGGCTGGGAAAAGAATTCTCTAAAGTAGAGATGGTAAAGGGGGTGCTCCGGAGTCTCAACAAAGAATGGGACAACAAAAAGACTGCCATTGAGGAAGCTCATGACTTAAACTTTTACAGTTATGATGAACTCATCAGTAATCTTCTAACCCAAGAATTAACCTTGGAGAGATATAGCCAACAAGAAAAGAAACCCCAGGAGAAGAAGAAAGCCATTGCACTAAAGGCAGAATCTTTAGGATCAGCTTTATTCGGAGAGGAAGAACAAGCCACGGACCCTCAAAGTACCAAGAAGCAACTAGCTCTATTAACCAAAAGGATCAACAGGTTCCTATAAAAGAAAGAAAGAAGGAATTCTAGAAAATATGAATCCAGAAGATCAAGAGAAGGAACTTCCAGAAGGGATAGGCCCAAAAGAAATCCGAAAGAAAAGAAGGATTTGAAAAAAGTTGCTTCCTATTTTGAATGTGGTGAAAAAGGCCATTTAAGAATAAAATATCCTAAGCTTAAGAGAACCAAGAAGTTTAAGAAGAAAGCAATGGTAGCTACCTGGAGCAACAGTGAAGAAAGTAGTAGCTCATCTTCAACAGAAGAAGAGGAGACTGTAAATTGTGCATTCATGGTACTGACTGATTTAGAAGTAGAGCAATCTGAAAGGAATGTCTCTAAGCAAGAAATAGTGCAAATTAAAGAATTAAAATTAGAAATAGCAAACACTGAGGTAAACTCTTGTTCTAACTCTACTTCTGATTTTGACCTTGCTAGAGCTCTGTCTATTGTAATCAAAGGTGTAAAGAAGAATGCAAAAGCAATGAAGTCTCTCAAAGGAGCAGTAATAGAGTTAGCAGAAGATGCTGAAGTAATGGCACAAGACATCAATCTAGTTAGAGCTACCAAGCATATTAATGTTATGAAGGAAAACTTCCTGAGGAATTAAATCCAGATCCTAAATGCAAATGTAATAGGATTGGATAGTGAAATCAATCTATTATAGGAAGCATCCAGGAAGAGGCTAGAGACAAAAGCTCCAAGAAGAGATAATCATCCTCCTACTCAGAACATATTCCAAAAGGTCCCTAATCAAAGGATGAAGGAAGTTAGCAGGCAACCACAAGCCTAAAGATATACTGCTGCTCAAAAGGGAAGGGCTAAGATGGCTTACAACCAACAGCCTATCAAATAAAGAAGAATTGTGGAGCAGAAGTTACACCTCCCACTAGTTTTTGGATTCACACCAGACCATCCACTTGTATGCAAAAGGCTGGATATAAAGGGAACTATAGGAAGGAGGATCTGAAGAAGATCAATGAGAAGCAAAAGTAGAACAGACCCATCTCAGGGTGCAACTTTTGTGGGAAAAATAACCATGTTACTAAATCATGTAGATTAAAAAATTATGATGTTTACCCTTGGCCTGAGATGGTTATTAACCCAAGAGGACCTAAATCTGATTGGGTACCCAAACCCACTTGATCTATTTTACAGGTATGCCTTAGATCCACAATTGATCAACACACGTGGTACACTGATAGTGGGTGCTCAAGGCACATGACAGGTGATGAGAAGGCCTTCATCATATTGACCCGAAAGAAGGGAGGCAAAGTAAGCTTTGGAGACAATTAAAAGAGACAGATCATTGGTCATGGAACTGGAGGATCTAAATTAAAGATAGAAGATGTCTCACTCGTTGATGGACTAAAATTCAACCTGCTAAGTGTGGCCCAACACTGTGACATAGGAAGAAAAGTCGCATTTGATTTTGGAGGCTACTCAATCGATGATAGTAAGTCCAACCATCTCATTCTTTATGCACCTAGAGTAAATAATGTCTACTTTGTAAACATTAAAAATGATAAAAAAGAATATCTGCTTGGCGTCTAAAGAAGAAGAATATGGCTATGGCACTGGAGGTTAGGATATATCAGCATGAACCTCCTGTCCAAACTAGCCAAAAAGGAATTAGTAGTGGGTCTACCTAAGGTTGCTTTTGATAAGGATCATCTATGCATTACATGTCAATTAGGTAAACAGTATAAGAAAAGTTTCCCTTTTATCTCATACATTCCTTCTAAAAAAGTGCTTGAGCTCCTGCATATTGATCTCTCTAGTCCAATCAAACCATTGAGTTTAGGTAGAAGAGAATACACCATGGTCATTGTGGATGAATATTCTCGATATATTTGAGTTCTCCTGCTAGCAAGCAAGGATGTAGCCTTTGACCAATTCTCTAAAACATTCATCCAGATAGAAGTAGAACGAGGCATAAGCATTATACACATCCAGAGTGATAATGGGGGAGAATTCAAAAATAAACATTTTGCTGACTTTTGTGACTTCAAAGGCATTGAACATAACTTTGCTACCCCTCACACTCCGCAACAGAATGGAGTGGTTAGGGAAAGAAAAGGACCATAGTTGAGATGGCTAGAACAATGCTCATTGAAAATTGTTTGCCAAAATACTTTTGGGGAGAAGCCATGAATACATCATGTTATACTCTAAATAGAGCTCTCACTAGAAAGACCATGCAAAAGACCCTATATGAAATCTAGAAAGGAAGAAAACCCAAAATTGGGTATTTCAAAGCATTTGGATATAAATGCTACATCCTAAATGATAGAGAGCAACTAGGAAAATTGGATCCTAAATCTGATGAAGCAATTTTCCTTAGCTACTCAACACATAGTAAGGCTTACAGAGTCTTCAATAAATGAATCCAAACTGGGGTAGAGTCAATGCATATGGATTTTGATGAAACTAACACTGTAGGAAAGAAAAGCTACACTCTAAAAGATCCAGTTTCGAAAGCTAAAAAATCTGGAGAAAAAAGGAAACAAAAATCCCTGATTCATTTTAGATCAAGAAGTACAAAGAGGAAGATGAAGGAATATCCTTTGATCCAGAAGTATAACAAGCCAATCTCAATCCACAAGAGATTGACTACAATGAAGGCCAAGAAGGAATAATTGAGCTAAAGTAGAGCAAGCTCCAGTTCAGCATGAAGGCTCATAAAGGGAGATCCGGACTCACAAAAATCATTCGGTAGAAGCCATTTTGGATGATGTCCAAAATCCAGTCAGAACCATAGGATAACTTAATAGGATAATGAGTCATACTGCTTTTGTCTCTCTCATAGGGCCAAAGAAATTTCAAGATACTGAAGGAGATAAGAGTTGGATAATGGCAATGCAGGAAGAGCTAGATCAATTCACCTAGATTGATGTGTAGGATCTATTACCACCTCCTAAAGGAAAATCAATCATTAGCACCAAGTGGGTGTTCCGGAACAAGCTTGATGAATCCGGAGTGGTGGTGAGAAACAAGGCAAGATTAATTGCCCAAGGCTACAACCAGCAAGAAGGAATTGATTTTAAAGGAACCTTTGCTCCTATAGCAAGGCTGGAAGTAATACAGATTCTATGTGCTTTTGTATCATTCTTGGGGTTCACGCTATACCAAATGGATGTCAAAAGTGCATTTCTAAATGGTGTTATCCAAGAAGAAATCTATGTTAAGCAACCACCCAGATTTGAAGACCCAAAGTATCCAGATCATGTCCACAAGCTAAAGAAGGCTCTCCATGGATTAAAGCAGGCACATAGAGCTTTGTATGAAAGATTAACCTCATTTCTTATATCCAAAGGTTATATCAGAGGCAAAGCAGACACCACACTGTTCATCAAAAAGAACAAAAATGATACCATTCTAGTCCAAATTTATGTGGATGATATAATATTTGGAGCAACTGATGAAAGGATGTGTGAAGAATTTAGCTCTCAAATGCAGAAGGAATTTGAGATGTCCATGATAGGAGAACCCAACTTCTTCCTTGGTTTACAAATCAAGCAAAGTCTGGATAGGATTTCATTAATCAGCCTAAGTACACCAAGGAAATTTTGAAAAAGTTTGAAATGGACAAGAGCAAGCCTATGTCCACTCCAATGGGATCAAATACAGTTCTATCCAAGGACTGTGAAGGAGAGGATGTTGATCAGAAGCTCTATAAAGGGATGATTAGTTCACTTCTATACTTGATAGCTAGCAGACCTGACATACATTATGTAGTATGCTACTGTGCAAGGTATCAAGCCAATCCTAAGGATTCTCATCTCAAGGCAGTAAAGAGAATTCTTAAATATCTCCTTGGAACCACAGAAGTTGGATTCTGGTATCCTAGTAATGGAGACTTCACTCTTCAAGGGTTCACTCTTCTTGAGAGAAAGAGTACATCCAAAGGATGCCACTTCCTTGGAGATTGCTTAGTATCATAGTATAGCAACAAAAAAAACTTCAATTGCCTTATCTACTACAGAGGTAGAATATATGGCAGTTGGAACTTGTTTGGCTCAACTCCTATGGATAAAGCAGTAGCTAAAAGATTATGGAGTATAATCCGGATGTGTTGATGTTATGTGTAATAATAAGAGTGTTATTGATGTTTCAAAGAATCCATTACTCCACAGCTGGATGAAGCATATCAATATAAGGCATCATTTTATTAGAGATCATGTGGTGGAGAAGGATGTTGCATTTATATACATTCCAACCAATAAGCAAAGAGCAGATATATTTACCAAGCCATTAAGTAAAGATCAATTTATGAAGCTAAGGGAGTCTATTGGTATGTCCAATCTAATTTAGGGATAATCAGAAGACAACTTGAAATCAAGTCGGATCCTTGGCAGAAAAATCAATCCGGAAGAGAAGAAGTATCGGGAAAAATTAATTTCGGAAGGATGCCACATCAACAGACAAGAAGGACAAATGGCAGTAAAAGCGAGTAAAGATGAAATTAATTTTTGAATTTCAAAAGTCAATTGGGTGTTACATCCGCCGTAAATTTGACACTTATCATTCAAAATAAACCGTTCCCATTCTCTAGTTAAACTGAATTTACCTCTCTCTTAAAAATTCGATTGCCATGTCATCAATCCTGCCAAAATCATTGGCGTCCGGATTACCAGAATACCCTCACCTTGGAAAATCTATAAAACTCTCCAAATTCTCCTTCTTCCTCAAGCGAGCAACTAAGCACTATTACTCTATATAAATCGAAACCCAAACCTTAATTCCTTCTACTCTTTCTCAAATATAGCTGCGATTATAACTAAGGACAGACTCGCAATGCTTCCAACCCAAAACATCTTTAAAGAGTCTGATCTTCAAGATGGAGACTTCCATAAATTTCAAACCTTCCGACTCCGTACATCCCACAGATTATTTGGGGGACAATTTCTTATTTGAGATAGATCCTTACTCCAAACTTATTGAAGATCAAAATCTCATGGACTTTATTAAGATTAACTGCCCCATATATCATAACTTGGTCAAGGAGTTCTATGAGAATCTCAGTATTCACTCTAAGTTTGATGCTCTTCGAACCAAGGTCCAGGGCAAAGAAATCACTGTTACCCCAAATTTCTTTGAACAGGATCTGGGTATGAAAAATTAGGGTGTTCTGCTGAGGACTAACAATGATGAATATAGATTTAAGTATGAAGCTAAACAGCGGTTGCATCCAAACTACTTTGGAGATAAATTCAACACATATTTTCCTCAAATTCCCAGATATCTCTTGCATGTCATGGCCAAATCAGTATTCATAAGGAAAGGATCTCTCACCATAGTGTCTTCATTTCTACACTGCGTGCTCTAACACTGGGTTAAGATTAGGTTAGTCAATATGCCTGTATTAATCATTCACTTCCTCAAGCAACATGTAAATTCTCATGGCGCGCTTATCACTAGGATCCTCTTCGCCAGGAAAATCAACCTTACTGAATTTGAATCCATCACTAGTAAGGAAATCTTGGAGAAAAACTTCAAGAAATTGAACTACGAGGAGAAGTGGAATGAGGAAAAGGCTAAAAAGCAAAGAGATAAAAGGAAGACCAAAGACAGAAAAACAACCGAACCAACATAAGCTCAAATTCCCAAGAAGGCCCGGACTGCTAAATCTAAAGCAGTAAAACAGTAAATTGTAAATCTGGATGAAGAAGTGGATGAAGATACCTAAACCATCACCCAACTACTACATAAATCCCCAAAAAAGCCAAAACCAAGGGGAAGCCTAATTAAGACTCCTGATTTATTAAAAAGACAAGTATATGAGCCAGAAGCAAGGGAATCTATTGTAGTAACTACTACTGTAATATTAAAGGGCTACCAGAAAGGCCAGAAAAGAATAGTATCAGAATTCCTAAAAGGGGAAAATGGGTTTGATGAAGAAGAAACTGAAGATGAAATGCCAGCACCGAAGAAGCAGTTCACCCAGAAGGGGTGTATTTTTTATGAAGGAGCCAAGGCATAGAAACATCAAAAGAAAACTTCCAAGAGGCCAACTACTATAGTCATTGATGAGGAGGCAGTAAAGAGGGTAGTTATGGAGGATTTGGGTAGGGCCAAAAGCTTAAAAGGCAGAAATGTTCCCAGAGCCAATGAGGATATCCTTTCAGAGGATCCTCAGTATGAAGAGATAATGGCTTCCATGGTAGAAAACTACCATATGAACAATTTAGCCATTGAGAGACCCGGGGGATCTTCTACTTAGCTAATTCTAATTCACTCAAATGCATGGTTGAGCTGTCCAAAATTCAATAGTCCAGATACTTCAATTTCCTACCCATTATAGAACCTCTTCTGCAAAATTTGCTATATTCAGAAATTGGAAATCCATAAGTAATAAGTCCTGAAAAGGCAATAGTAGAGGGCATTGAGGACAATTCCAATGCACCTATTGAGATGAAAAGTTCTAACAAGGCACTTGGAGGGATAACTGAGGACATTTCCAGTCATCCAAAGGTAAAGGTGGAGAAAAGGAATAAAGAAGTAGTAGTTCGGAACATCTTGCCATCAACTGAGGTAATCTCAATCCCAATAAATCCTCTTAATAATATGGATGCTGCTGCTAGTGATGAAGCAGTAGTAGAAACATAGGACAACTTAGATGCACATGTCCCAAATGTATTTAAGGAAAGTGAGCCCAACCTGGACATTATTATTGGAGACGAGGGACTTTGTCTGAGGTCCAATGAGAACACTCCTAGAATGGACTAAACGGGCGAGGCAAGTTCAAGGGATCGGATGGATTAAAGGGAAGAAAGTAAAGATCAGTCACACTCAAGGGCCAGTGATAAGAAAGCAGCAAAATAATTCTCCGGAAGTAGTTCTAGTTTCGAAGATGACACATTAAGCTCCTCTAAAGAAGAATATCCTCCCAAAGTTAGCCCTATAAGAGTGCCTGCAAATAATATAGTAAAAGCAAAAGTTTTTACAGCACTTCACCTACTTAAATAGGCTGCTCAAGAGGAAAATAAAGAAAGATACATTAAACAGAGCCTCCGAACCATATGCGCACATCTATGAGGAGTTGAAAAAGAGTTACTCTGACAAGCCAATGATCCGAAAGTAAAGAAGGAGCTGGGTGAAATCAAGCAATCTGTAAAGACAATCGAAGAAAAGGTCTTGTATTTTCTAACTCCATGGGCCATAGCGGAAGCCTCTCTCTCTCTCTCTCTCTCTCTCTCTCTCTCTCTCTCTCTCTCTCTCTCTCTCTTTTATCAAGCCAACATTGAATGAGCTTAAGGAAAATGGTTCCACAGCTAACCGAACTACTGATCAAGCTAACACCTTGGGTTCAAATAATTATAGAACTATACTTGATAAGATCACATCTTCCTCTTCAGAGCTCTCAGAAGAAACCAAAGCTTATCTAGATACCAAGTTTGAAAACGTGTTAAAATTTATGGCTGAGAAAGACCCCACATCTGCTATAAAAGATTTTGGAGTAGACCAATAAGTCACCCAAGAAATGCTGGTGCACTTCGTTGAGAAAATTATTACCAAAATCCAAGAGAAAATACTGGATGATATGGATGAGAAAATAGGGTGTTGCCTATCTGGTTTAGAGCAGATAATAACTAACTAGAAGGCATCCATCACCAAAGAAATCTCTCTTCAAATGGAGTCAATCCATAATGTCTGAAAAGGGATTAGTGAAGAAATCACCCTGATCCAAACCAGAATCAAATTTTACCCATCAAATGGTAATCTCACGAGGGTCGGCCTGTGAGCATGAGCTTTTCGGTGTCCCACAGAATGATGATGATGTTTTGCTCTAACCTATTTATGGGCCTATTGTTCTATTCTTTTAGAGTCGAATTCCATTTGACTAGTATTTTCGTGATAAGTTGGGACTTTAATCGCGTCGTTTTCCTTGACCGGTTAATTAATATAGATTCATTACATTACATATAAAAAAATAAACATAAAATAATAATAATAATAATAAAATATCTCCCTTGCTTGCGCCGCAGTCATAGCGGTGCTATCGCCTAAGCGGCGAACGCCCCGATGGCGAGGCGAAATGCCCAGGTAGCGCAGTGAGCCGCGCCCCCTAGTGCATCTCGCCATGCTCTCGCGCGTCTTGGTGCACATAGCCATAATGTGGCTAGGTTGCCAGACGCTTCTTGGGCATGACGAGTCACGCCCCCTGCACGTTTCACCACCCACTAGGGCATCTTGCCCTGCACCTAAGGCATTTCACCGTGCTCTCGCACGGTGGAATGCGGCCGTGGCAGCAGGTTGAGTTTCAACCGTTGCACGAGCTTACCAGTTCGTCGCCAGTTCATTATTTTCTTTCTCTAAGTCGGGATAAACTTGATTTTTCTAAAAAATTTAAGTTTTCTAGGGACTAATTGAGTTATTTAGAGTGAGAGCTGCCTATATATACCAATTAAATCATCTCATTCGGGACTTTTGCCAAATTAAAAGCATGAATTTCATATTTAGGATTCTTAAGACTTTTAGAGAGAGAAAGCTCCATAAAACTGAGGAACTTGATTAATTCAGGTTCCTAAGTATTACTGGGCTTAATCTTTTAGTCTAATCTCTAAAATCAAGTAGAAATCATAGGTTAAAATGAGTAAAATAAGATTTAGAGACTTTTTCTCACAAAATCACTAAAATCCATCATTAAGTTGGTCGCCTTTTTCGTCACTATTTCGTCAGATTTTGCCACAAATTCGTCACAAAGCTTGCCAAACGTCAGGTTTGAGTCTCAAAACATGGATTCACGGCCTAGAGGTAACAAAACTAAGTTCCAATCTATTTTAATTAATTTGTTATATTGTTTGGCTGCTTTTGATTATCGTTTGTGGTGGTTATCTCTTTTTCTTTCAGTGTTTTTACGAACAACTTTCCTGGTTTTGTCGGGTTCTTTTTCATCCCGAAGTCAAAAAATCAAAGTTATTTTGTCATTTCAAGTCCAGATCTATTGAAATATCATGGGAATCGGTTTAAAATTTTGGTAATCTTGAGTTTTCGGGTGTAAAAATACCGAGTTTGGTCCGTTTAGCATTTTTCTGGTCGAAATGCTCTGATAGGCATCCAAACGCTCGGGCGATGTGTCAAATGCTACAATGGCAGCGGTTGAAATGTCACGGCAGTGTTTCAGATGCCGTCCTAGCGTTTGGACTGGCAACAATGTCAAAAGGTCCATGTTTTGTGTTTTTTGCCCTTTTTTATCGTTTTCTTGCATTTTTTACCCCGATTTTCACCCAAAAATTTTCCAAAAATCATACAATAATCTGGAATTTAATAATCTAGTTTTTAATCTATTTTTATAATTCATTAATTATTTAATTGGTTAAATCTTAATTTTAATGGCTTAAAAATGGGTTTTTCACCAAATAAATCCTTAATAAATCTTTTTAACATAACATAAAATCACAAAAATTTTCAGTAATTTCCTTGATTTATATTAGGTTGTTTAAATAATTAATAAATGTCTAAAAAGATATATTTTTAATCCTAAAAAATCCTAAAAATATGTTTTCCACCATGTTTTATTTATTTTTTTGCCTTATTTTTATTTGTTCTTTATTTGCTATTTAGTTGTGTGTGATTTATCAATTTTTGGAGCTGTTTCGGGGTTGGTAACACCGGTTGAGACTCGATCTCAATCTTTTTATTTATCCGCCTTTACTTTTCCTGCACTAGAAAAACGTATTGGATTTGTAAGGCCATATAATAATTATTTATCTACTTTATTTACTGCTTTTTGCTTGCCGCGCTGTATGATGTATGGATATTATAACCGAAAATACTAATTAGGAGGATTTAAATCACATAAGAAAAAAAGTCACCTTTATTAAAACGTAATTGATTTGATTTAATATATGAAAAGTAAGCAACATCATCCAAACTCGGAATCTCTATTTTAACGTACGGTCTAACCACCTGGGGGGAATATCATACCCAAATTTCATGTAGACCTAAACCGGGTGGCAACTCTGTCTTAAAATAGGGATTTTGGGTCTTGTATCTCTTAACATTTAAATTGAACTAAAACATCAACTTCAACATCGATTTTATCAATCCACCTTTTCATCACGTTAAAATGAGGATCAATCCATCACTTCACCGCGCTTGTTTATTTCCTTTCCTGCCTCTCACGCGGGTAGGGGAAAAAGGTCGCCCACTTACACCAAGGCTCTGGCAAGTCTTACCCATATTTCCAAGGAAGGGCTGAGTGCTTAGTACCGGGTCAATCAATCTCAATCTCGTGCCATGGTGGCACTCCTTTTTTTCTCAAAGAGCAGGACTTTCTTTCCCAAGATATCTATGAATCACTTGTTTAGAACTTTTCTTCTAATGTTTATAGTGATCTAAAGAATTTTGAGGCCTCTCTGAGCTCATTTGATTGTCAAGCTCAGGCCATTTTGGATTCAATGGCAATAGTGGAGAAGGATTGCGAGAAGTATGAATAGGAGGAGAAAGAGAGAGATCAAAGGGTAGTTGAGTTCTTGTATGAGCTCTCTAGGGATTAGTAGTGCATTGAAAAGCAATATATTAAGACTTGTAAGAGGGAAGGAAAGGAGATTGAGCTTCCAAAAGAGAAGAAGTAATGTTGGGATCAGCAAGTGTTTGAGGAAAGAAGAGCTAATCTCAAAGGACCACCTATGCCAAAATAGAATAAGATATCTTGTAATCTTTGGTGCTTAATATAAACTTAGTATAGGTTAACATTCTATTGATCCGCACTCAGTTATGAATAAATAAAAGATTACTTGTTCTATTCTAAGTTAAGATCTTCTTAACTTCTTATATTTTCAGATATATATATATATATATATATATGTTGCTAATCTTGAAGAAATATATGAGAAGTATTGAGGAATGCTGACCTAAGCGGAATCAAGATTGTGGGGGAGTTAGCATTCAATCTAAGAGAATTGAAGATGCTGGACAAAGATATATAAAGCATTCTATTGAAGTAACTTTGACCTAAATATCTTATTGATTTAACTTCTCACTGAATTAATTGTCATTGATCAAAATAGGGGAGATTGTTGAACCTAACACAAGTTTAGACTGACTCAGTAGTGCTTAAGTTTTGATCATAACAATTAAGTTAAGTTTGAGTTAATTACATCAATAATAAGGTTAAAATAAATAATCTATGGTTATGTGTGAGTTATTGAATTTGAGGATAGAAAGTCAATTCTCCGCTAACCTAGTTATTTAGTTTTAACTCTGAGTTGTTTTTGAGTTGAGCTGTTTACTTAGTCACTGAGTAGTAACTGTTCACTTAGCGCTTGATATTTAGATTTTGTTTCAGCTAAGTATATTTTCTCTATCTTTTGCTGAGTTACTTTATCTTAGTCAATGGCACTAACTTTCCATTTAAGGAAAAATGGAATCTTTGCTTTTAGTGTTGCTTTTTGCAGAACATTAATGTGACAAAGACAAAAAGAATTAATGCCTTAACAAGACTCCAGTTTATGAAAAAAAAAGACAAAGTCTTCTAGAACCAAGCTACAAAAAGTCATTTGCCAAATTGGGAAATTATACAAATCGACAATATAGTTTCACATGCTCTACAAACTGTCAAATTACAAGAAGGAACACTTAGCAAGTTAGCGCGAGTTCTCTATAACGGAAGACTGGCATCAAATGATAAAGACTTCAAATTGAAGATCAAATCTTAATCTATCTCTAATGGATTGTATTCTATCTCATAACGGTGTGTTTCTATCCCCTAACAGATTGATTTGAAGAAGCAACGGGTAAACAGATGAACTGTTAATTTTAGAAGATGCCAAAGCAAGTTCAACGGCTACATTCTTGATTCAAGTATAAAAGGAGTAAGAAGGCAAGCTTTAGAACTTGGTGATCACACCTAAATTTCTAAGAAGCAAAATTCTGCCAATTTACAACCTCTAAAGAAGTTCAAATAGAGAAAGCAACTGCTCAGCGAGAATCAGCTTTACTACAAGAGAGAATAGAATAGATCAATAGTATTCTAATATCTGATTATTTGTAACTGGATCAATGTTTGTATAAGTTAACTCCAGATGTTGTTTAGACTTAGTTGAGTTGCTAGTAGAAGAGGTTTTCTACTCAGCGGGTGAGCGATTACAGTATAGAGGGTACTTTTTATAATCGGGGAAGTTTGTGAAGGCTTCTCCGCCAAGGGTAAAAGAGTTGAGATTAGTGAATTAAAGCCAAGACACTGTGTTGGGACTGTATGTAGTCATAGGTTGCTGAATCGGTATAAAATCTCTATTTTCTTTACTTTAAAGTTTTTCCAAATTTCTACTCAGCCAGCTGACATACTCAGTAGAGTTCATCATATCATCAAAAAGTTTCTATTTTCTTAGAGCGAGTGTGAGCACAGGCTTTTCGGTGACCCTCGAAACAATAATGACTTTTTCTCTAACCTTTTATGGTCTAGTTGTTCTATTATTTTAGAATCAAATCGCGTTTGGCAAGTTCTTTGTTGATGATTTTGAGATCTTTGACCCCAATAAATAATAATTGAATCACATTTAAAGTGTTAATTGATTCCTTTCCCCTCTCGCGCAGTAATTTGTTTTGCAATTTTTTCCTTAAAATCCAGACATTTTCAGCAAGTCTCATTTGTGTTGTTGGATTCTACACTCTTCGATCTTTCTGGAATGTCAAGAATCACCTCGATCGGATGCCCGTAGTAAAAGTTGTCTGCATTTCAGGCAGGGCCCCTTGGCCTTCCCCCCGGTGCCCCGAATCTGGAGATGGCGGTCGGTGTCGCAGCTGGAATGCAGGGCCATGTTGACCACATGGCAAGCCGCATGAGCCACGTGGTGTGCCAAATGAGCTACGCGACCTAGATTAGGCTGCATCATGTGATGCGGCCTCAGTTGGGCTGTGTTACTGACGTGACCTTCACGTGGGGATTCCTGCAGTCGGTGTTTTCTGAGTTTTTCTTGGCCACCAAGTTGGGTTTTTAGGATTATTCGGTCAAATTCCAACATTTGGGGTTTAATTCTGAGATTTTGCACATGGGAAGCCTACAAATACCCATCAAAATTATGATTAAAGAACTTTTTGGCTGATTTTTAAGAGAATTGATTTCTTAGAATTTTCTAAGTTTTAGGGAGAAAGAGCTTAATAATATGGTGAAATCTAAATCAACACACTTGGTTATCGATTTTTAAATCTTAGTGGGCTTAATCTCTTAGGTTAAATCACTAAAATCTATTAGAAATCATAGGTAAAAATTGGTTTAAATAGGATTTAGGGACTTTTTCCTTACAAATCACTAAATCCCTTGCTAAAACGGTTATTGTTTCATCGGGTTTTCATCTCAAATCTGTCACAAAGCTTGCCAAGAATCCGGCTTGAGTCTCATGAGTGGATTCACGGCTTTTAGGTAACTTTCTGAGTTCTAATCTATTTCTTTTTATTATTTATTTCTACTGCTGTGTTTTTTGTTATTTTTTCGGGTGTTTGGCCTTTTTTCTTCATCCTTTTTGTGATTTTCTACCAAAACTCTAGCTGACCATTTCGGTGAATGTCAGGCTGACTAAACGCATGTAGGCCACCTCGCTGAGTCGGCCAACCACTTTGTTCAATCGGTCTATGAGTCGCTCAAGCGGCCAATCATTGTTTTGTCGAATTTTCTAGGTTCTTTTCCCCCAAACTGGAAAACCAAAGTTATTTGAGCATTTTAAGTCCAAATCTACTGTAACAATGTTGAAAATGACTTGAAATTTTAATAATCTTGGGCTTTCAGCCACAAAAATGTCGATTCCGGCTTGTTTAGACACTTTTTTCGGCAGGCCACTTCTGTGGGACGAAGGCCGACTGAGTGTCATCTAGGCCACCTAGTTGAGTCAGCCTACCATGTTACTAAGTCAGCCTACCACCCAACTGAGTCGGCCTACTTGAAAAAATGTCCAAATGGTCCCTATTTGCTTTATCTGTTATTTTTGGCCTTGTTTCTGTTGTTTTTGGCCCTACTTTTGTCATTTTAATGCATTTTCAGCCCCTTTTTTGCCCAAAAAATCTCTAAAAATTACAAATAATCTGAAATTAATTAAATTAATTTTTATAGCCGGTGGAAATTATTTTATCTATTATTTAATGGGTTAAATGACTTTTTAATGGCTTAAAATGACCTTTTTACTAAATAAATGCCTAATAAACCTTTTACCATGGTTGAAAATTCCAAAACTATTGTGAAAATACTAAATTTGATCTTAGGATGTTTAGTTGATTTATTTCAATTTTTTTAGGTTGTTAGGTTATTAATTAACACCCGAAAATTATGTTTTTGTCCCAAAAAATCCAAAAATATGTTTTCTTCATGCTATGCGTTTATTTTCTGCATTTGTTTATTCATGCTTTATTTACGATTATTCCCGTATATCTTTTGCCTCGTTTGAAGCTGGGTCCAAGTCGATAAGCTTGGTTAAAACCCAGTTTCGCCCGCACATTTATTTATCGATTTATTGACTTTCTCGCATTCGAAAAATGTATAGGTTTTTGTAAAGCCCTGTAATAATATTTATTTACTTGCTTTATTTATTTTTCGCTTTTCGTGTGATGAATGATATTTAAACCGAAAACACCAAACAATAATCGGATTAAATCGTATAAGAACTAAGGTTACATTTATTAAAATATAATCGACTTGATTTAAAAATTGAAAAGTAAGCAACAACATCCGGACTTAAAATCTCTATTTTAAGGTACGGTCCAACCACCCGATGGGAATATCATACCCAAATTTTCGGTAGAGCTTAACCGGGTGGCGACTCTATCTTGAAATACGGGGTTCTAAGTCTTGTATCACTTAACACTTAAATCGGACTAAATTTCAACTTCAACATCTCTTTTATTATCCATTTTCATCACGCTAAAATAAGGATCAACCCTTAGCATGCTTCACAGCGCTCGTTGTTTCTCCGCCCCACACCGAAGAGCATTAAATCTTACCTTACGAGCGAGGGATGCGGTCGTCAGCTCACAGTGGTGACTCTGCTGGGGATTTCCTTTTAATTTAAAATTTGGAAAATTGCTCTCTTTTTTGAAACTCTGGTTAATAGATTTTGATGATGTACCTAAATCATTTTTAAATCAACGTTTTATTTCTTATGCCTTTTAAATCCACCGATTAGTTAGATTCTAAGTCTTCAGGTGCCATTTTATCACCCCTGCGAAGCTCACTTGTATTCCTCATGCTCGCCAGGAATTGGGGATATTTGTGGGTGGAACACTCGTTTTAACCATCGTACAATTCCCGCCATCGCACTTATTTGAGGAGTGGTTGAGTTATATAGAATCCAGGTAAACAAGACCCTTCTACAGTGTCGTTCATGACACCAGCAGTTTGAGACTATGAATCGCAATAAAACTAGCCATAGCAACTTCCCTTTAGGCTCATCGAAATAATCTAGATTTAGGTCGCATACTCTCTTACCGGTTCCTAGTGCTCGAGTTAACCCCAGACTATAAATTGGCATTATGCGGGAGTCATAAGGTTGGGAGAGGTTTATTTGCTTTCATATGCTACTTGTGCTATGCTCATTCATGCAAAGCTCATGCTTAGGCCGGTTGTGGCCGATCTTTATTTTCAGTTTTTTGCCTACCTCTACTCTCCCCTCGCTTGAAGGGGGAATTTCACAAAATGCCTGAGATAGTTTGAGTCCCGATGACCTGTACCTAGTTCGCTAGGCATAGCGAGGAATTTATACGTCTCATGTATTTTAAGGTTAAGCTTCACATTATAAGCTCTTCTGCTATATATGGCATTTATCACTCAAATTATTCTGTAATCATTCATTTCATCCATGGTTCAATTTAGGCTGATCATCTTTCGGTTTAATTAGTTAGGTTAAGACATCCCTGCCGCCGAAGCCCTCTTTAGTTGTGACTTGACCACTATTTAGTTCACCATTCAGTGTCAGAATCAGTTATTCCTACCATGTCTGATATTCCTCCGTCTAGCGGGTTTTTGATCGAGGGCACTCCTTCGCCTGTCTCTTCTCCATCGGTTGATCAGGGGAAATCTTAGTTGGGTTTAGAGTTGGCTAATGCTATGGCTATGCTCCTCCAATCAGATATGTTATGGGCCACTATTCAAGAGCAGGTTAGATCCGCTCTTGAGGAAGAAAGAGAGTCTCAGAGGCCAGCGGGGGCTATATTTTAAGCTCTGAGAGAGATAGTTCAGTCTCTGCCAATTTAAAATTAGTTGCCAATACCGCCGCTCCCCCTATTCGTCCTATCCAGCAAACTCAATTTTAGTTTGGTTAGAGCTCTTCTCAGCCATCCTTATCACCTGCTCCACCAACCTTCAATTTCTCTCCCCCTGTGCACTCGAGGCTTATTCTCTAGTCTTCTATTCTCCCTGCTTTCTCAAGGGGATTTACTCCTCAGATGGTAGTCCCCTTAGGTGGCTTTATTGTTCCTCCAGTGTAGCCAACCATTTTCCCACCCTCTCCTCCTAGCTTCGTGGACACTTCCGACGAGACCACTCACCCCTAGAATCCTTTTCTTCACCCCTAGATCGAAATCTCAGTTCGTCTGCCTTTTTAGTTCAGGTCATCTCCTTGTGACTAGGTCATGCAGCCTCCGGGCTTGACACCCAAAATGGTGGATTTTTTAGGCAATTTCTCAATAAGAGCGAGGAAGAAGTAAGAGATGATGATTGGGTGCCTAAGAATTTCTTGATGCCCCGAATGAAAGCTTATTTAGGCAAAGGACCCCCTAAGTCCTATAAAGTAATGTATGAGCAAATCATGCGTATCCAAAAGATTGAGGATAAGGTGCTGGTTAAGTTATTCCCATGTACCCTTTCAGACCCTACACTCGAGTGGTACAATACTCTCCCGAAGTCCATAATCCTGGATTGGAAACTCTTATTTAAAGCTTTTATTGCCTATTATGGATTTAATTCTACAATGGAGACCATAATTCAGCATCTGGAGGCGGTCAATCAAAAGCAAGGTGAATCCTTCAGGTCATATTTCAACAGATGGATGGCCACTCAAGTTCTCTTGAAGCAAAAACTCAGCCTTAAGGAGATGATTCCGAAGCTTCCAGACGGGGCTCTCCTAGTTCTTTGAAAAGAGATGGAAACTGATTCTTTCGAGCTATATCAGAAAGTTTTTGAAAAAGCTGAGAGGAACGATTGCCGGGAGGAGAAGGAAAGGGCTAGCAAGCAAAGCGATGGTGAACCCTGGTTTAACAAGAGCAATGATTCTTAGTCTTTTGAAGTCGCTCCAGTTTTGACTAAGGAAAAGATAGTTGCAGTTTAAGTTATCGCTCAGGAGAATGCTTCTGCAGCTCAAGCCACGCCTGGTCGGACGCCTGCTCAGAAAGCATTCGTGTCTCTGTGAAAGCTTCCCCTTTGTGTTCTATTTGCCAAGTTGCTCGAGAAAGGCATGCTTACCTCTCTTCGCGAATATCATGCTCCCACACCCGAAGAAAGGGGAAACGTTTGCCGCTATCATGTTTAGGGATGACACATAACAGATTAGTGCAAGCCTCTAGGCAAGGCCATTTGGCGTTTGGTGCGAGAAGGGAAAATGTCTTAGCCTACGAGGAAGACCGATGTTGAGGATAAGTCATCACCAAGCCCGGGTGATGAAGTAGGTGCGATCAGTTTCGGTATCCCCGAAGATATTGTATTGGCCATGGTCTCCTCCAGTTCAGCCAACACCCCTATGCAAACCAATTCTGCCTCCAACACTACAAAAAAGGGACTTTTTGGGACAATTAAAATCGTCCTCAAAAGTATGAAAAACCGTCTTCTAAACTTTTAGATGACGGCTTTGTTGTCCTCTTCATTCGTGCCTAATACCCTCATGCCCAAAATTATAGGGGATGAAAAATAGTATGTCGTCCCTATTTTTAAGGACGATATTTGTCTTTAAGTATATGGACGAATTTCATCCCTAATACGAGAGACGATTCTCATCCCTATTCTGAGAAGACAACTTTGGTCTGTACTTTAAGAGACGATTATTTGTCCTTAAAAAGAGGGACAAAATTCATCGCCGAACAACAACGACGACTTGTGTCATCTATTAGAAGACGATTGTTCGTCTTAGAAAAAGGAGACAACTATTGTCTCTAAATAAAATGGAGATGATATTTGTCCTAAATTCAAGGGACCTTTTGCAATCATCATCATTTATTTGGATTGAAGGGCGCTACCATAAGAAATAGATTCAACAAAAACAAAAACAGAGGAAACTGGATAGCAAAATATAATAGCCTTCCGAACAACACAACATATAGAGATAACTAAACTAGTACTTAAAAACAATGATATATTTAGTACACTAAATATACATTTCATATATATTTGTTATGGTCATATTCATGAACATAATTAATATGATTATCATCAATCAAATTCAAAGCTCTACAAGTTGTTCAGTGTTACTGAACTTTATTAAACTAGCCAATTTAAAGATGGAAGATTAGGGATGGTAATAGATTACCTTATATAGGAACACCTTCTTATAAACCTCCAAATTGATATCTTTTCCTTAAAGGTAGGTTTCCATTGCTAATCTTTTTGAATTTTGGGCTGCCTGACGAACTGATTTCTTCTCCTTCAAGTACCTCTTTCAGCACACATGGGGAAAATATACACAAGCAAAGCAAAGGAACTATTATTGCATTTAGCTAATCCTACTTCAGTTCAACAATGTGTTATAGTATTATTTTGCACTAACACAATGCCTTAAATCACAAAGTAAAGTAGTACCCTTTATTTGATATACCAAAGTAAATCAAGCTAGCAGTTTTAAGCTTCAAGATGCACATATAGTTACAGATAATGAACAAAACCATCTCCTAAAATCAACATAAAATGAATGGATATGTACCTGCTATTTGGCAGGCAACTTACAAATTTTTCATGCAAGTTTCTATTCTCTTTGCACTTAGTATCAGGTCAAAGTTTGCTTTTAAAACTGTGAAGATTAAAGAGACACGTATGGTATCAATAATAGCAATATAATGTGTATGAAATAGTTTTAGAAGTATCATGTATGAGTATCACAAGATTGCCTAATCTAATACATGAGCAAGCAAACAAATGGAAGATAAAGATAAATTAAGACCATGTATTACCAGACAAGGCAAAAAGACTAATTACAATAACTTGATAATAATTACTAAAATTTGATAAAAAAAATTATCCACATTTTTGCTAAACATAACAACTCACTTGCTATAAATATTTGTTTATTTTGTTTTCTTTCTTATTTTTACAACTAATGTAAAAATTTGCCAGGATCTTCTATTTTGGTTAGTAAATGAGTCATTTTCTATGTTCCATTATTGTTCATTCAACAAAAAGCTTTGTAGTTTTATTCAAATTATACAATTTTAAAAGTAAATGAATGTACCATTAGTCCAAAAAAGAAGTGAAACAAATTAGAATGGAGATGGAAGGCAATAATAGCACCTCATTATATAAAAGAAAATAATGCTTACAACAAAACAGAGATAGAAATTTAATATTTTAGCAGCAAAATAAATCTTCAACTACTATTGCAACAATTCTACATCAATATATAAAAGCAAATATCAATTGAACAAGACAGTTGTTGCAATGGCTAATCTTAGCAATAGATGACCGTTATGAACATGAGCTGCTACAGCCGCAAAACAACTTCATAACACAACAATCTAAAACGCTATACACACACATCATAATAATCCATATAGATTCTCATATGTTACATTGATTCAATGGAAGTCAGGGCAATAAGAGACAAAGTAAGATCGAGATGACTTTAAGTTATAGCCGAACTTTAGTTGATATCATTATTAGAACATTCTTTTTATCCATTTCTCATTTGACGACTATAATGACTAGTAGAAACATATAAAGGAACCATCTACAAAATGAAGGGGAAGCCAAAATTACCTGCAATGATTATCTCCTTCTACAGTTTCCAATGGTTATCTTTATCACAGTTATATGAGAAACCCAAGCTTGGTCTTAAACTTGTTAAATGATTTATAGTAAGTTTCGTTTCTTGAATTGTCTACTCTAAAAAAAAAAAAAACCCACAAAAGAAAAGGAATTAACAGGGGAATAAGTAACAAATCAAATTTTAACAGGCTTGGCCAGCAAAATGGCAATAACATGTTTCATTAATGAATGCCTGTTAGCTTTTTTTGCATATCATTTACACTCATTTTGGTTATGGAATAATAATCTAACGATTACAAGCAAAAATTAAACTTATAAATACAAATTAAAAGCTTGAAAAACTAAATTTCAAACTTGATCGTATGATTACTAATCTTGGAGCAATGTAAAAGAATTAAGGCCATTTCCCCCAAATCAGACACATGCAAATCTATGGAAAAAATAAGATATTAATTTATTAGCTATATGAGTTAAAGGAACTCCAATCATTTATATGGATAGGCATCTTCTTCACTAATTTCTATCCAGATGTCCTCACCACTTACTATGTAAAGTCACGTTCTACCTTTACATATGTATCTAGTACTAAAGCTTTAAGGTATTAGCTAAAGGAACTCCAATCATTTATATGGATAGGCATCTTCTTCACTCATTTCTGTCCAGATGTCCTCACCGCTTACTATATAAAGTCACGTTCTACCTTTACATATGTATCTAATACTAAAGCTTTAAGGTAGTTATAGCCTACCTCATAACATAAAAGGTCAAAAACACTAAAGAAGCAGCACTTCGACGATTTATGTCAGAAAATAAGTAAATATTAAAAAAATATGCTTGATCTTTATGTTTCACAGATTGGTATAATATAGCTACATCCAAAATAAACCAAAAATGAGTAGTGAAGAGGCTTCATAGAATTATTTACGGTTTTTTGGGATAAAGTTTGTAATTTGAAGTAAAATTAGGCCCAAAACCAAATAAGATCTAGAAGGACAAATGTCCCCCAAGGCCAATCATTAACCAAAGCAATTTGAGTACATCAATTTTATAGTTTTATGGCCAAACGTATATACTAATATAGTCTCTATTCAAACATATAGTAGAAAAAAAAATGTAAAGAAAAAGTCACAAAAAGTTAATGCATCTATATAATTGAGACTTGATACCAACCCATTCATACATACAAAATCTTGAATCAAACAAAACAGAGCATCACTACCAAATAGAGCCTTCTCGACTTTAGGGGTTTTAGCAACTATAAACCTGACAACCTATACAGTGCATCAAAATTACAATAATGAGGAAATAGTTGATAATCCCATGTGTGCTAGTGCTAAATTTTGACATGGATCAATGGGGAAATGAGTATGTGACCTGAAAAAATCATCATAAAAAGATCTTGCTCAGACCTTCATTAGGATCATGAGTATTGTTTACATGTTGATTCAGGTTTAGCATACAAATAATACCTTTCAAATAAAAATTATAAATCAAGCTAAAGACATGTAAACAACATAAATAAATGATCATGAACTATAAAATCTATCATCACTTAACTAGAGTTCTTCCATCTATTATCGAGTATAAAGAAGGATCAAAATTCCTAATGTCTGTTCATAAAATTTCAGAATGGAAATGCAGTAAAGTAAAAAAATAGTAATACAAAAAGATGAAATTCAATAAGCTCAATGGGAAAAGAAATGTAGAGAAAAAAGTAAACATTATCGATTTAGTTTCACAAACATTGAGAGCCATGGTGGGTCTCTCACTTCTTGAAATAAAGTTCATCAATTCTGCCTGCCTCTTCACCATTTTTCATTGCTACTCTAAAACCAACTATCGCCATCACTGATGACTCCCACTTGAAGGAAGAAGCCACAATTTGTTCCTGTTTATTGTATATGTATGGAAATGAGGAATGATGCTACAGAATGTTTATTTAACTTATATTGGTGATGATGGTACGATAACAGAGAAAAAATGAAAAGAGAGCATGAGAGAAGAAATCAATTGGTTAGGGTTCCATTTTCTAGATCTGACACCGAAACCCTCAATAACTAGAGGGAGCAAATACCTCTGTTTTGCCAAGCCAGAGACTGGTGATCAATAATCGCTTAAATTTGTTGTTGACAAAAAATTAGTGATTTGTGGAGGTGGTGAGTCGATCGAAATCGTTGAAGAGTGGAGAGAGGTGAGAGGAAATGGGATAGCTCCTTGTTCATATAATGAAAAAGATACCAGAAAGAGTAGACTCATTAAATTATTTTTCCGTAAAACAATTGTTCTCATTTTCAATATTATTTCATTTATTTAAATATCAACAAATAATGAAATAGTCTCCAATCCTGAATTCTAAGACCTTCAGAGACATAGCTTTTTTTTTTAAATTAATGGAATTTTGAAGAGGCTAGGTATTGAACCTAAGACCTCCCACCACTTTCATAGAGTAGTGTACCAATTGAGCTACACCTAATTGGTCCTTTGGAGACAGCTAATTTTCATCCCCCATGTTAATTATGAAATAAGGATCAAAGATGATTTATTTAAGTTGTCCATAACAACTTGTCCTCTAATCTCATATTTTTTGTAGTGCAAATCTGACACGAATCCCGAAAGGTCTCTAGCGGATGAAGGAGAAAAGTTATCAATCGAGCAAGCAAAGGTTTTGGACTTCATCCTAGATGACGCTCCAATGAAAGCTACCGAGGATGATTAGTCTACCGGCTCTACCAATCAAGATCCTCCACCTGTGGAGGATGATTTTTGTATGATGTAATTCTCTTTCTTTCTGTGAACAATTCTACATTTAAGGCACTTTAATTTAATGAAAGACTTTGCTTTTGCTTATCTGTTTGATGTTTTGCCCGCTATGTCCATGCATTCATTTTATCACAAGCATAATGTGTTCAGTATTTATATTGTTTCTTCAACTAAAATAAATTTGAGTACAGATGATAAGCTAAGATGATAACCACTTTCTAATGACCTAACCTCTGAGAGAAAATGAGAGATAATGAGTGCTTAAAGATCATGATAACGCTTTCGCCAAATTATACCTAACCCTGCCCAAGGTTCATTGTTAGAATGTCCAGCGTTGCATTTTTGCACCCAAAATAAAAGAAGAATAGTCCTTCCTTGGATAGGTCCAATATGCTAATCGGTTCACCATTGGTCTTACATCCGTGTGCAAACTGATTTTCAAGCTATCGAAGCAATGCCGGCCTATTATAGAGAAAGACTATCACTGGATTATCTTTGACAAAATCATGGCTAATCTTTTTTGCCCACCCATTCTCAAAATTCCTAACCCCGATACACCATTGGTCCTTACTATTATCTAAACCATTCTAAATCCACAAACCTTCCCTGTTTCTCTCCTCATTGGCCATTCTCGGTGAGGGGGACACATGATCAGCGAGGTTTAACCTTTATCAACAAATGAACGCTGCTCCATCATCATAGGGGTAGGTCACTTCTCAAAATAGGGGAAAGCCAATTCTTTCGCTAGCATCATCATCGAGAAAATGGCCAAGTTCATTGAGAAGCACATATTTGCTCGGTTTAGCCTACCCATCACATCGTCTTAGTTAATAAGGTTTTAGTCCCAAGAGTAAAACCCTGATTGATTAAGAAATTTAGTTTTGAACACATCATGTCCTCACAGCATCGACCACGAGGTAATGGGGTAACCAAAACCGTAAGCCAGCTTATCAAGAAGTCACTTCTGAGACCGCGGAAAAGATCAAAGATTGAGCCGATGAGCCACTGTTCACCCTCCAAAGATGTCAAACAAATGCCAAAACTCTCGCAAATCGAGCACCTTTTTTATTTGCTACAAAAATGGAAATTGTGCTACCAACCAAAACTGAGATGAAATCCTTAAGAGTCGTATCGAACCTAGAGTTGAAAGGACCCCCGTGGACTAAAGCGTGGTTCGAACAGCTTGAATAGTCTTTAAATGCATCAAAAGTGCATAGGGAGGCCAAGCAATAACCGTGTTAAGCATCAAGAGTCTCCATCAAACACCAAGTTCAAACCGGATTGGGTAAGACTTCAAGTATTCAGAAAAGCACTCGGTGCAAGGGGCATGATTATCAATAGTAATGAGCTCGTAAACCCTACCAATCAAAGAAGGTAGAAGCGTTATCATGTCTAAGCAAAAGAATCAAATCCAGAAAAGTGGCACATAAAAAAGAAAACAAAATCAAATCACCCGGCGAGTGGTCTACTGCTTAGGAAAAATTAGGGTGTATCCCACTGATCGGTATTCTACAAATCGATTAGGCAAAAGTTAGGGTGCAAAATAACCCGGTAGACTGAAAATCTGAAAAAAAGTTAGGGTAAACTGAGCTATCAAAGTGTGTTAGCAAGAAAACCTTTATAAGCTAGTTAACACCAGAGTTTGGGTCAGTAGAAATGGTTATCATCATCGTGTACTCAAACTTACTTCATTTAATGGAAATGTCATTTTACTCAATCCTTTATGTTTGTGCGTGAATGAATTTATTAGGCCCAAAAGGCAAAATGTAACAGATGAGTCAAACGTAGGGTTCTGTGCGGTCAACCCAATTCCTCAAAAGAAAAGAAAGGCAATGATAAAAGCAAAAATCCTAATAGAATGAAAACAACAAGGTATATGCAAAAGCCAGGAAAAGTCCGATGGATTGAAAACCTGAAAAGGGCGGTCCAGGCAAAAATTAGGACATAAAAGCAAAATGAAAAAGTCTAGTGGATCCAATGCAATGTTCGGGTTTATGTAAAAATTAAGACAACCAAACTAAAGATAAATGACTGTCGTCGATCACATTAAGATACCTGCACTATCATCATCACTATCATAGTGTCTGAATATCCTCTGTAATTTAGTGACTCACAAGGCTCAAATCCATCCTGTGTATGTGTCCACTCCAATTTCGACCGTGATCAAGAATCTCGAGTTTATAACATCCTAATCTTCTGAAGCCATCCTTAGTAGAATTCATTGGTAGTGATAGCGCTCGATCATGCTTTATCCAAAATCTTGAGCCTTGCTTCGTGTAGCCCCCTTATCTCCATCATACCTGATCCAACAATTAATTTACAGTCAAATTTGTTACGGCTTCCCTAGTTTTCCACCAGGGGCATTCTTACCTAATCTATGTAACATCCCTAATCCTCCACTAGGGGCATTCTTGTCTTATCCATACTGTAAAGCAATTCCATGCATCCTCCCTTTTCAAGCAAGTCAATCTTTCCCCGATCAAAGTCGATCAAGGAAGTTAATCAGATAGCTTAAAGATGACCATTTTGAGTATCTCATACATTCATACATTCATGCATAATGTTCATAAAGGCCATGTCTATTATTCTATGCAGAATTCCACAGGAAACAAAGTAAGGAAAAATATCCTCGGGCTATGCGCTCGACCGCCAAGCAAGAGCCTATATCAAGGGGCATCTTAGAATTGTCTTCTGTCCTACATTCGAAGATAGAATTTCTCCTAGGGGCACATCAGCTAGTCACAATGCTTAATGTTTGTAGTTTCTCAGGCCTCCCGGAAATCTCAACTCTTATTCTTCTTCTTCTTCCGTTTTTATTGCTTAATTGAAGGGGCAAAAATATTTTTGTTCCACAAACTCAATTAAGCGATAAAAATGTGATTTATATCACTTACTAATACTTGAAAGCCTTTTTGACAGTTACACCATAGGGCAATTCCGAAGGACAACCAACCCGATGGATCCTAAAATTAGAACTCAGAGGTTTCTCCTAGGGGCACCTCAATGAAAATACTTAGGGGCACCTTAGTGCGGATACCCAGAGGCATATCAATAAAGTCACTAGGGGCATCCCAACACATGTTTCAAGATGCATTCAAGAGGCATATTAGCTAGACTCGGCGCTCGATCTTGATAATCTCTCCGAACTCCCAGAAATCTCAACTTTATTCCAGTTTCATTCTTTCATTTTTATTGCTTAATTGCAGGGGTAAAAATTTTTTTCTCAGTAAAATCAATTAAGTAACAAAAGCATAGCTCTTGTCTCTCTCTAATATCTCAAAATTTCTGTGGTAGGCACCATGCTTTTAGTCTAATAGTCTCCTCAGGTTTTTTAATAAATCCCAATCCAACCTTGTTAGAAGTTCTTGGCACCTTCCAGTTAAGTTCTTGGTGTGCGTTCCAGTCTAGAGATCTCATTTGATATTCTCAGCATGCAATTCAAGCTAAGCAAATCCCAGTCTGACCTCATTAGAAGTCCTCGGCACCTTCCGATTAAGTTCTTGGTGTGCATTCTAGTCCAGTGATCTCGTTTGATATTCTCGGCATGTGATTCAAGCCAAGTAATTCCCAGTCTGACCTCGTTAGAAGTTCTCAGCACCTTCTAGTTAAGTTTTTGGAGTGCATTCCAGTCCATGGATCTCCTTTAATATTCTCGGCATGCAGTTCAAGCTAATGAAATCCCAGTCTGATCTCGTTAGAAGTTCTCAGCATTTCACAGTGAAGCCCTCGGCGTTCTCAGCATTCCACTTGTCTCCGACATGCCTGATTCAACCTCGACCATTTGATAGATCCATTGATTATGTATCCTATGGCCATCCGTAGAGAACTACCTCAAGAAATCCCTACTCCTCTTTTTCCCAAAGCAACCAACCAATCCATCCCAAAACCATTTGGGTCAATTAAGGTAATGCCGAATCAATCTCTAAGTCAATTTCGTTCTTGATAGGTCTGATTATGGCAATCCCAAAAGATAATTGGTTAAAGAATTCATATGTCAGGTATATCCTCCTATCCCCCACTCTATCGTGAGATCACATTTGACTCGTCAAGTGATAATCTCACAAGGGGCAGCCTATGAGCATGGGCTTTTCGGTGACCCTCGAAACGATGATGACTTTTTACTCTAACCTTTTATGGTCGAGTTGTTCTATTATTTTAGAATCGAATCATGTTTGGCAAGTTCTTTGTTGACGATTTTGAGATCTTTGACCCCCGATTAATAATAATTGAATCACGTTTAAAGTGTTAACCGCTTCCTTTTCTCTCGCGCGCAGTAATTTGTTTCACGATTTTTTTTCCTTAAACTCTAGACATTTTCAGTCAGTCTTATTTATGTCCCTAGATTCTACACTCTCTGGCCTTTTCGAAATGTCAAGAATCACCTCGATTGAATGCCCATAGTAAAAGTTGATTTTATTTTAAGCCCGGCCCTTGTCGGGCACCTTGGCCTTCCCCCTAGTGCCCCCGATCCGGCAGCGGCAGTCAGCACCGCCTCCGAAATGCTGGGTCATATAGTCCATGCGGCTAGCTGAGTGCTGCATCATGTGACATGGCCTGGGGTGGGCCGCGTCACGTGACGCTGCCCATCGCCTCACTGAAGCAGCCTTTGCGGGGGCATTCCTGCAGTTGACGTTTTTCGGGTTTTTCTTAGCCAGCAAGTTAGGTTTTTAGGATTTTTCCATCAAATTTGAACATTTGGGGGATTAATTCTGAGATTTTGCACTTGGGAAGCCTATAAATACCCATAAAAATTCTGCTTAAAGGACTTTTTGCCTGATTTTTAAGAGAATTGAATTCTTAGAATTTTCGAAGTTTTAGGGAGAAAGAGCTTAATAATATGGTGAAATCTAAATCAACACACTTAGTTCTCGATTTCTAAATCTTGTTAGGCTTAATCTCTTAAGTTAAATCACTAAAATATATTAGAAATCTTAGGTAAAAATTGGTTTAAATAGGATTTAGGGACTTTTTCCTTACAAATCACTAAATCCCTTGCTAAATCAATTATTGTTTCATTGGGGTTTTCATCTCAAATCCATCACAAAGCTTGTCAAGTGTCCAGTTTGAGTCTCGAGAGTGGATTCACAGCCTTTAGGCAACTTTCTAAGTTCCAATCTATTTATTTTTGTTATTTATTTCTGCTGCTGTATTTTTGGTTATTTTTCTAGGCGTTTGGCCTTTTTTCTTCATCCTTTTTGTGATTTTCTATCAAAACTCTAGCTGACCATTCCGGCGAATGTCAGGCCGACTGAACGTTGCCTAGGCCACCTCGCTGAGTCAGCCTACCACTTTATTCAGTCGGCCTACGGGTCGCTCAAGCGGCCAATCGTTGTTTTGTTGGATTTTTTGTGTTCTTTTCCCCAAATTGAAAAACTAAAGTTATTTGAGCATTTTAAGTCTGAATCTACTATAACAATGTAGGAAACAACTTGAAATTTTAATAATCTTGGGCTTTCAGGCACAAAAATGTCAATTATAGCTTGTTTAGACACTTTTTCCGGCAGGCCACTTCAGTGGGACGAAGGCCGACTGAGTGTCACCTAGGCCACCTCGTTGAGTCGGCCTACCATGTCACTGAGTCGGCCTACTGGTAAAAATGCCAAAATGGTCCATGTTTGCTTTATTTTGTTATTTTTGGCTCTATTTTTGTCATTTTAATGCATTTTCAGTCCCCTTTTTTTACCTGAAAAATCTATAAAAATCACAAATAATCTGAAATTAATTAAATTAATTTTTATAGTTGTGGAAATTATTTTATCTATTATTTAATGGGGTAAATGACTTTTTAATGGCTTAAAAATGACCTTTTTGCTAAATAAATGTCTAATAAACCTTTTTACCATGGTTGAAAATTCAAAAAATATTCTGAAAATACTAAATCTGATCTTAGGATGTTTAGTTGATTTATTTCACTTTTTTTTAGGTTGTTACGTTATTAATTAACACCCAAAAATTATGTTTTTATCCCGAAAAATCCAAAAATATGTTTTCTTCATGCTATGCATTTATTTTCCACATCTGTTTATTCATACTTTATTTATGATTATTCCCGTATATCTTTTGCCTCGTTGTGAGCCAGGTCTGAGTCGGTAAGCTAGGTTAAAACCTGGTTTCGCCCGTTTATTTATTTACCGCTTTATTTATTTTTTCGCATTAGAAAAATGTATAGGTATTTGTAAAGCCCTATAATAATTTTTATTTACTTGCTTTATTTATTTGTCGCTTTTCGTGTGATGAATGGTATATAAACCAAAAACACCAAACAATAATCGGATTAGATTGCATAAGAACTAAGGCTAGGTTTATTAAAATATAATCGGCTTGATTTAAAAATTGATAAGTAAGCAACATCATCCGGACTTAGAATCTCTATTTTAAGGTACGGTCCAACCATCCGATGTGAATATCGTACCTGAATTCCTGGTGGAACTTAACCGGGTGCCGACTCTATCTTAAAATATGGGGTTCTAAGTCTCGTATCCCTTAACACTTAAATCGGACTAAATTTTAACTTCAACATCACTTTCATTATCCATTTTCATCATGCTAAAATAAGGATCATCCCTTAGCACGCTTCATAGTACTCGTTGTTTCTCTGCCCCACACCAAAGAGCATTAAAGCCTACCTTGCGGGTGAGGGATGCAGTCATTAGCCCACAGCAAGTCATTCACACCCCCCCTGACTCATTGAGTTTACACATAGGGACCAACAGGAAGGAAGTGCAAAGCCTGGTGAGTAACTTGTATTTTGGTTAAGAGACGAAATGAGACTTATCACATTATGTTTTACAGGGGCAAGTCCAACCATTTTCCTCATTTTTCATTTCCCAAACCCCGTTCTGGTGAATCTATGAGTTTTTGCTCAAACCATCATCCTCATTTTCCATTCGCCATATTAGATTCCTCAAAAATGATAATATTCTATTATTATTATTATTATTATATTAAATCATTTCTATTCTAATCAACTAACAAACCAACTAAAGAAATAAAAAATAAAATAAATAATATTTAAATAATAGTTCTCCAAAATGGGGAACCCCATTTTAGGGACATACCGTATAGGATATGGTTGAACTCAACCATTCCCATATGTGTTCCCCAATTTAGGAAAATCCCCAAAATGGGAAACCATTTGACTTGCTCTAAATAAAGGAGGTCAGTACCGATATCACACAAAACATAATATATGCATGCCTTAGAAAGATTTCATTATATACTGATTTGAAGTACATCTAGACTGCTAGATAAATCAAATAGATTAACTATTCCACAAAAATTAGAAAACATAATCTTACCATACATTAGATAAGAAAAACTTGCCACAAGAGAGGAGGAAAACATAAAGAGAGTTAAAAAAACAAAAATACTTCTCCAACCTATATTCGCCTCAATCTTAGATTATTGAGAATCCACAACCATAAGAACTTCGTCATACTCCATAACACCAACTGGTTTTGCAAATATGAAACAATCTTTCTTTGAGAAGATAAATTTGGGTATATTAAAAGATTGACATGCATCTTTTATTGGAAATAGATGGAGCCTAACCCAATGATAAACTTATCAAATTAAGGCGTGTTGTGTAGTAGCAGTTCCACGATTAAAGAAAACGATTGCATAAGTGAGAGCTATCAATAAAATATGAGTTGTAGATTATTCCCTCTAAAAAATTAAAAATGAAAACTAAAATATTAAAACCATCGGTAGAGAAGGAGAAAGAAGAGCGCTCAAAAGAGCTTATTTTTTACATACAAAGTTTAAATAGTTTGAAATTATTTAACATGTAGAATTCAAAATTTTACAGATTAAATGATTTGAAAAGTTTCCAAAGACACCCTAAAGGTTTATTATGAAAAAGAAACTTAAAAAAGTGTTTTAAATGGTTATTATTAATAAAAAATGTATACAAATGGGCTAAAGCCCATAGATAATTTCAGCAAGAACTTTAGGGCACAACTTTTATACGCAAAACAAGCCTCATCCAAAACATTTGTATGTTCCTTCTTTTTGCACAACATCTATACGTTCCTTTTACTCTCCTCTAACTCTCAATTTCAGTTTTCACCTCCACGATTTCACCATTACTATTTCTATCAAGTTTTGAATTAAAAAACAGAAGCAAATCATGAATACAACATCAATAAATCAAAGAATATCATCGAAAACCTAAGGTTTGAAACTGTAAAGCCAAAATTGTAATTCAAATACATGATTCTAAGTTTGATCTGATTCTGATTGTTGAAAATAACAACAAAAATGGCACCGAAAAAGACAAGAAATCAAACTCCTCCTTCTGCTACAATAGATGCTTATCTTAGGTTTGGTTTTTGGAAATGGTAAAATGTTGGTATAAAGTGGTTTTTGTTTGATTTCATTCATAAAGTAGATACTTATGTTTGGTTTATTTTTCACACATGATATAATACTGGTATAAAGTGGTTTTTCTTTGATTTGTTTCATAACATTGTTGTTTAATGTTTTGTTTAATCACAACTTGTATATTGTTGGTATAAAGTAGATTTTGTATGATTTCTTTCATTAAATAGATGTTTAATGTTTGTTTATTTACACCTTGTATAATGCTGGTATAAAATTATTTTTATTTGATTACTTTCACAAAATAAATGTTAATGTTTTGTTTATTTACACCTTGTATAATTCTGGTATTAGGTGGGTTTTGTTTGATTTCATTTATAAAACAAATGCTTGTGTTTTGTTTTGTTTTGTTTTTCACACCTGGCATAATGCTATAATGGTAGTATAAAGTGGTTTTTTTTTATTTCTTTCATAACATAAATGTTTAATGTTTTATTTAATTACACTTGGTACAATGCTGGTATAAATATGATTTTTGTTTCATTTCTTTCAAAAAACAGTTTTTTATGATTTTTGTTCTTCACACCTGGTATAATGCTAGTATAATGTTGGTATAAAGTGGTTTTTGTTTGATTTTTTTCATAAAATAAATGCTTATGGTTTTGGTTCTTCACATTTGGTATATTGCTGGTATAAATGTGGTTTTTGTTTGATTTCATTCATAAATTAGATGCTTATGTCTGGTTTTGCTTTTCACATGGTATAAACCTGATATAATGCTGGTATAAATGTACTTTTTGTTTGATTATGATTTTGTTTCATCAAAACTGGTATAAACCTAGTATAATGATGGTAGAATGTGATTTTTCTTTGGTTCTTTCATAAAATAGACGTATATCACACTTGGTATAATGCTAATATAAATTGGTATATTCCACCTAGTACTATGCTAGTATAAATTGATAAATAACACCTTGGCATAATGCTATTATAAATTGGTAAATCACACCTAGCATAATGCTGGTAAAATACTTGTATAAATTAGTATACATTTGTTACATATCTAAAAAAGTAAAAAATCGAAAAAAAGTATATCATCATGGATCTAGTTTCGAAGATAAACACGAAATGAACAGAAAACTCTAAAGTGTCATATAAAAAAATCAACGATTTGTAAAGTAAATGCAAAATAAAGTAAAAAATATAAAAAAGGAAGGAATTGCAATTTTGGGCAAGAGAGAGGAACATAAAAATGTAAATTTAAAATCTTACTAGAAAGTTAATTATATAAATAGGGGATAGTTGTGTGAATACTTTACCTAACCCATACATTCCTTACAATTACTCTATTATTAACAACTACTACTGTCTAGTTGTACATTTTTTTTGAAAAAAGAAATGCGTGAGATTCAAATCCTCACACAAAATACGATATACCGATCAAAGTGTTTTTGTTATGCATTCTATACATAGTTGTTATGTTTTATATTACTCTTATATTCATACGGAGGAAAAGTTCGAAGCACTCTAACACACGGTCGCTCAGGTTGCTCCCAATAAGCTGAAACAGATTATTATTACACGATTTTGAAGAAAAAAAAAAAGAGAAAAAGAGATAGAAAAACGAAGAAAGAAAAGATTGAATTTGTTATAAAGTAGTATCTGATTTTACTGATTGCACTCGCTTTAGTATTATTTGACAAACAGATGTGGGAAGAAGAGGCAATAGATATAAGAAGTCTAAACGCTAAGCCTTTCCTTTCTTATTACAATTTACAAACCAAAAAACAGAAAGTAAAAAAGTGACGATTTATTTAATAATGTTAATTGGCATTATATATAGATAGATAAGTAATAGCCGAGAAACATATATGTAGAGTAGTAGATGGATCACACAATGGAGGAAGAAATTGTTGAAGCAGTACATTTGAAACCACGGGGAACTTTCTTGTCGCAGACACCCATCAATAAATGCACAGCTATTGTAGGTGGCAGGCCACAAACTTTAAGGATTTTAGCAGTTATAGCTTTACAAATGCAAACAGCAGGATCAGCATCAAGAAGAGGTTGGCCTTTTTTGCAAAGGTTTGATTCTTTGAGTTGAGTGTAACCGATTGAGCAAGTTGTAGCACTTCCCATGCTCAACAACACAAACACGCACAGCAGCAAGGCAATGCTAATGCTGGCTTGGCTTCTTGATGCCATTCCTCTTCTCTTACTAAATTATGATTGGCTTTGGGATCTTTTTATCTTTTGATTGAGCTAGTTTCTTGCTTGATGCATTTGATGGGTTGGTTTTTGAGGGTATCATAGATTCAAATATGGTGCTTTTACAATTTGCAATCATTTAATATTTGTGAAATAATCCATAAATCAACAAATTTAGAGTTAATAAGATAAATTGATGATTTAAATAAAAAAATTTCAAGTGCACATGCCTTAGAATACTTTTTATATATTCATTATTAAATTTTTATTTTTGAAATGAAAAAAATTATGGATTCGTGTTTGAGCTTTTAACGAGTCAACTCATAAAGTTATTCACGAGCCTCTGATTGAGCTTGTTCATAAGCTTTTGATCCGAGCTTTGGAATTGTTCACACTCAGCACAGTTAGAAACTGAATCCAAAATTCTAATAACAAACAATTTATTTATAAAATGAGCCGAAAACCAAGTTGTTCCTTAATAGCTCGGCTCAATTATTTATATCCCTCCATAAATTGTACGAAATCTGAATTGTGGTTGGTTGTTGGTTTGTAATTGGAGACTGAAAAGTGTGGAGCTTTTATAATTATTTGGCCTTTTTAATATTTATTGTATTTTCTTTTCTTTTATTTTTTTTATTAAAGGTGGAGGCCGGAGAACCAGGCTCATTTTATTAAATAAGAGACTATTAACAAAGATAGTAAAAATTAATAAATGTTAAACAACAATTTAGGCAGTAAAAAAGTATTATCAGCTAAGGGGAAAACTTTAGTTGAGGTTTGCGCTCCGCAATTTCTGGGTGGATTTTGACGTCCCGCCCCTCTGCTAGGCTGCCCCCTCCCTATATTAGCTCTACCTCACATTTTAGCACCTCTTTTACCATTCCAAACCTACCATGGTTCTTCATGGACAATTGGTGTAGAAGCCAAAACTATCTTAGATGCTGAAATCGAATCTCATTCATCCTCGGAATCTGAATCGCCCCATTTCTTTCCTTGATTAGCCAACTGACTCCCAACAGGAGTAGAATCACTGTTCCTAGATCCCGACTCCGCATTCTTAGAACCTGAATGAGTTGACTCACTAACATCACTTAATTGCCCGTCCATCTTGGTATCTAAATCCACCACAAGATTAATCGCAGGTACACCAGAGATTAGAGAATTATTGCCAACCTAAGCTTGCTCAAAAGGAGCCTCTATAATAGGTGAAAAAGCATATTCCACCTCAATCGGACAAATCACCGCTGCAGTAGCCGCAACAGTTTCATCCTGAATTACCCAAACATGGCCAAACTATTTTTGGCCTTGTTCAGGAGCCTTATCTTTTCCCAAGTCCTCCCTTATTCGTCGCTGAACTTGAATAAGAGGAACATTCTTCCCAGCATTCACCTGCTTACCCACAACTTTTCCAGCATCCTTCGGTTGCTTATTATGTCGACAATCTCTCCAAGAATGCCCTATAGATGAGCAAATCTTACAAAAATTCGGTATATTTTCGTACTGTACATCAATCCAAATCTGTTTACCTTCCTTTTTAACTCCCAACGTAGTAGGTAAGGTGGTAGCGAGATCTACATCTACTAGAACCCTGGCATAATGTCTAAAATCCCCTTCAATAGTTTTCATATCGACCCTAGAGAAACCTCCTATGCCCTTCAAGATACATGCTAGAATCGCATCATCCCAATACTCCCATGGTAAACCATGTAACCTAACCCAAACTAGGGCTTTTATAGTCTTTTGATCACCCGGATTAAAATCTGGTTGCATGGCTAAACGCAGGAAAGTTTCAGGTTTCAAACCTATGGTTCCCTTAATCAAGATTCTCTGTTTAAGATCATTAGAACCAAGAAATATATGATAATACCCCTTACCTAACGAGATCAATCTCCACGCTTTTTCAAGCCCCAAATCTTGGCAAGCGTTTCTTTCAAATGTGTTAACCTGTATGGCGCATCCCCCCTATGTAAAATCAGCCTTCCGATTAAAGAATTTGAACACGTAGCAATTCTTTTATCTAAAAATTCTTGTGGAATCTTGATAAATGTGTACCCTCCTTTGGTCAAGACCTCAGCCGTAGCAACAGCTGCATAAATCATTGATTTATCGTTCCCCTTCACAATTATTGCGAAATTAGGCTGTCCCTTAGGTTCTGCAATATCAATTGATTTTCGCAAATTAGGGTTCTCTACACCCCTTAAATCCTTCGAAACTTCAATTCGGACTAATTTGTCCCGAAGCTTACAATAAAAAGACATGCATGAAACGTCCATGATGAGAGAGAATCAAGAAGAACATCCAAGATTTTTCAAGTCGATCAAAATTGGCCAAGAAGAAGGATCAGAAGCTAGGGCATGATGAATACCCACGCAGAGCCGCATCTTCCTGAGCATTATTTTGACAAATAAAAAAAATGAAATTTTTATATTTTTGTCTAATAGTATATATTCATCATTAATTTATGTTGGTTAGAGGAAAAAATAGAATATTATGTAAAATGACAAATGTAAAGTTTCAAAATAGAAACATTAACGCTTAATAAATGAGTTTATTTTTTTAAAACTGCGATCGTAATAATATTCATTATGTAGGTTCCTCAAAAATTTAAAAGTACAAAACACCAGAATCGAGTCTGATAGAATCCAAATCCTGTAAATCTTTTTCATCTTCCTCGTTGCGGCCATAGCCGGCGATTCGAACTTGATGGTATTCACACATGTTCCCTTAACTGCTGATTTCATCATCGCATGTTTGTTTGAACGAAAAACCTACCAGAAGGATGCACCATTCTCAAAACTGATTGAAAGGAAAACTTGCGCATCAAATTTTAATGCTAGCTTGCTACCGAAACTCAATGCTCAGCCACCTGCTCCTATGATTGATAAGGGCGTTTTCAAATCCGAATATTGCAAGAAGTTCATGAAAGCTGATTAAAATTTAGTAGCCATTCTCTTATCAGTAGGATTGTTTTGAGTAAAGCACATGTTCCGCAAAAGCTATTGGAAGAGTTGAAGTCATCACAATAGGGCCGTCTTAGAAATTTTTAGGCCTTGAGCAAAAAATGAAATATGAGCCCTTATACAATGAAAGTGTATTTTTAGGGTTACAATGTTATCATTTTAAAATTATGACTATCCAATAATTTTTTCGTAGAAAGAATTTCAATCAAATATACACAATTTTTTTTTGTCCAAAGTCACATTCTCGATTTTATCAACATGTTTGAAAGATATAATAATACACTTGCTTGAAAATTTGTTTGATAAAATTGCTTTAATTAAAATACGGTTTCATAATCTCTAAAATTAATATTAATACAATGTAGCTAATATTTGTTGTTATTTTTAGAAGTATCTATCATAATTTTGTATTCAATATGTGACACTAACTTTAGTATTTGTATTTAAAATGGTAAACAAAAATTGAATACAAAAGTTGCTTGTTTGTGAGAAAAAATCATGTGATTTACAAACGTGGAAAATTTTAAATAATTTTTAACTAATACCAAATTGAAAAAAGTTATTAAAAAATTTAATATTAACTCGTTACTAATTTATAATAAAAAAATAAAATTTTAAAATTATTGTAATTCTTTTTGTTGAAAGACTTAATAAAATACTATTTAAATGTTAATATAATCTCATTTATGTGAATAAAGATAATCAAATTATACTTCTTATTTTTATGTTAAACACACTTTAAAATGTTAGAAAGAAAATCAAATGAGTTTTGAAAAATAGTATAGTTGAATTCTTTACTTTTAGCAACTAATCAATCAAACTTAATAAAGGAACTAATTTTTTGAAAGAACATGCAAGAGATTTAAAATGCCAAACACAATTAAAAACTATTTAAATGTGAACATAAGCTCATTTTCATGGTAATATGTGAATAAAGATAAATAATTATATTTTTTATAATTATAATAAAGACTTTAGGATATTGAAAAAAATTAAAATATTGAAAAAATAAAATATGTTTGGAAAAATAGTTTAGTGACTAACCAGTATAAAAGAACAATCTTTTGAAGGCATAATCAAGAGATTCAAGAAAAAAAGGGGCTTTAGGATTTGATCCTACGCAACATGTGTCTTGAACGCACGGCTTAACTGCTGGAACATAGCATTATATATGCTATCATTTCTAAACTGTCTTAATATTTATAATATCTTTTATACTCATACTACACCGAAACTAAGTTTTGGCCCCTAAGCGGTTACTCACCCTGCTCCCCTAATAGCCGACCCTGCATCACAACTTCAAAAAATTTGGAGTTTGAATCCTTCGCCTTGGCGATTAACCTTGTTAGGTTGACGATTTTGTCAGATCTTGCTCATCCCAGCTGGAGGAAAAGGTTGTGATTTGGAGCCGCAATAGTTTAACTCTAAAGCCATGAATCTATCATCTTCAACCATGGTATCCTGATTTTGATCCATTTGCGCAAAAAGCATCTAATGCGCAAGTTTGGGTGGGATGACAATCTTTACCTTGGGAATACTGGGACCCGAGAATATTTACCGACCTAGCTCATGTTCGAATTGGTAATTAAGCCATGCTAGAGGGGAATTTTGGCCATGATGCAAGATTCTTTATCAATATTAATTTCTCATCAGATTTACCATAAACTTTGTTTTGGAAAAAAAATTACACATCCGTTTTGAATAACAGCGAAACTACAATGCATGTTTTTGAAGTCTACCCTCATTATTAATAACCATTACTTGTTTGGAACACGCTTGTATAGCAAAACCAAAGTGTTATTTGTGGGAAAAATATTCTCTGAAGTTTGGGGTCAAACTTTGGATAAAATTTGTTTCATTTCTCTTTTAACAATAGGAGAGAGAGTAAATTAAGAGTTTCTAAAGCTAACTTTATCTATGTTTGATTCCAACTTCAGAAATTCTTGTCCATGTTTGTGTGGATTAGGCATGCTTTATAGCGTTGTATTTTTATATTTATCTTTTGATAAAAGTATATCACCCTTACATTCTTACAGAAGAAAAATTCAATGCCTCAGGTGAGCTATCGGATAGCTTGCTCCCCCCAATAGCGGGTCTTGATGATTATTACACAACTTCATTAAAAAAAGAAAGAGAAAGTAAAACAAAGAAATAAAAGAGTAAATTTGTTATGAAGTAGAAACTGATTATATTGCATGCACTTTTTTTTTTGATAAGTACTATGTTAGGAGTCTGTAGAGATCTATTAATCCCAACTCTACAGGCAACTAAACAAAAAAAAATTTCATTTCAAAGAGAAAAGTCACAGTTACAAAAGAGAGGACAGATTGATAAACAAATCCGAAGCTGAGAAGGTAATTGGATGATTGTTACACTTTAAAATGAACCAAGCAAAGTTGAAAATGCACTTATTCCTACGCTTCCATAATTCCCAACAGAGAATAAGCCACAAATAGGTCCCAAAGTCTCTATTTTTTTGAAGTGGAAAGTGACCACTCCATAGTAAAAGGAAGTCCACAATACCACGCGGGATACTCGTTTGAATGCCTAACCATTTAAATAAGGTACTCCAATGACTATTAGCGCAATGAATAAGAACATGATTCTGGATTTCAATCTCTTCACAATAAGGGCATGAAGCATTTTCAAGTTGAATTATATTGACAGAGGCTAGGAAGGAACCGGTGTGTTGGAAATTCGATAAATATATTAACGACTACACGTCGATAAACAATTGATTAAAACATAAACTCACAAAACTCACTCATAATAAAACTTTATTATTAAAACACATACACACTACATATTTTGGGCATACTTACCTACACTCATACCTCTTAATTCCTTACATTTTTTGCTCAATACATATCCGTACATATGAAACCCTTATATATAACTTTTACAACCATTATTAGTCACCCTTTACACAACCACAACATGAAAGTGTCCACCACTTGTATCAATTCCACTCAAAATATTGCCACTACTCATCAATTTCTCATTCTCTTCTAGTACCCTTCCACGTGTATGGGTATTCACCAAATCACCTTAACTGAGTTTAATATTATTTCAACACTCCCCATTAAACTTAATTTTCTGTTAATTCATTGAACTTTGGAAATTACCGATACTACTGCAGAAAGGTTCACAACTGAAACCTTCAATGGCAGCTCCTCTTGCAGTCCTCACTGGCTGCTCTTCTGGCAGTCTTCTTCTAACACTGCTCCTCTGGCAATGTTTTACCAGGCTTATTACAGAGTATTCACAAGCAGCATCTTCTTGCAGTCTTCACTAACTGCTCCTACATCTGGCAGTCTTTCTGCACCAAGATCCGACAGTCTTCCCTGAACTCTCAACAGAGTCCTTCAACCGGTAATTCACATAACACTGCATGTAGTGGTATTTCCGCTAAAAAAATTTTAGCGTCTCAACTTCAAACTCAAAACACTAAAAAATTTGTTTCAAATAATAAGGGGAATTTTGCAACGGTTTTGGAGTCTTTTGCAACACTTGGTGCATCGTAAAAGGATTCTGACAGACTCTGCAAGGAAAACAGCAAGGAAATTTTCCTTGCGGTGCTGGAAAAAACTTGTACGGATACTGTTGCAATGCTTTTGGGTATCTGTGGCGACACTTTTGGCGTAATGCGACTGTTTCTTCAACTTCTTACAATGCTTTTGACAGTTTTTCGCAACACTTTTTTCAGGCAGCTTCTACAACTTCTTTAAACTCGATTTTTCTCGACTCAGGAATTTTTGGGAAGAGACTTGGATATGAAATGGCTCAAGAACAAACCTCCGCTCTGATACCATGTTGGAAATTCGATAAATATAATAACGACTACATGTCGATAAACTCTTCATTAAAACATAAACTCATAAAACTCACTCATATAATAAAGCTTAATTATTAACACACATACACACTACATATTTTAGGCATATTTGCCTACACCCATATCTCTTAATCCCTTACTTTTTTGCTCAATACATATCCGTACATATGAAGCCCTTATATATAACTTTCACAAACATTATTAGTCCTCCTTTACACAACCACAACATGACAAGTGTCCAACACTTGTATCAATTCCACTCAAAATATTGCCACTAATCATCAATTTCTCAATCTCTTCTAGTACCCTTCCACGTGTATGGGTATTCACCAAATCACCTTAATTGAGTTTAACATTATTTCAACACTCCCCCTTAAACTTAATTTTCTCTCAATTCATTGAACTTTGGAAATTACAGATCCTACTGTAAAAAGGTTCACTACTGAAACCTTTAGTGGTTGCTCCTCTGGCAGTCCTCACTGGCTGCTCTTCTGGCAGTCTTCTTCTACCACTGCTCCTTTGGCAATGTTTTACTAGGCTCATTATAGAGCTTTCACAAGCTGCATCTTCTTGTAGTCTTCACTAACTGCTCCTAGATCTGGCAGTCTTTCTGCACCAAGATCCGACAGTCTTCATTGAACTCTCAATAAAGTCCTTCAACCGATCATTCACACAACACTGCATGTAGTGGTATTTCCGCTAAAAAAATTTTAGCGTCTCAACTTCAAACTCAAAACACTAAAAAATTTGTTTCAAATAATAAGGGGAATTTTGTAACACTTTTGGTGTCTTTTGCAACACTTGGTGCATCGTAAAAGGATTCTGACAGACTCTGCAAGGAAAATAGCAAGGGAATTTTCCTTGCAAGTCTAAAAAAAACTTGTACGGGTACTATTGCAATGCTTTTTGGATTCTGTGGTGACACTAATGGCGTACTGCGACTGTTTCTTTAAATTCTTGCAATGCTTTTGATAGTTTTTCGCAACACTTTTTTGGGCAGCTTCTGCAACTTCTTTAAACTCAATTTTTCTGAACTCGGGAATTTTTGGGAATAAACTTGGATACGAAATGGCTGAAGAACGAACCTCCACTCTGATACCATGTTGGAAATTCGATAAATATATTAACGACTACATGTCGATAAACTCTTGATTAAAACATAAACTCACAAAACTCACTCATAATAAAGCTTTATTATTAACACACATACACACTACATATTTTAAGCATACTTGCCTACACTCATATCTCTTAATCCCTTACATTTTTTTCTCAATACATATCCGTACATATGAAGCCCTTATATATAACTTTTACAAACTTTATTAGTCATCCTTTACTCAACCACAACATGACAAGTGTCCAACACTTGTATCAATTCCACTCAAGATATTGCCACTAATCACCAATTTCTCATTCTCTTCTAATACCCTTCCACGTGAATGGGTATTCACCAAATCACCTTAATTGAGTTTAATATTATTTCAACAGGGTGGGCATATTGTAATGGAACATTAGCCATCTAAAAAATTTGATTTTTGAAATCATATGGTAGCTAGAAATCTTGAATAGCAGATGAAAAATGCTTTAGAGCAAAATCATCTTTTTTGCCATTAACATTCCATCAAAAAATATCTTCTGTATCAGCCTGCAGGTCATATAGAATCATAGCAATCAGTTCTTGAACAAGATTTATAGTTGTTGGATGGACTCGTCTTGGCAGAAAAGGTCTGCTAAAGGGGGATTACTTTATTCAATATTATTTAACAAAAAGATAGGAAAGGAAGCCTTTGGAAGAGAAGAAATAAGTTTATGTCTGAAGGAGTCCTGAATACGATGAGTACGGATGACATATTTATTTCCAATATTTATCTATGTTGGTTTTTTCAAATATAGGAAGCGAGATCTTAGTTTTATTGAATCTGATGTTTTTAATTTCCTGGGATTATTTATTTCTTGTAATTGAGTTTCTCGTGTTCTCTTCTTGAGAACATGAGTTTGATTTATTAATAAAAGAGGGGTAGGTGTTTTATAGGTAAGCGGAAGTGCCAACCTAGTAGGGAGGTCCGCCCTAAAATTTTCACCTACCCCCACCTTTTTCCCTTTGGAGGGACATAATGTTCCTCCAGGGGGTTTTTAGAAAAAGATAGGAAAGGAAGATGCAATGTAAAAGAAGTTTAAAAGATAAAAGGCCACAACAACATGAGGTTCTTAACTGGAAGTGTCAAGGATATTAGCATTTATTGCATTTAGCATGAAAATCAAGTAGAAGCTTAAGTTCATCGCAATGGTTGGTTTCAGTGAACTAATTGTAATCGATTGGGCAAGTCTTAGCACTCACCATGCTCAACACCACAAAGTTCACACACAGCAGCAAGGCAATGCTTGCTTGGCTTCGCGATGCCTCGATCTCTTATACTAAAATTATAATTGAGTTTAGGATTTTTTTTGAATCTTTTGATTAAGCTAGTTTCTTTCTTGATTCATTTGATGGATTGGTTTTGAAGGGTACCTATAGACTTAAATAAAATGAGGGCTGGGTTGGGTCTAGAAATAATATTTGTGTCAACCAGATATGATCATGTCCTATGTATATGTTCACTTACATCATTTTCATAACTATTTAGTATTATTGCATGATTATAAAATACTGGGTCCTAAAAAAATACATTATTTCTGTCCTGCAAAGATTCTTATCTCCTGAGGGTAACCAGGGAATTTGGCTGGGAAAGGAGAACTCACAGGGTCATCTACAGAATGCTACCTCGAGCACGTCTAACAATAATTCGGATTATATTGGGGGTACGGTGAATTAGGTGAATTGTACAAGCTAAGATTTACCTTCAAATGTATTTAGACACGTAGATGCAACGGCCAAGCAAGGAACAACTTCAAGAAAGACTTTGAGTTCGAACACCTCAAGACTAGATATAGCTAACAGAAATAGAGTCATTACCCGATTAAGAGCGAGACCATCGAGCATATCTAAAAATAGGGAGACCGTTGAGGTAAGGAAGAAATTGGGGGGTTTTTAAAGACAAGCACACCAAGATTATTTTACAGGCTTTGGCATCACGTAAGGCTTAAATGGTCCTGATCTAAGGAAAATAGAAGACAATTGTGGTAGGATTTAGCTGATAGTATTATGGGCTTGAGTTCGATTATTTTTTGTAGGGACTTTAATGAGGTTTTGCATGCTTCTGAGGGGTTTGAGGGGGATTCAACAAATTCAATGATGGAATTTTGAGATTTTGTAGATAATTGTGCTCTTTATGATCTACCTCTTAATGGGAGAGATTACACGTAGGAGAATTCTCTATCTTTTTCGAGAATAGATCGAGTTCTTGTTTCGTGTATGATATTAGATCTCTGGCTGTATATGTGCATCTCCACCATGGACTCGACACTTTCAGATCACTTTCCTATCATTTTCACATCTCATCCAGCTGGAGTTGGGAGGAGGAGACCGTTCCAATCTCTCAATGTGTGGTGGGATAATAGCGCCTTCTTGCCGTTTTTAAGATAAAAATGGGCCCTTCTTAGTTCGACTTTCCCAGACTGTGACATTCCTTTCAAATTGTATAAGTTGAAAGACTTCATTCGACCGTGGCACATTAATAATTTTGGATGACTAGAAGAAAGAATTCAGGAACTTGAGGGATGTGTAATGAGTCTTATGTCGAGTTCGACTATTTAGCCAGTGGATGGGGTAATAGGATCGAATCTTCAAGTTGCAAGGGCTAATTTGCGCACCATGAGGAAGAATTTGGAGAACGCTAAACGTCAATAATTGAGAGTCTCATGCACATTATTGGGAGATGAAAACTCGGGATATTTTTAAAGGATAGCTTCGGCAAGAGCTAGAAATAATGTTATAAATCAACTTGAAGTGGATGGGGGATCAGTGAGCGACTCGGGAGTGATCGTTATAAAAATTAGGGGCTTTTATTCAGATTTATTGAGTGGATGGCAGGTGGTACCATTTTTTTTAGTTCATTGAACTTTAGATCGGTTCATACTGCCTCGAACACTCATTTGACTGTGAATTTTTTAGAAGGAGAAATTTGGGGTGCGCTTTGTTCTTGTGATGAGAACAAGGCTCCGGGACCTGAGGGATTTAACTTTTATTTTTATATATGGTTTTGGGCTGATCTCAGAAGGGATATATTGTAGTTTTTTGAAAATTTTTACACGTCGAACAGGCTACCTGAAGCTATTAAGATGTCATACACGGTGTTAATCCTAAAAGTACCTGGATTGTGTTCTTTATCTAATTATCGATCGATTGAATTGATTCATGGTATGTATAAACTTGTAGCAAAAGTGCTAGCTAACCGATTATAACCCTGTTTGTCAGAACTTGTTTCAGCATCACAATTTGGCTTCATCAAGGGATGGAACATTCATGAGTGCTCATTTATTACCTCAGAAGTGTTACACACGATTCATTGTTAGAGGAAATCTTGGTTTGTTTTGAAACTAGACTTTCACAAAGCTTATGATAGTGTATCCTGGACTTATATCGATTAGGTAATGAAAAGAATGAGGTTTGATGCTAAGTGGATTTCACGGCTGAGAATTGCAGAAGACAGTCATCTACTTCGATTCTTGTTAATGGGATACCGACTGATCAAATTGGTATTCGAAGAGGAGTTAAACAAGGAGACCTATTATCTCCTTTTATCTTTCTGCTAGCTTTTGACGGCCTGAAACAGCTGCTAGAAGTGAGTGTTAGGGAGGCCTACTACCTAGGTTCAGGGTTGACGGCTCTTCAAGGGATATTTCGATATTGCAATTTGCCGATGATAATTTATATTTCTTACCTTGTAATGTGGATATTTTGCCTATGTTCATTAGAGTACTTCGATGCTTCAAAAAAATTTTAGGTCTAAGGATTAATTATGGTAAGAGTTCGATAATGGGGATTAATGTCTAGGATCACGTGTTACAAGCGTATGCTGATTTTGTTGGTTGTAAAGTTGAGAAGTTTCTAATTATGTATCTAGGAGCCCCTATCAATTAGAAGAGATTACCGATCTCATCTTGGAATCCTCTAGTGGTGAAATTTCAAAATAGACTAGCGGGTTCGAAGGGGAACTGCTTATCGTATGGGGGCCAGCTTGTGTTGATTAAATCAGTGTTGTCATCGCTTCCAACTTATCTTCTGGCCTTATATAAAATATCGGGATCTATCATCGACAAGCTGAATTATTTAATAAGGAACTTTCTGTGGAAGGGAGATGTGAGTACAAGAGGCATGTGTAAGGTTGCTTGGAGCACGGTTGTGTTGCCTAAGGAATTAGGCAGCTTATATATCAGGAACTTAAGGCTCGTTAATTGCAGTTTATTATTGAAATTGCTTTCGAGGCTATGAGAGTTGAACTAATACTCATTATGGTACAATGTTTATGTACGACGTTATGGGTTTGACTCGTGGATGGCTTTTGAAAGGGCTGAATTGCGAAATCTACCCCCTGTCTAAAAGGTGTGTATCCGGTGTGTGTGAAGGAGGGATCATTTTGGACTCTCTTTCAAAATAACTCAAGGGTAGTTATAGGCAACGGGACTATGGCATCCTTTGAGTTCTTTTTTAGATATCTATTCTCTTTGCAATAGGAATTCTTGCATGGTGCGACAAGGTTGTGAGTACTTACTAGGGGCAGATCCTTTTGGTAGACTATTTTATAAAAGGAATCTACGAATCATAGCTACCGATCATTGTCAGTAGCTAAGAACGTGGATTTATGAGGCGTGTCCATCTCTTTTTCGAGTGATTGGTTTAAGTTCAATGGGAGATATCAGCTTGAGGTGTAATTTCCCATGGGTGGCGGACAGACTAACATGGGTGTGTAAGACTAATAATGGTTATTCAGCGAGATCTTTTTGTCATGTGTATTATTGCTTACCAACGTGGGACGCACCCCTTCTTAAATTTAGAAGAATTTGGGAGTCTACCATAATACCAAAGATTCGATTTTTTGGTTGGCTATTGTTCTATAATAGCTTACCAACAAAAAAATGTTGCTTATGAGGGGACGTAGGGCTGTGGAGAATGATGTATGTCCCTTTTGCACGGATAGTGAGATGATAGCACATGCTATATTCTTTTGTCCGTGAAGTCTTAGTATTTTGCACTAGCTTTTTCATTTATTTGAGATTTTGCTACCTATTCTATCTTCGCCATGGGAGTTTTTGGAACAATGGAGCTCTTATTTTATTGCGGGTCCGAAACGTGATTTTGCTATTGCACTATGGTTTGTGATTTCATGGTCTATTTGGAAATGAAGGAACAAGATGGTCTTTAAGGGTGCCGACACATTAGAGGATATACTTGTTACAAGTATCTACTATAGCTGGTTTTTATTTACTTGTAAGCGGCGTAATATGGGCTTTGTTATTTCTAATGTATTTACTTACTCGTAATTACTACTCTCATATACCTGATTTGGTTGATCACATCTTGTGATTATCATTATTTATCTAATAAACACCCGGACCAACCACATTGGCTGCGTTCAGGGTGTATTCATTTAAAAAAATACATTATTCGCGTGCTTTCATTGTATTATAAATATGCATGAAGCATGATGCCTAACTAATCTTGGCTAAAAAGAATATTGAATTATATATTTTTTACTTGAATTATTATTATTTTTTCTACAAAAATATACTTTGCACTAGCCAAGGATTGATCCTCGATCATCCTCATACTTTATTAGTACATGCTTATCTACGGAAAAGAACCAAAAGTTTTTCCTTTCTTACTTTTCTTTTTATTTTATTTAACAGATAAGTAAAATACTTGTTAAATAAAATAATATTATAAAGTATGGTGATTCTTGGGCGATCCCGATTCCCCAGCGGCCGCAGCCAACGACCCACCCATCGCCACCACAGTTCAGCCCCTTCCTCAGGCCGAGATCTAAACAGTTTTTATCGCAACCCCAAGCCATATAACCATGGTAGAGAGCTGTCTTCATATAGCTACCTGAGAAACCCTAATCCTTCAAAAGTCTATTTTGAGAACTTCCCAAATAGCCATGATGAAGTTGCCATGAGGAGAGTGTTCAAAAGATTAGGTGTGACAGGAAGAGTCTATGTGGCAAGGAAAAGAAATATAAGGAAACTAAATTTTAGCTTCCTGGCCTTGGATGAATCCATGCCGTTTCATGAAGCCTTATATAGGCTTAATTCCATTTTGATTAGAACTGTAAAACTGAGAGCGTTTAAATATAGATTCTTGAAATTTTTTTCCTGTTTAGAGTAAAAAGCCGAAGATGGTGGGTCCTCCAAAAGTTAGGACTAACTTTAGAGATTCTAAAAGAGGTGAGAGATCCTACGCAAATGTTCTATCGAACAAAGTAAAGAAAGATGGGATTTCTCTTTCGAACAATATGAATGGGGTCGAGTTATCTTCCAAGGATACAACAGACCCTGGATTTAAATTAGACTTAATTGTTGAGGCGGCGCTATGGAGATCAAGAGCTTGTTTTGCGAAACTGAACAATATTTATAATATCAGAAACATCCTTGATTTTGTGTTGGATCATGGTTTTCCTATGGAGTTTGCAGCCCCGGTGGGGGGTTACTTGGTGATTATATGTTTTGATTCTATTAAGGTAGTGAATGGGTTTGAGAGTGGGGATTGGGTGACGATGAATCACATAATTGCGGATGTAGAGATTCTACCAACAGTGTTTACCCTAAAGGACTGCATTATGTATCTCAACTTAATGGGAATACCATCCACTGTTATATGTGAACCTTTGATCAGGAAGTTGGTGTCGAGATTTGGTCAGGTGATCTCCTTTGATTATGAGTTTAATTGTCCGGATAGATTGGACATGGTATCATGCCTTATATCGATCCCTTTAGGGGCGATTGGAAAGAACTTTAAATTAAGCGTGGGTTCTATAGAAGTTACTATTGTAGCCAATCTAAGGCAGGGTGTTGGCTATAGCCATTGCGAAGAAAAATCTAAAAATCTGAACTTCCAGCTAGCAACTCAGATGGGAGTGAATCCGATTCAAATGATCTTTAGAGTGTTGAATCCCATGAGCAGCCAATTAGTACAAACCTTTAGCAGGTAAATAATGAGGTATCGAATGAAAGTGTTATGCTCAATACTATCAATAATGAGGTGGTCTAAGTTGAGCCCCTCACACTAATAGCAATAAATTACGTGATAAGGTTCTTAACGGTGATTCCTATGATTGTTTGGGTTCCTCGAGACCTGATATTTCTAATATGAACAGAGTGCTATTGCAAGCTTGTGGGAATATGTAGAGGTATAGTGAAGAGGTGATGATCTTTAAGATTGGGGAGAAAATTGGCATTTTTTATGGGGGCCATATTGATGTGGTGGTGCAGGCTTTGGAGGAGAAGCAGTGCAAGTAAGCTAGTGTTTTAGTTGGATTTTCAAGGTTTCTAATATTGTAAATGTCTTTAAATTTTCTGTGTTAGAACTGTCGGGGCGGGGTTGGTAGTTGTGCTAAATAATATCTTATCTATTCTTTTATTCGCAAGTGAGGTTTACAGTTTTTTCTTCTTATAGAAACAAAAGTGAAAGGCTCTACAGATCAAGTTATTCGTAAGTATTAGGGGCATAATGATTTCATGGTGCGTTATGTGCCGTTTCTAGGAAGATTAGGGGGTTTGTTCGTCTCTTGGAACCTAATCTTATTACAAGGTGATGTGCTACAAGTATTAGATAGGTGGATTTTAATTCACTTCATTTCGAGTCAAGTCGATGTTTATGTGATGTGAGTTTATGGCCCAACAAAGTACATAGATCATAATCTTTTGTGGGATGAGTTATCAACTGTGATACATGGGTACCAAAATATTATCGTGTGTGGGGATTTCAACGAGGTTCTTTATAGCATGGAGCGGTATGGGGGAGTCATTTATAACTCTATGCTTATGTTTAGGAATTTTGTAGATGATAACTTATTATACGACCTTCCCTTAAATTGCAGAAATTTTACATGGTCTAATAGTCTATCATTTTCTCGAATAGATAGGGTGATGGTTTCATGCAAGATTATTGATATGTGGCCAATGCTGAATTTATCAATGGTTGACTCCTCCCTATCGGATCATTTACCGTTTGTTTTTTCTTCCCATATGGTGAAAACTTTAGGGCCGAGGCCATTCCGATCGTTAAATTGTTGGTGGGATAATTCAGAGTTTTTTCCTTTTATTAAGCCCAAATGGGAAGGGATTTGCATTAGGAGGCCGACTAAGGATGTGGAATTTAAGTTGAGAAAGCTTTGGGATTTCATTCATCCGTGGCGTTCTACAAATTTTGGCGGATTGGAAAAGAAAATTAAGGAGCTCGAAGAAAAGGTTCTGGCTCTGACAAATGACTTGGCCCCTCGCCCTATTAATGGGGATTATGGCTTGGAATTGTATGAGTCATGATCTCAATTAGCTAATTATAGGCTTAGTTTTGAAAAGATCTGCCATCAGTAGTTGCGGGGTTAAGTAGGTTGTGTTGGGGGATGATAATACTAGATTTTTTCACCAGTTGGCTTCGGCTCGATCAAGGGGGAACCGTATATGCCAACTTGAATTAAATAGGGTTATAGTTAGTGATCTGACTATTATTATCTCATCAATTAGGGAATATTATGTGAACTTATTCGCAACACCAATCACCATTCCTTTCTTGCTTACAGAGCTTCAGTTCCAGCAGGTTAATTGGGAATTGAATCAAAGGTTGATTTGTCCGTTTGGTGAGGAAGAAATTTGGGCAGCCGTGAACTCTTATAATGAAGGGAAGGCTCCTGGCCCCGGGGGATTTAAATTCTTTTTTTATAAAAGATTTTGGTCTGAATTGAAACCGTGTATCATGGAGGTGTTTGAACAATTATTCTTAACAGGTAGGCTGCCAAACTCCATAAAAACATTGTTCACTGTTCTTATACCAAAGGTATCAGGCTCCTCTTCTTTAAGTGATTTTAGACCTATTGCTCTTATCCATGGAATATATAAGATTATTGCTAAGGTCTTGGCTAAACTCCTTAAACTGACACTACTGAATTTAATTTCGGATAATCAATTTGCCTTTGTTAAAGATATAAGCACTCACGAGTGCTCATTAATAGCGTCGGAGATTGTTCACTCCATTCACTCTCGAAGGAAATCTTGCTTTACCATTAAACTCAATTTTAAAAATGCATACGATAGCATATCTTAGAGCTTTATTGATGTGGTTTTACATAGGATAGGGTTTTACAGCAAGTGGATTAATTAGTTGTCCAATTGTAAAGAAAAGTCTGTTACTTCTATCTTGATTAACGGGAGCCCGTATGACCCCATTCAGCTATGTATAAGTGTTAAACAAGGTGATCCTATCTCGCCTTTTATTTTTGTATTGGCTATTGAAGGATTGAAGCAATTGTTCGATGAGAGAATTCGGAAGGGCTTGCTCCCAAGTTTTCATCTTGATGGTTCTCCGATAGATATTTCCTTACTTCAATTCATGGATGATACATTGTGTTTCATACCGATCATAGAAGCTTTATCGCCTGTTGTTATAAGAATTCTTTGTTGTTTTAAAGTTATATCTGGGTTGAGTATTAATTTTTAGAAGAGTTCAATTATGGGGATCAATGTGGACAATAATAGGGTGCATTTGTGTGCCGAGTTATTGGGCTGTAAAGTGGAAAATTTTTTTATCATATATCTTGGGGCTCCTCTTTGCTATAAGTGTGTCCCTTTGAATTGTTGGAATACACTTATCGAAAAGTTCCATAATAGGCTTCAAGGTTGGAAGGGGCAATGTTTATCTTATAGCGGGAGAGTTGTTTTAATAAAGTGGGTGATTGCCTCCCTTCCTATCTATTTACTCTCTCTCTCTCTCTCTCTCTCTCTCTACAAGATGCCTTCATTGGTTAACGATAAGATTGTCCAACTTATGCAGAATTTTCTTTAGAAAGGGGATGCTAAGGCTAGGGGCATTAGCAAAGTTTGTTGGAATGCAATTTTGCTTCCAAAATGTTATGAGGGTATTTATATTAGGGACTTTAAGGTCATTAATGGTAGTCTTTTATTGAAATGGATATAGAAGCTTTGGGTGGAGAATAGGAATTCATTACGGTACAGAATATGTGTAAGCCGGTATGATTTTTATTCATGGGTGAATTGGAGTCTTTTGATATCAGTGGGCTATTTCATATTTGGAAAGGAATTGTAACTTATTGTGTGAGAAATTCTGAGTTGTGGAGCCTATTTATGTCCAATGGAGCTGCAACGGTGGGTGATATTGTGGGGTGCTCTTTTTGGTTTGATAACTGGACCTCTAATCAATCCCTAGGGCCGCTCTTCCCGGATTTGTTCAATCTTTATGGTCGCACAAGATGCTCGGTTGTGGAAGGCTGTTATATTCTGTTCGGAGATGCCCCCTTTATGCATCCCTTTTGGAGATGAAATTTGGGGTTCTCGAGTAGAGAAAGGTATAACCAGCTTAAGGAATGGATTGTTCAATCTAATCCCCATATTTTTATTGATGGTGCAGGTGTTGGGAATGAGGCGATGTCAAGGGATTTAATTTTTAGTACGAAAGCCGATAGTTTCGAATAGAATGTGCGGGGAAACCGCTTTTTTAAGGCGACAAGTTTTTATTCAGTGTTTTATAGCTTGCGGTTATCCAACAAAGTCAAGAATTTTAATATTATTTGAAGGTCATGTTTATTACCGAAAATACAGTTTTTTAGTTGGCTTATTTTCACGGAAAGATTCCTTTGAAGGGGTTTTTGTTCTATAGAGGGTGCATTGACAACTCAAGTTCTCCATTTTATAGCAAGAGTGAGTCTATGGATCACACATTATTTCATTGCTCCAGAGCTCAGAGTATTTGGTGTGATTTATTTCATTTGGTGGGTGTCACGGTGACCATTCCTAGATCAGGTTATGCTTTTCTAAACCTGTGGCATTCTTATTTCTTGCCAGGAACAAAGTCGGATTTCGCCACTTCCCTGTGGTTTTTATAGCATGGAATATATGGAAGAAAAGGAACAAGATGGTTTTTGGGGATCACTTTAGGGATGAAGACATTATTTTAGGAAGCTTTTATCACTGTAGATTTGTATTTTTGTGTAAAAACCATACATTGCCGTTTGGTTTGAATGATGTGCTCATTCAACCAAACCTACTTGCTTGTAATTAACTGTGTTCTTTCCCCTAGAGAACCGTTTTTATTAATAAAATGAAAAGAGGGGTGGGTGTTTTCTAGGAAAGCGGAGGCGTCAACCTAGTTGGTACGTCCGCCCCAAAATTTTCACATGCCCTAATCTTTTTCCAATGGAGGAACACTGGAACTTGGAACAAAAAAGTAAAATACTTGTATCTTGAACTTGGAACAAATTCCTATTAGTCATTCTCAAGCTTTAAATTTTTCAGTTAAAAGTGGAAACCGAAAATCAGGCAAAATATTATAGTATAAAAAGAAAAATACAAATAAAAGAAAGGCCTTGCTGAAGTTATTCCTAGTTGCCCTCACCCTCATGAATTTTCAAAAGTTCTTCTTGCTCTCCTGAACTTGTCTAAACTGCACCTGACGACCACTTTCTACTAACATGGCAGGTGAATTGGCAATGCTTGAAGATAATAAACTCATATCTCATGTTAGCAGAATGGGGCCATGAGGTGCAATTTAGACAACTTTAGGGGCAAGAGTAACATTAGAGAAGTTCAGGGAGCTGAGAGGAACTTTTGAAAGTTGAAGGCGATGATCGGTTGTAAACCCAACATGTTTTTACAGTCATTTCCATAACATTGAGACCATGTTTTCAGTCTTTTTGGCTGCTATTATTTCCTATTATATTGTTTCAGGTTTTGAAGGTGATTTGATGGAAAACAAGCTGAATTAGGGCGAAAAGTGCCTTTCACCGATATCCTGATGTATGGTGCGGGAGCGATAGCTGGTCCCGATGATTCTAGAACATCTCAGAACAATAGAGTCAACACTATTGCTAAAGTGCATTAAAGTCAAACCTGGAATTCCCCTATATTTCGAATGAATCCTATTTTGGAAGAGTCCAATCTGAGAAAGGAGTTTTATCCTTATTCTAATTCTATTTTGAAAGATAAAGATATGGAGGCAATTCATATTAAAGATAAAGCCTAAATAGGGTAAAACCTAATCAATAGAAAATACAAGAGTCATAATTGAAGACTAAGTGGGAGACAAAGAGAGGCGGCAAGCATACTATAAATTCCAAGGCCGACCATTTTGAGAAGATTCCAATTTTTAGCTTTTCATTTTGTTCCTAGTTTAGTTGGAGCCATTTTTAGGTTTTTATGTTCTTTAGTTCTGAACTCATTTTCAATTACCTTTTAATTTAATTTACTGCTTTCAAAGTTCTTGTTTTTGGATTTGTTTAAGTTTAATTGCAGGTTTATTTTCAGTTTCAATTCCTTTAAAATCGCAATTTATTTCCAAGTTTCTTTACATTTCGCATGCTTTAGAGCATCTTTAGTAAGTTTATTTCAATAATAGTTTTGACACATAGGCAAAAGTAGACAATCAACTAGAAAATGACTCTACACTAGCTCTTCTATTTTCTCTTTCCTATATGATGTGGCACAATAAAAGTTGAACGTGATCTATTTGATTTTCTATATGTAGACAATCAAATAGAAAGCTAAGTCATCAACTATATTAATATTTTAATGCTTAATTTAAAATTCAAATGTTGGTCAGTTTGAAAAAAAGATAATTTAGTAAATAATTAATTCTTTTTTTAATGCAATCCATTATGAAATAGACAATCTATTATAGCTAGTTTCTTGAAATATATTATCTATTTTCAAAATTATTGACATGTCATCAATGTAGTTGTCTATTCAACATGCCACATAATCCTAGAATCCATTATTTACTAAAGATGCTCTTATTTTAAGTCTCTTTATGTTTCTTGGCATTTAAATTCAGTCATGTCTAGCTAAATTCTTTGACTTGACCAAGTAAGGCTGAAGGCTAAGGTTAAATAGTGCAAGGACCGTAATTAAAGAAAGTGATTTGCGAGGTGACCTATTTACTAATCTTGGTACTTCAAGGGTTTTATTGTAAGAGTATCACTTATTCTCGTCGTTGGCTTGATCAAACATTCAGTAAGTCTTTGTGATTATCGTTATTTCTTATTCTTGCATCTGTAATTGTGCCTGAAGAGTAATAGAATAAGAGCACTCTTCATTGAAATTGGGGAAAGGTAATCTTACGCCCGGTAGGAGTGCTTTACTACACGTCAGTAAGGGTTTAGGTTTTTCTCATTTTTATAATTATTCATTGGTGAGCTCTTAAGCACAACGTCGAGAGTCACAGGGAATGTTAACATGATTTTTAACCTTATATTGATGCAGCAGAATCAATCACAAGACAAGAAAATAACTATATTGCTCATAATTCTTCCAGATTGTAAACAAAAGAGGGTTCTAAGAACCCTAAATTCTTCAAGATTTAGAGGAATTAGGAAAAATAGCCGTTGCCAATATTATTCAATCAAATCTGTCAAATTGTCTGTCAAACAAGCCTATAAATAATGTCTAGAGGCTAGGGTTTAAACCCCAAAAAAAATAGAAAAGCACACAAACTTTTAGAAAATTACAATTAAGTCCCTAAAAACAGAAAAATGCAAAATTGAGGGCCCAAACGGCAAAATTAGGGCCCAATGGGGTGGGGCTATGCCATGAGCATTGATTGTTGGGCCGTTTTTTATTGGAAAAATGTCAAAAATCGTCAAAATCTGACCCAAAAATCTAAAATGAATCGTAAACGAACTAGCCACTTTTGTCAATTTTCTCCAAGTACACCAATGCTCTCTCATCTACATCATCCTCCCCTGGCTAGAAAGAATTAGCCCTCAAATCATCATCATCTGAAGTATCACCAGTGAAAGGAATGAGATGCTTAATGTTAAACATGTCAGCAGTTCGAATGTGACTCAGCAACTTCAAACGATATGCATTCGGGTCAATCTTTTTAATGATCTCCACTGGACCGATCTTCTTTGCTAAAAGTTTGTTGTACTCTCCCACCGAAAAATGCTTCTTTATGAGAACAGCCTAAACAAAATCACCCACATCGAACTCTATATGTCTGCGCTTCCTATCAGCATCTTCTTTATATTTAGCATTGGCTCTCAATAGATTTTCCCATACAGCTTTGTGAACACTGCGAAGGTTGTTTACAAATTCTTATGCCTTGCCATGATGACGAATCTGATCAGGAATAGGTAACAAATCCAGGGATTGTGAGTAAGTATAGAATAAATGTTAATAGATGGACTAAATCCAGTACTATAGTTAGCTTCATTATTATGAGCAAATTCAGCTGGACTGAGTTTCATATCCCAACTCTTCACGTGCTCGCCAACCAAAATCCGCAACATATTACCCAAAGAGCGATTGACCACTTCCATTTGCCCATCGGTCTAGGGTGATAAGCACTATTGAAGTTCAACTGTGTGTTCACCATCTTCCACAAACTACACCAAAAGCTACTAAGAAAGCTTGTATCTCGATCTGACATAATTGACTAAGGTAAACCATGCAGTTTTTAAACCTCTCTAAAGTACGATTGAGCAACTTTAATAGCATCGGTAGTTTTCTTACACGGAATAAAGTGCACCATCTTCAAAAAATGATCAGCTACTACAAAAATAGAATGATTACCTCACTGAGTATAAGGCAATCCAAGTACAAAGTCCATGCTCACATCCTCCCAAGGACCAGAAGGAACATGTAGTGGTCTATATAACCTAGCATTTATGGCAGCTCCTTTAGACAATTGGCAGATTCAGCAACGCTACACAAACTTGTCAACTTCCTTTCGTATTGACGGCAAAATATAAGCCCATTTCACTAACTATAAGGTCCTATCTCTCCCCACATGACCTTCACCATGTAGCTCTTGGATAATCTTCAACCACAAGCTACAATTAGGAATGCACAACTAATTCCCTTTGAATAGGAAACCATTCTGCAACACAAACTCAATCCTCTCTCCGGATGACACCCTTCTCAACACAATAGGAAAATACGGGTTAGTGCAATAAAGTTTAGTAAGGGATTCAAAACCAGGTACCTTGACTGCTAAACGAGTTATTAATACTTGTTTTCTGCTCAATGCATCTACTACTTTATTAGTGACTCCAGACTTGTGTTTCACAATAAAAGTGAATTGCTGTAGATAAGCAACCCATGAGGTATGCCGTACAGAAACTTTGTCCTGACCATGAAGATGCTTCAAGGCCTCATGGTCCGTAAATAGTATAAACTCCCTCTAAAACAAATAATGTCTCCAATGTTTGATGGCCTTCACGATAGCATAAAACTCCATGTTACAAGTGTTGTACCTCATTTTTGCTCCCGTTAACTTCTCACTAAAGTATGCGATTGGCCTCTGATTTTGACTCAACATCGCTCCAATTCCAATCTTTGACGCATCGCAATGTAATTTAAAAGGTTGATGATAATCAGGTAGGACAAGGATCCGGGCTGTCGTAAGTCAGTGTTTTATCTCTTGGAATGCCTTATCTACATCAGTTTTCCACTCAAATCCTCTATTCTGCTTAATGCAGTCAATAATAGGGGCCATAATACTACTGAAATGAGGAATAAACCTCCTGTAAAAAGATGCCAACCTATGAAAACTATGCACTTCTGTGACCGTCCGTGGTTGAGGCCAAGCTCAAACTACCTCTATTTTCAACTCATCAATCTTTAGACCTTGATCAAAAATTACATATCCCAAAAACAGCACACTTTAGGACATAAATAGGCACTTCTTGGGAGCTGTATAAAACCTCCCTTTCCTCAAAATAGACAAAACTTCTCTCAAATGGGTTAAATGCAAATTAGGATTATCACTAAAAATTAGAATATCATCAAAGTACACAACAACACATCCCCCAATAAAAGGTCTTAACACCTGATTCATAACTCTCATAAAAGTACTAGGGGCATTTGACAACCCAAAAGGCATAACCATCCTCTCAAACAACCCTTCTCTAGTCTTAAAGGCAGTTTTCCACTCATCACTAGGTCTAATGTGATCTAAGGATAACCACTCTTCAAATCAAGTTTAGTAAACACAACAACACCACTAAGTTGGTCTAATAAATCATCCAAATGAGGAATAGGGAAGCAATACCTGACTGTGATCTTATTAATGGCTCAACTATCAACACACATACTCCATGTGCCATTATTTTTGGAAATCAATAGAGTAGGTACTACATACGGACTCAAGCTCTCTCCAATGGAACCCTTCGTCAGTAACTCATTAACCTGCCTCTGCAACTCTTCATGATTTGTTAGGCTCATTCTATAATGAGGTCTATTAGGTAAAATATCCCTAGGCTCCATGTTAATCTAATGTTAGATGTCTCACAATAGAGGTAACTCATCCGGTAGTTTGGTTGGAAAGATATTCTGAAACTCTATCAACAAGGGTTTCACTAACTCAAGGACTACAACCACCTCTTCTGTCACTGCTCCCACCCCTACTAAATACACCACCCCAGTCTTCTTCATCTCCACTTCAAACTGTCTACGGGTTAACAGATTACTTCTACTACTCTTTTCCTCCTTTTTGGGCAGCAACGTTATCTTTGTTCTACTCCACAAGAAACTATAAGAGTTAGTAGTTCCATTATGGTTGATCCCCCTATCAAACTGCCAAGGTCTACCCAGTAAGAGATGACATGCATCTATATCAACCACATCACACCACACCTCATCCTTATACTTCTCACCCATGGAGAAAGGAACTAATACCCATTTATTCACTGAAACCTCCCCTCCATGCTTCAACCAAGCCAGTTTGTAAGGACTTGGATGTTTTTCTATGGGCAACTCTAGCTTCCTCACCGCCTCTAAGGAGATAATATTCTCATAACTACCCACATCAGACATGTACTTACAGAACTTCCCTTTTATAGTGTAAGTGGATTAGAAGATATTATTCCACAACCACTTATCATCATTTGCATGTGGGGTTAGGAAAGAGCGTCATATGACCAAAGCTATCCCTACTTCACCCTCTACCATAATCTCTTCATTCACCTCCTCGTCTTCCTTATCAACGTTATCATTTCCCACTCCTTCCTTCCCTATTTCATGATCAGTTATCATAGCCCTCTTTTCTGAGACCCTGCAGTTTATAGCCCTATATCCAATTTGACCACACTAAAAACACCTCAGTTGACTACGATTTAGATTAGGGTTTTCTACCGCTAGGGAAACCTCCTTGTTACTTACTATTTCCATACTCTTAAACCCAGCACCGCCTCTACTACCTCCTTTCAAAACGTTAATAATTGTTGAATAAGTTCTCTTTTCTAAGCGGAGAGCCCTTTGGTGAGCTTTCGACACAGTAAGTGGATTGAAGTCATTAACCGCTTCTCGTAACTATTCATACAACCCTCTAATATACCTCGACACTAACTGCTCTTCTGTGTCATACATATCATTTCGCACCACTAACTGATAAAACTCTATCATGTATTCTTTGATAGAATGCCTACCCTATCTGAGGTTTTACAACCTCTGATACATAAGAAGGTGAAAATTGTAGGGTAGGAATGTGGCTCTTAACTGCTTCTTCATCTTTTCCCACATCACAATCTTAGACTTAACCATGCGAACCCTAGTGTTCTTGACCTGCACCCACCAAGCCATCGCTCTATCTCTTAATCAAGTCGCCACTAGTTGCACCCGTTTATTCTCTAGAACACCCTTGAATTCTAAAACTTCTTCTATCACCACCAGCCAATCAAGAAACTCTTTAGGTTGAACAGTTCCTCTAAATTATGGAATCTCAATCCGCATGCTAGCCTCCCAACGTCGATCCTCGGTGGCTCGCTCTCGGCAACGACCACCATACTCAGATCGTAACCCTCATCACTTTCCTCCCCTAGGGTTTCATCGTGAGGTCATTCGTTGATGATACGCACCCCTCTATGCTTGTTATTGATCCCATCAAGTCTCGCATCTAATGCCTTTAGCCTGGACATTACCTGCTCGACAAAATTCCCCATCTTCTGATCAACAACCTCCGCAACCCGATGCCTTTCTACATCTTTAGCAATCTTGGCCACACTTCATTCTTTTCTTGGTGGTGCCATAGTATGTGAAGGCTCTAGTATTAACTGATGTAGCAAAATCAGTCACAAGACAAGAAAATAACTCTATTGCTCGCAGTTCTTCTAGATATTAAATAAAAGAGGGTTCTAAGAACCCTAAATCCTTCAAGATTTAGAGTAATTAGGAAAAATAGCCGCAACCAATATTATTCAATCAAAACTGTCAAATTGTCTGTCAAACACGCCTATAAATAATCTCTAGAGGCTAGGGTTAAAACCCCAGAAAAAATACAAAAGCACACAAACTTTTAGAAAATGGCAGTTAAGTCCCTGAAAAAGGAAAAACTCAAAATTAAGGGCCTAAACGGCAAAATTAGGGCCCAATAGAGTGGGGCTATAGAATGATCGTTGATTGTTGGGCCATTTCTGATTGGAAAAGTGTCAGAAATCGTCGAAATCCGACCCAAAAATCCAAATGAATAGTAACTGAACTAGCCACTTTTGTCAATTTTCTCCAAGTACACCAATGCTCTCTCATCTACATCATATATGCTTGATTTTGCTGTTAGTTTACTCTATTTATAACTCTTGCTTAGAACAATTGTTAAACTAGTTAGACTTATGGTAATAGCTGATTTTCATCATTTTAATGCATGTAATTTGTAAATTCTGACAATTTTAAGTTGTTGAAATAGATTACAGGGTAACATATTCTACAAAATCATTCACCAGTCAAAGACCAGCCTTTCTTTTCAACGGAAAAATAAGCATAACATGTTACTTATCAATCTATATATTCCAATAAAATTTTAACGTTTGAAGGCAAAACATATTAATTTGAACTCAAAATTTCATTAATATATCAAAATATTTACAAAAAAATCAATTAACTTAGAGCGGCTGCTTTGTCTTCTTTACATTTACATAGTAAAGCTGATACAAACATTAGAACAAAATCGAACTTCACATTTTGAAAGATGCTTGTTGCATATGGCCATCGAACTTCAACATCGGGAGTTATGTCGAGCGTTGTTTTCTAACTCCGGTAGAGCTAAACTATACCGGGCTTAGACACACATTTTTTACAAAAAAAAAGCATGGTCTAAGATCGAGCCCGCTAAAGCTCAAAGCTTTATGGGCCGAGCTTGATTCCCGAGCTCGACCCAACAAATATTAATTTATTCATTATATATTTATATATTATGTTTAATAAATTATTTTAATTTTTTATAGTTTAATCTTGTTGTAAAACAATTACAAAAATGAAATAGGTAAAAAAGTACCCTAGCCACGAGCGCCGATGCTTTCACAAGCCGCTGCTCAACCTGCCCCACCAGCAACCACCATTGTCAACCAAACACCTTTCCCCTCCACCATCGCCGCACCTTGGCAACCAGAACCCCCTTTCTCTAGTCTTTTGATCCACATAATCGCTACTTGAAACACCCAGAGATCGCTTGGAGAATCATCGCTCAGAGAATCAATAACTCGACTGCTATACCATCAGAGGCAGCTAGTGGGAAAATATACTTTGAGAATTTCCCCAATCAATATGACTCAGTGGCTACAAAGAAGGTTTTTCAGAAATATAGGGTAACTGGATAGGTTTATCTAGCAAGGAGAAGGAACGCTCAAAACCTTAACTTCGGATTCATAACTCTCGATGGAACCCGACCATATCATGATGCAATTTACAGGCTAAATTCTATCCAAATTGGAACTGTGAGACTTTATGCTTAAAGGGATAGGTTTAGCCGTCCCAAGATGTCGAATGATCAAGTGCATATCAGGAGGATCATTCCAATGCCAAAGAGAGAATTTCGTGAATCACCTCGCGATAAAAGATCCTATGCAGATGTTGTGAATAGGGTTCTAGACCCATTTTTAGAAGCACAAAAATCAAAAGTTACTCCTGATCAAACCCTGAATGAATCGTCCTTGAAGACCGGATTGATTATTCTGACAGTACCATGGAAAGCTAATTCCTGTCTGGTTTCATTAAAACAGATTGCCCACATTCAGAATATTTGAGAGTTACTTTTTGATCATGTCTTTGAGATAGCTTTTGCTGCCCTTGTAGGGGGCGATAAAGTTATTGTATCGTTTAACTCTGAGATTTCAATGACTAGTTTCATGGAAAGCAAATGGTCTATGATGGAACATGTTTTGAGTTTTATTTAGTATCTTTCAGCTAATTTTGCGCCAAGGGAGTGCATTATATACTTGGATTTTATGGGAATTCCCCTGAATATTGTGTGTGAAGAGGTGATATAAAAGATGGCTAGCAAGATTGAACGGATTGTGGCTATAGATTATAATTTTGAGAGAACAGATCGGTTGCACGTGGTATCTTGCCTTGTTTTAGTTCCAGTAGGTACGACTAGCCGGAATTTTAAAATTACAATAGGATCATTTGAGACAACAATATATACCATCTAGCTCCAAGGGGTAGGATGTCAACACTACAGCGAATCTGTCTATTAAGAGTCGAGCGATTCTGATGATAATATATCAGAGTCTAGTAACACAAAAACATTGGATACATCTAAGGAGAAGGAATTGTCGAAAGAAAATAATTTTAGCAACGAGATTATTCAGTCAACAAGATAAAGTGGAATGAACCATGGCACGATGTCTAGTGATAATGGGGTTACTCTAGAAATAGGGAATACTAGGGATTTGGTGCAGGGGCCTCTGTCATCATCGGGTCCTGATATTGAGAATATGAATAGGATTCTAATCAGACCAAAAAAATCTAGGTCGGGAGATAGCGAAGGCAACCATGGTCTTTCAGATTGGAAAGGTGATCGGTTTGTTTGATGAGCAGAATAAAAATATGATTATTCAGGTATGCGAAGCTCTTTATGTGGATGTTTTTCAAGGTTGTGATTTTATTTATCATGTCGTTGAATTTATTGAGTTGGATTGTTAGGGAGGTTTAACAAGTAGTGCAAAATAATAATTTGAACGTTCGAATATTAGGAAGTGGAATTTAGAGGTTTTGGTTTTAATTGAGACAAAAGTAGCAGTGGTGTCAGATTTGGATATTTCGAAATTTTGGGGCCAGATGACCTCTTATTTTACTGTATTCCTACTCAAGGGGGGGTTGGTTATTTCTTGGAATTCTCATTTGCTTAATGGTACAATTGTCCAAGAGTCAGATTGATGGTGTATTCTTAATGTAGTTTTGAGCTAAGTTGATTTGTTTATTTTATATGTGTACGGCCCTACTAATGCTATTCTTAAACATCAGTTGTGGCAGGATTTATCACCTATTATTTAGGGGTTTGATCGGATTGTGGTTTGTCGTGATTTTAATGATGTATTAGTAGGAGCTGATCGGATGGTAGAGAAGGAATGACAACCAACTCTATGATCTAATTTCAAGAATTTGTGAATGAATGTGCATTATACGATGTGCCTCTGCAAGGCCGAGATTATATGTGGTTTAATTCCTTATCATTTTTTAGGATTAACCGTGTGTTGGTGACTTGTGCTATTATGGATCTTTGGCCTTGTTTGAGCTTGATGACTGTTGATTCTACGTTATCTGATCACTTCCCAATTTTTTTTGGTATCATGCCGCAAGACGACGAGGGGGCAAGATTTTTAGGTCCCAAAATTTTTAGTGGGACAAAACAGAATTCTTGCCAATTTTGCGATCTAAATGGACTAATATTCGGACTTGTTATTCTAATAGGGATATCGATTTCAAGTTAGGGAATCTGAGGAAGTATATTGGACCATGGCACACCACGAACTTTGGTGGTTTAGAACGTCGCATCAAAGAATTAAAAAGACGAGTAATTAACCTTACTTCTAATTCAGTAACTTGACTTGTAGACATTAATAGGGGCTCAAAACTATAATTAGCAAAGACCACTCTATTAGAACACCATCATAGTCTTGAGAAAATTTGACATTGGCAATCACCGGTCACTTGGGTAGTTTTTGGAGATGATAATACAACGTTTTTTCATCAAATGGCCTTGGCTTGTTGGAGGGGTAATACAATTAATCAATTGGAAATTAATAGAACTATGGTGACTGATCAGAATACAATTGTAACCACGATTCGAAATTTTTATGTCAATCTTTTTTTAAACGGGCTTGAGGTTCCCTTTGACCTAAGGGAGATGCATTTTCATACACTTGATGATATAACTAGTGATAGCATGATTACACCGTTTATGATGGATGAGATTATGGGTCCTATGCTTTCTTGTCGTGAAGGAAAGGCTCCAGGTTCGAATGGATTTAAGTTCTACTTTTACAGTCATTTTTAGGAAGAGTTGAAACCGGAAGTAATTGATCTTTTTGCGAAATTTTATGACTATGCACATCTAACAGAGTCCATAAAATTCTCCTTCACGGTCTTGATTCCCAAAGTTCTCGGGTCATGTCTTTTGGGTAATTACAAGCCAATCACACTAATACATGGAATTCATAAAATTTTGTCCAAGGTGTTAGCTTATCGACTCCAACCATTATTGCATTATTTGATCTCAGAAAATTAGTTCGGATTTATAAAAGGGCATAGTATCCATGAATGTTCGTTTATTACTTTGAAGGTTATTCACTCTTTAAGCCGGAGGCGTCGGTCTGGGTTGGTCTTAAAACTGGATTTTCATAAAGCTTACGATTGTATTTCTTGGTCTTACATCGATGCGGTGTTTTGAAGAATGGGTTTTTCGGATAAATGGATTTTGTTGGCTTCAGAGTTATCGTGAGAATTTAGTAACATTTGTTTTAATTAACAGGGACCCGTGCAATCCAATTCAGTTGGGTAGGGGGGACAAGCAAGGAGATCCTATCTCTCCATTTATCTTTGTTCTTTCTATTAAGGGATTGAAATAGCTTATTTATGTGAGTATATGGAAAGGACTATTGCCTGGTTTCTAAGTGGATGGTTCTAATAGGGATTTATCTCTTCTTCAATTTGCAGATGATGCATTGTGCTTCTTACCTGCAGATGAGTCCCTTTTACCTATTTTTACTCGTATATTACGTTGTTTAGAGCTTATTTCGGGTCTACAAATTAATTATCATAAGAGTTCAATTATAGGCATTAGTGTCTGTAATACGATGTTACGTTCTCACACTAATAGGTTGGGGTGTAAAATTAAGTCATTCCTGATTACTTATCTTGGGTCGCTCCTCACTGTGAAATGAGTTCCGGTGTCTTACTAGAATGTGTTGATTGAAAAGTTCCAAAATCGTTTATCTAGTTGGAGAGGCCATTCTTTGTCTTATGCTGGTCGATTAGTTCTTATAAAATGATGCTTAGATCATTGCCTCTTTATTTGTTATCATTGGATAAGTTGCCTGGCACGGTCAATGATAGCCTAGTGACTCTCATGAGAAATTTTTTATGGAGGGGTGAAGCGAGTTCGAGGGGTTTAAGTAAAGTAATTTGGGAAATAACTTCTTTACCAAAACATTTAGGTGGGCTATTTGTAAGAAATCTTTCCATTTTTAATTACAGTTTGTTGATGAAATGGCTATGGTAGATGCGGGTGTCGGGTCACGACTCGCTTTAGGAAGAAATTTTTGTGAACCGCTATGGGTTCACTTCGTGGACCTCAATTGAAACTTATGATTCTAGAAGGCTGTCTTATATTTGGCGTGCAATAATTTCTTGTTGTATTAAAAACAACACCTTTTGGGACTTTTTTTCTTCGCAGGTTCAGGTGGAGGTTGGGAATGGGAGGATCAGCTCCTTTTGGCATGATAACTATACAGCTAATCAGCCTTTGGCGCTATTATTTCTAGACCTATATCAGTTGTGCATTATGGAAGGGAGCTCATTTGTTGATGGATGCACCATTTTCTTTGGTACAAATTCTTTCTCTCGTCCCTTTTGGCAATGAAGCCTAAGGATGTCAGATCGAGAGAGGGCCGAACAGCTTTAATTTTGGATAAATCAGTCTTGCCCGACGATTTTTGCGAATTTGGTTGAGGGTTCTATTGATGGATAGAATATAAATTTGCAATTTGCAGAAATTGATGACAGATTTAGATGGGAGTTGAGAGGTTAGACAGGGAGAATCCCCTTTTCTGGGGATCTTAACTTAAGAAGAAAAGGAAATAATCTTAACATTTAAATATTAAGTAGTCGGTTTTTCATTCTGTCGGGGTATTTGGCTTGTAGTTGGAAGGCAAACTGAAGAATTGAAGGTTGGTGGGTGAAAAAGGCCCCTTAGTAGGGACCCCGCGGATCTGTCCTTGAGGGCCGATTTATTTGGGAAAGCCTGTGGCGTGGGTCAAAAGTTGCAGAAAGAAGGAGCTCGCTAGCTTACGGGTAAGATTTAAAATCCTACTTTCATCCTCTCAGTGAAAGGGGCTCATTCCCGTGAAAGTGGGAATTAATGGGAAGAACACTCGGGCCCATCGTAAACATGGGTTCTACCCACAACTTTATATTTGACTTCTTCATTTTGTCAAGGGTTCTATGTTCATTGGCCAAAGCATAGGATGAATTTCATGTTGATACGGGATGCTTGCCTTATCCCCAAAAATTCAATTTTTCGAATGGCTCCTATTTCATACTCGTCTCCCTATAAGAGAATTTTTATTTAGCCTCCATTGTGGAGCCGTGAATGATGAAATATGCCCATTTTGTGACAAGGTTTAGACAACTAATCACGCCATCTTTCATTGTTATGCGAGCTATAGAGTGTGGGTCCAACCTTTTTGGTTATTTGGTATCTCTTTTGTTATACCATTGTCTGTTTATGATTTTTTGGAGATGTGGAATCAGCACTTTTCTCCAGGGCTATATAGAGATTTTGCCACCTCACTCTGGTTCTTTATTGCCTCGTCACTTTGGAAGAGAAGAAATAAGTGTGTGTTCGATGGTGTTCTGGGCTCAGATATTTTAACAGTTCTAGTATTTATTATGCTGGTTTTTCTTTAAGTATAGAGGTCTAAATTTTAATGCATCTAATGTATTTAATTTTCCGGGATTATTACTGGCTTGTAATTTACTTTTTCGTATTGTCGTCTTGAGAACCGAAGGTTTTCTTATTAATAAAAGAGGGGTAGGTATTTTGTAGGTAAACAGGAGTGTTAACCTAGTTGGTAGGTCTGCCCCAAATTTTCACCTACCCCAACATTTTTCTCCTTGGAGGGACACGATGTACATCCCAGGGCTTTTCAAAAAAATTACAAAAATGAAATAAATAAAGAAATTATCAATCTCGGTTTTCTCTCTCGGATATAGGGGTGCTAAACTCGTTGGGATGTCTGTCATAAAGAGTGCTTCCATCTCCACTTAGTTGATATAATCACCTTATAGAATTCCGTCCCCACCTTGCACTAAAGAAAAAAATATAATCAATAGATATAATGTAAAAACAATATTGTAGAAATTTATAAATAAGTTAAAAAAACGTAAACACTGATAAGTTGAGTCGTGTAAAGTACTGTCCTTAAAGGATACTTGTAGTTCCTTATAGGATTAAACAGCTTCTTCAAACAATTGGTTGGATCAACAACATAAATGCGGGAACAAATAGAAGGAAGAGAGTCAAACTTTTTTATGAAAATTGTTGTACCCAAATACAAAATGTACACCCTTTTTATACCTAAAACCGATACCTCATTAAAATATAAAATAGCTGTTAAATAATTAAAACAAAGTTAAATATCTATTATAATCCATAAAAACGCAAAACCGTTTGTAAATGAAAACCAATACGGTTATTAACTCGTAAAAATAAAGACAAAAAATAGTTGTTATACTCTACAAACGTTTTGCAGTTTGTGAGCATTAAAATTCATTAAAAAAATAATGATAACTGATAATAATATATAATCAAAATATCAATTCTCATTAAATTACTTAAAACACAAATTTGTAATAACATATAATTTCTTTTGAAATAAAATATATTAAAAATTCCAACAATCTCCCACTTATTTCAAAACAAATTTTGAAAAACTAGATTTTTCTCACTACAAGAAATCAAGTAATTTGTGACAGTAGAAGCTGTCACAAAAGAGGAAAAAGTTGTCACATAAATCAATGTGTAACGATAAGTAGTTGTCACAGGGGTTGTCATGTAAAACTCCGTCATAGATAGTTTTTCAGAACTATAACAATAAATAGTTGTCATAGAAGTTGTATTTTTGTGACGATAGATTGTCGTCACGCTATATTCATTTGTTACAACTTTTGTTATAATGGAAAGAAAAACAACTTGTCACATTTGAGAAAGTTGTCACATAATACATGTCAATTCGAAGTAAATTCACATGACAACTTCAGTAAGTCGTCACAAAAAAAAAGTATTTATGACTATTTTTACTGTCACATTAATGCTGTTTGGTGACAATACTTGTACTGTTACATATGCATATCAGTTACAACACTTTTCATGTCACCAGTTATCTATTATTACAATTTTAAGTTATTATAATTAAATATTGCAGCAATTGTAGGTTTTTTTAAAAAAATCTACATGTGACAGTTATGTTTGTCAAATAATATATAATTAGTAACAATTGTCTATTGTAACTAATGAAATTTTTTTGCGATTATAGCTTGCTCCGCTGAGTGAGGCCAGCTCACTGAGTGAAAACTGGAAAATGCGGTAAAGTAAAGAACACTGAGATTTTTATACTGGTTCGGTAACCTGTGCTTACATCTAGTCCCGAGAGAGTGTCTCGGCTTTAATCCACTAATCTCAACTCCTTTACCCTAGGCGGAGAAGCCTTTCACAAATTCCCCAAATATAGTAAGTACCCTCCAAACTGCAATCGCTCACCCGCTGACTAGAATACCCTCTTTTATCGGCAACTCACACAGAGTCTAAACAAGAGTTAGACTCAACTTATAAAAACGTTGATCTAGTTACAAGTGATCTAATATTAAAATTGATTGATCTAATCTGTTCTCTCTTGTTCTAAAGTAGATCCTAGCGGAGTTATGCTTTCTTACCTGAACTTCTTTAAAGGTTGGATTTTGACAGAGTTTAGCTTCTTGAGAAATTCAGGTGTAATCACCAAGTTCTAACGCTTGCCTTCTTGCACATTTTATAGTTGATTGAGAAGGTAGCCGATGAACTTATCTTGGCATCTTCTAAAGTTGACAGCTCAGTAATTCACCTATTGCTTCTCCAAATCGATCAGTTAAGAGATAGAATTGCACTGTTATGAAATACATTTTAATCTCTTAGATTGAAATTCCAGCTCCAATTTCAATTCGTTGTCATTTAATGGCAGTCTTTAGTTAAGAAGAACTCGCGTTGACTTGCCACGTATGTTCATGTCATTTCTTCGGTATTCTAACATGTTGCAGAGTGCGTGATACAAGGTTGGTAGATCTGCAGAATTACTCAAAGTGGTAATTGACTTGTTGCAGCTTTGCACTGGAAGACTTTGTCATTTTCTACATAATTCTGTCTTGTCAAGGTATTAATTATTTTTGTCTTTGTCTCATTAATATTCCTGCAAAAAAAAACAACACTAAATGCAAAGATACCTTTTTACCTTAAAAGGTAAGGTCAGCAGCGTTGATAGACTTAAAGTAACTCAGCAAAAAAGATAAGACATAAAGCACACAGCTGAAATAAAATCCAAATATCAAGCGCTGAGTGAATCTTACTAAGTCAGCGAGTAAGTAGATACTCAGCCCAGAAACAGCTCAGAGTTAAACTAAATAGCTAGGTCAACGGAGACTTGAAATTCTACCCTTGAATTTACTAACTCCCTTACAACCATAGACTATTTATTTTAACATCATTATTGATTTAACTATCTCATTCTTAATTTAATTGTTATGATCAAAACTTAAGCACAATTGAGTCATCCACTAAGTCAGTCCAAACTCATGCTTGGTTCAACAGTAACAAATACAACAAGTATTGTAATTATTTACATTACTATTTTCACTTTTATACTGTCACACATGCAAACTATAACAAAAAAAATTATCGTAACAAATGCAAAAAATTGACAATATACTCTTTACTTAATTAATTAGATAAAAAAGGTAAGTGGCAAACTTTTAGCTGTCATTATCGATTACATTTGCAGTAAAACTAACTTTTATATTCTTTTTGCGAAGATAAAATACATTAAATGTGAATAAAAAAATTAAAATTCAGTAGAATTTTTTATAAAGCCTTCCACTTCCATCCTCCATTGTAGAATTGAAAGTGTATGATCTAGATCAAGAACCATATAAAGGTTTCTATGATAGTAACAAATTCCACATATTTGGGTCCCGCAACTGCATGTTTCATCATTAGCAAGCCTTGATTCCTACAAGAATCATTCTTTCTGTATTAATATTATTATTATTATAAAAGCCACACAATACTATTTTGTTGGAACAAATGGATATTATTATTGAATTTTTTTCAATAAAAGAATCTAATTCTACTTGATGTTTATGCAAAGCGCTAATTAGTTGATAAAATTTTTGAGTGAAAAAGGCATCAAAATACAAACAAACCATATAAATTGCAAGCCAAAACAAATTAATGCAAAAAACACGAAAGAACCAGAGATTTCCCAAGATTTGAAATATACCCAAGCCCAAATTAAGAAATCGCAAAAAAATCAATTCATTCTAAGCTAATGTATAAAAAACGAACCTGTAAGAAAAATCATTGTCACCATTGGAACGTTGTTCAAGCAACTCTTACTAGATCTGTAGCTCCACTAGGTTTTCAAATCAATATAGCGGATGAGGAAATAAACTAGGTCGTGGCTTATTGATGCTATAAAGGGATATCATTGTTATATTACCTTAAATGTCCTTCAAAGTAAAAAAAAATAAAAAAAAAGGAAGAGGATTTCTAGCCATCCTTTTACTAAATCTAATCAAATGCATTTAAAAGGAAGAAAATGAGAAGACGGAAAATTATATCGGAAGTTGGTAAAAAGTAAACAATTTAAAGAAAAAGGAAAAATATTAAGCTAAATATAGGGAAATTAAAGGGTGGGGGAACATATGTGAAAAGGAGGGAAAATAAAGTGAAAAAATAAAAGGAGAGAAAATTTGGAAGATGGTAAAAAATACTAAGTAGGAAAAAGATTCACTAGACTAACTAGGAAATTAGGAAAAAACGCAAATAAAAGGAGTTTGAAAATAAAAATATAATATAATATATTTAAATTTCATTTAATGGGTTTTACTTGTAACAAAAAATTTTCTTTCAAGTTAAGTCTGCTAAAAAAACAAAAAAATTGTTTGCAATAGGTATTTTATATTGTCACATAAATAATTTTTTGGCTATCAAAGGTTTATTGTAACATATTCTAAATTTCATGTTACAATTTAAGTTGTAATAACAAAAATTAGTTACAGGTATAAATATTGTCACAAAATTATTTGTTTCAAGAAAAATTTATTGTCACAAAACTAACAAGTCATTTACGATAAGATTTTTGAACTGTGTCGCCAATATTTTTTGGGACCATAAAATTTTACTGTAACATATTCTAAATTTTAGGTTACTACTTAAGTTGTAACAAAAAAAAGATAAGTTACAAGTAATAAGATTGTCGCAAAGAAACTTGTTTAAAGCTAAATTTCTTGACACAAAATAAATAAATTATTTGTAACAAGATTTTTATGTTGTCACAATGTTTTGTGACAAAAAAATCACTTGTCATATATTCTAAATCTTAGATTACAACTTAAGTTGTAACCAAAAAAATAAGTTACAAGTATGCAAAAATTGTCACAAAAACATATTATTTGTGATGATATTGTCAAAAAATTTCACAATACTAATTTTTGTGACATGAAAAAAATTATTGTAACAAATAATTGACTTTTTATTACAACAATTTTTGTGACAGTTAAATAGTTGTCATATATAGTGTGATTTCTTGTAGTGATATCTCCTGTGCTAAAGGTGGTGCCTAAAGTTAACACATGGATGTATTCAGGGAAATACATTTGTAACGACCCTATCCTAAGAAGAGTGGCGCCGGGGTAGAAGACCTGAGCAAAGAGCGGCCATGAAGGATGTCAATTGGGACAGGAATGAACCGAATCCATACCCAAAAGAGAGGGTTTTAAGTTTTTGCTAGTATGGGATGGTACAATGGAGAACGGTTAAGGATTTCGAGATTGTGACGGTATGGGACATTACAATTGAGAGAGACTTAAGAGATTTGATTGGTACTACCTATACCAACAAGGTGCACCTTCTTTTCAGTAGCCTACTAGGGAAAACTCCAAAGTTGAGCGTGCTTGACTTGGAGCAATCTCGAGATGGGTGACCTCCTAGAAAGTAATTTCCAGGAAGTGAGCAAGTGAGGACAAAGCTCACTGGAAAGACTCGTGTTGTTTTACGGTGGTAGTCGGTCAAACTCAGGGTGTTACAGTTTGGTATTAGAGCCAACCCTCTCCCAGTACGGTGTGGTTCGGGGATGAACCAAGCGGAAGCTGGTGAGCCTGTAACGACCCGGTCCTAAGAAGGGTGGCATCGGGGTAGAAGACCTGAGCAAAGAGCGGCCATGAAGGATGTCGATGAGGATAGGAATGAACTGAATCTACACCCGAAAGAGAGGGTTTCAAGATTGTGCTGGTATGGGACAATACAATTAAGAATAGTTAAGGATTTCGAGATTGTGATGGTATGGGACATTGCAATTGAGAGAGACTTAAGAGATTTGATTGGTACTACGAATACCAACAAGGTGCACCTTCTTTTCGAGAGTCTACTAGGAAGAACTCCAAAGTTGAGCGTGCTTGACTTAGAACAATATTGGGATGGGTGACCTCCTGGGAAATAATTTCCAGGAAGTGAGCGAGTGAGGACAAAGCTCACTGGAAAGACTCGTGTTGGTTTGTGGGGGCAGTCGATCAAACTTGGGGTGTTACAACATTGGAGAATGCTATAAGACAACATTCAAAATCTATATTATGTGTTGGTGTTTTGTCTTATTGCAATAGTAGTGTTGGTGTTTTGTCTTATTGCAATAGCAGTATACATATGCGTAGACCTGAGATACTAGTTACCTTGTTTAGGTGTTGCTATATTTTGGATCACAACTAAGGATCCTCTAAACTTGGTGATACGAATGATTACGAGTATAGTTGATGTCTTTCCATTTGTAAGCTTAGTAGTCAAGATGGTATCCATCACTCCAATTATAGAAATATAAGGAAGTTGTACCTTGGCCACTTATTATAAGTGACACACTCGTAAACCTCTGATCAGAGTTTGAGTTGATAGGATGGGATCCTAGTCAATAAATTAAAACCATTGAGTTGTGCACTTTGGTAGCAAGACTAAACTACTAAGGTAGCCTCTAAGGCTATTAGTGGACTAACACTTAAATTGAGTCCAAGAAACCAGATGGTACTTAACCATTGATGGATGGAGTGAATTGTATTAATATTATTGTAGAATCATAATTAAGCCATAAGCACGTGACGTTCTGAATATTGAGAGGTATAACACCCTTTGCTAGAGAGCCATTATGACCGATCAGAGTCATCAGAGTCCACTACGGCCTAGTACTTTAAGCTAGTCAATTCCTAGAGAGGAAGTTGAGCTAGGTTAAACTTTGGTGGCTCGATATTACGGGATCCTATTCCGACCGAGCCATGTAAAGAATTGTTAGACTAAGTCTAATCTAGAATAGTGATAAATGGCTGAACCATTTAATTGGTTGGACCAATTTTACTAGTTAGACCATTGTATCGAAAAATAATAAGAGAGATAATTAAATAAAATGGAAAAAGGGAACCAAATAGCGTAGTTCATGAGTACGGGGTATTGCATGAACTGACGAGAATGGATTTGTAAGAAAATTAATGGACAATTTTTGAGACAAAATTTGGGTGCTGTCTAAAGTAGTGTTGTGTGTGCACAACACTACATAAGGCCAGCAAGGCCTTGGGCTTAGCGGGCTTCACTGGCTGACCTCCGTGCATGATTCAGGCCCTGCTAGGCTGACCTAGTGAGCAGCCCAAAAAATGCCGCGCATTGCACAGCCTACTGGGCTGCGTAAGTGCGCAACCCAGCAGGCCAGTATAACATTGAGCAGCACAGCCCTTGCATGATGTGCTGCTATGGGCTTTGGGCCTGCACATACACTACTGGCTACCGACTAACAGTGTTTGGATGGAACTTGGGAGCAGGCTCCCCAAGCAAACCCCCAGTTGTATAGTTGGTTGCTAACTCTAATTTGATTTAAATTAACAATTTTGCCCTTATTTAATTAAATTCTATTGGTTAGTGTGGATTAAATTGTCCTTTTAATTTATTCCTACCACTGTAAAGGAGCTCTCCCCTTCACTTATTTTTCATCCCATTCTCTCTTCCTACAATTATTTTCTCTTTATTCTCCTTAGTAATCTTTAGAAAGAAATATTTACTTTGAATTAGGAATTTAAGGGATGTTCTTTTAGAATAAATTATTAGAAAGATCTAGTTGTCTCGTAATAGATTTTCGGTTCTACCTTTCTAGAAGGTTTTGGTCGGTGGTGCTTATGTGGATCATTTAAAAAGGGCTTCTACTTTGAAGTATGTGCACTCAAGTTAGGGGTCAGTCCATCGATAAGGACATGCTTCAACTGGTAAGTGGTTAAATTGTTATTATTAGGTCCTTTTATAAGTGTTTATGACCTAGAAATAATTATATGCTAGTTTATGTGGTCAATCATGCCATGCTTAGGAGATCCTTGGACTTAGAAAAATTTTGAAATTTTGCCATGCTTGTTTTGCATGTTCAAATCTACATATCTTGACCAACAAAAGAGTGAAGAAAAAGTGTAAAGAGAAGGCTACAAGAATAAGGTATTTATAGGACAAATGGCATTAACATGGCTTAATGGGGTTTAAAGGGGTAACCACACCTTTATGGTCATTGACCTTTGTAACCATACTTTATGGTCATTAATAATGGATGTTGTAAGAAATTTTATAGAATGAGGGTTTAAAACCCATTAAGGTCAATAAAAATCTGGTGAAAAAAATATGTTATGACAATATTTTTTCAATGCCGAATCACTGATTTAGCACTTCTAAATTTGACAAATATTCAAACTTTAAACTACAATTTCTCATTCACCATTAATCATATCAGGCGTATAATATATCATTGTAAAGCTCTCGAAGCGTACAATACAATGACATATTTCATGTTATTCAAATCATAGCTTTCTTATATTATAATTTAGCCTAAAGTAGATAATGCCCAATATTATCTAATATGTCGTATTACCAACATGATCAACACCTCAAAGTTAAATCATAGCAGCAAGGCAATGCTGGCTTGGCTTCTTGATTCCATTTGTCTTCTCTTACTAAACTATGATTGCCTTTGATGGATACAAGCATTGGCTTGTATTAAGGTCCAATCTTCTTAAACCCATGAGTTAAAAGATTGGACACTATTCTTAAATGGCCTAACACATCCCCAGCCCCCTAAACTTGTCCCTAATAGCCCCTCGCCCCCCTGAACTTTCAAAAGGACCTCTCACCCCCCCCCCCCCCCCAAACTTTTCAAAAGTTCCCCTCGCCCCTTAGAACTTGTCTAAAAGCCTCCACTTAACCTCCCACCTCAATAGCATTATGCTAGTCTCACATTAGAGAGTGTAACACACTCGCCTTAGGTGGTATAATTTGAAAAGTCAAACTAATAACATTCTGACACATGTTGTAACACCCCCTTATTGAGAGTGCCACAATAACTATAAACACCCAATGAATAACTCTACTCTATTATATAAAGTTCAATACTTATAGATTCAATACATACAAATACAAATATAGCGTTTCAAACTCCGAATTATTCTCCAAAAATTTCTCACACTGTCTAGTACATGCCATTATTCTACAAACCATAATATTACATTAAATTACAAATCCACCTCGAGTCTTTCCTTATTTGCTCCTCAAGCTGATCCACTTATTCCACTTTGGTCCAAGCTATCTACAAGTTCTTCACCCATGTGTAGAAAAAAAAAATACATGCTAAGCAATTTGCTTAGTGGTGTCCACAAAAGAAATATATCAACTTTGAACATTTTTAACACTTTAAAATAGAAACCAAGATTGTTAATTAGTCAAAAACAAATTAACCAACTTTATGGAACCAAATCACAAAACTTATGTAGTAATCCTTTCAAAGTACAATCAAATTTGTATCCAATTTTTCCAAACACTTTAACCACATATTGCCCAAAGTAAACAAGTCCTGAATAACGGTAAAATGGATACGGGAGCAGACAAGCCCGAAGCCGAAGCTTCAAAATCAATATATTGGTCAAGCCCGAAGCCGAAGCTTCAAAATCAATATATCGGTCAAGCCCAAAGTCGAAGCTTCAATATCAATATATATATATATATCATAATATCGGCCAAAGCCCGAAGCCAAAGCTTCAATTGTTTCTACAGTACTGTACCCCCCTTTATTTGCGCCAATCTACCATGACCCGTATTCTACTCGTTTAATAAGGGCAATAAATCAAAGTAACATCTTAAAAATTCCAGTATAAACCATCAATCATAATTCAGTATAACTTCAGTAATTAAGAAATCCAAATCCCAAATTTTTAAGCATCAAACTTCAATTAAAACTCAATAAAATTAATATTCACACTTTCCAGAATTTTTCTAGGTTTTGTAACCTGACTTCCCCTGCATTTTTCACTATGAAAAAATTATCCAATCGAAGAGCTTTCTTCTAAACATAATTAGCCACATGTCTCAGCTTTTTAAAACCACTAAAATCATAGAAATCCAAATTGTATAACCAAAGTTATGATCAAAATACTAAACAGTGTACAAAGCTGAGATTTTTCCTAAAACAGATTTCATGACTCAACTTCAAACGAAAATTTCACATTGAAAACGAACGAAATTGAACAAGATTTCTTCTGAACATATATTCCTTACTTTCTCTAGATATCAATAGAATCAAAAATAATTCAAATCGGTTTTATATAACGAGAGAAAACATTAAAACAAAACAGGTATACAAATCTGGAAAATTTTCCGAAAAACCGAAAAATTGAAATTTGAGACACAAACCTTTATCTAAGCTCTTTCTAGCTCTCTTCTACCTCTTTTGCTTTTGATTTGCTTGCACTAGCTTTCTCTACAACAGCCATATATATTTCTATCAAGATATTTTATAAATAAACTTCCTAATACCATAAATATGCTTAATCTACCATGATTTCTACTAATTAAGCTTTAATTTCATCAAAAATCACTCACCTTTAGTTCAGGTTACTATTTATCCGAACCTTAAAATCTGAAATCCTCTTCTTCTAACCTCAATTTAGTGAAATTGATGATGATAGAGGGCTTTATGATCGATTTCTAACAAGAATTTGAAGTTAAATCGAAGAAATCGGAAGTTTTTAGATTATGGAAAATTTGATAAGGTTTAGGAAGAAATGGAGAAGGAAATGAAGAAAACGATGGAGAAGAAGGGAGGCTCGATACATGTATTATTTTTCTTTCTTTCGTTTTTTTTTCAATTTTCAATAATGTCCTTTAATAATTAATTAAATGCCCAATTCATCCCTGTTACTTAATTAACTCTTATTTTCTCATGTCTTATATCCAATAATAATAATAATAACTATAAAAATAATTTTCATGATATTTTAATACCATAGTAATTTATTATAAGTAAATTTTGGAATTTTGGTTCGTTACAATTCTCCCCCTCTTATGAATTTTCATCCTCGAAAATTACCTGAAAACAATTGCGGATATTGAGTTTTCATTGTATCCTCCGGTTCCCAAGTTGCTTTTTCAACCTTATGATTCTTTCAAAGTACTTTTACCAAAGGAATAGACTTGTTTCTCAATTGTTTAACCTCTTTCGCCAAGATTTGTACCGGTTCCTCTTCATACGTTAGGTCGGGTTTGATTTCTATGACATTAGGAGATAAGATATGTGATGGATCTGATATGTATCTCCTTAACATCGACACATGGAACACATTATGAATTTTGTCAAGCATCGGGGGTAGTGCCAATCGATAAGCTACCGGTCCAACCTTCTCTATAACCTCATATGGGCTAATAAATCTTGGACTGAGCTTGCCTTTCTTGCCAAATCGCAGGACTTTCTTCCAAGGAGATACATTGAGAAATACTTTATCCCCTACTTCATAAGTAATATCTTTTCATTTTAGATCAGTATAAGACTTTTGTCTATCCGATGCAGCCTTCAATCTCTCTTAAATAAGTTTTACCTTCTCCTTTATCTCCTGAATCAAATCCACTCCCACAATCTTATTTTCACTAAGCTCGGTCCAATGTAATGGAGTTCAACATTTTCTTCCATACAATGCTTCATATGGCGCCATTTGTATGCTTGACTGATAGCTGTTATTATAGGCAAACTTCATGAGGGACAAATACTTATCCCAACTCCCCTCAAATTCAATGATACAACTTCTCATCATGTCTTCCAACACCTGAATTACTCTTTCAGATTGACCATCTATTTGATGATGAAATGAAGTACTGAAATGAAGTTTACTACCTAAGGCTTCTTGCAATTTCTTCCAAAATCTCGAAGTAAATCTTGGATCTCGATCAGAAATGATTGAAATAGGCACTCCGTGTAGTCGCACTATCTAATCTATATATAACTGAGCCAACCTATCAAGTGAATAATCCATCCTAACTGGAAGAAAGTGGGCAGACTTTGTCAATCTATCTTCAATAACCCACACTGCATCATGTTTCTTCTGTGTAAGTGGTAAAGACGTCACGAAGTCCATTGTGATTCTTTCCCATTTCCATTATAGAATTATTATAGGTTGCAACAATCCAAAAGGAACTTGATGTTCTACTTTCACCTATTGACAAGTTAGACATTGAGCAACATAGTTAGTAATGTCTTTCTTCATTCCATTCCACTAATAACAGCTCTTCAAATTTTGGTACATCTTGTTTGCTCCTGGATGCATCGCATAAGGACTACTATGCGCCTCATGTAAAATATTCTTCTTTAATTCTTCATTGTCTGGCCCACACAGTCTATCTTTAAAATATAGACATCCATCTTCTCGAACCATATAGTTGTCTACGATACCCACTTGTGTCCTTGCTCGAATGACCTTCAAGTCATCGTCTTCATTTTTTGCTTGCTTAACCTGTTATAGTAGTACAGGTTGAACCTTCAATTCTACAATTAAGGCTCCACTACTGGTAAGAGTTAACCTCATATTCATAGCCCTTAGTGCCATTATTGTCTTTCTACTGAGAGCATCTGCCACTACATTAGCCTTTCCTGAATGGTAATCAATAAGACAATCATAATCTTTAATGAATTCCATCCACCTTCTTTGCCTTAAATTCAACTCCTTCTGTGTTGGTAAATATTTCAAGCTCTTGTGATCTATATAAATATAACATTTTTCTCCATAAAGATAATGTCACCAAATTTTTAAGGCAAAGACTATTGCAGCCATTTCTAAATCATGAGTAGGATAATTCCTTTCATGATTCTTCAATTGCCTGAAAGCTTAGGCAATCACTTTTCCTTCTTGCATCAAAACACACCCAAGACCACTATGAGAAGCATCACTATAGATTATAAAGTCTTTTCTAGGCTCTGGTTAGGTAAGGATGGGTGCTTTTGTCAACATCGCTTTCAACTTTTTAAAACTTTCTTGACACTTATGATTCCACTCAAATTTTGCATTCTTTTGAAGTAGTTTCGTCAGCGGAGCAGCAATTATTGAAAATTCCTTCACAAATCTTCTATAATACCCTGGTAAGCTAAGGAAACTTCTAACTTCCATAGGGTTCTTTGGTGGTTTCCATTCGACAACTGCTTCTATCTTTTTAGGATCCACTTTAATTCCTTTTGTAGAAACAACATGGGCTAAGAAAGAAACTTCTTCAAGCCAAAACTCACATTTGCAAAGTTTGGCATACAATTTATTTTCCCTTAAAGTTTGGAAGACTATCCGCAAATGCTGATCATGCTCTTCCCGTGACTTAGAATACACCAAAATATCATCAATAAAAACCACTACAAACCTGTCTAAATACAAATAAAAGACACGGTTCATAAGGTCCATAAATGCAGCTGGTGCATTAGTAAGACCAAATGGCATCACCAAAAATTCATAGTGCCCATATCTGGTTCGAAAAGCCGTCTTTACAATATCATCATCTTTCACTCTCATCTAATAGTAACCCAATCTCAAATCAATCTTGGAGAAGTATTTGGCACCCTTGAGTTGATTAAATAAGTCTTCAATCCTTGGCAATGAATACTTGTTCTTGACTGTCAATTTATTCAACTCTCGGTAATCAATACATAATTGGAGCGACCCATCTTTCTTCTTAACAAACAACACTGGTGCACCCCACGGGGATATACTCGGGCATATGAATCCTTTGTCTAATAATTCTTGCAACTGAATCTTTAACTCTTTAAGTTCGGTAGGTGCCATTCTGTATGGTGCTTTGGATACTGGTGCGTTACCCGGTAATACATCAATTGCAAATTTTACCTCTCTTTTCGGTGGCAGCCCCGGTAGTACTTCTGGAAATACATCGGGAAAATCACATACCGTAGGAATATTCTGCAATTCTAACTCACCTTTCTTTAATTCTAGAGCAAAGATTAGGTAGGCATGACATCCCTTCCTTACTAGTCTTTTACTCTTCATAAAAGAAATTATGTTACAGAGATAATCTGATCTTTCCCCCATAATAACTATTTCTTCTCCATCAGAAACTTGAAGTGACATTCTTTTGTTTTTGCAATCCCCAACAACTCGATGTTCCGATAACCAATCCATTCCCAAGATAACATCATAATCTCGGAAAGGTAACTCAATTAGATTTGCATGGAAAAGTTGATGTTGAATCATAATAGGGCAATTCATATACACTTTGTTTACTATCACACTGTGTCCTAAAGGATTAGTCACTTCAATATTTTATCCTAATTCTTCTACATGCAACCCTTTCTCTTATGCTAATGCAGTACATATATATGAATGAGATGAACCAGGATCTATCAAAGCATAAACATTGTGATTAAAGAATGAAAATTTACCGATAATAACTTCAGTAGATTCTCGAGTCTCAGGCCCTTGGATTGTATAACTTCGCGCCATTCCCCCTGGTCTACCACTCTGCGGTGCTTGTTGAGCCACATTATGTCCACTTACCTCACTAGCATTTCCTCTTCCCCTTCCACTTCCACCTTGCATTGTAGGAGTAGGAACTACTGTAGGTGCAGATGTACTTATCTATCTTTGAGGATAATTTGCAATCAAATGTTCCCTCGAGCCACATTTAAAGCAGACTTTACCTTTTCCCCAACATTCCCCTGTATGCATCCTTCCACAATTAGAACATTATGGAATATTTCCTCTGCCTCGACCTAAAGGTACACTAGGCGCTGATCCCGTACTCATGGTTTATCTCGGTGAAAACCCTCTGAAATGATATTGTGTTTGTTCTGATGTTCCCTTCTGTTTCTTACTTCGAGATTCTGAACTAACTGGACCCTGTGACCCCGTTTAAAATCTAGATCTTTTAGCCATTCTTTGTTGTCTATCTAAATTGATATTCTCAATGCCCATAGCAGCATCAACCAAGTCATTGAACACCTTAATCCTTATTGTAAGTAAATGCACTCTAATTTCATCATTCAGCCCATCCTCGAATCTCTTACATCGCTTTACTTCACTGTTAATGATATCACGAGCATACCTCTCTAGTTTGAGGAATTGAACTTCATATTCTGATACAGTCATTCATCCCTGTCTCAAAGACAAGAACAATTTCCTCTACTCATCTTTGAATCGTTCACTAACGTACTTCTTATCAAATTGTTCTAAGAAAAGACCCCAAGTGATTTCTCCGGGTCGGCTTTCTCTCACAATATTATCCCACCACCTCCTAGCTTGTTCTTTGAGTAGACCTTGCACATAGTCTAATCTCTCTTCATCTGTAAAATGAAGTCTAGTCATACACCATTTAGTATGATCAAGCCAATCTTCTGCAATTGCAGGATTCACTGTATCCCCTTTGAAGTCATCAGCCGGAAGCTTCTTGATTCTTTCAAGAGGAGTTCTCTCCTCTCTTCTTTCAATGTGAGGTACTACAGGAACTTGAGGGATTTGTATATTTTGTAGTACTTGTATGATTACTTCAGTAGTCATATGCTGAAGTAAAGTAGCTTGTGCTGCAGTAGGTTGTTCAGGAAAGCCATGAACTGGTGGAGGTTTACGTCTTTGTTCATCCCCTTTTCTAATACGAACCGTACTCTCAACAACCTCTTCCTCACTCTGGTTGTGACTACTACTAGCCATTACTTATTCCTGAAAATTGGACTAAAGTGGATCAAATAACTAACATAACACATTTATATCCTAAATGGCATGTATATACTAGTCCTAGAATCGCCTAAACCTCGCTCTGATTCCAACAAATGTAACACCCCCTTATTGGGAGTACCACAATAACTATAAACACCCAATGAATAACTCTACTCCATTATATGAAGTTTAATACTTATAGATTTAATACGTATAAATACAAATATAGCGTTTTAAACTCCAAATATTTCTCACACTATCTAGTACATGCCATTATTCTACAAACCATAATATTACATTAAATTGCAAATCCACCTCGAGTCTTTCCTTATTTGCTCTTCAAGCTAATTCACTTATTCCACTTTGGTCCAAGCTATCTACAAGTTCTCCACCAAAACAAATGTAACACCCCCCTATAGGGAGTGCCACAATAACTATAAACACCCAATGAATAACTCTACTCCATTATATGAAGTTCAATACTTATAGATTTAATACGTACAAATACAAATATAGCATTTCAAACTCCAAAATATTCTCCAAATATTTCTCACACTATCTAGTACATGCCATTACTCTACAAACCATAATATTACATTAAATTACAAATCCACCTCGAGTCTTTCCTTATTTGCTCTTCAAGCTGATCCACTTATTCCACTTTGGTCCAAGCTATCTACAAGTTCTCCACCTATGAGTAGGAAAAAAAACTACACGCTAAGCAATTTGCTTAGTGGCGTCCGTAAAAGAAATATATCAACTTTGAACATTTTTAACACTTTAAAATAGAAACCAAGATTGTTCATTAGTCAAAAACAAATTAACCAACTTTATGGAACCAAATCACAAAACTTATATAGTATTCCTTTCAAAGTACAATCAAATTTGTATCCAATTTTTCCAAACACTTTAACCACATATTACCCAAAGTAAACAAGTCCTAAATAATGGTAAAATGGATACAGGAGCGGACAAGCCTGAAGCCGAAGCTTCAAAATCAATATATCGGTCAAGCCCGAAGCCAAAGCTTCAAAATCAATATATCGGTCAAGCTCGAAGCCAAAGCTTTAAAATCAATATATCGGTCAAGCCCGAAGCCGAAGCTTCAATATATATATATATATATATATATCATAATATCGGCCAAAGCTCAAAGCCAAAGCTTCAATTATTTGTACAGTGCTGTACCCCCCTTTATTGGTGCCAATCTACCCTGACCCGTATTTTACTCGTTTAATAAGGGCAATAAATCAAAGTAACATCTTAAAAATTCCAGTATAAACCATCAATCATAATTAAACATAACTTCAGTAATTAAGAAATCCAAATCCCAAATTTTTAAGCATCAAACTTCAATTAAAACTCAATAAAATTAATATTCATACTTTCCAGAATTTTTTCAGGTTTCGTAACCTGACTTCCCCTGCATTTTTTACTATTAAAACATCATCCAATCGAAGAAATTTCTTCTAAAAATAATTAGCCACATGTCTCACCTTTCTAAAACCATAGAAATTTAGATTGTATAACCAAAGTTATGATCAAAATACTAAACAGTGTACAAAGCAGAGATTTTTCCGAAAATAGATTTCATGACTCAACTTCAAATAAAATTTCACATTGAAAACGAACGAAATTCAAGAAGGTTTCTTCTGAACATATATTCCTTACTTTCTCTAGATATCAGTAGAATCAAGAATCATTCAAATCGGATTTATATAATAGGAGAAAACATTAAAACAAAACAGGTCCAAATCTGGAAAATTTTCCAAAAAACCGAAAAATCGAAATTTGAGACGCAAACCTTTTTCTATTCTAGCTATCTTCTACCTCTTTTGCTTTTGATTTGCTTGCACTAGCTTCCTCTACAATAGTCATATATAATTCTATTAAGATATTGTATAAATAAACTTTCTAATACCATAAATATGCTTAATTTACCATGAATTCTACTAATTAAGCTTTAATTTCATCAAAAATCACTCACCTCTAGTTCGAGTTACTATTCATCCGAATCTTAAAATTTGAAATCCTCCTCTTATGACCTCAATTCACTGAAATTGATGATGATAGAGGGTTTTATGATCGATTTCTAACAAGAATTTGAAGTTGAATTGAAGAAATCGGAAGTTTTTAGATTATAGAAAATTTAATAAGGTTTAGGAAGAAATGGAGGAGAAGGAAATGAAGAAAATGATGGAGAAGAAGGGAGGCTGGATACATGTATTATTTTTCTTTCTTTCTTTCTTTTTTCAATTTCCAATAATGTCCTTTAACAATTTATTAAATGCCCAATTCATCCCTCTTACTTAATTAACTCTTATTTCCTCATGTCTTATATCCAATAACAATAATAATAACTACAAAAATAATTTTCATGATATTTTAATACCATAGTAATTTATTATAAGTAAAATTTGGAATTTCGGTTCGTTACACGTGTCATTATTTTTTTAAGGGAAATTGTAAGGATTGGAGTTAACTTACTAAAATATTTACATATATACCACGCTTGTTATTTATTTCTTAGTTTTGTTTTTTTATAAAATATTTACAGACTTACGGTATATATGAACTCTTTCCTCATTAACTTTTTTTTCTCCCATCCATTGTTGCGATTTTCTGTCTGACTCCTTGCTTCATCTCGATCTGCTTTTTCGATCTTCTTCTCCATCTATTTTTGTGTTCTTCCTCTTGATCCGGTATCGAGTTTCTGATTTCTTTATGTTGTTCATTTTTTCCTTGTTTTATGTCTAATTATTTTTGTTTTCTTTTTGCTGAATCCCTATTTTGGACCTTTTAGTTGATTTGTTTGATTTCTTTTACCGGATTCTTATTTTTATTTGAAGATTTATTGTTCACATTAGAAGATATTGTTGCTTTGGTTCATCACAATGGAATATAGACTGTTGAATATAATTTGTCTCTTTTAGTGTAGTTGTTGGCTTGATTTCTAGGTCAGCTAGTTTTTCTGTGTTTGAAGGTTCTATATTGATGTCAAATGAACAAAATTTTGATATTAAGATTGAATTTTAAGTTACAGATGGATATCCTCCTATGGAGATTAAGAATGATTTGGTTGTTCGTATTTATCTCTAATTGAAAGCTTGAAGTAATGTGATAACTGAGTATCCTTTGTGACAACATCATCTACTATATCTGGTGATGCTCAAGGTAATTATTGCTTCATATTTGGCTTTACATCACTGTTTTACACTTTACTAATCAATATGTGAGATGTCTATCATATTTCCATTTGATATCTAATAGATCTCTACTAGGTATCTACTAGATGACTCGTAGTTTTGTTATTTTCTTAAGTAGTTGTCTATTAGATGTCTACCAGACATCACCTTGATGTCTACTATATATCTACTAGATTGTATGTTGTGTCTCAAAGTTTCTAGCATTTATCTACCATTTGTCAAGTAGATATCTAGTAGATGTGTATTAGATAATTTATTCTTTTGATTTATATGTTTTATTTTTACTTGTTTTCTGTTTATATGCTTTTTATGTTGTGATTCCATTTTTTTAAGTGTTATAATATTTTGTCAATTGAATTTTATATCTTTATGTTTGTCAATTATTTTTTTGCTTATTCTTTGAACATATTGGTTATTTTGTTGTTGTCAGGTTCTATAGTTAGGGAACTACTAATAGTATTGTACCTGTTTTAGAAGAAGAGATTGTTTCCAATCCTTGTATTTCTAATGGTGAAGAATAGTTTCGTGATGATAATTCAATTTACACAAGAAATATAAATCCATTGCCTTCAAGTGGTACTTGGGTTTTACCTGATGATATTAAGCAACAAGTAGTTTGTCCTCCGGATGTAAAGGCAAAAACAAGGTGACTTAAAAAAGAAAGGTACCATACAGCTTGGGAGAAAGGTGGCACGTCCTCCATTTTGTAGTAGAAACAGACACAATAAGAGAACTTGTCAGGGTGTAAAATAAAGATTTATGTTTTGTTATTATATCTATGATTTAGCTGAACAACTAAATATATTTGATTCTTTTTTTTGTATTTATTGAACTAATAAAACGTTATGTTGAATCTTTTTTAAGTTTGTGTTGCTTTATTTTTAATATAAATTATGAGTCCTTTTTTCAATCAATTATCTACTAGATGTCTACTATATTTCTATTAGCTGTCTACTGGGTTTCTGCTAGGTGTGTTTGCAACTCTTTTGTCATTCTATTGTGCACTTTAGTACATGAATAATTTTCTAATATTTCCCTTTTTTTAATCTATGAAGTTTGTTTTATTCTTTTGTTGTTCCTTATTTGTGCTCATTTTTTTGTTTTAAAAATGTTTAAGTGTAAGAAACCACATGTTTTGTTTTTTTGTATATCCAGTAGACTTCTAGTTGTTTTCTAATAGAATTCTACTGGATATCTAGTAGACTTCTAATATTTGTCTAATAGTCATTTAGCAAATGTACTTGCACACAATTTTTCTGTAAAAGATTTTAGCTATAAAACACAATGATTAGCAAACAAAATATCATAACCAGTCAAATTCAGTAGTTTCAAACAGATTTCTGATTAAATTACTTAAATCCCCATCAATCACACAATCTTAAGTTCAAACAACTACTTGTTCAACCACACAAGTTCTATCTACATTTCAAATACAATCATTTTAAAGTCAAGTTCCTACATCTTCCATTGTTCTCATATACTCCTCGTCACTCACGATTTTATTTTCAGCATATTCACTTCCATTCTTGTACAAACTGAGAGTAACCAAGTTCCTTAGACTTTGACATCGAAGTCTTTTGGTAAGCCTTTATGCGGTCTTCGTCATTCTATACTTTATCTTTGCTTTCTTCTTTGATTCTAGTAGGGTCTTTATATCACTCCTTTTTATGTCATTTGGGTTCTTTGGGAAGTACTTCTTTATGAAATTCTTGGACTCATTTCTCTCTAGCAAATTGAAATCCGTTGGTCATGTTTTCAGTCTTGACATGAGCAAGAAGTATTCTATCAAAATTAGTAGTTTAATGTCTACTAGAATGCAGATGCATCTTCTCTTTGACTGACTAATTCCTCGTACTAACAGGTTGTGCATAAGTGTGTTATGTAGTTTCAAATTTGATCCATTGAAAAATTTTCCAAATATGCTCTCCTTTAGCATGTTTAGCACATTTATCTGTAGGTTTTCTTTCAGGAATTATATGACCTTGTTATTTGCTATTGTTTTAACCTCAGACACCCATTTGTTATTTGAAGGGTACATGAGATTATATTTCTTTGCCGGTTGACTGCTCCCTACCTGTAGTAGTATTAATATGAGAAATTTCGTAAGTTATTCCTATGTCGTAACATTTTTTTAGGAAATTCATGAAAATTGAAACCATAAGTTGACAGACTTAGTATTAAAACTAAGTCATACTAGATCTATATGACATCTAGTAGATATCTAAAGACATCCCATAGACATTTGGTAGATAGCTGACAAATGTTTATTAGACATCTAATATATAGCATGACACTTTACATGTATGCATCATAGGCAAGAAGATGCATCTCAATTGTTTTCAATATTATATCTATCATTGTGCTTGTAAATTTAGCAAGATAATGTAAATACATACGTACATGAACTTATAGACATCCGTTGAATCTCTGTTCTACATTTGGTAGTCATCTAACAAACATGTGTTAGATATTAGAACTTTTTAAGTTATTTGTACATCAGAACTAATACACATTTAATGATATCTGTTGCCAGCCAATAGGTATCTTTTTTAGTCATCTAATTTTTATCTAGTAGAAATTCAATAGATATTTGGTAGATATCTAGTAGATATTTGGAAAATATCTACCAGAGATTCTCTTTATAATCTATTTTTAACATATCTGTTCAAATTTAGGAATGCATACCTCTTGTTCTATTGTTGCTTCTATTTCCATTTGCTTTTCTATAGTTTCCGATGCTTTGCTCCTTGTAATTGCTCTCTTTGGAGCCATTGAAATCTGTTATATAGTGTTTTGATTAGTGAATGAAAAGAAAATGAACAAATAACAATGTTAGGGTTTTTTTATTTCTTACCTTTTGAATACTTTCAATTATCGACTACGATTCGTCAGTTGGAGCAGTTTCTCGAACAACTTCAGCTTCTAAAGATGATTGACTTGTTTTTGAAGAGGTTAGGAGCAGTTTCGTAGATCATATGAACGATTGTCGGCATTTTTTGAATTTGATTTCCTTGTAATCGTGAGAGGGAGAAGAGGAAGGGTTTTGGTGTTAATGTTTTGTAAGGACCGTATGTTTGAAAAAAGTTAACGTGTTTGTCTTTTTTATCACTATTTTTCATCTTAAGCCAATTAATTTGGGTTTTTTTAGCAATTCTGTAAGAAGCCATTTTTTAAAAAATAAAAAATGGAAAACGAAATTTCAATTGAAATTAGAACCACAAACAAACGAAGGCGAACGAATTGATACCATCCATTTTAGAATCTAAAATTAACTATTCACAAATACACTTAGTGTTTATCCTAATTTAAAATCTGAACAAATTGACGAAGAAGAACAAACTGAACCCACCCATTCAATTCAGTAAGCACCGCAATTAGGATCTACCCGCGGCCACTTAATTTTTGAGCTTTTTCGAGCTCAACATTATCTGGAAAGGAGATGAGAAGAATGAGTGAGAAATAATGGAGTGAAAAGGGTGCCGAGAGATTAAAGGAAAGGGAATTTTTCACTAATTGCAGTAAAGGGAAGAAGCAAAGAGATTAGCACCAAATAGTTTACCTGATTGCTAACTTTTGAAGGTAAATTTCCTAAATTCAAATTCATGGAGATGAGATCTGAAACGTATATTCGTTATAGGAATTGAAATTGGAAACAAGAAAAGAAAAGATCCATAATTAAATTGGTAATTGCCCATAAAAAAAATGCAATGAACAGTAAACATTACCCTAATTTGGCCAAGATAAATGGCCATAAATTGGGAGGAAGAGTTGGTAGATGAGAATCAAGTGGACCAGATAATAAATTGAAATCATAATAGAAACGCCGGCAGTTTCTGTTGGAATAATTATAAACGCCAACGGTGAGATGAAAGCCGATGTTGGGGATTGGCGAGAAAATGAAATTATGAAATCTTAGGGATTAGAAGGGGGAAAATGAAAGGTGGATAAGATAAAGTGGCAGAGTTTGGGTTAAGGGTGTGATTTGGTACGATGAATGTTGAGATCACAGACAAAACCGTAGAGAAGAGGGAGACGTTCAAGCTTGCCGGAGTTGTTCTTTGCTGTAGAGGAAGAAGACAAGGGGATTGCAAAATTTAATTTATTTTTTTTCAAATTTACACCTAGCATTATTTTTTATTTTTTTCATTCAAACTTTTAACTCACTCACTTGAAAAGTTAAAAATTAAAAAATCATTGTTCATGTCAGCACTGGGGGCCCTTGGTTGTACTTTAGACAAGTTTAGGGGTGAGAGGTCATTTCAAAAATTCAGGGAGCGAGGGGCTATCAAAGATAAGTTCAGGGGGCTGAGGATGTATTAGGCCTTTTTAAATGGATTCTCTACTATTTCTTCATTCTTTTAAAAGCAGTAGAAAAAGAATGAAGAAATAGCAGAAATTTAGAATATAAACACTACAAGAAACAGATGCATTTGTAACAACAATTTATGTGTCACTAAAATTGTTGTCACAAAAAAAGAGTTATTGTGACAATAAAACTTTTACCATCACAAATATATGTTTTTTGAAATTTTCTATTGTAAAGTTGTCACATATAATAGATGTTTTATGACAATAGTTTATAATCATAACTAATAATTTTATGTGACAACTAAAGTTGTAACCGATAATTTAGAAATTATTACATTAAAAAATTATTGTCACAAAAAATATATATGTGACCACAAAAAAATCTTGTTACAAATGTTTTATTAGTTTCGTGAAAATAAATTTAACTTGAAATAAAAAATACTTGAGTTACAAGTAATAGTTGTAACTAAAATTATTTAATATTTGACAATAACATTTTACTGTCACCAAATATATATATGTGACAACATAGAAAGCTTGTTGCAAAAAATATATTATTTTTATGACAATAATTTCGATTTGAAAAATAAAACTTTGGTTACAAGTAAAAGTTGTAACTAAAATTATTCAATATGTGACAATAAATTGTTATCGTCACAAAAACTATATGTGTGACAACATAAATAGCTTGTTGCAATAACTATTTTACTTTTGTGACAATAACTTAAAACAAAAAAACTTTACAGTTAATTGTAACTAAAAATATTCAATATGTAACAATAATTTTTTATTATCACAAAAAAATATATGTGACAACATAAAAAAACTTGTTTAAAAAAATAAGATGAACAAAAATACTTAAGTTATAAGTAAAAATTATAACTAAAAACTATTCAATATGTGACAACAAATTTTTTATTGTCATAAAAGCAATATACATGACAACATAAAAAGCTTGTTCAAAAATTATATTACTTTTATGATAATAAGTTTAACTTGAAACAATAAAATACTTATATTACAAGTAACATATGTAACTAAAATTATTCATTATGTAACAAAGTATTTTTTATCATCACCAAATAGGGAAATTACAATATAGTTATAGGTTATTTATAATGAATAATACCATAAAACCTTTTACCCTAACCTTAAACTCTAAACCCAACCCTTAGTCCTAAACTATTAACCCTTTACCTAAAACTGTTTACCCCAATCTTAAACCCTAAACCATTAACCCTGACGTATAAATGTATTATTCATAATTTCAATTCGATTCATTTCAATTTAGGTTTATTCTCAACTCTATTTAAATCAGTTCATGTCCATTCATTTTTAATTCAATCTATTTCAGTTTATAGTAGTCTAAACCCTAAAATCCAAATGTTGATAATAAATATTTATTGTTTAAATATTTTTTTAACTACTGTGGTTGGTATTTCATATATTAATAAGATTATTTTTGGGAATATTTTCATATTTATGAAAATAATTATTTAAAATACTTTTAGAACTCTAAATAAATGATTTTCTAAACCCCAAATCCTTTTTTTTAATATATTTACAATTATCTTCATTGAGATAATCTTCTTCGGGGCTTAGTTATAGTTAAGGCTCCTTACCCCTCCCAACAAGTGTATTTATTGGGATTTTAATCTTGCTCTCCACCCACTTGTACAGCCTGTATTGTCAACTATGCTACACCTTATTGGTCCTAAACCGTAAATCCTAATAAATATATAGTTAATTTTTTAAAATGTCTTAATTTACTCATAATAAATAATATACTAGATTTATAAATATTTTCTTATCTTTTAAAAAAATAAAATTACTCCACTAAGGCAAATAAAATTATTTTATAATTAATTACTAAAAATTAAAATTAAAGCCTTATATGTATCTAATAATGATAATAATAATAATAATAATAATAATAATAATAATAATAATAATAATAATAATACAGTCAATATTTTATATATATATATAATGTTTAAATAATATTATTTTTATAAATATTTTCTTATAAAATGAAATTAATATATATACATATAACTTTTTGTCTCTCTCTAACCTCAAAGACTTCTCCCTCTACGTTAGGTTCACTGCTCTCCTCTCTCGAATCATTGTCATTGTCTCTCCTTCCTCTGTTATTTTTGCTCTGTCTTTTGTCTACCGTCATCGCCGCTCCTTCATCACCGCTCTGCCATCGTTTCTCCATCTTCAGCACTTCCCCAATAAAGACTTACATTCACAAACCTAAATTAACCATAAAAATTCTCAAATGACCCAAACACCCAAATCATTTTTATTTATTGAAATTAATTACTAAAATAAAATGTTAACAATAAATTTGAAACAAGTATATAAAGGTTCTCTTCTCGGCGGTTTCTCTATCTCATTGTTAATAATAAATTAAAAAATTATTATTATAATTTTAAATTATTCTTAATTTTTTAGGAATTTAATTATTATTAATTTAATCTCCCTATAACCAAGACTCTACCCACTCATCTTTACCATTATAACCTTAATAGAATAGCTCTTTCTTGTTTATATTGTTCCCTCACGTATATTAATTATTTAGTTATTAATCCATTTTAGGGATGTTTGTAATATTTATGTTGTTATTTACTAATTATCATTTTATTTATGTTTATATTATAAATTATATATTATATGTTGTCATCATACATATCATTTCCCTTTCACATTCTCTTCCCTCGCTCGTCCCTCTCTTTCTCACTTTCCGTTTGCTATCTCCATCATTGCTGGCCTTCTTCACCGACTCCATCAACGCCTCCACCGCCGTTGGCCTTCTCTACCGTGGTTGCCCTTCTCCACTGTCGCTGATGTCAGTGTTGACTTTTCTTTTTATTGGTGTGAGGCAAAGGAAGCAGAGTATAAAACTAGGGTTCCAGTTCCCCTCCTCCGACTGTACAACTTTTTTCTCATATGTTTTTTCAGATCTAGGTACTTCTTCTTTTTCCTCCTCTATCTCTAATTTTGTAATTTCTGCTGTTGCCGGCGCCGTCGACCTACACTGCCATCGTTTCCATACATGCTTGATTGTAGGTGAAAATTTGGGGTTTTGTGCTTAGAAGATTGTTTTTTCTGTCTTAATGGCTTTTATTATTGTTCTTGTTTCACATTCAGCAATTACATAAAAACCCCCCATTCAAATAAGTATATTATAAGAATGATTTTGACCCTATAGTTTAGGAAATTACTCTATTTACTGACTATAATTAAGTAATTGTTATTAAGCTGTTAGTCTCTTGTTTTTGCTCTGCAGAGGGGATGGAAAGAATCACAAGTGAAATTAAAAGTAAGAACCTATAGACTCAGTTCATAATGCTGCTACAAGTTTGGGTAAGTTTATTCTCACCCACAAGATGGTCTGGCCAGTTCTTCAAATGATAAATTGATTTTCAGAGGTTATAATGCTTATATGTAGTTTATATGTTTAGCGGATGATAATGTGTGATATGATGTGTGTCAGTGTGTCCGAGCATACTATTTGAAACAAGTCATTATAGTAAGTGGGTAATGGGTATTAGCCTGTCTCCATATGTCTTTGTTGGAGTTGGAATTTGATAATGACTTCTCTGAATAATTTCTATAATAAAATTATGTTCTATGTTGAATGTCAATTGTTAAGTTCTATGGTTTTTCCCCATAAGTTTGCTAGCCTGCAAATTTTTCTTTTTAAATTTATATCCTCCTTGCGTTTATTTGGGCACTGTAAAGTATCATTTCATGGTTTAAGGCAGTGTTATTAATTTTAAAAGTGTAGTAATTTGTTATTCTCACAAGCTATATGTGTGATCCTTTTCTGTAGGCTCTAGAATTTCCTAGTTTCTAAAATTGAATGAGGGCTATAGTTAAGTTTGCGCCACTTCCCTTTTTATTAATTTTTGCCGAAATATGTAGTCTGTTAGAAATAAACTGAGATCAGTAAACTGAGTTAATTAGTTATTGTATTGCATTAGTGATTAATTCTTTAATCATCTTGAAGATTAAATGATTCATTCTAGTGTCACTTTCTTTTAACTAGCTTATTAATAAGCCCTCCTAAAGCTACTTTATAATAGTAATATGATTAGTTAATGAAACAAAAATGAAATAGTGGGAAAAAAGTCAAATGATAAATCAGAAAACTGTGGGCTTAGTTGTGAGTATGCCCTGCTCCACAAGGGTTCATTAGTAATAGTATGTTGCATACTTAAATTTTCAGCATTTTTGTGTGAAGTGAGTCAAGGTTGTGCTTCTAAATTTTCGTCTTTGTCCTAAATGTTGTCTCATTATTATTCTACTTGGCAGATAGTGATTATTTTGTAAACTGGTTGTCTCATTTCACACCATTAGAGCTCTTGGATTTAATTATTAGCATGATTTTTTGATTTTGTGAAGGACAACTGAATTGCATTGTCCTGTTGGTAGTATTTAGCTTACAGTAGGATTTTATCAAAGCTGATAAGTTTCTATGTCTATAGTTGCCGTTAAATTGAAAAAAGGGAATCAATAAAAGCCATAGTTATTAAAGGCTCGCCTCACGCAAGGCTCAGGGTCCTGCGCCTCGCCATACCTTAGGCGAGGTAGTGTTCCTCAAGCGCTCGCTTAGGCGCGCCTTTTGGTGTGCGCCTCAGGTACACTTTTATTTTTCAAGGTTTTAGTTTACTTTAATGTTTATTGTCCGTCTATTTTTAAGAGTTTTAACAGTAATTTAATGCTAGATATTCCTAATTCAATTTCTATTAAGGCTAGATTAATTCAAGGCTAGATATTCTTAATGTAATATGTAGATTTTACATATATATGTACATCTAACAATTCTCTTAGTTCTTTTTCTGGTATTGTTATTGCAGTTAACTTCACTTTTCAAGAATTTGTGTTTGCAAATTTTGTGCGCCTAGCGTACCTCAGGAGCGTGCCTTTTTTGCGCCTCGCCTTTAGGTGCGCCTAGTCCCCTTGGCCCCTGGGTTGCGCCTAGTTCCTTGACAACTATGATAAAAGAAGCATACTGTCCTGCCTATGCAAAATAAGTTTCTATGTCAAGTAACTCCTGCATGCAGTCTGCAAGATGAATTAGATCACCTTTAGGTGTACGTACCCCAGAAAGTAATTGCCTCTTCCACTTACTGTAGAGACATTAAGTAAATATTTAAGAAGAGTATTGCCTCTTCCATCTCCTGGCCTTTTTTTCCTTTAAATCTCATATTTATCATTGGAGTTGAAGCAAGTTAACATACTTGCAGTTTTGGATTTCCTCTGTCAATTAATATATTTGTTTATCCTTGAACTCGTGGTTCATCAGTACTGGAGAATGTGGAATATGTTATGGTTCTGGAAGGAGTTATTGAAATTGATTTGCAAGTACTTCTGAATCTGGAGAAAGCTCACTTTAGCACGAAAGCTTAAGGTTTCTCGACAGAATGTATTGTAGTACTCTCTGATGAGGTATACCATTTACATATTGGCATACCTTTAAGCATCTCTATTTCCATGTTGTTGCCATCTAAAAATTTGTACATGTACATTCTATGTCACATCTAAAAATTTTGCCCTCTTTGTTCTTTAATTTTGTTGGGCCTCTGAATTTGAGCAGGTAGGTGGTTTGGTAGTTTTAAGATGCTTTTCACTTGATCTATTAAGCTCATTTATTTGACCAATAGCCCATTTCTCGTCTGGTTTTGGAGTTATAGGTGAATGAAGACATGGTTTACTAATCATAGTAAATGACGTTATTACGTTTACGTGTTTATGTTGTCTTTTGGTTATAGAAATTCGTTGTATGCATTGTTGAATTGTGTGTTTATGTTTGTATTTGGTTACAGGAAACAATGGTTATCATCAGCAGACCAGATGAGAGGTGCAAATATCTCAAACTTAGCTGCAATGGTATTCTTGCACATACGCTAGATCAAAATAATGACCCTAAGTTTCAGATGTATGTTATTCAAAAATAAAGGTATGCTCTTTTATATAATACATGTAATTAGTCATACATACTGTAGACTCTGCTTAAGCATGCAAAATTTGGAATATTATTTGGAATTTCTTATGGTTATAGCAATATTTTGTATTGTAATATTGCTAAAATTAGAAAGTGAACCCTCCCTAGAGTTTCAGGTTGGACATTTTTAAACTTAATATCATAATGATTAGTTTCTATTAAATCTCTTAACTTTTTTTATCCCTAATTCTATTCCAAGGGTTAAACATGTGCTAGTTTTAATATCTATGCTTTTGGATTTTTATTTGCGTTGTTATTGCTTGCTTAGTTGTAAATCCATTGGAAATGGTAAATCACAAAATGAGTATTTTTAATTTATCAACATCAATTACATCATACTTTCGAATAGGTGCAATTAATGAGGTATTGGTGTTTGCTACAAGTCTACTTCTAGAATATTTGAGCTTTCTGTCACAAGTCTTTCATGACTTGCAATCTTGCATAACTTTCATTTGATTCTTTTCTTTAATGTTCTTGTTAGTGAGGCTCTAAATTATAATAAGACGTAGCTAGTACTTTCATTTTATGTATTTCAACACAGTATATGCAATAAATCATGTTCATTATATCGTGCATGAGCATGAAATTGTTTTCTTGGATATATAAGCTAGTAGTTTGAAGAATGTCTTTTTAAAATTGTTTTGGGACCTTTTTATTTATTTTTTTCTCTTATACCCTTGTTCCATCCTTATCAAGGATTTTTTTTTGTTTGGCTGAATGACATCTTAATTTTTTGGTGGATATGTTTTCTTAATGCAGGCTGTTTTACATTACTCTGACATACACATGACATCATCTTCTTCAATTAATCGGGATTTGTTTTTACATTCATTGTCGCTGATAGTTCCCTTCAATCCAAAGTTATGAATATTTGATGTAACAAATATATATAGACAGAGACGGAAAAAAGGTAATTGATGTAAATGTTACTACAGTAAAACATTGTCACATAGTATTTTGTGACAACTAATAAAAGTTATGCAATTTCAGTGTATGGTATTGTATAATACGTGACAACTATTATCTATTTGTGACAACAAACAAGGAAATATTATTTGTTACGGATTTATTAGCGACGATATCTTTGACAACTATCCTTGTGATATATAGTCTTGTGTGATAGCATCAAAACTTATTTGTAACGTCAATTATTATCACAAATATAATAATGTGACAATAATATTATGTGATAAGTTTTTTTTTCCAGTTACATAAAAACTTGTAACTAATAAAAAATACTGTGTCAATTAAATTATTGTCACAAAACATGTAATATACATGACAACTTTATTGTCACAAATAAATTTTTACGTGACGACTTTTTTATGTTGTCATGTAATTTTAGTTCATTTTGGTGTATTATATGTGACAAGTAGCTTATTCGTGACGACAATATTTTCTTTTCAGTTACAACTAATGTTGTCACAAGATATTGTTGTCACAAAAAACTAAATATTTGTGACAACATTTTGATGAAAAAATGGACATATCATTTGTTATGGAGTTATTAGCGACGACCCGTGATAACTATTTATTGTCACATAATATTATCTGTGACAACTTCTTGCTATTCTGTGACAACATCTGCTGTCACAAAAAGTTTGATTTCTTGTAGTGAAAGTTAATTTATGCAAGTACTATTCTTTTTTATTGGAGAATACGTCAATAACATAAATCAGAGGCAAAAGAACAACCCTAATCGAGGTGGACAAAAGACTAAGTCCCCTACTTATCGTGGAACCAGTTGCTTTGGCTAACAAAGTAGCTTGAATCGCAGACCTACTAGCAAACATTATTCTAATATTTTGAAACTGAGTCATTACAAGTTTACAATCCGGACAAATAGCACCAATAGGAGAGTAAAACACAAGGTCATTATTAAGAGCATTGACCACGTTGAGAGCGTTAGATTCCAGAATGACGTTTTCATAATTTTGCGCCTTCAGCCAGCTAAGAGCTTCTCTACAACTCATCGCCTTAGTTAGGAAAGGGTCATCTCCGCACTGAAGCAAGACCGATCTAGAAGCCAGGGTATGTCCCATACTATCTCGAAGAATGCACTCGTGCCCAATGGAATCCGGATGGCGAAGAATACCAGCATCAACATTATACTTTAGCCAACATATAGGAGGGGCATGCCACATTGGGTCGAAGAGGAAATCGTCGTACTCTCAGCCCATTTATTTGCCGAGCACCATTCTTCATAGAAGCCCAGGCCATGTCGTAAAACTTAAGATGTAACTCTAAATTTTTTATTCCAGACTTGGTTATTTCTTCTAGCCCAAATAGCCCACATAACACATGCCACTTTGTTAATAATCTCGCTGCCTCTAGTGCTCACCCAACACCACCACTCAGTCATACCATTGATTGATGCTGGCCAACCCTTACCAAAAATGTTATCCCGAATAGGGTAATCATAGACACAACTAACAATAGCGTGAAAGACATCTTCATTTGCATCACCACATAGAGGACAAAGGCGATCGACATCAACATACGTTTATCGAAGTCTACATAGGGTTGGTAGGGAATTAGTTGCGATCTTCCAAAGAAAAGCTTGGACTCTTAGTGGTACATGGATGCTTCAAATATTATTCCAGGCCTCAGATAAAAAATTTGATGGTAAATTATTCACCCCGGATAAACCAAGCATCGCATAATAGCAAGATTTAACAGAAAAGCACCCAGACCATTTCAACCTTCAGTAAATGGCGTCACTATGTTGCTGCCATGCTAGAGGGAATTTATGGACCAGTGACTTATAATAACAATAATAATTAAATGAAAAGATATATAATTCAACATTTTTTTAGTCATGCTTAGTTGGAGATATGGATATTTATAAAATAACGTAAGCAAGAAATTGTGGTTTTTCCTCCATGGACCCATGAAATTATGCAATTAAAGTTAACAAGTACAAAATTAGTAATACAAAGTTACATAGGACATGATCATGTGGTTGCTATTAAGTGATCAATTGATAATACACTTGTTCATTGCCAAACTTTCTTCAAAATAATTTTCCTTTTGCTTAAAAGCTCCTTTTTTGCTGTCATAGTGTTTACCAAACGATAGGAACATAATATACATCATCATATAACTAAACAATATTAATAAGTACACAATCATTGTATTTACTACCGAGTAAAATTCATAACATTAATCTAGTAGCTCAAATTTAATAAACATTACAACAAGTTCTACATGGTACGACGGAAAATTAGTGAAAACAAGAACAAAAATAGATTTTGCGTATAGCTACGTTCCCATGTATCCACAGGTATTGCTTGTGCATGACGATTATGCCGATTATGCTTCTCTCTCTTTTTGGGTTTTATTTGCTTGAAGTCATGTTAAAGTGTGGGCGCACACACCATCAGTGAGGGAACAAATTCACAACATTGAAGGGACTGAGCTAGAAGTGTCTTTGAATCACAATAAGGGACCTCAAACTCTTGCCATTACTGAGAAGGGGGAATCTTGGGCTGATCTAGCTGAGCAGGATGAGGCTACGAAAGAAGATAATACTTGGGAAACAGTCAAGAGAAAAAAGAAAACTAGTCGGCGTAGTTTATCGCCGAATGCGAGAATGAAGGCTCTTAGAGATTCTATTATTGCCAGTGCTTCCAAAAGCACAGGATCTAGTGCTAATGGAAGCGGTTCTACATGTAACATGACTGCGGTTATGCCAACTGCCGCCTATAAATGGAAGCCATTTACGGTCTAGAAAAAGAAAGGTTTAGTGGTCGCTACTAGGAAGTATGCTTAACGTGACCACAGGAAACCGAGCTGATAGGCTCCTTCTTTAGGAGTTTAATTATTATATTCTCTTTCTTTCCTGTTTATATTTTCTTTTCTTTTTCTTTTTCTTTTCTGTTCTATAGATAACTCACAAATTTAATTCTTTTTCTCTTGGTTTAATGTGATAATTGGAATGGTTTGTGCATATATTACGAATATTCAGGTCTTGGGCATTATCTGAGCTAACTTAGAAGTTTTGGAGTTAATGAAGCATTTTGGTAGCTGTTTAGAGCTGAGTTGCAGTTTAACCTAGAGTCCAGGATATGCAGTTCGAACTCAAAGTGTTTAGAGCTTAAACATACATCGAATTGTGTTGATTTGGAGTGTTTTCATTGACTTGACCTCTGCTGACCGGAACCAAGTTGACAGATATTGTTGAGTTGTTTCTTGATTCAAATAGAAGACTGTTTTGGAATATTAGTCTTACTCAACTTCCTCTTCAGGAATTTTCAGATTCACATAGGTTTTATTCCTTAATTATCTCATGCCTATTTTATCTCTTGAATTGTTTAGGATTTTAATAGCTTTTATTTTAGTAATGGACTTTATTTAAGGATCTTTTTCCTTGTTTAGATAGAGTTTGTTTTTAGTTTAAATAGGCTGAATTATTTCCAGCAGATAATTCGATTATGGCTGGGTATTTTCTTGTTTATAACGTGTTCTTCAGTATACTGTGGTACTTAATTTTGAATGGAAAAATCAGCTTGTTTGTCTTGCATTATGAGTAGCTCTATTCATTATTCTTTTGACTAAGGAGTTTGCTTGAGCCTATTATCAATCGGGAGGCTCGCTCTCAACCTTATCTCTGATTTCAGTTTTTGAATCCAAATCGGTAATATCTTTTATTGTTTTCCTTTTGATTTCATCAATCTGGCCACTTGCTGATTCTTGAAAGGTTAAGCATATCGTTATTTCTATTGTGTTTATGCTATCATTATATAGTAGAAAATTCTAACAAACGGAATTTTCTAAAAGTTTTGTGGTTAGATTCGAGTTAATGCATTTCTTTGTGCTATCATAAAGGTTTGAAATAAAGTTGGTTCTTGTGCTTAAAGCCTTTTTGGAATTAAACCTTGTTAGCCATCTACAAGTGCATTCTGAAATTGAGGGTAATGAATTAGCTATCTAATATCATCCTCAAGTCTAAAAAGATCTTTAATTATGCTATTTCATGATTAAGCCAACTGGCTGATAAATTCAAGAAACCTATGCTTCGTGCCTGTGATTGATTGATTTTATGCTAAAGGTATACTTGGTCAGAAGAGTCTCAAATCATATTTTTACTACCTTTAAATTTGCAAGTTTTTATATTTTTTATCAATCAACCTCTCAACCCCCATTTATTTATTTTATTGCATTTTCTTGGTGTCAGATTAATTTAAGTTAATTTACTTGTTCCCTGTGGAGATGATCCCACTTTCAACTTCTACAAATTTTGTTTACTTTAGTGTAAACGGGTTCATAATTATTTTTGTCAAATTCGAAGCTTGTCAAATTTTGGTGTCGTTGCCAAGGAATTAAGTACTAATTAATTTTCTTTTGTTTGATGACCAGGACTGATCAAGGAAGTGAAAAATTCTTCGATCCTAAAATAGAAAAGACCGCTAGATACTTAAGAAAAATCACAGAGAGGAATAAAGGGGCTGCAAATTCATCCAACAAAGAAGAGCTAAAAAAAGCTGAAAGAAGAGCTGAATTTTGATCTTGCCACTATTTTCTGACTAGGTAGACAGCTCCAAATCTGATCCTTCAGAGCAATTTGAAGACGAGATCGGGATGGCAGACAACTGCACACTCTGCTAGCTAGCCATTCAAAGGCTGAATACATCCAATTTTTGCATCAACTTTCCTAAAGCTCCAATTGACTTTAAGCTCAAATTGGGTCTAATCCAACACTTGCCAAGGTTCCATGGAATAGAAAAGGAGGATCTGAATAAGCACTTGAAGGTTTTTTACGGCATTTATGCTGGAATGAAACCTTCAGGAGTTTCTCTAGATCAAATTTCATTATGTTGTTTTCCTTTTTCTTTAGAGGATGCCGCTAAAGAATGGTTATATACTATCCCTGCAGGTACTATCACTTCGTGGCCTGCTCTTGAATCTGCATTCTTGGCTAAATACTTTTTGGCCAATAAAGCAATCACGATAAGAGTGGAGATCACATCTATTTGGCAAAAGGAGACTGAAACTCTGAAAGAGTATTGGGAGAGATTTTAAAAGCTCATGGAGGCATGCCCAAATCACGACATTCTGGAGAAAGGGCTAGTTATATACTTCTACTACAAATTGCTTCCTTTGGAGAGAAAATTCGTTGATACGGCTTGCAATGGAACTCTAATTGACAAAACGCCTGTCGATGCTAAAAGGCTCATCTCTTCGATGGTTGTAAGTTCACAATACTTTGGTGACCCACGCCACACTTTACTGAGAAAAGTCAATGAGGCAAACACTTCATCCATTGAAACTAAGTTGGCTGAACTCACTTCTTTGGTTAAGTCTATCCAAGTAGGAAATTCAAATTGAGTAGCCGTATGTGAGATTTGTTCGATTGTTAGTAACACAATGAACACTTATCCCACTTTCTATATAGATGAACAAGTAAACCCATTGGTGGATTCAATGGCCAGTAAAGGAGATATGACCCTCATTCCAACACTTACAATTCGGGGTGGCGAGATCACCCAAATTTTAGCTATGCTTAAAGAAGCCAAGTTTCTCCATAAAATGCCCTGCCGAGGCAATAAAATCTTTAATCTCAGCCTAATAAAACAACAATGTCACTGGAGGAGATGGTGACAACGATGGCAGCCAGTACACTTCAACACCAATAAAAGACAGATGTAAGCATTCGTAACTTAGAGATCCAAATGAGCCAAATTGCCACTAGCTTGAGTAAGTTAGAAAATTAAGGTAAGCTTCCTTCTCAAACTAAAGTCAATCCTAAGTAAAATGTTTGTGCAATAGCTATTCAAAATGAAAAAGAATTTATCATTGATAAATCTAGATACGTCATTGTTAACTTGGACTTAGGGTAAACAAATGCGAAAACTTAAAATCAATTTTAAAGACCATTCCAGAAAAGGAGATAAGTATTAATGATAATAAGGAATCATATTTGAAACTTACTGACCTCATAGCCTTCCGGCCCCCTTTTCCAATAGGTTGTTATAAACCAAGAAGGAAAAGGAGGATGGCGAACTTATGAAAATTTTTAGAAAGATGGAAATTAACATTTCGTTCCTTGATGCTATTAAACAAATCCCCATATATGCTTAGTTTCTTAAGGAATTATGTTCAAATAAAAAGAGGTTAAAGGGGGATGAAAGGATATAGGTTGGGGAAAATGTGTCAGCTATTTTGTAAAGAAAGTTTCCTAAAAAGTGTAAAGACCAAGGTATGTTCGCTATCCCATGTAAAATTTATGGTGTGAACATTAATTGTGCTATATGTGATTTAGGAGTTGCTATCAATGTTATACCTTTATCGATTTATAAGAACTTGCAAGCTAATCCTTTGAACCCAACTAATGTAGTCCTTCAACTTGCTGATAGGTCCATAGTTCATCCTGAAGGAGTTTTGGAGGCTATTCTTGTCCAAGTTGGTGATTTAATATTTCCTGCTGATTTCTATGTATTAGATATGGATGATGAAAATCCTTCTTACTCTTATGACTTGTTGTTATGTAGACATTTTCTTATTACCGCAGGTATAAAATTGATGTTCGCTTAGGTACCTTATAAATGGAGTTTGGTGATGAACTTGTGAAATTCAAAATGTATGATGCTATGAAATGTTCTAATGATGTAGCATGTGTATGTGTTGTGGATGTGAATGGTTCTTTGGTGCATGATTCAAAGGGACTAGGGGTTGATATGAATTTAAAATTTTGTAACAAAGACACAAATTCCTTTCATGTTTATACAAAACTTCATATGAACCAATTTCATATAGGGTAGAAAGTTTTACTCCAAAACTCCAGACTGAAAATGTACTTAGGAAGATTACACTCAAGGTGGGAGGATTTGATTTTTGTTGTTACTAATGTTTTTTCTCATGGTGTGGTGGAGATAATAAGTTTGGAAATGAATAAAGCTTTCAAGGTTAATGAGTTTCATCTCAAACCATTTGATGAAGATTTCCAAGCATTGCGTACTAAAGGTTTCAGCTTCAAGAGACCAAGCTCCGAGCCGTGATGAGGCAGCTGCAATGTTGAGCTAACGACAATAAAAAAATGCGCTTCCGGGAGGCAGCCCAGTGTTGAGCATGAACTCATGCTCATCTCTTTATCCTATTAGCTTTGTTTATTTTTTTCATTTTAATTTTTAGTTAATTTATTTTTTGTTTAATAAGGGCATAAAGGTAATTCTCTATTCAGGTTGTCTTCAACCTTGGTTTTAATTTGGAGTTTCATTTTGCTTTTATAGGTGGAAAGTTTGTTTTTAATGGAGGATGTGGCATAAACGGGTTAAACTTTATTGGTTGATAAGGAAATATGCAAAGGGCCCATGATAAATGAATTAAACCATTTCAAGTGGTCAAGCGTAAACGGTAAATAAGGGAGTATAAAAAATGGGCCCAAGGTTGTGAGTCAATCCATATACCCATTTTACTTTACCATCCAAATACCCATATACCCATTTTCACACAAATCCCTAATTTCTAATCCTCTCACTCAGCCGTCACACATTCTCTCTCTTTTCAACCTAAAATCAAAATGCCACCACTCTCTCTTCCCTTGCCGTCGCGCTGTCCTATGGCTCGAACCAAAACCACTACTCGCCGGCCTCCATTACCGTCGTTACCACCCACGATGCAAACTTAGAAACCCATTTCATCGGAAAACTCACAACCACCAGCATCATCAGTTACACCGAGATTGCCAACCGTCACCATCCTAACCCATAAAGACGCTATCACACCAAAAGCCACAGCCACTGATTCCCCTCCGTCATACACCTCCAGCGAATCACACATAGTAAATTCCTCCACCTCTGATTCTACGATCGATAAGGCAGCTACCACTACATCATCGGTAAGGGAACCAATTCTAACACTACAGGCAGGTCCACTGGCGACTAGAACGCGCTCCCATTCAGTCCCAACTGAAATCTTACCGACAAAGAATGTTGCTTCTAAATTGAAATAGAAAAAAATCAAAAGGGAAAGCCATGAACAAGAAGGTAGTAGTTTCTGGTTCTAAGACGAAAGCGAAAGAAGTGGCACTCGATTGCTCCAGAACTAAGAAAAGGGCCACATTAGCGAAAGGTAGGCCAGAAAATTCCCAACCTTAGGTAAGATTCTCCGAATACCTAGATTCTAAATTTTTGCATTATGATACACTTGAGGTATTAGGAATAGATGAGGCTATTGAGAGATACATAGGCAATATTGGTTAGGAATCATTTTTTTAAATGCATTTGCCTTGTTGTCAGGAGCTTATAGAGGAATATTTTGGGAGTTATGTCTTTAATCCTGATAATGCTAATGTTGAGGTTGAGACTCTTGGAATGGTCAATTTTTCCATTTGTGGTGAGAGTTTATCTTAAGCATAATAGAATTTAATATTCATTTGGGGTTAATTACTTAATCTTTTGCTGAATCTGAGGAATATAAGAATGGAATTTATGATTATCCTAAGGATTTTAGAGTTGCCGAGTTTTTTAGGTTTTTGAGTGGCTTGGAATTTGGTGTGTATAGTTCTAGCAAATCCACTAATGCATGATTCACCGACTTTGCACTTAAGTATTTACATCGATTGTTATCTTTTGTGTTTTCTAGGCGAGTTACTAATTCTCCAATTGTTTCTAAGATCGAGCTATTATTTTTGTGGAGTATGTATCATGAGAAATATGTGAACTTAGGCTATTAGATTGCACTTCAAATGAAAACTGTAGCTGAGGGTACTCATTCTGTTCTTCTAGGACACTTAGTGACTCAATTTGCAGTCAATTAGAATTTGCTTGATCACAAGGGGACAGACTTTGATATTGTTTTTTTCTATGCAACCCCTTGACTTGAATAGCTTATGTAGGATGGGATTAATCTAGAATACCCCAGATGGGCATTTTGTTTTTAAAGTTGCTGGTTCTGATGACGATCCCTCGGTCCTACATCTCCTTGTTGATAGGCTAGATAGAGTCATACAACATCAAGAACGTCCTACAACAACAACATGAGTGACAAGACCAAATTATCACATTACTGTAGCAGCTTCTACAGCTCCAACAATGACCTCAAGAGGCTGCCCTGAGCCTCCTCCACCAACAGGTTGCATCTTTCCTTAACTACTTCTTTCAATTCTTTTATTTATGCAAAATTGAGGGCATTTTTGCCTAGAAGTGTGGGGGTGGGGATTTTAATACCTTTTAAGGGTCCTAAACAAATTTTTGATCTCTTGGTAACAACTTTTTGCCATATTAACACCAATAGGCCACCTTGGTTTCAGCCACAAAATTGGAAAACATTCACTATGAAATAAATTTTTATCTAACAAGTTTGATTTAAATCGGTTTAAGCCACTTTCGTTATTAGTTTTGGGGAACTTGAATTAAGATTTCTTTGATGGTTAGAATTGTTAAGACATTCTTGTAAAATAGACACAAAAGCTCACCTAAACCAATGTGCATTTTATTTTGATGATTATGTTGTTATTGTTTTTGAATAGGAAAAAAAAGAAAAAAAAGAAAGAGAAAAAAAGGAAAAAGAAAGTAAAAAAGAAAAAAAAAAGAGAAGAAAGCAGTTTGAAAAAAAACATTTTTTTGGCAGCCTATGAAGCACTCCTCTAGCAATGCCTATGAGTGGAGCTAGTAGCCACCTGGAGGTAAACGAGTAAAATCCGCTTACCTTATTTTACCAGGCACGATTTAGTAGGTAATGGAAGTAAAATTTTTTGGTTTATGTCTATTCTAATTAGCTTGCCTTATCATTGCTTTACGTTTATTGTAATCGTGTTATTCTTTACATTGGTTTGTTTGGGTTCGAGTGTCAAAATTTTGAAGAATGTAATAACCATTTTAATCCTTAATTAAGTTTTCTTTCAAACTTCCCTATACTTTAACTTGATGCTTAAATTTATATGAATCCTTGCTAGATATTTATTTTGTGGTGAGTTCTTTCCAATTTTGTTGGAAGTTCTAAGCTGTGGAAAATTTGGGTGTTAATTGAGACAAAAAGTTGTTCACTTTGATTCTAAATGTTTGCTTGAGGACAAGCAAAAGGTAAGTGTGGGGGAATTTGATAACTCACAGATTTAACTCTTTTTTCTGGTGGTTTAATGTGATAATTGGAATGGTTTGCTACTGATTTTGTGCATATATTACGAATATTCAGGTCTTGGGCATTATTTGAGCTAGCTTAGAAGTTTTGTAGGTAATGAAGCATTTTGGTAGCTGTTTAGAGCTGAGTTAAAGTTTAAGCTGGAGTCCAGGATATGCAGTTCGAACTCAAAGTGTTTGGAGCTTAAACATACAGTGAATTGTGTTGAATTTAGAGTGTTTTCATTGACTTGACCTCTACTGACCGGAACCAAATTGACAGATATTGTTGACTTGTTTCCTGATTCAAATAGAAGACGTTTTTGGAATATTAGTCTTACTCAACTTCCTCTTCAGAAATTTCCAGATTTACATAGGTTTTATTCCTCAATTGTATCATGCCTATTTTATCTCTTGGATTGTTTAGGATTTTAACAGCTTTTATTTGAATAATTGACTTTATTTAGGGATCCTTTTCCTTGTTTAGATAGAGTTTTTTTAGTTTAAATAGGCTGAATTATTTCCAGCAGACAATACGATTTTAGCTGGGTATTTTCTGGTTTATAACGTGTTCTTCAGTATACCGTGGTGCCTAATTTTGAATGGAAAAATTAGCTTGTTTGTCTTGCATTATGAGTAGCTAAATTCATCATTCTTTCGACTAAGGAGTTTGTTTAAGGCTATTATCAATCGGGAGGCTCGCTCTCAACCTTATCTCGAATTTCAGTTTTTTAATCCAAATCGGTAATATCTTTTATTGTTTTCCTTCTGATTTCACCAATTCGGCCACTTGCTGATTCTTGAAAGGTTAAGCATATCGTTATTTCTATTGTGTTTATGCTATCGTGATATAGTAGAGAATTGTAACAAATGGAATTTTCTAAAAGTTTCGTGGTTAGTTGATAAAAAAAAAGTTTCGTGGTTAGATTCGAGTCAATGCATTTCTTTGTGCTATCATAAAGTTTTGAATTAAAGTTTGTTCTTGTGCTTCAAGCCTTTCTGGAATTAAACCTTGTTAGCCATCTACAAGTGCATTCTGAAATTGAGGGTAATGAATTAACTATCTAATATCATTCTCAAGTCTAAAAAGATCTTTAATTGTGCTATTTCATGATTAAGCCAACTAACTAATAAATTCAAGAAACCTATGCTTTATGCCTGTGATCGATTGATTTTATGCTAAAAGTATCCTTAGTCGAAAGAGTCTCAAATCATATTTTTACTTCCTTTAAATTTGCAAGTTTTTATATTTTTTATCAATCAACCTCTCAACCTCCATTTATTTATTTTATTGCATTTTCTTGGTTGTCTGATTAATTTAAGTTAATTTTCTTGTCTCCGGCAGAGACGATCCCACTTACCACTTCTACAAATTTTGTTTGCTATAGTGTAAACGGGTTTATAATTATATTTGGCAAATTCGACGCTCGTCATCTGTTGTTCTTTATTTTTTTTTCTTTTTTAATAAATGGAGGCCAGATTCAGGTACTCAACCTTTAACTAAAAAAAGTGTGGGCGCACAACAAAGTCTCCATGCTTTCAGCTACTACATTAGAATTGTTGGAGTAAAGAAGAGGAATAATAGAACTTGAACACAAAATAAATATTAATTACTCATTAACTATAAGAATACAATAAGAGGAAAATTAAGAATAAAAATTAAACTCTCTTTCTTTTATTCACTCTACAAATTCTGCATTTTACTCTCATTCACTCTACAAAAAAATGCAGAATGAACATGCCTTATATAGGCACTTGTGTCTTCAATAGATGGAAATAAAGTGATCCATGTATCCCATTTTTGAACCAAGTTTTATTGAGAATTGGTGTCCTAATTTTGGCAACAAATTTTATCCTTCTAATTAGCAAGTGCCCAGTTCCATTCTCCTTCCTTTCTAATATATTTTTTAATTCTTATTTTCAAATTAAGTTTATTTTTAATTTAACAAGAATTTCCATACATATTGATGATCTGAATATACTAGGAAATAATACCATATTAAGATAATATAAACGGTCATGTATTATTTCTAAAACATAAAACATATTCAACTATTTTCTGAAAAACTGATAGGGTTACATGCAATAGCTTATATGGAGCCTAAATTTCCAGATTTTCTTAAACTTGAAGCAACATAAAAGAGTAGATAATAAACCTTAGTCGATTCTTTACAAATTACAATTCAATCCTACATGCAAAATCAAAAATTTCTAACTTGATCGTGCTTGTGATTTCTATACTAAGAGATCATCAGGTACCAACAAGGCAAAGTACCTTCGATGATATGGCCATCAATCGACTTTTTAGTTTCCTTATTTCTGAGATCCATAACTAAGTTAATAGTTATAGTCAGAATATTCTAACTCCTTGTTAAACACCTCATTAGCCGCAGCCTCAATCATCGCAATAGCTGCAGCCTCAATCGCATCATAAACAGCGGCCTCAATCTCATCATTCGCAACCTTTTCTTGATTCTTAGTCTAAACTTGAGTTGAGTTATCTGAACGGATAACCGCATCCCTCTTAATTACCTTCCCTTTGGCCATGGTTATCCGTATCAATTCGATCAGGTTTTTCAGGAGAAGTACCCTCCTTCCTTGTCATGCTTTGAGCCCGCTTGTTCACTTTATTCTAAGTCTTGGTATTATCCACAGACCTATTGTTATCGGGGACCACAACTTTAGATATCCCCATATGTTTCTCCTGGGGCTGAATCCTCCTACAAGCAGCCATGGTGTGCCCTAAAGAGTGATAAACAATGCAAAGATCAGGGATATTCTCATACTCAACCATCACCTAGAAAATACCCTCTGCTGTATCCACTCTAATCTGATCCATGATAGGTTTTGATAAATCAATGTCAATAAGAATTCGAGCATAGTATCTAAATTCTCCATCTATAGTATTTCGATCAAATTGGATGGGGACTCTAATACCTTGGGCGACAATGGTGAGAAGACTACGATCCCATAACTCCCATGGTAAATTATGAAGGCGCACCCAAACCTGAGAGGAGGTCAATTTAATGGTTGTGGGATTAACCCCAGCCTTCTAAATAGAGAAATGCACAATGCCCGGTTTGAGATTTAGGTTTCTTGTAGACCAAACTTTTTGTAAAGCATCTGCCGATGGCATAATTATATGAAAGAAACCTTTACCTAAAAATATGAGTTTCCAATCCATCTTCCGATTCCATATAGAATTGAGTTTGTGTTGAAAGTGACTCTAAAGCTGAATGAGTCAAAAATAACTTATTTTGAATAAGTCTAGTTAGTTGTTAATGATATCATTTTGAATAGATTTTATATAATTGTGGCAGATTTTTCTGCACATAAAGTTAAGTTTTTCATGTATATAAATATGTGGTTTATAATGAATAATATACACAACTCTTTTGCTAATTTTCTTCTTCATTCCTTCTATACTTTTATGCCAAATAAAAACAACATGGTATCAAGAGCATAATTAATCTTAAGGGACCTATGATCTAAGATAACCAACCAAAAATATCTTTACTTCATACATAAAGCCTTAAAGCCATAACCAAATCCTTATAAATACAAAGCCAAATACTGTGGAAGTTGTTGAAGAAGACTATAAAGTTCCTCCATTAGCTAATGAACCCATTGTTTTCAAGATGAAAAGCCACAAAGAAATAAAGCTGCGGAAGTTCATTGTTACAGTGAATATCCAACGGGAGGAGTTATTTTGACTCCACTCAATGCCCATAAGCACAACCAATGACCAGTGACCAATGACCAATGACCAATGCCCAATGCCCAATGGCCAAAACCAATAACCAATGCCTATAACCATGATCCATGCCTATGAATCATGCCTATGATCCATGCCCATGATTATATAATAATTATTAAAGTCAACTCAGAACTACTAATTATAAAAAAAACCCGGTCATTTGAATAAATTCCCCTTGAAGGACACACACCAATGATTAATCCTCATATTTTATATAACATACTCAGTACAATGTGTCTCCATTGAAAGAAAAATTCATGAATGCACTTAGGCTATGTTATCTTATAATCAGGATTATAGGTTCAATTTAGTTCAGGTTTGTAAATTTACACGGTTCAAAGTTAAAGAGAACAAGGCCTAAATCGAGTGGGACAAGGAAACATCATAAGGAAATTATACTTCAACTAAAACACTATACTCTTTTTGAGAGAGATGGAGAGAAACCCTAGGATCAGCCGCCACACCCACCACCGTGACATCAACCACCTCCGCCACACCCACCACCATAACATCAACCTCCACCGCCCTCACTCCCACAGTATTTTCAACCACCACCACTACCCACACCAGGATTTCGACCATCACCTTCAATCCAACCATTACAACAATTTTGACTACCATCATGAATCGAACTATGGCCATCTACACAATAGCCACTCCAATAACAAGCATCACCCCTGACCCATGACCACATCCAAGATCCCTCCCTTCACCATCGCCACTTAGAGATTCCCATATATCACCGAAACCCTAACCCTAGCTCTCGGCAAGCAGCCCATAACAAGCTTTACTTTGAGAATTTTCCAATTGAATATGGTGCTGACTCAATGTGCAAGGTATTTAAGAAACATGGGGATCATGGGATAGGTTTATGTAGCTAGGAAGAAGAATGCCAGGAACCTGAATTTTGGCTTTTTAACCATAGATTACTCTTTACCAATTCATGAAGTCTTACACAGATTGAACTCGATGAACATCAAAATTGTTCAACTTCGTACTTTCAAGGCAGGATACTCAAGATTAGTGGATCCACCTAAAATTTGTAATCTGATCTTAGCTCCCTATAAGACTCAGAGATAGAAACTGATATTTTGTGATTCCTTTAGGGGGAGAAATCATATGCAAGGATTGTTGTAGAACAAAGAATTTTCATTGAACCATCGTCGGTCAATCCAATACCTGCTACATAGGATTTAAAACATTCCAATGCCGAATCACCTAGGGGCCATGATCTTATCGTTGAGATGGCCCCTTGGAAAGATAAGTTATACTTGGTCTTTCTGATTAATATCTCAAATATTCGAATTAATTACAAATTATTGCTTGATCGGGGTTTCTATGTTGCTTTTACTGCACCTATTGGTAGTGATTCTGTCATTGTTTCATTTAACTCGGTGAATACTATGCATGAATTTGTAGGCGGTGACTGGAAGGTTATACAACATATTTTAAAGGATGTGAAGTTCTTACCAGCTGAATTTTGACCAACCGAATGCATTATGTACTTGGACTTCATGGGTATCCCCCCAATTTTGATTGGGAGAAGCTGATTAGACAATTGGCTGCTTCTTTTGGCCATATTGTCTCTCTGGCTTTTGACTTCAATAGTCCAGATCATCTTGATGTGGTATCCTGCCTTGTTTTGGTCCCTATTAAAACCATAAATCATACGTTCAAACTTATTGTTGGTTCAAGGGAGAACCCAGTCCACACTAATCTATGATAAGGAGTGGGCTGTGACCATTGCAGTGATTATTACATTGATTACGTTTCGGATGTTCAATATGATTCAAGTGAGATATCGAGTGACCCTAGTACTTCTAACAAATCCCTCCAAGAAGATATTCAATCAAGGAACACGGAACATTTGCCAGTCGTTCCTTTCAAAGATAATTCAGTAGTTCATAGCACTTTCGTACCGAAAACTAATAGGCCTGTCATGGAACTTGCACCTATACGAATGTCTAGAACCCTATAGGCTGTTTTAATGCATCCTTCCTTAGATACGGTCTCTTCAGGACCAGACATCTCAAACATGAACCGAATAATCATCTTATCCTAATCACAGCGTGCGCCGAATATGGAAAAGTAACTTACTATAGATATGGGAAACAAACTTAGACTATTCAAACCATGCATGAAGCAACTATTATGGCTACAATGGATAATATGGTTGATTGACAAGTTATCTTTTCTCAATAAGGTATTTTCTTTTCTCATGTCGTTAGCTTTCCTATGTTGGAATTGTTGAGGGGGTATTCATAGGGGTTCAAAGCAACAATTTGTATCTTCTTGCATTCGTAAGCATAATCTGGGATTTTTTTTTTATCTTACTAGAGATGAAGCTCGAGCAGGTTTCTGATATAGTGGTTTGCTGTTATTGGGGACATAATGATTTTTCCTTCCACTTCATCCCTTCTATTGGCCTTTCTGAGGGATTTTATTCGCTTGGAATTCAGCCCTTCTTTAGGTTTTGGTTACTCATTCTACTTCCAGATGGGCATTACCCAAATTCTCTATGCCCCAATTTAACTTTCATATTCTGAGCCTGTATGCGCCAATCAATCATATGAAGAGAAATGAGTTATGGAGGGAAATTTTACCTATTATCTGTGATTTGTATAGGGTACTAGTATGTGGGAATTTTAATGAGGTTTTGGAAGCATCGAAATGAGTGGGGGACAGATCTACTCCCTCTATTGCCACTTTTTAGGATTTTATCTTGGAAGGCGAACCTCAGGACCTTCCACTACAGGGTTATGATTGCACCTGGTACAATAGGCTATCTTATTCTTATATTGACAGGGTTCTCACCTCAGGTGGTGTTCTGGACATTTGGTCGACTATGTACATATCAATGATAGATACCACTTTATCTGATCATCTTCCTATTTTGTTCCGATCATGTGTTCCCCCTACCTCGGGACCGAGACCTTTTAGAGCTCTTAATTTGTTGTGGGATAATGCTAAAATTTTACCATTCATTCGAGGTTCCTGGCATTCTATTTGTATCGCCCACGCTAATAGGGATATCTCCTTCAAGCTATCAAAATTGGGTTTGGCTATTAAACTATGGCACTTTGTGAATTTCAGGAATTTGAATGGTAAAATTGTTGAATTGGAAAAGAAAATTTTAACACTAACCTCCAGTAGTGTTCCACAACCCCTTACGCATACGCAGTATATGGAACTTCGTAACCATCGCTCCCATCTCTTTCAACGGCGAGATAGTTTGGACAAATTGAGGCATCAGCAGTTAAGGGTTAATTAGACCCTTTTAGGGATAATAATATGGCTTTCTTTCATGGTGTAGATTCAGCTAGATTTCGTAATAATTCAATTACCCAGTTGGATATTGGGGGGGAGATTATTAGTGACCCACAGGCTATATCCAATCATATTTGATCTTTCTTTGATTGTCTCTTTACAGCAACTTGTGAGATCCCCTTCTCCCATTGAAAACTTCAGTTCAGAACCGTTAATGCTCAGCAAAATACTGCCCTAATAGCCCCGTTCATGCATGATGAGGTATAGAATTATATTCGGCAGTGTGGTGAGAATAAGGCACCTGGACCCGATGGTTTTAAATTTTTCTTTTACAAACAATTTTGGGAAGATTTGAAATCTAAACTAATGGGTGTTTTTGATTGATTTCATGATACATCTCGGCTGCCTAACTTGATAAAAATGTCATTTACAGTACTTGTCCGAAAGATTCTAGGTTCCAACTCTTTGAATAACTTCGAGCCGATTTCTTTGATTCATGGGGTTTATAAAACTATTGCTAAACTGTTGTCTATCCGCTTACAAGCTATTCTCCCTTCCTTAATATCAAATAATCAGTTTGCATTTGTTAAAGATAAAAGTATTCATGAATGGTCATTTTTTGCAGTGAAATTATTCAGGGCATGCATGAAAATCCTTCCTAATCTTGAAACTAGATTTCCATAAAGCTTTTAATAGTATTTCTTAGAAGTATATAGATGTGGTTCTTGCTAGAATGGGTTTCGATAAAAAATGGATTCCTTAGCTTTTGAATTGCAGGAAAAATTCCACAACCTTGGTCTTGATTAATGGTACGCTAAGTGCACGAATAAAAATAAAGAGATGCGTAAAGTAAGGAGACCCTCTTTCTCCGTTCATTTTTGTTCTTTGCCATTGGGGGTTTGAAACAACTTTTAGACTACGGCATTAGGGAAGATATCTTACCTAATTTCTATCTAGAGGAATCTTTCCCAGACGTCTTACTATTACAGTTCGTAGATGATACTATTTGTTTTTTGCCGACAGAGGAACCTATTATCCTAAAATTTATTCGTATCTTGCGATGTTTTTAGCTAAATTCAGGACTACGTATAAATTTTCATAAGAGTTCATTAATGGTCATTCATGTTACTGAAAGTTCTCTAGCTTCATATGCGACGCATTTTGGTTGTAGGGTGGAAAAGTTTCCAATCAAATATTTGGGAGTGCCTCTTTGTATAAACCAGTCCTCCACCACGGCTTGGAACCCTTTGATCAGCAAATTCAAGAATCAATTGGCCAATTAGAAGGGTAATTACTTATTCTATCCTGGAAGAACCATCCTCATTGAATCGGTATTATCCTCTCTCCTAATTTACTTATGCTCTCTTTTTAGAATTCCCTCCTCGGTGATTGTTGTTTTAAATCGTTTCATGCGTAACTTTTATGGCGAGGTGGCTCAAACACAAGTGGCATCTGGAAAGTAAGTTGGGACACTATTTCTTTACTACGATGTTTGGGAGGTCTATCAATCTAGGGCCTTAGGCTTGCCAATACAAGCTTGCTTTTTAAGTGGATTTGGAAAATGTGAGTTGCTGATTGAAACTCCCTTTGGTACATCTATTGTATCCATAGAAACGGAGTAAGTTCATGGCATGAGTTGATCATTCAAGACTCTAAAGCTTTATCTCCAATTTGGCGTAGGATTCTAAAATATTGTTACAAAACAGATGGGAGTTGGGATTTCTTTAATACTCATGTGCAAGTTCACATCGGAAATGGGCAATCGGGACTATTTTCATATGAAAACTGGACCTCCAATTCACCTCTTAAGTCCATCTATTCGAACTTATTTATTATCTGTAATACAAAATTTTCTACTATCAATGAGGGATGCCGTTTTCTTTTTACCAACTAGCCCCAAACTTGACAATTTTGGAAAAGGAGTTTGCTTATTACGAGGCAGCAACATTGTATGGATATGAAGTCATGGATTGGGCAACGCTATCCAACCCTTGATATTAGCTTAGAAGCCTCGGGGCAGTCAACTTTTGGGTCTATTGATGACCATTTTTTTTATGGGACATTGGTGCAAAAAAAGAATTCTCAACTGCTTCTTTCTTTCATGGACATTATCTACAGGAACGATGGACTCACCCTTCAAAGGATTACAATCTTATTTCGGATGCGATCTTATTACCAAAAATCAAATTCTTTAGCTCGCTTGTATTTCATGAAAGGCTACCTACACGTGAAATTTTATGGAATTAGAATTGTAACTCAGTCACCTCAGACACCTGCCCCTTTTGTGACTGCACAGAATCCCTAAACCATTGTCTTTTTTTCATGTCAGGCATGTTTTAGAGTATGGAGGGATGATTTCCAATGGTTGGGAATTTCGGTGGTTATGCCACAATCGAGAGATGAATTCCTACAATTATGGCGTTCATTCTTTAGGGAAGGCATCTATCGTGAGTTTGGTACGTCGTTGTGGTTTATTATTTCTTGAAATTTATTGAAGAGGCGAAACAAACATATGACTAAGAATGGGGATATACTTATGGGTAGCAATAATTTGGGCTAGTTCCTTTTTTAATTCTAGAAAGCATTATGTTTGCTTTTCAGTCTCGGATTTATTTACGAATCCGAGCTTTCTCATTTTGTAATATATGATGTAAGTGAAATTGGTTCTTGATTTGAGAACCATTTATTAATAAAAGAGGGGTGGGTGTTTTGTTGGCAAGCAGAGGAGCTAACCTAGTTGGGTACTCCGCCCTAAAATTTTCACCCATTCCAAACTTTTAGCCGTTGGAGGGATACACTGTCCCTCCTAGGGTTTTTGAAAAAAAGGAAACATCATAAGCCAATGTTTACAATTCAATCTCAAACAATTTAAAATTTTTACAAGTCTAAGCTTGTAATTATGCTTCTAAGTTCTAACAATTACGAAATATAAATAAAATATAAAATGCAATTCCTCTTGTTTCATTGTTTTGTAAAAACTATACTCTATATCTATTCAAATTATATCTATAGAACCATTTGCGTTAGCTGCGCCTTTAACAACTATGTTTGGTGCTCTAAAATTTTCTTAAGTTTTCAAAATTGTGGCATAAACAATAAATTATTAAGAAATGTAATTGAATAACTAGTTGGAATTTTTAGCTCTTCTTCTATTTTTAACTCATCAATGTTTAGATTAAATGTTTCTAATTCAGGAAGCATTTGTTTGACATGCCTTGTTTATTTATAAGAAAATGATAGGACTACCTTTAAGCCAACAAAAAGATCCACGTCTCTCAAATGGCAACTGCTTTTATTTATGGAAGGTTCAGCAGGGGAATGTACACTCTAATCATAAAGTACCTACAATAAAGTCAATTAAGGATATTAAAGCACCTTGTTTCTGTCCTACTCTTAACAAGTTCATTTAATTCAGATTCTCATATATAGCTTGTGACAATTTTTTACAGACACATAGGACAAAATTGGAGGTGTAATTCAGATTCTCAAGAGATTATGATTTAGATCTCTTAATTGAATTCCAAAGAATCCTACATAGTTATTGAATACTAGTTATTAGACTTGAATTCTTATATGCTATTGTTTTCTGTCAAATGCAGAGCAGGAGAAGCACGAAATGATTTTTAGATAACTGAAAATAGTGATGTCAACATGTATTAAGTTAAATGCTTTTGTTATGTCAATAGTTCATCCATTCAAGTTTGTCAAATCATCCAAACAAGCAAGAATTGATTTTCAGACCACTAAAATAAATGAGAAATTTTAGTTGAATGACAATTTTATTGAGGGATAAGAGCTAGAAATGTTGCATACCATATTTACATGTTGACGGATAAGAGCCCAAAATGTTGCATTGTCAGTATGATATATCGGTTGTGTCCGTGAAGATCTTTATCATTCAGAATTATGAAATACAAGTGAGAAGCCGGTGTGTGATCCTATATCGAGTGATCGTCAACCGTGCTCTATTCTGGCAAGGGCTAGATTTAATAGATCTTTGGTCCCTCCTTGCGTTAACTCACCCTCTTGAATCTCCACTAGCAATTCATCCTGCAAATTTATAAAATTAATAACAATCAATGATCAACGTTAACCAACTTCTGTTTCTCTGGTATTGTTGTTCGATATGATGTATGCCCTTAAGGCAATTAGGGCAATATATCTTAAGTATGTAATAGTACGGATATTTTGTTTAATTAATAAAGGCATCGAACTTTTGTTTATATCAATGTTCTTATAAATATATTATACCTGGTTAAAATATATTCATTGATGTATATATACAAAAGTCCTTGACATATCACAGCATGAAGTCAGAGAAATTATAGTTGGACTATATTTGGTGGAACCTGCTTCATGTATAATTATGATTATATCTAAACTATCCCTAGTCATAGTTTCATCAAGAAAGGATATTGATGAAGCGGAAAGACTAGCAGGTGGTCAGCTTTCTTGGAAAGGGTCCAAGAAGTCAATCTCCTAAGGACTGAAGGCGGTGCCTTAAGTTTGACTCATGGATATATCTGGGAGATATATTAGAGACCGCAGTAAGATGAACACTTTATATATATAAAAATGTGTTAATGTTTATCTTCATTCAATAAGCTTTGTGAATATCCTCATGCTTGAGATACTAGTTACCTTGTGTGGTACTGTTGCTATACATTTGGTCATTTCTATACACTCATTAATTTAGAGTGCCATGGGTGATTACGGGTATAGTGATGACAACACGTTGGTAAGCTGATTAGTCAGTAAGTATCCATCGCTCTTAATATATTAAGGAGTTGTACCTGGCCGCTTGTTGAAGTGATGATTTCTATAAACCTCTGCTCAGAGTATGTATTTGATAGAAATAGTTTCTAGTCAAACACACTATGGCAAAAGGCAATATACTTCAGTAATAAGTTAATAACTGAGATAGCTTGGAGCAACCTTGCTATTAGTAGGTTAACACTTTAACCGAACCCTATAAACCAGATGGTACTAATATTAAAGAATGGAAAGAGTTCATCTCATTGGACGCTATCGCATTAACTGGGATGAAGTCATAAGCACAAATGAAATTCCAAGAAATGGACGATGGTTGACCCTTGCTAGAGGTGTACTACAGTCGTTTAAGGTAATCGAGTTCTATTCATGGTCTAGAACCTCGAGCCAATGGTTCCATTAGAATAAGGGTTGGTTAAGCTTTAACACCTCAATACTTTAGGATCCTATAAGGTCACACACATTGAACCTTCATCGGACTGAGTAAAGGATTAATAGATTTATTCTATTACAAAAATATAACATATTAATAATTGAATTATTATTTAATTGGTTAAAAATGATTAGATTATTTTGAATAGACTAAGGAATTTATTTTGATCGGTAACTAATTTTATTAGGGTCATTAAATAGAAGAGAGGGGCATTAATTAAATTATTTATTTAAATTGAATTTAATACATATATTTAAATTGGATATATTCCATCAATTAAGTCATGTATTTAAATTGAATTCAATACATATATTTAAATTAGATATAATCCATGAACTAAGTTATGTATTCAAATTGGATTTAATACATATATTTAAATTGGATATAATGCAGCAGTTAAATTATGTATTTAAATTGGATTTAATACATATATTTAAATTGGATATAATGCATCAATTAAGTTATGTATTTAAATTGTATTTAATACATATATTTGAATTGGATATAATGCAGGAGTTAAATTATGTATTTAAGTTGGATTTAATACATATATTTAAATTGGATATAATGCATCAATTAAGTTATGTATTTAAATTGGATGTAATGCATCAATTAAATTATGTATTTAAATTGGATTTAATACATTTATTTAAATTGGATTTAATTTAGCAAATCAAATCAAATCTTGTATTTGAATTGGCAATTAAATCACGCATTTAATCTCGCATCAAATCAGCATTATTTTTGCGTTAAATCTAGGGAGCCTTTGCTTCACCTATAAAAGGAGAGCTCCTTCTTATTTGTTAATTGCATCGATTCAAGTCGAACTTGAATATTTTAGTTTATATTTTCGGGTGGGATTTTGGAGTGGCCTAGCAGCTACTCAAGGTTCTTTGATTCTTCCTCATTGGGAAGTTTCGGTTGGTGGGGTTCATGTGGATACTCATAGAGGCTATCCTACACTTGGAAGCTTATGTAAAGAGGTTCTGCTAAAGCACGCTTTAACTAGTATGTTTTATTTTCTCTTTTAATTATTAAGTCTTTTTTTTCAGCGTATTTAGACTTAATAATTATTATACTCAGATTATTTTACATGCTAAATTTATTTTATAATTATGCTATAGCTTAGAGTTATAATATGTTTAATATAAAATATTTATGCTAGAATATAATTTAGAATTATGGTACTCCTAGCCTAGCCTATGCATGCTAATCTAAGTTGAGGACTTATTTAGTTAAGACTTTATTTAATTTATATGCATCTAATATGAGTTCCTGACGACATGGACAAAATTTTGAATTTCCGTCGTGCCTGTTATGTATTTTCAAATTGACTGTCAGTTCCCAACAGTGGTATCATGAGCCTGCCTATTTAGTGCATAATCGAATTAGAAGCGAACTAAATTTAATTTTCTATGTGAAATGATTTATTATTTATTTAATTATTTGGAACAATATATATAAACTTGCGTTTTCATTTCAAGGTTAGAAAATGTTTGTGAATAATTTTGAATAAGTCTGCTCAACTTACTCAAATTATATAAGTTTCAATAATTTATATAAATTATATGGGTTATAGATGCTTCAAATTTATATGAATTGAAAGAACAAAATTTATTAGTTCAATAGAATCCATTGGTCTTCGAGTTTGTAACCGTATTTGTTCTAGCTAAGGATTGGACTTGGTGTCTACTCCTCATAGGGCACCTCTCCTACATAGGAACCTATATCGGTGCAGCTTGAATTTACCAACAAGGGAATTAAATATGGACTAATTTATTTCTAGTATATAAGATATTTCTTATATATGTTTCTATAACAAAGTAAAAATTAAATTTATTGAATAAAAGCTTAAAGGAAATGCAATATAAGTATGACAAATAAAAGTGTTAATTATTTTGCATATAATCTAAGTCGATGGAATAATTATAATAATGAGCTTGAACCCAGCTAAGGTTGGAACTTATTAATTAATTCTAAATATCCCTGAATTAATATAAGTTATTATAATTATTTCCATTTGATAAAATCCTAGATTGGGTGAGACACTTAACACTAATAAAATTCCAAAGTAAATATATTAAGGCGAGTTATAGTCTTCCTTACCCAAATTTATAATACAGTCTCTTTGGGCTATCAAAGTACTACGGAAAGCCTTCCTTCTAGTCCACATTGATTGGTTGTAAAGTTTGGGATAGGGTCTGTCTTAATAGAACTGGGGTACTCCACCATAAAATTGGGGGCTAGGCTAAGATCATAGATATATTCAAGGAGATGCTAAAATAAGAGCACATGTCGCTTGGGATTAGGAAACTTGAATGAATTAGCAATTGCATGTGATGCAAATGGAGTGAGATTCCAGCTATAACTTACTATTGTGACTTGGCTTATAAAATTAGGGGTCATGATAGACTAGCTATAGATGCTACATACTAGGAAATTTAGTTGGGCTTAAATTCCCGAATTCAGTAGAATGGTTGATTGTAAATTTTGAAGAAAATAGTAGGACAAATGTATTTAATTAAAAGTCCTTATATTAAATGCATATACTTAAACTAAAATCTGAACAATTTTCTTTTCTTATATCTTAGGTTGAAATCTTTATTTAAATATAAACGTTTGCATTGATAACTATTGGATCTAGCTTCAAAGGGTTTGTTTAGAAATGTGAGGATAGTCCTCGAAGCCTTGGGCTTGGCATGTACTTTGTATAAGCTCGAATCTAAACAACATGATGCAAGCAATTCTGCGTGAAATAGATATGCATAAAATATATAAAGGAAACTAGGATACAACACCTCGGAGGTTATTAACATCCTTACCTTATGTGTGTAGCTAGCAGGAGACAAGGATAAACATCAAGTCAGATGTTAGCATCCATGTTACCTAAGCTACAAGGGCATCATAAAATCATGGACTTGAAAGCCTATGTCTTTACATCTTTGAGAAAGGATTCTCCCTGGAGGAAAATTTGAACCAAAATATTTTGATAGAAATTAGTGGGACCAATTAGTCATAAATTTAAATAGTTCATTATCTCAAAGAAGTAAAGGGACACATTGTGTCTAGTATTGATGCAGGATAGAGTAGAGTAAAGAGAAAAGTAAAAGAATGATCAGAATTTTGTCTAGGAGATAAAATGATTATTTTCAATATGAAATATATTGGAAATAAGATCTTCATTCTAATATGGGATATTGGAAATAAGATCAAGATGGCTGAAGTCTTATTGCATGTGAAGAGGAGACCTAAAGCTTCAACTTCAAGGTTTATGATATTGAGAATTTCTACATCTCAAGGGAATTCTAAATTGGTATGGAATACCAAATGAGAATAACATATCCTTATGAAGGTATAAATATTAATAAGATGTAGAGGTTTGACAAAAGGAGAGTTGTATCTACAGAAAATCATTAAAGCTTTGTGGCTACTAATGATGTAGGAACTTAAAATCTCCATTTAACTAAATTTGTAATAAAACAAAGTGACAATCAATTGTCATTATAAAATATTGTTTCCTGCTTCACAATAGATGAAATTTTATTCCAATTTAATAAAGGGTATTATCAAAGTTATGAATGATACTTTATTATAATACGACAAATGATATTTTGTAATTACAAAATCATATTCTCAAATACAATCATTGCTAAGCGAAAAATTAGATAATTAAAATTCCTTCTACTTATGGCATTATCGTTTAGGCCACATAAACAAAGATCGCTTAACCAAGCTACATACGTATGGAGACTTGGACCCATTAGACTTAGAGTCTTATAGTGATAGCGAACCTTGTTTAAGAGGAAAAATGACAAAGTTACCCTTTAAGGGAATGGGTGAACGAGCCACGAGTGCATTAGAACTTATGCACACTAATGTGTCCGGTCTAATGAGTGTGTAGGCACTAGGAGGATACTCCTACTTTATAACCTTCATTGATGATTACTCATGATATGGTTATCCATACTTAATGAAGCATAAGTCTGAAAGTTTTGAAAAGTTCAAACTATTTAGAACCAAAGTAGAGAAACAACTTGAGAAAAGTATTAAAACACTTTGATTGGATCGAAGTGGAGAATACTTAAGTTAGGAGTTTCAGGATTATCTAAAGGAAAATGGGATAGTTCCCTAATGGACCCCTCCTTATACACCCCAACGCATTGGAGTGTTAGAAAGGAGGAATCAGACCTAATTAGATATGGTTTGGTCCATGATGAGCCAAGCAGATCTCAGTAAATCCCTTTGGGGATATGCACTGGAGAGCGCGGTTTATGTATTAAACAGAGTTTCCCCTCAATCAGTTGATTTTACACCTTACGAAAGATGGTGTAGTAAAAGGCCATCTCTAAGTCACCTTAGAGTATGGGGCTATCCTACTATAGTAAAGAGGATAGTGTCAGATAAGCTAAGTGCCAAATCTGATAAGTGCCTATTCATTGAATATTCGAAGGACACTATTGGATATTTGTTTTACCAACCCAAAGCACACAAGGTATTTGTGTCTCAGAGTGCTCACCTTTTGGAAAGGGAACACTTACTTGCAAAAGTCAATGGGAGCAATATTGAACTAAAGGTTCAAGAGGAAGAAACAGATAATCAGCTGATTGACCCCATTCTATATACACAAGAAAGTGTGATCTAAGAACAACTCATCAAAACACAAGCATTATGAAACTTAAGTCATGTTCATAAAGGTCGCGATAGAGATGGTTTTATCATCACTAATGATAAGGAGCTATATCTCTTAGAGGATGATGAACCAAGAACCTATGATGAGCTAATGAAAAGCTTAGAGTATGATAAATGGCTAAAAGCCATGAAATCAGAAATGGATTCCATGTATAAGAACTGAGTTTAGAGTTTGGTTGATGCATCGCAAGAGGTTACATTGATCGGGTGCAAATGAGTCTTCAAGAAGAAGACTGACATGGACGGTAATATAATTACTTATAAAGCAAGGTTGGTTGCGAAAGGCTATAGTCAACGTGAAGGTATCGACTATGATGAAACTTTCTCACAGGTAGCAGTGCTTAAATCCCTAAGGATACTCCTCACCATTGCTGCTCATAACGATTATGAGATCTAGCAAATGGATGTTAAAACAACATTCCTTAATAGGGATTCAGATCGAGATGTGTATATGACACAGCCCAAGGGTTTTACATATTAGAATGGCTAAAAGGTATGCAAACTGCAAAGATCCATTTATGGACTCGAGCAAGCATCCAAGAGTTAAAATATAAGGTTTGATCAGACAATCCGTGAACTAGATTTCTGTCCAAATGTTAATAAGCCTTGTGTTTACAAGAAGGTCAGTGGGAGTACAGTCTTTCTCTTAGTATTATATGTTGATGACATTCTACTAATAGGAAATGGTAGTTCTCTTCTTCTAAATGTTAAAATATGGTTGTCAAGAAAATTTCCATAAAAGACCTTGGTGAGGCGGCATTTATACTAGGTATAAAGATCTATAGGGATAGATCAAAGAAGCTATTAGGTCTTTCTAAAAGTACATATATAGATAAGGTATTGAATAGGTTCAACCTTGAGCATTCGAAGAAAGGTTATCTCTCGATGACAAACGGGATTAACCTATTTAAGGTTGAGTGTCAAAAGACAGCCCAGGAAAGAATGCGCATAAAGGATATTCCCTATGCATCTGTGATAGGATCCATCATGTATGCTATGATATGTACTTGGTCAGATGTCTCTCAAGCTTTGTGCTTTACGAGTAGATATCAATCGGGTCCATGTGAAAATCACTAGATAGCCGTCAAGATAATTCTTAAGTACTTTAGAAGGACTATAGATGAGTTCTTGATATATGGAGATGGTGATCTCTCAATCAGAGGTTACAATGACGCGAGTTTTCAATCTGACAATGATGACTTTAAGTCTCAGTTGGGTTTTGTGTATGTGTTAAATAGAGGGGCAGTATGCTGGAAGAGTTCCAAGAAAGAAACTACTGCTAATTCAACCACGAAATTTGAATACATTGCTACATCCGAAGTAGCAAAAGAAGCTGTCTGGTTAAAGGGATTTATTGGTGATCTCGGTGTGGTGCCTGAGTCTGTTGATCCAATTACTTTGTATTGTGATAACAATGGTGCTATAGCTCAGGCAAAGGAACCACGGTGTTATCAGAAAAAACAGAAATGTATCCAGAAAATATCATATAATTTGGGAGATTATTGATGCTAAGATAATAAGACTAGAATATGTACCCACTGATCAGAACCTCGTGGATGGTCTAATGAAGCCATTGACTCAAGTAAAACATGACTAACATGTTAAAGCATATGGATTAAGACATATGGCCAATTGGCCTTAGTTCAAGTGGGAGTTTGTTGGATATGATTTATGTCCTTAAGGCAATTAGGGCAATATATCTTAATTATGTAATAGTACGATTATTATGTTTAATTAATAAAGGCATTTAACTTTTGTTTATATTGATGTGCTTATAAATATATTATAGCTGGTTAAAATATATTCATTGATGTATGTATACAAAAGTCCTTCACGTATCATAGCAAGAAGTTAGAGAAATTATAGTTGGACTATATTTGGTGAAACCTGCTTCATGTGCAATTATGATTATGTCTAAACTATCCCTAGTCATAGTTTCATCAAGAAAGGATATTGATGAAGTGAAAAGACTAGCATGTGGTCAGCTTTCTTAGAAATGGTCCAAGCAGTCAATCTCCTAAGGACTAAAGGCGGTGCCCTAAGTTTGACACATGGATATATCTGGGAGATATATTGGCGACCGCAGTAAGATAAACACTTGGCATATATATCAATGTGTTATTGTTTATCTTCATGCAATAAGCTTTACGAATATCCTCATACTTGAGATACTAGTTACCTTGTGTGGTACTGTTGCTATACTTTGGGTCATTTATATACACTCATTAATTTAGGGTGCCACAGGTGATTATGGGTATAGTGATGGCAGCACGTTGGTAAGCTGAGTAGTTGGAAAGAATCCATCGCTCTGGATATATTAAGGAGTTATACCAGGCCGCTTGTTGAATTCATGATTGCTATAAACCTCTGATCAGAGTATGTATTTGATAGAAATAGTTTCTAGTCAAACACCCTATGGTAAAAGGCAATATACTTTAGTAACAAGTTAATAAGTGGGATAGCTTGGAGCAACCTTGCTATTAGTGGGTTAACACTTTAACCGAACCTATAAACTAGATGGTACTAATATTAAAGAATGGAAGGAGTTCATCGCATTGGACACTATTGCATTAACTGGGATTAAGTCATAAGAACTAATGACATTCTGAGTAATGGGGGATGGTGGACTCTTGTTAGAGGCATACTACAGTCGTTTAAGGTAATCGAGTTCTATTCACGGTCTAGAACCTCAAGCCAATGATTCCATTAGAACAAGGGTTGGTTAAGCCTTAACAACTCAATACTTTGGGATCCTATAAGGTCACACACATTAGACCTTCATCGGACTGAGTGAAGGATTAATAGATTTGTTCTATTACGAAAATATAACATATTAATCGTTGGATTATTATTTAATTGGTTAAAAATGACTAGATCATTTTGGATAGACCAAGGAATTTATTTTGACCGGTAACTAATTGTATTAGGGTCAAAAAAACAAAAGAGATGGACATTATGTATTTAAATTGGTTTTAATACATATATTTAAATTGGATATAATCCATCAATTAAGTTATGAATTTAAATTAGATTTAATATATATATTTAAATTGGATATAATGCAGCAGTTAAATTATGTATTTAAATTGGATTTAATACATATACCTAAATTGGATATAATGCGGCAGTTATGTATTTAAATTGGATTTAATACATATATTTAAATTGGATATAATGCATTAATTAATTTATGTACTTAAATCGGATTTAATACATATATTTAAATTTGATATAATGCATCAATTAAATTATGTATTGAAATTAGATTTAATACATATATTTAAATTGGATATAATACCTCAATTAAGTTATGTATTTAAATTGGATTTAATACACATATTTAAATTGGATATGATGCATCAATTAAATTATGTATTTAAATTGGATTTATTACATATATTTAAATTGGATTTAATTCAGCAGTTAAATCTTGTGTTTAAATTGGTAATTAAATCACGCATTTAATCTCGCATCAAATCAGCATTAATTTCGCATTAAATCCACGGAGCCTTTGCTTAACCTATAAAAGGAGAGCTTCTCCCCATTTGTCAATTGCACCAATTCAAGTGGAATTTGAATATTTCGGTTTATATTTTTGGGTGGAATTTTGGAGTGGCCTAGCAACTACTCAAGGTTCTTCAGTTCTTCCTTATTGGGAGGTTTTGGTTGGTGGGGTTTGTATGGATACTTATAGAGGCTATCCTACACTTGGAAGCTTGTGTAAAGAGGTTCTGCTAAAGCACGCTTCAACATGTATGTTTTATTTTCTCTTTTAACTATTAAGTCTTTTTCTTTCAGTATTTTTAGACTTAATAATTATTAAGCTTAGACTATTTTACATGCTTAATTTATTTTATATTTATGTTATAGCTTAGAGTTATAATATGTTTAATATAAAATATTTATGCTAGGATATAATTTAGAATTATGGTACGCCTAGCCTAGCCTATGCGTGCTAATCTTAGTTGAGGACTTACTTAGTTAAGGCTTTAGTTAATTTATATGCATCTAATAGGAGTTCCTAGGGACATGGACAAAATTTTGAATTTCTATCGTACCTGTTATGCATGTTCAAATTGATTGTCAGTTCCAAACAGTTATTGAATTTAAAATGACTGACAAAACTATAAATGCAGAATTTACCAAAATTCTTATCATCTTTTCTATCTAGTCTTGTGTTCTCATTGGGTATTATTTTTTCACCTTTTTCATTTCTTGTTGTTCTTGCTAAAATCCAACTCTCATTTCTACAAAGTATAACAGTAGCACTCGTTACATCCGAGCTATAAGCCCCTTGTTCAAACCAAATCTTCTCATTTTCAGCATAAGACCTTCTTCCCATATTATGAGGATAAACATCCTTTTGCTTATTAGTGGTACCGTAAGCAGATGAACTTTTTCCACCCCCGAGGACTGCGTGAGATGCGTAGTAAGGGGGTGGAAAATAATGAGCATTGTGAAGTATGCTAAGGGAGAATCCTTATTTTAGCGTGAGAAAAAGATAATGAAAATGATGTTGATGTTGATGTTAAATTTAAGTCCAATTTGAGTGGTAAGGGATACGAGACTTGAAATCCCATACTTTAAGGTAGAGTCGCCACCCAGTTAAGCTCCACCGGGAATTCGGGTACGATATTCCCTCCGGGTGGTTAGACTGTACCTTAAAATAGAGATTCCAAGTTCGGATGATGTTGCTTACTTTTCAATTTTTAAATCAAACCATTTATATTTTAATAAACGTGATCTCAGTGCTTACGTGATTTAAATCCGGTTATTGTTTAGAGTATTTGGTTTATATGCCATACATCGCACCAAAGCGATAAATAAAGCAAATAAATAATTATTACGAGGCTTTACAAATACCTATACATTTTTCTAATGCGGGAAAATAAATAAAGTAGATAAAAAATAAAAGGGTGAAACCGAGTCCTAAAAGAGCTTACCAACTCGGACCCGGCTCAAACGAGGCAAAAAAAAAATACCAACAACCATAAATAATGTAACAATAAATAAAAGCAGTAAATAAAATCAAACAACAGAAAATAGCTCATTTTTGAATTTTTTGGGACAGAAACACAATTTTCGGGCATTTATTAATTATCTAAGCAACCTAAAAATTATCAAAATAAACTAAATAATCTAAAAAAATAAATGAAAATGGCAGAATATATTTTTGAAATTTTATACAATGGTAAAAAGACTTATTGAGATTAATTTAGTTAAAAAACACCATTTTTAAGCCATTAAAAGAAGATTTAATCCATTAAATATTAAATAATTCATGAAAAATAGATTAAAAATTATATTATGACATGATGTATTAGATGTGATTTTTTAGAATTTTTTAGGCAAAAATCGGAATAAAAAATGCATTACAACGAAAACAACAGGGTAAAAAACGCAAGAAAACGTTAAAGCGGGGCTAAAAAATGCAAAATAGCTCAAACAAGGACCATTTGGACATTTTTATAGGTAGGCCGACTCAGTGAGGTGGTAGGCCACTTGAATGACATCTAGGTGTCACTCAGTCGGCCTAATACCCACTGAAGCGACCAACTAGAAAAAGTGTCTAAATAGACCAAAAACGACATTCTTGTGCTCGAAAACCCAAGGTTATTGATATTTCAAGCCGTTTCCTACATTATTCTAGTAGATTCAGACTTAAAACGTTGAAATAACTTTGGTTTTTGAGATTGGGGGAAAAGAACCAAGAAAATCCGGTGAAATTGTTATTGGCCGCTTGAGTGACACATAGGCTGACTGAGTGACATGGTAAGCCGACTTACTTAGTTGGCCATCCATGTTGTTCAGGTGAGCTACTGGTCGCCAGAGTGGTCAGCCGGAACCTTACCGAAAAGTCACAAAAAAGCCTAAAACGAGGGCTAAAAATCAACCAAAAACACAGCAACAAGCGATGAATAACATAATGAAATAGATTGGAACTCAGAAAATTATCTAAAGGCCCTGAATCCACTCTCGAGACTCGAATCAACCTTTGGCGAGCTTTTGACTAATTTGTGATGGAAATACAGATGAATAGTGACCGATTTAGCAAGGGATTTAGTGATTTGTGAGGAAAAAGTCCTTAAATCCTATTTAAATTAGTTTTTACTTAAGATTTCTACTTGATTTGAATATTTAAAGTAAAAGATTAAGCCTAATAAAGCTTAGTAAAACTAGATTATTTGAATTTTCATGGCTTTATAAAGCTTGTTGTTTCTAAAAGTCTAAGAAGATTGCTAAAATCTAAATTTCTATATCAAAATGAGCAAAAGTCCTTAAATCTGAATTTTTTGGGGTTTTTATAGACCCTCTCAAGTATTAATTCCACAATTATTCCTCCAATTATTTGGATTTAATGGAAAAATCACAGAACCAGACTTGTAGAGCAAGAAAAACCCGGAAAAACCTAGGGCAAGAGGCTAGCCACGCCAAGGTCGCGTCGCTGAAGCGACAAGGCGTGTGACGCAGCTTAGATTAGGCCAGGAATGGTCTACCATGCATAGGAGACCATTCCAGGCCGTGTGAGCCACATGGACATGTGCCTCATGCGGCTCACCTATCCAGTGACGGCGTCGGCCGCCGTCACCGGAGCGGGGACACCAGCAGGGAGAGGGAGCTTGGCCAGTTAAGGGGCAGACTTCAAACACTTACAACTTTTACTACGGTTATCTGTTTAAGACGATTCTTCACATTCCAGAAATATCAAAGAGTCTAGAATCCAATGATATAAACAAGACTTGCTGAAAATGTTTGGATCTTTTAGAAAATTGCAAAACAAATTACTGCACATGAGGGAAGGATAACAGTTAATTATAAATGCAATTTAATTATTTTTTTTTATCGCGGTCAGAGGCACAAATTTGTCAAAATAAGCTTTCCAAATATGATTCAACTCCAAAAGATAGAACGACTGACCCATAAAAGGTTAGAGCAAAAAGTCATCATCGTTCCGTGGGTGACCGAAAAGCCCGTGCTCACAAGTACCAATTTCGCTTTTGATCTACATAAATTTGTTTTCAATTGTTATAACACACATATATAACTATTAAATTAAAATTACAATTCTATTTACCTTGAGTTCATCAGTTTTGCAATAAGCAACAAACACATCCCATTCCTCCTTGGTGCAAAATCCCTCTTCGTATGGAAATTTTTTCCTAGGAGGTGGAGGGTTTTTAATAAAATCTCTATGTTGATCTACTTTCAGGCATCTCCATGCCTCATTTATGTGTGCCAATATCTTCTTTTTTGCACACCAATTGTCCTCAATATTAAATAAATTCTGTATCAGACAAAAAAGAAAATGTAAGGATTTAGATGTTTAGAAATGAATGTATATAGCACTTCTTTTAACAAGATATTAATTATTTACCTTGACATCACTCCATAGAATGTCCTCTAACCCACTTGGTACTTTATGCCATGTTTTATAAGTGATTGACACCTTTCTTCTTGCTAGAATTCCACAAAAAGTCTGAAAATCATTAATACAGTTCCCAGTTATGCGTTGCAATATGTTAAACTTCAAAACATTTCATCCTTTTTTTTATCTTTAGTTCCTTTGCTCTACCTCTTTGCTTCATTGGAGTGGTTTAGGACTGTGTACCATCAATAGAAGGTGTGTTCATGCTTGCAACTTCCATTACGTACCTGCTGTATAAGGCGAATTATATCACAAAGAGATAAAAAGGCAAAAAGTAAAACATAAGTGTTCATTAAAAGATAATAATAATAATAATAATAATAATAATAATAATAATAATAATAATAATAATAATAATAATAATAATATCCTCTCATTTGCGGGGTGCTCTCAGTTAATATCCTCTGTTTTGTTTGGCATTCGTGGCTATTGTATGAGTATTTTTTACCTTCCTCAGTCCGTTATTAAAGCTATTGACCAACTTTGCTGTCGTTTCTTATAGGGCGATGAGGTTGGTAAACGTAAGATTCATACTTTGTCTTGGGAGAAAATTTGCCTTCCTAAATCTTGTGGTGGTATCGACTTTAAAGAGGGTTGTAAGTGGAATAGGGCCTCTTTGGTTAGATTTTTGTGGGCAATTGAATTTAAATAGGATTCGCTTTGGATCCGTTGGGTTCATAGTGTTTATATAAAATCTCGTGAGTTCTGGATGTATACACTGTCGGGAGATTGTAGTTGGTATTGGCGCAAGCTATTGAAACTTTGAAGTGTGTTACCTATAACCCTGCTACACAATTGCACTGTCAATGGGTCATACCGCCTATCTAAATGTTACATGCTTCTTACGAGGACTACTGCTAGGTTCGTTCTATATAAACAAGTTTGGTGTCCTATGGCGATTTCGAAACACCGCTTTATTTTTTGGATGGCTACTCAACAAAAGCTCTTGACCAGGGACTCTCTAGCTTGATTTATCCCTGGCATAGACCCGATTTGCCCGGTGTGTTTAGCTGTAGTGGAAGATCATGGCCATTTGTTCTTTCAGTGCTGCTTTTCCAAGGATTTGTTGTCCAAGATACAAAATTGGCTAGGCAATTTTGCTTTCTCTTATGATTTCCAGGGCTGGTTGTTTTGGCTCCAATCAGCAACTCATTCACTGGAGCATATGGTTAATATCTCAGCTCTTCAAGCAGTTGTTTATACGATATGGTTGAACAGGAATTCCTGTGTTTTTTCCAATGTCTGTCATTCCGTTAACTCTTGTCTCTAATAGATTCAGTTTAATGTTCATTGTCGGATGATTATGTACAGAAATAGAGTAAAGTCTCAGGTTGATAGGGATCTTTTTGATCGAATTTTGTAAGAGCTATACATGCTTGTGTAGTGACTATTTATGCTTAATTGATAAATCTTTCCGTCAAATAATAATGATAATAATAATAATAATAATAATAATAATAATAATAATAATAATAATAATAATAATAATAATTTTTTGAAAACCCCCCGGATGAACATTGTGTTCCCCTAGAAGGAAAAAGATTGAGACAGGTGAAAATTTTGGGGCGGGCGTCCCAACTAGGTTGATACCCCCGCTTACCTATAAAACACCTACCTCTCTTTATTAAAGAAATCCAAAGACTGCTCACAAGATGAGAGCGTCATTGGACAGAAATACAGCCTAAAGGTGATACGGATATGAAGTCCGATCCCAAGACATGCCTATACAATGAATAAGGCCAAAGAATGCCAGCTATCTAGTTACAGCTTAGAAATAAGTTCGGAAAATTAAATACATCAGAAACGACAAAATTAAGATTCCGCCTTCGATACTTGAAGAAGAACCAGCATAGATGAATGCATGACCCCAAATGATCTTCTGTGCTTAAGACACCCTCAAACACAAACTTATTCCTCCTTTTCCAAATAGCCCACGCAATCATAAACCATAAAGCCGTACCAAACTCATGTCCGAGACCCGAGGTAAAGTGCGCTCGCCATACTAATAGAAAATCAGCCCCCTTCAATGGCATTGTCACTGAAATCCCTAGCACCAGAAAAGCTTGAGCCCATATACGATAACTACCCAAACAGTGAAACAAAGCATGATCAATTGTTTCAGATACATCACAAAATGGACACTTATCATCCACTACTGCTTGGCATTCGCGACAAACCAGAAAGACTTTCGTTGGAAGACGTCTATGCAACAATAGCTAGCCAAAGAATTTAACTTTAGGAAGAAACACGCATTCCAAACCACCATGTAATCCGTTTCCGGTGTAGTCCGTTGAGGCGTCCTATAGAACCCCAAACAAAAAGATGCAATTGAAAATACCTTATTAGCTCCCAGATCCCATTCAAATCTATCCGCCACCACCTGAAACGCATCATGTAGCTGCTGCGCCCTACTGCCGTCAGCCCCATTACCCACAAAAACAGAAGGGCAGGTCTGGGAAATCCAATTCTGAAGCTCGAAGCACCTCTCTCTACTTGAAATCCTTAGACTACGTTTCTAAAAAGGCTTAGATAGTGCTGCTCCCTTAGAAATTGACAGACACCCATCCCGAACCGAGCAACTTTTTCTGTTACATAAGAGATACAGGTCAGGGAAAAGAACAGATAGTGACACATTTGCGGTCCAATTATCATACCAAAAGGATCCGCAAGGCCCGTTCCCCGCTTTCACCCTCACATTCGATTTAAACAACTCCCAGAAGGTTGAGTTCTTTACACAGCAAGATAAAATGCCTCGCCAAACATACGAAAGGCATGAACTCTCAACATTTTCAAACGAGTTCCATGAATCGAAGCCATATCTACGGACACACAACTCATACCACAGCGATCCCTGTCTGTCTACTCTAGACCGCCATATCCATTTCAACAATAAGCTACAGTTTACTAGTCTGAGATCCCTAACATACAGGCCACCTAGATTTTTCGGTAGCATAATTGTCTCTCAGCTCACTTTGCAGATCCCACTAGAGTCCGCGTTACCTTTCCACAAGAAATTTTGCATCAGTTGTACAAGCTTATTATTAATAGAGGCCGGCATCTTATTCAATGATAACAAATAAATCGGGATGGAGGAGAGAACCGATTTTATAAGGACCACCCTGCCAGCATACGATAAACACTGACCTTTCCAACTTGCCAGCCGATTTTGGAACTTACCAATCAACACGTTCCAATAAGACACCGGGATGCGTCTCGTACTGAGAGGGGCGCCTAGATAAGTAATGGGAAATTTTTTGATCTTGCAACCCATAGTCTTCGCACATCGATTCAACATGTGGTCCTGCACGTTAATACCCATGATTGAGCTCTTAACAAAATTAATTCGCAGACCCGAAATCAGCTCAAAACAGCGTAATAAACAGATAAAAATAGGTAAGAGGGACTCATCTGCAGGCAAGAAGCACATCGTGTCATTCGCAAACTGAAGAATAGATATATCCATCTCTGACCCATCAATACGGAACCCAGGTAAAATGCCCTTAAGGACACTTGCATCAATAAGCTGTTTAAGGCCTTCCACTGCTAAGACAAAAATAAATGGAGAAATGGGGTCGCCTTGTTTAACCCCTCGGACCAAATAGATTAGATCAGTAGGGCTTCCATTGATAAGAATAGATGTTACCGAGTTCTCTCTGTAAGCCGCCATCCATCTAATCCACTTATCAGAGAAACCCATCCTCTTCAAAATTGAGTCAATATAAGTCCAAGAAACACTATCGTATGCTTTATGGAAATCAAGCTTGAGTGCCACAGAAGACTGACCACGACGGTGGATTGATTGGATCACTTCTGAGGCTATAAACGAGCATTCATGAATATTACGGCCTTTAAGAAATGCAAACTGGTTGTCAGAGATTAGTTGAGGCAACACAGCCAGTAATCTTTTCGCGAGTACTTTCGACACAATTTTATATATACCATGGATAAGGGCAATCGGTCTATAGTTCCCCATCGACGATGACCCAGGAACTTTAGGAATCAACACGGTAAAGGATGACTTAATAGAATTGGGCAGATGATCATACCTATAAAATTCGCCGAACAGTGCTAACACATCCGGCCCCGTAGCCTTACCTTCTTAACAAGTACAAACTGCATCCCACACTTCAGCCTCTGAAAATGACTCAACAAGCCGAGAATTGGCTGTCTCATCAACCATGCGGAAATTTAGCTCTCCCAAAGTATACGGCACCTCCACTTGTTTCAAAAACAGCCTGGAATAAAAATTCCGTATCGTGGATTTAATAAGTTCCGGGTTAGAAGATACAGCCCCATCAATTTCCAGCTGTGAAATCCGATTACCCCTAGACCTCGCTGATGCTATCCTATGAAAAAAACTTGTATTATCATCACCTAATATAGTCCAGTTAACTCGTGATTGTTGATGACGAATTTGTTCAAGGTTCCGTCTACAGGTAAGTAATTCCGATCTCACGCATTGAAGCTCCAAATTACTCTCCTCCTCCATAGGCCGAGACACCAAGCTAGATATCAAGGATATAACACGAGCCTCTAGCTTATTTATTCTTCCCTCTAACATGCCAAAATTAGATAGATGCCAAGGCCGAATAAAGCTCCTTAGTCAGCATAGCTTAAAATCAATGTCGCGCCCCAGATCCGCCAATTCTATAGCCTCCCACTTCGATCTTAGAAAAGGTAGAAACCCGTCCTTCTCCCACCAACAGTTCAAGGAGCGAAAAATCTTTTTGCCATCCCATACCGATGTATGGGATCGGTAGATAATCAGAAAGTGATATGATAACGTCGAATCAACCGCCATTAAACTCTGACCCGACCACCTATCAAGAATATTGCACGACACCAAGACTCGATCAATCCTTGAGAAGGATAGGCTATTAGACCACGTATAGTCATGGCCATGTAATGGCAAATCAAAGAGAGCACATTCATTAACAAACTCCTGGAACCTAATCATCGAACTCAACACCGTATTCCCACTTCTACCTCTCTCAGAGCTATGTAACACTTCGTTAAAATCACCACATAGCACCAAGTTATCCGTGTTTTGAATATGGGGCAGCAGATTAAACCAAAATTGATTCCTGTCCCTGGGGATAGGGGGACCATATAAGTATAGTAAGTTTACCTCAAGTTGACTAGACACAATATGTAGTAAACACCATCTATCTGTAGAAGTAGTGATCGAGCCATGAATTAAATTAGAATTCCATGAGATCAGTAGACCCCCTGACAATCCATGTGATGGAATACAATGAGATTAAAACTCATTATGGCCCCAAAACTTTCTGACAACCTGATCTGAAACCGACAGGGACTTTGTCTCAATCAGAATAAAAACCTGAAGCTGCCACTTTCGAACACATGACCGCACTAAAAATTGTTTGGCCCCATTCAACAGGCCCCCACGACAATTCCAACTCATAAAACTCAAAGACATAATAACACTAACGATAACCCAGCTCAGACAATAGTCCTCTCAACGTCGTTGCCCTTCCAAGGCCTCTATAATCAAGCCCATGTTTTGTTCATTAAACAACTCAAGCTTTTCCCCAATTCAGAATGTCATTAGTTCCTCACTGACAGTTGGCTCATTTTCTTCCCTTCGGATGATAATTCTATTCATATTTGAGATGTTCGGGCCCGAGGAGCTTGAATCCTCCGTAACTGGGACCAATGCATTATTCCCCCTAATTATCGGGCTATCGCCAGGAGGATGGTTACTTCCCAGAATTGTGTTATTGCTATCCGCAACAATCTCATCATCCTCGCACGATCTAATTTCAACTTCGTTCCCCGATGATTCACAACTACTCCTGTCCGAAGGATCCTCCTCTAGTTCACTCCACTCTTCCGATCCGTGCTCTTGACTGTGTTGACACCCAATTCCTTGTCTAAGGTTCGTGTATATCATTATATCCCTATCCCCTACTGCCAGGGTCAGATTTCTGCTGGCTGTCCCTAGCGGTACAGAAACAAGGCACGATACTACATCCAAACGATTCGGTTTTTTAAAATTACAATCTATCATAACAATCCGCCCAAATCTCGCTGCTAGTTCACGCACCATAGGTTCACAGACAAAAGCTGGCAGAATTCCCATGAGATCCAGATACATAATACATTCCGACGGCGCGAAATCTACTGGAAGTGTAAAAATTGACTCCACAATATGTTCTATAACCTTCCAGTCACCATTCATAAAATCCTTAAGAGCCACATCTGATACAAACGAAATAATCACACAATACCCACCAACAGGAGCAGCAAACCTAAACTCAATTCCGTGATCACTCAGAAAATAATGTATATTATGGATGTGAGAAATATTGTTGAGTTTAACCAAACAAGATTTTGATTTCCAAGGTGCAATTTTAACCACTACCTCACTGTTCAGTAGAGGTTCAACAGGTATAATAGGAGAAGATGCCGCCTGGATAGGGTTGATGGTCGACTCCTCTCGTGGAGCTTGATTCGCCATAACAGCTGCAAATGAACGATGATCTCGAGGGGAGTTTCGGAACGTCGCCTTCTGAACTGGTACTGCCGGGTTAGACCGTGCTTGAGGAGCCGTTATCGATTTATCATACCTGGCTCTGAAAGCTTTGAGTCTTATCACACCAATCGCTATCATATTCAGCGTTTCCAACACCTCATGTATCCGCATAGATCCATCGAGTGTGATGAACCCAAAATTAAGGTTCTTAGCATTCCTTTTTCGAGTAATATAGACCCATCCATACACTCCATACCTATTGAACATTCTTTTTATTGCAGCTGCATTAAAGTGATTTGGGAAATTCTGAAAGTAATAATAATAATAATAATAGCTCACAAACTCCTATTTAGTTCAACTGTAGCACCATAAGTGAAATCTTAGATTATGAAATAAGTATGTGCAGGTTCGTAATAGACATATACCATGTTATTCTTAGACGTAATAGCCTTCATCATGATCTTCACAAAAGCTAGTTTTTTCTGCTTTAGACAAAGTATAGCAAGCTAGTGGAAGGTATACCTGATTCTCTTATTCTTGTGGCACTAACTCTGATCGACCCATTGCATCCATGTCCTTTCTTGCATTCAATCCATCCTTTGTTTTACCAATGATGTTCAAAAGTGTCCCAACAATTGCATCACAAACATTTTTCTCAATATGCATGACATCAAGACAGTGTCTTACCTCCAAATATAGCCAATATGGTAGATCCTAAAATATTGACCTCTTCTTGTATCTGCCCTTACTTTTACCCTTATATAGTTTACCATAATTGGTTTTAATGTCCTTAACCTACTCATAAACCTGCATTCCTCTAAAAGGTGATCGTGCTATATTCTTCTCCAATTCCCCATTAAAAGCTTTTTGTTTCCTTTGAAAAGGATGATCACTGGGGAGAAATCTTCAATGGTTCATATATACATGCTTCTTGCAATTTTTGAGCCGAACTGATTATGTATCGTCCTCACAAATTGGACATTCTTTTTTTCCCTTCACTATATACCCTGACAAATTTCCATAAGCTGGAAAGTCATTTATAGTACAAAAGATCATAGCACGAAGGGTGAAATTCAATCTACTACATGCATCAAACACCGACACACCTTCATCCCAAAGCAATTTCAAATCGTCGATGAGCGGAGAAAGGAATACATCTATGTCATTTCCAGGTTGGTTAGGCCCAGATATGAGAAGTGATAACATCAGGTACTTGCGCTTCATACACAACAAAGGAGGCAAATTATATATGGTAAGATAATAGGACAAGTGCTAAACTAAGAGCTCAAAGTTCCAAATGGATTCATCCCATCTTTACACAGACCAAAATGTAAGTTTTGAGCATCACTACCAAACTGCGGAAACTTCTTATCGATTCTTCTCCATTGGGGGGAATCAGCTGGATGCCTCATTAACCCATCTTCCTTCCTAACATCATGATGCCACTTCATCAACTTTGCATTTTTTTCATCCGAAAAGAAGTTTAAATCCTTGTACAGTTTGATGGTATGCCTTTCTTTGTTACAACAGAATCATTTTTCTTGTAACAAGACGATCCACACCTCGAACAAGTTGCCAAATCTGAATACTCAAGACACAATCTTTAGAACATGTGTGAATCTTAACATACTCCAAACCCTTAGGGAACATGAGCTTTTTTGCCTTGTATGTACTACTTGGGAGTGTGTTCCCGTCAGGAAGCATGTCCGCCACTGTTTCTAAAAAATCAGTAAAAAGCTCATCAATTGCACTGTGTTTGGTCTTCAGATTGAACAATTTAAGGAAAGCCGAGAGAGTTGTGTATTTATCACAACCCAGAAATAGCTCTTTCTTCGATGCTCTAAGAATTCTTTCAAACATATGGGGATTTTCTGTGAAGTTATCCTCATCATCATAAAGCATATCATCAAGTCTATCGTTTTCTACTTCATTTTCATTTCCAGCATAAGAATCAACAGTTGTTTGATTCATAGGATTAGATGACTGGTCTTCAACATCATGCACTTCCCCAAGCAATGTCCACCTTGTGTACATTTCTATAAACCCCCAACAAATTAAGTGATCCTTCAATGCAACTACTCTTACTGAAAACCCTGTGTTATTGCAGTCATAACAAGGACAAACAATACTTAATCCACTTTTCAATTGATATTCAAGGGCAGCCGCAACAAACTCATTGACCCCTTGTAAGAACTCAATGGATGTTCGATCTGAATACATCCAACTCCGGTCCATTACCAGTTAATCTAAATACAAATTATACAGCAAAATTTATCCAAGACATTAGACATAAGTGCCAAGTTTCAATGAAAGTGTTAAATAGGCAACAAAGAGTAGTCCAACTTCCTTTTTGTGATTTCTCAGAAAATATGGATCATTGTCTTTTCTTGTGCCACTCTAGTTGGAGAATTTGGTGTGATGCATTCCAATGGTTGGGCATCTCGTCGGTTATGCCTCAAAGGGGGTATGACTTCCTTCTTCTATGGAGATCTCATTTTAAACGTGGTAATTTTCGAGATTTTGGGACTTCGTTATGGCTCTCTATAGCTTGGAGCATATGGAAACGACGTAATAAATTCATCTTCGAGGGAGCTATGGACAACGGAGATATCTTAGTTAGTAGCATCAATTTTTGTTGGTTTATTTTTAACACTCACAAACGTAGCATGAGCCTCTCGGTCTCGGATATTTTTATGAATCTGAGTTTGATACTCATTTTGTAACTCTACATGGGGTTCTTGTTTTGAGAACCACCTCTATTATTTAATGAAAAGAGGGGTGGGTGTTTTGTAGGTAAGCGAAAATGCCAACTTAATTGGAACGTTCGCTCTGAAATTTTCACCCGCCCCAAGCTTTTTTCCTTTGGAGGGACACATCGTTCCTCCGGGGGTTTTTCAAAAAAAAGAGTAGTCCAACTAATATGCCGCTAGCCTAAAAGTAATCAAATAAACGCAAATAATATGACTGCATTCACAAAATATGAAGCTGTATTGATTCTGAGTATACATATACATATACTACAAAATAGGAAAAAGGTAGCTATTAAAGTACAATCACTATTCAATCAAAAAATAGTTGGAATCACTATAATTTTTAATGAGATATTAACCCAATATACCTAAAGCTAAGCTGGAAATTACAAAGCTCTTTATTTTCTGCCAATAACAATATGCAACATTTCTTCTACATTCATCTCAATAGAGAAACAAATAAACTTCTAAAAACAGTCAACTACTAGTAAGACATCAACATACCTTTTCACCTTGCTCAGCCCCGTATCCACTGCAGCCCTAGAGGGTGGACAATGCTTTTGCTCTCTGAAAATGCACAAAGAGCGTTAATCTTTTGAGAAGATGGATTAGATATTTTTAATAAAACAATTTATCATCATTATAAATTGTGAAATTGTAGATAAAAGTCATCTACAGATTACTCTTTACTCTTTATTAAGTTTCAAGCTACTGTCTAAATCTTTCACTTAAATTCACTTAAATTGGCTTAAAACAAGCTGTGAATTTTATAATTGTTACTATATGCACAAAAGAGTAAATCTTTCATTTTCTTGTTGTACCCTCAATTTATGACTCCACTGATGCTTGTAAGGTATATGAAATCATCAGCTATTTTTTTTGGTCTTTCTATTCTTTTGGTGTGCCTACAAATACAAGGAAGCCTTTTATATGGCTTTTTATTTCGAGTTCTACTGGAATCCTGCATTTTTCACTCTGTTCTATATTACAGGCCTAATGAATTTTTTGTCTAATATCTATTAAAATCAGAAGTTGTTGTGCACGTGGAATACATGTATAAATTCAAAAAAAAAAATTATCCCTAATTTAAGCAAACTGAATTTAATGAACGAAATTTCCGGATCGATTCTACTAAGATTAACAAATTACTATAAGGTATGTACCGGCATGGTTAGCAGTTGTAATTTATGAATAGGTTGCATTTCTATTTTTAGAAATACTCCCTTCAAATCAGATTACAACCCGTAATCGTAATAGTGAATGCCATTATACCAAATCTCACCCGCCTTTTTGGATTCTATGGCTTTGTTTAAATAGTTTTCTTTATTTCAGTTTGAATATCAATTTCTAACCAAACCAAAAATATAATATACAGCCCCAACAAGACAGCTAAGCTTCAATTCAGCTTGTTCAGTTTAGAGCAATCCTAATCATTTTTTATTATAGTATTATGATTAATAACCAACCTAGGCACATTACTTCAACAATTCAACTGCACCAAATATCCACACCCATACATCTCATAAAATCAAATTAACAAAGCGTTTTCTAAAAATAATATATCCTAATAAAAAGCTAGGTTGTTAAGCTTCTTTGTTCTATATTTTCAAAAATGACTGAATTTTTACAAGGTAAGCTTCTCCGTCGACGTAATGAAAACCTCATGTGTGAAGCATACTAGAGGAAGAACTCAATACCAGTGAAGCAAACAAATGAATGAAAACATATAGCTACTTCAAAACGAAAATAAAGCGAAATCCCTAATTAACTGAACTCGCTCGAAAGATGAGAACGACGGTGATGAGAAGCACGGTCGAGCAGGAGCGGATGGAAGAGAATTGAAAAGGGCGGCGTAGCAAAGGAAGGGGAAGAGGAAGAGAACTGACCAGGTAAAATCTTAGGGTTTTACATCGGTGGCAATTAAGGAAAAGTTTATTTTTAATTGAGGGAAAGTTTAAACCGCACGGTAGTACTGCTGTACCAAAAAAAACCGCGCGCACCCATAAATTTTTTTTATTTGTAAAAAAACAATTGAATCGGTTTTGTAAAAACCCGAACCATCAAACATTTGATAAAAATAAAATATTAATTTCTCACATATGCATCTGTTTTCGGTAAAATCGATGTAATTGATTTGCAGTACAATTGATTCGGTTATTTGTAGAAACTGATAGAAATATGCTATCAATTTTTCTAACATACCAAATACATAGGTTTTAGGCCAAACCGATTTATTCGATTAGAAATACAATTGACTCGGTTTTTTGTTGAAATCGATAGAAATAATGTTATTAGTTTTTCAAACATACCAAATGCATCGGTTTCTTATATAACCGATGTATTTGATGTACACAATTGCATCGGTTTTTCATAGAACTGATTGTATTCAATAATGTAAAATTTTTCAAATATCATTTGGCTTGGTTATAACCAAAACCGATGCAAATGTGGTGATACAATTGCTGCATTCTCTACTAGTGAGTGTTAGTCCACTAGTAGCCTTAGAGGCTACCCCAGTAGTTTAATTGCTACCAAAGTACACTACTCAACTATATTAATGTGTTGACTAGGATTCCATCCTATTAACTCATACTCTGCATAGGTTTATGAGTGTGTCACTTCTAACAAGTGGCCAAGGTACAATTCCCTTGTATTACTATAATGGAGTTCCATCTTGACTACTCAGCTTACCAACAGGCAGACATCAACTATACCCGTAATCATCCGTATCCCCCAGTCTATCGAATGCTTTGGTATGACCCAAAGTATAGCAACATTTGAACAATGCAACTAGTATCTCAGGTCTAAGGATATTCGTATTGCTATTGCAATGAGCCAATAAAACACCAACACAAAATATAGATTACCGAGTGTAGTCTCACAGCGGTCTCCAATGTATTTACCTGAATACATTCATGTGTTAACCCAAGGTACCACCCTCTAGCACTAGAGATATGCTACTTTGAATCAAATTCAAGAGGTATCATGATAAATGCTAGTCTATCCATATTCCTCAATGTCCGGCCTTGATGATACTATGCTACTCTAAATATATTCTTAACCAGTCATAATATATTTTCACAGTCATCGATGTAAAAAAAGAAATGCCTTTATATTTGTTCGTACAAATTTAACTAACTAAGATATATCGCCCTACTTGCTCTAGGGCATACATCATATCTAACACACCGCACCACTAAAAGATTGGTCAAAGATTGGGTTCCTCAGACCAACCTTCACAGAAAAGAATGATGGTCTATTATCACTAGAGATGGGGTCTGTAAGATAGAAAAAGGTGTCAAAGCGACTAGTCAGGTGACGGATATAGCCTCTCCGATGCTAAAGTTAGTGACGATGCTAAAGAGGAGGCGAGTAAAAGGAAAGAGAGAGATTAGTGTTTGTGAATGTGATACCTAAGGTGGGGAGGAACCCCTGTATTTATAGTAGGAGGTGCATTTATTATGGTAGGAATGAATTTCATCTATTGGTGATAGAATATTCTCATTAGACAAGGATATCATTTATGCTCGGTTTCCCTTATAGGCGGTTTCTTCTTATTTGTCCATTTAGGAAAGGATATCTTTCATTTTATTTATTTAGGAAGCAGGGTTTATGGTTGAAATTTCTCTTTTAGTTAGGTCGTCGCCGCCCTAGTTACTCACTCGACTAGCTGGATGATAAGCCGGTTTTGAGACTGACTGATGATATGGTGTCTTGTGGAGCTTCTATATAGTATCTGTAAAATACCGTATTACAAGGCATAATCATGTGTACATTTGACAAATCCATTCTCTTGAAAGTGTTTTTTGATATGACTATTCCAAGCTCTTGATGCTTGCCTGAGTCCGTACATTGCCATCTTCAGCTTTAACAGTTTTTCTTCATGGCCTTTAACAATGTAACTAGGAGGTTGTTGAGTATATATCTCTTCCACCAAGTAGCCATTTAAAAATGCTGACTTGACATCCATTTGATGGATCTTTCATCCATTTTGAGTGTCAAGTGTGATCACTAGTCTAATGGTCTCCATTCTTACGACTAGTGCAAACACTTCATTGTAGCCAATACCGAGTTTTTAGCTATATCCCTTTGCAACAAGCCTTGCTTTATGTCGAATGATTTTCCCATTTGCATCCTTCTTTACCTTAAACACCCATTTGACTCCAATGGGCTTTTATTTGCTGGAAGTTTGGTCAACTCTCATGTCTCATTCTTCTCAATTGCATTTATCTCCTCTTCCATTGCTTTTCTCCGATTGTCATCTTTCATAGCCTCTTCAGCGTCAGTGGGCTCACTCTCAATAAGATGATAGTAGAGAGTTAATTCTTCACCAAGCTCTCTAGTGACGTCATAAAGATCTTCAATTCTCTAAAACTTTCTTGGCCTTTGTCTAGGAATTTCACTTTCATCATCTTCTTGTCCAAGAGATGCAGTTGAAATACGATTGCTTGCTGATGTTGTGGCTGCTTCCTCTATATCACTTTCATTATTTTCATCCATGGTAAAAGGATAAAAACTGTAGTTCTTCTTATCATCGTTCCACTCTCAAACTACTTCCTCGTTAATAGTCACGTCCCTACTAATGATTGTCTTTCTTGTGTCAGGATCGAACATCATGTAACCTTTTGAAAATTCTGAGTATCCCACAAATAAGTATTTTTTTACTTTTCTCGTCTAGCTTTATCCTTTCTTCATCAACAACATGAAAATGTGCAACACATTTGTAACAATCCCAAAAACACGAAAATGAGAGATATTGGGCTTTCTCCTACTCCATGCTTCTTGGGGTGCCATATCTGAGATGCTTGTTATTGAGGACCGGTTCAAGATGTAGGCCGGATAATCAATCGCTTCTACCTATAACTCCTTGGGCATTTTCTTGCTTTTTGGCATGCTTCTCACTATATTCACCATTGTTCTATTATTTCTTTCAACAACACCATTTTGTTGTGGCGATCTCGGGACTGACATAAAATGACGGATTCCATGACGCTCATAGAATCTTTTGAATTCATTTGATGTGACACTAGTGGAAAAATGGGCTTTTAACCCGCTAGTTAGGCTTTGGTTTTATGTATAACCGAAACTAATGTTCACTTCACGCGGGCCAAATTTTAGATGGCGGGCTGGAATTTCTCATTGTCCTCAGTTTTTCAGATAACCGAAGACAAAAATCAATTCGAGTGAGACATTTGTTTCGGTTATCTAAAAAATGGAAGACATAAATATATATTTTCCTCGATTATTTAAAAACCGAGGAAAGTGTGCAAATATATTTCGCAAACATACTAGTACTCTCTTTAAGCCCTCACTTACCTGAGACCCCCCACAGCTGCCATCCTTCATGAGAACCTCACCGTTGCCGCCGTCCTTATTGTGAACCGCTCACTGTCACTGCATGTGCCTGTGTGCCTTCATTCCTTCAATTCCCTTCTCCAACAGGTTTGGCAACATGTGAAAGGTTTCATCTTAATTGTACGTAATTTCTTATGGGCTGAGGTGAAAGGGTGTTGTGCATCACTGCCGTCCTCATGAAAACGCCTCACCATCGCCGCCTTCTGAACACCTCACCGTCGTCGCCATCCTTCCTGATAACTGCTGACCATCGCTGCCTGTATCTGTGCCTCTTCATTCTTTCTCCATTTTCCTTCGTTAACCGGTGATCAATTTAAATTCAACTTGGCTTCTCCGATTTTCTTTTCTGTTTCTCTCTACTTATTGTTGTGGAGCTTTAATTTTGCTCTACATTTTTACTTATTGCATTCCCTGGCCAATTTTTTGTTCGATTTCATCTATTATCTTTCTAACTAGTTAGTTGTTTTCGTGTTTTTGCTTTGTTTGATAAATATAGCTTGGTTCTCATGTCTGGCATTGTTAAATCATATCCGGTTTTGTTTCCCGGTGATGATTTTGCAATTGTTTGGCTCAGATATTTTGGTGACTGATTATAGTATATGTTTAGTTAGCTGTTTTGTGCTTTTGTTGTGTTCGAAAATTATTGCCTTATTCTCATATCTGGCATTATTACATGATATGCTGTTTTATTTCCCGATGGAGATTGTGCTATTGATTGGCTCAGATATTTTGGTGACTGATTGCAGTATATATTTTATTATTTTATTATATTTATAGGAATTTTGTAGTTCATCACTTTGCTCCTCATGCTGATTTTTTTTTCAATTATGAGATAAACTAACTTCTTTAACAACTAGTCTTCTTTTGCTGCTATTGTTTCTCTTCATCTTGATTCCTTTTTTCAAGGATTGAAAAGCTTTTCCATAATATAATTTCAATCTGTTTAGCATTTTGAATAAGTAAGGCAGCCTTGTTTCTATCCTCTAAACTTAGAATCCTCTGCCGCTGCCGTAACCGTTGAGTCTCCGGCAGATCCTGCTGTAACTGCCCTTATTGCTCATCATTTGGGGCGTTTTTTAATTTGGGGTTTGAGTTATTATAGGGAAATAAGAACGCAAATATATGGGACTCTAATATGGTTGAACAAAGACTTTTTGAATGCTCTCAAGTAATGACTATGCACCATTGCTTTCTTTGTTTCTTAATGCTTTTTGGAGTTTTTCAATTGGCTTTTTACGCATCATTTTGTGTTTTGCATTCCTAAGCTGTGATGCTTATATGTAAATAGACAAGTGAATGATAATGACAAGCTTGTGTTTATTAATATGCTAGTTTGATGTCCAATTTCATACTCTGCTTTCACGATTTGCTTGTTAATAATTGTTGGCAGTGTAATACAATAAATGATTTTGATATGCTTTGTATCTTGAAGTTTTGTATATAGGATTGGAAATTGAAAAAATAGTCCACAAACACTTGTTGTTTAGAACTTTTTTTTGATCAATAATGCTCAAATTTCCAACTACAAAGGCTTCATTAAGATGGTAAATTTTTTGACTTGCAGGTTGATTTTGCTTACACAAATATAGTGTTGCAGCTTGCTAATCTCCGTACTTTGGGAGTAGTATGCAAAAGAACGAAAGAAGTTGAGTGAAGAGGTTGCCAAATACAAGGTGCGATGACTGATTTTGTTGCTTCTTATTTATTTTTTCTGTTTTTTCAGTTCTTTATTGATTTTCATTTTTTTTTGTGAGTTGAATTTGTACGTTGGTGCCTTGTATATGTTTGATGAAATCTGTTTCCCAATCAATTTTTTTTATCTTAATTATTAAATGGCTAATTGTCTACTCACCCTCTTATGACTTGTGTTATGAACTACAGAGGAGTCATTGCATTTAGATTTCTATATCTTTTTGGTCTATTGGTTTTATTTTCTATACATCCATGACTAGAATATCTGAATGATATAATATGATGCTTAGTGATTTGGTGGGAAACATTGATTCAATTATTGTTAGAAAATCGTCGGTTTGATACGATCAGACTTATGTTTATCAATGCAAACAGTGAAATAAGTGTCCAATTTGCAATCATTAACTATTTACCAGCAGATGGATGCCTTATGATATTGACATTGTATATCACCATGCTTTTATGAAGAATAAATGCTCCGGCACATTTTATTTTAGGAAAAAATAGAACCATGATTCCTTAGTTTCTTTATTTTTAGCATGGTTTAGATCACATAGTTTTTAAAATATGGTCTATTAGGTCAAAATTATCTATTACTTTGCTAAAGTTGGATGAATTAGTTATACGTAATAACTAAAAGTATTTTAGTAAAGATTTTCAATAGTTTAATTGATTGTACATGTTGATAGAATGGACCAAAATTGGATGAATTTAAGCCAAACTTCCTCTGAGTACTTACAAGGGGTCGAAGAGTTCGCTAAAGTTGCCCTTGAATATAGCTTAAAAAGCGGTTCCAACATTCAATGTCCATGTTGTGACTGCATTAACATGGGGTTTCCTACAAGCATATACGAAATGAAGGATCACTTAATTCGTCGAGGGTTTGAAAAAGGGTACACGAGGTGGACATGGCATGGCGAGGTGCGTGATTATGGGGAGAGCTCAAGTGCTCCCATGACATATACGAATGTTGATTCTAATATTGGAGACAAAGATGGTGAGGATAATGACAGGCTAGATGATATGTTGGTTGATGTAGAAGATAATTTCAAAGAGAGGCCAAATGTGTTTGAAAGTATTCTCAAAGCATCAAAGACAGAGCTATTCAAGGGTTGTGTTAAATACACTGTACTATCATCTATGATCAAACTTTTCAACATGAAAACAAGACACAATGCTATGGTTGAATTTTTTTTCCGAGATCTTAGAAACACTAGCAGACATGTTACCAGATGATAACACACTCCCAACCAATACATATAAGGCGAAGAAACTCATGTGCCCTATAGGTTTGGAGTATGAGAAGATTCATGCATGTTCGAAAGACTGTGTGCTCTATCGAAATGAGTATGCAGATATGGAAAATTGTCCGAGGTGTTGATCGTCCTATTATAAGATTTGAGATTCAAGCGTAAAGAAGAAAGGTGTACCGGCAAAGTTGCTTTGGTATCTTCCGATCATACCAAGATTTAAAAGACTATTCTCAGATGAAAAAAATGCAAAGTTGTTGACATGGCATCATGATGTTCGAAAGGTAGATGGGTTAATGAGACATCCAGCTGATTCCATGCAATGGAGAAACATTGATGGTATTTTTCTAGAATTCAGTAATGATGCTCGAAACTTAAGACTTGGTCTTTCTACAGATGGGATGAATCCATTCGGAACTTTAAGGTCACAATACAGCACTTGGCCTGTTTTATTAACTATTTAAAATTTGCTTCCTTGGTTAGGTATGAAGCGAAGGTACCTGATGTTATCACTTCTCATATCTAGGCCAAAACAACCTGGGAATGACATAGATGTATACCTTGCTCCTCTTATTGAAGATTTGAATATTCTTTGGAGTGAAGGGATTACAACATTTGATGCTAGTACTAATTCAAATTTTACCCTTCGTGCCATGATCTTTTGTACAATAAACGACTTTTCAGCCTATGGAAATTTGTCAGGGTATCCTATTAAGGGGAAAAAAGCATGTCCTGTTTATGAGGATGATACTAAAGCAATTCATCTAGTTAACTACAAAAGACATGTTTATATGAACCATCATAGATTTCTCCCTTTGAATCACCCCTTCTGAAGGAAAAAGAAGGCATTTGGGAAGTTAGAATTGAATAAGGCACGACCTCCCTTGAGCGGGATGAAAATCTATGATCGTGTTAAAGATATTGCTACCGAGTACGGTAAGCCTTATAAATCTAGCATTGAGGGTGGTTATAAGAAGAGATCAATTTTTTGGGATCTACCATATTGGCCTCATTTGGAGGTCAGACATTGTCTCAATGTAATGCATATTGAAAAAAATGTTTGTGATGCAATTATTGGGACACTCTTGAACATTCTAGGGAAGACTAAAGATGGGTTAAATGCAAGAAAGGACATGGAATCAATGGGTTTAAAGGAGTTAGGCCCACTATAGTGAGGGAAACACATATATCTACCACCAGCTTGCTACACATTATCTAAAGTAGAGAAAACGAGCTTTTGTCATTCTTTACATGGATTGAAAGTACCTGCTGGTTATTGTTCAAATTTTCAATCCATAGTTTTGTTGTCAGACTTGAAATTAATTAGAATGAAGTCACGTGATTGTCATGTTCTCTTGCAACAATTCTTACCTGTGGCAATTCGAGGAATATTACCAGTCGAAGTGAGGCACACTATCACTGGATTGTGACAATTTTTTCACACTGTCAGTAGCAAGGTCATTAATCTTGCTTTGTTAGAGGAGGTGCATAACGACGTAGTTCAAACTCTGTGTTGTCTTGAAATATATTTTCTGCCATCCTTCTTTGACATTATGCCTCATCTTATAGTGCATCTAGCTCAAGAAATTAGATGTTGTGGACCAATTTTTTTAAGATATATGTATCCTTTTGAAAGAATGATGAGAATTCTTAAAGGGATGGCCATGAATTTGTCTAGGCCAGAAGCTAGTATTGTCCAACGAACTGTGTGTGAAGAAGTTGTATCATGGTGCTCTGAGTTTCTTGCTAACTCTGAAGAGATTGGATTGCCTATATCTTGACATGATGATCGGCTCGAAGGCAAGGGTACTATTGGTTGGAAAAATATATCTATCAGCTCGAAACTTTTGCCCAAGGCAGAATTATATGTTCTTTAAAGTCTATCAGAAGTTCATCCATATTTGGAAGAACATATTTCAATTCTCAGAGATGCAAATCATTTGAAAACTGAAGTTGAGTTAAATCATTTGCATGATGCTAGTTTCCTAGAATGGTTCAAGGGACGTGTGATGCATGAAGTTGAGTGCAATCTTGAGTTCTCCCCTACATTGAGATGGCTAGCATATGAAAAAGTGGTTATGAGAAAACTTGAAAAATGCCAAACATATTCTACTTTCCAACCATGCATCATTGTTCTAAGCAGTTGTAATTCAGCTTACGAGGATCCAATGATCGGCTTGACGGTACCTATCACACTTCATATATAACTTGTATATTTTTATAAGTTGCCTTATTGAATATTCATATGAATGTGAATCTATTTAATAATTTGTCTTATTAAAGTAACTCTATTCATAAATTTTGTAAAAATGTGAATCTATTTAAAAAGTTATCTTATTTAAGTAACGCTTCCTTATAGGGTGTGTTCCCTTGTGACCTTGTGGTGCTTATCGAGGATAGGAAGGTAGTTGTGGCATATGGGGTGGTCGACATGGGCAGAGATAAAGTGCATAATACCCCTGTATCTCCTGAAAACATTTATGTCAGTATTGATAGATTTGAGCAATTATACGGTGAATGTAAGTTGCCATGCCCATCAAACGATTTGGATATTCTTAGAAATGCACGTGGAAGTTTCACACAGTGGCCTAGACGTTTAGTCATTCCTAAACTTGTGAGTAATTAACTAAAAACCTATTAGTAATTGTGTTTTATTTCACACTGGGTCTACGACATTTCTTTTTCAATAATGTCTGATTATATATCGCCTATTTCATGCTGAATTTATAGGCTAATGAGCAGACTACTAATGTCGAGTCTTCTCATTGCTCGACTAATCCAAAACCCGCCGGTCCAAATATTGCTTGGGGTGGTAAATGCATCCAGCTACATCAATTAATCCAGAATAAGGATAAGGATAAAATTATCATAATTCCAGATGGACAGAAGCTGGTGGTTAATGAATACCAGGCGATGACTTCTTTTTCATTCCCTATCGAAACTATAATGGATGTACTTTCAGCTGATATGGTGGAATCCATAGTAATGGAAGTTTTCATTTTGTAAGTTATTCTAATAACTTCATCTCTCTTAAAACAAAATATGTTTTTCTTGTTTGTATATACATGTACTCTTTTTAGTGGTCTGATAAATTTCTATTGTTAAGAATATTATTTCTCTCTTAAAATAAATTATGTTTTTCTTATTTGTATATATATATACTCTTTGTAGTGGCCTGCTAAATAAACACCCGGATTGTTTTGATGAAATCGCTATTGCCAATCCTAGCTGGGTTGCCTCAACCACTTAGAAAAGCAATGATAAGGTTGCAGGGCAGCAGTACTTAGGCAAATTCATAAGTAAAAAACTAATGAAGCACCATATTCTCGTTCCCTACCATGAAGGGTGATAACCTGCTCATCGAATGTTTAATATTATATATCATTGATTGTTGGCTTGTATAACTCCAAACCTTTGTAATGTGTCTTTTATAGGGATGATTGGGTTTTGATGGTGGTTCACATGCAAGACCTCCAGATTTCCATATACGATCCTATCCCTAGAAAACCCGAAGAGAGGCCATTTATCGTTTTAGAATTTTTGAAAAAGTAATGTCTTTTTTATTCATTTAACTATGTTGCTACATTTGTATTTATTTAATTATGAACTAATTTTACATTTTTGTGCATTTAGTGCTATATTAGCAGCAAGGAATCTATAGTAACTAGGTTAGCGGATAGACGGGCAAAATGTGATGTCAAGTATCCGGAGGTAAAAATATTGCTCATTTTTTATTGATACTGCTGAACGTCTATATTGTGGTCGAAAGTGAATATGTTTTTGTTTTAATATTTTTTAGGGGGCAAAACAACCAGAAAACTCAGTCTTATGCGGCTACTATGTGATGTGATATATGTATGCTATCATTATGCATTATCGTTATTCTTTAGATATCTCACAGGTAATTGATCTCTGAATATTTCATGTTTGATTAAGTAGCTACGAAGAAAGTATATAATTATTTGTTCTAAGAAAGAATATCAAATTCTTTATAACTGTTATTGCAGGGTTATCATAGAACCAAAGAATTTTCTAAGTCGGAGATAGAAGAAGTTTTAGATATCTTCACAGGAACTACCTTCGGCCATGTATGATCACGAGGTATGATATACTATATATATATGGATGTGATTTATTTATGTTGGCGTTCGTCTTTTTCACGAGAAAATTGGTTCAATCATTTTTTGCTGTTCTTCCCAATCTGTTTTGAAGATTTTGAATTTGATATACGTTGGATGGGCTTTACCTTGTTAGTTTTTACTCTTTGTTTTTTTACCAATTCTGTTTGGTCTTCATCATTTTGGAGACAAGATCTGTATTGTGGAATTCAAGTGTTTTCTTCTCTTCCATCTCTTTCTGTTTTTGCTATATTGATTATGTAATTAGTGGAATTACTGCTACGTTCTTGATTTATAATTCTGCTCATTTCATTACCAATAATATGATCTATTTTTGTGGTGAACACCATTGCTTTTGGAATTCAGTACTTGTTAGTTGTTAGGTTCACCAATTCATCAATGGTGAATAACTGGTTTGATTTTTCTTATGAGATTTCAAAATTTGTTCCTACTTTCACTTGTTCTTTGCAGATCACAACCGAAGCATGTCACCAAAATTTGCAGATTTCAAAATTCATATACTTTTAGCTTTTGGCCTTAAGCTAGTTTAACTTCGTTCACACTTAAGCCTTTGTATAAATATTTTAATTAGCTTCTGCCTCCTTTTAAGATATCTTGATTTTGTTCATACTTTTTAGTTATATATAGATCCTTGAGACATTGTTGTATTAGGTAATTATAATTATAGAGGTTGGGTGCATATATTCAAACAGATATAGAAAAAAAGATAGTTAATTTATCTTCGGTTAATTTATAAATGAAGCCAAAGTATCACTTTTTTACCTCAGTTATTAAGTTAACCGAGGAAAATAAACACTTTATTTATCTTCGGTTAATAAATAACTGAAGCCAAAGTAACACTTATTTTCCTCGGTTATTAAGTTAACCGAGGAAAATAACTTTCTATTGGCCTCGGTTTTTAAAGTAAACCGAGGCCCATTAGCGGTAAAATTACCACCATTTAATGCGTTTTTATCCTCGGTTATTTAGACAACCGATGAAAATGATATTCTTTCTCTTCGGTTAAATTACTCGAAGAGAAACGGATTGGGCCTCTGGTTTCAGCTGCTTTTTCCTCGATTCATAACCGAAACTGAAGGCCCACATATAACCAAAACCAAAAGCCCTGTTTCCCACCAGTGTGAATTCTCCCCCTCTATCGGATCTTACGACTTTGATGTAATATCCGCTTTCTTTCTCCACTAATGCCTTGAACTTCTTAAAAGCTCCAAAACCTTCTGACTTCTCCTTCAGAAAGTAAACTCATGTCTTCCTACTATAATCATCAATGAATAGCAAGAAATATTTATTGCCTCCCAATGATGTTGGTGTCATTGGTCCGCAAACATCGGTATGAATGAGTTCAAGGGGTGCCTTTGTTCTTGACATGGACTCCTTTGGAAAACCGGTTCTGGATTGCTTTCTAACAAGACATACTATATAAAGCTGATGGGGTTCATCAATTGGGGGAAGACCATGCACCATCTTCTTTTGGCTTAGCAATTTCAAACCTCCAAAATTGAGATGCCTGAATCTCGAATGCCAAAGCTAATGAGAATCCTTCACGCAAGCTTTCAAACACTTTGCAACATCCATCTTGATGTTGAGAGTGAACATCAGATTTTTTAACATAGGCACACTTGCAAGCAGCTCCTTCTCATTCAACAGTACTAACTTTCGGTTCATCATATGAAATTGGTAGTTTATCTCCAACAGCTATCCTAAACTTAAAATGTTACTTTTCATGTTTGGAACATAATACACATTATTGATAAATTGGTGCTCTCCATTCTTTAAAGGAATTAGAATGGTTCCTTTTCCTCTAATAGGAACTTTTGATGAATCTCCAAAGATGACATTTCTACTGAACAATTTGATTAGTTCTTCGAACATTTTCTCATCACCGTATATGTGATTGCTCGCTCCATTGTCAAGATACCAAATGTTATTTTCTTAACATTGGTTACCTTCACGGGTTGGTTAAACCGTGTCGATTATCTCCTCATCTTGGATGTTGTTGGATGTCTCCTCTGATTGGTTTGGTGGGCTCTGACATTCTGCTGCATAGTGTCTAAATCTAGAGCAATTATAGTATTGGATATTGGACTTGTCATGGACTTCATTTTTCCTCCAATTTCCTCTTCCTTGTCCACATCCATTACCTCTACCTCTTGTGAACTAATTACTTTTGTCATTTCTTCCAAATTGTTGAACTCTACCACGTCCTCTTCCTTTATCATTTCCTTCACGACCTCTACTACGTCCTCATCTATAATGACTAAGATCTTGACTACTCTCTCCTTTGAATGAAGCCTTTGCTGCCAAGACTTGTTTAATATACTCCTCTTTTTATCTATTTAGTCTTTCCTCATATGCTTGCAATGAGCCAACAAGTTCATCAACGGTCATTGACCTTGTGTCTCGTGACTCTTTTATAGAACCTACTATGTAATCAAACTTCAGTAGTAGTCACCATAGAATTTTTTCTACAGTTCTTGATTCATCGAGTTTTTCTCTATACTATTGCATTTGATTGACGACATATTTTACTCATGAGGAATAATCAATAATAGCTTCTGTTTCCTTCATTTTTATCACCTCGAACTCTCCTCTCAACATTTGCATTGAAACTTTCTGTACTTCCTCCTCTCCTTGAAGAGAAACTTGCAGTATATCCTAAGCTTACTTGGAGGTAGTTGCTTCGTCCACCTTCTCAAACATTACATCATCCAACCCTTGATGGATTAGACTAAGTGACTTCTGGTCATTCTAGCGACTTTTATGCAATTTGTCATATCTACTTGTGCAAATTGTGATTTTTAGCTGGGGCTATATAACCTTTTTTGACTATGTCCCAAACATCTTAGGCTCCAAGAATCGCTTTCATTTTAATGCACCAATTTTTATAATTGGCTTTGGTAAGTTGAGGGAAGTTGAAGGAAACACCATTAATGTTCATTTTAAGGAGGATTGTTTATGAAAAAAATTAGTTTCTAGGCGTATAGTGGCCACTACAGCACTTTTGTATGCCTTTTATAACACTTTTGACTTAAGGAAACACTTACAGAAATCTTTTGCAACGATTGGGATAGACTTCTGGCAACACTTCTAGACTATCGCAATGCCTGGAACTTCTTAAACTAGACTTTGAAATTTCTTTCTGGGGAAGAGGATCAGGATCAAAACTAGCTCTGATATCACTTTGTTAGGGAAATGTATAGGAATTTTGAAAAAATTAATAGAACAAATAATACTCTTATTTCATAACAATTGCTCACACTCTCACTTTGAAATAAAACTCACTTTTTATTAGATGGAAGAAATAATTTTATTTTGTGATTTTTTGGAATGATTACAAATGACAAATCAAAGCACTATTTATAGACTTTAATCTAAATGAAACAAAGGTAGTACAATTATTATATCTTTGGGTGTGGAGGAAGAATACAATTAATATAACTTGGAGTGGGGAGCAAGACTTGTTGTAGGCAGTGAGGAGGAAGCATATTCTTGAATTGGGGATTAAGTTTAATTTTTTATTTATTTCAATAAATATAGCAAACTGATCGAAATCCAGGTATAAATTGATTGAAATTGAAAACATAATTGTATATTTAGAAGGAATTAAGTAAAACTGAAATCCAAAGGGAACTGGAACGGCTTCAATTTGGAAGCAGAAGAAATAATAGTGGATAAGTTTTGAAGGTAGAGATGAGTTCTTTACCATTATACTTTTTTTTTTCTTAAAATAAGTAAACCTTGAAAACTTAACTTAACCCACCACTTTTATCAAAGTCAACCACGTCGGATGAAAATAGTTATTGTTGCAGTTTTTAAATGTAGAGGGAGCTACGGTGACCTTTTAATTTTTCAAAGTTCAGGAGACAGTAGGTGGAATGTGATAAGTTGAAGGTGTTGCGGCACAACTGAAGCCCTATAGATACATCTAATCCCTACACATGGTGATAACTTTGTAAAATATATTTCTCCAACTTGGCCATGGAAACTGGGTCAACCTAGGTCGATTGACCTAGAGCTTCAAAGAAATAGCAGATCTTTCAGTACAAAGGACCCGACTCAGGCGATATTCCAGCCGGTCTTCTTTAAGACATGGTCTCGAGCCGGTTCATAATCGGTTAGAGGTAGAATTCGCCTTGATTTAATATGAACAAAATCTAATTAAAGATTCCATATTAAATATATATTCTTCCTATTTCAAAAATTATGATAAATAGCAATATTGTACTTTTCCTTAACAGATAAATGGGAAAGAATCCTCATATAAGAGGAAATAAAGCTTAAATAGGATTCTTAATAAAAAAGATTCTATTGCTAATAAAAGAAATAATCCTACACCAAATAAAGATAATTCGTTAAAGAATTAACTCCTAATTAAATAAAGGTTCCTAATTACACATTAACGAAGGATTCCAAACTCTATATAAAGCCCCTTAGGTCAGATTCAAAGGTGCACGCATCTTAGCTCCAAAGCGCTCACTAAATATTCTTCTCTAAAAATCCTTTACTGACTTAAGCATCGGAGGGTTCCCTATGGGGCAACCATCGATCGCCCCCAAGTTTGTGTCTATTTTGCAAGTTCATCGTTCAAGGGTTGAAGCTGTGAAACAAGAAGACTTATTATGAAAAATCGGTATTTTTGTACTATATTATCAGTGTTGCGATGAACATGAAAGATCATAGCCGATAGCGGCTCCCAGTTTATATCAGAACTATTTAAAAACTTTTACGATCATTAGAAAATCAAGAACCATTTCTCCTCAGTAGTACATCCACAGACCAACGACCAAACCAAAGCAACTAACAGAAACCTAGGTGAAGGGTTGAAGAAGCGAGTCCTTGATAGAAAAGGAAAGTGGTCGAATGAATTAATCAGGGTGTTATGGTCTTACAGAACCATTCCTTGCAAAACGATTGGAGCAACTAAGTATTCTCTAGTTTATGGCGTTAAGGCGGTCTACCCAGTTGAAATTAGAGCGCAATCAGACCGGGTGGTGTACTATACATAGGAAGAAAATAATATCAATATGCAATACCATCTAGACAACCTAGATGAAAGAAGGGAGAGAGCATGGATCCTCATGGTGGCATACAATAGATGAAAGAAGGGATAGAGCATGGATCCTCATGGTGGCATACAAGGACAAAATTGAGAGATATCATAATCGTCGGGTAAGAGAAATATGCCTGAAGGAAGGAGACCTAGTTCTTAAGGATTCAACCGCTTTACAAGCTTCAGAGGGTAAAAGGAAGATGGGTGCCAACTAGGAAGGCCCCTACAACATCCTCATAGTAATTGGGCCAGCTACGTACAAGTTAGTGACTATGAAAGGCAATGAGCTTCCTCGCACATGGAACATTGACAATCTTAGGCCCTATTACACAGTAGATATTTAGGGATTCTAGCAGCCGCACTCTTTTTCCTTCCTTAAGGATTTTTCCCACTGAATTTTCCCTTAAGGAAGTTTTTGATTAGGCGGCTCCCCTCAAGTAGTTATTCGGATGCATAGAATACCCAGACTTGTATCCAATTTATTATTAATAAAAGCATTCTTTTGCTCACACACTTGCTTCAAGAAATAATGATAGCACTTTGCGGCATAGTATAAAACCAGCTTAACATATCATACGTAGAACTTAGTTAAAACTAAGGACAATTCATTTTCAGGCCGTAATAAAACCTGAATCAATATAAAGCCACAATGGTTACTGGCAAAAAATAAGACCAACAGAAAGACTAAGCATCTGCATTAGCCAATTTTACCCAAGGCATAATATAAGACCTTTTTTTTGAAAACCCCTTAGCGAAACAGTGTGTTCCACCGAGAAGAAAAAGGTTGGGGTAGGTGAAAATTTTGGGGTGGGCATACCAACTAGGTTAGTGCTCCAGCTTGCCTCTAAAATACCTACCCCTCTTTTATTAAATGAGCAAAGAAAAATACAAGATGTTCGTTATGTGAACCAAAACATGATCTGGCCACTCAAATTATGAAAATAAGCATTAGTACAAAAAGTAGGGACACGTCCCATGAAGTAAAGTCACTACACTGATGCCCATGGTTAGCCAACCTATCCCCGACTTGATTGCCTTCTCTTAAAATATGCATCACAGTCACCTGAATATCTTCTATCATGTGTAGGCACGAGACCCACTCCCAATAAAGCTACCGTAGGATGCTTCTGCTATGACTTGATATCATCAGAACAACAAAAGTTGAATCGCTCTCTAGCCAAACTTTTTTCCATCCCCTAGCAGAAGCCATTTGTAAAGCAGTCATAGAAGCCTTGAATTCTACAAAAAAGCAAAATTAGTGGCCAGCCTAAAGGCGAAACCACTTAGAAAAATCTCGTGGCTATCTCTAAACATACCGCCGCATCCAGCATTGATCGAGTTGCTAATGATCGAAGCATCTGTATTAACCTTAATCTAGTCGGGGGGAGGCGGAGTCCAAAAAACTCGAATTATTTTAGGAACAATAGGGTATCGAGGAGTAAGACCAAGATTGGAGAGGAGACAAGAATCCAATTTAGAATTTTGCACCCATTTGTATCCTAGATTATCAGTCTCCTTAATCAAAATCCATAGTTTATGCAAACAATTATGGATGTTGGGTCTTTTATTGTAAAAAATGCATTCATTCTGCATATGCCAAATAATCGAGCACAAGTTGACACAAGCACTCTACCAGAGACGAAGGATCTAAGGAGTAAATCATACCTTGGAGGCCCAATCAAACAAAGAAATAAGAGAATCATGCATATCAATATCCTATTCAAACAATCTATCAATGCCCATCTAGAGCTACTTAGAAAAGACGCTTTCCATGAAGATGAGCATAATATACTCGGTTGCGTTATTGCATAAAACACATTTAGAAACGATGAGAAAACCTTTCCTCATGAGAACATCATGTGCAGGCAAGTATCCTTTAATCACTCTCCAACAAATGAAAGAGCACGATAGAGGAATAGAACAACTCCAAATAAATTTATAAACATCTGGGCTGATCAATCTCACCTCGTAACCGTTGATAGAACAACTTTACGATAAAAATTCCCATGCTACCCGGATGCCAAAGGCAAATGTCTGGCTCATCTCTAAGGTAAATGCTCTAAATCTGCTGGTGAATCTGTGTTGGCAAGGGTGGTAAATCGACCCAATTATCGTTACGCCAATAATCTAAAATTTTCCTATGTTGAGCACGACTAAGAGTGTCATTAAGATTAAGCTAATTTAAGATGGTGGAGATAACCCATTCCGAGTTCCAGAAATTGAGATTGGAATGACAACCCGGGAACCAAATAATATTATTCCTGACGGTGGCATAAACACGATGATTAGAGCTCTAAATGGTAGAATTGGATATTGACTTAGCCAGACCCGACTTACTGACAAGATGAGCATGAAGGGTCTTAAAACACATAGTGTTACCCCCAATCATACCCCACGCCATCTTCCCCAGTAAGGCCTCATTCATGATAGCAAAATTTTTGATCGTAATGCCTCCTTGATTGAAAGAATTAGTACACAATGACCAAGGGACAGTCACAAGCTTTTTTTTTGTCAATGGAGCCTGTCCAAATAAAGTTCCTCACCACTCTATTCAAGCGCAAAATTAATTTTTTCAGCCATTTATAAATGATAAAGGAATGAATGAGTGCACCTGTGATGACTGAGTTAATAAGCGTGAGTCTGCTCGCCATAGACAAAGCGCTACCTTTCCCTTTACTGAATTTAGCCAGAGTTGAATCAAAGATAGGCTGAAGATGTATTATCTTAGGTTTACTACGAAATAGTGGCACCCCCAAATACTTGAATGGCAGATTTCTGACCCGGACGCCCAAGATAGCGAGTAAATCTAATCTCCTATTAAGAGAGATAGCTTCACCAAAAAAGGCTTCAGATTTTCCCTAATTAACTATTTACCCAGAGAACCTCCCATAAAGAGCGAGAGCAGATTGCAAATTTCTAATGTTATGAATAGAAGCTTTACAAAACACAAACATATCATCAGCGTATAACAAATGAGTGGGCAAAGAAGTCCCTTGGACATAGTTCTTAGGAGAAAGGTCCCCTCGCTTAACCAAGTCTTTTAAGTATCTGCTAAAGAAATCTTTTGCTAAACCAAAGAGAATTAGAGATAGCAGATCCCCTTAACGAACCCCCTGGGAGTAGGGGAAGTATCCCTACAACCCCAAAGGAGTCAATATAGAGATTCGAGTTGAGGCTAGGATATTATGAATCCAACCGATAAATTGAGCATAAAATCCATAGGAAGTAAGGACATTAAGAAGAAAGGACCAATCCATCGTATCAAAAGCTTTTCGGATGTCAATTTTCATGGCCAAGTTACCACCAAAACACTTTTTCCCCAGGAGATTGACCCCTTTCGAGATAAGTGCAATACACTCATGAATACTTCTATTAGGAACAAAATTGTATTAGTTAGAAGAGAGAATGGCACTGGCGATGTTGGCCAACCTGTTCGCCAGGATCTTAGATATGATTTTGAAAGCAAAATTACCTATAACAATAGGGCGAAAGTCCTCTATATTAGTTCCCCATTCTTTTTTAGGGATGAGAACCATCAAGTTTGAATTCAACCCTTCAGGAATCACTTCATTAGTAAAAAACCAATGCACCACACAACAAATGTCAGGTCCGATAAGATCCCAAAAGTGTTGATAAAATTTATCGGTGAACCCATCAGGTCCCGGGGCACTATCATCTTCCATGGTAAAAACACTATCCTAAATCTTAGAAACTGTAGGTAGCCGAATTAGCTCCTTATTATCCAACTGGGAAACCCGTGAGGGGATAATATGGTTCACAAGCGCACCATCAATCCTTTCCAATTCAGCCCTAAAAAATATGTTAGAGTAGAAATTGACGATATGATTTGAAATGGCAGCTTGGTCCCTGGTGAGTACGCCATCAATAATCATTGAACGAATTAGCCTTGTTAGTGATTTTCCGAGACCCCGCTTGTTTATCCTGAGATTGATTCCTTCTATAAGTGGCGATCGTGCGGTCGATGGAATGACAAGTCATATAAAAATCATGCATATTTTTATACTCAATACGTACCTAGAAGATTTTTTCAGCTGTGTCAACCCTAACTTGATCCGTGACAGGTTTTGAAAGGTCATTATCAACAAGGATCCTTGCATAGTGCCCAAACTCCCCCTCATCGGTGTTCTGATAAAATCAAATCGAGATGCCGATGATTCTAGTGACGCTTGAGAGTAGTCTACGATCCCAAAACTCCCATGGGAGGTTATATAATCGAATCAAAACTTGGGTGGTGGTTTGCCTATGAAATGAAGGATCAAATTCGGCTTTCTAAATTGAAAATCTCATAATACCTAGATTTAGGTTTAGATTCCCTGTAGACCATACCTTCTGCAAAGCTTCTACCATTGGCATAATTTTATGGTAAAATTGCCTCCCTAATAATATTAATTTCCAGTCCATCTTTCGGCCCCAGATGGAGTTCAATTTGAGCTTCATATCTGTATGTTTCCAAGGGGTGTCACCCTTACTAAGCCTTAATCTGCCAATCGCCGAATGTTGACAGGTTGAAAGACGATCCTTGTAAAATTCCTCAAGAATTTTAATTGCCTTATACATATCCCCAGCATCAGATATAGTAGCAGGTACCATCTTTTCGGAGTTTTATCCAGGGTTTGTGTCGCCCATCGCCCTTTTCTTCGGAGCCTGCTAATATAAAACCTTAAATAACCCAGAAATGGGCAAAAATAATCAAAGTATAAAACTCTTAGTCAAATCTAAAGGACTCAGGTGGTAATGAGACCTGATTAAGCATGAGCTACGAAGATAGCCGACTGAATTATTACACCAGTAAGAAAAGCTAAAAATACTTAGCTAAAAATAGGTTGGGCAACATATAGGGCCTAAAATACAAACAAAACATGCAAACGGCAAAAACATAAGACCTTTTCAAATTCTACTTTTTGTGAATCCTAAGAATTAAATAAAATTCTTAGCTAAGCTCAAAAAAGAAACCAGTTAAAAATGCGAGACCGGCTCTAAAACCTAAGTTAATCAAATTACTTAAGTCTTGATAGGCAAACCATAAGACCTTTGTTGGGAACTGGCAGTCAAATTGAACATGTATAATAGGCATGGCGGAAAGTCAAAATTATGTCCGTGTCCTCAGGAACTCCTACTAGATGCATATAAATTAATTAAAGCCTTAACTAAATAATTCTCTAGCTAGGTTAGCATATAAAAGGCTAGGCATACCATAATTTCAAATTATATCCTAGCACATATATTTTTTACTAAGCATGTTATAACTCTAAGCTATAACCTAAGCATGTTATAACTCTAAGCTATAACCTAAGCATGTTATAACTCTAAGCTATAACTTGAGCATAAAATAAACTAAGCATGCAAAACAACCTAAGCATAGTTAATAAGTGGGCTCGGTAAAGTGTCGAGCCTACAACCCTTTAGCCATTATATGGGCCCCCCAAAAATGTGGGCCCCATTTCTGCAGGGTCCAACCCTTTGTTCTTTTTGGAAAATTCCGTTTTTAATCCATCTTTCAAAATTAATTTATTTTACGCCTAATTAATTAGTTACTGGTCAAAAATAAATTCCTTGGTCTATCTAAAAATGATCTAATCATTTTTAACCATTTAAATAATAATCCAATTATTATTATATTATATTTTTGTAATAGAATAAATCTATTAGTTCTTTACTTTATCCGATGAAGGTTTAATGTGTGTGACCTTATGGGATCCTGAAGTATTGAGTTGTTAAGGCTTAACCAACCCTTGTTCGAATGGAACCATTAGCTCAAGGTTCTAGACCATGAATAGAATTCGATTACCTTAAATGACTATAGTACGCCTCTAGCAAGGGTCTACCATCCCCCATTACTCGGAACGTAATTTATGCTTATGACTTAATCCCGGTTAATGCAATAGTTGTCCAATGTAATGACTCTTTCCATTCTTTAATGTTAGTACCATCTGGTTTATAGGGTTCGGTTAAAGTGTTAAACAACTAATAGCAAGGTTGCTCTAAGCTATCCCGGTTATTAGCTTATTACCGAAGTATATTCCTTTTACTATAGTGTGGTTAACTAGAAACCATTTCTATCAAACACATACTCTGATCAGAGGTTTAAAATAATCATCACTTCAATAAAAAGGCCGGGTACAACTCCTTAACATATCCAAAGAAATGGAGTCTTTTTGACCACTCAGCTTACCAACATGATGTCATCACTATACCCGTAATCACCCGTAACACCCTAAATTAATGAGTGTATGGGAATGATCCAAAGTATAGCAATAGTACTACATAAGGCAATTAGTATCTCAAGTATGAGGATATTTGCGAAGCTTAGTGTATGAAGATAAACACTAACACATTGATATATACACCAAGTGTTTATCTTACTGCGGCCTCCAATATGTCTCCCAGATATATCCATGTGTCAAACTTAGGGCACCACCTTCAGTCCTTAGAAGATTGACTTCTTGGACCCTTCTAAGAAAGTTGGCCATATGCTCGTCTTTCCGCTTCATCAATATCCGTTCTTGATGAAACTATGACTAAGGATAGTTTAGACATAATCATAATTGCACATGAAGCAGGTACCACCAAATGTAGTCCAACTATAATTTCTTTGACTTTATGCTATGACACGTCAAGTACTTTTGTACACATCCATCAATGAATATATTTTAACCAGTTACATAATTAAGATATATGGTCCTAATTGCCTTAAGGACATGCATCATATCCAATAAACTCCCACTTGCACTAACGGCAATTAGCTATATGTCTTAATCTATATGCTTTGACATGCTGGTCATGCTTGACATGAGTCAATGGCTTTGTTAGACCATCCCATTTTCCTTTAGATAATCTTGAAACTCCTTACTTCAGTATTCACCACCTTGATTCGATCAAAGTGCTTTAATACTTTTCTCAATCTGTTTCTCTAATTCAGCTCTAAAAAGTTTAAACTTTTCAAAACTTTCAGACTTGTGCTTCATTAAGTATAAATAAGCGTATCGTGAATAATCATCAATAAAGGTTATGAAGTAGGAGTATCCTCCTTGTGCCTGAACACTCATTGGACCACATACATCAGTATGTATAAGTTCCAATGTACTCGTGGCCCCTTCACCCTTTCCTTGAAAGGGTAACTTTGTCATTTTTCCTCTTAAACAAGGTTTGCAACCACCATAAGACTCCAAGTCTATTGGGCCCAAGTCTTCATGCTTGTGCAACTTGGTTAAGTGGTTATTTTTGTGGCCTAAATGACAATGCCATAAGTAGAAGGAATTCTCATTATCTAATTTAACTTTCTTCAGATTGTTTTTGTTAAAAACTTCTATTTTATTATTAAGAACATAAATGCCACCTTTCAACATCCCATAACCATAAAGAACATTATTCAAACGAATCTGATAATTATTATTCAAAAATAAAATTTCAAATCCTTCTGTTGCTAAATATGCAATAGATACAGTATTCTTAGTAGCACTTAGAATGTAGTAACAATTATTCAAAACTAAAACAAGTCCACTTGGCAAAATAAGATTAAAGCTTCCTACGGCTAATGCAACAACTCTGGCTCCATTTCCTACACGCAGGTCCATCTCCCCTTTTGCAAGTCTTCCACTATTCCTTAGTCCTTGAACAGAAGTACAGATATGAGAACTAGATCCAGTATCTAATACCCAAGTGGATTCATGAGGAAAAGTAGCAAAATTTTCAATTACAAACTTACTTGAAAGTAGATGCCTCTACAGGCTTCTTCTTTAAATGCTTAGCAACAAGAGCTTTGCAATCCCTCTTCCAATGTCCCGGTTTCCCACACTGGTAGCAGATATACTTAGATGACTTCTTTCCTTTCTTCTTTTTACTGATTCTTTTCTTGGCACCTAGAGCTTGCTTCTTCTTCTTAGAAGCCTTGCCTTTCTCAACCAACAGTAGTGGTTTCTGATGTTTCTTGATCTGAGTTTTACTATTTTTAGCATGTTGATTAATTCAGGGATAGTAGAATTAATCTTGTTCATGTAATAGTTAGTCACAAAGCTTGAGTAACTATCTATCAAGGACATCAACAAAAGGTTAATGGTCAAGTCATGATTCATCTTGAATCCCAATCGATTCTACTTCTCAAGGTATCCTAAGAGTTTCAGTACATGTTGAGAGGCAGAGGTTCTAGCCTACATCTTGGTTCTAAAAAGGAGCTTGGGGGTATCATACCTCTCTGTCCTTTCTCGCTCCGAAAAGAGCTCTTTAAGATGGAGAACCATATCCTTCAAGGGCATGTTCTCATGTTGTTTATGAAGCTCAGGATTCATGGCAGTCTCACAATCTTTCTTGTGCTTTAACTAGGCCTTATATTCCACATTATCCTCAACATCAAGTTCAATAGGGAAAATTTCACTTAGAACATAGGCAATTCTCCCAAATCTGAGAATTATTCTTACAGCTCGGAACCAATCAGAAAAGTTCGAGCCATTCAATTCATGTTTAGTAACATACAGAGATTAATGTTGGAAGTCATTTTCAACCTAAGATAGAAGAAAAGAAAAAGACTTTAGATATTAGTTTAAGTACATGTATTTAATATAAGGATTTCTAATTAAATACATTAGTCCTACTATTTTCTTCGAAATTTACAATAGCCCATTCTATTGAATTCGAGAATTTTAGCCCATCTAAATTTCCTAGCAGGTAGCATTTATAACTAGTCTATTATGACCCCCAATTTTTTGAGTCAAGTCACAATAGTTAGTTCACACTGTAAAGAAGATAAAGTCGGCTTTAGCCGGTGATTCAGAGTCACGCTCTGTAGGATTTGAACCTACGACATCAGGGTTTGGAGACCCAAACTGAACTAAGAGCGTTTTCATATCACATATGACTGTGCCTCAATGAATGACTTACTAGTTTGTTCCAACAAGCGCAGGAGAGAGAGTACCATTTGCATCATGTGCAATTGCTAATTCATTAAAGTTCCGTAATCCCTAGGGACATGTGCTCTTATAGTAGCATCTCCTTGAATATGTCTTAGATCTGGGCGTAGCCCCCAATTTTAGGTGGACTACCCCAGTTCCATTAAGGCAGACCCTATCTTAAACTTTACAACCAATCAATGTGGACTAGAAGGAACGTTTTGCATAGCACTTTGATAACCCAAAGAGACCGTATTATAAATTTGAGTAAGGAAGACTATAACTTGCCTTAATATATTTACTTTGGAATTTTATTGGTGTTAAACATCTCATCCAATCTAGGATTTTATCAGATGGACATATTTATAATAACTTGTATTAATTCAGGGAATTTTAGAATTAATGTATAAGGTCCAACCTTAGGTGGGTTCAAGCTCTATATTATGATTATTCCATTAACCTAGATTATATGCAAAATAATTAACACTTTTATTTGTTATATTTGTATTGCATTTCCTTTAAGCTTTTATTCAAAAAATTTTAATTTTTTACTTTGTTATAGGAACATATATAAGCACTATCTTATATACTAGAAATAAGTTAGTCCATATTTAATCCCCCGGTTAGTCAATTCAAGCTGCCCCGATATAGGTTCTCAAGTAGGAGTGGTGCCCTCGAAGTGACTAGACACCAAGTCCAATCCTTAGCCATAATAAATACGGGCATAAACTCGATGGCCAATGGATTCTCTTAAACTAATAAATTTTGTTCTTTCAATTCTTGTAAATTCAAAGCATCTATAACCTATGTAATTTAAATAAATTATTGAAACTTGTATAATTTGAGTAAGTTAAGTAGGTTTATACAAAATTATTCACAAACATTTTCTAACCTTGAAATGAAAAGCATAAGTTCATATACATTGTTCCAAACAATTAAATAAACAATAATCATTTCAAATAGAAAATTATATTCAGTTCACTTCTAACTTAATTATGCAGTAAATAAGCAAGATCTGATACCACTGTTGGGAACTAACCGTCAAATTGAACATGCATAACAGGCATGGCGGAAATTCACAATTTTATCCCTGTCCCCAGGAACTCCTACTAGATGCATATAAATTAATTAAAGCCTTAACTAAATAATTCTCTACCTAGGTTAGCATGCAAAGGGCTAGGCATACCATAATTCTAAATTATATCCTAGCACATATGTTTTATACTAAGCATGATATAACTCTAAGCTATAACCTAAGCATGTTATAACTCTAAGCTATAACCTAAGCATAAAATAAACTAATTATGTTGGTCCCTCTGAGGATCTTTATAAGATCAGAGGGGGGGTGAATGACACCTTTTTGTGGAATATAAAGACTTTACAAAGTCTTAGTATAGCGTGTTTAATTATGAACCAGATGATGGATCCGGACGATATAGTTATGATAACATAATGCAAATAATAAAATTTAGAGAAATCAAACACAAAAGGTTTTTATTCTAGTTCGGCCTTGCCTACTCCAGTCCTCAGAGTTTCCTTCCTCCGAGCTTTTCCACTAGTGGATTCCTTTCCAACTGGCAGGAATCAAGCCTTACAATTTGTCTCCATATGGTAACCCCTTCTAGATGTAGGATATACCACTAGAAGCACCAACTCCTAGTTGAGTCCTTTAGTCTTTAGTAGGATATACCACTTAGACTTCTACCCCGAATCTAAGTTGAGTCCTACAGGGAGTTCCCACTCAAAGCACTAACTTTAAGTTATATCCCACTCTCACAACTCACCCAAGTTAGAGATTATTACAATCTTGTTTTCACAAAGGTTTTAGTTTTTGGATTTCCTTAAGTTTATAGTTCACTTAGGAATCCTTACAACAGATGTGGAGTTAATTGATTCAATAAGGGATTTGTAAGCGATTGAATAATTGTTCTTTGTTACTTGTTTTTTCTTCAATCAAACAGCCAACCTTCTCATTTGGTGAAGTTTCCCTTTTATAGGCTTCCATCATAAATGTACCCATTTTGGGTTGTTGAACTAGTAATAGATCTTCACCCTTGATCAAGTTATAGATGGCGCTTTCGAAACTGTTGATCAATCCATTAGATTGTAATTTAACCCATTTGAATTCTAGGGATTGATGCTGAAAAGTTGTCAGTGATCATTTTACTTAGCTTTTTATGATGCACCAACTTTTACACCATTACCTTTTCGGTGTGAGTTCCATGCACCTCTTTATTAGTCTAGGTGAAAATGGTTGTTAGCTTTTTTAGACCGGTGTCAGTCCTTTTGTCTTTTCTCTGGAAAATGCAAGCTGTCATTTTGTCTTTGTCTTAGGAAAAGGATCTTTTGACTTCATAGACCAAAAGGTGGAAAACTTTTCCCATTGTCTTTAAGCATCAGTCTTTTGGATGTCTTTAGACTCATATTCTCCGGATTTACCTTCTTCTAGAGATATGGCAATCAGCTCTTCCGAATGCTATTCTTGAGGGATTAAAGCTTATTTCCTTTCCAAGCTTTGTTTTGATGATTCCATGTGCTTAGGTACTTGATATTATTAATGGACAACCTTACAGTTGGATCTTTGTCATTTGGATTTGAGATTTACATAGTTTATGTTTTTGTTTCTTTCAAACCTGATCCAGATAATTTATTTTGGTTTGTGCTCCAGATCATAGTTTCCCAACACTAAGCATGCAAAACAACCTAAGCATAATTATTAAGTCTAAAAATGTTTATAGAAAAAGACCTAATAATTGAAAGAGAAAGAAAACTTTCCAGTTGAAGCATTCTTTATCAGAACCTCGTTGCACAAGCCTCCAAGCATTGGAGAGCCTCTATAAGTATCCACACGAACCCCAAAAACCAAAACCTCCACGAGAGGAAGAACTAAGAATCCTCAAGTAGTTGCTAGACCACTCTAGAAGCCCCACCCGAAAATATAAACTAGAGGAGTCTGAGTAAATTCAGGCTCCACAAAAAGAACTTGCTCGATTACCTGAGAGATTGATCTTTATGAATATCAACTTGGAATTTATGCTTGAGCTTGGTGCAAGTTGAAAGGAGGGATTTGAGTGCCTATTTATAGGCTTAGGGGAGCAAAATTACTCCCTCTTTTTCCAGTATGGGTCTGGGAAAAAATGTGACCCCTATAGGGATTGGGCAAAAATGCCCAATCCCTATAGGGGTCAACACGCAGACCCCATGGGTCTACGAGTTGACCCAGGTGTAGCGTGTAAAGCACGCTGGCCACTATGCAAGGTAGGCCATACGGCCTGCCTTGCACCCACAAGCTAGGCTTATGGGCTTTAAGTTAGGCCACGCTGAGCACACCCACCGTTGCCTAGCATCACTGGTGTGACCCAACGTGTAGGCTCAGTCAAGTGTCCAGTCTACAGCCCTTTAGCCACTATATGGGGCCCCCCAAGAATGTGAGCCCTATTTTCGCAAGGTCTGACCCTTAGTTCTATTTGAAAAGTTCCTTTTTTATTCAAAATTAATTTATTTTACGACGCTAGTTAATTTGTTACCGGTCAAAAATAAATTCCTTGGTCTATCCAAAAATGATCTAACCATTTTTAACCATTTAAATAATAATCCAATTATTATTATATTAAATTTTCATAATAGAATAAATCTATTAGTTCTTTACTTAGTCCGATGAAGGTCCAATGTGTGTGACCTTATAGGATCCCGAAGTATTGAGTTGTTAAGGCTTAACCAACCCTTTTTCTCAATGGAACCATTACCTCAAGTTTCTAGACCGTGAATAGAACTTGATTACCTTAAATGACTATAGTATGCCTCTAGCAAGGGTCTACCATCCCTCATTAATCGGAACGTCATGTGTGCTTATGAATTAATCCCGGTTAATGGAATAGTTATCTAATGTGATGAACTCCTTCCATTCTTTAATATTAGTACCACCTAGTTTATGGGGTTCAGTTAAAGTGTTAACCCACTAATAGCAAGGTTGCTCCAAGCTATCTCGGTTATTAACTAGTTACTGAAGTATATTGCCTTTTACCATAGTGTGCTTGACTACAAACCATTTCTATCAAACACATACTCTGATTAGAGGTTTATAGCAATCATCACTTCAACAAGCGGCTAGGTACAACTCCTTAATATATCCAGAGCGATGGATTCTTTCCGGCTACATGTTATCATCACTATACCCGTAATCACCCGTAACACCCTAAATTAATGAGTGTGTGGGAATGACCCAAAGTATAGCAATAGTACCACACAAGGTAATTAGTATCTCAGGTAAGAGGATATTCGCAAAGCCTATTGCAGGAAGATAAACACTAATAGATTGATATATACACCAAGTGTTTATCTTACTATGGTCTCCAATATATCTCTTACATATATTCATGTGTCAAACTTAAGGCACCACCTTCAGACCTTAGGAGATTGACTGCTTGGACCCTTTCCAAAAAAGTTGACCACATGCTAGTCTTTCTACTTCATCAATATCCTTTCTTTATAAAACTATGACTAGGGATAGTTTAGACATAATCATAATTGCACATGGAGCAGGTTCCACCAGATATAGTCTAACTGTAATTTCTATGACTTCATGCTATGACACATCAATGACTTTTTTATACATAGATCAATGAATATATTTTAACAATAATATATATATATATATATAACACATTGATATAAACATAAGATTAAATGCCTTTATTGATTAAACAAAAATATTTGTACTATTACATAATTAAGATATATTGCCCTAATTGCCTCAAGGGCATACATTATATCTAACAACCTATTCATCTAAGGCAGCATCAAAAGAATAAGACCGTCATAAAGTTATACAAACATCGGAAAATAAATAAGGAAGAATGTAAGACCTAAACATTCATCTAATCGGTAATATACCGACTCAAAACATGCAAATGAATACGAGGCAATAACTTGGAAATGAAAGTATGCCTAAATCGGCTGAATTGAAAAAACTGTTCGTACAAGGAACGAGCAAAAACTGGCAAACTTACAACAAAATAAAAAAAAGTAAATAGTAGGAGGAACGTCATGGGTGGCATCTTCAAGCAAGTCCTCGCCTACTAAAAGTTGGTCGCTCTTAACTATCTCATCGGAGTCATCACCGACCACCTCTTACTCCTCTATATCCTCTTATTCTACCCTCGGATACTTGATAGAATGTAGGAGGCTCTTTAGGATGTTCGGATAAAGTAGTCGGCATGCTTCCAGCATCATCTGGATAAATTTATAGCCATTATTCACCATCCCTTCAATAGATTTGATGAACTCCGCCTCCTCCTTCTCCTTTACAAACTGGGCCACTACAAACTCTTGCCAAGAAGAGGAGAGATCAGCCTTGGCCCTTATCAAGTTGGCAGAAGTGACTTCATGAGTTGATTAAAGAAGCGCGTGCTCATCATTTAGCTTGTGAAGCTCACTTTCTAGCATCTTATTTTTCCCATCTGACTCCTTCAATCGGCCATTTAAGTCTTTACGTTTATTTATCGCTTATTGAAGCTTCCCAGCAGTAGTCTCCTCGACCTTCATCTGATGGAATATCTCGACCGCTTGGTATAAAGACTACAATAAATACTTATTTCACTCAACAAACGGGTATAAAAAACTTATAAAATATCAAAATAAAAATAAATGAAAAGAGGCAGACCTGGATGATGTTCTAAAAGAGCAAACCCAAAAGGGTGAGTGAATCCTCCTTCTCGTAGTGCTGAAACTCTCATTCCAAAGGAAGAGCATCTTAAAGGGATTCCTACATAGGAAGGAGATTAAAGGCCTGTTCATCCCTTGCCACCTTTAACAAGGCCTCTCTCACCAGTACCGTGTTAGGCGGAGAAGCTGGGTCTAAGCCTGCCTCATGATTAATGGCTGAGTCGCTGGTAACCTATTCAGGAACCGGTACGTTAGTGACAAACAATGTTAGAGTTATAATAAAATACAAGTAGAACACATTACCTCATTGGCATTTTTGACTTTTTTCTTCTTCCATGTCTTGGTATCCTTTTCATTCTAGTGCTTGGTCCCCTTGGCTGACTCCGCCTCAAAATTTTTACCTAACAAAACTGCATTAGCAGCCTTGTTAGTTTGGGTAGCCAACTCCATAGACCCCCGGGTAAGTGTTCTCTTATGGCAAGTTTTTGGCCCGCTTAGCTATGGCATTGGAAATTTTTGCTTTCACTCCAGACATAACTAAAAACAAAGAGTAATAAGAAATTAGAGAAAGAAAACTCACCAAGTGGTTAAGGGCAGACATGATATTTAAAACCATCATTCGAATCAGACGAGCAATCTATCACCCTATACCTATGGATGAAAGCAAAAGAAATATGTGCTAGTGACTAAACCCCCCTTTTCAGGCATTCAGACATTTCAACCCGAAAATCTAGATCATCCTTTGGCACCGTAAAGGCGGTATAGTAAAATTCCATTGTGTAGGGAAGATAGGTGGCTCCTTCTTCACTTTTATATACATAAAAATTTGCTTAAAGTTCTTCACCGAGTCTGATTTCCCGGTAAAAGAGTAAAATCCCTTTTTGTGGGAAAAGTGCAGATGATCCTCGGCCTTATTCAGGAGCCCAACAGCCTGAAAAAATTAGCCTTAAAGTTGAGTCTCAGATTAATGCAGTTCTTGTAGTGTCAAATGATATCACCCCAGGCATTTGGATGAATCTGAGCCAGGCACACTTTCCATGTGCTAAAGAGGTCGCATATCCTTTGGGGAAGAGGATAGATGATTCCAAACCAAATCTACTCCAAGTAGATGCTGAACCACCCGGAAGGCGGCTTATGAACATGTTTACTTAAAGACGGAAGCATGACCTTGCAATCCCACATCCACAGGAAAGTCACCCTTTCAAACTCTACATATACCTCTTGGATGATGGATACCATATCCTCAATTCGAGGCGTCACATTTTTCACTTTTGTCGCCCCCTCGATAACTAGTTCCTGGGGACCCACTTTCACTTTGCCTTTAGAAGCCGCTCTTTTCACCCTTTAACCTTTGGGTATGGGAGCTGACACCTCCTCTTGAACCGATTGGTTGATCTCCATCCACTCATTAGCATCCCTAGCCCAAGTTGAGTCAGATGAATGTAGTTGTGAGCTTGAGGTGACTCTATTGGATGCCCTCCTCTCTTCAGCGGCATTCCTCTCTATTTGGTCCATCATCTCGACTGCTCCCTTAACCCTAGTGTTAGGAGCAAAGTTAGTTTGATCTATATTAATGTAACACCTTGATACAAAGTCAGGAAACTTAGTGCATAAGTCATTAAACATTCTATTAGAGGAGCCGGTACTCCTGGAAGACGAAGACATGACTGCCTAAAAAGGGAACAACTGCCTAGAACTAGTTAGATTCACGTGGCATCTATCCTAAGGGATCAATGCCCTATTTTATCTAGGAGGGATACTCCTAAATTATTGAAAACTACCAAGTTCATTATCAAATTCAAATACATGAAAAATTAACCCAGAATCCAGAAACCCTCAACCTAGATTCCGGCAATACTCTTAGAAACAATAACAACACTCCAAACATTCCAAGCAATTTTTAAACTAACAAAAGGAGATATCAAGCAATTTTTAAGTAAATAGTAAAAAACCCAGATTTCGGTGAGATGTAGGATACCCCAAAACATATCCCATGGCAAATTTAGGAACTATTCTTTAGGCGCATTTCAAAGAATCAGAGATATATTTCACACAAATCTTAAGCAAAGCACAACAAATATTCAAAAACAAGGAAGACATTAAAAGAACTTACTTGTTGAGTAAAACATAAAAGGAGAAGTAGCTGAAGAAGTACACTGCACCAGAAATCATGTGAAAACCCCTTGCCAGAAATCACCAAATGAACTACTAAGCAGGAGAAATAATAGCAGAAGTGGTGAAGTGAGTTCACCCCGCGTTTAAATAAGCAAGAAACAAAGTTAAAGAGTCACTTATCATTATTACTTTCCACAAGGCTAGTAATAACTACTAGGTTTCAACATTCAAAAATTCAAACTGCTACTCAATATACGAAGAGATGCTAACTTTTCAAGGAAGTTTCACAAAATGCATGGATCAGAATCAGCCACATCACTTGAACTTAATCGAGCCGGATTATAACCGCCTGAAGCCCTAAAGAACTTCTCACACTTGTGTGGAGGATTCTGATAACTTTGTAAATTATATTTACCCATCTCGGCCATAGAGGTCGGGTTAACCTAGGCCGATTGGCCTACAGCTTCAAAGAAACAGCATATCTTTTAGCATAGAGGACCCTACTAGAGCGATATTCCAGCCGGTCTTCGTTAAGACATGGTCTTGAGTCGGTTCATAACTGGCTAGAGGTAGAGTTTGCCTTATTTAATATGGACAAAATCTAATTAAAGATTCCATATTAAATATATATTTTTCCTATTTCACAAATTTTTGATAAATAGGAATATTGTCCTTTTCCTTAGAAGATAAATGGGAAAGAATCCTCATATAAGAGGAAATAAAGCTTAAATATGATTCTTAACAAAAAAAAGGATTCTATTGCTAATAAAAGAAATAATCATATTGGTCCCTATGCGTACACTCAATAAGTCAGAGGGGGGGTGAATGACTCACTTAATTAACTTAGTAAACTTTTTCGCGATTAAGTGAGCTCCGTTGAGTAGGTCAGCTAGCAGAGTGGAAATTGGAAAAACTTCAAAGTAAAGGACTCAGAGATTTTTATACTGGTTCGATAACCTATGTTTACATTTAGTCCCAAGAGAGTGTCTTGGCTTTAATCCACTAATCTGAACTCCTTTACCCTAGGCGGAGAAGCCTTTCACAAATTCCCTAATTACTGAAAGTGCCCTCCAAAATATAATTGCTCACCCGAAGAGTAGAATAATCCCTTCAACAAGCAACTCAACTATATCTAAATAAGAGCTGGAACAAACTTATAGAAACGTTGATCCAATTAAAAATGATCTGATATGACAATTTAATTGATCTAATCTATTCTATCTTGCTACAATGTAGATTCTTCACTGAGTAGTTATTTTCTTGGTTGAACTTCTTTAAAGCTTGAAAATTGACAGAGTTTTAGCTTATAAGAAATTCAGGTGTAATCACCAAGTTCTAACGCTTGCCTTCTTGTTCCTTTTATAGTGAAGATTAAGAAAGTAGCCATTGAACTTGCCTTGGCATCTTTTGAAATTGACAGTTGATCTATTCACCCATTGCTTCTTCAAATCAGTCCTTTAAGAGATAGGATCACACCGTCATGAGGTAGAAAATTAATTTGTGAGAGACAGATTGAAATTCAAGCTTTAATTTGAATCCATTGTCATTTAATGCCAGTCTTATGTTAGAGAGAACTCCCGCTGACTTGCTACGTGTCTTCTTCCCACACCTTCTTATAATATGACATGTTGCAGAGCGCGCTATACTATTTTGTTAATCTGCAGAATTTTCCAAATCGGCAAATGAGTTTTTTCAGCTTGAATCTAGAAGACTTTGTCTTTTTCTTCATTAATCGGAGTCTTGTTAAGGCATTAATTCTTTTTCTCTTTGTCTTATTAATTTTTGCAAAGAGCAACACTAAAAGGAAAGATCCAATTTTACCTTAAATGGTAAAGTCAGTCCCTTTGAAAGACATAAAGTAACTCAGCGAAATAATATATCATAATGCACAGCTGAAGCAAAACTAAATATCAAGCACTGAGTGAATATTATTTAGTCAGCGACTAAAGTAGATACTCAGCCCAGGACACTCATAGTTAAACTAAATAACTAGGTCAGCGGAGAATTGACATTCTACCCTCGAATTCAATAACTCACATATAACCATAGGTTATTTATTTTAACATCATTATTGATTTAATTAACTGAAACTGAATTTAATTGTTGTGATCAAAACTGAAGAACCACTGAGTCATCCACTAAGTCAGTCCAAACTTATGCTTGGTTCAACAATCTCCCCTATTTTGATCAATGGCAATTAATTGAGTGAGAATTAAATCAATAAGATATCTAGATCAAAGTTATCTTCTACTTATGGTTGATATGACTTTGTTTAGCATCTTCGTTTTGCTCAAAGTGAATGCTAACTCCCCTATAATCATTGATTCTTCTGAGTTCAACATTCTTCAATACTTCTCATATGTCTGCAAGATAATCAACATATATATGTGCAGTAGAAAATACAAGAAGTTAAGAAGATCTTAATTTGGAACAGAACAAGTAATCTTTTTATAGATGAATGACTTAAGTACAAATAACAAAGAGTTAATCTATACTAAGTTTTACAATAAGCGCTAAAGATTACAAAATTCTATTTTACTTAGGTGTAGGTGGTCCTCCAAGATTTTCTCGCCTCTCTTCATAAACTCGCTGATCCCATCTAGATTTTTTTTCCTTGGGCAGCATGATCTCCTTTCCTTTCCTCTTTCTCATCTCCAAATATTCTCTTTCCATGCACTCTAGATCCTTGGATAAATTGTGAGAAAGATCAATTACCCTCTGATCTCTCTCTCTTTCCTCTTGCTCATGCTTCTCGTGATCTTTCTCCTTATAGCCATTGCATCCAAAATGACTTGGGTTTGACGATTAAATGAGCTTACAGAATCTTCAAAATTCTTGAGCTGACCATAGATGTTGGTTGAGAAGTTCTGCACTAATAACTCATAGATATCTTACAAAATTGCATTCTGTTCTTTAAGAGAAGCAAAACGACCCACCAAGGCACTAGATTGGGATTTATTAACCCAGTACTGAGCATTAAGTCCTTCCTTAGATATCTGGGTAGGACTGGCTAGAGCTTTAGCTTGATTATTCTCCCTTAAGATCTGCTCTAGCATGGGAGTGCTTCTAATATGAGTAGTGACTTCTTTATGAATTTGATCATTTGCTTGACCATCATTGATGATATTTGAATGAACAATCTTGATTTGATCATGAATGTGGCCAAGTTTCCAATGAAGCGATGGTTCTTGTTCAGCATCTATCATTATAATATCACTATTAAGAGCATCAGATATGTTCAGCCGCTTCAAAGCTCTTAGGACTTCTCCATCTAAGTCTTTGACTCCCTTCAAGATATCTCCTCTCATCCAAGTCAGTATATTTAAGTTTCCTTAATTTGAGACTACTGTAATCAGAGAATTGATAGCATCAATAACTACTTCAAATTTAGACGTATTGGCATCATTCTCCTTGCTTAAAATGTTGTATCCATTCAGCAAAACAAGCATTCCTTAAAGTAAAGGGTTGTATTTATCAATCATTGAGTTCCTAATTCCCTTTCCTCACTCAGAACTCTATAGTTGTTTTCATAATTCTTCAACTTATTTTTAAGCTCAGTAACTTCCATCTTTAGATAGTCAGCCTTCCTAACTACAACATTTAACAAAGGCAATATATGGGATATTATAGCCTTGACCAGTGAGAACTGGGTAGGAACTGATCTGAAATGGGCCTTCATCTCCTCAACAGCTTATAAAAACCCTTACGCTAGCTCAACAGCCTTTGCAAGTCTCCTCAGGACCTCCTTAGACAGCAAAGATTTAGCTATTTTAGCATCTACTTTAGCATCTAACCTAGGTCCTACAAATATAGCTCTTTCCATCCTCCTTATGTCTCCCAAGAGCTCATCTTGGGGGTTAAACTAGGGTTGAGGTTATCGAGGTGGTTGTTGTTGTTGTTGTGGTTGTTGAGGTTATGGAATCTCCTTAACAATTGGAGGACCTCTGATAACTGGTCCTTCCAATAGAAGTGGTTCATGCATAGGTGACCTAAAGGGTAAAAGTTAGGAATGATGGCTGTTTGGACAGAATTTGAGGTGTTTGGTTGGTCAGTGGAGGATGTGGATGGTATTTGAGTTTTAGGTAAAGGTAGGGAAGATATAGGTGTAGGTGATAAAGATGTTTATGTGGAAAGATTGGGAATATGAATGGCTCTTCAAGGTTCTCCTCTTCCTTCTCTTCAGTACCTTTAATAGTGGACTCACTGACCTGAGTTTGAGATTGATCATTTAGCTGAGCTCTCTGCTCAACTACTTTCTCCTCATCCTTGTCTTCTAAATCTCCCTCATCCTCATCAATGATAATTTTTGTCCTCTTTAGCAACCCTATCTTCCTCTCCCTTCTTTCTTCCTTGGCTTTCTCAATAGTCAAACTAACCTATTGGTTTCATTCAAGCACACCAAACTCAACTGCCTGAATTTCCATCACTTCATCTTCTTCCTGCTCCTCTTGATTTTAAATTCCCTCTAGAGTACCTACCATTTCTTCAACAACATCAGGGATAATTTTATTAGGTAGGCTGACTAATACAGATTCCATGGCTTTGTTAGTATCAGCCTTAGCCTTAGCTCCTGCTTCCTTAGCCCTTCTTCTTATCTCAGCTTCTAAGTACTCCTACCTCTTCCTAATTCTCTACTTTTCAGCTGCTTTAAACTTCTCAGCGTCTTCTTCATTCTGAACTACACCAGTTTGCCTTTTCACCATTAGTTTCTTCTTGGGCTGACCTTCTTATGGCACAAGAACTAATATAGCTACCTGTCCTTCAGTAGTCACTACATCTAACTGAGCTTCCTCACTCTTTCTCTTCTTGTATCTCTTCAGAGGCATCTCTTCTCTCAATTCTTCCTGACCTTTTTTTCCTCTTCTATCTCCTTAGGATTTAGCTCTCAAGGCTTCTCTTCCTTTATTCCCTTAGAAGATCTGGTCTTTTTAGGGATATAGGCAACTACAGGAACTAAGCTAGCTGAGCCCCTTTCTTCACATCCTTCTTGAAGTCTCTCCTTACCTCCTTCTTCCTACCCTTCTTTTCAGCTACATCTTCTCCTTTTTCTAGTCTGAGCTTGGTAATCATTTCAGGCTCCCTAGCTACAAAGTCTTCCAATGTCTGATCTTCCTCATTAGGCCTAATAAGTATCATGGGCATAATGGCCTCGGGATCCTTCACTCTTACTTCTCCTCTCTTTAACTTGATGTACTTTGTGTTGGTAGGCTTTTCATCATACTTCAAGCCATGGAAATGAGCATTACTCAAAATCATAGTTTCAATCACCTTTAAGGTGGTTCTTCTCTTCAGCACCATCCTTCTAAATTAAGCTCATACGCCCTACATATCTCTATTATAAGATGCCCATACACCATGTGTTTAGACACCTTCAAAAATCTGTGAACAATTGCTAGTGGCCAATTGATGCACATCATAAGGGTCAGAGTATAGATAAAAACTCTCTCAAACTTAGAGCAGCTCCTTCTTGAAGCTGTTTTGGGCAAAGGCACCTTAGCTACAAGCTCATGCGCTTGCTTTTCTTCATTAGTGAACATTAAGGCTATGAGTTTGCATGCCTTATAATCATTAGGGATCTTATAATCAATGGGTATGTCCGCATGTTCTTCATCCTTGATGACTCACATCCTCAGTCCTCTCTCACGTATACCCAGCAAACCAGCAATCAGCTTAGGGGTTATATATACTTTTCTCCCCATCATTATTGTCGTAAATAGGTCCTTCTGACCTTCAGCTAAGTGGATTCCATAAAAGAACCTCCTCACTATTTATTCATATTACCCATTAGGTATCTCAAAAAACCCTTTTAAGTTGTATTGGTGTGTCCATCTTCCAAATCTCTCATCACTGGAGAAATTGAGCATTTCTATAGTCATGGGCTCCTCGACAACAACACCTTCTCTAAAACACCATCCTATTGGAATATATCAAGTTTCAGCAGGTATGAACAAATCTTCCCTTTTGTTTATTCCTATCGCTACATGCGCCATATGATCGATCGTAGTAATCCAGCAAGTATCCTCTTCATCTCTTATAAACAAGGATTCCTCAGTGCAGGGATCTAAAGATCTCCTTAATGAACTCACCAATTTTAAATAGCTTTGAGAAAGATAGAGAATTTTAGGGATTTTGAGAAGATAATTGCCGAAGAAGAAATTTGGTAAAGTAACCTTTCCTCTTTCTGAATTTCTCCTTAAATAGCCAAAAACTCTTCGGTAAGACCTGAAAAGTTTATGTGTATGACCCATAATCCATGGTTATAATTTTAATAGTGAGATTAAGCAGAGTTTACCACAGGAGTAATGATAGCGAGAAACATGGGATAACTGCAACTGAATATGGATCGTTTTATAACTTTCTACCATTTCTATCAGGTTTGAATTTGAAAAGAAACTAGTGGCAATTTAGTGATGTGTCCAAAATTCAAGTGCGAAGAAGAAATGCTTAACCTAATTTAATAAAGCTTAGAGTATACCCTAGGTAAGCACTGGAAGTAGTCAGTGGGAATGTATTTCTTCAAATTGGATTGGACAATTCAATTAGCTCTCTCATAGTGTTGAATTGATCTCTTCCAATAGGCTTTATGAATATGTTAGGTCGTTGTTCTTCAGTAGGAATGTAGGTGAGCTTGACTTCTACTTTTAGCACATGATCCCTTATAAAGTGATGTCTAATATTGACATGCTTCATCTTGCTATGTTGAATTGGATTCTTGGATAGGTTAATTGCGCTCTTATTGTCACACATGACTTCAAGGCACTTAGACTTTCTACCATAATCCTCCAACTGATGCTTGATCCATATAAATTGTGCTACAGAACTTCTTGCAACCATGTACTCAGCCTCAGCTATACTCAAAGCCATAGAAGTCTACTTCTTACTATACTATATTACTAGACAATCACCAAGGAAATCACATCCTCCTATAGTGATTTTCCTTTCAAGTTTATCTCTTCCATAGTCAGCATCTATGTATCCTCTCAGAGTGAAATCTTCATTACTTGGATACCATAATCCTGCATCAATAGAGCCTAGCAAATACCTGAGAGTTCTCTTAACAACAGCTAAGTGGGATTCTCTGGGATCAGCTTGATATCTTGCACAATAACATACAACATATTGAATGTCAAGCCTACTACCAGTTAAGTAAAGTAGAGAACCAATAATACTCCATCGAGCTTACTCTCTATAGGTTTACCTTCCTCATCTTTACTCAGAATAGTATTAGTGGCCATGGGTGTTTATATTGGCTTAGCTTTATCTATGACAAACTTCTTCAGTGCTTCCTTGGCATATTTAGATTGGCTGATGAAGTTCCCATTATGAGCTTGCTTTATTTGCAAAGCAAGAAAGAAACTAAGCTCCATCATTGACATTTCAAACTCTTTCTTCATCTGCTAGCTGAACTCTTTACATAGCTTTTCATCAGTTGCTCCAAAAATGATATCATCAACATAGATTTGGACTAGCAACACATCTTGATGCTTCTTCTTGATAAACTGAGTTGTATTTGCTTTTCCTTTGACATACCCTTTGCTAAGTAAAAAAGTTAGTCAGTCTCTCATTCTAAGCTCTTGGAGCCTATTTTAGTCCATACAGAGCCTTCTTCAGCTTGAAGACATGATCTGGATAATTTGGATCTTCAAAGCCTAGGGGTTGTCTTACACAGACTTCCTCTTGAATATAACCATTAAGAAATGCACTCTTAACATCCATCTAAAATAGATTTAAATTCATATGAGATGCAAAAGTATAAAGAATTCTTATGGCTTCTAGTCTTACTACTAGTGCAAAGGTTTCTCAATAGTCAATGCCTTCTTGTTGATTGCAGCCTTGAGCAACTACTCTGGCCTTATTTCTGATAACATTACCAGCTTCATCTAGCTTATTCTTAAAAACCCATTTGGTGCCAATGATTGACTTGCCTCTGGGTTTCTCCACCAAATCCCAAAATGCATTTCTTCTTAATTGGTCCAGCTCTTCTTACATTACAATCATCCAGTTATCATCAAACTCAACATCTTCAAACTTCTTTGGTTTAATCAATGAGATGAATGCTGAATGGCTCATCATTTTGCTCAACTGACCTCTAGTCAGCATTGGATTTTGCACACTATCAAGAATCTTCTCAACTGGGTGATCTCTCCTTGCTCTGACTTCTCTTGATATATCCAAATTAGCTCTCCAATCCATTGTCATTGATTGGTTACCTACATCATCACCAAAGTTGATGGATTAGCCCTAGTCCACTTTATAATCTTCTTTTTCTAGTATTGGATTAGGAATAAAAATGGGTTGACTGACGGATCCGCTGACTTGATCTTTTTCCCTTTTATCATCACTGGCTTCTCTACCTGCATTATTAGTTTGATCAAAATCTATATGCATGGAGTCCTCTAAGATGCGAGTCCCCTTGATAAACACTCTGTATGCCCTATTATGTGTTGATTAACCTAGAAAGATTCCTTCAACAGCCTTGGGGTCAAATTTAGCTAATTCGTCTTTTGTATTTAATATGAAGCATTTACAACAAAAGGCCTTGAGATGACTAACCTTGGGCTTGCGTCCCTTCCAAAGTTCTTAAGAAGTTTTATTCAAAACAGGGAAAATTAAAACCTTTTTTAGAATGTCACAAGCTGTGTTAATAGCCTCTCCCCAAAAAAACTTAGGCCGATTGTTATCACTCGGCATAGAACAACCCATCTTATCAATAGTGCGATTCTTTCTCTCAATAACCCTATTCTGTTGAGGTGTATGAGGGAAGAAAAATTATGGTCAATATCATGCTTAGAACAGAATTCCCTAAACTGCCTGTTTTTAAACTCTCTTCCATGGTCACTGCGGAATCTATTAATTTTAAGGTCTTTTTTCATTCATGCTCCTGGTAGCCCACCTAGATAATGATTTAAATGTTTCATCTACTGCTCATAAGCATGACAATCCAAGTGAACCTAGTCAGATCATCTATAGCCATAAGGGAGTATTTCATTCCACCTAGACTTGTTGGCACAACTGGCCCAAAAATATCCTTGTGTTGAAGAGCAAGAGGATGGGAAGAAGATATATTAGCTAAAGATTTAAAGGTCTTCCTAAATTGTTTCCAAAGTTCGCATGTGGAGAAGAGTTTATCTTTTTCAAAGGCTAGATTGGGTAAACCCTCAACAGGTTCATTTCTACCTAATTTGGACAGATTGGCCATATTGATATGTCTTAACCTTCTATGTCATATCCATGAGTTTTCCTCTTTAGAAACTATGTATATATCATTGGAGCCAGGGGATAAATCAAACATATAAACATTATCAATTCTAGGAGCATAAGAATAGTTTGGTCAGAGTTACCATTAATGACTGAGTAGCCCACTAAGTCAAATACCACTTTCCTGCCTTTGTCATAAAGCTGAGCAACTCTTAGCAAATTGAACTTCAGGCCTTTCACAAAAGACACATTATCAGTTAGAGGCTTGACTCCCAATGTTCCATTGCTAAATTTCCCTTTTTGTTGTCTCCAAAACTGACACTTCCATTCCTTCTTCACTCCAATGTGATTAAGTGCTTTTCATCATCTGTCCTATGCCTCAAGCATCCACTATTCAAATACCACATTCTTCTGTCATCAGTGGATCTCAAGCTCACCTGTAAAATAATTAGGTTTTGTTAGGTACCCATGCCTTTTTTTAGCTAGGTCCTCCCTTATTAGTGGTGGTCATCCTTGACTAGTCATACTCATCATAGTAACTAGTTTTATGCATACACATGATTGTTGCATGTCCAGGCTTTCCATAAAAATTACAAACAGCCTTAGGATTGGGCCTGCTCACTTTACTCTTTTGAGAAACATTCTCAGAGTGATGAGTGTTGTTACTCTGAGTATTCCTACTAGGTTGAGGAGGGACCCGCACCTTTTTCAAAGCTATTTAATTTAATAGCTAGCTCGTCCAAATTCTTAGTGAGTTTGTTGTTACATCCATTCTAGTACTCATCTATTTCCATAAGGTATAAGATGCCAAGTGAGGTAAAAGAGTTAATGTCTTCTAGATCATCATACTTCCTCTGGAGTACTTTGATGTATTTAGCTGACTTTTTAGTCACATTAATAACATTATTAAGTACTACAGCAAGTTCATATGAAGATAAAGGGTTTTCATAATTTACCTCACTTCGCTTCCCTTGTCTCTGCTCTAGTCAGCTAGTTGATTAGCAGCGGAAGTAGATAGTTGGTCAGCTGACTCTAAGTTGGGTTAATCATCCTCAGCTATGAGACATGTGTTTGCAGAATCTTGTGTGTCTTAATTTAAGGATGATGGCTCTTATTCAGAGTCACTCCAGGTAGTAGCAAGGACCTTCTTATCCATTTTCTTCTTGAACCTATTCTTCTTAGCTTTGGGACATCTATCTTTACTGTGCTTACCTGTCTTTCTCACCACATTCAAAGCACTTGATATATTTGTTATGCTCCTTATTGAATTCGTTTTATGGTCTATCATCTGCTCCCTTCTCGTACTTGCCTGTCTTTTTGAACTTCTAGAAGTTCTTGTCTTTCCCTAAGAACCTTTTGAAATTCTTGGTCATTAATTCTATTTCTTCCTTCATGTACTCTGGATATTCTACCTCAGAGGAATTTTCTTCATCATAAGCTCTTAGAACAATAGCTCTGCTAGAGCTCTCTCTTTCCTTGTACATGTTCTTCTTAGACTCATCTTCATACTGCCTCAAGGACATCTCATGATTGAACAAAGTTCCCAGCAGCTCATCAAACTTTTAAGTCTTCAAATCATAGGCTTCTTCAATAGCACTCTTCTTTTCTTCTAGATGGCTTCTTCCTTGGTGAAGCTTAAACAAGTCTTTTTAGCTCGTTAACAATATTCATGAATCTAGTATTCATGTTAGAAATGTCCTCCGTGGGTTGCATCTGAAACATCTTATAATTTTTCTTGAGAATGTTAATCTTGGACTATTTCACCTTATCAGTACCTTCATAAGTTACTTCTAACTTCTTCCATATCTCTTTGGCAGTTTCACATCCTGAAATGCAATTGAACTTAGTAGCATCAAGAGGTCAATGGAGATAGTTGATAGCAGCTACATTTTCCTTCAGTCTAAACAGGTCTTAACTATCCCACTCATCAGAGTACTTATCTACATTTACTCCATTCTTCACGATTGTAGAAACATATGGCCCTTCAATAATAACCATCCAAGCATGCATTCTTTGAGACTGGATAAAGTTCTTCATCTTGTTCTTCTAATAAGTATAATGCTCGCCATTAAACACTAGAGGCCTGGTGACAGACATGCCTTCTAGTAGAATATAAGATTGGGCCCTTCCACTGGATTTTCCTCCTTCGTAGGCCATTGTCTTTATTGCAAGATTATGAAATCTTTAAAATGAGAACTTGATCTGATACCACTTGTTAGTCCTTATGTGTACCCTCAATGAGTCAGAGGGGGGTGAATGACTCACTCAATTAACTTAGTAACATTTTTCGCGATCAAGTGAGCTCCGTTGAGTATGTCAGCTGGCTGAGTGAAAACTGGAAAAACTTCAAAGTAAAGGACTCAGAGATTTTTAGACTGGTTCAGCAACCTATGATTGAATCTAGTCCTAAGAGAGTGTGTTGGCTTTAATTCACTAATCTCAACTCCTTTACTCTAGGTGGAGAAGCATTTCATAAATTCCCCAATTACAGAAAGTACCCTTCAAACTATAATCGCTTACCCGCTAAGTAGAATACCCTCTTCTACTAGCAACTCAACTAGATCTAAACAAGATCTGGAACCAACTTATAGAAACATTGATCAAGTTATAAATGATCTGATATTACAATTTAATTGATCTAATCTATTCTCTCTTGTTGCAAAGCAGATTCTTCGTTGAGTAGTGCTTTTCTTACTTGAACTTCTTTAAAGCTTGCAAATTGACAGAGTTTTAGCTTCTGAGAAATTCAAGTGTAATCACCAAGTTCTAAAGCTTGCCTTCTTGCTCATTCTATAGTGAAGATTAAGAAAGTAGCCATTGAACTTGCCTTGGCATCTTCTGAAATCAACAGCTGATCTATTCACCCCATTGCTTCTTCAAATCAATCCATTAAGAGATAGAATCACACCATTGTGAGATGGAAAATCAATCCGTTAGAGATAGATTAAAATTCGAGCTTTAATTTAAATCCTTTATCATTTGATGCCAGTCTCCTATTAGAGAGAACTTGTGTTGACTTGCTACGTGTCTTCTTCCCATACCTTCTGATAATCTGACATGTTACAGAGTGCGCGATACTATATTGTTGATCTATAGAATTGCCCAAATTAGCAAATGACTTTTTTGTAGCTTGCATCTAGAAGACTTTATCTTTTTCTTCAATAATCGAAGTCTTGTTAATGCATCAATTCTTTTTGTCTTTGTCTCATTAATGTTCTACAAAAAGTAACACTAAAAGCAAAGATCCCATTTTACCTTAAATGGTAAAGTCAGTAACTTTGACGGACATAAAGTAACTCAGCAAAATTATATATTATAATGCACACCTGAAGCAAAATATAAATATCAAGCACTGAGTGAATATTATTTAGTCAGCGACTAAAGTAGATAGTAAACCCAAAACACTCAAAGTTAAACTAAATAACTAGGTTAGTGGAGAATTGACATTCTACCCTTGAATTTAATAACTCATATATAACCATATATTATTTATTTTAACATCATTATTGATTTAATTAACTCAAACTGAACTTAATTGTTATGATCGTAACTTAAGCACCACTGAGTTATCCACTGAGTCAGTCCAAACTTGTGCTTGGTTCAACAAATCCTACACCAAATAAGGATAATTCTTTAAAGAATTAAATCACTCCTAATTAAATAAAGGTTCCTAATTACACATTAATGAAGGATTATAAACTCTATATAAAGCCCATTAGGTCAGATTCAAAGCTCTCACCAAGTATTCTTCTCTAAAAACCCTTTACTGACTTAAGCATCGGAGGGTTCCCCTTGGGGTAACCATCGATTGCCCTAAGTTTGTGTCTATTTTGCAGGTTCATCATTCAAGGTTTGAAGTTGTGAAACAAGAAGATTTATTCTAAAATATCGGTATTTTTTACTATATTATCACATAGTATGATATTGTTCACTTAGGGCCTAAGCTCTCATGGTTTTCTCTTTTGCTTTAACCCAAAAATACCTCATGAAAACTCTTGTTAACACTTGAATTATTATGATTAGTATACACAAATATAAATAGAGAGAGTTTACCTATACAAGAGTTACAAAAGAAGAAGACGCATATGTTATAGGGGAATACACATGATATAGGAATTCTACCATTTTTTGAATGAACCTAAGGCCGGAAAATTGGGCTCGATTATTATTAAATAAAAACGAAAAAAAACAAACAAATAAAAAAGCAAAAAAAAGCAACAGTAGAAAAGAAAAAGAAAAAAGAAAAAAACTAAAAAAGTTGCTACAAAGAGAAACCCTACCCATACCCATACCCGCACCCACCCCACCCCCTTCCTCAGCCACCACCACCGCCCGTCAACTACCTTGTTTTGATCGGAAACCAACTACCATCAGTCTCAATACAGCAACCCTTTCCACGAGCCTCCCCGTAATCGCTAAACTACAAACCCTAATCCACCAAATATATACTTTGAGAACTTTCTGAATCACTTTGATGCAGTAGCAATGAAGAGAGTTTTGAATAGGTATGGAGTGAATGGATAGGTCTATACTGCTCGGAGAAGGAATGCTAAGAACCTTAATTTTGGGTTCATCAAACTCGATGGAACCATGCGACTACAAGAGGCGCTAAAAGCTCTGAATATGATAGTGATTGGCGTGGTGGGACTCAAAGATTTCAGGGCCAGGTATGACCATTCAATAATGCCCCTCAGGTACGGCCTAACCCTCTGGTGCCAAAGCAGAAGGCTTTATTTTATAACTCCCCTCATGATCATCATTCCTTTGCTGCTGTTGTCGGCCATCAATCCTATTCAGGTAGCATCTGATCCAATCAGACCTACTGAGCCTCAACTGAATAGTGAGTTAGTGGTTAAAATTGCACCCTGGAAATCAAAATCTAGTTTGGTTAAGGTCAAAAATATTTCTCACATTCATAATATACATGATCTCTTGCTTGACCATGGCTTTGGGTTTAATTTTGCTGCTCCTATTGATGGATATTGCGTTATTATTTCATTTTTATCAGGTGTGGCTCTTACGAATTTTATGAAAGGTGATTGGAAAGTAATGGAATGTATCGTGGAGTCAGTCTGTGCACTACCGGTAGATTTTTTACCTTCAGAATGTATTATGTATGTAGATCTGATGGGAATTCTACCAACTTTTATCTGTAAACTTGTGGTATGCGAACTTGCAGCGAGGTTTAGTCAAATTGTTGCGCTGGATTATAATTTTGAAAAATTGGATCATTTGGATGTAGTATCGTGCCTTGTTTCCATACCGCTGGGGACAGCTAGCAGAAATCTAACCCTTGCTTTAGGTGATAAGGATGTGATGATTTATATGAATCTTAGACAAGGTGTTGGGTGTCAACACTGTCAGGATTATGGATCAGAAGAGTTGAGTGAGTCGGAGGAGGATCCTTCTAATAGTAGTAGTTGGGAATCATCGGGTCACAAAGTTGAGACTAGAATGAGTGAGGATGATAAGAACTAAGCGGATAGTAATAATACAAACCCAGAAAGCAACCATTCTCCTATTGATATTGCATGGAATAATGTAATGATTCCAGTTATGGAGGATTCAAGCTCCTTAGGACCAAACATCTCAAATGTGAATAAAATTATCGTCTAGAGGGAAGGGAATGAGCAGAGTGTTAGTAAGGAACTAATGACATTCCGAATTGGTGAAAAGCTTGAGCTTTTTAATGAACAAAATATGGGATTAATTATGAAGGCCTTGGAATGGCAGTGATAGTGAGCTATCTGTTGTTCGAGCTAGTTTATTGTTATTAATATTATGTCATTGCGTTTCATATGTTGGACTTGTCGTGGGGGCTTATTGAATGGCGCTAACTAGTTTTTGGTACGGTTATATATACGAAAGTGGCAGCTTTAGGCTTTTATTCTGATTGAGACAAAGGTTCTATCGATTTCAGATCAGGTTTTCAGGAAGTTTTAGGGCCATAATGATTTTCAATCACATTTTATCCCTTCATATGGTTTGTCAGGGGGTCTACTGCTCTCATGGAAATCTAGTTTAATTTAGGGTTCAGTTACTGCTTCCATAGATAGATGGTGCTTGCTACATATTGTTTCTAGCTAACTTGAGGTAAACTTATTATGTTTACATGGTCCCCCTAATTCTAGTGAGAGGAATCAGTTTTGGCTTGATCTACTGCCCCATATTCAAAATGTGGATAATTTGATGTTATTTAGTGATTTCAACGAAGTGCTACATAGCTCTAAGAGAGGTAGAAGTGGGGATATGGTGTCGAGTTTGATGATTGGGTTCCATGAATTTATCAATAGGTGTGCTCTATTTGATTTGCCATTACATGGCCGTGATTATACTTGGTCTAATAGCCTATCCTTTTTGAGGATTGATCGAGTCATGGTGCCGTGTGATATTCTCGATAGGTGGCTGGGACAGAGTTTGATGACGATTGACTTGGCATTATCAAATCACTTTTTGATTGTTTACCATTGCCACGCATCTGTGCGGGGGTGTTAAAAAGTTTTTTCGCTCTTTGAATTGTGGTGGGAGAATGACGAGTTTTTACCATTCCTAAAATTGAAGTGGCAGGCAATAGAATTGGCGGCTCCGGGTTGTGACATTGATTTTAAGCTGGGCCGGTTAAGGAGCTATATTCGACCTTGGAATCTCTCTAATTTTGGTGGGTTAGAGGGAAGAATAAAGAAGTTGGAGACTCATGTTATATCCTTAACATCTAGTTCAGTGTATCGGCTTATTGAGGCAGTGAGTAACTTGGATCTTCAGAGTGTGCGAACCGAATTACTTATCTGTAGATGGAACCTAGAAAAAATCCGCCATCAACAATCAAGAGTTAACTAGACTATGCTGGGTGATGATAATACAATTTTTTTCAAAGAATGGCATCAGCGCGGTCTAGGGGCAATCGGATTTCTCAGCTGGAAATTGATGGGGTTTTATCTTCTAACCCAGTACTTATTAAATCAACGATATGGAATTATTATTCCAAGTTGTTTTCGAAAAATATGGAGGTGCCATATGATTTGAGTGAGCTAAATTTCTGCATGGTGGATGTGGCAGCCAATATTCGGTTAGTTGAGTCTTTTTTTGAGGTTAAAGTGTAGGATGCGATTTGCGCTTGTCAAGAAGGTAAGGCTCCGGGTCTGGATGGATTTAGTTTTTTCTTTTATGAACGCTTCTAGGGTGAACTGAAAATGGATGTGCTAGTGCTATTCAACGAATTGTATAGGTATGATCATTTGCCTAATTCAATTAAATAATCATTTACTGTGTTGATCCCTAAAGTTCCTGGGTCATCTTTGATGGGAAACTATAGACCGATTGCTCTTATCCATAGTATATATAAAATTGTGTCAAAAGTTAAGAGGTTACAGGCTGCGTTGTCTCAGGTAATCTCAGATAACCAGTTTGCGTTTGTTAAAGGTCGCAATATTCATGAATGCAAGTTTATAGTCTCGGAAGTGGTCCAATCAATCCACCATCATGGTTAGTCCTCTATAGCACTTAAGCTTGATTTCCATAAGGCTTATGACAGTGTTTCTTGGTCTTACGTTGATTCAGTACTAAAGAGGATAGGTTTTTCTGATAAATGGATTAGATGGATGGTGGCTTGTAGAGAGAACTCTGCAACATCTGTCCTTATAAATGGAAGCCCTACTGACATGATCTGTTTGGTTAGAGGAGTTAAACAAGGTGATCCCATTTCTCCGTTTATTTTTTTCTTAGCTGTGGAAGGTCTTAAGCAGCTTATCGATGCAAGTGTCCTAAAGGGCATTTTGCCTGGGTTTCATGTTGATGGGTCAGATTTGGATATATCTATTCTTCAATTTGTGGATGACACAATGTGTTTCTTACTTGCAAATGAGTCCCTTTTACTTGTCTTTATCCATTTATTGCGCTGCTTTGAGCTGATTTTAGGTTTGTGAATTAATTTTCTTAAGAGCTCAATTATGGGTATTAATGTGCAGGATGCCATGTTGAATCGTTGTTCGGAGATCATGGGCTGCAAGATTGAGAAATTTCCCGTTACTTATCTAGGCACCCCTCTCAATACAAGGCACATCCCGGTGTCTTATTGGAACTCGATGATTGGTAAGTTCCAAAATTGTCTGTCAAGTTAGAAAGGTCAGTGTCTATCGTATACTGGCAGGGTGGTCCTTGTGAAATCGGTTCTTTCATCTATCCCAATTTATTTGCTATCCTTAAAGAAGATGTCGGTCTCAATTAATAATAAGCTTGTGCAATTAATGAGCAATTTCTTGTGGAAAGGTGATGCGGATTCTAGAGGGATCTGTAAAGTGAGTTGGGAGACAATTATGTTACCAAAAAATCTAGGGGGCCTATACATTAGGGATCTCTGATTAGTAAATTGCAGTTTGTTGCATAAATGGTTATAGCGGGCTGGAGTAGATGGTTAGGGATCATTATGGTATGATATGTGTGTTCATAGATATGGCTTCGACTCATGGAAATCTTTTAAAAATATTAAGAGTTCGCGCCTTTCGTATGTTTGGCGTGACATTTTACCATTCTATGTAAAGAATTCATCCTTCTGGGAGTTGTTTAAATCGAATGTGAAGGTTAAAGTAGGGAATGGTATTTGCGCCTCATTTTGGTACGATAGTTGGACGGCAAATGTGTCATTATCTGTCCTTTTCCCAGACTTGTATCTCTTATGTAGTAGAAAAAGTTGTTCAGTTTGGGATGGGTGTTTTTTAATTACTGGTGCAGTAGCATTCTCTATACCTTTTTGGAAATGTAATCTGAGGATTTCAAGTAGAGAGAGGTGCACCGAGCTTCGGAATTGGATTTACCAATCATGTCTGCGATTTTTGTGAAAGATGAGGGTGACGGCCCTCAGGGACAGTAACTACATGTTGTGTTTAAGGGGCTGGTGGATCGATTTGTATGGGATCTAGGAGATAATAATGTATTTTCAGTCGGCTCTTTTTGTTCGGGGTTTTACAGGACGCCCTAATGGACTATGTAAAAAACGGATTACATGTTGGTTTGGAACGCGTATCTTCTTCCTAAAGTTAAATTCTTTGGCTGGTTATTGTTTCATAGACGCCTTCCAATGAAGGTTTTTCTGATCCGCCGTGGATGCCATGCAGTAGTGGATGATAAGTGTCCGTTTTGTGAGGAGACTGAGACAATTGATCTTGCTTTGTTTCGTTGTTTGGGTAGCTATCGTATATAGGCTCAAGTTTTTCTGCTGCTAGGGATTTCAATGACAATGCCCTTGGAAGGAGTTGATTTCCTAGTATTATGGCGTGCACACTTTACCATGGGACTCGGCAATGAGTTTGGTATGGCTTTATGGTTCATGATTGCGTGGGTTATTCGGAAAAGGAGGAACAAGTTTATGTTCAAAGGAATCTTAAGCATAGAAGATCATCTGGGTGCATTCTTCTGTGCTGGTTCTTTTTCAAGTATAGGCGGTGGAACCTTAATTTTGTTGTTTCTGATGTCTTTAATTTTCTGAGCTTATTACTCAGTTGTCACTAGATAGCTATTATCCTAGTATTGCATTCCATTGTAATAGGTGTGACTTGTTGGGATCGGATTTATTTCCATATCACCTTTAGGCTGTATTTGATGTCCAATGATGCTCTCATCTTGTGAGCAGAAGCTGGATTGTATTAATAAAGAGAGGTAGGTGTTTTATAAGAAAGCAGGGGCACCAACTTAGTTGGGATGGCCGCCCCAAAATTTTCACCTGCCTTAATCTTTTTCCTTCTAGGGGGACATAATGTTCCTCTAGGGGGTTTTCAAAAAAAGAAAAAATACTAAATCCAACAATCAAATGCTTGCAAGAAGTGTAAGCAAAAGTGAACAAAACTCCCAACTAAGAGGTAGAATTTGTCAGGTTTCATTCACATGCGCTGAGCTGGTTATAGATAAGCCACATAAATATGATTCTTTTGGCTTGAAACAATGTCACCCTCATCTGTATCAAGCCAAGAGCTTTTATATGATGAAAACGATGAAGGTGTAGCTGTTTGTATCTTAGATGATGAATACTAATGAGAAAAATGAATTTTGGTGGCAACATCAACCAAAGTATCATGTGCTCCTCATCATCGGAATCTAACATATCATCCCAAGGTTGCACTTCCTTCCCATTCCTTTGAGTTGGTGCCGCATCCTTAGAAGGTGTATTACCGACATTAACCCTTGTTAGTGACTCCACTCTAGTATGCACTTACGATAACTGTTCGATTTGAATTGTGTTCTCATAATGTTCATGTTGTGCTTGTTTGTTGAGCATGCAAATGTCTGATCACCTCTACTCTTTTTAGAGTTATCTCCGGACTTTCAAATTGATTCGTTGCAAGTCGTGACAAGTATCATAACCTGTGTTTTCAATACCCGTTGTTGGGGACTTAGAGAGGGGGCTTTCTTTCGCTAGGTCATCGTAGGAGACTGTCCACGATGAGGCTCAGTGTTCATTGTGGCCTGTTTCTCATTCGAAGTCTTTGTGTTCTTTCTACACTTTTCATCTAGATGCCTAATATATTGGCAGCTTGAGCATAGGGCAGGAAGGTTCTCATATTTCAATGGTATCCATAATTTATCGAAAGCAATATCGACTCGGATTCAATCCTTTAAAGCATAGCAAGGTCCACATCTATTAAAATCCTGGCATAATGGCCAAATTCTGCCTCAACAGTACCACTGGGGATATATGAATTCTACCTAATATGGAAAATATATACAAGAGATATTCTAATATAAGATATATATACTCTAACAACACCATTAGTGATATTGTCCATGTATATAACCATTTCATCTCTTTCTTTGTAACCGATGTAGGACATTATTTGCATCCCAACTGGAGGAGCCACAAATGCATTAGATCTATTTGATTCCCTTCTCCAATCTGAATATTACATTGATTTCACTCCCTACTCTAACCAAACGATTGAAGAAGTTGTTTATTTTTTGAAGGATGTACAAGTAACCTTTAAAAAATGTTTCTTCGTAGAGGATTTTTGGATCTCGAGAATGTTGTGTTTAATAAGTAAATGAGCATGTAAATGGGATTGAGCTCATCTAACACAAAACTAATAGACTTATTTTAAGGTCCAATCTACACCTTATATACTACTCTTAATTGTTTTTATTTCAAATGTGTGACTGTGCACACATCTTCAACAATTATTCATTTTTTTTATTGGTTAGCCAAAAGGAAGCATTCACGTTTGCTAAGGCAACATTGGCCATGTTAAATAATTGCAAATTTTAAAAGCACCATATTTTTTTGAAAAACCCCGAAGGAACATTGTGTCCCTTCAAAGGCTAAAAGTTTGGAGCAGGTGAAAATTTCGGGCCGGAGTCCCCAGCTAGGCTGGTTTCCCCGCTTACCTACAAAACACCTACCCCTCTTTTATTAAATAAAAATCAACTCACAGTCTCAAGGCGAGAACATGAGTAAATCAATTACACGAGAGTAGCAATTTCGGGAAAATAAATACATCAGAAGTAACAAAATTAACATCCCGCCTCCTAGTTTTAAAGATGAACCAACATAAATGAATGCATAATCCAATAATGTCTTCTGAGCCCATCCTGCCTTCGAAAACAAATTTATTCCTTCGTTTCCATAGTGCCCAAGCAATTAAGAACCATAGCGCCGTTCCGAACTCTCTACCCCTTCCATCAGCAAAGAAGCCGCACCACATGGCAAGAAATCCACCTCCTTCCATGGTATAGGCATCGAGATACCGAGCAATCTCATCCCCTGCGTCCACACCTTATAGCTGTTACTGCAATGGAGCAGGGCGTGATCCATAGTCTCCTCCAAATCACAAAATGGGCATTGACCGTCCGTTATAGATTGGCAGCCCCGGAGGAAAAGGAACATTTTTGTTGGTAATCTTCCATGAAAAACAAGCCACCCAAAGAAGCAAACTTTAGGGGTCACACATGCCTCCCATATTACAAAAAATTCGAGCCTCGGCTTTGGCCATTTTGGCGAACTATAGTAGCCCATACAAAAGGAGCTTGTCGTGTACTCCTTCTTCTCCCCCACCTCCCACATAAACCTATCAGCCGTCCCTGAAAAGATAGGCTGCCGTTGACCCTGCCCCAACTCGTTGTCACCCTCTAGAAACAAGCTCGGACAGCTTATACCTATCTAATTTTGAAGTTTCGCACCTCTCTCCTGTCCTGAAATCCTTAAGTTCCGTTTCCAAAAAGGCTGCAAAAAGGCCGATGACCCGAAAAGATAATGACACCCCTCGGCCACCGAACACGATTTCCTATTACACAATCGGTATAGGTCAGGGAACAAGACCGCCAACTCCGAATTCACCGTCCAGTTGTCATGCCAGAATGAGCAATTTTCCCCACTTCTAATAGCAACCCGAATGCTCGACCTAAAAAATTCCCACCACTCCCCACCTCTAATACAACATGCTATAATTCCTCTCCAAGTATGTGACAATGTAGATGAATCATAGTTTCCAATGGACCACCATGAATCAAACCCGTATCGTCTAACGCAAATCTCATACCATAATGACCCATGATCAGCACTCCTAACCTTCCATACCTACTTCATCAACAAACTACAATTAACCAACTTTAAGTTCCTAATGTAGAGGCCCCCAAGATTTTTGGGTAGGACAATCGTCGCCCAACTAACCTTACTAATGCCCGTAGTAGTTGAATCACCTCTCCACAAAAAATTCCGCATCAGCTGCTCAAGTTTCGTAATTACCGCTCCTAGCATTTTATTCAATGATAACAAAAAGATTGGAAGAGATGATAATACCGATTTCACAAGCACCATTCGTCCCGCATAGGATAAACATTGTCCTTTCCAACTCGCTAATCGACTCTGAAACTTGCTTATCAATGGGTTCCAAGCGGAAACGGGAACACGCCTAACGCTGAGAGGGGTTCCCAGATAGGTAATCGAAAAGTTCTCCACTCGACATCCTAGGACTCCTGCACAAGATGAAACAACCGTCTCTTGTATATGAATACCCATAATAGAGCTCTTATTAAAATTGATTTTCAGGCCTGAAATCAACTCAAAACATCGCAAAATTCTAACAAAAATGGGTAATAGAGACTCATCGGCCGGTAAAAAGCATAGCGTATCATCAGCAAATTGTAGGATAGACATGTCCTTCTCTGATCCGTCAACCCGAAAGCCAGTAAGAGGCCAATTCGATTACTCTCCTCAAACATTAGTTTCAGTCCCTCACTCGCCAGAATAAAAAGAAACGGGGAAATAAGATCACCTTGTTTAACCCCCCTAGCTAATTTAATTGGTTCCGACGGCATCCCATTGATCAGAATTGAAGTGACCGAATTTCTTCTACAGTTGTCAAGCCATTGAACCCATCTTTCCTCAAAACCCATTTGTCTAAAAACCGCATTCATATAGTTCCACGAAACACAATCATAAGCCTTATGGAAGTCTAACTTAATAGCCAAGCATGGTTGACGATTCCTATGAACCGAATGGATAATCTCCGAGGCTATGAACGAACATTCATGAATATTACAACCTTTAATGAAAGCAAATTGATTTTCTAATATCAATTTAGGTAGCAATGGTTGCAGTCTTTTAGCCAGCACCTTAGACATAATTTTATATATACCATGGATCAATGCAATCGGTCTAAAATTATTCAACGAAGAAGAACCTGGTACCTTAGGAATTAGGACTGTATATGACGATTTAATAGCATTCGGCAGCCGTCCCGTCGCATGAAACTTCACAAATAGGTCCATTAGCTCAGGCTTCAGTTCACCCCAAAATCGTTTGTAAAAGAAAAAATTAAATCCATCAGGTCCAGGCGCCTTCCCCTCATTACAGGAACAAACTGCATCCCATATCTCGGCTTCTGAGAATGGTTCAACTAGGCGACAATTCTCCGATGCATCAACCGTTCTGAACTTTAGTCTTTCCAACTGAAACGGAATAACTGTAGTTTTCGAAAACAGGTTCAAATAGTAGTTTCGAATCGTAGCTGTGATCTTTATAGGATCGTTAGTGACTCTCCCACCAATTTCCAACTGTGAAATCCAATTACCTCTGAACCTAGCCGAAGCGATGCGGTGAAAAAATGCACTATTGTCATCACCCAATAAAGTCCACTTCACTCTTGACTGTTGGTGCCGAATTTTTTCTTGGTTTCGTCTAACCTGAAACAATGTAGTTTTCACGTTTTGTAATTCAGACACGGTTGAAGCATCCAAAGGCCGACCCATACTAGAGTCAGTCAAATCTAAAACCCGGGCTTCCAACGATTTCAATCTACTATCCAATTGACCAAAATTAGACGAATGCCAAGGACGGATAAATCCCCACAATTTTCACAGCTTGTAATCGACATCTCTATTCTTACACCCAGCCGTACCACAAATAGAACGCCACTTACGAGTGATAAATGGCAAAAAAGTATCAACATCCCACCAACAGTTTAGCGATCTATCTACTCTCCTTCCCCGTCTCCTCAAAGTATGCGACTGGAAAATAATGGGTAAGTGATCCGATAGGGTTGAGTCTACCGTCATGAGTTGTAAATTTGGCCAGCTATCTAATAGACCACCTGACACCAACACTCGATCGATCCTCGAAAAGGACTGACTGTTACTCCATGTATAGTCCCTTCCAACTAAAGGAACATCATACAACGCACTCGCATTCATAAATTCTTGGAATCTTATCATAGAATTAGAAACACTCCCATTCCTACCCGCTCTTTCCGAATAATGAAGAATTTCATTAAAGTCACCACATAACAATACATTACCAACATCCCGAATAAGGGGCAGCAATTCAACCCATAATTGATTCCGCTCAACGGCTGTGACTGGCCCATATAAGCATACAATATCGATCTCAACCTGGTTCACGACCTAGCTCAGAATACACCATCTTACACCAACCGCTCTAACTGTACCCCTAACTACTTTAGAGTTCCATGACACAATTATCCCTCCCGATAAACCTTGAGCAGAAACACAATAATATTAAAAATCGTTATGGCCCTATAATTTCCTCACAATCATCTCTGATATATCCGACACCTTCGTCTCCACTAACACAACAACATGCAAGGACCATTTGCGGACATACGAACGAACAAAAAATTGCTTTGCTCCATTCGTGAGCCCCCCACGACAGTTCCAAGAAAGAAGGTTTACTGACATAAAGAAACGTGTACCAAACCTCAATTCAGACGGGCTATTCAAACTCTTGGCTCTTCCAGTACCTGCACAATTTGCTCCACATGTTGCTCCTAAAACAGCCCCAGCATCTCACCCACTTTAACGACCATTCTAGCCTCATTCTCGTGCGGTTCTGTAAGCTGGGCATTCAATATCACCCAATTTCTTTTTGCCACGTCTGGCCCCGATGATCCAGACATTCTGCCAGTCTCCGAGTTTCCTCTAGCTGCCGAGTTCGCACTCTTATTACCGTCTTGCTCCCGTAAGGTAGAATTTTCCAACATACCGTTATCCCGCAACATTCTCGTGTCACAATCTTCCTCCGATATAGCACTTCTTTAGATATCCTATCCGCCATTGAACCCTCATCTGACTCGTCCTCCGAGCTAGAGTAATCCTCCTGAGACCTCGGACAGCTAACGGCCTGACGCATAGAAGTGTAAATCGTAATCTCCCTCTCCCCCATTGCTAACTTCAGATTGCGGCTCATAGTACCTATAGGCACTGACACTAAACAAGAAATCACATCCAATCGATCCGGCCGTTCTAAGTTGCACTCCATAGCCACCAGCCGACCAAATCTCCCAGCAAGGCTGCAAACTAATGATTCACATATAATAGTTGGTGGAATACCCATGAGATCAAGATACATGACACACTCAGAGGGAATAAAATTCCCCGCCAGACGCTCAACCGAAAACATAAGGTGGCTGAGAACCTTCCATTCATGACTAACAAAATTACTCATCGCATCTCCTGTGATAAAGGAGACAATCACGCACTCCCCACCAACAGGTGCGGCAAATTCAACATCAAAACCACGCTCACACAATAAATCATATACATTTCGAATATGAGATATATTGCCGAATCAGGCAGGCCTTATCTTTCCACGAGGTAGACTGCACCATGCACTCCTCACTCTTCTGCGACTCATTCTTATCCATTGGGCTCATCACATTCTTAGGCTGCCCCTTACTTGCCTCCTCTATAGAATTACGATGAGGGGCCACGACATCAACATATGATCTCCCAACTCGAGGTGATTCGTGAAACACTCGGTTCACACGCCTAGATGACTTTTGGATCGGCTCCTGGATTTTCTGAACGTTTAAAGGCCTTGCGTATCTTGCCTTATACGCCTGCAAATGAAACACCCCAATTTCAACAGAATTCATCCTGTTCAAAGCTTTATAAAATGGAACAGTTACATCAATCGTAATGAACCCAAAATTCAAGTTCCTGGCGTTTCTGTTTTGTGCGACAAACACCCAGCCAGAAACTCCAAATCTCCCAAAAACCTTCTTCAGGGCTAGCGCATCGTAGCCATTTGGAAAATTCTCAAAATAGATCTTTTTCGCTGTCCAATTTCTGGTGTTGGCAATATGATTAGGATTTGAATCCCTAATCTGCGAAGTGGCGGTAAAGGGCACATAAAAGGGATTACGTGCGAGGGTTTGTGGTTTGGCGATTTCGGGTTGGCTCATAGAAGGGGTTTCGGTGTTGGGGCTAACGGCGGCTGGTGTCCGATCGGAAAAGGTTGGTTGATGGGCGATGGTGGCAGTTGTGTAGGGGGGCAGGATGGGTGCGGGTTAGGGTAGGGTTTCTCTCCATGGTTTTTGATTTTTAAAAAGCACCATATTTGCATCATAAATACCCTTCAAACTGTTGGATAATTTAGAGTATTAGGAATAATGTATATGTTCTTAAGACATTTAATGATGAAGTTGGAGTTTGGTTTAAATGTCATAAGATTTATATTTATAGTGTTTATATGAAAAGACGTGTTCATTCGTAGAAGTACATGTTGTTTCATGGAAAGATATGTTGGTTCACGAAAAGACATAATGGTTCATGAAAAGACACGTTGGTTGATGAATAGTCATCTCTTTCCATGTATGAACATGTTGTTTCATGTCTAGGGACATAATGGTTCATCATAAGTCATATTGTTTCATGAAGAGTCATGTTGATTCATGAAGAGTAATGTTGTTTCATGAAAATAGGTGTTGTTTCATCAAGAGACTTGTCATATCATGAACCATCATCCCACATCTATAAATAGGCCCCATTTGTGCCTTTGATATAGAACAAAATTGATATCCAATTTCTGAAAGTTTACAGGAAGCATTAAGACGGTTTTGTTTCCTAACCTTACATACAAAAGTTTTGTTCTTACAACAAATGTATAATAGTTGATTCACATACGAAAGCATGTATGTAAATTGATATCTCCATTGTATCTCATAAGCAAATTTCCGGTATATTCCCGCTGCTTTGTAGGGAGGAAATATTGCTTAAAAGAAAATGATTAGCATGCCATGGAGATTAGGTGTTAGATTAGTTTTATTTGTTGTGATTAAGAGTGCAGCAAATTATTCTCCACATTTGTAAACGATTTCCTTCCTAGCATCCCTACTGCCCCATTTTTTTTTATTATTTTCCAACACAACCCAATCCATCACTTGCATCAAAGCAAGAAGCCAGCTGAATCAAAAGATAAAAAAAATTCTAAAGTCAATTATAGTTTTAGTATGAGAATAGAATGGCATCAGAAAGCCAAGCCAGCATTGCCTTGCTACTGTGCGTGAATTTTGTGTTGTTGGGCACGTGCGGTGAGTGCTTCAATATCTTGCGCAAATTTTAAATACACTACACTCACAAAATCCAACCTTTGCGGAAAAATTAATCCTCTCGAGGGTAATTATCCGGCTGCTGTTTGCGTTTGTCTTACCGTAAATGATAACATCCTTTCAAATTATTTCAGTGATGCTACTGATTCTGCGAACCGCTATCTCAGTGGTTGTAGCAAGAAATTTCCTGCATTTTTTGAATGCTATGCTTATCTTACCTCAGTTTCTTCCTCCACTATGTGTTCCATCTACTACTTAATATATATGGTTTTGGGCAATATAATGCCAATCAACATTAAATAAATCATCAGTTACAAGTGATTGTGGTTACTTACAACCTGAGACAGTAGCATCATTAAGGACTGCAGTTGTTAACTCAGACCTAAGCTTCAAAAGCTTCCTCCAATTCAAACTATCACCCCCTTTAACAGTAACATACCAAAAATCCATGTTTTTCAAGTAGATACTATGCACCCATCTGAGTCATAATGAGTCTTGTTTGAAGGCGATGTCCCAAATGAATTTTCCCACAACTACATTATTCCAAAGACAACCATTTTTAAAACCCAGGACACCCGTGCTCTTCGGCCTACAAATTTTGTTATAGGCCAAATTATGCATCTTCCTCTTAAATTTCGTGTCCCCCAAAGAAATTGCATACACAATCTATCAATCTCTTTAACAACAGAGCTAGGCAAGCAAAACAAACTGATCCAAGAAGCCCCGAATGCCAAAAATAACTGAAGAAATCAGTTGAATCCTACCCGCAAAGGAAAGGTGCCTAATACCCCAACTAGTAATGAGCTTACGAATTTTATCGGTTACCTAAGCACAATCAGAGCTATTCCATTTAGTGGTCTTCAAAGGCATACCAAGGTAAGTTAACGAAAAAATACCCTCACTCACCCCTGCTACTTTCAGCAAATCCGCCTTCAATTCCATCGTAGTGCCACAAACAAAAAGACTGGATTTAGAATAATTGACAGTAGGGCCGGTGGCCTTCAAGAACATTTGAAGACCCTCAAGCATAGAGCTAAATGACATAGAATTTGACTTGCAAAGAAACATGAGATCATCCGCAAAACATAAAGAGTTCAACTTAAGAGGTTTGCAACCCGGATGGAACCCAAGGTCTCGATTAATTGAATGATTAAGAAGGATGCGAGTAACGTACTCCATAACCAAAACAAAAAGAAGAGTGGACAAAGGGTCATCCTGTCTCACCCTTCATACCATTGAAAGACCCTTGGGTACGACCATTGGTCAATAACAAATATTGAGCACTCTTAAGACATGCCATGATCGAACTAATGAACTTAGTAGGGAAAGAAATCGAATTCAGTAAATCACCCACAAATTGCCAAGAAACAGTATCGTAAGCTTTACTAAGATCTACTTTAAGGAAACACCTAGCAGAAATATTTTTCCTCCACAATGTCTCAAAATATCTTGTAAAATCAAACTACTATGAGCAAGAGATCTCCCCCTCACAAAGGCCCCTTGGTTAGAATTGATCAAATAAGGCAGAACATTACTCAAACGTTTACAGATAAGTTTAGAGACACATTTATAAAATGTGCTACAACAAGCTACCTACTCATTTCTTGTTTTTACTTCATATATACTTTTTTCCCTCACAATGAAATCACCTAAAAATGAGCTAGATTTTATTTTTCATGTAAATTCACTAGAAGCATAGAAATTGGACGTTGACAAATAGAATTTTTTTTGAAACAATAGGAGTTTTTGTAGTAGCCAAGAATTAATCTCTAGTCATCTCGACCCACACTTTGTGGATCTACCAATAGTACCAAGTCCAATTGGTTGACAAATATAATTTTAAACTTATCCTAATAGTGTAAAGTTTGCAAGAACGATACACCCTTCAAGTAAAAGTACACATTATATGGGCTATGGAATAAGAATTTGTTAGTAGCTCGATCCTAAACGTTAATAGCTCGTAAAAGAACAAGTATTTATTGTACCATAAATTTCAATCACAGGAACCATTTTCTTAGAACCAAAATCCTTTTACCCAAATTTAAACCGCTATGAAGTAAATTGTTATAATTTGGCTTTTGATAAAGCTATATGGCATCATCCACATAGCCGACCCACTAGCTTGGGATCTAAGGCTTGGTTGGTTGATATTGTCTTGATCTATTATTTATTACATGAGGTTGATGCGTGTGTATAAAATGTCTATGTGCGAATCACACTTTTTGTGTTGGATAGAAGAGCTAGTTTGATGCATTTGGATACAACTCCTTTTTTTTAAAAAAATTCTCGGAGAGACAGTGTATCTCCCCGAAAGCTAAAAGGTTGGAGCGGGTGAAAATTTTGGGGCAGAGTTCCCGACCAGGTTGGTTTCCCCGCTTACCTACAAAACACTCACCCGTCTTTTATTAATAACAACTTGACCTTAATTCTCAAGCTAAGAACGGAAGCCAATCAGTTACAAGATAGTAGCAAGCTTGAAAAATTAAATACATGTGAAGCAGCAAAACGAACATCACGCCTCCTATACTTTAAAGTAAACCAACAAATGTAAATGCTAGATCCAACAATGTCTTCCGAGCTTGTAACTCCTTCGAACACAAATTTATTTCTTCTCTTCCATAAGGACCAAGCAATCACGAACCACAATGAAGTACCAAATTCCTTGCCAGCGCCCACAGAGAAGTAATCACTCCAAAGAACCAGAAAGTTGGCCCCCTTTAGGGGCATAGTATAAGAGATGCCGAACAACTTAAACAATTGAGCCCAAAACATGTAACTATTATGGCAATGCAATAAAGCGTATTCAGTTGTTTCTTCTATATCATAAAATGGGCATTTATCATCATCAACAGCTAAACAGTTGCGATAAAATAGAAAACTTTTAGTGGGTAATTGATTGTGAAAAACAAGCCAACCAAAGAAGCTCACGTTAGGCAACAGATAAGCTTCCCAAATTAACATGAAGTTTACATTCGGCTTCTGCCGTTTGGGTAGCTATAAAAACCCAAACAAAAAGAAGCAGTCGAATACATCTTCTCACCCCTCAAACCCCACTCAAACCAATCCCTAGCATCAAAAAGAATAAGATGACGTTGCTGCATATCCAGATCCACTCATGCGTCCTCCCTTCCCCCCCCCCCCCCCGAATCAAAATAGCAGCCCATAAAAATCCAGTTTTGCAATTCAGCCCCTCTCTCTTGAGCCGAGATCCTCAAGTTTCATTTCCAAAAAGGCCTCAAAAAAGGTCCCGTACCAAATAAGAACTAGCACCCCTCTGCCACCGAGCACTACTTACTGTTACATAAGTGATAGAGATCAGGAAACAATGTAGATAGTGCTACATCCGCTGTCTAATTATCATGCAAAAAAGAGCACCTCACCCCATCACCAAGCGTCACTTGTACATGACCACTGAAAAAATCCCAAAATTCTCAGTTTCGCATACAACACAATACAATATCTTTTCGCATATGAGATAGCCTATTCCAGTCATAATTTACAATGGACCACCAAGATTGAAATCCATATTTCCTCACACATATCTCCTACCATAACGATCCTTGCTCCTCACTATGAACTTTCCATATCCATTTCATCGATAGGCTACAATTAACCAACTTAAAGTCTCTAATATACAAGCCTCCAAGATTTTTTGGTAAGGTAATAGTCGCCTAACTAACCTTACAAATTCCTCTAGCATTAGCATCCCCTTTTCACAAAAAGTTATGCATCAGCTGTTCAAGCTTAGCAATTACCGACCCCAACATTTTATTCCACGACAAAACAAAAATTGGAAAAGAAGATAGGACCGATTTAACAAGCACCATACACCCCGCATAAGACAGGCACTGTCCTTTCCAACTAGACAAGCGATTCTTAAACTTACCAGTCAATGAGTTCCAGTATGATACAAGAATTCTCTTTGTACTTAAGGGAGTGCCAAGATAAGTGATGGAAATTCTCCACCTTACACCCTAAAGTGCCCGCATAAGATTGTATGACTGATTCCTGAACATGAATACCCATAATAGAACTTTTATTAAAATTAATTTTTAGGCTAGAAATTAACTCAAAGTAATGAAAAATTCTAACAAAGGTAGGTAAAATAGACATGTCCACATCAGATAATCAGTACGAAATCCAGGTAACAACCCAGCCTGAACACTAGCCTCAAAACTTTATTTTAACCCTTCACTTGCCAAAACGAATATAAAAGGGGAAATAGGATCCCCCTATTTGACCCCCCTTTCGAGCTTGATCGGTTCCCTTGGACTCCCATTAACTAAAATCGAGTCACTGAATTCCTTTTACAGCTTGTAAGCCAACTAATCCACCTCTTATCAAATCCCATCCTCCTAAAAACCGCATCTATATAAGACAAGGATACACAATCATAAGCTTTATGGAAATCAAGCTTAATAGCCAGACACGGATTCCAGCTTCTGTGTAGCGAATGAAGGAGTTTCGATGCTAGAAATGAACATTCATGAATATTTAGGTCCCTAACAAACGCAAATTGGTTGTTAGAGATCAATTTTAGAAATAATGGCTATAATCGATTCGCTAAAACCTTTGACACAATCTTATAAACACCATGTACGAGAGAAATGGGTCTAAAATTAGTCAATAAAGAAGAACCAAGAACCTTCAGAATAAGAACAGTATAGGAGGACTTAATCACATCCGGGAGATACGAACACTTATAGAAAGAATGAAACAGTTCTGATTTCAGCTCACCCCAAAATCTCTTGTAGAAAAAGAAGTTGAAACCAACAGGTCTCGGAGCCTTCCCCTCATTACGAGAGCAAATCACAGCCCATATCTCGGCCTCGGAGAATGTTGTAACCAATCTACAATTCTCTATAGCATCCACTAACTTAAAGTTTAGGCCCTTAAGATCATACGAAACCCCATTCGTTCTAGAGAATAGCTTTTTGTAGAAGTCCTAAATAGTAGACTTAATCAATGCTGGATGGCTTACCATAACGCCACCAACCTCTAATTGCGAAATCTGACTACCCCTGGACCTGGGCGAAGCCACTCTATGGAAAAAAGTCATATTATCATCACCTAACAAGGTCCAGTTGATGTCATATTTTCTCTAAACTTCGCCTATAAGCATCTACGGAATTCCTCGTAGTCTATAACTTGGAACCCTCAAAAACACCTATAGGCCAAACAACCCTCGAATTAGTCAACTCTAGCACCCGGGCTACCAAGATCTTAATCCTTTATTCCAGACCTCTAAAATTGGAGAGATGCCATGGCCGAATACAATCCCCCAACTTTTTCAGCATAAAATGAATATCTCTCCCCCTACCCGATCTATCCGAATAGGTAACTTGCCATTTTTGTGTAATAAATGGTAAGAAAGTATCAATATCTCATCAGCAATTAAGAGAACAAAATATTTTTGTAACCCCTACTACACACTAAATGCAACTGGAATACGATATGAAGATGATCCGATAACTTAGAATCAACAGTCATTACACTTAAATTCGGCCATCTGTCCATAATTTCTCCTTACACTAGTACTCTATCAATCCTAGAGTAAGACTAACTATTGAACCATGTATAATCCCTACCAGACAATGGCACATCGTACAACACGCAATCATTCATAAAATCCTAAAATCAAACCATCGAATTAGTGATAATACCATCACCCCCACAATCACTCTGAGCTATAAAGAATTTCATTGAAGTTACCACAAATCACCGCATTATTCAAGTCCCTAATAACAAGTAACAAATCAGTCCACATCTAATTCCTTTCACCATAATTAACAGGCCCATGAAGACAAATAAGATCAAACTCAACCTGATTAATCACAATATGAATAACACACCACCTCTCACTCATAACAGTCATACCCATTTAAATGAACCACGAATTCTAAGACAATACAATCACTCAAAACAGCCCTTAAGCGGGTACACAATGAAAGAGAAAGTCATTTGCCCTACATCTTCCTAATGGCCTGAGCCAAAACACTACCCACTTTGGTTTCAACCAAAACTGTCACCTGTAAATACCACGTACGTACACAATATCAGATAAGATATTGTTTTTCCCCATTCAATAGCGCACCTCGACAATTCTAACATATAAAATTAAATGACATAAAAATAATTCTTAACAACCTTGATCGGCCGAATCCAGCTTACTTTTGCCGGTTCTCCAAGATCTTCACTAGTCTGCTCTCATCCTGTTCTTTAAAGAGACCCAATTTTTCCCCCACCCAAACAACCATCAGCTCTTCATTCTCACTCGGTACGCTATGTTGATTTCTAATTAGTTGCCTATTCATGTTCAGGATATCTAGTCCAGACAAAACTAAATTTCCAGCCACAACCAAAGCCATATTGCCTCATAAATTTCCAGAGCCCTAGTTAACCTTCTTAACACCCTGGCCAACACTCCTATGGCTACCAGTTCTCTAAACACTCTCGCTAACTCTCTGAATATGACTCTCCACACTCTGTGACATACTCGACATCGAATTCTTCTCAGTCAACTCATTAAAAACCTCTAAGTAGTTATCCTGACAATGCTGGCACCCTACTCCCTGTCACAAGTTTGTATAGACAAGCACCTCTCTCACATTGATACGTAGCTACAAATTCCTACTAATGGTACCTAATGGAATTGACACCAAACAGGAAACAATGTCAAGCCTACTAGGTCGGTCCAAATTACTATCAACAGCAATAATATGGCCAAATCTAGATGCCTATTCTCTCACCAATGTCTCACCAATAATCGACGGGGGTATACCCATAAGGTCAAGGTATATAATACACTCAGCCGGGGAAAAATCTGACTCTAGTGGCTGAACCAAATCCACAAGGTGTTTCAACGATTCCCACTCCCCATTCAAGAAATATTATAACAAGTCCACAAAGGCAAAGGACACTACCACATTTCTAAGAAGTCACTTAGTGGATGCAATAACAAAAGCAGAGTTCATATTTCTCCTGTCAAAGCGAAACTTGTGAAACTCTAAATAATCTTACTGATGCATATTCAATTAGGCAATGGTGGAAATATATTCACTCCTCCGAATCAGTTTCAAGGCTTGTATCAAAGAAGCATTCCTAGTAATATGTTCTAATCTTGCAAATAAATTTTTAATAGTGAATTTAAAATTGGCTTATCTTTTGACCTATTTTTATTGGATTGCAATTTATTCTAACTAATTTCAAATATCAAAAGTCAATTTAGCTAAAAAAATAAAATTCATCATATGAAAATGCAAATTTTCGAGTAAGTAGAGCATAATGAAATTTTGATGGGGATAGAGTGTGAAGCTGCACTAGGTAATTGATATCTCTTCTAGTGAGGATATAGAAAAAAGGTGGCAATTTTGGTGGTTGTATTATAATCGTGCTATGTTACCTAAAATATTCTATGTGATTATATACACCACAAAACCTTCAAAAATTGAAAATCATGTCAAATGTGTCGTGTCGCTCAAGTTTCTTATGTAAATCGTCTTATCGCGTTAGAAACTATCTTCCCTTTTAGAATTTGTTGCAGAAGCGACTAGCAAATTGAAATTATCGCTAAAACAAAAAATAGGAAGAACATCGAAATTTTATGGGTTTGGCCAATTTTGCCTACGTCCGTGGACACTACCAAATTAATATTTCACTCAAAGAAATATTACAAATAGAGAGAGAAAAAACTACAAATCCTCAAGAATAGGAAGGCGTTTGATTTTGGGATGAAGAATTAGCAAAGATCATAGGTCTATTTATACACAAATTTTGCCATCTTCCAACCATATTTATCCACCTAATTAATGTAGCCTCCTATTTAATAAAGCTACCAATTTAGTTGAGTCAACCTTTTACTTTGTCCATGTTGGACTTTATCAAAATTTCTACAAATCTCAACCTTGACAAAGTCCACATCTTCAATCTCTTATCTTGTATAGTGTCTTCCAATGCATTCTTCAATTTTCAATAGCATTGATCAAGTCCAAATAACATTGGAACTTGACCAAGCTTACAAAATTTACCAAAGTATCAGCTAGATTCTCTGTAGTTTGAATTGCAATTACACCTTCTTTGAGAACCTCTCGTATAACGTGGTAATGAACATTGATATGCTTCATCCTTGATTGATGATCTTGATTCTTAGCTAGCACAATAGCTCTCTAACTATCACAATGCACCTTCATGTGCTTATATAGAATCCCTAACTCATCAAGCAACCCTTGAAGCCAAGGTGATTCTTTTACAGCCTCCGTGCATGCCATATACTATGCTTCTGTCGTAAATATAGTGTTCGGTAACTATAAAGTAGACTTGCAACACACTGGTCCTTTTTCCCAAGTGAACACATAACCAATATTTGATCGATGTTTATCCATATCACCATTTTTATCTTGCTGATACACCAAATCACCTTATCCCAAGCGCATTTGCCATAATCTTACTACTTCCAACACCTTGTCATTAGAAGCCAATTTAGCAGTTCTAATAACAGCAGTACCTTGATAATGATATAACCTATTACTCTTTCAAACTCCCTCCAACACCACCAATTCACCAAAAAATATCCTCGTAACTCTACCTTCTGATTGTACGATGAAACCTTCTTCTTCTGAGGCTCCTAAAAAAATGGGATTCTTTGATAAATCTGGTATGTAGTGAACTTTCTTCAAAGCTCTGATTGATCCATCTTGATTTTTCAATCGTATGGAACCAATCCTATGTGTGGTATTAGGGATATCATTTGGTGCATATACTACTACATCTTCTAGTTCTTTGAAATCATAAAACCATTCTCGATTAGGACACATATGATAACTGCATCCAGAATTAAGAAACCAAACACTAAAAGAGCTGGTAGAACTCGATACAACAAGTGAACAATCTGAGTCCATATCATACTCAGCCACCGCTATAGTCTTTCCTTTGTTAGATTGGCCTCTCTCCTTCAACTTAGGAAACTAATTTTTCCAAAGCCCTTTTTCTCCACAAAAGGCGCATTCATCTTTGCTCAACTTTGACATTACCTTTGATCGTCCCTTCTTTCCTTTTGCCTGGTTCTCCGGACATCCTTTGACAATCAAGGCTTCAGTCCCTCCACTTAACCTATCCAATTTATCCTTCCTCCTCAATTTATAGCCATACAAAGCACCATAGACTTCAGTGAGAGTTACAGCAGCCTTCGCATGAAGTAGAGTCATTTCAAGAAACTCATACTCCTTCGAAAGGGATCCCAACAACATCAAGGTGAGATCCTCATCTCTAAATGTCATATCTAGGTTCAATAAATCAGTAACCAACTGGTTAAAACTAGTGACGTGATCATTCATTATAGTACCAGGAGTGAGCGTAAATTGGAATAGTCTTTTTTTTCATGTAAAGCTTATTCTGACTGTTTTTCTTTAGGAACTTCTCCTCTAATGCCATCATTAATCTATTAGCCAAAGCCGCTTTGTAAAATGCATACTACTGCACTCTAGATAAGTATGACTGAATTATACCATAAGCTAACCGATTAAGGGCACTCCAATATCCTTCTCCCTATTCATCTAGTTTCTCTCTTTCAAGTGCAATGTAAAGACCCTGTTGAAATTGCATCCTGAACCTTACTTTGCCACATGCCAAAATGACTGCTACCATCCAAGATTTCTACCATCACTCTCAAATTTACTCCAGTAACTCTCTAAAAAATACTTGAAGTATTTAACGTGGATGCCTTCATTGCAAATGGATTCTCCATTTTAGCCAAACCGTAAAATCACAAATAATAATATTACTGAAGTGTGCTAGAAAATATTCCCAGGTAATTGGTCGAGTCACAAATGGTCTTAGTTACACACCAATTTCCTTAGGCTCTTATCGCTTGATGACAGAATTTTTTCCATTTACTTGAGACAATATACGATTATTATTCTAGATTTTGCCGAAAATTGTTTTAACAAAAATTTTAAATTTGTAAAATGCCAATTAGACATCAGGATCGAAAGTAGGAAAAACTTTCTGATGTGCCGAACGTAGTACACCTACAGCGCATAGAGCATACTAATTCCTCCTAAAACTAACGCTTGGATACCAATTGTTGTGGAGGCGACTAAGAAATTAAAATTACCGCTAACACCAAAAATAGAGAGAACACCAAAATTTTATGAGGTTCGGCCAATTTTGCCTACGTCCCCGGAAACTAACAAATTAATATTTCACTCAATGAAATATTACAAATAGAGAAGAGAAAGAATTATAAAGCCTTAAGAATTGGAAGACATTTGATTTTGGGATGATGAATTAGCAAACACCATATGTCTATTTATATAAAAAATTTTGCCATCTTCCAACCATATTTAGCCATCTAATTAATGTATCCTCCTATTTAATTAAGCCACCAATTTAGTTGAGTCAACCTTTTACTTTGTCCATGGTGAACTTTCTCACAATTTCTACATAATTTTGTATTTGTTTGTTATCCGATGGGTTGTTGATGGGTGTCGAGACCACCAAAAATAAATCCATGCACAAAACAAACTTGTAGTTAGTAGTGAGCGGGGTTTGAATCCACAAGGAACGATATTTGACAATGTTATCCTAAGAAGATGATAGACATCATGACCTAAAACAGCTCTTATCGGGAAGTTACTGATTAAAACTAAATAAAGCAAGTAATGAAATAATAGGAATGATGGCTCAACCAATATAGGACAAGACTGAATATCATGGTGATCATGGGACAAGGGATTAATTGCAATGAGACCGAGATTTGGTTATACTAATACTCATGCACCGTACAGTAATAGCAACTTTTCCTTACTGTGTATAGAGACGTTACTTTGCGCCATAACCTCACTCTTACTCACTGTGTCTCTCGACTTTACACCGAGAGCTCGCCAATGAATGGTAATAGAATTAAGAAAAGCCTAAATCCTTACCGACATGTAGTAAAGCACTCCCAACAGGCATAAGATTACCTCTCTCTAGTCTCGATGGAGACTGTTATTACTTCATCCCTCTTCAGGCAATAATCACAAAGACTTACTAGGTGGGTGATTAGTCCAATAGTGACACTAAGTGATATTCTTACCATAAAACCCTTTAAGCAGCGAGATTGGTAAATAGGTTATCTTGTAAATTTTTGTATTCAATTACGGTCCTCACACCATATAAAATCCATCTTGACCATTAATTGGTCAAGCCTTGAGTTATTTAGCTAGATATGGCTGAATTTAAATGTGCAGAAATATAAAGAGACTAAAAATAAATCATGCTGAGAATATAAAGACGAAAATAAAATAAGAATAATGAAACTAAAAATGAACTTGCTATTAAACTTAAAGGGGTTCAAAACCAAAATTGTAAATAAAAAATACTCAAAACTAAAGAACATAAAGACTAAAGCTAAACTAAAAGGCTGTAAATTGTCTATCTCTAAGTGAATTCTCTTGTATTTCTCTGTATATCTCTCGAAATAGCCAGTCTTCATATTTATAGTTAAGTGCTCCTCCTTAGGCTTCTTCTTTAGCGACAAATTAAGACTTTTCGTGTTTAATTTGACAGATTCTTTTCCTTTTAGTCTTGGTCTTCAAATGGTAGTAAAAATCTTCCTTTTTGTGAGATTAGGAAAGAGATCGAACTTTCATTTGAGATGCCTCTTCCCGATTAGGATTTGCCTGAATTGGGTAACTTCCAGATTTAGATATGGTGTGCCATGGTATTGATGTCATCTTGGTCATTTTGAAGTGTTCTGGAATGATAGGGACCAGCTATCACTCCTACTGCCTATGTCAGGTATTAGTGAGAGGCTCTTTTTCTCTAAATATCACATGTTTTCTCCAAATTGCCTTTAAAACCTGAGAAAGACAGAATAGGAAGTAATAGCGGCCGTAAAGACTAAGAACATGGTCAGAATGATATGGAAATAAGTATAAATACATGCTAAAAATACAACTCATCAGCTGTTCTATATTATATGGAAGGTAGACTAGTATATGTCTTAGGATGTTGGAGGAAAATCATTTCAGTAAAATTTTTAAGCGCTTTTTGTCTCACTGAATATTTTTAGTGTAGATTCTAGTTCATCACTTGACACATGATGTTATATAATCATGTATTTAGATCACCAATATGCTTGAGAATCCTAATGCATTTCCTGATTGAATGGGCTGGGGCTTTGTTGCCGCACTAAAACATGCATTCAAGCATATAAAAGGCAATAAAAGAGATTAGCCTCCTCGGCATACTTCTCATGCATAGGTAGAACTTGTTGATACATGGGAACACAACTATAAGTTGGCTTTTGCCAATTAATGACATGGGAACATTGTGTTCCTACGAAGGAAAAAAGGTCAGAATGGGTGAAAAATTCGGGGCAGAGATACTAACTAGGTTGGCGCACCCATCCACTTTTCATTAAATTAAAAAATTGGTTCTCAAAATAAGAACCAAAGTGTCAAATTACAATAAGAGCAGATTCAGAATAATAAAAAGAGCTGAAACCGAGAGTCCTATCCTATGCTTATAAGACTTAAAAATAAACCAACAAAAGTTTACACTCCCAATAATAATATCCTCCTGACCGAGTGAGCCTTTGAAGTTATATTTGTTCCGTTTTTCCAAATAAGCTAGGATATTATGAACTATAGAGTTGTCCCAAAATCACGACAAACATTGGGCTTGAAGAAAGAGCACCAGAGCAATAAGAAATTGTAGGCTAATCGTGGTCGAACCATAGAAATCCCCAACCATTGGAGTGTGTTACTCCAAACTCTAAAACTTTCCTAACAAAAAAGCAGACAGTGGTCTATAGATTCCGATTCCGAAGAAAAGGGACAACGGTCATCATTAATTGAGTTACAGCCTCAACGTAATAAAAGAGCCTGAGTTGGTAGTCTACCATGAAACATCACCCATCTAAAAAATTTAATCTTCGGTAGTAATTGGCATCCTATACAATGTTGAAATTTTTATTCAGGGGTTTCCATATTGACTGCTGGTAGTAACCATGGCAAAAAGGAGCCGCAGAATAGTCTTTTGTTTTCCCAATCTCCCATATAACAAGATCCTCAGTCGATAGGAAGGTTGGATGTTCTGAAGCCTGAAAAAGGGGCGGGTTCGAAACTGAAATCCATTCTTTAAGCTCCATATATAACTTCTGCCCTGTAAGATGCAAGTTTCATTTCTAAAAAGGGTGAGATTGTATACGGGCTTCAAATAAAAGAGTACATCCCTCAAGGATTGAGGAATGTTTTCTGTTACGCATCATAAAAAGATCTGGGAATAAGGATTTGAGTGATTGATTTAAAGTCCAATTATCATACCAAAAAGAGCCGGCTTGCCCATTGCGAACTCTAAATCACATTTGGGAAGCAAAAAAATCCTAAAGCAAATTGTTCTTGAAGCAACAGGAGATAATACCTTTCCAAATAGGTGAATGAATTTTATAATCCAAGAGAACCATATTGTGCTAAGTACGAACCCCGTACCAATGTACATAGTGTGCAAACCAAAGCGATTCATCATTTGAGACTCTCAATTCGCATAACCATTTGAAAAGCAAGCTTGAGTTAGGAAGTTTGAAATTGCAAATGAAAAGTCCTCGTAGATGCTTTGAAAGATTAATGGTGTTCCAGCTCACTTTACTCAAGCCATTCACATTTGACTCACCTTGCCATAAAAAATTCCTCATCAAACGATTTCTCAAAGAAATAAACACAGAGTTTGGCAATTTAGAAATGGACAGTAAGTATAAAGGTAGGGAAGAAAAAACTAATTTTATAAGAACGCATTTGCCCGTATACAAAAGACAGTTTCCCTTCCAATGTGCGAATCTATTTTTAAGTTTTGCAATCAAAGGGTCCCAAACATCCGAAGTTGGTTTCTTAATATAAAGAGGGGCTCCCAAGTATTTTATCGGAAACTTTTCTGCTCGACAACTAATTGAAAGTGTAAGCGATTCAAGGGTAGTCTTAGGGACATGAATGCCCATTAACGCACTTTTGTGATAGTTGATGCGAAGATGTGATACTAACTCAAAGCATCTCAGAATGCAAATAAAGATCGGTAAAAGTGATTCCTCTGCTGGTAAAAAGCACAAGGTGTCATCTACGAATTGGAGGAGTGAAATATCTAGTAAAGAATCATCAAGTCGGAATCCCGGTAAGATACCCTCTGATATACTACAATCAAAGAGTTGTTTTAAACCTTCCACAGCAAGCATAAAGATAAAGGGTGAAAGTAGGTCACCTTGCTTGACGCTCTTACGGATATGAATCGATTTGCTAGGGGAACCGTTTATCAGTATCAAAGTCATAGAATTTTCCTTGCAATTTAATAGCCAAGAAATCCACCTCCTGTCAAAGCCCATGTTACAAAGAACTGAGTCGATGTGATCCCACGAAATACTATCAAAACCTTTGTAAAAGTCTAATTTCAAAACTAAGCAAGACTTTCGGTGCGAATGAAGAGTCTGAATAACCTTCGATTCTAAAAACAAACACTTATGGATACTCATACCTTTGATAAATGCAAATTGATTACTAGATATTAAAGACAGGAGAATAACTTGCAAGCGAATTGATAACAATTTTACTAAGATTTTATCTGTCCCATGAATTAAGGAGATAGGCCGAAAGTTTTCTAAAGCACATGAACCTAGAATCTTTGGGATCAACACTGTAAAAGATGTTTTGATGGAGTGTGGAAGTTTAGAATATTCGTGAAAACAATCAAAAATGTTCATTAGTTCAGCCTTCAAATCCTCCCAGAATCTTTTGTAGAAGAAAAAATTTAAACCATCTGGGCCTGATGCTTTATTTTTACCACAAGCATTAATACTTAACAATATCTCTTCCATTGAAAAAGGGGTTGTTAAAGTAGCTTTTTTGGTCAGCATTACTAGTATTAAATTGTAATTTATATAGCGAGAAAGGGACTACCGGGTTTGCTTGAAGAGCCGCTTATAGTACGATTGAATAGCCACAAAAATGGCTTCTAAATTAGTGATAATTGACCCATCAATTTCCAATTGGGAGATGCAATTGTTTCTGTTTATGGAAGAGGCTGTACGGGGGAAAAAAGAAGTGTTATTACCCCCTAAAAGTGTCCATAAGACATGATATTGGTGGTGACGTAGTTTCTCCAAACAGCTCTGGCGTTCATGAAGCAAGGCCTGATTTATATCAAGTTCCATGTTTTGAGCTTGAGCGAGTGGCCGGATTACAATACTGCTAGTTTGGGCTAAGATCTTGGTTTTGAGTTTTGAGATTTTCTTTTCAAGGTTCTAAAAATTCTTGTTATGCTAGGGTTTGATAGCCAATGCTAATTTATTAAGCTTAAAGGAAATGTCTCGGCCTAGATGAACTAAACAAATCGACTTCCATTTGTGACGAATGAAAGGTAAAAAATTAGTAGACTCCCACAAGAAATTGAGTGATCTAAAAGGTGTAGGGCTCATGGTAGGAGTGGCACATGATCTGAATAAGATAGGTAGATGGTCAGAAAGAGTAGTGTCTGGAGTCGATATTATTATATGTGGCAATTGATCAAGGATGTCGGTTGATGCTAAAACCCTGTCAATGCCTTAGAAAGATAACCTATTATGCCAAGTATAATCTCTTCCACATAGAGGAAGGTTATGAAGCTCACAGTCTAAAATAAAATCCTAAAAGCATGCCATTGAAGGATATATTCTTCTACCAGCTCGCTCAAATGCTAGTAAAACTTCATTAAAATCTCTATAAACTAAAATGTTTGAGCAATCATGAATTATGGGACCGATTTCTAACCACAAGGTGTTTTATTCGACATGATTGACCGGGGCATAAAGACACAATGCATAAAACTCCTATTGATGTAAGGAAAATTTAATCAGAACCCATCTAAATAAAGACCGAATGATTGACCCATTAAGTATAGCCGAATTCCATGATAATAATATACCACCTGAGAGAGCATTGGACGGAATGAAGTGGTAAGAGAAATTATTGTGGCCCTAGAAATTACGGATCACTTGATCGGAAACTCTTTCAACTTTTGCTTCCAGTAGGAGGAAGAACTTTAAACTAAATTTTCTAACGTAAGACAACACAAATTTTTGCTTCTCCCTATTGGTAAGCCCTCCTCGATAATTCCAGCTTAAAAAAGACAGAGACATAAATGATGAGTAAAATACCGTGATAGTGTTAACCTCTAGTTTTGACAATTGTCCATCGTATCTAGAGCTTGCAGAATTATTGATTTATTGCTCTCATTAAATAATCCTCGCTTTTATTCCAGCTCTACAGTAAGATGTTTTTCAACATTTGGAGAAGTTCATGTTTGGGATAATATTATCACACAATTCATGTTTGGAATATCAGGGCCTGAGAAGATTGAGTCTATTGGTTGGATGGGTTGGCCCTCTTATATAAGCCACAGCCTGTGGTTCCATAAATAAAACCATACGGTTCTTATGATGCACCTCTTCTGTTTCTGATATCACACTCAAGCTTACAGCGGAGCATTCCAATGAATCTTATAATTGTGTACCATCTAGATCAGTGTTACTCTGATAATCCTTTGAATGAAAAGATGAATTCAAGTCACTAGAGTCAGAGGCGTCACCCGAATCATATGATAGATTGGAGTTAGTATCTATGCAATGTTGACAGCCCATAATTTGGTGTAAATCTTCACTGTATTTGAACCCACAAAAAGATATAAGGAATGATTTACAGTTCCAAAAGGCACCAAGACTAAGCAGGAAACCACATCAAGATGATCTAGCTTATTAAAATCACAGTCCAACAAAATGATTCTTCCAAAAGAACTAGCCAGTTGTCTAATCAGTTTCTCACAAATCAGCAGTGGGGGAATACCTATGAAATCAACATATAAGATGCATTCTTATTGAGCAAAGTCTGCTGAGAAGATTTACAACTTTGAAAAGATATGGTGCATGACCTTCCAATCACCACCTACAAATTCATGCATAGCATTCACCGAATTAAATGAGATAATAACAGTATCTCCCCCCGTGGGAGCTGCAAAGGCAATATCAAAACCATAATCTTTAAGTAATTCAAAAGCATGTATAATATTGGAAATATTAGTCAAAGAGGCAAGACAAGACTTATCTTTCCATGGGGCCACTTCTATAATTAGATCATGGCCCCAAGAAGTAGAAGTAGAATCATTATTGTTTGACGCATCTAGTGAATGAGAAATTTTCGTCGAATCCTTAGAGCCTGATATGAAATTCATATAAGATTTCTCTCTTCTTAGAGATTCATGGAAAATAGGTCTCAGTTTCTATTTAGGGATTGGATTGGAGGTCAATTTTAGATTATGTCTCAAAGGAGAGGCGGGTTGAGCGTACCGAGCTCGATATGCATTGATCACATATATAGTCATGAATTGATCACTTACTAGCAACCCCATGATCATGTCCTATTTGTATATGTTCACTTTGTATAACTTCTATACTTATTTACTTTTATTGCATAATTTTAAAATACCGGTCCATAGAAAAAAAGAAAACAATGTTGAATGATGTCCATATAAGCATGGCTTAAAAATAAAGTTGAATTGTATATTTTTTTTAAGAAGTGAACCTAGAATAGGGAAAAGTGACCCTCCCCTAGGCTTAAATATATATATATATATATATATATATATATATATATATTAAAAGACTCTCAAGATGAGAATCAAATAGTGTGATACAAGTAATAGGTTTGAATGCAAAAATAAATCCGAGACTAAAGTGCTAACAAGTCTTTTTTTAGTCTTGTAAAAGTACCAACATCGGTGAATATTTGATGAAAGGACGTCTTCAATGTCCTCTGAGCCATAAAAAAAATGAACCTATTCCTGGAAATCCACAAACTTCAGGCGATATTGAACCATAGCCCCCATCTTGAAATAAGATTGCCAAATAATGAGGAAATCTATAGCCATCGCAGGCATCACAAAGCAAATCCCCAACCATTGGAAAGCATTCCGCCAAACTGAATAACTTTTCTGACAAAAATTAATCACATGCTCCAAAACTCTCGGAATCAGAACAAAATGGGCAGGTGTCATTCGATATAGCACTGCAGCCTCTATGAAGAAGGAATGATCATGTAGGTAAACATTTATGAAACAACAACCATCCAAAGAATCGCACATTGGGTGCTAGGGCTGATTTCCAAATTAGTTGGTAGTTGATCATAGGGGAAGGCCACCAAGAAGAGTTGTAAAAATTGGTGCAAAAGGAGGAGGCCTTGTATTTTTTGTCTTTTCCAATTTCCCATTGAAACTGGTCTTCATTCCTAGAGAATACTAGCTTCCCTGTATTAGACGGTACCTGAAAAAGAGAAGCATATGACAAAATAATCCAATTACGAAGCTCCATACAGTACTCTCTAGCTGAAATGCGCAAGCAAAATTTCCAGAATGGCTGGCCAAAATGTTCGCTTCCAAAAATAGGAACACGTCCTTGTTGAACACTACCCGACTTTATACTACAATGGAAAATAAGACGGGGGAAAGGGAGTGTAAAGGCTGATTTGAAGTCCAGTTGTCAAACCAAAAGGAGGCGTTCTTATCGCTACCTAAACTTACACGGTTGTTGGTTGTGAAGAAGGTCCATAGATGATTATCTTAAGGGCAACAAGAGACAATGCCTTGCCAAATAGGGGATAATTTTGTTGTGTCACACCTGATCATGTCAAACTAGGAGTTGGAACCATGCCTTTTCGCACAATACACAAACCAAAGAGAGTTGTGATCTGAATGACGTCGTTTTTAGAACCATTTTAGTAAAAGACTACAATTGATCAACTTAAAATCTTCAATGAATAAGCCACCCAGATTTTTAGGAAGGTCAATAGTAGCCTAACTGACACGAACCCCCTGATTCATGATTCCCACGCCATAGAAAACTCCTTATAATGGCAACTAATTTGTCATTAACCGCAGTAGGCATTTTAAAGAGTGATAGAAGACATACTTGAAGAGAAGAAAGAACCGATTTAATAAGAATCACACAACCCACGTAGGAAAGGCAAATTCCTTTCTAGTTGGCTAGCCGTCCTCTGAACTTAGCAATTAAAGGGTCCCACAAATTGTTGTGAAGTCCGTTAGGAGATGTTGGAAATCAGGGATTACTTGGATATTTCTGAAGTCGCGAAAAACACTGTCAGATTGAAATTTATTTGGCCGGTTTACCAAATTTTTCAATCGGATAAAATCAGAAAGAGAATCAAGAACAAGAATTTGTTTGTAGTGAAATTTCAACCGAGTTTTTCTATATTTTTGGCCAACATCATTTTTGATGAAATACATAGCCAAAAACGTCAACAGACATGCTGTTTGGGGTAGCAGCCATATCTAAAAGACATGTTTCTTCCCAGATTCAGTTGTGTCCAACAGACACACCATTTCGGACAAAAATTCCTTGACCTCAGCCCGAGGCGCTGCCCCAGAGCCCTGCCAGGGGCTACCGCCCCTTGGACACAGTACCCGGGGCGCTACCCCCGGACCCCCAATATCATAAACAGTACTCGAACAAGTGTGCACTCCGCACTCTCCATACTTGTTCGGTGAAATGTCACAATCGCATTGGTCAAACTAGTTGATCCAATTACACTAAAATATTAACAATCCTCCCCCATTTAAGTGTAATCCTTGATTAACTAAACAAAATCACAACAACTAACAAACTTATGCATAAATGAAATATCTTGACGATTGAATTTCATCTTACTATATTACACATTCCAAATATTCGAATACCAAGGTGTCACTATAGATTGAACCTTAGTTATTCCTTATGAATACATGAAGATAATATACACATAAGTCAAAATTCTAAAAGTTCTAACTTGACACTATCTTTTACTAGCCTTGTGTCCTTATCCTTCATAAGTATATCAAAGCCAAGTCCAAGCTTCTTGAAGCAGCTAAACTTCATGCTTTCATAGTTAGCTCTTTTACTCTTGCACCTGCATATGCAATTTTTCAAAAGAACTATTAAGAAGATAAACTTCAACCTCCTTTATCTTGCAGGTCTGAACACATACCTTGGGATGATGTTACTAATGTGTTCCAATCTCTAAATGTTAAGCTTCACACATTGAATTCTACATCTAATGTCATATTAAATGGGAATTGGGTATCTCAACATGAGAGATTTCAGATGGACTTTAATCCCATCCCCATAGCCGACTTGTGCACAAGATCTCTTCTTAACCCTTTGGTTAAATGATCGGCTAAATTTTGCTCAATTTTTACAAACTCTAGTGATATGATACCTTGCATGATGCGTTCCCGAATCATGCTATATCTAACACTTAAATGTCTAGACCTGCCCTTATATACTTGTCTGTAAGTATTGGCCAAGGCAGCTTCACTATCACACCTAATAGATATAGGTGATATTGGTTTAGGCCATAATGGAATATCATAAACGAGATCTCTCAGCCATTTAGCTTCTTTACCAGCTGCTACTAATGCAACAAATTCAGATTCCATTATTGAATCAGCGATACAAGTCTGTTTCTTTAACGCCCAAGAGATAGCGCCTCCCCCAAGAAGGAATACCCATCCACTTATGGAAGAACTATCTTCTTCATTGGATATATAGCTTGTATCCGAATAACCCTCAAAAATTGAAGGAAATCCAGTATAGGTCAAACTATAATCCTTGGTTCCTTTTAAGTACTTGAATACTCAGCTTAAAGCTTGCCAATGATGTGAACTAGGATTACTAGTATACCTACTAAGTTTTCCAACAGCGAAGGCTATATCAGGCCTACTACTAATCATGGCATACATAAGACTACCAATGGCTCTCAAGTATTCAAGTTGAGATACTGCAACACCTTTATTAGGCAGAAGCTTAACACAAGGATCCAAGGGAGTGCTAACTGGAGAACATTCCTTGAAATTGAATTTATTCAAAATCTTCTCAATATAATGAGATTGGGAGAGTGAAATAACATTGTTCTTCCGCTTAATTCGTATACCAAGAATCACCTTAGCCTCCCCTAAATCCTTCATTTCAAAACTAGATGACAAGAATTTCTTCGTTTGATTAACATGATTTTAGTCAGTACCAAAAATCAACATGTCATCCACGTATAAGCAAATCATAACTCCTTTACCAGAAAGATCAAACTTGCTATATACACATTTGTCTGCTTGGTTGATATGAAAACCGTTAGATAAAACCACATCATCAAATTTTTTGTGCCAAGCTTTCGGCGCTTGTTTCAATCCATATAAGGCTTTCTTCAACTTACATACCCTATTTTCATAACCTGACATAACAAACCCTTTCGGTTGTTTCATATAGATTACCTCATCTAATTCACCATTTAGGAATGCAGTTTTAACATCGATTTGATGAATTACAAGGTTGTGTATAGCTGTCAGGGCTATCAACAACCTAATAATAGAAGTCCTCACAACAGGAGCATAAGTATCAAAGAAGTCAATTCCTTCTTTTTGCCTAAAGCCTTGGATAACCAATATGGCTTTATACTTTTCAAGGGTACCATCCACTTTCATTTTCCTTTTGAAGATCCACCTATTTCCTAGTGGTTTGCATCTGGGTGGTAAACCAGTCAATTCCCATGTATTATTGTGCATGATAGAGTCCATCTCATCCTGGATTGCTTCTTTCCAGAATGCAACATCTCTCAAAGCTATAGCTTCATTAAACATTTTAGGATCCTCTTCAATAATAAAACAATATTGATACTGATTCTCAACCTCATCCCTCAATCCTTTAACTAAATAAAGATGAAAGTCATCTCCAAAAGATTTAGCTTTTCTAACTCTAGTACTTTTCCTAGATGGCCCAGGTAAGGAAACATTTCCACCAGATAAACTTTCAGAATGAACAGGGTTCTCACTACATGAATTTTGAATCATGTCTCTTGGTCTAGATATAGATGTAAATCTATCTTCATCAAAAATAGTATCTCTTGACTCTACAACCGAGTTTACAGATACATAGTCATTAGATTCTATTACATAGAACCTATATGCATGGGAATGCTCTGCATACCCAATGAAGATATAGTCTATACCTCTTTCACCCAAGTTTCATCTTTTCAGTTCAGTGATTCTTACCACTGCTCTACAACCCCAAACTCTTAGAAAACTCAAATTTGGTGGCTTTTTAAACCAACATTCATAGGGGTAACTTTTATTCCTTTTATTAGGAATTCTATTTAATAAATAACATGCTATTAGTATAGCCTCACCCCAGAATCCTTCACTCAAACCTGAATAGGACAACAAAGAATTAACCATTTCTTTCAAGGTTCTATTATTCCTTTCTGCCACACCATTTTGTTGTGGTGTATAGGGAGCTGTGGTTTGATGTATTATACCAGTAGATTGAAAATATACTGGATCACAATACTCACCTCCCCTATCAGTACGTAAACTTTTAATGAAATTACTTTGATGTAACTCTACCTCTTGTTTATAGATTTTAAATTTATCAAGCGCCTCATCCTTTGCATGCAATAGATAAACATAGCAACATTTTGGATGCATCATCAATAAAAGTAATAACGTACTTTTTATTTCCTATTGAAGGCGTAGAGTGAAAGTCGCACAAGTCACTATGTATTAGATCCAATGCATTAGTCACTCGGTTAACATTCTTGAAAGGTTTTCTGGTTATCTTTGTCAACATACAAGTTTTAAATTTCTCACGGTTTAAATCAATGGCGGGTATAAGACTCATTTTAGACATATCTTTTAATCTTTTATAATGTACATGTCCTAGTCTAGCATGCCATATTTCTGATTTATTCAAATTTTTACTATCACTAGAGGAAATCATAAAAGAAGATTGATCACTAAAAGAAACTTTAATATTTAACATAAACATACCATTACATAAATATCCAAATCTATGAAAGTACCATGTTTCGACAAGATATACTTGCCACTTTCATACACTTGTTTGTACCCACAGTTATTTAATACAACACCAGACAACAGATTCTTTCGAATCCCAGGAACATATAATACATTACTTAAACAAATACATTTTCCAGAAGTAAAGACAATATCTACTTCTCCAAGTCCTTTGATTGGTTCAGTCGCAACATTTCCCATCTTTAATATAGATCCATCTTCGATTGGTTGAAAATCTTTGAACCAACGAAGATCCTTACAAACATGGCTTGTTGCACCCGAATCAATCCACCAAGCAACATCATCATCCTGCACATAAAATGCTTCAGATATTAAAGATGCATAATTCTAATTAGAATTACAATTTTGCATTAAAATCTGACCTTGTTGCTTTTCAGGATCCTTAGATCCACTCGAACCAGAATAGTTCTTCCCTTTACCAAATCGGCAATCCTTCTTGAAATGACCAGGTTTGCCACACTTCTAATACGCCACTTTAGGCTTCTTATTAGAGAACTTATTGTTGTTTCCTTTAAACTTGCGTTTACTGCCTTTGTCACTATTTGGATTCTTAGAAATCCCACCTTCTTCAACCATATTTATAGAAACAGTACCAACTTGGTTCTTGCGCTTAGGATTATTCTCAATCTCTTGAGCCCTTAAGGATTCTTCGATCCTAAGATGACTGCCAAGTTGAACTAGAGTTAACTCCTCCTTATTATGTTTCAATGTATACTTGAAATCTCTCCAAGATGGTGGCAGTTTGTCAATGATACTAGAAACAGAAATGGATTCATCCATCTTCATATTATGATAAACAAATTACCCAGAATCCTTAATAATTCATTATATTATTCCATGACAGGTCTAGTATCAACCATCCTGTAATTGATGAAATTACTAACCAGAAACTTCTTGCTAGAAGCATCCTCTGCCATATACTTTAATTCCAGAGAATCCTATAGTTCTTTTGCAGATTCAATGTTTTAATATATATCGAATAGGGAATCAGACATACCATTTAGAATGTGCCCACGATAGATGTAATCATCATTCTTCCATTGCAGCGCTTTCCTATTTGTTCCACAGTTTCATTCTCTATGATCTCTGGCATAGGAGAACTCAAAACATAAACCGCTTTAAGTGTTGTCAACAGAAAATGCATCTTTTTCTGCCATCTTCGAAAATCCTGACCCTCGAACTTATATAGTTTTGCAAATTTATTGGACATCTCTTTAACAGTTTCAGCATTCGACATCTTCAGAAAAAATAAATTTCAATCTCTTTTGGAAATCGGGGATTACTTGGATATTTTTGAAGTCACGAAAAACACTGTCAGATTGAAATTTATTTGGCCGATTTACCAAATTTTTCAATCGGATAAAATCAGAAAGAGAATGAAGAACAAGAATTATTTGCAGTGAAATTTCAATCAAGTTTTTCTGTTTTTCTATATTTTTGGCCAACATCATTTTTGGTGAAATAAATGGCCAACATCGTTTTTGGTGAAATAAATAGCCAAAAAATCAACAGACATGTTGTTTGGGGTAGCAGCCATGTCCAAAAGACATGTTTCTTCCAAGATTCAGTTGTGTCCAACTGACACACTGTTTTGAACAAAAATTCCTCGACCCCAGCCCAGGGTGCTGCCCCAGAACCCTGCCAGGGGCTGCCGCCCCTCGGACCCTGCCTAGGGGCGCTGGCCCTAGACCTCACCAGGGGCTGCCGCCCCTTGGACCCCACACCCGGGGGCACTTCCCCCGGACCCCCAAATCGTAAATAGTACTCAAATAAGTGTGCACTCCGCACTCTCCATACTTGTTTGATAAAATGTCACGATCGCATTGGTCAAACTAGTTGGTCCAATTACACTAAAATATTAACAGGAGAGAGCATCGTACCCAGGTAATTAATGGGGAATTTCTCAACGGGACAACCCATAATAGCAGCGCACTGGTGTAAAACAGAATCTAAGACATTGATTCCCATCAACGAGCTTTTATGGAAGTTAATATTCAGCCCTGATAATAATTCAAAACATCCCAAAATTCTTATAAAGATAGGAATTACAACTAAGTCAGCTAGTAAGAAGCAAATAGTGTCATCTATGAATTGGAGGATAGTTATGTCGGGGAGTTGTGCATCTAATTTGAAACCCGGGAGTAAACCATCACAAATGCTTAATTCAATAAGCCTTTTGAGCCCCACAACTGCAATGATAGAGATAAATTGTGAAAGTGGGTCTCCTTACTTGACCCCTCTTTGAAGCTTGATGGGTTTTGATGGGCAGCAATTAACAAGAATCGAAGTAGTAGAACGCTTGTAGCAATTGGAAAGCCCAGAAATCCATTTGCTATCAAAACCCATGTGATGAAGAACATAGTCAATATAAGACCACGAGACATTGTTAAAAGCTTTATGAAAGTCAATTTTTAGAACTAGACATGATCGTCTACTAGAATGAATTTCATGAATCAATTCTGAAGCAAGAAATGAGCATTCATGGATGTTGCACCCCTTAACAAATGCAAATTGATTATTCAAAATCACCTCAGGGAGGATAGGTACATGAATTGTATATTTATATTCCTGTAGTTATTACTGTTAGTTGATTCTAAACCAATCAAATAATACAGGTTCATGGGCCTTAAAGGCGTGTTGTGCCTTAGTGCATCTTTTTTCACAGCAAACCCTATTTTCCTCTATAATTTGGTGTTGGTACAGTGTCCACATCTCTAACCATTCTCTCCAAATTTTCACACCAAAATACAATATTATAATTTTATTACTTTCTACCTACCTTTCTACCTAACAAAAATCAAAACTACAGATAAAACCTAATTATAAAAGAAATCATAAAAACAAAAAAACAAAAAAATAATTAAAAAAAAGGATGGAGGAGCTGCAGTGTCCATCCATTATTGGCGAGACACAGTAGCTCCCCTAATTTTTGCCATGGGATTTTAGCGTCCCATTGGAGCTAAAATCCCACTCCAACCCCACTTTTAGCGTGGGGTTGGAGACGGCCTTAGAGTCCAAAAAGTCCACAATTAAGAGGTGGTTACACATAGGGTCAAAAAGGGGAAATAGCACCCAACAAGAGGATCATGCGTGGCATAGACCGTTACACCCTATGACACTAGGTTCCAACTATAAAAGATCCCAGCCAAATGGATGAGGTAATTCTATTCTCATCTTCTTCATTCTTACCCATTTCCTTTACCGGATTACTGACTTAACCATGAGATAGGTTCAGTCGGGCTGCCTGTAACGAACCGAAATTTCAAAAAATTTGCTTATAATAAATTACTATGGTATTAAAATATCATGAAAATTATTTTCATTGTTATTATTGCTATTGGATATAAGACATGAGGAACTAAGAGCTAATTAAGTAAAAGGGATGAATTGGGCATTTAATATTTATCCAAGGGCAATATTGGAAATTAAAATAAAATAAAATAAAATAAAATCATATACTGAGATACTTCTTCTTCCCCTCCATTATCATTAACTCCTACTCCATCTTCATCCAAAATCCAAAAATTTCCATAACCTAAAAACTTCCGATTTCTTCGATTCAACTTCGAATTCTTATTAGAAATCGATCCTTAAGCCCTCTATCATCATCAATTTCAGTGAATCAAGATTAGAAGAGGAGGATTTCAGATATTAAGATTTGTATGAATAGTAACCCGAGTTTGAGGTGAGTGATTTTTGGTGAAATTAAAGCTTAATTAGTAGAATTCATGGTAGATTAAGCATATTTATGGTATTAGGAAGTTTATTTATACAATATCTTGATAGAATTATACATGGCTATTGTAGAGGAAGCTAGTGCAAGCAAATCAAAGGCAAAAGGGGTAGAAGAGAGCTAGAAAGAGCATAGAAAAAGGTTTGTGTCTCGAATTTCGATTACTCGGTTTTTTTTCGGAAAATTTTCCAGATTGTATACCTGTTTTGTTTTAATGTTTATTCTCGTTATATAAATCCGGTTTGAACGATTCTTGATTTTTTTGAAATCTACAAAAAGTAAGGAATATATGTTCATAAGAAACCTTGTTGAATTTCGTTCGTTTACAATGTGAAATTTTCGTTTGAAGTTGAGTCACGAAATCTATTTTCTCAAAATCTCAGCTTTGCACACTGTTTAGTATTTTGATCGTAACTTTGGTTACACAATTTGGATTTCTGTGATTCGGGTGGCTTTGGAAAGCCGAGACATGTGGCTAATTATGTTTAGAAGAAAGTTCTTCGATTGGATGATGTTTTGATAGTAACAAATGCAGGGGAATCAAGTTACGAAACCTGGAAAAAAATCTGGAAAGTATGAATATTGATTTTACTGAGTTTTAATTGAAGTTTGATGCTTAAAATTTTGGGATTCGGATTTCTTAATTCCTAAAGTTATGTTGAATTATGATTGATGGTTTATACTAGAATTTTTAAGATGTTACTTTGATTTATTGCCCTTATTAAACGAGTAGAATACGGGTCAGGGTAGATTGGCGCCAATAAAGGGGGGTACAGTACTGTACAAACAATTAAAGCTTTGGCTTCGGGCTTTGACCGATATTATGATATATATATATATATATATATATATATATATATATATATTGATATTGAAGCTTTGGCTTCGGGCTTGACCGATATATTTGTTTTGAAGCTTCGGCTTCGGGCTTGTCCGCTCCCATACCATTTTACCGTTATTCAGGAATTGTTTACTTTGGACAATATGTGGTTAAAGTATTTAGAAAAATTGGATACAAATTTGATTGTACTTTGAAAGGATTACAATATAAGTTTTGTGATTTGGTTCCATAAAGTTGGTTAATTTATTTTTGACTAATGAACAATCTTGGTTTCTTTTTTAAAGTGTTAAAAATGTTCAAAGTTGTTATATTTCTTTTATGGACACCACTAAGCAAATTGCTTAGCATGTAGTTTTTTTTTCTACACGTAGGTGGAGAACTTGTAGATAGCTTGGACCAAAGTGGAATAAGTGGATCAGCTTGAAGAGCAAATAAGGAAAGATTCGAGGTGGATTTGTAATTTAAATGAAACATTATGGTTTGTAGAATAATGGCATGTACTAGATAGTGTGAGAAATATAAAGTGGTATTGAGAAATATTTGGAGAATAATTAGCATTGAGAAATAATTTGGAGTATCAAACATTATATTGGCATTTGTACATATTACATCTATAAGTATTGAACTCTATATAGTGGAGTAGAGTTATTCATTGGGTGAGTATTATTACCGTAACACTCCCTATAGGGGAGGTGTTACATTTATTGGTATCAAAGCTGAGGTTTAGGCGATTCTAGGACTAGATGTACATGCCATTTAGGATATAAATATGTTATGTTAGTTGTTTGATCCACTTTGGTCCAATTTTCAGGAATAAGTTATGGCTAGTAGTGGTCACAACCAGAGTGAGGAAGAGGATGCTGAGAGTATGGTCCGTATTAGACAAGGGGATGAACAAAGACATGAACCTCCACCAGTTCATGGCTTTCCTGAACAGCCTACTCCAGCACAAGCTGCTTTACTTCAGCATATGACTACTGAAGTAATCACACAAGTACTATAAAACATACAAATCCCTCAAGTTCCTGTAGTACCTTATGTTGAAAAAAGAGAGGAGAGAACTTCTCTTGAAAGAATCAAGAAGCTTCCGGCTGATTATTTTAAAGGGGACACAGTAAATCCTAAAATTACAGAAGATTGGCTTGATCATACTAAGTGGTGTATGACTAGGCTTCATTTTACAGAAGAAGAGAGATTAGACTAAGTGCAGGGTCTACTCAAAGAACAAGCTAGGAGGTGGTGGGATAATATTGTGAGAGAAAGGCGACCCGGAGAAATCACCTGGGGTCTTTTCTTGGAACAATTTGACAAGAAGTATGTTAGTGAACAATTCAAGGATGACCAAAGGAAATTGTTCTTGTCTTTAAGATAGGGACGAATGACTGTATCATAATATGAAGTTCAATTCCTCAAACTTGAGAGGTATGCTCGGGATATCATTGATAGTGAAGTAAGTCGATGTAAGAGATTTGAGGATGGGTTGAATTATGAAATTAGAGTGCATTTACTTGCATAAAAGATTAGAGTGTTCAATGACTTGGTTGATGCTGCTATGGGCATTGAGAAGATCAATTTAGATAGGTAACAAAGAATGGCTAAAAGATCTGGATTTCGAAAGGTATCGCAGGGTCCAATTAGTTTAGAATCTCTAAGTAAGAAACAAAAGAGAAAATCAGAACAAACACAATCTCATTTCAAAGGGTTTTCACAGAGACAAACCATGAGTATGGGATCGGCGGCTAGTGTACCTTCAGGTAGAGGTAGAGGAAATATTCCACAATGTTTTAATTATGGAAGGATGCATACAGGGGAATGTTGGGGAAAAGGTAGAGTTTGCTTTAAATGTAGCTCAAAGGAACATTTGATTGTAAATTATCCTCAAAGACAGATAAGTACATATGCATCTATAGTAGTTCCTACTCTTACAATTCAAGGTGCAAGAGGAAGGGGAAGAGGAAATGCTAGTGGTCCAAGTGGGCATAATGTGGCTCAACAAGCACCGCAGAGTGGTAGACCGGGAGGAATGGCACGAAGTTATACAATCCGAGGGCCTGAGACTTGGGAATCTACTGAAGTTATTATCGGTAAATTTTTATTCTTTAATCACGATGTTTATGCTTTGATAGATCCCGGTTCATCTCATTCATATATATGTACTGCATTAGCACAAGAGAAAGGGTTGCATGTAGAAGAATTAGGAGAAAATATTGAAGTGACTAATCCTTTAGGACATAGTGTGATAGTAAGCAAAGTGTATATGAATTGCCCTATTATGATTCAACATTAACTTTTCCATGCAAATTTAATTGAGTTACCTCTCCAATATTATGATGTTATCTAGGAAATAGATTGGTTATCGAAACATCGAGCTGTGGTGGATTGTTAAAACAAAAGAATGTCACTTCAAGTTTCTGATGGAGAAGAAATAGTTATCGTGGGGGAAAGATTAGATTATCTCTATAACATAATTTCTTCTATGAAGACTAAAAGGCTGGTTAGGAAGGGTTGTCAGGCCTACCTAATCTTCGCTCTAGAATTGAAGAAAGGTGAGTTAGAATTGTAGAATATTCCTACGGTATGTGATTTTCCCGATGTATTTCCAGAAGAACTACCGGGTTTGCCACCAAAAAGAGAGGTAGAATTCGCAATTCATGTATTACCGGGTACCGCACCAATATCCAAAGCACCATACAGAATGGCCCCTGCTGAACTGAAAGAGTTGAAGATTCAGTTGTAAGAATTGTTAGACAAAGGATTCATACGCTCGAGTATATCCCCGTGGGGTGCACCGGTGTTGTTTGTTAAGAAGAAAGATGGGTCACTCCGATTATGTATTGATTACCGGGAGTTAAATAAATTGACAGTGAAGAACAAGTATCCATTGCTAAGGATTGAAGACTTATTTGATCAACTCAAGGGTGACAAATTCTTTTCTAAGATTGATTTGAGATCGGGTTACTAGCAAATGAGAGTGAAAGATGATGATATTGCAAAGATGGCTTTCCGAACTAGATATGGGCACTATGAATTTTTGGTGATGCCATTTGGTCTAACTAATGCACCAGCAGCATTTATGGACCTTATGAACCGTGCCTTTTATTTATATTTAGACAGGTTTATAGTGGTTTTCATTGATGATATTTTGGTGTATTCTAAGCCACGAGAAGAGCATGATCAACATTTGCGGATAGTTTTCCAAACTTTGAGGGAAAATAAATTATACGCCAAACTTAGCAAATGTGAGTTTTGGCTTGAAGAAGTTTCTTTCTTAGGCCATGTTGTTTCTGTAGAAGGAATTAAAGTGGATCCTAAAAAGATAGAAGCAGTTGTAGAATGGAAACCACCAAAGAATCCTATGGAAGTTAGAAGTTTCCTTGGCTTAGCAGGGTATTATAGAAGATTTGTGAAGGGAATTTTAGTCATTACTGGCCCACTAACGAAACTACTTCAAAAGAATGCAAAATTTGAGTTGAACGATAAGTGCTAAGAAAGTTTTGGGAAGTTGAAGACAATGTTGACAAAAGCACCCTTCCTTACCCAACCAGAGCCTGAAAAAGACTTTGTAATCTATAGTGTTGCTTTGCATAGTGGTCTTGGGTGTGTTTTGATGCAAGAAGGGAAAGTGATTGCATATGCTTCCAGGCAATTGAAGAATCATGAAAGGAATTATCATACCCATGATTTGGAAATGGCTGCAATAGTCTTTGCCTTGAAAATTTGGCGACATTATCTTTATGAAGAAAAATGTTATATTTACACAGATCACAAGAGCTTGAAATATTTACCAACATAGAAAGAGTTGAATTTACGGTAAAGAAGGTGGATGGAATTCATTAAAGATTATGATTGTCTTATTGATTACCATCCAGGAAAGGCTAATGTAGTGGAAGATGCTCTCAGCAGAAAGACAATGATGGCACTAAGGGCTATGAATACGAGGTTTGTAACGAACCGAAATTTCGAAATTTACTGATAATAAATTACTATGGTATTAAAATATCATGGAAATTATTTTTGTAGTTATTATTATTGTTATTGGATATAAGACATGAGGAAATAAGAGTTATTTAAGAAGGATGAATTGGGCATTTAATTATTTGTTCAAGGGCATTATTGGAAATAAATAAAATAAAAAAAATAAATACATTACTAACAGCCTCTTCTGTTCCCTTATCCACCATTCTTCATTTCCTTCTTCTCCGTTTATCCCTTACCAAAAATTTTCTATTATCCAAAAACTTCCGATTTCTTCTATTCAACTTCGAATTCTTGTTAGAAATCGATCCTTAAGCCCTCTATCATCATTAATTTCAGTCAATCAAAACTAGAAGAGAAGGATTTCAGATTTTAAGGTTCGGATGAATAGTAACCGAGTTTGAGGTGAGTGATTTTTGGTGAAATTAAAGCTTAATTAGTAGAATTCATGGTAGATTAAGCATATTTATGGTATTAGGAAGTTTATTTATGCAATATCTTAATAGAATTATACATGGCTGTTGTAGAGGAAGCTATTGCAAGTAAATCAAAGGCAAAAGAGGTAGAAGAGAGCTAGAAAGAGCATAGAAAAAAGTTTGTGTCTCGAATTTCAATTTCTTGATTTTTCGGAAAATTTTCCAGATTGTGTACCTGTTTTATTTTAATGTTTTCTCTCATTATATAAATCTAATTTGAATGATTCTTGATTCTATTGATATCTACAGAAAGTAAGGAATATATGTTCAGAAGGAACCTTGTTGAATTTCGTTCGTTTTCAATGTGAAATTTGCGTTTGAATTTGAGTCATGAAATCTGTTTATCGGAAAATCTTAGCTTTGTACACGGTTTAGTATTTTGATCATAACTTTGGTTATAAAATTTGGATTTCTGTGATTTAGGTGGTCATGGAAAGCTGAGACATGTGGCTAATTATGTTTAGAAAAAAGTTCTTCGATTGGATGATGTTTTGCTAGTGTAAAATGCAGGGGAAGTCAGGTTACGAAACCTAGAAAAATTCTGGAAAGTATGAATATTGATTTTATTGAGTTTTAATTGAAATTTGATGCTTAAAAATTTGGGATTTGGATTTCTTAATTACTGAAGTTCTATTGAATTATGATTGATGGTTTATACTGGAATTTTTAAGATGTTACTTTGATTTATTGCCCTTATTAAACGAGTAGAATACGGGTCAGGGAGGATTGGCGCTAATAAAGGGGGGTACAGTACTGTACAAACAATTGAAGCTTTGGCTTTGGGCTTTGGCCAATATTATGATATATATGTATTGATATTGAAGCTTCGGCTTCGGGCTTGACCTATATGTTGATTTTCAAGCTTTGGCTTCGGGGTTGACCGATATATATTGATTTTGAAGCTTCGGCTTCGGGCTTGACCGATATATTGGTTTTGAAGCTTCGGCTTTGGGCTTGTCCGCTCCCGTATCCATTTTACCGTTATTCAGGGCTTGTTTACTTTGGGCAATATATGGTTAAAGTGTTTGGAAAAATTGGATATAAATTTGATTGTACTTTGAAAGGATTACTATATAAGTTTTGTGATTTGGTTCTATAAAGTTGGTTAATTTGTTTTTGACTTTTAAACATACTTTGTTTCTATTTTAAAAATATTCAAAGTTGTTATATTTTTTTTATGGACACCACTAAGCAAATTGCTTAGCGTGTAGTTGATTTTCTACGCGTAGGTGGAGAACTTGTAGATAGCTTGGACCAAAGTGGTACAGGTGGATCAGCTTAAAGAGAAAATAAGGATAGATTCGAGGTGGATTTATATTTTAATGTAATATTATGGTTTGCAGAATAATGGCATGTACTAGAGAGTGAGAAATGTAAAGTGGCATTGAAAAATATTTGGAGAATAATTTGGAGTCTAAAACATTATATTCGTATTTATACATATTGTAAATCTACAAGTATTGAATTTCAAATAATGGAGTAGAGTTATTTATTGGGTGTTTATAGTTATCGTGGCGCTCCCAATAAGGGGGGGTGTTACATTTATTGGTATCAAAGCTGAGGTTTAGGCGATTCTAGGACTAAGATGTACATGCCATTAAGGATATAAATATGTTATGTTAGTTTTTTGATCCACTTTGGTCTAATTTTCAGGAATAAATTATGGCTAGTAGTAGTCACAACCAGAGTGAGGAAGAGGATGCTGAGAGTACGGTCCGTATTAGACAAGGGGATGAACAAAGACATGAACCTCCATCAGTTCATGACTTTCCTGAACAACCTACTCCAACACAAGCTGCTTTACTTTAGCATATGACTATTGAAGTAATCACACAAGTACTACGAAATATACAAATCCCTCAAGTTCCTGTAGTACCTCACAGTAAAAGAAGAGAGGAGAGAACTCCTCTTGAAAGAATCAAGAAGCTTCCAGCTGAAGATTTCAAAGGGGATACAGTGAATCCTGCAATTGCAGAAGATTGGCTTGATCATACTAAATGGTGTATGACTAGGCTTCATTTTACAGATGAAGAGAGATTAGACTGTGTGCAAGGTCTACTCAAAGAATAAGCTAGGAGGTGGTGGGATAATATTGTGAGAGAAAGGCGACTCGGAGAAATCACTTGGGGTCTTTTCTTGGAACAATTTGACAAGAAGTACGTTAGTGAATGATTCAAGGATGAGCAGAGGAAACTGTTCTTATCTTTGAGACAGGGACGAATGACTGTATCAGAATATGAAGTTTAATTACTCAAACTCGAGAGGTATGCTCGTGATATCATTGACAGTGAAGTAAGGCGATGTAAGAGATTCGAGGATGGGCTGAATGATGAAATTAGAGTGCATTTACTTGCACAAAAGATTAGAGTGTTCAATGACTTGGTTGATGCTGCTACGGGCATTGAGAAGATCAATTCAGATAGACAACAAAGAATGGCTAAAAGATCTGGATTTCGAAAGGGATCGTAGGGTCCAGTTAGTTCAGAATCTCCAAGTAAGAAACAGAAGGGAACTTTAGAACAAACACAATCTCATTTCAGAGGGTTTTCACCGAGACAAACCATAAGTACGAGGTCAGCGGCTAGTGTACCTTCAGGTGAGGCAGAGGAAATATTCCATAATGTTCTAATTGTGGAAGGATGCATACATGGGAATGTTGGGGAAAAGGTAGAGTCTGCTTTAAATGTGGCTCAAAGGAACATTTGATTGCAAATTGTCCTCAAAGACAGATAAGTACATCTGCACCTGCAGTAGTTCCTACTCCTACAATCCAAGGTGGAAGAGGAAGGGGAAGAGGAAATGCTGGTGGTTTAAGTGGACATGATGTGGCTCAACAAGCACCATAGAGTGGTAGACCGGGAGGAATGGCACAAAGTTATGCAATCTAGGGCCTGAGACTAGAGAATCTACCGAAGTTATTGTCGGTAAATTTTCATTCTTCAATCACGATGTTTATGCTTTGATAGATCCTGGTTCATCTCATTCATATATATGTACTGCATTAGCACAAGAGAAACGGTTGCATGTAGAAGAATTAGGAGAAAATATTGAAGTGACTAATCTATTAGGACACAGTGTGATAGTAAACAAAGTGTACATGAATTGCCCTATTATGATTCGACATTAACTTTTCAATGCAAATTTAATTGAGTTACCTTTCCGAGATTATGATGTTATTTTGGGAATGGATTGGTTATCGGAACATCGAGCTGTGGTGGATTGCAAAAACAAAAGAATGTCACTTCAAGTTTCTGATGGAGAAGAATTAGTTATCATGGGGGAAAGATCAGATTACCTCTGTAACATAATTTCTTTTATGAAGAATAAAAGATTAGTTAGGAAGGGATGTCAGGCCTACCTAATCTTCGCTCTAGAATTGAAGGTAGGTGAGTTAGAATTGCAGAATATTCCTCCGGTATGTGATTTTCTCGATGTATTTCTAGAAGAACTACCGAGGTTACCACCAAAAAGAGAGGTAGAATTCGCAATTGATGTATTGCCGGGTACTGCACTAGTATCTAAAGTACCATACAGAATGGCGCCTGCTGAACTGAAAGAGTTCAAGATTCAGTTGCAAGAATTGTTAGATAAAGGATTCATATGCCCGAGTATATCCTCGTAGGGTGCACCAGTGTTGTTTGTTAAGAAGAAAGATGGGTCACTCCGATTATGTATTGATTACCGGGAGTTTAATAAATTGACAGTGAAGAACAAGTATCCATTCCCAAGGATTGAAGACTTATTTGATCAACTCAAGTGTGCCAAATACTTCTCCAAGATTGATTTGAGATCGGGTTACTATCAAATGAGAGTGAAAGATGATGATATTGTAAAGACGGCTTTCCGAACTAGATATGGGAACTATGAATTTTTGTTGATGCCATTTGGTCTAACTAATACACCAGCAGCATTTATGGACTTTATGAACCGTGTCTTTTACTTTTATTTAGACAGGTTTGTAGTAATTTTCATTGATGATATTTTGGTGTATTCTAAGTCACGGGAAGAGCATGATCAACATTTGCTGATAGTCTTCCAAACTTTAAGGGAAAATAAATTGTATGCCAAACTTAGCAAATGTGAGTTTTGGCTTGAAGAAGTTTCTTTCTTAAGCCATGTTGTTTTTGTAGAAGGAATTAAAGTGGATCCTAAAAAGATAGAAGCAGTTATAGAATGAAAACCACCAAAGAACCCTACGGAAGTCAGGAGTTTCCTTGGCTTAGCAGGGTATTATAGAAGATTTGTGAAAGGATTTTCAGTCATTGCTGCCCCACTGACGAAACTACTTTAAAAGAATGCAAAATTTGAGTGGAATGATAAGTTCCAACAAAGTTTTGAGTAGTTGAAAGCGATGTTGACAAAAGCACCCATCCTTACCCAACCAGAGCCTGGAAAAGACTTTGTAATCTATAGTGATGCTTCTTATAGTGGTCTTGGGTGTGTTTTGATGCAAGAAGGAAAAGTGATTACCTATGCTTCCAGGCAATTAAAGAATCATGAAAGGAATTATCCTACCCATGATTTGGAATTGGCTGCAATAGTCTTTACCTTGAAAATTTAGCGACACTATCTTTGTGGAGAAAAATGTTATATTTACACATATCACAAAAGCTTGAAATATTTACCAACACAGAAAGACTTGAATTTAAGGCAAAGAAGGTGGATAGAATTCATTAAAGATTACGATTGTCTTATTGATTACCATCCAGGAAAGGCTAATGTAGTGGCAGATGCTCTCAGCAGAAAGACAATGATGGCACTAAGGGCTATGAATACGGGGTTAGCTCTTACCAGTAGTGGAGCCTTAATTGTAGAATTGAAGATTCAACCTGTACTACAACAACAGGTTAAGCAAGCACAAAATGAAGATGATGACTTGAAGGTCATTCGAGCAAGGACACAAGTGGGTATCGTAGACAACTATGGTTCGAGAAGATGGGTGTCTATATTTTAAAGATAGACTGTGTGTGCCAAACAATGAAGAATTAAAGAAGAATATTTTATATGAGGCGCATAGTAGTCCTTATGCGATGCATCCAGGAGCAAATAACATGTACCAAAATTTGAAGAGCCATTATTGGTGGAATGGAATGAAGAAAGACATTACTAACTATGTTGCTCAATCTCTAACTTGTCAACAGGTGAAAGCAAAACATCAAGTTCCTTCTGGATTGTTGCAACCTATAACAATTCCAGAATGGAAATGGGAAAGAATCACAATGGACTTCGTGACGTCTTTACACTTTCACAGAAGAAACCTGATGTAGTGTGGGTTGTTGTAGATAGATTGACAAAGTCTGCCCACTTTCTTCCAGTTAGGATGGATTATTCACTTGATAGGTTGGCTCAGTTATATGTAGATGAGATAGTAAGACTACACGGAGTGCCTATTTCAATCATTTCTGACCGAGATCCAAGATTTACTTTGAGATTTTGGAAGAAGTTGCAAGAAGCCTTAGGGAGTAAACTTTATTTCAGTACTTCATTTCATCCCCAAATAGATGGTCAATCTGAAAGAGTAATTCAGGTGTTGGAAGACATGATGAGAAGCCGTATCATTGAATTTGAAGGAAGTTGGGATAAGTATTTGTCCCTCATGGAGTTTGCCTATAATAACAGCTTTTAGTCAAGCATACAAATGGCGCCATATGAAGCATTACATGGAAGAAAATGTCGAACTCCATTACATTGGATCGAGCTTAGTGAAAACAAGATTGTGGGAGTGGATTTGATTCAGGAGACAAAGGAGAAGGTAAAACTTATTCAAGAGAGATTGAAGGCTGCATCGGATAAACAAAAATCTTATGCTGATCTAAAAAGAAAAGACATTACTTATGAAGTGGGGAATAAAGTAATTCTCAAAGTATCTCCTTGGAAGAAAGTCCTGCAATTTGGCAAGAAAGGCAAGCTCAGTCCGAGATTCATTGGCCCATATGAGGTTATAGAGAAGGTTGGACCGGTAGCTTATCGGTTGGCACTACCCCCGATGCTCGACAAAATTCATAATGTGTTCCATGTGTCGATGTTAAGGAGAAACAGATCTGATCCATCACATATCTTATCTCCTGATGTCGTAGAAATCGAACCCGACCTGACGTATGAAGAGGAACCGGTACATATCTTGGCGAGAGAGGCTAAACAATTAAGAAACAAGTCTATTCTTTTGGTAAAAGTACTTTGGAGGAATCATAAGGTTGAAGAAGCAACTTGAAAACCGGAGAATACAATGAAAACTCAATATCCGCAACTGTTTTCAGGTAATTTTTTAGGACGAAAATTCATAAGAGGGGGAGAATTGTAACGAACTGAAATTTCGGAATTTACTTAAAATAAATTACTATAGTATTAAAATATCATGGAAATTATTTTTGTAGTTATTATTATTGTTATTGGATATAAGACATGAGGAAATAAGAGTTATTTAAGTAAGAAGGATGAATTGGGCATTTAATTATTTGTTCAATGGCATTATTAAAAATAAATAAAATAAATAAAATTAAAAAAAAAATAAATACATTACTTAGAGCCTCTTCTCTTCCCTTATCCATCATTCTTCATTTCCTTCTCCATTTATCCCTTACCAAAAATTTTCCATTATCCAAAAACTTCCGATTTCTTCGATTCAACTTCGAATTCTTGTTAGAAATCGATCCTTAAGCCCTCTATCATCATCAATTTCAGTCAATCAAAACTAGAAGAGAAGGATTTCAGATTTTAAGGTTCGGATGAATAGTAACCCAAGTTTGAGGTGTGTATTTTTTGTGAAATTAAAGCTTAATTAGTAGAATTCATGGTAGATTAAGCATATTTATGGTATTATGAAGTTTATTTATGCAATATCTTGATAGAATTATATATGGCTGTTGTAGAGGAAGCTATTGCAAGTAAATCAAAGGCAAAAGAGGTAGAAGAGAGCTAGAAAGAGCATAGAAAAAGGTTTGTGTCTCGAATTTCGATTTCTCGATTTTTCGGAAAATTTTCCAGATTGTGTACCTGTTTTGTTTTAATGTTTTCTCTCAATATGTAAATCCGATTTGAACGATTCTTGATTCTATTGATATCTACAGAAAGTAAGGAATATATGTTCAGAAGGAACCTTGTTGAATTTCGTTCTTTTTCAATGTGAAATTTTCGTTTGAAGTTGAGTCATGAAATCTGTTTTTCGGAAACTCTCAGCTTTGTACATGGTTTCGTATTTTGATCATAACTTTGGTTATAAAATTTGGATTTCTGTGATTCTGGTGGTTTTGGAACGCTGTGACATGTGGCTAATTATGTTTAGGAGAAAGTTCTTCGATTAGATTATGTTTTGATAGTGAAAAAGCCAGGGAAAGTCAGGTTATGAAACCTGGAAAAATTCTGGAAAGTATGAATATTGATTTTATTGAGTTTTAATTGAAATTTGATGCTTAAAAATTTGGTATTTGGATTTCTTAATTACTGAAGTTATGTTGAATTATAATTGATGGTTTATACTGGAATTTTTCAGATGTTACTTTGATTTATTGCCCTTATTAAACGAGTAGAATACGGGTCAGGGTAGATTGGCACCAATAAAGGGGGGTACAGTACTGTACAAACAATTGAAGCTTTGGCTTCGGGCTTTGGCCAATATTATGATATATATGTATTGATATTGAAGCTTCAGCTTCAGGTTTGACCGATATGTTGATTTTGAAGCTTCGGCTTCGGGCTTGGCCGATATATATTGATTTTGATGCTTCGGCTTCGGGCTTGACCGATATATTGATTTTAAAGCTTCGGCTTCGGGCTTGTCCGCTCCCGTATCTATTTTACCGTTATTCAGGACTTGTTTACTTTGGGCAATATATGGTTAAAGTGTTTGGAAAAATTGGATATAAATTTGATTGTACTTTGAAAGGATTACTATATAAGTTTTGTGATTTGGTTGCATAAAGTTGGTTAATTTGTTTTTGACTTATAAATATACTTTGTTTCTATTTTAAAAATATTCAAAGTTGTTATATTTTTTTTATGGACACCACTAAGCAAATTGCTTAGCGTGTAGTTGATTTTCTACGCGTAGGTGGAGAAGTTGTGGATAGCTTGGACCGAAGTGGTACAGGTGGATCAGCTTAAAGAGCAAATAAGGAAAGATTTGAGGTGGATTTATATTTTAATGCAATATTATGGTTTGTAGAATAATGGCATGTACTAGAGAGTGAGAAATGTAAAGTGGCATTGAGAAATATTTGGAGAATAATTTGGAGTCTAAAACATTATATTGGTATTTATACATATTGTAAATCTACAAGTATTGAATTTCAAATAACGGAGTAGAGTTATTTATTGGGTGTTTATAGTTACCGTGGTGCTCCCTATAGGGGGGCGTTACAAGGTTAGCTCTTACCAGTAGTGGAGCCTTAATTGCATAACTAAAGATTCAACATGTACTACTACAACAGGTTAAGGAAGCATAAAATGAAGATGGTGACTTAAAGATCGTTCGAGCAAGGACACAAGTGGGTATCATAGACAACTATATGGTTCGAGAAGATGGATGTTTATATTTTAAAGATAGACTATGTGTGCCAAACAATGAAGAATTAAAGAAGAATATCCTACATAAGGTGCATAGTAGTCCTTATTTGATGCATCCAAGAGCAAACAAGATGTACCAAAATTTGAAGAGCCATTATTGGTGGAATGGAATGAAGAAAGACATTACTAACTATGTTGCTCAATGTCTAACTTGTCAACAGGTGAAAGCAGAACATCAAGTTCCTTCTGGATTGTTGCAACCAATAACCATTCCAGAATGGAAATAGGAAAGAATTATAATGGACTTCGTGACGTCTTTACCACTTTCACAGAAGAAACATGATGCAGTGTGGGTTGTTGTAGATAGATTGACAAAGTCTGCCCACTTTCTTCCAGTTATGATGGATTATTCACTTGATAGGTTGGCTCAGTTATATGTAGATGAGATAGTAAGGCTACACAGAGTGCCTATTTCAATCATTTCTGACCGAGATTCAAAATTTACTTCGAGATTTTGGAAGAAGTTGTAAGAAGCCTTAGGTAGTAAACTTCATTTCAGCGCTTCATTTCATCCTCAAACAGATGGTCAATCTAAAAGAGTAATTCAGGTGTTGGAACACATGATGAGAAGTTGTATCATTGAATTTGAAGGAAGTTGGGATAAGTAATTATCCCTCATGGAGTTTTCGTACAATAACAGCTATCAGTCAAGCATACAAATGGCGCCATATGAAGCATTATATGGAAGAAAATGTCGAACTCCATTATATTGGACCGAACTTAGTGAAAATAAGATTGTGGGAGTGGATTTGATTCAGGAGACAAAGGAGAAGGTAAAACTTATTCAAGAGAGATTGAAGGTTGCATCGGATAGACAAAAATCTTATGCTGATCTAAAAAAAAAGACATTACTTATGAAGTTGGGGATAAAGCATTTCTCAAAGTATCTCCTTGGAAGAAAGTCCTGCGATTTGGCAACAAAGGCAAGCTCAGTCCAAGATTCATTGGCCCATATGAGGTTATAGAGAAGGTTGGGCCGGTAGCTTATCGGTTGGCACTACCCCCGATGCTCGACAAAATTCATAATGTGTTCCATGTGTCAATGTTAAGGAGATACACATCAGATCCATCACATATCTTATCTCCTGATGTCATAGAAATCGAACCCGACCTGATGTATGAAGAGGAACCGGTACAAATCTTGGCGAGAGAGGTTAAACAATTGAGAAACAAGTCTATTCCACAGGTAAAAGTACTTTGGAAGAATCATAAGGTTGAAGAAGCAACTTGGAAATCGGAGGATACAATGAAAACTCAATATCTACAACTGTTTTCAGGAAATTTTCAGGACGAAAATTCGTAAGAGGGGAAGAATTGTAACGAATCGAAATTTCTAAAAATTTGCTTATAATAAATTACTATGGTATTAAAATATCATGAAAATTATTTTTATTGTTATTATTGCTATTGAATATAAGACATGAGGAAATAAGAGATAATTAAGTAAGAGGGATGAATTAGGCATTTAATTATTTGTCCAAGGGCAATATTAGAAATTAAAAAAAATAAAATAAAATAAAATCATTTACTGAGATACTTCTTCTTCTCCTCCATTATCATTAACTCCTACTCCATCTTCATCCGAAATCCAAAAATTTCCATAACCTAAAAACTTCCGATTTCTTCGATTCAACTTCGAATTCTTGTTAGAAACCGATCCTTAAGCCCTCTATCATCATCAATTTCATTGAATCAAGACTAGAAGAGGAGGATTTCAGATATTAAGATTCGGATGAATAGTAACCCGAGTTTGAGGTGAGTGATTTTTGGTGAAATTAAAGCTTAATTAGTAGAAATCATGATAGATTAAGCATATTTATGGTATTAGGAAGTTTATTTATACAATATCTTGATAGAATTATGTATGGCTGTTGTAGAGGAAGCTAGTGCAAGAAAATCAAAGGCAAAAGGGGTGGAAGAGAGCTACAAAGAGCATAGAATAAGGTTTGTGTCTCGAATTTCGATTTCTCGGTTTTTTTTGGGAAAATTTTCCAGATTGTATACCTGTTTTGTTTTAATGTTTTCTCTCATTATATAAATCCGATTTGAACAATTCTTGATTTTATTGATGTCTACAGAAAGTAAGGAATATATGTTCAGAAGAAACCTTGTTGAATTTCGTTCGTTTTCAATTGAAATGTTCGTTTGAAGTTGAGTCATGAAATCTATTTTCGGAAAATCTCAGCTTTGCACACTGTTTAGTATTTTGATCATAACTTTGGTTATACAATTTGGATTTCTGTGATTCTGGTGGCTTTAGAAAGCTGAGACATGTCGGTAATTATGTCTAGAAGAAAGTTCTTCTATTGGATGATGTTTTGATAGTGAAAAATGCAGGGGAATTCAGGTTACGAAACCTGGAAAAAAAATCTGGAAAGTATGAATATTGATTTTATTGAGTTTTAATTGAAGTTTGATGCTTAAAAATTTGGGATTCGGATTTCTTAATTCCTGAAGTTATGTTGAATTATGATTGATGGTTTATACTGGAATTTTTAAAATGTTACTTTGATTTATTGCCCTTATTAAACGAGTAGAATACGGGTCAGGGTAGATTGGAGCCAATAAAGGGGGTACAGTACTGCACAAACAATTGAAGCTTTGGCTTCTGGCTTTGGCCGATATTATGATATATATATATATATATATATTGATATTGAAGCTTCAGCTTCGGGCTTGACCGATATATTGATTTTAAAGCTTCGGCTTCGAGCTTGTCCGCTCTCGTATCCATTTTACCGTTATTCAGGACTTGTTTACTTTGGGCAATAAGTGGTTAAAGTGTTTGGAAAAATTGGATATAAATTTGACTGTACTTTGAAAGGGATAAGTTGTGTGATTTGGTTCCATAAAGTTAGTTAATTTGTTTTTGACTAATGAACAATCTTGGTTTCTATTTTAAAGTGTTAAAAATGTTCATAGTTGTTATATTTCTTTTATGGACACCACTAAGCAAATTGCTTAGCGTGTAGTTTTTTTTTCTACACGTAGATGGAGAACTTGTAGATAGCTTGGACCAAGTGGAATAAGTGGATCAGCTTGAAGTGCAACTAAGTCAAGGTGGATTTGTAATTTAAATGAAATATTATGGTTTGTAGAATAATGGCATGTACTAGATAGTGTGAGAAATATAAAGTGGTACTGAGAAATATTTAGAGAATAATTAGCATTGAGAAATAATTTAGAGTCTCAAACATTATATTGGCATTTGTACATATGAAATCTATAAGTATTGAACTCTATATAGTGGAGTAGAGTTATTCATTGGGTGAGTATTGTTGCCGTGACACTCCCTATAGGGGAGGTGTTACATTGCCGGTAAAGCCTCTCAACAATGTGCCACTTTTGTCAAAGGGGGCCACATTAGGCAGAAGAAGTTATGTGGTGCAATTTTTAAATTTTGAGGTAGCTACAAGAACCTTTTCAAAGTTCATGAGGCAGTACGTGGAGTGTAATATAAGTTGCAGCAGCCTCTCATACATTGGGCTTATTCTATCCCCTTCTCAAATCTGAATATTACATTAATTACTGTTCTGCTCCAATCAATTGATTGAAGAAGTTGTTTAATTTTTAGAAGAAGTACATGTATCCTTTAAAAAATGTTTCTTCATTATTTTTCTAATGTTTTCAATGTAGATTGCGGGCCTCGGGAGTATCCGGCTTTAGCTCATTTAACACAAAACTGATTGATTTGTGTTAAGACACAATCTATACTACTTATATATCACTCTTAATTTTTGTTTGCTTTCGATGTGTAATTATACACACATCTTCAACATTTATTCTTTTTTTCTTCATTCTAAAAGGAAGCATTCACGTGTGCAAAGGTCATGCTAAATAATTCAAAATTTATAAGCATTGCAACTATAAATTCCCTTCAAAACCAATCCATCAAATGCATCAAAGCAAGCAGCTAACTGAATTAAAAGATAAAAAAAATCCTAAAGTCTTTTTAAAAGAGAAGACAAATGGTATCAAGAAGCCAAGCTAGCATCGCCTTGCTGCTCTGCTTGACCTTTTTGTTGTTGAGCATGGTCTACAACTTGCTCAATTGATCACACTCAGCTCACTATATCCAACCTTTGCCAAAAAATTAATCCTCTCGTTGGAGATTATATGGCTGCTGTTTGTGTTTGTCTTGCCAAAAATGATAATATCCTTCCATATTTTGGTGATCCTACTGATTATGTGAACCGGTTGCGCCAAGAAATTTCCCTCACTTTTCGAATGCTATCCTTCCTCCATTATGTGATCCATCTAATACTTTAAATATATGTTTTTGGGCAATATAATGTCAATCGATATTAATTAACTCATCACTTACAAGCATGGTTGTCAAACCCGGCCCAGCCCCTTGAGCCGGTGGAGGTAGAAGGTCAAGGGTCGATGGATCAACCGAGGTTCAACCGTTTAGATTAAAACTCTTAAAATATCATTATTTTCAACATTTAGAAGATTTCTTTTTATGTAAAGGTTGAGCTCGGCAGAAAACGGGTTCCATTTATTAAAAAGAAAAGAAAAAGCAACAACTAAAAAAATAAAAAAGAAAAGAAAAACATAACAAGGATGTAATAAAAGATTTGCAACCTAATGTAAAAATAATGGACTAAAAGTCCCAATCACAATAGAGTGTGATCCTAAAGATCTAAAAGATCCATAGCAAAATGATCAGCAAGAAGAAGTTCCCCGAGATGCACTAAAGTCAATCCCGGCGAGAAGGCTGACATGATTAATCAATTGTCGACTTAGATCAAACCAAAATCCAAGCCGATAAACCAAAACTGAAGATCTAAGCCAATGAACTTACGAACCCTACTGCCCCGAGAGGCACCACCCTATATGGCGGGGGATTAGCCAAAACTGCCTGCACCGTAACGCATCAAAGGAGAAGATGTGATCCCCATGTTGGAAAACTGTCGACCAAATAGCGGTTGGAATAACATCAACCTCGAGTCGAAATGTAGGCCAAATAGAACCCTATCTGCCTAAACAGTCTTGCGTCGAAGGTCTATTGCTCGAACCGACCATGCCGGATGACTGAAATCAACCTGACAAAATGCAGGTGGAATCTCGGCGCCGCCAAGTCTTCTTGTTGAAACCTGGTGGAAAAAATCAACTGAACACAAGCAGAATCACCGAGGTCTGCTACAGTGGAGATCTAATCGACCAGACGCTGGTAGAGTGAGAAACCTGGTTAGAAGCCAGTGGAGAAAATAGAACCCTAGCCGCAATCACCAAGGTCTGCTGCTGCGGAGATCGAACCGACCAGATGCCAGTAAAATGAGAAACCGATCAGAAGCCGGTGGAGAAAATTAACAGAACCCTAGCCGCAATCACTGAGGTCTACTGTTGCAGAGATCAGTCACCGCCTAGTCACCTAGACGTCGTCTTAACGAAGGTCGGCCAAGCATCGGAGGAAAAAATCAGGGCGGCTAGGGTTTCGAGAGAACCCTAGCCACCTTAGAGAATATTTGTTTAGCCGCTCTATAACATTTAGAAGATTAAAATATGATATTGTAAATTGTTAACTAGCAAAATAACTATTTTTATATTAAAAACTAAACAAAGTTAATTTATTGTAGATTAAAGAGTAAAAAATAATTAAAAAAAAGAAACATAAAATAAAACAAAAAACTTATAATCAATAGTTAAAGATTAAAAAATTATCAAAATTATAGTTCTTGAGACCATATAAATTTAATTATTAAAATTTTAATGTTATAATATAATGTTTTTAGAAAATATGACATTTAAGAGTAAAAGACTCGTTGAAATTAATTTTATTAACATTTGAAATCTTCTAGAATTCATAGACGACAGTTTAATATATTTTTACTCAATATTAAACAAAAAAAATTCAAGTCATTGACCCATTAACCCGCCCCAGGTCATTGGGTCACTAGTTCAACGGACCGAATTACCGAATTTTTATGGGTCAATCTATATCTGGATTTTAGTATGAATCGGTCCTTTTTTATCACCGAATCCGGGCTTTTTTGGTCAAACTGGTAGGGCCGGACAGGGTCTTACAACATTTGTTATAAGTGGTTGTAGTTACTTTGTTATCTATTTTTGTTTTACAACTAGGAAGGAAAAGCTTTTAACATATAGATTGTGTCTTCCTCCCATATTGGTTTGTCAATTGTCAATTAATATTATAGCAATAAAACCGGGAATCATCGAATTCTCCTATTGCCAGCCACCATGGCCTCCAGCGATTTTTCATATCAGGATTTACTCCTCTTTTCGGAAATCAGGGTTTCGAATGGAAAATCTTCATATGCAGCAGAACTTACAGATTCTATTGCATCTTCTCCTGACCCTAACCTGCCAAAGAGCTCTCTCTCTCTCTTATGCGGCTGTTGTCAACAATGACTCCTCATCAACTCCGATTGGAAGCTCTAATCAGAAGGCTATTTCTGCAATAATCTCCAACGTCGGCAATGGTTACAAGGCAGTGAAAATATCGATGGAATTTTATAAGGACCGCATATCTTCATGCCATCATTCTATTATCGGGCGATTAGCCCTTTTAAAGGGCGAGAAGCCATGAAAACATGTAGATATCAAACAAAAATTAAATTCCATATGGAATAGAAAAATGGATGGGAAGCTGATATCTTTGGGAAAGGGTTTTTTCCACATCATTATACAATCGGTAGAGGCTTTATAGAAAATTTGGGCTACCGGTAGTCTAAATCTTAAATCAAGATTCATTCGATTCTCAGTTTGGAAAGCAGGTTTCGACCCTACTATGCACAAGCAAACTAACGCTCAGGTTTGGATTCATTTTCTCAATTTACCTTGGGAATTTTAGGATCGCAGGCTTCTTTCCAGTGTTGCGTAAGGGATTGGGGTTCCTATTCCTTTTGATTGTAACGCTATTGAAGGAAAATTTGGGCATTACGCGCGAATTCTAGTTGATATAGATCTCTCAAAACCTATTATAGATTAGGTCTGTGTTGATATTGCGGAAAATGTGTTTTGGGTGAATATTGAACATGAGAACATACCTGCCTTATGCTCCTTATGCAAGTCAACTGGACATTCCGCAGTTAAGTGCAGTCATAACGTGGCTCAAAAGCCACAGGTTCAACAGTTTACAAATATAAGGCCTGAGAAAAATCATCTTGATGTACATAGACAGGCTAGGAAGAAGCAACCAAACTTGGAGCCTTTGGAACCAACAGGCAATACTGATGAGATTGAGGCATTAGGTACCGAGTTGATTGAGGCTGCGGTTGTTACGGTGATTGAGGCTGCTGCTAATGAGGTGTTTTATAAGGAGCCAAGAAATTCGATCTCTGCTAATTCTTTGGAAACAATTAACTTAGAGCTGGACAATAAGGAAACTTAAGTTCACAAGCCGAATAATGGACATATTATAGCAGTTTCAGATGATTCCAATCATTCCAAGAATGCCTCGGATGAGGTTGATCAAGAGGGCTTTGAATTAGATTACTCACAACTGGAGAAAGGAGTCCCGGGCCCTTGGACGGATTCTGCAAAACGAGAACAGGCAGAAATGAAAGCCAAGCAGTCGACGCCTGTTAGGCAAAGTTTTTCGTTCGCCACCTACGATGACATTTATTGGTGTGAGATAGAGGAGCGGGACAATATCCAACTGCCAAGGAAACCAAGGGTTTCGGTCGCAAAAGAACGAGCTAAGTAAGAGAGATGGCAAGCTAAACGGGAGCGCAAAGAGCTATCTAAATGGGAGCGTAAACCTCCATCAAAATTTTCTCCATAGTTGATAGATTATTGTTTGCGTAATGGCTGGATTTTTTTTTATTTTCTTTTCTTGTATTTTTTTCTTTTTTCTTTTCTCATTTAATAAAACGAGCCTAGGGGAGGGTTTTTAACGGCGGTGGGTCGTTTCTCCTCTTGGCTTTTCCCTCTTTCTAGGTAAGCTTTAAATAAAAAAAATTATAGCAGTAAAACCTGTTACTATATCTTTTTACATATATAGTGGGTCTTTGGACTTTAATAAATTTACTAATTTTGGGTCTTTCTTCCTTATCTTTTCTAATTTACGCTTATATTTCTTTTTGCTCTCACTCTTTTCCACTAATTTTACTATTATTATTATTCTTATTATTATTATTATTATTATTATTATTATTATTATTTGCATTTCTATCACAAGCCGATAATTATTTTTGACATGTGAATTTATTTTATCATAGTGGAATAATATTGCTTCTCCTAGCTCCTTACCACTTTTCCTATAAAAATAATAATATTAAAGCATTCACGTGAGCAAAGGCAACTTGGCAACGCCAGTAGTTGCAATTTAAATTTGAAGACCTAATAAGTTTATCCTTTATGTCCAATACATATCTCCCAAGAAAAAAATTCCTCTCACTTCCTCATACTTTATATCTCTCTAACTTTTCTCTAAAGTTACTTTTTTTAAGTAAAGGTTGAGCTCGATAAAAAACCGGCTCCATTTATTAAAAAAGAAAAAGAAAATAAAAGAAAAGAAAAAAAATATTCCTTTATGGACCACAACTTCACCATGCTTTCTAGAAAAGTAAAACAATTAAATTAAAATTGAGTTGTCAGTTAAAACCCTACCATGCCTCTCCAATGGCGATTTCCCACCCCAAGCCACCGCCCACCTCTCCTTCCCTTCGATCAACGCCGTTGTTACCCCCAGCCCAACCCCAACCACCAAAACAGTCGCCACCTACCCTCCAACCCTCCCACTAGGAACAAGATTTTTTTCGAGAACTTCCCCAATTTCCACAATGCAGCAGCTATGTCTAGGGTTTTCAAGTGGCTTGGAATCTCAGGTAGCGTGTATATGGCAAGGAAAAAGAGCGCCAGGAATCTTAATTTTGGCTTTCTAACCCTAAACGGTTCCCAATCTATTCGTGAAGCCCTCTCCCGGATCAATGCAATCTCAATCAGAATTGTCAAGATTCGTGCACATCAAGCAAGGTACTCTAGGGTTCCAAAAAACCCTGCTAGGGATCCAAGACCTACGAGACCTCAGGCCGGAAAACGATCTTTTGCGATTCCCTTTAAGACAGTAGGTGTTGCTGCTAGAGTAAAGCCACATGGAGCCCCCACTACTCACTGATATCAATCAGGCTACCCATGAGAATAGGTCTATCAACTCATAAAGTCCCACCTTTATAACCGAGGCTGGCCCGTGGAAGAATAAATCTTGCCTTGTCAAGCTTCACAACATCTCAATTATCCGAAACATCTATGAGATTGCTATTGAGAGTGGCTTTGACGTTGATTTCGCTGCACCTGCAGGCGAAGATTTTGTTGTAATGAGCTTTCGCACTCTTGCTGCCCTTGATGCTTTTTTGAAGGGTGATTGACACGTATTACAGTACTATATCAAGGAGGTCCTACCCATAAGCTCGAATTTCGCCCCTTCTGAAACTATCATGTACCTTATTCTCATGGAAATTCCCATATCCATTGTGACTGAAGCTCTTCTTAGAAAGTTGGCTAGCCATTTTAGCAGGGTTGTTGCCATCGATAGTAACCTGGAGTCTCCAGATAGGTTGGACATCATTTCATGTTTGATTTCAGCTCCTCTGGGCACTGTATGCGCTCCCTTCTTCATAGTGTTGGGAAACAAAGAGTTTAAGATTTTCTGTAACTTATGTTAGGGAGTGGGATGTCAACACTGCAAAAATGATGGCCTCTTATATTCTACTAATTCCAAATCCGGTGTCGACAGTTCTAAATGCCGAAATGGGGCTCATTCTGGGTTAAAAAGTAATACCTCTAGCCACATTTCGGAATCCCTCTTATGTGCTATTATCCTAGATATCAATGCCCCGAATCCTAAGTTGGATAGGAAGTTACCCCAGCAGACCTTGGATGCAGCCCGTATTGACATGATTATTGATTCAGCCTCGGGGGAATAGCAACTCAACTCTAGTTGTAACGCCCCCCCCTATAGGGAGCGCCACCGTAACAATAAACACCCAATAAAACAACTCTATTCCACTATATAGAGTTCAATACTTATAGATTTAATACGTACAAATACCAATATAAAGTTTTAAACTCCAAATTATTTTCCAAATGCTAATTATTCTCCCAATATTTCTCAATGTCCCTTTACATTTCTCACTCTATAGTACATGCCATTATTCTACAAACCATAATATTACATTAAAATATAAATCCACCTCGAATCTTTCCTTAATTGCTCTTTAAGCTGATCCACCTGTACCACTTTGGTCCAAGCTATCTACAAGTTCTCCCCCTACGCGTAGAAAATCAACTACACGCTAAGCAATTTGCTTAGTGGTGTCCATTAAAAAAAATAACAACTTTGAATATTTTTAAAATAGAAACAAAGTATATTTATAAGTGAAAAACAAATTAACCAACTTTGTGGAACCAAATCACAAAACTTATATAGTCATCATTTCAAAGTATAATCAAATTTATATCCAATTTTTCCAAACACTTTAACCACATATTGCCCAAAGTAAACAAGTCCTGAATAACGGTAAAATGGATACGGGAGCGGACAAGCCCGAATCCGAAGCTTCAAAATCAATATATCGGTCAAGCCCGAAGCCGAAGCTTCAAAATCAATATATATCGGTCAAGCCCGAAGCCGAAGCTTCAAAATCAACATATCGGTCAAGCCCGAAGCTGAAGCTTCAATATCAATGCATATATATCATAATATCGGCCAAAGCCCGAAGCCAAAGCTTCAATTGTTTGTACAGTACTGTACCCCCCTTTATTGGCGCCAATCTACCCTGACCCGTATTCTACTCGTTTAATAAGGGCAATAAATTAAAGTAACATCTAAAAAATTCCAGTATAAACCATCAATTATAATTTAACATAACTTCAGTAATTAAGAAATTCAAATCCCAAATTTTTAAGCATCAAACTTCAATTAAAACTCAATAAAATCAATATTCATACTTTCCAGAATTTTTCCAGGTTTCGTAACCTGACTTACCCTGCATTTTTCACTATCAAAACATCATCCAATCGAAGAACGTTCTTATAAATATAATTATCCACATGTCTCAGCTTTCTAAAACCACCAAAATCACAGAAATCCAAATTGTATAACCAAAGTTATTATCAAAATACTAAACAGTGTACAAAGCTGAGATTTTCCGAAAACAGATTTCATGACTCAATTTCAAACGAAAATTTCACATTGAAAACGAACGAAATTCAACAAGGTTCCTTCTGAACATATATTTCTTACTTTCTATAGATATCAATAGAATCAAGAATCATTCAAATCGGATTTATATAACGAGAGAAAACATTAAAACAAAACAGGTACACAATCTGGAAAATTTTCCGAGAAATTGAAAAATCGAAATTCGGGACACACACCTTTTTCTATGCTCTTTCTAGCTCTCTTCTACCCCTTTTGCCTTTGATTTACTTGCAATAGCTTCCTCTACAACAACCATAGATAATTCTATCAAGATATTGCATAAATAAACTTCCTAATACCATAAATATACTTAATCTACCATGAATTTTACTAATTAAGCTTTAATTTCACCAAAAATCACTCACCTCAAACTCGGGTTACTATTCATCCGAACCTTAAAATCTGAAATCCTCTTCTTCTAGTCTTGATTGACTGAAATTGATGATGATAGAGGGCTTAAGGATCAATTTCTAACAAGAATTCAAAGTCAATTCGAAGAAATCGGAAGTTTTTAGATTATGAAAAATTTTGGGTTAAGGAGAAGAAGATGAAGATGAAGATGAAGGGGATGAAGGGAAATGGGTGAGCGAATACGTATAAGATTGTATGAAAAATTTTTTTTTTTCAATTTCCAATATTGCCCTTGGACAAATAATTAAATGCCCATTTCATCCTTCTTACTATAATTAGCTCTTTTTTCATCATACCTTATATCCAATAACAACAATAACAATAAAAATAATTTCTATGATATTTTTAATACCATATTAATTTATTATAAGCAAATTTTGGGAATTTCGGTTCGTTACAATTCTCCTCCTCTTATGATTTTTCGTCCCGAAAATTCCCTGAAAATAGTTGCGGATATTGAGTTTTCATTGTATCCTCCGGTTCCCAAGTTGCTTCTTCAACCTTATGATTCTTCCAAAGTACTTTTACCAAAGGTATGGACTTGTTTCTCAATTGTTTAACCTCTCTCGCTAAGATTTGTACCGGTTCCTCTTCATACGTTAGGTCGGGTTCGATTTCTACGACATCAGGAGATAAGATATGTGATGGATCTGATCTGTATCTCCTTAACATCGACACATGGAACACATTATGAATTTTGTCGAGTGTTGGGGTTAGTGCCAACCGATAAGCTACCGGTCCGACCTTCTCTATAACCTCATATGGGCCAATGAATCTCGGACTGAGCTTGCCTTTCTTGCCAAATTGCAGGACTTTCTTCCAAGGAGATACTTTGAGAAACACTTTATCTCCCACTTCATAAGTAATGTCTTTTCTTTTTAGATCAGCATAAGATTTTTGTCTATTCGATGCAGCCTTACATCTTTCTTGAACAAGTTTTACCTTCTCTTTTGTCTCCAGAATTAAATCCACTCCCACAATCTTGTTTTCACTAAGTTCGGTCCAATATAATGGAGTTCGACATTTCCTTCCATACAATGCTTCATATGGCGCCATTTGTATGCTTGACTGATAGCTGTTATTATAGGCAAACTCCATGAGGGACAAATACTTATCCCAAGTTCCTTCAAATTCAATGATACAACTTCTCATCATGTCTTCCAACACCTGAATTACTCTTTCAGATTGACCATCTGTTTGAGGATGAAATGAAGTACTGAAATGTAGTTTGCTACCTAAGGCCTCTTGCAACTTCTTCCAAAATCTCGAAGTAAATCTTGGATCTCGGTCAGAAATGATTGAAATAGGCACTCCGTGTAGCCTTACTATCTCATCTATATATAACTGAGCCAACCTATCAAGTGAATAATCCATCCTAACTGGAAGAAAGTGGGCAGACTTTGTCAATATATCTACAACAACCCACACTGCATCATGTTTCTTTTGTGTAAGTGGTAAAGACGTCACGAAGTCCATTGTGATTCTTTCCCATTTCCATTCTGGAATTGTTATAGGTTGCAACAATCCAGAAGGAACTTGATGTTCTGCTTTCACCTGTTGACAAGTTAGACATTGAGCAACATAGTTAGTAATGTCTTTCTTCATCCCATTCCACCAATAATGGCTCTTCAAATTTTGGTACATCTTGTTTGCTCCAGGATGCATCGCATAAGGACTACTATGCCCCTCTTTTAAGATATTCTTCTTTAATTCTTCATTGTTTGGCATACATAGTCTATCTTTAAAATATAGACACCCATCTTCTCGAACCATATAGTCGTCTACGATACCCACTTGTGTCCGTGCTCGAATAATCTTTAAGTCATCATCTTCATTTTGTGCTTGTTTAACCTGTTGTAGTAGTACAGGTTGAATCTTCAATTCTGCAATTAAGGCTCCACTACTGGTAAGAGCTAACCCCGTATTCATAGCCCTTAGTGCCGTCATTGTCTTTCTACTGAGAGCATCTGCCACTACATTAGCCTTTCCTGGATGGTAATCAATAAGACAATCGTAATCTTTAATGAATTCCATCCACCTTCTTTGCCTTAAATTCAACTCTTTCTGTGTTGGCAAATATTTCAAACTTTTGTGATCTGTATAAATATAACATTTTTCTCCATAAAGATAATGTCGCCAAATTTTCAAGGCAAAGACTATTGCAGCCAATTCCAAATCATGAGTAGGATAATTCCTTTCATGATTCTTCAATTGCCTGGAAGCATAGGCAATCACTTTTCCTTCTTGCATCAAAACACACCCAAGACCACTATATGAAGCATCACTATAGATTACAAATTCTTTTCCAGGTTCTGGTTGGGTAAGGATGGGTGCTTTTGTTAACATCGCCTTTAATTTCTCAAAACTTTCTTGACACTTGTGACTCCACTCAAATTTTGCATTCTTTTGAAGTAGTTTCGTCAGTGGGGCAGCAATGACTGAAAATCCCTTCACAAATCTTCTATAATATCCTGCTAAGCCTAGGAAACTTCTGACTTCCGTAGGGTTCTTTGGTGGTTTCCATTCAACAACTGCTTCTATCTTCTTAGGATCCACTTTAATTCCTTCTGCAGAAACAACATGGCCTAAGAAAGAAACTTCTTCAAGCCAAAACTCACATTTGCTAAGTTTGGCATACAATTTATTTTCCCTCAAAGTTTGGAAGACTATCCGTAAATGTTGATCATGCTCTTCCCGTGACTTAGAATACACCAAAATATCATTAATGAAAACCACTACAAATCTGTCTAAATATAAGTAAAAGACACGGTTCATAAGGTCCATAAATGCTGCTCGTGCATTAGTTAGACCAGATGGCATCACAAAAATTCATTGTGCCCATATCTGGTTCGGAAAGCCGTCTTTAGAATATCATCATCTTTCACTCTCATCTGATAGTAGCCCGATCTCAAATCAATCTTGGAGAAGTATTTGGCACCCTTGAGTTGATCAAATAAGTCTTCAATCCTCGGTAATGGATACTTGTTTTTCACTGTCAATTTATTCAACTCTCGGTAATTAATACACAATCGGAGCGACCCATCTTTCTTCTTAACAAACAACACTGGTGCACCCCATGGGGATATACTCGGGCGTATGAATCCTTTGTCTAACAATTCTTGCAACTGAATCTTCAACTCTTTCAGTTCTGCAGGCGCCGTTCTGTATGGTGCTTTAGATACTGGTGCGGTACCCGGCAATACATCAATTGCAAATTCTACCTCTCTTTTTGGTGGCAACCCCGGTAGTTCTTCTAGAAATACATCGGGAAAATCACATACCATAGGAATATTCTTCAATTCTAACTCACCTTCCTTCAATTCTAGAGTGAAGATTAGGTAGGCCTGACATCCCTTCCTAACCAGCCTTTTAGTATTCATAAAAGAAATTATGTTACAGAGATAATTTGATCTTTCCCCCACGATAACTATTTCTTCTCCATCAGAAACTTGAAGTGACATTCTTTTGTTTTTGCAATCCACCATAGCTCAATGTTCCGATAACCAATCCATTCCCAAGATAACATCGTAATCTCGGAAAGGTAACTCAATTAAATTTTCATTGAAAAGTTGATGTTGAATCATAATAGGGCAATTCATGTACACTTTATTTACTATCACACTGTGTCCTAAAGGATTAGTCACTTCAATATTTTCTCCTAATTCTTCTGCACGCAGTCCTTTCTCTTGTGCTAATGCAGTACATATATATGAATGAGATGAACCAGGATCTATCAAAGCATAAACATCATGATTAAAGAATGAAAATTTACCGATAATAACTTCGGTAGATTCTCTAGTCTCAGGCCCTCGGATTGCATAACTTCGCGCCATTCCTCCCGATCTACCACTCTGCGGTGCTTATTGAGCCACATCATGTCCACTTGAATAACTAGCATTTCCTCTTCCCCTTCCCCTTCCACCTTGCATTGTAGGAGTAGGAACTACTGTAGGTGCAGATGTACTTATCTGTCTTTGAGGACAATTTGCAATCAAATGTTCCCTCAAGCCACATTTAAAGCAGACTCTACCTTTTCCCCAACATTCCCCTGTATGCATCCTTCCACAATTAGAACATTTTGGAATATTTCCTCTGCCTCGACCTGAAGGTACACTAGCCGCTGACCCCATACTTATGGTTTGTCTCGGTGAAAACCCTCTAAAATGAGATTGTGTTTGTTCTGATGTTCTCTTCTGTTTCTTACTTGGAGATTCTGAACTAGCTGGACCCTATGATCCCTTTTGAAATCTAGACCTTTTAGCCATTCTTTGTTGTCTATCTGAATTAATCTTCTCAATGCCCGTAGCAGCATCAACTAAGTCATTGAACACCCTAATCCTTTGTGCAAGTAAATGCACTCTAATTTCATCATTCAGACCATCCTCGAATCTCTTACATCGCCTCACTTCACTGTCAACAATATCATGAGCATACCTCTCGAGTTTGAGGAATTGAACTTCATATTCTGATACAGTCATTCGTCCCTGTCTCAAAGACAAATACAATTTCCTCCGCTCATCTTTGAATCTTTTGCTAACGTATTTCTTGTCAAATTGTTCTAAGAAAAGGCCCCAAGTGATTTCTCCGGGTCGCCTTTCTCTCACAATATTATCCCACCACCTCCTAGCTTGTTCTTTGAGTAGACCTTGCACACAGTCTAATCTCTCTTCATCTGTAAAATGAAGTCTAGTCATACACCATTTAGTATGATCGAGCCAATCTTCTGTAATTGCAGGATTCACTGTATCCCCTTTGAATTCATCAGCCGGAAGCTTCTTGATTCTTTCAAGAGGAGTTCTCTCCTCTCTTCTTTCAATGTGAGGTACTACAGGAACTTAGGGGATTTGTATGTTTCGTAGTACTTGTGTGATTACTTCAGTAGTCATATGCTGAAGTAAAGCAGCTTGTGTCGGAGTAGGTTGTTCAGGAAACCCATGAACTGGTGGTGGTTCATGTCTTTATTCATCCCCTTGTCTGATACGGACCGTACTCTCAGCATCCTCTTCCTCACTCTGGTTGTGACTACTACTAGCCATAACTTATTCCTGAAAATTGGACCAAAGTGGATCAAACAACTAACATAACATTTTTTTATCTTAAATGGCATGTACATACTAGTCCTAGAATGCCTAAACCTAAGCTTTGATACCAACAAATGTAACGCCCCCCCCCCTATTGGGAGCGCCACCGTAATAATAAACACCCAATGAAACAACTCTACTCCACTATATAGAGTTCAATACTTATAGATTTAATACGTACAAATACCAATACAAAGTTTTAAACTCCAAATTATTTTCTAAATGCTAATTATTCTCCCAATATTTCTCAATGTCACATTACATTTCTCACTCTCTAGTAAATGTCATTATTCTACAAACCATAATATTACATTAAAATATGAATCCACCTCGAATCTTTCCTTAATTGCTCTTTAAGCTGATCCACCTGTACCACTTTGGTCCAAGCTATCTACAAGTTCTTCACCTACGCGTAGAAAATCAACTACACGCTAAGCAATTTGCTTAGTGGTGTCCATAAAAAAAATAACAACTTTGAATATTTTTAAAATAGAAACAAAGTATATTTATAAGTCAAAAACAAATTAACCAACTTTATGGAACCAAATCACAAAACTTATATAGTCATCATTTCAAAGTATAATCAAATTTATATCCAATTTTTCCAAACACTTTAACCACATACTGCCCAAAGTAAACAAGTCCTGAATAACGGTAAAATGGATACGGGAGCGGACAAGCTCGAAGCCGAAGCTTCAAAATTAATATATCGGTCAAGCCCGAAGCCGAAGCTTCAAAATCAATATATATCGGTCAAGCCCGAAGCCGAAGCTTCAAAATCAACATATCGGTCAAGCCCGAAGCCGAAGCTTCAATATCAATACATATATATCATAATATCGGCCAAAGCCCGAAGCCAAAGCTTTAATTGTTTGTACAGTACTGTACCCCCTTTATTGGCGCCAATCTACCCTGCCCGTATTCTACTCGTTTAATAAGGGCAATAAATCAAAGTAACATCTTAAAACTTCCAGTATAAACCATCAATTATAATTCAACATAACTTCAGTAATTAAGAAATCCAAATCCCAAATTTTTAAGCATCAAACTTCAATTAAAACTCAAAAAAATTAATATTCATACTTTCCAGAATTTTTCCAGGTTTCATAACCTGACTTACCCTGCATTTTTCACTATAAAAACATCATCCAATCGAAGAACTTCCTTCTAAACATAATTAGCCACATGTCTCAGCTTTCCAAAACCACCAAAAGCACAGAAATCCAAATTGTAAAACCAAAGTTATGATCAAAATACTAAACAGTGTACAAAGCTGAGATTTTCTGAAAACAGATTTCGTGACTCAACTTCAAACGAAAATTTCACATTGAAAACAAACGAAATTCAACAAGGTTCCTTCTAAACATATAGTCCTTACTATCTGTAGATATCAATAGAATCAATAATCGTTCAAATCGGGTTTCTATAATGAGAGAAAACATTAAAACAAAACAGGTACACAATCTGGAAAATTTTCTGAGAAATCAAAAAATCAAAATTCGGGACACAAAGCTTTTTCTATGCTCTTTCTAGCTCTCTTCTACCCCTATTGCCTTTGATTTACTTGCAATAGCTTCCTCTACAACAGCCATATATAATTCTATCAAGATATTGCATAAATAAACTTCCTAATACAATAAATATGCTTAATCTACCATGAATTTTACTAATTAAGCTTTAATTTCACCAAAAATCACTCACCTCAAACTCGGGTTACTATTCATCCGAACCTTAAAATCTGAAATCCTCCTCTTCTAGTCTTGATTGACTGAAATTGATGATGATAGAGGGCTTAAGGATCGATTTCTAACAAGAATTCAAAGTCGAATCGAAGAAATCGGAAGTTTTTAGATTATGAAAAATTTTGGGTTAAGGAGAAGAAGATGAAGATGAAGATGAAGGGGATGAAGGGAAATGGGTAAGGGAATACATATAAGATTATATGAAAAAAAAAAAAAAAATTTTTCAATTTCCTATATTGCCCTTGGACAAATAATTAAATGCCCATTTCATCCTTCTTACTATAATTAGCTCTTATTTCCTCATACCTTATATCCAATAACAACAATAACAATAAAAATAATTTCTATGATATTTTTAATACCATATTAATTTATTATAAGCAAATTTTAGGAATTTCGGTTCGTTACACTAGTAATGCCATAATCTCTTCCTCAGAAACGGTAACGAGTGGAACATCTATTATGGAGTCCTCATCAGATCCAGACATTAGCAATATGAATAGGGTTATATTGCAAGCGGATCCTACCAATTCTAGGCCTGATGAGGGGCTTCTTACTTTTTAAATTAGGGAATCGGTGCGCTTATTTGATGGTGCACATCAGGATGTGATTTTGGAGGCCTTAAAGGGTACAATCTAACTTTATTACCCACTTCAAGGTTATTCTGGATTTCTATTATGTCTGTTAATTTTTTGTTTTGGAACTGTAGAGGTGGAGTCAACAACAATGCGAAACAAATGTTGATTCGGTATAACATCCATAAAAGCAATCTGCACTTCTTTATTCTCTTGGAAACCAAGGCAAGCAATGTGACCAACAATGCTATGCGTAAGATTAAGAGCAAAATAATTTGAGCTACCATTATATTCCTTTAAACGACCTTTTGGGAGGGATCATAGTTTCATCGAATGCATCATCGGTTAATAGAACTGTGGTTCAAGGATCCGATAGGTGGCTGTCGTTAATCTTGACGATAAATGCATTAGATCTCAACGTGTTTTATGTTTATGCCTCCACTAACTATGTTGAAAGATACTCTATGTAGCAGGCCCTATCTCCCCTTATTCTGAATTCCAATCACGTGATTGTTTCTGGCAATTTCAATGAGGTCCTTCATAGCTCGGAGAGGTTTGGTGGAGGTACTTCGAACTCAATCCTTCAGTTTAAGGAGTTTGTAGATGGATGCTCACTATATGATTTGCCACTTCATGGGAGGTAATATACATGGTCTAATAGTGTCTCCTTCTCATGAATTAATTAGGTTCTTGTTTCTTGTGATATCTTAGACTTGTGGCCTATGATGAACATCTCAACCCTAGACTCGACTCTCTGGGATCACTTCCTGATTATTTTCCTTTCACACGCCCTTAATGTTACGAGTCCGAGGCCCTTCTAGTCCCTTAATTATTGGTGGGACAATCGAGAATTCTTCCCCTTTTGCCAAGCCAAATGGGAGGTGATCTACAATAGGTGGCTAAGAAAGGATTTTGACTTTAAACTCAAACGGCTTTGGGACTATATAAAACTGTGGCATTCATCCAACTTTGGAAATCTTGAGCATAAAATTAAATCTCTTGAGGAAAGGGTTATTAGCTTGACCTCGGCTGATGTCACAAGTCTGATTGACGTGTTTGATGGTTCGAAATTATAGAGGATGCAAAATCTTCTTCGAGAAAATAGACGGAGCCTTGAATTAATTCGCCAACAGTAGTCCAAAATTAATTGGGTTGTCCTGAGGGACAACAACTCATCTTTTTTTCATCGTGTTGCCTCGGCAAGGTTTAGGGGAAATAGAATATCTCATTTGGAAATTGACGTGGCCTTGACTAGTGACCAGCCTACTATTACCTCCTCTATCCGCAACTTTTATGTGGACCTATTTTTTAGGCCATCATCTATGCCATTTTCCCTTATTAGCGTTGACTTCAAATCTATGGATGCGGTTTTAAACCAGCGACTGATTGCTCCCTTCAAAGAAAATGAAATTTGGACTGCTATTGGTAGGTGTAATGAAAACAAATCCCTTGGCCTGATGGTTATAATTTCTTTTTTTACAAGAGAGCTTGGCCTCTGTTCAAAAGGAATATTATAGGACTGCTTAATGAGTTTCACGCGACTGGGCTGCTGCCGACCTTGATTAAATCTTCCTATATAGTTTTAATTCTGAAGGTTTCAGGTACTTCGCTTCTTACCAATTTTAGGCCTATAGTCCTTATTCATGGATTGTACAAAATTGTTGCTGAAGTCCTTGCTAATAGATTAAAGGATGTTCTACCTAGCTTAATCTTGGAAAGTCAGTTTGCATTTGTAAAAGATAGGAGTATTCATGAATGTTCTTTTATTGCCTCGAAAATTATCCACTCTGCTAAAGCTAGTAGACAACCATGCCTGGTTCTTAATTTAGACTTTCAAAAGGCTTTCGATATCGTATTGTGGAAATACATAGACATGGTATTGTGGAGAATGAGTTTCAATGAGATATGGGTGAATTGGCTCTCTAACTGCAGGAATGGCTCAGTAACTTCTATTCTCATTAACGAGTCACCTTGCAACCCTATCGAGTTACACTGCGGTGTAAAGCAAGGCAACCCAATATCGCCTCATATTTTTATCCTTGCAATTGAGGGTCTTAAATAGCTATTAGATGCGTGTATTTGGAATGGAACCTTGCCTAGATTCCAAATCAATGCTTCACAGAAAGATGTATCTCTTTTCCAATTTACAGATGACACCATGTGCTTTATTCCCATAGATAAGTCTCTTATTCCCTCTTATATTCGAATCTTTCGTTGCTTCGAGCTAATTTCAGGCTTGCGTATTAATTATCAAAAGAGTTCTATCTTAGGTATTAATGTAAGTAAGAGTCTTTTGAATGATTGTGTGAATATGTTAGGATGTAAGATTGAAAATTTCCCTATCAATTACTTAGGGGCTCCTCTTTGCCTGAAAAGACCTCCGGTCACGTTATGGAACTCGTTGATTGGGAAGTTTCAGAATAGATTTTCTAGTTGGTTAGGGAATTGTCTTTCTTATGCAGGGGGAGTTGTGTTAATAAAGTCGATCCTGTATTCCCTTCCTATATACCTTGTGTCCCTCTTCAAATTGCCATCATCAGTCACTGATAAGCTTGTATGCTTAATGAGAAATTTTTTATGGAAGGGTGATTCGTCCAGTAGAGGGTTATGTAAGGTGAGTTGGGAAACCATTACTTTATCGAAGAACCTTGGTGGGCTGTTTATTCGCAACCTTAAGCTTGTAAGCTGTAGTTTATTATTAAAGTGGGTGTGGAAAATACGTCAACCAGGTTTTAGTAGTTTGTGGTTTGACATTTGTGTCAACAGATATTCTTTTCAGGGCGGGAACTCATTGATTGGTTTTGATGATAGGTGATTATCTTTTATTTGGAAATACATTATATCATGCTGCACTAAAAATGAAATTTTCTAGAATTTTTTTACCTCTAACGTTAAAGTTCATATAGGAAATAGGCTACTTGGCTCCTTTTGGAAAGATAACTGGACTGCAGATCAATCGCTTGCATCTTTATTCCTGGATCTTTTCTCCATGTGTAACAATAAAAATTGCACTATTGTGCAAGGGTGTGAAGCCGTTATGGCCTTGTATTTTTCAAGACCCTTTTGGAAAAGAACCCTTCTAATCTCTTCAAGAGAAAGATGTGCCGAGATGTGTACCTAGATCTGCCATGCATGCCCCTCGGTGTTGAATCCCCCAGCCAGAAGCAACATCATGGTTTGGAGTTGTGATGCAGATGGTAGTTTTTTAGCTGGTTCCTTTTGCAATAATTATTACAAGCTTGATCATTAGACCAAACCCCGCACGGACTTTTCACTGCTTTGGGATGCATGCCTCTTGCCAAAAATTCACTGTTTTGGGTGGCTTGTCTTTTATGAGAGATTACCTTCGTCGGCCTTTCTTATTTAGAGGGGTAGCATTGCGGACAACTCTTGCCCGTTCTGTGATCATATTGAGACCATGGACCATGCTCTTATTCATTGCGCCAATAGCATCTTTGTATGGTGGGATTTATTTCGGCTATTTGGCTTAAGGATTATTGTTCCCTCCACATCATATGACTTCCTACTCTATTGGAGATCCCATTTTTCTCCTAGCCCAAAGAGAACCTTTGCAACAACGTTATGGTTCTGCATTACATGGTCATTGTGGAAGCGACGCAACAAATTTAATTTTGAGGGAACATTAAGCACCGAAGATATTCTTGTCTCAATCATTCACTATTGTATGTTTATTTTTCGATGTAAAAGGCAGCAGCTAGGTTTTCAGGTTTTGGATATTTTCACAAATCTGAATTTTTTTGTTCACTGATGCTTTGTACCCCGTAGACGAACTTTTGTTTAGGGTGTAATTTCTAGGGCTAGTTCTCTTCTCGAGACCTACTCTTTTTAGTGAAAAGGGGGTGGGTGTTTTGTAGGTAAGCGGATGGGCTAACCTAGTTAGATTATCCGTCCCAAAATTTTCACCCGCCCTAATCTTTTTCTTTCTGGTGGGACACATTGTTCCATCAGGGGTTTTTCAAAAAAAAAGAAAAAACATCCATAAGTTTAACAAAGCTAATTGCAACCTGGTGCAATAATAATGAACCGAAGATCCCAATCATAACAGAGTGTGAACTTAATGATCTAAAGATCCATAGCAGAAGTGAACGGCGGGATGAAGATTCCCGTGGTGCACCACAGTCAATCCCACGAAGGCTGAGATGATAAGTCCTAACTCCAGCAATGATGAATATCATCGTCTAGCAATCACTACTGCCCGAAAAGGCACCACCTGTGCAACGACGCAAGCAACGTTGAACGCCAACGGACAGAAAAACCTGATACCCTTATTGAAAACTGCTGGCCAAACCGCTGGTGAAAGCTAGCAAAGCCTCTAGACCCTCCAAGGACTGCCGAAACGACGCCGGTAGAAGAAATTCGAGAAACAAACCGTCGACCCCCCAGTCAAAACGCCTCCAAACCGAACCCTAGCTGCCAATCATCCTCCTGTTGAAAAATAATATGCGAAAAGCCAGTCAAACACCGGTGGAAGCCGCCTATTCGACCTACTATCGAAAGGAGAAGCCTTGTCAAAAACCCCAGCTAAACGCTGATGGAGAAAAATGCGGCGGCTAGGATTCAGGAGAACCCTAGCCCCCTAATCACCAGAGTTCTTAAAGGAAAAACTATGGTGGAAGCCGCCTAATCGTCCTCCTATTGAACGGATGTGAGAGATCCGAACAGCCTTCTCAAAAACGCTGGTGGAGAAAATATGGATGGCTAGGGTTTGGGAGAGAACCCTAGCCGCCTCCTGCAAAAACCCTCCTATTCTCTAAAGTTACTTTAGAGAATCATTTTTCCCTAAAATTATACATGTTATTGTTCTTTAGGTCCTGTTACCCATTTAATCCTTTGTTTTAACGGTCTTCATTAAACATTGTCATGCTAGATGCACATGCATGTCAATTTTTTTGGCGATGTGGAAAACAAAGTTATTAAATAACAATTCAAACTAAACCAAATATGTTATAATATCCAATTACATGTTCCTCATTCACCGTTTTTAATTACAACATTTTTTAGCTCCTCCAACAGTTTTGAGCTCCTGTAACAATTACATTTTTCCAATTAGAAGATAAAAATATCCTAAAGTCAATATACTTTAGTAAGAGAAGAGAAGTGACATCAAGAAGCCAAGCCAGCATTGCCTCGCTGGTGAGTGCTACAACTTGCTCAATTAATTACACTCAGTTCACTGAGCCCAGCCTTTTTGTTCTTATCGGCGTTATCGCTGATTACAGTGATAATAAGAATATTTAGAAAGTAAATACTTTTTGGTTATTTTCAGCAGATAAGCAGGCACTTATAATAGCAATAATAATTAAATGAAAAGATATATAATTCAACATTTTTTTAGTCATGCTTAGTTGGAGATATGGATATTTATAAAATAATGCAAGCAAGAAATTTGTGTTTTTCTCCATGGACCCGCCAAATTATTATGCAATAAAAGATATTTAGTACAAAATTAATTTTAAAAAGTTACATAGGACATGATCATGTGGTTGTTATTAAGTGATCAATTGATAATACACTTATTCATTGCCAAACTTTCTTCAAAATAATTTCCCTTTTGCTTAAAACCTCTTTTTTTGTTGTCAAATTGCTTACCAAATGATAGGAATATAAGATACATAATCATATAACTAAACAATATTAGTAAGTACACTATCACTGTATTTACTACCCAGTAAAGTTCATAACATTATCTAGTAGCTCAAATTTAGTAAACATTACAACAAGTTCTGCATGGTACGACGGAAAATTATTGAAAACAAGAACAAAAATAGATTTTGTGTATTGCTACGTTCCATGTATCGACAGGTTTTGCTTGTGCTTGACGATTATGCCTATTATGCTTCTCTCTCTTTTTGGGTTTTATTCAATGTTTTAAAAAGCGCTAGACGCTAGTCGAGCGACCAGGGTTCCAACGCCTAGGCGGGACCTCGGCGGCGCCTAGGCGGATATGTGATTTTTTTAATTTTTAATGTATATGAATAGATAAAAATATAAATTCAACTAAAAAATAAATTATAATGTAATAATATATTGCAAAAACATAGCATATGACAATATAAGTCTTAATCGATTCTTACTTTTTTTTTGAAAAACCTCTTGAGAAACAGTGTGTTTCTCCATCGATAAAAGGTTGGGACAGGGGGAAATTTCGAGGTGGAAGACCCAACTAGGTTGGCCCTTCCGCTTGCCTACAAAACCCCTACCCCTCGTTTATGAAAATAAGAAAGAAAAAATACATAACGAGTTATGTGAACCAAAATAGGCTTCGACCACTCCAATTATGAAAATAAACATCAGTACAAAAATTGGGGGTTGCGTCCCACCAAGAAAAATCACTACACTGACGACCATAATCAGCCAATTTATCCGCGACTTGATTGCCTTCTCTAAAAATATGCGTCACAGTCATCTGCATATCCTTCATCATGTGTAACCATGAGATCCATTCCCGATAAAGTTGCCGTGGAACGTTCCTGCTACGGCTTGATATCGTCTGAACAACATACGTCGAGTCACTCTCTAGCCAAAGTTTATTCCATCCCCTAGCGAAAGCCGATTGAATAGCAGACATGACAGCCTTGAACTCTACAAAAAAGGGTAAGTTAGTGTCCAGACTAAATCCAAAACCACCAAGAAATACCCCACGGCTGTCCCTGTACACTCCGCAGCAACCAGCAACAATCGAATTTCCAATCACCGAAGCATCCGTGTTAACCTCAACCCAATCAGGAGGAGGCGGAGTCAAAAAAACTCGAATAATTTTAGGTGCAATAGGGTGTCGAGGAGTAAAACCAAGATTAGAGAGGATGCAAGAGTCCACATTAGAATTTTGAACCCATCCATATCCCATGTTATCGGTCTCCTTGATCGAAATCCTTGGCTTACGCAGACAAGTATGAATGTTTGGCCTTTTATTATCGAAAATGCATTCGTTCCACATTTGCCAAACAATCCAACACAAGTTGACACAAGCACTCTACCAAAGACAAAGGATCTGAGGGGTAAATCGTACCTTGGAGGCCCAATTGAACAAAGAAATCAGAGAAATATGCATATCAATATCTCTTTGAAATAGTCTATCAATGCCCATCCAAAGCTGTTTTGTGGAAACGCACTCCATAAATATGTGTTTCATAGATTTGGTAGCTTTGTTGCACAATACGCACTTGGATACAATGAGAAAACCTTTCCTTGCAAGGACATCATGAGTAGGCAAGTATCCTCTAACCGCTCTCCAACAAATGAAAGAATTAGATGGAGGAATAGAATGACTCCAAATAAATTTATAAATGTCGGGCTAATTTATCTCACCTTCATTGACAGAAAAGTTTCACGGTAAATTTTCCCATGCTTTCAGGACGCCAAAGGCAAGTGTCCAGCTCATCTCAATGTCTAACATTTTGGATTTGCTGCTGAATTTGAGGTGGTAAGGGTGGTAAATCGACCTAATTACAGTTATGCCAGTAATCAAAAATTTTCCCATGTTGAGCGCGTCTACTAGCATCTTTAAGATTACGCTGATTCGAGATAGGCGGTATAACCCATTCTGAATTCCAGAAGTTGAGATTGGAACGACAACCAGGCACCCAAAAAATATTATTCCTAATGATGGCATAGACACGATGAAAGGAGCTCCAAACAGTTGAATTAGATATCGATTTAGTCAAGCCCGACTAATTAATAAAGCGAGCACAGAGGGTTTTAAAACACATAGTGTTACCCCCAATCAAACCCCACACCATCTTCCCCATTAAGGATTCATTCATGATAGCAAAATTTTTAATCCCAATGCCTCCTTGATTAAAGGAATTAGTACACAACGACCAAGGGACAGCCACAAGCTTTTTTCCTTCGATAGATCCTGTCCAAATAAAATTCCTAGCCGCTCTATTCAAGCATAAAATTAATTTTTTCGGCCTTTTATAAATGATAAAGGAATGAATGAGTGCACCTGTGATGACTGAATTGACGAGCGTAAGTCTTCCCGCTATAGACAAGGCACTGGCTTTCCACTTAGCAAACTTAGCTAGGCTCGAATCGAGGATAGGTTGGAGATGAATTGCCTTAGGTTTACATTAAATAGTGGCACCCCTAAATAGTTAAACGACAGATTTCTGATCCAGATGCCTAAGATTGTGGCTAATTCTAACCTTCCATTAGGAGGAACGGCTTCACCGAAATAGGCCTCGGATTTACCCCAATTAACCATTTGACCAGAGAACCTCCCATAAAGAGCAAAAGCAGATTGCAAGCTTCTAATATTATGAATAGAAGCTTTACAAAACACCAGCATATTGTCAGTATATAGCAAATGAGTGGGCAAAGGAGTCCCTTATACATAGTTCATAATAGAGAGTTCCCCCTAAGAACCCAGTCCGATAAATATCTGCTAAAAAAGTCTTCTGCTAGACCAAAGAGAATCGGTGATAGCGGATCTCCTTGACGAACCCCCCAAGAGCAGGAGAAGTAACCGTGTAACCCCAATGAAGTCAAAATAGAGATACGAGCTGAGGCCAAAATATTCTGTATCCAACCGATAAAGTGCATACCAAACCCAAAGGAACCAAGAACATCAACGAGAAAAGACCAGTCCATCGTATCGAAAGCTTTCTGGATGTCGATTTTCATGGCAAAGTTACCGCTAAAACATTTTTTCCCAAGGATATTGACCCCCTCCGAGGCCAGGGCAATGCAACACTTCTGTTACGAACAAAACCGTATTGATTAGAAGAGAGAATATCATTGGTAATGCGGGCCAACCTATTTACCAAGATCTTGGTTATAATTTAGAAAGCAAAGTTCCCCATAACAATAGGTCAAAAGTCCTCTATGTTAATAGCCCCCTCTTTTTTAGGGCTGAGGACCATTACATTTGAATTCAGCCCTTCAGGAATCACCCCATTGTTAAAAAAACCAATGCACCACACGACAGACGTCAAATCTGATAATATCCCAAAAGTGTTGGTAAAATATACTAGTAAAACCATCAGGCCCTGGAGAACTATCACCATCCATGTCAAAAACGGTATTTCCAATCTCAATGGCCGTAGGCAGCTGAATAAGCTCATTGTTATCCGACTGGGAAACACATACGGTGATTATACGATTCACAAGTGCACTATCAATCATTTCCAAATCAGCCCTCGAAAATAAAGTGGAATAAAAATTGACACATATGGTCTGATATGGCAGTCAGATCTGTGGAGAGTTCACCATCAATCATCATAGAGTGAATAGAGGAGTGAGATTTCCTAGAATTTGCCATTCTATGGAAAAATTCTGAATTCCTATCTTTGACTTTCAGCCAAGTGGTTCTACTTTTTTCTCTCAAAAAAGTTTCCTTTCTTTTTAAATGAAGCTCAAGATCCGATTGGCATTGTAATTCCTCATTGCATAAGGCATCTGTCATCCCATTATTAGAGATATTCATCTGAATTCTAGCAAGGTTAGCCCTACAGTTGGCAATATTAACATCCAAGTGCCCAAATACCTCCCAATTCCATCTTCACAAGACTAAAGCAGATATGGCAGAACCTTAGGAAATTCCTTTGCCAATGATCGGAAATAACCTATCTAAGATTAGGATGATCCAGCCATATAGACTGGAAATGGAATCAAGAAACTTTCTTCTCCTCTCTTGCGTAACTCACAAGTATCGGATGGTGGTCCAAACGGTGTCTAGGGATAGCCATACAAATAACTTTATCCAAAAATTCCAGAAAGTCCATCAAAACTAGAGCTTCATCAATACGACTCTCCACCCTATTAGCACCTCTCCTACCATTATTCCACATAAAGAAAGGGCGAGCAATCACGAGTTCAATAAACTCCCCCTATCATTGAATTCTTTGAAGTCCCTACAATATACATTCAAAGGCAAATTACCATGCCTCTCATGGCTGCCCAACATAGCATTAAAATACCAAGAATCAACCCATTACCGTGGCTAGAAATCTAAAGATCTAAAATATCAGAATACATGGGACGCCGTAACCCATAAGAATTACTAGCATAAATGCAATCAACATGAAAAACACTATTAAGAAAAGAGTAATGAAACGATATGACCTGATGTGAGATGAAGTCAATCATCGGGATGCTCGAGAACTGATCCGGTTGTAATAACTAGATTGAGGGAAACTCTTTCGAATTAATTGCAACCAAATTGAAACCCATCCTATGCTAGAAATTAGAATTGATATCCATAAAAACTACCACAGGTTTGGCTAAACATAAAAACTGAGGACGATGCTCCTTAACCATATAAAAAAGAACTCACTGGATATCACTGTTGCCAAGACCCCTGCAATTCCAAAAGAGCGTATTAATCATCTTTTGAGAATGGATTTCTGCCCCTATTTAACTTGAGCAGATGGAGCAACCGGTGCCTTAGCATTATTTCGCTTCTTTTTATTCTCAATCTGTGCCGAGGATCGAATTTTTGAATCCTCAATAGGATGGTGCGTCTCTTACAGCCCATGTAAAACAACCTGTAAGTTATTGTCATTGAAAGATTGATTGTCATTAGTTTTTTATGATGCAACCTCAGTCTCCTTTATCGATTGATGATGCTCCTTGGCTAAAATTTCCATGACAACCAATTCCCTAATCATAATATTTCCACTTCTGGGGACGTTAACAGTTAATGCATTAGCGTTAATATTCTCTGAGTCGCTGTCATCACTATTCTCACATTGATCAACCTAAGATAAAGGTTGCTTTCCTTCCCGTTGAATAAACGGTTCGGAAAGATCCTTCTCTTTTTCACGAATAGGAATATCTGATTTATTTGTATTGGATTAGGAGCCTTTTTGCTTTTGACTAGCCTTGTAGGCGATTTTCCTAGACCCTACTTGCTTTTCCTAAGGTTGGTTCCTTCTACAACTGGTTATTGTGTGTCCAATGGAATGGCAGGTCATATAAAAATCTGGTATATTTTCATACTCAACCCGAACCCAAAAATTTTTTTCAGCAGTATCAACTCTAACCTGATCCAGGGCAGGTTTTAAAAGATTAATATCGACAAGGATCCTTGCATGATGCCCAAACTCGCCCTCAACAGTTTTATAATCAAACCGAACTGGGATTCTAATGTTTCTAGCCACGCTTGAGAGTAGTCTCTGATCCCAAAACTCCTAAGGGAGATTGCATAAACGGGTCCAGACCTGGGTGGTGATTTGTCTATGAACTGTAGGATTAAAACCTGCTTTCCAAACCGAAAACCTCATGATGCCTGGTTTGAGATTTAGGTTTCCTATAGACCAAACCTTCTGTAAAGCTTCGGCCATTGGCATAACTCTGTGGTAAAAACCCTTCCCTAATGAGATGAATTACCAGTCCATCTTTCGGCCCCAAATGGAGTTTAGTTTGAGTTTGATGTCTGAGTGTTTCCAAGAGTTATCCCCTTTATTGAACGTTGACCTGCCAATCACTGAATGTTGACAGGATGAAAGACGATCCTTGTAGAATTCCTTAGGTATTTTAATTGCTTTATACCTGTCACCAGCATTGGATATAGTAGTAGTTACCAGTTTCTCTGAGTTCTGTCCGGCAGGAGAGGTCGGAACTTCACCTGCAATCACAGCTGCATAGGATTGTTTTGGCGGATTAGGGTTAGGTTTTTTATTATCGAAGGCATTGATTTGGTTACACTTTTGTATAGAAAGCAAGATAAGATGCATCCATGATGAAAAATGAAAGATCTCGGCGACAAATCAATCAAAATCGGCCGGAAAATTCAGAAAAGAAATCTAGGGTTTGTCTCGCCCATCGCTCATCCTCTTTCTGTCAAAACACATTTGATATTTAGGTCTAAAAGTTCCTTAAAATGCATATTCTCACAAATGTTTTGTGGTCTATAGTGTACTATTTCTTGGTTTGAGATTCAAAATGAGAATAATACGGTGAGAATATTTTGAACTGTAATTGTTATAAGTATTGGTATCTTAAAAATTGCAGAAAAAAATTGGATTAGGCGGTGCCTAAGCGGCAATATATCGGTCCAACGCCTGATAGCGCTTGAGGAATGAAAAATCGGGTGGCGAGTCACAAAATAGCCCCTAGGCGGGGACTTTTAAAACAGTGGTTTTATTTGCTTGAAGGCATGTTAAAGTGTGGGCAACAAAGTCTCCATACGTTCAGCTACAACATTAGAATTCCCATACATATTGATGATCTGAATATACGAGGAAATAACACCATATTAAGAAAATATAAAAGGTCATGTATTATTTCTAAAACATATAGTACTATACTCAATTATTTTCTGAAAGACTATGATGCAATGGTTGGAAAAACAGGGTTACATGCAATAGCTTGTATGGAACCCAAATTTCATGATTTTCCCAATAGTTAAAGTAACATGTGAAAGTTATTAAAAGAGTAGATAATAAACCTAAGTCAATTCCTTACAATTCAATCCTACATGCAAAATTAAAAATGTCCAACTTGATCATCCTTGTGATTTCTATACTAAGTGATAACCCGGGCCTAACCAGGTAAAGTACCATGTGATGTTTAATCAAACCATGACGTATTGATAACTTGAAGAGCCGAATGTCGACTTGGTCGGCCGAATGGTGATGTCACGCCACCACCTGTATCCCTATTTGGATAAATAGGAATATTGCTCCTATATAGAAAAACAATCAAATCAGAAACATTGCTCCACAAGGATTCCCTAATTAATCAGGAGACATGCATCATTATATACAGGCAAAGATCACATTGCACAAGGTATCTTGGTCATAAATCCTAAACACTCAATATCTCCAGTCTATTTACTCGTAGCTAACTTCAATCCACTGATGTCTTGCTTTACAATTACAAATATATGTGATTTTATAATTTTTAAATAACCAGGTTGTTTTTTCCATCCTATGTATTGTATTAGAAAATCGTGTACTCTAGACTCAATTGTACCCCATATTCCAATTTGTAATTGATCTCCCTACAATACGTTTACTTTTTTCTTGAACTGAAATAATTTATTTGGTTTACTTTTCTGCACTGCATCTTCATTGAATGCTGTTTAAATCGAAAATGATTTCGATTATAATTTATTAGAAGTGAAGAATATTCGTTGTTCATTAACACCATGAATTTATTTTAATGTAAGTGATTCGTCTGTATATACAAATTTATTTTTACACACTACTAAAAAAATGTCATAAGAAGACAACTAAAATTGTCCCAAAAAGTATGTGACAAATCGTCTCCTATAATTTTGGGGACGATATTTTTGTCCTCAATGATCGTTGCAAATTCCCCCGTCCCTGATTCCTTAGGGGACGAAAAAGAGGACATCGCTCCTAATTTTGAAGACAGATGTTGTCTCCTAAAATAGAGACAAATTTCATCCCTATTGGAATAGAGGAATGTCGTCCCTAGAAAACGAAGACGACTTTTGTCCAAAAAGTAGACGACATGTAATTGTTCTTAATAAGAGGGACAATTGTTGTCTCTAAAAAATGGGGACAACTTTTGTATGTGCATTAGTCGACAACTATGTGTCCCGAAATAAAGGGACAAATGTTGTCCCTAAACAAAGGTATAAAATAGAAGACGGTTAATTGTCCTTAATAAGAGGGATAATTGTTGTCTCTAAAAAATAGATACAACTTTTGTCCCTACATTCGAGGACAATTATGTGTCCCTAACAAAGGGACCATTGTCGTCCCTAAAAAAGGAGATGATTTTTGTCCAAAAAAATAGAGGACAACTATTTGTATTTAATCAAGGGGTCAAATGCCATCTCTAGACGGAGGAGACGATCTTCCCACAAATAAAGGACAAATACGTGTCTTTAATGAAAGAAAAAATATCGTTCTTATACAGATAAGATGATTTATTACATGTGTTTGGGGACAATCATTTGTCATCGTAAAAAGAACATAAATAACCAAATAAATTTTTATTTATATTTAAAGACTAATACAAGAGTACTTTATAGAGTCAAAAGCCAATAATATTGATTCACAAATCTAAATAATAAGACACTCTAAAAGATATCAAGTATAAAGAATTCCAATCTAACTTCTACTCTTCAATTTCGAATGTCAACTGTAGTAAGAACATAGGTAGAGCTCAAACGGAGATAGTACTTTGACATACACATCAATTTATTTGTACCTCACATACTTGAAGTTGGATCTGGTGAGCTGCAATTAATAAGAAAAAACATAGAAAAAAGTTACCAAATTATTATCCAATAACTATCAATATATACCAAATTATTATTCAAACTAGCAATATAAAGAAGATTCAAATCAGGTTATATGCTATGGGAATAAGAGAAGCTTTATGAATCCAAAAATCCACAAGCTATAAGTAAAGGTGTACCTTAATCAATGAAATATATGGACCAAGTCCTGCTTGTGCTCGAGTGAGAAGTCAATCTATCGAGTCAAATGAATTATGCTCGCCACATTGGAAAACCAACAGCTTGAGTCATTTCGTACCGAGGGGCCGATTGATCGTAAGGAGGACAAGAGTGATAGCAGGTTGGGGAGGAATCAAATTTTAAGATGAAGCAAGGTGAAATCGATAGTTCGATGTGTGAGAGTGATATTAGGGATTTGAATTTAAACACGAGATAAAGATAGATTTTATAGATGTAATGAATGTGAAGGAAGAAACGTTTCGACAATAAAAGGAAAAATTGAGGAATAGGGGAAAAGCATGTAATTAATACCATAATTGTCATTATTTAATAAGATATTTGTGCTTCTAATACAAATATGTATTAATTTGCCGTTTCGTTACATATTGCTATCTTTAAAATTGTGCTTTCTTATATTGATTTTATAGTAAGTATATGAAGTAAAAAGATTTTTTAAAACAAACTAAGAAAAGGAAGAAATAATATATGATTAATAAGCAGCTAACATTGTTGTTTTAGATTAAGAGTGTCATTTACTTTTCAATCTTTACTATTATGTAAAATTACGGCTTTCAGTCTTTGTAATTATTTCTTGTTTTGATTTTTTTTCAATTTTATATATTTTGTTTATTTAATTTTTTTATAAACCATATTATTTCAAATTATTATATTTCTATGAAGTAAAAAAATCAATAAAATAAAAGAAACAACCAAATACAAGTGAAAACCAGTTCATAGAAATGGAAGTTTCGAAGTTCAAACCTACAACTTCAAGCACTTACACAAATGGAAATCCACAAGTAAATGTGAGTCATCTTTCTTAAATTCTTAACCTCATATATACTATAAATTCAATGAAAAAATAGCACTACATCTACCCGCCTAAATTTACCCTCCAAAACTAGAATTGTGATATTTAGCGATCATAATCTTCTCTTTTCATTTTTTGTTATTATTTGTTTAGATGTTTTTCAATCTTTAATTCTAAAATTTTTTTTATGAAAGGCTGAACGCGGCCAAAACCGGCTCCATTTTTAAAATAAAATAAAAAGAGAAAAGCAACAAAAAAAGAAAAGAAAAGAAAAAAAGAAAAGAAAAAGAAAAAACAATTGTCGGATGCTAACAAAGGCAATCACATCAGATAATCTAAAGAACTCCTAATGGAGGAGATTAAAAGCCTGATCCTCTGCAGTCCCGCTGCACTTGCTCCCTAGTAGCAATCTATATACTTTTCTTTTTCTAGACCGAAAATGGCTTCCAATTTGAGGCAGCCCCACTTTCACTAGGGCTAGAACCCTTCTTTTTCCTCTTGACCGTTTCCCAAGAATTCTCCTTTGCTTGCTCTTCTAGGGATTTACAATGTTGTAAACATATTTCCAAATTAATCCCCTCAATATTCTCCACCCTTTCTGTGACGATCTCAGGGTGAATATGCCCATTCTCAAAAGACTCTTTAGAGTCTGTAACGGGTTTAAGACTATCTTCCAAGGAATGGAAAGCATTCACTGTTCGAGCTACTACAGCAGTTTTAAGCATCTTCTCCAAATCTTGTTGTCTCTGTTTTAATTCTAAATTAACTGTCCTATTTATTTCAATTACATTATTTCTTATTAAAAAGGTTTACACCACTTATGTTAATTTTAATTTTTTTATTATTTGTTTCACAAAGGGCCACTTAAGATTAAATAGTGCTCCCTCCATCTTTTTTTACTTGCTTCTAACACATTTTACACTTTTTAAGGAATTAATTAATTAAGGTAAAAAATATTAGTTTGCCCTCTAATTAATGTTTAGTTTTTCACTTCATTGCAATTAATGATAATGAGACAAATAGGGGTATAATTGGAAAAATAATCCAAAAAGTACCAAGAAATTTGAGAATGACAATTAAAAAATATTTGAAAAAGTGGCTAGAATGCCTATTTTAAAAAGATGGAGGGAGTATTAAATTGTATGAAAATTAAAAAACTGAACATGGTAAATCAAAGAATGAATGTAATTGAAATTGAAATGCCCAATTTGAAATTGATATGTATGAAAATTCCAAAACTGAACAGAGTAAATTAAGAATGAAAATTAGGTCAATTGATACTGGATATGAACAGAGCTTATGGATGGCAATGTAGAAAGAGGGGAAGGGTATAGGGAAGAAGAAGAATGAGAAGGCCAAGATTATAGGAGAAGAATTGAGCAACAGTGAGACACATAGAAGATGGGTAGAAGATGAAACACATAGAAGATGAGTAGAAGATGAGACACATAGCAGATGGGTAGGCAACGTGTAGCCATATAAAGTTGTCCTCAATTTCTTATACATTTATGTATTTATTACATTTGAAAGCAAACGGTCCCTTATTTCAAGTGGAAATTAAATTTGGGCACAATAAATAAAATGATCGTCTATATTACTCTTCTATTACAATGAAAGACAATATTAGTAAGTTATCTTATTCCTTTTGTCTTCTTATGTCTTTTATTTTGTAGTGATATAGTGAAAAATATAGATGAATAGAAATAGCTAAGAGATGGCCTAATGCATCCGGACCCCCTGAACTTGGCTCTAATCGCCCCTCGCCCCTCTGAACTTTCAAGTTTTCCGCTTGCTCCCCTAAACTTTCTAAAATGCACCACTCTACCCCTTCAATCAGACTATACCACTCTTACCATGAAGTGTGTAATACACTCGCGCCAACTATAACCATTTGAAAAGTCAATCCAAACACATGTCAACCTGCGGCATTGTAATTTTTTTTCCAATTCCCTAAAACTCACTTCAAATCCTTGTTTGTTTCCTGATAATCCAAAAGAAAATCTGAGAAAAAAATACATGAAAACTTCAACAATTAATTTCATCTATCTTAAAATTAATAAGACTCACAAAAGATCATCTATGCATAAAAAATACCAATAGAAAAATCACAAAATCATATAAACAATCACAAATTTAAAATCTATTGAAACCGATTGGACTTCTATTCAGTAATCAATGGCATTAAGAGAGGAAAATCAACGGGCTGAAGTTTAGAGGCAGAGGCGGAGTCGGAGTCGGTCATCAAAGAGGAGTAGGTAAAATAAGAGACGGTGGCGAGGGGAGAGGTCGATGGAATTAGGGTAGGTAGAAGTGGCGGCTGAATTAGAGTTGGTGGTGGCAGTAGGAGGAGACAACGACGGGAGTGGCCATAGAAGGGGGAGGTTGAGAGGTTGGTGGTGGGTATATTTGGAAAGGAAAAAGAAAGAGGAAAGTTAGATGGGAAATTGCTAGGGCTCAAGGGTTTTTTCAAAGTAGAATTTTTTTGATCCAGATGAAGGGTGTAGAATTTGTTAGTTTGATTTTAGGGATTTGATTGTCTAGGTTTGAGATTTACAGGAAGAAAAGGAAAGAGGAGAGAGGGAAAAAAACAAATGAAAAAAATAGGAAAAATATTTTTTAATCTTAAATTAAAAACCACTTGCTTGACTTTTCAAACTTTTCCACTTCACCTGCCACGTCAGCTCTAGGGGTTGAGAGACACATATTTTACAAGTTTGAGGGGTGAGAGAAAAATTTGAAAGTACAGGGGAGCGAGGGGCGATTAGGGCCAAGTTCAGGGGGGTCCGGATGCATTAGGCCTATTAAGAGATTCATTGATTAAACATTTCTTAGTCAGGTTATTAAAAGGAGTCTAATCTAACCCCAAGGGTGTGGTCTAGTGGTAGGGAGAATCCCACATCGGGAATAAACAAATGAAAAGAGTAGATAATAAGTGGTGTAGATGGGGCCTTAACACAAATCAATTGGTTTTTTATTAGATGGGTTCAACCCCACTTATATGACCACTCAAGCTATTAGGTCCAACACTTTCTATGTTCGAGATGTTGGGGTTATCTCACATTGGAAATATACAAGAATAATAAGTGGTATATAAGTGGTGCAGATTGGGCCTTAACACAAGCTAATTATTTTTGTATTAAATGGGCTCAACCCCACTAGTGTGTTCACTCACCTACCATGCCCAATACTCTCTAGGCCCATAGAGTATTACCATGGTATCAAAGCATAAGAAGGTCTAACAACCAGTGATCCTGGGTTTCTGATTAAAGTAGAGTTGGGCTAGCATAGAAGACTAGCCTCGTTGTAGGCCTTGAACCTCATAGGAGATAGGCCAATGAATACTTGGTAAGTGGCAGCTAGTCCGGACTCAGTTGCACTTGAGGGAGAGTGTTTGAGATGCTGGGGTTATCCCACATTGGAAATATACAAGAATAATAAGTGGTATATAAGTGGTGCAGATTGAGCCTTAACACAAGCCAATTGGTTTTGTGTTAGATGTACTCCACCCCACTTGTATGCTCACTCACCTATCGAGCCTAATACTCTCCAGGCCCACGGATTCTCTATACTCTACAGCCATGGATTGTCTACATGGTATCAGAGCAGGAGAAGGCCTGATAGCCAGAAAGATCCTAAGTATATGTTTAAACTCCTAGTGGGGTTGGGCTAATGGAGAAGACTAGACCCATTGATGACCTTAATGTTGGGAATCGACAATCAGATTGAACATGCATAACAGGCATGGCAGAAATTCAAAATTTTGTCCCTATCCCCAAGAATTCCTATTAGATTCATATAAATTAAATAAAGCCTTAACTAAATAATTCTCTACCTAGGTTAGTATGCAAATGCTAGACATACCATAATTCTAAATTATATTCTAGCACATATATTTTATACTAAGCATTTTATAATTCTAAGCTATAACCTAAGCATGTTATAACTCTAAGTTATAACCTAAGCATGCTATAACTCTAAGCTATATCCTAAGCATAAAATAAACTAAGCATGCAAACCAATCTAAGCATAATTATTAAGTCCAAAAGCGCTTAAAGAAAAAGACCTAATAATTTAAGAGAAAGACAGAAAACTTACTAGTTGAAGCGTGCTTTAGCAGAACCTCAGAAAACTTACTAGTTGAAGCGTGCTTTAGCAGAACCTCCTTGCACAAGCCTCCAAGTGTAGGATAGCCTCTATGAGTATCCACACGAACCCCACCAACCAAAACCTCCTCGATAGGAAGAACTAAGGACCCTCAAGTAGTTGCTAGACCACTCCAGAAGCCCCACCTAAAAATATAAACTAGAGGTGCTCGAGTAAAATCAAGCTCCTAAAAAATAACTTGTTCAAGTAACCTTTATCATAGGAATTATTCTTGAACTTGGATCACTTTGAAAGGGGTGAGCGAAAGCGTATATATAGGCTTGGGGAGCAAAATATTGCTCCACAAAAGCAATATGGGATAGGGTGAAAAACTATCCCACGCGGGTCATACAAGCGGATCCAAAGGCTTCGCGTACACTATGTACAGCAAGGCAAGCCCTTGCGGGCTTGTCTTATGGACGGGCTGGGCCTCGCGGCCCATGCCGCGAGCCTAGCTTGTGGTGCTCCTCATGGGCTACCTTTGTGCAGTCCATTTTCATGGCCTGCGGCGAACACTGCCTGCAGTGTTCGTGCACCTTTCGGTGTACTCCGTGCAACCGAACCTGTACAAAATATATTTCATATTTTTCGGTTTAACTCACCAAAGCAAAATTCCCTTTTAATCCCTTTCAAATAAATATTTATTTTTTAACCCTAATAAATTAGTTACCGGTCAAAAATAAATTCCTTGGTCTATCAAAATGATCCAATCATTTTTAACCAATTAAATAATAATCCAATTATTATTTATATTATATTTTCGTAATAGAATAAATCTATTAGTTCTTTACTTAGTCCGATGAAGGTCCAAAATGTGTGACCTTATAGGATCCCGATGTATTGAGCTGTTAAGGCTTAACCAACCCTTGTTCTAATGGAACCATTAGCTCGAGGTTCTAGACTGTGAATAGAACTCGATTACCTGAAGCGACTGTAGTATGCCTCTAGCAAGGGTCTACCATCCCCCATTACTCGGAATGTCATTTATGCGTATGACTTAATCCCGGTTAATTCAATAGTTGTCCAATGCAATGAACTCCTTCCATTCTTTAATATTAGTACCATCTAGTTTATAGGGTTCAGTTAAATTGTTAACCCACTAATAGCAAGGTTGCTCCAAGCTATCCCAATTATTAACTTATTACCGAAGTATATTACCTTTTACCATAGTGTGTTTTACTATAAACCATTTCTATCAAATACATACTCTGATTAGAGGTTTATGGCAATCATCACTTCAACAAGTGGCCAGGTACAACTCCTTAATATATCCGGAGCGATGGATTCTTTCCGACTACTTAGCTTACCAACGTGCTATCATCACTGTACTCGTAATCACCCATAATACCCTAAATTAATGAGTGTGTAGGAATGACCAAAAGTACAGCAATAGTACCATACAAGGTAATTAGTATCTCAAGTATGAGGATATTCACAAAGCGTATTACATGAAGATAAATACTAACACATTGATATATATACCAAGTATTTATCTTGTTGCGGTCTCTAATATATTACCTAGATATATCCATGTGTCAAACTTAGGGCACCACCTTCAGTCCTTAGGAGATTGACTGCTTGGACCATTTCCAAGAAAGTTGACCACACGCTAATCTTTCCGCTTCATCAATATCCTTTCTTGATGAAACTATGACTAGAGATAGTTTAGGCATAATCATAATTGCACATGAAGCAGGTTCCACCAAATATAGTCCAACTACAATTTCTCTGACGTCATGCTATGATACGTCAAGGACTTTTGTATACACACATCAATGAATATATTTGAACCAGCTATAAACACATCTATATAAATAAAAGATTAAATGCCTTTATTGATTAAACAAAAATATTCGCACTATTACAAAATTAAGATATATTGCCCTAATGGCCTTAAGGGCATACATCATATCCAACAAACTCCCACTTACACTAAGGCCAATTAGTCATATGTCTTAATCCATACACTTTAACATGCTGATCATGTTTGACTTAAGTTAATGGCTTCGTCAGACCATCCGCAAGGTTTTAATCAGTGGGAACATATTCTATTCTTATTATCTTAGCATCAACAATCTCCCTGATTATATAATACTTTCTGGATACATGCGTATTTTTCTAATGAGACCATGGTTCCTTTGCCTGATCTATAGCACCATTATTATCATAATATAAAGTAATTGGATCAACAGACTTAGGCACCACACCGAGATCACCAATAAATCCCTTTAACCAGGCAGCTTCTTTAGCTGCTTTATATGTAGCAATGTATTCAGATTCCATGGTTGAATCAGCAGTAGTTTCTTGCTTGGAACTCTTTCGACATACCGCCCCTCTATTTAACACGAACATAAAACCTGACTGAGACTTAAAGTCATCCTTGTTAGATTGAAAACTCAAGTCAGTGTAACCTCGAATTGTGAGGTTACCTTCTCCATAAATCAAGAACTCATCTTTAGTCCTTATCAAGTACTTAAGAATTGTCTTAATGGCCATCCAACGCTTTTCACCTGGATCTGACTGATATCTGCTCATAAAGCTCAAAGCCTGAGAGGCATCTGGCCTATTACATATCATAGCATACATGATGGATCCTATTGTGGATTCATAGGGTATATCCTTCATGTGCATTCTCTTTTGAGCTATCTTTGGACACTCGGCCTTAGATAGGTTAATCCCCTTTGTCATCGGGAGATAATCTTTCTTCGAATGCTCAAGGTTGAACCTATTCAGTACCTTGTCTATATATGTACTTTGAGAAAGACCTAACAGCCTCTTGGATCCGTCCCTGTAGATCTTTATACCTAGTATAAATGCTAATTCACTAAGGTCTTTTATGGAGAATTTTCTTGACAACTATACTTTAACATTTTAAAGAAGAGAAATATCATTTCCTATTAATAGAATGTCATCGACACATAATACTAAAAAAATGACTGCACTCCCACTAACCGTTTAGTAAACACAAGGCTCATTAATATTTGGACAAAAATCCAGTTCATGGATTGTCTAATCAAACCTTACATTCTAACTACTGGAATCCTATTTAAGTCCATAAATGGATCTTTGTAGCTTGCATAACTTTGAGCCATTCTGAGATGTAAAACCCTTCGGTTGTGTCGTATACACATCCCGGTCTAAATCCCCATTTAGGAATATTGTTTTAACATCCATCCACCAGATCTCATAATTGTAATAAGCAGTAATGGCAAGGAGTATCCTTGTTGATTTAAGTATCATGAATAATCATCAATAAAGGTTATAAAGTAGGAGTATCCCCCTAGTGCCTGAACACTCATTGGACCACTCACATCAGTATGTATAAGTTCCAATGTACTCATGGCCCATTCACCCTTTCCTTAAAAGGGTAACTTTATTATTTTTCCTTTTAAACAAGGTTCGCAATCACCATAAGACTCCAAGTCTGTTGAGCCCAATTCTCCACGCTTATGCAACTTGGTTAAGCAATCTTGGTTTATGTGGCCTAAACGACAATGCCATAAGTAGAAGGAATTATCTTTATCTAATTTAACTTTCTTCACATTGTTTATAGTAAAAACTTCTGTTTTAGTATCAAGAACATAAATGCCACCATTCAACATTCCATAACCATAAAGAACATTATTCAAATGAATCTGACAATTATTATTTGAAAATAAAATTTCAAATCCTTCTATTGCTAAACATGCAACAGATACAATATTCTTGGTAATGCTCGGAATGTAGTAACAATTATTCATAACTAAAACAAGTCCACTTGGCAAAATAAGATTAAAGCTTCATACGGCTAATACAGCAACCCTGGATCCATTTCCCACATGCAGGTCCATCTCCCCTTTTGCAAGTCTTCTACCATTCCTTAGTCACTGTATAGAAGTATAGATATGAGAACCACAACCAGTATCTGATACCCAAGTGGATTCAGGAGGAAAAGTAGCAAATTTTTCAATTACAAACATACCTGAAGTAGATGCCTCTGCAGGCTTCTTCTTCACATGCTCAGAAGCATGAGCTTTGCAATTTCTCTTTCAATGTCTCGGTTTCGCACACTAGAAGCATACATACTTAGATCTCCTATTTTCTTTCTTCTTTTTAAACCCTTTAACTACTCCTTTGGTGACAATATTCTCCAGGCCTTTTTCTAGAGAATATTCATTTGTAGACTTACTTGAAATTTGTTTGCTTTTGGCATCAAACTTTCTTAATGCAATAGACAATTCTAGGAACGTATAGTCATGAACTTTAAAGTAATGTTCCTTTACAAAATCAGCATAGCCGATGGGTAAAGAATCCAATAGGATATCCATTCCCAAGGATTAACCGACTGTAGATCCCAGTGATTCCAATTTGTTGATGTGTGCTATAATACTTGTCCCTTCCTTCATCTTAGAGTTGAAAAGTTCATTAGTCAACTTGAACCTTTCATACCTTGCCTTTTCAGGCAAACCCTTCAGATGGATCAACATGGTTTCCAGACACATGTGATCATACTGTGAACATATCACAGGATTCATAGTATCTAATAGTAACTGTGACACATAAACGAATTCTTTAGATATTTCAACCATGCCCACTTAATTACAGCCGATGCATCAGTGCTAGGAATTTTCGTGAATGGATTTTCAAGAACATATACAAATTCATAATCCTTAAGGATGTCCCTTACGTCCTTTATCCATTCATGGTAGTTAATTGCTGTTAAAACTTGGATGTATTTAAGATGAATTTTTAAAATGGAGTTCATATTCAACCTAAGATATAAGAAAAGAAAAAGAATTTAGATATTAGTTTAAGTACATGCATTTAATATCATGACTTTTAATTAAATACATTTGTCCTACTATTTTATTTGAAATTTACAATAGCCCATTTTATTGAATTCGGGAATTTTAGCCCAGGTAAATTTCGTAGTAGGTAGCATATATAACTAGTCTATTATAACTCCCAATTTTATGAATCAAGTCACAATAGTAAGTTATAGTTGAAATCCCATTCCATTTGCATCGTATTGAAATGCTAATTCATTCAAGTTCCCTAATCCCAAAGGACGTGTGCTCTTATATTAGCATTTCCTTGAATATGTCTCAGATCTGGGCCTAGCCCCCAATTTTCTGGTGGACTACCCCAGTTTCGTTAAGGCAGAACCTATCCCAAACTTTACAACCAATCAATGTGGACTAGAAGGAATGCTTTGCGTAGAACTTTGATAGCCCAAAGAGACCGCATTACAAATTTGAGTGAGGAAGACTATAACTTGCCTTAATATATTTACTTTAGGATTTTATTAGTGTTAAACGTCTCACCCAATTTAGGATTTTATCAGATGGACATATTTATAATAATTTATATTAATTAGGGAAATTTTAGAATTGATTTATAAGGTCCAACCTTAGGTTGGTTCAAGCTCTCTATTATAATTATTCCATCTACCTAGATTATATGCAAAACAATTAACACTTTTATTTTCTATATTTATATTGTATTTTCTTTAAGCTTTTATTCAAAACAACTCATTTTTACTTTGTTATAGAAACATATATAAGCACCATCTTATATACTAGAAATAAATTAGTCCATATTTAATCCCCTAGTTGGTCATTTCAAGCTGCACTGATATAGGTTCCCAGGTAGGAGAGGTGCCTTATGAGGAGCAGACACCAAGTTCAATCCTTAGCTAGAACATATACGGGCACAAACTCGAAGACCAATGGATTCTCTTGAACTAATAAATTTCGTTCTTTCAATTCATGTAAATTGAAAGCATCTATAACTCATGTAATTTAAATAAATTATTGAAACTTGTATAATTTGAGTAAGTTGAGCAGGCTTATTCAAAATTATTCACAAACATTTTCTAGCCTTGAAATGAAAAGCACAAGTTCATATATATTATTCCAAACAATTAAATAAACAATAATCATCTCATATAGAAAATAATATTCAGTTTGCTTATAACTTAATTATGCACTAAATAGGCAGGCTCTGATACCACTGTTGGGAACTGACGGACAGATTGAACATGTATGACAGGAATGGCAGAAATTCAAAATTTTGTCCATGTCCCCAGGAACTCCTATTAGATGCATATAAATTAAATAAAGCCTTAACCTAGTATTTATCTTGTTGCGATCTCCAATATATCACCTAGATATATCCATGTGTCAAACTTAAGGCACCACCTTCAGTCCTTAGGAGATTGACTGGTTGGACCCTTTCCAAGAAAGTTGACCACATGCTAGCCTTTCCGCTTCATCAATATCCTTTCTTGATGAAACTATGACTAGGCACAGTTTAGACAATCATAATTGCACATGAAGTAGGTTCCACTAAATATAGTTCAACTATAATTTCTGACTTCATGTTATGATACATCAAGGATTGTTGTATACACACATCAATGAATATATTTTAATCAGCTATAGACACATCGATATAAACAAAAGATTAAATGTCTTTATTGATTAAACAAAAATATTCACACTATTACATAACTAAGATATATCGCCCTAATTGCCTTAAGGGCATACATCATATCCAACACTTGAACCTCAGAGGAGATAGGCCAAAGAATGTTTAGCAAGTGACAACTGGTCCTTACACTTGAGGGGGAGTGTTGGAGATGTATGGAGAATCCCACATCAGAAATAAACAAGTGAAAAGAGTAGAATATAAGTGGTGTAGATTGGGCCTTAACACAAGCCAATTGATTTTGTAATAAATGAGCTCAACCCCACTTGTATGATCACTCAAGCTATCAAGACCAACCCTCTCTAGACCCATGAATTCTCTACACGATTCTAAATCAAAAGATAAAAAAATCCTAAACTCAATTACAATTTTAGTAAGAGAAGACAAATGGCACAAAAAAATCCAAGCTAGCATTGCCTTGCTTGTGTGCGTGAATTTTATGGCATTGTATAGAAGCACAAGAATTGGATAAAGTCAAGTTGTTTTATTAATCAATGAAATGGCTCTTTAAACACAAATTGATGCAGCAATCAACTCCTTAAAGAGAGGAGCATGATTAACAACATAATCAACAATGTGGATATAAGTTACAAAATGAAATCCCATGAATGAAGAGATAATAAAACAACCAATTGACTAAGCAAATGGCACGTTCTAATAACTCCCCCCTCCCCCCTCCCCCCTCCCCCACCCCCCCCCCCCCCCCTCTTAAAGGTAGTTTGTCCTTCAAGACACACCTAGCTTGACTAAGTGAAGAAATGTACAGTCAGGAAGCGCCTTTGTGAGAGTATCTGCTAATTGGTCAGCTCCATGTATATGAACAACTTTCATGAGCCCTTGTTGAACTTGATTCCGTACGTAATGAAAATCAACAATAATGTGTTTCATTTGGCTATGAAAGACTGGATTTTCACAAAGATAGGTAGCACCGACACTATCACAATAGATAACTGGAACTTGTTGCAGCAAAATATGCAGTTCAAGTAACAAATTTTTACCCAAGTTTATTCAGCAAGAGCAGAAGCGACGGCTCTATATTCTGCTTTAGTTGATGACCTGTCTATTTTTTTTACTTTTTAGATGACCAACTAATTGGTGTTTGACCAAGCAACAAGAAATATCCTGAGGTAGAAGCTCGATCAGTAATATCTCCAGCCCAATCCACATCTGAATACATATGGAGATTAAAAGCGAAAGCATTTGTTAGATTAAGTCCCAAATGAACAGTGCCTTTAAGATACCGTAGAACTCGCTTTATAGCTTTCCAATGGTCTTCAGATGGCGAATGCATAAATTGTAACAATTTATTGACCAAAAAACAAATGCCTGACCTTGTGAATGGACTTTACGATACCGACATGCATCAATGGGCTCGGCTCCATCATTTAGTTGAAGTTTAGAAGTAGAACTCATTGGAGTTGTGGTTGAATTGCAATGAAGCATGTTTTCATCACGTAGAATCTCATTTATGTAACTTGATTGAGGCATAACAATACCCGTAGAGCTGCGGTGAACCTCAATCACCAAAAAATAATGAAGATTACCCAAGACTTAAATAGAAAATCGGGCAGCAAGTGAAGAGAATACCTGATTAATAACTTCGATATTGTTTCCAGTGATAACAATATCATCGACATAGACCTGAATAAAGATTGTTGCTGCACTATTCTTATGAATGAAGAGTGAGTTATCTGACACTGATTTAGAAAAACCCTTCTGAAACAAATGCTCTTTCAATTCATTATACCATGCTTAGGGTGCTTGACAAAGAACATAAATTGCCTTTTTCAGCCGACAAATATGATTGGGATGAGATTGATCTTCATAACCTGGGGGTTGTGACATGTATACCTCTTTAGAAAGGTTTCCTTGAAGGAACGCATTATTGACGTCCAGAAGGCGCAAAGGCTAGTTGAACTAAACTGCAATGGATAATACGATTTGAACTGTAGTTGGCTTGATAACCGGACTGAATGTTGAATGAAAATCAACGCCAGGCCTTTGAGTATATCCTTTTGCTACGAGTTGAGCCTTGTAGCGATCAATCATGCCATCTGCATTTTGCTTAATCCTGTACAACCACTTATAAGAGACAATGTTTTCAGAGGGGTCATGTGGTACCGATTCCCATGTTTGGTTTTTCAGAAGCGCATCAAATTCAGCCTTTATAGCTGACCTCCATTAAGGTATTTGAGTTTCTTGTGTTAAGGGTGGATGGCGTAATGGGTGGAGAGGCATGAGCGAGGTAGTAAAAAAAATTTTGGTTTGGTTATATGATGGTGAGATCGAGTGACAATTTTATCTCAAATTTTTTGAAGGGATGAAGAGGTGGGCTTGGTGTAATAGGGTGGAGGACGTGGCATGGGTTGAGATGTGTCAGTCGTTGGTGATGTTTCAGTAGTGGGATTTAAAGCATGGTGTGTTTGAGGTGACCTAGACTTTGAGTGAGTGGATCACTACGCCATAGATGGTCTGATGCAACACCAGCAAAAAGTTTGCTTGAAGGGGTAAAAAAGTTGCCTCAGCGGAAAGGGCAACCCTTTTGCCAAAAAAAAGCGTAGGTTTCTTCGCCCTTGCCTAAAGTCGTTTAGGCAACTGTTTTTCATATCTCTAGCAACCCGAGAAAAGGGTAACATAATCATCCTATAGCAACTCTTTTACACTCAGAGGCGACCCATTTTAGGAGTCGCTACAAACATAAGACGGTTGCGGTTAACTTTTTTTCACAGGCAACCCTTTTTTGACTAAAAAGCAACTCTTTTTATATAACGCTTTGGCTTGTATATGCAACCTTTTGAAAACATTTGCAACCATTTCTTTTTATGGTTTCATTTTCCGTTGCTACACATTTGACAGCTAGTGCAACCGCTTTTTATGTACTCTTTCTTTCTCAACTGCAACCCATTTTCAGAAAATTGCATGATATGGTTCTAGTTTGTTGCAACTTTTATAAATATAAGATATTATATTAATAATCAATATACTAAGGGAATCCTTGATACATAATAACCAAGTTCAAAAAATAAAGCAATTCAAACAATAAGTTCAAATAAAATAGTGTACATAACTAATAAGATAAGACACATCTTTCACACTTGAAGCTAGCCCATTGCGTCTCTAGATTACAAATCTTCATTCCGGAAACATCGAGATGCTAATCTCACCAACTCAGTTCCATCATCATTTGTAAGTTGTCCTTCCAAGAAAGAGTTTGTGAGCATTTGGATATTCATGTCCCCTTAGTAAGTACAGTGCCAGATTGAAATTGCAACTTCAAGTTTTTCTCTAAAGAGTGAGCCACAATTGATTTATCTAAGTCCTGGTGTTCAAAAGAGTGAGACACAATTGATTTAATTAAACAGCCATACAACCTATGCCAAACACTTTTCTTATAACTGCCACTAAAAAAACAGCCTTCCAATTTAAACGAAAACAGCATTAGAATCATAAAAATGGCAAACATAACGTAATAAGACGATCAAAATAAGAAACGACCAATAAGCAAAAACGAAATCCAATTTCCATTATAAAGGAAAAAGATCCTCACCGCAAGAAAATGATAGATGTGTTTGGACAAGCCATATAACACATGTATAAAGATGTATCTTCCAAAAAACTCGATAAGGGATAAACGCAAACACTTGAATCTCATTTTTGTTGTTCTGGATTTACTATCCTTAAGTATATTGTTTCACTTCTAAAAAAACAAAATATTTAGATAATATCAAATTGTTGACTTTGGTGCTTGAGTACCTTGTATCATTGCTGATCGAACATGAGAAACACTATTGTTGTTTGATGTGCCTCTATCACTCACTTAGTTCTGATAATGTTGTTGCAACTGAAAGCAATAATGAAGGTCTCAAAAAAAAATCTTAATCAATAAAACAATGTAAAATAAATTTTCCAGCAAAACCTTAAAAGCAATCAATTTAATGAATGATTTTACAAATTATTAACCTGCACGCCTTTGGCTAACTCCCTTCAAGGGAGCCCATTTCATAATCCACTTAAAAGGTGGGTACATAGTTGTCAAGGCGCTAGGCGCAGCCCAGGCGCCAAGGGGGCTAGGCGCGCATCAAGACGAAGCGAAAAAAGGGCGCGCGCCTGAGGTATGCTAGGCGCACAAAATTTGCAAAAAAATTTTCTTGAAAACTTAAGTTAAATGCAATAACAATACTAGAAAAGGAACTAAGAGAATTGTTAGATGTACACATGTATGTAAAAATTACATATTCATTAAGAATATCTACCATTAAGTTAATTTATCCTTAATAGAAATTGAATTAGGAATATATAGCCTTAAATTATTGTTGAAACTCTTAAAAATAGATGGAAAATACATATTAAAGTAAGCTAAAACCTTGAAATACAAAAGTATAATTGAAGTGTGCCTGAGGCGCACGAGCCGCACCTAGGCGCACACCAAAAGGCACGCGCCCAAGGTACACTAGCTCGCCTGAGGTATGGCGAGGGACAGGACCCTGCGCCTTGCGTGAGGCGCGCCTTTAACAACGATGGGTGGGTAGGATACAAACTGCAGAACCTGAATACCATGCCAAACAGAGGGGCACTTAGACCTAGAAACTCTTCTGTCTCTAAGGCAGCAACTTTAAGTACAAAAAAAATAGCAGCTTGGCCAACTGCACCACCAAAAATTTTAATGTGGCTATTTGAAGCGAAGTGATTGTAAGCACTCTATGCTAATGCTTCAGAATCAGCAACACCCACTTTGCCTTTATAAACATTTTTCCTGATAGCAACAGTTCTCACCTCAGATTCCAAATTGAACCAGGCCGGTCTCCCATGGAATTAGTTGTAAAATAACTTATGAATTCACATTCTTCAGATGTATCTTATTCATATCCTATTAGTCGATAATTTTCACAATCACAAACTCACAAACCAAACATAGAAAAAAATTAGCAAAAATTTGATTCTTAGCGTACCAGCTCATATGCAATTATCAACCTGCAAGCGATGAAAATCAGGAATTAGAACAACATTTGCACGTAATCAAGAAGAAATATCAAATTGCTATCCTAGTATATGCAATGGAAAAAAAACAAGTTATTCAAAAATTTGAAAATCCTTAAAAGGAAATAAAACCATTAATCTCAGATGTCCACATCACTTGCTATAACAGAGAGCGTAGAGTTAAAATTTTTCATCATTGGCTTAAGATTATAAGAGCTATGTAAATATTTGCAATCAAATAACAAAAAATATCGTTTCCTCAGCGTTGGCATTAAACTATAAGAACTCCCCATCCCTAAACTAAAAAAGAATCACGAAATTGTGCTGCCATACAAAGAAAAGCTCACCTTAAAATCAGAGTGGTTATGTGAAGGATCAGTAGGGAACCCCAGTTGGAGAAATGAGAAACCATAGTTTATTCTTACGTTCGTATTTCTTCTCAAGAACTGTATAAAAGTGCAAGAAAAAGGTTACAAGAGATAAGAATTTTATATCTTAATCAAACTGGTACAGTCCCGTGAGCAACCTTTCTACAGGATAGGATACCTGAAGACAAACGAGATATTTACCGGTAATAAGGTTCCTCACTTGAAGACAAACGAGATGAAGTACAAAACCTTGTCACTGTAATATAGTTAGGTGGCTGTGTCACTTTTTAAACAAAGACCAGCAGAATCATTACAACTCTGTTCAGCTACCAGAATGGTCCAATACTAAATTAATCCTTTTTTCCATCCAGAATTATGCTTAACTAAATTGTATTATCATAAAACAGTTCTAAACCTTTTTATTTACATGTTTAACCTTCAACTATTAAAAGAAATTTTCCCTCATAAAAATATAGGAGTTTTAAATGTCAATTGGCTTCAATTTCTATCAGAAGGCATGCATAAGTTCAAACAATTTTCTAGATACAGTGTATATGATTTAACTTGGTATTGTCAGGGTCAAACACTCATGCAAATACTTTGAGACTAATTCCAACCATAGGAGTAAATAACTCAAGGATGAAATAAAGAAACAGAGCCCACTGATTAAGGTCCTTATAGATGCAAATCAATTCAAATGACTGTATATCAATAGTTCATTAATCTACAGATAACTTTCTATTGGTCCCTAATCCAATGACACACAAAGGCACAAAGCATTGACATCTCAAGCATATAAAACGAAGAACAGAATGGATTTATTGTATGTATAGTACATCATAAAACAAGCCATACAAAAGACTAACCAATTTTGTCAGAGGACTTTACCTGAAGGACCCTGCTCCGTAGGGCTATACCATCTATCAATTCAATGAATGATTTTACATATTATTAACCTGAACGCCTTTGGCCAACCCCTTCAAGGGATCCCATTTCATAATCCACTTAAAAAGGGGGGTAGGATACAAACTGCAGAGCCTGAATACCACGCCAAGCAGAGGGGCACTTAGACCTAGAAACTCGTCTAACTGTCTCTAAGGCAGCAACTTTAAGTAAAAAAATTACAGCATGACCAACTGGACCACCAAAATGTTAATGTCGCTATTTGAAGCTATGTGATTGTAAGCACTCTGTGCTAATGCTTTAGAATCAGCAACGCCTCAATTCCCTTTCTAAACATTTTTCCAGACAGCAACAGTTCTCGCCTCAGAATTTCCAATTGAACCAGGCGGGTCTCCCATGGAATTAGTTGTAAAATAACTTATGAATTCACATTCTTCAGATGAATCTTATTCATATTCTATTAGTCGAATATTTCCACAATCACAAACTCACAGACCAAACAGAAAATCAAATTATAAGAACACCCCATCCCTAAACTAAAAAATAATCACAAAATTGCGCTGAAACACGAAGAAAAGCTCCCCTTAAAAATCAGACCGGTGATGTGAAGCATCAGTAGGGAACCCCAGATTGGAGAAATGAGAAACCATAGTTTATTCTTACGTTCGTATTTCTTCTCAAACTCCCCTGTAAGATGCCTCTTGACAAAGGTAATTTTCCCTGTAAAGCACGTACTTAAATCTCTAGACCTGGACAAGCTTGCAAGTGAAAGAAAAGATCCCTACACTAAGATTTATACCAAAATACAGTACTCTAAATTCCAATAATCTAGACCTGGACAAGCCTAATCGAATAAGACGACATACAATGACTAATAACCCCCACAACTATAGACAATCGAAAACGTTCAACACAGATTTAACCGAATCAAAAACTCAGCGAACAAACGCAATACCTGTACCACCGTCGCCCACAATAACAATTTTGAAGCTCGGATAATCAACAGTCTGCTGATTTGGTAGAGCCTGAAACAACAGCAACAAATGTATACAAGCAAACTGATTAAGCAAAATCAGAACAGAACTCAAAAACGGTAACAGGCTAACAGATCAAAAAACACACAAATTTACTAAAAGCAACAGCAAATCGGATAATCGCAAGAAAATCAATCAAAATTTAATAAAAAAAACAACAAAAACAAAGCAGATCGAGGGAGAATAGCAAGAGAGCTTACCATTTTCTGTATTCAAATTCAGAAACGGAGATTTGAGTGTGTAGAAGCTTCGATGAATTGTAGAGAGTCACGAGAGATCGGAAAAAAGGGGTTTATAAAGAGGAGGTTAAGGAGACCCTATTCGGATTACTATTCATCCAAACCCTAGAAACTGAAATCCGCTTCTTCTAGCCTTGATTCACTGAAATTGATGATGATAGAAGCTTTAAAGATTGATATCTAACGAGAATTCGAAGTTAAATGGAAGAAATCAGAAGTAGATTAAAACAGAGGTGATTATTGGAAATCACAGAGTTGGGAACCCCCGAAACAAAACTGATGGTGAGAAAGAGACTATGAGGGAGACGAACGGAAAGAGAGGAGAGAGAGACGGCGGTGAGAGGAGAGACGGCGGTGAAATGAGGGGCGGTGGTGAGATGAGAGGCGCTGGTGAGTTACGATGGTCAGAGGGGATGGTGAAAGGGGGAGGAAGAGAAGGGGCTTCTGCACCTTTTTTTTTGGTAATACATGGAAATAAAAAGATACAGACCCAACATAAAGGGCCACAAGAAGCAAAAAAACCAAAACCTATCTTGGATCAGGACCAGAACATATTCTACTCACTGCAATACCACAGTAGTCATTATACAATAGATTCTGAATTTCCGGTGGGGGGTCTGTAAAACATAAATTCCAGCTTTGGTAGACGGTGCCAGCTTAGCTAACATATCAGCACAAAAGTTACTCTCACGATAGCAATGGACTACTCTAAACTGAGGGACCCTGCCAAGAATGAGCTTGATGCTTCTGATAGTCTTGTTGAGAAGTTGTTCCATAGCTTCAATCTGAGGTTCGTTAATCATTTGGACAAGTTCGAACTAATCGGATTCAATGATAACCTTGGCATATCCTTGCTCCACAGCAATCTGAACTCCTGAAAAAACCGCCCAAGCTTCGGCGAGGAGGGGGTTCCCAGAGCCAATGTTATGAACGAATCTGGTTTTCCACTGCCCATTATGGTTACGAAAAACGCCCACCTATAGTCCCCGATTCTTGATGCCAGGCTCCATTGACGTAAATCTTTACCCAGCCATCAGGGGGTTTGCACCAGTATACAAGTCTCTCAACTGAGCGAGGGACCTTACGCAACAAAGAAGGTGACCAACTGAGTTTGCAATCCTCAATGAAATTCTTTATGGCACTGTATCTATCAAAAGGTATTTTGTTTGGTTCTTGGAAAATACTGCAGTTTCTCCATTTCCATAACCACCAAGTTGTCACACAAAATATAAGATTCCAGTGGTAATCCCACACCTCACGACTGTTTCTTTCAGGATTCATTTTCCACCAAACCTAATTATTGGCATTGAAAAAATCAGGTATAAAATTCAAAACCCCAAATTTCAGCCAGATAGACTTGCTTTCATTACAGTCGCAAAGAGCATGGATTGTTGTTTCCGCCTCCAACCCGCAAATTCCACATATATCATATGCGATCAAGTGTCTTCTCTGTCTCTCTACATTTGTGAGTATTCTGTTTTGGAAGGCCAACCATATAAAATGTTGAATTCTGCTCGGGATTTTAAGTTTCCAAATTAAACTAAGCCTTGGGCATGTTTGATGAAGAGAAGGCTGAGTTAACATCTCATACAGATTTTGAAGAGAAGGAACCTGAAGCTGTTTTGTGCCATATAACATCACCACTATCCATATAGCCCGCATTGACCTCGGAAGCCGCAAGATGTAAGAGAATATGAGTTGGCAGGAGAGTTTCAAAACTTGACCAATCCCATATACCATCATTTAGCACATAATCATCGACTCTTTTCTCAATCTGATCTCCCGGAATGTTCTGAACAAGTTCCACCAACGGCCTGTCAAATAGCCAAGGATCCAACAAGAAACGCTCTTGTCTCCCTCCCTTGGCACGTAAAGAATTCCTTTCTGAAACTCAGGTAAAATCATCAGCAAACTTCTCCATAAATAAGATTTACTACGTGAAGAGCCAGTTAAGGAGAAGATATCAGATTTTGGAAAATACTTTCCTTTCAGAACTTTAACCCATAGAGAGTCAGGTTCTCTGATTATTCGCCACAAGATTTTCATAAGCAGATCAATATTATGAAGTCTACTTGGTCTCAGTCCAATTCCTCCATAACTACGGGGTTGGCAGACTTGCTCCCATGGAATAAGGTGCATCTTCCTCTTACCCTCTGTGCTCCCCCACAAAAAACCACGATTAGCTTTATCCAAAGCTTCTGAGGTTGCTGATGGTAACAAGTTTGTTTGCATTATGTGATTTGGGATACCATTGGTAACCGCCTTGATGAGAGTAGCTCGCCCGGCTAAGGATACGCATGAAGCTTTCCAACCTGATAGACGAGCTTGAACTTTGTCAACTACTTCATTAAAGGTGCTCTTCTTGACTCGTTCTTGCAGTAGCGGAACTCCAAGGTAATTGCCTAAGTTCGCCGTTAAGGGGCACCACATCTGCGGCTCATAGCGCAGGCCATAGCTGGGTTCACATTCTTCGAAAAACACATTCGAGACTTGTTTAGACTCACCTGCTGACCAGAAATCTCACAAAATTCAGCAAGACAAGATTCCATAATTGCAATTTGCTCCATTGAAGCTTCACTAAAGAGCAGAAGATCGTCAGTGAAAAAGAGGTGGGCAATAGCTGGACAACCCTTAGCACACTTGATTCCTTTCCAACCGCCTGATTCTACTTTAGATTGGATTAAGTGGCCTAATCTTTTCAAACAGAGGGCAAAAATATATGGCGAGAGAGGATCTCCTTGGCGAATTCCACGGGGTGGGGGAGAACGGCTCAATCATATTCCCATTAATTAAGATTCTCATTGAGGGATTTGAGATGCATTTGAGGATCAAATCTACCCATGAGGAAGGCATTCCAAGGCTTTTTAGAGTATCAATCACAAAATCCCACCGAACCCTATCATAGGCCTTTTCAAGATCAATCTTAATTGCCACTACCCATTTCTTGCCTTTCCTTGTTCTCATTGAGTGCATGATTTCCTGGGCCACAATGATATTATCATTAATCTGTCCACCTGGAATGAAACTGCATTGATTAGGGCCAATCAACTGGTGAAGGAGGGGTTTAATTCGATTGGCAATCATCTTTGTAATTGTTTTGTAAATTACGGAGCATAAGCTAATTGTCGGAAATGAGTAAAATTAGTGGGGTTATCTGATTTAGGTATGAGCACTAAGAGTGTTTCATTAATCCCAACAACATCAGATTTACACCCTCGAAGGCATCTAACACAACTCGCACAACTCCTTGGCTAACTACATTCCAGTGTTTCTGGTAGAACCCTGCAGGAATCCCATCAATGTCGGGAGCCTTAAGAGGGCCCATCGAGAAGGTTGCTTCCTTTATCTCAACCACGGAGATATGTTTGAAGGCCTCTTGCAACACGTTCATCTCAAGATAGGATAGATATATTATAAATATTTTTATTTTCATTTTATTTATTATTAGGGTGGTATGGAAGAGCGGGATTCAGTCCCGGGAAGAAACTTTTACTGTTCATTCCCTGTACTAAGGCTCTATTTCTTTTTCAACTTATTTTTTGTTCAGTTCAGTATCAATCAGTTCAGTTTATTATCATTCAATTTAGTTCAGTTCAGTTCAGTTTTGTTTCAGTATTCAGTATTCAAATTCAGATTCAGTATTCATTATTCAGTATCTAGCATTCAACATTTAGTATTCAGAATTCAATATTAAGTTTCAATTTATGCATTATATTCATATTATTAATGTTTATTATTACTCATAAATATTAAAAAAGCAATGAATATTAATGATAATATCATTTCAATTTCAATTTTAGTTCATTTCTATTTATACATTATATAAATATTACTCCCTCCATCTTTTTAAAATAGGCCTTTTAACCACTTTTTCAAATATTTTTTTTCTTATCATTCTCAAATATCTAAGCATTTTTTGGATTTTTTTCTAATTATACCCTCATTTGTCTCATTATCATTAATTGCAATGGAGTGGAAAACTAAATATTAATTAGAGGGTAAAATAGTATATTTCTGCCATAATAAATTGTTTCTTTAAAAAGTGTGAAATGTGTTAAAAGACAAGTAAAAAAAGATGGAGGGAGTATTAATTAATATCAGTACTCACAAATAACAACAAAGAAAAAGAAACCAATAATAATATTTTTAAAATTATTAATTATTATTTCTACCATAAATAATTTTGTAAGAAAAATAAATAAATAAATAAAAGTAATAATGTTTTATAAATATTGATAATAATTAAAATAATAAGGTAATATTCATAACAATAATTACAATAAATAATAATAATAATAATAATAATAATAATAATAGTTTATAATGGTATATGTAATTATTATTATATATAACAATTAATAAATTTTATTAGAATATATAGTATTATTAAAGTGTTATTAATTATTATGTATTTTAATATTTTTAAAATATTATTTATATTATTAATTATAATTTAGTTTCAGTATTGTTCAGTTTCAGTATTTTCAGTTCAGTTTCAATACAGTTCAGTTCAGTTCAGTACTAATCAGTTCAGTTCAGTACACCTACTTATCAGTTGAAAAGAACAGGGCCCAAGGCTACCATTTCTAAAGGGTTGCTTATACTAGCGCTTTCTTAAGGATTTTATATAAAAGGCAACCTTTTACTATAATTTTAATAAAGGGTAGCTCTTATCCCATATTTCAACACAAATGCAACCGTTTTAAGGCAACCCTTTACCATTTCCGTTTCAGTAGGCCATCTATGGCATAGTGGATGATTGATTATTGTGTTTGTTATTCTTTGGTGGAGGCTTACATGAAACAATGATTGGTTGAGGTAGCGGGGAGTGTATACGATGTTGTTGTGCAATTGGTTTTGGAGACGGATTGAGTAAAGTATGGTCCCAAGCTGAGTTTATATTGTGACTTTTGGAAAACATGGTTTTGTAAGGAAATATGTCTTCTTGAAAAGGGACATCACATGATAAAATTATATTTGTTGAATTTGAGTCAAAACATTGATGACTATGATAAACAAGAGAAAAACCCAAATAGACACACAGTGTGGACCGAGGCTCAAGTTTATTTTTTGAATATGGCTTAAGCCAAGGGTAGCATAGAGTGCCAAACATTTTTAAAGACATATAATTTGGTTGTTCCCCAAACAATTTTTTAAAAGGTGACTCATTGTTTAAAAGTGGCGTTGGCATACGATTGATTAAGTAAATAGCATGATGATACGCAAAAGACCAAAAATTAGATGGAAGAGATGCCTCATGCATGAGTGTTCTTGCTGTTTCAATAATGTGTCGATGGCGACGTTCAGCAAGAGCAACCCGTTGAGGTGTATACGGTGGAATTAATAAATGTTCAATGCCATCGGAGTTTAGATAAGAATCAAGGCTTTTATATTCACTACCACCAGCTGTATAAAGGGACAAGATTTTTTGATTGAAATGTTTTTCTACAACAGGATGAAATTTTTGGAAAAAATCCTTAACCTCGCATTTATTTGTCAATGTATATAGCCAAATATAGCGAGTGAATTGATCCAGAAAGACACAAATAATATAATTTTTTATCAACAGGTAAAACCGGAGACGGACCCCATAAATCACTAAATATAATTTGCAAAGGTTAAGTGCTATTTAAAGTAAAATTTTGAAATGGTTGGCAATGAGATTTATTCGATGAACACGAATTACAAAGGCTGAAAGTACCATGCTTAGAATAAGGTAGAGAAAACCTATTTAAAATAAATTGCAAAGTTCGAAAATGAGGATGACACAAATGTCGGGGCCATGTATCAGGAGAGACAAGGAAGGAGGTGTGATGAGCTTTTGGTGTACTTAGGGATGAAATTTTAGGCCACTCATACAGTCCATCTTTACTCTGGCCTCGTACCAACGGTCTGTAGGTTTTCAAATCCTTTACCAAAAAATGAAATGGAAAGAATTCAATAGAGGTTAGATTATCTTAGCATAATTTAGAAATAGAGAGTAAATTACGTTTAATAGTAGGTGCACACAAAGTATGAGACATATGAAAAACTTTATTTGATGCATTCAACTCAGTTAAACTAGTATGAGTTATAGGAATTTTATTACCGTTGCCCAATGAGACATCTTGATTGCCTTTGTACTCTTGCAAGTTTTGTGGATCCGTAGTAATATAATGAGTTGCGCCGGAGTCGACAACCCAAGGGTCTGACTGTGTCTTTGTTCCGAAGATGTAGTTCGCCTTTGCCTCAAGATGATTATGGGACCGAGAACGATAAACATTTGTAGTATGGCCTGGCTTGTTGCAAAGTTGGCACCGAGGAGCATAATTAGTTTGAGGTCGCCACTGAGGAGAGTGATTGGGGCGATAGGTGTAGTGTAATGGTTTGTTGGTATTGTTATGCACCACGTTGTTCGAAGCTTGACAATAATTCTTATTGTTGTATGGAGGCCTATAATTGTTTCTTACGGCAACAACAGCCGTTATAGGAATAGGTTTGAACCTAGACTCCTCATGATGAAGGAACAATTCATGGTCAAGTAACTTATCATATAGTTCTTCATAGGAAATTGTGGTGTCTCGGGCTCCTGTAGCTGCAGAAATTTCATGATATTCAGGTCCAAGGCCACTGAGAGTTTTGACAACCAATTCTGATGAGGAGACAGGAGCCCCAATAGTAGCAAGTTCATCCGAGAGAGAGCGAATGCTTCGTAAATATTTTGTGATTGTAGTAGAATCCTTTGAGAGGCGAGCAAGCTGGTCCAAAGGCTGAAAATCTGAGTTTGAGATTTGGAACTGAGGCCATAAGAGCATTTAGGATAAGCTGGTCCCGGCGAAACTAGAGATTGAAGGTTTTTTTTGAATTTTCATCATCGGCTGAGGTAGGTGGGGCTGATCGGTTTCCATCCATGTGGCAAAAAAGGTCGTATGCATTAGCATTGAAAACTGGGCCTTCTAGGTTGCGAAATTATGACTGCCATTGAGTTTGACAGGTAATTGAGAGGCTGGATTGAATTGGATGATTGTGGTGTTGCTGGTTGTGTTATCAGCATAAGTAATAGTTGGATTTGTTCCAGAACTAGTAGACATTCTTCAAAAGGAAAAAAAGAGAATTTAGGATCAAACTCGTTTTAGTGTTGAAGGAGGCTCTAATACCATAAAGAAGCACAAGAATTGGATAAAGTCAGGTTGTTTAATCAATGAAACAGCTCTTTAAATACAAATTGATGCAGCAATTAACTCCTTCAAGAGAGGAGCATGATTAACAGCATAATCAACAATGTGGTTATAAGTTACAGAATAAAATCCCACGAATAAAGGGATAGTAAAACAACCAATTGACTAAGTAAATGTCACGTTCTAATACGTTGAGCATGGTGAGTGCTTGCTCAATTGATTACAAACAACTCACTAGATCCAACCTGTGCAGTCGTATCACTGGTCTCAGTGATATGGAAGCTGCTGATTGCACTTGTGCTACCATAGTTGGTGATATCTTCGGCCCTGTCCGTAAAACTGATAATTTATTGAGAACATTTTTGACTGGCTGCAACCGGAATATTCCTGAATATTGTTGCATTGCCTATAAACTCTCTAACTGATCAATCTACTATTTTACATATATATGTTTTTTGGCTATTACTTAGGGAAATTGTAAAAAATATATAGTTTAAGTTTCATACTTACTAAATTAACCTTTTATATTTTCTTTGTACTCTCTGACCAATTTTAAGTTTTCATTCTTCTCCCATACATTCCATTTACTGTTCACGCTACTATCCACGTTATTGTTCACGCTACTGTAGATTTTTTTTAATTTTTCATCTTATTTTGACATTATCTTACAAACGGTTCATTTTTTTGACATGTCGCTTTAGAATTTTTTGTTTGTCTCATTTTTATCTTTGAAAAGCCATACATTGTGATATAATTTTTTGAATTTTTTTTCGGTTGTTCGATATCTGGTAAGTAACTGGCAAATAACTGGTAAGAATCGTATTTTCATATGTTTCAATTTCTGTATTTAATTCAACAGAATCTAGTAAGTATCTGGTAAATAACTGGTAAATAATTGGTAAGAATCGTAATTTGTTTTTAATTTTTGTTTTTAATTCAATAGAATCTGGTAGGTATTTGGTAAGCAACTGGTGAGAATCGTATTTTCATTTGTTTTTAATTTCTATTTTTTGATTCAACAGAATCTAGTAGATATCTGGTAAGTAACTGGTAGGTATCTGGTAAAAATTGTGAATTTAAAAACTACCAATTTCTTACCAAGTAAACACTAGTTTCTTGTATGAAAATTGCAAATTTAGAATATTACCAGTTAATTACCAAGTGAATACCAGTTTCTTATATGAAAATTGCGAATTTAGAAAACTACCAGTTTCTTATATGAAACTTGTAGCTTTAGAATACTAACAGTTTCTTACCAAGTAAATATCAGTTTCTTATATGAAAATTGCGAATTTGGAAAACTACCAGTTTCTTACAAGGTAAATACTAGTTTCTTAAATGAAAATTGTGAATTTAGAAAACTACCAGTTCCTTACCAGGTAAATACCAAATAACTACAAGATACCCAAAAGAACGAAAATGGAAAATCATATACAAATCTAATAAAAACACCTCAATATCTTTAATTTTTATCAATCAAAAGAGAAGTTCAAAAGCTATAATCAAACAAATAAGTTGTGAATCAAATCAAAGCTTGATAAACTTTATATCCAACAATCTCATCACCACTCAGGCAATTCATCAAACACCTTATGTGCAAACTCTTTATATCCAACATAGATTCAAATCTGAAAACAAATCAGTGAAAACCAAATTAAATCAGAGATTCAGCTTTTTATCTAACAAATCTGAAAACAAAATAACTTGATATAGATAACCGAATCAAATCAGAGATTCAAAACGAAAATCAAATCAAAATCAAAAACAGATAAAAAAACCTAATGAAATTCAGAAATCTTATTTGTTTTTGTAGAAATCGGTTATAGAATGAATGAAGTTATCGTTTTAAGATTCTTCAATAGTGCGCCAATGAAAGATCGTGTAGAGCGAAATTGATGAAAATATGAAGAGTGATGAAATTTGGTGGTGATTGAACGGTTTATTAAAGGGGAGAGTAAGAGAGATGAAAGGTTTGCTTTGGAACATTTATATGGAGATTTTAAAACTTGTTTGGTCAGAGAAAGTTAAGAGCCAAACGTTGGGGTGAAAAGGAAACTTTAATTTTGATACATTTATATATAAAGCCCTATTACTTATCTATCTATATGAAATAATGCCAATTAACATTAAATAAACCATCTCTTATAAGTGGTTAGTTTGCGTTCTGTTTTTGCTTTGTAATAATGAAGCAAACGCTTAGCTTCTAGGCTTCTTATGTATTGCTTCTCCCTTCCATATCTGTTTGTCAAATAATAATATCAGTTGCTACTACTTTATAACTACTTTACTCTCTTTTTAAGAATTTTGAAGAGGTTAAGTATTGAACCTAGGACCTTCCATTACTAACATTGAGTGGTGTACCAATTGAGCTACACCTAATTGGTAACTACTTCACCCTTCTATTTCTTCGTTTTTCTTTCTCTTTCTTTTTTTAATGAAATTGTGAAATATGGATTGCATTTTGCAACAAATTACTTGTGCTATTGTTAGGGTTTGTTCTTTTTTGTTTTTAATTTTTTATATTTTTGAGAAAGAGATGAAAATAATTTTATAGCTAAATTGTTAGGATGTTGTGTCCGTACAACCCATAAGCCCATTATGTTTTACTACTACTTTGGGCTTCTTACACAAATACCTATAAAAACTAAAATAATTTGGGCACGCTATAAACTATTTACAAATTTTCAAAAACTGTAGAAAATAATTAAAAAAATATCATGTAGTAGTTATTTGGTAAATATCTAGTAATCGTCTAGTAGTTATCTAGTAAACATCTAGTAGATCGGTATTAAATGTGTAGTAGATATCTAGTAGATTGATTACTAGATATTTACCATATATCTACTCCATAATATTTACGTAATTATTTTCTCATGTTTTTGTCAATTTATAAATTGTTTATATTTTTTGGTATACATGTAATTAGTTTGACTTGATGGTGAATTTTGTAAATATTTTAGTGAGACATGTATATTTTATTTTTGACAATTTCCCCTACTTATTCAGCACGTTCAAAGCCCGTTTTGATGCTAGCCCATTGTTTATTTGTATCAAGGCATATATGTTAGTCTTGTAAATTGGTGTTTCATCATTTAGTTTTTCCCTATCAGCTTTCTTGCCGAATCCATTTCTTCTTCCTCTCTATACCTTTTGGTTTCTGAGTTTCTATGGATAAGCCTTGATGGCGTGTCGTGTTTTGGCAAGTTTGTTGAAGGCAGCTACTTGATGAATTGTCGAAGGCAGTTACTTGAGGGGTTACTCTTCTTCATCAGGTTATAAATACCTTTGTTTCTTCTGCTAAGGTTCATGACTTGTATTTCTTAGTTTTGGGTTGTATTCTCTTTTCAATTCTTGAGTCTTTGTTTTAAATTTATTCTTGTTTATAGTGTTAAAACTGAGATTTTTTTCTAGAATTGTAATCTTCATTTTTGTGCCTTTAGAAGTCATCAATAAAGCAACCTCCCATCCATAGATGTAATTATAACATTCCGAAAAGAATGTTATAATGAACTAAGCAAAAATTCTATGTGTTGATTTCGTTTCTGCTTTATGTCTATGCTTTGAATGTTTGATATTTGTCATTTTACTGTTCAAGACTCAAGTTCTTTCGAGTTCATCCATAAAAGTTGGAGGCACAAATAAGTTACGATAGACTAGATTATTTTGATATTCAATATGTCTATTTTTCAAGTGTTTTAAAAAAAGTCGCTATGCCGATGCTAAAATGATAAAGATAAGTTGATGCACCTCCTCATCATATTCACATGTGTACGTAAAAGGTACGTAAAAGGTGAATGCTTTGACATTTGCAACCGTATCTTTCCTATGATATATTTGGAGTTAATTTATTGAAGGAAAAAGAATTCAATTGAATTGAAAATAGAATTCAATTGAATTTCTTTTCTCTCTTAAGTATTTTTGTTTGGAAAGTTACTAATAATTTTTTTTGATATTGCCAAAACTACCCTTATATAACACATCTTAACTAATTTTCAAATAGAAACCAATTACAATTAAAACAACAAAATTATCAACAAACGTATTACAGCATGCGCTAATTTGGCTGATTTTGCAAAATGCAAATTATAAATAGGCAAAATTTTCTAATCATTGTCCAATCAAAGCAACTAATCAATGCTTCACCTCCTAAATTTCCTCTGTTAAGTGCTTTAGCAACAGCAACATCTAAACTCAAATCAACTCCAGAGTTCATCGATGTATTTTCATCCCCGATTTTCCCTTCAATTTCTGAAGAAATGTCTCCCTCAATTACTCTTCAGACAAAAATATATGTAAGTGACAACTCAACTTTCTTCCGCCTCATTTGATCGATTAAAATTTTATTGATTTACAGTTGAAACACTAGAAGAGAAAAAGACTGGTTGTGGATTAGCTCTTGACCTTTTATACTAAGTGTTTCTCATCCAAAGAGGGTATGAGGTGAATCGATCTTGGATTAAGACAACAATAAGAAATCATAATCTAAGCTTAAAGTTAGTGTAGCGGCAAAAGCTCCATGGATACCTCATATGCCTACACATGGAATGATATTGTTCACTTTAGATCTAAGCCCTCATCATGACCGACAATTAAGGGGAGCGAGTAGAGCAACCGCTCAGGGCCCCAACTTTCGGGGACTTCAAAATTTGGTTCGGTATAGTATGAGTATAAGATATATATATATATATATATATATATATATATATATATATATATATATATATATATATATATATATATATATATATATATATATATATATTAACGTATAGCAGAAAGACATAAATCTTTTGTGTTGTGGTGGTTGAGGCGCACAGTTCTGAGCGTGATGGGCAGGGTTTGAATAGTCTTGGGCCCCTTTTTAACATGTAACTCAACTTTTTTTTTCTTTATAACTTTATTTTTAATAATAAAAAATTATATTTCAATTATATTTATTAACATCCCCTTAGCACTTTTTTTATAACTCAATTCATTTTTGTCTTTGAAAATAAAGTTTATTTTTTTAATAATAAAAGTTATATTTCAATTATATTTATATACATTAAAAATGAGATTAATATTTTAAAATTTATTAATCAATATAAAATATTTATTTAAAAAAGGTCAATATCAAACGATAGCCATTTTAGTAAAAAAAAATAGTTATTGAAGCTAAACAATTAACTTTGTAAGTTAATTATTATAATCAATGTTATTACAGTATTTTTTAAAAGATACATTTTATATTTTAAAATTTTTATCTCTCAAGTCTTTCAAAGTAAAAATAATTGACAAAAATTTTAAATATATATTATTTTACTGTTTGTAAGTAATAATGTAACATATACCTTTTAACTAAGTTTTGTTTCAATTTCTTATTATGGTAGGTCACTTTTTTTTATCACAAGCAAATACTTTTTATATTTAATTTTCTTTTATTTTTTTTATCTATAATATTAAATGAAAAACATATTGAATATAAATATTTGATAAACACTTTTGTTTTGAAAATAAAATAATATTAGTATAATATTTTCAATATATATACATATATGTATTTTTGATATCGTATATTAACTAAAGCAATTTTATCAAACAGTCGCATTCAGAGGTTCAGGTCCTAGGAAAATTGGCTGAGAGTTAATCGGTTTGGGGTTTTACAAGATATGAATGAAAATACGGAGCCAATTATGCAAACTTGGGCCGAGGTTATGGTGGAATTCCGTTGATGGTGGAAAATCAAGTCACACATGAGCCAATGGATGGAAAATTCATCGATATTTCAGAAGAATCTGAGTAAGAAAATCTAGTTGAGAATGACACCGATGAAGAGGATAACTTTCCGCTAGAAGAGAATTTTGAGTCAGATTGTTCACAGCCTAAGAGAGGTGTCCTAGGCTCGTGGGCGGACTCTACGGAGCGAGAAGTTACAAAACTGAAAGCCAATTAGCTAACACCTGTCAGGCGAGAGTTTTCATTCACCTCTTACGATGAAAGCTTTTGGCGTCAGATAGCGAGGGAGGCACTATCCCACGATACCCACGAAAATAAAAGTTATCTGTTTGAGCTAAGCTGGAACACAAGGAACAAGCTAAGCTGGAGCTCAAAACTCCTCTGAAGTTCTCTCCTTAGCTGATAGTTCTCTTTTATTAGCTGATTGGTTGTTTGATTATTTTTGTTTTTCATCTTTCTAATTCTCTGTTTATTTTCTTTTATTCGAAAAGATCGAGCCCGGTTCTCCAGCCTCCGCTTTTACCCAAAACAAATATTAAAAAATATTGTATTTTTATATCTTAAAAAAATTAGTAATTTAGATAAATTTATTGGGAAAATATGATTGAAATTTGCTTCAAAAAATGTTCGTATATTAAGAACTTTCAAATGACAATATCGAACCCAAAGATTTCAAGGGCCTATATCTTCTCTTTTGCTCAGGGCACCGGAAATCTTCGTGATGGCCCTGGCCCTCATGGTTTTACTCTTGAGCTAACATCGAAGCATGATATAGGAAATCTACCTAATATGGGAAATATATACAAGATATAGTTTAATACAATAGATTTACTCTAATAGTACCATTGGGGATATTGTCCATGTATATCCATATTTTTTTTTGAAAAGAGAGCTTTAATTGTAGGAGTTGAGATTTAAACCTCAAACCTCTTTATCTATCTTTGATAGATGTACCACTTGGACTAGTCCAATTGGTATATCCATATATATATATAACCCTTTCTTCTCCTTCTTTGTAACTAATGTGTGAAATTATTCACATCCCAACATGAGGAGCCACAAATGCATTAGCTTTATTTTATTACCTTCTCGAATCTGAATATAACAACATTAATTTCAATTCCTACTCCAACCATGTGATTGAAGAAGTTGTTTAATTTTTGAAAGATATACAAGTATCCTTTAAGAAATGTTTATTCATTATTTTTCTAATGCTTTTTTTGTTGAAAATTTATGGGCTTCGACAATGTTGATTTGATACACTACAAGAAATCAAGCTTTTTGTGACAACATATATTGTCCCAGAAAGCAAAAAGTTGTCACATATAACATTTTGTGACAATAAATAGTTGTCACAAGGTCATCGCTAATAACTTTGTAATAGATAATATATGCCATATTTGCATCAAAATGTTGTCACAAATATTTCAATTTTTTGTGACAACAATTTCTTGTGACAACTTTAGTTGTAACAAAAGAGAAAATATTATCGTCACAAATAAGCTTCTTGTCACCAATAATACATCAAAATGAACTAAAAATACATAACCTAAAAAAGTCGTCACACAAAATTTATTTGTGACAACTGATTACATGTTTTTTGTTTCTAGTTAGACTTATGCCTGATTTCTCTTCCATGTATCTATTTCTATGTTTTATCATTCATGAAGCATGCTTAAGACAAGATTCAAACATCAGCGAAGACAAACAGATTTCTGAAACTAAAAAGTGAAACAATTAGATCAAATGAAGCTAATACATGAATTTTTATGAAAAATTGAAATAAACACAGCTTATAAGGTGTGCAGTTTATTAGCAAATGAATAGAGCATAGTTGTCAAGGTGCTCGGCGTAACCCTGGCGTTAGGGGGGTAAGCGCGCCTCAAGGCAAGGCGCAAAAAAGGCGTGCACCCTAGGAACGCTAGGTGCATAAAATTTGCAAGAAAAAATTCTTGAAAAGTGAAGTAAATGCAATAACAATACCAAAAAAAGAACTAGAGGCTAGATATTTATAGTGCAATATGTAAATTTTACTTGCATATGTACATATGCATGTAAAATTTACATATTGCACTACGAATATCTAGCCTTGGGTTAATATAGCCTTCATAGAAATTGAATTAGGAATATATAGCCTTAAATTATTGTTAAAACTCTTCAAAACACATATTAAAGTAAGATATTTGAAAAATAAAAGTGTACATGAGGCGCGCCTAGGCGTACAAGGCGCACGCCTGATGAACGCTACCTCGCCTTGGGTAATAGAGAAGAACTCAAAACATATAAACAAGTAAACTAACTAACTAAAAAGCAACCAACTAGTTGTTACTTAAAGTGGCGAGGACTCTAGAGTAACCCAAGTTTTGAGTTTGAGTTTTGTGTACGAGAGTACACAGAGGTATAATTTGTCAAATACCTAGAACACAAAATTTTTAGATATAAGAATCAATGGGGAAACTTTTTAAGGGAACATATGAGTCTAATATAGAAACTGTTAAAGGAATTAAACTTAATTAACATAAGAATGAATGGTAAAGTACATTGATATACATGTGTAAGAAAATTGAAAGGAATGAACAAGTGCTAGAAATGGAAATGCATGAGTCATCAATTAGTTAGTAAGAAGTGTCAACACATGGTTGCTTGTGGCAGTAAAATAAAGACAAGTGTCATAGTGTTAATAGGCTAGTGATGACTGTTGGTTTTTTGAAAACTGCTATATAAGGGGACTTGTAATTTACAGATGAATCATCCCATTCCCAACTTCTCCTTGTCTAATAAATATACTAAAAGTTTTTTATTATTACTTTCCATGCTTACTTTTTTTTAGTTAATTAATTCCTCTTTCACTCCAATAAAGTGGTACCATAGCTAGTATAATTTGAAGTATGCTCTATGGTTGCATTATTGTCTTACCTTTCACATCAAAAAAGAATTATTATTAGTGTCTGAACCACGATACAGCCCAGTTCCGAAAAAAAATTCCTCCAAATTTTATTTCAAGAAACCCGAAAAAATGAATACCAATATTCCGTTCAATTTTCCTTAGCTTACCAAGACCAATTACAAAAATTGGTGCATTAAAATGAAGGCAATACTCGGAGCCCAAGATATTTGGGATATTATTGAAAAAGGATATACCATCCCAGCTGCAGATGTGCAACTGTCTCAAGCAGAAAAAGACAGTTTACATAAGAGTCATCGTAATGACCAGAAGGCTCTTAGTCTAATTCATCAAGGATTAGATGAGGTGATGTTTGAGAAGGTGGCGGAAGCAACCACCTCTAAACAAGCTTGGGACATACTCCGAGTTTCTCTTCAAGGAGAAGAGAAAGTACAGAAAGTATGACTCCAAATGCTGAGAGGAGATTTTAAAATGATTAAGATGAAAGAGACGGAAGCAGTTATGGGCTACTCCTCACGATTAAAATCAATCGCTAATCAAATGTGACAATATGGCGAAAAAATGGAAGAATCAAGAATTGTTGAAAAACTTCTATGATCACTACTACCGAAGTTTGATTATATAGTAGTGGCTATAGAAGAGGCACGAGACACAAGTGCAATGACGGTTGATGAGGTTGTTGGCTCATTGCAACCACATGAGGAGAGGCTAAACAGAAAGAGAGATGAGTCTATTGAACAAGTCTTAGCAGCAAAGGCTTCATTCAAAGAATGTGAAAATAGCCAAAATAATAGTCATTACAGACGAGGACGTGGTAGAGGTCAAGGAGGAAATGGAAGCGGAAGAGGACGTGATAGAAATCAACAAAATGAAAGAAATGGCAATATTGACAGAATTAACCAGTCCACAAGAGGCAGAGGCCGTGGACATGGACAAGGAAGAGGAAGAGCATACTAGAGAAAGAATGATGGACGTGACAAGTCCAATGTTTAATGCTATAATTGCTAAATTTGGCCACTATGCATCAGAATGTCTGAGCCCACCAAAGCATGCAGAGGAAACTACGAACAACATTCAAGAAGAGGATGTAACCAACACGATATTACTAATCCGTGAAGGTGAAAATAGTCAAAAAAATAACATATGGTCTCTTGACAATGGTCCAAGTAACCATATGTGCGGAGACAAGAAGATGTTCGTAAAGCTGGACCAGTCGTTCAGTGGAAGTGTTATTTTTGGGGATTCCTCAAAAGTTCCTATTCGAGGAAAAGGAACTATTCTTATTCTTTTAAAGAATGGAGAGCACCAATTCATCAGTAATGTATATTATGTTCCAAACATGAAAAGCAACATTTTAAGTTTGGGACAGCTGTTGGAGAAAAACTACCAAGTTCACATGATGAACCAAAATTTGGTGCTATTAAACGAGATAAGGAGCTGCTAGCTAGTGTGCCAATGTCAAAAAACAGAATGTTCACTCTTAATATCAAGACGGATGTAGCAAAGTGCTTAAAAGCTTGCGTGAAGGAATCTGATTGGCTTTGGCATTTGAGATTTGGGCATCTCAATTTTGGAGCGTTAAAATTGCTAAGCTAAAAGAAGATGGTGCATGGTCTTCCCTCGATTGATAAACCCTATCAGCTTTGTGAAGGATGTCTTTTTGGAAAACAATCAAGAAGTAGTTTTCCAAAAGAGTCCATGTCTCGAGCAAATGCACCCCTTGAGCTAATTCATACTGATGTTTGCGGACCAATGACACCAGTATCATTGGGAGGCAATAAATATCTCTTTCTATTCATTGATGATTATAGCAGAAAGACGTGGGTTTATTTTCTGAAAGAGAAATCAGAAGTTTTTGAAGCATTCAAAAAGTTCAAAGCAATGGTGGAAAAAGAAAGCGGCTATTAAATCAAAGCCTTAAGATCCGATAAAGGGGGAGAATTTACTTCAAATGAATTCAAAAGATTCTGTGAGCACCATGGAATTCTTCATTTCCTTTCACTCCCAAGATCACCACAACAAAATGGTGTTGTGAAAAGAAAGAATAGAACAGTGATTGATATGGTGAGGAGCATGCTGAAAGTAAGAATTTGCCCAAAGAGTTGTGGGCAGAAGCGGTTGGTTGTGCCGTGTAAATCTTCAACTGATCCCCAACTTCAAGCATTTCAGATTTCACACCCCAGGAAGAATAGAGTGGGAGAAAGCCTACTATCTCTCATTTTCATGTTTTTGGAAGTATTGCACATGTTCATGTTGCTGATGAAGAAAGAAGAAAGTTAGATGATAAAAGCAGAAAATACTTGTTCATTGGTTATTCTGAATTTTCTAAAGGTTACAAGATGTTCGATCCTGATAAGAGAAAGATGATTATGAGCAGAGATGTCATAATTAACGAGGAAGCCACTTGGGAGTGGAACAATGATAAGAAGAATTATAGTTTTTATCCTTTCACATGGATGAAAACAATGAGCATGATCGAAAGGAACCTGCAGTCACAACATCAGTGACAAGTAGTCCTATTTTAAGTGCATCACCTGGACAAGAAGAAGATGAAAGTGAAAGTCCTGGACAAAGATTGAGAAAGTTCTGACATATGGAAGATCTTTATGATGTCATAAGAGATCTCAATGAAGAATTAACTCTATACTGTCATCTCATTGATAGTAATCCCATTGATGCTGAAGAAGCAATGAAAGATAAGAAATGGAGAAAAGCCATGGAGGAGGAGATCTATGCGATTGAAAAGAATGAGACATGAGAGTTAACAAAACTTGCAGCAGACAAAAAGCCCATTGGAGTCAAATGGGTATTCAAGTTGAAGAGAGATGCAAACGAAGAGATTGTTCGACACAAGGCGAGGCTCGTTGTGAAAGGATACAGTTAAAAACCTGGTATTGACTATGATGAAGTATTTGCACCAGTTGAAAGAATGGAAATTATCCGACTGGTGATTTCCATTACTGCCCAAAACGGATGGAAGATCCACCAAATGGATGTAAAGTTAGCATTTCTGAATGGCTACTTGGAGGAAGAAATCAATATTCAGCAACAACCGGGTTACATTGTCAAAGGCCATGAAGAAAAAGTGCTGAAACTGAAAAAGGCATTATACGGACTCAAGCAAGCACCAAGAGCTTGGAACAGTCGTATTGATAAATAATTTTAAAATAATGGATTTGTCAAATGCCCGCATGAGTATGCCTTATACGAGAAGGTGAAAGGTGGAGATATGCTGCATGTTTGTCTCTACGTGGATGATCTCGTATTTACTGGGAACAATCCTCGAATGTTTGATGATTTCAAGAAGACTATGACTCGCGAGTTCAAAATGACTGACATTGGGCTGATGTCTTACTACCTTGGTAAAATGATGATGGAATTTTTATTTCTTAAAGTGGCTTTGCCAAGGAGATAGTGAAGAAATTCAAGATGGAAATTTGCAACCCTGTTAGTACTCCGATCGAATGCAGTTTGAAATTGACCAAGGATGAAGATGGAATCAAGGTGAACCCGACAATTTTTCGAAGTCTGATCGGGAGTCTCAAATACTTGACGTGCACAAGACCAGATATTTTGTATGCAGTTGGACTAGTGAGCAGATATATGGAAGAACTAAAGGAATCTCATTGGAATGCTGTAAAAAGAATACTCCGTTGTGTCAAAGGTACAACTAATTTTGAATTACAATATTCAAAATCTGACGAATTCAAATTAGTTGGCTACAGTGATAGTGATTGGGCCGAAGATAAAAATGATTGAAAAAGCACTAGTGAATTCGTATTTTTTCTTGGTGACACCGCGTTCACTTGGAGTTTAAAGAAGCAACCAACTGTGACGTTGTTAACCTGCGAAGCTGAATATGTAGTTGCAACTTCATGTGTATGTCATGCGATATGGCTACGAAGATTATTGAAGGAACTTCAAATGACACAACGTGATCCAATTGATATTTTTGTCGATAACAAGTCAGCCTTGGCATTAGTGAAAAATCCAGTCTTCCATGATTGGAGTAAACACATTGACCCGAGATATTATTTTATCAGAGAATGCATTAAGCAAAAGAAAGTCACGTTAAAATACGTGAAAACCCAAGATCAAATTGCTGGAATCTTTACGAAGCCAATGAAAGATGATGTGTTCAATCAGATACGGGGCATTATTGGAAATTACTAAAAATTAAGTTTAAGGGGGACTGTTAAAGGAATTAAACTTAATTAACATAGGAATGAATGGTAAAGTGCATTGATATGCACGTGTAAGAAAATTGAAAGGGATGAACAAGTGCTAGAAATGAAAATGCATGAGTCATCAAGTAGTTAGTGACAAGTGTCAACACATGGTTGCTTGTGGCAATAAAATAAAGACAAGTGTCATAGTGTTATTAGGCAAGTGATGACCGTTGGTTTTTTTGAAAAATGCATATAAGGGGACTTGTAATGAACGGATGAATCATCCGATTCCCAACTTCTCATTGTCTATTATACTTCTTTCATCTTTTTTTATTGGTCTTCTAACACATTTTATACTTTTTAATGAATCAATTAATTAATGCAGAAAAATACTATTTTACTCTCTAATTAATATTTAATTTTTCACTCCATTGCAATTAATGACAATGGGTCAAATGAGGGTATAATTGAAAAAATAATCCAAAAAGTGCCTAGATATTTGAGAATGACAAGTAAAAAAATATTTAAAAAAGTGACTAAAATACCTATTTTAAAAAGATGGAAGGAGTATATAGTAAAAGCAAAGTTTTTTATTATTACTCTGCTGCTTCCTTTTTTTTAAGTTAATTAATTCCTCTTTCTCTCCAACAGAAACAATTTTCCAAAGTTCAAAACTATTCCAATTCCTTGGAATTGAAACTAATACACAAGTATTGCTTCAATTTTAGTCTAACAGTATGAGTAGCCATTAAAGCAAATTCATATTTAAAAAATAGGGCATATAAAACGATATTAGCATATTCAAGTCCGACAGTAGTACAATACAAGATATGCAATAACATACTTACATAGTATTAAAAAGCAAGTGAACTAACTAATAATTACGATTAAGAAGTTCAAACATTACTCATACTAGTACACTTATTTTTAGGACCATTAAAAGACCTATATCAGAGCAATTTCTACTAAGCAAAACAATTAGCAAGTGTATATACTTGTATTTAATATAGAAAGACCAACAGGGAGCAGTGTTGCCAAAAGCGTTATGCGCTCTCCAGGCGCTAGGACCCCAAATTGCTTGAGGCGCTAGGCACTTGCCCGAGCGAAATGAGAATCTACATGGAAATAATCTAAACACTCAGATGATAATAGTATAAAATCTCCTTTTCTTTTGGTATAAAATATCAATATAATATTGAAGAAAGAAATTTTGTAAATTTCCTTTTCTAATATTAATCTTCTTTCCTGTTATTAAATATTTTAAATTTATTATTTTAGTCTTCTTAATTTCCTTTTCTATTGATATTAAATTAAGAATATAACAAAACTAAGTAAATAAATATTTAATTTGCACATTTCAAATCTCGTTATTTTTGCAATTAAATTTACATTAAACTATGTTGTTTCCCATATACAAACTTCTCAAAATTATCCGTTTACATTATAAGTTAATGCAATTTATTATGCAGATTTCAAAAACTTATATTGGACTAAAATCTCATTAATTCTGCACTTTAATTTGCATTTATTTATGTTGCTTCCCGTTTAATAACTTCTCATAACTCAAACCTAAATATTCTCCTGACATTATATAATCTGATATTATTACGTTTATCCTCTTTCCATTTCTACTGGTATTAAATTCAGAATATAATATAACTTAGTAAGTATATAATCTTGCACTTAAATTTACATTTACTCGCAATTATCCGCTTATAGTATAAATTAATTGCAATTAATTATGCTGATTTCAATTTCCATTAATTTTGCACTTAAATTTGCATTTATTTTTGTTATTTTCCATATAATTACGAATTAATTGCATTTAGTTTTGCTATTTCCATAAAAAACTTTCACAGATTACATTCCAAACTAATTGAGGCGCCGCCTTGGTCGCCTGAATTTAAGGCTAAAGCGATCGCCTAGGCGGCGCCTCATTGAAGGCGCCTCGCCCAGGGGTTGCTGAAGCTCTCCAGCACCGACTGGTGGTGCCTGGGTGCCTAGGCGAGCGCTTGTGGCGCTTTTGACAACACTGACAAGGAGCAGGCATAATAGAACAAAATAGCTTTGTACCTTATCGTAAATAATACTACATTTTTTCAAAACTTTGAAGATACAAGTATCAAGTCTAGAAATATATTCCTGGGTCATCGATTAAAGAATAGAACAATAGGTTTGATATCAACTCTGATCATTGTGGAAGTTCGTAATTCTTTTCAGAACTACGTGCGATACAATAGCATGAGGAAAGAACATAAGAAAGAAACCATAAAATGGAATCATATATGTAAATATGTTATGTTATACCTAACAAAAGGCAATAGTTAATTCTGGTCTCAAAATACAAAATTGTGATCCAGGTCCAGCGTAGTTGGCATGACGAGGAGTTACTCTCATCAAATAAACAAATAATGCAGGAAATTATAGTGATGAACATACCACACTAGTAAATCTAGTCATAAATTAAAACGTTGACATTTTTAACTCATTATACAAGTCTGAATTAAATTCAGGAATAATGGGAAGCCAAATTTTGACGAGAACACAAACAACAGTTAGGGAAAAATCTGTTGGATTATAAACTTGATCCATATTAATGGAAACCAAAAGTCCAAATTCAATCAATTGGAGTCGAAGCCCACAAATCCAAAATGTAGTAAATTTAAAGTATGCAGATTTTTTTTGTGTGATAACCAAATTCGAGGCTATTAACTACAACCAATTTGGAGGCCATTAAATTAACTAAATAAGTTGGCTATTAATTGTATTAGTTGGAGGTGGTGGTGAGTAATTGTCTTAGTTGAGAGTTGTATAATTCACCTATAAATAGGTGAGTTGTTTAGTTATTTTTCATCAACAAAAATAAGAACTTTTTGAGAGAGAAAAGAAGTAAAGAAGCGAGTTATAGTTTTGTATTTTGAGTGGGAGTGTTCTTCTAATATCTTTGAGTTTAATAAAAGTTATTCATTTGAGTGTTTTAATTCCAACAAAGTGGTATCAGAGCCACGTACGAAAGTTGATTACGCTTTCGAAAAGTTCCATTTTCAATTGCAAAAGTTGAATTTTAGGAACTCTAGACGTTGCAGTAGCCTAGAAAGCGTTGCAAAAGATAGAAACGAGTGTCGCAGAAAGCTGCAGAAAGTGCTACAATACGTCCATTGTGTCGCAAAAGACTCCAGAAGTGTTGCATTAGCCCATGTATGATTAGAATAGTTATTTGAGTAAGATGGCGAATAGTGTGGCATCGTTTCAAGTTCCAGCACTCAACAGCAACAACTATGACAATTGGAGTATCAAAATAAAGGCTCTTCTCGGAGCACATGTTGTTTGGGATATCATAGAGAAAGGCTTCATCGAGCCCAAAAATGAAGCCTCTCTCACACGAGATCAAGCTACAACTTTGAAGAATTCTCGAAAGAGAGACAAGAAAGCTCTCTTCCTCATCTATCAAGCATTAGTGATGTTGGTTTTGAGAAAATCTCAAGCGCAACCTCCTCCAAGCAAGCATGGGATAAGTTGCAAACCTCTTACAAAGGAGTCGAAAAGGTGAAGAAGGTCCGTCTCCTAACACTAAGAGGTGAGTTTGAATCCTTGCACATGAAACCATCCGAGTCTATCTCTAATTACTATTCTAGAGTAGCAACCATTTGAATCAATTGAAAAGAAATGGTGAGAAGTTAGAAGATGTAAGGATAATCGAGAAGATACTCCGTTCGTTGGATCCAAAATTTGAGCACATTGTGGTGACGATTAAAGAAACCAAAGACTTAGAGGAAATGATGATCGAGGAACTCCAAGGATCACTACAGGCCTATGAAGAAAAGCACAAGAAGATGCAAGGTATCTCTGAGAAACTCCTCAAGCTATAACTCAAGGATACGAGGGAAGGTCAAGGCAATGGTAGAAACAACCATGGAAGAGGCAGAGGACAAGGTGGCAGACGAGGTGGTAGCCATGGTTGTGGATGAAGTTGGAATTACAACAATAATTCCAGCGATAACTACGAAAAAGGAGAAAGTTCTACACAAGGTCACGGAAGAGGCAATTCGAACGCGAGGTATGACAAATATTAAGTTCGGTGTTATAGTTGTCAAAAGTTTGGGCATTATGCTTTAGAATGAGGAGCTCATAATGATCCAGTTGAAGAAAAGGCAAATTTTATGGAGGAGAAGATCGAGGAGAAAGAAACGCTATTACTAGCGTATAACAACAATAATGATCATCAAGACAACACTTGGTATCTCGACACCAGTGCAAACAACCAAATGTGTGGAAGAAGGAACATGTTTGTAGAGCTTAATGAAGCAGTAAGCGGCGATGTTTCATTCGGAGATTATACAAAAATATCAGTGAAGGGAAGAGGTATTGTCCTTTTTAGAGCAAAAGATGATAGTCACCAAATGATTTCAAATGTCTACTATATGCCTGGTATGAAATGCAACATTCTTAGTTTGGTCCAACTCTTAGAAAAAGGCTATGATATTCATATGAAAGATTGTAGTCTTTTTATAAGATATGGAAATAGGAATCTAATCGCCAAGGTACAGATGATGAAGAATAAAATGTCCCCTTTGAATATAAAAAATGATATTGCAAAGTGTCTAAAGACTTGTTACAAAGACACATCGTGGCTATGGTATCCTTGATTTGGGCATCTAAACTTTGGAGGATTGGAGTTGTTATCCAAGAAGGGAATGGTTAGAGGTTTACCATGTATCAACAATCCCGATCAATTGTGCGAAGGATGTCTGCAAGGGAAGAAATTCAGAAGAAGCTTTCCAAAGGACCAAACTATAGAGCCAAGAAGCCGCTCGAGCTCATCCATACCGACGTGTGTGGTCCTATTAAGCCAAGTTCTGTCACTAATAGTAACTACTTCCTTCTCTTCATTGATGGTTATTCAAGAAAAACTCGGGCATATTTCCTGAAGTAGAAATCAAAAGTTTTAGAAGTGTTTCAGAAGTTTAAAGCAGTAGTGGAAAAGGAGAGCGGTCATAAGATCAAAGCCATGAGATCTGATTAAGGAGGAGATTTCACATCTAATGAATTCAATGAGTTTTGTGCAACACATGGAATCCATCAACCCTTAACGGTTCCTAGATCCCCCCCAGCAAAATGGTGTGGCAGAAAGAAAGAATATAACAATTCTTAACATGGCACGGAGTATGCTCAAAAGCAAGAAACCATCCAAGGAGTTTTGGGTGGAACTAGTGGCATGTGCATTCTACCTATTAAATTGTTCTCCTACAAGAAGCAAGTGGGGAAAGACACTATAAGAAGCATAGAGTGGAAGAAAGCCCAGAATTTTCCATCTTTGAGTCCTCGGGAGTGTTGCTCATGTTCATGTACCGGATGAGAATCAAATCAAGCTTGATGACAAAAGCAAAAGTTTTATTTTCATCAGTTATGACTCAAGCTCAAAAGGCTACAAGCAATACAATCCGAATGAGAAGAAATTTATGATCAGCTGAGATGCGATATTTGATGAAGAAGGAGAATGGAACTCTGATTCTCAAATGGAAGACTTCAATTTTTTCCCATTCGAGGAAGATGAGTCGATAATACCTGAGGAACTAAGACAACTTCAACAAGGCCTCATAACTCCACCAACTGCTCCTACTCATAGAGACGGGTCATCATCATCATCATCATCTCCATCCTCAAGAGGGACTAAAGATGGAAGAGAAGTGCATCGCTTGAGCTCATCCATGCCAATGTTTGCTGACTAATGACACCAACATCATTGGGAGGCAACAAATATTTCTTACTATTCATTAATGGCTATAGCAAAAAAATGTGGTTCTATCTTGTAAAGGAGAAATCAGAAGTTTTTGGAGCATTCAAGAAGTTTAAGGCACTCATTGAGAAAGAAAGTGGTTATTACATCAAAGCCCTGAGATCTGATAGAGGGGGAGAGTTTACATCAAATGAATTTAAAAGATTCTGTGAGTATTATGGAATTCGTCATTTCTTGTCAGTCCCGAGATCACCACAACAAAATGGTGTTGTTGAACGAAAGAATCGAACCGTGATGGATATGGTGAGAAGTATGCTGAAAAGCTAGAATTTGCCCAAGGAGCTATTGGCAGAATCTGTTGATTGCATTGTTTACATCTTGAACCGATCCCCAACAACAAGTGTATCAGATATGACACGCCAACAAGTGTGGAGTGGTAAAAAGCCAAATATCTCCCATTTTAGTGTTTTTGGGAGTGTTGCACATATTCATGTAGCTGTTGAAGAAAGGAGAAAGCTAGATGATAAAAGCAAAAAATACTTGTTCATTGGTTACTCAGAATTTTCCAATGGTTACAAGTTGTTTGATCCTGATACTAGAAAAACTATCATCACTAGGGACATGACTATTAACGTGGAAACAATTTGGGAATGGTATAATGACAAGCAGAAGAATTATAGTTTTTATCCTTTTAACATGGATGAAAACAATGATTATATGTGGAGGAGCCAACCATAGCATCAACATCATATAGTCCCATTCCAATTACATCTCCAGGACACGATGATGATGAAAGTCAAAGTCCAAGAGAAAGATCTAGAAAATTTCATCTAGTTGAAGATCTTTATAATGCTACTAGAGAGCTCAATGAAGAATTGACTTTTTACTATCATCTTATTGATAGTGAGCCTATTGATGCTGAAGAAGCCATGAAAGATGAGAAATTGAGAAACATGGAGGAGGAGATCAATTCAATTGAGAAAAATAAGAGTTGGGAGTTGACAAAACTTTTAGCTGATAAAAAGGCCATTAGTATCAAATGGGTCTTCAAAGTAAAGAAGGATGCAAATGGAGAAATTGTACGACACAAAGCGAGACTTGTTGCGAAAGGATATAGTCAAAAGCCCAGCATTAACTATGATGAAATTTTTACACCGGTTGCCAGAACGGAGACGATCAGATTGGTGATTTCAGTTACTGCCTAAACTGGATGGAGTATCCACCAAATGGTTGTGAAGTCAACATTTCTCAATAGATACTTGGAGGAGGAAATTTATATCCAACAACCACCGAGTTACATCGTCAAAGGCCATGAAGAAAAAGTGCTAAAATTGAACAAGGCACTATACGGACTAAAGCAAGCACCGAGAGCTTGGAACAGTCGCATTGAAAAATATTTTCAAGAAAATGAATTTGTTAAATGCCCACATGAGTATGCCTTGTACGTGAAAGTGAAAGCTGGAGACATGTTGCTTGTTTTCTTCTACGTGGATGATCTTATTTTTACCGGAAATAACCCTCAAATGTTTGGAGATTTCAAAATGACGATGACCCATGAATTTGAAATGACTGACATTGGCTTGATGTCATACTATCTCGGCATTGAAGAGAATCAGAATGATGATGACATCTTTATTAGTCAAAGTGGCTTTGCCAAGGAGATCTTGAAGAAATTCAAAATGGAGAATTGCAATCCTGTCAGCACTCCAGTCGAATGCAGCTTACGATTAACCAAGGATGAGAACGGAATTAGCGTAAACCCGATAAATTTTCAAAGTCTGATATGGAGTCTAAGGTACTAGACGTGCAAACAACCCCATATTCTGTATGCGGTTGGGCTAGTTAGTAAATACATGAAAGAACCGAAGGACTCTCATTGGAATGTAGTGAAAAAATACTTTGTTATGGCAAAGGTACAACTAATTTTGGACTTCGATATTCAAAATCTAACGAGTTCACATTAGTCGGTTACACTAACAGTGATTGGGCTGGTGATAAAAATGACCGAAAAAGTACAAGCGGGTATGTATTTTTTCTCGGTGACATCACGTTTACTTGGAGTTTAAAGAAGCAAACTATAGTGACGTTGTCAACATGTGAAGCTGAATATGTTGCTACAACATTATGTGTGTCATGCAATATGGCTAAGAAGACTATTAAAGGAACTTCAAATGACATAACATGATCCAAATAATATTTTTGTCAATAACAAATCGGTAGTGGCGTTAGCAAAAAATCCAGTCTTTCATGACCGATGTAAGCGTATTGATACAAGGTATCATTTCGTCCGAGAGTGTATTGAGTAGAACGAAGTCACATTGAAGTATGTCAAAACACAAGATCAGATAGCGGACATCTTTACAAAGCCACTGAAGTATAACGAGCTCAATGGATACCTCGTATGCCTACACATGAAATGATATTGTTCACTTTAGATCTAAGCCCTCATCATGACCGACCATTAAGGGGAGCGAGTAGAGCAACCGCTCAGGGCCCCAACTTTCGGGGACTTCAAAATTTGGTTCGGTATAGTATGAATATAAGATATATATATATATATATATATATATATATATATATATATATATATATATATATATATATATATATATATATATATATATATATATATATATATATATATATTAACGTATAGCAGAAAGACATAAATCTTTTGTGTTGTGGTGGTAGAGGCGCACAGTTCTGAGCGTGATGGGCAGGGTTTGAATACTCTTGGGCCCCTTTATAACATGTAACTCAACTTTTTTTTTCTTTATAACTTTATTTTTAATAATAAAAAATTATATTTCAATTATATTTATTAACATCCCCTTAGCACTTTTTTTATAACTCAATTCATTTTTGTCTTTGAAAATAAAGTTTATTTTTTTAATAATAAAAGTTATATTTCAATTATATTTATATACATTAAAAATGAGATTAATATTTTAAAATTTATTAATCAATATAAAATATTTATTTAAAAAAGGTTAATATCAAACGATAGCCATTTTAGTAAAAAAAATAGTTATTGAAGCTAAACAATTAACTTTGTAAGTTAATTATTATAATCAATGTTATTACAGTATTTTTTAAAAGATACATTTTATATTTTAAAATTTTTATCTCTCAAGTCTTTCAAAGTAAAAATAATTGACAAAAATTTTAAATATGTATTATTTTACTGTTTGTAAGTAATAATGTAACATATACTTTTTAACTAAGTTTTGTTTCAATTTCTTATTATGGTAGGCCACTTTTTTTATCACAAGCAAATACTTTTGATATTTAATTTTCTTTTATTTTTTTATTTATAATATTAAATGAAAAACATATTGAATATAAATATTTGATAAACACTTTTGTTTTGAAAATAAAATAACAGTAGTATAATATTTTCAATATATATACATATATGTATTTTTGATATCGTATATTAACTAAAGCAATTTTATCAAACAGTCGCATTCAGAGGTTCAGGTCCTAGGAAAATTGGCTGAGAGTCTTGAGCATGTTAATCGGTTTAGGGTTTTACAAGATATGAATGAAAATACGGAGCCAATTATGCAAACTTGGGTCGAGGTTATAGATGGAATTCCGTTGATGGTGGAAAATCAAGTCACACATGAGCCAATGGATGGAAAATTCATCGATATTTCAGTAGAATCTGAGTAAGAAAATCTAGTTGAGAATGACACCGATGAAGAGGATAACTTTCCGCTAGAAGAGAATTTTGAGTCAGATTATTCACAGTCTAAGAGAGGTGTCCTAGGCTCGTGGGTGGACTCTACGGAGCGAGAAGTTGCAAAACTGAAAGCCAATTAGCTAACACCTGTCAAGCGAGAGTTTTCATTCACCTCTTACGATGAAAGCTTTTGGCGTGAGATAGCGAGGGAGGCACTATCCCACGATACCCATGAAAATAAAAGTTATCTGTTCGAGCAAAGCTGGAGCACAAGGAACAAGCTAAGCTGGAGCTCAAAACTCCTCTGAAGTTCTCTCCTTAGCTGATAGTTCACTTTTATTGGCTGATTGGTTGTTTGATTATTTTTGTTTTTCATCTTTCTAATTCTCTGTTTATTTTCTTTTATTCGAAAAAATCGAGCCCGGTTCTCCAGCCTCCGCCTTTACCCAAAACAAATTTAAAAAATATTGCATTTTTATATCTTAAAAAAAATTAGTAATTTAGATAAATTTATTGGGAAAATATGATTGAAATTTGCTTCAAAAAATGTTTGTATATAAAGAACTTTCAAATGACAATATCGAACCCAAAGATTTCAACGGCCCATATCTTCTCTTTTGCTCAGGGCACTGGAAATCTCGGTGATGGCCCTGGCCCTCATGGTGTTACTCTTGAGCTAACATCGAAGCATGATATAGGAATTCTACCTAATATGGGAAATATATACAAGATATAGTTTAATACAATAGATTTACTCTAATAGTACCATTGGGGATATTGTCTATGTATATCCATATTTTTTTTGAAAAGAGAGCTTTAATGGTAGGAGTTGAGATTTGAACGTCAAACCTCTTTATCTATCTTTGATAGATGTACCACTTGGACTAGTCCAATTGGTATATCCATATATATATAACCCTTTCATCTCCTTCTTTGTAACTGATGTGGGAAATTATTCGCATCCCAACATGAGGAGCCACAAATGCATTAGATTTATTTTATTACCTTCTCGAATCTGAATATAACAATATTAATTTCAATTCCTACTCCAACCAAGTGATTGAAGAAGTTGTTTAATTTTTGAAAGATATACAAGTATCCTTTAAGAAATGTTTATTCATTATTTTTCTAATGCTTTTTTTGTTGAAAATTTATGGGCTTTGAGAATGTTGAGTTTGATACACTACAGGAAATCAAGCTTTTTGTGACAACATATATTGTCACAGAAAGCAAAAAGTTGTCACATATAACATTTTGTGACAATAAATAGTTGTCACAAGGTCATCGCTAATAACTTTATAATAGATAATATATGCCATATTTGCATCAAAATGTTGTCACAAATATTTCAATTTTTTGTGACAACAATTTCTTGTGACAACTTTAGTTGTAACAAAAGAGAAAATATTATCGTCACAAATAAGCTTCTTGTCACCAATAATACATCAAAATGAACTAAAAATACATAACCTAAAAAAGTCGTCACACAAAATTTATTTGTGACAACTGATTACATGTTTTTTGTGACAACTTCAAAAAGTTGTCACAAAAAAATTATTTCTGATAATAATTGATGTCACAAAAAAAGTTTCAAAGTTGTCACACAAGTGAATATGTGACAAGAATAGTTGCCACAAAGATATTATTGCTAATAACTCCGTAACAGATAATATTTTCAACCTTGTCATAAAAATTGCAATTTTTGTGACAATAATTCTATTGTCACATAAAATTGATTGTTACAAATAGAGCGAATTGTCAAGTATCATACGATAATTTTTGTTGAAATTGCATGACAACTTTTATTTGTCGTCACAAATACTATCTGTGCTAATTTATATTGTCACATAATATGTGATAACAATATTTTACATCAGTTACAACTTTTTTCTATCACTATCTATTTTACATTAAATATTTGTAACAACTTTGAATTGAATGGAACTCGAATTTATAATATAAATTTTAACAAATCTGAAAAGATAAGAAGAAGAAATTTACAATAAACAAGAGTATATTTTACGCAAACAACCCTCTGAATAATGTAGCATATAAAAAAGAATAGATTTTACACAGGCAATGAGCTTTGTATAAACATTCTGCTGTATAGAGTACTTTTGATAGAAAAGATACTTGCATCGACACTCTTACAGAGCTAATTAATAGTAATGAGTCGTTTATGAACTCAAACATCACAGTCTAAATGTATACTTAACAAACTAGAACATGGACTACATTTATATTATTGCTACGACCAATTAAGCATCCAATATATAATATATGTAATTCTAAACAACTTGAGGAAATATGTATTTATAAACAGCCAACAAATATGTATTTCTAAGCATTAGAAGGAATTATCAATGACGAGATCATAATTATAATAAAGAAATATTACCTCATTTTTTATTGCAGTGTTCAGAGTTTACCTTCTCCATTTCATCAAATTCCTACATTAAGGGCTAAAATAACAGCATACAAAATGAAACAAGCATAACAATTAGAATACTAAAGAGCCAATATATTCAAATAAGCTTATTACTAATGTGACAGTGAGTATATAAGGTGAAAAAGAATTCCTCTAACACAGTTGAAAAGTGCTAAATGGTAATTTTTAAGAGTTTCGGCTAACATTGTTCAAAAGATCGGCATCTACAAATTCCAAAGTGAATGCCCAAACTTAAATCATCACTAGCTACGAACAGGAAGATACCACCAGAATATCAATGAAGAAATGAAACAATGAAATCCTATAGTAGACCTAGAACCTGTGTTTGCAGGGGTACATTACTTCTATCAGATGACATAATTATAGTAGAATGTATCAATCCATCAATAGATGGATTAATAGGGAGCTCAGACTTAAAATCATTCCTTTCAGATTTACTTGAACTATAAAATTTATTGTAGTTGTGAGTTTACAGGAACAAGGATGAGAGGTGTCTTTTTGTTTCTAGTTAGACTTATGCCTGATTTCTCTTCCATGTATCTATTTCTATGTTTTATCATTCATGAAGCATGCTTAAGACAAGATTCAAACATCAGCGAAGACAAACAGATTTCTGAAACTAAAAAGTGAAACAATTAGATCAAATGAAGCTAATACATGAATGTTTATGAAAAACTGAAATAAACACAGCTTATAAGGTGTGCAGTTTATTAGCAAATGAATAGAGCATAGTTGTCAAGGTGCTAGGCGTAACCCTGGCGCTAGGGGGTAAGCGCGCCTCAAGGCATGGCGCAAAAAAGGCGTGCACCTTAGGAACGCTAGGTGCACAAAATTTGCAAGAAAAAATTCTTGAAAAGTGAAGTAAATGCAATAACAATACCAAAAAAAGAACTAGAGGCTAGATATTCATAGTGCAATATGTAAATTTCACATGCATATATGCCTGTGAAATTTACATATTGCATTACGAATATCTAGCCTTGGGTTAATATAGCCTTCATAGAAATTGAATTAGGAATATATAGCCTTAAATTATTGTTAAAACTCTTCAAAATACATATTAAAGTAAGATATTTGAAAAATAAAAGTGTACATGAGGCGCGCCTAGGCGTACAAGGCGCACGCCTGATGAACGCTACCTCGCCTTGGGTAATAGAGAAGATCTCAAAACATATAAACAAGTAAACTAACTAACTAAAAAGCAACCAACTAGTTGTTACTTAAAGTGGCGAGGACTCTAGAGTAACCCAAGTTTTGAGTTTGAGTTTTGTGTACGAGAGTACACAGAGGTATAATTTGTCAAATACCTAGAACACAAAATTTTTAGATATAAGAATCAATGGGGAAACTTTTTAAGGGAACATATGAGTCTAATATAGAAACTGTTAAAGGAATTAAACTTAATTAACATAAGAATGAATGGTAAAGTGCATTGATATGCATGTGTAAGAAAATTGAAAGGGATGAACAAGTGCTAGAAATGGAAATGCATGAGTCATCAATTAGTTAGTAAGAAGTGTCAACACATGGTTGCTTGTGGCAGTAAAATAAAGACAAGTGTCATAGTGTTAATTGTCTAATATATATATTAAAAGCAAAGTTTTTTATTATTACTTTCCTTGCTTACTGTTTTTTAGTTAATTAATTCCTCTTTCACTCCTAAAAAGTGGTACTAGAGCCAGTATAATTCGAAGTATGCTCCGTGGTTGCAGCATTGTCTTACCTTTCACATCAGAAAAGAATTATTATTAGTGTCTGAGCCACAATAAAGCCCAGTTCCAGAAAAAAATTCCTCCAAAATTTATTTCAAGAAACCCGAAAAAATGAATACCAATATTCCGTTCAATTTTCCTCAGCTTAACAAGACCAATTACAAAAATTGGTGCATTAAAATGAAGGCAATACTCGGAGCCCAAGATGTTTGGGATATTATTGAAAAAGGATATACCGTCCCAGCTGCAGATGTACAACTGTCTCAAGCAGAAAACGATAGTTTACATAAGAGTCGTCGTAATGACCAGAAGGCTCTTAGTCTAATTCATCAAGGATTAGATGAGGTGATGTTCGAGAAGGTGGCGAAAGCAACCACCTCTAAACAAGCTTGGGACATACTCCGAGTTTCTCTTCAAGGAGAAGAGAAAGTACAGAAAGTATGACTCCAAATGCTGAGAGGAGATTTTGAAATGATTAAGATGAAAGAGACGGAAGCAGTTGTGGGCTACTCCTCACGATTAAAATCGATCGCTAATCAAATGTGACAATATGGCGAAAAAATGGAAGAATCAAGAATTGTTGAAAAACTTCTACGATCACTACTACCGAAGTTTGACTATATAGTAGTGGCTATAGAAGAGGCACGAGACACAAGTGCAATGACGGTTGACGAGGTTGTTGGCTCATTGCAAGCATATGAGGAGAGGCTAAACAGAAAGAGAGATGAGTCTGTTGAACAAGTCTTAGCAGCAAAGGCTTCATTCAAAGAATGTGAAAATAGCTAAAATAATAGTAATTACAGATGAGGACGTGGAAGAGGTCGAGGAGGAAATGGAAGAGGAAGAGGACGTGGCAGAAATTAACAAAATGAAAGAAATGACAATATTGACAGAATTAACCAGTCCACAAGAGGCAGAGACCATGGACATGGACAAGGAAGAGGAAGAGCATACTGGAGAAAGAATGATGGACGTGATAAGTCCAATGTTTAATGCTATAATTGCTCTAAATTTGGCCACTATGCATCAGAATGTCTGAGCCCACCAAAGCATGTAGAGGAAACTACGAACAACATTCAAGAATAGGATGTAACCGATACGATATTACTAATCCGTGAAGGTGAACATAGTCAAAAAAATAACATATGGTCTTTTGACAATGGTCCAAGTAACCATATGTGCGGAGACAATAAGATGTTCGTAAAGCTGGACCAGTCGTTCAGTGGAAATGTTATTTTCGGGGATTCCTCAAAAGTTCTTATTTGAGGAAGAGGAACTATTCTTATTCTTTTAAAGAATGGAGAGCACCAATTCATCAGCAATGTTTATTATGTTCCAAACATGAAAAGCAACATTTTAAGTTTGGGACAGCTGTTGGAGAAAAACTACCAAGTTCACATGATGAACCAAAATTTGGTGCTATTAAACGAAAAAAGGAGCTGCTAGCTAGTGTGCCAATGTCGAAAAATAGAATGTTCACTCTTAATATCAAGACGGATGTAGCAAAGTGCTTAAAAGCTTGCGTGAAGGAATCTGATTGGCTTTGGCATTTGAGATTTGGGCATCTCAATTTTGGAGGGTTAAAATTGCTAAGCTAAAAGAAGATGGTGCATGGTCTTCCCCCGATTGATAAACCCCATCAGCTTTATGAAGGATGTCTTTTTGGAAAACAATCAAGAACTAGTTTTCCAAAAGAGTCCATGTCACGAGCAAAGGCACCCCTTGAGCTAATTCATACTGATGTTTGCGGACCAATGACACCAGTATCATTGGGAGGCAACAAATATTTCTTGCTATTCATTGATGATTATAGCAGGAAGACGTGGGTTTATTTTCTGAAAGAGAAATCAGAAGTTTTTGAAGCATTCAAAAAGTTCAAAGCAATGGTGGAAAAAGAAAGCGCTACTAAATCAAAGCCTTAAGATCCGACAAAGGGGGAGAATTCACTTTAAATGAATTCAAAAGATTCTATGAGCACCATAGAACTCGTCATTTCCTTTCACTCCCAAGATCACCACAACAAAATGGTGTTGTGAAAAGACAGAATAGAACAGTGATGGATATGGTAAGGAGCATGCTGAAAGTAAGAATTTGACCAAAGAGTCATGGGCAGAAGTTGTTGGTTGTGCCGTGTAAATCTTCAACTGATCCCCAACTACAAGCGTTTCAGATTTCACACCCCAGGAAGAATGGAGTGGGAGAAAACCTACTATCTCTCATTTTCATGTTTTTGGGAGTGTTGCACATGTTCATGTTGCTGATGAAGAAAGAAGAAAGTTAGATGATAAAAGCAAAAAATACTTATTCATTGGTTATTCTGAATTTTCTAAAGGTTACAAGATGTTCGATCCTGATACGAGAAAGACGATTATCAGCAGAGATGTCACAATTAATGAGGAAGCCACTTGGGAGTGGAACAATGATAAGAAGAATTATAGTTTTTATCCTTTCACATGGATGAAAACAATGAGCATGATCCAAAGGAACCTGCAGTCACAACATCAGTGACAAGTAGTCCAATTTCAAGTGCATCACCTGGACAAGAAGAAGATGAAAGTGAAAGTCCTGGACAAAGATTGAGAAAGTTCTGACATATGGAAGATCTTTATGATGTCATAAGAGATCTCAATGAAGAATTAACTCTATACTGTCATCTCATTGATAGTAAGCCCATTGATGCTGAAGAAGCAATGAAAGATAAGAAATGGAGAAAAGCCATGGAGGAGGAGATCTATGCGATTGAAAAGAATGAGACATGGGAGTTAACAAAACTTCCAGCAGACAAAAAGCCCATTGGAGTCAAACGGGTATTCAAGTTGAAGAAAGATGCAAACGGAGAGATCGTTCGAAACAAGGCGAGGCTCGTTGTGAAAGGATATAGTTAAAAACCTGGTATTGACTATGATGAAGTATTTGCACCAGTTGCAAGAATGGAAATTATCCGACTGGTGATTTCCAGTACTGCCCAAAATGGATGGAAGATCCACCAAATGGATGTAAAGTTAGAATTTCTGAATGGCTACTTGAAGGAAGAAATCTATATTCAGCAACAACCGGGTTATATTGTCAAAGGCCATGAAGAAAAAGTGCAAAAAGTGAAAAAGGCATTGTACGGACTCAAGCAAGCACCAAGAGCTTGGAACAGTCGTATTGATAAATAATTTCAAAATAATGGATTTGTCAAATGCCCGCATGAGTATGCCTTATACGTGAAGGTGAAAGGTGGAGATATGCTGCATGTTTGTCTGTACATGGATGATCTCGTATTTAGTGGGAACAATCCTCGAATATTTGATTATTTCAAGAAGACTATGACTTGCGAATTCAAAATGACTGACATTGGGCTGATATCTTACTACCTTGGTAAAATGATGATGGAATTTTTATTTCTTAAAGTGGCTTTGCCAAGGAGATAGTGAAGAAACTCAAGATGGAAATTTGCAACCCTGTTAATACTCCGATCGAATGCAGTTTGGAATTGACCAAGGATGAAGATGGAATCAAGGGGAACCCGATAATTTTTCGAAGTCTGATTGGGAGTCTCAAATACTTGATGTGCACAAGGCCAGATATTTTGTATGCAGTTGGACTATTGAGCAGATATATGGAAGAACCAAAGGAATCTCATTGGAATGCTGCAAAAAGAATACTCCGCTGTGTCAAAGGTACAACTAATTTTGAATTACAGTATTCAAAATCTGACTAATTCAAATTAGTTGGCTACAGTGATAGTGATTGGGCCGAAGATAAAAATGATCGAAAAAGCACTAGCAAATTCGTATTTTTTCTTGGTAACACCGCGTTCACTTGGAGTTTAAAGAAGCAACCAACTGTGACGTTGTTAACCTGCGAAGCTGAATATGTAGTTGCAACTTCATGTATATGTCATGCGATATGGCTACGATGATTATTAAAGGAACTTCAAATGACACAACGTGATCCAATTGATATTTTTATCGATAATAAGTCAGCCTTGGCATTAGTGAAAAATTCAGTCTTCCATGATCGGAGTAAATACATTGACACGAGATATTATTTTATCAGAGAATGCATTAAGCAAAAGGAAGTCACGTTAAAATACGTGAAAACCCAATATCAAATTGCTGACATCTTTACGAAGCCATTGAAAGATGATGTGTTCAATCAGATACAGGGCATTATTGGGAATTAATAAAAATTAAGTTTAAGGGGGACTGTTAAAGGAATTAAACTTAATTAACATAGGAATGAATGGTAAAGCGCATTGATATGCACGTGTAAGAAAATTGAAAGGGATGAACAAGTGCTAGAAATGAAAATGCATGAGTCATCAAGTAGTTAGTGACAAGTGTCAACATATGGTTTCTTGTGGCAATAAAATAAAGACAAGTGTCATAGTGTTAATAGGCTAGTAATGACCGTTGGTTTTTTTGAAAAATGCATATAAGGGGACTTGTAATGAACGGATGAATCATCCGATTCCCAACTTCTCATTGTCTATTATACTTCCTTCATCTTTTTTTATTCGTCTTCTAACACATTTTTATACTTTTTAATGAATCAATTAATTAATACAGGAAAATACTATTTTATCCTCTAATTAATATTTAATTTCTCACTCCATTACAATTAATGACAATGGGTCAAATGAGGGTATAATTGGAAAAATAATCCAAAAAGTGCATAGATATTTGAGAATGACAAGTAAAAAAATATTTAAAAAAGTGATTAAAATGCCTATTTTAAAAAGATGGAGGAGTATACAGTAAAAGCAAAGTTTTTTATTATTACTCTCCTGCTTACTTTTTTTTAAGTTAATTAATTCCTCTTTGTATCCAACAGAAACAATTTTCCAAAGTTCAAAACTATTCCAATTCCTTGGAATTGAAACTAATACACAAGTATTTCTTCAATTTTAGTCTAACAGTATGAGTAGCCATTAAAGCAAATTCATATTTAAAAAATAGGGCATATAAAACGATATTAGCATATTCAAGTCCGACAGTAGTACAATACAAGATATGCAATAACATACTTACATAGTATTAAAAAGCAAGTGAACTAACTAATAATTACGATTAAGAAGTTCAAACATTACTCATACTAGTACACTTATTTTTAGGACCATTAAAAGACCTATATCAGAGCAATTTCTACTATGCAAAACAATTAGCAAGTGTATATACTTGTATTTAATATAGAAATACCAACAGGGAGCAGTATTGCTAAAATCGTTATGCGCTCTCCAGGCGCTAAGACCCCAAATTGCATGAGGCGCTACGCGCTTGCCCGAGCGAAATGAGAATCTACATGGAAATAATCTAAACACTCAGATGATAATAGTATAAATTCTCCTTTTCTTTTGGTATAAAATATCAATATAATATTAAAGAAAGAAATTTTGTAAATTTCCTTTTCTAATATTAATCTTCTTTCCTGTTATTAAATATTTTAAATTTATTATTTTAGTCTTCTTAATTTCCTTTTCTATTGATATTAAATTAAGAATATAATAAAACTCAATAAGTAAATAAATTTTTAATTTGCACATTTCAAATCTCGTTATTTTTGCACTTAAATTTACATTGAACTATGTTGTTTCCCATATACAAACTTCTCAAAATTATCCGTTTACATTACAAGTTAATGCAATTTATTATGCAGATTTCAAAAACTTATATTGGACTAAAATCTCATTATTTCTGCTCTTTAATTTTCATTTATTTATGTTGCTTCCCGTTTAATAACTTCTCATATCTCAAAATTATCTTTTACATTCCTAAATATTCTCCTGACATTATATAATCTGATATTATTACGTTTATCCTCTTTCCATTTCTACTGGTATTAAATTCAGAATATAATATAACTTAATAAGTATATAATCTTGCACTTAAATTGACATTTACTCGCAATTATCCGCTTATATATAAATTAATTGCAATTAATTATGCTGATTTCAATTTCCATTAATTTTGCACTTAAATTTGCATTTATTTTTGTTATTTTCCATATAATTACGAATTAATTGCATTTAGTTTTGCTATTTCCATAAAAAACTTTCACAGATTACATTCCAAACTAATTAAGGCGCCGCCTTGGTCGCCTGAATTTAAGGCTAAAGCGATCGCCTAGGCGGCGCCTCATTGAAGGCTCCTCGCCCAGGGGTTGCTGAAGCTCTCCAGCACCGACTGGTGGTGCCTGGGTGCCTAGGTGAGCGCTTGTGGCACTTTTGACAACACTGACAAGGAGGAGGCATAATAGAACAAAATAGCTTTGTACCTTATCATAAAGAATACTACATTTTTTCAAAACTTTGAAGATACAAGTATCAAGTCTAGAAATATATTCCTGAGTCATCGATTAAAGAATAGAACAATAGGTTTGATATCAACTCTGATCATTGTGGAAGTTCGTAAATTCTTTTCAGAACTACGTGCGATACAATAGCATGAGGAAAGAACATAAGAAAGAAACCATAAAATGGAATCATATATGTAAATATGTTATGTTATACCTAACAAAAGGCAATAGTTAATTCTGGTCTCAAAATACAAAATTGTGACCCAGGTCCAGTGTAGTTGGTATGACGTGGAGTTACTCTCATGAAATAAACAAATAATGCAGGAAACATACCATACTAGTAAATCTAGTCATAAATTAAAACGTGGACATTTTTAACTCATTATACAAGTCTGAATTAAATTCAGGAATAATGGGAAGCCAAATTTTGACGAGAACACAAACAACAGTTAGGGAAAAATCTGTTGGATTATAAACTTGATCCATATCAATGGAAACCAAAAATCCAAATCCAATCAATTGGAGTCAAAGCCCACAAATCCAAAATGTAGTAAATTTAAAGTATGCAGATTTTTTTTGTGTGATAACCAAATTGGAGGCTATTAACTACAACCAATTTGGAGGCCATTAAATTAAATAAATAAGTTGGCTATTAATTGTATTAGCTGGAGGTGGTGGTGAGTAATTGTCTTAGTTGAGAGTTGTATAATTCACCTATAAATAGGTGAGTTGTTTAGTTATTTTTCATCAACAAAAATAAGAACTTTTTGAGAGAGAAAGGAAGTAAAGAAGTGAGTTGTAGTTTTGTATTTTGAGTTGGAGTGTTCTTCTAATATCTTTGAGTTTAATAAAAGTTGTTCATTTGAGTGTTTTAATTCCAACAAAGTGGTATCAGAGCCACGTACGAAAGTTGATTACGCTTTCGAAAAGTTCCATTTTCAATTGCAAAAGTTGAATTTCAGGAACTCTAGACGTTGCAGTAGCCTAGAAAGCATTGCAAAAGATAGAAAAGAGTGTTGCAGAAAGCTGCAGAAAGTGTTACAATACATCCAGTGTATCGCAAAAGACTCCAGAAGTGTTGCATTAGCCCATGTATGATTAGAATAGCTATTTGAGTAAGATGGCGAATAGTGTGGCATCATTTCAAGTTCCAACACTCAATAGCAACAACTATGACAATTGGAGTATCAAAATAAAGGCTCTTCTCGGAGCACATGATGTTTGGGATATCGTAGAGAAAGGCTTCACCGAGCCCAAAAATGAAGCATCTCTCACATGAGATCAAGCTATAACTTTGAAGAATTCCCGAAAGAGAGACAAGAAAGCTCTCTTCCTCATCTATCAAGCATTAGATGACGTTGGTTTTGAGAAAATCTCAAGCGCAACCTCCTCTAAGCAAGCATGGGAGAAGTTGCAAACCTCTTACAAAGGAGTCGAAAAGGTGAAGAAGGTCCGTCTCCAAACACTAAGAGGTGAGTTTGAATCCTTGCACATGAAACCATCCGAGTCTATCTCCAATTACTATTCTAGAGTAGCAACCATTTGAATCAATTGAAAAGAAATGGTGAGAAGTTAGAAGATGTTAGGATAATCGAGAAGATACTCCGTTCGTTGGATCCAAAATTTGAGCACATTATGGTGACGATTGAAGAAACCAAAGACTTAGAGGAAATGATGATCGAGGAACTCAAAGGATCACTACAGGCCTATAAAGAAAAGCACAAGAAGAAGCAAGGTATCTCTGAGAAACTCCTCAAGCTATAACACAAGGATACGAGTGAAGATCAAGGCAACGCTAGAAACAACCATGGAAGAGGCAGAGGACAAGGCGGCAGACGAGGTGGTATCCATGGTTATGGATAAAGTTAGAATTACAACAACAATTCCAGTGATAACTACGAGAAAGGAGAAAGTTCTACACAAGGTCACGAAAGAGGCAATTCGAACGCGAGGTATGACAAATATTAAGTTCGGTGTTATAGTTGTCAAAAGTTTGATCATTACGCTTTAGAATGTGGAGCTCATAATGATCCAGTTGAAGAAAAGGCAAATTTTATGGAGGAGAAGATCGAGGAGAAGGAAACGCTATTACTAGCGTATAACAACAATAACGATCATCAGGACAACACTTGGTATCTTGACACCAGTGCAAGCAACTAAATGTGTGGAAGAAGGAACATGTTTGTAGAGCTCAATGAAGCAGTAAGCGGCGATGTTTCATTCGGAGATTATACAAAAATATCAGTGAAGGGAAGAGGTATTGTCCTTTTTAGAGCAAAAGATGATAGTCACTAAATGATTTCAAATGTCTACTATATGCCTGGTATGAAATGCAACATTCTTAGTTTGGTCCAACTCTTAGAAAAAGGCTATGATATTCATATGAAAGATATGAAAGATTGTAGTCTTTTTATAAGATATGGAAATAGGAATCTAATCGCCAAGGTACAGAAGATGAAGAATAGAATGTTCCCTTTGAATATCAAAAATGATATTGCAAAGTGTCTAAAGACTTGTTACAAAGACACATCGTGGCTATGGTATCTTTGATTTGGGCATCTAAACTTTGGAGGATTGGAGTTGTTATCCAAGAAGGGAATGGTTAGAGGTTTACCATGTATCAACAATCCCGATCAATTGTGCGAAGGATGTCTGCAAGGGAAGCAATTCAGAAGAAGCTTTCCAAAGGACCAGACTATAGTGCCAAGAAGCCGCTCGAGCTCATCCATACCGACATGTGTGGTCCTATTAAGCCAAGTTCTCTCACTAATAGTAACTACTTCCTTCTCTTCATTGATGGTTATTCAAGAAAAACTTGGGCATACTTCCTGAAGTAGAAATCAGAAGTTTTAGAAGTGTTTCAGAAGTTTAAAGCAGTCGTGGAAAAGGAGAGCGGTCATAAGATCAAAAGCCATGAGATCTGATCAAGGAGGAGATTTCACATCTAATGAATTCAACGAGTTTTGTGCAACACATGGAATCCATCGACCCTTAACGGTTCCTAGATCCCCTCCAGCAAAATGGTGTGGCAGAAAGGAAGAATATAACAATTCTTAACATGGCACGGAGTATGCTCAAAAGCAAGAAACCATCCAAGGAGTTTTGAGCGGAACTAGTGGCATGTGCATTCTACCTATTAAATTGTTCTCCGACAAGAAGCAAGTGGGGAAAGACACTATAAGAAGCATAGAGTGGAAGAAAGCCCAGAATTTTCCATCTTTGAGTCTTCGGGAGTGTAGCTCATGTTCCTGTGCCGGATGGGAATCAAACCAAGCTAGATGTCAAAAGCAAAAGTTCTATTTTCATCAGTTATGACTCAAGCTCTAAAGGCTATAAGCTATACAATCCGAAAGAGAAGAAATTTATGATCAGCTGAGATGCGATATTTGATGAAGGAGAATGGAACTTTGATTCTCAAACAGAAGACTTCAATTTTTTCCCATTCGAGGAAGATGAGCCGACAATACCTGAGGAACCAAGACAACTTCAACAAGGCCTCATAACTCTACCAAATGCTCCTACTTATTGATACGGGTCATCATCATCATCATCTCCATCCTCAAGAGGGACTAAAGATGAAAGAGAAGTGCATCGTATGAGAAGTCTTTGAGAACTCTATGAGGTGACTGAACAACTAGACAATCTTACATTATTTTGTATATTTGTTGATTGCAAGCCAGTGACATTTCAAGAAGCTACACAAGAGAAAAAGTGGAGAGATGCAATGCACAAAGAAATCAAGGCCATTGAGAAGAATGATAAATGGGAACTCACTTCACTTCCCAAAGGACACAAGGCGATAGGGGTTGGGGTAGAGACGTAGATAACCGAAAGTTGGTGCTGTTAAATGAGAGGAAAAAACTGCTTGCAAGTGTGCCTATGTCGAAAAATTGGATGTTCACTCTCAACATTAATACGGATGTGGCCAAGTGTTTAAAAGCTTGCATGAAGGAATCAGATTGGCTTTGGCATTTACGATTTAGGCATCTTAATTTTGAGGGCTAAAATTGTTAAACCAGAAGAAGATGGTGCATGGCCTTCCCCTGATTGACAAACCCCATCAGCTTTGTGAAGGATTTCTTGTTGGAAAACAATCTAGAACCAGTTTTCTAAAGGAGTCCATGTTAAGAGCAAAGGCGCTGCTTGAGCTCATCCATGCCAATGTTTGCTGACCAATGACACCAAAATCATTAGGAGGCAACAAATATTTCTTACTATTCATTAACGACTATAGCAGAAAAATGTGGGTCTATCTTGTAAAGGAGAAATCAGAAGTTTTTGGAGCATTCAAGAAGTTCAAGGCACTCATTGAGAAAGAAAGTGGCTATTACATCAAATCCCTGAGATCTGATAGAGGGGGAGAGATTACATCAAATGAATTTAAAAGATTCTGTGAGTATTATGGAATTCGTCATTTCTTGTCAGTCCCGAAATCAGCACAACAAAATGGTGTTATTGAAAGAAAGAATCGAACCGTGATGGATATGGTAAGAAGTATGCTGAAAAGCAAGAATTTGCCCAAGAAGCTATTGGCAGAATCTGTTGATTGCATTGTTTACATCTTGAACCGATCCCCAACAACAAGTGTATCAGATATGACACGCCAACAAGTATGGAGTGGGAAAAAGCCAAATATCTCCCATTTCAGTGTTTTTGGGAATGTTGCACATGTTCATATAACTGATGAAGAAAGAAGAAAGCTAGATGATAAAAGCAAAAAATACTTGTTCATTGGTTACTCAGAATTTTCCAATGGTTACAAGATGTTTGATCCTGATACTAGAAAAACTATCATCACTAGGGACATGACTATTAACGAGGAAACAATTTGGGAATGGTATAATGACAGGTAGAAGAATTGCAGTTTTTATCCTTTCAACATGGATGAAAACAATGATTATATGTGGAGGAGCCAACCATAGCATCAACGTCATATAGTCCCATTCCAATTACATCTCCAGGACACGATGATGATGAAAGTCAAAGTCCAAGAGAAAGATCTAGAAAATTTCATCTTGTTGAAGATCTTTATAATGCTACTAGAGAGCTCAATGAAGAATTGACTTTTTACTATCATCTTATTGATAGTGAGCCTATTGATGCTAAAGAAGCCATGAAAAATGAGAAATTGAGAAAACCCATGGAGGAGGAGATCAATTCAATTGAGAAAAACAAGAGTTGGGAGTTGACAAAACTTTTAGCTGATAAAAAGGCCATTAGTATCAAATGGGTCTTCAAACTAAAGAAGGATGCAAATGGAGAAATTGTACGACACAAAGCGAGACTTATTGCGAAAGGATATAGTCAAAAGCCCAGCATCGACTATGATGAAATTTTTACACCGGTTGCCAGAACGTAGACGATCAGATTGGTGATTTCAATTACTCCCTAAAATGGATGGAGTATCCACCAAATGGCTGTGAAGTCAACATTTCTCAATGGATACTTGGAGGAGGAAATTTATATCCAACAACCGCTGAGTTACATCGTCACAGGCCATGAAGAAAAAGTGCTAAAATTGAAGAAGGCACTATACGGACTAAAGCAAGCACCGAGAGCTTGGAACAGTCGCATTGAAAAATATTTTCAAGAAAATGAATTTGTTAAATGCCCACATGAGTATGCCTTGTACGTGAAAGTGAAAGCTGGAGACATGTTGCTTGTTTGCTTCTACGTGGATGATCTTATTTTTACCGAAAATAACCCTTAAATGTTTGAAGATTTCAAAATGATGATGACCCATGAATTTGAAATGACTGACATTGGCTTGATGTCATACTATCTCGGTATTGAAGTGAATCAGAATGATGATGACATCTTTATTAGTCAAAGTCGCTTTGCCAAGGAGATCTTGAAGAAATTCAAAATGGAGAATTGCAATCGTGTCAGCACTCCAGTCAAATGCAGCTTACGATTGACCAACGATGAGAATGGAATTAGCGTGAACCCGATAAATTTTCAAAGTCTGATCTGGATTCTAAAGTACTCGACGTGCACACGACCCGATATTCTCTATGCTGTTGGGCTAGTTAGTAAATACATGGAAGAACCGAAGGACTCTCATTGGAATGCAGCGAAAAGAATACTCTGCTATGTCAAAGGTACAACTAATTTTGGACTTCGATATTCAAAATCTGACGAGTTCACATTAGTTGGTTATACTGACAGTGATTGGGCTGGTAATAAAAATGACCGAAAAAGTACAAGCGGGTACGTATTTTTTCTCGGTGACATAAAGTTTACTTGGATTTTAAAGAAGCAAACTATAGTGACGTTGTCAACATGTGAAGCTGAATATGTTGCTACAACATTATGTGTGTCATGCAATATGGCTGAGAAGACTATTAAAGGAACTTCAAATGACATAACATGATCCAAATAATATTTTTGTCAATAACAAATCGGTAGTGGCGTTGGCAAAAAATCCAGTCTTCCATGACCGATGTAAGCATATTGATACAAGGTATCATTTCATCCGAGAGTGTATTGAGTAGAAGGAAGTCACATTGAAGTATGTCAAAACACAAGATCAGATAGCGGACATCTTTACAAAGCCACTGAAGTATAATGTGCTCAATCAATTGCGAGCGTTGTTGGGAATAACGAAGAATTAAGTTTAAGTGGGAGTGTTAAATATATTAAACTTAATTAAAGAAAAAGGAAAATTATGATTGGTAGTTGGCTAATATCAAAGATTGTGGCTGTATGCAATTGATAAAAAAGAAAAATTAATGAAATGGCGGCTTGAAAAGAATGCATATACTGCACATTGTTGACAAATAAAGATAGAAATCTCAACAAGATATTGCAGTTTGAAATTACGTGATTTGTGGGGCTCATATATATTTTCATGTCTGGCTTAAAAGCTCTTTATATAGAGAGCATAAATCTGCAGAATGTGAAGAAAAAAATAGTAAGAGATGTATAGTAAAAATAGAGTGCTTTGTGCTTTATTTCTCAAAGTATTATAATTTACTTTTGTTAATTACTTTTGATTAAGTTCTTTCCTCCAACAGACACAAGATCAAACTGCGGATATCTTCACTAAGTCGCTCACAAGCGAAAACTTCATCAGATTGAGAAGCTCACTTGGGATGACAAGATCAAGTTTAAGGGGGGTGTTGGATTATAAACTTGATCCATATTAACGGAAACCCAAAATCCAAATCCAATCAATTAGAGTCCAAGCCCACAAATCCAAAATGTAGTAAGTTATAAGTATGTAGATTTTATATGTGTGACAACCAAATTTGAGGCTATTAACTACAACCAATTTGGAGACCATTAAATTAACTAAATAAGTTGGCTATTAATTGTATTAGTTGGAGGTGGTGGTGAGTAATTGTCTTAGTTGAGAGTTGTATTGTTTAGTTGTTTTTTATCCACAAAAATAAGAACTTCTTTAGCGAGAAAAGTAAAGAAGTGAGTTGTAGTTTTGTATTTTGAGTGAGAGTGTTCTTGTAATATCTTTGAATTTAATAAAAGTTGTTCATTTGAGTGTTTTAATTCCAACAAAATCAACAATATGTAAAACAGAAAAGTACAATCACCTGTCATCACTACCAACAATGCCCTTGCACTCTACTGGTGCAACTAACTTGAAAGCATTCCAAGATCCATCAATAACAGTATGCTCCTTAAGATGGAGACGCTTGGCAGCTTCTAGCACCTACAGAACACAAAAATCAAAGAAGCAAATCCAAGTGATGATCAGCATTTACACAATAGGACATCTATGGGCAGTACTAACTGTAATCAGTTTATTCAACAGCAGAAATATATACCACAAACTTATCTCCCAATTTATTCTCACACTTGATATGGAATTTTAAACATAAAACATTACAATCAACTCCATGTCTAACCTTGGAATGAAAATCCGCATTCCAACATATTTTCTTGCGATTTGTCAACCGAACTGCAAGGAAGGGAGTCTGATATCCCCTTGAAGTATACCAGGTAAAACACTCTACAGCAGAATAAATATAGAATTAGATGGAGATATGAAGAATAGGACAAGCACTCTGAACCACAAAAAAAGATAAAATAACAAAAGCAGAAGGTTAAATCTATAAGCCTAAAGAGAAGACAAAATCAATGATTCAACGAAAGGGATGGACTTAATATTAGATTGGACATGATAAGTAAAATAGAAGAGAAAAAAATCAGCTTTAGTCGAAACCTGCACAACTCTATGATCCCCAAAAACAATTATTGCCATTGCAAGATTATATAGTCCAGGAAAATTGGCTTCCTGGTAGGTCTTGGTTCCTTTTAGATCATTGTTTGCAGTGATGTATCTAGGTATCTCGGCTTGAAAGTCAAAACTAAGATACATTGTAAACCTAAGAAACAGCCATATTGATAACATTTAATAGAACAGGGATATATGACTAGCATCCATCCATTCGTTAATTTGGTAAACAAAATGATACAATTGAATTGAATCCATGAGATGCAAAACTGTAATTAGTCACTACAAAATGGAAATGAATTGAACTGATACAATTACTTTGTGGTATTAAGCTGTAGAAGTTTTTCAATGGAATCAAATTGGTAATACAGAAGTATCTACCACTTAACTGATATAATTTGAATAACAGCTCAACACATATTTATGAAATTTCTTAAAATACTAGCATATAATAATCAACTCGGAAATAATAAAGAAAAAAAAGTTAGGGTTTTGAATCGAGTTACCAAGTAGCCTTGGCGGAGGAAGAGATAAGCCACAGATCCTGTTCAATAATAAGGATTTTGAATGTTGTCAGTTACGATATTGAGATGGAGAACGGGGAAGACGACGACTGATAAAGGGCGGTATAAAAATAAACATAAAACCAGGACAAGATCGATTACTAGAGACCAAGGTTGACACATGTGTTCAAGAATTGTGTAAACCAGTGGCTATGGTCAACGATGACAGCAGCGGTTAAGGCCAGCAACCACGGAGAAGATTCAAATGGAAGTGAAGAAAGAGGAAGATAATAACCTAATTGGAAAAAGAAAGGGAGTTTAAGTTATTGGCGGACTGGGTGATAAAAAATTGCAAGTTGAGAGAATTTTTGCCTCTTGAATTATACTCATTTTATATGTTTGATGTTGATTTTAACTATTTATCAAAAAAAAGATATGGATTTTAACTTAAAAATTTAACCTAATAATAATTGATAGGAATAATATATAATATTATTTATAATATTAAATAAACAACAAAATTATTTATAAAAGAAAACTAATCATCCATTAAATAAATAATTTAAATATTAAATATTTTTATTTATTATTATTACAGTTATGAATTTTATTATTAAAAATTTATACAAAATTCTTATTATAATAAGTATAATAATAGTAACAACAATAACATATATCTCTTCTATACATTTTTTTATAACTTTTTCATATAACCTATAACTTTTCTATACCTTTTATAGTAACTTATTATATGGTCTATTACTTTTCTATCAGTTTTCATATAACTCACGGTGCCCTTAGAGTTATTCTATACATTTCATATACTTTTTATATGACTTTTATAAACGATATAACTTTTAAACAAATTTAATGACCATCCAACAAAACATTGAGAATCTAAATACATGAAGAGATGGGCACTATGGAAACGAAGGAATAAATTTGTTTTCGAAGGCAGGATGGGCTCAGAAGACATTATTGGATTATGCATTCATTTATGTTGGTTCATCTTTAAAACTAGGAGGCGGGATGTTAATTTTGTTACTTCTGATGTATTTATTTTCCCGAACTTGCTACTCTCGTGTAATTGATTTACTCATGTTCTCGCCTTGAGACCGTGAGTTGATTTTTATTTAATAAAAGAGGGGTAGGTGTTTTGTAGGTAAGCGGGGAAACCAGCCTAGCTAGGGACTCCGCCCCGAAATTTTCACCTGCTCCAAACTTTTAGCCTTTGAAGGGACACAATGTTCCTTCGGGGTTTTTCAAAAAAAAAATACATGCATAGATCAAAATAATCAAACTAATATATTCTAGAAAATAGAACAAAGTTAATTCAGATTTCAGATAGGAGAATAAAAAATTGTAGTAACGGGATAGAAGAAGTCTAACCTAATTTGAGGGTCTGAATGAATCACTTTGCTGTAAATATTTCAAACTTTATTAGATAATAAAGGGTTAATTTCATCCATAATATATTAATTATTATTATTTTCTCAATATACTTTTTTTTATAAAAGAAGAACTTATAGTTAAGGGAGAAGCAAAACATTCCAACTAAGTTGTTACCATTTGCAAAACTCCAAAACTAAAAGTCCATACATATTATTAAAAGTAGCCGTCAAAATGAGGACTCAGTAATTACAAATGAAGTCGGAAGGATTCATAAAAAGATATGAAACATTGTAAGCCAAATGACGCTTCTTAGCTCGTAACAAATAAAAAGTAAAATGAATGATGCTATAGATACAGTCATCAGAATTTACACGATTCTCAAATATAATCATACTACGAGGCTTCCAAATCTTCCAAGCTATCACCATCCAAAGAGTTGATCCGAAAATGGGGTCTTTGAAGAACACAGACCATTGAAGAAAAAAAATCTACAACCTTCGAAGGAAAATGTAAATTGTAATCTAAAACAAGCAATAATAGAAATCCAAGTTGAGAAAATCTCCAAAATAAATATACTACTTTGAATATCTTTGCAAAGCATAGAGAATGTAAACAAGTACATGTATTATAATATATGTCAAAAATTTTGGTAGAGTATAGATGTCACATAATTAATTATTTACTTGTGATAATGTGTTAAAAACATGTTATTGTAAAACCCAATTTATACCTTTTCACACACCGACAACATTATTATATTTTTCCTATACCTTGTCATATAACTTAAGACATGATTATACATAACCTATACATATTTTATAACATTTCACAACATCTATTACTTTCTTATATTTTTTCTACACATTTCATAAACCTTTTCAAAGTATTGACACAAAACTGATGCATTATTTGCAAAAAACTTTTTTATGTTGTAACATATATTATTTTTATGACAATAAAATAGGTTTTATCACATATTGACTATTTTTAGTTATAACTTATACTTGTATTTGAAGTATTTTTTGTTTGAAGTTAAATTAATTGTCACGAACTAATAAAATATTTGTTACAAGTCTTTTGTGTTGTCACATAAATAGTTTATGTGCAGTTAAATTTTTATTGTAACAAATTCTAAATTATCGGTTACAACTTAAGTTGTAACAGTAAAATATTAGTTAAAATCTTAAAAAATCGTCACAAAATATCTATTGTACTCGAAAAATTTACATCAAAATGTAAAAAAACTAATTTTTGTGACGTTAAAAAGTTTATCATTTTATAATAGTTTTTTCGTGACAATAAATTTCTGACAAGTGAATTGTTGTCACAAATTAACTGATTTGCTGTAGTGTATTTTTAGTTACAACTTGTACTTGTAACTGAAGTATTTTATTATGTTGGCACATAAATAGTTTGTGTCAATGAAATTTTTATTGTAACAAATTTTAAATTATAGGTTACAACTTAAGTTGTAACGGAAAAATATTGGTTACAACCTTAAAAAATTGTCACAAAACATTTATTATATGTGACAGTTTTACATCAAAATTTCAAAAAATAAATTTTTGTGACTGTAAAAATTTGGGTCAACTTAAAAAAAGAACCTTCTGGTTTCACTCATTTGCAAAACGGGGTCTGAGGAATTTTTTTTTGCAAAACGAGGTCTGTGGTGCCAAAAAATTTGCAAATAAAGGATCCTCAATATCAATTTATGTCAAAAAATAGGTAATGTTCTTATTTTTTATCTAAATTTTTTGCTGGATGATTATTAAATATACAATATATATCGGTGAAAAATTTTAAATTTTTTTGAGTAGTGCTAATATTTTTTTTAATTAAATTATGATAACAAATTTTAAAAAATAAAAAAATAAAAAATCTCCCAAAATTACTTACATCATGACGTATAATTTTTAAATAATAAGGTTAAATTATTAAAATGTTGAATTCTTAAAAATATGCAATGTAACACCACGATTCTGAATCCATAGGCCCCTTTTCACAAACTTTTTAAAATCACAGACTTCATTTTGTAAAAAAGAATTTCTCAGACCCCCTTTTACAAATGAGTGAAACCACAAGACACTTTTTTGAAGTTTATCCTAAAAATTTTACTGTAACAAATAATAGCCTTTTTGTGATAATTAAATTCTTGTCACATATTAACTGATTTGGTGTAGTGATAAGTAAAGGAGCATATAAGTAGGGTTGATGATGCAGCGGAAGGAACGAAAAGAGACAAACAATTGGAGTCCATTGAAATCGCAACTTCAATGGAAACGGATTCTTCTAAAAACCTTATAAATCGCAACCTCTAAGATAATTAGGCATCTAAACACCGTAGAAATCGTAACCTGTACGGGGAATTTAGAAAAATTATAAGACGCATCTTATTCAAATATTCATCATCATATATTTTGAATGAGAATGATGTTTCTTATTTATCTCTTTTCGTTCCTTCCGCTGGATCAGTTGATCTCATCTAATACAAAACTAATAGACTTGTGTTAAAATCCAATCTAAACCTTATATAACTACTATTTTTTTTATCTCCAATGTGTGATTTTGCACACATCTTCAACAATTATTCATTTTTTTAATTGTTAGCCAGAAGGAAGCATTCAGGTTTGCAAAGGCAACATTGGCCATGCTAAATAATTGCAAATTTTAAAACCACCATATTTGCATCTATATTTGCAAATTATTGTTAGCTCATCTCTTGTTCTTTTCTATGGGTTATTTTGTGGTATGGTTTTTTCTTTATTTTTTCATGGTTCAAAATATCATGAGATTAATACCATGAATTTGGCATTTCTCCGTAAAATTCAATTAAATATTTTACCATAAATCCAAACAAAATTTTTTTTAAAAAAAAAAGTAATACCATACTATGAGTGCCTATACCGTACTTTAATAAAACCATTAACCAAACAATCAACCAAACAAAGCCAAGCATTTACGTGCAGGAGCAAAGGCAAAGTTGGCCATGCCATTAAAAGCACCATATTTGAACCATATTTGAATCTATATGTTGGGGGCCAATTAACCCGTTACCTTAGGGTTTTGGGTTAGAAGTGGTGTCAAGTCCATGAAGTATATCATTCACTTGAATGCTCATTGTTTCCCTAGATCGAGAGCTCTCGGGATCATGACAAGTGGTATCAGAGTTGGTGTGGCTTGTTTGAGCGGTGTTATGCTTAAGGGGGAGCACGGTCTTTAGCCCGGATGGGGCAAGTGTGGAGTTGGAATACCTTACATGGAAAGTTAATGAGTTAAGTGAATCATATATAATTGGGAAGGGCCCATTAAACCATCACATTAGGGTTTTGGTTGGATATAGTGTCAAGCCCATAAAATATATCATTCACTTGGATGCTTATTGTTCCCCCGGATCGAAAGCTCCCTGATCCTGTCACTATAAAACACCCTTCAAAATCAATCCATCAATTGAAACACCCAAGAAGAGGTTTTTTTAGGAAATAAAGCCACTGAGAAGGAAAAGAGAGAGGGGCGACAATGGCAATTACGATAATCTCGCCAGTTACATAGCCGAAACTAGGAGACCGTACCACACAACATTGATCACCGCCTCAACCCAAGCTCAAAAACCTTCTCATGGCTTGTATAATATATATAGTATAATAAAAGTGATTCTCAAGATGAAACACAAAGTTCGGTTACATGATTACTAAACCCGGATTTATGAATAAATCTGACATGCTAAACGAAATCTGCCAATTCCTATTCCTAAACAACAACCCAGCAAAAATGAATACTAGATAGGATCGGATCTTTAAAAGTCAGGTGACCTTCGAAAACAAATCTATTCCTTCTCTTCCATAAAGCCCAAGCAGTCGAAAACCAGATGGAGGTAGCAAAATCTTGGCATACATCTAGCTTGAAAAATGAGCGCCACAGCTGTAAAAAAATCGTAGACACGTGATAGGATGACACATCGGACATCTAACCATATGAATAGCCTCCACCAAACATCCCCAACTATTGTGACAAAACAAAAAGACATGATCTAAAGTCTCAGGCTCTGGGCAGAAGGGACAGGGAGTGTCAGAAATAGAGCTGCAACTACGATGGAAAAGGAATACCCTTGTTGGTAGCCGTCTATGTAACATAAGCCAACCAAAAAACCGAATCTAAGGCAACATTATCATTCTCCAAATCTAGTTGAAAGAGATATCAGGTTGCTTCCACCGATTGGTTTGATAGTAAACCAAGCAGAATCATGAGGCAGAGAATAACTTATTTTGACCAATATTCTATAGAATACGATCGGAATCAGCTGAAAAATGAGAGTAGGTGCTGCTGGCCAAGATCCCTATTACCTCCAGAAGGAAAAAAAATGGACGGACAAGCCATGAAAAATCCAATCTTTAGTTCCGTACAACGGCCTTGAGCAGAAATTCAAAGCCTATATATCCAAAACGGCCGAGTAAGAGGGTTTTGCCCAAAGATAAGATCACATCCCTCCTGAATTGTTGCACACTTTTGATTACACAAAATATAAAGATCAGCAAATAAAGATTTGAGTGTTTGATCAGAAGTCCAATTATCCAGCCAAAAAGAGAAGGAGAAGCCGTCACCCACCCTTACACGACAAGTAGAGGAGAAAAAATCCCAAAAGTTTTGATTCTGATAACAGCAAGAGACAACATTTAGCCAAATTGGTGATAAATTTTAAGAGTCCGATAGAACAATATCCCACCAAGAATTAAAACTATGCCTTCAAACACACAAATCAAACCATAAGGAACCATGATCCCCTGAGTGTAATCTCCAGAGCCATTTAAGGAGTAAGCTACAGCTAACTAAGTTGAAATCTCTAATGAACAAACCTCCAAGGTCCTTTGGCAAGTTGATGGTGGTCAGGGGCAGACGTACATATAGATGGAAGGTGGCCCAGGCCCCCCGACATTTGAATATAATACATAATATTACTTATATTGTGCATTATGTGGTTTGAATGAGTTGGTAGAGCAGACATTAGATAGCATCAAAGGGCAGGGATTGAGTCCGATTACCCTCCTGTCCCTGTTCTGAGATTTTTTTTACTTTATTATTGTAATCTTCATATTTTTTTATACTTGTCATTCTCCTTTATTTTTATTTTATTAATTTTAACATATGATTTATTCCCTTATTAGACACTACCTAGAAAATTTTTGCCCATTGATACCCCCTAAATTCTAAGTCTGAGTCCACCCCTAATGGTGGTCCAACTCACCTTGAACAAGCCGCCATTTTTAGAATCTCCAAGCCATAAAAAGTTTGACATCAACTAAGTGAATTTAACATTCGCCGAATTAGGCATCTTATAAAGGGAAAGTAAGTAGATAAAAATAGAAAAAAGAACCGATTTAATGAGAACCTCTCGCCCCACATATGAGAGGCAACACCCTTTCCAACCGGCCAAACGGTTCTTAAATTTAGCATTAGAGGATCCTAAGACACAATATTCAACGTCTTGAAACATAAGAGGGCACCTAGATAAGTAATCAGGAACTTTTCCAATTTACATCCTAGCCGAGAAGCTTAAGAGTGGAGAGTCAGATCATTCACATTAGTGCCCAACATTGAGCTCTTACGGTAATTAATTCGAAGACAAGAAATCAACTCGAAGCAGCCAAAATACGGATGAAGGTCCGGACTAAGGATTCAACAGCTAGAAGAAAACAAATTGTATCATCTACAAATTGAAGAAGAGAGATGTCTGGAAGTGATTAATCAAGTTTAAAACCCAGGAGTAGTCCTTCTCTTATACTAGAATCCATAAGTTGTTTTAATCCTGCAATAGTTAATACAAAAATGAAAGGAGAGAGAGGATCCCCTTGTTTAACCCCTTTCCTTGTACGAATGATGGTTGGCGAGACCGCTAAAAATAAATCCATGCACAAAACAAACTAGTAGTCAGTGGTAAGCAGAGGTCGATCCCACGAGAAACGGAATTTAACCAAGTTATTTTTATTAGATGACAAACAACGTGACCTAAGAGAGAACGTTTTGGGTATTTGAAAATTAAAACTAAATTTAGCAACAATGAAATCAAAGAAAGAAAATGACCGGACCAAAGTAGAGTAAGACTAAGAATCATAGTGATCATAGAACACGATATAAATTGTACAGGGACCTAGATTTAGTTATACTAGTACTCATACACCGTATAGTACTAGCAACTCTTCTTTACAGCCTATGAAGACCGGACTTTGAGCCGCGACCTCTCTCTTACTTATCGTGACTCTCGACGTTGCGCTAAAGAGTTCCCTAATGAATAGTAATAAATACTGGAAAAGCCTAAACCCTTACTGCCAGGTAGTGAAGAACTCCCAATAGGCATAAGATTACCTCTCTCTAGTCTCGACGGAGACTGTCGTTACTCTATTCCATTTTAGGCACAATTATGGATGTAAGAATAAGAATTAATAATAATAACAAAGATTTACCGAATGGATGATCAGACCAACAACGAGACTTTGTGATATTAGTACCAGAAAACCCTTGAAGTACTGAGACTGGTAAATAGGCCGCCTTGCGGATTGTGGTATTCAAGTTCAGTTCTCACACTACTAACTCAGCCTTAACCCTTACTTGGTCAAGTCTTAAAAGAATTAGCTAGACATAGTTGAAGTAAAGCATAAACAAATATAAAAATACATTAAATAAATTATGCAGATAAAAAATAGACTTGTATAAATAAATAGCAATTGAAAATAAAGAACTTGAAACTAAAAGTGAAATCAAAGAGAATTGAAATAAATTGCGATTTAAACTTAAAGAGAGTATTGAAAACAAAGCAGATAATAAAAAGAGTTTTAAACTAAAAACAAGGAAAATAAAGAGGTAAACTAAACTAGACTATAGTGGTGAATGATTGCGAATGAATGATTTCTCTTGCACCGGCTTTGTATTTATAGTGCCCCAACAGTCTTTCTTCCTTGTTAGTCTCTAATTAGGCCTCCTTTGAATTCTTTCTTAAGAAGATTTTATTCCTTTTTAGTCTTTATTAGTTAGGAATTTCAGCTCTTGATTGTCTCCATAATTATTATTAAAATAGAAATAAATTAAGAGCATGATTCTTTCCTTAATCAAGACTTCTCCAAAATAGTATTCGCCTTAATTAATTAATCAAGACTCCTTCAAAATAGGATTTTCAGTAATTAATTAATCAAGATTCCTCCAAAATGGGATTTGCCCTAATTAATAAATTTCCTACTTTGTGTGCTTTTCGCCCAAATAATGCATGTTTTCTCCAAATCATCTTGGAAACCTGAAAAAATGGAAAAGGAAGTAATAGCGGCCAAAAAGACTAAAAGCATGTATTAATAATATGAAAATGAGCATAAAAACATGTTAGAAATACAACCCATCAAATCTCCCTACACTTATTCTATGCTTGCCCTCAAGTATGTATTAAAAGATGAGGAAGAAATGAAACTTGAACTGTACAAATAACCCTAAACAATTTCACAGAGACTGACATTTTTCACCAAGACTCGCACCGAGACACTTCATTAACTACTGGAATTTAAACTAAAGACGTTCTTACGAAAGCATAAAGATCTCGCTTGAAACCTTGTCCCGAAATTTTTTTACCAAATTAAGTACAAACACACGCTTAATTTGTCAAAGTTCAGAGTTACATTAGTTTGAAATCCCGTGTGTCTCGGTATACATAAGATGACTTCATTTTGATCCTTATAAATTAATGCACATTCTCACTTGGAGGGATTCCTAATACTTCTAGCCACACATATTATTATTATTATTATTATTATTATTATTATTATTATTTTCTTTTATTTTCTTTTTTTTTCTAAACTTGCAAAAATAAAAACCTATGAGACAGCCAAGTCCCGGTTGCTAGCCAAGCCTTGCTCCCTCTTCTAGCCACTATAAAGCAGTCACCACCTGGTTATGAGCCTAGCAGTGCCCTTTCTTCTAGCCAATAATAAAATAAAAGCAGAAAATAACCACCAAGATTGAAGTCAAAAATAGAATAAGATCTCGATGAAGATTTGATGGGTGTAGAATCCAGAAAAAATAATTCTTATTACTTTAATAGTGGATTTGTAGTTTGAGTAAGTAGGGTTGAATCCACAAAGACTAATAAAATCAATTCTATTCAAACTAATGATCAATAAAAATAAAACAAATAAATAAAATGGGGGGATTTTGAACGGTTTGACTGTTAATAAGAACTATATTAAAAAGTAAAAGAAATAAACTATAAAAATGAAATTCTCTCGATTAAGGAAGCACTCAGCTAGGTTGAAATTGATCATAGGCACAAAAGATAACTCTTGAAATATCAATTAGTTGGTTATAACTATGATGAACATGAGTTAAATTCTTTTTCTAAATATGGGATTGATTTTAGATAAGCTAAGCCAAAAAACCTTCATTATTAGACGCACTTACAGAAGCTGTCAAGATCTAATCATAAAAAAACATTAAGTTTTGAGCCAAAAAACCTTCATTATTAGACGCACTTACAGAAGCTGTCAAGATCTAATCATAAAAAAACATTAAGTTTTGAAGAACTAACTTTAAACAAAAATTATGATGATCAAGCACAAAGATTGATTTAAATCGAATAAACCATGAAAACTTATTAAAGAAATTATTTGTTGCAACTTTACATTAAATTATGATGAGCATAAATTCAATGAAAATAACAATTCATTATAATTCCAAAAACAACAATTGGCCAAATTAAAGATATTATAAACATAATGAGAAAGATATTATCGGATTAATAAAAAACTGAAATTCGAAAGAAGATTAAGAACAAGCCTCACAACATGCGATTAGCCTTGACTATTTCTCAATCGCAAGATAAAAGCTTAGCTACTCATGAATTGAAATAAAAATAAAATTGTTATTGGAGGAGAAGAAGAACGTTGGCCACAAGTTCCAAAATATGATTTAATTTGTGCAACAATCCTCCCTATTTATAGTAGAATAAAATTTAATCTAAACAAGGAAAACATATCCTCATTAAAATAGAAGACTAAATAAAAAAGGTAGAGTTTTCCTAAATAACTAAAAATATACAATAAAATAGGAATAAGATGTACTATAAATATGAAAATCTTTGTCATCAACTAGGAAAGATCAGCCTTTTATTTCAATTTAGCTCTAAAACGTGCCAAAGTGCTGCGAACTTGCCAAATCATCCAAAATATCATACATAACATAAATAAGCACAAAATCATCATAAAATTAATAGCAAATCATTTAAATAATTAAATGAAATAGGCAGGAAACAATCAGATTTACGAGTTATCAAATTCCCCCACAATTGCATTTTGTTTGTCCTCAAGTAAACAATAAAAACTCAAAAGAAGAAGGAACTAAATCAAATAAAAGGCCCTTAACATTTTCGCAAAGACTGACTTATTTTCACCAACATTTTGATAGAGAGCCTTTCAAAGCTACGCTAGTCCAATTGATTGATTTCCTTTAAGCAGCGTATGGCCTTGCTCAAAAACTTAACCCTAAGAATTTTTACCAATTATAAACATAAACATGCAGTTTATTACTCTTAAAGTTGAGAGTTTACCTTAGCTTTCTATTTAGAGTTCTTTGTAGCCATGAGAAGATTTATTCCGATCTTATATTGAAGTTATTGTACACTTTACTTAGTGGGTTCCCTAGACACTAGCCATAACATTTTTTTCTTTTTTTCCTTCTTTTTTTTCTTTTCTATAGCAAACTTTCTATATTTTTTAAAATTTTTTTACTACTTATTTTTTTCTCTTTTTTTTCTCTCCCCATGAAAGAGTCTTCACACGGTTATTAGCCGCGGTTTGCTCTTCCTCTAGCGATCCTATAAAAGAGTCTTCACCCAGTTGCTAGCCGCGTAAGGCTCGTTTCATTTATTTTTGGAACTAACAAATAAAAATTAACCACCAAGATCAATACTAGAAATAATGTAAGGTCTCGATAAAGCTTCCATGTTACAAAGAATCTAAATACAGGCTAAGTCCAAGTTAAGCACATGCAAATTATTCAAGCATGTTTCACTTTTCAATCATTCAATCAAGGCTAAGCATCTTACAAAGCAACTTTCAAATTTCAGTCAATTGGGCACCCATTAATTAAATTAGTTCTCGAAATCAAAATATGGCTAGATAGGTCGGAATTGGTACTTGTTTAATTAGTCCATTTAAGTGACATCCCTTTTACTTGAGTTGTGTTTACTAAGGATAATAAAGATCAAAACCAAGTGTAAAAAAATTAAAAAATTTCAGCAAAAATCCCCTCCCTCACACCTAAAATCATAAATGTCCTCATTTATGTCAAAAAGAAAAGTGAAAAGCAAAGGACAAGGAAAGAATATACCCGAAAGTGAGGGAGGTACGATGAGGCAGCCTACGGGTGCTACTGTTTGGGCTGAAAAAGCTTACACATGGTGGAGATAAGAGTGAAACCAAGCTTGAAGATAACTAAAATATTACACTTATACCCTTTGAACATATAAAACTATTAAACTAAAAAAAAGAAAATGAAAGCAAAAATAAAATAAAATTTTGGGTTGCCTCCCAAAAAGCACCTTTGTTTAATGTTATTTAGCTCGACGTGGACTTCGATCAACCGTTGTCCCATGGTAGTTTCTCTAGCCAAGTTCTTCTATCCCCAATCCCTTAACAGTTTCCTTCAGCTCATTATTCAACAAAAGATCAGAGTTAATAACATCAATTTCATCATATAAAATTATCCCCATACGAATAAGAAATGAAATTTTTATAATATTGTCCACCACATAAAAAAAATTGTTTAAAAGAATCAATAAAAGGATCATTAATCTCCACATCTAAACACATGTTCTTTAGCTCACTATCTTGCCCTTCTTTTTTGGTTTTAGACAACCTTTCTGGAAAAGGAATTTGGCGGACTACAAATTTTGTAGTTTTAAAATTTGATACATTATTATCATTAATGCTTATCTGTTCATCTAAATTAACTATTAAACTCAAGTCCAAGTTATCACAGATGCTTACCTGGACTCCAGGTTAAAAGTTTTGTTTTCAGATTCGTCTTGAGATTGAATCGTAACTTGATTCTCAAACTTACTTAAAGTTATAGCTATTTGACTCATCTGCCTTTGCAAATTCTGAAGCCTTAAATCTGTCTGTTGTTGAAATTGAAGCTTATTTTCTACCATGAGCATCACCATCTCCTCGAGAGTCATGGAAGAGTTATTCCCTCGATCAAACATGATCATCAAAACAAATAAAATCAATTAATATTCATCCCCGGCAACGGCGCCAAAATTTGACGGGTATCGAATCCATCAAAAATAATTCCTATTACTCTAAGATTGGATTTGTAGTTTGAGTAAGTGGGGTCGAATCCACAGAGACTAATAAAATCAATTCTATTCAAAGTAATGACCTAAAAAAATAACACAAATAAATAAAATGGGGGTTTTGAATGGTTTGACTGTTCATAAGAACTATATTAAAAAGCAAAAGAAATAAACTATAAAAATGAAATTCTCTCGATTGAGGAAGCTCTTAGCTAGGTTGAAATTGATCATAGGCACAAAAGATAACTCTTAAAATACCAATTAGTTGATTATAACCATGATGAACATGAGTTAAATTCTTTTTCTAAACATGGGATTGATTTTAGATGAGCTAAACCAAAAACCTCGATTATCAGACGCACTTGCAGAACCTGTCAAGATTTAATCATAAAAAAGCATTAAGTTTTGAAGAACCAACTTTAAACCAAAATTATGATGATCAAGCACAAAGATTGATTTAAATCGAATACACCACGAAAACTTGTTAAAGAAATTATTTGTTACAATTTCACATTAAACTACGATGAGCATAAATTCAATGAAAATAATAATTCATTATAATTCCAAAAACTTAATTGGCCAAGTTGAAGAGATTAAAAAGATAATGAAAAAGATATTAACAGTTTAATCGAAAACTGAAATTCGAAAGAAGATTAAGAATAAGCATCACAACATACGATTAGCCTTGATTATTCCACAACCGAAAGTTAAAAACTTAGCTACTCATAAATTGAAATAAAAATAAAATTGTTATTAAAGGAGAAGAAGAACTTTGGCCATAAGACCAAGTTCTAAAATATGATGTAATTAGTGCAACAATCGTCCCTATTTTTACTAAAATAAAATCTAATCTAAACATGGAAAAGATATCCTCATTAAAATAAAAGACTATATAAAAAGGTAGAGTTTTCCTAAATAACTAAAAAGGTAAAGATAAAATAGGAATAAGATGTAATATAAATATGAAAGTATTTGTCATCAACTAGGAAAGACAAGCCTTTAATTCCAATTTTGCTCCAAAAAGTATGAAAATGCTCTAAACTTGCCAAATCAGCCGAAATATCATTCATAACTTAAATAAGCACAAAATTATCATAAAATCAGCAATAAATCATTCAAATAATTAAATAAAATAGGCAGGAAATAAGTCATATTTACAAGTTATCAAGAATCTATGATACAGAGAGACTAACTAAACAAAAACCAAGTCCAAATTAGAGCACACATATAAATTAACCATGTTTCACTTTTCTCCATTCTAACAGGACTAAGAATCTTATATAGTGACTTTCAGATATCAAATATTTGGAATAACAGTACTCAAATCGGGTCTTAGTGACTAGTTATGATTAGTCAATATAATCCTATTAATCATATAATAAGCCATATACACAATATTCCTCTTCTGATTTTTCTTCATTTCTTTACAACAGGTTAGAGAACAAACAAGTCATTGCGGGAAAATAAGAAAGAAAACAAGCCAAAGAACCAAGTTTTCAAAAAAAAAATTCAAAAGCAAGCAACGATATAATTCCCCTCCCCACACTTGAAATATGCACTGCCCTCAATGCAGTTAAAACCAAAATGAATATAAAAGAGAAGGCAAATAAACGTTACTGTTCTAGTGGAGAGGAAGAAAATAGAGAGACTTAGGCTACGGGGTCTCGCTCTTTAGCTTGCTAGATCACCATGTGGTTGAAGAGCGAGCTCTCGTTAAGTTTGAGGGTGTTCATTATAGAGGCCTGCAATGAGAAGAGAGAGAGAGAGAGAGAGAGAGAGAGAGAGAGAGAGAGAGAGAGAGAGTAGATAAGTCCTAGTAAAAAAATGCAATGACTAAAATACTAAAAATTAAATGCAAAGAAAGAGAGAGATAAAAATGCTTGGGTTGCCTCTTAAGAGAGCTTTATTTAATGTTAGTGAGCTTAACGCACCACACTGAGATCATGGTGTGGTGTCAGAAGTCTCTATTACACCGATCTCCTTAGAGTGAGCTTTGAATCCTTCATAGTAGGGGTTGAGGTGATGCCCGTTGACTTTTAAGACTTTGTTAGTCGTAATGCTTTGTATAATGACTGCTCTATATGGAAACGCCTTGGTTATAACAAAAGGCCCAGCGCACTAGTGAGCGGATGACTTTTTTCCTGCCTCGACCCGCGTGAGATACGAGCACAGGGGAAATAACCGGCGATGTAAAGTGAGGTAGAGGATTGATCCTTATTTTAGGCGTGATAAAAAGAGATTTGATATAAGCGATGTTGATGTTGAATTTAAGTCCAATTTTAATGTTAAGGGATACAAGACTTGAAATACCATATTTTAAGATAGAGTCGCCACCCGGTTAGGGTCCACCGAGAATTTGGGTATGATATTCCCATTGGGTGGTTGGACTGTACCTTAAAACAGAGATTCCAAATTTGGATGATGTTGCTTACTTTTCATTTATTAAATAAAAAATGTTAACATTTTAATAAGTGCGACTTCTGTTCTTATATAATTTAAATTCGGTTAATGTTTGGAGTTTTCAGTTTGTGTAGCCATACATCACACAAAAGTAGTAAATAAAACAAGAACATTAATTATTACATGGCTTTACAAATACCTATACATTTTTCTAATGCGGAAAAGTTAATAAAGATGATAAATAAAAAAGAGGGCGAAACCGAGTCCTAACCGAGCTTCCTAAATCGGACCCGGCTCCAAATGAGGCAAAATATATACGCGAACAATCACAAATAATGTGAGAATAACTAAATGCGGAAAATAAAGTCAATGAGGGAGAAAAACATATTTTTGGATTTTTTGGGACTAAAAACATAATTTTTGGGCATTTAAATAAGCATCTAAACAACCTAATAATCAATAAAATAAACTAAACAACCTAAAATAAATAAATAAAATTACAAAAAATATTCTAGGATTTTTAAATATTATAAAAAGATTTATTTAGATTTATTTGGTAAAAAATCTATTTTGTAGCCATTAAATGAAGATTTAACTAATTAAATAACTATTAAAAAATATAAAAATGGGCTAAAAATTAATTAAAATTTATTACAGGTTATATAAAATTTTTAAAAACTTTTCAGGTAGAAATCGGGGTAAAAAATGCAAGAAAATGATAAAAAAGACCAAAAACACAAAATAGGGGCTTTTTGGCATTTTTGTGAGGCTTGAGATGCTACAATGGTAGCCTAAGACGCTAACGTTGCAGTATCTCAAGCTACCCTGTAGCATCTCATGACTCACCAGAGGATTTGACAGGAAAAAAGGTCAAAAAGTCTGAAATAACAAAGAACAGCCCAATAAAAAGCTATACTGAATAAAAAGTAGATCGGAACACAGTTTTGCTACCTAGAGGCCGTGAATCCACGTTTTGAGACTCAAACCGGTCTTTTGGCAAGCTTTGTGATGAATTTGCGACGAAATCCAACGAAAATAGTGACAAACCTAGCGACGGTATTTAGTGATTTTTGAGAAAAAGTCTCTAAATCCTATTTGAGTCTGTTTTAACTTAAGATTTCTAGTTGCTTTTAGTGATTAAGCTAAAAGATTAAACTAAATAACCCTTAAAAATCCGGATTAATTAGATTTCTTAAGTTTTAAATAGCTTTCTCTCTCTATAACCTAAAATATTCAAACTGATGATTTAAGTGTTAAATTTAGCAAAAAGTCATGAAATTAATGATTTCATGGGTTTATATAGGCCTAACTCACTCTAAATAACTTAATTAGTCCCTAGAAATCCAAATATTCTCGAAAAAATTGAGTTTATCCAGATTAGAGGGAGAAAGATGGACTTGGCGATGGACCCCAAAAGCCCGTTCAACGACTCGAAGTGAGATGCTGCAGCAGTATTGTCTCCCTGTGCTCCTACGCCGTGAGATGCTACGCACCGCCGCATCTCGGCGACGTGGCCACTCCATGGCCACACGTGCCGAGATGCTGGAGCGCGGCATGAAACACGTTCGGGGGCGTGTCTCGCCTCCTACAGGAGAGTCTCGGTGCTCCGGCGGCGCTGGCGAGGGCAGGATTTTTTTATTATTATTATTATTATTATTATTATTTATTTATTAATAATTTTTAAAGCACCTATTTTAATTAATCGGTTAAAGGGAAGCGACGCGATTAAAGTACCAACTTCATCTCGAGAATACTTGCCAAACATAGTTTAACTCCGAAATAATAGAATAATAGCCAAATATTAGGTTAGAGCAAAACGTCATCATCGTTCCGCGGTTCACCGAAAAGCCTGTGCTCACAGGCTGCCCCTCGTGAGATTATCATTTGATGGGTTAAATGTGATTTCATGAAAGAGCGAGGGATAGGAGATTATACCTGATGTGAGGATTCTTGAACCGGTTTTCTTCTGGGATTGCAACGAACAGACCTATCAAGAACCAGGTTGACTTAGAAATTTTTATTTGGCATATCCTTTATTGCCCCTAACGGATCCGAGGTGGACTATTGGTTGCCTTATAGACACCCTGATATAAACTGTTGGTTGCCTTACGATTGGACTTACCAAGAATGTCAAAAGAGTCCCTCCGAATTTGAGTATTGCCGAGAGCATATGTAGAAATCCATGGACTAAATTAATTACCGAGAGCATCCAAAGAAACCTTTGGACTACCTAAATGATTGCCAAGAGAATCTAAAGAGACCCTTGGACCAAAATGATTTGCTTGGACTAAAACACATGCTGAGAACGTCTAACGAGATCATCGGATTAAGATGACCTACTTGGACCAAAATACGTGCTGGGGGTGACTAATGAGATTCCTAGACTGGAACGCATACCAAGAATATCACAGAAAGATGCCAAGAATGTCTAACGAGATCATCGGACTAAGAAGACCTTCTTGGACTAAAATGCATGTGGGGGATGGCTAACGTGATTCCTGGACTCGAATGCATACCAAGAAAGTCACAGAAAGATGCCGAGAATGTCTAATAAGATCATCGGACTGAAAGGTTTAATTGGATTGAAATGCATGCTGAGGATGACTAACGAGATCCCTATACTAGAACGCATACCAAGAAAGTCACAGAAAGATGTCGAGAACATCTAATAAGATCATTGAACTGAAAGGTTTGCTTGGATTAAAATGCATGTGGAACGCATACTAAAAACGTCACAGAAAGATGTCAAGAACATCTAACGAGATCATCGAATTGAAAGGTTTGCTTGGATTGAAATGCATGCGAGGATGACTAACGAGATCCTTAGATTGGAAGATATATCAAGAACATCACAGACAGATGCTAAGAACGTCTAACGAGATCATCGAACTAAAAGGTTTGCTTGGATTGAAATGCACGCCAAGGATGACTAACGGACTATAAATATTGTGCCTGTTAAGGAAGTTTTGAGATATTAGTAGTTGACACGAGCTTTGTTTTAATTGCTTAATTGATTTTGTGGAACAAAAATATTTTGCCCCTTCAATTAAGCAATAGAAACGGAAGAATGAAATATAACTTAAGTTAGGATTTCCGGGAGTTAGGAGAAACTGGGGTGCCATTGGGATTCGTTGATATGCCCCTTGTTTCTCTATCTTTGAAATCAGCATAGAAAATGTGTTAAGATGCCTCTAATGGTTATATCGCGGTGCCCCTGGGTAATTGCATTAAGGTGCCCCTAGGAGAAAATCTGAGTTGATATTTTAGAATCCATCAGATTGGTTGTCCATCTGGATTGCCACATGGTGTACATGTATACATAGTTTCGAAGCATTAGTAAATAATACGAATTGCATTTTATTGCTTAATTGTTTTTGTGGAACAAAAAATATTTTCTCCCCTTCAATTATGTAATAAAAACAGAAGAATGAAATAAGAGTTGAGATTTTCAGAAGTCCAGAGAAACTATTGAGGTTGAATGTAAAGCTTAAAGACATTAATTGACATGCTCCTTGGGCATGGCCTTGAATATATGTCGGGATGCCTTTTGATGCGGGTTCTTGTTTGAAGGTCAAGCGTATAGCTTGATGATATCTTTTCGTGCTTTATTTCCTGCGAAATTCAGCATAGAATAATAGACATGACATTTATGGATATTATGCATGGATGCTTGAATGCATGATCTACTTGGACTGATCATCCTCCACATCTGAGATATATGACTGCTGGTCTGATTGATTTTGCTCAATTTGGTTGCTTGCTCAATTGACTTATCCAACTTGGCCTCTTCTTAGAAGAGAGGATATAAGGAACTTCTTTACGACATGGACAAGATGAGAATGCCCCTGGTAGGGGATTAGGGATGTCACACTAATTAGATGGTAATATCCTTGGTGGAGAATCAGGGAAGTTGCTGTATACACACGATGCTCGTGTGTTTGGATACCATGGTTGAGACCAGCCTATTATGACAAGTGATAAAAGGTCCCTCATGAGCTATCTAAAGCAATGATTTGACTGTAAATTGATTGATGGATCGATCATGTCGAACACAAAGGGGGTGCACAAAGCAGAGTTCAAGATTCTGGATAACGAACGACTTGACGCTATCACTACCAATGAATTCTACAAAGGATGGTTTGGGGAGATTATGGACTCGAGATGCTTGGCCGCGGTCAAGATCAGAGTGGACACATGTAGAGGACAGACTTGACCCCTTTAAATCCACTAGACCGGAGAATGTATTCAGGCACTATAATGATGATGACGATAATGCAGATATCTCGATGTGATCGATGGCAGTCATTTATCTTTATTTTGATCGTCTTAATTTTTGCATACACCCGAATATTGAGATGGACCTATCAAACTTTTATCATGTTTCTTTTATGTCCTAACTTTTTCCTAGACCGCCCTTTTCATGTTTTCAATCCAGCAGACTTTTCCTAGCTTTTGCATAAACCTAGATGTTTTCAGCCTATTAGGATTTTTTCCTTTTATGATCTTTCTTTTCATTTGAGAAATTGAGTTGACTGCATGGAACTCCACATTTAACTCATCTATTGCATTTCGCCTTTTGGGCCCAATATATTCATTCAAGCACAAACATAAAGAATTCATTAAAATGACATTTCCATCAAATGAAGTAAGTTTGAGTACGTAATGATGATAACCATTTCTATTGACCCAAACTATGGTGTTAACTAGCCTATTAAGGTTTTCTAGCCAACATGCTCTCTTAGCTCACTTTACCCTGACTTTTGCCTAGACCACCCTTTTTGGGTTTTCAGCCTAGCGGGTTATTTTACACCCTAACTTTTGCCTGGCTAGTTTGTAGAATATCGATCAGCGGGATACACCCTAATTTTTGCCCGAGCAGTAGAGGACCACTTGTTACGTGATTTATTTTATTTATTTTCCTATATCCCGCTTTTCAGGATTTAATTCTTTTTGGTTATATATGATAATGCCTCAACTTGCTTTGATTGATAGGGTTTATGAACGCATTACCATCTACAATCCTCATGCCCCTTGTATCGAGTGCTTTTCTAATTACATGAGGTCTTTTCCAATCTGGTTCAAACTTCCCCCTTGGATCAGTGTTGGTAGGATATACTTGCTCAAGAACTAGGTTATCAGTTTTTAACGAATACCCCTGATGTTTAGCTCGGTCATTGTATGCTTTTGCTATGCACTGCTGGTATATTTAAAGATTGTTCAAGCCATTCGAACTGTGTCTGAGTCTATAGGGGTCCCTTTGACTTGGATTCCTGTGTGACACTTGAGGATTCCATCTTGATTTCAACTGGGAGTGCTACTTTTATTCCATAGACTAAGGATAAAGGCATTGGATTTATGGGAATTCTGACACTTGTCTAGTACCAACAGAGAGCAAATGATAGCTTATCGGTCCAATCTTTGTATTATATGATAGCCTTGAAGAGAAATTTCTTGATAGGCTAGTCTGTGGCTTTAGTTATCCCATTATCTAGTGGCCTATTGGTTGAAGCCCTACAGCACTCGGTTCTATATTTCTTGATCAAATCAATGGTTGCCCCTTGGGATTGAATCTCATTTTCTGAGACTAAGTGGTGAAGTAGACTGTATTAGGCGGAGATGTGTTTCTCAATGAACTTGGCCATTTTCTTGGCTGTAATGTTGGTGAAAGACTTGGCTTCCCCCTACTTTGCAAAGAAACCTGCCCCTATGACGATAAAGTAGTGTTCATTTATTGATAAGGGTCGAATCTTGTTGATCATATGAGACCCCCTCGCCGAGAATGGCTAGTAAGGAGAGAAATAGTGAAGGGTTGTAGATTTGGAAGGTGTTGGATATTAGTAAGGATCAATGGTGTATCAAGGGTGGGAATTTGAGAATGGGTGGGCGAAGAAAAAGGTAAGGCTTGATATTGTCGAAGGTAATCTGGCGATGCTCCTTCTCCATAATCGGTCGATGCTTCTTTGGTAGCTTGAAAATAGGTTTGCACATAGTTGTGAGGCCAGCGATGAGTTAATTATCATATTGGATCTATCCAAGGAAGGACCAAGCTTCTTATTATGCTCAAGGTCTCGAAGGGTGATGCTCGGCAATCTGACGATGAACCCTGGGTGTGTCTAGGTGTGACTAGGCGGAAGTGTTGTCAAGATCTTTAAGCACTTAATTTATCTCTCTTTTTTTTATTTCAAAGGTTAGGTCATTAGAAATGGTTACCATTTTAGGTTATCATTTGTACTCAAATTCTTTCATTTAAAGAAATGTCATGAATACTGAACAGGTTATGCTTATGATAAAATGGATGCATGGACATCGGGGAAAACCTCAAGCAGATAAGCAAAAAGAGAGTCTTTGATCAAATAAAAATGCCTTAGACGCAGAGTTGTTCACATCTAAGTACTAGAAAAAAAAATTACATCATAAGATAGTCGTCCTCCATAAGCTAAGGGTCTTGATTGGTAGAGCTGATAGATTAAATATCCTTGGTAGCTTCCATTACTGTGTCGTCGAGGTTGAGACCCAGAGCTTTCACTTGTTCGGCTGATGACTTGTCTCCTTCATTTGCTAGAGACCTCGCTATGATTTCATTAGCTTTAGTAGTAGAATTTACTTCCATAGTGATGTCGACTAAACCGGTGAAGACCATCGCCAACATAATTTCTTTAGGGAGACCAAAATTGATCACACCTATTTCACCATCTAAGCGATGTGATGGTTTCTCCTTAGTATCAGTCTTTCTAGCTAGCTGAGCCATTTTCCCTTCTCTTACTAAGCACCAAGTGGACATGCCCAGACGTTTGCATTGATCTATTTTGTGATCTCCCTAAACATGATAGTGACAGAAATTCCTTTTCTCTTCGGGTGTTGGAAAGCGATACTCATGAAAAGAGTTAAGCATCCCCCTCTCTTGTAGTCTGGCAAAAAGGACACTAGCGGGGAGTTTTCATAGGGGCACAAATGCTTTCTGACCAGGTGTCCGTACAGGTGTAGCTTGAACTGCGGAGATATTGAGTTGAATTGCTGGAGCTTTGCCTTTGGAAAAGACAGCCCAAATAAGATCCTGCGAACAACTACTTCCTTTTGATGAGCCTAAAAGTGGGGGTGAATCTTGATGGTTAAATGCTTTTTCAGGTTCAATTATCTTCCCTTCCTTTACCAATCGATCGATGGGCTGAATCAAAGTCCGACACTCATCTGTAGGGTAACCTGGTTGGACATGATACTCGCAAAACCTATCCCTTTCTCCGCTTATGGGAGGTCTCTATGGGCATAATGGTTTAATCTTACCTTCTTTCCTTAACTTCATATATATGCTTCTCAAAGGTGCTTTCCACGGGTATATGTCATACTTTGTTTAGTTGCCTTTTGTACCGATGCCTAATCAATAATGCAAACTTGATTGGGTGGAACGTGATATAACTTCTTCTCTTGCATAAGTCGTTCATTCATTTTAGCCCTAGAAGGGATATTACCTGACTTAACAATTCTTTCCCCTCCCTTGGAATTTTCATTTGGTCCTTCCTCGTTACTAGCCTCTATTTCAGGTGTCATGCTCCAAGATTGCATGACCTGGTTGCTGGGTCAAGGAATTGCTAATTGACGTAAGGGAGACTCAACTTTAGATGTCATGCCCAAATATTGCATGACTTGGTAGCTAGATAGAATAGCATTTAGTCGGCGTAAGAGAGCTTCAACTTTAGGTGTCGTGCCTAGAGATTGCATGACCTAGTTATTAGATGAAGGGGCTATACCAAACTGGAATGGTGAAGCAAGTGATGAGGTTTTAGCTTGAGAACTGACTCATAGATTGGAATTGAAGGGGTTATATGGGTAAGTTATTCCTCTCGGAGCAATAATAAATTCAGTAAGAGTAGAATCAAGGGACGTTAGCGATGATATGAATCTGCTAGAAGGTGTAGTTAGTTGAGGTGTAAGGCTACACGAGGATGAAGGGAAGAATGAACTTTGAGTAGCCGGTCTCAGGCCTCAGGCTGGTAGAGCAAACTTTGAGGGAGTAAAAGTAGGTTGTGGTTGAGCTATATCCTAGTCAAGTTGGAATAGATCCGATTGAGAATATCTGGATAAAATTAACTGCATTGGTCCGAATTGATCTAGGGTTATCGAGGTCAACTGAGGCTAGCTCTCACTAGTGAGAAAATCAGGCTTGGAGGTGTGACTTGAAGCCTAAGTTAGATAACTGAACATGGGCAGTTGAGATTGTGAGATATCTTGACCAAATTGAAATAGGATCGGCGAAGGCTGAATGGACTATTGCACACACTGAACTGGCTGAATTAGCTGAACAGTAGACTGAGTCTGAAATGACAAAACCTAAACTGACCCATTATGTGTGGCCTCTGGTTGTCCATGAGCTTAAATACCGACCCTCGAAATCCTTTGGACACTTCTTTTCTCTTTCTAAAACTACACAAATCGAATCTGGGATCTGCCCCTAAATTGCATCTCAAAACTGATTGAATCAGAGAAACACTGTCATAGCATAGGCAATTTTGGAACTCAATGAAGACTGACCCTGATCAGGTAGAGGGGGAGGAGGAGAAGTATCCTTGAACGAAACCCCATCATTTTTTGGTAAATTAGGCATAGCAGAAAAACCACATTCTAAAACTGAGCTTGAAATTAAATTCAGACACATAGAACAACAAACTAGACAATGATCGAATCTATGCCAAGCTGGACTAATATGGTAGTGGTGCCTCAGTCTAACTCTCTCTCTCTAAAATTGGGAGATGATCAGCTTGAATCGAACCATGGATAAAGTGAATGATTACATAATAATTCGAGTGATGATTTCCATATATACTAGGGTGGCTTCGAGAGGTAGAGAGAAGAAAAGCTTATGATGCGAAGCTTAACCCTAAAATATGTGAGACTTATAAAGCCCTCGTTATGCCTAGCAAGCTAGATACAATTCCTCAGGGCTTAAACGATCTCAAGGATTTTGTTAAATTCTCCCTTCAAGAGAGGGGAGAGTAGAGGAAAGCGAAAGCAGAAATAAAAGTCGGCCATATGCGGCCTATGTATGAGGTGCGTATGCATGAGCATAACACAAGTAGCACACCAAAGTGAATAAACCTCTTCCAATCTTATGACTCCCATGCAACGCCGTTCAAAAGATATGGGGCTTAACTCAAATGAAAACAAACGACAATTGAGTATGCGACCTAAATCAAAATTATTTTGGTGAGCCTAAGGGGAAGTTGCTATTTTTAGATTTATCGCGGTACGTAGTCTCAAACTGGTGGTATCGTGGGACAATATTGTAGAAGGGTCTCGTTTACCTTGATTCCATATAACTCAACCACTCCTCAAATGAGTGAGATCGCGGGAATTACACGATGGTTTAAATGAGTGATCCAGCCATAAATACACTAATTACTAGCAGGCATGAGGTATACAAGTGAGCTTCACAGGGGTGAAATAATAATGGCACCTCAAACTTAGTGGCTAACTATGCGGTGGATAAAAAATGCATAAGAAATAAAGCTTTGATTTAAAAAATGATTTAGGCACATCATCAAAATTCTTTAAAAAAGTTTTGAAAACGAAATTGATTTTCAAGGTTTAAGTTAAAAGGAGATCCCCAGCAGAGTTACCATTGTGAATGAACGACTTTTTTTCCACCCCGACTTACGTGAGATGCGGGCACGGGGGAAATAACGAGCGCTGTGAAGTGAGCCGGAGGATTGATCCTTATTTTAGGCGTGATGAAAAAGAGATTTGATATAAGCGATGTTGATTTTGAATTTAAGTCCAATTTTCATGTTAAGGGATACGAGACTTGAAATCCCGTATTTTAAGATAGAGTCGCCATCTGGTTAAGCACCACTGGGAATTTGGGTACGATATTTCCACTGGGTGGTTGGACCGTACCTTAAAACAAAGATTCCAAGTTCAGATGATGTTGCTTACTTTTCATTTATTAAATCAAAAGCGTTTACATTTTAATAAGCGCGACTTCAGCTCTTATACGATTTAAATTCGGTTAATGTTTGGAGCTTTCAGTTTATATAGCTATACATCACGCAAAAGTAGTAAATAAAGTAAGAAAATTAATTACTACAGGGCTTTACAAATACCTATACATTTTTCTAATGCGCAAAAGTAAATAAAGTGGATAAATAAATAAAACGGCGAAACCGGGTCCTAATCGACCTTACCATATCGGACCCGGCTCCAAATGAGGTAAAATATATACGCGAATAATCACAAATAATGTGAGAATAAATAAATGCGAAAAATAAAGTCAATAAGGAAGAAAAATATATTTTTGGATTTTTTGGGACTAAAAACACAATTTTTGGGCATTTAAATAAGGATCTAAACAACCTAATAATCAATAAAATAAATTAAACAACCCAAAATAAATAAAGAAAATTACAGAAAACATTCTGAGATTTTTAATTACTATAAAAAAATTTATTTGGTGAAAAACTCATTTTTAAGCCATTAAATGAAGATTTAACTAATTAAATAATTAATGAAAATATAAAAATAGGTTTAAAATTAATTAAAATTGATTACATGTTATATAGAAATTTTCGGGTAGAAATCGGGGTAAAAAAAGTAGGAAAATGAAAAAAAAAGGACCAAAAATACAAAATAGGAGCTTTTTGGCATTTTTTCTGGTCAAGATGCTATAGTGGGACTTGAGATGCTATAGTGGTAGCCTGAGACGCTGTCGTTGCAGCATCTCAAGCTACGCCATAGCATCTCAAGACTCATCGGAGCATCAGGCCTGGAAAAACGTCAAAAAGTCCGAAATAACAACCAAGAATATCCCAATAAAAAGCTATATTGAATAAAAAGTAGATTGGAACTCAGTTTTGTTACCTACAGGCCGTGAATCCACGTTTTGAGACTCGAACCGGTCATTTGGCAGGCTTTGTGATGAATTTACGACAAATTTTGATGAAAATAGTGACGGAATTTAGTGCTTTTTGAGAAAAAGTGTCTGAATCCTATTTAAGTCCATTTTGACTTAAGATTTCTACTTTTTTTAGTGATTAAGCTAAAAGATTAAACTAAATAACCAATAAGAATTACGATTAATCAAATTTCTCAAGTTTTTAGCTTTCTCTCTCTAAAACCTAAAATATTTCAAATGATGAATTAAGTATTAAATTTGGCAAAAAAAGTTGTGAAATTAATGATTTCATGGGTTTATATAGGCCTAACTCACTCTAAATAACTCAACCAGTACTTAAAAATCCAAAGATTCCCGAAAAAATTTAGTTTATCCGGGTTAGAGAGAGAAAGAAGAACTTGGCGACGGACCCCGAAAGCCCATGCAACGTCTCACGCGGTTAGACGCCGTGCACCACCATGAGACGCTACAATTGCAGCGTCTCGCGGCACACTGCTGCGTCTCGGCGACGTGGCCACTCCGTGGCCATGGACGGCAAGACGAGGGAGCTCGGTGCAAGACGTGTATGGGGCCCATCTCGCTGCGCCCCCTACCACCTCGCCACCCATCGGAGAGTCTCGGTGCTCCGGCGGCGCCGGTGAGGGTATAATTTTTTTTATTATTTTATTTTTTATTATATTTATTTTTTTAATAATTTTAAAGCACCTATTTTAACTAATCGGTTAAAGGGAAGCGACAAGACTAAAGTACCAACTTCATCACGAGAATACTTGTCAAACACAGTTCGACTCCGAAATAATAGAATAATAGGCCAAATATTAGATCAGAGCAAAATGTCATCATCGTTCTGCGGGTCACTGAAAAGCCCGTGCTCACACCCCGAGACCTCAATTTCTCAAGGAATAATTTGACCCGGGACTGGAAGAGAAGGACTCTCTAACCCACTTTGAAGTTTTCCCTGAAAGCGAAAAGGTCATGGTTGTGTTTTGTAGTCTCCTTATAGGCTTTGTTCCTTTCATAGACGTCATAGCGGATCTCCTCAAGTTTATGGAGGTGCAACTTTCTCTGCTCCTTAGCTGCATCGAGCCTAAAGTTGGTCTCTTTGATGGACTAAAACGCCTTATGCTCAATCTTAATGGGTAAGTGACACGCTTTCCCACAGATAACTCTGTATGATTACCTCCCAATGGGAGCTTTCGATTCTGTGCGAACTGCCTAGAGAGCTTCAAAGAGACAGAGACTCCAATCTTTCCAGTTGGGATTGATTGTTTTCTCCAAGATGAGCTTAACCTCTCTATTGCTTACTTCAGTTTGCCCATTTATCTGTGGGTGGTATGCCGTGGAAGTCATGTGCTTGACTTCCCATTTTGCCAGTAATGCCAAGATCGTCTTATTGTAAAAATGTGTACCGTGATCACTGATAAGCAGTCTTGGTGTCCCGTATCTATAAATAATGTTGTTCTTGATGAAGTCTTCCACGGTCTTTCCATTATCATTCCTAGTCACCTTGGCTTCTATCCACTTGGAAGCATAATCAATAGCTAGGAGGATGTACTAGAACCCATAAGAAGGAGGAAAAGTACCCTTAAAATTGATACCCTAAACATCAAAGATCTCAACGACCAAAATATGAGTCATTGGCAGTTGATCTTGATGTGTAAGATTACCAATCTTTTAACAATTATCGCATGCCTTGCAAAACACGTAGGAGTCACGAAAGATGTGGGGCCACTAAAATCCATATTTAAGAATGCATTATGATATTTTCCTCGGCCCACCATGACCTCTGCAAACCTCAAAATGACATGCTTGGAAGAGTCTTGGTATCTCTTCCCCATAAATACATCTCCTCAAAACCAAATCATTTCCTCATCTCCATAGATAAGGATCACCCCAAAAGTACTTGTCAGCTTCCCTCTTCATCTTCTCCATGTTATTGCACGTGAAATCCTCTGGAAATTTCCCATTGGTAAGAAAGTTGATAAGATCTGTGTACCATGGAGTCTTAGTGATTGTAAAGAGACTCTTCCCTATGAATTCATCTTGGACTTCTCTTGGTTCCTCTGAATTGGTCAGCCAGTTGATATGATCGGCCAGCGGGTTCTTTGTCCCCTTCTTGTCTTTGATCTCGTTATCAAACTCTTGCAGCGAAAGGATTCACTGGATCAGCCTAGGTTTAGCGTCTTTCTTGGTCATAAGGTATCTCAAAGCAGCATGGTTTAAGTGCACTATAACGTTGGAATAGAGGAGGTAGGAATGAAACTTCTCCAATACAAAGATAATATCAAGGAGCTCTTTCTTAGTTATGGTGTAGTTCCTTTAATCTGTATTGAGAGTTTAGGAGGTATAGTAAATGACATGAGGTTCTCAGCCAACCCATTGTCCTAACACTACACCTACTGCTTTATCGCTTGCATCACACATGATCTTAAAAAGCTGGTCCTAGTTGGGTGCTTAGATAATAGGCATAGAGGCCAGCTTCTTCTTGAGAGTAGCAAAGGCTTCCTTGTAAGGATCACCAAACTCGAAGTTAGCATCTTTTTGAAGTAATCTGCATATGGGCTCGGTGATCTTTGAAAATTTCTTGATGAACCTGAGATGAAAACCTGCATGCCCAAGAAAAAACCTAACTTCCTTTACAGAAGCAGGGTAAGGTAACGATTGAATAACATCAATGTTAGCTTTATTTACCTCAATACCCTTCGTAGATACAACATGACCCAATATCATACCTTGGTCTACCATGAAGTGGCATTTCTCATAGTTAAGTACTAAGTCAGACTCAATACAATGTTGAAGGATCTTACCAAGGTTATCAAGACATACGTTGAAAGAGTCACCATACACTGTGAAATCATCCATGAAGACTTCAATGATGCTCTCAACATAATTAGAAAAGATACTCATCATGCACCTCTAGAATGTAGCGAGAGCATTGCAGCGACCAAAAGATATCCGTCTATAAGGAAAGGTGCCAAAGGGACATGTGCAAGTTGTGTTCTCTTAATCTTCTGGTGCCATCGAGATCCGATAGAAACCTAACATTCCATTGAGACAATAAAAATAAGATTTGCCTACCTAGTTTCTCCAGCATTTGATCAATGAATGGCAGTGGGAAATGGTCCTTCTTAGTCGCAACGTTAAGCTTGTGGTAGTCAATTAAAACTCTCCATCCATTCTATATTCTCGTCGGGATTGATTCTCCTATTTTATTTGTTATCACTATGATCCTTGTGTTCTTAGGAACAACTTGGACAGGCCTAACCAGCTCACTATCAAAGATGGGGTAAATGAGGTTAGCCTCCATGAGCTTAATCACCTCCTTCTTTACAACTTCCATCATTGAAGGATTGAGTCTGCTTTGCAGTTGGTAACATATCTTAGTATTTTCCTCTAGCTTGATCTTGTGCATGCAAGTGGTAGGACTAATCCCCTTGATATCGGCTATAGTCGACCCAATTTCCTCCTTTTGTTGCTAGAGCAAGGAAACCAACTGCTTTTCTTCGTTAAGTTTCAATTTACTAGAAATGATCACCGGGAGTGTATCATTATACCCCAAGAAAGCATACTTGAGGTGGTTCAATAAACTTTTAAGTTTAATCTCTAGTGGTTGAATAATGGAAGGAGTGAGCTTCTAGAAGGGTGGTTGAGCGAGTTTTTGTCCTGGTCTCGCCATAGGTTGAAATGTGTCGAGACTGTGGATAGCCTCTTTAACTTTCTTATCAAAATCATTATCATTAAGACTCTAAGTGTCAAGTACCTCTATCAGCGCGACCAAATACTTGTTTGAGAGATTGAGCTTGAAAATTTATTGAATGATATAATCAAGACTATCAATGTTGGATAGACTTAAATCTCCTTCTGGGACCTTCATGGCGTCATAAACATTAAAAGTGGCTACTTCCCCATTGAACTCTGTAATGAGAGACCCATTAGTACATCGATCTTAGTCTTGGTAGTGCTCAAGAATGGTCCCCCTAGCAGCAAATCTGAGTTCCCCTTCTTATCTGCATTACACATATCAAGAACATAAAAGTCAGCAAGAAAAGCAAAATCATTTACCTTGACTAATACATCCTTTAAAATTCCCTCTAGGTAGACAATAGAGGGATCTACAAGCTGTAAGACAGCCCTAGTCTCCTTGAAAGGAATGTTATGGTTGGTTAATATTTTTTGGTAGATAGAGGAAGGCATGACGTTAATAGAGGCGCCGGGATCATACATAGCCCTTTGAATCCCAATATGGCATATGGTGCAATTGATCACGAACATTCCCTGGTCCTTCAGCTTAGGGGGTAACTTGCATTTGATCATAGCAGATACATTCTCCCCCATCACGACCTTGTTCAGGTCATGCCACTTCTTCTTATTGGTGTTGAGCTCGTTGAGGAATTGCATATATTTGGGTATCTGTTTGATCACATCAAGTAGTGGGATCTCGATCTCAACTTTCCTCAAGGTCTCAAAGATTTCCTTCTCCTCTTTCATCTTCTTGGAAAAGGAGGTCTGGTCTCGATAGAAACCACTGGTTCCTCTATGTCATCAGGAATCACAATGACTTTGCCCTCCATTTCTACTCTCGGTGGTTCTGACTAGACCTCTTTTTAACTTCTCAACATGATTGCGCTCACATTCTCGCTAGGATTATCCTCCGTTTGAGATGGAAGTCTCCTTATATTCTCAATCTTAGAGAGAGTGCTAGCTATCTGGGCCATATGCTTTTCTAAGTTTGAAAAGTTATCTTATAGTCCCTGTATTTGATCATCTACTAGCTTAAATCATTTATTCAAACCCTCAGTGAGAGTAGTGAAAAGGTCGTAAGGATTCTGCTATGGTTGCTAAGGTGAGTTGTGCTGGATAACGACTTGTTGAGGAGGTCTTGGTATGATCACGTTCTGCTGATTTCTCATAACAACCTAATTCTATGGTCCTTATGGTTGCTAACGGACATTATTTCCTCATGCGACTGCTGGTTAATCTCTCCACTCGATTTGTTTCCTCTATGGTGGTGGAATATAAGATTGTTTATTCCCCTGATTACCATAGTCACTATATTTACCGTAGTTCCCATAGTGTTATAGTTGCACATGGCATTGACTTGTTCAAATTTAGGGTCTCCAATGCGAGAGCACTCTTCGATAGCATGGTTGGTGTTTTTGCAAAGTTCACATTCCTTCACGAACTCAGCCTGGACTGCTATCTTGTGTACAAGTTTAGCGAGTCTTTCTAGTTTGTCATTGAGATCACAGGAACTAATCCCATTAACTGCTCTTAAAGTAGATTTCTCTTTAAGATCGCTAAACTGTTGAGCAATTTTTGCCATAGTGCTGATGAGTTCCCAAACTTGAGTCGGGGTCATGTTGATGAGAGCACCGCCACTTGCGGCATCCATGATAGCACGCTGAGAGAATGAGAGCCCTTTGTAGAAAGTTTAGACAAAGGCTTATTCAATGAAACCATGAGGTGGGCAAGCTGCCAAAAGGTGCTAGAATTGCTCATAATACTCATTTAGACTGTCCTTGTCTTTAATCTTAGCAGAATAGATCTGCTTCTTGAAGGTGGTAACTCTCGATGCTGGAAAATACTTATCAAGAAAGAATCTCAACATCGGGTCCTATAATGTTATAGATCCTAGTTTCAACTGACAAACTAATAGTTGGTTGAGTTCTCAAGAGAAAAAGCAAAGGACTTCATTTTCATAAGGGCTAGATCGACCTTTGGTGGCTTCATAGTACAAATAATTAAATGGAACTTCTACAAATGTTTATAACGGTCATCAGTGGCCCTTCTAGTGAATTTTGGTAAGCTATAGCAAACCCAGATATTATCTCAAAAATGTTATCATTAGTCTCGACCGGATAAGTTATACAAAGTGGTTGTTGATCCATCGAGACCCATGTAAGGTCTTGGATTGACTGCTCTCAGCTAGCTATGGTTACAATGGCTATTTCAAGTTTTGAATCTGAGTCATTTGGATTGTCAAACTAGCTTCCTAAATGGATAGTTTTGATATTAGGTCTGGTTGAAGATTCTGCTTGATGTTGAGATTCTCTACGTTCACGAGCTTGCTTAACACGAGCTCTGTTTGATCTTTATATCTCTAGATTATAGAAATATTTATTGCTATGACCTGTGGCTCTGGTCATCCACCAAAAATAACTAGTCAAAAGGAGCAGTTCCCTAGCAACAGGGCCAAAATTTGATGGTTATCGAGACCACCAAAAATAAATCCCTACACAAAACAAACTAATAGGCAGTGGTAAGCAGAGATCGATCCTATAAGGAATGTTATTTAACCAAGTTATTTTTATTAGATGACAATCAGCGTGACCCAAGAGTGAACATTTTGGGTATTTGCAAATTAAAACTAAATTTAGTAGGAATGAAATTAATTAAAGACAATGACCCGACCAATGTAGAGTAAGACTAAGCATCGTAGTGATCGTAAAACAAGATATCAATTGCATCGGGACCTAGATTGAGTTATACTAGTACTCATGCACCGTATAGTACTAGGAACTCTTCCTTACAGTATACGGAGAACAGACTTCGCGCCACGATCTCTCTCTTACTCACCGTGACTCTCGGCATCGCCCCAAAGAGTTCACCAATGAATAAGAATGGATATTAGAAAAGCCTGAACCCTTACCGATAGGTAGTGAAGCACTCCTATGAGCGGGCGAGCGGGTTTTCAAATGGATTAGCATGCAGGGTGCGGTGCGCAGGGCGCAATTCGGTTTGATGCAGTTTGAGGAGACCGCGATATTTAGTCTGGTTTAAGAAAATCTAGTTTGCTTAAATGTGGTGGCTTTATAGGCCAAAAATATGATTATATTTGAGAAATGTATTTAAACATTTTATTAGGAAAGATATTTTTAAAACAAAGCATTCTTACTTTATTTGAAAATAAAATAGAGTTGCCACCCGGTTCAGCTCCACTAGGAATTGTGGTATACTGATCCAAAATGGGATTTTTATACCAAAAAGAGAATGAGATTCTGAGTTCGGACATGATAGTTACTCATATTGTTCAAAATGTTTGGATTAGTTTTAGAACTTTGGAATTTATGGCAATTTTTGCATTACAACGGCTTTATTTAAGAATTAAATTCGAGAAATAAAACGGGCATTATAATGCCATAATAAATTGATATTTTTTACCGAGATTTTGGCAGAGTAACTGCAGCGTCTGGGTCTTGGCCCGGAAACTCGGATAGAGTTTCCTCACATTCTAGATGTTTCATCCTTACTTGCAAGCTTAGTTACGCATATTATATTTTAAGTGGCTCGAGTAGCTCACTTAACTAGAGAAATGAAATGCAATGTGCAATAATAAAGTAATAAAAATTGATTTTAATGAATTTTAAAGTTGGGCTTAGAGCAAATTACCCTTAGTTTACCTTTTCGTCTATTCAGGATGACTTGAGAGCCGTTACGAGACCAAAGTTATCAAGGATCGTGATTTACTTGGAAAATAGATTTAACCCTAGCTGGGGACTCCGCCCCGAAATTTTTACCTGCTCCAAACTTTTAGCCTTTGAAGGGACACAATGTTCCTTCGGGAGTTTTTAAAAAAAAACCCTAGTTATAGCTATAATCTTGGATTATTTTGACAGGAAATATAAAATTTAGGTCATTTTTAGACCAAAGATCACTGTGGGATCTTGATAAAAAAATACCGGGACTGAGCTCATACCGAGTGTCCGTGCTGGAGCTCGAGCCTTGGAGTGTTTTGACAGAGTGTCGGGGATTTTTTATTTCCCGGAACTAAAAAGGGACTCAAAGGTAATTTTGGAATTTTTGTAAAATTTGCATCCCTGCTGAAATGGGGGGTGACCCCGCATTTATAACAGGCTAGTTATTAGCCGGCGGGCTAACTACATAGGTAATTAGCTGGCGGGCTAGTTACCTATCTAACAAGATTTTACATCAGATCCCATAAAAATCTTGCCAGATCTCGGTAAGATTTGATTTTTTACTGTAGATAGGTAATTACCCAGCAGGAGGACTACCTATGTCTGACCAAACTTTGACTTTTTTTATTTTTCAGTAGAAAATGCTAAATCGGAGTTTCCCTGGAATGTGGATTTTTGAATTTCGGATTTTGGATGACAATTCGGTCCTTTTTAGCTCTTTTGTCTGATCACTGAACAAAATAATCATTATTCCTTATCGGGCTGGAATGGACTAGTGCTAACAGTTTGCCCCTCACATACATAAATTTCATGCTAGAAATTTTGTCGTATGCAAAACAAACAAAACCGTGTGTGTGAAATGTCGTGAGGTAAAATATTTTTAATCAACAAATTTTGAAACAAAATATATTTTGCCCCTTCGATTAAAAATTTATTAATGAGTTGCATGAGGTTAAAATTGACTAGGGGTCAAAATAAATATTTTTGGATGCTTAATACATGAGTGACTATGTAAGAACAGCTTTTAGGTCCGCTCGTTTTGAAAACAATGCAGAAAACGGATGAAATATGCAAAATTGCGAAAATGTTCAAAATATACGTAATTAACCGGCAAGCTAATTACCTATATAACGGTACCTTCCATAGCCATTATCCGTAAACGAGTGGAACGGGTAAACGCATGAAAGCTAGATAGGTAATTAGCCGGCAGGCTAATTACATAGGTCATTAGTTAGCGGGCTAATTACAAGCGGTCTATAAAAAAGCAGCTTGGCTCCCATTTTCTCCACACAAAAATTTCTTCTTCTTCTCTCTTGCGGGTTTTACTCCCTTTCTTTAAAAATTTTGGCATTCTTGCCATTTCCAACGATGATTTCCTTCAGTTTCCTCCCCCTTTTACCCATTCTTTTCAGATTTTATGGGGTGTCCATGTGGTTTAAGGTTTATAATATTCGCTTGGATCTGCCAACCATCCAAGTGACTACTCAGAATGTGCTTATCGATATCCAGCAAGTGGAATTATCCAAGGTTCCTATTGATGCTTTGTACGGGCTTCCGCCGAACTGGATGTATTACAGGATCCGTCCGGGGAATCCCATTCCTCCTGCTTTGAAGTCTTCCAATCATCTTTGCTGTTTTATTTTTTTTGCAATGAGTTATCCATTTTATTGCTTGTTTATTTTATGCAATGATTTATTTAATGCAATGATTTTTTGATAATTATGCGATTTATCGATAGTTGGTGTGTGACATATGTGTATGCATTTTCAAGTAACCAAGCATAAGGGCGCTAGCATTACCCACTTCCATAAGTGGTATAAGGTGCTATCTCCTGGTGCTAAGGCCATTGTTGATGAGACGTCCTTAGGGAGGATGGTGAGGAACTCCAAGTATGTAAGGCATCACTAGTATCTGTACATCCCACCTGGTACCTCTACCTATATTCTGAGCAGGTGGTCCGACACCACCCATACTTTCTACTTTCGTTGTGGGGAGTATACCACAACTCCGCTGGATTACTATGCTATCACAGGTCTCCGTTTCCAAGGTAATGTGATTCAATGCTTCCTTTACTTACCACAACTTCAATGTGGATACCATCGAGGCTTTGATTAGCTACTCAAGGGACAGGCAAGGGCAAATCTCTGAAAAGAAACTCATGACCTTCTGGACTACTAGGCATAAAAGACAATTGACTTCCGCCTGTGAGGCTAGACCTTTTATGGCCGCTACTCTATCATGGCTGTGTTTTCCTATTGGGGGATTGATCATGAATCTCTACATTTTGCCAGCTTTGATTGACCCAACCCATTTTGATGAGTATGCTTGGGGTCGAGCCACGTTGGGTCATCCGTATTGGGCCCTTGACCAGTGTGCGAGGAACAGGATCAGTAAGTTCAAGTCTTGCCTCTAGATTGTCTATGCAAGAACTTAACTCTTTTTCTTCTTTATGAGTGTACTTGGCTTGTCTTTTGGGGCTCTGATTTCTTTTGTATTCTTTGCAGATCTGGTTTTTTGAGATGGGGATCCTCCCAGGGAGAGTGGTATCTGGGAGAGCGCATTTAGGGTTGGCATGTCCCTTCGTGGTCGCTTTCCATCCCTTTGGAGGTGCCTCGGTGGATTTTCTGGCCATATAGCTCGCTTGAATTCACATGTTTGGCCTGTAATGGTTTGCCTAGTGACTTCCCAGAGCAGGTCGGGGGATATGAGTTCTACCACTCATAGCTGCTTGGATGGCTAGAGACGGATCTCATTCCATCGAGCCTGAGCCAGACTATTATAATCCTTCTGAGAATGATAGCCCTTTAACTTCTGCCCCTAGCAGCTAGGCGGGGTCGCTTGAAGTTATCCATATAATAGTATGCCCTCTTTGCTGGCTTGGATTTTTTTTATCTTTTTAATGTTGTGCTAATTTTGCCTTATCGTCTTTGTGGGATCACCAGGGTAGGAAGAGACATGCGACTACTTCAGCTCACGTGGGTAGCTCTTCCGTATTATCTATGTCGTCTCAATGTTTGGCGATGATAGAGGGGCATCAGGGGTTTCAATATCAGCCACCCATGTCTTTGATGTACCTTCCCAACCTGAGTAGCGATATGCCATTGATTCCGCCCTATCTGGATCCTGAGTATCCGGTGGCCTTCCATCCGGCCGATACTACTCATGTGAGCTTATTTTGCCTTTACTTCTATTCTTTTCTTATAATCGCGGATCATGATGGTTTTGACTTATCCCCTGTCTTTCCTTCTTGCAGGTCCTCATTACTGATAGCATCTCTAAGTAGGGATATATTCAAGGGCAGCAACGGTTTATGATGAACCAAAAATTTGATATAGTGCTATGTTTGATCCCTATTATTTTAATACTTTAATGATTATGCATGGTATGTCATAAAATGCATATGAATGATCTATGTTAAAATTTTGTAGCTAGAGATCCGTCAACTTCGGGTTCTATTAGGGATGCTCCAGGTGGATGAATCGCAGCAACAGCCACAGCAGGGACAAGGCGATCCACCCGGATTCTTTCCTCAGTAGTAGCTAGGGTTTACTTTATGTTATTGTTTTTTTTTCTAGGCCATTCGCAGTGCCCCTTTTTTTGTATGAACACATTTTTATTTATGAATAAGAGTTTTTCCATTTATTCCTTTGCTTTGTGTTTTCTTTTGTTATTGATCGAGTTTATCGGGGTAATCTCCCAGATATTGGCGGATTGCCCTATAAATTACTTATAGCAAATTGCCACTCTTTGAGATGTTGCCATGGAGAACTACATTCATTTTCATGCATATTTGAATGTTTCTCTGAAGAATTCTGATAGTTAGGACCATCTCAGGGTTTGTGGTCTGGCACATATGAAGGAATACTGCCACACTTTTATCAAGGACAACGTGATTCAAGCTCCTGCCAGGTTTTGGGACCCTGCCAACAATGTGTTTCATTTTGGAGATCATGAGTTATGCCCCTTGTATGACGAATTTTGTGGGCTTCTGAGGTCTTTAGCTGAAATGTACTCAGCCATTCTGATACACCATCCTAAGTTCTCTAATCTATTGTTGAATGATTTTTAGCTACAATGATTCGACAGGGGTCGATTGATTTATGATGAGGGCTTGAGGTTAGATGTGGCTTTCGACATAGTCAGGGGACTTTCCCATAATGACGGGAGTTGGCTCCCACTCATTTATCTACTTTTGTTAGGGGTATTCCTTTTCGAGGTTCATAATATGGTTTGCAGCTTTGACTTCCTAACTATCGTTGATTAGATGCTGGAGGGAAAATCTCCTATCGCGGTGAGTTTAGCTAAGACATTGATCTTTATGCATTCTTCCCGAAATGGAATCAAAGCTACTACTAGGTGCAGTAGGCTTCTTCTTCAAGTAACTTTTAGTTGAGCCTTTCTTTTGTATGAACCACCCTTTCAGGTTTTTGAATCATCAGGCTTGCCTTAATTTTTGCCTAGACTGTCTTTTCCGGTTTTCAATCCAACAAGCTATCTTTTTCATTTCTTTTTTCATTTTTTATTTTCTTTTTTTTATTTATTTTATTGCTTTTGTAGCTCTGGCTTTAAGACAGGCTTTCCGTATTGTCTGTTCCCACAAACATGGATTATCGTCCGAATGCCTACAAGGTGTGGGGCTCCATAGTTCATACTGGCAATCGTCCATATAGAGACTTCACTATCAAGGAGTGGGTTGATTTTATAGTAGCCGAGCTACTGAGGATATTCATTGGGTTTGCCAGTTGTAGGGTATCACGCATGTGACTACTAATGTCACTAGAAGCAGCGTAGTCCTCATTGGCCTCTTTGATATCATCACCTACTCTCTTGGTCACTTGTGCGAGCAGTACAACCATTCTCAAAGGTTTCTTACATCCCTGTGCATCCTGATTAGCTTAGAGCTTTATTATACTTGAGTCTATCGTCATGACATGAGGTGGATCGGTCACATTCAGGTGGGGATGAACTACTCTATGCCTTTTGACATTCATCCTTCTCGAGCTTATCATATCTAGGTTGCAGATACTTGTGGGCTTCCTACCCTTGGAGAGAGGCTCATTGAGAGGTAGAGACTCTGTGGCTTTCTTGAGGGTCCTTGATCTTACCATCAGATGTCTTTCATTCTCGTGGGAGAATAATGGCTTTAGGCCTCGTCGTTCATCCTTGTCTTTTCTGTTTGTTGTTTGTAATGTATTTTTATGCGTAATAAAGATGAGATGATGTTGTTTGGATGCGTGTTTCATCAAACAATTCACAGTTTACATTTAATGCTACATTTAGTACTTTCAACATGAATATGTTACTACTAAAGATATTATTTAAATAGGAAGGGTAAATAGTATTTATTCCTAAGAAATGCCCATGATTGCCAAAGGTTCCGAATGGATTTTACCTAAGGCTTCGCTCTTTTATTTTGGGGTCTTTATTTTTGCCTAAGAGCCCTTACTAGCTCTAGACAGACCTTTGTATCAATTTTCTTACACAAGATAGCACTTCAGCTTGTCATGATTTATAGGATTCACGAACTTGTTGCCATCGAGGTCTTTAATTTTCACTGTTCCTTTACTGAGAGTCTTTCTTTCTATATATGGACCTTTCCAGTTCAGTTGGAACTTGCCTCAAGCATCTGTATGCATTTTACGAGACTGCGTTAAGACCAATCACTCATTCTTAGAGGTTGGTCTTGCCCTTTGACTTTTTGGCTGTATGCCCTAGCCATATGCTATTGGTACAATTGTATATTTTCTAGTTTTGTTAACCATTTTTTGTCAATTAGGACCAATTCTTCATGTCTCGCTTTTCCCATTCATCTTCAGGAAGTCTGGCTTTGAGAGCTACACGTAAAGATTTTATTTCCATTTCAACGGGTAATACCACCTCCATCCCATAGACGAGAGAAAAAGGAGTTTGACCCGTAGGGGTTTTGACACTAGTTACGTATCCTCATAAGGAATAGGGCAAATAATCAGCCCAATCTCGGTAGTTGGAAAGCATCTTGGAGAGGATTTTCTTGATTGCCTTATTAGCCAATTCTATAGCTCTGTTGGGTTGAGGGCGATAGGGTGATAAGCGATGGTACTTAATCCTGTGCTTCTCAATAAGGTCAGCTATTTCTCCTTGGAACTGTATGTCGTTGTCATTTACTACGTAGTGATGAATGTCATACCAGGTAAAGATATACCACTGAATGAACTGAGCCATCTTATTGGACGTGATGTTTGTGTATGATACTGCTTCAACACATTTGGAAAATTAATCGACAGCCACTATAATGAAGCGATGGTTGTTAGTCGAAGACAGTCTTATTTCACCGATGATGTCGATGCCCCAGGCTGAGAATGGCCAAGGCGTTGTCAAGCTTCGTAATGTTATCAGAGGTAAGTGACTCACATCCCAGTATATCTGATAACCATGGCAAGTCTTTACTTCTTAAATACAGTCAGCCAACATGGTCATTGGATCTTCTTTCCCATCATGACACCATTCATTTATGGACTGTAGTCTCTCAAATGTACGTCTTTAATTACCTTTTTAGCTTCCTGTTGAGCTAAACACTTTAACAATAGGCCATCGAAGGCCCTCTTGATCAGATCTCCTTTAACCAGGTAGAAATGCACAGGTAGCTTTCTCAATGTATTTCTATCAGAATTCGTAGCCTCAACAGAAAATTCACCATTTTTGAGGAACTTGATAATGTCAAAGTAACAGGGTTCTTCCTTATTTATGGAGTCATTTATCATGTGGATGTAATAAGGAGCTCAGGTTATCTCTATAGTAAGAGGATTGATTCGCTGCTTTTAGGGCCCATCCCATATGGAGGCTAGAGTAGCCAATACATTTGCCATTTGATTTTCCTCGTGGGGCATGTGACAAAATTTGCATTCATTGAACATTGTGGCTTTTCTCCGTATAGCCTCTAAGTAAGGTCTGAGGGATTCCTCCTTTAATTCCTAATCGCCTGTGACGTGCTTGATGACCAAAGCTGAATCACCGATGATTTTTACCTTGTCTGCCTTGAGAGTGATTAGGGTAGACATCCTAAATAAACAAGCTTCATACTCTGCCCTATTATTTATGGTAATAAATTCCAAGCACTTTGATAGAGGTATGAGTGCTCCGTCAGGGTGTTATGATGATGACCCCCAAACCAGCCCGTCGCTTGTTAACGTCGCCATCGAAGAATATTGTCCATATTTTAGGATTCTCTGTAGTGGTTGTGAAACATTCATCAGGAAACTCTAGGTTTTCCTATTCTCCTTCTTTGAGTGGTTGATTTCCTAGAAATTGGCCACTACTCTACTTTTGATGGTCTTCTTAATGACGTACTCAATATCAAATTCTAACAGTAGCTTGAGCCACCTGGGCAGTTTTCCAGTTAATGAGGGTGCCTGGCATAAATACTTCATCTGATCCACTTTTGTGATTGCTTGGATCCTGCATGATTGGAAGTATTAATGCCTAAGCTTCTTGGTAAGCCAGACTATGGCGGAACAATTTTTTATCCAAGATGGTGTATTGAGTTTCATATTCTAGCAATTTCTTGCTAAGGTAATAAACCACGTGTTCCTTCTTATCTTTATGTTCATGAACCAACATGGCCCCCACTGATATCTCCTCTATTGCTAAGTAGAGAATAAGCGGCTTTCTGAGAATTGTTGGCTTTAGCACTGGAGGGTTCATTAGGTAAGCTCTAATTCTGTCAAAGGCTTCCTAACATTGGTTGTTCCACTCTATTGGCTGCTGTTTCCTCAAGAGCTTATAAATAGGCTTACATGTGGTAGTCAACCATGCTATAAAGCGACTGACGTATTATATGGATCCCAAGAAACTTTTGCACTCTTTCTCAATTTTTGGCACATGCATTTCTATGATGGCATTAGCTTTATCAGGCTCCATCTTTATGCCTCTTTTGCTAGCCACATACCCCAGTAACTTGCCTAATGTGACGCCGAATATGTATATCTTTAGGTTAAGATGAAGATCGTATTTCTCTATCCTTGTGAGGAATCACTCTAACACAGTTAGGTACTCTTCTGGCATGGTGGATTTCACAAGCATGTCGTCTATATAGACCTCGACTTCTTTATGGATTAGGTCGTATAGCAATGTCGTGACTGCTTGTTGGTAAGTGGCCCCTATGTTTTTGAGTCCTAAAGGCATTACCTTGAAATAGTAGGTCCCCCATTCTAAGATGAATGTGATCTTAAACTTGTCTATTACGTTCATGAGAATCTGGTTATATCCTTAGAATCCATCCATAAAGGAATACATGGCTGCTCTTACTGTGCTGTCTACCAAAACATTGATGTGTAGTAGCGGGAAATTATCTTTAGGTGTGGCCTTATTCAACGGAAACTCGGACATTATAATTCTTCTTGGGTACAGGAACTACATTAGATAGCCAAGTTGGGTACACAACAACCTCAACAAAATTAGCCTTGACCTGCTTGGCTACTTTGGCTTTAACCTTTTCTGCCTATTCTGGGCGCATTCTTTGCATCTTTTGTTTCATCGGCCAAATTTTTAGGTCTATGGGGATCTTGTGCTCGGCGATGTATCGATCAAGGCCTGACCTATCTTTGTGAGACAAAGCAAAGGCTAAAATATGATTTTTTAATACTTTTATCAATTCACTCTCTTGCTCAATGGGTCATTGATTGGAAATGTATACCATTTTTAGATCTTCTTCTGTATTTAAGTTAATTTCTTTTGTATATCATTATCGATGTTAAAGATGTTGGATGAATGCTGGAATGGATGCATGGAATCATAATAAAAAACACAATCCAAATAAGCAAAGTTCTTCATCTTATTATCATCAGCATAAAGTACATTATTCATTTCAAACAAACTGGAAATGGAAACAAAAGACTCATCCTGATCGGTAGGGTCTGGCTCTGTAGTAGATGATTCTCCTATAGCAGCTGGCTTTAATAGTATGTCCTCGTCGTCTTCCTCTTGCACCTTCGCCTTGCCTTTCATGGTTGTGACCGTGTCTATGATGGTTTAGCTCAAGTTACCTTCCTTACTCTTTGCTTCTTCCACTATCTTGTGTTGCACTTAAAGGTGTGTGGCTAGGGTGTCGAGGATTTCCTTCTCTTTGCTCAGCTTCTTGACCTTCTTTTGGTACATCTGTTTATTAAAATTAAATTGATCTATGATTGCCCCTGCTTTTAGCTGATGACTCGCTCCTTTCAACATACAGGTTATGGGACCCCCCAGCATACTTGCTATAACTGACCACATCTGAGAAAATCTCAAACCTTAAAATAGTCTTTCTATGGTGAGTAATAGGCTCTGGTGCCCTGTTTTAGGGCTGTTGCGTTTTCTTCTAAAAGACTGTCTTATGGGCGATTCTACCAGGGCCTATGTAATTGAGTCCTACGAGCTTCAACTCTGCTGCCCTTATATTGAAGGTCGTCATTCCTTGTTTCTAGGCACCTAGTCCCTTGCCAGGAGTGTGATGCTTTTACATGTATCCTTGAATCAATGGGACCTAGTGCACCTTTGATTCCTTGTTTGATTCTTGCCCAATTATGGCTATGGTAAATCCCTTCATATGGCTTTCCCATTTTTTTAATGCTGCCACTACTTATGACTCATCAGCCTCTAGAGTGATGATCTTTCTGCAGAATGGGATCTTGATCTTCTGGTCAAGAGTGGATGGAGCCCCTCCCAGAGCGTGAAACCATGGCCATCTGAGCAGCATAGAGAAGGTTACTGGGATATCTATGATCGTGAAAAGTCCTATGGGTGAGACTTTTCCAATAGTAACTTTTGCTTCAAATGTGCCAATAACGGTCCTCTTAGAGTTGTCGTGGGCCTTGATGACTAGGATGGATTTCTTCATGTCCCTCTCGGTTAGTCCTAGGATTGGTAGAATACCCTTAGGGCAGACATTTAGCAATACGCCGTCGTCGACCATTATACAGGGCATGATGCACCTAAAAACAATAGCCTTCAAGTAGAGAGCCATGTTTAAGCAAATGCCTTCCTTGGGTAAATCCAAGCTCAAGAAGATGATGTTGGCGATAATAGTGCTAGTCTCACTGTTAAGTAGTGCACATACTTATTCTGGTAATACCAAGGGAAATGTTTTAATTTCCATCTACTTTTTGATGATAGCAAGCCTGTGATCTTGAGAACCTAGGAGCAAGTCCCAAATACTCATTTTAGTTGTAGTGGCCTTCATTTGATCCATAATTGGGCTTTTTATCTTTTCTATGGCTAAAAAAAGTCACTGGTCCAGTGACTTTCCCTCATTTAGTGATAGGACTGACTACTCAGGTTGGCAAGTTTATTGTTTGAAAGACCTCAAACTCGTCAAAATCCTCATCGAGTGGTATTTCTTCGAAGTCATTAGTCTTGTTCATGGGAGCTTGTGCTTTAGTAGCAAAAGGCCATTGTATGAATGGAACTTTTTTAGGATGCTTTTCTAGAATGACAGGGTTAGGATTTGGTATAGGGCGGGGTTAGATTCTTTCCTGATTATATGAATGGACGAAGAGGCTCCATCGAATGGTTCTCCTTCATCAAACATACTTGACGCATTATTTTAGGCGACTTGCTTGTTGTTGTATTTATTCATGTACCATGGGTATTCTCTAGCTGATTCCATTAACGTCAGATAGATAGTAGTGGTTATTTCCCACTCCTAGTATCGTAAGGGTTTTCTATGTCTGTCTAACTTGAGGGTTGAGTTTTCTGGCGAGTCAACCCATGTGAAGTAGTTAATGAATTGCTTAGCCAAAACATTCCAGAATGATTTTTGGTAAAATGTCAGCCCTTTATACCAAAAGACTGCCTTTTCTCAAAGAGTGTAGTGGAGCCTCTTGGGCTAGTGGGCATGGTGAATGTATTTGTCATTCACCATTTGCATGAATTCATGGATGTGAGGGCGTGGCCTTGTGCTTCCATTATAGAATATGGGGTAAACCTTGCCTGGATCTAGGTTTTGAATGCGATAACTAGCCCAGGCTAATTCATTTTTAGTGCGGATTCTTTCTATAGTGTACTCTCGAGAAGGTTCTTGTCCCTTGTCTCGAATCATATTAATGATACATTCACTATCTGAGTCGAAGTCTGTAAAGTCTCTGGAATTATCACTTACTGCAGACCACAAGGCACCCTAGGAGTCATGCTCGAGAGAGGAGGCGTAGCTCTCAGCTCTGTCGTAATCAACCATCATGCCATTAGGGAAGGGAGCCTCATACTCGAAATCTCCCGGTAAATGATTTAGCTCATCATTTGAAAAGGTTTCTGATTCGTACCCCAAGTTATCTACTTCACTTTCATCTTCGTGATCCGATTTACTGGAGTCCATAAATTCTTCCACTTCCTCATCTGAATCTTTAAAAGGCTATAACTCAAAGATCCAGTTTGGCACGTGTTGAGCTGTGATATCATTATTAAAATTTTCTTCTGTATCCTCTTCAGGGTCTTCCTTAGGATCTTCCTCAAGCTCCTCCTCGGGATCTTCCTCAGGATCTTCCTAGGGATCTTCTTTGAGATCTTCCTTGGGATTCATTCTGGTCTCGACTCCTTCTATAGCAACACGGAATTTGGACACCATTGTTCGTATGATGGCGAACGTTTGCTTGACATGGATACCATATGTTGTAATGTAGATACGGATTTCTCTAAATAGGTCTCGTACACCTTCGTATAGGTTCAGGCTGAGATACCTTTACTGGTCTTTATGGTTGTTCCACGCCTATGCAGGATCACATAGTTCTTGGGTTTTTAGACGTGCTGCCCTGGAGGAGCTCCCAAATTCAAACAAGCTTGTTCCAATGTAGTTTAGACTCATGTAATCCGGAGGAGTGCACATAGGAGGTTGTAGAGGAGGGATATCCTTCTAGCTGGTATTATGCCGGTCTACCTGTGGTGCCAACCACCAGCAAAGTTCATCCAGGGTACGGCTGAGATGCCCTGAAGTGGTGGAGGAAAGATCTCTCAATAAAGTACCAGTTCTAACGTCCTTCCAATGACATCGCGTCGTACCAGTGCATGGCTGGGCCTTTTAAGAATTTGGGGAATTGAGGGGCCAAACCCACCATAGTTATCCCCTATTTATGCATAAACTGAAGGAATTCCTATACATATTCATTTCGATTGGAGTCTCCTTGGTACATGAGGTATGGTGGCACTTGTTATTGATCTAGCCCTTCTATCCTCATGCTTAGGATGTATTGGTCTACCATAGAGATGATCTCCATATTGTCAAAGATCATATTATCCCTCATCCAGGGTCATATCAAAAGTTGTCCATTACATTGATTTTGTATTCGTCAGCTTCTATATGAATACCGATGGCATTTACCTTAGCTTGAAAGGTTGGTAGAATATTAGTCTGAGTGCTTGGATTCTTCTCAGTCTCTTTCATTCACCCATCGGCTATCATCTTCTGCAGATCTTTTAGTAGCTGGGCACATTAGTAGGTGCGATGCCCTTTGGGTACATGATAAGCGCAGAAATTATCTCTGTCTGCCCTGGTAGGCGGAGTAAATGGCTTGATGCTCTGGAGTTGATTAGATTTTCTCAGTTTTATGAATATCTAGGACAGTGATTCTACCCATGGGGAGATAGATTGGTGAGTCTGTACCTGAATGGTTGCTACAACAATGGCTAGAGCCTTTGGGGACTCAAAATTGCCTTGCTTAGAGGATCCACCCTTTTCCCAGTATCAAGGTTTAGTATAAGCTTATTATTCTTGCTTCTTTGCTGGATATTCCTCCTCATACTTTTTAAGTCTCTTGGCATAGTCTACCATGTCGTTGAAGGTGTCGAACCTTTTCATTTTCATTTCATTATGGTATTTCGGGTTAGAGCCTTTGACAAGCTTCACTATCAGGGCATCTTGGTAGGGTTCCCCGGTTACAAGTACATGAACAGCTATCCACCTCAAGTAAAATTCTTTGAAGCACTCATTTGGCCATTGTTTGAATCTTTCAAGGTCTTGCAAGGTAGTATTGACCTTCAGATTAAATAAATAATTCTCTAAGAATTCTGAGCATAGCTTCCTCCAATCAAATTTTACTTCCACTGGCATCCTCATGTACCACTCAGAGGTTGGGCCTCGTAAAGTAGCTTGGAATAGATTAACTATATGAACTTTAGGTATATTCATGGTAGTCATAATTCAAAGATAATTTTCCACATGCACGTGAGGAGGGCCAGTACTGGTATATGGGGCCATGTAAGGCATCATGAAGTTAGCCGGAAGGGCTTTTGACTCCTTTGGTAAGAATCGATCAATATCCACATACTACTCGATGGAGGGAGCAATAAATTTATCTTTAGCCTAGCACAACTTCTCCATGTCTACCATTTTTACCTTTACTGCTGCTATTTCTGCCTCTTGCTCTTGGGTTTTTAGAGCATTAGGAGCACTCAACCTTTCCCAAATATCACAGAATTCTAGAGTGTCATCGATCCTCTTGAGGGACTGTCCAATCATATCATCATATACCATTATGGTTTTAAGTTCCAAATGGTAGAAGAATCCATCCACAGATTTGATTGGTGGTGGGGTATGACTTTCGAGCTTTTCGTAATACGCCTTAGCCTCCTCCTTTCTTATTTCCAACCTGAAAATGGAAGAGATCAAGTGTTAGAAAGTGCACCGGAGGTGGCTCCAAGCTTCATCTACCTCAGCCCATCGGGATTCATGAATGGATGGATGAATGAGTGAGCAAATGAATGAGAAAATATGTACAAATAATAAAGGGGTTAGGTATGTGCAAATTATTCGAGGAGTAAACGGTGAAGGTAGTCTGTGATATTCATGGAACATTATAAATGCGTGGTCCAATGACCAAGCGCTAGAGTCAGGTTAAACTCGACAGCCCAGGGGTGAATTGACTCATTTGTCCAAGGGGTGAGCTGGCACTAGGGTCACTCAAAGGGTTTTGACTCATTTGTCCAAGGGTAAGTTGACTCTAGGGTCACTCAAAGGGTTTTAACTCATTAGTCCAAGGGTGAGCTGACTCTAGGGTCACCCAAAGGGTTTTGACTCATTGGTCCAAGGTGTGAGCTGACTCTAAGGTCACTCAAAGGGTTTTAACCCATTGGTCCAAGGGGTGAGCTGAATCTAGGGTCACTCAAAGGGTTTTGACTCATTGGTCCAAGTTATGAGCTGACTCTAGGGTCACTCTAAGGGTTTTGACTCATTGGTCCAAGGGGTGAGCTGATACTAGGGTCACTTAAAGGGTTTTGACTCATTGGTCCAAGGGGTGAACTAAACTCGGGTCACTCAAAAGGTTTTGACTTATTGGTCTAAGGGGTGAGTTAACTCTAGGGTCACTCAAAGGGTTTTGACTCATTGGTCCAAGGGTGAGCTAACTCTAGGGTCACTTAAAGGGTTTTGAATCATTGGTCCAAGGGATAACCTGACTCTAGGGTCACTCCAAGGGTTTTGACTCATTGGTCCAAGGGTGAGCTGACTCTAGGGTCACTCAAAGGGTTTTGACTCATTGGTCTAAGGTGTGAGCTGACTCTAGGGTCACTCCAAGGGTTTTGACCCATTGGTCTAAGGGGTGAGCTGACTCAAGGGCCACTCAAAGCATTTTGACCCATTGGTCCAAGGTATGAGCTGAATCTAGGGTCACTCAAAGGGTTTTGACTCATTGGTCTAAGGGTGAGCTGACTCTAAGGTTATTCAAAGGGTTTTGATATCGTTTGGCTTACGGGCTGAGCCTATATGGACACAATAGTCTTGGTTATTTCGGCTCATGGGTTGAGTCTAGGTGGACTCACTGGTCTTAGTTATTTGGGTCACGGGGTGAGTCTAGGAGGACTCACTAGTCTTGGTTATTTTGGCCCACAGGTTGAGCCTAGAGGGACTCACTGGTCTTTGTTATTTTGGCTCACGAGTTGAGCCTAGGTGGACTTACCGATCTTAGTTATTTCGGCTCATAGGTTGAGCCTAGGTGGACTTATTGGTCTTGGTTATTTCGGCTCATGGGTTGAGCCTAGGTGGACTCACTGGTCTCGGTTATTGAAATGGAATGGCACACATTAATGTCATGGATGCACAAAGATGTAGTTAGCTTTCACACAATCATGATGTTTATGATGTCCGTTTTTAGTTTATTTATATTTAATAAACCTACACATGTAGCAAACGATTAGATCGCGCCTACCACCCTTTTAACTCCATTAGGTTACTTTGCTTTAAAGCCAACGGGGGACTTAGCGAAGTCTGCTCACGTTCTCTCAATGTTTTTGGGTAAACCTATGGGGAAGTGTCTACGGTTCATCTATATGCGGATTGTGGCCTCAGGATTGGGTGTGATTGGGGTACCTTGTGCCTTTGTATACTGAGACCCAGTGGCCCTAAGCAAACCAAAGTAAACTTTTCCACATTTTATATATGCCAAGTAGTCTTTCCCTTAAGTGAGCAAGGTCCTCATACATTACGCAAGGGGTGTGATTGGATCCATGCCCCTCTAGCCCTAAGTGAACTTGGAGATACTTCACCAAAAGACACCTAAATTGATTTAGGGGTAAAGAATGCAGATGTTATGCAATCCTAAAATTTGTGTAGTGCTGAAATTACAATAAATTCCATAGTTCAAAAATTTAATTTGAACAATGTTTTAACTATCGTGTCAAAAGAATTTTTATAAAATCAGGTTTTTATAAAAATAATCAACTCCCCAGCAGAGTCGCCACTGTGAGCGGGCGAGCGGGTTCTCAAATAGGTTAGCACACGGGGTGCGGTAAGCAAGGTGCGATTCAGTTTGACGCGGTTTGAGAAAACCGCGGCATTTATTCTAGTTTAAGAAAATCCAGTTTGCTTAAATGTGGTGGCTTTGTAGGCCAAAAATGTGATTATATTTAAGAAATATATTTACACATTTTATTAGTAAACATATGTTTAAAATAAAGCGTTCTTACTTTATTTAAAAATAAAATAGAATCGCCACCCGGTTCAGCTTCACCAGGAATTGTGGTATATTGATCCAAAATGGGATTCTTATACTGAAAAGAGACTGAGATTCTGAGTTCGGACATGATAGTTACTCATACTGTTCAAATTATTTGCACTAATTTTAGAACTTTGGAATTTATGGTAATTTCTGCATTACAATGGCTTTATTTAAGAATTGAATTCAAAAAATAAAACTGGCATTATAACGGCATAATAAATTGATATTTTCTACCGAGATTTCGATAGAGTAACGGCAGCGTTTGGGTCTTTGCCCAGAAACTCGGATAGAGTTTTCTCACATTCTGGATGTTTCATCCGTACCTGCAAGCTTATTTATGCATATTATAGTTTAAGTGGCTCCAGTGGATCACTTAACAAGAGAAATGAAATGCAATGTGCAATAATAAAGTAATAAAAATGGATTTTAATAAATTTTAAAGTTGGGCTTAAAGCCAATTACCCTTAGTTTACCTTTTTCAACTATCCAAGATGACTTGAGAGCTGGTGCGGGACCGAAGTTATCAGGGATCGTGATTTGGTTGGAAAATAGATTTAACCTAAGTTATGACTATAATCTTGGATTATTTTGATAGGAAATATAAAATTTAGCTCATTTTCAGACCAAAGATCACTGTGGGATCTTTATCTAAAAAGACCAGAGACTGAGCTTATACCGAGTGTCGGTAATGGAGCTCGAGCTTGGGAGTGTTTTGACAGAGTGTCGGGGCTTTTTGGATTGCCAAAACTGTAAAAGGACTCATTAATAATGCATGCTAAACTAAAAATTGAGCCAAATTTTTTCGATTTTGAAATATCCTTTGCTTGAATATTGTTGTTTGAAAGTGATCGTTTTTTATGTTTTGCTTGGAAGGATCCATTGATTAACAATTTTAGGAAGTTTGAATGTTTTGGAGAACTCTTAAGCATGAAAAAGAATTACAGAACTTAGTTTTAGAATTTAGAAGAACTTGATATAGTAAACTGACAAGACCTTTCTGGCATGTTTAAAGTTTGAAAATTTTTAATTTTTACTTCAACTTCGAAAATCGAATCAGAACTTGAACCCTTGTGTGGAAAGAACTTGAGCCCAATTTAATTTATTGCAAAATTACATGCTTTGAAGTTCTTCTGAGTGGGTAGATTTTGTTGTTTAGCTAGAACTTGCTATGGGAGATACATGCAGTGCTCGTTTATGATTGTGTGTTAGTACTTGTCGAGACCAATGTTGAAATCTTGTACTAAATGATTAAGGCACTTAGGATTACACTCTAGCCAAAAAGCCAACCCCGAACATTATCCCCAGGAGAACTCCCTTTGAGGCTAAAGCCCTCCTTTCTTTTACACACAATACACACCCAATGTCCTTCACTTTGATTCCCCTAAACACCCTCAAGATCTTCTAATAAGGAACTTGTCAATTTAAAGCAACCTAAGTTTCAATCGAAAGAAGATCTCTTATCATGAATAACTTGTAAGGAGAAGAACTCTTGAAACACAAATTCTGTAATATTTTAGTTTATTAATTTTGAAAAAGAAAAAAAAGAGAAAGAATTAAAAAAAAGAGAAAAAAAGTTATATGAATAAGCAGAGAGCCAAGCAGATCTTTCTCGCCCTTTTGTTGAGAGTGATGTTAAAATTGCTCTTTTCCAGATGTACCCGGACAAAGCCCCGGCCCCAGATGGTTTTAATCTAGGATTTTTCCAAAAGTTCTGGGACGTAGTCTACAGTGAGGTAACTTCTTTTTGTATTCAATGTATTCACACTAATTGGTTCTCTTATACTCTTAATAGTACCAAGATTGTGCTTATCCCTAAGAAGAAAAACCCTTCAAGGGTTGGTGATCTCAGACCAATTTCTTTATGTAACGTTTTATTTAAAATCATGTAAAAAATGATTGCCAATCAAATTTAGCCAGTTATAAATTTGATTATATCAGAATCCTAGAGTGCTTTCATTCCTAGGAGGGCTATCACTGATAATATTTTGATGGCTTTTGAAGTAAATCATTATATGACAAGAAAGAGGTTAGGGAAGGTAGGAATGTGTTCTTTAAAAGTAGATATGGCCAAAGCTTATGACAGAGTTGAATGGAATTTTATTCAAGGTATGCTGACGAGGTTAGGGTTTCCACCGTCACTTATTGCTTTTATTAAGCAGGCTTTATCTACGGTGACTTATAAGCTAATGCATCAGTGTAGGGAATTTGAGGTGTTCCGACCATATAGGGGTTGGAGGCAAGGTGATCCGCTATATCCCTATCTCCGTATGATTTGTGCTGAAGGATTAACTGCTTTGATAAACAAATGTATGTCCTTGGGGTCTCTTCATGGATGTCAAATAGCAATTAATGCACCGATTATATCACACCTTTCATTTGTTGATGACAGTCTGTCCTACTTTAAAGCAGATAACCATGAGGTTAGTTCCCTTATACAATGCTTTGCAGAGTATCAGGCCGTGTCTGTTAAAAAATCAACTATTAGAAATCATCTATCTCATGCGTGAGGTGGAGGACCACGGGTTGTGTTTGGGCATGCTGTTATTAATTGGTCGATCAAAAAAGCATATTTTTGACTATTTTATCGAAAAAACTCATTAGAAAATAGAAGGGTGGAGAAGGAAGAATTTATCGATTAGAGGGAAAGAGGTAATGCTTAAATCGATTGCCTAGGCTATGCCAATTTATGCAATGCAAGTATTTAATTTACCATGCCATGTGATTGCAGATCTTGAGAAGATTTTTACAAAATATTGGTGGGGAGAGTTGATTCACTGGATGAGATGGGAATGATTATGCCAAGCAAAAGAGTTAGGGGGCTCAAACTTTCGGAGGCTATGTGAGTTTAATAAAGCTATGTTGGCTAATCAAGAATGGAAGGTTATCACTCAACTGTACTTCTTGCTAGATTGTTTGTTTAAGGAAAAATATTTTCCTTATTGTAGTTTCTTTGAGGCTCTTATGCCTTCAAAAGCAAGTTTGTTTGGAGAAGTATTTTCGCGGCAAAGGACATTGTTGCAAAGGGAGTTGTATGGCAAGTAGGTGTTGGGAGAAGTATAAGTATATGGCGTGCAAATTGGCTTCCCTTATTGGGTATTCCAGCTGTTCGATCTGTTCCTCATCCGAACTTCCAAGCTGCCAATGTCGAATCTTTATTTTCCAATGATTGGTTGAGCTAGAATATGGAGCTTCTGTCGACACTCTTTACCACAGCCAAAGTTGAGCTAATTAAGATGATCGTAATTCCATGGACACCTCAAAGAGATGTAGTATATTGGAGGTATAAGCAGAATGAAGTTTTCTCTGTAAAATCTTACTATTATGAGCTGTGTAAAGCTAGTGAATTGGAATCGTTACCATCAAACTATATCCACAATAGTTGGATCAAAATATGGAAGTATAAATTACCCTTAAGGATAGCTATTTTCCATTGGCGTGTTGCCACAAATTCTTTGCCTACTCTTGTGTGACTAAGCCAAAGGCATATTTAGGTTAGTACAACCTATACATTATGTGGGGACGGTTTGGAGACCGACTTTCATGCTTTAGTACCTTGTGGCTTTGCTTTTTTAGTTTGGTCAGAAGTCTTTAGTGAAGGGTGGCCGATGAGTATATCTACTATGACGGATTGGTGGGTTTGGTTGACAGGGAACAACGACGTAAAGGTAGAGGAGGCGGTGTGTGTTCTTTAAGCTATTTGGGAATGTAGGAATCATTGGACTTGGAATGAGAAATTTAGACCGACATCTCAAGTCATTCGACATGGCTTGGGTTTCTTAAAGGAGTGGACATCGTTGAATAAAATAACAAACACAGCACCATCTAGCAATTCCATAATAAAGTGGAGGAAACCACCAACATTTTGGCTAGAGTGCAACATCAATACAAGCATTTTGATGTAGGGAAGAGGCTAGGCCATGGGAGATTCATTCCTAGCAGAGGCCGTAAGTTGCAGAGAGGCGCTGAGTTAGCTTAAGCAACAAGGGCTAGATAACATCATGTTAGAACTAGATTCTTTATTAGAACTAGATTCTTTATTAGAACTAGATTCTTTATTAGAACTAGATTCTTTATTAGAACTAGATTCTTTAAATGTGGTTAATGCTTTGAACAATAGTTTTTCTTTTCTTCCACCTATAGGGGTTATTTTCTTAGACTTCAAGTTTCTTTTATCTAGTTTTGAGAACATTAAAATAGTTTATACTCATAGGTCTATGAATCAGGCTGTTCATACACTTGCTAGAGCAGCGGATTCTTCGACAGGTAGGGGGACATAGTTTCATATATATCCACCTTTAATTCGAGCCGTTGTTGTCTCTGATTCAATTTAATAAGACCAGTATTCTTTAGTTAAAAAAAAGTTTTTGTACTTGTAATAATTGCTTATGTGATGTAATATTTAGAAGTTTTCTTGCTATAATAAGAACTCAAAAAGGTAAAAGATCTTTCATATCAAGAAATGTTGCTGATACTCATCTGTTTGCTAGAAGATCTCTACACACAAAATTCCCTTTCAACAACAACCCAACACCCTAACCAAACATTACAACCCACAAAGACCTTTATGATAGTACATGTATTTAAACAACTAAGTGGTGGAGACTTGACCGAATAGCAAGCCTATGGTCTAAACCAATAAGATCTTGTTGATGAGGGCAAAGACCAGAGAACTCCACAAACAAACACCCAAACCCTAAAAATAAGAGAACTCCTAGTAAGGTATTCTAGTACAATTTACTTGATCGAAGTAAGAAATTTAAGTTCTCTAAAGTTGCATGCCTTATTGGGAAATGCTAGGATAATATGCTTAAGGTTTTATCTGTTCTGAAGTTCTCCTCTAATTTTGTTCTTGCATAATTGTTTTCAAAAATCTTCATGCTAATTATTGTTGATTGATTGACGAGGTGCTTCTTCTTAACATTGAATAAATTGCTTGAGGACAAGCAATAGTTTGAGTGTGGGGACATTTGATGCGTTGAATTTGTGCTATACAAATCATGCATGAAAAGCTAACATTTTGTGTGAAAAGATCAGTTTTTATGAAGATCTCTATAGATTTTAGGTCTCACCTGTAAGAAGGAGAACTTCTGATTTGATTGCTCAAAATTAAGGAAAAAATGCAGTTTTCTCTGGAGATCTCCGTATTTTGTAAGATCTCGTCGAAATGAGGAGATCTCCTTCCATTTCGAGAAGAAGACTAAAAAATGGTGGAAAATTTCCTCCAAAATTTGGCAATCAAGTGCAAAATGCAAGTGGTGTTGACTGATGTGACGTACAACAGGAGGAAGAATGGAAAAATGGAGAAAAGTGACTTTTTGCTATTTACTAATCTGCCACTTCTAGAAGCCTTTTTCACCAGTGGGGATTAGTTTAATATTTACTTTGTAAAATATATAGATATTTTTGTATTAAATGGAATTAGTTTCTTGTAGATATTTTTTGCTTTTCTCCTTTGGTTGGTGGTTATATAAACCCACCTTCACCGAGAGACTTGCTCCCCTTTTAGGGTTTTCCCTTTTTTTCTTTTTCTTCTTCTTCTATAACTTTTTCTTCTTTAATGGAGATTTTTATTTTCTTTATTTTTATTATGCGTTATTAAGTTTATGTGTTAGAAGTTCCTGCAACAAGTTCTCCTCAAATAGAATGTCCAAGAGATCTCCAAAACAGTATATGTATAACTTAAAATTCTTTGTAGATTGTTGTGTTTGAGTGCTTAATCCTTATGAGTCAAAGATCTAGCTTATAGTTAGTTATGTTATTGAGACCGACCGGAGATTCAGCATAATGGAACAAAAACACACTCACATAATGCATGAGATCGACCGGAGATTAGTTATGTGCCAAGGGTTTTAGATTTATCTAAATTATTAACTGAACTTAATGCTTTGTTGTTAGCTTAAGGAGACTAACCACAGAATTAAGTTAATAACATTATTATTCAAGATGGCCGACCGGAATGCTTGAATTACCGTGGTTGAGATACCTTGGATCTCTATGCTTCATTGAGATATTATATGCATGTTATGAAAAAGTTTTTGTGCCGTCTGTAAGTAAAGAACTTATGTTTTATCTTTATTTTATGTATTTTTATGTCATTTTTATTTATTCCACCAACCAAAAAATATAAAGAACCTCTGAGCCAGTCTACCAAGGAGACCTTTAGACTATTTATGCTTGATCCTCGTGGAATATGACACTTGATCTTGGCCGTACTACAAACCGACCCTATTACTCTTGCTAGGAGAACCCTCCAGGCAGCAATACTAAACAATATCTCTAACTATTTCAAATAATTTAAATCTATAATCTAATATAATCTTAACAATATTATTTCATAATATTTCAACATAATATCTTATCTGCTTTCAAAGTCAATTTCAACACTCCTCGATGGCTTTGAAGCTGTAAAATTTTATTTGAAAAACATGGTTTTGGTTATAGGCATATGTATATAACATAAGTCATTGGCATGGGTATGGGCAAGTGCATGGGTCATGATTATGTGTCATGGGCATTGGTCATTTTTATGGGTCATATGGGCATTAGATATGGGTCATAGGCATGGTTAAGGGCCGTGGACATTGTTATTGGTCATGGTTATGCGGCGTGAGCTTTGAATGAAAACTCACCCTTTTGTTGTATCTTCATACTCTTGTTACATCATCATGGTGCACTTTTGCTGGATTTTCATTGTCTTCCGTTGAAACATACAGGTCCCTCAAGAATATAGCTCTGATACCACTGTTTTAGAATATGGACATAGGTTATGGTTAAAGCAATACTAGCAAATGTAGTATCCTGAAACACATATGCATATGACATATATGAATGTCTATTTATATGCATATAAAGATAATTCATATGAAACCATAAGATAATACTTCAAATTTCAAATCTAAATAATATCTCTAACTATTTCAAATAATTCAAATCTATAATATGATATAATCATAACACTATTATTTTGTAATATTCTAATGTAATATCTTAACTGGTTCGAAGTCAATTTTCAACAAATTTCATACTTAATTTTCTTCAAAAAAATTTCATAATTAACTGTATATTTATGGTGGTGTCTTCACTTCTATATATCTGATAAGAATCTTAAACTAAGCTCTTTGGTTTTAATAGTACCTTTGGTTTATGAGATGGTTGCCTAGAAGATGAATAATTGCATAGATGGAGTATATATATATATATATATATATATATATATATATATATATATATATAAATTTTTTGAGTTTATATTAAGGCACTACCATCTCCTATGTTTTAATATTTGTACTAGCTAGTTTAGCTGAATATTGTAATATTTGTACTAGATAACCATGCAAAAGGCTTAGCGATAGCATGTGGATATAAAATAATGTACTAATAATTATAATTGAAGGAAAAGAATTATATAATTTAACATTATTTTAATCATGCTCAGTTAGAGATCATGCATAATTATAAAATAATGCAAGCAAGAAAATTGTGGTTTATTTCCATGGACCAAGTAACTTAAAATTATACAAAATTATGCAAAGTGATGATGAACATATGCATAGGATATTATCATGTGCTTTTCCTTGAAGCAGATAAAATAAAATATACAAATTTCCAACTTATTTTTCAATATTTTACTACATTTTTGTTTATACTCCAACCAATTGGTTGAAAATTTTATTTAATCATAGAAGCAACAACAAATGTCAGTTAAAAACAGTGTTTACATGACTCAACTTCATGTTTTAAATCTCTACTGCTTCTTTATTCTTTTTTCTTCTAATCCTTTTTATCCTTTAAAGCACCATATTTGCATCTATAAATACCCTTCAAAACCAATCCATCAAGTGCATCAAGCAAGCACCTAGCTCAATTCAAAAATAAAATTAAAAATTTCCTAAAGTAGTCTACTATAATTATAGTAAGAGAAGAGAAATGGCACCAAGAAGCCATGCCAGCATTGCCTTGCTGCTGTGCGCGAACTTGGCGTTGTAGAGCATGGTCAGTGCTGAAGATTGCTTCATTGATTACACTCAACTCACTCAATCCAACCTTTGCCGACGACTTAATCAATTCGATCCTCATGGTTCTGCTGTTTGCGTTTGTCTTGCCATAAATCATAATATACTTCCAAAAAACTTTAGTAATCCTAATGCTTCTGTGAGCGTATAACTGGGTTATTGTGGCATAAATTTCCCCCGGAATTCGATTGCACTCCTTCCTCAATTTCTTCTTCCATTATGTGATTCATCTACTACTTCACATGTATGTTTTTTTGGCTATATATAATGTAGAGAATCCATGTGCCTCGAGAGTGGTAGGCTCGATACGATGAGTAAGCATACAAGTGGGGTTGAGCCCATCTAACACAAAACCAATTGACTTGTATTAAGGCCCAATCTACTCCACTTATATACCACTCTTTTCACTTGTAAGGGATATCTCTAATACTCCCCCTCAGGTGCAACTAGACCTGGACCAGTTGCCACTTGTCAAACATTTCTTGGCCTATCTTATCTTAGGCTCAAGGTCATCAACGGGTCTAGTCTTCTCTGCTAGCCCAAACTCGACCAAAACTTCAATCATGAACCCAGGATCATTAGCTGTCAGGCCTTCCTCCGCTCTGATACCATGTAGAGAATCCATGGGCCTCGAGTGTATTGGGCTCGATATGATGAGTGAGCATACAAGTGGGATTGAGCCCATCTAACACAAAACCAATTGGCTTGTGTTAAGGCCCAATCTACTCCACTTATATACCACTCTTTTCACTTGTAAGGGATATCTCCAACATATAATGCCACTCAACATTAGATAAATTATTAATGAAATGGTTGTGGTTGTTATTAAACTAATAGAATCACTATAAGATAATAACAAGATAATAACAATATAAGAGAAAGAGAGAATAACAATATGAGATTTCTTATTGATTGATATGAAATAATACAAAGGGGTTCTATTTATAATAGATATTTCAAGGCATAGGAGTACTTACTATAATAAATACGATTAATTACAAGATTGATTAGCATAAAGAAATATTCCTAAATGTTAAAAAGGAAGACTTTTCACACCAATTAATTTGACATTAAATAATTTCACACTCCCCTTTGATGTCAATCATTGTAAACGGGACATTGCCTCATTAAAAACCTTACTAAGGAAAACCCAGTGGGATAAAACCATTGGTTAATGGAAAAAAGTACAATGTTTACTCCCTCTGTTCGCAAGAGTATTGAAGATCCTTGAGATGACGCATTCCAATATTATAAACCAACTTCTTGAATGTTGTTGAAGGTAAAGCCTTAGTGAATAAGTCAGCTAAGTTGTTACAATAGCGAATTTGTTGAATACCTATCCCACCATTCTTTGCAAGATCATGAGTGAAGACGAATTTTAGCGAAATATGTTTGATTCTATCTCCTTTAGTGTAGCCTTTCTTCAATTGAACAATACATTCGGCACTGTCTTCATATATCATCGTCGGATCTTCTTTAGTCACTGATCTTCCACATGCATCTCGAATATGCTTTGTTAATGATCTCAACCATACACATTCACGAGTAGCGTCATGGATGGCTATTAATTCTGCATGATTTGAGGAAGTAGCCATGATAGTTTTCTTTGTTGACTGCCAAGATAAAGTTGTACCTCCATATGTGAATAAATTGCCTGTTCGAGATCAGGCTTTATGTGGGTCAGATAAATAACCCACATCTGCATATCCAATTATCTTATAATTGGGTTCATGTGAATGAAATAAACCCAAATAAATAGTTCCTCAAAGATAGTGCATTATATGCTTAATTCCATTCCAATGTCTTCGAGTTGGTGCAGAACTATATCTTGATAACAAATTAATAGCAAATGCTTTATCATGCCTTGTATTATTAGTAAGATACATTAACACACCAATCGCACTAAGATATGGTACTTCATGAACAAGAATTTCCTCATTAGCTTCTCAAGGGCGAAAAGGATCATTTTTAACATCAAGTAATTGTACAACCATTGGATTGTTCAATGGATGTGCTTTATCCATATTAAATCGATTCAATATCTTTTGTGTATAGTTCGATTGATGCACAAATATTCCTTTATCAAGGTGATCAATTTGTAGACCAAGACAAATTTTTGTCTTTCCAAGATCCTTCATCTCAAATTCTTTCTTTAAAGAATTGATGGCTTTTGGAATCCCTTTAGAAGTTCCAATGATATTTGAATCATCAACATATATTGAAATAATGGTAAAATCAGATCCTAATTTCTTTATAAAAACGCATGGACAAATTTGATCATTTTTATAACCTTATTTCATCAAATATTCACTGAGGCGGTTGTGCCATATGCACCCAGATTATTTTAATCTATATAAGGATCTTTATAACTTTATTGCATAAAGTTCGTGTTTGCCATATTTCTTCGGCAATTTCAATCCTCATGGATTTTCATGTAAATTTCATTATCAAGTGACCCATATAGGTATGCTGTAACAACATCCATTAAATGCATTTGTAAATTTTATTGCACTACGAAACTAATAAGATACCGAAAAGTTATCGCATCAACTACATGAGAACTTGTTTCCTTACAATCAATCCCTGGTCTTTAGGGAAAGCCTTGTGCAACAAGTCTTGCTTTATATCTCACAACTTCATGTTTCTTATTTCTCTTTCTTATAAAAACCCATTTGTAACCAATAGGTTTAATATCCTGTGGTGTTTGAACTACAGGTCCAAAAACATTGCGTTTGTTAAGAGAATTCAATTTTGTTTGGATTGCATCTAGCCATTTTGGCCAATTACTTCTATCCTTGCATTCTTGAATAGATTATGGTTCATGGTTCATGATTCATAATTTCATTTGCAATACTCATTGTAACAATATATGCCAAAATAGGATCGACAATCATTTTGTCAAGATTCCATCTATTTTATACTAATATAATTTATTTGAATTTCTTGATTTTTAACAACTTCAGATTTTTGCACTTCAAGTTTCTTTACTTCTTTAGAAAGTGTATATGTAGTAATATATTTATCCCCAATGGGAACAATTTTTTGCTGATAATTTTCCTTTTTTGAGGATTTTTATCCTTTAAACCAATTGGTTGTCTACACTTCAAGCGTGTCATAGCGCTATTATTAGTTTGTTCTTCAGGAATATCTATTCGAATTGGTGCATTTACTGCTGGTATATGCAATTCCGTTACTCATTTTGGATCAGCAAGTGCATCAGGTAATCAATTTGCTAAATCTGAAAGATGGATTATCTTTTGAACTTCAAGTTTAGTATCCTTTGATTTAGGATCTATATGAGATAATGATGAAGCATTCCATACGATTGATTTTTCCAAAATTTCATTTTTCTTACTTTCTCCCCCTAATTTTGGAAAATTAACTTCATCAAAATGACAGTCTACAAAACATGTAGTAAACATGTCTCCAGTTAGTGGTTCAATATATTTAATAATTGAAGGAGATTCATAGGCAACATTAATTCCTAATCTCCTTTAAGCACTCATTTTAATTCACTGTGGTGGAGCAATCGGCACATATACTGCACAACCAAAGACTCTTAAATGAGAAATATTAGGCTCATGACCAAAAGCTAATTATAGAGGTGAATATTTATGGTAGCTTGTTGGTCTTATACAAATAAGAGTTGATGCATGCAATATTGCATTCCCCCATACTGATGTAGGGAGATTTATTCGCATGATCAATGGTTGTGCAATTAGTTGCAGACGTTTAATGAACTATTCTGCCGGACCATTTTGAGCATGAACATGAGCTACAAGATGTTCAATTTTTATCCTAATTGACATGCAAAAATCATTAAAGGTTTGAGATGTAAACTCTCCAGCATTATCAAGACGTATTGACTTCACTATATAATCAAGAGATTGTGCCCATAATCTTATTATTTGAGCAAGTAGTCTCGCAGAAGTCATATTGCGTGATGATAATAAGCATACAAGTGACCATCTTGTCGAGACGTCTATTAAAACATAAAGTATCCAAATCGTCCACATGGTGGATGAATTGGTCTACATATATCACATTGTATGCGTTCTAAAATTGCTGGAGACTCAATTTCAACCTTACTTCTGGAAGGTTTTATTATTAATTTTCCTTGCGAACAAGCAGCACAAAATGATCCATTATTTTGAAGAAACTTCAGGTTCTTCAATGGATCTCCATGTGCATTATCTATTATTTTTCTCATCATTAACAAACCAAGATGACCTAGTCGATCATGCCAAATATTATAAATTTCCAAATCTATAAACTTCCGATTTACAGTTAAATTAGCCTCAATCACATTTAAAAATATTTAGTACAAACCGGATGGAAGAATATAAAATATTTTAAGTAAACATTTTCCCAGAGATTATGTTTGTAACATAAAGACATTCTTTATTTCCTTTACTCATAGTTTCAATATGATATCCATTTCTGCGAATATCTTTAAAACTTAATAAAATTTAATGAGAGTTTGGGGAATATAATGCATTATTCATAATAACGTTTGTCCCCTTTGGTAAAATAATATTTGCTCTTCCAGAGCCGTTAATAATATTTGTGTTAGTGGAAATTGTGGTAATAGATGTCTCACTCATTTTCAGTGCAGAAAAATTTTTGGCCTCTTTACAATAGTATGAGTAGTAGCACTATCCATAATGCATAAATTTGCCTCAAAAGTCTTGATGTCACTTAGTACCGGGTAATAATTCATTTGCTTCCTTTAAGCAATCAAAATAAATTAATTAAGCATAATATTTTTTTCTTTTCCAATAAAGAGAAGGAAAATCACATATAAAAGATAAAACATACGGGGTAAATGAAATTACATTCACTTCAAGGAATGTATTTGGCCAATTAGATATATTCATGGCTTTTTAACAAAAGCTCTTATTTTGCTCAATAAAATGTAATAAATTAATTCTCTTATTTCGAGAATCTTTTCCATATATAGTGCTACTACTGGAGCACATGCTACTACGGGAGCATATTAAGGAAAATTCTTTCTTAATAAATGACATTATTTCCTTCTCAAATATATTTTTTAATTGGTCATACATTTCAAAGATCTACAGGATCTTGTTGTCAAATGTTCTGACAACTGCAAAGATAAATATTTCAAAGATCTACAAGATCTTGTGTTGTCAAATATTCTGACAACTACAAAGATAAATCTTCTAAGATCTATAGGATCTTGTATTGTCAAATATTCTGACGATTGCAGAGATAAATATGGCCTTTGTCTTTCGTTACATTGTAGCACCATTATTAAAAGATCTACACTAATTGATATATTTATATTTTCACCACTATTATTCATATGGGAGTTAGGACATGAGTAGGTAACACATAACTCATCCAAGTAAGAGCTACACAAATGAGAGGTACAACACTAAATTTATAAGATAGATTCAAACGAATAATATCAGCATATTAAGAATGCAATATAAGTGCATTTCTTTAGTTTTACTATATAAAAAAAATTTTCACGTACCACTTCGGGTGGCTATATAATCAAAATTTAATCTTAGCACTTTCGATGGTTATAATTATCATCAATTTCATTCTCCACTTCAGGTGGCTATAATATCAAAGACGAATATTTCTGCTATCACGTCCACAATTATTAAAAACTTATTATTGTGATATGATATCGTATTCACTTCAGGGAATACAATTGTTCCATTTGGACGTGGTTCACGATTCTTATCAATAGCTCATAATTTTGCTCAAAACAATAACTTTATTCATAATGAGAAACATTTTCACTTATAGTGCTGCTGTAAGATCACAATATATTATATATAAATTCTTTTTTAATATATACTGATAAATGGCGTTCTTTCCATTTAAAATGACCCTTTATTGATACTTTTTTCATATAGTGATACATTTTTTTTAACGTTCTTCGAGATCTCTTATAGGTGATATTTTCCTTATTACATCGTAACATCATTATGCAAAGATCTGCAGGATCTTCATATATATGTAAATATATAATACATATAAAATAATATTCATCCTCAGCAAAAATTGACTCCTTCCAATAATACAATAATTACAAACTCATTTAGAGTGTACAACCTTACAATAACTACAAGTATATTCTTCAGGAATATATACATCAAAATTATTTTATCATATCCTTCATGTATACAATTATATATATTCTTTAGGAATATACATACTAAAATTATTCTTTATATACTTTAGAGATATAATTATATATGTACTTCATCAAGAAGCAATGAATTAAAATTATTCGTTATATCCTATGGGAATATAATTATATAAATGTTCTTCAGGAACATATAGTTGAAAATTATCACAAACAAATTGCATAATAGAAAACAAGATTCAAATGATAGAAAAGAAAACAAAATCGATACCTTCAACAGAATCAATGGTAGAGGCTTATCGTGCTGATAACGTGTTATTAAACTACTAAAATCACTATACGATAATAACAAGATAATAACAATATAAGAGAAAGAAAGAATAACAATATGAGATTTTTTTATTGATTGATAGGAAATGATACAAAGGGTTCTATTTATAATAGAGATTTTGAGGTATAAGAGTAATTACTATAATAAATTAGAGTAACTACAATATTGATTTCCATAAAAAAATTTTCCTAAATGTTGAATTGGAAGACTTGGTGTCCATTTGACATCAAATAATTTAACAAATGGTTACTTTGTTATATGTTTTTGTTTTACAACTAGCGAAGGAAAGGGAAGGCTTTTACATATATAAAATATGTCGCTTCTTCCTTCCATAGCTATTTGTCATTTGTCGATTAATATTGAAGCAATAAAACCAGCTACTAAATTATAACTAATTTTACTACTTTATCCATGTCTTTTTACCAATGTTATTAAAATTGTATCGGGCATCAAACTGATGAAACTATAAGTACGCGGTATTACAAATTCAACTGAGATTTAAATAGTGGTTTTACTTGACTATTGATTTCTTGAAAAGTAATTTGGATATAAAAATACAGTGCTATCAATATATTTATATCAATATGTCAATATACAGTTACTTCTCCATTAAAAATCTTGGCTTGCTTCTCCTTCGTCCGCCTCCTTTATCGTTCTTTGTAATCTTCCAATTAGCAAATCAACGGATTTGTTCTCTCTGCCTTTGTTTGAAGGTCATCGTTCGGAGTTTCCTGCTCGTTGTTCTCCCTTATCCGTGGTTAGCCGTCCATTGTGGTTATATGTTTTTCTTATATATATATATATATATATATATATATATATATATATATATATATATATATATATATGTACTCTATTTCTGGGTTTGCATAAGAAAATTTTACCAAGCAATATCCGTCCACCAATCTTTACAAACATGAGTCGTGGTGGAATATAGCAAACTGATCGAAATTCAAGTATAACTGCAATTGAAAACATAATTGTATATTAAGAAGGCATTAAATAAAACTCAAATTGAAACGGAACTGGAACGGCTTTAATTTGGAAGCAGAAGAAATAATAGAGGATGAGTTTTGAAGGTAGAGAGAAACTGAGTTCTTTACCATTATAATTTTTTTTTTTTAAAAATGTAATACTTGAAAACTCAACTTGACGCACCACTTTTATCAAAGTGAGCCACGTCGGATGAAAGTAGTTATTGGTGCGGTTTTTAAATGTAGAGGGAGCTATAATGACCTTTTTATTTTTCAAAGTTCAAGAGATAATAGGTGGAATGTTACAAGTTGGAATGTTACAAGTTGGAGGTGTTGCGGCACAACGGAAGCCCTATGGACACCTCATTTCCCTACACATGATATGATATTGTCCACTTAAGACCTAAGTACTCATGATTTTTCTCTTGGGCTTTAACTCCAAAATACTCCATGAAAACTCTTGTTGAACACTTAAGTTATAAAAGAGAAAGACGCATATGCCATACGAGAATACACATGATATAGGAATTCTACCTTATATGGAAAATATGTACAAGATATATACTCTACAGGTACCATTGGGAACTATGAAGCATGGACACTCCAAAACCCGGAATGTCTCCATGTCGGATACGTATCGGACACCGACACTCTCCAGATACTCTGGATTTTATTATATATGAATATTTATGTTTGACAATTTATTTTAATTGGCGTGTCCAAATGCATAATTTTTTCAAATTGATATATCTGTGTCTGTGTCGTGTCGGACACTCGGGGCGTGTCCGTGCAACATAGATTGGGAATATTATCCATTTATACTCATATATATAACCATTTCATCTCTTTCTTTGTAACCGATGTGGGACATTATACGCATCCCAACTAGAGGAGCCACAAATGACTTAGATCTTTTTGATTCCCTTCTCAAATCTGAATATTACATTAATTTCACTTCCTACTCAACCCAACGATTGAAGAAGTTGTTTAATTTTTGAAGGATGTACAAGTAGCCTTTAAGAAATGTTTCTTCGCAGAGAATTTGTGGATCTCAAAAATGTTGCGTTTAATAAGTAAACGAACATATAAGTGGGATTGAGATCATGTAACACAAGACTAATATACACCTTATATACTACTCTTATTTTATTTTTCCATTGTGTGATTGTCATTCTTTAATATTGTTAGCCAAAAGGAAGCATTCACGTCTGCAAAGGCGACATTGGCCACGCTAAATAATTGCAAATTTTAAAAGCACCATATTTGCATCTATAAATACCCTTCAAAACCAATCCATCAATTGCATCAAAGCAAGAAGCCAGCTGAATCAAAAGATAAAAGAAATCCTAAAGTCAATTGTAGTTTTAGTAAGAGAAGAGAATGGCATCAACAAGCCAAGCCAGCATTGCCTTGCTGCTGTGCGTGAACAGGCTGCTGTTTGCGTTTGTCTTGCCGTAAATGATAACATCCTTCCAAATTATTTCGGCGATGCTACTGATTCTGTCAACCGATATCTCAGTGGCTGTGGCAAAAAATTTCCCGCACTTTTCAAATGCTATCCTTATCCTACCTCAGTTTCTTCCTCCACTATGTGACCCATCGACTACTTCATATATATGTTTTTGGGCAATATAATGCCAATCAACATTAAATAAATCATCACTTACAAGTGGTTGTGGTTACTATGTTATTTGTTTTTGTATTACAATATGGAAGGAAATGCTAATTACAAATGTATTGCGTCTTCCTTCAATATTTGTTTGTCGTTTGTTATTTAATATTAAAGCAATAAAACACGTTACTACTTTATCCATATTCTGTGTTTGAAATGATACTTTATCCATATTTTTTTATTTATATATTGCGTCTTTACTACTTTAATATTAATTTTGCATCTTCCTTCCATGTTTATTCTAATTCGTTCTTCGACATAAGGGACATACAAAAAAAAAATACTTTCTATATGTTAAAATTACCAAACAATCAAAACATTATCATAAATTCTTTCCTTTTATCATAATTGCAATTCTGCCAAATACTTATTACCTAACAAACAAACAATACTATAGGTCTTGTGAGCTCTCTGATACTCTTTAGATTGTCTACTTGAAAGCTTTATATAAACATTTAATACACATTAATAAATAATAAATAATAATTAAAATTTAAAAATATTAGCATTAAAAAATTTAATATAAATATAAATAAACAATAATAATAATAATAATAATAATAATAATAATAATAAATGATCAATCATAAATATAACAATAAGAGTTATAATAATAATAATAATAATAATAATAATAATAATAATGAATAACAAAACTACTAAAAATAGAGAAATTAATATTTAAATTTATTATAATAAATTGTGGTTGATCAGATTTACCTTCTAATATTTTTGCTACTAATAATTAAATTTAATATTTATTAGCAAAATTAATTATTATAATAGTATTAGACAAAATCAAAGTATAATAACAATAATATTAGTAATAATTCTTTAAAAAATAATAATAATTAATTATTATTATTATTTGGGTAAATAATTATAACCGCCCTCAGATTTGACATAATATACTACTACCTTCATGTATTTTAAAAACCTATTTTGTACCTCCCTATATTTTGCATTTTCTCAATATTACCTCCCTCTATTAATTGTTAAGCCTTTTCTTTCAAAATTTTGATTTGAGTATACTTTTTAACAATATTTGCTTAACATGTGATCATATGTACTAGTTTTTAAAGATATTTCATACATAGGATGTTTGTTTTACTTATTTTTGACAATTTATTTCATTCCAGTCTTATGATTGCATTGAAAAAAAATAGATAATATGAAGAAAACTGAATATAAACAAGCAGTAGTAATTTTGTTATAAATGCTTATCTCGGTTATTTTTCGTAAAATGCTGAATTAATAACATATAAAAGGATCTAACAATATAATATAAGTAAAGTAAAGGGAGGTAGCAGTGAGACAATGCAAAACATAGGGAGGTATAAATTAGGTTTTTAAAACGCAGGGAGGTAATAGTGTATTATGTCAAAACCGATGGAGGTTATAATCATTTACCATTATTATTACTATTATTACTATTATTATTATTATTATTATTATTTGCACTCGAATGAAGAGGGTAACTCTCAACCTAAGAGCAGCCCACCTGTTAATGTAGCTAATTGTGAGCGGACGACATTTTGGAACGGGCTGGGAAGTCCGGCCGGAGGACCAGTCTCTATGAAAATAATGAGTGTTCATGATAGTAGAAAATGGCTTTGCATATTTTTATGTTCAAAAGATACGAGATCGAAATCTCGCACTCAAAATAGAGTCGTCACCCGGTTCAACTCAATCGAAAAATTTTGGTACAATTTTTCTACCGTGTGGTAGACCATACCTTAAGTAGAGATTCCGAGCTCGGATGATGTTATCTATTTTACATTGACCAACTTAAAAGGTTTCATTCTTTTTTAATCGGTTTTGATCCACCCTATTTATTGTGTTTTCGATTTATATATTGTTAATGCGTTATCAAGCATTCAAAGCGACAAATAAATAAATTATTACAGCCATCCAAAAATAAATACGAAAATTGAAAGAATAATTACAAGGCTTCCCAAATCCTATACATTGTATGTACAATAACTGAATACCCAAATGCCTAACATACATCTAACCTAAATCTACACGCACAAAACGGTTAGCATAGATACGGCACGTTGTACGAGGTATATCACTTAACATGCATAATTAGTAGACCAAACAAGAATCGAGTTAGCGTGAACATGGCATATTTATTTTACAATTTATAGAGCCCGGTTGGCTGGATAAAAATGGTGTTTGAATGACGTTTGTGAGAAAATTCTATTTTATCCATATTTTAGACTCGATTGTTATTTTAACCAGAATATTAGTGAAAATGCCACATATTATGGGGTGAGGACTATTTTTAGGAAGTTTTGGACTCCCATTGTTGCACTGTACATCCTACCTTGGGAAATTAAACTAGATCAGAAATGAAAACGAAAATAAACAAGCTGTCTAGAACCCCATACCACCGGCGATATGAATGAAGCCGCCAACAACATCAACTATGCTGCTAGCGATTTCATTTACATAGGCAGGCTTTATGACATTCTGGATACTACAAATTAAGGGTCCCACAAGAAAATAGAGCCGTTGGGGACAATGGAAGCCTCTAGTAGTATCACTAATGTCGCTGGCGACACGAGTGATACCGCCGACAGCTTCAAATATCTCTGGCAGCTTCACTTTCTTGCAGCAGCAGCAGTTTACGGTCAAAAAGCGACTGAAAACCCAAACTAAGTATAAAACACCAAGTAACCACAACAAATAACTAAAATGGAAGCCAAAGAGCTATGAGACTCAGAATTTTTACCTCGGGGCCAGGAATCCACCTCTTCGTGATCCCAATAACACCTCCGATTAGCTCAAAGTGATGATTTCAGTAGTAAGTGGGGGATTTTAGTCTCTAAATCCTATTGTAGTTATTTTAGTTCTAAAATATAGCTAAATATCAGATAGTTCAATTAAGAAAAACCAAGAAAAGATGGATTAAATCCCCTTTTCTTACCTTCTGTATACCTTATCCCACTAGAACTAACTAAAAATGGCTTAAAACTTCTATAAGATTTCAAGTATAGAGTGTTCAACTCTTATTTCAGCTGCAAATTGCTACTTATATAGGCTAAAATCCGATGGAAATTGACTTTGATCAATTATTCTGCGGGTATCGAGCAAGTATGGCAAAAAGCTGTCTGCTTTAGAAACTCATGCCGCCGCCGGCATGGATGATACCACTAGCGGTATTACTGAAGCCGCTAGAACCTTCAACTTCTGCCAGGTCTAAAAAGTAAGCATGGCCTAGCCTAAAAGGTGGAAAAAGTTTTTGAATCCGACTAAAAAGGGGTTTAGGCAGGATCTTTGGTTAATTAGGGTTGTTTTTTAATATTTTAGGGTGTTTAGGATTCAATTATTTTTGGGTGCAAATTATCAGTTAGCGCTTCCACCGGACGCGCTATCGAACACGACAAACTGAATTTTTTCGAAAACAAAATTCATAAGGAATTTTTATCATTAATAAAAATTCCAAAGAATTTTTATCATGAGGAATAAAATCGGATATACGTCATTATTCTCTCGCTAGAGGGACTGTAAAATCCCGAGCTCACAGGCTACCACTCGGGGGATCACTGCTGCCACAGGTTCGTATGATCGCACGAAAAGAGAAAGGGTTTAGAAAATGTACCTAATGAGGTGTCTTGGACCCGAAGGATGACAAGATTCTGGTTCTGTTCGATGTTTGGTGGGCTGGACCCAAAGGATGACAAGTTTGTGGCTCCGTCAGGACCTTCATTTTGTGATTGGCGGGCTGGACCCGAAGGATGACTAGATTCTGGCTACGTCAGGACCTTCATTTGGTGATTGGCGGGCTGGACCCAAAGGATGACTGGATTTTAGCTCCTTCAGGACCTTCATTTCACTAGTGCAAAAATGGGCTATGGGGTCGATTTTTTTATACACTGGGTCGGTTTTAAACCGACAGCAAAGCTTGTGATACCATTGCTCACCTTAAAATAGAATCGTTTGAAAACCGATCCAATTGAGGGTAATAGAGTTGGTTTTTATTCCATAATTGACTCCATATCCCTATTAAAAGCACTGAAAGAAGGGATTCTGCGGTCGGTTTTCATTCTAAACCAACCCTATTGTAAATAGTAATAGGACGTTTACTGGAAAAATTATTTAAATCTGATTTTATATTTTACCACAAAATTATCCTGTAAAGATTATTATTTTGGATTGAAGAGAGCTCTTGTATATACCAATAACTTCATATACAGACAACTTAGAATTATGACATCCAAAACTTAGTAATCAATTCAAATAAACACATTTGGCATATGACCATTGACAAACTAAAGTAACCATAGCTCAACTCAAATAAGAAGGACACAAATAATAATTTAAGTACAACAAATACAACAAGGCCTATAAGCTAAGTTCAACACAGCACATGATGAGCACACACTTCTTCTCTTTTACTCTAAACAGAGCATAAAAATAAAAGAAATTGATAGAGTTTAGTTACCTTATGCATGATTTGTTTGCCACTGAGTTCCAAGCTTCTACAGTTAGCATAGCAACATCAAAGATATCAAAATTTAGTACAAGCTATTTCTAGATCTGAAAAATATAAAAAGTTGCATAAGGCGACACAACGTACTCAAGTTCGTTATGCCCTCAGTCATTGGAAAGCCCTGAAAAGTTAAACGAAGAAGAGGATTAGAAAGAATAACCATGCGGGGTGTAGATAAAAACACTATGTGAAACACTCTAAGATGCTTAGATTAACCTTGCAATAAACAATTAGTAGTAATAGTTAACTATATATGACTAAAAAATAATAAAACCGCATGAACATAACCTAAGATCAATAATATAGTAACATATATGCAAACACCAACATTTATAGAATGAAAGAATGCAGACAAATGACATTGAAATAGTGAACTGATATCAATAGGCGAAGTAAACTTCATTTTTAGGATAGAGTCACGAATCCAATATAAAAGGCGAAGAGAGTAAATAAAAACGCATCAGAATATGTCAAGCATATGATTAGTTGACACAAAAAGCCCCAAATAAGTTGGTACCATTACATTTGACAATGGTACAACCAAAGTAATACACTATTAGTTGTAATGCCACACATTTTAACGAAAGGGCAATCATCTAAACAAGAACGAACCCTATAACTATAAACTTGGATGGAGGCTTAATCCTTGAATATTTTACATTATCCTCTAGACCTAAAATCACCAAATTCTTTTATTAGGCTTAACAATGTAACAATCCTATTCCAATATTTAACAACTAAATAAATTAAAAATTATCAGTCTTGCACACAAAATGCAATTTTAAGAATCAAATCAATAGTATGAAGTGTTTATGTCACAAACTATATCATACATTTGAAATGCAAGCATATGTAAGATATAAAGATAAAATTGTAATATAATAAAGGTAGAAAATTACCATGAAGATTCATTGGTTGTAAGTCAACAAATTTTGACTGCAAGCTGACCTCCAATATTCAATCCTTTAAATAACAAACATGAAACATGATTGTAAATAAATAAAATAATATGGGAAAAAAATAAATAGCAACAATAAAAAGGTGAATAAAACCAAATGCTCAATTGAAAGTTCTGTTCAAATTGAAAAAGAGTTTGTTTATGGAGAAATTCAACATTACTGTAGACTATGTAGCACGTAAATGAAAATTATGAGGAAACGTGTAAATAATTAAAATATAGGGGTATATTTATAAATATAAAAAGATAAAAATTTCTATTAATATAATTTTTATCTTACATAAAGTAGTAGAAAAACACACACCTCAAAAAAAATTATAAATATAAAATTCATATACCATAAATAATAGCTAGTGAACAGTGGACTGGACTATTTCATGAACGGTAGGCTTGTATACAAGTTAAATAATAGAATTAGCTAGTTAACAGTAACTAATTATTTTATTAAAGTAATGGACAGGTGGAATACAACACTCAAGCCACCTACAATAAACCCTTTCTAAAAAGAATAAATTTTTTTATGGATCTTCTTATTTTCCTTAGTTTTAATCGAAGGATGAGAGAGTTAAAAATTATACCCTGTCTCTTCAAAACACAGAAACAAGAACAGAGGATAGAGTAATCAAGCATCAAACGCTCAAAGCAAATAAAAAAAATTATACCCTGTCTCTTCAAATGAAAATTGGCTGCTGCAATTTTTCTTCTCTTCTCCGTGACTCTGTTTTGCAATTCACTTTCAATAACAATAGAAACTCTGATTTTGTTCATCTATATATTAAGGGAAAAAGGTTGTTTATCAGTAATCATAAAATACATTCATGGTCGGTGGAGGGTTACGGTTTCCTTAATTAGGGGATACGGTTTCCTTAGCAGTAATCTTATTATAGTGAAATATTAATAAAATCAACTTTCATTAAAATGGTGACAGTAGGTCCAAAATTCCTCATAAAAAAAAAGCATAAATCATAGTAAAATCACAAAATTTGAATCTCACCTTAAAACAGAATCTAGCAAGGACGACAGAAAATCACAGAAGATTTTTCCACAAGCTATAAAATTAGTCTACATTGAACCTCCTATGAATGAACAAAAACAATATAAATACTATAGACAATTAGAAAAATGGAAGCTCAACAAAGCATATGACTTCCCATATAAGGGTTTACGACTAAAAAAATCTACTGAGGTTACACTTTTTGTTTATACATTGATAACCATTTCAAGTGATTCAAATTTGAAGCAACAAATGCAATCATCAGATCATTATATGGCCATTGTCATGTTGTCAAATGAACAACTTTTATTAAACTCAAAAATATTACAAGAACACTCTCACTCAAAATACAAAACTACAACTTACTCTTTTACTTTTTTTTCTCTCTAAAGAAGTTCTTATTTTTTTGTTGATGAAAAACAACTAAACACCTCACCTATTTATAGGTGAATTATACAACTCAACTAACTCAATTACTCACCACCACCTCCAATTAATACAATTAATAGCCAACTTATTTAGTTAATTTAATGGCCTCCAAATTGGTTGTAGTTAATATCCTCCAATTTGGTTATCACACACAAAAATCTACATACTTAAAATACCTAAATAAATTTACTACATTTTGGATTTGTGGGCTTGGACTCCAATTAATTGGATTTGGATTTTGGGTTTCCATTAATATGGATCAAGTTTATAATCCAACACCCCCCCTAAAACTTGATCTTGTCATTCCGAGTGAGCTTCTCAATCTGATGTAGTTTTCGCTTGTGAGCGGCTTAGTGAAGATATCCGCAATTTGATCTTGTGTCTTCATATATTCAACTTGTACTTCCTTTCTTGCAACACACTCTCTTATGTAATGGTAGCGGATGTCGATGTGTTTGCTCCAATCATGGAATACAGGATTCTTTGCTTAGGCAATGGCTGACTTATTGTCAACACGGATCTCAGTCGGCTCTTCTTGGATTAACCCAATCTCCTTCAATAAATTTCTAAGCCAAATTGCATGACATACGCACAAGGTTACTGCAACATATTCTGCTTCACATGTAGATAAAGTTACAATCGGTTGTTTCTTTAACATCCATGTAAAAGTAGTGTCTTCGATGAAAAACACGAATCCATTAGTGCTTCTTCGGTTATCTACGTCTCCACCCCAATCGCTATCATTATATCCAACAAGCTTGTAATCATTAGATACCAAATAAAATAAGCCAAAGTCTGTTGTACCTTTCAAAAAACGAAGAATTCTCTTAGCGGCTTTGAAATGGGTGGTTGTTGGTGACTCCATATAGCGGCTTACTAATCCGACTGCATGAAGGATATCTGGCCTCTTGCATGTAAGATAGCGTAGACTTCTAACCAAACTTTTGAAAAATGTTGGATCTACACTTTCCCCTTCTTCATGTTTGGACATCTTGATCCCGTACTCCACCGGTGTGCTTATCGGCTTGCAGTTATCCATCTTGAACTTTTCAAGATCTCCTTTGCATAGCTTCCTTGTGAAATTAAAATTCGATCCATTTGTTGCTTTACTTCTATTCCGAGGTAATACGCCATGAGCCCCATGTCTGTCATCTCGAACTCCTTCGTCATCACTTTTTTGAATTCATCGAACATTCTTTGATTGTTTCCAGTGAAGATCAAATCATCCACGTAGAGGCACACAATCAAAATATCTCCATCTTTGATCTTAATGTACAAAGCGTGCTCTTAGGGACATTTGTTGAAGCCATTTTCTCGAAAGTACTTGTCAATTCTACTATTCCATGCCCTTAGTGCTTGTTTTAGCCCATAAAGAGCCTTCTTCAACTTCAACACCTTACCTTCATAGCCTTTTGCTTCGTAGCCTGGTGGTTGTTGAATGTAGACTTCCTCTTCAAGGACTCCATTTAGGAAGGCTGATTTTACATCCATTTGATAAATCCTCCATTTATTTTGAGCCGCCAAAGATATGATTAGTCTAACAGTTTCTAATTGAGCAACTGGAGCGAACACCTCATTGTAGTCGATTCCAGCCTTTTGACAATAGCCTTTTGCAATAAGCCTCGCCTTATGTCTTTTGATCTCTCCCTTGGCATTTCGCTTTGTTTTATACACCTATTTGACACCTATTGCCTTGTGTCATTTGGGAAGTAAAGTGAGTTCCCATGTACCGTTCTTCTCAATAGCCTTAATTTCTTCGTCCATTGCATCTCTCCATTATTTCTCTTGTGCAGCTTCTTGAAATGTCACCGGCTCACAATCAACAAATAGACAGAATAATGTAAGATTGTTTAATTATTCAGTCACCTCATAGAGTTCCCAAAGACTTCTCATACGATGCACTTCTCTTTCATCTTCAGTCTCACTTGAGGATGGAGAATGCGATAATGATGACCCATCTCCAAGAGTAGGAGAATTTGGTGGAGTTGTGAGGCCTTGTTGAAGTTGTCTTGGTTGCTCAAGCGTTGTCTGATCATCTTCCTCGAATGGGAAAAAATTAAAGTCCTCTGTTTGAGAATCAAAGTTCCATTCGCCTTCTTCATTAAATATCACATCTCGACTGATCAAAAACTTCTTATCATTCGGATTGTATAGCCTGCAGCCTTTTGAGCTTGAGTCATAACCAATGAAAATAAAACTTTTGCTTTTATCATCAAGCTTGGTTCGATTCTCATCTGGTACATGAACATGAGCTACGCTTCCAAAGACTCGAAGGTGGGAAATTCCGGGCTTTCTTTCGCTCCATCCTTCTTGTGGTGTCTTTCCTCATACACTTCTTATAGGAGAACGATTTGACAGGTAGACTGCACATGCCACTGCTTTTGCCCAAAACTCCTTGGGTAGTTTCTTGCTTTTAAGCATACTTCATGCCATGTCGAGGATTATTCTATTCTTCCTTTCTAACATACCATTTTATTGGGGGGATCTAGGGACTGTTAGGGGATGACGGATTCCATGCGCTTTACAAAACTCGTTGAATGCCTTGGATGTGAATTCTTCTCATCGATCTGATCTCATGGCATTGATTATATGACCACTCTCCTTTTCAACGGCTACTTTGAACTTCTTGAATACTTCGAAGACTTCTGATTTTTATTGCAAGCAGTACACCTATGTTTTTCTTAAAAAATCATCAATGAAGAGGAGGAAGTAATTTTTGTTACCAGAAGAACTTGGCTTAAAAGGATCGCACACGTTTGTGTGGATGAGCTCGAGTGGCTTCTTGGCTCAAGAATCTGACTCCTTTGGAAAGCTTCTCCGGAATTGCTTCCCTTATAGACATCCTTCGCACAATTGATCAGGATTATTGATACATGGTAAACCTCTAACCATTCCCTTCTTGGATAATAACTCCAATCCTCCAAAGTTGAGATGACCAAATCGAAGATGCCATAGCCATGATGCATCTTTGTAACACGCCTTCAAACACTTTGCAACATCGTGTTGAATGTTCAAAGGAAATATTCTATTCTTTGACATTTATACTTTAGCAGTTAGATCTCCTTTGCCATCTCTTATTAAAAGACTACAATCTTTCATGTGAATATCATAGCCTTTTTCTAAGAGTTGGCCCAAACTTAGAATGTTGCACTTCATATTAGGCACGTAGTAGACATTTGAAATTAATTGGTGGCTACCATCTTTAGCACAAAAGAGGATGTTACCTTTCCCCTTTACCAATATCTTGCTGTAATATCCAAATGAGACATCACCACTTACTTCTTCAGTCAGCTCCACAAATAAGCTTCTTTTTCTACACATGTGGTTGCTTGCATCGGTGTCGAGATACCATGTGTTGTCTTGATGATCACTGTTGTCATTGTATGCTAATAATAGTGTTTCTTTCTCCTCAATCTTCTCCTCCATGAAATTTGCCTTCTCTACAACTTGATCATTACGAGCTCTACATTCTAAAGCGTAATGCCCAAACTTTTGACAATTATAGCGTTGGACTTGAGATTTATCATACCTCGCATTCGATTTTCCTTTTCCATTACCTTGCGTGGAGCTTTCTCCTTTCTCATAGTTATTGTTGGAATTATTGTTGTAATTCCAACTCCGTCCACGACCACGGCTTCCTCCTCGTTCGCGGCCTCGTCCTCTGCCTCTGCCTCTGCCATGGTTGTTTCTACCATTGCCTTGGCCTTCACTCGTATCCTTAATTTGTAACTTGAGGAGTTGCTCAGATATACCTCGCTTCTTCTTATACTTTTCTTTATAGGCTTGTAGTGATCCTTGGAGTTCTTCAATCGTCATCTCCTCCAAGTCTTTGGTTTCTTCAATCATCACCACGATGTGTTCAAATTTGGGATCCAACGATCGGAGTATCTTCTCTGTTATTCTTACATCTTATAACTTCTCACCGTTTCTTTTTAATTGATTAGAAATGACTGCTACTCTTGAAAAGTAATTAGAGATAGACTCGGATGGTTTCATGTGCAAGGATTCAAACTCACCTCTTAATGTTTGGAGACGGACCTTCTTCATCTTTTCGACTCCTTTGTAAGAGGTTTGTAGCTTCTCCCATGCTTGCTTAGCGGAAGTTGCACTTGAAATATTTTCAAAACTGTCATCATCTAATGCTTGATAGATGAGAAAGAGAGCTTTCTTGTCTCTCTTTCAGGAATCCTTCAAAGTTATAGCTTGATCTGGCGTGAGAGAGCCTTCATTTTCGGGCTCCTTGAATCCTTTCTCTACGATATCCCAAACATCATGAGCACCGAGAAGAGCCTTCATCTTGATACTCCAATTGTCATAATTGTTGTTGTTGAGTGTTGGAAGTTGAAAGGATGCCACGTTATTCGCCATCTTACTCAAAAAGCTTTTCTAGAGGTACAGGAGCTATTGCGACACTTTCTGGAGTCTGCTGCGACACTTATGGAGTCTGCTGTGACACTTTTGGAGTCTACTGCGACACTTCTGGAGTGTTTTGCAGCACACTAGATGTATTGCAACGCTTATGGCAGTCTACTGCAACACTTTCTGGGCTTTTTAGCTACTGCAATGCCTGGGCAATTTCAACTCAATTTTTTCGCACTTGGGGAAAAAAAATTCTTTTTGGGAGGAGGACTCGAGCTTTCAACCTAACTCTGGTATCACTCTATTGGAATTAAAACACTCAAATGAACAACTTTTATTAAACTCAAAAATATTACAAGAATACTCTCACTCAAAATACAAAACTACAACTCACTCTTTTACTTCTTTTCTCTCCAAAGAAGTTCTTATTTTTTGGTTGATGAAAAACAACTAAACAACTCACCTATTTATAGGTGAATTATATAACTCTCAAGTAACTCAATTACTCACCACCACCTCTAACTAATACAATTAACAACCAACTTATTTAGTTAATTTAATGGCCTCCAAATTGGTTGTAGTTAATAGCCTCCAATTTGGTTATCACACACAAAAATCTACATACTTAAAATACATAAATAAATTTACTACATTTTGGATTTGTGGGCTTGGACTCCAATTAATTGGATTTGGATTTTGGGTTTCCGTTGATATGGATCAAGTTTATAATCTAACATGTCATCTCCCAAAATGAAGTAAATAACACAATAATCTTTCACTTGTGTCTTCACTCCCCATAATCTTTTCCCTCCTCTGCCCCAAGCACACAATCAAGCACGTGAAATAAGCAAAAAACCATAAGAGGACAAACTACAGTAAGAGAAAAATGAGGGACGCCTGGAGAAAGAATAGACGAAAAAGAAATTTAAAACTCACATCCACAGAAGGATTCCTAATAATTTTTATAAGCTGCATCACATTTGAAGACAATGCTAGTCAGATCAATTAGCACACAAATAGGAGAAAATAAAGTTGCAGCTTAGAATTGATATCTCCATGTAGAACTCAGTGTTATTTCTCATCAAATGCTAGAAGACTCAAGACTCAAGGATTAAGTCAATGCCTCAAAATATAGAAAAAATGATGGTACATGGCAATAACAATCAAGTTAATTCATAAATAATCTCCTGACCTTTCACTATTTTAAAAGAAATAAAGGCCATTACTACCAAAGTACAAGCATGTAAATTTTACTACCTTATTTCATAATTAAGGCCAAAATATCCTCTCAACAGAAGCATCATTTGAAATAAAAGTATATACTATGAATTGACTACCAATTTGAAGTCGTGAATTCATTAGAATAACACAATCAATGAGTCGCAACTTCAAAGAGCAGAAGCGTACCTTAGATTGGATAAGAACTTTAACGATGAGGATTTGAAGGTGTGAAACTGAGATAAAATGACATCAGGGATTTGAACATTAAAATGGCATATCAAATTGGTAGAGATAGGCGAAAATGGTAGATTAGGTTTGAGGAGCAGCGGCGAAATGACTGGCAGGAGGAGCAGTAGCGACGGTGAGCAGTATTGGAGATCGACGAGAGGAGCATTAGTAACAGTGAGTAGTGGTGGCGATCGGCAAGAGGAGAGGTGGTGATGGCGAGCAGTAGTGGAGACCGGCTAGAGGAGCAGCAATGGCATTGAGCAGTAGTGGAGATCGGTGAGATAATCAGCGATAGAATTAGTTGAGAGAGCAGCAGTTGCGGGATTGGCAGCGGCGATATGAGTGAGCGATAATGGAGATTGGCAACGAGAGGAGCGATGATGGAAAAAAATGAAAAACATAAAAATGTCGACAGGAATTTAGAGGGGCTTTAATACTTTGATTAATTATATTCATAAAAAAACAAATTAATTATTTACTAAATGTCAATGGGTCGGTTTTGAGTAATAACTTACTGCATTGATTAAGCACGTTATTTATTTTATACAATTGCGTTAGTTTTGAGTTAAAAACTACTCAACTGACCATACGCATTTTTTTTTTACACATTAGAATTAGTTTTCACATGAACCGACCCTAATATAGCGACCCCATAGAGCAATTTTGTACTAGAGTTTGATGATTAGCAGGCTAGACCCAAAGTATGACTGGATTCTAGCTTCGTCAGGACCTTTATTTGATGATTGGCAGGCTAGACCCGAATGATGATTGGATTCTAGCTCTATGAGGACCTTAATTTGGTGATTAGCGGGCTGGACCTAAAGGATGATTGGATTCTGGCTCCGTTAGGACATTCATTTGATGATTGGTGGGCTAGACCCAAAGGATGTCTGGATTCTGGCTTCGTTATGACCTTCATTTGATTATTGGCAGGCTAGACCCAAAGGATGACTAGATTTCAACTCTATCGGGACCTTCATTTGATGAATGGTAGGCTGGACCCAAAGGATGACTGGATTCTGGCTCTCAGGACCTTTCTTTGATGATTAGCGGGCTAGACCCGAAGGATGACTGGATTTTGGCTCCGTCAGGACCTTCATTTGATGATTGGTTTGCCCCTTAGTTAGGCATGGGCTTTGAGGTTTTCTAAGAGCAGGCTTGGGCTTTAAGGTTTTGAGATTATGGAGTGTCGCTCCTGCAATGAGTGATAAGTGAAACAAGATTAGACAGATTTTTAGATGATGTTTATACTGCTTGATCAATTTTTTGAAATAAAAAATATTTTGGCCCCTTCGATCGATAGTAAAAAATGATAATTAAAAATACAAGGGTTTAAGAAGTCCTAGAATCTTGGAGCTACAGCCGAGATTCCATCAAACTGCTGAAAAGGCATCTGAAATAGCCCTAGAGAATTTTTTATGCCGCTGCTAGCTTGGTTGATACCGCTGGCGGTATGGAGTGCCACATGGCATCTTTGACTGGTCAACAAAATTCAAAATTGCCTTAGTGAAAGTGAAGCCGCTGGCGACTTCAGTTGATACCGCTGGCTATTTGAGCTGATATCGCCGGCGGATTGGAGTTACAATTTCAGACTCCTCGATTTCCAGACGAGTGTTTAATATGAATTAAAACACCCTTATTTCCTATTTTGACGGTAGAAGTAGTTTCGGACTCTCCCTCTCCCTTTAAGAATCCATATATTCTCCTTCACCTTCCTTTCAATATGTTGAAGAAAGTTTTTAGGTGGAAATCTACAACCATGAGACTCGAGGATCTACCTGCTTCATCTGTCGAAGGGCTAAAAATCTACCCGGTGCACGTAGCTTACGATTTAAAATAAACTGAGGAGATGTATGGCTCTGGAATCGCTTCTCCCATAAAAAATCTAACCCCTGAGAAGGAGAAACACTTCTATTATATTCAGGTAATCCTGTAAAACCTGAATCTCTTCGTTTGTTAAGTTTTGATTTCGGCCTTAGACTCAAAATTTGCCATGATAAGGGTTATAAACATGAAATTGAAAGCATATAAACTAAAAATTTCATGCTATAGGGTCGATTCTAGCTGATTTCATGCTTCGAATTTGATTATTTACATTTTTTGGTGATTTGGTGCGATTTTGTGCGAATATGAGATTCTGCCAGCAAAGTTGATGCTGCCGGCAACTTCACTCATGCCGCCAACAGCTTCAGGCCTTCTAGAAAGGCCTGAGAACTCACTATATTGCTACTGATTACAGGAATATCACCAATGGCATCATCCATACCGCTATTGCTATTAATTATAGGAATATCGTCGGTGGCATCATCCATACCGCTAGCGATATAGATGCGTCACCGATGGTATCACTGTTCCAGCAGCGATATCGGCTAATTCTAGTAGCTACAGGAATATGAATAAAAAACCGAATACTTATATGCTTCTATTTGATTCTATTTTACAGCCACACAAGTTTACATGCACGGGGGGTATGGGGACCTTTAAAGAATGGTGGACCCATATCCACGTGAAGGACCTTGCACTCCGAGATGCCATAGATGCCACTGGCTTTGGGGACCTACCAAGGATTGTGCCTAACAAGATGCCAAAACTATCTCACTGGGCCCTGACTGCACTAATTGAGAAGTGGAAGGAGACCATCACACTTTCCATTTCACTATTACTGAGGTGACCATCACTCCCTCCAATGTGGTGGTGATGACCGGGCTATCTTGGACTAAGCACGTCATTCACTTTGACATTTATATGGAGAAATATTATCTCAAGAAGCCTGTGACCAAGAGAGTGACCGACCTCTTCGGTTTGAAACCTATCTTCGAGCGACTATCATATGGAGAGCTGCAGAAACACTGGATGAAAGTTAGGGTGGTCCTAGAGACCCAGCGGATGCCTGTATTCACTCTTTTATGATTTCATTATTGATCGTGCTGTTCTTCCTGGTCTCAAGTAGTAAGATCAACCACGGGTTGATTTCTACCATTGAGGACGTGACGACCATTAAGGAGAAGAACTGGCCCAGGGCCATTCTTGTATAGATTTGCCGCGGCCTGGATACGGGGGCCCAGAAGAAGGGCAAGATCATTCGATTGAGCCACCTACTTGTGTAGGTATACCTTTCCCAAAGTCATTTAATTACTCTCCTTCATGCTTTTACTTATTTTTTCCCTCTTCTTCTTTTGGATGTTTAGGACTGATTAGCTGTTGATTTTGCAGGCTTGGGCTTATGAGCACCAGATTCTCCCACTGCTCAAGTTCAAGACCAAGGTACTGGCGGGTGAACAATTCCTTGCCCGGTGGTGTGGCAGTATCGGGGGGCTTAGTAAGTACCCTACTAGCTATAGGGAATCATTAAGGGGCTAGTAGCTTAGCTCGGTATGCAACTTATACCCTTATACATGTTTCATACTTAACAAACCATTAGTAAACAAAACACATTAATGAACTTAAATTATGCTTACTTGGTTATTTGTCTGGTTATTTGTGCAGGTCATTTGGGACCCATTTGATGAGGTGCCTAACCTATTCGAGGTGGTAATGGTTCGGAAAGACATGGATGATTAGAGGTTCATTATGGAGTGCCCCCTATCTCTTGAGTGGTATTTAGGGGAGTCGGTATGAGGGTAGAGAGATGTTACCCCTTCTACTTGACTGGTACCTCCGATTCCTCCTACGGGTTCGTGGTGGCCCCACCTGGCCATTACTGTTGAGGCTAACAAAGCCGCTTATCTGGATTAGGATAGTCATGCTGCAGAGAGTGCTCCTAGTTCTTATGACCACAGTATATAACACTTACTTCCTATATGCCCTCACATCCATAAGGATGATACTATCGAGTACCATCGAAAGAAGAAGAAGAGAGAGGCACAAAAATGACTACTCACTGGTCAAGTGAGCAGTGATAAGGAAGAAGAGGAGAGTGCTGGTGAGGATGATCCTGAAGGGGAGGATGAGGTCGACGAGGATACGCCAATGCCCGATGAGGAAGTGTCACTAACACACTAGGGGTGCCATTCTTCCAATGTAAGATTGTGCCTTTTTATGTATATGTTGCTTGTTTTGTTCAGAATGATTGCTCATGTTAGCTCTTTGTGTTGCCTTATATTTTCGAGCACCTCCCAAGAAGAGGAACAAGCCTAAGAGTAGCGGAGTATGGGGCCAGGGTTAGCTCAAGGATATAGGTATAGTGGAGGGGTGCCTCTCAACTACTTTCGAGGAGTCCATCCTTTTGGGCGCGAGGGGCGACTTTGGTATAAGGAACATAACTCCTATTGCCTACTCCGTAGAATTCATGCCTCGGAATACTACTAACATGAGCTTTGCAATCATTCAAATCAGATCCTTTATGCATATGATTTCTCTCCTTGATTTGCCTTTTGACTATCCACTCTTTGGATTTTTTAGGTTTCTCGTAGGGAGGCGGAGTGGATAATAGGGAACACTCTTTCACTTTGGGAAACTTTGGTTTCCCAAACTCTATTTGCTAAGGTACCTATATGCTCGAATGGTGTTATTACTTTTAAAATGTACGTACGAATTTATGAATGATATGGACTACTATTGCTTCTTTTGTAGGAATTTATGGCGATGTCCCTTTCTAATGCTCAATAGGCTCAAGCCGCAAATCAAGAGCTCAAGCACCGGGTTAGTGAACTGTAGGGGTAGCTGGAAGCTACTGTACAAGAGAGGAGGAGCAAGTGCAACTTAGATCACACACCCCCGACCATGGCCAGTCGTAGAGGGAGGAAGGTGATAGCTGGCGGGCGTCCCACCACTGAGGCTGCCGAATCAAATAGCATCCTCATGACCCAGGATAGAGATGGACATGATGATGTCAATAACCGATACCTTATAGATGATTCAGAGTTCTCATCACACCCGACAGATGGTAGGGATGCCTTAGATTTTCATTTTTTATTTTCTACTTTTTCTAGATTGTACCTCTATTGCATTGGGATTTGAATAATTTTGGTTTTTGATTTGGATTTGGCTTTGGCTTTGGATTTGTTTAGGCTTAGATTTGGATGTTTTTGGTACATTTGCGCCTTCAGGCCTTTGATTCGATTAAATTTGGATTTTATGCTTGATTTGCGTTTGGGAACATATTACAGGGTGTTTTATAGGTTGTGTACAGGTTTGAGTTGGCTAAAATAGGCCTTATATTTGCTAGAAATAGTGTTATATCATCGGCTATATGACTAATATCTCCATCCATATGAAAATCTGATTTGCTAAATAACATAGACAAAGTCATCTACAACTCATACTGCCGGCGACTTCACCTCATATTAACATCTGCTTCGCTTATACCGCCGGCTGCTTCAACCTAAAAAATCTAGATTTCAGCCATTTTCCCAAATTCAAGCAAGGCAACCCATAACCAGTAACTATAGGACTTTCTAGAAACCTTGGGAAAGGAAGATTGGAAGGAGTTACAAAAATTTGGACTGTGGGGCTTTCGATACGTTGCTTTGCGACCAATCAAGCAGGCATTTACCTGCGGAGCGCTCAGTTTCTAGGATCGAATGGACCACGTGTTCCGCTTTTCCTTATTTGAGCTGTGTCCGCTATACTAGGAGTTCCACACTATTTTAGGGATCCCGTGCCCCAAACGTGTTCCTTTGGCTATTTCGGAGTTTTACTTTGGTAACGATGGTATGCCAAAAGGGTTATGGAATTTGGACTCCATTGACCCCTTTCTATCCCAACTACCTGACCAAGCGGGATTTTAGCTTAGCACGGTGTTAGAGTGGTGCTACAGTGTTCCCAAGTCTCATCTTGCTTCCCTCATTAGGTATAGGTCGATGGGGGCTTCCCCTATGGCTGTAGGATTGGCTGAGACATGGTTGAACCTGGATACGGCATCCACTGATCATACCCTAATTGGTGATCTCTTCTTGCTGATACATGTATGCCCTTTACCATTTTTGGTATATTGCCAATTCCTATACTTATATTGAAATTGCTTTACAGGTATGGCTTATGGGGAAGTTCAAGCTGATGTTAGCACCGCACCTCAGTCTAAAGAAGAATCTACCTATGCATCTTAGCGAGCAAGGACCGAATCAAGGGGATTTTCACCAGCTAATAGCCAAAGATTGGGTGCCCATTCTAAATGGGTTGTACTGATTTGTAGATACAGTGGGTCAGTCCATGATGGAAGATCAAGGATGTAGTTGTGGAGTCTTGGGGATCATGCATTTAGTTGTTAGGCCTGGAGAGGATCAAATGCTATACCTCATACCGACTGCGCAGTCAGTACGGTAAGCGATAAAGAGTTCTGATTAAGCTACCTCAGAACCACAAATGTATCAACAAGGCCATATGGGTGAACCACATTTTGGAGAAGTGGGCCAGGGAGGCCACATTTAAGACTGTGGACTACGTTTATGTGGAGACCATTGAGACTGATTTGCACTTGCTAGGATGGCTTGCTAAGATTACACGTCTGATGACTCAATCTGAGTGATCATGGGCCCACTTTAAGGGAGAGCGAGCTGAGCAGGGATTCAAGCCTTTACACACTACCTCCTTGTGGAGGATTTCTAGATATTATAATGATGATGATGCAGGGAGTTTAGCTTGAGACGCGCTTTCTTTAGTTCTATATTCTGCATGGGCCAGTCAGGGTGACAGACCTATTGAAGTTTATTTTATTATTTGTATTTTTATTTGGTTTGAATTTTTACATAGACTGCCCATAGGGGTTTTTAATCTATCGAACCTTGTCTTAATTTTTACCTGGACCGCCCTTTTCGAGTTTTCAATCCAGCAAAATTTTTCTGACTTTTGCATAGACCCTGCTCTTTTCAATCTATCAGAATTATTCATCTTTTATTTATTGCGCATTGATTTAGATTAATGTGATCTCTGTATTCTGTTTACTTGAGCTATTTTGACCGTATGATACAAAATTCGCATAAGCATAAGCATTCAGAATTTAGCAAAAAACTATACTTATATTAATTGAAGCAAAACAAAGTACATGATGTTTGGTACCCAATCCCATTAGTTTAACTCCCGATGCCAACTAGCCTAGATCGGTTTTCTAGAAAGCACTGCCTTTTTGCTCACTTACCTAGATTTTTTCCTAGATCGCCCTTTTTGGGTTTTCAATCTAGTGGGTTTTCTTAACCCCTAATTTTTGCTCGGCCAATTTGTAGAATACTGGTCGTCAGGTGTCACCCTAATTTTTGCCCCGATCGATAAAAGACCGAAAGGCGGGTGATTATTATATCTATTTTTTCTTTTTCTGCTGCTTTTCATAATTTAGTTCTTTTCATTAGATGTGATAACGCATAAGCATGTCTTGATTTACGGGGTTCACAAATTCATTCCCGTCCATATCCATAAGCTTAATTGCGCCTTTACTGAGCATTTTCTGGATCACGTACAACCCTTTCCAATTAGGCCTAAATTTTCCCCTTACAGCAGTGGTGGATAGTTTCAGCTACTTAAGGACTAGATCTCCAGCTTTTAGAGGGAACTTCTGGTGTCTCACCCTACTATTATAAGCTTGAGCCATACGATGCTGATAGATCTGGAGATTATCTAAAGCCCTCAGTCTCTGCTCATCCATCATGTTCAGCTGCTCAAACCTTGCCTAAGACCATTCAGATTCTTTTAGTTTAGCTTTTAATGTGACTCTTAGTGAGCTTACTTGAGTTTTGATTGGCAAAACTGCCTCTATTTCATAGACTAGGGAGATTAGCGTTTGGCCGGTCGGGGTGCGGGCACTTGTGTGATATCCCCAAATAGCGAAAGGTAGCTTATCTGCCCAATCCCTATAACCGGCTATCATCATAGAGAGGATCTTCTTCAGCAATTTATTAGCTACCTCAACAGCACCATTGGCTTGTGGTCTGTACGGAGAAAATCTGTGGTGCTCAATCCTATATTTCTCAATTAGATCAGTGGTTGCCCCTTAAAACTGCACCCCATTAGCTGAGACTATATGGTGTAGAAGTCCATACTTAGTGAATATATGCTTTTCTATGAACTTGACGATCTTCTTGGCAGTGACATTGGTGTAGGATTCGGCCTCTACCCACTTGGAGAAATAGTCCACTGCTACCATAATGAATCTATGCCCGTTCATTGATAAAGGACGAATTTCACCAATTATGTCTATCCCCCTCAGCACAAATGGCCAAGGAGTAGATAAAAGATGGAGCTCAGTGGCTGTTAGATGGTGAATATCCATATAAATCTGGCATTGGTGGCACCACTTGACTTGGGTGATGCGATCGGCCATTAAAGTAAGCCAAAAATACCCCAAACACTAAATTTTATTTGAAAGTGCGAGACCATTCATATGAGGGCCATAATAACCGGCATGGACCTGATCAATCCCCTTTTAAGCCTCCGATTCAGTTAAGCAATGATGCAGTAAACTATCGCTGGTGTGCTTGAATAAATTATTATCAACAATTTGGAACTGGACAGTGAGCTGCCATAGGGTGGTATGGTCCGAGTTAGAGGAATCTAGAGGATATTGTCTAGTTTGGAGAAACAGGATGATCTCAGAGTACCAACGGGGTTCAGTTGAGATGGCAAGGATCAGATGAACCTACTGAGAGTTATAGGGGGTCTCGGTTGAGATGGCGAGGACCGGATGAAATTGCTGAGCATGGTAGGAGGTCTTAGTTGACAATAGAACCAATAGACGGATAGGTTGCTACTGGGGTCCTTTCCACAAGAAGGCCAGGGTAGCTAGAGAGTTAGCCATTTAATTCTCCGAGTACAGACCGCATGTGGCCTCTGACCTGGAGGAGAGCTTCGAGACCAAAAAGTAAGGCTTCATATTCAGTGCTATTGTTGGTGACAGCAAACTCCAAGCGTTTGGACAATAGGATGATTTTGTTATTCGGTGTGACTATGATAACCCCAAGGCCTGCTCCTATTCTATTCACATCACCATCAAAGTACATAGTCCAAACACCTCGAGGATGGTAATGGTTGTGAATTATTTATCAGGAAACTCGAAGTTCTCAACATAATCAGAGTCAAGGGGTTGATTAGAAAAGAATTTTGCCACTGCCCGCCCCTTAATAACCTTCTTCATCACATACTCAATGTCAAACTTGGAGAGAAGTAGCAACCATCAAGACAGTTTACCAGCTAGAGTGGGGGATTGAGAAAGATACTACATGGGATCAATCTTAGCCACGGCTTAGACCCGGTAGGATTGAAAGTAGTGGCACAGTTTCTTAGTGAGCCAAACCATGGTGGTGCAAGTTTTCTTCATAATTGAGTATCGGGTTTTATAATCTAGCACTTCTTGCTTAAGTAGTAAATCTCATGCTCCCATTTATCATCATGTTCCTGGAAAAGCGTTGCCCCTATAAAGGACTCTTCGATAGCCAAGTAAAGGATTAAAGGTTTCTCGGGGATGGGTAGTTGTAGAAAGGCTGGGTCAATAAGATATGCTTTAATTCTATCAAACGCCACCTAGCACTAATCATTCCATACCACTGGTTGCTGCTTTCTCAATAATTTAAAGATGGGTTCATATACAGTAGTGAGGCGGGCGATGAACCGACTGATGTACTGTAATTCTTTGGCCTTGATGGGAGAGGCATATCCCTGATGGCTTTGGCCTTATCAGGGTCCATTTCAATTCCTTTTTTACTAACCACATGTCCTAGCAACTTTCCTAAAGTAACCCTAAACATACATTTCTTCGGATTCAGGCAGAGATTATACTTCTCAATACGAGTCATGAATGTATCGAGAATAGCAGGGAGCTCTTCTCGAGTAGCATACTTCACGATCATATCATCCATATATACCTTTACCTCCTTATGGATCATGTCATGTAAGAGAGCAGCTATGACATACTGATAGGTAGCCCTGACATTCTTCAACCCAAATGGCATTACATTGTAGCAACACACTCCCCATTCAGTGATGAACGATGTCTTAACCTTATCGATGATATCCCCTAGAATCTTATTATAACCCAAGAATCCATCTGTAAATGAGTACATAGCTGCCCTGGCGGCACTATCAATTAGAACACTGATATGAGGAAGTGGGAAGTCATCTTTAGGGGAAGCTTTATTGAGATCCCGGAAGTCAACACAAACTCGAACCCTACCATCCTTCTTCAGAACTGAAACAATATTGGACAACCAAGTCGGGTATTCCAAAACCTTAACGAAATGAGCCTCGATTAACCTTAAAACCTCCGCCTTAACCTGATCTTCCCATTCTAATCTTAACCGACGGAGCTTTTATTTGACGGGTCTAAACTTAGGATCAGTTGGAATTATGTGCTCGGTAATGTGATGATCAACCCCAGGCATGTCTTTGTATGACCAAGCAAAAGTGTTCACATGTCTTTTAAGCACTTTATTATATATTTTTTTTTCATTGGGAGTTAAGTCATTGGAAATGGTTACCAATTTAGGGTTGTTATCAGTACTTAGGTTTACTTCATTTAAAGAAGTATCCTTAATACTGAAAAACATTATGCATATGGTTATGTGAATGCATGGATGATTCAGGAAAAACATCAAGCATGTAAGCAAAATGAGAGTCATTCATTGAATTATAGGCGACATTATTTGCATCAAATACATCAAAAATATTAAAGATTACAACATCCATATTGTCTTCCTCCACAGGCGGAGGGGCTTCAGTGGCGATATCAGAACGGGCTATGAAGCCGGGCAGGAGGACCGGTCTGTATGAAAATAATGGGTGTTCATGATGGTAGAAAATGGTTTTGCATATTTTTATGTTCAAAAGATACGAGATCAAAATCCCGTACTTAAAATAGAGTCGCCACTCGGTTCAACTCAATCGGGAAATTTTGGTACAATTTTCCCAATGGGTGGTAGACCATACCTTAAGTAGAGATTCAGAGTTCGGATGATGTTATCTATTTTGCATTGACCAAGTTAAAAGGTTTCATTCTTTTTTAATAAGTTTTGATCCACCCTATTTATTGTGTTTTCGATTTATATATTATTAGCGCGATATCAAGCATTCAAAGCAGCAAATACATAAATTATTACAGTCATCCAAAAATAAATGCGAAAATTGAAAGAACAATTACAAGGCTTCCCAAATCTTATACATTTGTCTATATAATAAATAAAATACCCGAAGGCCCAACATACATCTAACCTAAATCTACCTTTATAAAACAGTTAGCATAGATATGGCACGTTGTACAAGGTATATCACATAACATGCATAGTTAGTAGACCAAACAAGACTCAAGTTAGCATGAATATGGCATAATTATTTTACAATTTATGGAGCCCGGTTGGATTGCTAAAAATGGTGTCTGAACGGGGTTTGTGAGAAAATTTTGTTAATCAATATTTTAGACTTGATTGTTATTTTAACCAAATTATTAGTGAAAATGCCACACATTATGGGGTGAGGACTATTTTCAGGAAGTTTTGGACTCCCGTCATTGCACTGTACATTCTAGCTTCAGAAATTAAACAAGGTCGTAAATGCAAACAAAAATAAATAAGCTATCCAGAACCCCATACCGCCGACGGTATGAATGAAGCCGCCAGTGGCATTAACTATGCCGCTGGTGATTTCATTTACACAGGCAGGCTGTATGAAGTTTTGGATACCATAAAGGAAGGGTTCCACAAGAAAATAGAGCCATTTGGGATAAAGGAAGCCTCTAGCGGTATCATTGATGTCGCTGGCGACGTCAATGATACCGCTAGAGGCTTCAAATGTCTCCGGCGACTTCACTTTCTTGCGGCAGCAACAATTTACGGTCAAAAAATGACCTAAACCCAAAAATAAGCACAAAATAGCGAGTATCCATAATAAATAACTAAAATGGAAGCCAAAGAGCCATGAGACTCGGAATTTTTACCTCAAGGCCGTGAATCCACCTCTTTGTGACCCAATGACACCTCTGGGGAGCTCAAAGTGATGATTTGGGTAGTAAGTGGGGGATTTTAGTCTCTAAATCCTATTGTAGTGATTTTAGTCTTAAAATCTACCTAAATATCAGGGAGTTTAGTTAAGAAAAACCAAAAAAAGATGGATTAAATCCCCTTTTCTTATCTTTTTTATACTGTTTCACACCAGAACTAACTAGAAATGGCTTAAAACCTCTATAAGATTTCAAGTATGGAGTGTTCAACCACTAATTCAGCTGCAAATGGCTGTTTATATAGGCTTTAATCCGGTGGAAATTGACTTTGGTCAATTATCCAGCGGGTATCGAGCAAGCATGGTAAAAAGCTGTCTGCTACAGAAACTCGTGCCGCCGACAGAATGGATGATACCGCCAACGGTATTGCTGAAGCCGCTGGCGGCTTCAACTTCTGCCAGGTCTAAAAATTAAGCATGGCCTAGCCTAAAAAGGTGGAAAAAGTTATTGAATCCGCCTAAAAAGGGGTTTAGGCGGGATCTTTGGTTAATTAGGGTTATTTTTTAATATTTTAGTGTATTTAGGACTAAATTATTTTTTTGGTGCAAATCATCATTTCGAGCTCCCACCAGACGTGCTATCGGACACGACAAACTGAATTTTTCCGAAAATAAAATTTGTAAAGAATTTTTTATCGGTAATAAAAATTCTAAAGAATTTTTATCATGAGGAATAAAATCGGATATATGTCATCATTGTCTCGCTAGAGGAACTGTAAAATCTCATGCGCACACTAATCATGCTTCTGAGAAAGCGGGCTTATGAGATGAACAAGGAGCTTATGAGGGTGATCCGCTAGAAGAGGATGGCTTTGTGGACTTTGATTTAGATTACTCACAACCTGTGAGATGTGTTTCGGGCTCTTGGGCGAATTCCATGGAACGAGAAGAGGCAAGACTGAAGACCAAAGCCAAAGAGTTGACACTTGTTATGAAAGGGTTCTCTTTTTTCTTCTTATGATGAAAGTTTCTACCATGAGATAGATGATGGAGACACTATCCCACTAAATTGCGGAAAGAAAAAGTTATCTATTGCAAGTAGAGAACTAGTTAATCGGAAGCGCAAACCTCCTCCAAAGTACTCTCCTTAGTTGGGGGTTTTCTTTTTATCTATTTTCCTTTATGGTTGTTTAACTTTTTATGTTTCTAGCTTTTCTTCTTTTAAACCTTTTTATTTTTTTCTTCTTTTTAATAATACTTGAGCCCAGTTCTCCGGCCTCCGCATTTAATCAAAAAAATAATTATTATTATTATAATGATAAAACTAATAATTATTATTTAAGAGTGATTATTATAATTATTATTAAAATAATTTCATTATTATTTTTATAAATAAAGTATTTTTAATATTATTTTTATTATTTTTATTAGTAATTTTATAGTTATTTAGTATTATAATTATTATTTAATACTAAAATTATAATTAATTATTGTTATTAATTATTATATATTATATATGATTATTAATATTAATATTAATTAATAGTATTAAAGCATGAACTGAACTAGACTAAGTTGGATTGGACTGAACTGAATTGAATAGGAATTAAAATGAACAAGCCATAAGCCTTAAAATTAGAGAACGAGTAGGGTTATAAATTGTTGAATAATTGATGTATCAGCCGCCTGTTACTATCCAGGTGGCTATTATATAATTAATGTGGAGTCCACGTCATTAATATTTGATATGATATGTTTTCTACTTTTCTACCTGTCTTTAATATTTGATGTAATATGTTTCTTACTTATTTACCGTTGGATTTCTCTATAAATAGGAATTCAATTTATTCATTTGATATATACCTCAGATGTAAGAAATAAAAGTTTCTCACAAATTCCCTCTCTGCCTTCTTTATTATTGTTATAATTTCTTTACATATATTGTCAATTTCCAACACGTTATCAGCACAAGCTTCCTCTATCAATCAAGGATATCACCAAATAAATCCAAAGTAAGGCATATTTATTTTATTTTCTATAAATATATATTATACATATAATTCTTAATATGCCTAATATCAAAAGTTTGGACTTTACTCCTTTTGATGTATAGGGAAATATTATCTTACTTGGGTGCTAGATGTAGAAATGCATCCAGAATCAATGGGTCTTAATAATAGTATTATTGAAAATAATAATATTACACCTTAGTATAAGTTAATAGCTCTAGTTTTTCTCCGTCGTCATCTTGATGAAACACTTCAATCAGAATATTTGACTGTCAAAGATCATGCACATCTTTGGAGATAATTAAAGGAGAGGTTTTAACACCTTAAGAAAATATCTCTACTAAATGCCCAGTATGAATAGATAAACTTAAGGCTTCAAGATTTTGAATCTGTTAGTGCATACAATTCTAAACTTTTTCAAAATACATCCACATTAAGATTATGTAGAAAGGAAATAACTGATGAGGATTTATTGGAAAATATATATTCTACTTTTCATTTGAATAATATGGTATTACAAGAACAATATAGAGCAAAAGATTATAAGAAATATAGTGAACTACTTACTGCTCTTCTCCCAGTAGAACAGAGAAATCAACTCCTGTTGAAAAACCATGAATTACGACCTACCAGAGCAAACCCATTCCCTGAAGCGAATATGATAATTCATAATAATTTTAATGGACGCGGTCACATAAATGGTCATGGTTGTGGTCGAGGTAGAGGTCGTGGTAATGGGCGTGGTAAAGGATATAATAATAATAATTTCCACCAGAAGTGGAAACATGTTAATAATAATAATAACAATAATTTTCACCCGAAGTGGAAAAATACAAATAACCACCAGAAGTGGAACAATCAAATTGAAAGATTTGATAAAAGAAATAATAGTCAAGATGATAAAAATAAATGTCATAGATGCGGTATGACTAGTCATTGGTCAAGAACTTGTAGAACCGCTAAACATTTGGTAAACTTATACCAAGCATCCCTCAAGAAATGTGTGGAATCAGAAACCAATTTTTTATTGGATGATAATAACCCACTAATGACCCTATTGATATCCCAATATGGAGATGGAAGATTTTCTGTTACCCAGCACCAGTGGTAAGGAAAAATTTGAATAATTACTTCATATATTTTGCTTAATTAATATATTATAATTTTTATGTCATTATTGGTTTGGTTTTGTTATTGCTGTCTATTATACTTTTTATGCAATGTTTATTTATAAACAAATAATAATGTATCTTTCATTTCTTCAATGAAGAAAATAAATTCTTTTCCGGTATTTTATGACTTCAATGAAAATGAAGCAAATTTATGTATTGTAGATAGTGCCACCACCCTTAATATTCTCAAAGAGGCAAGATATTTTAATACTCTTAAAAAAGGTGAAACTATTATTACCACAATATCGGGACAAACAAAAAGGATTAAAGGCTCCGGAAGAGCTAGTATTATATTACAAAGGGGAACAAAACTTATTATAAATAAGGCATTATTTTCCCCTAATTTTCACAGAAATTTATTAAGTTTTAAAGTTATTTGCAGAAATGGATATCATATTGAAAATGTGAGTGAAGACAATAAAGAACGTCTTTATGTTACAAAAATAATTTCAAGTAAGAAATGTATACTTAAAAAATTTTATACTCTTTCATGTGGCTTATACTACACATATATTAATATGATTAAGGCCAATTTAACTATAAACTAGAAGTTTATAGATTCAGTTACTTATAAAATTTGGCATGATCGACTGGGTTATCCTGGTTCGATAATGATGAGAAAAATTATTAAAAATTCACATGGGCATCCATTGAAGAACCAGAAGTTTCTTCAAAATAATGAATTATTTTGTGTTGGTTGTTCGCAAGGAAAATTAACAATAAAACCTTCCAGAAGTAAGGTTGGAATAGAATTGTCAGCAAGTCGGGTCTGCCTTATCCCGCAGGCTGGGCCTCGCGGGCTCTCGGCCCAGCTTATGGGTTGACAAGGGCTACATAAAGCAGGTTCTTGTGAGCCTGCCTTGTCCCACAGGTTAGGCCTCGCGGGACTTCTCGTGAGCCCAGCTCGCGGGTGGCCTTGCAGCAAGCCAGCGCCAGCCTAGCTTGCGCGGCTTGCATCCCATAAGTGCTCTTGCACTCGTGTGGGCTTGCGTAGGCCCACAAGGCCTTCGCGCTTGCGAGTCCTATTAGCCAAGGGTCCAACCCTTAAATTTTACAGTTCTAGCCTTTTCTCCAAATCAAATAAATATTTATTTTATGACCCTAATAAATTAGTTGTCAGCAAAAAATAAATTCCTTGGTCTATCCAAAATGATCTAATCATTTTTAATCAATTAAATAATAATCTAATTATTAATATGTTATATTTTCATAATAGAATGAATCTATTAATTCTTTACTCAGTCCGATGAAGGTCCAATATGTGTGACCTTATAGGATCCTGAAGTATTGAGTTGTTAAGGCTTAACCAACCCTTGTTCTAATAGAACCAGTGGCTCGATGTTCTAGACCATGAATAGGGCTAAATTACCTTAAACGACTGTAGTACGCCTCTAGCAAGGGTCTACCATCCCCCATTACTCAGAACATCATTTGTGCTTATTATTTAATCCCGGTTAATGCAATAGTTATCAAATGCGATGAACTCCTTCCATTCTTTAATATTGGTACCATTTGGTTTATGGGGTTCGGTTGAAGTGTTAACCCACTAATAGCAAGGTTGCTCCAAGCTATCCCAGTTATTTACTTATTCCCGAAGTATATTGCCTTTTACCATAGTGTGTTTGACTAGAAACTATTTCTATCAAACACATACTCTGATTAGAGGTTTATGGCATTCATCACTACAACAAGCGGTTAGGTACAACTCCTTAATATATCTGGAGCGATGGATTCTTTCCGACTACTCAGCCTACCAATGTGTTGTCATCACTATACCCGTAACCACCCGTGACACCCTAAATTAGTGAGTGTACAGAAATGACCCAAAGTATAGCAACAGTACCACATAAGGTAACTAGCATCTCAAGTATGAGGATATTCACAAAGCTTATTGCATGAAGATAAACACTAATACATTGATATATTTACCAAGTGTTTATCTTACCGGTCTCCAATATATCTCTCAGATATATCCATGTATCAGACTTAAGGCACCACATTCAGTTCTTAGGAGATTGACTGCTTGGACCCTTTCCAAGAAAGTTAACCATATGCTAGTCTTTCCGCTTCATCAATATCCCCTTTTGATGAAACTATGACTAGGGATAGTTTAGACATAATCATAATTGCACATGAAGCAGGTTCCACCAAATATAGTTCAACTATAATTTCTCTGACTTCATGCTATGATACGTCAAGGACTTTTGCATACAATCATCAACGAATATATTTTAACCAGCTATAATATATGTTCAAACACATCGATATAAATAAAAGATTAAATGCCTTTATTGATTAAATAAAATATTCATACTATTACATAATTAAGATATATCGCCCTAATTGCCTTTAGAGCATACATCATATCCAACACAATGTTATGGAGGGACATGGTATGTATTTGCATCTTCCATCTTTGATAGGTAAATTGAAGAAAGCTGCATATGATTACATTGTCCAGAAGGCACATAAGAAGATGCAAAGCTGGAAATAAGAAAATGTCACAAAGTGAGAAAGAAATTCTTTTGAAATCCATTGCACAAGCCCTACCAAATTATACCATGCAAGTATTTTTGTTACCTTGTCATTCCATTGCCAACCTTGAGAAAAATTTTGCGAATAATTGGTGGGGATCTTCAATACATTGGATGAGGTGGGAGAGACTTTGCCAAGCCAAGGAGAAAGGGGGCCTCAATTTTCAAAAGTTAAGGTAATTTATTATTGCAATGCTTGCTAAGTAGGGTTGGCGCATTACACAACCAAATTTGCTTGTGAACCATACATACAAGCAATGATATTTCCCAAGCCATTTTATTTTTAACGCTTCTATTAACTCTAACGTCAGTTTCTGCTGGCATAGTCGTCTAGCTACGAGACAAGTTCTTAGACATGATATGGCTTGGCAGGTTGAAGATGGTAGAAGCATAAGTTTATGGTCCCATAACTGGCTATTATCCGAGTCTCGGCCAGCAATTCGTTTAGACGTAGTCCTAGGTTTTGAGGGTACAAAGGTTCAGATTCTTTTAGCCGATGATGGTAGGTCTTGGAATGACCACATGCTACATTTTTTATATTCTTATCTGCTGAAAATAACCAACAGGTTTTTACTTTCTAACTATTGTTATCACTGTAATCAGCGATAGAGCCAATAAGAACACAAAAGGCTGGACTCAGAGTGTAATCGATTGAGCTAGTTGTAGCACTCACCAGTGAGGCAATGGTGGCTTGTCTTCTTGATGTCACATCTCTTCTCTTACTAAAATTTTATTGACTTTAGGATATTTTTATCTTCTAATTAGAAAAATGCTATTACAAGAGCTCAAAACTGTTGGAGGAGCTAAAAAATGTTGTAATTAAAAATGGCGAATGTGGAACATGTAATTGGATATTATAACATATTTGGTTTTGTTTGAATTGTTTTTTTTTAAAAAAAACCCCAGAGAAACATTGTATTTCTCCAAAGGTAAAAAGGTTGGGATAGGGGAAAATTTCGGGGGGAAGACCCAACTGGGTTGGCCCTTCCGCTTGCCTACAAAACCCCTACCCCCTCTCTTATTAAAAGCAAAAGAAAATACAAAGAGAGTTAGGTGAACCGAAATAAACTTCGGCCACTCAAATTATGAAAATAAGCATCAAAGCAAAAGGTTGGGACAAGGTCCCGCCATCTAAAATCAACATTCTCTCTACCATAATTAGCCAAAATATCAGCCACTAAATTGCCTTCCCAGAAGATGTGCGAAACTTTGATCTGCATGGTCTCAATATTGCACAAGCAATAATTCTAGTCTCGATAAATTTGCCAAGGAACCCATTTATTCCTAGTTAGAATAGTGTGAACAATATAGGTAGAATCACTCTCCAGCCATAAATATTTCCACCCATGGTTAGCAGCCTTTTGAAGGGCAACTATGGCTGCTTTCATCTCAGCTAAGAATGCATGACATTTATTGAATCCAAATGCAAAGCTCCCCATAAATCTGCCTTCTAAATCTTGAAAGACCCCAACACAACTAGCCTAGTTCTCAACTACAGAGGCGTCAGTATTAACCTTCACCCATCCAAAAGCCAAAGGAGTCCAAAAAACTAGAACAATTTACAGTGCTCTAGGATGATGAGGCATAATATTCAAATTATTAAGAATGGCCGACTCTACTACTGAGTTTCTAATGAATCCCTTTCTAAATCTATTGGACTCATGCATTAGAGTCCATAAACTCCGCAAACAACGGTGAATATTAGGACGCTTATCCTCAAAAATGCACTCGTTCCTAGTGTGCCATATAATCCAACAAAGGTGTACCCATGTGCTCTGTAAAGAGTAATAATTTGAGAAGAAAATCGCTGCTTAGCCGCCTATTCGAAATGAGCCCATAAGTTATCAGCCTCGATAATGTCCTTACAAAACAGACAATCAATTCCCATCCATAATTGTTTCTTAAAAACACAATTCAAAAAAAGATGATGCAAAAATTCCATAGAATTATTGCACAAAACACATTTAGAGACAATGACGATCCCTTTCTTAGAGAGCACATCATGAGTAGGTAGATATCTACGAAGCCCTCTCTAATATAAGAAAGAATGAGAAGGTGGAATGAAGCGGCTCGAAATAAATTTAAAAGATTCAGATTGCATCGATTCCCTAGCAAGCCATTGATAAAATAGTTTTACCAAGAAAATACCCATACTTCCTGTTGCCAAAGGCAAGTATTCGAATCATCGTGAAGCTAAAAATTTATGACTTGGTCCCTAATAGCATTCGACAGCTCTAGCCAATTCTGCCAGGAATTATCACGCCAGAAATTCAAAATAGGCGCAGTGAGATTGCGTTTCTCCAAGTTCCCAAGCTGAAGTTGATCCGAGATGGGTGGTATTAGCCATTCTGAGAAATTAAGGGGCGATTTGGTACCAGGGATCCAAAGAACATTATCACGTAATTTGGCGAAAACAAGATGAACAGAACTCTAAATAGAGGAGTTAATAACTGCTTTAGCTAAGCTCGATTTATTGAAAAAACAAGCATGGAGTGTATTATAACAAAGAGATCTTTTAGCAAAAATCCCCTAGGCCGTCTTCCCTATCAATGCGTCATTTATAGTAGAAAAGTCTTTAATTCCGAGACCCCCTTCCCCAAAAGTAGCCGTGCAAAAAGACCACAGAACGACCACTAATTTCCTCTCATCAACACAACCTGACCAAAGGAAATTCCTTATAGATCTATTTAATTTCTTAATCAGCATAGCAGGCCATTTGTAAACAATAAAGGAGTGCACCAAAGCTCTGATAATTACCGATTTAATAAGGGTAAGCCTACCCACCATAGAGAGCACACTCCATTTCCAATGGGAAAATTTAGCCAGTGTAGAGTCCAAAAGGTGACGCAGATGAATAGCTCGGGGTTTGCCCCGAAAGAAGGGCACCCCAAGATACTTGAAAGGAATCTGACCAATGCAAACACCAGTTAATGATGCAAGTTCCAGTCTCCGAGTAGCGGTCACCGTATCACCAAAAAAATACTTCTATTTTACTCCAATTAACCATTTGGCCAGAAATGCTACCATAATAAGTAATCACATTTTTAATACTATGCATGTTCTGAGTCATCACTTTATAGAAAAGGAAAATATCATCCGCATATAATAAATGAGAAGGGATAGAAACCTCGGAGGTGTAACGCATCGAGGTAATGTCACCCTGAAGAACCAAGTACAAAAGATAACAGCTAAAAAAGTCTTTAGCTAAGCCGAAGAAAATAGGGGAGAGAGGGTCTCCCAGCTGAACTCCTCTAGAGCAAGAAAAGTATCCATTGAGCCTAAAAGGAGTAAAGATCAAAATGCAAGCAGATGATAAAATGCTTCTAATCAAATTTAAAAAGAAATCAGAAAATCCGAACAAGTGCAACACTTCAAGCAAGAAAGGCCATTCTATAGTGTTGAAGGCTTTACGAATATCTATTTTCATAGCAAGATTACCACCAAAACATTTTTTCCTAAGAAGGTTAACACCCTCATAGGTAAGAGAGATACATTCGTGGATGCTTCTATTATGAATAAAAACAAATTGGTTGAGAGACAAAATATTCTCAGCAATGCCGGCCAGCCTCGTATCCAAAATTTTAGTGATAATTTTGAAAGTGAAATTACCCATCACAATAGGTCTGAAATCCTCAATATTAATCACTCCATCTTTTTTAGGTATGAGAACCATCAAGTTAGAATTCAGCCCAGGAGTAATATAACCATTATAAAAGAACCATTGAACCATATTGCAAACATCCTTGCCCACCAGGTCCCAGAAGTGTTGATAAAAAATACCAGTAAAGCCGTCAGGACCCAGCGCACTATCACCCTTCATTGAGAAGACGCTATTTCGAATTTCATCAAAGGAAGGCTTCCTGATTAACTCATCGTTGTTACTACCCGTCACCCAATTAGGAACAATATACCTGATTAACCTAAAATTGGATGGATACGGGTTATAAGAAGAGAAAAGGGTCGAGTGGTAATTAACTATATGACTGGAAATGGCAGCCTGATCTGAAGACAGAGTACCCTCAGTATTTATAACAGTAATGGTAGAACGCGATTTCTTTGAGTTGGCAACTCGGTGAAAAATTCATAATTCCTATCACCAAGTTGAAGCCAAGTAGATCGACTCTTCTCTCTAAGAAAAATCTCTTTCCATTTGAGATGAGTATCCAGAGCGTCTTGGGCCTGTAATTCCTCAATATGAAGATCTTCTAAAATACCATTATTAGAAATGTCCAACTGCATTCTCGCCAAATTTATCCTATAATTAGCAATATTAACATCAAGGTGTCCGAAGACCTCCCAATTCCATTTTTTCAAGATAGGACGCAGGGTTTTCAACTTTAGTTGTAGAAGCTATTGAGGGGGGAAGATTAGGAAAAATCCCATTCCAATAATTAGAGACTACCTGGTGAAGAGAGGGATGCTCAATCCACATGGATTGAAATCTAAAGCGCGAAACACGTTGTATACCATGAGAGCAGTTAATGAAAAGTGGGTGATGATCAGATTTGCAATGATGAAGAACTAAACAAATCAATTTGTCCTAGAAGGAGAAGAAATCCATGGATCCTAGGGCCCTATCAATATGACTTTCAACCCGTTGATAACCTCTTCTGCTATTATTCCAAGTAAAAAAAGGACCAGTAGTAAACAATTCCGCCAACTCCCCCCGCCCCCCCATTAATGAATTCCCAAAATTCCCTACAAGAAATGTTAATGGGTAAATTGCCCCTTCTTTCATGACTACCAAGCACCGTATTGACATCCCCAAGAATCAGCTAATTCCCCGAGAGAGAATGTAACTGATTAAGAAGATCAACATATAATGAACATCTCAAACCATAAGAATTACTAGCATAAATACATGCAACGTAATTAATGTTGTCCATAAAAGAAAAACGGAAAGAAATCACTTAATCCGAGATGAGATCAATAGTCGAATGGGCAACAAAAGACTCTAACTGAAGCAACCAAGGACAGAAGCGGTTTATTATTCTCAGCCACAAGCTTAAAACTGATCCCTCTCCAGAAGCTGGGATTAATGTCAGAAAACAAAACCATAGGTTCTGCAAGACATAAAAACTGAGGACGATGGTCCATAATCATATCACCAAGAACTCTCTAGGCATCCTCATTACTGATACCCCTGTAATTCCAATAGAGGATTTTAATCATTGCTTAAGTGAAGACTTTCTTTCCTTGAGTGCTTTGTGTTGTCGGTGCCTTAGCGTTGTTTTCCTTCTTTTTTGTTTCAATTCTTGCAGAGCTGCGAACACTAGAGTCTGTGGTAGATTTGTCTATCCAATTTTCGGATTGAATAATTCCGGTGGTGGTGTCATTAGCTACCAAAGGTAGAATGATTTACAAGTTCTCTATAATGGATGAAGTGATTGTCGCAGCCTCTCTAGAATCCGAAATCGATTCTGAAGAGGTAGTTTATTCCGTAGCGGAAGGCTCAGAAATAGGTTCACGAATCATTATAGTGCCATCCCTCGAAATGACTGGCAAGTTCTCCCCCATAATGTTATGGAAATTGCTGTCACTTTCCTTACATTGATCTGCGCAAGAAAGTGCTTTTTTCCTTCCTGCTGGTTAGGTTCTTTCTCCGGGGCTTTTATACTCTTCTCACCCACGTTTCCTGAGTCTTTCCTGATATGGGTAGTCACTTGCTTCCCCGAATCTTTGGATTTATCTGAGGACCGCCTTGAGGTTGGTTTCTTCTGCAGCTTGACGAAGGGTGGCTAATAGACTGACATGTAGTACAAAAATTCAGAATATTTTCATACTCAACCGAGACCTAAAAGATCTTTCCGCTGTGTCAACTCTAATTTGATCCATCATAGGCTTTAATAAATCAAGGTCTACCAAAATTTTAGCATAGTGCCCAAACTCCCCTTCGATAGTATTGTTATCAAACCGGATCGGAACACCAATGCCTTGCGCTATGCTTGAAAGAAGTCTCCTATCCTAAAACTCCCAAGGAAGATTAAATAGACGAATCCAGGCCTACGTAGTAGTCTGCTTATGCTTCGATGGATCAAAACCAGCTTTCCAAACCGAAAAGCGCATAATACCTAGCTTTAGATTCAGGCTTCTAGTAGACTACACTTTTTGTAGAACATCTACTGACAGCATTACAATATGCCTTTCCCCAACAATATAAGCTTCCAATCCATGTTCCTATTCCAGATGGAGTTCAATTTAAGCTTAATATCTGTATGCTTCTATGGTTTATCCCCTTTTACTAGCGTTAATCTTCCAATGGCCGAATGTTGACAAGACGAAATCCGATCTTTGTAAAATTCGGTAGGAATTTTCACTGCCTTGTAGCCATTACCAACATCAAGAATGCTTGCTATAATCATCTTTCCATTGTTATGATTGTCATTAGGGTTAACAATCGCCGCATAGGAGAGAGGACTCTTAGACGGATTAGGGTTAGCCGATTTCGCATCTTAAGAGGCTGACAAAACCTGACTAGGGTTTGTGAGTTTCACCCCATTCGGATCAGACACAGAAGCCTGATTAGGGTTTTTGGGAACCTAGTTAGGGTTTGTGGAAATCTCCGCCATTGGATCAGACGAAGAAGCTTGAATAGGGTTTGCGGACTTCGCCACTACAGAAGTAGGCGAAGGTTAGTGGGGGGCTGATTTGTCGCGGCTCTTACAATAGAAAGAGAGAAACGAAGCACCCATGATCAAGAAGAAAGAAAAGATCAAGAAGAGATCTCAGGAAGAAATCGCCCACTCATCGCCCCCTTCTCCCCAAATTCTAACTCAGGTTTCACAATGTATCTTGAATTGTTCTTTAATTACTTTGTTTTCCACATCACCAAAAAAAAATTGACATGCATGTGCATCCAGCATGACAAGGTTTAATGAAGACCGTTAAAACAAAGAATTAAATGGGTAACAGAAACTAAAGAACAAGGACCGAAACAGTAACATATATAATATTAGGGGAAAAGGATTTTCTAAAATAACTTTAGAGAAAAGTTAAAGAGATAAAAGGTATAAGGAAGTCGGAGAAATTTTGTCTTGAGAGATGTGTTTTGGACATAAAGGATAAACTTAGGCCTTCAAATATGGTGCTTTTTAAATTGCAACTACTTGGCGTTGCCAACTTAACGTTGCCTTTGCTCACGTGAATGCACTAATAATATTATTTTTATAGGAAAAGTGATAAGGAGCTAGGAGAAGTTTTAATATTATTATTTTTAACTTTAGCGTTTGTTAAAGTTAATAGCGATGGATATTCCATGTATCAATATATTCCACTATGAAAAATAAATTCACATGTCAAATATAATTATCAGATTGTGATAGAAATGCAAATAATAATAATAATAATAATAATACTAATAATAATAATAATAATAATAATAATAATAATAAATTAGTAGAAAGGGTGAGACCAAAAAAAATACAAGAGTAAAATAGAAAAGATAGGAAAGGAAGACGCAAAATTAGTAAATTTTTTAAAGCCTAAAGAAGCAATATATACGTAAAAAGATATAGAAATAGGTTTTATTGCTATAATATTAATTAACGGTCGACAAACAAATATGGAAGGAAGACACAATATATATGTAAAAAGCTTTTCCTTCCTACAGTAAAATCTCTATAAATTAATAATATTGGGATCGTGATATTTTATTAATTTAGTGAGATATTATTATATCGATAAATTAATAATTTATTAATTTAAAGAGGTTTTATGCATGACCTTTAAATTTTTAAGTCTAATTTACATTTACAAATTAATTGAATTTGTCAAGTTCATTATTTTTGAATAAGTAAAAGGTTAGTTCATGGTACCAAAAAATAAATTACAAAAACAAATTTTAATGCACATTTCTTCTTCATGTATGTTAAACATGGTTAGAAATTGATCACTATAAAATGTCCATTGAAAATTTTTAAAATCACATCAACTATGGCTCCTAAACTAAAAGGTGTTCAAAAATCAACCATGACTAATCAAGAACGAAAATTGTTATGCGAGTATAAGAGAGATCACCAAGGATGCACTCAACAAGATTTGGTGCAGTGGATTGACAAAACTTTCGATTTGAAAGTTAGTCAAGGAACAATATCAAACTTTTTGTTGCAATACGAGAAGACAATGCCCCAACTCTTAAGTGCAATGGTGAGATTTAAAGATGAACTCAATATAGATTTTAAGTTCCACAAAAAACAAGTGACTATAGATTCCTTTTTTACTAGACAATCTTAGAATTTAGAATCTTTTAGTAATTATTAATTTATAGTTTTATTTGGACCAATATATGTATACTGAGATTTTAAAAAAGTTATTATCTTATTATTTTATCGATTGGGGTCCAATTTTGTACTAGTCCTAAGTTGGGACTGGACAAATTATTAATTTTATCGATGTTATTAATTTATCGAGTATTAATTTATAGAGGTTTTATTGTAGTTGTAAAATAAAAATAGATAATGAAGTAACTACAACCACTTGTAAGTGATGATTTATTTAATATCGATTGGCATTTTTCTGCCCAAAAACATATATTTAAAGTATTAGATGGGTCACATAATGGAGGAAGGATAGCATTCGAAAAGTGACGGAAATTTCTTGGCACAACCACCCAGAATCAGTAGGAACACCAAAATATTTTGGAATCATATAAAGGGGAAATCGAAGAATTTTAGAGAGAGAAAGGGAGAGTGAAATAGTAGCAATAGAGAGATAAAGTGGTGAACTGAAGAAAGGGGAAATGGAAGGGGGGATTATATAAAGGGAGAAAATTGGAAATCCTATCACCAATTACCCTTTCTGTTGTATACTGCTGATATACAGATGCATTTGTGATACACAGTCTGGATAGAAAAGGCCTATTAGCAATATACAGCAAAATCTATATGTTGTAAATAACACAATATGCATGTTGTCATGACTATCTGCAATTTCTATGCTGGTGTTACTTATATTTTGTACATGAAAACCAACTTATGTACAACCGTTGTAGTATTATGATTCGTGTTGTATATTGCTGATATACATATATTTTGTTGATATACAGTTTGGATAGAAAATACCTTTTAACAATATACAACAGAATATATATGATGTCAATAACTCAATTTGTATGCTGTCATTATTGTCTGCAATTTGTATGCTGGTTTTACTCATATTTTGTACATGGAAACCAACTAATATACAACCATTATTTTTTTTTAAAACCCCCTAAAGGTACATTGTGCCCCTCCGGAAGGAAAAATATTAAGACGGGTGAAAATTTCAGGGCAAACGTCCTAAATAGGTTGGTGCCCCCGCTTACCTACGAAACATCCACATCTCTTTATTAATAAAAAAATCCAAAATCAGCTCTCAAGATGAGATCATAAGTGAAAGTCAATTACAACCTAGTAGGTGATTCGGATTATGAAAAATATCCGACACCAAAAAAGTCAACAAGCGCCTATTACATTGGAATGTAAAAAAACAAAGCTAAATGCAAGAAACAACATAGTCCTCCCTACTCAAATGATCTTCAAAAACAAAAGTATTATGATGCTTCCATAAGGACCATGCAACAAAAACCATAACGAAGTCCCAAAATCACGGCACACCCCCGAACAAAAAAAGGACCTCCATAACTATAGAAAGTTGTAGGCTGAATTAGGAGTTGCAAGTTGAATTTCAAATAACCGAAACATACCAGTCCACACTTTATAGGCAGCCCCACAATGAACAACTGCATGATCACAAGTCTCAGTCATATCGTAAAAAGGACATTTCGGGTCCCTAGCAAATTGGCACATCCTATTGAATAGGAATGCCTTAGTTGGTAACCTGTCATAAAAAGAAGCCAACTAAAAAAGCGAACTTTCGACATAAGACATAAATCCCAAATTATCATAAAGTTTTGATTTGGAGCCGGCCAATTAGGCGACTTATAAAAACCCTTCGAAATTGATGACGCTGTATATATAGATCCCGTACTCAACTTCCACGTCACTTTGTCCATCAAGCTACCAAAAACGACATCCCCCCGCACCCCTGTTGATCAAATTCCCCCAGTTGCCTTGAAATAAATCATCCCCAGATTGCATGATCCAGTTATAGAGCTGAGCACATCTCTCTCTCTCTCTCTCTCTCTCTCTCTCTCTCTCTCTCTCTCTCTCTCTCTCTCTCTCTCTCTCTCTCTCTCTCTCTCTCTCTCTCTCTCTCTCTCTGAAATTCAAAGCCTCCTCCTCCAAAAAGGTCTACCAAACCCGACAGCCCTAAAAATCATAAGACACCCATCCTTAACTATACAATATTTACGTTTAATAATGGTATATAAGTCCTGAAAGAGATCCTTTAAATCATGACCCGATGACCAATTGTTATGCCAAAAAGAGGCCTAATGCCCACTACACATCGAAACTACCACATTATGCTTAAAAAATCCCAAAAAGGTTTGATTTCTAACAAAACAGTATACCACTCCTCTCCAGATATGTTAAAGCCTGTTAACATCATATTCATCTAAAGACACCCAGTCCGACAGACCATACTTTTTAACACAAAATTTGTACCATAATGACTCTCCCTCATCTACTCTCAACCTCCAAATCCACTCAAGGAGCAAGCTACAATTAACAAGACAAAAATCCAGAATATAAAGTCCCCCAAGTTCCCTGGGTAAAGAAATCGTATCCCAACTAATCTTGCAAAAGCCTTTAACCGACATATCATCGTTCCATAAGAAATTTTGCATTAAACTTTTCAACTTCGAAATGATGCCTTCCGAAAGTTGATATAAAAAGGGTAAATAAATCGGTAACGACGCCAACACGGATTTAATTAACACCATACGCCCACAATACAATAAGCATTTACCCCTCCAACCACTCAGCCGGTTATTGAACTTTGCAATTAATCCGTTCTAATAATCCATTGGAACTCTCCTAATACTTAGACGAACACCCAAATACGTAATAGGGAATTTCTCAATCTGACACCCCATCATCTCACCACATAAAATAACAACCGAATCACAAACATTAACTCCTAGTATTGAACTCTTATGGAAATTAATTCGTAATCCAGAAATTAATTCAAAGCATCTAAGAATCCGAAAAACGTTGGGAATTACCATCAAATCCATAGGTAAAAAAATTGTGTATTGTCTGTGAATAGCAACAAAGAGATATCCCTTCCCTCTCCTGTAAGCCGAAACCCAAGTAAGCGGCTCGATGCTACAAACGCATCAAATAACTGCTTTAGACCTTCAACAGCCAAAACAAATAAGAAGGGAGAAATAGGGTCCCCTTGTTTCACCCCCCCCCCCTCCTCTTTAAACTGATTAGGTCACATGGCATACCATTTACAAGGACTGGGCTAGAAGAGCCCACTCTGCAACCCTTCATCCGACTAATCCATTTCTCATTAAAACCCATCCTTCTACACACCACATCTAGAAAAGACCATAAAATACTATTGTACGCTTTCCTGAAGTCTAGTTTTAGAACCAAACATGACTATCTACTAGATTTTATCGAATGCACAATTTTAGAAGCAACAAAGGAGCATTCATGGATATTCCTGCCTTTAATAAATCCAAACTAATTCTCTAAAATCAAGCTCAGAAGCATTGGTTAGTGCCTCCTTGCCAACACTTTCGATAGCAATTTGTATATCCCATGAATAAGAGAGATCGGCCTGAAGTTGATAGTCAAAGAGGAACCCGGGACCTTGGGAATTAATACCATAAATGACTTCTTTAAAGGATTCGGCAAAGAAGCAAAAATGTAAAAATCACAAAAAGAAGCCAAAATTTTCACTTTCTTATCACCCTAGAATCTCTTGTAAAAATAAAAGTTAAAACCATCTGGACCAGGAGATTTATTCTCATTACATGAACACAAAGCATCCCATACCTCATTTTCTGAAAAAAAAGAGTAACAAGGGCCTCGTTAGATGCAAGACTAACGGTTCTGAAGCATAAATCATCAAGGGAATATGGTATTTCGACAGTTTCTAAAAAAAGATGAACATAATAATCCCGAATCGCATCAGTAATTCGATTCAAGTATGAAGTAAGCACACCATCCACTTATAGCTGGCTTATGCAATTGTTCCGTGATCTAGTGGAGGCAATACAGTGAAAGAAGGACATGTTGTTATCCCCCAAAATCGACCACGTCACCCTAGACTGTTGGTGATAAGTTTTTTTGTAACTCCTTCTAAATTCCGCCAAGGAGACCCGAGCTAAATCAAGTTCTGGACCACTTGATACATCAATAGGCCGACTTACCTCACTAGATTGTAGCTCCAATACCTTATTTTCAAGAGATTTAATCCATTGTTCCATTGCCCCAAAATTACTTGAATGCCACGGCTTAATATACTCCCTTAGACGTAACAACTTAAAATCAATATTCCTGCCCTATGGCTCATCATAAATAGCAGCCCATTTATGTCTTAAGAATGGTAGAAAATCTTCCTTGTCCCACCAACAATTTAAGGACCAAAAAATTCTTGGTTTTTGAACTCTTGCACCATGTGAAGTGAAGATAATTCACAAATGATCAGAAAGAGCAGAGTCCACTATTTCCAACCTCATTCTCGGCCATGAATCTAAAATACCACAAGAAGTAAACACCCTATCAATCCTCAAGAAAGCCAAGCTATTAAGCCACGTGTAATCCCTTCCTTACAATGGTACATCATAGAGGGAACACTCATTAACAAATTCTCGGAAGTGAAGAAATTCCCCTATTCATTCCCGATCTCTCGCTAGAATGCAAAACTTCATTAAAATCACCGCAAAATACCACATTAGAAAGGTCTCAAATAAACCCAGCTATCTCCGTCTATAAGTGATGCCTATCTACTTGATCAATAAGGGCATACACACAAACTAAATTAAATTCCTAACCATTCTCCACCGCACGAACTACACACCATCTAGTATCCGAAAACATAACCCTCACATCAATACCCGATGAGTTCTATGACATAACTATTCCTCCTGACATACCAATAGAGGGAATACAGTGAAAAGCAAATTCATTATGACCCAAAAAACTCGAACCATTTTTTCCGACACAATAGAAACTTTTGTTTCCACTAACACCAAAAAACGCAACTTCTATTTGGGAATACAAGATCTAATGAATGACTGTTTCACATTAGACCGTAATCCGCCACGATAATTCCAACATAAAAGATTTAAAGATATAACAAAACAAACAAACCCAGCACCGAAACTAGCCTTAATTTACTGTAAATTCTCCAATGCCTTTAGATTTACTTCCCTATGCTGAACTTTAAAAAGCAGTAACTCCTCCCCTAAAAGAGCAGTCTATACATTTTCATTCCCATTTTCTGAATTAAAAAGAGAATGGATAATAACTCGGTTCATGTTTGCTATATTCGGTCCCGAGGACGTTAAGGTCAAATTAGCCAAATCATCAATAGGGTCCAATGTGTGTACTACCAATGCTTAATCTCCTCCCAACCCTTCTAAGTCCAAGTTTGGCACTATTGTTACACTTAACTCTGGAGATTTTGAATTCTCCCATTCTTGACCTACCTCCTCAACCACATCCTCAGAGTTCGCCTGTTCACTGCAATCGATAGAAAAGTCCTCAGATACGCTACCATTATATTCTAATTTTGCATAATCTTGACAGCCAATGCCCTATCTAAAGTTGGTGAAAACCTTCACCCACTAGTACAAAAATGGATTTTTCGGACGATTATTGGGCTTTTTCAGATGATTTTGAACCGTCCACATAGCTTGCAACGCCTTTGATCAGGCCTTATTATGGACTATTTTAAACCATCCTGAATAAGGATTGGTTCAGATGGTTCTTTTCTAAGAACCGTCCAAGCAATGAGGACGGTTCTTTTCTAAGAACCGTCCACAATGCTCAACAATAGTGCAAAATAAGGAGCAATGAGGACGGTTCTGTTCTAAGAACCGTCCGCAATGCTCAACAATGGCCATTGATTATATTACCTCTTTATAGTCATATTCATAATTCATATAATTTGTAATTTGAATTGAAGGGAGTTGTCCTATACCAATTATTAACTAATTAAGTTTTATTATTTAAACTAAACACACTAATTCAAGTGATTATAATTAGGACAAACCATTAAAAACCATCATGCATAAGGACAAGATCCTTTAAGTACGCAGAAAGTAGATTCCTCAAGCACCATACAATCCAATCACAATATCCATCACCTTTGGATCCTGCTTTTGTAGTAAAATGCAGCAAAGGTACGATGTTACATTACCATTTAAAGATAAAAGCAAACTAATAAAATGTCACCAAACAATAAATACAATGACTTTTGAAGGATTAAATAAAAATAATTAAGTCCATGTATACCAAAGAAATAAACTATCATTCAATACTAACTACTTCTTCAATGCAATTGAGAAAATGGTGTTCTCTCATAAGTAGCCTGAAAAAAGAGTTATGCAATAAGCTACCTGGTTTGCAATGGTCTCAATCACTAGCCTCTCTAACTCTTTGTCAAGACTAAGCCACTACAAAGATCAAAATGCATGGCAAAACATCAAAATGGGAATAACCCAACATATTATTTTTTTTTTGAAAACCCCCCGGAGGAACATTGTGTTCCCCTGGAAGGAAAAAGATCGAGATAGGTGAAAATTTCGGGGCGGGCGTCCCAACTAGGTTGATGCCCCCGCTTACCTACAAAACACCTACCTCACTTTATTAAAGAAATCCAAAGACCGCTCACAAGATGAGAGCGTCAGTGAACAAAGATACAGCCTAATGGTGATACAGATATGCAATCCGATCCCGAGACATGCCTATACAATGAATGAGGCCAAAGAATGCCATCAAACTAATTACAGCTTAGAAATAAATCTGGACAAGTAAATATATCAGAAATGACAAAATTAAGATTCCGCCTTCGATACTTGAAAAAGAACCAGCATAGATGAATGCTAGACCCCAAATGATCATCTGTGCTTAAGACACCCTCGAACACGAACTTATTCCGCCTTTTCCAAATAGCCCACGCAATCATAAACCATAAAGCCGTACCAAACTCCTGTCCGATCCCAATAGCCAAATAGATAACTTACCATCCATCAAGATTATATATCATAATGATACTAATAACCCAAGTGAGCTCTGATAAAAACAAATCAAAACAAAAAATTGGAGTAGAATATGGACAACACAATCAAAATGTGTGAGCTATAAATCATATTAACAAGTAATGAAATAACTTTAACAATGAAACAAATAGAGATTTGATCCTACAATAAAACTCAAATCCTTAAAACCCAAAATCCCTAAAAGAATGCAGCGAGAAAAGCTTCATAAGTAGGTAAATTTCATATAGTCGCAACACAAAAGAAAAAGATTGAAATCAATAAAGAGATAGAATTTAAATATAATAGGAAATTTGAGAAGCAGATCTAGAATGAAGCCACCATATGGGCATATACTACCAAACTGATAGAATAGCTTGTGAACTTGAAAGCTAATAAAGTAGATAAAGTAGAGAGAATAATGAAGTAAGAGAACTAACGTATCAAAATAAAGGAGTAATTGCATTTACATAAAAATTATAATACAAAGTAATAAAACAATAAAAAATTTACAAGTGAGCTCTGATAAAAACAAATTGAAATGAAAAATTGGAGTAGAATATGGACAATAGAATTAAAAAGTAAAACATAGAGCTTACCCAGCAAGCTCAGCCCCTGAGTTTGTATGAAAGCTATTAATCAACATTATTGTAGTAGTCCTACTAGGATACGTAAGCTTATAGTCCATCACCATAACCTGTAATTTCAATTCAACAACCATTTAAATTCGTTTGCCCAAAACTTGAAATTGAAAAAAATACCTTAAAGAGGGGCACAAGACTAAAAAAGTCCAAGGAAACTAACAACAAATAAAGACCCAATCATCCAACCCAATCCAGGATTAATAACATCCTCTGGTCTGTTCCCAGGGTAACCAAGACCAATCAATTCATGAGGTCTGCTGTCAATTGCAAGTAAATACGACCCAAATGCTCCTAAAAAGTCAAACCAAAATTAGATAGCTAGATAAAAAATAGAAAACCCTATTCGAGAAGCAATTAAAGAAAGAAGCAGCAAGTACCGCTATATACGAGGCCGTAACAAGCAACCAGACAAATTTGGATAATAGTGTTCTCCTATTTGGTGAAAGGAGTAACTTGAATCCCCAATTTGGATGAAAACCCAACCCAGGACGGAACAAAAAATAAACCAAGAAGACCAGTAACAAGATTCAAAGAGGGAATAATGCCGACGGTGAGATTGAGCTTATGGGTGATGATGTAGAAAAGAGCACCTAACAAAGCACTAACTACCAAGCACAAACAAAACCAGAGAAATATAAAGAGAAGGAAGTGAACAAACCTGTCGGAAGAGAGAAGGGTAAGCAAGAGGAGAAACCCTAAACTGGGAAGACGGAGGCGGCGAGGGTTGAGATTTTCATAATGGAGGAGAGGGAGACGAAGGCACGAGCGGCGCCGGTAAAATAAAAGATGAGAGAGTGAGGGTGGCTTTACGATTTCCATATACTGAATAAGATTTTAGGGGTTTTGGGTTGAATATTTGAGGGATTTGGGTTTGGATCAATATAGACAGTTAATGTAAATTAACCGTCCATACCGTTGCTTTTGTGACCAGCAATCCGGATGGTTTTGTTTTAATAACCATCTAGAATGCTATTAAACCGTTAATCCTCCATAATACTCCTGTAAATATTCCAAATTTACCCTTCCACATTTTTTAAAACATTTTTCAGACTGTTTTTGTGTCTTAACCGACTGCAAAAGTACGTCCGTAAAGGCTATTTTGTACTAGTGACCTCAACCGAACCAACGCTAATCCGAACGTTCCTACTCATAACACCCAGCAATACAAATACAAGGCATGATATCACATCAAATCTTTTCGGATTTTCAAAGTTGAAATCCACCAAAATCATGTGCCCAAATCATTCAACCAAGTTTCGAATCAATGGTTCACAAACGAAGGCTGAAGGAACCCCCGTAAAATCAACATAAAGAATAGAGTCCATAGGTGCAAAATTCCTAGGTAACTGAATGACACTTCTGAATAAATGCTCCATAATTTTCCATGCACCACCAATGAACCTTGTCATACCCTCCACCGATGAAAATCCAATAATCACCTTCTCACCACCCGCAGGGGCAGCAAACTGTATTTTAAACCCTCTTTCTTCCATCAAATCAGCAATATTTGAGATGTTTGAAATGTTAATAAGACTAGCCAAGCAAGATTTAGATTTCTATGCAAGAGGAGCAATAATAAGCTTAGAGGCTGAATTCTAGGATAGGTTTTTATCATTCTAGAATTACGCTCCTCCTTTTTGTGTAAATTCTTCTCAGTCTCATTCAAAACTATGTTTCTATATGTCCTCGATCCGCGAGGAGTATTGCAAAAAATAGGTCTGGCCTTCTTAGGAGTAGTCGATTCCGCAGCCCTAGTCAACTCATGCTTAGCGCTAGAATGCTTTACCCTAAAAGCACGTAATCGTATGACACCAATCATAATCAAGTTCAGTCTAGAGATCACCTCATGAATAGGAGTCCGAGAATCAGGAGTTATGAAACCAAAATTGAGATTCTTTGTGTTTCTCTCCCTCGCCAAGTAGACCCAGCCAGTTACGCCATATTTGCTAAAAACCTTCGTCAGCACCTCCGTATCAAGCCTATTTGGGAAGTCTTCAAAGTATACTTTATTGGGTTGACTCGGGCACTATTATAGATTCGTGTTTGGGTGGTGAAAGGTTAAAGGGGATGATCGACTTTGATCGGGAAAAGGAGGGACGACTGATCGCCTAGGGACACAAGCAGCCATAGGGTTTTAAGAAAGCAAAGTAATATACAACCATTGTTGTGTTATGATTTGTGATGTATTCTACTGATATACAAATAAGTCGTATATTGATATATAATTCTTATAATATTCATCTATACACTACACTTTTAGCAAAAAGAGTTCACGTTTATGCTGTGCAAGCATGTACAGTATTGCTGCATGACAATTCTAAAACCTTAGGGAGGGTAAAATGAACCTTTTTTGTAACGGTGTACAGTATAGGTGCATGCCCCTAAAAGATATTGTGCACGCATGAACAGTATTGATGTATGACGGTACTAAAACCCTAAGTTGGGCAACCTGAACCCTTTTGGTAGCGGCAAACCGTATAGTTCGCAACAAATTAGGGTAATACCTGCAATTCATACACCGACAGTTTTAAAGAGCTAACATCATTAATATTAGAAGAATTGTATATCAATATACGGTTGACAGTATACATTTTCATCTATGCAAGTACAATATATTAGCATATAGAATATTTACATAATAATATACAAGATTAAACAATTATGTATCAAGTACTATATATCAATATAAGGTTGACAGTATACAATTGTGTACACAATGGGTACTTCATAACAATCTAACATCGGAAAAAATGGCCACTTCAGAATTGGAAAAAATGGTTGTTGCAGGTGTTAAAAGGAACAAATCGGAAAGAAAGGGAAAATAGAAATCAAAAATGAATCAAAAAGTAATTAATTCGAATCAAACTGGAAAGAAATCAAATTTTAAATATTGAAAAATAGAAATCGATAAGGAATAAAAAAAACGAATTAATTCGAATCAAAATTGAGATAGGAAAGAAATCAAAATTTGAATATTGAATGGAATGAAATTGAAAGGGAAGAAATAAATCGGAAAGTAAACGGAAAGAAATCAGAGATGAGATAGGAAAGAAATTATATTTTGAATTAGTCATTAATCAAAAAAATGAGAAAGGGAAGAAATAGGAATTTGAATGCTGCAAGATAATCAAATCGTGATCTCCTACAAAATAGGGATTCCCATAATAATTGGAAATTAGAGTGGGTGTAAAGAATGAATTAGTTTATTCAAAAATGTATATAATAAATAGGTTTAAAAAATGTGCATTTTATAAATAGAAATGTCATAAGGGTGCGTTTTATGCAATTTTTTAAATATTTTCAACAATATGCCCCCTCCACAAGCTACTGTTTATAGTTTTTATTTTATTTGATTTACTTTCCTTTGTATTTATCTTTCAAATCGTTCATTTTTTCGACATGCCATTGTAGAGTTTTTTGTTCGTGTCTTTTTTATCTTCGAAATGACATCCACTGTAATTGGTAGATGTCTGTAGACATGTTACAGAAGTCTGATAGACATATGGTAGAAGATGTGAGAAATCTATTTGTTTCATTAGCCTTTTTTCTCTTATGATTTGTATACTATACTTTCTCTCTATTGGATCTATTCTTGCGTTCTTTTCTTTATCTGAAAACCGTATCTCGATTCTCTTCTCTTCTTGTAATTTGTTTGATTTTAATTTATCATTGTTTAGCTCATAGTTTGATTTCAAGGTTTGTACAAACTAACATAATGAATCCATAAAAAACCATCAAAAATTAATATCTATCATACGTCTACCAGACTTCTATCACATGTCTATTGGACATCTATTAGATGTCTACTGGTTCAAAAAATTCGAAAATGTCATAGTGGATGTCATTTCGATGATAAAAATAAGACGAATAAAAAATCTAAATCGGCACGTCGAAAAAATAAACGGGTTGAGAGATAAATGAAAAATAAGAAAAAAAATCAAAAGAAAAAGGGGAGAATGGCATGGTATGTAAATAGAATTGAAGGGAATGTGTATTTACAAATGGTTTGACTAGATAATGAATTTGTAAATAGTTTACAAAGTATGACTATTCTTGATAGGTTGTCAACAATTTAGCTATAAAACAGTTTTCATCTATTTCTAAAAAAAAAGAAAGAACAAATCCTAACAATAGCACAAGTCATTTGTTGCATTCCACATGTCACAATTTCATTAAAAAAAAGAAAGAGAAAGAAATACGACGAATAAACGAGTAAAGTAATTATAAAGTAGTAGTAACTGATAATATTATTTAACAGATATGGAACGAAGAGGCAATACATAAGAAGCCTATAAGCTAAGCCTTTCCTTCATTATTACAAAGCAACGCAGAACTCAGACGAACCACTTGTACGTAAGTGATGATTTATTTAATGTCAATTGGTATTATTCATACAGATATAGATAAGTAATAGCCAAAAAAACATATGCAAAGTAGTAGATGGATCAGTTAGAGGAGTGAGAAATTGTATAGGAAGAGCAAAAGAATGGGCTCGGAATATTCCTGTCGCAGCCACGCAAAAGTTTTCTGAAATAAGTATCAGGCTTACGCCGCAGATATCATTAGCTACAGCATCACAAGTGCAAAGAACAGCTTCATTATCACTGAGATCAGCGATAAGACCGCAAAGGTTGGATTTAGTGAATTGTTTGTAATCAATTGGGCAAGAACTCACCATGTTCAACGCCACAAAATTCACGCACAGAAGCAAGGCAATGCTGGCTTGGATTCTTGATTGTTGGAGTAAAGATGGTAATTAACAACTCTAATCACACCAAGATAATTTTTATAAAACTCAAACTAACATTACACTTCTATTTATACAAGGCGCTACAAAGCCAATTCTCACTCTTCTCTCTATTTCTTTTTCACTCTACTTTCTATGCTATGAATTGATACATCATTTGCTTTCTATTTATAGTGTAAGGAGCCAAAACAAACTTGGTCAATATTGTGCCAACAATGCTCATTTCTAACTTGGCCAATATTATGCCAACAATGTTCATTTCTAACTTGGCCAATATTGTGCCAACAATGCTCAGTTATAACTTGGCCATTATTGTGCCAACAATGCTAAAATTCTAACCACATAATTCTAATTACTATCATTTTCTTATCTAACCACACATGTATTATTCCTTTTATTAATTTAATTAAGTTTATTAAATTAACACTCCCCTTAAACTTAATTCTCGATTATTCTCAACAATTCTCGTAACTGGCTGAACACTTCGTACTTCAGTAGCTTTGTAAAAATATCAGCAATTTGATCTTGTGTTTTCACGTATTTCAACACGACTTCCTTTTGCTCAATGCACTCTCTGATAAAAATGAAATCTCGTGTCGATGTGCTTGCTTCGATCATGAAACACTGGATTTTTTGCTAATGCCAGGGCTGACTTGTTATCGACAAAAATATCAGTTGGATCTTGTTGTGCCATTTGAAGTTCCTTTAACAATCGACGTAGCCATATCGCATGACATACACATGAGTTTGCAGCAACATACTCAGCTTCACAGGTTGACAATGTCACAATCGGTTGCTTCTTTAAACTCCAAGTGAAAGCTGTTGCACCGAGAAAAAATACAAATCCGCTAGTGCTTTTCCGATCATTTTTATCTCCAGCCCAATCACTATCAATGTACCCAATTAATTTGAATTCATCAGATTTTGAATAACGCAATCCAAGATTAGTTGTACCTTTGACATAGCGGAGTATCCTTTTTGCTGCATTCCAGTGAGACTCCTTTGGTGCTTCTATGTATCTGCTCACTAGTTCAACTGCATACAAAATGTCTGGCCTTGTGCACGTCAAGTATCTGAGACTCTCGATCAGACTTCAGAAATTTGTCGGATTGACTCCTACTCCATTTTCATCCTTGGTCAATTTCAAACTGCATTCAATTGGAGTACTGACGAGATTGCAATTCTCCATCTTAAATTTCTGCAAGATCTCCTTAGCAAATCCACTTTGACAAATAAAAATGCTATCATCATTCTACTTCATTTCAATGCCAAGATAATAAGACATCAGGCCAATGTCAGCCATTTCAAATTCACGAGTCATCGTCTTCTTGAAATCATCAAACATCTGAGGATTATTCCCGGTAAAAATAAGATCATCCATGTACAAGCAAACAAGAAGCATATCTCCACCTTTTACTTTCACGTATAAGGCATACTGATGTGGGCACTTGACAAATCCATTCTCCTGAAAGTATTTGTCAATACGACTGTTCCAACCTCTCGGTGCTTGTTTGAGTCCGTACAATGCCTTTTTTAACTTCAACACTTTTCCTTCGTGACCTCTGAAAATGTACCCAGGCGGTTGTTGGACATAGATCTCTTCTTCCAAGTAGCCATTTAAAAATGCTGACTTTACATCCATTTGGTGGATTTTCCATCCTTCTTAGCAGCAACTGAGATAACCAGTATGATGGTCTCCATTCTTGCAACAAGTGCAAACCCTTCATCATAGTCGATACCTGGTTTTTTACTATATCCTTTTGCAACGAGCCTTGCTTTGTATCGAATGATTTTTCCACTGCATCCTTCTTCACCTTAAACACCCATTTGCCTCCAATGGGCTTTTTATCAGTTGGAAATTTGGTCAACTCCCATGTCTCATTCTTCTCAATTGCTTGGATCTCCTCATCCATGGCTTTTCTCCAGTTTTCATCTTTCATGGCCTCTTCAGCATCAATAGGCTCACTATCAATGAGATGATAGTAAAGAGTTAATTCTTCACTATGATCTCTGGCAACATCATAAAGATCTTCAATATGACGAAACTTTCTCGGCCATTATCTTGGACTTTCACTTTCATATTCTTCTTATTCAAGACATGCAACTGAAATAGAACTGCTTGACGTTGACATTATGGCTAGTTCCTCCGGATCATGCTCATTGTTTTCATCCATGATGAAACGATAAAACTATAATATTTCTTGTCATTATTCCACTCCCAAGTGGCTTCTCCTTCAATGGTGACATCTCTGTTTATAATTGTCTTTCCCGTATCGGGATCGAGCATCTTGTAACCTTTAGAAAATTTAGAATAACCAACGAATAAGTATTTTCTGCTTTTGTCATCCGACTTTCTTTGTTCTTCATCAGCAATATGAACATGCGCAACACTCCCAAAGACACGAAAATGAGAGATTATTGGCTTTTTCCCACTCCATGCATCCTAGGGTGTCATATCTGAAACACTTGTCGCTGGGGATCGGTTCAAGATATAGACTGACAACCAACCGCTTCTGCCCATAATTCTTTTGGCAAATTTTTTCTCTTCAGCATGCTCCTCACCATATCCATTACTGTTCTATTCTTTCTTTCAGCAACGCCGTATTGGTGTAGCGATCTTGGGACTGACAGGAAATGATGGATTCCATGATGCTCATAGAATCTTTTGAATTCATTATATGTGAATTCTCCCCCTCCATCGGATCTTATGGCTTTGATGTAATAGCCGCTTTCTTTCTCCACCAATGCCTTGAACTTCTTGAAAGCTTCAAACACTTCTGACTTCTCCTTTAGAATGTAAAACCATGTCTTCCTGCTATAATCATCAATGAATAGCAAGAAATATTTGTTGCCTCCCAATGATATGGTATCATTGGTCCGCAAACAACGGTATGAATGAGCTCAAAAGGTGCCTTAGCTCTTGACATGGACTCTTTTGGAAAACTAGTTATGGATTGTTTTCCAATAAGACATCCTTCACAAAGTTGATGGTTTTATCAATCGAGGGAAGACCATGCACCATCTTCTTTTGGCTTAGTAATTTTAAACCTTCGAAATTGAGATGCCCGAATCTCAAATGCCAAAGCCAATTAATCCTTCACACATGCTTTCAATCACTTTGCAACGTCTATCTTGATGTTGAGAGTGAACATCCGATTCTTTGACATTGGCACACTTGCAACCAGCTCCTTCTTCTCGTTCAGCAACACCAGCTTTTGGTTCATCATGTGAACTAGGTAATTTTTCTCTAATAGTTGTCCCAAACTTAAAATGTTGCTTTTCATGTTTGGAACATAATACACATTGTTGATGAATTGGTGCTCTACATTCTTTAAACGAATAAGAATTGTTCCTTTTCCTCGAATAGGAACCTTTGAGGAATCCTCAAAAACAACATTTCCACTGAACGATTGGTCCAGCTCTATGAACATCTTCTTTTCTCCACACATATGGTTACTTGCCCCATTGTTAAGATACCATATATTGTTTTCTTGACTGAATGCACCTTCATGGGTTAGTAATACCTTGTTGGTTACATCCTCTTCTTAAATGTTGTTCGTCGTTTCCTCTATTTGCTTTAGTAGGCTCTGACATTCTGCTGCATAATGACCAAATCTGGAGCAATTATAGCATTGAACGTTGGACTTGTCACGTCCATCATTCTGCCTCCAATTTCCTCTTGCTCTTCCTCATCCATGTCTATGACCTCTACCTCTTGTGGACTTGTCGGTTATATCCTTTTCCTCTTCCGTTTCCTCTATGACCTCTATCGCTTCCTCGACTGAAATGACTAGCATCTCGACTATTTTCACCTTCTTTTAATTAAGCCTTTGCCGCCAAGACTTATTCAATAGACTCATCTTTCTGTCTATTCAGTCTTTCCTCACATGCTTGTAATAAGATAACAAGTTCATCAACGGTCATTGCACTTATGTCTTGCGACTCTTCTATGGCCACTACTATATAGTCAAACTTCGGTAGTAGTGACCGTAGAAGTTTTTCTACAATTCTCGATTCCTCAATTTTTTCTTCATATTGTCGCATTTGATTGACGACAGATTTTACTCGTGAGGAATAATCCACAACTACTTCTATTTCCTTAATCTTCATCATCTCAAATTCTCCTATCATTTGAAGCCAAACATTTTATACTTTCTCCTCTCCGTGAAGAGAAACTCGTAGTATGTCCTAAGCTTGCTTAGAGGTGGTCGCTTCTGCCACCTTCTTAAACATAACATCATCTAACCCTTGATGGATGATACTAAAAGCCTTCTGGTCATTACGATGACTCTTACGCAAACTATTTTTTTTGGTTGAGGCAGTTGTGCATCTGCAACTGGGACTTCGTAGCCTTTTTCAACAATATCTCAAACATCTTGGGATCCTAGAATGGCTTTCATCTTGATACACCAATTTTTGTAATTGGTTTTTGTAAGTTGAGGGAAAATGAAGGAAACATCGTTGAGATTCAATTCTATAGAGGAAAATTTGTTTCAAAGCGTATAGGGCTGTTGCAACGATTTGAGTCTATTGCAACACTTTGGTGCGTCGCGATAGCCTTCAGAAAGAGTTTGCAAAGAGAACGGCAAGGGAAAATATTTCCTTGCAATTTTAGACGAACTTGAAAATTTTCCAGAAAGGAAGTACAGAGGCTATTGCAACTTTTTTGAGTATTGGCGACACTTTAGGCAAACTGAGACACTTTCTGCAGTTTTTCACAACGCTTCTGACAGCCTATTGCAACACTTTCTGGGCTGCGTCTGAAACTCTTTAAACTCGACTTTTTTACTCGGGAATTTTTGGGAAGAGGATTGGATACAAAATGGCTCTGGTACCACTTTGTTGGAGTATAGATGGTAATTAACAACTCTAATCACACAAAGATAATTTTTATAAAACTCAAACTAACTTTACACTTCTATTTATACAAGGCACTACAAAGCCAATACTCACTCTTCTCTCTATTTTTCTCACACTCTCTATTTCTTTTTCACTCTACTTTCTATGCTACGAATTGATAGATCATTTGCTCTCTATTTATAGTGTAAGGAGCCAAAACAAACTTGGCCAATATTGTGCCAACAATGCTCAATTCTAACTTGGCCAATATTGTGCCAACAATGCTCAACTTTAACTTGGCAAATATTGTGCCAGCAATGCTCATTTCTAACTTGGTCAATATTGTGCCAACAATGCTCATTTCTAACTTAGTCATTATTGTGCCAACAATGATAAAATTCTAACCACATAATTCTAATTGCTATCACTTTCTTATCTAACTACACATGTTCTTTTATTAATTTAATTAAGTTTATTAATTTAACATTGATGCCATGCCATTCCTCTTCTCTTACTAAAATTATAATTGAGTTTATGATTCTTGTTTTTTTCTCTATTGATTTAGCTAGTTTCTTGTTTTGATGCAATTAATGGATTGGGTTTGAAGGGTATTTAAGATAGACAAACAGCTTGAGTCTCCAATACCAAATAGGTTGGAGTAATTCTGATTATATAACATTAGGGTTCTGTACAATATAATATGACAAATATAACCCTATATACAAATAATAAGTAATTACAACATATATATCTGACATGCCCCTCAAGTTGAGCAAGAGTTAGAAACCAAAGCCAACTTTCCCTTAACAAACGAAAACGTGTATTTGATAATGGCTTTGTAAGAACGTCAGCTACTTGGTCTTTCGTAGATATATAACGAACATACAATTGCTTGGAGGAAACCTGTTCACAAACTAAATGAAAGTCAAGTTCGAGATGTTTAGTGCGATTGTGGAAAATGGGATTCACCGTCAAGTAAGTGGCACTAAGATTGTCACACCAAAGCGTAGGAGAAGATGGCATGGGATAACCAATATCCGTAAGGAGCATACCAAGCCAAGCTAATTCTGAGGTAGTAGTTGCAAGGGCACGATATTCAGCTTCAGTAGATGAACGCGAAACTGTACGTTGCTTACGAGATGCCTATGATATAACATTTGTAACATGAAAAATGGCAAATCCAGTGGTTGAACGTCTGTCATCTGGGTCACCCACCTAGTCGGAATCTGAATACCCATGTAACAGTACCCGAGGCTGATGGGTATAATGTAAGCCAAAAGAGAGAGTGGACTTTAGATACCTTAAAATTTGTTTGAGAGCCTGCCAATGACATTGTGTTGGACGGTGCATGAACTGTGCAACTTTATGGACCGAAAATGTAATGCCAGGTCTCGTAATCGTGAGATACTATAGCCCACCTACAAGACTTTGATATAATGTCGGATTATCAAACACGGGTCCACTAGTGGCTAAGAGAGTGACCGTATTGCTAGCCCGTGTTGTGACTCCATTACAAGTAGACATGTCAGCCTTGCTAATGAGATCCCGGGTGTATTTTTGTTCATTAAGAAAGAGAACACCTGGTTGCCGTTGCAATTCAACTCCCAAAAAATATCGAGCGGGTCCTAAATTCTTGATAGCGAATTGGGACTGTAAGAAACGAATCACATCAGCCTCTGCATTTGTATTATTGCTTAGAATCAAAAGATCATCCACATATAGAAGACAACAAATAGTAATGTAGCCACGACGAAGTGAATAAAAGGAAACATCCGCCTTCGAAGCCCGAAAACCATAGCTAACCAACACTTGTGTGAGGCGTCGATGCCAAATGCGAGGTGATTGCTTGAGACTATAAAGTGATTTGAAAAGACGATACACAAAATGAGGTCAAGAGGGATCCGTAAAACCCTGGAGGTTGATACATATAAACTGGTTCATCAAGATCGCCGTGAAGAAATGCGTTTGAGACATCTAAATGAGTGATAGACCAATCAAAAGACACGGCGAGAGACAATAGTAGCCGAATTGATGTTGGTTTGATGACTAGACTAAATGTATCGTGATAATCAAGACCAGGTCTCTGATGAAAACCCTTGGCAACTAGACGTGCTTTGTAGCGCTCAATAGAACCATCTAGGTGAAGTTTGGTTTTGAAAACCCACTTACAACCAAAAACATTAGAATCAGTAGGTGGTGGAACGAGTTGCCAAGTGCCATCATGAATCAATGTATTATACTCCTCAGACATTGCTTTGTGCCGACAATCATGTTTCGATGCTTCGGTGTAACAAGTCAGATCATTAGAAACAATAACTGTCAAGTTGGACATGGGCTTGGGTAATTTGCCAGTGGATTGTCTGGTTGTCATTGTTTTGGGCGGAGGTGGTGGTTTGGTTATTCGTTTTGGTGGGTTAATCAGTTTGATCCTTGGTTGGGGCGGCTTTGTATAGTTTTGAAGATCTACTACTAGGGATATTTCAGGTACATTTGTGGTTACAGATTTGGAAGCAGCAGGTTGCGTTGGTTTGGTAGAAGAGGGTAATATGGGTGTAGGTGTGTGTTGAGTATTTGAGGAGGGATTTGCCACATGTTGTACAGGTGGCGGGGTTTGAGTTGGTTGGTTGTGAGATGGTGGGTTATGAGGAGGTGGCAGGGTCTGAATTGGTTGGTTGTGAGATGGTGGGTTATGAGGTGGGATTGGCAGTGTAGGCGAGACATGGGGTGGTTGAATGTGAATAATTGGATTGGCCATTGTAGTAGATAATGTAGCAGGAGCAATTGAATCATGAAGCTCTGAATAGGGGAACATTGCTCATAAAAAATGACATGACGTGAGACAGATTTTATTTGAAACAGGATCAAGACAACGATAGTCCTTATGAACTTTGCTATAACCCAAAAATATACACTTGCCAGAAAGATAATGCAATTTGTGAGACGAATAAGGACGCAACCAAGGATAGCACAAACAACCGAAGACACGTAACGACAAATAAACAGGAGTAGTAGCAAACAATTTAAAATAAGGCGACACATCATCAAAGCAAGCAAGAGGCATTCGATTAATGAGATAAACTGCAGTATCAAAGGAATTGGACGAAAATTGCATAGGTAAATTTGCTCGATTTAACATAGAGAGACCTGTTTTAACAACATGGCGATGTTTCCATTCCGCTGCCTCATTCTATTCCGGGGTGTACGGACATGACATACGATGTTGTATGCCTTGCTCAGCTAGATAATTTTTCATGGCCAAAAACTCACCGCCCCCATCGAACTGAAAAACCTTGATGGGGCGGCCAAAAATTTCTCAACTACGGAACAAAATTTGATAAAAGTACCAGAACTTCCGATTTATATCGCAAAAACTAAATCTAACTGTATTTATTGAGCGAATCATAAAGTAAAAGACAATAAGAATAACCATCAAGCGATTGAACAGGAGAGGGCCCCCATAAATCCGAATATATCAAATCAAGAGGTCCAAACACAACAGACTCAGACAAAATAAAAGGTGGTTTGTGACTCTTACTAGCAGCACAACTAGAACATAAACTAGGACTAGAACTATTATTCTTTGACGAAAAATCAATACGCTACAGTTGAGAAGGCGACGAACAACTGGAATAGCTGGATGGCCAAGCCTCTCATGCCAGGTGGGCAAAGAGGTCAGATGACACTTCACTGGAACCGACTACTAGTTGGAAGAGTATACAATCCATTCCTATTTGGGCCTCGAGGAAGTACCTGTTTCGAATTCAGATCCTTCACAAAAAATATTTTATCAAAAAATTCAACAGAAACATCATTAGAATTCGTTAGGGCACTAATAGATATTAAATTTGCATTTGACTCAGGCACGTGTAATACTTTTGACAATTTTAAGGAGTTATTGACAACAGGAATTGAAGTAAAACCAATATGTTTGATAGGAAGGGAAGAACTATTACCTAGGTGAACTTCCTCATGACCAGAATATTCAGAGTGGGGGTTTAGTTGTCTCAAATCAGACGCTAAATGATGTGTTGCTCCGCTGTCCATTATCCAGTTTGCATCGGTTTGGTGAACAGTGGTATGATTGGAGGTAGGTGGCATAGGGTTTCGGCTAATATGAGTTCGGGGGTTGGACATTTTCGGGAGATATGTCCAAAACCTTGACAGTTATGGCACTTCACCGTGCCAATATCGATAGGAGCAAAGTATGTAGGCTGGCGAGTGTGCAAGTAAACCGAGGACTGTTGCGGGTTGAAATATGATGGCTGTCCAAAATTGGTGTGTTGCTGTCCACGCCTAAAAGAATTATCATGTTTCTGAACTCGGCCTCTACTCCTCCCACGACCTCTTCCATGGCTCGGTTTGACAGTAAAATGAGCCGTCAGCGTATTAATTTCATCGACAAGCTATTTTTCTCTCTTTAGGTGTCGCTCTTCGGTCATTAGAACACCTGATAAATCATCAAAGGAAATAGAACGATGTCCAAAAGTGCGACATATATCACGTAATGGTCCTCAAAGACCATTCAAAATAGTATCAACCAAGTCCTCTTCCGAAATGGGAGACTGCAAAGATGCTAAATTATCAAAGATTAACTTGGCCCTTTGCATATATTCTGTAATAGATTCAAATATATTTAACCAGTGAACGGAGCTGATTTTTCAATTCACGTGCCTGAGCTTTGGAGCCCGAGGCATAGGCCGATTCTAGTTTAAGCCAAGCCTCTCTTGCGGTACGAACACCAATAATTTGAAGGAGTAAAGAAGGCGACATGGAATTAAAAATCCAAGAGATTACCTGCTGGTCTTGATGAAACCAGTTTTGATGGGCAGGATTTGCGGCACCGGTGTCAAGTTTTTCGGCTGGAATTGGCAGAGTTCCATCTATATGGTTCAACAAACCGCAGCCTTCAATCATCGGGGTTATCAATGTTCTCCAAAGCACGAAATTATGTGAATCAAGTTTAACTGGCAGTTGATGAGAAAACGATGGAGCAGTGGCAGTGACAGGTTCAATTTGCACAGAGGATACGACAGTAGAAACTGTGCTATTGGTGGTTCCGACAGTAGCCATGATTCAGCGGCAACAACAAGGGGTGGCAAGAAGGTTGACGGCGTACAAAAGATGGCTGTGAGCCGTAATTAGCTCTGACACCAAGATAGACAAACAGCTTGAGTCTCCAATACCAAATAGGTTGGAGTAATTCTGATTATATAACATTAGGGTTCTGTACGATATAATATGACAAATATAACCCCTATATACAAATAATAAGCAATTACAACATATATATCTGACAATTTATAGATTCACATATGGTGTTTTTAAAACTTGCAACTATTTAGCATGGCCAACGTTGCCTTTGCCCACGTGAATGCATTTTTGTAGACGTGTCCACATTGGAAATAAACAAAAGTCAAGACTAGATTATAACTGGTGTAGATTAGGCTTGACCCATGATAATTGGTATCCCATTGTATTAGATGTGTTTAACCCCAACTTATGTGCTAATTCAGTTATCGAGTCCAACACAAAGAGCAAAAGAATGCCAATCATGGGTTCATACTTAAAGTTATGGTGGAGTTTGGTCTAGCAGAGAAGATTAGACTCCTTTGTTGGGCAAACAAATATTCTACATTGCTAAGAATGTTGAAGAATCAATGGTTTATAAGTGTGAACAATATCATTAATGTATGAGGCTTTTTAGGGTGAAAGCCCAAGAGAAAAACCATGAGGTGTCGGGTCCAAAATGAACAATATCATACCATGTGCAGGGATACTTGGTGTCGAAGTGCTTCCGCGAGCCACGCAATAAGTGATCCGGGAGCTTTCGGTCAATTTCAGTAACCTGACCAACCATTTCTATTCATCTATAGCCTGACCAAGAAAATCAATGTCGATTTCTTAACTATTTCTATTCATCAATATTTTCCGCTATGTAAAAATAAATTTGTATATTCAGACGAATCACCTACTTTCAAATAAATCAATGGTGTTAATCAACATTGGATATTCTTCACTTACAATAAATTATAATCTAAATCATTTTCGATTTAAATAGGATTCAATGAAGATGCAGTTCAGAAAAGTAAACCATACAAATTATTTCAGTTCAAGAAAAAGGTAAACGTATTGTAGGGAGATCAACTACAAATTGGAATATGGGGTACAATTGAGAATAGGGTACACGATTTTCTAATAAAATACATAAAATGGGAAAATAAACCCTGGTTATTTTTAAATTATAAAATCACATATATTTTTACGAGAAACATCCGTGTGCAAGTGGGAAATGAAATTTCTACTTCTTTCTAGCATGACAATTGTACCTCGGAGCAACCACTTAGCAATCTTTTTCAGATCTTTTTCCGCTTTGCAATAGAAAATATTGAATAGTACAGCAGGGGGCGATTTCTTATTTGGGGCTGAAGAGTTCAATCGGCCATTTTTGAAGAGAAGCCTGCGTATTTCATCTAAAGAGCAATGCATCCAGTTGAGACGTTGGATCATTGAAGCATATCCTAGCTATTTTGACAGAATTGAAAGGGCATTAGATATTGATATTCAGAGGCTATGTGTTTTACCCAGGGTGGCGGACAGATTTCTATGGTCAGGAGAAACTAATCATCGATTTACAGCAGCATCCTTTTGTCAGCTTCACTACCGCCAGCCTAGATGGATGCCTCCTACAGCCAATTTCAAGCTTTTGTGGACCTCTAATTTGCTACCGAAAATTAGATTCTTTGGTTGGCTCATGCTACATGGAAGCTTGTCCACAAAGTCCTTCCTAATGAGGAGGATGCGAATTCATTGACAGAGACGAATATCCTTTTTTGTGGTCATGGGAAACGTTGGACCATGCCCTCTTCTTTTGCCCCGGTAGCTTGCGTATTTGGCACCAATTGTTTAATATGTTTGGCATTACCATTACCATTCCCTTATCGAGCGCGGATTTTATCGAACTATGGCGGTCACATTTCGATTCGGGACCATGCCGTGACTTTGCCACCACGCTGTGGTTTGTGATCGCTTGGACATTATGGAAAAGAAGAAACAAGTTCAACTTTGAGGGTGTCATAGGCTTTGAGGATATCTTAGTATCGAGCATTTATTTCTGTTGGTTCTTATTTGGGTGTAAGAAGCGATCTATGGGCTTCGTTATTTCGGATGTATTTACTTTCCCACAACGGCTTCTCTCTTGTAACTAATTTGTGTGATCACATCTTGTGATTATATTTTAATAAAATTGCCCAAGTTTAGCTACTTTGGCTTGCCTCTGGTCCTTTCGTTCAAAAACATATTTTAATTGTAAAGCAAGACATCAGTGGATTTAAGTTAGCTACGAGTAAATAGTCTGGAGATTTTGAAGTCATGGTCATCTTTCGAGGGACGATGAGAGAGCTTTGCTTGGGTTTCATCATATCTCTTCGCCAGCAGCCATGCCTTCCGGCCAACCTTAGCCTTCTACTGATTTCGCCATCGCCCATCTTTTCAGCAACGACAGTTTCATCAAAGCGCAAGCTGTGCCTTCTTCTTCGGGACAAAATCCTAAGTCCAAATTGCAATCCCTGGAGGATGGGATGGCCTCTGATCATGATAAGTTTGGCGATTCCAAAGCCATGCTACAAGTTCCATCGACGGGAGATAATTCTAAACCTCCATCCAAGAAATCATGTACCGCAATTATAAATCAGGATTTCTCTCCCCTTCCGCCATAAACCAAATCAAAGCAACTATCTCAGATGCTGGGGATGGTTATAAAGCGATCAACATCCCACAGGAGTTTTACAAGGAACAATTTTCGTCTTGTCAACGCTCTGTAATTGGCTAATTAACCCTTTTGAATGGGGACAAACCTTGGAAACATGCATATATTAAGCTGAAACTCAATTCTATATAGAATCGGAAAATGGATTGGAAACTAATATTTTTAGGTAAGGGTTTCTTTCATATAATTATGCCATCAGCAGAGGCTTTACAAAAAGTTTGGTCTACAGGAAACCTAAATCTCAAACCAGGTATCATGCGTTTCTCTATTTGGAAGGCTGGGGTTGATCCCACAACCATTAAACTGACCTCCTCTCAGGTTTGGGTGCGCCTTCATAATTTACCATGGGAGTTCTGGGATCGTAGGCTTCTCACCAGTGTCGCTCAAGGTACTGGAGCCCCCATCCGATTTGATTGAAATACTATAGATGGAGAATTCGGATATTACCACTAGTACAGAAACAGGTTTTTGGATCGGTTTTTTTCATACATTGGTGTCGGTTTTGAAGCGACAGCAAAGCTCTCGGCGCCACTGCTCGTAGTCTCAATGAGGTCGGTTCAAAACTGACCCAAAACGCTATATACAAGCTTAATTGAGATACATTAGGATCGGTTTTTACTTGTAACCGACCCTATTGTTTACTTTAGCGTCGGTTGTAAAATCATTGGCGTCGGTTTATTTGAGAAAACCGACTCTACTGTAATTCCACTGCGCTGTTTCTTTCTGCCATTTTAATATAAAATAGGGCCGTGTTTATATAAAACCGACGCTAAAGTTTTTTTAACAGAAAAATGAAATGCAAATTAGCTAATCTGTAAAACGCACTTTCATAGACTTCTATAACCAAACTCATCACTCCTCAAAGTTAAAACACTTATATAACCAAACTTAACTTTCCTTTTCAAAATATACAAATTAAATTCACTTATATCAACATTTACTATTTGAACGAAATCAAGATCAATTCTAAGTCTCAAACAATATCCATAAATAGCATTTCCAATTTCATCAGACATATGTCAATGTCAAACTAAAAATGAACAAATAAGTATCTATCCAAAAACAAAATCACTTATTCATAACAATGTTTAAAGAACGACAATCATTTGACAAGCGGAAATGTCTATAACCTTGTTTATCTCCAAATCGGTGCAAGTATCGGTTCTTGCAAAAGCCTGTAACAAAAAAATGATAAAAACATTTTAATACAAATTTCCATATATTCTGAACTATTTAATCTATTTAAATTGATAACCATCGAACTCTAAATTGTAAACTTCAACTCTATAAATATAAATATGATCACCTGCATCAGACATTTTGTGTCACCTTGATTCTTAGCTATGTCATGCAAGAACCACATGAAAAAAATAGCCACATTCACCAATCCGAGTTGTTTTGGGCACTACAAAATTTTAGAAACTACAAATAAGTATAAACTATTGAATAACAAACAATATAACTATTTATACATAGTCAAAAGAACAATAAACACGATATGAAAAAGAATAACAAGCTTACCTCTCCTTTGAAATACATAATTGTTTGCACTCTGTCTCTTGTTCGCTTTGTACTTTGGATATTAACTGAGCATGCGAGTTATATGCTCTACATTGCACAAACATATTATACGTTAGTATTGAGAATTTAAAAGACGACAATTGTAATACATCACTCACAACACCAGAATATTAAATACACAGAGTATATTGTCCACTTCACTCAAATCAGAAACAAAGTCAACTAGCAAAAGCCACACTCTTATTTATAACTTGTGCAGATATTATGTGAAACAGTAATGCATAAAGCCTTACAAATTAAACACAGACAGTAGCAATAATACACGCAAGCCATACTTCACCTCAAAGTCATCTATACATGCATACACATTTTGAGACGCTATAGACCTTTCTAGGTCGACAGTTCCATAAGCAACTTCCACTATCTCGCCAATAATCACCAATCCAAAGTTGCATTTAATAATTCCCTATCAAACAATAAAAAGATGAAGATGAAGTGGAAGCTTTAGGAATGGCTAGTTTTGGAAGAGAGAAGAAAAGAAGAGACGATGGACAAAAAGCTTCCACACAATAACACTGTTATAATAGGCCCTTTTTGTTTTTACTTGTAATTGGTTTTTATATTTCTTCCTTTTTCTCTAATTGGGACGAGAGTTGATACATATTACAGGACACTAACAGCATAAGTTTGTAGATTTCAAACGCAAATACACAAACTGAAAAATCATTTTCAGACATTGTTTTTAAATTTTATTTTATCATTGTAATATGAATGCTAGTAAAAAAAAAGAATTATTGCATAATCTCTTATAATTACATATGAAACCTATTCGAAGAAAAAATGAACAAATATTGGTTTATAGTTGTTTAGTATTTAATAACTCAATTTTTTTAATTGAATTTATCCAGTGAGAGGGAAAAGGCAAGCGGAGGATTCGCAACACCCCACCACCGTTAAAAACCCACCCCTTGGCTCGTTTATTAAAGAAAAGAAAAAATACAAAAAAATCAACCAAACATATTCTATGAAATTACTGAACCATTATAATTGCAACTCTATTATATTAGAATTTGGTAGTCAAAAAAATGAAATCGACCCAGATTTACGGGAAACAACCACATATTGTTGTGGATTTAGTTAATTTACAATAAAAAGTTTGAACTGAAAAGGTCATATTCTGTTTCTTTATTGGTAACAAAGCAACCATTTAATAATTACATTAATTGAAATAAATACCTGTAAGCCAGCAAGAATATCCACACTTCTCGATTGGCAACCGCTTTTAGCATTCATAATAGGTTCAACCTAGGAAATTTCCGAACTAGGGCTGTCGGTTCTTGCTTTATATTTAATGTCATTAAGAAATTTTTCTATTTTACCATGAGAAATTAGGAATATATATAGTGTTCATTGACTAACCGTTGTGCTTTCTTACAAGCTTGAAAGAATATTGTTTTTTTGTATTTTTGTGGACAAATATAAGTTAGAAAATAGTAATGCCAAATTCACGTTTCACTATACATTAATGTTCAAAAATCTTTGTTGAATGAAGTACAATTTAATCCTCTATACATGAAGACATAGAATTTACTCTCAACCTAATCTGAAATTGACAGGCTTGGGCATTCAAATCAAATAAGAGTTTACCACTTAATGCTATGCAAAAGCTTATTCAATGTAAATATTAAAAAAAAGCTTATTGAATGTACTCCGTTTAAGTCCATTACCAAGGTGACTAAATACCATTATATCTTTCAAATTTGCAGCATATACAACCAAACATACAAAAACTAACAACAAAATTAGCCAAACTGACCATTAATTTCTTTATTTTCAGATAAACTTTTATCCGACTCCAAAAGCATCCAACAAAATAAAACCAGACTAATTACATGATCAGCAAGGATAGTAACTCGACATTTTACTTAAATTGTAGAACCTGACAAGTCTGAAATGAAATTAGATGCTATATGAAATGATAGACCTCTAGTTCAAACTCTATGTAAAAACATCCAATAAACAGAAAAATTAACCAATCACTAACAACAGAGTTTCTCAAGTCTTTTAAGAAATTGCCGGCAAAGAACAAGAGATTCAATTTCTGCATATAATTCAGTAGGAAAGATTCTAAAATTGGGTAAAAACCTAATTTCAAAATTCAACAATCACAAAACAGAGACTAAGCATAGGAGCTAATAGTAACCAAAATATGAAGCTGGTATATGCAATCCAATAGGCTCACATAACAAAATCATGCAAAACTAGACTAATTACCTGAGCAAGAGTAATAGCTCTGGAACCATCGGTTGCGGAGGAAAGACGTAGGTCTGGAACCAGCAGTTCTGGAGGAACGGCCAGACAAGCAGTGGAGGAACGACGAAACGAGCAGTGGAGGAAAGCAACATGAACAGCGGAGTAACGGCGAAACAAACGACGACAAAACGAGCAGCGGTAAAACGACGGTGAAACGATCAACGGGGAACGGCAGTGAGACGGGAAGCGGAGTAACGGTGGCAAGATGGGCAGCGGAGGAACAACAGTGATTGAGAGAAAGAGCAGAGGAGAGGAACAGCGACAGAGCGAATATACGAGTTTATTATTAGATCGACGATGAAAAGAGCAGAGAGAGTGGCGAGAGCAAAGTGAGAGGTTTATCAATTCATTGGTGGTTATCAATTTTAAAATTGGGGATTACGGGCTAATTTAGAATTTGTTAAACGACCCAATTTTTTAACACGCCATTGGGCCGGTTTCAAAGTAAACCCACGTCCAATTATTAATTAGCAATTGTGTCGGTTTTGAATAAAACCGACCCAATTGCAAATGCCAACATTAAATCGCTTATATATTACAACGGACTCTACTTTGTTTAACAATGGCATCGGTTTTTCAATATAACCGATTCCATTGGTGCACACGAATTTTTTCATCATTTTTGTGTCGGTTTTCATATGAAACAACCCCAATGTAGCCACCCTACTGCCTATTTTTGTACTAGTGTACGGTCGAATTCTTATTGACATTGATTTATCAAAACCTGTCATGGATCAAATTAGAGAGGATACGGCAGAGGGTACTTTCTGGGTGATGGTTGAGTATGAGAATATCCCTGATCTTTTGCGGGTTCGTCACTCTCTAGGGCACACCGCGGCTGCTTGTAGGAGGATTCAGTCTCAAGAGAAACATACGGGGAAATCTAAAGTTGCGAACCCCTGTAACAATAGGTCTGTGGATAATACCAAGACTTGGAATAAAGTGAACAAGCGGGCTTAAAGCATGACAAGGAAGAAGGTTACTTTTCCTGAAAAACCTGATCGAATCGATACGGATAACCCTTGCCAAAGGGAAGGTAACTAAAAAGGATGCGGTTATTCATTCAAATAACTCAACTCAAGTTCAAACTAAGAATCAAGAAAAGGTTACGAATGATGAGGTTGAGGCCGTGGTTTCTGATGCGATTGAGGCTGTGACTATTGTGGTGATTGAGGTTGCGACTAATGAGGTGTTTAACAAGGAGTCGGAATATTCTGACTATACTAATACTTTGGAGACTGTTAACTTAGTTGTGGATCTCGGAAATAAGGAAACTAAAAAGCCGATTGATGCCCATATCATCGAAGGTACTTTACCTTGTTGGTACGGGGTGATCTCTTAGTATAGATATCATAAGTATGATCCAGTTGGAAATTTTTAATTTTGCATGTAGGATTGAATTGTAATTTGTAAGGAATCGACTAAGGTTTATTATCTACTCTTTTCTGTTACTTGAAGTTTAAGAAAATCTGGAAATTTAGGTTCCATATAAGCTATTGCATGTAACCCTATCAATCTTTTAGAAACTAGTTGAATATATTACATGTTTTAGAAATAATACATGACCTTTTATATTATCTTAATATGGTGTTATTACCTAGTATGTTCAGATCATCAATATGTATGGAAATTCTTGTTAAATTAAAAATAAATTTAATTTGAAAATAAGAATTAAAAAATATATTAGAACAGAAGGAGAATGGAACTGTTCACTATAAAATTTGTTGCCAAAATTAGGACACCAATTCTCAATAAAACTTGGTTCAAAAATGGGTTACGTGGATCACTTTATTTCCATGTATTGAAGACACAACTGCCTATATAAGGCATGTTCAATCTGCATTTTTTTGTAGAGTGAATGAGAGTAAAATGCAGAATTTGTAGAGTGAATAAAAGAAAGAGGGTTTAATTTTTATTCTTAGTTTTCCTCTTATTGTATTCTTATAGTTAATGAATAATTAATATTTATTTTGTGTTCAAGTTCTATTATTCCTCTTCTTTACTCCAACAATTCTAATGTAGTAGTTGAACGCATGGAGACTTTGTTGCGCGCCCACACTTTTTTTTTAGTTAAAGTTTGAGTATCGAAATCCGACCTCTATTTATTAAAAAGGAAAAAGAAAAATAAAAAAACAACAGAAAAGAAAAGAAAAAGAAAAATAAAATAAAAATAGGAAAGAAAGAGAATATAACAATTAAACTCCTAAAGAAGGAGCCTATCAGCCGGGTTTCCTGTAGTCACGTTAAGCTTGCTCCCTAGTAGCGACCACTAAACTTTTCTTTTTCTAGACCTAAAATGGCTTCCATTTATAGGCGACGGTCAGCGTAACCGCAATCATGTTACATGTAGACCCGCTTTCATTAGGGCTAGATCCTGTGCTTTTGGAAGCACTGGCAATAGTAGAATCACTAAGAGCCTTCATTCTCGCATTCGGCGATAAACTACGTCGACTAGTTTTCTTTTATCTCTTGATTGTTTCCCAAGTATTATCTTCTTTCGTAGCCTCATCCTGCTCGGCTAGATCAGCCCAAGATTCCCCTTCTCAGTAATGGCAAGAGTTTGAGGTCCATTATTGTGATGCAAAGACACTTCTAGCTCAGGCCTTCAATATTGTCAATTCGTTCACTCCCCAAGGGTGTGTTCTCCCGCTCTTTAACATGACTTCAAGCAAATAAAACCCAACAAGAGAGAGAAGCTGATACGTGGAGAAACTGAGTCTGCGCTTTACTTGTTTGTTGTTTGCGTTTAGCCCTTAAAATGATTGTAGCGATAGTTGCTTTTTATGTTTTATTAGTTGCCGTTTAGCTATTCCCCTGTATCTGTTCACCTTCTTGGCTATATAAGGCCAAACTCTATAATTTCCATATCATCGAAATTGAATAACAGAACAGTTTTCTTTCTCTCTCTAGTTTTCTTTCCCTTCCAAGAATTCAGATCATAACACTTGGTATCATAGCGGTGGTCCTCGGATCTCTTCCTGAAATCTACCAATGGTGATCTCTGATGAAGATTGGGAACGATTTGGAAATCTCCTCAATAAATACCTCGAGCTCGCTCTTGCTGAGGAACCAGAAGTTGCTACAGCACTGGATCTCAAGCCGAAATTCGACGAACTAGAGTTTGAAGGATTCAAATCTACTATTGCCGTCGAGTTGCTGGAGCTCGAGCAGGAATTTAGTGTTCTAAAAATCAAAGTCTTTGGATCTACTGTAACATTTAAGTCACCGGAGCTCAAGCCGGACTTCTACGAACTGAAGATTGAAGGCTTCAAATGTACGGTTGTTGTTGAATCGCAAGACAACAAGCTGGAAGATTCTAGTGAAGCCTCTGAGTCGTCGTTCTGTTTGGCAAGCTTATTTGGCCATTAGAAGTTGATGGTGAGCTGTTGAATGAGAATGAAGCACATGCCAAAGAAGAGGTTAATAACGAAGGTGCCATGCCGGAGTTAGATCTCGATCCCGGAGAAGATGAAACTACTGAAGTTAAACTCGTTGGTAACCTCAATTCTTGTCTTCTTTATTTTTTACGGTAGAAATCCAATTTCCATTTCCTGTCGCAAAATTCTTAATCTCCTAGCTAAGCTCCATGGTGAAATCAGAAGAGTAATTTTTTTTGTTCCTCGATGGAAACCCCCATGGGAAGAGCACACTCTTAAATCCGATTCCCTACTGGAATACCCCAAAACTCTAGATGCTAGCGATTTCTCGCAACTTGGTTTACTTACAATTCTCCAGCTAATTTCAAGTTTAGATCTTCTAGTTCCTATGTCAGAGACTAAACGCCTAAAAATATGCTATGAAGCTAGGAATGAGGATACTATGGATGATTCAAACGCTGATTTATCTTGTATACTCAAATCTTGTGCTATTGTGCACTGTCAATGGAGAACAGTTTTTGTTGCTAAGGCAACTCGATTTCATAAGATGCCTACTGGAGCAATTTTCCTAAGGCTGCCATTGTTTTTTGTTGTTAAGAAAAGGTTTACAATTAATACTATGATTGAAAGTAGGTTGCTAGCGTTTGATTCCAACAGGTATGTGGTTGATCATTGGATTTATTGTGTGGATGTAACCAGTGTTGGGACTATGCTTGTGCTTTTGGGGTTGATTTTTGGCGTTGGTGGGAAATTACTGGAAATTGAGAATGTTATATTGTGCGAAGATAAAGGAAATGGAGTTGAGGAGAATATAGGAGGTGCTGTTAATGTTAATGAGAGTTTGATTGAAAAAGGTGCTAAGGTGTATATCAGTAGAATCATTGGGATGTATATAGGTAAGATTGGAATAGAGTACTTGAAGAGCACTATGTGGACTTTACAATGCATGTTTGATCCTGCTAATGTTGGCATACCTACTGTTGATGACCAAAGAATCGGTAAGGTAATGCAGGAAGTATTACAGCTCCAATTTGAAGCTGTTTGGGCTCTCACAAACATTACTTCTGCTTCTGGAACATCAGGAAATACTAGGGAGGTGGTTGACCGTGGAGTTGTTCCTACTTTCCTATAGCTCCTTACTTCTCCAAGTGATAATGTTCATGAACAGACATTGTGGGCTTTGGGACATGTTGTTGGTGACTCTCCTAAAGGGCATGATCTTGCTCTTGGTAAGGGAGTTGTGCTTCTTAAACAGGCACAATTGAATGAGCATGCTAAACTTTCAATGCTGAGGAATGAAACATGGGTACTCTCAAACTTCTGCCAACGCAAACCCTGTGACCAGGTTAAGTCTACTCTTCTAACACTTGCTGGGCTAACTCATTCTAATGATGAAGTGTTGACTGACGCCATTTGGGAACTCTCATATCTTCCTCATGATGATAATGACACAACTCAAGCCATTATTGAAGCAAATACCCAGGCTGCAATAGAGGCTAAACTTATTGGTTCATTGGTTCATTGGTTCATTTGCTTCAAAATGTGGAGTATGACATTAAGAGGGTTGACATGAATGACCATAACAATTTTGCTGGAATTCTAGCTATCAAATTCATTCTAAAGGAAGAAGTTGCGGCAAGTATGATCCAACTTCAATATAGCTTTGGCAAGGAGGACAAGGATATGGGTATCAGTAATTGGACATACATAATCACAAAATTGCAGATAAGATTAGAACTAGCTCCGGACAAAGACCTTGGGGCAAGGTCTTTAAAGGGGGAAGGATTGATACGTGGAGAAACTGAGTCTGCGTTTTACTTGTTTGTTGCTTGCGTTTAGCCCTTAAAATGATTGTAACGATAGTTGTGTATTGTGTTTTGTTAGTTGTCGTTTAGCTATCCCCCTGTTTCTGTTCGTCTTCTTGGCTATATAAGGCCAAACTCTGTAATTTCCATATCATCGAAATTGAATAACAGAACAGTTTTCTTTCTCTCTCTAGTTTTCTTTCTCTTCCAAGAATTCAGATCGTAGGAGAAGCATAATCGGCATAATCGTCATGCACAAGCAAAACCTGTGGATACATGGGAAGGTAGCTATCCACAAAATCTATTTTTGTTCTTGTTTTCACTAATTTTCCATCGTACCATGTAGAACTTGTTGTAATGTTTACTAAATTTGAGCTACTAGATTAATGTTATGAATTTTACTGGGTAGTAAATACAGTGATAGCGTACTCATTAATATTGTTTAGTTATATGATTATATAGATTATATTTCTATCGTTTGGTAAAAACCATTCGACAGCAAAAAAAGAGCTTTTAAGCAAAAGGAAAATTATTTTGAAGAAAGTTTGGCAATGAACAAGTGTATTATCAATTGATCACTTAATAGCAACCACATGATCATGTCCTATGTAACTTTGTATTACTAATTTTGTACTTGTTAACTTTAATTGCATAATTTCATGGGTCCATGGAGAAAAACCACAATTTCTTGCTTGCATTATTTTATAAATATCCATATCTCCAACTAAGCATGACTAAAAGAATGTTGAATTATATATCTTTTCACTTAATTATTATTGTTATTACAAGTGCATGCTTATCTGCCGAAAATAACCAAAAGGTTTTTACTTTCTAACTATTGTTATCACTGTAATCAGCGATAAAGCCGATAAGAACACAAAAGGCTGGACTCAGAGTGTAATCAATTGAGCAAGTTGTAGCACTCACCAGCTAGGCAATGCTGGCTTGGCTTCTTGATGTCACTTCTCTTCTCTTACTAAAAGTATATTGACTTTAGGATATTTGTATCTTCTAATTAGAAAAATTTTGTTACAAGAGCTCAAAACTGTTGGAGCTAAAAAATGTTGTAATTAAAAATGGCGAATGAGGAACATGTAATTGGATATTATAACATATTTGGTTTTGTTTGAATTGTTATTTAATTAATTTGTTTTCCACCACCAAAAAAATTGACATGCATGTCCACCCAGCATGACAAGGTTTAATGAAGACCATTAAAACAAAAACATGTATGATATTACGGGGAAATGATTTGCTAAAATAATTTAAGAGAAAAGTTAGAGAGATATAAAGTATAAGGAAGTTGAGAAATTTTATCTTGAGAGATGTGGATTGGACATAAAGGATAAACTTATTAGGCCTTCAAATATGGTGCTTTTTAAATTGCAACAACTTGGCGTTGCCAACTTAACGTTGCCTTTGCTCACGCGAAGGCATTAATATTATTATTTTTATAAGAAAAGCGATAAGGAGCTAGGAGAAGCTTTAATATTATTATTTTCAACTTTAGCTTTTGTTATAGTTAATATCGATGGATATTCTATGTATTAATATATTCCACTATAAAAAATAAATTCACATGTCAAAAATAATTATCAGCTTGTGATAGAAATGCAAATAATAATAATAATAATAAAAATTAGTGGAAAGGGTGAGACCAAAAAGAAATATAAGAGTAAATTAGAAAAGATAGGGAAGAAAGACGCAAAATTAGTAAATTTATTATAGTCTGAAGACACAGTATATATGTAAAATGATATAGTGACAGGTTTTATTGCTATAATATTAATTGACGGTCAACAAACAAATATGGAAGGAAGACACATTATATAAGTAATAAGATTGGGATTGAGATATTTTATTAATTTAGTAAGATATTATTATATCGATAAATTAATAATTTATTAATTTAAAGATGTTTATGTGTGACTTTTAAATTTTTAAGTTTAATGTATATTTATAAATTAATTGAATTTGTCAAGTTCATTATTTTTGAATAAGTAAAAAGTTAGCTCATGGTATCAAAAAATAAATTATAAAAACAAATTTCAATGCACATTTCTTATCCATGTACACTAAACATAGTTAGAAATTGATCACTATAAAATGTCCATTGAAAATTTTTAAAATCACATCAACTATGGCTCCTAAATTAAAAGGTGTTTAAAAATCAACTATGACCAATCAATAACGAAAATTGTTATGCGAGCATAAGAGAGATCACAAAGGATGCACTCAACAAGATTTGGTGCAGTGGATTGACAAAACTTTCGATTTGAAAGTTAGTCAATGAACAATATCAAACTTTTTGTTGCAATACGAGAAGACAGTGCCCCAACTCTTAAGTGCATGAGAAGATTTAAAGATGAACTCAATATAAATTTAAAGTTCAACAAAAAACAAGTGACTATAGATTTATTTTTTTACTAGTCAATCTTAGAATTTAGAATTTTTTAGTAATTATTAATTTAGAGTTTCGTTGGAACCAATACATATACACTGGGATTTCAAAAAGTTATTATCTTATTATTTTATCGACTAGGGTCCAATTTTATACTGGTCCCAAGTTAAGACTGAACAAATTTTTAATTTTATCGAGTATTAATTTATAGTCGAAGTAATTACAACCACTTGCAAGTGACGATTTATTTAGTATCGATTGGCATTGTACTGCCCAAAAACATATATTTAAAGTATTAGATGGATCACATAATGGAGGAAGGATAGCATTCGAAAAGTGAGGGAAATTTCTTGGCGCAACCACCCAGAATCAGTAGGATCACCAATATATTTTGGAATTATTGCAAGACAAACACAAACAGCAGCCATATAATCACCCACGAGAGGATTATTTTTTTAGCTAAGGTTGGATTTAGTGAGCTGAGTGTGATCAATTGAGCAAGTTGTAGACCATGCTCAACAACACAAAGGTCAAGCAGAGTAGCAAGGCAATGCTAGCTTGGCTTCTTGATACCATTTCTCTTCTCTTACTAAAACTATAGAAGACTTTAGGATTTTATTTTTTCATCTTTTAATTCAGTTAGCTGCTTGCTTTGATGCATTTGATGGATTGGTTTTGAAGGGAATTTATAGATGCAATGCTTACAAATTTTGCAATTATTTAGCATGACCTTTGCACACGCGAATGCTTCCTTTTAGATTGAAGAAAAAATGAATAAATGTTGGAGATGTGTGTAGATACATTGAATATAAACAAATATTAAGGTGATATATAAGTAGCGTAGATTGTGTCTTAATACAAGTCAATCAATTTTGTGTTAAATGAGCTAAACCTGAATATTCTCGAGGCCAGTGGTGGAGCCAGACTCGAAGCTCTGATGAGGCACAATTTCATGATCGAAATAGGTGAGTGGGAGACTAGCTATGATAAATGTGTTGAGATTACTGTAAAAGAAAGAAGTTATTACAATATTTAGTAATTTAATTAACGAAACTAGTGTTTATAAACAAGTGGCAGAGCTAGAATACTGAGCTAAGCAACACATTGAATAAGAAAAATTGGGGATGACAAACGACATGCGAAGAATTATAGCGATTCAAGATATATTTGTCATCTATTTTAAATATTTACATTATAAATTGTCATAAAAAAATTTTAGATAAATCTTAATATTTTTAAAGAAAAAGGTTGGAAATGACTTGAATTGTCTTATCTTTATATAATTTTTTTTATATAATCCTACATAATATGGATTACCACCATCATATCATATTTAAATATTATATTCTTGATATCTATATCTCATATTCAGATGTACCTTATAACTTTTTTCACATTCTTATCTTTAATCGATAATATAATTGAATCCTATATTAATTGATTAATAACATATAATGTTTCACATGTTGGATGACGGCAAATATACAATCTTTTATAAATTTTTAATTATAATTTCACACATTTCAAAATTCAATTATTTATTTAATTAGAATTTTGAGAATAATTAGTTTTATTATTTAGGAAAATATATTAAAAATAAATAAAACATGAAAGGTAAAGTTAATTGAGGTTGGAAGACTATCTGTAACAGGTAGAATATGGAAATATATTTTAAAAATTTAATAAAAGATATGAAAGGAATTGAAAAGGATTTGACAAAATAAATATATAAAAAGACAAAAGAGAAGACGGATTGAAAAATTGAGAGAAAAAGGAAGAGGAGATTTAAGGATTCGCACCTAGACGTCACAGAACAGGACTAATTCATAGCATTGTGTTCAAGCCACTGGGGCACAATCCCTTAATTTCATTAATATTCACGTATATATATAATGCTAATCCATATATACCACTTTTCGGTCGACCGGTGCCCCCGCCGCCCCCTACCCTCCCTCCGCCCCTGCTCGAGGCCCACAATCTACATTAAAAATATTAGAAAAATAATGAAGGAACATTTTTTAAAGGATACTTGTACTCCTTTAAAAAATTAAACAACTTCTTTAACCGCTTGGTTGGAGAAGAATAGTAATTAATGTTATATTCATATTTGAGAAGGGGTTAAAATAAGCGTATCAGAGGCTCCTCCAACTTATATTACATTCCACGTACTGCAACATAAATTTTAAAAAGGTTCTTGTAACTCTCTCAACATTTAAAAACTGCACCACATTTCTTCCGTCTGAAGTGGCTCCCTTTAACAAAAGTAGCGCGTTGTTGAAAGGCTTCTCCGGCAGCCTGACCAAACTTGTCTGATGCTTAATTCAGTAATCCGGTGAAGGAAATGGGTAAGAATGAAGAAGATGATAATAGAATTACCTCATCCGTGGATCTTTTATAGTTGGAATCTAGTGTCATAGGGTGTGACGGGCTATGCCAAGCGTGATTCTCTTGTTGGATGCTATTTCCCCTTTTTGCCCATGTGTGTAACCGCCTCTTAATTGTGGGCTCTTTGGAATCTAAGGCACAACGCTCCTTTTAGGCCCATGTGTTTGTGTTATTTGATCGGTTCAGAATCAACTAACAGTCACTACAAGAAATCAAGCTTTTTGTGACAACATATGTTCACAAAAAAGCAAGAAGTTATCACATATAACATTTTGTGACAAGAATTTATAGTCACAGGGTCGTCGCTAATAACTCCGTAAGAGATAATATATCCAAAAATGTTGTCACAAATAGTAAAATTTTTTGTGACAATAATTTCTTGTGACAACTTTAGTTGTAGCTGAAAAAACAACATTATCGCCACAACTAAGCTACTTTTCACATATAGTATATTAAAATAAACTAAAACTACGTGACAACATAAAAAAAAGTCGTCACACAAAAAAATCATTTGTAACAATTAAGTTGTCACATATATTACATTTTTTGTGACAAACAATTTTGTTGTCACAACATTTTTACTAGTTACAACTTTTGTTGTAACTGAAATAAAAACTTCTTGTCACAAATAATATTATTGTCACATAATATATCATAGACTAAATTGAAAATACGTTACAACTTCAAATTGTCGCCACGAAATAATATTGGTGATAATAATTGATGTCACAAAAAAAAACTTCAAAATTGTCACACAAGACTGACTATATGTGACAACAATAGTTGTGACAATATATTTGAAATAGAATCTATTATGGAGTTATTAGTGACGATATCATTGTAACAACTATTGTTGTCACAACTATTGTTCTCACATATAGTCTTGTGTGACAATTTTGAAGTTTTTTTTGTGACATCAATTATTATTACCAATATTATTTTGTGACGACAATTTGAAGTTGTAACGTATTTTCAATTTAGTCTATGATATATTACGTGACAACAATATTATTTGTGACAAGAAGTTTTTATTTCAGTTACGACAAAAGTTGTAACTAGTAAAAATGCTGTGACAACAAAATTGTTTGCCATAAAAAATGTAATATATGTGACAACTTAATTGTTACTAATGATTTTTTTTGTGACGACTTTTTTTATGTTGTCACGTAATTTTAGTTTATTTTAATATACTATATGTGACAAGTAGCTTAGTTGTGGCGATAATGTTGTTTTTTCAGTTACAACTAAAGTTGTCACAAGAAATTGTTGTCACAAGAAATTTTACTATTTGTGACAACATTTTTGGATATATTATCTCTTACGGAGTTATTAGCGACGACCCTGTGACTATAAATTCTTGTCACAAAATGTTATATGTGATAACTTCTTGCTTTTTTGTGAACATATGTTGTCACAAAAAACTTAATTTCTTGTAGTGACTGTTAGTTGATTCTGAACCGATCAAATAACACAAACACATGGGCTTAAAAGGAGCGTTGTGCCTCAGATTCCAAAGAGCCCACAATTAAGAGGCAGTTACACACATGGGCAAAAAGGGGAAATAGCATCCAACAAGAGAATCACGCTTGGCATAGACCGTCACACCCTATGACACTAGATTCCAACTATAAAAGATCCACGGATGAGGTAATTCTATTATCATCTTTTTCATTCTTACCCATTTTCTTCACCGGATTACTGAATTAAGCATCAGACAAGTTTGGTCAGACTGCTGGAGAAGCCTCTCAACAACGCGCTACTTTTGTTAAAGGGAGCCACTTCAGACGAAATAAGTTATGTGGTGCAGTTTTTAAATGTTGAGAGAGCTACAAGAACCTTTTCAAAGTTCATGTTGTAGTACGTGGAATGTAATATAAGTTAGAGGAGCCTCTGATACGCTTATTTTATCCCCTTCTCAAATATGGTCAGGAAAGGAAACGAGAGCTTACATATGGCTAGTGTGAAACCACTCATCATATTTGCAACACAAGAAATAGAAAATTATCAATAACACTAATAACATGTCACATAGAATTTATTGTCATGAATATAGTGAATTGTCACGTATTATACCACAAATTTATTAAAATTACATGAGAACTTTAACTATTGTCACAAAATACCATTGTGTCAACTTTTTATCATCACATAATGTGGTGACAGCATTTACATCAGTTACAATTTTTTTCTGTCACTATCTATTTGTAGTTACAATATTAACTTGTTACATTAAATATTTGTAACACCTTTGGATTGAAGGGAACTAAAATTTATATTATTAATCTTGACAAATCAGAAAGAACAAAAATTAAAGAAGAAATTTTTAGATAATGAGAAGAAAATTAACAAATAGATAATATATACTAAATGCATATATACTTAAAATAAATAAGTAAATGCATATATACTTAAAATAAATAAGCCTAAGAACAAAGATAATAATGGTAGAGGTCCAAAAATGTCATCTATTTAAGTAGAAACTTACAAGATGGACTCAATAGCTTCAATAAATAGTTATAAATAGTGAGAACGAATTATTTTAACATCAAGGTAGATCACCACATTAAACATTAAACATTTGCACTTAGTAAACTGGTATACATGTGAGAAACGAGGGATAGCTAAAAAAAACATAAAAACAGTTACTAGAGGCGCGCCCGAAGGCCAGGCGAGCACCTAGGCACAAAAAATATTTTCTCCTTAGCACAGGCTTTAAGCACTATAAAACGGTAAAAATTTCCTCTGTAAATCAAGTTGTCACTTAACAATTAACAATCTTGACTCAAAAAGGAAAATGGTAACACAGGCTTTAAGCACTATAAAACGGTAAAAATTTCCTCTGTAAATCGAGTTGTCACTTAACAATTAACAATCTTGACTCAAAAAGGAAAATGGTAACGAAACTATGAACATGTAAGAAATGCATTTATTATGTCCATAAATTCAATGATGATAAATTTGTAGTAAGAGCTAACAAAGCACAAGCAGTAATTTTATACCTTGAGATGCATCTATTTTTTTCCATAAAAGCATCAGTGTGAGTAGCAGTTGCTGATACCGATGTTAAGGCAATTTCCAAGCTACTGGCAGATGATGTTAACATGAATAGTGGCCTGTATTTCCTTCTCATCATGTAATTTTCGAATCTTATCAAAGATTTCTGAAATGTTATTAGAAGCTCAGTTCAATACAAAAATATGCACAAGTAAGAAGTATAGTTAGAGCTAACAAAAGTAAGACAATACAAGTAAAATAAACCAATCAAGCCATGGAAATGGCATACCATTTAACTATCAAAAGATTTGTCAATCCTCTAATAGATTTCAATGAATTTGTGTTCTAGAAATAGATAAAAAAGAATAACAATTTTCTAAGTTCCTTGGAGATTAAGAATGTTTTTTAAGGAATAATTGTACATAATTTAGATGCAGATAATAATTCCGATATTCATCAAGCTTAGACAAATAAAGGTTGGCAGCATTAGTGTGGTAATTATTATTGCATCATCAGACAACCACACCAATAATTGAAATTAACAAATGCAAAAGATGGTGACTTCTTTTCCAAAATCCAAATGATAATCTAATAGAACATGTTTTTTTTATGAAAGCTAATAGAACATGTTTAAACATCTTAGAAAGATCTAAACAAAAGTAGAGCGTCTTAATTTATTAACACAATGCAATGCACATAAATGAAGGACAGCAGTCTATTGAGTAAAACAATGCAAATCAATCTTATTTTTTATTAGGAATGCAGTCCTTGATTGACGAACTATCAAAGCTTAAAAAGAGTAGCAATTTTGACCTGACTTAACAATCCAAGGAATATTGACACATCTAACATAATATGGACAAACTAATGGCCACTTGACTTAACGATTTGGCACATTGGCATGCCTAGATAGAAAGAAAAGCAGAGAATTCGCATTGCACCTTGACAATGATGATTGCTCATAATAAAAAGACAACCAACAATTGGCAGAAATATATATAATGATGAATTTGATTTAAACATCGTACTCAAAGCACACTAAAACTTCAATTACATAATAAATTCAACATCAAAACAATTGCAGCAGAAACAAGTAGTACCAGCTCTGAAAAAAGCTTCTTCTACTAACTTGAGATAGATTTTCAGTAAGACTTAAATTTACTCACTATATTTTGATTATGAGCATTAAGAAATAATAAAAACTAAAATCATATATACACACATGTTGACCAAGTTTGAATAGCTCAATATGTAGCAAACCACCTAGCAATGTGTTAAATTGAGTTATCGACTGCATTCCAATTATGTAGACAACTCAAACATGTACAATTCATGTCAATACTAGGTCAAAACCTTGTCTTCAACATTAAAAAAAATCAGAGTTCAATAGTAACTCAAAAAGTTAAGGATCACAATCTAAAGCAATGTAAACTTCAGTAACTAAAATTGGGCTGTAGATTTAATAAGATATTTGGTGATCAATGGACACTTCCACTAAAACGTAACTATAACTAGCTCGAGTAGAAAACACTTCTAGTCCCCTACGCTACGTCTTGAGTTCAATTCCTAGTATATGAAAAAGACTCTAATTTGTAGAGGAGACACTCAAAGTGTGTCTTATGGACCTTGAACCCAATTCATTGGATCCACCAATAAAATATAACTACCGGTTTGGCTTGTGACAAGGTAAACTCATTGTTTTTAGTGTTCTTATTGTGCTTAATGAACATTAATATTGTAAAATAGATATTCAATTCAATAAGATAAACTCTTTGTAATTTGGAAAACAAATGGAGAACGTTTGGTCAGGAAAGGAAACGAGAGCTTACATATGGCTAGTGTGAAACCACTCATCATATTTGCAACACAAGAAATAGAAAATTATCAATAATACTATATGAACAATTACAATTCTTGATAGTTACTTCTATAGTAAGATCCACCCACATTGGTGAGTCAATTTCATCAAGCAAGGTAAATAAATAAATGAGTGAATAATAACACTAAAAACAAGACTCATTTAAATTCAAAATTATCAATAAGAAATAAATTGAAAGCAATAAATAACCATCACAGAACTGAAAGCACATTACAAATTAGTGAAACAAAAGGATAGAACAAATCAATTACGAAAAATACATATAATAATAGCAAACACATATAATAAATTATCTTCAAATTATAATGGTACACTGCAAATATCAAATAAATTAATTGAAATTCAAATACCAAAACAAGAATTGCAATCTCTGAGTTCACTGAAGATGGATTGATTAATAGGGAATAGAAGCTTACTCTAAGTATATTGTTTTACGAAACCAACAAGATATTAGCCGCGGAGTAACAAGACCCAATGGAGGTTAGAAAATCACAACACGGATGAATACGGCCTGTCGGTGAGAGAAGCACAATAGCGGCGAGATGAGCAGCAGAGAAACGGCGGCGAGACAAACCCCAGTGGAACGACGGCGAAAGGAGCAGCAAAGTAATGGCGGCGAGATAAACACTAGAGGAACAACGGTGAACGAGAGGTGATCGGAGGGTTGTGGGCATAGGATAAGAGCGGTGGGAGAGCAAAACAGAGTAGTGGGTGGACGGCTATAAGTTGTGAGATTGTGAGGGTTTTGTGCGTGTCAGTCGTGTGACAGTGAGGGTAGAAAATTGGATTAAACTCATTAGGCGTAAAATTAAGTATTATATTGCTTTACTGTTTGAAATAAACTACTTATTATATTATTATTACAATTATTATAATAAATTATAATTATTTTTAAAAATATGAAATTGTTGAGAATATATGTTTATGTTATATATATTATTGGTTTATTTATTATTAGTTATTTCTTCCTTTATAACATGTGACTCAAATCCTTGCATCTTCTTGTATTAGTTTATAAATATAGACTTATGTTCACTATTCATAAGTGAAGAATAGTTATACTTATATATAATTTCTCCCCATCTCTATTATTCTCTATTTCTATATATTTATCCATTATATATTCTTGTATATTGTATTATTTACAATAAAAATATCATATTGATAATAAATTAAAATTATTAAATAATAACATATATAAAAGCAGATAATAATTTTAAATATTAATTATTATATTGATGTGTATATATAGTAAAGTTTAATTAATAATGTCAAAAAATTTAATTTTTAATAATTAATTATAAAATAATTTTATATGACATAGAGAGAGAGAAATAAACGGATACGAATTGAATAGATTTAAATTGAAATGAAACGAATTGAATATTTAATAATACATTTATACTTATAGGGTTAAGGGTTTAGGATTACGGTTTAGAGTTTAGGGTAAAAGGTTAAAGATTAAAGCTTTAGGGAAAATAAATCAGGTTAAGGGGTTAAGGTTTAGGGTATTATTATTAATATTATTTAAGTATAAATGTATTATCAGATTTCAGGGTTTAAGGTACAAGGTTCAAGATGAATCGGTGCCTGTGAAGGTAGATCGGTACAATAGGAGATGGACCGATATAAGAGATGCCAGACATGTATGTCAAGGACCTAAGGAAGGTGAGGAAGGAGTTAGAGTTAAGTAACAATGTAAAAGAAAAAGTCAAAAACGTCATAGGCTAATTAATACAAGAAAATATTTTTATTTTTCTAATTATGTGTAATTATATATTCATTTTTGTTTTTAAAATTAGAAGTCACTCCACCACTTGTAGGAGATATAAGAATTGATACATAAAATAACTTTTTATTCGATTGATAATAATATAAAGTAGAAGATATTTTAGTTATTTGCATCAAGCTCAAACTTCCTTCTTGCATTCGTGCTCCTTCCGAAGCACATACTAAAATAAGAGGTAAAAATTGATTGATAGGATATTCGATCAAATGAATAATTTTCTCACCTACTACGAATCTCACACTACCCCCGATAAACTGAAAATCGCTAAAAATCCAATCTTAATCATTATATGCAGTTCATTTATATGGTTATTTATTATTATTATGATTTATATTATTATTATTCATGCATTATAATTATTTAAATTTAATAATATTAATAATAAATTATAATCTCTTAAAAAGTAAGAAATTAAAATTTATTAAATAATAACATGTTTAAAAGAAGTTAATGATTTTAATTGTTATTGTTATTATTATTATTATATGGATTGATAATATACTAATTAAAGTTTTATTTTATTTTTTAATAATAAATTAAAAAATAATTTTTTATGATATATAGAGAGAAATAATTTTATTGTTTAAAGTATTTAAACAATAAAATTTATTATCGGAACTCAGGATTTAGGGTTTGGGATTTAGGATTTAAAGTTCATAGTTTAAGGTTCATGATAACTTTCTTATACTTTTTCTATAACTTTTTTGTAACATGAGTATTTTTCTATTTCAAGTTAAACATATTATCACAAAAGTAATATATTTTTGCGATAAGCTTTTTATGTTATCTTATATATTGCTTTTATGACAATAAAAAACTTGTTGTCGCATGCTGAATAGTTTTAGTTACAACTTTTACATGTAACTTAAGTATTTTTTGTTTCAAGTAAAATTTATTGTCACAAAACTATTACATTTTTTGCAACAAGCTTTTTATGTTGTCACATATATTATTTTTGTGATAGTAAAAAATTATTGTCACATATTGAATATTTTTAGGTACAATCGTTACTTGTAACTGTAGAGTATTTTTTTATTTCAAGTTGAACTTATTGTCATAAAAGTAAAATAGTTTTGCAACAAGCTATTTATGTTGTCACATATATAGTTTTTGTGACGATAAAAATTTATTATCACCTATTGAATAGTTTTAGCTACAACTTTTACTTGTAAGTTAAGTATTTTTTTTGTTTCAAGTTAAAATTATTGTCACAAAAATAATATAACTTTTGCAACAAGCTTTTTATGTTGTCACACATATATATAATTGGTGACCATAAAAATTATTGTCACATATTAAATATTATTAGTTACAACTATTGCTTGTAACTGAAGTATTTTTTGTTTCAAGTTAAAGTTATTATCACGAAACTAATAAAATATTTGTAACAAGAGTTTTTTGTTGTCACATAAATATTTTTTGTGACAATAATTTTTTTATTGTAACAATTTCTAAATTATAGGTCACAACTTATGTTGTCACAGAAAAATATTAGTCACGATTTATAGAAATGGTCACAAAAACATGTATTATATGTGACAATTTTACAATAAAGTTTCACAAAACTAATTTTTGTGACAGTAAAATTTTTGTTGTAACAGATAATAGCCTTTCGTGGCAACAATTTTAGTGACAGTGAAATTATTGTCACATATATTAACTGTTTTCTTGTAGTGAGTAATAACTAAAGGAAAATAAATATACAATTCAACTTTATTTTTAAGCCATGCTTATACGGAGATCATTCAACATTGTTTTCTTTTTTTCTATGGACCGGTATTTTAAAATTATGCAAAAGAAAAAAGTACAGAAATTATACAAAGTGAACATATACATGTAGGACATGATCATGTGGTTGCTAGTAAGTGATCAATTCATGAGTGACTATATATATATGATAATACAATTAGTTCATTGCCAAACTTTCTTCAAAATAATTCCCCTTTTTGATAAAAGGCCTTTTTTTTGGAATTGCATACCAAATGATAGAAACTATCAAATCACATGCATAATATACATAGTCATGTAACTAGACAGAATTAATTCGGTCATACGTCATTAATTGGCAAAAGCTGACTTATAGTTGTGTTCCCATGTATCCACAAGTTCTACCTGTGCATGAGGAGTATGCCGAGGAGGCTCATCTCTCTTATCGCCTTTTATATGCTTGAATGCGTGTTTCAATGTGGCAACAAAGCCGCAGCCCATTCAGTCAGCAAATGCATTAGGATTTTCAGGCATCTTGATGACCTAAATATACGATTAAATAACATCATGTCAAGTGATGAACTAGAATCCACATGACTAAGAAAATTCAGTGAGACAAAAAGCGTCTAAAAATTTTACTGAAATGATTTTCCTTCAACGTACTAAGACATCCATATAATATTAATACAGAACACCCCATCGGATAACAAAGAAATACAAAATTCTACGAGGGAAGATAGTTTCTGACGCAATAAGACAATTTACATAAGAAACTTGAGCGACACGACACATTTGACACGATTTTCAATAATAGTGTATATAATTGCATTGAATATTATAGATGACATAGCTCGAGTATAATACAACAACCAAAATTACCACCTTTTTTCTATGTCCTCACGAGAAGAGATACCAATTACCTAGTGCAGCTTGTATCACGAAAACGAAAAAGGGAACAGAAACGGAAATCGAAAAATGCCATTTCTACAAACATAGGTGAGGAAACTGTGAGAAAACGTGTAAATAATAAAAATATAGGGGTATATGTATAAATATATAAAATCACAAATTTCCAAGAATATAATTTAACTCTTTTAGAAAATACTCTACACTTAAAAATATATTTATTAGTTTTAAAACAATTTTGTCGTAAATATTTATAAATAGACACCTATCATATCATATTCATCTCAGTAAGGTCACATAGCATTTGAAAAGTTCTAGTTTGGAAATAATATATATATATATATATATATATATATATAGAGAGAGAGAGAGAGAGAGTTACACAATAAATGCATAGGAAGTTTAGTTTTAGAATAACCAAAGTTGAGTTATAAAGTTGAAGAAATTTCTAGGAAATGGTTTCCGGAATATGAAGAAACGAATTTCCAACTTTCTTTAACTGCCCGAAAAAGTTTCATAGGGGTTTTCGAGAGTTTCTATTTCTAAAACGTTTTGGAAATGCTGAAATGGCATGTCACCGAAGTTTTCGTGCTTCACAGCTTCACACTCGATGATGGGTGTCGAATTCACCAAAAATAAATCCCTGCACAAAACAAGCTAGTAGTTAGTAGCGAGCAGAGGTCGATCCTACAGGAAACGGTTTTCAACAATGTTATTTTCACTAGATGACAGATAGTGTGACCTAGAATTGATCTCTTTGGGAATTTGTGAATCAAAACTAATTAAAGCAGGAATGAAATCAATGAAAGACAATGACTCAACCAAAGTAGAGCAAGACTGAATATCATGGCGATCACATGATAAGAAATTAATTGTACCGGGACCTAAATTTAGCTACACTAGCATCATGCACTGTACAATACTAGCAACTCTTCCTTACTATGTATGGAGACCGGACTTTGTACCACGACCTCCCTCTTACTCGTCGTGTCTCTCGACTTTGCGCCAGAGAGCTCGCCGATGAACAGCAACATAAATTGGAAAAGCCTAAACACTTATCGACATGTAGTGAAGCACTCCTAACAGACATAAGATTACCTTTCTTCAATCTCGGTGGAGACTGTCATTACTTTATCCCTCTTCAGGCACAATTACGGATGAAAGAATTGAGATTAACAATAATCATAGAGACTTACCAAATGGTTCGCCTAACCACACAGCGAGACTAAATGATACTCTTACCATAGAACCCTTGAAGTACCGAGATTGGTAAATAGGCTGCCTTGTGAACTTTTGTATTCAGTTGCGGTCCTCACTCCATTCAAACTCAGCCTTGACCCTTACTTGGTCAAGTCATAAAGAATTTAGCTAGATATAACTGAATTTAAATATTTAGAAATGTAAAGAGACTTAAAGTAAAGCATGTGAATTGTAAAGACTTGAAATGGAAATGAAACTGAAAAGCAATTGAACTGAAATAAACTTGCGATTAATTGAAAAGAGAGTATTTGAAAATAAAATTATTCTAAAGAACAATAAACTAAATCTAAACTAAGCTTAGGTAGTGGATGTGCGGATGAATGGGCCGGCCTTGGTATTTTTAGAGAGTCTTGCCTCTTGCTTCCTCTTTAGAGTTGAATAGGACTCTGATATTATCTTTTGAATAGGTTTCATCTTCCTTTTAGCCTTTTTCATCAAATGGTAGTAAAATCCCTTCCTTTGTATAATTAGGAAAGAGGCCAAACTTCTTCCTTAAATTAGGCTCTTCCTGAATAAGATTTTATCCGAATTAAGTGTCTCCTAGATCTGGAAATTTGTGTGCCTTGGTATTGATGTCATATTGGTCATTCTAGAATGCTCTAGGATCACTGGGATCAGCCATAGCTCCCATTGTCTGCTTCAGGTATCGGTGAAAGGCTCTTCCTTTTTAGGCTTTATCTTGAATAGGAATCTTATCTTTATTTGGCTCTTTAGGAAGTCCTTGAGTGACAAGGATTCCTCTTTAAGATAAAAAAAAAGGAATTAATCAACATAATTCACGCCAGTTTCTCAATTAGGATCTGATCAGATTTGACTTTTGATTTCTGCTCCTAAATGTTGCCATATCATCGCGACATCATCAGTCGTGGAGAACACGCCATGATCTCGGTGACTGGTAATTTTTCAGCGAGACTTCCTCTTTTCATTTCTTCTTATGTTCTAGAAGGCTTCTAGGTTGTCGGGACCATACTAGTCTCGGTGCATCCATCGGGAGTCTCCTTAATTGCTCATTTTTTGGGCATAAATGCATATTTTCTCCAAATTATCTTGAAAACCTGAAAAGATAGAAAAGGAAGCAATAGTGGCCAAAAAGACTAAAAGCATGGTCTTTATGATATAGGAATAAGCACAAATACATGCTGAAAATACTACCCATCAAATCTCACCAAACTTATTCCATGTTTGCCCTCAAGTATGCATTAAAGATCAGGAAGAAGAGAAATTTAAACTGCACAAATAACCCTAAATAGTTTCATAGAGAATGTATTCTTTCACCGAGACTTATATCGTGGCTCTTCATTAACTATTGAGTATTCTAGTGTAAGATATCATCAAGAAGACCTTGTTAAGAACTTTGCCCGAGAGTTTTTACCAAATTAAAGCAGGAGTACACAAAATATTGTTGTTGTTCATAATTACCTTTATTTGAAATTCAGCGCGTCCCGGTGATCATAAGATGACTCTATCTAAACCTTTTATGTTTTTAGGAACATTTTTACTTGGTGGGGTCCCTAAGATACATGTAGCCATTATTTGGGTTTTGCTTTGCGATTTTCAAAGCTTTGCTAGCTTTGTTAGGCCCTTTTTAAATTTGCTAACCCATTTTGTCTCATTTCGTACTTTGCCATTTTTCTTAGGTCCTGCTATACTTTTCCGACCATCAATTCTTCCTAGTGAAAAAGTCTTGACCCAATTTTTAGCCGTGGATAGCTCTTTCTTCTATCAGCCCTATGAAAGAGATAAATAAGGTTGCGAGCCAAGTCGACTGATTGTGGAACTTATAATAGAAAATAACCAACAAGATTGATACTAGAATTGTAAGGTCTCAATGGAAGATCTCATGATACACATTGACTAACTAAAATCAAATCAAGTCCAGATTAAAGCACTTTAAATAATAAAATTATATTACACTATTTTTTACTCTTCGGGGTTAAGAATTTTACAAAGTGATTATCAGAAATCTTAGATTGAAACATCAATATTCAATTTTGGTCTCAATGATAAGTTTCAATTAATTGAAACAGTCTTGTTAGTTATTTAATTAGTTATTTGTACAGTATTTCCTATCTTGATTATCCTCATTTCTCAATAACAGGTTAGAGTGCAAACTAGGTCATTGCGGGAAAGAAAAGATAAAAAAACACAAGTCCTTTTGACACAATATAAAAAGAAGAAGCAAAAAGGTAAATCCCCTCCCCACACTTAAAATTTGCATTGCCCTCAATTCAATTCAAAAGAAGAAAAAAACAAAAAAGAAGAAAAATAAAAATAAAAGAGAGTGAAAAAAGAACGTTACTATCCTGGTAGAGGAGGAAGAGAGGCAAAGAGACTTAGCCCTTGAGGTCTTGCTGGCCTTGCCTGGTGACGCCGATATGATGGGTCAAGAAGTCCATGTTGAGCTCGAAGGTATCACAACGAGTGACAATGATCTAGTTCTCAACACCGAGCTCTATGATGCTTTCTTAGAGGTCTTTGTACATATCTTCAAGACTATTATACTTCTAGAGGAGCTCGGTATAGGCGGCGGAAGGGGTGGGATCTCTATGAGCAGGTTGGTCCTGTTGGTCTGGCTGCGACTCATCAGGAGGAGGAGGAGGAGTAGTCTTGATCTCAAGAGGACCAGGAGAGCCCATAACTATGGTCCCATTGAGTCGTTCCTACAAGTTGCATGGTCTCAATAATCTCTAAATCCATAAGCAGGGTCTCGGGGCTTCTAGTGTAGGGTTAGGATTGAAGTGGTCCAAGCCATAAGCGATCATCGAGATCACGATGCCTAGTATCGGAGCACTCTTGGGGTGAGTAATGATGTAATGGAACTCTTAGCCAACCAAGCTCCCAGGTCGAGCTTCTTATTATTTTGCATGCACCACAGAATTTGCACTTTCTTTTTATTCAGGATCCCAAAGCTCCTATAGTGACCAAAAAATTAAAGGCAAGAATTCGATGGGCATACTTGGGTTGGGGCTCATGGATGTAAAAGTCGTGGGAGTCACAGGACTTCCAGGTGGTGACTCGAGGATCATTATTGCAGAGAGAAATAGGTCTCAATAGCGTTGAAATCAGAGGGAGGAGCATCACACATATCATCAGAAGGGTCAGTCACCCCTAGAGCTTTATTGAAGTCATCAAGACTCCAATCGAAATATTTTCCATGGAGATAAAACTTGATCACCCCCTCTTCTTTATAGCTTGTGTAGTCCTGCTTGAAGTTGAGAGTCGTGTAGAACTCCCAAATAAGCTCCTTGTAGGAGTGGAAATAGATGAAGAGAAGGGGAATCCATGAGATCATGGTGAACGCATCAATGACTGCCTGGTTGATGCTGAGAGTGGTCATGGTCTCTTTGCAGGCGGACTCACATGCGGGTAGGCGACTTATAGGGTAATAATGGTCTTAGAAGAAATTTTGGACTCAATTAAGTGAATAACCATCGTAAAATCTCCATCATGACTATCACATCACCCACTGATACATGAATCAAGGCATGTGAGCCATTTCCCATCCATTGTCCCTTCACTCCAGTCCTTTAGCATGTAAAGTTTTAGCTCCTAATGTATGTTAAGAGACTTGTACCTGCAATAAATGTTAGAGAGAGGGATAAGTCCTAGTTTAGATTCAACTACTAAAAAAACAAAAAGACACAAATAAAAATAAAAATAGAGATAGAGAGTCAAAAATGCTTGGGCTGCCTCCCAAGAGCACTTTGTTTAACGTCAGTGAGCTCGACGCACCACATAGAGATCATGGTGTAGGATAAGGAGTCTCGATATGAGTGATCTCCTTAGAGTGAGCTTGGAATCCTTTATAGTGGGGCCTGAGGTGATGCCCATTGAAAGTGGAAACTTCTCCATTGAATTCCATAGTGAGAGAGCCATCTTGGTACTGCTCAATAATCGTCTCCTTAGTGGTTGATCTACCACAACTTGTGTAAGGTCGTTGATTGACTGCTCTATATTAGCCATGGTCACTTGGCTACTTTAGGTTCAGAATCGGAGTTCATTATGTCAAACAGTCCTTCTATTAAGGTAGCTCATCATCGAGTTCAATGAAAGATTGTGCTTGACGTTGGGACTCTCTATGCACTGGAGTGGTCCATGTGTTCATCTTGATCATGCTATCAAATAACTCTATATGTTTCTAATCCTTGCTTATGTGATTCAGCTCCAAATCTACCGGTGTTGATCGTCATGTTGCTACTGTTTGGCTCTATTATTGCTCCTGCTGATGTTTGGAAGTAGTCAATCTGCTTAGGGGGACCATGAGAGTGCATCTAAGTTATGTCTCATATGGTTTCTATCATCAATATGCCATAGAGAGTCGTAATATCCAGACAAGGTGTAAAGGGACCAGTGGTGTACGGGGTAAAATCAAAGTGATCATGCCATAATAAATCATCAAGATCATGACGCATGGGATTGGTCATTGTATACTGGATCTCCTTGGCTAGCCATACACCTAGGTGGAGCTTCATCTTGTATAGTATGCACCATAAAATATAGACTTCCTTCTCATAGAGAGTCCCAATACTTGCATGGAGACCGGATAGATAGAAGGAAAGAAGTCTTTATGCATAGTATAGGTGGGCATCTTTGATTGAGCAGATCTTGATGTCACCAGAATGTTAAAAGGTGACTCTTGGATAGATAGAGTAGTAGATCTCTTCACTATTATAGTTGCATTAAATAGATCACTATTGGAGTCACACACGGGAATGTGTTTGTTCCACACTTAGATCCCACTGATGTCATCGAGACTCCAATTAATGTCTTTGTGATAGATTCTAAACTGCAGGTCTTGGTGGTTTTTTTAGGACTAATTAATCCCTTTGCAAAGTTGTGTGTGGAAGGATTTCTTCTAAGCTCCAACATTTTACAACAATCTTCCCCACACTTAATTTCTACTATCCACTAGCATCTGTTTTCCCATAGAGACTTTCCAGCTTATTTTGTCATGCAAAGAGACACATATCAGTAGAAAGAATAGTAAAATAAAAAAATAAAGATAAAATCTAAAATAAAAGATAGAGATAAAAAATTCGTTGAGGTTTCAGCGAGCTTGGGCTACCTGCCAAGAGTGCATTGTTTTATCGTCACTTGACCAACGTTGCATCATGGTCATGATGTATGATTAAGAGCCTCCTCGAGACTCAATATATTAAGGCGAGCTTTGAATCCCTTATAGTACAGCTTCAAGTGAGGACCGCTGACTTTGGATGTATGACTGGTCTTCATGCTCGGTATCATGACTGCCTCCTGAGGCAATACCTTAGTCATAGTGGACTGGTCCATCCATTGGGACTGATGTATTCCTTGAAATGACTTGAGATAGGATTGGGACATTAGGACTTGTGGTTCTGCATGGGAGGTCTTCCTGAAGTCATGAAGATCACTTTGCCTTTTCATGAAGTCTTCTTGTACACCTTGCACATTAGATTTGCCCTTACAGTAGTCATCTTTGATACCCCCGATCAGTTTTAGCTCTTTTTTATCTAAGACTTAAATCTTTAGGAGTTTCATTCAGACTTGAATCATCCGAACTTCTACTTAGCACGACCGCAACATGATCCTCGGGCTCCTTCTTGAAGATCTGCTTGGTCTCCATAGGTGTGACATTCACATCAGGACTAGCTATTGGAGACGTGATCACTACCTCCCGTTTTATGCTCTCAATATTTTATGACTCTGCTGTCGAGACCTTATAGTCACTCTATGTAGGTCTTGATGATAGTACAGAGATTGCATTGATGTTATGAATTGGGTAGTTCTCAGCCTGAGAAGGTAATTTCTCCATGGATTCATTCCTAGTAAAAAAAATCAACAATTTCTTTCATCTACCTCCCAATGATTTGCATGCTTCCTTGCATCCCTCAAATAGTTACATCCATGCTCCTCAAGCACTTGTGGGTGCTATCAGCAAGATCAGCTACAAAATCAATAAGAGGCCCTTGGTCTTGATATCCTTGGAACTGTTGTTGAGGTCTCTTCATGCTTTAAAGTAGTCGAGGATGCCTCTCATTGTCTCTTCCCCGTATAAGAGATGGATGATCCCTCTAATTCTCATTGAAGTTACTTTGATGTGGGGAAAAGTTGTGCCTCACCTTATGGATCCTAATAGCATTTACTCCTTTAAGATTTCCTCCATTGGTCGTTCTATTGCTTGGTCTTACATCATGACCTCTAAATTGTTGAACATTATTGGTCATGGTCTAGATCAAATCCCAAGCTTGAGTGAGTGTCTTGTCTAATAGAGAACCTCCACTTGCTATGTTTATCAAGTCTCTCTGTGTGGGTTGGAGACCTTTATAGGAAAATTGTATCAAGGAAGGTCGTGTAAACCCATGTGGTGGACAACACGACAAAAGGTGTTGAAATCTTTCATAGTAGTCGCAGAGACTCTCTATGTCCTCCTGTAGATTGTAACGACCCGAAATTTTAAACTAAATTTTAATGAGTATAAAGGTATAAAATAATATGGGGATATTGTGAATTTCTATAGTTTTAACTTTTGTCTTTTATGTCATTAGATAAGAAATAAGAGTTAATTAAGTTAGAAGGATGAGATAGAAATTTAGTAAATTGACTAATGGCAAATGAGTAATATGGCAACCTATGTATATTTGTGAAATCTATCAAATTCTATTAGATTCTATCGTGCTCTTCATTTTTCCTTTCTCTAGTTCTTCATTACATTCTAATTCACCATCTTCCTCATATGCTCCATGACTACCTATCTTCATTTTCTTTAATCAAATATCAATTTCTTATTAGAAATTGGTAAGTATGCCTTCTCTACTTATCAATTCAGCCATTATTAGAGAAAGAAGAGAGATTTCATAAAGTTAGTGTTCTTAAGGCAAGTAGATAAATTGATAAAATTAGAGTATTATTTGTTGAATTCATGGAAGATTAAGCATATTTAAGGTATTAGAAAGCTTATTTATGCTATATTTTGATAGAATTATTATATGGCTATTGTAGAGAAAGCTAATACTAGCAAAGGATAATGGAAAGAGATGGAAGAGAACTAGAAAGAGCTTAGAAAAGGTCTGTCTCCAATTTCGATTTCTCGGTTTTTTGGAAAATTTCCAGATTTTGCCCCTGTTTTGTTTTGATGTTTTCTCTTATTATATAAATCCAATTTGAATGATTCTTGATTCTATTGATATCTACAGAAACTAAGGAATATATTTTTAGAAGAAACCTTATTTAATTTTATTTGTTTTCAATATGAAAATTTCATTTGAAGTTGAGTCATGAAATCTATTTTCAAAAAATCTCAGCTTTATAAGCTGTTTAGTATTTTGATAATAACTTTAGCTATACGATTTGGATTTCTGTGATTCTAGTAGATTCAAAAAGCTGAGACACGTGGCTAATTGTGTTTAGAAGAATTTTTTTTTGATTTGAATGATGTTTTAATGGAGAAAAATTCAGGCAAAGTCAGGTTACGAAATCTAGAAATTTCTGAAAAATATGAATGTTGATTTCTATTGTGTTTCAATTGAAGTTTGATGTTTTTGAATAAGGATTTGAGTCCCTTGATTATGAAGATATGTTGTATTATGTTTGATGGTTTATACTGGAACTTTTAAGATGTTAGTCTGATTTATTGCCCTTAGTAAACAAGTAAAACATGAATCCGGGTAGATTGGCGCCAATAAAGGGGGGTACAGTACTATACAAACAATTGGAGTCTTTTTAGGAGCTTGATTACTTTGATTACTTTTATTAGGAGCTTCAGCTTCGGGCTTTGTGCTGACACTAGGAGCTTCAGCTTTGGGGCTTAGTGCCGCCCCCGTATCCAATACTGTTATCGTTGCTTAGTTTACTTCAGGCAATTGATTGTTAATCTATTACTGATTAAAGAAAATTGTAAGACAAATTTTTATTTATTAAAACGTGTGTATTTGAATTTTGTATATTTGGTTTTAAATATGTTTTAATGATACAAGGAAAAGTGTATTCTGTGTTATAATCTTTATGAAATCAAAATCATTATACACCACTAAGCGTATTCTTAGCGTGTAGTTTGTTTTACTACACGTAGGTACTGAAGATTGTAGACAGTCGAACCAAAGTTGAGTAGTTTGGTAGATAAGTGCAAGGAACGAAAACTTTTTGAAGTTGTTTAAATTTTGTTACATTTTACAGTTTATATATAATGACATGTACAAAGTAGTATAGATAGTGTGACTTGTATTTTGAGGATTTTGGATTAATGTTTTGGAGTTATGAATATTATACTTTATGTTATGTAAATTAAGGTTTTGATTAGAAGTTTATTTAAGTTATTCGATTCGAAGTATTATATCTTGTACAATATATTAAGTTAAGTATCGAAAACAGGTGTTTAATTATTATTGTAGCATTTCCTTAATAATTTTTATTGAAGGGGTGTTACATAAATGGTGCAAATCTGCCTCCTTAGTGTGGTAGCTCTTGATGGTGGGAAGAAATTGTCCAAAAAGGTCTTGGTCATCTCACTCCAGGTTGTGATAGATCCTAGTACAAGATAACAAAACCAATCCATAGCCGTTCTGTCAAGAGAGAAAGGAAAAGCTTTCATCTTTACAATTTCCAAAGAGACTCCTGGTGGCTTCTTTAAAGTGCAAGTCATGTTGAATAATTACATATGCTTGTAAGGATCTTCCGCAGTGTTCTAGGCTTCTAATGAACCCAGTCTTCATCACGAAAAAATTTTGCTCGTTCTCCTCAGGATACGTGATTCATAAGTATGGTGGTTGATCCACTGAGACCCATATGAGGTCTCTTATTGTCAGTTCTCTCTGATTTTCTCTGTCAGCTATGGTCTCGATGGTTGTAGGATTGTGAAATAAGTCTTAAAACCAGAGGGAGACTTCTTTGCCAATTAAGGTGAAAATAAATTAGTTGGAACTATTCCCCAGCAACGGCGCCAAAATTTGATGGGTGTCGAATCCACCAAAAATAAATCCCTTCACAAAAAACTAGTAGTTAGTAGTGAGCAAAGGTCGATCCCACAGGGAACCGTTTTTAACAATGTTATTTTCACTAGATGACAGACAGCGTGACCTAGAAGTGATCTCTTTGGGAATTTGTAAAACTAATTAAAGCAGGAATGAAATCAATGAAAGACAATGACTTAACCAAAGTAGAGCAAGACTGAATATCATGGTGATCACATGACAAGAAATTAATTGCACTGGGACCTAGATTTAGTTATACTAGCACTGATAAACCGTACAGTACCAACAACTCTTCCTTACTGTATATGAAGATCGGACTTCGCGCCACATCCTCCCTCTTACTCACCGTATCTCTCAACTTCAGGCCAGAGAGCTTGCCGATGAATAGCAATATAAATTAGAAAAGCCTAAACCCTTACCGACAGGTAGTAAAGCACTCCCAACAGACAAAAGATTACCTTTCTCTAGTTTCGGTGGAGAATGTCGTTACTTTATTCCTCTTCAGGCACAATTACGTATGTAAGAATTGAGATTAATAATAATCATAGAGACTTACCAAATGTTTGGCCTAACCACACAGCGAGACTAAATGATAATCTTACTATATAACCCTTGAAGTACCGAGATTGGTAAATAGGTCACCTTGTGAACTTTTGTATTCAGTTGCGGTCCTCGTGCCATTCAAACTCAGCCTTGACCTTTACTTGGTCAAGTCATAAAGAATTTAGCTAGATATAACTGAATTCAAATGTGTAGAAATGTAAAGAGACTTAAAGTAAAGCATGTGAAATGTGAAGACCTGAAATCGAAATGAAACTGAAAAGCAATTAAACTGAAATAAACTTGTGATTAGTTGAAAAGAGAGTATTTGAAAATAAAATTATTCTGAAGAACAATGAACTAAATCTAACCTAAGCTTAGGTAGTAGATGTGTAGATGAATGCGTCGGCCTTGGTATTTATAGGGCGTCTTGCCTCTTGTTTCCTCTTTAGAGTTGAATAGGACTCTTTGATATTATCTCTTGAATAGGTTTTATCTTCCTTTTAGTCTTTTTCTTCAAATGTTAGTAAAATCTCTTCCTTTGTAGGATTAGGAAAGAGATTAAACTTCTTCCTTAAATTGGGCTCTTCCTGAATAAGATTTTGTCCAAATTAAGTGTCTCCTAGATCTGGAAATTTGTGTGCCTTTATATTGATGTCATCATGGTCATTCTGGAATGCTCTAGGATCACCGGGATCAGCCATAGCTCCCGCTGTCTGCTTCAGGTATCGGTGAAAGGCTCTTCCTTTTTAGTATTTATCTTGAATAAGAATCTCATCTTTATTTGGCTCTTTAGGAAGTTCTTGAGTGAGAAGGATTCCTCTTTAAGATTAAGAAAGGAATTAATCAACACAATTTACGTCACTTTCTCAATTAGATTATGATCATATTTGACTTTTGATTTCTGCTCCTAAGTGTTGCCATATCATCGAGATCTCATCAGTCGTGGTGAACACACCATGATCTCGGTGACTGGTAACTTTTCAGCGAGACTACCTCTTTTCATTTCTTCTTACGTTCTAAAAGTCTTCCAGTTCGCCGGGACCATACAAGTCTCGGTGCGTCCATCAGGAGTCTCCTTAATTGCTTGTTTTATGCCCAAAAATGCATCTTTTCTCCAAATTACCTTGAAAACCTGAAAAGATAGAAAATGAAAGTAATAGCGGCCAAAAAGACTAAACACAAGGTCTTTATGATATAGAAATAGGCACAAATACATGCTGAAAATACAACCCATCACTCGATCCCCATCAAAATTTCATTATGCTCTACTTACTCGGAAATTTGCATTTTCATATGATGAATTGTCGTCTGATATTTGCATAACAGTTATAGGCAATGAAGAGGAAAAGGTAATTAATGCTTGGTAATTTCTTTCGTGGGAAATTGTTGAGCTCTGAGCGGAGCCACCCATGACCTCGCATTGGTATGATATTGTCCGCTTTGGGCCGATCCCTAACGGTTTTGTTCTTGGGGCTCCATCCCCCAAAAGGCCTCATACTAATGAACACTTATATTTTTGGTGCAAGCTCTCCAAATCTTCCAATGTGAGACTTGGGTTTACCTTCTAACAAAAATAACGGTTGTATAGTACATAACTGATCATTCTACCTTCTACATGAAATTTATGGTACGTTTAGACTCTCTTGCATCATGACATTGGTTGCTTCAGGAGTCACATCTCTTGGAGTAAAGCCAGTGCCACCTTAATTAGGAAATGTAAAATTGGGGAAATAAATGGCGTTAACATCTTCTAAATACACGAATTACACTGTACAGATAGCTAACCTAGAGAAATTAAGAATGAGATCAATTCTATCAATGTCCCCACACCTCTTCAAAATATCCTTAATCTAGCTAACGTCAATGGGAACAACAGCGTTTGAAATTACTCTTGCTCGTCCTAACTTTTTATATGATGAATTTACAACTGTAAATGCTCTAGGTCCACTGCAAATTTTGGCATTCATGAGGTTCTTATGTAACCAAGACTATAAACAAAATAAATTGGTTAGAATAAATTGCAATTTGGTGTGGTGTCCCTCCAACATGTGGGGCCCACAATATTAAATTATAAAAAGAAAAAAAAGAAGAAAAATATAAAAAGGGAGGTGGTAGAACATGTTGATTTAGGTGTTGATTGTCAGAAGAAATTGAGGTACAGATTGAGTGCATGATTGGCGGAAGAAATCAATTGTACAATTGAAGGAATCAATTGTTGCATGATTGCAGGAAGGACAACTTTACATGCGGTTTCAATTTCTATAAAAAGAGAAGGCTTCTGCCTCATTTGAGATATATAAGAAACACAGATAAAAATATAATCTGTGTAGAAAAGCTTAGAAAAAAGGTTCCTAAGAGTTGGATAAGAGAGAAAATAGTGAGGTTTTGGGAATCACTTAAGTGCTATTATTTTCTAATCTCTTTGTGTACCTACTGTTATTTCTGTTAGGCCCAATAATAGATTACGAGGAAAAATAATATCAGCAGAATAAAAGACACGCAGATTTTTACGTGGAAACCTCAAATGAATTAGGGAAAAACCACGGGACTAACTCCGAATAATTCTTCCTCTATAAAATAATAGTAGGTACACCAAGAGATTACAAAATAGTGGCACTCAAGTATTTCCCAAAACCTCACTATTTTCTCTCTTACCCAACTCTTAGGAACCTTTTTCTTAAGGCCCTCTACACAGATTACATTTTTATCTGTGTTTCTTCTCTATTACTCTCTGTGTTGATCTACTCTTCAAATGAGCAAAACCCTCCTCTATTTATAGGAGATTCAAGACGCGTATGGCCGAATTATGCACAGTAATTTTACTATGCACTTTTTGAAAACTTTTTCTGCCAACCTGCCTCCTCTTTTATTTTTTTTAATTATTATTTTTTTAATCAAATAGTGGGTCCCACAATAAGAGGGACACCACTCAGCAAATCTCCCCCTCCCGACTACATTGTGGGATGCTCCATCCCGGTTGCTTCAATGCACCGGTCGAGTTTTTCTTTTAGTACAACCTTTGTCAGCATATCAGCAGCATTGTTGTTTGTATAAATCTTCTGCAACTTGAACTCTTTTCCTTCAATGGCAAGTCTGAGCCAATGATATCTTACATCAATATGTTTCGTCCGTGCATGATACATAGTATTTTTGCTCAAGTCTAGTGCACTTTGACTATCACAATAAACTATGTAGTCTCCTTGCTGCACACCTAATTCTTCAAAAAATTGCTTTAACCAAAGCATTTCCTTTCCTGCTTCCACTGCTGCAACGTACTCTGCTTCGGTTGTTGATAATGAAATATATTTTTGTAATCGCGACTGCCATGAAATAGCTCCCCCTGAGAATGTAAATAAGTAACCTAATGTAGATTTTCTTTCATCAAGGTCACCAACCATATCTGCATCTGTGTAACCAACAAGTGCTGGCTTTCCACCTCTAAATGTTAAACATAACTTTGAAGTTCCTCTCGGGTATCTAAAGATCCATTTAACTGCTTCCCAATGTGTCTTCTGGGGATTTGACAGGAATCTACTCACAACTCCAACTGTATGAGCGATGTCTGGTCTCGTACACACCATTGCATACATCAAACTTCCGACCGCTGAAGAATATGGAACATTTAACATATCTTCTTTATTTTTCTCTGTTGAAGGGTAGGATTTCTTACTCAACTTGAAATGAGCGGCAAGTGGAGTGCTAACTGGTTTAGCATTCTTTATATTGAACCTTTCTATTACCCGTTCAATATATTTTTCTTGCGATAACCACAGCCTGCTGGACCTCCGATCTCGGATAATCTCCATTCCAAGAATTCGCCTTGTCGGTCCCAAATCCTTCATGTCAAACGCCTTAGACAAATCACACTTCAACTTACTAATCATTTTAGCATCTGTCCCAACGACTAGCATATCATCAATATATAGGAGAAGAATGATAAATTTTCCATCAGGGAATTTCTGGACATATACACATGGATCAGCTTCTGTCCTCTTGTATCCTTGATTCACCATGAAGGAATCAAACTTTTTATACCATTATCGCGGGGCTTGTTTTAGCCCATACAAACTTTTCTTCAGGTGACACACCATGTCCTCCTTTCCCTTGACCTTGAAACCTTCTGGTTGTTCCATATAAATTTCTTCTTCTAAATCCCCATGCAAGAACGCGGTCTTTACATCAAGCTGTTCTAACTCAAGATTCAAGCTGGCTACAAGACCTAGCACAACTCGAATGGAACTCATTTTCACAACTGGTGAAAAAATCTTGTCAAAGTCGATACCTTTCTTTTGAGTAAAGCCTTTGACAACCATTCGAGCTTTGAATCTCACTAGGTTTCCATCATCTTTCTTTAGCTTGTACACCCATTTGTTCTTGAGTGTTCTCTTCCCTTTTGGAAGTTTCACTAGCTCGTACGTGTCATTCTTCTTTAAAGAATTCATCTCCTCCTGCATGGCCTTCATCCAATAATCTTTATCTTTACAAGATTGCACGTCTTGGAAGCTTTCAGGCTCCCCCTCATTAGTGATTAAAATATAATCAGAACTGGAGTATTTTGTAGATGGTTGGCGTTCTCTGACTTACCTCCTTAATTAAGGTTCTTCTTCTGGTAGAATGGGGTTCTCTGGCTCCCCCTGCTCAATACCTTTTTCATTCGTATCTTCATCTACAATCGCATCTTGATCCCTCACAACTGGCTCTTCTTCTCCATCTTGTACTAATTGGTGCATTCTTTTTTCTGTGGTATCATCTGATAGAATGCTCTTTGGTGTTATATCGATAACACCGTCACTTGTAGATCTTTCACCAATGATATCATTCTCGTGAAATACAATATCTTGGCTCCAAACAATTTTATTTTTCACTGGATCCCATAATCTGTAGCCGAACTCTTCATCTCAATAACCGACAAAAGTGCAAGGAACTAATTTATCATCAAGCTTTAGCCTTTGCTGTTTAGGAACATGCATAAATGCCTTGCAGCCAAATACCCTCAAGTGAGAGTATGAGATATTTCTACCTGTCCAGACCCTCTCTGGAATATCAAAATCCAAAGGTACTGAAGGTAGTCGGTTGATAAGATAGACAGCAGTATTGACAGCTTCTCCCCAAAATGACTTAGGTAAGGTAGCCATTTTGAGCATGGATCTAACTCTTTCGACAATGGTTCGATTCATTCGTTCAGCAACGCCATTGTGTTGAGGTGTACCAGGAACTATCTTTTCATGCCTGATACCATAATGACTATAGTAATCCTTGAACTCCTTGGAGATATACTCACCACCATTATCTGTGCGTAAACACTTCAATTGCACTCCAGTCTCCCTTTCCACCATTGCATGGAATTGCTGAAAGTGCTTGAATACTTCATCCTTTGTGCGCAGCAAATAAATCCATGTCTTCCTTGAAAAATCATCAATGAAGGTAAGAAAGTATCTTCTTCCTCCAATGGATTCTGTATCCATGGGACCACAAACGTCAGAGTGTACCAACTCTAACTTATTATTTCTCCTTCTACAGCTTTTCTAAAATGAAATTCGATGTTGCTTCCCAAATAAACAGTGATCGCACGGGTTAATTTTTCCTTTGGCTAATGGGATGAGGGACTTCTTAGCCAGTATATTCAACCCTTTCTCACTAACATGCGCCAGTCGCCTATGCCACAAATTTGGTGAAGCATCATCTCCAACTGTATTCAGTTGACCCGCACATACTATTGCTTGTGTTTTGTATAGCGAGCAACACAATCTTCCTTTCGCCGCCACCAACGATCCTTTGGTGAGTTTCCAATTTCCATCGCCTGTATGATTGTGATAACCTTCCTTGTCCAATACACTAACAGACAACAAGTTCAACCGAAGATCTGGAACGTGTCGCACATTTTTAAGTGTTAATGTGCATCCGACACTTGTCTTCACGCAGATATCGCTGATTCCCACCATTTGCGACACACTATTATTTCCCATTTTAATAGTACCATAAGGTTGAGAAGTATTCCCTTTTTAGAACATAGTGGTATGAGGCACCATAATCTACAATCCACTCGGTATCTGCATTTCTAACATGACAACAATCTGCATCACGAGATACTAAAGCCACCTCTCCATCTTCTATTGTGACTGCAGCAGATGTATTTTTGTCATCATCATGACTTCGATTTACATTCTCTTGTTTAAGGAAACGGCAGTTCCTTTTGAGATGACCCTGCTTTCTACAGTGGTAGCATGACCTCTTCTCTTGGGACTTGGATCTATCTTTCGATTTTCCATTCCCACGACCTCTACTCTTGCTTTGGCCCCTATTCTCTGTGACAAGGGCTTGTGAACTGGTACTGGCAACGTCCCTTCTATGAAGCTCTTTATTAAGTAGACTATTCTTTACCATAGACATTGTTACCACACCATTTGGAGCTGAGTTACTCAATGATACGACAAGAGTATCCCAGCTATCTGGTAGAGTTCCCATCAAAAGACATGCTTGCATCTCATCATCCAAGGACATACCGGTGACTGCTAACTCACTTATGAATCCTTCAAAGTCGTTCAGGTGTTGTGTGATTGATCGTCCCTCTGTCAGTTTCAAGTTCATGACTTTGCGAATCATGAACACTTTTCCTTGAGCATTTTTAGCCTCGTACATATCCTCTAGCTTCTTCCAGAGAACTTTGGGATCTGTTTCATTCCTCACGTGGCTGTACAGGCTAGCATCTATCCATTGGCGTATTGTACCCAATGTCTGCTTCTTCAACTTTATCCACTGCTGATCTTTCATATCCTCCGGCTTTGCGTCGTCACCCTCAATTGGATCGTACAAATCTTTGCAATTGAGGTAGTCCTCCATTCTGGATTTCCACATTGAATAATTTGTATCCGTCAATTTCATCATTACACCGTCATTCGCCATGTCGAAACTTTAAAAATGGCAAAACTTTACTATTCACAAATTTCACTATTCACATAAATAGTGACTGTATATGTGAATAGTACCGTATACTCAAATAATACTTATATATTGGAATAGTAATAGTATGCCCGTATACTTACATAATACTATTCATAAAAGATGGCCGAATATGAATAGTTATTATATATGAATACTATTACTCAAGTTACTATTTTACTATTCACCCAAATTGCCTATGTGTGACGGTTTTTCGAACGGATTGCGCCACCGGATTCCCCGTAATTTTCTCGTCGTCGTGGTATATTTATTTTTGAAAAATATATCCACGGATTTTACTGATAAAACAACCTTCAGCTCTGATACCACTTGTTAGACCCAATAATAGATTACGAGGAAAAATAATATCAGCAGAATAAAAGACACGCAGATTTTTACGTGGAAACCCCAAATGAATTGGGGAAAAACCACGGGACCAACTCCGAATAATTCTTCCACTATAAAATAATAGTAGGTACACCAAGATATTACAAAATAGTGTCACTAAATTGTTTCCCAAAACCTCACTATTTTCTCTCTTACCCAGCTCTTAGGAACCTTTTTCTTAAGGCTCTCTACACAGATAATATTTTTATCTGTGTTTCTTCTCTATTACTCTCTGTGTTGATCTGCTCTTCAAATGAGCAAAACCCTCCTCTATTTATAGGAGATTCAAGACGCGTATGGCCGAATTATGCACAGTAATTTTAGCACTTTGAAAACTTTTCCTGTCGACCTGCCTCCTCTTTTTATTTTTTTTTAATTATTATTTTTTTTAATTAAACAGTGGGTCCCACAATAAGAGGGACACCACTCAGCAATTTCATAGTGGAGAATTATTCGGAGTTTGTCCCGTGGTTTTTCCCTAATTCATTTGAGGTTTTCACGTAAACATCTGCGTGTCTTTTATTCTATTGCTATTATTTTTCTCGTAAGTTATTATTGGGCCTAACAAAATTCGATAAAAATAGGTCGAAAGATAAGCCAATTTTAAATTCACAGTTTGGTATTGAAAATTTATTTGCAAGATTAGAACTTATTACTAGGAATGCTTTTTTGATACAAGCCTTGAAACTGATTCAGAGGAGTGAATATATTTCCACCACTGTCGAACAGAATATGCATCAGCAAGATTATTTAGAAGGAGAAGTATGAACCCTGCTTTTGTTATTGCATCCATTAAGTGACTACTTATAAATGATGATTCAAATGAGGTGTATCGGGATGCATCAAACTAGCTCTTCTATCCAACACAAAAAAGTATGATTCTCACATGGACACGCAGCAACCTCATGTAATAAATCATAAATCAAGACAATATCAATCAACCAAGCCTTAGATCTCACGCTAGTAGGGTCGGACGCCATATATCTTTATCAAAAGCCAAATGATAACAATTTACTTCATAGCGGTTTAAATTTGGGTAAAAGGATTTTGGTTCTAAGAAAATGCTTCCAGTAATTGAAATTTATGACATAATAAATACTTGTTCTTTTACGAGCTATTCACGTTTAGGATCGAGCTATTAACAAATTCTTATTCCATAGCCCATATAATGTGTACTTTTACTTGAAGGGTGTATGATTCTTGCAAACTTTACACTATTAGTATGAGTTTAAAATTCTATTTTTCAACGTCCAACTTCTATGCTTATAGTGAATTTACATGAAAAATAAAATCTAGCTCATTTTAGGTGATTTCATTGTGACGGAAAAAAAGTATATATGAAGTAAAAACAAGAAATGAGTAGGTATTTTGGAATTTCTAGCCGTTAGTATATGTGAAGAAAAAAAATGATAGTCAAAGTCAAAGTCCTTTGACTACTAGAAAATAGTCCTTTCGGAGCACTGTGATAGTATAGGGTGTTTATAAATTATAGTGATTAATTAAGGGAGAGGAATTATTAGAAAATGAAATGATACCAAAATATATGGGTTAAAATGACAATCTTTTGTGTAAGAGAGTACTGTAAGTCTATAATTATAATTAGTAATTATAGTCTCCATTATGGGGCAGCAAGCCCATGGGGCTGGAAACCCATTGGATGGCTTGCTTTGTGTCCTCCTCTTCCGTTATGGTTAGTTGTAGATTATCCAGTGTTTGAAATCAAATTTTACAAGAAAGGAATTGTGCTAAAATTATTGGTGATTTCATCAAATTTGAAACTCAAATTATCTAAAATTCATTTAAGTGAATGGTACATTCAATTCTGACACATGTGTATATAAAACCCTTAAGTTTTTAACACAACTAAATTCAGTTCTGACACATGTTTCTGACAATTTTGACTTATTCACTGCATACTACCATCATATAGATGCAATATCTTTACTTTTAAATATCGAAGACAGGCGTATTTTGGAAAAAATGAAACCAAGTTACAAACTGTGAAAATTATTTACATCAAGTACTTTTTCATTAAAAAAGTAACATACATAATATGCATCGTATTTGTCTTATAGTTGGTTCCATTAATAGAATATTCAGAAAAACATTACATTTATAAGTGAACAAACTAGAAGCAAAAAGAATGCTAGACATTTTAATTAGTTGACACCTTTAACAACTCTAATGATATCTAGTCAGGAGCAGACTCACGTAGAAAGTCACGGGGTCTATATAATATTATTATGTATGTAGAGTAAAGAAACAAATCGGTAGAGTTGATTGAGTGTGTTTACCTATGCACACGCAATGTGGGATCTAATCCTAGCACTATCATTGGTAAATGAAGGTTGGTGTTTATGCCTTGTTTTCACATTTCATTCATTTGATTTGAAAATTGTACTTTCACATTTTAATTGAATTTTGTTATTTTATTAAATAAGATTGAATGTGATTTATGTATTTTATTTTTAGGGTAAATAATTACAAGTTATAAATACGCTATTACCTTCATGTATTTTAAAAATCTAATTTATACATCCTTATATTGTGCATTTTCTCATTATTGCCTTCCTCTATCAACTATTAAGTCTTTTCATTTAAAATTATTGATGTTGCATATACTTGTTTACAATATTTGCTTAACCAATTATCATATTGACCGATTATTAAAGATACTTCATAAATAAGTTATTTTTTACTTATTTTTTGACATTTTATTACATTCTATTCTTAAGATTGCATTATAAAACGCATAAATAAAATGGATAAATCAAAAGAAAATTGAATATAAAATATCACTAGCAGTAGTAGTTTTTTTTATAAATATGTATTTCGGTAAATTTTCACAAAATAATGACACGATAACATATAAAGGGCCTAACAATATAATAAAAGTAAAGTACAAGGAGGTAGTAATGAGAAATGCAAAACATAGGGAGTTATAAATTAGGTTTTTAAAACACGGGGAGGTACTTGTGTATTATGTCAAACCTGAGTTAACCCTTATTTTTAATAGATGGGAAAAATTCATATTTTAAATAAATTATTGAAAAATCAACTCAAGTTGAATAATCAAATCTCGTATTGTTTAATGTTTCGTATCAATAAAAATATTGATATTATTTTGCCGCATTTTTAAATCATGTCTGCTAGGTCCCCCCACCCCCAACCATGCTTCTGCCCCTGCATCTAGCTTGATATTGCATTAAAAAACTAGAGACATGGTCAAAATTACAACAATAGTTTTGAGGCATTTACAAAGAGGTCTGAAATAGGAAGAGAAATAATACGCCTATTACGACGAAAGATAAAGTATGTAAAATGAATGCCCTTATACAATAGATCAACCCTAAGAATTAGAACTTTTTGGTATGAAACTTTAAATTATTTTATTTGTTTTAATTTTATCTTTCAAACAAGATTTTTTTAACAAAATATTTTTTCCGCCCATTTTTCTTTTTATACTACAGGTATAGAGGCAGTATAAAGTGTGCGAGATGTTGCAAATATATGTATTTATATATGGTTGTACTTCTCTTTATACCTCATTAGTAAGGATTCTCCGCAAAGCGTATCATGTACTTTCTAGCCCTTTATATAACATTTTATTCATGAGGCATAAAGCACGACAACATGCTAGTTATACCTCTCTCGCTTGTAAGGGTTTTGCGCTAGCCCACATTGAGTGTTTTATGCCCCTTTAAACTTGTAGTATAAAAGTCGGGGCGGCGCCAGGGGGGTCTTGGGTGGTCTATTAACCCTTCAATGTCGGAAAACACCATGGACAGAGGTGAAATTGGCGTTTGCAATATAGGGTTTACAGAACTTTACAACTTAGAAGATGAAAGCTCAAATCTGGGACCTTATATTTAAATTGGCCTGAAAACCATTCTGTTTTAAGTTGGACCATAGAATTTATAAGAAAAACGGGGTCCCTTCAAATTTTTTTAATATTTTTTGCAATAGAATTAATTTTTACGAAGCCATGTGCATATTAATTTCATAAAGTTATAGATAATTTTGTTTCATAAATTTTAATATTTTATTTATAAATATTTGTTTTACATACTTTAACTTGTATTTTTAATTTGTTATAATTTACTTTTTTATATTAATCAAATTAAAAAGTTATTCGAAAATTTCAAATTGAAATTGTTATCTAATTTACTAATATTGTGATTGAGGAGTAAATCATGTAATCTCCATACTCTCATCTTATGTAATGTATTCAGTGCTTTATATATGAAAATGTATATAATATATAATTACTTTATTATATATAGTAATAATAGTTATTTAACCATTATCACCACTCTATTAATGGTATGAAATTTGATTCAATACTAGCAGTGAATAAATTAATATTATTTATGTAACACCCTAGGTTCGACCGACTGCCCCCACAAACTAACACGAGTCTTTCCAGTGAGCTTTGTCCTCACTCGCTCACTTCCTGGAAATTACTTCCCAGGAGGTCACCCATCCTGAGATTGCTCCAAGTCAAGCACGCTCAACTTTGGAGTTCTCCCGGACAGGCTCCCAAAAAGAAGGTGCACCTTATTGGTATAGGTAATACCAATCAAATCTCTTAAGTCTTTCTCAATTGTAATGTCTCATACCATTATAACCTCGAAATCCTTAACCGTTCTCAGTTCTGCTGTCCCATACCAGCACAATCTCGAAACTCTCTCTTTCGGGTGTGGATTCGGTTCATTCCTGTCCCCATCAACATCCTTCATGGCCGCTCTTTGCTCAGGTCTTCTACCTCGACGCCACCCCTCTTAGGACCGGGTCGTTACAGGCCCACCAGCTTCCGCCTGGTTCGTCCCCGAACCACACCGTACTGGGAGAGAGCTGGCTCTGATACCAAACTGTAACACCCCGGGTTCGACCGACTGCCCCCACAAACCAACACGAGTCTTTCTAGTGAGCTTTGTCCTCACTCGCTCACTTCCTGGAAATTACTTCCCAGGAGGTCACCCATCCTGAGATTGCTCCAAGTCAAGCACGCTCAACTTTGGAGTTCTCCCGGATAGGCTCCCGAAAAGAAGGTGCACCTTGTTAGTATAGGTAGTACCAATCAAATCTCTTAAGTCTCTCTCAATTGTAATGTCTCATACCATTATAACCTCGAAATCCTTAACCGTTCTCAATTCTGCTGTCCCATACCAGCACAATCTCGAAACTCTCTCTTTCGGGTGTGGATTCGGTTCATTCCTGTCCCCATCGACATCCTTCATGGCCGCTCTTTGCTCAGATCTTCTACCCCGGCGCCACCCCTCTTAGGACCGGGTCGTTACAATTTACTTTGTTAAAAATACAATGAGCATAAACCCTATAAACCTATGTATAATTAGCCATGTCATTGGTTTTCCCAGAGCCGGCCTTATACAATTTGGGGTCCTAGGTGAAGAGTCTAAGTCTATAAAATTTGGGATCTTAGGTTAAGCTCTAGTAAAAATTAATTCTCCGTACTTTTTGATATGCAAAATTATCTATTAAATTTTTATATTCAAGTTATCAAGCTAAATCTTTTTCTGTAGAAATTATAGTTTGTCCATTTAATCTTCTTATAATTTGTATTATTTGCTACAATTTGAAGGTAAGAAAAAGTAATGTGATAATCATATATAAAGGCTTAAAAAGTGCAAACAACAAACTAATTAGGAAAGCAACGGTTAATACAAATAATAATTATGTCATTTAATACTTAACTAGCCATTTTTTAAAAGAAATGAAAAGCAACGAATTAGTGGTTTAATTAACCGTCCTTTAATGCTTAATTAGTCTGTCTTTTTTCAATAAAATTAAACAACATTTAACAAAATTGGAAATTAAATAGAAAAATTAAAAAAAGTATAATATATTTGTAATATAAAAAAATTTGGGCCCCTTACTTTTTGGCCCAAAGCCCATGCTTTGTTGGCCTTGCGATAAGGGCGGCACTGGGTTTTGCTAGTATCTATTTTAGTTTTTGGCTCCCTAAATCTTTTCTCTGCGTTTGCATCCAATCAAAATTGACCTTAGGTAAATATCATAAGGTTGACGGCCTATCATCGAGTCCTCAATATTAAGGGTTTAGAATTTTGACCGCCCAAGAATGGACTCGTATAAAAGAATACAAAACTTGCGTTTCAGACATGGTTGTTCCCTTCTTATAGTAAGTGTAAAAGAGGTGTAAAGGTGGAAACGCGAATCCACGCATCATTCATGTCATTTATACTTTTTACATCGTTTTTATATGTAGTAGAGTTGGACATAAGTATTTGAAAAAACGTCTTACAAAACCCATCAATATGAATTTTTTTTAAAAATAGAAAAACAAATTAATGAAAATCTCTAAAAACCACGTATTAAAAAATTAATGGTTTTAAAATATAATCGGTTTAACATAAAAATAAAAAAGGAAGATAAGAAAGAGGGGAGCAAAAATAAAAAATAAAAAATCACTTATTTCCACGTGTTTGGTACAGTGTAATGAGTTTGTAAGCAATAAAGAACATGATTATATTGAATTATGGGAATCAAAGGCTTTGCCGAAACACGTTTTATATAGATGAACTCTGTGGCTTCCCTTTTTCACTCTCTGCCAAAAACCTTCTATTATTTCTTTCCTTTATGATATGTTTTAAATGCCCGAAATGGCCATCAGTTGCTCTTTTCTTTTCCTTCTTTCTTTAACTTCAGTGTATTGGCATCTCTTTTTCCTGTTTTATTACTTGTTGTGTCTGCTGCAACATGGCCACCATCCCCAATTCATTTCTTTGCCCATTCTCCTGGTGGCCCCAAATGATTTGGATTCTCTAAACTTAATTAAATTGGTGGTAAAATGGAAATTAAACGGTTAAATTAAGTTAATGGGTATATTCAATCTTTCTATACACAGTATGTTAAGCAGCAGTAAAACAATGTGCTCGTTCACCCTTCTTAGCGTTCCATGGATTTCTTAATATGACAGATTATATAGTCTCCTAAACTAAATGGATGGGATTTACATATTGATACTTTTGTTTATTGATAGAATTTTAATAGGTTTAGTAACTTGTTTTTTTATAAATTAATTATTACTTTGCTATTTTTAGCAATGGCAGTGTATAAAATATTAAAATTTGATCCAAGCGTAAGCATGAGCAAAGCAATGTTACTGTTGTAAAAAGTACCTAAATATAATATACATAAATATTATCGTAACAGTTTACCTAAAAATTTTAAGTTTTAGATATAAAGTTTCCTTCACAATATATGTGTAAAACATGTTTTCATCCATTTTCCGCAATATTCTGATATTTTCATTATAAAATTGTTACTTTATTTTGTGAATAATATTTGATTGAGCACAGTCATTTTGATATCTTCTGAAGTTCACTTTAACAGTAATATTGATAATAAATTACACGCGGCTTTTTTTAATCGTCTTTCACTTGTTCATCTTCAATCTAGCTTTTGCGAAATTATTTGTTATTGTCTTACTTATTAATATGTAATTCATAACAATTTACTAAAGAACATGTACAAAGATACTGTAACTTTGTACCTTTGTAAATAGAATAATCTAACGACTTTAATAGTAAATTTAAAAATATTGTTTTCTTTTAACAAAAAAAAAGAATATTGTTTTCTTTTATTAAAAAGTGTAAGGTGCCATTTAGTTAATTAGTGGAATGGGATATAATAGCTATTCCTTAGGAATATAATATGAATGAATATGTAAGTTTGATTCATAGAATGAAATAAAAAAAAATTGTAGCAAATTTCGTAGTTAAAAAAAAAGACAACTACCATCAATTATAGTATATTAACTATCTATCGTTAAATTTTAATTTAAAATCAATTCATAAGTTACAAGGAAAAAGAATAATATTACAAACAAGAAAAATGGCTAACAATATATGATCTATTCCTTGAACCAAGTATGTTATAAGAGATGTTTGAGCTCAAGCCATGGATTTTGTGAGCTAAGTCCCATGAAATTTAAAATGTAATTTGGAATCAGTCTAAAAGACAGATCTTGGGCTCTGGCGAAACAATTTATGAAGCAATCAATATATTAGGTACATTTGTATAATATGAAATAAAATATACAATCAAGTGTAAAATTTGTAGAATAATTAATATATCAGCCGCCTACTACTATTCAAGCAGCTGTTATATAATTGATGCAGGATCTACGTCATTCATATTTGATATAATATATTTTCTATTTTTCTGCATGCCATTAATATATGATGTAATATGTTTCTTACTTATTTACCGTTTTTATCGTTGGAAGAAATTCAATTTCTTCATTTTATATACCTCAGATATTTATAATTTTCTCTCTGCCTTCTTTTATTGTTGTTAAAATTTTCTTACATTTATAGTCAATTTCCAACACGTTATCAGCACGAGCTTGCTCTATCGATCAAGGATATCACCAAATAAATCTAAAGTAAGGCATAATTATTTTATTTTCTATAAATATATATTATACCTATAATTTTTAATATGTCAAATATCAAATGTTTGGACTTTATTCCTCTTGATGTATCGAAAAAAATTATCTTACTTGGGTGCTGGATGCAGAAATGCATCTAAAATCAATGAGTCTTAATAATACTATTATTAAAAATAATAATACTACACCGCAGCATAAAGCAATAGCTCTAGTTTTTCTCCGCCGTCATCTTGACAAAGCACTTCAATCAGAATACTTGACTGTCAAAGATCCTGCAGATCTTTGGAGATAATTAAAGGAGAGGTTCAAGAAAATATCTCTACCAAATGCCCAATATGAATGGATAAACTTAAGACTTCAAGATTTTGAATCTGTTAGTGCATACAAATCTAAACTTTTTTTCAAATTACATCTACATTAAGATTATGTAGAAAGGAAATAACTGATGAGGATTTACTGAAAAAGATATATTCTACTTTTCATTTCAATAATATGGTATTACATGAACAATATAGAGCAAAGGATTATAAGAAATATAGTGAACTAATTATTGCTCTTCTTCTAGCAGAACATTGAAATCAACTCATGTTGAAAAACTATGAATTACGACCTACCGGAACAAATCCATTTCCTGAAGCGAATGTGATAATTCATAATAATTTTAATGGACGTGGCCGCAGAAACAGTCGTGATCGTGATCGAGGTAGAGGTCATGATAATGAACGTGATAGAGGATATAATAATAATAATTTTCACTAAAAATAGAAAAATAATAATAATAATAATAATAATAATTTCCACCTGAAGTGAAATAAATTATACTTTTAGATTACCACATATAAATTGTAATAAGCCATATATGTTTTCTTATAAATAGGAAATTATCATTCAAACTAAAAATAAGGAGTACATGCATCTTGACTTGTACAGCCGTAAAAATCAAATAAATTAAATAAAACATCCTATCAAATTTAGAAAAATAAAATCTCACAGTGTTGAGAGATAGAACAGATTTGCTACATGAGCAAGAGGAAAACATAAATAAAAGAGTAAACTTTAAAAAAGTACCTTGTAGATTCATTCATTTGCAAAACGGTGTCTGGAGAATTTTTTTTTACAAAATGGGATCTATGGTTTTAAAAACTTTGTAAATAAAGGATCTCCAATATTAAATTATGCCACGAAAATGGGTAATCTTGTTCGCTTTTATCTGAATTTTGCGGGGTGGTTATCAAAAATCTAATACACATCAATGTAAATTTTTGAATTTTTTTGACTAGTGCAAATATTTTTTTAATTAAATTATGATAACAAACTATCGAAAATCATAAAACAATAAAAAATATCCGAAAATTGCTCGAACTCTGGCGTATATTTTTTAAATAATAAGGTTAAATTATTAAAATGTTAATTGTTTAAAATATTCAATGTAACACCACTATTTCGAAGTCAAAGGCCCCTTTTTGCAAGTTTTTTAAAACCACAGACCCCATTTTGCGAAAAAAAATTCCCCAGACTCGTTTTGCAAAAGGGTAAAACCTCAAGGTACTTTTTTTAAGTTTACCCTAAATAAAAATAGAAGACTATAAAATTATGCAATCTATATTCTTTCAACTAATGTTATCTTAGATCCGCAACCATAAGAACTCGACGTATTCCATAACATCTACCGGTTTTTCAGATCTAAAGCAATATTGCTTAAAAGAGATAGATATGAGTGCCTTATATGAAAGATCGATATGTATCTTTAACTGAAAAAAAATGGAGATCAACCCAACGATAAAACTATCAACGTCGTCCTCAATTCAGAATGACGATCGCGTAACGGAAACCAATAAAATTATGATATGCTAGATTATTTCACACAAAAATTAAAACCATAAAAACTAGAAAAGATCAAAATAGAAAAGAACTGATGGAGGATGAGGACGAAGAATGCTTAGAAGAGCTATCTTCTTCCTCTTAAAAGCTAAATCTTATTCAAAGAAGGGAGAAGAGATGAGAGAGAAAATGTAATAAGAGATATATCTAATACTTTGCATGTATAAATTAATAATCTTTTACATGGTAAGGCTTGGTCTAGTGGTTAAATTTTGAAATTGTGATATTAGATGTCACAGGTTCGAATCCACATGCATATAGGGTGGAATGAGGTTTTTCTTTATTATTATTATTATAAGTCAAATGAGATAAAAAAATGAAAAAATTAATAATCTTGTACGTATTTAGTTAGTAACTTCAAATTTATGTTATAATATAGTTAAGAATGTAAATATGTGAACAACAATAATATCCTAAGATCATATCTACCATCACTATGCTATTTTTTTCTACCTAGTTTCAGTAATTATTCTTTCTTTTTATAACAATGTAGAGAAAATCAATGTTGTTACTGAATGTTGTTGTAGCAAAAAAGAAAATGATGGATCTCTTAAAGAAGTTGTAGGAGGTAATAACACCCCTGAGAGAGGTGTTACTTCTTGAGGGGATGGAATCAGAGGCAATTATATGTTGGATATGATGTATGCCCTTAAGGCAATTAGAGCGATATATCTTAATTATGTAATAGTATAAATATTTTGTTTAATTAATAAAGACATTTGATTTTTTGTTTATATCGATGTGTTTATAAATATATTATAGCTGGTTAAAATATATTCATTGATGTATGTATGCAAAAGTCCTTGATGTATCATAGCATGAAGTCAGAGAAATTATAGTTGGACTATATTTAGTGAGACATGCTTCATGTGCAATTATTATATCTAAACTATCCCTAGTCATAGTTTCATCAAGAAAGGATATTGATGAAGCGGAAAGACTAGTATGTCGTCAACTTTCTTAGAAAGGGTCCAAACTGTTAATCTCCTAAAGGACTGAAGGTGCCTTAAGTTTGACACATGGATATATCTGAGAGATATATTGGAGACCGCAGTAAGATAAACACTTGGTATATATATCAATGTGTTAGTGTTTATCTTCATGCAATAAGCTTTACGAATATCCTTATACTTGAGATACTAGTTACCTTATGTGGTACTATTGCTATACTTTGGGTCATTCCTATACACTCATTAATTTAGTGTGTTACGGGTGATTACGGGTATAGTGATGACAACACGTTGGTAAGCTGAGTAGTCGAAAAGAATCCATCGCTCCAGATATATTAAGGAGTTGCACCTGGCCGCTTGTTGAAGTGATGATTGCTATAAACCTCTGATCAGAGTATGTATTTGATAGAAATAGTTTCTAGTCAAACACATTACGGGAAAAGGCAATATACTTCGGTAACAAGTTAATAACTGGGATAGATTGGAGCAACCTTACTATTAGTGGGTTAACACTTTAACCGAACCCTATAAACCAGATGGCACTAATATTAAAGAATGGAAGGAGTTCATTGCATTGGACAACTATTGCATTAACCAGGATTCAGTCATAAGCATAAATGACGTTCCGAGTAATGGGGGATGGTAGACCCTTGCTAAAGGCGTACTACAGTCGTTTAAGGTTATCGAGTTCTATTCACGGTCTAGAACCTCGAGCCAGTGGTTCCATTAGAAGAAGGGTTGGTTAAGCCTTAACAGCTCAATACTTCGGGATCCTATAAGGTCACACACATTGGACCTTCATCGGACTAAGTAAAGAACTAATAGATTTATTCTTTTACGAAAATATTATATAAATAATAATTGGATTATTATTTGATTGGTTAAAAATGATTAGATCATTTTGATAGACTAAGGAATATATTTTTGATCGGTAAAAAATTTATTAGGGTCAAAAATAAATATTTATTTGAAAGGGATTAAAAGGGAATTTTTGCCTTGGCGAGTTAAATTGGACGGAGAGTACAAAATATATTTTGTACAGGCTCGGGTGCGCAAAAATACACCGAAAGGTGCGCGAGCAATGCTAGGCATTGCTTGCGGCAGCCTATGGAAATGGGCTGCACAAACACGCAGCCTATAGGGTGCGTCGCGAGCTGGGCTAGCGGCTTGGGCCTCGAGGCCCAGCCTGCCTTGCGGCAGCATATGCAGCATTTGGTCATACAGGCTCACACAGGTCCGTTCCGGCCCGATGAGGAATAATGCCTATTTCGTTCAGCGATCAGATAAATGAGCCAAAAAGGACTGAATTGTCATCCAAAATCCGAAATTCAAAAATTCACATTCCATGGAAGCTCCGATTTTGCATTTCCTACTAAAAACAAAAAGTCAAAGTTTGGTCAAATATAGGTAATTAGCCCGCCGGCTATTTACCGATCTACAGTAAAAAAATAAAATCTTACCGAGATTCGGCCAGGATTTACGGGGATCTGATGTAAAATCCTGTTAGAGTGGTAATTAGCCCACCGGCTAATTACCACCCTTCTATATAAAGGGGTGCACCCCCCTCGTTTGAACAAGGACGGAAATTTTTTAAAAATCCAAAATTACCATTATATCCTTTTTCAGTTCCGGGAATCCTAAAAGCCCTAAAACTCTGTCACAATAATCCCAGATCCGAGTTCTATCATCGACATTCGGTATAAACTCACTTTAAGGTCTTTTTAGATCAAGATCCTATAGTGATTTTTGGTCTAAAAAGACCAAATCTCACATTTTCCTTTAGAAATAATCCAAGATTATAGTCATAACTCAGGTTAAATCTATTTTCCAACCAAATTACAACCTCTGACAATTTCGATCCTGCACCACCTCTCAAGTCATCCTAGACAGAGGAAAAGGTAAACTGAGGGTAAATAGCTCTGAGCCCAACTTTCAAATTCATTAAAACACATCATTATTGCTTTATTATTACACATTGCATTCCATTTCTTTGGTTAAGTGAGCCACTGGTGCCACTTAAATTATAATATGTATAAATAAGCTCGCAGGTATAGACAAACATCCAGAATGTGAGGAAACTCTATCCGAGTTTCTGGGCTAAAACCCAAGCACTGCCGTTACTCTACCAAAATTTCGATAGCAAATTTCTATTTATTAAGCCGTTATAATGCTAGTTTTATTTCTTGAATTTAATTCTTAAATAAAGCCGTTGTAGTGTAGAAATTACCACAAATTCCAAGATTTCAAAATTAATCCAAATAATTTGAACAATATGAGTAACTATTATGTCCGAACTCAAAATCTCATTTTCTTTTCGATATAAAAATCCCATTTCGGGACAGTATACCACAATTTCCAGTGGAGCTGAATCGGGTGGTGACTCTATTTCTATTTTTTAATAAAGTAAAATGCTTTATTTGAAAAATATCTTTTCTCAGTAAAATGTGTATACGTGTTTCTCAACATAATCACATTTTTGGCCTACAAAGCCACTGCATTTAAGCAAACTTGATTTTTGCAAACTAGACCAAACACTGCGGTTTCCTTAGACCGCAATAAATCGAAGCCTGCCCCACGCACCTTACCCCGTGTGCAAACTCATAAAAGTTCCGCTCGCTCACAATGGCGACTCTACTGGGGATCCCGTTTTTTTTATAAAAACCCGATATTTATAAAAAAAATTTTGACATAATAATTAAAATATTGTTCAAATTAAATTTTGAAATTACAGAATTTGTGATAATTTCTGAATTACTCAAATTTTAGGAGTGCATAGCATCTGCATTCTTTACCCCAAACCAATTTAGGTTTCTTTTGATGAAGTGTCTCCAAGTTCGCTTAGTGCTTGAGGGGTATAGATCCAATCACACCCCTTGCGTAACGTACGAGGACCTTGCTCGCTTAAGGGAAATACTACCTCAGTATATTATGTGTGGAAATGTTTCCTTTGGTTCACTTAAGGCCACTGGAGCTCGGTACACAAAGGCGTAGGGTACCCCTAATTGCTCCCGATCCTGAGACTGAAACCCATATATAGATGAACCATAGACACTTTCTCATAGGTTTACCCAAGTACCTGGAGTGCACGCGAGAAGACTTCTCTAAGTCCCCGTTGACTTCAAAACGAAGTAACCAAATGGAGTTAAAAGGGCGGTAGGTAAGATCTAACCGTTTGCTACCTGTGCAGGGTTATTAAATATAAATAAACTAAAATGGACATCATAAACATCATGATTGTGTGAAAACTAACCACATCTTTGTGCTGCCATAACATTAATGTATGCCATCCCATTTTATTTCCTTAGCTAAAGGAACTTGAAACAAATCGAGACCGGTGAGTCCCCCTAGGCTCAGCCCATGAGCTGAAACAAACCAAGACTAGTTAGTCCACCTAGGCTCAACCCATGAGCCGAAAGACATCAAAACCTTTGAATGACCCTAGTGCCAGCTCACCCCTTGGACCAATGAGTCAAAACCCTTTAAGTGACCCTAGTGTCAGCTCACCAGTTGGACCAATAAGTCAAAACCCTCTGAGTGACCCTAGTGTCAGCTCACCCCTTGGACCAATGAGTCAAAACCCTTTGAGTGACTCTAGTGTCAGCTCAACCCTTGGACCAATGAGTCAAAACCCTTTGAGTGACCCTAGTTTCATCTCACCCCTTGGACCAATAAGTCAAAACCCTTTGAGTGACTCCCGTGTTAGCTCACCCCTTGGACTAATAAGTCAAAACCCTTTGAGTGACCCTAGTGTCAGCTCAACCCTTAGACTAGTGAGTCAAAACCCTTTTAGTGACCCTAGTCTCAGCTCAACCCTTGGATCAGTGAGTTAAAACCAATTGAGTGACCCTGGTGTCAGCTCAACCCTTGGACCAGTGAGTCAAAACCCTTGGAGTGACCCTGGTGTCAGCTCAACCCTTGGACCAGTGAGTCAAAACCCTTTGAGTGACCCGTGTCAGATCAACCCTTGGACCAATGAGTTAAAACCCCTTTGAGTGACCCTAGTGTCATCTCACCCTTTGGACCAATAAGTCCACCCATCTTTGACCAGCGAGTCAACTCGCCCCCTGGCTTTCGAGTCTGATCCAACTCAGGCCCTTAGTCTTTGAACCATTTATTTACAATATTCCATAAATATCACAAGTTGTCAATTGCTCCTCGAGCAATTGGCATATGCCTAAACCTTTTTTTTAATTTGATTGTACATCTTCATCATTCATCCATGCATTTGATCACTCATAGATTCATTCATCCGCCCACGAATAAGGTGAGAAAGGCTCAGAGCCACGCTCGATGCACTTACTAACACTTAATCTCTTGCCCTTTCAGGTTGGAAGTAAGAGAGAAGCAGGTTAAGGCGCATCACGGGTAGTCCAAAAGTCACACCTCCACCACCGGTTAAATCTCTAGTTGGATTTTTCTCTGATTTAGAACCAAAACTATGATGATAAATGATGATGTAGTTGGCCAGTCCCTTAGGAGGATTCTTGACGCCCTAAAATTTCATGATATTTAGGAAAGGCTGAGCACTGCTAATGCTCAGAAAACCCAAGAACAAGAGACCGAAATAGCCTCACTTAAAGCAAAAATGGCAGACATGGAGAAACTATCTCTGGCAAAGGATACATCTGTTGCCCCCTCTATAGAGCAATACATAGATATTGGTCGATTTCTGCCTAAGGAGTTAGAAGCCCTTCCAGCTAATTTTGTGATGCCCTATATGGCCCCATATACTGGCACCGGACCTCCCCATACGCACGTGGAAAGTTATCTCTAAATTATGACTAGTATGAACATCCCTAAGGTTCATATAGTCAATCTGTTTTAACCAACTCTTTATGGACCCACCTCCAAGTGGTATATGAGAATGCCAACCGATGTAAAGTCTGATTGGAAGAAGCTGTGCTCGGCGTTCCTTGAAAACTATGCCTTCAATCTGAAGGTCAAGACTACTTTGTAAGATCTCAAAAGAATTAAGCAACAGTCAAATGAGTCCTTCGAAGAGTTTTATCTAAGATGGATGGCTGTTCGTGTGCTTGTAACTGGGGCACTTGACCAAGACACCCTAATAGTAAAGCTTATTGAAGGCTCTAGCCTAAAATATCGAGACAAAATGAAGATGAAAAGATTTAACAACTTCAACGATGTGGTAAACTATGCCAAGAGGCTTGAAAAATATGAAGAAGAAGGTCAAGCAAAGAAGCAAGAACAACAAGCTTACAGTAAACCTCGATATTGGGAGAAAGGCGGTTTTTCCAAACAAGGCACCTCCGAATCCTCGAAAGCTGCTCTTAAAGTGGCAGCAGTTACCTAAGTATAAACTCACCAGTCTATATCTCCACAGGTGGAATCACTATCCCAGATATTCACCAAACTAAGGAAGTCTAACCAACTCCAGAGCATTAAGTCGTTCGCTCCGCCTATAGCGGCTGTAGAAGCTAATGAATACGGTATCGATATAACAGATAACTTCTGACATGACCCAGGATGGAGGGATAATATGATCTTTGATAATATGGATATCATCCACATGGTCGAGTAGTACGTCCTGAGGATGAGAAGAGAAGGGCTGGACCGATATCTTGTACCACCACATCTCATACATCATGAAGATTCAGATTTGAATGAACATCTAGAGGAATTTCTCTGGTTTATGCACGAGCAAGGAATAGTCATGATGGGTTTTGCACCGCAATTTCCCCGATTCTTAGGAGGCTCGACCATGGACTGGTATGACGCGATGCCACTGGAAGGACGTTAGAATTGGTACTTTATGGAGAGATCTTTCCTCCACTACTTTAGGGCATATCAACCATACCTGGATGAGCTTTGCTGGTGGTTGGCACTATAGGTAAACCGACATAATACCGACTGGCAAGATATCCCTCCTCCACAGCCTTCCATGTACACTCATCTAGATTACATGAGTCCTAATTATGTCGGAACAAGTCTATTTAAATTCGGGAGCTCTTCTGGGACAACACATCTAGAAATCCAAGAACTATATGGTCCTGAACAGGCATTGAGTAACCACACAGACCAACAGAAGTATCTCGGCCTGAATATAGATGAAGGTGCATGAGATGCATTTTGAGAAATCTATACCAACATTACAACATATGATGCCCGTATGGAGGAAACATTTGCCAACATACAAACCATGGTATCCGAATTTCGTATAGCCATAGAAGGAGTCAAAGCGGAGCCAAATATGGCAGAAGAAAACCCAGAAGAGGATCCTAGGAAAGATCTTGAGGAAGATCTTGAGGAAGATCCCGAGGAAGATCTTGAGGAGGACCCCGAAGAGGATCTGGAAGAAAATTTTGATAATGGTATCCCAGCTCAGCACGCGCCAAACTGGATCTTTAAGCTATAGACTTTAGAGGATTTAGATGAAGAGGTGGAAGAATTTGTGGACTCCAGTGAATCAGATCACAACAAAGTCGATAACTTAGGGTATGAATCAGAGACTTTCTCGAATGATGAGCTAAATCAGTTACCGGGAGATTTTGAGTACGAGGCTCTATTCCCCAATGGCATGATGGTTGATTATGACAGCTACACCTCTTCTCTAGAGCATGACTCATTGGGTGCCTTATGGTCTGCAGCAAGTGATGATTCAGAAGACTTTACGGAGTTTGACTTGGACAACGAACATGTCATTAACATGATTCGGGATGAGGGGTAAGAACCCTCTCTTGAATACATTATAAAGAGAATTCGTGCAGAGAATGAACTAGCTCAAAATAGTTATCAAATTCGGAGCCCGTACTTAAGGGAAGTTTACCCCATATTATATGATGGAAATACAAGGCCATGCCCTCACATCTGTGAATTTGTGCAAATGATGAATGATGGGTACATTCACTATGCCCATTGGCCCGAAAGGTTCTGCTGGACTCTCCGAGGAAAGGCAGTCGTTTGGTATGAAGGGCTGACATTTTACCAGAAAATGTTCTAGAATATTCTGGCCAAATAATTCATCGACTACTTCATATAGGTCGGCCCATCGGAAGACACAACCCCCGAACTAGACAGGCATGCAAAACCTTTGCTGTACTGGGAATGGGAAGCCACCAACGTCGCTTGCCTGATATTAAGGGAATCAACCAAAGAATACCTATGGTATATAAACAAATACCACGACAAGCCAGTCCTTTACGATGATAGCTAGATCTGTTCGGCGGAAGTGAACCAAATGATGGAGCCTCCTCGTCCGTCTATATGATCAGGTAGGAATCTAATCCTGTCCTATGCTAAATCTTATAAGAGAACCTCGTTGTTCCAGAAAAGCAGCATGAAAAGGTTCTCTACATGTAATGGCCCTTTGTAGCCAAGGCACCAATTTCCCTGAACAAGCCAATCGACTTGGGAGAGATACCCCTCGATGAGGATTTTGACGAGTTTAAAGTCTTCAAAACAACAAACTCGACAATCCAGGTGGTCAATCCTATCATTAGAGGAGGAAAAGTCGCTAGATCAGTAGCCCCAGCTGCACCAAGGGCTGAGCCCCCCATACCTCCTACTTTTATCAAGTCCTGAGAACAGATAAAAAGCTCGATTGTGGATCAACTGAAGGCCACTACAACTAAGATAAGTACCTAGGACCTACTCCTGGCCTCTCAAGATCATAGGCTCGCTATCATTAAAAAGTAGATGGAAATTGAAACATCTCCTCTAGCATCCTCGGAACAGGTCTGTGCGCTACTCAATAACTAGACTAGCACTGTTATCCCTAACATTGTCTTCTCAAGCTCAGATCTACCTAATGAAGGCATTCGCTATAGTAAGGCTCTTTACTTGAAGACTAGTGTCTTTCGGTTACATCATGCCCTGCATAATGACTGATGATGGCTCATCACTAAATGTTTATCCTAAAGATATTCTGCCAATCCTAGGACTGGCCAAGAAGGACCTAAAGAAATCGATAATAGTCATCAAAGCTTACGACAATTCTAAAAGGACCGTCATCGACACGTTCGAAGCTAAAGTCACTATCGATGAAATCTCATCTATAGTACTCTTCACAGTCATAGATATCCTCGGTAACTTTCTCTATTCTACTTGGAAGACCATGATTCCATGCTTTGGTAGGAGTTCCATCCACCCTGCACCAGAAGATCAAAATCTCATTCTGTGGAAAGATTGTTACCCTAGAAGCCGATGAAGCCTCAGTGATAGCAACATTGAAGATGGAAGAAAGCAACATGAAAGGGTCTACCACAGCCACAATTAGCCAGGAAGTGAACAAGCAATCAGAGGTGTGCTAGTGCCCATGGATTCAGGGATACATATAGAAGCACCCTACTCCTGGAAAAGGGTTAGGAGCCTATACCGACCTTCAATATAGAGGCAGGAGAATGGAAGCCCGCGGGACTCGGTTATATAGGCTCTCGAAGAGTTGTTCACAAGATAACCTTTCAAAAGAGGCTACAACAGCCCTACAAAGGAACCTCCGAGCCTGTTACTCATCAGGGGAAGACCGTTCTGGGATTTAAGATTTTCTCAGGCGTAGTCAACTACAGCAAATATGGCAAAAGTTTCATAACCTGTGTAGAGAAGGCTAGTCACTAGCTAGATGTAGGGGCAATCCTGGATCAGAACAAGAATGATAAACAGGTGCAACCGAAGAAGGTCAAGAAGCTGAGTAGAGAGGAACAAATCCTTGACACCCTAACCAAGCACCTTCAGGCACAACTTAGGATAGTAAAGGAAGCAAGAAGCAAGGGAGGTAGCTTGAACCAAACCATCATGGACATGGTCGTGACTATGAAGCGCAAGGCAAAGGTACAAGAGGAAGATGATGAGGATATCCTGCTAAAGCCAGGTGCCATAGGAGAATCATCCGCAGCGGAGCCAGACCCTATTGATTAGGATGAGTCTTTTGTTTCCATTTTTAGCATGTTTAAAATGAATAATGTACTTTATGATGATAATAAGATGAAGAACTTTGCTTACTTAGATTGTGTTTCTGATTACAATTCCATGCATCCATTCGAGCATTCATCTAGCATTTTTAACATCGATAATGATATCATAAAAGAAATTAATTTAAACATTGAAGATGATCCAAAAATGGTATACATTTCCAATCAATTGCCCATTGAACAAGAGAGAGAACTGATAAAGGTATTGAAAAATCATGTTTTATTCTTCACTTGGTCTCACGAGGATATGCCTTGACTTGATCGGCACATCGCCGAGCACAAGATCACCATGGACCCGAAAATTTGGCCGATGAAGGAGAAGATGAGAAGAATGCATCCAGAGTGGGCCAAAAAGGTCAAAGTAGAGGTGACAAAATAGATCAAGGAAAATTTCATCGAAGTTATTGAGTATCCCACTTGGCTATCCAATGTAGTCCCCGTACCCAAGAATAACAGTGATGTCCGAGTTTGCATCGACTTCTGGGATTTGAATAAGGCTACCGCTCAGGATGATTTCCCGCTACCACACATTAATGTTCTGGTAGACAGCACGGTGAGAGCGGCCATGTATTCCTTTATGGATGGATTCTCGAGATACCACCAGATCCTTATGAACATAATAGACAAGTTCAAAACCACATTCATCTCAGAATGGGGAACTTATTATTTCAAAGTAATGCCTTTCGGACTCAAGAATGCAGGGGCAACCTACCAGCTAGTAGTCATGACCTTACTGCATCACTTGATCTATAAAGAAGTCACAGTCTATGTGGATGACATGCTTGTGAAATCTGTTTCACTAGAAGAACACACGGCAGTAGTAAAATGATTCATCACAAGGATTGAGAAGTACAACCTCCGTTTGAACCTAAAATAGTGCATATTTGGCGTCATGTTAGACAAATTACTAGGGCATGTGGTTAGCTAAAGAGGCATAGAAATGGACCCCGACAAGGCCAATGCTATTAGGGAAATGCCTGTGCTGAAGACCGAGAAAGAAGTAAGAAGTTTCTTAGGATCTATACAGTATGTCAGTCACTTTATAGCGCGGTTGACCACCACATGTGAGCCTATCTTTAAACTCTTGAGGAAACAATAGCCGATAGAGTGGAACGACTAATGCCAGGAAGCCTTTGATAAAATTAAAGCTTACCTGATGAACCCTTCGGTAATGAAACCGCCGATTCTTAGAAGTCCACTCATTCTCTACTTGGCGATAGAAGAAACGTCTGTGAGGGCCATGCTAGTTCAAGAATATGAAGACAAGAGGGAACATGCAGTTTATTACCTCAGTAAGAAATTGCTAGAGTATAAGACTCAATACACCATCATGGAAAAGACTTGTTCCGCCATGGTCTGGCTCACCAAAAGCTCAGGCATTACTTCCAATCGTAGAGAATCCAAGGAGTCATGAAAGTGGATTTGATGAAGTACTTATGTCAGGCTCCCTAACTAACTAAAAAATGAGCAAGGTGGCTCTTGTTACTATCAGAGTTCGATATTAAGTACGTAACAAAGAAGACCATCAAGGGTAGAGCAGTGGCTGAATTCCTAGCAAATCAACCACTTGAGGATGGAGAACATGAAAACCTAGAATTTCCCGATGAATGTCTCGTAGCCACCTCAGAGAACCCCAGAGGATGGACCATGTTCTTCGATGGCGCCGTTAATAAGCGAGGAGCTGGGATGGGAGTTATCATCTTTACGCCAGACGGAGCACTCATATCTCTATTAAAATGCTTAGAATTTCTCACCATGAATAACAGGGTAGAGTATGAAGCTTGTTTGTTCAGAATGTCTGCCTTAATCACTCTCAGAGCAGACAAAGTCAAAATTATCGGTGATTTGGGTTTGGTCATCAAGCAAGTCATAGGGGACTGGGAACTAAAGGAGGAATCCCTCAGGCCTTACTTAGAAGCTATATGGAGAAAAGCCACAATGTTCAACGAATGAGAATTTAGTCACATGCCTCGCGAGGAAAATCAGATGGCAGATGCACTGGCCACTTTAGCCTCCATGTGGGAAGGTCCTAAAAAATAGCCAATCAGACCCTTTGTTATGGAAACAGCCTGATCTCCTTACTACGTCTGCACAATAAAAGACACCGCAGAAGAAGGAACCCCTTGGTATTCAGACATCATCAGGTTCCTTGAAAATGATGAATTCCAGACTGAGGCTACGGATTTCGATAGAAATACGCTGAAAAGGCTTGTTGTGTGATTCTTCCTGATTAAAGGAGATCTATTCAAAAGGATCCTTGACAGCCTACTACTAAAATGCCTGACACAACAAGAAGCTAAAAGGGTGATGAAAGAAATACATTCGAGAGAGTGTGGTCCATATATGAACGATATCGTGATGGCAAAGAAAATCTAGAGAATGGGCTACTTTTGGCTAACCATGCTAGCTGATTATATTTAAGAAGCAAGGACTTGCCACGCCTGTCAGATATACGGAGATGTGAGCCATTTACCTCCGATAACATTGTAAAGCTTAACAATACCTTGGCCATTCATGGCCTGGGGCATCGAAATCGTTGGTGAAATAAAACCTTCTTCGACCAACGGTCATCACTTCATTGTAGTAGCAGTTGATTACTTTTGCAAGTGGGTTGAGTAGAATCATATACAAGCATTATAGCCAAGAAAATTGCTCGATTTATTCAGCGACACATCTTCACCATGTACGGCATTCCTTATCATGTGGTGAGTGGTAATGGTGTACAATTCTAAGGAGAAACAGCTGATCTTATTGAAAAGTACAGGATTGAACATCATCGCTCTTCGCCTTATCGTCCTCAAGCCAACGGAGCTATGAAAGCAGCTAATAAGAAACTCAAGAAAATCCTCTCTAAGATGATTTCTAACTACCGAGATTAGGCAAATCATTTTCCCTATGCCTTGTGGGGATATAGAACCAGTGTCAAGACTCCTACAGGTCAAACTCCTTTTTCTATAGGATGGAGCCCATATTGACCGTTGAGATAGAAATCAAGTCTTTAAGCATAGCTCTTGAAGCCATACTTCCTGAAGATAAATGGGCAAAAGCGAGGGATAAAGAACTAACCTTGATCAATGAAAAGCGATTAGCTGCATTGGAAAACCTACAGTTATACCAACAGTGCATGGTTAGAGCTTACAACTACAAAGTCAAGGGGGGAGAGCCAACCTTTGAAAATCGCCGATTTAGTCTTGAAGCAATCTCGCAAAACACACACGGATGCTCAAGGGAAATTCCAGCTGAACTGGGAAGGACCGTACATGGTAAGGAAGACTCTCAGTAAAGGGGCGGTAAAGATCTTGGATCTGGATGCCAACGAATTTGTGAATCTGGTCAATCGCGATAAGCTGAAGCACTATCTTGTGTATAAAAATGATAATAATAATAATAAAGACTGTCAAGAGCTGGTAAGGGCTCTTGAGCGAAAGTAAAGACTCTAAAACAAAAGAGTGGATCCTTGGGTAAAATCCGTTCGGAGCCTCAAGCAACGGTGGGCATTTCTTAGAAATAAATACCACTTGTCCTCCATGATAAATAATATCTTTTATAGTAACATGTTCATGTTAAAAATACTTAATGAGTGCATTAAATGGAAATTGTGAATTATTTAATGAAATACGCATTCAAATAACATCTTTTCATCTTTATTACACATAAAGGTGCAGTACGAATAGGGAATGGAAATGACAAAGAAAAACAACAAGGCCTAATGCCTTTATTCTCCCACGGGAACAAGAAGACACATAATGGCAAGCTCAAGGACCCTCAAGGAAGCTGTGGAGTCTCTGCGTCTCAATGAGCCTCTCTACAAGGGTAGGAAACCCACGAGTACTTGCAACCCAGATACGATAAGCCTCCAAAGGGTGAATATCAAAAGGCACGAAGTAATTCATCTCCACCTGAGTGGAACTAGTCCACCTTATGTTGTGATGATAGTGTATAGGACAACTCTGGGCCAATCAAGGTGCACAGGGATGCAAGAAACCTTTGAGAATGGCCGTATTGCCTACATAAGCAACCAGGAGAGTGGGTGATAATCTCGGAAAGGGCAATGAGGACCACGCTGCCTCTGACAACATCAGTAGTCACATGCAAGATACCCCACCAAGGGCAAACCCAACGAATATCCTCAGTAGCTCGGCTACCTATGAAATCAACCCACTTCTCGATAATAAAGTCTCTATGAGGACAATTGCCAATATGAACTATAGAGCCCTGCACCTAATAGGCCCTCGGATGATAATACATGCTTGTGGGAATAGCCAACATGAAAATATTATCCTAGAGCTAAATCTACAAAAGCAACAAATGACAAAAAAAATGAAAATAAAAAAAAGAAAGAAAAAAAAGAAGACAAAAAGAAAAGGAAAGATAGCCTGCTGGATTGAAAACCTGAAAAGGTGGTCCAGGCAAAAATTAAGGCAGGCCTGATGGATTGAAAACCAGAAAGGGTAGTTCATACAAAAATAAAGGCTTAAATAAAAAACTTACCTGAAGAAGAAGCCCGCTACCCCTGGTAGTAGCTTTAGTTCCATTCCGAGAAGTACACACGAAGATCAGCGTCTCAGCCAAACTAACCATAGTGGGATATTTCCCCTCTAGCATCTGATCAATGATAGTCATGAAGGCAAAACTATAAACCATAGTGGGAACCTCGCAAAGGAAAAACCCTAACAAAAGTAGACAAATGAGCGAAAGCCGACTCACCCCTGACTATGTCAAAAGCCACATCCAGCCTCAAGCCATCATCACAAGTCAATCGACACCTGTCGAATTGCTATAACTAAAAATGATTCATCAATAAATCAAAAAATTTAGGGCGATGTGCTAGGATAATTGGAGGCATATCGGCAGAGGACTGGAGAAGCCCACAGAACTCCTAGTATAAGGGGATTAGCTCATGATCCCCGAACCGAACCATATTGTTAATAGGATCCCAGAACCTGACAGCAGCTTAGATTACATTGTCCTTGACAAAGATGCTTTAGTACTCCTTTATGTGCGCCAAACCATAAACCCCGAGACTATCCCAATCATCGGAATTCTTCATATAAACATTCAGATCGGCATGAAAATAGATGTAACCCTCCATGGCAAAATTTTATAGGGGTAACGGTTCGCTATACATAGTTTATAGGGTAATTTGCCAATATCTGGCAGATTACCTCGATAAACTTGACCAATAATGAAAAGGAAACACAAGGCAAGGGAACAAAGAAGATTTTATTTATACGAAAACACGTTTATACAAAAGGAGGCACTGCAAATGGCCCAAAAGAAAGTAAAGCATAACAGAAAAATAAAAGAAAAGAAAAAGCCTATCTAATCGCCAGATGGGAAAAATCCAAGAGGATCACCTTGTCCCTGTTGCGGCTGCTGCAACGGGCCATCCACCTAAAGTAACCCCAATTGAGCTCGGAGCCGTCGAATCTCCAACTCCAACATTTTAACATAAATCATTCATATGCATTTTATGACTTGCCATGCATCATCATTAATATAATAAAATAACAAACATACCACCATGTCTGAGTTTTAGGCATTATGAAGCGCTGCTGCCCTTGAATATACCCCTAGTGGGAGATGCTATTAGTAATAGGCACCTACAAGAATGATAGATCAAAGCAAGTTAGAACTGTTGCAACCCAAAATCTAAAGGCAAAAGAAGAAAAGACAGAGGAGACTAACATAAGTGGCGCCAGCAGTATGGAAAGTCACCGGATGCTCAGGATCTAGATAAGGCAGGATGACTGGAGTATAAGTGCTCAGGTCGGGGTGGTACATCATGAACATGGGGGGCTTGTACTTGACCCCTCGATGCCCCTCCACCATCGTCAGGCCCTGAGGTGGTATAGATGATGCCGAAGAGCTACCTACATGGGTAGAAGTAGTCGCAGGTCTCTTCCTACCCTAGTGATCCTGCAAAAATAACAGACCAAGGTTGGGTAAGCCTAACTAAGCGTGATAGCCAAAAACAACGACAACCATAAAAGAAAGGAAAACTCATGCTAATAAAAGGGGAAGTACCATCATCTGGATAGCCTTGGGCAAACCTGATCTGGCCTGACCATTAGGGGCAAAAGTCGATGGGGCAGAGGCCTCAAGGATAGAAGCCGAAGGATCATCATCCTTAGGAGTGTTATGGATATCCCACTTGTTGGAGATGTGAGGTGATATCCTACATTGGAAATATAATAGAATTGTGAGTGGTATATAAGTGGAGTAGATTGGGCTTCACACAAGCCAATTGGTTTTGTGTTAGATGGGCTTAACCCTACTTATATGCTCACTCACCTATTGAGCCCAACACTCTTAAGGCCCATGGATTATCTACATGGTATCTAAGTGGAAAAAGGCCCAATGGCCAGAAGATCCTAGGTTCGTGTTTGAAGTCCTGGTAGAGTTTGGGCTAGCAGAGAAATGCTAGACCCGATGTTGACCTTGAGCCTCAGAGATGATAGGCCAAGGAATATTAGTAAGAGGCAACTGGTCCAGGCCTAGTTGCACTCCGCATTAGAAATATAATAGAATTGTGAGTGGTATATAAGTGGAGTAGATTTGGCTTCACACAAGCCAATTGGTTTTGGGTTAGATGGGCTCAACCCCACTTATATGCTCACTCACATATCGAGCCCAACACTCTCGAGGCCCACGGATTATCTACACTACTTAGGCGCAATAGGAAAATGATCCATATCCAGCCATCCAAGCAGCTACAAATGGCAAAACTCCTCGTATCCCCCAACCCGCTCCGGGAAGGTGCTAAAGATACCCTCGGAGGCCAATCATGCAAAGTTAGGCAAGTGACGAGCCTAAAAGACCCACCGAGGCACCTCAAGAGGAATAGAACGTAACCTAGGAGGAAGATGCTAACCTTGAATGTGATCTCCTAGGTACCACTCCAAAGAGAAGAGGGTCTCTATGATCAGTCGGGTGTTCACAAACTCCCTAAATAATCTCATAACCTCCGGCCAGTGAAGAGCATGCCCTAAGGCTGCATCCTAATTTAAAAAAAAGAAAGCCAAACATCGGTACAACGATTGTAGCAGACATAGCAATTACAGCAAACCAAGGAAATTATGAGACATACCTGCTCCGAAGAAGAGTACGAAGACGGGCAGAAAGAGCAAAATCGGACTCCATTTCCCAACCGCAAAAATAGTGTGGCAGTCGAGGGCAGAATGGGAAACCACTGCTGGGTATGAGCTTGGTCCTTAGAAGGATCCCCATCTTGAAAAACCAGATCTGCAAGCAGTCAAGAAAAAGATCAGAATACCAAAAATGGACAAAATACTCATAAAGAAAAGAGATAAATCTCAAGACAAGACTTGAACTTGTTGATCCTATTCCTCACGCACTGGTTAAGAGCCTAGTACAAGTGACCCAATACCTTTTGACCCCATGCGTACTCGTCAAAGCGAGATGGATCTATCAAAGCCGACAGAATATAGAGATTCATGACCAAACCCCTGGTAGGAAAACATAGCCATGACAAGGTAGCAGCCATAAAAGCTCTAGCCTCGCAGGCAGTAATCAGATACCCTCTATCCTAGAGGTCCAAAAAGTCATGCGTTTCTCATAAGAAACTCGGCCCGGCTTGTCTCCGGAGTATCCAATCAGAGCTTTAATGATCTCGACATTGAAATTATCATAAGTGAGATAAGCATTGAAATGGATCACATTACCGTGGAAGGGTAGGCCTGTGATAGCGCAGTAATCCAACGGAGCGATGGTATACTCCTCGCAATAGAAATGGAAAGTATGGGTAGTATCAGACCACCTGTTCAAGATGTAGGTAGATGTGCCGGCTGGGATGTATGGATACTTGCGGTGCCTGACATACTTGCAATTCTTGACCATCCTCCCCAAAGACATCTCGGCAACAATGGCCTTGGCACCGGGGGATAGCACCTTATACCACTTATGAAAGTGGGTAATGCTAGCGCCGTTGGTAACCTAAACAATGCATACACATGTATCACACCAATTTTTGATAATTCACACCATTACCAAAAATAATAAATCATCACTCAATAATAAATCATTGCATTAAATAAATTTTTTGCAACAAAAATAAATAAACAATAAAATGTATAGGTCTTGGCGCGAAATAAAAACAGCTGTAAGGCTTACCAAAATCCGAGAAAGATGGTCAGAAGGCAGAATAAAATCCCCAGGACCTATCTCGTGATATATCCAATTTGGAGGGAGCTCGTACAAAGCCTCGGCCGTAACCTCAGAAAGTTCCACTTGTTCGCCATCAATAAGCACATTCCAAGTAGTCCCTTGAACGGCTAGTAGATCCAAGCTAATGTTATAAAGCTTGAACCACATCGAGAACCCGGAGAATCTGAAGAGAAGGGGCAGAAAAGGGAAGAAAATAAAAGAAATCATCATCGAAAATAGCTCGGAGGCAAACATTTTTAAAAATCGGGAGCAGAAAATGCAAAAGGAAGAAGAGAGAATTGTCGGTGAGAAGAAAATGGGAGCCAAGTTGATGTTTTTATAGACCACTGGTAATTAGCCCGTCGGCTAATTACCTATCCAGCTATCACGCGTTTACGTGTAATGGCTATAAAAGTTACCGTTACATAAGTAATTAGCCCGCCGGCTAGCTACGTACATTTTTAAAATTTTTACAATTTTGCATTTTTCATCCATTTTCAGCATTGTTTTCAAAATGAGCGGACCTAAAATTTGTTTTTACACAGTCACACATGCATCAAGCATCCAAAAATATTTATTTTGACCCCTGGTCAATTCCTTAACCTTACGCAACTCATTAAAAATTTTTTAATCAAAGGGGCAAAATATATTTTGTTTCAAAATTTCTCGATAAAAAATATTTGTAACTCATTGTATCCCACACACACTGTTTTGTTTGTTTCGCATACGACAAAATTTCTAGCACGAAATTTATGTATGCGAGGGGCAAACTATTAGCACAGGCCCGTTTTGGCCCGATGAGGAATAATGCCTATTTCTTTCAGCGATCAGATAAATGAGCAAAAAAGGACCGAATTGTCATCCAAAATCTAAAATTCAAAAATTCACATTCGAGGAAAGCTCAGATTTAACAATTCCTACTAAAAAATCAAAAAGTCAAAGTTTGGTCAAACATAGGTAATTAGCCCGCGAGCTATTTACCGATCTAAAGTAAAAAAATCAAATCTTACCGAGATTCGGCCAGGATTTACGGGATCTGATGTAAAATCCTGCTAGAGTGGTAATTAGCCTGTCGGCTATTTACCTATGTAATGAGCCTGCCAGCTAATTACCACCCTTCTATATAAAGGGGTGCACCCCCCTCATTTGAACAGAGATGGAAATTTTTAAAAAATCCAAACTTACCTTTATATCCTAAAAATCTGTCAAAATAATCCCAGATCCGAGTTCTATCACCGACATTTGGTATAACCTCACTTCACGATCTTTTATATCAAGATCCTACAGTGATTTTCAGTCTAAAAACGACCAAATCTCACATTTTCCTTTAGAAATAATCCAAGATTAAAGTCATAACTCGGGTTAAATCTATTTTCTAACCAAATTACAACTTGACAATTTCGGTCCTGCACCGGCTTCCAAGTCATCCTGGATAGACGAAACGTTAAATTGAGGGTAATTGGCTCTGAGCCCAACTTTCAAATTCATTAAAACACATTTTTATTGCTTTATTACTGTATGTTGCATTTCATTTCTCTAGTTAAGTGAGCCACTAGTGCCACTTAAATTATAATATGTGTAAATAAGCTCGCAGGTACGGACAAACATCCAGAATGTGAGGAAGCTCTATCCAAGTTCCCGGGTCAAAACCCAAGCGCTCCCGTTACTCTGTCGAAATTTTGGTAGCAAATATCTATATACTAAGTCATTATAATGCCAGTTTTATTTCTTGAATTTAATTTTTAAATAAAACCGTTGTAATACAGAAATTACCACAAATTCCAAGATTCTAAAATTAATCCAAATAATTTGAACAATATGAGTAACTATTACGTCTGAACTCAGAATCTCATTTTCTTTTCGGTATAAAAATCCCATTTCAGAATAATATACAATAATTCCAGGTGGAGCTGAATCCGGTGGCGACTCTATTACTATTTTTAAATAAAGTAAAATCTTTTATTTAAAAAATATCTTTTCTCAGTAAAATGTGCAAACGTGTTTCTCAACGTAATCACATTTTTTTGCCAACAAAGCCACTGCAATTAAGCAAATTGGATTCTCTCAAACTCGACCAAACATCGCGGTTTTCTCATACCGCAATAAACCGAAGCGCGCCCCGCGCTCCTTACCCCTGGTGCAAACCTGCAAAAGTTCTGCCCGATCGCAGGCATAACCCGCGTGGGATATGATTTTTGGAAAGGGGAGCAATATTTTGCTCCCCAAGCCTATGAATAGGCTTTCCCCTCACCCTTTCAATTTGCACCAAGCTCAAGCATAAATCCCAAGTTAAAATTCGCAAAGATTAATCTCTCGGGTAATCGAGCAAGTTTTTTTAGGAGCTTGAATTTATTTGAGCACCTCTAGTCTATGTTTTTGGGTGGGGGTTCTGGAGTGGTCTAGCGACTACTCGAGGCTCCTTAGTTCTTCCTCTTGGGAGGTTTTGGTTGGTGGGGTTCGTGTGGATACTCATAGAGGCTATCCTAAGCTTGGAGGCTTATGCAAGGAGGTTTTGCTAAAGCACGCTTCAGCTGGTAAGCTTTCTTTCTTTTTCTTTCAATTATTAGGTCTTTTTCTTTAAGCGTTTTTAGACTTAATAATTATGCTTAGATTGTTTTGCATGCTTAGTTTATTTTACGCTTAGGTTATAGCTTAGAGTTATAACATGCTTAGTATAAAATATATATGTTAGGATGTAATTTAGAATTATGGTATGTCTAGCCCTTTGCATGCTAACCTAGGTAAAGAATTATTTAGTTAAGGCTTTATTTAATTTATATGCATCCATTAGGAGTTCTTGAGGACATGGACAAAATTTTGAGTTTCCGTCATGCCTGTTATGCATGTTCAATTTGACTGTCAGTTTCTAATAGTGGTATCAGAGCCATGTTATTTAGTTGATAACTAAGTTAGAAGTGAACTGAATATTATTTTCTATATAAAATGATTACTGTTTATTTAATTGTTTGGAATAATATATATGAACTTGTGCTTTTCATTTCAAGGTTAGAAAATATTTGTGAATAATTTTAGATAAGCCTGCTCAACTTACTCAAATTATACAAGTTTCAATAATTTATTTAAATTATATGAGTTATAGATTCTTCCAATTTACATGAATTGGAAGAACAAAATTTATTAGTTCAAGAGAATCCATTGGTCTTCGAGTTTGTATCCGTATTTGTTCTGGCTAAGGATTGGACTTGGTGTATACTCACTTCAAGGGAACCTATCCTACCTGGGAACCTATATCGGTGCAGCTTGAATTGACCAACATGGGATTAAATATGGAATTATTTATTTCTAGTATATAAGATGGTGCTTATATATGTTTCTATAACAAAGTAAAAATTAAATTTATTGAATAAAAACTTAAAGGAAATGTAATATAAATATAACAAATAAAAGTGTTAATTATTTTGCATATAATCTAGGTTGATGGAATAATTATAATAAAGAGCTTAAAACCACCTAAGGTTAGACCTTATAAATTAATTCTAAAATTCCCTAATTTAATATAAGTTATTATAAATATGTTCATCTGATAAAATCCTAGATTGGGTGAGACGTTTAACACCAATAAAATCCTAAAGTAAATATTTTAAGGCAAGTTATAGTCTTCCTTACTCAAATTTATAATACGATCTCTTTGGGCTATCAAAGTACTATGCAAAGTGTTCGTTCTAGTCCACATTGATTGATTGTAAAGTTTTGGATAGGGTTTGCCTTAATGGAACTGGGGTTATCCACCATAAAATTGGGGGCTAGGCCCAGATCTAAGATATATTCAAGGAGATGCTAATATAAGAGCACACGTCCCTTAGGATTAGGGAACTTGAATGTATTAGCAATTGCATATGATGCAAATGGAATGAGATTCCAACTATAACTTACTATTGTGAGTTGACTCATAAAATTAGGGGTCGTAATAGACTAGTTATAGATGCTACCTACTAGGAAATTTAGTTGGGCTAAAATTCCCGAATTCAATAGAATGGGCTATTGTAAATTTTGAAGAAAATAGTAGGACAAATGTATTTAATTAAAAGTCCTTATATTAAATACATGTACTTGAACTAATATCTAAACTCCTTTTCTTTTTTATGTCTTAGGTTGAAAATGACTTCCAACATTAATCTCCGAATGGCTCGAACTTTTCTGATTAGTTCCAAGCTGTGAGAATTATTCTCATATCCAAAGGAATTGCCTATCTGCTAACTGAAATTTTCCCTATTGGACCTGATATTGAGGATCATGTGGAAAATGAGACCTGGTTGAAACACAGGAAAGATCGTGAGACTGCCATGTGTATCATATTGGGGTCCATGAATCCTAAGCTTCAAAAACAACATGAGAACATGACCTTAGAGGACATAGTTCTCCACCTTGAAGAGCTCTTTTTGGAGCAGGAAAGGACAGAGAGGTATAAGACCACCAAGCTCATTTTCTAAACTAAGATGTAGGCTGTCACCTCTTCCTCTCAGCATGTACTAAAACTCTTGAGATACCTTGAGAAGTTGAATCGATTGGGATTCGAAATGAATCATGACTTGAGCATTGACCTTGTGTTGATGTCCTTGACAGATAGTTACTCAGGCTTTGTGACTAACTATTATATGAATAAGATTAATTTTACCATCCCTGAATTAATCAAAATGCTGAAAATAGTAGAACATCAGATCAGGAAAGATTAGAAGCCTCTACTGTTGGTTGAGAAAGGCAAGGCTTCTAAGAAAAAGAAGCAAGCACTGGGTGCCAAGAAAAGAATCAGTAAGAAGAAGAAAGAAAAGAAGACATCTAAGTATGTCTGCTTCCAGTGTGGGAAACTGGAACATTAGAAGATTGATTGCAAAGCTCTTGCTTCTAACATTTAAAGAAGAAGCCTGCAGAGGCATCTACTTCAGGTATGTTTATGATTGAAAACTATGCTACTTTTCCTCATGAATCCACTTGGGTATTAGATACTGGTTGTGGTTCTCATATCTATACTTCTATGTAGGGACTAAGGTACAGTAGAAGACTTGTAAAAAGGGAGATGGTTGCGTGTGGGAAATGGAGCCGAGTTGCTGCATTAGCCGTAGGAAGCTTTAATCTTATTTTGCTAAGTGGAATTGTTTTAGTTTTGAATAATTGTTGCTACATTCCGAGTGTTACTAAGAATATTGTATCTATTGTGTGTTTAGCAGCAGAAGGATTTGAGATTTTATTTTTGAATAATAATTATCATATTCATTTGAATAATGTTCTTTATGGTTATGGGATGTTGAAAGGTGGCATTTATGTTCTTGATACTAAAATAGAAGTTTTTAATGTAAATAATGTGAAGAAAGTTAAGTTAGATAATGAGAATTCCTTCTACTTATGGCATTGTCGTTTAGGCTACATAAACAAAGATCGCTTAACCAAGTTGCATAAACATAGAGACTTGGGCCCAATAGACTTAGAGTCTTATGGTGATTACGAACCTTGTCTAAGAGGAAAAATGACAAAGTTACCTTTTCAAGGAAAGGGTGAACGGGCCATGAGTACATTGGAACTTATACATACTGATGTGTGTGGTCCAATGAGTGTTCAGGAACTAGGAGGATACTTCTACTTCATAACCTTTATTGATGATTATTCATGATACGGTTATTTGTATTTAATGAAGCATAGGTTTGAAAGTTTTCAAAAGTTTAAACTATTTAGAGCTAAAGTAGAGAAACAGCTTGAGAAAAGTATTAAAACACTTCGATCAATCGAGGTGGAGAATACTTAAGTCAGGAGTTTCAGGATTATCTAAAGGAAAATGGGATAGTTCCCTAGTGGACCCTTCCTTATACGCCCCAACACAATGGAGTGTCAGAAAGGAGGAATTAAACTTTATTAGATATGGTTCGGTCCATGATAAGCCATGCGGATCTTAATAAATCCTTTTAGGAATATGCACTAGAGAGCACAGTTTATGTATTAAACAGAGTGCCCTGTAAATCAGTTGATTTTACACCTTACGAGAGATGGTGTAATAAAAAGCCATCTCTAAGTCACTTAAGAGTATGGGGCTATCCTGCTATGGTAAGGAGGATATCGTCAGATAAGCTAAACGATAAATTTGACAAATGTCTGTTCATTGGATATCTGAAGGAAACTATTGGATATCTATTTTACCAACTTGAAGCACATAAGGTATTTGTGTCTCGGAATGCTCACTTTTTGGAAAGGGAATACTTACTTGCAAAAGTCAATGGGAGTAATATTAAACTAGAATTTTGAGAGGAAGAAATAGACAATCAGCTGATTGACCATGTTCTAAATATACAAGAAAGTGTGATCCAAGAATAGCCTATCGTAACACAATCATTGCGAAGATCAGGTCATGTTCATAAAGGTCCCGATATATATGGTTTTATCATCACTGATGATAATGAACTATATCTTATAGAGGATGATGAACCAAGGACATATGATGAGGCAATGAAAAGCTCAGATTTAGATAAATGGCTAAAAGCCATGAAATCAGAAATGGATTCCATGTATGAGAACCAAGTTCGGAATTTGGTTGATGCACCATAAGAGGTTAGACCAATCGGGTGCAAATAGTTCTTCAAGAAGAAGAATGACATGAACGGTAATATAATTACCTATAAAGCAAGGTTGGTTGTGAAAGGTTATAGTCAATGTGAAGGTATTGACTATGATAAAACTTTCTCACCGGTAGCCATGCTTAAATCCATAAGGATACTCCTCTCCATTGCTGCTCATTACGATTATGAGATCTAGCAGATGGATGTTAAAACAACATTCCTGAATGGGGATTTAGACTGGGAAATGTATATGACACAACCTAAGGGTTTTACATCTCAGAATGGCTCGAAGGTATACAAGCTACAAAGATCCATTTATGGAGTGAAGCAGGCATCCAGGAGTTAGAATATAAGGTTTGATAATCCGTGAACCGGATTTCTGTCCAAATGTTAATGAGCCTTGTGTTCACAAGAAGGTTAGTGGGAGTGCATTCGTTTTCTTAGTATTGTATCTCGATGACATTCTTCTAATAGGAAATGACATTTCTCTTCTTCAAAATGTTATGGTTGTCAAGAAAATTCTCCATGAAAGACCTTGGTGAAGCAGCATTTATACTAGATATAAAGATCTACAGGGATAGATCCAAGAGGATGTTAGTTCTTTCTCAAAGTACATATATAGACAAGGTATTGAATAGGTTTAAACTTAAGCATTTGAAGAAAGGTTATCTCCCGATGACAAAGGGGATAAACCTATCTAAGGCTGAGTGTCTAAAGACAGCTCATGAGAGAAATGAAGGATATACCCTATGCATCCGCGATAGGATCTATCATGTATGCTATGATATGCACTAGGCCGGATGTCACTCAGGCTTTGAGCTTTACGAGCAGATATCAACAGATCCAGATGAAAAGCACTGGATGGCCGTCAAGGCAATTCTTAAGTACTTGAGAAGGACTAAGGATGAGTTCTTGATATATGGAGAAGGTGAACTCACAATTAGAGGTTACACTGATGCGAGTTTTCAATCTGACAAGGATGACTTTAAGTCTCAGTCAGGTTTTGTGTATATGTTAAATGGAGGGGAGGTATGCTGGAGGAGTGCCAAGTAAGAAACTACTGCTAATTCAACCACAGAATCTAAGTACATTGCTACATGCAAAGTAGCAAAAGAAGTTATTTGGTTAAAGGGATTTATTGGTGATCTCAGTGTGGTGCCTGAGTTTGTTAATCCAATTACTTTGTATTGTGATAACAATGGTGCTATAGCTCAGGCAAAGGAACCACAGTCTCATCAGAAAAACAGACATGTATCCAGAAAGTGTCATATAATCAGGGAGATTGTTGATGCTAAGATAATAAGACTATAATATGTACCCACTGATCAAAACCTCGCGGATGGTCTGATGAAGCCATTGACTCAAGTTAAACATGACCAGTATATTAAAGCATATGGATTAAGACATATGGCTAATTGGCCTTAGTGCAAGTGGGAGTTTGTTGGATATGATGTATGCCCTTAAGACAATTAGGGAGATATATCTTAATTATGTAATAGTATGAATATTTTATTTAATAAAGGCATTTAATCTTTTGTTTATATCGGTGTGTTTATAAATATATTATGGCTGGTTGAAATATATTCTTTGACGTATGTATACAAAAGTCCTTAACGTGTCCTAGCATGAAGTCAGAGAAATTATTGTTGGACTATATTTAGTGAGATCTACTTCATGTGCAATTATGATTATGTTTAAACTATCTATAGTCATAGTTTCATCAAGAAAGGATATTGATGAAGTGAAAAGACTAGCATGTGGTCAACTTTCTTGGAAAGGGTCCAAGCAGTTAATCTCCTAAAGGACTGATGGTGGTGCCTTAAGTTTGACACATGGATATATCTGGGAGATATATTGGAGACCGCAGTAAGATAAACACTTGTTATATATATCAATGTGTTAGTGTTTATCTTCATGCAATAAGCTTTGGAAATATCCTCATACTTGAGATACTAGTTAACTTTTATGGTACTATTGTTATGCTTTGGGTCATTCCTATGCACTCATTAATTTAGGGTGTTATCGGGTGATTACGGGTATAGTGATGACATCACGTTGGTAAGCTGAGTAGTCAGAAAGAATTTATCTCTCCGGATATATTAAGGAGTTGTACTTGGCTGCTTGTTGAAGTAATGATTGCTATAAAACTCTGATCAGAGTATGTATTTGATAGAAATAGTTTCTAGTCAAACACACTATGGTAAAAGGTAATATACTTCGGTAACAAGTTAATAATTGGGATAGCTTGGAGCAACCTTGCTATTGGTGGGTTAACACTTTAACCGAACCCTATAAACCAGATGGTACTAATATTAAAGAATGGAAGGAGTTCATCGCATTGGACAACTATTGCATTAACCGGGATTAAGTCATAAGCATAAATGACATTCCGAGTAATGGAGGATGGTATACCCTTGCTAGAGGCGTACTACAGTCCTTTAAGGTAATTGAGTTCTATTCACGGTCTAGAACCTCGAGCCAATGGTTCCATTAGAACAAGGGCTGGTTAATAGTTCAATACTTCGGGATACTATAAGGTCACACACTTTGGACCTTTATCGGACTAAGTAAAGAACTAATAGATTTATTCTATTACAAAAATATTATATAAATAACAATTGGATTATTTTCTGATTGGTTAAAAATGATTAGATCATTTTAATACACCAAGAAATTTATTTTTGACTGGTAACTAATTTATTAGGGTAAAAAATAAATATTTATTTGAAAGGGATTAAAAGGGAATATTTGCCTCGGCGAGTTAAATTGGATCGAGAGTACAAAATATATTTTGTATAGGCTCGGGTGCGCGAAAATACATCGAAAGGTGCGCGAGCAATGCTAGGCATTGCTTGCGGTAGCCCAGCTTGGGCCGCGAGGCCCAACTCATGCACAAGGCAGGCTGCCATGAGCCTGTCTTGCGATAGCATATGCAGCACGCTGCATATGGGGCATAGCTAGTGGATCCAATTGGATCCACGAGCACGACCCGCGTCCCACATTGGAAAAAGGGGAGCAATATTTTGCTCCTCAAGCCTATAAATAGGCTTTCCCCTCGCCCTTTCAATTTGCACCAAGCTCAAGCATAAATCCCAAGTTGAGATTCGAAAAGATTAATCTATCGGATAATCGAGCAAGTTTTTTTTGTGGAGCCTGAATTTATTTGGGCATCTCTAGTCTATATTTTTGGGTGGGGCTTCTGGAGTGGTCTACCAACTACTCGAGGCTCCTTAGTTCTTCCTCTCGGGAGGTTTTGGTCGGTGGGGTTCGTGTGGATACTCATAGAGGCTATCCTACGCTTGGAGGCGTGTGCAAGGAGGTTCTGCTAAAGCACGCATCAACTGGTAAGTTTTCTTTCTTTCTCTTTTAATTATTAGGTCATTTTCTTTAAGCGTTTTTAGACTTAATAATTATGCTTAGGTTGTTTTGCATGCTTAGTTTATTTTATGCTTAGGCTATAGCTTAGAGTTATAACATGCTTATGTTATAGCTTAGAGTTATAACATGCTTATGTTATAGCTTAGAGTTATAACATGCTTAGTATAAAATATATATGCTAGGATGTAATTTAGAATTATGGTATGCCTAGCCCTTTGCATGCTAACATAGGTAGAGAATTATTTAGTTAAGGCTTTATTTAATTTATATGCATCTATTAGGAGTTCCCGTGGATATGAATAAAATTTTGAATTCCGTCATGCCTGTTATACATATTCAATTTAACTGTCAGTTTCTAACATTATAGATGAGGTTTTTGATGTAGAGCGTGAAATGATAAAATTAAGAGAAAATTAAATCCAATGATATCAAAAGCAGGAGCAATTTATAACAATTTTGTTATAAATGTCCATCACGAAAATGATTTAGGTGAAGGTTTCTTACATAAATAAGCACATCTTGTATTTTAGGTGAGAGTTGTCTTACATACAAGTGATAATGTCCATGTTTAAGCCATATGGGATATCAAACATACATACATGTTTACGAGGTGACATGATACTCCATTCGGCTCCTTTTTAAGAGTGTTTCTAGAGTTTTTGTTATGGTTTCTTTATATTTATCAATTTAGAATATTAATATAATTTTTTATATTTTTTTTATAATTTAGCATTATATTAATTAGAATAGAGATTAAGTATTAATGAAATTATAAATTGATAATATAAAAGAATTTAATGATAAAATGAATGATAAATAAATCATTCAATATGATAATGTGATTATGTAAAGAATATATATCCTCAAACCACATACACAATAAGGTTCCTGCATATATGAATGATAATGTGAACACATTGCTGGTTGAACTCATATAATACATTAATAATACAATACCAATAAATAATTTGCTAAAATAAATAATTAATAATAAGTATATGAATTGATCTATCGAATGGCCTGTGTAAATATATGGATTGAAATGATAAGCGTGATGCTGATGAATTATATGTGACCACACTGCGGGTTGAACTCAGATAATAATAACACAAAAATCAATGAATATTTACTTTGATGAAATGGCCTATGAAGTAGCTTAATGATGAACAAATGTTAAGTCGACACATTGCAAGATGAGCTCATATAATAATTTAATTACGTAACACCAATGAATAATTTACCAAAACAATTACTACTTAGGCTTGTTTGGCATTGTTGTTAAAGCTGTTTTCACGAAAAGCTCCACTTATAAACTTTTAATAAAATAACATATTTTTGCATTGGACAAACGATTTTGACTTTTAATACTAATTAATTAGCAACTGTCTGCTATTGATTTTCATAACTTTTCGTGACAGCAGCTTGGAAAAGCTTGAAAATAGAGCTTTTCGGAAAAGCAGTCTGGAAAAGTAATGCCAAACTAGCCCTTAGTAAGTAAATGAACTATGATAAAATTTCAAAAACTTTCTTCAATATTTGGATTCAAATTTGAACTCTTTCCAACCATAGTTGTCAAACCTGATCTAGTCCCTACAACCCCTACAACTAAAAAAGTTAGAGATTCAAGGATCAAAGAATCAACCGGATTTATGCCGCTTTATAATAAACCTAAAAAAATTATTATTTTCAATATCTTATAAAGTTTTGTCAAAGTACAAAAATTAGAACATAGTAGTTGATGCGCTAGGCGCACCCCCAAGGCGACAGGGGGTCTTGTTGCCTAGGCGCGAGGCTAAGGCGAAGATGCACAAAAAGGCGCACGTTAGGCGCATGAACTTAAAAAATATAAAATGGAAAGTTTTTCACTTCACTTTAAGAAAATTCAAGAATTCAAAGTTTATAACCATAAAACTAATAAAGAATACACAGTGTTCAAACTTCAAAGGCCCAAAATAGGACTGCCAATAAAACATAAAAACAAGACACCAAATGCAAATGAAAAGATCTAGACAACAACAACATTACCCCAATGCCTTCAAGGCTCTCGCACAAGTGGAGTAAGAGGGGGTCGGGTGTACGCAACCTTACCTCTGTAATTACAAAGAGGTTGTTTCCAATTGACCCTAAAGTGGAGTTGCAACAACCATCCGTGACTTCACAATAAATGAAAAGATCTAGACAATAGCTAAAAAACTTAATAAAGAGTAAAGAGTAATTGATAGAAGTAAACTTAGAAATAATCAAATAAAGAAATAATTTGTAGACTTAGCATGATAGAATAGATTCATAGAAGAAGTAAAGTGATAGTCAAACCAATTTCGAAATTGATAGATGTAAAAAGAAGTAATCTGTTAGAAGTGAACATGACATGATAGAATTAAACTAATAGAAGTAAAATATATGAAAGCAGAGCATAACTTATTAAAAACTGAATGATCTGTAGAACAGAGAAAGTGGAGGCGGTTTCGAACTAGAAGGATTGGTAATTGATCGGCCAGATTTTCAAATGCAAATAAAATAGAGAAAAGAGAACAGATATTATAGAGTAGAAGAGAGACAAAGGATGATTAGTATTATGTGTTAATTATGAATAAATTAATTAGGAATAAATAAATGAGAGTTTAATAGATTAAATTACTAAATAACTAAATAGGAAAACCATAAGTAGTTGGCATTTGGCGGGCTTTAGAGACTTATTTCACTACAAGAAAAGGAATTTTTAGTGGCGAAAAATTAGTGACGAAATTAGATTCACCACTAAATGTATCAAATTTGTGGCGAAAGCATTGTTTGCCTGATAATATGTTTTAGTGGCAAAATTTGAATATTGCCACAATTGATGAAATGTTTTGTGGGGAAATAGAAAAGCGCCACTAAAAGATAAATAATTAGTGGCAAAAAGTAAACCTCGCCTCTATTGGTAAATGATATAGTGGAGAACTATATATTCACCACTAAAACATTATATAGAGTGGCGAAATTTAAATCTCGCCACATTTTAAGCATTTTTCAGTGGGGAACTTTTAAAATCGCCACTAAAACATCTATTCATTAGTGACAAAAATTGTATTTCCTCACTATTAGTAAACCCTATAATGGGGAACTTCGCAAATCGCCTCAAGTAACAATTCCAACATTTTAAAGTTATCAACAATTCCGACATTTTCACTTCGCAAGAAATAAAAATTTTTCATAGATTAAAAAAAATTGTGACAAAAAGACCAAAATTTTAGAGGAAAAGTATAGAAATACAATGTTTTAGATCAATTAGTTTTGATAGGATATTGTTTGAAATATAATTTGGAAATTAGTTTTCAAAAATTGGGTATTTTGGTGTATTTCACAAATTTTAATGCTGTTTTCATTCATAAGTATTTAAAAGGTAAAATAGTGTACATTATAATTTTACCCAATAACTTTTAGACTTTGTTTGGCTCATAGTTCATTAAAGTATGATATGATATGGTACAGTATAGCACGGTATAGTATGATATAATTTTTTAAAAGTTCTTGTTTGGATAGATGGTATGGTATTGTATAGTTTTCTAAAGTTTTTAATTTAATTTAAAGGAAAACCACGGTGAACCACCAAATTGGTAGTTCTATTTTCATGATTATTTGAACCATGAAATAACCATGAAAAACTATATTTAAAAAAAAATCATACAACCAAACAAAAGATATTTATTTGTGAAAAAACAATGAGCCAAACAGGGCTTACTAAAATTTTGTATTATTTTCAATTAAAAATAAATAAATAATCGAGTCTTCTAATCCAGCCGTTCATCTGTTCTTTAGTTGTTTTTCTCTAGCCGCAACCTGTACTCCTCTACCACCATCTTCTTCTTCTTCTTCCCGCTTCGATGATGAAGCAACTTTCAGCTCATTGCATCTCAAATCCGAGCTCGCTCTCCTCTCTTCGCTGCCGCCGGCGAGCTCTCTGTCGAGCTCATTCTCCCTTATTTTATTATTGACCTAATTACCCAAGCGCAGATTCCATCGACAACATAACTCTCATCCTCAAATCTCAGTCCCTCACCACGACTCTGCGGTTCTCTCTTGCAGTTTTCCGTTGCTTCCCCTGCTGTAATTGATGATCACCATGGCATTAAAATCCGCCCCAGTCTATGGTAACAGAATTTGGGTTTAAATTTTTCCGATCTCTGACTAATTATTGCACTGTGTTTGATGTTTTTTCAAGCCGAGTTTTATTTTTGTAGGCTCAAAGATTGTGAGGCTCGGGAATTCGAGCAGAAGCAAAGGCAGGTAAAAGTGAAAGACTGTGTATTGAAGTTGTCACATTAGGGGAAATTTTAATTATTGCTTCTGTTCTCATATTTTTCAATACGAGAGCTGTGACATTAGGGGAAATCTTAATAATCTCCTTCATTTTTTTAGGGATCCCTATATGTTTTGGAAAACACTTGTCTTTTATTGTAACAATTTGTTTATTATTCCTGATACAGAGGCACTCTTCAAGTTGACCTTGAAGATGTCATGTGTTTATTATAATTCTTGGCTCCTGTATGTTGTGAATCTTCATATGATTTCGTTTGTTGAGTGTATGTAGCAACAGTATCCAAGTCTATATTAATCAGAATGCACCCAAGGCTTGGTTGAGTGTTTTTTCTTTGCTGTGATGTTAAATTATTTCCTAAATTTATTTAAGATTTGGAATTTAATTTGTTTTATTCATAAATATCTTCCCGAGTTACAATTTAATGTTTTGTGACCTGTCGAGAGTTGTAAGGACAAAATTACAGGTGAACTTGACACACTTTGTCCAACAATTTCATGTGAAAGAACCACGTGTGCTAGTCTAGGAACAGATGTTTTTATGGGTGAATGAGGTTTTGGTGTTCTTAAGATCAGATAATAAAAAACTTTTTTTATGTTTGTTATACAATCTGAAGTTTACATTGTTTTTAACTAAATATGTAACAAATGTTATTGCCTTATTGGATTTATTTGGGGCTAGAGTGTTTTCCTTCATATATAGTCCTCTTGATTATTGGGACCAAATATCTTTGATATAATCTAAAGTTTAAGTTGCATTTCTATTGCTTAGCCATAGAATAATTAAATTTTTTTTTGTCTTTTCTCATTCCTTGACACTACCTAATTGGATTTGCTTACAGCTAGAGTGTTTGCCTTCATATCGGGTCCTTCTGATTGGTAACATATTAAAGCAGACGCAAGCAATCACATCAACAATGAACTTTCTTCATCTGTATATATCATGCAACACGATCCATTTCATATGCAGAAGTTTTTTAGGAGGTACTACTATTTACATGTGTGCAACTCTGTGTTGTTATTTTCCCTTTTTGCATTTGTCTCTGAAGTCATTGGCCTGGTTTATTATATATCAATCTTTTGCATGTGTTTCATATGAGATAGATGATACTAGTCTGATAGAAGCTTTCAGTAGATATGGTGGAGTCATGGGAGGTATTTTTTTGTGATCAACCAATAGCCTTACTATTTTTTAAGTTCCATTAACTACAAGAAAATAAATTTTTAGTGTGGAACATTAGTGGTGAAATTATATTCACCATAGAAGTTGTAAATAGTGGCAAACATAGAATTAACTTTGCTTGATTTACTGATTGGCATATGCCATGATAATTTGATTTTTTTCTCATTCTGATACTTGAGTAGATAATGATCATACTCCAAATTTAGTCAGAGATTGTGAAGGTTTATTTGTTTTGTCATACACAATTATTGATAATAAGCCTGAGTCTATTTGCCTTTCTAATTTCATTCTCTACTGTAGGGATTTACATAGTAATTGTTCTCATACTATTATTGTATCACATTATTATTTCCTCTAGTTTTCTTTGTCCTTTGAATTGCATTATATAGAGTTTGAGTTAAATCATCTATCATTCCCAAAAGAATGAATCTGTATGTTAACTTGTATGCCCATATCTTGCTTTTTGGCTTCATGACAATGTTCTGAAAACACTTTTAATTTTAGTAATCACTTTGTTTGACTGTCTCTCAATGACAATGTTCCGAATAAAGTTGGTCGGTTCGGTTCGGTTACTTTTCTTATTTCAGTTTGTATTTTTAAGCTTTTCGGTTCTCGGTGTATTCAATTCGGTTTCGGTTATTCAACCAAACCGACCGATGAACACCCCTAGTCATTTATAGAGAATATTAGAAGTCTGACCAATTTCCTTACCTTAATTCTTTTCTCGGGAGGACTTTGAAGATTGTTAAAAATTCAATTTATGATTTTTCTCAGGATCACTTGCCATTTAGAGTGGACTTTATTTGATAAAGAGGGCAACTTTTTATATTCTTTCACTCATGATCAGACTTGCCATTAAGAATGTGATGCATGTTTATTTTTTGCCCACTTGTTTACCATTGAAATTAGTGTGCTGGAACTAATTGCTTGAGTTTTAATGTCCCTTTTTAAGAGTGAGAAGCTCATATATTTAGTTAAGCAGCTTTCAGATTTAGCTTGACCCCTTTTTTTCAGTGGTTTTCTTTTAAATTGTAGTTGCTTTGTGTCATGTTGTGAACATTAAATGATGTTGATTTGGGTGTCGGGAAGACTACACTGCTAATGTACTCTAAAATTACATTAAAGTTAACTCATTATTCTTTCTGAATAACAATAGATATTTATTGTTGGTTTGGTTTCTGAATAACTTATAGTTGTGTTGTTTACTTCTTCAAATTCAATAAATATCTATTTTTGTTCCTTTCTTAATATATCATCTCATATATTGTGTGATTGTGTCTAGGCCAAAGCTGTTTGACAGTGAAGCTTGCAAAGTGTTGGTGGAGGTTTTGATTCTAGTTTGGTAAAATTTACTCTTTTTACATTAATTGCTACATAATGTCTGAATATGTAATCGTCATGAGGACTCACTAATTTTCCCGTTCAAGTATAATAAACACTCACTAATTTTGTCCTTGAAGTATTTAGGAGTTTAATGATATGCGACTCAATTATAAAAATATAGAATATAGTTTCTCCTAGATTATTGTTTCTGTATTCTTAATAAAATCGTAATATCCTTTTCTTTTTATTTTTCTGTACATCAAGGGTAAAATGTAGAAACTTAATATTCTAAAATGGGGTTAATATACCTTTTTGAAATTGACACTTCAGGAACTTTAGTATATTAGCAGCTTCCTTCAATCCAAAGTTTTTTATGTATCTATTCTATTTAAAATAATCTATATATTGTGAGATAATTAGAAAAGAAAATATATTCTATTGTGGCAAAAATTTCCCCACAAAAGGGTTATATTTTTTGTGAGTTTTCCCCACAAAAGCTTCATCTCTTGTGGTGAACATTTTCGCCACAACAAGTATCTTTTGTGGCGAAATATATCTTGCCACAAAAAATGAGATTTTGTGGCTAAAATTTTTGCCACAGAAGTAATCTCTTTTGTGGCGAAATTTTTTTCCGCCACAAAACCTTTGAGTGACGCACTTTAAGAGGCGAAATCTTTTTTACCACAAAAGATTTTTGTGGCAAAAAAGAGGCTTTTAGTGGCGAAATGTTTCCCTACTAAAATTGTAATTTCTTGTAGTGTTAGGTGTCACTTTTAACCTAATTTAAAAAAACCCTAAGAATTTAATTATTTGCGCCTTTTGCACCTCGCCTTGCGCCTTACACACCTAGGCGCATGCCTTTGCCACATACACCGACTAAGAAGCTGTGAGACGTCTGATTAATCGCCTAGAGCGCCTAGCGCTTTATGCGCGCTTTTGACTACTATGAATTAGAACAATGTTAATAAAGTATTTTAGAAAATTTCTAGTAAAAAATTGACACAAAATATAAATAGTGTATTGCATAATATTTTTACTAAAAAACACTCATAAGAGTGAGACTATAACGTATACATAATTAGTTAATTACAATAAAAAAATGGAGGAAAGAAAAGTATCAGAGATGTTTAGTACAAGATATCCACGATAGAAAATAAAAAGAAACAAGTTTTTAAAAAAAATTTCAGAAAAAATAAAAATAATTTGGTGATGTTATAAGTAATTTATAATTTTACAAAAATAAAGAAAAATATTTACATAAATACGGTGTAGTATTAATCTGGTAAATATCTAGTAATTGTCTAGTAGTTATCTGATAAATCATAACTTTAAATACAATATTTACATAACATATGACATCTAGTATATATATATATATATATATATATATATATATATATATATATATATATATATATATATATATATATATATATATATATATATATATATATATATATATATATATATATATATATATATATATATATATATATATATATATATATATATATATATATATATATATATATATATATATATATATATATGTGTGTGTGTTTTCTCCTGTTTTTGTTAATTTATAAATTGTTTATGTTTTTTGTTTATATGTAATTAGTTTGATTTAATGACGAATTTTATAAATATTTTAGTGAGACATATATATATATATTTTTTTGACAATTTTCCAAGATTTAACCGATCAAAGTTCAAGTGAAATGAGTTTTTCCAATCACAAATTTTATAAATTGAAACTCAGAGAATGAAGATAGAATAAGAGACATGTTCATTTAACTCATGTGTTAGAATTTTAAACGGTTTAGAGTCTTTGTATACTAAAACTTTAGGTTTTTATTAAAACATTAGATACTAAAATTTATTAATTTATTGACGCATTTACCCGTCACAAGTCATCAGATCTTTAATCATACCGACCAGATTAATAAATAATTAGTGAATCAACTACATTATAGATTTTAAAGAGACTCGATCCATTTTAATCACCGAATTTGGCTTTTTTCGGTCCGATCAAGCCGGCAACACAACTTCCAACATTAAATTAATTATAATATATTAACAAAATACGCCCATTTCAACCTGTTAAACCCACAATGCGCCAAACACTTAAATTCTCAAAATTACCCCTAAGGCCCAAACCAGGACACACTCTTGCAATGAAATCCAAATTATTCTTTTTTTCTCTGATTAAAAGAATATCTTTCATTTGTCTTTTTTTTTTTATAGAAAGCGCCGTTTGTTTGTTGAAAAATATTATGTAGGAAAAAATATTATATAATAAAAAATATTTTGTAAGAAAATATTTTTTTCGTATTTGATTACAATAATAAAAAATATTTTTTTTATTTGTTTGTAATAATGTAAAATATTTATTAACCATACATTCACTTATATTATATCTATATGTTTATACTTAAATATTTTAATAAAATATTCATAAAAATTGTAACATATGTATAAAAATTAAATACAAATATAAATAAATCAGATTGAGTTTTTAAAAAATTACTCATAAACCCAAAAACAAAACACAATTTAAAGGGGAAGAAGAAGCAAAAAAAAGCTATATAAAAAATAACTTGTCCAACAAAAAGTAATTTTCTCATTGTGCAATCAATCACAAATTCAAGGATACGAGAAAAAGAAAAAAAAAATCATTTATCAGATTAAAAAGAAGAACTTACAAGCGACAGAGGAAAAGATGGAGTTCTAGTAACAAGAAATTAAACAGGAGGAACGATGGTGGGAAAAAAATAAATATTGCAGTTGCGGTATTACTAGTACTAGCTGTGGTTTTACCGGACATCATATCAGTTTGTTGCAATATTTTTGGGTCTTTTGCAACGCTAGCTGGTTCTTTTGTAATATTTTATGGGTCTTTTTGCAGCGTTTTTGAGTGTCGTCGTAGCCATGACTGTTTAATTGTAAAACCTGTCGAACCAGTTGGTACAGTACGGTTTTGATAACACTGTATTTTTGTACAATTAACTTTCATGATAACAAAAAAACAGTTCATTTCTTCGCTACAGATCACCCTAATGATTCAAAATTGAATACGAATGTTATAAACGCATCAAATATATACTGTATGTTCTATAACAAATGTGTCATAATATCAAAACATAAAGCATATTCTACGGTTACGTAACCATTACTTTGTCTTTATTATCATTGGATGAATAGTCGGATGATTGATCCAATGGTGATAAGAAACAAAGTAACATGTAATTTGTTAAAAACAAAGCATAAGAAGCACCCATAAAAGGAGACTTTAATAATTTCTCCTTATCCAGACTCAGTAAACAATTCATGCTACAAAGTATAGAGGGAGAAAGTTTTAGGTCATGTTTGTTAAGTACATTGATTACCATCATCAAATGCATATGAGAAATGTGTCGTTTTCATCAAGTATAGAGATAAACTGGGCAGGCCGACATGATTTTAAAAAACTGTAAAGCAAAGTTGTAGAGACATAAATAATAATACATTATGCCTTATATATATATATATATATATATATATCATGGCATGGTCTTCATATAGGAAAGAAAAGAAAGAGAGCAAATTCAAATTATAAATTAAGATGGCATTATCTTCAGTAATAGAAGCTTTAGCTCGCCGTATTGTTGCTAGATTTCTTGCTTCTTATATCTCTACTGGCTGCTTAATGTCTCTTCTTCCATTTTATTTTATTTTATTTATCATATAAATAATTTATTTTCAATTACTTGTAAAGATTAATATCACTGTATTATGTGATTGTGCAGTTTAGATGAATCTAACGGCTCAAATCTTAGTTTTGTTGGATCTAGAGATAAATGTTCCTTGAAAGTTGATCTCCAAGTCCGCAATCCTCAGTTTTACTGGAAAGTATGCCTTCTTTACTATATTGCCCGGACCAACTTTTTAAACTACTCTCTCATTTCATCTACCCCCGATTCGCATTAATCCAATTAGTCCATTCAAATATTTTTTTTATCTGTCTAATTAATAGTAATTTCAGATAATGACAAGGGCTGATGTTGGCCTGGCTGATGCTTATAACGATGGGGATTTTTCAGTTGTGGACAAAGATAGAGGTCTTTTTGATCTTTTCACGGTGAGATTAATCAATCACGCAAAAAATTATGTCTGGTTTAGCAATTTGGGAGAAATTTTAATGTTGTGGAGTAATACTGAGTTATAATATGAGTTTCATAATTTAGTGGAAATTCATTTGGACTGAACACCTTGTAAGTTAAGGGTAATCTTCGAAATTTCGAATTACGAAGATATTCTGCATCAAGTTAATAATAATACTTGTTTGTGATCTGTTTCCTGAATATAAAATGCAATCAATGTGGTTAACAACAAACGAAAAAAAAAAACAATTACGCGTCTTTGATTTCTGTCGATTATTTTCGATAAACATAAACCCGACAGAAATTATAATTTGCTTACAATATTGCATTGCAGCTAATGCTTGCTAACAAGGATGCAAATAAATCCCTCTCAAAATTGAATAACAAAAGGTATAAATTATAATTATAAAGGATTAAAATTCACTTGACAGCAAAAAATACATTTACACTATACTATATATATGAATGTTTTAAAAATGTTTCAGGGATTGGTGGACGCCGTTATTATCTACAGCTATATTTGGATCTTCGAAATTATTTTATCAGAATGTTATGAGAAAAAATTTGCTCAGGCTCATAGGATCATATCTCGTCACTGTGACATGGTATATACATAATCAAATAAGTTATTAATTATTATTTCAAGTAAATTTGGGGGTTAAATAGTTGGTTTCTAAATATAATTTCTCTACAAATCTTTTTCTACAGGGTAATGATGTATTTGCTCTCTTTATGGATGAAACAATGTTGTATTCTACCGGAATATATAGGGTAAATTGATATATAAGGTAGAAAATTCACACACACAAATAAATATTCTATGTTTGTGCTAATGGTTGGTAATTTGGTTTACAGACAAGAGATGAAGATTTGAAAACTGCACAAATGATAAAAATTTCAATTCTCGTGGAAAAGGTAAGAATCAAAATAGTCCAAAAGATAGCTTTCATAATAAATTGATGACATATTTTGTGAAAAATTTTATACAAGTTCCAAGTAAACATGAACCTATTAAAGTGAACCAGAAAAGAATAGAAAAGAAGCATCATGTTCTTGAATTTGGATGTGGGTGGGGAATTTTTGGAATAGAATTAGTAAAAAGAACAGGTTGCAAATATAGAGCGTTACTCTTTCTGAGGAGCAACTTAAATTCGCTCAACTCAAAGTCAAGCAGGCTGGTCTTGAGGTATATAACTTTTTATAACTACTTTGCCTCACTACATAGTAGCTTGTGTCTATATATATATATATATATATATATATATATATATATATATATATTTATTGTGAAATTTGTTCCATTCAAATATCAAATATCCATTCATACTTGTGTCTAATCAATTTTGTTATATCAGGACAACATAACACTTGTGCTTTGTGACTATCGTCAACTGCCTACTGCCAATAAATACGACAGAATCATAACTTGGTGAGAGTATTATTAGTAAGGACAATCTTTGTTATGTATCAAATGTGATATCTTTAATAAAAACTAACTAATAAATATATATTTCAGTGAAATGATAGAACATGTTAGACATGAATACATGGATGAGTTCTTTGGTTGCATTGAATCATTGTTAGCTGAAAACGGACATTTTGTGCTTCAAGTAATTCATTTACTTCAAGTTATTACATATGTATAACTATCATTTATCATGATTAATACAAATTTTTAGTTTTGTGATACTTTTTTTCTGTTCAGTTCATATCAATGGCAGATGAAGCTTATGATGAGCACATAAGAAGTGGAGGTTTTATGAAGGAATATATTTTTCCTGGTGGACTCTTACCTTCTTTTAGTAGGGTTATTTCTGCCATGAAAAATTCTTCGAGATTAAGGTACATAAAAAATTTAAGAGTATGTTTCATTTTACATTTATCAGGTTCACATGGATAGAAGCCATTCTAAGAAAGAACTTCATAACTTCTTTTCTTTAGCAATATTGGTTCTAATTTAAAAGTGGTGTATATAACTACAGCGTAGAGTACGAGAAAAATATTGGAAGCCATTATTGTGGCAAGTTAAAAGGTAAAACAAAATTGAGAAATATTAATTAAAAATATTTGAATTAGTAGTGAAATCATATTATTAATTAATTTTGATAAAATTAATGACAATGAAATTATTAATTGTTTTTGTTGATAGCAAAATATTGGAGTTGGGTTTTGACGAGAAGTTTATAAGAACATGGGAATATTACTTTGATTATTGTGCTTCTGGATTCAAGACTTATATGCTTGGAGGTTATCAGGTGCCACTTAACACAATCACATTGACTATGCTTAGAAATTTTTTTTTGTGTTTGTATCAAAGTAACTTAAAGAGTGCTAATATTGTTTTTTACTGCTTCAAAACTGTTTTTCGCACGTTTTTTCAAAAAATATATTATATGTACTTTTTGAGAAAGCAGTAAAGTAATGAGATAACAACCTCAAACTCCTTAAAGTAGTTAACCTTGTTTCGACCTAAAGTATAAAATCATTCACTATGCAGGTTGTATTTTCACGTCCTGACAACCATGAGGCATTAGGCGATCCATATAAAGGATTTCCATCAGCATATCACTGATATATCAAGCACAAAAATAATATATGTATGTTTTGTTTCAAATTTGAAGGGAAATTAAAAAACTTATTATTATCTTATTAATGAAAGTAATTGTCATGTTATATATGTACTAGTTTGATACCATTTTCTGCACACTGAATGTATTGATTTGTAATAAAAATTTTATGGAAGCATCAGCTATAGTTCTTTTCTTCTCTATATTTTCTATCCTATTACATAACTATAACTTAATTTTGTATAAAGCTCTATATACCTTCATCTTTTTCATCATTGGACGTTACAAAGTCTCTATATATTTTTCTTGGAAATGACATATGTTGCATGTATATTATTTAACTAATGCTCCATTTGGATTAACTTTATAACTGAAAAAAAAAGCAAATAGCGGATGTATAGGAAGAACCAAACGCCCACTAAGGAGGTATCTATCTATAACAAAGAATATATTAGTATTAGTATAAACAAAGTCTAAGAAGTGTATCAAAGTTTCAAAAGGTATAATCAGTATATAAACAAGTTATAACTGTTTCACAAAAGGAATAAACAATGTATAACTAAGGTATCAATTTATAACAAAAGTATAATTAGTGTATCAAAATATAAGAAGGTATAGTCAATGTGTATAGAATGTTTAATAGTTATACAAAGAATAAAGGAAAAGCACCTAATTGCACAAGGCTGTACAAAATAATTACCTAAATGTCTTAAAGAAGGGCGAGTAATCAATATAGATTATTTGACAAACTAATTAAGTAAAATAAGCTCATATACAAACCAACAAATTAGAAAAGATCGCAGCTGATTCAAATACAATTCGCTCTCGTTTTCTTGTAACAGAGATCGTCGTTCTTGAATATTGCTTCATTCTTGCATATTTTCTTCTTGAATCCTTTCTTTATTAACGATTTCCTTCTGCAATTTCTCTTTTTCATGTGATTTTGAGTTTTTTTTTATCTTACCACCCAGAAAACCAAATCAATTTATTGGATGATAACAGATTTATTGATTGTTCTTATATATCTGTAGCAGATTTATCAGGCTTGTGGAAGATTTTTAACAGATTTGTACTAGATTTATATCTGTTACAAATCTAATATAAATGTGTTATATATTTGTTATAAATGTAGAATAAATCTATATGTCTTCTACAAGCATGATAAATGTCTAATACTAGCGTTTGATGAAATATATAACATATCCATAACAGATTTGTACTAGATTTATATCTGTTACAAATCTAATATCAATGTGTTTTATATCTGTTATATATGTAAAATAAATCTATATGTCTGATACAGGCATGATAAATGTCTAATAAAAGTGTTTGATGAATATATAACAGATTTATAACAGTATTGTATTATATAGGAATATGAATGAAGTGTTTCTTTGTATTCGTTATATATCTAATATATATCTGTTATAAATCTATAATAAATCTGTTACAAATTCATTATATATCTGTTATAAGTATGTTACCTGTTAAAAAAAAGCAAATAGCGGATGTATAGGAAGAACCAAACATAAAATACACCGTTGTAATACCGGTGCAAAGAATAGTATGGGCTTCACTTGTCTTTGGATTTTGTGGGCTTAAAGGGCTGTGGATAATCCTCTACCATTTTTCAAATTTTGTTTAGTTTAATACCTAATTGGAACCATACCTTTACTTTTTTTTTCCTTTAACATCAATTGAAACAGTTTCTTCCTGTATGAATTTATTAATTCAGATTTCCTTTGAATTCTCTCAATTGCTTGTTAAAGGAATAAAAAATAAAATAATTTAATTCTTTCAGTAGTTTTAATAAGTTGTATTGTATATGTAATATTAATGTGAATGTTTCATCATAGTAATGATTAACTATTCATTATATAATGCAATGTTTTTAACCAAGTGAAAGTTGCGTGTCAATTATAGAAAATAAATGCTTATTAAAAAAATTGTACAAATAAATTGTGGACTTCGCATTGTTCTTCAGCTACTCATAATTGTTCAGATAGAAAAAGGTGCTTTTGAGTTTGTTTTGGTCATTTGGAGTCATCTATGTAAGCAGGGAAATTGAAAAGGAAATATTTCCGAAAATTAGAAAAACACATTGGAAACTCAAAAAATAACGTAATTTCAGATTTTGACACGGAAATAGAAAACTTTAGTGTCTAGGAGTTTCCGTGCTTCATAGTCGTATACTGATGGCTCAAGTTTCCAAAAAAATCAATGTTGTTATTGACTGCTGCTACAATGGAAAAAAATTGATGGATGCCCTTCTACTGTATTGGAAAAAAATTAAGCATTTGCTTTTCCCACTAAATTGTCATAGATATGTGGTGGATTTGAATACCCTTCTACTGTATTGTGTTCGTACATAAATATACCACTAATCATAAGCTTCACATCTATTATATTGAAATCATTAAGGAAAAAATAAAGTCAAAAGCGGAAGCATACCTGAATTAGCCATTAAAAGCTACTTGATGAAGAACTTATAAAGAAGAAATCCAAGAGATGGTCTTTCAGGAGATGGAGTTAGAGTACCAAAGGGAAGCAGCCAAATCTCTTGTTGCTCCTCTCCCAAGGACCAACCACCTTAAATAATAAAACTGAATGTGGCAAATTATCATAATGTCCCTTAACCAAAATGGTATTTACTCACTAGGCTCTACACTTCCCATAATTTATAATTAGTACCTCAATAGTCAATAACTTTATTATTTGATCATAGCTTTTTTTTATATAAAGGTTGAGTACATGAACCCAGCATCTATTTATTAAATGGAAAAAAGAAAAACACAAAAAAGGAAGAAGTAAAGAAAACAAAAAAATAAAAATGAAAGATCTCCAAAAGAAGGAGCTTAGTATCTCAGCTTATGGCCACATTGAACTTGCTCCCTAGTAGCAATCACTAGTCCTTTCTTTTTCTTGACTGAAAATGGTTTCCAACTGGAACCCATTCTATTGGAGGCACTATCAACCGAGAACCCGTGTATTGGTGGCGCTATCAACAGGGGAGTCATTAGGTTGCTCTTCTAGAGTTTTATCATGTTTTAAACATACTCCCAAGTTAATCCCATCAAAATTAAGACCATCCAAGGTTTTGAAAGGCATTCGTAGTTGTAACTATTGCAGCATTTTTATTCCTCTCCTCCAAATCACGTTGACTCAGTTTGCTACGTTGGAGGAGTGCCAAATTGGGATGGTTATGTAGAACAAGTGCACCCGCATTAGTACTTTCAGAATCTTCATCTCTTTCTTCACATGCTTCCGCCTAAGAGATGGTTTTATTCTTTTCCCTTCTTAGCGGGCTTTCCTCAACCTGTATTTCTCTATCTTTTGGGCAATCATATTCTCACGGAGTATCAAACACCTCATTAGCCGCCACCTCAATCATCGCAATAGCAGCTGCCTCAATTGCCTTAGTAACCACTGTGTCAATTAGGTTGGCATCAAGATTGCTGGTTCGTACTACTGAAGAAAAGGCCTTCTTACCTTCCCTCTGACTATGGCCATCCGTGTTGAGATGATCAGATTTTTCTAGGAGAGTAACTTCCTTCCTTATGGTGGTTTGAACCTGCTTGTTCAATTTAATCCCTAACTTAGTATTGTCAATGGACTTGTTATTAGCAGGGATGACAACTCTAAGTTTCCCAGTTTGCTTATCTTGGGGCTGAATTCTCCTACAGGCAGCAGCTGTGTGCCATAAAGAGTTGCAGATTGAGTAAAGATCAAGGATGTTCTCATACTCAACCATCACCCAAAAGATTTTCTCCTCCATATCTACACGAATCTAATCCATAACTGGTTTTGATAAATCAATATCGACTAGCATTCGAATATAATGCCTAAATTCCCCTTCAATGGTATTGCGATCAAAGCGAATGGGAACCCCAACACCCTGCGCAACACTAGAAAGAAGTCTCCGGTCCTAAAACTCCCAAGGTAGGTTGAATAAACGAATCCAAACCTGGGCCGTCGTTTGTTTGTGATCATTTGATCATAACTTTATTTGAATATTATATTATGATTGTCATACACATTTACAATTTACATATGTGAGCCCACAGTTAATGATTTATTGGAAATAAATCCAATAATCTCCCACACTTAATGTGTACATCCTTATGAGCTCAAAATGCAATCATATACAAGGTGTCCCTTATAATCTCGTCCATTAGTTATATTGATGAAGAACTGAAGGGATGGTCGTCGCATTCATCGTAACTCAATCCAACATCAACCACATCATTAATACCCCCGGATGATATAGATCAATTATAGGAGTGTAGCATGGAAACTACATGCAAAGTGATCATCATGCCTGTTTCCAAATGGTCCTCCTTATTGAGATCAAACATATATGAAACCAAATATATATGTTAAATAGAGTGTACTTTAGCCGAATACTTTATTTCTGTAGAAATCTGAATTATTACATAATATATCCATTACCTAACATAGCATCAAATACATAATCAAACTCCCACTGAAACTGAACATACTAAATTAGTCTAACACCCATGTGAGCGACATGATCATGGAAAACCTTAGGTAGTACTACTTTAGTAAACGGATCCGCTATCATGGAGTTTGTACCTATATGCTGATATATGGATATCTTTCCACTATGTACTCTCTCCTTAACAACCAGAAACTTTATCTCAATGTGCTTTGAATGATAAGAGCTTCTATTGTTACTGGAGAACATGACTGCAGAATTATTGTCACAGTATAACTTTAGTGGTCGCTCAATATCATGCACAATCCTTAATCCTATGACAAAGTTCCTAAACCAAAGTCCCTGATTGGATGCACCATATACCGCTATAAATTCTTCTTCCATAGTGGAGGCAGCTATAAGAGTTTGTTTAGAACTCTTCCATGAAATAGCACCTCCTGCTAAAATGAAAATGTAGCCAGATGTGGATTTTTGGCTGTCTACGCATCCAACAAAGTCAGAATCCGAATATCCAATGATCTCCAAATGATCTAACTTTCCGTATGTGAGCATAAAGTCTTTTGTTCACTGAAGATATCGCATAACCCTCTTTATCGCTTTCTAGTGGTCCATACTAGGATTACTTAGGTATCCCCCTAACATGCCTACTATAAATGCAAGGTCTAGATGTGTGCAAACTTCAGACTCCCAACTGCAGATACATATGGGACCTTCCACATTTCTTGGATTTTAAGCTCACTCTTAGGACATTGTTCGAGGCTAAACTTATAACCTTTAGCGACTGGGGTTTCTTCTGGTTTACTCCCCTGCATACCATACCTCTTGAGCACTTTCTCAGTAGAGCTCTTTTGTGATAACCTAAGTATACCCCGAGAACGATCCCGATGTATTTGGATTCCTAATACAAAAGAAGCTTCACCTAAGTCCTTCATTTCAAAATGCTTTGAAAGAAAGATTTTTGTTTCGTGCAACAAGTCCTTATAGTTAGTAATAAGAAGTATGTCATCCACAGACAAAACTAGAAATATAAACCTACTGCCACTGAATTTATGATACACACAATCCTCTACAGTATTTGCTTTAAAACCAAACGAAACAATTACTTTATGGAACTTAAAGTACGACTGATGGGAAGCCTGCTTAAGCCTATAAATGGATTTCCTTAATTTGCAGACCGGTTGCTTTGTATCTTTGGACATAAAATTTTCCGACTGCACCATATAGATGGTTTCATCAACATCATCATTGAGAAACGCAATCTTAACATCCATTTGATGTAACTGAAGATCAAAACGTGCAACAAGAGCCATAATTATCCTAAAAGAGTCCTTCGATGAAACTTAAGAGAAGGTCATTTTATAGTCAACCCCTTCCTTTTGAGTAAAGTCCTTTGCCACAAGATGTGCCTTATATCTTTCCACATTACCTTCAGAATGCCTCTTGGTCTTAAATATCCATTTGCAACTAATGGGTTTCTTTCCTTCAAGAAATGGGATAAGATCCCAAACTTTATTGTCTTCCATGTACTTGTACTCTTCCTACATTACCTCAATCCACTCATGAGAGTTGGAACTCTATATGGCATCATGAAATGTGACTGGGTCACCATGCACAATACCTACAGGATCCTTATGTTCCTAGAGATATACTATATAATCATCCAGAATAGCACTTCTCCTCTCTCTAGTGGACCTCCTTAAAGGCACAGGCTCTTGAGGTTGTTGAGCTTGTTCCTTATGGGGAAGTTCTTGAATATTGTCTTGTATTGGAACAAAAATTGTTTCTAGAGTAGTGACATTTGTAACATGCTCAGGAATTATGATAGGAATCAAAACAGTTGCTCCTTCTGACTCAATCCTTCCCCAAGGACAATATTTCTAACTTTATCTTCCCCCCAAACTCAATATCCTCAAATAATGTTGCAGTTCCCATCTAAAAAATAACCTTAGTAGTGGGATCATAAAACTTGAAACCCTTAGATCGCTTAGAGTAACCAATAAAGTAGCTACTAACAGTTTTGCTGTCCAATTTTCTTTCTCTAGGCCTATAAGGCCTAGCCTCAGCTGGACAACCCCAAACATGAACATGCCTTAGACTGGGTTTTCGCCTTGTCTGAAGTTCATAAGGATTTTTTGTTACTGCCTTAGTTGGTACTCTATTTAGAAGATAGACTGTTTTCTTTAATGCTTCTCCCCAGAAAGACTCATGTAAGGTAGGTTGACTAATCATACTCCTCACCATATCCAAAAAAGTCATGTTACGTCTCTTAGCTACACCATTCATGCTGGGCGAACAAGGCATTGTATACTGAGGGACTATACCACATTCTTTTAGGAAGTTAGCAAAAGGTCCTGAACATTGTACACTTGAGCCATCATATCTGCCATATTACTCACCTCCACGGTCAGATCTTATACATTTAATCTTCTTTTCGAGTTGATTTTTGACTTTGGCCTTATAAGATTTAAATGTATATGAAGACTTAAATTTTTCATGAATGAGATATAGTCACCCAAAAAGTGAGTAATCGTCTATGAATGATATAAAATATCTTTGGCCATTCCGAGAAGACATAGGGAATGGATCGCAGATGTTCGTATGTATCAATTCTAAGACGGCTTTAGACCTTATGGCACCTAATCTATTATGTTTTATCTATTTTCCTTTTATACACTGAATACAAGCATCCGAATTAGTGTAGTCAAGTGTATCCAAAATACCTTCGGACATTAGATGTTCCAATTTGGATTTGGATATATGACCCAAATGTCTACGCCAAAGATCAGCCGAATTATCCTTATTCAATTTTCTTTTAGTACCCCTAGAATTAACATGCAAGTTTTCTTAATATAAGACATTAATATCAACCATATATAGATTATCACTAATACTTAAAGAATCGGTACCAATAATATTTGAATTCATGGATAAAGTGAACGTATTATTTCAAAATTAACAAGAATAACCGGATTTTTCCAATATAGAAACAAAAACCAAATTCCGTCTAAAAGATAATACAACAAAAGTATCTACAAGATCCAAATAAAAACTAGTTCTTAGTAATAATCTAAAATGCCATATTGCATCCACCACTGCCAACTTGCCGTCACCCATATAGATGTATCTTTCACCATCAATTGGCTTTCGATAGCTCAAGCAACCTTGCATTGAAATACTTATGTGAGTAGTAGCACCTGAGTTTACCCACCAAGTATTTCTAGGTACTGAAGATAAATTGACCTCATAGCAGACAAAACTAAGGAATGTACCTTTCTTAGCATGCCTCGTGGCATACTTGATACAATCCTTCTTAAAATGTCTAGCCTTATGACAGAAGAAACAATTGGTTGACTTAGGTTTCTTCCACTCTTTACCCTAACTAGCAGTCATCTTTCTCTTCTTGCCCTTACCTACTGATGTTACCATATGAGTACTACTCTCATCAGTAAATATGGCATCTCGAACATGATTTTGGATTCCCTGCTGTAGGATAATTAGACCTAAGCGATTAGAACGCTCCCACTTCTCATATTGAACACTCTGAGCTTTTGACCTCTCTTCAATAAGAGCAGAAAGCTCATCCATCCTTAGTGCTAGGTCCAAATCCATACAACCTAGATAAATTATCACGCTTGATTTCTAAGAACTAAAATTTGCCCCTTCAAGCATAGGGACAATTTTGGGGCTGAATGGCATGTTAACTGCACGAGAACAAAGAAAAAAATAGAAATGTTCACAATCCATATCTACCGTGATCAAATATTAATAATAAGTCCTATCAGATAATAAACCTTCCTTTGGGCCGATCCATTATCCACATGGATAAACCAAAGAATTGTTACATATTTATCATGAAGGGTCACTTATCCATAAGTGTGTTTATCATTTAGCCAAACAGTAACCTTCCTTTGGGCCGATTACCATCCGCATAAACAACAAACTACTTATCATTCTGAGTTTAAAAAAATTTGAACAAGATACCATGCACATAACTTTATGGACAAACATTGAGCAATTGGTATCTTGGTGCAGTAATCAAATATTGACAATCAGTCCTGTCAGACTATAATCCTTCCTTTGGGTCGATTTATCATCCATATGGATAACCTTTACAATTGTCCGATATACTACCCGCATGAATAATAAATAAACACATCTAACATTATAAAATAAATTAATCTACACAACGGCGGTTACTTTGGCAACATTATTGCTTGAATTAATTTACTTTTATAAGATTAGATCATTTAAACTCAATTTATGACAAATTAATTATTGTGATTAAAACCAAATATCACAATATTTACTTTAGTGTCATAATTCTTTAGGAGGTTTAAACCTCCCTTATGTGACAATAAACTGAAACCTTATGAGATTCGCCTTTAAGAATTTCCATTTGCCATAATTTCCTTCTTTATTGGACCAATTTTGCAAATATAAAACTTTAGGGTGAAATAGCAAAATTTATAAACTTTATAGTCCAAAAACAGAATTTTTTAAAAATTGGTGGTAAATCTGTAATTTTCAAAACTAGAGGGGCAGATCTATAATTTTCAAAATTCCGAGGCTAAAATTGTGAATTTCGAAATTCAGGGTCAAAATGTAATTTTTAGAATTTTTGGGGCAAAAATCTCAATTTCTAGAAAAACACCGTACTTTCCAAGAATCATCAAAGATTTAAAACATGTGTAAAACCTTAATATTTTGCAAAAATATGGTCCCAATTTTGTAGGCCAAACGCATCTATTGCCCCCCCCAACTTGGAACGTTTTGTCACATGCCATGCTCAACTTTTAAATGATTCACTTTACCCCTTAAAGTTGGCAAAATTGATACAGTTTGCCCCCTCTGTGCCACGTGTCAGTTTCTGGTTGGTTTGACTTTTCAAAGATGTCCTTTTTTATATTTTTCTCCCTCCAATCAGAAGTTGACATATGGCATTGAGGGGACAAACTGTATCAGTTTTGCCAACTTTAGGGGGTAAAGTGATCAACTTAAAAGTTGAGGGTGGTATATGACAAAACGTGCCAAGTTTGGGGGGCAATGGATGCGTTAAGCCAATTTTGTAAGAAAAATTTTACAACCTGATGGACCAATCCTAATATTGCAAAATCCAAAACTTTATTTCCTACAAACCAAAATCACCCATATTGTAGGAACCAAAAAATGGCACAGTGCCGAAAATTCATCCGAAAATAAATCACCATTTTGAAAACAATATCTTTCCTTTTACAACAACCGAATAGCAAAAAGTAGACAACACCTTATTTTAAGGTAACATATGGCTTATGAAAAGTAAGGTAACACCTTACACCATACTTTTCCCTGAGTTATAAATAGTAAAAACAAGATGACACTCATCCTTATTTCATCTTGTTTTTATATGTTTTACCTCCTTTTTTATCTTATTTTACTGAAGTTTGAATAGTAAAAAGAAGGTAGGACCTTATTGTTACTGTAGCTTGAATAGTGCAAAATAAGGTGACATTTGCACTCCAGAAAAAGAAGATAAACTTGCTCTGATGAGAAAAATAAGGTAGCACCTTATTTAATGAACAGTGAAAATAAGATGACAGGTGCCTGATGAAGACTAAGGTTTTTCCTTAACCTTATACGTATCATTGATAAGTGAAATTTAGTAGTAAAATATTGTGTCATTAATGTGCTTAATTGATTTAAATAAAATAAGTTTTTATTGATTTCTGGTACAATCTCAGGTTTTCTGCCGAATTAGGAAGATCTCGCCAACAGACTGTCAAAGTAGGAAATCTCAGCAAAAAGAGGACAAAAAGGAAAATAATCATAGAATAGTTGGACCACCTAATTAGAAGGCTGACGCAGCGTGAACTAAAGAAGAAGAAAAAGAGAGATTTTATCTTTTAATATTTCCAAGTTTATGTTTTCAAATCTGATCGTGGTGTATCTTATGATGTGGTTAGTTTAAAGTTGTTTCCTTTCTCTTTACAGGATAAGGCAAAATCTTGGTTTAAGTCGCTACAACCTGGTTCAATCATAACATGGAAGCAGATGGCCGAGACTTTCTTGACAAAATACTTTTCACCTTCCAAGGTTGTCCGACATGGGAATGAAATCTTTAGGTTTTCCCAATTTGAGAATGAGTCTTTCCAGGAAGCTTGGGAAAGATTCAAGGACTTATTGAGAAGAGTACCAAACCATGGTATACCTAAGTGGATGCAAATTCAAATCTTTTACAATAGGATAACCGACGAGCACATATTTCGACTAGAAACTCTTGTAGATGGTGACCTAGAAGATTTAGAGCCTGAAGAAGCCTTTGACCTCATTGAGAAAGTAGTGAACACATGTTACAAGTGGCATTTAGAGAAGAGCTTACATTTTTCCAAGTTTGAGGTTACCCAGTAATTTTTGGGGAGACCTTCACCATTACCAAGGAAACCTCAATTTCCTTCCCAACTATCTCTAATGTCATTTCAACAACCTCAGTTTATATTATCCCAGCCTTAAAGTGCTATCAATGAGCATTGGCAACCTCAATTCTCATTCCAACAATCTCTTCAATCATTTTAGCAACCTCAACATCTCTTCTAGCAGGTTTTCCCACCATGCGAACCACTATAACCTAGCTTGAAAGAGCTGATGATGGAGTTTATGAAGTAAACACAAGCATCAATTAAGAACTTGGAGACCGAAGTTGAGCAAATAACCAATATGGTGATTTTAAAGGATGAGAAGATCTCTCCAAGCAACATATTGATGAACTCCATGGAGGAATCTCAAAGGGATAGTAAGGTTGTTGAATATTCTAACAATATAGTTATGGATGATTTTTATTATGCAGGTGGGCAATCTGAGGTTTTGTTGAAGCAACCTGATTACAACCTAAACTTTTTTGCTCAACACCATGACGAGATTATGCTAAATGGTGAGCAACCTCAAGAGCAATCTGAGACTACCCCAACTTCAGAACCAGAGAAGGCTTCCCCAGAAGTAATGGTTCTAGAAATCTCAAAAGATGAGGAAAAGCTTGCTGAAACTGTCCTTAAACAACCTTTGATTGAAGATCCATTAAAGTCATGGATAGATGTGGATGTACTTCAACAAAAACATCAATACATTAATCCATAATTTTCAACATTCATATACGAGCCTCCTTGAGCAATCTCAGATTTGGTTTCCACTTCAAACACCAATTGAAGTAATTTATTGGGAAAACCCCAACTTTTCTTACTTATGCATTCTTAGTTTGTTTTCTTTTTAGTTTTTTTAGTTCTTATGTTTTGTTGACTTTTCTTAAGAATAATAAAGGACAACTTCAAATAGTGGAGGAATTCTTCCTCCTTGCAGAACTTTGAGGAAGTCTTGTAGCTGTGCTCGCTCCACGCACCAAGTGAAGCAACTCTGGAGGAAACCTTGTGGTTTTCTCAATCTCTCTTCTTTTCTCTTAATAGTGAATGGTAATATCTAGCCTCTTCTTATTTGGTCATCAAAGGAAAGTCTTTCCTTACCCTGTTTGTATTTCATTCTTTAATGCTTTGAGGGCAAAGCATAATTTAAGTGTGGGGGAGGGATTAAGATTTTCATGCATGATTTTTCAACTTTTGATTTTTGATTATCGCTACCTATGCTTAATTTTTGCTGGAAAACCTTAATATTGCCCCTGCTTGACTTTGGATGTCTAATTGAATTTGTGTTCATTGATGGATTACCTTGCTGAATAACAAAACTTGTGAAGTCTATGTAAAGTGGAAATTGGATAGTTTTTAGCAAAGATTCAGAACGAAATTTAAGGACTTTGAAAATATTAGTAAAGTGATCTTATAGGACCCATAAACATGTTTAAGTTTTTGAAATTTAAATTTTTACTTCAATTTTATAGCCTAAATCGGATACATAAGCCTGATAGGCGACCTTTCTATTTTTAGCTAGAACTTGCCATGGGAAATGAATGCTTATACTTGTTATTGTGTGCTAGTACTTATCAAGACCACCATTGAATGCTTGTATCAAATGATTAAGGCAGTAGGATTTACCCTCTATAGCCAAAAAAGCCTACCCTTTTCAACATTTTATCCTTAGATTACCCCCTTTGAGCCTTAGCCTTTGCTTTCTTACACACAACATAAACCAGAAAACCTTCACTTTGATTTCCTAAAACACCCTGATTTTTCTTAAGAGATTATCATCACTCAATGCAACAACAATATCAATCACGGAAGACCTTCCCAACTCAGAAGATCTCATCAACAAAACTGTTAAAACCAGAAGACCTCAAAGATCAACACAACCTTAGACTACTTCTTTATCTTTTGTTCGTACTGATTCAAGAAAAAACAGTTAAAAAAATCAAAATAAAAAAAATGAAAAAAGAAAATAAATGTTTATGTTTTTGAATTTTTACTTATGTTTGAGGCAGGAATAAAAGTTTCTCAAGGTTGCTGTACTTAGAAGAAATGTGCTTATGAGGAAAGCTTCTGTGAACAACAATGTCAAAAGGTTTCATGTGCTTGAAGACAATCTTCTTCTGAACAAGGTTTCCTATCTTATACGAAGTTGCATGTTCTTCAACATAGCTTCTTTTGGAAACTCATTACACACCAAATTCCCTTTTTCCATACCCTTACCTAAGCCTAACATTATAACCCTTCAAAGACCTTTTGATGATATATGCATTCAATACTTTGTGGTGGAGATTTGACCAATTGGCAAGCTTATGGTCTATAAATTTTACGATTTTGCTGAATAAGGGAATTCTTAAAATCACCCTAAACACATTAGAGTGAATCCTTTGTTGGGGTATCTTGATTTTATTGCTATTTCATTGAAGTAAGAAGTCTAATTTCCCTTTCTTTGCATGTTTATGTGGAAATATGAGATTTCTCTACTAAGGTTTTCCTTGTGTTGAAATTGAGTTCTGAACTTGTTTAAAGCTCTTTGACCTTCCTAGTTACGGAGACTTTCTCAGTTTTGTTATGGAGTTTGTGTTATCTCTTTGTCTAAAATAAATTGCTTGAGGACAAGCAAATGTTCAAGTGTGGGGGAATTTGATAAGTGAAATTTAGTAGTGAAATATTATATCATTAATGTGCTTAATTGATTTAAACAAAATAAGTTTTTATTGATTTCTGGCGCAATCTTAGGTTTTCTGTCGGATTAGGAAGATCTCGCCAGCGGATTTTCAAAGTAGGAAATCTCAGCAAAAAGAGGACAAAATGGAAAAGAATCATAGAAGAGTTGGACCACCTAATTAGAAAGCTGATGTGGCGTGAACTAAAGAAGAAGAAAAAGAGAGATTTTATCTTTTAATATTTTTAAGTTTATCAATTACCTTAAGAGTTCTTTATTGTTTAGAATTTGTTTTCACTTTTAGATAAAAACTAAATAGGATAGTTATCTTTTAGTATTTCGTTCATCTTTATCACTTGGTGGCTATTTATAGCCTTCTTCACCATTGATAGAGGTGTGCCTTTGGGGGATTCCATTCTTTCATTCTTATTAATAAAGTTTAGTTTTCTTTCGTTATGAGTAAGTGATCTTTCTGCAAGCTGAATCTGCTCAAGCAGGCAGCGTAAGATCTTCCTCCGATGCAACCTTGTAATTTTATTTTGAATCTATTGATGATTGTTGTGTTTGAGTAATAATTTTATTGAGTTAGGGCCCGACTCAAACATGCTATAACAATAAGTACCCAGGGGGGATTTGTTATAGTTAAAATCATAAACACACACACACACACATACATATTATAAGAAACCTAGGAGGGATTGTGTATGTGCTGAGGGTTTTAATTTCGATTAAATGCTTAACTAATCTTAATGCAAGTTTACTGATTTAACAAGTACCTAGGGGAGACTTAAATTAGTAATCTTAGAAACCAAGTGATGCCTAGGGGTAAGCTTGGGGAAATATGGTTAAGAAACCGTAGATCTATGCTCTTAATCAAGTAGTTTTACATGGTTTTCTAGGAGGAAATCTTATGTTGCTCGTGGGTAGGTGAAGCTTGTGCTTTTTTTAATTATTGTTTGCAACCTTTATTTTATTGTTTTGTTTATATGCTTTTACAACCAACCAACTTCAAATTATAAGAAAATCTTTCTGACCCAGTCTATGAGGGAGATCTCGAACTGTTTTAAGATTGCTCCTTGTGGGATACGACCTTGTGCTTACCACTCTATATTAACCCTAGTGCACTTGCTAGGTTGTCCATTTTGGAAGCAACAATCATCTTCTTTCAGTTTCTTTAATAATAATATAATAATACATACTATATCATCTTATTTTATTACCTTACTTCTACTATTCATTATCTTCTTTTTCAACACCTTATTTTTACCAATAGGGAAAAACAAGATGGCACCTAACCTTATTCCATCTTATTTTTCATATGGATATTACCTTCCTTTATGATTAGTACCAAAAACAAGATGACATCTTCCCTTATTTCTACTCATCTTTCATACGCATTATAACCTTAGTTTTACTATTCATTATCACCTTCATTTCTCTGCAACCAGAGAAACTACCACCCTACTGTATGTTCTTCTACTAGAGCTATACTTAGGGTTTTTGCATGCAAAATATAGTAATCTAAGACAAATAATTACTATCTGAAAATCCTAAACAAAAGGTTCTTAATACATTCATAGATATATAACAGAGAATACATATATATTCTCATCTCGGAGTTATAAGTATACAAATATAACTTAAGCAATATCATTAGCAGAAAGTTCGTAGATAAAATAATAAACCAAAGTATCTATGAACATAAACATGAGGAACAAACAAAATCCTCAGTGACTCAATATGAATCCATCTCTGGTACTACTTGTTGGTACACAAATAATACCACTAAACATAAGCTTCGGATCTATCATATTGAAATCACTAAGGAAAACAAAACCAAAAGTGGAAGCGTACCTGAATTAGCCATTAAAGGATACTTGATGAAGAACTTACGAAGAAGAAACCCAGGAGATAGTCTTCCAGGAGATGGAGTTAGAGTTCCAAAGGGAGGCACCCAAATCTCTAATTTCTCCTCTCCCGGGGACCAACCACCTTAGATAATAAAACTAAATGTGGAAAATTACCATAATGTCCCTTAACCAAAATTATATTTACTCACTAGGCTCTGCACTTCCTTTCTATAATTTATAATCGGTACCTCAATAGTCAATAACGTTATTATTTGGTCATAACTTTATTTGACTATTATATTATGATTTTCATACACATTTATAATTTACATATGTAAGCCCACACTTAACGATTTATTGGAAATAAATCCAATATATTGCACCTTGACTATCTCTTATATACTCCTACGGACGATAAAAGACTATTATCTCTTCTCCGCCAAAGAAAAATCAAAGATGCTATAAATTTCTAGCTATGAAAATGAGATCGATCCTAATCAATCTAAAGCATGATTTGTGCCATTTAGTGCTTTTAACATACATGTTAAGTGCCACAAAAATGCAAGAAGATTTGAAATACTAATTGACCAAATCGAAAGGATTACATATGATACACACCAATAATCAGTGCAAATGTTTGTAACAGTAACAAAATCAGCTCTTGATTGTAGATCAATATGACTAATTCCACATAGGATTTATGATGAAAGGGTTAACGCTTATAAATTCTCGGTTATTGGTAGAATAACCCCCGTAAACGGAGGAACTCCATGGAAACATGGAAATTTAAAATCCAAGTTAAATGTGATTTGCGCTCAAAGTTCGGACTAGAAGTTGATTTCTCTTGGCAGTGGGTGCTATCAGATTATCATTCCATCCTCTACGGCTTTGCAGACCGTATGGAACAAAGGGAATCTAAACCTCAAGCCAGGCGTAATGCATTTCACTTCATGGAAGCCGGGATTCGACCCCACTAAGCACAAACAAACTACCACACAGGTATGGACTCATTTACATAACCTCCTATGAGAATTTTGGGATAAAAAACTTCTTGCTGATATTGCAAGAGGAATTGGAATTCCAATACGTTTTGACAAGAATACTATCGAAGGAGAGTTTGGGCACTATGCACGTATATTGGTTGATATTGATATGTTGATGCCATTAAAGGATCAAATTTGTGTTGATACTAATTCTGACAAATTATGGGTGACAATAGAATATGGATCACTCCCTCATTTGTGTTCTTCATGTCATTCAATCAGTCATACTATAGGAGGCTGTAGAAGAATAATTCACCAAGCGGACAAAAGTAATAAAGCTCGCGCTAGTCAACCTAACCTAATCAGGGGAACTGATGTCCTGAATAGTGAGCCTCCTCAACAGGAAGTATTGGATCCCCAGAAGGGAGAGTTGAAAGTAGCAAAAATATAGGCGGACATGTTGGATACGAGTGAAGATAAAGTAATTGATATTGAGGCCCTCAAGGCTAAGGATACTGATACTGTCATTTTGAATAATAGTGAGAAGGAAGAAACCCCACACACTGAAGCACTAGAGGATAATAACTTGCAATTAGCAATAGATATTTCCACAGTTATCGTTTGATCTGAGAAACTACAACAACATGCAGAGGATACCTAAGCTATTTCCCAGGGGAAACAACTGACTCCAATTCAGAGGGTACCCTCATATTCATCGCACGATAGCTTATGGTATAAGGCAATTGAGGATGCTATTACTCCATGCCAAGTTAATATTCAAAAAAAGAAAAAATTTTCCATGGCATATAGGCATTCACGGCATTTGTATAGGGAACCTAATAGATATTCCCCATGTTAGTGGTTTGTTTTATGATTATGCTTCTAGTATTAGGCTTCTTGTAAGCTTCATCTCTTTCTTCCTTTTCTTTTCTTCATACGCCTTTTTTCTTTTCTATTTTATAATATTTGGGCTCGGATTACCGACCCCAACTTTTACTAAAAAAGGCTTAAGGAATCAAGATTGTAGGTGGAGGAGCAAATGACGTGGGACTGCAATAGTTGTTAGTGGAGGAATCAAGATTTGAATCTCACATCCGCTTAATCCTGCGACAATTTGTTTTGTTAATTCTCTATTCTAACTTTTAAAGTTTGATCAGGATTTTGGAGAGGTGATTTTAGTATTTGATTGGATGAATAAGTTGGGTCGTGAATGTGGAAAGTAATTAATTCATATTTATAATTAAAAGGCCTAATAAATACTTAGGCCACCCAAACTTGGCAATTTATATTAAGTGACACCTAGAACTTTTAAAAGTCTTAACCAATCTCCAAATTTGATAAAAGTATTCACTGCACCCCCTCAACAGCTTAATCATGATGAATGAGTAGTCGACACATTGCAAGTTGAGCTCATATAATACTGGCCTAATGCATCTGGACCCCCATATGATTCACCCTAAAACTCCACCCCTCGAACTTCAAAAAGTTACCCACAACCCTCTAAACTTGCTTAAAGTTCACCTCATGACCCCTAAGCCCAGGAAGGTGGGGAAATTATACTATGTACCCTGTGAATTGCTCCCCCTCCTTACATGAATGACAAGTGTTATAAATGAATAAAATAATAAAAAGTAATATCATAAATTAGTTTTTCGGACACTTGTCATTCATGCAAGAAGAAGGAGCAATGCATCGGGTGCACAGTATAAACTCTCAGGGAAGATAGTGCATACACGCTGCCCTATGTCAATTTGAAAAGTCAAACCAATTCAAATTTGGCATGTGACACATATTTCTAACATATTTTATTAAACTCATTTAATGTGAAACACATTTTCAACTCTAAGAGCCATTTAATGTTAAACTCATTTTCGGTTCCTGCTTTCCACTTTCTAACCATCCAAACAAAATCATCTCTCTAAAACCTGGAAAAATGAAAGATGGAATCAGAAAAAATTTGCCACCTTTAAGTTCTCTAGCTTTAATCTTCCTCTGATCCTTCTCCTTTTCCACTCTTCTACTCATTTCCAATTTCATCAATTTCTCATAGTTTGAATATCAATGGCTTCAATTCAAACATTTTTCATATTGTTAGTCATTTTCTCTTCTCAATATATTGCGGCTTCACTTTTTCTCCTTACATTTGTTGGAAGAATATGTGTTTTGAGTTACTTTCAAAAGAAATATTTTGTGATATTTTTATTGAGAAAAATATCTTTAGTCAAAATTTTAATAGTGGAAGTTACAAAATTTATTTCCTTCATAAAAGAGAGTTTTAAGTGAGTTTAATTCTCCAACGGCTGTATTTGATGTCGGTTATGGTTTTAAAGGCACCATACTTATTGTTTTACAACAACTCTTTTCTTACCTATAAAAAGGTTGGCAGGTTTTTCCATTTTAGATATAGATCCAATTTTTGCTCTCTTCTTTCTCCCTCTTTTCTGGATATGATAGGCATTTCTGATTCCTGTAGCCAAATTCAAATCGAATTTGAAGAAGTTGTTTAATCCTAGGAGGACCTACCAAGTATCCTTTAAGGACAGTATCTTAGACACAACTCAACTTATTCCAACGTTTGCTTTCAAAGTGTTGTTCATTATAGCTTCAAATTGCTTACGGGAACCATTCAAATTCATCTTATTTACTGTTGAATTCTAGGCTCTGAAAATGTAAATCCGCTGCACAAAAGTTCAGCCTCTGAACATAACTGTACTGCCCAGGATTTCAGCCTCTGAGCAACTGAATCTGAGAAAAGCGTTGCCTCTAATCGAGCTTCTGAGATTCCGCAACAGCTTCTAAGCTTTTGCAACTACTTTTGAGCGTTACTGATAATCCAGCTTCTGAGCTTCCGCAACAGCTTCTAAGCTTCCATAACAACTTTTGAGCGTTGCCTTGATCCGGCTTCTGAGCTTCCGCAACAGCTTCTGAGCTTCCGCAACAGCTTCTGAGCTTCCGCAATAACTTATGAGCGTTGCCAGCTTGTGATAAAAGTGTCGCAACTTTTGAGCAAACTGTTGCTTCTGAACTAGCTTCTGAGAAAAACGTTGCTGCTTCTGAGGAAAGTGTCGCTTCTGCGAAAAGTGTTGCTTTTGAGGAATTGTCTTTTGCTTCTGAGTTTCCAAATTTTCCAACAACATTTTCCCAGGAAAGGAAGAGGTCTCATTTGGATTCTTGGCTGACCTGGAAAGACAAATTCAAAGAAAAAAAAGTTTCAATGTAGTCTGATACCTAAAATAACAAGGTTTTCCGTCAAAAGTCGATACATAAATCGACTTCATTTCTCAATATTAAGATAATAAACTTGAGAAATAGACTTATACACTTACTTTAACCCCGTAAGATATATTTGAATTGATCGTCGTTGATGGAGGCAGAAGCTCACTATGAAAAAATTTGATCGTAGGGAAAGGAATAAACGAGAAGTGGAAATAGAACAAGGTGATTTTGGAATAAGAGAGGAAGGAAATAGAGAAGAAAGAAAAATGAACAACGTAAGCATTCATAGATTTGTCACAGAGAGATAGGGAACATAGAGAAGAAGGTTGAAGATGAGAAAACGAAAGGGAAAGAGATTATCAAAGTCAAAATCATACATTTCTATTTCTTTTAACTTTTGTTTCTCAAAACATAATGAATTTACCAACTAAAAAATGCATCAATGACAAAAAAACAGGTACCAAAATACAGTTGAGTTAGAAAATAAATGCCACAATACAGTTTTAACCCACACAATTTCCAAAAAATATTTTCATTATTATTTTGTACTAAATTTGACAAAAATAATTTCTAGCTGTGTATTGGTGCCATCAATTGATGGCACCATTTCACACGATTGCATAGTCGAACATATAAAAATTTAAATTAACATTTTTTTAAAACCTTTTCTTTTCTTTAATTAGTAATTTCTTTTTACACTTTAATTTTTTTTATGTATGACTATTTTACTTTTTGCAAACTAACCATTTTTCTACCTTCATTATAATCATTAGATTTATTGGTCTCTATGCGTATAACTCAATGAGTCAGAGGGGTGAATGACTCGCTAGATTAAAATAGTAAATTTTTTCACGATTAATAAAGTGTTGCGCTAAGTAGGTTAGTCGGCTGAGTAGAAATATAGAAAAGCTTCAACTTCAAAGTAAAGGACACAAAGATTTATACTCGTTCACCAACATGTGCCTACCTCCGGTCCCAAGAGAGTGTCTTGGATTTAATCCACTAATCTCAACCCCTTTACCCTAAGAGGAGAAGCCTTTCCCAAGAGTTCCTAATTACAGAAAGTACCCTCCAAACTGTAATCACTCACTCGCTGACTAGAATACCGTCTTCTATCAGCAACTCAACAGAGTACAAACAATAGCTGGATTCAACTTATAGAAATGTTGATCTAGTTACAATAATCAGATTTTACAATTGAAATGATTTATATATTCTATTCTCTCTTGAACTAAAGCAGATTCTTGCTGAATAGTTGCTTTCTTGATTGAATTTCTTTAAGTGCTGTGATTTTGACAGAGATTCAGCTTAGTAGAAATTCCCGTGTATTCACCAAGTTCTAATGCTTAACTTCTTGCACCTTTTATAGATGAAATCAAGAATGTAGCCATTGGACTTACTTTGACATCTTCTGCAATTTGATAGCTCAGCTATTGACTTGTTGCTTCTTCAATTCGATCCTTTAGGAGATAGAATCACACCATTGTGAGATAGAAATCAATCCATTGTGAGATAGATTGAATCAGAGCTTCAAATTTGAATTCTTGTCTCTTTGGTGCCGGAAATACGTTAGAGAAAAACTCTGCTGCCTTGCTACGCGTCATCTTCCCATTTCTTCTAGTAATTTGACAAACTTGCAAAGGCGTGCAATTGCAGGAGAAATGCGCTGCAGAAATCCGATTTGACTTTATCTTCTTGCAGCTTTTATCTAGATAAAATTTGTCTTCTATAGCGCTGCGCTTTTGTCTTTGTCTCATTATTAATTCCTTTTGTCTTATGTATGACGTAGAACATTAATGTCTGTAAAAGTGCAGACAGAAAGCAAGATTCCAATTTTCCTCAAATGGAAAGGTCGGGGCAGTTGTATAATTAAAGTAACTCAGCTTAAGATTAACATAATCTAAATATCGAGCCCTGAGTGAGCAGTACTTTAGTCAGGGGACTGAAGTAACAACTCAACTAAAACAACTCAAAGTTAAATCATAGAACTAGGTCAGCCCATATCTTTAATTCTACCCTAGAATTAAATTACTCAGCCATATTCATAGTCTAACAGATTTGACATCATTATTCATTTAATTAGCTTAACGGAGTTAACCTGACATGATCAAAACTTTAAGTTCTACTGAGTAAGTCATTGAGTCAATCCAAACTTGTGTTAGGTTCAACAAGATTAATATTCAAACCATTCAATGGTTGTGAAGCATACTATTCAGCAACAAAAAAATTTGAAATAAGCATTTAATTGTTTAACACGGTAAATATATTAACACATAAAATGAGTATAGTCAGAAAGTACATATAAAAAAAATGGACTAGTTCATAGATCTTTGGATTTTTATTACCAAGGAATAGAGACTTTATAAATAAAGCCCGAATTCGCATTCCAATTTAGAAAGAATTTATTGTCAACCTCTTTCGGATATGAATCGGCTTAAAATCATTGAGAATATATAAATTTTATCTTCACTAACATAATGATATACATGAACTTCAAAATTTGACATAAAAATACCCCGGCTTTACACTTTATTAATATAATAATCTAAATTATCATTGACTCAATAAGTTGCTATTGACTTATTATAAATCAGGGAAGAATGTGGGTCTGCTGGGAAAAATATGCGGTCGGAATAAAGCAACCGCATGGAGTAAGAATTGAAAGTTGAGCTAAAACTTTTGAGCTTTAATTTAAAGATTTGAGAAGAGGATTGAGATGAGCTGCTAAAGAATATGAATTTGGAGGAATAATATGGACATTGATTGATTTTTTTCCTTGCCTCGCTTAATTGATCTTTTTATTGAATTCTTTGTTTTTTTAGTTCTCTTCAAATCTTGAACGTGACTGCACTGATTGATTTTATTTGTCTAGATAATGGGTGTTGCTTATCTGTTGATTATTTTTTTTGTCATGGTTGGGAGACTGAGTTTAGATTATAAAGGAAATAGGTTGAAGACGATTCATGTGAACGGAGAGACAAAAATGGCAGAGAAAATATTGAAAAGGGAGAAACATGTTATATAATTAAATTTTACCGGTTATCACAAAATTTAAAGGTAATTTATTGGGTTAAAGGTGACTTGGCACATATGTGAGTAAATTGTTAAGTTGATGTACTTTATGTCATATTTTGAAGTTCATGTACCATCATCTTAGTAAAAATAAATTTCATATATTGTTGATGATTTTATGCCGATATGAATCTATCTGATTCAGAAGGGAAGAACTTGCATAGTATCTATGAAGCTTCCATTGGTATGAGAATGATGCATAATTATTTTTGTATCGTGGGGTAGGAGCTGATCTACCTGATGGTTGGATAGAAAATAAAACAAACGAGGAAAGATAAACGAGTTTTTTTACATAGACTTTTTAGTTAATTTCAAGATATAGGGCTTCCCTATTAAAATAGGCTGCTCAAAAGGATTCCATTTTCTTCCGTGGGAGTACGCAGTGGGGAATTAAAGCTTGATGGAGCAATATCGCATGGAGGTAGAAGGCCTACGGATCTTGAAAATTTTAATCCAATGTCACATTTAGAAAAAATTATAATATGTATATAGGGCGTACTCAATGTGTCTGAGTCTGTCACATCAGAAGAATACATTGAAGTGATGAGTTCACAAGATACAAAGAAGGCTCATAGTTAGGACCATCTTATCTGAAAACTCTGAAGCGTCAATCCAAGGACATCCATCAATCAAATAGAATATCTGTCTAAAGAAAGATCATGCTAGAAGAAAAGCACCAGAAAGCTGATAAGGATTACTCAGAATCACATACATCAGAGGCAGAAGCTACAACATCAGAAGTAATTCTCTCTCAATAAAGAAGAAAACAATCTCAGAGGAACATTACTCCCAGAATAAAAAGGGATCAATGATATCAATGGGCTCAGAACTAATTGATGAAGCTCAAGTTGATAAATGCCAAGGCAACTTGGATAGAGCTATCGTTCTATTCAAGAGGATGACTGGGGAAAGCCAACTAACTCAACAATATATTACAAATATTATTGAGGATGTAGAGGTTAAGCAAAGTAAAGATTATGTGAATCCCAATGAGAATAGATTTCAAAATCTATCTAAGGGTGACGTGACAGAGTTGCCAAAAGTAGATCCGAGCTCACCTGACTCATCAAACTCAGAGTCTGAGGGAAAAAGGAAGAAAGATAGTGCTTTTAGAGGCCACAACAACAGAAAGATAGCGAAGAAGATGATAGAAAAAAGGAAAGCATATCCACTCTGCTCACCATCGCAAGGGATCACAATGAAATGATCAACCTTAATCTAAAGCTACAAGATATTATGCTGAAGTCTGAGCCCAACAAAAACAACCTTAATTTAATCTCAATGAGCACAGAATTGAGAAAGCAAGCAACAAAAATCAACAAAAGATTGAAAGAGACTCCATCAGTACGGAATATGGCAGCAGGACTACTAGTCAACATATTTCCTACTTGGATGGAAAATCTGGAATCCACGGTGGTAATCATAGCCATAACTGCTGTCCTCACAAAGAGAGTTAAGAATACAAACAAGCTTCTCCAAGATCATTAAGAAGAGATCAGAAGGGATATAAGGAGATTGGGTGATCAATAAGCTGTCATGATACAAGGCTATCGAGCTAATCTTTAAGATAGAACATCTATGTTGAAGGACGAAATCAAGATTGATGCACAAAACACCATTTAAACCATCACATATGGTTTCAAACAGATAAAACTTGAGAGATGGAATGCAAAGACCAATACTCAAATGCTTGCAAGGAACTTCAAAACCTCCAAGGGTCCAAAGGAAATCAAGACCTCACTCCACATTCTCAAGCAAGATCTCAGCACTACCTACTTAAAGGCCAAATCAATTCTGAAGCAGAAAAATAGAGTAATATGTGAGCAAGAAAAAGAAGAGCTAGCAAAAGCCATAGTTGATGCACATTTAGGCAAAGAAAAGGCCTTAGCAGAGTCAAGAGGAAGTCTAGAAGCCAACATCTAGGGGATTGAAGAGAAAATGAGACTTCTTTCAATGAAGTCTGAGCCCAGAATAATTTCTCCCCTTAGAGATCTTCACAAGCACTTGACTGACAGCATCCTATACCGTTAGCAAGGTATCTATATTATCTTCAGATGCATGAGCAGCTACCTTAACAAGAAGGACATGGATAACTTCCCAAAGCTAAAACCCTTAAGAGACTCAGATTATGAGGTATACAACTCCTATACAGACTTTGTAAGGGGAGCTCCTGACATTGTGAGAAAGAAACTAATTGCAAAAAAGCACGGACTTCCATCCTACCTCTAGAGCAAGCACAACTAAGAAAGAAGTATGGTCTCCAACACCCCTATGCATATCAATAGCCATTTTGATAATATCAAAAAAGGGGAGAAAGCAAAGAACAATGAGAGCAGCAACGTAAATAGAAAAGCGTCAGAGGCATTCCTAGCCCCTCAAGACAAGGACAAAGCAGAAAAGTGCCAGAAGAAGTAATAGCTAGTTTTAGACTGGCTAACATTTTGTAATAGTTATAGATCTTTCATGTACTTGTAAATTGATGAGGAGTTTAGCTATTGTTAACTCTGAAATGAGTAAAAAGATCTTATTGCTTTGCAGTGCAATATCTAATTGTACTATTATATACCGACACAAATTATGGGGGAGCTAACATGAACTGACATATTGAATGTCAAGTTATACTTTTATCTTTGCAGATTTTTGTTATCATCAAAATGGGGGAGATTGTTGGATCTAGCTCAGAGGAAGAGAACTACTTAGAATCAAGAAAGCATTATTCTAACTCAGAACTAAGAAGAAGATCCAAGGTTGTTTTGAAGATAACAAAAAGGTATAAAGAGGTTGAAGAGGATGAAGATATCAAAAGATAAATCCTCAGAATCAGGCTCAGAAGGAAAATGAATCAGAGTGCTCAAGCAGCCAAGAAGGATATTAGGTTATGCTCACAATCAAAATACAAGTTGTCATAGGAATCAAGGGGATATGAAGACAAGTTTGTTCTCACAGTTCAGCCAAGCTCAGAGGAACACTAAGAGATATGAGATTAAGTCAACATAAGTTGATATCATATCTTTACTCACAATCAAGAAGAAGGTCTCAAATATCACAAGGATCCTAATTAGACTTTGCAAGAAAATCATCAAAGGCTAAGGCATCAGAGAATATATCAGCTCTTAAAAGATGACGTGCTCCAAGGATTAAAAGATATTGCATCATAATCAGAAGACTCAAAGAATAAATTCACTATATCAGTCATCAGAACTCAGCACTCATCAGAAGAATACATTCAAGTGATGAATTCACAAGATACGAAGAAGGCTTAGAGTTAAGACCACCTTATCTTAAAACTTTAAAGCATCAATCCAAGGACATCCATCAATCAAATAGAATATCTGTCTGAGGAAAGATCATGCCAGAAGAAAGGCACTAGAAAGCTGATTCTGAGAAACATCAAGGATTACTTAGAATCATAAACATCAGAGGCTAAAGGTACAACATCAGAAGTGATTCTCTCTCAACAAAGAAGAAAACATTCTCAGAGGAACATGACTTCCAAAATAAAAAGGGATCAATGGTATCAATGGGCTTAGAACCAAGTAATATGCTGAGAAAGTGATAATCTCTAAGCAACTCACGTGAAGCCATCTTTTCCAAGAATAACAGTCTTAAACTCCTCAAATCTTAAAAGACTAGCTACCTAGCCTTGACTAAAAGAGATAAGACAGCTCTGAAATTGTGACTTGACTAGTAAGAGCAAAAAGCTGCTTTTTGCTACCTAACTCCTGACACATGGGAAGCTAGAAGCACTAAAACGGTAAAAGGGCAGAAGTCAGAGTATGGATAGAATTGACCAGGTTTGGACTTATCTAACAGAAGGATTAATTACAGCTCAAATATAAATCCAATGGTTAAGAAGAAAAGAAGCCGTTTAGAGACAACGAAGGCTCCTCAGAAGGTAACCATTCCGAGGAAAGAATCTGTCTTATTACAACGGTAAAAAAAACTCTCTCATTTAGGCGCGCATCAAACCGTCATCTTCAACAAGAGAGTATAAATACACATCTATCAAAAACACAAAAGGTGTCGAGCAATATCACAAGTGCACACATCATAAATTATCATTGCGAATCTTAAAAGCAAACAAATTCATTATCATATCTGCTTGTAGATCTAAAGCTCAATTAGAACAACTCAACTCAATTTGTTGTAAGTGCCACTTGATAACAAAGTACAAGAGCACAAAATCTATCATTCAATCCATTGAAGAAGAAGGTGATCAGAAGCTAGGAATGGGGACTTGGCGAGGCTTTTGAGTCACAACAGACTAAGCGAGAGTGTTGAGGTCTTCGACCCTGCTCACAATTGGTGTAGTTGGTGGGGTAGAAGAATCTAAGAGAAGGGTACTCTTAGATTAAGGAATTTGAAGCAGCAAGAGTGGTGTACTCCATGTGTGTAGAATTCTAGAATTGTAAACGCTTCTCCACCTCTGAAGGAGTGATATAATGGATTAAAGCTCGGAGGAGGAAACTTTAGGGACTGGATGTAGGCAAAGCTGTACTAGTATAAAAATCTTATGTTTGATCTTCTCAACTTTACACTTATTTACTTTGAGCAATTTATATTGATTATATTGCTAATAAGTAAATAATATACATCAAACACTAAGCATTCATCAATAAACTTGTGTCAACGCTCTAAATTATATCTATTGAGCAAAAAGTTTAATATTTTACATTAACATTCGAAAAGGAGTCAATCACCCCACCCCCCCCCCCCCCCCCCCGACCAACATTATCCATTAGTCAATTAATGTCTTAGCCTAGCAGTTAAGACTGAATCTGTAACTCTAGAGGTCATAGATTCAAACCACATCCGGGGAGGGGTGAAGATTTTCATTCATAACTAATATATTTGTGCATTTGTGCAAATTTTAAAAAAATCTTCCACTATAGGAGTTGTTGAAATGAGATTGATTACCAAAGAACACGATTTATACTACTCCATCTAGTTATATAAGTCGTTTTAAACCTTTCAACAATTCTCTTTTTATATGTCACTTTAGATTATCGATGCATTTTTTTTATCATTTTTTCTCTATTTTGCCCTTATATTAGCTAGAAGAGAGATTATATATTTGATGAAATTATAAGCTTGTAATTAATAAGAGAGTTCTTAGTAGAAAAATCTCAATGATAAATTAGTCTTTTTATCAGTGTCATAGTATCTTATTGGTTTTGATACTTCGATAAAAAAGACTTATAAAAGTAGATGGAGGGAGTATATAGATTACTTTTTTTACATATATTTTAGGGCACTAAATTTTTTAATAAATTCAAATTATTGTCTATGTAAACATGTGGTGTCAGTAGAAAATCTAAGTTAGGTTAAAAAATTTGGATTATTCTAAAGTGACTTTATTTTTTTCTTTATTTTCTTACTATCATCATTAGATTGAACTTCGCCCAATAATTTAATGATGATGAAAGATAAAAGAACTTTTACTTTATAAAAAATAAAATCACCATAGTCTTTATAAAAAATAGAGTTTAAAACCATTTGAGAAATTAATTGAATAAAATTAAACTTTAAATTTAAATTTTTTATATGTTGCTGTGTGAAACGGTGCCATCAATTGATGGCACCAATTCAATATACCAAAAAATAGTATGTATTCCAAATTTTTTGGTCAAATTCGGTACAAAATATTAATGAAAAATTTTTTTTGGTGGGTTAAAATTGCACTATGCTGGCTGGCATTTATTTTCTAACTCAACTATATTTTGGTACTTTTTTTGTCATTAATGTATTTTTTAGGAGGTAAATCCAAATACAATACACGTGTTTAAGTTCTCAGTAATTATCTGTGTCAGCACTAAGGGGTTATAAGGTGTACTTTAAGCATATTTAGGAAGTTGTGGGAAAGTTTTGTAAGTTTAGGGGGTTAAGAGACAGGTCCAGGCCTGGGGTGGGTGGCAGGTGCGACTGCTCAGGGCCCATAGTCGAAAGGGGCAAAAAAATGTATCTTTCTTTAAGATTTTAGTTATTATTAAAAAGTTAAATATAGAAAATAATGAAATAGTTGCTTAATTGGTGGAACACTTGTTGAGAATTGAAAGAGGTCAGAAGTTCAGTTCCTACTTTATTCAAAACTAAGGGGGTGATTGATTCAACCCAGAAAAAGGAAAGAGAATCAACAAAGAAAAAAATAACGAAAGGAATAAGGAAAGGAATATAATTCTCTTTAGTTGGCCTATGTGTTGAAGTGCTCAAGAAAAGGAATGAAACTGACATTGCCCCTGATTTCATTTGTCATTATTTGAAGTAAAGAAAATCAATTATTTAATTATTATTATATTTATTATTTATAATAATCATTATTATTATAAAGAATAAAAAATTATAATATTTAAAATGATAATAATATGATTTTAATTAATTAATTAAGAATAAATATTATTTTAGTGTTTATTATAATTGTTACTAAATTTTATCATTGATTATAAAAACTATTATAATAATATACTTTGTACTTGCCCTAATTATCATTACTATGAATTTTATAGTTACTATTAAAAATATTAAATTTTATTAATTAATATTTTATATATTATCAATAGTATATTTTTTATATTTAATTTTAATTTTCATGTATTATTATTATTATTATAAACTTAATATTATTAAATAACAGTGTTATTATTTATTACTATTAAATTTAAATTATAATAATAGGAATTAATATTAATATTAATATTTATATTAATTATTAATATTACTATATTTAATAAATATTATTATTATTTATTTTTTATGACAATTATTATTAGAAATAAATAATATTATATTGATGAAAAATAATATTATATTTATAACATTAATTTTAATTATTAATTATAATATTTATTAAAAATGGTATAGAATTAATATTAATATTAATATACATTATTCTTATTATATTTAATAAATATTATTATTATTATTATTACTACTAATTATATAACAATTATTATTAAAAATAAAAATAAAAATATTTATAATTTTATGTTGAAATATTATTTACTATTATATTTCATTACTAAATATTATTATTTATTATTAATTATAATAGTTATTAAAAAATGGTATATAGAATAGAAATAAGGAAAGGGATAACATTATAGAGGAGATTGAGGTAGTCAGATAAAAGATTATGGGTAATGAAAATGAAGAAACTGCCAAACAAACAAAAACAAAGGAAATTATAAGCTTTCATTTCCTTTCCCTTTCCCTTTCCATTTCGTGATTACTTTGATCCAAACGCTCCTAAGTATTTATTGACATATATTTTTATTGGAGCCTCATTTTATTATTTTTAATATTATTTTGCATATAACACTCAAATTGTTAAGGCCGAACCTTCTAAGTGCTTTTTAGAGACAAATATATAGTATCTGAATGTATCAGGCATGTAATAAAATAATAACACGACACCAATAAATAATTTACCAAAACAACTTCCACCATCAAATTAATTATAAAATATTAGTAACAAAATATGCCTATTTTAACCGGTTCATCCCGTAATCCGCCAAACACTTTAGATACCAAAATTACCCCAAACCATGACACATTCTTGTAAAAAAAAAACTCCAAATTATTGTTTTTTATCTAGTCATTTCATTTGTCTATTTTCGAATTTTTCCAACATTTAATTAACTGTTTTTCATTCTTATAAAAAACTCCAAATTACCCCTAACCATAGCACACTTAAATCCGCTTTTTTTTTTTAACTTTTCATATTTTATTTTGTTAAAGGTTGAGCTCGGCAAAAAATCGGCTCCATTTATTAAAAAGAAAAAGAAAAATACAAAAAAAGGAGGGAAAAAGAAAGAAAAAAAGAAAACAAAAAATAGAACCAGTAAAAACGAAAGATCTCTAAAAGAAGGAGATTAGTATCCCAGCTTATGACCACGCTGAACTTGGTCCCTGGTAGCAATCACTAGTCCTTTCTTTTTCTTGACCGAAAATGGTTTTCAACTAGAACCCGTGCTATTGGAGGCACTATCAACAGGAAAACCCGTGCTATTGGAGCCACTATCAACAACCACATTCTGCTTTTCCAGGGCCTTATCGTGCTGTAGACATACTTCCAAATTAATCCCATCGAAATTAAGACCATCCAAGGCTTGAAAAACATTTGTTGTTGTACCTACTGCGCCAATTTTATTCATCTCCTCCAAATCTCGTTGTCACAGTTTGCTACGTTGGAGGAGTGCCAAATTGAGCTGGTTATGTATAACAATTGCATCTGCATTAATATTTTCAGAATCTTCATCGCTTTCTTCACATTCGTCCGCCCAAGAGATGGTCTTATTTTCCCTTCTTAGCGGGTTTCGCTCAACCTACATTTCTCTATCTTTCAGGCAATCAAACACCTCATCAGCCGTAGCCTCAATCACCACAATAGCTGCAACCTCAATTTCCTTGGTAACCACTGCGTCAATCTCCAGACTGGCTTCACGATTGCAGGTTGGTAAAACTGACTTAGTTCTCTCAGAACTGCCATTGATATGAACTGTATCCTTCGAAATGTCTATTTTTCTGTAGAAGTCCGAGTTGAAACCGGGTCAGCTCGTTTGGAGTTTTCAGGATTAGATTGAGCACTCTTCAAAATAGCCCCAACCTTGGAAGTGCTCTTTCGATTCCCAGATTGCATAACCCTCTCAGCTTTGTGATAGCATTCTCAGTAGGGGCAACATTAGATTGTTGGCCGCCCTTCATTTTGTTGTCCTTAACAACATCTTTAACTTGCTTGTTATGCCTACATTCCTTCCACGAATGTCCAATACATTAACATATTTTGCAAAATCTCTGTATATTCTCATACTCAACTTCTATTCAAATCTACTTTCCTTCCTTCTCCACACCTATTGTGTATGCTAAATCCTTGGCCAAATCGACATCAATGAGGATTGGAGTAAAGTGCCCCAGATCCCCCTCCAAATTATTCTTGTCCACTGTCAAAAATTCACCAATACCTTGTGCTATGCACGCTAGAATATCTGAATCCCAATACTCCTACGGCAAACCGTGAAGTCAAACCCAAACCAATCCTTTTGTTGATTTTTGTTCATCAAGATTGAAATCAGCCTGCCAAGATGGGACCTGAAAGATTCCAGGCCTTAAGCCAATCACCCCTCTTCCAAGAATCCTCAGTTTCGATTCAAAAGAACTTAAAAAAAGTATCCCCCTTCTGCAGAATTAATCTTCCAATGATAGAGTTTGAGCACACGGAAATCCTTTTTTCGAGAAGTTCCTGTGTAATCTTGATGGAGGTAAAACCTCCCTCAACCGTAATCTCCGCATTCAAAGTCGTCAGCGATGTCACCTTCCTGAGATCGCCCAGGAAAACTTTTGCAGAGCATGGTTTTCCGTGATCTGGATGTTTAGGAATCTGTTTTGGTAGAGCTGAGAACATCTCCTTGATGCTCGGATAATCCTTAAGATGAGAAGAAGCCTGCGCAGCCATGATTGAAGCCAGCGCCGGCAAAAAGCAATCGGAAAAAGATCAGGTAAAAGGCGGCGTTTTGGTCATTGCTAAAACCCTAGCCGCTTCTCATTTTTTTTACTTTCCATAATAACAAGTCTTCTTTATCTTTAAAAGAAGATTCATAAGGCCACTTTTTGTGGTTATAATGTAAAAGTGACTATTCATCAATCATCAAATAGAAAGGGTAAAACACACCTCGTTCTCTGTATAATTTTTGGTTCATGATGTGTGTATATATATACTCAAATATTTCCAATTGTAAAAAATGTATTAGAACTGTATATGAAGATATATATTTTATACTTTACGCTCTATATTGTGCAAACACAAAATACAATAAGCAAAGTATCAAAATTATGTCTGAAAGTGTCAACAAGTAAATACTGATACAATATGTTTTAGTACAATTAACTTTTAGTTAAGCATCCTTGATAACCAAAAAAGTTCAGTTCCTCGATACGGATTACCCTAATGATTAAAATTTAAATATGAACGCATCAAATATACTAATGACAAATAAAAGGAGGCTAATAATTTCTCTCGGCCTAGACTCTGTGACAACACATGCTACAAAGTATAGAGGGAAAAAGTACTGGGTCATTTTTGTTAAGTACATTGATTGTCATCATCAAATGCATATGAGAAGTGTGTCGTTTCCATTACGTACAGAGATGAACTGGGCAGGCCGAGTTTAAAACAAAGTTCTAGAGACATGCATTAGGCCTTATATATATGATCTTCATATCGGAAAGTAAAGAAAGAGAGAGAACAATCCGAATTATAAATTAAGATGACAGTATCTTCTGTATTAGAAGCTGTAGCTCGCCGTATTGTTGCTAGATTTCTTGCTTCTTATATCTCTACTGGCTGCTTAATGTCTCTTCTTTCATTTAATTTTTTTTCTTTGTCATATAAATAATTTATTTTCAATTACTTGGAAAGATTAATATCATTAATTTTGTATTATGTGATTGTGCAGTTTACATGAATCTAACGGCTCAAATCTTAGTTTTGTTGGATCTAGTGATAAATGTTCCTTGAAAGTTGATCTCCAAGTCCACAATCCTTAGTTTTACTGGAAAGTATGCCTTCTTTACTATATTGCCCGGACCAATTTTTTAAACTGCTCTCTCAAATCATATACCAATGATCCGTATTGATCGATAATATTTTCAATGTAATTAATATATATATCAGATAATGATAAGGGCTGATGTTGGCCTGGCTGATGCTTACATCGATGGGGATTTTTCATTCGTGGACAAAGATAAAGGTCTTTTTAATCTTTTCATGGTGAGATTTATCAATTAGGCAAAAAATATGTCTGGTTTAATTAGCAATTTGGGAGAAATTTTAATGTCGTGGAGTAATACTAAGTTATAATATGAGATTCTTAATTTAGTGGAAATCCATTTGGACTGAACTTGTATATTTCGCTCTTCACTTGGATGGAGTTTGAAGTTTGAGCAAAATCTAATTCTTCCACACCTTATTGTTTTCAATTACATAAATAAAAAAATAAGACAATTGGAAAAGAAAAATAAAAGAAATGGAGGAAGTGTTTAATTTTGGTATGTATTGTATTTGATATTATACTTCTTTATATAGATGGTCATACACATTTGTACAAGAAACATATTTTTGAAATAGGAAAATAAATAAAGACATAATGACTTTCTATAATTATTTTCTAAAATCGTGGTAAATATAGATGGGATATGGTGACTGATTTCGATCCCAAATCGTTTGATCTTGTTTCCTTTTCTAACACATTTGACATTATATGGAAGGTGATGAATATTGATTTTCTCCCAAATAGTTGATTTTATTTTCTTTTTCCAACACTCTCCCTCGGGTTGAGTAGTGGGATCTCCATTACTCAACTTGCCCAAAAACTTTATTGATTATCTTTCTATTTTCCGCCTTGGTCAAGATATAAGGCAGTTTTACAATTCCGGCTTATCAATTATCAAGCCATTTTGGCTATATTTTTTAAGGATTTCGCCTCTAATAGTTTTAGATGATTTCGCATCAAATAGTTTGAGAGGTTTTCGCCTCTAATAGTTTTAGATGATTTCACATCCAATAGTTTGGGAAGATTTCACCTCTAAAAGTTAATTAAGCCATTTTCGGCTTCAATCAATCAAGCCATTTCGACTTTAATTCTTCATTTTCGGGCATAAGATCACATCCTAAACATTAAAGCTAGTTCTCTTTTGATTGTTAATATGGTTAAGAATGATCTCTTACGCCATGAATTTTCAATTCAATCATACTAGAACATTTTCAACTAGTTGAATGATGTTTAATTTCAAGTTTCCATACCCCTTTTTTTCGGCTTGAAACTTTCTTTTTAATCAAACTTTCGCACCATCCTCCTTTTCAGCTCAGAACTTTGTTGATTTTTAGTTTCCACACCGCCCTTCTTTTCGGCTCGGATTAATAGTTTGCATTTCAGTTTTCCTTACCACCATTCTTTTCGTTTTGAAATATTAGTTGGTTTTTCATTTCCTCACCGCCCTTCTTTTCGACTAGGAACCGTTTGCTTCTTCCTAATATGTATATATTTTCTTGTGCATGGGCTGGATTCTCAAAATCTCTCCCTCCAGCCCAACACGGAGAACAAGTTCTTGTTACTCATTTTTTAACTTCCATCTAAATTTCAAGATTTTGTGCTTTTTCTAGAAACTCTTTTGGCCTTTTTTTCTTCCTTTCTTCATTTTTTTTCCTTTTTTTCTTTTTATACTAAGGATCAAACCATCAGCTTTGATACCATATTTTCAATTACATAACAATTGGAAATGAAAAATAAGAGAAATGGAGGAAGTGTTTAATTTTGGTGTGTATTGCATTTGGTATTACACTTCTTTATATAGCTGGTCATACATATTTGTACAAGGAAATATATTTCTGAAATAGGAAAATAAATAAAGACATAACGACTTTATATAATTGTTTTCTAAAATCGTGGTAAGTATAGATGGGATATGACGACTGATTTCGATCCCAAATAGTTTGATCTTGTTTCCTCTTCTAATACATTTAACATTATATAAAAGGTGAAGAATGCCGATTTTGTCCCAAATAGTTGATTTTGTTTTCTTTTTCCGGGTAATATCCGAATAAAGAAGATATCCTACAATCCACATCAAGTTAGTAAAAATAATAATAATAATTGTTTTGATTTGTTTCTGAATATATCATATAAAATCAATGTAATTTAACAACAAATAAAAAATTAAAAACAAAAACATGCCCTTTTGATTAAAAAAAATATTCTATAACTTTTCTTTTTTAAAAAAAATTGCTTTATTGGGCTTACAATAATAACAAAGAGATTTTTTATCCCAACCCTCCTGTATATAGACTCAAACCTGTGACCTCTTAAATCACAGCTTCAAGTCTCAACCACTAGACCAAACCTTTGCCACAATATTCTATAACTTTTCAATAAACCCCCCAAAATATATAATTTGCTTACAATATTGCATTGCAGCTAATGCTTGCCGACAAGGATGCAAATAAATCCCTCTCAAAATTGAATAGCAAAAGGTATAAATTATAATTATAAAGGATTAAAATTCACTTGACAGCAAAAAATACATTTACACTATACTATATATATGAATATTTTAAAAATGTTTCAGGGATTGGTGGACGCCGTTATTATCTACAGCTATATTTGGATCTTCGAAATTATTTTATCAGAATGTTATGAGAAAAAATTTGCTCAGGCTCATAGGAACATATCTCGTCACTATGACATGGTATATACATAATCAAATAAGTTATTAATTATTATTTCAAGTAAATTTGGGGGTTAAATAGTTGGTTTCTAAATATAATTTCTCTATAAATCTTTTTCTACAGGGTAATGATGTATTTGCTCTCTTTATGGATGAAACAATGTTGTATTCTACCGGAATATATAGGGTAAATTGATATATAAGGTAGAAAATTCACACACACAAATAAATAATCTATGTTTGTGCTAATGGTTGGTAGTTTGGTTTACAGACAAGAGATTAAGATTTGAAAACTGCACAAATGATAAAAATTTCAATTCTTGTGGAAAAGGTAAGAATCAAAATAGTCCAAAAGATAGCTTTCATAATAAATTGATGACATATTTTGTGAAAAATTTTATACAAGTTCCAAGTAAACATGAACCTATTAAAGTGAACCAGAAAAGAATAGAAAAGAAGCATCATGTTCTTGAATTTGGATGTGGGTGGGGAATTTTTGGAATAGAATTAGTAAAAAGAACAGGTTGCAAATATAGAGCGTTACTCTTTCTTTCTGAGGAGCAACTTAAATTCGCTCAACTCAAAGTCAAGCAGGCTGGTCTTGAGGTATATAACTTTTTATAACTACTTTGCCTCACTACGTAGTAGCTTGTGTCTATATATATATATATATTGTGAAATTTGTTCCATTCAAATATCAAATATCTATTCATACTTGTGTCTAATCAATTTTGTTATATCAGGACAACATAACACTTGTGCTCTGTGACTATCGTCAACTGCCTACTGCCAATAAATACGACAGAATCATAACTTGGTGAGAGTATTATTAGTAAGGACAATCTTTGTTATGTATCAAATGTGATATCTTTAATAAAAACTAACTAATAAATATATATTTCAGTGAAATGATAGAACATGTTAGACATGAATACATGGATGAGTTCTTTGGTTGCATTGAATCATTGTTAGCTGAAATCGGACTTTTTGTGCTTCAAGTAATTTATTTACTTCAAGTTATTACATATGTATAACTATCATTTATCATGATTAATACAAATTTTTAGTTTTGTGATACTTTTTTTCTGTTCAGTTCATATCAATGGCAGATGAAGCTTATGATGAGCACAGAAGAAGTGGAGGTTTTATGAAGGAATATATTTTTCCTGGTGGACTCTTACCTTCTTTTAGTAGGGTTATTTCTGCAATGAAAAATTCTTCGAGATTAAGGTACATACAAAATTTAAGAGTATGTTTCATTTTACATTTATCAGGTTCACATGGATAGAAGCCATTCTAAGAAAGAACTTCATATTCTTTTCTTTACCAATATTGGTTCTAATTTAAAAGTGGTGTATATAACTACAGCGTAGAGCACGTGAAAAATATTGGAAGCCATTATTGTCGCAAGTTAAAAGGTAAAACAAAATTGAGAAATATTAATTAAAAATATTTGAATTAGTAGTGAAATCATATTATTAATTAATTTTGATAAAATTAATGACAATGAAATTATTAATTGTTTTTGTTGATAGCAAAATATTGGAGTTGGGTTTTGACGAGAAGTTTATAAGAACATGGGAATATTACTTTGATTATTGTGCTTCTGGATTCAAGACTTATATGCTTGGAGGTTATCAGGTGCCACTTAACACAATCACATTGACTATGCTTAGAAATTTTTTTTTGTGTTTGTATCAAAGTAACTTAAAGAGTGCTAATATTGTTTTTTACTGCTTCAAAACTGTTTTTCGCATGTTTTTTCAAAAAATATATTATATGTACTTTTTGAGAAAGCAGTAAAGTAATGAGATAACAACCTCAAACTCCTTAAAGTAGTTAACCTTGTTTCGACCTAAAGTATAAAATCATTCACTATGCAGGTTGTATTTTCACGTCCTGACAACCATGAGGCATTAGGCGATCCATATAAAGGATTTCCATCAGCATATCACTGATATATCAAGCACAAAAATAATATATGTATGTTTTTGTTTCAAATTTGAAGGGAAATTAAAAAACTTATTATTATCTTATTAATGAAAGTATTTAATTGCAATGTTATCAATACCGTATCTGGCCTCTTACCGGCGAAGCAAATGGTACACGGTATAACCGATATTACCGGTATGGTTTTACCGATTTTTATTTTTTAATGAATATATATTATTTATGATTTTTAGTGGTTATTGCAACACTTTTTAGGTCTTTTGCAACGCGTGTGTTGCTAGAGGGGTTTTGAAAAGAAATATATATTATTTACGGTTTTCAGTGGTTATTGCGACTCTTTTTTGGGTCTTTAGCAACGCATTTGAATCTTTAGCAACGCTTTTATACCTTTAGCAACGCTGTTTTGAGTCTTTAGCAACAATTTTACTTATTTTCAGAAGTATTATAAGAAAACCGAATTTGTACTAGCACGCCGCTTTACCGGTTTTTTTTTGTTCAACCCAATTTTTTACTAAAACCGGTTTTTACACATATAATACCGTAGCCATAGTCGGTTTGTGGTAAAACCGATTGAACCAGCTGGTACGGTACAATATTGATTACATTGTTTAATTGTTCTATTATATATGTATTAGTTTTATATCATTTTCTCCACATTGAAGTCTGAATGTATTGATTTGTAATAAGAATTTTATGGAAGCCATCAGCAATAGTTCTTTTCTTCTCTATATTTTCTCTCCTATTACACAATTATAACTTATTTTTGTTATAAAGCTCCATATAACTTCATCTTTTTCATCATTGGATGTTACAAAGCATTTTCTATATTTTTCTTAGAAATGACACATGTGCATGTATATTATTTAACTAATGCTCCATTTGGTTTAACTTTAAAACTCTGAAAAAAAAAAGCAAAAGGCGGATGTTGAGGAAGCAACAAAACACCCAATAAGGAGGTATCATGTATAACAAAGTATATATTAGTATTAGTATTAACAAAGTCTAATAAGCGTATCAAAGTTTCAAAAGGTATAATGAGCATATAAACAAGTTATAACTGTTTCACAAAAGGTAGAAACAATGTATAACTAAGGTAAACGTATGATTAGTGTGTCAAAGTACAAGAAGGTATAGTCAATGTGTGTAGAATGTTGAAAAGTTTTACAAAAGGTATAAAACGACAAGAAACATAAAACACATTGTTTTAATACCGGCACAAAGAAAAGTACGGGCTTCGCTTGTCTTTGGACTTTGTGGGCTTATAGAATGCCCTCTACAAAATGGTACAGAATTGACTAGTTTTCAAATTTTGTTTAGTTTAGTCTCTAATTGGAATCATACCTTTATTTTTTTTTCTTTTACATCAATTAAAACTTTACTAATAATATTTTTTCTTATATGAATTTATTAATTCAGATTTCCTTTGAATTCTAATTCAAATACTTATAAAAAGATAAAACATTAAATAATTTTTACAATAGTTTTAATAATTTGTATTATATTTGTAATATTAATGTAATGGTTTATTACAATAATTAGAGCTAGCCATTGACATAGGTTAGAGGTGCGAGGGCCTAGGGCTTAAGACCAGAAGAGAGCTTATACACATGTGTATATAAAGTTTAAGAAACTTTGTGAATTTTTTAATATAAATGAGTTAAATTAGTACTTATCATGATATATTTCAATTTATATAAAAAGTTTTCAACAAAAAGAGCTCATATTTATAATTTCGTTCGATGCCCTCAAAATGTCAGGACCCTTGACAAAAAATATTTAACTATAACATAGGTACTAAATAGCATGGTTTTCAGATCTGGACCGACCATCGAATCGATGAAGGGAGTGGGTCATGGATTTAACATTAAACCGAATTAAATTGGTGGTTGAACCGAATTTTTTTAAAATATATTAAAATATTAAATTTTAATAATTTAATATTAAATATGCAAATATAAGTTATATCTTACCAACAATTAATAATATTTTATATTATTACTTTATAATTCAAATTAGTACTTTAAATAAAAAAAATTAAATACAACATAATGTAGTGAAAATAATGGATTATTAGCATTAATTTATTTATATCATATAAAAATTATTCACTCAAAAAATAAATATGTAAAATTTATAACTTTGAATACATTATATTAAATAAAAAAGTATAAATTTAAACAAATTGATTTTAAAAATAGTTTAAAAATTTAAATTAAAAAATTAATATATAATTTGTACTTGAATGAAATAAATTTGAAATATAATACATTCAATCAAATTCATAAGGTATATTAAATAAAAATTAAAATGTATTTTTTTTTAGTTTTTTTTAAGAATAATAATTTAGTTTCAATTAAAATAATTTTAAAGTTAAATGATTTATGATACAAAAATATAAAGTGAGAATTGTATATGAATTGATTATAGTGGTTTAATGGTTGAGCATAAGGTCTAAAGATTAGAGGTCTTCAGTTCCATACCCACAAACAACAAAGATTATTTTTAAAATAGTGACCTAGTAAACCAGGATTGGTTCAATCGGGCATTGGCCTGTCCAGTCAGGATTTCAAAACCATGCTAACTAGGTAACACGTATAGCACATGGATCAAAAGGACAAACCGATTATACCACATGGCCTAAAAAGGTCCCTTTGCCAAAAGGTAACAAATTACATAGGACCAAATGGATAGCTTGTATACTTCAGGGAACAAAACGAGAAACAACTTATACCACAGGGTCTAAAAAGTTCATTTTGCCTCTCAAATGCTGAATAAATGTCATTTTTTTCAACCAGTGAGTAATAAATTCGAAGTGTATATACCTTCAGGGACATGTAACTTGTTACGCCTTATAAGAGCCGAGTATAGAGCACGCAAATCCGAGGCTGAGCCTTCCCAACCAGCTAGAACATAATGAAACTTCATATCAAATGAGCATGCTGCGAGAACATGTTGCGAAAGTAATCCATTCTTGTTACGAAAAGGACCTTGTTCATCCACACCCACCATTACAGGGATGTGTTTGCCATCAACTGCTCCCACACAGTCCTAGTCATAAGTGTTGTAAGAGTTAGATGCAGGTTAAAATATTTGTCATTTTCAATTTCCAATGCATTTATTTACATCTCTTTCCCCTTTTACTTTTATCTAATGCACTATCCAATTGGAAATAAGGTGTTCAATCATGTAAAAGATTAATAATCTTAGGGGCAATATAAGTACTTCTATTGCCTTATTTAGGGCATGTTTGGGATTGCTATCAGAGTTGTTGTCACGAAAAGTTCTATTTACAAACTTTTAATAGAATAACATATGTTGACATTGTACAAAAGATTTTGACTCGTAATACTAATTAATTAGAAACTGGTTGCTATTGATTTGCGGAACTTTTCAAGACATCAATATGGAAAAGCATGAAAATGGAGCTTTTTAGAAAAACGGCCTGAGAAAGCAATTTCAAACTGGCCCTTAGCCTTAATGCAGTCTTGGTATTGACAAACTGTTGGAAAAATAAGAGATGTTATTACATTCAAAAGAAATAGTTTTATGATATTTTTATTGAGAAAATATCTTTAGTCAAAATATTTAATTGTGACCGTTATTGGTTTTAACTCTTTCATAAAAGACAGTTTTAAGTGTAATTAATTTTCTAATGGCTATATTTTGAATAATTCTTTGTAACTCCTTGCGATTATAGTTTTGATTAAGTGTTTTAATTGTAATTAAAACACCAACATCTATTTTATTAAATAACAACAAATCTTTTATAGCCAACAACTCTTTTCTTACCTATAAAAAGGTTGTCGGTTTTTTCCCTTTTAGCGACTAATTTTTTGACATACTCTCTTCTTTCTCCTTTCTGGATATAATAAAGCATTTCTGATTCCTGTCGTCATTCTCAAATCAAGAGTAAAGAAGTTATTTAATCCTGAAGGAACTACGAAGTATCCTTCAAGAACAGTGTCTTAGACATTACTCAACTTATTCTAATATTTCCTTTCAAAGAGTTGTTCATTACAACTCTAAATTGCTTCCGAGAACATTCAAATTCAACTTATTTACTACTGAACCCGTTGCCCTGAATTTTAGACTTTAAGCAACTACTTTAGAGAAAAGGGTTGCCTTTAGTCCAGTTTCTGAGCTATTACAACAGATTCTAATCAGAGAAACGTTGTCTTGATCCAGTTTCCTAGCTACTGCAACAGTTTCAGAAAAGCATTGCCTCTGGATCTAACCGGTGCCTCCGGATCCAATCAGTACCTCCGGATCTTAATTACTAGTGCCTCTAGAACTCTAGTTATCCTCCGGAACTTACTAGTCGTCCTCCGAAACTAACTAGTATAAAGAGCAAATTTTCCAATAATCTTAAAGGATACTATGTAATGGAAAATTATGCTACTCCATGGGGCTCCAATTCTTTCGAGATTATGAGAATAGTTATTCGTCCACTAACTATTCTATTGTAAGCTAAGTCGTTTCTTGAAAATTGAGATATTCTATGGTGGGAATTTCACACGGTGAAGGTAAAAAGATTTGGAAATCTTTGATTTTTAAATATAATAATATGGATATTAGTGAGCAAAAGTTTGTCATTAGGCTAGAAGATGTTGATTGGAAGAAGAACAAAATGACCAAAGGGAAGGAGATCGTCTCAAAGGCAAACATCATGGAGACCAGTACTCATCAAGGAAAAATGTATGAATTTAGCTATGGTTATATGCTCAAAAGTAATAAAACCTTCAATAATAAAGTGAAGGGAACTTTTATATATGTCGTCACCATGCTCCTAAATGGAGGAAAAGAGTTGTGAAATGTGATAATCCTACTCAACTTAGAAATAATCTAGTCGATGTAAACGATATTATTTTTGTAGTCATTTCACAAGTAAACATGGTGATTGATGTGAATGAGTGGGTTATTGACTATGGAGTAACAAGGCACTTTTATGAGAATAAATAAAAATGCTCCCTTGTAGTATAACACCCAAGTTGAAAGTGGGGCGTAAAAGTTCTCCTCAAGCTCACATCTTTAGCATATAGTGATGTGCTACTTGTTCCCAATGTTTAAACCAAATTGGTTTTAGTGAGCCTTTTAGGCGAAAAATGTAGTGAAGGTAACTTTTGAGTCCGATAAGGCTGTAATGACAAAATATATTATATTGTCAGAATGAGCTACATGAACCATATTATTTATTTGATGTTTTGAGATTATGAATTATAATTCTTGCTCTTCCTTTTACCTATTTGTTTTAATCCTGAGATTTGCCATGTGATAGTTAAGGTATAAGAGTAATTTTATTTCTAAAAGTTCATTTTTCAAAGTTTTGAAAAGGGTAAAAATTGTGTTGAATCAAAATATTTATTTGTTGAGAAATAAATGAGGTTTTGATATGTTTTATGTAGATCAATATCTTTTCAATTAAGTTGTTTTGAGACATCTTAATTTCAAGTTTATTGGAGTTTGTTGATAGCCAATATGTGATAAAACTTGTGTTTTATCCTTGATTGATTATGAGTTTTCTTGAAATTTACAAATCTGTTTTGAGTGGTTCTTATTTCTATGATTTTATTAGACATAGATCAAGTTATGTCTAGAAGGAATGTTTTTCAAATTCTTTTGTTTAGTGATATGAAATTTTTATTGAAGTTGAGATAAGAATCTCATTTTTTTGAATTTCTGCTTTAAGGACAGCTGATTCTTTATGACATAACTTCAGATACATAAATCAGTTTTATGTGTTTTTAGTGGCGTTGGAAACTTAAGATATATATGTTTTTATGTTTAGAACAAAGTTTTGTCAAATAATAACTTTTATATGTTCAAATTTTAAGTGAAAGTGGGCTCATGAGATCTGGTATGTGCAGATTTTTTTTCATTGACAAAGTTAGTGATTGTAATGTGTTTTCCTGGACATATTTTGGTGTGTTAAGCTTGGAATTTAATGACTAAGTTCTTAGTGAATTTGATACATATGAGAACATGTTATTCGTTATTAAGTATATATGATTTTCATATTTAATATGTTAGAGATATTTGTTGGTGGAACTATTTGTTAAGTTTTCTATACAAATAGAGTTTCACATGAGAAATCGATAAGATATCAAATGAGAAATGAGAAGATTATCATCTTAATTTGAAATATTCCAAAGTGTGAGGTGTCTTATTAAGGTTATTATTCTTGAACATGTATAAAGAGAAAGAGGTACTAAATTTTATGTTTGTATGTTCATAGATTTTATTGAACATATTGATGTGCTTGGATATATTAACCTTGAGACAAAGAATACATATTATTTGTAAATGTTTTTAATAAAGATTAGAGAAATTTTCATTTTTAAGTATTTTTCCTAGTGTTGACTCGGTTGCACCTACTTTTTCAAGTTGAGTTTGAAAATGATATTTTGAGGAAAGGCAAGAGAACTTTGAAAAGAAAGTTTTGGTGAAAATTTTTTTAAGTGTTTGATTAAAGATAAACTTTTATTGTTTGCAAAACTATTTCATCTTTTGAATCAAAGGTTCTGAATGAAGCTTCGTATTGTGTGAGTATGTTTTTATTCTTGAAAAATAGAACTTGATTTCTTTTTGGGACCATCGGAGTTGGACCCATTTGTTGTGAATGGTTTTTTCATAAATAAAACTTTTGAAACTTTTATTTTATACTCCGGTAGGGAAACTGTTTCATGTGTACTTTCTTTTAGCATCCCTTCTTAGAGCTTTTGACCGGATAGAATTTGAACAACTTTTCTTGATACAAGGTTTTTTATGGTGTAACATGATGGGTGTGACATGAATGGAAACGGGATGCATTAATAAAGTCTTTATATGGTTTGGTGATAAGCACCTAAATAATGAGTTGAGAAGCTTGATCTTTTGAGGTGGATATATGTGTATATACTAAAGTGATTAATGGGATATGTGTGATTATATGTGGATGATATGACTATCTTTATTCCGAGTATTAATGTTGTCAATATTTATTGTTATCAATATTTATCATAAAAGACATAAGAGAAGACAATGTGATATTAAGTATGAGAATCATAAGGACGAATGAAAGTGTCTTGTCAACCCAAGAATACTATGTTGAGAAACTTCTTGAGAAGTTTGAATTTTATGATGCAAATTATGTAAGTATCCCTTATGATTCCAATACTCAAGGAAGATATTAGTGATCTAGTGTCTAAATCCAAGTATGTATTTGTACTTAATGAATTTCAGACTTTGAGATAGCATATGCTATGTGAACAAGTATACACATAATCTAATTATTGATTATAGAGAAGCCATATTGAAGCTTAAGGAATATTTGAGAGGAGCCATTTAATATTTGTATTCTATATGATGAATTTCCGATTGTTCTTGAGAGGAACAATGATGTTGAGTGAATCTTTGATTCATATGAGAAGAAATTCATTTGTGAATTTCTCATTGTTTTTGGGGGTAAAAATGATGTTGAGTGAATCTTTGATTCAAATAAAATGAAATTCATTAGTGAATTTCCCATTGTTCTTGAGGGAAACAATGGCGTTGACTGAATTTTTAATTCATATGGGAATAATTTCATTAGTGGTTATGTTCTCACATTTGGTGGTAGAACAATAATATGAAAACCAACTACGCAAACTATGTTAAGAGTTAGTTGCTTGAGAGCTGGAATAAAATGAGACTAAGTGGTTGGAAAAACCTTTTGAGTAAGTGTTACTTTAAATTTAAAACATTCAATGTATATACATTATTATTGCAAAATGGTAATATATATATATATATATATATATATATATATATATATATATTGAGAAATAAGATCTATAATGGCAATAATAAAACGTATATGTTTAAGACATTATTGAGATGGAACTTCATTTATATAAGTCTAGAGTGATTCTGATCAAATCATCTGACTAATATTTGAGAAAATAAATCATTAAAAAAAGAAATTTATTTTCGATACATTCGAGAGGATAGGACTTAAGCCAATTTGAAATTAATGAAAGGTGGGAACCCAACCTAGATGAGTGGAGATCCCACGAAATAGGTTCATATGAGTACTAACAAGCCTTTCATTAGTTCTGCTAGCACTATAAAAATATTGTCACAATCCTAGATGTGAGAAAAGTGCTATATTGCATATCTTGAGAGGTTGAGTCACAAGGACTCTTAATGAATTTCATACTTCTTATGAGTGGTGTATAAAGTGCAATATACACTTGATGAAATCAGCAATGTGAGTGTGAAGTGGGGATGCTTCTATGAGATATAATATTGGCGCTATCTCTAGAGCACTTATGAAAGACTAGGCACGCGCATGGCTTATTCACGCAAAACCGCGTTGAACAAAAATGTACTTGGTATAATGTGATATGGTAAAATCCCTAACTTACAATACTTCTTATTTGGTTCATAGAAATGATATTTTCACCAAATATTCTGTAAGTTAAATTTTATCTATCAAGTTTTGGTTTATAGTCCACAAAACACCAGTTCCATGCATTATATGTCAAACTAGAGATATCCAGAAATTTTTTTTATTAAAACTTCTTTTGAAAGTTGTGGGGGACTATTGGAAAAATAAGAGATTTTATTACTTTCAAAAGAAATAGTTCTATGATATTTTTATTGAGAAAATATATTTAGTCAAAATATTTAATTATGACTGCTATTAGTTTTAACTCCGTAAAAGAGAGTTTTAATTATGATTAATTTTCTAACTGTTGGGGAATTCCGGTAGTATAAAGCCTGGATAATTCTGAAGTCGTGACTTGCACTTTCAGATTGAATCTTATTTGGAGGTTCTATCAAATAGATCAATCGGATAAAATCAGAAATGACAAGAACTTAGAATGAATTTCTGTTGTGAAGAAAGAGAACCAGATTGTAATAAAAAATTACAGAAAATGTTGCCAATGCTAGGTTTTTATAAGCCTCAAACGAACAGTTGCAATTGTTCAAAATAGAAGTGTTGCAAAAAGACATGTCCATTTGAGCAGCTGCAACAATTCATGACAGAAGTGTTGTAAAAGGTAGCTTTCGGACCCTCGTAAGTAAGTATCGTAATAGAACTTGAACAAACGTGCACTCTGCACTCTCTTGACTTGTTCGATGAAATATTACGACCGCATTGGTCAACTAGTTGATCCAATTACACTAAAATACCAATAATCGTTCCCCATTTTAGTGTACTCCATGATTAACTAAACAATATCACAACAAATAACAAACTTATGCATAAATGAAATATCGTGACGATTGAATTTCATCTTAGTATATTACACATTTCAAATATTTGAATTACTAAAGGTGTCACTATGGATTGAACATTTATTATCCATCTTGAATACTAGAAGGTAATATACACCTAAGTCAACATTCTAACATGTTCTTACTTGACACTATCTTTTACTAGCCTTGTATCCCTATCCTTCATAAGCATATTAAAGTCAAGTCCTAACTTCTTGAAGCGGCTTAACTTCATGCTTATATAGGTAGCTCTTTTACTCTTACACCTGCATATGCAATTTTTCAAAAGAACTATTAAGAAGTTAAATTTCAACCTCCTTATCTTGCAGTTCTGAACACACACCTTGGGATGTTATTATTAGTGTGTTCCAATCTCTAGATGTTAAGCTTTCCTCATTGAATTCAGCACCTAACGTCATATTAGGTGGGAATTGGGTATCTTAACATGAGAGATTTCAAATGAACTTTAATTTCATCCCCATTGCCGACTTGCACACAAGATCTCTTCTTAACCCTTTGGTTAAATAATCAGCTGAGTTATGCTATATTTTTACAAACACAGATTCCATTATCGAATCACTCGTACAAGTTTGTTTTTTAGACACCCAAAAAGTAGCACCTCCCCCAAGAAGAAAAACCCATCCACTTATGGAAGAACTATCCTCCTCATAAGAAATATAACTTGTATCCGCTTAACCTTCAAAAAATCGAAGGAATCCATTAGAGTGCTAACTGGAGAACTATCTATGAAGTTAACTTTATTAAAAAATCTTCTCAATATAATGAGATTGAGAAATTGAAATAACAATGTTCTTTCGTTTGATTCTTATACCAAGAATCACTACAACATCCCCCAAATCCTTCATTTCAAAACTAGATGACAAAAAATTTCTTTGTTTTATCAACCTGACTTTGGTCAGGACCGAAAATAACATGTCATTTACATATAAACAAATTATAACTCCTTTACCAGAAGTATCAAACTTGCTATATACACATTTGACCTCTTGGTTTATAATAAAATCATTAGACAAAACCACATTATCAAGCTTTTAATGCTAAGCTTTTGGTGCTTGTGTCCATATAGCAATTCTGTAGCTTGCATATCTTATTTTCACAACCTGACATACCCTTCCGGTTGTTTCATGTAAATTTTCTGATTCAATTCACCATTCAGGAATGTTGAGTTTACATCCATTTGATGAATTATAAGGTTTTTCATATTAACCAACAAATGAAAAATTTTGTAAAAATAATTTCTAACATATTAGAAATTTTTATAAAATTCATAAACTATGTTCAATAATTTTTATGAATTTATTTACACTAAATAAATTAAATACTCACTTTTCAAACATAAAAAAATTCTGAAAAAATAACCATTAAATCAGAAAAATATGAAAATGGTTGGGTACATAAATTTTCGGAGCAAAGTGACATTATACAGGGCTTTAAACCGCAAAAATACCAAATAGACCTTTAGAAACAAGCCATGTACCATTCTGTTGACCAGTCAACTTTGACTTTTAACTAACACGTGGTAGTCAACCCCAAAGGTTAAACCAATGCCACATCATATGACGGTTAAAGTTGGATAAGAACAAGTATCTGGCAATGCTTAGTTTCACTAAAGCGTTGCCAAAACTGCTTCACTTAACCAACAATTATATTCTTTCTTGTGACACAAAAATTATTCTAGCAACGCTCTAAAAATCATAACCATATCAACCAGTCGCCTTGTTTCTGGCAACACTTCTAAAAGGGTTGCAATAGATCAATAAAGCATTACCACAACTGCTACATGAAGCATCACCACAGATCATGAGCCGTCACAAACGGTTGTCACAAAACTAACCGTCGTGACTTTTCACTTTACGACGGAATTTCAGACAGAAGCAGATTCCTCATAAACTATCACAGTAAACCAAGAACTACCATGAAAAACAATTATCGCCAATGAATCATTGCAACTTTTCATTCTGCAACAGATTTTGCAATGGATTCAGAATCCCTTGCAAATTGCAGAAAAATGAATTCCATTTTTAAATCATTTCAAAATCGATTCTGACCTCTAACTAGAACTATCCTAAGGTTTTTCAATGTCCTGAGTCCAATGGATTCATTATTTTTACCAAAATAACAAACAGAAACTCGCCATGACCCAAAATATTGCAAAAAACGCAACCTTTTTCAGTGAAAATAAGGTGAAAATGCCCGAAATCGAATATAATTGATTCAAATGCGACTTTGAACATAAAAAATAAAAAATTTCATTCAATATTTGACCAGATTATAGAATCATGGCCGAAAGGCTCCAAAAACACGATTTTTTCACCATTTTACATACTTTAACCTTAAATTCGTAAAAAATTCACGTAAATCATTTCCAAACAAAAGTTTCAAAAAATTCAGAATTAGAAAAAAGAAGAATACATGCTTATGACATTGAAAAATTTCGCAAAAATCCTTGCTCAGATATCAATGAAGAAAATCGAATAAGAACTGAACGAATTGTGTACCTTTTCGGTGCCCGAGGTTAAAGAGTATCGCTATGACATCTTTTGTTATGCAAAAAATGAGATTGAATCACGATATTTTGAATATCAATCGATTTCCATGACTTCTTCAATAGATTCTCCATTCGTCATTTTGAAAAAAAAATTAGTTTCAGTCTTTGTTGGGTCCTATAAATAACTTAGGCTTCAAGCGAAAATAAGATTCAACATTTGTTGGGGAATTCTATTAGAATGAAGCCTTGATAATTCTGAAGTCGTGACTTGCACTTTCAGATTGAATCTTCTTTGGTGGTTCTACCAAATAGATCAATCGGATAAAATCAGAAATGATAAGAACTTAGAATGAATTTTTGTTGTGAAGAAAGTGAACCAGATTGCAACTAAAAATTATAGAAAACATTGCCAATGCCAGGTTTTTATAACCCTCAAATGAGCAGTTGCAACTGTTTAGAATAAAAGTGTTGCGAAAAGACGTGTCCATTCTAGCAGCTACAATAGTTCATGACAGAAGTGTTGCAAAAGGTAGCTCGAGGACCCTCATAAGCCAAGTATTATAATAGAACTTGAACAAGCATGCACTCCTACTCTCTTGACTTGTTCGATGAAATATTACGACCGCATTGGTCAACTAGTTGATCCAATTTTACTAAAATACCAACACTAATGGCTATATTTTGAATAACTCTTTGTAACTCCTTCAAGTTATCGTTTTGATTAAGTGTTTTAATTGTAATTAAAACACCAACGGCTATTTTATTAAATATTGTAACAACAAATCTTTTATAGTCAACAACTCTTTTCTTACCTATAAAAAGATTGGCTAGTTTTTCACTTTTAGCGACTAATTTTTTTACACACTCTCTTCTTTCTCTTTTCTGGATATAATAAAACGTTTCTTATTCCCGTTGCCATTCTCGAATTGGGAGTGAAGAAGTTGTCTAATCCTTGGAGGAACTACCAAATATCCTTCAAGGTCAGTGTCTTAGACACGAATCAACTTATTCTAATATTTGCTTTCAAAGTGTTGTTCATTATAGCTTCAAATTACTTCCGAGAACATTCAAATTCAACTTATTTGATGCTGAACCCGCTGCCCAAAATTTCTGTCTTTAAGCAACTACTTCAGAGAAAAGTGTTGCCTTTGGTCTTGTTTCTGAGCTACTGCAATAGATTCTGATCAGAGAAACGTTGCCTTGATCCAGTTTTTGAGCTACTGCAACTATTTTAGAAAAGGGTTGCCTCCAGATCTAACCAGTGCCTCTAGATCCCACCAGTGCCTTTGGAACTTACTAGTCATCTTCCGAAACTTACAAGTATAAAGAGCAAATTTTCCAACACAAACAACCTCATGAAACATATAATAAAAAGGGAGGGTATTACCTTGAAATAAGGATAGAATCTAGGATTCCCTGAGATTTGGGGTGGAACTTCAGATCTAGGAAACCGAAAGAAATCTAATGAAATTGCCATAATAGCATTCAAATTATTATTGAAATGACGACTAATGGTTTCTCCTCAATATCATAATAACTCCTGAACAGCTCGAGTGCACAAGTAATGGCAAATAATGAAAAGCAATATAGCTAACTACTCCTTGATTTTGATTCTATTTGTATGGCGTAACAGGCCTTTGCCTTGTACTTATCCATTCGAAAATTCTCCAAACAACGGTCACTTGGACCACCTAATACTGCATCTACAAATTAGGTACCATTAATAGAGCTTTTACTTAATTCTTTTGGCATATCATGATAACAACAATTAATTTGGACAATCGTCCCTTTGCGAGTCTTAAGGAGAGGATGAAAACCCTAGTTGTAACCTAGCTTCTAGCTGCAGTTAGCCACTCGTTACCGATCACTCATCTGGAGACCGTTGTTTTTATCTCGCCTGACAACGCTAACTTCAATATTGATGGCCATTTGAAAGAAATTCATTCTTGAAAGCCCGGAACCTAACAACTGCACCTGTTATACCAGCCAAGAAAGCAACGTATGCCTATACCTTAACGCATTCTCTCCAGATTCATGTCCCATTATTCCAAACACAAACATCTCAGAAAAAGGGGGATTCAGATAAGTCCAGATATCCCAAGAAGTTTATGACAATCGAATCCGATTATGTGCTTTGTCACTAATCGACTGTATAATATTGAACAAAGGAGAAACACCAAGAAAGCTTGATGAATTAAAGACCCAGTTTACCAAGATTTGGGGGATTACAAATCAGTGGAGATTGATTTCTCTAGGTTGTGGCTTCTATCATGTAATGCTTAGAATATAGGAATCAAAGATGCAGCTTGGAACTGGGGAAGTATCAACTTGAAACTAGGCATATTTATATTGCAACCATGGGTTCCGGACTTCAACCCCTATGCACAGAAATCCACCAATGCCTAGGTTTGGGTGCGCTTACACTCATTGCCTTGGGAGTACTAGGATCCAAGGATCTTGAATGAGATAGTTTCTTTAGAGTCCTCTTACGAATTGAAAGATTGGCAAATGAGGTAACTTTGATCACTTTGCATGACTTCTTGTGGACGTTGATTTGTCCGTTGAATTGCCATAAATCATAGGAGTGGAATATTTGGGGAAAGAGCTTTGGATTGACATTATATATGAGAATATATGATGCAGCGAAAAGAACTCGTGAGAGATAAATAACCGAAATTCATTAAAATCACAACCTCAACAGAAACCTATTGTTCTAAAAATCTTAGAAATTGCAACCTCTAAGATAGTTAGGCTTCTAAAAACTCTAGAAATCGCAACTTCTAGGAGAATTTAGAAAAGTAATAAGACGCATCTTATTCAAATATTCATCATCATATATAAAAACTCCTTTACTCTTCCGTATAGCCACATATTTATATCCATACAAAGTGACTCTTAATCTACTGAATTAAATGACTCCTAATGACTCTTATTAATCCTACATATTTATTTGTAACCTACATGACCCTTGGAACTCCAAATATATTGAATATCTTTCAACCATATTATTCTCCCCCTCTTGGATAAAATTCGTCCTCGAATTTCTTATCGATAAATAGAAAACTTAAAAAAATCCTAAACTTTTTTTAAATTTTTTTATGATTATAAAAAACTAGAATATAAAAATAAAAAAGATAGATATGATCCTCGCTGATGTAACATTGTTAGTCTCCCCCTCTTCGATAATCTCAGTCCCTTCTACAATGGAGCTATACTTCGACTGTCGTTAGGCTATGAAACTGTTGCAATATTGCGGGTCTCCTCCTCTTCGGTAATCTCCATTACCGTTAGGCTCTGATACCAACTGATGCAGCGGAAGGAACGCGTGAGGGATAAGTAACTGAAATCTAATGAAATCGCAACCTCAACGGAAACTGATTCTTCTAAAAATCTTAGAAATCGCAACCTCTAAGATAGTTAGGCTTCTAAAAACTCTAGAAATCACAACTTCTAGGAGAATTTAGAAAAGTAATAAGACGCATCTTATTCAAATATTCATCATCATATATAAAAACTCCTTTACTCTTCCGTACAGCCACTTATTTATATCCATACAAAGCGACTTTTAATCTACTAAATTAAATGACACCTAATGACTCTTATTAATCCTACATATTTATTTGAAACCTACATGACCCTTGGAACTCCAAATACATTGAATATCTTTCAACCACATCAATATACTAGCATTTTGTAAGATATGCATGTCTGTGGGGCACTCACCCTATGAATATCGTCATACTAAGAATCACCTAAATGAGAAGAAGGAAAGTAAGCAGGATAAAAGAGATGCAAGTGTTACATTTTTTATGCGTGGAAGATCTAGACAACGTCGGTTTGAAGAACGGAGAAAACAGAAGTCAGTAATACAAGTCAAATGATCAGCAGATATCCTAACTGAGACAGCTTACCACCGTGTAGAAAATGGTCTAACACCATCTAGATAAGTGATATGAATACTACGGAGAAAACAGAAGTCAATAATACTCATGGGGTAGAAAGAAATAATATGAATACTCCTACTCTGGAGTTGCAAAATCAAGAACATAATATCTCCCCAAAGATGCAAGTATTACAAGATCTAAATAATGTTACTCCAAAAACAACTCAAGCAACTGCCTCTAATCCCGTGAAAGAAGGCAGTCGTTCTATGGTTGACATTATGGAGAGAGAGGATGATGAGTCATGGAAAACAATGACAAGAAGGAAAAGAGTTATGCTAGAACCAGGTCTTTATCACAGCGTACACATCGGAGTCCGATTAGGTACGATCAAAGATCACTCTATTTTGGAATTGTCGTGGTATTCATAATTTGGATACCCAATGCTACTTAACTTTTCTAGTTATGCAATACAAACTATTGGAGATATCCCACACCGGAAACAAACAATGACAAAAAAAAGTGGTATATAAGTTGTGTAGATTGGTCCTTAACATAAGCCAATTGATTTTGTATTAGATGGGCTCAAACACACTTGTATGCTCAATAGAGCTATCAAGCCCAAAATTCTCTAGTTCCACGGATTTTCCACTTGGTATCAGAGCCCGGTTATAATGTAGGGCCACTCGTTGATAGCTTCACGCTCTAAATAGATTTGGGTGTGAGGGAGTGTTTCTTTGCTTGGCGAAACCAGTGGTAGATTTTAGTAAAATTTATTAATTAGTCATTTTGGAGAAAGATTGGATTCGAATTGATTAGTACTAATGATAAGCCTATCCCAACTTTGTGGGTTTTCAAATTAATTGGTTTTGGAACACAGGTCTTGATATCTCGGGTTACTGATCAAATGCTTACATTCAGCTTGATGAACATAGAATTAATATTTCTATTGGTTTTGTATATGGTAATATGGATAGAGCTCCCAAGCTTGACTTATACAATGATTTGAGAGCTGAAACTTCTTCACAATATAATTGGGTTTGGCTTAGTGATTTTAATGCAATCCTGGGAGCACACGAGAAAAGAGGAAACATACCTAGTAATAGGTCGTGTAGAGAATTTTGAGAATATATTGATGATGCAGACTTGATGGAAGTTGGCATTATAGGACCATTATTTACTTGGAATAATGGAAGAGTTGGCAATGATAGAGTTGACTCACGCTTGGATCGAGTGTTGGTTAATTCTTCTTTTGCTACATCATGGGTCTCATATCATTGCACAATTTTGCAAGGCAATATTCTGATCATCCTCCAATTTTATTTAATTGCTCAACTGGGATAGCTAGAGTAAGTTGTTTCAGGTTCCAATTGATGTGGGTTACACACCTCACCTAGCGACAATTCATCATTGATAATTGGAATGCCCCTTATCCTCGTTTACCTCCTATTCCACTCTTATGTTTAAAGTTATGAACATTACAACCTATTCTTCAAACATGGAACAAGGAAGTTTTTTTGTCAACTTTGACATAAATATATGGGAAAGCCTGAACCATCTTAATGATATATGGAATTGAATTACTGAAAATGGTCCGACAGAGGAATTAAGTTTGAAAGAAATGCAAGCGCACTCTCATTTAGAATTGCACCTTCAACAGAAAGATATCAACATGAAAGAAAAAAGTGGAATCAAATGGCTCAGGGAAGGGAAAGGTGGAGAGAAGAGTAAGGAGGGGCCGCTAGGGTTCTCACCTGAACCCTAGCCGCCCAACAGCTTTGATTTACCGGCTTCTCACCAACAGTTCATTTTGGAAGATCTTCCCCTCCTTCTTTGTTTAGATGACCAACTGTTGGAATGATGAGGCGATGTTGATTCAAGCCTAAACTCTTTGGCAGCTAAGGATCTCACCTAAACCCTAGCCGCCCAACAGCTTTGATTTACCGGCTTATCACCGGTGGTTCTCTTTGGAGGGTCTTCCCCTCCTTCTTTGTTTGGTCAACTATCTTTTGGGATGACGAGCATGGTGTTCTGAACCGTTGGTTGAAACTCAACTCCTCCCCTTTTATTCTTCTTCACTGGTTTTTTGGCCAGCCAATTTTCATCCTCTGACGGTGTCAAGCATCAGTCAGATGGTTTTTTTAACCTATTTAAAGGGGTGGTTCATTTTGTTCCTTCTTGCTAAAGAAGTATGGTGGCGGTTCATGGTAGGTTACGGTCAGCTGTCCTCAGACAGGCATCCCTGTAAGGAGGTGGACAGGCAGTGGTAATCCTTATCTAGCGGGCAGATGAGAATGATGTTTGTTCCTTAGTAAGCAGCGGTTCTCCTCGAGAAATGAATTTATTTATCGGCTTGGATCTCGGTTTTGATCTGAGTCAACAGTTTGATGTTTCGACATTATGCCTATCATGCCACAGCCTTAAAAATGAATTGAATTCACGATGATATTGTCATCATCACTGCCGTTAGGCCTCATCATCTCAGCCTTCTCACCGGGATTGAATGTAATGCATCATGAGGAATTTCTTCCCGTCGTTCCTTATCATACTGATTACAATTCAGTTATGCCAGCAAGGTTGTTTGGCTTACAACAAATGTAACTGCTATGGATCTTTAGATCATTAGGATCATACTCTATTCTGATTAGTTTTGTCAACATGCTTGAGATGTTTTTTCTATTTTTTTCTATTTTTTTCTTTGCTTCTTTCTTTTCTTTTTTAATAAAATCGAGTCCGATTCTCCGGTCTATTCCTTTAAATGAAAATGGCTCAAGGAAGGGGATAGGAATTCCACTTTCTTTCACAAAATTGCTAGTAGCTATAAGTCTAAAAGTGGAATTCATGCTATGTTGATAAATGACGTGCTCTCAACTGACGAGAATTCTATCTCAGATTACATGGTTCTCTATTTCAGCTCACTTTTTACAAATAATTCTCCTACTCGGTCTAATTTTCAATCATGGAAACAGTTATTCTGCGTTTAGTTGAAGATATGGAGAAAGAGGGGATGATTCACTGCCCATCATCATATTATATTAAAGCTATGGTTTATAGTATGGATTCTATGAGTGCTCCAGGTCTCGACGGTTGATGTTTGTCACATGGTGAAGAGCTTTTCTGAAGATGGAGCAATGACTATAGGCTTGAACTTTAGCGTGATGATTTTGATACCTAAAAAGGATGATGCTATTCATGCTCAAGACTACCGTCCAATAGCAATGAGTAACTTCGCATTTAAAAAAAAAATTACCAAGCAGTTATCATATGTCTTGGTTCCATTTCTTCATGCATTGTCTTGCCCAACCAATACGGGTTTATCAAGAATGAAAATATTCATGAATGTATTGCAATATCTTCTAAAGGGGTAAACATGCTCAGTAAACATTATTTTAGGGGAAACGTGGCAGTGGGTAGATAATAATAAATTGGGAGATCCTCTAAGGCGACTAGGGATCTCTCCTGAACCCTAGCTTCCCAGATGCCTACTTTCACCGGCATTTAGGCCGGCAGTTCGACAAGGGGTTGGCAGCTACCATTAATTATTACCAATACAACAGACGGTTCGGTTCTCCTCCTTTGGATCATTAAGGAGCAAGCGGCTAGGGCTCTATCTAATCCCTAACCGCGAAGGTTTTCTCTTCTTACCGGCGTCCATCCAGCAGTTCTTCAAGGAGGGTCTAGGTGCCCCTTGTTTGAAATATTAAAACTAAGAAAAGCTTTTTGAGAGAGAATTTGTTGTATTGATTAATGATTTAGGATGTACAATGCTAATCTATTTATAGTACACTTGTAAACTAGATATTTACACTTAATTTTTCTTTCTCTCCAAGTATTCTTTATTCCTAAGTATGCTTTGTTAGTCCCTGTAAGAATATTTGTAAGGGCAGAGGGAGGTGAATGGCCCTTTTTACATGGAATTAGCATAGTTAGAAAAGTCTTTAGTGTAGCATATTTGATTATGATTCGAAAGATGGATCCGGATGATGCAAATGTATACAATTAAGTAAAAGACAAAGAAAAACAAACATAAGTATTTTATACTGGTTCGGCCCCGCCTATGTCCAATCCCCGGAGTTTTCTCCCTCTGAGCTTATCCACCACTGGATTCTTTTTCAACTGGCAGGAATCAAGCCTTACAAATTTATCTCCGGATGGTAACCCCTTCCGAAAGTGGGATATACCACTAGAAGCACCAACTCCTAGCTGAGTCCTCTTATCTTTAGTAGGACATACCACTTAGCCTTCTACCTTGAATCTAAGCTGAGTCCTACAGGGAGATCTCACTCAAAGCACATACTTCAAGATATATCCCAATCTCTTAACTTACCCAAGTTAGAGATTCTTACACTTTGGTTTTCAACAAAGGGTTGGATTTTGGAGTTCCTCAAGCTTATAGTTTCACTTGGGAATCCTTACAAATAGATTTTGAATCAAGGGTTCTTAGAGGGATTATTTCAACTGATTGTGTAAGTGTTGCTTTGTTACTTGCTTTTATAAATCAATCAGTTAACCTTCTCATTTGGTGAAGAGTTCCTTTTATAGGCTTTGATCATAAATGTAGCTGGTTGTGGTTGGTGAGCTTTCATTCAATCTTCACCCTTGATCAGGTTGTGATGTGGAGCTTCTGAATCCGTCGTTAGACTATATTTTTTTATCTGTTTGAATTCTTGGGATTGAGGCTAGAAAGTTGTCAGTGATCATTTTGCTTGTCATTTTGTGATACACCAACTTTCATACCAATTGCTTTATGATGTGAGCTCCACGTGCATCTTTATTGGTCTAGGAGAAAAAGTAGTTAGCTTTACTCTGTTCGGTGTCATACCTTTTTGACTTTTTCTGAAATATACAAGCTGTCATTTTATCTTTGTCTTGGGGAAAGGATCTTTGACTTTCATAGACCATAAAGGTAAAAGGAAAGTTATATTTGAGATTTTCCTTAGATTTCAGATATAGGTCTTCCAGATGTCTTTTAGACCTATATGCTCCGGATCGTTCTTCCGGAGATAGCTTCAATCAATTCTTTCGGATGTTGATCTTAAGGGACAGAAGTTTGTTTCCTTTCCAAACTTTGTCCGGATGATTTTCCTTAGAGCTTAGATTTTTAATTTGTTCAATGGATGACTTGTGTCTAGGTCTTTGTTCGGATATTTCCATTTGGATTTAGGAGAATTACTTACATTGTTTTTGTTTCTTTCAAACTTGATCAGGATTTAGATTTTTTATCCAAATCATTGTTTCCCAATAATCTCCCCCATTTGATGGAAACAAAAACCTAAGTCATCTAAGTATAGGGGTATTTACTAAGTGTAATTTTTGTTGCTTAGTCTTTTATAATGCTCCCCCATAATTTTAGCATCCTCACTTCCCCGTAATTTTATGATTTCTGCTTCTAAGTTTGTTTTAGTACAATTACATATTGTACTTTAGAAGCAATTATTTTGATAGTTAAGAATTTTTCACTTCATATATACTTCTGCTGTTAACAATGGTTAACATCATGAAGTTCAGTATTACAAGTTAGAGAAATACATATAAAGTGAATCTAGCTATTACATAAGTATTACAAGATTATCTAGCTAGCTTAACTATCTCTCAGAATGGACCACTCTTCTAGACTTACAACATCTTTCCTTTCAAGCTTCCTTCTCCTTAATGACTACGCTCTTCCTCCCCCTTTTTACTTTCATCAAGGGGATCAATAACCATATAGGTATACTTATCCCAAGATTGCTGTGAGGCAAAGGAGTAGATAGAGTAGTCTTTGTTCCCTTTTGCTCGCTCATCAATAATATGATCCACTATAGGTGGAGTCAAATAATAAGGGCAAAGGGACCTCCGGAGTTGATCATAGGATTGAGAGACTTGAGGAAGAATGCACAGAATGTGCTCTTGGTGCTTGGGATAAAAATAGGGAAACATGGCCTTGATTAGAGGAGTCAAACCTTTTTGGCTCATGAACCCTGAGTCCCCTATAGCTTGAACAAGATTGTGTAGGACAGAAATGAGCTGACTGTCTGGAATGGCTGGAGACGAGGAAGATTCGGAGATAGATAATTTATTTATTCCGGCTTGAAGGAGGGTGATTTCTTCACTGAGGCCCTTCCGGATATTGTGGATAGACTCTATTTGATCCTTCAGCTATTTGGAGATAGTCTTCTTCTAGTTATTTATTTTTTGCTCAATGCCGGAGTTGTGAGCTTGCATCTCATCACCCATATCATCTAAGATTTTTTCTTTTAGCTTGGGGATGGTTTTGTGTAAGAAGTTGGTAAGCATTTCTTGAGTTACTAGCTGATTAGTTTCCAAGCTCAACAGAGTAGGTTTCAAGTCTCTATCCTCCATGAATTTTATCAAGTTTTTAAACTTGGAGTCAATATAATCCTTGATCTCTATGGATAGATTAGTGGTGGATGAGGACATTCTATCCAGGATAGTTGTACAGTTATCAGAGGCTAAAGTATTAGCTTAACTGGCATTGTGATTTACCATAGAGGCGCTTTCCTTTAGCTCATTTAGGAGAGGCTAGATTTCAGAAAGGGAAGCCGCCGCTAGAGCTCTGGGAGTTCGAAAGTTCATGACTTGTTGCTCAATTTTAGGGAGGCACTTCAACCTTTCTTTGATCTCACCTAAATCCTTTTGAACTGCTTTATCAGATTTTTGCCTTAGCAACTCCTTCTCAATAGCTTTTAGATGAGTGTATATTATCAGGAGACTCTTCTTGATGAATCCCTCTTCATGATGCTTAAGAGTTACCTCCTGAAGAAGTTTAAGGGCGACACTGACTTTGGATTCTTTGGAGTTTTCATGAGGAAGAGTCACTGATTTTGTGCGAGGGGGAAAGTTTTTATTGGAGGGTCCGGATGAGTCACCATTGGATGAGCTGGATTCATCTCCGGAGCTAGAATTGCTTTTGGAGGGGCTATCATCTTCCGAATTGGAGCCTCCACCTGTACCTTTCTCTTCTCCACCCTTGTCTATCTCCCTTTCCTTCGGAGTAGCCTTCCCTGTAGGATCCACTTTAGAAGTGTGCCCTTTAGAACTCAGACTTTCTCCCTCCTCCGGAGCTGTTGCATTCGGGGTTAGCACTATATCCTTAACTATATTATGAGAGATTGTAGCTAAGTTGTGCTCTTCATGAGTAGAATTGAGATGAAGGAGATCGGGGGTTACCTCAGTTGTTAGTGGTGTTTGATCCTCATCCTTCTGTTCCTCTTCCAGCCTTTCCTCCAGATGGTTGGAACTGTCTTCTACCACCCCTACAATTGCCTTTTCAGGACTTTCTTTTTCTCCCCTAGGCATGTTAGCATTTTCCCCAACAGTCTTCTCTAGTGCCTTTTTAGGACTTTCAAGATTTATGGTGGCAGTGCCGAATCCAAGTAGATTCTTCGGAAGTGGTTCTGTTCTTTCAGTAAGTATGAATTTAGCTGCTTCCAGGATTTTAGACAATGCATCCATATCTTATGGATCTACAAGAATTGGAGGAACTTAAGAGGAGTCTTTGGGAACTTCAGTTCTCTCTCAATTGATTTTATAGTTGTCCATGATCACTGCTTGAATGATGTCGAATTGATTATCATCTCTCCCCATGATTTCTGTTGCTTCGGGAACATTTTTCCCTTTTCCAAACTTGGCTTTTTCTAAAGCAGCTTGATCCTGATACTGCTTGGCTTCTGCATTTAGAATTATCCCAGCAAGCCTCCTGCCTTCACTAGCTTTCTTTTCTTAGGCAGTAAGGGCTTCATCAAAGGTTAGCCCTTCCTCTGCCTCCTCATCATCTGCCTCCTCTTCCATTTCAGCCAAAGTTCTTTTAGCTTTCCTTCTTCCTACTTCAATTACTTTTGTAGCAATTTGAGGTAGACCCACAGCGAGCGCAAGTTGTCCTTTCTTAGCTATAGCTTTAATAAGTCTGCCCCTGGGTCTTGGTTTTTTGGAGCTTAGGATTTGAGTGAGGGGCAGAGTGTCCTTATTAATCTCTTCCAGAACCATTTTAACTTGCTTTTTGGCCTTGGCTTTAGTGGTTCTGGGCCTTTTGAGAACATGAGCCTCGTCTTCCAGATTAACTATCTTCCGGGATTTAATCTCATCCCTCTTCAGTTTTGCCTTTTCTTCATCCCATTCCTCATCAATGTAGAGATTGAGGAAGTTCTTCTTTAGGATGGGCTTTCCATAAATCCCTTCAAATCCAGTCAGATCCACTTCCACCACTTGTAGAATTTATGTGATCAAGGCGCCATACGAGTTTACATGGGTCTTGAGATAGTGAATGTTCAAGACTAGTCAATTTACTTCCACACTGCCAACCCAGTGCTATAGGATGTAGTGCTGAAGGGAAGAAACTGTAGTCAATAACCCCTTCCTTATCAGGATGAGCTTGGCCAGAGCGTGCTGCAGGAATCTAGGGGTTCTGGGGAAGTACGTTGAGAATATGCCGCCAAAGTAGTTCTTGTGGAGCCATAGTTTAGACTCATACTCAACCCCAGTCTCATCCCTATCTTTCCTCAATATTGCTCTAGAGTTCTTTATGTTCAAATTCTTCTCAAAGAATTCATGAGTGAGAATTATGACCTTCCCCTGTACCTTAGTGCGTAAGGCATCAAAATGGTTGTGAGCACTAAGATTTGAGAAGAACTCTTTCACCAGCTTTGGGTAGGTTAGGCAATTTATCTTTAGAAGATCACCCATATTTTGATCTTCAATTAGGGTGAAGAAAGGAGGGGTACTGAATAGGTAATCATCACCTAAGTAATCAGTGCATATGATAGAGTCGGAGGTTTTGAGATTTAGGGGCTCAAAATCAGCATCCTTCAAGTCAGATACTTGAAAGAGATTTTGGACAGGTAGGATTTCAATGGTGTTTGAGGTGTTTGTGGCTGCCATTATAGAGAGATTGAGTTTTAGGTTTGAATTTTTGCAGAGTAAAAGTAGAGTATTTGCTCGCGTGAAGAAGAGAAAGGATTTTGAGGGGTTTATATAGAATTTTTAAAGTGAGGGTATATTGGTAATCCATACTCCGGCTATTTTAACTGGATTGATGACATGTCAGTCGAATTTTTATGAGAGAGGTGAATTCAGTTTAACCGGTGAATGGGAATGGTTTATTTTTTAATTAACTATTGTATTTACCACGCGTGTAACACCCAACGGACTTTTGAAATTCAAAAAGTAATAGTTACCTTTGTGAGCTTTTACTGCCATACGTCATTGTTATCGGCTGACATGACAATCTTTTGGAATAGATCTTCCCAATTCTTCTTGTCTTCTGGAGTGAGTTTCTATCTCAGGATCTGGATTGATTTAAAACTAACTTCCGGAGTTTTTCTAAATTAGATTTGACATCCTAATTGATTCTCTTAGTTTCCAAAATTGATCTTTACTTAGTTGTTTAGTAAAGATATCAGCTCTTTGTTCATTAGTTGGAACATATACCAATGCAACATTCTTCTTCATTACATGATCCTCGATGAAGTGATGCCTTATGTTGACATGCTTCATCCTGCTATGAAGCATCGGATTCCTTGACACATCAATAGAACTTTTACTATTACACAATACATCCACACATCTAAATTACACTCCATAATCTTCAAGTTGTTGTTTGATCTATAGGAGTTGAGCAACATAACTTCCAGCTGCTATATACTATGCTTCTGTGGTGGATAAGGCAACTGAAGTTTGCTTCTTGCTATACCATGAGACTAAGCAATTCCCAAGGAAATGGCATCCTCTGGATGTACTTTTTCTCTCAAGAGTATCTCTACAATAGTCTGCATCTGTAAACCCCTGGAGTGTGAAGTCTCCATTACTAGGATACCATAACCCAACTTTAGTGGTTCCTAGGAGATATCTAAGTATCCTTTTGATAGCCTTGAGATGAGAATCCTTAGGATTGGCTTGATACCTTGCACAGTAGCATACTGCATAGTATATGTCAGGTCTTCTAGTTGTTAAGTATAGGAGGGAGCCAATCATTCCTCTATAGAGCTTCTGATCAACATCTTCTCCTTCAGAGTCCCTAGATAAGATTGTGTCTAAACCCATTGGAGTAGACATTGGTTTGCTGTTGTCCATTTCAAACTTCTTCAGGATCTCCTTGGTGTATTTTGCTTGATTGATGAAGATCCCATCTGGACTTTCCTTAATTTGTAGACCAAGGAAAAAGTTAAGCTCTCCTATCACGGACATCTCAAATTCCTTTTGCGTTTGAGAGCTAAATTCTTTGCACATCTTCTCATCAGTGGCACCAAAAATGATATCATCCATATAGATCTAGACTAGAATAATATCATTTTTCTTATTTTTGATGAAGAGTGTGGTATCTACCCTGCCATTGGTATATTCCTTGGATATAAGGAATGAGGTTAATCTTTCATACCAGGCTCTTGGTACTTACTTTAATCCATAGAGAGCTTTCTTTAGTCTGTAGACATTGTTCGGATGCTTTGGATCTTCAAATCTAGGTGGTTGCTTGACATATACTTCTTCTTGAATGACACCATTTAGAAACGCACTTTTGACATCCATTTGGTATAATGCGAACCCCATGAATGATGTAAAAGCACATAGGATCTGGATTGCTTCCAGTCTTGCTACAGGGGTGAGAGTTTCTTTGAAATTAATTCCTTCTTGCTGGTTATTGCCTTGAGCGACTAGTCTTGCCTTATTTCTTAATACTACTCCAGATTCATCAAGTTTATTCCAGAATACCCATTTAGTGCATATAATTGATTTTTCTTTAGGAGAGGGCACAAGATCCCATACATCATTTTTGTTGAGTCGATCTAGCTCTTCCTGCATCGCCATCATCTAGCTTTCATCCCCTTCAGGTTCTTGAAATTTCTTTGGCTCTATGAGAGAGAAAAAAGTAGCATGGCTCATCGTCCGGTTGAGATGACCTTTGGTTCTAACTGGATTCTGAACATCATCCAGAAAATTTTCTATGGAATGATCTCTATGGGTCCGGATCTCCCTTTCCAGTCCTTCATGTTGAACTTGGACTTGCTCCACTTCAGTTTCAACTACTCATTCATTAAAGTCATTCCCTTGTGGATTAAGATTGACTTGTTGTATTTCTAGATCAAAGGATATTCCCTCATCTTCCTCTTTTTACTTCTTGATTTGAAATGAATCAGGAATTCCTGCTTCCTCCTTTTCTCCAAATTTTTCAGCTTCCGGAACTTGATCTTCCGGAGTGTAGCTTTTCTTTCCTGCAGTGTGTCTTATCAAAATCTACATGTATAGACTCTACCATAGTTTGGGTTTGTTTATTGAAGACTCTGCAAGCCTTACTATGTATTGAGTAGCCGAGGAAAACTGCTTCATCAGACTTAGGATCAAATTTTCCTAATTGCTCTCTATCATTAAGGATGTAGCATTTAAACCCAAATGCTGGGTAGTACCCAATTTTGGGTTTTCTTCCCTTCCAAATTTCATATGGGGTCTTTTCTATAGTTTTTCTAATGAGAGCTCTATTTAAGATGTAGCATGTTGTGTTTACGGCCTCACCCCAGAAATATTTTGGCAAACAATTTTCACTAAGCATTATTCTAGCCATTTCTACAATGGTCCTGTTCTTTCTCTCAACTACTCCATTTTGCTGAGGAGTGTGGGGGATAGAGAAATTATGTTTAATGCCCTTGGAGTCACAAAAGTCAGCAAAATGCTTATTTTTGAACTCTCCACCATTATCACTCCGGATGCATATAATGCATATGCCATGTTCTACTTCTATCCGGATGAATGTTTTGGAGAATTGGTTAAAGGCTTCATCCTTGCTTGTTAGTAGGAGAACCTGGGTATATCGAGAGTAGTCATCTACAATGACTATAGTGTATTCTCTTCTACCTAAACTCAGTGGCTTAATTGGACCGAAGAGATCAATATGTAAAAGCTCAAGTACTCTTTTAGAAGTAATGTACGAGATGGAAGGGAAACTTTTCTTATGCTTTTTTCCTAGTTGGCATGTAGTGCATAGATGATCCTTATCAAAAGCAATCTTAGGCAAACCCACAACTAATTCCTTTTTAGCTAATTTGGATAGGAGGTTCATGCTTACATTTCCTAACCTCCGGTGCTATAGCCATGACTCTTCTTCTTTAGATACCAAGCATATATTCTTCTTATCATTTTTAATGTTCACAGAATAGACATTGTTTACTCTAGGTGCATAAAGAATAAGTTGATCAGACTTACTGTCATATATTGATCAGCCTCCGGAGTCAAATGTGACTTTTCTTCCTTTGTCACATAATTGGGTCACACTTATCAGGTTGAATTTCAGTCCATCAACTAGAGAGACATCTTCAATCTTAAATCCAGATCCAATGGTCCTATGACCAATGAATGGAATTATTGTTTTTCATTATGTTTATAAAAAAGACTGTTCTATTTGACCCTTTTCTTTTAGATTTTCCAGAAGTATAAAGTAAAGAATTAGTAAAAATTAAGTTTTTTAACAACTTACTTAATAGTCTTATTTTTATTTAAAAATTCAATTTGAATTAGATATAATTTTTGGTTGAGTTTAAACTTGACCAATTAGAATTATGCGAAAAAAAGTTAAAGGTTTTTTATTAGAATTCTATTTTTTTATTAGAATTCTATTAGGCTAACTAACAATCTCAGGATAAAAAAAATTTTTAGGTTCTTAAACTTTATTGATGTCTTTTTTTATACATTTAATATGATGAAAAAAGACAGAAATAGGGTGGATAGTTTTCTTTGATGAAAAGAGTCTAATTTTTAGATTAAATATATAGATTAAGGAATCAAATAGTAAAAAACTCTTTTTTTTAAGTAACTAGCCCAGCTCGCAGTTTTGTTGTTATATGATAGAATATCTAATAATGGTTCTAAATCCTAATCCAAACTCTTTCCATAAAAAAACGAAAAATCTATTGAATATAATATTTAAATTGGAATTCATAAAATTTGATTTTTTTTTCATTTTTAACTAAAATTTTTTTCATGAATTTTAATATTTCGTAAAAAGTATTGCTTCGAAGCTCGACGATTAAAAAAAAATCGATTATTATGATTTCAAACAAGCCGCTATGGTGAAATTGGTAGACACGCTGCTCTTAGGAAGCAGTGCTAGAGCATCTCGGTTTGAGTCCGAGTAGCGGCATTACATCCTGTAATTTTCAAAAGAAGTCAAGATCTCCTATAATGACTTTACTTTCTAATTTCAATTTTATATACTGAAAGAGGAACCCCCGTAACTTTTTTATTTATTTTTTTATGATAGTTTCAGTTTTAGAACATATATTAACTCATATATCTTTTTCAGTCGTGTCAATTGTAATTACAATTCATTTGATAACCTTATTAGTCAATGAATTCGTAGAACTCTATGATTCATCAGAAACCATTTTTCTGTATAACAGGATTCTTATTTACTTGTTGGTTTTTTGGCGGGCATTTCCCATTAAGTAATTTATATGAATCATTAATCTTTCTTTCATGGGCATTTTCTGTTATTCTTATAGTTCCATATTTTAAAAAATATAAAAATTATTTAAGCGCAATAACCGCGCCAAGTACTTTTTTTACTCAGGGGTTTGCCACTTCGGGTCTTTTAAAAGGCATGCATCAATCCGAAATCTTAGTACCCGCTCTTCAATCCCAGTGGTTAATGATGCTCGTAAGTATGATGATATTGGGCTATGCAGCTCTTTTGTGTGGATTGTTATTATCCGTAGCATTTCTAGTAATCAGATTTCCAAAAATCATAAGAATTTTTTTATAAAAGCAATAATAATGATTCATTTGACTTTAATGAGATACAATATATAACGGACCGAAAAAATGTTTTAAGAAATATTTCCTTTCTTTCTTCTAGGAATTATTATAGGTTTCAGTTGATTCAACAATTAGATGACTGGAGTTATCGGATTATAAGTATAGGGTTTATTTTTTTAACTATAGGTGTTCTTTCGGGAGCAGTCTGGGCTAATGAAGCATGGGGATCATATTGGAATTGGGACCCAAAGGAAACTTGGACATTTATTATATGGACCATATTCGCGATTTTTTTCATATTCGGACAAATCAAAATTGGGAGGGTTTAAATTCGGCAATTGTTGCTTCTATTGGTTTTCTTCTAATTTGGATATGCTATTTTGGAGTTAATTTATTAGGAATAGGATTACATAGTTATGATTCATTTACATTAACAATTAACAATTGTTAATTGTAATTGAACAAAGGGTCTGACAAATGCAACTCTCTAGGCCAGCAAAACATATAGACAAAAAGCTTCAGGTAAGCTGTGTTGAGAACTTCTTGAATCACCATAGTAGGTGATTCAAAAAGTTCTCACAAATGCCAAAATTTTTTGCTTAGAATTCATTTTTTTTTAGAAAAACTATCTATAAAAAAAATTAGATAGAATAGCTTCGACTCTGTCAATTGATAATGAGAAAACGAAATCCGGATAAATACCAATACTTATTACAGGCAGAAGGATAGAGATCGAAACAAATAATTCACGAGGTCCAGAATCAAAAAAATAAGAGTTTGGGGCATTAAACAGTTTGTATCCATAGAACATCTGTCGTAACATAGATAATAAATAAATAGGAGTTAATATCATTCCAACTGCCATTACAACAGTAATTAATATTTTTGCCGTTAAAAGATATTTTTGGCCGCTAATTATTCCAAAAAAGACTATCAATTCCGCAAAAAAACCACTCATGCCCGGTAATGCAAGGGAAGCTAGTGATAAAATACTGAAGGTCGCGAATAGTTTTGGCATTAGGGGAGCCATTCCGCCCATTTCATCAAGATAAAGACGACGTATTCTATCATAACCAGTTCCTGCCAAGAAAAAGAGTGCAGCACCAATAAATCCATGGGATAGAATTTGTAAAATGGCTCCGTTGAGTCCTATATCACTTATAAAGCAAATTCCTATAATTATGAAACCCATATGAGATACAGAAGAATGGGCTATTCATTTTTTAAAATTTTGTTGACCAGGAGATGTTGAAGCTGCATAAATTATTTGGATTACGCCTATTATTATCAACCAAGGGGAAAAGAGAGAATGAGCATGAGGTAATAATTCCATATTGATTCGAATCAATCCATACGCCCCCATTTTTAATAGGATTCTGGCTAGAAGCATACAAGTACTGTAATGTGCTTCCCCATGAGTGTCTGGTAACCATGTATGCAAGGGTATAATCGGTGATTTGACAGCAAAAGCAATAAGAAATCCAATATAGAAAAATATTTCTAGTCCCACAGGATATGATTGATTGGCTAATGTTTCAAAATTGAATGTTGGTTCATTAGAACCATATAAAGCAATACCCAAAGCTCCCATTAATAAAAAACAGAACCTCCTGCAGTATACAAAATAAACTTTGTAGCTAAATACAGACTTTCTTTCCCCCCCAACATGGATAGAAGTAGATAGATGGGAATTAATTCGAATTCCCACATGATAAAAAAAAGTAAAAGATCTTGAGATGAAAATAATCCTATTTGAGCACTATACATTGCTAACATCAGAAAAAGGAATAATCGGGAATCCCGAGTAATCGGCCAAGCCACTAAAGTAGCTAAAGTGGTGATAAATCCTGTCAGTAAAATAGGTCCTAAAGAAAATCCATCTATTCCCAATCTCTAGTACAAATCAAAAAATGGGATCCATTTATAATCTTCTATTAATTGGATTAATGTGTCCTCAAATTGGAAATAATAAGAGAACGCATAAGTTATTAAAAGGAGCTCTACTATACATATATATAAAGTATACCACCTAATTACCTAATTTCCTCTATGAGGGAAAAAGAAAATTAATAAACCCGCCGCTATTGGTAAAACTACAAGTATTGTTAACCAAGGAAAAGAATTCATGGTAAAGACAAGATACGCTTAGACTAGAAAAACCCGTGCTAGAAATTTTTTTTCGAGTACGGGTTTTTATCGGTAAACAAAAAAGCAAATTATTCAAGTGGGGTTTTCTAGAAAGTATCAATAAGCTAGACCCATGCTTCGAGTTGTTTCATGCCATAAATAAACTCGAACACTCAAGAAATCTGTTGGACAAGCGGATTCACATCTTTTACAACCGACACAATCCTTGGTTCTTGGAGCGGAAGCAATTTGCTTGGATTTACACCCATCCCAAGGTATCATTTCTAATACATCCGTAGGGCAGGCTCGGACACATTGAGTACACCCTATACATGTATCATAATGAATGTGACATTGGATTCAAATTTTTTTTAACGTCATCAAATTTCAATCTAGTAAATTTCTAAATGAATCAGGATATATTTAGAAACCAGACGAATCAATGATTTACTAGAAATTTTCTCAACTTTGGATCAACTTCTGAGATAGAGGCAAGATACTTTCATTTCTTAGATTTTCACAAACATGATCAGACAACTTAGGTATCATACATGCCAACTCAAATTAATGAATATGAAAATTAGATTCTATACAATTTTTGATTATAGATCTACTAACAGAAATTCAATGCGTAATCTTAGCATTCAATTTGTATTCCTGAATAATCTCATTTTTCAATTATTCAACCATTTCATTTTACCAAGTACAATGTTAGTCAGATTAGTCAACATTTATATGTTTCGATGCAATAACAAGATGTTATTTGTAACAAGTAGTTTTGTTGGTTGGTTAATTGGTCACATTTTATTCATGAAATGGGTTGGATTGATATTATTCTGGATACATCAAAATAATTCTATTAGATCTAATGTACTTTTTCGATCTAATAAGTACCTTGTGTCAGAATTGAGAAATTCTATGGCTCGAATCTTTAGTATTCTCTTATTTATTACCTGTGTCTACTCTTTAGGCAGAACACCGTCACCCATTTTTACTAAGAAACTGAAAGAAACCTCAGAAATGGAAGAAAGCGAGGAAGAAACAGATGTAGAAACAACTTCCGAAACGAAGGGGACTAAACAGGAACAAGAGGGATCCACCGAAGTTGAAAAACCTCTTGTAACTCTTCTTTTTGACTCTAAACGCTGGAATCGTCCATTTTAATATATAAAAAATCAGCAGTTTGATAATCCTTTAAGAAAAGAAATGGGACAATATTTTTTTTATACACGTCTAAGTGATGGAAAAGAAAGAATATCTTTTACATATCCATCCAGTTTGTCAACTTTTTTGGAACTAATAGAAAGAAAGATCTCTCTGTTCATAACACAAAAAATATCCTCTGATGAATTGTATAATCATTGGAATTCAAAGAATGAACAACAAAAAAAATATAAGTAATGGGTTTATAAACAGAGTACAAACTCTAGATAAAGGATATCTTGCTTCGAAAATACTTGAAAAAAGGACTAGATTGTGTAATGATAAAACTAAAAAAGAGTACTTGCCCCAAACATATGATCCTTTATTGAGTGGACCCTATCGGGGAAAAATACAGTTTTTTTTCTCATCCTCACCGCGAAATAAAACTTTCCAAACAAATTTTAAAGAGTTTAGAGAAAAGTTTTGGATAAATAAAATTCATCTTAATCTTCTTATTACTAATTATGGAGAATTTGAAGGAAAAAGGATCTATTTAATAGTAAGCATGAATCATTTTCAGAAGAAATCGCCTATTTCTTTAACTTAATTAATAAATTTGGTGGAAAATCAAGATAAAGTTTCAATTTTAAGGAACTCTCTTTTTTCCAATTGTTATTTGATAGAGTTATAGCGAATCCAAGAAAGAAACCAAGTAGAAAAAATTCTACTGGACTAAAAGAAATAAGTAAACGAGTTCCTCGATGGTCATACAAGTTAATTGACGATTTGGAACAAGAAGAGGGCGAGGATGATGAAGAAAGCCTGGTGGAAGATTATGAAATTCGTTCACGAAAAGCCAAACTTATAATGATTTTTAGTAAAAATAGAATTCTTTTTAATGATAATCAACAAAATAATGATACTTATAATAATAACAAGGCTTCTCAACCAATATACATAGACGAGATAACTTTGATACATTATTCACAACAATCAGACTTTCGTCGAGACCTAATAAAAGGATCCATGCGAGCACAAAGACGTAAAATACCTATTTTTGAACTGTTTCAAGCAAACGTACATTCTCCTATTTTTTTGGACAGAATAAAGAAATCTCTTTTTTTTCTTTTGATATTGGTATTTTTGAACTGATGAAAACAATGTTTATAAATTGTATGTCTAAAAACACAGAATTCAAAATTTTTGATTCTACTTATGTAAAGAAAAAAACAAAAGAAAAAAACAAAAAAGAAAAGGACAAAAGAAAAGAAAACAAAAGAAAATATAATAAAAGAGAGGAAAAAGTACGTATAAAAATTGCGGAAACTTGGGATAGACTTTTTTTTGCTCAAGTAATAAGAAGTTGTGCTTTAGTAACTCAATCAATTCTTAGAAAATATATTATATTACCCTCATTAATACTAACTAAAAATATCATTCGTATATTATTTTTTCAAACTCCCGAATGGTCCGACGATTTAAATGATTGGGGTAGAGAGATGCATATTAAATGCACTTATAATGGAGTTCAGTTCTCGGAAAAAGAATTTCTGAAAAATTGGTTAACAGGCGGGATTCAAATAAAGATCCTATTTCCTTTTCGTTTACAACCTTGGCACAGATCTAAATTAAAATTTCCTTATAAAGGTAAAAAAAAAGTACAAGAAAAGTATTTTTGTTTTTTAACAGTTTGGGGAATGGAAGCGGAATTTCCTTTTGGTTCTCCCCGAAAACATCTTTCACTTTTTAAACCTCTCATTAAAAAACTTGAAAAAAAATTAGAAAGATGAGAAAAAAAAGTTTTCGAGTTCTAACAATTTTCGAAGAAAGAAGAAAATTGTTTCCAAATTTATCAAAAGAAAAAAAAGACTGGTTCATCAAAAACAGTTTTTTTCGACAAGAAATAATAAAGAAACTTCCAAAATCAAAAAGAAATCAAAATTTTTTATCCGAATTTAGAGAAGTAGATGAATTAAATGAAAGTAAAAAAAAAGATTCGATTTCGACAATCAATAAAAATAATCGGACGGTTTCTAAATTGTATACTCCAATTGGATCTATGCCTTGTACAAATTTTTCACTGATAGAAGCAAAAATGAAAGATCTTTCTGCTAGAAGAAAGATAACTCTAAATCAAATAGAAAAAATTACAAAAGAAAAGAAAAAAAAAATAAAACTTCAGAAGTCAATATTAGTCCTAACAAAATAAAAAGAAATTCGAATGCTAAAAAATGCAACTCATCAAACAAAATTGCATACATATTAAAAAGAAAAAATGCTCGATTAGCACGTAAATTTTATTTTTTATAAGAATTTTGATTGAAAATATATACATAGATGTCTTTTTAGATATTGTTAATATTCCAAGGCTCAATGCACAGCTTTATCTTGAATCAATAAAAAAGATTATTACTAAATACATTTCCAATAATGAATCAAATCACAAAAAAATTGATAAACCAAATCAAAATAAATTTAACTTTATTTCGATTATCAAAAAGTCAAGAGATATTGCTGTTATTAATAATAATTCAAAGATTTTTTGTGACATATCTTTCTTATCACAAGCCTATGTATTTTACAAACTATCACAAACCAAAATTCTTAACTTATATAAATTACGATCGATCTTTGAATACCAGAACCTTTTTATTAAGACTGAAATAAAAAATTATTTTAGAGCCGAAGGATTATTTAATTCGGAATTAAAAGAAAAAATTTGACAAATTCTTTTTCTTAAATGAATCAATGGAAAAACTGGTTAAGAAGTCATTATCAATATAAATACGATTTATCTCAGTTTAGATGGTCTAGATTAATACCACAAAAATGTCAAAATAGAATATATCAGCACCATATGGTTGAAAAAAAAAAATTAGCAAATGGAATTTACATGAACAAGACCAATTAATTCATTATGAAAAAACAAACTATTTGGGGTAAACTTATTTGCTAATCAAAAGAATAATTTTAAAAAACACGCTAGATATAGTCTTTTATCATATGAATCTATTAATTATGAAAAAAACGGACTTTTTTTATTTACGAATCACCAACTAATAAAGCAACGATTCCTTATAATTCCAACACAAATAAAAGCAAATTCTTTGACATCTTAGAAGGTATTCCTATGACTAATTATCTAACGGAAAGGGAGATTTTCAATATAGAGAAAAGTCCATACCGAAAATTTTTTGATTGGTGACTTATCCATTTTTGTCTTCAAAAGAGGGTCGATATTGAGTCCTGGGTCGATACCTGCAGCAACGATAAAAAAAAGACTACGACTCGAACTAATAACTATCAAATAATTGATAAAATTGATAAGAAAAATATTTCTTTTTTTCCAATTTACCAAGATCAAGAAATCAATTCATCTAAAACAACCCCCCGTTTTTTTGATTGGATGGGAATGAATGAAGAAATACAAACGAGTCTCATATCGAATTCAAATTTTGAACTTTGGTTCTTTCCAAAATTTGCGATACTTTACAACACATATAAGAAAAAAATACCGATTAAATTTCTTTTTTTAAATTTTCCTAAAAATAGTAGTAAAAATAAAAAAATAAACGGGAATAAAAAAAATGACCTTCTTATATCTATATCATCGAATGAAAGCAAAATTTATGAATTCGAGAATCGAAATCATAACAAAAAAGAATCTGATGACCAAGTGGACTTTGGAGCAATTTTCACAAATGAAGAAAAAGAGATTGACGAAGATTCTATGGGATTAGATATGACAAAACATAGAAATAAAAAGCAAAACAAAAGTCATACGAAAGTAGAGCTTGATTTCTTCCTAAAAGAGTATTTTTGTTTTCAATTAAGATGGAATGGTTCTTTAAATAAAAAAATATTTGAAAATATCAAAACGTATTGTTTCCTGCTTAGACTGATAAATCCACGAGAAATTATTATATCTTTTATTCAAAGGCAAGAAATAAATCTGAATATTCTGATGGTTGAGAAAGATGTAACTCTTACAGAATTGATGAAAAACAGAATATTGATTATCGAACCTGTCCGTCTGTCGATAAAAACCGATGGCCAATTTCTTTTGTATCAAATGGTGGGTATATTATTAGTTCATAAGAACAAAGAACCAATTAATAAAAAAGATCGAGAAAAATTCTATGTTGCTAAAAAAAAAGAATTTTACCGATGACAGACATCACAATATAATTGGAAATAGAGAAAAAACGGATTATGATTTACTTGTTCCTGAAAATATTTTATCCCCTAAACGTCGTAGAGAATTAAGAATTCTAATTTCTTTCAATTTTAAAAAGAAAAACGATATTCATAGAAATACAGAAATTTTCAATGGGAATAACAGAAAAAAAGGCAGTCCTGTTTTTGAGAAAAACAAATATTTTTGGAGAGAAAAAAATAACCTAATGAAATTGAAATTTTTTCTTTGGCCCAATTTTCAATTAGAGGATTTAGCCTGTATGAATCGCTGTTGGTTCCATACTAATAATGGCAGTCATGTGCCTTGAGCATCCACTATCAATATACCAAGTGTGTTGATCTACTGTAGAGCTAAGGCATACCTGCAAAATAGATCAAGTGGGTTTGGGTACCCAATCAGATTTGGGTCCTCTCGAGTTAATAACCATCTCAGGCCAAGGATAAGCATCATAATAACCATTTTTTAATATACATGATTTAGTAATGTGATTATTTTTTCCACAAAACCTACACCCTGAAATGGGTATGTTTTTCTTTTGCTTCTTGCTGATCTTCTCCAGATCCTCCCTTCTATAGTTGCCTTTATACCCAGCTCCTTGCACACTAGTAGATGGTCCGGTATAAATCCGGAAGTTGGTTGGAGGTGCAACTTTAGCTCTATAATTTCTTCTTCGCTTGATAGGTTGTTGGTTATAAGCTACCTTAGCCTTTCTTTCTGAGCAGCAGTATATCTTTGAGCTTATGGCTGTCTGCTTACTCCATTTGTCCTTTGATTTCATTTCCTTTGAACCTTATTTTGAGGAAGAGGAGGATTATCTCTTCTTGGATTCTTTATTTCAGGTTTCTTCCTGGATGCTTCCTTTAATAGATTGACTTCTCTATCCAGCCCTATTACATTTGCATTCAGAATCTGGACTTAATTCCTCAGGAAGTTTTCTTTTACTACATTAATATGCTTGGTTGGTCTAACTAGATTGATGTCTTGTGCCATTACCTCAACATCTTCGGCCAATTCTAGTATTGCTCTTTTTAGAGACTTGATGGCTTTCGCATTCTTCTTCACTCCCTTGATAACAATAGAAAGAGCTTTTGCAAGATTAAAGTTAGAGGTGGAATTAGAGCCAGAATTTACCTCAGTGTTTGCTGTATCTAATTTTGATTCTTCAATTTGCACTATTTCTTGCTTGGAGGCATGCCTTCCAGATTGCTCTGATTCCGGTTCAGTCAGAGCCATGAACGCATAGTTAGCAATCTCCTCTTCTTATGTAGAAGATGAGCTACTGCTTTCTTCACTGTTGCTCCAGGTAGCAACCATTGCCTTCTTTTTAAACTTCTTGGCACTTTTGAGATTAGGGCACTTTATTCTGAAATGGCCTTTTTCAACATATTCAAAATAGGCAGCGCCTTTCTCCGAATCCTTCTTTTCTTCAGGATTCCTTTTGGGCTTACTTCTTTCGGAGGTGCCTTCTCTTGTTCTCTGAGATTCATACCTCTTTTATTTTCTTCTATCTTTCTTTTGTATGAATCAATTTAGCCTTCTGGTTAGTAAAGTAAGTTGATCTTTAGTGCTTATTGACTCATTGATTTGCTCTTCTTCTCCGAATGAGACCGATCCGGTAGATTCTGCCTTAAGAGCAATGGCCTTCTTTTTCTCCTCAGGTTTCTTTTCTTGTTGGCTATATCTCTCCAAGGACAATTATTGGGTTAGAAGATTTCCAATGAGTTCATCATAATTGTAAAAATTTAAGTCATGAGCTTCTTCAATGGCAGTCTTTTTATTGTCCCATTCCTTAGTGAGACTCTGGAGCACTTTCTTGACCATTTCTACTTCCAGAATCTCCTTCCCCAGCCTTTTCATTTCATTCACTAGATTTGTGTATCTAGTGTTCATGCTACTGATCGATTCTTTAGGCTCCATTTTAAAGGTTCAAGCTTCTGCTAAAGTAGATCAAGCTTGGCCTCTCTTACTTTGGAAGTTCCTTCATAGGTTACCTCCAGCTTCTCCCATATCTCTTTTGTAGTCTTACATTCAGATATCTTGTTGAATTTAGCTGCACTAAGAGCACAATGAAGCATTTTAATAGCATTTGCATTTCTATGCAAATTTTTAAAGTCATTGTCATCCCACATGCTTGATGGCTTTCGGGTAGTCCTACCCTCTACTTCGAAAGGTGCTTCATGCGGGCCATCTTTAATAACTAACCATGCTTGCATACTTTGTGAATGGATGAAGTTCTTCATTCGGTTTTACTAGAATGTGTAGTGTTCACTGGTAAAGAGTGGAGGATAGGTAATAGACATACCCTCGGGAGGGAGTTGTGAGTTTTAGAAACTCATTTTGATACATGAATCAAAATATATAGACCTTTAGCTCGAGATTGTTAGATCTTTAGTTTGAGCACTTGCTCTAATACAACTTGTTGGTCCCTGTGAGAATATTTATAAGGGCAGAGGGGGATGAATGGCCCTTTTTTGTGGAATTAGCCTACTTAGAAAAGTCTTTAGGGTAGCGTGTTTCATTATGATCTAGAAGATAGATCCGGATGATGCAAATGTGTGCAATTAAGTAAAAGAGAAAGAAAAACAAACACAAGTATTTTTTACTAGTTCGGCCCCGCCTACGTCTAGTCCCCAGAGTTTCCTTCCTCCGAGCTTGTCCACTAGTGGATTCCTTTTCAGCTGGCAAGAATCAAGCCTTACAAATTTGTCTCCGGATGGTAACCCCTTCTGGAAGTAGGATATACCACTGGAATCACCAACTCCTAGTTGAGTCCTCTTATCTTTAGTAGGATATACCACTTAGCCTTCTACCTTGAATCTAAGCTGAGTCCTACAGGGAGATCTCACTCAAAGCACCTACTTCAAGCTATATCCCAATCTATCAACTTACCCAAGTTAGAGATTCTTACAATTTTGTTTTTAACAAAGGGTTGAATTTTGGAGTTCCTCAAGTTTATAGTTTCACTTGGGAATCCTTACAAATAGATTTTGAATCAAGTGTTCTTGGAGGGATTATATCAACTAATTATGTAAGTGTTGCTTTGTTACTTGCTTTTGTAAATCAATCAGTTAACCTTCTCATTTGGTGAAGAGTTCCTTTTATAGGTTTTGATCGTAAATGTAGCCGTTTGTGGTTGGTGAGCATTCATTCAATTTTCACCCTTGATCAGGTTATGATGTGGAGCTTTTGAATCCGTTGATCAATCTATTAGACTGTATTTTTGATTCATTTGAATTCTTGGGATTGAGGCTAGAAAGCTATCAGTGATCATTTTACTTGTCATTTTGTGATACACTAACTTTCATACCAATTACTTTATAATGTGAGCTCCACGCGTGCATTTCTTGGTCTAGGAGAAAAAGTAGTAGCTTTTCTCTGTTGGGTGTCAGACCTTTTTGACTTTTTCTAAAATATATAAGCTGTCATTTTGTCTTTGTCTTAGGGAAAGGATCTTTGACTTTTATAGACCAAAAAGATAAAAGGAAAGTTATATTTGAGACTTTCCTTAGATTTTAGATATAGGTCTTGTGGATGTCTTTTGGAACTATATGCTTCGGATCGTTCTTTCTGAGATAGCTTCAATCAGTTCTTCCAGATGCTAATCTTGAGGGACAGAAGTTTGTTGCCTTTCTAAACTTTGTCTAGATGATTTTCCTTAGAGCTTAGGTTTTTAATTTGTTCAATGGATGACTTGTGTCTTGGTCTTTGTCCTGATATTTCCATTTGGATTTAGGAGAATTATATACATTATTTTTGTTTCTTTCAAACTTGATCTGGATTTAGATTTTGTATCCTGATCATTGTTTCCCAACATGCTTTATTCCCAAGCATTCTTCCTCTCCAAGTTTACTTTATTTCCAAGCATTATTAATTCTTTTTCCTTTCTAGCACTCCCCCTCAAGCTGAGTCGTAGGATTGCCAATGCTCAACTTGTCCAAAACTTTGCTAAAGATCTTTCCGTTCACTGCTTTAGTTAGCATATCTACTAGTCGGTCTTCAGATCGTATGTATGGTAGCTTTATGATTCCTGCTTCAATCTTCTCCTTGATGAAATTTCTATCAACTCCCACGTGTTTGGTCTGATCATGTTGTAATGGATTTTTTGAGATTTAGATGGCCGCCTGATTATCACACATTATCTCACAAGTTTCTGATGGTGGGAAACCAATTTCTATTAATAACTTCTATAGCCATAATACTTCAGTTAGTCCTCAAGCAATTCCTCAAAACTCTGCCTCAGTACTTGATAATGCTATAACTTTTTGCTTCTTACTCCTCCATGTGACTAAATTACCTCCTACAAGAGTAAAATAGCCTAATGTTGATCTTCAATCTACTGGATTCGTTGCCCAATCGGCATTTATATATCCTCTTATGTTCAGATGCCCATGTGCTCTGAATAAGACTCTATGTCCAGTTATACCCTTGAGATACCTTATGATCCTCCATACAGTCTCCATGTGATTTATTTGAGGTCGGTGCATGAACTGACTTACTATTCCTACAGCAAAGGATATGCCAGGTCGGGTATGTGAGAGACAAATGAGTTTACCTACCAACCATTGATATCTCTCTTTATCGACTAACTCTGCTCCTTCTAGTACTCTTACTCCATGATTGACCACTATAGGTGCATCAACATGTTTGCAGTCAAGCATCCCTATTTCAGCTAGTAGGTCTAAGATGTACTTCTTTTGACATATGAAAATTCCTTGCTTTGATCTTAGCACTTCAATTCCGAGAAAGTACTTTAATCTCCCCAAGTCTTTCATTTTGAACTCGGTGAACAGATTCTCCCTTAGGTTGGCAATTTCTTCGACATCATTTCCTGTAATGATCATGTCATCATTATAAATAATTAACCAAGTTACGAGATTACCATTTCATTTAAGGAACAAAGTATGATCAGAATTGCTCTGGTTGAACCCGTATCTTTTCATTGCTAGTGTGAACCTACCAATCCATGCTCTAGGTGATTATTTGAGTCCATATAAAGATTTCTTCAACCGACAGACTTCTCCCTCTCTGAATTCTTCCTTGAATCCTTGTGGTTCTTTCATGTAAACTTCTTCCTTTAGCTCTCCATGTAGAAAAGCATTTTTCACATCGAATTGGTAAAGTGGCATTCCCTTATTTGCTGCTACTGAGAACAATACTCTGATAGCGTCTATCTTTGCTACTGCTTAAAAAGTTTCAGAGTAATCAATCCTATAAGTTTGAGTATACCCTTTTGCCACTAATCACGCCTTGTATCTTTTAATAGAACCATCTGGTTTGTGTTTCACCGTGAAGACCCAACGACATCCAATTGGTTTCTTTCCTATTGGTAGATTACATTTCTCCCATGTGTTATTTTTGTTAAGAGTATTCATTTTATCATTCATTGCATCCCTCCATTTGTCCGATGTCATCGCCTGTTCAATTGTGATAGGGATCTCTTCTTCGCACAAAGCTGCTAGAAATGTCTTTACTTCTTTAGATAGGTTTCCCCTCGCAATGTTGGCTACCGGGTATCTTGATCATCTATTTATTGGTTCTGGGGAGTACTTATTAGGTGGGACACCCCTCTTACTCCTTGGGGGTAAAGCATATTTCTCTCCTTATTCTGACTCTTGTTCTTCCACATGTTCATATTCTACCTATTCTTCTATAGTCTCACAATCACTAAGATTAGTTGAAGCAGTCGAGGGTACAAGAGTTTTAGAATTGCTTACCTCAGACACCAGGTTGGGAGGAGTATCTTTAGAGACACTAGAACCCGTAGACTGTATGGAAGTATCTGAAGTTTCCCTAACATTACTATCTTTCTCTATTTCCATTTTTTCTACTTAAGAAGTTCCTGCTTCTGGAAGCCAACTTAGTGAGTCCATATATTCATTATTCCCCCTTGAACACTGAGTTGGGTATTATAAAAGTACTCTGTTTCAAGGAAATCGCAATTCATTGTGGTAAACATGTGATGAGTTTTAGGGTTATAACATCTATACCCCTTTTGATTAACTACATAACCTACAAAGACACATTTTTCAGCATAAGGATCAAACTTGGTTCGTTCAGTTTTTAGAATGTAAACAAAAACAAAGCGCCTGAAAATTCTTGGTTATAGAGTTAAGGATGAGGGTGTTTTTGTAAAATTGGATAAGGCTTGGATAGGAGTTTGTAGATTAAGGGCTTTGGTTGGAAGTTTGTTTAGTAGCTAAGTAGCTGTTGCTACAGCTTCTGGCTAAAAACTTTTTGGGACTCGAGATTCAATTATAAAAGCACGAGTCATTTCAAGAAGGATCCAATTTTTTATTTTGACAACTCCATTTTGCTCAGGGGTATGGGGACAAGTGGTTTGGTGGACTAATCCTTCCTTTTGAAAAAAAAGTTCCATGGTTGAGTTAACAAATTCCCCCCTATTTATAGATCGTAAAATCTGAATACATTTGTTAAATTGGATTTTGATCATAGTGTGGAAATGAATGAATTTATCAACAACTTCAGACTTATTTTTCAAAAAATAAACTCATGTCATACGAGTGCAATCATCAGCAAATATCAGGAAATATCTGAAACCTTGTCCACCTATAATAGGTGATGGACCCCATACATCAAAGTGCACTAATGAGAAGGGTACGTCGACTTTGGTATTGTTGGGTTTGAAAGTCTGTCTGTGGCTTTTCGCCAAAACAAAAGTCTCACAATGTAAAGGATTATTTGACTTAAAAAGTTTGGGAAATAGAAGATGTAAATAACCCGTGGATGGATGCCCCAAACGCCAATGCCAGAGCCAAGTTTCTCTATCAAATGTTCCATGCGCAAGCATTACAGTACTGTATTGGGTAACTTTATCCACATAGTATAGTCCTTGGTGCTCAATGCCCCTTCCAATAATCGATCCTGTCCTGATGTCTTGTAGTATACAAAAATTAGGATGCATTAGTACAATACAATTTAGTTCCTTCGTCATATGACTAATAGAGAGTAATTTGAGAGATAATGATGGAACATGAAGACAATTTGATAATTTTAGTGTGGGTGATATCTCAATAGATCCAACTCCTTCTATAGAGATAATTCCTCCATTGGTTGCCTTAACATGTGTCTTTGCTGGTTGTGTTTTGATTTTGATATCATTTGAATCAAAGGTCATAGTGTCGGTGGCCCCGCAATAAAAAATCCTTGAGGAATTTTTTGTTAGGTGTATCGTGGCTAATAATACACCTCCAATGCTTTCTTCTCCACTGATGCTTGCTTGATCGTTTGCATTATTGTTGGTGGCCTGCTCCTTTTTATGTTCATTCCACCAATCGGGATACCCATGGATTTCAAAGCAATTTTTTTGTATGCTTTGTCATTCTACAGTGGCTGTACTTGAGTTTTGATTTATCTATCAGATAAGAGATACCCTTTTTCTCAGCGGTACTTGATTTCCATTGTTCTCGAGATTGTTTGATTGAGTTTACAATCTAAATTGTCAGGTTTTCATTACTAACTTCAGATTGTTTGATTGAGCTACCGTAATTGGACTTGGTAGCCTGAGATTTTTGAGTTGGTGGATTGATGACTAATGACGATCTAACATCTTTGGCCATGGTGGTAAATTTGAATTGTGATAATTAAACTTGAAACAAAATTGGTCTTAGAACCATTCAACCCGCTCTTGATACCTTGTTTGAAATATTAAAACTAAGAAAAGCTATTTGAGAGATAATTTGTTATATTGATTGATGATTTAGGATATACAATGCTACTCTATTTATAGTACACTTGTAAACTAGATATGGTAAAATAATGTGCACTTAATTTTTCCTTCTCTCCAAGTATTCTTTATTCCCAAACATTCTTCCTCTCCAAGTTTACTTTCTTTCCAAGCATTATTAATTCTTTTTTCCTTTCTAACACCCCTCTTTTACAAATCTAATGCCTACTTTCACCGGCGTTTTAGCCGGCAGTTCAACAAGGGGATAGCCCTCTCTACTCCACCTTTGGAGCGTTAAGGAGCAAGCGGCTAAGCCTCTCATCTAATCTTTAGCTGCTCAGATTTTCTCTTCTTACTAGTGACGTTCTGGTAGTTCTTCAAGAAGGGTCCAAGGGCCCCTTCCTTTTTCATGCCAACGTTGGCCTTTGGCAGCTTCCTCATTGCCTGCAAGTGGTGCCTTTTCTCGGGCAGTAGTGATTGTGAATCCTTCGATAGTTACGATTCCTTTGACTGCAACCCCTCGCATGAGTTGGGCAGATTCAGACTTGCCGGAGCTTTGGTTCCTCATTGGGCAGCTGGAGCAACTCTCTTCGGACGTCTTCTTTGGCCAGCTGCTGTTCTTCTTGGAAAGTGAATTTGTTTATCGACTTGGATCTCGGTTTCAATCCGTGTCGACAGTTTGATGTTTTGACGTTGTGCCTATCTGGTCACAACCTTGAAATTGCTTTGAATTTTACAATGATATTGTCATCTTCGCTACCGTTAGGCCTCATCATCTCAGCTTTCTCGCCGCTATTGGCTATTTTGCATCGCAGGGAATTTCTTCCCGCCATTCCATACCATGCCGGCTACAATTCAGTTGTGCTAGAAAGGCTGTTTGGATTACAGCAAGCGTAACTATTGTAGATCATTAGGACCACACTCAATTGTGATTGGTTTTGTCAATATCTTGAAATGTTTTTACTTTTCTTTTTCTTTCCTTTCCTTTCCTTTTTTCTTTTTTGATTTTAACAAATGGAGCCGGTATTTGCCGGAAAAAAAACGTCGCAATGATAATAGACATAAAAAAGGCTTTTGATACACTTGACTGGAGGTTCCTTTTCGGGGTGCTGAGAGCATTCGGCTTTTCATCTACTTTTATAGAATGGATACGAAAAATAGTTTATTCGGCAAGAATTTCCGTCTTGACTTCTAGTGGTACCCATGGTTATTTCCCTTACTCACGGGGTGTTCGTCAAGGAGACCACCTCTCACCTCTCTTTTTTGTCTCGCAAATGAATTTTTAAGTCATTTGCTAGTCAATATGGTGTCTACAAACAGGTGGAGCCGATGAAATATCCTAGGAATGCGCGATTTCCAACCCACATGTTATATGCGGATGATATATTGTTGTTTTGTACGGTTACTAGTTGTAATATGAGAATTAAAGAAGCTTTTAAATTATGTGGGGGCATTTTCGGGCAGCAAGTCAATTGGGATAAATCGAATATATTTTTCGGAAGCAAGGTCACAGCTATTAGAAGAAGGACACTAATGCATAAAATATTGGAGAGTTTTGCCAAATAGAAGGGACGCTCACTTTCAATGGCGGGCAGAATCGTTCTAGTGCAATCAGTGATTAATGGGATTCCTTTGCGGTTTATAAACTGGCCACGGTCATCAATCAAAATTTTAACGGCGGCTATTAGAAACTTTGTTTGGAAGGTATCGATTGATCAGCGGAAGCTTATTACGGCTCCTTGGAAGTTATGTATGAGAAGTCTCACACTAGGCGGTCTTGGAATGAAAAATCTGGCGGACATGAACGAGGCCATGCTTGCCAAGCTGTCATGGGGGCTGATCACGATTGCTAATGCGTGTTTCAGTTTGCTCAGGTCCCATTTCATTAAGAATGACATTCCGAGAGATTGGACAGCTAATTCAAGTATTTGGAACTCGATAAAATCTTCATTTGGAATTTTACGGTCGCAAATTAAAAGGTTTATTGGGCGTAACTCAACATTAAATTTCTGGAATTCTGAATGGTTGTTACCTAACCTTGCCACTCAAATTGGGTTGTCGAAAGAAGAGCATGAAACTCACGACTACTGTGGGACAATATCTCAATTCGAATGGCTGGTCTCAAATCCCCTCCCTTCCAAATGACATTACACAGCAAATCCTCTGGACCTCATGCACGGAAGAAAAGGATTTATGTGTACGGCGACCGGCAAGCGCCGGTTTATTCACGGTACAGCTGTTTTATCGTCTACTTCAGCCACAGCTACAACCAGGTATGCCTTACAATAAAATGTGGCATTCAACCATTGCACCCTCTCACTCTACTATCTGTTGGAAGGCATTTAGTGGCTATATATCCACTCATGACAAACTTCAGCAAAAAGGCTTCTTGATTGCCTCCATGTATTCTCTATGTTTCTCTAGTATTGAAGACCGACACCACTTGTTTGTGTTAAATTTAATGCCCAAAATATTTCAAAAATGTCATATTAGTTGTTAGTGTAAGTAGTGGTCAACTTAATTTTTTATTAAAATTATTTTTATTTAGTAGTTGAATTAGTGGACAATTATTTTGTTACAATGCAATTAGAGGAGTCATGTAATGTATTAGTGGGTCTTTTTAGTTAATGTTGAATGCCTATACAAAGGCTAAACATTATATGATTTTGATGGAATGAAATCATTAATCAAAGCTTATTAATTCTCCAAATCATTTCCATTCTTCTATCTTATTTTTTTCCTCCAAATTACCAACAGTTTGTTAGGTGCAATTTTGTTAAACAAATGTGGCACTCAGTGATGGCCCTTTTTGGAAGAAGGATTGAAGTTACTGGTATTGTAGAAGACGCTATTCAATCAGCCTTTAACAACCGATTTAGCTCACAATCACAATTTTTATGGAATTGTTCAATTGTTAATGTAATATGGCTGGTTTGGCGAGCAAGAAATGCAAACATTTTTTGAAATCAACGACCCAATATCCATGATTCACTTAGGCAAGTTTGGGCCATTCTTCGTCAATGTGATAGCGCGGGATTTGGGACAATCTGGAACTCAGCGGTAGAACGCACGATCTTAAGGAATCTTAACTTACAACCAAGATTAGCAAGAACGAGGGTGGGGTGGGTGCCCTCCCTAGTGATTGGACAAAGGTAAACACGGATGCATCATGTACCGGTTCACTTGATAGCATTTGATTTTTTCTTGAGACTCTTTTGTGGTTGATGCAGCGGAAAGAATAAGAACGGAGAACCAAATTCTAATCTTTACAATTCTTCCAGATTGAAAGAGAAGAGCCACTCAATTCTTCACAATTCTTCCAAATTGGGAAGAAGAGAGTCTTCTAATAACCCTAAATTCCTCTAGATTTAGAGAAAATTAGGAATAAAGCCGAAGCCAATTTTATTAATCAACAAAAACGGAATTGTTTTGTTACATCCATGCCTATTTATAGGCTAAGTAGTCAAATGCTATTAAAACTCCTAAAAATATAAATTCTTATCTAATAAAATAATAATTCTATTAAAACTCCTAAATAACTAAAACTATAAATAAACTAAACTTCCAATCTAATAAAATACTAAATAAAATAAAAGATGACAAAATCTAATAAAATCATAATAAGAATATACTACCAAATAAAAGAAATAACTAAATTAACATTAATTCGGAATAAGCAATAAATCTCAAATTTCGGGCCTTTAGAGTCGGAAATGTTTCCACTCGAAAAATACTCCTAAATCATCCAAATGGGATCATCCAGCTGAACAACACATATAACCCAAAACAGCTTCTTTTCTTTTTCATTCTGCATCATTCATCTCTGGTTGAAATATATTCGTCCTCGAATTTTCATCATAAGAGTAACTATCTTCTCAATGATGGCCACAACAAAAAAATTTATTGGACAAATCAACATTTAAAAATACTGAATTGCCAACAAAAACAAATGGAGATATATTATCCGAAACTTGTAGATTGGGAGTTGCAATTTGAGAAGTATTTACCTGATTTTGCAAGTTTGAAAATATTAGGCAAACCTTACAACATTTGATCTCTTCGGCGACTTCTTCATTAAAATTTAGGTCTTTATTAGGGATAGTATTTTCCTTCACACGATCTCCCTTATCACATTTTCCTTCATTACGGATTCGTTCAAAGAACAAAGAGCATAAAGAAAAATCTTGTAACTCTTCTTCACACTCTTTTTTGAACTTCTTCACAGTCAATAAAGTATTGTCGAACATGAGATCTTTCTTTAGTAGCAATATAATCTTTTTGCCTCCAAAAAAACAGGAGTAAGTGTTAGCTTTTCCATAGTGTTGAACTCCTCTATCAGATTGCCATGAACGACCCAATATTAAATGACACATATCCATATCCACAACATCATACCAAATCTCATCTTTGTATAAAGACCCAATTGAAATCGGCACCATCACACGCTTCGAATTCTAAAATCTTTCGATTGGCAGTTTTAATTTTTCAACCGCCATCGAAGATATCATATTTACACAACTACCATCATGAATTATAAACTTACATACTTTCTCATTTACAGTATAAGTGGAATGAAACATATTATTTCTCAACCACCTATCTTGATCTACCGACGGATACGAATTATATTTCTTTCAGAAGATCATGTCCTGGCTCTGATAGCAACTGATGGAGCGGAAAGAACAAGAATGGCGAACCAAACTCTAATCTTTACAATTCTTCCAAATTGAAAGAGAAGAGCAACTCGATTCTTCACAATTCTTCCAGATTGGGAAGAAGAGAGTCTTCTAATAGCCCTAAATTCTTCTAGATTTAGTTAAAATCAAGAACAAAGCCGAAGCCAATTTTATTAATCAACAAAAACTGAATTATTTTATTACAACCATGCCTTTTTATAGGCTAAGTATTCAAATGCTAATAAAACTTCTAAAAATATAAATTCTTATCTGGCCAAATAATAATTCTATTAAAACTCCTAAATAACTAAAACTATAAATAAACTAAACTTCCTATCTAATAAAATACCAAATAAAATAAAAGATGACAAAATCCAATAAAATCATATAAGAATATACTACCAAATAAAAGAAATAACCAAACTAACATCAATTCGGAATAAACAATGAATCCCAAATTTTGGGCCTTTAGAGTCGGAATTTGACAAAAATAGCTTTGGGCTCATGGGGTAGCCATGAGTTCTTCTCAGTGGCATGTTTCCACTCGAAAAATACTCCTGAATCGTCCAATTCGGATCATCCAGCTGAACAATGCATAAAACCCAAAATAGCTTCATTCCTTTTTCATTCTGCATCATTCTTCCCTGGTTGAAATAAATTCGTCCTCGAATTTTCATCATAAGAGTTATTATCTTCTCAATGATGGCCACAACAAAACATTTATTGGACAAATCAACATTTAAAAATATTGAATTGCCAACAAAAACGAATGGAGATATATTATCCGAAACTTGTGGATTGGGAGTTGTAATTTGAGAAGTATTTACCCGATTTTGCAAGTTTGAAAATATTAGGCAAACCTTGCCATATTTGATATCTTCGGCGACTTCTTTATTAAAATTTGGGTCTTTAATAGGGATAGTATTTTCCTTCACACGATCTCCCTTATCACATTTTCCTTCATCATGGATTTGTTCAATGAACAAAGAGCATAAAGAAAAATCTTATAACTCTCCTTCACACTCTTTTATGAACTTCTTTGCAGTCATTAAAGTACTGTCGAACATGAGATCTTCTTTCTTTGGAAGCATTATAATCTTTTTGCATCTAAATAAAAAGGAGTAAGTGTTAGCTTTTCCATAGTGTTGAACTCCTCTATCAAATTGCCATGAATGACCCAATATTAAATGACACATATCCATACCCGCAACATCACACCAAATCTCATCTTTGTATATAGAGCCCATTGAAATCAGCACCATCATACGCTTCGAATTCTAAAATCTTTCGATTGACAATTTTAATTTTTCAACCGCCATCGAAGATATCTTATTTTCACAACTACCATCATGAATTATAAACTTACATACTTTCTCCTTTATAGTACAAGTGGAAAGAAAAATATTATTTCTCAACTACCTATCTTGATCTACCGACGGATACGAATCATATTTCTTTCGAAACATCATGTCCTGGCTCTGATACCAACTGATGCAGCGGAAAGAACAAGAACGGGGAACCAAACTCTAATCTTTACAATTCTTCCAGATTGAAAGAGAAGAGCCACTTAATTCTTCATAATTCTTCCAGATTGGGAAGAAGAGAGTCTTCTAATAACCCTAAATTCTTCTAGATTTAGGGAACATCAGGAACAAAGCCGAAGCCAATTTTAATAATCAACAAAAACTGAATTATTTTATTACATCCATGCCTTTTTATAGGCTAATCATTCAAATGCTAATAAAACTTCAAAAAATATAAATCCTTATCTAGCAAAATAATAATTCTACTAAAACTCCTAAATAACTAAAACTATAAATAAACTAAACTTCCTATTTAATAAAATACCAAATAAAATAAAAGATGACAAAATCCAATAAAATCATAATAAGAATATACTACCAAATAAAAGAAATATCTAAACTAACATTAATTCGGAATAAACAATAAATCCCGAATTTTGGGCCTTTAGAGTCGGAATTTGACAAAAATAGCATTAGACTCATGGGGTAGCCATGAGTTCTTCTCAGTGGCATGTTTCCACCCGAAAAACTCGCCTAAATTGACCAAATCGGATCATCCAGCTGAACAACGCATAAAACCCAAAACAGCTTCATTCCTTTTTCATTCTGCATCATTCTTCCCGGGTTGAAATAAATTAGTCCTCGAATTTTCATCATAAGAGTAACTATCTTCTCAATGATGGCCATAACAAAAAATTTATTGGATAAATCAACATTTAAAAATATTGAATTACGAACAAAAATGAATGAGATATATTATCCAAAACTTGTGGATTGGGAGTTGCAATTTGAGAAGTATTTACCTGATTTTGCAAGTTTGAAAATATTAGGCAAACCATACCATATTTGATCTCTTTGGCGACTTCTTCATTAAAATTTGGGTCTTTAATAGGGATAGTATTTCCTTGCACACGATCTCCCTTATCACATTTTCCTTCATCATGGTTTTGTTCATTGAACAAAGAGCATAAAGAAAAATCTTGTAACTCTTCTTTACACTCTTTTTTGAACTTCTTTACAGTCATTAAAGTATTGTCGAACATGAGATCTTCTTTCTTTGGAAGTAATACAATCGTTTTGCCTCTAAATAAAGAGGAGTAAGTGTTAGCTTTTCCATAGTGTTGAACTCCTCTATCAAACTGCCATGGACGACCCAATATTAAATGACACATATCCATATCCACAACAACACACCAAATCTCATCTTTGTAAATAGACCCCATTGAAATCGGCACCATCACACGCTATGAAGTCTAAAATCTTTCGATTAGCAGTTTTAATTTTTCAACCGCCATCGAAGATATCATATTTTCACAACTACCACCATAAATTATAAACTTACATACTTTCTCCTTTATAGTATAAGTGGAAAGAAAAATATTATTTCTCAACAACCTATCTTGATCTACCGATGGATACGAATCATATTTCTTTTGGAACATCATGTCCTGGCTCTGATACCAACTGATGCAGCAGAAAGAACAAGAACAGGGAACCAAACTCTAATCTTTACAATTCTTCGCGATTGAAAGAGAAGAGCCACACAATTCTTCACAATTTTCCAGATTGGGAAGAAGAAAGTCTTCTAATAACCCTAAATTCTTCTAGATTTAGAGAAAATTAGGAACAGAGCCGAAGCTAATTTTATTAATCAATAAAAACTGAATTATTTTATTACATCCATGCCTTTTTATAGGCTAAGCATTCAAATGCTAATAAAACTTCTAAAAATATAAATCCTTATCTAGCAAAATAATAATTCTATTAAAACTCCTAAATAACTAAAACTGTAAATAAACTAAACTTCCTATCTAATAAAATACTAAATAAAATAAAAGATGACAAAATTCAATCAATTCATAATAAGAATATACTACGAAATAAAAGAAATAACTAAACTAACATTAATTCAGAATAAACAATAAATCCTGAATTTCGGGCCTTTAGAGTTAGAATTTGACAAAAATAGCATTGGGCTCATGGGGTAGCCATGAGCTCTTCTCAGTGGCATGTTTCCACCCAAAAAACACTCCTGAATCGTCCAAATCGGAGCATCCAGCTGAACAACGCATAAAACCCAAAACAACTTCATTCCTTTTTCATTCTGCATCATTCTTCCCTAGTTGAAATAAATTCATCCTCAAATTTTCATCATAAGAGTAACTATCTTCTCAATGATGGCCACAACAAAAAATTTATTGGACAAATCAACATTTAAAAATATTGAATTGCCAACAAAAATGAATGGAGATATATTATCCGAAACTTGTAGATTGAGAGTTGCAATTTGAGAAGTATTTACCTGATTTTGCAAGTTTGAAAATGTTAGGCTAACCTTACCATATTTGATCTCTTCGGCGACTTCTTCATTAAAATTTGGGTCTTTAATAGGGATAGTATTTTCCTTCACACGATCTCCTTTATCACATTTTCTTTCGTCAAGGATTTGTTCATTGAACAAACAGCATAAAGAAAAATCATATAACTCTTCTTCACACTCTTTTTTGAACTTCTTTGCAGTCATTAAAGTATTATCGACCATGAGATCTTCTTTCTTTGGAAGTAATACAATATTTTTGCCTCCAAATAAAAAGGAGTAAGTGTTAGCTTTTCCATAGTGTTGAACTCCTCTATCAAACTGCCATGGACGACCCAATATTAAATGACACATATCCATATCCACAACAACACACCAAATCTCATCTTTGTAAATAGACCCCATTGAAATCGGCACCATCACACGCTATGAAGTCTAAAATCTTTCGATTAGCAGTTTTAATTTTTCAACCGCCATCGAAGATATCATATTTTCACAACTACCACCATAAATTATAAACTTACATACTTTCTCCTTTATAGTATAAGTGGAAAGAAAAATATTATTTCTCAACAACCTATCTTGATCTACCGATGGATACGAATCATATTTCTTTTGGAACATCATGTCCTGGCTCTGATACCAACTGATGCAGCAGAAAGAACAAGAACAGGGAACCAAACTCTAATCTTTACAATTCTTCGCGATTGAAAGAGAAGAGCCACACAATTCTTCACAATTTTCCAGATTGGGAAGAAGAAAGTCTTCTAATAACCCTAAATTCTTCTAGATTTAGAGAAAATTAGGAACAGAGCCGAAGCTAATTTTATTAATCAATAAAAACTGAATTATTTTATTACATCCATGCCTTTTTATAGGCTAAGCATTCAAATGCTAATAAAACTTCTAAAAATATAAATCCTTATCTAGCAAAATAATAATTCTATTAAAACTCCTAAATAACTAAAACTGTAAATAAACTAAACTTCCTATCTAATAAAATACTAAATAAAATAAAAGATGACAAAATTCAATAAAATCATAATAAGAATATACTACGAAATAAAAGAAATAACTAAACTAACATTAATTCAGAATAAACAATAAATCCTGAATTTCGGGCCTTTAGAGTTAGAATTTGACAAAAATAGCATTGGGCTCATGGGGTAGCCATGAGCTCTTCTCAGTGGCATGTTTCCACCCAAAAAACACTCCTGAATCGTCCAAATCGGAGCATCCAGCTGAACAACGCATAAAACCCAAAACAACTTCATTCCTTTTTCATTCTGCATCATTCTTCCCTAGTTGAAATAAATTCATCCTCAAATTTTCATCATAAGAGTAACTATCTTCTCAATGATGGCCACAACAAAAAATTTATTGGACAAATCAACATTTAAAAATATTGAATTGCCAATAAAAATGAATGGAGATATATTATCCGAAACTTGTAGATTGAGAGTTGCAATTTGAGAAGTATTTACCTGATTTTGCAAGTTTGAAAATGTTAGGCTAACCTTACCATATTTGATCTCTTCGGCGACTTCTTCATTAAAATTTGGGTCTTTAATAGGGATAGTATTTTCCTTCACACGATCTCCTTTATCACATTTTCTTTCGTCAAGGATTTGTTCATTGAACAAACAGCATAAAGAAAAATCATATAACTCTTCTTCACACTCTTTTTTGAACTTCTTTGCAGTCATTAAAGTATTATCGACCATGAGATCTTCTTTCTTTGGAAGTAATACAATATTTTTGCCTCCAAATAAAAAGGAGTAAGTGTTAGCTTTTCCATTATGTTAAACTCCTCTATCAAATTGCCATGGACGACCCAATAATAAATGACACATATCCATATCCACAACATTACACTAAATCTCATCTTTCTATATAGACCCCATTGAAATCGGCACCATCACACGCTTTAAACTCCGAAATCTTTCGATTGGGAGTTTTAATTTTTTAACCGCCTCCGAAGATATCTTATTTTCACAACTACCATCATGAATTATAAACTTACATACTTTCTCCTTTATAGCACAAGTGGAATGAAAAATATTATTTCTCAACCACCTATCTTGATCTACCGACGGATACGAATCATGTTTCATTCGGAACATCATATCTTGGCTCTAATACCAACTGATGCAGCGGAAAGAACAAGAATGGGGAACCAAACTCTAATCTTTACAATTCTTCCAGATTGAAAGAGAAGAGACACTCAATTCTTCACAATTCTTCCAGATTAGGAGGAAGAGAGTCTTCTAATAACCCTAAATTCTTCTAGATTTAGAGAAAATTAGGAACAAAGCCGAAGCTAGTTTTATTAATCAATAAAAACTGAATTATTTTGTTACATCCATGCCTTTTATAGGCTAAGTATTCAAATGCTAATAAAACTCCTAAAAATATAAATTCTTATCTAACAAAATAATAATTCTATTAAAACTCCTAAATAACTAAAACTATAAATAAACTAAACTTCCTATCTAATAAAATACCAAATAAAATAAAAGATGACAAAATCTAATAAAATCATAATAAGAATATACTACCAAATAAAAGAGATAACTAAATTAACATTAATTCAGAATAAACAATAAATCCTAAATTCGGGCCTTTAGAGTCAGAATTTGACAAAAATAGCATCGGGCTCATGGTGTGGCCATGAGTTCTTCTTAGTGGCATGTTTCCACCAAAAAAGCACTCCTGAATCATCCAAATCGGATCATCCAGCTGAATAACACATATAACCCAAAACAACTTCATTCCTTTTTAATTCTACATCAGTAGTTCCTTTTTATTTTCTACTTTTTAATAATACATGGGGGTGAGGTTTTTGGGTTTGGGTTAGTTTAGTGGTGGTATGGATGGTATGGTCCTTTAATCCTTACAGGGCTTCGTACCATCTTAGCCATTTCTCCCCTTTCTCTTTTCCCTTCATTCTTGACTTATAATTAAAAAAAATTCTTTTGGCATATAACTTCCATATGCTCCATCCTTTTCCTCATCAAAACTCTCCATGGAAAGTAAGCTCTGCATTCAATGGCATGGTCATATTAAATTTGTGACATAAAACAATGGAAATTTAGTTGCATTCAACTATTCGACATTCGTAATCTGAAAGTAATATGAATATGCCTAAGTTAAAAATGAACCAGACAAAATACTATAATTCAGTCCTTAAGGTCATATGGAAATGTTAGTTTAACCAAGATACTTAAACTTTTTTCTACCTTGATAGGAGTCATGAACCCTAAAACTGCCAGTAAGAACTCCAGCAATGAGCTGACATCGCTAAAGAATATTTATGGCACCAGAATCAAGCTAATTGACACGTGAAGGTACACGCAAAAGAGTTTCACTTTCATCAACAAAGTTCCAAAATTGGACAGAATAAAGCCATATTAGCTCAGCTTTAACCCAAGAGTTTTAAGGGCATTGATTAGTTTGTATCATTAGAGGCAAGACCGAACATGACAGAACGAAAAAAGTTTGAATTAGCAGCATCCTTGAACAACATTGAGTACTAATTTGTACCTTATTATCCCATTAAGGAACTAACTATGAAACATAATCGCACACATGCTACCTTCAAGTAAACACTGACTTCTACAAAGAAGGGAAAACATCTTTTGAAAAGGCAATAATTATATGTATTGTGTCTAATCATGTATCAATGTAGGCCTAAGATATTAACATTGTTTTAAAAATTGGGTTAGGCGGGATTTTTCTTAGCACCGTCGTGATTTTAGGTAGTCGGGCGGACCTAGGCGGTTGACCGATTTAGACGTGGTTAGGCGGTCCTAAGCGGGGTATAGTGTTTTAAAAGTCGGCCTAGGTGGGATTTTTCGTAACACTATTTTAAAAACTATGTTTTTTTATACTTTCTATTATTATAATTTATTTTTTAGTTAAATTTATATTTTTATATATTAATAAATATTTAAAATTTTTTTTGCCTAAATCCCACATAGGGTCCGCCTAGGCCCCTCTCAGGCTCCGCCTAGGGGTTTTGAAGCCCCGACTGCCCGACCAGTGTTAGGGAAATTCTAAAAACAACTTGGATAATCTCTGAAGTCGTGATAAAACTTTCAGATTGAAACTAATTTGGTGGTTCTTCCAAATTTTTCAATCGGATAAAATCAGAGTAAAATCAAGAACTTAGAATGGATTTTGGTTGTCAAGAAAAAATGAACCAGCCCATAAGCATTGCAAAAAACCACATGTAAGTGTTGCCAATTCCATGATTTTATAAACTTGAAACGAGCAGTTGCAATGCTTCAAAGACAAAGCATTGCTAAAAGTCATGTCCATTCGAGCAGTTGCATCTGTTCGAAACAAAAGCATTGCAAAAAGACGAGTCCATTCGAGTAGCTGCAACAGTTTATAATAAAAGTGTTGAGAAAGGTAGCTCCTGGACCCTCGTAAGCTAAGTATCGTAATAGAACTCGAACAAGCGTGCACTTCGCACTCTTCTGACTTGTTCGATAAAATATTATGACCGCATTGGTCAACTAGTTGATCCAATTACACTAAAATACCAACAATCCTCCCCCATTTTAGTGTAATCCATGATTAACTAAACAATATCACAACAATTAACAAACTTATGCATAAATGAAATATCGTGACGATTGAATTTCATCTTAGTATATTACACATTTCAAATAGTCAAATAATAAGGTGTCGCTATAGATTGAACCTTAGATTATTCATTTTGAATACACGAAGATAATATACACATGAGTTAACATTATATCATGTTCTTACTTGACACTATCTTTTACTAGCCTTGTGTCCCTATACTTCATAAGCATATCAAAGTCAAGTCCAAAACTTTTTAAAGTGACTAAACTCCATTCTCATATAGGTTGCTCTTTTACTGTTGCACTTGCATATGCAATTTTTCAAAAGAACTATTAAGAAGTTAAACTTTAACCTCCTTATCTTGCAGTTTTGAACACACACCTTGGGATGTTATCATTAGTGTGTTCCAATCCCTAGATGTTAAGCTTTCCTCATTGAATTCAACACCTAATGTCATATTAGATGGGAATTGGGTATCCTAACATGAGAGATTTCAAATGGACTTTAATCTCATCCCCAAAGCCAATTTGTGCATAAGATCTCTTCTTAACCCTTTGGTTAAATGATCGGCTAAATTATAGTAAGTTTTTACAAAATCTAATGATATAACACCACACATGATGCATTCATGCTCATATAGGTAGCTCTTTTACTGTTGCACTTGCATATGCAATTTTTCAAAAGAACTATTAAGAAGTTAAACTTCAACCTCCTTATTTTGCAGTTTTGAACACACACCTTGGGATGTTATCATTAGTGTGTTCCAATCTCTAGATATTAAGCTTTCCTCATTGAATTCAGCACCTAATGTCATATTAGATGGGAATTGGGTATCTTAACATGAGAGATTTTAAATGGACTTTAATCTCATCCCCAAAGTCGATTTGTGCATAAGATCTCTCCTTAACCCTTTTGTTAAATGATCAGCTAAATTATAGTAAGTTTTTTCAAAATCTAATGATATAACACCACGCATGATGCGTTCGGCCACAATGGAATTTCCTAAATTAGATTTCTTAAGCATTCAGCTTCTTTACTAGCTGATGCTAATGTTACAAACTCATATTCCATTGTTGAGTTAGTGATACAAGCATATTTCTATGACGCCCAAGATATAGCACCTCCCCCAAGCAGGAATATCCACCCACTTATGGAAGAACTATCTTCCTCATTAGAAATATAACTTGCATTCGAATAACCTTCAAATACCAAAGGAAATCTTGTATAAGTCAAACTATAATCCTTGGTTGCTTTTACATACTTGAATACTCGGCTCAAAGCTTGCCAATGATGTAAACTAGGATTACTAGTATACCTACTAAGTTTTCCAACAACATAAGCTATATTTAGTCCGGTACTAATCATGGCATACACACTTGTTATATACAAACTTGTCTGCTTGGTTGATAACAAAACCACATCATCAAACTTTTGATGCCACACTTTTGGTGATTGTTTCAGTCCATATATCAATTTCTTTAGCTTTCATATCTTATTCACAACCTGACATAGCAAACCCTTTCGGTTGTTTCATATAAATCTCCTCATTCAATTCACCATTCAGGAATGCAGAGCTTACATCCATTTGATGAATTACAAGAGTTTTCACATTAATCAATAAATGAAAAATTTTGTAAAAAAAACTTCTAACATATTAGAAATTTTTTATAAATTTCACAAACTATTTCTATAATTTTTATGAATTTATTTACACAAAATAAATTAAATACTCACTTTTATACCTTAAAACATTCTGAAAAAATTTCCATTAAATCTAAAAAATATGAAAATGGTGGGGCAGCAAAAATTTTGAAGCAAAACGGCATTATTTAGGGCCTTAAATCTCAAAAATACCAAACAGGCCATTAGAAACGTGCTATGTGGTATTCTGTTGACCAGTCAACTTTGACTTTTGACTGATACATGGCAGTCAACCATTGCCCGATCAACCCTAAAGGTTTAACCAATGCCACATCATATGCCATATGTCGTTGACCATAGTCAACTCCAGAATTCCCACGTGGATAGAAGTTATTTTGGATAAGGACCAAAATTATTCTGGTAACACTTCAAAAAGCGTCACCAAATCCAACAGTCTCATTCTTTCTGTAGAGACATTTATTTTTTGACTTTTAGCATCACGGCAGATTGTTGTCTCAAAAAAAACCATCACATTCAGAAATCGTAGCGAGAAATAGTTGTCTCAAATGAACCATCGCAACTTTTCATTTTCTGATGGATTCTGCAACGGATTTAGTATCCCTTACAAAATGTAGAAAATTGAATTTTGAATCGTTGTCATAAACAAACCCTCAATTTTTTGTTTTGCAATGATTTCTGCAATAGATTCAGAATCCCTTGCATAACGCAGAAAAACAAGTTCTAATTTTAAATCGTTTTGAAAACGATTCCAGCCTTTGACTAGACCCCTCCTAAGGTTTTTCAACGTCCCGAGTCCAATGGATTCATTTTTTATAAAAAAAATAAATAGAAAATCGCCATTACCCAAAATAATACAAAAATGCAACCTTTTTTCGATGAAAACAACTTGAAAATGCCCGAAATCGAACATAATCGATTCAAACGCGACTTTGAACATACAAAATATGAAATTTCATTCAATATTTGACCAGATTATAGTGTCATGGCCAAAACGCTTCAAAAACACGATTTTTTCACAATTTTACATACTTTAACCTTAAATTTGACAAAAAAAATTCACGGAAAATAGTTCCAAACAAAAATTTTAGAATTTCCAGAACTCGAAGAATGATAATTCACATAAAAAACATAAAGAATCATTGCAAAAATACGCACTATAAATACCAATAACGGAAATTGAAAGAGAATGGATCGGATTCATACCTTTTCGGTGCCCGAGATCGAAGAGTTCTGCTATTACACCGTTTCTATGAAAAAATGAGATTGAATCATGGTAGTTCGAATATCAGTTGATATCCATAACTTCTTCAATAGATTCTCCATTCATCATTTTCAAAAAAAAATTAGTTTCAATCTTTGAAATTTATGAACCGTGAAAGATGCATGCTTCAGAAACAAATTAGTTTCAATCTTTGTTGGTGAAATTCTGAAAATAACTTGGATAATCTCTGAAGTCATGATAACACTTTCAGATTAAAACTAATTTTGTGGTTCTCCCAAATTTTTCAATCGGATAAAATCTGAGTAAAATTAAGCACTTAGAATGGATTTTTATTGTAAAGAAAAAATGAACCAGCCCATAAGCGTTGCAAGAGAACCGCCTGTAAGTGTTGCCAATGCCAGGATTTTATAAACCTGAAATAAGCAATTGCAACGCTTCAAAGGCAAACCGTTACTAAAAGTCATGTCCATTCGAGTAGTTGCATCTGTTTAGAATAGAAGCATTGCGAAAAGACGTGCCCATTCAAGCTGTTGCAACAATTCATAACAGAAGTGTTGCAAAAGGTAGCTCTCGGTCCCTCATAAGCTAAGTATCATAATAGAACTTGAACAAGCGTGCACTCCGCACTCTCCTAACTTGTTTGATGAAATTTTATGACCGCATTGGACAACTAGTTGATCCAATGACACTAAAATACCAACAATTAGCGCATAGCACTTTTTAAAATATTAAATATTAACGTTGCTAATATACTTATATACCAACTAGCGTAGCATCAGAGCAAGTTTCTAACATCTTTACCTCATCTAGGTCACTGAGTAAGCAACTTAATGTATCCAAAATTAGGGCTGTAAATGAACCAAGCCGTTCGTGAATAACTTGGTGTCCGGCTCGGTAAAAGCTTGACTTAGCTCGACTCGATTTATAAATAAACAGCTTGTGAACATGCTTTTATGGCTTGAATTATAAATAAACTGAACATGAACAAGCCGAAGCTTGGCTCGTTAACTCGTGAACAAACTCGACTAGAGGTTCGCGAACAAGTTCAAAAACTGATTCGATAAATGTTCGTGAACTAGCTCGATTATTATAATAACATGTCAAAAATAAAATTTTATAGAATTAAAATAAATTATCGCTATATAAAATTAGACTAATACAACAAGTATATGCATAATATTACTCGACCCAATTTTATAGCCCACTTTAAATTAGGTATTGAATTGGAAATGTTTTTCACTAACAAAGTAGACAAGCTCGTTCGCGAACAAATTAGCAAACCGTTCACGAACAAAACAAATGAGTTGTTTGCGAACAACTCACGAATAAATGAACTGAACATGAATAAAATTTTGAGCTCGAATTCAAGCTCGGCTCAGCTCGTGTTTGATTAAAAACTAAATGAACGAACACGAACAGACCAAAATTTGATACAACTCGGCTGCTTTACAGCCCTATCAGAAATTGTTCATGAAAGGTCAAAAACTGATCTGTTGGGCAAACAAATATCTTACATTGGCTAGAAGGATGGGATTCTGTGGCTCATAAGTGTGGACAATATCCTTAATGGTATGAGGCCTTTTGGGGGTAAAGACTAAGAGCAAAATCAGGAGGGCTTCGGCCCAAAGTGGACAATATCATACCATGTGTGGGGATATATCGTGTACAAGCGCTTCCGCGAGCTGCAACAATTGGTATCTGAAAAACATTTTTTTTTTATTTTTTCCTATATTGCTGTAAAAGGGAGAACTCCAAAAGAAGTGATTGCATTGTAAGATCTTTTTACTCTATTTTTTACATTAAGAAACTTGTCTTTAGGTGTTAAACTACCCTGTGATAAACCTGGTTATTGTTTGGTTGGTTTTCTTTGATATTGATTCCATGTTAATATCCTTTCCTGATCAACTTGGTTTATGTTTCTCAAGCTTTCTTGGTGTATTTTTTTTAAATATTTCTTTTACCTTACTATTTCAATATTGATATTTGTTTTCCCTTTTCTAACTGACATTATATTGTATTTTGGAAAATTGGTTTACTTATTGGATTTTTTAACTAAGTACTGATTTTTTTACAAACTAATTAATATTTGATCTGTCTTAATTCTTGTGCTGAGGATATCCTAGGGGAAATTGGATTTACTTATGGATTCTTTGAGTAAGTTCGCAACTCAGGTAAACTGCTGCTCCTCTTGTTCTGTAATAGGGCTGTTGATGATATCACAATAAATGAGTGTTATGACTTGTTTAATGCTACTGATTTCATGAAAATGTCAGTTGTTATGTACTGTTTCATTTTAGGAAGAAATTTTGTTGTTTTAAACTCTAGTTTTCAATTGTTGAAAGTTTCTATGCTTGAAATTGTTTTGAAAAATAAAATGATTAATATTCGAAATGTTTTCAAGGTTGATATGCATTTGTGGAAAAATATTATATATCACAAAAGAACTAAGGTTATAGCTTTTGTATTGTATTTTGTTTCATGTAACTATTGCTAGTTCTATTTGTGCTTTGAAAACTCTGATAACATATTAATCATTTATGTTTTCCTCTTACTAACTTTTTTATTTTGGGACCGGTACTTGGTGTTGTGCAGTTTTGACTTTGTGTCAAAATTGTGCCACTAAGTTTTTTTGGTGATTTCCCTGTTTATGGTTGAATGGTTGAAGTGATTTTATTTTGGAGGCTATCTGTGGACAAAGGTGAAGAATGTTAAGAATTAAATATTGCCCAAAGTTAAGCTCGGATTCAATGATGTACGTTTTAAGTAGCCCTTTGTATGTAAAGCTTGTGTCTATGATTTAGGGTTATTGTTATCCCTAATTTCAATCTGTTGTTTTCTCTGTTTTGCAACTCCCTTTCTCCTTTTCATCTTTACTTACTGTAATTCCTCCTCTTGATCTTCTACGAATGAGTTCTTGATCTTTTGGAGTACGTGACATCATCTTAAGGAGTATTCGTTGAAGGCAGTTATTTCTCAGGCCATATATATACCTGATTCGCTACTTTGATCTTCAGTCTGTAGTTTTGCATTGTTGCTTGTATGTTTTTTTAAGCTTTGAGTTAGGATTTCTTTAGTTTTGCTGGTGATCCTTTCTGTAAATAATTTCCCTTTTTTTGCTTTTAGCCATCAATAAAATCAGTCCTATTCAACCCGTGCATTGGCATCACCTCTTCACAAAGGATTCCTTCGAAAAAGGGGATTGATGAAAGCACGTAAAAATTTATTGTATTCTTTATTCTTTTCTGCAATTTATTGAATGTTGAATGAATGATTTCTATATTTAAGCATAACAATTGGTATCAAAGCCATGCTCCGACCTAAACCGTAATGTGGATTGATCCTTGGAAAGTCGAACAAATAGTGGTACGCCCAGTTTAATCACCGGATATCCGTGAAACCACTTGTGCTCTACGTAAGGCGCATATCCTTCATCGCATTAGACCGGGAAAAATGATCTGTTGTACATAGATGGTTGATTGGTCGAGTGGAGGGTCGATGGATCTTTGTGCGAGGGGAGGAATGTTGGGCAAATAAATATCCCAAATTGGCTAGAACGGATGAGATTCTATGGCTCATAAGTGTGGACAATATCCTCAATGGTATGAGGCCTTTTGGGGGTAAAGACCAAGAGCAAAACCATGAGGGCTTAGACTCAAAGTGGATAATATAATATCATGTGTGGGGATATATTATGCACAAGAGCTTCCGCGAGCCGCAACACCATTTTTTAGTAAGATAAACAAAGGAACAGGAAAAAAGGGGTAAATATAACTGATTAAACAACCGGCTGAAAAGTGAAAAGTAACAAAATTACTAAAATCCCAGTACAGCACAACGACATTGATCAAGCAGCATCAACCCGTTGAAGTTGAAATTGACACTTCATCATTTGTGTTTCTGATTGTACATTTGTTGCGTTATCTCGTCAGCAGGGTTGGTCTTTAGGACTAAATTTTTCATTTAAGAATGTGGAAAAATATTTTTCTTTGAATGCTCTAATTTCTTTTTAACAGACCATAATACAGTAACTTAAATTAAATTCTAATTGTTTTTATCCTTATTTGTTTTTAATTGCATTTTCCTCATAAATCTTGTGTATAGTTAATTATAATTTCAATTTCTTACTCACTTTTATTGTAAGAGAATCTTGGAAGACAAGGAAAGCAAAGTCTGTTGGAAAAATTGTTTATGTTATTTGAAAAGAATTTTATTGATATGTTACTAGTTATAAATATTATTATAAGGTTTTGGTAGCATATTAATATTTGTATATTGATTAAATATTATTGCCTAACTTCAAATTATAATGTGTGAAATGAAATATGTCATTATTTTATTTATTAATATACATTTATGAGTTGAATTATTGCCATACATTTATGTTTTAATGAGAATTAATTTTCTCTTTAATGGCAATAAGTTTTACATTTATTTCATTTCGGTTTTGGAAACAATCTTTTGATTTTGGCAATATTGCAAAGATTTAGCTTAATTATAATTATGTATATAATTAATTGTGTGTTTAGTGAGTATCAACAACTATATTATTTTCACTATAAAATGACTCTTTTGCTTTGTGATTTGGTATATACCATCTTTACATATACTCTATTCTATTTTACAATATTGTTCCTTTTGAGATTGTGATAACTTCCCAACATAATTTTATTCTCTCTTCTCTATTCTGAATATGTAATGCATTTCCATTCCTGATCCAACTAATCAGTTGAAGAAGTTGTTTAATCCTGAAAGGAACTACAAGTATCCTTTAAGGACAGTGCTCCTCACGACTCAGCTTATCGGTGTTTACTTTCCTTTAACTTGTTTATAATACCCATTATACTTCTATGTTTTTATATTAATTATGTGTATCTTTGATGCAAGGTGGAGACCAGAAAGTACTTTACGAGAGGGACATCGTGATGAATTTGGCATCCCCAAATCCAATAGAGAAAATTAAGATTGAAGACTTATTTGTATTTATTTATTTTGTTATTTTTTTTTCAACAATCTTAAAGGATATTTTGTATTCCTCTTTAAAGGACTAATGTTTTTAATTTTTCAAAATTTGGTTCTTGTGTTGAATCAAAAACCATTTTGGCACAATATAAATTTTGAAAGAGTTATTTCCATACTTAAGAAGTTCTGAAAGTGTGGGGGTGTTTTGATAAAATTATTTATTCGTTTTTTTATACAGGGTAAAGATGGTGAATTTTTTTTAAGTTGAGAAATTGCATAAAGTTTTCTTTTTAAGGGTTGATTATGTTCTTCTTTTTGGTTGAGAGAAAGAAAATTTTGATTTATTATTTTAAGAGAAATCACTTTTGTTGTAATAAATTTGTGGTTTATTTATTTGATTTCTTTTTCAATTTTTGTTGTAAGTTTTGTATAGCTATTTGTTATATTGTAAAAGAAATTTCATTATGTATAATAAGGAAAGAGACGGAAAAAAATGTGGAAAGATATATATTTTCTTGAGATAGAGAAAATATATAGTTTTGTATATAAAGATGATAATAGAGAAAATATATAATTTTTGGGTATAAAAATCATAAAAATGAATATTGAGAATGTCTTGCTAACACAAGAATCTATATTGAGAAACTTCAACAGAAGTTTGGATTTATGATAACAAATCTTTGAGTTGTTCATTATGATTCAAATATTCAGTTAAAGAGAAATATGATATTGAATTTTTATTATCATAATTGTGAAATTGTTGAGAACTACCATGAATTATGGTATTATATATTGTGGATATCCGTTGTACTAAAAAGAGTGCAATGATGTTAAAAATGGAATTCTATCTATGAACTTTGTGAGTCAAGAGTGATTTTGGCCAAACCATCTCACTAATTTTTTGAGATATACCGGAAACATCAGAGAGGATAAGATTTAAGCCATTTGAAATTAGCAAAGGTGGGAACCCAACCTACATGAGTGGAGATCCCACGGAATAGGTTCATATGGATAATAACAAGTCTTTACTAGTTTTGCTAGCACTAAAATAATGTCTCAATCCTAGATGTGTGGAAGTGCTATGTTGCATATATTGAGAGGTTGAGATAAAGAACTCTTAATGAATTTCATATCTCATATGAGTGGTGTATAAAGTGCAATATACACTTGATAAAATCACCTATGTAAGTGTGAAGTGAAGCCGCTTCTATGAGATATTAGCACTATCTCTAGAGCACTTATGAAAGACCAGGGGCGCGCATGGCCTAGTGGCGCAGCACGACATTGAATAGAAATGTATCTTGGTATAATGTGATATGATAAAATCTCTATCTTACAGTATTGTTTATTTGGTCCATAGAAACTATATGTTTCACCAAATATTCCGTAAGTTATATTTTATCTATCAAGTATTGGTTCATAGTCCAAAAGACACCAATACCATGCATTATATGTCAAACTTGAGATATCCAGAATATTCTTTGTTTTCAAAAATCTTTTTGAAATAAGTGGGGATTGTCGGAAAAATTATTTTATATTATTTCAAAAGAATTTTATTGATATGTTGCTAATTACAAATATTATTATAAGGTTTTGGTAGCATATTAATATTTGTATATTTATTAAATATTATTGCCTAACTTCAAATTATAATGTGGGAAATGAAATATGTCATTATTTTATTTATTAATATATATTTTTGAGTTGAATTGTTGCCATACATTTATGTTGTAATGAAATTCAATTTTCTCGGCAATAAGTTTTACATTTATTTCATTTCGGTTTTGGAAACAATCTTTTGATTTTGGCAATATTGCAAAGATTTAGCTTAATTATAATTATGTACATAATTAATTGTGTGTTTAGTGAGTATCAACAACTATATTATTTTCACTATAAAATGACTCTTTTGCTTTGTGATTTGGTATATACCATCTTTACATATACTCTATTCTATTTTACAATATTGTTCCTTTTGAGATTGTGATAACTTCCCAACATAATTTTATTCTCTCTTTTCTATTATGGATATGTAATGCATTTCCGTTCCTGATCCAATTAATCAGTTCAAGAACTTGTTTAATCCTGGAAGGAACTACAAGTATCCTTTAAGCACAGTGCTCCGCACGACTCAGCTTATCGGTGTTTACTTTCCTTTATCTTGTTTATAAAACCCATTATACTTCTATCTTTTTATATTAATTATGTGTATCTTTGATGCAAGGTGGAGACCGGAAAACACTTTGAGAGAGGGACATCGTGATGAATTTGGCATCCCCAAATCCAATAGAGAAAATCAAGATTGAAGATTTATTTGTATTTATTTATTTTGTAATTATTTTTCAACAAAGTCTCCTAATTAACCGGGTTCAATCGAAGTGAGTATCCAACTGATTGTCTTTCCCATAAACTATATAACGGATTGGGATTTCCATTAATCTGAGGTGAAGGAGGTGCTTGACTACCATCAATGTGATGCAAGAGCCCATAACCCTTCAACATCATCTGTAATTGTAATTTCCACAATAAGAAGTTCCCTGAATTGAGACGGGTTGGGTGTTGGGTGACAGAGGGAACGAAATTTTGAAGTGTAGATGGATTAGAGGAAGGTGGAATGACATTAGTATTGAGGGGTTGAGTTTGTTGGCCATGTTGAAAAAAAAATGGAATAGGGTTTGTTAAACTTTTGTTGGCTCTAATACCATGAAAAGTTTGAGGAATTGGCAAATTGCATTGATGAGAAATTGTACATATACAGACATGAGTATTCCTAATTAGACTAGAATACTACACAGATAGGTACAACTAAATTAGAAAACATTATACATAAGGAATTTACATGAAGATGGAATGTAATCCTTAGCTAATTAGGAGACTTTGCTTTCCTTGTCTTCCAAGATTCTCTTACAGCACTCGACTCCAGCTACCCCAATGTCCTTTGTTTTGCCTCTTTGTCAGCAAAATCTATAAATTGGTCAGTTAAAAGAAGGCCATGTTTATGTAACTTCCATCTGGTTCGGATCTCGGAACCCGTATGTAGAATGATATGTAAATCGTAAACTTCTCTGTGCCCTTCAAACTTTTCTTGTTAGTCCCAGCTATATTTTTTCACACAAGAATGGAAAGTCATATGAATTTAGAGTGCTGACTTGAACGGTGTTGGTTCGAAATTAGTTTTATAAGATTATTATTGACTCGAACGCTCTTTTTATAGTCCATCATTTGAAGAATCAATTCAATTTGCCTTTACCAATTGGTTTAGGAATAGGATTATTGGAACATTATGGGTAGCTAGGTTGAACTGAAACAGAATCCGAAACACATATTGAGATACTCCAAAAATATAACGTGAGTTCAGGTTTTTGAGACATAAACGGAAATGGAAAACGTTAGCATCTAGATTACCATGTTACCTAGGTGGAAAGTATATGAGAGAATTGTTTTGTATATGCTTGTAAGTTCACTACAAATTAATTACCTCACAACTTTGCTCCAGTAGCATATTTTTCTATATATAGAGAAAGAATGTGAATAATGATTAACTTCCCACATCTCTTGTGATGTAATAATTTTGAGTCATAGAAGAAAAGTAGAGATTTTACTAAGAGGTTGGTTGGGTGTGCAATTGTTTCACACTTTTTTTTATATATAATAAACTTCCAATAACACTAGTTATCCTTTTAAGTTTGGTAAAAGTGCACAATTTTCTTCTTTGATCGTGTTAAAAGTGTACTAATTTACTCCATAAAATTATTAAAATTTAAGCTATCTTTTAACAAGACCCGGGCATGAGCCTGCAGGCCCGTAAGGCTCGCCTATTTATGGGACGAATTTGAGCAGTTACAAACACACGTTGTCACAAAAAATAATTCCAAACCTTCATCCAAACAACGCACTGTTCATTACTTTTTAATTTTTTTATAATTTATTTTGCATTTATCTCTCAAACCATTCATTTTTTTGACATGCTGCTTAAGAGTTTTTGTTCATCTCATTTTTATCTTTGAAACATCCACTGTGATATATTTTTTCCAATTTTTTTGAACTGTGACATATCCTATAGATTTCCAATAGAAGTTCAATAGAAATCAGTAAAATTAGAAGAACTTGGATTCAAAATATTAGATGAATTTTTTTATAGATCAGAACTTTAAAAAATATTGTAAATATTGAAGAACTTTGATTCAAAATATTAGGATAATTTTACTGACATTTGGATTAGATACTGACTTTTGAAATAAGATTTTGTTGTTGTAACCATTTTATCCTAATTAAAGCAGTTTTTGGACTAGATGATTACTTCTGATATTGTATGTATCAATTAGACATCAAATAGATTACCACTAGACATTTGATAGAAATCCAATAGACATCCGATATAACCCAATAGACAATTGATGAAACATCTAGAATACAACAACAACATTACCCCAAAGCCTAACAAAGCTCCCGCACAAACAGGGTAAGGGGGGTTGGGTGTACGCAACCTTACCTCTGTAATTACAGAGAGGTTGTTTCCAATTGACCCTAAAGTGGAGTTGCATCGCTATTCGTGACTTCATAATAAAAGAAGCTCAGACAGTTTAGTGAATCATTTTACTTTAGTCCATTTTGCTTTAATAAAACATCCAGAATTATCTAACAAAATACTATAAACAACCAACAGTTATCCAATAGACAGCCAATGTATATCACTTTTCCAACGAAAAAAAAGAAACAGTTACTAAAAAGGATCAAAATTCAATATATAAAATATTAGATAACAATCTATTAGAAATCTATTGAAAAGCCAATTGAAAACACACAAGTCAATTATACATGCTTGTGCAAATGTCTAATATCAACTTCAAAACAAGTGACAACTGAAATTTGAAATATATTTGTTCAAATGTCTAATATCAATTTCGAAATAGATTTTCTAAAAGAATTCTAGTAGATGACTGATAGATGTCTAATAGATGTTTGATAGATGTTCAATAGATGTCCAATAGATACTCCAACAATTTCTTTTGAGCTAAACTGATGTTGTTAACCACTGTCTGAAAAGCCCATCTTAGAACACTAACAGCCGTTGCTGATGTTAGTGACGCAACCCTTACTGCAAACAAAATTGAACCATACCATATATCAGCAAAAATGAATGAATTAAAGATCAAGTTTTTGGTTTTTAAGATTCAAGCCTAATTAAAAAAGCAGCAACTAATTCGATATGGGAACAAATACTAAAACAGATAGTCAATCTTTGCAATCAATCACCAAAAGTATTTATGATCTAATTGCATACCATATCATATATGCCGAGACTCCAATAGAATTGCAGTGTTCTTCCATTTAAGTCAGAAATTACCATTGACAAGCATTAATTAAGGGATTCTTCGCTTAAAAACCAAAATTAGACTAGAGTTCAATAATATCCAATAGATGTCCAATATATGCCCAATAGATATTCAATAGATGCCTAAGGTTAACATGACTATAGTTTAGGTCACTAATAAACAATGATTTTGTCCTTAATTTAGAATACAAGCGCACCTTTCAACACCAAAATTGCTTGCTCCACCAGCAGTCTAATTAAATTGGCCGTTGATATCAAAATAAGTACCATGACATTTTATCAAACACATGACGTACACTTCAATTTCAACAAAACAAAAAACCTAACAAAAGCAAAATTAATCTGCAGCTAAAAACATCAAATCCTTCAAAAAGAGAAACTCAGCAACGTTGTCACTATAATATAGCTCAGAGGTCCAACTCCCATTTTAATGAATCAAGACAATGAGCGGAAAAATCAAAATGAAAGAGAAGAAGAAGGACGCGGAACCGAAAACAAAAACAAAAAATGAAGATCAAAGAAGAAACAGAGGAAAGATCGCGCATAGAAGGGAAATAGCATATCAGAAAATGCAAATACCATAAAAAAAAAAGCCAAAAGAAGGACACCTAAATACAGCTTATAGATGTAGATAATTAGGTAGAGAAATTTTAAATGAGAAATATTTAGATGGTCCGGTGAAAATGTAAATGTTTTAGAAATGGTGGTCCGTCTTGACAAATTCCATTTATAGTATAGGTTCACGCTCGGCCCAATCCCTTAGTAGTCCGATTAATAAATGGATTGGGTTTGGTTTTCGTACTAAAACCTCGGCCGGCTCGATATTAATTAATAAAATTTTAAATTTAATTAATAAAATTTTAAGTATATATATTTATTTGTAATAAAATAAATTGAAGAGACTCCATTCTTTCATCTATGTACAAATGTACTTAATTACAAATGCAAAATACCAATGTAAATTACTCCACCAAGCGATATCTATAATGTGAAAGACATATTATATCATATATTAAGGCTATCTTTTCAACTTCTTAATTTGAGGTTTTTATTTTCATATATAAATTATTTTTGTGTTCATATCTTCAGTCTCTCAACTGCATCTCTATTCATTTTTTCCCAACTGAAAACACTTAAAAGAATTGAAAAAATGGAGTCTCTAAATTAATCGCGCCCTCTCTTTGGTCTTTCAATCACCAACTCGCCATTTTTTCTATTATGAATGTAAAATAGTTGTACGGTTGAACAAATGTAATTTCTTTTGAAAATTAGTGGACGGGCATGGGCCTGGGCCATGATAGTTTTATAAAGGCCCAACCTGAGTCTGAGAGAGATTATTTATAAGTTGGATTGGGCTTGAGTTTTTAATTTTTTAGAAAGACTCGATTAAGTGTGGCCTATTTCTAGGTCTACTTTTAGTTGATGCACTTATATCTTACGGTAAATTTTAAAAACATGTCATGTGGTTTTGACTATTTTTAAAAAGAAGATTATAAAATTTTTGTTTTCAAAACGTGAATTGTGGTTTCAAAAGTTAGCAAATAAAGGACAAAATGAGATCATCAATTTGAAAATATGTCATGAAAAAGAGTAATCTTGTCCATTTTGAACTAAAATTTTGCAGGTTGGTTAATAAAAATACAATATACCTTATTGATAAATGTTGAAATTTTTTGATAAGTTTAAGTGTTTTTTCAATTAAAATATGATGATAATTTTGAAAAATCATAATAAAATGAAAATTCTTCGAAACTTATTCAAATCTTGATATATAATTTATAAATAATATGGTTAACTTGTAGGAATGTTGAATTAATTAAAATATTATTTGTAACATTAGAAAATAGACATTTTGTAAATTTTTTCCTTTGTTTGCTAACTTTTGAAACCACAGTCCTCGTTTCGAAAACAAAAATTTTATGATCCTCTTTTTGAAAATGGTCGAAACCATATGGTATGTTTTTTAAATTTACCCTATATCTTATTCAATGTATTATGATTTTTAGAAAAAAAATCAATTTGCCTCATTACACCTCATTCTAGTACCTGAACTCGAATATATAACCTCTACGATCACAACTTCATGGCTCAACCATTAGGCTAAACTTTTATCACTATTCCATATATTATGCAATTGAAGAAGATATATATAAAAAAAATGGTATCGTTGTAAAAAAAAACTAAATCAAATTAACAATAAATGAATAAACTAATTATATATACAAATGATAACAACTACTACTTTGTACGAGAGTTGTGTAATCTAGTATATATTTGTTGCTGACGTAAAAAATGGCATTTTAGATCTATTCTGTAATTGCAGAATCTGTATAAGAAAATGACATTTTTATACGCACCGGATGAAAATATCGTACCTAGATGCGATATTTTAGAATTGATCTACTACGAACTAATTTTTGCAAAATAATACATGCATTTGGGGGCGATCGGTGGTTACCCCGTAGGGACCCTCCGATGCTTAAGTCAGTAAAAGATTCTGAGGAATATTATGAGAGTATTTGTGAGAAAGTGAATGTACTTGTTGAATTGACCTAAGGGCCTATTTATAGGCGCAGGACCTATTCTACTCCTAATGGAATAGGGAGTCCTAGTTGAGATAAACTTATAACTCTATGTACTTATCTGATCATTGAATCCCAAACAGATTGAGATAAGATCGGAAGAGAGAATATAGGGACTAGAGTTAGACCTGTATTCTCCTTCCTTGTAGGGCACGAAGGTGCCTTCGAGCCGGATGTAGGTCATCTCGAAATTATAACCGGCTAACGTGATAGCGCGGCTATTGGGTTGGTATGTCCTCTGGCTGGATTAAGATTTCAGTCGGCTATGAGGGCCAGGCTTAATTGGCCTCAACTGCGAGATGAGTAAAACGGCTCTTGTTAACCCGATCTCGTGGTCTGAGACGGGCGAGATGAATCTAGTAAGTTATCAGAAGCCCCCCTCCCCCCCCCTTCCACAAGTGTGAGAAGTTCTTTAGGGCTTCTTGCAGGGTGAGCCAACTCAAATTTCAAACAGATAAGCAGTTGGGCTATGTGGCCCGTTTCTATCCAAGCGTTCTCAAAGTTTCCTTGAGAAGCTAGAGTCTCTTCATTGCCTTTGGCAGTATTCCCAATTTTTAAAATTTGAAACCAACCAAAGCCCATGTGCCATGTGGCTTACTGTTTCAGCCATTTAATCATGGCGACTCTTCATTTAATTTTTATTTCCTATTCAAACACCATTAGCATCAGTTCACCACTTTTCCACTTCTAAACCTCTCTTCCTAATTCCGGCGACTTCTGCTCTCTTAATCCAGTTTCCAACGACATCCACATCTATACATTTCTCGCTTTTTGCAAGTAAGTAATTCTTCTTCTGTTTCCTATAAATTTCAATTTATTGTTGTTATGCTTTAGACTATATGCCACAGTACCTTGAATTTCCATTCTTGACATTTCTTCTTAGAGAGCTTTGTTGGACTATGCCATATCTGAGATTATGCCATGCTTTATTCCTAATTTTTTAGACTAGGGGTATTCCCATTTTTTGGCCTTGCTGAACGCACTTAAACATGCACTATTTGATCTTGTTAGATTTACTGTAAATATTCATCGCTATCTGCCAAAATCTGGGTATTTTTTGCCAAATTTTGGGTTTTTATAAACCCAAACTTGTTTTTATGAGGTAGATGATGAACATCATAAACATCAATTCTTTAGGTTCCCTCCTGGCTAAAAAAGAGGCCTTATATTTTTTACGGTAGTCTGGCCTATTTCTAACCTATTTTAGGACTTTATTTCCTAGGCGGTCATGTATTCATCCTCATCCGTAAGCACCGGCTCGAGTGATAGCCTCTTCACTATTTTATGTAGAGAGCTTCCTGATTTAGTTTCTCGTACTTTTCTTTCAACGGACCGGTCTAACTTTCATCCTACCCCCAGGATTAAGAAGATAGTCAGGAGGATGGACCCCATAGAGACTAATTTAAATAAGGAGAGGATCATGTCAAGCAAGAACTCCTCAAGTTCCCAAATCCATTTTTCTGATCTCGTTTGGAGGGGTGAAGAAGAGCCTGCTGTGGAGGTCAATCAGCCATCCAGAGAGCCGGACGTTACCCCTGCTCCTAAAGGGTACCGAATGAAAAGGTCTGGTATCCGAAAACCCAACTCCAGGGGCAAGGTGAAAGTGAATACTCTTGAGCCGGCCAAGAAGAAAGTGCACAAGCTAACGCCGCGCATGAAGGACATGGTTTCCAATGTTAATAAGGTAGATTTGGAGTTTAAGCGAGTGGTTTTTAGATGGATGCGAAGGTGCACCATTATGTTGTCATCTAAGTCACAACGTGTATATTCACCTCAAAACTATTGGTTCAGCATTTATCTTGACCAAATTTGGTATGGTTTTGTATACTTGCTTCATGCCGGCATATGTAATCTACTGAGACTCTAAAATGTATGTCCGGCACAAATTCATCCTCTCTATTGGGGCGACATTATGGGTCATTATCGGCTATGCGTTGACCTAGGCCTTCCATTTGATCCAGAGTTTTTAAGAGGATCGCTTCTTGAAAGCTCAACAAAGGAGAGGATCATCTTCACTTTGCTTTTAGGAAGGGTTTTTATCATTTTGCTGGTCGCCTTGACTCTTTGAAGAATTTTAAACAATTCTTCGTGTTCATAAAACTAGAGGAGGGAGTACCTACTTTTCTGACTCGCTGGTCACTAAAGGTTCCTCCCCCCTATTCAGCACCTAAGGATGATTATGACGTTAGGATTGAAGTTATTAGTGGTTTGCTGGCCAAAGTTTGGTCTTTAGCTAACGTGGCCTATGCTTTTATTAACAACTGTCAAATTTTGGAAATCGACCTGTCCATCGAGGGAAACTACATTTTTTATCTTGGTCCGAATCTTCCCGGTGAGCCTCTAAATTATCCTAACTTTGATTTTGTTTATTTTCAGTATGTTAAAAGTAGCTAATTTTTTGTCCGGCTTGCTAAAAAAGAGATCCAGGAGCTTGACACAAGAAAATACTCGTGTCGATCCTGTGATAGTTCCTGAAAATACTGACCCTTCTATTGATGTATGTTGATTGGTAAGAGGGATGGGTCAAAGAGGAAGAAGAAGACTAACCCCAAGGGGGTGGTAGGTGAGCCCCCGGCCAAAAAGGCCAAGGATAGTGAGGTAACTTCTTCCCTTATTTGTTTTGTGCACTAAACATGTTTTTTAACTTGCTTTTAATTTATCGCAGACGGCTATAGAGAAAGCATCTTCCTCCCTACCGGAAATGTCCTCTGCCATATGAACTGTGGAGATTACCCCTTTAGGGTTAAAATAGCAGTTGATTGGATTGGCCAGTAAAAAGGGCTTGATTTTAGGGGGTCCCGATTTAAGAAGCTTTACTTCTAGCTCTGCCTCTTCCCCGCGAAGCATCCAAGTACAAAACTAAGCAATTTTGTCAGGCGGCTGCTCTTCTGCTCGAGGCGTCTTCTCAGGTTAGTTGATTGGATTTTATTTCTAGCTTAACAATATATGTTCTTCCTTTTTTCCTAGGCCTAATCCTCAACTATCTTTGTTAGCTTATATCTCGCTCGGCTGATATGAGCAATAGGGCTGATGAAATAGAAGCAATGGAGGAGAAGAATGCCTTGGCTCAGACCCGAATCAAGCTACTACTAAATGCGAATAAGGTGCTTGAGGCGAAGGTAAAAAAGGCTGAGGTGGATCTAAAAGCCGCTCGCAATTAGACTCGTTCCCTCAAGCTGGCTCATGACGAGGCAGTAGAGGAGATTGGTCAAGCCGAGCAGGAGCTGGCAAAGGTTAAAAAGACTTGACGACTAGCTGAAATAGCACAGAAGAATTTAAAGGGGCTCTGGTCAACATGCTAAACATGGGCCTCGCCTATGGTCAACGAGTTTTCAATGCTTGTTCGGCTAGCCATCCGGACTTATCGCTGGGAATTCTTGCTGGCGTGCCCTATCCTAAACTAGGCGAGGCTTTGCCTAAGCTGGACAAAGAGAGGTTTCTAGAGAGCAGAGGAGGAGGCAGAGAGCTTGGCGAGGACGATCAAGCTAAAATTGAAGATAAGGGGGGGGAATAAATCTGTTCTTCCTGACGGCTCAGTCCTTCCTATTGTTTAAAATTTATAGTATATATAATTGTTTTTGGCTGATAGTTGTAATTCTTGTTTCGTACAATGGTGATATTCTAAGCCCTTTTGAGGCATTTTCTTAAGGTATTATTTCTGTGCCTTATTTTTTCAGATGAATGTGTAGGCCGTATGTTTAGCCTTGTATGTATTTGCTCAAGCATTTTATTTATACCAGTCTTACTTGGTTAGCCAGTTTTTGTGTTTTAGGGGTAGTTTCCGCCTGAAAACAACTTGACTTAGTTTTAACTTAGACACATGCGTACAAGATATTAATTTTAGCAGGTCTAATAGTGTGCATGATTTGTGCTATTTTAGTGTCAAAAGGTTTGATCAAGACTTTTTAAAATGAATAATAACTGGAGTATTTATTTGAGAAAATAAAATACAAGTTAGGGAATTCTACGCATCTAGATATCTACTTGAGGGGAGTCACCTCGTTAAAAACTTTCTTAAGGGAAAACCCAGTGGGAAAAATCTTTAAGGAAGGAAAAAGAGTTCGGCTGCTAGAGTCCTTAAGTATCTACTATATAATAGGGCCTAAGATTAGCAATGTTCCAATTATGAGGAAGCTCTTTGCCTTTCATAGTCCCTAGCTTGTATGTAGTCGGTCCGATGACTTTGAGGATTTTGTAGGGGCCTTCCTAGTTAGCGCCCATCTTTCCTTTGCCTTCTCGAGCCTGTGAAGTGACTGAGTCTTTAAGGGCTAGGTCTCCTTCTTTGAGCCGAACTTCTCGAACTCATCTATCATGGTATCTTGAGATTTTAGCTTTATAGGCCGCCATAAGGATCCAGGCTCATTCTCTTCTCTCATCTAAGTTATCCAGGTAGTACTTCATATTGATGTCGTTATCTTTCTTGGTGTAATACGCCACCTGGTTTGACGGTGCTCCAATTTCAACCGGTATAACTATCTTAACTCCATAGATCAGAGAATAAGGAGTTTGTCCGGTAGTTCCGCAAGGAGTGATTCTGTAAGACTATAAAACTTTGATAAACTCCTCTGACTATATTCTTTTTTGATCAAGCACCCTCTTCTTCAATCCTTCTCCCAGAGTTCTGTTGTCAACTTCCGTCTAGCCATTCATTTATGGGTGTACTACAGATGAAAAGGCATTCTTAATCTTCCAATGTTTGCATAAGTCTTTGAATTTTTTCGAGATGAATTGCAATTCATTGTCTGCTATGATTCTTTTTGGCACTCCAAATTGAGTGATTATATGCTTCCAAATGAAGTCAATAACTCTTTCAGCCGTGACAGAGCTAAGAGCTTCTGACTCAACCCACTTGGAAAAATGGTCGATTGCCAGGAGTATCCATTTCTTCTGCCTAGCTTCCTCCGGCATTGGGCCCGTAATGTCTATTCCCCATGATACAAAAGGCCAGTCGGTCATTATTGGCTTTTGATTGGCCTTTGGAATGTGTGACTTTCTTGCATATATTTAGCACTAATGGCAAGTTCTTACATAATCCTCTAAGTCTGCTTTGACGGTTTTTCAGTAGTAACTAGCTAAAGTGATTCGCTTGAGCAACGTTTCAGCCACCTAGTGAGATATGCAGTCTCCGTCATGGATTTCTTCTATAATAAGTTTTCCTAGCTCTGGGGTGATGAATCTAAGCCATACGTCCGAGTTAAATTTTCTATACAATTCTCCGCCTACCAAGGCAAATCACATGGACTTCCTGGTTATCTTCTCCACCTCAATTTTGTCTTCTAGTAACTTATCGCAAGCTAGGTAGTCATATGAGGGTTGCATCCACCTGAGCGACTTCTTCTGAATCCAGAGGTTTTCACCTTGCTCTTCATATATCGGCTGAGTCAAGACTTATAAGGGCAACTTATCTCTTTTCACGAGTCTTTTCCTACAGCTGCCTTGGATAACTCATTTGCTTTTTGGTTTTGCGAGAAATAAACTCAATCTTCCACTCAGTTCCCTTAGTCTCTAGTTTTTCTAATAGTTTTCCCACTTTAGCCAAGTACCTGACCATTTCGGCTCATTTGGTCTCGTATGTCCGTTTGATTTGGTTTGCCATTAATCTAGAGTCACTTTTGAGAATAACAATGATGGGTGCTATTTCATTGGCAAACTCTGATCACTGGTTCGTATTCAGCCGCATTGTTTGTTGAGGGAAACGTCAGCTTAGTGTCATACAATAATCTGATTCTTTCAGGCCCTTGAATGTAAACTCCGATTCCGGCTTCTTCTGAGCAGGAGGAGCCGTCCACATAGATTGTCCAAGTTTCTGATAGAATGGTGATTTCTAGTTTGATCCCCACAAATTCTACAATAAAGTCTTCGAGTACTTGAGCTTTCAAGGGTTTTCTAGCCTTGAATCTTATGTCACATTCTCCAAGCCTGATAGCCTACTCGGTTAAATGGCTTGATAAATTTGGCCTCTGCAATACTTTCTTAAGAGGAACGCTAGTCCTCACCATGATCGTGTGAGCCTGAAAATATAGTCTCAGCGGGTTTGCCGAGTGTATTATTATCAGGGCTAATTTTTTAATTTTAGGGTACCTTGGTTCTGCATTCCTCAATACCTTACTTGTGTAGTAGATGGGATACTGCTCTTACTCATCTTCTCAAATCAGGAGGTGCCTACTGCCTCATCTATTGGGATACGATGCCTATTGCCTCATCTGTTACGGACAAGTAGAGATAAATAGTGTCCCTGGCATCAAGACGGCTCATGAGTGGAGGCTTCGCTATGAAGTCCTTCATTCGGTCAAAGTTTCTTGGCAGTCTTTATCCCACTTGAAATCTCTGTCTTTTTTATTCCCTTATAGAAATGCATACATCATTTTGCTAAGAATGAGATAAACCGTCCTAGGATAATAGTCCTCCCGTTGAGACATTGAAACTCATTCACTGTTCAAGGCAGCTCCGTCCTGATGATTGCTTCTATCTTTTTTGGATTGGCCTTGATTCCTCTTTCTAAGACCATAAATCCTAGAAACTTTCCAATTTTGACCCCAAAGACACATTTCTCTGGGTTGAGTTTCAGTCGATAAGCTTGCAAGGTTTTAAATACTTTTCTAAGTCGTCCGAGTGCGTTTCTTCACTTTTTCTCTTCACTATTATATCATCCACATATACCTCGACCGTCTCATCAATCTTGTCTTTGAACATTCTATTTACCAATCGTTGGTTAGTTGCTCTAGCATTCTTAAGTCCAAATGCCATGAACGTGTAGCAATATGTCCCTTTGTGGGTAATAAAGGACGTCTTCTCTTCATCTGCTAGGTTAATGGGAATTTGATGGTTTTCATGTTGGGAACTGACAGTCAAATTGAACATGCATAAGAGGCATGACGGAAATTCAAAATTTTGTCCATGTCCCAGGAACTCCTATTAGTTGCATATAAATTAAATAAAGCCTTAACTAAATAATTCTCTACCTAGGTTAGCATGCTAAAGGACTAGGCATACCATAATTCCAAATTATATCATATCATATTTATTTTATACTAAGCATGTTATAACTCTAAGTTATAACCTAAGTATAAAATAAACTAAGCATGCAAAAATAACCTAAGCATAATTATTAAGTCTAAAAACACTTAAAGAAAAAGACTTAATAATTAAAAGAGAAAGAAAAAGAACTTACCAGTTGAAGCGTGCTTTGCAGGACCTTCTTGCACAAGCCTCCAGTCGTAGAATAGCCTCTATCAGTATCCACACGAACCCCACCAATCTAAACCTCCCCAGGAGGAAGAACTAAGAAGCCTCGAGTAGTTGCTAGACCACTCTAGAAGCCTCACCCAAAAATATAAACTAGCGGTGCCCGAATAAATTCAGGCTCCACAAAAATAACTTGCTCAAGTACCCGAGAGATTAATTATCTCGCTTAGGATTTATGCTTTCAGCTTGGTACATTTTGAAAGGAGAAGGGACAGCCTATATATAGGCTTGGGGAGCAAAAATTTGCTCCCCAATTAACGATGTGGGATGGGAGTAAAACTCCCATCCCACACATACCACATGCACGTGCTGCATGTGGTATTCATGGGCTGCCTTTGTGCAGCCCATGAATATGGGCCACCGCGAACACCGCCCAGCAATGTTCGCGCACCTTTTGGTGTATTTCGCGCAACCGAATATTTGTACAAAATATTTTATACTTTTCGGTTTTAACTCGCCAATGCAAAATCCCCTTTAAATCCTTTCAAATAAATATTTATTTTTGACTCTAATAAATTAGTTATCAGTCAAAATAAATTTCTTGGTCCAACCAAAATTGATCCAATCAATTATAATTTATTTATGACTCTAATTAATTAGTTACCGGTCAAAATAAATTCCTTGGTATATCAAAAATTGATTTAATCAATTTTAACCAATCAAATAATAATCCAACTATTATTTATGTTATATTCTTGTAATAGAATAAATCTATTAGCTCTTTAATTAGTCCGATGAAGGTCCAATGTGTGTGACCTTATAGGATCCCGAAGTATTGAGCTGTTAAGGCTTAACCAACCCTTGTTCTAATGGAACCATTGGCTCGATGCTCTAGACCGTAAATAGAACTCGATTACCTTAAACGACTGTAGTACGCCTCTAGCAAGGGTCTACCATTCCCCATTACTTGGAACGTCATTTATGCTTATGACTTAATCCCGGTTAATGCAATAGTTAGCCAGTGCGATAAATTCCTTCCATTCTTTAATATTAGTACCATCTGGTTTATTGGGTTCGGTTAAAGTGTTAACCCACTAATAGCAAGGTTGCTCCAAGCTATCCCAGTTATTTACTTGTTACCGAAGTATATTGCCTTTTACCATAGTGTGTTTGACTAGAAACCATTTCTATCAAACACATACTCTGATCAGAGGTTTATGGCAATCATCACTTCAACAAGTGGCCAGGTACAACTCCTTAATATATCTGGAGCGATGGATTCTTTCCGACTACTCAGTCTACCAACGTGTTGTTATCACTATACCCGTAATCACCTGTAGCACCCTAAATTAATGAGTGCATAGCAATGACCCAAAGTATAGCAATAGTACCACGCAAGGCAACTAGCATCTTAAGTATGAGGACATTCGCAAAGCTTATTGCATAAAGATAAACACTAACACATTGATATTTATACCAAGTGTTTATCTTGCTGCGGTCTCCAATATATCTCCTAGATATATCCATGTGTCAAGCTTAAGGCACCACCTTCAGTATTTAGGAGATTAACTGCTTGGACCCTTTCCAAGAAAGTTGACCACATGCTAGTCTTTCCGTTTCATCAATATCCTTTCTTGATGACACTGTGACTACGGATAGTTTAGACATAATCATAATTGCACATGAAGTAGGTTCCACCAAATATAGTCCAACTATAATTCCTCTGACTTCATGCTATGATATGTCAAGGACTTTTGTATACATACATCAATGAATATATTTTAACCAGCTATAATATATATGTTTAAAAACACATTGATATAAACAAAAGAACAAATGCCTTTATTGATTAAACAAATTATTCGTACTATTACATAATTAAGATATATCGCCCTAATTGCCTTAAGGGCATACATCATATCTAACATTTCAGCCTTTGCGTCTAAAAAGGAATAGACGACAAAATCGGTTGTAGAATTGACTAATTGATTAATGCTCGGTAAAGGGTAGCTGTCTTTAGGCATTGCTTTGTTCAAGTCTGTGAAGTCCATGCACATGCTGTAATTTCCGTTTGGTTTATTAACCAACACGACATTTGCTAGCCATCTAGGATAATTTACTTCCCTGATATATTTAGCTTTGAACAACTTTCCCACTTCTTCCTCAAAGGCCTTTTGCCTTTCCGGAGCATGCTTTCTTTTCTTTTGTACCACTAGAGCTACTTCTGGATCAAGGTTGCGGCTATGTTGAATGATTTCTAGTCGGACCCCCAATAAGTCCTCATGGCTCCAAGAAAACACATGTTGTTGCCCGACCAAAACTGAGTTAATGCTTGCCTTTATGTCAAGTTTCAAATCTTTGGCTACTCTCAATGCTTTCCCCGGTCCCACCATGAGCACTTCCTGTTCACTGACGGGTTCGGCTATTGAACTACTTTTAATCGGGCTGAAGTCATCTGGCCTTCATTATCTTCTCCTGATTTCTCCTTTGGAGACGATTTTTTTATCTCTCCTTAATGAGGCTAAATATGTTTTGTGAGCCACCTAGGGGTTTCCTATTACTACTGCCGTCCCTTTTTTAGTTAGTATTTGTAATACTAAGTAAATAGGAGATATGGAGGTGAATGATTTGCACAAGAAGGGACATCCCAAAATGATGTTGAATTTGACTGAAATTTTAGCAATAGTAAAGTCAACCTCTGCTCGATATATATGCTCTTTGTCTCTAATTTCAACATTCATCTTGAATTCTCCTAGGGATACGGTGGAATGTCCACTCAGATCAGACATAGTGGTATAACCCAGTTGGACACGACGATTATTTACTTTTAAATGCTTGAATGATGACCTTATGATCAAATTTATAAAACTTACAGTATCTACAAGCACCCGGTACACTGTACAATTTTCCACTGTTGCCTCTATGACTAGGGGATTAGTGTGCGGCCTAGTCACCATGGTTGCTTTCTTATAGGCTTTGTTGGCTTTCGATCCGTCGTTCAGTGTAAGCGACCGACTGGAACCATACTTAGTCTTCTTATAGGACGGCTCTCTATCTTAGCCGTCATATATCACCAACACCTTTACTCCCTTTTCATCACCAGCCTTTTTTGGGTTTTTGTGCTTCTCTTTTGAGTTGTCTGAATCTTCTTGCTTATCGGATCTTCTTGTCACACCCTTAACAAACTGGCTAAATTTTCCCGCTTTTATGGAATTCACCGTACTTGTCATAATCTATACCTAATGTTTTTCCTTCAGGGACATTTGGGAACCTAACGTTCTTTCTCTCTGGCCCATTTTTAATTGCCACTAGAATCCTACTCAATGAGGTATTCGACTTTGGCTTATCTTCTTTGTTGTCATACCGGTTAGAGCTTCTGCTGCTACCGCCTCTTCTTTTCTTTCCCTTCTTCTCATCCCGTCTAGATCGATCACTATAGTCTAAATTCTGCTTATTAGGACGGCTCGCTTCATCTACTTTTACCAAATTCTGGGCCATCCCTATCATCTGAGGAAATTGGGTGGGTTTTCTAGTAATTATTTCTTGCTTGAGCCAGTCATTTCAAGTTCCTTTGATTAGAGCTTCCTTAGCCATCCCAAAGTCCAATTTGGCTATGCCCACACAGGCTTCATTGAATCTTTTGAGGTAGTCTCGCAATGATTCATCTGATCTTTATATAATGCTGTGAAGGTCACAGCTAACGTTAGCCGGCTGGGCCGATCCAATAAAGTGCTTCATAAATTTTCCCCTTAATGTTTCAAAATCTTTAATTGAGTTAGTGGCTAGCTGGAGGAACCCCTACTTAGCAGCTCCGATTAGAGTTATGTGGAAATACCTGCACCTACAAGCTTCATGAGAGTTTATCAGGTCCATCCGGTCAACATAATCCATCATATGCGATCTCGGATCGTTGATACTAATGCATTTATCTATGATAAGATGGAAGATATATTCCAGAATCGTTTGACTTAGAATATTTTCTTGAAGGGAGAGAGAGTTTTCTCACTGATTGGTTCTTGAAACGAAATAGCATACTTCTTCAGACGCCTCTTAAACTTGGTGTCAAAGTCCTCTGAACTTCCTGACTCAGAATATGAAGAAGATGAGGAAGATTCAGAGGGAGAGGGAGTGGGTGACTTATGCTTCCTTCCTTTACCTTTCTTTCCCTTCTACCTCGATCTGGCCTCAGGCGAGGAATCGTCCTTCCTGTCTGTCTCCGTGGTTACGACTGTTGAGTCGATCACCACTCCCTTTAGCTTAGCAGTTCTATTCCACATCGATATTCTAGTCAGAATTTCTTTTCCTTCTTGCACCATCATGAGTACCCTTGCAACATTACAAGATCCGCATCGGTGAAACCGCCTGAGGATGGCTGAGATGAAGTAACTGCATCCGCTGTAGGAGTTACCGGCTGAACGGATACGAGTTAGGATATTCCAAGGTTTTGGAATCCTTCTATTACCTCGGATATAGATATTGGTACTCCAGTAACAGAATTGAACTGTGGGAGAAGGTTCCTATTAATGCTTATCTCAGGTCGAATCACCATGTCTTCATGAATTTCTCCCCCGAGTTGGCCCCTGCCAAGAAGTGATCATAGACGGACCTCATCATCTGACTTTATTGCTCCAGAGTGAGAGCCGTCTGTCAAGAGATCTCGATTAATGGGTCGAGTTCCTTGTGAGGACGGGAGGAATGTTCCTCCGTCTCTTTGGTTCTTAAACTTACTGCTTTCAGAGCCTTCTCCAAGCCTCCGCCGTGATTGGCGCTTTTCCTATTGAATTGATGTTTCTGGCACCGCCTTGGGTGTCTTCCACACCATAGTTGATGATTGGATAGTGCGACATTTTCACAGTAAATAAAACCCTAAACGTTGAATTGAATGTGTTCTTACCGATGAACAACAATTCTTGCCTGAGCAAGTAAACGAAGTCCACACTCGCCGCACCATTGAAAATATCATACCTGTATCCGATATTTCAGAATTGATCTAATACGAACTATCTTGAACCTACGAACTAATTTCTAGAAAATAATACACGCACTTGGAGGCGATCGGTACTTACCCCGTGGGGGACCCTCTGATGCTTAAGTTAGTAAAGGATTCTGAGGAATATTATGAGAGTATTTGTGAGAAAGTGAATGTACCTGTTGAACTGACCAAAGGGCCTATTTATAGGCGTATGACCTATTCTACTCCTAATGGAATAGGGAGTCCTAGTTGAGATGAACCGATAACTCCCTATACTTATCTGATCCTTGAATCCCAAACATATTGGGCTAAGATCAGAAGAGAGAATATAGACACTAGAGTCACACTTGGATTCTCCTTTCTTGTAAGGCACGGAGGTGCCTTCGAGCCGAATGTAGGCCGTATCGAAATTATAATCGGCTAACGTGCTAGCGCGGCTCTCAGGTTTTTATGTCCTCTGATCAGATTAAGATTTTAGCCGGCTTTGAGGGCCAGACTTACTTGACCTCAACCCCGAGATGAGTAAAATGGCTCTTGTTGACCCGGTCTCGTGATCCAGGACGGGCGAGATGAATTTAGTAAGTTATCGCCGGATGTCAGCCAACCACGCAACATAAGAAACAATAACAACAAAATTAAACTACCAAGAAATGTATAAACTAATTATATACAAATTATAACAACTACTACTTTATATAGTCCATTAATATAGTTGTCCATACCAACTTTTTCATGAATTATTTATTACAAAGTACAAGCAAACCAACTTGTCCCTTGTCTTATAATAAGTCTATAAAAGCAAGCAATATCACATTCATTCATCTCAAACAAGAACAAAAAGAACTTTCTACTTCTTCTTCTTCAATTAGTGGAGCTAGCAAAATGGGTGAAAAAGCCTTGCACATAGCAATGTATCCATTGTTTGCCTTGGGACATATAACTCCATATCTCCATCTTGCCAACAAATTTGGAGTAAGAGGCCATAGAACATCCTTTCTCTTGCCTAAAAACACCATTCCAAACTTCCAATCTCACAACCATCACCCAGATCTCATAACCCTAATACCAATCACAGTTCCACGCGTGGATGGTCTCCCTTCAGGCGCTGAAACAACGGCTGATACTCCATTTCATTTATTTCCTCTCTTATTCTCCGCCATGGATCTCACTCAACCTATAATTAAAGCTAATCTCTCTCACCTAAACCCTGATTTTATTTTCTTTGATCTCTCATTGGTTGCCGTTAATGGCAGCCGATCTCGGGATTAAGTCTGTGGTTTACAGCTTTGTTAGTCCTGCTACTATTGCCTTCATTGAATTAGAATCTGAAGATGAAGCGATGATGAATCTGCCTGCAAGTTTACCTTCTTCTTCTGTTAAGCTTTATGCTCATGAAGCTAGAGAAATTGTTGCACAAAATAAAATAAAAACCATTGGCATTTCTTTCAGGGAATGCCAAATGCTTTTTTTCGTGATTGTGATGCTATTTGCTTCAAAACCTGTAGGGAAATGGAAGGACCTTTCTGCGATCATCTCGAAAAGCACTTCAATAAGTCCGTGTTTCTCGCAGGTAGGGAACCATATAATATTATATTGTTAACTATCACACACACATATATATATATATATATATATATATATGCATAGTTTTTTACCATGTTAGAAAATTTTCAATTTCGTCACGATACTCATATATAACCTAGCCAATATAAAATCTAATGTTTCTCAAATTTATCACTCACATGTAAAACAACAAAAATCACAATTTTTTTAAAATAAAAGACGGTCTAATATAATGATATTCATAAATAATTCGTACTGGCATGTCAGAGTTATTGGATATGTGTGGAGAATCCTACATAAGAAAATAAACAAGAGCAAAAGAGTGATATATAACTGGAGTAATTGAGTCTTGACACAGGCATTAAAACTCAGTATACTCCATTTATATAACACTCTTTTACTTTTGTTTATTTCCGATGTGGGATTCTCCGTATATCTCCAACAAGAGTTACTATTAGACTTGTCGCAATATTGTACTTCAATTTTATGGACTCCATTACGAAGTTTAGTAAGTTTTCAGTAATTATAGATAGATAGGAATTAAATATGTTTTCTCATTTAATCTCCTTCTATTTCTCTTCATTTATAATTTGGTATGCAAGAAGATAGAGTAACAAGTGCGAAAAAGAAAATGTAAAAAATAATAAAATAATGTAAAAAGAGCAACATATTTATATATATGTGGGAACATAGAAGGGGACGTTAAAAAGGGACATCAAATTTCTTTTCCGAATCAATTTACATTTGACATATTTGCTGGTCGGGTTATCCATCGGGCTGGGCTCGAGCCCGCTCCATGGGTCGAACTTTTACACCTATTTTTTTTCTTAGCCCGGCCTGAGCCCAAGGCCACTAAATGTCGAAGTTTTATGAGATAGGCTTGATTTTTGTATAAATACTCAAGTCCAGCCCAATGCATAAAAATTTTATTTATTATATAGATTATATATTGTATTAAATAATTATTTCCAACTTTTATATTTTATACTAATTAATTTTTCCATTTAATTACAACAAGTTGTAGAGAAATTGTAAAGGACTATAAGTAAATAATGTAGTTATACATAATTTTGTTCTTTTATCCACAAAAAAATAAAAAAATTTTACGAGCCATTTGTCAGGCTTGGGAATGACCTCGTAAGCCCGACCCAAGCCCGAAGTTCTAAAGTGTTGGCCGGGTCAGGCTTGAGTTAATACTTTTAGTCAAAAGCAGGGTCGTCTTGGAAAATTTCGAGGCATTGAGTAAAAAAATGAAATAGGAGCCCTTATACAATGAATATATGTTAAACCAAATTCAGCAAAAAAAAATTATACGTCACTAATAAACAACAAAAAATTTATTAAACTTTTTTCTATACATGTATTTTTAGATTAAAATATTCCCATTTAAAATTCCGATTATTCAAGTATCTTTTTAAGTGAATTTCAATTAATTTTTCACAAGAAATTTTAACTAAAATCATATTCTCGATTTTGTTGGCCAATGATATATTTGAAAGATATAAGAATACAATTACATTATATTTTGAAAATACGTATTGAATCAATTAACTAATATTTGTTATTTTTTTAAAATAAAAACTATCTATTAAATTTTTAAACTCAATAAATAAGTGATTCTAACTTTTGAATTATAATTTGTAATAAAGAAATGAAACAAAAGTTAAGTATCAAAATTAATTTTCTGTGAGAAAAAAGTAGTATATTTATAAATCAGTCAAAACTTTAAACTAATACCAAATGAAAAAAAATTATTTAAAAAGTTAATTTTAAATCTTGTTAATTATTTATTACTTTGGGTGACTTGTGAAAACTAATAAATGACAATTGAAAATTATGTCTAGTTTTTTTATTAAGAAACTATTATATTTAAGGACCTGATTGGAACAAATGAACTCAAAAAATGGAATTCATTTAAAAATGAATTCCACATAGAATTCATTTCCAAATGAATTTCAATGCTTGATATAACATATGAAAAAAATACATAATTGAGTTTAATTTCATAGATTTTACTCTTATAAAATGAGGATTTATAAATTCCACCTATTTTGATGGGATTTGGTTATAACATGATGAATTCCATAGAATTCCAATTCCAAAAATTACAAATCTACTTTTTGTCCACTTTAAATACAAAATATTGGAATTGTTCCAAGCATTGCCTAAATATTGCCTAAATGTTAAAGGAAAATGAAGAATTTTTTTTTGAAAAAAGGCCTATACGGTTCAGACCCAAACCACTAGTCCAAAGCATATATTTGTATCATTTTTTCTAATATTTGTTTCCATAAATAACTTTTTCTTTGTACTATACCAACAAAAAATTTGAGGACCCCGAAAACTCGGGGCCCTGAGCGATCACTCCCCTCATAGTCGGGTCTAGTCAAAAGTCTGACTAAGTCCGGCCCTGCCTACCCAACAAATATGTTATTTTACCTAAAGATTTAGGGTGATAACTTAACAATACAGCATGACTTACTATTTGTACAAATGTTACTTTATTTTGTATATTTATACAATACATATATCATACCGCATGATTATGACACATATCTTTATTTTTGGCAGGTCCTGTAGTGCCCGAAAACCCGACTTTAGCGCTGGACGAAAAGATAGCCAAAACACTAGACAAGTTCAAACCAGGAAGTGTACTGTACTGTGCATTGGGGAGTCGATGCATTCTAAAAAAAATCAATTCCAAGAACTTCTCCTAGGTCTTGAAATTACAGGACTGCCCTTTTTAGCAGCCCTAAAGCCACCAGAAGGAGCAGAATCGCTCGACTCAGCACTGCCATTAGGTTTCAGAGAAAGAATGGAGGGAAAAAGGGGTAGTGACTGACGGTTGGGTGCAACAGCAGTTGATCTTAAACCACCTTTCAGTAGGGTGCTTTGTGACGCATTGCGGGTCTGGTTCATTAGCAGAGGCTTTGGTAAGTACGTGTCAAATGGTGCTGCTGCCACATTAGGGAGATCAAATTATAAATGCAAGATTAATGGGAGGAGAATTGAAAGTTGGAGTTGAAATTGAAAAGGGTGAAGAAGATGGGTTGTTTAGTAGACACAGTGTTTGCAAGGCTGTCAATGCTGTAATGGATGAAGATAGTGAAGTTGGGAAAGAGGTGAGGTCAAATCATACCAAATGGAGGGAGTTTTTGTTGACCGATGGCCTTGAAAATTCTTATATTGATGATTTTTTGAAAAAATTGCATGCTCTCCTCAAAGAGTAGATTATTCTTGTCTTCAAGTTTTGGGTGAAATTTTTTGTCTCGGGTTTGTGTTGTTCGGTGTGTTTCGTTTTCAACTATATGTGAAATAATTTGGGTTTTCTTTAATAATATGGGGGCTTTTTTTGTCAAATTTATTGATTGCGGGGTTTAAACCCACAACCCCATACTTGTTGATTTTTTTCTAAAAAGATGGTGGCCTACTTAGGTAATAGACTATGGAACCAATCTTTTAAGTAATAGATCTAGTCTAAATTGGTTATTAGCTTTAGCTCCTACTTAAAGATGTTTTGAGATTTAATGATGTATTGTGGTACTCAATAAAATGTTGTATTCAACGTATTATATAATATGACTTGTTTGTCCCGGAGCTATATGACCTTATTATGATTATTGTTATATTTCACTCAATATTAATAAGCAGAATTTGTTAGTCGCCCGTCTTGTTTTTTTAATTAAAATTAGAGATCGGATAATTCGAACTCAAATATTATCACAAGAAAAGAAAAACGAGCAAATGAAAAAAAGTAAAAAAAATTAAAAAAAAGACGTGAAACAAACAAAATCACCAATAAATGAGATAAGTTGTACTCATCTCAAGAAGGAGAATATTTGTCTGGTAGCTTGTGTGAGCGTTATAACTCCCTACATGCCACATAAAGTTTTTTCTTCTTTTCTTCTTTTCAACCTGTACTCGTCAAGGAAAGATATTTTGTTCAAGCACATCATAATTACGATCATTTAACGTGTTGAGTAGTGTCCCTCCTTATTATGGGACTCACTGAATTAATTAACAAAAAAAGAAAGAAAGAAAAAAGAAGAAGAAAAATCCAAAAAAAAGAGAGTGGCAAATTGAAAATCAAAGTCCAGCAATTGGCAGTACTAATTTGTGCCACAATATATGAAGCCAAAAAGAGGCTGCAGGTAATTCAAACAAAGAGGCTTGAGGGATGTCGGCAGAAGAGTTTTTCAAAAAGTGCACAGCAAAATTACTGTGCACAATTCGGCCATACGCGTTTTAATCTCCTATAAATAGAGGAGGTTTTGCTCATTTTATGTGCAGGGAAGAATTCAAGAAACACAGATAAAAAATGTAATTTGTGCAGAGAGACTTAGGAAAAGGATTCCTAAGAGTTGGGTAAGAGAGAAAAATAGTGAGGTTTTGGGAAACACTTGAGTACGACTATTTTGTAATCTCTTTGTGCACCTACTATTATTTTATAGTGGAGAATTATTCGGAGTTTGTCCCGTGGTTTTTCCTTAATTCATTTGGGGTTTCCATGTAAAAGTCTTTGTGTCATTTATTCTACTGCTAAAATTTTTCTTGTAACTTATTATTGGGCCTAACAAGGGGTATCAGAGCCGAAGGTTATTTTATCAGTAGAATCCGTAGATATATTTTTCAAAAATAAATATAGCGCGACGACGAGAAAATTACGGCGAATCCGATGGCGCAATCCGTTCTAAAAATCGTCGCAGAAACGCAATTTGAGCGAATAGTAAAATAGTAACTTGAATAATACTATTCATATTTGCCATTTTATGAATAGTGTTCCTATAATTATTATATAAGTATACGACAGAGGTATACTGTTACTATTCCTATATACAAGTACTATTTGGGTATATGTTCACTATTCATATGAATAGTAAAATTTTGCTCTTTTTAAAGTTTCGACATGGCGAGCAACGGTGTAGTGATCAAATTGATGAATACGAATTATTTAGTGTGAAAATCCAGAATGGAGGACTACCTCAATTACAAAGATTTGTACGATCCAATTGAGGGTGATAACGCAAAGCCGAAGGATATGAAAGAATAATAGTGGATAAAGTGGAAGAAACAGACATAGGTACAATACGCTAATGGATAGATGCTAGCCTGTACAATCATGTGAGGAATGAAACAGATCCCAAAGCTCTGTAGAAGAAGCTAGAGGATATGTACGAGGCTAAAAATGCTCAAGAAAAAGTGTTCATCATTCGAAAAGTCATGAACTTGAAACTGACAGAGGGACGATCAAGCACACAACACCTGAACGACTTTGAAGGATTCATAGGTGAGTTAGCAATCACCGGTATGTCCTTGGATGATGAGATGCAAACATGTCTTTTGATGGGAACTCTACTAGATAGCTGGGATACTCTTGTCGTATCATTGAGTAACTCAGCTCCAAATGGTGTTGTAACAATGTCCATGGTAAAGAATAGTCTACTTAATGAAGAGCTTCATAGAAGGTACGTTGCCAGTACTAGTTCACAAACCCTTGTCACAGAGAATAAGGGCCGAAGCAAGAGTAGAGGTCGTGGGAATGGAAAATCAAAAGATAGATCCAAGTCCCGGGAAAAAGGTCATGCTACTACTATAGAAAGCAGGGTCATCTCAAAAGGAACTGTCGTTTCTTTAAACAACAGAATGCAAATCAAAGCCATGATAATGACAAAAACAAATCTGCTACAGTCACAATAGAAGATAGAGAGGTGGCTTTAGTATCTCATGATGCAGATTGTTGTCATGTTGGAGATACAGATACCGAGTGGATTGTAGATTCTAGTGCCTCATACCACTGTGTTCCAAAAAGGGAATACTTCTCAACATATAAAGCGGGTCATTTTAGTACTATTAGAATGGGAAATAATAGTGTCTCGTAAATGGTGGGAATCGGTGATATCTACATGAAGACAAGTTTCAGATGCACATTAACACTTAAAAATGTGAGACACATTCCAGATCTTCGGTTGAACATATTATCTGTTAGTGTATTAGACAAGGATGGTTATCACAATCATACAGGTGATGGAAATTGAAACTCACCAAAGGATCGTTGGTGGTGGCTAAAGGAAGATTGTGTTGCTCGCTATACAAAACACAAGCAACAATATGTGCGGGTCAACTGAATACAGTTGGAGATGATGCTTCATCAAATTTGTGGCATAGGCGACTGGTGCATGTTAGTGAGAAAGGGTTGAATATACAGGCTAAGAAGTCCCTCATCCCATTAGCCAAAGGAAAAATTAACCCATGTGATTACTGTTTATTTAGGAAGCAACATCGAGTTGTTGGGAACTGACAGTCAAATTGAACATGCATAAGAGGCATGACGGAAATTCAAAATTTTGTCCCTGTCCCAGGAACTCCTATTAGTTACATATAAATTAAATAAAGCCTTAACTAAATAATTCTCTACCTAGGTTATCATGCTAAAGGCCTAGGCATACCATAATTCCAAATTATATCCTGGCATATTTATTTTATACTAAGCATGTTATAACTCTAAGTTATAACCTAAGCATAAAATAAACTAAGCATGCAAAAATAACCTAAGCATAATTATTAAGTCTAAAAATACTTAAAGAAAAAGACTTAATAATTAAAAGAGAAAGAAAAAGAATTTACCAGTGGAAGCGTGCTTTTGCAGGACCTTCTTGCACAAGCCTCCAATCATAAGATAGCCTCTATCAGTATCCACACGAACCCCACCAACCTAAACCTCCCCAGGAGGAAGAACTAAAAAGCCTCGAGTAGTTGCTAGACCACTCTAGAAGCCTCACCCAAAAATATAAAATAGCGGTACCCAAATAAATTCAGGCTCCACAAAAATAACTTGCTCAAGTACCCGAGAGATTAATTATCTCGCTTAGGATTTATGCTTTGAGCTTGGTACATTTTGAAAGGAGAAGGGACAGCCTATATATAGGCTTGGGGAGCAAAAATTTGCTCCCCGTTAACGATGTGGGATGGGAGTAAAACTCCCATCCCACACACCTACCACATGCACGTGCTGCATGTGGTATTCATGGGCTGCCTCTGTGCAGCCCATGAATATGGGCCACCGCGAACACTGCCCAGCAGTGTTCGTGCACCTTTCGGTGTATTTTGCGCAACCGAACATTATACAAAATATTTTATACTTTTCGGTTTTAGCTCGCTAATGCAAAATTTCCTTTAAATCCTTTAAATAAATATTTATTTTTGACTCTAATAAATTAGTTATCAGTCAAAATAAATTTCTTGGTCCAATCAAAATTGATCTAATCAATTATAATTTATTTACGACTCTAATTAATTAGTTACCGGTCAAAATAAATTCCTTGGTCTATCGAAAATTGATTTAATCAATTTTAACCAATCAAATAATAATCCAATTATTATTTATGTTATATTCTTGTAATAGAATAAATCTATTAGTTCTTTACTTAGTCCGATGAAGGTCCAACGTGCGTGACCTTATAAGATCCCGAAGTATTGAGCTGTTAAGGCTTAACCAACCCTTGTTCTAATGGAACCATTGGCTCGATGCTCTAGACAGTAAATAGAACTCGATTACCTTAAACGACTGTAGTACGCCTCTAGCAAGGGTCTACCATCCCCCATTACTCGGAACGTCATTTATGCTTATGACTTAATCCCGGTTAATGCAATAGTTATCCAGTACGATAAATTCCTTCCATTCTTTAATATTAGTACCATCTGGTTTATTGGGTTCGGTTAAAGTGTTAACCCACTAATAGCAAGGTTGCTCCAAGCTATCCCAGTTATTTACTTGTTACCGAAGTATATTGCCTTGTACCTTAGTGTGTTTGACTAGAAACCATTTCTATCAAATACATACTCTGATCAGAGGTTTATGGCAATCATCACTTCAACAAGTGGCCAGGTACAACTCCTCAATATATCCGGAGCGATGGATTCTTTCCGACTACTCAGTCTACCAATGTGTTGTTATCACTATACCCGTAATCACCCGTAGCACCCTAAATTAATGAGTGCATAGTGACGACCCAAAGTATAGCAATAGTACCACACAAGGCAACTAGCATATCAAGTATGAGGACATTCGCAAAGCTTATTGCATGAAGATAAACACTAACACATTGATATTTATACCAAGTGTTTATCTTGCTGCGGTCTCCAATATATCTCCCAGATATATCCATGTGTCAAGCTTAAGACACCACCTTCAGGCTTTAGGAGATTAACTGCTTGGACCCTTTCCAAGAAAGTTGACCACATGCTAGTCTTTTCGTTCATCAATATCCTTTCTTGATGACACTGTGACTAGGGATAGTTTAGACATAATCATAATTACACATGAAGTAGGTTCCACCAAATATAGTCCAACTATAATTTCTCTGACTTCATGCTATGATATGTCAAGGACTTTTATATACATACATCAATGAATATATTTTAACCAGCTATAATAAATATGTATAAAAACACATTGATATAAACAAAAGAACAAATGCCTTTATTGATTAAATAAATTGTTCGTACTATTACATAATTAAGATATATCGCCCTAATTGCCTTAAGGGCATACATCATAACCAACAAACTCCCACTTGCACTAAGGCCAATTAGCCATATGTTTTAATCCATATACTTTAACATGCTGGTCATGTTTGACTTGAGTCAATGGCCTTGTCAGACCATCCGCGAGGTTCTGATCAGTGGGTACATATTCTAATCTTATTATCTTAGCATCAACAATCTCCCTGATTATATGATACTTTCTAGATACATGTCTGTTTTTTTTATGAGACCGTGGTTCCTTTGCCTGAGCTATGGCACCATTGTTATCACAATATAAAGTAATTGGATCAATAGCCTCAGGCACCACACCGAGATCACCAATAAATCCCTTTAACCAGACAGCTTCTTTTGCTGCTTCGCATGCAGCAATGTATTCAGATTCTGTGGTTGAATCAGTAGTAGTTTCTTGCTTGGAACTCTTCCAGCATACTGCCCCTCCATTTAACACATACACAAAACCTGACTGGACTTAAAATCATCCTTGTCAGATTGAAAGCTTGCATCAGTGTAACCTTTGATAGTGAGATCACCTTCTCCATAAATCAAGAACTCATCCTTAGTCCTTCTCAAGTACTTAAGGATTGCCTTGATGGCCATCCAGAGCTTTTTACCTAGATCTGAGAGACATCCAGCCTAGTACATACCATAGCATACATTACGGATCCTATCGTGGATGCATAGGGTATATCCTTCATGCGCATTCTCTCTTGAGCTGTCTTCGGACACTCAGCTTTAGATAGGTTAATCCCCTTTATCATTGGGAGATAACCTTTCTTAGAATGCTCAAGGTTGAACCTATTCAACACCTTGTCTATATATGTACTTTGAGAAAGACCTAACAGCCTCTTGGATCTATCCCTGTAGATCTTTATACCTAGTATAAATGCTGCTTCACCAAGGTCTTTCATGGAGAACTTTCTTGACAACCATACTTTAACATTTTGAAGAAGAGAAATGTCATTTCCTATTAGCAGAATGTCATCAACCTACAATACTAGAAAAACGACTGCACTCCCACTAACCTTCTTGTAAACACAAGGCTCATTTGCATTTGGGCAGAAATCCAGTTCCCGGATTGTCTGATCAAACCTTATATTCCAACTCCTTGATGCCTGCTTAAGTCCATAAATGGATCTTTGTAGCTTGCATACCTTTGAGCCATTCTGAGATGTAAAACCCTCAGGTTGTGTCATATACACATCCCGGTCTAAATCCCCATTCAGGAATGCTGTTTTTACATCCATCTGCCAGAACTCATAATCATAATGAGCAGCAATGGCGAGGAGTATCCTTATAGATTTGAGCATGGCTACCGGTGAGAAGGTTTCATCATAGTCAATACCTTCCCGTTGACTATAACCTTTCGCAACCAACCTTGCTTTATAGGTAATTACATTACCATCCACGTCTGTCTTCTTCTTGAAGACCCATTTGCACCCAATTGGTCTAACCTCTTGCGGTGCATCAACCAAATTCCAAACTTGGTTCTCGTACATGGAATCCATTTCTGATTTCATGCCCTTTTGCCATTTATCAGAATCTGAGCTTTTTATTGCCTCATCATATGTCCTTGGTTCATTATCCTCCATAAGATATAGTTCCTTATCATTAGTGATGATAAACCCATATCTATCGGGACCCTTATGAACATGACCTGATCTTCGCAATGATTATGTTTCGATAGTTTGTTCTTGGATCACACTCTCTTATGTATCTAGAACGGGGTCAATCAGTTGATCGTCTGTTTCTTCCTCTTGAACTTCTAGTTCAATATTGCTCCCACTGACCTTTTTAAGTAAGTGTTCCTTTTCTAAAAAGTGAGCATTCCGAGACACAAATACCTTTTGTGCTTTGGGTTGGTAAAACAGATATCCAATTATTTCCTTTGGATATCCAATGAACAGACATTTGTCAGCCTTAAAATTTAGCTTATCTGACGCTATCCTCTTTACCAAAGCTGGACAACCCCATACTCTTAAGTGATTTAGAGATGGCTTTTTATTACACCATCTTTCATAAGGTGTAAAATCAATTGATTTAGAGGGCACTCTATTTAAGACATAAACCGCGCTCTCAAGTGCATATCCCTAAAAGGATTTACTAAGAATTGCATGGCTCATCATGGACCTGACCATATCTAATAAAGTTTGATTCCTCCTTTCTGACACTCTATTGTGTTAGGGTGTATAAGGAGGGGTCCATTGGGGAACTATCCCATTTTGCTTTAGATAATCCTGAAACTCCTGACTTAAGTATTCTCCACCTCGATCCGATCGAAGTGTTTTAATACTTTTCTCAAGCTGTTTCTCTACTTCAGCTCTGAATAGTTTGAATTTTTCAAAACTTTCAGACTTGTGCTTCATCAAGTACAAATAACTGTATCGTGAGTAATCATCAATAAAGGTTATGAAGTAGGAGTATCCTCCAAGTGCCTGAACACTCATTGGAATACACACATTAGTGTGTCTAAGTTCCAATGTACTCGTGGCTCGTTCACCCTTTCCTTTAAAGGGTAACTTTATCATTTTTCCTTTTAAACAAGGTTCGCAATCACCATAAGACTCTGAGTCTATTGAGCCCAAGTCTCCACGCTTATGCAACTTGGTTAAGCGATCTTTGTTTATGTGGCCTAAACGGCAATGCCATAAGTAAAAGGAATTCTCATTATCTAATTTAACTTTCTTCACATTGTTTATATTGAAAACTTCTGTTTTAGTATCAAGAATATAAATGCCACCTTTCAACATTCCATGACCGTAAAGAATATTATTTAAACGAATCTGACAATTATTATTCGAAAATAAAATTTCAAATCCCTCTATTGCTAAACACGCAACAGATACAATATTCTTAGTAACACTTAGAATGTAATAACAATTATTCAAAAATAAAACAAGTCCACTTGGCAAAACAAGACTAAAGCTCCCTACGGCTAATGCAGCAACTCTGGCTATATTTGCCACGCGTAGTTCCATCTCCCCTTTTACAAGTTTTCTACAGTTCCTTAGTCCCTGCACAGAAGTACAGATATGAGAACCACAACTAGTATCTAATACCCAAGTGGATTCTTGCGGAAAAGTAGCAAAGTTTTCAATTACAAATATACCTAAAGTAGATGCCTCTATAGGCTTCTTCTTCAAATGCTCAGAAGCAGGAGCTTTGCAATCCCTCTTCCAATGTCCCGGTTTCCCACATTAGAAGCAGACATACTTAGATGCCTTCTTTTCATTCTTCTTCTTACTGATTCTTTTCTTGGCACCCAGTGCCTGCTTCTTCTTCTTAGAAGCCTTGCCTTTTTCAGCCAACAGTAGAGGTTTCTGATCTTTCTTGATCTGAGGTTCTACTGTTTTCAGCATGTTAATTAATTCAGGGATAGTTGAATTAATCCTGTTCATATAATAGTTAGTTACGAAGCCTGAGTAACTATCTGTCAAGGACATCAACACAAGGTCAATGCTCAAGTCATGATTCATCTCGAATCCCAATCGATTCAGCTTCTCAAGGTATCCCAAGAGTTTCAGTACATGCTAAGAGGTAGAGGTGCCAGCCTGCATCTTGGTCCCGAAAAGGAGCTTGGAGGTCTCATACCTCTCTGTCCTCTCCCTCTCTGAAAAGAGTTCTTCAAGATGGAGAACCATATCCTCCAAGGGCATGTTCTCATGTTGTTTCTAAAGCTCAGGATTTATGGACCCCAACATAATACACAATGCAGTCTCACGATCTTTCCTGTGCTTTAACCAGGCATCATGTTCCACATGATCCTCAACAACAGGTTCTACAGGGGAAATTTCACTTAGGACATAGGCAATTCCCTCAGATCTGAGAACTATTCTCACTGCTCGGAACCAATTAGAAAAGTTCGAGCCATTCAATTTGGTGTCAAGTAACATACAGAGATTAAAATTGGAAACCATTTTCAACCTAAGACATAAGAAAAGAAAAGTGTTTAGATATTAGTTTAAGTACATGTATTTAATATGAGGACTTTTAATTAAATACATTTTCCTACCATTTTCTTCGAAATTTACAATAGCCCATTCTATTGAATTCGTGAATTTTAGCCCAGCTAAATTTCCTAGTAGGTAGCATCTATAACTAGTCTATTACAACCCCTAATTTTACGAGTCAAGTCATAATAGTCAGTCATAGTTGGAATACCATTCCATTTGCATCGCATGCAATTGCTAATTCATTCAAGCTCCCTAATCCCAAGGGACGTGTGCTCTTATATTAGCATCTCCTAGAATATGTCTCAGATCTGGGCCTAGCCCCCAATTTTATGGTGGACTACCCCAGCTCTGTTAAGGCAGACCCTATCTCAAACTTTACAACCAATCAATCTGGACTAGAAGGAACGCTTTGCGTAGCACTTTGATAGCCCAAAAAGTCCATATTATAAATTTGAGTAAGGAAGACTATAACTTGCCTTAATATATTTACTTTGGGATTTTATTGGTGTTAAACGTCTCACCCAATCTAGGATTTTATCAGATGGACAAAATTATAATGACTTGAATTAATTCAGGGAATTTTAGAATTAATTTATAAGTCTTACCTTAGGTGGGTTCAGCTCTTTATTAAAATTATTCCATCAAACTAGATTATATGCAAAATAATTAACACTTTTATTTGTTATATTTATATTGCATTTTCTTTAAGCTTTTATTCAACAATTTTAATTTTTTACTTTGTTATAGAAACATATATAAGTACCATCTTATATACTAGAAATAAATTAGTTCATATTAATCCCCCTATTGGTCAATTCAAATTACACCGATAAAGGTTCCCAGGTAGGAGAGGTGCCCTATGAGGAGTAGACACCAAGTCCAATCCTTAGCCAGAACAAATACGGGCACAAACTTGAAGACTAATGGATTCTCTTGAACTAATAAATTTCGTTCTTCCAATTCATGTAAATTGGGAGCATCTATAACCCATGTAATTTAAATAAATTATTGACACTTGTATAATTTGAGTAAGTTGAGCAGGCTTATTCAAAATTATTCATAACTAATTTCTAACCTTAAAATGAAAGGCAGAAGTTTATATATATATATATATATTGTTCCAAATAATTAAATAAACAAATCATTTCATTTAGAAAATAATATTTAGTTTGCTTCTAACTTAATTATGCACTGAATAGGCAGGCTCTGATACCACTGATGGGAACTGACAGTCAAATTGAACATGCATAAGAGGCATGACGGAAATTCAAAATTTTGTCTCTGTCGCAGGAACTCCTATTAGTTGCATATAAATTAAATAAAGCCTTAACTAAATAATTCTCTACCTAAGTTAGCATGCTAAAGGCCTAGGCATACCATAATTCCAAATTATATCCTAGCATATTTATTTTATACTAAGCATGTTATAACTCTAAGTTATAACCTAAGCATAAAATAAACTAAGCATACAAAAATAACCTAAGAATAATTATTAAGTCTAAAAACACTTAAAGAAAAAGACTTAATAATTAAAAGAGAAAGAAAAAGAACTTACCAGTTGAAGCGTGCTTTTGTAAGACCTTCTTGCACAAGCCTCCAATCGTAGGATAGCCTCTATCAGTATCCACACGAACCCCGCCAACCAAAACCTCCCCAGGAGGAAGAACTAAAAAGCCTCGAGTAGTTGCTAGACCACTCTAGAAGCCTCACCCAAAAATATAAACTAGCGGTGCCCGAATAAATTCAGGCTCTACAAAAATAACTTGCTCAAGTACCCGAGAGATTAATTATCTCGCTTAGGATTTATGCTTTGAGCTTGGTACATTTTGAAAGGAGAAGGGACAGCCTATATATAGGCTTGGGGAGCAAAAATTTTCTCCCCATTAACAATGTGGGATGGGAGTAAAACTCCCATCCCACACACCTACCACATGCACGTGCTGCATGTGGTATTCATGGGCTGCCTCTGTGTAGCCCATGAATATGGGCCACCACAAACACTACCCAGCAGTGTTCACGCACCTTTCGGTGTATTTCGCGCAACCGAACATTGTACAAAATATTTTATACTTTTCGGTTTTAACTCGCCAATGCAAAATCCCCTTTAAATCCTTTCAAATAAATATTTATTTTTTACTCTAATAAATTAGTTATCAGTCAAAATAAATTTCTTGGTCCAACCAAAATTGATCTAATCAATTATAATTTATTTATGACTCTAATTAATTAGTTACCGGTCAAAATAATTTCCTTGGTCTATCGAAAATTTATTTAATTAATTTTAACCAATCAAATAATAATCCAATTATTATTTATGTTATATTCTTGTAATAGAATAAATCTATTAGTTCTTTACTTAGTCCGATGAAGGTCCAATGTGTGTGACCTTATAGGATCCCGAAGTATTGAGCTGTTAAGGCTTAACCAACCCTTGTTCTAATGGAACCATTGGCTCGATGCTCTAGACCGTAAATAGAACTCGATTACCTTAAACTACTGTAGTACGCCTCTAGCAAGGGTCTACCATCCCCCATTACTCGGAACGTCATTTATGCTTATGACTTAATCCCGGTTAATGCAATAGTTATCCAGTACGATAAATTCCTTCCATTCTTTAATATTAGTACCATCTGGTTTATTGGGTTCGGTTAAAGTGTTAACCCACTAATAGCAAGGTTGCTCCAAGCTATCCCAGTTATTTACTTATTACCGAAGTATATTGCCTTGTACCTTAGTGTGTTTGACTGGAAACCATTTCTATCAAATACATACTCTGAACAGAGGTTTATGGCGATCATCACTTCAACAAAGTGGCTAGGTACAACTCCTCAATATATCCGGAGCGATGGATTCTTTCCGACTACTCAGTCTACTAACGTGTTGTTATCACTATACCCGTAATCACTCGTAGCACCCTAAATTAATGAGTGCATAGCAATGACCCAAAGTATAGCAATAGTACCACACAAGGCAACCAGCATCTCAAGTATGAGGACATTCGTAAAGCTTATTGCATGAAGATAAACACTAACACATTGATATTTATACTAAGTGTTTATCTTGCTGCGGTCTCCAATATATCTCCCAGATATATCCATGTGTCAAGCTTAAGGCACCACCTTCAGTCTTTAGGAGTTTAACTGCTTGGACCCTTTCCAAGAAGGTTGACCACATGCTAGTCTTTTTGTTTCATCAATATCCTTTCTTGATGACACTGTGACTAGGGATAGTTTAGACATAATCATAATTGCACATGAAGTAGGTTTCACCAAATATAGTCCAACTATAATTTCTCTGACTTCATGCTATGATATGTCAAGGACTTTTGTATACATACATCAATGAATATATTTTAACCAGCTATAATATATATGTATAAAAACACATTGATGTAAACAAAAGAACAAATGCCTTTATTGATTAAATAAATTATTCATACTATTACATAATTAAGATATATCGCCCTAATTGCCTTAAGGGCATACATCATATCCAATACGAGTTTCATTTAGAAAAGCTCTAGAAGGAGAAATAATAAGTTAGAGTTGGCACAATCTGACGTTTGTGGTCCCATGGATACAGAATCCGTTGGAGGAAGAAGATACTTTCTTACCTTCATTGATGATTTGTCAAGGAAGACATGGATTTATTTGTTGCGCATAAAGGATCAAGTATTCAAGCACTTTCAGCAATTCAACGCAATGGTGGAAAGGGAGACTAGAGTGCTATTGAAGTGTTTGCGCATAGATAATGGTGGTGAGTATATCTCCAAGGAATTTAATGATTACTGTAGTCAATATGGTATCGGACATGAAAAGGCAGTTCCTAGTACACCTTAAAGTAATGGTGTTACTGAGCGAAGAATTGCACCATTGTTGAATGTTGGACATAATGATCCGGAACACTAATATCTGGATCAGGTTTGAAGTAAACAAAACCTAAGTATAAGACTTATCTGGATGATCCAAAGAACTGAAGCTATATCGTTAGGAAAATTAAGACATTACCAAGTCCTAAATAAAGCACCCAAGTCAAGAAAGGTACCTAAGCATAAAAGGAATTATCCAGTTAAAGTTTGGAAAGGAAACAAACTATTAACTGTTAAGACCAGCATCTGGAAGAACTGATTGAAGCTACACCAGAAGAAGGCAAATCCGAAGATATAGAGTCTGAAGATATCCGGAAGACTCCTATATTAGACAAAAGGAAAAGTTTCAAATATAACTTTCCCTCCACCTTTTGGTCTATGAAGTTAAAGATTCTTTCCCCAAGATAAAGATAAAATGGCAGCTTACATATTTCAGTGAAAGGACAAAAGGACTGACATTGGATAGAAAAATCTAACTACCTTTTTCTCCTAGACTAATAAAGAGGGGCATGGAGCTCACACCAAAAAGCAATTGGTATAAAATTTGGTGCATCACAAAATGCCAATGAAAATGATCACTGACAACTTTTCACCCTCAATCCCAAGACTTCAAATTGGTCAAATTACAGTCCAATGGATTAATCAATAGCTTTGGAAGAGCCACCTATAACCTGATCAAGGGTGAAGATTTATTTCAAGTTCAACAACCCACAACAGCTACATTTATGATTGAAGCCTATAAAAGGAGCTCTTCACTATATGAGAAGGAACACTGGTTGATTTACAAAAGCAAGTAACAAAGCATACTTTATTCAATCAGTTGATACAATCCCTCCAAGAACCATTTAACTAAACATTTGTTGAAAGGATTCTGAAGTAAGCTATAAACTTACGAAACTCTAAACCACACCTTTGATAGAAACCAAAGTGTAAGATCTCTAACTTGGGTGAGTTGTGAGATTGGGATGCAACTTAAAGTTGGTGCTTTAAGCGGGAACTCCCTATAGGACTCAGCTTAGATTCAGGGTAGAAGGCTAAGTGGTATATCCTATAAAAGACTCAAAGGACTCAGCTAGGAGTTGGTGCTTCTAGTGGTATATCCTACATCTGGAAGGGGCTACCATCCGGAGACAAATTATAAGGCTTGATTCCTGCCAGTTGGAAAGGAATCCACCAGTGGAAAAGCTTGGAGGAAGGAAACTTCATGGACTGGAGTAGGCAGGGCCGAACCAGGATAAAAATCTACTGTGTTTGATTACTTTAAGTTTCATTTATTGCATTATATTATCATAACTGCATCATCCGGATTATATTCAAATACGCTACGCTAAGACTTCTTGAAGTCTTTATATTCCGTAAAAAAGGGTCATTCACCTCCCTTTGACCCCATAAAGACCCTCACAGGTACCAACAAGTGGTATCAGAGCAAGTGCTTAACCTAGAGATCTAACAATATTGAGCTAAAGGTCCATATATTTTGATTCATGTATCAAAATGAGTACAACTCCTTCCCGATGGTATGTATGTTACCCGTCCTCCACTCTTCATCGGTGAATAGTACACATTCTAGAAAAACCGGATGAAGAACTTTATCCAGTCATAAAACATGCAAGCATGGTTAGTTATTAAAGATGGTCCATATGAGCCTGCTTATAAAGAAGAGGGTATGACTACCCCGAAAGCCATCAAGTATGTTGGATGAGAATGATTTTAAAAAGTTACGTGAAAATTCAAATGCCTTTAACATGCTTCATTGTGCTCTTAGTGCAGCTAAATTCAACAGAATATCCAGATGCGAGACTGAAAAAGAGATTTAGGAGAAGTTAGAGGTAACCTATGAAGGAACCACCAAAGTAAGCTTGATCTACTCGAACAAAAGTTTGAATCCTTCAAGATGGAGCCTAAAGAATCAATCAACAGTATGAACACTAGATACACCAATCTAGTGAATGAAATGAAAAGGCTGGGGAAGGAGATTCCAGAAGTAGGAATGGTCAAGAAAGTGCTTTGGAGTCTCACTAAGGAATGGGACAATAAAAAGACTACTATTAAGGAAGCTCATGAATTAAAATTTTACAGTTATGATGAACTCATTGGTAATCTTCTAACCCAATAATTGTCCTTGGAGAGATATAGCCAATAAGAAAAGAAGCCTGAGGAGAAAAAGAAGGCCATTGCACTTAAGGCAGAATCCACCGGATCAACATCATCTGGAGAGGAAGAGTAAATCAATGAATCTATAAGCACCAAAGATCAACTTGCTCTACTAACCAGAAGGCTAAATCAATTCATATGAAAGAAAGATAGAAGGAAATAAAAAAGGTATGAATCCTAAAAACCAAGAGAAGGCACTTCCAGAAGAGACAAGCCCAGAAGAAATCTAGAAGAAAAGAAGGATCCGGAGAAAGAAGCTGCATGTTTCAAATATGGTGAGAAAGGCCACTTCAGAACAAAGTGCCCCAAGCTCAAAAGAACCAAGAAATTCAAAAAGAAGGTAATGGCGGCCACCTGGAGCAACAGTGAAGAAAGTAGCAGCTTATCTTTAATATAAGAAGAAGAGACTGCAAATTGTACGTTCATGGCTCTAACTGATCCGGAAGTAGAGCAATCCGAAAGGAATGCCTCCAAGGAAGAAACTGTGCAAATCAAAGAATTAGAATCAAATAAAGCAAACACTAAGGTAAATTCTTGCTCTAATTCAGCTTCTAACTTTGACCTTGCAAAAGCTCTTTCTATTGTTATCAAGGGTGTAAAGAAGAATGCAAAAGCAATCAAGTCTCTTAAAAGAGCAGTAATAGAGTTGGCAGAAGATGCTGAAGTAATGGCACAAGACATCAATCTGGTTAGAGCAACCAAGTATATTGATGTTGCAGAGGAAAACTTCCTGAGAAATCAAGTCCAGATCCTAAATGCAAATGTATTGGGACTGGATAGAGAAATCAATCTATTAAAGGAAGCATCTAGGAAGGGGCCAGAAGTAAAGGCTCTAAGAAGAGAAAATCCTCCTCCTACTCAGAACAGATTTTAAAGGACCCCCAATCAAAAGAAGAAGGGAGCTAGCAGGCAACCACAAGCTCAAAGATATACCACTGCTCAAAAGGGAAAGGCTAAGGTAGCTTACAACCAACAGCCTATTAAACAAAGAAGAAACCATGGAGCAGAAGTTGCTCCTCTAACCAGCTTCCGAATTAACACCGGACCATCCACCAGTGTTCAAAAAGCTGGATATAAAGGTAACTATAGAAAAAGGGATCTGGAGAAGATCAGCGAGAAGCAAAAGCAAAACATACCTATTTCAAGGTGTAATTTTTATGGGAATAATAATCATATTACTAAATCATGTAGATTAAAAAATGGCTATTATGATATTACCCTTGGCCTGAGATGGTTATTAACCCGAGAGGACCCAAATCTAATTGGGTAACCAAACCTACTTGATTTGTTTTATAGGTATGCCTTAGATCCACAGTAGATCAACACACATATGGTATATTTATAGTGGATGCTCAAGGCACATGACAGGTGATGAGAAGGCCTTCATCACATTAACCCAGAAGAAGGGAGGCAAAGTAAGCTTTGGAGACAATCAAAAGGGACAGATCATTGGTCATGGAACCATTGGATCTGAATTAAAGATTGAAGATGTCTCACTAGTTGATAGATTGAAGTTCAACTTGCTAATCGTGGCCCAATTATATGACAAAGGAAAGAAAGTCACATTTGACTCCGAAGGCTGCTCAATGTACAATAGTAAGTCCAATTAACTTATTCTTTATGCACCTAGAGTAAATAATGTCTATTATGGCACCAGAGTTTGGGACATGTAGGCATGAACCTCCTGTCCAAACTAGCTAAAAAGGAATTAGTTATGGGATTGCCTAAGGTTGCTTTTGATAAGGATCATCTGTGCACTGCATGCCAACTAGGTAAACAATATAAGAAAAGTTTCCCTTCCATCTCATACATTCCTTCTAAAAGAGTACTTGAGCTCTTACATATTGATCTTTTTGGTCCAATCAAGCCATTGAGTTCAGGTAGAAGAGGATACACCATGGTAATTATGGATGACTATTCTCGATATACATGGGTTCTCCTGCTAAGAAGCAAGGATAAATCTTTTGACCAATTCTTCAAAACATTCATCCAGATAGAAGTAGAACATGGCATAAGCATTGCACGCATCTGGAGTGATAATGGTGGAGAATTCAAAAATAAGCTTTTTGCTAATTTTTGTGACTCCAAGGGCATTGAACACAACTTCTCTACCCCTCACAGTCCTCAACAGAATGGAATTGTTGAGAGAAAGAGCAGGACCATAGTAGAGATGGCTTGAACATTGCTTAGTAAAAATTATTTGCCAAAATATTTTTGGGGAGAGGCCATAAATACAGCATGCTATATATTGAATAGAGCTCTCATTAGAAAGACTATCGAAAAGACCCCATATGAAATCTGAAAGGGAAGAAAACCCAAAATTGGGTATTTCAAAGCATTCAGATGTAAATGCTACATCCTTAATGATAGAGAGCAACTAGGAAAATTTGATCCTAAATCTGATGAAGCAATTTTCCTTGGCTACTCAACACATAGTAAGGCTTACAAATTCTTTAATAAATGAACCCAAACTATGGTAGATTCAATACATGTAGATTTTAATGAGACTAACACTACATGAAAGAAAAGCTACACTCTAGAAGATCAAGTTCTGGAAGCTAAAAAATCTGGTGAAAAGGAGGAAGCAGGAATTCCTAATTTATTTTAAATCAAGAAGTACAAAGAGGAAGATGAAGGAATATCCTTTGATCCAGAGGTACAACAAGTTAATCTCAACCTACAAGAGATTGACTTTAATGAAGGCCAAGAAGGAATGGTTGAAGCTGAAATGGAGCAAGTCCCAGTTCAACATGAAGGCCTACAAAGAGAGATTCGGACCCACAGAGATCATTCTATCAAAAATATTCTGGAAGATGTTTAGAATCCAGTTAGAACCAGAGGTCAGCTCAATCGGATGATGAGCCATGTTGCCTTAGTCTCTCTCATAGAGCCAAAGAAATTTCAAGATCCTGAAGGTGATGAAAGCTGGATGATGGCAATGCAGGAAGAGCTAGATCAATTCACCAGGAATGATGTATGGGATCTAGTGCCCTCTCCTAAAGGGAAATCAATCATTGGCACCAAATGGGTGTTCCAGAATAAGCTTGATGAATCCAGAGTAGTGGTGAGAAACAAGGCAAGACTAGTTGCCCAAGGCTACAACCAGTAAGAAGGAATTGATTTCGAAGAAAATTTTGCTCCTGTAGCATGGCTAGAAGCAATTCGGATCCTATGTGCTTTTGCATCATTCATGGGGTTCATATTATACCAAATGGATGTCAAAAGCACATTTTTAAATGGTGTCATCCAAGAAGAAGACTATGTTAAGCAACCACCCAGATTTGAAGATCCAAAGCATTGGGATTATCTCTACATGCTGAAGAAGGCTCTCTATGGATTAAAGTAAGCACCAAGAGCCTGGTATGAAAGATTAACCTCATTCCTAATATCCAAGGTATATACTAGAGGCAAGGCAGGCACCATACTATTTTTCAAGAAGAAGAAAAATGATATTATTCTAGTCCAGATCTATATGGATGATATTATTTTTGGAGCCACTGATGAAAGGATGTGTGAAGAATTTAGCTCTCAAATGCAAAGGGAATTTGAGATGTCAATGATGGGAGAGCTCAACTTCTTCCTTGGTCTACAGATCAAGTAAAGTCCAGATGGGATTTTTATTAACCAATCAAAGTATACCAAGGAGATTCTGAAGAAGTTTGAAATGGACAAAAGCAAGCCTATGTCAACTCCAATGGGATCAGACACAATCTTATCCAAAGATTGTGAAGGAGAAGATGTTGAGCAGAAGGTCTACAGAGGAATTATTGGTTCACTTTTATACTTAATAGCTAGCAGACCTGATATACACTATGTAGTTTGCTATTGTGCAAGGTATCAAGACAATCCTAACGATTCCCATCTCAAGGTAGTTAAAAGAAGTCTTAGATACCTCTTAGGAACCATAGAAGTTGGGTTATGGTATCATAGTAATGGAGATTTCACACTCCAAGGGTTAACTGATGCAGATTATGGCAGAGATACTCTTGAAAGAAAGAGTACATCCAGAGGCTGCCATTTTCTTAGAGATTGCTTAGTATCATGGTATAGTAAGAAGCAAACTTTAGCTGCCTTATCCACTACAGAAGCAGAGTATATGGCAACTAAAAGTTATGTTGCTCAACTCCTATGGATCAAACAATAACTTGAAGATTATGGAGTGCAATCCGGATGTGTGGATGTTATGTGTAACAGCAAAAGTGCTATTGATGTCTCAAAAAATCTGGTAATCCATAGTAGGATGAAGCATGTCAATATAAGGCATCATTTCATCCGAGATCATGTGATGAAGAAGGTTGTTGCATTGGTATATGTCCCAACTAATGAATAAAGAGCAGATACCTTTACTAAGCCACTAAGTAAAGATCAATTTGGAAAGTTAAGGGAATCTATTAGAATGACAAATCCAATCTAGGGACAATCTGGGAGACAGCTTCAAAATCAAGCCGAACCCTAGACTAAATCCAGAAGAGGAAAAGCATTGGAAGAAAATTTATTAAGGAAAATGCTATATCAACAGAAAAGAATGACATATGGCAGTAAAAGCGCATAAAGGTAACAGTTGCTTTTTTAATTTCAAAAGTCCATTGGCTGTTACATGCGTGGTAAATACAGCAGTTATTTAAAAAATAAATTGTTCCAATTCTCCAGTGGATCTGAAATTACCTCTCTCCAAATATTCCGACTACCATGTCATCAATCCAATCAAACAATTGCCATCCGAATTACCAAAATACCCTCACTTTGAAAACTCTATAAATCCCCCCAAAGTTCATCCTCTTCCTCACGTGAGCAACATATTCTTACTATTACTATACAAATTTGAAAACTCAGAACCCTAATTCCTTCAAATCTTTCCAAATGGCAGAAATCAACACCTCACAAACACCTAAAATCCTTCCTAGCAAGAATATCTTTTAAGAGTCTGATCTAAAAGATTCTGATTTCACTCCCTTAAACCTAAAAACTACTGAATCAGTGATTCCCACTAATTATCTGGGTGATGAATACCTCTTCAAAACTACCCCCTACTCAACCCTGATTGAGGATCAAAATCTGGGTGATTTCTTAAAAATAAATTGCTCTACCTACCCTGATCTCCTCCCAGAATTCTACGAGAATCTCTATACGCATAATCACCATTATGCCCTGCGAACAAAAGTCTAGGGGAAGGACATCACCATCACCCCAGAATTTTTTGAAAAGTGCTTTAACATGAAGAAATTTGGAGTCTTGATGAGGAAAGATGGAGATAAAATGGGTGTTGAATATACCCCTAAACTCTGGCTTCATTAGAACTACTTTGGAGATAAGTTTTCCACCTATTTCCCAATAACCCCAAGGTACTTACAACATGCAATGGGAAAACTGATATTAATTCAGAAGGGATCCTTGACTATAGTGTCTTCCTTTCAACACTACATCCTACAGCACTAGGTTGGGTGTGTAGAAATCAATTGGCCAGTGCTTATCATCAATTACCTAAAGAGCCATATAAACTCTCATGGTGCTCTCATCACCCGGATCCTCCAAGCTACTAGAGTTGATCTCATCGGATTTGCTGGTCTGTCTAGAAAAGCCATCCTTAAAAAGAACTTTAAGAATCTACGGTATGATGAGAAATAGGACGAGGAAAAGGCCAAGCAAAAGAGGGATGAGAAGAAAATAAAGGCCCGTAAAACTATAGATCCGAAAGCACTAGCCCCTATTCCTAAGAAACGTAGAACCACCAAAGCCAAAGCTCTAAAGCAAATACAAGTGGTTCTAGAAAAGGTCGATGAGGACTCTCTGTCCCTCGCTCAGATTCTAAAAGGTAGTTCAGAGAAGCCTAGGCTCAGGGGGAGATAGATTAAAGCCGTAGCAAAGAAGGGAAGCAATATGATTGATGAAATTAATGCTAAGGCAATTGAGCCAGGAAGAAAGAAAGCCAAAAGAAGTTTGGCAGAAATGGAAGATAATAATGAGGAGACTGAGGATGAAAGACCAGTGCCCTAGAAACAGTTTATCCGAAAAGGTCTAACATTTGATAAGACAGTGGCTGTTTAGGCATAGCAAGCAATAGAAGGAAGAAGATTAGCTGGGATTATGCTAAATGAAGAAGCCAAGTAGTATAGAGAAAAAGCTACATTGGAGAAAGCCAAACAGTCTAAATGGAAGAATGTGACAAGGGCTACCAAAATCGTTGGACCAGAAGACAAGCAGTTTGAAATTATCCAATAAGTTATCAAGGATAACATCAAAATCAACTGGGAAAGAACTGCAGGACCCAGAAGCTCATCCGAGGTACCACTAATCCTGGTAGACCCTAAGGATATGGATCTGTCCATGATCCCAGAAGTGGAAACCTTTATTTTTGCATCCAAATAAGAGCACCTTTCAAAGAATCTACTGAATGAGCAGGTAGTGATCATAAATCTTAAAAATCTTGTAAAGGCATCTGGAGAAGATGTTAAAGAAAATGCCAACAGTCTTAGGCAAATGGTTAAAAGTCCTGTAAAGGCAAATAGAAGGGTGGCTGAGGACTGTTCCAATCATTCGGGGGTTAAGGAGGAAGAAGTAAAGAGGGTAGATCAGAATCAGACCCAACAAATCTATGAGGTAAATCTTGCCTTAGCTCAACTTGATTCTAACATTGAGAATATTGCTGCTGAAGATAGGGACAACTTAGCTATAGAATCTCAAACTGTAGTTAAGGATCTAGTGCCTATCTTGGATGAAAAGAATCCGAAGGAGGGATTGGGTCTGGGATTCGAAGGGCACACTTCTGAAGTGGACCCTAAGGACGAGGCTAATTCGGAGGAAAGGTTAGAAGAAGAAGAAGAAGAAGAAGAAGAAGAAGAAGAAGAAGAAGAAGAAGGAGAGCAGGAGGATGAAGAAACATAAGGTAAGGACGACGAGGAAGAAATTTCATCCGAATCATCTGGAGATGACTCATCATCGGAAGACAACTTTCCTCCATCCACTACTCCAGTTACCCTGCCGAAACACAATTCTAAAGACTCTAACATCACTACAGCACTTAAACTCCTATAGGAGGCTTATCTTTAACAACATGAAGAAGGATTTATGAAAAAGAGCCTCTTGACTATGTGCACACATCTGAAAGCAGTGGAAAAAGAGCTCATGAATGGGTCAGAAATAAAGAAAGAGTTGAGTGCGATAAAGCGTAGTCTAAAATGGGTTGAAGAAATAGTCATAGACTTTCCCACGCCTAGGGCCATAGTAGAAGCCTCTTTCTCCCAGATTAATCTAACCCTCAACGAGCTCAAAGAAAATGTTTCCATAGCAAACAGAATAGCGGATCAGGCCAACACTTTAGCCTCCAACAACTGTGGCACAATCCTTGATAAAATAACATCCTTCTCTTCCGAGAAAATAAAGGAAATAAAAGCCTATCTCGACTCCAAGTTTGAAAAATTATCAAAATTCATATCTAAAAAAGAAGAAAAAGCCGCTCTCCCGAGCCTAGCAGAGAAACAGCAAGAAATTTTGGACAAGTTAACAAAATTTTTTGAAGAAGACCTGCCTAAGAAGCTTATTATCCATGCCACAAACATTGCTCAAGATATGTGTGGACAGTTAAATGAGCAAGATACAGTGATTAAGTGAGCCAAAGATGAAGTATGCAAAGAAATCGCCGTTGTAAACACAAGTATTCACAATATCCGGAAGGGCTTAAGTGAAGAAATCTCTCTCCTACAAACCGAACTCAATAATCTCTCCATCTCCGGATCCTCTCCCTCCGGACCATCAATTTGGAAAAGTCAGCTGGTTCCTACCTTCCACAATCTCATTCAGACTATTAGGGACTCTGGATTCTTTGGGTAGAAATGGCTCACAACTCTTCTTCAAGTACTGTTTCCTTACTTTGGCTCTGAAGATCAAGAGCTTGTTCTGCACCTTTATCCAATCATCAAGCAGTCTTATGATCGCCTCAAGAAAACAATCTGCCCCTACTACCTGACTCCTCCTATAGTAAATATTTTCATTGATGAAAGGGCAAAGGGACATCCTAACTACTCCATTTACTCAAGTGCATGGCAGCAAGCCTAGGATAATCGAACCTACATGGTCATTGATCCCCAGGATGCAAACAAAAAGGGGGAGGAAAGTCAGAGTCAACATGGAGTGGAAGGAAGTGGAGAAGATAAGGCACTAAGAGTAAAGAAGAGCGGACCATCCGGAGAGATAGTTAAGCTAGCTAGATAATATTAAATGAAAAATCTTGTAATAGCTAGATTCACTCTTATATGTATTTTTGTATCTGTAATCTCGAACTTCATGATGTTAACTATTGTTAACAACAGAAGTATATATAAAGTGAATTCTTAACTATCAAAAAATTGCTTCTAAAGTATAATCTGTTATTGTACTAAAACAAACTTAGAAGCTAGAATTGAAAAATGTTGGGGGAGTTAGGATGCTAGAATTATGGTGGAGAATTGTAAATGACTAAGTATCAAGAATCATACTTAGATCATAAAACCCTCTCTTTCTTATGCTTAGTTGACTCAGGTTTTTGTTTCTATCAAATGGGGGAGATTGTTGGAAATAATGATCCAGAACACTAATATCCGGATCAGGTTTGAAGTAAACAAAACCTAAGTATAAGACTTATCCGGATAATCCAAAGAACTGAAGCCATATCATCCAGAAAATTAAGACATTACCAAGTCCTAAATAAGGCAACCAAGTCAAGACAAGCACCTAAGCATAAAAGGAATTATCCAGTTAAAGTTTGGAAAGGAAACAAACTATTAACTATCAAGACTAGCATCCGAAAGAACTGATTGAAGATACACCGAAAGAAGGCAGATTCGGAGATATAGAGTCTGAAGATATCCGAAAGACTCCTATATCAGACAAAGGGAAAAGTTTCAAATATAACTTTCCCTCCACCTTTTGGTCTATGAAGTCAAAGAACCTTTCCCCAAGATAAAGACAAAATGACAGCTTGCATATTTCAGAGAAAGGACACAAGGACTGACACCGGACAGAAAAATCTAACTACCTTTTTCTCCTAGACCAATAAGGAGGCGCGTGGAGCTTACACCAAAAAGTAATTGGTATAAAAGTTGGTGCATCATAAAATGACAATGAAAATGATCACTGACAACTTTTCATCCTCAATCCTAAGACTTCAAATGGATCAAATTATAATCTAACGGATTGATCAATAGCTCCAAAAGCTCCACCTATAACCTGATCAAGGGTGAAGATTTATTTCAAGTTCAACAACCCATAATGGCTACATTTATGATCGAAGCCTATAAAAGGAGCTCTTCACCATTTGAGAAGGAACACTGGTTGATTTATAAAAGCAAGTAACAAAGCATACTTATTCAATCAATTGATATAATCCCTCCAAGAACCAGTTAACTCAAAATCTATTGTAAGGATTCCGAAGTAAACTATAAACTTATGGAACTCCAAGCCAAACCTTTGATAGAAACCAAAGTGTAAGATCTCTAACTTGGGAGAGTTGTGTGATTAGGATACAAGTTAAAGTTGGTGCTTTAAGCGGGAACTCCCTATAGGACTCAGCTTAGATTCAGGGTAGAAGGCTAAATGGTATATCCTATAAAAGACTTAAAGGACTCAGCTAGGAGTTGGTGCTTCTAGTTGTATATCCTACATCCAAAAGGGGTTACCATCCGGAGACAAATTGTAAGGCTTGATTCCTGCCAGTTGGAAAGGAATCCACTAGTGGAAAAGCTCAGAGGAAGGAGACTCCGGGGACTAGAGTAGGCGGGGCCGAACCAGGATAAAAATCTTCTGTGATTGATTTCTTTAACTTTCATTTATTGTATTATATTGTCATAACTACATCATCCGGATCCATCATCCGGATCATATTCAAATACGCTACACTAAGGCTTCTTAAAGTCTTTATATTCTGCGAAAAAGGGTCATTCACCCCCCTCTGACCCTATAACGACCCTCATAGGGACCAACATTGAAAGAGTTAGATCCATGCTTAAAATGGCTAACTTACCTAAGTCATTTTGGGGAGAAGCTGTCAATACTGTTGTCTACCTTATCAACCGACTACCTTCAGCATCTTTGGATTTTGGTATTCCAGAGAGGGTCTAAATAGGTAGAAATATCTCATACTCTCACTTGAGGGTATTTAGTTACAAGGCATTTATCCATGTTCCTAAAGAGCAAAGGCTAAAGCTTGATGATAAATCAGTTCCTTACACTTTTGTCGGTTATGGAGATAAAGAGTTTGGCTACAGATTATAGGATCTAGTGAAAAAGAAAATTGTACGGAACCGAGATGTTGTATTTCATGAGAATGATATCATCGGTGAAAGATCTACAAGCGACGGTGTTATCAATATTACACTAGAGAGCATTCTATCAGATAAGGCCATAGAAAGAAGAATGCATCAATCAGAACAAGTTGGATAAGAAGAGCCAGTTGTGGGGGATCAAGATACGATTGTATATGAAGATACGAATGAAGAGGGTATTGAGCAGGGGGAGCCAGAGAACCCATTCTACCAGAAGAAGAACCTCAATTAAGAAAGTCAATCAGAGAACGCCAACCATCTATAAAATACTCCAGTTCTGATTATATTTTAATCACTGGTGAGGGAGAGCCTAAAAGCTTTGAAGATGTGCAATCTTGTAAAGATAAAGATTGTTGGATGAAGGCCATGCAGGAGGAGATGAATTCTTTAAAGAAGAATGACACGTATGAGCTAGTGAAATTCCTAAAGGGAAGAGAACACTCAAGAAAAAATGGGTGTATAACCTGAAGAAAGATGATGGCAACCTAGTAAGATACAAAGCTCGATTGGTTATCAAAGGCTTTACTCAAAAGAAAGGTATCGACTTTGATGAGATTTTTTCACCAGTTGTGAAAATGAGTTCCATTCGAGTTTTACTAGGTCTTGTAGCTAGCTTGAACCTTGAGTTAGAATAGCTTGATGTAAAGACCGCATTCTTGCATCGGGATTTAGAAGATTAAATTTATATGGAACAACCAAAAGGCTTCAAAGTCAAGGGAAAGGAGGACATGGTTTGTCTCTTGAAGAAAAGTTTGTATGGGTTAAAACAAGCTCCGCGACAATGGTATAAAAAGTTTGATTCCTTCATGATGAATCAAGGATACAGGAGGACAGAAGCTGATCCATGTGTATATGTCCCCGAAATTCCCTAATAGAAAATTTATCATTCTTCTCTTATATGTAGATGATATGCTAATCGTTGGACCAGATGTCAAAACGATTAGCAAGTTGAAGTTTGATTTGTCTAAGGCGTTTGACATGAAGGATTTGGGACTGGCAAGGCGAATTCTTGGAATGGAGATTACCCGAGATCGAAGGTCCAACTGGCTGTGGTTATCATAAGAAAAATATATTGAACGAGTACTAGAAAGGTTCAATATGAAGAATGTTAAACCAGTTAGCTCTCCACTTGCCGCTCATTTCAAGTTGAGTAAGAAATCCTACCCTTCAACAGAGAAAAAAAAAGAACATATGTCAAATATTCCATATTCTTCAGCGGTTATCAGTTTGATGTATGCAATAGTGTGTACAAGACAGTCATCGCTTATGCAGTTGGTATTGTGAGTCGATTTCTGTCAAATCCCCAGAAGACACATTGGGAAGCAGTTAAATGGATCTTCAGACACCCGAGAGGAACAAAATTATATTTAACTTTTGGAGTTGGAAAATCTGCACTTCTTGGCTACACAGATGCAGATATGGCTGGTGACCTAGATGAAAGAAAACCTACATCAGGTTACCTATTTACATTCTCAGGGGGAGTATTTCATGGCAGTCACGGTTACAAAAAGTGTGTTTTGTTATCAACAACCGAAGCAGAGTACGTTGCAGCAGCGGAAGTAGGAAAGGAAATGCTTTGGTTAAAGCGATTCTTTACAGAATTAGGTTTGCAACAAGAAGAATACATAGTTTATTGTGATAGTCAAAGTGCATTAGACTTGAGCAAGAATACTATGTATCATGCACGAATGAAACATATTGATGTAAGGTATCATTGGCTCAGACTTGCCATTGAAGAAAACGAGTTCAAGTTGCAGAAGATTCATACCAACAACAATGCTGCTGATATGCTAAGGAAGGCCGTATCAAAATAAAAGTTGGACCAATGCGTTGAAGCAACCGAGATGGAGAGTCCCACAATGTAGTCAGGAGGGGGAGGTTTGTTGAGTGGTGTCCCTCCTTATTGTGGGACCCACTGAATTAATTAACAAAAAAAGAAAGAAAGAAAAAAGAAGAAAAATCAAAAAAAGAGTGGCAAATTGAAGATCAAAGTCCTCCAATTGGCGGTACTAATTTGTGCCACAATATATGAAGCTAAAAAGAGGCTGCAGGTAATTCAAACAAAGAGGCTACAGGCATGTCGGCAGAGGAGTTTTTCAAAAAGTGCACAGTAAAATTACTGTGCATAATTCAGCCATACGCGTTTTAAATCTCCTATAAATAGAGGAGGTTGTGCTCATTTTATGTGCAGAGCAAAAATCAAAAAACACGGATAAAAAATGTAATATGTGCAGAGAGGCTTAGGAAAAGGATTCCTGATAGTTGGGTAAGAGAGAAAAATAGTGAAGTTTTGGAAAACACTTGAGTGCCACTATTTTGTAATCTCTTTGCTTACCTACTATTATTTTATAGTGGAGAATTATTCGGAGTTTGTCCCGTAATTTTTTCTTAATTCATTTAGGGTTTCCACTTAAAAATCTTTATATCGTTTATTCTACTGCTATAATTGTAACTTATTAGTGGGCCTAACATAACGCTTATCCTAATATTGAATATTCTGCACACTACAATAAATGTTAGTAATAATATGCTTTAGTATTTGACTAAATCTTTAACAACTTTAATTGTTTTTTTTAATAAATATGATTTTTCCCGTTGCTTAATTATAGGAGGTTACTGATCTTTCCTGATTTTTTTCTATAGCTGTTGAGTAATGAAATCTATATACTTTTCAATAAATATCCAGCAGTAAATAAAGAGTAATTACGCTTCCAAAGTTCAGTATATCCCATCTGCAAATTTTCAGCTTCATTATCATTTTTATACAATTTTATATCAGTTTAAAACTACAGATTGGTATTTAGAGGAGAGAAAGACAAGGAAGTCAAAAGTCATTGCTTATCTTTACTCTCTTGTTTCAGGTAACATTTTTACCAGGATCATGAACCTGGATTCAGCCAACGCTCTATGGGAGTATCTCAAAGAGGAGTATCAGGGAAACGAAAGAACCAATGCAGGTTCTGGATTTGATTAGAGAATTTGAGATGGTCAAGATGAAGAAATCAGAAATAATAAAAGATTATTTAGACAAGTTGTTGGGCATTGTCAATAAAATAAGGTTGTTGGGTACATATTTCTCAGCTGAAAGAATTGTTCAAAAAATTCTTATCACCCTTCCTGAGAAATATAAATAAAAAATCTGTTCGCTTGAGGAGTCGGAGGATCTTTAAAACATATCCGTGGCAGAGTTAGTCAATGCGTAGCAGGCACAGGAGCAAAGAAGGATGATGAGAAAAGAAGGAAATGTGGAGGACGCTTTGAAGGCCAAGTTCGAATGTTCAAGAGGCAAAGACAAGAAGTTCACGGAGAAATGCAAGAGCAATAAATCCAACAATTTCAATAAGGGTGCTGGTTCAACTTGTGTACATTGCAAAAAAATCAAATCATCCGCCAGTAAGAGCCGAAAGTGTGGCATCATGGGACACATGGAGTGATGACTCGTAATTATGACTTGTTTCATGCCTATTTCATTTTATTATTTGAATGATTTGTTGCTGATTTTATGATGATTTTGTGCTTATTTAGGTTATGAATGATATTTGGGCTGAATTGGCAAGTTGGGAGACTATAGAAGTATTTTTCGGAATATTGAAGCAAATTGGAATTAAAGAGCTTTTATTTTCTAATTGGATACAAAGACTTCCTGATTTAATTTAGGCTTTATTCCCTTTTATACTTTTTCTATTTTATCTTTACTTTTTTAGTTATTCAGGAAAACTCAATTTCTTGTTTAGTCTTTTTATTTAATTATGATATTTGTTTCCTATTTATTTTAGGATTTATTTTTAGCATAAATAGAGGAGAAATCTCATTTTTAGAATCATCTTTTGTTTGGTCCTCGTGACCAACTTCTCATTCTTTAATGAATTATTTTGTTTTCTTTTTAATTATGTTTTGTTAATTTCCATTAGCTTTTGGTTGAGGATTAAACTTGAAGCCAATTGCATATTGTGACGCTTGTTCTTAATCTTTCTTTCGAATTTCAGTTTTTGATTAAACCGGTAATATCTTTCTCATTATACTTTTTATTTCTTCAATTTGGTCAATTGTTGTTTTTGGAATTATAATGAATTGTTATTTTCATTAAATTTATGTTGTTCATAGTTTAATGGAAAATTGTATCAAACAATCTCTTTTACAAGTCTTCGTGATTTATTCGATTTAAATCAATCTTTATGCTTGATCGTCATAATTTTGGTTTAAAGGTGGTTCTTCAAAACTAAATATTTTTTGACGATTAAATCTTGTCTGCTTCTTGCAAGTGAGTCTGATAATCGAGGGTTTTTGATTTAGCTTATATAAAATCAATCTTATATTTAGAAAAAGAATTTAATTATATTGTTCATGGTTATAACCAACTAACTGATATTTCAAAAATCTATTTTTATACCTATGATTAATCGCAATTAAGCTGAGAATATCCTTAATCGAAAGAGTTTTTATTAATTTATATTTTTCTAATTTTTCGGTGTTTGTTTCAATCCTAAAATAAATCAAAGGAAAATATTTAGTAATAACTAAAAAATCCTTCACAGTTCATGGAAAATGTTTTGCACTAGATGAAACGGGGAAAACATTTTCCTTGACAAAAGACGCTCTTTGTTACCCAGAGAATAAGAGACACTAACCTTGTTATATTGCTCACCGTCAATTTGGTCGACCAGGTCCACTACACATCTCTCCATCTCCCTTTTAAGGTCCCTCAGATCCACTACACGTCTCTCCGAACAAAGAATTACAAATTTTGATTCCTTTTATATAATTGATTATTGATTGTTTTCCATTTTTAATTTGTTGAGCCATATTCTCTTATAGCACAATCAGAGAGCTCAATAAAATCTCTGAATCAGGGGCATTCAAGGTAATAACTTCAACATTTTGTAATTTGCTCTCGAAAGAACTCGATTCCCTCTTTTCACCTGGGAATCCAACGTTTTATTATTCCTTTGTAAATTTTGAACAAATTTAAATCTCAAACCCTAAAATTCTTTGTTTGGAATTGTGAAACATTGTGCAAGGAAAATGATGCTTAAAATTTGTTCACAAATTTACTTTTTTAAATTAAAATTTGACAACCAGAATTCGGTCTCCATTTATTAAAAAGGAAAAAATAAAAAAGCAACAAAAAAAAGAAAATAAAAAAAATAGTAAACAAAGAAAATAAAACAAAGAAACTCCTTATGAAGGAGACAATCAGCCCGATTTCCTGCGGTCACGTTGAGCTTACTTCTTAGTAGCAATCACTAAGCCTTTCTTTTTCTGGACCCAAAATGGCTTCTATTTAGAGGTAGCTGTTTGCAAAGCCGTATTCGTATTGCATGTAGACCTGCTTCCATTAGGGCTAGATCCCGTGCTTTTGGAAGCATTAGCAATAATAGAGTCTGTAAAAGCCTTCATTCTCGCATTCGGTGATAAACTCTGCCGACTAGCTTTCTTTTTCCTCTTGACTGTTTCCCAAGTAGATCCTCTTTCGTAGCCTCATCCTGCTTAAAAGGCTGCTCCGAATTTGATTCGCCGTTAATTGGTGTGACAACTTTGTCATGATATAGCTGCACTTCTAGATTCATGGCTTCGAAATTATCAATTCTCTCCTGAGCCGATGGTGTATGAGTATACTCCCCTCTTCTTCCCCTTCCTCTTCTGAGGCAATATCCGTATCATGATTTGAGGGCTCAATTGCCTTATCTTTCTTTTTCCCCAGGCTGTTTCTATGTTTCGGAAAATAGACGAGGTTGGTATATCATTCCTCAATCTAAACCGTTCCTCCAAATCCCGCTGCCTTTGCTTATTGCATTGAAATAACTCCAGATTAGGCTGATTTGGTTCAAACTTGACCTCCTGTTCAGGCTTATTGGTTTCCTGTGTCGCCTTTCGAACAACATTTGGCTGAGGCTTCTTATTGCATCTACAATCATAGGCTTGGTGGCCAACCGAGCTGCATAGTTTACAAAAGGCTGGTGGATTCTCAAATGAAACATCAATCCGGAACTTGTATTCCTCTCTTGCAATACCTACAGTATTAGGAAGATTAGTAGACATATCAACATCAACTAGAACCCTAGCAAAGTGCCCATATGTCCCTTCAAGAGTATTTCGATCGACTCGTAATAAGACATCAAAGCAATTTACGATTTCCATAAGAGTTTATGGACCACAATACTCCCAACGTAAGGCCATCAAACGAACCCAAACCTGTGCATTCATTGAATTTTGCGCATACGGGTTAAAATTGGGAACCCATGGTTGAAGGCAAAAAATCCCCGGTTTAAGGTTGACACTGCCATTGCTCCAAACCTGATTCTGAGTCTCTAGTGAACCCAACATTACATAAAAATAGCCTCAGCCAAGTGGCATCAATTTCCACTGCGATTTGAGTCCCCATATTAAGGTTAATTGACTCTTCAAGGTATCTAGGGTTTTTGGTGAATCGCCCTTGTTAAGAATAATCCGTCCAATAAGAGAAAAAGAACAAAGTTTTACCCAATTATTGTATATTTCCTATGTGATTTTCACCGTTTTGTAACCCCCCTTGTCAATCACTTATGCGGCAGGCTTGATCAGGACAGAGGCAGCAAATCCAGTGCTAGCAGTATCATCGTAAGATGGTTTTTTGGGCTGATTTTTTTGGTGGACGACCCTATGGCAATAGCAGCGTTACTGCCATCAATCGGGACTTGTTTTGCAATCCTATAGGTGGAAGTCTTTAATGATATGATTTTCGGGAAAAGGTCAGAATCATAGTGATCGTCAATCATGATGACCGACGATACTAGCGGCGGCTAGGGTTTGATCGTCAATCATATGCGCCCCCTTCAGATTTCTCGTTCATAAATTTACTTATGACCATAAAAATATTTAATGTGTAATGAAAAAAAATTTATAGTCATAAAGTATATTACAGCATTGCGACCAAATATCAGAAAATATTTTCAAGTGTTGTAACCAAAAACATGAAAATATTTTATTTTCCTCTGTTAAAGATTTTCCTTGCACAATATTTTCCTGCAAACAAATGGGGGATTTCAGTTTTTATATTTTCATTGTAACCAATCTCTAAACCTCCTTTGTTACTTTTATTGTAATTTTGTTGGTTATTAATTTGAATTGAATTGATTATATTAGTCTCTATGGATACGACTCTACTTACTCATATACTACAAAATCCAATCAATAGAGTAATATGAATTATTTTTTATGGATTCAACACCCGTCAAATTTTGGCGCCGTTGTCGGGGACTTAGTACTAATTGGTTTTATTTGTTTTGATGACTATGTTTGACTGTGGGAGCAACTCAACCATGACTCTCGAGGAGATGATGATGTTGATGGTAGAAAACACACTCCAATATCAATAAATGAATGATGCAAGGATTTAAAATTTGGAAGGCCAAATGAGTCAGATTATCGCCTCACTGAGTAAGTTGGAGAATCAAGGTAAGTTTTGATCTCAAGATGAATTCAAAAATGAAACTGTTAACCTGGAGTCTAGGCCAAGCGTCTGTGATAACTTGGGCTCAAGTTTAAAACTTGATTTAGATAACCAGAAAAGAATTAATAATATTAATGAATCAAAATTGAAAATTACGAAATTTGTAGTCCACCAAATTCCTTTGAAGGAAAGTTTGTCAAAAAAACAAAAGAGAAGAGGAATATGGTGAGCTAAAGAACATATTTTTGGATGTTGAGATTTATGACCCATTTAATGATTTTTTAAACAAATTTCTGATGTGATGGACAATATTGTGAAATATTCGTTGCTTATTCATTTGGGGATAATTTTTTATGGATAAATTGATGCTATTGATTTTGATCTTTTATTGAATTGTGAGCTGAAGGAAACCGTTAAGGTATTGAGCATTGAAGAACTTGGTACAGAAAAATTACCATGGGACACCGGTTGAATGGAAAGGCGTCGAGCTAAATGACGTTAAACAAATGCACGTTTTGGGAGGCAACCGAAAATTTTATTTTTATTTTTGCTTTCATTTTCATTTTTTTTAGTTTAATATTTTTTTATGTTTCAAAGCAAATACGTGTATTATTTTCAGTTGTCTTCAACTATAGTTGTCTGGTACTCCACTATCAGAGATCATCGTTGTTGCCCCAAATCGCTACCAATCGTACTCTATCAACAGAATCTTCTCCGGCCATCATTGACTCGCCAACCACAGTCTTAGCAGCAACAACCGCAAGTCACTCCATATCACCATTGCCCACTTTTGGTTGTATCTTTCTTGTCCTTCATCTTTATTTGCTTTCTTTTTGACATGCATGAAGACATTTATGATTTTAAGTGTGGGGGAAGGGATTTTGCTGAAATTTTTGAATTTTTTACACTTGCTTTTTAAATTATTTTTCATTTTGATTGTCTTATGTAAGCACAACTCGAGTAAAAAGGATGCTTTGGCTAATTAAACAAATACCAATTCTGACTTATCTAACTATGTTTTGATATTGAGAACCAATTTAAGAAACAGAGGCCCAATTGACTGAAATCTGAAAGTGGCTTTATAAGATGCTCATCCTCGATTGAATGTTGAAAAGTGAAACATGATTGTATAATTTGCATGTGCTTAACTTGGACTAAGCCTATATTTAGATTCTTTGTAACATGGAAGCTTTATCGAGACCTTACTTTAACTCTAACATTGATCTTGATGGCTATTTTCTGCTTGTGAGTTCCAAAAATAAATAATATGAGCCTTACGAGGCTAGTAATCGGGTAAAGTCTCTTTCATAGGACCGCTAGAGGAAGAGCAAACTGCTGCTAAAAACTGAGTAAAGACTCATTCATTCGGAGAGAAAAAAAAAAGAGAAAAAAATAAGCAATAGAAAAAGTAAAAAAAATATAGAAAGTTTTCTGTAAAAAATAAGAAATAAAAGAAAAGAAAAATAAAAAAAATGTTATGGCTAGTGTCTAGGGACCCCACCAAGTGAAATGTACAATTCAATAAAAGATCGGAATAAATCTTCTCATGGCTACAAACAACTCTAAATAGAAAGCTAAGGTAAACTCTCAACTTTAAGAACAATTAACTGCATGTTTATGTTTATAATTGGTAAAAATTCTTTGGGTTAAGTTTTCGAGCAAGGTCATATGCTTTCGAAAAAGAAATCTATCAATTGGACTACCGTAGCTTTAAAAGGCTCTATATCAAAATATTGGTGAAAATAAGTCAGTCTGTGCGAAAATGTTTAGGGTCTTTTGCTTGATGTAGTTCCTTCTTCTTTTGATTTTATTGTTTGCTTGAGGACAAGTAAGAGGCAAGTGTGGGGGAATTTGATAATTCATAAATCTCATTTGTTTCTTACCTATTTCATTTAATTATTTGAATGATTTGCTGCTGATTTTATGATGATTTTATGCCTATTTGGGTTATGAATGATATTTGAGCTTATTTGGCAAGTTGAGAGACTATAGAAGCATTTTTCGGGATATTTGAGCAAATTAGAATTAAAGAGCTTTTATTTCCAAATTGAAGACAAAGACTTCCAGATTTAATTTAGATTTTATTCTCTTTTGTCATTCTCCTATTTTATCTTTACCTTTTAAGTTATTTAGGAAAACTCAATTTTTTGTTTAGGCTTTCTATATAATTAGGATATCTCTATCCTAATTATTTTAGGATTTATTTTTAGCATAAATAGGGGAAGAAATCTCATTTTTAGAATCATCTTTTGTTTGGTCCTTATGACCAACTTCTCATTCTTTAATGAATTATTTTGTTTTCTTTTTAATTATTTTTTGTTAATTTCCATTAGCTTTTGGTTGAGGATTAAACTTGAAGCCAATTACATATTGTGACGCTTGTTCTTAATCTTTCTTTCGAATTTTAGTTTTTGATTAAACTGGTAATATCTTTCTCATTATACTTTTTATTTCTTCAATTTGGTCAATTGTTGTTTTTGGAATTATAACGAATTATTATTTTCATTAAATTTATATTGTTCATAGTTTAATGGAAAATTGTATCAAACAATTTCTTTTACAAGTCTTCGTGATTTATTCAATTTAAATAAATCTTTATGCTTGATCGTCATAATTTTTGTTTAAGGGTGGTTCTTCAAAACTTAATGCTTTTGGACGATTAAATCTTGTCTGCTTCTTGCAAGTGCGTCTGATAATCGAGGGTTTTTTATTTAGCTTATCTAAAATCAATCTCATATTTAGAAAAAGAATTTAACTATAGTGTTCATTGTTATAACCAATTAATTGATATTTCAAAAATTTGTTTTTATGCCTATGGTTAATTGCAATTAAGTTGAGAGTATCCTTAATCGAAAGAATTTTTATTCATTTATATTTTTCATCCTTTAGATTTCAATTTTTATATTTTTGTTACAACCAATATATAAACCCCCTTTATTTACTTTTATTGTAATTTTGTTGGTTATTAATTTGAATTGAATTGATTATATTAGTCTCTGTGGATTCGACCCTACTTATGCATATACTATAAAATCCAATCAATAGAGTAATAAGAATTATTTTTGGTGGATTCGACACCGGTCATGGAGCTGCAAATCCCACATTCAGAAGTGGCAAAAGCACATGTTGAAGAAAACAATGAAGAGCAGCTCTTTGTGGCAACGTGTTTTGCAGCTTAGAACAGCTCAAGTGAGTCTTGGTTGATAGATAGCGGTTACACAAATCACATGACCAATAATTGAACTCTCTTTGTAGAGATAATTAGACTTTTATCTCTAAAGTGAGGATTGGAAATAACCAGCTTAATCTAGTAAAAGGAAAAGGCACCGTGGAAATTGACAGCTTTAAAGGTTTGAGGCATATATCTGATGTTTTATACGTACCTAATATTGATCAAAATTTGTTGAGTGTGGGCAGCTTCTTAAAAAAGGTCACAAGGTCTTTTTTTACGATAAATGGTGCTTTATAAAGGATGAAATGGGTAGAAATGTGTTTAAAGCGATGATGAAGTCTAGGAGTTTTACTCTTAATTTGCTGGAAAATGGACAAACATCGCTCTCATGTCATTTAAGTAATGCAAATTTGTGGCACAAAAGGTTGGAGAACTTTTATCATGTTGGAATTCTGTTTGTGCAGAAAAATGACTTTCTGAAAGGCATCCCACCATTCAAAGAAGAGCTGGATGATTGTGTAGCTTATCTCTTTGGAAAGCAAATTAGAAAACCATTTCCTCGAACCACATGGAGAGCATTAAACAAGCTGCAGCTGGTGCATTCAGAAAACATCATCTTTAAATGGTAATCGATATTATATTATATTTATTGATGATTACACCAGATTTTGTTGGATTTATTTCTTCAAATCAAAATCTAAGGTTGTTAGCATATTTTATAAGTTTAAAAATCGGGTGGAGAATTAAAGTAATTGCACCATACGTACAATAAGGTCTGACAATGGAACATAGTACAAAAATGCAAATTTTGATAAATTTTGTGAGGATGCAGGTATTGAGCAACAACTCACAACGCCTTACACCCCCTAACTGGACGATGTAAGTGAGAGAAAAAACAGAAGCATCATGGAGATGGTGAGGTGCTTGATTCATGAAAAAGAGCTACCTAAAAGTCTTCGGGCAGAAGCTTTAAGTACTACTGTTTTCTTGCTAAATAGACTCCCAACTAGAGAAATTGAAGGCAAAACACAATTTGAGGTCTGGTTACAAGCCAGATTCGTAAAATCTAAAAAATTTTGGTTGCCTATGTATCTCATGTGCATCAGGTGAAGAGAGAAAAACTCAATAAGAAGGTTGAACCCGGTGTATTTATTGGATACAGTAGCACATCCAAAGCTTATAGAATTTTCCAACCTCAGAATTGGAAAATTATTGTAAGCCATGATGTCAAATTCATGGAGGAGAAGCAATAGAATTGGGAGGATCCAATAGATATAGAACCTCCTAAATTCTCTCAAAAACTTGATGACAATATTGATGATGTTCCAGTTCGTGGCATAAGATCATAATTTGATATTTATGCATGAAATAATGTTGTTGTTTTTTGAGCCTATAGAGTTCAATGAAGCAATGAACGATGATAAATGGAAAGCTTCCATGAAAGATGAGCTACGAATGATCGAAAAGAATGACAAATAGGAGTTGATGGACAGACCTCAGGATCGAAAGATAATTGGGGTAAAATGGGTTTATAGGACCAAGCTCAATGCTGATGATTTAGTGAATAAATATAAAGCTAGGCTAGTCATGAAAGGGTACAATCAAGTCTTCGGAGGGTTGTAGCCAAAGGCTATAACCAAATAGATAGTATTGGTTTCCATAAAAAAAAATTCCCCTATTGTGAAGCATGTGTCAATTAGGTTAATTTTTTCCATCAGTGCTTTGTATAATCTTGGATTAGAGCAACTAGATGTAAAAACTACTTTTATGCATGGTTAAACTGCATTAAGAAATCTATATGTCTCAACCTGAAGGATTTGTAGAAGTAGGTAAAGAGAAATATGTATGCTTGCTTAAAAAATCTCTGTATGGCTTGATACAATCCCCTAGGCGGTTATCTTATATTTGATGAGTTTATGCTAAATCTGAATTTCAAAAGAAGTAATTTTGATTCATGTGTTTACTATTTGAAATTAACACATGATTCATTTATACATGTATTTGCTTTTGTCTATTGATGACATGTTGATTGCTAGTAAACATAAATCTGAAATTTCTAAGTTGAAGTTGAAACTTAATTCTGAGTTTGAGATAAAAGACCTAGGAGAAGCTAATAGTATTTTAGGTATTAAAATACATAGGGATAGAGTTAAGGGAACACTGAAAATTACTCAGGACACTTATGTAGAGAAATTACTGACTAATTTTGGAATGGATAATGTAACAATTGTTTCCACACCCCTATGAGCCCATTTTAAACTTAAGGCTAGTACTGAACTTATGACTAAAGAAGAATTTGATTTTATGAAAAATATTCCATAGCAGAATTTAGTTGGTTCTTTTATATATGCAATGGTGTGTACTAGGCATGGTATAGCTCATGGTGTTAGTGTGGTTAGTAGATTTATGTCAAAGCATAATAAACCACATTGGTTAGTTGTTAAATGGTTAGTCAGGTATTTGAAAGGCTCTTTGCATACTAGTCTCTTATATAAAAGTCCATTGGCAATACGGTGTTTATGTGATTCTGTAATTCTGATTTTGCATTAAACCTTGATAAAAGAAGGTCTGTTACAGGTTGTTGCTTTACTTTGGGTGAAAATTTAGTAAGTCGGAAATCAAGCTTGCAGCATATAGTTGCACTTTCAACTACATAAGCTGAATATATAGTCTTGGCTGAAGCTATTAAAGAAGCTTTGTGGTTGAAGGAAATAGTGTCTAAACTTGGTATTAGTCAAGATAATATAACTATATTTTGTGATTCTCAGCATGCTATTCATTTATGCAAAATTGCTATGTTTCATGAAAGGACTAAGCACAATGATATTAAATTACATTTTGTGAAAGATGTTAGTTTTAGTGCTATATATGTTGAAAAGGTGCATACTGTTGTGAATCATGATGATATATTAACTAAGGCATTTTATGTTTCCAAGTTTTAAGATGATTTGAGGAGGTTGTAAGTGGTGCAGTCCTTGACTTTGTGTCAAGAGAACTGTGTGTAAATACTTTGAATACTGAGTTGAAGTGGAATGTGCATGGAGTCCAAGATGGAGATTTGTAGTGGCCAATATTAGGTGTTGACACTTAGGCCCATTCCGGAGTTAAGCCCAATCTTAGGCCTATTTCGGTGGATTTGGTATTTAAGCAGCCTAACCCTGCTTCTCTCTTTAATCTCTGCGTATTCTCTTCTCTCAATATAAGCAGCTTCTCTTTTTCTCTCTCTTTTTCTTTTGGATTTTCTCTTTGATTCCTTGTGATTGTTTTTCGCCTGCATCAAGTGTCTGAGAAGATTATATTAGAATGAGACTGGGCTATTTGCGATGGAGAAAGTATTCTTTGGTTTTGTCTCATATGTTTGGATAGTTTAGGATTTCTTCATCATCTATAAAGATCTTTCGCGATAGATCTTTAGTTCACTACAAGAAAACAGTTAATATGTGATTTGTCACAAAAATTATTGTCACAAAAAGGCTATTATTTGTAACAATAAAATTTTTATCGTCACAAAAATTAGTTTTGTGAAACTTTATTGCAAAATTGTCACATATAATATGTTTTCGTGACAAATTTTTAAGATCATAACTAATAAGTTTTCGTTACAACTTAAGTTGTAACTTATAATTTAGAAATTGTAACAATAAAAAATTTATTGTCACAAAAATTATATATGTAAAAACATAAAAATCTTGTTACAAATAATTTATTAGTTTCGTGATAATAACTTTAAATTGAAACAAAAAAAATACTTCAGTTACAAGTTACAGTTGTAACTAAAAATATTCAGTGTGTGACAATAACTTTTTATTATCATGGAAACAATATATATGACAACATAAAACCTTGTTGCAAGAAATATATTTATTTTGTGACAATAATTTTAACTTCAAACAAAAAAATATTTTGGTTACAAGTAAAAGTTGTAACTAAAACTATTCAATACGTGACAATAAATTTCTTAACGTCACAAAAACTATATCTGTGACAACAAAAAAAGTTTGTTGCAAAAATTATTTTACTTTTGTGATAATAAATTTAACTTAAAACAAAAAATACTTCAGTTACAAGTAATAGATAGTGACTAAAACAATTTCTACGTGACAACAAATTTTTTATTGTTACAGACACTATATGCATGACAACATCAAAAGCTTGTTGCAAAAAAATTATCATTTTTGTTACATAAGTATAACTTGAAACAAAAAAATATTTTATGTTACAATTAAATGTTGTAATTAAAAATATTCAACATGTGACAATGTATATTAATTGTCACAAAAACTGTATGTGTGACATTATAAAAACTTGTTGCAAAAAATATATTTCTTGTGACAATATTTTTAACTTGAAGCAAAATCAATACTTTAGTTACAAGTAAAAGTTGTAACTAAAACTAATCGATATGTAACAATAAAATTTTATCCTCACAACTACTATATTCGTGACAACATAAAAATGTGTTGCGAAAAATATATGACTCTTGTGATAATAAGTTTAACTTGAAACAAAAAAACACTTTTGTTATAAGTAATGGTTGTAACTAAAACTATTCAATATATGACAACAAATTTTTTATCGTCAATAAAATTATATAAGTGACAACATACAAAGCTTGTTGTAACAAAATTATAATTTCTGTTACAATAATTTTAACTTGAAACAAAAAAACTACTTATGTTACAATATAAGTTGTAACTAAAGCTATCCAATATGTGTCAATAATATTATTATCATCACAAAACTATAAGTGTGACAACATAAAAAAAACTTGTTACGAAAAATATATTATTTTGTGAAATAATTTTAATTTGAAATAAAAAATACTTCAACATGTGACAACACATTTTTATTGCCACAAAAACCCGCTGTTATGAAATGTTATAGAAAATGTATAACAAGTGTATTGAAATGCTGTAAGACAAGTTTAGATTTTATAAGGAGTTATACAATATGTATTGGAAAGGTATAAGAAAGCTAAACTATTGATGAAAAGTTGTACAAATTGTATTGAAAAATTATAGTAAAGATGAAAAGTTATAAAAAAAAAAAAGTAAAGAACGTATGTAATAGTTATATGTTTTATGAAGGGTAATATAAAATGTATATGAAAATTATAGTGTGTATAACAAATTAAAGAAAATGTATAGAAAAGTTAAAAGTTACAGGCTACAAAAGTTAAATGAAAAGTTATTGATAGGCTGAAAATATATAGAATATCAAATAATTTTGTGAGAAGCACGAGTCGATTCCACGAGAATTAATATTGGGTTCCAAGTCTACTAAAGTTACCTAATGGTTAAACGAATCAAAAGGTCGAGTTTAAATATATGTAAATTAAACTAAAATGGCTATGGGATATAGTAAATACAAATAATTCGAGATAAATTGGATGAGATAGTTAGGGGTCAACTTCACTTAATTAATTATTATGAAATTCTATCTTCTAGTTACCTAATTCGTTCTTCCTAAGGTTGGTAATCTTCTCAAAAGTATTTACCTATTCAAATCAAATAAATAAACCTACCTACTAAAGATATCAATAAACTAACTTAGACCAAGTGAACTTATCAAACCTCTAATGCATAAAGTACTTTGAAAAACCCGATAAATCGGAAAACCACGAGATAAGGTCATATAAGGTTCAATATATATAGTTTCATTCCTATTCGATCGAATCAATCTAAATAGAAACTAACAACATGCTATCAATAGGCCACCAATAACAAGCATTAAGTATAATATATATCAAAACCCAAGGTGGAAGAAAATTTGAATTAAATAAAGGGTTAACTTTAAAAACCCCATCTGTAGTTTCACTCATTTTTAAAAAGGCCCTTGTGTTATTTTTTTTCAAAAGGGCTCTTGTGGTTACAAATGTTAGTAAAAAACGGATTTTCTCTTAACAAAGTTAGTTGTGCTGAGTTGGCAAAGGTTATTTACAGAAAACTCCAAATTTTGCAAATTTTAAAGCAAAATGATATGGTAATTCGCCTTGCTAACTCACTATAACTAACTTTGTTACGAAAAAAAACCGTTTAATTGCTAACATTAGATACCATAATGGCCCTTTTAAAAAAAATTAACACAAGGGTCTTTTTAAAAACGAATGAAACCATAAGGGGAGTTTTTAAAGTTAACCCTTAAATAAACTAAGAAAAGATGTTCATAATACAATAAGTAATCAAGATCCATTTACCCTAACTAAAAAGATTTAGTTCATAGATAAAGTAAATGCAAACATCATGTCCAAAGGTAAATTAAACATGTTTCAATAGAAAAGAGTAGAAGAAAATAATAATGAAACACAAAAGTTGGCCGAATTCTTGTGTTTGATAGCTCTCGAATCTTCAAGATCATTCCCCAATTGACTATGCACGAACTTATTGAGAGTTTGCCCCCAAAGCTTTCTAAAACTCTCAAAAAAATCTCCTTTTATTCGTGTTGATGGTTCCCTCTAAGTAGTGGAGAAGTTAGAGTTCGAATGGGACTAGGATTGTGCAACTAAAAGATAACTCAGCACAAGTAACTTTGAATCCGTTTTTGGCCGGAATAGAGCCTGAATCTGAAAATCGCTATTAGAGATAAAGTTGTGTATTTATCTCTTATCTTTTTGTTCCAATTTGAATTGCCTCAATCCGATATCTTATGAAGAAGTTATTGTCAAAATACTAAACATTGTCTAAACTGATAAAAATCGGCAATCTGAATTTCAGCTCCAACTAAAGTATTTATCACTTTATGTCCCAAATGTACTCCTAATTATATCGAACATGCACAAGTACTCCAAAAGTGCACGAAACGAGCTAAAAATAATAAAAAGCTAATGAAAAACATAGAAACCTCAATTTAATAGAAAATGTGTTAAATTAAACTTCAAATCTACTCAAACATGGATGAAATTATCCTAAAACATACAAAATAACTATATAAAATACACACTTAACAGTTATACATCATATGAAAATTTATATAAAAAGGGAAATGCATGTGATAGTTGTTGTTTCTATAAAAAGTTATATAAAAGAATAAGAAAGTTATGGAAAAATTATAGTTTCTATGAAAGTTACATAAAAAAAATGTTGAGGAAAGTTTTAGATTATATGAAAAATTATAGAAAAATGTATGAGAAAGTTATAGTTAAATGAAATATATTGAAAATAAATATGATGAAAATTGTAAAAAATTTATAACATTAACGAAAAATTATAACTGACATGAAAAAGAAATTATAATAAAATTAAAAAAATCTATATAAGAGATTACATGAACTTTATATGTTTTATGATAAAATATTACATTTATAACAAATTTAAAATTGTTGGCAAAAAGAGAAAAAAAAATTTGAAGAATTGGAAGCGGGAAGTTTAAGAGCCAAACCCCTTCCTCTCCTTCGTCTTCATCAAGCACCTCCGCCTCTACCTCCATCGTCTTGCACCTCCGCCGAATCCGTATCCATCGCTCCAGTCTCCATATCGCACATCCTCCATCTTAATCAAGCACCTCCGCCTTTTCCTCTTCGTCATCTTGGACACCTTTACTCTGCCTCAGCCTTTGTCTCCATCACACCTCTTCTATGGCTCTCCCTCCGCTTCTGCTATCTTGTCGCGCCTCTGCTTCGCATCCAACTTCGACTCCGGAAGTAAGTCCTTATCCTTGTTTCTCCGTTCTTCATTCGTTTTAATGGAGTGTCTATTCTACTTTCGGCTGAAATCTTTTGGAATAATTGATCATTGACTATTTCAACTGATTTAGCGATTTGAATTGCATTGATTTCGTTCCCATGTTTAGGGATAAAATCGGATACCCAATTGTGGAGCCAGCTCATATGGTAATTACCGAATTGTTATTTGCTAGGACATTTGCTGGAGGCGTTAAAGAATTTGGCCTGAAGTCTATGTGGAGGAGCCCAAATGGCAAAATCAGAAACATCTTAAACGGTTTGTGACTGGTTACTGCGGCTCTAATAACTGTTGTGATATTGTTCATTTCGTACTTCCATTGATTTTTTTTTCATATGAATATGTTTGGAACTTCAGTGATGATTTTATGCTTCCAGAAGCAATGATCTTTGAAGTTCTTGGTACTTGAACAACTCCTAATATTAAGGTAGTATAACACATTGCTTTCAAAGGTACTTCTGAACTTTTATAATTTGCTACAGCTATTGAGTATTGATTGTTGTCAAGATACACTTCAAATAAATTGCATGTAATTATTTAACAAAAAGAAGTATTTATTGGCTGTTTGTTTCCCTTCTACTAATCAGTTTACTATTTCATTTGATTTATTTTCTTATGCTGTAGTTCATAATATCATTCACAGACTTGACTCGCCAATGCGTTTTTGTCCCTTTTTTTCTGTATATTTCAACTTCACTATGGTGTTTTTTCAAGGAAGAGACTTGTAGTAAAATTGTTCATATGCAAGAATTTTTTGGTGTCCTTTCACAGCTGCAGGATATTTAACTCGTAATAGAGAGTTTTTTGAAACTTTAATTTGTATGCATTATATGATGATTGATTAATAGATAATAAGTTGTTACAGTGGTCCAAATTTTATATTTGATCATTTTGACTCTGATTTTATGATCATCTTATCAGACAGAACACTCACTGCTATGATTCACCATTGGTGCCGGCTCGTCCGCAAAGATTCACCGTCGACATTCAACAGCCAAGCTTCAGATTCCGGTCACATTGGACGGCCGATAGGTTAGTTTTCTTATTTTGCAGCTTTAAAGGAATGGATGATTTTGCTATGATTATTGAATTTTTTGGTTGCAACTTGAATGCTTGATCTAAGTTAATTTGTTATAGATAAGAATTATTTCTTGAAGCTACTAATCTAACTCATAAGCTTCTCCTTTTGTAATTATTTTGTTGCAATTTGTTAATCAGGAATTGGTGATTTTTGTCTAGTTGGCAGCTTTTTTCATTTCTATTGTGGTTATTGTGTGCTGAACTTGAAGAAACTCAGGTTATATACATGTACTATTTGTAGCACATTAGAACTAGCTATAAGTTTCATAAAATATTTAATCTTCATGTCTGTAGAACTAGCTCTAATTGCTTTCATATACTTTTATATTTTGTAACTTATTTAACGATAATGTGATTACATCAGGCTCATGTATCCAACTATTTTTATTTTGGGAGCAAGATTGGTTACTTACTGTCCATTATTTTGATGACTGTCTATTATTTTGATGGGGCGAAAGATTCACCATTCTTTGGCTTTAGATTATAATGGACTAAAGCAAAATGACTCATTAAACTATCTGAGCTTCTTTTATGTGAAGTCACGGATAGCTGTTGCAACTCCACTTTAGGGTCAATTGGAAACAACCTCTTTGTAATTACAGAGGTAAGGTTGCGTACACCCGACCCCCCCTTACCCTACTTGTGCGGGAGCCTTGAAGGCATTGGGGTAATGTTGTTGTTGTTGTTGTTGTTGAGCAAGATTGGTTACTTAATGTAATAGTCTAGTAATGGCTACTTAAAAGCTTCTAGTAAAAGGATTGAGAGTATAGAGGAAAACTGTATATCCAAATGGTTTAATGAAGTTTATTTTAAAATGGATTTAGCATTCAGGGGAATACATGTGTAGTTTTCATTTTCTTTAAGTAGATGGCATTACTCTGGAAGTTTTTACACGTGCGAAAGTATGCCCATTTATCGTAGTAGAAAAGTAGGAGTTATATTTTCTAGCTCAATGGGTTCAATGATGTTGCTGAGTTAGTATATGTTGAATTCATAGAATCTTTTGAATATGTGAATAATGTTGTGAGGTGCAACTTAGGAGAGAATTTCACTGCTGGAAAAACACCAATGACAACACATGTTTCACTTAGTCAAATAGATTGATATCAGAACATGATTTACATATGTTTAGACTTTTAGTTTGTTGTTCATATAGTTTCAATATCTCATCAGAATGGAAGTAAGACTAATAAGAACTAAAGAGTTTATTGACTTTTATTTTGAGTGATTGATTTATGGGTAGAGTAAAGCATATCTTTGTTTCATAAAATATTTGTCTCTTCCGCATTTCCCTCATAACCGGTTTTGAAATGAGTGCTTCTTGCTTATGTGTTTTGTTTTAAAGATAGGGTTTCAGCTAGCGTGAGCTTTCTGTGTGCTAAGTTGCATAACTGTAATCTTTTTTTTTCAGACAGTGGCTCTAGTGGTGTAGGGTGATCTTGGTTCAAACTTCACTAATAGTGTTTTTTGTCTATGGAACACTTCTCAGAAAGCTATGAAACAAGTTAACTTCCTGTTTTATTTTATGCTTACACCTTAGTCGTTATGGTATTCATATTTTTATTTGTATGTGTTAAATTCCACTGGTTTCTTTGCAATCTGAGTAACTTAATCATCGACTTAGGACTGGTTGTGAGATTTTTCTAGGGATTGTCTTTTCCTGAATATGAATTCATTTATAGACATGAGAAAAATCATTGTTGTCAAACTACAAGATCCGACCACCTATATTAGACAGGTTTTATATTTTTTCGATTGCAAGAAGTTTTGAAGTTTCTTTAGATCATCATGTTCTTAGCAGGTTTGGGTGCCTTCTTACTTGGCAGTAAAAACATTGAAATGGTTTGGGAATGATTTTTATTGGGATTTCTCTCTGTTGCTGCTTACCATGCATCGTAATTCATAGCAATATTATCAGCTGCTGCAGGGTAGGTGTGTGAAAATAGCTACTTTTGTTTAAACTGAGATTAAATTTTAGACAATAAGTGTCTTCCCATTAGTTTTGATGTATGCACTAGTACAAAATGGCCTATATGGTCGCACCATTGTAGTCGGTTGTGACCGAAACTGTTTGGAAAAGCGTTTAAAAAAACGTGGAGCTGTTATTTGGGTTATGGATTACATAGAATGTTTTGTTTATAGATTACATAGCGTAAAGTTGGCATGTAGTTCTGTCAAATTATTACTTCTGGCATGGCTTCCAGTCAGCTATTTCTTTCTTTATATCTTGGTTCATTAATTTTTCGTTACAAATAATTGAGCATTTGGTTGCATGGCTTTGTTATGAGAAATCTGAAATCACGTTATTTTTTGCGTTTCTGATTTCCGGAAACGCTACCTTGGTTAGCTATTTGGCATGTGAAAATAACTTCTTGCTGTTTTTATGTTGACTTATATGTGGTACTTTATGTCTTTGGTTTTCTGCAAGTGATGTACAGGATGGTAATTGTTTGTGGATTCAAGTCAATATGCACAACACTATCTGTCTGGCCACTTGCAAACCACTAGAGTTTGAATATTGGTTATTTCCTGTTTTATTATAATCCTTTTTCTTGTTAAATGAGACTTAAGATACTTCTTTGCGTTGTGTTTATGAACTTGAACTAGTCAACTGAGATATGCAATAGCTGATATACTAATAAGTAACATACTGACGACATATAGGGATTTGTTGTTGGAAAAATGAGAATTTTATGTTATTTTCAAAAGAATATTTTGTGATATTTTTTGTTGAGAAAAATATTTTGTGGTCAAAATTGTTTATGGTGGAAGTTACAAACTTTATTTCCTTCATAAAAGTGAGTTTTAAGTGTGTTTAATTCTCCAATGGTTATATTTTAATTAAGTGTTTGTAACTACCGTCGGTTATGGTTTTAAAGGGTTTTTTATTTATTGTTTTATAACAACTCTTTTGATAGACTATAAAAAGATGAGTGGGTTTTCTTTTGTGATGAATCCAAGTTTTACTCTCTTCTCTCTCCTCTTTTTTGGATATGATAAGCATTTCTGATTCCTGTATCCAAACTCAAATCGAGTTTGAAGGAGTTGTTTAATCATGGGAGGAACTACGAAGTATCCTTTAAGGACAGAATCTCCTACTCGACTCAACTCATCCTAACCATTAACTCGTGATTTATGCCATTTTTGTGTCTCAGAATCAGCCTCCGAGTTTAGAAGGAATGTTTTTCAAATTCTTTCATTTAGTGGGTTGAAATATTTATTGAAGTTGAGATTAGAATCTCGGTTTTTTGGAATTTCAGCTTTGAGCGCAGCTGATTGTTTGTGGCATAACTTGAGATATATAAATCGATTTTATGTGTTTTTAGTGACGTTAGAAACTTAAGATATATATGTTTGTATGAGTAGAAGAAAGTTTTGTCAAATAACTTCATTTACATGTTCAAAATTTGAGTTGAATTGGACTCACGAAATCTGGAACTGAGCATATTTCAGGTTTGCAAAAATGTTAGTAAACATGTGTGATTATATGAGTATAATTTTGGTGCATTTACCTTGAAATTTGATGGTTTATAATTTCTTGTAAACTTGAGGCATATGAAAACATGTTTTTGTGAGTCATTTGACTAAGTATATATGTATATGAGTTTCATATTTTATATGTTAGATATATACTTGAGATATTTGATGGTGAAATTATTTGTTAAGATTTTTATACAAATAAAATTTCACATGAGAAACCGATAAGACACCATATGAAAAATGAGAGGGTTATCATCCCAATTTGAAATATTCAAAATTGTGGGGGTATTTTATTAAAGTGGTTCTTATCGAATTTATGAAAAGAGAAATATGTTCAAACTTTATGTTTGTATGTTTATAGATTTTGTTGAACATATTGATGTGTATGGAAATAATATCTTTGAGACAAAGTACATAAATTCTTTATGAATGTTTTCAATAAAGACTAGAGAGATTTCCAATTTTAAGTATTGTTTTAAATGATGACCCGGTGCACCTATTTTTCAAATTGAGTTTGAAAATGATAATTTGATGAAAGGAAAGAGAACTTCGAAAAGAAAGTTTTGGTGAAAATTTTTATAAGTGCTTAGTTGAAGATGAACTTTTGTTGTTTGCAAAACTATTTCATCTTTTGAATCAAAGTATTTGCAATAAGCCTTTTATTTTGAGTTTTGTTCTATTCTTTGGAATATATAACTTGTGTTTTAGTTTATGATCCGCCAATAATTATGGTTCTTCTATATTTTCTTTTTTTACTATAGCTTCTTTTTATAATTGAGTTCACCACATGGGTGTTAGAATTCCCTTTCAAAATAAAGTTTTTATATATGGTGCAACTTGAGGGGTATGTAGAGCCTGGACATGGATCAAAAGTTGAGAAAGTCTTTGTATGGTTCAGTAACAAGCACCTAAATAATGAGTTGAGAAATTTTGATCTCTTAAGGTGGATATATGTGTATATACTAAAGTGATTAATGGTATATGTGTGTTTATCTTTATTTCGAGTATTGATGTTGTCGATAGAATAAAGATAATCTTATTATCAATATTTGTCATGAAAGACATAAGAGAAGCTAATGTGATATTGGGTATGTAAATCATAAGGATGAATGAGAGTGTCTTGTTAACACAAGAACACTATGTTGAGAAACTTATTGAGAAGTTTGAATTTTATGATGTAAATCATGTGAGTATCCCTTATGATTCCAATAATCAAGCAAAGTTTTTATATATGACGTAAATCCAAGTATGTATTTGTACTTGATGAGTTTCATACATTGAGACATAACATATGTTATGTGAGCAAGTATACACATAATCTAATCATTGATTAGAGAGAAGCCATATTGAGGCTTAAGAAATTGATGCCGTGGGACTTAAGACACAGGATTGGCTCGGTTTGTCTTGGGCTGGGACTTGCACAACCAACAGCTCGTTAGAGGGCTAAGTTGTGTGTTCAACGTGGCTTCTCCAATGCTCAAGTTAGTGTGGCATGGGGGGATGATGTAGATATTACTAAAAAGGTAGGTTGTGTGTGTATTACCTGGGGACGTGTGCCCTTATTCCTTTTATAGGAGGGTAGTGTAACTTAGATGACTGTCATGTGTCCGGTCTTTCGGGTTAAGGAATGTTTAGATGATTGACATGTGCCTCAATCCTCTTGACTTGGTGGGCAAGTTCCTTAAGTACGCTTTATGGGCCATGTTGGTGCTGGGGTTTTATGTACCCTGCTATCAGATGTCCCCCCCTTGGTCGAGGTAGACTCTTTAGGGTCAAGCATCGGCTTTATGTGCCTTTGGCGGATCAGATTTATTTTGAGATTTCGAAGATGGGTTGAGACAAAATGCGTCGCATCATTTTGTCTCTCTTTCTAGAGATATCTCCCCTCAGGTTGGTTTGAACTCTTTAGGGTTCGAGCAGGGCCGTAAACGAACCGAGCCGAGCTCGAACATTGACTGTTCAAGCTCTGTTCATTTAAATTTTATCGAACACGAACCGAGCTCGAGCTTGGTTAAACCGAGCCCGAGCCGAGCTCGAGCCGAGCTTCAAGCCTATCTCGAGCTTTGTTTAAATGAAGAGCTCAGCTTATAAAAAAGATAGAATACGTAAGATGAAAAATCAGATATGAATGATCTAAACACCACAAATGATTTTCACTGTACTAAGATGAGGAAGAGGAGTGTTGTATTGGCGGCTGCGTTTTTTCAGAGGAAAATGATATTAGAGTTTTACTGAGCATATAGAGATTGATGAATATATATAGTAGGGATTGGATTGGATTCGAATTGCCTTTATTAGGCTTTATATCTGTCTTTTCTCTTTTTTATCTATATTTAATATATCACTTTATACATATTTTTCCTTTACTCTTTATCTTATATTTTTATATTTTTCTTTATACATTTTTATATCCATTTTACACATATACTATTTTATATTTATTCATAATCTATCTATTTCATAAATATAATGTATAAAGTTTTCAAATATGTTAACGAGCCTAATAATAATCCTGTTGGTGAACTAGTTCGCTAGCCTTTTATCGAGCATGTTCACGAGCTTTCGAGCCGAATATCCCCTTGTTCAAGCTTGGTTCGTTTACGATAATGAGCCTAAAATTTTATTCACGAACAAGCTCATTTATTAACGAACCGAGCTCGAACGAGCTTTGATCGAGCCGAACGCCGAGTAGTTCACGAGTAGTTCGGCTCGTTTACAGCCCTAGGTTCGAGAAGCTTCTTAGGAGGTTTGTCGGACTTGTAGAGACAAAATGCATGTTTCCAGAGATGTCCCCCCCCTTGGGTCATTTCAAACTCTTTAAGGTTCGAGAAGTTGAGTTTTGTATAAAGGCGGGGCATTAAAGTGGCTCGTCGGAATACATGATGACCGATCTTCGAACTTATGTTGGTAGGGGTCGTCCTTATCAACTGAAGTTTTGAGCGGGAAAAAATGGTTGAATTTTTTCGAGATGGGAATTTGACGGTCAACTGCCAGCCGTTTTTGCGCTTTCCCAATGCCTTGGAATTTATTGTCATTAATTGCAGGCATGTACTCTCTCTACCCCTATAAATAGGGGTGGGGTAAATTGTTGTTTCTCATTATTCACTCACTAGTGGTTTTACGAGTCCTTCCTATCTGGTAGATCGATCATGTGTCGTACTATTTGGGTGATTGGGTGTCGACCTTCGGACGATTTGCACATCAGGTCGGCAGGTCAGCTTGAAGACTTTTCTTTGCCTAAGGCCGAGCATAGCACTGTGGGCTTTGCTCAGGGGAGGATGTAGCATTCGGAGGTCAGCGGCGGTGTCGTTGCAACCTCCCTCGTTGCACACCTTGGCGAAAGGTACTTCTTTTGCTTGCTTACCTTTCCTAGGTAAACCGCCGTCGGCACTTCAGTCTGTTGTCCTCCTATTTTCCATATCTTACCACCCAAAATCTTCCTTTGGGGGTTCCAGTGGTGTTTTATTTTCTTTTTGTTGGCCATAAGCTTGGCAATTGTAAGCTCGATTTTACCTCCTGTGAATGTAGTCGTTGGTCTTACCAAGGCTACGAGTTCGGCCATTATGAGCCCGGTTTTATGTTCTATGAATAAAGTTGTTGCTTTTTGTGTTGCGTTGGCTATCTTTTATTGCTTGCTTTAATATTGTGGGCCAGCTCTTTCCCTTGCGGATGACCAATCTATAGCTTCTTTTACTTATGCACCGATTGGTTTGTTTGTTTGAGCGTAGGGTCCATGCGCTCCTTTTCAACTTTGTTGTGCTGAGCACGCAATTGCTTTGGCTTCTCTAGGTCATAATTGCCTATCGATTCAGCTTTTGAGGCAACGTTTTGAATTTTGCCGCTCATTTTCCTTATAAATAGCGGACCCAGCTTTTCTTTTGTGTCTTGCTCTGCTTGTTTTCTTCTCATTTCGATCACCTTACGTCGGCTTTCTGCAACATCAGTAAGACTGCTTTTCTTTATTACTATGGATATGTCCGATGCATCTTCGTTTGGTTCGAGATCCTCATCCTCTGCTTCAACCTCCGCCTCGGGCTCTGCCTCGGCATCGGTTGCTCCGGCATCACACCCTACTACAACAGACGTAATTCCCGCACCTCCACTTTAGGTCGTCCATGATTGACATCTTCTCTACTCGATCAATGGCCGAACATCCACAGATTCTGATAGATCGTACAGCTTTCAATCGGAAGAGTGGAATGCGAAGTCATACATCGAGGAGACCGTTTTCTCTCCGTCGCTCATTAGCTTGAAGGTGATAAACCCTGAGCCAAGTATCAACGTTCTAAAATCCACATCGAAGTCCTCGAAAGCTGTGGTGTGTACACCTGCCTCCATCGATCAAGATTTTATTGACCGCTATACCGAGGTTATGCTAGATGGCCGTCCAGGTGCGTACGAGACCGTTCCAACCCCGGAAGATAGGATGGACTTACTGCCTCTGGATGCGTTTACCATATTTGTGTAGCACATCAAATGGAGATTCAGGCTTCCCTTAAGTAGGCTGATCTGTTCCATTTTAAGGGAATGTAAGGTTTGCCCATCGCAGGTGTCTCCTAATGCTCTCATGGAGCTATTGTTGATTGTGAAGTTGTGTCATTTAACTGAATTTATAGCTTGATGGTGCTTCTTCTAACAATTTTACCATCCGGCACAGACGGGGGCGGGCAATTGTCTATATTGGTGCTGTGGTCGGCTTAAGATGAACAAGCTCGTTCATCGGAAGGACTCAGTGAAAGGCCTTAAGGACAAGTGGTTTTGGGTCAACTTGGACACCGATGCTAACATAATATATCCTAGGAACGCCCTTTACAGGCACGGTTACTAGCCCTTTCCCCTGACATGGAATACTCAACATGGGAATCCTTTTAAGTGGAGGCTCGACAGCCGACTGACGCAGTAGCAAGTTTCTACTGTGAGTTACTTGATGCGGATTAGGGTCTTGAAGCTGTCGTGGATCGAGGTTGCTCATTTAATGACCACTAATCACAGCAAGTATGTCGAAGTGAAGGATGGGGTGTTTGAACTTGTCCCCGAGGGTCAAGGACGACGAAGACATCGAGCCTGCCGTTCTACAAGGTAATGATTGCCGCCCTTCTTTACTTTTTAAAATTGATTTGTTATTTTTGCTGATGTAGGTATGTCTAATCAAGGCAATTACTTTGACGTTATCGCAGCTGCAGTGAGACCTAAGAAGGGGAAGGCGAAGAAAGCCAAAGTTCCAGACAGTAGGGTTGCGGAAGAGGGTAACGTGATAGGGACGGCTCAATCCACTCCTCATCGGTCAACTCCTCTAGGGGGTTCTAGGGATGTCGCAGTGCCAATTGGATCGAAACTGATTCCACCTCCTAGCCCGGATAGGGTCGTTGACATGATCGACCGTGGTGGGACTGTTAATGAGAGTTTTGATGGTGTTATCTATCTTGATTCTGACTAGGAAGCAACCGACAAGATCTCAAGGTTGAAGAAGGCAATGCTGAGTGCTGGCGATAAGGGGAAAATGGTGACTGGCACCGGAGAAATCGTTCCTCGTCTTGACCGAGGCTTATACATGTCGCCGCCCGATGTAAGATAATCATCATGTTTACGTTTTCTTTTCTTTTGCTTATATCCATGATTTCTTATTTTCATCTGTGGATGTTAACCCTCGGTTTGGACGTAAAACTAGAAAATGATCTGGTTGTTCTGGATTTCGCCAGCTTCACGCGTCTTTTATCAGAGGTGGAGAGGCAGTAACGGGTGAAGGTCAGCCATTAGGCCCTTGCGCCATCAAGCTAACCTTATCTCTGTAAGTCTTCTTTCATTAGCAATTGTCTCTTACTTAGCTTTCCTTTTCCTAAGCGAAGTCATCTTGGTGTAGGCTATGTCCAATGCTGTCTTTCTGACCGGGGCCTTATTGGAGAAGGATAGGGAGATCGACGCTCTTCAGGGTTCGAGGAAGCACCTCGATACCAAGGTGACTACACTTTCAAGGGAGCTCAATAATTTTTAGTTAAAGGCCTTAAAGAAGGAGTAGGAGCTGAAGGCTCTTCAAGAGTCGATGGCCGATAACGCCAGGAGATCGAGCAAAAGTATGTGGGCGAGCTGGAGGCCCTGAAAAAAGACAAGAGTGCCTTGGAGGCTGATGTGCTGAAGCTGAAGGATGAGGCCGGCGCGACCGTGAAGGACCTGGATGAGATGAGGAAGAGCTGTGACTTTTGCAGGAAGCGTAACAAGGCTTTGAAGCACCATTTTCAGAAGAAGGATTTGGTAGCGCAAGATCGGTAGCGGCGTTACAAGGTCAACTACTGCTCCAACTTCCTTCGCAAAGTGTAGAGAAATCCAAGTGCCCAGCCTCGGAGCTGGACGATCTGGCTCTCCTTCTTGAGTTGGAGGCCGATGCTAAAATGGTTCCTTGGTCAGAGGATCTCCGCTTATTCAGCCTCGAGGGTGGTGAAGAGGAATTTGATGAAGAAGACGAGGGCGAGCAAGGCGAGGACGAGGAAGATGAGGAGGATGTTATTTCTTACCATTCTTATGTTACCTCAGACCTTAGCGAGATGGGTGAGGCCGAAGATGATGCCTTGTCTCGGTCCCCTAAGAATGTGTAAATTTTATTTACTTTAATTTTGTGAACAATCTTTTTGAGCTCGGTTTGTTGCTTGTTTTTTTTGCATAAAAGGGGGACCCTTCTTGGGGTCGCCTTGCTCATTACATTTATTTGTGCATTTATTTTCTTACTATAAGGGGGAACCCTGCTCGGGGTTGTCTCGCTCATTACACGTCAGAATTATGTAACACTTAAAGATAAACTGATAGAATCTGAATCTTTCATTAAAATACGCCGAGGAGTACATCCAAAAACAAAAACATGCTAACTCTTAGACCGACGTTAGAAGATATGGACAACTGACCCTAAGACTGACACTCACATAGGACTGACTTAAACCAAGTAAAGATAAATAAGACCGTCCCATATAGGATTTGATGCTAACACTTATTGAAAATAAAACTACAACGGTTGGATGGTCTACTCCCCGGGGAAAAATTTCCTTAAAGCTGCAGCATTCCATGTCCGAGGCACAATTGTCCCTTCCATATCTTGAAGTTTATAGGTATTGAGCCTGATCTTTTAGTTGATCTTGAATGGGCCTTACTAATTGATGTTGAGCTTGTCTTGGCCCGCCCTTGCTCTTGACGCTTCGGTTGATCGGAGCACGAGCTCTCCTAACTGGAAGCTTCGGGGCTTGACCTTTTTATTGAAGGCAGAGGTGACCCTCGACTTATAAGTGGCCACTTTGACGTATGCTCGATCTCTGTGCCCTTCTAGGTCGTCTAGATTTGACCTTAGCTTTTCACTGTTGCTGGTAGGGCTGATATAGTGCAACATTCTCTCGATGGGAGTGCCTATGTCAACTGCTACAATGGCATTGGTTCCGTATACTAGGGCAAAGGGCATTTCCCCTACCGCTGTCCTTGGCGTGGTTCGATAAGACCAGAGGACATTTGGCAGCTCATCGACCCAACTTGATCTGTTCTTAAGTACTCTTGTTTTGATTCACTCCATGATCATTCTGTTCGTGAATTCAGTCATGCCGTTACATTAGGGGTATGATATGGAGTAGAACCGAAGCTTGATTCAAAGTCCGTGGCAGTATGCTTTGAACGCTTCATAGTTGAACTGCGTGTCGTTGTTCATTATCAGGGTATATGGTATACCAAACCTGGTGATGATGCTCTTATTGAAAACTGTATGACCTGATTTGGAGAGATCGTGGATATAGCTTCGGCCTTGACCCATTTTGAGAAGTGCTCAGCCGCGATGATGATCCATTTTTTCAGGTATTGCTCCATAGGTAGAGGTCTGACTATATCCTTTCCCCATGTGGAGAAAGGCCAGGCTGCTCGGATAGTGATCATTTCTGTGGGTGGTGCTCTGATATTCTTGGCGTATGCTTGGCAAGGCTCGCATGTTTCTATTAATTCTTTGGCGTCTAGCTTCATCATTAATTAGTAAAACCCCCATAGCTTGGCCTTCCTGACCATGGTGTCTTTCTTTCTGTGGCCTCCACAGATCCCTTCATGGATTTCTCGTAGGACATAATTGGCGTCTCTCTTTCTAAGGCAGTTTTCCAAGTGTGGCTAAACGATCGCCGATACAAGTGATCGCCTAGGATCGAATACCGAAACGATTTTCTCACAATTTTTTGTGCTTCAACCTTGTCCTTTGGGAGGGTAGAATCTTTCAGGTATCTCCATATTGGGGAGTACCATTCCTTCGTAGGCCCAACTTCACCTAGGTTGACCAGGACCTCGCTCCCCCTAGTGCTAGGTCGGTCAATTCTTCTAATGTTGCAATAGACAAGGTTATCCCCACTAGGATTAGATGCTGCTTTTGTGAGTTTGTCGGCTTCAAAGTTTTGAGTTCGTGATATGTGCTGAAATTCTATTTTAGTTCATGCCTATTTTATCCTGCTAATAAAGCCCTCACACCAAGGCGAGTTATTGTTTTATCATCGCATCTTTTATCGTATATCCTCCCCCTAGCTGATTAATGATGAGCTTCGAATCACTATAGACATAAGCTCGGTCCGGCTGTATTACTTCGATCAATTATAGGGCGAAGATAAATGCTTTATATTCGGCCATGTTGTTTGTTGCGGCGAAGGAGTGTTTCGCCGCTTAATTAATGACTATTCCATTCGGGCCTCGCATATGCACGCCTATACCCCCTTGTCCTTGGGTCGAACTTCCATCTATGAAAAATTTCCACATTTCCTACATCAGAGTGGTTGGTTTGGACGACGGGGCCTCTTCGATAAAGTCTGCTAACGCTTGAGCCTTCATTGCTTTCCTCGGCTCGATTCTGACATCGAACTCTGAAAATTTCATTGCCCATTCTGCTAGCCTACCTGATTTTTTTGGTCTTTAAAGAACTTTCTTCAAACCCAAGTCATTTCGGACCATAATCGTGTGAGATTAGAAGTAATGCCTCAGCCTTTGAGACACAATAATGACAGCATATGCAGCTTTCTCGAGGTGAGGGTACCTTAGCTCGGCGTCTCTAAGGACTTTGCTGTAATAATACACAGGGTACTACTCTGCCTTCTCCTCCCTAACCAAGGCCATTCCCAGCGCCTCTTCAGAGGTGCTGATGTAAAGGAACAGACACTCTCCGGGGGTGGGTCGGCTCAGAAATGGTGGCAAGGAGAGAAACTTTTTCAGATCCTCGAACGCCTTGGCACACTCATCAGTCCATGTGAAGTTCTTCACACCTTTCAGGGTTTTGTAAAAAGGCATACATTGCTTAACCGAGCATGATATGAATTAGCCCAAGGCATTAATCTTGTCGTTCAACCTTTGTACATCGTTCACTGTCTTAGGCGGATACAATTCCATTATTGCCTTAATCTTGTCTATATTTGCCTCTATTCCTCTGTGGGAGATTAAGAATCCCAGAAATTCCCTTGCAGCTATGCCGAAAGCACTCATCTCCGGGTTTAACTTAGCTGGTATTGATTTAAAATGCGTAACACCTCCTCGAGGTCAGCTGGGTGTGCATCGGTCGTTTTACTTTTAATGATCATGTCGTCGACGTACAATTCTACCGTATCGTCGTTCTTTCCCTCAAATACCTTGTTGACCAAGCGCTGGCAGGTCGCACCTACGTTTTTTAATCCAAATGGCATGACCTTGTAATAATACGTTCCTTCATGGGTTATGAACAAGGTCTTTTCCACGTCGTCCTTGGCTATGGGTATCTAATAGTACCCTGCCTTCATATCCACAATAAAGTAAGAATCGTAACCCGCGGTTGCTTCCATAAGGGAGTCGATGTTGGGCAGCAGGTAACTGTCTTTTGGGCAAGCTTTATTGAGGTTAATGAAGTTTACGCACATTCGATATGCCCCGCTAGGCTTTTTGATCAATACCACATTCGCCATCCAATCGGGGTACTGGACTTCCCGGATATGACCTGCTTTCAACAGTTTTGCCACCTCTTCCTCGATGGCCCATTGCTTTTCCGGACTGTGGTTCCTGTGCTTTGCTTGCCCGGGTTGGCTTTTGGGTGGGCATTCAGTTTATGCTCTATTACCTTAGGATCGACCCCAGTGACCTCGGCTTCTGCCCAAGCGAATAAGTTTTCGTTCCTCTTGAGAACTTTGATCAAGGCGGCCTTTGCTTGGGGTTTCATGTCTTTCGAAATAAACACTTCCTTATCGTAGCTTAGGAGCAATGTTCCTAGCTTACCGTGGGGCTCGGTGTTATTTGGCAGATTTACTTCGCCCTGGTGGGTCTGCTCGGCTCATATAGAAGCCAGATAGGTCTCTCACGCCATTTTCTGGCTGCCTTTAATGACTGCCATTCCTTGCCTTGTGAGAATTTGCATCATGAGGTAGTATAAATTGATCACTGCTTCAGACTCAACAAAGATCGACCTTCCAAGAATAATGTTGTACACCAAGGGCATATCCACAATTAAAAATTCAGCCTGCAACTTTCACTTGATCGAATCATCTCCCACAGTGATTTGTATTGTAGCCGATTCTATTACCTCGACTGCATGGCCGCCCAAGAGTAAAATTGGTCCTGACCTACTCTGAGCTTATTTGGGTTCAATTCAAGGGCGTCATACGTGGAGCGGGTCAGCAGGTTGACCAAACTGCCGATGTCTATCAGTACTCTTTTAACAAGGAACCCCTAGATTTCCATTTCAACTACCAATGCATCCTGATTTGGGGCAGGTTTAGGTAAGTGGGCGAAGGAGTAGTACATACCCGTATCTCGATTGGTGTTATTGACCGGTGATGCTTTACTTTTCTCCGATGTTAGTCCACCGTAAATGATGTTAATAACTCTTCGTTGAGATGGGGGTGGATCGGTTACTCTCTCAGTGGAAGCAGCTCGATGCCTCTCCGTCCGCTCATTCTGTCGATGCTGTCATAGTCTTGTCAAGAAGTGATCAAGTTTACCCTCATCTGCTCTCTTGTTAAGTTCAATGGCCAAATGCCAAAAATCCTCGGTGTCGTGGCCCTCTGACTTATGGATGTCGCAATAGGTGCCAAGCTTTCCCGGTCGCTTTTATCTTAGGTGGGTATTCGATGTACTGTCGATTCTTCTCTATCTAGTACAACACTTCCTTTTGATATGCTCTCAAAGGAATCAGGTCCTTAGGGAGATCGTGACGCTTGATTCGTATCTAGGGTGCTTCGGGGGTAACTTATTAGACCGAGGCGGACTTGGCTGTCGACCTGTATGGTCGTGCACCAGTGTTCCTTTCTCATGGGCCTCGTAAGTTACCCACTCCTGCGCCTTCTGCATCATCAATACCAAACTCTTTGGTCTTCTTGTGAGCAAATCCTTTTTAAGGTCGGCATTTCTGTAATTACTGGCTAGAATATCGGTGGCAACGTCAATGCTACACCCCTTTACTTCGAGGGTAGCCCTTTGGAATCGATCCACAAAATCTCCCAGTGTTTTGTTTCGACCCTGCCTTATTAACTGTAAATCTTGGATGGTCTTATAAGGTGGGATCGATGTTACGAAGTACAGGAGGAAGTCTTTTATCATAGCCTTGAAGTTGGTGATCGATGGCTTTTGATTCTCAAACCAGAAAATGGCAGGTCCCTCGAGGATCGTTGGAAAGATCTTACATAACATCGCATAAGTTGCCCTGGTAGTTGCCATTTTTTATCTGAAATTCTTGACATGAAGGGTCTGGTCTCTGGTGCCGTTGTAGTCCCGTAACTTAGACCATTTAAAACTTTCAAGGAATTCCGCCTTAAAATTTCGGGGGAGAACGGTGATTCTGCATCTTTAATTTTCAGGAAGGCCGGCTCCATTCCCATGTCAGCAGGAGTGCCTTCACATCTTTCATCACATCATCTGCCCATTTTGGGGCTAAATTTTTCTCAATTTCCTCAATCGCCTGCTTGGAGCCTATGGTTTGGTCAGACCTGGCCATCGATCTTTTGGGCTCTTTCATTGATGAGTTAACAGATGTATTTGGCAAATTGCATCGAGCCTTCTTGCTCGGTTATTCTTTTTTCTAGCAACACTCGCGCTTATGAGGGCGGGTGAAGTTGGTATAGTCCTTTGCCGGCTCGGTCGCTCCAAGTCGTGGCCCAAGTGGAGATTTCACTGGCCCTATATCTGACAAATAGCTCCCCATTATTCGCAGGCTCTTCTCGTTCTGAAGATCAGAGGCAGTGGGAGCTGAGAGAGCACCGTCTTCCTAGCTCCGCTCAAACGTTAGACGCCTCTTGAGACTTTGTAATCCTTTCAAGGCTGACTCGAATTGGGTTGATGTTATTGCTCGTCTTTCTAGGTTAATGACCTTACCCTCAGTGTCCATGCGTTGCGCATTTAAGGTGTTTACCGAATGTTCCATGTGGCTCATCTTGTATATTACTTGCTTTGTCATTGTCGCCAGCATTTTAAAATCATCCGAGGCATCAGGTTTTGCTACCATTACTTCTATCTGAGCATCGAACTCCACCCCTATTTTAATATTCTCGATTTTGTTACCCGATGCATCAACTGGTTTTGCGGGTGTTGTGAACTCGCTCGTCGACCCCTGGGCCTTCTTTGCATCGATCTTAGTCGATGGTTGCTTTAGTGCGGGTTTTTTCTTTGTCAAATCTTCCATCACTAACTATTGGGAGTTAAAAGTGAAATGCAGGCTCCTTAAACTGAACCAATCCGACCACTATATTCGATCCACGCTCATCGCACCAATTTGATGTTGTAGGACTCAGGACACAGGATCGGCTCGGTCTATTTTGGGCTGGGACCTGTATAAACAACAGGTCGTTAGAGGGCCAGGTCGGGTGTTAGTGTGGCGTGGGGGATGATGTAGATATTACTAAAATAGGTAGGTTGTGTGTGTATTACCTGGGGATGTGTGCCCTTATTCCTTTTATTAGAGGGTAGTGCCCCTTGGATGACTGCCATGTGTCCAGTCTTGGGGGTTAAGGAATGTCTAGATGATTGACATGTGCCCCAATCCTCTTGACTTGGTAGGCAAGTTCCTTGAGTAGGCTTCATGGGCCCTGTTAGTGTTGGGTTTTATGTACCCTGCTATCAGAAATATTTGAGAGAAACCATTAAATATGGTATTCTATATAATGAATTTCCCATTTGTTCTTGAGAGGAACAATGATGTTGAGTGAATCTTTGATTCATATGAGAAGAAATTCATTAGTGTATTTCCCATTGTTCTTGAGGGAAACTATGACGTTGAGTGAATCTTTAATTCATATGGGAATAATTTCATTAATGGTTATGTTCTCACATTTGGTGGTAGTACAATAACATGAAAACCACTTAAGCGAGCTATGTTAAGAGTTAGTTGCTTGAGAGTTGGTATAAAATGATACTAAGTGGTTGGAAAAACCATTTGAGTAAGTGTAACTTTAAAGTTAACACATTCAATGTATATACATTATTATTATTATTATTGCAAAATGGAAATATATATAGAGATATAAGACCTATAATGGCAAAAATAAAACGTATGCATTTGAGAAATATAGTTGAGATGGAATTATATCCATTTAAGTCTAGAGTAATTCTGATCAAATCATCTAACTAATATTTGAGAAATAAATTTTTGAAAAAAAAATATTTTTGATACTTTAGAGAGGATGAGACTTAAGCCAATTTGAAATTAATGAAGGGTGGGAACCCAACCTACATGAGTGGAGATCCCACGGAATAGGTTCATATGGATAACAAGCCTTCTATTAGTCCTGCTAGCACTATAAAAATATTGTCCCAATTCTAGATGTGACAAAAGTGCTATGTTGCATATCTCGAGATGTTGAGTCAAAAGGACTCTTAATGAGATTTCATAGCTCTTATAAGTAGCGTATAAAGTGCAATATATACTTGATGATATCACCTATATAAGTGTGAAGTGGGGCTGCTTCTATGAGATATAATATTGGCAATATCTCTAGAGTACTCATCAAAGAACAGGCACGTGCACGGCCTATTTGCATAAAACCGCAATGAATAGAAATGTACTTGGTATAATGCAATATGGTAAAATCCCTATCTTACAATAGCACTTATTTGGTTTATAGATACTATATGTTTCACCAAATATTCCGTAAGTTCAATTTTATCTATCAACTTCTGGTTCATAGTCCACAAGACACCAGTTTCATGCATTATATGTCAAACTCGAGATATACAGAAAATTCTTTTTATTTAAACTTCTTTTGAAAGTTGTGGGAGATTATTGGAAAAATGAGAATTTTATATTTACTTTCAAAGGAATATTTTGTGATATTTTTTGTTGAGAAAATATCTTGTGGTCAAAATTGTTTATGGTGGAAGTTACAAACTTTATTTCCTTCATAAAAGTGAGGTTTAAGTGTGTTTAATTCACCAACAGTTATATTCTAATTAAGTGTTTGTAATTGTCGTCAGTTATGGTTTTAAAGGCTTTTTATTTATTGTTTTATAACAACTCTTTCGATATACTATAAAAAGATGAGTGGGTTTTCTTTTATGAAGAATCCAAGTTTTACTCTCTTCTCTATCCCTCTTTTCTGAATATGATAAGCATTTCTGATTCCTGTATCAAACACAAATCGAGTTTGAAGAAGTTGTTTAATCCTGGGTGGAACAACGAAGTATCCTTTAAGGACAGAGCCTCCTACTCGACTCAACTCATCCTATCCATTAACTCGTGATTTCTGCTGTTTTTGTGTCTCAGAAGTAGCCTCCGAGTTCAAGATCATCTGCTAATTCCCAGTCTCTAAAATATCAATTTGCTGCCCAGAATTCCAATTTCTAAGCAACTCTCTCAGAAAAAAATGCGTTGCCTTTGGTCCTGCTTTTAGGCTTATGCAACAGATTCAAATCCAGAAGTATTGCCTCTGATCCAGAATTTAACCTTCTGCAATCGTTGTCAGAAAAGTGTTGGCTCTTTTAAGAAGCAACTCCGAAACTGGCTTTAAAGAGAAAATTTAGAGCAAATTTTACAACATTTGTTACTTTTCATATTTTAGCTAGCACAGGCCAAAGTAGTGAATCTATTTTCATGAATGGAATTATTCATAGATTTCTCATATCGATTCAGCTGACCATATACTATATTACGATTTTTAGTTTCAAGGATTGTTGTCCAATTTTTAATTTAATCATGTGCATATTATTATTGTTAGGTTATACAAATAAATGTTGAACTAGAGTTGTTGGTCTAATGGTTAACACTGAAGCTGCGATCCCTATAGGTCCCATATTCAAGTCACATACGGGACGGGTTGGCGATTTTTCTTCACATCTAATGTAAGCTCAAATGAGGCAATTTAAAAAAAATTGTGAACCAGAGTTGAACACAGATTTGTATAGCACGTGGCTCATTTTGTTAATGTGTTTGTGATGGGTGTTGAGACCACTAAAAATAAATCCCTGCACGGAACAAACTGGTAGTTTGTTAGTATTTTAGTGTAAGGATCGACTAGTTGACCAATGCGATCGTGACGTTTCATCGAACAAGTCGGGAGAGTGCGGAGTGCACGCTTGTTCGAGTTCGGTTACGATTTGGACACAGCTGAAACCCGAAAAGCATGTCTTTTAGACATAGCTGCTACCCAAAATGACATGTCTTTTAGACATGTCTGTTGACTTTTTGATCATATATATGACTAAAATTGAAATTGGCACATACAGAAAATTTTCGGTTGATTATTCTCACAGTAAATTTAATTCTTGTTCTTGATTCAGTTTTTTATTTCATCCGATTGAAAAGTTTGGTGAACATACCAAATAAACTTCAATCTGACAGCGTATTCATGACTTCAGAATCATCCAAGTAATCCCCGAAATCCAATAAAAAATCCAACATAGTTTGTAGCGAGCGGGGGTCGAATCCACAAGGAGCAATATTTGACAGCATTATTCTTAGAAGGCGACACATAGCGTGAACTAGAAGTACTCTCGATGGGAATTTGTAGATTAAAACTAAATAAAGCAGGTAATGAAACAAAAAGAGACAATGGCTCAACCAAAATAGGACAAGACTGAATATCATGGTGATCACGGGATAAGAAATTAATTGCACCAGGACCTAGATTTAGTTATACTAATACTCATGCACCGTACAGTACTAGCAATTATCCCTTACTGTGTATGGAGGCCGGACTTTGTGCCACGACCTCACTCTTACTGTGTCTTTCGACTTCGCGCCAAGAGCTCATCAATGAATAGCGATATAAACAAGAAAAGCCTATATCCTTATCGACGGATAGTGAAGCACTCCCAACAGGCGCAAGATTACCTTTCTCTAGTCTCGGTGAAGACTGTTGTTATTTTATCCCTCTTCAAGCACAATTACGGATGCAAGAATAGAGATTGAAAATAATCACAAAGACTTACCAAATGGGTGATTAGTCCAAACAGCGAGAACAAGTGATATTCTTACCATAAAACCCTTCAAGTACCGAGATGGGTAAATAGGTTGCCTTGCAGATTTTCTATTCATTTGTGGTCCTCACACCATTTAAAACTCAGTCTTGACCATTAATTTGTCAAGCTATAAGAGTTCTAGCTAAACATGGCTGAATTTAAATGTGCAGAAATATAAAGAGACTTAAAATAAATCATGCTGAGAATATAAAGGCTGAAATTAAAACAAAGAGATAGAACTAAAATTGAAATTGTAATTAAACTTAGAAATGTTAAAAACCAAAACTGTAAATCAAAATGCTTGGAACTAAAGAACACAAAGACTAAAGCTAGACTAGAAAGACTGAATGGTAGATTGGATCGAAATTGTATATGAATTGTGTCCCCTTTGAAATGGTCGGCCTTGGTATTTATAGCTGAATGCTCCTCCTTATGCTTCTTCTTTAGTGACAAAACGGGACTCTTTGTATTTATTTGATGGATTCATTTCCTTCTAGTCTGGGTCTTCAAAAGGAAGTAAAAATCCTTGCCTTTACGGAATTAGGAAAGGGATTTAATCTTCCTTCTCGAATTGGGATCTTCCTGAATAAGACTTGCCCGAATTTAGGTGACGTCCAGATCTGGACTTGGCGCGCTCTAGTATTGATTTCGTCTTGGTCGTTCTAAAACATTCTATAATCATCGGGACCAGGTATTGCTCCTGTTGTCTGCTTCAGGTATCAGTGAAAGGCTCTTTTCTTCTAAATATTGCATGTTTTCTCTGAATTGCCTTCAAAACCTGAAAAAGACAGAAAAGGAAGTAATAGCGGTCATAAAGACTAAAAACATGGTCTCAATGATATGGAAGTAAACACAAATACATGTTGAAAATACAAGCCATCAAATCTCCCCACACTTATTCCATGCTTGCCCTCAAGTATGCATTAATGATCAGGAAGAAGGGAAAACTGCACAAACAACCATTGAATAACTAGGCAGAGGCCAAATTCTTTCACCGAGACTTATATCGAGGCTCTTTATTGACTATTGAGTATTCCAATACAAGAAATCATCAAGAAGACCTTGTTTAAAACTTTGCCCCAGAGTATTTACCAAATTAAAGCACAAGTACATAAAATATTGTTATTGTTCATAAATACCAACATTTAGATTTAAGCGCCTCCTGGTGATGATAAGTTGACTCCTTCTAAACCTTTTATTTAATTGAAGCACACTTTTACTTGGTGGGGTCCCTAAGATACATCTAGCCATTGCTTAAGTTTTGTAATTTTAAGAATTTTGCTAGCTTTGCTAGCCCCCTTTTTTTAACCCAATTTATCTCATTACGCACCTTGCTATTTTTCTTAGGTCCTGTTGCATTTTCCATCAATAAATTCTCTCCTATGAAAGAGTCTTCACTAGGTTTTCAGCCGTGGATAGCTCTTTCTTCTATCGGCCTTATGAAAGAGTCTTCACCAAGTTTTTAGCCATAGATAGAACTTTCTTCTATCGGCTCCATGAAAGAGTCTTCACCCGGTTTTTAGCCATGAATAGCTCTTTCTTCTATCGGCCCTATGAAAGAGACAAACAAGGTTGCGAACCAAGTAAGCCTCGTTTTGACTAATTGCGGAAGCAGAAAATAACCACCAAGATTGACATCAGATTTTGTAAGGTCTCAATTGGAGGATCTTATGATACACAAGGACTAACTTAAATCAAATCAAGGTCAGGTTAAAGCACTTTAAACAATAAAATTATGTTACACTTTTCTGTACTCACCGGGACTAAGGAATTTACAAGGTGATTATCAGAAATCTTAGATTAGAATATCAATGTTCAACTCAGGTCTCGATATAAGTTTCAGTTAACCGGGATGGTCCTGTTAGTTACTCAATTAGTTATTTACACAACAATTCTTATCTTGGTTATCATCACGTCTCAATGATAAGTTGGAGAACAAAACAAGGTCATTGCAGGGGCAAAAAATATGAGGCATGGGTCCTTGTGAAATCTCTTTCTTGAGCAAAAGATAAAAATATATTAAAAATAAGAAAAAGATTTAAACAGAAGAAGCAAAAATAGACAAATCCCCTCCCTACACCTAATCTAAGCATTTCCCTCAATGCAAAAATAGAAAGAGCAAAAAGAGATCGAAGAGAGGGCAAATAAAAACATTATGGTCCTGGTGGAGGAGGAAGGAGGCAAAAGAGACCCAACTGGTCTCGCTACATCAGTTGGATCCCTAACTACTGGATGATAAGGTTCATATTCAATTCTAGGACATTGCAGTGTGTTCGGAGGTCATGATTTTCAGTTCTGAGCTCAATGTGGCTTTTGAAAAGGTCCTTGTATTGGTTATCCAGATTGGTGACTTTCTGAAGGAGTTCAGTGTAGGCGGTGGGAGGAGTACAGTCATCACGAGCAGGCTGGTCTGGCTGAGGGTCCTCTAGAGTAGGTAGAGTAGCCTTTTCTTCAAAAGGAATAGGAGGGCGCATAACTACAGTTTCATTGATTATTTTAGTGAGCAGTATTATCCCAAGAGTCTCCAAGTCTAGGAGTGGAGTTTCGGGGGTCTTGGTGTAGTGGATAGGCTTAAAATGCTCCATGTCATGCGCAATGATCGAGATCAAAGTGCCTAGAATTAGAGGGCTCTTGGGGTGGGTAAGGACACACTAAAATTTGTTAGCCAGCTAGGCTCTTAGGTGGAGCTTCTTGTTGTTCTTCATGCACCACAGAATGTGCAGTTCTTTCTCATTTAGGGTCCCGGAACTTCTATGGCGACCAGAAAAGTTAAAGGCAAGAATTTTGTTGGCATACCTTAGGTGGGGCTTATGAATGTAGAAGTCGCGGGAGTCACTAGACTTCCAAGTGGTGACTCGGGCATCATTGTTACAGAGGGAGAAGTAGATCTCAGCGGCATTGAAGTCGGAAGGAAGAGCATCACACATATCATCAGAGGGGTCAGTCACCTTCAAAGCCTCTGTTCAAGTTATCGAGACTCCAAATCACATTCTTCCCAGTGAGATGGAATTTGATTACCCCCTCCTCTTGATTGCTAGTGTAGTCTTGCTTGAACTAGAAAGTAGCATAAAATTCCCAGACAACCTCTTGGTAGGAGGGGAAACAGATGAAGAGTAGGGGAAGCCATGAGATCATGGTGAAGGCATCAATGACGGCTTGGTTGATATCGGGAGTGGACACAGTGTCTTTACAGGTAGACTTATAGGGCTTTGATGACTGGCCCTTGAATAGAGCATAAGTAGTGCATGGAGCAGGCTGGTCGAAGGAGCCGTGGATCTTGCTCTTTACACCGGGAGCAGGGGTCTTCTCTTTTGTGGTCGTTTTGTCCTTTTTAGATGTCTAGCCGCTTTTGGTAGCGCTCCTTGTGAGCATCTTCCTCTTGGCAGGCGAGGGAGCAGGAGTATAGTCACTCTCCTTATCGGAGTCAATCTCATCGGGCTCGCCTCGGGGTTTAGCTTCTACCCTAGATATCTTTTCTTTCTTCACCGGAGTCTCGTTGGATTCCTCTCGAGCAGCGGTGATAGGGTAAACAGTGGAGAGTGGTTCTACGGCGAGTGAAAGCTCTCCGGGAGTGGCGGTGGTTCTAAAAGAATTGGTAGGAGCGGGGACTTCATAGCTCAAAATCGCCATGGTCTTAGGTAGAGTAACCACGGGGGTTGGAGTAGGAATAGCAATGGCAGCGATGGCGACGGCGGAGGTGGCAGCAGTGTCCAATGTACTAGCGATGGTGGTGGTGACAATGGAGAAGGTAGTTACTTCCAAAATGGGGGTGGTAATGGTGGCTGTGAAAGGAGTGGTATCGACAGGAATGATGCCGATCAGAATTGCGGTGGCCGCCGGAGTGGTAGTGGTGTCTTGGTTTGAGGCCATATGAGCTATGGCGAAAGAGAAGATTTTGCCAGAGAAGATAGAAATTTGCCTTGGAAGGGAGTTTGAAAGTTTGAAAGTGAGCGTGACTCTTAGAGAGAGGGAAGGGGTTTTAAATAGGGAATTTAGGCGTGCAAGAGTGGCTCATAGGGCATTAATGGGATCAATAGTAATCATGGCCTATTTAGGTACTGAACCATCAAAAATCTCCATGATCTTCGCATGACTACCACGTCACCCACTGTGCATGTATCAGTCCGAGTGAGTCCTTTCACATCCCCCATCTTCTCAGTCATGTCTCTTAGCGTGTGGTCTTCTAACTTCCAAAGTGTGTACAAAGACCTAAATCTGCAATAAAAATAGAGAGAGAAATCAGTCCTAGTCTAGAAATAACTAGTAAAAGCTAACTAAAAGAGAGAGACATAGAGTCAGAAATGCTTGGGCTACCTCCCAAGAGTGCTTTGTTTAACGTTGGTGAGCTCCACATGCCACACCGAGATCATGGTGTGGTATCAGCGGTCTCTGTGAGAGTTATTTCCTCAGAGTATGCTTAGAATCCTTTATAGTAGGGCTTAAGATGATGCCCATTTACTTTTAAAACTTTCCCAGTCTCGATGCTCTGTATAACTATAAAGCATGGGCACTCCAAAACCTGGTGTGTCCCCATGTCAGACACGTATCGGACACCGACACTCTCTGGACACTTGTCGGACACGTGTCTGATACTCTAAATTTCAAATGGACACTCCACGTTGGATGGACACTTCTCGAACACTCTGCGAACAAACCTCAGACACTTTATATAGAAGTTAATGAATCTACTTTATGGAAATATGTGACACAAAAATAGAAAACTTAGTGGGGGTGGGTAGCATGGCATTTAAATGCAATAATGTGGGCAAGAAAGCAAGGGTCATACACCAGAGTTAAAGCACATTCGTTGCATATTGCTGGTAAAGGTTTTGGCATGTGCAATAAAGTCACAAGACATGTTTTTTGGTTGTTTTGTAATTGATCAAATGACTATAGATGATATAGATTTTATTATATATGAATATATATGTTTGATAATTTATTTTAGTTGTCGTGTCCCAGCCGTGTCCAAATGCATATTTTTTATAATTGTTGTGTCCGACACTCTAGGCCTGTCCGTGCAACCTAGCTGTATAATGACTGCTCCATATGGAAACACTTTGTTCACAACATAAGGCCCGACCCACCGAGACATCAACTTTTCAGGGAATAACTTGAGACGAGATTGGAATAGAAGGACTCTCTGTCCCATGTTGAAGACTTTCCTGGAAGCAAAAAGATCATGGTGGTGCTTAGCAGTCTCTTTGTAGGCCTTGTTCCTTTTATAAAAATCATGGCGGATCTCCTTGAGTTCATGTAGTTGCTACCTCTTATGCTTTTTGGCCGCATCGAGCCTAAAATTGGTCTCTTTAATGGCCCAATAAGCCTTATGCTCGATCTCGACAGGTAGATGGCATGCTTTACTATAGACAACTCTGTAAGGGGACATCCTGATAGGGACATTCCATGCTGTACGGACTGCCCAGAGAGCTTCAAAAAGACGGAGACTCCAGTCTTTCCTGTTGGGATTGACTGTTTTCTACAAGATGAGCTTGACCTCTCTGTTGCTCACTTCAGCTTGCCCATTTGTCTGTGGGTTGTATGCCGTGGAAGTCATATGCTTCACTCCCCATTTAGCTAGTTATTTCGAGATCGTCTTATTGCAGAAATGTGTACCGCGATCACTGATAAGTAGTCTCCGTGTCTCGTATCTGTAGACGTTGTTGTCCTTTATGAAGTCCGCTACGGCCTTTCCGTCATTATTTCAGGTTGTCTTGGCTTCTATCCACTTGAAGACATTATCAACTACTGGGAGGATGTATTTGAACCCTCAAGAAGGAGGAAAAGGGCCCATGAAATCGATACCCCAGACATCAAAGATCTCGACAACCAAAATAAGAGCCATCGGGAGCTGATCTCGACGTCCAAGATTACCAATCCATTGATAGTTGTATACCTTACAAACTATATAAGAGTCATGAAAGATGTGGGGCCAATAAAATCCGCACTTAAGAATGCGTTGTGCTTTTCTCCTTGGCCCACCTTGACCTCCGCAAACCTCAGAATGACATGCTTGCAAGAGTCTTGGTATCTCTTCCCCGTAAATGTATCTACTCAAAACCATAACGTTCCCTTATCTCCATAGATAAGGATTATCCCAGAAATACATGCCAGCTTCTCTCTTCATCCTCTCCTTATCATTACGTGTAAAATCATCCATAAATTTCCCGGTTGCAAGATAGTTGACAAGGTCCGCATACCATAGAGTCTCGGTGATAGCAAAGAGACTTTCCCTTGGGTATTCATCTTGGACTTCCCTTGGATCTTTTGAATTGGTCAGCCTGCTGAGATGATCGGCCACCAGGTTCTCTGTCCCCATTTTGTCTCTGATCTTGATGTCAAATTCTTGAAGCAAAAGGATCCATCGAATCAATCTTGGCTTAGCATCTTTCTTGGCCATAAGGTATCTCAAACCAGCATGGTCTGAGTATATAATGACCTTGGAACAGAGAAGGTAAGAGCGAAACTTTTCTAATACAAAAATAATAGCAAGGAGCTCTTTCTCAGCCGTGGTGTAGTTCTGCTGTGTTGCATCGAGAGCCGGGAGGCATAGTAAATGACATGAGGTTCTCGGGCAACCCATTGTCCTAATACCGCTCCTACTACTTTGTCGATTGCATTGCACATGATCTCGAAAGGCTGGTCCTAGTTGGGTGCTTAGATAATAGGTGCAGAGACTAGCTTCTTGATAGTATCAAAGGCTACTCTGCAAGGATCTCCAAACTCGAAGTTAGCGTCTTTCTGAAGTAATCTGCATCGGGGCTCGGCGATCTTTGAAAGTTCTTGATGAACCTGCGATAAAAACCTACATGTCCAAGAAAAACCTAACTTCTTCTACAGAAGTAGGGTAAGGTAACGATTGAATAACATCAATTTTATCTTTATCTACCTCAATACCCTTCTTAGATACAACATGACCTAATATCATACCTTGGTTTACCATGAAATGGCATTTTACATAGTTAAGCTCTAAATCAGACTTAATGCAATGTTTAAGAATCTTACCAAGGTTATCGAGACATGCGTCAAAGAATCGCCATACACAGTAAAGTCATCCATAAATACCTCAATGATGTTTTCCATGTAATTAAAAAAGATACTCGTCATGCACCTCTGGAATGTAGCGGGAGCATTGTAGAGACCAAAGGGCATCCGTCTGTAAGCAAAGGTGCCAAAGGGACATGTAAATTTTATCTTCTCCTAATCTTCTGGTGCTACCGAGATCTGATAAAATTCTGACATTCCATCAAGACAGCAAAAATGAGACTTTCCTGCTAGTCTTTCCATCATCTGATCAATGAATGGTAGTGGAAAATGGTCTTTCTTAGTTGAGGCATTGAGCTTGCAGTAGTCGATGCAAACTCTCCATCCATTTTGTATCCTCATCAGGACGGGTTCTCCTGCTTTATTTGTTATCACTGTGATCCCTGTCTTCTTTGGAACAACTTGTATCGGGCTAACCCACTCACTGTTAAAGATAGGATAAATAAGGTTAGCCTCCATGAGCTTAATCACTTCCTTCTTTCACTACTTCCATCATAGGAGGATTGAGTCGTCTTTGAGGTTCACGACAGGTCTTGGCATTCTCCTCTAACTTGATTTTGTGTATGCAAGTGGAAGGTCTAATCCCCTTGATATCGGCTATAGTCCATCTAATTGCCTCCTTATGTTGCTGGAGCAAGGAGACCAGTCTTTTTTCTTCATCATGACTTAATTTACTAGAAATAATCACTGGGAGCATATCATTATCCCCTAAGAAAGCATACTTGAGGTGACTTGGTAGGCTTTTGAGTTTAAGTTCTGGTGGTTGGATGATGGAAGGGGTGAGTTTCTTGAAAGGGGGTAGAGCGAGCTTCGGTCTGGGCTTCGATGTTGGTTGAGGTGAATCAAGATCATGAATAGCTTCTTTCACCTTCTCATCTAAATCAGTATCATCGTGGCTCTCGGTGTCAAGTGCTTCATTCAACGCACCCAAATACTCGCCTGAGAGATTGAGCTCAAAAATTTGTTAGATGATGGGATCAAGACTATCAATACTGCATAGGCTCGAATATTCTTCTGGGGGTCTTCATGGCATTATAAACATTGAAAGTGGCTACTTTCCTGTTGAATTCCATTGTGAGAGAACCATTGTGCACATCAATTTTGGTCTTAGCAATACTCAAGAATGGTCTCCCTAGCAGCATATCTGAGTTCCCCTTTCTATCTCCATCGCACATATCAAGAACATAAAAGTCAGCAAGAAAAACAAAATCATTTACCTTGACCAATATGTCCTCCAAAATTCCCTCAGGGTAGACAACAGAGCATTCTACGAGCTGTAAGACTGTCCTGGTCTCCTTGAGAGGCATATTGTGGTTGGCTGATATCCGCTGGTAGATGGGGGAAGGCATGACATTTATAGATGCACTGAGATCACACATAGCCTTCTTAATTCTAACTTGACCTATGGTGCAATTGATCACGAACATTCCATGGTCTTTCAGCTTATGGGGTAATTTGCGTTCGATCACGGCAGATACGTTTTCACCCATCACGACCTTGTCTAGGTCATGGTACTTCTTCCTATTAGTGCACAACTCCTTGAGGAATTTCGCATATTTGGGTATCTGCCTAATCACATCGAGCAACGGGATATTGATCTTGACTTTTCTCAAAGTCTCGATGATCTCTTTCTCTTCCTTCAGCTTCTTGGTCTTTACCAGTCTTTCTGGAAAAGGAGTTCTGGTCTCAGTAGAAATTATTGGTTCCTCTGTGTCATCAGGAATCACAATGACTTCATCCTCCATTTCTGCTCTCGGTGGTTTCGATTAAGTCTCTTTCTTTGCCCTTACTGTGATTGCATTGACATTCTCTCTTCGATTATCCTCTATTTGGGATGAAAGTCTCCCCATGTTCTCAATTTTAGAGAGAGTGCTTGTGAGCACGAGATTTTACAGTCCCTCTCGCGAGACGATGATGACGTGTACCCAATTTTAATGCCTCAAAATAAAAGTCCTCATTAGAATTTTTATTACCAATATTGTGTTCCTGGCGAACTTTATACTTGGTAGAATCCAGTTTGGCATGGCCGATAACGCGTCTGGTAGGAGCTTGAACCGATGATTTACACCCAAACTAAGATAAATCTCTAAATCCCCTTTAAAATATCATTAAAATTCAAAAATCCTGCTTTGACCCCTTTGACCTGTGTTTGGAAGCTTTTCAGGCTTGTGGGCCTAGTAGTTAGCTTTTAGAAAGCTAATGCAGCAAGCGGCATCACCCTATACCGCCAGTGGTATCATCCATGTCGCCGGCGGCATGGCCAAATTGGGCTCTACAGACAGCTTTCTTCTTCCTCCTTGGGACAGTCTTTTTTTGCCACTTTAGTGAAAATGACTGAGAGGTCCCGAAGACCACCCCATTTGCCTATAAAAACACACCTTAGGTTTAAAAAAAAAGAGGGGATGAATCTGAAATTAGAATTAGAGAGTCCTAGAGTGAGAAACTAGTTCTAGTGAGATAAGAATTAGAAAAGGTAGGAAAAAGGATTTGAATCCATTTTTCCTGGTTTTTCTTCTTTGAACTCTCTGATTGTGAGCTTAAAATCAGTAGACATTAATTTAAAATCAATCTAAATTGGAACTTAGAAACTTAAGTACCCAATCTACTACTGAATCATCATTACAAGCTCCCCGGAGGTGTTCCTTGGTTCACGAATAGGTGGATTCACGACCCCGAGGTAAAAATCGTGAGTCTCAAAGCTCTTTGGCATTAATATTGTTGGTTTGTGTTGATTCTTGTTGGTTTGTGTTCGTTTTTGGGTTTTCGATCATTTTTCGACCGTTACCTCCTGCTGCTGCAAGAAATTGAAGTCGCCAAGGACATGTGATATCGCCGGCGGTATCACTTATATCGTTAAAGACATCACTGATAGTGCTAGTGACATCACATTCCCCAGAGGCCTCACTTTCTTGTAGGACCCTTTCTTTATGGTACTCAGAAAGTCATGCATCCTACCTACAGATTGATGCCTCTAGCAACATCATTGATGTCACCGGCGGCATCAGCTATGTCGCCGACGGCATGACCTCTTGGACAGCTGGTTTATTTCGTTCCTTTTTGAACTAGTTTATTTTCTGAAGCTAGGATATACAGTGTAACGATAGAGATCCAAAACCTTCTGAAAGTAGACCCCAACCCATATCATGAGGCATTTTCACTAATAATTCGGATAAAACGACAATCGAGTCTAAAATTTGGTTTAAAATGGAATTTTCCTCAAACGCCGTTCAAATCTTATTTAAGCCATCCAATCAGGCTTCATAACGATACAAATGTTTATGCCATGTTCACGCTAACTCGGGTCTTGTTTGGTTTGCTAACTATACATGATTCGTGATGTATCTCGTACGATGTGCCGTATCTGTACTAACCATCTGTTGCAGGTAGATGTATGTTAGGCCTTCGGGTATTTTATTTATCACATAGAGAATGTATAGAATTTGAAAGCCTTGTAATAATTTTAATTTCTGCATTTACTTTTGGATGACTGTAATAATTTATTCGATGCTTGATAAACGCGATAATAACATAATAACCAAAAATACAAATAAATAGGATGGATTAAACCGATTAAGAAAGAATGAAATATCTTAACTTGGCCTATTGAAAAATAGATAACATCATCCGAACTCAAAATCTCTACTTCAGATACGGTCTACCACCTGGTGGGGAAATTGTACCAAAATTTCTCGGTTGAGCTGAACCGGGTGGCGACTCTATTTTAAGTACAGGATTTCGATCTCGTATTCTTTAAACACCTAAATTGGACTTAAATCCAACTTCAACATCAGTGCTTTCATCACGCCTAAATTAAGGGTCAATCCCTCGGCACGTTTCACAGCCCTAGTGGTTATTTCCCCTAGGCGGCGCATCTCACGTGGCCCCTCGCGGGCAGGGAAAAGGTCGTCCGCTCACAGTGGCGACTCTGCTGGGGAATGATCTCTTTAAATTTAAACTTATCTTTTCATAAAGTTTAAAGGATTTTTAATGATGTATTGAAATCATTGGCCAAATTAAAACTTCATTCTTTTTTATAACGTTTTATCCTTATGCGTGTAGACAGTTCGATAATTTTTAGGTGCCCCATTTTACCCGAGAAGCTCACGAAAGTATCACTCATGCCCTGTTAGAATTGAGGTTGCCTAGTGGGTGGATCACTCGTTTTAACCAACACGTAAACTCCTGCGATCGCACTTATTTGGGGAGTGGTTGAGTAACGTGGAATCAAGGTAAACGAGAACCTTCTACATCAACAACCCTATACCAAAGCCGAGCTAGAAAAAGCCTTGGCACACCATTCCTTTAGGATCACTAGTACAAATAAAACATTTGGGATGCGCTTCTTTTGCCATTACCGGCGAAGGAGCCAAACTTCATCCGTCTAAAGAGGCGTTACGTGGGACTCATAAGGATGAAAGAGGGACGTATTGCGTGCTATATGCTTCGTGCTCATGCATCCACCATGCATCGGCCTCAAGGGCAAAAAATAAATCAACTTACCCTTACTACTTCCGCCTATGGAAGAAGTTTAGCAACATACGTAGGACTTCTCTTGTGCCTCTATTGCGTCACCACATATCACTATATATGACGTAAGACATAAATGTCCCATGTATGTTAGAGGGATAAGCCATCGCATCATCTTTAACCACATCTACATACAGCCATACTTGCCACGCATTGGTGATTACTCACTCATCCATGGCATCATACAACCCACGTATGATCTGATCCACTACCTGCCATTTCAGCTAGGAGGAGGCAGACTTATCATCGTACCCTGGTCTGGAAAAGACCAGAGCACTGTTTGATTCATCGTTCTCTCACCTCGGTTGTCGCTATAGAAGTCGAGGGGATTCCTAACTCTAATTCCAGTGGGGATTCAAATTCAGAACAAGTTAAGTTGGGTCAGAATCCCTCTCAGCCAACCATGTCTTTTCCAAGCAACGAAGGGACCCCTCCTCCTAAAGAGCCAGCCGGCCCTACTCCTACCTCGAGGGCGGGATGCCAGCCACCTCCTGGCTTTGACTTTACTAATGCTATGGTACAATTCCTGAACTTGGACGCTTTTTAGGATTCTATCCAGACCACTATTCAGGCTGCCATTAAGCAAGCTCTCAAAGATAGAAGCTTTGACCGAGTATCAGAATTCGATATGCAGGACCAGAATGGTTCAATACAGATGTTGGCCAGTCCAGTGGGGAGAAGACCTGTAGCACCTGTCTTTCAATCAACCTAGCCTATGGTAAGCCCGTTCCAGTTTGGGCAAGCTTCGACTTTTCTGTCAACTTCGACTACCCCATCGATTGTGCCTTTTAATCCAAGACCTTTTGCTCAAAGCTTGACTCCTCCGGCATTTACTCTCCAGTGCCCAGCTTCTCAGCCACTACCCTCTTTCCCTCCTCTGCAGTTCGTTGCAACTTCCATAGGTTACACCTACCCCCAAAACCCTTTTACTAGCCAGCTGACCATTTATCCTTTGCTATCTCTACTAGTCCATAACCAGGTCATGCAACCGTCGGGCGTGACACCCAAAGTAGCCGAGTTTACCCAACAACTGATGGCTTCTCAGACTATCAACGACCAGGTCGCGTATTCTCCAGGCGCGACACCAAAGCCCTAGCTCTTTCTCACAAGCCGGTCAACGATTAGGTCACGCAGCCTCCTAGCGTGACACCCGAGATCCAAGCTTACATCAACTGCCTCATCGCCGCCAAAGAGCCTGAAAGAGACGAAGATTGGGTCCCTGATAATTTCACCATGTCGAATATAGCTCATTATGATGGTTCTGGAGCACCTGCCTCTCACATTATAATGTATAAAAGGATTATGCATGTAAAGAAATTAAGTTATAAAGTGCTTGCTGAAATGTTTCCTTAATCCCTTCGGGGCCCTGCCCTTGAATGGTATCACACCTTGCCACAGCACATTGTCGCTAACTGGAAGCTTCTATCTGAGGCATTGAAGGTGCATTATGGTTTTAATACTATAATGGAAACAACCCTCCAACATCTCAAGGGGATCCGCCAAACACCAAATGAAACATTCAAGCAATACTTTAACCCGTGGAAGTCAACCCAGGTCTTGATGAAATCCAAGATAAGTTTCAAGGAAATGATTGTCAAGCTCCTCGGGGGTCTTCCTTTATTCCGTAAAGAGATGGCTACTGATTCTTTTCTGTCCTATAAGGCCGTATTCGAGAAAGCTGAGAAAATCGAGCGTGAGACAGAGTGCGAAAAGGCTGAAAAAGCGGGAAGGCTATGGTTTAGAAAAAATAATGAAACTCGGCTCTCGGCTCCAGCACCAGCTAAACCTAAAGCTCTGACTACAGTTTAAGCAGTTTCTCAAACACCTGCTGAACCCCTAACAATCACTCCAGCTCCTTCGGCGATTGCCGCAATCCAACCTCCTCACCCCCCTTTTATTTTGGCTAACCCTTATCAGTTGCCTCTACGGGGTCATCTTTTAGCGTCTAAGGGAAGCAGGTTTCATCCAGTCCCTTTAGGAATACAAAACGCCTAGACCCAAAGAAAAGAACAACTTCTGTAACTATCATGTTCAGGTAGGACACCAAACCAACAATTACAAAACCCTGCTCTCAGCAATTCAGCGTCTGGTTAATGAAGTAAAGATCGCTGAACCTGATAAACTTTCAAGCACTATAAGTAATCCTTTACTGAATTTTGAGAACAAGGTCTGGTTTGTCTAAAGCCATAATCTTTGATCTCCTTTCTTGGAGGCCAGACAGTAATAATTCTATCCTGGTCATCAGTTCGGGTCTCTCGTCTAACTAGATTTTTCATCTAATCAATCAAGCTAACTCGGGGGTCAACTCTGCCCAGGGGATGGAAGTTGATCCAGATCTGCCAAAGTGAGAAATCCACAAATCTCAGCCATTTATGGTAAAAAGAATGAAAGTTGAGAAAAGACCGTTGTTTAGCGTTGATTCCTTTATTTCAAAGGGCTACTACTCCAATGATGATGAGGGAGTAGCTCAAGAGACCCAGGCCGTAAGCACCAAGTTATTTAGGGTTGATTCACCTGCCAAGGAGAAACTAAGTGGATTATTCAAGGTTGATCAAAAGGAGCTTTTTAGCGTAAACAGGTATGAGTTGCAGAACCCAGATTCGGACTCTGAGGAACAATAGTATCTGTTTGAAATATGAGGCACTAAGAGTGTCTTGCTCGATGATGTTCTTAACATTACTCGGAGTGGCCATGTATAATAACTTGAGGACCAATATCTCCGCTTAAGCAAAGACCTGGTTCCTAACAAGATTGGGACTACCCCTAGACCCCCTTCTCCACCTTTGGCTGCTCCGGCCAGTCTCGAAGTTGACCCTCTCATTACTCAGCTAAAAAACACCTAATCTCGATACAGTATCTGGTAGCTTGTAATTGACTCTAAAGGGCATCGCAAGGGGTTGATTAAGCAGCTCCTCGATTTAGAAGCTAATCCGACCACCTCGGTTGTTGAGATGTGCACTATGGTTCGAGAAGGTATTCCCCCGAGAAAAGTACATCAGATTATGTTCGACCTTTTTGATCTTAAGGTCAAGGGGAAGGATCACAATAGGGCCTTGCTCATCCACATCCAAATTCTCGATAAGGTTATCCCATGTGTCATGGAGGACAATGGCTCCGCTCTGAACCTATGCCCTCTAAAAATCCTTCCTCATCTAGGACTGTTGGAGGACATGCTTGAAAAATCCAACACTGTTATTAGAGCTTACGATGATTCAAAATGCAGTTTAATTGGGACCTTTGGGGCAGAAGTCACTGTGGAAGGAGTGATGAGAAATGTATGCTTCATTATACTAGACATTCCTATTACTTATTCTCTGTTGCTTGGCTGACTGCGGCTTCACGCCTTAGGTGCCTTTCCCTCCACTCTACTCCAGAAAATCAAGCTTATTCATGAAGACGAACTGGTGAGCATAGAGGCTGATCCTGCTTCCGTTATGGCCGTTATGGAAGCCAAAGCTAGTTTAGAAGGTCTTCGGATCATTGTGGTTAGCAAAGCTCAGAAATCTCCTCCCCTTTGGCACAGCTACCTTTATATTGGTATGGGTAAACTGATGAAGAAATCTGGCTACAACCCTGGCAGAGGCGGTGGAATGTATGAGCAGGGAATTGTTGAAGCTTTGGAGCCTAGAATCCTTACCCATCGAGCTGGATTGGGATATAAGCCTAGAAAGGCCTACCACTGTGTCCCCTCCTGCTACTACCGTATGGTCACTATTTGTGAAATCCAGAGTAAGAGGCCTTACATGGGAGAGCCTAAGCCGATCGAGTATAGCGGAAAAATGTGGTCCAGCTTTGAGGTCTTTAAGGATGTCTATGAGTTCAAGACCGGCCGTATGATAGCTTTGGCTGAACCCAAGCCCGCTGAGCCTGTTGCACCTGTCAATGTTGTTAAGGGAAAAGGTAAGATGTATCTCGAAGATGAGCTTGGGGGAAGTAATGAGGAGTCCATTGATCCAGAAATTAAAAATGCTGTGGCAACTATGACTGAGGCTATGATGCTGTTGATGAAGCAGGGTTGGAAGGGTGAGAGAACCGGAGAAGAAGATGTTATAATAGTGATAGTAAGGAAGCTAGCCAGGGCCCTCACCAAGAAAGCCAACCTGTCTGGGGAACCATCGCTCACCATTTCCTAAAAGGCCGCTCTAAACCACGACCTGGATGCCATTCTGACAGATAATACGGAGGATGCTCCTCCTATTGATGTTACTGCTGAAGCCCCTCCGTCTGTGGAGGAGGATATGGATGATGTAATTTTTAACATTTCTAATATGTTTGATGCGGACAATGCTGCCTACGAGGCTTTTAATGCAATGAATGACACTTATTTTGCTTACTTGTTTGATGTCTTTCCTGGTGGATCCATGCATTTGCATAATAATACGCATAACACTTTTGGCATTAGTGATACTTCATTAAGTAAAATAAACCTAAGTACAGATGACAAGCCTGAAATGGTGACCATTTCCAAGCATTTAACTCCCGAGGAAAAATGTGAGATCATAAAAGTGCTTAAAGATCATGTTAGTGCTTTTGCCTAGTCATACGAAGACATGCCTAGGGTTGATCCCAATTGATCCTAAATTTTAGCCTGTCAAGCAGAAGCTCCGCTAATTGAGACCACAATAGGCACATCAGTTTAAGGCAGAGGTTTCGAGGTTGATTAAAGCTCGATTCATTGAAGTTGTGGAATACCCGACTTGGTTGTCCAATATAGTCCCGGTTCCGAAGAAAGATGGTAAGGTCTGGGTCTGTGTAGATTTCTGAGATCTCAATAAAGCTTCGTCGAAGGACGACATTCCACTCCCGCACATTGATGTCCTAATTGATAGTGCCACTAGGGCTGCTATGTATTCATTCATGGATGGATTCTTGGGGTATAATCAGATTCTAGTTGACATCGTCGATAAATTCAAAACAGGTTCATCACTGAATGAGGGGTGTATTGCTACAAGGCAATGCCGTTTGGGGTTAAAAAAGGTCGGGTTACTTATCAGTGCTCCGTAACCGCCCTCTTGCATGACATGATCTATAAAGAAGTGGAATTGTATGTGGATGATATGATTGTGAAGTCCACTGCTCGGGAAGAACACCCTGCTATTCTTAACAGGTTCATGACTCATATTGAAAAGTATAACCTTCGCCAGAATCCGAAGAAGTGCATGTTTAGGGTTACTTCAGGCAAATTATTGGGACACGTGGTTAGCCTAAAAGGAATCGAAATGGATCCAAACAAAGCCAAAGCAATCAAGGACATGCCTTACCTAAGCCAGAGAAAGAAGTCCGATCATTTTTAGGGTCCTTGCAGTATGTTAGTCGGTTCATTGCTCGCCTCACTACTATTTACGAACCTAGCTTTAAGCTGTTAAGAAAATAACAACCCGTAGTATGGAACGATCACCGCCAAGTGGCATTTGACAGAATCAAGGCATACCTTGTTGACCTACCAATTTTGAAACCCCCCATCCCAACATCCTTTACCTGGCTATCGAAGAATCATCTTTCAGGGCTATGCTTGTCTAAGAGCATGCCGATAAGTGCAAACACGCTATCTACTACTTGAGAAAGAAGTTATTAGCTTGCAAAACCCAATATTTTGTTGTGGAAAAGACCTGCACCGCCATGGTTTGGCTTACTAAGAAGTTACGGCATTATTTCCAATGTTAACGTGTCCAAGTTATGGCCAAGATTGATCCGATGAAGTATCTTTGTCAATCCCCCATTCTCGCTGGTAAATTATCCCAATGGTTACTTCTCCTATATGAGTTCGACATTGAGTATGTGACCCAAAAGGTCATTAAGGGGTGGGTCGTAGTCGAATTCCTGGCTAATCATCCCCTTGACTCTGACTATATAGAAAACTTGGAGTTTTCTGATGAACAGCTCACCTATGTTACAATCCTTGAACATGTTTGGACGATGTACTTTGACAGTGTTGTGAACTAATGGGGAGTGGGCCTCGGCGTCATCATTGTCACACCAGATAACGAAATAATCCCATTGTCCAAATGCTTAGAATTCACTGTCACTAACAACGGCGCTGAATATAAAGCTTATCTGTTTGGTCTAGAGGCTCTTCTCCAGGTTAGGGCCTGCCACATATCTATCATTGGGGATTCTGCTCTTGTTGTCTGTCAGGTTGTTGGAGATTGGAAAATTAAAGAGTAATCTCTCCGTCCTTATGTCGAGGTTATCCACAAATTATCTGAGCAATTCACCTCGTGCTTATACCGCCATGTCCCCCGGGACGAGAATTAAATAGCTGACACTTTTGCCACTCTCGCATCCCTATAGGAAGGGCCTCAGCAGCAGCCTATTCACCCTTTGGTGATGTTGTCCACCAAGACACCCTACCATGCTAAATTGGTTCCTACAATCCTCGCCATCTCATCCGCCCCTTGTTGGTATTCTGACATTATCCTATTCCTCTAAATCGGCCAATATCCTACGAGTTCATCTGACTTGGACCGTACCACCCTAAGGCGGCTAGTTGTCCAGTTCCGTATTATGGATAATGATCTGTTTAAATACACCAGCGACGGCCTGCTTCTCTGTTGCCTAACTGACTCCGATGCCCAGAGCGTAATGGCCCAGGTCCATACCGATGACTGTGGCCTCTATATGAACGATCTTTTTCTTGCCAAGAAAATTCAGTGGTTAGGATATTTTTAACTCACCCTCACAGCTGATTGCATCGCCCAGGTCAAAAGGTGCCACCAATACCAGGTTTACGGAGATATGCAGCATCTACCACCCACCGAACTCTAATATTTATCTACCCCTTGGCCATTCTCGGCATGGGGGACAGACATAATTGGTGAAATTCATCCTTCTTCAACAAATGTCCATAGATTCATTGTGGTAGCAGTAGATTACTTCTCGAAATGGGTGGAGGCTGAATCCTTCACCAATGTCACCGCCAAGCAAATGGCCAAGTTTATAGAGAAGCACATTTTCACACAGTATGGACTCCCACACCATATAGTCTCAGACAATGGGGCACAGTTTCACGGAGCAACCGCCGATCTAATCGATAAATACGGTATTAAACACCACATATCTTTCCCATACAGACCACAAGCTAATAGAGCTGTTGAAGCAGCTAACAAATCGGTAAAGAAGATTCTTGCTAAAATGATAGCCGGTTATAGGGATTGGGCGGATAAGTTACCTTTTGCTATTTAGGGATATCGCACCAGCATTCGCATCCCAACAGGCCAAACTCCGTTTTCACTGGTCTACGAGATGGAAGCGATCTTGCCAGTTGAAACTCAGGTGACCTCCCAAAGAGTCGCCCTGGAGGCTAAGTTAAAAGAATCGGAATGGACCCAGGCGAGATTTGAACAGTTAAACATGATGGATGAACAGATTTTAAGGGCTCTTGACAACCTCGAGATGTACCATTAATGTATGGCCCGAGCATATAACAGTCGGGTAAGACACCAAAAGTTCCCCCTGAAGACTGGTGATCTGGTCCTTAAACAGCTGAAACATTCTACCACTGATGCGAGGGGCAAATTCAGGCCAAATTGGGAAAGGCCATATGTGATAAAGAAGATGCTTAGTAAAGGGGCAGTTAAGCTTATGGACATGGATGGTAACGAGTTTGTGATTCAAAAGAAATAAATCAAGAAAAGTGGCACACAATATATATATATATATATAAAGTAAATCACCCGCCTTTCGGTCTTTTACCGATCGGCCAAAAATTAGGGTGACAGCCGACGGTTAGTATTCTGCAAACTGGTCGTACAAAAATTAGGGGATAAGTCAAACCCGCTAGATCAAAAACCCAAAAAGGGCGATCTAGGAAAAAGTCAGGGTATGTGAGCAAAGAGCGAGTGCCTACTAGAAAACCAATCTAGGCTAGTTGGCACCGGGAGTTAAATCAATGGGAATGTCAACCAAACATCGCGTACTTTATTTTATCTCAATTAATGAAAGTATCCCTTTTGTTGAATCCTAAATGCTTATGCTTATGTGAATCCTGTGTCCATAAGGTTAAGACAGCTCTAGTAAGCTTAGGACAGAGTTCATTTTATTCCATATCGAATGCACAATATATAAAAATGATTCTGATAGGCTAACCAAAAAAGGGGGGGTCTATGCAAAAGTCGGAATAAGTCTGCTGGGTCGAAAAACCCGAAAAGGGCGGTCCAGGCAAAAATTAAGACAAGGTTCGATAGATTGAAAACCCCTCGGGGTAGATTATGTAAAAGTTAGAATCAAATAAAAGACGTAAAATAAAATAAAATTCGATAGGTCTGTCACCCCGACTAGCCTATGCAAAAGATAGAACTGACAAAAGTGCATCTCAAACCGAGCTTCCCGCATCATCATCATAATACCTAAAGATCCGCCGTAATGTGGTAGTGAAAAAGGCTCCTCTCCTTGCTCCGTATGCTCTCCCTCGAAGCGCGCCCATGATCGCTCCCGGTAGGTCATCAAGCGTCTTATCTCAGCAAGCCATCCTCTGTAATGTGTGTCGGTCTCGATGGTCTCCATACAGTTATAATCTAGTACCTCGAATACAGCTTCCCTGGACCACTTCTCTCAGATATGGTTGACCCACCTAGCTTTGTAGGTTCTGATCTGATTATGGGGTAACTTGATTGGAATTCTTTGCCACTTGCCGTACTGATGGCACAACCGGTACGGGGTGAAGAACGAAGACCTCTCCAGACCTATCAACTAAACACATGCTCCCCAAGATTCTATAACCACATCATGGATTCTCCATCATGGACTAACCCACTAAACCTGTGCATCAGTGTACCCCCTCAAAATAGGCACCCAATCATCATATATCAACTGGTCGAAATTGCCCCGCATAAGCCCCCTCTCCCTCAGATGAACGGGTAGGTACTTCTTCGGACTCCCTCGTGGTGCTTCCCTTAGCCTCAGTTTCTCCATCAGCCATATGTGTAATTCAAATTTAGGTAAGGATTGAGAAAAGAAATGTTCAAATTTGGGAAGAATAAAGGATACCTATAGTAATATAAGCTAATCCCCGATAAGTGCCGGGTCAACAAAAGCGGCATCCATGTTTAGCAAAACCTTAGCCAACCCCACAGCTATGGAAGAAGCCCTTATCGACATAGGACTGATAAGTGAAATCAGCCTAAGCAGAGCAATTGGGCTCACTCCGCACATAAACTCCGCCATGAGTAGTAATGCCACCATGGATGGCTAAGCAAGGTGAGATCGGGGAGCCCCGCGGCACCACTCTAAAACTGCTCCGAGATGAAATCTAGGTTTATCAGGCAACTGGGATAAAAATGGGTCCATAAAGTCCAGATTCCATAACCCTCAAAGGAATTCCATCCGCACCAAAATGAAATTCTGGCAACGCTAGAGGAATGCATTTAGGACACGGTACGCCCAATATAGCATGGAACTCTTCGAGCAAGGGGTATAGCTTGAATGATGGAAATCGAAAGACGTGGTCCATGGGGTCCTAAAAAGACAGCGCCGCTCAAAGGAACTTGGGACTTACAGGCCACGCTATGACATACCTAAACCCTCAAAGCCTGAATTTTTCAAGCTTCTTCCAATCCGCATTTCCCAAACTTTGCAAAAAACCCCGTAGCTGTTGGTTGTGGGTCGCTGTGGAAGGAATTAGCAGAATGACTAGAATCATATTTCTGAATAGATGATGCCGCAGGCGATTTGGGTTCTGCCGCCGGTGATATGAGCTTTGGGCAGCCCCTTCTATATTATTTTAGCTGATTGAGTCTGGGCGATATGGGTCATGCCACCAGCGGTATGGAATTAATTTCCAGCGGCATCAAAAGTAATTTCATCATTTCAGACCTATACAAAACCTATAAACAATCCTGTAATCCATTTTATTCAAAGTAAAAAAAAAAGGACCAATGGTGCAAACCATTCAAATATTCCGGATATCTAACCTACCAAACCAAAACCAAACAACAATCCAGATTATTCAAGCCCTAATGTATCGAGGGTACAAACCAAAATCCAAAATAAAAAGTAAAATGAAGATATAAATCTAGGCATGCCCGCCACTGCTGGCCGGGCGAGATGAAACATCCTCAGGGCTTACTAGCCAATCATCAACTTCATCCTCCTCTCTTCCCTCAGTCATCGAGACGCTGCTAGACTCCTCAACCGCAGCAAACACGCGTCAGCCGGCGGACATCTTCACTCTTCTACGACTGGTGCTACCAGGGTGCGTACGATCTAAGTTTCACTTGCTCCTTCGCTCCTGAATAGTAGCCTTCAGCTGACCCTCAAGATCACTCACGTGACATCAAAATTCTACAGTCTCTTCCTCGTATCTCCGCCGAGCCGCATCGGCATCCGATAGGGAAAGGGCCAAGAAATCCTACAAACCAAGGAAAATGTCAATAATGCACTTCATTTATAGCATCCATCCATACATCTTATTTCAATATGTCATAATAGGGAATGTACCTGAACAAGCAGCGATTGCCCAATAAGCGTGTCCCGAAGAATAAAGTTGTTCTCTGCCAGTTGCTTTACATTGCTCAGCGCAACCTAAAAATCCAAAAGGCAAGTCAATAAGCACCTAGATCCAAGGATAAGCAAGGAGGCAATTATCATGTTCTTAAGCCCCACGTAAGTAGAGCTCTCTGGCATAAAGATCAGGGCATGCCGGCTCCAGCCTATATTCCTGGGGTGGAACTCGCCTCTGGAATTCATCAGCAGGAACTGGGTTTCCATCTGCTTGACCAGATGCCCTTCCACAAAGTTTATACCCTCCGGTACACTATAGTACTGCATCCTACTCTGGTTGTCCCGACCTCTCTTCCTCGTAGGCTCCTGAAAAGCACGAAAAACACACATAAGCGACATTCCCAAATCCAAACAATTACAAATCCTACACATAAACACAATCATACCTCAAAAGAGCAGTGCCCCCCTAGGACATCGGTACACTCTCGCTAGCTACATCCGCACCTATCTCGTCCTTCCCCTCGGGTTCGATATCAACATTGTCTTCAACCTTTACCTCAGCCTCCTCTTCCTCTTCTTCTTCCTCCTCTCCGACATCCACTATCCTCTTGAGCTGCCTCTTCTCCTCCTCCAGCCTTTGCTCATTATGGTACTCGATTGTATCATTCCTATGGATGTAGGGGCACAGGGGGAGTAGGCGCTGCTGGTGCTACTCATAGGGGCCTAGAATACTTGGAATAACCCGGCCATTCCCATTGATATAATCGGCTTGGTCAGCCACGGACTTGATCACCAGATGGGGCCACCATAAGCCCTTAGGAGGATCAACGGGCATCGGTCTATCGGTGATAGGGACAAACCTCCAGCCCCTGATGGGCTCCCCCAAGTACCACTGTTGGGATAAGGGGCACTCCATGACAAACCAATGGTCATCCACCTCCCTTCTGACCCTCGCAACTTCCGGCAGGTCCTCCACCCCATCAAATAGGTCCAGGACAAGATACACCAACAATCAACCAAAACAACCGATATAAGTATAATAAAATAAGGACCAAATTAAAAAATCGCATACCGAGCTCAATCGCACACTTCTCAGGACCTCCCTATACTTGGTGGGATACTTGGCCTTCCCGCGAATACCCCCGCATCAACGAGCGAGAAAATGGGAGCCCGGCGGCATGGTGTTCTTGAACTCAACTGGTGGAAGGATCTGGTGCTCAAAAGCCTAGGCCTGCATAATAATTAATCAGTTCAAAAAACATCCACAATAATTGAGACATGCGCAATCAAGTAAAATGCTTCTAAGGAAGGTATAACTGAAGTAGCAGATGGCAGAGACGGAGGGCCTTCCCCTTCTTCCGAGCGCCCGCATCTAGCGCATGATGCATCTATGCCAGGATGGCCTATGGCTAATTCTTCTTCCTGCCCCACCACATCCTCCACGATGGATATCAGCTCGTAATTGATCTTGCTCCCCAAAACTGGGAAAAACAGCACTGTGAGTAGGGAAATCATGTAGGAGCATACGCAAGCATCACTATCATCTTCCGATACTATATCCTCCCTGGTCTAATATTGGTGCAACTCATCATAGGATAGCCGCCCTGAGACGGGCTTTAGGCTAAATAGCTCCTTCACTCGCCTCACCACGGGCCTCTCAGTGTGATATTTATCCATATAGGCATTAAAATGAATGACCTTGTCCGTCTAGGGGAGCTCGATCATAGCTACAACATAAGAGGGCGTGATTGTCACTTCCCCAAATGAGAAGTGAAAGGTATGAGTGGTTTCAGACCACCTCTCTATAAGAGCCAACACAGTCGGCTAAGACCCAAAGCCCGTCTCGTTGATGGCTAGCGCAAGTTCAAGATCCTTCTTTGAAACATGGTGCCACCACTCGCCAATGGTGCCCATACCTCCAGTATAGGTCATTCCATGAGGCTGCAAAAATCAGAAGCAAAATAGATAAGTCCCTATTTATTTTCTCATTGCTAATACCTACTGGAAGGCTGCTGATGTCGCTTCTGCTATAAGTGATGTTGCCGACGACATCATCCATACCACTGACGGTATGGATGATATCGTCGGTGGCATTGCCTTAAGCAAATTGGCATCACACCTTTCTAGGCCTTTTTGCAAGGCCTGATGCCATTGGTGACATCACAACCTGCGGGCAGAACCTATTTTACCCCAAAAATCGCACCCATCGTGCCAAAACCATAAAAGTCATAATTAATCGAATCCTAAGCCTAAGAATAGTAAAAAAATCGAACCTAAAACATGCAATATCAGTTTGTAATCAATCTCTTTCACGCTTGTAACTCCTATAATGGCACGATTTCGAGCCTAAGGCCAAATCATAACTCAACCCAAAAAGAAGAATTTTGAGTTTTGTAGGATTACCTGGACGTAGGAAAGATGCTTTTCCTTCTCAGGGGTCAGGTTGGTGATGGGGGAATTGATCCCATACTAGTACATCTTAGCCGTCTCCTTCATGCCTTAAGCAATAAGAACTGAGAGGAGTTTCAGCCCCTCGACGGAGGAATCCGGCAGGCTCTCCCTAGCCTTAGCAGATTTGCCCTTAAGAGCCTTGGCAATTCTCTTCATGATTGGAATGGCGAAGAAAGTAAAAGATTTGGAGAAGAATGGAGCAAAAGGGGGGTACGGTTTCTGCAGAATGAGAAAGGAAGGGTGTTTTACTTCCTTTTAAACTGCTGCACGGAATTCGAGGAGTTTTAATTTATCTGAAACTACCTGATTCATACCGCCAGCGACATCATTCATACTGCCAGCAACATCACCTCCACCGATTTAAATTTTGAATTTATTTGACCAGTCAAAGCTGCCAGGTGGCACTAACATCGCTAGCGACATCATTCTATACCACCAGCGACATCATCCATATCGCCGGCGATATCATTCCTCCCACAGCCTTTTTTTAGCCATCCTTTGTGAAATCCCGGCTCTAGCCTCGACATCCCAGGACTTCTGAAACCTTGTACTTTTTATTATTACATTTTTATTGTTGATCGAAGGGGCAAAAAATTTTTGTTTCAGAAAATCTATTAAGTAGTAAAAACGTCATCTAAAATCTGGCTAATCTTGTTCTCATTCTACTTTTCGCAGGCACAAAGCACAAACACAAAACCAATATGCTCATTTTGTATGCTACCCGGAGATTACGGCATGACCTGGAACTACACTCCACCAATCTGCAAAGCATGAGTCCAACCAAAGGGCAATCTCTCCGCAAAGCATAAGTCCGACCAAGGGGCAACCAATTCACAAAGCATAAGTCCGACTAAGGGGCAATCTCTCCGCGAAGCATAAGTCCGACCAAGGGGCAACCAATTCACAAAGCATAAGTCCGACCAAGGGGGAATCTTCCATGTGAGGAACAAGTCCAACCAAGGGGCAACTAATCCATAAAGCATAAGTCCGACCAAGGGGGAATCTCTCCGTGAAGCATAAGTCCGACCAAGGGGCAATCTCTCCGTAAGGATAGAGTCCAACCAAGGGACATCCTTTCCACAAAGCATAAGTCCGACCAAGGGGCAAACCAGTCATCCATCAATTCCTATCCCTTGCTCTTTCATGCGATCATACTGACATGTGGCAGCAGTGATCCCCCGAGGGGCAGCCTGTGAGCACGGGATTTTATAGTCCCTCTCGTGAGACGATGATGACATGTACCCGATTTTAATGCCTCAAAATAAAAGTTCTCTTTAAAATTTTTATTACCAATATAATGTTCCTGGCGAACTTTATACTTGGTAGAATCCAGTTCGGTGTGGCCGATAACGCGTTTGGTAGGAGCTTGAACCGATGATTTACACCCAAACTAAGATAAATCTCTAAATCCCCTTTGAAGTATCATTAGAATTCAAAAATCCTGCTTTGACCCCTTTGACCCATGTTTGGCAGCTTTTCAGGCTTATGGGCCCGCTGGTAGTCAGCTTTTTAAATGTTGATACCACCACCGGCATCGCCCCATGCCACCGGTGGTACCATCCATATCGCCGGCGATATGGCCAAATCGGGCTCTACAGATAGCTTCTTCTTTCTTCTTCCTCCGTGGGATAGTCTTTTTTTTGCCACTTTGGTGAAAATGGCTGAAAGGTCTCAAAGACCACCCCATTTGCCTATAAAAACACACCTTAGGTTTCAGAAAAAGAGGGGATGAATTTGAAATTAGAACTTAGAGAATCCTAGACTGAGAAACTAGTTCTAGTGAGATAAGAATTAGAAAAGGTAGGAAAAAGGATTTGAATCCATTTTTCCTGGTTTTTCTTCTTCAAACTCTCTGATTGTGAGCTTAAAATCAGTAGACATTAAGTTAAAATCAATCTAAATTAGAACTTAGAAACTTAAGTACCCAATCTACTATCGAATCATCATTACAAGCTACCCGGAGGTATTCCTTGGTTCAGATGAGGTGAATTCACGGCCCCGAGGTAAAAATCCTGAGTCTCAAAGCTCTTTGGCATTAATATTGTTGGTTTGTGCTGATTCTTGTTGGTTTGTGTTCATTTTCGGGTTTTTAGAGGTTTTTCGACCATTACCTGCTGCTGCTGCAAGAAATTGAAGTCGCCAAAGACATGTGATGTCACCGACGGTATCACTCATATCGCTAGAGACATCGCTAATACCGCTAGTGACATCACATGCCCCAAAGGCCTCACTTTCTTATAGGACCCTCTCTTTACAGTACTCAAAAATTCATGCATTCTGCCTACAGATTGATGCCTCTAGCAACATCATTGATGTCGCCGGCAGCATCAGCCATATCGCCAGTGGCATGACCTTCTGGACAGTTGTTTTATTTCATTCCTTTCTGACCTAGTTTATTTTCCGAAGCTGGGATACACAGTGCAACAATGGAGGTCCAAAATCTTCTGAAAGCAGACCCCACCCCATACCATGAGGCATTTTCTTTGATAATCGGGATAAAATGATAATCAAGTCTAAAATTTAGTTAAAAACAAAATTTTCCTCAAACGTCGTTCAAATCTCATTTTAGCCATCTAATCGGGCTTTATAACGATACAAACGTTTATGCCATGTTCACGCTAACTCGGGTCTTATTTGGTTTGCTACTATACATGATTCGTGATATATCTTGTACGATGTGTCAGATCTGTACTAACCATCTGTTGTAGGTAGATGTATGTTATGCCTTTGGGTATTTTATTTATCGCATAGAGAATGTATGGATTTGAAAGCCTTGTAATAATTTTAATTTTTGCATTTACTTTTGGATGACTGTAATAATTTATTCGATGCTTGATAAATGCGATAATAACATAGTAACCGAAAATACAAATAAATAGGATGTATTAAATCGATTAAGAAAGAACGAAATATCTTAACTTGGCCTAATGAAAAATAGATAACATCATCCGAACTCAGAATCTCTACTTAAGGTACGGCCTACCACCTGGTGGGAAAATTGTATCAAAATTTCCCAGTTGAGCTGAACCGGGTGGTGACTCTATTTTAAGTACGGGATTTTGATCTCGTATTCTTTAAACACCTAAATTGGACTTAAATCCAACTTCAACAGCAGTGTTTTCATCACGCCTAAAATAAGGGTCAATCCCTCAGCATGCTTCACAGCGCCAATGGTTGTTTCCCCCCATGTGGCGTATCTCACGCGGCCCCTTGCAGGCGGGGAAAAGTTCATTCGCTCACAGTGCTAGTTATATGGGCCCATCTATTTTTCCAGGTTTGAGAAGCTACCTTGCAATCCTTGTATCCAATCGTCTACCAGCTCAAACCGCTTATTAGAGCCCTCAGCGAGAGTAGTGAAAAGCTCATAAGGATTATATTGTGGTTGTTGAGGTGGGTTAGGCTGGACTTGGACTTATTGAGGAGGTCTCGGTACGATCGCATTTTGCTGATTTCTCACTTATTGGAGGTCGTTATTTCCCCAAGCGAGTACTAGACGATCTCTCCATCCTATTTGATTTCTCTGTGCTGACAGAATGTATGGTTGCTTGTTCCCCTGATTAACATAGTTACTATGGTTATCATAGTTTCCAAAGTCACCATAATTGCTATAGTTACTATAGTTTCCCATGGCATGGACTTACGCAAACTCAGGATCTCCTATACGAGGACATTCATCAGTAGCATGAGTAGTCTTTTTGCATAGTTTGCACTCCTTTGCGACTTCGGTCTGGACAGCTATTTTGTGCACAAGTTCAGCGAGTCTTTCTATTTTGTCATTGAGATCATAAGAACTGATCTCATTGACTGATCTCAATGTAGATTTTCCTTCACGATTGCCAAACTATTGAGTGGTTTCTACCATAGTCTTGATGATTATCCAAGCCTGAGTTGGGGTCTTATTGATGAGAGCACCGCCACTAGCAACGTCAAATATGGACCGCATGGAGAACGAGAGTCCCTCATAGAAGGTTTGGACAAAGGCTTGATTAGTGAATCTATAAGGTGGATAGGCTGCCAAAAGGTGCTAAAACCTTTCATAATACCCATGGAGACTCTTCGTGTCTTTCATCTTAGCTGAACAGATCTGCCTTTTTAAAGTGGTAACTCTTGATGCTGCAAAGTACTTGTCGAGAAAGACTCTCGACATCTATTCCCATGATGTAAATGATCCTGGTTTCAAATGATAAAACCAGTAATTGGCTGAGTGCTCAAGAGAGAAAGCAAAGGACTTCAATTTATCAAGGTTTAGATCGACCTTGGGTGGCTTCATAGAACACATTGTTAAATGGAATTTCTGCAAGTGTTTGTAAGGGTCATCAGTGGCCCTTCCGGCAAATTTGGGTAAGTTGTGGACAAACCCAGATCTCATCTCAAAGTTTTTATCATTGGTTTTTTTCGGTTAAGTGATGCAGAATGGTTGTTGGTTCACGAGACCCATGTAAGGTCTCGGATTGACTATTCTTATTCAGCCATGGCCACGATGGTTGTTTCAGGTTCTGAATCTGAGTCAGTCGAATAGTTAGACAGTCCTTCTATGTCAATTGGATTGTTGTTGGGTCCGTTTGAAGTCTCTGCCTGATGTTTGGAATCTCTACGCTCTCGGGTTTCAATTTCTAGATCATAGAGGAATTCACTACCACGACCTGTGGCTCCGGTCATCCACGTCGAACAACTAGTCAAAAGGAACAGTTCCCGGCAACGGCGCCAAAATTTGATGGGTGTCAAGACCACCAAAAATAAATCCCTGCATAAAACAAACTGGTAGTTAGTAGCGAGCGGGGGTCGAATACACAAGGAACAGTATTTGACAACGTTATTCTTAGAAGACGACACATAGTGTGACCTAGAAGTACTCTCGATGGGAATTTGTAGATTAAAACTAAATAAAGCAGGTAATAAAACAATAAGAGACAATGGCTTAACTAGAATAGGACAAGATTGAATATCATGGTGATCACGGGATAAGAAATTAATTGCACCGGGACCTAGATTTAGTTATACTAATACTCATGCACCGTACAATACTAGCAACTTTCCCTTACTGTGTATAGAGGCCGGACTTCGCACCACGACCTCACTCTTACTCATTCTATCTCTTGACTTCGCGCCCAAGAGCTCGTCAATGAATAGCAATATAAACAAGAAAAGCCTAAATCCTTACCAACAGGTAGTGAAGCACTCCCAACAGGCGTAAGATTACCTTTATCCAGTCTCGGTGGAGACTGTTGTTACTTTATCCCTCTTCAGGCACAATTACGGATGCAAGAATAGAGATTAATAATAATCACAAAGACTTACCAAATGGGTGATCGGTCCAAACAGCGAGACCAAGTGATATTCTTACCATAAAACCCTTCAAGTACCGAGATTGGTAAATAGGTCGCCTTGGATATTTTTGTATTCATTTGCGGTCCTCACACCATTTAAAACTCAGTCTTGACCATTAATTGGTCAAGCCATAAGACTTATAGCTAAACATGGCTGAACTTAAATGTGCAGAAATATAAAGAGACTTAAAATAAATCATGCTGAGAATATAAAGGCTGAAATTAAAAAAAAAAAGATAAAATTGAAACTGAAATTTTAATTAAACTTAGAAATGTTCAAAACCAAAACTGTAAATCAAAATGCTTGAAACTAAGGAACACAAAGACTAAAGCTAGATTAGAAAGACTGAATGGTAGATTGGATCGAAATTGTATATGAATTGTGTCCCCTTTGAAATGGTCGGCCTTGGTATTTATAGCTGAATGTTCCTCCTTATGCTTCTTCTTTAGTGACAAAACATGACACTTTGCATTTATTTGATGGATTCATTTCCTTCTAGTCTGGGTCTTCAAAAGGAAGTAAAAATCCTTGCCTTTACGGAATTAGGAAAGGGATTTAATCTTCCTTCTCGAATTGGGCTCTTCCTGAATAAGACTTGCCCAAATTTAGGTGACTTCTAGATCTAGACTTGGCGCGCTCCGGTATTGATGTCGTCTTGGTCGTTCTGAAAAGTTCTAGAATCACCAGGACTAGCTATATCTCCCAGTGTCTGCTTCAGGTATCAGTAAAAGGCTCTTTTCTTCTGAATATTGCGTGTTTTCTCCGAATTGCCTTCAAAACCTGAAAAAGACAGAAAAGGAAGTAGTAGCGGCCATAAAGACTATAAACATGGTTTCAATGATATGAAAGTAAACACAAATACATGTTATGTGTGAACTGCTATGGAGTGTTCGAAAGTTAAATCCATGTCCCACATTGGAAGATTCGGAGAACTAACACCAAAATATAAGTGTCCACAAAGACTTGCATTAGTATGAGGCTTTTTGGGAAGGAGCCCCAAGAACAAAACCCTGAGGGTTCGGCCCAAAGCGGACAATATCATACTAATGCGGGATCTCGGGTGGTACCGCTCGGAGTTCAACATGGAGTGATCCGCAACCCATCCTTGGAAGAGGTCCCAGAAAGCAAGGTATATGTCTTTCTTTTGGTGCAGATTTGACAAAACCGTTTTTACAGGAAAACAATCTCGGTAATCAAGTTGTTATGGCCTTGCATTTATCGATTCCGAGTTGTTGGTTTTTTCTGAACTCGTTAAACATTACAACCAACAGACTTGAAATACAAGTTGATATTGCACCATAAGGCTGAAATGCAAAAGTAGTCTCGTTACAGGTTCTGTTTCTCCATGTTTGTTAGACGTGAATGCTTATGCCTTTGTAAAATGTTTTGACTTCTTTTGTTTTTTAAATCTTCTTTTTCAAGTGCAAGTTCTGTACTACTTAATTTGAATAAAAATTTAACAGGTGTATATAAGTCGACATGCAAAAAGAGTGTTTTTTTTTTATTTAACATTACTCGTTAGAAGCTAACTAGTCGTCATTTGCTAGGTAAGCTAAGGCCAACTCTAACTGGAGTGATTTAATTACGTCCGACCAACTATATTTAACTTTGGGAGAGATGCTTACCATTGGAAGCAACATTTTGGTAGGGATCTTTTCGTCGTGTTGAATAAGAAATATTTTTCTAGATAGTTGCTTATCTAGAGTTGCAATATATGATATAATAAGCTTCCAACAATTCTATTTTAGAGCATAACATGGGTCTTGATGTTTGATGGTCATATACCATTATGTATTGTGTGCTACCAATCATTTAAATTATTTCGACTATCAATTCCTTTGAAGTTTAAATAAGCTAGCAATTTAAAGAAAATAATGTCAATTGTTCATAGAGTTCATTCACTTGTTCTTGTCTTGGCAATCTAGGGAATATGGGAGGTCAGTGAATAAATTTTGTTCGTAACATTTGGAGTGCAGACCATTTTGTATACTAGAATCTACATGAAGAGTTATGTTTTAAACATAGTATATTATAATTAGATAATGATTATTGTTATGTGAAATGTAGGTTTTTCCTCATTTTGTCAAAGAGTGTTGGGCTAAATGTTGATCTATCTTGTGTAAATATTGAAAGAATTGATGATGTGTGGGGTATGATTTTAATTAAACTGCAAATTTATCTTTGTTATAATTGTGCTACATAAGTTCATAGATATGTTCTTAGAATGTTCAATCAAATGCAACATTTTAAGTTTTTAAGATATCAATCTTAGTTTGAGGCCGACTAGGCCCTTCACTTGTTTAGTTATTTTTTCATGTTTTCCGGTCATAATATTTCCAACTCATGTAATGTTGTGATTCCAATGCTTTTCAGCTTCCTCCTTGAACAATGCAAGTCCGGCCCTCAATGAACAAAACTGAGCATAGTTTAACTCCAAATGGCTACAGAATAAATCCAACGGATATAGTTGGAATAAGGTATGCATTGTTCATTATGTTTCTCTAGCAGTACACTGTACTTTCAATGTTGATTGATGTACAAATTTGTATCCTATAATAGCACGTGGTTTGCTATACAGAACTGAGTGCTGTAATAGCACGTGGTTTGCTATAAAGAATTGAGTGTCCTTATATGGAGGATTCATACATATCGGATTTGTTTCAGTGATACTCTTTTGTATTCTGCTCATTCATCGATACTCTTTTCTTCTATTTTTTTTAGAAGTAGGAACATTTAATTTTTAAAAAATCTGAGGCTCGAACCCAGAACTCTCAGCTTCTTTCTCCACTTTGAACGGAAGTTGTGGCTACTCGACCAATTGTAGTGGCTCTTTTCTTCTATTTAGTGTTGTGTTTCGAGAATTGTGCATATAAATTTTAGTTCCCTTCAATCCAAAGTGTATGGTGAGTAGAATACTAATTGATATGCTCAGTTTGCTACAAGATAACGTGACAATACAATGTATTTGTGTTGGTAATCTTTCTTATTACAACAAAAGTTGTAACAAATTAAGATAATGTGACAAAAAAGTTAGTTGTCACATATAAGATTATTTGACAATTTCTTGCTTTTATGTGACAACTGTTATCATCATAAATAGTTTTGGAGTGACTACTTACTAAAGTTGTCATGTAGCTTTAGTTCAATTTACTACACGATACGTGACAGCAAGTATATTTTTGACAATTATTTTTCTTTTCAGTTACAATGAAAGTTGTAACAAATGAAAATTATGTGACAATAAAAATATTGTCACAAAAAATTAAAATATTTGTGACAACATTCTATTTTACATTCAAAAATACCTTTTGTTACAGAGTTATACATGACGAACTCTTTGTGACAATTTTTCTTGTCACATATAATAAGATTATGTGACAACTTCTTGTCATTTTGTGACAATTTTTATTATACAAATATTCTTTTAGTGACGATTTACTGAAGTTGTCACGTAGATTTAGTTCAATTTGACAATAATACATGACAACAAACATATTTGTGACAACTATTTTTCTTTTCAGTTACAATAAAAGTTGTAACAAATGAAAAGGATGTCACAATAAAAATATTGTCAAAAAAAATTACAATATTTGTGACAACATTATATTGTTTCATTTGAAAATACTTTTTGTTCTTTGAAAACTATTTGTTGTCACATATTATTTTATGTGACAACTTTTTATCCTTTTGTGACAACTTCCGTTGTCACAAATTCCTTGATTTCTTGTAGTGGTTATTGTTAAATCCATTCGTAGTATTGTTTTCTTTGTGTCTATTTGAGTCTCTATAGTCATAGAAGTACCGGGATTGACATAAAAAGGGTCTGTGATCATCACTTTAACTTGTGCTTCGGCTTCAATAAAGATTCAAAGTATTTGTACTGTAGACGTACTCTAATATATCCCTTGATCTGGACATGGGGAAACTACGTAAAAATCTGATGTTCTCTATTATGTTGTGTTTTACAGTTTGTTGCATGTGTTTTTATGACTTGAAATTGACTTAAAACAAACTCAAAACTGAGGTTACATCTTAACAGTTATTACTAGGAATTTTGAACTTAAAATTAAAGCATTGTAATCACCTTCCATTAAAATGTGACCTAAAATAATCAAGCATTCCTTTCCATCACTTTTGATTTTGAATATGGAATGATTTAATGGATCGGATGTTAAATAAAATAACGAAAAAAAAAAGATTGCCCAATATATTTATCCCTAAAACAAATAATAAAATAGGCCACATTGTTGCCGTGATGTCGTTTAAAATTATATATTGCCGCACTGAAATTATTTTTATCCTTGTTTCATATATTAATTTGAAATCATTTTATTTTTACATGCAACATTCAAACATAAAATAAAATTTCTTAAAAACAACATAAAAGAATTTATTTCTTTAAAAAAAATGTTTTCAAACACATCTTTAATGTTTAGAGAAAAGGTTTTCCTTACTAAAATGAAATAATTTATATTTGGCCTAATGTATAGATAGCTACCTCAACTTGTCTTCAAAAATCTACTGCCCCCTTGAACTTTCAAAACGTCCTTGCAACTACCTCATCTTTTAAAAAATGCACCGTTCAACTCCCTCCGTCCTACGTGACAGATAATGTGGCTCATGTTGACTTTTCCAGTGAGTGTTGACCAAGTTTGACGAGTGATTTTGTTTGTTTCCCGGGAAAATCCGCAATTTTCTTGGAAAATTCATTATTTTCTCAGAAAATCGTGGATTTTCTCCGGAAAATTTTTCCCGAAAAATTCATGATTTTCCCCGGATGAAGTTTTTCCAAAAAAATTCATGATTTTCCTCTAAATGTTAAAAATGAAATGAATTGAAAAATATGAACAAAATGATGAATAGAATAATTGATATTGTATTATTGAGTTGTGAATAGTCAACTATATATACATGTATTTATAGTATACAAAATCACCTATGAGAAAAGGAAACAAACAAATCAACATAAATACAATTAACTATAAATAATCTTCTTAATCAACATTAATCCTAATTATTGATATTATTCCTTATTTAGACTGATTAGGAATAATCTCATATAGGAAAATATTAATATAGGATTCTTAATACTGCCCCTGAAGTTTGTGAGTGAATATTCTGAACTCTCAACTTGTGTCGTAGTGTTAAGAACTGATCTTTCCCCAGTGGCTTTGTAAAAATGTCTGCAAGTTGGTGACTAGTTGGTACATATAAAGGACTGATTATTCCTGCCTACAGCTTCTCTCGCACAATATGGCAATCTATCTCAATGTGCTTTGTACGCTCATGAAACACAGTGTTTGCTGCAATGTGTAGTGCTCCATGATTATCGCAAAATAGTGGTGTGGGAACATCACACAAGACTTTCAAATCTTGTAATATATAACGTAGTCATACTAGCTCCAAACGTGCATTGGCTATTACACGACATTCTGCTTCCGCTGATGATCTTGATACATTGGTCTGTTTCTTTGACTTCCATGAAATAAGAGAAGAACCGGGGAAGACGCAATAACCTGAAACTGATCTTCGAGTTGTTCGACATCCTGCCCAATCTAAATCACAATATGCCTTAAGTGTGAGATTATTTTTGGATGGCAGTAACAAGCCTTGTCCTGGAGATCCTTTGATGTATTTAAGGATATGAATTGCAGCAACCCAATGTGGTTGACATGGAGATTGTGTGAATTGACTTAATGTTTAAACCGCAAACACTATGTCAGGTCTAGTGACTGTGAGGTATATTAACCTTCCTATAAGCCGTCTGTACTTGGATGGATCTTTCAATAGTTCTCCATCATCTGCAGTTAACTTTGAATGTTGCTCCATTGGAAATTTTTCTGGATGAGCTCCTATAAGCCTTGTACCTTGCAAAATATCAAGTGCATATTTTCTTTAGGACATGTAAATTTTAGATTTGGAACGAGAAAACTCAATCCCTAAGAAATATTTTAAATCACCAAGATCTTTAATGAGAAAACGTCGAAGTAAGCATTCTTTGAGGTGCTGCATTTCTTTATGGCCATTCCCGGTCAAAAGGATATCATCTACATAGATTAGAATGGCAGTGAATGAGGACCCTTGATGCTTTGTGAATAAAGAATAGTCTACTTTGGATTGTTGGTAACCTGTTGTTTGAATCACATCAGAAAATGTAGAGCACCAATTACGAGAGGCTTGTTTGAGGCCATGTAATGATTTGTTGAGTCGACATACAACATTCTCCACCTGTTGATGATGTCCAAGAGGCAAGTCCATGTAGACAACTTCATGTAAGCTGCCATGTAAGAATGCATTTTGTACATCCAATTGATGAATGAACCAGTCTCTCGGATCTGCTATAGTGAGAAGGCATCTGAGAGTTGTAAGTTTCGCTGTGGGTGAAAAAGTCTCTCCATAATCAATCCCTTCAACTTGTGTATACCCTTTTGCTATAAGGCATGCTTTATATCGTTCAATTGTGCCATCAGATCGATATTTAATTTTATAGACCCATTTGCAATCGATGGGTTTGTGACCTACTGGGAGTGGCGTTATTGTCCATATTCTATTGAGTTGTAAGGCCGTTAACTTCTCTTCCATTGCCTGCTTCCATTTTGGATCAAGGATATCTTAAGCATATGAGGTAGGTTTTTTAGTGCCTGTGATGTTAGCTAGAAATGTACGATGTGTAGGAGAAAAATGAGAATAAGAAAGAAAGTTTTGAAGGCGATACCTTTTTGATTTTGATAGTTATTGACTAGAGTCAGAAAGACTGGCTTGAGATCCCATCATGTAGTACTGATGCCAGGTAGGGGCCTGTCTGGTGTGATCGGAGTGAAAAACGGAAGGAGATTCTAGTGTTGCAGGTGTGTTTGAGGGTGGATTTTCTGGTATGAATAGAGGAAGAGAATTCACGATATCTGAATTTTCTGATATGGAAGGACTGATTGGTGGAGCTGAATATGGTAAATCAAGAGCTAAATTTGGTAAGACAGTGTGTGAATCGGGTGATGATGTTGTTGTGGATTTATTAAGAAATGGAAAGATATTTTCATGGAATGTAACATCTCGATTAATAAGGAATGTGCCATTTTACATATCAAACAATTTATACCCTTTTTGATTATTTGGATATCCAAGAAAGATGCACTGGCGAGCTCGAGAATCAAAATTTTGTTTAGGTGAAACAACAGTTGCATAATATAAACAACCGAATACCTTCATATGAGAGAGAGATGGGGGTCGATTATATAGGAGTTTAAATGGAGATTTATTTTTCAATAGAGGTGAAGGTAAACGATTAATTATATATGTTGCAGTCAAAACACATTCACCCCAAAATTCTAATGGCAAATATGATTGGAACAATAATGCTCGTGTAGTGTTAAGAATGTGTCTGTGTTTGCATTCTGCTACCCCGTTTTGTTGTGGTGTGTAGATACAAGTACGTTGACATTCGATGCCATTCTTGTGAAAGAAGGCTTGCATGGAAAGGAATTCGAAGCCATTGTCAACTCGAATTGTTTTGATTAAGGCATGAAATTGAGTTTTTGCAAAAGTGATGAATGACTCTAACAAGTGTTGTGTTTCAGATTTTTGATTCATAAGGAATAACCATGTGCACCTAGTAAAATCATCTACTATGATGAGAAAGAAATGTGCCCCTGAATGTGTTGGAACTTTGTGTGGACTCCAAATATCACAATGTAACAAGTCGAAAGGAGAATGAGATTGTATTTTGCTTAATAAAAAAGGCAATCTTGTTTGTTTTGCTTTAGGACATACATGACAATTATTATGATCGTGAAAAAAAATTTTATTTAAAGGTAGTAATGATGAGATAAGCTTAAGAACCTTATGAGATGGGTGTTCGAGACACATATGCCATAAATCAGGGATGTGCGATGCTTGGAATGATTTTGGAGGATATTTTAATGGAGTCATGTAATACAAATCATCGCGTTGTTCACCCCGAGCCAATCATCCTCCCCGTAGTCATCCTCCCCGTAGTCAAGTCCTGCAAAATACAACCATTTGGGAAAAAGACAATACAATAATTTAATTGATTAGTCAATTTACTAGCAGAAAAGAGGTTTATATTGGAAGATGGAATACAAAGAACATTTTTTAGTGTGATATCATTATTAAAATTGATTATGCATGTAGAAGTGATAGGTACAGTTGAGTCTGTGGGTAAATTAACGAGCGGAATCGGGGATGGTGATGTTTTAGAAAATAGATGTGAATCAGCTGATATATAATCGGTGGCTCCGTTATCCAAGATCCAAGATTTTGTGAAAACAGAATTGATTGCGGCATTAGGAGTTAACATACCTGATGCACTTGCAAATGATTTACCTTTACTGGAATTATTTGCCATGGTAGTATATGTAATAAATTAGACTTTTGAAACACCAAGATCACTACTCTGATACCATGTTACAAATGAAATGAACTGAAAAATATGAACAAAATGATGAATAGAATAATTGATATTGTATTATTGAGTTGTGAAATATCAACTATATGTATATGTATTTATAGTATACAAAATCACCCATGAGAAAAGGAAACAAACAAATTAACATAAATACAATTAATTATAAATAATCTTCCTAATCAACAGTAATCCTAATTATTGATATTATTTCTAATTTAGACTGATTAAGAATAATCTCTATAGGAAATTATTAATATAGGATTCTTAATACTGAAAATCGTGAATTTTCTCTAGAAAAATTTTCCCGGAAAAAAATTCATGATTTTCCTCGGATGAAATTTTTCCGAGAAAATTCATAATTTTTCCCTGAAAATCACTTATTTTTCCCGAAAACTGAAGAACAAGAGAAATGAGAAGTAGAGGAAGAGAATAAATGAAAAAAAAAAAAGAATTTTTATTGAAGAAGAAGAAGATGACAATTTTCTTTTTCAAAAATGCCATATGTTGCGTTGTTATAGGGTTAAATTGTCAACATGTTATAGGATGAAATTTTTCCGAGAAAATTCATAATTTTTCCCTGAAAATCACTTATTTTTCCCGAAAACTGAAGAACAAGAGAAATGAGAAGTAGAGGAAGAGAATAAATGAAAAAAAAAAAAAAGAATTTTTATTGAAGAAGAAGAAGATGACAATTTTCTTTTTCAAAAATGCCATATGTTGCGTTGTTATAGGGTTAAATTGTCAACATGTTAAAGGTGGAAGGAGAGTGGCTTTCACTTTCTATTTGTTGAGTGGTTGAGTGTATAAGAGGGAGTTGAATGGTGCACTTATTAGAAGATGAGGGAACTATGGGGACGTTCTGTAAGTTTGGGGGTAGTAGATTTTTTAGGACAAGTTAAGGTAGCTACATATGCATTAAGCCTTTATATTTTTATAAGATGTGTAATAGCTATGAATAACTGTACAAATATGTCATTCATTTGCATTATATTTGACTTTGTTTATTTCATTTTTATTTTATTTCATAATAATGAATCAAACATGTTAATAGTGTTGTTCAGTTGTCAATGTAGGTTAACCATGTGAGGGGAAATCAATCTTCGAATCTCACTAAATACATTTAAAGTAAGGAGTTATATATTGTGTCTAAACCTCAAAGAAAATTATTTCGATCGTGTCTAAATATTTGTAAATATATAACAATAAAGAGTTTTTTATACTATTAACTTTTAGAAAAAAAATTATGATAACTTTATTTTTAGCTTACTTTATCATAATCACTATTAGATTAAATTACACCACACTAATTTAATGTTGATAAAAAATAAGTAATGTCTACTTTAAAAAAAATTATCATAAAATTTACCTTTATTTTTTTATGAAGAAATTATTACTATATCAATTTTTACAATTTTATGATTGGTAGAGTATCGATCCAAGATAATAACGGTAAATTAGTAGTAGTCTCTACAATAATGGATTAAATATTAATGACTGATAATAATGTATATAGAGACAACAAAAATTGAGAAATTTCTTTGAAGCTTCCGAAAAGACCCCACTTTCCTTCTCTCTTTTTCGAATTTCTACATTAATATTCGCATCCTTTCTAAACTTTTTATTATTTATTTCTTTTCATTTTATTTAATATACCCTTCCTAATTTAATTTTTATAACAAAAAATAGACTGTAATTTTTATTTTGATTATAATGTCTCACCTTCACGGACAATAATATCTTTATTGAAAATTTTTAATTGTATTACTTAATGGCAAATCATATGGTAACTTTATTTTATGTTTACTCTGTCACTGTCACTATTAAATTTTATATCATTAATTTAATGATAATGACAATCTAATATTTATTTTATTAAAAAATGAAGTAATTATAACCTATTTTATGGTTACAAAGTAACCATTACTTTATATTTTACGGTTATTGAATCAAACCATTTTAATAATGGCCATAAAGGGTAAAATATGAAAACTTTATAAAAAAATAAGTAACCATAAAAAAAATTCTAATATGTAATATAAAAACATAGTTTAAAATAACTTTTTTGAATTGTGAATTCGCTAACCCAAGTACAATCTAACATTTGTGATCTAATAATTGGATAATCGTTTATAAATAATATACATTATCTTATGAGCTCATATAAGATGTTAATTTTTTATAATATAATAGTTAATATTTAAAATAAATTAGCATGACCTTAAAAAAACTAAAATGAGAAGAAAGAGGGGTATGACTAGACCTAGGCTTGGCCGGGTTTGGGTCGGATTTGGGCCGGGCTCAATTGGGCCTAATTAAAAAATAAATAGCCCAAGTCCGGCCTAATCCATAAAAAATAAAGGTCGGGCTCGGACCGGACCGGGCCTTTATAAAATAATTAAATTTTAAGCCCGGCCTGCAGGCTTATCAATTAACATATGTAACAAAAAAATTAAAATGTTTTTTGATAAAAAAATATTATTATAATTAAATAATTGTAACTAAAATTCTAATATAAGTCACAAAATTGAGTTTTAAAGCTAAATTTTACAAGAAATTTTAAAAATTTTAATAAATATTACTAATATAAATAATAAATATACATTTATTTAATATATTTATTTAGTAGTTCGGGCCGGACGGGCCGGACTTGGGTTTTAGGACTAAAATCAAGCTCATTCCATACTTTCTTCGGGCCGGTTCGGACCTAACCTCCAATTAGTTTGTCCAAACTCGATCCATAAAAGACGGGTATGGGCGGGTCTCACGGACCGGCAGGTTAATGCCTAGGTTTAGGTATGACTTCATTGATTTTTTTATGAAACATAAAATTATATTACTTAAATCAAAGATCACAAACTTTGTGAAAGAAAACAGTGTAGAAGAATAAGTAGTATTAAGTAACAACTTTCTTATTTGCAGACCAATTTAAAAAAAAAACTAAACCTAAAATAACGTTACAATCTTATCTGAGTACATATGGATGAGCATGATCATCCATAAACTATTAGCAACGAACTCGAATGAAACAGAATTTAAGCCTAACTGTTTTTTTGTATGAATTAAGCCTAACTGATTTAGTTGAATACTAACCTCCCTGAGCCTAACATAATTTTCTTAATGAAGGTCCATAATAAGTGAATTAGCTTAAGAAGCGCCTAATTTGATATTCTAATTATTCACCATTTTGGTGTGCATGTAATTTGCCATCCATGCCCTATTCTTTTCAACTATTAAAACCGAATTAAACTAAATTAATTTTACTATAAATTTATAATTATATATAATTAAATTAAAATAAATTAAACTGAATTAAATTCAACTTAATTTAATTGAAGTCTAAGAAATTGAGCATTGATACTAGGTCCCACAAATTAATATGGAAAAAACAAAACATCCCGTTTGTGGCATGGCATAAAGATAATATATAATTTGAAGGGTTAATGGAAGAACTCACTCAAAAAAATATACTATCTTTTATTCTCATTAGTCATTATCAAATTATTCTAAAACCATTTAGTATAATATTTCATCTCAGCTTAACTCTATATATTTATAAATTTATATAGAAGTAATTTTAGTTGAACTTACAAAAGTGCAAATAAATATTATTTGACATATTTTCTTGATTTATAATTCAGTTCAAACTGAAATAATTTAATTTATTTTAGTTCAATTAAATTTAACTAATTTCAATTTAATTCACCTTTAAAAGTCGAAGGGCTAAATAAACCAAAATATAAGATTTAAAGGAAATAAACAAGTTCAACATAAGCCATCTCCTTTTTCTTATTCTTCTTCAATGTTTTTCAGCACAATCATAACCATTTCTTTGGCTACCAAACAATAACTTCCTCTTGATTATTTTTGTCCTCTATATCTAAATTTTCCGATTCAAATCATTGAGCAATCAATCGCAAAATGGTTTTACCAGTCTTAGCAATCGCCAAGCTCAAACTCTTATCTCTTTCATCTTCTCACCCTCTACTCACCTCCGGCCTTCTCTTTCCTTTTTTGCTCAAACTCGCCGGAAGTTTCCGGCTGGTTCCCGGAGCTTACTGGGACGGGATCTACTCATCGAGGCTCTTCATTTTTCAACTCAGTCAAATTGCCTTCCATGGAATTGATAGAGCCACTCTTAGCGATAGATTTGGTAGAGCTGTGCGGTTGGTTCAGCAGAGGGTTGCTCTGGTGAGACGGTCGCCGGTGACTATTCCGGCCGAGGAGGATAACTTTCATGATTTTTCTGTGTTTTCGCTTTGAAAAAAGTTGGGATCTGTAAATGTAAGTAAGAAGAAGGTTACAAAAATGTGAGTTTCTATTCAATTGTCTGATATTTACTGATAAATTTGGTTTTTACTTTATTTTTTTCATTTTGTTGTCTAGTGAATTTGTTTAAATTATGCAACAATGCAACAAAATTAAATAATGGCAAAAGACAAAAAAAAATTAAAAAAAAAAGCTGCTTTAACTCTTTTTTTTTTTTCTATTTTTCATTCCACAAATTTATTTTAAGAATCTCCGCTATCTTTGCTCCAACCATTTTCTTTATTTTTCATTCTCCACAATAGATTTTCCAGAAATAATAATACTTTATTATTATTATTATCATATTAATTTTTTTACATTATTTTTATTCTACTCAACTAATAAAATAATTAAAAAAATTAAAACTATAAAAAATAATAATATAATCATAGATTCCCCGCCCCATTTTGAGACATACCATATGAATCATGATTGGACCCAACCATTTTTCATATGTGTTCTCTATTTTGAGAAAAATGGAGAACTATTAGAATTGCCCTTATAGTATCAAAATCTAGATTAGAGTCCAAGCTCTATCACTTTAGAAAAGTCGCCTTGGATCACGGCCGTGAGTTTCATTCGTATAGTTTGAAAATATAGTACCCGAATCTGATATTTTAGAATAGATCTTGATTGAGTGGTTAATCTGATTTCGGCAAAATAGAACACAAGTTTGGGGGTGATTGGTGGTTACCCTGTGAGAGACCCTCCGATGTTTAAGTCAATAAAGGGTTGAGGAAATAGTAGAATTCAGTAAGAGCTCTTGAGCTTAGAATTTTATACCTTTGAATCTGACTTAAAGGGCCTATATATAGGCAATAGAGATATCCCAATCGGATTGGGAGTGGGAGTCTTAGTTATGATAGAATTGAGACTCCACTGATGCATATCTGGTTTTAGAATCCTAAGCAGATAAGGATAAAGACAATGATAGAATATAGGAAGCAGTGTCAGACCTGAATTCTCCTTCCTTGTAGGACACGGAGGTGCCTTCAAGCTGGTAATGGATCGCCACGAGATTATGATCGTATAAGGATCCAATGCGTTGTATGCTGCTATCTGGTCAGTATGCCTTCCTACTGGATTGTAATATCAGCCGGAATCATGGTCAGGCCTATTTAATCAGTCCAATATAATATAAAAGACGAATGAAATGACTCTTTGCTGATCCGATCTCACGGTATGAGACGGAGGAGGTATATATAATAAGTTATCACAGTTTTGAAGCAATTATAGTATCTAGTTTCACTCTTGTTAATGGTGGTTTATATATCTTACTTTAGTTTCGTTATTTAGGATCGTAAAACTATGTCTTTATCATACTACTTGCCTTTTTTCTTTTCTTTAATTTCTAGAGACATAAATGTTGTTCTGCTTGTGATAAAGTTTTAGCCAATCGAATAACACTGAATTTGCGATTTCTAAAAGTTACAAGTTCGAATCACATTCAGGATGTGAAGATTTTTCTAAACGCAATTGTGAAAAAAAAAATTAAATCTTGTTGTGCTTACTTTGGTTTGACTTGTGATTTAGGCTATGTTCTTTTCAACTTTTAAAAGCTGCACTGAACTAAACTTGGTTGAGCTGAACTGAATTAAACTGAAGTGAGCTGAACTGCTGAACTGAACTTATTTCAGTGTAAATTTATAACTACGCATAGCTGAACTGAACTAAACTACACTGAACTATATTGAACTGAACTGAACTACATTGAATTGTAGTCCAAAAGAACAAGGACTTAGTATGAAATTATGGTATCTTAGTTGACCCTAATTTATATTGATATCAAGTTTCCCATTTACCAACAAAAATTGTGAACATCCAATTTGGTTGAAATGCATGTGTTTAACTTAATTTATTTTCTTTCCAAAATATGTAACTTAATGTTTGCTTTAGCGCTTTCTTACTTTAAATGAGGCGAATTTAAATACGATAATTCTACATATAACTATAATTAACCTATAATTGGAAATTAAAAGGATAATTTTCATGATTTTTCCGTGTTTTCGCTTTGAAAAAAGTTGGGATCTGTTAAGTAGGTTACAAAAATGTGAGTTTCTATTCAATTGTCTGATATTTACTGATAAGTTTGGTTTTTACTTTTTTTCATTTTGTTATCTTGTGAATTTGTTTGGTTTATGCAATGCAACAAATTTAGCAAAAAAAAACAAAAAAATTAAATAAGGCTGTTATAATTCAGTGTTTTAAAAATCCATTGATTAATGGCAACAAAAATATTTAATGGCAAAAAAGCAAAAAAACTTCGATAATTTATATATAACTATAATTAAATATGATTGTAAATTAAAAGGTTAACTTAAGAATAATAATAGAAATTCCTTGATTTTAAGTACTTTTTTTTTCAGAAATTACATAGCTCTTAGACTTATGAATTGATTAACCAGATTAATGGTTGAATTTGGGAGTATATAATACTAAACATTAAGAAATAGTCGAATTTAAAAGAAACGATGATTCCATCTCGTAGAATTAGAATCAAATTATTTGAGATGAATGCTCAAGTAGTAGTCAATAAACTGAATTATTTTATTTTCAAATGATCTATTATTGGAATCATTTATGAAGATTTGTATTAGGGTAGCTAGAAATATTGCTACTGTCAAAATTATTTCTTTTTTAAAATCAGTTGGTCTATGTTATTAAAGAGAATGAAATTACGTTCCCTCCTTTTTCTTTTGTTGAGCTGTATTAGTCCATATTCCATAAATTAATGAAGTGCATACAAAAAAGCTTCATCCTTTAATAAATTAAATTTCTCAAACTTTTACAACTAGACATAACACTTCCTTTTAAATAAAAAATTACTAATTTACTGAACCCTTTATCTTTTCTATATGTTCTTCTCTTTTTTTTCATACATACACGTGCATAGATTATTCGGGTAGAAAATGTGATACATGCAGAAATACTATACCTAATTCTCTTTTCTTTTTTTCTTTTTACTATCTTTTAGCTTTTTGTTATTCTCTTTACCATACTTTCTATTCCCCTATCTCTTATATCTAATTTGATTTTCGAGACTTAAAACGACTATATCTCACAAACCATTAATTTTTTCGACGTGAGCCTTTATAATATTTTATTTGTCTTATTTTTATCTTTAACACGACATCAATTGTGAATATTTTTAGAGTAAAAAAAATTATCACAGTCTTATACTAGTTTTTTACTACTTTTATACCAAGTATAAGAGTATTTTTTCTTTAAAAAGAACAATGTTGCACATGTTTTATGTTATCTACCTGGAAATAAATGGAAAGCTGGCGCTATAAAGACATTATACCACTCTTATACCATATATAAGAATTTATGAAAAAATGGTAAAATTGGTATAAGCCTGCAAAAATATTTTTTGCTAAAAACATATTTAATATGTATTTCATTTTAAAGATTAAAATAAGACGAATAAAATATTTTAAGGGTTCGCGTCAAAAAATTAACGGTTTGTGAGATATAGTCGTTTTAAGTTACAAAAATAAAATTAATTAGGAGAGAAAATTGTTAAAATGTGGGCTCTTATATTTAGGTAAAAGCAAACTTTAAAGTTAGATGTTATAATTAAGAAAGATTGTAGATAATTAAGAGAAGTAAAGTTTTTATCATAGTTGTCAAGAGCGCAAAGCGCACTCGGAGCGCAAGGGTCCCGCTTCTCGATTTTTTTGCGAAGCGCAAAAAAAGCGCTCGCTTCGGGAAAAAAAGCGCAATGTTATAAATTTTCACAAAATATTATAGGTTTAGAAATTTATATAATATAGCTACTTACAACTACTAAATATTAAAAATAGTTGCCTTTGCATTTAGGTTAGAAATATTAGATGGAGCAACATTTTGGAGGCATTCAACTCACATAGGAAGCTTTATAGTGAGAAATCGGATAAAATCAGAATTGACAAGAACTTAGAATGAATTTCTTGTTATGAAAAAGTGAACCAGATTGCAACCAGATTTCCTGAAAATGTTGCCAATGCTAGATATTTATAAGCCTGATATGAACAGTTGTAACTCTTCAGAACAGAAGTGTTGCGAAAAAATATGTCCATTCGAGCAGTTGCAACAGTTCATAATAGAAGTGTTGCGAAAGGTAGCTCTCGGACCCTCGTAAGCTAAGTATCGTAACAGAACTCGAACAAGCGTGCACTCCGCACTCTCCTAACTTGTTCGATGAAATATTACGACTACATTGGTCAACTAGTTGATCCAATTACACTAAAATACCAACACAAAATACCAAAACATCACTGCGCTTTTGCGCAAATGCGAGCGCTTTTAATAATTATAGCTTTTATGGTGGTATTTATAAAATTAAAGACCCAAAATCTTATATTTAGCTAAGTTGCCATTTAATTTTTAATAATCATATTTCCTCCTTAAACTCCAATCATAGGTTGGGCTCGATCAAGCTTCAACTAAGTTAAAACTCTTAGGTTTGCATGTATATACAGGTGAAGTAAGGCCCATGTTAAAGAAAAACGACATGGCCCAATATCCTCTACTCAAAAGCAAACGACAGGGGCCAATATCCTCTACTCAATATGTTAACAAGTCTTTAGATACAAATGTATATTTGGCTGTTTAGATTATCTTACAGCATAAATTCAATCTACAAGTTCGTTTATCAAATTAATCTCTTTGTTTTTAATTCATGCTATCTTATAGGAGACGTAAATTTAGAATTATTTCTCAAAAGAAGAATTACTTGTGCATTGTACAGGACAAACTAAAAAAGTCAAATTAGAAGATTATATGATGCATAAAATAAGTATAAGATAATTTGATCTTACCACGTAAATTAAAGGGTCAAACAAATCACTTTATCTTAACTTTTGCAAATTTTTAAGTGTGATTTTTCAGAAAAATTATATTCGGGCCATGATTTATCCACTGCAGAACACAAAATCATTCCTGGACATCCAAATAAGCCAACACCCAATTCCGAAGACCAGTCCCAATTCTCATACTCTCTGTTATCAATAACGTACCGTACCGGCTGGTTTGATCGGTTTTACCGCGAATCGGCCATAGCTACGGTGCGGTATATATAAAAACCAGTTTTAGTAAAAAAATAGGGTTGAACCAGAAAAAAACGGGTAAACCGGCATACGATTCAAACTCGGTTTTCTCCAAATTCTTCTAGCAATGAGTAAAAGTGTTGTTAAAGATTCAGAAAAGCATTGCTAAATATTTAAAAGCGTTGCTAAAGACATAAACCGTTGTTAAAGACCTAGAAAAGAGTTGCAATAACTATTGAAAACCCTAAATAATATATATTTATTTTCAAAACCTCTCTGGTAACACAAAGAAGCATCGCAATAGACCAGAAGTGTTGCAATAGTCACCGAAAACTATAAATAATATATATTATTTAAAAAATAAAAAAACCGATAAAACCACTAATAATACCGGTTATACCACATACCATTGACCTTATCAGTATGAAGGCCGGTACGGTATTGATAACATTGCTCCTATTTATAGCCTTGCTTTCTCTACAAATTTGTGTTGAACAAAAACCTAAAAATCACCTTCAAGAAAAGCATATATGTTTCTAGCCCGAATAGCTTCACTCCGGACACTGCTTGAGAACCTGTAAAATACTCTCAGCCTCCCCCAAGCAACAACTGCATATTGAAACATCAGTCAAATGCCCCCTACATCGCTCAACGTTTTAGTATATTTTGCTAATTTTTTTTTTAATATTTACAAGTATCTTTATTGAGATAATCTTATTCGGGGTTTAGTAACAGTTAAGGCTCCTCACCCCTCCCAACAAATCTATTTAGTAAGATTTGAACCTTGTTCTCCTTCAACTTGCTCAGTTTGCTTAATGAACTGAGCTACACCTTATTGGTAGTATATTTTATTACTAAACTATTACAATTAGTACAATTTATGCGGCTGTGGTGTTGTTTGAATTACTATATTGGGCTAAAGAAATAAGCAACATGGAAAAGTATATAATTGTGCTAAAGCTCATAAAAAAATTTCAATAAAAACTTTAGCCCATAACTTTTATGCTTAAAACAGGGCAAAACACAACATTTGTGCGTTCCTTCACATTCAACAACTTTTTTATGTTCTGTTGGTATAAATGTGTTTTTTGTTTGATTAAGATTTTCTTTAGTCGAACTTGATATAATGCTGGTATGAATGAATTTTTTGTTTGTTCTGCTTGTATATACTTGGTATAATGCTAGTATAAATGTATTATTTATTTGATTACTATTTTTTTAATCACACATGGTATAAACATGGTAAAATACTGGTATAAATGTGATTTTTGTTTGATTTCTTTCATTAAAATATAAGCTTATGTTTTTTTTCACACCTGATATAATGCTGGTATAAAGTGATTTTTGTTTAATTTCTTTCATAAAATAGATTTTTATAATTTTGGTTCTTCACACCTGGTATAATGATGGAATAATGTTGGTATAAATGTGGTTTTTTATTATTTATTTCATAAAAATAGATGAATATGTTTGGTTTTATTTTTCACACCTGGTATAATGCTGGTATGAAGTAGTTTTTGTTTAGTTTCTTTCATAAAATAGTTTTTTTTATGGTTTTGATTCTTCGTACTTAGTATAATGCTGGTATAATGCTATTTTTTCACACCTAGTAAAATGCTTGTATAATACTGGTATAATGCTTTTATCATCTGTTACATATCTTCAAAAATAAAAACTCGAAAAAAGTATATCATCATAGATCTACTTTTGAAGATAAAAATGAGATGATCAAAAAATTCTAAAGCCTATATCGAAAAAATCAACGATTTGCGAGATAAATACAAAACAAAGTAAAAAATATATATATAAAAAAGGAAGGAATCGCATCATGGGGAGGAACGTAAAAATTGAAAAGGAAAAGTTTAAAAGCTGATGAAATAGTTATTAATAAAAGTCGAAGGCAAAGAGGTAAATATTTTACACAACTCCTACATTTAGTACAATTTCCCTAAACACAATACATAGTATATTGTATTCATATTCATGTGTCTAAAAGTGCATACCAATAAGGTGTAGCTCAATTGGCAACGCAGGCTGATTAAGTTGGAGAAGAACAAGGTTCGAATCCTACTAAATACACTTGTTAGGAGGGGTGAGGAGTTTTAATTGTGACTAAGCCCCGAACAAGATTATCTCGATGAAAATACTTGTAAATATTACCAAAAAAACTAAAACTGCATTGGGGTGCGCTTGTAGAGGCAGCAGCCCACTCAGTCACCTGAAAACCATAATGTTGCTCCTGCAAGGTTTTTTTTATGGAAGTAATGAATTTTATTAAAGCTCAACAAACTTCAGTGTATACAAGGGACAACATTAGAGCTTGAGAGAATCACCAAGCAAAGAAGAACCCTAAACAAACAATCTCTCGTATAACCTTATATCAACTGGAGATTCCACTCTTTTGCTATACAAATTGATCCTGGCTCTAATTACATCCTGAATCTGTGCTAAGAAATTCTTTACAGTGTGATATGAAAATGAAAAAATACAAGAATTTCTATTGTACCACACCATGTATACCATAGCTTGGAGAGTGGCCACACAAACAAGGTCCTTGAATCTAGAGCGCTTGAGATTATGAAAATGTAGATGCGAATCATCAAATGAAAATTGAACACCACCATTACCCAACCAATCATTAACCATTGTAGTTAACAGCTTAGAAAACTTGCAATTGAAAAATAAATGCTAATGGTTTTCCATATTTGCACCACAAATAGAACAAAGCATATCCAAACCAGAGATACATTTAGATAAAATGTCTTTGGTGAGTAATTTCTACTGCACAGCTAACCAGATGATAAATCTACGCTTAGGGAGGGCAAGACCACACCACACTTGTCTATAACCAAGCCGTTCAGTAGTATCACTAAGTAAAGCATCATAGCATTTAGAAGTACTATATTTCCCTGCCATTACAACATCATTAAGGACAGTATTAGTGACGATTGTTCTCAATCTTAACAGCTTCTTCCAATCCCAACTGGAATTTGTTTTCAGTCTAATAGTCCAGAAATCTGAATTCTTTAAGTAGAGACAATGAACCCATTTAAGCCAAAGAGAGTCCTGTTTAAAAGTAATAGCCCAGATAAATTTACCAACAGACACAATATTCAAGGTACAGCCCTCACTGAAACCCAAGCCTCCCAATTTCCTAGGTTTACATATATCTTTCCAAGCAACATTATGGATCTTCCTTTTATCCTCTGTATCCCCCCATAGAAATTGTTTGCATAGTTTATCTATATCTCTCACAACAAAATTAGGCAAGTAGAATACACTCATCCAATAAGTCTAATTCCAGAAATTACAGATGAAATGGGTTTTATTTTACTAGCCCCCCCCCCCCCCCCCCCCCCCCCCCCCCCCCCCCCCCCCCCCCCCTAGAGATGATTTTCCTAATCTTAACCACAACCCTAGCACAATCAAACTTGTTCCATCTGGTTGGCTTCATAGATACCCTCAGGTAAGTCATTGGAAAACAACCCTCACCCACACAAGCTAGCCTAAGAAGGTTTAGCTTAATATCCTCACCCACACCATTCACAAAAAGACTGGATTTAGCCCTGTTAATACTAAGCCCGAAAAAATTAAGGAAAAGTTGCAGACCCTCAAGCAAAAGATCAAAAGAGTGAGTATTAGCTTTACTAAGAATGATAAGGTCATCCGTAAAATAGAGAGAATTCAGATTCACAGCTTTTACAGCTAGGATGAAAGCCCATACCCATATTTTTAAACTGAAATAAGAGAATTCTAGTAAGGTACTCTATAATCAGCATAAATAGGAGAGGGGACGTCGGATCACCCTGCCTGAGGCCCTTCCTACCCACAAAATCACCCTGAATGCGACCATTAATCAACAAAGTAGTTGTCAATGAATTCTTCTCTACTTGTAAGCTCCCTAAATCCTTTGCTTCTGCTTTACTTGTGCTTATCCTTAAAGTTGAGAACCCCTCTAATGCTAGTGAATTTAGACCTATTGCCTGTTGCAGCACCCTGTACAAGTGCATCTCTAAATTGATTTGCAATAGACTTAGCAATGTTCCGCCTACTCTAATTGGGGATAATCAAGGGGCCTTCATTAGAGGTAAATCATTAGCTAACAACATTCTTGGTTTACAAGATTTGTTGAGATGTTATGGTAAGAATAATTATTTGTTTGGATATGATGTATGCCCTTAAGGCAATTAGGTGATACATCTTAATTATGAAATAGTATGAATAATTTATTTAATTAATAAAGGCATTAAATCTTTTGTTTATATCAATGTGTTAGTATATATATTATAGCTGGTTAAATATATTCATTGATGTATGTATGCAAAAGTCCTTGACGTATCATAGCATGAAGTCAGAGAAATTATAGTTGGACTATATTTAGTGGAACCTGCTTCATGTGTAATTATGATTATGTCTAAACTATCCCTAGTCATAGTTTCATCAGAAAGGATATTGATAAAGCGGAAAGACTAGCATGTGGTCAATTTTCTTGGAAAGGGTCCAACCATTTAATCTCCTAAGGACTGAAGGTGGCGCCTTAAGTTTGACACATGGATATATCTGGGAGATATATTGGAGACCGCGGTAAGATAAACACTTGGTATATATATCAATGTGTTAGTGTTTATCTTCATGCAATAAGCTTTGCGAATATCCTCATTGTGGGCACGGGATTTTGCAATCCCTCTCGCGAGACGATGATGACGTGTACCCGATTTCAATACCTCAAAATAAAAGTTCTCTTCAGAATTTTTATTACCAAAATAATATTCCTTGTGAATTTTATAATTGGTAGAATTCAGTTCGGCGTGGCCGATAACGCGTTCGGTAGGAGCTTGAACCGATGATTTACACCCAAATAATAAATACCCTTTAAAATATTGTTAAAAGTCATAAAGATGCCTTTTTTCCACTATTAAGCCACTTTTCCCGACTTTTTGGCTTTTCTTGACCCACTAACTGAAGGCATGTTGAGGGCTGATGCCGCCAAAAGCATCACCCATGTCGCCGGCGATATCACCATACCGCCGGCGACATGGATCATACCGCCGGCGACATTATCATGTCGCCGGCGATATGACTCGAAGCGGGTCCTCTTACAGACAGCCTTTTCGACCACTTTCGGTAGAATTATTAAAAAATGCCCCAAAAAGCACCCCATTTCACCTATAAAAAGGCACCTTGGGCTGCACTAAAGAGGGGGGACTGAAATTATAGAGGGAAGGAGCTAAAATTGGGCAACTAAGAAGCCGAAATCGAGAGAATAGATTTTAGTGAGATAAGAACTAGAAAAGGCAGGAAAAAGGATTCTAATCCATTTTTCCCGATTTTTCTTCTTCGAACTCTCTGATTGTGAGCTTAAATCAGTGGGTCTTTGGGTTAAATCAACTGGATAGAATTTAGAGACCTAAAACCTTTAAATTAACAATCAAATTATCGTTGCAAGCTCCCCGGAGGAGTTATTGTTCAGTTCACGAAGAGTTGGATTCACTACCCCGAGGTGAAAATCCTGAGTCTCATAGCTCTTTGGCATTATTATTGTTGTTTTGCACTATTTTTTGTTGATTTGTGTTCGCTTTAAGTTTTCGGTTATTTTGACTGCAAATCGCTGCTGCTGTAAGAAATCGAAGTCGCCGGAGACATGCGATGTTGCCGGCTGTATCACCCATATCGCAAGAGACATCGTTGATACCGCCGTTAACATCGCATTCCCCAGAGATCTTGCTTTCTTGCGGGACCTGTTCTTTACGGTACTCAGAAAGCCCTGTGCCTGTCTGCACGCTGATGTCGCCCATGACATAATCGATGTCGCCGGCAGCATCATCCATGCCGCCAGCGACATCACCTATATCATCGGCGGCATCAGATGCCCGACGGCGGCATGGCTTTCTGGACAGCAGTATTGCCTTCGTTTGTTTCCAAATTAATTTATTTTCTGAAGCTAGGACCTATAGTGTAACGATGGAGGTTCGAGACCTCCTGAAAACAGACCCGCCCCGCGATGAGTGGCATATTCACTTATAATCCGATTAAAGCAACGATCGAATCTAAAATTTGGATAAAAATGGAATTTCCCCGCAAACGCCATTCAAATCTCATTTTAGCCATTCAATCGGGCTTTATGATGTTATAAATAAAATATGCCATATTTGTGTCAACCATCCTCTGCATGTAGATGTATATCGGACATTCGGGTATTTCATTTGTTACGTAGAAAATGTACAGGACTTGAAAACCTTGTAATAATTCCACTTTCCGCACTTACATTTCTTTTACGATTGTAAATATTTTATTTATCGCTTTAATTGCTTGATAAATACGAAAACAACAAAATAACTGAAAATACAAATAAATAGGGTGGATTAAACCGATTAAGAAAGAATGAAGTATCCTAACTTGGCCTAATGAAAAGTAGATAACATCATCCGAACTCGAAATCTCTACTTAAGGTATGGTCCAACCACCCGGTGGGAAAATCGTACCGAAAATTTCCCGGTTGAGCTGAACCGGGTGGCGACTCTATTCTAAGTACGGGATTTTGATCTCGTATCTTTTAAGCATTACAATACGCAAAATCATTTTCTTTTCAACCACATCACACTCATCTCCCTGACAAGCCAAAAAATAGGCCGGCCCGACCCGGTCTGGCCCCGCGCTGCAGCCGCGCAAACAGTCGTCCGCTCACAGTGGCGACTCTGCTGGGGAATTTCTTTAAACTTGAACCTTCTTTCGTAGTTTAAAAGATTTTGATGATGTATTGAAATCATTGGCCAAATTAAAACTTCATTCTTTTCTTATGGCATCTTGTCCTCACGCGTGTAGATAGTTCGGTAATTTTAGGTACCCTATTTTACCCGAGAAGCTCACAAAGTATCACTCATGCCCTGTTGGAATTGAGGATGCCTAGTGGGTGGATCACTCGTTTTAACCAACACGTAAACTCCTATGACCACGCCCATTCGGGTAGTGATCGAGTAAGCGTGGAATCAAGGTAAACGGGAACCTTCTACATCAATAACCCTATACCAAAACCGCGTTAGAAAAAAGCCTTAGCACATCATTCCCCTTAGGATTACCCAAAATGAATAAAATAATTGGGACGCACTACTTTCGCCATTACCGGTGAAGCAGCCAAACTCCATCCTACCAAAGAGGCGTTACGCGGGAGTCAAAAGGTTGGAACAGGGTCGATTCGCATGCTAAGTGCTCTATGATCATGCACCCCCATACATCGGCTTTAAGGGCCGAAAATAAATCAACTTGCCCTTACCACTTCCACCCGTGGAAGAGGTTTAGCAACATGTGTGGGACTTCTCTTGTACCTCCGTTGCGTCACCACATATCGCTATGTATGACGTGAAGTACACACGTCTCATATATGTTGGAGGGATAAGCCATCACATCATCTCTAACCACATCTACGTGCAGCCATGCGCACTACACGTCACTCCCAGGGCATAAAAAGACATACATACATACCATCCATACCATTTACAACTCATTCATGGTCTGATCTGTGACTCGTGATCCTAAGCAGCCTTCCTCTTGAACCAAGACTCTCACAACCAACCATGTCTCTTCCCCATGATGACAACCGTACCTCATCCAGAGGACAAGCTAGCCTTCCCTCCATCGTAGGGGCAACAGCTCACCCACCATCTCTGGGATCGGAGATCACCGCTGCTATCATTCAGTTTCTGAACTCCGATCAGTTTAGAAACATTAATCAGGAGATAGTGTGTGTATCCGTCAAGAAGGTCCTAGAAAGTCAGGACTTCGACCAGGTCATGCGATCTCCGGGCATGATACCTGATGGCGATACACTCTGGCGATCACCGCCAACCGCTTACCCTGGACAAAGAGAAGGAGCCCAGAGTCCAATTCTTTCACCATTCTCTAACACCTTACCACCAACTTTGGTCACCCCATCACAATTTAAAATCCCTGCTGCCCTGATGCTTCCTCAATACGACCAAGTCATGCAACACAACGTTGAAGACTTCTCACGTCAATTGATGACAGCAGACTGCTATCAGGGAAGGGTCCAATCAGAGAAAGACCAGTTCTTTCATAACACTGAATCACCCACACCCCCGCCTCAAATCATGGTGGACCAAGAAACCTATCAGAAGTCGGCACCAGTTGCCATTATTCGGCCAAACGACGGTCTTAAGTATAGAAATAATCCGTGGAAACTGCCACTTAATGTAATCTTCACCGGGTTGAAGGAAGCTGGGATTCTTAAACCTCTTCATGAATTCAATCCCCCCATGAGAGAAGAAGGAAAAGGCTTTTGCAGATATCACATGTTGTCGGGTCATAACACCAACCAGTGCAAAGCTTTGGTCCGTACCATCCAACGACTGGTGGATGAAAAGAAGATTACCGACCTTGAAAGGGCATCCTACCCCTTACCAGAGTCTGGCAACCAGACACGGACGATTAATCCCGGCCTATCCAAACAACTGAAAGCTCTTCAAGATCTCGTCAAGGCCATCTACTCAAATGGTGGGGAAAAATCGCGCTCTGACGGTGAGGATGAAGAATCCCGATTTGCAATCCTTAGAGTTCAGACCTTTTAGCTCCATAAGCCACTTCCATTTTTCTTACTTATGTTGTGTATGTATCCTTTGATCAGCGTATTCATATGAGCATACGTACGACGCTTTCAGTGTCTAAGATATTTTTATTAAATGAAATTAAATTGAGTACATTATGTGGTAATCAAATCCAATAATTTAAACCCTGTCAAACACATGAGGGATAATAAAGTGCTTAAAGACCGTGATAATGCTTTTGCTCAGTACAATAATTGGATTGTTAAAACGCCATGGGTCCCTTCTAGAATTGACTCAACGGCCCTACAATGGTACACCTTCAAGCCATCAAAGAAGTATCAATCGGTCCCTCGAAATAGAGGATCAAGGCTTACACCCAACGGAGCCCAACCTCCATCAAATAAACATCGTAGCCAAAATCTCATACCAACATCACCACTAAGAACACGACCAAATTTGAAGAGAAACACATCTTCACCCGGTACAAATCAACCCCATCAAACCCTTCGGCTAACCAAGGTCAGGGGGCAACCACTTCCAAGGACACCAAGTCCAAAGGCAAACACCTTCATCCCACAAGCCACAAATATGATCGCGCAACCAATGTCGTAATCAGCTTACCAAATGAACCAACAAGGCAAACAACCACTACAAAGGCACCAAATAAAAGGTCCTTAAAGTCGAACATCACTTGTTTATAACCCATCACCACTAATATAGAATACGAGTTCAGACCTAAACAAGAAGGTCTCTGCAGACCACGAATTGAAGGAGCAATGAAAATAGCGATCAGGACGACAATCAAACCAATCGATGAAGCTTTGGAGTAAGCACCAAAAACTCCCGCAAACTAAACGGCTTGCAACAAGGTCAGCCAAAAGCTCCCGTCGTAACTTTGAAGGTCAGAATGAACTGGGTGATCCAGGCGAAAATCGAACGGACACCAAGGAACTTGGAGAATCTGCAAAAGCACAACTATGCGCATAATAGCAAATCAGATATCCTATGCCCTTTCCAAGAGTCATAGACCCAGCACTGAAAAGTTTGAGACCTTCCGGTACTAAGGTTAAGTTCAGATCAGATTGAAGAGACCATCGTATGATCGAAAATGGCACCTAATAAGCGAGGCTGTTAGAGTCATGAGTGTAGACAAGAAGCGAGTTCATCGATCTAGACAAGCTTAAGCATTATCAGGTCTAAACAAAAGAAATAAATCAGAAAAAGCGGCACACTAAAAAAATATAGATACAATAATCGCCCGCCTGTCGGTCTTCTATTGACTGGGCAAAAATTAGGGTTACACCCGACGGTCGGTACCCTGCAAACTGGCTGTACAAAAATTAGGGGATGAGTCAATAACGCCTGTTGAACTGAAAACCCGAAAAGGGCGGTTCAGACGAAAATTAGGGCACGAGAGAAAAATAATAAGATGTTAACTTGAAAACCTGTAAAGGCTGGTTAACACCAGGGGTCCCATTAATGGAAATGATTGCCAACATCTTGTACTCAAATTAAATTCACTCGATAAAAGGGTCTTTCATATTAGAACATCTGTGCTTGTGATTATGTGAATGCCTGGCGATCGAAGGATGGAAACATCACAAGTAAGCTTAATTGAAGACACTATGCGCTTAAAGGTCGGAATAAATCTGTTAGGGCGAAAACCCGAAAGGATACTCCATGCAAACCATGGGGTCAAATTGGGGCCCAAAATCTGTGTTACCCAGGCTCTGCAGAAAACCCCACAGCTTTTGATTATGGGTTGCCATGACGGAAACGGACGGAATGGTTGAAAAAAGGTTGCTGGAAGATTGAAGCCGCCGGCGATGAGAGTGATATCGCCGGCGATATCATGATACCGCCTGCGATGTAATTAATGTCGCCGGCGATATAGGATTGATTTGGGCGACTTGGATGATGCCGCCGGCGGCATGGAGTAACTTTCTGGGCGGCATCAGAAGCATTTCTGCCATTTCGGACCTGTACAAAAACTGTAAACAATCCTATGCTACATTTCCAAGGACTTGTCAAACAGCAATTCATATTCATATTCAAAATAAAAGCCCGAAGGCGCAAATTGCTCAAATTGTACCAAATCATCTAGCCCATGACAAAATCAAATTATCGAAACCCCAATGTATCGGAGGTACAAACGAGAAACTCAAAGAAAAAACAAAAACGAAAAGTAAAACTAAGCATGTCCGCCACTACCGGCTGGATGGGATGAAACATCATCAGGACTTGTGAGCCAATCGTCAACGTCGTCTTCCTCTCTTCCCTCCGTCATGGGAACACTACTGGACTCCTCAGCCGCGGTAAACGCACGTCGGCCGGCAGACTTCTTGACCCCCCTACGACTGGTACCCCCAGGGTGCGCACGGTTCAGGTTTTGTTTACTTCTCTGTTCTTGAGCGGTGGCCGCCAGCTGACCCTCGAGATTGCTCACGCGGCGCTGTAAAGCTGCAGTCTCCTCCTCATACTGCCGCCGGGCTGCGTCAGCATCATACAAAGAAAGGGCTAAAAAATCCTGCAAACCGGAGAAAATATCAGCCTTACATGTCATGCATAACATCCATACATATATCCCATCTTAACATGTGCATAAAATACCTGAACGAGAAGCGATTGCCCAATGAGGGTATCCCGGAGAATAAAATTGTTCTCCGCGAGTTGCTCCACATGACTCCGCGCCACCTAGCAAATCCAAAAAGCAAATCCTTAGACACCCGCATCTAAAGACTTAATAAGAAAATTAGGTCTTACGTAGGTTGTATTTTCAGGCATAAAAATAGGGGCTTGCCGGCTCGAGCCAACATTCCTATGAGAGAATCGCCTCGGGAGTTCATCAACAGGAAAGTGGTTTCCAACGGATTGACCAATCTCCCCTCCACGAAGGTCATGCCCTCCGGCGCGCCATAATGTCGGGTCCCACTTTGGTTATCCCGGCCCCTCTTTCTCACAGGTTCCTGCAAAACGTAAAAGTCACACGTCAACAACATCCCTAAACGACTTCAAAATCATACACACAAGCATAATCATACCTCGAAAGAACGTTGCTCCCCCTGGGACGTCGGCACACTCCCGCCAGCTACACCCGCACCTACCTCATCCTCCCCCTCAGGATCGACCGCAACATCCCCTTCCAGCGCTTCATCCTCATCATCATCCTCCTCATCAACATCCACAACGCCTTTGAGGTGCCTCTTTTCGTCCTCCAATCGCTGCTCGTTATGATACTCAATTGTATCATTGCCGTGGATGCGAGGACACACAGGAAGTAGGCGCTGAAAAAGCTGCTCGTAGAGGCCAGAAACGCTAGGGATCACTCGGCCATTCCCTTCAATATAATCAGCTTTGTCGGCCTCGACAGAAATCACCAAGTGAAGCCACCACAAGCCCTGCGGAGGATCGGCAGGCACCGGTCTAGCTGCAACCGGAAGGGACCTCCAACCCCGGACGTGCTCGCCCAGATACCACTGCTGGGACAGTGGGCACTCAATAACAAACCGGCGGTCATCCACCTCCCTCCGGACCCGTGCAACCTCAGCCAAGTTCTCCACCCCATCGAACGGGTCCAAGACGAGCTACATCAAAACAACCAACATAAGTCCATAGACCAAATAAATAAATAAATAAATTAAAAAAAAAAAAATTTTACATACCGAACTCAACCGTACGCTCCTTAGGACCTCCCTATACTGCGTAGGGTACTTTGCCTTCCTACCAATACCCCCGCACCAGCGAGCAAGGAAATGAGAGCCCGGCGGCACAACCTTCTTAAACTCCACCGGTGGGAGGATCTGATGCTCAAAGGCCCAGGCCTGCACAAATGGCGACTGATCAATTGAAGGGACGTCATGCAATAAATAGGAACGCATGTTATCGAGGGAAATGTTTCAAGAAAATCTATACCTGGAGTAGCAGGTGGCAAAGGCGAAGGGCTTTCTCCATCTTTCAGGCTCCCACGTCCAGCCCGTGGTACAACTGGGCCAAGATAGCCCTCGGCCAATTCTTCCTCCTGATTCCCGGCACATCTTCCACTGCGGTTATAAGCATGTAGTTGATCTTACTCCCCGAGATTGGGAAGAACAGCACGGTGAGTAGTGAGATCACAAAGGAACGGACACAAGCCTCCCTCTCCTCCTCGGGTACCACATTCATCCAGGTCCAATGATGGTACAACTCACCATAGGACAGCCGCCTAGAGATGGGCTTCAGACCGAACAACTCCTTTACCCGCCTCACCACGGGCCTCTCAACATGGTACTTGTCCATATAGACGTCAAAATGTATAACCTCATCCGTCCAAGGAAGGCCGGTCATGGCTATCACATCAGAAGGGGTAATTGTAACTTCCCCAAGGGAGAAATGGAAGGTATGGGTGGTCTCAAACCACCTTTCAGTCAGGGCCGTTACTGAAGAATGAGGAAGCTTAGGCATTAACATGGGCATGATCCGCACCAAATCTCCAAACCCTATCTCGTTAATTACAAGTGCGAGCTCGGGATCGTTCTCTGAGATGTGGTGCCACCACTCACCGATGGTACCCATCCCCCTGTGTAAGTCAGTTCGTATGGCTGCAAAATCAAAAACAAAACGGATCAATTCTGTGCATTTCTATCAAAAAGGCTGCTGATGTCGCCTCTGTTAAGAGCGATATCGCCAGCGGCATGGCTGATGTCACCGGCGACATCAGCTTCAACATAAGCGACATCCGACTCCCATAAAGCCTTTGGCAAAGACTGATGTCGCCAGCAACAACACTCATGTCGCCGGCGACATCAGCTTCAACATAAGCGACATCAGACTCTCATAAAGCCTTTGGCAAAGACTGATGTCGCCAGCAACAACACTGATGTCGCCAGCGGCATCACTCATGCCGCCAGCGGCATCACTCTACGCGGGCAGAACCAGTTTTCTCACTAAATCGCACCCATCGTGCCAAAAATCACAATCAATCGAACAACAAGGCAAAAACCGATCCTAAAGCATGCAATATGACTGATATAGTCCACATATCAAACCCCTATCATGGCATGTTTTCAAATCTAAAGCAAAATCACATAGAATTTGAAAAGAAGTAATTCGGGTTTTTGTGGGATTACCTGGATATAACAGAGATGTTTCTCCTTCTCCGGAGTCAGATTGGTGATAGGAGAGTTAATGCCATAGCCATACATTTTGGCCGTCTCCTTCAGGCCGTATGCAGTGGGAACAGAAAGGATTTTCAATCCCTCGACGGAAGAATCGGGCAGGCTCTCCCTAGCCTTGGATTTGCCCCTGAAAGCATTACTAATCCTCTTCATAATTTGAAAAAGCAAAGATAGAAATCAAAGAGCTTTGGGAGAGAAGAGAGGGGGATACGGTTTTGTGGAAGAATGGGGAAGAAAAGGGTTCCAATCCCTTTTGTAAACTGCCGCGCGGAATTCGAGGAGTTTTAATTTATCTGAAACTGTTCCTCCATGCCGCCGGCGGTATCAATCCATATCGCCGGCGATATCACCATACCGCCGGCGACATCACCTCATTTAGTTCAAATTTTGAAATTATTTGACCAGTCAAAGCCGCCAGCGGTATTCACCCATGCCGCCGGCGATATCACCATACCGCCGGTGACATCGCCTCATTTAGTTCAAATTTTGAAATTATCTGACCAGTCAAAGCTGCCACGTGGCATCCATACCGCCGGTGACATCAACTCATGCCGCCGGCGATATCAGTCATGCCGCCGGCAATGTTGCCCCTCCAAACTAGATTTTCAAAACGAGCCCAACCGAAGGGCAATCTCTTCAAACGAGCCCAATCGAAGGGCGATCTATTCAAATGAGCCCGACCGAAGGGCGATCTCTTCAAACGAGCCCGATCGAAGGGCCACCTCTTCGAAGTGAAAGTCCGACCAAAGGACAATCACTATACCAAAATACAAAAGCCCAACCGAAGGGCAATCTCTTCAGAACGAAAGCCCAACCGAAGGGCAATCTCTTCAGGACGAAAGCCCAACCGAAGGGCAATCATTATGCCAAACACGAGCCCAACCGAAGGGCAATCTCTTCAAAATAAGCCCAACCGAAGGGCAATCTCTTCAGAACGAAAGCCCAACTGAAGGGCAATCTCTTCAGAATGAAAGCCCAACCGAAGGGCAATCTCTTCAAAACGAAAGCCCAACCGAAGGGCAATCACTTCAGAACAAGCCCAACAGAAGGGCAATCTCTTCAGAATGAAAGCCCAACCGAAGGGCAATCTTTTCAGAAGGAAAGCCCAACCGAGGGGCAATCTCTTTAGAACGAAAGCCCAACCGAAGGGCAATCACTTCAGAACAAGCCCAACAGAAGGGCAATCTCTTCAAAATACAAAAGCCCAACCGAAGGGCGATCTCATCTAAATGAGCCCAACCGAAGGGCGATCTCTTCAAAGTGAGCCCGACCGAAGGGCGATCTCTTCAGAACAAGCCCAACCGAAGGGCAATCTCTGCAGAGTGAAAGTCCAACCAAAGGACAATCAATGTACCGAATAAAAGCCCAACCGAAGGGCAATCACTTCAGAACAAGCCCAACAGAAGGGAAATCTCTTTAAAATACAAAAGCCCAACCGAAGTGCGATCTCATCAAAAAAAGCCCAATCGAAGGGCGATCTCATCAAGGTAAGCCCAACCTAAGGGCGGTCTCTTCAAAACACGAGCCCAACCGAAGGGCAATCTCTTCAAAGTGAAAGTCCGACCAAAGGACAATCATTATACCAAAATACAAAAGCCCAACCGAAGGGCGATCTCTTCAAAACGAGCCCTACTAAAGGGCGACCCCTTCAAAGTGAAAGTCCGACCAAAGGACAATCATTGTACCAAACAAAGGCCCAAACCGAAGGGCGACCTCTTTGAAGTGAAAGTTCGACCAAAGGATAATCACTGTACCAAACAAAAGCCCAACCGAAGGGCGACCTCTTCGAAGTGAAAGTCCGACCAAAGGACAATCACTATACCAAAATACAAAAGCCCAACCGAAGGGCGATCTCATCAAAGTGTGCCCGATCGAAGGGCGACCTCTTCGAAGTGAAAGTCCGACCAAAGGACAATCACTATACCAAAATAAAAAGCCCAACCGAAGGGCGATCTCATCAAAGTGAGCCCGACCGAAGGCCGATCTCTTCAAAGTGAAAGTCCGACCAAAGGACAATCACTATACCAAAATACAAAAGCCCGACCGAAGGCCGATCTCTTCAAAGTGAAAGTCCGACCAAAGGACAATCACTATACCAAAATACAAAAGCCCGACCAAAGGGCGATCTCTTCAAAGTGAAAGTCCGACCAAAGGATAATCACTATACCAAAATAAAAAGCCCAACCGAAGGGCGATCTCATCAAAGTGAACCCGACCGAAGGGCGATCTCTTCAAAGTGAAAGTCCGACAAAAGGACAATCACTATACCAAAATACAAAAGCCCAACCGAAGGGCGATCTCATCAAAATGAGCCCAACCGAAGGGCGATCTCTTCAAAGTGAAAGTCCGACCAAAGGACAATCACTATACCAAAATACAAAAGCCCAACCGAAGGGCGATCTCATCAAAATGAACCCGACTAAAGGGCGACCCCTTCAAAGTGAAAGTCCGACCAAAGGACAATCACTGTACCAAACGAGAGCCCGACCAAGGGGTAAACCTCTCAATTCAAAGCAGAAGCCCGACCAAGGGGTAAACCTCTCTATTCAAAGCAGAAGTCCGACCAAGGGACAAATTCTCAACGAAGCACAAGTCCGACCAAGGGTTAAATTCTCTTCGAAGCACAAGTCCGACCAAGGGACAATCTACAAAGCACAAGTCCGACCAAGGGACAAATTTCTATGAAGCACAAGTCCGACCAAGGGACAAATTCTCTTCGAAGCACAAGTCCGACCAAGGGACAATCTACAAAGCACAAGTCTGACCAAGGGACAAATTCTCTTCGAAGCACAAGTCCGACCAAGGGATAATCTACAAAGCATAAGTCCGACCAAGGGATAATCTACAAAGCACAAGTCCGACCAAGGGACAATCTACAAAGCACAAGTCCGACCAAGGGACAAATTCTCTTCGAAGCACAAGTCCGACCAAGGGACAATCTACAAAGCACAAGTCCGACCAAGGGACAAATTCTCTTTGAAGCACAAGTCCGACCAAGGGATAAATTCTCTTCGAAGCACAAGTCCGACCAAGGGACAATCTACAAAGCACAAGTCCGACCAAGGGACAATCTACAAAGCACAAGTCCGACCAAGGGATAATCTACAAAGAACAAGTCCGACCAAGGGACAATCTACAAAGAACAAGTCCGACCAAGGGACAATAGGGACGAACAATCGACAGAGCGTAAGTCCGGCCAAGGGATAAACAATCGACAGAGCGTAAGTCCGGCCAAGGGATAAACAATCGACAAAGCGTAAGTCCGACCAAGGGACGAACAAACGACAAAGCGTAAGTCCGGCTAAGGGATAAATAATCGACAAAGCGTAAGTCCGACCAAGGAACAACAGACGACAAAGCGTAAGTCCTACCAAGGGACGAACAGTCGACAAAGCGTATGTCCGACCAAGGGACGAACAGTCGACAAAGCATAAATCCGACCAAGGGACGAACAAACGACAAAGCGTATGTCCGACCAAGGAATAAACAATCGACAAAACGTATGTCCGACCAAGGGGCAAACAAACGACAGAGCGTAAGTCCGACCAAGGGGCAAACAAATGACAGAGCGTAAGTCCGACCAAGGGGCAAACAAATGACAGAGCGTAAGTCCGACCAAGGGACAAACAATCGACAGAGCATAAGTCCGACCAAGGGGCAAACAATCGACAGAGCATAAGTCTGACTAAGGGACAAGCCAGTCATCCTTCAGGTATCATTCCTATCCCTTGCTCTTTCGTGTGATCATACTGACCTGTGTCAGCAGTGATCCCCCGAGGGGCAGCCTGTGAGCACGGGATTTTGCAGTCCCTCTCGCGAGACGATGATGACGTGTACCCGATTTCAATACCTCAAAATAAAAGTTTGCTTCAGAATTTTTATTACCAAAATAATATTCCTTGTGAATTTTATAATTGGTAGAATCCAGTTCGGCGTGGCCGATAACGCGTTCGGTAGGAGCTTGAACCGATGATTTACACCTAAATAATAAATACCCTTTAAAATATTGTTAAAAGTCATAAAGATGCCTTTTTTCCACTATTAAGCCACTTTTCCCGACTTTTTAGCTTTTCTTGACCCACTAACTGAAGGCATGTTGAGGGCTGATGCCGCCAAAAGCATCACCCATGTCGCCGGCAATATCACCATACCGCCGGCGACATGGATCATACCGCCGGCGACATTATCATGTCGCCAGAGATATGACTTGAAGCGGGTCCTCTTACAGACAGCCTTTTCGACCACTTTCGGTGGAATTATTAAAAAATGCCCCAAAAAGCACCCCATTTCACCTATAAAAAGGCATCTTGGGCTGCACTAAAGAGGGGGGACTGAAATTATAGAGGGAAGGAGCTAAAATTGGGCAACTAAGAAGCCAAAATCGAGAGAATATATTTTAGTGAGATAAGAACTAGAAAAGGCAGGAAAAAGGATTCTAATCCATTTTTCCCGATTTTTCTTCTTCGAACTCTCTGATTGTGAGCTTAAATCAGTGGGTCTTTGGGTTAAATCAACTGGATAGAATTTAGAGACCTAAAACCTTTAAATTAACAATCAAATTATTGTTGCAAGCTCCCCGGAGGTGTTATTGTTCTGTTCACGAAGAGTTGGATTCACTACCCCGAGGTGAAAATCCTGAGTCTCATAGCTCTTTGGCATTATTATTGTTGTTTTGCACTATTTTTTGTTGATTTGTGTTCGCTTTAAGTTTTCGGTTATTTTGACTGCAAACCGCTGCTGCTGTAAGAAATCGAAGTCGCCGGAGACATGCGATGTTGCCGGCTGTATCACCCATGTCACAAGAGACATCGTTGATACCACCGTTAACATCGCATTCCCCAGAGATCTTGCTTTCTTGCGGGACCTTTTCTTTACGGTACTCAGAAAGCCCTGTGCCTGTCTGCACGCTGATGTCGCCCATGACATAATCGATGTCGCCGGCGGCATCATCCATGCCTCCAGCAACATCACCTATATCATCGGCGGCATCAGATGCCCGACGGCGGCATGGCTTTCTGGACAGCAGTATTGCCTTCATTTGTTTCCAAATTAATTTAGTTTCTGAAGCTAGGACCTATAGTGTAACGATGGAGGTTCGAGACCTCCTGAAAACAGACCCGCCCCGCGATGAGTGGCATATTCACTTGTAATCCAATTAAAGCAACGATCGAATCTAAAATTTGGATAAAAATGGAATTTCCCCGCAAACGCCATTCAAATCTCATTTTAGCCATCCAATCGGGCTTTATGATGTTATAAATAAAATATGCCATATTTGTGTCAACCGTCCTCTGCAGGTAGATGTATATCGGACATTCGGGTATTTCATTTGTTACGTAGAAAATGTACAAGACTTGAAAACCTTGTAATAATTCCACTTTCCGCACTTACTTTTCTTTTACGATTGTAAATATTTTATTTATCGCTTTAATTGCTTGATAAATACGAAAACAACAAAATAACTGAAAATACAAATAAATAGGGTGGATTAAACCGATTAAGAAAGAATGAAGTATCCTAACTTGGCCTAATGAAAAGTAGATAACATCATCCGAACTCGGAATCTCTACTTAAGGTATGGTCCAACCACCCGGTGGGAAAATCGTACCGAAAATTTCCCGGTTGAGCTGAACCGGGTGGCGACTCTATTCTAAGTACGGGGTTTCGATCTCGTATCTTTTAAGCATTACAATACGCAAAATCATTTTCTTTTCAACCACATCACACTCATCTCCCTGACACGCCAAAAAACGGGCCGGCCCGACCCAGTCCGGCCCCGCGCCGCAGCCGCACAAACAGTCGTCCGCTCACACTCATACTTGAGATACTAGTTACCTTATGTGGTACTATTGCTATGCTTTGGGTCATTCCTATGCACTCATTAATTTAGGGTGTTGCGGGTGATTACGGGTATAGTGATGACAGCACGTTGGTAAGCTGAGTAGTCAAAAAGAATCCATCGCTTCGGATATATTAAGGAGTTGTACCTGGCCACTTGTTAAAGTGATGATTGCCATGAACCTCTAATAAAAGTATGTGTTTGATAGAAATGGTTTCTAGTCAAACACTCTATGGTAAAAAGGCAATATACTTCGATAACAAGTAAATAACTGGGATAGCTTAGAGCAACCTTGCTGTTAGTGGGTTAACACTTTAACCGAACCCTATAAACCAGACGGTACTAATATTAAAGAAGGGAAGGAGTTCATCACATTGGACAACTATTGCATTAACCGGGATTAAGTTATAAGCATAAATGACGTTCCGAGTAATGGGGGATGGTAGACCCTTGCTAGAGGCGTACTACAGTCGTTTAAGGTAATCGAGTTCTATTCATGGTCTAGAACCTTGAGCTAGTGGTTCCATTAGAACAAGGATTGGTTAAGACTTAACAGCCCAATACTTCAGGATATTATAAGGTCACACACATCGGACCTTAATCGGACTAAGTAAAGAAGTAATAGAATTATTCTATTACGAAAATATAACATGATAATTAGATTATTATTTGGTTAGACCAAGAATTTATTTTTGACATATGACTAATTTAATTAGGGTCATAAATAAATTGGCTAGATCGATTATATAAATTTTATAAGCCAAGGAATTTATCTTTGATCGGTAACTAATTTATTAGGGTCAAAAAATAAATATTTATTTAAAAAGGATTAAAGGGGGAATTTTGCCAGGGCGAGTTAAATTGGACCGAGAGTACAAAAGTATTTTTTTTATACAGGCTCGGGTGCGCATTGCTCGCGGCAGCCCATGAAAATGGGTTGCACATGCTCAGCCCATCAGGGTGGTGCAAGGCAAAGCCCGCAGCGTGCGTTGCACGCCCACATCGCTTATAGGGGGAGCATTTTTCCTCCCCCAAGCCTATATATAGGCTCTCCCATGCTCCTTTTCAAATTGCACCTTCAGCTCAAAGTATAAATCCTAAACGAGATTCGCAAAGATAAATCTCTCGAGTATTGAGCACAGTTCTTTTTGAAAAGCCTGAATTTATTCGGGCACCTCTAGTTTATATTTTCGGGTGAGGCTTCTGAAGTGGTCTAGCAACTACCCGAGGCTTCTTATTTCTTCCTCCCGGGGAGGTTTTGGTTGGTGGGGTTCGTTTGGATACTCATAGAGGCTATCCTACGCTTGGAGACTTGTGCAAGAGGGTTCTGCTAAAGCACGCTTCAACTAGTAGGTTTTCTTTCTTTCTCTTTTAATTATTAGGTCTTTTTCTTTAAGCATTTTTAGACTTAATAATTATGCTTATATTGTTTTGCATGCTTAGTTTATTTTATGCTTAGGTTATAACTAAGAGTTATAACATGCTTAGGTTATAGCTTAGAGTTATAACATGCTTAGCATAAAATATACATGCTATAATATAATTTAGAATTATAGTATACCTAGCCCTTTTGTATGCTAACCTAGATAGAGAATTATTTAGTTAAGGATTTATTTAATTTATATGCAACTAATAGGAGTTCCTGGGGACAAGGACAAAATTTTGAATTTCCGCCATGCCTATTATGCATGTTCAATCTGACTGTTAGCTCCCAACAGTGGTATCAGAGTCTGTCTATTTAGTGCATAATTAAGTTAGAAGCAAACTGAATATTATTTTCTATATGAAATGATTTGTTTATTTAATTGTTTGGAACAATATATATGAAGTTATGCCTTTCATTTCAAGGTTAGAAAATGGTTATGAATAATTTTGAATAAGCCTGCTCAACTTACTCAAATTATACAAGTGTCAATAATTTATTTAAATTACATGGGTTATAGATGCATCCAATTTACATGAATTAGAAGAACGAAATTTATTAGTTCAAGAGAATCCAGGTTTGTGCCCGTATTTGTTCTGGCTAAGGATTGGACTTGGTCTCTACTCCTCAGAGGGCACCTCTCCTACCTGGGAACCTATATCGGTGCAAATTGAATTAACCATCCGGGGGATTAATATGAACTAATTTATTTCCAATATATAAGATGGCGCTTATATACGTTTCTATAATAAAGTAAAAAATTAAATTTATTGAATAAAAGCTTAAAAGAAATGTAATATAAATTTAACAAATAAAGTGTTAATTACTTTACATATAATCTAGATTGATGGAAAATTATAATAAAGAGCTTGAACCCCCTAAGGTTGGACCTTATAAATTAATTTTAAAATTCCCTGAATTAATATAAGTTATTATAAATATGTCCATCTGATAAAATCCTAGATTAGGTGAGACGTTTAACACCAATAAAATTCCAAAGTAAATATATTAAGGCAAGTTATAGTCTTCCTTACTCAAATTTATAATACGGTCTCTTTGGGCTATCAAAGTGCTATGCAAAGCGTTCCTTCTAGTCCACATTGATTGGTTGTAAATTTTGGGATAGGGTCTGCCTTAACGGAACTGGGGTAGTCCACCATAAAATTGGGGGCTAGGCCTAGATCTGAGACATATTCAAGGAAATGCTAATATAAGAGCACACGTCCCTTGGGATTAGGGAACTTGAATGTTTTAGCAATTGCATGCGATGTAAATGGAGTGGGATTCTAAATATAACTTACTAATATGACTTGATTCATAAAATTGGGGGTTGTAATAGACTAGTTATAGATGCTTCCTACTAGGAAATTTAACTGGGCTAAAATTCCCGAATTCAATAGAATGGGCTATGGTAAATTTAGAAGAAAATAGTAGGACAAATGTATTTAATTAAAAGACCTTATTTTAAATGCATGTACTTAAACTAATATCTAAACTCTTTTTCTTTTCTTATATCTTAGGTTGAAAATGACTTCCATTGTTAATCTCCGTATGTTACTTGACACCAAATTGAATGGCTCAAACTTTTCTGATTGGTTTTGAGCTGTGAGAATAGTTCTCAGATCCGAGCGAATTGCCTATGTTCTAAGTGAAATTTTCCCTGTTGAACCTGATGTTGAGGATCATGTGGAGCATGAGGCCTGGTTGAAGCACAGGAAAGATCGTGAGACTGCCATGTATATCATGTTGGGGTCCATGAATCCTGACCTTTAGAAATAACATGAGAACATGCCCTTAGAGGACATGGTTCTCCATCTTGAAGAGTTGTTTTTGAAGGGGGAAAGGATAGAGAGGTATGAGACCTCCAAGATCCTTTTCGGAACTAAGATGCAGGCTGGCACCTCTGCCTTACAGCATGTACTGAAACTCTTGGGATACCTTGAGAAGCTGAATTAATTGGGATTCGAGATGAATCATGACTTGAGCATTGACCTAGTGTTGATGTCCTTGACAGATAGTTACTCAGGCTTCATGACTAACTATTACATGAACAAGATTAATTCTACTATCCCTAAATTAATCAACATGATGAAAATAGTAGAACCTCATATCAAGAAAGATCAGAAACCCCTACTATTGGTTGAGAAAGGCAAGGCTTCTAAGAAGAAGAATCAGGCACTGGGTGATAAGAAAAGAATCAGTAAGAAGAAGAAAGAAAAGAAGGCATTTAAGTATGTCTGCTTCCAATGTGGGAAATCGGGACATTGGAAGAGGGATTACAAAGCTCCTGCTTCTGAGCATTTGAAGAAGAAGCCTGCAGAGGGATCTGCTTCAGGCATGTTTGTAATTGAAAATTTTCTTACTTTTCCGCGTGAATCCACTTGGGTATTAGATACTAGTTGTGGTTCTAATATATGTACTTCTGTGCAGGGACTAAGGAACAGTAGAAGACTTGCAAAAGGGGAGATGGACCTACGAATGGAAAATGGAGCCAGAGTTGCTGCATTAGCCGCAGGAATCTTTAGTCTTATTTTGCTAAGTGGACTTGTTTTGGTTTTGAATAATTGTTACTACATTCCAAGTGTTGCTATGAATATTGTATCTATTGCGTGTTTAGCAGCAGAATGATTTGAGATTTTATTTTCGAACAATAATTGTCAGATTCGTTTAAATAATGTTCTTTATGGTTATGGAATGTTGAAAGGTGGCATTTATGTTCTTGATACTAAAACAGAAGTTTTCAATATAAATGATGTGAAGAAAGTTAAATTAGATAATGAGAATTCCTTTTGTACTTATGGCATTGTCGTTTAGGCCACATAAACAAAGATCACTTAACCAAGTTGCATAAACATGGATACTTGGGCCCAATAGACTTGGAGTGTTATGGTGATTGAGAACCTTATTTAAGAGGAAAAATGACAAAGTTACCCTTTCAAGGAAAGGGTGAACGGGCCACAAGTACATTGAAACTTATACATACTGATGAGTATGGTCCAATGAGTGTTCAGGCATTAGGAGGATACCATTACTTTATAACCTTTATTGATGATTACTCATGATATGGTTATGTATACTTGATGAAGCACAAGTCTAAAAGTTTTGAAAAGTTCAAACTATTCAAAGCTGAAGTAGAGAAATAGCTTGAGAAAAGTATTAAAACACTTCGATCGGATCGAGGTGGAGAATACTTGAGTCAGGAGTTTCAGGATTATCTAAAGGAAAACGGGATAGTTCCCCAGTGGACCCCTCCTTAAACACCCCAACACAATGGAGTGTCAGAAAGGAGGAATCGGACTTTATTAGATATGGTTCGATCCATGATGAGCCATGTAGATCTCAGTAAATCTTTTGGGGATATGCACTGGAGAGTGCAGTTTATGTTTTAAATAGAGTGCCCTCTAAATTAGTTGATTTTACACCTTACGAAAGATGGTGTAATAAGAAGCCATCTCTAAGTCACTTATGAGTATGGGGTTGTCTTGTTATGGTAAAGAGGATAGCGTTAGATAAGCTAAACGCCAAATCTGACAAGTGTCTATTCATTGGATATCCAAAGGAAACTATTGGATATCTATTTTACCAACCCGAAGCATAAAAGGTATTTGTGTCTCGGATTGGTTTCTTTTTAGAAAAGAAACACTTACTTGCAAAAGTCAGTGGGAGCAACATTAAACTGGAGGTTCAAGAGGAAGAAACAGACAATCAACTGATAGACCCCGTTCTAGATACACAAGAAAGTGTGATCCAAGAACAATATGTCAAAACACAACCATTGCAAAGATCAGGTTGTGTTCATAAAGGTCCCGATTGATATGGTTTTGTCATCACTGATGATAAAGAACTATATATCATGGAGGATGACGAACCAAGGACATATGATGAGGCAATGAAAAGCTTAGATTCTAATAAATGGCTAAAAGCTATAAAATCAGAAATGGATTCCATGTATGAGAACCAAGTTTAGAATTTGGTTGATGCACCACAAAGGTTAGACTAATTAGGTGCAAGTGGGTCTTCAAGATAAAGACAAACATGGATGGTAATGTAATTACCTATAAAGCAAGGTTAGTTGTGAAAGGTTATAGTCAGCGTGAAGGTATTGACTATAATGAAACTTTCTCACCTGTAGCCATGCTTAAATCTATAAGGATACTCCTCGCCATTGCTGCTCATTATGATTATGAGATCTGGCAGATGGATGTTAAAATAGCATTCCTGAATGAGGATTTAGACCAGGATGCGTATATGACACAGCTTGAAGGTTTTACATCTCAGAATGGCTCGAAGGTATGTAAGCTATAAAGATCCATTTATGGACTTAAGTAGGCATTCAAGAGTTAGAATATAAGGTTTGATCAGACAGTCTGTGAACTAGATTTTTGTCCAAAAGCCAATGAGCCTTATGTTTATAAGAAGGTTAGTGGGAGTGCAGTCATTTTCTTAGTATTATATGTCGATGACATTCTACTAATAGGAAACGACATTTCTCTTCTTAAAAATGTTAAAGTATGGTTGTCAAGAAAATTCTCCATGAAAGACCTTGGTGAAGTAGCATTTATACCATGTATAAAGATCTATAGGGATAGATCAAAGAAGCTGTTAGGTCTTTCTCAAAGTACATATATAGACAAGGTATTGAATAGGTTCAACCTTGAGCATTCTAAGAAAGGTTATCTCCCGATGACAAAGGGGATTAACCTATCTAAGGCTGAGTGTCCGAAGACAGCTCAGGAGAGAATGCACATAAAGGATATACCCTATGCATCCGCGATAGGATCCATCATGTATGCTATGATATGTACTAGGCCAGATGTCTCTCAGGCTTTGAGCTTCACGAGCAGATATCAGTCAGATCTAGGTGAAAAGCACTGGATGGCCGTCAAGGCAATTCTTAAGTACTTGAGAAGGACTAAGGATGAGTTCTTGATTTATAGAGAAGATGACCTCATAATCAGAGGTTACACTGATGCGAGTTTTCAATCTGACAAGGATGACTTTAAGTCTTAGTTAGATTTTATGTATGTGTTAAATGGAGGGGCGGTATGTTGGAAGAGTTCCAAGCAAGAAACTACTGCTGATTCAACCACGGAATCTAAATACATTGTTGCATGCAAAGCGGCAAAATAAGCTATCTGGTTAATGGGATTTATTGGTGATCTCAGTATGGTGCCTGAGGCTGTTGATCCAATTACTTTGTATTGTGACAACAATGGTGCCATAGCTCAGGCAAAGGAACCACGGTCTCATCAGAAAAACAGACATGTATCCAAAAAGTATCATATAATTAGGGAGATTATTGATGCTAATATAATAAGATTAGAACATGTACCCACTGATCAGAACCTTGCGGATAGTCTGACAAAGCCATTGACTAAATTCAAGAATGACCAGCATGTTAAAGCATATGGATTATGACATATGGTTAATTGGCTATAGTGCAAGTGGGAGTTTGTTGGATATGATGTATGCCCTTAAGGGAATTAGGGAGATATATCTTAATTATGTAATAGTACGAATAATTTGTTTAATCAATGAAGGCATTTAATCTTTTGTTTATATCAATGTGTTTGTATATATATTATAGCTGGTTAAATATATTCATTGATGTATGTATGCAAAAGTCGTTGACGTATCATAACATGAAGTTAGAGAAATTATAGTTGGACTATATTTAGTGGAACCTACTTCATGTGCAATTATGATTATGTCTAAACTATCCCTAGTCATAGTTTCATCAAGAAAGGATATTGATGAAGCGGAAAGACTAGCATGTGGTCAATTTTCTTGGAAAGGGTCCAAATAGTTAATCTCCTAAGGACTAAAGGTGGTGCCTTAAGTTTGACACAAGGGTATATCTGGGAGATATATTGGAGAACGTGGTAATATAAACACTTGGTATATATATCAACGTGTTAGTGTTTATCTTCATGCAATAAGCTTTGCGAATATCCTCATACTTGAGATACTAGTTGCCTTATGTGGTACTATTGCTATGCTTTGGGTCATTCCTACGCACTCATTAATTTAGGGTGCTATAGGTGATTATGGGTATAGTGACGACAGCATGTTGGTAAGCTGAGTAGTTGAAAATAATCCATCGCTCCAGATATATTAAGGAGTTGTACCTGGCCACTTGTTGAAGTGATGATTGCCATGAACCTCTGATCAGAGTATGTGTTTGATAGAAATGGTTTCTAGTCAAACACACTATGGTAAAAAAGGCAATATACTTTGGTAATAAGTAAATAACTAGGATAGCTTGGAGCAACCTTGCTATTAGTGGGTTAACACTTTAATCGAACCCTATAAACTAGATGGTACTAATATTAAAGAATGGAAGGAGTTCATCACATTGGACAACTATTGCATTAACCGGGATTAAGTCATAAGCATAAATGACGTTCCGCGTAATGGGGGATGGTAGACCGTTACTAGAGGCGTACTACAGTCATTTACTTGGTTCCATTAGAACAAGGATTGGTTAAGCCTTAACAATACTTCGGGATCATATAAGGTCACATATATTGGACCTTCATCGGAATAAGTAAAGAATCAATAGAATTATTCTATTACGAAAATATAACATGATAATAATTAGATTATTATTTGGTTAGACCAAGAATTTATTTTTGACATGTGACTAATTTAATTAGGGTCATAAATAAATTGGCTAGATTGATTATATCAATTTTATAAGCCAAGGAATTTATCTTTGACTGGTAACAAATTTATTAGGGTCGAAAAATAAATATTTATTTGAAAATGATTAAAAGAGGAATTTTGCCAGGGCGAGTTAAATTGGACTTAGAGTACAAAAGTATTTTTTTGTACAGGGTCAGATGTGCGGGAGTGCACCGAAAGGTGCACGAGCAATGCTAGGCATTGCTCACATGGGCTGCACATGCGTAGCCCATCAGGGTGCGCCGCGAGATGGGCTCACGGCATGGGCTGCGAGGTCCAACTTGCTGCAAGGCAAAGCCTGCACACAGTGTGTGTTGCACGCTGTGTGCAAGCGGGTTGTGCCTGCGGGTCATGGTGACTCGCGGGCATAACCCACGTATCGATTATAGGGGGAGCATTTTTCCTCCCCCAAGCCTATATATAGGCTCTCCCATGCTCCTTTTCAAATTGCACCTTCAGCTTAGAGTATAAATCCTAAGCGAGATCCGCAAAGATAAATCTCTCGAGTATTGAGCACAGTTCTTTTTGAGGATCCTGAATTTATTCGGGCACCTCTAGTTTATATTTTTAGGTGAGGCTTCTGGAGTGGTCTAGCAACTATTCGAGGCTTCTTAGTTCTTCTTCCCGGGGAGGTTTTGGTTGGTGGGGTTCGTGTGGATGCTCATAGAGGCTATCCTACGCTTGGAGGCTTGTGCAAGAGGTTCTACTAAAGCAAACTTCAACTGGTAAGTTTTCTTTCTTTCTCTTTTAATTATTAGGTCTTTTTCTTTAAGCATTTTTAGACTTAATAATTATGCTTAGGTTGTTTTGCATGCTTAGTTTATTTTATGCTTAGGTTATAACTTAGATTTATAACATACTTAGGTTATAGCTTAGAATTATAACATGTTTAGGTTATAGCTTAGAGTTATAACATGCTTCGCATAAAATATACATGCTAGGATATAATTTAGAACTATGGTATGCCTAGCCCTTTTGCATGCTAATCTAGGTAGAGAATTATTTAGTTAAGGCTTTTTTTAATTTATATGCAACTAATAGGAGTTTCTAGGGACATGGACAAAATTTTGAATTTCCGCCATGTCTGTTATGCATGTTCAATCTGACTGTCAGCTTCCAACATTATTCTACAAGGTGCTTTTTGAAAGTGGATCTCAGTGAGGTATATGATACTGTTTCATGGAGTTTCCTAAAAAACTTAATGAAATCTTTATCATTTTCTTCTAAATTCATTCAATAGGTTTTTGCCTGTATACTGCAAGGTTGTGGATGTTAGAATGTGATAAATGAATGAATGAAGAGTGAAGTCTTCATTAAACTTGCTGGAGATGAGCTTGTTGGAGATGAAGATATTGAGATGGTGGAAAAAAATGCTCGTAGAAAGATTAATGGATGGAGAGATTAGTTTTAAAAAATTTGTTGATAGCTACTTTTAACTAACATACTAAAACATTTAACTAGTTAAATCTTAATATTTGTTATCAACCATAGATTATTTTCGCGTATCGGAAATTATTCCATTGGCTAGAGTTTTTGGTAAAATTTCGGCACCCCAGCAAAATAGAAAACTCGTCACCATCACTGTAATGCACCTCATGTGTCCCACATTATAAAACACATCTAGAAAGAGGTTTTGTTACATATTTTATGTGTTGCAATCATTGATTCCAAAAATATACGAATTAGAGAAAAAAATTTGTAAAATCTATTCACAGACTTTAAAATGTGTAAAATTTAATTATAGTGGCAATCATTTTTTTCATAATCAATATCATGTTAATTTCAAAAAAAATAATCAATATCATGTTGTGTTGTTTTATTGATAAGGTCCAAAACGCCCAATTCAAATTAGAACATTTATTGAGAGCATTATGTTTTTTACTAAAAAGTTTTAAGGAATGAATGGTGTTTTTAATAGTCACATAAGCACCACAATAGCTTAGAGCAAATTCAACTATTTCCCCATTTTTCATTCTGTGAACCTCATTTTTTGAGATTTACAGTATTTTTACTTCAATCATCTTCCTCATTTTTCATTCCTCATTTTTATTCTCTAAAAATAATAACATTTAATCATTATTATATTAATTTCTTTATATTATTTCTTAACTAATCAACTAATAAAATAATTAAAAAATTAAAAATTAAAAATTTATTGTTGTACTTACCCTAACTAGTCTATCCAACTATAAAAATTATATACTTGTCAACAAGGACTTGCTGGAGTTGAAAGAGTTCTTCTCCTTAAATAATTTCTAAAAATTTGAACTTTATGAATGAAAAACGTTTACTCCCTCAATTAATGAGTTTATTTAATTTCCAATCCATTTTCAACTAGATGATTTAGGCCTGATTTCTTTTCAATCTTTAAAAGTTAAACTAAATTTATTCTAATATAAATTTATAACTATTCATAAATAAATTAAACTGAATTAAATTGAACTACAATAACTTATAGTCCAAAGAACGTGACCTTAGATTTAAAAATTATATGCACCCAATAGGTTGAGATTCTAATAAAGTCAAGCCTATTTCATAGAGGATGAGAAAATGATAGACGACTGAATAGAATAGAAATGAAAGCGCGGATAATAAATGTAGCTTTCTATTGCCTGTGGCCCAAGACCTCCAAAGCTGATCAATCACAACCCTATATTTATTACTTAAGATTTTGTCTTTCTTTCTACGAATTTATTTTAAAAGAAATTTGACCCTGAATATTATCCTGTGAATGGAGTATGTATTTTAAATTGAGAAATAATTCTACATTAATGTACAATAATCTCTCCTTTTCTTTTAATCTATTTCAATTGGTCTGCATTTTGATTAAGTATATATTCTATAACATTTTTGAACATGTTAACTATTTGAGGGATAAAAGTTACCTCTGATTATAAAAAATGTTACTTCTAATAACTAATATTAACCGTAGCAACAAGCAGGACTGACTATTAACAGAAGTAAAGTGAGCGATCGCTCAGAGCCCCAAATTTTAGAGGGACCTTAATTTTTCAGGTTTGAATATGTATAGGAGTAAAAGAAAATTATAATAAAATTAAAAAGATGAAAGAGGTAGAGTAAAAAATGAAGTGATCCAGTGGTAGGTGCTCGCCTTTTCCTTCCGGCTCCTCCAAGTCGGATCCCTACTGCCCCTTTTTCATTCTCTCCTTTTAAACTTTCATATTAAATCCTTGGGCCCTTTTTGTATTTTTTTTCTCTTTTTGCTTGTTTCTAAAATATTTTATGTTTATTTTTTTACATATATTTTTATTTATAAAATAATTAGATGGTGTGTTATTTAAATATGGATCCTCTTTTTTATTTATTAAATTTGTTTTTCTAAATTAAAAAAATGTTATTAAAGTAAAAGTAATTGTAAATTAATCATTATTATTGATATAGTACTTGTTTTTGTGTTTTTGTTTACGGCTTTTACATATTTTTTAAAATATAATAGTAATCATTCAATACATTTTAAATTTACTTTTATATATATATATATATATATATATATATATATATATATATATATATATATATATATATATATATATATATATATATATTAATTAGGTTGTATATGGTCTAATTTTTTTCTTTAAAAAATTAGATAAATTAATCATATTGATATAGTACTTTAAAAAACATTAAGATATATAATAGTTTCACGTATAATTGTATTTGAAAAAAACTATTTGATTGTTTTAAGTCCACATTTGGGTGGAGTGAGATGAAGTTTTCTTTATTTTTATTGTAAGCTCAATGAGGTAAAAAAATTTAAAAAAAAATATTATCATTTTAGTGAGTACGAGATTGTGTGTGTGTGTATATATATATTGAAAAATTTGTGAATTTTAATTTTGCAATGGGTGAAAATATCGTACCTAGGTTCAATATTTCAGAATTTGATTATTACGAACTTGTGTGTATCAATGAGCTAATTCATGCAAAACAATGAACAACTTGGGGGCGATCGGTGTTTACCCGTGGGGGACCCTCCGATGGCTAAGTTAGTAAAGGATTCTTAAGAAATAATGTGAAAGTATTTGTGAGAGTGTGATTGTTAGATACCTGTTGAACTGACCTAGGGGCCTATTTATAGGCGTAGGAGCTGTCCTATTCCTGGTAAAATAGGGAGTCCCACTCATAATGAGTTTAGGATTCTTCATGTATATCTGATCCTTACACCCCAAGTAGATGAGGATAAGGATAGAGGAGAGAAGATAGGAACTAGAGTCAGACCTGGACTTTCCTTTCCTGTGGGACACGGAGAGACCGTTGAGCTGGCCATGAGCCCCCTGGGGGTTATGATCGTTCAAGACTTCCTATGGTCACTGCTTTAAGGGTTCTCCAGCTGGGATGGGATTCCAGCCGGTCTATCTAGCCGGGCCTTCCCAACACAAAGGAGGAGAACAAGCTAGATGGCCCTTTCGTTGACCCGGTCTCTTAGCCGAGACGGGCGAAATATATTTAGATAGTTATCAGAAGCCCCCCACAAGTGTGAGAAGTTCTTTAGGGCTTCCGAAGGCATGAGCCGGCTCGAAATTAAGCGGCCTTAGGGCTACGTGGCCAACTGTAGCTCAAAGTTCTTGAAGCTTCTTTGGGGAGTCTCTCCATCTTCCTTGGCGGCAGCTCAAAATTTTTGAAATTCGAAACTAGCCTAACCAAAAATGACACGTGGCACTATACTCCTGATCTTTAATGATTGTGCCTCTTCTTTTCCGTCCTTCCTCTTATATAAACACGAAATGAACTCATTTCATCACTTTTACCCTCAGTCTCAGTTATAACACTCCTTTGGCAATTTTCGACGTGGCAATTTCTGGTAACTGATGCTCCTCTAGTGGCTTTTCTCTTCGCATTTTCCAATCAAGTAAGCTCTTTTACTTTCCTTGCCCCGTAAATATGGGTTGTTATGCATGCTTTGGTTTGATTTAGTGATGTTTCCCATGTTTATCTTTGTCTAAAATCCCCGTTAAATCTACCTGAAATGCCCCCTTTTTCTGTTGAAAACGTGCTACGTATGATTTAGGGGTAGCTTTCTCATGCTTCGCTACACCGGGATTTTGGTTGCTCGTCGGAATTTGGGTTTTATATCTCCCTGTCTTAAGGACTAGTATGAACATGATGAGTACCAAATTTTCATGATTCCAAAATTTCCCTCCCAGCTGAAATAGTATTTAGATCCACTAGGATAGATTTTCCTTGAATCTAACTTGTTTTAAGCGGCTACCTTTGCTAGGCGGTCATGTCATCTACTACCTCCATAAGAATTGGGTCAGCCGATGGACTATTTGATGAGTATTGTGCCAAGTTTCCTGACTCGGTGTTGAGGTGTTTCGTTAGCGTTGATCGAACTAACATTCGTCCTAAGATTAGGGTTAAAAGAACAGCCGAGAGGATGGACCGAGGAGGGGAGAGCGCTGATGATGAAAGGAGAGCATCCAACGCAACGTCTTTAAGCTTACAACTGCACTCATCCGAGTCCGCTTGGGCTAGTGGTGATGAGCAAGAAATCCAGCAGCCGGCTGGCCAAGGTGCCGGTGCCTCGGTGCCCCATGTTTTTAGGGTTAAAAGGGCGGCGAACAAGGGGAAGGCCAAGCTCACCGTTAAGGGTCTGACTGAAGAGGAAGCCCCTATGCCGAAAAATATGACACCTCGGATAGAAGATATGATATCCATCATTCACCCCGGTGGATATTAAGTTTGAAAAGGCTACTTTCCCTTGGCTGAGAAAGTGTAGGGTTATGCTTTCAGCTGAAGATCAACGCGTATATAAGCCGCCTCCCAAGCTATTCGATATATACCTAGAATAGATTTAGTCAGGGTTCCTCTACCCGTTGCCTCCAGGAATCTGCAACTTGCTGAATTACTAGAACGTTTGCCCGACTCAAATACACCCAAACGCTTAGGGCGATATTGTGGGTCATTATAAGATTTGTATAGACCTAGAGCTTAGCTTTGATGCTAACTTTTTCAAATGGGTGGCCTCCTACAAACTAAATAAAGGCGAGGATCACTTGCATTTCTCCCACAAGAAGGGATTCTATGCCTTCACCGGGAAATCCGACTTGGTGAAAAACTTCAAGCAATTCTATATATATATTCAGCTTCAGGAAGGGTTTCCTACATTTCCAACCCATTGGTCACTCAAAGTGCCATTTGCTTTTATCATCCCTAAGAATGATCTAGACATCCGGGTTGGGCTATTTGAGTGGTTAAAGAGAGGGGTTTGGACTTTGGGCAACATTTCTTATGCCCTGGTCCGCATGCATAGGGTGATAGATTATGCCATAGATTCGGATGATGGTTTTAAATATTATCCAGGCCCTAAACTACCCAGTAAGTCATTAATTTCTTTCCATGTTTTATATTTTTCAGCCATATCGGGTGTTAGAGCTAAAATGTTTGGTACCATAGCCAAACGGGTCAAGAACTTGCAACAAGAGAATACTCGAACGACTTCGGTTGAGTTGGCAGCTCATTCTAACAAAGCTGTTGATCCAATTTCACTAAGTAAAGGCCCTGCCCTGGAAGCTGTGGGAGGGAAGAGGGCTAGCGCTCAAGCCTCGGAGTCGGTCAGTAAGAGAACGAAGAAAGGCAAGGAGACTCAGGAGGTAACACCACGCTTTTTGAGCTTTACACTTGTGCATTTTTATTATTTGTTGCTAAAGATTGTTTATCAGGTCATCCTTGACTCGGTGGTGGCGCCGGGGGCATCTAAAGATGCAGAGCCGGTTGATCCCCCCCTCCGTCCTACTCGTATAGGAGGCTCTACAAAAGGTGGCAGGGGATAAGCCGGTTATTACCCTGCCCCGAGTGCAGGAGTCACTCCGAGAGGCCTTTCCCTTGGAATGGGAGGCTCAACATTATGAAAAGGAGGATTTTCTTACCCTCTTGGGCCTACTCTTCTAATCCATTAGCCAAATATGCTCCTTCTTTTTCTAAATATTCATGTTTACACTTGGTGGTGTACTAATCCCCTTTTATTCTTTTAATAGTCCATGTCTCGCGGAGCTGAGTTATACCGTCGGGTGGAGGCTAAGGAAACAAATGCTAAAAAGCTTGCTAAGGCAATTGATATGTGCAAGAGCCTGAAGAGATAGCTAAAGCAATCAGACGAGGCTAACAAAAAGCTGGAAGGTGAACTCACAAAGTTGAAATAAGAACATGAGTTGCTCCAATCAGCTCATAAGGTCGCCTCCAACAACTTACTCAAAGCTTAGGCGGACCTTGCCGCCAGCCAACTGGAGATTCAGTCTATTCAATCCTCAAAGGAGAAGGACGAAGCGGAGTACCTTCGCTCAATCGAAGGCATGGTGGATGAAGGTTACCAGTTTGGCCGGATGGTATTGGATATCTGCCAATTGCTCCACCCGGATATTCCTGAGACCCTCATTCGAATGCTTAAATATCTAGGATCAGAAGAGTAGGAGGTGGTTCAAGAGGACTCAGCGGGGCTGGCTAAAGATGGATAGATTGAGTCGGGGAGAATGGAGGATGAGTCTAGAGACTCGGTCCCACTAGCTTAGTTTTGCTCTTGTAATTTTCAATTTATATGTAGCTTTTTTGTAAGCACAATTTGATTTAAGCCTATGATTTGAGGCATTTTTTGAAGGTCTTATTTGTGTGCCTTTATATTATTTCTGCTCGGTCTTATATTTTATTACCGATTATATGAATGTTTAGGTATTACTTGTAGCCTTTCATTAATGACTTTAGTTGATTAGGCATCAGTTTCAAATACTCTCTAGGGGCGCGACCGCCTAAAATGTTTTTTGTCATAGTTTTAACTAGGTCTTATGCGCGTGATTTCTTGAGCCGGTCTTATTTCATGCTGGTGATATGCCATAAAGTGTGATCAATACTTAGTTGAGGCAAATGCATAATTAAAAGAATGATTTTATTAATGAATTGAATACAAGTCCGGGAATTCTAAGCATCTGGATATCTACTTGAGGGGAGCCGCCTCGTAAAAAACTCCCTTGGGGGAAAACCCAATGGGAAAAATTCCCAAGAAAGGAAAAAGAGTGCAGCTGCTAAACTCCCTAAGTACTTACTGTGTAGGAGGGTCTAAGATTAGCAATGTTCCATGTGCGAGGAAGCTCTTTGCCTTTGATAGTCCCTAGTTTATAGGTGGCCGATCTGATGACTTTGATGATTTTACAGGGGCCCTCCCAATTGGCGCACATTTTTCCTTTGCCTTCGTGGACCTATGAGGCGGCTGAGTCCTTGAGAACGAGATCCCCCTCCTTGAGAACTACCTCTCGTACTCTACTATCATGGTATTTTGAGATTTTTGCCTTGAAAGCCTCCATGAGGACCCAAGCTCGCTCCCTTCTTTCATCTAAGTTGTCCAAGTGATACCTCATGTTGATGTTATTTTGTTCTTCCGTGTAATATGCCACTCGATCGGATGGAGCTCCTACTTCAACTGGGATTACCGCCTCAACTCCATGAACTAAGGAGTAAGGAGTTTGGCTAGTTGTTCAGAGGGGGTGGTTCTATAGGACCATAAGACTTTAATTAGTTCATCTGGCGATCTTCCCTTTCGATCTAGTACTCTTTTCTTCAGTCCTTCTCCAAGGGTTCTATTAGTTACCTCCATCTGTCCATTCATCTGTGGATATGCCACAGATGAGTAGTGATTCTTTATCTTTAACTCTTTGCAGAAAACCTTGAATTTTTTCGAGATGAACTACAAGCCATTGTCCGCAATTATCCTCTTTGATATCCTAACTCGAGTGATTATATGCTTCCAGATGAAGTCAATAACCCTTTTAGCTGTGACCGAGCTAAGTGCTTCCACCTCGACCCGCTTAGAGAGTGATCAATTGCCACCAGTATCCACTTTTATTGTCCAAACGCTTCTGGCATTGGCCCTGCAATATCAATCCCCCAAGACACGAATGGCTAGCTGGTTAAAATTGGTTTTTGAATTGCTTTTGGGAGGTGTGACTTCCTTGCATGTATTTGGCATTGATGGCAAGTTTTCACATATTCCTCCGTATCGGTTTTGACCGTTTCCCAGTAATACCCTGCGAGGGCGATCCTTCTATATAGTGTCTCTGCTGCCTGGTGGGATCCACAATCTCCTTCATGGATTTCTTCTATGATACATTTTCCCAACTCAGGGGTGACATACTTGAGCCATACATCTGAGTAGGATTTCTTGTATAACTCATCTCCTATCAAAGTATAACAAAAAGATTTCCGAGTAATCTTCTCCACCTCAGCTTTATCTTCTGGTAGCTTATTGCAAGCCAAGTAATCATAGAGGGGTTGCATCCACCCAAGCAATTTCTTCTGAATCCATAAATTTTCTTCTTACTCCTCACAAGCCATCCAGGTCAAGACCTCATAAGGGCAGCTTAGCTCTTTCCATGAGTCTCTCCTAGTAACCGCTTTGGCTAATTCGTCAGCTTTTTCATTCTCGTTCCTCGAAATATACACAATCTTCCATTTAGTTCCTTGGCATCTAGGTTTTCCAATAATTTACCTACTTTGGCCAAGTATTTTACCATCTCAGCTCTTTTAGTTCCATACGTACGGTTGATTTGGTTAGCTATCAATATGGAGTCGCTCTTCAAGATCATAACATCTGGAGATATTTCATTGGCTAACTCTAGCCCTTTGATTACCGCCTCATACTCAGCCGCGATGTCAGTAGAGGGAAACGCTAGTTTGGCAGCATAAGATAACCTAATTCTCTCCGGTCCTTGGATATAAACTCCGACTCTAGCTCCTTATGCACAGGAAGAACCATCCACAAAAATCGTTCATGTTTTCGAGGGGATGGTTTTCTCTGGCTCGATTTTTACGAATTCTATCATAAAGTCTGCTAATAGTTGTGCTTTCAAGGCTTTCCTTGCCTCAAACCTTATGTCACATTCACTGAGCCTAATGGCCCACTCTGTCAGACAACCAGACATATCCGGCTGCTGTAAGACCCTTCTGAGGGGAACACTAGTTCTTACAACTATCGTGTATGCTTGAAAGTAAGGTCTGAGCCGATCTATCGAGTGAATTAAGGCCAAAGCTAGTTTTTCAATTTTGGGGTATCTCAATTCTGCATTCCTGAGCACCTTAATTATGTAGTATATGGGATACTGATCTTGTTCATCTTTTCGGACTAGGACCGTTCTAACCGCCTCATTCGTTGTAGCCAGGTAAAGGCAGAGTGTGTCCCCAACATTGGGGTGGCTCATAAGCGGAGGTTTAGCTAAGAAGTCCTTCATCCTTTCAAAGGCCTCTTGACAATCTTTGTCCCACTTGAACTCACGATCTTTCTTGATGGCCTTGTAGAATGGCGTACATCTCTTCACGAAGAAATAGAAGAACCGTCCCAAGGCATTGATCCTACCATTGAGACGTTGAACTTCATTCAATGTGCGAAGCGGTTCCATGCTAATTATGGCTTTAATTTTTTCTAGGTTTCTTCAATGCCTCTTTCTGAAATCATGAAACCCAGAAACTTTCCACTCTTAACCCTAAAGACACATTTATCCGGGTTAAGCTTCAATCGGTAGGCTTGCAATGCCTTAAACACCTTTTTTAGATCATCTGCATGTGACTCTTCATCTTTGCTTTTCACTATTATGTTGTCCACGAAAAGTTCTACTATTTCGCCAATCATGTCTTTGAACATTCTGTTCACTAATCGTTGGTAAGTTGCACCAGCATTTTTCAATCCAAATGGCATAACTGTGTAGCAATATGTCCCTTTTGTATGTAATAAAGGAGGTCTTCTCTTCATCGGATGGGTCTATGGAAATCTGGCGATATCCCGCTTTCTCATCCAGGAAAGAATACACTGTGTACCCAGCTATGGAGTCCATCAATTAATCAATACTTGGCAGAGGATAACTATCTTTTGGCGTTGCTTTGTTCAAATCGGTGAAGTCCACACATTTGGTAATTCCAGTTTGGTTTCTTAACCAATACTACATTTGCCAACCATGCGGGGTAATTTACCTCTCTGATATGTTTATCCTTGAGGAATTTGTCCATTTCCTCTTCAATAGCCTTTTATCTCTCTGGAGCATGCTTTCTCTTCTTTTGTATTACCGGGGCCGCGCTCGGATCAAGATTGAGGTGGTGCTGAATGATTTCAGGCCAAACTCCCAACAAGTCATCGTGACTCCAGGGGAATGAATGTTGTTGACCTACTAGGACTGAGTTAATTACCATCTTGGTGTCTACTTTTAAATCTTTCCCTACTTTTAATGCTCTGCCAGGCCCAACCATAAACACTTCCTACTCCCCAACCGGCTCGGCTACTGGACTACTTTCGTCCGAATTTGCACCCACTCAATCCTCCTTTGAATCTCTTTGAGCTAGCTATTTTTCTTTCTTTAATGAGGCAACGTACGTTTTGTGCGCTACCGAGGGGTTTCTTATTGCCACTGTCGTCCCCTTTAGGGTTGGTATTTACAATACTAAGTAGATTGGGGAAATTAAAACGAACAATTCACATAAAAAGGGACGTCCTAAGATAATGTTGAATCCGACAGAAATTTCAACAATGGTAAAGTCTACCTTCACACGATATACATGTTCCTTGTCCCCGATGGCTACGTTTAACTTAACTTCTCCTAGAGAAACGATGTTATGATCTCTTAAATCTGACATGGTGGCATAGCATGGCTGGACTCTATGATTATTTATCTTCAATTATTCAAATGTTGTTCTAGTTATTAGGTTGACAGAGCTTCCCATATCAACCAGGACCAGGTACACCATGCACTTCTCTACTTTAGCTTTTATCACAAGCGGGTCCGTGTGAGTTTTAGTTACCAGGGTTACCATCCTGAAAGCTTTGCTGGCCTTTAAAATGTCATTTTTTGTGAGTGGACAGTCAGAGGAAAGCCTTGCTTTTTTGGAAGGGGGCTCTCGGTCGTCTCTGCCTTCTGTGACCATCACTTTTATTCCCCGGTCATCATCATCCTTTATCTCATCTCTAGGCTTTTCCTTGGATTTATCTTGCTTGTCGGTTCTTCTTGTAACTCCTTTAATAAATTGGCTAAATTTTCCCGCTTTGATTAAGGCGTGAACTTCTTCTGCCAGGACCCTACAGTCGTCTATATGATATCCCTTAGTTCTGTAAAACTCATAATACTTGTCATAGTCTCTGCCTAATGTTTTTCCTTCCAGGACGTTTGGAAAGTGGACGCTTTTCTTTTCTGGTCCGTTCTTGATTGCCACTAAAATCCGACACAAAGATGTATTCAATTATGGCCTGTCTTCCTCTTGATCGTACCGGCTAGATCCTCAACCGTTCCGGCCTCTTTTCCTCTTTCCTCTTTTCTCATCCCTTCTGGGATTGTCATCTGAATTTCGCCAGCTCGGGCACTTACTTCGTCAACTTCGACAAAGTTCTGGGCCATGTCAATCAACTGGGGGAATTGAGTTAGTTTTCTGGTAATCATTTCCTGCCTGAGCCAGTCATTTCTAGTTCCCTTAATTAAAGCTTCCTTTGCCATCCCATAATCCAAATAGGCGATGCCTACACAGGCTTCATTAAATCTCTTCAGATAATCCCTCAAGGATTCATCCTGCTTTTGCACCACTTTGTGAAGGTCTCGGCTGACATTCTCTAGTTGAGTCGATCCCAAGAAGTGTTTTTGGAATTTTCCCCTCAATGTTTCAAAATCTTTTATTGAGATAGGCGTGAGGTAGAGGAACCAGCATTTGGCCGCTCCAGTTAAGGTGGTGGGAAAATACCTGCATCTGATAGCTTTTGGGGCATTAATCAAGTCCATTTTGTTTACATAATCTGCCATGTGCATTCTAGGGTTGTCTTTCCCGTCATATTTATCTATAACTGGAGGAAAACGTAATCAGGCAGCTTTTGATCCAGGATGCACTTTTTGAACGGGGAGAGGGCCTTTTCGCTGATCGGCTCCTGGAATGATATAGCATATTTCTTCAGCCGTCTCTTGAATTTTGAATCAAAGTCTTCTGAACTTCCTGATTCGGATTCGAATGAAGATGACCTAGATGGCGAGGGAGTGGGTGTCTTGTGCTTTTTCCCCTTACCCTATCCTTTTGATTTTCGGCCTGGACCTGGTTTTATTCGAATCCTCTGCCTCGGCGGTTACGACCGTTGAGTCAGTTGTTATTCCTCCTATTCTGGGGCCCTTCCTTTGGAGCCTTATTCCCACTGGGATGTCTCTTCCTTCCTACGCTAGCATTAATATCCCTCACAATGTTGCAAGATCTGAGTCAGTGAAGCCACCTGGAGGTCATACCTTTGAGGCGGGCTCCTCTGTGACCAAGGCCACCGGGTGGGCTGATACTGGCGGGGTCACTATGAGGTGTTGAAATCCCATTATTACCTAGGATACGAATGCTGAAACGCCTGAAACCGAGTTAAATTGTGTGAGCAGATTTTGGTTAATAGTGTTTTCAGGCGAAATTTCTATGTCTTCATGAATTTCTCCTCCTAGAAGGCCGATCGACACAAAGTGCCTATAGGCCAACCTCATCATGAGTTCTTGCTGCTCCGGTGTTAGTGCCTCCTGGCGAGCGATTTCCATGAATGGGTCCAGTTCCCTTTGAGGATAGGTAGAGCGTTCCTCCGTTTCCTTGGTTCCTGAACCTCTAGCTGCGATCGGTGCCTTGGCCGCTGTATCCGCCTCGATTGGGGTTTTTCCTATTGAGTTAGTGTTTCTGACACCGCCTTGAGTGTTTTCCACACCAGAGTTGATGATTGGATCAGAGTTCTCATGTGACATGATCACCGTGAGAGCTACTAAAAAATCTGAATTGATGTGTTTCTACCAATGAACAACGATTCTTGCCTAAACATGTAAACGAAGTCCACGCTCACCGTACCACTGAAAATATCATACCTGGGTCCGATATTTCAGAATTTAATTATTACGAACTTGTGTGTATCAACGAGATAATTCCTACAAAACAATGCACAACTTGGGGGCGATCGGTGTTTACCCCATGGGGGACCCTCCGATGCCTAAGCCAGTAAAGGATTCTTAAGAAATAATGTGAAAGTATTTGTGAGAGTGTGATTGTTAGATACCTATTGAATTGACCTAGGGGCCTATTTATAGACGCAGGAGCTGCCCTATTCCTGGTAAAATAGGGACTCCCACTCATGATGAGTTTAGGATTCTTCATGTATATCTAATCCTTGCACCCCAAGTAGATGAGGATAAAGATAGAGGAGAGAATATAGGAACTAGAGTTAGACATGGACCTTCCTTCCCTATGGAACACGGAGAGACCGTTAAGCCGGTCATGAGCCTCCTGGGGGTTATGACCGTTCAAGACTTCCTGTGGTCCCCGCTTTAGGGGTTCTTCAGCCGGGATGGGATTCCAGCCGGTCTATCTAGCCGGGCCTTCCCAATACAAAGGAGGAGAACAAGCTAGATGGCGTTTTCGTTGACCTGATCTCTTGGCTGAGATGGGCGAAATATATTTAGATAGTTATCAATGGGTGATTATGTTGTTGGCATAATTTCCAAATAGAGTTTTGAGGACTTTATATATATGTTTAAAAATATAGAATATCAACTTACCTAGGTAACATATAATATTGCATATGAAATTGTTAATCTAGCTACATTAATTAATGACAGATGTCTTAGACTAGACTCTTTCTGGGACTAGGAGACTATGAGGTTGAGTCACTTGAGCGATTATGTAAGATTTTCCTTTATATTTAACGTAAGTGCAATTCTGAAATTTTTGGAAAACATGTTATTGAAAGTGTCGAACATACGTTCATTCAACATGGGCCATATTTCATTTTTCGCTCAGGGCCCCAAAAATTTCTGAGATGGCCCTGACAACAAATAATAACTTAGAGCATCTTTAGTAGATTGTGGATTCTAAGATTATGTGGCACGTAGAATAGAAAATCACATTGATTATGTGATAAAATAGACAAGATATTTTAAAAAGTAGCAATAGTAGATTATCTATTTATCATCTATTATAATTTTATTAAAATTAAATAATAATAAAAAAATTAAATAATTTACTAAATAGTCTCTCCCATCAATAAAATAATATAAAATTAATTATGAAGGTCTTTCATTTGATTGTCTACATGTAGAAGATTAAATAGACATTGTGTAATATTTATTGTGCCATGTCATATTAAAAAGGGTAAATAGAAGATGTAGTGTAGATTTATTTTTTGATTAATTATCTATTTTTACTTATGTGTCAAAATAATTAATAGAATAGACGCTGTAAACTAAATGAGTTCTAATACTTAACTCTTTAACACATGAACAATAACATTTTTTTATTTCCTAAATTGTTCTTTCTTTAATTTCCTAATGGGTTTTGTAGAGGTTAGTTAGTGGAACAAGAGCACACGTTAAAAAACGAAACAATGTTAGTCCAATAACTAAACGTCTTTACAAAATCTTTAAAATGTTATAAACAAAATTTCACATATGGTCAAACCAAACGATTGAGCAAAAGGCAAAATTTATTGAAATTAAGTAAAGAGAAACATATTGGATAGGATGTATGGCTTTAGAGATAACGACTCAGATTTTAACTTTTTTTAATTTAGTATCAGTTTAATTTAATTTAAATATTAGGTTGTATTTTTTTTATTAAAGAGTTTTTGGATAATTCATATTAAACACCTAACTTTTTATACTTTTTTTAATTTAATGATCGAAAATTTATTAATAATTAATTAATTATTTTTTCATTCTAATTAAATATTCTTTAATAAATTTTTAAATCTTAAATAAATAGAAGGTGTAAAAAATTAAGTATTTAATATAAAAATTCGACTTATAAAGAAAAAAATACCTAAATAGAATACAAGTGGAAGTGCACCTTAAATTACCATTTCAAAAATAAAATTAAGTCCAATTGGGACAAGTGGTCACTGCCCACTTTATTGCATTCTTTGATTACCGACGTATACGAAATTTCAAATACTGCTGATAGGGCCCGCCCATATACTTTGACCATTTTTTCTTAATTAATTTTTAGACAGTTTTGTGGTGAAATGAAGACTCTTTCTTTATTTCTTTCCAATAATTATGACTCCTTCTTTACCCTGACTCACTACAAATTCAAAAAGAAGGGAGAATTTTTTGATTAAAAAGGGACAAAACGCGGTCGGACTTTTACAATTAAGGGAAGAATTCCATGTGGATATATACAGTCAACAAATATTTTAGATGTAGGGCTCTTTTTATAGTTTTATCCAGTAACTTCTTTTAGAATTTCTTTTGTGTACATAATAGAGATATATAATATTTATTTTCTTGAAAATTAAGGAATATTCTTCAAGTTCCAAACATCAATTCCAATCGGCCAAGTTTACTCTTTGTGACACTTCATATATTTATAAGGCACTTTGACGAGCTCTTAATAATGTTTTTGTTAGATTTTTAGAAAACACATTTTTATTGACTTTTTAGGAAAATAATATAAAAGAATAGGGCAACAAAAACTCGCCATTGATCGGATATGGAATTTTTTAACGAAAGCTTGCTAGTCGAGTGTTTGGAATTTTTTTATTAATCTCAATAAAGTACAAAGAAGTTAGTAAAGATTTTATTTAATTGCGCTTACGAAAAAATTTCTCACCCAACTCTGGATGTCACTCGACCTTGAGAGCACACAAATTTATTCTTGACCATTAAATAGATACATTGACTAGATAATTTTATAGGAAGATGAAAATACAGAATTAAACATTATATATGAATAAATAATTCTAAATGAAGTCAACTAATAAAATTGAAAATTATGTGTTTTGAGAGAATAATTATATCAATTTCACCACCTCCCCCGGAACTTTATAAAAAAAACTAGAGATTCAGTCGTTTGCTACAATCTAGTGAAGGCTACATATAGGCCAAAATTATTCGCAATCCAAATAAAAAACATAGTAACACAATAATATATGCAATAAAATACCTTTAAATGGAGTTCAGTTAACTATTTCATACCCTTTTTCTTCCAATATATGGTAAACAATTTTGCAATAAAATACTGGCACAAATAAATCAACATGAGTCATATTAGTATAATTTTGATTCGTTTTTCAAAAAATATAATTTTGATTCATATTGTGATATAATTTTTGTTATGGTTTATATATATATATATATATATATGAGACGTTAGCTTTTACATATTTTTTAATACAACTGTGGTATTTTTATTATTCTTATCATGATGAATCAGTGATCATCTTTTCTGGTCCATTCAGCCTGTGCATAGACATGTATTAATAAAAACATTAAAACAAGCCTTGATAATTGGAATGCATATAAGTAGTTATTTATAAGTTGGGTTGGTGTTAAGATAACATAAAAAAACAATTGGGAAAGTACAAGAGCATATAAAAGAGCACATTGGATGGTGGTAGGATGATGCTATTACTTAAATCTGACATTTGGCATTGTCTTATTGGGAATTATAAGTGCAATTTTATATTATTATTCTTATGTTTATTTCTGGGTTAGCAAACATTACTGGGAATTAGTCGGTGTTTACGATTGAAATTTTAAAAAGTTTAAATACAATTTGGATGAGGTCCAGGCGAAATTTAGACGAATTTGTATATTCAATTTTAAATATTTATTATATATATAAAAAAATAAATTTAATTAAAAAATAAATTATAATAATATAAAATATTAAAAATATAAAATATTAAAAATATAATTTAGATTATATTTTAAAAATTATTAAGTGCGAATTGAATGGTAGGGATATTCTTATTAGTGGCATAGAGCATATTGTTTCTCGATTTGAAACTTATAATAATAATTTTATTGTGATAACACTTTAATATGCTTTAGTTTTACCAACTAAACTATTTTTTGTTGGTAAACTATAATTGTTATAAATAACGGTATCATAAAAAATCAAAATTAGGCGCCGTCTAGGCGGAAAAAATCGGACTAAGCATGCCTAGGTGACAATAAATCGGTCGAGCGTCTGATAGCGTCCTAGGAATGAAAAATAGGACAACAAGCCCCAAAATAGCGCCTAAACGAAAATTTTTAAAACAGTAGGAATGAAAAGTCGTGTGTCTTTCTAAAGCTACATATTTGGATAAATAATTATGGGTAGCATATTTCATACATAAAATTTATCAATTCATGAGAAAAAACTAGATTAGACTAATCTAGATAGTGAAAATAATGCTATAATTAATTGAATGTTTAAGTATGTCTAATAAAATATATTCTACCTCCAGATGTTGATAAATCATAATTCTCCTGTATAAAATTCATAGATGATACATAACCAGAAAAACAACTTGGTTATCATTAGTAATAAAGATCACATAAAAAATGTAAACCTTGTGTCATAAAAAGTCAACAACTTGATCCAACATATTAAGCAACTTAATTGTAGACCTACCAATGAAGTTGGATTAAATATCTTTACCTGAAGTCTTACAAATAATTACTCTTGAAAATTGATAGTTTGGCCTCCTTCTCTCACTTACATTTTTTTGTTTATAACAAATATAGACAATTGCACGTACTATACGTGTAAACGGATTGAGATTAGTTACGAATTCTAGAAAAAAGTTAAAATTTTAGTCATTTATTTAAAAATATATGGCTCAAATTTTTTTAAAATCACTTTAAAATATTTTTAATTAAAAAATCTGAATCATTCATTTAGATCATCCAACTTTATTTTACAGTTAGATTTTCAACTGCAGATAATTTATTTCCCGAGTAAACAACTTCAATGTCTTTTATGGCTCTAATATATCACAAAATAGTTTTAAACTCTTTTCTACAAATAATATATATATATATATATACTCCATCCGTTTTTTCAAATGTCATTTTGAAGTCAAACCATTTTTTTTAATAATTATTGCTTTTAAATTCTACTAATATAATTGCTGAACATCTTTTTTATTTTACCCTTATTTAATGTAATATTATGAATGATAGAAAATAATAAAAATTAATTAATTTTTTAAATAATTATTAATATTAAAAATATTTTAATATTTTTATTTTTTTAATTAATATTTTTTTTATATTGATAAATTTATCCAAAATAACAGTTGAAAAAGATGGTGGAGTATATATATATATATAAAATTAAATATTTGATATATTATTATAGTAATCATAGAGAGTACTTAATAGTACAGAAACTGTTGAGATTTTAAAAAATAAAATAAACGTGACCAAGTGGAAGTAGAAGCAGAAGCAAACAAAATGGCAAAAACTGATTGAATAGTGAAATTCACGGATTGGTTCAAAACTCACGAAAACCAAAAATAAAATCACATTGGTTTTCAGCCTTCACATCTACCAATCCTTTTTCATTTTATTACTACATAATTTCAAATTATCTCTTGATGTAGTGAGTAAGACTAAAACTTTTAAATGTATTAAGTTCAAGTCATATTATAAGTGGATGAGATTTTATTGTATTTAGTATAGCTGCAATTAAGAGAAAGAAATTTATATTTCTCTCGTAATTATTATATGTGGCAATAATAAGATAATTAATATGAGTATCAATTACTTATTTATAAGTATGTTTTTTTAAATTTATGGGTTCATCCTTAAATAATTCTTTGTGGTAAAGGTGTTAGTCTAATGGTTGAATATTGAAACTGTAATTTTAAAAATCACAGATTCGAGTTTAGATTCGTGTAGGGTGTGGTGAGGTTTTTCTTTTTATCATTGTAAGTCTAATTAGATAAATTATTTAAAAAAATAGTATGTTTTTAAAAATAATTGTATATATTAAAATATGAAGAAATTTAAATTGACATATCGATAGAAGAATTAAATAAAAAATTATATCAAAATTTGAATAACAAAAATTATGAAGATGTAGAATTTTTTCAAAGATAAAGTAAATAATTGTATTGATGAGGAAAAAAGTGCTAAGTGTGCGGGTGCACTTAATATTTGTCTTGTTTGTTAAATTTAAATAAAAATATTTATAAGTGAGAAATGTTAGAGTTTATTGATTAAAATCGTACATATAATATCTAGTAATTTTAGATTTGAGCACATTCGGGTGACCGAGAATTTTTCTTTATAATATTCTTAGATCAATGATTTTTAAAAATATTTGTAAAACGCAACATATAAATAGAAAAGAAATATATCAATAGAAAATACAAATTGAGGAAGTCGTCATCTTGTGGCAAGTCTTTCTTCTCCACCGATGACTGAGATATTTATGTTATCGTACCATATTCCTAATTTTCACCGTTAGATGGCCATAAAAGTTGTTTTTACTATATTATTCTATTGTATTTTCATTTGAAAAAATCGATTTAAATTGGTTTAAAGCTGCCAACATGTGAGAACTAGATATTTCATATCCAAAATTTGGCGTGTATGATTAACTTAAAATGTATACGGCAAAACTGGAAACAAATTCATCAAATCAATTAAACAAATGTTTCATAATTATTACTATAATACTCTTACCATTTTGATTTACAATACCAAATTTATTAATGTTTTTAAACTGTAATTTTTATTTTATAATGTTTTCCAAACTGAGACTAAACATACATACTTAACTTTACTAAAAAAAATATCAATACGGGTTAGTTCAAGTGGTAAGTGACTTTATTTTGCTTAAGCAAGGTCTTGAGTTTGAGTCCTAGTGAAATTATTATTGGGAGACTCACCCATCACAGCCAGGTGCGCGACCTGAGTAGAAGCTAAGCTCCGGTGAACCAGATGGGCAACAAAAAAAACTTTACTAAAAAAATAAAATTCATTTTTTAAATATTTACAAATATTTTTACTGAGATAATTTTGTTCGGGACTTAGCCACAGTTAAGAATCTTCACCCCCTCTAATAAATGTATTTAGTGAAATTCCAACCTTATTTTCCTCCAACTTACTCAACATACATTTCCAACTTATCCAAATAAAATTCAATTTAGTTGCAACTCAAACGAGGTTAGTTGGTAGAATGGTTACAAAGGTTCAAAAACTTTGGACTTAAGTAGACTTTTCGTTTTCGTAGTACTAAATAAATAAATTTACTCAAACAATAAATACTCGTATTTATTCCATCCAATAAAGAAAACTCCTATATATGATTTAATTTATTTAAATAAAAAAGGTGCTTTCCTTCTGTGTTCCTCTCGTCCCTTCTGTACAAGAGCTCAAAACCTTCTCCCAACTATATAATCCAACCTTTCAGCTTTACATAACCCATTCAACACCACATTTTTACTTATTAAAATACGCACGCTCTGCCATTTATACGTTGCTATTGTTTGCGTATTTCAAAGATAACCCACCCGCCCATTTCCATTTTTACTCACAGACTCGATTCTTTTTGCCATTTTTGGGAATTTTCATTCCTCTTTTAACCTTAAAAACCCAGAAAGAAAAACAATGGGTTCCAAACAGACAAACACAAACCTTTGTTCGTGGGTTTTGAGGTTTCTGTTTCTACTTTTCCTCGCCGTACATGAAACGGCAGCGTTTGGAGAAATCAGAACGCCGCCGTCGAGGCACAGAAACGCCTATGCGACGATGATGTACATGGGCACGCCGAGGGATTACGAGTTCTACGTTGCTATACGTGTCATGATCAGATCGCTTGCTAAGCTCCACGTGGACGCTGATCTCGTCGTCATTGCCTCCGTCGACGTTCCCCTCCGATGGGTTCATGCTCTGTAAGTTTTCAGACATATAAAATATCTCCCTCTTTTAATTAATTAATTTAGCTTTTTTGCTAATGTGCGCCGTGTACCCGGCGCACAGCATCGTCTGAAACTGGTTTAGCGAAGACATAACATATTATAAGTAGTTAAGTAATTAAAATAATAATTATAAGCACCGGCCAGTTTTATCCATTTTAGGGTCTTATCTTCAATGTGTTATCTTCTCTTTTTGGCAGTTTTTATTTTCATTCTTATAGAATAAATCAACTGATACCATTGATAGTATAAAAGAATAGGTACATTGGAAGTTAGCTGTAGTGTCTTTTTGGGTGATATACGAAGCCTTATGCTTGTCAATGTCCAATAATTTCATATTTTTAAAATGGGATTGTTTTTGTGATGCCATATGTTTTATTGGTGGTTTTTTTTGTTTTTGTTTTTGTTTTTATAATTGGTTCTTGTTATGCCATTAGTAATTTGATTATTGGGCATATGACACTTTCAAAGAGGAATAATGGATTCTTATTTGGAACCCAATTATAATGTTATAATTCATAGTCCATACTCCATTTCCCAAAAGTGGGTCAAAGTGTATCCTTATCAAGCAAAAGAGCTATCCCACACATAATACATTACATAAATAAGCAATTAAAAATTTCTTTGCTTAATGAAAAAAAGAGTTCTTGCTTCACATCTCAATTGTCTCTTTCTGACTCAGTCAAGATTTATCCTGGTCCCTAAAATTTCATAGTAAATCTTACATGTAATTTGCCATGACCTTAGGATTGGATAAGTCTACCTTATCTAAAAATCCTTCTTTGCTAGAAGGGAAACGGCTTTATGATTGTAGTGCTCATCCCTACCAAATCAACAGCTAGGACATGAAGTATTGATCATTCAGAACTATCAGAAAGACATTTAACTAGCTGACAGGTTCTTGTCTGAGGCCCACTTGGGTTACTGGTCAAATACACTTGTCATGTCCACTCTGTATTTCTTCGACTGTTTACTTCTTGTCTAGTCCTATAATAATTACCTCAGGGGAGCCAATGGTGCCAAACAAGTATAAAGTTGCATCCTTTTGCTGATTTCTTCATATGGGTAACTGAAAAATCTGTTCGTTATGTTGGTTTAGGGAACAAGAAGATGGAGCCAAAGTAGTAAGAGTGGAAAATGTGAACAATCCGTACAAGAACCAACCAAATTTTGACCGGAGATTTAAGTTGACTCTAAACAAACTCTATGCTTGGAACCTTGTTGATTATGACCGAGTAGTTATGCTTGATGCTGATAACCTCTTTCTTCGAAAACCCGACGAGCTTTTCCAATGTGGAAAGTTTTGTGCTGTCTTCATTAACCCCTGCATCTTCCACACTGGCCTATTCGTTTTACAGGTAATTTTCATGTCCGAACTTGAAGTTGTTTTTAATGTTAATGTTAAAGTTAATGTATTGAGATGAGTCTTTTGTTGTTTGCAGCCATCAAAGGTTGTTTTTAAAGACATGATTCATCAACTGGAAGTTGGAAAAGATAACCCAGATGGGGCTGACCAGGGTTTTATCGGTGGATATTTCCCCGATTTGCTCGATAAGCCTATGTTTTATCCTCCTACAAACGGGACTATACTTGAAGGGTCTTATAGACTTCCTTTGGGGTACCAAATGGATGCAACTTATTACTGTAAGTAAAGTAAAAACAATAATTTTTTTGTCATGTTTCACTATAAAGGGTCGATTTCGCCTTTATTAATGATCAAATTTATGTTTTGTTTGTTTCAGATTTGAGGCTTAGATGGAACGTACCGTGTGGGGCTAATAGCGTAATTACATTCCCTGGCGCACCATGGTTGAAACCATGGTATTGGTGGTCATACCCTGTTCTACCTCTAGGCATTCAATGGCACGAACAACGCCGTCAAAATCTCGGGTATGCAGCAGAATTGCCGATGGTGTTTATTCAAGCCGTTCTATACCTAGGTATAGTTGTGATCACACATCTAGCTAGACCGAGCATCTCGAAGCTATGCTATAGAAGAACCGAAAAGAACGTATCTTTAATACAAACCGGTATGAAATTGATAGCTATATGGTCAATCCTAGCGGCTTATATGCTTCCCTTCTTCGTTATACCTTGTACGGTTCACCCATTAGTAGGATGGGGACTATACTTGCTCGGTGCTTTTGCGCTATGCTCTATAGCTATCAATGCTTTTATGCTTCCGATGTTACATGTCTTGACACCTTGGATGGGGATTTTCGGTGTTCTTCTTGTGATGGCTTGTCCTTGGTACCCAGATGGAGTTGTTCGAGCTTTGTCGATTTTTGTCTATGCGTTTTGTTGTGCGCCTTTTGTTTGGTCTTCGTTAGTTAAGGTTATGGCTTGTCTTCAAGTTTCACTTGAAAGGGAAGTTTTCTTTCCGAGATTGGGCGAGTCTTTGCCTACTTCGGGGTTCAACAAGTTGTACTAGAGGATGGATGTATATATTTAATATTTTGATTCGGTTCGATTCAGTTCGGTTTTATTTTATGGTGTAAAGCGGATAGAAAATTGGTAGTGTTAGTGTATTTATTTGGCTCTTGGCCTGATTATTTTGAAATTGGATCTTTTGTAAATTTGTTTAAAGTCTTCAATACCATTTTTTTTCTCTTTGCCATCCCAATTTTGATCCATCTATAGACTATGATTCATATGAATATCTGCAAGCAATTTTACTAATTAAAGGATATGTGGTTAATTACAAAGAAAACAAACAATGGGAATAGCATTTAGATCTTACGAGGAGAAAACTATGTTGCCTATTAGATGACAAATTATGCAAGAAATTGTCTTGGAATAGTCACAAGTGAGATGTGCTTGATATTCTATTTACTTTCTCGTTGAACTTTTGAAATTTTGAACCTGGGCTTGAGTTTTAAAATGGTGGACCTCAGGCTCGGTTTATGTAATGGACTTTTTGTATGAATCAAGCCCAATCACAACTTGAAATAGTTGCAAAAGCATCTGGCTTAATTCCATCAATAGTATTAGCTATTGTTTTTTAAATATTGCATAAATGTGTTTATATTATTATTAAATATAATGAAAAATTTCAACCCATCTCAGGTGTGGTTAGAATTTGTGACCTTTAGAGTCACAGATTTAGTTTCAATCACTAGGCTAAGACATCAATTATTGAATTAGTTGTTGTTTACTGTTATCGTATACTGATAAATCTTTAGGTCCGAATTAGCTAAATACATTTATAAATCTTTAGGTCCGAATTAGTTAAATACATTTATAATCAGATACATAAAAAAGTTGTTTTATGAAAAAATTAGTCCTGTATAAACTCCAAAACAATCCTTGAACTTCGTTTGTGTTTAGCAAAAGAAAAGTGGTTTTTTTATGAGTGTTCTTCTCGTTTCATGAGTTTGCTTATGATGGTTATTTTTTGTTTTGCTTTTCTTTTTTAAGCTTTAGTTGTTGGCGCAATCGCGAAATTACTTGGACACCGCGTATCCCTATAGATGGTATGATATTGTTCGCTTTGGGCCTAGGCCCTCATGGTTTTGCTCTTGGGCTTTATCCAAGAGGCCTCATACCATTGAGGGTATTGTCTATCTATATAAACCATTGATTCTCCAACTTTCTTAGCAATGTGGGATAGATATTTATTTGTCCAACATTCCCCCCCTCGACTAATCAACATTCTTCCACTAACATGTTTTTTTATCATACCCTATTGCATTGGAGGTTACGCCTTACATAGAGCACCAGCGGTTCTATGGATATCTGTTGATCAAACTAGGCGTACCACTATTTGTTCGGCTTTCCGAGGATCGATCATTAAGGCTAACGTGGAAGCATGACTCTGATACCAATTTTGGTGCAATCTCGGACACCGTATATCCTCAAGCATGGTATGATATTGTCCACTTTGGGCCTAAGCCCTCATGGTTTTGCTCTTAAGCTTTGCTCAAAAAGCCTCATACTATTGAGGATATTGTCAATCTATATAAACCATTGATTCCCTAACTTTCTTAGCAATGTGGGATATTCGTTTGCCCAACATTAACTTTATTTTTTTTTTATTTTTTCTTAATAATATCCTGGATTTTCTTCCCTCAATTTTTTTATAAAAAAAGCAAAAGAAAAGTGGGCAAATATATCTTTTTTTTAAAATCGTGCAAATGCGCTTATATAATTACATACAATGGAAATCTCCAACTTACCCCGGGCTTGGTCAGACCTATGACCTCTAGAGTTATAGATTGAATATCACAACTAGGCTAAGATATCAATCACAAAAGTGGTTAAATCTTATCGGCATGCTTAGTCGAACTTAAAAATGACTTTATATGTTCAAGCTCAGCTTAGTCCGAGCTTGCATATTGTTAAGGGAAATTGTCAAGATTATACTGATTTTTGAAACTATTTACAAACTTATCAACATATGAAATATTTTACACTCTTATTTTTCTTTAACTTTCAATTAACATAATTACGGTCCTATATCCTACGGTTCCTCCAAAATAGGAGGCCATCATGGAAACTTTATCTCTGCGATTCTCTACTTCAGTTTTTAGTTCTTTGAATTTTCTCCTAACAATTATCTACTCTTATAAGGGAAACAAGAAGTCAACTATGTCTGAATCTCTTTTTCAGATCCAATTTTCATAATTCAATATGTGTTCTAAAATTAGGCCTAAAATTTCCTTCTCCAATGATCGCGTTAAACAGCAGGTGGTAGGACGAATTGCAATTTCCTAAAACCAAATTCTGATTTCCATTTCAAATTATAGAACATGTAAAAGCTTAGATCACCAATCTTCTTCGGCAGATGAGCTTTTGGTATACGAACTGCATAACATAGATAGATAGATGGGTTTTGCTTTTATAGATTGTGTTTTCTCCCTTTTTGGAACTTATTTTTAATATTTCTGCGTAAGTGTCACCCTCTCCAATTGATTTAATCATTAACCAAAATCAAGAGAAAGTCATATCCCTTGATTGCCTTTTTTTTGGTCTGTAATAAAGGATAATATGACCCCAATCAACTTGTTTGGCTATGGGCTTGCCTTTTGGCGTTTGCATATCTCTACAAGAAAAATTGCAGATTGCAACGGAATCCTTGCAAGGGAAAAAATCCCTTACAGATTTACTAACTTGCAACGGAATTAGCAACAGAAATTATATTCCCTTGCAGAAATATAGAAACTAAAATATGAAATAAAATTTTAAGGGAATCTGCAAGAGTTAAAAGTTATAGTTGCAAATATATTGGAGGGAAATTTCGGAGAAAAATACTGCAACGGAATTTGTAAGCGTTTGTTGCTCCGTTGCACAATATAATAATTACTAAAATATCAACCTTATATAAAGTATAAAATACTTATCTATTCCTTTACTTCCATAATTATCAATATAAAGAAATATAAAATAAAAGGTAAATATAGGAGGTAATACACGATTGTTCTTATCTTCTCACATTCACAATACGCCGATTCGCTTCTCCATTCTCTGCTGCCTCCCGACCGACCATCGAAGCTCCAGTTTTCCGCTACCTCTCACAGATATCTACAACTCGTCTTTCATCGCCTCTCACCGACCACTATTTCTCCCAAATAAACTTCCTACACAATAGATGAAATTGAAACCCTAGATTGTGTTGGAAAACGGGGATTACTTAGATGTTTTTGAAGTCGCGAATACGCTTTCAGATTGAAATTTATTTGGTCGGTTCACCAAACTTTCAATCAGATAAAATCAAAAATTTTGTCAAGAACAAGAATTTTATTTACTGTGAAAAATAACCAAGTTTTTCCGTATGTGTCTGTCAAATTCGTTTTGGTGAAATAAAAAACCAAAATATTAATAAACATATTGTTTTGGGAGCAGCCATGTCTAAAAAAACATGTTTTTTCGGGTTTCAGTTGTGTCAAACATACACATTGTTTCGGTTAAAAATTCATTTTTTCTGATGAATTTTTCAAAGGGTGAGTTTTGCCAGGAATAAAAAATTTTCGAGCTGACCTGGCAGCTTGACCCCGCGAGGGGCTGCCGCCACTTAGACCCCGCACCCGGACCCCCAAAATCGTAACAGAATCCGAACAAGTGTGCACTCCACACTCTCCAGACTTGTTCGATGAAATGTCACAATCGCATTGGTTAAATTAGTCGATCCAATATTACACTAAAATGCTAACAGATTGTACGGGCAAAGGATCAGCTATTTCGTCAAAAGATGTTATCAAGGTGAAAATCTTAACCAAATTCCTTCTATCTGAACCTTTTTCCTTTTATCTTAACCTATTTCGTTTTTTTTCTTGAAAAGTGACCTATTTCGTTTTATCTTAACCTATTTCGTTTTTCATCCCAAATTCATGTTTTCAGAAATTTGTTGCAACCCAAAACAAGCCAAAATCTACTCCTTTAACATGGGTTGTACGGATGCTGATGGTAAGGGCCTAAGCATGTGGGATGCTTTCATCAAAATACAGGTATTTTATTGCTTAAGTTCTTCTTAACTTCTTGGATTTTATCAACTAAAATTAATTTTAAATTTTTACTTTTAACTTTTTGAATGATTGTAGTAGTGTAGGGTGAAATTTTGTTTAACACCATCAATCACGGAATTTGAATTTATGAATGTTCGGAGGAATATCCTTGATTTGACAAAATCCATACAATGTTGCTTTAGTTTGTGCTTTGTTTGGGGAATATGGTATGCTTGACATAAAATGGTGATATATAAAACTGATTGACTATTGCAAAGCATTGATTCTGAATGAGTTTCTTAGGGATTAAAAAGGCGAATTTGTATGGTATTAGATCCACATGAAAACTTGCATGCGCAACTTCTGAAAAGAGAAATAAGAAAGCAGAGTAAGGTATTACAGTAGTAGAAAGATAATGATGGAATACATAACAGCAAAGTGGCAGCCATGTTTGAATACTCAAGAAAAATTGAAGAAGGTATGCATATACTCTAATTATTTCATGGAACTATTCAAGTGTGAGGTTGTTTTAAGACTCTATTTGGGTAACTTATCCATTATGTCATTTGTACATTACCATCTCATGTTTTAGAGGTTACTGTTAGTCATAAGGGGATAAGTTAAATGTTACTGATGAAGTTCATGATCTATGTTTTCATAACTTTTTTATACTTAATAAAAAATTATTGGTGGAATATAGGCTGATAAGTGGGAGAAAAGCTGGATTTGGATTTCGGTATTGTTTGCCTTTCCTGAATTTTGATATTTGGATTTGAACAGCTCTGACTACCGTACGTAACAATTAAACATGGCTGCCTTTCCTCCATTAGCTTGTTGTTAGTGCTTTGACGATGTATCTGTCATGAAAGGAAGCATGAGGGAACGACTTTCATCGTCAAAGAAGGTAAGAACTAGAAATTCAATCTCTTCCTCTGCTTCTCATGTCTTTTGTTAAATTAATGGTTGTAATTAGTCGGTGTTGAATGTAGTCAAAAGATTAAAGTTTTAGATTAATGAAAGTTTTCTATTCGATAGAAAAGGTTTCGGAATCATTAATTTGGGTTTTTGATATTTTTCTCAAATTATAAGGTTTGATCTCGGTGGCTATGCTCTTGGCTTGTTAATTATGTTTATTAGGGTTTGAGTTCATTGGAATTTAATTTAATTAATATTACATAATAATATAATTAATAAAAGTAAAAAAAATAATATTAAAAAAATATTGAATGTGATCTGGGCAGAATCGTATTCTGCCCAGACCACTTAATTGTGGTGTCCAAGTGGACACCACATTGGCTGCCTTTGGGCGTCACTTGGATGCCCAGTATGGCAGCCACGCTGTCCACGGGCAGTTAGGGCTACCAATGGACAGCCCTAGCTCAGGGGCAGCAGGTCTGTTTTACAGACTGATATATAAATCATTTAACGTAATTTTGTTAAGCATATCATTATGATAGCTTGTTAATTGCTTGGATCAATGCATTTTTTGTTCTCTCTATAGATTAGTCATATGTTTTTCTACCTACTTCATCAAAAATACTGAATGTTCTAGTTGAGTCAATATTGGAAGATCCTGAATACATTTAAATTACGCACTTGATTTCTTTGATACATAAATACTAATTTTATATGCTTCATTTCATCTTACTTTTTTTTCTCATGGTTGAAGTACATTTGTTAGGAATTTTATATAATCTATAATGTTTGATATATTTTATATTTTGAAGTCTTTTACATTCTTAAAGCCCATCCACTTATTCACATGCCATATCTTAAATGCAATGTCAATTTATAAGGATGTATGACCTTGTTGGCACTTGGCCCTTTTATCGTAATAACGTAAGGCTCTAATGCCCTTCGTTCACACCCATTAGGCATGAAGTGTATCCAAACACAACATACTATATACACTGATAAAGTTTCAATGATAAATGGGGTTTGTTTGCTAGTCCATTGTCTTAGCTCTTACCCATGTAGCAGCCAAACATGGGTTCCCATAATTTATTGCCTGTTGTTTATGCTTTTAACGATATTTGTGAGTTTACTACTTAAAATAAAAACTTGCTGTTCATATGACTTTGTATTGCTGTTCTTATACTAGCTAATTATATGCCTTTGTACTGTTATTTCTCGTACGCTTTCAATATTTGCTTGTCTATTGCTTATAGGAAGACAAGGTTGATAACATTTGTCTATAGTTGCTAACTTTCTTTCTATTGGATGTGAAAGATAATATTTTGCAGTCAACATACAGAGAATTTGAAGTTACTGCTTAAAATGATGGGATCACTATCTTGAAGTCTTTTTACATTCACAACCCAGCTGTTGAAGTTGGTATTCTTTAATTCTTATATTCTTGTCGTGATTTCTTAAACTTAATGGAGCCATTCTAAAAACTTTATCTGGTAGAGTGCTTATGAACCTATAAGTTATATAGAACTTGTTCCTCATTGGAAAGATTGGTATTTGGTTGATAAATATCAAACATGCTTTTTGGGTTATGTGATAATAAATTTGCTCACAGTTGTGTCTTATAGCTGAGTTTTGTCTTTCGAATGTTTTAGGTTCATAATGATTATGACGTTAGAGCATTATTCAAAAGTAGTATACAGTGAAGTTTCAGGATCACCCTTTGCTTCACAGGTTAGGATATCATATACCTTCTAATCTGAATATTGAGATTTTGCTCTGTGACCCCCCCACCCCCGACGTATATATAAACTGTCTTGGTGATTGTCTAGTCTCATTAAGTTGTCATTGTGCATTTTTTTGGGTTAGAATTATTGAATTTTATCACATATGTATTGATTTCATAATTTTTTATAAGATTTCATAGATACTGATTAGGTTGCAAGTGTATTAGTATAGTTTCGATTTCAAAACTTGTTTGTGGTGATATTATTTGTAGACTAAGATATAATTTATTATGGGATTTTAATTTATTTGAGAGAATGTAGTTAATTAGCTCCCTTCAAACCAAATAATTAATTAATTTAATTATATTTTATGTTTTTAAATGAAAGTAACTTGTTAATTTGCAACGGAAAATTGCAAGGAAGTTTCACTTACAAATCTGCAAGAATCATTTTTGCAACGGATTCTGCGCTTGCGATTCTGAAACGGGAATTGCAAGAGAAATACAGTTGCAAACTTACAACGGAATCTATAACGGAAAATATTTTTGTTGCAAAATTGCAACAGAAGGAAGAGCCCTTGCAGATCAATCTGCAAGCGCGTATATTGTAACGGAATTCATACCGTTGCAATTCCGTTGCAAAACACCTTTTGCAACGGAATTTCCTTTTCAGATTCCGTTGCAGATCGTTAATTTTCTTGTAGTATATTACAATCATGCCAAATTACATGGATTGAAATCTAAAGAGGCACAAAAGAAGGCTCAACAAGGTGACGAAGAGGTAGTTATTTTGGCTATGACCCCAATTCTATTTGTTCAAATTGAAGTGCACACCATGTGTTTGATAAAATGCCAAGGTAGTTGTTTTGTTATTAATGGTTGTTGAACCAAGCACGAGTTTGACTGACTCAGTGGACTGACTCAGTAGTGCTTAAGTTTTGATCATAACAATTAAGTTCAGATTGAGTTAATTAAATCAATAATGATGTTAAAATGAATAATCTATGGTTGTACGAGAGTTAGTAAATTCAAGGGTAGAATTTTGAGTCTCCACTGACCTAGTTATTTAGTTTAACTCTGAGTGATCTGGGCTGAGTATCTACGTTAGTTGCTGGCTAGGTTATATTCACTCAACACTTGATATTTAGATTTTGTTTCAACTGTGTGCTTCACGATACATTATTCCACTGAGTTACTTTATGTCTGTTAAAGCTACGGACTTTACCATTTGAGGTAAAAAGGATCTTTGCTTTTAGTGTTGCTTTTTGCAGGAATTACGAAGAAAATGACAAAGTCTTCCATATTTAAGCTGCAAAAAGTCATTTGCCATTTTGGGCAATTCTGCAGATCAACAACTTAGTATCACGCACTCTGTAACATGTCAGAATACCAGAGGGAATTAGAAGAAGACATGTGGCAAGTCAGCGCGAGTTCTCTCTAACGGAAGACTGGCATCAAACGACAAAGGATTCAAATTGAAGCTCGAATCTCAATCTAATGGATTGATTTTCCATCTCACAACGGTGTAATTCTATCTCTTAACGGATTGATTTGAAGAAGCAACGGGTGGATAGATGAGCTGTCAATTTCAGAAGATGCCAAAGTAAGTTCAACGGCTACTTTCTCAATCCAACTATAAAAGGAGCAAGAAGGCAAGCGTTAGAGCTTGGTAATTACACCTGAATTTCTTAAAAGCCAAATCTCTGCCAAAATACAAGCTCTAAAAGAAGTTCAAGCAAGAAAGCACTACTCAGCCAGAATCAGCTTTACAACAAGAGAGAATAGAATAGATTGTAGAATTGTAAAATCTGATAATTATAAAAGGATTAACGTTTTTAAAAGTTGAATCCAGCTCTTGTTTAAACTCTTTGAGAGTTGCTGATAGAAGAGGGTATTCTACTCAGCAGGTGAGTGACTGCAGTTTGTAGGGTACTTACTGTAATTGGGGAATTCGTGAAAGGCTTCTCCGTCTAGGGTAAAGGATTTGAGATTAGTGAATTAAAGTAGAGACACTCTCTTAGGACTGGATGTAAGCACAGGTTGTCGAACTAGTATAAAAATTTCTATGTCCTTTACTTTGAAGCATTTTTTAGAACTTCACTCAGCCAGCTGACCTCACTCAACGGAGCTCTTAATTAATGCGAAAAAGTTTCATAAGTTCTTGAGTGAGTCATTCACCCCCCTCTGACTCATTGAGTGTACGCATAGGGACCAACAAGTGGAATCAGAGCAGTTCTCATTGCAAAGATTTAACAATCTTGAGACAAAGACCATGGCGTACAAAGGAGGAGAATCTAGTTGAAGAGCCCAACCTTACATTCTGCTAGAAGGCATGTCAGTCGTGGCCCTCAATGTTCAATGGAGAGCATTATACTTATTGGAAGAACAGGATGAAGAATTTCATCCAGTCTCAAAACATGCATGCTTGGATGGCTATTATTGAAGGGCCATATGTACCTACCATGGTGAAGAATAGAGTAAAGGTTGAAAAGTACTCTGATAAGTGGGACAGTCAAGACTTGATCAGATTGAAAGAAAATGCAGCTGCTATCAACTATCTTCATTGTGCTCTTGATGCAACTGAGTTTAATTGCGTTTCAGGATGCGAGCCTGCCAAAGAGATATGGAAGAAGTTGGAAGTAACTTATGAAGGTACTAACAAGGTTAAAGAGTCCAAGATCAATATCCTAATGAGGGATTATGAATGGTTCCACATGAAACCCAAGGAGGATATTTCCAATATGAACACCAGGTTCATGAATATAGTCAATGAGCTGAAAAGACTTGACAAAACCTTCATAGAAGAAGAGACTATTAATAAGATCCTTAGAAGCTTGACTCAAGAATAGGAAGTGAAGAAGAGTGTCATTGACGAAGCTCATGATTTAAAGACCTATAAGTTTGATGAGCTGATTGGAACCTTGTTGACTCATGAGATGTCCTTAAAGCAATATAAAGATGAGTCCAAGAAGCACAGGCATAAGGAAAAAGAGAGCTCAAGTAGAGCTATTATTCTAAGAGCTGATGATGGTGAAGAAGATTCATCTGAGAAAGGATATTCGGAGGACAAAAAAGAAGGAATAGCACTGATGACCAAGAATTTCAGAAGGTACTTGGGAAAAGAAAAGAACTTCCAAACGTTCAGAAAGACAGACAAGTATAAGAAGGGAGCAGATGATAGACCACGAAAGGAGTTCAATAAAGAGCAAAACAAAGATATCAAATTCTTTGAATATGGTGAGAAAGGGCATATTCAGTCTAGTTGTCCTAAAGCTAAGAAGGATAAGTTCAAGAAGAAGAAGAGTAAGAAAGCCATTGCTGCTACCTAGAGTGACTCTGAACAAGAGTCGTCTTCCTCAGATGAAGAGGCACAAGATTCTGCCAATGTGTGTCTCATGGCTAAGGATGATCTACCTAACTCAGTTAACCAGCCATTTGCTTCTGCTGCCAATCAATCAGCTGACCTAAGTAGAGACAGAGGAAATAACATTGAGGTAATTTTTGAACCCCCTTTGTCTTTAGATGAGCTAGCCATAGTACTTAATGATGTTATTAATGTGACTAAAAAGTCAACCAAATACGCCAAACTACTTCAGAGGAGGTGTGATGATCTAGAAGATGTCAATTCTTCTACCTCTCTTGACATCCTATATCTGATGGAAAAGGCTGAGTACCAAAATGGATATAATAGCAAACTCACTAAGAAATTGGATGAGTGAGCTGCTGAATTAACAGCTTTGAAAAAGGTGCAGGTCCGTCCTCAACCTAGCAAGAATACTCAGAGTAACTGCACTCACCACTTTGAGAAGGTTTCTCAAAAGAGTAAAATGAGTAGGCCTAATCCTAAGCCGCTTGTAATTTTTTTGGTAAGTCAAGAATTGCTACAGTCATGTGTAGACACAAAAATGGTTACTATAATGAGTATGAGTGGTCAAGGATGACCACCACTAACAAGGAAGGACCCAGCCAGAAAAAGGCATGGTACCTAAGAAAACTTAACTATTTTACAGGTGAGCCTGAGATCCACTGATGACAGAAGAATGTGGTATTTGGATAGTGGATGCTCGAGGCATATGACAGGTGATGAAAAGCAATTCATCATATTGGAGCGAAGAAGGAATGAAAGTGTCAGTCTTGGAGACAACAAAAAGGGAAAGATTATTAGCAATAGCACTGTAGGAGTGAAGCCATTAATTGATAATATGTCTCTAGTGAAAGGCCTAAAGTTTAACTTGCTAAGCGTTGCTCAACTGTGTGACAAAGGCAGGAAAAGGATATTTGACTCAGCGGGCTGCTCAGTCATTGATGGTAACTCAGACCAAACTATTCTTTATGCTCCTAGAATTAATAATGTTTATATGTTTGACTTATCCCCTGGCTCCAATGATATATGCTTTGTTTGGAAGGAGGAAAACTCATGGCTACGGCACAGAAGGTTAGGACATATCAATATGACCAATCTATCCAAATTAGTCAGAAATAAACTTATTGAGGGATTACCCAATCTAGCTTTTGAAAAAGATAGACTCTGCTTAGCATGCTGATGCAGTGGAAGGAATAAAAAAGTGAAACAATTGGAGTCCATTGAAATCACAACCTCAAAGGAAACTGATTCTTCTAAAAACCTTAGAAATCGCAACCTCTAAGATAGTTAGGCTTCTAAAAACTCTAGAAATCGCAACCTCTAAGAGAATTTAGAAAAAGTAATAAGACGCATCTTATTCAATTATTCATTATCATATATAAAAATTGATTTGCACTTTCGTACAATTACATATTTATATCCATACAAAACGACTCTTAATCTACTAAATTAAATGAATCATAATGACTCTTATTAATCCTACATAATTATCTGTAACCTACATGACACTTGAAACTCCAAATACATTGAATCCCTCTTAACCACATCATAATGACTCTTATTAATCCTACATAATTATTTGTAACATACATGACTCTTGAAACTCCAAATACATTAAATCCCTCTCAATCACATCATTCTCCCCCTCTTGGACAAAATTCGTCCTCGAATTTCTTAATGATAATAGAAAACTAAAAAAAATTGTAAACTTTTTTTTATATTTTTTATAATTATAAAAAAAGTAGAAAATAAAAATAAAAAGGATAGATATGATCCTCGCTGATGCTACATTGCTAGTCTCCCCCTCTTCGATAATCTCGGTCCCTTCTATGACGGAGCTATACTACGACTGTCGTTAGGCTATAAAACCGATTCAATATTGCGGGTCTCCTCCTCTTTGGCAATCTCCATTGCCCTTAGGCTCTGAATACCAACTGATGCAGCGGAAGGAACGAAAAGTGATAAACAATCGGAGTCCATTGAAATCGCAACCTCTAAGAGAATTTATAAAATCATTAATAAGATGCATCTTATTCAATTATTCATTATCATATATAAAAACTGATTTGCACTTCTGTACAATTACATATTTATATCCATACAAAGCGACTCTTAATCTACCTAATTAAATGACTCCTAATGACTCTTATTAATCCTACATAATTATTTGTAACCTACATGACTCTTGAAACTCCAAATACATTGAATCCCTCTTAACCACATCATAATGACTCTTATTAATCCTACATAATTATTTATAACTTACATGACTCTTGAAACTCCAAATACATTAAATCCCTCTCAACCACATCACATGCCAACTTGGGAAATAATTTAGGAAGACCTTTAAATCATTAGCTGATATATCTTCTTCTCATCCTCTTAATCTTATACACATCGATTTGTTTGGGCCAGTTGTGCCAATAAGTCTAGGTGGAATGAAATACACCCTTGTAGTTATAGATGATCTGACCAGGTACACTTGGATTGTCTTGATAGCAAGCAAAGATGAAACATTTGAATCATTCTCTAGGTTAGCTACCCGGATCATGAATTAAAAAGACCTTAAAATTAATAGAATTCGCAGTGACCATGGAAGGGAATTCAAAAATAGGCAGTTTGAGGAATTCTATTCTAAGTATGGTATTGACCATAATTTTTCTACCCCTTATACACCTCAACAAAATGGAGTTGTTGAGAGAAAGAATCGCACTATTTTGGAGATGGGTCATTCTATGCTGAGTGATAACAATCTACCATAGTATTTCTGGGGAGAGGCTGTTAACACAGCTTGTTATATTCTAAACAGGATTTTTATTCGCCTAGTTTTAAACAAAACTCCTTACGAACTTTGGAAGGGGCGCAAGCCCAAGGTTGGTCATCTCAAGGCCTTTGGTTGTAAATGCTTCATATTAAACACTAAAGACCAATTGACTAAATTTGACCCTAAGGCTGATGAAGGAATCTTTCTGAGTTACTCAATACATAGTAGGGCATACAGAGTGTATGTCAAGGGAACTAGTATCTTAGCGAAGTCCATGCATGTAGATTTTGATGAAACTAACAATGCATGTAAAGAAGCCAGTGATGATGAAAGAGAAAAGGAACAAGTTAGTGGATCAATCAGTCAACCCATTATTATTCTGGATCCAGTACTAGAAAAAGAAGATGAAGAAGTTGACTTGGACCAATCCATCAACTTTGGTGATGATGCAAATGCTTAACTAATGACAGCAGCTTATCGAGCTTATCCTGATCTACCAAAAGAAGTCAGAGCAAGGGGATATCACCCAGTTGAGAAGATTCTTAACAGTATGCAAAATCCAGTGCTGACTAAAGTTCAGCTGAATAGAATGATGAGTCATTCAACATTTGTATTATTGATTGAACCAAAGAAGTTTGAAGATGCTGAGTTTGATGACAACTGGATGATTGCAATGCAAGAAGAGCTAGACCAATTCAAAAGAAATGAAGTTTGGGATTTGGTGGAGAAACCCAAAGGCAAGTCAATCATTGGCACCAAATGGGTTTTCAAGAACAAGCTAGATGAAGCTGGAAATGTTGTCAGAAATAAGGCCAGACTAGTTACTCAAGGCTACAACCAATAAGAAGGCATTGACTATGGAAAAACCTTTGCACCAATAGCAAGACTTGAAGCCATAAGAATTCTCTGTGCTTTTGCATCCCATATGAACTTCAAGCTATTTTAGATGGATGTTAAGAGTGCATTTCTTAATGGTTATATTCAAGAGGAAGTCTATGTCAGACAACCCCTAGGCTTTGAAGATCCAAAGTTTCCAGATCATGTCTTCAAGCTGAAGAAAGCTCTATATGGATTGAAATAGGCTCCAAGAGCTTAATATGAGAGACTGACTAACTTTTTACTTAGCAAAGCTTATGTCTGAGGAAAAGAAGATACAACTCTGTTTATCAACAAGAAGCATCAAGATGTGTTGCTAGTCCATATATATGTTGATGATATCATATTTGGAGCAACTGATGAAAAGTAATGCAAAGAGTTCAGCCAACAGATGAAGAAAGAGTTTGAAATGTCAATGATGGGAGAGCTTAATTTCTTTCTTGGTTTGAAAATCAAGCAAGGAAAACATGGAATCTTCATCAGCCAAGCTAAGTATGCCAAGGAAGTACTCAAGAAGTTTAACATAGATAAAGCCAAGCTAATCTCAACACCCATGGCCACTGATACTGTTCTGAGTAAAGATGAGGAAGGTAAACCTGTAGAGAGTAAGCTCTATAGAGGTATTATTAGTTCTCTACTTTACTTAACTGCTAGTAGGCCTGACATGCAGTATACTGTATGTTATTGTGCAAGATATCAAGCTGACCCCAGAGAAACTCACTTACTGTTAAGAGAATTCTCAGGTATTTGCTAGGCTCTGTTGATGCAGGTTTATGGTATCCAAGTAATGCATATTTCACTCTGAGAGGATGCACAGATGCTGACTACGGCCGAGATAAATTTAAAAGGAAAAGCACCATAGGAGGTTTTCATTTCCTTGGTGATTGTCTAGTAATATGGTATAGCAAGAAGCAGACTTTTGTGGCTTTGAGTATAGCTGAGGCTGAGTACATGGCTGCAGGAAGTTGTGTAGCACAACTGCTATGGATCAAGTAGTAATTGGAGGAATATGGTATAAGGTCTAAGTGTCTTGAAGTCATATGTGACAACAAGAGTGCAATTGACCTATCCAAGAATCCAATTCAACATAGCAGGATGAAGCGTGTCAATATTAGACATCACTTCATAAGGGATCATGTGCTAAAAGGAGAACAAAAGCTCACATATATTCTAACTGAAGAACAGTGAGCTGACATATTCACAAAGCATATTGGAAAGGATCAATTCAATACTCTGAGAGAGCTGATCGGAATGTCCAATCCAATTTGAAGAAATACACTTCACTCTGACCTATTCTGAAGCTGACTAAATTAGGGCACACTCTAAGTTTCTGCGAATTAGGTTAAATATTTATTTTTGGCGCTTGAATTTTGGACACGTCATTAAATTGCCACCGCTTTCTTTTAAATTAAAACTTGGTAGAAACGGTAGCAAGTTATAAAACGATCCATATTCAGTAGCAATTATCCCGTGTTTCTCTCTTTTATTAATCCTATAGTATACTCTATGCAATCTCACCATTTAATATATGACCATGGATTGTGAGTAGTACTCGTAGCGTTGTAGGGATTAACAAAGAGTTTGTGGCTATTTAAGGAGAGTTTCAAAAGAAGAAAGTTTACTTTACCAAAAATTCTCTTCTACGAATTTCTTCCAAAATTCCTAAAATTCTCTAAGTTTCTTCAAAGCAAATTCAATGGCAAGTTCATTAGGAAGATCAGCAAAACCCAGTTCTGAGAAGCCTTTGTTCGTGAGAAATAAGAAGGATACATGCCGGGTTACAACTCAAGATCATATCGCGAAAGTGGCAATTGGAATCAATAAGAGGGAGAATCTATCAATCCCCATTGGAATTAAGTACATCCCCACCAAATGGTGTTTTATGGAGGGAATTGAAGTGGAGGCACCAATCACTGTAGATATGTTGAGCTTTTCAAGCGATGAAAGATTTAGAAAGTGGACGAGCCAACATCACCTAAGAGGTTTCTTTGAACTACAAAGTGGCTGCTATGAGGAAGCAGTTCTGAGATTCTTTCATGGAATCCACCTAGTGGAAGGATAAAAAGATCTCTTTGTTACTACCATGATGGGAGAAAAGTCTATGTTACTCTTAAACTGACTGCTAGACTGCTAGGGATACGAGAGAAAAGGGCTTAGATTGTGAGTCATCAAAGATGAAGATCATGTGGACATACCTATAGACTATGAGGTTTCTGAAGATTATAAAAAAGGTGAACTCATAGCATCTATGTTCACCAAAGAGGGAAAGCAGGCGCATGAGCTTGTTACTAAGGTTCTATTGCCCAAGACTGGCTCTACTAGAAGTTGCTCAAAGTTTGAAAGGGTATTCGTTTATGCTCTAACACATGGCATGAGCATTAATTGAACTCTGACTATATTGCATAGATTTTTTAAGGTCATTAAGCATATGGTGTATGGTCAGCTAGTGATGGAAATTTATAGAGCTTATGAACTTGATCTAGAAGGGTGGGCAGCAAAGAACAACATTCAGCTGAAGATGATTGAGTACCGGGGTTCTCAACAATGCTCATTTTCATGGGCTAAGATGTAATAAGAAACCTGCCAACACCAAGTATATAAAGTTAAAGAAAGTAGAAGTAAGGTCGAAGGACCTAAAGGCTATTATGAAAATGAAGCTTATTAAGCCAGAAGAAGAGGATCTGAGTTTAGATGCTTTTATTGCTAGTGAGCTTGAGATGATCACCAATCTTAGTGTAGAACGAGGAGAGGATATGACTGAGAAGAAATCTGTGAAGAAGAAGATCAGGAGAGACTCCAAGAAGGAAAAGAAAGGGAGCTCACAGAGCTTAGTTCATGCAGTTGTTCCCTAAAAGACAAGATCTACCAAGGGAACTAAAGAAGAAAAGGTCAGAGAACTAACTCCTAAGGAGATTGAGGATTGGAAGCAGGCTGAGGAGGAGTTGAGAGAAGAGGTGCCTTTAAAGAGGAAAAAGAAGAGAAAGAGTGATGAGGTTGAGCTAGAGGAGGTGACTACTAAAGGATAGGGAGCTATATCTGTTCTTGTGCCACAAGTAGGTTAGCCCAAAAAGAAGTTCATGGTAAAAAAGGGGACTGGCATAGTTCAGGATCTTGAGGACGCTGAGAAAGCAAAGGTTGCTAAGGAAGAAAGAATCAGGAAAAGGTAAGCAGAGATTGAGGCTGAGATAAGAAGGAAGGCTGAGGAAGTAGTAGCAAGAGCAAAGGCTAACATTGAGAAAATTCTGCAATCTGCAGTAGCAAGCCTTGCAGAGAAGGAAGTTCTTGAAGTTATAGAGGAGATGATTGGTGCCCTGGAAGGAATTAAAAACCAGGAGGAGCAGGAGGAAGATGATGTAGTGGAGGTTGATGCTGTTGTATTTGATGTGCTTAACTCTGAACAGCAGGTTAGTTTGACTGCTAATAAAGCTAAAGAAGCTAGAAAGGAGAGGAAGAGGAGTTTATTGGAGAGGATGAAGGTGGCTATTGATGAAGATTAGGGAGATCTAGAAGATAAGGAGGAGGATAAAGTTGAGCAGGGAGCTCAGCTGACAGAGCAATCTCAAGCTCAGGTCAACGAGTCCACTGTTGAAGGTGCTGATGGAGAGAAGGAGGATGAGAACCAAGAACCAATTTTTTTCCAAAACTCTAAACCAAAAACACCACTCTCACCTACACCCATTTCTGCCATGCCCTTACCTGAAACCCAAACACCATCCACATCCACCTTTGACCAACAAAATAACCTAGACTCTGGCCAAACAACCATCATTCCATACCTTTCACCTATTGGATCTCCAGTACATGAACCATTACTCTTGGAAGGACCAGTCATAAAAGGTCCTCTAATTATTGAAGAGATACCAGAATAACCACAACAACAACAACCACCTCAACAACCACAACCCCAACCCTAATTTAATCCCCAGGCTGAGCTGCTGGGAGATATAAGGAGGATGGGGAGAGAGAGATTTCTAGGACTTAGGAAAAGCCCTAAAATTGATGCAGAAATTGCTAAATCTTTACTATTTGAGGATGTCTGGAGTAGACTTGCAAAGGTTGTGGAGCCAGTGCAAGGGTTTATTGAAGCTGTTGAGGAAATGAAGGCCTACTTCAGATCAGTCCCTGCTCAGTTCTCTCTTGTTAAAGCAATTATATCCCACATATTGCCTTTATTATCTATTACAGGTAGGAAGGCTGATTATCTGAAGATGGAATTTACAGAACTCAAGAAGAAAATGGAGAAGATTTTTTAGAGTGACTGCAAGGTGTTGAATGATTAGAGGGATTTTAGAAATTTTATGATTGATAAATTCAATCCCCTCTTGGAATATATGCAGGCAGTTCTTGATGGCTACAACATATTAAGTAAGGAGAATGGTGAAAACACAACTCACTTGGATGTAGTTGTTAATGTTGTCAATGCGCTGATAACATTTGTTACTCAACACCAGGGTATACATACTAAGCTGAGGGTTGCTAAGGAAGAAATGCTGAAAGGAGTCAAGGACTCAAAGTGAGAAATGCTTAAAGCCTTGAAGAGGCTAAATATCTCAGATGCTATAAATAGTAATATCATTATGGCAAATGCTGAGCAGGAACCATCACTCCACCAAAAACTTGGTCACATCCATGATCAAATTAAAAAGGTTCACTCAGACATCATCAATGATAGGCAAGCCATTGATCAAATTCATGAAGAAGTCACTACTCACATTAGGAGCACTCCCATGCTAGAGCACATACTCAGAGAAAACAATCAAGCAAAGGCTTTGGCAAGTCTCACCCAGATTTCCAAGGAAGGACTAAGTGCTCAATGCCAGTCAATCTGTCTTAATCCCACGATCTAGTAGGCTTATTTGCCTTTTTTAGAGAGCAAGAAGCTATATCGCAAGAAATCTACGAGCTATTAGTGCAGAATTTTTCAACCAATATCTATGGTCAGCTCAAGACATTTGAAGACTCTTTGAGCTCGTTTGATCATCAAGCCTAACCCATTTTGGATGCAATGGAAATGGGCGAGAAAGATCGTGAGAAGCGTGAGTAAGAGGAGCGAGTAAGAGGAAAGAGAACGAGATCATAGGGTAGCTGATTTCTCATATAACTTATCCAAGGATCTGGAGCGCTTTCAAAGAGAATATCATGAGACAAGGAAGAGGAAAGGCAAGGAAATAGCGCTGGCTAAAGAGAAGAAATCAAGATGGGATCAGCAGGTCTATGAGGAAATAAGAGTCAATCTTGGAGGACCACCTATGCTAAAATAGAATAGAAATTTGTAATCTTTAGAGCTCATTGTAAAAATTAGTATAGATTAACTCATCGTTTTCTGTACTCAAGTTATTTTTTAATGAAAGATTACTTATTCTATCCCAAGTTAAGATCTTCTTAACTTCTTATATTTTTTGCTGCATATATATGTGTTGATCGTTTGCAGAAATATAAGAGAAATATTGAGGAATGCTGAACTCAGAAGATTCAAGGATTATGGGGGAGTTAGCATTCACTCTGAGCAAATTAAAGATGCTGAACAAAAGACATATCAAGCATAAGTATAAGGTAACTCTGATCTAGATATCTTATTAATTTAATTCTCGCTCAAGTTAATTACCATTAATCAAAATGGGGGAGATTATTGAACCAAGCACGAGTTTGACTGACTCAGCCGAGTGACTTAGTAGTGTTTAAGTTTTTATCATAACAATTAAGTTCAGTTTGAGTTAATTAAATCAATAATGATGTTAAAATGAATAATCTATGGTTGTACGGGAGTTAGTAAATTCAAAGGTAAAATTTCGAGTCTACGCTGACCTAGTTATTTAGTTTAACTCTGAGTGATCTGGGCTGAGTATCTACGTTAGTCACTGACTAAGTTATATTCACTCAACACTTGATATTTAGATTTTGTTTTAGTTGTGTGCTTTACGATACATTATTCCGCTGAGTTACTTTATGTCTGTCAAAGCTACTGACTTTACCATTTGAGGTAAAAAGGGATCTTTGCTTTTAGTGTTGCTTTTTGTAAGACATTAATGAGACAAATACAAAAAAATTAATGCCTTGACAAGACTCAGAATTATGAAAAAAATGACAAAGTCTTTCATATTCAAGCTGCAAAAAGTCATTTTTCATTTTGGGCAATTCTGCATATCAACAACTTAGTATCGCGCGCTCTACAACATGTCAGAATACTAGAGGGAATGGGAAGAAGACACATGGCAAGTTAGCACGAGTTCTCTCTTATGGAAGACTAGCATCAAATGACAAAGGATTCAAATTGAAGCTCTAATCTCAATCTAACGGATTGATTTTCTATCTCACAATAGTGCATGTCTATCTCTTAACTGATTGATTTAAAGAAGCAATGGTTGAATAGATGAGCTGTCAATTTCAAAAGATGCCAAAGTAAGTTCAACGGCAACTTTCTCAATCCAACTATAAAAGGAGCAAGAAGGCAAGCGTTAGAACTTGGTGATTACACATGAATTTCTTAGAAGCTAAATCTCTGCCAAAATACAAGCTTTAAAAGAAGTTCAACAAAGAAAGCACTACTCAGCTAGAATTTGCTATAAAATAAGAGACAATAGAATAGATCGTAGAATTGTAAAATATGATAATTGTAACTAGATCAACGTTTTTATAAGTTGAATCCAACTCTTGTTTAAACTCTTAGAGAGTTGCTGATAGACGAGGGTATTCTTCGATTGCAGTTTGGAGGGTACTTACTATAATTGGGGAATTTGTGAAAGGCTTCTCCGCTTAGGGTAAAGGAGTTGAGATTAGTGAATTAAAGCCGAGACACTCTCTCGGGACTGAATGTAAGCATAGGTTGTCGAACTAATATAAAAATCTTTGTGTCTTTTACTTTGAAGAGTTTTCCAGAACTTCACTCAGCCAGCTGACCTCACTCAGCGGAGCTCTTAATTATCGCAAAAACGTTTCATAAGTTCTTAAGTTAGTCATTCACCCCCCTCTGACTCATTGAGTGTACGTATAGGGACCAACAATGGTCAATTTAATTAGGTTGCTGGTGGAGCAAGCAATTTGGGTGTTGAAATGTGTGCTTGTATTCCAAATTAAGGATGAGGTTATTGTTTATTAGTGACCAAATTATAGTCATGTTAACCTTAGGCATCTATTGAATATCTATTGGACATCTATTGGGCATCTATTGGATATTATTGAACTCTAGTCTAATTTTAGTTTTAAGCGAAGAATCCCTTAATCAGTGCTTGTCAATGGTATGCTTCTGAGTTAAATGGAAGAATGCTACAATTCTATTTGAGTCTCGACATATATGATATGGCATTCAATTATATCACAAATACTTTTGGTGATTGATTGCAAAGATTAGCTATCTATTGTAGTATTTAGTTCTATAGTGAATTACTTGCTACTTTTTCAATTAGGCTTGAATCTTAAAAACCAACAACTTGATCTTTAATTCATTCATTTTTGCTGATATATGGTATTGTTCAATTTTGTTTGCAGCAATGTTTGCGTCACTAGCAGCAGCACCGGTTGTTGGTGTTCTAAGATGGGCTTTTCGAGCAGTGGTTAACACCATCAGTTTAGCTCAAAAGAAATTTTTAGAGTATCTATTGGACATCTATTGAATATCTATCAAACATCTATTGGACATCTATCAGACATCTACTAGCATTCTTTTAGAAAATCTATTTTGAAATTGATAATAGACGTCTGTACAAATATATTTTAAATTTCAGTTGTCACTTGTTTTGAAGTTGATATTAGACATTTGTACAAGTATGCGTAATTGACTTGTGTGTTTTCAAGTGGCGTTTCAATAGATTTCTAATAGATTGTTATCTGATATTTTGTATATTGAATATGGATCCTTTTTTAGTTACTGTTTCTTTTTTTCGTTGGAAAAATTGATATACATTGGTTGTCTATTGGATAAATGTTGGTTGTCTTTAGTATTTTGTTAGATTATTCTGAATGTTTCATTAAAGCAAAACTATTCATTAAACTATTTGAGCTTCTTTTATTATGAAGTCATATATAGCGTTGCAACTCCACTTCAGGGTCAATTGGAAATATCCTCTCTGTAATTACAGAGGGAAGCTTGCGTACACCCAAATCCCCCTTATCCTGCTTGTGCGGGAGGCTTGTTAGGCATTGGGGTAATGTTGTTGTTGTTGTTTTTGTATTCTAGATGTTTCATCAATTGTCTATTGAATTTATATCGGACGTCTATTGGATTTTTATCAAATGTCTATTGGTAATCTATTTGATGTCTGATGGATACATACAATATCAGAAGTCATCATCTAGTCCAAAAACTGTTTTAATTAGGATAAAATTGTTACAGCAACAAAACCTTATTTCAGAAGTCAGTATCTAGTCCAACTGTCAGTAAAATTATTCTAATGTTTTGAATAAAAGTTCTTCTACATTTACAAATATATTTCAAAGTTCTGATCTATAAAAAAATTCATATAATGTTTTGAATCCAAGTTCTTCCAATTTTACTGATTTATATTGAACCTATATTGGATATCTATAGGATATGTGACAGTTAAAAAAATGGAAAAAATATATCACTGTGGATGTCGTTTCGAAGATAAAAATGAGACGAATAAAAAACTCTAAAGCGACATGTCAAAAAAATGAACGATTTAAGAGATAAATGTAAAATAAAGTAAGAAATTATAAATAAAACATGACTTAACGCATGTTGCATGTTCCACTTTTTGTAATATGTATATGCACTATATTTATAATATATTTCACTTATTTGTAATTATTTTATAAAGTAATGTTCTTTTTATAAAAATTTATTTTTTTCCCAAATAATTTTATGTAAAAGTCCATATTGTTAATGTGGGATGAAATAAACATGTATATAACCATATTTATATTGGTCCGAGTAAACTTGATCCGAGCCCATCTTAGCTAATGTTTTAAAAAGCGCTAGGCGCTAGTCGGGCGGTCAAGGGTTCAAAACGTTTAGGCGGGATTTAGGCGGGGTCTAGGCGGAACCTAGGCAGGAGTTAGGCGGATTTATATTTTTATTTTTTAAATATTTTTTAATATATAAAAATATAAATTTAGTTAAAAAATAAATTATAATAATATAAAATATAAAAAAAAAGTAATTTAAACCATGTTTCATAATTTGTGTTCTGAAAAATCCAGTCTAGGCGCCGCCTAAACAGCCGCCTAGGCCGATTTTTAAAATAAAAGACCCGCCTAAGACCGCCTATCCCCGCCTTGGACCGCCTAGCCCCTCCTAAATCGGTCAACCGCCTAAAACCGCCCGACTATATAAAATCGCAACAGTGTTATAAAAAATTCCGCCTAAAAACCACCCCGTCCAATTTTTAAAACAGTAATCTTCCCTCAACTCGCTTATTGAAGATTGGTCTAACTTTGGTAGCATTGTGACCAAAAGCTTTCCTCCACTAAGATATCAGAAAAATAAAAAAGTACTAATAAAAAAGAGCAAAACGAAAGTCGCTTTCTCTATATGGATGTTGGGTCCAGAGCATAGCTATAATAATAAATTAAATCATTATTATTGATGGTTAGGGGCATTTCTGTCACAAAAGGCAATTAGTGTACGAGTTTGGGAAAACTTTGTCCCTTGCCCTAATTCACAGCTTTACGAAAAAAAACACATAATTGTGATGCTGTCCCAACGTTCAAAAATTGTTGAATTCGGTGGGGTACCTGCTTTTATTATTCAGTAATGTTTTTTTATAACTACCCTAATTTTCTAAAAAATTAAACTACTATATTACATTGTCATCTGATAACAAAATTAGCTTGAAAAACACTTGAAATGTGTTATATACAAGAAATTAAAATATAGAAAATCAAAAATAGTATGCATTTAAGCATGCCTGGACCATAATGCACAGTTCAGGCTCAGGCCACCCATTATATATTTGATAGCCGTTTTGTGGTTTGAGTAGATTTATAACGATTATTTGTTTTATTTTTTTTATTTTTTGTTCTCATCATGTTATATATTATATATTATATAGAGGATAAGATTTGATATTGTAGATTAATGTTTAGTGGTGTGGTGGTAGATCTATAATTTCTCTTTAGTGATTAAATCTAAAGCTAATCATATAGAGCTTTGTGTTGGAATGAAAAAGCTTTCCATATATTTAAACTACGCATTATTTTAATTATATTTGACTACCTAATTTGGGTTTGGCAAAAACCCTTCTTTTCTATATGATTCCTGTTCAATCATGTTCCTTTTTTTAATTTTTATATCCATAATTCTGAAATGTTGATTGAATTGACGAAATTATATTTTTTTTAGTAGAGCACTTGTTCTGCAATTATTAATTGTTGTACATGAAATAGAAGAAACTTAGTTCAAGAAGAATGTTGTCTTCTCACTTATTTCCATGTCCTACCTGATTCAATATTAATCATGAATGAATTTTATACAAATATAGTCACTGTTAATTGATGCACTGTTGCTACAAGCACACAAAATAATTAGATTTCACTCTCATTAAATAAATTATTTTTTTCATTATTATTTTGAGTTGTACAGTCTATTTTCATTTTTAAGATTGATGATTATTGTTGTATGAATCACTCATATATAATATGCTATTTGTCAATATCAATGATTATCAGCAGTTTATAATTGTGTAAATTTATCACCAATTACGCATAAATTCATCCTCTCTCCCACTCTTGTAAATAAACAGAATCTCAAATTATTTCTTATACGTACACGCAAATTACTACCCCTTATATTGCTGAGATGACATATGAAAAAGTTGGTATGGTTTAGGAATCGGAGCCAAGGACTTTTTATACCCAAATAATTGAGTTATTTAACGTGAAAACATGATCTTCCACGCATTTTAAAAATTTCACGGTGAATTTTTATCTATATCAGATACTTTGATCCTTTATACAATTTTACAGGAATTGAGCTTCAAACAAGAGAGGCCGTAAATAAAGTTCAAAAATGGAAATTAAAAAATGCCATTTTCTTTTTCTAATTTACATGTTCATGTCACTACACTGCTAGATATCGGATTTCTTTCAAAGACAGTTTCCTTTTATTTTGTTTTGGTTATGCTACTGTATAAATTAGTACATATACAGTAATATTTCATATTATTACAAATTTAAAGGAAATTCATTCAATCCAACGGATATATTTTTGTGCATGCCACATTGCACTCATTATATATATACTTAAAAATGTGATTGGTTGATAATTCAAACTTCCAACTAAACAAATATCCAAAAAAAAATCATAAGTCACTAGATGAGGAAGTATCTCACTTGACTGTTGAATTAATTATCCATGCAAATTCTCCAAAAAAAATGACAAAAATTAAGCAACAAACCATGAAAAAATCTATTCCATAATAAAATAGAAAGCTAAGGTATCTAAGAAAAGCCAAATAAATACAAATACAGCCCCCACATGTTTATATATTATTATAATAGTCCAGCCAAAACTTCCATTAAGCCTAGAGCCGTAACCCTAACAAAAAAAAAGACCGTTGGAAAATGGAAATTAATTTATTAAAAATTAAAACAAATTCCAGAAAATAGTGTAGAATATCCCTGGTAATAAAATAGAGAATGAGATTATAAATACGCTTTCTTGATCATTAGTTCTTTCTATCCGTTTCTCAAAGACTGACAGTTGAAGAAGACATTTTACTTCTATTCTCTCTTCTAAATCTCTTCCTTTTTTGCTATTAATTCTAATTTCAATGGATTGTTTCAATTATCTGAATTTCAGTTTGATTATATTCTTAATATTACATGCGCCATTCTTAGTTTCTTCCTCTATTTACAGGTACAGTAGTCGTCATCTTAATTCAGACTCCAACAACTCAACAAAGCACCACCACAAGTGGGTTGGACCTTCCGGCCACCGTGTGATCACCGTCGACGTTGGTGGCGCCGGAGAGTTTAAGTCCGTCCAGGCTGCCGTTGATTCTATCCCGGAGAATAATACTGAGAATGTGCTCCTCTTAATTGCCGCTGGATATTACGTGTAATGTTTCTGCATTTGCCCTCAATTTTTTAACTTCTTTTTCAAGTATAATATTTTCAACTTTGGACTTGCAGAACAATTAACATATGCTAAATTGCTAATTATCCAAAACGTTTCATCAACCATTAAATCTTAATTTGATAAGTAATGTATGGTCAAGAATATTATTAATAAATTTTTGTGTTCCTAATAATCAAGGACATGAATTTCCAAACAATTAAAAATATTGTTCTTTTATAAATTTGAGCAATTGAAATAAAAAGAATAATTTCCAATTACCCTATTAATCTGGAAGAATTTCACGGTAAAAATATTGTTTGGTATGGAAAATGCAAACATAAGTAAATTGTTGTCTAAATACCCATTAAGGCCATGTTTTTTTAAACTTTTGAAAGCTAAACTGAATTGAAGTTAGTTGAATTAAATTGAAGTGAACTGCACTGCACTGAACTAAACTTATTTTAGTATAAATTTATAACTATGCCTATAGCTGAACTGCAGTGGGCTGAACTGAATTTATTTTAATATAAATTTATAATAATGCCTATAGCTGAAATGAATCGAAGTTAATTAAATTACATTACAAGTGAACGGAGCTAAACTTTTCATGATTTCAATTAATTGGTGAGATTTCTGCAAAGTCTTATGTAGATACGTGGAACTTTCGGAACTGACAAAAATCCGAGGATTTAGTGTCACGGGTAAATAGTGACAGAACAAATTAAGATACGACAATTCATACCAGTTTTTAAAATTTAAACCTATCACAAGTCAAATTTATATAATTGAGAAAACCACCTTTGTTCTCTTGTGTTCAATTTAACCACTGGTTTTAGCTGAGCACCAAAGACCATTGGGTGAGTGATATGAATCTGGTGCTGGTGGGTGCAGGGAGAAGGTGGTGGTACCTGCGACCAAACCATACATCACGTTTCAAGGAGCAGGAAAAGATGTGACGTTTATTGAATGGCACGATCGAGCTAGCGACTCAGATCCTAGTGGTCAGCAGCTGCGGACTTACCGAACTGCTTCCGTCACTGTTTTCGCCAATTTTTTCTCTGCTAGAAATATCAGCTTCAAGGTACACTTAAAATTTAACCACATAAATACTATTTGGCTGATAACTGTGCTTTACATTATTATTATTATTTAAACTAATACAAGGGCAAAAGAGAAAATAAAAAGACAAAAGGAAAACAAAAGGACCCTTTTTGCTAATTATATTACGCTTCTTAACTTTCAAAACAAACTTATTTGCAGCCTATTGGTCGGTTCGATCGGTTTCACTATAAACTGGTTATGATTACGGTACAATTCAACTTAAAAACCGATTTTGTTTAAAAAAAGAGTATGGCGATGAGTGTTGAAAAAAAACCCATAAAGCGATGCAAAAGACTAAAACACGTTGCAATAGTCATTGAAAGATCTAATTGAAAAATAAAAAATCTGCAAACCCCTAATTATACCGATTATATTGATAATAACGTGTACCATTAGCTTCACCGGTGTAATGTCCGGTCCGGTATTGATAAGACCGATTATTTGTTTTATGTAATTAATTTGGATAAGGAAATTTATAGATATAAATATATAGTGCATAATGGAATTGAAAAAATAGAACACAGCGCCGGCGCCGATGCCGGGAATGGAAGGATGGCAAGCAGCAGCATTTAGGATATCAGGAGATAAGGCATATTTTGCAGGGTGTGGATTCTATGGGGCTCAGGATACTCTTTGTGATGATGCTGGTAGACATTACTTTAAGCAATGCTACATTGAAGGCTCCATTGATTTCATTTTCGGCAATGGTCGGTCCATGTACAAAGTAAGCCGCTCCCCTTCATTTCCTTTTATCTTTTCTTTTTTTCATTTAAAATTGTAATTTGTGTCAAATTTGGTCTATAAGGGGAAATAATTTCAAATTCAAAATTTTGAATGTCGAAATTAAAATGTACAGTTAAATATGGAAAAAGTACTATAGCAAATGAATTCACCATTTTTCTCATTTGTCGTCTGAATCATGACATCCTTTGGGCTTGTGTTGAAATTCCAACAGAAGTTATAACTTAGCTAGCAGACGCATTTGGTGTTGTGTAATTAGTATAAGTGACATGCTCTCGTGACTAGTGATAGGGACTTTGTATATAAATATAACTAATATTTTGAAATGGGTTCAATATTATAGTAACGAGAAAGTGATGTTACTGTAACCCCTAAAAAAGTGGGTACCTTTTTCATATAAATTATCTATCTCCAATTCCAAACACACTAATTTTGGGTGTCAGTAGCTGTGGTACCCAACCAAAAAGAAGGCAGTGCTATACAGTATAGAGTAAATGTCAATCAGTCATCATCAAATCCATATGCTTAATTTGACATTCAGGCACACTAATCCGTTCAAATATTCATGTCATTTAGGAGAATTAAAGGATTGATTTTTGCTATTGGGGGTATAATCATTGTTGACTTTTGAGGGTCTATATACTCATTGTGTTTCGTAGTGCGTCAATATTTAACTAAAATTTCTTTTTCTACTTTTAAAGTTATCCCCTTAGCAAAACTCAATCACGCTTTTATGTTCTTAGTAGAAATTATATACCACTACAAATTTTGTATAGATTTTGTGTATGATAATTGGGTCATAAAAAAAATGGGTAGCAGGAGTGTGAGCTGCATTCAGTGGCTACAAGATTCGGATCAATAGCAGCTCAAGACAGGAAATCACCCGACGAGAAAACCGGGTTCGCATTCTTAAGGTGCAGAGTAACCGGGACAGGCCCTTTATATGTAGGCCGAGCCATGGGTCAGTACTCTAGGATCGTCTACTCCTACACTTATTTTGACGACCTTGTCGCCCACGGTGGCTGGGACGACTGGGATCACGTCAGCAACAAAAACAAGTACAGTTTATTTCCCTTGTCATTTACTTTTTCTTTACAACTCAAATGAAAAGTCCATAATTTCTGATTGTTTTTATTTTGGTTGATAAAAAAAAAAAAGGACAGCGTATTTTGGGGTGTACAAATGCTGGGGGCCAGGAGCAGCAAAAGTGAGAGGGGTGTCATGGGCTAGAGAGCTTGATTTTGATTCTGCACATAAATTTTTAGCCAAAAGTTTTGTCAATGGTCGCCATTGGATCGCTCCTGATGATGCTTGATCATTACCATTACAACAACCATTCTTTGATTCCTTCATAATAATTATGTTCATTCATATATGTAGGCATTACTGTTAGTAACTGTAATATTGACTCTTTCAATCCTTGTACTAAATTATACAAATATATTGCCATTTTTTATCCATGTCAACAACTCTGAATAAATTTATTCCTTCTTTCATGTTGCCAAATATTTGTATCCCCTCTGTTTAACCAAGGGAAAAAAGATTTTAATTTTCTTCCATTTACCATCATTTGAGAGTAACTCGCAACTTATATTACTAAACATATATAAAAAAAAAATGCAAATTTTAAGAGTTCTACCACTTCGATTGTAGCGTTTCCAAATTTAGCATATAGAATCAATTTGATCCAAAATCAAATTTAGTTATACATTTCATAATTCAATTTGGCATTAGTAAAAAAAATGACACATGCTACCATGAACCAAGTTGATATAAACATGGTCTGAACTCTGAAAATTGTGCCATTTTAAACCTCTGATTTGGATTAAGTTGCTCTCCAAAAAACCCATAAGAGCAAATCTGTTGCTTAGCTCAGTAACGAAATGTAACTTGCAGTAAATATGGCTTCAAATTACGGAACATCATAAATTTTAATTTAATGAGACTCCCAAACCGGAATGAGTGCTGGCCAATTCTGGACCGGATCCATATTATTTTTTATATATAAAATTTAGATTCATTTGATCTATAAAATTAGACCCATATCCATGTCAAATGGATCCCACGAATCTGGGTCCAAAATGGGTTTAAAACTATAGCAGAGCAAAATTTGGTTTCGTTAAAAAACCGAACCAAATCAAATCGAGCCAAACCAAACAGAACCAAAAACCATTAAGGGATAATATATAAACCAAAAACCAAACCAAAATAATTTGTTCTTTTTTATTCTATCATTTCAAAAATCAAACCGAACCAAAACAAAACAAAAAACCGCAAATTTCATAAATCAAACACCAAAACAAATATATTTGATTCGGTTTGATTTGGTTTAATTTGGTTCGATTTTTTGATTTGATTCGATTTTTAGTTTTTTTGCTGTGCCCTATTCAAAACGGATTTATAAGAAACAAAATTCAAGAAATGCAACCGATGAAAATATCAACCAATCAAAGATTTGTTCTTAAAATCTCTATCTTAGTTTATAAAAAAATAAAATAAAAATGTAATTTCAAGATTCAAAACTTTGAATAAATATGATGCAAATTAACCGTCGTTCAAGTTCAAATATAGAGCCGGTTATATCCGATAGAAAGTTGAGGGAATATATATATACATATATATATATATATATAGGTCACTGTAATATATATAAATACAAATATGAACAAATAATTATATATATAAACGGATCCAAATCTGGATCAGGGGTCTTTGAAAAAACTTGATATGGATCCATATTCTTTTAGTTAAATTCAGATCCGGCCCGAATCCGATGGGTCTGAAATGATAGGGTCCAGACCCTACAAAAACATACACGGAGCCGGGCCGGGTCCAAGATACAGTCCTATCCATACTCCCAAATCATTTCATGTATAATTAACACGTATTTAAGGCTCTAAGATTTTGCAGTTTCCTCTTTATCATCAGTGAGGACCGAAGAAAAAATGTAAAATTAATGAACTTCTCTCCAACAAATATAGTTAAAATAGATTGGCAAAAGGGCTTTTTTTTGTTCCTGTTGTATATCTCATTTGTACGTTTGATCTCTCCGCTATTGATGTTATCTATTTGGTCCTTGCTATGTGATATGCATCCATCACCCATTAAGTCCCTTAACTAGACAATTTGTTACCTTTTAAGACCCTTGTAGAATTTTTGTTGATGTAATTACGCATAACATGCACTAAAGGGATAAAAAGGTAATAGGTTGCATAGTACAGGGACTAAAAAGGTACACTGCACACTAAAGGGATAAATGGATTACGCCACATGGCCCAAAAAGGTAGTTCTGCCAACCTAAATTTATACAATTTCAATATGAATTAATGCCTTCAACAATGAATATTTCTCCTAATATAAGCCATTAAGAAATGGGATAATCAATTAAGCCATAAGTTATGATCACTAAAATTTCTTACACAAATTCATCACAGAAAAATACCTGAGACAAATAGTAACAGCATATGAGCTAAAAAAGAATGGAACATTCCCCTCACATTATGCAACAATTCGGCTGCGATTCTAACATTTCCGGCGATCTGTAAAAACAAAATAAAAAACACAAATTAGCCATATCATAATATGTGAATCTATACATCCACAAATAACAAAAACACAAGGTAAGAACTTACAGTTGACCGAGATTGGCAAAATCAATATCAGGAGCAAGCTCTTGGACAATGTCATTTGGAGGTTGTCCGCATTCTTGCATTTTCTGCATAAGATCGACAATGGTGGTGAAGTTATTAGGGTCCTTGTCGTAGACTTGATTGAGTGTGTTTATCAATTCGTACTGGTGAAAGTAGCGGTCGTATTCTTCTTTGGTCAAAGTATCTTTGTGCTCCTCCAACCACTTTGGATATCTTTCACCAATTTCTTTCATTGGTTCGTGAAGAATCTCCTTCGACAAAAGTTGTTGCATCATTGTCTCTACTATTGACTCCATGTCCTATTTCAAAGATAAAATTACTAATAAGAACTTAGAAATTAAATAAATGAATAGCTATGAAAAGCGACAGTACTTGATGCTGTGAATATTCATGATACAAAGCACATCGGTATGCAAAGCTGCTCATGGATTGAATTCCAAGCAATGAGCTGTCGTTTGACTACAAAATAATTTTTAGTGTGAACTGGCTTTCTCTATGCATTTTCAGCATTGAAATAATTCAATCAAAATAACGAGATTAGTAGAAAGGAAATTACTTGTGATTGCACTGAGCACTAAAAAACTCACAAATATTATGATGCGAATAAAGCTTATGCACAGAAGCGACATGAATCTATAAGGTCCTTGGTATAATTTAACAAACAAAAATTAAGCTTTCTAAACAAACACCAATATAAGCATCAAGTGTATCATAAGTTCCGCAAAGAACTCATAACAATTGAATTACTCGAGGCTTTTAATCCTTGCACTCTTGAGTAGAAATTTGATGAAAACTATCGAGCATAAAAAGTGAACCAAAAGCCAATAAATAACACACAAAGGGTCAATCACATTTACATGAACCAACTTAAGGAAGAAACTACAAAAAAACATGCAAAATTAAACTAAGAAAAGCAATATACTCAATTCTATTCAACAATGGAGCCTTCAAGTTCCAAGGCATGTCAGACACAAGAAAAATAGTATGTCATTCATTACAGACCTCATGAACCAAAATAGAACAAGTGCACCAAAATTAAGCCCTGAGATTTCCAATTCATTTTACAACACAAAACCATATACCACAAATTCACAATCTAGACTGCAGAAGATTGAGATTATCGGAAAAATCGTGCACAAGTTATAAAAGAGAAAGCGACACCTCACAAGCAAGTTGTACAACATATTAACAAACAACCAAGCAATTACTCCACAGACAGTACAGTAAAATAGACCATAATCAAGTTCAATTAAAGAAAGAAAAACTAGAATAGGAAAATGAATTATAGAGAGCAAAATTTACCTGAGAGCCAGCAAGCTCCTCAAATTGCTTAACCCAATCCTCCATATTCAAATCATCAGGTTTTGGAGCAGTGGCAGACTCCAGTCCCTTGACAGCCTCCCTAGTTTGTTCCCTTAGCTTATCAAGTGCTTCTGCCGCATGTGACCCGTTTGATGCTACCTTCTGCTTTCCCTTCTTCTTGCTTTTCAAGTCTGGCAATCCCATTCCCAATCCTTGAATTCCACTTGGCAATGAAGGGCTTGAATCTTCTTGCTTCCTGACTTTAATTCCATCTCCTCCCCCACTTCTACAATCAAACACTAGGAAAATCAAAACCAAATTGAAACCCAATAACCAAAAAATGGATACAAGACCAAAGCACTTATCAATTAGAAAATTAGAGCTATTCATCATCAATTACAGGCAAATTCATGTTAGTATAAAACTAAATTCAGCTAATTCAATTAAATTAAAAGAGCATAGATAGAGACCTTTGAGAGGAAGGAGCGAGATTGAGATCCTGGAAATCACTGAGAGCACCTGAAAATATCGAAAAGCTTAAAAATCCCAAATAATTCGAAAAAGAGATGAATCGATAGAGAAAAGGGTGGACTTACTATCAAGGAGTTCGTCTAAATCATCATGTTGGTGGTCAGCCATAGCTTCGAAGAATATAGGAACGTTTAATTGGAAACCCTTTTGCGTCGGGTTGGGTTGGGTTGGGGTCTTAAGATTTTAGGTTACAGTAAAGAGAAGAAGAAACAAAGGGTAAAGAGTTGCGATATTGATGACGTGATTATGCGGTGCAACCCATGGAGTTGGGAAAACAATAAATATCTGTTCTTTTTCCTTTTGGGACCCAAAGACGCTTTGTATCTGCTCTAGGTAAGATATTTTTGCTACTAACTTCCTGAAAATTTTATATCAGTCTCAGTACTTCTAACTATTATTTATCATTGAATTTTTAATTTTTTTTTGACATATAATCATTTATTATAATTATAACATTAAAAGTAGATAAAGTGTGGTTGGGGCATTAAATATTTGGATTCATGTAAAAAATTTCTTATCATTTAGTTTTATTTTATTAAGTAAAATATTTCAAATGCATATTTTAGTTTTTCTTGTTATTAAAAACTGATCACGGTTTTAATTTGTACTCTAATTGCAGTACACAACATAATGGCACCAAAGGTTTTTGATCGAAATATCAAGCACTGCCCAAAGAATAATACTTGAACGAGAATGATGTCTTTACTTTTTTGCTTTACAAAAGAAATCATGTATTTGAGCAGTAGGCCGTTTGTGGTTCGATTAAAAATTTTAAAAATAGCATGCATCGTCTATCTCTATATGTTTCAATGAAATAAAAATATTATTGCAATATATTATTAGTAGAAGTTAATTTTCAACTTACAAAATAAATATATGTAGTTTTACCACAAGAAGTTTCAGAAAGCTAAAAAAATTATCCCCAAAACGAACGAAGCATAATCCGAAATTTACTGAAACGAATCACCTTAATACCTAACCAATCAATATTTCTGGTAATATATTCCTGCAAACTTCAATCCGAAAAAAAAAAACTTAATTTTGCTTTCAAGATGTGCATATTCAACAAACTAAACGATAAAAATGGAATTCACGGTGATTCACTAGAATATATGCCATTATAACTACCATCAACTGCAGCAATATGTTAAATTTAAACACTTTAACTGTAAACTACTTCAGTAAAGGTGAGAATATTAATATTTATACTCCCAACCAACCTGATTTCCGCCAAAAGCAAAAACAATAACCAAATTGATCTTCATAAACAACCAACAGAAATTCCTTAACTGAAATTCACTCCTAACCAACCTATAGACTCAAACCTAGAAAAGACTTCAGAGATAAGGTAAAATCGTCTACCTTTAGATTATCATATCGCAGCTGTAGGATTTGCCTCCATAGTTAGAGTAGCTTCAGGCACTTGAGGCACAAAACTCTGGTAGACTTGAGGAGTCCAACCTGCAGTAGATTGCTGGGCTTGGGTAGGAAACGAACCGCCGCCTTGGGAGGGCAATGGGCCCACATAACCGCCAAAAGGTTGCTGCTGATGCCCTTGAGAAATAAATTGAGTTTGTTGTGCAACAGGATTTGGAGGGTAAAGCACCTGAAGCCCTTGTGATCCATACATTGCCTGATGGCCTTCGAATCGTTTAAGCTTAGCAATGTGCTTTTTTCCAGAGAGATGGCGGCCTAGAACCTCCTGTGTATCACACTTGACATTGCACAGTTCGCAAATTAAGGGAATTACAACTTTCGGTTTGGAAGGCTCAACTGCACGTGAAGTCCTCATTCGTTTTCCTCCTCGACCACCCTTCATTTTGCGTTTTAGTCCTTGTCTCCTATTATCGAGCTTACTAATCCTTGGCTTATTCTCTTGCTGAGTGGATGTCTCTACAGGAACTTCAGGCAACTTTGTTGCATCATTATGCTGATTATTTTCTGTTACAGGCTCATTACTGGTAGATTTTGCTTGTAAATTTTCATCTGCCTTTTGCTCTTCAAAATCCTGTGAAACCTGAGGCTGTTTTGCTGCCTCTGGGTTGGTATGAATTGCAGGTTCGGGTTTAGTGTTATTTTTCGGTTCTTCAAACCTAAGTAAATTCTTTTTATGGCGCTTCCCATTCTTGTGCTGCTCGAGGATTTCAAAACTAGAGCAGTCTACCCTACAAAGTTCACACCAGGCAATCTGTACCTGCCGTTGGTTAGGTGCCACCTGTAACGGTGCTGGAGCAGGTTGAGCTGCATTGGCTAAGGGTTCTGTTGGTTGTGGATAAGAGGATGATGACGTCATACCTTTTTCTTCAACATGGCGAGATCGACCCCTACCCCGACCACGTCCTCTTCCCCGAGGAGGGATGCCGCCACCCCTTCTCCCACGACCCCTCTGTTGATGTCGAGCAACCTGCAAAATGTACTTAAAAATTATTTTCAAAATAGTTAACAAATTAGAGAAGCCATTGTATCCATATATGCCAACTTGCCAAGTTTAAACAAATTCTCAGATCAGATAAACCACAGAACATTAATGGCACCAGGACACATTTAGCAAATTGATGTTTCATCCTTAAACATATTCAAGCAAGAACAATTGATTCCTAAATTGTAGCTCACTTGAACATAAATCAGGTAAAAATAAAACACTTTTTAAGCATATATGGAAATAAAATAATAAAGTAACCGGCATACTATGGGAAGGTAAGATACAGATAATGTCTCAGAAAACACTTCCTCATTGAGCTCTAAGGCCTCGTTTGTTTGCAGTAAAACATTTTACAGGAAAATATTTTTCGAATTTTCTGTTGTTTGTTTCAATTGTAAAATAAGTCAAAGGAAAATGTTATGCAGGTCAACTGAAAAACCCTTTACAAATAAAGAAAAATGTTTTCACCCAACAAAAGCAGGGAAAACATTTTCCCTTCAAATAGACGCTCTAAGTCTTTTGTGCTCTCCTTTAATTACCAAAATCAAGCTATCCCTTTAATTCTATTTGACTTGTAAGGGGACTAATGTTAATTTAATTTTCTCAATAGCATGTGGTTTGACATAAATTTTGTTTTATTATATTCTAAATTATATTTTTTTTTCATAAAAAAAATTATACTTGTTTTAAATTTTTTATCTTTCATGTATTTAAGCATATTTATGGTTTTTTAATCAAAATATGCTGCATAAACATTTATGGTTTGTCAGTTTGATATACATAAAATTATTGCCGGATAATATTTTACAGCGTTGTAGCCAAACATCAGAAAATATTTTTCAGTGTTGTAACCAAACACAGAAAAATATTTTATTTTCCTATAAAATATTTTCTTGTGTAAAATATTTTCCTTTACACAATATTTTCCTGCAAACAAACAGGGCCTAAATTTGTTTATATTTCTGCTCCACCTAAGCTCCCCTTCAGTCGGATAACTTCAAATCTCTGGATCCAGCCTTAGATAGTTATACCAAGAATGATAGAATCTTTTTGACGTCTAAATCATGCCACAAATCTGCCAAGATAAAAACTATTTATCTTACAGCTGTTAGGAAAAGAAACAAATTTTCTTTTCTTAAGCTTTGCCAAAGCCTACAGCATTAGAAGTGATCTTGCACTTGTTAAGAAAAGAAAATGAACTTCCTTTCTCTGCATTCTATCAATGCACATGCAGTCATGCACAATTTTCAAATGCCAATTAGTTACATCTTCAACAAAGCATTATTCAACTTGAACCGCCAGAAATTCTGTTGCTCCAATGATCTATTATACCAAAGGACCATATCATGCAGCCGAAATACAGATGGGTCCTTGGGTATAATCTCCAATCTAAAGGGGCAAAAAAAGTAAAGCCAAATGTACCAGTGTCAGATATGGCATGCATCTGACACTTGCACATAAGTCCGAGCAACATGGGTAGATAGTGAACTTCTGATTAACTCCAAGCTGTTTCAACTAGTTTGAATGCACACTGCCAGAATTGACCTTCTGGTGTTTTACCAGCTGCTGTGCACTCACCACGAACAATATAATATAATTAAGAGATTCATACCTATTCTTCCTGGCAAGCAATTCAAGACCAATGAAAATGGCTCCTGGTTCAACATCTCTTATAGCATGTAAATCACATAATTCAGCAACTTGCTTGGTTTGGCCGAATGGAAGTTACCAACATCAATAGACTTGAATGACGAGTAGTCACGGATAATATGATACACTCTGATTAACTACAACTCATCAGAATTTGGTTACAAATTCCAAGATACAATTGACCAACTTCAAACTCATCCTAAATAGATAAAGGTTGAAGCTTGGCTAGGTAGCATGGAAACTCCTATACGGTAACATTTTCCAGTTTGTTTCCGTTTTGAAAACCGAAACTCAAAGACACAGGGTACGAGATGTTTCCGGGAATTACCGTAAATAATTAAAGTTGGAAACTCTTTATTTAAGATATGGAAACGATTTCTGGAAAATTATCCTCTAATTTCTTTTTACTATTACTTCTATAAACTAAAATTTCTTTTACAGTTAATACTCTTAATAATTTGTAATTTTGTCATGTTCGACTTTATCAAGGAAGAAATCATATGAATAGGTATTTATAATTTTTATATTTATAAGTGTAACCTTATATTGATATTATTACATGTTTCCTGCATTTCCGAAACCTATATTTTATATTAGTGGCATTTCCCGATGTCCGTTTCCGTGCTACCTAGACTATACTACAAGTGGTCGGAAGCATTATTATCATAACTTCTAAAAAAGTAGTATAATAAATATGTTAATAAAAAGCAACTCAATAAAGATGGATTTGAAGTAAATTTGACATCGTTGGAGCATATAACCTTTTGAAATTGCTTTTGACACAAGCATCTACAAAGTTGCTCTGTCAGAAATAGTTTCAATCACAACTCCATCCTCATATTCAAATTTCTTTGAATCTCCAGGGGAAGCTCATGATATAAAAACAACAGCTTGGGTGTGCATGAAGACAAACTTGTCAATCTTAAAAGCACAAAAAGAAATCCTGAATAGCCATCAAACCTTTCATCTGTTTCATTTCCACAAGAGGAAATGCTCACTCAACATGGTTGAAGAGATCGGCACTGCATAATTATGCGTCCCATATAATCTATTGAGATTACTAGGAATTTGTTTAATAATTTCATCTAAATAAGTATTGTTAGTCAAACTGAATGTACATAAAAAACCTCCTAAGAAAAGCAAGCTATTCACAATTGGGTTCATCATGAAAGGCTCAACATTTGTTCATGATGATCAGATAAGAATGGATCCTCCACATAAAGTGATCCAAAAAAGCTCGAGACTTGCAAGCTTATCAAGCTGTAAACCTCATCGTGCAATCTGAGCTTCAAGTTTTTACGAAACTCAACAAGAGTAAAAACTGAGTAACTTTCCTTCATTCTAACAGTCAGTTAATGAAACCATCATGTCATGTATAAGTGTGCAAGAATATTTATTAAAATATCAAGTTAAATGTTTATAGTACACAAGTATCCAAAATGATGAGAGAAAACTATATGCAATCGTCCGTTCAAGAAAGCACAGGACAAGGCGCTATTACCAAGATGAACTGTTCACTCAGAGAACTTAAACCCACCAAAAAAATGAAATAGAATTCTTTAACCATAGGTTCATAACCATAAGCAAGTATATCCAAATTCAAGTACTGAGGCCCAAACAATTTTTTCATGCAATGAATTAACTGAGGCCACAGAAAAAAATAACCTATAAAGGCACCAAACCTCTAGACTCCAGAAAAATTTTAATCAACGATATAATTTTGATCGAACACAATAACTGAATTATAAGAGAGACCATGGAATAACTGCCATATGAACATCTAGGGAGGGTATAAACAAAAGAAAGACATCAATTTTCTCCAAGATCCAACAGTCAACTCTTCACTTTTGTTTCACTCTCACATGCAAATATACAATAGTCACACGCATAATTACTAAGAACTATATGATTACTGTAAATTCCAACTCAGTTTGTGAAAGAACTTAGCAGCATATCGGATCAGAAATTGAAATGTCACTGCTAATTTAGATTCACAGGCATTACAGACAATAAGAGAAGTTCAAATCATCATTCAAGGGAAAAGCTTCAAGAATTGGGAAACATATCAGATAACAACCAAAAATACGTCAGTAAACACTGAACATCTGTACAAAGAATTGGGGGGATAAAAAAATGGTCAGTCAGCCCAAAACACAGAAATCAGATATATGCTCCTCCACTTCCAATTTAAATTGACAAAATCAGAAACATCTTACCGGAGGATGCATTGCAACAGGCCCAGAGCTCGCATTATAAGCCGGAAAACCGGCCAAAGCTCTCTCCGCAGCGTCCATCGACCCGGCAAACTGCGTCAGCTGTTGAAGAGCAGTGATAGCTGCAGCAGCAGCTGGATTCATCCCCGGTGGCACCGCAGAATTTCCCGAGGTCTGAACCGGAGGATAGGCGCTCTGCTGGGGATGTTGGGGTTGCTGCGGTGCGCCAATAGCATCAGCAATTTGGGTTCCTCCGTACGGCGCCGAAACCGCCGGCACTGTCTCCTGTGGATGAGATACAGGTTGAGAATATGCTGCCGAATAATCAGGTTGGTAATAAGCATAGGTTTGCTGCTGTTGGGGATATTGCCATTGATTTTGATAGGGATATTGCTGATAATAGGCGTAATAAGATTGGTCGTAGACTTGGGCAGGGTTTTGATAGTAATAATCTTGAATGTGGTTGGATTGCTGAGCGTATTGCTGCAAGTGCTGCGATTGTTCATTAAGCTGAGGATTGAGTGGATCGATAGATTGGGGTTGGGGTTGGGGTTGCGCTTGCAATTGAGGTTGCGATTCAGGCTGCGGCTGCGGTTGAGGTGGCTGAACGGAATCGGGAAGAGATGAAGGAGCCTCCATTGGTAAGAGTTTATGAAGAAAAGGTTGATTTTAGGGATTGTAGAAAGGCGGAAATGGAAGGACCATGCCGTTTGTTTCGGGAAGAAAAGTCGGTGAAAGAAGCCAGAGCTGGCCCTGCACAATGTTTTGAAACCGACAAAAGCTTACGGGTTGGGATTCGGGTTATGAATTTATTTAATAAATTGATATGTCAAGATTATTTTAATAATTTATCGTGGTTTACGAAATTAAGTTGTTGGTGATGATGATTAAATTTAAATAGATAAATTAGATTGGGTGAATATTTAAATAAAATTGATTTAATTGGTTTAATGTTTTTTTTTATTTATTTGGTGAAAACGCTATTCTTTAATTTATAAAAAAAAGGGAGTTTTATATGAATAGAATAATGAACGTCTTTTTTCTAGTTTTTTTTTTAATTGCTTTTTTGACCATCGAATATAATGTAAGGAATTCAAATGATAAGAGGTAAATTAATTTTATTCAATTTTTAATAAATTAAGGTACGCTTCTAATTATATTATATGTTATTAATAAATTTTTAAAACACATCCATTCTAGAATTTTTTTAATGATGTAAATAATATTATAATGGGTATCGGAACAAATTATTCTAATGTTAATTACATAGAATTGTTCTAATTTCATTCAATTTAAAGGGAATTTCTTTTCATTAGAGTGACGAAAATTCATTACTGTACATTTTTTTATAGCAATTGGAAAAGAGATTAGCATGGTATTGTTAGGTTTGATTTAATTAGAATTTCAAACTGCACTGCGTATGAATAGGGTTAAATTCTAATGGTAATATTTCAAAAGAAAAGAATCGGGAAAGAATTGATAATTTCTCTTAATTTCATTATTGATAAGAATAGTACAGTGCAGTGAACGATTCTTTTTGAATTGGAGTTCTCATTTCGGTCTTTTGATTTCAAAATTCTTTATTTGTCTTGGAATGCTAATTGCGTCAACCTGTAATGAATTCTTCTGTTCCACAAGTCCAAAGTTTCTTTATTTTAATTTAAGATTTAAAAGATTAAAGAGTGAATTCAGATTCTTGAATTAACTAATTTCATGCCGACGGGGTATTTTTTTAATCAATATTATAGTTTATGGTTTGAGTACTGTAGATTAATTGTAAGCACCGATTTTTTAGTGATCTGTGGAACGATGATGACTTTTTGCTATAGATTAGTCATTATATCCTTTGAAGTCGAATCATGTCGGGAAAGCTTCTTTTGACGAATTTGTACCTTTGATCGTGATTAAAAAATAATAATTAACATGCATTTATAATTAACTGTTATCCTTCCCTCGCGCACAGTAATCTGTTTCGCAGTTTTCTATAAGATCCGAACATTTTCAGCGAGTCTCGCTTATATCGTTGGATTCTAAACTCTCCGAACTTTCCGGAATCAAGAATCACCCCTTCCCCAACATTTTTTTGGGTTTTTCTTGCCCTACAAATCGGATTTTGTGATTTTTCCGTCAAAAACAAATATTTGGAGGATTAATTGTGGAATTTCTGCTTAAAAGGGTCTACAAAGACCCCAAGAAATTCAGATTTAAGGACTTTTTTTGCTCATTTTTTAGATAGAAATTCAGATTTTAGCAATCTTCTTAGGCTTTTAGAAAGAACAAGCTTTATAAAGCCATGAAAATTCAAATAATCTAGTTTTTCTAAGCTTTATTAGGCTTAATCTTTTAGCTTAAATATTAAAATCAAGTAGAAATCTTAAGTAAAAGCTTATTTAAATAGGATTTAGGGACTTTTTCCTCACAAATCACTAAAATTCCTTGCTAAATGGGTCACAGCTCGTCGGTACTTTCGTCACAAATTTGTCAAAAGCTCACCAAAGGTTGATTCGAGTCTCAGGAGTGTTAAAACTGGACAAGGAGTGATAGAGGAGTTTTCCATCACGATTGGATTGCATCAAGGATCATCTCTAAGCCTATTTTTATTTGCCCTAGCTATGGATGAGTTGACCACCAAAATACAAGACGACATCCCATGGTGTATGTTATTTGCGGATGACATCGCATTGGTTGATGAACCAAGGGAAGGGGTTAACAAGAAGCTAGAGGTGTGGAGAAGTGCGTTAGAGAGTAAAGGTTTTAAGTTAAGTAGAAGTAAGACGGAGTATTTGCACACCAAGTTCAGCTTACGGAAAGGAGACGAAGGAGAAGTAAAGCTAGGAGATACAATCGTACTAAAATACAAACGATTTAGGTGTTTGGGCTCTATCTTCCACGAGGAGGGGATGATTGATGATGATGTAACTCATAGAATTAATGTAGGATGGATGAAATAGAGAAGTGCTACCGGAGTCTTATGTGATTTAAAGATACCTTTGAAAGTGAAAGGTAAATTCTACAGAACGGTGGTTAGGCCAGTCATGACATATAGGAGTGAATTTTGGGCTATTAAGACGCAACATATTCAGATGATGAATGTGGCGGAAATGAGGATGCTTAGGTAGATGAGTGGGCATACAAGGATGGATCGAATTAGAAATGAGTGCATCCGCCAAAAGACCGGTGTGGCATTATTGAGGATAAACTGAGAGAAGGACGACTAAGGTGGTATGGACATGTGCTACATAGACCAATAGATGCTCCAGTTAGAAAATGTGAGAACTTATGGACAGAGAGTAAGGGTAGAGGGAGAGGTAGACCTGTGATTACTTGGAGGGAAACTATTTTTAAGGATATGCGTTTACTCGGTATGAATGAAAATTTGGCTTTTGATAGAGCTTCATGGCGTCGGAAGATCCATATAGCCGACCCCACCTAGCGTGGGATTTAAGGCTTAGTTGGTTGGTTGGGTTGGTTGGTTTTCCGGGCGTTTAGCCCTTGTTTTCGACTTTTTTGTGATTTTCCGGTGAAACTCCGGCTGACCGCTCAGGAGACCGGCAGGCCGCCTGAGTGACATGGCTGGCCGACTCAGCGAGTCGGCCTACCACGTCGCTCAGTTGGCCTACGTGTCATTCAAGCGGCCAATCACCTTTTCACCGGATTTTCTTGGGTTTTCTCCCCAAGCTGAAAAATCAAAGTTATTTCAACATTTTAAATCTTAATCTACTGGGATAATGTAGGAAACGACTTGAAATGTCAATAACCTTGGGTTTTCGGGGCACAAAAATGTCGTTATTGGTCTGTTTAGACACTTTTTCCGGTTGGCCTCTTCAGAGGGTATTAGGCCGACTGAGTGACACCTAGTTGGCATACCGTGTCATTCAAGCGGCCTACCACCTCACTGAGTAGGCTTACAGGTAAAAAATGTCCAAATGGTCCTTGTTTGTGTTATTTTGCGTTTTTAGCTATGTTTTATCGTTTTCTTGCGTTTTTTACCTTGTTTTATCGTTTTAATGCATTTTCGACCCCGATTTTCACCCTAAAATTTTTCAATAAATCACATCTAATATGTAATGTCATAATATCATTGTTAAATATTTAATGGATTAAATCTCTTTTTAATGACTTAAAAATGGTGTTTTTAACTAAATAAATCCCAATAAGTCTTTTTACCATCATATAAAATTCCAAAAATATTTTCCGCCATTTTCATTTATTATTTTAGGTTATTTAGTTGATTTTGATAATTTTTAGGTTGCTTAGATAATTAATAAATGCCCAAAAATTATATTTTTATCTCGAAAAATCCAAAAAATGCTATTTTCCCTTGTTTGATTTAATTTACTGCTTTTATTTATTGTTGCATTATTTATGGTTGCTGGTATATATTTTGCCTTGTTTGGAGTCGGGTCCGGTTTGGTGAGCTCGGTTAGGACCCGGTTCGCCCTTTTATTTATTTATCTGCTTTATTTATTTTCCCGCATTAAAAAAATGTATAGGTATTTGTAAAGCCTTGTAATAATTATTTATTTGCTTTATTTACCGCTTTTGTGTGATGTATGACATATAAATTGAAAATTCCAAACAATAACCGGATTTAAATCGCATAAGAACTAAAGCCGCGTTTATTAAACTATAAACTTTTTGATTTAAAAATTGAAAAGTAAGCAACATCATCTGGACTTAAAATCTCTATTTTAAGGCATGGTCCAACCACCCGGTGGGAATATCATACCCAAATTCCCGGTAGAGCTAAACCGGGTGGCGGCTTTGTCTTAAAATATGGGATTTCAAGTCTCGTATCCCTTAATATGCAAATTAGACTTAAATTCAACTTCAACATTGCTTTTTCCACCATAATTTTCATCACGCCTAAAATAAGGATTCTCCCTTAGCACGCTTCACAACGCTCGTTATTTTCCACCCCCCGTGCTACGCATCTCCCGCAGTCCTTGCGGGTCGGGAAAGAGGTCGTCCGCTCACAGTGACGACTCTGCTGGGGATTTCCTTTTAACTTAAAACTTGAAAATCACTTTTCTTTTCTTCTTTTGGTTAAAGGATTTTGATGATGTGACTAAATCGTTTTTAAATCAATGCTTTTTTTCTTATGTCTAATGAATCCACACTTAGTTAGTTTCTAAGTTTTAAGGTGCCATTACTTCACCCCCGTGAAGCTCACTTGTATACCTCATGCCCGCCAGGAATTGGGGATATTTATGGGTGGATCACTCGTTTCAACCAACGTGCAATTCTCGTGATAGCACTCATTTTAGGAGTGGTTAAGTTACATGGAATCAAGGTAAACGAGACCCTCCTACAGTGTCGTTCCATGACACCAGTAGTTTGACACTATGAACCACGATAAATCTAGCCATAGCAACTTCCCCTTAGGTTTACCAGAATAATTTAGAACTAGGTCACATACTCTCTTGCCGTTTCCTAGCGCTAAAGTTAACCCCAGATTCTAAATTAGCATTACGAGGGAGTCATAAGATTTGAAGAGGTTTATTCGCTTTTATGTGCTACTTGTGTTATGCTCATACATACGCACTTCATGCATAGACCGCCTATGGCCGACTCTTAATTTCTGTTTTTGCTTACCTCTGCTCTCCCCTTGCTTGAAGGGTGAATTTAAGAAAATGCCTGAGATCGTTGGAGTCTTGACGACCCGTATCTAGTTCGTTAGGCAAAGCGAAGAATTCGCTTGTCTCCCTTATTTTGGGGTTAAACTTCGTATCATAAGCTCTTCTGTTCTCTGCTAAACCACTCGTATATATGGCATTCATCACTCAAATATTTATGTAATCATCCATTTCATTCATGGTTCGATTCGGGCTGATCGTCTTCTAATTTCTTTAGTTAGGTCGGGGCATCCTCGTCGTTGCAGTTCTTTTTTGTTACGACTTCATCGCCGTTTGGTTCACCGATCAGTGAGTTCAACGTTTAAGTCAGTTCTTCCTACTATATCTGATCCACATTTGAATGATGCACCTCATGAGAGCACTTCATCCTCTTCTCCCTCCCTACCTCATCAGAGTCAGGGTCAGGGTCGATCTTAGATAGGTAGAGAGTTAGCTAATACTATAGCTTAGTTTCTTCAATCGAATCTCTTCAAAAATGCCATCCAAGATTAGGTTCGATCGGTTCTTAGAAAGGAGTGCTTAGGGACCATCAGGGTCATTTTCTCAAGCTCAGAGACAGTTTAGAATTACTCAGAATATGATAGTTCAAAATGATTCAGGTCAGAGCAGTTTGGGTCAGATTTTTTCAGTTCAAGCTCCACCTATCTTTCACTCAGTACCACCTGTCCGACCTATCCAATAGAGCTAGTTTCAGTTTGGTTAGAGCTCATCTCAGCCACCCTCATCCTTTGCTCCACCAACCTTTGGCTTTCCTCCTTTGAACCAGAGGCCTTCCCCTCTACCTCTTATATTCCCTGCTTTCTCAGGGGGATTTGCTCCATAGATGATTGTACCTTCAAGTGATTTTACCATTCCTCCGACACCCTCGATGTCGTTTGCACCCTCTCCTCCTAGTTTCAGGATCTCCCCAAGGGGGACTATTTATCCTCCAAACCCTTTTGCTCCCAACTTATAAGCTCATCCCTAGGTTGAGATTCCATCTCCTCCTCCGCCATTTCAATTCGGGGCCTTTTCTATACATAATGACCAGGTCACGCAGCCTCCGGGCGTGACACCCGAAATGGTAGCTTTCTTTAAGTAGCTTCTAGGTAGGAATAAAGAGAAGGAAGAGGTGAGGGATGAAGATTAGGTTCCCAAGAACTTTGTGATGCCTTGAATGGAAGCCTATTCTGGTGAGGGACCTCCCAAATCCCATATTGTGATGTACGAGCAAATTATGCATGTTTAGAAAATAGGGGATAAAGTTCTTGCTAAGTTATTTCCGTGTACTTTATCAGGGCCAACCCTCGAATGGTACAATACACTCCTAGAGTCAACAGTCCTAGATTAGAAGCTCCTTTCTAAAGCCTTGGTTGGTCACTATAGATTCAATTCCACCATGGAAATAACTATTCAGCATCTCAAAGCCATTAAGCAAAAGTAAGGTGAGCCCTTTAAGTCCTACTTCAATAGGTGGATGGCCACTCAAGTCCTATTGAAATAAAAGCTCAATTTGAAAGAAATGATCTCAAAGCTGCTCGATGAGGCTCTCCCAGTTCTCCGTAAGGAAATGGAAAATGATTCTTTTAAATCTTATCAGAAGGTCTTTGAAAAGGCCGAGAAAATCGAGCGTCGTGAGGAGAAAGAGAAAGCTAGCAAGCCAAGTGGTTACAATCCCTGGTTTAACAAGAACATCAATTCTCAGTCTTTCAAAGTTGCTCCGATTCCAACCGAGGAGAAGGCAGCTGCAGTTCAAGTCATCGCTTAGGAGAATGTTTCCGCAGTTCAAGCTGCACCTGCTCTGATGCCTTCTCAGAAAGCATTTATGTCTCCATGGAAACTCCCTCTTAGTGTTCTGTTTGCCAAGTTGCTATAGAAAGGCATGCTTAGCTCTCTTCTTGAATATCGAGCTCCTACACCCGAAGAAAGAGGAAACTTTTATGGCTATCATGTTCAGGTAGGGCACACAATAAATTAATGTAAACCTCTAAGCAGGGCCATTTGGCGCTTGGTGAGAGAAGAAAAAATGGCTCAGCCAGCTAAGAAGATCAAAGCTGAGGAGAAGCCACCCCTAAGCTCGGATAGTGAGGTAAGTGCGATCAATTCAGGTCTACCCAAAGAATTTGATTTAGCTTCGATCTTCTCTAGTTCAGCTAACACCACTATGCAAGCTAATTCCACTACCCAAGCTGACAAGAATCTCACGAGGTCTCTAGCAAATGAAGGAGATAAGTTATCATACTGAGCAAGTGAAAGTTTTGGGTCTCATCCTGGACGACATACCAATGAAAGCTACCAAGGATGCTTAATCTACCAGCTCTACCAATCAAGACCCTCCGCCTTTGGAGGATGACTATTTATTTATGTAATTTTCTTTTCTTTTGCTACTACTTTGATGTGAACAATTCTGCCTTTAAGACACTTTATTTCAATGAAGACTCTATTTTTGCTTACCTACTTGATGTTTCGCCCGATGGGTCATGCATTCATTTTATCATAAGCGTAATGTGTTCAGTATACATGATGTTTCTTTAACTGAAATAAATTTGAGTACAGATGATAACCTAAAACGGTAACTATTTTCTAATGACCTAACCTCTGAAAAAAAATGAGAGATAACAAGTGCTTAAAGGTCATGATAACGCTTCCACCTAGCCACACCTAGCCACACCTAGGGTTATTTGCTAAAATATCGAGCATCACCTTCCGATACCTAGAATAGAGAAAAAAAAGCTCAGTTCATTCTTGGACAGATTTAAAATCATGATCGATTTATCACTCATAAACATGTTTCAAGCTACCGAAGAAGTGTCAGCTTATTATGGAGAAAGAGCATCGCCAGATCATCTTTGACAGAATCATGGCCTACCTTTTCTTCGCCCACCCATTCTCGACATTTCCACCCTCGACACACCATTGATCCTTACTCGTATCCAATTCCTTCCAAATCCATAAGCCTTCCCTATTTCTCTCCTCCTTGGCCATTCTTGGGGAGGGGGACACATATAATCGGCGAGACTCAACCCTCATCAATAAATGAACACTGCTTCATCGTCGTAGGGGCAGGTTACTTCTCAAAATAAGGGGAAGCTGAGTCTTTCTCCAATATCACCGTTGAGAAGATGGCCAAGTTTATCAAGAAATGCTTCTTTGCTCGGTACAGCCTACCTTATTGCATCATACCAGATAATAGGGTTTCCATTTCAAGGGGCAATAATCGATTTAATCAAGAGATATAAGACCGAGCGTTAAAGGGCTTCACTCCACATACCATGAGCTAGTGGGGCAATCGAAGCCTCAAACCGGCTTATCAAGAAGTTCATTTCTAAGACTACCTCAAGGATCAGAGATTGAGTCGATGAGCTATCATTCACCCTTCGAAGAGGTCAAATAAATGTCAGAATTCTTGCAAATCGATCACCTCTCTCCTTTATCTATGAAATAGAAGCCATGCTACCAACCAATGCCGAGATAAAGTCCTTGAGATTCGCACTGAATCCAAGTTGAAAGGACCCCCATGGACTAAAGAATAGTTCAAACAGCTTAAACAATCTTAAAATGCACCAGCAACACATGGCAAAGGCGCCCAATGACCAAGCCAAGCATCAGGAGTGTCCGTCAAAAGCCTACAATCCAGTTCTAAAGCAAGTATAGCTAACCGACACTGACCCAAGGGGCAAATTCTATTCAAATGGGAATACCTCATGTAATTAGAAAAGCCCTCGATACAAGGGGCATGATTATCGACGATAACGAGTTCGTAAACCCTATCAATCAAAACAGGTTGAAGAGTTATCATGTCTAACAAAAAAATCAAATCTAGAAAAGTTGCACATAAAAAAAAAATAAAATCAATCATCCGACGAGTGGTCCTCTTACTCGGGCAAAAATTAGGGTGTATCCTACTGATCGGTGTTTTACAAATCGGTCAGGCAAAAGTAAGGGTGTAAAAATAGCCCACTGAACTGAAAACCTGAAAAGGGTGGTCTAGGCAAAAGTTAGGGCAAAGTGACCTAAGAGAGTGTGTTGGCTAGAAAAACTGTATAGGCTAGTTAACACCGGAGTTTAGGTCAATAGAAATGGTTATCATCATTATGTACTTAAACTTAATTAATTTAATGGAAATATCATCTTTTACTGAACTCTTATGTTTGTGCTTGAATGAATATATTGGGCCCTAAAGGTGAAATGCAACAGATGAGCAGAATGTGGGGTTCCTTGCAGTCAACCCAATGCCTTAGAAGAAATGAAAAGAAAGATAATAAAAGGCAACAATCCTAATAGACTGAAAATAGCGAGGTCTATGCAAAAGCTGGAATCCGTTGGATTGAAAACCCAGAAAGGGAGGTCTAGGCAAAAATTAGGACATAAAAGCAAAATAATCAAGTCTGATGGGCCTAACGCGGTGTTCGGGTCTATACAAAAATTAAGACAATCAAAACAAAGATAAATGACTACCATCGATCACATCGAGATATCTGTATTATTATTATCATCATCATCATCAGAGTGTCTAAATACATTCTCCGATCTAGTGGATTTTAAGGTCTCAAATCCATCCTCTGCACGTGTCCATACCAATCTCGACCGCGACCAAACATCTCGAGTCCACAATCTCTTAAAACCATCCTTGATAGAATTCATTAGTAGTGATAGCATCCAGTCGTTCGTTATTCAGAATCTTGAGCTTGGCTTCGTGAACGCCCTTGTCTTCGACATGCTCGATCCAATAATTAATTTGCAATCAACTCGCTACAGCTTCCCTAATTCTCCACTAGGGGCTTTCCCACCTGATTTATGCGATATCCCTAATTCCCCATCAAGGGCATCTAAATCTAATCTGTACAGTAATGCAACTCCATATGTTCTCTCTTCAAGCAAGTCAATCTCTCTCCGATCAAAGTCGATTAAGCAAGTCAATTAGTCATCTTGAAGATGATCAGCCCGAGCATCTCATGCATTCATACATTCATGCATAATGTCATGTCTATTATTCTATATTGGATTCTATAGGTAACAAAGCAAAGGAAAGTATCCTTAAGCTATACGCTCGACCTCCGAGCAAATACCCATATCAAGGGGCATATTAGACAAACTCAGTGCTTAACCTTGGCGGTTTCCCTGGACTCCCGGAAATCCTATTTCAACTCTTATTTCGTTCTTCCATTTTTATTGCTTAATTGAAGGGGCAAAAATATTTTTGTTCGCAAAATCAATTAAGCAATAAAAATGCAATTTATATCATTTACTGATGCTTTAAAATTTCCTTAACAGGTATACCACGGGGCAATCCAGATGGACAACCAACCTGATGGATCCTAAAATCAAAACTTAGATTTTCCCCCAAGGGCACCTTGGCGCATATGCCTAGGGGCACCTTGATGTAATCATCAGGGGCATCTCAACACATTTCCTAAACCGATGTCAAAGATAGGAATCTAAAAGGCATACCAGCTAGACCCGATACCGTAGCTCAGCTTATATTTCAATCTTCCGTTTTTATTACTTAATTGAAGGGGAAAATGTAACGAACCGAAATTTCTAAAAATTTGCTTATAATAAATTACTATGGTATTAAAATATCATGAAAATTATTTTTATAGTTATTATTATTGTTATTGGATATAAGGCACGAAGAAATAAGAGTTAATTAAGTAAGAGGGATGAATTGGGCATTTAATTATTTGTTCAAGGGCATTATTGAAAATTAAAAAAAAATATACATACATAACATATCCAGCATCTTCTCTTCTCTTCTTCACCTTCATCATTTCCTTCCCTTCTTCCTATTCTTTAACCAAATTTTTCCCTAATCTAAAAACTTCCGATTTCTTCGATTCAACTTCGGTTTCTTGTTAGAAATCGATCCTTAAGCCCTCTATCATCATCAATTTTAGTGAATCAAGACTAGAAGAGGAGGATTTCAGATATTAAGATTTGTATGAATAGTAACCCGAGTTTGAGGTGAGTGATTTTTGGTGAAATTAAAGCTTAATTAATAGAATTTATGGTAGATTAAGCATATTTATGGTATTAGGAAGTTTATTTATACAATATCTTGATAGAATTATATATGGCTATTGTACAGGAAGCTAGTGCAAGCAAATCAAAGGCAAAAGAGGTAGAAGAAAGCTAGAAAGAGCTTAGAAAAAGGTTTGTGTCTCAAATTTCGATTTATCGGTTTTTCGGAAAATTTCCAGATTTGTATCCCTGTTTTGTTTTATTGTTTTCTCTTGTTATATAAATCCGATTTGAATGATTCTTGATTTTATTGATATCTACAAAAAGTAAGGAATATATGTTTAGAGGAAACCTTGTTGAATTTCGTTCGTTTTAAATGTAAAATTTTTGTTTGAAGTTGAGTCACGAAATCTGTTTTTGGAAAATCTCAGCTTGGTACACTGTTTAGTATTTTGATCATAACTTTGGTTATAAAATTTGGATTTCTATGATTCTGGTGGCTTTGGAAATCTGAGACATGTGTCTAATTATATTTATAAGAAATTTCTTCTATTGGATGATGTTTTAATAGTGAAAAATGCCGGAGAAGTCAGGTTACGAAACCTGGAAAAAATTCTGGAAAGTATGAATATTGATTTTATTGAGTTTTAATTGAAGTTTGATGCATAAAAATTTGGGATTTGGATTTCTTAATTACTGAAGTTATGTTGAATTATGATTGATGGTTTATACTAGAATTTTTAAGATTTTACTTTGATTATTGCCCTTATTAAATGAGTAGAATACGGGTCAGGGTAGATTGACGCCAATAAAGGGGGGTACAGTACTGTACAAACAATTGAGGCTTTGGCTTCGGGCTTTGGCTTCGGGCTTTGGCCGATATTATGATATATATATATATATATATTGAAACTTCGGCTTTGGGCTTGACCGATATATTGATTTTGAAGCTTCGGCTTCGGGCTTGACCGATATATTGATTTTGAAGCTTCGGCTTCGGGCTTGACCAATACATTGATATTGAAGCTTCGGCTTCGGGCTTGACCGATACATTGATATTGAAGCTTCGGCTTCGGGCTTGTCCACTCCCATATCCATTTTACCGTTATTCAGGACTTGTTTACTTTGGGCAATATGTGGTTAAAGTGTTTGGAAAAATTGGATACAAATTTGATTGTACTTTGAAAGGATTACTATATAAGTTTTGTGATTTGGTTCCATAAAGTTGGTTAATTTGTTTTTGACTTATAAATATACTTTGTTTCTATTTTAAAAAATGTTCAAAGTTATTATATTTCTTTTATGGACACCACTAAGCAAATTGCTTAGCGTGTAGTTGTTTTTCTACACGTAGGTGGAGAACTTGTAGATAGCTTGGACCAAAGTGGAATAAGTGGATCAGCTTGAAGAGCAAATAAGGAAAGACTCGAGGTGGATTTGTAATTTAATGTAATATTATGGTTTGTAGAATAATGGCATCTACTAGATAGTGTGAGAAATATAAAGTGGCATTAAGAAATATTTGGAGAATAATTTGGAGTTGGAAACATTATATTTGTATTTGTACATATTAAATCTATAAGTATTGAACTTTATATAGTGGAGTATAGTTGTTTATTGGGTGAGTATTTTTACTGTGGCACTCCCTATAAAGGGGGTGTTACATTTGTTGGTATCAAAGTGAGGTGTAAGCGATTCTAGGACTAGTATGTACATGCCATTTAGGATATAAATATGATATGTTAGTTGTTTGATCCACTTTGGTCCAATTTTCAGGAATAAGTAATGGCTAGTAGTAGTCATAACCAGAGTAAGGAAGAGGATGCTGGGAGTACAGTCTGTATTAGACAAGGGGATGAACAAAGACGTGAACCTCCACTAGTTCATGGCTTTCCCGAACAACCTACTCCAGCACAAGCTGCTTTACTTCAGCATATGACTACTGAAGTAATCATACACGTACTTTAAAACATACCAATCCCCTAAGTTCCTATAGTACCTCATGTTAAAAGAAGAGAGGAGAGAACTCCTCTTGAAAGAATTAAGAAGCTTTCGGCTGATGACTTTAAAGGGGACACAATGAATCCTGCAATTATAGAAGATTGGCTTGATCATACCAAATGGTGTATGACTAGGCTTCATTTTACAGATGAAGACAGATTAGACTGTGTGCAAGGTCTACTCAAAGAACAAGCTAGGAGGTGGTGGGATAATATTGTGAGAGAAAGGCGACCCGGAGAAATCGCTTGGGGTCTTTTCTTGGAACAATTTGAAAAGAAGTACATTAGTGAACGATTCAAAGATGAGCAGAGGAAATTGTTCTTGTCTTTGAGACAGGGACGAATGACTGTATCAGAATATAAATTTCAATTCCTTAAACTCGAGAGGTACGCTCATGATGTTGTTTACAGTGAAGTAAAGCGATGTAAGAGATTTGAGGATGAGCTAAATGATAAAATTAGAGTGCATTTACTTGCACAAAGGATTAGGGTGTTCAATGACTTGGTTGATGCTGCTACGGGCATTGAGAAGATCAATTCAGATAGACAACAAAGAATGGCTAAAAGATCTGGATTTCAAAAGGGGTCGCAGGGTCCAGTTAGTTCAGAATCTCTAAGTAAGAAACAGAAGGGAACATCATAACAAACACAATCTCATTTTAGAGGGTTTTCACCGAGACAAACCATAAGTACGGGGTCAGCGGCTAGTGTACCTTTAGGTTGAGGCAGAGGAAATATTCCATAATGTTCTAATTATGGAAGGATACATATAGGGGAATGTTAGGGAAAAGGTAGAGTCTGCTTTAAATGTGGCTCGAGGGAGCATTTGATTGCAAATTATCCTCAAAGACAGATAAGTACATCCGCACCTGTAGTAGTTCCTACTCCTACAATGCAAGGTGGAAGAGGAAGGGGAAGAGGAAATGCTAGTGAGGTAAGTGGATATAATGTGGCTCCACAAGCACCGCAGAGTGGTAGACCGGGAGGAATGGCGCGAAGTTATGCAATTCGAGGGCCTGAGACTCGGGAATCTACTAAAGTTATTGTCGGTAAATTTTCATTCTTTAATCACTATGTTTATGCTTTGATAGATCCCAGTTCACCTCATTCATATATATATATATATATATATATATATATATATATATATATAGATCCCAGTTCACCTCATTCATATATATATATATATATATATATATATATATATATACTGCATTAGCACAAGAGAAAGGATTACATGTAGAAGAATTAGGAGAAAATATTGAAGTGACTAATCCTTTAGGACACAGTGTGATAGTAAACAAAGTGTATATGAATTGCCCTATTATGATTCAACATTAACTTTTTCTTGTAAATTTAATTGAGTTACCTTTCCGAGATTACGATGTTATCTTGGGAATGGATTGGTTATCGAAACATCGAGCTGTGGTGGATTGTAAAAAAAAAAAGAATGTCACTTCAAGTTTCTGACGGAGAAGAAATAGTTATCGTGGAGGAAAGATCAGATTATCTCTGTAACATAATTTCTTTTATAAAGACTAAAAGGCTAGTTAGGAAGGGATGTCAGGCCTACCTAATCTTCGCTCTGGAATTAAAGAAAGGTGAGTTAGAATTACAGAATATTCCTACGGTATGTGATTTTCTCGATGTATTTCCAGAAGAACTACCGGGGTTACCATCAAAAAGAGAGGTAGAATTTGCAATTAATGTATTACCGGGTACCACACCAGTATCCAAAGCACCATACAGAATGGCCCCTGCTGAACTGAAAGAGTTGAAGATTCAGTTGTAAGAATTGTTAGATAAAGGATTCATATGCCCGAGTATATCCCCGTGGGGTGCACCAGTGTTGTTTGTTAAGAAGAAAGATGGGTCGCTCCGATTATGTATTGTTTACCGGGAGTTGAATAAATTGATAGTTAAGAACAAGTATCCATTGCCAAGGATTGAAGACTTATTTGATCAACTCAAGGGTGCCAAATACTTCTCCAAGATAGATTTGAGATCGGGTTACTATCAGATGAGAGTGAAAGATGATGATATTGTAAAGAAGGCTTTCCGAACCAGATATGGGCACTATGAATTTTTGGTGATGCCATTTGGTGTAACTAATGCACCTGCAGCATTTATGAACCTTATGAACCGTGTCTTTTACTTATATTTAGACAGGTTTGTAGTGGTTTTCATTGATGACATTTTGGTGTATTCTAAGTCAAGGGAAGAGGATGATCAAAATTTGCGGATAGTCTTCCAAACTTTAAGATAAAATGAATTATATGCTAAACTTAGCAAATGTGAGTTTTAGCTTGAAGAAGTTTCTTTGTTAGGCCATGTTGTTTCTGTAGAAAGAATTAAAGTGGATCCTAAAAAGATAGAAGCAGTTGTAGAATGAAAAGCACCAAAGAACCCTACGGAAGTCAGAAGTTTCCTTGGCTTAGCAGGGTATTATAGAAGATCTGTGAAGGGATTTTCTGTCATTGCTGCCCCACTGACGAAACTACTTCAAAAGAATACAAAATTTGAGTGGAATGACAAGTATCAAGAAAGTTTTGAGAAATTGAAGGCGATGTTGACAAAAGCACCCATCCTTACCTAACTTGAGCTTGGAAAAGATTTTATAATCTATAGTGATGCTTCGCATAGTGGTCTTGGGTGTGTTTTGATGCAAGAAGGGAAAGTGATTGCCTATGCTTCCAGGCAATTGAAGAATCATGAAAGGAATTATCCTACTTATGATTTAGAAATGGCTGCAATAGTCTTTGCCTTGAAAATTTGGCGACACTACCTTTATGGAGAAAAATGTTATATTTATACTGATCACAAATGCTTGAAATATTTGCCAACATAGAAGGAGTTGAATTTAAGACAGAGAAGGTGGATAGAATTCATTAAAGATTACGATTGTCTAATTGATTACCAACCAGGAAAGGCTAATGTGGTGGCAGATGCTCTCAATAGAAAGACAATGATGGCACTAAGGGCTATGAATACGGGGTTAGCTCTTACTAGTGGTGGAGCCTTAATTTCAGAATTGAAGATTCAACCTGTACTACTAAAACAGGTTAAGCAAGCACAAAATGAAGATGATGACTTCAAGGTCATTCGAGCAAGGACACAAGTGGGTATCATAGGCGACTATATGGTTCGAGAAGATAGGTGTCTATATTTTAAAGATAGACTATGTGTGCCAAACAATGAAGAATTAAAGAAGAATATCTTATAAGAGGCGTATAGTAGTCCTTATACGATGCATCCAGGAGCAAACAAGATGTACCAAAATTTAAAGAGCCATTATTGGTGGAATGGAATGAAGAAAGACATTACTAACTATATTGCTCAATGTCTAACTTATCAACAGGTGAAAGCCGAACATCAAGTTCCTTCTAGATTGTTGCAACCTATAACAATTCCAGAAAGAAAATGGGAAAGAATCACAATGGACTTCGTGACATCTTTACCACTTACACAGAAGAAACATGATGCAGTGTGGGTTGTTGTAGATAGATTGACAAAGTCTGCCCACTTTCTTCCAGTTAGGATGGATTATTCACTTGATAGGTTGGCTCAGTTATATGTAGATGAGATAGTAAGGCTACACGGAGTGCCTATTTCAATCATTTCTGACCAAGATCCAAGATTTACTTCGAGATTTTAGAAGAAGTTGTAAGAAGCCGTAAGTAGTAAACTTCATTTCAGTACTTCATTTCATCCTCAAACAGATGGTCAATCTGAAAGAGTAATTCAGGTGTTGGAAGACATGATGAGAAGTTGTATCATTGAATTTGAGGGGAGTTGGGATAAGTATTTGTCCTCATGGAGTTTGCCTATAATAACAGCTATCAGTCAAGCAGACAAATGGCGCCATATGAAGCATTGTATGGAAGAAAATGTCGAACTCCATTACATTGGACCGAGGTTAGTGAAAACAAGATTGTGGGAGTGGATTTAATTCAGGAGACAAAGGAGAAGGTAAAACTTATTCAAGAAAGATTGAAGGCTGCATCAGACAGATAAAAGTCTTATGCTGATCTAAAAAGAAAAGACATTACTTATGAAGTGGGAGATAAAGTATTTCTTAAATTATCTCCTTGGAAGAAAGTCCTGCGATTTGGCAAAAAAGGCAAGCTCAGTCCGAGATTTATTGGCCCATATGAGGTTATAGAGAAGGTTGGACCGGTAGCTTATCGGTTGGCACTACCCCCGATACTCGATAAAATTCATAATGTGTTCTATGTGTCGATGTTAAGGAGATACAGATCAGATCCATCACATATCTTATCTCCTGATGTCATAGAAATCGAACCCAACCTGACGTATGAAGAGGAACCGGTACAAATCTTGGCGAGAGAAGTTAAACAATTGAGAAACAAGTCTATTTCTTTGGTAAAGGTACTTTGGAGGAATCATAAGGTTGAAGAAGCAACTTGGGAACCGGAGGATACAATGAAAACTCAATATCCGCAACTGTTTTCAGGGAATTTTTGGGACTAAAATTCATAAGAGGGGGAGAATTGTAACGAACCGAAATTTCTAAAAATTTGCTTATAATAAATTACTATGGTATTAAAATATCATAAAAATTATTTTTGTAGTTATTATTATTGTTATTGGATATAAGGCACGAAGAAATAAGAGTTAATTAAGTAAGAGCGATGAATTGGGCATTTAATTATTTGTTCAAGAGTATTATTGAAAATTGAAAAAAAAAATATACATACATAACATATCCAGCATCCTCTCTTCTCTCCTTCACCTTCATCATTTCCTTTCCTTCTTCCTATTCTTTAACCAAATTTTTTCCTAATCTAAAAACTTCCGATTTCTTCGATTCAACTTCGATTTCTTGTTAGAAATCGATCCTTAAGCCCTCTATCATCATCAATTTCAGTGAATCAAGACTAGAAGAGGAGGATTTCAGATATTAAGATTTGGATGAATAGTAACCCGAGTTTGAGGTGAGTGATTTTTAGTGAAATTAAAGCTTAATTAGTAGAATTTATAGTAGATTAAGCATATTTATGGTATTAGGAAGTTTATTTATACAATATCTTGATAGAATTATATATAGCTGTTGTAGAGGAAGCTAGTGCAAGCAAATTAAAGGCAAAAGAGGTAGAAGAGAGTTAGAAAGAGCTTAGAAAAAGGTTTGTGTCTCAAATTTTGATTTATCGATTTTTCAGAAAATTTCCAGATTTGCATCCCTGTTTTGTTTTAATGTTTTCTCTTGTTATATAAATCCGATTTGACTGATTCTTGATTCTATTGATATCTACAGAAAGTAAGGAATATATGTTCAGAAGAAACCTTGTTGAATTTCGTTCGTTTTTAATGTAAAATTTTTGTTTCACGAAATCTATTTTTCGAAAATCTCAACTTGGTACACTGTTTAGTATTTTGATCATAACTTTGGTTATAAAATTTGGATTTCTATGATTCTAGTGGCTTTCAAAAGCTGAGACATGTGTCTAATTATGTTTAGAAGAAAGTTTTTCGATTGGATGATGTTTTAATAGTGATAAATGCAGGGGAAGTCAGGTTACGAAACCTAGAAAAAATTTCGGAAAGTATGAATATTGATTTTATTGAGTTTTAATTGAAGTTTGATGCATAAAAATTTGGGATTTGGATTTCTTAATTACTGAAGTTATGTTGAATTATGATTGATGGTTTATACTGGAATTTTTAAGATGTTACTTTAATTTATTGCCCTTATTAAACGAGTAGAATACGGGTCAGGGTAGATTGGCACCAATAAAGGGGGGTACAGTACTGTACAAACAATTGAAGCTTTGGCTTCGGGCTTTGGCCGATATTATGATATATATATATTGATATTGAAGCTTCGGCTTCGGGCTTGACCGATATATTGATTTTGAAGCTTCGGCTTTGGGCTTGACCGATATATTGATTTTGAAGCTTCGGCTTCGGGCTTGACCGATACATTGATATTGAAGCTTCGACTTCGGGCTTGTCCGCTCCTGTATCCATTTTACCGTTATTCAGGACTTGTTTACTTTGGGCAATATGTGGTTAAAGTGTTTGGAAAAATTAGATACAAATTTGATTGTACTTTGAAAGGATTACAAAATAAGTTTTGTGATTTGGTTCCATAAAGTTGGTTAATTTATTTTTGACTTATAAATATACTTTGTTTCTATTTTAAAAATGTTCGAAGTTGTTATATTTCTTTTATGGACACCACTAAGCAAATTTCTTAGCATGTAGTTGTTTTTCTACACGTAGGTGGAGAACTTGTAGATAGCTTGGACCAAAGTGGAATAAGTGGATCAGCTTGAAGAGCAAATAAGGAAAGACTTGAGGTGGATTTGTAATTTAATGTAATATTATGGTTTGTAGAATAATGGCATGTACTAGATAGTGTGAGAAATGTAAAGTGGCATTGAGAAATATTTGGAGAATAATTTGGAGTTGGAAACATTATATTTGTATTTGTAAATATTAAATCTATAAGTATTGAACTTTATATAGTGGAGTATAGTTGTTTATTGGGTAAGTATTGTTACTGTGGCACTCCCTATAAAGGGTGTTACATCAAAAATATTTTTGTTCCATAAAATCAATTAATCAATAAAAACGCAACCCATGTCAATTACTAATATCTCAAAACTTCCTTGACAGGCACAATATGTTTAGTCTGATGGTATCCTTAGGCATTTTCGATAAATCCTCTAGTCCGATGATCTCGTTAGACGTTCTCGGCATCTTTTAGTGACATTCTTAGTATGCATTCCAGCCCAAAGATCTCGTAAGACATCCTCAACATGCATTTCAATCCAAGCGGGTCTTCTTAGTCCATTGATCTCGTAAGACATTCTCAGCGTGTGTTTTAGTCCAAGCAATTCATTTTAGTCCAAGGGTTTCCTCAGATACTCTTGGCAATAAATTTAGTCCAAGGATCTCTTCAGACGCTCTCGGCAATGCTCAAAGTCCGAGCGACTCTGTTAACGCTCTTGGCAAATCCAACCATAAGGCAACCAGCAGTTTAAGTCAGGATATCTGTAAGGCAACCAACAATCTACCTCGAATCCGTTAGGGGCAACGAAGGCAATACCGAATCAAAATTTCTAAGTCAACCTGGTTCTTGATAGGACTATTTATGGCAATCCCAGAAGACAACCGGGTCGAGATCTCGTGCGTTAGGTATTCCTTTCTAATCCTTGCTCTTTCGTGAAATCACATTTAACCCGTTAATTGGTAATCTCACGAGGGGCAGCCTGTAAGCACGGGTTTTTGGAGACCCGCGGAATGATGATGACTTTTTGCTCTAACCTTTTATGGTCAGTCGCTCTATCCTTTGGAGTCGAATCACGTCTAGGAAGCTTCTTTTGACGAATTTATACCTTTGACCGCTATTAAAAAAATAATAATTAACATGCATTTACAATTAACTATTATCCTTCCCTTGTGTGCAGTAATTTGTTTCATGATTTTCTATATGATCCGAACATTTTCAGAGAGTCTCGTTTCTATCGTTGGATTTTAGACTCTCCGAGCTTTCCGGAATGTAAAGAATCGCCTTAATCGGATGACCGTAGTAAAATTTTTAAGCGTTCGAGGTCCGAACTTTGTTGGGCCCTTTTTCCTCTCTCCGTCGGTCCCCTTGCTCCGGCAATGGCTGTGGCGGCGTCGCAGCTGCCGGACGGGCTGGCGGGCAGGTCGTGTGGTCCACACGGTAGGCCGCGTGAGCCATGCAATGGACTGCATGGCTCACGCAGGCTAGCACAGTCTCCCACGCATGGGAGACCTTGCTTGGTCTGATCTAGGCCGCGTCTTATGATGCGGCCTAGGTCCGGCCCATCAGCGACGCGGCCTTAGAGCGGGTAGTGCCTTCCCTTGCATTTTTTCGGGTTTTTCTTACCCTGCAAGTCGGGTTTTGTAATTTTTCTGCCAAATCCAAATATTTGGAGGTTTAATTGTGGAATTTATGCTTAAAAGGGTATATAAAAACCTCAAGAAATTCAGATTGAAGGACTTTTTTTGCTCATTTTTTAGACAGAAATTCAGATTTTAGCAATCTTCTTAGGCTTTTAGCAAGAACAAGCTTTATAAAGCCATGGGAATTCAAATAATCTAGTTTTCCTAAGCTTTATTAGGCTTGATCTTTTAGCTTAAATATTAAAATCAAGTTAGAAATCTTAAGTAAAAACTGGTTTTAATAGGTTTTAGGGACTTTTTCCTCATAAATCACTAAATCCCTTGCTAAATCGATCACTGCTCGTTGGTACTTCCGTCACAAATTCGTCGAAAGCTCACCAAAGGTTGATTCGAGTCTCTAGAGTGGATACACGTCCTTTAGGTAATTTTCTGAGTTTCAATCTATTTACTTTATTCATTTATTGCTTTTTGTTGTGTTTTTGGTTGGTTTTCCGGGCGTTTAGCCCTTGTTTTTGACTTTTTTGTGACTTTTCGGCGAAACTTCGGCTGACCGCTCCGGAAACCGCAGGCCGCCTGAGTGACATGGCACCTTTTCACCGGACTTTCTTGGGTTTTTTCCCCAAGCTGAAAAATCAAAGTTATTTCAACATTTTAAGTCTTAATCTACTGAGATAATGTAGGAAACGACTTGAAATGTCAATAATCTTGGGTTTTCGGGCATAAAAATGTCGTTTCTGGTCTGTTTAGACACTTTTTCCGGTTGGTCGCTTTAGTGGGTATTAGGCCGACTGAGTGACACCTTGGCCGACTCACCGAGTCGGCCTACCATGTCATTCAAGTGGCCTACCACCTCACTGAGTTGGCCTACTGGTAAAAAATGTCCAAATGGTCCTTGTTTGTGTTATTTTGTGTTTTTAGCCATGTTTTATCTTTTTCTTGCGTTTTTTACCCTATTTTATCGTTTTAATGCATTTTTTACCCCGAGTTTCACCCAAAAAATTTCCAATAAATCACATCTAATATATAATGTCATAATATAATTGTTAATCTATTTTTCATGAATTATTAAGTATTTAATGGATTAAATCTCTTTTTAATGACTTAAAAATGGTGTTTTTAACTAAATAAATCCCAATAAGTCTTTTTACCATCATATAAAATTTCAAAAATATTTTCTGCCATCTTCATTTATTATTTTAGGTTGTTTAGTTTATTTTGATAATTTTTAGGTTGCTTAGATAATTGATAAATGCCCGAAAATTGTGTTTTTGTCTCGAAAAATCCAGAAATATGTTATTTTCCCTTGTTTGATTTTATTTATTACTTTTATTTATTGTTGCATTATTTATGGTTGCTGGTATATATTTTGCCTCGTTTGGAGTCGGGTCCGAGTTGGTGAGCTCGGTTAGGACCCGATTTCGCTCTTTTATTTATTTATTTACTTTATTTATTTTCCCGCATTAGAAAAATATATAGGAATATATAAAGCCTTGTAATAATTATTTATTTGATTTATTTACCGCTTTTGTGTAATGTATGGCATATAAACCAAAAATTCCAAATAATAACCGGATTTAAATCGCATAAGAACTAAAACCGTGTTTATTAAAATATGAACGTTTTGATTTAAAAATTGAAAAGTAAGCAACATCATCCGGACTTGGAATATTTATTTTAAGGTATGGTCCAACCACTTGGTGGGAATATCGTATCCAAATTCTCAGTAGAGCTAAACCGGGTGGTGACTCTATCTTAAAATACGAGATTTCAAGTTTCGTATCTCTTAATGTGCAAATTGGACTTAAATTCAACTTCAACATCGTTTTTTCCACCATTATTTTCATCATGCCTAAAATAAGGATTCTCCCTTAGCACGATTCACAGAGCTCGTTATTTTCGACCCCCCGTGCTATGCATCTCACGCGGTCCTTGCGGGTCGGGAAAGAGGTCGTCCGCTCACACTAATTTTTTTTTTGAAATTATAATTGAATTGTTTGATTAGTTGTTTTCATGTCACCCTTTTGGATTATCGATTGAAAACATATGTCAATTTTTTGGCTATATACTTAAGGATTTAGGTTGCATAAATTAAATATTTATGGTATAGAAAGCATGTTAGTTACCAAAGTGTCCTTGCTAGTTTATTTAAATATTTAGTTATGCATATCAGTTATTCAAGTATGATAGATGCAACTAAAAGAAATTTACTGAACCATTGATAATATTAATTCTATGTTATGAGGTTACCCATAGGTAGACCATTACTTATGAACTAATAACAAAAAATTGATTTATTAATAAATTTAGTATGTATGCATGAATATCCAAAGATAACTTGTTATGAGGTTACCCATAGGTCACTAAAATATTGATAATCTATTAAAGTTTATTATTTACTTCAGTTTCAAATTATGTGTTCAAATATCACCCAAAGGTGGACTTGAATGCATGTTTAAATATGTTTGAATCCATAATATCTCAAAGCATTAATATATGTGGTTATATTGATTGTGATATCGCAATTAATAATATGTTGGCATTGGGCACTAATGGATTACTCAAGTTCAATGGACTAAACTATAATGATTGGTCTCTGCAAATGCATTTTCAGTTGGATATAATGAATCTGGATTTAGCCATGGTCACTAAAAAACTAGTAGACGTTATGGAGGCTAGTACAGATGCTGAATGGTCCCTCCATAAGGCTTGGGAAAAGTTCAACATGTTAGCATTGAACTTGATGAAGATGACTATCGCAGAAAATGTGAAGCCATCTATGCCTAAGACAGATAATGCAAAACAATTCATGGTGGAGATTAGGGAATACTCACATTCAGAAATTATTGAAAAGTCTATTGTGGGAAGCTTAATGAGTGAGTTGACGACTAAGAAATTTGAATGGTCACAACCTATTCATGAGCATGTCTCAAGTATGCAAAACTTGGCAGCAAAATTGAAAGCTATAGGGATAGATGTAAGTGAGACCTTTCTAGTTCAGTTCATTATTAATTCTCTTCCTACAAAGTTCAGCCAGTTCCAAGTGAATTACAACACCTTGAAAGAAAAGTGGAACATACAGGAGATTAAGGTCATGCTTGTATAAGAGGAAGGGAGATTGAAGAAGATGAGGGAACACACAGCTAATCTTACATTCCATCCAAGGTCTAGCAGTAGCAATGGCAAGCTTGAAATGGACATGAAAAAGGACAAAGGAAAAGGAAAAAGTTCCTATAAAAGTGAATGCAAGGGGCAAAATCAAGAAGGAGATAAGATGCTACTTTTATAAGGAGATTGGCCACCTCAAGAAAGAATGTCCGAAATGAAAGGCTTGGTTCGAAAAGAAAGGTACTTATTATATTTCAGTATGTTTTGAATCAAATTTAGTAGAAGTACCAAATAATACTTGGTGGTTAGACTCGGGTGCAACTACTCATGTATCACATATTTTACAGGGATTCCTTTCGATCCAAACCATAAATGGAACAAATGAGTTCTTATATATGGAAAACATAATGAAGGCACAAATAGCAAGAATTGGGATGTACGGATTGATTTTAGACACTGGTTGTCAAATAGATCTAGAAAGGTGTCTTTATGTTCCTCAATGTGCTAGGAATTTAGTTTCTGTTTCCATGTTGGATAATGTAGGATTTGATTTTAAGATTGGACATGATATGTATTCTTTGTACAAACACAAGTACTATTATGGTTTTGGTACATTAGTTGATGGTTTGTATAAGTTCAATCTTAATGTTAATTTTCTTGAATCCCTTTTATTACATGTTGAGCATAGAACACAAACTAAGTGTAGTGCACAAAACAAAAGTTCTACTTATTTGTGGCATCAAAGATTAGGTCACATATCTAAAGAAAGGATAATGAGGTTATAAAAAATTAAAGTATTACCTCAATTAGATTATGGGGATTGGGATGTATGTAATGATTGTATTAAAGGTAAACAAACTAAACATACATCAAAACATCCAGCCACAAGAAGTAGTGAACTACTTGAGTTGATACACACTGATATCTGTGGTCCTTTCGATGTTCCATCATGGGGCGGCGAAAAATATTTCATTATGATTTCTCGTGTTATTGTTAGTTATATGTTTTGCATGAAAAATCTCAATCAGTGGATGTCCTTAATGTGTTCATTGATGAGGTAGAAAGGTAGCTTAACAGAAAAGTGAAAGCAGTGAGATCAGATAGAGGTGGTGAATATTACAGAAAATACAACGAAAATGGGCAATGCCCAGGTCCATTTACAAAGTTTCTTGAAACTCAAGGCATATGTGCAGAATACACTGTTGGAGACAATGATCCGGAACAATAAATAATCTGGATCAGGTTTGAAGTAAATAAAACACCTAAGTACAAAAAGACCTAAGTCACTCTATCCGGACATATAACCAAAACATCCAAAGTCTAAGTCAAATATCAAAGTGAAGAAAATTACCTAAGCATGAAAAGGAAAGAATTCTATTAGAGTTTGGAAAGGAAATGAACTGCTAACTCCTTGTACAACAACATCCGGATGAAGACTGATTGAATAGCATCTGAATATCAAGAGAAAAAGTTATCTGGAAGACACAGTGATAAAGACAAAGGTAAAAGTTTCAAAAATAACTTTTCCCTCCATCTTTTTGGTCTACAAGTCAAAGATCCTTTCCCCATATGCAAGATAAAAGACAGCTAACATACTTTTCAGAAAAGAAAAGGAGGACTGACACATGAAAGAGAAAAAGGGAACAACCTTTTTCTCATAGACTAATAAGAAAGGCGCGTGACACACACATTCCGGACAACCGGCATAAAAGTTGGTGAATCATTAAAAAACAAGGAAAACGATCACTGATAACTTTTCAGCCTTAATCCCAAGGATTCAAACGGGTCAAAATCTCTGTCTAACCGATTGATCAACAGTTCCAGAATTGCTACATATTACCTTATCAATGGTGAAGCTTTAAATCAAGTTCAACAACCCACAACAACTACATTTATGATAGAAGCCTATAAAAGGGAAGCTTCACAAGTTGAGAAGGTGCTGGTTGGTTTCAAGAAAGCATACACAAGAGAATTCGCTAAAAGCAATCAGTTACTTAATCCCTCCAAGAATCAAACAAATTCCAAACCTGTTTGTAAGGATTCCTAAGTGAGTTATAAACTTAAGGAACTTCAAAACCAAAACCTTTGAGAAAACCAAAGTGTAAAAGATCTCCTACTTAGGTGAGTAGTAAGATTGAGATATAACTTGAAGTTGGTGCTTTGAGTGGGATATCCCTATGGGACTCAGATTAGGTTTGGGTAGAAATCTAAGTGGTATATCCTGCTAAAGATAAAAGGACTCAGCTAGGATTTGGTGCTTCTAGTGGTATATCCTGCATCCCGAAGGGGGTACCATCCGGAGACAAATTTTAACGCTTGATTCCTGCCAGTTAGAAAGGAATCCACTTATGGAAAAGCTCAGAGGAAGGAAACTTTAGGGACTGGAGTAGGCAGGGCTGAACTAGGATAAAATCCTTGTGTTTGATTTTTTAACTCTTTACTTACTTGCATTATATTTTACATCTGCATCATCCGGATCTATTACATCCGAAACATAATCAAACACGCTACATAAAGACTTTTTAAAGTCTATTAATTCCATAAAAAAGGGTCATTCACCTCCCTCTGACCTTATTTAGACCCTCACAGGGACCTACAAGTGGTATTAGAGCAAGTGCTCAAAACTAGAGATCTAACAATCTTGAGTTAAAGGTCCAAATTTTGATCCAAGTATCAAAATGAGTTTCCAAAACTCACAACTCCTTCCCAAGGGTATGTATATTACCCGTCCTCCACTCTTCACTGGTGAACACTACACGTTCTAGAAGAACCAGATGAAGAACTTTATTCAAGCACAAAGTATGCAAGCATGGTTGGCCATTAAAGATGACCCATATGAGCCTACTCATAAAGTAGAGGGTATCACTACCCGAAAGCCCTCAAGTTTATGGGATGAGAATGGCTTTAAAAAATTGCATGAAAACACAAATGCTATTAACATGCTTCATTGTGCTCTTAGTACAACAAAATTTAACAAGATATCTAGATGTGAGACTGCTCAAGAGATTTGGAAGAAACTGGAAATGACCTATGAAGGAACCAACAAGGTCAGAGAAGCTAAACTAGATCTACTCTAGCAAAAGCTTGAGACCTTCAATAGAGCCAAAAGAGTCAATCAGTAGCATAAACACTAAATACAAAAATCTAGTGAATTAAATGAAGAGGCTCGAAACAGAAATCTCTGAAGTAGAGATGGTAAAGAAGGTGCTCCGGAGTCTCACCAAGGAATGGGACACCAAGAAGACTGCCATTGAGGAAGCTCATGACTTAAACTTCTATAGTTATAATGAGCTCACTGGCAATCTTTTAACTCAAGAATTATCCTTGGAGAGATATAGTGAACAAGAGAAAAAGTCTAAAGAAAGAAAGAAGACTATTGCACTCAAGGCAGATTCAACCGGATTCGCCTCCTTCGGATGAGATAAGCTACCAACAGAATCAAAGTACAATGAAGAAGATATGGCTATACTAGCCAAGTATTTTGATAAATTCCTAAAGAAAAAGGATAGAAGGAGATCCAGGAGATTTGAATCAAGAAGGCCTAAGGAAGGCACCTCAAGAATGGATAAGCCAAGAAAGGCTCTAGAAGAAAAGAAAGATCCAAAAAAAGAAGCTGCCTGCTTTAAATGTGGAGAAAAAGGGCACTTCAAAACCAAATGCCCTAAGCTAAAAAGGGAAAAGAAATATAAGAAGAAAGCTATGGTGGCCACATGGAGCAACAATGAAGAAAGTAGCATTTCATATTCAACAAAAGTAGAGGAGACTGCTCATTGCGCATTCATGACACTGACCTATCCTGAAGTAGAGCAATCTGGAAGAAATTCATCCAAGTAAGATATTGAGCAAATTCGGGATTCAGAACAGAGACAGTTAATACTAAGGTAAACTCTCACTCTAATTCTATTTCTAACCTTGATCTTGCTAGAGCCTTAAAGGTGGTAATCCACAATGAGAGAAAGAACACCAAAGCTATAAAATCCCTATAACGACAAGTTCTGGAGCTAGCTGAAGATACTAAAGCAATGTCACAAGACATCAAACTAATGAGAACCACAAAGCATATGGATATGGTGGAAGGGAATTTCCTGAGAAGTCAAGTTCAAATCTTAAGTGCTAACTTGCCAGGGCTAGATAGGGAGCTAACCCTGATGAAGGAAATATCTGAAAGGAAAGCAGATAATCCACAAAGAGGGAGATTAGGATCAAGAAATCCTAATCAAAAGAATTCGGTACTTCCAAATCTAAAGGAAAGAAAAGTGTACAAGCAACCTCAAGCACAGAGATTCACAACTGCTCAAAAAGGAAAAGCTAAGGCGGTATCAAATGAGCAACCTGCCAAGCAAAGAAAGAATTACAAAGCATAAGTTGCACCTCTATCCAGCTTTCGGATACATTCCGGACAAAATAGTATACAAGAAGCTGGATATGTTGGAAATTATGGAAAGGAGGATCTAAAGAAGATCCAAAAGAAGCAGGAGCAAAGCAGACCCATCTTAGGGTGCATGTTTTATGGGAAAAACAACCATGTTACTAAATTATATAGATTAAAAAATGGTTATTATGATATTTATCATTGGCCTGAAATGGTTGATAACCCGAGAGGACCCAAAATTGATTGGATACCTAAACCCACTTGATCTATTTTGCAGGTATGCCTTAGATCTATAGTAGATCAACATACAAGGTACATTGATAGTGGATGCTCAAGGCATATGACTGGTGATGAGAAAGCCTTCATCACTTTAATCCCGAAGAAAGGTGGAAAAGTAAGCATTGGAGACAATGAAAAAGGACAGATCATTGGCCATGGAACCATTGGATCTGAAACAAAGATAGAAGATGTCTCTCTAGTTGATAGACTGAAGTTCAACTTGCTTAGTGTAGCATAACTTTGTGATAAAGGAAGAAAAGTCACCTTTAACTCCGGAGGATGCTCAATCTATGATAGTAAGTCAAATCAACTCATTCTTTATGAACCTAGAGTTAATAATGTTTATTGTGTTAACATTAAAAATGATAAAAATAATATATGCCTGGTGTCTAAAGAAGAAGAATTATGGCTATGGCACCGGAGGTTGGGACATGTTAGTATGAACCTCTTGTCCAAATTAGCCATAAAGGAATTAGTTGTGGGTTTGCCTAAGGTAGCTTTTGATCAAGATCACATATACACTGCATGTCAATTAGGTAAACAACATAAGAAAAGCTTCCCTTCCATCTCATAAATACCTTTCAAGAGAGTTCTTGAACTCTTGCACATTGATCTCTTTGGTCTAATTAAACCATTGAGTTTAGGTAGAAAAGAATACACCATGGTCATTATGGATGATTATTCTCGCTATACCTGGGTGGCTTTGCTAGCTAGCAAAGATGAAGCCTTTGACCAATTCTCAAAGATATTCATTCGGATAGAAGTAGAACAAGGCATAAGCATTGCACGCATCCGGAGTGATAATGGTGGTGAGTTCAAAAATAAGCACTTTATTGAATTTTGTGACTCCAAGGGAATTGAGTTTAACTTTTCTGCCCCCCATACACCTCAACAAAATGGGGTTGCTGAGAGGAAAAATAGAACCTTGGTTAAGATTACTAGAACAATGCTAAGTGAGAATTGTTTGCTAAAATATTTCTGGGGTGAGGCCGTAAACACAGCATGCTACATTTTAAATAGAGCTCTCATTAGAAAGACCTTAGAAAAGACCCCCTATGAAATCTGGAAGGGAATAAAACCCAAAATTGGGTATTTCAAAGCCTTTGGATGTAAATGCTATATCCTGAATGATAGAGAGCAATTAGGAAAATTTGGTCCTAAGTCTGATGAAGCAATTTTACTTGGCTACTCAACACATAATAAAGCTTACAGAGTCTATAACAAACGTACCCAAACTAAGGTAGAGTCTATACATATAGATCTCGATGAGATTATCCATGCAGGAAGAAGAATTCAAATCTGAAAGATCTAACTCCGGATGTTGAAAACACTAAAGAAAAAGAAGAAGTGCAGATTCAAGATTCCTTCCAGATCAAAAAGTATAAGGAAGAAGATGAAGGAATTAATCCCAACTCAGAAATTCTACTAGGTTATCTTAATCACCATGAGACAAACTTTATAGATAATCAAGAAGAAGTTGAAGCAGTTGAGGAACAAGCTCCAGCATAGCATACAGATCTTCAAAGAGAAATCCGGACTCACAGAAATCATTCGGTAGAAGCCATTTTGGATGATATCCAAAATCCAGTAAGAACCAGAGCACTACTCAACCGAATGATGAGCCATATGGCTTTTATCTCTCTCATTGAGCTAAAGAAATTCTAAGATACAGAAGGAGATGAAAGCTGGATGATGGCCATGCAAGAAGAACTAGATCAATTCACCAAGAATGATGTATGGGATCTAGTCTCACCACCAAAAGGAAAGTCAATCATTGGCACCAAGTGAGTATTCTGGAATAAGCTAGATGAATACGGAGTAGTGTTGAGAAACAAGGCAAGATTGGTTACCCAAGGCTATAATCAACAAAAAGGGATCAACTTTGAAGAAACATTTGCCCTTGTAGCAAGATTGGAGGCGATCCATACTCTATATGCTTTTGCATCATTCATGGGATTTACATTGTTCCAAATGGATGTCAAAAGTGCATTCCTCAATGGAGTTATCCAGGAAGAAGTCTATGTTAACCTGGATTTGAAGACTTAAATCATCCGAATCATGTATTCAAGTTGAAGAAAGCCCTCTATAGATTGAAGCAAGCACCAAGAGCTTGGTATGAGAGACTCACTACATTTCTCATATCTAATGGGTACATCTAGGGCAAGGCAGATACAACTCTTTTCATCAAGAAGAAGAAGAATGATGTGATTCTGGTCCAAATTTATATTGATGACATCATCTTTAGAGCAACAGATGAAAAGATGTGTGAAGTATTTAGCACTCAAATGCAGAAGGAGTTTGAGATGTCTATGATGGGAGAACTTAATTTCTTCCTTGGTCTACAAATAAAGTAGAGTCTGGATGAGATTTTAATTAATCAATTCAATTATACTAAGGAGATTCTTAAGAGGTTTGAGATGGACAAAAGCAAACCAATGTCCAATCCCATGGGATCAGATACAGTCCTATCAAAGGATTGTGGAGGAGAAGAAGTTGATCAGAAGCTCTATAGAGGAATGAATGGATCACTACTGTACTTGACAACTAGCAGACCTAACATACATTATGTAGTTTGCTACTGTGCAAGATACTAATCTAATCTTAAGGATTCACATCTCAAAGCAGTAAAGAGAATCCTTAGATATCTCCTAGGAACCACTGAAGTTAGATTATGGTATCCTAGTAATGGGAATTTCACACTTCAAGGCTTCACTGATGCAGATTATGGCAGAGATACTCTTGAGAGGAAGAGTACATCTAGAGCCTGTCACTTTCATGGAGATTGCTTGGTATCATGGTATAGCAAAAAGAAAACCTTAGTTGCTTTATCAACCATAGAAGCTGAATATATGGTAGTAGGAAGTTGTGTAGCTCAACTCTTATGGATCAAGCAACAATTGAAAGATTATGGAGTTCAATCCGGATGTGTTGAAGTGATGTATGATATCAAAAGTGCCATTGATGTGTCAAAGAATCCAAGACTCCACAGCAGGATGAAGCATGTTAACATCAGGCATCATTTTATCCTAGATCATATGATGAAGAAGGATGTTTCACTAGTATACATTCCAACCAATGAGCAAAGAGCAGATATCTTTACTAAGCCATTGAGTAAAGATCAATTCAACAAACCAAGGGAATCAATTGGAATGTTAAATCCAATTTAAAGGCAACTCCAGAAGATAATTTGGGATTAGTTTGAAGTTCTATGAGTCAAGGAATAGGGAAAAAAGAAGAAATTATGTTGACTTTGCATCCGGAACAAAGACTGCCAGCTCAGCAGACAGAAAGGACAAATGGCAGTAAAAGCACTAAAAAGTAACTATACATGTTTTGAATTTCAAATGTCTATTGGGTGTTACACGCGCGGTAAAATTAAATGGCTATTTTAAAAATAAACCTTTCTCATCCTCTGATTTTAAATCCATTTACCTCTCTTATAAATTCCATCTATCATGTCATCAATCCAGTTAACTTTAATAGCATCCTGATTACCATTATAACCTCACTTTAGAAATCCTATATAAACTCCCCAAATTTCCCCTTCTTCCTTACGTGAGCAACTCACTACTGTTACTCTGCAAAATTGAATTTCCAAACCCTAATTCCTTCAAACATTCCCAAATTGCAGCCATAATGACAAACAACTAAATCTAAACCCTTCCTCCGTAAAACATCTTTGTAGATTCTAATCTCAAAGATAAAGATTTCATAACCATAAACCTTAAAGCCACTAATTCAGTAGTTCCCACTGACTACTTAGGAGATAATTTCCTCTTTCAAACATACCCATTGTCTAAACTCATCGATGATCAACACTTAGGGGATTTCTTGAAGATTAACTGCCCAATATATCTAGAATTGGTACGTGAATTCTACACTAATCTAAGAGCTCACTCCTACTATGATGCTCTCAGAACCAAAGTTCAGGGGAAGGAGATAATCATTACACCGGAGTTCTTTGAGAAGCATCTAAATATAAAGAATGATGGAGTATAGATGAGAACTGATGGAGATGAACTAAAGGTAAAATATCATCCTCTGATGTGGCTTCCTGCCAAATACTTTAGAGGTAAGTTCTCCACCTATTGGCCACAAGCTCCAAGGATCTTACAACATGTTTTGGCCAAATTAGTCATTATCCGGAAGGGATCCTTAACCATAGTGTCTTCCTTCCAACACTACGTGTTATAGCACTAGGCAGAGTATAGAGGGGTGAACATGCCAGTATTGGTTATCCATTTCCTCAGACAGCACAAGAATTCCCACGGTTCCCTAATCACCAGAATCCTATTAGCAAATGAGGTAAATTTCTCTAAATTTAAGCTAGTCTAGGGGAAGAAGATTCTGGAGAAAATTTTTAAGAAGTTGACCTATAGAGAAAAATAGGATGAGGCTAAGGCCATTAAACTGAGGGATGAGAAGAAGAGCAAGGCCGGGACGGCAGTAAATCCGACTAAAGATGCTCATATTCCCAAAAAGGCCAGAACCACCAAACCCAAAGCACAATAGCATCTTGCTTTGGTTCCTACGGATGAGGTTGATGAGGATACTCAAACCCTTACTCAACTGTTGAATAAAAGCCCTGAGAAGCCTAAGCCAAGTGGAAGGCTAATAAAGGCAGCCTCTAAGAAAGGGAGGAATGTGGAAACTCTAAAAGAAAATGAGGAGACTGGGGATGGAGCTCCAGAACCGAAGAGGAGGCAATTTACTAGAAAGGGTTATACTTTTGATGAGGCTATGGCAGCATAGAAAAGTAAATCAAAGAAGCCAGCTAGAATTGTGATAGATGAAGGAGCTGTGAAGATGGCTAAAGAAGCTAAATTGGCTAAGGCCAGAAAAATCAAGGGCAAACCATGTGCCTATATCTACTGAGGAAGTCACTCCGGATGATCCTCAGTATGAAGTCATAAAGGAAGCCATGAAAGACAATGACCAGATAAATAGGCTCACAACAGAAGGACCTGGAAGCTCTTCAGGTGCCCAGGCTATTCTCATTACTCCAATAGACATAGAAACCATTACTCAAGATCCGCAAGCATACATGTTTGTCTTCAAGCCCCGAATTGGGCCACTTTCAAAAAATTTGCTCAATCCGGAAGTTGAGATGATAAATGCAGAAAGTCCTAAAAAGGCATATGAAAAGGGTGTTGAGGACACTACCAATAGGCCTGGGGAAGAGGTTAAAAGTCCTGAAAAGGCATCTAAAGGGAAGACTAAGGACATTTTTAGTCTTTTGGGGGTTACGGAGGCAGATGAAGGAAGAGAAGAAGCAGACATTTCGGATAAAACCCATGAGGTAATCCCTAACTCAATTTCCTTAAATATCAATGTTGATACTATTGATATTGAAGTAGCAGATAAAAGTAAGGAAAACTTGGATACACATGCTCAAAATGTATCTAAGGAACTAGAGTCCAACCCTGAAAAAATCATTCCGGAGGAGGGACTAGGTCTGAGATCCAATGAAAATGCTTCTAAAGCAGATTCAAAGGGCGAGGCCAGTCCGGGGGGAAGGTCGAATAAAAGGATAGAGGAAGAGGAAGAGGAAGTAGAAGTGAAGGAAAATGAAACATTCAGTACTAAAAGCTCATCCAAATCTGAGGAAAGTTCATCTTACAGAGAAGCTCATCTAAGGAAACTTACCGCTCCCAGTCAGAAAAGATCTAATAAACTGATTATAGCATTGAAGATGACCCAGGAGGCTGCCCTTGAAAGAAAGGAGGAGAGCCATATTGTTAAAATTCTTTAGTGTTAGTGACTAGTTAAAATCCATGGAGAGCATGATTACAAACAAGTCTTTATCTTCGGATCTGAAGCAAGCACTAGGAGAAATAAAAGGATCAGTCAAGGCTATAGAAGAGAAAGTACAGGATTTCCCCTCAGTAGAACTTATTGTAAAAGTCTCTCAATCTAAGATTACTCCGGTAGTTAATGTGATAAAAACTGGTGTTGCGGCAGCAAACCGCTCTGCCGATCAAGCTAGCACTAGGGCTACCAATAATTGCGCAACCATAATGGATAAAATGACCTCCTCATCCTTCAACTTGACAATAGAACTCAAAGAGTATCTGGATTCTAAGCGTGAAACCTTATCAAAATTTATAGCTGAGAAGGATGCAAATTCTAACATCACAAGCCTCAATGAAAAGCAACAAGCTACATTAGATAAGCTAATCTAATTCATTGATGAAGGAATGCCCAAACTCCTTTCTAAAAAAATGCAAGACGTTGGAATGGATTTTACAGGCCAACTAAATGGATAGGATATAGTCATTAATAATCTAAAGGATGCATTTCACAAAGATCTCACGATTGACAACACAAGCATTCATAACTGTCGTAGAGATTTAGGCATTGAATTTGAGAAAGTGCAATCCAGCTTGTCCAACTTGTCCATCTCTAGATCTTTATCCTCACCTTTAATTCTGAAAAGCCAACTACTCCCAGTATTTTAGGATCTTATCCAACACATTGGGGATACATGCTTCTTTGGATATAAAGGGATAGCTACACACCTTAAGGCACTTTTCCCCTACTTTGATGAGAAGGATCGCGAATACATTCTAACTATACATCCATACATCACAAAGTCATATTCCCAACTCCGAAAAGTCTTCTGGCCCCTGCATCTAACTCCAGCCATAGTTAACACTATCATCGAGCGCATAAGACATGGAAATTTAGATTATTTTGTATACTTAAAAGCATGGCAGGAGAGCTGGGATGATAAGACCTATATGGTTCTAGACCCCCAAGCTGATGCAAACAAAAAAGGGGAGGATACTGAAACTAAACAGGAGGAGCGAAGCAAAGGCAAAGAGAAGAAAGGAGAAACATCCGGATCAAAATAAGTTATAATAAATATGTAATAATTGTAATTGCAAGAATTATTTTTCACGTATGTATTTCTATAACATGTAATCCAAAAATTCATTGATGTTAACTATTGTTAACAGCAGAAGTATATATAGTGAAAAATTACTACAAAAATCGCTTCTAAAGTACAATCTGCAATTTTACTACAAAAACCTTTAAAGCTAGAATTGAAAAATGTTGGGGGAGTTAGGGATGCTAAAATCATGGGGGAGTAAAAAAAAATTGTAAATGACTAAGTATCAAGAATCATACTTAGATCATAAAACCCCTTTCCTTATGCTTAGATGTCTTAGGTTTTTATTTCCATCAAATGGGGGAGACTGTTGGAAATAATGATCCAGAACAACAGATAATCTGGATCAAGTTTGAAGTATACAAAACACCTACGTACAAAAAGACCTAAGTCACTTTATCCGGACATATAACCAAAACATCCAAAGTCCAAGTCAATTATCAAAGTGAAGAAAATTACCTAAGCATGAAAAGGAAAGCATTCGGTTAGAGTTTGGAAAGGAAACAAACTGCTAACTCCTTGTACAACAACATCCGGATGAAGACTTATTGAATAGCATCTGGATATCAAGAGAAAAAGTTATCCGAAAGATACAATGATCAACATAAATCTTTTTAGTGTACAAGTCAAAGATCCTTTCTGCATATGTAAGATAAAAGACAGCTAGCATACTTTTCAGAAAATGACAGAAGGACTGGCACAGGAAAGAGAAAAAGGGAACAACCTTTTTCTTATAGACCAATAAGAAAGGCGCATGATACACACATTCCGGACTACTGGCGTAAAAGTTGATGAATCATTAAAAAACAAGGAAAACGATCACTAACAACTTTTCAGCCTCAATCCCAAGGATTCAAATGGGTCAAAATCTCTGTCTAACAGATTGATCAATGGTTCCGAAAGTGCCACATATTACCTTATCAACGGTGGAGATTTAAATCAAGTTCAACAACCCACAATGGCTACATTTATGATAGAAAGCCTACAAAAGGGAAGCTTCATAAGTTGTGAAGGTGCTGGTTGATTTCAAGAAAGCATACACAAGAGAATTCGTTAAAAGCAGTCAATTGCTTAATCCCTCCAAGAATCAAACAAATTCCAAACCAATTTATAAGAATTCCTAAGTGAGTTATAAACTTATGGAACTCTAAAACCAAAACCTTTGAGAAAACTAAAGTGTAAAAGATCTCCTAGTTAGGTGAGTAGTGAGATTTGGATATAACTTGAAGTTGGTGCTTTGAGTGAGATCTCCCTATAGGACTCAACTTAGGTTTGGGTAGGAATCTAAGTGGTATATCTCGCTAAAGATAAAAGGATTCAGCTAGGAGTTGGTGCTTCTAATGGTATGTCCTACATCCAGAAGGGGCCGAACCAAGAAAAAATCCTTGTGTTTGATTTTCTAACTCTTTACTTACTTGCATTATATTTTATATCTGCATCATTTGGATCCATTACATCAGGAACATAATCAAACATGCTACACAAAGACTTTTTAAAGTCTGTTAATTCTGCGAAAAAGGGTCATTCACCCCCTCTAACTTTATTTATACCCTCACAGGGACCAACATACACTATGCCTGGTACACCACAACAAAATGGTGTATCGAAAAGTCAAAATCATACTCTTATGGAAATGGTTAGGAGTATGTTAAGTTATAGTAATGTACCTTTATCATTGTGGATGTATGCATTAAAGATTATCGTGGATTTGCTTAACCGAGTTCTAATTGAACCAGTTCCTAAAACACCTCATGAATTGTGGACGGGAAGGAAACCAAATTTGAAGCATTTACGTGTTTGGGGTTTCCCGGCATAAGTAAGGATATATAATCCATATGAAAGGAAACTAAATGAAAGAACCTATAGTGATTATTTCATCGGTTATCTAGAAAATTCTAAGGGATATAGATCCTATTGCCCTAATCATAATATGAGAATAGTTGAGTCTGGTAATGCTTGGTTCATTGAAAATGGTGAATCTAGTGGAAGTGGTGAACCACGTAAGGTGGATGTTCAAGATATTCAAATAGGAAAGAAAAAAACCTATTGAAAATGTATCTTCTATGGTTGTTGTTCCAATTATTGTACCAAAGTTCAATGTGATTGGACAACAAATAAATATTCCAAACCCACCTTCTGAAAATGTTAATAATGAACCAATTAACAATGAACAAGTCAAAAATTAACAAGCGATAGCACAAGAAGAAGCATTAAGAAGGTCTTCGAGACCAAAAAGATCTGTTATTTCGAATGATTATGTGATGTACTCACTCGAACATGAATGTGACTTAAGCATTAATAAGGATCCAGTCTCTTTCAAGCAAGCCATGGATTGTAATAATTCTAAAAATGGTTTAATGCTATGAAAGAAGAGATGAAATCAATGGATGGTAATAATGTCTGGGATTTAGTTGAGTTACCTAAAGGGGCAAAACAAGTTGGTTGTAAATGGATATTTAAAACCAAACATGACTCTAAAGTTAACACTGAAAGGTATAAAGCCAGATTAGTCGCCAAAGGTTACACTCAAAAGGATGGCATTGACTACGAAGAGACCTTCTCTTTAGTTTCAAAGAAGGACTCTTTGAGAATTGTTATGCTTTGGTGGCTCATTATGATCTTGAGCTCCACCAAATGGATGTAAAGACCGCCTTTCTTAATGGTGACTTAGAGGAAGAAGAGTATACGGATCAACCAGAAGGTTTTTTGTCCACAGGAAAAGAAAATTTGGTATGTAAGTTAAAGAAGTCAATATGTTGACTAAAACAGGCTTCTCGGCAATGGTATCTTAAGTTTAATAATACCATATTGTCATATGGCTTTGTAGAGAACACTGTTGATCGGTGTATCTATATGAAGATCAGTGGGAGCAAGTTTGTTATATTAGTTCTATATGTTGATGACATTCTGCTTGCTGCGAATGACATTGGTTTACTACTTGATGTGAAGAAATTTCTTTCTAATAACTTTGAAATGAAAGATATGGGCAAGGCATCCTATGCGATTGGAATAGAAATATCCCGTAATAGATCACAAGGATTATTAGGATTGTCTCAAAGGACCTATATTGAAAAAGTATTAGAAAGATTTAAAATGGAAAAGTGTTCTGCTGGAGTGGTTCCAATTCAGAAGGGAGATAAGTTTAGTCTCATGCAATGTCCTAAAAATGAATTGGAATGAAAAGAGATGGACACTATTCTATATGCATCAATAGTTGGGAGCCTAATGTATGCCATGACATATACCAGACCGGATATTAGTTGTGCTGTCAGAATGTTGGGGCGCTATCAAAGTAATCCCGAAATGGATCATTGGAAAGCTGCAAAGAAAGTACTCAGATATTTGCAAGGCACTAAGGATCACATACTCACATATAGAAAGTCAAGCAACCATGAAGTAGTGGGTTACTCGGATTTAGACTATTTCGGATGCATAGATTCAAGAAAATCTACATTTGGTTACTTGTTTTTGATGGAGGGAGGTGCAATTTCATGGAGAAGCGGAAAACAAACCATTATTGCTACTTCTACAATGGAAGTTGAATTTGTAGCATGCTTTTAGGCTACTGTTCAAGCTTTATGGCTGCGAAACTTTATCTCGGGTCTTAAAATAGTCGACAATATATCTAGGCCATTGAGAATTCATTGTGATAATTCTGCAGCTGTCTTCTTCTCAAAGAATGATAGATACTCCAAGGGTGCAAAGCACATGGATTTGAAATACCTATCTGTGAAAGAAGAAGTGCAGAACAAAAGGGTGTCGATTGAGCATATAGGTACAGATATTATGGTAGCGGATCCGTTAACTAAGGGGTTACCGCCCAAAACTTTCATTGGCCATGTAGAAAATATGGGCGTTATAAATAAGTCCTTGTTAGCCTGATGTAAGAAGCTTGTATATATATATATATATATGCATTATGGTTATGTTTGCTCAAATCAAAGTTATGTCATTTTGAATTCAATAAGAGTTGCGTTTTGCTTATTTGTTTGTCATTTACATTGAATTTTGTACAAGTATGTTTTGAATAAAATGACATTAATTTTGGTAGTTGCAATATTTCACCATTAAGATTATTTGGAGTTGAAATAATTATGTGGTATGTGGAAGGAATCTAGTTGACTTATAACTTGTGACCGCCATAACTTGATTATTTTGATTCCAAGTAAAGATTATATGGAAAATTCGAATTATTATGTACTCATGAACCAAGTGGGAGATTGTTAGACTATTTTAATAATTTGTGTGGTTCATGAGATTAAGTGGTCCGTTTGATTAAAGTAAACTCAATGTGATGATGATTGGATTTAAATGGATAAATCGGACTGGGTGAACAGTTGAACAAAATTGGTTCAACTGGTTTAACCCTTCCCTTGTCCTTATCTTGTTAACAGATATAACATTTGGTGAGAACGTTATTCCTTAAGTTATAAAAAAGGGAGTTTTACATAGACAGAACAATGAACGTCTGTTTTTTGGCTTCTCTCTTCTTTTCAATTGCTTTTTTGATCATCGAAGGTAGTATAAGGGATTCAAATGACAAGAGGGAAGTAATCTTATTCGGTTTTCAATGGATCAAGGTATGCTTCTGATTACTGTTTTATATTATATGTTGTTAATCAATTTTCAGAACAAATCGTTTCTACGGTTTTCTTGAATCCTGTAAATAATATTATGGATATTTGGCAAGAGGACCTTTTTATAACTTATTTGTCCATTTGGTCTTTTTGCTATACAATTTGTTGTATTATGCAATGTGCCACCTTTCTTAACCATATACTATACAACCATTACCTATTAAGCTCGTGTACTATACAATTTATTATCTTTTTGTACCCTACATTATAAAATCTTGATGTAACTATGCATAATATGCACTAAAAAAACTGAAAAGATAATAAATTACTTTACGCAAGGACTAAATAATTAATATGTATACCAAATAGATTAAATGAGTAAATAAATTATATAACACAACTTTGTTTTGTTCAATTGAACATCACAAAAATTACATTTTATGTAAAAAAGATCTAAATAAATTGATCCGTTGGATTTTATGATTGTGCTTCGATTCGGATCACAAATGAGTAGTCCATTAACACACTTTTTAGGCAAAAGTTCCCAAGTGAGCCAAGTTTGAGTAAATTCAAGCCGGGTTTGAATGTTTGTGAGGAAGCTCAGTTAGAGATAGGGGTTTTTATAAAAATTTCAGGAAAAATTAAAATAATTTGGCGATGTCACAAACAAGTTTACAAAAATATGGGATGATAATTACATAAATACGGTATGATATTTATCTGGTAAATATCTCGTAATTGTATAGTAATCGTCTAGTAGTTATCTAGTAAATCACAACTTCAAATAAATTTTTAAAATATACATAACATATGATATCTAGTATTTATCTAGTAGATCACTGTTAGATATCTATTTATTATCTAGTATGTCTTAATTTTAATAGTTTTTATGGATCTAATGACATCTAACATATATACGTAATATATGATAATTTTATAACACTATTTACTAGATAACTACTAAATAATTTCTAGACGAATATTAGATATCTATCGGATAAAAATCAGACCGTATTCATGTAATTATTTTCTCTTGTTTTTGTTAATTTGTAAATTATTTATATTTTTTTATATATATAATTAGTTTGACTTAATGATAAATTTCATAAATATTTTATTGAGACATGTATATTTTTGATAATTTCACTTAAAAATAAGCGTATAAATTCATAAATTAATTAAAATTTATCAACTAGTTTGATTATTTGTTATACATATCAAAAATAAATTTTGAATAATGTTTTCTATTTAAACTTAGAATATTTAACATTCTAATTCATTTATATATCATTTTAATTCACGTGTTATAGATTTGAAGTATTTTTAACTATTTATTATGTAAAAGTTAAAGAATATTAAATATGTAAAATTAATGCTATTTGGTACACTAAATTTAATAAGATCTCATGTGCAATAAAACTCAATTTAATTAATATATTAAATATTTGGTTGTGAACAATATTAACGAGTTTGTTAACAAATTAACGATTTATTCGTGGACAACTACTAAATAAATAAGTTGATAAATAAACTGAATTTAAATAAAAATTTTAAACTTGAACTTCTTAAAATTAAAGAACCAAGTTTAATGAGTTTATATATATACTCGAAAAAAAAACTACCAACCTTTAAAATTAATATATTCATCCACACATACTTATCAAATTCAATTTCTCAATGGTGTGTTGGAAAGATAATAAAAAAAATTCAAGTTTATTCATTTAAAAAACATGAGGACTTATCCGCAAATAAAGTCCAAAATCGGTGGCTTGTGCAATAAAATGAACATCTAGGGATCAAAATCGAATAAGGTGATAGTTCAAGCTCCGAGCTTCGCTTCAGCCATTTCCAGTGGCCATAAAAACTCCTCCACCTTCCCATTTAATCCACACAGACAAAGCCTGAAATGGCTGTCGCCGCTTTTTCTCCGGCCACTCCTCTCCGGTTATGTTCCACCTCAACCTTCCGTTTCATATCCTTCCATTCAAAACCAAACCTCAAATCTCTCTCTCCAATTCCCAAAACCCTGCTAAAATCCCCTGCTCTCCCCCATACATTTCTCCGTCTGCTCCCGTATCCAGTGCACCCCCGTCTGAATTTCTTTTGCTCTGAGATTTCTGCTTCTCTGCAATCCGGTGAGAGGACTGAAGTGGAGCCAATTGAAGGCCGGAAGGGAGAATTGGGGAGTACCGTTGGGCCATTTAAGAAGAAATTGAAAATTGCCGATATCAAGGGCGTGGCTGATGAACGTTTGGATGGGTTGGGGCAAACTATTGTTGTGATGGGGTGGGTGCGCACACTCCGGGTACAGAGTAGCATTACTTTCGTAGAGGTAATAGTTGAATTGAATTTGAGAAACTGTATTATAATGTGAACTTGATTTTGCAGTTCGAAATTTGAACGATTGAATTCCTTTATTGCCTGCATTTATAGTTACAATACAATTTTACAGTATCTTTCAAATTTCAATTGATGATTGGGTTTCTTGACCTGAATGGTTATCAAATGGTATGTGTTTTTAGGTTAATGATGGTTCATGCCTATCGAACATGCAATGTGTACTGGATTCTGAAGCCGAAGGCTATGATCAGGTATCACCATGTGCCATTGGGTTGTTTCCGTTATTCCTGTTCATATCCATATCATATTTGATTTGCATTTATGGCTAATTTATTTAACTTGTAACATCTACTTCAATTGTTTTCTCAGTATGTATGAGTTATGGATTCAATTTCGATTTTGTATGTGTTTGGTCGTAATTGCAGTATACTATCTTAATTTTAACTAGTACTTTTGGGAAAGTATTGGCTTTGAATGTTCTGCTTTTTTTTCCTTTTCGAAACCGGTTTGTGTGTATAAAGTTGCGTACTTTTTTCCATTCATTTCACGAATATGTTCTTCCATTTGTCACGTTTGTTTAAGTTCTCTATATACTGTCATAATTTTCTTTTTATTCAGTCTTGAGCTTGTTAATAGGTAGAATCTGGATTGGTGACCACTGGTGCATCCATATGGGTGCAAGGCACAGTGGTGAAGAGCCAAGGGTCGAAACAAAAGATCGAGCTCAAGGTTAACAAAATTGTAGCGGTATGTTATTTCTTCAAGTTCTTGTTAAAATTAATTATCGATATTTTTATTTGCGTGGTATCATTTTATCTCCATTTCAAGCAAGAATTTAGCTTGTTGGACTATTAAGATGCTTGATTTTAGAGATGGCACTAGGACAGGACAGAAAATCACCCCACATCTATTCCTCACTCCATACTTGTACTTTCCATGTGTTCCATCACAGTTTAATTGTAATCTATGTTGTGATTTATTTCAAAATATTAATTAGTATAACAAAGTTTCATCTTACATACTTCAGCATGGATATGTAAATGATACATTCTATTGCAAGTTGCAACACTAGAGCTTATACCTGCAACTTTCTGTTGGTTCATTGCTCAAGATATTGAAATTTAATGAATAAGTGCACTTAAAGCTAAGGTTAGATTTTATATTCTTTACTTTGTGATTTCTTTTATCCAACCGCAGGAAGGTTCAATATTGTGTAGAATAAAAGCTACATGTGCAAAGGAAAACTCTAGTCTATAGACATCGAATAAGATCAGAACTATCTTTCCCTGAATGTTTCACTTATGGTATCTGGTGTTAGCAACCGAAGAGAATGAAAAACACTTAAAAGACAAAGGAAAATAGAAATAGAAGCTTTAATAGAAAATAGGAATCTGCTGGAGCTTTATTTGATTGGAAAAACAAAGGTAACAATACAATAAAGAAGAACAGAATTGATAATAGAAACTGAATTGAAAAGTACACTCTTTAATCCCCCTCTCTTCCAAAAGGAAAGAGCCAAAATAACTATCTCAAAGTCTGCCTAAAACAATACAAACTCACAACTTAAATAATGCTAAAACACAATAATACTGACAAATATTAGATCCCATACAGCTGCAACACCCATACAGCCAACTTAATTATATCTAGACCCCATACTTACTCCCATACAGCTAGCTTAATAATTTCTAGAGCCCATACTTAATGATTCTTAATAATTCATGGATACCATGCCCCCTGATTTGCTGCCCATAGCAGCAGCATTTTCTTTGTCTCTTCTAGAATAGACTTGCCAAATTCGTTGGCCTTTGCTGGTTTGGTCCAAAATCTGACCATGTTCTCTATCATTGTCACCATCTTGAACAACAATCTTGTCCTCAAGATGCAGGTGAGCAAATTCACTGCAGATGGTAAAAGAATCTTCCCAAGTTGCTTCTTCTGGACCTCGAGAAGCCCACTGAACTAGCCACTGCATAACTGTATCACTGTGTTTTTTAATTTGTCGAGTAGATAAAATTTTTTCAGGAATGAGAACATCACCTGAGTCTAGTTCTAAATCAGTAGGTAAAAGGGGGTCTACTTGCTGTTGGCCAATAGCCCTCTTAAGAAGAGAAACATGGAATACAGGATGAATTTTAGAAGAATTAGAGAGATTTAATCGATATGCTACGTCACCAATTTTTGCAACCACTTGAAAAGGACCAAAATAGCATGCAGATAGCTTGGGATGGGTGCGCCTAGCAACAGATTGCTGCCTATGGGGTTTAAGTTTAAGGTAAACGTATTCACCAACTTCAAAGTGGATATCACGACGATGTTTGTCGGCTTGCGCTTTCATTTGTTGTTGAGCCCGGTACAAATGAGTTTTGAGTTGCCGTAAAGCCTCATCTCTATCAATTAGCTCACGGGCTACAGCTTCTACTTGAACTTCCCCTGGGATAAAGCGAAGAACTGAAGGAGCTTTTCGTCCATATACTACCTCAAAAGGTGTACAACCAATAGAGATGTGGTAGGTGGTGTTATACCAAAATTCGGCCCAAGCCAACCAAGAAGCCCAATTACGAGGCTGATCAATCCAAAGCATCTTAGGTAACACTCAAGGCACCTGTTTATTACTTCGGTCTGGCCATCGGTTTCAGAATGATAGGCTGAACTCAAACGCAGTTGAGACCCTTGTAATCGAAACAATTCCTGCCAGAATTTCCCCACAAAAATAGGGTCGCGATCACTAACATGGACCTTGGTATCCCATGGAGTCGAACAATTTCTTTGACAAAAATTTCAGCAATCACCTTAGCTGTGTAAGGATGTTTTAATGCAACAAAATGGGCGTATTTAGACAGCCTGTCCACCACTACTAAAATTGCTTCAAAACCCTTCGATTTAGGAAGTCCGGTAATGAAATTCATTGAGATATCTTCCCAAACAACGTCTGGAATGTTGAGAGGTTGAAGCAGGCCTCCCGGTGCCAATGTAGACGCTTTAAATTGTTGACAAATGGAGCAGACTTGCACAAATTTTTGAACATGTCCAATATAAATTTGCTGCTACTCGCTGATAAGTGCGATAGTAGCCAGAGTGACCGCCGGTTGGTGGGTTGTGGAATTCATCAAGTAAGGAAGGGATCAAGGAAGATTGAGCAGAGATAACCAAACGACCCTTATAATAAAGAACATCTCCTTTGAGTTGGTAGCCTGGTTTCGACAAGGGATCACGCTTAAGAGCCTCGCGAATGGAGACTAATTGAGGGTCAGATGCTGCTTCTTCTAATAATCTATGACCCTCTTGCCAACACGGGACTGATTTGAGGGTAAAGAGCTCACCAATTTCGTGGTGACGAGACAGGGCATCGGCTGCCTTATTGGTGCGACCAGCCTTGTAACGAATAGAAAATCGATAGCCCATTAATTTCACGACCCAATTCTGCTGGTCTACAGTGGAAATTTTCTGTTCTAACAAGTGCTTTAAGCTCTTTTGATCAGTAAAGACTGTGAACTCCCTTCCCAATAAGTATGGACGCCAAAGTTGAATGGAAAGAGCTAAGGCCATAAGCTCCTTCTCATAGGCTGATTTAGATAGATTGCTGTCAGATACCGCTTTACTAAAGTATGCCACTGGTCTGCGATTTTGAGTTAGAACAGCTCCTAACCCACGGCCTGAAGCATCACATTCGATGGCGAAAGGTTGAGAGAAGTCCGGTAGTGCGAGAACAGGAGCAGACGTTGCTTTAAGGTGTCAAAGGTATGTTGGGCAGTCGTGTTCCAAACAAAACCATTTTTTTTGGTTAGGTCTGTCAACGGTTTTGCTATCTTGCCGTAATCTTGAATGAAACGGCGATAATAGCCAGTTAGCCCCAAAAAACCACGAACACTTTTGACATTTTGAGGGGTTGGCCAATCTTGAACTGTTGAAATCTTTGTAGGATCCATAGAAACACCTTCAACCGAAAGTGAATGCCCCAAGTATTCAATTTGTGTATGGCCGAACTGACATTTCTTGCGTTTCAGCTTGTATTGATGCTTGGAAAGAAGCATTAATACCTCACGGAGATGCAGAATATGGGTATCCCAATTTGGGCTGTAGATTAGAATGTCGTCGAAGAAAACTAGTACAAATCGACGAAGGAAAGGTCGGAAGAGGTCATTCATGGCAGCTTGAAAAGTGGCGGGGGCGTTCGTAAGTCCAAATGGCATTACTAAAAATTCATAATGCCCGTTGTGTGTACGAAAAGCAGTCTTCTCTTCATCCCCTTCTCTCATGCGAATTTGATAGAAACCGGATTTGAGGTCCAGTTTAGAATAAACTCGTGACCCACACAATTCATCAACCACCGGGATAGGATATTTGTTGGGGATAGTAGCCTTATTTAGTGCTCGATAATCAATACATAAACGCCAAGAGTTATCCTTCTTTTTTACCAATAGCACGGGGCTAGAAAAAGCACTGTTGCTAGGTCGAATCACCCCAGTGGATAACAATTCATCAATATGCTTCTCAATTTCAGCCTTGTGAGCGTGGGGATAACGGTATGGGCGAACATTGACTGCTCCTTGGCCTGGATAGAGATTAATTGCATGCTCAACATGTCGTTTCGCAGGTAGGCCTGTAGGAGGATCAAAAACAGCTTTATAATCTTCTAAAATGGCAGATAAATCAGCTGGACATTCTGTAGGAACATCGGTGTTCGGCAGAACACTCTTTTGCGAACTCCCCGCCATCTTCATCAATTGAAAATCCCCACCCAACCACTGCTGCAATGACCCATTAGCCTGCTTATCTTGTGTTACGCCTTGAAGCTCATAAAGAACCCCATAAAAACCTCATCCGTTTGGCTGCCCAATTATGAACAACTTCGCCCAAGGATTGAAGCCAAGCCATTCCAAGATCAAATCTACACTTCCAACGTCAAAAATTAAAGCATCGAGAGAACAAGAGTATTGGCCAATGCGAAGTTCAGCAACTGCACATTTCTTTGCCACCCACACCTTGTATCCATCTCCTAGGCGAATACCGAGATGAGGAATTGGAATTACCTCAAATCCCATGGCTGCAACCAACTTGCTGGATATGAAGTTATGGGTAGCACCACAATCCAATAAAATCAGAATTGGAATGCTCTTAACTGTACCATTGAGACGCATAGTTTCAAATTCAGAATTGGGAGCTGTAGTGGAGAAAAATTCTAGCAGCTTACATTGGCCCTCGTCATCTGCTTGATCCTCAACTTCGTCGGTGTAAGCATCGACTTCCGCTTCGGCTGCATCATCACTTTCAGTTTCCCCCAAAACAATCAATTTCAAGCTCCCCTCCGGGCACTTGTGTTGGGGACTGTATTTCTGCCCACAACGAAAACAAAGACCTTTCCGGCGACAGTCATCCAGTTCAGCGGAAGAGAGTTGTTTGAAAGCTGATCGATGATTAAAGGAGGAAGAAGAACCACGTGGTTTGTCCATTAAGGCAAAATTCGTCTGTTTGGTGCTCCTAAGGTGGGATAAGAACGTTGAGATTGAGTTGGGCCTTCAATTCTCTCAATTTGGCCTGTTTGGCCCAGGCTTAATTGAGTAGATTTCCAAGTATTATTTGCAACGTGACTCCCATGGTAGTTTCCAACCATTTTGTTTGCCGCTATCCTCCCTCTAAACATTGAGTTTCTATTATGCAGTGCGATCTCAATTGTTCGAGCGAGGCGGAGAGCATGGATGCGATTAGTCGGATTCATTACTCGAACCCAATCCTTAATATCTTCCTTCAGTCCGTTGATGAAAAGACCAACATATTGTTCTTCGGGTTGTTTAGGAACCTGTGCAGCAATTAACTCAAATTCTTCAATGTAGGAAGGGACGGAACCATGTTGTCGCAAGGCAGGTAACTCTTCATAGGCATTCTGCAACCCGACACCACCAAAACGGGCTGATAATTCTTCTTTGAACTATGCCCAAGTGATTTCAGGGAACAAATCTGTCAAAATTGTGAACCAATTGATGGCAGCCCCTTCCATACCCATTTGTGCCATTGACAATTGCATATGTGCAGGGGTTTGATTAGCCCTGAAAAATAGCTCAGCCTTAGTAAGCCAACCACGAGGATTTTGACCAGAGAAACCTGGAAGTTTAATCTTTTGAACTGAGAAAAGCGCATCAGAATGATCAGTTGGGGCACAATGACCCGACGAAGGATGAATAGGACTCGGTGGAACCCGTGAATGAGTAGCAGATGTATCTCCATTCAAATCTCCTTCACAAACTGGGCGTTTCCCCTGCTGCTTGATCCAGTCAGTAACTGTCCTTTGAAACTCGCAGTTTGCTTGCTTTTGTGAATCTAATCCCGCCTTAATTTCTGCGACAAAAAGAGTGAGGTCTTGGACTTGTTGAGTTACTTCTTCAAGCTTGGCATCAGTGGCTTCTTGCCAAGCATGAAAGGATTGGAATCTAGTTTCGGTTGCCATCTATGGGGGGGAATCTGATCCGGCAGGTCGGACCAAATGTTAGCAACCGAAGAGAATGAAAAATACTTAAAAGACAAAGGAAAATAGAAACAGAAGCTTTAATAGAAAATAGGAATCTGCTGGAGCTTTATTTGATTGGAAAAACAAAGGTAACAATACAATAAAGAAGAACAGAATTGATAATAGAAACTGAATTGAAAAGTACACTCTTCAATCACCCTCTCTTCCAAAAGGAAAGAGCCAAAATAACTATCTCAAAGCCTGCCTAAAACAATACAAACTCACAACTTAAATAATGCTAAAACACAATAATAATGACATGTATTAGATCCCATACAGCTGTAACACCCATACAGCCAACTTAATTATATCTAGACCCCATACTTACTCCCATACAACTAGCTTAATAATTTCTAGAGCCCATACTTAAGGATTCTTAATAATTCATGGATCCCATGCCCCCTGATTTGCTGCCCATAGCAGCAGCATTTTCTTTGTCTCTTCTAGAATAGACTTGCCAAATTCGTTGGCCTTTGCTGGTTTGGTCCAAAATCTGACCATGTTCTCTATCATCTGGCTGTATGGTTTTTTGCTGCTGTGTTGAACTTGAACTAAGATTAAACTATATGATTTGAAGATATATGCTGAAGCCATATTTTGTAAAGCCTAACCAGATTTAGGTCCCTGTTTAATTTTTTTTTCAAAAATGTTGCCTCATTGGGCTTACAATAGTAACAAAGGAAAACCTCATCCCACCCATATGTGACTCGAACCAGTGACCTCTAGGATCACAACGTCAAGGCCCAACCACTAGGCTAAAAACCATTCTCCCATATATATGCATAATTTGAATGATAAAATAGTCTCGTTTCTTAATTTTGTCAACTGTGTTTTTATTATAATTTTCTTCATTTCATTTTTAGTTATATATCTATTAACTCGTCTGTTGTTAAATTCTATGTAATAGATATATGAAAATTTGAAAAATGAATTAAAGAAAAGCCCTGTTTTTTGCTCGTCAGCCCAGTTTTGGGACTTGAACAGTATTATTCCCTTTTGCGCTTTGTTCCACGGTCAGTAACCAAACACCTTTGATTCCATCAAATAGTGCATTGGACCAAATGAGAGAATTCAGATGCATGATTACATGAAGAATTTCAAAAAGACTGCATGTTTGCATGCCAACTTGATTATGTAATTATGCTATAATTTTTAGCTGTCACTACTATACCATCGTTTATTTATATAGGTTGGGAAGAGTGACCCTTCTTTTCCTATTCAAAAGAAAAGGGTCAGCAGAGAATTTTTGAGAACTAAAGCTCATCTTCGTCCTAGAACAAATACATTTGGTGCGGTATGTTTCTGCAGCTGTTTCTGTTCTGATTTTGGTTCATATGTTGTTAACTGATGTAAAGTGATTCTAGGTTGCAAGGGTGAGGAATGCATTGGCTTATGCCACACACAAGTTCTTTCAAGAAAATGGGTTTGTTTGGGTGTCAAGTCCTATCATTACAGCTTCAGATTGTGAAGGGGCAGGTGAACAATTTTGCGTTACTACTTTGGTATGTACCATTTATGAACTTATTCGCTTGTAATGTTTAATTTATCTCGTTTCATTAGTTTATAAATTGGGCAGCTTTCTTCATATGTTATATGGGCTTTGTTGCTGTAACTTTCAATACAACAACAACAACATTACCCCAATGGCTCCCGCACAAACGGGGTAAGGGGGGGTCGGATGTACGCAACCTTACCCCTGTAATTACAGAGAGATTGTTTCCAATTGACCCTAAAGTGGAGTTGCAAACAGCTATCCGTGACATCACAATAAAAAGAAGCTCGGACAGTTTAATGAATCATTTTGCTTTAGTCCATTATAATCTAAAGCCAAAGAATGGTGAATCTTTGGCCCCATCGAAATAATGGACAAATATCTAGTGAAAAACATGTGTTTTATCCTAGGTAGCACGGAAACGGAAACTGAAACGGAAACGGAAACGGAAACCGGGAAATGCCATTTCAAAAAAATATAGGTTCGGAAACTGTGGGGAAACGTGTAAATAATAAAACTTTAGGGGTACATTTATAAATATAAAAAATATAAAAGTTCAATTCATATAATTTCATTCTTTTATAAAATATTGGAATACTAAAATAAGTTACATTTAAAATATATTTATTAATTATAAAATAATTCTATTGTAAATATTTTAAATTTGACACCTATCAAATCATATTCATGTAACTTAGTATTTAAAAATTCTAATTCAAACATAATATATATGTTTAGGGACTTGCACAACAAATGCATAGGAATTTTAGTTTTGGAATGAACCAAACTTGACTCATAAGGTTGAAAGAATTTCTAGGAAACGGTTTCCGAAATTTGAAGAAACGAGTTTCCAACTTTCTTGAATTGCAGAAACTGCCCGGAAACGTTTTGTAGGAGTTTCCGAGAGTTTCCGTTTCCGAAACGTTTCGAAACGCGGAAACATTGTGTCACCGGAGTTTCCGTGCTTCATAGGTTTTGTCAGTTATTTTTATTACCAAATTACTGTTACATGCTTGCCTATCTTCCGTCATTGCATTGCTTTCAGGAAAAGTGTTTCTTTCTTTTTCTGCCTACTTCTTGCCGGATTTTACTACTACCATTCAAATTTGGTGGAGTTTATGTTTTCTGAATATATACAAGTTCTATGCATATTGTTTGTGACTAACTCTAAAGTAGTTTGATTACACTGTTATTTGGATTTGATGTCTTATATATATTATGACAATGCATCTACTCACAGATTCCAAGCTCTCAAGAAGCCACTGATTCTCGTGCGGATGGCATTCCCAAAACAGAGAATGGGTTAATTGATTGGTCACAAGTAAGTTGATAAATCGTAAATGGTTTTTCTTTTCACATTGACATAATGAGGAGAATCTGTACCTTTAGGAAAGCTGGTCTAGTCTGGGTTGTTACAATTATCCGTGCTTGGTTCAGTGTCATATATCATACTTTGATTAGATTGTATGTGTGAAAACTTCCATGGGGTCTTTGCTTAATACTCATGCGAGAGGTGTATGAAGCTAGGGTAAGCTTTTAATTAATGACATATTTATTGATGGAATATAATTACCCCTTCCCATTATGAGCATTTTTATTCAATACTGTTCTCTTATTTTACAGTTTGTTTAAATTTTACCAACTTCTCATTGCTAGTTTTGAGCGCAAACAATTATATAGTGGACTAGTTGTTTATTTTAGAAATTGTATGAGACAGAATATAGAGTTTTTGTTCAGGGTAGGGAGATTATTGAGTGATTGAGCTAGAAGCTTCCCATGATATTTTTTATTGATGACATATAACGTGTAGGGCCCTTTGGTATTGCTTTTCCAAGTCCAAAAATTGTTGTCCCTGAAAAAGCTTGTGAGATGAGTCTTTTGGGACAGCAACTCTTGAAGGCTTGGGAGAGCAATCCCAAACTGGTCAGCAACATTCTGCGAAAGTGGATTGTGATTTGATGAAAAGTCGTTTTATGATCAATGACTGATTTACGTATTTTGCTGACATTCATCTTTATTGACTGCCTTCTTTAGTCCCTTTGATGTCATTTTCACTGCCTTAATGCATTTCTCAGGATTTTTTTGGCAAACCGGCATTTTTGACAGTCTCTGGCCAGCTGAATGCTGAAACATATGCCACAGCTCTTACTGATGTATATTTTTACTGCTACAGTTTTTCTTCATTTTAATTTGTGCTGTCAATCTAAGCTATTTGAAACAGTCCACATTTTTATCAGGTATATACATTTGGTCCCACATTTCGTGCAGAAAATTCTAATACTGCTAGACACCTGGCTGAATTTTGGGTAAGACTAACTGTTAATGTTTGAAACATTTTTATGGCCTTGTTCCAATGTTATTAGGGTATCTTATCACAATTTCTGTTCTATTTAAGATGATTGAACCAGAGCTTGCATTTGCCGATCTGAACGATGACATGGCTTGTGCCACCGCCTATCTCCAGTATGTAGTAGGTTACCTTTCACATCATTTTTCTTGTTATTTATACACTTTAGTGCCATTGGATGTTTAACTTTATTGTTCATGACTGAAGGTAAGGCATATCCTTGAAAATTGCAAAGAAGATATGGACTTCTTCAACACTTGGATTGAGAAGGGAATCGTTGATCGATTGCGTGTATGACCTCTCAAGTGTAACTCATTCTTCTTGCACCTTTTAAAAAATAGCCTTTATATGTCTGTGGTTTTGTATTTAGCCTTCGTTATGGATATATGATAGTCTGCCATACTTATATGGATGTAAGTGCACCTTGACATTTTGCAGTATGTGTGTTTTATGTACAGGATGTGGCTGAGAAAGACTTTGTACAGTTGACTTATACGGAAGCAATTGAACTTCTTGTCAGAGCAAAGAAGAAATTCGAATTTCCGGTAGTATTTCAAATTTGACTTCCTTTCCTCTTACTAATTATAGGCTGCAAGTTGGGTTGAAATTTTTTGCTGTAGCTTTAGCTCTTTGTTCTACTTCCATTGAACTGAATCAGACAAAAAAAGCTCTTTCTTCTATCAGTGTTCCTGCTTACTATCTGCCTAAATCACTTCTACTTTTCCATAACAGATTTTTGTTGTGTTCCGCGTTTAATGCAATCCTGTATTTTCCTTCTATTAAAATGAAAAATCAGAGTGCAATAAAGTTTATTGCCTTGTTTGTTTCGTATATTCTTCTTTATACTGTTAAGAATTTTCTGAATTTCCCTAGTTTTTTAATGTGCAAGTAAACTTGTTTTTTTGTTAAATGTTATCAGTGCAATTGTTTGATCATATTTTTGTTGGCTATCCTTTGTGACATTGCCGATTTAATTCATTTTTGTATACAGAAATTGCAGTACTTCAGATACCAGGGTATTATGCTAGTATAATTTAAGTAAAAAATTTCCATTAAACTATGTTTCTGCACATTTACAGGTAAAATGGGGATGTGATTTGCAAAGTGAACATGAGCGTTATATTACCGAAGTGGCATTTGGTGGATGCCCTGTCATAATAAGAGATTATCCAAAGGTACAGACAGACAGCAGGCCTATTTTTTCAACATGCCTCGAAATTAGTGTTCTAAATTTCTCAACTTTAACTTTCCAGGAGATCAAGGCATTCTATATGAGGCAAAACGATGACGGGAAGACTGTTGCTGCTATGGATATGTTGGTCCCCCGGGTAACAATTATTTTATTTTTTTTTGGAAGGAAAAATAGTGAAATACATCTTCAGCCGCCTCAACTTGACATGTTTTGCCAGTTGCCCCCTCAACTTTGATTTGTACCCGCAAGCCCCCTCAACTTGGAAAGTCAAAACTTTGAAAAGTCAAACCAACCAAAAGCTGACTCGTGACAATCTGGTTTACTTTTGCCAAATTCAAGGGAATAATAGGAACAAATGAAAGTTGGCGGGGAGCCATCGGCAAAACTTGCCAAATTGAGACGATTGAATAAGTATTTTGTGTTTTAAAAACTTATTCTTACAAGTTCAACTTTACATAAGAAAGTTTTCATGTTATTTTTGTCAGATTGGTGAACTAATAGGGGGAAGTCAAAGAGAAGAACGGCTCGAAATGCTTGAAGACCGTTTAGACGAATTGAAGCTAAACAAGGAGAGTTACTGGTGGTACCTTGATCTGCGCCGTTATGGTTCAGGTGAAATCTCTACAAACCATACTCAAATCTCATTATTCAGTTACCTAAAGTCTGTCACTTTAACTACTTTCTTATGAACTTGGGAAATATTTTTAAAAAATGTTTGTTACTAATATTTGAAGTTTCATGCTTTATCAGTTCCTCATGCTGGGTTTGGACTTGGTTTCGAAAGGCTGGTGCAATTCGCAACTGGAATAGAAAATATTCGAGATGCTATACCTTTCCCTAGAACACCCGGCTCAGCTGAATTCTGATTACAGAAACTGGTTTGAATTTTAATTTTTACCCTCCATTATTATTTTTTGAAGTACATTATATAATCACATATACATAATGTAGACAACAGCACATTGTGAGTGTCTGTGTTTATGTATATGTATTGTATTCTATTTTAGTTTCGCTATTTGGTATATTTATAATTATTTGTATTCATTTCAACACCTAGGAATTCACTTATGGTATGCTAGCATATTTATGCAATAGAATCTCATTCAAGTTGGTTGTTCGGCATTTCCATATCCCAATAAAATAATAAACTTTTTTTTTCTTGAATCAGTCATAACTATTCGTAACTATTACATATTTAATGGAGCTATTACATATTTAATGGGAAATTGGGAATACAAAATCTTCCAATCCACCTAGGAATAACTACTTCATTAGAAGTGTAATAGCTAGAACAGTTAGGAGTGGCTATTCTGTATGTTGGATATGATGTATGACCTTAAGGCAATTAGGGTGATATATCTTAATTATGTAATAGTACGAATATTTTGTTTAATTAATAAATGCATTTAATCTTTTGTTTACATCGATGTGTTTATAAATATATTATAGCTGGTTAAAATATATTCATTGATATATGTATACAAAAGTCCTTGACGTATTATAGCATGAAGTCAGAGAAATTATAGTTGGACTATATTTAGTGAAACCTGCTTCATGTGCAATGATCATGTCTAAACTATCCCTAGTCATAGTTTCATCAAGAAGGGATATTGATGATGCGGAAAGACTAGCATGTAGTCAACTTTCTTGGAAAGGGTCCAAGCAGTAGTTTGACATATATCTGGGAGCGCGTGCTTGCGTGCCTGCGTGCCTGCGTGACGTTGGTAAGCTGACAAGTCGGAAAGAATCCATCGCTATGGATATATTAAGGAGTTGTACCTGACTGCTTGTTGAAGTGATGATTGCTATAAACCTCTGATCATAGTGTGTGTTTGATAGAAATGGTTTCTAGTCAAACACACTATGGTCAGAGACAATATACTTCGGTAACAAGTTAATAACTGGGATAGCTTGGAGCAACCTTGCTATTAGTGGGTTAACACTTTAACCGAACCCTATCAACCAGATGGTACTAATATTAAAGAATGGAAGGATTTCATCGCATTGGACAACTATTGCATTAACCGGGATTAAGTCATAAGCATAAATGACGTTCCGAGTAATGGGGGATGGTAGACCCTTGCTAGAGGCGTACTACAGTCGTTTAAGGTAATCATGGTCTAGAACCTCGAGCTAATGGTTTCATTAGAACAAGGGTTAGTTAAGCCTTAACAGCTCAATACTTCGGGATCCTATAAGGTCTCACACATTGGACCTTCATCGGACTAAATAAAGAACTAATAGATTTATTCTATTACGGAAATATAATATAATAATAATTGGATTATTATTTAGTTGGTTAAAAATGATTAGATCATTTTTGGATAGCCAAGGAATTTATTTTTGACCGGTAACTAATTTATTAGGGTAATAAAATAAATATTTATTTGAAAGGGATTGGAAAGGTTTTAGTAGGTTGGACCTAGTTAAAATCACCCGAAGATTTTATTTTAGAGAAGGGAACCGAACAACAAAAAGGGACTGCGGGCTCGGAAGATCTCGTGCTAGGGAGCCCAGCTTGAGATTCACCGCAAGCTGGGCTTGCGAGAAAGCCCGCAAGCCCAAGCTTGCGGTGGCGCACAGCATGCACAACACGCTGTGCGTGCGGGCATAGCCCGCAGATTCAGATGGATCCGCGAGCACATCCCACATTGGTAAATTGCTCCCCCAAGCCTATAAATAAGCTTCACTTCTCCCCTTTCAAGGTGCACCAAGTTCAAGAGTAATTCCTACGATAAAGGTTACTTGAACAAGTTATTTTTGAGGAGCTTGATTTTATTCGAGCTCCTCTAGTTTATATTTTCGGGTGGGACTTTTGAAGTGGTCTGACAACTACTCGAGGCTCCTTAGTTCTTCCTCTCGGAGAGGTTTTGGTTGGTGGGGTTCGTGTGGATACTCATAGAGGCTATCTTACGCTTGGAGACTTGTGCAAGGAGGTTTCGCTAAAGCACGCTTCAACTGGTAAGTTTTCTTTCTTTCTCTTTTAATTATTAGGTCTTTTTCTTTAAGCGTTTTTAGACTTAATAATTATGCTTAGGTTGTTTTACATGTTTAGTTTATTTTATGCTTAGGTTATAGCTTAGAGTTATAATATGCTTAGGTTATAGCTTAGAGTTATAATATGCTTAGGTTATAGCTTAGAGTTATAACATACTTATTATAAAATATATGTGCTAGAATATAATTTAGAATTATGGTATGTCTAGCCTTTACATGCTAACCTAGGTAGAGAATTATTTAGTTAAGGCTTTATTTAATTTATATGCATTTATTAGGAGTTTCTGGGAATAAAGACAAAATTTTAAATTTCCGCCATGCCTATTACGCATATTCAATTTGACTGTCAGTTTTTAACACTTTAATCTATTATATTTCATATTCTTTCATTTATTTCTATTATATTTCATATTCTTTCATTTATTTCTATTTTATTGCATATAATAGCCATTTCATTCTTAGGTATCATTTTTAGTCATTTTGTACCTCTAAAACTTTTACTTTTTTTATAAGTCATTACAAATACTTATAAACCAGATTTCAACTACTTTTTTTCTAAAGTCTTTACAAGTCAAAAGTGCTTATTATCAATAAGCTAAGGACTAGTTTGAGAGCTGTTATTTTAAAAACTCTATTTTAAAGTTTTTTTTATAAGTAAAATATTTAATTTTAAAGAAAATAAATTAAGTAGTTTATATTAATTAATATGAATGATTAAAATATATTGTTTAAAGTTAAAATTTGTAGTTCTATTAAAAGTTTGTGAGAATAACCCCTTGAGACATTAGCTTCAAAAGCAGTACCAAATTAACCCTAAGTATCACTGTTATTAATACCGGACCGGAGAAGTCAATGGTATTTAGTATTACCAGTATCATTGGTGGTTTACCGTTTTTAATTTTTAAAAGAATATATATTATTCATGATTTTCAGTGGCTATTGCAACGCTTTTTGGGTTTGTTACGATGCTTTTAAGTGTTGTCGGAGGGGCTTTGGAAAAGAATATGTATTATTTAGGGTTTATAGTGGCTATTGCAACGGTTTTTTGGATCTTTAGCAACACTTTTGCTTATTGCCAGAAGGATATTAGGAGAACTGGATCTGACCGGTTTGTCAGTTTTACTAATTTTTTTCAGTTCAACTCAATTTTTTATTAAAACAATATTTAAAGTAAATTGTATCGTAGCCATAACCGGTTTATAATTAATCGGTCGAACTGATCGGTACGGTACGGTATTGCTAGCACCCCTGAATATATAGTTTTCAGGCAACTACATGTGAAAAACACGGTAGTTACTATATACCCGCAAAAGAACAAAAAAAGCTGGATCGGTCTAGTGAATTTTCTATATTTACTTGTTAAAGAATTGTTGTTAATTGCTTGATACCTGAAAAAGCTATAGATTCCGCGTCGAGGATCAAAAGTTAAGAAAAAGAAAACACTTAAAATTGGCAGTATATAACACAATACTAATTATATACTTTTGGCTATTTCCAGTAAATTTATACACTTATCTACTTTATCTATATATACCTCTCCCAAGCAATATGATTGGCGGATCATAGTCTTTGTCACGTCGTCTACGCACTCTATATTGACAGAAGTAAACACATTCTTTTTTTGAAGAAAGAAGTAAACACATTCAACTCCACCTAACTAAATGAATTGAATGAGACACAGTATAAGAGCCTCTTTACTATACCTTAGATTTTAAGATTATGTGGCATGTGGAATAGACAACCACATTGATGACATGTGAATAATTTTGAAAATAGACAAGAAACTATCTACACTAAATTGTCTATTTCATAGTGGATTTCATTAAAAAATAATTAATTATATCCCTTTCACAACTAACCAACATTTGAATTTTAGATTAAGCATTAAAATATTAATAAAATTGATGATTTGGTTTCCTATTTGATTGTCTATACGTAGAAGATCAAATAGACAATGTTCAACATTTATTGTGCCACATCATATAGGAAAGAGAAAATAGACAAGTTAGTATAGAGTCATTTTCTAGTTGATTGTCTATTTTTGCTTATGTGTCAAAACTATCATTGAAACAGATTAACTACTCTTCACATGATTAATGTGTTACAATTCATATAAATCATCTATATGATTTATGTAGTCGAATTGATCATCTATCTTGAAGTTGACTTGGGCGTGTAATTTACAAAACAAATAAAAGATGTTATGAGGTTCAAGTCAGTAAGAGATTAAGAGATTTCTTAAAAATTATAGGAAATAAATTGTGTATATCTTTGAGGTAAAGATGACTTTATAAGGTCTTAGTAGTCCTCAAAATCGGTCCTGACATTTCAAAGATTCTAAGGTAAAATAAAAAAAAGGTCACTTAAATTACAAAATTTCAAGTAAAATTGCAATATATTTTTAATAAATATCTAATGAAAGATATAATGTTTAAATTTGTATTCTAAGTTAATAATCTTTACCTTTGATAAATTCAAATATTTTCTTAAACCTTATATATACCTAAAAAAAGTTGGATCTTTTTACTCCTAACCTATGTCCATGGCTGCTTCTGGTAATCCTAATCAGATTAAATTTGATAGTTTTGTTCATACAATATGATTATATCTTGTTTAGGATGCAAATGTGTAGATTATAACTTAACTAGGATACAAACCAACAATGAAATTTTACATTAGGTGATTAGAAGTAACTTTTAGGCTGTTAGAAGCCTTTTTAATGTTGAAGATGAACTTTCGTTGCAGACTTTCACTATTTTGACACACTCGTTAATTAGTTATGACTTCATTGAGGTGGATATGATTTCCATACCCATACCATTTTATAGTTGTTTACAAGGTTCACTTATAGGCCATCACTAATCACTATACTTGGCGTTTCGGTGAATTTTGAGATTATTAATTTATCCGAGATCTGATTACTGTATTTTTATGTCATCATTTTACGAGTATGTTGAATTAAGTATTTTTCTGTAAAAGAGAAATAAACTTGTATATCTAGACAACTTTTTAGTATAATTATATTTAGCATGAAAATTTCATAATTTTCTTGTAGAATATTATAAAAAAAATTATTTATGGATTAGGATAATTGTTGATAAGTAGTGCCCAATACCAAAATCTCCAGTTGTGAATAAACACATTTGACCCATGCTAGACATAACAAAAGTATTACAATATTAAAATATACATTAATATTAAAAAAACAATTACACGACCACATACTTTATTTAATTTATTAAACCTCGTATATATTTTTTTTTCATAAAGGAACATCGCACATATTGAATTATTTAATTAGTATAGAGTCTATTATTTTAGTGGACAAGACCCTTATTTTAATACGTAAAAGTTGGGCTTGGTGTGCCCTGTATAAACTGCGTTCACATGGGATTGGTTCCATTGACAATAAATAAATAACAAATTTGTTCAAACAAAATGAATCCAAAGTTGTTGGAGGCGGCTCGAGAAGGAGACATCAGAAAACTTGAAACACTGCTCAACGGGGACAGTTTCATCTTAGAGCCACAGAGAATTTGTGAAAATGGTTTTAAACAAGAAACCAGATTTAGCAACAAGGCTCAATCAAGATGGTTTCAATGCTTTACACATTGCTTCTGCAAATGGGTCTGTTGAAATAGCGACGGAATTATTGAGGTTCAACTCTGAGCTTGGAAGGAGTAGAAGTAGCGACGGTAGAACCGCTCTTCATTTCGCCGCTATAAATGGAAATGTTGGAGTTATTAGAGAATTGATCAATCTGTGTCCATCTTGTAAGGATGATTTGACATTAAGAGGTGAAACTGCTCTTCATCTTGCTGTGAAAAATGGCCAATTTGAAGCTTTTAAGGCTATGGTCGAAATGCTCAAACAACATAATGTTGAAGAGCTTTTGAATGTTGGGGATGAAGATGGAAACACTGTTTTGCACTGTGCTGCTGCTAAGGGCCAGATTCAGGTGGGTGTGCCTGCCTTTTTCTTTTCTAATTTTTTTTTAATTCTATCTATCTATCTATCTATTTTCCAAATGAGATTACATATTATAATAGCGACTTAAACCCCTTTTTGGGTCTTGTTCTACAACTTAAATGCTCTTTTGGTGTTTGATTTATTAAAATTACCTATTTGGTGGATGATGTAATAACTTTTTGTCTTTTCGGTATCTGGTTTATTCAACATTAACCTATTTGGTGTCGGACTTATTTAATTTTAATATATCAAGTGTTCATTTAACAACACAAAAAACGTAAAATACCTATAACATCATTTGTAATATGAATATAATTTGTTGATCATATATAAAATTGTAGACCCTTGACAATTCGTTAAATTCTCATACTAAAATTGATTATGTTAGGTACTAAATGGCCAAAAATTGAATAGTTCAGAAACCAAAATGACATTTGAGTTATAAATATGACCAAAAAAGGCATTTAAGTCTTTTAAAGAATAAATAATCCGACATCAAATGCAAAAGAAAACACGAAAGTTTGTTTGAATTGAGTTACCGCAACTTACAAGGTGTACCTCAATTGACAACGTAAGTTAATATGTGAAAAAAATAGGTTCGACTCCCACTAAATATAAGTATGTGAAAGTAAATATTTGTCAATTACAAAAAAAATGGGTTCTACCCAAGTTGTTTTTGTTTAACATGCATGATTCAACTCCATGAAAATGTGCAAAATCCCTTAACTTTTCTACGGTCCTTGAAATTCGAGAAGGTTCTTGTAGCATGCGAAACTTTCAAAATGTGCACTAATTTACGCTTAAACGACATGTGTCAGCTTTTGGTTGGAGACAGAAAAATAAGGAGAATGACATTTTTGAAAAATCAAACCAACCAGAAGCTAACATGAGACATTAAGGGACAAACTGACGCGCTTTTTGAATAATGGGGCTACAATGAAATTTTTACAGTTCAGGGAGTTGGTGTTCCATTAAGTCTAAAAGCCTCCCAAAAATTTACTCATCACTTAAATTTTTTCCCCTTTCAGACTCTAAGGTTCCTTGTTGAAGGTGAAGCTGTTAACAGAAAGAAAATCAGAATAAATGCCAAGAACAAGAATGGATTAACAGCCTTAGAATTGTATAACACAGTGCAACAAATGGTAAAGTCAGACCACATTCACAATTATGAGCTCAAACAATTGCTTCAGCTCTCAGACGGAACCACTTCTAATGAAGACAATTTCACAATCCAGGTTTCCAATTATAATGTTCCTAATAGGCAAAGAGCACAGTATTCTGGTGTTAATTTCACCAAGGAGGTCTTTGGGATCCTAAATCCAGTAAAATACTGGAAAAACTTAGTAAAAGAAGTTAAACAATCAACGCAAGAGACATGGAACGCATTGATGATTGTAGCGACACTTATCGCGACAATAGCGAATCAATCGATCCTGTAGACAAAGAAAACAATGAATCTTATGCCAATAAATCAACAATACCACTGCAATTTTATGTTTGCATGGTACCGAATTCGATTGGATTTTTCGCATCAATTGCTGTTATCAGTTTGATGATTCACAAGTTTCCACTCTCGTCATTACTTGGGTTAGCGACGAGATGTATAGTCGCTAGCTATATTTGTGGGTTTCTTCTGATTGGTCCAACTAGTATATCTTCTACAAATTATAGTCTGTTCATTGTAGGATGTGTTGTTCTGGTGGACATTGCTCGTTTTATATACCTTGTGACATGGAAATGCTACAATCAGATTGAGGGATCCCACCGTTGACCGAGTTTGACGATTTATTATTCCTCGGAAGCGCTATATATGCATGCTCCGATCATATGAGGAACCTTCCGTTAATTTCTCAACTCTTTTATCTTATTTTACAGATATATTTGTGTTGGATTTATTTCCTTAGAATAAGAAATTATATTGTTTTAGGTTTAAAATATATGCCGATTTCATTTCCATATAACTAGTAATTTTCCGCGATATAAACAGAATTTATGAGAGATATACAAATTTAGATTTAAAAGAATTCCAAAATTTTAAATATAATAACTTTGCTTTTAATAGATATAATTCAACGAAAATGATAAAAAAAAATGAAAATACTTATGATTTGATTATTAAATGCTATTGACTTTTCAATCAATATGGCTTCCTTACAGGCTCAATTTTACCTTTATGGTACACAAACTATCATTTTCCCATTTAATACATGAAGTTTTACTACGTTTTAACTCAATGGTGACTTTCAAAAAAAGTTAGGTCCTCCCCAATTTTGGTATCCCATTTAGTGTAGACCGTTTAGTTTTCACCACGTTTGTAGACTATAAAAAATAAAGAGATAAATTAAAAAATAATAATAAAAACTGCCACATGTTAACTTTGAGTAAACTTTGAGTAGATGACATGAAATGGGATAAAAATTGAAGACATGCGATAGTTTACCGTGACTTTCAATAGGCTATCTTTTTGTGCATACTATTTGCTATCACATAAGAAGTATAAAACTGTACCCCATTTAAGGTATAAATAATGCTTTGAAAAAAAAATATACAAATATAGTATTTGGTTAATATAAATGTATCCAAGTGGGCCTTTAGGGGCCAATGACCATGATTAAATCAGAAACTCAGCTTTCAAAATCAAAATGAATGAATATTAGAGGTTGAATTTCTGATATTGGTTTGTGAGGCCCTCTGACGATGTAATATCGGAAAATCATCTTCTTTTATTAATGCAAAATAATATTGGAAGCTGAGCTTCTAATTTTGGCAGCTGAAAAACCTTGGATGAGGGTAAAGTGGGTTTTTTGGCAGCCAATATCGGAAGTCGAGCTTCCGATATTACATCATCAACGGGCCTCATGCCAATATCGGAAACTCATAATCCAATATTCATTAATTTTGATATTGGAAGCTGAGTTTCTAATTCTATCATGGGTTTACAACGGTCCATTTGAGTACATTTATATTCACCAGATATCATAATCGTACAATTTTTCCTTCAAAGCATTATTTATGCCTTAAGTACGAACTATACCACGTAAGTATTTCAAATTTTTTTAGATATTTCAAACATAATAAATTAATGGATGAAAAACACGAAGGATTTGGATCACGAATCCCTTAAAAGACTCTTCCATGCCTAAGTTGGAAATGTGTTTTAAGAGGAAAGAGTATAATGTATTACGATAGATTGAGGCATTTTATAGGTGTGAGTGAATCATTGTTTAGGTATAGATATGCTTCATGTTTAGCCAAATATAAAGTATCTCAATTGCTTCCTATTGAGATAACATTGGCCAAATCATAATGAATCCTCATTTTTTTCCAATTTGGTTCATCGGAGCTTTGCTCCGATTATGTCTAGATCTGATCCGGGGTCGTGCACATGACTGTGGTGGGTGAGTCTCCCAATAAAGATTTTCTGCATACACTAGGACTCGAACTCGAGACCTTGCTTAAACGATACCAAGTCGTTTACCACTTGAACCAACCCTTATTGATATAATGAATCGTTATTAGAATAGTTTTCCTGTGTACAAGAACTCATTATTAGGAAAGATGTGGATTATCAGTTGGTCAAATGCATACATTGACCCTTCAACTCATATTTAAGAAAGATGTGAATTATCAGTAGGCCATACATTACCAGTTAAAGAATTGTTCTTACTTGACACCTACAAAAGAACTGAAAAGGTAGATTCTATATTGTGGATTTTCTTTATTTAGTAAGTAATGAATTGTTTTTACTTTATACCTGCAAAAGCTAGATCATTGTAGAATTATAAATGAAGAAAAGTAAAACACTGCAATTTTAAATCGACTATGTACAGTTTACAATTTTTAACAAAAGTAAATTTTAAACTTAAATATACTTCCAAATAATTTATACATTTATGTACTTATTTCTCTCCCAAGTGGAAAAGTTGTACTAAATATTAAAATAAACATTATAATTTTTTTGTTCGTCTTATTTTTATCTTCAAAATGACATCCACTGTGACATTTTCGAATTTTTTTAACCAGTAAACATATAATAGATGTCCAATAGACATGTGATAAAAGTTTGATAGACATATAGTAGACATTATTTTATAATGGTTTTTTTTTATGAAATCGTTATGTTAGTTTGTGCAAATCTTGAAATCAAACCATCAGCTAAACAATCATAAATTAGTGACGAAAATCAAATAAAAAACAAGAAGAGAAAGAGAACCGAGACACGATTTCCATATCAAGGAAAGAATGCAAGAACAGATCCAATAGAGAGAAAGTACAATATACAGATCAAAAAACGAAAAAGGCTAATAAAAAAAAGATTCCACACATCTACCAGACTTTAACCACATGTCTATCAGACTTCTATAACATGTCTACCAGACATCTACCACATGTCTATCAGTTGAAAAAGTTCCAAAACAATAGATGTCATTTTGAAGATAAAAAAGAAACGAACAAAAAGCTCTAGAGCGGCATTTTAAAAAAATAAACGGTTTAAAAAATAAATGCAAAAGAAAGTAAAGAAATTAAAAAAAATGAATAGTAGCTGTTGGAGGGGGAATGTAAATTTGGGAAAAATTTGTCTTTTGGTCCAAATTATTTTATGAAGAGAAGTGTTTTTTGTAAGAGCCCCTTTACACATTGTTTCTGCAAATGGGTTTGTTGAAACATCGGACCGGTCCTGACAATTTCGGGGTCCTAGATAAAATAATATATGAACTAATATATTGGGGTCCTTCAATTAAAAAAATTGTGAAAATTTGAATAATAAAATAAAATTATAATAAACTATACTCAATTATTTATGACAAAAAAGAAACTAAAAAGCCAAATTTAGAAAAAATAATTAAATTTCAATGCATGCTATAATCTTATGGTTGGTTATAAAAGAAATTAGAACATATTAAAAAAAACTAAAAATCTATTTTTATTTTTCACATTAAAAATAAAAAAATCTAACAAATTTTGGACCCTTACACCAATGGCCTAGGATGGTCGCACAGAATGCCTAATCCTTGGGCCGACACTAGGAAGGAGTAGAAACAGCGAGGTAGAACCGCTTTTCATTTCGCCGCTATAAATGGAAATGTTGGAGTTATAAGAGAATTGATCAATCTTTGTCCATCTTGCAAGGACGATTTGACATTAAGAGGTGAATAAATCTGCTCTTCATCTAGCGGTAAAAAATTGTCAGTTTGAAGCTTTTAAGGTTATGGTGGAAATGCTAAAACTGTTGGAGGAAAGAGGGATTTATATACACAATGAGCCAAGAATGATACTCAAATATTATGGAGAATGTATTTCATATATTATGTTGAATGACTTTACAAAATGCATATACAACATATATAGGGATTTTTTACGGACATTATAAATAATGAAATCACAACCTAACAACAACTTAATCCCTTCAAAGTTCGAAGCTTCCCCATTCAATATTTGCAGGATATCACATGTGTCTTTTTTTCAAATCAATTTGTCTACACCTCCATCAATTTCGGCCCTATTGTCTCCTTATTTTGTTTTCTTTGGACAAATTCTATCAAATAGCCACAATTTTGGACTTCTTATTCTTTATTATCTGTATCTTGATATTGTGCTTTTCCAAATCTAAGTCCAATCATGCCTCCCAACAAGATAGCATGCCAATTCTGAAAGTGTAATTTACTCGGCTGATATTCTGACTTCTTTTTTAATTGGACTTTGTGAAGTTAAGTTTAATAATAATGCAACACAAACAACATAATGTTGAGGAGCTTCTGAATGTGACAAATGAAGATGGAAACACTGTTCTTCACCTTGCTGCTGCTAAGGCCCAAATTCAGGTATCTTATGTTTTGATATAATGAAGTCTAATCTTTAGTTAATTTGAAGGGAATAAATAATAAGATTCAATTATATAGAGGATTTTATTTAATAAAATTCTCCGTTCCAACTTGTCACTGATAGAAATAATTCATGGGAATATAACAATAAAGTCTTCCTCAAATACTATATTTGAAGTATAAAATAATTTTAGGGATAGTTAAAAATACCCTAAATTTGAAATCACTGAACTCCCCTTTCTGTTACTCTCTCGCTCTCGTGTAGTATAAATATGGACAGATATACTGTCAAGTTGGGTTTTGTCTGCCAACTTTGTACGTGGACAAAGTCAAGCTGACATTTTCATTGACAAAAGAATTCAGCTTCGTGTGTGTGGACCCAGGGGCAACAATGGCTGAGACGCGTCTTCTGTTTTTCAATATGCGGATGTTTTAGCTTGCCTCCCATATATAAATTATATTCACTTGGTTCAATCAACCAGAAACAATTAACACATTTGTTCAAACAACATGAATCCAAATTTGTTGGAGGGACATCAGAAAACTAGAAATACTAATCAACGATGACAGTTTCATCTTAGACCGAAGTTGTTTACATGAATCGGCTGAAACAGTTCTTCACATTGCAGTATTTGCAGGCCAAAGAGAATTTGTGACAAAATTATTAAACAAGAGACCAGATTTAGCGACTAGGCTTACTCAAGATGGTTTTGTTAAATTAAATAAACTTTATTTATTTATTATTATTTAGTTTTTCAAAAAAAAATAAACTTTATTTAACTAACAAAAAATAAAATAAAAAATGAAAGATGAAGAGTGGAATACGTAATTAGCTTTTAACTGTCACCATTCATGATAATACTTGGTCCATAAAAAAAGGGATATGTGGACCACTTTGTTGAACCCAGGCATTTAATATCGGAATTTGTAGAGTTAATCAAGAAGTTTAATTATTATTTTTTTGTTTTTTCCGGCTTATTGTAATAAGTGATTAATATTTATTTTGAGTTCAAGTTTTATTATTCCTCTTCCTTTCTCCAACAAAGTGATACCAGAGCCAAGTTGAAATCCTGTGTGAGAGTTGTGAGAATTTTATAATATTTTTCTTGAGTGTTTGAGAAGACCCTACCAAAAAAGAAAGAAAGAAAAAACAAACACCAATAATTTTCCCTTCAATTTTCCTCAGCTCACTAAAACTAATTACAAAAATTGGTGCATCAAAATGAAAGCGAATCTAGGAGCCCAAGTTGTTTGGGACATTATTGAAAATGGCTACGTAATTCCTGTCCTAGCTGAAAATGCACAATTATTTCAGGTGAAAAGAGATAGTTTGCATAAGAATCGTAGGAGTGACCAGAAGGCGCTAAGTTTAATCCATCAAGGTTTGGATGATGTGATTTTTGGGAAGGTAACAGAAACAACTACCTCCAAGCAAGATTGGGACATTTTACGAGTTTCTCTTCAAGGAGAGGAGAAAGTTCAGAAGGTTCGATTGCAGATGCTGCGGGGTGAGTTTGAGATGATGAAGATGAAGGAGACGGAAACAATTGTTGATTACTCCTCATGAGTAAAATCTGTCTTTAATGAAATGCAGCAATATAGAGAAAAAATTGAAGAGTCAAGAATCGTTGAAAAGATTCTACGATCGTTACTACCAAAATATGATTATATAGTGCAATGGCAGTTGACGAAGTTGTTGGTTCGTCTCAAGCACGTGAGGAAAGATTAAATAGAAAAAAGAAGAGTCTATAGAACAAGTCCTAGCAGCAAAGGTTTCATTTCAAGAAAATGAAAATAGCCGAGATTCTAGTCAATCTAGAAGAGGAAGAGGTAGAGGTCGAGGAGGAAATGGTAGAGGAAGAGGACGTGGCAGAAGTCAACAATTCCCAAGAACTGACAATAATGATGGAAATAATTAGTCCACAAGAGGCAGGGACTGTGGAAGTGGACGAGGAGAGGAAGAGCCAATTGGAGACAAAATGATGGACGAGACAAGTCTAATGTGCAATGTTACAATTGCTTAAACTATAGCTACTATGCATCAGAATGTAGGAGTCCTCCTATGCAAGTGGAGGAAGCTGCTAACAACATACAAGAAGAGGATGTCATCGACGTGGTATTACTAACCCGTGAAGGTAAACATTGTCCAGATAATAACATATGGTATCTTGACAATGGAGCAAGTAATCATATGTGCGGAGAGAAGAAACTGTTCGTTGAGCTGGACCAGTCTTTTAGTGGAAATTTTGATCTGGGGATTCGTCGAAAGTTCCCATCAAAGGCAAAGGAACCATTCTTATTCATTTAAAGAATGGGGATCACCAATTCATAAGCAATGTCTTTTATGTCCAAACATGAGAAGCAATATCTTGAGTTTGTGGCAATTGCTAGAGAAAAACTACCAAGTTCACATGGTGAATAGGAAGTTGTTGTTGAATGACAAGAAGGAAATGTTCCAATGTCAAAGAATTGGATGTTTACACTCAACATCAAGACCGATGTGGCCAAGTATTTGAAGACGTGTGTGAAGGATATTGATTGGTTGTTGCATTTGAGGTTCGGACATCTCAACTTTAGAGGACTAAAGTTGATGAGTCAGAAGAAGATGGCGCATGGTCTTCCCCCTATTCATAAACCCCACCAACTGTGTGAAGGATGTCTTGTTAGAAAACAATCGAGAACCAGTTTTCCAACAGAGTCCATGTCCAGAGCTAAGGCGCCTCTCGAGCTCATTCATACCGATGTTTGCGGACTAATGACACCAACATCATTGAGAGGCAACAAATGTTTCTTGCTATTTATTGATGATTATAGCAGAAAGACGTGGGTTTATTTCTTGAAAGAGAAATCAGAAGTATTTGGAGCTTTCAAGAAATTCAAGGCGCTTGTTGAGAAAGAAAGTGGTTATTACATTAAGGCCTTAAGATCCGCTAGAGGGGGAGAATTCACATCCAATGAATTTAATAGATTCTGCGAGAACCATGGAATCCGCCATTTCTTATCAGTCCCGAGATCGCCTTAGCAAAATGGAGTTGTGGAGAGAAAGAATAGAACGGTGATGGATATGGTCAAAAGCATGTTGAAAAGTAAGAATTTACCTAAGGAGCTATGGGCAGAAGCCATTGATTGTGCTTTGTATATCTCAAATCGGTCGCCGACAGCAAGTGCTTTCAATATGACACCCCAAGAAGCATGGAGTGGGAGAAAGCCCAATATCTCTCATTTTTATGTTTTCGGGAGTGTAGCGCATGTACATGTAGCTGATGAAGAAAGGAGAAAACTAGATGATAAAAGCAGAAAATACTTATTTATGGGATATTTAGAATTTTATAAAGGTTACAGGATGTTTGATCCTGATACAGGAAAGACAATCATCAGTAGAGATGTAACTATTAATGAAGAAGAAATATGGGATTAGAGCAATCACAAGGAGAAGAATTACAATTTTTATCCTTTCACAATGGATGAAAACAATAAGCATGAATCGGTGGAGCAAGCCACAACATCGATGATGAATAGTCCAATTTCAGGTGCATTTCTTGAACAAGGAGAAAGCTTTAGTGAAAGTTCTAGAGAGAGGCTAAGAAAATTCTAAAGCGTTAAAGAACTTTATGATGTGATGAGAGATCTAAGTGAAGAATTAACTCTTTACTGTCATCTTATTGATAGTGAACCCATTGATGCTGAAGAAGCTATGAAAGATGAGAGATGGAGAAAAGCCATGGAGGAGGAGATCCATTCAATTAAGAAGAATAAGACAAGGGAGTTAACTAAACTTCCAGCAGAAAAAAAGCCCATAGGTGTTAAGTGGGTATTCAAGGCAAAGAAAGATGCGAGCGAAGATATTGTACGACATAAGGCAGGACTTGTTGTAAAGGGATATAGTCAAAAGCCCGGTATTGACTATGATGAAGTTTTTGCACCAGTCATGAGAATGGAGACTATTAGAATGGTATTCTCCATTGCTGCTCAAAATGGATGGAAGATCCATCAAATAGCTGAAGAAGGCATTGTACGGACTTAAGCAGGCACCAAGAGCCTGGAATAGTCGCATTGACAAATATTTTCAAGATAATAGATTTGTCAAATGCCCCTATGAATATGCTTTGTACGTGAAAGTGAAAGGTGGAGACATATTGCTTCTTTACTTGTATGTGGATGATCTTATTTTCAACGCGAACAATCCTCAGATGTTCGATGATTTCAAGAAGACGATGACTCACGAATTTGAAATGATAGACATTGGTTTGATGTCGTATTATCTTGGCATTGAAGTGAAGCAAAATGATGATGGCATTTTTATTTGTGGAGATAGTGAAGAAATTCAAGATGGAGAATCACAATCCTGTCAGCACTCCTGTTGAATGTAGTTTGAAATTGTCCAAGGATGAAAATGGAGTAGGAGTCAATCCGACAAATTTCTGAAGTCTGATTGGGAGTCTCAGATACTTGACGTGAACAAGGCCAAACATTTTATATATAGTTGGACTAGTAAGCAGATACATGAAAGCACCAAAAGAATCTCATTGGAATGCAGTAAAAAGGATACTCCGCTATGTCAAAGGTACAACTAATTTTGGATTGCATTATTTAAATCTGGTGAATTCAAATTAGTTAGGTACAGTGATAGTGATTGGGCCGGTGATAAAAATGACCGAAAAAGTACTAGCGGATTTGTGTTCTTTCTTGACGAAACAGAGTTCACTTGGAGTTAAAAAAAACCGATTGTGACATTGTCAACTTGTGAAGCTGAATATGTTGCTACAACTTCATGTATGTGTCATGCGATATGGCTATGAAGATTGTTGAAGGAACTACAAATGGCATAACATGATCCAATTGATATTTTATCGATAACAAGTCAACCCTGGCGTTAGCTAAAAATCTAGTGTTCCATGATCGTAGTAAGCACATAGATACAGGATTTCATTTTATCAGAGACTGCATTGAGCAAACGGAAGTCACGTTAAAGTACGTGAAACCATAATATCAAATTGTTGATATTTTTACGAAGCCACTGAAGTATGAAGTGTTCAGCCAGTTACGAGAATTGTTGGGAATAATAGAAAATTAAGTTTAAGGGGGTGTGTGAAATTAATAAACTTTATTTAACTAACAAAAAACAAAATAAAAATGAAAGATGAAGAGTGGAATACGTAATTAGCTTTTAACTATCACCATTCATGATAACACTTGGTCCAAAAAAAAGGGATATGTGGACCACTTATGTGCAAGTTTTGAGGTCTCAAAATGCCTATATAAGGCATGTGAACTCAGGCATTTAATATCAGAATTTGTAGAGTTAATCAAGAAGTTTAATTATTATTTTTTTTATTTTTTTCGCTTATTGTAATAAGTAATTAATATATATTTTGAGTTCAACCTTTATTATTCCTCTTCCTTTCTCCAACAGGTTTCAATGCTTTACACATTGCTTCCGCTAATGGGTTTGTGGAAATAGCCACAGATTTATTGAGGTTCAACCCTGAGCTTGGAAGGAGTACAAGTAGCGACGGTAGAACGGCTCTTCATTTTGCCTCTATAAATGGATATGTTGGAGTTATAAGAGAATTGATAACTCTTTGTCCATCTTGTAAGGATGATTTGACATTAAGAGGTGAAACAGCTCTTCATCTTACTGTGAAAAACGCTCAATTTGAAGCTTTCAAGGTTATGGTGGAAATGCTTAGATAATAGAATTTTGAAGAGCTTCTGAATATTAGGGATATAGATGGAAACACTGTTCTTCACTGTGCTGCTAAAGGCTAGAATATGGTGAGTTTGCTTTTCCTTTTCTAAATTCTTATTCAATTTATTTGTGTATTTTATAGTTCCAAATTCCAGATGAGGTTTCACACAAGTGGTATGTTTAACTGTTAAAAATGAATGCTAATCCTATTGCTAATAACATCAGAGGAAATAGATATATATGTGTGTTAACTTATACAATTAAATCCAACATCTTGTTCTAAAAGTCTCTAAGAAATTACTAACCATTTTTCCCCTTTCAGACGCTAAGATTTCTCCTTGAGGGTGAAGCTATTAACAGAGAGAAAATCAAGAGAAACCCCAAGAACGAGAATGGATTAACAGCCCTAAATTTGTTTAGCATAATGCAGCAAATGGTTAAATCAGACCGCAATGATAATTACGAGCTCAAACAATTACTTCAGCTTGTAGACGGAACCACTTCTAATGAACATAGTTTTACAATTCAAGTTTCCAATAATAATATTTCTAACAAGCAAAGATTGTTGTGAATCGAATAAAATTAACCGACTTCTTGTCGATGAACTCTTGACTGAAATATAAACTCACAAACTCACATTACTTTATTTAATAATAAAACACTCTTCAACATAAACACACTATATTTTTTAGGCATACTTGCCTACACTCATATCACTTAATCCCTTACATTTTTTTATCTCTCTATGTTTCATACCTACGGACTACTACTCTTTTATAGAGTTTCTCACCTTGTGCATCATAATACAAACTACACATGTCCTAACCATTACATGCCACATGCCTTAACACATGTCACCATTCTATGCTAAACTTGTACGCTAATCATGCACTCTTCAATGGTGAATTGCAGCCTAAACTATTGAATCTTGTCGCCCATTAAACACATCAACTTGCCAACTTGCGTTTTTTGCCATCATTGTTGCCGCCCATCATTTGAGTTTGCCACCTCAAGCTTTAACTAGGCTAGTCAAAAGACACATGTCCATCACATGCCAAGTAATGGACACCTCCTCCTTCACCAAGCAATGACTCATCCATTTCCTTAATTAAGTTTATTTCCAACAAAGATCAGACTCTTCTGCTAGTATATTTGAGATTCTAAATCTAGTAAAATACTGGAGAAACATGGTAGAAGAAATTAAAAAGTTGACACAAGAAATAAGAAATGCCTTGATGATTGTAGTGACACTTATTGCGACGATAACTTATCAACCGATCCTAAATCCTCCTGTAGGTATTTACACAGATGAAAAAACTGATGAATCTTATGCTAAAATGTTACAAATACCACTGGAATTTTACGTATACATGGTTCTGAATTCGATTGGGTTTTTCTCGTCAATTGTTGTTATCAGTTTGATGATCCACAAGTTTCCACTCTCTTTGTGATGTAGATGAGAGAGCATTGGTGTACTTGGAGAAAATTGACAAAAGTGGATAGTTTGGTTACTATTTAATTTGGTTTTTTGGGTCGGATTTTGATGTTTCATGACATTTTTCTGATCGGAAATGGCCCAACGAGCAATGCTCATGGCCATGAGCCCCACCTTATCAGGCCCCACCCTATCGGGCCCTAATTTTACATTTTTTTTATTTTTATAGACTTAATTGCAATTTTCTAAAAGTTTGTGTTCTTTTCTTTTTTTTTTCTAGGGTTTTAACCCTAGCCTCTAGACCTTATTTATAGGCGTGTTTGACAGACAATTTGATGGTTTTGATTGAATAATATGGGCTACGGCTATTTTTCCTAATTACTCTAAATCTTGAAGAATTTAGGGTTCTTAGAACCCTCTTTTGTTTACAATATGGATGAATTGTGAACAATAGACTTATTTTCTTGTCTTGTGATTGATTCCACTGCATCAATTGGTACCAAAGCCTTCACATACTATAGCACCACTAAGAAAAGAATGAAGTGTTGCCGAGATTGCTGAAGACGAAGAAAGGTGCTGGGTTACAGAGGTTATTGATCAGAGGATGGGGACTTTTGTCGAGCAGGTAATGTCCAGGCTAGAGGCATTAGATGCGAGACTTGATGGGATCAATAACAAGCACAGAGGGGTGCATATCATCAATGAATGACCTCGTGATGAAACCCTAGGGGAGGAAAGTGATGAGGAGTGGCGATCTGAGTATGGTGATCATCGCCGAGAGCGAGCCATTGAGGATCGATGTTGGGAGGCTGGCATGTTAATTGAGATTCTATAATTTAGAGGAACCCTTCAACCTAAAGAGTTTCTTGATTGGCTGGCGGCAGTGGAAGAAGTTCTAGAATTCAAGGGAGTTCCAGAGAATAAGCGAGTACAACTAGTGGCGACTCGATTGAGAGATAGAGCGATGTCTTGGTGGGTGTAGGTCAAGAACACTAGGGTTCATATATGTAAGTCTAAGATTGTGACATGGGATAAGATGAGGAAATAGTTGAGAGCTACGTTCCTACCCTACAATTTTCAGCATCTTATGTATTAGAGGTTACAAAACCTTAAATAGGGAGGGCGTTCTATCGAAGAATACACAATGGAGTTTTATCAGTTGGTGGCACAGAATGATATGTATGGCATAGAAGAGCAGTTAGTGTCGAGGTATATTGGGAGGTGATGTGAATAGTTACGAGAAGCGGTTAATGACTTTAATCTACTTACTGTATCGGAAGCTCACCAAAGGGCTCTCTATTTAGAAAAGAGAACTTGTTCAACAGTTGTGAATGTTTTGAAAGGAGGCAGTAGCGGCGGTGGAGGGTTTAAGAGTATGGAAATAGTAGGTAACAAGGAGGTTTCCCCAACGGTGGAAAACCCTAATCCTAATCATAGTCAACTGAGGTGTTATAGGTGTGGTCAAATTGGGTATAGGGCTGTAAACTACCGGGTCTCAGAAAAGAGGGCTATGATAACTGATCATGAAATGGGAAAGGAAGGAGTGGGTAAAGATAACATTGATGAGGGAGACGAAGAGGTGAATAAAGAGATTGTGGTAGAAGCTGATGTAGGGACAGCCTTGGTCGTGCGAAGATCTTTCCTAACCCCATGTGTGAATGATGAACAGTGGTTGCAGAATAATATCTTCCAATCCACTTGAACCATAAAAGGGAAGATCTATAAGTACATGATTGATGCAGGTAGTTGTGAGAATATTATCTCCTTGGAGGTGGTGCAGAAGCTAGAGTTGCCCACAGAAAAACATCCAAGTCCTTACAAACTGGCTTGGTTGAAGCATGGAGGGGAGGTTTCGATGAACAAATGAGTATTAGTTCCTTTCTCCATGGGTGAGAAGTATAAGGATGAGGTGTTGAGTGACATGGTTGATATGGATACGTGTCATTGCTTACTGGGTAGGCCTTGGTAGTTTGATAGGGGGTTAACCACAATGGAACTGCTAACTCTTATAGTTTCTTATGGAATGGAATGAAGATAACATTGCTGCCCAAAAAGGAGAAGAAGAGTAGTAGAAGTAATATGTTAACCTTTCAATCATTTGAAGTGGAGATGAAGAAGATTGGGGTGGTGTATTTAGTAGGGGTGCGAGCAGTGAAAGAAGAGGTGGTTGTAGTCCCTGAGTTAGTAAAGCCCTTATTAAAAGAGTTTCAGGATGTCTTTCCAGCTGAACTACTAGATGAGTTACCTCCCTTGCGTGACATCCAACATCAGATTGACTTGGAGCCTGGGGCTATTTTGCCTAATAGACCTCATTACAGAATGAGCCCCGTAGAGCATGAGGAGTTGGGGAGGCAAGTTGAGGAGGTTTTAGCGAAGGGTTTCATTCGGGAGAGCTTGAGTCCGTATGCAGTACCTGCTTTGTTGATTCCCCAAAACGATGGCACATGGCGGATGTGTGTTGATAGTTGAGCCATCAATAAGATCATAGTCAGGTATCGCTTCCCTATCCCTCATTTGGATGATTTGTTAGACCAACTTAGTGGTGCTGTTGTGTTTACTAAACTTGATTTGAGGAGTGGTTATCATCAGATTCGTATTAGACCTGGTGATGAGTGGAAAACTGCCTTTAAGACTATAGAAGGGTTGTTTGAGTGGATGGTTATGCCTTTTGGGTTGTCAAATGCCCCTAGTACTTTTATGAGAGTTATGAATTAGGTGTTGAGACCTTTTATTGAGCGATGTGTTGTTGTGTTCTTTTATGATATTTGGATTTTTAGCGATTAGCCTAATTTGCATTTAACCTATTTGAGAGAAGTGTTGTCTGTTTTGAGGAAGGAGAGGTTTTATGCAGCTCCTAAGAAGTGCCTATTTATGTCTCAAAGTGTGCTGTTCTTGGGATATGCAATTTCTGATCAAGGTCTGAAGGTTGATGAGTCGAAAATAGAGGAAGTTCGAGCTTGGCCTCAATCACGGACGGTCATGGAAGTGCATAGTTTTCATGGGCTGGCATCTTTTTACAGGAGGTTTATTCCCCATTTCAGTAGTATTATAGCCCCTATTACTGACTGCATTAAGCAGAATGGGATATTTGAGTGGATAGCCGATGCAGATAAGGCATTCCAAGAGATAAAACGTCGGCTGACGACAGCCCCGATCCTTGTCCTACCGGATTTTCATCAGCCTTTTGAATTGTATTGCGATGCGTGAAAGATTAGAATTAGAGCGATGTTGAGTCAAAACCGGAGGCCAATCACATACTTTAGTGAGAAGTTAATAGGAGCTAAAATGAGGCATAGCACTTATAACGTGGAGTTTTATGCTATCGTGCAGGCCATCAAACATTGGAGACATTATTTGTTTCTAAGGGAGTTTGTACTATTTACGGACCATGAGGCCTTAAGCATCTTCATGGTCAGGACAAAGTTTCTGCACGACATGCCTCATGGGTTGCTTATCTACAACAATTCACTTTTATGGTAAAACACAAGTCCGGAGTCACTAATAAAGTAGCAGAGGCATTGAGTAGAAAATGAGTATTAATGACTCGTTTAGCAGTTGAGGTAGCTGGTTTTGAATCCCTTACTAATCTTTATTGCACTAACCCGTATTTTGCTGTGGTGTTGAGAAGGGTGTCATCCGGAGAGAGGACCGAGTTTGGGTTGCAGAATGGTTTCCTATTCAAAGGGAATCAGTGGTGCATTCCTGATTGTAGCTTGCGGTTGAAGATTATCCAAGAGCTACATAGAGAAGGTCATGTGGGGAGAGATACGACCTTACAATTAGTGCAATCGGCTTATTTTTTGCCATCTATACTAAAGGAAGTTGACAAGTTTTTACAGCGTTGCAGAATCTGCCAAGTGTCCAAGGGAGCTGCCATAAATGTCGGGTTATATAGACCACTACCTGTTCCTTCTGGTCCTTGGGAGGATGTGGGCATGGACTTCGTGCTTGGATTGCCTCGTACTCAGTGAGGTAATGATTCTATTTTTGCGGTGGTTGATCATTTTTTGAAGATGGTGCACTTTATTCCGTGTAAGGAAACTACAGATGCTGTTAAAGTTGCTCAATTATACTTTAGGGAGGTTTACAAACTGCATGGTTGACCGAAGTCAATTATGTTAGATCGAGATACGCGCTTTCTTAGTCACTTTTGGTGTAGTTTGTGGAAGATGGTGAACACACAGTTGAACTTCAGTAGTCCTTATCACCTCCAGACCGATGGACAAACGGAAGTGGTCAATCGCTCTTTGGGTAATATGTTGCGGAGTTTGGTTGGCTAGCACGTGAAGAGTTGGGATATGAAGCTTAGTTAGGTTCATAATCATGCAGGTAACCGGAGTACTGGATTTAGTCCATTTGCTGTTGTTTATTCTGTACTTCCTCGCAGTCCCCTGGATTTGCTACCTGCGCCTGACCAGATTCGTCGTCATGGCAAGGTAGAAGAATTTGTAAATAGCCTTCGCAGTGTTCATGAAGCTGTGCGGGAAAATCTATTGAGAGCCAATGCAAAATATAAAGAAGATGCTGATAGGAAGCGCAGACATGTGAAGTTTGATGTGAGTGATTTTTTTTGGGCTGTTCTGACAAAGGAGAGTTTTTCGGCGGGAGAGTACATCAAACTTTCAGCAAAGAAGATTGATCCAGTGGAGATCATTGAAAAGATTAACCCGAATGCATTTCGTTTGAAGCTGCCGAGTCACATTCGCATTGCTGACTGTTTAACGTTAAGCATCTCATTCCTTTCACTGATACTTCAGATGATGACGATTTGAGGGCGAATTCTTTCCAACCAGGGGAGGATGATGTAGATGAGAGAGCACTGGTGTACTTGGAGAAAATTGACAAAAGTGGCTAGTTCGGCAACTATTTAATTTGGTTTTTTGGGTCGGATTTCAATGTTTCAGGACACTTTTCTGATCGGAAACGGCCCAACAAGCAATGCTCATAGCTATGAGCCCCACCCTATCGGGTCCTAATTTTGCCGTTTAGGCCTTAAATTTTGCGCTTTTCTGTTTTCAAGGACTTAATTGCAATTTTCTAGAAGTTTGTGTGCTTTTCTTTTTTTCTAGGATTTTAACCCTAGCATCTAAACCTTATTTATAGGCGTGTTTGACAGACAATTCGACAGTTCTGATTGAATAATATTGGCTGCGGCTATTTTTCCTAATTACTCTAAATATTGAAGAATTTAGGGTTCTTAGAACCCTCTTTTGTTTACAATTTGGAAAAATTGTGAATAATAGAGTTATTTTCTTGTCTTGTGATTGATTCCGCTGCATCACTTCGTTACTTGGGTTAGCAACGAGCTGTATAGTCGCTAGCTATATTTGTGGGTTTCTTCTGATTGGTCCAACTAGTGTATCTTCTACAGATCTTACTCTTCTTATTGTAGGAGAGGTTGTTTTTGTGGACATTGCTCGCTTTATATACCATGCCACTAAAGACTGCTACAATCAGATTAAGAGATCCTAATGCTACAATTTGTTATTGAACATCTTTAAGGAGTAGTTCAGGTGGTACATACAGTTCTGAACTAAAAAAATTTCTATAGCTGTAACTGTTGTTGCGATATCCTTAATTCACTTTTGCATCATGTTCATCATGGTGTGGACAATTGTCATTAGTACAATGCCCCAATTCTTGCTTGGCCCCCTCTGATCTTTTAAGATTTATATGTATCCAAGCTCTGGCATTATAGCACGTATTCATGCATGATAATACAAATTATTTACTGTGAAATTATCATATGTTGGTGAATATGTTTGTTTGGAATTGTATACGTTGGTGATCCATCTTTTAATTTGGCAAACTAAAAAAAAGTATTATGTGGTTTCACTCATTTATAAAATAGGGTCTGGAAAATGTTTTTTTTATATAATGGGGTATGTGGTTTCAAAAAATTGACAAAAAGAGGATAAAAAATATTTATTTTTAGAATAGTGATTCTACATATAATATAACAATCAATTCAACATTCTTATAATTTAACCTTATTATTTAAAAATTATGTGTCACAATTTGAATAAGTTTCAGATATTTTTCCGTTTTTATGATTTTTTTAAATTTATCATCATATTTTAATTAAAAAAATATTTACACTATTCAAAAAATTTTAAAAATTATCACTAATGTATATTGTATTATTATTAACCAATCCACAAAATTTCGGATAAAAACGAACAAGATTACCTATTGTCGTGACATAATTTAATATTGAGAATCATCTTTTTTGCCAAATTTTTAAAACCACGGACCCCATTTTGCCAAAACAAAATTTCCTCGATCCCATTTTACGAATGAGTGAAACCATAAGTTACTTTTTTAAAGTTTACCCTTTTAATTTTCTTTATCATAGCTACAAAGTGTAATATATTATTTGTATTTATTGTGAATAATACAGATAATATGTTACAATAGTTGTTATAGATTAAATAATCGAACATCAGTCGCAAAAGAATCAGGTTAAAGAGCAACACGAAAGTTATTTAAATTTGGTTATCACAACTTACAAGATGTAGCTTAGTTAGGGTTGCATAAAATAAATTTTGACTACCGCTAAATACAAGTATGTGAATGTATATTATATTTGTCAATTATACAAAATAAAAATGGGCTTCTACACAAGTTATTTTGTATAACATGGTTCAACTTCATACATATGTCCAAACTTTCTTAACTTGTCTCATTCCGCCTACTGTTTCTGAACTTTGAAAGGGTTCTCGCAACCTATCAAATTCAAAAAGTGCACTAGTTGCCCTAAACGTCACGTGCCAGCTTCTGGTTGGAGAGAGAGAAATGAGGAGAATGGCATCTTTGTAAAGTCAAACCAATTAGAAGCTAACACAAGACTTTTAAAGGGCAAACTGGTGCAATTTTTGAAAGCTAATGGCACTACAAGGACCTTTCCAAAGTTAAGGTGGCAAAAAATGAAATGAGACATGTTGAGGGAGGTGATGCATTAGTTTTTTATACAACGACATACAACTTCTAAGTCCAATCCCAAAAATCTACTCATCGCTTCCAATTTTTTCCCTTTCAGACGCTAAGATTTATTCTTGAAGGTGAAGCTGTTAACAGAGAGAAAATCAGGATAAATGCCAAGAACAAGAACGGATTAACGTCCCCTGGACTTGTTTAACATAATGCAGCAAATGTTTAAATCAGATCACATTGATAATTACGAGCTCAAACAATTACTTCAGCTCGCAGATGGAACCACAACTAATGAACACAATTTCAGAAATCAAGTTTATAATATTTCTAACAGGCGAAGATCGGAATTTTCTGTTGTTAATTTCGCAAAGGAGATCATTGGGCTCCTAAACCAAGTAAAATACTAGAGAAACTAGTAGAGGAAGTTAAAAAAATCGATGCAAGAAACACAAAATGCATTGATGATTGTAGCGACACTTTATGCTACAATAGCTTATCAACCGATCCTAAATCCTCCTAGAGGTATTTACAAAGATGAAGAAAATAATGAATCTTATGCCAATATATCAACAACGCCAATATATCAACAACGCCACCGCAATTTTATGTTTACATGGTTCCAAACTCAATTAGGTTTTTGGCGTCAATTGTTGTTATCAGTTTGATGAATCCCAAGTTTCCACTCTTGTCGTTACTTGGGTTAGCGACGAGATGTATAGTCGTTAGTTATGTTTGTAGGTTTCTTCTGATTGGTCCAACAAGTATATTTTCAACAAATTTTACTTTGCTTACTGTAGGAGGTGGATATTTTACATGGATCCGGGTGTTTAATACCCTCACCATTAGATGAATGACACATAGACACTTTAAAAGACCGGAACCCAGGTAAAAAAATCCGTAGGACGTTTCATTTTGATGGACATAGATCGTTTTGTATACCTTGTCACGTAGAAATGCTACAGTCAGATAAAGGGTTCCTACAGTTAACCGAGTCGTTATTATGGGTGCTGACATGACAATTTTTTATTCCCCGAAAGAACTATGCTCCAAGCATACGAGGAACCTTTAGTTAATTTCTCAACTCGATTATCTTATTTTACAAATGTATTTGTATTGGCTTTGTTTCCTTCAAATATAAAAGAAATAAGGTTGTTTTTTTAAAAAACTGACAATTACTACAAATAAATTATAACAAGAATAGAGAGCATTAGAGAATAGGAATTCTTATTGCTTTGAATATTTTAGTATATGAAATAAAGAAAACTAGTACATATTTGCAGTAAGAAAATGGGAGACAAAATACAATAAACATTAATGATGTGGGTTTCACATCTTAATGACATTTTGCATGTCTACCAATTATCAAATAAGGTTAACAATAATACTATTGACTTGGTGGCTAGGTAAAAGTCTAACAAATAATTCACATCAATTTTACCATCCAATTTTAACACTCCCCCTTTAATGTGAATTATTGCGAATGGGGCACTGCCTCATTAAAAACCTTACTATGGAAAAACCCTGTGGGACAAAAACCATAGTTAAGGAAAAAAGAGTACAGTGTTTACTTCCCCTGTCCGCAAGTTGACTGAACTTCTCTAAGACGACGCATTCCAATGCTGTAGACCAATTTCTTAAAAATTGAGGAAGGTACGGCCTTAGTGAACAGATCTGCTAAATTGTTGCAAGAGCGGATTTGTTGAATACTGACCATTCTTTTCTAGATCGTGAGTGAAGAAATTTTTTATTGAAATATGCTTTGTTCTATCTCCTTTAATAGAGCCATCCTTCAATTGAGCAATACAAGCAACATTACCTTCATAGATTATCGTTGGATCTCCCTTAGCCATAACTTTTCCACATGCTTCATGAATATGTTTGATTAATGATCTCAATCACACATATTCACGACTTGCCTTGTGAATTGCTATTAACTTCTCATGATTTGAGGAAGTAGCTGTAATCGTTTGTTTTGTTGATCACCAAGATATAACTGTCCCTCCAGATGTGAATATATAGCCTGTTGAAGATTGCGCTTTGTGTGGGTCGGATGAATAACCCACATCCGCATATCCAACTAATTTAAGCCTAGACTCATATGAATAAAATAAGCCTAAATCAGTAGTTCCTCGAAGGTAGCGCATTATATGTTTAATTCCACTCCAATTTCATCTTGTAGGTGCAGCGCTGTATCTTGATAATAAATTAATAGAGAATGCAATGTCAGGTCTTGTGTTATTAGCAAGATACATCAAAGCACTTATTGTGCTTAGATATGGTACTTTAGGACCGAGAACCTTTTCATTATTTTCTCTAGGACTAAAAATAATCCTTTTTCACATCGAGTGAACGTACAACCATTGGGTTACTCAATGGATGTGCTTTGTCCAAATTAAATCATTTCAGGATCTTTCTTTGTAGTTTAATTGATGTACTAAAATTCCTTTTCAAGATGCTCAATTTGCAAACTAAGACACAATTTTGTCTTTCCAAGATCTTTAAACTCAAATTCTTTCTTTAAAGAATCAACTGCTTTTGGAATCTCTTATGGAGTTCCAATAATATTCAAATCATCAACATAAATTAAGATGATAGTAAAATTAGATCCTAATTTTCTTATAAAAGCACATGGACAAATTGAATTATTTTTATATCCTTCTTTCAATAAATATTCACTGAGATGGTTATACCACATGCGCCCAGATTGTTTTAATCCATATAAGGATCTTTGTAACTTTATGGAATAAAGTTCTCATTTGCCATATTTTTCTGCCAATTTTAATCCTTCAGGAATTTTCATATAAGTATCATTATCAAGCGAACCATAAAGGTAAGCTGTGAGAACATCCATCAAGTGCATTTGTAAATTTTCTTGCACTGCAAAACTAATAAGATATCTAAAAGTTATTGTATCCCTCACTGGAGAATATGTCTCCTCATAGTCTATCCCATGTCTTTGGAAAACCTTGTGCAACTAATCTGGCTTTGTATCTTATTATTTCATTTTTCTCATTTCTCTTTCTAAAAAAAACCCCATTTATTACCAACAGGTTTTACATCCTGTGGTGTTTGAACTATTGGTCCGAATACTTTGCGTTTTTCAAGAGAATTCAACTCTACTTGAATCTCTTCTTTCCATTTTTGCCAATCATTTCTACTTTGGCATTCTTCAATAGATGTTGGCTCATGATCCATATTTTCATTTTCAATATTAATCGCAACATTATATGAAAAAATATGGTCTATAACCATTTTATTATGATTCCATATTCTTTTAGTATTGATATAATTTATTTGAATTTCTTCATTTTCAATAGCTTGAGGTATTTGCACTCCAGGTGCTTGTACTTCTTTCGGAAGTGTATTTATATTTGTATCCTCAACTGGAATATCTTCACCATCAATAATTTATTCTTTGAACCAATAGGTCATCCACGCTTCAGGTGAGTTAGAGTATTATCCATAGGTTGTTCTTCAGGAATTTCAGTACGAATTGGCTCATTTACTGCTGGTATATGCGATTTGGTTACTCTTTTAGGATTAGCAAGTGCATCAGGCAACTGATCTGCTAAATTTTGTAGATGGATTATTCTTTGAACTTCTAATTCATAATCATTTGATTTGGGATCCATATGAGAAAGTGATGAAACATCCCATATTATTTTCTTTTCCAAAATTGGGCTCTTATTCTCTCCACCTAATTTTGGGAAAGTGCTTTCATCAAAATGACAATATGTAAATCATGCAGTAGACATATCACTAGTTAATGGCTTAAGATATATAATTATTGATGGAGATTCATAGCCAATATAAATTCCTAATCTCCTTTGAGGACCTATTTTGGTCCTTTGTGGTGGAACAATAGGCACATATACCGCGCAACCAAAAACTCTAAGATGAGAAATACTAGGCTCATGACCAGAAGTTAATTGTAATGGAGAGTAATCATGGTAACTTACTAGTCTTAACCGTATAAGAGATGCTGCATGTAATATTGCATAACCCCAAACTATAGTGGCGAGATTTGTTTGCAAAATTAACGGTCGTGTAATTAATTGTAGACATTTAATAAATGATTATGCTAGACCATTTTGTGTATGAACACATGCTACAAGATGTTCAACTTTTATTCCAATCGACATACAATAATCATTAAATGTTTTAGATGTAAATTCTCCAGCATTATCAAGACGAATTGACTTAGTAGGATAATCGAGAAACTGTGCCCGTAATCTTATAACCTAGCAAATGGCATATTTCGTGAAGATAATAAGCATACATGTGACCATTTAGTTGAAGCATCAATTAAAACCATAAAATATCTAAATGGTCCACATGATGGATGAATTAGTCAACATATATCACATTGTATGGGCTCTAAAAATGATGGCGATTCTGTTCCAACCTTACTCCTAGAAGGTTTTATTATTAATTTTTCTTGCGATCAAGCAGCATAAAATAATTTATTATTTTAAAGAAACTTCTGGTTCTTCAATAGATGCCCATGTGATTTTTCAATAATTTTTCTCATCCTCATCGAACCAGGATGACCTAGTCGATCATACCAAATTTATAAGTATCTGAATCTATACACGTCTGGTTTATAATTAAATTGGCATCGATCATATTAATATATGTGTAGTATAAGCCAGATAAAAGAGTATAAAATTTTTTAAGTATACATTTCTTACTTGAAATTATTTTTGTAACATAAAAACATTCTTTATTGTCTTCACTCATAGTTTCAATGATATCCATTTCTGCGAATATCTTTAAAACTCAATAAATTTCTGTGAGATTTTGGGGAATATAATGCATTATTTATAATAAGTTTTGTTCCCCTTTGCAATAAAATACTAGCTCTTCCAGAGCCTTCAACCATTTTTATTTGTCCCGATATTAATGTAACAGTTGTTTCACCCCTTTTAAGAGTATTAAAATATCTTGTCTCTTTGAGAATAGTATGGGTGGTGGCACTATCTATAATACATAAATTTGCTTCATTTCCCTTAATACCGGGAAAGAATTCATTTTCTTCATTGGAGAAATGAAAGAAGCATTATTATTTATTTATAAATAAACATTACATAAAAAGTACGTTAAACAACAATAATAAAAGCAAATGAACAATAACATAAAATTAAAATATATTAATTAAGAAAAATATATGAAGTAATTATTTAAATTTTTCTTTGCCACTGGTGCTGGGTAGCAGAAAATCATCCAACTCCATATTGGGGATATCAACAGGGTCATAAGCGGGTTCATTATCATCCAATATAAAATTGGTTTCAGTTTCTGCACATTTCTTGAGGGATGCTTGGTATAAGTTTACCAAATGTTTAGCGGTTCTACAAGTTCTTGACCAATGACTAGTCATACCACATCTATGACATTTATTTTCATTATCTTGACCATTATTTCTTTTATCAGATTTTTCAATTTGATTACTCCACTTCTGGTGGTTATTTGTATTTTTCCACTTCGGGTGGAAATTATTATTGTTATTTTTACCATGTTTCCATTTCTGGTGGAAATTATTATTATTATATTCTCTATCACGCTCATTACCACGACCTCTACCTCGACTACGACCATTGCAGCCGTGTCCATTAAAATTATTATCAATTATCGCATTCGCTTCAGGGAATGGATTTGTTCCGGTAGGTTGTAATTCATGGTTTTTTAACACGAGTTGATTTCTCTGTTGTGCTAAAAGAAGAGCAGTAATTAGCTCACTATATTTCTTATAATTTTTTGCTCTATATTGTTCCTGTAATACCATATTATTCAAATGAAAAGTAGAGTATGTCTTTTTCAGTAAATCCTCATCAGTTATTTCCTTTCTACATAATCTTAATGTAGATGTAATTTGAAAAAGTTTAGAATTGTATGCACTAACAGATTCAAAATCTTAAAGTCTTAAGTTTATCCATTCATACTGGGCATTTGTTAGAGATATTTTCTTTAGGTGTTCAAACCTCTACTTTAGTTGTTTCCAAAGATCTGCAGGATCTTTGACAATCAAGTATTCTGATTGAAGTGCTTCGTCAAGATGACGACGGAGAAAAACTAGAGCTATTGCCTTATATTGCGGTGTAGTATTATTATTTTCAATAATAGTATTTTGAAGACTCATTGATTCTAAATGCATTTCTACATCCAGCACCCAAGTAAGATAATTTTTCCCCGATACATCAAGAGGAATAAAATCCAAACTTTTGATATTAGACATATTAAAAATTATAGGTATAATATATGTTTATAGGAAATAAAATAATTATGCGTTACTTTGGATTTATTTGGTGATATCCTTGATCGATAGAGCAAGCTCATGCTGGTACGTGTTGGAAATCGATAATTAACCCAAAGAAATTATAACAAGAATAGAGAGAATCAGAGAATAGGAATTCTTATTACTTTGAATATTTTGGTGTATGAAAAAAGAAAACTAGTACATATTTATAGTAAGAAAATGTGGGACAAAATACAACAAACATTACATTTTAATGATATTTTGTATATGCCTACTAATTAAATAAGGTTAACAATAATACTATTGACTTGATGGCTAGATAAAAGTCCAACAAATAATTCACATCAATTTTACCATCCAGTTTTAACAGCTTTTACGTTTAAAATAATATATACCGTTTTTATTTTTGTATGGGCTAGTGTTTTTCGGCAATGCAAACAGAGTTTTCGACAGATACACAAGTTTGGTTTCAAATGAATTGTGAAAAATCTTAAATATAACTTTGGTTTGAATAGATTTAATTCAATGAATATACTTCAGTGTGGCTTTCTTACAGGTTTAATTTTATCCATATGATACGCAAACTATTGCTATTTTCCCATATGATACAAAATTTAAGTTACTTATATATATCTAAACTCAAGTTGACTTCCAGAAAAAAAAAAGTTGCCCCCAAATTTAATGTCATCTTTCATGTACTTCATCAAGTTTTTGAAAGAGAGAAAATAAAAAAAAAGTAAAATAGTGAAATTGAAAAAAAAATAATTATTAAAATTATCTCATATAAAAAAATTAAATGAAAAATACGGAAGATGAAATAAATTTAGTGACATGTGATGTTTTTTTTACTTCCAATAGACTATATTGTAGTGTATATGATTACCTACTTTGGAACAATTCCTATTGATAAATAAAAATTGTTCTAATTTTGTTATGATAATATTATATGTTCAATTATAAAACCGATTGTTGCGTGGGGATATCATATTGGTGAATTTAGTTTAACAAATACAACAAACAATTTATAAACTGTTATTGATAAAAAAAGAATAGGCGACTTTAGCAAAACAATGCGATATCACATGTAAAGTATAAACAATGTCATATTAGTATCTGGATTGTTATTTATCGATTTTTTTTTAAAAAAATCTTATCATTCTCAATTTTACCTTTAAAAAAGTCACGATTCATTTACTTTAATCATTAATGTTATCATCCTATCTCTATTAATTAATGAGGATATGATTTAGGAAATTAATAAAATGGTCATGAAACCCGATTTCGTTTTTATTTTTTGAATTTTAATTTTCTATTTTTTAAATGTTTTCTTAATGAAAACATAAATAGTTACCCGATTTGTATTTTTAAATTTTAATTTTTTAAATATTTTCTTAATGAAAAACTAAATAGCTACCCGATTATGTTTCTATTTTATTTTTATTTTTATTTTTAATTTTTAATTTTTAAATGTTTTCTTAATGGAAAACTAAATTGTTACCCGATTTTATTTCTATTGTTAGAAAATAATGATCCGGATAAACAATTAAGAAACAATCCGGATCAAGTTTGAAGAAAATAAAAACTTGTAATAACTTAAACATATTATCTCCTAAATCCAAATAGAAGCATCCGATCCAAGTCAAGCCATAAAGACATCCATTGAGGATCATAAAAGTATATAAGCACATAATGAAAGCATCCGGTTAAAGTTTAAAAAGGAAAGAAACTTTAAACCACTAAAAATCAGCATCCGGAAGAACTAATTGTATTAGCATCCTGAATAAGATAGATCCGGAGATATTAAGTCTGAAGACATCCGGAAGAATTAAAAACCTAGACAAAGTGAATAATTCAAAAATTATATTTCTTTCACCTATTGGGTCAGAAAGTCAAAGATAATTTCCCCATATGAATGACAAAAATGATAGCTTGCGCTTTTCAGAAAAGGACAGAAGGACTGACACAGGAAAGAGAAAAAGGTAACAACCTTTTTCACCTAGACCAAAAGGAATGGCGCGTGAAGAGCACGATTCCGGATCTCTGGCATAAAAGTTGGTGAAACATTAAAATCCAAGGAAAACGATCACTAACAGCTTTTCAGCCCCAATCCTAAGGATTTAAACGAGTCAAAATCTGAGTCCAACGGATTGATCAACGGCTCCGGAGGCACCACATCTTACCTGATCAATGGTGACGATTAAATTCAACGGCTACATTTATGATGCAAGCCTATAAAAGGGAAGCTTCACAAGTTGAAAAGTTACTGGTTGTTCTAAGAAAGCATACACAAGAGAATTCACAATAGCAATCACTTACACAATCCCTCCAAGAATCAAACAATTCCAAATCTGTTTGTAAGAATTCCCAAGTGAGTTATAAACTTGAGGAACTCTAAAACAAAAACCTTTGAGAAACAAAGTGTAAAAGTCTCACACTTGGGTGAGTGGTGAGATTGGGATATAGCTTAAAGTTGGTACTTTGAGTGGGATCTCCCTGTAGGACTCAGCTTAGGTTTGGGTAGAAATCTAAGTGGTATATCCTGCTAAAGACAAGAGAACTCAGCTAGAAGTTGGTGCTTCTAGTGGTATATCCTATATCCAGAAGGGGTTACCATCCAGAGACAAATAGTAAGGCTTAATTCCTGCCAGTTGGAAAGGAATTCACTAGTGGAAAAGCTTGAAGAAAGGAATCTCCAAGGACTGGAGTAGGCGGGGCCGAACTAGGATAAAACTTTGTGTTAGATTTTCTTACTCTTTATTTATTTGCATTATTATTCATATTTGCATCATCCAGATCCATCATATCCAGAACATAATCAAACACGCTACACTAAGACTTTTAAAAGTATGTTAATTCCGCGAAAAAGGGTCATTCACCCCTCTCTGACCCTCACAGGGACCAATAAGTCGTATCAGAGCATGTGCTCAAAACTAGAGATCTAACAATCTCAAGTTAAAGGTCCAAATTTTGATCCAAGAACCAAAATGAGTTTTCAAAACTCACAACTCCTTCCCGAGGGTATGTCTATTACCCGTCATCCACACTTCACCGGTGAACACTACACATTTTGGAAAAATTGGATGAAGAACTTCATTCAAGCACAAAGCACGTTAGCACGGATGGCCATTAAAGATGACCCATATGAGCCTACTCACGAAGTAGAGGGTATAACTACCTGTAAGCCATCAAGTTTATGGGATGAGAATGATTATAAGAAATTGCGTGAAAATGCAAATGCTATTGATATACTTTATTGCGCTCTTAGTACAGTAGAATTTAATAGGAAATCTGGATGTGAGACTGCACAAGAGATTTGGCAGAAATTGGAAGTGACCTATGAAGGAACCAACTAGGTCAGAGAAGCCAAAATTGATCTACTTCAGCAAAAGCTTGAGACCTTCAAGATGGAGCCAAAAGAGTCAATCAGTAGCATGAACACTAGATACACAAATCTAGTGAATAAAATGAAGAGGTTCGAAAAAGAAATCACTGAAGTAGAGATGGTAAAGAAGGTGCTCCGAGTCTCACCAAGGAATGGGACAACAAGAAGACTACCATTGTAGAAGCTCATGACTTAAACTTCTATAGTTATGATGAGCTCATTTGTAATCTCTTAACTCAAGAGTTATCCTTGGAGAGATATAGCCAACAAGAGAAAAAGCCTAAAGAATATGAGAAGGCCATTGCACTTATAGCAGACTCTGCTGGATCAGCCTCTTCCGGATCTAATAAGCTACCAAAGGAATCTAACAGCAGCAAAGAAGATATGGCTATCCTGGCCAAATATTTTGATAGATTCCAAAAGAAGAAAGATAGAAGGAGATCAAGAAGATATGAATCCTAAAGATCAAAGGAAGGCACCTCTAGAAGAGACAGGCCACGAAAGGCTTCAAAAGAAAAGAAGGATCCGAAAAAAGAAGCTGCATGTTTTGAATGTGGAGAGAAAGGCCACCTCAGAACCAAATGGCCCATGCTTAAAAGAGATAAGAAACACAAGAAGAAGGCAATGGTGGCCACTTGGAGCAATAGTGAAGAAAGCAGTTGCTCATCTTCAACCGAAGAAGAAGAAACTGCCAACTATGCATTCATGGCACTGACTCATCTGGAAGTAGAATAATCCGAAAGAAATCTATCTAAGAAAGATACTGTACAAATTGAAGAATCATAACCGAAAACATTTATTACTGAGGTAAACTCTCACTCTAATTCTATTTTTAACTTTGAACTTGCTAGAGCTTTAGGGATTGTGATCAAGAATGTGAGGAAGAACACAAAATCTATCGAATCCCTATGAAGACAAGTAATGGAGCTTGTTGAAGATGGTGAAGCATTGGCATAAGATGTTAATTTGATGAGATCCACTAAACACATTATGTGGTTAAAGAAAACTTCCCGAGAAATTAAGTGCATATCTTAAGTGTTAACTTAATGGGGTTAGATAGGGAGCTAACTCTGATGAAGGAAGCATCCGGAAGAAAACCATGTCCTTCTTAACAAAGAAAGAATCCATGACCATCAAATCAAAAAAAGAGGAAACCTCAGAGGCAGCCTCAAGCAAAAAGATTCTCAGTTGCTTAAATGGGAAAAGCTAAGGCTGTATCAAATGAGCAACTGCCAAGCAAAGAAAGAATTACAAAGCAGAAGTTGCACCTCCAACCAGCTTCCGGATACACTACGGACAGACAAGTATAAAGGAAGCTGGATATGTTGGAAACTATACAAAGGAGGATCTCAAGAACATCTAGAAAAAGCATGAGCAAAGCAGACCCATCTCAGGGTGCAGGTTTTGTAGGAAAAACAATCATATTACTAAATTGTGTAGATTAAAAATTGGTTATTGTGATGTTTATCCTTGGCCTGAAATGGTTGGTACATATTGATCTCTTTAGTCCAATCAAACCATTGTGTTTAGCTAGAAGAGAATATACGATGGTCATTGTGGATGACTATTCTTGCTATACCTGGGTTACTTTGCTAGCTAGGAAAGATGAAGCCTTTGACCAATTCTCAAAAATATTCATCCGGATAGAAGTAGAACAGGGCATAAGCATTGTACGCATCCGGAGTGATAATGGTAGCGAGTTAAAAAATAAGCACTTTGTTGAATTTTATGACTCCAAGGGCATTGAGCATAACTTTTCTACTCCTCATACACCTCAACAAAATGGGGTTGTTGAAAGAAAAAATAGAACCTAAGTTAAAATGGCCCGGACAATGGTAAGTGGAAACAATCTGCCTAGATATTTTTGGGGTGAGGTCGTAAACACAGCATGCTACATCATAAATAAAGCTCTCATTAGAAAAACCTTAGATAAGACCCCATATGAAATCTGGAAGGGAAGGAAACCCAAGATTGGATATTTCAAAGCCTTTGGATGTAAATTCTACATCCTGAATGATAGAGAGGAATTAGGAAAATTTGATACCTAGTCCGATGAAGCAATTTTCCTTGGCTACTCAACACATAGCAAAGCTTATAGAGTCTATAACAAATGAACCCAAACTGTGGTAGAGTCAATACATGTAGATTTTGATGAGACTAACCATGTAGGAAGAAGAAGCTCAAATCTGAAAGATTTAATTCTGGAAGCTAAAAACACTGGAGAAAAGGAACAAGTACAGATTCTAGATTCCTTCTAGATCAAGAAATATAAGGAAGAAGATAAAGGAATCAATCTTAACTCAGAAGTTCCACAAAGTTATCTTAATCACCATGAGATAAACTTTAAGGACAATCAAGAAGAGGTTATAGTAGTTAAGGAACAAGCTCTAGACCAGTATGAAGATCTTTAAAGGGAAATCCGGACTCACAGAAATCATCCTGTAGAAGCCATTTTGGATGATGTCCAAAATCTAATGAGAACTAGAGGACAACTCAACTGGATGATGAGCCATGCTGCCTTTATCTCCCTCATTGAGCCAAAGAAATTCCAAGATGCTGAAGGAGATAAAAGCTGGATGATGGCCATGCAAGAAGAAATAGATCAATTCACCAGGAATGATGTATGGGATCTAGTGGCACCACCAAAGAGAAAGCCAATCATTGGAACCAAGTGGGTATTCCGGAATAAGCTAGATGAATCCAGAGTTTTGGTGACAAACAAAGCAAGATGGATTGCCCAAGGCTACAATCAATAGGAGGGAATTGACTTTGAATAAACTTTTGCTCCTATAGCAAGATTGGAGGCAATCCGGATTCTATGTGCTTTTGCATCATTTATGGGATTCACATTGTTCCAAATGGATGTCAAAGTGCATTCCTAAATGGAGTCATTTAAGAAGAAGTCTATGTCAAACAGCCACCTGGGTTTAAAGACTCAAAGCATCCGAATCATGTATACAAGTTGAAGAAAGCCCTTTATAGATTAAAGGAAGCACCAAGAGCTAGGTATGAGAGACTCACCATATTTCTCATATCTAGGGGGTACATCTAGGGCAAGGCAGATACAACTCTCTTCATCAAGAAGAAGAAGGATGATGTGATTCTAGTCTAAATCTATGTTTATGACATCATCTTTGAGGCAACAGATGAAAAGATGTATGAAGAATTCAACACTTAAATGCAGAAGGAATTTGAGATGTCAATGATGGGAGAGCTCAATTTCTTCCTTAGTCTATAAATCAAGCAGAGTCCGAATGGGATTTTCATTAATCAATCTAAGTATACCAAGAAAATTATAAAGAAGTTTGAAATGGATAATAGTAAGCCAATGTTCACTCCCATGGGTTCTGCTATAGTCCTATTAAAGGATTGTGAAAGAGAAGAAGTAGATCAAAAGCTCTATAGAGGAATGATTAGGTCACTATTGTACTTGACAGCTAGCACACCTAACATACATTATACAGTTTGCTACTGTGCAAGATACCAATCCAATCCTAAGGATTCACATCTTAAAGCAGTAAAGAGAATCCTTAGATATCTCCTAAGAGCCACTAAGGTTGGAATATGGTATCCTAGTGATGGAAATTTCACACTCTAAGGATTCACTGGTGCAGATTATGGCAGAGACACTTTTAAGAGGAAGAGTACATCCGGAGGTTGCCACTTTCTTAGAAACTACTTGGTATCATGGTATAGCCAGAAGCAAACTTCAGTTACTTTATCAACCACAGAAGCTGAATATATGGCAACAGGAAGTTGTGTAGCTTAACTCCTATGGATCAAGCAATAACTGGAAGATTATGGAGTTTAATTCAAATGTGTTGAAGTGATGTGTGACAACAAAAGTGCCATTGATGTGTCAAAGAATCCAGTGTTCCATAGCAGGATGAAGCATGTAAACATTAGGCATCATTTCATCCGGGATCATGCAATAAAGAAAGATGTTGCAATGGTATACATTCCAACCAATGAGAAAAGAGTAGATATCTTTACTAAGCCATTAAGTAAAGATCAATTCAACAAGCTAAGGGAATCAATTGGAAAGTCCAATCCAATTTGAAGAAAAATCCAAAAGCAAATCAAGGATTAGTTTGGACTTTTTCTAGTCAAGGAGTCAAAAAGAAAAGAAGAAGTAATTTTAACTCTGGATCCGAAACAAAGACTGCCAACTCAGCAGACAGAAAGGACAAATGGCAGTAAAAGTGCTGAAAAATAACTGTACATGTTTTGAATTTCAAACATTTTTTGGGCATCCAATGCACGGCGAAAAACTTCAATTATTTTGGAAAATAAACTATTCAAATTCTTCGGTTAAACGCCATTTACCTCTCTCATAAATTTCACTTAACACGTCATCAATCCAGTCAAAATTAACGGTGTCCGGATTACCATTATTCTCTCACTTTGGGAATTCTATAAACCTCCCCAAAAAAAATCCCTCTTCTTCTTCAGTAAGTAATTTCCTACTGTTACTCTGTAAATTTCAAAACTCAGAACCCTAATTCTCAAAACCTTCTCAAAATCTTCAAATGGCTTCAAATCAACTTACTACTCCTCCTCCCAGATGTAGTTTCAATGAATCCGATCTCAAAGATGAGGATTTTTCCCCTCTCAAATGGAAAATCCTAGATCTGTTGTACCAACAGACTATCTAGGAGATAATTTTCTATTCACCACTGACCCATACTCGCAACTAATCTAGGACTAATCCCTTGATGATTTTCTCAAGATCAATTGTCCTACCTAGCCGGATTTGGTAAGAGAATTCTATGAAAATATGAGAGTTCACTCATACTATGATGCTCTCAGAACTTCAGTTTAAGGGAAGGTGATTACTGTCATGCCAGAATTCTTTGTAAAAAATCTCAATATAAAGAATAAAGGAGTCCAATTAAGGAATGATGGGGATGAACTCCGAGTTAAATACAACCCAAAGAAATGGCTTCTAGCCAACTATTTTAGAGATAAACTCCACATACTGGCCAGAGACACCGAAATTCCTCTAACATGTCATGGTAAAACTAGTCCTTATCCATAAAGGATCTACAGCCAATGCCTCATCATTTTAATACCGTGTTTTACAGCATTGCGTGGATAGCAGGGTTGTAAACATGCCTGTATTGATCACTCACTTCCTAAGGTAGCATAGAAATTCGCATGGTGCCCTCATCATCAGAATCTTATTAGCAAATGAAATCAATTTAACCAGAGTCCAATCTATCCAAGGGAAGGAGATTATGGAAAAGAACTTCAGAAAGCTAAGTTTTAGAGAAACTTGGGATGAAGAAAAAGTTGTACGATTGAGGGAAGAAAAGGAGAAGACTAGAGCCCGAAAGGCAAGAGCTAACATTGCTCTGAAAGCTAAAAGAGCCAGAACTACTAAACCCAAGGCTCAAAGAAAGGTCAACTTAAAGCTTGTAGTAGAGGAAGATGAGGATGAGGATAGAATTCCTCTCACACAGCTGGTGAAAACTATACTGGAACAACCTAAGAAGCCAAGAGGTAGGCTTATAAAAGTTGCTGATAAAATGAAGAAGCCAATTATAAACTGGAAGTAAGAGAGAACATAGCAGTAGGAAGGATACAAGAAGGGGCAAAACAAAGTATTGAAGATATCCTAATAGAGGAAAATGGGTTTAATAGTGAAGAGATCAGAGATGGGGAACCATCATCCAAAAGGCAGCTCTGGAAGAGGGGATTGACATTCAGAGAAGCTTTAAAGGCAAAAAAAGCAAGAGCAAAGCTCCCCCATAAAGAAGCCTGCTGCCGGAATAACCATTATAGAACCAACTCCCAAAGCAGCCACTCCGATTGACTTAAGTAAGGGAAAGGAGCTTGTAGTGTTCACTCAAAGGCCAATGCTCTAAGATAATATATTCCTGGAAGACCCTCAATTTACTGAAATGATGTTAGCTTTCCAGGATAACCAGAAGATAAATTTATTGACTAAGGAGGGACCCGGAGGCTCATTCGGAGCAACAAAATTAGAGAGTCCACCTATTCTCTTAGCTCCAAAAGATCTTGCTCTTCTTAATGAAGCAAATTATCAAGATGAGGACTTATTCAACTTCTAGGCCAAATCAGGGCCTCTTCTCGTAAATCTGCTAAACATAAATCCTGAGGTTATGGAAATAGAAAGTCCTGAAAATGCAATAGGAGGGAATGGTGATGATAATACCACCATTCTGGGGACAAGAGATATTATGGTTTCAAGTCCTTTACATGCATTAGGAAGGGAGACTGAGGACAGTTCCAGTCTTCTGGACGTGGAGATTTCGGAGTAGAATGAAGAAGAAAATGCAGAACCTCAACCAGAAAATCAGATAATCATTCTTCCATCTATCCCTACTGCTGAGGAGATTCCGGTAGCTAATGCCTTCGAGATAGAAGATAACTTGGGTGCAGACTCTCAAACTGCATCTAAGGATGACTAGTCTAACCCGGAACATAGAGTTTCGGAGGAGGGAGTTAGTTTGAGATCCACAGAGCACACTTATGAAGTGGACTCTAAGTACGAGGCTACTCCGGAGGCTAGGTTGGAAGAGAAGAAAAAAGAAGAAAAGTCAGCCTCTAAGGAATCTAGTGCTAAGGATACATCCGGTTTAGAAGACACAGAAACAAGTTCTAGGTCAGAGGAAACATCCTCCTCTAAAGAGCCACCCAAAAAGCCTACTCCCAAGTAAAATCCTGCAATAGTTGATAACTTGACCACTACCATTAAAATGATTCAAGAAGTGGCAGAGAAACGTGAGGAGAGCTATGTCAAAAGGACCCTTCAAAGCAACTGCTCTCAACTTAAGGCCGTAGAGAGCATCGTTAATGAAAAATCACTTGCTTCGGACTTGAAATATGAATTGGGAGAAATTAAGGGGATTGTACATCGTATTGAAAGAAGAATGCAAGGGTATCCATTAGTAGAGCAGATTGCAGAAGCTTCATTGTCTAAAATCACTCTAGTGTTCAATCAAATCGATACCAATATTGCAGGAGCAAATCGCTCTACAGACCGGGCTATCATCGGAGAAGATAATAATTGTGCAACTCTAATGGACAAAATCACCTCTACCTCCATGAAAATTACAAACGAGCTTAAAGAATATTTTGATAGCAAGTTTGAAAACTTGGAAAAATTCATTCCTAGAGCAGTTGCATAATGAGGGAAAGAAATTACCCCCGGACTTACCTTGCTAAATGAGGAGCATCAAGCTATACAAGAAATGCTCACAAATTTCCTTGATGAAGCTTTCCCTAAACTGCTGAAGAAGTAAGTGGATGAGATCAGTGAGGACATTGGCAGCCATGCATCCAGTACTAATGATCTAATAAAAAAAATCTTCAAGAGGCTTTTCACAAGGATCTCACTATGCTCAACACAACCATCCACAATGTCTGAAGAGATATCTTCCTAGATATGGATGCTTTAAAGTCAGGTATGGTAAATCTCTCCATCTCCTCCTTTGGATCCTCATTTTCTGTTCCAGACTGTCTTCTCATTCTTGTGGTTTATAATTTAGTCTAGCACATAGGAGGTACTAGTTTCTTTAGGTATAAGTGCAGTCTAACTCTTCTCAAGTGCATGTTTCCCTATTTTGATAAGGAGGACCAAGATCATGCCTTGAAAATGATTCCTTCAATGACTAAATCTTACAAGGAACTCCAGAACTCAACAAGGCCACTCAGCCTTCTTCTGGCAATGGTTGATACAATAATTGAAAAGCGCCTACAAGGTAATGTGGATTACTCTGTCTACTCAGATGCATGTCAAAAGAGCTGGGATGGCAAATCATATATGATTATTGACCCCCAATCTGATGCAAACCAAAAGGGGGAGAAGAGCCAATGAAGCAAAGGAAAAGGAAAGAGGGGGAGTTATCCAAAAGTGGCAGCAAATGAAGAAATCATCTATAGAATAGCTATTTTTTTATCAAATGTAAAAATCTGTACTAGATAGTTCTATTTTCACTTATATATTTCTGTAATTATAATTTCGAAACTTCATGAGGTTAACTGTTGTTAACAATAGAACTATATATAGTAAAAAACTTATACTTAAAATTGCTTCTAAATATAATCTGTAACTGTACTTCAAAATTTAGAAGCTAGAATTCAAAAAAATTGGGGGAGCTAGGATGCTTAGATTATGGGGGAGTAAAACTTGTAAATGACTAAGTATCAAGAATCATACTTAGCTCATAAAACTCCTTTTCCATGTGCTTAGTTTTATTTTCATCAAATAGGGGAGATTGTTAGGAAATAATGATCCGAAAAAACAGTCAAGAAACAATCCAGATCAAGTTTAAAGAAAACAAAAACTTATAATAACTTAAACATATTATCTCCTAAATCCAAATGGAAGCATCCGATCCAAGTCAAGCAATAAAGACATCCATTGAAGATCATGAAAGTACCTAAGCACATAATAAAAGCATCCGGTTTAAGTTTGGAAAGGATAGAAACTTTAAAATGCTAAAAATTAGTATTCGAAAGAACTGATTAAATTAGCATCCGGAATATGATAGATCCGGAGATATTAAGTCTGAAGACATCCAGAAGACTTAAAAACCTAGACAAAGTGAATAATTCAAAAATTACATTCCTTTCACCTATTGGGTCAGAAAGTCAAAGATAATTTTCCCATATGAAAGACAAAAACGATAGCTTGCGCTTTTTAGAAAAGGACAGAAGAACTGACATAAGAAAGAGAAAAAGGTAACAACCTTTTTCACTTAGACTAATAGGAATGGCGCATGAAGATCACGATTTTGGACCTCTGGCGTAAAAGTTGGTAAAACACTAAAATCTAAGGAAATTGATCACTATCAACTTTTCAGCCCCAATCCCAAGGATTTAAACGGGTTAAAATCTGAGTCTAACGGGTTGATCAACGGCTCTAGAGGTGCCACATCTTACCTGGTCAACGGTGAAGATTAAATTCAATTTCAACAACCCACAATGGCTACATTTATGATGCAAGCCTATAAAAGGGAAGCTTCACAAGTTGAGAAGGTGCTGGTTGTTCTAAGAAAGCATACATAAGGGAATTCATAATAGCTATCAATCCCTCCAAGAATCAAACAATTCTAAATCTATTTGTAAGGAATCCCAAGTGAGTTATAAACTTGAGGAACTCCAAAACAAAAACCTTTGAGAAACAAAGTGTAAAAGTCTCACACTTGGGTACAGTGAGATTGGGATATAGCTTAAAGTTAGTGCTTTGAGTGGGATCTCCTCGTAGGACTCAGCTTAGGTTTGGGTAGAAATCTAAGTGGTATATCCTGCTATAGACAAGAGGACTTACTTAGAAGTTAGTACTTCTAGTGGTATATCCTATATCCAAAAGGGGTTACCATCCGGAGACCAATTATAAGGCTTAATTCCTCCCAGTTGAAAAGGAATTCACTAGTGAAAAAGCTCGAAGAAAGGAATCTCCAGGGATTGGAGTAGGCGGGGTCGAACCAGGATAAAACTTTGTGTTAGATTTTCTTACTCTTTATTTATTTGCATTATTATTCATATTTGCATCATCCAGATCCATCATGTCCGGAATATAATCAAACACGCTACACTAAGACTTTTAAAAGTTTGTTAATTCAGCGAAAAGGGTCATTCACCCCTCTCTGACCTTATTTAGACCCTTACAGGGATCAACAAGTGGTATCAGAGCAAGTGCTCAAAATTAGAGATCTAATAATCTCAAGCTAAAGGCCCAAATTTTGATCCAAGAATCAAAATGATTTTTTAAAACTCACAACTCCTTCTCGAGGGTATGTTTATTACCCGTCCTTCACTCTTCACTGGTGAACGCTACACGTTCTGAAAAAACTGGATAAAGAACTTCATTCAAGCATAAAGCATGTTAGCATGGATGGCCATTAAAGGTAGCCCATATGAGCCTACTCACAAAGTAGAGGGTATAACTACCCGAAAGCCATCAAGTTTATAGGGTAAGAATGATTATAAGAAATTGCATGAAAACGCAAATGCTATTAATATGCTTCATTGTGCTCTTAGTGCAATAGAATTTAACAAGATATCCGGATGTGAGACTGTACAAGAGATTTGGCAGAAATTGGAAGTGACCTATGAAGGAACCAACAAGGTCAGAGAAGCCAAACTTGATCTACTCCAACAAAAGCTTGAGACCTTAAAGATGGAGCCAAAAGAGTCAATCAGTAGCATGAACACTAGATACAGAAATCTAGTGAATGAAATGAAGAGTCTCGAAAAAGAAATATCTGAAGTAGAGATGGTAAAGAAGGTGCTTCGGAGTCTCACCAAGGAATGAGACAACAAGAAGACTACCATTAAAGTAGCTCATGACTTAAAATTCTATATTTATGAAGTGCTCATTGGTAATCTCTTAACTCAAGAGTTATCATTGGAGAGATATCGCCAACAAGAGAAAAATCCTAAAGAAAAGAAGAAGGCCATTGCACTTAAGGCAGACTCTGCCAGATTAGCCTCTTTCGGATCAGATAAGTTACCAAAGGAATGTAACTACAACAAAGAAGATATGGCTATGTTGGCCAAATATTTTGATAGATTCCTAAAGAAGAAAGATAGAAGGAGATCCAAAAGATATGAATTAAAAAGATCAAATGAAGGAACCTCTAGAAGAGATGGGCCAGGAAAGGCTCGGAAGAAAAGAAGGAGAAGCTACCTGTTTTGAATATGGAGAGAAATGCCACTTCAGAATCAAATGCCCCAAGCTTAAAAGAGATAAGAAACATAAGAAGAAGGCAATGATGGCCACTTGGAGCAATAGTGAAAAAAGCAGTTGGTCATCTTTAATAGAAGAGCCAGTTGTGCATTCATGACACTGACTGATCCGGAAGCAGAACAATCTGGATAAAATCCATCTAAGTAAGATACTATACAAATTGAAGAATTAGAATGAGAAACATCAAGTACTGAGGTAAACTCTCACTCTAATTCTGTTTCTAACTTTGAACTTATTAGACCTCTAGGGATTGTGATCAAGAATGTGAGGAAGAACACAAAAGCTATCAAATCCCTACGAAGACAAGTAATGGAGCTCACTGAAGATGGTGAAGCATTGGCACAAGATGTTAATTTGATGAGAGCCACTAAACACATTGATGTGGTTGAAGAAAACTTCCTAAGAAATCAAGTGCAGATCTTAAGTGCTAACTTGATGGGGTTAGATAGGGAGCTAACTCTGATGAAGGAAGCATCCAAAAGGAAACTAGGTCCTTCTTAACAAAGAAAGAATCCAAGATCATCAAATCAAAAATAGAGGAAACCTCAGAGGCAGCCTTTAGCATAAAGATTCTCAGCAGCTCAAAAGGGAAAAGCTAAGGCTATATCAAATGAGCAACCTGCCAAGCAAAGAAAGAATTATAAAGCATAAGTTGCACCTCCAACTAGCATCCGGATACACTCCGGACAGACAAGTATATAGGAAGCTGGATATGTTGGAAACTATGGAAAGGAGGATCTCATGGAGATCAAGAAGAAGTATGAGCAAAGCAGACCCGTCTCAGGGTGTAGGTTTTGTGGGAAAAATAATCATATTACTAAATTGTGTAGATTAAAAAATGGTTATTATGATGTTTATCCTTGGCCTGAAATGGTTGATAACCCAAGAGGACTTAAACAAATGAAACTTTGACATGTGACATTATCTTTTAAAAACTCAGATTTTCTTTAATTGTTTACTAAAAACTAATACTTCTCTCAAAGCTTCACTTTCCATGGCTATTTAGGCTTTGTTTGGGAGGGGGAATCTCAGGATATGGTAAAAGGAATGAGTTTACCCTCTTTGGGTTGGAGAATTCATGTTAATAGGCTGGAAAGGAAGGGAAGCCTTTCCTTTAGCTTCCAACAATCTCAATCCCACCAATTTGGTGGGATTCAAGGGGAAGGGGTGCAAAATTACAATTTTGCTCTTTTAATTTTAATTTCTTTACAAATATAATTACTCTAGAGGATGTTTTAGTAATTTTATTTCCATAGTCCTTTATAAAACCGTCTCTTCCTCCCAAACATAATATTACTCAATCCTTTATGATCTCATCCTTTAATTTACCATCCATTCACTTCCTTTCCTTTATAATTCTTGCATCCCTTGCTCCCAAATAAAGCCTTAGGGGAGGAATATATGGTTGAGAAAAGAGAAAAACATGGATTAAACAACTTTCCAAATCAGTATACTCCATTTACTCAACTAGAATAATCAATTACTCAAAATCCATATCAAAACAGAAATGATAGTGTTGCAAAATAGAGAAATTCAAATGGAAGTTGGTGTGTACTCATTGTGACATTTTTTTAGGAAGGAGGATTGTACTATCAATTAAGCAAAGGAACAATACAAGAAAGGGGATTTAACAACCATTCCCCCTCTGTAGACTCAACGTCAATAGCTCTTGCTAAATAATGTGCAACAATGTTATTAGTTCTAGTTACACAACTAAATAAGCACGACACAAAAGATTGTGCTATAAACTTACAATCCTGAATAATAGAAAAAAAGCATGAAAGACCGGGCTCCTAAGAAATAAGAGCCTCATATAAAACCCAACAATCGAATTCCAATGCAATATGAGTATATTGGAGAGATTTCAACCACGATAAAGCCTCTCGAACCAAACGGGCCTCGGCTTCCATTATAGAAATATATGGTGTTAACCCTCCTGATTTTGCAGCAATAAAAATACCCATAGAATTTCGAATCATCGCTCAAAAACATGTAGTCTCACCATTATTAAAGATAGCCGCATTGGTATTACATTTTAGAAATGGCGTTAAGGGTGGCTGCCACAGCTGAACTTGCTCTTCGGGACTTATCCTTGGTGGTTGTTACTGTCTAGGGTGTCTGACCTGCTGCTGTGCCTCACCCTCAGCCGTAGTCTAAACTAGCTGCTGCCTAGATGACGCAAATCTGCCCCTTAAATGCTCAGATGAAGACCTATCCATCAGACCACCATTTTGAACACCCAAACCTGCTGCATTCCACTAATTTTTAGTGGCCATGGCAAGACGATGAACTGTAACAGGCTGAGGTGATACATGTTGCCACAATGCTTCATTTCAAGAGTTCCACAGGGCCTAAAGAATAGCCAAAACCTGTTGGAGAAAATCAGTGGAACCATTCTTTAACCAAACATAAAGTAAACGAACAATGTCCATATCATGAGTTATCAAGAAGTGTTGATTAAAAATGGCCCAAACTTGCTTTGCTAAGTTACAATGAAGAAATAGATGAGATGCATCCTCTAAGCTGAGGAAACATAAGCAACAATACCCTTCATCCAAAATATAGTGTTGTAATAATTGCATTCTTACAGTTAACACATTAGTCAAAATTCTCTATAAAAAGATTCGAATCTTAGATGGCACTTGCAATTTCTATAAGTTATTCCATCGATAATTTAAAATAGGTTCTTGAAAAAATCGAGTGATAGATAAAGATCGATATGCACTCTTGACTAAGTACAATCCCGAAACTTCTAATGGCAAAAAAGGAGTATTGACTCGAGTAGGATTGGGAATCAGAGTATTGACGATTAACTCAGCTTCTCTATTGTGAAAAGATGCAATGATTTTAGAGATATCCCAAGAACCATTGGTAGTTAACCATTCAACCTTTTTATCTTCTAAAACATTGCTATCCATACCCACCACATGAATACGATCCACATAATTAACCCAAACATCATCAATAATAGAGATATTACGACCGTCACCAACTTGCCATCTGATTTGAGATCTAACCAACTCCAGACTAGAAAAATGCTACACCACACATAGCTTGGTGAGTCAGTCAATTGAGATGATAAAATAGAATGATTCATAAAATATCGAGACTGAAAGACTCTACTAACAAGCGATTCTGGATAAAGAAGGAACCTCCAAATTTGTTTTCCCAGTAATGCTGTATTGAAATCAATAAGATTCGTAAAGCCCATTCCCCATTGTGTTTTAGGTCTACAAAGAATTTCCCACCGTTGCCATCTAATTCCCTATCTATCTCCATTACTCGAAGCCCATTAAAACGAATTTAGCAGCTTATGAATAGTATCTCACAAACTAACTGGAAGGCGAAAAAGGGAATAGTGTAAGTAGGTATAGACTGAAGGACCAACTTAATCAAGACTTCTCTTCCCCCCAGCTCAAATATTTAGTTCTCCAGGAATTGATCTTTTTCCAAATGCGATCCTTAATGAACCCAAATGAGCTAATTTTTCTCCTTTCAATACTCATAGGCATGCCTAAATACTAAGACGTACAAGCGGCTATTGGGATATTAAAGAAATTGCAAATTACTTGCTTATAACAGTCGTCTAAATTAGCACTAAAAGCAATCAAGGATTTATGAAAATTAACCTGTTGACCAGATGCTCTTTCATATGACCGAAGGCAATTCTTAATATGATTGCACTTGTCAAGAGAAGCACGAAAAAATAAGTAACTGTCATCAGCAAAAAATAAATGGGAGACAGGTAGGGTAGATTGTGCCACCTTACAGCCATGAATAAAACCTCGTTTTCTAAGTGTGATAAGGCCGATGAAAAACCTTAAGCACAAAGAATGAAAAGATAGGGGGATAATGGGTCCCCCTGCCTTAAACTCCTTTCTAGAATAACATTACCAAAGCAATGACCACTAGTCGTGAAAGAGTATCGAACAGAGGAAATGCACATCAACATCCAATTAACCCAAACATCTGAAAACCACATTTTCACTAACACAGCTCTAACATAAGCCCATTCAATCCTATCATAAGCTTTAGCCATGTCTAACTTCAAAGCAACTACCCCCTTAATGCCCCTAGTTTTTCGATGTAAATAATGTCCCACTTCATTGGCAATTAAGCCATTATCTGTAATCAATCGACTAGGCAAAAACACACTTTGAGACTCAGAAACAACATCATCAAGGACTCCTTTTAAGCGATTAGCTAAAAGTTTAGACAAAATGCGATAAAGAAAATTGCATAAAGCAATTGGCCGATAGTCAGCCACATGCAAATGATTTGGTGACTTTTGGATTAACATAATATTCGTATCATAAAGGAAATCAGGCAAAGACCCAGAAAGCAGTATGTCGGACAAACATGTAAATATGTCATCACCAACAAGACTCCAATAAGTTTGATAAAAACCTGGGTTAAAGCCATCGGGACCTGGTGATTTATCTGGGTGAATTGCAAACATAGCATCTTGAACTTCCTCCTTTGTCAATTCTCGACAGAGGTCTATATTTTGATCATACAAAACCCGGGCATCAATATGATGGATGAAAGTAAGGTCCAACTGATCTGATTTCATAAAAAGGTGTTGGTAAAAATCATTAATATATTCCTCCAACCCCTCACCCCATCTTACTTGACAACCTTGGTCATCTGTCGACGATTCAATCACATTTTTCCTTTTTCTACTGGAAGCATGTGAGTGAAAAAAATGAGTATTATTATCTCCATTCCAAAGCCATCTAATTTTTGATCGTTGCTTCTAGTAAACTTCTCTCTCATTATACATTACAGCTAATTCACTCCTAGCAGCGAAGTAGTCGACCTTATAAACATTCTGTCCATGACGAAATTGCTGAATTTTTGCTTTACAACACGCCATCTGCTGCTGAAATTCATCTCAGTCAGTCCTGCTTTAGGTCTGCAATTTTCCAGCCACTACACGTAATCTGTCCGCCACTTGAAGACCACTTGCATTCTCCCTAGTCTGACTGATCAACTCTTGACATTCCTCACGTAAACGCCATTCATTATTAAATCTGAAAACTAGAATTGCCACCCCTGAAATAGTCCATTCATGAAGGAATAGTGCATCGTGATCACTCATCGCGTACAAATATATCGAATAATATGGTTGGGAAAGCTTCTAAACCACTGCTCATTCGCCAGACCCCTATCAAGCCACTCTTATAAAATTATCTCACCATTTTTAGGACGTTCCTATGTGAAAGGAAAACCCAAGAAACCCATGTCAGTAAGTCTGCATTCATCAATCACTTATTGAAAGGCTGAAATACCTGCAATAGAAGGAGCTGCCCCGCCTTATTTCTCCCTCACATTTAGAAGCTCATTAAAAACCCCTAGAACTGTCCATGGCTCATTATCCACTATTGCTAATTATTTTAAAAGGTCCTACGATAAATGCCTTAAATGCAAACTCGAATGGCCATAGAATCCAGTAAATCGCCACGATATTGAATTCACAACTATAGATGCATCAATATAAAATAAGCTATAGCTCCTCAACCGAACCGAACTCAAAGAATCCCAAATCCATGCCACACCACCCCCCCAAACCGCTTCCTCTAACTAAAAATGAATTAGGATAGCCAATTTCCCAACAAATAAACTCCATTCTAGATCAAGAACATCTCACTTCCAACAAGAAAATTAATCTAGGCTTTAATCGGACCGCCAACTCCCTTAATTCCTGAACTGCTGCTGCCTGGCCCAATCCATAATAGTTCTAACTAAGCACATAAATGACTCCCGATGGGTCTGCACCTCTGTAGAACCCGCCTCTAATTGTAAGAAAGATCCATTGATAATTGCGTTTGAACATGAAAACTCAGCAGATGTAGAACTACCATATATAACCCTTTTCCTTTTAAGTTCAGAAATAATTTCCATCTCTTCCACTTGCCCCCCAGCTTTTGCCTCCATAGACTTTAATAGGGTTGTAAAGTTTTTGTCTGCATTTGGCACTATGAAATGCCTACTGCTCTCTTTACCAGGCTGGTTTACTTTAGCTCTATTAATCAATTGTCGCTGCTGCCCATCGCAAACCGTCAACTGTTGTTGCCCTTGATTCACCATTTCAGCCACTTGATCCCTACAACCTTCCATATTAGCCATTTGTCCAATATCATCCCCAGAAACTGTGTTACTCTGACCCTCATCAAGAATCTGCTCATTCGGGATTTGATTTGCTGAAGAAAAGCAAAGCTTGCGATCACCCGGCTTAGCAACAATAGGTTTAGTCACCGCACGAATGGAAGTGTCATACTTCAGAACCCGCTTGTCAGCATCCGCATCAAATTTTAAATCACAGAATTTATCGGAGTGGCCTATAATACCACAGAAGAAACAAAAATAAGTAAGTCGCTCGAACTTGAACTTTATAAAATTCCACTCACCATCGGGTTTTTTAATCCTCATTTTTGTTCTCACAGGCTTTTGAATATCATTACTCACTCGCATCCGCAAAAAAGGTTTCTAGCACCCATCGATTGCCTTAGAGTCCACCTGTACAAAAGTTCCCACAAAATTCCCTATATTTTTTTTGTAATTTTTTCAGTCCAAAAACATGCTTGCAGATCATACACTTGAATCTAGAATTCTGTCTCAAACATGGCCACTGATGATGGATTAACACCTAGATCAAATCTCTTCACAACCACCAATTTTTGCTCGAATGACCAAGGTCCCTCTATTAGAATCTTGGTGACATCCGATTCATGAAATAGCTTCAAGCATTAGATAGCCGGTGCAATCTCTTGAATATCAATCTTCTTCACAGGACGCCAAAAACCAGCCATGGTATCACGAAATGCTTTCATGTTAAAGGGCTTATCCGAAATTACCTTGGCTATCAGAAGAAAGTTGGAGTGGCAGCCATCCACAATGACATCAGTCTCATCGCACACGAAACCCTCTTCGTCATCCCAGTCCTCTATCGTCAGTTTTGCCATATCATCCGTTGCCATGATTGATAAAGCAATTAAGAAAAAACAGTTTTCTTGATGGAGTCTGGAAGATTGGAAACAAAATGGAATAAAAACACCACAATCAGGAAAACAAAAAATCCTAGAGAATCAAAGAGAAAGACAACGCACAGAAATCAAAGCCCTACAGGTCAGAACCCAAGGGAGAAGGAACCCTAGAAGAGGGAGAACTCGACTTTATTACTCAAACCCATTTAGGCGTGGATTCATGTTTGAAGCAGGGGAATCCGTGTGAAACTAAACCAAGTTGATATTGATTGTGAGAATCTGGTAATTAAATCATCTCTAAAATAGCAAAAAGGCAGTTGCAAGATTATGAAGAAACAGAGGAGCTGCTTACCATCGTGTTGGCCTTCAAAAACCCTAGAAATTTAGGATGATACTCATTGTGACATTGCATCAAACACTTTATATGCAAATACTCATCTATTAACAACATCGAATCTTCTTTCAACTTTTGGCAGCCATTCATCAACCAAATATTATCAAAATTAATGAACAAGAAGTAATTCAAAAAACAATAATGCAAATACCTTATGTCGTTAGCAAGTAAGCTCGACGTCAGGCTTATTGTCGGAGGAATCGAAGCTGCTGTTTGGAATCACACCGCCTTTAATCGCCATCATATTCTCTTCAGGTAAGCCGACACTGTGGCTTATGGATCATTCTGAGAAAGAGATTCGAAAATCAGAGTCGCTAAATAGCCGAAAGCCACGTCGGAGAGGAGTTCGATCACGTTGGACTCCATATCCTAATAATCAAATCTAAATCCCGTCATCGTCATTTCCATTTAAAATGAACATCATTTTATGTGAAAGGCTGTAGGTTTCCATTATTTGATTTTGGCTGTAGGTTTCCATTATTTGACTTTTAGAATGAAATGGGGGGTTTCATCTTACTGGTTTTGTTCATAGACGATAAGTGGAAATATGTATTGATAGATCATGCTTTTATGTGCTTAAATTATAAAAAAAAAGATAGTTTTTTTTATCAAATTTGAGAGCAATCCCAGGTTAGCAACGAATTAGGGAAGAAGTTGGAGCATTTGGCAAGAAAAATGGGAACAAATTGGAGGGAAAATCTAGCTGAACATTGCCCATAATGGTGATGTGACGTACATCAGGAAAGAGTGTAAGGGTGGAGAAAGTGACTACAAATACCACCATGAGGCGACTTTCAAGTGCATTTTTACCAAGTTGAAGCGGTTCTTAATGCACTTTTGCCAAAATAAGGTGACTATTAAATACATTTTTACCAAATTGAGGGGGCTCTCTAGTATAAATCAAAGTTGGGGAGAGTCGTTGGCCAAATGTGCCAAGTTGGACGGCCATATATATACTAATCTTACGGAAAAAGATTCTCTAAAGAAGTGAGAGAAGAATTTTGTTTAGAGTTGTGTATTCAATATTAGCCATTCAAAATATGATGAATGGTTGGATATTATTTAACTTTACTCTAAAGTGAATCCTAATCTAATCCTATTTGTAAATTACCTAATCAAGCAGTATGTTGGAGATTACAATTTATTAAAGGTTGGTTGTTAAATGCAGTTAGTTTGTTAGTTAGTTAGTGAATTAGTTAGTTGTTAAGCAAGTTGTGTAGTATAAATAGCTAAGCTTTCATCATCTGTAAACCTGAGTTTCCGATAATAAACTCCATGATTACATTTTGTAATTCAGTTTTCCCTCTAATTTTGAGAGTTTTACAGAGTATAGATTTTATATTCAAATATGATATATTCACTCATATTTGGAAGTGAGAGATTTTCGCAATAAACAATTTTTTTTGTTGCTCATCTAGTTCACCAGAGCTTTGTTCTAATTATATCCAGATCCGACAATGACAATATAATCTTAACAATCTGAGATATATTTTCAAAACGGCTGGATATATGCATTCATATCTATACATCAAACTCACAAATTAATAATCCAACTCATATCAAAACCAAATTTAATGATTAATCCTTTGAGGTAAATGAGTATTGAGTGGAAAGTAGGCAAAAAATTACCTCCATGGTGACATCCAAAAAAGAAAGTTGAAACAAAGAAAAAGTCGAGTGCTACAAAGAAAAGAAATAACAATACTAGCAATTATAATAGGTTATAAACATATTATGTATAAAGAAAAAGTGTAACGTGACAAATTAAACTGAAAAATGGAGGGACGTATTATAGCACCGGACCAACATTGCGTTATGATTAAATTAGGACAAAATCACTTGTCAAGTCTTCGGTTGCTTTATCAAAAGCTAGCTTTGATGTATGTCTAGTGTCAAACCAATGTTTTAGGATTAAAATTTTTTATTTTGTGAAATTTTAGATACTAGTAACTATTGAGTAAACAAATTAATAATCACACGTGTTATTTTTTTATTGGTTAATATTTAAACCGTAATTTCTTTTTTATAAAAATATGAATTTTTGCAGAGGTGAAGGGCTTGAACCTCATACCTCACACCACTGTAATAAGATAAGTATTAACTGAACTACACTTAATTGATGATGGTAATTTACTATAGCTTCTAGTTAAAATCTATATCCTGAGACCTAATAAACTTTTTTATTTATTAACGTTAATTAGTAAGCATAAGTTGTTGAAGTTGAAGCAAAATGAATCCAGAGTTGTTGGAGGGAGCTGGAGAAGGAGACATTAGTAAATTAGAAATACTACTCAACGAGGATGGTTTCATCTTAGACCGAAGCTGTTTAAATGCATCGGCCGAAACAATTCTTCATATTGCAGTATTTGCAGATCACAGAGAATTCGTTACAAAAGTATTAGCCAATACCGGATTTAGCAACGAGGCTTAATCAAGATAGTTTTAATGCTTTACACATTGCTTCTACAAACGGGTTTGTGGAAATAGCTACGGATTTATTGAAATTCAGTCCTTAGCTTGGAAGGAGTATAAGTAGCGACGGTAGAACCGCTCTTCTTTTCGCCGCTATAAATGGAAATGTTGGTATTGTAAGAGAATTGATCAATCTTTGCCCATCTTGCAAGGATGATTTAATTTTCAGAGGTGAAACTGCTCTTCATCTTGCTGTGAAAAATACTCAATTTGAAGGTTTTAAGGCTATTGTGGAACTGCTCAAACAACACAACGTTGAGGAGCTTCTGAATGTAAGGAATGAAGATGGAAACACTATTCTCCACTATGCTGCCGCCAATGCCCGATTTCAGGTAATAGATTTAATTCAAAGCTTTCCTAACTCATAAAATGATTTTATTTGAGTAAAATACATCAATTACTATCGGAATTTGAGGTTTTTTTTATATATGGTACCGAGTATTTAATACCCTTCTCAAATCCAACGGTTGAATATTTACGAGGGACCATTTAATTAAAATGAAATAATATATAAATACACTCTCATAAATACTCAACCGTTGGGTTGGAGAAGAGAATTAAATACCCGGTACCATATATAATTTCTCTCGAATTTGATACATATTGTCTAGTGGGGTTTTTATATATGGTACCGGGTATTAATACCACTCCAATCCAATAGTTGATTATTTATGAGAGACCATTTAATTAAGATGAGAGAATATATCATAAATGCTCAACTGTAAGATTAGAGAAGGGTATTAAATACCCGGTAGCATATATAATTTCTTTGTCTAGTGCCTCTAGAAGTTTCACTTGTGGCTAATAATTAACTCTTTGAACTTGGCAAAAGTGCACTAGTTTACTCCCTTGGATTAATATTAAATGTTAGCTTTCGGTTGGTTTGAATTTTTAAAGGTATCATTTTCTCTCTCAGTTTACCTTGAACAACAAGTGTCATCTTCTAGTTAGAGAATGAAAAATTAGGAAACCGACATATTTGAAAAGTCAAACCGACCAAAAACAAAAGCGTGACAATCAAGGGCAAACTAGAGTGCTTTTGCCAGTTTAGGGCGTAAGAGAAACTTTCGAGAATTTTGGGGCTCGGAGACCATTTGAGCCAAGTTTAGGGATTAATTGATGTATTTGACCTTTTATTCATTATAATTAGGGCAAACTTAAAAAAAGTACCCAATGGTCTCATTCATTTGCAAAGCGGGGTCTTAAATTTTTTTTTCAAAATAGGGTCCGTGATTTCAAAAAATTGGCAGAAAGAGAATAAAAAATATTTTTTATTCATAATAGTGATGTTATATAAAATTTTTCAATTAGTTCAACATTCTAATAGTTTAACCTTATTATTTAAAAATTATATATCATAATTTGAGTAAGTTTGGAAAATTTTTTTCATTTTTATAATTTTTTAAAGTTTATCATCATATTTTAATTAAAAAAATATTTGTACTATTAAAAAATTTCAAAAATTATTACCGGTGTGTATTGCATTTTTATTAACCAATTCAAAAAATTTTGGATAAAAATAACAAGATTATCCAATGTCGTGACATAATTTAATATTGAGAATCTCCTTTTGACAATTCTTCAAAACCACAGACCAATTTTGCAAAAAAAAGTAAATTTCTTAGACCTCGTTTTGCAATTGAGTGAAACTATATGGTAGTTTTTAAAGTATACCCTTATAATTAATAAGTTTCGAATTATGCATGAATTAATGAAGGATTTGGATTCCCTAAAGCTATACATTTCAGTCAATCTCAACTATTCAATGAGTTTTAGTGGTCCAGATTTTATTGCACTATGGACCCTATAAACCACTAAAATTGAATCTGAAACATTAAAATCAATGTATGGTTGAGATTAATTGAAATGTACAACTTTACAAACCTTAAACTTTAGAGAATCATAATCCACTAATGAAGGGGAGAGATTCTCTTAAGTTAGCTTTTATAGTACAGGGCAAAGTTACTTTAATTTACACTCTAGATTTAGTTTGAATGGCTTAAATTGATTCCTCACTTAAAACTAGGTTTCCTCGCCAAATTAAGTGAAAACGCTGAGCAAACATGTTAAAATTTGAATACCCATTCTCTGCTCTAACTTTTGTCTTCTCTCCCAAATAATTGGGGGATTAATATTTTTCGATCCCTAACATTCATTTCTCCTTTCGGTTTGCTCTTCTTTGTCCAACTCTCAATCTACTCTCTCAATCTGAACATCAAAAGATCTTGGTGACTAGAAGGTGAAATGGCATAGTGACTAAAGCATAAATCAGGAGGAGATTTGATAAAACCATTATCCTAAGGTGAATTTCCCTAATTTCAATTTGAATTTCTTTGTTACTTCGTGCTCTCTTATATATTCCCCTAATTTCAATTTGAATTTCTTTATTAGTTTATGCTCTCTTCAATATTCTCAATTTTTGTTTTCATTTCCTTAATTTTGCTAGTATATGGCGGATGAATTCTCCATTTAGTTTAGCTAGCCACAAAGAGGTGATTATGTTTAAGCATACATGTAAAAGCTAAATTTGGCCCATTAGCAAAATTTGTAACCTTGTTCTTTTCACATTTGACCCATCTACTTCATCAATCTTTGGAGAGATATGACTCCCTTGAATAATATTTGTGCTGTCGTATAACATATAAAATGACATTGTAATTTAGTATAATGTTGTCTGTCAAGTATCAAATTTTGTGTATACTGAGAAAATATGTCAAAACTGAAGTTCAAAGACCAATTTGGTAGTAAAAAAGTGACTACTAAATTGAAAAGGGGGCGTAAAATGTGTTTTCTCAATGTGTTTAGAGTTCATGATGGAAACTAATTCGAAGTTTCTTATTCATTATGCCTTTTAATTTGTTAAAGGATGCTTCTGTTTACTCTTGTTGAACACTTGTATTATTATTAATGTGAGATTACAAATATATAATACACGAGTCTTGCTATACAAGACTTATAATAAATACAACTACCTGGGAATGTACGCATTGGGACTATATACCTAAGGACTATATACTGCATTAATATACATTAGTAATGTGTACTCTACTAATATCTATTACCCTTCCTCAAGTTGTGCATGGTGTAGAACAAATGCTCAACTTGTCTCTAAAGGGTAAGAACTTATCCTTGGGCAGCGGTTTGCTGAGAACGTCAGTGACTTGGTCTTGAGTTGGAATATACAAGACCGGTAATAAACCCTTGGATACACGATCACGAAAAAGTGAAATTCAACTTCAAGATGTTTACTCCGTTGATGATAAATGGGATTGATTGTTACGTAAGTAGCCGACAAGTTATCGCACCAAAGATGTGAAGAGCGAGGGAGAGTGAAGCCTGGCTTATGTAGTAGAATTTGAAGCCAACAAATTTCAGAAGCTCCGGTGGCTAACGCTTGGTACTCTACTTTTGTGGAGGAACGAGAAACTGAACTTTTCTTCTTAGAGCTCCAAGAGATTAAATTTCATCTGAGATAAATGGGATAACCCACTGTTGACTTGCGGTCATCAAGATTACCAGCCCAATCGGCGTCGCAGAACCCATGAACATAAGTAGTGATGCATTGAAATATGCTATCTAATTCATGCATTTTGAGCTAACAAATTATTGTAAAAAGATCAATTTCTATAGAGATATCCACAGATTTACAAGTTTTTACTAAAGAAAGGGATCTCCATCTTGTTGCTGTCAAAATGACAAAAAATGGCTGAAAAATCCAACTAATGATGACAACAACTGCGGTAGCATGGTGGATGGTGGCTAATTTGACTTATGTTAGAGAGAGAGAGAGAGAAAGAGAGAAGAAAAAAGTAGATTTTAACTTGTTTTGCTCATTTCCGTTTTTGCTCCTTTCTAGAAGCCTTTTGTACTAGTGGCGATTTATTTAGTAATATTTTAGAAAAATATCTGGATATTTTGGGTTTTCATGTAATATTTCATTAAGATAGTTTTCTCTCTCAGTTGATGATTGACGCCTATATAATGGGTGTCTTCTTCATTGGCGATATAGCTTTAGATACCGAGAAAACTTGCTGTAATTTCTTTCCCTTTTAATGGCAATTATTTCCCTTGCAAGCATGAGTGAGTAGTCCTCTTCCCAATGAATCTGCTTAGGCAGACAATCAAAGGAGAACTCTTCAACAGCATTGTAATGTATTTAATTCTTTAAGCTTTATAAATCTTGTTGTGTTTATATGCTTTATTCTTATGAGTCTTGGATCCGACTCATACTAAGTTACATGTATAAGTTCATAAGGAACTTTTGTACTTGACCCAAACACACACGTATAGTTCATGAGTTCGAAAGGAGATTGACTATATTCCTAAGGTTTTAGATTTTATCTAGATGCTCATCTACACTTTATGTGTTGTTATTTGCCTAATGAGTCTGAAAAGAGATTTAGGTTGAATAACTTTAGCGTCTAAGATGGTCGAAGGAAATGCTTAGATTACCTTGGTTAAGACACTTAGGAGATCCTTATATTGCTTATTTGTTATGCATGTTATGATTGCTATTAAGATAACTCTATGACTATTTAGCTGAGTAGACAAGCCTAGATCCTTTAATATTGTTAACTTTATCATTTTACTTTATGCTCCTTAAGCTTCATGTTATAAGAACTTCATCCAAAATCACTGAAAACTGTTTAACCCTTTACCAGGGAAAACTTTAGGCATTATACACGCTCCTTATGGATACGACACTTATTCATACCATTGTAAACATATAGACCCTAGTATACTTGCTAGGTTACACTTTGGACATAATAAGTTTTCAGTGCCGTTGCTGGGGAGTGACACTAAAAGAGCCTTAGAATTTTAACTATAAATAAGTTCTTTTCACCCTTCTTCTATCCATTGTGTGTTTTAGGAACATGTCATTTCATGGAAAAACTCTTTGGATATGAAGAGGAGTTTGTCTACCTCCTACTATTCCTCTAAATCTAGAAATCAAAAGAACTCATAGAAGACTTAGCGGGGCAGCAAGAAGAGCTCATGCAAAACAAGCAATAGATAGAACAAGACATACTAAACCTAATGGGGATGATGAGGTGAAAGATCCTCATTAACCTGAACATAATGATGACCAACCATAACCACAATGGAGAGGAAGAGGATGGAGTTAATCCACCTACAAGGAGAACTCTTCATACATACTTACAGCCCAACACTGAGGGACACTTGTCATGCATAGTGATACCTCATAAGGGATACAATATGTTTAAGGTGAAACCCTCAATGATTCACATGCTCAAGCGGCAGTCCAATTTGGAGGACTGGCCACAAATGACCCCAACGCATATATTTAGGATTTTGTCAACATGTGTAACACCTTTAGAACTAACAGAGGTGTCTTTGATGATGTCATTTGGTTGAAGCTATTCCCATGTTCCCTAAGAGACAAAGCAAAAATCTAGTTGAAAACCTTGCAACTAGGGTCTATTACAACATGGGATGATATGGCGAAAGCTTTCCTCAATAAGTACTTCCCCCAAGACAAGCCTTCCATCTCAAAAATGAGATCACTTGATTGACACAGTTTCCCAATGAGTCACTTTCTGAATGTTAGGAAAGATTCATGGAGATGCTCAGAAAAGTTCCAAGTCATGGAATTCCTGTATGGCTTCAAGTTCAACATTTGTATAATGGTGTTGCAAATGCTCATTAAATGCAAATCAAATCCATTGCAAATGGGGACATAAAAGACTATATCCCTAAAGAGATCTTTGAAATTATTAAAAGACTGGTCAATACAAGTTCCAAATGGCATTCTTTATAAGAAGAGCTCCGTAAAAGCTCTGATTCACAAGCAGTTGCAGAGCTTTCTAACAAGGTTGATGCTCTCTTACAACATTTTAACAAAAAAATGTGTCCGCTATAACAAGTCCTTCACCAAGCTGTTGCAATTTTTATGGAGGTAATCATAGAAATATTGATTGTGAAATGACTCTCACGGATGAGCAATGCAATTTCTTACAAGGAAATCACTGAGTATCAAACCCTTTTTCTAATACTTGCATTTCTGGATGGAGATCTCATCCAAATTTTGCATGGATACCTCCTCAAGCCCAGAATCAATTTCTGCAGCCTTAACAATTCCAACAATCTTAACACAACTAAGGGAATTAGCAGGCATGTCCTTCACAGCCCTTAAAGAAATATGAAGTGAAAGATATAAAAGATATGTTGACTCAGTACATAAAGCAAAATCAGGCCCATTTGAAGAGCTTGGAAACCCAAATTCATCAACTCTCGCAAATCGCAGCCCCACCTAACGAGGGAACTCTTCCAAGTAACACTGAGAAGAGCCCCAAAAAAGAGTGCAATGCCATATCAATCCAAAATAGTAAGATGATTGACTCTACTAACCCAAAGGCTTTTAATGTTAATGGTGATATAGGTACAATTGATGCAAAGGAGAAGATCTTTAAGGAAAAAGCCAAGGAGATCTCCACAGAGAACTCATCTAAGGAGAACCCCTCAGAACTAAGAGCTGAAAATTCAAAGAAGAATGAAGGGCACTCTACTCCAGATAAGGAAGTCATCCTGCCACATCCATATAATATCCTTTATCCCGAAAGAGTAAAGGACCAAAACATAGCTATGCAGTTTGATAAGTTCTTTGATATATTTAGAAAACTACACGTTGATATCCCTTTTGCAGAAGCTCTTACTCAAATGCCTCTATATGTGAAGTTCTTGAAAGAGTTGCTAATAAACAAAGCTAAGTTAGAGAACATATCCATGATCTAGCTTAATCAGGATTGATCTTCCATCTTGCAGAGTAGGAGACCTCTTCCCACAAAACTTAAAGACCCAGGGAGTTTTTCAGTTTCTTGTTCAATTGGAAGTATTTTCATTGATAATGCATTATGTGACCTTGGAGCTAGCATAAACCTGATGCCCCATTTCATGTATGCTAAAATAGGATTAGGAGAACCTCGACACACTAGAGTAGCCATCCAACTTGCAGATAAAACCATAAGGTACCCCAGAGGAATAATGGAAGATGTCCTTGTAAAGATAGGGAAATTTATTTTACCTGTTGACTTTCTCATCATGGACATGGACGAGGACATGGACACACCTATTATTTTAGGAAGACCATTTTTAGCTACAGGTAGATCTCTCATAGATGTGCATGCAGGAGAATATTTATTTAGGATTCACGATGACTCAGTCACATTTAAAATGAATGCTAATGAACACTCTTCCCATAGAAAACCACTATAGTGTTGTTGAGGCTGATGATGTGAACTTAAACCCTTACTTTTAACAAGAGCTTCAAGAGAAAGAATAGAAGGAGAAGTACAAGACCAACAAGAAGGAGGGAGAAGCTACTGAGGAAAATCAAGATTTAGGATAACTCGAGCCAAGAAAAGAACCTCACAAATCTTTAGGAGAAACTAAACCTTCATCAAGCTCAGGAAAACTTTAGGTGTGTCAGGAAGAGAACTCTACAACAAGAAGATTTCACCTAAGAGAACAAGTACTCTTATTCAATTACAACATGGAGACCTCACCAGGTTAGGTTAAGGCACTTTAGACTGGTCCTTATACCATTAAGAAGCTCTCTTTCCCGGATCATGCTGAATTGACCAACAAAAAGGTGAAAATTTTAGAGCTGAGATGGGAAGAATAAAATCTTAGGAATCATCAGGAGTACTCAGCACAAAGGAGGAGACCTTCTTCCTCCTTGACACCCACTAAAAATAGCTTAATACTGAAGCCTGCTTCACGCACCAAGTGTAGCAAATTTTATGGAGGACCTTGCATGGAGACCTCCTTGTACATATGGAGAGGCTAAGTTGATGGAAAACTCCCACATATCCTTTATTTGGCTTGTACGCATGGATGTTCAAAATTTTATCACTTGTTAACCACTCTACTACTTTATTGAAAATCATGCTAATTATAGAAATTTGCAGGCGTGCATGGCGTGTAACTATTTCTAACCACCCATTAATGACGTGACTGATTTTCTCCTATCACACTCAACCTCCATTTCATTTTATTTTATTTTATTTCATTTTCCTTTCTCTTTTATTTATCTTGTCCTTTTAATAGTAATAAGGGTGGTTATTTTTAAAATTCAAATTTATTTGAGATTTTAATTTTGCTTTTAACTGCCCATTTTTTTTCATAGTTCTAACCCTAATTGTATTTTGATTGGATGAAAAGCAAGCCCAAAAGTCTCTCTCTTTTCTCTATTTAAGCACACACTTAGTGATTGCAAACCTTACAGTTTTTCTCTCTTCACTGCCTTAATTCATTCTTCTTTCTTCTTTTAGTTTCCTTGTGCTAACCCTTGAAATTGCAGTGATGGTCAAAAAGAAAATCATCCCACCACCACCAATTAAGACCTCCTCTGCCGCCATTCCTCCGACGAGTACTCAAATTCTGGCTGATATTATTCCTATTCTAGCCCCACAACCCCCAAATGCTCAAGCCCAATGCACTCAACTTGCCCTCACTTCCCACTCTACTCCTAGCTCTTAATTAGGAAGTGAGAGTGCCATCATAAAACAACTCCGATGAATCACTACTTTCACCAGCGAAACTAAAAAGGAGAGGTAGAAATTATCCAGGAAATCTCTTTCGCCAGATCCCGCTGCTTTGATTGGCTAAGTATCATTCACCTCAATATTAATAGAGAGGTATCCACACTTCTAGTTGATGACGGCCTGCTCAATTTTGCCTAAGCCACCGATCCAGCCTATAAAGAGGTCACTTGGGAATTTTGACCACTTTCTTCATGGATGTTTCCATTGCTAGCTAAACTGACTCTATAAAGATAAAATTCAAGTTTTTGGTAGGATAAAAGTCCATGTCAATGAATAAATTTAATGTTTGTTTGGGATCCGATACTGAGGATGAAGTTTTGGATGGAGTTCTTGATAATGCAATCTTTACACCTCCCTAAAGGAGAAGCTTACTAGATGGAGATCTCTATACCATCTCACTATAGTTCTACCAAGGCCTTGAGGAAGCTTGAGCACAAAATTATCTACAATTTTGTTACTGGAGCTCTCTTTGGTAGAGGTAACACTTCCACCATGCCCGCTAGTGATGTATTTATTTTATGGCGCATTGCCATAAGAGAATAAATATGGGAGATATCTTTGCCAAGTACATCTCTAGCACTTTCAAAACTCTGGGCAAAGTCCTGGGTAAAATGGTATGCGGAACCTTTGTAACTAGAATTGCCCAACACTTGTTTCCCAAGTTCACCACGGAAGGACTCACAATTGGGAGAACAAGCGCTCTAATCAATTTTAACTCAATAAACCAAATGGGATTCTATAAGCAACACAAGATCAGTAGCTTAATGGGTTTTCGAAGATGAGAACGCAGAATAAGAGCTTCTCACTCGGTAAAGCAGTAGGAAGAGAACTTTTGCCAGTCTTGCATTAGCTTTACCTCCACTGGGAAAAGAAATCTGGCCAACCAAAAAATCTCTAATACCGATGAAGATTTCTCCATCATAAAACAAGATAGACTTCGTCAATATGATGTTATTGCTAGCATGTCCGTAGGATATATGTGTGTCATGTTTAAAAAGATGCAAGAAGCCTTGAATTGAAACACTTTGGAAATTGAATTATTGAGAGGAAAACTTAATAAGCTCTATGGAAAGGCTAAAATTGAAGCTTTGGGTTTTGAGGAAGAGAACATTGGTCCACTGAAAAAGAAAAACAAGGCAACTCTTGAAGAACTAGCCACTGCTACCTCTGAAAAGGATGGTAGTTCTCCTACGGTAGAGGATGATGTCATAAAGGAGATTGATGATTTTGAGGAAGAAGAGGAGAAGGAGGTCTCCTCTGAGTATGCTTTGTTATAAGAAGTTAACTCTCTCTCACTAACCTCGGTGAACGGTACATAATTCAGCTTCTCTTTCTTTAGTAATTCATAGAGGTCTTTTTCGTTTTCCCCACCTATTTTGATCTCGTATTACTTTGGGGACAGAGCAAGTCTTTAGTATATGGAGGACATTGAGAATTTAAGCTTGTTTATTTGTGGATATTTGGTGCATATTTGGTAGTTGATTACATTTTTATGCATCATAGTCGTAGGTTGTGAAAAAGTGGGAAATTTTTTTTTGAATATCTTCTACTTAAATGATTGATGTTTACAAGAAATTGGTCTTATGTTGTGATTGGAGAACCTGTTGTTAGCAACTTTAGGAAGCACGAAAACTTTAGAAATTTGTTATGCATGAATAAAAACAGAAGAAATGAATTTTATAATTAAGAAGAACTTGATATAATAAGCTAGCAAGCCTGTTTGGCATGCTAAAAGTTTGAGAATGTTTAATTTTTACTTTAATTTAGTAGATTAAATCAGAATTTAAAGCCTTGTATGGAAAGAACTTAAGCCTGTTTAATTCATTGAAAAATCTATATGCTTTAAAGTTCTTTTGAGTGGGTAGATTTTGTTATTTAGCTTGAACTTGCTATGGGAGATACATGTAGTGCTTGTTGTGATTGTGTGTTAGTACTTGTCAAGACTAATGTTGAATACTTGTACTAAATGATTAAGGCACTTAGGTTTACACTTTAGCCAAAAGCCAACCTTGTCATTTCCCCTAGAGAACCCCTTTGAGCCTTAAGCCTTTCTTTCTTTTACAAACATTACAACCCCAATTCCCTTCACTTAGATTCCCCTTAAACACCCTTAAGATCTTCTAACATGAATTTTATGATTTAAAGCAACTGGAACATCAATTGAAGAAGATATTCTAAAGAAGAAAAGCAAGCGAGGAGAAATCTTAGATATTTTGAAGTAATTTTTGTGATGTTGTAATTTTTATTCTTGAAAAAAAGTTATATGAATAAAGTTTTTGTACTTGTAGAATTGCTCATGCACTATAATAGTTAAAAGATCTCCTACTGTCGTAAAAACTCAAAGATCAAAGATCTCTTACCTAAAGAAGTATTGCTAATCCTCAACTGTCTATTAGAAGATCTACACATAAAATTCCCTTTCATAATAACACCCCAACACCCTAGCCAAACATTACAACCCACAAAGACCTTTATGATGCTATAGGTTTTTCAACAACTATGTGGTGGAGACTTGACCGAATAGCAAGCCTATGGTATGAATCAATAAGATCTAGTTGAAGGAGGGCGAAGACCGAAGGACTCCACAACTTAAACACTCAAACATATTAAGAGAACTCCTAGTGAGAAATTCTGATTTGGTATACCTGATTGAAGTAAGAAGTTTAAATTCTTTTAAGTTGTATGACTTATTAGGAATTGTTAGGATAAAATGTTGAAAGTTTTTCTCTGTTCTAAAGTTCTCTTTTGATTTTGCTCTTGAGTAATTATTTTTCTAAGGCTTTTATACTTTATGTGGTTATTAATTAAGAGGTGCTCCTTCTTAACATTGAATGAATTTCTAGGGGACAAGTAATTATTTGAGTGTGGGCATATTTGATGCGTTGAAATGATGCTATCTAATTCATGCATTTTGAGCTATCAAATTATTGCAAAAAGATCAAAATCTATAGAGATCTCCACATATTTATAGGTTTTTGCTGAAGAAAGGGATCTCCATCATATTGTTGTTCAAAGGACATGAATTGGCTAAAAAATCCTACTAATGATGCAAATTACTGTAGTAACATGGTGGATGGTGGCTCATTTGACTTGCGTTGGAGAGAGAGAGAAGAAAAAGTAGATTTTGACTTGTTTTACTCATTTTCATTCTTGCCCCTTTCTAGAAGCCTTTTGTACTAGTGGGGGATCTATTTAATAATATTTTAGATAAATATCTCGATATTTTGGATTTTCATATAATATTTTATTGGGATAGTTTTCTCTCCTTTGAGGATTGGCGCCTATTTAATGGGTGTCTTCTTTATTGGCGAGATAGCTTTAGCTACCCAAAAAACTTGCTGTAATTTCTTTCCCTTTTAATGGCAATTATTTCCCTTGCAAGCATGAGTGAGTAGTCCTCTTCTCGGTGAGTCTGCTTAGATAGAAAGTCAAAGGAGAACTCTTTAGCAACAATGTAATGTATATAATTCTTTAAGTTTTATAAATCTTGCTGTGTTTGTATGCTTTATTCTTATGAGTCTTGATTCCAACTCATACTGAGTTACATGTATAAGTCCGCAAGGGACTTTTTTAATTAACCCAAACACACACGTATAGTTCATGAGTTTGGAAGGAGATTGACTTTATGCCTAATGTTTTAGATTTTATCTAGATGCTCAACTACACTTAATGCATTGTTATTTGCCTAATGAGTCTGAAAAGAGATTTAGGTTGAATAAGTTTAGTATCTAAGATGGTTGAAGGGAATGCTTAGATTACCTTGGTTGAGAGACTTAGGAGATCCCTATATTGCTTATTGGTTATACATGTTATGATTGTTGTTTAGAGAACTCTATGACTATTTAGCTGAGTAGACAAGGATGGATCCTTTAATATTATTAATTTCATAATTTTACTTTATGCTCCTTAAGATTCATGTTACAAGAACTTCATCCAAAATAACTGAAAACTGTTTAGCCCATTTACCTGCGAGAACTCTAGGAATTTTACACACTCCTAGTAGATATGACACTTGTTTTTACCACTATACACATATATACCTTAGTATACTTGCTAGGTTATACTTTGGGTGCAACAAGTAGATGAATTATTGTGAAAGAAGTGACCATGGGTATGTATACCATGTAAGTAGCGAAGGATTCTTTTCACTCCTTGCCAATATGTCATGGTCGGAGCATGCATGAATTGAGACAATTTATTGATGATAAATGAGATGTCTGGACATATTAATGATATGTATTGAAGACTATCCAAAGCATAATGATAGTTAGTCGCATTCGTATATGGATTACCATGGCCCTTTATAAACACGTCTTTATAACATATGGGAGTAGAAATTGGTTTAGCACTAAGTATATTTTGCCTTTTTAAGAGATCAAATATGTACTTGGATTGACGTAGAAAAAGACCATGAGAACTCCAAGTTGCTTGTACTTAAGAAAATAATCAAGAGACCCAAGATCATAAATAGAAAATTCGCTATGTAATTGAGACATAATGTATGATACAAGGCTTTTGTCATTGCCCATGAGTAAATTGTCATCGTCATAGATAAGGAAAAATAACATGATATACCCATGGCAGAACCAATAAAGAGAAACATTTGATTTGGAACCATGAAAACCATGCTTTACCAATGAATTTGTTGAGCGATGATGCCTCATGTGGGGAGCTTGTTTGAGACCGTAGAGAGATTTTTGTAACTTGAAAATAAATTTGGGATAATGAGGGTTGACAAACCCTTGTGTTTGCCTCATGAACACATTTTCATTCTAAGTGCTATAAAGAAAAACATTTGAGAAATCCAATTGTGTGACATGCCATTTTAAGGAAAAGACCAAGGATAATAGGAGTCAAATTGTGGCTGACTTGATGACGAGGGCTTTATTTCTCAAAATAATCAATTTCCGGACATTGGTTAAACCCTTTGGCAATAAGATGGGCTATATAGCAATCAATAGAACCATCCGGTTTTTGTTTGAGATGATACACCCATTTGCACCCTACTACATTTTAAGATTCTTGAGGTAGAACGAGAACCGATGTGCCATTATGAATTAGAGCATTATACTTGTCGGTCATTGCTAGCGCCAATTTGGATCTTTCAACCTATTTATATGTATTTAGCATTTTGATAGCATGATAAAGATCATACAGAACACATGCATATAGTAAGCCTGTCAGGGATCATGTGGTCATACGATTTTTAGGGGGTGGCGATGGTGGTTTGGGAATATGGGTGGTTGGTTGTGTATAATAAGAAGAGAGGTTAACTGTGATTTGAATTGGGGGTTGGGTATTGGTAGGGGACTTTTCAATAGTGGGAATAGGTGGCTGTGATGGTGTTGAGGCATGGTTATCATTTTGGTGTATTTACGAAGTTTTTAGGGGTTGGGCAAAATGGGTGGTCGTGGAAGGTAGTAGAAGATCTGGTGGATGATTGGTGGTGAAGTTAGGTGTGATAGGTAGAGGACAAGTAATGTTGAGAGGGGGTTCATTGGGAGGCATAGTTTTGATGTGTTACTTATCACGCAACATCGAAAATGGGAAAACTTGTTAATCAAATAGCACATGATGTAATAAACAAAAATTGGCAAATCATCATATGCTGTGTTTTTTATACGAGAGATGGAGAGAAATCCTTGGTTGTTTGTTGATCGCCGATGCCACAATCCCCCTACCTTCGACCACCACCACTACCGCAACCCCCTAGCCTTTGATCACCACCACCGCCACAACCCCCTAGCCTCCAAACACCACCATCGCTGCTCTATTCCCTCCTAACCCTATCACCACATCGAACCATACAATAATCGTTGCAAACCCACCACAGAACTCTACCGCCATGACACCCACCACTGTAACCACCATCGAACCCTATTATCAAAACACCCACCACGACAACCCCACCTCCGAACCCTATCACAAAAACACCCACCCTCGTAACCTCACCACTTACCATCGCCAAATCCCACATCGCAACCATGCCCTTTTCATCATAACTGTGAATCCGAACACCTACCCTTAATAAACTATATTTTGAGAACTTTCTAAACTCTTATGGAGCTAATTCCATGAGTAGAATATTTAAGAAGCATGGAATTTAGGACATGTGTATGTGGCCAGGAAAAAGAATGCAAGAAATCTCAATTTTGGATTTATAACTATTAATGATTCTTTGCCAGTTCAAGAATCACTTTATAGGCTGAACTTAATAAGCATAGGAATCATTCGATTGTGCACTTTCAGGGCTAAGTTTATGGAAATGGCTACTTTATTGAAGGTCCATCAATCCAATATAAGTGCACATCAGACCCGTTAACGACGAACCGTCTTTCAAGAATCTTTTTGAGGAGACAGATCGTATGCTAGGGTTGTTGCAAAACCCCATATTTCAAATGTAGCATCTTTTGCTAGCCTTACCTCATTTGGGCAAGATCTTCCTTCAATTCCAGCAAACTCACCCAGGGCCATGATTTTATTACAAATGTTGCCCCTTGGAAAGATAAGTCATGCTTAGTCACTTTAAACAATATCTCGAATATTCATTTCACTTTTGATTTGTTGCATGATTGAGGATTTGATATTTCCTTCGCTACCCCCATAGGCAATGACAATGTTATTGTCTCCTTGTATTCGATACTTGCTATGCAAAATTTTATAGGTGGCGAATGAAATGTTATACAAGACATTTTCAAGTCAGTACAATTGTTGCCCTCTGATTTCATTCCCATCGAGTGCATCATATATGTTGATTTTAGGGGAATTCCCCCCACTTTGATTGGGGAAAAGCTTATTAGTCACTTGGATGCATCCTTTGGCCGAGTTGTCTCTGTGGATTTCAATTTTTATAAGCTAGATCGTCTTGATGTTGTCTCGTGCCCGGTCTCAGTCCCCTTTGGAACATCCAATCGTTCTTTCAAAATGTCTGTGGGTAGTAAAGAGGTAATAATTCACGCTAATCTCAGATAAGGTGTGGGCTGTGAATAGTGTCAGGATGATGATTCTGATGATTCCAATGACTCAATTACGAATTCTTTTGATACCTCTAGCATGTCGCACAATTTTGATTTTCATGAGGTGGAGATAGCCAATTGTACAATCGCCGACCTTTAAATTATTCCTGCTCCGATCCAACCCAGTGAAAATTTGAGTTTCGCTCCTGAGACTGACTCGGCAGCTATTGAAACTCAAATTGAGGAAGTACAAGTTCTTGGATTGGCGAGCTCACAGACAGATGCTGCCAATCAACTAGTGACCTCAGAATCTTTGAGGCATGACATTTTAAGTATGAATCGGGTTATCGTTTTATCTCAATCGATGTCTTCTCCGACTCTTGAAAAGGAGTTGACTATGGATATGGGGAAAAAGCTTGGATTATTTTCTAATAAAAATAAACCAGTTATCTTGGCAGCCTTGGATAATTTGGTTGGTTGATTATTTATCATGCACCGAGGTATTTTATTTTTCCCATATGACGTTAGATTTTTTATGTTGGAATTCTCGAGGTGGAGTTAATAACAGGATGAAATAGCAATTCTTATTTTCTTCCATTCAAAAATATAATCTAAAGTTTTTTGTTATATTGGAAATAAAGGCTAAGAGTATTTCTGATCTGGTGGTCAGACGGTTTTGGGGATATAATGATTTCACTTATCATTGTGTCCTATCTTGTGGTGTCTCGGGAGGTATCTTACTTTCTTGGAATTCTTCGTCCATTACAGTTTCGGTAATTCTTTCATCTCCGACATGGATATTATTTAAATTTTCACTTCAGCAACAAAATTTCCACATTATTGGTCTTTATGCCCCGACTAGTTATGTAGAAAGGAATGCGTTATGGCTGGAACTTATCCCAATTATTCGTGACTTTCAGAATATTTTGGTTTATGGTGACTTTAATGAAGTGTTACACGCTTCTAAGAGAGCAATTGACCGTATCTATCCTTCTATATCGGCTTTTCAGGACTTTGTCTTGCAAGCCAAATTACATGATCTTCCCCTTCATTGACATGATTGTGCTTGGCACAACAGGCTTTCCTTTTCTCGCATTGATCGGGTTCTTATTTTGGATTTAACTGTAGAGACTTGGCCAAATTTATCAATCTCGACTACTGATACTACTCTATCTGACCATTTGCCTATTTTTTTTCAAATCGTGTAATACTCTCTCCACTGGCCGTAGACTTTTAAGATCTTTAAACTTATGGTGGGATAAGGTAGATTTTTTGCCTTTCATTCGCAATCAATGACAGTCTATTTGTCAATCATATTCTCACTGGGACTTATCTTTCAAATTGTTGAGACTTGGACGTGCTATCTGCCCATGGCATATAGAAAATTTTGGTGACCTTCAGAGGAAAATTTCAGAATTAGAAGTCAAATTTTTAGCCCTCACACCTAGCAATATTCCTCGGCCTCTTACTTCCGCTCAAAATTCTAAGCTTGACTATCACCGCTCTCTTCTTCAATATCCAAGGGCTTCTTTGGAGAAGTTGAGAAATCAACAATCTAGGGTAAATTGGATGTTATTGGGAGACAATAATATGTCTTTCTTTCATTGCACTGCTACAGCCCGATACCGTAATAACTGTATATCATAATTGGAAATTAAGGGGGATATTATCACTGATTGTACCGTAATTTCAAACACTATTCATGGTTATTATGAGCAGTTGTTTAAGGCTGCTCCATTGATGACTTTTTCCCTTTAAAAACTCTACTTTAAGTCTGTTAACCAGCAGCAAAATGCTGCACTTGTTGCACCTTTCTCGGTGGATGAGATTTGGAGAAGCATTTGTGCGTGTGGTGAGAATAAGGCTCTAGGTCCTGATGGTTTTAATTTCTTCTTTTATAAAAGATTCTGGGAAGATTGGAATTCAAAATTTATACCGATTTTTCATCGTTTTCATGCCACCTCCCAGTAGCCTGACTTGTTTAAAACGTCCTTCACAGTGTTAGTCCCCAAGATTCCTGGTTCCTATTATCTGAATAACTTTAAGACTATTTCACTCATTCATGGAGTCTACAAAATTATTGTGAGGTTGCTCTCTATTCATTTTCAGTCCATTTTACGGTAACTCAATTCGAATAATCAATTTACATTTATTAAGGGAAGAAGTATTCATGAATGCTCTTTCGTGGCTTCTGAGGTTATCCATAGCCTTTACACTAGAAGGAAAACTTGTGTGGTTCTGAAATTAGACTTCCATAAGGCCTTTGATAGTGTTTCCTGGACTTATATTGATTTGGTGCTTTAAAAGATGGGTTTTAACCAAAAATGGATCTCATGGCTATCTAATTGTAGAAAAAATTCCACCACCTCCATTCTTATTAATGGCTCGCCAGGTCCCCCTATTAACATCTGAAGAAGAGTCAAGCAAGGTGATCCCTTATCGCCTTTCATTTTTGCGTTATCTGTGGAAGGTTTGAAATAGCTTATTGATTGTAGCATTCGGGAAGGTGTTTTACCAGGCTATCGTTTAGAAGATTCTCTTCCAGATATCTCTCTGTTATAGTTTATAGATGATATGATTTGCTTTCTTCCAACAGATGATTCCCTCATTCCCAGCTTTGTACGGATTTTAAGGTGTTTCGAATTAATTTCTGGCCTTCAAATTAATTATCATAACAGCGCCATTATGGGGATTCACGTTAATGACATTACCTTGGCTTCATACGCATCACAATTTGGCCGCCGTATTGACAAAATCCCGATTAAATACTTGGGCATTCCTCTTTGTATTAACCAGCCACCTGTTTCAGCCTAGGATCCTCTAATTGCTAAATTTAAGTCTCGTCTGGCTAATTGGAAGGGAAATTGTCTATTGTATGCTGAGAGAACCATCCTTATCAAAGCGGTACTTTCTTCCCTCCCCATTTACTTATTATCCATTTATTGCATGCCATGTTCTGTGCTTTCTACCTTAAATCAATTGATGCAAAATTTTTTATGGCGAGGTGATTCGTTGGTAAATGGCATGTGTAAGGTAAGCTGGAGCACAATCAATCTACCTTACCACCTTGGGGGATTGGCAATTCATGACTTCAAGCTTGTCAACTCTAGCCTGCTCCTTAAATGGATATGAAAATTACGAGACCCAAATGACATTTCCCTATGGTTTGCGTATTGTGTTCGATGTTATGGAGTGAGATCTTGGCATGGAATGATTCTACTCGACCCCAAATTGGTTTCTCCCATTTGGCATGGAATTCTAAAATGTTGCTATAATAATGAGAGAATTTGGTCTTTTTTCTCTTCACAGGTGCGTGTTCAAGTTAGGGATGGTCATAGTGGTCTGTTTTGGCACGATAACTAGACCTCCAATGCTCCAATTAAAACACTTTTTCTGGATCTGTTCGCTATTTGCAATAGGAAATTTTCGACCATTTTCAAAGGGTGTAGCTTTTTGTTTGCCAATCATCCCCAAACCTATCCATTTTGGAAAAGGAATCTTCGCATCACGGGCCAACAGCATTACAGGGACCTAAAAACTTGGATTTTAATTTCATGTCCCTCTCTCTTTTAGGACTCTGGAAGCATTGTTAGTCCAATCTTTCTTTCGAGAAGAGTTAGCTTTTTTATGGGACATTGGGGTCCATAAAGATTTTTTGGCAGCTTCTTTTTATCTAGGATATTATTAATAACCTCATTGGCCTACCCCCTCCAAGGACTTCAATCTTATTTGGGAATCCCACATTCTTCGTAAAATAAAATTCTTTGGTTGGTTGGTTTTTCACGTTAAGTTGCCAACTCACGAGTTCCTATTTAGTCGAGGTTGTAGCTTGATTTTAAGTGCGTATTGCCCTTTTTGTCCTCTCCCTAAATCTCTAGATCACTGTCTCTTTCTATGCCATGCGAGTTTTTAGATTTAGAGGGATGCATTTCATTGGTTGGGTATTTTGATGGTAATACCATAGGATGGTTACAACTTCTTTCTTTTATGGCCCTCATTCTTTAAACATGGAGCATCTACAGATTTTGGAATGTCACTCTGGTTTATTATTACGTAGAATTTATGGAAGCAACGAAACAAGATGATCTTCCAAGGGAAACTGACAATGGGGACATTTTTATTGCTAGTATTAATTTTTGTTAGTTTCTTTTTTTATTCATACAAAGGTAGCTTATGCCTTTCAGCCTCAGATCTTTTCACTAATTTAAGTTTATTATTAGCTTGTAACTGAACTTGCCCACGTTTGCTTCTTGCGAACTTAAGTATGTCTTTTTATTCAATAAAAGAGGGGTAGGTGTTTTGTAGGTAAGTGGGGAAACCAACCTAGTTGGGAACTCCGCCCTAAAATTTTCACATGCTCTAACCTTTTAGCTTTCGCAAGGTTACACAATCTCTCCGGGAGTTTTTTTTAAAAAAAGAGCACATGACGTGAGATAAAAAGTTTTGAATGGTTGTGATAAAAAATATAACCGTTGTGGAGTTTGCTATATCCCATAAAATTGCATTCTTGAGATGTTGGCAAATTCCGGTAGGATGAAGCCTTGAATGTCTGTAAAAAATGTCTCTCACTCTTTGTTGAAGAAATTTGATAAAATGATGCATGGATAATTCTGAAGTCCCGACAAACACTTTTAGATTGAATCTTATTTAGCGGTTCTACTAAATAGATCAATCGGATAAAATCAGAAACGACAAGAACTTAGAATGAATTTTTGTTGTGAAGAAAAGTGAACCAAAAATTGCAGAAATTGTTGCAAAAAACTCTTCCTATAAGTGTTGCCAATGCCATGTTTTATAGACCTGATACGAACAATCGCAACTCTTTAGAATAGAAGTGTTGCAAAAAGACAAATCCATTCGAGTAGCTGCAACAGTTCATAATAGAAGTGTTGCGAAAGGTAGCTCCCGGACCCTCGTAAGCTAAGTATCGTAATAGAACTCGAACAAGCATGCACTCCGCACTCACCTAACTTGTTTGATGAAGTATTACGACTACATTTGTCAACTAGTTGATCCAATTACACTAAAATACCAATAATCATCCCCTATTTTAGTGTAATTCATGATTAACTAAACAAAATCACATTAAATAACAAACTTATGCATAAATGAAATATCATGACGATTGAATTTCATCTTAGTATATTACATATTCCATGTATTCGAATAACTAAAGGTGTCACTATGGATTGAACCTTGGTTATCCATCTTGAATACTCAAAGATAATATACACATAAGTTAACATTCTAACATGTTCTTACTTGACACTATCTTTTACTAGCCATGTGTCCCTATCCTTCATAAGCATATCAAAGCCAAGTCCAAGCTACTTGAAGCGGCTAAACTTCATGCTTATCTAGGTAGCCTTTTTACTCTTGCACCTGCGTATGCAATTTTTCAAAAAGCCTATTAAGAAGTTAAACTTCAACCTCCTTTATTTGTAGGTCTGAACACACACCTTGGGATGTTTTAATCAGTGTGTTCCAATCTCTAGATGTTAAGCTTTCCTCATTGAATTCAGCACCTAACGTCATATTAGGTGGTAATTAGGTATCTTAACATGAGATATTTTAGATGGACTTTAATTTCATCCCCATAGCCGACTTTTGTACAAGATCTTTGCTTAACCCTTTGGTTATATGATCGGCTAAATTATGCTCAATTTTTACAAACTCAGATTCCAATGTTGAATCACTCATACAAGTTTATTTCTTAGACACCCAAGAAGTAGCACCTCCACTAAGAAGTAACACTCATCCACTTGTGGAAGAACTATCCTCCTTATAAGAAAAATAACTTATATCCGACTAACCTTCAAAAATCGAAGGAAGCCATTAGAAATGTGCCATGTGGCATTATGTTGACCAGTCAACTTTGACTTTTGATTGACACGTGTCAGTCAACCATTGACATGTCAACTCCAAAAGTTAAACCAATACCACATTACATGATGTTCAAAATTGGACAAGGATAAGTTTCTGGTGATGCTTAATTTCACTAAAGTGTTACCAAAACTACTCCACTGACATTCTTTCTTGCGACATAAAAAAATATTCTAGCAACGCTCTGAAAATCGTTACCATATCAACCAGTAGCCTTGTTTTTGGCAACACTTCTAAAAGCGTCGCAATAGATCATAAAAGCGTTGCCAAAACTGCTACATGAAGCATCACCACATATCATGAACCATCACAAACGGTTGTCACAAAAACTAACCATCCTAACTTTTCATTTTGTGACAGAATTTCATACGGACGAAGAATCCCCCACAAACAACCTAACCGTCGCATTCAGAAACCGTCAAAATAAACCATCCATTGACTTTTCCTTTTGTGACGGAATCTCTGAAGGAATCAGAATCCCTCATAAACCATCACAATGAACCATGAACTACCGCAAAAAATAGTTGTAAAAAATGAACCAGCGCAACTTTTCATTCTGTAATGCATTTTACAACGGATTTAGAATCCCTTGCAAACTGCAGAAAGACGAATTCAGATTTTAAATCACTTTAAAATCAATTTCGACCACCGACAAAACCCTTCCTTAGGTTTTTCGACATCCCGAGTCCAATGGCGCTGTTATTTTTACGAAAAAATTAACCTAAACAAGTTGTTTACTCAAAACGACTTGAGAATCAAGATTTTTTTTTCGAGAAAAAAGAACGTTTATACCACCATGAACAACAGAAAACAAAAATGGCCATCAAACATAATTCAACATAACCTCAATAATTAAGAAATTCAAATCCTAAATTTTAAAGCATCAAACTTAAATTAAAACATAATTAAATAAACATTCATATTTTTCAGAATATTCCAAATTTCATGACCTGATTTCCCCTTCATTTTTCTCCATTATAAAATCATCAAATCGAAAAATTCGACCCTAAACATAATTAGCCACATGTCTCAGCTTTCCAAATCCACCAGAATCACAGTAATTCAAACTATATAACCAAAGTTATGATCAAAATGCTAAACAGTGTACAAAGCTGAGATTTTCGAAAAACTGATTTCATGACTCAATTTTAAACAAAAATTTCACATTGAAAACGAACGAAATTAAATAATATTTCTTATGAACTTATATTCCTTAGATTCTGTAGATACCAATAGAATCAAGAATAATTGAAATCGGATTTATATAACAAGAGAAAACATCAAAATAAAATAGGGGCAAAATCTAGAAGTTTTCCGAAAAATCGAGAAATCGAATTTAGAGACACAAACAAACATCGCAAGAGAACAGATCGAATTCGTACCTTTTCGGTGAAAAACTTAGGCTTCAAGCGACAAAATAAGATTCAATCTTTGTTGGGGAATTCCAGTAGGATGAAGCCTTGAATGTCTATAAAAAACATCTCTCAATCTTTGTTGAAGAAATCTGATAAAATGATGCATGGATAATTCTGAAGTCGTGACAAAACACTTTCAGATTGAATCTTATTTGGCGGTTCTACAAAATATATCAATTGGATAAAATCAAAAATGACAAGAACTTAGAATGAATTTTTGTTGTGAAGAAAAGTGAACCAAAAATTGTAGAAATCGTTGTAAAAAACTCTTCCTGTAAGTGTTGCCAATGCCATGTTTTATAGACCTGATACGAACAGTCGTAACTCTTTAGAACAGAAGTGTTGCAAAAAGACATGTCCATTCAAGCAGCTGCAACAGTTCATAACAAAAGTGTTGTAAAAGGTAGCTCCTGGACCCTCATAAGCTAAGTATCCTAATAGAACTCGAACAAGCATCCACTCCGCAGTCTCCTAACTTATTCGATGAAATATTATGACTATATTGGTCAACTAGTTGATCCAATTACACTAAAATACCAACATGAGATTTGGTTTGAAGTTTGTCTTTGGTATAAGGTTTGAGTCATAGGGAGCAAAGGCAACAGAATACACAAAGTGAAAGTAGGTCAGGTGGTCAATGAAAGTGTTTTTGATAGGGTGTGGTGAGGTTATTGGTGAGAGTGGAGGTTTGGTTAATGACGTAAATAGATGTATCAAATGCATATGTTCAGTATTGAGGAGGGATGTGAGCTTTAGGCATAAGAGCAAGACCATGTTCAGTTATGTGATAGTGTTTTCTTTCAGCGGATCCATTTTCTTTAGGTGTGTGAGGACATGAAATTCGATGTGAAATACCATTTTGGATAAAAAAATATGTTAATGCACTAAATTCACCTCCTCCATCTAACTAAAAGGATCTAATAGGACAAGTAAAAAATTTCTCCATAATGGTTTTAAATTTCTTTGAACAAATCACGAGTTAGATTTTTTCTTTAAAAAATAGACCCAAGAATATTTACTAAAATGATCCAAGAAAAGAACATAATAATGAAACTCATTCACCGAGGTGAATGGAGATGGACCCCAAACATTTGCATAAATTAACTGAAGAGGGTGAGAAGGTACAAAGGAAGATGACTCAAATGACAATTTATGACTCTTAGAAGTTGAACATGCCGAACATAAAGAAGAAACATTAGAAAATTTTATTTTATTCATATCTAGATATTTCTTAATAAAAGGATAGGAGGCATGTCCTAAACAATCATTCCAAACTGACAAAGAAGATAAATGAGCATGGCTAGATTTGTTCGACTCTGACAAACACAAAGAGTAAAGCCCATTGTTAATCCAGCCCCTGAGCCTGATATGTCCCATTTCCAAATCCTTGATGACAAATGAATCAAAGAAAAATTCCACATAAACATGATTAGAATGGTTAAAGCAAAAACAGATAACAAGTTACGAGACTAATGAGGAACATATAATATATCACAAAAGGAATAAGCATTATTGGCAATGAAAATTGTGAGCAACCAACACTAGATATAGGAAGTTTTAAACAATCACCAATGGTGACTTCATTAGGACTGGTGTACTCTTAATGAATAGCAAGATTTCCTAAGTCCGATGTCAAGTGATGAGGCACACCCGAATCCATGATCCAAGGCTTGTGGTTAGTAAGTGTAGTTTCAAATGAGAAGAGGGATTTATGTTGTGTTTGGGTAAGGAAGAAGTTTGGGCAATATGGCCAAATCCATGACAATTGTGACACACAACATTCTGAGAGTAAGAGTCCAAATTGTTGGGGGGAGAGAGTGGTTGTTGGGTAGCCATCGGCTGCCTGGGGTATTGTTAATACTAACCAATCGCTGTATGTTTTGTTATTGCCTCGGGAAAAAGCCACGCCCTCTACTGCCTCCCGTGAGTATCTTTCTTCACGTGAACCGCACCCTCCATTTCGACCACCACAAGAAAAGTGTTCCTGCGACACATTCATAGCTGTAGGGGTAAAATTGGTAGTGGATAGAGGATGATTGAGTTGCCTCTCGGTAGTAAGTAGCAAGCTAAAAATATGATTAAAGCGAATTGATTTGAGTTTTGCTTCCATAACATACTTAAAGGTATCATATTGCTCACCAAGACCCATAAGTATAGCAACAACAATCGCTACAAGAAATTTAGCATTTTATGACACACTAAATCGTAATGAAAACACGATTTTCGTTACCATAGATAATAGGTGACAAAAAATCATCGCCGTAAGCTTCGCCATAGCATTTCCATCATATTTTCTACTTATGACAATTTTCCACTTCGTCGAAAATTTTTTTTATTTTAAATGACAAAACGTATATGTGTCATTGCAATTTTTTGTTTATGTGACAATTATTTTTTCATTTTATTAATATTTTGTTGTCATTTTACAGTAACTTTCGTCACTAAAGTTTGTAATTTTTGTGATAAATTTATATTTTGTCATATAAAATGTCAATTATGGTGACGAACTCTAAATGAATACTAAATATATAAAGTTTTAGTGACACTTCTATTGTCATAAATAATGCCCAAGTTTGTCTCTATAGCCTATAAGTTGTCACAATAAAGTAATAATAATGGACAGCTTGAAGTCGTCATGCTATGCATATTTTTTTGTGACTTTTTCATTCATCATTAAATATATAATATTGTCATGATAGGTACATAATTCTTGACATTTTTTTTATCGTCACATGTGATTAACTTTGATGACACCATATTTATCGTCATTAAATAATAATGTGACAAAGTATTACGTCATCTAAAAGATAATATATTGATAGTCTTGAATTAAATTTTTGACTAAATTATAATTGTTCAAAATAGTTACAAATTTTTGTGACAACTTTAACTTGTTATTGTATTAATATTTGTTACGATGTTTTTTTGAATCATTAGTTATATAATATTGTCGTGATAGATATATAAAAAGGCACATCACATTAAATATAAATAATAAGAAACAATCATGTTTTTCTAAAAAAATGTTTAACAGTAAACGTGAAAAATAACTTCTAAAAACTTAAATAATGAATAAAGTCTAGTAAAGAACATCTTCATTCTGCTTCTTTAGTTCCATCAACATGCAACTTGTAGATCAAGTATCTGTATGAAAATAAAAAATAGTTTCGCTTCGTTGAAAAATAAAAAAATCAAAACATGTTTTTTTTTCATGTTTCAGTTGTTTTGAAAACAAAAGGTATCTACCATTATGAAGATTTGTTCACCTGATTTTAAAGTCCTAATAAGCCTTTCTCAATCGGTAAATCATAATTAGGCATAACTTAAGAGTATATAGGAATTTCTTTTCTCATTTTTATAGATCTTATGCCACCATGCCAATAGTTTCCTACAATTCAAAGAAAATATGTTAATTTATTAATTGAAGAAGGAATCAGTTGGTTTTTAAAAGTAGTTTTTTATTTACAAAATTACAGAGAGAAATAATCATTTTACATAACATAAAAGTTAGGGTTAACTTCAAAACCCCCCTGTGGTTTCACTCATTTTCAAAAAGGTCCTTGTGTTATTGTTTTTCAAAAAGGCCCTTGTGGCATCAAAAGTTAGCAAAAAATGGATTTTCTCTCAACAAAGTTAGTTGTGTTGAGTTGGCAAAGGGTAGTTATGTCAAACCCCAAATTTTCAAATTTTAAAGCAAAAAAAATATGATAATTCGCCTTGCCAACTCAACATAATTAACTTTGTTATGAAAAAACCTTTAATTGCTAACGTTTGATATCACAAGGGCCCTTTTAAAAAAAATAACACAAGAGCCTTTTTGAAAACGAGTGAAACCACATGGGGGTTTTTGAAGTTAACCCTAAAAGTTACTATGAAATTAGACAAATTGAATGATTTTCCTGTAAAATAGTTCTTTAATGAGAACCCGCCAACTTTAAGAATATAAGCAATATATGAATTTAACCTAAGAATTTTACTAACGAGAAAAAAGTACCTCAAAAACTTGAAATAGAGTTGTGAGATCCCAATATTTTTCATAAGAATGTCTAATAAAAAGTGAGATGGATTAGTGCCACTAAAGGAAACATATCTTAACTATTATTATTGCACTACAATTCATTATTTCTCGTACTCCTATATAGTTATTGTTTCCAAATCATCCTTGTATTCTTATTGAGTATTGTTTACTGGTTGGAATCTCTTTAGGAAAATTTGTTACATTCTTTTTGTTGCACTGTACTATCTCATTATCTCATGAATTTGTGAAGTAACAAAACTTGAAAATATTAAAGTAATAGGATAGTTTTTGATAGAGAAAAGCCCCCATGAATTTTAAACAAGGTTGCTTTTCAAATAAAAAAATTCTAATGCATTATAATTAAATTATTTGACGTTTTAATGCCCCATAATCTTGTTTTTCACATTAGTTAGCTTTTCGGCTTTTATTTTCTTAGTCTAATTTCTCACATTTTTTACATTAAAATTTTTTTTTGTTAACATTATTAATAAATAAGATTAAAAAAATACATCATTTTATAGATAAAGAAGATTAAAAAATATGGACTTATTAATTCAAATATATTAATAATGATATTAAGGAAAATTATCTTAATTTTGTGATAAACATGTACTAACCTTAAATTTTAAAAATTGAACACATATGACACAATCAAATTTACCATGTTCTTTTCATTAAATAATGTCATATCACAAAAATTATTATAAAAATTGACAACTTACAATCGTTCATCAATTCAAATAATATTGATACTCATATATTCTCATCCAATATAAAATAAATATACATGACAAAGTTACAATTGTCATGGGGTTTCTAACAAAATCATGGCACATATTGTTAGCACGGTCCGCTTGGCCCAGTAAGGCGTTACACCTATTTCAATCAGCGATTAGACAAGGGAGCCAAGAACGACCGAATTGTCGTAAAAAAAAATCAAAAGATTCCAAAAATTTCCATTTATCATAATATTCCAACTTGCATCCTTGAAATGCTTGAAATCCATTTCCGAATAATCAAAACAGTCAAACAATAAAACTATCCTGAAAACACAAAAAACGCCATTTTGAGGGTTTAAACAATCGAATTTGGCCAAAATAAGGTGGGGCTAGAGGCCAAAGCCACCAGTTTTGCTCATTGGGTCATTGCAGTAAAAAAATGGTCAAATAGGTAATAAGCCGGCCAGCTAATTACCTATGAACAGTAAAAAAATCAAATCTTACTGAGATTCGTCAGGATTTGTGGAGATTTTGATAAGATTTTATCAGATAGGTAATTAGCCTGTCGGCTAATTATCTAGGTAATTAGCCCACCGACTAATTATCTACCTTCTATAAATAGAGGAGTTGCCCCCTCATTTTCCACATATCCGAAAACCATACGCTAAATCCTTTATGTCTAATTTGTTCCAGGAGTCCTAAAAGTCCCGAAACTCTGTCAAAACACCCTCAAATCCAAGCTTCATTACCGACATTCAGTATAAGCTCGTTTTCCTGTCTTTTTAGAACAAGATCTCACAGTGATCTTTGGTCTAAAAGCAACTCAATCTCTCAAAAAGTCCTGTATTTTCTATAGGAATAATCCAAGATTATAGCCATAACTTGGGTTAAACCTATTTTCCAACTAAACCACACTCTTTGATATTTTTGGTCCTGCACTGCTCGCAAGTCATCCTGGATAGACGGAAAGGTAAACTGAGGGTAATTGGCTCCAAGCCCAACTTTAAAACTCATTCAAGCTCAATTTATTATTATTTACTACTGCTCATTGCATTTTATTTCTCTGGTTAGTGAGCCACCGGGGCCACATAACCTATAATATTATAAATAAGCTCGCAGGTATGGATAAACATCTAGAGTGTGAGGAAACTCTACCCGAGTTTCCAGGCCAGAACCAAACGCTACCGTTACTTTGCCAAAATTTTAGTAGCAAATATCTATTTATTTATGCCGTTATAGTGCCCGTTTTTATTTCTTGAATTTAATTCTCAAATAAAGCCAATGTAATGCAAAAATTACCACGCATTCCAAAATTCCAAAATTAATCTAAACAATTTGAGTAATATGAGTACTTATTATGTCCGAACTCAGATTCTCATTTTTTTCCGTATAAAAATCCCATTTTGGATCAGTATACCACAATTCTCGGTAAAGCTTAACTGAGTGGCGGCTCTATTTTTATTTCGAAATAAAGTAAAATGCTTTATTTTAAAAATCCTTTTTCTTAATAAAATGTGTAAATATATTTCTCAATATAATCACATTTTTGGCTTATAAAAAGCCATGTTTTTCACATTCAATAAATTTACGTAAAAAATAATAAAAATAACTTTTCTCTTTAATAAAATCTATCATTTTATTATAAAAGAGGCACATGCATTTAAGCGAACTGGATTTTCTCTAATCAAACCAAATGCCACGGTTTCCGCAAACTGCACCGAGACGCGCCTTGCACACCGCGTCCTGCATGCTAACCCATAAATAAAATCCTAGCCCGCTCACATATATTATCATAAAAAATTATAAATATGTTGGGCAAAAAACTATTCCACATTATGTAGAAGTGATAAGATTCTATGGCTTGCAAGTATGGATCAATAGCCCCAATGATATGAGGACTTCTGGGGTTAAAGCCCAAGAATAAATCCATGAGAGCTTAGGCCCAAAGTGGATAATATCATACCATGTGTGGGGATAAGTGGTGTTCAAGCACTTACATGAGCTGCAACAATTGGTATAAGAGCCAGTGCCATGCCCTTAGGTTAGCCATAATGTGGATGGATCCCCAGAGAAACGAACAAAAAGTGGCAACGCCCGTTTAATCACTGGATATTCGTGAAACTAATTGTGCTTTATGTAAGGCGCGTATCCTCCATTGCATTAGAGAGAAAAAAAGATGTGTATAGACGGATGGTTGATTGATCGACTGGAGGCTCGATGGATCTTTGTTCGAGGGGTGAAATGTTGGGAAAACAAATATCCCACGTTGGTTACAAGGGATAAGATTCTATGGCTTATAAGTGTGGACAATATTCCCAATAATGACAATATTCATTCCCATCCATTAACATTGTTGTGGCACATGTTATATTGTCATAATATACACTTAAAATTTTTGACAAAATCTAAATGTCGCCACTCAAAATCTGAATGTCGCCACTCGAAATTGTCATTTTCTTTTTTGTTAAATCATGATATAGAAAAAATAGTCATAACAACATTATATACAATGATGATTTAAAATCATCATTAATTATCATAATTGTGACAAATATTATATATCGTCATAATAATGCATTACAGTATATGATGAGAACTTAATAATGTCACTATAAAATAAATTATAGGACACATTTAATATGTCATATTTTTGTTTCTCAAATTATGACGAATATGAAATGTTATAGAACACGTTTTTACAATGACGGTGAAGTTGTCACTAGTTGACTTTATTTTTATCATGGTAAATATTTCTCTCCAATTTTTTTTTCATGAGTTTTTGCCTCCAAAATTATATATGATGATATTTATTTTATCGTCACAAAATTTTTATTTAATTAGTGACAGTAATGCATATTAGCGGTGACACTTAACTAATTTGTCATAAAAAATTTAAAATAATGACCAATTGTATTTTTTGTCACAATAAAAAAATCATGTGCGTCGCAAAATAAATTGTCATAACCTGCTTGATTTCTTGTAGTGTAATATCATTTTTCGACATGGAGTAACCCAAGGAACATAGTTTATCATAGATATCTTTTGCTTTGAGCATGCAAGTAGTGATATCGTCACTCCCACGCTGAATACTAAGGAGTTGAGAGCAAAGGTTTCAAATTCGAGACCAAGACCCACACATTGTTTCTGCTGACATTATCTTCGGTAGCTAGTTTTCACAAACTATAGTTAGAATCCAACTCAGGACTTATTGTTGGAAATATGGCATAAAAGATAATGATGTGCATTATCAACTTTAGGCTAAATTATAATAAAAAAAACAATGATTTGAATAAAATGAAATATGTCATTTATTCTATGAATTATGAGTTTTCATGATATATTATAAGCCTAAAACGTGTTATGATGAATGAGAAATTGAAAGATTAAAGTTTGAATATTTGTCAGACTTTGATGTGCTACGTCGGTATTCCAATAGAAAGACAATTTGTCATTTCACTTTCCCATATGGTTTAGTTTACGGATTAATGAGTTGTAACACCATTAATCAATAAGATACTAATAACATATATGAGTTACTCACCATAAAAAGTGGTGGTTTAATTATGTTTAATACTTATAACATCTGAGTTTCTCACCATAAAAAGTGCTGGTTACATGTTTTTAATCTCCATTAAACACAGTTAAACCATGTTAATGTCATATGTTCCTTACAAACTCCTTCTCTTGTAGCCTTCATACTATCTTTCAAAAAATACAATTTTCTATTGATAAAAATCCAGCGTTGATACTTGTTCAATTGGTTACTTTGTGGTTCATTTTCTGTTTTATAAACTAAAAATATTCCTTAAAGTTTTCATTTTTTTCAAGTAAAGGCTACTTAGTATTAGGTTCTTGTGAATTGCTCTTCACAAAGTTAGAGTTTGCCTATGATTGCAGTTGTATCCTGGGAGACAAATTCACCGGTAGCAGATGAATAATTGTCTTAACAAAACTGAGTTTCAGGCCTCCACAGTAAACGTCATTTCGGAAAAACTTTGAGAGTATGTTATTTATTCTAATTGTATTTTGTTTTTTTATATCTCCATTGTAATATGTAATTCATACTTAATAAAAAAATATAGTATTATTCATTTTTTTAATACTGCTAATAATAATCTTAAGACAATTATGTGTATATTTTTTTAAGTTAAGTGTAGGTTATGGATTCTTGAAGACTGTTTTTTAGGACAAAACGTTGTTCTTATAAAAAAACAGTAAATTGTTTTTCATAAAAAAATCTCTTTTTTTCTTTTTTTGGGTTTTCTGATTTACAAGTTTTTGATTTACTCTGTAGTATTTCAGATTGTGAATTGAGAAGATTATGGACATTATTTTACCGATTGGAGGTACTGGTTTTGAAAAGGTTCTAGGCTAGAAACGCCAAAATGGACAAATTGGCCCTATTGGTGCTGAACCTAATGGAAATGAACTTTTGAGTTTAACGATTGTTATGCCTAATGATCATGAGGTTGCTTTAGAATTATATCTTATTTCAACTCTTAGAAGATCGGAAAAATTTGTGGTTCAAATTTTAAAGTTTGGCAATATAAAATATTTTTCTATTTGAGAAGCATAAGACACCATAATATATTGAAAGTGATTCTCATGTTGGAGTGGTTAATAATTCTTTTCAATTATTTATGGACGGTTAGAATCACATAAACTTTCTTTGCAAAAATAATATCTTGAATTACTTAGTCATTGTCCTTTATGAGGTGTGTACTATTAAATATATTGCAAAAGAATTGTGGAATTCCTTGAATAGAGAAATTTCTATTGTTAATCAAGTTGTGGTGAAAGCTAACGTGTTGGAGGTCATTAGAGACTCCAAAAAGGGCAAGCAACATGTTGAACCCAAGTTCAAAATTGGACAAAACGGAAGCATATCCAAGAGATAAATGTCATTGGAAAATGCTTTAATTGCAACAATATGAAACATAAATCCTCTAATTGTAAATTGACAAAAAGGGCCAATAGCATTGAGGTAAACGTTATGAGAGAAATCACAAAAGATGTATATGACATCAACGTATGTGTTGTAATTTCTGAGGTCAACAAGATTGACTCAAACTCAACGGAGTGATGGCTTAACACTGGTGCTACTCGTCACGTGTGTTGTGACAAAGAGACTTTTTCTGATTTGACTCTAATTGATAATAGGGAGAAACTCTTCATGGTAAATTTTGCTACTTCTAATGTCAAAGGACATGGAACGGTGATTCTGAAAATGACTTCTGGTAGAGAAGTAAAACTGCAAAATGTCTTGTATGTACCTGACATGAAGAAGAATATGGTTTCTGGGAGTCTATTGAGTGCACACGGCTTTAAGATGGTATTTGAATCTCAGAAATTTATTTTGTCTAAGGGAGACATGTATTTGGGAAAGGGATATGAATGTAATGGAATGTTCAAATTTAATTGCATCTCTTATAAGAAAAATTCTATTAATGAGAATAACATTGTTGCTTATATGATTGAGTCTTCTAATAAATGGCATAATAGACTTGGACACATTAATTTTGATATGTTACGACATTTAATTAACTTGAATCATATACCCACATTTCATATCGATAAATCACATAAATGTGAAAGTGTGTTGAGACAAAATTAACAAGATCTTCATTTCAATCCATTGAAAGAAATTCAAAATTACTCGGTCTAATACTTACCGATATTTGTGACTTGAAATACATTCAATCAAGGGGAGGAAATAAATATTTTATTACCTTCATAGATGATAGCACAAAATATTGTTATGTATATTTGCTAAAAAGTAAAGATGAGGCTTTAGAGAAATTTATACTCTATAAGCAAGAAGTAGAAAACCAACTTAATAAGAAAATTAAGAAGGTAAGAAGTGATCGTGGTGGTGAATATGTTGCACCGTTTGGCGAGTTTTGCTCCCAAAATAGAATTATTCACCAAGTAACACCACCGTATTCTCTTCAATCAAACAGAGTAGCCGGATGCAAAAATCATACTCTAAAAGACATGATGAATGCAATGTTAACCATTTCTGGTTTACGACAAAACATGTGGGGTGATGCTTTTTATCAGCAAATTATCTTTAAAATAAGATACCATGTAAGAAACTAGACAAAACCCCTTATGAATTATGGAAAGGTTGAAAGCCTTCTTATAATAACTTGAAAGTGTGGGGGTGTCTTGCAAAGGTAATTACACCATTAACGAAATGTATGAAAATAGGTCCAAAAATGGTGGATTTTATTTTCATTTGCTATGCTAGTAAAAGCAACGCATATCGGTTTCTTATGCATGAATCTAAAAACCTAAATGTACACAAGAACGCTTTGATTGAGTCAAAGTACGCTTCATTTTTTGAAGACGTGTTTTCATGTAAGGAAGAAGGTGAAGGGTCAGGAACTAAAAGGTCTCGTGAACTTATCATAAGTGATAGTCAAGTTAATCAACAAGATGTTGATAGCTATGACAATCTTTAATCAATAATTGAAGAAGATGATCAAAATTCTCAAGAAGAGAATAATATGGATCATGAGGTAGAACTTAGAAGAAGTAAATGGGCAAGGGTTGAAAAATTATTTGGTCCAAATTTCTTAATGTATATGGTTGAAGCAGAACATCCAATGTACAAAGAAGCTATAAGCTCTAGAGAAAGTCCTTTATGGAAAGAGGCCATAAGGAGTGAAATTGATTCCACTTTACAAAATCATACGAGGGAACTAGTGGACCTTCCTATTGAAACTAAGCCACTATGTTCTAAATGGATTTTTAAATGTAAGCTACAAGATGATGGAACAATTGATAAGTATAAGGCTCATTTAGTCATAAAAGGTTATAGACAAAAAGAAGGCCTTGATTACTATGATACATATTCTCTGGTGTCGAGAATAACTTCCATTAGGATGATACTCGCAATTACCACCTTGCGAAATCTTGAAGTACATCAAATGGATGTGAAAATAGCTTTTGTAAGCGGAGATCTTAAAGAAGAAATCTACATGGAACAACCCGGAGGTTGTGTAGCTTTTGGTCAAGAAAGGAAAGTATGTAAGTTGGTGAAGTCTTTATATGGTTTAAACCAAGCACCAAAATAATGGCATAAGAAATTTGATAATGCCATGATGGCAAGTGGCTATCGCATAAACGAGTGTGACAAGTGTATATATGTCAAAACTACAAATTAATGATATGTTATTCTATGTTTGTATGTTGATGACATACTCATTGTTGGAAGCAATGAGAGAATGGTAAAATGTACCAAGGATATGTTAAATTCTAAATTTGACATGAAAGATATGGGACTAGCTAACGTAATTTTAGGCATCAAAGTTCAACGTTCACCTAACGGTCTCATATTGACGCATTTACACTATATGTACAAGATACTTGACAAGTTTAACAAAGGTGATATTGGTATAGCCAAAACACTATTACATGTTAGTCTACATTTGTCCAAGAACAAAAGTGAATGCATAGACCAAGTGGAATATGTAAAGATTATAGGCAGTCTAATGTACCTTACAAGTTGTAGAAGGCCATATAGCTTATACTGTAAGTAGTTTAAGCAGATTTTTGAGTAACCTAGGTAAAAGCCATTGGGATGTGATCGTGAGAATACTTAGATATTTACGATACACTTGTAATTATAGACTGCACTATACAAGAGAACCTACTATATTAGAAGCATATTCTAATGCTAGTTGGATTGCTGATATCAAGAATTCTAAAGGTATAAGTAGGTATGTGTTCACTCTAGGAGGAAGAGCAGTGTCTTGGAAATCCTCAAGGCAAATGATTATAAATTGTTCCACAATGGAAGCTGAGTTTTTAGCCTTGGATAAAAGGGGAGAAGAAGCTGAATGGCTACGTAACTTCTTAGAGGATATTCCAGAATGGCCTAAGCCTGTGCCTGCAATTTGTGTACATTGCGATAGTCAAGCAATGATTAAAAGAGCACAAAACGTAATGCATAATGGTAAGTTGAGACACATGCATGGCTGACATAATACCGTAAGGCAACTGATCTCAACGTTTGTTATCTCTATTGATTTTGTAGGATGAAAGGATAACATTGCAAATCCACTAGCCAAAGGGTTAAATTGAGATCAAGTCGCAAAGACATCTAAAGGAATGGGACTAAAGCCCATGAATATTTGAGGTGCTATATGAAGGAAAACCCAATAATGTTTCATTGGAGATCCCAAGATCTTGGTTTAATGGGATAACCTAATTGTATAGACCTTGTATGGTCACTATAGTGGTAACCCCATGTCCATTCCTGTGATGTAAATAGTGGTAAATGGGTTAAGGTTAAGCTACATGCTTTTAATGATCCTTTGTGCATCAATGGTTGAGCAAAAGAGATCACCTATGTGAGAGTGAAGTGGGATCACTTCAAATGATACCATTGGGGCATAGTAGTCTAAAACTCTTGCAGAACCAGGAGATGTTCATGACCATAACAAATATAACCATGAGAAATAAAAACCGTGATGTGTTGGTATTTGTGTGAGGTATATCATCATTTGCATAAATGATAGAATAGTTCAAGCACATCATTTCTACTAGTCAGCTAGTAAAGTAAATATACTTTCACAAGGGAAGGTTCAAAGGTTATAGCCTACCTATCCTATGCAAATATTTGCCCAAGAGCATTTTCATGCTTCGAATTTTGGAATATGTCCTTGTCATTTTCAATTTCCATTCATGTGGGGGACTGTTGGAAATATGGCATAAGTGATAATGATGTGCATTATCAACTTTAGGCTAAATTATAATAAAAAACCAATGATTTGAATAAAATGAAATATATCATTTATTCGATGAATTGTGAGTTTTCACGATATATTATAAGCCTAAAACGTGTTATGGTGAATGAGAAATTGAAAGATTAAAGTTTGAATATATGTCAGACTTTGACGTGCAATGTCGATATTTCAATAGAAAAGACAATTTGTCATTTCACTTTCTCATATGTTTTAGTTTATGGATTAATGAGTTGTAACTCCATTAATCAATAAGATACTCATAACATATATGAGTTACTCAACATAAAAATTGGTTGTTTAATTGTGTTTATTACTCATAACATATATGAGTTACTCACCATAAAAAGTCGTGGTTACATGTGTTTAATCTCCATTGAACACAATCAAACCATGCTAATGTCATATGATCCATTTTAAATCCTTCTCTTGTAGCCTTCATATTCATACTAACTTTCAAAAATACAATTTTCTATTGATAAAAATCCAACGATGGTACTTGTTCAATTGGTTACTTTGTGGTTCATTTTCTATTTTATGAACTAAAAATATTCCTCAAAGTTTTCATTCTTTTCAAGTGAAGGCTACTTAGTATTAGGTTCTTGTGAATTGCTCTTCATATAGTTAGAGTTTGCCTACGATTGCTGTTGTATCCTAGGAGATAAATTCATCGATAGTAGACAAACAGTGGTATAAAGGAAATTGAGTTTTAGGCCTCCACAATAGACATCATTTCGGTAAAAGGTTTGAGATTATGTTATTTATTCTAATTATGTTTTGTTTTTTATATCTCCATTGTAATCTGTAATTCATACTTAATAAAAAGACATAGTATTATCATTTTTTTAACACCGCCACTAACACTTATTGATCCTTTTGTTCCCTAGGTTCATACATTGGATTGAAAGAGCCATCAACAAGGTATCTTGATGGAACCGATGCAAGGGAATCAAGGTGATAGGCCAAACGACAACCCTTTAATAATCTTATAAATTGTGCTTTCCATGTAAGAAAATTCCTTGAGGTGAGTTTGTTATTAATCATTTCGGCCAAGTTTGGAGTGATAACCTGGTCGGTTCCTATTAGAGTAGGAACACCTTGATCAACTGAAGTAGTGATGATAGTACTTAAAACACCATTGGACACATTAAAAGGAGGTAATCGGAGAACACTTCGAAGGTTCAACATTGAACCAGGCGCATTAAAGAGGGGAGGATTTGTACCAAGAGACACATCTAAACCATTAGACACATTTGAACCAACGGACACAGCGGGAATCAAGGCCACGGTGATAGTTGACGCTGATTGAGAAGCTAAAATTTCATAAATAGGGGAAGCCATAACTGAGAGCGATTTGAAACGTCTGAGAAAGATTAAGAGAAATAAAAAAAATTAGACCTTACTGCTCTAATACCATGTAAACTCTTGTTGAACACTTGTATTATTATTGATGTGAGATTACACATATATAATACATGAGTCTTGCTATACAAGACTTACATTGGGATTATATACCTTGAGACTATACACTGCATTAATATACATTGGGAATAAGTACTCTACTTTAATATCTATTAGCTTCTACTTCTATGATAATCTTTTCTTCTGTCATATTGTCAATCGGTAACTGATGTTATCAAAGTTTGCCTTTGTTAGTTAATTATAGTATGTAGCTATCATATTAGTTATCCAATGCTACATATAACTCTAAACTACCAAATTTTATTTCTTCATATAGTATTGTAGTGGAGAGTTGTAGGCAAATGGATTTTACGTGTCTATTTTATTGCTTTGATGACTAAGTTTTGTTTACTTCTTGGTTGCAGATTGATGGTGCAGATAGAAACTTGGAGGTGGTTAAAGCTTTGAATGTTGGATTTTAATAGAAAAAAGATAGCAATAGCAACAGTAGAAGAATCATCCCAACTTTTTGGAATTTAATATTATTACAGTTTTTTAAAGAACGTCATCTCATATGTATAATTATTTGCCTAAAACTTGACTTAGGAATGTCAATTCTTTGTGAGAATGCATTTTGGCCAATTTTTGTTGGTATGTATGAAATGGTAAAATTGTTCTGAGTTAGTTTTGATGTACAATTGTTGTTGTAACACATATATATCATACAATTTTGTCTAAGTGTCCAAAATACAAGATTTGATTCAATGTAATCAATTCAAAAATAAAATTACATCATTTGATAGCTACATCTTCCTCTTCTAAGGTATAATCAATACTTGCTCTTCCACCGTAGTGGCTACTCAAAAGCTCATAAGATGCTTTTGACTTTATTTCAAATTCCAAAGCCATGTCGATTTCAACATCTTGCACTTGTAATATTTTTCTTTGAGATGATATCATGTTAATAATTTCTGGAAGATGAAGTTGACGGTTATGTTCACCTACAAAATCATATAATCTATATTTTACCGTTTCTTTCCTGTATGTGATTCCCGTAGGAACAAGATAATTGGGACTAGTCTCAGGTCGACCATATTTCGTTAGATGATTTCGTTTGTTTGTGAATAACTGTATAAAAGGAATTGGAAATCATTATTTTTCCTAATTTAGTAAATTGCTTCCTAACTATTAAATTCAATTATGGAATAATGTAAATCAATATTATTGCTTTTGTTTATAAACTTATCATATCTTCATTTTGGAACACATATAAGCTTCAACTCAACACAATTTTGAAGAGAAAAGAACATAAAAAAAATCAAAATAAAATTTTAATTGAAAATATTTACCGATCAATTGTTGGAACAGACAGCCATGGACTATTAGAATTATCCAACAGTAAAAAAACAATAATTAAGTTGGCCAGAGAAAAACAGATTGAAAAGAGAAAAACAAGTTACAGGTAAAGCTATTACCGCAAACTCTAGAAAGAGAAGATAAAAGTTGGAGACCACATCTGCATTAATTTTTTTTCAAAATTATCAAAAATATACATGTCTAATTAAAATATTTATAAAATTTATGATTAAAGTTAAACTAATTACATATATAAAAAAACATAAACAATTTATAAATTAATAAAAACATGTGATTAGATTCTTTTTTATCAAAATTAAGATTTACTAGATAAGCACTATATATCTAATACCGATCTACTAGATGTTTATTAGATATTTACTACATATATAATACCGATATCCTAGATGTTTACTAGATATTTATCAGATATCTACTATATAATATTTTTATAAATTTTTCTGGTGGTTTTGTTCATTTATAAATAGTTTATAGCGTGCCTAAATTATTTTAATTTTTATGAGCATTTATGTTAGAAGCCCTTAAATTTTTAACAAAAGTTTCCCTTATTTTGGGGAAGGAAACATAGTTTTAAATGTGGAATTGATCTCAGCCATCAAAATTTAATCTATGGTGTTAAATACACTAATTTTACCATATAGTACAAAAGCCAATTTTAAAGAATCTCTATCCAACAATTTAATATGTGGATCGAACTTAAAATTTAATTATTTATAAAGATTCAAACCACCGAACAGAGCCTAACTTTTATTTATTTTAGGTGTGGACAAACTTGGATTACCAATTTTTAGCTAGACAAGGCTAGAACTGGACCCACGCCCATGGCCATGTCTAAATTAAGCTAGTCCTTTTCCTTCAAAGAACGAAAAAAAAAAAACTTTCTTTTGGTACACATATGTCACCGAAACTAAAAACATTTCTTCTTCATAAATTTGTCATTTGACGTTTTTCAATTTCATTTTACAAATATAAATTCACACACGCTATAATATAATGGTAATTAATAATGTACTTCTATGATATTTTGGAACGACGTACTTAATCAAGCAGAATAAATAGGCCAAATATATAGATATTTTCCTATACTTAACACAAAAAAAAACTGCTGCCCCTCAATTTTTAATGGTTTCTGCTAACTATTTTTTTTTTTTGAAAAACCCTTGGAGAGACAGTGTATCTCTCCAACGGCTAAAAGATTGGAGTGGGTGAAAATTTCGGGGCAGAGTACCCAACTAGGTTGGTTCCTCTACTTACCTACAAAACACCCACCCCGCTTTTATTAATAATGATTCTCGAAACAAGAACCAAAAGTACATCAAAGTTACATAATAAGAATCCTCGGGTTCGTAAATAAATCAGAAACCGAAAGGCTAACATTGCGCTTATAGGAATGAAAAAGAAACCAACAAAAATTGATACTCGCAATTAAAATATCCCCATCGTCAGTTTCATCTCGAAAAATCTTCTTGTTGCGGCGCTTCCAGAGATTCCATTATATAATGAACCAGAGAGACCTACCAAATTCACGGGAGATTCCAGGTTTGAAGAATGTGCACCATAACAGAAGGAAGTTGTAACTATCATTCGGCATCACAACCTGAATATCCAGCCACCGGAATGCATCTCTCCAAATCTGATAATTCGCGTGACATAAAAAGAGACTATGTTCCAAAGATTCAGGTAGTGGACAGAACGGATAACCGGCGCTAGTTAACATACGATATCCCCTCTGGAAAAGGAACTCACGTGTCGGTAACCTATTGTGAAAGACCAACCAGCCAAAATTTTTTATCTTGGGGAGCATGTGGGAGGACCAAATGAGTGTAAAGTCTCTCAATGGACTCGGCCATAATCGTTGTTGATAATATCCATGATAAAAGGACGCTGCTGAATATTTTTTCTGAACTCCAATGTCCCATAGGAAGCAATCTCTTCTCAGGAAGAAGGTGGGGCTGTCTACGGTTTCCTGGTCTTGGAAGAGCGTTGGGCATGAAATTGATATCCAGGTTTTCAGTTCATTGCATCGTTGTTGGTTCGTAATGCGGAGGCTTCTTTTCCAAAAGGGGCGGGTTTGGGAATGATTGGAAAAAATATGACTACACCCTTTGAAAATGGTTGAGAATTTCCTATTGCAAATCGCAAATAAGTCGGGGAAGAGTGATTTGATTGGAGTGTTCGAGGTCCAGTTATCGTGCCAGAACAACCCGTTTTGACCATCTCCCACTTGAACACGCACCAGTGATGAGAAGAAGGACCAAATTCTCTCCTTTTTAAAGCAGCATTTTATAATTCCACGCCATAATGGAGAGACAAGCTTGGAGTCGAGAAGAGTCATTTCATGCCACGAACTAATCCCGTAACGCCGAACACAGTACATTGACCACAAGGAGTCATCATTGCGGTCTCCCATTTTCCAAATCCACTTAAAGAGTAGGCTGGAGTTAACAAGATTTAGATCCCGAACTGCCAATCCCCCAAGGTGATATGGTAAATTGATCGTAACCCAGCTTACTTTGCATATGCCATTGATCGAAGAGTCGCCTCACCACGAAAAATTGCGCATTAATTGATTTAGTGAAGAAGATACAGAGCAAGGCATGTAGAAGATTGACATTAAATAAATGGGAAGGGAAGAAAGTATCGTTTTGATAAGTATGGTACGTCCAGCATATGATAGACAATTTCCTTTCCATTTGCCAAACGAGACTTGAACTTGGCGATCAAAGGATCCCAATCGGAGATATGTGGCTGTTTAATACATAGTGGTGTACCTAAGTATTTTATCGAAAAGTTGTCCACTCGGCATCCCAATTGAGCTGCATAGGAGGCCAAGGAGGCTTCATTAACGTGGATTCCCATAATCGCACTCTTGTGGTAGTTGATACGCAATCCTGAGATTAGTTCGAAACACCTTAGGATCCGAATGAAATTGGTAATTATGGATTCTTCTGCTGGAAGGAAGCAAATCGTATCATCAGTGAACTGTAACAAAGAGATATCTGGAAGGGATTCCTCCAAACGAAATCCAGGTAGCACGCCTACTTGAATGCTATGATCTATAAGCTGTTTTAGGCCCTCCACTGCTAACACAAAAATAAAAGGCGATAAAGGGTCTCCTTCTTTGACCCCCCTACGGATGTGAATAGGAGGGCTTGGTGAGCCATTGATTAGAATCGAAGTAGTGGATTTTTTCCTGCTATTTGACAACCATGAAATCCATTTCTGATCAAAACCCATCCTTTGGAGAACCGAGTCAATATAAGTCCAAGAAATGCTATCAAAAGCTTTGGGAAAGTCTAGTTTCAGCACCACACATGGTTTCCTTTTAATGTGGAGGTCATGAATTACCTCGGAAGCCACAAAAGAACACTCATGAATGCTTCTACCCTTGATGAAAGCAAACTGGTTATTTGAGATAAGAGACGGTAGAACAGCCTGAAGACGAATCGATAGCAATTTCGCAATAATTTTATAGATACCATGGATGAGCGAGATAGGTCTAAAGTTGTTCAAAGAACAAGAACCTGGGATTTTAGGTATTAGCACCGTGAAGGATGTCTTGACCGAATCAAGTAGCTGAGATGTAGCATAAAAACGATCCAAAACTTGCAGTAATTCGGGTTTTAAGTCGTCCCAGAACCTTTTGTAGAAGAAAAAATTGAAGCCATCTGGTCCCGGCGCTTTATTCTCCCCACACACACATATACTGTTCCAAATTTCCTCGGCCCTAAAAGGGGCGATAAGAGCTGCATTTTGTTGCAAAGTAACAGTGTTGAAACGTAACTTTCTAAGAGAGAATGGCGTTATAGGGGCAGCCTTGAATAATTGGGCGTAATAGCTGCAAATAGTATCTGAAATGACCTTCAAGTCCGTAACAATTACTCCCTCGATGTCCAGTTGCGATATACGGTTGTTGCGAGATCGGGCTGAAGTGGTACGGTGGAAAAACAATGTATTATTATCACCCAATAGCGTCCAATTTACCCTTGATTGTTGGTGCCGTAATTTTTCCAAAGAAGCCCTCTTTTCCTGAAGGAGTGAGCGATTACGATTTAGTTCTGAATTTTGAGTTGAGGTGAGTGGTCGAGGAACACTACTCGATGTAAGGGCCAATATAGTTTCCTCTAAATCACCAATCTTTCTCTGTAGGTTTCCAAAACTTTCCGAGTGCCAAGGGCTGATTGCACGACCCAACTTTGTCAATTTATAAGATAGGTCCTTGTGAGCATAGGATTGACAAATGAGGTGCCATTTATTACGAATGAAAGGCAAAAAATCTGCCTTATCCCACCACATGTTTAATGATCTAAAGGGTCTTGGGCCGGCTGAGCGAGCAACGAAGGAGCATAATAAAATCGGTAAATGATCAGATAGGGTGGTGTCCACCGTTGATATGGATAAGTTAGGCTATAACTGCAGTATCCCATTCGAGGCTAGAACACGATCAATACGAGAGAATGAAACTCTATTAGACCAAGTATAATCACGGCCGTGTAGGGGTAGATCATGGAGTTCAGATTGCAATACAAAGTCTTGAAAAGCCGACATGGAAGGGTAGGGGCGATCATTTGCCCTTTTCGACACATGTAATACCTCATTAAAATCACCACAAATCAAGATCATCTGAAAGTATTGAATAATCGGGATAAGTTCCTGCCATAAATCATATCTATCCATATGATTTGTTGGGACGTAGAGACTAAGAACGTGCAAATCTTGCTGCTGAAGGGGAAATTTAACTAACACCCATCGGGAAGTAGAATGGAGAACCGAAACCGAAAGCAACGAGGAGTTCCAGGAAAATAGGATGCCACCCGAAAGACCATTAGAGGGGATATGGTGATAAGCAAAGTCATTGTGCCCCCAGAACCGTTTGACCACTTGCTCAGAGATACTTTCTATCTTTGTTTCTAACATGACAAAAAATTGGAGATTGTGTTTACGAATGCAAGAAGAGACAAATTGCTGCTTTGCCCCGTTATTGACACCTCCTCTGCAATTCCAACATAAAAAATCCATCGACATAATAGAAGAAAATAAATACCTTGATGAATGTGAACTAATCAGTTCACTAAATTATCCATAGCTGTCAGAACAGCTTGCTTATTTTTCTCCGAGAATATTCCTAGTTTTTTCCCCATTTCCATAGTCAGCTCTTTTTCGAGTGTCAGAGATGTCCTTGACTGAGATAAAATGATCACCCGATTCATATTAGAAATGTCAGGTCCTGACAAAGCTGAAGTAACAGGCTGGTTGGCTTCCGTCTGTGGGTTGACTAGCCTTACAGGTTGTTCGGCCTCCATTAAAGCTTCATGTGTAGCTGGGTTTGATTCCGGGACAACACTCAAATTATCATTTGATTGATTTAGGAGGGGGATAATTCGGAGATCTGGGCTAATATAATCTACATTTTCCGCTTCCTGGTAGCCAGAACTACGCGAGTCGTTGGAAGTGTCAAAAGAAGCATCGGATGGGATATCGGACGGGGCATCAGAAATTTCAGAATCATCATCTTGGTAATGTTCACAGCCAACACCTTGTCTCAGATTAGTGTGAATGAGCACTTCTTTAGTATTCACCAATAGTTTGAAGGAGCGATTGGTTGTCCCAAAGGGGACCGAAACCAGACAGGAAACCACATCCAGACGATCCGGGAAATCAAAATTGAAGTCTACAGAAATAACACGGCCAAAGGAGCTCGCTAAGTGTCTGATCAGCTCCTCTCGAATCAGAGTGGGGGGAATTCCCATAAAGTCCAGGTACATGATGCATTCTGTCGGTATAAAATCAGCCGGCAACAACTGCACATCCTTAAAAATATGCAGCATGACCTTCCATTCACCACCTACAAAAATTTTCATAGCCAGTATTGAATTAAACGAGACAATAACATTATCCTTGCCTACAGGGGCAGCAAAAGAAACATCAAAACCACGTTCATGCAATAAATCAAAGGTGAGCCGAATATTCGAGATATTGATTAGAGTGACTAAGCATGACTTATCTTTCCAAGGGGCCACATTTGTAATAAAATCACGGCCCCTGGGTGAGTTCGCTGAGATTGAATTATGAGTGGCAAAAGAGGCCTCGTTTGGAACTTGTGATTCTGCCATAACTTTGGCACACGATCTGTCTCCACATAGTGGTTCCCGGAAATTAACCCGTCGTTTAGGTATCTGTCCTGCTGATTTCTTGGGCTGATATTGTCGAGATGTTGGAGCTGCAGCCGAGTTCGTGAACTTGGCCTTGAAAGCGCGCACACGAATAATTCCAATGCTCACTGAGTTCAACCTGTGGAGCGTTTCCTGAACAGACAGAGAGTCATCTACCATAATGAAGCCGAAGTTAAGGTTCCTAACATTCTTTTTCCTAGCTACATAAACACGTCCTGAAATTCCATGCTTCTTGAAAACCCTGCTCATAGAATCTGCTTTATAGGAATTTGGGAAATTTTCAAAATAGAATCTAGTGGGGACGGGTTCGGGGTTAGGGTTTGAGCGGTGGTTGAGGGCAGCCGCGTTGGGGTTAGGATTAAGGTTATGGTTTCGGCGGTGAGTCTCGGCGGTCTGGCGGCTGTGACGATGGACAGCAGCCAGGCGATGGTGGTGATAGGGTGTGGAGAGGTTGGCTTGGCGAGGTTCAGAAGTTCGATGGGTACGGTTGGCGGGGAAGGAATGGGGGTTGGATCGGTTGTAGTGATGGCGGTGGCTGTCGGCGAAGGGGGGGTTGAATCAGTTGTAGTGATGGCGGTGGCTGTCGGCGAAGGGGGGGTTGGATCGGTTGTAGTGGCGGCTGAGGTGGTTTGCGGTGTAGGAGGGGGTGCGGCGGTGGAGGCTAGGGTTTTTCTCCACAGGGGTGCGGCTATATTCTGGTGGTTAGATTGATGGCGGTGGTTGAAATTGGGGTGGGATTGAGGGCGGCGGTGGCTGATGTCGTGGTGGTGGGTGTGACGGTGGTGGTTGATGTCACGGTGGTGGGTGTGGCGGTTAGAAAGGGTGGCTGGTCTCGGGATCCTAGGGTTTTTTCACGGCATTATGTCTGGTCACTTAATTGCACATGCCAATACCTTTACCAGCTATCTGCTAACTATCTGAATTTGCCAAAATGGACCTCTTAGTTTTGTGAACTTGAAAAAAAAAATCAAGTAACCTTATAATGATGACACGGTAATGTGAAAGAAAAATAAGGAGAGTGAATTTGTACAAATAGATATCATTGGTATTAGACAATTAGTTAGTGGTACAATTTAAAAATTTCTTACACCAAACTTATTTTCTTTATTTTTTTGATATTTTATAATTTTTTAGGAGTTTTCGATTTTTTACGAAACTGGACCCTAAAACGTATTTTCACATTTTCGGGGCCTTCCATAAATATTTTCGAAAAATTTCTTGGGCTAAAATTTTTTTAATTTCCCGATATTTCATAACTTTTTAGAAGTTTTCAATTTTTGACGAAACCAGTTCCCAAAACATGTTTTCACATTTTCGCACCATTCCATAAACATTTTTTGAAAATTTCTTGCACCAAATTTATTTTATGGATATTTCATAATATTTTTGGAGTTTTTGATTTTATAGGAAACCAAAATGTGTTTTCACATTTTCGGGCCCATCTAGAAATATTTTCTGAAATTTTTTTTACCAAATTTATTTTATGGATATTTCATGATTTTTTGGGAGTTTTCAATTTTTTATGAAACCGAGCCCGAAATGTATTTTTACATTTTCGGGCCCTTCCATAAACGTGATCTAAAAACTTTTTCTGCGCCAAATTTATTTTCTTTATATAATAAAAGTTATAAGGACTTAAATGAATTTCGTCAAGGTATTTTTGAAATCCATTGCAGAAGATGGTGTTTTTGGTTGAATTAAAATTATATTGGTCCCTGTCCTAATAGATTTAGAGTCAGAGAGGGGTGAATGACTCTTTTTGCGGAATACTTAGACTTTTGAAAAAAAAAATCTTTGTGTATCGTGTTTATTTTAGTCTAGAGTTAATGAATTCGGATGATGTAGGTATGAAATGAAATGCAAATAAAGTGAAGAGTGAAGGTAAAGGAAATCAAACACAATGATTTTATACTGGTTCGGCCCTGCCTACATCCATTCCCCAGAGTTTCCTCCTCCGAGCTTAATCTACTAGTGAGATTCCTTTCACAGGCAGGACTCAAGCCTTTATAGCCGTCTTCGGAGATTTATTCTCCTCCAGATGTAGGATATACCACCAAGCTAACTCCAAGCTTGGTTGAGTCCTTTGCACGTTATCTTAAAAAGATACCCATTCTTCCGGATGTAGGATATACCACCAAACTGCTCCAAGTTTAGCTAAGTCCTTTTCTTTAGTAGGATATATATACCACTCAAACTCTCCCCAAGTTTAAGCTAAGTCCTATAGGGATATACCACTTAAACTATCCTTGTTTGAGCTAAGTCCCAATCTCAATACTCACCCAAGTATGAGATTTTACAGTTTATCTTTTTCAAGAAAGGGTTTTTGAATTCTTTAAGTTTATAATATCACTTGAGAATTCTTACAAACAGATTTGAGTTGTTGGTTCTTGGAGGGATTAATATTACTGATTGAATAGCAGATTTCTTAAGGTAAAGCTTTTTATGAGTCAACCAACATCTTCTCAATTTGTGAAGCTTTCCTTTTAAGGTTTGGATAAAAAATGTAGCTGTTGCTCGATCTTGAATCTTTACCATTGATCAGATATGAAATGGCGCTTTCGGAGTCATTGATCTTTTCATTAGACCCGATAAATGACCCGTTGAATTTGTTAGGATTGGAGCAATAAAGTTGTTAGTTGGCATTTATTTGGCTTTTTGTGCTCTACCAAATTCTATGCAACTTTGTCTTTCGTTTGGGCTCCATGCGCCATGCTATTGGTCTAGGTTAAAAAAGGTTGTTACCTTTTTCTCTTTTCATGACAGTACTTTTGTCCTTTTCTGAATTGCGCGCAAACTATCGCTTTTTCATTCTTCAAGGCAAAAAGACATGTTTGACTTTAGACCAACATGGAGGGAAATATGATTTTGAATATTTTCCCTTTATCTTGAAAGTTGAGTCTTCCGGATGTCTTCAGACTCCAACTTTACCTGATGCCTTTTCAATCTGTTATCTTCTTCGGAGGTTGTCTTCTAGTGCTTAGGAGATGTTTTCTTCTGTCTTTTAATTAGATGCACGAGTTCTTAGACTTAGTGATTTGTTTCCTTTAATATGTAGTCTAGATGCACTTCCTTTATTCTTAGAGGTTTGTTTCCATCAAAACTATATCCAAATGTAGTCTTCTTGGATTTGTTTCCTTTGTTGATATCGGATGCTTGTGTTTTGGATAACTGATTTCTAGCAATCTCCCCCATTTTGATGGAAACTAAAACTTAAGGACACAATATTATCTATGTTTTGGGAATATGATATAATTATGATTTTTGATACTAAGTCATTTACAATTTTCCTCCCCCATAATCTAGCATCCTAGCTCCCCCAAGATATTTGCATTCTAGCTTTTAAGTTTTTCTAGTACAATTGATAATTGTACTTATAAGCAGATTTTTGAGTAAAAAATGTTTCACTATATTATCACTCCTGTTGTTTACAATAGTTAACATGAAGTTCAGAGTACAAGTACAGAAGAATATTAGTGGAAAATACAATGTAGCTAACTATTACATGTGGTTAGAAAAATCTATGATAAGCTACAACTACTCCTTCTCCTTGCCCTTTTGAGCTTATCCCTTTTTTTCTTTCTCCCCCTTTTGCTTCATCACTGGGGGTCTATTACCATATAGGACCATTGATCCCATTTCTTCTCCCAGACTCCGGAGAGAATGGTCTAATCATAATTTCCATCTAGACGCTGCTCAATTATCTTGTCAACTGTAGCATGAATTAGATGGATTGGCTTTATGAGCTTCCGAAGCTTGGCATAAGATTTGGTCAGGTTAGGGTGCATAGAGATGGCATGGTCTCTATCTTCTTTTTCAAAGAAGGGAAACATTTACCGGATCAAGGTCAGCATGCACTTATGGCGATTGAATCTGGTGTCCCCTATATGCTGGACTCACTGTTGAAAGATTGGAAGTAGTAGGCTCTCTAAAATAGCAGGGGAAGAAGTAGAAGTGGAAGGAGCGGTGAGACTGAGATTGAAAATACCCAAATTTAGCTGTGATATAGCATCTATAGTTGCCTTTGTACCATTATGGAGGCTTTCATTGATGTGTCGAAACTTAATATTAAACATTTGTTGCCAGTTCCCTATGGTCTTATCAACATCATGGATACCTGCCTGAAAATAAACACCCAAATCTTCTCTGATTTTGGATAGAAGTTCTGGCAACTCTTCTTTGAGGAATTTTGTTAGCTATTCCTTAAAGGCTTTTTGTTTTGTTGTGAGCGTAGAGAGTCCGGAGGATTTGGCACTTCCTCCTTGGGTGATAGCAATAGGGATGGAATTGACTAACTCTTGAAACTTCTGATACATATGCTCTTTCAACACTATTTTGACACATTGTGAGCACAGGCTTTTTAGTATCGCCTTGGAATGACGATGACGTTTTGGTCTGACCTTATATGGTCTAGTTGTTCTATTCTTTTAGGTTTGAATCACACTTGGAGAGGTCCCCTTTGATGATTTTTTGGACATCGCTCAAAAATATTAAAATGCATTTAAAAATGAACCGTAATTTGTCTCTCGCGTGCAGTAAACTGTTTTGGGATTTTCTATTAGGCCCAATTGACTTTTGGAAATCTCGTTATTTTTCCTAGATTCTAGACTCTCCAAGGTTTCCTAAATGTCAAGAATTGCTTGAATCAGATAACCGTAGCGAAAGTTACGAATTTTTTAAGTTTGGCAAGATTTGCACTTAAGTGCAGATTTTCCTTGTCTTTTCCTTCTCCTCTCGCCGACCGGAGCCACCATCACCGCCGCCGCTACTATGATAGCCTTCACCGCTATCACAGTAGGGCCACCGCCATAGCTATAGCAGTGACCACTATAACCATAGCGGCGGCCTTGGCACGGTTAGATTCAAGCTGTGTCTCTTCTTTTTCTCTCTCTTTCGTGGTTGGGCCTCGTATTTTCACCCGATTTCTCACCCAAAGTCGGTGAATTTCGAGTGTGAGACTATTTAAACCCATCTAAGAGAGAGATGTGATACTTTTTCTAGAGAATTTGAAGAATAATCATAGTTTTGAGAGAAAACTAAGAACAAGGGAGAGAAAGTCAAGAACTAGAGAGCGAAAGCTTAAGAAAGACATAGAATCTGGGTTAATTTCTAATAATCACGATTCTTAGTTGTTCTTAGGCTTGATCTCATAGCTTAAACACTTAAATCGACTAGAAATGATAGGTTAAAATCGGATTAAATAGGTTTAGAGACTTATTTTCCAAATACCACCTAAAATTTCGTCACTAATTCTGTCGGTATTCGGTCACTAATCTGTTCATCTGAAAATCATCAAAGAACACCTCCCAAGGGTTGATTCGAGTCTCCAAAGATAGAATCATGGCCTAGAGGTAACAAAACTGAGTTTTCTTATCTATTTCTTACTTTTTATTGCTTTTTAGTTGTTGTTCTTATCTATTTCTTACTTTTTATTGCTTTTTAGTTGTTGTTCTTGGTGTTCTTGGTGTTTGTTTCTTTGGTATTTTTACTAAATCCCCAAAAAAAGCTAGACCTCCATAGTAATAGCCTTCACCGCTATCCGTATAGCCTGGGCCACTATTCCTATAGCGGTGAAGGCTATAGCTAGAGCAGTGAACTCTATCATTATAGATGTCCCGTTACCCTTTGCAATTTTTTGATATTTTCTTACCCAAATCCATAAAATCCACATTATTTGTATGTTTTAAGTCCAGATCTGTTGAAATATGATTGATTACGACTTAAAACTTTAATGATTTGGAGTTTATAGATGCGAAAATGCCGATTTCCCCCTTTAAAACAAGTTTCGACTGTCAAGGCTATAGCAACAGCCTTGACCGCCGAAATTCGATTTTAAGTCCATTTTTCATTGTTCTTTCACCGTTTTTCTGGTGTTTTATCACCAATTTTGATTTGTAAATATTTTCTAAATGTTCAAAAATAATTTTAATTAATTTATTAGTTATTAATTAATTTATTAATTAAATAATCATTTAATGGCTTAAAAATGTGTTTTTACTCTAAAAAATTCATTTTAAATCTTTTTTCCTCCAAATAAAATCTAAATTTAATCTAAAAATATTTTAAGTGTAATATACAATCTAGAATTATTTTTAATATGGTATAAATTAATTAATTAATTAATTAAATCACCTAATTTGGCCTAAAAATGGAGTTTCACCACCTCATAACCCATATTAAATTGTTTAAACTTGATTTAAATAATTGATGTGTTTTTCCTTGATTATTTATGCCTTGTATATGATATTTGGTCTTGGATACTCTCGTTTGAGGCTGGTTTATGTTGTTTAGAGCATGGGTTCATGTTGGTAAATTCGATTGGGACCCGGTTTCGGTCTCGTATCTATTTATTCGCATTTACTTTTCCCATATTAGAAAAATTTATAGGTATTTATAAAGTCCTATAATAATTATTTATTTGCTTTATTTACTACTTTTGTGTGATGTATGACATATAAACCGAAAACACTAAACAATCATCAGATTTAAATCGCATAAAAACTAAAGTTGAGTTTATTAAACTGTAAACCTTGTGATTTAATAAAATGAAGAATAGGAACATCATCCGAACTTGGAATCTCACGTTTTAAGATACGGTCCAACCACCTGGTGGGAATATCATACCCAAATTCCCGGTGGAGCTAAACCAGGTGGCGACTCTATCTTAAAATACAGGATTTGAAGTCTCGTATCTTTTAACACCTAAATTGGACTTAAATATCAACTTCATCGCTTTTCATTATCATTTTTCCTCACGTCTAAAATGAGGATCCTCCCTTAGCAAGATTCACAGCACTTCTCATTATCTCTCCCCCCTGTGCTACGCATCTCACACGGTCCTCGAGGGGAGGGATGAAAAAGAGGTCGTCCGCTCACAGTGGCGACTTTGCTGGGGATTTCCTTTTAACTTAAAATTTGGAAAATTGCTTTCATTTTCATAATTGGTTAAAGGATTTTGATGATGTGCCTAAATCGATTTTTAATCAACGCTTTATTTCTTATGTCTTTTAAATCAATCACTTAGTTAGTTTCTAAGTCTAAGGTGCCATAATTTCACCCCCTGTGAAGCTCACTTTTATACCTCATACCCGCCAGGAATTGGGGACATTTGTGGGTGTATCACTTCAGTGATCTCACTCATTTGAGGAGTGGTTGAGTTACATGAAATCAAGGTAAACGATACCCTTCTACAGTATCACTCCATGATACCAACAGTTTGAGACTATGAACCGTGATAAATCTAGCTATAGTAACTTCCCCTTAAGTTTACCAAAATAATTTAGGACTAGGTTGCATACTCTCTTGCCGTTTTCTGGCGCTAGAGTCAACCCCAGATTCTAAATTGGCATTGCGTGAGAGCCATAAGGTTGGAAGAGATTTATTCACTTTGGTGTGCTACTTGTGTTGTGCTCATGCATAGGCACTTCATGCATAGGCCGCTTGTGGCCGGATCTTTTTAATTTCAGCTTTCACTTACCTCTACTCTCCCCACACTTGAAAGGGGAATTTAACAAAATGCTCGAGATTGTTTGAGTCCTGATGACTCATATATAGTTCGCTAGACATGTTGAGGAGTTCACATGTCTCCCGTATTTTGGGGTTAAGCTTTGCATCATTAGCCCTTCTGCTCTCTACCTCTCTAAACCACCCTGTATTTATATCACTTGAATATTTACGTAATCATTGATTTCATTCATGGCTTGATTCGGGCTAATCATCTTTTGGTTTCTTTAGTTAGGTTAAGACGTCCTTATTGCCGCAGTCCTATTTGGCTTTGACTTGATCGCCGTTTGATTTGCCGGCTAGTGAGTTCAGTATCAAAATCTGCTCTTTCTACCATATCTGATCCGCGTTTGAATGATGGACATTATAAGAGTACTCCTTCTCCTTCTCCCTTCCCACCCCATCAGAGTCAGAACTAGGACCAGTCTCAGATGGGTGTAGAGTTAGCCAATCCTATGGCTCAGTTTCTTCAATCTGATCTCTTTAAAAATGCCATCTAAGATTAGGTTTGATTGGCTCTTAGAGAAGAAACGAATGTTCAGGAACTATCAAGGTCATTTACTCAAGCTCAGGGATAGTTTGGGATTGTTTAAAATGGTCAGAATAGTTTGGGTCAGATTTTGTTAGTTCAAGCTCCGCCTATCTTTTACCCGGTGCCGCCTGTCCAGCCTATTCAATAGAGCCAATTTTAGTTTGGTCAAAGTTCCTCTCTGCCACCCTCATCCTTTGTTCCACAAACCTTTGGCTTTCCTCCTTTGAACCCGAGGCCTTCCCCTCTAGCTCCTTCTTTCCCACTTTCTCAGGGGGATTTACTCTACAGATGACTATACCTTCAAATGGTTTTACCCTTCCTCTGATACCCCCGATGTCATTTACACCCTCTCCTCCTAGTTTCACAATCTCCCCAAGGAGAACTATTTATCCCCTAAATCCTTTTGCTCCTAACTTTCAAGCTCATCCCTAAGTTGAGGTTCCAACTCCTCCTCCGCCATTTTAATTTAGGGCCTCTTTTGTGCATAACGACTAGGTCACGCAGCCTGTGGGCATGATGCCGTGTGACCAAGTCATGTAGCCTCCAGACTTGACACAAGAAATGGCAACTCTCTTTAAGCAGCTTCTGGGTAAGAATGAAGAGAAGGAAGAGGCGAGGGATGAAGATTGGGTTCCTAAGAACTTTTCAATGCCCCAAATGGAAGCGTACTCCAATGAGGGACCTCCCAAATCCCACATCATAATGTATGAGCGGATCATGCATGTCCAAAAAATTGGGGACAAAGTTCTGGCTAAGCTATTTCCATGTACCCTCTCTGGACCTGCTTTTAAGTGGTATAATACTCTCTTAGAGTCAACAATCCTAGATTGGAAACTCCTATCTGAAGCCTTGATTACCCACTAAGGTTTTAATTTCACAATGGAAACCACTATTCAGCATCTCAAAGCCATCAAGCAAAAGCAAGGTGAGCCCTATAAGTCGTACTTTAATAGGTGGATAGCCACCCAAGTTCTATTGAAGTAGAAGCTCAGTTTAAAGGAAATGATCCCGAAGCTGCTCGATGGGGCTCTCCCAGTCCTTCATAAGGAAATGGAAACTGACTCATTCTAATCTTATCAAAAGGTCTTTAAAAAGGCTGAGAAAATCGAGCATCGTGAGGAGAAAGAGAAAGCTAGCAAGCCAAACGGCGGTAAACCCTGGTTTAATAAGAATAATAATTCTAGAACTTCCAAAGTTGCTCCAGTTCTGGCTGAGGAGAAGGCAGCCACAGTTCAAGTAATTGCTCAAGAGAATGCTTCTGCAGTTCAAGCTGCACCTGCCCGTACACCTACTCAGAAAGCATTTGTGTCTCCATGCAAGATCCCTCTTAGTGTTCTATTTGCCAAATTGCAGATGAAAGGCATGCTTACCTCTCTTCGGGAATATCGTGCTCCTACAACTGAAGAAAGAAGAACTTTTTATCGCTATCATGTTCAGGTAGGGCACACAATAGATTAGTGCAAACCTCTAGGCAGGGCCATCTAGCAATTAGTAAGAGAAGGGAAAATGGTTCAGCCAGCTAGAAAGATTGACACCAAGGAAAAGCCATCACTGAACTCAGATGGTGAAATAGGTGCAATCAATTCTAGTCTCCATGAAGAATTTGTGTTGGCTTCGGTCTTATCCGATTTAGCCAATATTACTATGCAAGCTAATTCTACTGCTAAATCTAACAAGAATCTCACGAGGTATCTAGCGAGTGAAGGAGATAAGTCATCAGCCGTACAAGGGAAAGTTATGGATCACATCCTAGATAACATGCCAATTAAAGCTACCGAGGATGCCTAATATACCAGCTCTACCAATCAAGACCCTTCGCCTATGGAGGAGGACTATCTATTTATGCAATTTTCTTTTTTCCAGTATTCAGATGTGAACAATTCTGCCTTTAAGGCACTTTATTTCAATCAAAGACTCTATTTTTGCTTATTTGCTTGATGTTTCGCCTGATGGGTCTATGCATTCATTTTTGTCATAAACATAACGCATTCAATATTCATGACATTTCTCTAACTAAAATAAATTTGAGTACATAAAATGGTAACCATTCTCTGATGACCCAACCTTTGAAAGAACATGAAAGATAATGAGTGCTTAAAGATCATGATAATGCTTCCGCTTGATCATACCTAGACATGCCCAGGGTTTATTGTCAGAATGCCGAACATCACATCTTCATGCCTAAAGTAGAAAGAGAAGCTCAATTCCTCCTTGGATTGGTTTAATATGTCAATCAATTTATAGCATACCACATGTGCAAACCTATTTTCAAACTACCAAAGTGATGTCAGCTGATTATGGAGGCAAAGCATCGACATATCATCTTTTGATAGAATTATGGGTTATCTTTTCTTCGCCCACCCATTCTCACAGTCCCCACCCCCAATACATCATTCCCTTTCCCTAATATCCAATACTTTCCAAATCCACAACCCTTCACTGTTTCTCTCCTTATTAGCCATTCTCGGCGACGAGGACACATATGATCGGCGAGATTTGACCCTCATCAATAAATGAACACTGCTTCATCATCGTAGGGGTAGGCTACTTCTCAAAATATAGGGAAGCTGAGTCTTTCTCCCTCTTTACTGTCGATAAGATGGCCAATTTCATCGAGAAACATATCTTCACTCGGTACAACCTACCTCATCACATTATTTCGGACAATGGGTTTTAATCCTAAGGGGCAACCACCAAATTGATCAAGAGATATGGGTTTGAATTCCGTAAATCTTCGCCGTGATAGCCACAAGCTTATGGGGCTACCAAAGCCGCCAACCAAGCTATCAAGAAATTTCTCTCTAAACCTACCTCAAGAATCAAAAAATGGGTCGATAAGCTATCATTCACCCATTAAAGATGTCAAACAAGGGATAGAATTCTCGCAAACTGAATGCATTTTCTTATTGGTTTATGCTATAGAAACCATGATCTCGAGCGGTACTTAGATGAAATCCTTGAAAACCGCACTAAATCCAAGTCAAAGAGACCCCCATAGACTAAAGCATAGTTCAAATAGCTTAAATAGTCTTTAGATGTACCAACAATGCATGGCAAAAGCATGAGCCAAGCATTAGGAGTATCCGTCAAAAGCTGACAATCCAGGTCTAAAGCAAGTATAGCCTACTAATACCGGTGTAAGATGTAAAGCCCTAACTACATTGGGAAAGACCTTATGTAATCAGAAAGGTACTCGGTTCTAGGGGCATAAAGTTTATGGATGGTAATGAGCTTGTAAACCCTACCAAACTAAGAAGGTTGAAGCGATATCATATCTAACCGAAAAGAACCAAATTCAAAAAAGCAGTACATAAAAAATAAATAACATTAGTCACCCTGCAAGTGGTCTTCTATTACTCAGGCAAAAATTAGGGTGTATCATGCTGATCGGTATTCTACAAATCGATCAAGAAAAAGTTAGGGTGTAACATTGACCCGCTAGACTGAAAACCCAAAAAGGGCGATTTGGGCAAAATTTCAAGTAAAGAGAGCAATGAGAGCGTGTTGGCTAGAAAACTTGTATAGGCTAGTTAACACCGGAGTTTGGGTCAATAGAAATGGTTATCAATATTATGTACTCAATCTTATTGCAATTAATAAAAATGTTTGATGAACTCTTATGTTTGTGCTTGAATGAATTTACGGGGCCCTGAGGGTAAAATGTTGCAATTGAGTCAAACGTAGGGTTCTGTGCGGTCAGTTTGATTCCTCAATGAAAAAGACAAAAGGTAAAAACCCTGATAGACTAAATAAACATCGAGGTCTACATAAAAGCCAAGAAAGTTTGCTAGATTAAAATCCTGAAAAGGGTGGTCCAGGCAAAAATTAGGATGAGTCCGATGGGCCCAACACAATGGTAGGGTCTATGCAAAAGTTAGGACTTATTTAAAACAAACATTAATGACTGCCCTCATCACATCGAGGTATCCACATTGTTATTTTCAGAATCACAATACACATACATCTTCTGCAACTTGGTGGACTCTAAGAGTTCAAATCCGTCCTCTGCGTGTGTCCACTCTAATATCGACTGTCACCAAGCATCTTAAGTCCATAGGATCCGCATCCTCTGAAACCATCCTTAGTAGTGATAGCGTTCAGCCATTCATTATCCATAATCTTGAACTTTGTTCTGTATGACCGCTTGTCTGTTGCACGCTCAATCTTGTAATTATTATGCAACTAGCTTGCCACTTCGAACAACTTGCAAGGAACCCTCTATCATTGGCCGTTGAGGTAACATAAGCGACAGGGTGTGTAGAAATGACCATCCCAAGCCTCAATGCCTTCCACAATCCTGATCTCCTACACACTTCTCTATGTCTCTAATTCTCCGTCAAGGGCATACTCACCTGATTTATTCGGCAGTGCAATTCCATATATTCTCTCTCTTTGAGTAAGTAGATCTCTCTCTGAGCAAGCGATCGATCTCCTTAAAAATGATCAGCCCAACATCTCATGCATTCATCCATCCATGCATAATGTTATATCTATTGTTCCATGCTCTTTTCTGCAGGAAACAAATCAAAGGCCATTATCCCAATAACAAAATCTTGCAACATTGTCAGATCTCTAACGGGGATGCCTTCAAGCTATACACTCAACCTCAACCATCTTCTTTAAACTCCCAAAAATCCTAACTTAATTTATATTTCATACTTCCATTTTTATTGCTTAATTGAAGGGCCAAAAGTTTTTGCCTCGAGAAAAAATCAATTAAACAAGAAAAGCACAACTCGTGTCTTATACTGATGTCTCAATATTTCTTTGACAAGTTCACCGTACAATAATCCCGATGGATGACCGACTCGAGGATCCTAAATTCAAGATTGAAAAGTTTCTCCCAAGGGCACCTCGATATAATTATCAGGGGCATCCTAATATATATTATAAGCAACATTCAAGGGCCATATCGGCTAATGGACACCTCAGTAACTTCTCCGGGCTCCTAAAGATCTCATCTCAATTTAGCAAATCTTCCCAGTCCAATCTCATTAGAAGTTCTCGGCACATTCTAGTTATGTTCTTGGTATGCATTCTAGTCTAGGGATCTCACTTGATATTCTCGGCATGCGATTAAAGCCAAGCAAATCTTATCATCTGACCTCATTAGAAGTTCTCAGCATCTTTTAGTGAAGCTCTTGGAATTGCATTCCAGTCTAGGGATCTCGTTTGATATTCTCGGTATGCATTTCAGTCTAAGCTAATCCCAGTCCGATCTCATTAGAAGTTCTCGACACCTTCTAGTTATGTTCTTGGTATGCATTTTAGTCTAGGGAGCTCTTTTGATATTCTTGGCATGCGATTCAAACCAAAAAATCTTGTTGCCTGACTTCATTAGATGTTCTCGGCATCTTTCAGTGAATCTCTTGGTATGCGTTGTAGTCTAGGGATCTCATCTGACATTCTCAGCATGCATTTCAGTCCAAGCAAATCTCATTATCCAAACTAGTTTAGAAGTTCCCGACATCTTTCAGTGAAGCTCTTGGTATGCATCCCAGTCCAGGGATCTCATTTGACATTCTTGATGTGCAATTCAAGCCAAGCAAATCTTATAGTCTGATGATCTCGTTAGGCGTTCTCGGCATCCTTTATTGAAGTTCTCGACATGCGTTAAGGCAACCCTAAAAGACTCAAATTTATTGCTCTATAGGGGTGATTCTAGTAACCCCTCCAGTATGACCTACTATCCCTTGCTCTATCGTGAGATAACACTTGACTAAGTCAGCTGATAATCTCCTAAGGGGCAGCTTGTGAGCACGGGCTTTTTGGTGTTGCCTTGGAAAGATGATGACGTTTTGATCTGACCTTGTATGGTCTAGTTGTTCTATTCCTTTAGGTTCAAATCACACTTAGGGAGGTCCCTTTGATGATTTTTTGGACATTTGACCGTGCTTAAAAATATTAAAATGCATTTAAAACTGAACCGTATTTTGTCTCTCGTGCACAATAAATTGTTTCACGATTTTCTCTTAGACCCAATTGACTTCTAGACTCGTTATATTTCCTAGATTCTAGACTCTTTAAGGTTTCCGAAATGTCAAGAATCGCTTGAATCGGATAACCGTAGCAAAAGTTATGAATTTTTTAAGTTTGGCGAGATTTGCATCGAAGTGCAGATTTTCCTTGTCTTTTTCTTCTCATCTTGCCGGCCACAGCCTCCGCCACCACCGCCATTGGGGGCGGCGCTTCGGTGGTAGTGGTGACTACCACTGGAGTGGCGGTCACCGCCGTAGCTGCCGCTGCCGTGGTGGCGGCCGCTACCGGTTCCCGCCACTCGGGATGGCCACCCCTATTGTGGCCATCCCCGCTACTATGATAGCTTTCACCGCTATCATAGTACCGGCTACTGCCATAGCTATAGCGATGACCGCTATAGCTATAGTGGCGGCCTTAGCACAACAAGATTCAAGCCGTGTCTTTTCTTTTTCTCTCTCTTTCGTGATTTACTTTCACCCGATTTCTCATCCAAAGTCGGTGAATTTTAAGTGTGAGACTAGTTAAACCCATCTTAGAGAGAGATGTGAGACTTTTTCTGGACAATTTGAAGAATAATAAGAGTTTTGAGAGAAAACTAAGAACAAGAGAGAGAAATTCAAGAACTAGACAGAGAAAGCTTAAGAAAGACATAGAATTCGGGTTAATTTCTATTAATCACGATTCTTAGTTATTCTTAGGCTTGATCTTATAGCTTAAACACTAAAATCTATTAGAAATCTTAGGTTAAAATTGGATTAAATAGGTTTAGAGTCTTATTTTCCAAATACGACCTAAAATTTTGTCACTAATCCTGTCGGTATTCAGTCACTAATCTGTTCATCCAAAAATCATTAAAGGACACCTCTCCAAGGGTTGATTCGAGTCTCCAAAGATAGATTCATGGCTTAGAGGTAACAAAACTGAGTTCCCTTATCTATTTCTTACTTTTTATTGCTTTTTAGTTGCTGTTCTTGGTGTTTCTTTGGTATTTTTGCTAAATCCCCGAAGATAACGAGACCTCCATAGTGATAGCCTTCACCGCTATCCCTATAACCTTGGCCACTATCCCTATAGCGGTGAAGGCTATAGCTATACCGATGAACTCTATCATTATAGAGGTCCTATTATTTTTTTTCCAATTTTTGGATATTTTCTTACCCAAATCCATAAAATGCACATTATTTGTGTGTTTTAAGTCCAGCTGTTGAAATATGGTTGATTACGACTTAAAACTTCGATGATTTGGAGTTTGCGGATGCGAAAATGCTGATTTCCCCCTTTAAAGTGAGTTTCGACGGTCAAGGCTATAGCAACAGCCTTGACCGCCGTCGCTATAGCCTTCACCGCTATATAGCGGTGAAGGCTATGGCAACGGCGGTGAAGGCTGTTGCCATAGCCTTGATCGTCGAAATTCAATTTTAAGTCCACTTTTCATCGTTCTTTCGCCTTTTTTCTCTTGTTTTCTCACCGATTTTGATTTGTAAATATTTTCTAAATGTTCTAAAATAATTTTAAATAATTTTAATATTTATTAATTAATTTATTAAGTAAATAATCATTTAATGGATCAAAAATGTGTTTATACGCGAAACATTCATTTTAAATCTTTTTTTCTCCAAATAAAATCTCAGTTTAATCTAAAAACATTTTAAGCCTAATATACAATCTGGAATTGTTTTTAATATGGTCTAAATTAATTAATTAATTGATTAAATCACCTAATTTGGCCTAAAAATGGAGTTTCACCACCTAATAACCCATATTAAATTGTTTAAACTTGATTTAAATATTTGATATGTTTTTCCTTGATTATTTATGCCTTGTATATGATATTTGGTCTTGGATACTCTCATTTGAAGGTGGTTTATCTTATTTGGAGCTGGGGTTCGTGTTGGTAAGTTCGGTTGTATCCCGATTTCGGTCTCTTATCTATTTATTTGCATTTATGTTTCCCGCATTAGAAAAATGTATAGGTATTTGTAAAGCCCAGTAATAATTATTTATTTGCTTTATTTACTCCTTTTGTGTGACGTATGGTACATAAACCGAAAACACTAGACAATCATCAGATTTAAATCGCATAAGAACTAAAGTTGAGTTTGTTAAAATGTAAACCTTTCGATTTAATAAAATGAGGAATAGTTAACATCATATGAACTTGGAATCTCACATTTTAAGGTACGAACCAACCACCGGGTGGGAATATCGTACCTAAATTTAGGTGGAGCTAGACCGGTTGGCCACTCTATCTTAAAATACGGGATTTTAAGTCTCGTATCTTTTAACACCTAAATTGGACTTAAATATCAACTTCAACATCACTTTTCATTATCATTTTTCCTCATGCCTAAAATGAGGATCCTCCCTTAGCACGCTTCATAGCGCTTGTCATTATCTCTCCCCCCTGTTCTAAGCTTCTCACGCGGTCCTCGCCGGAAGGGATGAAAAAGAGATCGTTCGCTCATAGTTGCGATTCTTTTGGGGATTTTCTTTTAACTTAAAATTTTGAAAATCGCTTTCATTTTCATAATTGTTTAAAGGATTTTGATGATGTGCCTAAATAGTTTTTTAATCAATGCTTTATTTCTTTTATCTTTTGAATCAATCGTTTAGTTAGTTTCTAAGCCTAAGGTGCCATAATTTCACCCCCATGAAGCTCACTTTTATACCTCATGCCCGCCAGGAATTGGGGATATTTGTGGGTGGATCACTCATTTCAATCAATGTTTAATTCTCGCGATTGCACTCATTTAAGGAATGGTGTCAGATGTTTAGCACGGGGAGCAAAAAAACAACGAGCATTGTGAAGCGTGCTAAGGGATTGTCCTTATTTTAGTCTTGATGAAACTAATGATGAAAAAGATTTTGAAGTTGAGTTTAAGTCCAATTTGCGTGTTAAGGGATACGAGACTTAAAGTCCCGTATATTAAGATAGAGTCGCCACCCGGTTTAGCTCTATCGGGTATTTAGGTACAATATTCCCACCGGGTGGTTTGACTGTACCTTAAAATAGAGATTTCAAGTTCGGATGGTGTTGCTTACTTTTTAATTTTTAAATAAAACCGTTTATATTTTAATAAATGCAACTTTGGTTCTTATGTGATTTAAATCCGATTATTGCTTGGGAGTTTTCAATTTATATGCCATATATCACATGAAAAGCAGTAAATAAAGCAAATAAAATAATTATTACAAGGCTTTATGAATACCTATACATTTTTTCTAATGCGAGAAAATAAACAAAGCGATAAATAAATAAATGGGTGAAACCGGGTTTTAACCGAGCTTATCGACTCGGTCCCAAATCCAAAAAAGGTAAAAGATATATGCGAATAATAATAGATAAAGCGTAAATAAATAAATGTAGAAAATAAACACATAGCATGGAGAAAACGTATTTTTAGATTTTTTTGGGACTAAAAACACAATTTCCGGGGTATTAGTTAATTATCTAACAACCTAAAAATATTAAATAAATTAATTAAACAACCTAAAAACATATTTAATATTTACAGAATATTTTTGAGATTTTTAATTATTGGAAAAGGATTTATTTAGATTTGTTAAGTGAAAAACCACTTTTTAAGCCATTAAATAGACATTTAACCAATTTAATTATTAATAAAATAATTCCAGCAGATTAAAAATTAATTTAATTAATTTCAGATTATTCATGTTTTTTGGAGATTTTTTCGGGTGAAAATTGGGGCTAAAACGCATTAAAATGACAAAATAGGACAAAAACACAAAATAAACAAACAGGGACCATTTGGACATTTTTTACCAGTAGGCTGACTCAGTGAGGTGGTAGGCTGACTCAGTAAGGTGGCCTAGATGACACTCAGTCAGCCTTCTGCCCACTGAAGTGGTCTATCGAAAAAAGTGTCTAAACAAGCTAGAATTAACATTTTTGTGCGTGAAAACCCAAGATTATTGGCACTTCAAGTCGTTTTCCACACTATTACAGTAGATTTGGACTTGAAATGCTAAAATAACTTTGGTTTTTCAATTTGGGGGAAAAACCTAAAAAATTTGGTGAAATAACGATTGGCCGGTTGAATGACACGTAGACCGACTGGGCAATGTGGTAGGCCGACTCGCAGAGTCGGCCAGCCACGTTCCTCAGGCAGCCTAACGTTCGCTGAAACGGTCAGCCAGAGTTTCGCTAAAAAGTCATAAAAAAGTCGAAAACAAGGGCCAAAGGCCCAGATAACCAGCCAAAAACACAGCAGAAGACAATAAAATAATTAAATGAAATAAATTGGAACCCAGAAAGTTACCTAAACGCTGTGAATCCACCCTCGAGACTCGAACAAGATGTTTGGCAAGCTTTGTGATGAAACCCGATGAAACAGTGACTAATTTAGCAAGGGATTTAGTGATTTGTAAGGAAAGTCCCTAAATACTATTTAAATCAATTTTTTACCTAAGATTTCTACTTGATTTTAATGATTTAACTAAAGAATTAAGTCTAAAAAAGTTTAGGAAATTAAGATATTTTATTTCCACCACTTTATAAAACTTGTTCTACCTAAAGAACACTAAGAAATTCTAAAATCTGAGTTTTTTTTAGCAAATGAGCCAAACTTCTCAAAATCTGCATTTTTGGGGTTTTTATAGACCCTAGAGAGTGTAAATTCCACAATTAATTCCCCATATGTTTAGATTTGGCAGAAAATCACAAAACCTAAGTTGGGGAGCACAAAAAATGTGAAAAATTGTACAGAAAGGTGCATCCCGCGCCAAGGTCGCATGGCTAACACAGCCTCCCCATCCGGCCACTGCACCGGTCTCTGTCACCGGAGCAGGGGCATCGGCGGGAAAAAAGGAGGGAGCGACAAGGGCCGGACTTCGAATACTCACAACTATCACTACGATTATCCGATTAAGGCAATTCTTGACATTCTGGAAAGCTCAAATAGTCAAAAATACAATGATATAAATGAGACCTGCTGATAATGTTCATATTTTATGGAAAAAAATTACTGCACTTGAGGGGAAGGGAAACGGTTAATTCTAAATTCATGTTAACTATTTTTAATTAGGGTCAAAGGCATAAATTCGTCAAGAGAAGCTTGCCAAATGTGATTCGTTTCTAAAAGAATGGAACAACTAGACCGATAAAAGGTTAGAGCAAAAAGTCACCATTGTTCAACGGGTCACCGAAAAGCCCGTGCCCATAGGCTGCCCCTCGTGAGATTACCATTTGAAGGGTCACATGTGATTTCACAAAAGAGTGAGGGATAGGAGGTTATACCTGATTTGCAAATTCTTGAGCTGATTGTCTACTACGGTTGCTATCAATAGATCTTTTAGGAGGAAAAGATAGGCATAAAAGTGAAATTCCTGAAATAGTTGTCTACGGACTGTACGGGGATGCATCATAAATAGGCCAAATAAGGATAGAAAAGTCTTTAGTTGGTTTTCAATCGATGGTTCGGGGATGCATCATCAATAGACCTTTTAAAGCCGAAAATGTTGAGTTAGTTGTTTACCGGTAGTTTAGGAATGCACCATCAAGAGACCTATCAAATGTAAGGCTGAATCGGCTGTCTACAGGTGGTTTGAGAATAAACCATCACTGGACCTATCGAGGAGGAAAATTGAGAAGTTAGCAGTTGTTGTAGATTGCATTTTTAATTACTTAATTGATTTTGAGGAACAAAAATTTTTGCCCCTTCAATTAAGCAATAAAAATGTAATATTGAGAAAAAGAGCTTAAAGATGTCTGGGAACTTTAGAAATTTCATCGTTAGGTTGATTTTGTGATAGTCGTATCAGGATGCCCCTGGAGGATTGAAGCTGCATCGCGGTGCCCCTAGAGGGTTGAAAGCTACATGGAGGTGCCCTAAAAGGATTCTTTGAATTTTGGATTCTGGATCTTTAGATTGATTGTTCATCAGAATCGCCGTATGGCATACTATCGAGGTATCCATTGGTCCTAGCTGATATGCCCCTTAGAGAAATTCTAAGTTCTGATTTTAGGATCCATCGGGTTGGTTGTCTATTTGGGAATGCCATATGGTGTACTTGTCACAGTAGTTTTTAAGCATTAGTAAATGATATAAGGTGCATTTTATTGCTTAAATTATTTGGTGGAACAAAAATTTTTGCCCCTTTAATTAAGCAACAAAAAAGGAAGAATGAAATATAAATAGATATAAGATTTTTAGGAGTCCAGAGAAACTGCTGAGGCCGAGCGCCGAGTCTCGCTAATATGACCCTTGGTATGAGAATTTGATTGGAGGTCGAGCATTTAGCTCGAGGATGCTTTTTCGTGCTTTGTTTCTTGTAAAAGTCAGTATATGACAACAGACATGACATTTACGAATATTATGCATGGGTGCATGAATGCATGAGTTGCTAAGGCTGATCATCCTCCACCTATGAGCTACATGACTGCTTGCCTGATTGATTTTGCTCAATTTGATTGCTTCCCTGATTGACTTATCCGACCCTGCCACTTTTCAGGTGAGAGGATAAGTGGAAAAGTGTTGTGGCACGAACATGATGAGAATTCCCCTAGCAAAGAATTAGGGATTTCACATAGATTAGGCAGGGATGCCCCTGGTGGACAATAAAGGAAGCTACGATGCACACACTAGGATGGTGCGGTCGGATATCATGGCTGAGACAGAACCCGTGAATTTTGTGCTGCTAGTATGATAGGTGATAAAAGCCTCATTCGAGCTATTTAAAGTGGCAAGATGACTTTAAATTGATTGCTAGATTGAGCATGTCAAAGACAAGGGGGTGCACAAAGCTAAGTTTAAGATTCTGGATAATGAATGAGTGGACGCTATCACTACCAATGAATTCTACCAAGGATGGTTTGGGGAGATTGCAGACTTTTCCGGATCCTTAGTCGCAGTTAAAATCAGAGTGGACACGCGCAGAGGATGAATTTGAGCCCATCGAATCCACTAGACTTGAGGATGTATTCAGGCACTCTGATGATGATGACGATAATGCAGATATCTTGATATGTTCGATAGCAGCCATTTGTCTTTATTTTAATTATCTTAATTTTTGTATAGACCCATGTGAGCATTGGATTTCAGTGATCCACCTCACAAAACGATGATGAGAGCTATATACTGCATTCTTTTACAGGTATTATCCATCAGAGGTGTTCCTACTACTACAGAGTAGAGTTTAGCCAATATTAGGAGACCTAGTTTACCCTTAGGGACCTATACGGGTGTTGCTTGGTGGTATAGATCCACTGATAGTACCCATACGGGTATCAACTTCCATACGGCTGAAGGTATATAGGTGGGGGCCTACCCATATGCTTCCAGTTATTGCCTATTTAAGCTCGCTTGGAAGGTAAGCCTTACCTATTTTGGAAATGGTAGGTTGTAAATGCTAGTTAATGCATTCAGACCCCATTTTAACTATAAATAGGGTCTATCCCCTTCATTTCAAGAAGACACAATCCTTACGCATAAAAACTATAGAGAAATTATAGTTCTAAAGGTATAAAAATGGTATAGTAGAGGTATAGGAAGTATAAAATCAGGAGAAAACCCATTCCTTGAGGTTTTGTCCACATTTTATTCATTCCTGACTTCATTCTGTGCACTTTAGTCAAGCTCTCTTAACATTAAAGGGATCTCCTCAAAGTGGATTCACGCCATAACGGTAACGCTCCTGATTTTCAAAGAAACTCATACCTCTTTTATTTCATTATTATTCTCTACTTCTGTCATTTCTATTTCTACTGTTATTTCGAGTCTAGTCCGATCCCTTATAAGTATTGTTGGCACTATACATCCCTAGGGATATTATATCAATGTGCCAAACTCATAAGGAGGGAAATCCCACTTGGTTATACTATTATTTCTACTATTGGTATTATTACTTGTTATATTTTCCTTATTATTCTTTTGGGTCCGGTCCCGATTAATATGAGCCTTGTTGGTACCTAATATGCCATTTTAGTGGTTATCTTGGTATGCTATACTCATACAAAGGGAAATCCCACCCCTTCTTTTCTCGTCCTTCTTGCTGTTTCTGTCTCGGCCTTCCTAGGCATGTACGGGTCCTCTATACTTGTATGGGTCCCCCTTATACCCGTACAGGTACCCCATTGGCTATATGGGTGTAGGCCCCAGAGGCAGATTCCGGGTTTTCTTTATTTTTTTCTATTTTCTTTATAGAATGAACCTGAAATCACCATTTGCCATGCGGTCGTTTTCACTAATAATCCAGTAAATCAACTCATATAAATAAATCAAGTTCTTTTCAATAGAATGATTGTTTACGGTGTGCTATAAGCTATGCTAACATCTGTGGATGTAGGGGAATTTACTTTTATTTTGTTTTATAACTTAGAACAAATGTACAGGTTCTCTTTGCAAATTCCCCCAGTTTTCCCTGGTTGTAATTTTTATCCCCCATTTATTGCTTGTGCTTTATTGTAATATATAAACGCATGTAACGAGTGTGAAAGAGTGTAAAAATAGGATTTCTGTGATAATTCTCTAAATGATGAAAATTAAAACGGTTTTATGTGGTGAATGTAATTTTAAATCAACTAAATGAGAAATAAGTGACTCATCCGATACCCCGAATCTCTGATCCAATAGGTATGAGTCTCTCGCCTAGAGGGAACTATACCAAAACTCTTTCCCAAGTAGATAACTTGGGTGGCAACTCTATCAATTATATCGGGTAATGGGTCTCGATTCTTTTATTCATTAAAATTGGCTTATTGTGCAAACTTTAACTAAAAATATTTTGTCACGCCTAAATACAACCAAACTCCTGCAGTGGGCCCTGTACCTCTCACAAAGGCGCTAAGGGCGACCCATACATCATTGATACCTCACAGTGGCGACTTGACTGGGTGATTAATCATTTAACTTACAAAATGTTGGTTTATTTTAAAAGCTTAAAAGATTCAGATGAGCACCGAAAATCATTTACTTAATTCAATCCGCTTTTGTTTTCATCATTTAGGAAAATTATCGCACTCTATCTTCTCATCTCCTTCTCTCTTTAGTTAGATGCGCTCTTCTTCTAGCGCTAGGTTACGGTGCCCTATTATTTTTGCGACACTCACAACGGTGATACCCATGACCCCTAGGGATATTGGGGACACCTTAGTGGGTGGAGCACTCATTTCCATCTCCCTCGAAAAGAGGCTTGATGCAATGGGAACCTTCTACATCAAACTTTGGTTACATCCTAAGCCATTCTTATTGAAAGCCATAGAATTTTATTACCCTAATTTCTATATGAGATTAGATTAAGGATGCATTCCCTTAGACTCGGCGAGGAGAGATAAGGATGGAATCATTTGCTTTGCATGTGTTTTGTTACCTATTCTTATAATTAACTTAACCATGGATCACTGTAATTTATGCATGCATAACACATCCTATGCATGTACTTATCACTTGGTTATCACCTCAGCCAAAACCAAACCTCAAAGGGAAAGAGCTTGGCAACAATCTCAAGTCCGTTTGACTCGCATTTTGATTTCTCCAGTACAGCCAAGTGTTGATCCATGTCAGTCTCTGGGTATTTCATCTAAACAGTATATTTAATCTGGTTGATCTTTCTACTTATCATCCTGAGGAGATGTCTTGCATTCAGACTACGGGTGGCAAGATTGATGTTGAGGTTGAGGATGTTACCACTGGAGAGGAGGCAAATACATCAACGACAAAGTTTAGGTCGGAGGTCATAAATGTCTTCTCTCAATACTTGGGAAGTAATCAATTCTTGGACCGAATGAACAAAAAGATGTTGACCGCCATCAGGGGAATCATGATCAAGGAAAGAAGGGAAATGCTTATGTCAGTGCTGCAACAGTGAATGCATTGGCTAGCATGCCAATATCAGGAATCACTCATAATTCATTCACTCAGTTTTGACTGCCGCTTATTCAGACTCAGAGGGGTGCTTCCAGTCAATTTGGTCAGTTAGGTTTTATGGGTCCACTCGAATCAGCTAGCTTATCATTCCAATCAGCGGGCATAGTGGCTTCTAGTTATTAGTCAATTTACTCAGTCTAGTCAGGGACTCATATCACCACCATTTAGAGCATCTGGTCCAATCCTAAATTTTGTGGACACGCCCAAGGGGACGACCTTTCCTCAATTAGCAAGCCTACCCTTAGGTACGATTACCCAACTAGAAGGGTCATCTCTATCTATGGAATTGTGTGACTTGCTTTAGAAATTGCTTGCTACTAATGCTAGATTCCAACCATCTATCAAAGTAACTAGAGAGGAAGATTGGGTCCCTAAAAACTTTAGTATGCCTAGCATAGCGAAGTATAAGGGAACCGGTCCACCTCAATCTCATATCACCACCTATCAGAGGGTTATGAGGATTAGGAAGTTAAGTGATAAGATCCTAGCCGAAATGCTCCCTTGCACCTTGGAAGGTCCTATTATTGAATGGTACAACACTTTGTCAGACGAGGTCACCAAAGATTGGAAGGCTTTATCTGAGGCTTTTATCGAGCAGTATGTTTTTAATGCTATCATTAAAACTACCATAAAAAACTTTAAGGCTATCAAGTAGGCACCCAATAAGAAGTTCAAACCTTATTTCGAAAGGTGGATGGCCACTCAAGTTCTGTTGAAGGATAGGCTAACTCTCTTAGAAATGATCCTGAAATTAATGGATGGTGCTATACCCGCTTATCTTAAGATCCTTGGCATGGATAAATTCTCTAGCTACGTTGAAGTCTTTAAGAAGGCTGAGAAATGGGAAAGAATTGAGGAATTGGAGAAGGCTAGTATACCAGCCAAACCATGGTTCAAGAAGGGCGACCATAGCTGTATAAGAAGGGTGACCGTAGCTATATTGAAGTCTTAGATCCTATGACCGAAGTCGTATAAGAAGAAGTTACTATAGTCCGTATCTTTAAAGATGGTATCCCCCCTTGGAAGGCGTCCCTGCCCACCATCTTCACCAAGCGAAGAGCATTGGGCATCCTTCAAAGCATCAAACCCTATGTTCCCCTAAAGCCTGAGGGTAAAGATTAGTTTTATGCCTATCACGTTTGTAAGGGTCATCGCACAGGTGCTTGTTGAGACTTACTAGAGACCATCTGTGGCTTGATAAAGGATAAGAAAATCTAGGAACCCAAACTTAAACCAACTACCTTGAATAACCCCTACCAAGATTTGAGAAGCAAGTTACGGTTATTGAGTCTGGGCTTCCCTCCCATCATATCTTCGATATGATTATGCAAGCTAACCCAATAGTTCACTTAATGGTAGCCATACCACATGAATCTGTACCTATTGATATTGATGCATACGAGTTAGGAGATGCTTATGACGAGGAAGCTATGCCAGTCCAACTTGAACCAATTGACATTGATGCTTACGACCTTGAAGAGCCAGCACTACTAGTTGAAACTCCTAAGGGGAGAAGCTATATGAAAGACGGGGTCTTGCATATGAGCCGCACTGGAAGGGTGGCTCCTGCTGCCCTCTCAAAAAAGAGAAGGGGCAGAGAAGCTGATATCCAAATCCTCCTGAATGCCAGCATAGGACCTACTTTATGTCTTCTACTGAGACCCAGGTTCTGATGGATATAGATTTGAAAGTTACTCCCCTTATCCAATAATTACAAGTTACCCTGGCCAAGTACAGCATTTGGAAACTTCTCATTAATTCCGAGGATCATCGCAGGGGTCTAATAGAAAAGTTATTGAGCATAGAAGCTATACCTACCACCTCCCTCGTGGAAGTGTTCTCAGCTGCGGGGGGGTTTCCTCCCAGTGACATGGAACCCATCTTAGTTTACCCATCAGATCTTTCAGTTGAAGGAAGTAAACACAATACGGCACTTTTTTTATTAAGGTGCAGATTTTTAATCATTCTATTCTGTGTGTTATGGTGGATGACGGTTCCGCTCTCAACCTTTGCCCCTCCAAGATTCTCCCTCACTTAAGATTGGATGATTCAATGCTGGAAAAATCTAATACCATAATAAGGGCATATAATGATACAAAGAGGAGTGTGGTTGGGGTCTTTAAAGCTGAGGGCACAGTTGGAGAACTGACATAGAAGGTCTTGTTCACTATGTTGGATATCACTGTCTCTTATTCCCTATAATTGGGCCACCCTTGGCTCCATGTACTAGGGTAGTTCCTTCTACATTTCATCAAAAGAATAAACTCATTCATAATGACAAGTCAGTGACCATCAAAGTCGACGAACCATCAGTTATAGTGGCTATGGAAATAGAAGAGAAGGAGTCTAGGGTGGCTACAACTCACCGAGATAAGAGGCTTGTGTCTCTAAAAGTTAAGAAAATCATGACAAAATAAGGGTATCGAAAGGGGAAATGACTCGAGAAAAATCTTCAATGCATGTTAGAACCTATCGTACATCTCCATTGGTCATTTAGATTCAGTTTAGGATATTGTCCAGGTGCCAGGAAATCCAAGATACAGCCTTATCCCATGGTAGAAGCTGGAATAAAAAAGAAAGCATTTTTAGGTGAAGATGAACCCATCGAGGTTAAGGGCCACAGGGTTCCTGGTTTTGAGATCTTTAATGATGTATTTAATTTTTAAGAAGGATGCATGGTTAAAGCCTTGTTTTCTATAGAAATAAGTAGCAATATTGACGGGGACAAAATGGATAAGGCAGTTGAATCCATCACTAAGGCTCTAGAGGTACTCATGAAGAAGAATTGGAAGGGAGATGCAAAAGGAAATCCTAAAAGTAAGGCTGTCAAGAATTTGGCAAGGGCAGTAACTGAAGAAACTCAAGCCAACCTACGGGCCACCTCAGCTGAACTCGGTCTACAAGGCCCTCCGCCTATGGAGGATGATTCACATAATGTAATTTTTAATATTGCCAACATTTTTTTTGCAAACAATGCCGCTTATAAGGCATATCATGAATAAGTTGTAGCATTAGTATCCTTATTATGTCATGAATAAATTGATGCATTTTCAATTCATATCTGATGAGAGCATTTCATATTAAAGACATCATTCACTCATAACAACGTGGTTCTTAGCTAATGGTAAGATTTTATTGATAAAATTGACTTTGAGTATATCGCAATGGCATAAAGATCCAATGGTTAAAACTTATCACAGAAAGAGAGATAAAAAGTCCTTAGCAAACACGATAGCAATAGGCCTTGGTTCATCTTTCTTCATGATGGGGGGGGGACATGAACATACCCATCAGCAAAGAAAAAAGACCCAGAGAAATTCAAACGAAAAACAAAAAGGGCCAAGTTTATAGAGAGGCATATTTTCACTCGATATAGGATTCTACACATGTGGTCTCCGACAACGGGGTTAAATTCGAAGGGGCAACCAGTGAGTTACTTGAGAAGTTTAATGTTGAACATCACAGATCCTCCCCGTATAGGCCAGAAGGTAATAGGGTAGTAGAAGCTGCTAATAAGTTGATTAAGAAAATCTTATCAATGATAGTAGCACTTATAGGGATTGGATGGACAAACTTCCATTTGTAGTTTGGGGGTATAGAACCAGTGTGAGGATGCCTACTGGCCAGATGCCTTTTTCTTCGATATATGGGATGGAAGCAGTATTTCTTGTTGAAATAGAAGTGAGATCAGTACATGTAGTACTCAAAGCTCAATTGGAAGAGGCAGATTGGACAAAGGCTAGGTATGACTAGTTGAATGCGATAGATGAGAAATAGCTCAAAACATTCGACCACTTACAGATGTACTAGTAGTGTATGGCTTGAGCTTATAGTAATAGAGCCAAATACCCGAAGCAACTTCTTAAAGTGGGTGATCTAGTTCTCAAATAGCTACGGTAAGTCAGCACTGATGTTAGGGGCCAGTTCAGGCGTAGATGGAAGGGACCATTTATAGTTAAGAAAGTTCTTGGCAAAGGATGAATCAAGCTCATAGATAAGGAAGGAAATGAGATCATGAATCCTATAAATCAAGACAGGTTCCAGCGCTATCATTTCTAGGTCAAAAGAAATAAATCACAAAAAAGCAGCACAAAAGAACAAAATAAAATAAAGAATAAAAACACCAGACATGTGGTCCTGTACTGCTTGGGCCAAAATTAGGGTGCAGCCCACTGATTTGTATTCTATAAATCGATCAGGCAAAAGTTAAGGAACTCAGAATAAAGCCTGCAAAGTTGAAAACCTGAAAAAGGGTGACTTAGGCAAAAGTTAGGGCATCGAGAGAAAACACATCAATTTCACTTTCTAGAAAATCTATAAAAGGACTGGAAAGCGGGTAAGGCTTAATCATTGGAAATTGTTACCATTGCCTATGTACTCAAATTAATCTCATCAATAAACATGTTATGATTTGCTAAGAATCCTAGTCTTATGAATGCACGCATGTCTTTAGGTGAAATAATCGCAAGTATGTGAACATCAATTTTTTGGTATCATGTTCTGCATCTTTGTTAGAATTCCCCATACTACGTGCACTGTTTAGTAAAAGATAAAAAATACTGATGGGTCACAAAAGAAATTAGACCCATGCAGAAGTCAGAAAAGCCTGTTAGGTTAAAAACCTGAAAGGGCGGCCAAGGCAAAAGTTAAGGTAAAAAGCCTACTAGATTGAAAACCCGAAATGCCGGTCTAAGCAAAAATTAAGGCAAAAGAAAAAGTCTGCTAGGCTAAGCCGTCAAGGATAGTCCAGGAAAAAATTAGGACACAAAAAAACAAATGTTCGATAGGTCATCTCATATCGAATGGCCTAGGCAAAAATTAGAACATGCAAAAAGGCATTATTCAACGGTCTTGGTTCAGAAAAGTTTACATGCATAAAAAGTTAAAAGTCAAAAGTAGCAATTTAAGGTTCATATTCAAAACAAGCGACCTAGGGCCCTAAAAGTATCAAAAGGCTATCAGAATAATCAAATCTAAGACACCGAGGGATCCCGTCCCTGGCCACCCTCCTGACTCTGGTCCTGGGTGCCCGCCAGTAGGTCATACACATCTATGGTCATATGCTCCTTAGCCCAGCCGGCATCAGCGGCTGGTTGGATAGGAGCCCTAATCTCTAAGGTCTACAAAACAGTAGCATCCTCACCCTTAGCAGGCTGACCTCCTCCCCTCTGGGCCACTCGAAATGTAGAGAAATCATCCTTGAACTCAACATCGAAAGGGACTGATGTCTGCCTGTCCTTGGTCATCATCACCAGCTGGCTCCTCAACATCTCTATCTCAACCCTTGCACTAGCAGTCTTGGCCCTAGCTTTGTCAGTCTCAGCAGTAGCTACTCTCAGCTGCTCCTCCAAGAATCTAACCCTCTCCTCAGAAGCATCCAGGTCCTAGGTAGATCTACTGCACTCCATGGCCAGCAGGGTATGAATTGGAATAACGAGATCAGTACACATATATGTCATAGTATGCATCATGCATAGTTTGTTAAATCTTGCAGGTAAAACTTACCAAGGCTAGCGTATCCTACAGTAGTAGCAGGTTTCTCACCAAAATGTACCCCCTGGTAATCCTCTCTACCTCAGAAATAGTCATTTAGGAACAAAAGATCTCATTAGGATAGAAAATTTTAGGCAATTCACTATAATGGACAAAGTTAAAGGCAAGGAACTTCTTACATGGGTAGAATTGGAAGGACTGAAACTAATGGGCTGAACTAACTCCTCAAGCTCCTTGATGGCTGGCTTTCGCAAATGATCAAGGAGTCGAAAGAAGGTATCTAGCTTAGTTCAGAGAAACCCCTCTCTCATTGATCCAAAAGCACAAGACAACTTTGCCGGTGGCTCAGGGCCAACAGCAGCAGTTGGGGCAGGACTCTTCCGTATAGGCGCAGGAGGCTATGACAATAAGACATCATACTCAAAATACCAAGCAGTTTCAAGAAATCATAAAGTATTCATAAGGTTTTGAGTCAAGAAAATGCCTGGAAAGAAGAGGTAGCAGACCTAGCCGAGCCTTTAGTACGCCGAGATACGAATGGGCCCCTATGGTCACCCCCTGGCCCATCCTTCTTATCATCATCTCCATCATCATCCTTATCATCACTCCAGTGAAACTCAAAGGGGATATCCTCATGATGAATCCTCTCACAAGGAGGGAGAAGCAAGGAATCAATGAAATCTCTATAGGAGCCCTTCTCAAATAGCACCCGGGCCTCCTTGCTTAATAAATAGAGCCCCTGGTTAGTTAGTCCCTAGCATGAGATGAGGCTAGAAGACACCCGTTATAATCGGGGCAGGGACCAGTCTTGCCACTACTATGCTAGTCCGCCACTCCTAGACCCGTTCACCGAAGTACCACTCATAGGAGTGTGGTGACTCCAAGACAAAGTGGCGGTTGTCAACACCGATCTACATCCTCTTAATGGCCATATATGTGGCTAATCTCTTCTAAGGATCTCGGATGACTTGCATAAAGTTAACGTGCTATGAGTATTATGAACTGGTAAATATAGTTTTGATTTATTTAATGCAAAATGCAGGTTTAATAGGGAAGAGGTTTACCCAATCTAAGCATAGCTGACGTAGGAACTCCCTATACTGTGCCGTGGTCAAGGGCTGATCCTGCCAAAATCCTATCCATTGGGAGATGATATATCATGTATCAGGCTGGATGGGCAAAGCCGGCCTAGGGATCAACCGGTGCTCAAAAGCCTAAATTTGGAAAAGCAAAATTAGGATTAGTCATAATATAGTTGAATAGAAAGATAAAACACTAAAGATGAGCTTTCAGTTTTACCACCAAGATTAGGTGGCGGATCTTGAGCTCGAACTACTGACCCCGAACTCCAACATCCAGCCCATGATATAGTTGCGCCAAGATGGCCCGACACTAGTTCTTGCTGGGCACGATAACAAGATCCTCTATAATGGTGAGCAAACCGTAGTAGAGGTTGCCCGAGTAGACTAGGAAGAAGATAGTGGTAAGGAATGTTAGTATGAAAGACCTAGCATACTGATCCCTCCTATCAGCTACAACAGGCCTCGGCTGCTCGATGTGGTAAGAGTTGAGATCCCTGAATGAAGCCTAAGTAATCCAGCTATATAGGCCTTAACCTTAGGCCGAGAATTCCACCTATCAGCAAACACATCAAAGTGGACTATCTCCCCGCTCCACTCTAGCCCCGTTACAGCACAAACATTGAAAGGAGTAATAGGGACCTCCCCAATTAGTAAGTGAAAAGTATGGGTAGTCTCGAACCCTCACTTTGTTAGAGCTGAAATGGCCCCAAAGGCTAGGGTCTTGGGTGCCTATGGGATGGCCCTAATAGTATCACTGAAGCCGAAAGAGTCGATATGGGCCAGTAGCTCGATATCCCGTGCCTCGTGGATCTCCTCATACCATTTTCTATAGAAGATTAGGGCACCCACAGTCCTATACTAGAACTAGAAAGATAGAATTACAATTCAATAGGGTTATAATACAGCAAACATATCAGAAATTAGAAAAGCATGGCTAAAAAACAAGGAAATGGACATTCTATACCTGGGATTAGGACCCGTATGGGCAAGCCTTACCCGTACGGGTATAGCATGGGCACTCGTATCAAAATTAGGACCCGTACGGGTACCCCCTCACCCGTACGGGTCCCTTGGAAATGGTTTCATCAAAGGGATTTCTCCTAAAAATCCAAATCATCCGAACATCAGCTAAAACTCATCCAAAGTTATCCTAAAAGCATCCTAGGCTAACGTTATATGCATTAGGCTCTATCCTAAGGTCCAAAGCACCCTAATTTATGTTAAAATTTGAAAAATTCTCAAAGGAAGCAAAAATGGAAATGGGAGAATCGAGTGACATTACTTGGGATTGAGAGGCATGAGTATCAAGAGAAGGGACTAGGGGCACTTCAAAGACCGATGTGAGCTCATAGAACGCATACCTGACCAAAATTGGGCACTTTAGAGCCTTAAATCACCCACCGGGGGCAAATCTTCAAGCCTAAGAGAGAAACGACCAGCCTTGGGGAGCTTTCTATACATCTTGATCGGATTTTTGAGAAAAATTGCGGTACTTTTTAGTATAGGAAGATTTGATGTAAGGCGGGATTTGAGGGGTCTATTTCAGTTTTAAAACCCCTTGATGGGGACCTATACGGGGTCCCAATATTCTTGGACCCCATCCGTACAGGTCCTAGCCGACCTGTATGGGCCTTCTTTTGCTGTCCAAGAGCAGATCTTTAGACTAATAGCACCAATGACTCATCCAATTCAAATTCAAGGCCAAGCCTGCTTCTCATAACCATTTGTTTTCACTAAAATAGGGGCAAAACCCCAAAGTAGCTTCGATTCTTGGTTAAGAGGGGTAAAGATTCTAGTCTTCTCGAGATCTTTTGAGAATCAAAGCGGACTATTCTTGAGTTGGCTGCTAACCCAGGCAATCTGTATGTGCAGGTCTATCTTTAGCAAATTGGTATTGCAAAGAGGGACTTCTCCAGTAACAAGCAACCTACCTAAAGATGTCGATCCATTCCCCAGCAGTGGAATCAGATCCAGGGGCACCCCTCCATTCCCCAGTAGTGAAATCAGATCCAGGGGCGCCTTCCATTCCCTAGTAGTGGAATCAGATCTAGGGGCATCCCCTATTCTCCAATAGTAGAATCAGATCCAGGGGCATCCCCCCATTCCCTAGCAGCGGAATTAGGTCCAGAGGCATCCCCCCCACTTCCTAGTAGTGAAATCATTTAGGGACATCCCCCCACTTCCCTAGTAATGGAATCAGGTCTAGGGGCATCCCCCCACTTCCCAATAGCGGAATCATTTAAGGGCATCCCCCCACTTCCCATTAGCAGAATCATCCAGGGGTATCCCTCTAGATAGTTGGGCTCCGCCCCAACATTCTCTCACACTCAGTTTGCATTTCAATCAGGGACTTATCCCTACTCGTACATCTTCATCCTTGATTAAGGGAGAAAAATATTTTGTTCAAAAAATAAGTCAATTAAGAATTAAGATGCATTATCCCAGGCAATGACTAACTCAGTGTTTTTATTGTTTCTTGACAGGTTATTCAAATACATCAGCTAGTAGAGTCATCTACCTTAGGAAAGGGATACATCAATTAGGAAAGTCGATCTACCTTAGGGGAGGGATACATCAGCCAGGAGAGTCATCCACCTTAGGAAAGGGATACATTAGTCAGGAGAAGTCATCCACCTTAAGGAAGGGATACACCATCAGGAGAGTCATCCACCTTAGCAAAGGGTTACACCAGTCAAGAGAAGTCATCCACCTTAGTAAAGGGATACATCATTCAGGAAAGTTGTTTACCTCAGGAAAGGAACACACATGAGAAGTCATCCGCCTTAGGAAAGGGATACATCATTCCGGAAAAATCTTTGCCTCAAGAAAGGAATGCACAGGAGAGTCGATCCACCTTAGGAAAGGGATATGAGGATAAGTCATCCGGCTTAGGAAAAGGGATACATAGGTCAGGAGAAGTCATCTGCCTTAGGAAAGGGATACATCATTCAGGAAAGCTGTTCGCCTCAGGAAAGGAATGCATAGGAGAGTTGATCTGCCTTAGGAAAGGGATACTAGGAGAAGTCATCTACCTTAGGAAAGGGATACATCATTTACGAAAGTTATTCGCCTCAGGAAAGGAACACACAGGAGAGTCAATCCACCTTAAGAAAGGGATACAAGGAGAACTCATCCACCTTAAGAAAGTGATATGCGCTCTTCCCCAGTGAAGTTACTAGTTATAGGAGAGCTATTTGCCTTAGGAAAAGAACGTAAAGGGAAAGAGTTGGCCCTAAGAAGATGAACTTATTCAGATCACCATCACCAACTTAGGTATAATTCCCAAACCCTCGCTCATATCGTGAGATCATACAGATCCCTATCTGTAATGATCTGACAAAGTGCAGTATGTGAGCACTGGATTTCAGTGATCCACCTTACGAAATAATGATGGGAGCTATATACTGCTTTCTTTTATAGGTATTTTCCATTAGAGGTGTTCCTACTGCTGCAGAGTAGAGTTTGGCCAATATTAGGAGACCTAGTCTGTCCTTAGGGACCCGTATGGGTGTTGCCTAGTATTACAAATCCACTGCAGTACCCGTACGGGTATTAACTTCCATACGGTTGGAGGGGACCCATATGGGTCCCCAATACCCATACAGTGGGGCCCCACCTGTACTAGTCCAATTATTGCTTGTTTAGGCTTGCTTAGAAGGTAAGCCTTACCTATTTTGGAAATGGCAGGTTATGAATGCTGGTTAATGCATTTAGACTCCATTTTCCCTACAAATAGGGCCTTTCCCCTTCATTTTAAGAAGGCATAACTCTTAAGCATAAAACTATAGAGAAATTATAGTTCTAAAGGTATAGAAAAGGTATAGTGGGGGTATAGGAAGTATAAAATAAAGAGAAAACCCATTTCTTGAGGTTTTGTCCACATTTTATACATTCCTGACTTTATTCCATGCACTTTGGCCAAGCTCTCTTAATAGTAAAGGGATTGCCTCAAAGTGGATTCACGCTGTAAAGGTAACTCTCCTAAGTTTCAAAGAAACTCACACCTGTTTTATTTCATTATTATTCTCTACCTTTGTCATTTCTATTTCTGTTGTTATTTCAGGACTGGTCCTATTCCTTATAAGTATTGTTGGCACCATACATCCCTAGGGATATTATATCGGTGCGCTAAAATCATAAGTAGCGAAATACCGCTTGGTTATACTGTTATTTCTACTATTGGTATTATTGCTTATTATATTTGCCTTATTATTCTTTTGGGTTCCGTCCCGATTAATATGAGCCTTGTTGGTACCTAATATGCCATTTTAGTGGTTATCTTGGTACGCCATACTCATACAATAGGAAATCCCACCTCTTCCTCTCTCGTCCTTCTTGCTGCTTCTGTCTCGGCCTTCCCAAGCCCGTACGGGTCCTCTATACCCATACGGTCCCCCTTATACCTGTACAGGTACCCTATTGGCCGTATGGGTATAGGCCCTAGAGGCAAATTCTAAGTTTTCTTTATTTTTTCCTATTTTCTTTATAGAATGAACCTAAAATTACCATTTGCAATGCGATCATTTTCACTACTAATTCGGTAAATCAACACATATGAATAAATCAAGTTCTTTTCAATAGAATGATTGTTTATGGAGTGTTATAAGTCGTGCTAACGTCTGTATATGCAGGGGAATTTATTTTTATTTAGTTTTATAACTTAGAACAAATGTATAGGTTCTCTTTGCGATTTCCCCCATTTTTCCCCTAGTTGTAATTTTTATCCCCCATTTATTTCTTGTGCTTCATTGCACTATATAAATGCATGTAACGAATGTGAAAGAGTGTAAAATAGGATTTTTGTGATAATTCCCTAAATGATGAAAACTAAAACGGTTTTATGCGATGAATGTAATTTTAAATCAACGAAATGAGAAATAAGTGACTCATCATCTCTAATCCAATAGGTATGAGTCTCCCACCGAGAGGGAACTATACCAAAACTCTTTCCCAAGTGGACAGCTTGGGTGGTGACTCTATCAATTGTCTCGGGATTTGGGTCCCAATTCTTTTATTCATTAAAATTGGCTTATTGTGCAAACTTTAACTAAAAATGTTTTGTCACGCCTAAATACAACCAAACACCCACAGTGGCCCCGACCTCTCTCACAGCGGCACTAAGGGCGACCCATATGTCATTGACACCTCATAACCTGAACATTGCGTTGGGCTCATCAGACTTGATTATTTTGCTTTTATGTCCTACTTTTTGCCTGGACCGCCCTTTTTGGGTTTTCAATCCAGCGGACTTTTCCTAGCTTTTGCATAGATCTCGATGTTTTTAGTCTATCAGGATTTTTGGCTTTTGTTGTCTTTTTTTTCTTTTGAGCTATTGAGTTGACTCCACAGAACCCTACATTCAACTCATCTATTGCATTTCACCTTTTGGGCCTAATATATTCATTAAAGCATAAACATAAAGAGTTCAGTAAAATGCATTTCAATTAAATGAATTAAGTTTGAGTACATAATGATGATAGCCACTTCTATTGACCCAAACTCTAGTGTTAACTAGCCTATGAAGGTTTTCTAGCCAACACACTCTTCATTGCTTACATTTACCCTAATTTTTGCCTAGATCATCCTTTTCGGATTTTCAGTCTAGTGGGTTATCCTTGCACCCTAACTTTTTCCTGACCGGTTTGTAGAATACCGATCAGCGAGATACACCCTAATTTTTGCCTGAAGAGTAGAGGACCACTCGCCGGGTGTTTTATTTATATATGTTTTTTTATGTGCCGCTTTTCTGGATTTGGTTTATTTTGGGTTAGATATGATAATGCTCCAACCTGCTTTGATTGGTATTATGAACTCATTACCATTGATAATCATGCCCCTTGGATCGAGGGCTTTTCTAAATACATGAAGTCTTTCCCAATCTGGTTAGAACTTTTCCCTTAGATCGACGTTAGCAGCTTTGCTTGGTTTGGAATCAGATCATTAGCCTTTGATAGATATCTCTGATACTTGACTCAGTTATTGGGCACCTTCGCCATGCACTTTTGATATATCTAAAGACTGTTTGAGCCGTTCGAATTGCACTTTAGTCCATGGGGGTCCCTTTGACTCTGGGTTCAATACAACTCTTAAGGACTTTATCTCGGTTCTAATTGGTAGCACGGTTTCCATTTTGTAGGCAAAGGAAAGAGGTGTACGGTTTGCAAGAGTTATAACACTTGTTTGACATCTTTAAAGGGTGAATGATAGCTCATCGGCTCAATCTTTGATGGTCTTAGAAATAAACTCCTTGATAAGGTAGTTTGCGGCTTCAATTGCCCCATTACCTCAAGGCTAGTTGGGTGAAGAGCTGTGATGCTTAGACCTAAATTTCTTGATCGATCAGTGGTTTGCCCCCTAGGACTAAAACTGATTTTCTGAGACCAAGCTATGAAGTAATCCATACTAGATGAAGATGCATTTCTCAATGAACTTGGACATCCTCTTAGTGGTAATGTCAGTGAAAGGCTCGGCATCCCCCTATGTTGAGAAGTAACCTGCCCCTACAACGATAAAGTAGTGTTCATTTATTGATGATGGTCAGATCTCGCCAATCGTATGTGTCCTCCTTGCCGAGAAGGGCCAATGAGGAGAGAAACGTAAGATGGGTTGTAGATTTGGAATGGATTGGGACACGGGTAAGAATACATGGTTATCGAGTGTGGGAATTTAGAGAATGGGGGGCGAATAAAAGGTAGGCCTTAATTCTATCAAAGATGATTTAGTTATGCTCTTTCTCCATAATCGGCCAACACTTCTTCGGTAGCTTGAAAATCAGTTTGCACACAGATGTGATGCTAGCAACAAACCAATTAGTATTTTAGATCTACCCAAGGAAGGATTGAGCTTCTTTTTCTATTCTAGGTATCAGGAAGGTGATGCTCAGTTTACTAGCACAGAATCCTAAGTGGGGCTCGGTGTGACCATGCGAAAGTGTTATCATGATCTTTAACCACTTTATTTATCTCTCTTTTTCTTTCAGAGGTTAGGTCACTAGAAAGTGGTTACCATTTTAGGTTATCATCTATACTCAAATTTATTTTAGTTAAAGAAACGTCATGAATACTGAATACATTATGCTTATGATAAAATGAATGCATGGACCTATCGGGCGAAACATCAAACAAATAAGCAAAATGAGAGTTTTCATTAAGATAAAGTGCCTTAAAGGCAGAACAGTTCACATCTAAACACTGGAAAAAGAAAATCACATAATAGATAGATAGTCATCCTCACAAGCAGAGGGTCTTAATTGGTAGAGCTGGTAGATTAGGCATCCTCGGTAGCTTTCATTAGAGCATCGTCTAGGACAAGATCTAGAACTTTTACTTATTCGACTGATGACTTGCCTACTTCAGTCTCTAGCAACCTTGCAAGACTCTTGTTAGCTTTGGCGATTAGATTGGATTTAATAGTGGTGCTGGCTTAACCAGGAGAAGGCTGCGACTACCACAAATTTTTTAGGGAGACCGGAATCGATCGCACTTACCTTATTACTTGAGCTCTATAGTGGTTTCTCCTCAGTATCGGTCTTTCTAACAAGCTCATCCATCTTTCCTTCCCTTACTAAACGGGAGATAGAAGCAGCCAAAGCTCTACACTAGTTGGTTTGATGTCCCATTTGAACATGATACTTGCTAAAGTTTACTTTTTCTTTAGGGGTCGGCGACCTATACACTTGGAGATGATTAAGCTTTTCGGCTTCACACAATTTGGAAAATATGCCATTCAATGGTGACTTTTAAGGGGAAGTGAAGGGATTCTGATTGGGTGATTGGTAAGGAATTTTCACTTGAACTTCGGGTGCAGCTTGAACGACAGATATGTTAGGTTAAATTACAGGATTTTTGCTTTTAGAACAGATGGCCCTAATAAGATCTTGCAGACCACTACCTCTATTTAGTGAGACAGAAAGTGGGGGTGAATCCTGATGGTTATATGCTTTTTCAGGCTCAACTATTTTCCCTTCCTTTGTCAAACGAATGATCGCCTGAATTAAAGTCTGGCACTCATCAGTGGGGTTACTTGGTTTGCTATGATACGCGTAAAACCCATCCATTTCATCAGCTGTGGGAGGTCTCCATAGGCATAGTGGTTTAATCTTACCATCTTTCCTTAACTTTGTGTATATGCTTCTCAAAGGTGCTTTCCACGGGTATGTTTCATACTTTGCTTTGGTTGCCTTCCGCACGAGTGCCTGATCAACTACCCAAACTGGATTGGGGGGAATGCAATCTAACTTCTTCTCTGGCGCAAGTCACTCATTCATTTCAGCCCAAGATGGGATATTGCATGGCCTACCAATTCATCCACCTCCTTCAGGATATCCATTCGAACCTCCTACGGTACTAAAAAGCAAGAACCTTTGTAATAGAGCCTCTATTTCGGGTGTCATGCCCAGAGATTGCATGACCTGGTCGCTGGGTCAAGGAATTGCTAATTGTTGCAAGGAAGACTCAATTTTAGATGTCATGCCTAAAGATTGTGTGACCTAGTTGCTAGATAGAAGAGAAGTCAATCGGTGCTAGAGGGTCGTAACTTCAGGTGTCATGCCCGGAGATTGCATGACCTGGTGGCTGGATAGAGGGGGTGTGCCAAACTAGAATTGTGAAACAAGTGATGGGGTTTTGAATTAAGAAATAACCCATAGTTGTGAATCAAAAGGGTGTTACGGGTAAGCAACACCTCTCAGAGCAACACTAAACAGAGTAGGAGCAAGAGAAAAGGACTTTGGAAGCATTTGAGGTTGAGCTAAATTCTGACCCGATTGGAATTGACCGGATCAAGACTGGATGGGGTGAAATTGGCTGAGTGGGCTGAAACTAATCTGGAGTTATTGGGGTCAACGGAAGCTAGCTCAAACGGGTAATAAAATTAGGCTTGAAGTGGTGGCTTGGAGCCTGGGTTGGATAAGCAAACACAGGCGGCTCAGATTGTATGATATCCTAACCAAACTGAAATGGGATAGGCAACGGCTGAAAGGGCTGTTGCACATACTAAATTGGCTAAACTATAGACCTAGACTAAAATGACAAAGCCTAAACTAACCTATTCTGAGAGGTCTTTGGTTGTCCTCGAGCTTGAATACCAATCATCGAAATCCTTTGGACACCTCTTTTCTCTTCTAGAACTGCACGAACTAAATCTTGGATCTGCCCCTAGATTGCATCTGGGAACTGATCGAATCGGAGAAATACTGTCATAGCATTAGCAATTTTGGAACTCAATGGAGACCGACCCTAATCAGGCAGAGGGAGAGGAGAGGGAGTACCCTCAGATAGAACCCCATCAACAATCGTCAAATCAAACATAGCTGAAAAACCAGATTTTGAAAATAAATTTAGACCCACAAAATTGCAAACTAGAGGATGATTGAGTCTAAAGGTGGCAGTGCCTTGGTCTAACTCTCTCTAAAACCAAAATATGATTAGCCTAAATCAGACCATGGATGAATGATTATATAAATATTCGAGTGATGAATGTTATATATATAGGGGTAGTTTAGAGAGGCACAGAGTAAAAGAGCTTATGATACGAAGCTTAACCCCAAAATATGTGAGACATATGAATTCCTTGCTATGCTTAGCGAACTAGATACAGGTTCTCAGGACTCAAACAATCTCAAGCATGTTGGTTAAGTCTGCTACCAAAGAAGAACACCCTACGATTTTAGATAAGTTTATGACTCACATTGAGAGATATAACTTATGCCTTAATCCAAAGAAGTGCATATTCGGGGTTACATCGGGAAAGCTTATAGGCCATGTGGTCAGTCAAAGGGGGATTAAAATGGATCTAGATAAGATTAAAGAGATCAAGGATATGCCTACTCCGAAGATAGAAAACAAAGTTTGGTCTTTCCTTAGTTCCATTCAATATGTCAGTAGGTTCATTTCTCGCCTCACCACCGTTTGTGAGCCAATCTTTAAGTTGTTAAGGAAGCGTCAGCCAGTTATGTAGGATGAGCATTGTCAGATCGCATTCGACAAAATTAAGGCCTACATTCTTCACCCACTCATCCTTTATCCACCCACCTCGGGCAAGCCATTGATCTTATACTTAGCAATTGATGACTCTGCCATAGGGGTAATGTTGGTTCAAGAAGATGACAGTAAGAAGGAGTATGCCGTGTACTACTTAAGTAAGAAGCTTTTGGATTACGAAGCTCATTATTCGATTGTCGAAAAGACGTGTGCCGCAATGGTTTGGTTAACTAAGAAGTTATACCACTACTTCCAGTCGTAAATGGTTCAAGCCATTGCTAAGGTTGACCAAACGAAATATATTTGTCAGTCACCAACCTTATCCAGCAAGTTGTCTAGATGGTTACTATTGATTTCTGAATTCGATATTGATTTTATCACGATAAAGGTTATCAAAGGTAGAGCAGTTGCAGAGTTTTTGGTGAACCAAGCTCTTGACTCTGATTATATCGAGAACTTGGACTTTCCTGACAAGCAATTAGCTATAATTGATGTAGCCAAACCCATATGTACTATGTATTTCAATGGTGCTGTGAATAGATTCGGAGCGGGCCTTGGAGTTATCTTATTCACTCCCGATAATAAAGTTATCCCTCTATCTAAGCGTTTAGAGTTTCCCACTACTAATAATGGGGCCAAATACAAAGCATGTCTATTTGGTCTTGAAGCCCTATTGCTTATCAGGGCAAAGCACATTTTTGTGATTTGAGATTTGGCCTTGGTCTTCCGTCAAGTTGTGGGAGATTAGAAATCAAAGAAGAGTCTCTCCGTCCTTATGTCAATGCCGTTTGGGATTTATTAGCTAAATTTAAGATGTGTCTCTATCAACATTTCCCTCAAGACGAAAATCAAATAGCTGATTCGTTAGCTACACCGGCTTGATGTGGGAAGGTCCTCAGTGCCAACCTATTTGCCCTCTGATCTTAGTTTCAGTGAAGGTTCCCTACCATTCATACGACATTGCCTAAGTGCTCACCATCAGTGATGAACCCTGCTGGTATTTGGACATTGTGTAATTTCCCTGGAACGGTCAATATCTTGAGGGCATTACCGAATCCGATCGCGCTACACTCTAAAAGTTAGCCTTCTAATTCAGGATTATGGATAATGATCTCTTTAAGCAAACTTTCGATGGTTTGTAGCTTTGGTGCTTGACCGAATGAGAAGCTCGTCGGGTTGTGGGGGAGGTTCATGTGGGTTATTGTGGACTGTACGTGAATGGGTTAGCCTTAGCTAAGAAAATTCAGCAGATGGGGTACTTCTGGTTAAATCTGATCGCCGATTGTATCTTAGAGGTTAAGAGGTGTCACTAGTGTTAGATTTACAGTGATATTTATTATCTTCCACCCACTGAGCTTCACAATTTATCTACTCCTTGGCCATTCTCGGCGTGGGGGATAGATATAATTGGTGAGATTTAGCCATTGTCAACTAATGGTCACCACTTCATCATTATGGCAGTCGATTATTTCTTAAAATGGGTACAAGCCAAATCGCACACTAGCATTACCGCCAAGAAAATGCCCAAGTTCATTGAGAAGCACATTTTTGCTCGGTATGGTCTACCTCATCATATTATATCAGATAATGGGGTTCAGTTCCAAGGGGCAACAACGGAGTTAATTGAGAAATATGGTATTGAGCATCATAGATCTTCACCCTACCATCCTCAGGCCAATGGTGCGGTGGAGACAGCCAACCAGTCCATTAAGAAAATCCTTTCTAAGAATATAGCTAGTTATAGAGATTGAGCTAATAAGTTACCGTTCGCTCTTTGGGGGTACTAAACGAGCATCTAGACTCCTACAAGTCAAACACCATTTTCCTTGGTTTATATTATGGAAGCAGTTTTGCCTATTAAAATTGAAAAGAAGTCTCTGCGAGTGGCAATCGAATCTAAGCTCGAAGAGACTGAATCGACAAAAGCAATGTTAGAGCAGCTGAATACACTAGACGAGCCTGAAAGCCTTGGATAGCCTCCAAATGTATCAGCAACATATGGTAAGAGCTTACAATAGTTGAGTCAAGCACTATAGGTATCCGTTGAAAGCCGGTGGCTTGATTAAAAAGCAAGTAAAGCCTACCAACATCGACCCGAGGGGGAAAGGTCGCTAGCTGACAGTTACACGGAATCAAGGTAAATGAGACCCTTCTATAGTATTGTTCCACAATACCAGCTATTTGAGTTCACCAAAATAATTTAGAACTAGGTCACATACTCTCTTGTCGTTTCTTGGCACTAGAGTTAACTCCAGATTCCAAATTGGCATTGCACAGGAGTCGTAAGGTTGGAAGAGATTTATTCACTTTTGTGTGCTACTTGTCTTGTTCTCATGTATACGTACTTCAAGCATAGGCCGCCTGTGGCCAGCTCTTTTTAATTTCGGTTTTTGCTTACCTCTACCCTCCCCTCACCTAAAGGGGGAATTTAACAAAATGCCTAAGACCATTTGAGTCCCAATGGCCTGTATCTAGTTCGCTAGACATGGTGAGGAGTTTGCATGTCTCCTGTATTTTGAGGTTAAGCTTCGCATCATTAGCCCTTCTTCTCTCTACCTCTCTAAACCACCTCGTATATATGGCCTTCATCACTCGAATATTTACGAGATCATTCATTTCATTTATGGCTCGATTCGAGCTGATAATCTTCTAATTTCTTTAGTTAGGTCGGGACAACCTTGTTGCCACAGTCCTCTTTAGCTTTGACTTGATTGCCTTTTGATTCGCCGGCTAGTGAGTTTAGTATCAGAATCTACACTTTCCACCATGTCTAATCCACGTTTGAATGATGCGCCTCATGAGAGTTCTCCTTCCCCTTCTCCCTTCCCACCCTATCAGAGTCAGGATTAGGGTCAGTCTCAAATGGGTGCAGAGTTAGCCAATGCTATGGCTCAGTTTCTTCAATTTGATCTCTTCAAAAATGCCATCCAAGATTAGGTTTGATCGGCTCTTAGAGAAGAAAGGAATGTTTAGGGACCATTAGGTCATTTTCTCAGGCTTAGGGATAGTCTGGGATTGTTCAGAATGGGGTAGCTCAAGACGGTTCAGGTCAGAATAGTTTGGGTCAGATTTCGTCAGTTCCAGCTCCGCCTATCTTTCTCCTAGTATGGCTTGTCCGGCCTATCCAACAGAGCCAATTTTAGTTTGGTCAGAGTTCCTCTCAGCCACCCTCATCCTTTGTTCCACTAACCTTTGGCTTTCCTCCTTTAAACCCTAGACCTTCCTCTCTAGCTCTTACTTTCCCCGCTTTCTCAAGGGGATTTACTATATAGATGACTATAACTTCAAGTGGTTTTACACTTCCTCCGACACCCCCGATGTTGTTTACACCCTCTCCTCCTAGTTTCACGATCTCCCCAAGGGGAACAGTTTATCCCCCAAATCCTTTCACTCCTAACTTTTAAGCTCATCCCCAAGTTGTGGTTCCAACTCCTCCTCTCTAACGAACCAAAATTTCCAAAATTTTGCTTATAATAAATTACTATGGTATTAAAAATATCATAGAAATTATTTTTATTGTTATTATTGTTATTGGATATAAGGCATGATGAAATAAGAGCTAATTTTAGTAAGAAGGATGAATTGAACATTTAATTATTTGTCCAAGGGCAATATTGGAAATTGAAAAAAAAAATATCAAACAAACAAATACATTACTTAGAGCCTCTTCTCTTCCCTTATCCATCATTCATCATTCATCATTCATCATTTCTCCTTCTCCATTTCCCTTTTTTTTACCAAAATTTTCCATTATCCAAAAACTTCTGATTTCTTCGATTTAACTTCGAATTATTGTTAGAAATCGATCCTTAAGCCCTCCATCATCATCAATTTCAGTCAATCAAGACTAGAAGAGGAGGATTTCAGATATTAAGATTCGGATGAATAGTAACCCGAGTTTGAGGTGAGTGATTTTTGGTGAAATTAAAGCTTAATTAGTAGAATTTATGGTAGATTAAGCATATTTATGGTATTAGGAAGTTTATTTATGCAATATCTTGATAGAATTATATATGGTTGTTGTAGGGGAAGCTATTGCAAGTAAATCAAAGGCAAAAGGGGTAGAAGAGAGCTAGAAAGAGCATAGAAAAAGGTTTGTGTCTCAAATTTCGATTTCTTGATTTTTCAGAAAATTTTCCAGATTGTATACCTGTTTTGTTTTAATGTTTTCTCTCATTATATAAATCCGATTTCAACGATTCTTGATTCTATTGATATCTACAGAAAGTAAGGAATATATGTTCAGAAGAAACCTTATTGAATTTCTTTCGTTTTCAATGTGAAATTTTCGTTTGAAGTTGAGTCATGAAATCTGTTTTCGAAAAATCTCAGCTTTGTACACTATTTAGTATTTTGATCATAACTTTGGTTATACATTTTGGATTTCTGTAATTCTGGTGGCATTGGAAAGCTGAGACATGTGGCTAATTATATTTAGAAGAAAGTTCTTCGATTGGATGATGTTTTAGTAGTAAAAAATGCAGGGGAAGTCAGGTTACGAAACCTGGAAATTTTTGGAAAGTATGAATATTGATTTTATTGAGTTTTAATTGAAGTTTGATGCTTAAAAATTTAGGATTTGGATTTCTTAATTACTGAAGATATGTTGAATTGTGATTGATGGTTTATACTGGAATTTTTTTTTAAGATGTTACTTTGATTTATTGCCCTTATTAAACGAGTAGAATACGGGTCAGGGTAGATTGGCGCCAATAAAGGGGGGTACAGTACTGTACAAACAATTGAAGCTCTGGCTTCAGGCTTTGGCCGATATTATGATATATATATATATATATATATATATATATATATATATATATATATATATATATTTATATTGAAGCTTCCGCTTCGGGCTTGACCGATATATTGATTTTTGAAGCTTCGGCTTCGGGCTTGACCGATATATTGATTTTTGAAGCTTCGGCTTCGGGCTTGACCGATATATTGATTTTGAAGCTTTGGCTTTGGGCTTGTCCGCTCCCGTATCCATTTTACCGTTATTCAGGACTTGTTTACTTTGGGCAATATGTGGTTAAAGTGTTTGGAAAAATTGGATATAAATTTGATTATACTTTGAAAGGATGACTATATAAGTTTTGTGATTTGGTTCCATAAAGTTGGTTAATTTGTTTTTGAATTATAAATATACTTTATTTCTACTTTAAAAATATTCAAATTTGTTATTTTTTTTATGGACACCACTAAGCAAATTGCTTAGCGTGTAGTTGATTTTCTACGCGTAGGTGGAGAACTTGTAGATAGCTTAGACCAAAGTGGTACAGGTGGATCAGCTTAAAGAGCAATTAAGGAAAGATTCGAGGTGGATTTATATTTTAATGTAATATTATGGTTTGTAGAATAATGGCATGTACTAGAGAGTGAGAAATGTAAAGTGGCATTGAGAAATATTTGGAGAATAATTTGGAGTTTAAAACATTATATTGGTATTTGTACGCATTAAATCTATAAGTATTGAACTCTATATAGTGGAGTAGAGTTGTTTATTGGGTGTTTATGACGCTCCCTATAGGGGGGGCGTTACATCCTCTGCCATTTCAATTCGGGGCCTCTTTTGTGCACAACGACTAGGTCACGCAGCCTCCGGGCGTTAAGCCATGCGACCAGGTTATGCAGCCTCCGAGCGTGACACCAAAAATGGCAGCTTTCATTAAGAATCTTTTAGGTAAGAATGAAGAGAAGGAAGAGGTGAAGGATGAGGATTGGGTTCCCAAGAAATTTTTAATGCCCCGAATGGAAGTGTACTCTGGTTAGGGACCTCCCAAATCCCACATCATGATGTACGAATGGATCATGCATGTCTAAAAAATTGGAGACAAAGTTTTAGACAAGTTATTTCCATGTACCCTATCTGGACCTACTCTCGAGTGATATAATACTCTCTCGGAGTCAACAATCCTAGATAGGAAACTCCTGTCTCAAGCCTTGATTGCCCACTACAGTTTTAATTCTATAATAGAAACCACTATCTAGCATCTCGAAGCCATCAAGCAAAAGCGAGGCGAGCCCTTTAAGTCATACTTCAATAGGTGGATGGCCACCCAAGTTCTATTGAACCAGAAGCTCAATTTAAAGGAAATGATCCTAAAGCTACTTGATGGGGCTCTCCTAGTCCTTCGTAAGGAAATGGAAATTGACTCATTCGAATCTTCTCAAAATGTCTTTGAAAAGGCCAAGAAAATCCAACTTTGTGATAAGAAAGAGAAAGCTAACAAGTTAAATAGCGGTAAACCCTGGTTTAATAAGAACAACAATTCTGGAACTTTCGAAGTTGCTCCAGTTCTGGCTAAGGAGAAGGCAGCCACAGTTTAAGTCATCGCTTAGGAGAATGCTTCCACAGTCCAAGCTGCACCTACCCCGACACCTACTCAGAAAGTGTTCTTATCTCAATGGAAGCTCTCTCTTAGTGTTTTATTTACCAAGTTGCTGGAGAAAGGCATACTTACCTCTCTTTGTGAATATCGTGCTCCTATATTTGAAGAAAGAGGAAACTTTTATTGCTATCATGTTCACTTAGGGCACACAACAGATTAGTACAAACCTCTAGGCAGGGCCATCTGGCGCTTAGTGAGAGAAGGGAAAATGGCTCAGCCAGCTAGAAAGACTGAAGTCGAGGAGAAGCCATCACCGAGCTAAGATAGTGAGATAGGTGTGATCAATTTCGGTCACCTTGAAGAATTTGTGTTGGCTTTAGTCATATCCGGTTCAGCTGACATTGCTATGCAACCCAATTCTATTAACAAATCTGACAAGAATCTTATGTCGTCTCTAGCGAGTGAAGGAGACAAGTCATCAGCCAAATAAGGGAAAGTTATGGATCTCTTCTTGGATGACATGCCAATAAAAGCTACCAAGGATGCCTAATCTACCAGCTCTACCAATCAAGACTATTCGCTTATGGAGAAGTACGATCTATTTATGTAATTTTCTTTTTTTCTAGTATTCAGATGTGAACAATTCTGCCTTAAAGGCACTTTATTTCAATCAAAGACTCTATTTTTGCTTATCTGCTTGATGTTTCGCCTGATGGGTCCATGCATTCATTTTTGTCATAAACATAACGCGTTCAATATTCAACTAAAATAAATTTGAGTACATAAAATGGTAGCCCTTCTCTAATGACCTAACCTCTAAAAGAACATGAAAGATAATGAGTGCTTAATGATCATGATAACGCTTCTGCCTTATCATACCTAGACATGCCCAGGGTTTATTATCAGAATGCTGAGCATCACATCTTCATGCCTAAAGTAGAAAGAGAAGCTCAACTCTTCCTTGGATCGGTTCAATATATCGATCGGTTAATAGCATACCACTATATGGAAACCTATTTTCAAACTACCAAAGAGACGTCAGCTGATTATGGAAGCAAAGCATCGCCAGATCATCTTTCAACAGAATTATGGGTTATCTTTTCTTTCCCCACCCCTTCTCAAAATCCTAACCACCAATACATCATTCCCTTTCCCTAATATCCAATACCTTCCAAATCTAGAACCCTTCACTGTTTCTCTCCTCATTAGCCTTTCTCGATGAGGGGGACACATATGATGGGTGAGATTCGACCCTCATCAATAAATGAACACTACTTCATCATTGTAGCGGCAGGTTACTTCTCAAAATAAGGGGAAGCCGAGTCTTTCACCCTCATTACCGCTGAGAAGATTGCCAAGTTCATCGAGAAACACATCTTCACTCGGTATAGCCTACCTCATCACATAATTTTGGTCGATGGATTTCAATCCTAAGGGGCAACTGCTGAATTGATCAAGAGATATGGGTTTGAACACCGTAAATCTTTGCCGTAAAAGCCACAACCTCATAGGGTAACCAAAGCCGGTAACTAGTCTATCAAGAAATTTCTCTCCAAACCTACCTCAAGAATCAAAGAATTGGTCGATAAGCTACCATTCACACTTTGAAGATGTCAAGCAAGGGTTAGAATTCTCGTAAACCAAACATCTTTTCTCATTGGTTTATGCTTTAGAAACCATGATCTCGGGCAAAACCTAGATGAAATCCTTGAAAACCGCGCTGAATCTAAGTCAAAGAGACCCCTATAGGCCAAAGCATAGTTTAGATAGCTTAAACAGTCTTTAGATGTACCAATAACGCATGGCAATAGTATGAGCCAAGGATCAGGAGTATTCATCAAAAGCTGACAATCCAGGTCTGAAGCAAGTATAGCCTACCAACACCAGTCTACGGGGGAAAGTCCCGACTGAATTAGGAAAGTCCTTATGTAATCAGAAAGGTACTCAATTGTAGGGGCATGAAGTTTATGGATGGAAATGAGATTGTAAACCCTACCAAATAAAGTAGGTTGAATCGTTATCATATGTAATCGAAAAGAACCAAATTCAGAAATGCAGCCTAGCGAGTGGTATTCTACTACTTGGGCAAAAATTAGGGTGTATACCGCTGATCGGTATTCTATAAACTGATCAGGTAAACGTGAGGGTGCAACATCGACCTGCCAGATTGAAAAACCAAAAAGGGCGGTTTGGGCAAAATTTAGGGTAAAGAGAGCAATGAGAGAGTGTTGGCTAGAAAACCTGTATATGCTAGTTAACACTGGAGTTTGAGTCAATAGAAATGGTTATCATTATTATGTTCTCAAACTTACTTCAATTAATGAAAATGTAACTTTTAATGAACTATTATGTTTGTGCTTGAATCAATTTATTAGGCCCTGATGGCAAAATGTTGCAATTGAGTCAAACATAGGGTTCTGTGCAGTCAGCTCAATTCCTCAATGAAAAAGACAAAAGGGAAAAATCTTGATAGACTGAAAAAACATCGAGGTCTATGCAAAAGCTGGGAAAGTTTGATTCATTAAAAACCAGTAAAGGGTGGTCTAGGAAAAAATTAGAACGAGTCCGATGGGCCCAATACAATGGTTGGATCTATGCAAAAGTTAGGACACAATTAAAACAAGGATTAATGACTGCCCTCATCCCATCAAGGTATCCACATTGTTATTGTCAAAATTATAATACACAAACATCTTTCATAACTAGTGGACTCTAAGAGCTCAAATTTGTCCTCTGCATGTGTCCACTCCAATATCGATTGTCACTAAGCATGTTGAGTCCTTAGGATTCGCATCCTCTGAAACCATCCTTGGAAGAATTCATTGGTAGTGACAGCAATCAGTCGTTCATTATCCAGAATCTTTAATTTCAATCTGTGCGACTGCTTGTCTATTGCACGCTCAATCTTGTGATTATTATGCAGTTGGCTTGCCGCTTTAAATAGTTCACAAGGAACCCTCTATCATTTGCCATCGGGGCATTATAAGCGACATGGTGTGTAGAAATGACCATCCCAAGCCTCAATGCCTTCCATAATCCTGATCGCCTACACACTTCTCAGTGTCTCTGATTCTCTGCTAGGGGCATACTCACCTGATTTGTTTGGTAGTATACTTTTGCATATTCTCTCTCTGCAAGCAACTTGATCTCTCTCTAAGCAAGCGATTGATCTCTTTGAAAATGATCGGCCCAACATCTTATGCATTCATCCGTCTATGCATAATATTATGTTTATTGTTCTATGCTTCTTTCTATAGGAAACAAATTGAAGGCCATTATCCCTATTATGAAATATTGCAACATTGTCAGATCTCTAACGGGGAATGCCTTTGAGCTATATGCTCGACCTCAACCATGTTCTCTAGAGTCCTAAAAATCTTAACTCAATTTATATTTCATACTTCTATTTTTATTTCTTAATTGAAGGGGCAAAAATTTTTGTCTCGAGAAAATATCAATTAAGCAACAAAAGCACAACTCGTGTCTCTTACTAATGTCTCATATTTTCCTTGATAGGTTTATCGTATGGTAATCCCGATGGATGACTGACTCGAGGATCCTAAATTTAAGACTAAAAAGTTTCTCCCAAGGCACCTCAATATAATCGTCAAGGGCATCCTAATATATATTATAAGCTACGTTTAAGGGGCATATAAGCTAATAGACACCCCAGTCCAATCTCATTAGAAGTCCTCAGCACCTTTCAGTTATATTCTTAGCATGCATTCCAATCCAAGGATCTCATTTGATATTCTCAGCATGCGATTCAAGCTAAGCAAATCTGATCATCTGACCTCGTTACAAGTTCTTGCCATCTTTCAGTGAAGCTCTTGGTATGCGCTCTATTCCAAGGATCTAGTTTGATATTCTCAGCATGCGTTCCAGTCTACGCAAATCCCAGTCCAATCTCATTAGAAGTTCTCGACACCTTCCAGTTATGTTCTTGGTATGCGTTCTAGTCCAGGGATGTCATTTGATATTCTCAGAATGCAATTCAAACCAAGTAAATCTTATTATCCGACATCGTTAAATGTTTTTTGCATCTTTCAGTGAAGCTCTTGGTATGAGTTCTAGTCTAGGGATCGCTTTTAACATTCTCGGTATGTGTTTCAGTCCAAGCAAATCTTATTGTCTGAACTCATTTAGAAGTTCTCAACATCTTTCAGTGAAGCTCTTGGTATGTGTTCCAGTCTAGGGATCCCATATAACATTCTCGACATGGGATTCAAGCCAAGCAAATCTTATAGTCCGATGATCTCGTTAGGCGTTCTTGGCATCCTTCTCTGAAGTTCTCGACATGTGTTAAGGCAACCCCAAAAGTCTCAAATCCGTTGGTTCGTAAGGGTTAATTCCGGCAACCCCTCAGGTATGACCTTCTATCCCATGCTCTGTCATGAGATAAAACTTGACTAAGTCAACTAATAATCTCCCGAGGGGCAGCCTGTGAGCACGGGATTTTTGGTGTCGCCTTGGAATGATGATGATGTTTTACTCTGACATTGTATGGTCTAGTTGTTCTATTCTTTTGGGTTCGAATCACACTTGGAGAGGTCCCCTCGGATTATTTTTTTGGACATTTGACCGCGCTTAAAAATATTAAAATGCATCTAAAAATGAACCGTAATTTGCCTCTTACGTGCAGAAAACTATTTCGCGATTTTCTCTTAGACCCAATTGACTTCTGGAAATCTCGTTATTTTTCCTAGATTCTAGACTCTCTGAGGTTTCCAAATGTCAAGAATTGATTCATAGCGAAAGTTACGAATTTTTAAAGTTTGGTAAGATTTGCATCGAAGTGCAGATTTTCCTTGTCTTTTCCTTCTCCTCTCACTGGCCAGAGCTTCCGCCATCGCTGCTTGTGGCACTCCGATGGCAGTGGTGAATACCACTAGAGTGGCTGCCATCGCTGTTGTGGTGGCGGCTACCACTACCCAGGATGGCCACCCCCGTTGTGGCCATCCCTGCTACTATGATAGCCCTCACCGTTATCATAGTAGCGGCCACCGCTATAGCTATAGTGGTGACCGCTATAGCTATAGCAGTGACCAGTATAGCGCTAGTGATGACCGCTATAACTATAGTGGCAGCCTTGGCACAACGAGATTCAAGCAGTGTCTCTTCATTTTCTCTCTCTTTCGTGATTGGGCCACATATTTTCACCTGATTTCTCACCCAAAGTTGGTGAATTTTTAGTGTGAGACTATTTAAACCCATATAGGAGAGAGATGTGAGACTTTTTCTAGACAATTTGAAGAATAATCTGAGTTTTGAGAGAAAACTAAGAACAAGAGAGAGAAAGTCAAGAACTAGAGAGAGAAAGCTTAAGAAAAAATAGAATCCGGGTTAATTTTCTATTAATCATGATTCTTAGTTGTTCTTAGGCTTGATCTCATAGCTTAAACACTAAAATCAATTAGAAATCATAGGTTAAAATCTAATTAAATAGGTTTAGAGACTTATTTTCCAAATACGACCTAAAATTTCGTCACTGATTCTATCTGTATTCCGTCACTAACTTGTTCGTCTGAAAATCATCAAAAGACACCTTTCCAAGGGTTGATTCGAGTCTCCAAAGATAGATTCACGGCCTAGAGGTAACAAAATTGAGTTCCCTTATCTATTTCTTACTTTATATTGCTTTTTAGTTGTTGTTCCGAGTGTTTGTTTCTTTGGTATTTTTGCTAAATCCCCGAAAATAGCTACACCTCTATAGTGATAGCCTTCACCGCTATCCCTATAGCCTTGGCCGCTATCCCTATAGCGGTGACGGCTATAACTATAGTGGTGAACCCTATCATTATAGAGGTCCCGTTATTCTCTGCGAATTTTTGTTGTTTTCTTACCCAAATCCATAAAATCCACACTATTTGTGTGTTTTAAGTCCAGTTCTGTTGAAATATGGTTGATTACGACTTAAAACTTCGATGATTTGGAGTTTATGGATGCGAAAATGCCAATTTCCCCCTTTTAAATAAGTTTCAATGGTGAAGGCTATAGCAATAGCCTTGACCGCCATCGCTATAGCCTTCACCACTATAGCTATAGCCGTGAAGGCTATGGCAACGACGGTGAAGGCTGTTGCCATAGCCTTGATCGCCGAAATTCGATTTTAAGTTCGTTTTTCATCGTTCTTTCGCCATTTTTCTCGTGTTTTCTCACCAATTTTGATTTGTAAATATTTTCTAAATGTTCTAAAATAATTTTAATTATTTTAATATTTATTGATTAAATAATCATTTAATGGCTTAAAAATGTGTTTTACTCTAAAAATTCATTTAAAATCTTTTTTCCTCCAAATAAAATCTCACTTTAATCTAATAATATTTTAAGTGTAATATACAATCTCGAATTATTTTTAATATGGTCTAAATTACTTAATTAATTGATTAAATCACCTAATTTGGTCTAAAAATGGAGTTTCACCACCTAATAACCGATATTGAATTGTTTAAACTTGATTTAAATATATGATATGTTTTTCCTTGATTATTTATGCCTTGCATATGATATTTGGTCCTGGATAGTCTCATTTGAGGGTGGTTTATCTTGTTTAGATTCGGGGTTCGTGTTGGTAAGTTCGGTTGGGACCCGGTTTCGGTCTCTTATCTATTTATTTGCATTTACTTTTCCCGCATTAGAAAAATACATAGGTATTTGTAAAGCCCTATTATAATTATTTATTTTCTTTATTTACTACTTTTGTTTGATGTATGGCATATAAACTGAAAACACTAAATAATAATCAGATTTAAATCGCATAAGAACTAAAGTTGAGTTTATTAAAATGTAAACCTTTTGATTTAATAAAATAGGCAACATCATCTGAACTTGGAATCTCACGTTTTAAGGTACAGTCCAACCACCCGGTGGGAATATTGTATCCAAATTCCCAGTAGAGCTAAATCGGGTGGTGACTTTATCTTAAAATACGGGATTTCAAGTCTCGTATCATTTAACACCCAAATTGGACTTAAATATCAACTTTAATATCGCTTTTCATTATAATTTTTCCTCACGCCTAAAATGAGGATCCTCCTTTAGCAGGCTTCATAGTGCTTGTCATTATCTCTCCGCCCTGTGCTACGCATCTCACGCGGTCCTTGCAAGGAAGGATGAAAAAGAGGTTGCCCGATCACACACATGCCCCAAAGTGGTTGCAAAATTATTATCAGCTCTGGCACCAGCTTGAGTAGCAAATAGGTTTGCCCTTGAAATTTCTAAAGTAGTCTGTTGTAGAATCGGATTGATATTAGATAAAGAAGTGGTAACAACTTGTTCTGGAGTAGGGAATTGGTTAAGTCTTTCCTCAATATTGCTGATCTTGGTTTTTATACCCTCCAACTGAGCCTTCAAATCAGGAGAAATGGATTGATTTTTGACTAGTTTCTCCACAGCAATAAGTCATTGGCAAATTTCCTAAGTCTAGGTTTAAGAATATCATTATTCCTTTTCTCTTCTGAAGTAGCTTCACTTTAGTAGCTTTAGTGGAGGATTTAGATAGAGCACTTGCCTTTCTCTCCTCTCCACTATTAGTCTCATATTCTGAGCTGGACCCACTTTCACTATCGAATTCCTCAAAGCTAGAGGATTCCTTGCCCTTTATAGCATTCATCTTTTCTTACTTATTTTCCTCCCTTGTCTCTTAATTATTTTCTCCCCTTTTTACGCATCCTCCGTAGTAGTATTCTCATTTGCCCCCTATATCATTCTTGGATCCTCTCAATAACTGGATCCTCTGGAATCACCTAGCCCCTTGAGATAGCCAATGTAGCAACCTAATTGGAAGCCAAATTGGTTCCCTCCTCTAGTGCATTTAGCACTAGGTTTGGGTCATCTACTTTGGATGCGCGTTGGGATTCAGTGGCATCCAAGTCGCCTTGGTTTTCCTCAACTTTAACATCTCCCAAATCATTTACTACTATTAGACTCTGTAAGATTATTGCTTTTGTTATTTGTTCTTAAGGAATGTTGGCAATGTCCTCAACTTCCTCTTCTTGTGCCTTTACAGGACTTTTAATCTCAACCATTTTTGCATTTGTACCTTTTGCTACATGCTCCTCCAAATTGAGAAGAGATTTCGAGAGAGGGCCTCTATGTGGCTATAGGTTTAGCTCATTTAATATGTCTGCCCTATATTCCTCTCTTACATACTGTATCTCAATAGCCGGCATCAAGATCGGTGGAGTAGGTGCTACCGGAGGAGCTTGACTAGATCTGGAGGAACCTCCAGGCCCTTCAATAGATAGGATAGGCTAATTAGCTTTCTGATTTTCTTTGATGGCAGCTATCATAACAACGTATTCTGATCCTCTAGATGTATGGTCTTAACAATTAACTCCACATACTTTCCCTTATCAGTTTGAGACTGGCCTGTTACTTCTTTTATTGATGGTTTAAGAGCAAGCTCCTAGAATTTGATTCCAACAGTAGGTTTAGAATCAATCTTAACTTTCTTTGCCTAAAGGGCCTGAGTGAAGATAGGTCCTTTCTAGAAAAGGTTCTTCTTAGGGACAAGTTTATCTTCCTCCATGGCACTGCTCGATGCGCTTTCTTGCTCAATAATCTCCTTAAGGATTTGAGAAGCACCCCTCTTTCTTTCGGTATTGATAGCAATAACTATTGCTATTATCTCAGTTACTTCCAGATCAACTGGTTTTCCTTTCTTAATAGCTGCTTTTATTAGTCATCTCCTGGGTGGTTTTATAGGGGTTTGATGGAGGATTTTAGTTAGGGTCATTATATCCTCATCTAATTCCTCAACATTCTCCTTGACCAGATCTAAATCTATCTTCTTCTAGGCTCCAGGCTTTATGGTTCTTGCCTTCTTGACTACCGAAGACTTCTCAACTGTGCCTTCGATTTTCCTTACCCTACTTTTCTCTTTTTTTTCTTTCTTCTACTTCAAACCCTCTTCCTCCTCCCACTTTTCATCAATTGTCAACTTGAGGATATTCTTTTCTAGAATAGCCTTTCCTTCAACTGACTCCACTTTGACTATGTCTACTAGATTGGCACTGAGGATCTTAGTGATTAAGGCTCCATGGGAGTGTTGGAAATAATGATCTAGAACACTAATATCTGGATCAGGTTTGAAGTAAACAAAACCTAAGTATAAGACTTATCCGGATAATCCAAAGAACTGAAGCTATATCATCCAGAAAACTAAGACATTACCAAGTCTTAAACAAGGCACTCAAGTCAAGGCAAGTACCTAAGCATAAAAGGAATTATCCAGTTAAAGTTTGGAAAGGAAATAAACTATTAAGTGTCAAGACTAGCATCCAGAAGAACTAATTGAAGCTGCACCAAAAGAATGCAGATTTGAAGATATAGAGTCTGAAGATATCCGAAAGACTCCTATATTAGACAAAGGGAAAAGTTTTAAATATGACTTTCCCTCCACCTTTTAGTGTATGAAGTCAAAAATCTGTTCCCCGAGATAAAGACAAAATGACAGCTTGCATGTTTCGGAGAAAGGATAAAAGGACTGACATTGGTCTAAAAAAGCTGAAAACCTTTTTCACCTAGACCAATAAGGAGACGCGTGGAGCTCACATTAAAAAGCAAATGGTGCAAAAGTTGGTGCATCACAAAATGTTAAGTAAAATGATCACTAACAATTTTTCAGCCTCAATCCAAAGATTTCAAACTGGTCAAATTACAGTCTAACGGATGGATCAACAGCTCGAAAAGTGCCACCTATAACCTAATTAGGGGTGGAGATTTATTTTAAGTTCAACGACCCACGACGGCTACATTTATGATCGAAGCCTACAAAAGGAGCTCTTCACCATTCGAGAAGGTGGCTGGTTGATTTACAAAAGTAAGTAACAAAGCATACTCATTCAATTAGTTGATATAATCCCTCCAAGAACCAGTAAACTCAAAATCTATTGTAAGGATTCCTAAGTAAGCTATAAACCTATGGAACTCCAAACCAAACCTTTGATAGAAACCAAAGTGTAAGATCTCCAACTTTGGTGAGTTGTGAGATTGGGATACAACTTAAAGTTGGTGCTTTAAGTGGGAACTCCCTGTAGGACTCAGCTTAGATTCGGGGTAGAAGGCTAAGATGTTTATCCTATAAAAGACTCAAAGGACTCAGCTAGGAGTTGGTGCTTCTAGTGGTATATCCTACTTTCCGAAGTGTTTACCATCCAGAGACAAATTTTAAGGCTTGTTTCCTGCCAGTTGGAAAGGAATCCACAAGTGGAAAAGCTTGGAGAAAGGAAACTATAGGGATTGGAGTAGGTGGGGCTAAACTATGATAAAGACCTCTGTGTTTGATTTCTTTAATTATCATCTATTGCATTATATTATCATAACTGCATAATTCGGTTTCATCATCATCATCCAGATCATATTCAAACACGCTATATTAAGACCTTTTTTAGTCTTTTAATTTTTCAAAAAAGGGTCATTCACCCCCTCTGACCCTGCATAGAGCCTCACAGGGACCAACAAGTGGTATCAGAGCAAGTGCTTAAACTAGAGATCTAACAATCTTGAGCAAAAGGTCCATATATTTTGATTCACATATCAAAATGAGTTTCCAAAACTCACAACTCCTCCCGAGGGTATGTCTGTTACCCATCCTCTACTTTCTACCGATGAACACTACAGGTTCTAAAAAAAATAGATGAAGAGCTTCACCCAGTCACAAAGTATGCAAGAATGGTTAGTTATTAAAGATGCTCCATATGAGCCTACTTATGAAGTAGAGGGTATGACTACCCAAAAGCCATTAAGTATGTAGGATAAGAATAATTTTAAAAAGTTGTGTGAAAACCCAAATGCTATTTACATGCTTCATTGTCCACTTAGTGCAACTAAATTCAATAGGATATTCTGATGTGAGTCTGCAAAAGAAATTTAGGAGAAGTTGGAGGTAACCTATGAAGGAAACACCAAAGTAAGAGAGGCTAAGCTTGATCTACTTCAACAAAAGTTTAAATCCTTCAATATAAAGCCTAAGGAATCAATCAGCAGCATGGGCACTAGATACATCAGTCTAGTGAATGAAATGAAGAGACTAGGGAAGGAGATTCCAGAAGTAGAAATGGTCAAGAAAATGCTCCGGAGTCTCACCAAGGATTAGGACAGTAAAAAGACTACCATTGAGGAAGCTCATGACTTAAACTTTTACAGTTATGATGAACTTATTGGTAATCTTCTAACCCAAGAATTGTCCTTAGAGAGATACAGCTAACAAGAAAAGAAGCCTGAGGCATAAAAGAAGGCCAATACACTTAAGGCAAAATCCACCGGATCAGCTTCATCCAGAGAGGAAGAGCAAATCAATGAATCAACGAGCACCAAAGATCAGCTTCCTCTACTAACCAGAAGGCTAAATCGATTCATACAAAAGAAAGATAGAAGGAAATAAAAAAGGTATGAATCCTGGAAACTAAGAGAAGGCACTTCTAGAAGAGATAAGTCTAGAATGAATCCAGAAGAAAAGAAGGATCCGAACAAAGAAGCTGCATGTTTAGAATACGGTGAGAAAGGACACTTTAGAACAAAGTGCCCCAAGCTCAAAAGAATTAAGAAATTGAAAAAGAAGGCAATGGTAGCCACCTGGAGCAAAAGTGAAGAAAGCAGTAGCTCATCTTCAATAGAAGAAGAAGAGAGTGCCAATTGTGCATTCATGGCACTATCTGATCCAGAGGCAGAGCAATCCGAAAGAAATACCTCTAATCAAGAAATAGTACAAATCGAGGGATTAGAATCTGCAGTAGCAAACACTGAGGTAAAATCTTGTTCTAATTCTGCTTCTAATCTTGATCTTGCTAAAGGTCTCTCTATTGTAATCAAGGGTGTGAAGAAGAATGAAAGAGCAATCAAATCTCCTAAAAGAGCAGTGATGGAGTTGGCTAAAGATGTTGAAGTAATGGCATAAGACATCAACTTGGTTAGAGCAACCAAGCATACTGATGTTATGGAGGAAAACTAACTAAGGAATCAAGTCCAGATCCTAAATGCTAATTTAATGGGACTGGGTAGAGAAATTAATCTGTTAAAGGAAGCATGCAGAAAGAGGTCAAAAACAAAGGCTCCAAGAAGAGATAATCCTCCTCCTGATCAGAATAGATTTCAAAGGACCCCCAATCAAAAGATGAAAGGAGCTAGCAGGCAACCACAAGGTCAAAGGTATACCGCTACTTAAAAGGGAAAGGCCAAGGTAGCTTACAATCAACAGCCTATAAAATAAAGAAGAAACCATGGACTAGAAGTTGCACCTCCAACCAGCTTCTGGATTAACACCGAATCATCCACCAGTTTGCAAAAAGCTGGGTATAAAGGCAACTATGGGAAAAAGGATCTAGAGAAGATCAGCGAGAAGTAAAAGCGAAACATACCTATTTCAGGGTACATGTTTTGTTTGAAAAATAATCATATTGCTAAATCATGTAGACTAAAAAATGGTTACTATGATGTTTACCCTTGGCCTGAGATGGTTATTAACCTAAGCGGAGCCAAGTTTTATTGGGTACCCAAACCCACTTGATCTATTTTACAGGTATGCCTTAGATCCACAGTATATCAACATACATAGTATATTAATAGTGGATGCCCAAGGCATATGACAGGTGATTAGAAGGCCTTCATCACACTAACCCAGAAGAAGGGAGGCAAAGTAAGCTTTAGAGATTATCAAAAGGGACAGCTCATTGGTCATGGAACTATTGGATCTGAATTTAAGATTGAAGATGTCTCACTAGTTGATGGACTGAACTTCAACTTGCTAAGTGTGGCCCAATTATGTGACAAAGTAAGGAAAGTCACGTTTGACTCCGAAGGCTACTCAATCTATGATAGTAAGTCTAATCAACTTATTCTTTATGCACCTAGAGTAAATAATGTCTATTCTATAAACATAAAAAATGATGAGAAGAATATATGCATGGTGTCTAAAGGAGAAGAATCATGGCTATGCCACTGGAGGTTGAGACATGTAAGTATGAACCTCCTGTCCAAACTAACCAAAAAGGAATTGGTTATGGGTTTGCCTAAGGTTGCTTTTGATAAGGATCATCTGTGCATTGCATGCCAACTAGGTAACAACATAAGAAAAGTTTCCCTTTTATCTCATACATTCCTTCCAAAAGAGTACTTGAGCTCCTGCATATTGATCTCTTTGGTCCAATCAACCATTGAGTTTAGGTAGAAGAGAATACACCATGGTCATTGTGGATGATTATTCTGGATATACCTAGGTTCTCCTGCTACCAAGCAAGGATGAGGCCTTTAACCAATTCTCTAAAACATTCATCCAGATAGAAGTAGAACAGGGCATAAGCATTGCACACATCCGGAGTGATAATGGTGGAGAATTTAAAAATAAGCATTTTGTTGATTTTTGTAACTCCAAGGGTATTGAACATAACTTCTCTACCTCTCACACTCCTCAACAGAATAGAGTTATTGAGAGAAAGAATAGGACCATAGTTGAGATGGCTAGAACAATGCTTAGTGAAAATTGTTTGCCGAAATATTTTTGGGGTGAGGCTGTAAATACAACATGCTATATATTGAATAGAGTTCTTATTAGAAAGACCATAGAAAAGACTCTGTATGAAATCTGAAAGGGAAGAAATCCCAAAATTGGGTATTTCAAAGCATTCGAATGTAAATGCTACATCCTTAATAATAGAGAGCAACTAGGAAAATTTGATCCTAAGTCTGATAATGCGATTTTCCTTGGCTACTCAACATATAGTAATGCTTACAGAGTCTTCAATAAATAAACCAAAATTATGGTAGAGTCTATACATATAGATCTCAATGAGACTAACACTGCAGGAAAGAAAATCTACGCTATAGAAGATCTAGTTCCGGTAGCTGAATAATCTGGAGAAAAGAAGGAAGCAGAACTTCCTGATTCATTTCAAGTTAAGAAGTACAAAGAGAAGGATGAAGGAATATCCTTTGATCTAGAAGTACAATAAGTTAATCCCAACCCACAAGAGATTAACTTCAATGAGGGCCAAGAAGGAGTGGTTGAAGCTGAAATGGAATAAGTCCTGGTTCAACATGAAGGTCTACAAAGAGAGATTCAGACCTTTAAGATCATTCTATTTAAAATATTCTAGATGATGTTTAGAATCCAGTAAGAACCAGTGGTCAGGTCAACTGGATGATGAGCCATGCTACTTTTGTCTCTCTCATAGAGCCGAAGAAATTTCAAGATCTGACCGTGATAAAAGCTGGATGATGGCAATGTAGGAAGAGCTAGATCAATTTACCAGGAATGATGTTTGGGATCTAGTACCACCTCCTAAAGAAAAATCAATCATTGGCACCAAATGGGTGCTCCAGAACAAGCTTGATGAATCTGGAGTAGTGGTGAGAAACAAGGCAAGAGTAGTTACCCAAGGCTACAACCAACAAGAAGGAATTGATTTCAAAGAAACTTTTGCTCCTGTAGTAAGGCTGGAAGCAATCCGAATCCTATATGCTTTTGCATCATTCATGGGGTTTACATTATACCAAATGGATGTCAAAAGTGCATTTCTAAATGGTGTCATTCAAGAAGAAGTCTATGTTAAGCAACCACCCGAATTTGAAGATCCAAGGCATCTATATTATATCTACAAATTGAAGAAGGCTCTCTATGGATTGAAGCAAGCACCCACAGCTTGGTATGAGAGGTTGACCTCATTCCTTATATCTAAGGGTTATATCAGAGGCAGAGCAAACACCACCTTATTCATCAAAAAGAAGAAAAATGATATCATTCTAGTTCAAATTTATATGGATGATATCATATTTGGAGCCACTGATGAAAAGATGTGTAAAGAATTCAATGCTCAAATGTAGAAGGAATTTGAGATGTCTATGATAGGAGAGCTCAACTTCTTCCTTGGTCTACAGATCAAGCAAAGTCTGGATGGGATTTTCATTAACCAATCAAAGTACACCAAGGAGATCTTAAAGAAGTTTAAAATGGAAAAGAGCAAGCATATGTCCACTCCAATGGGATCAAATATAGTCCTATCCAAGGATTATGAAGGAGAAGATATTGATCAAAAACTCTAAAGAGGGATGGTTGGCTCACTCCTATACTTGACAGCTAGCTGACCTGACATACACTATGCAGTTTACTATTGTGCAAGGTATCAAGCTAATCCTAAGGATTCTCATCTCAAGGCAGTCAAAAGGATCCTTAGATACCTCCTAGGAACCATTGAAGCTAGGTTATGGTATCCTAGTAATGGAGATTTCACACTCCAAGGGTTCACTGATGTAGATTATGGCAGAGATACTCTTGAGAGAAAGAGTACATCCAGAGGCTGCCATTTCCTGGAAGATTGCTTAGTATCATGGTATAGCAAGAAGCAAACTTTAGTTGCCTTATCCATTACAGAAGCAGAGTATATAGCAGCTGGAAGTTATGTGGGACAACTCCTATGGATCAAACAATAGCTTGGAGATTATGGAGTTAAATCCAGATGTGTGGATGTTATATGTGACAATAAAAGTGCTATTGATGTGTCAAAGAATCTGGTGCTCTATAGTAGGATGAAGCATGTCAATATATGACATTATTTTATCCGGGATCATATGATGAAGAAGGATGTTGCATTGGTATATGTCCCAACCAATGAACAAAGAGCAGACTTCTTCACTAAGCCACTAAGTGAAGATCAATTTGGAAAGTTAAAGGAATCTATTAGAATGTTGAATCCAATTTAGGGACAATCTGGAAGACAGCTTTAAATTAAGCCGAAACCTAGACTAAATATTCAATCCGAAAGAGGAGAAGCACTGAAGGGAAATCTATTCTAGAAAAAGCCACGTCAATAGACAAGAATGACATATGGCATTAAAAGCGCATAAAGGTAACAATTACTTTTTGAATTTCAAAAGTCCATTAGTTGTTATGCATGCGGTAAATACAGCAGTTATTTCAAAAATAAACCGTTCCAATTCTCCGGTTAATCTGAATTTACCTCTCTCTAAATATTCTTGCTGCCTTAACATTAATCTAGTCAAACAACTAACATCCGGATCACCAAAATACCCTCACTTTGAAAACTCTATAAAAACCCCCAAAGTTCATCCTATTCCTCACACGAGCAGCATGCTCTTACTATTACTCTGCAAATTTGAAAACTCAGAACCCTAATTCCTTCAGATTCTTCCAAATGGCAGCAATCAACACCTCACAAAACTGCAAAATTCTTCCTAGCAAGAATATCTTTTAAGAGTCTGATCTAAAAGATTTTGACTTTACTCCCTTAAACCTAAAAATTACCGAATCAATGATTTCCACTGATTATCTAGGTATTGAGTACCTCTTCGAAACTACCCCCTACTCAAATCTAATTGAGGATCAAACTCTGGGTGATTTCTTAAAAATAAACTGCCCAACCTACCCGGAGCTCGTCCGAGAATTATATGAGAATCTCTATGTGTATAATCACTATGATGCCGTATAAACAAAAGTCCACGGGAAGGACATCACCATCATACCAGAATTATTTGAAAAGCACTTAAACATGAAGAACTCTGGAGTCTTGATGAGGAAAGATGGGGATGAAATGGGTGTTGACTATACCCCAAAACTCTTTGGCGATAAGTTCTCCACCTATTTCCCAAAAACCCTAAGGTACTTACAACATATCATGGCAAAACTGATACTAATCTAGGAGGGATCCCTGACACTACATCCTGAAGCGCTGGGTTGGGTGCGTAGAAATCAATTGACCGATACTCATCATTAACTAGCTCAAGAGCCATATAAACTCTTATGGTACTCTTGCCACCTGGATCCTCCAAGCTGCTGGAGTTGATTTCATCGGATTTAATGGTCTATCTGAAAAGGCCATTCTCAAGTAGAACTTTAAGAATCTATGGTATGATGAGGTCTGGAATGAGGAAAAGGCCAAGCAAAAAGGGATGAGAAGAAGATAAAGGCCCATCAAACTGTGGATCCGGATGTGGAAGCCCCTACTCCTAAGAAACCCAGAACCATTAAGGCCAAGGCTCAAAAGCAAATAGCCATGGTTCTGGAAGAAGTTAATGAGGACTCTCTACCCCTCACTCAGATTCTAAAAGCCAGTTTTGAGAAGCCTAAGGCAAGGGGGAGAATGATTAAAGCAGTAGTAAAGAAGGGAAGAAATATTGTTAATGCAATTGCTGCTAAAGCTATTAACGCAGGAAGAAAGAAAGCCAAGAAAAGCCTGGAAGAAATGGAAGAAGATGATGCAAAGATTGGGGATGAAAGACTAGCGCCTAAGAAATAGTTGATCTCGAAAGGCCTAACATTTGATGAGACAGTGGCTGTTAAGGCATAGCAAGCAACAAAAGGAAGAAAATTGGCTGGAATTGTACTGAATGAAGAAGCTAAATACTATAGAGAAAAAGCTACCTTGGAAAAAGCTAAACAATCTAAAGGGAAGAATGTGCCAGGGGCCACTGAAATTATTGGCTCGGATGATGAGTAATTTGACATCATTCGACATATCATCAAGGAAAATGCTCAAATAAATTGAGAAAGAACCCCTGGTGCCTCATTTAAAGTTACTCTAGCCATAGTACCTCTCATTTTGGTGGACTCAAATGATATGGATACTCTATCCAGGATCCCTAAAGTGGAGTCATTCATTTTTGCATCCAAACAAGAGCATATTCCAGAGAATCTACTGAATGAGAAGGTAGTGGCCATAAATCTTGAAAGTCCTATAAAAGAATCTAGAGAGGATGTTGAGAAACATGCCAATAGTCCTGGAAAAGTGGTTGTAAGTCCTCTAAAGGCAAGTGAAGGGGTGGCTAAGTACAGTTCTATCCATCCGGGGGTTGAGAAGGAAGTAGTGGAAAGAGAAGAAGGATTAAATCAAAATCAAACCCAATAAACCAACGAGGTAAATCTGGCCTTAGTTCCATTTGATTCTAATATTGGCAATATTACTGCTGAAGATGAGGACAACTTAGCTATGGACTCTCATACTGTAGTTAAGGATCTAATGTCTATCCCAGATGACAAGACTCCAGAGGAGGGACATTGTCTGGGATCCAATGAGCACACTCATAGAGTGGACTCAACGAGCGAGGCAAGTCTAAAGGATATTTTGGAGGAAAGGAAAAAAGTTAAAGAGGTGAATGAAAAGGAATCAACACCTGAACCCTCTGGAAGTAGCTTAATCTATGGAGAGGAATCTTCTAGTTCATCTCATGAAGAGGACTTCCTTTCCAAGGTCAGCCCAATAAGAGTGCCTGCAAACAACACAGTGAAATCAAAAGTATCTGCAGCACTCCATCTCCTCAAGGAAGCCTCTCAGGAAGAAAATGAAGAGAGCTATGTCAAACAGAGTCTCCGGACTATCTGTGCCCATCTTCGGGGAGTTAAGAAAGAGATGTTAAGGCAAGCAACAAATCCAGAGTTACAATAGGAGTTAGGAGAAATCAAGAACTCTGCCAATATTATAAAATAAAAAGTATTGAATTTCCCCACTTCCGAAGCCATAACTGAAGCCTCTCTCTCCCATGGAACTCTAATCCTCAACTAGCTCATGGAGAGCGGTTCCACTGCAAATAGAACAGCTGATCAAGCCAACACCTTAGCCTCTAATAACTATAGAACTATGCTTGACAAGATAACATCCTCTTCCTCCAAGCAAATAGAGTATCTAAAAGCCTATCTGGATTCCAAGTTTGAGATCTTGTCAAAATTCTTAATAGAAAAAGATCCATCTCCAGCAATAAAAGACTTGGGGGTAGATCAATAAGTCACCCAAGAGATGTTTATGCACTTTATTGAGAAATCTTTCCCCAAGCTCAAGGAGAAAATGTTGGCCACATGGGTGATAAGCTCCAAAGTCACATATCCGGACTTGAAAATAAAATAAGTGAATGGAAGGCCTCCATCTCTAAGGAGCTATCTCTTCAAGCGGAAACCATGCCTAATGTTCAAAAGTGACCCAGTGAAGAAATCCCCTTCTCTAAATTGCAATAAACAATCTTTATTTATCTGGATCTTCCTCCCCCCCTGCCATTCCAAAAAGCCAGCTCCTTCTGATCTTCCACAACCTCATACAAGCCATTGGGGACTCTGGGTCCTTTTGGGCAGAAATGAGTAACCACTCTTCTTAAAGTTCTTTTTCCATACTTTGACCCAAAAGATCAAGAGCTTGTACTGCACCTCCATTCAATTATCAAGCAATCTTATGATCAACTCAAGAGAACAATCCGCCCTTACTACCTGACTCCACCAACAGTCAATCGGATCATTGATGAAAGGGCCAAGGAATATCCTGACTACTCTATTTACTCAAGCACATAGCAGCAAGCCTGGGATAAACATACCTACATAGTCACTGATACCCAGGATGCAAACAAAAAGGGGGAGGAAAGTCAGAGTCAACATATAGAGGAAGGAAGTGGAAAAAACAAGGCACTAAAAGTAAAGAAGGGTGGACCATCCGGAGAGATAGTTAAGCGAGCTAGATGATATTAAATGTAAAATTTTGTAATAACTAGATTCACTCTTATATGTATTTCTGTATCTGTAATCTCGAACTACATGATGTTAAATATTGTTAACAATAGAAGATATATAAAGTGAATTCTTAACTATCAAAAATTGTTTCTAAAGTACAATCTATTATTGTACTAAAACAAACTTAGAAGCTAGAATTGAAAAATGTTGGGGGAGTTAGGATGCTAGGATTATGGGGGAGCATTGTAAATTACTAAGTATTAAGAATTATACTTAGATCACAAAACCCTCTCTCTCTTATGCTTAGTTGACTCAGTTTGTTTCCATTAAATAGGGGAGATTTTTAGATCCAAAACACTAATATCTAGATCAGGTTTATAGTAAACAAAACCTAAGTATAAGACTTATCCGGATAATCCAAAGAACTGAAGCTATATCATCCGAAAAACTAAGACATTACCAAGTCCTAAATAAGGCACTCAAGTCAAGGCAAGTACCTAAGCATAAAAGGAATTATCCAGTTAAAGTTTGGAAAGGAAATAAAATATTAACTGTCAAGACTAGCATCTGAAAGAACTGATTGAAGCTGCATCAGAAGAAGGCAGATTCGGAGATATAGAGTCTGAAGATATTCAGAATACTCCTATATTAGATAAAGGGAAAAGTTTTAAATATAACTTTCCGTCCACCTTTTAGTCTATGAAGTCAAAGATCTTTTCCCCAAGATAAAGACATAATGACTGCTTGCATGTTTTAGAGAAAGGACAAAAGGACTGACACCAATCTGAAAAAGCTGAAGTCCTTTTTCACGTAGACCAATAATTAGGCACATAGAGCTCACATCAAAAAGTAAATGGTGTAAAAGTTGATGATAACTTTTCAGCCTCAATCCCAAGATTTCAAATGGGTCAAATTATAGTCTAACAGATTGATAAACGGCTCTAAAAGCGGCACCTATAACTTGATCATACGTAAAGATTTATTTCAAGTTGAACAACCCATAACGGCTACATTTATGATTGAAGCCTATAAAAGGAGCTCTTCACCATTTAAGAAGTTCGCTAGTTTATTTACAAAAGTAAGTAACAAAGCATACTCATTCAATCAGTTGATATAATCCCTCCAAGAACTAGTTAACTCAAAATCTGTTGTAAGGATTCCTGAGTAAGCTATGAACTTATGGAACTCCAAACCGAACCTTTAATAGAAACCAAAGTGTAAGATCTCTAACTTGGGTGAGTTGTGAGATTGGGATACAACTTGAAGTTAGTGCTTTAAGCGGGAACTCCCTATAGGACTCAACTTCTATTCAAGGTAGAAGGCTAAGTGGTATATCCTACAAAAGACTCAAAGGACTCAGCTAGGGGTTGGTGCTTCTAGTGGTATATCCTACATTCGAAAGGGGTTACCATCTGGAGACAAATTGTAAGGCATGTTACCTGCCAGTTGGAAAGGAATCCACTAGTGGAAAAGCTCGGAGGAAGGAAACTCCAGGGACTGGAGTAGGCGGGGCCTAACCAGGATAAAAATCACTGTGTTTGATCTCTTAAACTGTCATCTATTATATTATATTGTCATAACTGCATCATCCGAATTCATCATCCGGATCACATTCAAACACGCTACACCTAGACCTTTTATAGTCTTTTAATTTCTCAAAAAAGGGTCATTCACCCCCCTCTGACCCTAAATAGACCCTCACAGGGACCAATAAGGAGTAATTATGTTGCCTCATATAATGAATGAGTAGGACATGGATGTTGACAACCCCACTTTCAAACTAGTGCTGGAGATCATAGAGTTGAAAGGTTGATGCTGTGTTGAGTAAACCCTTCTTAATTAGAATCTACTTGGCCATAAGAAACTATAGAATTTTTAGGACTTAGGGCCAATAGGTGGAGCATTTGTCCCTAAAATATCTCTCTAAAAGCCGTGACTTCGGATCATACTTTGTAGTCTACTCGTTGCTATCACTTCTTAACATGACTCCTTTAGTCTTCATATTAAAGTGCGTAATAAAGAACTCGAGAGAGATTGTAATCACTTTCCATTGCACTTTAGTTTTGAGTGCATCAAAATAAAAGTGGATTTTTAGGTTATCATAGAATTCTTTGATGAGTGCTGGGTAAGTAGAGTTTTTCATCCTGAGGAACACTTCAAGATGTTGGTCCTTTATGAGCTGGGAGTAGGGTTTGGTGGTGAAAAGAAATTCATCGCCCAAATGATCTGAGGGGATGATTGTGTCTGAGCTTTTGAGCTTAATTGGGATGAAATCATTATCTTAAAGATTTTCTTCCTTAAATATATTCTTTAGAGGAGGGGTAGTTTGATCCTTGGTGTTGGCCATTTGAGAGGTTTTAGAAAGGAGTTTGAAGTTTTAAGGGTTTTTGGAAAGAAATTTGCAGAGTAATAGTAGTTTTGTTACTCACATGAAGAAGAGATGAATTTTGGGGGCTTTTTATTGAGTTTTCAAGGTGAAGGTAATTCAGTAATCCGAAAGCAGTTAAAACTAATGGGATCGATAAGAAGGCAGTTAAATTTTAGGAGAGAGGTTAATGACATTTAAACTAGAGAATGGGAATAATTTATTCTTCTAATAATTGTTGTAACTTTATCGCACGTGATGTGCTAGGTAAACTTTTGAAATTTAAAAGTAAACTATTACTTTTACCGCTTTTATTGCCATTTATCACTCTTATCTGCTGAGCTGGCAATATTCTTCTTCTAGACCCAGGATTAATTCACTTCTCTTTTCCTCCTTGATTCCCTGACTATTTAAGGCTTCAATGGCTGCATATTTTTCTTCTGGATACCTCTTCAAATTGGATTGGACATTCCAATGTCCTCTCTAACCTTATTGAATTGATCTTTACTTAGAGGTTTTGTAAAGATATCAGCCCTTTGCTCATTTGTTTGAATGTAGACCAAAACCACATCCTTTTTCATTACATGACCCTGGATAAAATGATGCTTAATGTTGACATGATTCATCTTGCTATATAACATCGGATTCTTTGACACATCTATTGTACTTTAGCTATCACACATTACGTCAACACAGCCTACTTGAACTCTATAATCTTCTAACTTTTGTTTGATCCATAGGAGTTGTGTAACACGGCTTCTAGCAGCCATATACTCTACTTTAATAGTTGATAGTACCACTGATGTTTGCTTCTTTCTTTACGAAGATACTAGGCAATATCCAAGAAAGTGGCAGCCTCTGGATGTGCTTTTCCTGTCAAGTATATCTCTGCTATAATCATCATGAGTGTACCCTTACAAAGTGAAATTTCCATTACTAGGATACCATAATCCAACTTCAGTTGTTCCTAGCAAGTATCTTAACACCTTCTTGACTGCTTTAAGATGTGATCCCTTTGGATTGGCTTAATATCTTGCACAGTAGCACACATTATAGTGTATGTCTAGTCTACTTGCAGTTAGATACAAGACTAAACCAATCATTACTCTATACAGCTTCTAGACCACTTCTTCTCCATCACAATCCTTTGACAAGACTGTATCCGATCCCATAGGAGTGGACATTTGCTTACTCTTGTCTATATCAAACTTCTTTAAATTCTCCTTGGTATACTTGGATTGGTTGTTGAAGCTCCCATCCAGACTCTGGTTTGATTGAAGTCCAAGGAAGAAATTTAGTTCTCCCATATTAGACATTCAGATTCCTTCTTCATTTGATTATTGAACTCTTCACACATTATTCATCAGTAGACATAAAGATGATGTCATCAATATAGATTTGAATAAGAATAAAATCACTCTTTTATTCTTGATGAAGAGTGTACTATCTACTTTACCTCGGATGCACCCCTTTGATATGAGAAATGAGGTTAGCCTTTCATACCAAGCCCTTGGTGCTTGCTTCAATCCATAGAGGGCTTTCTTTAGCTTGTAGACATGCTTCGGATGCCGTGAGTCTATAAACCTAGGTGGCTACTTTACATAAACTTCTTCTTGGATAACATAATTTAGAAAGACACTTTTGACATCCATTTGGAGTAGGATGAAAACTAAATAAGATGCTAAAGCACATAAGATCCTGATTGTTTCCAGCCTTGCTAATGGAGCAAAAGTTTCTTCAAAGTCTATCCCTTCTTGTTGATTGTACCACTGGGCAACCAACCTTGCTTTGTTTCTCACTACCACTCTAGATTCATCGAACTTATTCTGAAAGACCCACTTTGTACCAATGACTGATTTTCTTTCTAGTAGTGGTACCAGATTCCATACATCATTCCTTATAAATTGATCTACCTCTTCTTGCATAGCCATCATACAACTTTCATCTCCTTCTGCATCTTGGAACTTCTTTGGCTCAATGTGTGAGACAAATCCAGCATGGCTCACCATTTTGTTGAGTTATCCTCTAGTTCTAACTGGATTTTTGACATCATCTAAAATGGCTTCCATAAGGTGGTTCTTTTGAGTTCTGGTTTCCCTTTAAAGATCTTCATACTGCTGTGGAGCTTTTTCTACAATTGCTTCTTCTTATTCTTCATTTTCTCCTTATTTATCATTGAGATCAATTCTAGCATTATGGGGATTGTCTGGAATTTTATACAAGTTGAAGTTGATTTCATCATCCTCTTTGTATTTCTTCACTTGAAAAGGATCTTGAACCTTCACTGGTTTTGCTTCATCCGAAACTGTATCATCCGGATCTTGACTTTTCTTTCCTGTATGGTCAGTCTCATCAAAATCTACATGTATTGCACAGTTTGAGTTCTTTTCTTATATACTCTATAAGCTTTGCTATTTGTTGAGTAGCCAAGGAAAATTGCTTCATAAGATTTAGGATCAAATTTTCCTAGTTTCTCTCTATCATTTAGGATGTAGCATTTACATCCAAAGGCTTTAAAGTATCCAATTTTGGGTTTATTTCCCTTCTAGATTTCATATGGGGTTTTTTCCATGCTTTTTCAAATGAGATCTCTATTTAAAATATAACATGCAGTGTTTACAGCCTATCCCTGAAAATATTTAGGCAATCTATTCTCATTAAGCATTGTTTGAGCCATTTCAACTATGGTTCTATTTTTCCTTTCTACAACCCTATTCTATTAAGGTGTATGAGGAGTAGATAAGTTGTACTCAATGCCTTTGGATTCACAGCAAAATGCTTATTTTTGAATTCTCCTCCATTATCACTCTAGATGCGTGCAATGCTAATGCCTTGTTCTACTTCTATTCTAATGAATAATCTAGTAAAGTTTTCAAATGCTTCATCCTTCCTGGCTAGCAAAGCGACCCATGTATAATGAGAATAATCATCCACTATAACTATAGTGTATTCTCTTTTCCCAAAACTCATTGGTTTGATTGGACCAAAGAGATTTTTTTAAAATTAAAAACCAAAGAGATTAATATGCAAGAGTTCAAGAACGCTCTTGGAAGGTATATAGGAGATGGAAGGGAAACTTTTTCTAGTTTGTTTACCTATTTAAAATGTAGTACACATATGATCCTTATCAAAAGCAACCTTAGGCGAACCCATAACTAATTCTTTTTTGGCTAGTTTGGACAGGAGGTTCATACTAACATGTCCCAACCTCCGATGCCATAGCCATGATTCTTCTTCTTTAGACACCAACCATATATTCTTTTTCTCATTTTAAATGTTAACAGAATAGACATTATTTACTCTAGATACATAAATAACGAGTTGATTGGACTTACTATCAATGATTGAGCACCCTCCAAAGTCAAAGATAACTTTTCTTCTTTTGTCACAGAGTTGAGCAACGCTGAGTAAGTTGAACTTTAGTCCATCAATGAGAGATACATCTTCTATATTTAATTCAGATCCAATGGTTCCTTAACCAATGATCTGTCCCTTTTGATTGTCTCCAAAGCTTACTTTACCTCCCTTCTTCCTGGTTAAAGGGATCAAGGCTCTTTCATCACCTGTCATGTGCCTTGAACATCCATTACCAATTTACCAAGTTTTTTTTATCTTCTATAGACTTAAAGCATACCTACAAAACAAAGCAGGTGGGTTTGGGTACCCAATCAGATTTGGGTCCTCTCTGGTTAATAACCATTTCAGGCCATGCATGACTATTATAATAACCATTTTTAAATATACATATAGTGGTAATATGATTTTTTTACCACAAAACCTACACCATGTGATTGGTTTATTCTATTTAAGCTTCACTTTAATCTTTTGAAGATCTTTCTTTCAATAATCTTGGGAGTACCCTACTATGGATAGATCCGGATCTAATTATCTAGATTTTATCTGGTAGCTTACTGGAGGAGCTATTTCCACTCTATGGTTCTTTCTTTTCTTGAGTGGTTGTTCATCATAGATCACTATAGCTTTCACTTTTTGAGTTATTATATATCTCTACACTTAAGGTTTTCCTTTTTGAGGAGTCATATACTTCTGTTCTTAAGGCTATTTGATGACTTTCTTTGGTTTTGGAGGTTCCAGATCCCTTCTTTTATTTGAAGGTCCTGGTTATCTTCCAACGGCTTCCTTCATCAAGGCTATTTCCCTATCTAGCCGGAACACATTGGCATTAAGTATTTGAACTTGATTTCTCAAGAAGTTCTCTTCAACTGCATCTGTATGCCTTGTGCGTCATATCATATTGATATCTTAGGCCATTTCCTCAACATCCTCGGCTAGCTCCATTGCCTGTCTTTGAAAGGATTTGATAGCTTTTGCAATCTTTTTAACATTGTTGATCACAATCCCTAGAGCTCTAGCGAGATCAATATTAGAAACAGAATTAGAGTGAGAGTTTACCTCTATACTAGATGACTCAGACTCTGATTCTTTAATTTGCTCAGTGACTTGCTTAGGAGTTCCTCTTTCAGACTGATCTGCTTCCCTCTAAGTCAGTGCTATAAATGTACAGTTGGTAGTCTCTTCTTCTTCTTCTAGGGAAGATGAGCTATTGCTTTCCTTGCTATCGCTCCATGTGGCCATTATTCCCCTTTTCTTATACTTCTTTTCCTTCTTAAGCTTAGGGAATTTAGCTTTCATATGCCCTTTTTCACCATATTCAAAACAGGCCATCTCTTTTTCTGAATCCTTCTTCTTTTAGACCCTTTCTATACTTGTCCTTCTTGGAGCTACTTTCTCTCCTTTTTCTAGAGTCATACTTTCTGAAGCTCCTTCTTGATCTTATTTCTTCCTTTTTTGCGAATATGATCATAGCTAGTTCTTCATCCTTATAAGAAAATCTTCTAGACTATTTTTCTATTCTGGAGGAATATGTTCTAAAGGAGTCTGCCTTAAGAGCAATAGCTTTCTTTTTCTCTTTAGGCTTCTTTTCTTACTGACTGTATCTCTCCAAAGATAGTTTTAGGGTCAATAGATTACCAATGAGTTCATCATAACTATAGAATTTTAAGTCATGAGCTTCCTCAATGGCATTCTTATTATTGTCCCATTTTTTTTCTGAGACTCCAAAAGGATCTTCCTTACCATCTCCTCTTCTATGATCTCCTTTCCTAGCCTCTTCATTTCAGATTGGTGTATCTGGTATTCATGCTGCTAATGGATTCCTTTGGCTCTATCTTAAAGTTCTCTAGTTTTTGCTGGATAAGATCAATCTTGGATTCTTAAACCTTGTTGGTTCCTTCATAGGTCACTTTAAGTTTTGCGAGATTTCTTGTGCAGTTTCACAACCTGATATCCTATTAAATTCTACTAGACTAAGAGCACAATGAAGCATTTTAATAGCATTTGCCTTTTCACGCAATTTCTTATAATCATTTTCATGCCATTGATTAGAGGGATTCCTGATGGTGATTCCCTCAACTTCATAAATAGGGATATATTAACCATCTTAATGGCTATCCAAGCTAGCATGCTTTAGGCTTGAATGAAATTCTTCATCCAATTTTTCCAGAATGTGTAGTCTTCACTAGTGAAGAGTTGAGGACGAGTGAACATACCCTCCAAGAGAAGTTGAGAGTTATTGAAACTCATTTCACTTTTTAGGAATTAAGTTAGACCTTTAGCTCGAGATTGTTAAGTTTGTAGTTGTGAGCACTTGCTCTAATACCACTTGTTGGTCCCCATACTATTAGATTTAGAGTCAGAGAGGGGGATGACGCTTTTTGTAGAATACTTAGACTTTTGAAAAAAATCTTTGTTCAGCATTTTTATTTCAGTCAGGAGTTAATGAATCCAGATGATGCGGATATGAAATGAAATGAAAATAAAGTAAATACTAAAGGTAAAGGAAATCAAACATATCAATTTTTACACTGGTTTATCCCTGCCTACGTCCAGTCCTTGGAGTTTCCTCCTCCGAGCTTAATTCACTAGTAAGATTCCTTTCACGAGTAGGAATCAAGTCTTTATAGCTGTCTGTGAAGATTTATTCTCCTTCGAATGTAGAATATACCAACTAGCTAACTCTAAACTTGGCTAAGTCCTTTGTGGGTTGTCTCTAAAAGATATCCTTTCTTCTGAATGTAGGATATACCACCAAACTGCTCCAAGTTTGGCTAAGTCCTTTTCTTCAGTAGGATATACCACTTAAACTCTCCTCAAGTTTAAGTTAAGTCCTACAAGGATATACCACTTAAACTATACTAGTTCAAGCTAAGTCCCAATCTCAATACTCACCCAAGTATGAGATTTTACAGTTTATCTTTTTCAAGAAAGAGTTTTTGAATTCTTCAAGTTTATAATATCACTTGAGAATTCTTGCAAAAAAATTTGAGTTGTTGGTTCTTGGTGAGATGAATATTACTAATTGGATAGCATATTTCTTAAGCTAAAGCTTTTTATGAATCAACCAACATCTTCTCAACTTGGGAAGCTTTCCTTTTATATGCTTGAATCATAGATGTAGCCATTGTTGGATCTTGAATCTCCACCGTTGATTAGATAAGAAATGGTGCTTCCAGAGCCGTTGATCTTTCCTTTAGACCTAATAAATGACCCATTGAATTTGTTGGGATTAGAGCAACAAAGTTGTCAATTGGCATTTATTTGGCTTTTTATGCTCTGCCAAATCTATGTAACTTTTTCTTTTGTTTGGGCTCCATGCGTTGTGCTATCGGTCTAGGTTAAAAAGGTTGTTACCTTTATCTCTTTTCGTGTTAGTACCTTTGTCCTTTTGAATTATGTGCAAACTATAGCTTTTTTCATTCTTAAATTCAAAAAAGGCATGTTTGACTTCAGAATAATATGGAGGTAAATATGATTTTTAATATTGGCCCTTTATCTTGAAAGTCGAGTCTTCCGGATGTCTTCAAAATCCAACTTTAACAGATGCTTTTTCAATCAGTTATCTTCTCTGGATATTGTATTCTAGTGCTTAGGAGATGTTTACTTCTGTCTTTGAACCATATGCATGAGTTCTTGGACTTAGTGATTTGTTTCCTTTAATACTTAGTCCGGATGCACTTCTTTTGTACTTAGAGGTTTGTTTCCTTCAAAACTAGATCCGAATGTAGTCTTCTTGGATTTGTTTCCTTTGTTGATACCAGATGCTTCTATCTTTGGATATATGATTTCCAATAAATTGCAAGGACTAAAAAGAAGTTTTGTAAGGTTTTTCTTAAGATATTTCTTTCATGCTAAATGTTAATTGTTGAACTGAATGCCTTACTTTAGTGTTATTAATACCGTATCGTACCGACCTGCTCAACTGGTTTTACCGTGAATCAGCCACTGCTATGTTATGGTTTAGTTTTAAAATGGTTTTTGAGAAAAACTGGAAAAAACTGGTTGAACCGAAAAAAACAGTTTCGAATTCAGTTTTTCCAAAACCCCTTTGGCAACACGCAGAAACATTGCTAAAGACCCAAAAAAGAGTTTTAATAGCCACTAGAAACCCTAAATACTATATATTCTTTTTCAAACCCATCTGGCAACGCAAAAACGTTGCAAAAGACCCATAAAGCATTGCAATAGTCACTGGCAACCCTAAATAATTTTTAAAAATAAAAAACTTGTAAAACCACTTATTATGCTAGTAAAACTGGTTACATTGCATATCATTTACTTCACCGGTATAGCACCCGATACGGTTTTGATAACATTGCATTACTTGAATGGATCTTTGTTAGAGAGGATGCCATTATTGAAAAGAAAAAGTTTGTACAGACTTCAATGATATTTTAGGGATTTTTTGAAAATCTTATAACTTGTGTATATCAAATTCTTATTAGTTTCACTTTTCAAAAATTTGGCATATGGAGCAAGTGTAATACACTCTCTAAAGTGAGAGTGGTTTTGTTGTGTTCATGGGGCTAAGAGGTGCAGTTTTACAAGTTCAGGAGGTTAACAGGGACCATTTAAAGTTTAGGGGGCAATAAACTTTTCGTGTCAAGTTTAGGGGGCTATCTCTGTATTTGACATATTCAAATATGTATTCACTCATATGTTTGGAAGTGAGAGATTTACATAATAAATAATAAGATCATGATCTAATGACAATATAATTAACAAACTGGGATATATTTTCAAATGGATTTATGCATTCATATCCACACATTAAACTCACAAATCAATAATCCAACGCATATCAAAACCAATAAACTCTTGCTTCTCAGAAAGATCAACATCGTCTCCATCAACAGCCGTCCATTTAAATTTCAAAGTCAAATTTTGCAAAAAAAAACTCCAAATGTAGCATAGCCAACTCATATCCCGGACATATCCTTCTTTCAACTCCAAACGACATCATCTTTATGTCTCTACTTCCCATTATATATTTCTAACTTTTATTACTCATAAACCTTTCTAGCCTAAACTCCATCCGATCCTCCCACTCCATTGGATCCCAAACCATCTCAGCCACCATAGAAATTCACAATCGCATTTTTCTATACAAAAAATCCCTCGACATCCAGGCGGATGCCTCCTTAGTCCTTCTAGATCCACCAATTTGAAATAGGAGATTTTTTTATAATTATGAATTTTTGGAGAAGTTAGGTATTAAACCTAGGATATCCCACCACTATATTGAGTGGTGTACCAATTGGTAATACAACATTTTTTTGCAAGTCCTCTTCTTTTATCTCCTTGGGCCCCCTCCCATTGCTATAAGAATCTCCTCATATAACTTCTCCTGAATCCTCGAGTATTTTGCGAGATTCGCCAGAATCCACTGAAGAACCATGGATGTAGTATCTACCCTTGCATCGAGAAACTCTGAGCATAAACTTACTATTTAACTTTCTTTGAGCTTTCTCTTCTCTTCGGGGAGCTCCAAATTAATCGAAGAATCAATATATGATACTATGTCAGTTTCTCTTGGTCTTACTGGTATTAGAGGTATCAAAGCCTCTTCCTGGTCCCTCTATAGCTGCAAAAACTTGTCCCATCACTTATTGAACAACACGAAAAAGGCATCTAAACTCAACAGCATAGTGTGCTGAACATTAACTCGCCTCATCTTGTCATCTTCCTTATCTTCATAACACATGAGTACATACAAACAAAACATGGTGTACTGCAAATACTCTTTGACTAGTATATCATCTAGTTGAGTGGACAGTGACTTGATAAGAATATCGAAAACCCATTTTTCGGGGTTTCGAGTAGGATTTGAGGTGAGAAGGATTTACAATTTTGGAAGTGAGATTTTGCCGCAGAAGGTGCCAAGTAGGGCCATAGGTTGGCAGAGCTGAGGTTACGTTGAATACTGGATACGACTTTGCTGATGGGAAGATCAGGAGGGCGGTCAGTGAAAACTTTGTTGTTTTGGTCTGGGTCCAGGTCTACTCAAATAGCTCCTATTTGAACACTAATTCTTTTACAAATTCCAGCTCGAGTCAATTAAAGCTCAAAATTTTATATAAATACTAAAGCCTGACATGAGTCCGGCTGATGAATAATAATTATATATATACATATATATATATATATATATATATATATATATATATATATATATATATATATATATATATAACAAACTTTTAGAATATTTCTCATAATTTGTTGTTTATTTTGAATAATTTATTCAAATGCCCTTCTATAATATTAAACAATATTGGAAATCTATAACCCACCTCAGATGTCTAGCTATTTATTAAATTATTCAAACAAAAATGTAATAATTATTTTTATGGTTTAGATATATTTGTATGAAACTTATCATTTTTACTTTTTCAATTTACCAAAAAAAGTTTTAAAAAACTATTCATAAGCCTTGGATCGAGTTTGAGAATAACCTCTTAAGTCTGGTGAGCCTATCTCGACCCTAAAGTCTTAAAGTGTGGATCGGGCTAGACTTAGGTCAATGTAAGGTTGAAAATGGGGTTTTCGGGGCGGAGAATGCATTCGCTATCCCCATCCCCATTAAGGTTTTAGGGAAAAACTTTTCCCTATCCCCATCCCCATCCCTATTTGGGAATCCGGGAAAATATTTTCCCCACTAAGAAATCTGGGGTTCCCCATTCCCCATTGGGGATTCCCCATTTCCCCATTAAGGATAACAAATATGAAAATTTTATGTTAAACTATCATATAACTTGAATTATTTTATATCAATACTTCAAAAAAAATTAGTTTAAAATATGTATTGGATGAAAATAATCAAATAAACTAAAAACAACACTTTGTAATTAGTAGTAATCCAACATAGAACATTATATAATAATAAATAAAAGTTAAGGGATATTGAATATATTTTTAAATCTCTTATCGTTATTTAATAGTTATATAACAAATTAAGCCTTTAATTCTTATATAAGTCTTTAATTCTTATATATTATTGAAATTCATTTGTATTTATTTAAGGGTCTTTGAAAGGTTGAATATTAAAATTTGTCTGAATTAAAATTTATTAATGCTTATCGGGTTTGGCGATTTATCGAGTTGGGGAATGTTATCCCCATCCCCATCCCCATCCCCATTAAGAATTCGGGGATTAAAAAATCCTCATCCCCAACCCGTGGGGATTCTTATCGGGGATTCCCTGTCCCCATCGGGTCCGAGGAACCCTCCCACCACTTTCAACCCTTGGTCAATGTTTTCAGGGCTTCTTACACAATGGGCCACAAATTTCATAATAGTTTGTCCCCTACCAAAATAATTTCTACATAAGCCAAAACATGAAAAAAATATTTACAACATTATGGTCCTTGGAAAACAATTCTCATTGCACCCCTTCCTCCCCCTTAAACAAGGGCACTGTGCATGTTTTTTTTTATTTCTTTACTTTGTTTTGCTTTTGTTCAATCAAGTACAAGGTTAGGCTGACATAGTGGATGACTCAGTAGTGCTTAAGTTTTGATCATACCAATTAAGTTAAGTTTGAGTTAATTAAATCAATAATGATGTTAAAATAAATAGTCCATGGAAATATGCGAGTTATTGAATTCAAGGGTAGAATTTCAAGTCTCCACTGACCTAGCTATTTAGTTTTAACTCTTAGTTATTCTGGGCTGAGCTGTGGTATCAGTCATTGATTAAGCACTGTTCACTCAGCACTCGATATTGAGATTATGTTTTAGCTGTGTATATTGGTTTATCATTTCGCCCAATTACTTTCTACTAGTCAAAGGCACTGACCTTACCATTTGAGGTAAAATGGAATCTTTCTCTTCAGACTTACTTTTTGCAGATATTAATGAAAGAAAGATAAAAGGAATTAATTCCTTGACAAGTGTGAACTGGTGAGGTTTTTATTTATGGGTTAGCACGCAGGGCGCCGTGCGCGGGGCGCGTCTTGGTGCAGTTTAAAGAAATCGCCGTGTTTCGTTTGGTTTGAGAAAATTCAGTTCACTTAAATGCATGTGCCTCTTTTATAATAAAATGTTGGATTTTAATAAAGAGAAAAAGTTATTTTTATTATTTTTCACATAAACTTATTGAATGTGAAAAACATTGCTTTATATAAGCCAAAAATGTGATTATATTGAGAAATATATTTACACATTTTATTAAGAAAAATGATTTTTAAAATAAAGCATTTTACTTTATTTCGAAATAAAAACAGAGTCACCACCCAGTTCAGCTGCATCGAGGAATTGTGGTATACTGATCCAAAATGGGATTTTTATACCGAAAAGAAAATGAGATTCTAAGTTCGGACATAATAGGTACTCATATTGTTCAAATTGTTTAGATTAATTTTACAATTTTGGAATGTGTGGTAATTACTTCATTATAAAGGCTTCATTTAAGAATTAAATTCAAGAAATAAAACTGGCATTTTAATGGCATAAATAAATAGATATTTGCTACCGAAATTTTGACAGAGTAACAGTAATGTTTGTCTTCTGGCTCAGAAACTCAGGTAGAGTTTCCTCACATTTTGGATGTTTATCCGTACCAGCGAGCTTATTTACACATATTATAGTTTAAGTGGCCCTAGTGGCTTACTTAACTAGAGAAATGAAATGCAATGTGCAATAATAAATAATAATAAAATGAGCTTGAATGAGTTTTAAAGTTGGGCTTGGAGCCAATTACCCTCAATTTACCTTTCTGTCTGTCTAGGATGACTGGAGAGCCGGTGGAGGATCAAAATTATCAAAGAGCGTGGTTTATTTGGAAAATAGGTTTAACCCAAGTTATGGCTATAATCTTGAATTATTCCTATAGAAAATATGAGACTTTTTGAGAGATTGAGTCATTTTTAGAACAAAGATTACTATGAGATCTTGATCTAAAAAGATAGGAAAATGATCCTATACCAAATGTCGATGATGAAGCTTAGATTTGAGGGTGTTTTGACAGAGTTTCGGGGCTTTTAGGACTCCCAGAATGAATTAGGCATAAACACGTATGGTTTTCAGATATGTGGAAAATGAGGGGGCAACTTCTCTATTTATAGAAGGTAGGTAATTATCAGGTGGACTAATTACTAAAATCTTATCAAATCTCCGCAAATCCTGGCGAATCTTAGTAAGATTTGATTTTTCTACTGTTCATAGGTAATTAATCGGCCAGCTAACTACCTATTTGACTATTTTTTGACTGAAACGGCTCAATGAGCAAAACTAGTGGCCTTTAGCCTCTAGCCCCACCTTATTTTTGCCAAATTCGATTGTTTAATACTCAAAATAGCATTTTTTGTATTTTTAAGACAATTTTACTATATGATAGTTTGACTGTTTTGATTATTCGGAAATGGATTTTAAGCATTTCAAGGTTGCAACTTGGAATATTATGACAAATGGGAATTTTTGGGATTTTTATGATAATTCAGTCCTTCTTGGCTCCCTTATCTAATTGCTAATTGAAATAGACATAACTCCTCATTGGGTCTAGCAGACCATGCTAATAGTTTACCCCTCGCGTATAAAACTTTTACCGTAGAGGTAAAATTGCATGAATGTGGATGAAAGAGCTATTCTCAAAACCGGTGTTCTTTTTGTGATACGGACATGAAAAATATTTTTAGAAAGAATCAACATTTCTTAATCGATAATTTTGAAAAACAAAAATTTTTTCCCCTTCGATTAAGAATGTTGATGAAAATATTTAAACAAGAATCCGTTGGGGAGTAAATGTAAAAAGAAAAGATGCTGGGGATATAAGAAAGATAGGTTGGAAAAACTTGATGTCCTTAATAGTGCATAGAAAATTTTGGTCCACCCATTTTAAAACATGATTTTGCATGATGCAGAAGATAAGCAAAGGATTATACTTATCTACGGTGTTGCATCCGTTGATCAGTTTTCTCTTCTGGGAAAATGGCACCGTCAGCCATATCTTGATTAGTTTTCTTTGCTGAGGAAATGTCAAATATGATGATTAGCATTCGCATATGGAGAAAGTATTGTCAGATTTGGTGATCAATCTCTCATCTCGAAAAAGTGTTATCGGTTATCATTGAGCAGTTTTCTCCTTAGGGAGTGTGGCACTATCAACCACCATTGACCAGTTTGTCTTATCAAGGAGTTGGGCACTATCTACCACCATTGACCAGTTTGCCTTGTTAAGGAGTTGGGCATTGTCTCCCACCATTGACCAGTTTGCCTCATCATGGAGTTAGGCACTGTCTGCCAGCATTGACCAATTTTTCTAATCAAGGAGTTAGGCATTGTCTGCCGCCATTGACATATTTTTCTCACTAGAGAGTTAGGCACTATCTATTGTCGTTGACCAGTTTCCTCGCCATGGAGTTAGGCACTATCTGATGCCGTTGACCAGTTTGTTTTACAGGGAGTTGGGCGCTATCTGCCACCATTGAGCAATTTGGCTTATAGGGAGTTAGGCACTGTCTGCCGCCATAGACTTGTTATTAAAATGTTCTGCAAAATACAAGTTGTCATGGCACTATGTATTGCAAGCACAATATATGAGACTATAAAACTTAATACTACTTGACTCGGCATGGCGCTGCATGTTATTGGAAATAAATCAACATGACATTGCATATCATCAACGTAGCTTGTAAAGATCTCCTTGAATCCAAGGTCTGGCTATGATGTGTCAGGGTGAAGATCACACTGGATCTAAGGTTTAGCTATGATGTGTTGAGGTAAAGATCTCACTGGATCTAAGGATCGACTATGATGTGCCTATGTAAAGATCTCACTAGATCTAAGCTTCGGCTATGATGTGCCTATGAAAAGATCTTACTCGATCTAAGGTTTGGCTATAATGTGCCCAGGTATAGATATCACTTAATTAGGGTGATGAAGCTTAGTCTTGTGGAAGAGTTTTATGCATTATTGTTTAATGATGCATGTGATATAATACATTACTGCTGTATGATGAGTTGTGCAAGTGCATGATGGATCAAGTTGGCATTTACCCCTAGTCAAATTGGAAGGATGCATCACTATGAGCACTAGATTTTAACGATCCTTTTAACAAAATGATGATGAGAGCTATATGATGCAATGTCTTATAGGTGTTATCATTCATAGGTGTTCCTACTACTAAAGAGTTGAGTTTTACCAAAGTTCGGAGACCTAGTCTATCCTTAGAGACCTATACGGGTGCTGCCTGGTGGTATAGATACACTAATAGACCCGTATAGGTTAATTCCTTCCATACAAATGGAGGGGACCCATACGGGTCCCTTTGTAATCATATAGGTGGGCCCCTACCTGTATGGGTCCTCTGATTGCCTAATCAGCCTCTTTTAGAAGTAATCTCTTGCCTTTTTCAGAAAATACAGGTCTTGAATGCAGGTTATTGCATTCAGACCTGACTCTCACCCTAGAAATAGGGCCTTTTCCCCTCATTTCATAACACACAACAAAAGAATAGAAGAAAACTATAGGAAAATTATAGTAAAGTGCTAGCAATTTCTATAGGTGTAGAAAAGGTATAGTGGAGGTATATGAGGTATAAAATAGGGAGAAAACCTGTTCCTTGAGGTTTTGTCCACATTTTACTCATTCTTAACTTTGTTTATTAGGATTTAGGAGAGGTTCTATCCACACAAATTCTCACCAAAATAGTCCTATTCCACTAGCTACTTTGGCCCGACTCTCTCAATAGCAAATGGATCACCTCAAAGTGGATTCACGCCGCAAAGGTAACACTCTTGAGTTTCAAAGAGACTCACATTTTAGTTATTTCATTATTATTATTTTCTATCTCTTCTATTATTTTTTCCCTTTTCATTTCTTGTGTCGGGTCTGGTTCTAACTCGTATGAGCCTTATTAGCACCTTGTATCATCGAGATATTAAGATCGATGCACTTTACTCTTACAGAGGGAAATCCCTTTTTATTTTATTCCTCTACCATTAATCTATTAATCTATAAATTAATATGAACAAAGTTTCTGCCTAGACTAGACATGACTTGTACAAGTACACCATACCCCTATCGGTCCTCCCTAGTAGTCGTACGGGTCCAACCGACCCATACGGGTACCAGCCATAGGCATAATACAAAATTCTATTTTAACTAGTTAAAATCAATCAATAAACCATTTGCCATGAAATCATTTTTAATAATAATCCAGTAAATCAACCCATAAAAGTTAAAATGTGTTTTTATAACAAAATACGTTAAAGAGCAGTTATTTCTCTCCGATCCTAGAAGCCGTCCGGGCACTATCGATCGTAAAATAGACAGACTAACATAATCACATTTTTCCCAATAAAACGCTGACTTATGATGTGCTATTAACTATGCCAATCTTTATGGATGGAGGGGAATTTATTTTTATTTTGTTTTATAACTTAGAACAAATGTATAGGTTCTCTTGCAATTCCCTCATTTTTCCCCGGTTGTAATTTTATTCCCCCATTTATTGCTTGTGCTTTATTGTAATCTGTAAATGCATGTAATGTGTGTGAAAGAGTGTAGAAAAATAGGATTTCTATGATAATTCCCCATATGAGGAATATAAAAATAGTTTTACGCGGTGAATGTAATTTTGAATTAACTAAATGAGAAATAAGTGACTCATCTGACAGCCAATTCACTGATCCAATAGGTATGAGTCTCCCTCCCAATGGAAACTATACAAAAACTCTTTCCCAAGTAGATAAACTTGGTAGCGACTCTTTCATTTGTATCGAGATTTGGTTCTAGATTCTTTTATTCATTAAAATTGGCTATTTGTGCAAACTTGAACTAAAAATATTTTATCACTCCTAAATCCAACCAACCCCTAGTGGGCCCTGCCTCTCACACAGGCGCCAAGGGAGACCCATACATCATCAACACCTTACAATAACTCAGTAGATTTTCCCTACTGAGGAAATTTTTAATGTGGTGATCAGTCTTCTCATTTAGGAGGAAGTACTGTCAAATAAAGTTACCGGTTCTCTCTAGTGGAAGCAAAACTATTAAATTTGGTTATCAATTCACTCTTTTAGGAGGAGAACTATCGAATTTGGTGATCAATTCTTTCTACAGGGAGAAGAACTGTTGAATTTGGTGATTAGTTCTCTCTACTGGGAGGAGGACTGTCAAATTTGGTGATCGGTTCTCTCTTTTAGGAGGAGAACCATCGAATTTGGTGATCATTTCTCTCTAATGGGAGGAGAACTATTGAATTTGGTGATCAGTTCTCTCTACTAGGAGCAGAACTATTAAATTTGGTGATCAATTCTCTCTACTAGGAGCAGAACTATTAAATTTGGTGATCAATTCTCTCTTTTGAGAACTGCTGGATTTGTCTTGAATGATTGATTTGTTGTCTTTGTCATTGGGTAGCCAATATTTTGGTGACTTTGGAGTCTAGTACTAACATGTTTTGATTGTTGAAGCATTTTCTTAGATTCCTCTTGATCTTAGAAAGCGTCTGAGCTGATTTTGCATTGTGTTGCATTTATTGGTGAATAACGATGTCTGCATTGCAACTTGTTGCCTTTGCACCTGTAATATTCATATAATGTGTAATGCATGTATGTTTATGTAATGCATTGAATTATGTAGCTGTAAGTTGAGGCCTACCTACTTTATTCTCAACAGTATTCTTCTGTACTATTTGCTTCTCAGTTTCCATCATTCTGAATGATGATGAAAATTATGAGCTTGAGTTGAGTCCTAGATGCAGGCTCTTATAGCTTCAAGGGATGAGCTTTATTATTTTTATTATAGTTGTGTGCACTTTGCATCCATTTCACTCTAGTCGTAGGGTTAGTCGTTTACTCTACTGTGTACTTGACTATTTGAACAAGGCAGTTTTTTAGGTCATTCTCAGAACCAATGAATTCCTGAGTTGCAAAACTTTTTCCCCTAGTGGCATATAGCATGAGCTTGAGCAGCTAAACTCCAGTTGCTTGGACTGATGGAGGTTTGATTTTATTCTTTTGATTGACTGTGTAGAAGGTATGGTATGTATCAACAGTTCTCAGAATAGCTGAATGCTAGAAGATCGTCTTCTCACATTTTAAAGATGTGGGAGATTCATATGCTTATGTTGATGAATAGTATTGCTCCTTTGCAAAGGGTTTGGATTGAGAGATGTTCTTATTGTAATTTGGTGAGTCATTGTGATGAATGACTTAGATTGTGCTTGCATGCAGAGGTTATGCCCTAATTTTTGCCCGAACCAAAGCACAACGAGCTTTTTTTTGTTTTTAACTCTAATTTTTGCATAAACCGCCTTTTCAAGTTTTCAATTTATCAAGTTGCCTTAACTCTTACTTGGACTGCCCTTTTGGGTTTCCAATCTTGCAGGCTCTTTTTTTCTTTTTTTTTTAATTTTTTTATGCATGCACTATATGAACAAAAGCACTTACACGAATGTTTCTTTTAACAATTATGTGTATTCATTAAGTGCAGACATTTAAAATTTAGCAAAATGACATATCAATCAAAGAAATATATTTAGGCACAAAAGTTTGGTATCTATTCCCAAGAACTTTTTCTCCTATTATTAGCGTTCCTTTTCAGGTTTTATCGGTTCATTTCTCTCTTTCTTGTGTCTTTATTTCTTCCTAGACGCCCTCAGTAGCTTTTATCATACACATATTTTATTTAGTTTGTGTGGTATTTCCTGAGTCTGTTCTTGTTTGAGGGATTCACAAACTTGTTTCCTTTGATGTCCCTGATGTGTAGCATTCCCTTAATGAGAATCTGTTTAACCATGTTAGTTCTCTTAGGTGTAATTTGCCCCTAGCATTAGCACGTACTACTTTCATTTGCTTTAGGATCAATTCCCTTGATTTTGACTTTGTCATTTATTTTTGTTTTCCTGGTTGTTCTTTGTTCACTCACCTTTATATGATTTGACTTTGACCTATTTTTTTGGTTCTTGATAGTTCTCTTTGGTAATGGAAGGATTTATCATTTCAATGATGTCATGCCTCAAGTTGCAACATTTTCTTACATTTGTTCGGAGATATTACATTTGCTAGATATTTTTAGCTGATTTGACTTTGTTCGTGTATGTTCTGCAAGATCCTTATCGACCTTCATGCTTCTTCTCGAGTAGCACGCCATCAGGAAAAGAAAATCTTTTGAGACTAGTACTGTCTGATTTGTTGGTTGGTTTTCATATAGATGTGTTATTGGTGAGGTCCTTTTTGCATCATGCTAGAGTTGCTTAGGAGTGTGCCATCTGATTTATCTCATGTGGCACAAAATAGACTTCATCTAGATTACTTTGAGGCATGGTTTGAGTGATTTCTTTTTGTAACTTGTCTGGTGGCTTGAACAGATTCTCTAATGATCTTTTCTTCACTGCCCCTACGAGTAGTAAGGACATTGTATTGATTAGACATGCTTGATTGAACCAGGAAAAAGGCAGCGACATGTGTGTTTTTATCTTTTTTTTCTCTCTCTTTTTTTAGGGGTCAAGTTATTTGAAATAGATACCATTTCTGGGTTTGTTAAATGTGCCTAAAAATAATTTCTTTAATTGGAGCATCATAAATGTTGAATATGTCAAATTTATGCTTGAATGAATACATGGAATCATTATTAGAAATATTGCATATGCAAGCATATTTATTCATAATATTATTTATTACATTGCTGAGTTCAAAAGTACTATAGATAAAAGCAAAAGAGCAATCTTCATTGTTTAGCATAGCTCCCACTTCTTTCGAGTAGCTGCTGCTGGCCATACTATTCCCAATTTAAGCTTTCAACTTGGTCTTTTAGAGTTTCTTCATTTGAATGATATTCGAACTTTGGGTCCTCAAGATCAAGTTATTCATATTCTGCACTATCATTTTGCATCATTTCATGGGGCTTGTCTTCTTCAGCTAATCTTCTTCATTATACTTCTCCAGCTTTTTGGCATCAGCTACCACATCATTAAAGGTTTCAAATCTCTCCATTCTCATTTCATCCTTATACCTTTGATTAGAACTGTTCACTAGTTTCATTATCAAGACCTCCTGGTCAGGTGCCCCGCTTACTAGCACTCGAACTGCCATCCATCTTAAATAGTAATCCTTAAAGGACTCATTCGAATGTTGCTTTATCCCTTCCAAGTCCTGCAGAGTGCTCTTTACCTTCAGATTGAAGGCATAGCTCTCTATGAAGGCAAAATATAACTTCTTCCAATCAGACTTTACATCAGTTGGTATTCTCATATACCATTCGGAAGCCAAACCATGTAGGGTGGTTTGAAATAGATTGACGATATGAATGTCGGGAATTGCCATACTGATCATTATACGAAGATGTCCGTCTACATGTGCATGTGGAGATCCAATGTCGGTATATAGAGCTACATATGGCAACATGAAGTTAGTTGGGACTGATTCAGACTTGCTAGGTGCAAACTTGTCAATATCATAGATTATACGATAGAGGAAGTAGTAGATTTACTTGAATTTGGGGAAGAGTTCTCTAGATCACTAATCTTTGCCTTTAATGCTACCAATTCGACCTCTTGTTCTTGTAACTTTTTAGAATTCAAGTTCTCCAAGATGTTACAAAAATCTGGAGTATCCAAGATTCTTTTAAGGGACCAGATAGCAACATCATCATCCGCCATCGTCTTCTCAGGTTCAAAATCGGAGAGAAAATCTAGCAAGCGACTCAACTAATGACAGGGGTCTAACCTTTGGAATGCTTAAGATACATCTCAGCCAGCTTTTTATTTGTCCAACCATTTTGTAAAGAATAAAATTAAGGCTTCCCATGTTACAAGGATCCTAATGGTTTTTCTAATGATTTAATGAATGGATGTTATAAATGTATGAACGATAGAATGAATGTATATGCATGAAATTCAATATTCATAGAATAATGAATAGGTTTCGATCAAACATTCAGAGAATATTTGATAAAGGTCGGGTATTCGGGGACACCGAATAGGGTTATAAATTTTGATATTCAAGGAATATCAAATGAGATTGGGTGGTCATTTATAGTGATGAGGTTTAATTGGGTTATTTGCCATATTCATGGAATGCGTAAATTCGAGTGTCTTTTGGTGAAACTACAACTCATGGAAGTGTCATTTAAGGATGCACTAAGATTAGGATCATCTAGGATGCCCCTACGGTAGGATTTATTTTGGTCATTCCAGGAATGCCAAAAAGGTTGTATCTCACTTGACATTGATTTAAAAATCGCTATGTTGCCTTGGAGTTGGTAAAGTTTTATTCATTTAGGGAACGCCAAAAAGGGTGTGTCTCACTAGACATTGATTTAGCAGTCGCTATATTGCCTTGGTTTGGGTACGATTTGTTCATTCAAAGAATGCTAAAAGGTTTGAACCTCGACGGGTATCATTTCAATAATCACTGGGTTTCCAAGGGGTCAAATATTTGTGGAATTTTTTTTATAAAAGTTAAGCATTCGAGAAATGTGTAACAAAAGGGTAAGTCTTTTATACTTGTGGAATATCAAGCTTAGTCAAGCGATCAATTTAAATGTCAAGTTTTGGTTGAGTTTTCTTTTATGGAAAGCATAGCTCAAAATTGTGTCATTCTAGGAACGTATAATAGTCAGGGTCATATGGAATGCCCCTAGGTATTTAAGTCAAGTCATTGCAGGTTTGACTTAGCTATTTTGTGTCGTTGGACATTAATTTGGTAATTACTATATTGCCTTAATTCTTAGAAAAGCTTTGGTCATTCAGGGAAAGCCTAAGAAGTCCATGGGATTTAATTCGGCAATCATGGGGTTGCCTTGGTTTTGGCCATTCGGGAAATGCCAAATGGTTTAGGCCTTGCAGTCGAGTTTAAGACCACTCGATGGTCAAGATCAGATGATTCACTGGTCAGGAATAGATGACTCGCTGGTTGGGGCTTGATGACATACCAGTCTAATTTTTTTTAAATCATTGGTCGAGTTTTAATTGACTCTAGGATTGAAGGTGACTTTATTGTTTGGGTGACTCACTGGACGAATTGACTCACTAGTCAGGTTTTAGAATGACTTTAATAGTCGGGTGACTCACTAGTCAAGTTTTAAAATGACTTTAATAGTCAGGTGACTCACTAGTCCGGTTTTGAAATGACTTTAATTTTTAGGTGACTCGTTGGTCAGAGGTGACTTAACTCAATGGTCACTCAAAGGGATGACTCATTGGTCAAAGGGTGAGTTGACTCGATGGTCACTCAAAGGCTGACTCTATGGTCAAAGGTGAGTTGACTCAATGGTCACTCAAAGGGCTGACTCGATTATCGAAGGTGAGTTGACTTAATGGTCACTTAAACGGTCGACTTATTAATCAAAGGATGAGTTGACTCGATGGCCACTCAGAGGCTGACCTTTATGGTCAAAGGTGAATTGACTTGATGGTAACTCAAAGGGTTGACTCGGTGGTCAAATGTCAATTTACTCTATAGTCACTCGAAGGGTTGACTCGGTGGTTAAAGGCGAGTTGACTCGATGATCACTCGAAGGGTTGACTAGGTGGTCGAAGGCAAGCTGACTCAATGGTCCCTTGGATGGTTGACTTTTTGGTCAAAGGTGAGTTAACTCGATGGTCATTCGATAGGGTTGACTCTACGGTGAAAGATAAGTTGACTTCTTGGTCACTTAACGGCTGACTCTATGGTTAAGGGTGAGTTGACTTGCTGGTCACTCAAAGGCTAACTCTATAGTTAAAGGTGAGTTAACTCGATGGTCACTCGATAGGGTTGACTCTACGGTCAAAGGTGAATTAACTCGCTGGTCACTCGGAGGGTGACTCTATGGTTGAACGTGAATTGACTCGCTGGTCACTTGATAGGGTGACTCGGTAGTCAAAGGTGAGTTGACTTGCTGGTCACTTAATGGCTGACTTTCCTATCAAAGATGAGTTGACTCATTAATCACTCGGGGCTTACTCGATGGTCAAAGGGGAGTCAACTCATTGGTCACTCGATGGCTGACTCGATGGTCAAAGGTAAGTTGACTACTTGATCAATTAGGGGTTGAGTCGGTAGATAAGGGCAAGTTGACTCATTGGTCACTCAATGGCTAACTCGTTGGTCATAGGTGAGTTGACTCGCTACTCACTTAAGGGTTGACTCAGTGGTCAAGGTGAGCTGACTCGATGGTCACTTAGGGGTTGACTCTGTGGTCCAAGGCGAGCTGACTCACTGGTCACTTGGGGGTTGACTCTATGGTCCAAGGTGAGCTGACTCGCTAGTCACTCAAGGGATGACTCTATGGTCTAAGGATGAGCTGACACACTGGTCACCTGAGCGTTGACTCTATGGTCCAAGGTAACTAACTCGCTGGTCACTCGGGGGATGACTCCATGGTCCAAGGTGAGCTAACTTGCTAGTCACTAGAAGATTTGGGTATTTTAGCTTACGGGCGAAGCCTAGGTAAATTCATTGGTCTTGGTTTATTTTAGCTCAGGGGTTGAGCCTTAATTCACTCACTAGTCTCAATTATTTTGGCTCATGGGCTGAGCCTAGGTAGACTCACTGGTCTTGATTATTTCGGTTTATGGGCTGAGCCTAAGTAGACTCGCTAGTCCCGGCTTGTTTCTAGGTTTTCATAACCAAGGACATAAAATGGCATGGCACACATTAATGTCGTGGCTGTATAAAGATGTGGTTAGTTTTCAAACAATCGTGATGCTTATGATGTCCATTTTTAGTTTTTTAGGTTTATTTATATTTAATAAACCTGCACATTTAGCAAACAGGTAGATCCTGCCTACCACCCTTTTAACTCCAATAGGTTACTTAGCTTTAGAGCCAACGGGGAACTTAGCGAAGTTTGCTCGCATGCACTCAAGGTTTTTGGGTAAACCTATGGGGAAGTGTCTATGGTTCATCTACAATGGGTTTTGGTCTCAGGATTGGGTGTGATTAGGTACCTTGTGAGTTTGTGTACCGAGTCCCAGTGGCCCTAAGCTAACCAATGGAAACTTTTCCACATATAATATACCGAGTCCTAGTGGCCTTAAGCTAACTAATGGAAACTTTTCCACATATAATATACTCGGGGTAGTCTTGCCCTTAAGCGAGCAATGTCGTTGTACGTTATGCAAGGGGTGTAATCAGATCCAAACCCCTCAAACCTAAGCGAACTTGGAGATACTTTACCAAAAGACACCTAAATTGGTTTAGAGGTAAAGAATGCAGATGCTATGCAATCCTAAAATTTGTGTAATGTTGAAATTACAACATATTCTATAATTCTAAAATTTAATTTGAACAGTATTTTAATTATTATGTCAAAAACAAATTTTTTTTATAAAAATCGGGTTTTATAAAAAATCATATCCCCAACGGAGTCGCCACTGTAAGCGTGCGAGGTTTTTATTTATAGGTTAGCATGCAGGGCAAGGTACGCGTGGCGCGTCTCGATGCAGTTTGAGGAAACCACGACGTTTGGTTTGGTTTGAGGAAATCTAGTTCGCTTAAATGTGTGTGCCTCTTTTATAATAAAATGCTGAATTTTATTAAAGCGAAAAGCTATTTTTATTATTTTTCACGTATACTTGTTGAATGTAAAAAATATGGCTTTTTATAAGCCAAAAATTTAATTATATCGAGAAATATATTTACACATTTTGTTAAGAAAAAGGATTTTTAAAATAAAGCGTTCTACTTTATTTCGAAATAAAAATAGAGTTGCCACCCGATTCAGCTCCACCGGGAATTGTGGGATATTGATCCAAAATGGGATTTTTATACCGAAAAGAAAATGAGATTCTCAATCCGGACATAATAGGAACTCATATTGTTCAAATTGTTTAGATTAATTCTGAAATTTTGTAATGTGTAGTAATTTCTGCATTACCATGGCTTTATTTAAGAATTAAATTCAAGAAATCAAACGGGCATTTTAATGGCATAAATAAATAGATATTTGCTACCGAAATTTAGGCATAGAAACGGCAGCGTTTGGGTTCTGGCCCGGAAACTCAGGTAGAGTTTCCTCAAATTCTGGATTTTTTATCCGTACCTGCAAGCTTATTTACACATATTATAGTTTCAGTGGCCCCAAACTCACTTAACTAGAGAAATGAAATGCAATGTGCAATGATAAAAAATAATAAAATGAGCTTGAAGGAGTTTTAAAGTTGGGTTTGGAGCTAATTACCCTCAGTTTACCTTTTCGTCTGTCCAGGATGACTTGCGAGCCGGTGCAGGACCAAAATTATCAAAGAGTGTGGTTTTTTTGGAAAATAGGTTTAACCCAAGTTACGGCTATAATCTAGGATTATTCTTATAGAAAATATGGGACTTCTTGAGAGATTGAGTCTTTTTCAGACTGAAGAACACTATAAGATCTTGATCTAAAAAGACAGGAAAATGAGCTTATACTGAATGTCGGCAATCAAGCTCGAATTTGAGGGTGGTTTGATAGAGTTTCGTGCTTTAAGGACTCCCGGAACAAATTAGGCATGAAGGATTCAATGTATGGTTTTCATATATGTGGAAAATGAGGGGGCAACTCCTGTATTTATAGAAGGTCGGTAGTTAGCCAGTGGGCTAATTACCTAGGTAATTAGTCGGCGGACTAATTACCTATTTGACAAAATCTTATCAAAATCTCCACAAATCCTCGCAAATCTTGGTAAGATTTGATTTTTTTACTGTTCATAAGTAATTAGTCGGCCGGCTAATTACTTATTTAACGATTTTTTGACTGAAACGGCCCAATGAGCGAAACTAGTGGCATAGGCCTCTAGCCCCACATTATTTTGGCCAAATTTGATCGTTTAAGCCCTCAAAACGGAGTTTTTTTTCTATTTTTAGGACAATTTTACTATTTGATAGTTTGACTGTTTTGATTATTCGGAAATGGATTTCAAGCATTTCATGGATGCAACTTGGAATATTAGGACAAATGGGAATTTTTAGGATTTTTGGATTTTTTTATGACAATTCAGTCCTTCTTGGCTCCCTAATCTAATCGCTAATTGAAATAGGTATAACTCCTCCTTAGTCCGAGCGGACCATTCTAACAACAAGACATCTGCTTTATGAAGAAAATGCCAAAGTTCTTCATAGATCAAGCTACAAAAAGTAATTACCAAATTTAGAAATGCTGCAGATTTACCAACCTAGTATCTCGTAACTCTGCAAAGATGTCAGATTACCTGAGGAATGGGAAGATGACATGTAGCAAGTCAGCGCAATACCTCTCTAATGGAAGACTAGCATCGAATGACAAAGGATTCAAATTGAACCTCAAAATTTAATTAGTCTCTAATGGATTGATTTTTATTTCACAATGGTGTGATTCTATCTCCAAACGGATTGATTTGAAGAAGCAACGGGTGAATAGCTGAGCTAGCAATTTGCAGCTGATATCAAGATAAGTTCAATGGCTACATTCTTGATTTCAAGTATAAAAGGAGCAAGAAGGCGAGGGTTAGAACTTGGGGAATACACCTAAATTTCTAAGAAGCAAAACTCTATCATTTTTCTAGCTTTAAAGAAGTTCAATCAAGAAAGCATCTACTCAGCGAGGATCAGCTTTGAAATAAGAGAGATTAGAAAAGATCATTTAAATTGTAATATTTGATTATTTGTAACTAGATCAATGTTTCTATAAGTTAAATCTAGCTCTTATTTAGACTTTGTTGAGTTGCTGGTAGAAGAGGGTATTCTACTTAGTGTGTAAGCGATTACAGTTGGGAGGGTACTTTCTGTGATTGGGAAATTCTTTGAAAGGCTTCTCCACCTAGGGTAAAGGAGTTGAGATTAGTGGATTAAAGCCAAAACACTCTCTTGGGACTGGATGTAAGCACAGGTTACCTAACTAGAATAAAATCTCTGTGTTCTTTACTTTAAGTTCAAGTTTTTCTAGATTTTACTCAGCCCACTGACCTGCTCAGTGCAGTTCATATTAATCACAAAAAGTTACTTATTTTATTCTAGCTAGTCATTCACCCCCCCTCTAACTCTCTGAGTGTATGCATAGGGACCAACAAGTGGTGTTAGAGCAAGTTCTCAGTCTAAAGATCTTACAATCTTGAGATAAAGACCATGGCGTCCAAAGGAGGAGAATGTAGTGGAAAGGCCCAAGTATACATTCTACCTGAAGGCATGTCAGTCAGTAGGCCTCCCTTATTCAATAGAGAGCACTATACCTACTGGAAGAACAGTATGAAGAATTTCATTTAGTCTCAAAGTATGTGTACTTGGATGGCTATTACTGAAAGACAATTTGTTCCTACTATCGTGAAGAACGGAGTGCGTGTTTATAAGTACTCTGATTAATAGGACAATTAGGAGTTGGACAGACTAAAGGAAAATGCAGCTGCTATCAACTATCTTCATTGTGCTCTTGATGCAAGTAAGTTCAACTATGTTTTCATGTGAAATATTCATATGCAACCCAAGGAAGACATTTCTAACATGAACACTTGATTAAAGAATATTTCAATGAGCTAAAAAGACTTGGCAAGAATTTCATTGAATAAGAGACTATCAAGAATATTCTGAGAAGTTTGACATAGGAATGGGATGCAAAGAAGAGTGCTATCAAAGAAGCTCATGATCTGAAGACCTACAAGTTTGATGAGTGGATGGGAACCTTGCTAACTCATGAAATGACACTAATGCAATATGAAGATGAGTCCAAGCAGTTCATGCAAAGAGAAAGAGATAGTTCCAGCAGAGCTGTTGTTCTTAAGGCTTATGAGGATTCCTGTGAGGAAGAATATCCCGAGGATAGAAAAGAAGAGATAGCACCGATGACCAAAAACTTTAACAGGTTCTTGAGAATAGATAAGAACTTTTAAAAGTTCAGGAAGTCCACCAAGTACAAGAAGGGAGCAAATGATAGACCACGAAAAGAGTTCAACAAGGAGCATGACAAAGATATCAAGTGTTTTAAATATGGTGGAAAAGGGCATATCCAGTCTAGTTGTCATAAAGCTAAGAAGGACAGGTTTAAAAAGAATAGGAATAAGAAAGCTCTTATTTCTACCTGGAGTGACTCTGAACAAGAGTCATCGTCCTCAAATGAAGAGGCACGAGATTCTACAAATGTGTGTCTCATGGAAAAGGATGATCAACCCAACTCAGAGTCAGCTGACCAACTTTCTACTTCCGCTGCCAATCAATCAGCTGACCGAAGCAGAGACAAAGGAATGAGAAATGAGGTAAATTCTGAACCACCTTTGTCTTTATATGAATTTGATATAGTAAACATGACTAAGAAGTAAGCCAAATACATCAAAGTACTCTAGAGGAGGTGTGATGATCTAGAAGATGTCAATTCTTCTACCTCACTTGACATCTTATACCTTATGGAAAAAGCTGATTACCATGATGGATATAATAGCAAGCTCACTAAGAAAATCGATGAATTAGCTGCTAAATTAACAGCTTTGAAAAAGGTGCGGGCCCCTCCTTAACCAAGTAGGAATACTCAAAGTAACTAACTCACCACTCTGAGAAGGTCTCTCAAAAGAGAAAGGTGAGCAGGCCCAATCCTAAGTTCGCTTGTAATTTTTTTGGAAATTCAGGACATGCCACAGTCATGTGTAGTCACAAAAATGGTTACTATGATGAGTATGACTGGTCAAGGATGACCACCACTAACAAGGGAGGACCCAGCCACACAAAGGGATAAGTACCTATAAAAACTTAATTATTTTATAGGTGAGCCTGAGATCCACTAATGATAGAAGAATATGGTATTTGGATAGTGGATGCTCGAGGCATATGACAGGTGATGAAAAGCAGTTCATCACATTGGAGCGATAGAGGAATGGAAGTGTTAATTTTGGAGAAAATCAAAAGGGAAAGATTATTGGCAATGGTACTGTGGGAGTCAAGCCTTCAATTAAAAATGTGTCTCTAGTGAAAGGCCTGAAGTTCAACTTGCTAAGCGTTGCTCAGCTGTGTGATAAAGGCAGGAAAGTGATTTTTGACTCAATGGACTGCTCAGTCATTGATGGTAACTCTAACCAAAATATTCATTGTGCTCCTGGAATTAATAATGTTTATATGCTTGATTTATCTCCTAGCTCCAGTGATATATGCTTAGTTTCTAAGGAGGAAAATTCATGGCTATGTTACTGAAGGTTAGGCCATATCAATATAACCAATCTATCCAAATTAGCCACAAATGAAATTGTTGAGGGATTACCCAATCTAGCGTTTGAAAAAGATAGGCTTTGCTTAGCATGCCAACTTGGGAAACAATTTAGATAGACCTTTAAATCTTTAACTGATATATTTCTTCTCATCCCCTTGATCTTCTACACATGGATTTGCTTGGCCTAGTTTTGCCAACAAGTCTAGGTGGAATGGAATACACCCCTCTGGTTGTAGATGATCTGACTAGGTTCACTTGGATTGTCTTGCTCTCAAGCAAAGATGAAACATTTGAATCATTCTTTAGGTTGGCTACCCGGATTTTGAATTGAAAAGGACTTAAAAATAATAAAATCTGTAGTGACCATGGAAGAGAATTCGAAAACAGGTAGTTTGAGGAATTTTATTCTAAGCATGGTTTTGACCATAATTTTTTTACCCATCATACACCTCAGTTGAATGGGTTGTTGAGAGAAAGAATAGAACTATTATGGAGATGGGTCATTCTATGTTGAGTGATAATAACCTGCCAAAGTATTTTTGGGGAGAAGCTGTTAACACAGCCTATTATATTCTAAATAGGGTTTTAATTCGCCCAGTATTGAACAAAATTCCTTATGAACTTTGGAAGGGGTGCAAGTCCAAGGTTGGTTAACTCAGGGCCTTTGGTTGTAAATCCTTCATATTGTATACCAAAGTCTAATTGGCTAAATTTAACCCTAAGGCTTATGAAGGAATCTTTCTAGTTTACTCAACACACAGTAAGACATAAAAACTTTATGTCAAGAGAACTAACACATCAGAGGAGTCTATGCATATAGATTTCGATGAAACTAACAGTGTAGGTAGAGAAGCCAATGATGATGAAAAAGAAAAATATCAAGTCAGCGAATCAGTTAGTTAGCCCATTGTTATCTTTGATCCAATTCCAGAAAAAGAAGATTATAAAGTTGACTTAGATCAACCCATCAACTTTAGTGATGATAATGATGCTCAACCCATGTCAGTAGCTCAGCGAGCTAATCCTGATCTACCAAAAGAAGTCAGAGAAAGAAGAGATCACCTAGTTGAAAAGATCCTTGATAGTGTGAAAAATATAGTGTTGACAAGAGGTCAGCTGAACAAAATGATGAGTCATTCAGCATTCGTCTCATTGATTGAACCCAAGAAGTTTGAAGATGTTGAATTTGATGCCAACTAGATGATTACAAACCAATTCAGAAGAAATGAAGTATAGGACTTAGTGGAGAAACCCAGAGGCAAGTCAATCATTAGAACCAAATGGGTTTTCAAGAACAAGCTAGATGAAGCTGGTAATGTTATAGAAACAAGGCCAGACTAGTTGCTCAAGGCTATAATTTACAAGAAGGCATTGACTATGGAGAAACCTTGGTACCAATAATAAGGCTTGAAGCAATAAGAATTCTTTATGCTTTTGCATCTCATGTGAACTTCAAGCTATTTCAAATGGATGTTAAGAGTGCATTTCTTAATGGTTATATTCAAGAAGAAGTCTATATCAAATAGCCCCTAGGCTTTGAAGATCCAAAATATCCAGATCATGTCTTCAAGTTAAAGAAGGCTCTCTATGGATTGAAGCAAGCTCTAGGAGCTTGGTGTGAGAGACTGACTAACTTTTCACTCAGTAAAGGTTATGTTAGAGAAAAAGCAGATATAACCCTTTTCTTCAAGAGGAAGCATCAAGATGTGTTGCTAGTCCAAATCTATGTTGATGATATCATTTTTGGAGCAACTGATGAGAAGCTTTGTAAAGAATTTAGCCAGCAGATGATGAAATAATTTGAAATGCCAATGATGGGAGAGCTTAATTTCTTTCTTGGTTTGCAAATCAAGCAAGGTGAGGATGGGATTTTTATCAGCCAAGCTAAGTATGACAAGGAAGTACTCAAGAAGTTTGACATGGACAAAGCCAAGCCAATTTTAACACCTATGACGGTTGATACAATTCTGAGTAAAGATGAGGAAGGTAAACCTGAGGATACTAAGCTCTATAGAGGTATTATTAGTTCTCTACTTTACTTAACTGCTAGTAGGCCTAACATTCAATATGTTGTATGTTATTTTGCAAGATATTAAGTTGATCCTAGAGAATCTCACTTTGCTGCTATTAAGAAAATTCTTAGGTATTTTCTAGGCTCTATTGATGCAGGTTTATGGTATCCAAGTAATGCATATTTCATTTTGAGAGTATACACTGATGCTGACTTTGGAAGAGATAAATTAGAAAGGAAAAGCACCACTAGAGGTGTCATTTCCTTGGTGAATATTGGTACAATAAGAAACAAATTTCTATGGCTTTGAGTATAGCTGATGCTGAGTATATGGCTATAGGAAGTTGTGTAGCACAACTGCTATGGATTAAGCAACAATTGGAGGATTATGGTATAAAGTATAAATGTCTTAAAGTCATGTGTGACAACAAGAGTGCAATTCACCTATCCAAGATTCCAATTCAAGATAGCAGGATGAAGCATGTCAATTTTAGACATCACTTCATAAGGGATCATATACTAAAAGGAGAAGTCAAGCTCACATATATTACCACTGAAGAACATCGAGATTACATATTCAAAAAGCCTATTGGAAAGGACCAATTCAACATCTTGAGAGAATTAATTGGAACGTCCAATCCAATTTGAAGAAATATGTTCTCCTCTGACCTATCCTGGAGCTGACCTATCTTCCACTTTGAGCTCCTGTGAATTACGTTAAGTATTTCTTCTTTGTGCATAAAATATGGGCACGTCATTAAAATTATCACCGGTTTGTTTTGAATATTAAACTTGATAGAAATAGTAGCAAGTTTTAAAAATGATCCATATTAAACCGCTTTAACTCTGTGAATTTCGTAATCATTTATTCCTTGATAACCATTGATCAATCTCAGCTTTCAAATATGACCATTGCTTATGAGTCATACATGTAGATTTTCATGTCTGACTTGAAGAGTTTTTGCTATTTAAGGAGAAATAAAGAAGAAATGAAGTTTTTACTTTACCGAATTTCTTCTGAATGTTCTTCTTAAATCCCCAAATTCACTAATTCTTTGAAAGCTATTTCAATGGCAAGTTCGTGCAATCCATTAGCTATATTAAGTAAGAGAGAACCTTTATCTATTAGAGATGAGGAAGATTCTTGTTGGGTTACCATAGTAGATCACTTGGCACAAGTGGCAGTTGACATTAATAAAAGAGAAGATCTAGTCATCCCCACCGGAACCAATTACTCTCCTACTAAGTTGTGTTCTAGAGAAGATGTAGTTGTTGAAGAACCCACCACTATAGATATGTTAAGCTTTTCTAGCGATGAGCTATTTTGAAGATGGACGTGCCAACATCACTTGAGAGGTTTCTTTAAACTCCTCAGTGGATGCTACGAGTATGCTGTGAAGAGATTCTTCCATGGTATTCACATGGTTAAAGGATTTGATGACATGTTTATGACTACAATGATGGGAAAGAAAGTCTATGTGACTCCCAAACTCATTGCTAATCTGTTAGGGATGAGGAAAAAAAGCTTGAGAATGACAGCAGTGAGGGATGAAGAGCATGTAGATATCCCAGTGGATTATTAACTTCCCGCTGACTACAAAGCCGGTGAACTTATAGCCTCAATGTTTTCAAAGAAGGGGAAGAAAGCACATGAGTTAGTGACTAAAGTTTTGCTGCCTAAGACAGGCTTAACTGGAAGCTGTTTGAAGTTCAAGAGAGTATTTGTTTATGCTCTCACTGCAGGAATGAGTATCAACTAGCCATTGGCCATTCTTTACAGGCTTTTGAAGGTGTCCAAGCATATGGTATATGGGCATCTTGTTATGCAAATTTATAGAGCTTATGAGATAGATTTGGAGGGATGGGCTCTGAGGAACACAGTAGTATATAATGTTATCGAGTCCCTAACACTCAGTAATGCTCATTTTCATGGCTAGAGAGTGAAGAGAAGTCAAAGACCACAAAGTACATCAAGCTTAAAAGGGGAGAGGTTAGAGTAAAGGAGCCTAGATAAATAATGATCTAAAGCCCATCAAACCAGAAGATGAGGATCAAATACTTGCAGCTTTTGTTAAAAAGCAGCTTGAAAGAATAACCAAGAAAAGGGCTGAGAAAGGAGGAAAGGATTGTGAGAAGGTGAGCAAGAGGGAGGTTAGGAGAGCTCCAAGAAAGAAGTAAGTAGGGCAAGCTCAGCTAACTTTCATCACATAGTTAACCCTATTCCTAAGAAATCTAGATTTTCAAAGGGTAGCAAGGATGTAAAGCCTAGAGAGCTGACTAAAAAGGAGAAGGAAGAAGAAAGGAAAGCTGAGGAAGAGCTAAAGGAGGATATGCCTCTAATAAGAATAAAGAACAGAAAGAGTGATGATGATGAACTAGATGTTGGAAAGGCTGAAGGATAGGTAGCCACATCAGTGCCTGTGCCTGAAGTAGGTCAGCCCTGGAAAAAGTTCATGGTAAAGAAGTTAACTAGAGTAGTCCAGAATGTTGAAGAAGCTGAGAAAATGAAAGCAACTGAGGATACAATGCTAAGGAAGAAGTACAAGGATCTAGAGAAAGAGATCAGAAGAAGAGTTGAGGAGTCAGATGATCAAGTTAAGGTTGAAGTAGAAAAGGCTTATGAAAAGGTAAGTGCAAGTCTAAGTGAGAAATCAATCCCTGAAGCTGTCAATGAGATAATTGGTGCATTGGAAGGAATTGAGAGTGAGGAGGAGTAGGAAGATGATGAAGAGGCTGGAGATATAAACTCAAGGGAGTTTAATGTGAATAAAAAACATGAAGGCTAGCAAATTGTTGTTGTAAATGTTGAGGAGGATAAGGAAGAAAGAAGAGAAAAGAAGAGGAGAATTTTTAAAAATGAAGGAAGTAGTGTATGGGGATAAAGGAGATCCTGAAGATAAGGAGAAAGGAGAAGTTGTAGTTGAGCAAGGAACTCAGCTGACTGAGCAATTACATTTAGCTTAGGTCAGCAAGCAAATTGTTGAAGGTGTGGAAGGAGAGAAGGCTGAGGAGCAATAAGCAGAACCATTTTTATTCCGAAACATTTCCACTAGAACATCACTTTAACCTACAACTCTTTCTATGCAACCCTTAAGCACTTCTAACAATCCATCACCATCCACCTCAAACTCTTACCATTCAACCTCATCAAACTCTGACCAAATAGCCTACCCAACCATCATTTCACTTCTTTCCCCAGTTGGGTCTCCAGACCATGAGCCATTATTGATAGAAGGACCAGTTCTTAGAGGTCTAACTATTGAGGAGATCCACATTGATCAACCATTACCATAACAACCATAACCCTAATTTAACCCACAAACTGAAATTTTAGGAGATATAAGGAGATTAGGTAGAGAAAGCTATCCATCACTGAGGATAGAGGAGGAAATTGATGCTACTATAGATAATTCATTACTGTGTGAGGATGTGTTGAGGGTAATTGCAAAGGCTAGTGAGCCAGTGTAAGGATTCATGGACGTAGTGGAGGAGATAAAGGCCCACTTCAAGTCAATCCCTACCCAGTTCTCAATACTGAAGGCTATTGTGTCCGACACTTTGCCTATTCTTAATATTGCAGGTAGGAAAGCTGATTACTTGAAGATAGAAGTTGTAAAGCTTAAGTAGAGAATGGAAAAGATTTATGAGACCAGTAATAGAGTAGTGAATGAAGAGAGAGACTTTAGGAACTCTCTGATTGACAGGTTTAATCTAATCCTTCAAAGTATACAAGCTATGTTGAATGAATACAACATCTTGAGCAAAGAAAATGATGCCAAAACGGTGAAGTTGGATGCAGTAATTGATGTTGTGAATGCACTAATAACGGTTTTTAAGCGAAATTAAGGAAACTACAATGAGCTAAACCGCATGAAGGATTGAATTTTGGAGGAAGTAAAGTCCGCAGAACAGGGAATTTTGAATGCACTAAAAAGACTTAATATCTCTGATGCTCTGAATAGCGACATCGTACTGTCAGAAGTTGAACAAGAACCATCTCTTCACCAGAAGCTTGGTCATATTCTTGATCAAATCAGGAACGTTTAGGTCACATTAGGAGCACACCTCTTCTTGAGAGAGTACTGCATGAACTGCTATGCCAGAGCTATCACAAGTTTGACTTAGATATCTGGGGAAGGACTTAAAGCACAATTCAGAGTGAACTAGTCCCAGTCTCATGCCCTTGTGGCACTATTCTCTTACCTAAGCGAACATGACTTCATTTCTTAGCAGGTGTATGATGTTGGTCCTTGTGCTTATATTTATAAGGTCAGAGGGGGGTGAATGACCTTTTTCGCAGAAATATTAGACTTTTAAAAAGTCTTGTGTTGCGTGTTTGAATGTTCCAGATGTTTTTAGTTCGGATGATGCAAGTAATATAAATTACAATATATTAAAGATGGAGTAAAGAAAATTCAAACACAATAGATTTATACTGGTTCGGCCCTGCCTAAGTCCAGTTCCCAAAGGTTACTTCCTTTGAGCTTTTCCACTAGTGTGATTTCTTTCTAACTGGCTGAAATCAAGCCTTATAGTTTTCTCCGGATGCTACCCCCTTCCAGATTAGGATATGCCACTAGAAGCACCAACTTCCTAACTGAGTCCTCTTGTCTTTAGTAGGATATACCACTTAGATTTCTACCTGAACCTAAGCTGAGTCCTACAGGGAGATGCCACTCAAAGCACCTACTTTAAGCTGTATTCTAATCTCACAACTGACTCAAGTTGGAGATCTCTACAATTTGTTTTCTCAAAGGGTTTTGATTTTTGACTTCCTTTCCTTGGGAATCCTTACAACTTGGAAATATTTGATTCTTAGAGGAATAAGTTTCTAATTGCTTCAGTAAATTCTCTTGTTAATTGCGTTCTCAAACCAACCATCACCTTCTCAATATGTAAAGCTACCCTTTAATAGGGTTGGATCATAAATGTAGCTGTTGTGGGTTGGTGGGCTGTAATTAAGTCTTCACCATTGATCAGGTAAGATGTGGAGCTTTCAAAACCGTTGATCAATCTGTTAGACAAAGATTTTGACCTGTTTGAATCCTTAGGATTGAGGCTAAAAAGTCGTTAATGATCATTTTCCTTGTTTTTTAGTGATGCACCAACTTTTATACTGGTAGCTTTTTGGTGTGAGCTCCACGCGTTTTCTTATCGGTCTAGGTGAAAACGGTTGTTACCTTTTTCTCTATCTGGTGTTAGTTCTTTGTCCTTTTTTTTGAAAAGTGCTAGCTGTCGTTTTTGTCTTGCTTTAACGAAAAGTATCTTTTACCTGGAGACTAAAACAATAGAAGGAATGGAGTTTTTAAATCATTCCCTTTGTCTAAAATATTAAAGTCTTCCGGATGTCTTCAGACTTTAATATATTCGGATTTGCCTTCTTGCAGATGCTTCTAGAATTAGTTCTTTCGGATGTTGTTTTGGATGGTTCAAAGTTTGTTTCCTTTCCAAACTTTAACCGGATGCTTCCATCTATGTGTGAGCACAGGATTTTGCAGTCCCTCTCGCGAGACGATGATGACATATACCCGATTTTAATGCCTCAAAATGAAAGTTCTCTTTAGAATTTTTATTACCAGAATAATATTCCCCGCGAATTTTATACTTGGTAGAATCTAGTTCGGCGTGGCCGATAACGCGTCCTGTAGGAGCTTGAACAGATGGTTTGCACCTAAATAATAAATACCCATTAAAATATTATTAAAATTCAAAAAGATGCATTTCCACCGACTATTAAACCACTTTTCACGACTTTTTTTGCTTTTGGCCCGTTAGCTGTCGGTATGCTGGAGGTTGATGCCACCAGCGGCATCAGTCATGCCACCGGCGACATCACCATATCACTGGCGGCATTGCAATGTCGCCAGCGGCAGGACCCAAAATGGGTCCCTCCACAGACAGTCTTTCGGCCACTTTCGGCGGAATTGGTTAAAAAGGCCTAAAAAAACCCTGTTTCACCTATAAAAGCACACCTTGAGCTGCATTTTAAGGGGAACAATAAAAGGTTAGGATTTTGATGTGGGAATAGATTTTAGTGAGATAAGAACTAGATAAAATAGAAAAAAAAAAAAGAATTCCAAACCATTTTTCCTGGTTTTTCTTCTTTGAATTCTCTAATCGTGAGTTTGAAATCAACAAGTCTTTAAGTTAAAATCAACTTAATTAGATTTAGAAACCAAAAGCACTTAAATTCACTGCTAAATCATCATAACTAGCTCCCCGGAAGTGTTTCTTTTGGTTCACAAAGAGGTGGATTCACGGCCTCGAGGTAAAAATACTGAGTCTCATAGCTCTTTGGCATTAACATTACTGATTTGCATTAAATTTGATCGATTTATACCCTTTTTAGGTTTTTCGGTCATATTTTTACTGCCACCACTGCTGCCTACAAGCTGATATTATCGGTGACACAATTGATGTTGCCGGCGGCATCAGCTATATCGCTAGTGACATCAGCCATATCGCCGGCGGCATCAGTTGTATCGTCGGCGACATTACTTTCTGGACAGCGGTTTTATTTTCGTTTATTCTCAGATTAGCTAATTTTCGAAGCTTGAATATATAATGTAATGACAGAAGTTCAAAATCTCTTGCAAACAGACCCTATCCTATAATGTGTGGGTATTTTCACTTTTAATCCGGTTAAAGTAATGATTGAACCTAAAAATTGGTTAAGAACGGAATTTCTGCAAAAATGTCGTTCAAATCTCATTTTAGCCATCCTATCGGGCTTTATAGTACTGTAAATAAAATACGTCATATCCGTGCTAACAATCTTCTACAGGTAGACGTATATCAGACATCCAGATATTTTATTTATTGCATAGAAAAAAGATGTATAGGATTTGGAATCCTTGTAATAATTTTATCTTTCGCACCTTTTTTATGGCTGAAAATATTTTTTTTCATCGCTTCAATTGCTTGATAAATGCGCAAACAACAAAATAACTGAAAACACAAATAGGATGGATTAAACCGATTAAGAAAGAATGAAGTGTCTTAACTTGGTCTAATGAAAAATAGATAACATCATCCAAACTCGGAATCTCTACTTAAGGTATAGTCCAACCATCCGGTGGGAAAATCGTACCAAAAATTTCCTGATTGAGCTAACCTGGGTGACAACTCTATTTTAAGTACGGAATTTCGATCTCATATCTTTTGAGCATTAAAATATGCAAAATCATTTTCGATCTCATTATATGCATCTCCCCCCTCATTCCAAGAGGCCGGCCCGACCGGGCCTGGACCCGCTGCTGCTGCGCAAAACGTTGTCCACTCACAGTGGCGACTTTGCTAGGGATATTTTCTCTAAACTTGAACTTTCTTTCATAAAGTTTAAAAGAGTTTGATGATGTATTGAAATCGTTGGCCAAATTAAAACTTCATTCTTTTTTTTACATTTTATCCTCACGCATGTAGATAGTTCGGTAATTTTAAGTGCCCCATTTTACCCGAGAAGCTCACAAATTATCACTCATGCCCTGTTGGAATTAAGGATACCTAGTGGGTTGATCACTCATTTTAACCAACACATAAACTCCTACGATCGCACCTATTTGGGTAGTGGTTGAGTAACGTAGAATCAAGGTAAACGAGAACGTTCTACATCAACAACCCTATACCAAAGCCGCGCTAGAAAAAGCCTTAGCACATCATTCCCCTTAGGATTACCTAAAATAAATAAAATAATTAGGACGTGCTTCTTTCGCCATTACCGGTTAAGAGGCCAAACTCCATCCTTCCAAAGAGGCGTTATGAGGGAGTCATAAGGTTGGAAGAGGACCAATTCGCGTGCTATGTGCTCTATGATCATGCACCCCCATGCATTGGCTTTAAGAGCCGAAAATGAATCAACTTACCCTTACCACTTCCACCCATGGAAGAGGTTTAGCAACACACGTGGGACTTCTTTTGTACCTCTGTTCCATCACCACATATCGCTATGTATGACATGAAGTACAAACGTCCCACGTATGTTGGAGGGATAAGCCATCACGTCATTATACATCATTCCCAAGGAATAAAAGGCATGCATACCATCCACCAATCCATTCATAATCTGACCCACTACCTACCATTTCAGCTAGGAGGAGACGCATTGATCGTCACACCCCAGCTTGGAAAAGGATAGAACACCGCTTGATACATTATCCTTTGACCCCGATTGTCACCACTAAAGTTAAAGGAATATCCCACATTGATTCCAGCTAGGAGTCAGGTTCAGAACAAGTTCAGTTAAGCCTAAATCCCTCTCGACCAGCCATGTCTTTCTCAAGAAATGATGGGCCTCCTCCAGAAGAGCCCTTTGGCCCTACTTCCAGCTTGAGAACAAGATCCCAACCACCACCTGGTTTTGACTTTACTAGTGCTATAATGCAATTCCTAAACTCGGATGCTTTCCAAGCTTCTATCCAAACTACAGTTCAGGTAGCCGTTAAGCGAGCTCTCAAAGACAGGAATCTCGATCGAGTATCGGCATCTGATATTCAAGCCCTAAATGGTTTGGCACAGATGTTGACCAGTCTGGTAGGGGTAAGACCTATTACACCTATGTTTCAATCAACCCAACCCATGGCGAGTCCATTCCAGGTTAGACAGGCTTCAGCTATCTTGTCAACTTTGACCATCCCATCAGTTGTGCCTTTCAATCCAAGACCCTTCGCCCAAAGCTCCACTCCTTCGATATTCACTCACCAAAGCCTAGTTTCTCAGCCACTACCCTCCTTCACACCTCCGCAATTCATTGTGACTCCTAAAGGCACCACCTACCCTTAAAATCCTTTTGCCAGCTAGTTGACCATTCACCCTCCGCTACCTCTGACACTCAACGACCAGGTCACGCAGCCTTCGGGCGTGACACCTAAGATAGCCGCCTTTATTTGGCAAATGATAGCTTCTTAAACCATCAATGACCAGGTCATGCATTCTCTGGGCATGACACCTGAAGCCCTGACTATCTCTCATAAACCGGTCAGCGACCAGGTCATGCATCCTCTAGGCATGACACCCAAGATCCAAGCTTACATCAACCACCTTATCACTGATAAGAAACCTGAGAAGGACGAAGATTGGTCCCCGACAATTTTACTATGCCAAACATGGCTCATTATGATGGCTCAGGAGCACCTGCCTCTCATATTATAATGTATGAAAATTGATGCGCGTGAAGAAGTTGAGCGATAAGGTGCTTGCTGAAATGTTTCCCTACTCCCTTCGGGGTCCTGCCCTCCAATGGTATCACACTTTGCCGCAACATATTATCGCCAACTGGACTCACTTATTCAAGGCATTGAAAGTGCATTATGGTTTCAATACAATGATGGAGACGACCCTCCAACATCTTGAGAGGGTCTATCAAATGCCCAACGAAACCTTTAAGCAATACTTTAAGAGGTGGATGTTGACTCAGGTCTTGATAAAGTCCAAGCTCAGCCTTGAGGAAATGATTGTAAACTCCTTGAACGGTCTCTCCCCCTATTCTGCAAGGAAATGGCTACAGATTCCTTTCTTTCTTACAAGGCTATGTTTGAGAAAACTAAGAAAATTGAGCGTGAGAAGGCCGAGAAAGCGGGTAAACCATGGTATAGGAAGAATGAAGCTCAACCCTCAGCCCTGGCGCCGGCTAAGCCAAAAACACTGGCTACAATTCAAGCCATTTCTCATGCCCCTGCTACGCCACTCACAGCCAATCCGGCTCTATCAACGATTGCCACAATCCAACCTCCTCAGCCCCCTTTCATTTTAACCAACCCTTATCATTGGGAACTGACAGTCAAATTGAACATGCATAAGAGGCATGACGGAAATTCAAAATTTTGTCCCTATCCCAGGAACTCCTATTAGTTGCATATAAATTAAATAAAGCCTTAACTAAATAATTCTCTACCTAGGTTAGCATGCTAAAGGACTAGGCATACCATAATTCCAAATTATATCCTAGCATATTTATTTTATACTAAGCATGTTATAACTCTAAGTTATAACCTAAGCATAAAATAACCTAAGCATGCAAAAATAACCTAAGCATAATTATTAAGTCTAAAAACACTTAAAGAAAAAGACTTAATAATTAAAAGAGAAATAAAAAGAACTTACCAGTTGAAGCATGCTTTTGCAGGACCTTCTTGCACAAGCCTCCAGTCGTAGGATAGCCTCTATCAGTATCCACACGAACCCCACCAACCAAAACCTCCCTAGGAGGAAGAACTAAGAAGCCTCGAGTAGTTGCTAGACCACTCTAGAAGCCTCACCCAAAAATATAAACTAGCGGTGCCCGAATAAATTCAGGCTCCACAAAAATAACTTGCTCAAGTACCCGAGAGATTAATTATCTCGCTTAGGATTTATGCTTTGAGCTTGGTACAATTTGAAAGGAAAGGAAATAACCTATATATAGGCAAGGGGGAGCAAAAATGCTCCCCCTTTCGTCGATGTGGGATTAATTAACATATACATATATATATGTTAATTCAAATCCCACACGCCACTTTTCATGGGCTGCCTTTGTGCAGCCCATGAATAAGGGTTGCGCATTTTTCGGTAACCGAACTTTGTACAAAATATTTTATACTTTTCGGTTCTAACTTACCAATGCAAAATTCCTTATAAATCCTTTCAAATAAATTTTTATTTTTGACTCTAATAAATTAGTTATCAGTCAAAATAAATAATTTGGTCCAACCAAAATTGAATAAATCAATTATAATTTATTTATGACTCTAATTAATTAGTTATCGGTCAAAATAAATTCCTTGGTCTATCCAAAATTGATCTAATCAATTTTAACCAATTAAACAATAATCCAATTATTATTCATGTTATATATTTTGTAATAGAATAAATCTATTAGTTCTTTACTTAGTCCGATGAAGGTCCAATGTGTGTGACCTTATAGGATCCCGAAGTATTGAGCTGTTAAGGCTTAACCAACCCGTGTTCTAATGAAACCATTGGCTCGATGTTCTAGACCGTGAATAGAACTTGATTACCTTAAACGACTGTAGTACGCCTCTAGCAAGGGTCTACCATCCCCCATTACTCGGAACGTCATTTATGCTTATGACTTAATCCCGGTTAATGCAATAATTATCCAGTGCGATAAATTCCTTCCATTCTTTAATATTAGTACCATCTGGTTTATTGGGTTCGGTTAAAGTGTTAACCCACTAATAGCAAGGTTGCTCCAAGCTATCCCAGTTATTTACTTGTTACCGAAGTATATTGCCTTTTACCATAGTGTGTTTGACTAGAAACCATTTCTATCAAACACATACTCTGATCAGAGGTTTATGGCAATCATCACTTCAACAAGTGGCCAGGTACAACTCCTTAATATATCCGGAGCGATGGATTTTTTCCGACTACTCAGCCTACCAACGTGCTGTCATCACTATATCCGTAATCACCCGTAGCACCCTAAATTAATGAGTGCATAGCAATGACCCAAAGTATAGCAATAGTACCACACAAGGCAACTAGCATCTCAAGTATGAGGACATTCGCAAAGCTTATTGCATGAAGATAAACACTAACACATTGATATTTATACCAAGTGTTTATCTTGCTGCGGTCTCCAATATATCTCCCAGATATATCCATGTGTCAAGCTTAAGGCACCACCTTCAGTCTTTAGGAGATTAACTGCTTGGACCCTTTCCAAGAAAGTTGACCACATGCTAGTCTTTCCATATCCTTTCTTGATGACACTGTGACTAGGGACAGTTTAGACATAATCATAATTGCACATGAAGTAGGTTCCACCAAATATAGTCCAACTATAATTTCTCTGACTTCATGCTATGATATGTCAAGGACTTTTGTATACATACATCAATGAATATATTTTAACCAGCTATAATATATATGTATAGAAACACATTGATATAAACAAAAGAACAAATGCCTTTATTGATTAAACAAATTATTCGTACTATTACATAATTAAGATATATCGCCCTGATTGCCTTAAGGGCATACATCATATCCAACAAACTCCCACTTGCACTAAGGCCAATTAGCCATATGTTTTAATCCATATGCTTTAACATGCTAGTCATGTTTGACTTGAGTCAATGGCTTTGTCAGACCATCCGCGAGGTTCTGATCAGTGGGTACATATTCTAATCTTATTATCTTAGCATCAACAATCTCCCTGATTATATGATACTTTCTGGATACATGTCTGTTTTTCTGATGAGACCGTGGTTCCTTTGCCTGAGCTATGGCACCATTGTTATCACAATATAAAGTAATTGGATTAATAGCCTCAGGCACCACACCGAGATCACCAATAAATCCCTTCAACCAGACAGCTTCTTTTGCTGCTTCGCATGCAGCAATGTATTCAGATTCCGTGGTTGAATTAGCAGTAGTTTCTTGCTTGGAACTCTTCCAGCATACTGCCCCTCCATTTAACACATACACAAAACCTGACTGAGACTTAAAGTCATCCTTGTCAGATTGAAAGCTTGCGTCAGTGTAACCTTTGATAGTGAGATCACCTTCTCCATAAATCAAGAACTCATCCTTAGTCCTTCTCAAGTACTTAAGGATTGCCTTGACGGCCATCCAGTGTTTTTCACCTGGATCTGACTGATATCTGCTCGTAAAGCTCAAAGCCTGAGAGACATCCGGCCTAGTACATATCATAGCATACATGATGGATCCTATCGCGGATGCATAGGGTATATCCTTCATGCGCATTCTCTCTTGAGCTGTCTTCGGACACTCAGCTTTAGATAGGTTAATCCCCTTTGTCATTGGGAGATAACCTTTCTTAGAATGCTCAAGGTTGAACCTATTTAACACCTTGTCTATATATGTACTTTGAGAAAGACCTAACAGCCTCTTGGATCTATCCCTGTAGATCTTTATACCTAGTATAAATGCTGCTTCACCAAGGTATTTCATGGAGAACTTTCTTGACAACCATACTTTAACATTTTGAAGAAGAGAAATGTCATTTCCTATTAGCAGAATGTCATCAACATACAATACTAGAAAAACGACTGCACTCCCACTAACCTTCTTGTAAACACAAGGCTCATTTACATTTGGGCAGAAATCCAGTTCCCGGATTGTCTGATCAAACCTTATATTCCAACTCCTTGATGCCTGCTTAAGTCCATAAATGGATCTTTGTAGTTTGCATACCTTCGAGCCATTCTGAGATGTAAAACCCTCAGGTTGTGTCATATACACATCCTGGTCTAAATCCCCATTGAGGAATGTTGTTTTTACATCCATCTGCCAGATCTCATAATCGTAATGAGCAGCAATGGCGAGGAGTATCCTTATGGATTTGAGCATGGCTACTGGTGAGAAGGTTTCATCATAGTCAATACCTTCCCGTTGACTATAACCTTTCGCAACCAACCTTGCTTTATAGGTAATTACATTACCATCCATGTCTGTCTTCTTCTTGAAGACCCATTTGCACCCAATTGGTCTAACCTCTTGCGGTGCATCAACCAAATTCCAAACTTGGTTCTCGTACATGGAATCCATTTCTGATTTCATGGCCTTTTGCCATTTATCAGAATCTGAGCCTTTTATTGCCTCATCATATGTCCTTGGTTCATCATCCTCCACAAGATATAGTTCTTTATCATTAGTGATGATAAACCCATATCTATCGGGACCCTTATGAACACGACTTGATCTTCGCAATGATTGTGTTTTGACAGTTTGTTCTTGGATCACACTCTCTTGTGTATCTAGAACGGGGTCAATCAGTTGATTGTCTGTTTCTTCCTCTTGAACTTCCAGTTCAATATTGCTCCCACTGACCTTTTCAAGTAAGTGTTCCTTTTCCAAAAAGTGAGCATTCCGAGACACAAATACCTTTTGTGCTTCGGGTTGGTAAAACAGATACCCAATTGTTTCCTTTGGATATCCAATGAACAGACATTTGTCAGCCTTGGCATTTAGCTTATCTGACGCTATCCTCTTTACCATAGCAGGACAACCCCATACTCTTAAGTGATTTAGAGATGGCTTTTTGTTACACCATCTTTCATAAGGTGTAAAATCAACTGATTTAGAGGGCACTCTGTTTAAGATATAAACTGCGCTCTCAAGTGCATATCCCCAAAAGGATTTACTAAGAACTGCATGGCTCATCATGGACCTGACCATATCTAATAAAGTCCGATTCCTCCTTTCTGACACTCCATTATGTTGGGGTGTATAAGGAGGGGTCCACTGGGGAACTATCCCATTTTCCTTTAGATAATCCTGAAACTCCTGACTTAAGTATTCTCCACCTCGATCCGATCGAAGTGTTTTAATACTTTTCTCAAGCTGTTTCTCTACTTCAGCTCTGAATAGTTTGAATTTTTCAAAACTTTCAGACTTGTGCTTCATCAAGTACAAATAACCGTATCGTGAGTAATCATCAATAAAGGTTATGAAGTAGGAGTATCCTCCTAGTGCCTGAACACTCATTGGACCACACACATCAGTGTGTATAAGTTCCAATGTACTCGTGGCTCGTTCACCCTTCCCTTTAAAGGGTAACTTTGTCATTTTTCCTTTTAAACAAGGTTCGCAATCACCATAAGACTCTAAGTCTATTGAGCCCAAGTCTCCACGCTTATGCAACTTGGTTAAGCGATCTTTGTTTATGTGGCCTAAACGGCAATGCCATAAGTAAAAGGAATTCTCATTATCTAATTTAACTTTCTTCACATTATTTATATTGAAAACTTCTGTTTTAGTATCAAGAATATAAATGCCACCTTTCAACATTCCATAACCATAAAGAATATTATTCAAACGAATCTGACAATTATTATTCGAAAATAAAATTTCAAATCCCTCTGTTGCTAAACACGCAACAGATACAATATTCTTAGTAACACTTGGAATGTAATAACAATTATTCAAAACTAAAACAAGTCCACTTGGCAAAACAAGACTAAAGCTCCCTACGGCTAATGCAGCAACTCTGGCTCCATTTCCCACACGTAGGTCCATCTCCCCTTTTGCAAGTTTTCTACAGTTCCTTAGTCCCTGCACAGAAGTACAGATATGAGAACCACAACCAGTATCTAATACCCAAGTGGATTCTTGCAGAAAAGTAGCAAAGTTTTCAATTACAAATATACCTGAAGTAGATGCCTCTGTAGGCTTCTTCTTCAAATGCTCAGAAGCAAGAGCTTTGCAATCCCTCTTCCAATGTCCCGGTTTCCCACATTGGAAGCAGACATACTTAGATGCCTTCTTTTCATTCTTCTTCTTACTGATTCTTTTCTTGGCACCCAGTGCCTGCTTCTTTTTCTTAGAAGCCTTGCCTTTTTCAACCAACAGTAGAGGTTTCTGATCTTTCTTGATCTGAGGTTCTACTGTTTTCAGCATGTTAATTAATTCAGGGATAGTTGAATTAATCCTGTTCATGTAATAGTTAGTTACGAAACCTGAGTAACTATCTGTCAAGGACATCAACACAAGGTCAATGCTCAAGTCATGATTCATCTCGAATCCCAATCGATTCAGCTTCTCAAGGTATCCCAAGAGTTTCAGTACATGCTGAGAGGCAGAGGTGCCAGCCTGCATCTTGGTCCCGAAAAGGAGCTTAGAGGTCTCATACCTCTCTGTCCTCTCCCTCTCCGAAAAGAGTTCTTCAAGATGGAGAACCATATCCTCCAAGGGCATGTTCTCATGTTGTTTCTGAAGCTCAGAATTCATGGACCCCAACATAATACACATGGCAGTCTCACGATCTTTCCTGTGCTTCAACCAGGCATCATGTTCCACATGATCCTCAACATCAGGTTCTACAGGGAAAATTTCACTTAGGACATAGGCAATTCCCTCAGATCTGAGAACTATTCTCACTGCTCGGAACCAATCAGAAAAGTTCGAGCCATTCAATTTGGTGTCAAGTAACATACGGAGATTAAAATTGGAAGCCATTTTCAACCTAAGACATAAGAAAAGAAAAGTGTTTAGATATTAGTTTAAGTACATGTATTTAATTTGAGGACTTTTAATTAAATACATTTTCCTACTATTTTCTTCGAAATTTACAATAGCCCATTCTATTGAATTCGTGAATTTTAGCCCAGCTAAATTTCCTAGTAGGTAGCATCTATAACTAGTCTACTACAACCCCCAATTTTATGAGTCAAGTCATAATAGTCAGTCATAGTTAGAATCCAATTCCATTTGCATCGCATGCAATTGCTAATTCATTCAAGTTCCCTAATCCCAAGGGACGTGTGCTCTTATATTAGCATCTCCTTGAATATGTCTCAGATCTAGGCCTAGCCCCCAATTTTATGGTGGACTACCCCAGCTCTGTTAAGGCAGACCCTATCTCAAACTTTACAACCAATCAATGTGGACTAGAAGGAACGCTTTGCGTAGCACTTTGATAGCCCAAAAAGACCGTATTATAAATTTGAGTAAGGAAGACTATCACTTGCCTTAATATATTTACTTTGGGATTTTATTGGTGTTAAACGTCTCACCCAATCTAGGATTTTATCAGATGGATAAAATTATAATTACTTGTATTAATTCAGGGAATTTTAGAATTAATTTATAAGGTCTAACCTTAGGTGGGTTCAGCTCTTTATTATAATTATTCCATCAACCTAGATTATATGCAAAATAATTAACCCTTTAATTTGTTATATTTATATTGCATTTCCTTTAAGCTTTTATTCAATAATTTTAATTTTTTACTTTGTTATAGAAACACATATAAGCACCATCTTATATACTAGAAATAAATTAGTTCATATTAATCCCCCGATTGGTCAATTCAAATTGCACCGATATAGGTTCCCAGGTAGGAGAGGTGCCCTATGAGGAGTAGACACCAAGTCCAATCCTTAGCCAGAACAAATACGGGCACAAACTTGAAGACCAATGGATTCTCTTGAACTAATAAATTTCGTTCTTCCAATTCATGTAAATTGGGAGCATCTATAACCCATGTAATTTAAATAAATTATTGACACTTGTATAATTTGAGTAAGTTGAGCAAGCTTATTCAAAATTATTCATAACTAATTTCTAACCTTGAAATGAAAGACAGAAGTTTATATATATTGTTCTAAACAATTAAATAAACAAATCATTTCATTTAGAAAATAATATTTAGTTTGCTTCTAACTTAATTATGCACTAAATAGGCAGGCTCTGATACCACTGTTGGGAACTGACAGTCAAATTGAACATGCATAAGAGGCATGACGGAAATTTAAAATTTTGTCCCTGTCCCAGGAACTCCTATTAGTTGCATATAAATTAAATAAAGCCTTAACTAAATAATTCTCTACCTAGGTTAGCATTATTATTAAGTCTAAAAACACTTAAAGAAAAAGACTTAATAATTAAAAGAGAAATAAAAAGAACTTACCAGTTGAAGCGTGCTTTTGCAGGACCTTCTTGCACAAGCCTCCAGTCGTAGGATAGCCTCTATCAGTATCCACACGAACCCCACCAACCAAAACCTCCCTAGGAGGAAGAACTAAGAAGCCTCGAGTAGTTGCTAGACCACTCTAGAAGCCTCACCCAAAAATATAAACTAGGGGTGCCCGAATAAATTCAGGCTCCACAAAAATAACTTGCTCAAGTACCCGAGAGATTAATTATCTCGCTTAGGATTTATGCTTTGAGCTTGGTACAATTTGAAAGGAAAGGAAATAACCTATATATAGGCAAGGGGGAGCAAAAATGCTCCCCCTTTCGTCGATGTGGGATTAATTAACATATACATATATATATGTTAATTCAAATCCCACACGCCACTTTTCATGGGCTGCCTTTGTGCAGCCCATGAATAAGGGTTGCGCATTTTTCGGTAATCGAACTTTGTACAAAATATTTTATACTTTTCGGTTCTAACTTACCAATGTAAAATTCCTTATAAATCCTTTCAAATAAATTTTTATTTTTGACTCTAATAAATTAGTTATCAGTCAAAATAAATAATTTGGTCCAACCAAAATTGAATAAATCAATTATAATTTATTTATGACTCTAATTAATTAGTTATCGGTCAAAATAAATTCCTTGGTCTATCCAAAATTGATCTAATCAATTTTAACCAATTAAATAATAATCCAATTATTATTCATGTTATATATTTTGTAATAGAATAAATCTATTAGTTCTTTACTTAGTCCGATGAAGGTCCAATGTGTGTGACCTTATAGGATCCCGAAGTATTGAGCTGTTAAGGCTTAACCAACCCGTGTTCTAATGAAACCATTGGCTCGATGTTCTAGACCGTGAATAGAACTTGATTACCTTAAACGACTGTAGTACGCCTCTAGCAAGGGTCTACCATCCCCCATTACTCGGAACGTCATTTATGCTTATGACTTAATCCCGGTTAATGCAATAATTATCCAGTGCGATAAATTCCTTCCATTCTTTAATATTAGTACCATCTGGTTTATTGGGTTCGGTTAAAGTGTTAACCCACTAATAGCAAGGTTGCTCCAAGCTATCCCAGTTATTTACTTGTTACCGAAGTATATTGCCTTTTACCATAGTGTGTTTGACTAGAAACCATTTCTATCAAACACATACTCTGATCAGAGGTTTATGGCAATCATCACTTCAACAAGTGGCCAGGTACAACTCCTTAATATATCCGGAGCGATGGATTTTTTCCGACTACTCAGCCTACCAACGTGCTGTCATCACTATATCCGTAATCACCCGTAGCACCCTAAATTAATGAGTGCATAGCAATGACCCAAAGTATAGCAATAGTACCACACAAGGCAACTAGCATCTCAAGTATGAGGACATTCGCAAAGCTTATTGCATGAAGATAAACACTAACACATTGATATTTATACCAAGTGTTTATCTTGCTGCGGTCTCCAATATATCTCCCAGATATATCCATGTGTCAAGCTTAAGGCACCACCTTCAGTCTTTAGGAGATTAACTGCTTGGACCCTTTCCAAGAAAGTTGACCACATGCTAGTCTTTCCATATCCTTTCTTGATGACACTGTGACTAGGGACAGTTTAGACATAATCATAATTGCACATGAAGTAGGTTCCACCAAATATAGTCCAACTATAATTTCTCTGACTTCATGCTATGATATGTCAAGGACTTTTGTATACATACATCAATGAATATATTTTAACCAGCTATAATATATATGTATAGAAACACATTGATATAAACAAAAGAACAAATGCCTTTATTGATTAAACAAATTATTCGTACTATTACATAATTAAGATATATCGCCCTAATTGCCTTAAGGGCATACATCATATCCAACACTTATAAATTGCCCCTGTGGGTCATCTTCTAGCGTCTGAGAGGTTTCATGTAGTCCCTTAAGGAATACAAGCCACCTAGACTTAAAGATAAGAATAACTTCTATAATTATCACGTTCAGGTGGGACACCAAACCAATAACTACAAAGCCCTGCTCTTAACAATTCAACGGTTGGTTAGCAAAGCATAGATCGCTGAACCGGACAAGGCCCCAAGCACTATAAATAATCCTTTACCGAACTTCAAAAGTAAGGTTGGCATGGTACAATCTAGTTTATCTAAAGCCACAGTCTTTGATCTCCTTGTTCACAGGCCAGACAGTAGTAACTCTATCATGGTCATCGGTTCGGGTCTACCATCTTGCTTGGTTTTTGATCTTATCAACCAAGCCAACCTGGGAGTCAACTCCATTCAGGGAATGGAAATTGATCCAAACTAACCAAACCAAGAGAGCCACAGGTTTAAACCATTTATCGTAAAAAGAAAGAAAGCTGAGGGGAAAATATTGTTCAGTGTAGATTTCTTTGTTTTGAAGGAGAACTATTCTAATGAGGATGGGGAAATGGCTTAAGAGACCAAGGCCATAAGCACCAACTTGTTGAAGGTTCATCACCATGACCTTTTTAGCGTGGATAAGCATGAGCTACAAGACCTAGATTCAGACTCCGAAGAGCAATAGTACCTATTTGAAATACGAGCCATTAAGAGCCTCTTGATTGATAATGTCCTTAATATTACCCGGAGTGGTCGCGTATATCAGCTGGAAGATCGATATCTTCGCTTAAATAAAGACTCGATTGCTGGCAGAGTTGGAACTACTGCAAGACCCCCTTCTCCACCTCCGGTTGTCCCTACCAGTCTTAAGGTTGACCCCCTTATTACCCAGCTGAAAAACACCCAAGCCCAATATAGCATCTAGTAACTAGTAATTAACTCTGAAAGGCATCACAAGGGTTTTCTCAAATGGCTCCTTGATCTGGAAGCTAATCCGACCACCTTAGTCGTTGAGATGTGTACCACAATAGGAGAAGGCATTCCCCCAAGAAAAGGGCCTCAGATTGTGTTTGACAGTTTTAATCTTACGCTTCAGGGAAGGGATCACAATAGGGCCTTATTCATCCGGATCTAAATTCTTGATAAGGTCATCCCGTACGTCATGGTGGATAATGGCTCTACTCTAAACCTATGCCCTCTAAAAATCCTTCCTCATCTGGGGCTATCAGAGGACATGCTTGAAAGGTCCAGTACGGTTATTAGAGCTTATGATGATTCAAAGTGCAATGTAATTGGGACTTTTGAGTCAAAAGTCACTGTCGAAGGTATGGCAAGCAATGTACGTTTCACCGTACTTGACATTACTGTTACCTATTCTCTGTTGCTTGACCGACCATGGCTTCATGCTTTAGGCGCGGCTCCCTCTACACTACACCAAAAAATCAAGCTAATTCATGATGATAGAATGGTGACTATAAAGGCCGATCCAGCTTCCGTTATGGCTGTTATAGAAGCCGAAGCTAATCTAGAAAAGGGCCTTTAAATTGCCATGATTAGCAAAGCTCAGAAGCCTCCTCCCCTTTGTTATAGCTACCTTTATATGGGTATGGGCAAACTAATGAAGAAATTTGGTTACAAGCCTTGCAAAGGTGGAGGAATACATGAATAGGGAATTATTGAGGCATTGGAGCCGAAGATCCTTATTTATGGAGCTAGATTAGGATACAAGCCTAGAAAAGCCTATTGTCACGTCCCTCCTTGCTATTGCCACATGGTCACTGTTTGTGAGATCTAAGGCAAGAGGCTTTATAAGGGGGAGCCTGAGCCAATCGAGTATGGCGGGAAAATGTGGCCCGGCTTTGAGATCTTTAAAGATGTCGATGACTTTGAGATTGGTCACATAATAGTTTCAGCTGAACCTAAGCCTACTCAGCCTGATGCGGCTATCAATGTTGTTTCTGATAAGGCTAAAGGTAAAGGTAAGATGTATCCTAAGGATGAGCCTGAGAGAAGTAATGAAGGGTCTACCGATCCTAAAATTGAGAATGTTGTGGCAACCGTGACAAAAGCTATGGATTACTGATGAGGAAAGGCTGGAAGGGTACCGGGGAAGAAGATGCTATGATAGCTATAGTAGAAAAGCTCGCTAGGGCTCTCACCGAAAAGGTCGACTTCATTCACCATTGCCTACAAGACCACTCTAGAGCATGACCTAAATGCCATTCTGACAGATGATATAGAGGACACTTCTCCCGTCAATGTTGCTACTAAAGCCCCTCCACCTATAGAGGAGGATATGGACGATGTAATTTTTAATATTTTTGCTGTTTTTGATGCAAACAATGCTGCTTATAAGGATTTTAACGCAATGAATAACTCCTATTCTACTTACTTGTTTGATGTCTTTCCTGATGGATCCATGCATTCACATAATAATACGCATAATGTTTTTGGCATTAGTGATACATTATTAAGTGAAATAAACCTAAGTACAGATGACAATCCTAAAATGGTAACCATTTCCAAAGATTTAACTCCTGAGGAAAGAAGTGAGATCATAAAAGTGCTTAAAAATCATGTTAACACTTCTGCCTGGTCGTACAAAGACATGCCTGGGGTTGACCGATAAATCACCGAACACAGAATCCCAACTGATCCTAAATTTTGACCTGTAAAGCAGTAGCTCTGTCGGTTGAGACCTAAATGGGAAGAACAGGTTAAGGCAAAGGTTTTAAGGTTGATCGAAGCTCGATTTATAGAAGTGGTGGAATACCCAACTTGGTTGTCCAACATCATCCCATTGCTGAAGAAGAATGGTAGGGTCCGAGTCTGTGTGGATTTTTGAGACCTCAATAAAGCCTCGCCAAAAGACGATTCCCTCTCCGTACATCGATGTCCTGATTGATAGTACCGCTATGGTAGCTATGTATTCATTCATGGAAGGATTCTCAGGGTATAATCAGATTCTAGTTAACATTGTTGACAAAGTCAAAACAGTGTTCATCACTGAATGGGGGTGTATTGCTACAAGGTAATGCCATTCGGGTTGAAAAATACCGGGGCCACTTATCAGCGAGCTGTAACCGCCCTCCTACACGATATGATCCATAAAGAAGTGGAAGTGTATGTGGACGACATGATTGTGAAGTCTGCCACTCGAGATGAACACCTTATTATTCTCGATAAGTTCATGACTCACAGTGAAAAGTACAATCTTCACCTAAATCTAAAGAAATGTGTATTTGGAGTTACCTCCGGCAAGCTGTTAGGATATGTGGTTAGCCAGAAAGGGATTGAAATGGATCTAGACAAAGCCAAAGCCATCAGGGACATGCCTCTCCCTAAGACAGAGAAAGAGGACCGATTATTTTTAGGGTCCTTGCAGTATGTTAGTCGGTTCATTGCTTGCCTCCCTACCATTTGCGAACCCATCTTTAAACTATTAAATAAATAGCAACCCATGGTATGGAATGATCACTACCAAGTAGCGTTTGACAGAATCAAGGCATATCTTGTCGATCCACTCGTCTTAACACCCCCCATCCTAGGGAAACCATTCATCCTTTATCTGGCCATTGAGGAAACTTCCATCGGGGAAATGCTTGTCCAGGAACATGATGATAAGCGTGAACATGCCATCTACTATTTGAGCAAGAAGTTGTTACATTATGAAACTCAGTATTCGATTGTAGAAAAGACCTGTACTACCATAGTTTGGCTCACTAAGAAGTTGCGACATTATTTCCAATCTTATCGCGTCCAAGTCATAGCCAAGATTGATCTAATGAAGTTTCTTTATCAATCCCCTACTCTGGCCAATAAATTATCCCGATGGCTACTTCTCTTGTCTCAGTTTCACATTGAATATGTAAACCGAAAGGTCATTAAGGGGTGGGCAGTAGCCGAATTCTGGCTAATCAACCCCTCAGCACCGACTATAAGGAAAATTTAGAGTTTCCTGATGAACAGCTCACCTCTGTTACAACCCTTGATGATGATTGGAAAATGTACTTTGATGGCACTATGAATTGCTGAGGAGTAGGCCTTGGGGTCATCATCGTCACACCAGATAATAAGATAGTCCCATTCTCCAAACGTTTAGAATTCGCTATCACCAATAACGGTGTTGAATACAAAGCTTGCCTGTTCGGCCTCGAGGCTCTTATTCAGGTTTAGGCACGCCATGTATTTGTCATCAGAGGTTCGGCTCTGGTTGTTCGTCAGGTCATTGGAGATTGGGAAGTTAAAGAAGAATCTCTCCGTCCTTATGTTGAGGCTGTCCGCAAATTGTCTGAGAAATTTACCTTGTGCTTGTACCTCCATGTCCCTCGAGATGAGAATCAAATAGCAGATGCTCTTGCCACTTTCGCGTCCATATGGGAAGGACCTCAATAGTAACCTATCTGCCCTTTGGTTTTGATGTCCACCAAGATCCCATATCATGTTCAATTGAAAACTACAGTTCTCGCCATTTCATCTGAACCTTGTTGATATTCTGATATCGTCCCATTTCTTCAGACTGACTAATACCCCACAGACTCTTCTGACTCAGACCGTACCACCCTATGATGGCTCACTATCTAGTTTTGTATTATGGATAATGACCTACTCAAGGGCACCAGTGATGGCCTACTCCATTGCCTCACTGATTTTGAGGCTCAGAACGTAATGACCCAGGTCCAACGGTGACTGTGGCCCTCATATGAATGGTCTTGCTCTCGCAAGGAAAATCCAGTAGCTGGGGAATTTTTGGCTCACTCTCACAGCTGATTGTATCACCCAAGTCAAATGATGCCACCAATGCTAGGTTTACGGAGATATGCAGCATCTGCCACCCACCGAGCTCCATCACTTATCCACCCCTTGGCCATTCTCGGCATGGGGGATAGATATAATTGGTGAAATCCGTGCTTCCTCAACAAATGGCCATAAATTCATTGTGGTAGCAGTAGATTACTTTTTGAAATGGGTGGAAGCCGAATCCTTCACCAATGTCACCGTCAAGCAGATGGCCAAGTTCATAGAAAAGCACATCTTTGCTCGATATGGGCTCCCACACCATATAGTCTCAGACAATGGAGTGCAATTTCAAGGAGCGACTGCTTCTTTAATTCAAAAGTATGGGATTGAGCACCATAGGTCTTCTCCATACAGACCACAAGCCAATAGAGCTGTTGAGGCAGCCAATAAATCGATAAAGATGATTCTTTCTAAGATGATAGCCGATTACAGGGATTGGGTGGATAAGCTACATTTTGCTATCTGGGGATATCGCACTGGCATACGCACCCCGATGAGCCAAACTCCGTTCTCTCTAGTCTACGAGATGGAAGCAGTCTTGCTAGTTGAAACTCAGGTGACCTCATTAAAAGTCGCTCTATAGGCTAAATTAGAAGAATCCAAATGGGCTTGGGCGAGATTTGAACAGTTGAACATGATGGATGAGCAGAGGTTGAAGGCCCTCGACAACCTCCAGATGTACCAATAATGTATGGCTCGAACATATAACACTCGGGTAAGCCATCAAAAGTTCCCCTGAAGGCCGGTGATCTGGTTCTCAAGCAGTTGAAACACTCCACCACTAAAGCGAGGGGTAAATTCAAGCTAAACTGGGAAGGACCATATGTAATAAAGAAGCTACTTAGTAAAGGGGCAGCTAAACTTATGGGCATGGATGGGAACGAGTTCGTAAATCCCATAAACCTAGATAGGCTTAAGCGTTATCATGTTTAATTCAAAAGAAACAAATCAGAAAAGCAGCACACCAAAAAATATATATGTGATAATTACCCGTCTTTCAGTCTTTTTCTGATTGGGCAAAAATTAGGGTGACGCCCGACGATTGGTATCCTGTGAATTAACTACGCAAAAATTAGGGGATGCGATAAACCCGCTAGATCAAAAACCCAAAAAGGGCAATCTAGGCAAAAGTTAGGATATATGAGCAAAGAGCAAGTGCCTTCTATAAAATCGATCTCGGGTAGTTGGCACCGGGAGTTAAATCAATGGGAATGTCAACCAAACATCATGTACTTTATTTTATCTCAATTAATAAAAGTTCTCTTTTGTTAAAATCTAAATGCTTATACTTATATGGATCACGTATTCATAAGATTAAGATAACTTCAGAAAGCCTTGGACAGAGTTCATTTTACTTTCATTTTGGATAAAAAAAAGGGGGTCTGATAGTTCTGACTAAAGTAAGACTCAAATCGAACTTCCCGCATCATCATCACAGTACCTAGAGATCCGCCTCGGTGTGCTAGTAGAAAAAGGGTCATCTCCCTGCTCCACACGTTCCCCCTCAAAACGGGCCCATGACCGCTTCTGATGGGTCAATAAGTCTCTTATCTCAGCAAGCCATCCCCTGTAGTGTGTGTCAGTTTTGATGGTTTCCATGTGATCATAATCCAGAATCTCAAATACAGCCTCCCTGGACCACTTCTCTCGAATATGGTTGACCCACCTAGCTTTATAAACTCTGATCTGGTTGTAAGGCAGTTTGATTGGGACTCTTTGCCTCTTACCATACTGACAACATAGCCGGTAAGGGGTGTAAAATGAAGATTTCTCTAGACCTATCAGTTGAACACATGCTCCCTAAATTCTACAACCACATCCTGAATTCTCCACCATGGGCTAACCCACTGAACCTACGCGTCAGTATACCCCCTTAAAATAGGCACCCAATCATCATATGTCAACTCGTCAAAATCAGCTCGCATAAGCCCTCTCTCCCTTAGATGGACGGGAAGATACTTTCTCGGGTTCCCTCGTGGCGCCTCCCTCAACTTCAGCTTCTCCATCAGCCATGCCTATAATTCAAAACTAAGGTAAGGATTAGGGAAGGAAATATGAGGGATCAGAAAGAAAAAAAGGTACCTGTAATAATATGAGTTTATCTCCGATAAGTGACGAGTCAACAGAAGTAGCATCCACGTTCAGCAAAACATCGGCCAATCCCACAGCCATAGGAGAAGCCCCTATCGACATAGGGTTGATGAGCGAAATTAGCCTGACCAAAGCAATTGGGCTTACTCCGCACATAAACTCCGCCATAAGTAGCAATGCCACCATGAATGGCCAAGCAGGATGGGATCGGGGCACTCCACGGCACCACTCTAGAACTGGTTCGAGCTGAAACCCAAGTTTATCGGGCAACCGAGATAGAAATGGGTCCACAGCATCCAAATTCTATAACCCTTGAGGAATTCCATCTATGCCAAAGTAAAAGTCCGATAATACTAGTGAAACATGCTTAAGACACGGTGTCCCTAAAATAGCATGGAATTCTTCAAGCAAGGGGCAAAGCTCGAATGATGAACATCAGAAAACGTGGTCCATTGGATCCCAAAAAGACAGTGCCGCTCAAAGGAATTCGTGGCTTACAGGCCACTCCATGATATATCGAAACCCCTAACGCCTAAATTTTTCAAGCCTCTTCCAGTCTACATTCCCCAGACTCTATAGAAAACCCTATAGCTTTTGATTATGGGTTGCCATGACAGGAATGGACAGAATAGTCGAAATTAGATTGTTGGAAAATTGATACCGCCGGCGATATGGGTGATGCCGCCGGTGATATAAATGATGGCGCCGGCGATATGGATTAGATTGGGCAATATCAGATGATACCGCTGGCGATATTGACTTTCAGACAGCCCTGTATATATTATTTTGGCTGAATGAGTTTGGGCGATATGGGTCATGCCGCCGGTGACATGAAGTGAATTTTTGCGCGACATTAGAAGCATTTTTTCCATTTCAGACCTGTACAAAACCTGTAAATAATCCTATACTACATTTTTAATGCCTTTCCAAACAGCGACCCATTCTTATTCAAAATAAAAAGCCCGAAGGCACAAACCATCCAAAAATTTTGAATGTCTAGACCACAAAAGAAACAAAACCCAATAGAAAGGAAACCAAATTATTCCAACACCACTGTATCAAGGGTATAAACAAGGAAATAAAAAAAAGAGAGCAAAATTAAAAACTAGGCATGCCCGCCACTACTGACCGGGTGAGATGAAACGTCTTCGGGACTCACAAGCCAGTCATCAACAACGTCCTCTTTCCTTCCCTCTATCATGGGCACACTGCTAGACTCCTCAGCTATGGCAGGCGGGCGTCGGCCGGCAGACATCTAGATCCCCCTACGACTGGTACTACTAGGGTGTGCACGGTCCAAGTTTTACTTACTTCTCCTTTCCTAAACGGTGGCTGCCAGCTGACCCTCAAGGTCACTCACGTGATGTTGTAGGTCTGCAGTCTCCTCCTTGTATCACTGCTGGGCTGAATTAGCATCTGACAAGGAAAGGGCCAAGAAATCCTGCAAACTAGAGAAAATATCAACAATGCATATCATTCATAACATCCATACATGCATCCCATCTTAACATATGCATAAAATACCTGAGCAAGGAGCGACTGCCCGATAAGTGTATCCCGGATAACAAAATTGTTCTCTGGGAGCTGTTCCATATAGCTCCACACCACCTGAAAAATACAAAAGGCAAATCATTAGACACCTGTATCCAAGGCTAAACAAGAAAATAATTACCAGGCCTTATGTAAGTAGTATTTTCGGGCATGAAAATTAGAGCCTGCCGGCTCGAGCCTATATCCCTAGGGAGGAACTCACCCCGGGAATTCATCAACAGGAATGAAGTTTCAATCGGATTGACCAGACGCCCCTCCATAAAGTTTATGCCCTCCGGCACACTATAGTGTCGTGTCCCACTCTGGTTATCCCAGCCTCTCTTTCTCGCAGGTTCCTGAAAAACATAAAAGCCACACGTTAACAGCGCTCCTAAAATAATTTCAAAATCATGCATATAAGGACAATCATACCTCAAAAGAATGTTGCTCCCCTTGGGACATTGGGGCACTCCCGCTGGCTACGTCCACGCCCGCCTCATCCTTCCTCTTGGGCTCGATCCCAACATCCCCTTCAAGCTTCTCATCTTCATTATCTTCTTCCTCCTTGACGTCCACAATGCCTTTAAGGCACCTTTTCTCCTCCTCCAACCGTTGTTCGTTATGATACTCAATCATATCATTTCTAAGGATGCGGAGACATATAAGGAGTAGACACTGCTGGAGCTGCTCGTAGAGGCCAAGGATGCTAGGGATCACTCGGCCGTTCCCCTCGATATAATCAGTCTTGTTAGCCTCGGAGGTGATCACCAAATGGGGCCACTATAAGCCCCTGGAAGGATCAGCAGGCATCGGTCTATTAGCCACTAGGATGGACCTCCAGCCCCGGACACGCTCACCCAGGTACCACTACTAGGACAGAGGGCACTCAATCACAAATCGACAATCGTCTACCTCCTTCCTAACCCTTACGACCTCTACTAGATTCTCCACCCCATCAAATGGATCCAGGATAAGCTACACCAATAATCTGCCAAAGCAACCAATGAAAGTTCATAAATGCCTTTTGTCTTGTCTAAGTGTAAAAACAAAGACTAAATTAAAAAGTCGCATACCGAGCTCAACTGCACGCTCCTTAGGACCTCCCTATATTTCATAGGGTACTTGGCCTACCCATCAACACCCCCACACCAGTGAGCGAGAAAGTGGGAGCCCGGCGACATCACTTTAAACAAAAGTGACATCAGACTTCTATAGGCCTATTCACATGAATTGATGTTACCAGCGACATCACTAACTACAGGCAGAACTCGTTTTCCCTAAAATCGTACCCATCATGCCAAATCCATAAAAAATCGCAATCAATCAAACAATAAGCCTAAAAAACTGAATCTAAACATACCATATCAGTTTATAACCAGTCTATGACTCCTACCATGGCACAATTTTAAGCCTAAACCCAAATCAAACTGAACCCAAAAAGAAGAGATTCGGGTTTTATGGGATTACCTAAATGTAGCAAAGGTGATTCTCCTTCTCTGGGGATAGATTGTTGATGGGAGAATTGATCCTATAGCCGTACATCTTGACCATCTCCTTCAGGCCATAAGCAGTGGGAACGGAGAGAATTTTCAATCCCTTGACAGAAGAATCGGGCAAGTTCTCCCTAGCCTTGGTAGATTTACCACTGAAAGCCTTGGTGATTCTCTTCATGATTTGAAAGACGAAAGAAAAAAATTGTAGGATTTGGAGAATGAGATGTGAAGTAGTAGGAACGGTTTTCTGAATAAATAAGGAAGAAGGGAGTTTTAATTCCTTTTAAACTGCCATGCAAAATTTGAGGAGTTTTAATTTATCTGAAACTGTCCGTTTATGCCACCGGCGGCATCAATCCATGCCACCAGCGACATCATTTATGTCACCGGCGACGTCGCCCTTTTTAGTTCAAATTTTGAAATTACCTGACCTATCAAAGCTGCCATGTAGCACTCATGTCACCGACGACATCGATTCATACCACCAGCGATATCATTCATGCCGCCGGCGACATCACTTCTCCAATTCAGATTTAGCATTAGTCTGACCAAAGGGTAACTAATCTACAAAATACAAAACCCAACCAAGGGACAATTTCTCCGCGAAGCATAAGCCCGACCAAAGGGTAACCAATCTACAAAACATAAAACCCGAGCAAGGGATAATTTCTCCGCGAAGCATAAGTCCAACCAAAGGGCAACCAATCTACAAAACACAAAACCCAACCAAGGGGCAATTTCTCAGAGAAGTATAAGCCCGACCAATGGGCAACCAATCTATAAAACACAAAACCCGACCAAGGGACAATTTCTCCGTAAAGCATAAGTTCGACCAAAGGGCAACCAATATACAAAACACAAAACCCAACCAAGGTACAATTTTTCCACAAAGCATAGGCCCGACCAAGGGGCAACCAATATATAAAATACAAAACTCGACCAAGGGACAAACTCCCCACAAAGCACAAGCCCGACCAAGGGGCAATCAATCTATAAAACAAAAGTCCGACCAGGGGATAATCTCTCTACAATGCATAAGTCCAACCAAAGGATAAACTCTCCACAAAGCATAAGTCCGACCAAAAGGGATCCTTTACACAAAGCTCAAGCCTGACCAAGGGGTAATTTCTCCATAAAGCATAAGCCTGACCAAGGGGCAACCTCTCTACAAAGTACAAGGTCCAACCAAGGGTCAAACTGGTCATCCATCAGGTATCATTCCTATCCCTTGCTCTTTCGTGTGATCATACTGACCTGTGGCAGTAGTGATCCCTCGAGGGGCAACCTGTGAGCATGGGATTTTGCAGTCCCTCTCGCGAGATGATGATGACGTATACCCGATTTTAATGCCTTAAAATAAAAGTTCTCTTTAGAATTTTTATTACCAGAATAATATTCCCCGTGAATTTTATACTTGGTAGAATCCAGTTTGGCGTGGTCGATAACGCGTCCGATAGGAGCTTGAACAGATAGTTTGCACCCAAATAATAAATACCCATTAAAATATTATTAAAAGTCAAAAAGATGCCTTTCCACCTACTATTAAACCACTTTTCACGACTTTTTTGGCTTTTGGGCCCGTTAGCTGTCGGTATGCTCGACAACATCACCATACCGCCGGCAGCATCACTATGTCACCGGTAGCATGACCCAAATTGGGCCCCTCCACAGAAAGCCTTTTGGCAACTTTCGGCGGAATGGTAAAAAAGGCCTCAAAAAACACCCCATTCCACCTATAAAAGCACACCTTGAGCTGTATTTTAAGGGGAATAATAACAGGTTAGGATTTTGATGTAGGAATAGATTTTAGTGAGATAAGAACTAGATAAAATCGAAAAAAAAAGGATTCCAAACCATTTTTCCTGGTTTTTCTTCTTTGAATTCTCTGATTGTGAGTTTGAAATCAGTAAGTCATTAAGTTAAAATCAACTTAATTAGATTTAGAAACCAGAAGCACTTAAATTCACCGCTAAATCATCGTAACAAGCTCCCCAGAGGTGTTTCTTTCGGTTTACGAAGAGGTAGATTCACGGTCTCGAGGTAAAAATCCTGAGTCTCATAGCTCTTTGGCATTAACATTACTGATTTATGTTAAATGTTGTCGATTTTTACCCTTTTTAGGTTTTTCGGTCATTTTTTTACTGCTACTACTGCTGCCTACAAGCTGATATCACCGGTGATATAATTGATTTCGCCGGCGACATCAGCTATGTCGCTAGTGACATCAGCCATGTTGTCGGCGGCATCAGTTGTATCGTCGGCGATATGACTTTCTGGACAGCAGTTTTATTTTCATTTATTCCCAAATTAGCTTATTTTCCAAAGCTTGAATATATAATGTAATGACGGAAGTTCAAAATCTCTGGCAAACAGACCCCATCCTGTAATGTGTGGGTATTTTCACTTATAATCCGGTTAATGTAATGATTGAGCCTAAAATTGGTTAAGAATGGAATTTCCTCAAAAACGTCATTCAAATCTCATTTTAGCAATCCGATCGGGCTTTATAACACTGTAAATAATATACGCCATATCTGTGCTAACAATCTTCAACAGGTAGATGTATATCAGACATCCAGGTATTCTATTTATTGCGTAGAAAAAAGATGTATAGGATTTGGAATCCTTGTAATAATTTTATCTTCCTTTCTTATGGCTGAAAATATTTTATTCATCGCTTCAATTGCTTGATAAACGCGAAAACAACAAAATAACTAAAAACACAAATAAATAGGATGGATTGAACCGATTAAGAAAGAATGAAGTGTCTTAACTTGGCATAACAAAAAATAGATAACATCATCCAAACTCGGAATCTCTACATAAGGTGTGGTCTAACCACCCGGTGGGAAAATCGTACCGAAAATTTCCCGGTTGAGCTGAACTAGGTGGCGACTCTATTTTAAGTATGGGATTTTGATCTCGTATCTTTTGAGCATTAAAATATGCAAAATCATTTTCGATCTCATTATACGCATCTCCCCCCTTATTCTAAGAGGTCGGCCCGACCGAGCCCGGCCCCGCTGTCACCGTACGAAATGTCGTCCGCTCACTCTATGCTTAGGTAATTATCTTCACTTATCTTGCACTTTGAATGTTTGGATATGAATCCATATTTTTCACTTAGGTCTTTTCATACTTAGGTTTTTTATTTACTTCAAAGTTGATCCATATTGTTTGTGTTCTGGACCCTTGTTTCCCAACAATCTCTCCCATTTGATGGAAACAACTACCTAAGATATCTTAGCATACAAAAAGGAGTTTTTATGAACTAAGTATAATTCTTCATACTTAGGAATTTACAAGTTTCACTCCCCCATAATTTTATCATCCTTAACTCCCCCAACAATTTTCAATTCTAGCTTCTAATATTTTTGTAGTACAATAGTAGATTGTACTTTAGAAGGAATTTTTAAGAAATTATATATTTACTATATATACTTCTGCTGTTAACAATAGTTAACACTAATAAAGCTTTTGGATTACAGGATATAGAAATATATAAGTGAATCTAGCTATTACAAAATTCTTACAAGATATATGCCATATATAGCTAGTCTAATTTCTTCCAGATGCTCCAGATGCTCGTCCTACCTTTTCCTTTCCTTTTTTCTTCTTTACACCTTTCTCCCCTTTTTATTTCTAGTAGGGGGATTTATCACCATATAGGTCCTTCCGTCCCATTTTTCTTGCCAGGCTTTATAGTAGATGGAGTAATTTGAGTTACCTAGCCTTCTCTACTCTAGGATGTGATCGATAATTCTCGGTGATAGGTGCAGAGGGAGGAAAAGCTTTTGGAGTTGGGTGTAAGATCCGGTGATGTAGGGATGCATCCTTAGCATATATTCCTTATCCTTCTCATGAAAATAAGGAAACAATGCTTTGAGTAGGGTATTGATGCCTTTATATCCAAAGGATCCTGTATCCCCAATGTACTGGATAGGTCTTGGTTGACTGGAAGAAGTTATCTTTTTGGAATGTATGGAGAGGAAGAGGATCCAGAGATGGATAGATTTGACAGTCCGAACTATAGTTTTTCAAGGCTTTTACCCAGATCCTTTTGGATGTTATGAATACTTGAGTTTACTGTGCTCAGGTCCTTGTGAAGATCATCCCTTATGCTTTTAATGAATGAATCCTGGCCATTGAACTATCTAGCAAGTTCTTCTCTAGTATCAGCTATTTATTTGACAAGTAGCTTAGGAAGATCTTCCTCTATGAACTTGGTCAGCCTATTGAGAATGGCTTGCTGGTTTTCATTAAGATTAGGTAGAGCTGCCTTTTCTTCTTTCTCAGTAATGAACTTTGATAAGTTTTCAAACTTGATATCCAAGTATTCATTCAGTTCAGTGGATAATTCAGAGGAGTAGGAAGTGATCTTATCCATAACTATTGCGCAATTATTTATGGCTATAGTATTAGCCTAATCCGCAGATCTATTAGCTCGGCCTTGCTTGTATTTATTTGCTTAAGGATTGGCTTTACATTGGCAAGAGGGAATTTTGCTACAAGGTCTGCAGTGGGAAAGTCTCCCACTTTCTCCTCAATTTTCTTGACACTACCCTTTAGTTCCCTGATTTCATCCTTTATGTTTGGAGGGGGAAATTATACAAGTAACACCTTCTCCATTTATTTTAGGTGTTTACAGATGTTCCTGGGACTTTATTTGATGTAGCTCTCCTTCTGTTCCTCATGAGTAGCTTCCTTAAGGATTTTGAGTGCAGTGGAGATTTTTTAGGCCTTTAGCTAGATTTGTGCTAGATGTTAGGATTTTGATTGGGCTTGCTAAGGGAGTCTCAGAACTGGAGCTACTACTGGTCTTATCAGATTCAGATGATTCTTCTTTAACAAATTTCTCTATTTCTTCTTCCCCTTCTTCTTCCAACCGTTCCCTCAGACTAGCATTGCCCTTTGAGTTGACTCTAAGAGTGTTCTCATTGGATCTCAGACTGTGTCCCTCCTCCGAAATGGTGTCTTCTGTGCTAGACTCATGATCATTAGATACATTTGGATTATGTGTATCCAAGTTTTCCTCATGTTTATCTGCTATTTCACAAGCGACAATAGAAGAGTTAGCATTTATATTAAATGAGACTGTGTTAGGAATTACCTGATTGATTGGCTTTTAAGTCTGACCATCAGCTTCTTTATCAATCTCCATTACCCCTGGATGATAGGAAATGTCCTCTATCACCCCTACAGATGCCTTTTCAAGACTTTTAGTTTCTCTCCCAAGTGCATTGGTAGTGTCCTCAATGCCCTCTCCAGTTGCCTTTATATGACTTACATTAATTTGGATCTCAACTGCCACATTAAGCAAGTTTTTAGGAAGAGGTCCGACTCTTAGTAGGAATGGATACACATCAGCTTTCAGATCTTAGGCTATAAAGTCAATATTCACTAGATCAGTAAGGATGGGTTGACCACTGGAAGTTCCTCCGAGTTCTTCCATTGTGAGCCTTTTGTTGATCACACCATTTTTCTTTATGGCTTACCCAATCTCTTTAAATTGAGGATCATCAGGATTAACTTCCTCATTGATTCCGGTTATATTATTCCCTTTCATAATTCTTACCTCAGCCAATTTCCCTTCCTCATCCCTCTTCCTTACTTCTTCATTAATGACTATGCCAGTAGATTTCTTACCTTTTTTTGATCTTTTTGGGCTTTGACAGCCTCATCAAAGGTGCATCCCTTCTGGGTGAATTGCTTCCTGGGTATAGGCGCTTCATCCTCAGTCTCCTCTTCATCTATCACAACTTTTAAAACTTTCTCAGCTTTCCATTTCTTGTCAGCAGCTTTTATCAGCCTTCCCCTTGGCTTAAGCTTCTCCGGGCTTTTATTCAATAGCTAAGTGAGGGTTTTTGCATCCTTATCTATCTCCTCAACTGAAACTAATGCTAGTTGCTTTTGAGCCTTAGGCTTAGAGGTTCTAGCCCTTTTTGGTACTTGAGCTTCTTTAACTGGATCAACTGCCTTTCGGGTTTTGCTTCTCTTCTCATCCCTTAACTTCTTTGCCTTCTCTTCATTCCATTTCTCACCAAAGCTCAGCTTTCTGAAGTTTTTCTCAAGAATTTCTTTCCCTTTCACAGACTTGAATCTGATCAAGTTCACTTTATTTACAATTAAAATTCGGGTGATAAGGGCGCCATGACAATTCATGTGCTATCTCAGGTGGTGGATAATCAGTATCGGTATATTCACTACCCTGCTTTCCACCTAGTGTTGTAGTACATAGTACTGGAAGGATGACACTGTGGTAAGAGATCCCTTCCAGATCAGAACTAACTTGGCAAGTGCGTGTTGAAGGAATCTTAACACCTCTAGAAAGTAGGTAGAGAACTGATCTCCAAAATGGTTTGGATGTAGTCATATCTTGGGTTCATACTTAACATGCTGCTCATCTCCATCACTTCTGAGCTGCACCCCATCATTCTTCATATTAAGGAACTTCTCAAAGAATTCAGGAGTTATGGTTATTACCTTTCCTTAAACTTCTGTTCTCAAAGAGTCATAAAAGGAGTGGGCTCTAAGGTTATCGTAGAATTCTCTCACCAAGTCTGGGAGTGTTGGACATTTGATTTTAAGGAAATCAGTTAGGTTTTGATCCTCGATCATATTGGAGAATGGGTCTATCTCGAACAAAAAATTATCTCCCAAGAAATCGATAGGGATAATAGAATCATTTGTTTTAAGTTTGAGGTTTGAAATCTGCATCTTTAAGATCGGAATCTGTAAAGATGTTCTTAGCAAGAAGCATTTTGGGTCCTTTGCTTATCATGATGGCAGCCATTTTTAAGAGATTTTGAAAGAAATAGGGTTTGAGATTGGATTTTTGTAGAGTAACAGTAGGTAGTTTGTTCGCGTGAGGAAGAAGATGAAATTTGGAGGGTTTATATAGATTTTCCAAGGTAAGGGTATTTTGGTAATCTGGACGCCATTAACTTTGGCTGGATTGATGACATGGCAGACTTAATTTTAGGAGAGAGGTAGATTCCATTAATAAGGAGAATGGGAATGGTTTATTTTAAATTCGAGCTGTTGAATTTATCGAGCGTGTAACTCCCAATAGACATTTGAAATTTAAAAAGGAATAGTTTCTTTTCAGTGCCTTTACTGCCATATGTCCTTAATGTCTGCAGATATGGCAATATTCCTTCCGGAGTAGACTTTTGTTCAATTCTTCTTCTCTTCCGGATTCATTGGCTTGCCAAGAATCCAAGTTAACTTTGGACTGTCTTCCGGAATTTCTTCAAACTGGATTAGACATTCTAATTGATTCCATTAGCTTGCCAAATTGATCTTTACTCAATGGCTTGGCAAAGATATCCCTCTTTGTTCATTGGTTGGAATGTATACCAATGGAACATCCTTCTTCATCATATGAACCTAGATGAAGTGATGCCTTATATTAACATGTTTCATCCTGCTATGGAGTATTGGATTCTTTGACACATCAATGGCATTTTTTGTCACACATAACATCCACACATCCGGATTGAACTCTATAATCTTCTTTATCATTGCTTAATCTAAAGGAGTTGAGCTACATAACTTCCGGCTGCAATATATTCTGCTTCTGTAGTAGATAAAGCAACTGAGGTTTGCTTCTTACTGTACTAAGATACTAAGCAATCTCCAAGGATATGGCAACCTCCGGATGTACTCTTTCTCTCAAGAGTATCTCTACCATAGTCTACATCAATAAATCCTTAAAGTGTGAAATCGCCATTACTAGGATACCATCACCCAACTTCAGTGGTTCCTAGGAGATATCTAAGTATCCTCTTAACTTCCTTAAGATGAGAGTCCTTAGGATTGGATTGATATCTTGCACAGTAGCAGACTATATAGTGTATATCAGGCCTGCTAGCAGTCAAGAATAGAAGTGATCCAATCAATACTTTAAATAGCTTATGATCAACATACTTGGATAGAACTATATCCGAGCCCATTGGAGTGGACATTGGCTTACTCTTGTCCATTTCAAACTTCTTTAAGATTTCCTTGGTATATTTAGACTGATTAATGAAGATCCTATCTGGACTTTGCTTGATTTGCAAACCAAGGAAGAAATTTAATTCTCCTATCATGGAAATCTCAAATTCCTTCTGCATCTGAGAGCTGAATTACTGACACATCTTCTCATCTGTTACCCCTAATATGATGGCATCCATATATATTTAGACCAAAGTGATAACATTCTTCTTTTTCTTGATGAAAAGAGTTATATCTGCTTTGCCCTAGATATATCCCTTAGATATGAGAAAAGTAGTGAGTCTCTTATACCAAGCTTTTGGTGGTTGCTTTAATCCATAGAGGGCTTTCTTTAATTTGTAGACATGATCCAGATGTTTTGAGTCTTCAAATCCAGGTGGCTGCTTCACATAGACTTCTTCTTGGATAACTCCATTGAGAAATGCATTTTTGACATCCATTTAGAATAATGAGAATCCCATGAATGATGCAAAAGCACATAGAATCCGGATTGCCTCCAGTCTCTCTATAGGGGCGAATGTTTCTTTAAAGTCAATCCCTTCTTATTAATTGTAACCTTGGGCAACCAATCTTGCCTTATTTCTCACTACTACTCCTGATTTATCTAGCTTATTCCAGAATACCCATTTAGTGCCAATGATTAACTTTGCTTTTAGAGGTGCCACTAGATCCTACACATCATTCCTGGTGAATTGATCTAGTTCTTCTTGCATTGCCATCATCCAGCTTTCATCTCCTTTAGCATCTTGAAATTTCTTTGGTTCAACTAGAGGGACTAAGGCAGCATGGCTTATCATCTGGTTAAGTTAACCTCTAGTTCTTATTGGATTCTGGACATTGTCTAAAAGAGCTATAACTGGATGATCTCTGCGAGTCCAGACTTACCTTGGTACATCTTTATATTGGATTCGAGCTTGTTCCACTTCTATCTCAACTACTCCTTCTTGGCCTTTGTTGAAGTCTATCTCATATGGTTTGAGATCAAATTATTGTACTTCTAGATCAAAAGATATTCCTTCATCTTCTTCTTTGTACTTCTTGATTTAAAATGAATCACGAACTTCAGCTTCCTTCTTTTCTCCAGAGTTTTCATCTTTCGGAATTAGATCTTCTAGAGTTAAACTTCTTTTGCCTGCATTTTTAGTCTCATCAAAATCTACATGTATAGACTCTACCACAGTTTGGGTTCGTTTGTTGAAGACTCTATAAGCCTTATTATGTGTTGAGTAGCCAAGGAAAATTACTTCATCAGACTTAGGATCAAATTTTCCTAGTTGCTCTCTATCATTTAGGATGTAGCATTTACATCCAAATGCCTTAAAGTACCCAATTTTGGGTTTTCTTCCCTTCCAGGTTTCATAGGGGGTCTTTTCTATGGTCTTTCTAATGAGAGCTCTATTTAAAATATAACATGTTGTGTTTACGGCCTCACCCCAGAAATATTTTAGCAAATAATTCTCACTTAGCATTGTTCTTGCCATCTCAACTATGGTCTTATTCTTTCTCTCAACAAATCCATTATTTTGAGGAATGTGAGGGGCAGAGAAGTTATGTTCACTGCTATTGGAGTCACAAAATTCAGCAAAATGCTTATTTTTGAACTCACCACCATTATCACTCTAGATGCATGTAATGCTTATGCCCTGTTCTACTTCTATCCGGATGAATATTTTTGAGAATTTGTCAAAGGCTTCATCTTTGCTTACTAATAATAGAACCCAGGTATAGCAAGAATAATCATCCATAATGACCATTGTGTATTCTCTTCTACCTAAACTCAATGATTTAATTAGACCAAAGAGATCAATATGCACGAGCTCAAGTACTCCTTTGGAAGGAATGTAAAAGATGGAAGGTAAACTTTTCTTATATTGTTTACCTAATTCACATGTAGTGTACAGATGATCCTTATCAAAAGCAACCTTAGGAAAACCATAACTAATTCGTTTTTAGCTAATTTAGACAGGAGGTTAATGCTAACATGTCCCAACCTCCGGTGCTATAGCCATGATTCTTCGTCTTTAGACACCAAGCATATATTCTTTTTCTTATTGTTAATATTAATAGAGTAGACATTGTTTACTCTAGGTGCATAAAGAATGAGTTGATTAGACTTACTATCATAGATTGAGTAGCATCCAGAATCAAAGGTGACTTTTCTTCCTTTGTTGCAGAGTTGAGCTACTCTTAGTAAGTTGAACTTCAGTCCATTAACCAGTGAATCATCTTCTATCTTTAATTCAGATCCAATGGTTCCATGTCTAATGATATGTCCTTTTTTATTGTCTCCAAAGCTCACTTTGCCTCCATTATTCCGGGTTAATATGATGAAGGCCTTCTCAACACCTGTCATGTGCCTTGAACATCCGCTATCAATGTACCAAGTATGTTGATCTACTGTGGATCTAAGGCATACCTGCAAAATAGATCAAGTGGGTTTGGGGTACCCAATTAGATTTGGGTCCTCTCGAGTTATCAACCATTTTAGGCCAAGGATTAACATCATAATAACAATTTTTAAATCTATATAATTTAGTAATATGGTTATTTCTCCCACAAAACCTGCACCCTAAGATGGGTCTTTTCTGCAACCGCTTCTTTTCAATCTTTTCAAGATCCTCCTTCTAATAGTTTCCTCTATATCCAGCTTTTTGTATACTTGTAGAAGGTCTGGTGTGTATCCGGAAGCTGGTTGGGGGTGCAACTTCTGCTGTATAATTCCTTCTTTGTTGGGCAAAATGTTGATTGTATACTACTTTAGTCTTTCCTTTTTGTGTCGTAGTATATCTTTGGGCTTGTGGTTGCTTGCTAACCTCCTACACTTTTTGGTTTGAAGGCTTTGCATTTCCTTTGGTAGCTTAATGTTGATTTCCTTGTGTATTCTACCATGGATTCCTTCCTAGTTGTGAAGGACCTGATCTCCTTCCGAAAGCTTCCTTCATTAGATTTAGCTCCTTATATAACCCCATCAAGTTAGCACTTAATATCTGCACTTGATTTCTCAAGAAGTTTCTTCAACCACATCAATATGCTTGGTGGTTCTTATCAAATTAACATCTTGTGCCAATGCCTCACCATCTTTAGCGAGCTCTATCACTTGTCTTCTTAAGGATATGATGGCTTTTATGTTCTTCCTCACATTCTTGATCACAATAGCTAATGCTCTAGCAAGTTCAAGTTTAGAAATAGAATTGGAGTGAGCATTTAACTCGGTACTTGCTATTTCTGATTTTGATTCCTCAATTTGCACTATATCTTGCTTAGAGGCATTTCTTCCGAACTGCTCTACTTTCAGATCAGCTAGTGCCATAAATGTATAGTTAGTAGTCTCCTCTTCTTCTATTGAAGATGAGCTGCTACTTTCCTCACTATTGCTCCAAATTGCCATCATTGCCTTCTTCTTATACTTCTTGGTTCTTTAAAGCTTAGGGCATTTGTTTTGAAGTGGCCTTTCTCCCCACGTTCAAAATAGGCAGCTTCTCTTTTTGGATCTCTCTTTTCTTCCGGATTCTTTCTAGGCTTATCTCTTCTAGATGTGCCTTCCCTTGATCTTTGAGATTTATACTTTCTAGACTTCCTCCTTTCTTTCTTTTGCAAGAACCTATTGAGTTATCTGGCTAGTGAGGTTCCTTGAGTTGCTCTTCTTCTCCAGATGAAGCTGATCCGGCTGATTCAGCCTTGAGTGTGATGGCTTTCTTCTTATCTTCAAGCTTCTTTTCTTGTTGGCTATATCATTCTAGGGATAGCTCTTGAGTTAAGAGATTGCCAATGAGCTCATCATAACTATAAAAGTTTAAGTCATGAGCCTCCTCAATGGCAGTCTTCTTGTTATCCCACTCCTTGGTGAGACTCCAGAGCACTTTCTTCACCATCTCTACTTCAGAGACCTCTTTTTTGAGTCTTTTCGTCTCATTCACTAGATTAGTATATCTAGTGTTCATACTGTAGATAGACTCTTTTGGCTCCATCTTGAAGGATTCAAGCTTTTATTGGAGTAGATCAATTTTTGTTTCTTTTACTTTGTTTGTTCCTTTATAGGTTACTTCTAACTTCTGGTGAATCTCCTATGCAGTCTCACACCCGGATATCCTGTTAAATTCTATTGCGCTAAGAGCACAATGAAGCATGTTAATAGCATTTATTTTTTCATGCAACTTCTTTAAATCATTCTCATCCCACAAACGTGAGGGCTTTCAGGTAATCATACCCTCTACTTCATGAGTAGGCTCATATGGGTCATCTTTAATGACCAACTATACTTGTATCCTTTATGCTTGAATGAAGTTCTTCATCCGGCTTTTCGAAAATGTATAGTGTTCACCGGTGAAGAGTGGAGGATAGGTAATGGACATACCATCGGGAAGGAGTTGTGAGTTTTAAAAACTCATTTTGATTTTTGAATCAAAATTTTTGACCTTTAGCTCGAGATTATTAGATCTCTATTTTTGAGCACTTGCTTTGAACCACTTATTAGTCCATGTGCTTATGTTAATAAGGTCAGAGGGGGTGAATGACCTTTTTTGCAGAAATATTAGACTTTTAAAAAGTCTTGTGTAGCGTTTTTGAATGTTCCGGATGTTTTGAATCTGGATGATGCAAGTAAGATAAATTGCAATAAATTGAAGACAGAGTAAAGAAAATTCAAACACAATAGATTTATACTGGTTTGGCCCTGCCTACATCTAGTGCCCAAAGGTTCCTTCCTTTGAGCTTTTCCACTACTGTGATTTCTTTCCAACTGGCAGAAATCAAGCCTTACAGTTGTCTTTGTATGGTACACCCTTCCGGATGTAGGATATGCCACTAGAAGCACCAACTTCCTAGTTGAGTCCTCTTGTCTTTAGCAGGACCTAAGCTGACTCCTACAAGGAGATCCTACTCAAAGCACCTACTTTAAGCTGTATTCCAATCTCATAACTCACTCAAGTTGGAGATATTTACACTTTGTTTTCTTAAAGGGTTTTGGTTTTGGACTTTCTCAAGTTTATAACTTACTTGGGAATCCTTACAACTGATTTGGAAATATTTAATTCTTAGAGGGATGAGTTTCTTATTACTTTAGCAAATTCTCTTGTTAATTGCTTTCTTAAACCACCCAGCACCTTCTCAATATGTGAAGCTACCTTTTCTAGGCTTTGATCATAGATGTAGCTATTGTAGGTTGGTGGTCTGTAGTTAAATCTTCACCTTTGATCAGGTAAGATGTGGAGCTTCCGGAACCATTGATCAATTCGTTAGACAGAGATTTTAACCCAATTGAATCCTTGGGATTGAAGTTGGAAAGTTGTCAGTGATCATTTTCCTTGTAATTTAGTGATGCACCAACTTTTATACTGGTAGCTTTTTTGTAAGAGTTGCACGCGCCTACTTATTGGTCTAGGTGAAAAAGGTTGTTGCGTTTTTCTCTGTTCGGTGTCAGTCCTTTTTCCTTTTTTTGAAAAGTGCAAGCTGTAGTTTTTGTCTTGCTTTAGGGAAAAGGATCTTTTACTTGGAGACCAAAAGAATGGAGGGAATGGAGTTTTTGAATCATTCCCTTTGTCAGAAATATTAAAGTCTTCTGGATGTCTTCAGACTTTAATATATCAAGATTTGCCTTCTTTCAGATACTTCTGCAATTAGTTTTTCTAGATGCTATTTTGGATGGTTCAAAGTTTGTTTCCTTTCCAAACTTTAACCAGATGCTTCCATTTATGCTTAGATAATTATCTTCACTTGTCTTAGACTTTGAATGTTTAAATATGAGTCCAGATTTTTGACTTAGGTCTTTTTATACTTGGGTTTTTTGTTTACTTCAAACCTGATCTGGATTTTTTGTGTTCTAGATCCTTGTTTCCCAATATATGAACTCCTGGTCAAGAACTTTGAAGATGATATCTTTGGCAATCGTACCATGTTTAAACAAGCTCTTAACTCATTTGATCTTTAAACTCAAGCCATTTTGGATTCAATGGCAATGGGAGAGAAAGATCATGAGAAGCATGAGCAGGTAGAGAAGGAAAGCAAAGCAAAGCTCGAATTGTTGAATTCAACTATGAGCTATCCCAGAATTAGATACCTTCTGAAAAGGAATACTCTGAGCTAAGGAAGAGTAAAGGCAAGGATCCCATGCCACCAAAGCAGAAGAAGACTAGATGGGAGGAGCAGGAGTACCAGAAGAAGGCTAATAATTTGAAAGGACCCATTTTGCCTGATAAATTTTGATTAGAATAGAATTATGTTGTAATCCGTAGATATTTCTTGTAATACTTAGTATAGGTTAACTCATTATTGATCTCTACTTAGTTGATTATTTATAAAAGGATTACTTATTCTATTCAAGTTAAGAAATTCTTAACTTCATGTATTTTCTGCTATATATGTGTTACTAATCTTGCAGAAAAATATGAGAAGTGTTGATGAATGTTGACCAAAGTGGAATCAAGGATTATTGAAGAGTTAGCATTCACTCTGAGCAAAATAAAGATGCTGAACAATGACATATCAAGCATTCTCTTGACGTAACTCTTATCTAAATACCTTATTGATTTAATTCTTGCTCAATTAATTGCCATTGATCAAAATGGGGGAGATTGTTGAACCAAGCACAAGGTTAGGCTGACTCGGTGGGTGACTCAGTAGTGCTTAAGTTAATTTTGATCATACTAATTAAGTTAAGTTTGAGTTAATCAAATCAATAATGATGTTAAAATAAATAGTTCATGGTTATATGCGAGTTATTGAATTCAATGGTAGAATTTCAAGTCTCCGCTGACCTAGCTATTTAGTTTTAACTTTGAGTTGTTCTGGGCTGAGCTGTTGTATTAGTCACTGACTAAGCACTATTCACTCAGCACTTGATATTTAGATTATGTTTCAACTGCGTATATTGGTTTATAATTTCGCTGAGTTACTTTCTATTAGTCAAAGGCACTGACTTTTCCATTTGAGGTAAAATGGAATCTTTATCTTCGGACTTACTTTTTGCAGACATTAATGAAAGAAAGATAAAGGGAATTAATGCCTTATTCGCTTTATGAAGAAAAAGCCAAAGTTCTTCATAAATCAAGCTGCAAAAAGTAATTGCCAAATTCAAAAATGCTGCAAATTTACCAACCTAGTATCTCGCAAGTCTACAAAGATGTCCTATTACCAGAGGAATGGGAAGATGACATGTAGCAATTCAGCGCAAGATGTCTCTAACGGAAGACTGGCATCAAATGACAAAGGATTCAAATTGAAGCTTGAATTTCAATCTGTCTCTAATAGATTGATTTTTATTTCACAAAGGTGTGATTCTATCTCCTAAAGGATTGATTTAAAGAAGCAACGGGTGAATAGCTGAGCTTGCAATTTACAGAAGATGCCAAGATAAGTTCAGTGGCTACATTCATGATTTTAAGTATAAAAGGAGCAAGAAGGCGAGCGTTAGAACTTGGTGAAATAACCTGAATTTCTAAGAAGCAAAACTCTATCATTTTTCTAGCTTTAAAGAAGTTTAACCAAGAAAGCATCTACTTAGCGAGGATCAACTTTGAAACAAGAGAGACTAGAATGAATTATTTAAATTGTAATATCTGATTATTTATAACTAGATCAATGTTTCTATAAGTTAAATCTAGCTCTTGTTCAGACACTATTGAGTTGCTAGTAGAAGAGGGTATTCTACTCAACGGGTGAGCGATTACAGTTTGGAGAGTACTTTCCGCAATTGGGAAATTCTCTGAAAGGCTTCTCCGCCTAGGGTAGAGGAGTTCAGATTAGTGGATTAAAGCCAAGACACACTCTTGGGACTGAATGTAAGCACATGTTGTCGAACCAGTATAAAATCTCTGTGTTCTTTACTTTAAGTTCAAGTTTTTCCAGATTTTACTCAGCCCACTGACTTACTCAGCGCAGTTCATATTAATCGCAAAAGGTCACCTATTTTATTCTAGCGATTCATTCACCCCCCCTGACTCTTTGAGTGTAGGTATAGGGACCAACAACATTTATCTTTTAAACCGTTCATATTTTTTATGTGCTGCTTTAGAATATTTTATTCGTCTCTTTTTATCTTCGAAATGACATCCACTGCGACATTTTCATAATTTTTCAACTGGTAGACATCTAGTAGATGTCTGATAGATATGTGTTAGATGTCGAGCTGATGTTCAATAGATGTCCAATCCCCTAAGGCTACAATTGATAAATTCCAAAAAAAAATATATGCTATTGTGTGATCTTATGTAATTGGTTTGCTTGAAATTATCAAGGATTAGTACAGAATCATGATCAACTGAAGATTTAAAGCATAACTTGGAAAACCCAAATAAAGAACAACAATCAAAATTTCTCAATTTGAGCAAAAAAAAATCCCACACCCAAAAACCAAAACAACACTAGATATAGTTAAAGCAACAACAACACAAACTAACATGACGCTTCCATAAAAAAAAATTGTTAAAACTTAGCTATATCAGATAACTACCAGATATTTGCTAGATATCTACCAGATGTCCACTAGCTGAAAAAAGATTTAAAAAAATCACAGTAGATATGCTTCAAATTATCAAGGATTACTGCAAAAACTTCATCAGTAGAAGATTTAGAGCTTAACTTGGAAAACCCAAATGAAGAACAACAACCAAAATTTCTCAATTTGAGCAACAAAAAGAGTAAAATCTCACACCCGAAAACCAAATCAACACAAGATCTAATTAAAGAAACAACAACACAAACTAACATAACGATTCTATAAAAACAATTGTCATAACTTAGCTATATCATATATCTATACCAGATGTCTATCAGACATCTACAAGATGACTACCAGTTGACAAAATTTGTAAAAATCACAGTGGATATAATTTCAAAGATGAAAATGTGCGGCATGTCGAAAAATAAATGGTTTGGGAGATGAATTATAAATAAAAAAGAAAATCAAGAGAAAAAGGGATGGAAGAGAAACATGCGATGGAGCTTATATTCATGGCATTTTTGTAAATAGTTTGTAAAAATAAGAAAAACTAGAAAATATTTAACAAGCATGGCAAATTTGTAGATATTTTACAGAGGTATGACTAATCCTGACAATTTCCCATGTTTTTAGTCAAAAACCCGAAGAAGTCCGACCCAACCCGTCACCAAATATGTCTACATCTAATTAGATTTCCACTCAGCAACCTTTAGACACGAATTCAAGCTTTACCGCACTGATTTTTTGCTCTGCAGGTTTGGTAAATCAAGTGTTAGCGTTATGTACATTTATTTGTGTAAATATTTTAGCATGTGTATAGGGTTATAATTGTCACCTTGTATTATTAAAACCCTAATATATTAATATCAAGCTCCAACCTAATTTGTGTTGGAGATCTAATCATATCTTGGTATTAGAGCATAGAACGGCTCACATCCACCATCATTAGCCGCCGACCACTGTTACTGCTCTTTTTCTTGTCGTCGATCACTAGCAGTCACTCAGTCTTTGTTTCTTGATACCATAGATACTACCAATACTAACACAAAAACTTTTTCAATAGTGATATCCTCGGCACAAACTGAGACTGTCACTAGTGCCACCTTACCAACCGTTGTTCCCTCCTTTACGAATCAGCTTCCGATAAAACTTAATGCGACCAATTTTTTACTTTGGAAAACAATGATCATTCTGATGTATGTAGGATGTGGAATACTGAATCACATCAGTGGTGCAACACCAATACCTGTCGACACTCTTGAAAGTGGGGGTCCTAACCCCGCTTATGAAACTTGGTTCCATCAGGACCAACAAGTACTCTTATGGCTTTTTAACTCAATGTCACCTGCTTTATTACAACAAATCATTGGTGTACGTATGGCTAGAGAGTCATGGCTTAAGCTAGAATCAGCTCATGCCTCAGGTTCTAGAGTTGAAGCCCGTAAGTTGAAACAACAACTCCATTCTTTGGTGAAATCGAATTTAGAAAGTGTTCTTGAATATATGCAAAGGGAAAAAGTGATTTCAGATGAGCTAGCCAGGGGTCCGTTACGTGATGTTTGTCGTACTTTTGGTATGCGTATATTTTCAATTGATGATTTACTAGGTGTTTTGATGACCAAGGAATGACACCAAAAGCGGGAAAATCGCTTGTTGATGAGATTAATAGTCACACAGTACATTACACCATTAAGCCAAATAATAGGATGCAAGCCCGACCCTGACAATTTGGGGCCTTAGGTAAATTAATATTAAAAGTAGTAATATGGGGCCCTGAATAAAAAAAATAATGAAACATATATTTTGTAGAATCCAAGAATTGAACCCTTACCCTCTCCCAACTTTAATAGACTACTTACCAACTCTACTAACATTAATTTACACCTTCTTTTATCTTTTAAATAATAACAACTAAATCCCTAAGCAAAAAAATATTTTTGGGCCCCTTCCGGCTATAGGCACTAGGCGGTGGCATCCGTTGCCCACCCGCCAGGGCCGGACCTGATTGGAGGGGCCATGGTAGATTCAGTGGGCGCAGTTATGTACTACCAACAGCCGTATGATCATACCTATCACCAGGGACAACATTCTGGCAATTTTAGAAAGCCGCCTTTTCGTAACAACTAGTGCTCTTTGAGTTCATTTCATACCCGCCAGCCCTCCCACACAGCTCCTCTTGACATCGGGACAATGAAGTGCCATAATTGTTAGGGTTTTGGATACATTTTGAGATAATTCCCAACACCCCGAACCAACACAGGCTGAAACTACTATGAACCTACTACCAACCACACAATCGTTCATCACAATGACACAAAGTGAATAATGGACAACGGAGCAACGCAACACTTAGCATGGGATTCTAGATAGCTAAACCTACACTCTAAGTATTCCTATCCTAAAGAAGTTCAATTAGGTAATGATTCTTCTCTCCCTATCAAACACAATGGTTCTACTTTAATTATCGTTCATAACAATTCCCTTCAATTGCCAAAAGTTTTATAGGTACCTAATTCTAATACAAATTCGATATCTATTAGCGCTCTAACCAATTCTAATGATGATTTCATGGAATTTTTCGACAAATTTTTTTGTCATGAAGGATTTGAATTCAAAATAGGTACTTTGACGACTAAATAGGAATGGACTCTATGCTTTACCATCTATTCTTCATGCTCTAGTGAAGCGTCATCTCGCATCTTTGTCCACCTGGAATAAGAGGCTTAGTCATCCAGCTACTCTAGTTGTTAGGAGTCTTCTTTGTAGTCAATATATTGATTTTTATTTTCAAAGAATGATAGTGATTGCCCTAATTCATGTTCTAGTTGTGTTGTTAGTCAGAGTCACAAACTTCCGTTTTCTTTATCTGAGTCTATTGGTATTGGACCACTTGATTTGGTTTGTTCGAGTGTTTGAGGGCCTTCCCCAATTCAATCACATGATGGATTTTCTTATTATTTTTTGTTCTATGATTCGTTTAGTAAATATAGGTGGATCTTTTTCTTATGTTATAAATCTAAGGTCTTGAGTACATTTATAAGGTCTCATGCAGTGGTTGAAAAATATTTTATCCGCGCCATTAAGACTTTTCAATCTGATGCGGGTTGTGAGTTTGTTTCCATGAAAAGTTATTTGGATGATAATTGGATTGAGCATAAATTGTCATCTCTATATACCCCAAAATAAAATGGGATAGAGGAAGGAAAACATCATGCTAAATTGCCTGTGAAGTTATAGTCTAATGCATTTGATACAACTATTTTCCTTATTGAATCATGCTAAATTGCCTATAAAGTTATGGTCTAATGCATTTGATACAACTATTTTGCTTATCAATCAAATGCATGTTGCTATTTTAACTGATGACTCTCCTTATTCTAAATTGTTTGGCACCACGCCTGATTATATGTCAGTACATATCTTCGATTGTTTATGTTATCCTTGGCTTCGTCCATATTCATCTTATAAATTGCATTATCGCTTTCGAAAGTGTATTTTCTTGGGTTATAGTTGAGTTCATAGAGGTTACCGTTGTTTTGATCCTATCTCAAATATTTTTTTTTGTCTCATGTCAAGTCATTTTTTATGAGCAGATGTTTCCTTATCTGGAGTTATGTGAGTCGGTTGTGAGCAGACAACATTTTACGCGGCAGCTGCGAAGCCGGGATGAGCCTCTTAAAGTAACAGAGGTTGCGAGTGATGTAATTGGAAAATGGTTTTGCATATTTTAATGCTCAAAAGATACGAGATCGAAATCCCATACTTAAAACAGAGTCGCCACTCGATTCAGCTCAATCGAGAAATTTTTGGTGCAATTTTCCCATCGGTTGATTGGACCATACCTTAAGTAGAAGTTTCGAGTTTGGATGATGTTATCTATTTTTCATTAGGCCAATTTAAAATATTTCATCCTTTCTTAATCGGTTTAATCCATCCTATTCATTTATGTTTTCGGTTATTATGTTGTCTTCGCATTTATCAAGTAACTGAAGAGATGAATAAATTGTTAAAATTATCCCAAAAATAAGTGCGGAAAATAAAATTATTACAAGGCTTCCAAATCCTATACATTTTCCTATGCGATAAATAAAATACCCGAAGGCCTAACATACATCTACCTGTAGAAGATGGTTAGTACAGATACGGTACATCGTATGAGATATGTCACGAATCATGTATAGCTAGCAAACCAAACAAGACCTGAGTTAGCGCGGATGTGGCATATTTTATTTACAGTATTATAAAGCTCGGTTGGATGGCTAAAATGAGATTTGAACGGCGTTTGGGGGGAAATTCCATTTTTAACCAAATTTTATATTCGATCGTTGTTTTAACCGGATTATTAGTGAAAATTCCACATTTTATGGGGTGGGGTCTGTTTTCAGAAGGTTTTGGACCTCCATCGTTGCACTGTGTATCCTAGCTTCAGAAAATAAACTAGGTCAGAAATGAATGAAATAAAAATAGTTGTCCAGAAAGTCATGTCGTCGACGATACAACCGATGCCGCCGATGACATGGTTGATGTCGCTGGCGACATGGATGATGCCACCGATGACATCAATGATGTCGCTGGAGGCATCAGTATACAGGCAGGCTACATGGCTTGCTGAGTACCATAAAGAAAGGGTCCCACGAGAAAGTGAGGTCTCTGGGGAATGTGATGCCACCAGAGGTATCAATGATGTCTCTAGCGATATGGGCGATACCGCCGGTGACATCACATGTCTACGGCGACCTCAATTTCTTGCAGCAGCAGCGGGCAGCAGTCAAAAATGACCGAAAACCCAAAAATGAACACGAATCAACAAGAATCAGCATAAATCAGTAATATAAATGCCAAAGAGCTATAAGACTCAGAATTTTTACCCCAGGGTCGTGAATCCACCTCTTCGTGAACTAAAAAGAAACACCTCTGGGGAGCTTGTAACGATGATTTAGTAGTAAAATTTATGAGTTCTAAGTCTCTAAATCCTATTAAGTTGATTTTAACGAAAATACCCACTAATTTTAAGATCACAATTAGAGAGTTCAAAGAAGAAAAACCAAGAAATATGGATTAGAATACTTTTTCCTGCCTTATCTAATTCTTATCTCACTAAAATCTATTTTCTCATTCTAACATTAAATTTCCAATCTTAGATGGTTTCCTCCCTAATTTCAACCTTCCGCCTCCCATAAGAGCCTAAGGTGTGTTTTTATAGGCAAATTGGGGTGGTTTTCGAGACCTTTTTGACCAATTCCATCAAAAGTGGCAAAAAAGTTGTCTGCGTAGGGGCCTATTTTAGGCAATGCCGCCGGTGGTATGGCTGATGCCGCCGGCAATATGGTGATGCCGCCGATAATATGGTGATGCTGCTAGTGGCATCAACCCTGGCAAGCCGATAGCCAGCGGGCCCATAAGCCCAAAAAGTCACCAAAAGTTGTCAAAAGTGGGTCAAAAGGCATCTTTTTAAATTTTAATGATATTTTAATGGGTATTTTTAATATGGGTGTAAATCATCGGTTCAAGCTCCTACCGAACGCGTTATTGGCCACGCCGAACTGGATTATACTAAGTATTAAATTCGCAAGGAATATTATATTGGTAATAAAAATTCTAAAGAGAACTTTTATTATGAGGCATTAAAATTGGGGACACGTCATCATCGTCTCGCAAGAGGGACTGCAAAATCCCATGCTCGCAGCCTGCCCCTCGGGGGATCACTACTGCCACAGGTCAGTATGATGGCACGAAAGAGCAAGGGATAGGAATGATACCTGATGGACGACTTGTTTGCCCCTTGGTCGGACTTGTGCCTTGTGGAGTGGTTATCCCTTGGTCGAACTTGTGCTTTTGCGGAGTGGTTGTCCCTTGCTTTGTGGAGTGGTTGTCCCTTATTAGGAGTTATGCTTTGTGGTGAATGTCCTTTGGTCGGACTTGTGCTTCGTGGAGAGACTATCCTTTGGTTAGACTTATGTTTTGTGGGGAGATTGTCCCTTGGTCGGACTTGAGCTTTGTGGAAAGCTCATCCCTTGGTCAGACTTGCACTTTATGGAGAGATTTTCCTTTGGTCGGACTTGCGCTTTGTATAGTGATTGCCCTTTGGTCGGGCTTATGCTTTGTGGAGTGGTTGTCCCTTAGTCGGACTTGCACTTTGTGGAGAGATTGCCCCTCGATCGGGCTTATGCTTTGTGGAGAGATTGTCCTTTGGTCAGACTTATGCTTTATAGAGTGATTGCCCCTTGGTCAGGCTTATGCTTTGTGGAGTGGTCGTCCCTCGGTCGGACTTGCACTTTTTAGAGAGATTGCCCCTCGGTCGGGCTATACTTTATGGAGAGACTGTCCTTTGGTCGGACTTGCTTTTTATGGAGAGATTGTCCTTTGGTCGGACTTGTGCTCTATGGAGTGATTGTCCTTTGGTTAGACTTGTGCTTTGTGGAGAGATTGCCCCTTGGTCGGGCTTATGCTTCGTGGAGTGGTTGTCCGTTGGTCGGACTTGCACTTTGTGGAGAGATTGCCCCTCGGTTAAGCTTGTTCTTTGTGGAGAGATTGTCCTTTGGTCGAGCTTGCATTTTGTGGAGAGATTGTCAGTTGGTCGAACTTGCGCTATATGGCATGATTGTCCTTTGGTCGGACTTGTGCTTTGTGGGGAGATTGTCCTTTGGTCGGACTTGTGCTTTATTGAGAGATTGACCTTTGGTCGGACTTGTGCTTTGCGGAGAGATTGCCCTTTAATCAGACTTATATTTTACGGGGAGATTGTCCCTTAGTTGGACTTGAGCTTTGTGGAGAGGTCGTCCCTTGGTCGGACTTACGCTTTGTGGAGAGATTGTCCTTTGGTCGGACTTGCGCTTTATGGAGAGATTGCACCTCGATCAGGCTTGTGCTTTGTGGAGGGATTATTCCTTGGTCGGACTTATGCTTTGTGGAGAGATTGCCCTTTGATCGGACTTATGCTTTGTGGATTGGTTGCCCCTTGGTCGGGCTTATGCTTTCTGTAAACTACAACAAATTGGAGTTCTAGTGGGGAAAATTTTCGCCACTAAATGTCAAATTTTCACCACTGTAGGCTACTGTGGCGAAACCAAAAGTCGTGGCAATAGGTGCGACAACCACTAAAAGACTTCAAATTTGTGGCGAAAAATAAAGCGCCACAAAAAATTGTTCTAGTGGCAATTACATTCGCCACTTTACATATTTATTAGTGGCAATATATTTCGCCAGTAGTCTAAACCTTTTGTGGCGATTCTGATTTCCCCACAATATAGTGTACTTATAGTGGGGAAATATATGCAAAATATGTCACTGTAGATAGTAGCTTTAGTGGGGAAACTAGTTGCCATAATAAAAAAAATTTTATTCGGATATTTGCCCACTATATAAATATTTTAGTTAATTATTAATAAAATAAAATATTGAATACCCAATTAAGCAAAATAAATTACTTTAAATAGTTAATCATATCAATATGTATGAATTAAAAAAGTACCAACAAAACTAGAGAAATTGACAAAAACATTCACAACTGTTTACAAAATGTTGACAAAATTACAAAATGAACAAGTGTGTCACAAGTTTCTACATTCACTTGAGTCAACAAAACTTGTTCATTTCAATTTCTCTATTGTAGTTGGTAGTAGTCTATATCAATTTACCTGTAGAAAACAAAGCAAGATAATATTACAGTGAATTGAAATAATCAACAATTTACTTAACACATAGCACAAAATCAAAGCTATCAATGTTATTCCACAGTATTACTATAAAGTAAGATTCAACACATTATATAAGATACAAAAAGAAATTGTGTAAATTCATACAAAATTCTTACTTAATTCACTGAGTATCACAAAAAAAATGACAAAATGATTATCCACTATATATCACAGAGAATGACTAAAAAATTGCAAGTAAATCAATTCTCACATTATGAATAGTTAGCTAATTCATATATCTTTTTTATAGCTTTCACAAATTTATAGAAATCAAGATAAACAAGAAAGTACCTTAGTAATTAGCTTGCCAGTTCACTTTTTTCTCTTAATTTTCCTATAGAGTTTAAAATGAATTAATGTGGTAACCATATTAAAATACTACAACCCAATGATAAATGACACGGACAAAAATCCACAAAAATATATATGCCGAACCTTAAAAAAAACTCAGTTAAACTACATATACCAAACTAACCAGGAAGGAAAACATTGAATACAAATAATAATAAACCTCTTAGCATTCTAATTATTTAAGCCAATCCTTAAAAAACAATGTTCAATATACTCTCATCAAGAAACACCACTAATCAAATATTAAATTCACACTGAATCAATGTCCCTAAAATTATACTGAATCAAGAAACAGTGATCAATATATACAACTAATCAATTTGTACGAAAATGATGTGTCAAATGTGTTTGTGTATGTACATGAGAAAAAAAAGTTTACTTATGCAATACTACTTACTCAAGAAATGGTTGTACAGCCTCACAATTTCTTAGTACATATGAATGAGCTCGTTTCCAGTCTTGATAACTTAATTCTTTGGTCTTACCTTTACTTAAGGGCTTTCCATTCATAATAAAAACGGATAATTTCTGAATTGTGCATCCCTGCACCACCAGAATTTTGTTCACTCGAATCGAATCTTGTCTGGGACCTTTCTAAATATCTAGAGCAAAATGTAAGACATTCATTCGCTATGTATCCTTCAGCTATTGATCCTTCTGGACGTGCTTTGTTACGGACACTAATCTTATACATGTGCATATCCCTACACAAGAATGGAAATGGATTTTAATGAGCATCATATATACTGATGAAACTATAAAAGAAGCTTGCACATTAAACATACCTCTCAAAGGGAAACATCCAATGATACTGAACCGGGCCAGCAAGCATTACTTGATGAGGTAAATGTATAGGCAAATGGACCATTACATCAAAGAATGATGGAAGAAATGTTGTCTCAAGCTTGCAGAGGATTCTTGCTATATTGTATTCAAGTTTCTCCAGAGTATCCAACTTTATAGCTTTAGAGCATAATTGCTTAAAGAACATGCTCACTTCAACTATAGGGCTCATACACATGATCTGGTAAGATCCCACGAAATGTTGGAGCAAGCAAATCTTGCAAGAATACATGAGAATCATGACTTTTCATTCCTGAAATTTTACCTTCTTCCACATTCACCCATTTAGCAACATTAGAACAGTAGCCATCTGGAACTTTGATGTTAGATAAAAATTTACTTACATCTCTCCTTTCTTTCAATGTCAAAGAATATGAAGCCATTGGCATTTCAAATTTTCCATCAGATTTGGGAATGAGATGCAAGTCTCTATGAATCCCCATTTCTTGAATGTCCAAATGAGAATTTATGTTGTCTTTGCTTTTTCCAATGGTTCCCATTATTATTCCCAAGATATTATCACAAATATTTTTTTCAATATGCATTACAACTAAATTGCGATGAACTAAAAGGTTTCTCCAATATGGCAATTGCAAAAAAATGCTCTTTTTCTTCCAAATGTATCTCAATGTGGAATCTTTCTTTCTTCTTTTATTGAAATGTTTTCCAAATGTTATATTTTCACATCCGTTGAATTGCTCTAAAATATCATCTCCGGATAGATGTTTAGGCGCATCACGATATTCTACCTTGCCTTTATCCTTTCTCCATTTATGACCAGCTTCTAAGAATCTACGATGACCCATATAGCAAAATTTATGACCTTGTTTCAATCTTTGAAAGCATGTGTCAAGATTGCAAGAAGGAGAGCTCCTTTTGTACTCCAACCTGCCAAGTTTGCATAAGCTGGGAAATCGCTGATGGTCCATAACAGTGCTGCATGTAGTTTGAAATTACTTGAACTTAGAGTATCATATGTTTCAACACCATCCTCCCATAATAGTTTCAATTCTTCTACTAATGGCTCTAAGTAGACATCTATATTATTTCGAGGAGCCTTATCACCTGGAATTAATAAAGATAACATGAAAAATTCCCTTTTCATACACATCCAAGGTGGTAAATTGTATGGAACTAATACCACTGGCCATATGCTGTATGTTGAGTTTAGATTCCCGAAAGGATTGAAACCATCAGTAGATAAACCAAGCCTCACACTACGAGAATCCATTGAGAAGCTTGGATACATCTCATCAAGGGATTTCCAAGCTTTTGCATCGGCCGGATGCCTCAAAACACCATCATCTATGCATTTTTCCTTATGCCACAGCATATGAGACGATAATTTTTATGACATATATAATCTTTGAAGTCTAGGTACTAATGGAAAGTGACGCAAAATTTTTTGAGGGATTTTTTTCCCTCTACTTGCTGTGGATTCGCCGTGAATGGTGTCACCTTCATTACTCACATCTTTCCACCTAGAGGAATCACATACTGGACACCTTTGACAATTAGCAAACTCCTTTCAAAACAAGATGCAATCATTCTTACAAGCATCAATCTTGACATAATTCAATCCTAGATCTCGAGAGTACTTTTTTGCTTCATACGCACTACTTGGAAAATCTTGATCATGAAGGAATGCTTTTTTCAGTAGTTTGAGTAGCATTGTGAAAGAAGTATCACTCCAACTACTAATGCATTTCACATGAAGAAGATGAACAATAAATTCCAACTTTGAAAAGATTTTACAGCCCGGATAAAGTTCTTTGTTAGCATCTTTCATCAATCTAACAAACTTCTCTTGCATCTTCTCGTTATCAGTAGCATCATAACCAATTTCATCTCCATCTCTAGTGACATTTGCATGTCTAACATTAGTAACATCATGAATCAAAGTAAATGTGTCATCAAAACCTATTACATCTTCATGACCACCTATCTCTCCCGCTTCTTCAACAATGGTATCTTCTCCATGTAAGTACCAATTTTTGTATTCTCTCAACATGCCATGCACTATCAAATGGCTGAAAACAGTTTCTCTTACTTGAAAAACACCATTATTACAAGTGTTGCATGGACACCTTATTTTCCCCTCTCTTCCTACTTTATCAAATGCGAAATCCAAAAATTTGATAACTCCATCACGATATTCAAGTTTGGCTCTATCTTTTACAACTGTGTAGTCTATCCATTGCTTGTCCATATCACAGAAAGTTTTGAAGTTCTTAATAAAAAAATCATTTTAATAAACAAATCTATATATGTTAAAAAGGAAATTTCTAATGCTATATTATTTCCTATAAATATTGAACACCCAACAAAGAAGACACATTAATTATCACTTTAACCTATACAAACATTTATATAGTATAACAATTAAAAAAAAATAAAAAGATGTTTCAGTCAACAAAGCAATTGGAACTAATAAAGACATCGATAACCTCAAGAACAAGTAATTAAGGCAAACAATGAATCATGAATTCTCACATTCAGGTAATAATTGCTCATAAAAAAGCTCGAATAAATACGGATCCGTCTGAAGTTGGCTCTAATCGTCTTTGGCCACCTCGAACTTTCAACTATAACACTTTACCCCCTAAAGTTGGCAAAATTGGTACAGTTTGCCCCCTAAATGCCACATGTCAGTTTTTTTTGGTTTTGACTATTCAAAGATGAAATTTTTTTATATTTTTCTCTCCAATCAGAAGTTGACACGTGATATTGAGGGGGAAAACTGTATCTGTTTTGCCAACTTTAGGGAGGTAAGTATTACACTTGAAAGTTCGGGGCGGCTAAGGGCTGCTAGAGCCAACTTCAGGGGGATCCGTATGTATCAGGCCTATAAAAAAAGCCCAAAAGATATATATTAAGAACTATAAATAATAAATCCACTCACATATATTTGTTGTCATCCAAGTGAGCTGCTAAATCCTCAATAAATGTTGGATATTAAAAATAGAGTTGAGAAAATAAAATTTTCCAAGTCAGTACCTGAGTCATGTAAACAATTGCATATGTAAGAAATTCATGAAAGCTCAATGACTAATATAATTTTACAATCCACACAAAATGCAAACCACAACATATATTTCAAATCCATAAAAAATGCAGTAATTGTTGTTTAACTCATATACAACCACTAATATTAAAGACCCATTTATACAATAAATATGTTTCCCTTAATTTCTATTACGCCATTAACCCCATAAGGCTCTTTTTATCAAGTTCTCTATAATTCCTAATTACAGAAAATAATTTTACAAATAGGAATAATTTTACATAGATTTTTTCCAACGAATTTGAACTTCAATTAATTCATAATGATTGTATTTGTCTCGATATCATATCTGAGTGCATGATTAACAACATTATACTATATTAACATTGTCCACATCATCTGTTCTAAAATTTGTTAATACAGAATATTTACGAAATTAGAGGGAAAATTCTATAAAAACAAATTCAACCAAGATAGGAACTGTAATAACTAAAAGCAAAAAAAATCATAAATCAATAGTTATGTGCATTTATTTTTTTGAATTTGCACAATTGCATTTAAATTAGATAAAAACATCTTCACCAACCTCTAATATGGTTTGAACCTAAGACCTCTAGAAGCCACAAGTTCACCCTTAACCATAAAAAATCATGTGCTTTATTTGTGCCAGAGTTTGTGGACATTAATCCTCAACAAACTGACCCATGTTACCTTATATCATTTGTGAAATTTATACAGATACATCAATAACTTCATATCGTACGTCAAATTTTATTTCTTAATCCAGTAAATTAATAAAAATAATCATGATTTTTTTTACACTTCTTAGACAACTCGGTTCCTAGCTCAAAGAAGAAGCATATCCATAAGATGAATAGCAAAAGCGAAAAAATTAACCAGAGTATACAGATCAAGGCAAGGCTACACTATTTTGAAGCAAGAATTACATCTAGTCATAAAACCAACATAGTTATAGGAAGCACCTCATGGTTATACAGAGGACAAATACAAGAAGAATCAGATGACAAATACAAGCACTGCCTCAAAACCAAACAAACATGTAATTACTTGCCTATAGCAGTGACATACAGAATAAACATACAAAAAAGAAACAAAAAATCATGCTTCCATTTTGAATTTGCTCTTGAATTTTGAAGTAATTTGTGTAGCTAGCTGGCTTCCCATACAGAATAAACTAAAATTTCGAATACCCAACAATAATTCTCCAAAAATTCCACAAATTAAAATACATGAAGATATATTAGTAACAAACCCAACTATACTGAGCGAGTAGAAATAACAGAACAAGAGGGAAGAAGAGTGAAGGTATACAGAAACAAGATTGAGCAAATAAAGTACACCAAATTGATGAAACTAAAGCCAATTGCAGTTTATGTTGAGAAATACCTAGCTAAAAGCCAATGACCTCAATTTTTGCATCATCCCATCCTTTGAGTCATCTACTTGCTTGCAGAGTGAGTGGTAGACACTTCTAAAACCACTAGACCAGCCAAAACGTGCTTCTAACCCATGGAATTGAGATTCAAATTTCAGCTTGATTATTTCCATCGAAGAACTCACCAAACCGTTATTTAGGTAATTTAGGGGTTTTGGGTTTCAAAGGCAGAACGTGAAAATTAGGGTAGAAGAGAAAAAGAAATAATTAGGAATAATACGTAGATGGACAAAAAATATCTAGTAAGAGATTTTAGCGCCTCTTTTTTGGTCCGCAATTTGTCAAACATTTTAGTGGGGAAATTTATAAATTCCCCACATTTAGTGGCGAGTTAATTATTTCCCCACAGATATATAATATATAGTGGCGAATTTATTATTTCCCCACAGATATTCAACTTTTTTGTGGTGAAAACTTATTCCCCCACTAAATGCTATCTATTTGTGGCGAATTAAAGGATGCCACAAAAGTAGTATTTTTAGTGGCAAACTTATTTTCGCCACAATTTTTTCCCCACTAAAAGTCCAATTTGTTGTAGTGGGAGTGGTTGTCCCTTGGTCGGACTTGCACTTTGTAGAGAGATTGTCCTTTGGTCGGACTTGCGCTTTGCAGAGAGATTGTCCTTTGGTCGGACTTGCGCTTTGTGGAGAGATTGTCCTTTGGTCGGACTTATGCTTTGTGGAGAGATTGCCCTTTGGTCGGACTTATGCTTTGTGGATTGGTTGCCCCTTGGTCGGGCTTATGCTTTGTGGAGTTGTTATCCCTTGGTCGGACTTGTACTTTGTAGAGAGATTGTCCTTTGGTCGGACTTGCGCTTTGCGGAGAGATTGTCCTTTGATCGGACTTGCATTTTGTGGATAGATTGTCCATTGGTCGGACTTGAGCTTTGTAGAGAAATTGCCTCTCGGTCGGGCTCGTGCTTTATGGAGAGATTGCCCCTCAATCGGGCTTGTGCTTTATGGAGTGATTGTCCTTTGGTCGGACTTGCGTTTTGGAGGGGTGAACCTAAAGATTGATACATGCAGAGACTATATCAGGGACCTTTAGTTGGAGTTCAAAGGGTGAACCAACAAGGGTGATAGGTATAAAGACTGTATCAGGGACCTTCAGTTGGTATTCTAGGGTGAACCCGAAGGGTGATACGTGCAGAGATTGTATCAAGGACCTTCAGCTGGTGTTCTGGGGTGAACCCGAAGGGTGATACATGCAGAGACTGTATCAGGGACCTTCAGTTGGCATTCTAGGGGTGAACCCAAAGGTTGATACATATAGAGACTATATCAGGGACCTTCAGTTGGTGTTCTAGGGTGAAAGCGAAGGGTGATACATATATAGACTGTATCAAGGACCTTCAATTGGCGTTCTGGGGTGAACCTGAAGGGTGATACATGCAGAGACTGTATCAGGGACCTTCAATTGGTGTTCTGAGGGTGAACCCAAAGGGTGATACGTGTAGAGACTATATCAGGGACCTTTAGTTGGCGTTCTGAGGGTGAACCTAAAAGGGTGATACGTGCAAAGACTATATCAAGGACCTTCAGTTGGCGTTCTAAGGGTGAATCCAAAGGGTGACACGTGCAGAGACTGTATCAGGGTCCTTTAGTTGGTGTTCTAAGGGTGAACCCAAAAGGGTGATACGTGCAGAGACTGTATCAAGGACCTTCAGTTGGTGTTCAAAGGGTGAACCAATAAGGGTGATACGTACAGAGGCTGTATTAGGGACATTCAGTTGGTATTCTAAGGTGAACCCAAAGGGTGGTACGTGTAGAGACTGTATCAGGGACCTTCAGTTGGTGTTCTGGGGTAAACCTGAAGGGTGATATGTGCAGAGACTGTATCAGGGACCTTCAATTGGTGTTTTGGGGTGAACCCGAAGGGTGATACTTGCAGAGACTGTATCAAGGACCTTCAGTTAGCATTTTGGGGTGAACCCAAAGGGTGATACGTGTAGAGACTGTATCAGGGACCTTCAGTTAGCGCTCCGAGGGTGAACCCAAAAGGGTGACACATATAGAGACTATATCAAGGACCTTCAGTTGGTGTTCTGAGGGTGAACCTAAAGGGTGATACGTATAGAGACTGTATCAGGGACCTTCAGTTGGCATTCTGAGGGTGAACCCAAAAGGGTGATACGTGTAGAAACTATATCAGGGACCTTTATTTGGTGTTCAAAGGGTGAACCAATAAGGGTGATACGTATGGAGACTGTATCAGGGACCTTCAGTTGGTATTCTGGGGTGAACCCAAAGGGTGATACATACAAATACTGTATCAAGGACCTTCAGTTGGTGCTCTAGGGTGAATCCGAAAGGTGATATATGCAAAGACTATATCGGGGACCTTCAGTTGGCATTCTAGGGTGAACCCGAAGGGTGATACATATAGGGTAATGCCGTAATCTCTAGGTAGCATACAGGATAAGTGTATTGGGTTTATGATTATGGCTTTGTGTAAGTTTTGGGATGTTAGGGCTAGAGCCGGGATTTCACCGAGGATGGCTGAAAAAAGGCATAGAGATAGCTGATATCGCCAGCGACATGGATGATGTCGCAGGCGGTATGGAATGATGCCGCCCGTGACATAAGTGTCACGTGGAAGCTTTGACTGGTCAAACAAGTTTAAAATTCAAATTGAAGGAGGTGATGATGCCGACGTTATAACTGATATCACTAGCGGTATGGATGATGCCGTCGGTGGCATGAATACCACACGGCGGGCTTGATTGGTCAAACAAATTCAAAATTTAAATTGAAGGAGGCGATGTCACCGGTGGCATGGGTGATGTTGCTGGCGGTATGGAGTGATGCCGCAGGCTGCATGAATTGGACAGTTTCAGATAAATTAAAACTCCTTGAATTCCATGCGGCAGTTTAAAAGGAAGTAAAACTCCTTTCTTTCCTCATTCTGCAGAACCGTACCCCTTTTTGCTCCATTCTTCTCCAACTCTTTTGATTTTCTCCACTATTCCAATCATGAAGAGAATTGCCAAGGCTTTCAAGTGAAAATCTACTAAGGCTAGGGAGAGCCTGCCTGGTACATCTGTTGAGGGCTGAAAATTCTTTCAGTTCTAGTTGCCTACGGCTTGAAGGAGATGGCCAAGATGTATAGGTAAGGGATCAATTCCTCCATCACTAATCTGACCCCGGAGAAGGAAAAGCACCTTTGCTACGTCCAGGTAATCCTGCAAAACTCAAATTCTTCTTTTTAGGTTGAGTTTTGATTTGGCCTTACACTTGAAATCGTGCTATGATAGGAGTTATAAGTGTGAAATAGATTGGTTGTGAACTAATATTGTATGCTTTAGGTTTGATTTTTACTGTTTTAGGCTTAGGATTTAATTAATTATGATTGTTGTGGTTTTAGCATGATGGGTTCGATTTTTGGGGAAAACACGTTCTACGCACAAGTTATGATGTCCTTGGCAATATGACCGATGTCACCAGTGGCATCAGGCCTTGTAAAAAGGCCTACGAAGGTGTGATGCCATTTCTACTTAAAGTGATGCCACCAGCGACATCATCTGTATGGCCAGCAGTATGGATGATGTTGTCAGCGACATCGCTTCTAGCAGAAGGGACATCAGCAGCCTCCTAGCAGATACCAGCGATGAGAAAATAAACATGAACTTATCTATTTTGCTTCTAATTTTTGCAGCTGTACGGACTAACTTATACTGGAGGTATGGGCACCATCGGCGAGTGGTGGCACCATATTTTGGAAAAGGATCCTGAACTTGCGCTAGCCATCAACGAGACGGGCTTCGGGGACTTAGCTCGAATCATGCCGATATTAATGCCAAAGCTTTCCTATCCTGCTGTGACAGCCCTTACAGAGGTGGTCTGAAACCACTCACACCTTTCACTTCTCATTTAGGGAAGTGACAATCACGCCCCCCGATGTCATAGCTATGACCGGGCTTCCCTTGACGGACAAGGTTATTCACTTTGATACCTATATGGACAAATATCACATCGAGATGCCTATAGTGAGGTGAGTGAAGGAGCTGTTTGGTTTGAAGCCCATCTCAGGGCGGCTATCTTATGGTGAGTTGCACCAACACTAGACTAGGGCAGATGTGGTGCCTAAGGATGAGAGAGATGCTTGTGTTCGCTCCTTCGTGATTTCCTTGCTCACCGTGCTATTTTTTTCAATCTTGGGGAGCAAGATCAACTACAGGTTGATATCCGCCATGGAGGATGTGGCGGGCATTAGGAAGAAGAATTGGTCGTGTGCCATCCTGGTGCAGATGTATCATGGGCTGGATGTGGGTGCTCGAAAAAAGGGGAAGGCCCTTCACCTCTGCCATCTGCTACTTCAGGTATATCTTATTGGAAGCATTTCACTTGATTGTGCACGTCTCATTTACTGTGGATGTTTTTGAGCTGACCCATTATTACTTGTGTCGGCTTGGGCTTTTAAGCATCAAATCCTCCTACCGGTCGAGTTCAAGAAGACCGTGCAGCCGGGTTCCCATTTCCTTGCCCGTTGGTGTGGTGGTATTAGCAGGAGGGCCAAGTACCCCACGAAGTATAGGGAGAATTTGAGGAGCATGCGATTGAGCTCGGTATACGATCTTTTGATTTAGTCCTTGTTTCACATTTAAAACAAAACATTAGTAAACAAAAAACATTTATGAATTTACATTATACTTACATTGTTTATTTTGTTTGATTGTTGGTGCAGCTTGTCCTGGACCCATTTGATGGGGTTGAGAACCTGTTGAAAGTCGTGAGGGTTAGGAGTGAGGTGGACAACCATCGATTTATCATGGAGTGCCCCTTATCTCAGCCGTGGTACTTAGGGAAGCGTGTCAGGGGCTGGCAATTTTTCTCAATCGTCGATAGACCGGTGCCCACCGATCCTTCCAGGGGCTTATGGTGGCCCTATCTAGTGATTACATTTGCGGCTGACCAAGCCGGATATATCGAGGGGGTTGGCCGGGTCATTCTAAGGGTTTGGGGTTCCTATGAGCGGCACCAGCAACGCCTACTCCTAATGTGCCCCAGCATCCATAGGAATGATACGATTGAGTACCACAATGAGCAAAGGCTGGAGGAGGAGAAAAGGTGGCTCAAAGGTATTATGGACGTCAAAGAGGAGGAAGAAGAGGAGGAAGAGGAGGAGATTGAAGGCAATGTTGGGATCGAGCCTAAGGGGGAGGACGAGGTAGGCTCGGATGTAGCTAGCGGGAGTGTGCCGATGTCCCAAGGGGGGCAGCGCTCTTTTGAGGTATGATTGCATATATATGCATGATTTGCAATCATTTGGGTTTAGGAATGTCGCTTATATGTGTTTTTCATGCTTATCAGGAACCTGCGAGTAAGAGAGGTCGGGATAACCAGAGTGGGACGCAGTACTATGGTGTACCGGAGGGTATATATTTTGTGGAAGGGCATCTGGTCAACCCGATTGAAACCCAGTTCCTATTGATGAACTCTCGAGTCGAGTTCCAACCCAGGAACATAGGCTCAAGCCGGTATGCTCTAATCTTTTTACCAGAAAGCACTAGTTATGTAAGGTCTGATAATTGCTTTCTTGTTTACCCTTGGATGCGGGTGGTTAATGATTTGCCTTTTGGATTTTTTAGGTGGCACGGAATCATGTGGAGCAACTGGCAGAGAATAATTTTGCTCTTTGGGACACATTTATCGAGCAATCGTTGCTTGTTCAGGTACATTCCCTATTTATATCATGCCAAAATAAAATAAGATGCATGTATGGATGCTATGAATGAAGTGCATTATTGACGTTTTCCTTAGTTTGCAGGATTTCTTGGCCCTTTCCCTATCAGACACGGATGCGATCGATGGAGATACAAAGAGGAGATTACAGAACTCTGGCATCATATGACCGACCTTAAGGGTTAGCTGGAGGCTACCATTTAGGAACGGAGAAGCAAGCAAAATCTAGATCGCGCGTACCCCGGTAGCACCAGTCGTAAAGGAGTGAAGATGTCAGCCGGCCGATGCCCATTTGTTGCGATTGAGGAGTCTAGCAGTGTCCCGATGACTGAGGGAAGAGAGGGGGATAATGTTGATGATTGGCTAGTGAGCCCCGAGGATGTTTCATCTCGCCCTGCCGGTAGTGGTGGGTATACCTAGATTTATACTTTCATTTTGTTTTTTATTTCGGATTTCAGATTGCAACCTCGATACATTAGGGTTCGAATAATTCGGATTTGTTGTTTAGTTTTGGTTTGGTAGGCTAGATGTCTAGAATATCCGAATGGTTTGTGCCCTCGGGCTTTAGTTGAAATAAATTGATTGGCACTCACACTAGCTTTCGAAAGTGTATTATAGGGTTGTTTACAGGTTTTGTATGGATCTAAAATGATGAAGTTGCTTCTGATGTCTCTGGAAAATTAATTCCATACCGCTGGCGACATCATTCATATCGCCAGGTGCATCACCTCAAAACCGCCTATACCCATGTCGCTAGCGGTATCAACTGATATCGCCCTAAACAATCCATATCGCTGGTAGCATCAACTTCCCAGAAACACAGATTCGGCCATTTCTTCAAATTCTGCTATAGTAAGCCACCCTTAACAATTATGGGGCTTCCTGCAGAGCCTGGAAAATGCAGATTTGAGGGAACTAGAGAAATTCGGGCACCATCATGACTCTAGCGTTTGCATAGATTGCCCTTTCAGGTTTTTAACCTAGCAGACTTATTTTGACTTTTGCATAGACTTAGATGTTTTCAGTCTATCCTGATTTTTTTTCTTTTTTTAAGAAACACTAATGAGCTCGGAGCACCTTTGATTAAGCTTACTCGTGATGTTTCCATCACTTGGTCGCCAGACATTCATACAAAATCAAACACAGAGGTTTCAGTACAAAAGACACTTTTATCGAGCAAATCTAATTTGAGTATAAGATGTTGGCAATCATTTCTATTATTGGAACCCCTGGTGTTAACCAGCCTTTACAGGTTTTCAGGTTAACATCCCACTATTTTTCTCTTATGCCCTGATTTTTGTCTGAACTGCCCTTTTCGGGTTTTCAATTCAGCGAGTGATATTGATTTATCCCCTAATTTTTGTACAGCCGGTTTGCAGGATATCGATCATCGGGTGTTACCCTAATTTTTGTCCGATTAGTAAAAGATTGAAAGGTGGGTGCTTATTTATATATATATATATATATATATATATATATATATATATATATATTGGTGTGCCGCTTTTCTGATTCATTTCTTTTGTTTAGACCTGATAATGCTTAAGCCTGTCCTGGTTGACTAGATCAATGAACTCGCTCTTACCTGTGCTCATGACTTTAAAAGCCTTGCTTATGTGGTACCATCTTCGGCCATATAGCAGCCTTCTCAATTTGATCTGAACTTTTTATTAATGTCGGTATTGGAAGGTCTCAGATGCTTTAGTGCCAAGTCTATGACTCTTAGCGAGGGTGTTGGGTATCTGATTTGCTATTGTGTGCTCGGTTATGCCTTTATAGATTCTTCAAGGTTCTTAGTGTCCATTCAGTTTTCGCCTGGATCACCCGATTCCTTCTGACCTTCAAAGTTACGTCAGGTAACCTTGTTTTGATTCTGGTTGTCCTCATTGCAAGGAGTTTAGTTTATGGGAGTTTTGGCGTTTACACAGAGCCTTCTTGATTAGTTTGATTGTCGTTCTGATTGCTATTTTAATTGCTCCTTTAGTCTACGGTTTGTATAGTCCTTCCTATTTAGGCCTGAATTTGCCCCTTGTATCGGTGGTAGAGGGTTTTAAACAAGTGATATTTAGTTTGGGGGCCTTTTATTTGGTGTCTTTGAAAGGTGAAGTGCTAGCTTATTTTGTTGGTTTATTTGGCAAGCTGATCACGACATCAGTTGTACGCTCATCTTTATGGCTCATGGGATGAAGGTGCTTGCCCTCATACTTGATGCTCTAGGAGGTGGTTGCCCTCTGATCTTTATTGGTCGAGGGGTTTGATGCGGGTTAATTTATGCTGGGTGAAGATGTGTTTCTCTGCAAATTTGGTCATTTCCTTGGAGGTGACATTGGTCTGAGATTCGGCTACGGTGTTTATTTGATGGAGGTTGGGCTTTATCAATCGTTGGTGGGTGCATGCCACAATTTCCCATGACAGAGGACCAGTTGATACTTCTTTGGTAACTTAAAGATGTACCATTATGGGGTTGCTAAGTTAATTCTGGAAGAGATCCGTAGTGTTCAACAATCTGACTATTGATCTGGGGACCAAGCAAAAGCATTATCGCGGTCTTTAAGCACTTTATTAACTCAAATGTGTTTGATAGGAGTTAAATTATTGGATTTGATTACCACATAAGAGCCTTTATTTGTATTCAGATTAATTTCATGCAGTAAAGTATCCTGAATACCAGGAGCATCATGTGTATGCTTATATGAATGCTTGGATCAAATGATAGAAACATGAGATAAGTACGAAAAATGGAAGTTGCTTATAGAGCTCAAAGTTTGGTACATAAAAAGTCTAAACTCTAAGGACTGCAAATCAAGGCTTTTCATCCTCCATGGGCGTAGGGGTGTTGATGTCAGCGGCGAGCCGAGTATTATTGCACTTGGTACTTAGACAAGGTGCCTCTCACTTGACTTGGCTCCTTATTGAGGACCTTGGTGAACTACCTCATGGCCTTGATTATCGGGTTCTTTGTTTCATTTTGACTATACTTCTTTGCTAAGACTGTCATGGCTTTGATCATGGTGGTCATAACCTCCTTGGCTTCTTCATCGATTGACTTTTCGTCCTCGCTGTCGGAGCGAGACTTTCCCTTACCATTGGAGTAGATGGCCTTGATGAGATCTTGCGGAGCATTCCCTTATTTAGGAAAGCTAGAATTGATCGTCCGTATCTGGTCGCCAAACTCTAGTAAGGGGCTGGATGCTCTTTCAGGGTCGATAATCTTCTTATCCTTTACCAGACATTGCATGGTGTGAACCAAAGTTTTACATTGATTGGTGTGGTGACCTGACAGTATGTGATATCCGTAAAAGCCTTTCCCTTTTTCTCTCCTGGGATGATTGTATTCACAAAGGGGTTTGAGAAGGCCAGCTTCCGTCAGTTTGGTAAAGATTACATTAAGCAGCAGTTTCCATGGTTTTGTGCTACACTTAAGACCATTGTTTGGCTAAATAGTGGTAGCTGGTGCCAATTTCTGAGAGGTCTCTTGGTCCACCATGATTTGAGGTGGGGGTATGAGTGAGTTAGTGTTTTGAAAGACCTAGTTCCCCTCTAGTTAGACCCTTCCCTCTTTATGATTACAGCCTACTGTCACCAATTGACGTGAGAAGGCTTTAACTTTATGTTGCATGACCTAGTCATACTGAGGAGGCATCGGGGTAGCGGGGATCTTAAACTGTGATAGAGCGACCAATGTTGGAGGCAAGATGTCAAAGAATGATGGAAGAATTGGACTCTGGGCTCCTTCACTATGTCCGGGGTAAGCGGTTGGCAATGATTGCTAGAGTGTATTACTATCGGGTCTCATGCCCGGAGATCGCATAACCTGGTCGAAGTTCTGATTTTCTAGGGCTTTCTTGACGGATACATGTATTAGTTCCTAAATGATATTTTGGAATTGATCCGAGTTAGAAACCGGATGATAGCGGTGGTGTTCTCTGTCCCAAGAGACGGAGGGTGAACTGTTGTTTTTATGGTGGGGGGAAGACTAGTCTGTTCTCTGGGTGAGGCAGAGTTATCATTGTGAGGAAGAGACATGGCTGGTTGTGAAGGTCTGGGTTTGGGAGGAAGACTATTTAGAATCATGAACCATAGGTCAGACCATGAATGGTTTGTAAATGGTATGGATGGTATGTATGTTTTTTTGGAAGTGGTGCACGATATATATGGCTGCACGTAGGTATGGTTAGAGATAATGCGATGGCTTATCCCTCCAACATACGTGGGACGTTTGTATCTCACATCATACATAGCGATATTTGGTGATGCAACAGAGGCACAAGAGAAGTCTTACAAGTGTTGCTAAACTTCTTCCATGGACGGAAGTAGTAAGGGTAAGTTGATTCATTTTTTGCTCTTGAAGCCGATGCATGGGGGTGCATGATCACGGAGCACATAGCACGCAAATCATCCCTCATCAAACCTTATGACTCCCGCGTAACACCTCTTTAGAAGGATGGAGTTTGGCTCCTTCGTCGGCAATGGCGAAAGAAGCGCATCCCAATTATTTTTATTATTTTAGGTAATCCTAAGGGGATGAAGTGCTAAGGCTTTTTCTAACATGGCTTTGGTATAAGGTTGTTGATGTAGAAGGTTCTCGTTTACCTTGATTCCATGTTACTCAACCACTTCCCAAACAGGTGTGATCGCAGGAGTTTACATATTGGTTAAAATGAGTGATCCACCCACTAGGCATCCTCAATTCCAACAGGGCACGAGTGATACCTTTGTGAGCTTCTCGGGTAAAATGGGGCACCTAAATATTACCTAACTATCTACACGTGTATTTAAGGATAAAACATCATAAGAAAAAGAATGAAGTTTTAATTTGGCCAATGATTTCAACACATCATCAAAATCTTTTGAACTTTTTGAAAAGAAAGTTCAAGTTTAAAGAGATCAGTCCCCAGCAGAGTCGCAGCTGTGAGCAGATAACATTTTACGCGGCGGCTGCAAAGCCGGGCCGACAGACCAGCCTCTTAAAGTAACGGGGGATGCAAGTGATATGATTGGAAAATGATTTTGCCTATTTTAATGCTCAAAAGATTCAAGATCGAAATCCCGTACTTAAAATAGAGTTGCCACCCGGTTCATCTCAATCGGGAAATTTTTGGTACGATTTTCCCACCGGGTGGTTAGACCATACCTTAAGTAGAGATTCCGAGTTCGGATGATGTTATCTATTTTTCATTAGGCCAAGTTAAAATATTTCATCCTTTCTTAATCGGTTTAATCCATCCTATTTATTTGTGTTTTCGGTTATTATGTTGTTTTCACGTTTATCAAGCAATTGAAGCAATGAATAAATTGTTACAATTATCCCAAAAATAAGTGCGGAAAATAAAATTATTACAAGGCTTTCAAATCCTATACATTTTCCTATGCGATAAATAAAATACCCGAAGGCCTAACATACATCTACCTGCAAAAGATGGTTAGTACAGATACGGCACGTCGTACGAGATATGTCACGAATCATGTATAGTTAGCAAACCAAACAAGACCTGAGCTAGCGTGGATGTGGCATATTTTATTTATAGTATTATAAAGCCTGGTTGAATGGCTAAAATGAGATTTAAATGGCGTATGTGGGGAAATTCCGTTTTTAACCAAATTTTAGATTCGATCGTTGTTTTAACCGGATTATTAGTGAAAATGCCACAAGTTATGGGGTTGGGTCTGTTTTTAGAAGGTTTTGGAACTTCATCGTTGCACTATGTATCCTAGCTTCGGAAAATAAACTAGGTCGGAAATGAATGAAATAAAAATAGCTGTCCAGAAAGTCATGCGGACGATACGACTGATGCCGTTCGCAACATGGTTGATATCACTGGCGACATGGCTGATGTCGCTAGAGGCATCAGTATGCAGGCAGGCTACATGACTTTCTGAGTACCATAAAGAAAGGGTCCTGTAAGAAAGTGAGGTCTTTTGGGAATGTGATGCCACCAGCTATATCAATGATGTCTCTAGCGACATGGGCGATACCGCCGGCGACATCAAATGTCTCCAGCGACCTCAATTTCTTGCAATAGCTACGGGCAGCAGTAAAAAATGGCCGAAAACCCAAAAATGAACACAAATAAATAAGAATCAGCACAAATCAGTAACATTAATGCCAAAGAGCTATGAGACTCAGAATTTTTACCTAAGGATCGTGAATCCACCTCTTCGTGAATCGAAAAGAAACACCTCCGGGGAGCTTGTAATGATGATTTAGTAGTAAAATTTAAGAGTTCTAAGTCTCTAAATCCTATTAAGTTGATTTTAAGAAAAATAGCTACTGATTTTAAGCTCACAATCAGAAAGTTCAAAGAAGAAAAACCAGGAAAAATGGATTAGAATCCTTTTTCCTGCCTTATCTATTTCTTATCTCACTAAAATCTATTTTCTCATTCTAACATTAAATTTCCAATCTTAGATGGTTTCCTTCCTAATTTCAGCCTTCTGCCTCCCATAAGAGCCTAAGGTGTGTTTTTATAGGAAAATTGCGGTGGTTTTCGAGACCTTTTTGACCAATTCCACCGAAAGTGACAAAAAAGCTGTCTGTGTAGGGGCCCGTTTTAGGCCATGCCATGGCGACATGGTGATGCCACTGGCGGTATAGCTGATGCAGCCAGTGGCATAGTGATGTCGCCGGCAGCATGGCAAATGCCGCCAGTGGCATCACCCTCTGGTAAGCCTACAGCCAGCGGGCCCATAAGCCCAAAAAGTCGCCAAAAGTGGTCCAAAGTGGGTCAAAAGGCATTTTTTTGAATTTTAATGATATTTTAATGGGTATTTTTAATTTGGGTGTAAATCATCGGTTCAAGCTCCTACCGAACGCGTTATTGGCCACACCGAACTGGATTCTACCAAGTATAAAATTCGCAAGGAATATTATATTGGTAATAAAAATTCTAAAGAGAACTTTTATTATGAGGCATTAAAATCGGGGATACGTCATCATCGTCTCGCGAGAGGGACTGCAAAATCCCGTGCTCACATCGGTGCCTCATGCTACATTATTCATTCCTGATATGAACCAAACCTTACATTTACAACCCTTACTAATACACACTGACCAAACACCATTAATTACACCTATAATCACACATGCCCGCTCCTCGGAACCACTAAACCAAGAGTTTCCTTACCCAATCGTACGGCCAAAACAACCCAACACACACCCTTATCCCACATTTTACCAACCAGATTATCCATAAGGCCAAATTTATCCTCCACACGACCTTCTAATCATATCCAACCCAACCAACCCGACACTATCTCTTCTTCCATCCCACTAGTGATCAATCTTCAACAATATACTAAACCACAAACACCATACCCAAATCAAGAAATCTACCAAAAAGAAATCTAGTACTGTCACCTTTCACTAAAACCATGACAATTAGATAAACCACCAGCAAACTACCTAAACCAAAATCCAACCTAATAACTATGGTACCTCAAGATCCGACATGTTTCACAGAAGTGTCTAAATATGGTTGTTGGCGCAAGGCAATGCCTAAAGAATACAACGCTTTGATTCTTAATGGTACCTAGGAGTTGGTACCACCACCTCCTCAAGTGAACGTCATCGCGTGCAAGTGGGTCTTCAAAACAAAACTTTACCCTGATAGTTCAATCAAATGTTACAAAAAACTTTGGTTGCTAAGGGATTTCATCAAAGATTGGGTCTCGACTACCATGATACATTTAGTCCTGTCATTAAGCCTACCACGATTGGCCTACTACTATCCTTATCCATTTCTTTTGACTAGTCTATCACTGATTTGGACGTGTCAAATGCATTTCTACATGGCGATCTTGATGAACCAGTTTACATGACACAACTAATTGGCTTCGTTTATTCTTCTCAGCCTAACTATGTTTGTAGGCTATTTAAATCACTTTACGGCTTTAAGCAATCTCCTCATATGTGGTATAGGCAGCTCACACAATTTTTCATTGATTTCGGTTTCTCGGCATCAAAGGCCTATGTGTCCCTTCATCATTTCAAACAATGCACGATTACTATTTTTTTATCTCATTTATGTGGACGATCTCTTGATCATGAGAAATGATTCCAAGGCAGAACTGGATGTGATTTGGTTTATGCAGTCTCATTTCGCAATAAAAATTTGGGACATGCTCGTTACTTTCTCGGCATTGAGCTGAAACGACAGTCTGGTGTGCTTCTAATAAATCAACAAAAATACATACAAGATTTGCTACATAAGGCCGATACGCTAGATTGCAAAGGTGTTACTACACCGGCGATAAATACAGTGATACTTCTGGCAAATTTCGGTCCTATTCTTGATAATGCCACGCTTTACTACAGCCTTGTTGGGGGTCTTCAGTATTTGACTATAATGATACCATATATTGCTTTTCTGGTCCACAAAGTGGCACAATATATATGCATCGTTCGACTCAGGAACACTAGCAGGCTTTGAAGAGAATCTTGAGGTGTCTTAAATCTACCATTTCATTCGGGTTACACTATACCTGTCAGTCCTATGTTCAATTACATAGGTATTCGGACTCAGATTAGGATGGTGACCTAGATGACAGGCAGTCAACAACATACTTCACTATTTTCCATGATACTAATGTCATCTCCTAGTCTTCTTGGAACAAACGTACAATTCCTCTACAAAGGTAGAGTACCGTGCTCGTGCTACAGCAACTTCGGAGCTTCATGGCTTGATATGCTCCTTGTTGATATCGGGTTTCATATGTCGCTTTCTTCGATACTATGGTGTGACAATCTTAGTGCGACGTACTTAACAACACATGCTATCTTTCATAATCATACAAAGCATCTAGAACTTGATTTCCACCTCGTGCGTGAACGTGTATCCTCAAAGAAACAACTAGTTTGATACATTTCCATGTATGACTAAGTGACTGACATCCCCACCAAGTCATTGTCAACTACTCGTTTCTGCTTTCATCGTAACAAGTTGGCTTTGGTTACTACCACTAAACCTGCTCAACTTGAGGGGGCATGTAGTGTTATGTACATTTATTTGTGTAAATACTTTAGCATATGTGTAAAGGGTTATAATTGTCATGTTGTATTTTACAAACCCTAATATAATATTATCAAGCTCCAACATAATTGGTATTGGAGACCCTGAGACTCTACAAAAACCTGTTTAGTTAGATGTTCTTTGTTTTTCGAATTGATTAATTCAAAGAAATCTTTATTAAATTAAATTGATATTTCTATTATCAATATTGTAATATAAAACAACCAACTAAACCTTAAATCTCACACTAGGTGAGACCAATTATATGAATGTTCTAATACCTTGAAGTTCTAAGCCAGTGGTTAATTCTTATCTAGCAAATGTATATCCTTGAAATAGAAATCGATAGGGTTGGTCCAAGTGGTAAGAGGATTGGTATCATTTAATTAAGGTCGGGTTTGAGCCTTGTGAATATTGAAAATCCTCATTGGGGAGACTCACCCACCATAGCTAAGTGCAGACTTGGGTCAATCTTGATGTAATCAGAGCAAAGCTCCGATAAACCAGATGAAAAACAAAAAGAATATCCTTGAAATAGAATCTCTCCAAGTAAATCTAAGTCTACCTTACACTCTACACATATTTTGTGTCCTTAAGTTCTCATATTTTCTAACTGGATGATATATTGGTCAACGTAGCATATTGTCATACCTCCTTACTCGTCCATCAATTTATCTATAATATGGGTCACACTGATCTTTTAATAAATGCACTTATTTTTAATTCAATTCATTGTTATATGACTATGATACATGAAATTCTAATTTCACCAAATAAATGTACACTAGTATAGCCTGGAATTCAATTCAATTTTGTACTTTTTTTGGCTAACCATTATAAAATTAAATAACAAAGTGAATATTTGATCTCCGATTTTCTATATTGTATATGGTGGTGTCAACTTTACTTTAGTGCTAGTCTTTTATATTGCTTTCCGGTCTTCACCTTGTATCAAATAAATAAATATTATCTATAAAATAATATAAAAAATATTATGTAAGTATAAACAAATTAATGAACGTGAACACTGATACACTAAGTCATGTCAAACGATATTATCCTTAAGGAATACTTAAAGTTTCTTTCAGGATTAAACAACATCTCTAATTAAATTGATTGAAGTAGGAATAAAAAGTTAAAATTATATCGAAAATAATAGAGAAATAAAATAAAAAGTAACCGGGGAGATAAAAGTAAAGAAGGAAGCAAATCCAAGACATAATCAGAACCAGTAGCCGTTTGATCTATAGAATAAATCATGGTATAAGCTGTTAATAAGACAAAGGAATTGGTCAAAAATAAAATCTTATAGCCATTGATTAGGGTCACTTAATAATAATAATAATAATAATTAATAATAATTAATAATATTGTATATATGCATTCTGAAATTAAAGTATAAAATAACTTGCTTAATTAAAACGTTAAAAGTAATAAAAGTGCAAAATTCTTTTAAAATAACTTACATTTATCGAACATTTTTGGCATGCATGTAATACATTTCTTTGTTTAGTAGCAAGCATTAGGTGTTTGCCCTTTGTTTTGACTGTCACAATTTTATTTACTGATAAATGAATATGGTAATCAATGATTTACTTGTGTGTAATATTTGTAAATTACCAAATCAAATATGATATTCAGTCGTATACATGGGAGTGAGATTACATAATACACATTCAGTCTATATATAATGACAATTTATTCTTAACAAACTGGGATATATTTTATTTTCAAATGGACATAGGCGTTCATATCTATACATCAAACTCACAAATCAATGCTTAATAATCCTTGGAGATAAATGAGCTTTAAGTGGATATTTCATTACAACAGTAAACTCCTGCTTCTCGGAAAGATCAATATCATCTCCATCAACAGCCGTCCATTCAAATTTCCAAATCAAATTCGCTACAAAATACTCCAAATGTAGCATAGCCAATCCAACCCCAGGACATATCCTTCTTCCAACTCCAAACGGCATCATCTTTATTTCTCTACTTCCCGTTATATCTATTTCGCTTTTATTACCCATAAACCTTTCTGGCCTAAACTCCATCGGCTCGTCCCATACCTTAGGATCCCAACCGATCTCGGCTACCAAAAAATTCACAATGGCATTTTTCGGTATAAAAAAACCCTCGACACTCGTGTCCTCTGTAACCCCGTGGGGCAATACAAAATGCCCGGGCGGATGCCTCCTCAGCCCTTCCAGTATCACGGCTTTTAAATACGGCATTTTTTGCAAGTCCTCTTCTTTTATCTCCTCCGCCTGGGGCCCCGCCGCTCCCTGAATCTCCTCGTAGAGCTTCTCTTGAATCTGCGAGTATTTTACGAGATTCGCTAGAATCCATTGAAGGGCCGTGGATGTAGTATCCGTCCCAGCATCGAGAAACTCTGAGCATAAACTTAGTATTTCGCTCTCTTCGAGCTTTCTCTTCCCTTCCGGGAGCTCCAAATCAATCAAAGTATCAACATATGATACTACTTCAGTTCCTCTTGCTCCTGCTGTTGCTCTTGCTCGTATTAAAGGAATCAAAACCTCTTCCTGGTCTCTCCGTAGCTGCAAAAACTCGTCCCAGCGCTTACGAAACAACAACCGAGTGAATCCAGGCCAGAAATTCAACACAGAAAAACGATCAAAACTCAGAAGCATAGCGCGCTGAACTTTTTCGACTCGCCTAATCTCTTGGTCTTCGAGCCTATCTCCGAAACACATGAGTACTAACAAACAAAACATGGCATACTGCAAATGTTCTTTGACTAGAACACCGTTATGTTGAGTGGACAGTGACTGGAGAAGGATGTCTAGGACCCATTTTCGGGGTTTCGAGTAGGATTTGAGGCGAGAAGGATTGAGAATTTCGGAAGTCAGATTTCTTCGGAGAAGGCGCCATGTGGGGCCATAGGAGGCAGAGCTGATGTTATGCTGATTGCTGGATACAATTTTGCTGATGGGAAGAGGAGGAGGGCGGTCGGCGAAAACTGCGCCGTTTTGGACCAGGGCCTGGTGGGCTGCAGAGTGAGAGGCGATGAAAATGGCGGGGCGGAAACCCACAGGAATGGTGATAAGAGGGCCGTATTTGGAGCGGAGATCATGGAGAACTTGTTCGAGTTTAGAGAAAGGCTTGAAGAGCCATTGAATGCTGGTGATTACTAGAAGTGAAGGCGGTCCCGGTGGAAGTTTTGGTTTTGTTTTGGAATTGAGAAGAAGAGATTTTGTTGATAGAAATAAAGATACAGAGAAGAGGATGAAGATGATGAACCAGAGCTCCATGGCTGAGGGACTAATTTGTTGTGTTTATTTTTGTTTTGAGATGTGATATTTTCATTTATTTCGAGGGGTTACATATATACCTATTTAAATTTGGTTGGATACGAATTTAGTCGATAATAATTTAATTAAAGATGTGATGTTTTCATTTTTTTTCTGCCAGCAGACAAAAACAAAAGGCCATTATCTAAAAAGTCTTTGTTCCGTTGTAATGGTCGATGTTTTTAATAAATCATGTGCTTTATTAAAATATTAAATGTGTACTAATAATAGTGAGAAATAGTTAAAATAAGTTTATGGTTAAATTCAAAATTATCAAAGTGTCAAATTGACTGTAAGAATAAATTTTAGGGTTATTGTGCAAAAATATCATTTTATCGAAGGGTCAAAAAGATAACTTTTCAATTTAGTTTTTAGTCTGTACATACTTTTTCATATGAGGCTTTCCCGGATTTTTAACTCTATCTTTTCGAAGACTATTCAATTTTATGATAATCATAAATCAGTCAATTGCGATTAAGGTACACTTTCATTTCAGTTTTTACTCTCGATGAATTTAGATGAACATCTTGGCTTTTGATTAATTATATTAGATATTGCAATTCATTATTTGGTTCTGGCGAACTCCCTTTAGGAATATTGTTTCAATGCATATTGTTTTTAGGTTGGGCTCCCATTCATTCGGCAATTTTGAATAAATATTGAATTGATTGGTTATTCAATGAAGATTCATATTTTGATGATTAACGAGGTCTACATTGTTTCAATCGCAATTTATTGACCTCTGTGAATATTGCATTGATCGGCAATAATTGGTTTTGTCTCCCTGAAGTTTTTTCTTTGGAATACATAAAACTGTAATTCATTAAGTAATTTGTCCAATGATGAGGATTAATTAAGAGTTTGTTCTACCAATCGGGTGTAATCTAGTTGGTGGACTAGTTTTAGGTTAATAGCCACTTCAAAAATCTTTAATTATAAAAAAATTAAGAATTTATTTGTGTTGACATGCGGAAAAAGAATGCGAGGATAATTGACTTTATGATTTCATTCACTTTCAATATTTAGTATAAAGTTGGTATATCCTTTGATTCTTTTGGCCTAGGTTTGAAATTAGAAATTTGGAGACATCGACATTTAAGAAGTTTAGTTTTAATTTGGTTTTAGTATGATATTTCCGTTCATACAGAGAACCTTTATAAGCGGTGATAAAACATGATAGAACTCCTACATATTTATTACATTTGGTTTGGAATTTGATTGTCGGTTTGAAAGGTTTTGATATGGTGTGTATTATTTGAAATATTTGTAAGAAAAATAGTGGGATCAATTTATTTTGTTATACTAGCTAAATCAGTAGAACCTTGTATATATTGTTTATGTCCTAAAAAATGAGTTGAATATTTGCTAGATATTTATTTTGATTATTATCATTTAGGATCCCTTGAATCTTTTGCAAATATCACAATTAAAGAATCACAATCAAAGATTTAATAATGTACCTTGTGTGAGTACGGTCCGCGCGGTCCGATAATGATTAATACCTTTTCATAAGAATGTCCGAAGTGCAATGAACTAAATATTTTTTCTCATAAAATCCCGTGAATAACACCCAAATATATTCAAGGAAATAGAGAAAAGGAAGAATCTCGAAATGAATACCAAACTGCATGCTTGAACTTCTGCCAAGAATACCTTCAATTTTGCAAATTTGCATCAATGCACCTTATGTGTCTCATAATAAAACATTTACATGCAAATAAAAAAATAAGGTAAATAGGCCTTTAGTTAACAAACCCATAAATAATTGTCAGCTTCTTATGGATTTAGTTTATGTCGTGACATGTAGCATATCTTGTTGGCTAAAAATTAAATACTCAAGGACAGTTTTTTTTATCAAATTAAAAGTGTCAATTTTGTCAGATGTATTCGTCTCATAGAATTTTCCCACCTGCATAAAAAAAATAAATATAATCAGTAATTCAATATAAATAATACAGAAGCATAATGAAATTATCATAAAATAAGGAATTTGAACACCGATAAGTTGAGTCATGTCGAACGAAACTATCCTTAAAGGATATTTGGAGTTCCTTTCAGAGTTAAACAGCCTCTTCAACTCGTAAGTTGAATCATCAGGAACAGAAATGTAATTTATATCCGGTATAATTAATAGAAAGAAGAGATGAAAGGTATTAAACAAACTTTTTTTTAAAAAAATGGAGAAGCTAAAGTCTATCTGCTACTGTAAAATACCATCTTTATATTGAGATTAAAAAAAAGCAACGTTCAATAACGGTAAATCATTAACACCTTTGAATGCGGACTATTATGGAAAACAAATGACCGGTTCACAATTGATTTGGCTTTGAACAAGTCAAAGGTGTAAGCAGCAGATAATGATAGACTAATTTAAATAGAGCCGTTTTAATTATAGAAAATTATGGCTTTATTTAATAAAACAAATTGTAACGAAAATAATAATGAGAGTAAAAACTCATTAAAATATATATACGGTTAACAAAGTTTGAAACACAATTATAAGACATGGCAATGTTTTGCATATTTCCAAAATATTATATGTTATTAAATTACCCAACACAAAGATAAAAATATTGTAACTTACTCCAAACAATTAACACAAAGTTCATAACATTTCTTTTGAAATAAAACTAAACAAATTTTCCAATATATCTATCAGTAATATGTGATTAACCCATAGAGGCATAAAGACATAGAGAAAACAATTAAGGTTTTAGTTCAATATCTATTCTAATTATATAATAAGTTCATAGGGAAGTTTTATTTCTGAAATTTTAAAGCATCACATCACATCACAAATCCAAACTAACATATATATCGAACACAACAAAATTATTTTCAGAATTTCAGATTCAATACTCAAGTTGATAAAAAGTTCTTCTAATCATAAGTAGGCATGTATTTTTTTTCCAACGGAATAAAAATCATACAATTCTAATGGCTATATCTTAGGGTACATTTTTCTTGAAGAATATCTTAGGTTACATAAAAAAAAATAATCAATTGTACGCAAACTAAAAACTGAGAAAAAACATATTTCGTTCCACAACTTCAATCAAACATTCAGACTCCAAAATAAAGGAATTTAACAAGACTTTCTTCTAGTAAAACTTTCATCTATTATGTCTTATCAATCAGAGAAACAAGAACCAACAAGGTGTAGCTCACTTCGCTAAGCAGACTGAGCAAATTGGAGGAAAACAAGATTTAAATCCCACTAAATACACTTGTTAGGAGGGGTGAGGAGCCTTGACTGTTACTAAGTCCCAAACAAGATTATCTCAATGAAGATACTTGTAAATATTACCAAAAACACGCAATAAAGAGTGGCAACGGCTTGGTCTAGTGGTTGAGCCTTGAAGTTGTGATCCTAGAGGTCGCAGGTTCGAGTCCACACTCAGGCGGGATAAGATAAGGTTTTCCTTTGTTATCATGGTAAGCTATAGAGGCAAATTTTTTTTAAAGAAAATATTAAAAAAAATCACATAAACAATAATCACTCAGTTTGAGCTCATAAATCAAGAGAAACAATCTAAAGAAGAAAAAGTGAACAATCTGGAAAAATTAGAAAACAATTTTCATAGCTTCACTTCAACCTCAAATTCGACATACTAAATAAATTTTTTTTATCAAAACTTCATTCCATACTTAGCGTCACATACGTCTTGAGAATTTACGAGAACAAGAATTTTCAAAATCCAACACATAAATCAAATGAAATTCCACAAACAAGCAACTGTATTCAATTCTGAAATTTTCAGCAAAGCATATAGAAATAAAACTAGTGTACACAGTGAAGGGATTTGCCATCGAAATTCAATTACAAAGATGGAAAAAAATAATTGAATTTCTCAAACCCGTCGAGGATCGTTATTCAAATACCATACACTGATTTTAAAACCGTGAGATTAAAGCATTAAAAACTCACATAGAATGTCTCTGAAACAAGTTGAAGGTAATGAGGCTTACAAGCGCAAGCCCTCCAAGATCACATACACGAACCGCTCTCGAATCGGGACCGGTGCTAGCCGAAGAGATGAAGAACACAAAGAACTCGAGAACTATCTTTTAGGTGTTGAGCTATTTTCATACAGTAAAACTATATGTTTTAGTTGCTTAATTAGTTTTATATAATCTTACTAAAGATTCAAATTGGGATTTTATTTATTTATGAATTGATTCTAAATCAAATATGTTTAATAATTGAATCCATAGATTTAATTCATTAAACAATTGAATTTACTAACTTTATAATATCCTATTCTCTTTATAAATTTAATTTTTATTAAATACATTTAATTATTAAATCAATTAGATTTAATACCTTAAACACAATCTAATTACCAACTTTATAATTAGGATTAATTATAAATTAATTTCAAATCAAATAGGTTTAATAATTAAACCAATATATTTAGTTACTTAAATAATTTAATTACCAATTTTATAATTATAATTTTATTTAATTATAAATTTAATTTAAATCAAATATGTCTAATAGTTAAATTCATATATTTAATTTCTTAAACAATTCAGTTTATCAAATCTATAATTATTTAAAATTCAATCCATACACTAAAGCTTTATACATTGATTCAATTTTGTAAATAATATAAATAATTTTATATTATGCCATTAAAATTAAATTAAATTCTATTGAGTTATAAAGATTATTCAATTAAATTGATTTGACATGTCAATTAATTAATAATCACTTCTTCATCATAACTTGTAACATTGCATGTATAAGAAATCCTTAAGTAGTGATTCAAAGTGCACGATCCTTTAGGTCTGTTCATATGTTGGCGGTAGGCGCTACCCTACAGACTATAAGCAGATTCTAGCAAACCATTACAGCCCCCAATTGGGACAGAATACAATTGTCTAATATAGATATTGAACCTAGTAGTTATCTCACAAAAGCCTTTGCTCTCGACATCGAACAGATGAACAAGACATGATAACTATCACCCGCTATTACAGTGCATCAGCCCTGCGCAATGTCTTTTAGTTTCTCAAACTGAAATGGCAATCCATAAACTACAACGCTAATAATAACATGTTCATGAAATATACCAAGCATACTTGTACTTGTAATCCAATATTTAAGAACTCGTTAGGCCTATGGAATAATATACCCAATTCGATATTAGTAGTATGTTGCAATTAAGTCTAACGATAATCAAGAGCAGTATACTTAGCATGGATAGGTCTAGCCCCATGTCACCCGACATGTGCCCTTATTCATGATCTACTTACCAAGCAACATAGTAAACTCATTACTATAGATCATCTAACATACAAGTCTTTAGTTCTAATCATTCCCATGACCACACAGACTTGAGACATTTTTTTTATGATTTATAATAAGCGGATACCCTACTCATATTATAGCACAAGATATAAATGCAGTAAGTTCATTGCCTTCATTAATGTGACACAATTAATGTATATACATTTCATCATACATTATTAAGAACCAATGCCTATGTACTAGGGCACACCAAAAATCTCCCCCTTGAACTAGTTCACACTAGGCATTGCCCTATTCTTTACCGATTCATAACGACCTTTCAAAACTCCATCCATGATGGTGTTTTTGGCCAAACGATCAACAACATCATTCATGTGTCAACCTTATATTTTATGAATGTCTTTGATACATTATTATCTTATATATATAATATGTCATTTAGATATTGTGAACACATGTTTGGATTCAGTGACTGGGTCCTTTTGCTTGTGTTACGCCACCTGTTTTGTTGTGAAAAACATTAAGTAATCCTAGGATGGCTTTGCTAATCCTACCTCACTTATGAATTTCCCGATCCTTATAACACCCTTTGTAGCATTACATGCTATCGTGTGCTCATCATCTATTATCACTATCAATGATACTTTATATAGAGCGCTCAGCTCTTTATATAACTTTCAGCTATTATGACAAAACTAAAATAAATTTAGTTATTAGGTGCGAACTGAGTAGATCTACATCGTAGATCACGACGTCCATGATCAAATATATCGCTATAGATTTTTCATTACATGGATATCATGATTCGGGGTCTATCTCTTAGATCCTAATCACATGGATCAAATCTATCTCTCTTAGATTTCTATCCACAAGTCATTCTATTGGATTTGATCTAGTCAAGCTAATCTATATCCACTCAGATTATAACGGTTCCCCTAAACTTAACATTGCAAAGTATTTACTAAGACTTTAGTAAACTACTTTCAATCTTTCTCCAATTATTTTTACCAATATCACAATACAATTCTTGGACACAAAACATCACATATACGCATTATGTATGTAAGCATCATTAAATCCTTCTTGAAATTTTCAAATGCATGTTATCACCCAACGCCCACATGTGGGTCAATCCAGTTATCAACTAGATTGTGGTACATAGATTGCATTTCAACTTAATTCCATTAAGCTAATTAAGCAATTTTAAAATCCATTCAATGGGTTCTCAAACTCTACCTCATGGTAAGAGTCATCACTTTTCATGAGAAACAAAGTTTCCATGATTTGTGATTGAACCGACATGCTTTCTTTTATAAATTGTGTCTTGCAACTTACGCTTCAATCAGGTGAAGCTAAATGCGAATTCTGATTTGTCCTTTGTAAAGGAATTTGTGCGCCTTAAACTCACTAGTTTAGCATTGCTCCCACTATTTTTATTAAAGAATGATATTCTTTAGAAAACACCCTCTAATGCCTTAAACTCCGTGTTTTAGGCAGGGTTAGAGGTGCATTATCCTTTTTACTTTTAAAGGATAATCACAAACTAGCTCAAGTGATTTTTATTTATACTAATCTTACTTCAATCTTATGGGATATACTTTAAGTCCTATGCTAAATAGTTGATTTAGATTCTACATAGCCAAAATCTTATGAAAGATGCATTAGGTCATATGCCAACCATATTTCATATGGTGCTCTTTCAAAGCCTCTATAAAAGTGTGATATAAATGACTAATGGTCAGAAGACATGTCTTCAATCTTGATATTCGGAGATTTGAATCATTATTGGGCACCATGTTTCACATGACTTAATTGCTCCATGATTATAGTGTAATCTAATAGGATGAGCTATGAGTCCATCTCACACTCCAATCACAATGATTCAAATACTAGGTTTATATATCATTGCTTTCTTAGTTGCACCATAAACCTTGATATATAACCTCTACTTTTCTCAACTTTGTCCTCAAGATCCTTGACTTCATCAAGGTTTATGAATCAAGTTTCATTACCCAACCTCAATGAAATTTACCCAAAAGAACAATTGAGAAAATTGTCTATCTCCAGTTCATATGCTTAACGACCCATATAAACTCCCACTGAGTTATTGGTCTCATTAAGCTTTCGCTCATTCAATGACTTCATTGATGAATTTATATGCTTAAGACCCTATGCATGCTTCCACTGCATTTCAGGTTCACTAAGTTATTATCTCATTAATAAGTTTATTGAATACCTTAAATGTTACTTTAAACCAAGTATTCATTGAACCCACATGGTCAAATGATTCTCAATCAATTGAATTAAAACCTTTCTATGAAGAAGGTTTAACCATGTGCTCCTTTGTTAACTTGTCTTATATAACAATTCGGATATAGGCTAAATCAAGCTTTTATGCTTATTCATTTTATGTTACGGATCTATTATTTTGATTACCTCAAGGAAGAAATAATCCAAACTATAAGTTAAGAATAATCATTCTCATATATTATTATTCATTGCTAATGAAAACTTACATATCTAGAATCATCCTTGACTGAAATAGAAAACAATTTCTCATTACCAATGAGTGTAAGTTTACATCATTCCAGAATCAAACTAATAAGCTGACTATCACTAAGTACCATTCTTGCATCTCATATGACCGCTCAATGAGCTTCATTGGTGATTACAGAATCCACTTGCCTTGTTCTCAGCAGCCCCTCACTCTTAAGTTTTTTTTAACTTTATCATTGTTAGAACCACATTCAATATTGAATACTCCAATGTTGAGTAGAGACATGAATATCTATAACAAAGATACATGCATGAAGAATAATAATTCTTCATTCATTCTCCCAAATCATTGAGTACATATTCTCATCTTAAGTCTACTTTATTTGTATTTGATACTGATATCCATGGTACGTAAAGTAGACTTAACTCTTTATTTAGCCTTGAGCCCCTTGACTTCCAAGGTCTCACCATTTCCCCTTTTACTTGATATGTCAGTACCTTTAATCCTGGTTGAGTTCTATTTACCAACCCTTTAACTACCCCAAGAATCACTTTTAACCCAGCTAAGTTTCTATTTATCTCTGGCTTGTCAGCCAAGATAAAATGGTCATAGGAATCTGGTAGGGAAGCCACCAAGTGACTAGCTATAGACTTGCATGAAACAAGTACACCAAGATGCGTCAAACCCTTGATAAGGATTTCTATCTTCTGTACATGATCACTCATAGTAGTATTAGCATCCATCTTCAAAGATCTAAATGCCTTAATGATCAAGGTTCAATCTTGATAAATTTGCTCATGATATGTCTTATTAAGAGACGTTATCATAGTATAGGCATGCATCCCCTCCAACTGCTTTTGCAGTTCAGGCGCCATGTTCGTCAACATTAGGCACTTAACAACTTAGCTATCTCTTTTGGACTTATCATACCACTCCATTTGTAATGGTGTAACGTCCCAGCCAGTGGGCCTAGGCCTTTCTAACACATATTCCTTTGATTCATATCTAAGAACTACTCATAAGTTCTAGCTTCAATCAATTAAATTTTGTCCAAAAAGCCTGTCCTTATCAAGGATACCTTGTAATGTAAACAATTGGTTGTCACTATTGCTGAAAATCATTATTATTACATGTACAGAATAATCAATACAAAAATAAGAAGGTCTTTTTATTAAAGCGATGAAATAAATTAATCAATCCAGATTAATTTATGTTAATGATTATATTGACTTTCTTCAAGATCCACGACCCTTCAATAATGAGCCGGACTGAGCCCAAACGTAGAACCCATTATTGAATGTCTTGTATGACAACCTATTCAATCATTTTCTCTTAAGGACTATTGGTTGATGGATGTATTGGTACTTTACCCATCTTTACTCATGCACCTAGCTGAGCTAGAACATAGATCCCATTGAGTCAAACCGCCATTCCACATGTTAGCAATATAAAGTATCCTAACCCTCTATGGCCCATCGTGAGACATAATGTGCCCTGCTAAGCATGTTGTACACTATGTTTTAGTGTATGGAAGAGGTGTGAATCCAGGAAGCACTTTAAACGACTCAATATTGTTGGATTTCAATTTATTTGGTTTTTTATAACAAATTTCGGAGGTGAAACTACACAGACAAAAAACTCTTTTAAAACATTTTTCAAAACAAAACTGTTGTTAATTACACTTGTTATAGTTTAGCCAAATAATTGGTGAAACCATCAATTTAGTCAATTGTGATCTCAAGCCTGTTAAGGCCTCTATAGCTTTAAGCTATATTGCAAAATTACTAATTTTGCTCCCACTGGAATTTTAGGGATAACAATTCATAACCTTGATGTACCCTTTTGTATTGGTACTACAATCAATTCCCCTTCTCACATTTTATCATATTTAATTCATATCAAGTTTTTTTAGCCTAAAACTTGTAAAATAAAATATGTGAATCATTTATCGAAAACATTTAAGGAATTTTTCCATAGTCAAATCATATTAAGTTTTATCAAAATTTGACCTTGGATTTCTGTTACGAAAAACCCCTTTGAGTTCCAATCATCAAATTTTCAAACCTTGAAACTCATGGCATTGGATCAACCAAATTCCCAAAACAAATTTTAACAAAAATGATCCAATCCACCGTTTTTATCAAAAAACATCTTAAGAAATTTCTCAAACAAATTCCAATCTAAAATTTATTCAAAATTCTAAGCCTTGGATTTTTTTTGAGAAGATTTCAAGTGAATTCGAACATTAAATTTATCAAATTTTGTAAAGTCTTGGAATTCATAACCCCGAATAATAAAACATCAAAATCAAATACTTGTTGAAAATAATCCGGTCCACAATGTTTTGTCAATAAAAATAAAATTATATGTAATAAAATATAAAACTGAAAAACACAAACTCGCCCCCAGTAATACACGTGACAGGTTGTCCTAAACGACTTGTCACCGTGGTTGCTGCAACCTGTGGCAACCTCTACCTTGCAGCAGGTTGCTACAACTTATAGCAACCCCTTTTGGGCTGTTGTTGTGTTGCAACAGGTTATTGCAACCTGTAGCATCCCTTCTAGGCTGCTGTTGCGTTTTAGTAGATTGTTGCAGCCTACAGTAGCCCAACGCAGCAGGCACACTGTGTAAATAGCGTGACGTCGCTCTGGTGGTCGATTCAAAACTTTATTTTTTAAATATTAATTATACTAAACAATTAAACTAATTCAATTAATTAAAACCCAAATTAATAAAATAAACACAATAATGGTATATCTAGCATCATAGTCTAGTAGCTTCTTGCTCAAGTAATAGATCAAATACTCCTTTTTATCATCAAGCTCTTGTACTAGCATTGCCCATACTGAGGTTTCTTCGGTAACCAGGTAAAGAATCAAAGGTTTTCTTGGAGTCGTAGCCCAAGAGGATTTTCTAGGTAAGTCTTTATTTTGTTAAAGGCTTCTTGACATTGTTCATTCCAAACTATAGGATTATCCTTCCTTAATAGTTTGAAAATAGGCTCAGAGACTGTTATGAGCCTTACGATGAATCTACTGACGTATTGCGGGGAGCCTAGGAAGCTTCGCACTTCCTTCTCGGTCTTTGGTGTTGGCATGTCTTTAATGGCTTTAATTTTATCAGGGTTGTAGGGAAACAATGATCCAGATCATAAAATTGAACTAAAATATCCGAATCAAGTTTGAAAGAACAAAAACTTAATCTCATAAATCCAAATGAAAACATCCGGACAAGATCCAACCACAAGCTCATCCATTAAAGACATCAAGTACCTAAGCATACACTAGAACTATCAGGATAAAGTTTGGAAAGGAAATAAACTTTAATCCTTCAAAAATCAGCATTTAAAAGAACTGATTGCACTATCTCCGAAAGAAGTTAGATCCGGAGATTCTGAGTCTAAGAGGATCCGGAAGACTCAGATATCAAGAAAAAGGGAAAAGTTTAAAAGACAGCTTTTCCCTCCACCCTTTTTAGTCTACATAGTCAAAGATCCTTTCCCCATGAACAAGACAAAAGTGACAGCTTGAACTTTTCAGATAAAAGGACAAAAGTACGACACCAGACTAAAAAAGTTACAAACTTTTTCACCTAGACCAATAAGGAGGCACGTGGAGCTCACACCAAAAAGTTACTGGTATAAAAGTTGGTGAAACACTAAAATACAAGGAAAATAATCACTAACATCTTTTCAGCCTCAATCCCAAGAAATCAGACGGGTCAAATTACTATATAACGGATTGATCAACAGCTCTGAAAGCTCCGCATACAACCTGATCAAGGGTGAAGATTTAATGCAAGCTCAATAACCCACAATGGCTACATTTATGATAGAAGCCTATAAAAAGGAAGCTTCATCAAATGAGAAAGTTAGCTGTTTGATTTACAAGAAAAAGTAACAAAGCTCAATCATTAAATCAGCTTACAATCCCTCCAAGGATCAATCAATTCCAAATCTTTTGTAAGGATTCCTAAGTGAGTTATAAACTTAAGGAAATCCAAAACCAAAACTTTGTGAAAATAAGAGTCTAAGGATTTCTAACTTGGGTGAGTTGTGAGATTGGGATACAACTTAAAGTTGGTGCTTTGAGTGGGAACTTCCTTTAGGACTCAGCTTATATTTAGGGTAGAAGTCTAAGTGATATATCCTGCTAAAGACTAAAGGACTCAGCTAGGAGTTGGTGCTTCTAGTGGTATATCCTACATTCGGAAGGGGTTACCATCCGGAGACAAGTTTTAAGGCTTGATTCCCGCCAAATGGAAAGGAATCCACTTGTGGAAAAGCTCAGAGGGAGGAAACTCTAGGGACTGGGGTAGGCAGGGCTGAACCAGGTGTGAGGTGTCAATGATGTGTGGGTCTTCCTTGGAGCCTTTGTGAGAGAGGCGGGGCCCACTGGGGGGGTTTGGTTGGATTTAGGCGTGACAAAACATTTTTTCATTAAAGTTTGCACAATAAACTAATTTTGATCAATAAAAGAATTGAGACCCAAATCTCGATACAATTGATAGAGTCGCCAACCAAGCTGTCTAATTAGGAAAGCGTTTTGGTACGATTCCCTTTGGGCTAGAGATGCATACCTATTGGATCAGAGATTTGGGTATCGAAAGAGTCACTTATTTCTCATTTAGTTGATTCAAAATTACATTCACCGCGTAAAACCGTTTAGCTTTCATCATTTAGGGAATTATCACAGAAATCCTATTTCTACACTCTTTTACACTCGTTACATGAGTTTACATATTACAATAAAGCATAAGCAATAAATGGGGGATAAAAATTACAACAGAGGGAAAAATGGGGAAATCGCAAAGAGAACCTATACATTTGTTCTAAGTTATAAAAAATAAAGATAAATTCCCCTGCATCCACAGACGTTAGCATAGCTACAGCATTTCATAAACAATTATTCTATTGAAAAGAACTTGATTTATTTATATGAGTTAATTTACCAAAATATTAGTGAAAATGACTGCATGGCAAATGGTGATTTCAGGTTCATTCTATAAAGAAAAAAGGAAAATAAAGAAAACCTGGATTCTGCCTCTGGGGCCTATACCCCGTATGCCTAATGGGGTACTCGTACGGGTATAGGGGGGACCCATACTGGTATAGGGGACCTGTACGAGCCTAGAAAGGCCGAGACAAAATCAGTGCCAGTCAAAAATAGCAAAGAAGACAAAAGAGGAAGAAATAGGATTCCCCTTTACATGAGTATGGCGTACGAAGATAACCCCTAAAATGGCATATTAGGTACCAATAAGGCTCATATTAATCGGGACCGGACCCAAAAGAATAATAAGGCAAATATAACGATTAATAATGCAAAGAGTAGAAATAATAGTATAACCAAGCGGGATTTCCATCCTTATAAGTTTGGCACACCGATATAATATCCTTAGGGATGTATGGTGCTAACAATACTTATAAGGGCTAGGACCAGACCCAAAGTAATAGTAGAAATAGAAATGACAGAACTAGAGAATAATAATGAAATAAAAGAGGTGTGAGTTTCTTTAAAACTCAAGAGCATTACCTCTACGATGTGAATCCACTTTGAGGAGATCCCTTTACTATTGAGAGAGCTTGGCCAAAGTGCACGGAATGAAGTTACGAATGAATAAAATGTGGATAAAACCTCAAGGAATGGGTTTTTTTTTCCTTATTTTATACTTCCTATACCCCCACTATACCTTTTCTATACCTGTAGAACTATAATTTCTCTATAGTTTTTATGCTTAAGAGTTGTGTCCCCTTGTAAATTAAAGGGGAAATGCCATATTTATAGGGAAAATGGCGTCTGAACGCATTAACCAGCATTCATAACCTGCCATTTCTAAAATAGGTAAGGCTTACCTTCCAAGCGAGCCTAAACAGGTAATAACTGGACCTGTATGAGTGGGGCCACACCCGTATGGGTACTGGAGACCTGTACGGGTCCACTCTAGCTGTATGGAAGTTCATACCTATACGGGTACTGTAAGTGGATCTGTACTACTAGGCAACACCCGTACGGGTCCCTAAGGGTAGACTAGATCTCCTAATATTTGTCAAACTCTACTATGTAGTAGTAGGAACACCTTTGATGGATAATACCTATAAAAGAATGCAGTATATAGCTCTCATCATCATTTCATAAGGTGGATCACTGAAATCCAATGCTCACAGACTGCCCCTCATGGGATTATTATAAATAGGGATCTGTATGATCTCACAATATGAGCGAGGGTTTAGGAATTATACCTGAGTTGGTGATAGTGATCTGAATAAGTTCCTTTTCTCGGGAAAAACTCTTTCCTTTTGAGTTCTTTTCCTAAGGCAAACAGCTCACCTGTAACTAGCAACTTCACTAGGGAAGAAGCGCATATCCCTTTCTTAAGGTGGATCGACTTTCCTAAATGAAGTATATCTTTCCTAAGGCGTATCGAGTTTCTTGAATTATATATCCCTTTCCTAAGGCGGATGACTCTCCTGACTAGTGTATCCCTTTCATAAGGCGGATGACTTCTCGTATCCCTTTCCTAAGGTAGATCGACTCTCCTATACGTTCCTTTCCTAAGGCGAATAACTTTCTTGAATGATTTATCCCTTTCCTAAGGCGGATGACTTCTCCTCGTATCCCTTTCCTAAGGCAGATTTACTTTCTAGAATGATGTATCCCTTTCCTAAGGTGGATGACTCTCCTGACTGGTGTATCCCTTTCTTAAGGCGGATGACTTCTCCTCGTATCCCTTTCCTAAGGTGGATCAAATTTCCTGAATGATGTATTTTGCATGACCAGTGAAAAGAGACAACAATCAAACATCCAGTTAATCATTGTCTAAGCTGACACATCTTTATTCTTAATTAACTTTTATGGAAAAAAATATTTTGTCCCTTCAATTAAGAATAAAGATGTATGGATAGGGGCTCAGCCCCTGAATAAATTGTAAACTAAGTGCAAGAAATGTCGGGTTTGTCCCATTGCTCTAGGATGGAATGCCCCTTGGAAGGGTGCCTCTCAAAGAATGCCCTTAAGAGACCTGGACTATAGAGGGAATGCCCCTAGATTGAATGATTCCACTGCTAGGGAATAAGGGGATCCCCCTAGGATAGTTCTTGTAAGAAGGGAATGCCCCTAGACTAGCCTTGTCGCTGAGGAGTGCCCTCAGAGGAATGCCCCTAGGATACTTGGATAATGCCCCTTAATCGATTTTGCTACTGGGAATGGGGCAAAGTCCTTTGAAAAATCCTCTTACTAGGAAAAGTGTTTCCCTGTATTTATGTAAACTTGTGAAAAGAACTGTTCTCATTAGTAACCATTCTGAATTGACTAAGAGTCTTTGCCCCTAGTTGATTCAAGACAAAGTGGAGAAAGAGTGGGGTTGGCTCCAAACTTGAATTGGATGAGCAGCTAGTACTTACTGAGATAGAAATCTACCCCTGAATTGCAATAAAAAACCTGTACCGGTGGGAAGGACCTGTACAGGTGAGATTTTAGGGGACTGGCACCCATACGGGTGGGCGGGACCCATACGGGGTTCCAGTCGGTGGGTTAAACAACTGATCAGACCCCTCACATCCCGCCTTACACAAAACTTCCCTTTTTGCAATTCTAAGCGATTCTCATCCAAAACCTAACCAAAATGTATGAGATGATCTCGAAAACTAGCCATTTCTCCCTTAGGCTCGAAGATTTACCCCTGGCAGGTGATTTGGGGCTCCGAGAATGCCCAGCTTCTTTTAGGTATGCTTTTCATGAAGGGGATTCCTTTCTGGGGCTCACACTAGCTTCTGAAGTGCCTATAATCCCTTCCCTTGAGACTCATGCTTCTAGAAACTAGGCAATTTCACTTAATTCCCCGTTTTCCATTTTTTGAACTTTCAAAAATTCTTGAAAATTTGGCATGATATAGGGTGTTTTAGACCTTAAAATAGAGCCTAATGCATGTAACTTTAGCCTAGGATGCTTTTAGGATAGCTTTGGATGAGCTTTCATTGAATTCGGATGATTTTGGATTTTTAGGGAATCTTTTTGTGGAGCTACTATTTATAGAGGACCCATAAGGGTGAGGTGGTACCCGTACAGGTCCTAATCTTGATACGGGTACCAATGTTGTACCCGTACGGGTAGGGCTTGCCCGTATGGGTCCTGATCCTAGGGATCAAATGTCCATTTCCTTGATTTCTACCATGCTTTTATGATTTCTAACATGTTTGCTGTATTCTAACTATGTTGAATTGTAACTCTGTTTCTGCAATTTCAGTATAAGAATGTGGGAGCTCTAAGATTCTGCAGAAAATGGTACATGGAGATACGCACTACAGGGGATATTGAGCTACTGGCCCGCATTAACTCTTTCAACTTTAGCGACATCATTAGGGCCATCCCACAGGTTCCGAAGACGCTGGCTTTAGGGGCTATTTCTGCTCTAACTGAGAGGCGATCGGAGATGGCTCATACATTTCACCTATCGATTGGTGAGGTCACTATTACTCCTTCCTATATCTATACTACGACGAGGCTAGAGTGGAGCAGGGAGATTGTCCACTTTAATGTGTTCGCTGATAGGTGGCACTCCTGACCTGAGGTCAAGGCCTATATAGTTGGATTTCTTGGGCTTCGTTTGGGCTAGGTGAACAAGCTCAAGTATGGGGATCTCTATTCTTACTAGATTGGGTAGCCGAGGCCTGTTGCGGCTGATAGGAGGGATTATAATGCCAGGTCTTTCCTATTGAAGTTCCTTACTACCGTCTTCTTCCCAGTCTACTCGGGCAACCTCAACTATAGTTTGCTTACTACTGTAGAGGATCTTGCTACTATGCCTGGCAAGAACTGGTACCAGGCCATCCTGGTGTAGCTGTACTAGAGATTGGATGTTAGAGTTTGAGGCCGGCAGTCTGAGCTCAAGATCTGCCACCTGATCTTGCTGGTAATTCTGAAAGCTGATCTCTAGTGCTTTATCTTTTCATTTGAAAGGTGTTGTGACTAATCCTTTATTTTGCTTTTTAGATTTAGGCTTTTGAGCATCGGTTCATCCCTAGGCTGGGATTGCCTATGCAGCTCAAGACACCGCATATCCTCTCCCAGTGGATAGGATTTTGGCAGGATCAGCCACTGAGTACGACGCATTATAGAGAGTTCCTACACCAGCTACGCTCGGATTGGGTAAACTTCATCCCCATTAAACCTGCATTTTACATTTCAACAAACCATTAGTAGAAAATGTATTGACCAGGTTGTGATACTCACAGTGCACACATACCATGCAGGTTATCCGAGAGTAGTGGGAAAGATTTCCCACGTATGGGGCTATTGAGCGGATACGAGCTGGTGTTGTTGACTGCTGCATCATCTTAGAGTCACCATTATCCTATGAATGGTACTTTAGAAAGGGTCAAAGAGTGGAGGACCAGTGCAGTTATGGAGAGATCGGTCCCTCTTTCAATCCTAATGGGTGTATTCTGGCCTCACCTCATGCCAGGGACCGATCAGGGACTCTATCTGCTAGGCAGGGGGGCCGAGTGCTATATGAGGAGGGTTCTTATAGAGACTTTATTGATTTCTCGCTTCTCCCTCCTTATAAGAGGATTCATCATGAGGATGTCCCCTCTTAGTTTCACTGGAGTGATGATGATGATGATAATGGCGATGATGATGATGATGAGGATCCCTTGGGGGTGACCGTAGGGGCTCATTCGTGGCTCAGGGTACTGAGGGTTCGGCTAGGTCTGCTACCCCTTCTTCCTAGGTATTTTTCTTAACTCGAAGCTTTGTGAATACTTTATGATTTCTTGAAATTGATTGAGTGTGATGTCTTATGGTTACAGCCTCCTACCCTTACATGGAAGAGACCTGCTACCACTACTGCTGTTGCCCATAAGCTGCCGGTGAAGCGGTCTTGTGCTTCTGGGTTCGTGAGAGAGGGGATCCTCTGAGTTGAGCTGGATACCTTCTTTTGACTCCTCGATCATTTGGGGAAATGAGCTATCAAGGAGCTCGAGGAGTCAGTCCAGCTCATTGGTTTCACTCCTTCTAGCTCTACCCATTTAAGGAGTTTCTCGCTTTTACCCTTGTCCATTATAGTGATTGTTTGGAATGTTCCATCCTCATGTGACCCTTTATTTCTAGGTGACTATTGCTGAGGCAGAGAGGATTGCCAGGGCGTATTTTTTAGTGAGAGACCTGCTACTGGCGTAGGATGCACTAGCGTTGGTAAGTTTTACTTGCAAATTTTAACAAACTATGCATGGTGCATGCCATGACATTTATGTATACTAATCTTGTGATTCTAATGTAGACCCTGCTGGCCATAAAGCATAGTAGATCCGCCCGGGACTTGGATACTATAGAGGAGAGGGCTAGATTCCTAGAGGAGAAGCTTAGGGCTGCCACTGCTGAAGCTGATCAGGCTAGGGTCGAGACTACTCAGGCGAGGGCTGAGATAGAGATGCTGAGGGGCCAGCTGGCGATGATGACCAAGGTCAGGCAGACGCCGACCCCTTCCGATGTTGAGTTTGAGGATGATCTTTTTGCATTCTAAGTGACTCAATTAGGAGGAGGTCAGCCTGCTAAGGGTGAGGATGCTACTATGGGTGCAAAGGCATCAAGGATTAGGGACTTTTTTCAGCTAGTGGCTGGTGCTGATGGGGCCAAGGACCATGTGACCATAGATATGGATGACTTGCTAGCGAATTCCTAGGATCAGGCTCAGGAGGGTGGCCAGGGAGGGGATCCCCCGATGTCTTAGATTTGATTACTTTTGTAGCTTTTTGATACTTGTGGTGCCCTGCGTGGCTTGTTTTGAATATGAACTTTAAACTACTACTTTTGACTTTTACTTTTATGCATGTGACTTTTTAGAATCGGGACCATCGGATATTGCCGTTTTGAGAACCTAAGTTATTTCTTCCCGATGATTCTGTAGCGAAGGGATTGGGTGGTGTTCTAATTTTTGCCTAGGCCATTCGATGTGAGATGACCTATCGAACATTTATTTTTTGTGTCCTAATTTTTTCCTGGGCCGTCCTTGACGGCTTAACTCAGTGGACTTTTTCTTTTTCTTTTCTTTTTCTATTGCCTTAATTTTTGCTTAGACCGTCCTTTCAGGTTTTCAATCCAACAGGCTTTTTACCTAGGCTATCCTTTTGGGTTTTCAGCCCAGCAGGCTTTCCGACTTTTGTATGGCTCTAATTTCTTTTATGACCCATTGGTATTTTTTTGTCTTTTACTGAATGGTGCACGCAATACAAAGAACTTTTAACAAAGATGCATAACATGATACTGAAAAAAATTGATGTTCATATACCTGTGATTATTTCACTTAAAGACATGCATGCATTTATAAGACCAAGATTCTTAGCAATTCATAACATGTTTATTGATGAGATTAATTTGAGTACTTGGGCAATGGTAACAATTTCCAATGGTTAACCCCTACTTCCTACTGGTCTTTTGCAGATTTTCTAGAAAGCAACTGATGTGTTTTCTCTTGATGCCCTAACTTTTGCCTTAGCGGGCTTTATTTTGAGTTCCCTAAGTTTTGCCTGACCAATTTGCAGAATACCGATCAGTGGGTTGCACCTTAATTTTTGCCCAAGTAGTAGAGAACCACTTGTCAGGTGTTTTATTTATTTTATTCTTTATGCTGCTTTTTTTGTGATTTATTTCTTTTAACCTAAGATGATAGCGCTTGAGCCTATCTTGATTTACTAGATTCATGAATTCATTTCCATCCATATCCACAAGCTTGATTCCTCCTTTGCCAAGGACTTTCTTAACTACTAATGGTCCTTCCCAGTTAGGTCTGAACTTGCCCCTAACATCAGTGTGGACCTAACGCAACTACTTGAGAGCTAGATCACCCATCTTGAGAGGTTGTTTTAGGTATGTAACTCTATTGTTATAAGCGCAAGCCATACATTGTTGGTACATCTGCAAGTGGTTGAGTGCTTTGAGTTGCTTTTCATCTATCATGTTCAACTATTCATATCTTGCCTTTACCTAGTGTGGCTCTTTTAACTGAGCCTTGAGTGCTATACGTAATGATCTTACTTCCATTTTAATAGGTAATACTGCTTCCATCCCATATATTAAAGAGAAAGGTGTCTATCTAGTAGGTGTCCTTACATTGGTTCTATAACCCTAAATTGTAAATGGAAGTTTGTCAGCCCAATCCCTTTAAGTGGCTACTGTCTTGGATAAGATTTTCTTAATCGACTTGTTAGCAGCTTCTACTGCCCTGTTAGCTTGTAGCCTGTATGGGGAAGATCTGTGATGTACAATAATAAACTTCTCAAGTAACTCACTAGTTGCCTCTTGCAATTAAACCCCATTGTCAGAGACTATATGATGCGGAATCCCGTATCGAGCAAAAATATGCCTCTCTATGAACTTGGCCATTTTCTTGGCGGTGATATTGGTGTAAGATTTGACCTCTACCCATTTTGAAAATAATCAACTGTGACTATGATGAATTGTTGGTTGATGATGGCCGAATTTCACCAATTATATATATCCCCCATGCCAAGAAAGGCCAAGGAGTAGACAAATTATGAAGTTTGGATGGAGGTAGGTGATGTATGTCCCCATGAATCAAGCACTCATGACATTTCCTAACTCTATTCAGACAGTCAGCATTCATCGTGGTCCAGAAGTACCCCAATCTCTGAATTTTCCCTACTAAAGCCATACCGTTCATGTGCAGGCTGCAATCCCCTAAATGAACCTAGGCCATCACCTTTTTTGCTTCTTTTTCTGATAAACACCTCAATAATAACCCCTCAGCTATCCTTTTGAAGAGATCTTCATTAACTAGTCTGTATTGTGTGGCTAACCTTTTAAGGGTCAAGCGATCTAAACCTGATGACCCATTAGGGCATTTCCCTTCCCTCAGGATCCTTTTAATATCGTTGAACTAGCAACTCTTTTGCTCCCCTACAGTTATGAATTGAGTCTTCTCATGAAATAGGGAGCGAGATCTCTCCATTATGAGTGGGCAGATGGGCTGCACCTCTTCTCCTTCCCATATTGAGGCTAGGGTAGCTAGAGAATCAGCCATGTGATTCTTATCTCTTGGTATATATTAGAAGAAGCATTGATTAAATTGCCCCACTAAGTCCTAAACTGCCTCTACGTATGATCTGAGTGATCCTTCTTTGATTTCCCATTCCCCAATAACCTATTTTATTATGAAAGGGGAATCTCCCATCACCTTGACCTCCTTTACTTCTGCCTTCAGTGGGACATCAGGGTTGAAGAGACAAGCCTTATATTTGGCTCCATTATTGGTGACTGGGAATTCCAATCGCTTGCTCAGTGGGATAAATTTGTTTTGTGGTGTGACGATGATTACCCCAAGGCCGGCACCCTTTCTATTTATAGCCCTGTTGAAATACATAATCCATTCAGCCCTCTCTACTCCTACTACTGCTAACTATTCATCAAGAAAATCTAGGCTCTCCACATAATCAGATTCTATGGGTTGACTTGCCAGAAATTTAACCACCGCTCTCCCTTTGATGACCTTCTTTGTGACATACTCAATGTCAAACTCAGATAGCAATAGGAGCCAATGAGAGAGTTTTCCTGCCAATGTAGGGGATTGACAAAGATACTTCATTAAACCCACTTTCACAACTGCCTGGATTCTATAAGACTGGAAGTAATGCCTTAACTTCTTGGTTAGGCACACCATAGTAGTACATGTCTTTTCCACTATCGAGTACTTCACTTCATAATCCAACAACTTCTTACTCAAGTAGTACATAGCATGTTCACTCTTATCTTCCTATTCTTGGACCAACATCACACCTACAGATGACTCCTCTATGGCTAAGTAGAGTATCAATGGTTTACTAGGCATCGGAGGTTTCAAAATTGGAGGATTCACTAGGTAAGCCTTTATCTTATCGAACGCCATCTGACATTGATCATTCAAATCTATCGGCTGCTTTCGTTTTAATAACTTAAAGATAGGCTCGGAAACCATGGTTAGCTTCCTAATGAAATGACTTACATACTAAAGCAATCCTAGAAATGACCTGACTTCCTTTTCCATTCTAGGAATAGGCATTTTTCGAATGGCCTTAACCTTATCAGGATCAACCTCGATTCCTCTCTAACTAACTACGTGACCAAGAAGCTTCCCAGATGTAACTCCAAACACACACTTCTTTGGGGTTCAACCGGAGGTTGTACTTCTTAATCCTTGTCAAGAACCTTTCCAAGATCTCAGGATGCTCTTCTCTCATATTGGACTTGACTAGCATGTCTTCCATATAAACCTTGACCTGTTTAGGAATTATGTCATGTAGTAAATCTGTTATGGCTCTTTGGTAAGTTGCCCCTACATTTTTTCAGTCTAAAAGGCATTACCTTATAATAATATACCCCTATACAATGATGAAAGCTATCTTGACCTTATCTATGATGTCCATTAGAATTTGATTGTATCCAGAAAACCCATCTAAGAATGAGTACATTGCGGCTCTAGCTGCGCTATCTATTAGCACAACAATATGTGGTAACGGGAAATTATCTGTGGGAGAAGCCCTATTTAAATCATAAAATTCGATGCACATTTTGTCCTTTCCATCTTTCTTAGGAACTAGGACAACACTGGCAAACCATGTTGGGTACTAAATTACTTTGATGAACTTAGCTTCAAGTAACCTAACAACTTCAGCTTTGATTTTATCAGCCCATTCAGGATGTAATCTTCTCAAATTTTTTTAACTGGTTTGAACTTAGGCTCAGTGGGGATGCGATGCTCAGCTATCTAGCGATCTACCCCAGGCATATGTTCGTAAGACTATGCAAATACGCTAACATGTTTTTTAAGCACTTTTATTGTCTCTCTTTTTTTGATAGGGGTTAAGTCATTGGAAATGGTTACCATTTTTGGAGTTTCCTTTGTACCCAAATTAATGTCATGCAATGAAACATCATGAATGCTAAAAATGTTTGCGTATAGTCAGATAAATGCATGGTGCTGTTAGGTGAAACATCATATGGGTAAGCAAAATCACTACTGTGATCATTAAGATGCCCGAAGGCTACATCATTTTCATTACATAAAGTTGCATTGTCATCCTCTACAGGCAGAGGGTCTTCTTGGTCATTCATTAGGATGTGGCTCAAGTCGCGGTCTAAATCTTGCAGCTAGTCCTCGGTCAATACATCATTCACGACTTCCCTTGTGACTTGGGGCAGGTTTTTAAGTGCTTCCAGAATAGGTGTCTTCTTCTTATCCCTTAGTTGCAAAATGGTGTACATTGAAGTGGTGAGAGTATCAATGGCTTTGTCTACTTTAATTTTTGACGGGTTCTCATCCACCATTATCTTAGAGTGTCTCTCAGCCTCTATAGCAACCTCGTAACTTTCAGGGATAGACTTATAGGCCTTTGCGAATGTCATCTTGCAAAGCTGAGGTGATAATCTAAAGATGAACCGGTCAGCTAATTCCATTTCCTGTGGTTTTCTTTTAAGGGCCATCGTGATTGTTAACCATCTCTAAAAGTAGTAATGGATGGGCTCTCCACTCCATTGTCTGACAGCTATGAGATCAAATATGGATGGTTCTTCTCTTACTTTCTTAGCTTCCATAATATTCTTCCACACCTTATTTTCTACTAGTCCTGAGTTAATCATGGCTATTTCCTTCCCTCTTCTTCGGGGTTCACAAACTTTGCCTTTATTGATCAATGTAGTGATAGCTCTAAGGAGATCTTCACATATTTTTGTCGGATGACCAGGACACACAGAAATTTCCCCTCTCTTCGGGCTTTGTTGAACATATGGCTGCAGGTGATCAATCAATCCTTATTCCTTTAACTTCCTAAGATGACCAAAAGAGGAGTATCCGAAGGTGAGATGTAATCAAGGGCCATGGAATGAGCCATTTGGTCATGGGTTGCGCCATAAGGTAGACCCATGAAATAAGGAAGGATTGTTCCCTTTAGCATGACCATGAAATTTGGCAGCTGACTCGGGTCCTTGCTACGGCAAAACTGCAGAATAGCCTCTTGATGGGGTGAATGAGTCCCACTATTAACTATGCAAAGCATGGGTCCATTGGTTGAACTGACTTACCAAGCTGAGCTATGATAGTGACTGGTATAAGTGCTAGATGGAGTTATCGATCCTTGTCTTAAATTAAGGTAGTAATCAAGAAATCAGTACATGCATGGGATTTGGTATGCATTCATAAATTATAATGATGCATGGTGGGGTTAATCACAACACATGCGAAGTGATGGATTCCGTCCTTACCTATGCCCGCCGAGTCTGAGGTTTTCTTCCTTAGTTTAATCTTACACAAAAATCAGGGTACCTAAAGGGTAAAATTCTATGGCTTTCGATAAGAATAGTATAGGGACGTATCGGAAGTTGATGTAGAAGATCCCATTGTATCAAGCCTCTTTTGGAGGGAGATGACAATGAGTGCTCCACCCACTAGAGTTTCCTTAATTCGTAATAGGGCATGAGTGACACTTTTGTGAGTTTTCTAGAAAAATAAGGCACCTTGACCTAGCACTAAAAGAAGAGCGCATCTAACTAAAGAGAGAAGGAGGTAAGAAGATAGAGTGTTATAATTTTCCCAAATGATGAAAAAGAAAATAGATTGAACCTTGTAAATGATTTTCGGTGCTCATCTTAATCTTTTAAGCTTTTAAAACAAACAAGAATTTTGCAAGTTAAAAGATTATCTTCCCAGCAGAGCAGCCACTGTGAGGTGTCGATGACGTGTGGGTCTCCCTTGGTGTCTTTGTGAGTGAGGTAAGGCCCACTAGGGGGGTTTGGTTGGATTTAGGCATAATAAAACATTTTTTATTTAAAGTTTACATTAAGCCAATTTTAATGAATAAAAGAATTGAGACCCAAATCCTGATAAAATTGATAGAGTCGCCACCCAAGTTATCAACTTAGGAAACAGTTTTGGTACGGTTCCCTCTGGGTAGGAGACTCATTCCTATTGGATCAGAGATTCGGATATCGGATGAGTCACTTATTTCTCATTTAGTTGATTCAAAATTATATTTACCGCATAAGACAGTTGTAGTTTTCATCATTTAGGGAATTATCACAGAAATCCTATTTCTATCCTCTTTCACACTCGTTACATGCTTTTACATATTAAAATAAAGCATAAACAATAAATAGGGGATAAAAACTACAATCGAGGGAAAAATGGGGGAATTGCAAAGAGAACCTATACATTTATTCTAAGTTAAAAAATAAAATAAAGATAAATTCCCCTGTATCCAAAGACATTAGCACAGCTACGACACTTCATAAACAATCATTCTATTGTAAAGAACTTGATTTATTTATATGAGTTGATTTACCTGATTATTAATGAAAATGACCGCATGGCAAATGGTGATTTTAGGTTCATTCTATAAAGAAAATAGGAAAATAAAGAAAACCTAGATTCTACCTTTAGGGCCTATACCCATATGACCAATGGGGTACCCGTATGGGTATAGGGGGGACCCGTATGGGGAAAGGGGACCCGTATGGGGATGAGGGACCCGTATGGGCCTGGGAAGGCTGAGACAGAATCGGCCGCCAGATAAAAATAGCAAAGAAGACAAAAGAGGAAGAAATGGGATTCCCCTTTATATAAGTATGGCGTACCAAGATAACTAGTAAAATAGCATATTAGGTACCAACAAGGCTCATATTAATCGGGACCGGACCCAAAAGAATAATAAGGAAAATATAATGAATAATAATGCCAATAGTAGAAATAACAGTATAACCAAGCGAGATTTCCCTCCTTATGAGTTTGGCGCACCGATATAATATCCATAGCGATGTTTGGTGCCAACAATACTTATAAGGGCTAGGACCAGACCCAAAGTAGCAGTAGAAATAGAAATGACAAAAGCAGAGAATAATAATGAAATAAAAGAGGTGTGAGTTTCTTTGAAACTCAAGAGTGTTACCTTTACGGCGTGAATCCACTTTGAGGCGATCCCTTTACTATAGAGAGAGCTTGGCCAAAGTGCACAGAATGAAGTTAGGAATGAATAAAATGTGGAAAAACCTTAAGGAATGAGTTTTCTCCCTATTTTATACTTCCTATACCCCCACTATACCTTTTCTATACCTTTAGAACTATGATTTCTCTATAGTTTTTATGGTTAAGAGTTGTGTCCCCTTGTGAAATGAAGGAGAAAGGCCGTATTTATAGGGAAAATAGGGTCTGAACGCATTAAACAACATTCATAACCTGCCATTTCAGAAATAGGTAAGGCTTACCTTCTAAGCGAGCCTAAATAGGCAATAACTGGACCCACCTATATGGGTACTAGGGACCCGTACGGGCCCCCTCCAACCGTATGGAAGTTCATACCCGTACTGGTACTGCTAGTGGATCTGTACCACAAGGCAACACCCGTACGGGTCCCTAAAGGCAGACTAGGTCTCCTAATATTGGCCAAACTCTACTCTACAGCAGTAGGAACACCTCTGATAGGCAATATTAGTAAAAGAATGCAGTATATGGCTCTCATCATCATTTCGTGAGGTGGATCGCTGAAATCTTGTGCTCACACCAGGATAAAATCCTTTGTGTTTGATTTCTTAAACTATATATTTATTGCATTATTTTATTATAACTGCATCATCTGGATCCATTATCTGGATCATAATCAAACACTCTACACTAAGACTTTCTAAAGCCTGTTTATTTTGAGAAAAAGGGTCATTCACCCCCCCTTGGACCTTATAAAGACCCTCACAGGGACCAACAAGTGGTATCAAAGCAAGTGCTTGAACTAGAGATTTAACAATCTCGAGCTAAAGGTCCATATATTTGGATTCAAATATCAAAATGAGTTTCCAAAACTCATAACTCCTTCCCAAGGGTATGTCCATCACCCATCCTCCACTCTTCATCGGTGAACACTACACATTCTAGAAAAACAGGATTAAGAACTTCATTCAAGCACAAAGCATGCAAGCATGGTTAGTTATCAAGGATGGCCCTTGTGAGCCCACTCATGAAGTAGAGGGTATGATCACCCTAAAGCCATCACATTTATGATATGAGAATGATTTTCAAAAGCTGCGTGAAAATGCAAATGCTATTAACATGCTTCATTATGCTCTTAGTGCAACAGAATGTTGGGAACGGATAATCAAATTGAACATGCATAACAAGTATGGGAGAAATCTAAAAATTTTTCCTTGTCCCCAGGAACTCCTAATAAATGCATATAAATTAAATAAAGCCTTAAGTAAATAATTCTCTACCTAGGTTAGCATGCATAGGCTACGCATACCATAGTTCTAAATTATATCCTGCACATATATTTTATACTAAGCATGTTATAACTCTAAGCTATAACCTAAGTATGTTATAACTCTAGGCTATAACCTAAGCATAAAATAAACTAAGCATGCAAAATAATCTAAGCATAAATATTAAGTCTAAAAATGCTTCAAGAAAAAGACCTAATAATTAAAAGAGAAAGAAAGAAAACTTATCAGTTGAAGCGTGCCTTAGCAGAACCTTCTTGCACAAGCCTTCAAGCATAGGATAGCCTCTATGAGTATCCACACGAACCCCACTAACCAAAACCTCCCCGATAGGAAGAACTAAGAAGCCTCAAGTAGTTGCTAGACCACTCTAGAAGCCTCACCCGAAAATATAAACTAGAGGTGGTCGAATAAAATAAAGCTCCTCAAAATATAACTTGTTCAAATAACCTTTATCGTAGGAATTACTTTTGAACTTGGTGCATTTAAAAAGGGGGAGCATAGGAGCCTATTTATAGGCTTGAGGGAGCAAAATTGCTCCGATGTGGGTCATACATAATATGCACATCCCATGCGGGTTATGCCCGCGGGTCACCATGACACGCACATCCCACCCATATAGCATGCATAGCACGCTGTGTGTTCCACAAGGGAAGCCCTTGCGGGCTTGCCTTGCACGGAAACTGGGCCTCGCAACTCACCCTTATGGGCTGTGCATGTGCCGACCATTTTCATGGGCTACTGCTAACAATGCCTAGCATTGCTCGTGCACCTTTCGGTGCACTCCCGTTAACTCAAGCCTATACAAAAATACTTTTGTACTCTCGATCTAATTTAACTCGCCTTGGAAAAATTCCCCTTTTAATCCTTTTCAAATAAATATTTATTTTTCGACCCTAATAAATTAGTTACCAGTCAATGATAAATTCCTTAGCTTATAAAATTGATATAATCAATTTAGCCAATTTATTTATGACCCTAATTAATTAATCACCGGTCAAAAATAAATCCTTGGTCCAACCAAATAATAATCTAGTTATTATCATGTCATATTTTTTATAATAGAATAAATCTATTAGTTCTTTACACAGTCTGATGAAGGTCCAATGTGTGTGACCTTATAGGATCCTAAAGTATTGAGCTGTTAAGGCTTAACCAAGCCTTGTTCTAATGGAACCATTGGCTCAAGGTTCCAGACCGTGAACAGAACTCGATTACCATAAACGACTGTAGTACGCCTCTTGCAAGGCTCTACCATCCCCCATTACTCGGAATGTCATTTATGCTTATGAATTAATCCCGGTTAATGCAATAGTTGTCTAATGTGATGAACTCCTTCCATTCTTCAATATTAATACCATCTGGTTTATAGGGTTCGGTTAAAGTGTTAACCCACTAATAGCAAGGCTGCTCTAAGCTATCCCAATTATTAACTTGTTACTGAAGTATATTGCCTTTTACTATAGTATACTTGACTAGAAACCATTTCTATCAAACACATACTCTGATCAGAGGTTTATAGCAATCATCACTTCAACAAGTGCCCAGGTACAACTCCTAAATATATCTGGAGTGATGGATTCTTTCCGACTACTCAGCTTACCAACGTGTTGTCACCACTATACCCGTAATCACCCATTACACCCTAAATTAATGAGTGTACAGGAGTGACCCAAATTATAGCAATAGTACCACACAAGGTAACTAGTATCTCAAGTATGAGGATATTTACAAAGCTTATTGCATGAAGATAAAAATTAATTGATATATATAGCAAATTGATCTTACTGCGGTTTCTAATATATCTCTCAGATATATCCATGTGTCAAACTTAAGGCACAACCTTCAGTCCTTAGGAGATTAACTGCTTGGACCCTTTCCTAGAAAGTTGACCGCATGCTAGTCTTTCCTCTTCATCAATATCCTTTCTTGATGAAACTATGACTAGGGATAGTTTAGACATAATCATAATTGCACATAAAGCAGGTTCCACCAAATATAGTCCAACTATAATTTCTCTAACTTCATGCTATGATACGTCAAGGACTTTTGTAAACATACATCAATGAATATATTTAACCAGTCATAATATATTTATAAACACATTGATATAAATAAAATATTAAATGCCTTTATTAATTAAACAGAATATTCATACTATTACATAATTAAGATATATCGCCCTAATTACTTTAAGGGCATACATCATATCCAATAAACTCCCACTTGCACTAAGGACAATTAGCCATATGTCTTAATCCATATGCTTTAATGTGCTAGTCATGTTTGACTTGAGTCAATGGCTTCGTCAGACCAACCACGAGGTTCTGATCAGTGGGTACATATTCTAGTCTTATTATCTTAGCATAAAAAATCTTCCTGATTATATGATACTTTCTGGATACATGTTTGTTTTTCTGATGAGACCGTGGTTCCTTTGCTTGAGCTATAACACCATTGTTATCATAATACAAATTCATTAGATCAACAGCCTCAGGCACCACCCTGAGATCGCTAATAAATCCCTTTAACCAAATAGCTTCTTTTGCCACTTTGCATGCAGCAATGTATTCAGATTCCGTGGTTGAATTAGTAGTAGTTTCTTGCTTGGAACTCTTCTAGCATACCACCCCTCCATTTAACACATACACAAAACCTTATTGAGGCTTAAGTCATCCTTGTCAGATTGAAAACTCGTGTTAGTGTAACCTCTGATTGTAAGGTCACTTCTCTAAAAATCAAGAACTCATCCTTAGTCCTTCTCAATTACTTAAGAATTGCCTTGACAACCATCTAGTGCTTTTCACCTAGATCTGACTTATATCTGCTCGTAAAGCTCAAAGCTTGAGAGACATATGGCCTAGTACGTATCATACCATACATGATGGATCCTATTATGGATGTATAGGGTATATCTTTCATGCGCATTCTCTCCTGAGCTGTCTTCTGACACTCAGCCTTAGATAGGTTAATCCCCTTTGTCATCGGGAGATAACCTTTCTTAGTATGCTCAAGGTTGGACCTATTCAATACCTTATCTATATATGTACTTTAAGAAAGAGCTAACAACTTCTTCGATTTATCCCTATAGATCTTTATACCTATTATAAATGTTGCTTCTCCAAGGCCTTTCATGGAGAACTTTCTTGACAACCATACTTTAACATTTTGAAGAAGAGACATATCGTTTCCTATTAGTAGAATGTCATCGAAATACAATACTAAGAAAATGATTGCACTACTACTAACCTTCTTATAAACACAAGGCTCATTAACGTTTGGACAGATATCCAGTTCAAGGATTGTCTAATCAAACCTCATATTCCAACTCTAGGATGCCTGCTTAAGTCCATAATTAGATCTTTGTAGCTTGCATACCTTTGAGCCATTCTGAGATGTAAAACCCTTAGGTTATGTCATATACATATCCCAGTCTAAATCCCCATTCAGGAATGCTATTTTAACATCCATCTACCAGATTTTATAATCGTAATGAGTAGCAAGGGTGAGAAGTATCCTTACGGATTTAAGCATGGCAATCGGTGAGAAAGTTTCATCATAGTCGATACCTTCACGTTGACTATAACCTCTCACAACCAACCTTGCTTTATAGGTAATTACATTATCTATGTCAGTCTTCTTCTTGAAGACCTATTTACACCCAATCGGTCTAACCACTTGCAGTGCATCAACCAAATTCCAAACTTGGTTCTCATACATGGAATCCATTTCTAATTTCATGGCTTTTAACCATTTATCAGAATCTGAGCTTTTCATTGCCTCATTACATGTCCTTGGTTCATCATCCTCCATAAGATATAGTTCCTTGTCATCAGTGATGATAAACCCATATCTATCGGGACCCTTATGAACATGACCCGATCTTCGCAATGATTGTGTTTCGACAGGTTGTTCTTGGATCATACTTTCTTCTATATCTAGAATGGGGTCAATTAGTTGATTGTCAATTTCTTCATCATGAACCTCCAGTTCAATATTGCTCCTATTGAATTTCACAAGTAAGTGTTCCTTTTCTAAAAAGTGAGCATTCCGAGACACAAATACCTTTTGTGCTTTAGGTTGGTAAAATAGTTATCCAATAGTTTCCGCTGGATATCTAATGAACAGACACTTATCATATTTGGCGTTTAGCTTATTTATCGCTATCCTCTTTACCATAGCAGGACAACCCCATACTCTTAAGTGACTTAGAGATGGCTTCTTATTACAGCATCTTTTGTATGGTGTAAAATCAACTGATTTAGAGGGCACTCTGTTTAATACATAAACTGCGCTCTCTAGTGCATATTCCCAAAGGATTTACTAAGATCTGTATGGCTTATCATGGACCAGACCATATCTAATAAAGTCTGATTCCTCTTTTCTGATGCTTCATTATTTTAGGGTGTATAAGGAGGGGTCCACTGGGGAACTATCCCATTTTCATTTAGATAATCCTGAAACTCCTAACTTAAATATTCTCCACCTCGATTCGATCGAAGTGTTTTAATACCTTTCTCAAGCTATTTCTCTACTTCAGCTCTGAATAGTTTGAACTTTTCAAAACTTTCAGACTTGTGCTTCATCAAGTATAAATAACCATATTGTGAGTAATCATTAATAAAGGTTATGAAGTAGGAGTATCCTCCCAGTGCCTGAACACTCATTGGACCACACACATCAGTATGTATAAGTTCCAATGTACTCATGGCCCGTTCACCCTTTCATTGAAAGGGTAACTTTGTTATTTTACCTCTTAAACAAGGTTCGCAATCACCATAAGACTCCAAGTCTATTGGGCCCAAGTCTCCACGTTTATGCAACTTGGTTAAGCGATCCTTGTTTTTGTAGCCTAAATGACAATGCCATAAGTAGGAGGAATTCTCATTATCTAATTTAACTTTCTTCACATTATTTATATTAAAAACTCCTGTTTTAGTATTAAGAACATAAATGCCACTATTCAATATCCCATAACCATAAAGAACATTATTCAAACGAATCTGACAATTATTATTCAAAAATAAAATCTCAAATCCTACTGCTGCTAAACACGCAACAAACATAATATTCTTAGTAACACTTGGAATGTAGTAACGATTATTCAAGGCTAAAACAAGTCCACTTGGCAAAACAAGATTAAAGCTTCCTACGGCTAATGCAACAACTCTGGCTCCATTTCCCACACGTAGGTCCATCTCCCCTTTTGTAAGTTTTTTACTATTCCTTAGTCCCTACATAGAAGTACAGATATGAGAACCACAACTAGTATCAAGACCCAAGTGGATTCATGTGGAAAAGTAGCAAAGTTTTCAATTACAAACATACCTAAAGTAGATGCCTCTACAGGCTTCTTCTTTAAATGTTCAGAAGTAGGATCTTTACAATCCCTCTTCTAATGTCTTGGTTTCCCACATTGGAAGCAGACATACTTAGATGTCTTCTTTTCTTTCTTCTTCTTACTGATTCTTTTCTTGGCACCTAGTGCCTACTTCTTTTTCTTAGAAGCCTTACCTTTCGCAACCAACAGTAGAGGTTTCTAATCTTTCTTGATATGAGGTTCTACTATTTTCAGCATGTTGATTAATTCAGGGATAGTAGAATTAATCTTGTTCATGTAATAGTTAGTCACGAAGCCTGAGTAACTATCTGTCAAGGACATCAACACAAGGTCAATGCTCAAGTCATGATTCATCTCAAATCCCAATCAATTCAGCGTCTCAAGGTATCCTAAGAGTTTCAGTACATGCTGAGAGGTAGAGGTTCCAGCCTGCATCTTGGTTCTAAAAAGGAGCTTGGAGGTCTCATACCTCTCTGTCCTTTCGCGCTCCGAAAAGAGCTCTTCAAGATGGTGAACCATGTCCTCCAAGGCATGTTCTCATGTTATTTCTGAAGCTCAGGATTCATGGACCCCAACATGATACATATGGCAGTCTCACGATCTTTCCTATGCTTTAACCAGGCCTCATGTTCTACATGATCCTCAACATTTGGTTCAACAGGGAAAATTTCACTTAGAACATAGGCAATTCCCTTGTATCTGAGAATTATTCTTATAGCTCGGAACCAATCAGAAAAGTTTGAGCCATTTAATTTGGTGTCAAGTAACATATGGAGATTAACATTAGAAGTCATTTTCAACCTAAGATATAAGAAAATAAAAAGAGTTTAGATATTAGTTTAAGTACATGTATTTAATATAAGGACTTTTAATTAAATACATTAGTCCTACTATTTTTTTCAAAATTTACAATAGCATATTCTATTAAATTCGGGAATTTAAGCCCAGCTAAACTTCTTAGTAGGTAGCGTCCATAACTAGTCCATTATGACCCCCAATTTTATGAGTTAAGTCACAATGGTAAGTTATGGTTGGAATCCCATTCCATTTCCATCATATGCAATTGCTAATTCATTCAAGTTCCCTAATCCCTAGTGATGTGGCTCTTATATTAGCATCTCCTTGGATATGTCTCAGAGCTGGGCCTAGCCCCCAATTTTACGGTAGACTACCCTAGTTCTATTAAGGCAGACCATATCCCAAACTTTACAACCAATCAATGTGGACTAGAAGGAACGCTTTGCATAGCACTTTGATAGCCTAAAGAGACCGTATTATAAATTTGAGTAAAGAAGACTATAACTTACCTTAATATATTTACTTTTAGATTTTATTGGTGTTAAATGTCTCACCCAATCTAGGATTTTATCAGATGGACAAAATTATATAACTTATATTAATTCAGGGAATTTTAAAATTAATTTATAAGGTCCAACCTTAGGTGGGTTCAGTTCTTTATTATAATTATTCCATCAACCTAGATTATATGCAAAAAAATTAATAATTTATTTGTTATATTTATATTGCATTTCCTCTAAGCTGTTATTCAATAAATTTAATTTTTTTACTTTGTTATAGAAATATATATAAGCACCATCTTATATACCAAAAATAAATTAGTCCATATTTAATCCCCCGGTTGGTCAATTCAATCAGCACCGATATAGGTTCCCAGGTAGGAGAGGTGCCCTTGAAGTGAGTAGACATCAAGTCCAATCCTTAGCCAGAATAAATACGAGCAAAAACTTGAAGACCAATGAATTCTCTTGAACTAATAAATTTCGTTCTTCCAATTCATGTAAATTGGAAGCATCTATAACCCATGTAATTTAAATAAATTATTGAAACTTGTATAATTTGAGTAAGTTGAGCAGGCTTATTCAAAATTATTCATAACCATTTTCCAACCTTGAAATGAAAGGCATAGGTTCATATATATTATTCCAAACAATTAAATAAACAAATCATTTCATATAGAAAATAATATTCAGTTTGCTTCTAATTTAATTATGCACTAAATAGGCAGGCTCTGATACCACTTTTAGGAACTAATAGTCAAATTGAACATGCATAATATGTATGGCGGAAATTCAAAATTTTGTCCCTGTACCCAGGAACTCCTAATAGATGCATATAAATTAAATAATGCCCTTAACTAAATAATTCTCTACCTAGGTTAGCATGCATAGGCTAGGCATACAATAATTCTAAATTATAACCTAGCACATATATTTTATACCAAGCATGTTATAACTCTAAGCTATAACCTAAGCATAAAATAAACTAAGCATGTAAAACAACCTAAGCATAATTATTAAGTCTAAAAACGCTTAAAGAAAAAGACTTACTAATTAAAAGGGAAAGAAAGAAAACTTACCTATTAAAGCTTGATTTAGGAGAACCTTCTTGTACAAGCCTCCAAGCGTAGGATAGCCTCTATGGGTATCCACACAAACCCCACCAACCAAAACCTCCCCGATAGGAAGAACTAAGAAGCCTCGAGTAGTTGCTAGACCACTCTAGAAGCCTTACCCAAAAATATAAACTAGAGGTGCTCGAATAAAAATCAAACTCCTCAAAATATAACTTGTTCAAATAACCTTTATTGTAGGAATTACTTTTGAACTTGGTGCATTTGAAAAGGGGGAGCATAGGAGCCTATTTATAGGCTTGGGGGAGCAAAATTGCTCCCCCACTTTCGATGTGGGATGTGCATAACCGGCACAGCTCGCCCACACAGCGTGCATAGCACGATGTGTGTTCTACAAGGTAAGCCCTTGCGAGCTTGCCTTGCACGCGAGTTGGGCCTCACGGCGCACCCTTATGGGCTGTGCATGTGCAGCCCATTTTCATGGGTTGCCGCGAGCAATGCCCAACATTGCTCGCGTACCTTTCGGTGCACTCCCGTGCACCTGAGAATGCCCAACATTGTACGCCTTAGCAAAATTTCCCTTTTAATCCTTTTTAAATAAATATTTATTTTTCAACCCTAATAAATTAGTTACCGGTCAAAGATAAATTCCTTGGCTTATAAAATTGATATAATCAATTTAGCCAATTTACTTATGACCCTAATTAATTAGTCACCTATCAAAAATAAATCCTTGGTCCAACCAAATAATAATCTAATTATTATAATGTCATATTTTTGTAATAGAATAAATTTATTAGTTCTTTACTCAGTCCGATGAAGGACTAATGTGTGTGACCTTATAGGATCCCGAAGTATTGAGCCGTTAAGGCTTAGCCAACCCTTGTTCTAATGGAACCATTGGCTTAAGGTTCTAGACCGTGAACAGAACTCGATTTCCTTAAACGACTGTAGTATGCCTCTAGCAAGGGTCTACCATCCCCCATTACTCGAAATATAATTTATGCTTATGATTTAATCCCCGGTTAATGCAATAGTTGTCCAATGTGATGAACTCCTTCCATTCTTTAATATTAGTACCATCTGGTTTATAGGGTTCGGTTAAAGTGTTAACCCACTAATAGTAAGGTTACTACAAGTTATCCCAGTTATTAAATTGTTACTAAAGTATATTGCCTTTTACCATAGTATGCTTGACTAGAAACCATTTCTATCAAACACATACTCTGATCAGAGGTTTATAGCAATCATCACTTCAACAAGTGGCTAAGTACAACTCCTTAATATATTCAGAGCGATGGATTCTTTCCGACTACTCAACTTACCAACGTGCTATCATCACTATACCCGTAATCACCCGTAACACCCTAAACTAATGAGTGTATAGAAGTGGCCCAAAGTATAGCAACAGTACCATACAAGGTAACTAGTATCTTAAGTATGAGGATATTCACAAAGCTTATTGCATGAAGATAAACACTAACACATTTATATATATACCGAGTGTTTATCTTATTGCGGCCTCCAATATATCTCCCAGATATATCCATGTGTCAAACTTAAGGCACCACCTTCAGTCCTTAGGAGATTAACTGCTTGGACCCTTTCTAAGAAAGTTGACCACATGCTAGTCTTTCCACTTCATCAATATCCTTTCTTGATGAAACTATGACTAGGGGATAGTTTAGACATAATCATAATTGCACAGGAATCATGTTCCACCAAATATAGTCCAACTACAATTTTTCTGACTTCATGCTATGATGCGTCAAGGACTTTTGTAAACATACATCAATGAATTTATTTAACTAGTCATAATATATTTATAAATACATTGATATAAACAAAAGATTAAATGCCATTATTAATTAAACAGAATATTCGTACTATTACATAATTAATATATATCGCCCTAATTGCCTTAAGGGCATACATCATATCCAACATAGAATTCAATAAGATATCTGGATGTGAGACTGCAAAAGAGATCTGGGAGAAGCTGGAGGTAACCTATGAAGGAATAAGTAAAGTGATTGAAGCAAAGATTGATCTACTCCAGCAAAAACTTGAATCCGTCAAAATGGAGCCAAAAGAATCCATCAGTAGTATAAACACTAGATATACCAATCTAGTGAATAAGATGAAGAGGCTTAGAAAGGAGGTTTCTGAAGTTGAAATGCTGAAAAAGGTGCTCCATAGTCTCACCAAGGAGGGGGATAAAAAAAAGAATGTTATTGAGGAAGCTCATGACTTAAATGTTTGTAGTTATGATGAGCTCATTGGCAACCTCTTAAATCAAGAGCTGTCCCTGGAGAGATATAGCCAATAGGAGAAAACCCTAAAGAAAAGAAGAAAGCTATTGCACTAAAGGCAGAATCCACCGAATGAGCCTCACCCGGAGAAGAAGAGCAAATCATGGAATCACTAAGCACTAAAGATCAACTTGCTCTTTTAACTAGAAAACTCAACAGATTCATACAAAAGAAGGATAGAAGGAAATCAAGAAAGTATGAATCCCAAAAATCAAAAGAAGGCACCTCCAGAATAAGACAGGCCTAGAAAGAATTCAGAAGAAAAGAAGGATCCGGAAAAAGAAGTTGCCTGTTTTGAATGTGGAGAAAAAGGCCATTTCAGAACAAAATGTCCTAAGCTTAAGAGAACCAAGAAGTTCAAAAAGAAGGCAATGGTGGCTACCTGTAGCAACAGTAAAGAAAATATTACCTTATCTTCAATAGAAGAAGAAGAGACTGCCAACTGTGCATTCATGGCACTAACTAATCTGAAAGTAAAGCAATCCGAAAGGAATGCCTCTAAGTAAGAAGTAGTGCAAATCAAAGAATCAGAATCAGAAATAGCAAACACTGAGGTAAACTCTTATTCTAATTCTGCTTTGAAGTTTGAGCTTGTTAGAGCTTTATCTATTGTGATCAAGAGTGTAAAGAAGAATGCAAAAGCAATCAAGTCCTTGGGAAGACAAGTGTTGGAGATTGTTGAAGATAATGAAGCCTTGGCACAAGATGTCAACTTGACAGGAATAACTAAGCATATTGATGAAGTTGAGGAGAACTACCTGATGAATCAAGTGCAAAAGCTAAGTGTAAATTTGATTGATCTGGATAGAGAAATAGCCTTGATTAAGGAGGCTTCTGGATGGAGACCAGATCCTCCATAAAGAAGGAAAAATCCAAGGTAAGCTATATAAAGAAATCAACCTCAAGCTGCCAAAGGTAACCCTAAACCTTTTAATCAAAAGGTAAAGGAGGTTAGCAGGCAAACACGAGCACAAAGATATACTACTACTTAAAAGGGAAAAGCTAAGGTGGTTTACAGTCAACAACTTGCCAATAAGAAGAGGAATTATACAGCAGAGATTGCACCTCCAACTAGCCTCCAAACACATTTCGGACCATCCACAAGTATGCAAGAAGCTGGATATAAAGGAAACTATGGGAAGAAGGATCTGGAAAAGATTAAAGAGAAGCAAAAGCAGAACATAAACATTTCAGAGTGCAGGTTTTACGGGAAAAACAATCATATTACTAAATTATATAGATTCAAAAATGGTTATTATGATGTTTATCCTGGGTCTGAGATGGTTATTAACCCGAGAGGACCCAAATCTGATTGATTTCCCAAACCCACTTGATCTGTTTTATAGGTATGCCTTAGATCCACAGTAGATCAACACATTTGGTACATTGATAGTGGATGCTCAAGGTACATGACAGGTGATGAGAAGGCCTTCATTACGTTAACCCAGAAGAAGGGAGGCAAAGTGAGCTTTAGAGACAATCAAAAGGGACAAAGCATTACACCTGGAACTATTGGATCTAAATTAAAGATAAAAGATGTCTCACTGGTTGATGGACTGAAATTCAACTTACTAAGTGTAGCCCAACTCTATGATAAAGGAAGAAAAGTCACATTTGATTTCGGAGGCTGCTCAATCTATGATAGTAAGTCCAATCAGCTTATTCTTTATGCACCTAGAGTCAATAATATCTATTTTGGTAACATTAAAAATGAGAAAAAAAATATCTGGTTGGTGTCTAAAGAAGAAGAATCATGGCTACGACACCGGAGGTTGGGACATGTTAGCATGAACCTCCTATCCAAACTATCCAAAAAGGAATTGGTAGTGGGTTTGCCTAAGGTCACTTTTGATAAGGAACATCTATGCACTGCATGTCAATTAGGTAAATAGCATAAGAAAAGTTTCCCTTCCATATCCTACGTTCCATCTAAAAGAGCACTTGAGCCTTTGCATATTGATCTCTTTGGTCCAATCAAACCATTGAGTTTAGGTAGAAGAGAATACACTATAGTCATTGTTGATGATTATTCTCGATATAACTAGGTGCTCTTGCTTGCAAACAAAGATGAGTCCTTAGACCAATTCTAAAAAACATTCATCTGGATAGAAGTATAATAGGGCATAAGCATTGTATGCATCCAAAGTGATAATGGTGGAGAGTTCAAAAATAGGCAGTTTGCTGAATTTTGTGACTCTAAGGGCATTGAGCATAACTTCTCTGCCCCTCACACTCCTCAACAGAATGGAGTTGTTGAGAGAAAGAACAGAACTATAGTTAAGATGGCTAGAACAATGCTAAATGAGAATTGTTTGCCAAAATATTTTTGGGGAGACGCCGTGAATACAACATGTTATATTCTAAATAGAGCTCTTATTAGAAAGACCATAGAAAAGGTCCCATATGAAATCTATAAGGGAAGAAAACCCAAAACTGGGCATTTCAAAGCATTTGGATGTAAATGTTACATCCTAAATGATAGAGAGCAACTAGGAAAAATATGATACTAAATCTGATGAAGCAATTTTCCTTGGCTACTCAACACATAGTAAGGCTTACAAAGTCTTCAATAAACAAACCCAAACTATGGTAGAGTCTATACATGTAAATTTTGATGAGACTAATCCTGCAGGTAAGAAAAGTTCCACTTTGGAAGATCCAATTTCGGAAGTTGAAAACTCTGGAGAAAAGAAAGAAGAAGAATTTTCTGACTCATTCCATATCAAGGAGTACAAAGATGAAGATGAAGGAATATCTTTCGAACCAGAAATACAATAAGTTAATCTCAACCCACGAGAGATTGACTTTATTGAAGGCCAAGAAGGAGTGGTCGAACCTGAAGTGGAGCAAGTCCCAGCTCAAAATGAAGGCCTATAAAGAGAGATCCGGACACACAAAGATCATTCCATTAATAATATTCTGGATGATGTTCAGAATCCAGTAAGAACTAGAGGTCAATTCAACAGGATGATGAGCCATCCTGTTTTTGTCTCTCTCATTGAGTCAAAGAAATTTCAAGATACTGAAGGAGATAAAAGTTCGATAATGGTAATGCAGGAAGAGCTAGATCAATTCACCATAAATGATGTATGGGATCTAGTGGTACATCCAAAGGGAAAGTCAATCATTGGCACCAAATAGGTTTTCCGAAATAAACTGGATGAATCCAGAGTAGTGGTAAGAAACAAATCAAGATTGGTTGCCCAAGGCTACAATCAATAGGAATGGATTATCTTTGAAGAAACCTTTGCCCTTGTAGCAAGACTGGAAGTAATATGGATTCTATGTGCTTTTGCATCATTCAAGGGATTCATATTATTCCAAATGGATGTAAAAAGCACATTTCTCAATGGAGTCATCCAGGAAGAAGTCTATGTGAAGCAGCCACTTGGATTTGAAAACCCAAAGCATCCGGATCATGTGTACAGGCCAAAAAAGGCTCTTTATGGACTAAAGCAGGCACCCAGAGCTTGGTATGAGAGATTAATCTCATTCCTTATATCCAAGAATTAGATCAGAGGTAAAGTAGATATAACACTTTTCATCAAGATGAAGAAGAATTATATTATTCTAGTCCAAATCTGTGTGGATGATATCAAATTTGGAGCCACTGATGAAAAGATGTGTGAAGAATTCAGCTCTCAAATGCGAAAGGAATTTGAGATGTCTATGATGGGAGAATTAAATTTCTTCCTTGGTTTACAAATCAAGCAAAGTTCGGATGGGATTTTCATTAATCAATCAAAGTATACTAAGGAGAGCTTGAAGAAGTTTAAAATGGACAAGAGTGAACCTATGTCCACTCTAATAGGATCAGATACAGTCCTATCCAAGGATTGTGAAGGAGAAGATGTTGATCAGAAGCTCTATAGAGGGATAGTTGGCTCACTCCTATATTTGACAGCCAGCAGACCTGGCATACATTCTTAAAGCTGTAAAAAGGATCCTTAGATACCTACTAGGAACCACTAAAGTAGGGTTATGGTATCCTAGTAATGGAAATTTCACACTCCAGGGGTTCACTAATGCAAATTATGGCAGAGATACTCTTGAGAGAAAGAGTAAATCCAGAGGTTGCCATTTCCTTCGAGATTGCTTAGTATCATGGTACAGCAAGAAGAAAACTTCAGTTGCCTTATCAACTATAGAAGCAGAATATATGGCAGCTAGAAGTTGTATAGCTTAACTCTTTTAGATCAACAAACAACTTAAAGACTATGGAGTTCAATCCGGATGTGTGGATATTATGTGTGATGACAAAAGTGCTATTGATGTGTCAAAGAATCATGTACTCCATAGCAGGATAAAGCATGTGAACATAATACATCATTTCATCATGGATCATGTGATGAAGAAGGATATTGCACTAGTATACATTCCAGCCAATGAGCAAAGAGCAGATATCCTTACTAAGCCCTTAGGCATAGTTCCCATTCATCTATGGCCTTAGCTTCCTTAGCCTTTTGGCTAAGCTATTCTTTCTTCCTTAGCCTTTTGGCCCACTGCTTCCTTAGCACGAGATCAAAGTCTTGGCAAGAAATTATGAATGTAGCATTTCTCCTTTTGTTCGGAAAAGGCAAGGGCTCCAACTCCTTTAGTTTAGGAAAAAGTGTTCCATCCCGGCCAGCTCCGATTCAATCTGCCCCCCGGCTGGGAGGCATTTACCTCTGCCACTGAGTGAAGATCAATTTGGGAAGCTAAGGGAGTCAATTGGTATTTCAAAACTAATTTGAAGTTAATCCGGAAGACAATCCAAGATCAATTTGGATCCTTGGTAAGACAAATCTGGAAGAGAAGAAACGTTGGAGAGAAATCTTATCCAGAAGAAACACTCCCACGTATGAAGATAATAATGACATATGGTAGTAAAAGCACTTAAAGGTAACTGTCACTTTTTGAATTTCAAACGTCTATTGGGGGTAACACGTACAGTAAATTTGATAGTTTAATTTAAAAAATAAGCAGTTCCCATATTCTTCTGTTAAACTGAATTTACCTCTCTATTAAAAATTCAATTGCCATATCATTAATCAAGCAAAATTACCGGCGTCCGAATTACCAAACTGCCCTCGCTGTGATAATTCTATATAAACCCCTCAAAATCACCCTTCTTCACTATGCAAGCAACTAAGTACTATTACTCTGCAAAATTCAAAACCTAAAACCTATTTCTTTTAAATTCCTTCTCAAATGGCCGTAATCATGACACTAGAAGGACCTGTAATGCTTCCTACCCAAAACATCTTCTCAGAATTCGATATGAAAGATAAAGATTTCATCCCTATTGACTGCCAACCTTCTAATGTTGTTATCCCCATGAGTTTTTTAGGTGATAACTTCCTGTTTGTAACTGATCCTTACTCCCGACTAATTGAGGATCATCATCTGAAGGATTTTCTCAAGATAAACTGCCTAACATATCCAGATTTGGTCAGGGAGTTCTATAATAATCTGAGAGCTAACAAAAAATTTGACGCTCTACGAACTAAGGTTCAAGGAAAGGAGACCACAATCACCCTGGATTTCTTTGAGAAATCACTTAATATGAAGAACGGTGGAGTGTTGATGAGAGAAGATGGAGATGAGACTAAGGTGAAGTATGATATGGAGATGTGGCTTCCGGAGAGATATATTAGGGTAAAATTCTCAACTTATTGGCCCTAAGTACCAAGATACCTTTAGCATGTGCTGGCGAAGTTAGTCCTGATCTAGAAGGGTTAATTAACCATACAACACTATGTGTTACAACACTAGGTAGAGTGCAGAGAAGTAAATATGCCAATACTGATAATCCACTTCCTAAAACATCACAGAAATTTCTATGGTGCTCTGATTATCCGAATCCTCTAGGCCTTTAGAATTAACCTCAATGGTTTTAATAGTGTTGCTAGTAAAGCCAACCTCCAAAAGATTTTTGTAAACCTAAGGTTCAATGAGACCTGGGATGACGATAAATCTAAGAGGCTAAGGGATGAGAAGAAAAACAAGACCCGGGGAGCTACCAATCTAGAAGCAAGTAGTCTGGTACCTAAGAAAGCTAAAACATCTAAGCCTAAGATAAAGAAGGAATTGGCCCTTGTACTAGTGGATGAGGAAGTAAACGAAGACAAGTAAACACTCACAGAACTACTAAATAATCCCCCAACCAAGCAGAAAACTAGGGGGGAGTTGATTAAGGCGGCTGCCAAGAAGGGGAGAAATGTTATAACTCCTGAGATTGAAGTGGAGAACATGCCCTCAGTGTAAGACAATTGAGGCCGAAAGGGAAAAGGCCAAATAGACTCTAGAGGAAATGCAGTCTAATCTAGAAGATGATGAAGATACGAAAGCTGAAACCCTAAAATCTAAGAGAAGGAAGTTTGTTAAGAAAGGGCTAACATTTGATGAGGCAGCAGCTGTTAGAGAGAAAAAGAAGAAACCTGCTAGAATTTTGATTAATGAAATAGGGAAGCAGTGGATGGTCGAAGCAGAATTGGCTAAGGCTAGGATTGAAAAAGGTAAGAATGTTCCTAAATCCACTAAGATAATACAACTAGATGATCAGCAGTTTGAGGAGATAAGGCAAGCCATAAAGGACAACACTACTATCAATAAAAGGCTCATAATTGAGGGACCCGGAGGATCCTATACCACACCTATTCTTGTAGATAAAACTGACTTGGCTGAATTATCAAAGATTCTATAATCCGACTCATTTAATTTCCAAGCTATCACAAAACCCCTTCCAGAGAACCTTGTAAATATGGAAGTTGAAATCCAAGCTAAATTAAGTCCTATAAAGGCAATTATAGAGGGTTTTGAGGACATTTCCAACACGCCTGGGTGAGGTATTAAAAGTCCTGAAAAGGCATTTATAGGGATGACAGAGGATATTTCTTATCATCTAGAGGTTGAGGTGGAAGCTACTGAAGTGAGAAAGGAAGATTCAGACATCTAGGTCTCAATGCCAATTAATGAGGTAACCCCTAACAATGTCTCTCTCGATGTTTGTGTTGATTCTGCTGTTAGTGATGACACGACAGATAAAACCAAGGACAACTTAGACACTAAAAATTAAAATGTGTCTAAGGAATAAGTGCCTAACCCGGAGAATATTATTTCGGAGGAGGGACTTGGTTTGAGTTCCCATGAGCACACTTCTAAAGTGGACTCAAGGGGTGAGGCCAGTCCGCAGGAATGGTTGGATGAAAGTAGAGAAGAAAAGGATCCCTCAAGCTCAAAAGAGAGCTATATGGAAGAAGATAATAAGCCCTCCGAAAGCAGTTTTAGTTCTAGACATGACTCCTCCAGCTCATCCGGAAATAAACCTCTTAAAGCTGCTAGCCCTATAAAAATTCTTGCCGGCAATACCAAACAAGCCAAAGTCTCCGCCGCACTTAAACTCTTACAAGAAGCTACTCTTGAAGAGAATGAGGAAGGGTATGTGAAGTTGAGTCTCTGAAACATCTGCAAGCACTTACAAACTATTAAAAAATAGATTTTGGATGAATTTCGGTCTCTGGACTTGAAGCAGAAGTTGGGAGAAATAAAGCAATTAGTGCAAAAATTGGAGGAATAAGTTCTAGATTTCCCTACTCCTAGAGCAATTGTTGAAGCTGCTCTATCACAGATAACTCCAATCATAAGTGAGCTTAAGAAAAATGTTACAACAGCCCACTAGACTGCAAATCAAGCTAGCACCTTGGCCTCTAATAATTATGGCTCAGTCCTGGATAAAATTACATCCTCACCCTCCGAGCTCTCAACATACATAAAAGAGTACATAGATACCAATTTTGAATACTTGTCAAAATTCATAGAAGAAAGGGATCCCAAGCCGGCAATCACGGAACTGGGTATAGACCAGCAAGTAGTCTAGGAAATGATTGAAAATTTTTTAGATGAATCTCTCCCCTAAATCTAAGAGAAGATGCTGGATGAGATGGGCGAAGAGATGGATAGTCGCTTGGACAAACTAGAAACAATAATTAATGACTGGAAAGCCTTCGTCACAACAGAATTAAAGCTCCAATCAGAAACCATTCATAATATCCGGAGAGGAATCAGTGAAGAAATAACTCTCCTGCGAACCAGAATTAATAACTTGTCACTATCCAGATCCTCCTCTACACCATCCATTCTAGAGAGTGAACTGCTTCCGATCTTCCATAAATTGATCCAAGCCATTTGGGATTCTAGATTCATTGGTAAAAAAGGAGTGACAACATTACTAAAGGTCCTTCCCCTACTTTGACAAAAAGGATTAAGAGTTTGTGCTCCACATCAATCCTATAGTCAAATAGGCCTATACTCAACTCAAGAAAACCATCCGGCCCTATTACCTAACTTCGGCAATAGTTGATCAAATCATAGAGGAAAGGAGCAAAGGTAATGTTGACTACTTCGCATACTTAAAGCTTGGCAAGAAGCCTGGGATAACAGAACCTATATGGTAATCAACCCCAAGCTATAAACAAAAAGGGGGAGATGAGTCTAACAAGTCAATAAGGATCTAGATCCAGCAAGGGGAAGGAAAAGGAAGGAGGACCTTCTGGTGGGAATTAGTATAGCTATAATTTTGTAAAATGTTGTAATAGCTAGATTCACTATTATAAATTTCTGTATTTTATGATCAGGAACTTCATTGATGTTAACCATTGTTAACAGTAGAAGCATATATAGTGAAACAATCTAATTCTTAAAAATTGCTTCTAAAGTATAATCTATAATTGTACTAAAATAGACTTAGAAGTTAGAATTGAAAAATGTTGAGGGAGTTAGGATGCTAGAATTTTAGGGGAGTAATTGTAAATGACTAAGTATCAAAAATCATATTTAGATCATATACCCCCTTCATCTTAGTTGACTTAGGTTTTTGTTTCCATCAAATGGGGGAGATTGTTGGGAAACAATGATCCAGATCATAAAATTACAGTAAAATATCTTGATCAAGTTTTAAATAAACAAAAACTAAATCTCCTAAATCCAAATGGAAACATCTGGACTAGATCCAACCACAAGGTCATCCATTAAATACATCAAGTACCTAAGTATACACTGGAACTATCAGGTTTGGAAAGGAAATAAACTTTAATCCTTCAAAAATCAGCATCTGGAAGAACTGATTGCACTATCTCCGAAAGAATCCAGATTCAGAGATTCTGAGTCTAACAGCATCCGAAAGACTTAGATATCAAGACAAAGGGAAAAGTTTCAAAGATAGCTTTTCCGTTCACCCTTTTTGGTCTACATAGTCAAAGATCCTTTGCCCATGAACAAGACAAAAGTGATAGCTTTCACTTTTCATATAAAAGGACAAAAGTACTGACCAATAAGGAGGTGCGTCGAGCTCACACCAAAAACTTACTTGTATAAGAGTTGGTGAAACACTAAAATACAAGGAAAACGATCGCCAACATCTTTTTAGCCTCAATCCCAAGAAATTAAATGGGTCAAATTACTATCTAATGGATTGATCAATGGCGCCGGAAGCGCCGCGTACAACCTGATCAAGGGTGAAGATTTAATGCAAGCTCAACAACCCACAGTGGCTACATTTATGATAGAAGCCTATAAAAAGGAAGCTTCACTAAATGAGAAGGTTGGCTGTTTGATTTACAAAAACAAGGAATAAAGCACAAGCATTCAATCAGCTTATAATCCCTCCAAGAATCAATCAATTCCAAATCTGTTGTAAGGATTCCTAAGTGAGTTATAAACTTAAGAAAATCTAAAACGAAAACATTTGTGAAAACAAGAGTGTAAGGATCTTCAACTTAGGTGAGTTGTGAGATTGGGATACAAATTAAAGTTGGTGCTTTGAGTGGGAACTCCCTAAAGGACTCAGCTTAGATTCGAGGTAGAAGTCTAAGTTGTATATCCTGCTAAAGACTAAAGGACTCAAATAGGAGTTGGTGCTTCTAGTGGTATATCCTACATCCAAAGGGGTTACCATCCGGAGATAAGTTGTAAGGCTTAATTCCTATGAGTTATAAAGGAATCCACTAGTGAAAAAGCTCAGACGAAGGAAACTCCGGGGACTGGAGTAGGCAGGGCTGGACCACGATAAAATCATTTGTGTTTGATTTCTTTAACTATTTCTTTATTGCATTATTTTGCCATAACTGCATCATTCGGATCCATCATCTAGATCATAAAAAAATACGCTACACTAAGACTTTCTAAAGTCTATTTATTCCCAAAAAAGGGTCATTCAACCCCCCCCCCTCTGACCTTATAAAGACCCTCACAGGGACCAACCAGGGTCTACCTCAATTCCACTTTGATTGATGATATAAACCAACAGTTTTCCTAATATAACCCCAAAATCGCACTTTTTGGGATTAAGTTAAAGGTTGTATTTCTTAACTCGAGTGAGAAATCTATCAAGAACCACTGGATTCTCTTTAGGTGTCATTGATTTGACTAGCATATCAGCTATGTATACTTCCACTTCCTTATGAATTAGGTCATGCAATAAGGTTATGACAGCTCGTTGGTAGGTTGCTCCAGCATTTTTCAATCCAAAAGGCATGACCCTATACCAATAAGTTCCCTACTCAGTAATGAATGAAGTCTTAAACTTGTCGATGAAAATCTTAAGGATCTGGTTATATTCGATAAATCCATCCATGAAAGAGTACTACTCTTGCGGCACTGCCGATCAGGATGTCATTGTAAGGAAGCAAAAAATCATCTTTTGGAGTATCATTATTCATGTCTCTGAAATCCATAAAAAAACCTTACATTCCCATCCTTCTTTGGAATAGGAACAATGTTGGCTAGCCATTCTGGGTATTTAACGGCTACGAATTTGGCTTTGATGAACTTTGATACCTCTTCCTTAACTTTATCAACACACTCTAGGCATAGTCTACACATTTTCTATTTTATAGGTTTAATTTAGGGGTTAATAAGAATACAATGCTGTAATATATGTCGATCAACTCCAGGCATGTCCTCGTGCATCTAGGAAATAGCTGATACGTATGTTTTTAGGACTTTCATCAATTCTCTCTCTTATTTAGAGGATAAATTATTTGACATAATCACTATCTTAGGATTTTCTTTTGTGTTTAAATTTATCTCTTTTAATGAGGCATCATGAGTGCTAAAATCATTAAATTAATGCTAGAATGCGCATGCAGGATTGTTATCATAAACACCACAAAAATAAGCAAAGTTATTCATATTATTATGAGCATTAAAGACATTATTGTTCATGTCAAAAATATTAGAAATAGATACATAATTTTTATCTTCTTCCACTGGGGGAAGGTCTTCTACTATGGCTGAGGTGGAAGCTGCATTGAGTGAGTCTTATTTCTCATCTTCATAGTCATCCTTTTCCATGTTGTCTAGAGCATAGCCTTGCCTTTCATCAGCTTTGGCATCTCAAAAATCATCTTCTTGATCTGATCTATATTGTAACTAACCTTCTGTACCCTTAGCTGCTTCTTCATTAGCTCAAGTGTTTCCTTAGCAACTTCTACCATAAAAAACTTAGTATCTGTAATTGGTTCTGCCTTTTTAACTATTTAAGTTGATTATACTGTCAGATTGATATCCTTGAGTATGTTGATACTCGATCCTTTTCTGAATTTCTAGAAGTCCACTACATCAGTAAAGATCTCAAACCCTGGTATGATTTTGTCTCTAATATGCATTGGTTTTAGAGATCCATTATATGGCTTTTCCTTTCATTGGCTAAAAATATCTATCATTGCTAACCTGCGATACTTGGGCTTTGGGCAGTTCTTGTCTTTGTAATCTAATCCGACTAGTTTGAACTAGCCTAGACCAATGTTGAATGTTGGAATTCCCTGACAGTAAAGACCAAGACCTGTACCTGGCTTGTGATGTTGTTCTATGTACTTTTGTATCCATTCAGACCACTGACCCTTAGGCTCTATTCTCTCTGAAATGGCAGCAATATAAAATCCGCCAATCTGATTCCCCTTGATTTCTAAAGCCGTTATGAGCACAAAATTTTCCTATGCCCCTAGTTGATGATGAAAGATTGGCTGTATACTTTATTTTATCCTAATATGTTAGGTTTTGATTTATGGGAATTGGCCTCAAAAAACTGTATCCAGTCCCTCACACCCCTATGAAAAACCCTGAAAATAGTCAAAAGAGGTACGCCTATCATCAATAGGGGTACCATTATTGATAGATAATGGTACCATTATCCCCTATACCAGTACCGGTGTCTATTATTTCTCGATTAATCTTAACCGACTTAGTTCAAATTTCCTGCTTAAAATTAGCCAATAACGGTACCATTATCCCTGAAAATAGTACCGGTATCGAGTTTTTTTGCAGAATATAAATATGAATTAATTCAATTTTCCCATTCAGTTGGAGAATTAATTATTCTACCTTATTTGAAGCCTCAATTTTACTACAAATAGAGGCAAAAAATCAGTTGTTCATATAAAATCAGATCTATCAAATCTATTCTGCAACATTAGCTCTAGGAAAGTTCTTATCAAGGTTCTTTCCAAATCATTTTCGAGTTTTTAGCAAGTTTAGAATAAAGATGGGAATTCATTTTCACCTAGTTATTCTTTACCCATTTTAACCTATCTTTTCTAAATCCAACCACTCTCCACGAGGCCATTTCCATTTCATTTCAATGAAAAGGTATGCAATCTGAGGCTAAACAATCATTTCTATTTATTTTTCATTTTGATTCATTAAACTTCAATTCACATTAAATTAATCGAATCAATCTTGTTATAATTAAATTTGGTTATAAATCAATTTTCATTTACCGTTCCAATCCCAACAGTAATCATTTGACTTGAAATATAAATTATTTATAATCCATAATATAAATCATTGGTATTTCATCAATATGATATGAATGGTTTATATTCTATTTTCATAATATAAATCATTTATGTTTCCATATTATAAATTGATTATATCTCATTTCCATAATATAAATGATTTATATTTCTTTTCCATAATATAATTGATCCATACCTTAAAATGTAAATGACCTATATTTCATTTCCAATTATAATTATATTATGCCATGTTTCATTTTCCATTTTATTTTTATTTTATTTCCACTTTCAACTATATAGTTAATTTATGCTTTGTTTCCCATTTGTATCATAATTGACTTATATTTCATTTTCATTTATTTTTATTATTTTACTTTTCAATTATGTCTTATTTCCTTATCCTGCTATTTCCACTATTTGTCAATTTCATTTAATTATATTTGAGTGGGTAAAAGCTATATTGTGGGGATTTTGCTTGTGGAGTAATTGCTTGCACTCCAGGTACGACGTTCCTAAATAATCCCTCTATTTCTATTTTTCTTGATTTGTTCAATTGCCTATCATATCTGTAATTTATAATCTTCTCAATCTTTTGACTTGCTAAATTTATCACAACACTATTATGCTAGAAGAACGGCACCGTGATCTTTGACATCGACGTTGGCCAAATGCAATAATCCTGTTTTAACCTTTTATCTACAAGATAATTGCCCGAAATTAATTTGCTTTGTATTACATGTTGTAAGCATGTGGTAATTGATAAAAAGTGATGCGATGACCATATTGAAGTGGTGTGTTTTGATTAGAATATCTTCCTTTTCTTCTCATCTTATTTCTTAAAATGAATCTAAGCAATATGTTTGACATTTAATAAACAATTTTGGTACTTCAGTTTAAATTGGCTAAACAAATTGAATAAGTAATTTGACCATACCCAAATCTCTAAATTAAGGTATAGTTTTGTTCTTGGGACAATGCTATACCATAATTTTCTAGAAGAGCTAATCCTGGTGGGAACCTGTATTTTAAATTATGGATTTAGATCCATGAATCATTTTGACATTATTTTGCAAACTTGTTTTATAAATTGTTTTATGTTCTCTCCTACCAATCCTATTTATCAAAACCCCTAGCTGAGTTACCAAGTTGCCTCAGTTGCCTATAATTAATGCATTGATTGTCTCGAAAGGAAAAGTTGCCTTGGTTGACCCTAATTGACCAAAAAAGTAAATGTGGCCTGCGCCCAAAAAGTGTCACCCACTTACAACCACAATAGTAGACTGTTTGTCTGCCTCTAAAGTTACAATATCCCCTTTGAACAGGATTTTAACTTTTTGGTGGAAGGTAGAGGGAACTCTTCCTAAGGAATGGAACCAAGGTTGACCTAGAAGTAAGGAGAATGTGACAAGAATGTCTAAAATGGTGAAAATGATTGTAGATGTCACTTCCCCAATAGTAATTTCTATTTCAAATGTTCCCAAGACACTTCTCTTTGAGTTGTCTTAAGCTTTGATAACCACAAAGGATTTCTTAATAGCTTCTTCACTAAGTCCCAGAACTGGCAAAATCTGCCTTGGACATATATTAAGTGCTGATCTGCCATCAACCATAACATAAGGCATAATTCTTCCAAATACTTCTACTTTCAAATACAGAGCTCTATTGTGATAGATCCCATCATTAGGCAAATCAGATGCACTAAAGAGAATGTTTGGGATAATGCACTTAGTGATGGGAACATCGCTAACTAGTGAACAAACTTCTTCTAGCGAGGCGAAGGATGATGTCTCCACTTCTAAAAGCTTTTTGACAATAGCCATACGGTGCCCCTAAGAACTAAGGAAAAGATCACACACTCATTTTCATGGGTGTAGCCTTTAGCTAATCGGTGAGAGGGCCTCAATCCCTATTGGTGGAATGGGTTGATTGGTGGATCTGATTGCAGGTTCATTGTTATCAGTTATCTTCCCTCCTCAGGTGATCAAACTAACAAAGTTTTTTGGTTTAATTATCATGAATGAAGGGGCTTGTACATCAAAGACCTCAAATTCATCCAAGTCATGATCTACTTTGTGATCAGCCATTATGGCGATTAGAACATATTAACTGTTGGCACTGATGATTCCTAGGATTACAGCATTCAAGTTATTGCTGGTTCTAATCATGTTGATGGGAGAGGGAAATGCCCCTATATTAGGACACTTATCGTCAGATGATTAATAGATCGATTGGCTCATAGACCCTTCTCCTCTTTTCTTTTTTCCCTTTCACTGATGTGTGTACCAAGGGTGCCTGACAGAGTAATGATGATCAGTAGGATAAGGGTTCTCCTTAATCCATGACTAACAGAGTGTGGGAGATCTGATCCTGGAATGGATAGGAGGTAAATCGGCTAGAGGATCCACCCAGGTGAAATGGAACTAGAATCTCTTAAAGTGAACATTCCAAAAGGATTTTTCATACATTGGGAGCCCTTTGAACCATACAATTTCTCTTCTTTGGAGAGTAAGGTGAAAGAATTTTGGCCAATGTGCGAAGTGTACTTTCTCATATTCATCCCTTTGGTAAACTTGGAGGTGTGAAGATGAAGATGATCTTTTCCATTATAAATGAGAGTGGATGGTAGGTCACTGTCCGTATGAGGAGTCCTGCCATGTTCGCTTTCTTTGGTTAGCTCATGTTTAAGATGGATGCGCTCCCAAACATAATATTCTTAAGGATGTTACTCATCTTCCCTGATCATGCATATATAAAAGTGCATGCCTATAAACTCTTATTTTTCAAACTCCTCACTATCGATATCGTCGTTAGCGCTAGAGTCATCATACAGTGTCTCTATTATTTCATTGTCAGAGTTAGCTTCATTTTCCTATCTGGTGGGCTCCTCTTCTTCTAAAGGATCTTCTTCTATTTTTTCCTCCTCAAAATCTATTCTAACTTCTTTTTCCTAACTGGATTGAAAGACATTAGGATTATATGGTGGGATTGTAGAAGGAATATGACTACGTGTTAGGACTTTCATATCTCCATTGCGGAAGATATTGCAGAGAATTCTATTTTTGAACCTACGACCGCTCTCTAGGAGGATTGTGAGCGTTGGTTGTAGTTCATTTGAAAGGTTATCATTCTCATAAAGATCAACCATTGGTAGAATAGTAGCACCTCTATTACAAACATAGGTGTTCGAGTAGCTATTATCATCCCAACATTTCTCAGGGTCATACAACAGAGTACTTAAATCATGGATTGGCATATTGTCACCTGGAATAACTGATAGTTGTATGAAACTTTGCCCTACCTTAAAATATGGGTTGAATTAGTGAAACCTACTATGAGCACTAGATTTTAGTGATCCTTCTCACGAAATGATCATGAGAGCTAGATAATGCAATCTCTTATAGGTGTTATCCATTAGAGGTGTTCCTACTACTGCAAAGTTGTGTTTGGCCAAAGTTTGGAGACCCAGTCTGCCCTTAAGGACCCGTACGAGTGCTGCTTAGTGGTATGGTCCACCGACGGACCCATATGGGTCCCCCTGGACCTATATGGACCCACCTATATGGATCCTATTGTTTCCTATCTAGGCTTCATGGAAGGTGATCCTTACTTATTTGGGGAGAAATCAAGTCATGAATGCGATTTATTGCATTAAGACCTCATTTCACCAATAAATAGGGGCCTTTCCTCACCTCTTTGCAAAATAGATACATAATAGACACACAATACACTCAAGATATGCAATACTATAGACAAAATTCTAGCAGTTTCTATAGCTATAGAAAGGGTATAGTTGAGGTGTAGGAGGTATAAAATGGGCAGAAAACCCATCCCTTGAGGTTTCGTCCATATTTTATTCATTCCTAGCTTTATTTATTAGGATTTAGGGAGGTTCTGTCTAGATAAATACTGGCCTAAATAGTTGTAAAATCTCCATTTCAACTTCTACTTTGGCTAGACTCTCTCTCAGCAAAGGGATCGGCTCAAAGTGGATCCACGTAGTTAAGGTATGCTCCTGAGTTTGTAAGAGACTTACATCTCTATTATTTTATCATTATTCGCTGCCTCCTCTATTATATTTATTCTTTTATTCCTATTTTGGGTCTACTTCTAACCCATATGAGACTTGTTGGCACCCTATGTTCTTAGGGATATTAAACTAGTGTGCCGTACTTATACGGGAGGAAATCCCATTTTTATTTTGCTTCTCCTCCATTAATCAGTTTATTAAATTAAACTAAGGTTCTGTCTGGACCAAAGAGAACCCGTATGGGTCCCCTATACCTATACAAGTCCCCATTAGCATCCGTACAGGTACTGGCCCCCAGCAAGAACCCAGAATTCTCTTTTAATCAGTAAAATCAATCAACTCACCATTTGCCATTCAATCATTTTCACTAATAATCTAGTAAATCAACCCATGAAAGTTAAAATGTGTTTTTATAACAAAATAAGTTGAAGACTCATTATTTCTCTCCGATCCTAGAAGTCGTCTGGGCGCTATTGATGGCAGAACTAGCATGCTAACATAGTCACATTTTTCCTAATAAAATGTTTACTTATGAGATGCTATAAACTATACTAATCTTTGTGGGTGCAGGGGAATTTATTTTTATTTTCTTTTATAACTTAGAATAAATGTATAGGTTCTCTTGCAATTCCCCCATTTTCCCCCGTTATAATTTTTATCCCCCCTTTATTTCTTATGCTTTATTGTAATCTCTAAACGCATGTAACGCGTGTGAAAGAGTGTAGAAAATAGTGTTTTTGTGATAATTCCCCAAATGATGAAAATGTAACGGTTTTACGTGGCAAATGTAATTTTGAATTAACTAAATGAGAAATAAGTGACTCGTCTGATACCTGAATCTCTGATCCCAAAGGTATGAGTCTCTTGCCCAATGGGAACCATACCAAAACTCTTTCCCAAGTAAACAACTTGGGCGGCGACTCTATCATTTGTATCGAGATTTGGGTCTCGATTCTTATATTCATTAAAATTGGCTAAATTGTGCAATCTTAAACTAAAAAGGTTTCATCACACCTAAATCCAACCAACCCTCAGGGGGCCCTGCCTCTCACCTAGGGGCCAAGGGAGACCCATACGTCATCGACACCTTACAGTGGCAACTCTGCTAGGGAAATAATCTTTTAAATTGCAAAATATTTGTTTGTTTTAAAAGCTTACAAGATTAAGATGAGCACCGAAAATTATTTACTTAATTCAACCCATTTTCTTCTTCATCATTTGGGAAAATTATTACACTCTATCTTCTCTTCTCCTTTTCTCTTCAGCTAGATGCGCTCTTCTTCTAGTGGTATGTTAGGGTGCCCTTTTTTTCGTAAAACTTACAAAAGTGTCACCCATGCTCGCCAGGAATTAGGGACACTCTAGTAGGAGGAGCACTCATTGACATCTCCCTCCACAAGAGGCTTGATGCGATGGGAACCTTCTACATCCACTTCTGATATATCCCTACACCATTCTTATCGAAAGCCTTATAATTTTACCTTATAGGTATCCCTATTTCTGTGTGATATTAGACTAAGGAAGAATACCATCAAAACTGGTAGGAGAAATAAGGACAAAATCGATCATTTCACATGTGTTGTGTTACATTCCCTTATAATTAACCCCACCATGCATCGTTGTAATTTGTGCACGCATAACACATCCCATGCATGTACTGATCTCTTGGTTACTATCTCAGTTTAAGATTCGATAAATTTTCTCACTCCCAGCTCACTTTATAACTCAATTTGATTGGTCTACTCAGCCAATGAACCCAACGCTCCTCACAACTAGTAATGGAACCCACCTGCTTCGTCAAGGAGCCATGTTACAAGTTCACCATAGCAAGGATCTGAGTCAGTTGGCTAACTTCGTGGTTATGCCTAAGGGGACAATCCTCCCTTATTTCATAGGTTCACTCTATGGCGTGACCCATGACCAAAAGGTTCATCTTATGACTCTCGATGATATCTCACCTTGGGGTACTCCTCTTTCGAGCCTCTTCAAGAAGCTGAAGAAGTACAAGTTGATTGATCATCTCTGACCATATGTTTAGCCAAGGCCTGAAGAGAGTGGCAATTTCTGCGTATATCATGTCAGCCTTGATCACTCGACTAAAGTATGTGAAGATCTCCTCAAAGCCATAATGGTACTATTTAACAAAGGGAAAGTTTGCGAACCCCGAAGAATAGGGGAGGAAGTAGACATGATCAAATCAAGATTAAAGGAAGACAAGGTATTGAAGCACATCATAGAAGCCAAGAAAGCAAGGGAAGAATCATCCATATTCGATCTTATAGCTATCAGGCAGTGGAGTGGGGAACCTGTCCATGATTACTTTGAGAGGTGGATAATAGTCTTCATAGCTCTTAAAAGGAAACCTCATGAGAAGGATTTAGTGATCAATTCATCTTTGGGTTATCTCCTCACCTCCATAAGATAGCATTTATGAAAGCATACAACACCATTCTTAAAAGCTATGAAGTCACTATAGAAGTAGAAAATGCTTCAAGAAAATGGAGGATAACAATCCATCGAAGATTGAAGTGGACAAAGCTATCGATACCCTCGCTACTATAGTATACACCATATTATAATTGGGGGATAAGAAGAAGAAGCCTATTCAGGAAGCCTTGAAGAACCTGGCTTAATTCACAAGAGAAACCGTGGATGACATGTTGATCAAGAAATAATTACAAGATCTAGATAGTGACCTGACTCATATCCTGATGAATGACTAAGAAGACCCTCCGCCTGTGAAGGATGATAATGCAATCATATGTAATAAAGATGATGTAGCCTTCGGGAATCTTAATGATAATGATAGTGATTTTTCTTACTTGTTTGATGTTTCACCTTACTGGTCTATGCACTCATCTGACCATATGCATAAAATTTTTAGCATTCATGATGCTTTATTGCATGACATTAATTTACGGACTAAGGAAAATCCAAAAATGCTAACTACTCTTATAAAAAAGAGAGATGATAAAAGTGCTTAAAAACATGTTAACGCTTTCGCTTAGTCCTATGAGGACATGCCTGGGGTAGATCGCCAAATTGCTGAGCATCGCATCCTAACCAATCCTTGGTTCAAACTAGTCAAACAAAAGTTAAGAAGGTTACATCCAGAATAGCCGATAAAATCAAAGCTGAAGTTGCTAGATTATTAGAAGCTAAATTCATTGAAGTAATCGAGTATCCAACATGGTTACCAAACGTCGTCCTAGTCCCTAAGAAATATGGAAGCATCAGAATGTGTGTCAACTTTCACTATTTAAATAGAGCCTCCTCAAAAGATGATTTCCTATTACCACACATCGATGTACTAGTAGATATTACTGCTAGAGCTGCTATTTATTGGACATCAATGATAAGGTCAAGACAGCCTTCATCACAGAATGGGGAGGTATATTGTTATAAGGTAATGCCTTTTGGGTTGAAGATTGCAGGGGAAACTTATCAAAGAGCCGTGATAGCCTTACTATATGACATGATCCACAAAGAGGATAAGTTTTATATAGATGACATATTAGTGAAGTCAAACACTAGGGAAGAGCACCTTGAGATTTTGGAAAGGTTCTTGACTAGAATTGAGAAATACAACCTGCGTTTGAATCCAAAGAAGTGTGTGTTTTGGGTAACTTCTGAGAAGCTCCTAGGTTACATCATCAGTCAGTGGGGGATCGAGGTTGACCCTATCAAGGTTAAAGCTATTTGAGAAATGCCTATTCCTAGAATCGAAAGGGAAGTCAAGTCATTCCTTGGATCACTTTAGTATGTGAGTCATTTTATCGCCAAGTTAACAATAGTGTGTGAGCAATCTTTAAGTTATTGAGAAAGAAATAGCTGATAGAGTGGAATGAGCAATGCCAGATAGCATTTGATAAGATAAAATATTATCTCATGAGTACCCCAGTTCTGAAACCTCCAATGCCTGGTAAGCCATTGATCCTCTATTTAGCAATAGAGGAGTCGTCTATAGGGGCAATGTTGGTCCAAGAACAAGATGATAAAGCAGTCATGCTATCTACTACTTGAGTAAGAAATTGTTAGAATATGAGACAAAATACATAGTAGTAGAGAAAACGTGTACAACAATGGTATGGTTGACCAAGAAGTTGAGGTATTACTTCCAATCCTACAAAATTCAAGTAGTTGCAAAGGTGGACCCAATGAAGTATCTTTGTCAATCCCTCATATTGGTAGGTAAAATCTCTTGTTAGATCCTATTATTGTCTGAATTTGATATCGAGTATATCACAAAGATGGCGATTAAGGGGAGAGCAGGGGCTAAATTTTTGGCAAGTTAACCCATAGAGTCTGATTATATTGAAAATCTGGATTTTCCCAATGAGCAGTTAGCAGTAGTGGAAGTGGAAAAGGTTGAATGCATCATGTTTTTTTGATGGGTCTATGAATTGAAAGGGTACTGGTCTTGGGGTAATCATCATCACACCACAAGGTGAGGTTATCCCGCTGAGCAAGCGATTGGAATTTCCAGTCACCAATAACGGGGCCGAATATAAAGCTTGTTTCTTCAGTCTTGATGCTCTTTTAAAAGTAAGGCCAAAGGAGGTTAGGTTAATGGGAGATTCTGCACTGGTGATAAAGCATGTTATAGGGGAATGGGAAATCAAGGAAGAGTCACTCAAGCCATATGTGGAAGCCGTTTGGGACTTATTAGTGCAGTTTAGTCAATGTTTCTTCCAATATATACCGAGGGATGAGAATCAGATGGTCGGTTCTTTGGCTACCTTGGCCTCAATGTGGGAGGGAGAAGAGACCCAATCCATCCGTCCAGAAATGGCTCATTCCCCATTTCATGAGAAAGTTCAAGTTATGATCACCGAGGAGTAAAAGGTTTGTTTGTATGACAACATCAAAAGGATTCTGAAAGAAGGAAAGTGTCCCAAAGGGTCATCAGGTTCAGATCGCCTGACTCTCAAAAGGTTAGCAACACAATTCAGACTAGTTGATGAGGATCTATTCAAAAGGACAACTGAAGGTTTATTTATTGAGATGTTAAACGGAAGAAGAGGCAGAAAGGGTAATGACCCAAGTGCACTCTGGGGATTGCAGTTCGCATATGAATGGGATGCCTTTGGCTAGAAAATTCAGAGAATGGGGGTACTTCTAGACCATGATGAGCACCGACTATATGGGTAAGGTCAATAAATGTCAAGAATTCTAAATTTATGGGGATATATAGCATTTACCCCCCATCCAAACTTCAAAATTTGTCTACTCCTTGGCCTTTCTCGGTGTGGGGGATAGATATAATCGGTGAAATTCGGCCATCATCAACCAATGGGCACCTATTCATCATAGTCGCAGTTGATTATTTTTCAAAATGGGTAGAGGCTGAATCCTAGACCAGTATCACTGCTAAGAAAATGGCCAAGTCCATCAACTAAAGGCACTAATTCATCATAGTTGCAGTTGATTATTTTTCAAAATGGGTAGAGGCTAAAGCCTACACCAATATCACTACTAAGAAAATGGCCAAGTTCATAGAGAAGAATATTTTTTATCGATATAGGGTTCCAAACCATGTGGTATCCGATAATTGGGTTTAGTTTCAGGGGGCTATGATGGAATTATTTGAGAAGTTCAATGTCGAGCATCACAAATTTCTTCGTATAGACCACAAGCTAATGGGGCAGTTGAGGCCGCTAATAAGTGAATCAATAAAATCTTGACCAAGATAGTGGCTACCAACAGGGATTGGGTTGATAAACTTTCATTTGCGATTTAGGGTTATAGAACCAGTGTAAGAACCCCCACTGATTAGACACCTTTCTCCTTGGTATATGGAATGGAAGGTGTGTTACCAATTAAAACGGAAGTAAGATCTCTAATAGTAGCACTCGAAGCTCGACTAAAAGAGTCAGATTAGGCAAAATCTAGGTATGAACAATTAAACAAAATAGACGAAAAGGCTCAAAGCACTTGACAACCTATAGATGTACCAGTAGCGTATCGCTCGAGCTTATAATAACAGAGTCAGATACCCGAAATAACCTCTCAAAGTGGGTGATCTGGTTCTCAAACAGCCATACTAGGTCAATAACTATTGTAGGGGCAAGTTGAGGCCTAATTGGAAAGGACCATTCGTAGTTCAGAAAGTCCTTGGCAAAGGAGAAAGCTTACGAATATGGATGGAAATGAGTTCATGAATCCAGTTGATCAAGACAGGCTTAAGCATGATCATATCTAGGTCAAAAGAATTAAATCCCGAGAAATCAGCACAAAGAATAAAAAGAAATAAAGAATGAATCCCCCAATGAGTAGTCCTCTACTGCTCAGGCAAAAATTAGGGTGCAACCTGCTGATCGGTATTCCACAAACCGGTCAGGAAAAAATTAGGGTTCTCCAACATAAATAAAGCCTTTTAAGTTAAAAACCTGAAAAGGACCGCTTAGGTAAAAGTTAGGGAATTGAGAGAAAATGTCAGTTGCTTTCAGGAGAATCTGTAAAAGACCAGCAGGCAATAGGGGTTAATCATTGGAAGTTATTACCATTTCCTATGTACTTAAATTAATCTCATCGATGAACCTGTTATGATTTTGCTAAGAATTTTGGTCTTATAAATGCATGCATGTCTTTAGGTGAAATAATCGCAGGTGTGTGAACATCACGTTTCTCTATGTGTTATAAATCATTGTTATTCTCTTCACTGCACGTATCATTAAACAAAAGACAAAAAAACTGATAAGCCACCAAAGAAATAAGGCTTATGCAAAAGTCGGAAAAAGTCTGCTGAACTGAGCCACCAAGGATAGTTCAGGAAAAAGTTAAGACAAAAGAAAGAAAAAAATGCATAATCAGTTTGATAGATCGCATCACATTGAGCAGTCTATGCAAAAGTTAGAACTCAAATCTAAAAATGCCAATATTTTGCATTTATTCTTCAAGCATCATCTGCAATCACAATGTCTCACAGTTAGGATCCCTCAAGTTTTAATTTTCCCACTATGTAGATACTCGGTAGCACACATCATCTTTAATGCCAAGTGCTTTCATTAGCGTCATCCAACTCACACCAGGCTACATTATGGACACTACTAAGTAAAAAAAACGCATGCTAGATCAAATACCTGAAAGGGCAGTCCCAGCAAAAATAAAGGCAAAGAAAAGAAAGAGAAGTCTGCTGGATTGAAAACTCGAAAGGGCGATCCAGGCAAAAATTAAGACAAAAGATAAAACTTGCTGGATTGAAAACTCGAAAGGCCAGTCTAGGAAAAAATTAAATCTAAAACAAAAAGTCCACTGGACTGAACAGTCAAGGACAGTTTATGCTAAAATTAGGACCAAAAGAATTGAAAATAAATGTTTGATAGGCCATCTAGCATCAAATGGCCTATGTAAAAGTTAGAACATCACTTAGTCCCCTCACTATGAAATCACTTGATGGCACATATCTCCAAGAGTGTTAATTTCAAACCAGCCAGAATTGGTCTCATTATTAGCTATGCCAAGAAGTGATACGGGTCTACAAGCGGCAATATTCAATGATCTCGGTTAAAGAAAAGAAAAATTAGAATGCATAAAAAGTTAAATGTCAAAAGTACCAATCCAAGTTTGTACCAAAGCAAGCCACGCAGGGCCTAAAAGTATCAAACTTTCAGAAAACAAAAGTGCATCTCAATCTAAGCTGTAGGGGGTCCCGCCCCAGCGATCCTCTGAAGTGAAATCCTATGTATCTACTGATAGGTCATCCATGTTGATCATCGCATGGTCCTCAGTCCCTGGGACACCCTCAGTAGTAGCATCAGCTCCCCTAGTATGATGATCCATCTCCTGCTTAGCTCTACCCCTCTGAGTCACTGTCGGCGCCACTCCGTAGGTAGAAAGATTATCCTTGAACATAGAATCAGATGGATCTAGCATTTGTCTATCCTCAGTCATCCTTTCAAGATAGCCCCACAACATCTCAATCTTAGCCCTCGCTCGGGCAGTCTTCGTCCAAGCCTAGTCAGCCTCAACAGTGGCAGCTTACAACTATCCCTCCAGGAACCTAGGTCTCTCCTAAGAAGCATCCAAGTCCTGAGTGTAATTACTGCACTCCATGGCCAGCAGAGTCTGTAATAGAAATCATAAGATTAGTACACATACATAAATTTCATGGTATGCATCATGCATAGTTTGTTAAATTTTGCAAGTAAAAGAAACTTATGGAAGCTAGCGTATCCCGAGCTAATAATAGATCACGAATAGAGAAATAATCCCTGATAATCCTCTTAGCCTAAAAATTGGTCACCTAAAAGAGAAAGTCACATCAGAATGCGGCATTCTAAGCATTCACTATGAAGGCGGGAAATTCCTTACATAGGTGGAGCAGGAAGGGGTAAAATTGATGGGCTGGATTAACTCCTCGAGCTCCTTGATAACTCGCTTCCTCAAATGATCGAGAAGCCAAAAGAAGGTATCTAACTCTACTCGGAGAACTCCATCTCTCACGGTCCCTGAAGTGCGGGACCGCTTTATCGATGGCTCAGGGTCAGCAAGGGCATCAGCTACAGACCTCTTTAGCAAGGAAGTGAGAGGCTATAACAATAAAAGATTACACTTAGGGTCACAAACAATTTTAAGAAATAACAAGGTATTCACAAAGGCTAAGTTAGAAGGATACCTGAGAAGAAGATGTAGCAGACTTAGCTGGGCCCTCGACGCTCTGAACTATAGTGGAACTTTTACGGTCGTCCCTTGGCCTACCCTCATCATCATTGTCATCATGATTGCCATCACTATTGGTCTTGTGAAACTCGAGGGGAACATCATTGTAATGGATCCTCTCACAAGGAGGAAGGAGCAAAGAATCAATAAACTCAGCATAGTAGCCCTTTACTGATACCACTCGAGCTCCTTCTCCTAGCATGTACAACCCCTAGTCTTTCCTCGGCATCAGATGTGGCTAAAAAACACCCACTGGGATCTGGGCAGGGATAGGTCTCTCTACCATAGCACTGGTCCTCCACCCTCGAACCCGCTCACCAAAATACCACTCAAAGGAGAGTGGCAACTCTAGGACAAAGCAGCGATCATCCATGCCATACCGTATCTGCTCAATGTCCCCATAGGTATCCAACCTATACCACAGGTCTCGGATGACCTGCATAAAGTAAATATATTGTAAGTATCATAAATACAGTTTATACTAATGGTTTGTTAAGATATAAGATATAGGTTTAACATGAAAGAAGTTTACCCACTGGCAAAGTAACTCCCTATATTGTGCAATTGCTAAGGCATGGCCCTACCAAGGCCTCATCTATATAGATATGATATGCAGTGTGTCAGGCTGTATGGGCAAGCCTAGCCTAGGGATCGGTCGATGCTCAAAGGCCCAAATCTACAAGATAAAGTAAAGATTAGCCACATCACAATTCGAATAAAAGGTTAAAGCACAAAAGATCAGTTCGAGAATCGCCAACAGAATCAGATGGCAGATCTTGAGCTCAGATTGCTGGCCTCAAACTCCAATATCTAGCCCATAATGCAACTGTGTAAGGGTGGCCTGACACCAATTCTTTCCTAGCACAGCGATAAGATCCTCGACAACAGAGAGCAAACATAGTTAAGGTTTCTTGAGTAGACCGAGAAGAAGACAGTGGTAAGGAATTTCAGCAAGAAAGATCGGGTATACTAATCCCTCCTATCTGCATCAACGAGACACGGCTACCGATCTAATAGTCATGCAAGTCCCCGTACTTGAGCTTGTTCGTCCCTCCAAGATAGAGCCTAAGTAATCCCTCTATATAGGCCTTCACCTCAAGCCGAGAATGCCATCTATCGGCGTAGACATCAAAATAGACAATGTCCCTACTCTAGTCTAATCCCATCAAAGTGCACATATCTGAGGGAGTGATGGTGACCTCCTCAATCAGTAAATGAAAAGTATGGGTCATCTCTGACCACCTCTCTACAAGAGCTAAAATAGCACCCGGGGCCAATGTCTTCGAAGCTTGAGGGATGGCCCTGATGATGTCGTTGAACCTAAAAGAATCTATACTGGCTAATAGCTCATTATCCCTCGCGGTATGAATCTCTTCATACCACTTTCTACAAAAGCTCAAGGCCCTCACAATCCTATACTAAAACTTCAAAGGCAAAAATACAGTTCAACAGGGTTAGGATATAGCAGACAAATCAGAAATCAGAAAAGAATGGCAAAAAGTAGAGAATTAGACATTTTATCCCTGAGGACATGACCCGTATGGGTCCACCTCACCCATATGGGTCTGTATGAGGCTCTTGTACCAAAATTAGGACCCATACGAGTCCCCTGCAACAGTAACATCATGCAAAACTTCCCAAAAATCCAAAATCCATCCAAATTCAACCACATCTCATTCAAATTAGTCCCTAAAGCATCCTAGGCTAAAGTTACATGCATCATGCTCAATTTCAAGGTCTAAAGCACCCTAAATCATGCCAAAAATCAAAAAATTCCCAAAAAAACTCGAGAATGGAAAAATGGATAACTATACAAAATGCCTAGAGTTTGGAGGCATGAGTGTCAGGGGAAGGAACCAAAGGCACTTTAGAAGTGGGAGTGAGCCCTAAAAATGAGTCCCCCTTGAGAAAGGTATAACCGAATGAAATTGGGCATTCCTAAAGCTCTAAATTACCTACCCGGAGCAAATCCTCACTCCTAACAAGGAAACGACCGGTCTTTGGGATCTTTTTATACATTTTGATCAAAATAGGGAGAAAATCGCCGAAGATTGCAATATGGGAAAGTTTTATGTGAGGCGGGATATGAGGGGTCTAATCAGTTTTTGAACCCCCTTGACAAGGACTGATACAGATCCCACCCCACCCATATGGGTCCCATTCTTCAAGATTCCCATCCATACGGGTCCTGGCCTACTCATATAGGTCTTTTTTGCCATCTAGGGGTAGATTTTGAACCAATACTTCATAAAAGCACCTGAGATACATCCAGTCAAAACTTAGGCCCAACCCCACTTCTCCTAAACTCTATATTTTAGTTAAATTAGGGGCAAATCCTCTAGCTCACCTTGAACCTTGATTGAAGGGGCAAAATTTTTTGTTTTCATAAAAGTCAATCAAGAATCAAGGTAAGCCATTTTGAGTTGATCGCTAACAGGGATAATTTTTGTATACAGGTCCACTCGGGTATAGGAAATTTTCCCGAAAAAGTGAGTCTTGTAAGGAAATAATTCCCCAGTAGCAAGGAGTTAACCAAAGAACATTACTCTACTCCCCAGCAGCGGAGTCAACCAAGGGGCAGTACTCCACCAATCCAGGGGCATCACCCCGTTCCCCAGCAGCGGAATCATCCAATCCAGAGGCATCCCCTCATTATTAAGCTCTCCAAGGGGCATTCTTTGAGAGGCACCCTTCCAAGGGGCATTCCATTCTAAAGCAATCAGGCTAAACCTAACATTTCTCGCACTTAATTTATAGTTTATTCAGGGGATAACCCCCCCATCTACACATCTTTATTCTTAATTGAAGGGGAAAAAATTTTTGTTCATTACAAAGTCAATCAAGAATAAAGATGTGTCTGCTTATATAATGACCAACTCGGCATTTGATTTTTGTCTTTTTACAGGTCATTCAAAATCCCCGACAGGAGAGTCATCCGCCTTAGGAAAGGGATACACAAGTTAGGAAAGTCAATCCGCCTTAGGAAAGGGATACATCACCAGTAGAAGAGTCATCCTCCTTAGGAAAGGGATACATTAGACAGGAAAGTCAATCCTCCTTAGGAAAGGGATACACCAGTCAGGAAAGTTGATTCGCCTTAGAAAAAGGATACATCATCAGTTAGGAAAGTCGATCCACCTTAGGAAAGGGATACATCATCAGTCATGAAAGTTGACCTGCCTTAGGAATGGATACATCAGCCAGGAAAGTCAATTCACCTTAGGAAAGGCATATATCAGTCAGGAAGGTCGATTCGCCTTAGGAAAGGGATACATCATTAGTCAGGTAAGTCGATCCACCTTAGGAAAGGGATACATCAATCGGGAAAGTCGATTCGCCTTAAGAAAGGGATACACACACCTTCCCCTAGTAAAGTCACTAGGGATAAGAAGCATCAAAGGAAAGTCATCTGCCTCAAGGAAAGGATACGCATTGGCAACAAAAGTCATCTACCTTAAGAAAGGGATACGCATTGGCAAGGAAAGTTGTCTGCCTCAAGAAAGGGACACCCAAGAAAGAAGTTCGCCTCAAGAAAGGAACTCACCCATGTCATCACCTCAGGTATGATTTCTAAACCCTTGCTCACATTGTGAGATCATATAGATCCGCATCTATAGTAATCCCATGAGGGGCAGTCTGTGAGCACTGGATTTTAATGATCCTTCTTATAAAATGATGATGAGAGATAGATAATGTAATCTCTTACAGGTGTTATCCATCAGAGGTGTTGCTACTGCTACAGTGTTAATTTTGGCCAATGTATGGAAACCTAGTCTACCCTTAGGGACCCGTATGGGTGCTGAATGGTGGTACGGATCCACCGATAGACTCATACGGGTCATTTCCCCTGTACGCCTGTATGGGACTTGTAAGGGTTCAATTGTTGCCTATTCAGGCTTTTATGAAAGGTGATCCTTACCTATTTCAGGAGAAATCAGGTCATGAATGCGATATATTGCATTCAGCCTCTTTTCACCCTATAAATAGGGGCATTTCCTCACCTCTTTTCATAATAGATACATAATAGACACACAATACACCATACACTCAAGATATGCAATACTATAGATAAAATTCTAGCAGTTTCTATAGGTACAGACAGGGTATAGTTGAGGTATAGGAGGTATAAAATAGGGAGAAAACCCATCCTTTGAGGTTTTGTCCGCATTTTATCATTCCTAGCTTTGTTTATTAGGATTTGGGGGAGGTTTCGTCCACATAAATACTCACCTAAATAGTCCTAAAATCTCCATTTCAATATCTACTTTAGCTAGACTCTCTCTCAGCAAAGGGATCGCTCAAAGTGGATTTACGTCATAAAGTTACACTCTTGAGTTTCAAAGAGATTCATATCTCAGTTATTTTATCATTATTCTCTGCCTCCTCTATTAAATCTATTCTTTTATTCCTGTTTTGGGTCTGATCCTAACCCATATGAGCCTTGTTGGCATCCTATGTCCTTAAGGATATTAAACTAGTGCACCATACTCATACGGGAGGAAATCCTATTTTTATTTCGCTTCTCCTCCATTAATCTATTTATTAAATTAAACTAAGGTTCTGTCTAGATCGGATAGGACCAGTATAGGTCCCCCATACCCATATAGGTCCCCTTTAGCACCCTATACGAGTCCCACCCATTAGTACGGGTATTGGCCCCCAAGCAAAACCTATAATTCTCTTTTAATCAGTAAAATTAACCAACTCACCATTTTCCATGCATTCATTTTCACTAATAATCGAGTAAATCAACCCAAGAAAGTTAAAATTTATTCTTACAACAAAATACGTTGAAGCTTATTATTTCTCTTTGATCCTAGAAGCTGCCCGGGCACTACCGATCTCAAAATTGCCACGCTAACATAATCACATTTTTCTAATAAAATGCTAAATTATGAGATGTTATAAACTATGCTAATCTTTTTGGGTGCAGGCGAATTTATTTTTATTTTGTTTTATAACTTTGAACAAATGTATAGGTTCTCTTGCGATTCCCCCATTTCCTCCAATTGTAATTTTTATTCCCCCATTCATTGCTTGTGCTTTATTGTAATCTGTAAAAGCGTGCAATGCGAAAGAGTGTAGAAAAATAGGGTTTCTGTGATAATTCCCCAAATGATGAAAAGAAAGTGGTTTTGAGCGGCGAATGTAATTTTGAATTAACTAAATGAGAAATAAGTGACCCATTCGTTACCCAAATCTCTGATCCAAAAGGTATGAGTTTCCCACCCAATGGGAACCGTACCAAAACTCTTTCCCAAGTAGACAACTTGGGTGGTAACTCTATCATTTGTATTAAGATTTTGGTCTCAATTCTTTTATTCATTAAAATTGGCTAAATTGTGCAAACTTAAACTAAAGAGGTTTCATCATGCCTAAATCCAACCAATCCCCAGTGGGCCCTGCCTCTCATCTAGGCGATAAGGGAGACCCACACTTCATCAATACCTCACACCCATTGTTCGAGTTAAAGCCTAAGTTTGGCTGCCCCATCCTAAAGTAAGGATTCTACGGTGATGCTCTGATACCTTCATCAAACTCAAAGTGGTCGGATTTCACTACTCTTACCAACTTTATAGTCAGGTTACTTGACTGTATAGGTAGTAAAGAATGTTTATTGGTTCACTCTGAATTTCTTCAATGGCTTGGGCCTGATATCCCATCTAGGCATCATCAACATCACCCTATTTAATTGCATTATAGAACTAGAATTCATTAGGTTCTTTGAAATAGAGATTAATACAAGCAAAAGTCTGTAGAAATCATGCTCCATAAATACCCAATTCCATCAGTGTCCAACCGTTAGAGTCTGAAACTAGCTATGAGCCTCACCTTCTAGGAATCATTAAAAATAAATAGAAAACTCATAGCTCATAATCCCTTCAAGATCCATGAACTAGTAGAATTGTTGAAGAAACCAGAATGGTTCATCCGTGCCATCATATGTTAAATGCTTTGAGAGCTTGATAACATCCGAGTTAATATCCTGACTAGTTGAATGTAATAGTTGGTGATATGCATATTCCAGTCCTCATTCGAGATGTCATTTCTCTTAAAATCAGTATTATGTCGATAATTATCAGCGATATCTTGGTTTTCCTCATCTTCTCTAATAACTTCTATTGAAATATCATCGATGGAAGCCTGAAAATCAAGGAGTGTGTTTGTCGAGATACTAGGTTTCTTCTAAGGTTCCTCTAGCTTATGATTGAGAATAACTTGTTGTATATCCTTTAAGAGTCTAGTACATTCATTCTTATAGTGCCCCTTCATCACATGATAGGAGAAAAAGTTATCCTTGTCTGCTAGTGTTGGAGGAGTGAATGGCTTAATGCTTTGCAAAATCTCATACTTTCTAAGCTTGGTGAAAATCTGAGATAGAGATTCTATCCATGGGGGAAATGGATTGTCTAGTAATAGGCTTTGTAGCTGCCACCACCTTGAGCTATTTAACTTCTGTCTCGGAAAGTTTAGAATACCAGAATAAGAAGGTTTAGAACTCCCCCGTTTTTTATAAGTGCAGCCTTTTTTGTAAGCCTACATGATGAAAGATTAGCTCTATACTTTATTTTATGCTAATATGTTAGGTTTAAAATTGATTTATGGGAATTAGCCTCGAAAAAGTGCATCCAGTCCCTCACACCTCTATAAAAAACCCTAAAAAACAGTCAAAAAGGGTACCCCTATCATCAATAGGGGTACCATTATTGATAGATAATAGTACCATTATCCCCTATAATGATACCGGTGTCTATTATTTCCCAATTAATCTTGATCAACTGTGAGCACTAGATTTTAACGGTCCTTCTCACGAAACGATGACGAGAGCTATATGATGTATCTATCTACAAGTGTTATCTACTTGGAGTGGTTTCAATGTTGTTCGGTCAATCTTTGTTAAGCATAAACCGCAAAAAACTAAGGCCTAAGCCTTAAAAGGTCAATTCAGGTCAAATCCGGTCAAAATCGGTCCATACAGGGCAACCCGGTCCGTATAGGTCCGTATAGTTCGTACAGGTCCAATTGTTCGTATCGATTAAAAATCATCCAAAATAATCCATACCAGTCATACCATAACCCGTATGGGTCCAGATCACCCGTAAGGGCGCCGATCATGCCCAAACCGTTTGTTTAAATTCACAAAATCAACCATAAATGCATAAAATCAGCCATAAATGGCCTTTAAAGCACTCACATACATTTTATGCCTATAAAAGGAGACATTTTTTCACATTTTGAAGGAGGAGAAACATATAAGAATGAAATACTACTATAGGAAAACAATTCTAGCAATTTTTTAAAGTTATAGTAACGGTATAGTTAGGGTATACAAGGGTCAAAATAAGGGGAAAGCCTTTCTAAAAGGGTTTTGTACACATTTTATACCATTCTTGCTTCATTTTAGGACTGATGGGAGGTTTTGTCTATACCAAACAATCCTAAAAGTCCATAAAATCAGTTTTCTACTTTGACAAAGCTTTCATTCAACATTAGGATCGCTCCAAATTGGATCCACTGGGAAGAGTTACGCTCCTAAGTTTTCAAGAGACTCACTAACTCTTTTATTTATTTCCATTTCCTTATATTTTTGTGTTATTACTGAAATCAGTTTTGGGTATGGTCCTGACCCATATGGGCCTTGCTGGCACCCCGTACGCCTCTTATAGTGGTCGTACGGGTGTGTCATACCCGTATAGAATGAAATCTCACTTCTTTTAATCGCTTTTCGTCATATCTATTTTATTGGATGAGAAAGAGGTTTTGTTTGGGTCCAAACGGAAACCATACAGGTCCCCCATATCTATATGGGTCCTCCCTAGTAACCGTACGAGTCCCCCATACCCGTACGGGTGCTGACACCCCAGGTAAAATCTCATTTCATGTAAATATGTAAAATGAACCTAACATCACCATTTGCCATGCGATCATTTTCACTAATAATCTGGTAAATCAACTCACGAAAAGCTAAAATGTGTTTTCACAACAAAATACGTTGAAGACCCATTATTTCTTTTCAATCCTAGAAGTCGTCCGGGCATTATCGATCGCAAAACCTCCACACTAATATAATCGTATTATTTCCTAATAAAATACTGACCTATGATGTGCCATATAATGCTAACGTTTTCAAGCTAGAGAATTTATTTATTATTGTTTTATAATATAAAATAAATGTATAGGTTCCCTTGTAATTTCCTCATTTCCCCCAGTTTTAATTTTTATTCCCATATTTGTTGTTTATTCTTTATTATAAATTGTAAAAGCATGAATCAAGTGTTAAAGAGTGTAGAAAAATAGGATTTCTGTAATGATCCCCTAAATGATGAAAAGAAAACAGTTTTACGCAGTGAATGTAATTTGGAATTAACTAAATGAGAAATAAGTTACTCATTCGATACCCGAATTTCTGATCCAAAAGGTATGAGTCCCCCGCCCAATTGGAACTGTACTAAAAATCTTTCCCAAGTAGACACCTTGGGTGGCGACTCTATCATTTGTATCGAGATTTAGGTCTCGATTCTTTTATTCATTAAAATTGGTTAAAATATGCAAACTTGAACTAAATGTTCCAACACGCTTAAATCAAACAAACCCCCAATGGACCCTGCCACAAGCCACTAAGGGAAATCCATATATTTTTGACTATGACATTTTACAGTGGTGACTCAGTTGGGGATAATAATCTTTTAACATGCAAACTTTTGGTTTGGTTTTGAAATGCTTAAAAGATTAAGATGAGTATCGAAAATCATTTAGTTAATTCAACCCACTTTCTTTTTCATCATTTGGGAAAATTATTACACTTTATATTCTCACCTCCTTCTCTTTAGAATAAATGGACTCTTCTTCTAGCACTAGGTCAGGGTGCCCTATTTTTTCCGCAAAACTTATGAAGGTGTCACTCATGCCTGCCAGGAATTGGGGACACCCCAGTGGGTGGAGCACTCATTGTCACCTCCCTCCAAAGAGGCTTGGTGCGATGGGAACCTACTACATCAACTTCTGTTACTTCCCTATACCCTTCTTATCGAAAACCTTAGAATTTTATCCCTTTAGGTACCTTTTTCCTATCAGATTAAATTAGGTCACTCTTTGTTATCCTGATGGCAATCAAAGGAAAATACCTTCAGAATCGACTGGAGGAATAAGGTTGGAAGAAAGTGCTTTGCACGTGTTTTGATGTATTCCCTTGTGTATTGACCTTACCATCCATTGTTGTACATGACCCATCCATAACCAAACAAATGCATGTCCTGATATTTGGGTTCCTACTCTAACTAGAGTCAAAGCTTGGCAATGTTCTCAAGTTTGTTTGGTCCGCATTCTAGTGCTCCCTCCATCTTCTCTAGTTCAGCTAAGGGTTGAGGTCTCATCTCTAAGCGGTTCAGCTAGCAGTCAATTTGATCCCAATACTACTCATCAGCTTGAGGAGATGTCTTGTATTTTGATCCATGATAGACTTGTGGGTGTCGAGGTTGAGGATGCTAGTTTTAAGGAGGAGGAAAATGCATCGAGGGCCAATATTAGGCCGGAGATTACAAATGTCGTGTCATAGTTCTTGGTAAGTGATCTATTTCTTGACCTCATGAATGACAACATGTTGGCTTCAATAAAGGCAATCTTGGCTGAAGAGAGAGTGGCTAATACTTCTCAAGTTGTGAGTACTTTGGTTCTATCAGTTCAAGTAGTGGTTAGTGGAAAGCTTACCCCAATGGTTAGTGGGAAGCCTACCCCATCTAGGGTTGCTCACAACCTATTATTCCAAGCTTAGTTGACTCAGTCTCACTTACCGCCTGTTTAAGTTCAAGGAGGAACATTCAATCAGTTTCATCAGTTAGGCTCGGTTGGTCCGTTTGGTTAGTTCAACCAGCCATTTTAGTCAGTAGGTTCGATAGTTCCACCAACTGATGGTCAGTTTGGTCAGTCTAGCTAAGGGTTTGTACTGCTAGTGTTTTAATTTGGGAGATCTACCCAAGGTCATAACTTTGTAGCCACACCTACGGGGATAATCTTCCCTTAATCAAAAGGTTAACCCTTTGGTGCGGCTACCCAATAAGATAACTTATCCCTATGCATGAAGTTACATAATTTGCTATAAAAGTTTCTTACTATTTATCCAATTGCTCAACAACCTTCCCATCCCATTAAAGTCTCAAAGGAAGAGGACTGGGTCCCCGATGACTTTAGTATTCCTATCATAAAGAAGTATAAGGGAACTGGCCCTCCTCAATCATATATAACCACTTATCAAAGGGTGATGTGAGTACGAAAGTTAAGCAACAATATCCTAGCTGATATTTTTCCATGTACTTTGGAGGGACCACCGATTGAGCGGTACAACACCTTGTCCAAGAAGGAGACTAGTAATTGGGAGGCCTTATCCCAGGCTTTCATCAAATAGTATTGATTGAATGCCACTATCAAGGTCACCATGAAACACTTGGAGGCTATCAAGCAAGCTCCCAATGAAAAGTTTAAGCCCTACTTTGAGAGGTGGATGGCCATCCAAATCTTATTGAAGGATCTCCTCAATTTACTTGAGATGATAAAGCTCATGGATAGATCTCTTCTAGCTAGATGTGTCCATGACGAGTGGGTCTCCCTTGGCTCCTACCGATGGGGCCTACTGGGGTGGTTGATTAATTTAGGCATGATGAAACCATTAAGTTCAAGTTTGCACATTTCACCCAATTTTATGAATAAAAGAATCAAGACCCAAATCTCGATACAAATGATAGAGTCACCACCTAAGTTGTCTAATTGGGAAAGAGTTTTGTTACGGTTCCCATTAAGTGGGAGACTCATAACTTTTGGATCAGAGATTCGTGTATTGGATGAGTCACTTATTTCTCATTTAGTTAATTCAAAATTACATTCACCGCATAAAATCATTTTATTTTCATCATTTGGGGAATTATCACAAAAGTCCTATTTTTCTACACTCTTTCACACTCGTTACATATGTTTACAAATTACAATAAACTCAAATAGTAAATTAGGGAATAAAAATTACAACTTAGGGAAAATGGGGGAACCTATACATTTATTCTAAGTTATAAAATAAAATGAAATAAATTCCCCTGCATCCACAAAGATTAGCATAATTTATAGCACATCATAAGTCATCATTTTGTCATGAAAAATGTGATTATGTTAGCGTGGCGGTTTTGCAATCGATAGTGCCTTGGTGGCTTCTAGGATAGGAGAGAAATAATGGGTCTTCAACGTATTTTATTATGAAAACACGTTTTAACTTTTATGGGTTGGTTTAACAAATTATTAGTGAAAATGATCGCATGGTAAATGGTGAGATTAGATTGATTTTACTGATTAAAAAAGAAAATTTGGATCTTCGTGGGGGCTAGTACCCACACAAGTGGGATTGGACATGTACGGGTGCTGGGGAGGACCCGCATAGGTAAAAGGAGACCCGTATGGGTCCTTTCTAGCCTAGACAGAACCTTAATTATCTAATATGTAGAAACTTTTATAGATGGAGCAGCACAGGGGAAATAATGATACAATAAATAGGATATGAGTCTCTTTAAAACTCAGGAGCGTATCTTTACGATGTGAATTAACTTTGAGGCGATCCTTTTGCTATGAGAGAGTCTAGCCAAAGTAGATGATTAAATGGTAATTTTAGGACTATTTAGGTGAGAATTTATGTGGAAAAAACTTCCCTCAAATCCTAATAAATGAAGCTAGAAATGAATAAAATATGGACAAAACCTCGAGGGATGGGTTTTCTCCTTATTTTATACCTTCTATACCTCAACTACACCATTTCTATACCTATAAAATATGCTGGAATTTCATAAACTATTTTATATAATTTCTTGTATGTCATTCTCTGTGTGTGTCTATGTGTCTGTGTTGAAATGAGGTGCAAAGGCCCCTATTTGTAGAGGGACATTAGGTCTAAACGCAATATATCATATTCATGACCTGATGTCTCTCAAAAATAGAATAGATCACTTGCCATAAAACCTGAATAGGCAAGTACGAGACCTATACTAGTCCTTTATAGGTGTATGGGGGCGTGACCTGTACGGGTCCACTAGTGGATCTATACCACCAAGCACGACCCGTATGGGGTCCCTAAGGGCAGACTAGGTCTCTAAACTTGGCCAAACTCTACTCTATAGTAGTAGGAACACCCCTAATGGATAACACCTATAAAATATTGCATTATCTAGCTCTCATCATCATTTTATGAGATGGACCATTAAAATCTAGTGCTTATTGACTGCCCCTCATGGGATCACTATAGATACGGACCTGTATGATCTTATGATGTGATCAAGGGCTTAGAAATCATACATGAGGTGATGACATGGGCAAGTTCCTTTCTTGAGGTGAACTTCTTACCTAGGTGTCTCTTTCTTGAGGGGAACGACTTTCATTTGCTATTGCATATCCTTTTCTTGAGGCAGATGACTTTCCTTTACCAATGCATATCCTTTTCTTAGGGCAGATGACTTTCCTTTGCCAATGCATATCCTTTTCTTGAGGTAGATGACTTTCCTTCACTAATAGTGTGTCCCTAGTGACTCTACGAGGGAAGGTGTGTGTATCCCTTTCTTAAGGCGGATCAACTTTCCTGGCTGATTTATCCCTTTCTTAAGGCAGATTAACTTTCCTGGCTGATATATCCCTTTCCAAAGGTGGATTGACTTCCCTGGCTAATGTATCCCTTTGCTTAGGCAGATCAACTTTCCTTACTGATGTGTCCCTTTCATAAGGCAGATCGACTTTCATGGCTAATGTCTCCTTTTCCTAAGGAAAATCAAATTTCCTCGCTTATGTATCCCTTTCCTAAGGTGGATCAACTTTCTTGACTGATGATTTTGAATGACCTATAAAGAGACAAAAATCAAACACTGAGTTAGTCATTGTCTAAGCAGACGCATCTTGATTCTTGATTGACTTTATGATGAGCATAAACTTTTTTCCCCTTTAATCAAGAATAAAGATGTGTGGATGGGGGTTATCCCCTGAATAGGCTATAAATTAAGTGTGAGAAATGTCAGGTTTGGCCCAATCACTTTAGAATGGAATGCTTCTTAGAGGGTGCCTCTTGAGGAATGCCCTAGGAGGCAGATGCCCTTTTATTGGCCGATTCAGCAGCCGGGGAATGAGGGAACACCCTAGATTGACTAATTCCACTGCTGGGGAATTTCGTTATAATGAATGCTCCTAGGTTGTCAAAAGGCAAGGGAATAGCCCTTGGCTGATTCCATTACTGGGGAATAGAGTAATGTTCTGTAGTAAATTTTTTTCCACTGGGGAAGTGTCTCCTTGCCAGACTCATTTATTGGGGAAAATTTTCCATATTTGGGTAGACCTGTATACAAAAATTATGCTTGTTAGTGATCAATTCAAAAATGGCTTACCTTGATTTTTGATTGACTTTTGTGAAGATAAAAATTTTTGCCCCTTCAATCAAGGATCAAGGTGAGCTAGAGGTTTTGCCCTACATTTAACTTAAATTTGGAGTTTAAGAGAAGTAGGGTTAGCCTCGAGTCTGGACTAGATGTGCCCTTAGTGCTTCCATGAAGCTCTGGCTCAAACACTACCCGTTGATGGCAAAGGGGGACCCATATTGGTGGGCTACGACACGTACAGGTGGAAATTTAGAGAGAAGGGATCTGTACGGGTCCTAATAAGAGGGTTTTTGAAAAAGGAAACAAACTCCTCTTATCTCGCCTTACACCAAATTCTCCTATATTGTAATTTCCTGTGATTTTCTCCCAAAAATCGATCAAGATGTATAAAAAGATCCCATAGACTGGCCGTTTCTTCATTAGGAGCAAGGATTTGCCTCGGGTAGGCAATTTAGAGCTTTAGGAATTCCTAGTTTCGATCGAGTATACTTTTTATTAGGGAGACTCGTTTCTTGGCCTTACTCCCACTTCTAAAGTGCCACTAATTCCCTCTCTTCACACCCATGCCTCCAAACTCCAGGTATTTCACTTAATTCTCCCCTTTTTCCATTTTTTGAGATTTTTGGAATTTCTTAATTTTTGGCATGATTTAGGGTGTTTTAGATTTTGAAATAGAGCCTAATGCATGTAACTTTAGTCTAGGATGCTTTTGGTACTAATTTGAATAAGCCTTGGTTGAATTTTGATGAATTTGAATTTTTTGAAATTTTTCTCACATAGGGAATGTTCACAGGGGACCCGTATGGGTGGGGTGGGACCTATACGGGTCCTTTTTTTAGTACGGGTGCCGCAATGGAACCCGTACGGATGCTATCCCAAGGGACAAAATGCTCAATTTTCTACTTTTAGCAACTTTTCCTATTTTTGATTTGTCCACTATATTCTAATCTTGTTGAACTGTGTTTTTATAATTGTAGTTCCAGTATAAGACTGTAGGAGCCCTGAGCTTTTGTAGAAAGTGGTATGAGGAGATTCAAGCTGCAAGGGATACTGAGTTACTAGCTCGTATAGATTCTTTTTATTTTAGTGACATTATAAGGGCCATCCCTCAGGCTCTAAAGACACTGTCCCAGGGTGCTATTTTAGCTTTAGCAAAGAGCTGGTCAGAAATGACCCATACTTTCCATCTACCAATTAGGGAGGTCACCGTCACTCCCTTAAACATGAGCGCATTGACAGCACTAGATTAGAGCAGGGACATTATTCACTTTAACATCTATGTTGACCGGTGGCATTCTTGGCCTGAGGTGAAGGCCTATGTAGAGTGATTACTTGGGCTCTATCTTAGAGGGATGAACAAGCTCAAGTATAGGGACCTGCATGATTACTGGGTTGGGCAGCCGAGCCCTATTGCTGAGAAGAGGAGGGATCAATATGCTCGGTCCTTTTTGCTAACCTTCCTCACCACTATTTTCTTTCCCATCTATTTAGCTGCCTCAATTATAGGCTGCTGTCAGCTGTCGAGGATCTTGCCATTGTGCTAGGCAAGAATTGGTATTGGGTTATCCTGGCATAATTGTATTATAGGCTGGATGTTGGAGTTCGAGGCCAGCAGTCTAAGCTTAAGATCTGCTACTTGATCCTACTGGTAACTCCTGAACTGATCTCTTATGCTTTAACCTTTTATTCGGATTGTATTGTAGCTAATTTCTACTTTGTCCCATAGATTTAGGCCTTTGAGCATCAGTTCATCAGTAGACCAGGTTTGCCCATGCAGCCTGAGACGGCCCATATAATTTCTAGATGGATGGGGCCTTGGCAAGGTCAGGCCCTAACCACAGTGGAGTATAAGGAGTTCCTTCGCTAGCTGTGCTCTGATCTTGTAAACTTCTTTCATGCAAAAACTGTATTTCACATTGCAAAAACCATTAGTAGAAATTTTATTTACAAAGATATGATACTTGCAGTTCATTCACTTTATAGTGGTCATTTGAGATCCATTGGAAATGATAGATATGCACAAGGATATTAAGCGGATGCGGGTTGGCGTGGATGCAAGGAGCGTTGGGTTCGCTGCCTGAACTGACAGACTGAATTTATCTAAAAGATGAATTGGGAGTGAGGGAGTTTGCCAATTCTTGAACTAAGGTGGTAACCAAAAGATTAGTACATGCATGGTATCGAATATGCATGCTCAAATTACAATGACTCATGGTGGGTTAATCATGAGGAAATTACAACACAGCACAAGCAAAACGTGTCCTCCAACCTTATTCCTCCCGCTAATTCTAAAGGTATTTTCCTTTCATTACCATAAGGTTAATAAAGGGTGACCTAGTGTCATCTCACTAGAAAAAGGTACCTAGAGGATAAAATTCTATGGCTTTCGATAAGAATGGTGTACGGATATACCGAAAGTTAATGTAGTAAGTTCCATCATATCAAGCCTCTTTTGGAGGGAGATGATAATGAGTGCTCCACCCACTAGAGTGTCCCCAATTCCTGGTGGGCATGGGTAACACCTTTGTAAGTTTCACGGAAAAATAGGGCACCTGAACCTAGCACTAGAAGAAGAGCGCATCTAGCTTGAGATAGAAGGAGATGAGAAGATACAGTGCCATAATTTTCCCAAATGATGAAAAATAAAACGGGTTGAATTGAGTAAATGATTTTCGGTGCTCATCTTAATCTTTTAAACTTTTAAAACAAACCAAAATTTTGCAAGTTAAAAGATTATGTCCCCAGCACAGTCGCCACTATGAGCTGTCGATGATGTGCGGGTCTCTTAGCGCCTACCGCCGAGGCCCACTGGGGTGGTTGCTCAATTTAGGCATGATGAAATCATTTAGTTCAAGTTTGCGCATTTTAGCCAATTTTATGAATAAAAGAATCGAGACCTAAATCTAGATACAAATGATAGAGTTGCCACCCAAGTTGTCTACTTGAGAAAGAGTTTTGGTACGATTCCCATTCGGCGGGAGACTCATACCTTTTGGATCAGAGATTCAAGTATCGGATGAGTAACTTATTTCTCATTAAGTTAATTCAAAATTACATTCGCCGTGTAAAACCACTTTTTTTCATCATTTGGAGAATTATTATAGAAATTCTATTTTTCTACACTCTTTCACACTCGTTATACGCATTTACAAATTACAATAAAGCAACAATAATAAATGAGGGGAATAAAAATTACAACCGGGGAAAAATGGGGGAATTGCAAAAAAACCTATACATTTGTTCTAAGTTATAAAATAAAATGAAATAAATTCCCTTGCAACCACAAAGATTAGCACAGTTTATAGGACATCATAAGTCAACATTTTGTCAGGAAAAATGTGATTATGTTAGCATGGTTTTGCGATCGCTATTGCCCGGGCGGCTTCTAGGATCGGAGAGAAATAATGGGTCTTCAACATATTTTGTTATAAAAACACATTTTAACTTTTGTGGGTTGGTTTACCGGATTATTAGAGAAAATAATCGCATGGTAAATGGTGAGATTAGATTTATTTTACTAATTAAAAGAGAAACTTTGGGTTCTGCCTGGAGCCAGTACCCATACGGGTGGGATGGGACCCGTACGGGTTGTTAACACAGTTAGCTCGGCTTGATGAGGATTTATACCTATTTCAATTAGTGATTAGACAAGGAGCCAAGAAAGACATAATTGTCATAAGAAATCCAAAAATCTCAAAAATTCCCATTCGACATAATATTCCAAGTTGCATCCTCCAAGCCCATTTCAGAATAATTAATATAGTAAAAAAGGTCAACTAGTGAAAATTGTCCTGAAAACACAAAAAAATGCCATTTTGAGGGCTTAAACGATCGAATTTGGATAAAATAAGGCAAAGTAGACGCCCACAAGTTTCTGGTTTTGACCGTTGGGCCGTTTTAGTAAAAAAGTGGTCAAATAGGTAATTAGCTGGTCGGGTAATTACCTATAAACATTAAAATAAATAAATCTTACCGAGATTCGCCTAGATTTTTGAAGATTTTGGATAAGATTTTGTCAGATAGGTAATTAGTCCATCAGCTAATTACCTATGTAATTTACCCACTTGCTTATTACCTCCTCTTTATAAATAGAGGAGTTCCCCCCTTATTTTTGACAGTTCCAAACCCACCTAAAATCCTATTACGCCATTTTTGTGTTTCGGGATCCTAAAAGCCCCGAAACTCTGCCAAAACACTTCCAAATCCGAGCTTTATCACATACACTAGGTTAAACTCATTTTTCTCTCTTTTTAGATCTAGATCTCACAGTGATCTTCAGTCTAAAAATGACCCAATTTCTCAAAATCTCCGCATTTTCTAGTAGGAAAAATCCTAGATTATAGTCATAACTTAGATTAAACCTATTTTCCAACCAAATCGCATTTTCTCTCGACAACTTCGGTCTCGTATCGGCTCTGAAGTCATCCTAGACAGACGAAAAGGTAACTGAGGGTAATTGGCTCTAAGCCCAACTTTAAAATTCATTAAATTTTATTTTTATTACTTTATTATTTCGCATTGCATTTTCATTTATCTGGTTAAGTGAGCCACTAGAGCCACTTATATTACAATTGGTGCAAATAAGCTCGCAGGTACAGGTAAAACACCGAGAATGTGAGGAAACTCTATTCGAGTTTCTGGGCAAAAACCCAAGTGTTGCCGTTACTTTGCCGAAATTTCGATAGAAAATATTAATTTATTAAGATGTTATAATACCCATTTTATTTCTTGAATTTATTTCCTAAATAAGCCAATGTAATGCTAAAATTACCACATAAAACATAATTCCATAATTAATTAAATCCAATTTGAACAATATGAGTAACTATTATGTCCGAACTCAAAATCTCATTTTTTCGATATAAGAATCCTATCTTGGATCAGTACACCACAATTTCCGGTAGAGCTGAACAAGGTGGTGACTCTATTCTATTTTTAAATAAAGTAAAAATATTTTATTTTAAAAATCTTTTTCCTTATTAAAATGTGAAAATATATTTTTCAATATAATCACATTTTTACTTATAAAAAGCCACGTTTTTCACACTCAATAAGTTTACGTAAAAAATAATGAAATAATTTTCTCTATAATAAAACCAACCGCTTTATTACTAAAGAGGCACACACATTTAAGCGAATCGGATTTTCTCAAACCAAATGCTACAGTTTCCTCAAGCTGCGCCTCACGAACTGCACCCCGCGTGCTTCGTCAAATTCTCGCCTATTCACAGTGGTGACTCCGCAGGGGAGTAAAATTATTTTTATAAAAACCCTTTTTTGTAAAAATTCTTTTTTTGACATAATAATTAAAATATTGTAGAAATTAAATTTTGGAATTATAGAATATGTGGTAATTTCGACATTGCACAATTTTAGGATTGCATAGCAATTGCATTCTTTACCCCCCTAAACCAATGTAGGTGCGTTTTGGTGAAGTATCTCCAAGTTCGCTTAGGGCTTAACGGGTATGGATCTAATCACACCCCTAGCATAACGTATGAGGGCCTTGCTCGCTTAAGGGCAAGACTACCCAACTATATTACATATGGAAAAGTTTTCTTTGGTTCACTTAGGGCCACTAGGACTCAGTACACAAAGGCACAAGGTACCCAATCGCTCCTAACCCTGAGACCGAAACCTACATATAGATGAACCATAGACACTTCCCTATAGGTTTACCCAAAAACCAAGAGAGCACGCGATCAGACTTCGCTAAGTCCCCCGCTGAGTTAAAAGTGAAGTAACCAAATGGAGATAAAAGGGCGGTAGGAGGGACCTAACCATTTTCAACCTGTGCAGGTTTATTAAATATAAATAAACTAAAAATGAACATCACAAACATCACGATTGTGTGAAAACTAACCACATCTTTGTGCATCCATGACATTGAAGTGTGATAAACCATTTTGTTTCCTTAACCATAGGAACCTAAGATAGTCAAGACTAATGAGTCCACCTAGGCTCAATCCATGAGCCAAAATAATTTAGACCAGTGAGTCTAACTAGGCTCAACACAAGAGCCAAAATGAACCAAGACTAGTGAGTCTACCTAGGCTCAACCTATAAGCCGAAATGAACTAAGACTAGTGAGTCCACCTAGGATCAACCCATGAGCTAAAATAACCGAGACCAGTGAGTCAATTTAGGCTCATCCCATAAGCTAGAAAAAACCAATACTATTGAATCTACCCATGCTCAACGCATCAGCCAAAATATGCAAACCTTTGAGTGACTAGCGAGTCAACTCACCCTTGACCACAGAGTCAACCCTCGAGTGACCAGCGAGTCAACTCATCCTTGACCATAGACTCAACCGTTGAGTGATCGGTGAGTCAACTAACCCTCGACCATAAAGTCAAGCACGAGCGATCAGCGAGTCAACTCATCATCGACCATAGAGTTAACCCTTGAGTGACTAGTGAATCAACTCACCTTCGACCATAGAGTCAACCCTTAAGTGACCAGTCAATGCACCCTCGACCATAGAGTCAACCCTCGAGTGACCAATGAGTCAACTCACCCTCGACCATAGAGTCAACCCTTGAGTGACTAGCAAGTTAACTCACCCACATCCATAGAGTCAACCCTCGAGTGACCAGCGAGTCAACTCTTCCTTAACCATAGAGTCGACTCTCAAGTGACTAGCGAGTCAAATCATCATCGACCATAGAGTGAACCCTTGAGTGACCAGCGAGTCAACTCACCTTTATCCATAGAGTCAACCCTTGAGTGACTAGCGAGACAACTCACCCTCGACCATAGAGTCAACCCTTGAGTGACCAGCGAGTCAACTCACCCTCGACCATAGAGTCAAACCTCGAGTGACCAGCGAGTCAAATCACCCTTGACCACTAAGTCAACCTTTGAGTGACTAGTGAGTTAACTCACCTTTGAACATAGAGTCAACCCTTAAGTGACCAGCGAGTGAACTCACCCTTGACCATAGAGTCAATCCATGAGTGATTAGCGAGTCAAATAACACTTGACCACTAAGTCAACCTTTGAGTGACCATCGAGTCAATTCACCTTTAACCACCAAGTCAACCTCTGAGTGACCAGCGAGCCAACTCACCTTTGACCACCGATTCAACTGTTGAGTCAACTCACCTTTAACAACTGAGTCCACCCTTGAGTGGCCAGTGAGTCAACTCACCTTTGACCATAGAGTCAACCCTTGAGTGATCAGTGAGTCAACTCACCATCGACCATAGAGTCAACCCTCGAGTGATTAGAGAGTCAACTCATCCTCGACCATAAAGTCATCCCTTGAGTGACTAGCGAGTCAACTCATCTTCGACCATAGAATCAACCCTTGAGTGACCAGCGAGTTAACTCACCCTCGACCATAGAGTCAACCCTCAAGTGATCAGCGAGTCAAGTCACCCTTGACCATAGAGTCAACCCTTAAGTGACCAGCGAGTCAAATCACCCTTGACTACTGAGTCAACCTTTGAGTGATTAGCGAGTCAAATCACCTTTGACCACCGAGTCAACCATTGAATGACCAACAAGTCAACTGGCCCTTGACTATAGAGTCAACTCGTGAGTGACCAGCTAGTTAACTCACCTTTGACCACCGAGTCAACCTTTGACTGACTAGCGAGTTAACTCACCTTTAATCAGCGAGTCAGCATTTGAGTGACCAGCAAGTCAACTCACCTTTGACCACCAAGTCAACCATTGAGTGACCAGCGAGTCAACTTACCTTTGATCACTGAGTCCACCCTTAAGTAACCAGCAAGTCCACTCACCTTCGACCATAGAGTCAACCTTCAATGACAAGCGAGTTAACTCACCCTCGACCATAGAGTCAACCCTCTAGTAACCAATGAGTCAACTCACCCTTACCCATAGAGTTAACCATTGAGTGATTAGTGACTCAACTCACCTTTCACTACTGAGTTAACCCTTGAGTGACGAGCGAGTCGACTCACCCTTGATAATAGAGTCAACCCTTGAGTGACCAGCGAGTTAACTCACCCTTGACCACCAAGTCAACCTTCGAGTGATCATCGAGTCAACTTACCCTTGACCACCGAGTCAACCTTCGAGTGACCAACGAGTCAACTAACCTTAAACTACCGAGTCAACCATCGAGTGACCAGCGAGTCAACTCACCTTTGACCACTGAGTCCACCCTTAAGTGACCAGCGAGTCAACTCACCTTCGACGATAGAGTCAACCCTTGAGTGACCAACAAGTAAACTCACCCTTGAGTGACCATAGAGTCAACCCTTGAGTGACCAACGAGTCAACTCATCCTTGACCATCGAGTCAACCCTTGAGTGACTAGCAAGTAAACTCACCCTCGACCATAGAGTCAACCCTTGAGTGACCAGCGATTTAACTCACCTTTGACCACCAAGTCAACCATTGAGTGACCAGCGAGTCAACTCACCTCTGACCACTAAGTCAACCCCCAAGTGACCTGGGAGTCAACTCACCTTTGACTATCGAGTCAAACATCAAGTGACCATCTAGTCAACTCACCTTTGACCATCGAGTCAACCTTTAAGTGACCATCGAGTCACCTCACCTTTGACCACCAAATCAACCTCCATGTGACAAGCAAGTGAACTCACGTTTGGCCATTGAGTCAACCTTAAGTGACCAGCTAGTCAACTCACCTTTGACCATGGAGTCAGTCTCCGACTAACTTGCAAGTCAGCTCAGTTTTATCTATAGAGTCAGCCTTTGAGTGACCATCTAGTCAACTCACCTTTCACTAATGAATCACCCGACTGTTAAAGTCATTTCAAAACTTAACCAGTGAGTCACCCTACCATTAAAGTTATTTCAAAACCTAACCAGTGAGTTACCCAATTGTCAAAGTCATTTTAAAACCTGACCAGCGAGTCATCCTACTATTAAAGTCATTTCAAAACCTAACCAGTGAGTCACCTGACTATTAAAGTCATTCTAAAACCTGACCAGCGAGTCAATTAGACCACTGAGTTGCCCCGACTAATAAAGTCACCTTCAATCCCCCGAGTCAATTCAAACATGACCAATAAGTTGATAAAAATCTGACTGATAAGTCATTAAGCCCTAACTAGTGAGCCATCTAATCTCGACCAGTGAGTCATCTAGTCCCGACCAGCGAGTCATCTATTCCTGACCAATGACTCATCTGAACCCGACCATCGAGTGGTCTTAAACCTGACTGCGAGGCCCAAGCCTTTTAGCATTCCCCGAATGGCTAAAACAAATTAGCCTCATGATTACCAAATTAAATCCCACAGACTTCTTTGGCATTCCCCAGATGACGAAAGCTTTTCTAAGAATTGAGGCGATATAGTGATTATTAAATTAATGTCCAATGAGATACAATAGTTAAGCCATTCTTAAAACGACTTGGCTAAAATACCTAGGGGCATTCTACATGACCCCGACTTTTGTGCGTTCCTAGAATGACACAATTTTGAGTTACGCTTTCCACAAAAGAAATCTCAACCAAACCTTGACACTTAAAGTGATCACTTGACCAAGCTTGATATTCCACGAGTATCATAGACTTACCCCTTTTATTACCTATTTCTCGAATGCTTAACTTTCATCAAATTTCCATGAATATTTAACCCTAATGTAACACAGTGATTTCTAAAATGATACCCATCGAGGTACAAACCTTTTTGGCATTCCCCAAATGACCAAATCTTACCTAAACTAAGGCGACATATCGATTGTCAAATCAATGTCCAGTAAGACACAACCTTTTAGCATTCCTTATATGACCGAAATAAGTCCTACCCCAGGGGCATCCTAGATGATCCCAGTCTTAGTGCATTCCTTAAATTATACTTCCCTGAGTTGTACTTTCCCCAAAAGACACTTAAATTTTTGAATTCAATGAATGTGGAAAATAACCCAATTAAAACCTGTCACAATATGTGACCACTCAACCTCATTTGATATTCTTTGAATATCGAGACTCATAACCCTCTTTGGTATCCCCGAATACCTTTGTCAAATATTCCCTGAATGTTTAACTCTCTCAAAACCTATTTAATGTTCCATGAATATTGAATTTCACACATGTGCATTCATTCGTGTATGTATATATCATTCATACAGTTATGACATCCATTTCATTTAATCATGAGAAAAACCATTAGGATCCTTGTAACATGGGAAGCCCTAATTTTATCTTCTATGAAAAGGTTAGAAACGAGAAAGAAGTAGGCCGACATGTATCTCAAGAACTCCAAAGGTTAGACCCTCGTCACCAGTTGAGTCACTCACTAAATTTTTCTCCAATTATGAACTTGAGAAGATGATGGCGAATGATGATGCTATTATATGCTCCCTCAAGAGAATCTTGGATACTCTAGAATTCCGCAATATCTTGGAGAACTTGAATTCTCAAAAGTTGCAAGAATAATAGGCTAAATCGGCAGCATTAAAGCAAAGATTAGTGATATGGAGAACTCTTCCCCGAAGACAGGGAAATCAACTACTTCCTCCATCGAGCAATATGTGGATATTGACAAGTTCACACCTAGCAAGTCCGAAGCACCCCCAGCTAACTTTGTGATGTCATATGTAGCTCCATACAATAGCACATGCTCCCCATATGTACATGTTGAGGGATATCTTCGAATCATGATCAGTATGGCAATTCTTAAAGTTCACATTATCAATCTGTTCCAAGCCATACTTTTGTGGTCCTACTTCTGAATGGTACATGAGGATGCCAACTGATGTAAAGTCTAACTGGAAGAAGTTATGCTCTACCTTTATAGAGAACTACGCCTTTAATATAAAGATAAAGACCAGTTTGCAGGACCTTGAAAGAGTAAAATAGCATCTGAATGAGTCCTTTAAGGATTACTACTTGAGGTGAATGGCAGTCCAAGTGCTAGTAAGTGGGGCACCTGACCAGGAAGCCTTGATTGTGAAACTAGTGGAGGGTTCCAGTTAAAGGTACAAAGATGAGATGAAGATGGAAAGGTTTGAAACCTTCAGTGATGTGGTAGATTATGCTAAAAAGCTGGAGAAGTACGACGAAGAAGATCAACTAAAGGAAGACGAGCTCGATTGAATGATGCAAAATGAAAATGCTGATTATGAACAACTCAATCTTGAGGACTTGGAGTTCGAATATCATTCAGATGAAGAAACTCAAGAAGACTAAGATGAAAGATCAAATTGGGAATAGTATAGTCAGCGGGATCTACTCAGAAGAAGTGGGAGTTACACTAAATAATGAAGATTTTTCTTATCTATAGTGCTTTCGAACTAAACAATGTAATGGATAATATTATGAATAAATGTGTAGATAATGATTCCATGTATTCATTCCAGCGTAATTTGACATATTCAACATCCATGATGCCCCAATTAAATAAATAAATTTAGGCACATTTGACCAAACCAAAAATGGTATCTATTTCAAATAATTTGACCCTTGAAAAAAAAAGAAAAAAAGAGAGAGAAAAAAGATTTAAAAAAAACATGTGGCTACCTTTGCCTAGTTCAATCAAGCATGTCTAATCAATAAAATGTCCTTACTGCTCATAGGGGCAAATGAAGAAAAGATCATCAAAGAATCTGCTCAAGTCACCAGACAAGTTATAAAGAGAAGAATCACTCAAACCATGCCTCAAAGTAATATTGATGAAATCTACTCTATACCACATGAGATAAATTAGTTGGTGAACACCCAAGAAACTGTAGCATGATGTAGAAAGGCCCTCATCAATAACACAACTGTGAGTGGATGACATTTTAGACGGCTGCAAAGCTGGGCCGGTGAATAATTTCATTGAAAATAATGAGTGTGATCGTGATGGTAGAAAAATGGTTTTGCATATTTTAGTGTTTAAAAGATACGAGATTGAAATCTCGTACTTAAAATAGAGTCGCCACCTGGCTCAGCTCAATCGAGAAATTTAGGTACAATTTTCTCACCGGGAGGTAGACTATACCTTAAATAGAGATTCCGAGTTCGGATGATGCTATCTACTCTACATTGGCCAATTTAAAAGTTTCATTCTTTCTTATTCGGTTTTAATCCACCCTATTTAGTATTTTCGATTTATATTTTGCGTTCGAGCATTTTAGCAAGCATTCAAAAGCTGTAACTAAATAAATTATTACAATCATCCAACAAATAAAAATGCAGAAATTAAAATTATTACAAGGCTTTCCAAATCCTATACATTTTCTAAAATGAAAAATAAAATACCCGAAGGCCTAGCATACATCTAACCCAAATCTACCTGCATGGAAAGGTTAGCACAGATACGGCATATATATAGGGTATATCACACAAAGTGGCGCCCCGACCAACAGGGTCCATGGGGTGGCAGCCCCTGGCGGGGTCCAAGGGGCAGCACCCCTAGCGGGGTTGAGGGGTAGCACCCCTGATGGGGTTGAGGGGCGATAGCCCCTCGTGGAGTTCCAGGGCAGTGCCTTGGACGGGGTCCGGGGGTAGAGCCCCAAGCTGGGGTTAAGCTTGGAAAAGTCCATTTTGGACACGATTATTATTTTAACCAAATTATTATTGAAAATGCCACATGTTATGTGGTTTGGACCATTTTTAGGAATTTTGGATTGCCATCAAGATATTGTACATCCAAAATTCGAAAAACGAGAAATCTAGGTCAAAGGACAGAATGCGGGGCTGCTGCCAAAAAGCCCATACCATCAGCAGTATGGGTAATACCGTTGGTGGCAATGTGATGTCATTGGCAGTTTCACATACCGGCGATTATAGTGGATCCGCCGGCGGCATGGGTGATATCGTCGGTAGTTTTGAAATCTCCAGAAATAGATTTAGAAGGTTAAAAATGACCGAAAACTCCAAAAATGAACCCGAAAAAGCAAATAGCATAACAAACAGCAAGAAAAAATGCCAAAGAGCTCTTGAGACTCAGGAATTCACCTTGGGGCCGTGAATCCACCTCTTCGTGTTCCAAAGACGCCAATGGGAAGCTCAAAATGACCATTTGGGTAGTGATTTAAAGATTGAACAATGTTTGTCTCTAAAAATTCTATTAGATTGATTTTAACCTAGGATTTCTATAGATTTTAATTTTATCCTAAGAGATTTAAATGAAGAAAAAACAAGAAAACATGAATCAAATCAATTTTCTTACCTTTTCTTCCCTTTCTCTCTCTAAAATCACCATTTCTCACACCTAAAGCTCTCAAATGTTCTACTAATGTTCTTCCCCCATTCTCCCCCTTGTTCTGGTGTTTTAAGGCTGAAAAATGAGCTAAAAACCAACTTTTGCAATTATCTGGCAGGTTTTAAGATAAGAAGCAAAAGCTAAAGACTGTTTGCAGGGGCTTATGCCGCTGTTGGCGGCTTAAGGCTCCTGCTGGCAGTCTGCCAAACGGGGCTCGCAGCCTAAAAAGGTGCAAAAAGGGGCTTTTCGGGTCAAAAAGTCAAATTTTTTAATTTTTAGGGTATTTTAATATATTTTGGGATATTTCAATATATTGTGAGATACTTTGGGTGAGAATCATCGGTTCGAGCTTCCCCAAATGCGCAGTCGGACACACTGAACTAAATTCAAATGTTAATAAAATTCGAAATGAATTTTTAATAAGGATTAAAATTTGAATATACATCATCATCGTCTCGCAAGAGGGACTGTAAAATCCCGTGCTCACAATAACTATAATGAAAACCAAACCAATAAATCCAACGAGACTAATCTCAAAAGATTTGCTTTTCCTGATGGCATGCTACTCAAACCATAAGCATGAAAGTCGCTAAGGACCTTGCAGAACCCACATGAAAAAAAATCAAATCAGCCAGAAACATCTAGCAAATGGAATGTCTCCAAATAGTTGCACAAAAATGTCTCAACCTGAGCCATGACATCATTGAAATGATATATTCTTCCATTACCAAAGAGAACCGTCATGAACCAAACAAAAACGTTAAAGTCAAATCATGTAAAGGTGCATGAACGAAGGACAACAAGGACAATAAAAATAACTAACAAAGTCAAAATCAAGGGAATTGATCCTAAAGCAAATGAAAGTAGTGCATGCTAATGCTAGGGGCTAATTCCACCTAAGAGATCCAACATGGTGAAACAGATTCTCATCAAGGGAATGCTACACATCAGGGACATCATAGGAAACAAGTTCATGAACCCCTCGAACAAGAATAGGCTCAGGCAATACCACATCAACTAAAGGAAATGTGTCTGCTAAAAGCTAGCGAGGGGTTTTAGGCAAAAATAAAGACAAAAGAAAGAGAGAAATAAATCTATAAAACCTGAAAAAGTTCTTGGGAATAGATACCAAACTTTTATGCCTAAAAATATTTCTTTGACTGATGAGCCAGTTTTTTGAATTGTTAAATGTCTACACTTAATGTATACACATAATTGTTAAAAGAAACATCCATGTAAGCGCTCTTGTTCATATAGTGCATGCATACCAAAAAAAATTTAAAAAAAGGAACATACTAGATTGAAAACCTAAAAAGGCGGTCCAGGAAAAAGTTAATACAACCTGATAAACCGAAAACCTGAAAAGGCGGTTTATGCAAAAATAAAGGTTAAAAAAATAATAATATACAAAGCCCGTTGTGCTTCAATTCAGGTAAAAATCAGGGCATAACCTCTCCATGCAAGCACAATCAAGTTTACTCATCACAATGACTCACCAAATGATAACAACAAGCACAGTCACTCAAACTAAAGCCTTCACAAAGAAGCAATGTTATCCACTGACATGAACGTATGAATCTCCCATATCTTAGAAATGTAAGAGATAATCTTCTTGCACTCAGCTAAACAAGGTTCAGAGAACTACTGCTACATGCTATACTGTCTACATAGTCAGTCAAAAGAATAAAATCTAACTTCTATCAATCCAAGCAACTGGAGTTTAGCTGCTCAAGTTCATGCTATATGGCACTAAGAGGCAAAAGTTTTTCAACTCAGGAATTCATTGTATCTGAGAAGGACCAAAAGCTTACCATGTTCAAATCGTCAAGTACAAAGTAAAGTGCTCGGCTAACCCAACAATTAGAGTGAAATGGATGCAAAACGTAGACAACTACAATGAAAATGATAAGCTCATCCCTTGAAGCTATAAAGCCTGCATCTAGGACTCCAACCCAAAATCAAATTTTCATCATCACTGAGAGTGATAGAAACTAAGAAGCCAATAGTACAGAAGAATACTGTTGAGAACAAAGCAAGCAAATGTCATCCAATAATTGCATAATTTTATCTTGCAAGAACAAATAATATTGCATAAACATAACATGCATATTACAATTTTACAAGTGCAAAGGCTATAAGTCGCCATGCAGACATTGTCAGTCACCAAAAAATGCCAACTTAATGCATCAAATCATTGTATATCAATAGATGTACTACATCACATGCATCATTAAACATGAATGCATAAAACTCTTCCAAAAAACTAAGCTTCATCATCCTGATCCAAAATTAAACTATAGGGAATATCACAGCCAAACCTTAGATCCAGTGAGATCTTTATCCCCAACACATTATAGCCAAACCTTAGATCTAGTGAGATCTTTACCCCGACACATCATAGCCAAAACTTAGATCCAGTGAGATCTTTACCCCAACACATCATAGCCAAACATTAGATCTAGTGAGATATTTACCCCGCACATCATAGTCGAACCTTAAATCTAGTGAGATCTTTATCTCGGCACATTATAGCCGAAGCTTAGATCTAGTGAGATCCTTACCCCGACACATCATAACCGAATCTTAGATCTAGTGAGATATTTACCCTAGCACATCATAGCCGAACCTTAGATCCGATGAGATCCTTACCCCGACACATCATAGTTAAATCGTAGATCTAGTAAGATCTTTAACCTGGTAAATCGTAGCTGAATCTTAGATCTAGTGAGATCTTTACCCCGACACATTATAGCCAAACCATAGATCTGGCAAGAACTTTACCCCGGTATATTGTAGCCGAACCTTAGATCTAGTAGGATCTTTACCCTAGCACATCATAGCCGAATCTTACATCTAGTGAGATCTTTAACCCAGCACATCATAGCCAAATCGATCCAGTCAGATCTTTACACCGACACATCATAGCCAAACCTTAGATCTAGTGAGATCTTTGTAATTTACACTATAGCTAGACCTTATATCCATGACATGCAGTGTCATATTGAATTATTTTGATCACATGCAGTGTCATGTCGAGTTATATTGATGACATGTAGTGCCATGTTGATTTATTTCAATGACATACATCGCCATGTTAAGTCAAGTGAATTATGTTTCTTAGTGTCATGTATTGTTCTTGCGGCATGCAGTTCCATGTCAACTTGTATTTTACAGGAAATATCAATAACAAGTCCATGATGGTAGATAGTGCCATACTCCTTAATGAGAAAAACTGCTTAATGGTGGCAGATAGTGCCCAACTCGATGGTGAGACAAACTGCTCAATGGTGGCAGACAGTGCCCAACTCAATGGTGATATAAGTTGTTAAATGGTGGCAGACAGTGGTGAGATAAACTGCACAATAGTGGCAGATAGTGCCCAACTCGATGGTGAGAAAAAAGGCTCAATGGTGGAAGACAGTGCCTAACTTGATGGTGAGAAAAATTGCTCAAAGGTGGTAGATAGTGACCAACTCAATGGTAAGACAAACTGCTCAATAGTTGCAGATAGTGCCCAACTCGATAGTAAGAGAAACTACTCAATAGTGGCAGATAGTGCCCAATTTAATGGTGAGAAAAACTGCTCAATGTCGGCTGACAACGCCTAACTCCCTAGTGAGGCAAACTGCTCAACGATGGCAGACAGTACCTAACTCAATAGTGAGACAAACTACTTAATGGTGGCAGACAGTGTCCAACTCCCTATGAGACAAACTGCTCAATACTAACTAACAGTGCCACTCTCCTTGATGAGAAAACTGATCAAACATGGCTGATAGAGCCATCCCCCAAAAGAGGAAATTGATCAAGAGATGCAACACCAAAGATAAGTATAGTCCTTCACTCATATTGTGCATCATGCAAAACCTTCTTTTAAAATGGGTGGACCAAAATTTTTCGTGCACTATTAGGGACATGAACTTTTTCCAACCTGCATTTTCCTTTATCCCCAACATCTTTTCTTTTTACATTTATTCCCCAACAAATTTTGTTTAAAGATTTTCATCAACATTCTTAATCAAAGGGGAAAAAATTTTTGTTTTCAAAATCATCAATTAAGAAATGTTGATTCTTTCCAAAATATTTTCATGTCCTTATCACACTAGAACATTGATTTTAGCAGTCGCTCTTTCATCTGCGTACATGCGATTTTTCCACCACGATAACAGTTTTGTATGCGTGGCACAGTCTGCTTGACCTGATGAGGATTTATCCCTATTTCAATCTGTGATTAGACAAGGAGCCAAGAAGGACCGAATTGTCATAAAAAATTCAAAAATCCCAAAAAGTCCCATTCATCATAATATTCCAAGTTGCATCCTTGAAGTCTATTTTAGAATAATTAACACAATAAAAAATGTCAACCAGTGAAATAGTAAAACTGTCGAGACAACGCAAAAAAATGCCATTTTGAGGGCTTAAATGATTGAATTTTGCTAAAATAAGGCAAAATAGAGGCCTAAAGGCCTCTTGTTTTGATCGTTGGGCTGTTTCAGTCAAAATATGATCAAATAGGTAATTAGCCAGCCGGCTAATTACCTATGAACAGTAAAAAAAATTAAATCTTACCGAGATTCGCTAAGATTTTTAGAGATTTTGGATAATATTTTGTCAGATAGGCAATTAGCCAGTCAGCTAATTACCTATATAATTAGCCCACCGGCTAATTACCTCCTCCTTATAAATAGAGGAGTTCCACCCCTCATTCTCGATAGTTCCAAACCGACCAAAAATCCTATTATGCCATTTTTGTGTTCCAGGAGTCCTAATAGCCTTGAAACTCTGCCAAAACACTTCTAAATCCAAGCTTTATCACCTACGCTAAGTATAAACTCGGTCTTCTGTGTTTCTAGATATAGATCTCACAGTGATCTTTGATCTAAAACGACCCAATTTCTCAAAATCCTCGCATTTTTTCTTAGGAAAAATCCAAGATTATAGTCATAACTTGGTTAAACCTATTTTCCAAGCATATCACAATTTCTCTTGACAACTTCGGTGTCGTACTAACTCTCAAGTCATCCTGGTCAGACAAAAAGGTGACTGAGAGTAATTGGCTCTAAGCCCAACTTTAAATTTCATTAAATTTTATTTTTATTACTATATTATTACACATTGCATTTTCATTTATCTGTTAAGTAAGCCACTGGAGCCACTTATATTATAATTGGTGCAAATAAGCTTGCGTGTACAAGTAAAACACCCAAAATGTTAGGAAACTCTATTCGAGTTTCTCGGCCAAAACCCAAGTGGTGTCGTTACTCTGCCGAAATTTCGGTAGAAAATATTAATTTATTAAGCCGTTTAAATACCCATTTAATTTCTTGATTTTATTTCCTAATTAAACCATTGTAATGCCAAAATTACCATATAAATATAATTCCAAAATTAATTAAATCCAATTTGAATAATATGAGTAACTATTATGTCCTAACTTAGAATCTCACTTTCTCTACGGTATAAAAATCTCATCTTCGATCAGTATACCACAATTCCCGATGGAGCTGAATAGGGTGGCAACTCTATTTTATTTTTAAATAAAGTAAAAATGCCTTATTTTAAAATCCTTTTCCTCAATAAATGTGAAAATATATTTTTCAATATAATCACATTTTTGCTTATAAAAAGCCACATTTTTCACACTCAATAAGTTTACGTGAAAATATTACAATAATTTTCTTTTTAATAAAACCAACCATTTTATTATAAAAGAGGCACACGCATTTAAGTGAATCGGATTTTCTCACACCTAATCAAATGTCGCGGTTTCCTCAAACTGCACCGAGACGTGCCTCGCGTGCCGTACCTCACGTGCTCCATCAAATTCTCGCCCACTCATACGGGTGCTGGGGAGGAGGCCCCGTATGGGTCCTGTCTGGCCTAGATAGAACCTCAATTATCCAATATACATAAACTTATATAGATGGAGTAGCATAAGGGAAATAACGATAAAATAAATGGGATGTGAGTCTCTTTGAAAATCAGGAGCGTACCTTTAGGATGTGAATCCACTTTGAGGCTATCCCTTTGCTGTGAGAGAGTCTAGCCAAAGTAAATGATGAAATGGTGATTTTAGGACTATTTAGGTGAGCATATATATGGACAGAACCTCCCCCAAATCCTACTAAATGAAGCTAAAAATGAATAAAATATGGATAAAACCTCGAAGGATGGATTTTCACCTTCTTTTAGACCTTCTATACCTCAACTCTACCCTTTATATACCTATAAAATCTGCTGGAATTTCATAAACTATTTTCTATAATTTCTTGTATGTCATTCTCTGTTTTTATCTCTGTGTCTGTGTTGAAATGAGGTGCAAACGCCTCTATTTATAAGGGGAAATTAGGCCTGAAAGCAATAAATCGTATTCATGACTTAATTTCTTCTAAAAATAGCATAGATCACTTGCCATAAAACCTGAAAGGTAAGTACAGGACCTGTACGAGTTCAGGGGTACCCGTACATGTCCCTCTTAGGCATATAGGGGACATGACCCGTATGGGACCATCGGTGGATCTGTACCGCCAAGCACAACCTGTACGGGGTCCCTAAGGGCAGACTAGGTCGCCAAACTTGGCCAAACTCAACTATGGAGTAGTAAGAACACCTTTGATGGATAACACATAAAAGATTGCATTATCTAGCTCTCATCATCATTTCATGAGAAGGACCGTTAAAATCTAGTGCTCATACTGGCACATCCTAAGGCCATTGATATGGCCAAGTTTGGAAGCTATGTAGAGGTCTTCAAAAAAGCTAAAAACTGGGAAAGACTTGAGGAGTTTGACGGCCTTGATAAAGCATAATGAGAACTAGGGCCAAGATAAGTAGAAACTTAAGATTGGGAGACTATCGATTCACCAATGGATGCTACCAAGATTGAGAATGAAGACCCTCCGCATGTGGAGGATGATTTTATTGATGTAACCTTTTAATGTTGCTAGTGTTTTGATGCATATTTCAATTAAATAATAAGATTGGTATTTTCATATTTTTTTTATGTTTCACTCATAAAACACCATGCATTCATTTGATCATCATAATGTTTTAGCCCACATATTTTATTTATTACAAGAAGTCTTCTTGAGTACATTGACTTACAATGGTAAAAGTTTCCATTGGTTAAAATCTATTACAAAGAAAGTGAGAATAAAAGTGCCTATAGTTATGGTAACGCTTGACTCCCACCAGCTTCGTAGCTTATCATCAAATTTGGACATCTTCATACAAGAAGCATCGATCCACTATGATTGTAGTCGACTATTTCTCAAATGCATCAAAGATGAATCATCTCAAATGGATCAAAGATGAATCATATGCCAATATTACCATCAAGAAAGAAGAGAAGCCAAAAGCCACCCCCTTAAACAAGAATAAGGAAAGTCCACCTCCAAGTAAAAGGGCATTTCCTCCTTAACATGGTCACCCTCTTGACAAAACAAGGAGTACCCAACTCCCAGTAAATGGGCACTTCTATCAAAGATACCCACCACCTTCTCTGCAAAATAATAAAGATCCATCTCCTAATAAAAGGACACTTACATCATGCATACCCTAGTCAACCTTATGTTGAATGTGGGTTGTTAAACCCTAGAAAACCCTCATCCACTTTACGACATCTTATCAATGTTGCACCCACTGCGTTTGTCCAAACCTTAGTCGCATAACATTGTGTCATCATCATCATGTTATCTAGGTCTACATAACCATTTGTACCCTAGGATTTAGAGTTATATCACCCTTGTTTCTCATGGAAATCTTGGGGAAAGCTTTTTTTTCCTTATGTGATTAACAAGTTTTGTTTTATGAGAACACTGTACATACTAGTCGTGTCTGAGTCACATTGCATAACATTTATTATCATTTGGTTGCCATATTTGCATACATTCACTTTAAATAAGTTCTTTATTCCATTTATTTATTCATGCATAAACCCATGCATGGCTAATCCGACCTTGGTTCTCTCTCAATTTGGAAGAGGGGTGATGATCGCCTGGTCCGTACCATTGAATTCATTTACCGGGGAAATGGGGTTATCTCAGAATCAGTTTTAGTTTGAATGGATTCCTTTGCCAAGACCAAAACTCTTGTAGAAGAGATTAGCTAAGCCTTTATTGAGTTTTTGAAGTCTGATCAGCTCAAGGGTACTCTTGAAGACATGGTACGGAAGATGGTGAGAGAAGCTGTTGTTAGCATTGAGGTTTCCTGTGAGCAAGGAAAAGTTGAAGGCAACTTCAGGCCTTTCCCGTCAGGCTTTGTTATGTCTGTTTCATCACCATACTTTGGGAATGGATATCTAGATTTCCATTTAACATGCTATAAGACTTTCATGAGGATGAAGGGTTTGACTGCAAACAGCTAGCAATCATGTTTCCTTGCACTCTTGAAGGGCTGGCAGCTGAATGGTTCCTAGTTCAACCTAAGGAAGTAAGAAGCAACTGGTCGCAACTCGCAAAGGCTTTTCGAGGCCATTTTTCTTACAATATTAAGCCTCGGTTAATATCGGTGATTTGGTCTCTTGCAAGCAAAGATAGAATAAGGAATCCCACAGATACTATAAGAGGTGGATGGATATAAGAGTCATATTGAATCCAGTACACTCTAAGAAGATCCTGATCGACATCTTGATTAATGGAACCTTACCTAAAATCAAAAAGGAAAGTATGGCTAGAAGCTTTAATGAATTCAGCAAAGTTTATGAAGAAGCACTGACTCTCAAAAAATACGGTATGAAGCAAGGTAATGACCATGGTATTTCCCCATGGAAAGACAATCTGTCCTTCCTCCTTTGAAAGCTGAGAAAGGTTGGGATCCTAAAAGGGTCTTCGCCTTATATTACTTCAAGTGCAGATAAGGCTGGCAATTTCTATTCCTATCTTGTTGCTGTAGGGCACCGTACCAAGAAATGTAAGACACTTCTGACCGTCAGAAAAGGGCTAATAAGGGAAGGGAAGATCACATGTCCCACCCTAAAAGGAAATCGAGTCCTCCAAGCTTGCATAACTCATAACAAAAAGCTAGATCTGGAGTTCCAATAAATGTCAAGATCGCTTGAAAATGAGATATGGGAATGTGTTCGGTTGGCAAATAAAGAGGGTTAGAAGTATGAAATGATCAGTCCTTCATCTAAAATCACTCACATCCCTAAGGGCTTTTATTTTGATGGGCTTTCTTCAGAGGCACACATTGAAGAATACATGAGATTTATAAAGATTTTCAATCTGCATGTTGTTCATTGGCCTAGCCAATTCACTATGACACTTAGCAAAAAAAGTGTTAGAATGGCATGCAAACCGTCCCCAACCTAAAAGCCTTTTCTGGGAGGATCTGAGCAGAGGCTTCATATCCTACTTTTTTGCTTCTCCACCACTAGAAGAACCATAAGATGATACCTCATAGAATGAGGAGCTACCGCCTCAACACTTGCCTATAATTGTGAATGAAGTAATGGAAGGATTTGCTTTTGACAATGTGGGGGATGATACTAAGGAAATTAATGAGGGAGAATCAATCTATTAATTCATGATAGCTCGCTCCGGGATTATGGAAGGGCAGGCCGATCGATCCAAATTTATCTTTTTTGTGCTTGAAGGAGTCGTGGCGGGAGAAGAAGAAGAGCCAGCTGCCTAGTTAGAGGATGATTTTCTTGTTTCTATTTCTGATGTTTTTTATGTGAATAATAAAGCCAATGAAGCTAACTTATCAATGAAAAATAATCATTTTGCTTAATTGTTTGATGTCTAGCCTAATGACACTGTACATTTATTTGAACATTCATATAATGTGTTTAGCAAACATGATACTTCTATGCATGAACTTAACTTGGGTACAAATGTCAATCCTAAATTGGTATATATTGCAAAAGATATGTTTCCTATAAAGAAAAATGAAAGAATAAAAGTCTTAAAAAAGCATGTGATAACATTTGCTTGGTCCTACGAAGATATGCCAGGCGTTGATCATGAAATAGCTGAACATAGAATTCTGACCGATCCCATGTTCAGACCAGTTAAGCGAAAACTTCATCGCCTAAGACCTGAATGGGCCAAAAAGGTTAAAGCTAATATATCCAAACAGATTGAAGCTAAGTTCTTGGGAGTGGTTGAGTATCTGACTTAGGTAGCAAATGTGGTTCCGGTGGCAAAGAAAGATGGAAGGGTCTGGGTTTGTGTCGACTAATGAGATCTTAAAAAAACCACGCCTAAAGATGATTTCCTAATACCGCACATTGACATTTTGGTTGACAGTGCAGCTAAAGCAGTCATGTATTCTTTTATGGATGGGTATTCGAGTTATAATTAGATTCTCATGGATATCTACAACAAAGTCAAAACAGCTTTCATTACTGAATGGTTATGCCATTCGGGTTAAAGAATGCGAGGAAAACCTACTAGAGAGCCTCTACCACCTTATTCCATGACATCATCCATAAAGAAGTTGAAGTTTATGTCAATGACATGTTGGTAAAGTTGACAACCCGAGAGGAGCATCCTACTATCTTCGACAGGTTTCTCACAAGAATTGAGAAGTACAATCTCCAGTTGAATCCTAAGAAGTGTGTGCTCGGGTTACATCTGGGAAATTATTGGGGCATATTTGCAGTCAGTGAGGTATTGAAATGGATCCCGACAAAATCAAGGCTATTTGTGAAATGCCTACACCAAAAAATGAGAAAGAAGTTTGATCATTCTTGGGTTCTTTGCAATATGTCAGTAGGTTCATATCTCGAGTTACTACAGTTTGTAAGCCCATATTTAAGTTGTTAAAGAAGCAGCAGCCGGTGGCATGGAATGATCAGTGTCAGATAGCCTTCGATAAAGTTAAGGCTTACCTTGTGAGTCTACCAATCCTTCAACCTTCGATACAAGGGAAGCCTTTGATTTTATACTTGGACATTGGGGAAACGTCGGTAGGTGCAATGCTAATCTAAGAACACGAGGATAAGAAAGACCACGCGATTTACTGCCTCAGCAAGGTTTTATTAGAATATGAAAGTCGCTACACTATATTAGAGAAAACATGTGCTACTATGGTATGGCTAACGAGAAGTTGAGACACTACTTTCAGTCTTAGTAGATCCAAGTTGTCACAAAGATTGACCCCATGAAGTATTTGTGTGAGTCATCCACTTTGGCTAGAAAACTGTCAAGATGGCTGCTACTTTTGTCAGAATTTGATATTGAGTGCGTCACAAAGAAGGTCATACAATGGCGAGCTATGGCAGAATTCCTAGCTGGTCAACCGATAGAATCTAATTATATGGAAAACCTGGAGTTTCCTGTTGAACAAGTAGTTATGGTAGAAGAAGTAAAATCCTCAAGGACCATGTATTTTGATGGTGCAGTCATATAGAAGGCGTTGAACCTGGTATTATCATCGTCACTCCTCGTAACGAGATAATCCTATTGTCCAAATGCCTAGAATTCTCGGTCATCAATAGTGGAGTAGAATATGAGGCCTGTCCTTTTGGGGTTAGAAGTCTCCTCTTGGTAGGGCAACCGATGTATTAGTGGTGGGTGATTCTACAATAGTAATTCGCTAAGTCGTATGAGATTGGAAAATCAAGGAAGAGTCACTTCGTCCTTATCTAGAAGCGGTTTGGGACCTAACAGCTAAATTCAGGCAGTGTTTGTATCATCATGTGCTAAGGGAAGAAAACCAAATGGCAGACTCATTAGCGACATTAGCTTCCATGTGGGAAAATCCTCAAGAGTGACCGATGAGACCATTGGTCATGCAGTCCTCTAAGGAACCATTGTTTAACCGATCAGTAATGGTAGTGGGATAAATCAAAGAAGATCCCTGGTATTCCAACATAATCCAGTTCTTGATAGATGGCTGATACCCTGACAATGCATATCAGTCAGATCGTAAGACACTGAGAAATTTGGCAGTTCAATTCAGCATGATTGATGGTGTTCTATTCAAAAAAAACCGATGAAGGGTTACTTCTTATGTGCTTAACCCATGAATAATCTACTTGATGGGTGTCAAATCCACCAAAAATAATTCCTACTACTCTATTAAATAGATTTTGTAGTATATAAGTAAGCCGGGTCGAATTCATATAGACTAATATAATCAATTCAATTTAAATTAATGACCAACAAAAATAAAATTAAATTAAATATAACGAGGGATCTTGAGAGTTTGATTAAAAATTAATAAAAAAAGGCCGAATACACTCTAATATTTTTAACTTAAACACTTTTACCTTAGATATACTTTAACTTTAAAATGGACATTCGATATACCTAACTTATCAAAAGTGAGTATCCATAATACCTCATCCCATCATCACCAGTTGCAGGCTAGAGCTTGTGTAACAGGCATGGTGAGGTGTTCTAGATAGAAAAGTCAAACCAATAATTGTTAGACAGTGGCATTAATAATTAAAATTTCATATAAAAAATTCAATTCAAAGTTTTGTTCAGTTCTCCTATTCCAAACACGTTCTTCCTCCACAATTTTTTTAATCCATCTACTAGCTTCATCTTCTCCGCCACTTCCACCCAATTCATCACTCCCTTCACCCAATGTTAAGGCTCTTCACCTATGTTGTGTTTCTCTTGCATATTTCCTTCAATTCTTCTACTGGGATTCTCAAGAATTTCAACGAAATTAGGTTTTGACGGACCGAATTGCCGAGAGGTGAATTAGAAATTGAAATTGGAAAAGAGGAGAGATTCGTAGAAAGAGGAATGCTTCTGCTTTTTCTGCTGAGGATTTTTTGAATTCCATTGACGTAGAGCAGAGATCTCACTAGTAATATTGGCAGCCGCTTCTTCTTCTTGTCTATCAACCTCTCCGGTGATAGGGGAGGAGCTAACACTAATTGTGAAATGGAGTGGCAAGGAGTATACTGTCCGAGTCTGCAGCAACGACTCCGTTGTCGAGTTGAAACGCCGTATTTGCGAACTCACTAACTTTTTTCCTAATCTCCAAAAGCTTCTCTACCCCAAAATTGGTAATAAGCTCGCCGATGACTCCGTTTTTCTGTCTCAACTTCCCCTCAAATGCTCTCTCAAGATGACGATGATTGGGTTCGATTCCTTCTTTTTTCCCAAAATTTCAATTTCATTGACTGAAAATTGGGGGAATTTTAATGGGGATTGAATTCAAGCCATTTGATTCCTATTGATTGAAGAAGAAAAGGGAATTTGAGTTCCATTTGGATCGTTTTGTTCTTCAATTCTCGCCCAAATTGCAGTTAGATTTACAGAACTTGTGCTTGTATTTCACTTTCTGATTCAATAGTTCTATTGTAACAAATCTCCCTTAATATTCATTAATGTTCAATTTTGGGCTGAAGATATATATGATTTATCTGTGATCAAGAAGTAGAATTTCTGCCTAAAAAGATTTCTGCGATTGGGTTCAGCAATTTTGAATTTGATTTTATTTGTTGATTTGATGATTGAGCATTAGGGGGATTTATGACAAAGGTTTGATTTTTATTTAGATGGAAAATTGATTTATTTTATTGATTTGGAAATGGAAAGAAAATAGAAGCTGGTGTTTTTGAAATCATTAAATTAATAAGGATTTTAATGAATTTATTACAATTATTTTTTTTTGTAATTTTTTTAATTTTACTTGACTTTTTGAGTATTGACACATCAGCTATTATATTAGCATTACGTAATATAGAGGCTCATTTTTAATAAGTTTAGGTACTTCGAAAGTTTACTTTAAAGTTGTAGCATGTTTAAAGTAAAAGTGTGCAAGCTGAAAATATTAGAGAGCATTCGGCCTAAAAAGTAAAATTAAATAAGCGAAAAATCAATGATAGAAAGTCCTTTTAAAGAAATCATTTCTTTGGATTGATCACGGATAAAAAGATAATTTTACCTCCTAATCAATTGGTTTAATTGCGTTGATTCATCAATTACAATTAAGTATCTTTTTTTAAGTTAGATTAAAAACACCGAACATGTAATTAATCCATTAACTGAGTGATAACCCTATACCCAACTTATAAGATTTAACCACAAAATTAACATTATGATTTGAAGATCCAATTCCTACTAAATTATAATTAGCCGACATGAAATAATTCATTAGACTAGACTACAACCACAAATCCCAACAATCCGTTTGTTACTACAAATCAATTATAAAACACTAACGAGTTTATAAAAGAATAACGATTTATTAATTAACCTATAGAATTTAAGGTGCCGAACTCAAAACTAAAACTCGAATAATATTGAAAATAAAATAGATTGAAAAGTTGAAAATCGAAGATAAGAACAATTAAAATAAATCTCACTATCCAATTACAGCCTTGAAATCAACTTCAACAAAAGATGAGAAAATTAGTTAATCATAATAAAAGAAAAAATAAACTAAATTTATCATTGAAAATATGAGTTCAATATTGGTCACGAGGACCAACACAGGAGATGATCCAAATGATGGAAATTCCCCCTTATTTATGCTAAAACTAATTATAAAATAATTAAGAAATAAATCTCCAAATTAAATTTAAAAACTAAAACAAGGATTTAAGTTTTCTTAAACAACAAAAAAGTTGAAGATAAAATAGGGAATAAGATATAACGTAAATCTGGAAGTTTGTCTTTATATAGGATACATAGCTCTTTAATTCCAAGTTTTTCTTGAAAACCCAAATCTGTCGGATCAAGTCATAATTGCTTAGCATGGACTGCGGGATAACTTCTAAAACAGTTCTAAAATGCACCAAAATGCTCTAAACTTGCCAAATGAGCCCAAATATCATTTACAACCTAAATAAGCATAAAATCATCATAAAATCAGCAACAAATAATTCAAATAGACCAATGGAGTAATAACAAAATATGTAGGATTTATATGTTATCGAATTCCCCCACACTTGCCTTTTACTTGTCCTCAAGCAAATATTAAGAACTCAAAAGAAGAATGAACTAAATCAAATGAAAGACCCTAAACACATTCGCAAAGAGTAACTTATTTTCACCAATATTTTGATTGAGAGCCTTTTAAAACTACGATAGTCCAATTGACAGATTTTTTTTTCAGAAAGCTTATGGTCTTACTTGAAAACTTAAACCCTATATTTTTTTACCAATTATAAACATAAACATGTAGTTAATTGCTATTGAAGTAGAGGGTTACCTTAGCTTTCTATTTGAAATTCTTTGTAACCATGACAAGACTTATTCCGATCTTACATTGATGTTATTGTATATTTCACTTGGTAGGGTCCCTAAACACTAGAAATAATATTTTTTTCTTTTTCTTTTCTACAACAAACTTTCTATTTCTTTTAACTTTTTCAATTGCCTATTTCCGCTCTCTTTTTTTCTTTCCCTATGAAAGAGTCTTCACCCAGTTGTTAGCCACAGTTTGCTCTCCCTCCAGCGGTCCTATAAAAGAGACTTTACTCGGTTGCTAGCCATGTAAGGCCCATTTCGTTTATTTTCGGAGCTTACAAACAGAAAATAACCACCAAGATTAATGATATGAATAATGTAAAGTCTCGATAAAGCTTCCATGTTACAAAGAATCTAAATATAGGCTAAGTCCAAGTTAAGCACATGCAAATTGTACAATCATGTTTCACTTTTCTACACTTAATCGAGGCTAAGCATCTTACAAAGCAACTTTCAGATTTCAGTCAATTGGGCATCTATTTCTTAAATTTGTTTTCAATATCAAAATATGGTTAGATAATTCAAAATTGGTACTTGTTTAAGTAGCCAAATTATGTGACATCCCTTTTACTCGAGTTATGTTTACTGAGTAAAATCAAAATAAAAAACAATTTAAGAGCAAGTGTCAAAAATTCTGCAAAAATCCCCCCATACTTAAAATCATAAATTTCCCCATTTATGTCAAAAGGAAGCAAATAAAGATAAAGGACAAGAAAGATACAACCTAAAGTGGGAAGAAGTGATGTGAGGAAACTTGAGGTTGCTGTTGCTAGGACCGAATAAGCTAGGAAAGATGCGAGTTCAATTAATCAGCTGCGTCATTGGACTTGTAAAAGTTAAAACCATTTTCAGAGTGAAACCTAGATTAAGGACAACTGAAACATTACACTTATACCCTTTAAAACAAAACACTAATAAACTAAGAAAAATGAAAAGAAAAATAAACAAAAAAAAGAAAAAACAAAACTAGTAAAAATTAAAACTTTGGGTTGCCTCCTAAAAAAGTGCATTTGTTTAACGTTGTTTAGCTTGACCCAGAATTCATTCAACCGGTGTTCCATGGTAATTTTTCTAAGCTAAGTTCTTCAATGTTCAATCCTTTAACAATTTCCTTCAGCTCGCAATTTAGTAAAAGATTAGAATCAATAGTATCAATTTCTTCACATAAAGTTATCCCCAAGCGAATAAGCAATGAATCTTTCACAATATTTGTTGTAGAATATGAATATAGGTTATGTTAAAGCAATACTACAAAAGCAGTATCTTGGTACAAACAAACATATGACACCTGTGAGCACATTTTTGTTATGAAATAGATGCCTATTTATAGGCTTATAAGGATAAAACTAACAAGATATTCCAAATTTTGAATATAATCTCTATCAATTAAAAATAAAACGTAATCCTAACAAATATTTTCTAATAAATCTAATATTTGACTATTTCAAATAATAGCTTTTTGGAGACATTTTCAACACTCCTCCTTGGCTCGGAAGCTACAAAACTTTATTCAGAATTATTGGCATACGATATATGACATATGAAAAAATTCATTGTCATCGTCATTATCATGGGTCATGGATATGGTTATTGGTCATAGGCAAGGTTATAGGTCATGGACATTGGTCATTGGTCATTACATTGGTCATTGGTTATGGTTATGCGGCCTGAGCTTTTAACAAAAAAGCTCATCCTCTTGTTGCATCATCATACTCTTGTTGCATCATTATGGCGCTCTTCTGTTAGTCTTACAAAATCTTTGGCTGAAGCATACATGTCCCATATGAAGATCGCTCTAATTACCACTGTTGTACAATAAGAACACATGTTATAGTAAAGCAATACTGCAAAAGCAATATCCTGGCACAAACAAGCATATGACACTCGTGAGCACATTTTTATTATGAATATAGATGCCTGTTTATAGGCTTACAAGGATAAAACTAACAAAATATTTGAAAATTTAAATATAATCTCTATCAACTAAAAATAAAATATAATCCTAACAAATATTTTCTAATAAATCTAATATTTGACTCTTTCAAATAATAGCTTTTTAGAGACATTTCCAACAATATTTTCCATCACATCAGAAAATTGTTTCAAAGAATCAATAAATGGGTCATCAATCTCAATATCCAAAAACATGTTCTTTAGCTCACCATATTCCTCTTCTTTTTTGGTTTTTTGTCAAACTTTCTTGAAAAGGAATTTGGTGGACTACAAATTTTGTAATTTTCAATTTTAATTCATTAATTCTTATATGCTCATCTGGATCAACTTTTATACCCGAGCTCAAGTTATCACAGACGCTTACCGTGGACTCCAGGTTAACAGTTTCATTTTTGAATTCATCTTGAGATTGAAACTTACCTTCATTCTGCAACTTACTCAGTGAGGCGACAATCTAACTCATTTGGCTTTCCAAATTTTGAATCCTTGCATCAATCATTTGTTGACATTAAAGCGTGTTTTGTACCATCAACATCATCATCTCCTCGAGAGTCATGACCGAGTTGCTCCAACAGTCAAACATGGTCATAAAACAAATAAAAAAATTACTAATAGTCCCCGGCAACGGCGCCAAAATTTGATGGGAGTCGAATCCACAAAAAATAATTCCTATTACTCTATTAAATGGATTTTGTAGTATATCAGTAAGTAGGGTCGAATCTACAGAGACCAATACATTCAATTCAATTCAAATTAATGACTAACAGAAAAAAAATTAACTAAAATGGGGGGTTTTGAGAGTTTGATTAAAAATTAATAAAAAATAAAATAAATACGCCAATAGCAAGTCTTTTACATGAAATCGTTTCTTTGGGTTATGTTGAATTGATCACGGTTAAAAAGATAGTCTTACCTTAAAACCAATTGGTTTAACTGCATTGATTTATCAATTACAATTAAGTATCTTTTTCTAAGTTAGATTAAAAACACCGAATATGCAATTAATTCATTAACTGTATGATAACCCTATACCCAACATATAAGATTTAACCACAAAATTAGCATTATGATTTGAAGATTCAATTCCTACCAAATTATAATCACCTTGCATGAAATAATTCATTAGACTCAACTACAACCACGAATCCCAACAATCCGTTTGTTACTACAAACTAATTATAAAAACACTAACGAGTTTATAAAAGAATAACGATATATTAACCATTAAATAGAATTCAAGGGGCCCAACTTGAAACTAAAACTCGAATAATATTGAAGATAAAGTAGATTGAAAAGTTGATAATCGAAGATAAGAACAATTAAAACAAGTCTCACAATCCAACTATAGCCCTTAAATTGACTTTACTGAAAGATGAGAAAATTAGTTAATCATAATAAAAGAAAAACAAACTAAATTTATCATTGAAAATAAGAGTTAAACGTTTGTCACGGGGACCAAACAAGAGATGATCCAAATGATGGAAATTCTCCCTTATTTAGGCTAAAACTAATCCTACAATAATTAGGAGCTAAATCTCTTAATTAAACATAAAAACTAAAATAAGGAATTAAGTTTTTTTAAACAACAAAAAAGGACAAGATAAAATAGGGAATAAGATATAATATAAATTTGGAAGTTTTTGTCTTCATATAGGAAACGTAGCTCTTTAATTCTAAGTTTTGCTTCAAAACCCAAACATGCTAGATTTTGGTCATAACTGCTTAGCCTGAACTCTAGGGTAACTTCCGAAACAGCTCTAAAATGCACCAAAATGCTCCAAACTTATCAAATCAGCCCAAATATCATTTATAACCTAAATAAGCACAAAGCCATCATAAAATTAGCAGCAAATCTTTCAAATAGACCAATGAAATAATAACAAAATATGTAGGATTTACATGTTATCAAATTCCCCCATACTTGCCTTTTTCTTGTCCTCAAGCAAACATTAAAAACTCAAAAGAAGAAGGAACTAAATCAAATAAAAGTCTCTAAACATATTCACAAAGACTGACTTATTTTTGCCAATATTTTGATAAAGAGCCTTTTTAAGCTACTAGTCCAATTGACAGATTTATTTTCAGATAGCTCATGGTCTTGCTCAAAAACTTAAACCCAAGATTTGTTTACCAATTATAAAGATAAACATGCAATTAATTGCTCTTGAAGTTGAGGGTGACCTTAGCTTTATATTTAGAATTCTTTGTAACCATGACAAGACTTATTACAATCTTATATTGACGTTATTGTATATTTCACTTGGTGGGGTCCCTAAACACTAGCAATAACATTTTTTTTCTTTATCTTTATTTTTTTTTTCTACAACAAACTTTTTATATTTTTACTTTTTCACATACCAATTTTTTGTGTCTTTTTTTTCTCTCCCTATGAAAGAGTTTTCACCCCGTTGTTAGTCGCAGTTTGCTCTCCCTCTAGCAGTCCTATGAAAGAGACTTTACTCGGTTACTAGCCATGTAAGGCTCATTTCATTTATTTACGGAATGTACAAATAGAAAATAACAACCAAGATCAATTCTATGAATAATGTAAGGTGTCGATAAAGCTTCGATGTTACAAAGAATCTAATTATAGGCTAAGTACAAGTTAAGCACATACAAATTATACAATCATGTTTTACTTTTATACACTCAATCGAGGCTAAGCATCTTACAAAGCAATTATCAGATTTCAGTCAATTAGGCGTCCATTTCTTAAATTTGTTTTCAATATCAAAATATTGCTAGATCTTCAAGACCTTGAGGAAAGTCGAGATCAACATCCTGTTGCTCGATGTGATTAGATAGATACCCAAGTATGCAAAATTCCTTAAGGAGTTATGCACCAATAGGAAGAAGCAGCATAACCTGGATAAGGTCGTAATGGGGGAAAAAGTGTCTGCCATGATCCAATGCAAATTACCCCCTAAGTTGAAGGACCAGGGAATGTTTGCGATCAATCGCACCGTAGGTCAGGTTGGAATTCAGAAAGCTATGTGTGATCTTGGTGCATCTAAAAATGTCATGCCTTCCTCTATCTACCAGCAGATATTAGCCAACCGCAACATGCCTCTTAAGGAGACCAGGATTGGCTTGTAAGTTGCAAATCACTTTGTTGTCTACCTTGAGCGAATTTTGGAAGACGTATTGGGCAAGGTAAATAATTTTTTTTTTTCTCACTGACTTTTATGTTCTTGATATGTGCGATGCATATAGAAAAGGGAACTCAGATTTACTGCTAGGGAGACCATTCTTGAGTACTGCCAAGACCAAAATTTACGTACACAATGGTTCTCTCACTATGGAGTTCAATAAGGAAATAGCCACTTTCAATGTTTATGATACCATGAAGACCCCAGAAGAAGATTCAAGCTTATGCAGTATTGATAGACTTGATCCCATCAGATGATTACTTGGTTGCACTGAATGAAGAACTTGACATCGAGGGCCTCAATGATACTAATTTAGATGAGAAGGTGGAAGAAGCTATTCATGATCTCGATCCACCTTGACTAACATCGAGACCTAGACCGAAGCTCGCTCTGCCTCCTTTAAGAAATTCACCTCTTCCATCATCCAACCACGGGAACTTGAACTCAAAAGCCTGCCAAGTCATCTCAAGTATGCTTTCTTGGGGGATAATGACATACTCCTGATGATTATTTCTAGCAAATTGTGTCCTGACAAAGAGAAATGACTAGTCTCCTTGCTCTAGTAACATAAAGAAGTGATTGGATGGACTATAGCCGACATCAAAGGGATCATTCTTTCTACTTACATGCACAAGATCAAGTTAGAGGAGAATGCCAAGACCTATCACCAACCTCAAAGATGACTCAATCCTCCTATGATGGAAGTACTGAAGAAGGAATTGATCAAGCTCATAGAGGCTAACCTCATCTACCCTATCTCTAATAGTGAGTGGGTTAGCTCGATACAAGTTGTTCTGAAGAAGACAGGGATCACGGTGATAACAAACGAAGTAGGAGAATCGATCCCAACAAGGATACAGAATGGATGGAGAGTTTGCATTGACTACCATAAGCTAAATGCCTCAACCAAGAAAGGTCATTTTCCATTGCCATTCATTGATCAAATGCTGGAGAGACTGGTAGAAAAGTCTCATTTCTGCTATCACGATGGAATGTTAGGTTTCTATAAGATCCCGATAGCACCATAAGACCAAGAGAAGACAACATTTACGTGTCCCTTTTGCACCTTTGCTTATAGATGGATGCCTTTTGGTCTCTGCAATGCTCCCGCTACTTTCCAAAGGTGCATGATGAGTATCTTTTTTAATTACATGGAAAACATCATTGAGGTATTTATGGATGACTTTACTGTGTATGGTGATTCTTTTGATGCATGTCTCGATATCCTTGGTAAGATTTTTAAACATTGCATTGAGTCTAATTTAGTACTTAGCTATGAAAAATACCACTTCATGGGAGACCAAGGTATAATATTAGGTCATGTTTTATCTAAGAATGGTACTGGGATAGATAAATCTAAAATTGATGTTATTCAGTCCTTACCCTACCATACTTCTATAAAGGAAGTTAGGTCTTTTCTTAAGCATGCAGGTTTTTATCACATATTTATCAAGAACTTTTCAAACATCTCTAAGCCCCTATGCAGATTACTTCAGAAAGACACTAATTTTGAGTTTGGAGATCCTTGCAAGGAAGCCTTTGACACCATCAAGAAGAAGTTGGTCTCTATGCCCATTATCCAATCACCAAATTAGGACTAGCCCTTCGATATCATGTACGATGTAAGTGAGAAAACCAATAGGAGCAGTATTAGGACAACGGGTTGGCCGAGAGCCTTGTGTCATTTATTATGCCTCCCGGACTCTCGATGCAGCTCAGCGGAACTATACCACGTTTGAGAAAGAGCTCTTTACTATCATTTTTGCACTAGAGAAGTTCCGTTCTTACCTTCTCTATTCCAAGGTCATTGTATACTCAGACCATGCTGCTTTAAGGTACCTTCTGACCAAGAAAGATGCCAAGCCAAGACTGATTTGATGGATCCTTTGGCTTATAGAATTTGATATCAAGATCAGAGATAAAAAGGGGATAGATAACCTAATGGCCAATAATCTCAGTAGGCTGACCAATTCAAAAGAACCAAGAGATATACATGACGAATTTCCTAGGGAAAGTCTCCTTACTATCACCAAGACCCCGTGGTATGCAGACCTTGTCAATTTTCTTACCACTGATGATTCCTATAGAATTTCACATATAATGAGAAGGAGAAATGAAGACGGAAGCTGGCGAGTACTTCTAGGATAATCCTTATATATGGAGATAAGGGACCGATCTAGTTTTGAGGAGATGTGTTTATGGGGAAGAGATACCGAGACTTATATTAGCATGTCACTCTGAAGGTTGTGGAGGTCACAGTGGGCTGAGGAGAATAGAACAACGCATTCTTGAGTGTGGATTTTATTAGCCCCACATTTTTCATGAATCCTATATATTTTATAAGGCATGCGACAACTAATAAAGGGTTGGTAATCTTGGACATCGAGATCAGCTCCCGATGACTCCTATTTTGGTTTCCAAGATCCTTGATGTCTGGGGTATTGATTTTATAGGCCCTTTTCCTCCTTATGGGTTCAAGTACATCCTCCTAGTAGTTAATTATGTCTCCACATGGATAGAAGCCAAGGTAACTAGGAATGATGATGGAAAGACCGTTGTAGATTTCATCAAGGATAATATCATCTGCAGAGATAGGACACCAAGACTACTTATCAGCGATAGCGGTACACATTTTTGCAATAAGATGATCTCGGCGTTATAAACTAAATGGGGAGTCAAGCATATGACTTCCATGGCATACCACCTACTGACAAATGGATAAGCTGAGGTGAGCAACAGAGAGGTCAGGCTCATCTTGGAGAAAATAGTTAATCCCAATAGGAAAGACTAGAGTCTCCATCTCTTTAAAGCTCTCTGGGTAGTTCGCACAACATGGAAGGCCCCTATCACGATGTCACCTTACAGAGTTGTCTATGGGAAAGCAAACGATCTACTTATCGAGATCGAGCATAAGGCATATTAGGTCATCAAAGAGACCAATTTTAGGCTCGATGCAGCCAAAGATCATAGGAGATTACAATTACATGAACTCAAGGAGATTCGCCATGATGTTTATGAAAGGAACAAGGTCTATAAAGAGACCACTAAGCATCACAATGACCTTTTCACTTCCAGGAAGGTCTTCAACATGGGATAGAGAGTACTCTTATTCTAATCTTATCTCAAGCTATTTATTGGAAAGTTGAGGTCCCGATAGGTCTGACCGTACATCGTGATCAAAGCATTTCCATATAGGGCAGTCGTTATATAGAGCATCGAGATTGGGAAAGTTCTAAAAGTCAATGGGCATCCTCTCAAGCCCTACTATGAAGGATTTCAACCTTACTTTGAGGAAATAACTCTCATAGAGACCGCTGATACCACACCATGATCTCGATATGGTACGTCAAGCTCAATGATGTTAAACAAAGCACTCTTAGGAGGCAGCCCAAGCATTTCTAACTCTTCATCTCTCTTTTTAGCTTTTATTAGTTATATCTAGACTAGGAATAATTTCAATCTCTATTTTTATTGCAGGGTTAGGTCTCCGTACGCTCTCTGTGGAAGTTAAACTATTACACATCAGTAGACGTGACTGAGAAGATAGGTATGTGAAGGGACTCATGCAAACTGATGTATGTATAGTGGGTGATGTGGAAGTCATGCAAGGATCATAGAGATTTTTAACACTTCGGTACCCAAATAGACCATGATTACTACTACTCCCATTAATGCCCCTCGAGTCGCCTTTGCATGGCTAAAATCCCTACTTAAACCTCTCTCCTCACTCTCAACAGTCACGCTCTCCTTCAAACTCTTTCTCTACTCCGGCAAACTTCATTTTTCAACCACCACCAAAAACACCGCAATGGCCTCAAATCAAGAACATCCATCACCAACCCCATGACCAGTGATGTCATGATCGACAGCATCGCCTATGACACTATTCCTTTCACCACCACCACCACTCCTATAGTCACCATTCTGGTGGTAGAAACCTTCTTCACCGTCACCACTATAGTCGCCACCATAGTGGTCCACAGTCTCGCCACTCTTGTTGCTGCTGCCACTACCATCTCTACCACACCTCCTACCGATGTTTCTCCTCTCACTGTTATGGTTGGCCTATAAAAGGCCAAGGCGTCCCTACTCTCGCCACCTCTGTTAGCACTACAGCTACCCCCGATGAGACTCCTCTTACCATTGAACCTATCTCTACCATCTTTCCCGCCGATACTAAATAGGAGAAGTCTGGCAAGACTCCATTAAAAAAGGAAAAGAAAACTAAGGGAGGGGCTAAAACCCAAGATGTCCCTATAGAGATTGATTCCAATGGGAAGAGCGATTGTACACCTGTCCCTCCTCCTATCAAGAGAAAGATGCTAACCAGGAGCACTGCCAAAGACCAAAGTTCTAAAAAGGCCAAAACAATCAAGGAACAGAAGACCCCTACTCCCTGTGTAAAGAGCAACATTCACGGCTCTTTCGACCACCCTGCTCCACGCACTACTTATGCTCGATCCAAGGGCCCATCATTAAAGCCCTATAAGTCTGCCTGTAAAGGCACCATGACCACTCCCGGCATCAACTAAGCCATCCTTGATGCCTTCACCATGATCTTATAGCTTCCCCTACTCTTCAACTATCTCCCTTCCTACCAAGAGATTATCTGAGAATTTTATGCTACTTTCTAGTTCAAGCAAGACTACACAAGCTATCAAGAGGCGAGGGTGATTAAATTTTGTCTCGCCGGGAAGAATGTGATTTGGAGTCTCGACGGCCTCAATAAGGCTTTAGGGGGGTGACTGACTCCTTTGATGACATGTGTGATGCTTTTCCTTTTAATTTCAACTCCACCGAGACCTACTTCTCCTTCTATATTAATGATTCTTGAGTCACCACTTAGAAGTCCGGTGACTCCCAAGGCTTCTACATTCACAAGCCCCATCTAAGGTATGCCTACAAAATTCTTGCCTTTAACTTTCCTAGTTACTATAGTAGTTCCGAGACCCTAAATGAGAAAGAAGTGCACATTCTATGTTCATGAAGAACAACAAGAATCTTCACCTGGGTGCCTGGCTAGCCAAGCAGGTTTAGTATATCCTTACCCACCCTAAGAGCCCTCCAATTCTAGGCGCTATGATCTCCATCGTCGCTCATGGTAATGAGCATTTCAAGCCTATCCACTACACCAAGACCCCTGAAAATCCATTTCTAGACTTGGAGACTCTTGGGATAGTGTTGCTTACTAAAACTATCAATGGGACCAGCGTTACGCATCCTTCTGGTCCTTCTGAAGAAAAACCTGATCTACCTACTCCCGAGGACCCTCAGCCAGACCAGCCTGCTCTTGATGACTCTCGCCGCCTAAATCAGGGTCCTCCAAAAAGTCTCAAACCTAGAGAACCAGTATAAAGACCTCTAACTATGACCTCCAGACCCGCTGTAATGTCCTGAAACTAAATGTGAACCTCATCATCCAGTAGTTCGGGGTCTAACGGATTTAACAAGACCAACCGAGTCTCTTCTACCTCCTTCCTCCTCCACCAGGACAGTAACGTTTTAATTTGGCCTCTCTTTTATTTTTATTTTTCTTATTTTTCTTTTTATTTTTCTTGTTTTGCATTGAGGGCAATGCATGGTTTAGGTGTGGGGAGGGGATTTCTATGTTTTTGCTTCTTCTGGTAAAATCTTTTTTCTTAATTTTTTTATATATTTTTCTCAAAGAAAGAGATTTTACAAGGACTTATGCTTCATATTTTTGCCCCTGCAATGACCTTATTTGCTCTCTAATTTATCATTGAGATGTGATGATAACCAAGATTAAGAATGTTGTGTAAATAACTAACTGAATAACTAACAGGGCTACCCCAATTAACCAAAACTTTTATCAAGATTTGAGTTGAACATTGGTATTCCAATCTAAGATTTCTGATAATCACCTTGTAAATTCCTTAATCTTGGTGAGTATAGAAAAGTGTAACATGATTTTATTGTTAAAAGTGCTTTAATCTGGCCTTGATTTGATTTAAGTTAGTCCCTATGTATTATAAGATCCTCCTCCGAGACCTTGCAAAATGAGTATCAAATCTTGGTGGTTATTTTTTGCTTCCACAATTAGTCAAAACGAGCCTTACTTGGCTCGTAACCTTAATTGTCTCTTTCATAGGGCCGATAGAAGAAAGAGCTATCCACGGCTAAAAATCGGGTGAAGAATCTTTAATAGGATCGATAGAAGAAAGAGATATCCACGGCTAAAAATTGGGTGAAGACTCTTTCATAGGGCCGATAGAAGAAAAAGCTATCCATGGCTAAAAATCGCGTTAAGACTCTTTCATAGGGTATAATTGTTGGAAAATGTAGTGGAATCTAAGAAATGGTAAAGCGCATAATGAAATAAATTGGATTGAAAAATCTAAAAAGAGCTAGCAAAGTTGTTAAAATCACAAAACTCAAACTTTGGCTAGATGTATCTTAGGGACCCTACCAAGTAAAAATGTAATTCAATTAAATAAAAGGTTTAGAAGGAGTCATCTTATAATCACCGGGATGAGGTTAAATCCAAATCCAGGTGCTTATGAATGATAACAATATTTTATGTACTTGTGCTTTAATTTGGTAAATACTCTTGGGTAAAGTTATAAACAAGGTCTTCTTGATGATAATCTTACATTGGAATACTTGGTGGTCAACAAAGGACCTCGATATAAGTCTCGGTGAAAGAATATGGTCTCTATTTAGTTATTCAAAGGTTGTTTGCGTGGTTTTCCCTTCTTCCTGATCTTTAATGCATACCTGAGGGCAAGTATGGAATAAGTGTGGGAAGATTTGATATGTTGTATTTTCAGCATGTATTTGTGTTTATTTCCAAATCATTGAGACCATATTTTTAGTCTTTATAGCCGCTATTACTTCCTTTTCTGTCTCTTTCAGGTTTTAAAGGCAATTTAAAGAAAATATGTGACATTTGAAGAAAAATAGCCTCTCATGGATACCTGAAGCAGGCAGTAGGAGCGATAGGCAGTCCCGGTGACTCTAGAAAACTTTAGAATGACCAAGATGACATCAATAACCGTGCATGCCATACCCAGATATCGAAGTTTCCCAATTCAGGCAAATCCTATTCAGGAAGAGCCTTCTCAAAAAGAAGTTCGATCTCTTTTCTAATTCTCATAAAAGGAAGGATTTCACTACCATTTGAAGACCAAGACTAAAAAGGAAATGAATCCATCAGAATAAATAGAAAAAGTCCTATTTCGTCACTAAAGAAGAAGCATAAGGAGGAGCACTCAGCTATAAATACCAAGGCCGGCATTTTGAACAGACACATAGAGAAGAGATACACAATTGATACATAGTTTCTTTCATTTAGTCTTTCTAGTCTAGATTTAGCCTTTGTGTTCTTTAGTTTTTGAATACTTTGATTTACAGTTTCAGTTTTGAACATTTCTAAGTTTAATTACAATTTCATTTTCAGTTTTATTCCTCTATATTCTCATCATAATTTATTTTCAGTCTCTTTATACTTATGCGCATTTGAATTAAGCCATGTTTAGCTAGAACTCTCATGGCTTGACCAATTAATGGTCAAGACTGAGTTTAGATGGTGTGAGGACCGCAAATGAATGTAGAAATTCGTAAGGCGACCTATTTACCAATCTCGGTACTTGAAGAGTTTTATTGTAAGAATATCACTTAGTCTCGCTGTTTGGATTGATCACCCATCGGGTAAGTCTTTGTGATTATTGTTAATCTCTATTCTTGCATCTATTATTGTGCCTAAAGAGGGATGAAGTGATAATAGTCTCCACCGACACTGGAGTGAGGTAATCTTATGCCTGTTGGGAGTGCTTCACTACCTGTCGGTAAGGATTTAGGCTTTTCTTATTTCTATTGCTATTTATTGGCAAGCTCTTGGCGGGAAGTTGAGAGACACAGTGAGTAAGAGGGAGGTCATGGCGCGAAGTGCTATCTCCATACACAGTAAGGAAAAGTTGCTGGTACTGTACGGTGCATGAGTACCAGTATAACTAAATCTATGTCATGTTGCAATTAATTTCTTATCCTATGATCATCATGATATTCAGTCTTGTCCTATATTAGTTGAACCATTATTTCCTATTATTTCATTACTTGCTTTGTTTAGTTTTAATCTACAAATTCCCATTAAGAGCGCTTTTAGGTCACGCTGTCTATCATCTTCTTAAAATAACGTTGTCAAGGTCGTTCCTTGTGGATTCGACCCCCGCTCACTACTAACTACAAGTTTGTTTTGAGCAGAAATTTATTTTTAATGTTCTCTACACCCATCAATTTACAAATAGATGCTCTTGTTATATTGTGTTCTTTTGTTTTTATTTTTTTTCATAGTAAAGTTATTGTGTGTTATCTGATTAATTGTATTAATGTGTTAACTTTATCATCTCAGTTATTAAAAGATGTTAATAATTTTTTCATTTTTAGATTCTTTACATTAAAGTATATTATAATACGAATTTTAGCGACAACAATAATAAATATCTGAATTTAATAATTATAACAATTATGATAAAGAACTAATATTTTTAATGTACAATATAAAACTAATGGTTGTGGGTCGAGTGGCCGTTAATTCGCAAAATAGGAAGGGGAAGGGGTAATTATCGAGATTGTTCACCCCTATTAAAATATTTATAAATTAATCATTAAGTTAAATTATTATTAAATATACAGTCTCTTCAATTCTATTTATAAGTCATATCATTCACTTGTTTCTCCCTCTTTTTTTTATTTTCTTTTTTATTTTTTATTTATCTCTCAAACGTTGATTTTTTTGACATGTCGCTTTAGAGTTTTTTGTTCGTCTTATTTTTATCTTTGAAATGATGTCCACTATGACATTTTTGAACTTTCCCAACTGGTAAACATCTAGTATTTGTCTTGTAGACATCTAGTAGATATCTAGTAGATCTTTGATATATCTAAATTTTAATAGTTTTTTTTATAGAACCATTATGCTAGTTTGTGTTGTTGTTGCTTTGAATGTATCTAGTTTCGCTTTGGGTTTTCGATGAGGTTTTACTCTATTTGTTGCTCAAATTGCGAATTCAGCAATTTTGGCCTTATGATTGGGCATCTACTGGACGTCTACCAGATGTCTACTAGACATCTACCAGTTGAAAATTTTTGAAAATGTCACAGTGAAGTCGTTTTGAAGATAAAAAAGAGACAAAAAAAATATTCTAAAGCGGCATGTCGAAAAAATGAACGATTTATAATTAAATAAAAATGTGAACAGTAATAAATAGAGGCAAAGATCAACATATATTTTTCGCAATTGTGGCATTAGGTAATTGGACTTCTACTAGAGTTCTACCAGATTTCTACTAGACATCTACTGGATGTCTACCAGTTGAAAATTTTCAAAAATGTCACAGTGGATGTTGTTTCAAAGTTAAAAAAGAGACAAACAAAAAGCTCTAAAGCGACATGTCAAAAAAATGAACGATTTGAGAGATAAATGCAAAATAAGGTAAAAGAGATTATAATTAAATATGTACACTGTGAGAAAGGGATGTGTTGAGATTTTACATATATACACCGTATTCACGTAATTAATTTCCTTACTTTTGTTTTTTTAGATTGTTTATGGTAGGACCCAATTAATTTGAGATTTATGGGTATTTATGTAAGAACCCCGAGGGAAAAACACCATAATATACTGGTTTGGAAAAAATAATTTCATATAAACTTTTATTAAATTACCAGAATACATCAAAGAAAAATACAACAAACTTAATTACTTTTTATATCACCATTATGTGCTCTTAATGACTTTTCATATATCTTTATACAAGTTCATGCGTTTTGGGTATTTATTTTAAATTTTTTTGACTTATTTTACATTTATCTCTCAAACCGTTCCTTTTTTTGACATATCGCTTTAGAGTTTTTTGTTCGTCTCATTTTTATCTTCGAAACGCTATCTATTGTGATATATTTTTTCCAAAATTTTTTGAACTGTTATATGTCTGTTATATATATGTCATAACTCTAATATAAGTCTTTTTGTATTTGCAATGCTAATTGAACTATTATACATCTGTTATAAATCTATTATAAATCTGTTATAAGTCTAAAATAAGTTTATTATAAGTCTAATATAAGTCTCTTTGTATTTGTAATGCTTATTAAACTATTACATATCTAATATACATCTATTATATATCTGTTATATATGTGTTATATTTCTAATATAAGTGTCTTTGTATTTGTAATGCTCATTAAACTGTTATACATCTGTTACAAATCTATTATAAATCTGTTATAAGTCTAATATAAGTTCGTTATAACTCTAATACAAGTCTCTTTGTATTTGTAATGATTATTGAACTATTACATTTCTAATATACTTATGTTATAAGTCTAATATAAGTTTCTTTGTATTTGGAACGCTTATTGAAACCATTACATATCTAATAATAATATGTTACAAGTATTTGTTATATAACAAAAGCGTGCGCTTTTTTGCGCTTTATACTCCCCCTGCGCTTTGACTTAACAAAAGTGCAAACGGTGCGCTTCGCTGCGCTTTTGCGCTTCAAGTGCAAAAGTGAGTGCTTTTGACAATTATGTGTCTGGTACAAGCCTGATAAATGTCTAATATATGTGTTTGATAAATATATAATAGATTTATAATATTTTTGTATTAGATATGACGATTACAAAATTGTTTGGCATAAACTGTATGGTTTTTGTATGTGTTACAAATCTATTATAAATGTGTTATAAATCAAATATAAATGTGTTATATATCAATTATAACAAATGCATATTAGTTTAGTGAGCATTGCAAATACAAAAAGTCTTATATTAGACTTATAACATATTTATAACAGCTGTACAATAGATATGTAATAGTTCAATAAGCATTCCAAATACAAAGAGACTTATATTAGACTTATAACAAACTTATATTAGACTTGTAACAGATTTATAATAGATTTATAACAGATGTATAATAGTTCAATGAGCATTGCAAATACATAGAGACTTATATTAGAATTATAATACATATATAACAGATATATAATAGTTTGAAAAAAATTTGGAAAAAATATATAACATTGGATGGCGTTTCAAATATAAAAATGAAACAAGAAAAAATTGTAGAGCTGCATGTCGGAAAAATGAATCGTTTGAGAGATAGATGCAAGAAAAACCAAACAAATTAAAAAAACCACCAAATCGCATGGGATGTGAATATTGCATATAAACGTAAAAAGAGAAATTTAAAATGGTTAGAAAGATATGATTTGCTTATTGGGTCATTTTAGTATTTATTTTGGGCAAATGAGTCATAAGTGATAATTTTCCTTTGTTTTATCTGTTCCCATTTGGTAAATTGTCACTTATGACTCATTTGCCCAAAATAATTACCAAAATAACACAATAAGCAAATAATATCTTTTAAGTTTCTCTTTTTACCTTTATACGCCATATTCACATCCCATGGGATTTGGTGTTTTTTTTTAATTTGTTTGGCTTGTTTTGCATTTATCTCTCAAACGGTTCATTTTTTCGACATGCCGCTCTAAAGTTTTTTGCTCGTCTCATTTTTATCTTTGAAACGTTATCCATTGTTATATATTTTTTCCAAATTTTTTTTGAACTGTTATATATCCGTTATAATTCTAATATAAGTCTCTTTGTCTTTGTAATGCTCATTGAACTGTTATACATCTATTATAAATATGTTATAAGTCTAATATAAGTTTGTTATAAATCTAATATAAGTCTCTTTATATTTGGAATGCTTATTGAACTATTACATATCTAATGTACAGCTGTTATAAATCTGTTATAAATATGTTATAAGTCTAATATAAGTCTTTTTATATTTACAATGCTCACTTAACTGATATACATCTGTTATAATAGATACATAACACATTTATATTAGATTTATAACACATTTATAACAGATTTATAACAGATACAAAAAAAACATACAGATTATGGCAAACAATTTTATAATAGTAACATCTAATACAAAAATGTTATAAATTTGTTATATATTTCATCAAACACATGTATTAGACATTTATCAGGCCTGTAGCAAACGCATAGTTGTCAAAAGCACTCGTTTTTGCACTTGAAGCACAAAAGCGCACCGTTTGTGCTTTTATTAAGACAAAGCGCATGGGGAGTACAAAGCGCAAGAAAGCCCACACTTTTGTTATATAACAAAGACTTATAACAGATTTATATTAGATATATAATGGTTTCAATAAGAATTCCAAATACAAAGAAACTTATTTTAGACTTATAACATATGTGTATTAGATATGTAATAGTTCAATAAGCATTATAAATACAAAGAAACTTAAATTAGAGTTATAACGAACGTCTATTAGACTTATAACAAATTTATAATAGATTGGTAACAGATGTATAATAGTTTAATAAGCATTGCAAATACAAATAGAGTTATATTAGAATTATAATACATATATAACAGATATATAATAGATGTATATTAGATATGTAAAGCATTCTAAATACAAACAGACTTATATTAGACTTATAACAGATTTATAATAGATTTATAACAGATGTGTAACAGTTCAATGAGCATTGCAAATATAAAAAGACTTATATTAGAATTATAAAATATATATAATAGATATATAACAGTTCGAAAAAAATTTGGAAAAAATATATCACAATGGTTGGCATTTTGTAGATAAAAATGATACGAACAAAAAACTCTAAAGCGACATGTAAAAAAATGAACGGTTTGAGAGATAAATGTAAAATAAGTCAAAACAAATTAAAAATAAACACCCAAAATACATGAACTTCTATAAGGATATATGAAAAGTGAATAAGGACGTATAATGGCTATATAAAAAGTAATTAAGTTTGTGGTATTTTGCTTTGATGTATTTAGGTAATTTAATAAAAGTTGATAGGAAATTATTTTTGCCAAACTAATGCATTATGGTGTCTTTCCCATCTAAAACAAATGTAGGTAGTTGGTGATTTTGGCTTTTGATGAACTCATAAAACAGCACCGCTTGTATAATTACTAAAGGGGTAAAAAAGAGAAATAATGTTTCTTGGTCATTGTCTTCAACCTTCTCCACCGCCCACCCTATTCATGTAATTGCTGCAAAAATTGAGGATGTTTGGCCGGTAGATTTATACCATTTCCTGTAGAGGGGGTCGACTGCTAACCTTCGCCACCCTCGGGCTTCATCATTGAATCAACTATAGCCTTAAAATCAACTTCACCGAAAGATGAGAAAATCAATTAATCATAATAAAAGAAAAAATAAACTATATTTATCATAGAAAATAAGAGTTCAACTTTGGTCATGAGGAACAAACAATAGATGATCCAAATGATCGAAATTCTCCCTTATTTATGCTAAAACTAAGCAAAAAGGAAGTAGGAGTAGTTGGAGGCTCACAATCGCCAAATAATAGCCCCTCTGGAAGTAGCTCAAGCTCCAAAAGTGAATCAAGCTCATCCGGTAGTGAATCATCCGAACCCTCCAATAAAACATTCCCTCCTCACACCAAGTTAGTAACCCTTCCTGACAAAAACTCTAAAGAATCCAAAGTAAGTGTAGCTCTCAAACTTCTTCAGGAGGCAACCCTTGAACACCATGAAGAAGGGTTTATAAAAAAAAACCTCCTGACAATCCACACCCATCTCAAGGCTGTGGAAAAGGAACTACTGTGGCAAATGTCGAATAAGGAGGTAAGCAAAGATTTGAATGAAATTAAAGAAAGGTTGAACTGCCTGCCCAGAATTGAGCAACAAGTCATGAACTTCCCAACACCTAGAGCTCTGGCGACAACCTCCCTCTCTGAAATTTAGCCCCTCTTGAATGAAATAAAGGAAAGCACCTCTGAATCCAGCCACAACGCCGGTCAAGCAAATAACTTAGCCTCTGATAAATGTGCAACAGTGCTAGAAAAGGTGTCCTCCTCAGCCACAGACCTATCCACAGAAATTAAAGACTACATTGATACCAAGTTTGAAAACTTATTAAAATTCATGGAGGATAGGGATCTAAAACTAACTCTGCTCAGTATGGAGACTGATCAACAAGTCACTCAAGAGATGCTTGCAAACTTTATAGATAAAATCCTCCCCCAACTAAAAGAAAAAATTCTTGATCATATGGGCGATGAAATGCAAGCAAGAAACTCTAGCATAGAATAATCAATAAATGAGTGGAAGAAATTGTCTTTAAAGAGATCAAAGATTAGACAAAATCTATCTATAATATTCTGAAGGGACTTAGTGATGAAATCACTCTTCTTCAAGCTGGAATAAATAAATTGTCTATCTCCGGACCCTCCTCTTCTCTGGATACTCCAGAGTGCCAACTTATTCCAATCCTGCACGATCTGGTTTAGTCAATAGGGGATTCAAGGTTCACGATCTAAAAAGGCTTAACTATCCTTACCAAGGCCATGTTCCCTTACTTTAATCTGAAGGACCAAGAACAGATTCTGTGCATCCTGCCTTAAGTCTCACAGTCATACCTGACTCCGCCTATTGTAAACTAAATTATTGATGAGCGAGCCAAAGGTAATAAAAACTACTCTGTCTACTCCTCTACATGGCAAAATTCTTAGGATAAACTCACCCATATGGTCATTGACTCCCTTGATGGAACCAAAAAGGGGGAGGAAAAGATAGTCAAGGAGATGGAAAGGGAAAAGGAAAAACAGTGCAAGTCTGGAAGAGTGGTCCATTCGGAGAGATAGTTAAGCTAGCTAGATAAACATGTAATAGCTAGATTCTCTTTATATCTATTTCTGTATCTTGTAAACCTGAACTTCATGATGTTAAATTCTATTAACAGCATAAGTATATATAAAGAGAGAACTCTTAACTATCAAAACAATTGCTTTTAAAGTACAATTTGTAATTGTACTACAACAAACTTAGAACCATAAGTCATAAAATTATGGGGGAGCCTGAATACTAAAATCATGGGGGAGTAACTTAAAAATTAAGAATCTTAAAGTTTTTGTTTCCATCAAATAGGAGAGATTGTTGGAAAAACAATGATCCGGATAATAAAGACTAATATCAATTCGGATCAAATTTGAAAGAAACAAAAACAAGTGTAAAGAAACTCTCTAGAAATCCAAATGGAAGCATCCGGACAAAGCTAAGATCGACTATTAAACAAAATCAGAAACCTAAGCAATGGAGGAAAATCATCTGGGCAAAGTTTGAAAAGAAAACAATCTTCCGTCCTCAAGACTTGCATCCGGAAGAACTGATTGAAGCCATCTCCGGAAGGAAGATCCGGAACATATAGGTCCAAAAGTTATCCGCAATATACATCCGGAAGACCTATACCAAATAACTAAGGAAAGAATAAAACATAGCTTTCCTTATACCGCCTTGGTCTACAATAGTCAAAGAACCTTTTTAGAGATAGCTGGTAAAGTTTAAAGAAAAGTCAAAAGGAACAGACAAAGGACAGAGAAAGTCTAAACTACTTTTATACTAGACCAATAAAGGCGCGCGTGGAGCTCACACCATATGACAATTGGTATAAAAGTTAGTGTATCACAAAATGACAAGAAAAACAATCACTAACAACTGTCAGCATCAATTCCAAGAATATGGTCTAACGTTTTAATTAAGGGATTCAAAAGCTCCACCTCATAACCTGATCAAGGGTGAAGACTAAATGTAAGCTCACCAACCACAAACGGCTACATTTATGTTCAAAGCCTATAAAAGGAACTCTTCACCAAATGAGAAGGAAACTGATTGAATTAAAAAAGCAAGTATCAAAGAAATACATTCAATCACCAGGGATAATCCCTCCAAGAAACTCCCTAATTCAAAATCTATTTGTAAGGATTCCCAAGTGAAACTATAAACTTGAGGAACTCCAAAGCCAACCTTTTGTTGCAAGCCAAAAGTGTAATAATCTCCAACTTAGGTGAGGGGGGAGATTGGGATAGAACTTAAAGTAGGTGCTTTGAGTGAAATCTCCCTATAGGACTCAGCTTAGATTCGAGGTAGAAGGCTAAGTGGTATATCCTACTAAAGATGAGAGGACTCAGCTAGAAGTTGGTGCTTCTAGTGGTATATCCTACTTCCGGAAGAAGTTGTCATCCAGAGGCAAATCTGTAGGGCATAATTCCTACCCATTGGAAATGAATTCACTAGTGGATAAGCTCGGAAGAAGGAAATTTTGGGGACTGGATGTAGGCAGGGCCGAACCAGCATAAATTACTTGTGTTTGATATTTGTTTATTTTTACCATTCTACATTCAAATTTCATAATTCGGATACATCTTTTGGATCACATTTATCGTGTAGATTCATCTTCCAGATCATAATTAAACACACTACACACAGTCTATAAAACCCGCAAAAAAGGGCCATTCACCCCCCTCTGCCCTTATAATTACTCTAACAATAGGGAAGGTCCGTATGTTATCAAGAAGGTGCTCGGTGAAGGTACAGTCAGGATCATGGACATGGATGCCAATGAGTTGGTGAACCCTATAAACCAAGATAAACTCAAGCATTATCACGTGTAAATAAAAATAAATTGTAAAATAATGAAATAAGCCCACTAATTTGAAATCCCAGAAAGGGCGGATTGGGCAACAATTAGGGTAGCTTGATGATTTAAAAACCCAAAAAAGGCGGGTCATGCAAAAATTAAGGCTAATAAAGTCCATTGGACCTATGTGAGGGGTTCAAGCAATAATTAAGACTAAACAATTTAAAGTCACTATCTATAAAACCGTAACTAGATAGTTAGGAATGGGAGACATATTATTCAAAATTGTTTCTATCATTTGAAACCAATTTGAGCTCATTCAATAAAAATGTAATTGTTGCTAAAATTCTTATATGAATGCAACAATAAATGTATTGTGATGTGAAAGTGATTAATTCGCAAGTTTGAATATGTTTCATTTTTCTATTCACTCCTTATTTCTCATCCGGTGCTTAGACTTATTATAAATAAAAAATTAAAATGATAAAAAAGATAAAAAAGAAGAAAATAAATATTTCCAAAAAAGGCAAAATATCAGATAGATTGAAAAGAGGAAGGTCTATATAAAAGCTGAAAAATAAGTTCGCTGGATTGAAAACCCAAAAAGGCGGTCCAGGAAAAATTAGGACATATGAAGTTTGATAGGTTGAGAGCACAATATAACTCCCTATGCAAAAATTAGAACTGAAAATGGAAGTATCATATAAAAACGTTTAGCATCATCACATCAAACATCAGACTATGAGTCTCCTCTTCATCTCAGGATGAACGGGTCCAAAGCCTCTAAAATAATAGTACCAATAAATACTAGCCATCAATCATTCCTCTCAAGTGGGTAGGGTCTGAATCTCAGCTATCCAACCCTTGTACAGCTCATCAGTATTATAATCCTCTCAGTTTCATATTTCAATTGGGCATATTTTGTTCATCTTGCCCATCTCTTAGCAAAGAGTTCTAGCCAACTAGAACGATATTTAGCTCATATAGTCTTGTAGAACTCAATAGGAATCTTCTCAACTTGTTCGTATTGTTCACAACCTAGATAGAGAATATGATATCACCATTTGTAACCCAAGTAACTATACTCCGTCTAGAGACATTTCTAGTAAGACATATGAAATCTTCCACTAGGGGAAAACCCAATAAATCTGGCTCTCAACATAAGCCTGTAGAATAGGGATCCACTCAGCCAATGACAGTATTTGGTGGCCCGATATGGTAAAAGCACGTTTTAAGAAATTAGATGGGTTGTACTTCTTGATATTCCCTTATGGCAGATCTTTTAAAGACCATTTCTCCAAAATCCATACCTACAAGAAAGCATTTGTCAGCTTTTACAAACCCAAAAATTAGCAAATTCACTTTGACAAGATACCTGCAATAATGTAAAATGATTCTTCATCATATTTGGTCCTAGAAGCAGCATCCAAATGAATAATAGTTTTAGTTAGAGCAAAAGTAGCTGGAGAAGCCCCATTAGCCATCTATGATATAAAGGAAATCAATCAAAAAGGTGCAACGGTCTCCTCTAACACACACATGTATTCACTTAGTATCAGTATATCAACCATGGAAGACCAAGCTGAATTATCACTAGAGGTATTTTGGCACCATTCAAATACCAAGCATATCCTAAATCCAGATAAGTCAGGGGCATGAAGAAATCCTCAGGAGTTCCAAGTCCGAAAATATGATCTAAATCTTTCTCTAAACAAAAACAAACTGAGGAATCACTATCTTCGCTTGTCGCGGAGTAGAGATGTTTAAAATAGCACTGAATTCTACAAATATTGAGTATAGTTCTATACTACCCAAGAAAAACACCCGGCCAATTGGATCCCATAATGCACAAACTGTTGGTCCCTGTGAGAGTATTTTTAAGGGCAGAGGGGGGTGAATGGCCCTTTTTTGCAGAATTAGCAAACTTGAAAAAGTCTTTATTCTAGCATGTTTGATTATGATCCGGAAGATGGATTCGGATGATGCAAATTTGTGTATTTAAGTAAAAGAGAAAGAAAATCAAACACAAGTATTTTATACTGGTTCGGCCCTACCTACGTCCAGTCCCCGGAGTTTCCTTCCTCTGAGCTTGTCCACTAGTGGATTCCTTTCCAACTGGCAGGAATCAAGCCTTACAAATTTGTCTCTGGATGGTAACCCCTTCCGAAAGTAGGATATTCCACTAGAAGCACCAACTCCTAGCTAAGTCCTCTTATCTTTAGTAGGATATACCACTTAGCCTTTTACCTTAAATCCAAGCTGAGTACTATAGGGAGATTTCACTCAAAGCACCCACTTTAAGCTATATCCCAATCTCTCAACTTACCCAAGTTGAAGATTATTAAACTTTGGTTTTTAACAAAGGGTTGGATTTTGGAGTTCCTCAAGTTTAAAGTTTCACTTGGGAATCCTTACAAACATATTTCGAATCAAGGGTTCTTAGAGGGATTATATCAACTGATTGTATATGTGTTGCTTTGTTACTTTTGTAGATCAATTAGTTAACCTTCTCATTTGGTGAAGAGCTCCTTTTATAGGCTTTGATCATAAACATAGCCGTTTGTGGTTGGTGAGCTTTTATTCAATCTTCAACCCTGATCAGGTTGAGATATGGAGCTTCTAGATCCATTGATCAATCCCTTAGACTATATTTTGATCCGTTTGAAATCTTAGAATTGAGACTAGAAAGTTATCAGTCATCGTTTCGCTTGTCATTTTGTGAGGTACTAACTTTCATACCAATTGCTTTATACTGTGAGCTCCCCGCTCGCGTTTATTGGTCTAGGAGAAAAAGTAGTTAGCTTTTCTCTGTTCGGTGTTAGACCCTTTTGACTTCTTCTGAAATATATAAGCTGTCATTTTGTCTTTGTCTTGGGGAAAGGATCTTTGACTTCTATACACCAAAAAGGGTAAAGGGAGATGTATATTTGAAAACTTTCCCTATATTTGAAATATAGGTCTTCTAGATGTCTTTTAGACCAATATGCTCCGGATTTATCTTCCAGAGATGGCTTCAATCAGTTCTTCCGGATGCTGATCTTGAAGGTCAAAAGTTTGTTTCCTTTCCAAACTTTGTCAGGATGATTTTCCTTAGAGTTTAGGTTTTTAATTTATTCAATGGATGACTTGTGTCTTGGTCTTTGTCCAGATATTTCCATTTGGATTTGGGAGAATTACATACATTTTTTTTATTTCTTTAAAATTTAATCTGGATTTAGATTTTTTTATCCGGATCATTATTTCCTAACAATCTCCCCCATTTGATGGAAACAAAAACCTAAGTCATCTAAGTTTGGGTGTATTTACTAAGTTTAATTTTTATTATTTAATCTTTTAAAACGCTCCCCTATAATTTTAGCATCCTTACTCCCCCATGATTTTGGCTTCTAAGTTTGTTTTAGTACAATCATAGATTGTACTTTAGAAGTGATTATTTTGATAGCCAAGAATTTTTCACTTTATATATACTTCTGCTGTTAACAATGGTTAACATCATGAAGTTCAGTATTATAAGTTACAAAAATAAATATAAAGTGAATCTAGCTATTACATAAGTGAGACAAGATTATCTAGCTAGCTTAACTATCTCTCCAGATGGACCACTCTTCCGGACTTACAGTGTCTTTCCTTTCCTGCTTCCTTCTCCTTGACGACTCTGATCTTTTGCTCTCTTTTTGCTTCCATCAAAGGGATCAATAACCATATAGGTTCACTTGTCCCAAGATTGCTGCCAGGCAGAGGAGTAGATCGAGTAGTCTTTGTTGCCTATTGTATGCTCATCAATAATATGATCCAATATAGGCGGAGTCAAATAATAAGGGTAAAGGGATCTCTGAAGTTGATCATAAGATTGAGAGACTTGAGGAAGGATGCGTAGAATATGCTCCTGGTCCTTAGGATCAAAATAGGGAAACATGGCCTTGGTTAGAGTAGTCAAATGTTTTTGGCTCATGAACCCTGAGTCCCTTATAGCTTGAATAAGATTGTACAGGAAAGGAATGAGCTGACTGTCTTGAATGATTGGAGACTAGGAAGATTTGGAGATAGATAACTTATTTATTTTGACTTGAAGGAAGGTGATTTCTTCACTGAGGCCCTTCCGAATATTATGGATAGACTCTGTTTGATCCTTAAGCTCTTTGGAGATAGTCTTCTTCCAGTCATTTATTATTTGCTCAATACCGGAGTTGCAAGCTTGTATTTCATCACCCATATCATCAAAGATTTTTTCTTTTAGCTCGGGGATGGTTTTGTCTATGAAGTTGGCAAGCATTTCCTGTGTTACTAGCTGATCAGTTTCAAGGCTCAGTAGAGTAGGTTTTAGGTCTCTGTCCTTTATGAATTTTGATGAGTTTTCAAACTTGGAGTCAATATAATCCTTGATCTCTATGGCTAGATTAGTGGCAGAGGAGGACATTCGATATAGGATAGTTGCACAATTATCAAAGGCCAAAGTATTGGCTTGATTGGCATTGCAATTTGCTGTGGAGGTGCTTTCCTTTAGCTCATTCAAAAGAGGCTAGATCTCAGAAAGGGAAGCTGCCGCTAGAGCTTCGGGAGTTGGGAAGTTCATGACTTGTTGCTTAATTTTAGGGAGACACTTCAACCTTTCTTTGATCACACCCAAATCCTTTCGGACTGCTTCATTAGATTTTTGCCTGAGCAACTCCTTCTCCATAGCTTTTAGATGAGTGCATATTGTCAGGAGACTCTTCTTGATGAATCCCTCTTCATGATGCTCAAGAATTACCTCCTAAAGGAGTTTAAGAGCGGCACTGACTTTGGGTTCTTTGGAGTTTTCATCAAGAAGATTCACTAATTATGTATGAGGGGGAAATTTTGTGTTGGAGGGTCCGGATGAGTCACCATCGGATGAGCTGGATTCATCTTCAGAGCTTGTACTGCTTTCAAAGGGGCTATCATCTTTCGAACTGGAGCCTCCAACTGCTCCTTTCTCTTCTCCACCCTTATTCATTTCCCTTTCCTCCGGAGTAGCCTCGCTCATAAGATCCACTTTAGAAGTGTGCCCTTTAGAACTAAGACGTTCTCCCTCCTCCGGAGCTATTGCATCATTTGGCACTATATCTTTAGCTACATTATGAGAGATTGTAGCTAAGTTATGCTTTTTATAATTAGAATTGATATGAAGGAGATCGGGGGATACCTCAGTGCTTAGTAGCGTCTGATCCTCATCCTTCTGTTCCTCTTCCAGCCTTGCCTCCGAATGGTTGGAACTGTTCTCAACCACCCCTATAATTGCCTTTTCAGGACTTTCTTTTTCTCCCTCAAGCATGTTGGTATTTTCCTCAACAGCCTTCTCTAATGTCTTTTCAGGACTTTCAAGATCAATTACTTCAATGCCGGATCCAAGTAGATTCTCCAGAAGTGGTCTGGTTCTATCAGCAAATATGAATTAATCTGGTTCTAGAATCTTTAATAGAGCATCCATATCCTTTGGATCTATGAGAATTGGGGGAACTAGAGATGATTCTCCAGGTCCTTCAGTTGTTCTCCTTTGATTTATTTAATTATTTTCTTTTATTACGGCTTGAATGTCGTCGTATTAGTCATCATCTTGTCCTACTAATTCTGTTGTACCGGGAACATTTATCCCTTTGCTAGACTTTGCTTTCACTAAAGCAACTCCCTCCCTATACTGCCTTGATTCCTTATTCAAGATTATTCCAGCAAGCCTCCTGCCTTCACTGCCTTTATTTTCTTGGGTAGCGAGAGCTTCATCAGAAGTGAGTCATTTTCTCCTGATCTACTTTTGAGGAGGAGCCTGATGCTTTGTCTCCTCATCATCTACCTCTTCTTCCATTACAGCCAATGTTCTTTTAGCTTTTTACCTTCTGGCCTCAAATGCTTTTATGGCAATTTGAAGTAGACCTAGAGTAAGCACAAGCTATCCCTTCTTAGCTGCAGGTTTAATCAATCTGCCCCTGGGTCTTGGCCTTTCAGAGCTTAGGATTTAGGTGAGGGGAAGAGTGTCCTCATTAATTTCTTTTGGAACCATTTTAACTTGCTTTTTGGCCTTAGTTTTGGTGGTTTCTGGGACTTTTGGGAACAGGAGCCTCCTCTTCCAGATCTACTATCTTTCCGGATTTAATCTTCTGTTCATCCCTCTTCAATTTTGCCTTTTCTTCATCCCATTCCTCATCAAAGCAGAGATTAAGTAAATTCTTCTCTAGGATGGGCTTTCTATAAATCCCTTCAAAATCGGTCAGATCCACTTCCGCCGCTTGGAGAATTCTTATGATCAAGGCGCCATGCGACTTTACATGGTTCTTGAGATAGTGAATGATCAAGACTGGCTAGTTTAATTCCACACTGCCAACCCAGTGCTATAGGATGCAGTGCTGGAGGGAGAAACTATAGTCAATAACCCCTTCCTTATCAGGATGAGCTTGGCTAGAGCATGCTGCAAGAATCTAGGCATTCTAGGGAAGTATGTTGAGAATTTGTCCTAAAAAAAGTTCTTGTGGAGCCATAGTTTGGACTCATACTCAACTCCAGTCTCATCCCCATCTTTCCTCATTATTATTTCAGAGTTTTTCATGTTCAGATTCATCTCAAAGAATTTTGGAGTGAGAATTATGACTTTCCCTTGTACCTTAATGCGTAAGGCATCAAAATGATTATAAGCACTAAGATTTGAGAAGAACTCTTTCACCAGCTTGGGGTAGGTTGGGCAATTTATCTTTAGAAGATCACCCAGATTTTGATCTTCAATTAGAGTGAAGAAAGGAGGGGTTCTCAATAGGTAACCATCACCTAAGTGATCTATGGGTATGACAAAGTCGGAGGTTTTAAGATTTAGGGGTTCAAAATCAGTATCCTTTAAGTCAGATACTTGAAAGATATTTCTACTTAGGAGGATTTTGAGGGTGTTAGAGGTGTTTGTGGCTGCCATTTCAGAGAGATTTTAAAAGGTAGAGTTATGGGTTTGAATTTTTACAGAGAAATAGTATAGTAGTTACTTGTGTGAAGAAGAGCAGGGATTTTGAGGGGTTTATATAGAATTTTTGAAGTGAGGGTATATTAGTAATTCAGACTCTAGCTATTTTGACTAGATTGATGACATGTTAGGTGGATTTTTAGGAGGGAGGTGAATTCAGTTTAACTGGAGAATGGGAATTTTTTTTTTAAATTAACTGCTGTATTTACCATGCGTGTAATAGCCAATGGACTTTTGAAATTCAAAAAGTAACAGTTACCTTTATGAGCTTTTATTGCCATACGTCATTGTTGTCGGCTGAAGTGGCAATCTTTAGGAATAGATCTTCCCAACTCTTCTTGTCTTCCGAAGTGAGTTTCTATCTTAAGATCAGGCTTGATTTAAAACTAACTTTTGAAGTTTTTCTAAATTGGATTTGACATCCCAATTGATTCTCTTTGTTTCCCAAATTGATCTTTACTTAGTGGTTTAGTAAAGATATCAGCTCTCTGTTCATTGGTTGGAATATATACCAATGCAACATCTTTCTTCATTACACGATCTCAGATGAAGTGATGCCTTATGTTGACATGCTTCATCCTGCTACGAAGCACTGGATTCTTTGACACATCAATAGCACTTTTGCTATCACACAATAAATCCACACATTCAGATTGCACTTCATAATCTTCAAGTTATTGTTTGATCCATAGGAGTTGAGCAACACAACTTCCAGCTGCCATATATTATGCTTCTATGGTTGGTAAGGCGACTGAAGTTTGCTTCTTGCTATACCATGAGACTAAGCAATCCCCAAGGAAATGGCATCCTTCGGATGTACTTTTTCTCTTAAGAGTATCTCTACCATAGTCTGCATCTGTGAACCCTTAGAGTGTGAAGTCTCCATTACTAGGATACCACAACCCAACTTTAGTGGTTCGTAGGAGATATCTAAGTATCCTTTTGACAGCCTTGAGATGAAATCCTTAGGATTGGCTTGATACCTTGCACAGTAGCATATTGCATAGTGTATGTCAGGTGTGCTAGTTGTTAATTATAAGAGTGAGCCAATCATTCCTCTATAGAGATTCTGATCAACATCTTCTCCTTCACAGTCTCTAGATAAGATTGTGTCTAAACCATTGGAGTAGACATTGGTTTGCTGTTATCCATTTCAAACTTCTTCAGGATTTCCTTGGTGTATTTTGATTGATTGATGAAGATCCCATCTGGACTTTGCTTAATTTGTTGACCAAGGAAAAAGTTGAGCTCTCCCATCATGGACATCTCAAATTTCTAAGCATTTGAGAGCTGAATTTTTTACACATCTTCCCATCAATGGCACCAAAAATGATATCATCCACGCAGATCTGGACTAGAATAATATCATTTTTCTTCTTATTAATGAAGAGTGTGGTATCTGCCCTGCCTCTGGTATATTCCATGGATATAAGGAATGAGTTTAATTTTTCATACCAAGCTCTTAGTGCTTACTTTAATCCATAGAGAGCTTTCTTCAGCCTGTAGACATGGTCCAGATGCTTTGGATCTTCAAATCCGGGTGGTTGCTTGACATATATTTCTTCTTCAATGACACCATTTAGAAATGCACTTTTGACATCCATTTGGTATAATGTGAACCCAATGAATGATGCAAAAGCACACAGGATTCGGATTGCTTCCAGTCTTGCTACAGGGGCAAAAGTTTCTTCGAAATTAATTCCTTCTTGCTGATTGTAGCCTTGAGTGACTAGTCTTGCCTTATTTCTTACTACTACTCTAGATTCATCAAGTTTATTCCAGAACACCCATTTAAAGCCTATATTTGATTTTCCTTTAGGAGAGAGCACAAGATCCCATACATCATTCCTGGTAAATTGATCTAGCTTTTCCTGTATCGCCATCATCCAGCTTTCATCCCCTTCAGCTCCTTGAAATTTCTTTGGCTCTATGAGAGAAACAAAAGTAGCCTGGCTCATCATCTGGTTGAGCTGACCTCTGGTTCTAACTAGATTCTAAACATCATCTAGAATATTTTCAATGGAATGATCTCTGTAGGTCAGGATCTCCCTTTCCAGGCCTTCATGTTAAAGTTGGACTTGCTCTACTTTAGTTTCAACTACTCCTTCATTAAAGTCAATCCCTTATGGATTGAGATTGACTTGTTGTATTTTTGGATCAAAGGATATTCCTTCATCTTCCTCTTTGTACTTCTTGGTTTGAAGTGAATCAGGAATTCCTGCTTCCTCCTTTTCTGTAGACTTTTTTAGCTTCTGGAACTTGATCTTTCAGCATGTAACTTTTCTTTCCTGCAGTGTTAGTCTCATCAAAATCTACATGTATAGACTCAACCATAGTTTGGGTTCATTTATTGAAGACTCTATAAGCCTTACTATGTATTGAGTAGCCGAGGAAAACTGCTTCATCAGATTTAGGATCAAATTTTCCTAATTGCTCTCTATCATTAAGGATGTAGCATTTACACTCGAATGCTTTGAAGTACCCAATTTTGGGTTTTCTTCCCTTTCAGATTTTATATGGGGTCTTTTCTATGGCCTTTCTAATGAGAGCTCTATTTAAGATGTAGCATGCTATGTTTATGGCCTCTCCCCAGAAAAATTTTGGCAAGCAATTTTCACTAAGCATTATTCTAGCCATTTCTACAATAGTCCTATTCTTTCTCTCAACTACTTCATTCTATTAAGGAGTGTGGGGGGCAGAGAAGTTATGTTCAATGCCCTTGGAGTCACAAAAGTCAGCAAAATGCTTATTTTTGAACTCTCCACCATTATCACTCCGGATGCGTACAATGTGTATGCCCTATTCTACTTTTATCCGGATGAATGTTTTGGAGAATTGGTTAAAGGCTTCATCCTTTCTTGTTAGTAGGAGAACCCAGGTATATCGAGAATAGTCATCTATAATGACTATAGTGTATTCTCTTCTACCTAAACTGAGTGGCTTAATTGGACCAAAGAGATCAATATGTACGAGCTCAAGTACTCTTTTGGAAGGAATGTATGAGATGGAAGGGAAACTTTTCTTATGTTATTTTCCTAGTTGACATGCAGTGCATAGATGATCCTTATCAAAAACAATCTTAGGCAAACCCTTAACTAATTCCTTTTTAGCTAGCTTGGATAAGAGGTTCATGCTTACATGTCCCAACCTCTGGTGCCATAGCCATGACTATTCTTCTTTAGACACCAAGCATATATTTTTCTTATAATTTTTAATGTTTACAGAATAGACATTATTTACTCTAGGTGCGTAAAGAATAAGTTGATTAGACTTACTATCATATATTAAGCAGCCTTCAGAGTCAAATGTGACTTGTCTTCCTTTATAACATAATTGGGCTACACTTAGTAGGTTGAACTTCAGTCCATCAACCAGTGAGACATCTTCAATCTTAAATCCAGATCCAATGATTCCATGACCAATGATCTGACCCTTTTGATTGTCTCCAAAGCTCAATTTGCCTCCCTTGTTCCGGGTTAGTGTGATGAAGGCCTTCTCATCACTTGTCATGTGCCTTGAGCATCCACTATCAATGTACCATGTGTGTTGATCTATTGTGGATCTAAGGCATACCTGTAAAATAGATCAAGGGGGTTTGGGTACTTAATCAGATTTGGGTCCTCTTAGGTTAATAACCATTTCAGGCCAAGGATAAACATCATAATAACCATTTTTTAATCTGCATGATTTAGTCATATGATTATTTTTCCCATAAAACCTGTACCTTAAAATAGGTATGTTTTGCTTTTACTTCTTGCTGATCTTACCCAGATCCCCCCTTCTATAGTTGCCTTTATACCCACTTCTTACACACTAGTAGATGGTCCGATATAACTCTAGAAGTTGGTTGGAGGTGCAACTTTAGCTCTATAATTTCTTCTTTGCTTGATAGGTTATTGGTTATAAGCTACCATAGCCTTTCCTTTCTGAGCAGTAGTTTATCTTTAAGCTTGTGGCTGTCTACTCACTCTATTTGTCCTTTGATTTGAGTTCATTTGAACCCTGTTCTGAGGAGGAGGAGGATTATCTCTTCTTGTATTCTTTATTTCAGGTTTCTTCCTAGATGCTTCCTTTAATAGATCGACTTCTCTATCTAGTCCCGTTACATTTACATTCAGAATCTGGACTTGATTTCTCAAGAAGTTTTCTTCAACTACATCAATATGCCTAGTTGCTCTAACCAAATTGATGTCTTATGCCATTACCTCAACATCTTTAGCCAATTCTTATATTGCTCTTTTCAGAGACTTGATGGCTATTGCATTCTTCTTTACTCCCTTGATAACAATAGAAAGAGCTTTTGCAAGATCAAAGTTAGAGGTAGAATTGGAACTAGAGTTTACCTCAGTGTTTGCTGTATTTGATTCTGATTCTTCAATTTGCACTATTTCTTGCTTAGATGCATCCTTCTAGATTGCTCTATTTCCGGTTTAGTTAGACCTATGAAAGCACAGTTAGTAGTCTCCTCTCCTTCTGTTGAGGATGAGCTACTACTTTCTTCACTATTGCTCCAGGTAGCAACCATTGCCTTCTTTTTGAACTTCTTGGTTCTTTTAAGTTTGGGGTACTTTGTTCTGAAGCGGCCTTTTTCACCACGTTCAAAATAAGCAGCGTCTTTCTTCGGATCCTTCTTTTCTTCAGGATTCCTTCTAGGCTTACTTCTTTTAGAGATGCCTTCTCTTATCCTCCGAGATTCATATCTTTTTTATTTCCTTCTATCTTTCTTTTATAAGAATAATTTTAGCCTTCTGGTCAGTAAAGCAAGTTGATCTTTTATACTCATTGACTTAACAATTTGCTCTTCTTCTCCGGAAGAGGCCGATTCAGTGGATTCTGCCTTAAGAGTAATGGCCATCTTTTTCTCCTCAAGTTTCTTTTCTTGTTGGATGTATCTCTCCAAGGACAATTCTTCTGTTAGAAGATTGCCAACGAGTTCATCATAACTATAAAAATTTAAGTCATGAGCTTCCTCAATGGCAGTCTTTTTACTGTCCCATTCCTTGGTAAGACTCCAAAGCATTTTCTTGACCATTCTACTTCTGGAATCTCTTTCCCCAGCCTTTTCATTTCATTCACTAGATTTGTGTATCTAGTGTTCATGCTACTGATTGATTCTTTAGGCTCCATCTTAAAGGATTCAAGATTCTATTAAAGTAGATCAAGCTTGGCCACTCTCACTTTGGAAGTTCCTTCATAGGTTACTTCCAGCTTCTCCCATATCTCTTTTGCAGTCTCACATCCAACCTGTTGAATTCAGCTGAACCAAGAGCATAATGAAGTATATTAATAGCATTTGCATTTTCACGCAATTTTTAAAGTCATAATCATCCCACATGCATGATGGCTTTCGCGTAGTCATACCCTCCACTTCATAAGTAGGTTCATACAGACCATCTTTAATAACTAACCATGCTTGCATACTTTATGACTAGATGAAGTTCTTCATCCGATTTTACTAGAATATGTAGTGTTCACCGGTGAAGAGTGGAGGACGTGTAATAGACATACCCTCGAGAAGAAGTTGTGAGTTTTGAAAACTCATTTTGATATATGAATCAAAATATATGGACCTTTAGCTCAAGATTATTAGATCTCTAGTTTGAGCACAAGCTCTGATACCACTTATTGGTCCCTGTGAGAGTATTTATAAGGGCACAGGGGGGTGAATGGCCCTTTTTAACAGAATTAGCAGACTTGAAAAAGTCTTTAGTGTAGCATGTTTGATTATGATCTAGAAGATGGATCCAGATGATGCAAATGTGTGCAATTAAGTAAAAGAGAAAGAAAATTAAACTCAAGTATTTTATACTGGTTCGGCCCTACCTACATCCAGTCCCCAGAGTTTCCTTCCTTCGAGCTTGTCCACTAGTGGATTCCTTTCCAACTGGCAAGAATCAATCCTTACAAATTTGTCTCCAGATGGTAACCCCTTCCAGAAGTAGGATATACCACTAGAAGCACCAACTCCTAGCTGAGTCCTCTTATCTTTAGTAGGATATACTACTTAGCCTTCTACCTTGAATCCAAGCTGAGTCCTATAGGGAGATTTCACTCAAAGCACCTACTTCAAGCTATATCCCAATCTCTCAACTTACCCAAGTTGAAGACTATTACACTTTGGTTTTTAACAAAGGGTTGAATTTTAGAGTTCCTCAAGTTTATAGTTTCACTTAGGAATCCTTACAAATATATTTCGAATCAAGGGTTCTTGGAGGGATTATATCAACTTATTGTATATGTGTTGCTTTGTTACTTGCTTTTGTAGATCAATCAGTTAACCTTCTCATTTGGTGAAGAGCTCCTTTTATAGGCTTTGATGATAAATATAGTCGTTTATGGTTGGTGAGCTTTCATTCAATCTTTGCCCTTGATCAGGTTGAGATGTGGAGCTTTCAGATCCGTTGAGCAGTCCGTTAGACTATATTTTGATCCGTTTGAAATCTTGGGATTGAGGCTAGAAAGTTGTCAGTGCTTGTTTTGCTTGTCATTTTATGATGCACTAACTTTCATACCAATTGCTTTATGCTGTGAGCTCCATGCGCGCCTTTATTGGTCTTGGAGAAAAAGTAGTTACCTTTTCTCTGTTCAGTGTCAGACCCTTTTGACTTCTTTTGAAAAATACAAGCTGTCATTTTATCTTTATCTTGGGGAAATGATCTTTGACTTCCATAGACCAAAAAGGTTAAGGGGAGAAGTATATCTTTATTTGAAATATAGGTGTCTTCCAGATGTCTTTTAGACCTATATACTCTGGATCTATCTTCTAGAGATGGCTTCAATTAGTTCTTATAGATGCTGACCTTGAGGGTCAGAAGTTGGTTTCCTTTCCAAACTTTGTCTGTATGATTTTCCTTAGATCTTAGGTTTTTAATTTGTTTAATGGATGACTTATGTCTTGGTTTTTTTTGGATATTTCCATTTGGATTTGGGAGAATTACATACATTATTTTTGTTTCTTTCAAACTTGATCCGGATTTAGATTTTTTTATTTGGATCATTGTTTCCCAACACAAACCACTTCAAGAAGCCTAGAATTCATAGAGTCATCGATATAATACCTTATATTCCATAGTCCGAATGGTTTCTACTTCTTCCAATTCTGTTCACCCAGATGTTTCAAGAATCGCCTCAATTCTACACTATAGAAACCCATCGTTTGATTGAGTTTGAAGAAATAAAGAAAACTGTAGACTGTTAAAGCTAATATCGGTACCAGTATTATCGACAACAGTACCATTATCTTTTTGAGTCCATTATAAGATATATTATACAGTCACGAGCATTTATAATAGGGGTATCGGTATTATAAAGTAGATCAATTAACTTTGTTATGAAAATCAAGAAAATTGATAAAGAATTTGCAAAAATAGTTTCTATACATTGGGGAAAAATTCTGTACAGTGGTAACGTGTTAAAAGTTTCAAAACGAAATGTAAATATAGAAAATGCCTAATCTACTCTGAGCCATATACAGAAAAGGAGTCATTAGTATCCAATCCCTCAGGTCTCTCAGGCTCCTCCACTGCTCCCCGCATAGCTGGATTGCTAAGCCACTTTGGGCGAAGGTTCCTTAAATGCTCTACCTTCGCCTCTAAAGCCTCAGCCCCAACAATGACACTCTTAGCCTCTCCCTCAGCCCTGGCCAATCTCTTATTCATCTCCTCCAAAGCCGACTATAAATCTAAATGAATCATGCATCATTCATTATATAATTGACCATACATCATGTATAATATTATTTTAATAGGTTTAGGTACTTTACCTCCGTAAGGTGTCGCTAGGTAGAAAGGAGATCACCAAGGGACTAGTAGCCCCTATCCAACTAGCCCACTATAGCTCGAGACACCTATAACTGAAAACCAAGATTAAAATCCAGCAAAAGAACTTAAAATTAAAGAAATAAAATTTTTAGAAAGATCAGAATCTCACGTATGTAGTGTTAGCCAACATGAACTCCAACTAATGAATCGACAGAGGAAGTCCTCGAGTCATCTATCTACCTATTCCTATCTTAATGATGAAAGTAGTATCTTGAGCTATATGGATACAACCCTCAATTATCTGTGCCTGGTCGGCAGGTGGAGCCACTTGCACCTAATCAGCTGTTGGGGCCACCTGAGCAGTAGGGAGAGTCCCACTACTACTTGAAGCCCTAACTCTATTATGAGAGGGGACTTGTCAAAAAATGATATCAGACTAAGCAAAGAAAGCAGGTAGAATAGGTTTGGAAAAGTCATGAAGTCATACATAAGGTGCAAGGATAGTAGTAGGGAAGGGAATCAGACTCATTGTGAAATCGGTGTAAGCTCCCTCAGTAGTATCCACTCGATATCCTCTGCCATCCTAAAGTAGAGCATGATCCTCCTCATCTGCTAGATATGGGTAAAATAAACCAACCAGTGGACTGACATGGACCTATCTCTCAACAACGGGTGATACAATCCTAAACCCCCTCACTCTCTTGCACAAGTACCTCTCCAGCATGAAATTCCTGTCATCATACAGCTCATAAGGAGCTGTGACTAGACCCACATGACTAGAGCCCTCCCATGGCTATCAACAAAGACATAAAAATGTCAAAAGTCAGGGTAAATGATTTTAAACACATTATGTCAATATAATTTCTATTACTCTCAAATTTATATTTTGTAGGTACCTGGTTGAGAGTAAGTCCTTGCAAGTATGCTTGGAGAGCAGCTGCATCCCTTGGTACCTTCTTCTAAGACTGAGTCTGGGAAAAGAGAATAGTGGCCTTAGGAGCAATCTCCTCTGATAGCCAAGGTGGAGGAAGGACCTTGTACTCAAAGGCCCAAATCTATAAAAGTCAAAGTGTTTAATACCACAAAGATCATTAAAGAAATAAAAGAATAAAGATCAGAGTCCGAAAGATTACAAGAAGGAAGAGATAACCACACTTTAGCTCCTTCTGGTTTCCTCGAGCGCTAGCATTGAGGCCTAAGTAGAGCTAACCAAGTGCATGACACTAGTTCAGTTTGGAGACACGAGTCAGATCTGCTAGAGCCAAAAGGAGCCCGTAGCATACATGGCTCGATCCCAATGGGAAGAGGACGATATTAAGCAAGCTGATAAGGAAAGCCCTGAAATATCACCTCCTCAAATTAGCAGTCAACCTTTCACTATGCCAACTAGTGTTCTCACAACTTGGTATACTCCAAGCAATAAAATATGGGCCTCACAAGCAATAAAATATGGGCCTCACGCCTAATAACCCCTCTACATAATCCAAATCCTCCATGTGGAACCTTTCAGCATAGACATCAAAGTGCACCACATCAACTTAAAATAGTAGCCCCGTCATCGCTGCCATATTAGAAGGGGTAATTTTCATCTTCCTAATAGGTAGGTGAAAGGTGTGGCTGATGTCTGACCACCTCTGCACAAGTACTGTCAGAGCAGCGTAAGAGGTGTGGGTCCCCTTCAGCTGAAGGCTCTCTATTAGCTCACCAAATCTAGCATTAACTCCCTGGCTCACCTCAGTATCAGTGATCTTATCCCACCATTTTTGAATGAAGGACAAAGATCCAAGGGTCTCTCCTAAATGCTCCTGCACAATAAAATCACGATAAATATTTTGTTTATCAGTTTTATGCACTTATACATGTTTACATGAGGCCCTATTCCATTTAAAAATGCATTTAATAATAAAAATCTAAGAAAACCTGAATTCTAGCATCAATACTGGTATGGCTCTTGCCAATACCGGTACGGGCATCATTAATGCTGATACTGTTATTCTATGATAACGGTATCGACATCGATAGTGGTAAAAGGCGAAAAGTTCTTCATCTACGATAAAAATCCAAAAACTGCAAAAATCAACCAAAGTTGACTTCCTGAAGCCTAGAAACTCATCATCTAAGGTTCTCTAACTATTCGAGACTCTCAACTAACCCCTAAAACTAACCAAGCATGCATATTTTAATTAATTCAAGTTATTTCTAAATTTCTAAACCAAACGCTTTGAATTTTGAATTTAACGAACTATAAATCATATATCCATTTACTAACTAGTCTATTTGAAGCGTGTGACCTGTAAGCATGATTGATAGCAGGTTCAAATCCTCGATCGAGCTCAAAGTGCTTTTCTCATCATCCTAAATGTAATACACCTAAGCAACGGACATATCTCGGAGCTCTGAGCCATGAGTAGTAGCTAAAGAGGTCTTGGGAATATTCCAAGCACTCTTGGAACCCACCTTCTGAAACATGATGACAAGTAGGATGCAAATCAGTGTGAAATCAAGGGAAATAGGTTAAAATTCTGAAAGTGGTGCAAGGAACAAGTGAGCTGCTACTAATGGCAAATCATGCTATTTATAGTCTTTGAATTTGCAAAACCAATACTGGTATCACACGATAACATTACCGACTATCCATCAAAGAGGTACATGTACTCAGAACTCTAGTAGACTTCTTTCAACATTTCAAACCAAATCCCTGTTCCAAGCAAGCAATATAACTTTTTTCAGGGGGAAATTACATCATTCCCAAGGTATGATATTTCCAAAGCCGAACCAAACTTCAATTTTACCTTTTTAGAGATCATAGCTCCGATAAATGTCTACTGGCTTGATCCCCAAACACACAACCAATTTTTCCTTTTGTGGAAATCGTAGCTCCAATAAATTTCAACTGGCTTGGTACCTAACCAAATACCAATTATTATAGTTGTTGTAGAGATCATAGCTCCGGCAAATCTCTACTAGCTTGATCCCCTATCATATAGCCAATTTTTACCTTTGTGGAAGTCATAACTCTAGCAAATTTCCACTAGTTTGTTCCCTAATAATACAGCCAATTTTTATCTTTGTGGAAATCATAGCTCTGGCAAATTTCCACTAGCATGGTCCCTTACCATATAGCCAATTATTATTATTGTAGAGATCATAGCTCTGGAAAATCTCGATTGGCTTGATCCCTGATCATACGGCCAATTTTCACCTTCAGGGAAATCATAGCTCCGATAAATTTCCACTAGTTTGGTTTGTGATTATCCAACCAATTTTTACCCTTGTAGAGACCGTAGCTCCGGCAAATCTCTATTGGCTTGGTCCCTGACCATATAACCAATCACTATTGTTATTGTAGAGATCATAGCTCTGACAAATCTGTACTGGCTTGATCCCCGATCATATAGCTAATTCTTACCTTTTGTGGAAATCATAGCTCTGGAAAATTTCCACTGGCTTGGTCCCTGACTATATAGCCAATTTTTACCTTTGTAGGGATCATAGCTCCAACAAATCTCTACTGCATTGGTCCTTGACCATATAACCAATTTTTACCTTTATAGAGAGCATAGCTCTAGCAAATCTCTATTGGCTTGGTCCCTGACCATACAGCTAATTTTAACCTTTGTAGAGATCATAGCTCCAACAAATCTCTACTGGCTTGTTCCCTAACCATACAGCCATTTTATCATTTATAGAGATCATAGCTCCGATAAATCTCTACTGACTTGGTCCCTGACCATACAACATACTTTATCCTTTGTAGAAATCATAGCTTAGGCAAATTTCTACTAGCTAGAACCCTAAGTCAATATAGCCGCCTTATTTATCATTTTGGTACATTATTATTTTATTACAACACTAACATTTTATTCCCATAGAGTTACTCTCTTTTTCCCCCGCAGGGATATTTATTGTTTCTTACCTAGTGGAGTAGTACATTCGTAGTGATTTCTGACCTTACGTGAAGGAAACAAACTTTCATTCCAAAAAGAGAGTCAATACTATCTCCCTCAGAGGCATCCCAGGTATAATCTCTAGCATTATTCCGTACTCTCTTTTGCACAATCATAAAGAATCTGATCTATTATGTCTTGCGAGGGGTAGACTATGAGCACAGAGTTTTCCTATGCCCCTAGTCGATGATGAAAGATTGGCCGTGTACTTTATTTTATCCTAATATGTTAGGTTTGAAATAGATTTATGGGAATTGGCCTTGAAAAAGTGCATCCAGTCCCTCACACCCCTATGAAAAACCCTGAAAACAGTCAAAAGGGGTACCCTTATGATTAATAGGGTACCGTTATTGATAGATAATGGTACCGTTATCCCCTATAACGGTACCAATATCTGTTGTTTCTCGATTAATCTTGATCGACTTAGTCTAAATTTCCTGTTTAAAATTAGCCAATAATGGTACCATTATCCCTAAAAACGGTACCGATACTGAGTTTTTTGGCAGAATATAAATCTGAATTAATTCAAGTTTCCTATTCAGTCGAAGAATTAATTATTCTACCCGATTTAAACCCTCAATTTTCAATATAAATAGAGGCCAAAATTCAGTTTTTCATATACAATTCACATCTATCAAATCTATTCTACAAAATTAGCTCTATAAAAGTTCTTATTGAAGTTCCATCCAAATCATTTCCGAGTTTTTACCAAGTTTAGAATAAGGAGGAGAATTCATATTTGCCTAGTTGTTCTTTATCGATTTTAACTCATATTTTCCAAATCCAACCACTCTCCACGAGGCCATTTCCATTACGTTCCAAGTCTAACAACGGATTCACAATAAAAAGGTATACAATCTGAGACTAAATAATCAGTTCAATTTATTTTCCATTTTGATCCATTAAACTTTAATTCAGGTTCAATTAATCGAATCAATCTTGTTATAATTAAATTCGGTTATAAATCAATTTTCATTTCACGTTCCAATCCCAACAATAATCCGTTTGACTTGAAATATAAATTATTTATATTCCATAATATAAATCGTTCATATTTCATCAATATGATATAAATGATTTATATTCTATTTCCATAATATATATCATTTTTGTTTCCATAATATAAATAGATTATATCTCATTTCCATAGTATAAACGATTTAAATTTATTTTCCATAATATAATTGATCCATACCTTAAAGTATAAAAAACTCATATTTCATTTTCAATTATAATTATACCACGTTTCATTTCCCATTTTATTTTTATTTTATTCCACTTTCAATTATATAGTTAATTTATGCTTTGTTTCTCATTTGTATCATAATTGACTTATATTTCATTTTCATTTATTTTACTTATTTTATTTTTCCAATTATGAGTTATTTCCTTTTCCCGATATTTCCATTATTTGTCAATTTCATTTAATTATATTTGAGCCAGTAAGAGCTCTATTGTAGAGATTTTGCTTGTGGAGTAATTGCTTGCACCCTGGGCACATTGTTCCTAATTTTTTTTGAAGAACTACATCATTCCTAAATAATCCCTCTGTTTCTATTTTTCTTGATTTGTGCAACTGCCTGCCATATCTGTAATTTTATCATCTTCTCAATCTCTTGACTTGCTAAATTTGTCGTGGCACTATTATACTGGAAGAACGACACCGTGATCTTTAACATCGACATTGCTATTATTCCGAGCCAAATGCAATATCCTTGTTTTAACCTTTTATCTATAGGATAATTGCTCGGAATTAATTTGCTTTGTATTACATATTGTAAGAATGCGGTAATTGATATAAAGTGATGCCATGACCACATTGAGGTGGTGTGTTTTGATTAGAATAGGTTCTTTTTCTTCTCACCTTATTTCTTAAAATGAACCTAGGCAATATGTTTGACATTTAATAAACAATTTTGGTGCTTCAATTCAAATTGGTTAAATAATTTGAATAAGTAATTTGACCTGACCCGAATCTCTAAATTAAGGTATAGTTTTATTCTTGGGACAACGCTATACTAGAATTTCTTGGAAGAGTTGATCCAGGTGGCGACTCTATATTTTAAGTTATAGATTTAGATCTATGAATCTTTTTGATATTATTTTATAAATTTTTTTTTATAAATTATTCTATATTCTCACCTACCAATTCTATTTATTAAAACCCCTAGCCGAGTTACCAAGTTACCTCGGTTGCCTATAATTAATGTCTCGATTGTCCTGAAAGGAAAAGTTGCATCGGTTGACCCTAATTAACCTAAAAAGTAAACGCAGCATGCCCACGCCTGAAAAATATCATTCGGTCACATCTGCATGTACCAATCAACAGCTGGGCCACTCAGAGTACTCTAAAAGAGATTAACTATATGGACTTTTAGGATTCTCATACTGGTCATAATCCTCGTATAACTTTCCAGATGTGCTTCAGGAGAACTAGTGCCGTAAAACGGGGAAATGAATCGCATGACAAAGTTGAAAGGGAGAGCTTGGGCATTCAGAATAATGAAATTGCCTGGATCAACATATTTTGGTAGGAGAATGACCAGTGAGATGCCTCAACTTTAGAAGAACTATCTCTATTTTTGTGAATCTATCTTTGCACTTGGCTTCAAACTCATCAAGCCTAGAACTGCCCCTAAGTTGGGGCATATGGTTCACAAATAGATCTCAAAACTGGGCCATAAATTATTCTGACTTCATCATTTCGAAGAACTTTTTCTGAGACTCATCTTCATCAGCAATTTTTTTCTTTTGACTTAACCCTTTATTTCTGACAAAGGGAACACTTCTTTTTCCCTCCCTCACCCTGCATCAAAAGATCGTGTTAGTATCTCTCACAAGACTCAGTCTCTTATCTCTAACGTATATCGTGATATATTATGTATGTATGAGATGTAAGTTCATATATATATGTATGTACAAAAACTTGATGTCCAAGGGACATCGGGTTATTAGTAAGTGTTTGTATTCAAATATCCAGGGAATATTAAAAAATGAGAGTAGACAGGCCTTCAAATATTTCTACAACATTTTATGGCCAAGGGGTTGAGTCTATGCTTTTTAGAAAAGCAGTGGCTTAGTAAGGTGTAAAGGGTCGAGGTCATACAGGACGCCCCTTGGTTTAGGATTAGAGGATATCTGGATTGCTGAATCTTATAATTAGATATTCATGGAATATTTGACTAAAGGCAAGCAATGTAGAAATGCTTAGTCAAAAAAGTAAGCTTTGTATATTGGAATTATCGAGCTTAACAGGGGTGGTCATCAGGGATGCCAATGTTGTATTGACTTTATCTTTTAGGGAAACTTGAGCATGTCATTCTGGGAATGCACGAGAGTCAGGGTCATTCTTGGATGCTCCTAGATATGGTTTCATTCGGCAATCATGAAGTCACCTTGGTCATTCGAGAATGCTAAAAAAATGTTGTCAATATTTCAGCAATTGCTGGATTGCTTTGTTCTTTGGTGAATTTGGTCATTCGGGGAATCCCAAAGGAAATCATTATTTCAGCAATTACTAGATTGCCATATTATTTAGTGAATTTGGTCATTCGAGGAATGCCAAAATAGTTTATCTAAGAAGGAGACAAGAGGCAACTGGATTTATTGCCTCAAGGTCTAATCTCATTTACTCGTGGAGCATGGGATAAAGGTTACGATTTCCTTGATGATATGGCACACAACCAAGGATCATGATTATATAAGTTAATGACTAGTTTCCATACCGATGATGCGTATGAAAATAAAATTAAGCTACATAAAGAAAACATGGTTAGCACGTGCCTACCGCCCTTATTGCCCTGGTGAGTTTTTCTGTCCCTAGGAGGGTTACTTCATTGTCAGTAGGGGACAAGTAAAGTTTAACTCACATTTCTCACTATTTTAGGTAAACCTAGAGGAAAGTTTCTACGTTTTATCTATATGCTGAGTTTGAGTCTTGAATTGGCTAAAGGAATAAGTGTGACCTGTGAATTAGAGTATTGTGGTCCAATGTCCAAACGTTAAACCACCTAAACCTTTTCCTCATTTAATATACGTTTACCCGATAACCATAAGCTAGTTAAACTAGCACCATACGTTATGCAGGCTATATGGTCATATCCATGTCTTGTATGAACCTTAAGCAAGTTGATGTAACACTTTACTGAATGACATGAGGTGTAATAGGGTTTATAAAATGCAAATGCTATGTAATTTTCCTATTTGACAAATCACTTGGAGTATAAAATGAATTTTTGAGTCAAATGTAACTTTCATTATTTTTTCGATAATGGTCTTTTTATCATGTGGTCTATTTTTGATTGAGAAAAATTGATTAAACCATCCCCAAAAAAGTTACCACTATGAGCGGATCATGTTTCAGGTCCCGGACCCTCCAGTCTTGATTAAATCATTTTTGCTTATTATATTTTGGTTGGTTATGATTCCACTAACTGAGCTCCTAGGTTTTTATGTGATGAGTCATTTTTGTTGATTTAATTCTTGTATTTGGGACTATGCTAGAGGTTGATTTGATCATAGTGTAACCTTTATTAATAAATAAAAATAGAGTCAAAAACCCTATTTTTATAGAAATGAGAGTCACCACCCGGTTCAGCTCCATCGGGAATTTATGATATATTGATCCCCTTAGGATTTTCATACCTATAAAAATGAGATTCCTGAATCCTGACAAAATAGATACTTGTTACATTTGATTCAATGATTGTGATTTTATGCTTGAATGATCTATCAAGTGCTAATTTAATCCTAAATTCATTTTCAGTTATAAGGATAATAGAAAAATAAATTGTAGGAAATTAAATTGTAGAAAAGTAAAGTTATTACAATGCTTATTACAATAAATAGTTAGCGGATCATGTTGGAAAACAATAACCAAGAAGAAAACTCAGCACAAGCATCTGGATAAGGTTTTGAAGAAAACAAACTCCTAAGTCCAAGAAGGGTACATCCAAATAAAGTTTTGAAGAAAACAAACTCTTAAGTCTAAGAAGACAGCATCTGAAAAAGATTACATCTAGAATTGGGTCCCACAAAGCTAAAGCCCAAGGATAAAAACCTGAAGATAGCCTGAAGACACAAATCACGAGGAAGAGATGAAGGGAAATATTCAAATATTAATTTTGCCTCCAAAGTGGTTTGAATTCAAACATACCTTTTTGCCTTGGATAAAGTAAAAAGCTATAGCTTGCATGATTTTAGTAAAGGATAAAAAGGGACTGACATGGAAAGAGAAAAAGGAGACTACCCTTTTAACCAAGACAAATAGCAAGGTGCGTGGAGATAAAAAAAAAAGACAAGTTTCACAGCAAAGGTTATACGGTGCAAAAAGCCAAAGAAATGATGCTCGACACCTTTAGTGCACCAATCCCTACAAAAGATAATAAGACATTTACTTGGACTAATGGAAAGATCAAAGGCTCTGGTGGCACCAACACATACCTGATCAATTGTGGAGATTTAAATATACTCAAAGGATACATTTATGACCCAGGTTTGTAAAAGTGAAGCTTCACTAATTGAGAAGATGCTGGTTGATTTAGAAAGCTATTACCTTGTGAAATCTACTCTTGATTAGTAATCAAAATCCCTCCAAGAACTAAATCCTTAAAATCTGTTTATAATAATTCTCAAGTCAATTGATAACTTGAAGAATTCAAAAACCAACCTTTGTAAGTGCAAATGTTGTAAAATCTCATACTAGGGGTAAGTAGTGAGATAGGGGACTTAGCTTAAACTAGGAAGAGCTTAAGTGGTATATCCCTGAGTGAAAAGGACTTAGCCAAGCTAGGTGTTAGCTGTAGTTGTACATCCTACATCTAGAAGAGAAGGAACCTCCCGAGACACCTTGTAAAGGCTTAGTTTCTACCAGTGAAAGAAATCACCCTCACTAGTAGATTTAAGCTCGGAGAAGGAAACTCCAGGGACTAGACATAGGTAGGGCTGCACCAATATAAAACAACTGGTGTTTGATTTTTCTTACTTAAGTCTTTTATTTTAAGTGCATATTAGTTAAACATTTGCATTATCCGGATCTTACCTTACTAAGCCTCTATTTCATTTCAAGCATGCTACACTTAGACTTTTGAAAGTAAAAAATTCTGCAAAAACTCTAACCCTAGTTAACACTTACATAGGGACCAACAAGTGGTATTAGAGAAAGTGTTCAACCAGAGACTCAACAATCTTGAGCTAAAGGTCCAACTTGATTTCAAAAATCTAAATGAGTTATCATGATAGTAACTCACAGGTTCTCCTAGAGGGTATGTTTATAACCCATCCCCCACTCTTCACTTGTGAACACTACATGTTCTGGAAATTCGGATGAAGAATTTCATTCAGACATATAGCATGATAGCATGGATGGCCATCAAGGATGGCCTATATGTCCCTGCTTATGAGGTTGAGGGTATTACAACCAAAAAACCTTCAAATCAATGAGATGATAATGACTATAAGAAGTTGTATAAAAACACAAATGCTATTAACATGCTTCATTATGCTTTTAATGTAGCTAAATTTAGAAGGATCTCGGGCTATAAAACAGCTCATGAAATTTGGAAAAGCCTTGAAGTGACTCCTGAAGGAACGAATAAGGTTTGGGAAACCAAGATTGACCTCCTTCAGCAAAAATTGGAAAATTTCAAGATGGAACCTAAGGAGTCAATCAACAGTGTGAATACTAGATACACTAATCTAGTAAATGAAATGAAGAGACTGGGAAAGGAGATCACTGAAGAAGAAATGGTGAAGAAGATTCGCTGGAGTCTCACCAGGGAATCGAATAATAAGAAAATAAGCATTGCAGAAGCTCATTACCTAAAATTTTATAGTTATGATGAACTCATTGGAAACCTACTAACTCAAGAGCTATCTATGGAAAGATACAGTGAACAAGAAAAAGAAGCCTAAAGAGAAAAAGAAAGGAATTGCTCTTAAGGCAAACTCCTTCTAAACAGAATCATCTCTGGAATCTCCTTATAAAAATGAAGAAATTCCTATACTGGCTAGACAATTCAAAAGTTTCCTGAAGAAGGAAGAGTCAATGAGAAGCTCCAGAAGGTTTAACTCCAGAAATAGGAAAGAAAGTAGATACATGAAGGACAAATATAGAAAATGTCCGGATGATAAGAAGGATTAAGAGATGAAAGTTATCTATTTTGAATATGGTGAGAAAGGATATATCAATGGACAATGTCCTAAGCTAAAAAAGGAGAAGAAGTACAAGAAAAAGGCAATGGTGGCCGCATGAAGCAATATCAAGGAAAGCAGTAGCTCATCATCCTTAGATGAATAAATATTGCCAATTATGTATTCGTTGCATTAACTGAGCCGGAGGCAAATCATTCTAGAAGATTAACGACTCAGCAAATCACTGAGCGAGCTGAAGAATTAGAGTCTGAATCATCCAATATAGAGGTAAACTCTCACTCTAACTTCATTTCTAACAACGATCTTGCTAGAGCTTTAGGGATTGTGATCAACTATCTGAAGAAGAACACAAAATACATCAACCTTCTTCGAAGACAAGTAATAGAGCTAGCTGAAGATGATGTATAATATTTTACATGTTATATTTATTAGAATTGATGATTTTAAAAATATAGTTATTTTAATAACCATACAAAACATGATATTTAACATCTAGGACCAAATTATATAGCTACAAAATTTTAAGGAATAAGTGAAGTATAGTTATGTTATAGATGTAAATTGACTATTTGACATATGATGTTGAATAAAATAGTGATATATCATAAGGATTTAAGTATAAGCATTAGTATTAGAATTAGTATTAATATGGTATAGATATATGTATATGTATTAAGTATAGTTAGTATTTATATTAAATAAAGAAATTGAGGGCAAATTGGTCTTTTGCCCCTTATATTTTTGTATGGTGTAATAAGAATAGAGTTAGATTAGGTCTTCATCTCCCAAAAACAAAGCAAAAAATGAAACTTTGAAATTTGGAGAGAGAAGAGAACAAAAATAGGAAAATTGGAAGAGGAAAGGAAATCGTAAGTTATGTATCTATTTTTCTGTAAAATTTATGTGATCTTGAAGTAGAATTAGAGGTTATAGTACAGAGAAATTGAGGCTCTACATGTTAGGGATTTGGTCTACAAATTTTAGGGATTTCATAACAAATAAGTTTTTTTCTCTAATTATTTTGAATTCAAACTAAATAGAGTTGTAAGGTATCAACATCAGAAGCAAATTCAAATTGATGCTGTGATTTCTATACAAATTGGAAAATTATGAATTTCTGATTTGTTATACCCTCATATGTCTAGTTTATTTAGGAAAAGAATTAGTTCAATCTAAGCTTTGTACAAAAAGTTATGGTTATTTTGATAAGATACTATCTAGGTGAAACATGAGTGATACAGGGTGTGAATGTAAAATTCACTATAAATCATACATAGGTTGGAAAATTCTGAAATTTGGATATGTTATATAATCATGTGTTAGGATTAAAGCAAAACTTAAATCAGGTTTTTTGGTCGATTACTTTGAGAGTTATGATTTGTTATAGTCAATAAGGTCATAAGGAAAGTAATTCTGTTTAATGAACATTTGCTTGTAGGAAAGGAAATATGATACATATGTGTATATATTATTGAAATTATTTTTATAAAGCCTAAAATAATGAAAATATTTCAGAGGAAGATTCAAGTCACTTTCGAAGGAATTAGCTTGATACTATATGAGTATAAACATGATATGAATTGTATTGATGTTGTCGAATTTGATATGATTTGTGTAAATCGTCATGATATGAATTGGTTTGAATTGAAATTGTATTTGAATTGTGGTAATATGTATTACATGCTTAAATTTGGTATGAAATATGATTGTTGTTGATAGTGGATATTGGTGAATGATCTACTTGCAGGTTGTTACAAGTATAAATGAGTATAGCATTTGATATGTTGGATTTGTATGATACATGTACTTAGAATATTTGTTTGATTTCCACTTGAATAGATATGTGTACATGCATGATTACTTGAAAACTTAGGAAGCACGTTGTGATATACCTATCTAGACATTACAATACATGTTCTGTTATATGGACCTATATGGTCACCCACATGGATCACTTGCTTATATGGACCGAAAGGTCACCCACATGTTTACAGGCTGGCTAGCAAAATCAAATGTTATATATATTACATGTTTTCAGGGCAATAGTTTGGCTGGTGTTGTCATAACAATTAAATAATCAGATCATTCATTCACATATAAGTATGATTGTATGTTGAATTTATAATTGTGTGTCTGTATGTTGCTGTTAATTCATTGATTGTTTATATTCACCGAGTGACGACTTATATAAATCGCTATATTTTCCTTATTTGACAAGGTTGAGTCCTTACCCATAGCTGTCATGGAAGAAAGGTCTATCGGCTGTGTCCATCTTGCTCTGTCTCCTCATATGACAGGCATATAGAATAGAGGTGGTCGGGTTTTGGTTTCGCTAATCAAATATAACTATGGTTTGTGATATGTAAGAATGATATTAAAGTTAATGTAAAATATTGATGATTTTTTTAATATATGATATTTATAAAGCAAAATTATGGTATTTTTCTATAGTTATTATATGATCAGGATGTTTCATGATGAGAGGGCTACAAAGCACTATGAAAATGTAGAAGAAAATTCCATATGATGTCAAGTCCAAATACTTAACGCCAATATGTTGGAGCTAGAGAGGGAACGAACCTTGATGAAGGAAGCTGCTGGAAGGAATTTGGAACCTTCAAATCTAAGAAGAAAGAAAATCAGCACTCAACCTTAAGCACAAATATATACAGTTGCCGAAAAAGGAAAAGCTGTGATGACCTATGATACTAGCCAGTCAAGCAAAGAAAGAATCACAAAGCAAAACTACTACCTCCAGCTAGCTACCGGATGCAAACAGAACAAATAGACTTATAACTGTCCAAAGCTAGGTATTCCAAAGATTATAGAGAGAAAGATCTTTAGAATATTGAGAAGAGGCTTGAACATAACAAACCAATCTCTAGGTACAGGTTTTGAGGTATAATTAACCATATAACTAAAATTTGTAGATTTAAAAATGGTTATTATGTTATTTATCCATGGCAAAAAATGGTTGTTAACCTGAGACGACTCAAGTCTGATTGGGTACCCAAACCCACTTAATCTATTTTGTAGGTATGCCTTAAGTCCGTTGAAGATAAAAAAACCTGGTACATTGATAGTGGATGATGCTCAAGGCACATGAATGGCAATGAAAAAGCATTCATCACATTGACTCGAAATAAGGGAGGAAAAGTGAGTTTTGGAGACAATAAAAAGGGGCAGATCATTGGGCATGAAACCATTGGATCTGAATTAAAAATAGAAGATGTCTCTCTAGTTGATGGACTGAAATTCAACTTACTCAGTGTTGCTCAGCTTTGCAACAAAGAGAGAAAGGTGATCTTTGACACCAATGGTTGCTCAATTATCAATAGTACATCCAATCAACTTATTGTTCGTGCACCTAGAGTTAATAATGTTTATTTTGTTAAAATTAAAAATAAGAAAAAGGATAACATGTGCTTGGTGTCTATAGCACCCAAGGTTGGAACATGTTAGCATGAACCTTCCATCCAAACAGGCCAAAAAGGAACTAGTTGAGGGTTTGCGTAAGGTTGCTTTTAATGAGAATCAAATATGCACTGCATGTCAACTAGGAAAACAAACTAGAAAAAGTTTCCCTTCCATCCCTTATATACCTACCAGAAGAGTTCTTGAACTATTGCATGTTGATCTCTTTGTACCGATTAAACCAATGAGCGTAGGTAGAAGAGAAGACACCATGGTTATTGTGGATGATTATTCTCGCTATACCTGGGTAGCTTTGCTAGCTAGAAAGGATGCTACCTTTGAGCATTTCTATAGAATATTCATTAGAATTAAAGTAGAACACGATATAAGCATTGCACGCATCCGGAGTGATAATGGAGGAGAATTCAAAAATAAGCAATTTATTGAATTCTGTGACTCTAAAGACATTGAGCATAACTTCTCTACTCCTCATACACCTCAACAAAATGGGGTTGTAGAAAGGAAGAACAAAATCATAGTTGAAAGGACACAAATAATGCTAAGTAAGAACAGCCTGCCTAAATACTTTTGGGGAGAAGCTATAAATATTGCATGGTATATTCTAAATAGAGCTCTCATTAGGAAGAACATAAACAAAACCCCATATGAAATTTAAAAGGGAAAGAAACATAAAATTGGGTACTTTATAGCATTTGGATGCAAATGCTACATCTTAAATGATAGTGAGCAACTAGGAAAATTTGATCAAAAGTCTGATGAAGCTATCTTCCTTGGCTACTCAATACATAGTGAAGCTTACAGAGTATTTAACAAGAGAACTAAAACCATTATTGAGTCAATATGCCTAGATTTTGATGAGACTAACCATGCAAGTAAAAAAAATTAAAATGCAGATGATATAGTGTTGAAGGCAAAAAATGTGTCAAAAGTAGAACCAATGCAGATTATGGAACTCCCTCAAGTAAAGAAATACAAAAAAGAAGATGAAGAAATCAATTTCAACTCAAATCTACTACCAGATAATCACCATAATGCTGAGATAAACTTCAATGATGAACAGAGAACAAATAAAGGAGTTGAAGATTGTGAGAAACAACCTCCACTATAACATGAACATCTACCAAGAGAAACCAGAACTCAATAGCATCATCCTATAGAAGCCATTTTAGACAATTTTCAAAATCCAGTCAGAAATAGAGGACAACTCAATAGAATGATGAACCAAGTTGCGTTTGTCTCACTCATTGAGCCAAAGAAATTTTAAGATGCAGAAAGAGATGAAAGTTGGATGATGGCCATGCAAGAAGAACTAGATTAGTTTATAAAAAATGATGTCTGGGATCTAATACTACTTCTGGAAGGAAAGTCAGTCACTGGCACCAAGTGGGTATTCAAAAACAAACTAGATGAATCCAGAGTAGTGGTAAGGAACCAAGCAAAGTTGGTTGCTCAAGGATACAACCAACAAGAAGGGATAGACTTTGAAGAAACGTTTGCTCCAGTAGCAAGATTGGAAGCAATAAGGATCCTATGTGGGATTCACTTTATTCTAAATGGATGTCAAGAGTGCCTTCTTAAATAGGGTAGTTCAAGAAGAAGTCTATGTTAAGTAGCCACCTGGGTTTGAAGACTCAATACATTCAGAGCATGTCCATAAGCTAAAGAAAGCTCTCTATAGATTGAAGCAAACTCCAAGAGCTTGGTATGAGAGGCTTACATCATTTCTCATATCCAAAGGTTATATCTGAGGAAAGGTAGATACTACACTCTTCATTAAGAAGAAAAAGGATGATGTCATTCTTGTGGAAATTTATGCGGATGAAATCATCTTTGGAGCAACTGATGAAAGGATGTGTGAAGAATTCAACACTCAAATGAAGAAAGAGTTTGGGATGTCAATGATGGGAGAACTCTACTTCTTCCTTGGTCTTCAAATCAAGAAAAGTTTGGATGAGATTTTTATAAATCAATCCAAATACATTAACGAACTACTAAAGAAGTATGAAATTGACAAAAGTAAATCTACGTCCACTCCTATGGGGCCTAATACAATTCTTTCAAAGGATTGTTATGGAGAAGAGGTGGATCAGAAGCTATATAGAGGAAAGATTGGATCATTCTATATCTAATTCCTAGTAGACCAAATATACACTATATAGTTTACTATTGTGTAAGATATCAAGCCAATCCCAAAGAATCACATCTGAAAGCTGTTAAGAGGGTACTCAGATATATGCTAGGAATAACTAAAGTTGGTTTATGGTATCCAAGTAATGGCAACTTTACTGATGCAGACTATGGGAGAGATATGCTTGAAAGAAAAAGCACATCTGGAGGCTATCATTTTCTTGGAGGTTTCTTAGTGTCGTGGTACAGTGAAAAGTAAACATCAGTGGAATTATCAACTATAGAAGTAGAATACAAGGCTGCCAAAAGTTATGTCACTCAACCTCCTATAGATCAAACAACAGCTTAGAGATTATTGAGTTCAAGCAGGATGCGTAGATGTGATGTATGACAGTAAAAGTGCAATTGATGTGTCAAAGAATCCAATTCTACATAGCAAAATGAAGCATGTCAACATGAGACACCATTTTATTAGGGATCATGTAATGACGAAAGATACAATCCTTATCTGCATTCTAATAAATGAGCAAAGAGCATATATCTTAACTAAACTACTGAGTAAAGATCAATTCAACAAGCTGCGGGAGGTAAATGGAATGTCAAATCCAATCTAAGAAATAGAGGAAATCAGGAAGAAAAGAGAAGTGAATCAATTTAGGTTCCAAAAGAGAAGAATGTCAGCTCAGTAGATAAAAGTAAATGGCAGTAAAAGTGCAAAAAAGTAAATGTACACTTTTTAAATTTCAAACATTTATCGTACAGTCTATGCGCTATAAAACATGATAGTTACGAATGGAATAAAGCTCTTCCCATTCTCTGGTTTTAATGCCATTAACTTCTCTCTCCAAAGTTAACGGACAACTCATCAATCCAATTAAAACTAATTGCTTTCAGATTACTAAAATACCCTCATCTTCCTCACTCTATAAAAACCCCCCAAATCCATTATCTCCTTCACACGAGTAACGATCCACTGTTACTCTATAAAAATACTCATAAAACCCTAAATTCTTCTAAACTCTCTAAAATGGCAAGAACCAAGTCACAAGCCACAATCGTTCAAAGGAATAAACAACCAGAATCATCATTCAAAGATGAAGACTTTGTTGAAATCAAGTTCAAGCAAGTACATACCATTTTGCCTTTAGGATTTTTTGGGGATGAGTACATCTTTGAGACCCAGCCATATGCGCAATTGCTTAGAAAGGATCAAGATCTGGAAGTTTTCCTTAGGATGAAGAACCCTACTTACCCCATGCTAGTCAAAGAATTCTATGACAATATAAGGGTTCACAACTACGTAGATCCTCTTCAGACCACGGTCCACAGAAAGGTGATTAAATTGACTCCACAATTCTTTGTCACTCATTTTAATATAAAGAACAGTGGGTTAGTGATGATAAATGATGGGGATGAGGTAATGGTGAAGCATGAGATAGAGAAGTGGTTGCTAGAAAGATTTTTTAGTGATAAGTGCTCTACCTACTAACCAGAGGTACCCATGGTGATGCAATTTATGGTAGTAAGGCTAGTCCTAGTCCTAAAGGGGTCTATTAACACTACTTTAGCATTCCAGCACTGTGTGATTAAACACTAGGTTGAGAGTAGGGTACTCAACACTATTGTGCTTCTAATTCACTATATGAAGTAGCGCAAGTACTCTCATGGAGGGCTAAATAAAAAAATCCTCAGTACTAATGAAGTAGATCTAACCGGAGCTGATAAAGTTAAAGGCAAGCCTATATATACAAAGAACTTTGAGAACTTCACTTTAAATAAGACATGGGATGAGGCAAAGGCCCTAGAGCAAAAAATGGTCAAGTAGGAGAAGAGTAAGGCAAGAAGAGCTAGAGGAATAGTAGAATAGGCTCCTATAGTAAAAAGAGCTCAAATCGCCAAACCTAAGGCTCAAAATAAGATAGAGCTGGAGCTAGTGGAGGAGGAAGCTTCATAAGAAAATGAGGATTCTCTTACCTTCAGAGAAATCCTTAAACAGTCTTCGATGGAGCCTAGCAGAAGACTGGTAAAAGCTGCTGCAAAGCAACCAAAGGGAGAAAAGAAGGTTGTGGGGAAGGATCCGGAAGAGGTGCTAGAAGTTATTGCTTCCTTAAAAATGGAATACAAGGGGGAGCTACATAAACAATTGGTGAGCTAATGGAAGGGATTACTGTCTCAAGCAGTAGTAGCAAAGAAGAAGAAGCTGCTCCAAAACCTAAAAAAAGTTGGTCAAGAAAGGACCAACTTTATCACAAGCTTTAAAGGCTAAAATGGATAAAACTACAGCAAAGTTAGAAATTCCTACAAAACAACTAGAGTCTGGGGTCAAAATAAACGATTTAGCTCCTACCAATGAGAGAAGAAATGATTGCTGAAGCCCAAAGGGATAAGGGGGAAGAAAGTTGAGATCACTGCAGCTACTTTGCTTCTGAATGATCTGGAATATGATGAAATGATGGAAACATTGAATGAGAGCAAACAAAGTAAGCAAGCTCCTACTATTGAAGGACCCGGAGGGTCCTCCAAAGCAAATAAAACTACCGCTCCTTTATTAGTAACTTCCCTACCTATTCTCTTATCTCAAGCAGATATTGATATAGTAAGAAAAGAATATGGTGAGGAAGTAGTTACTAAGTTGAATCTTCAGCCAATCAAAACTACTATTTCAGAGTCACTTCTAACTCCGGAGAAGGCCAGTGAAATCCGTGAGGGAGTGAAGGACGCCAATTCTGCGGAGGACGAGGAAGAGCTCAGTGTAAAAGCACTATTTGATTATGATGCCAATGAATCAGTAGTGCCACCTACTGAAGAGGCTTTAGTGAATGAAAATCAAGGCAACTTGGATACAATCAGATCTTTAATTGCATCTAAGGTAGATGAGCATGATAATGTGACAACATTGAAACAAGTTCATTGTCCTAATGAAGTAGAAGCTCAAAAGGAGAGAGTGAATCTGAGATCTAATGAGCATGCTACTATAGCAAACTCAAAGGACAAGGTCACTAAGGAGGATACTCAAGAGCAAAATCATAAAAAGAGTACATCTAGTCCTAACTACTCTCCGGTTAGCTCAAGCAAAATGAAAGAAAAGGTAAGAACTCATACTAAACCTTCTATGAAGGCTGAGAAACTAAAAATGGCATGGAAGTTACTAGAAGAGGCTAGTACATAAGATAAGAAGAGTAATGACTCAGATCTTGAGCCAATCCTTAAGGAAATCTGTGCTAGAACAAATGTAGTAGAATCCTTAACTAAAACCATATCTATTCCATAAGATATGAAGAAGGAGTTAGAGGAAATTCAGGCTAGGCTAACTACAATTGAGCAAAAAATCAATAATTTCCCCAATGGAGAACAAGTTGCAGAACTGCTTTATCCAAAGTCACTCCAGTCTTAGAGCAGATAACACAAGAAGTAACCAGAGCTAAACTCTCTACTATCTAAGCTGCAAGCAGGTTGACTCTTGTAGTGCCATCATTCTTGGGTATGTCACTTCTGCTTCAACAAATATGAAGAATGAGTTGAAGGACTTCATTGAGCAAAAGTTTGAGGAGATGCTGAAATCTATTTGTTAGCGCAGGTTCGTTCTGGCCCGGTGAGGAATTAAGCCTATTTCATTCAGTAATCAGACAAAAGAGTAAAAAATGACCGAATTGTCATCCAAAATTCGAGATTCGAAAATCCACATTCCAGGGAAGCTTCGATTTAGCATTTTCGACTAAAAAATAAAAAAGTCCAAATTTGATCAAACATGGGTAATCATCCTGCCGGTTAATTACCTATCAATAGTAAAACATCAAATTTTATCGAGATCTAGCAAGGATTATAGGATTAAAGGTAAGATCTTGTCAGATAGACAATTAGCCCGCCGGCTAATTACCTAGGTAGTTAGCCCGCCAGCTAATTTCCACCCCTCTATAAATAGAGGACTTCGCCTCTCATTTTCGACAGATGAAAAAAATATTTGAAAAATTCATTTCTTCTCCTTTTGTTTCGGGAGTCCTAAAAGCCCTGAAACTTTGTCAAAACACTCCTAAACTCGAGCTTTATCACCAACATTTGGTACAAACTAGTTCTTTGTCTTTTTAGATCAAGATCTCAGAGTGATCTTTGGTCTAAAATTGATTTAATCTCTAAAAAATCCCGCATTTCCTTTAGGAATAATCCAAGATTATAGCCATAACTTGGGCATATTTTCCAATCAAATCACAACCTCTGCCAACTTTGGTACTGCACCAGCTCTCAAGTCATCATGGACAGGTAAAAATGTAAATTGAGTGTAATTGGCTCAAAGCCTAAATTTAAAATTCATTTTCTATTATTTTATTATTGTACATTCCATTTCATTTCTCTCTTTAAGTGAGCCACTAGAGCCACTTAAACTATAATATGTGTAAATAAGCTCGCAGGTACGGATAAACATCGAGAATGTGAGAAAACTCTATTCGAGTTTCCAGGCCAAAACCCAAGTGATGTTGTTACTCTACCAAAACTTCAGTAGAAAATATCCATTTATTATGCTGTTATATTGCCTATTTTATCTCTTGAATTTATTTCTTAAATAAATCCATTATAATGCAGAAATTACCAAAAATCCTAAGATTCCAAAATTGACCCAATTGATTTGAACAATATGAGTACCTATCATGACCGAACTAAGAATCTCACTCTCTTTTCAGTATAAAAATCCCATTTTGGATTAGTATATCACAATTTTTGGTGGAGCTGAACCGAGTGGCGATGCTATTTCATTTTTAAATAAAGTAAAAATGCTTTATTTTTAAATATTTTCTTTTAATAAAATGTGTAAATACATTTCTCAATATAATTGCATTTTTTGCTTATAAAAAGCGTTGTTTTTCACAATTAATGAGTTTTTGTGAAAAATAATGAAAAGAATTTTATCCTTAGTAAAACCAACCATTTTATTATAAAAGAGGCACACGGATTTAAGTGAACCAGATTTTCTCAAACTGAACCAAATCGAATGCGCCCTGCTCCCCTCACCCCGCATGCTTTGCCAAAACCTCGCCCGCTCACAGTGGCGACTCTATTGGGGATTAATTATTTTAATAAAAACCTGATTTTTATAAAAAAATTTTTTGACATGAGAATTAAAATATTGTTAAAATCAAATTTTGGAACTGTAGGATATGTGGTAATTTCAACATTACACAAATTTTAGGATTGCATACCATCTACATTCTTTATCCCATAACCAATTTAGGTGACTTTTGTTGAAGTATCTCCAAGTTCGCTTAGAGCTTGAGGGCTATAGATCTGATCACACCCCTTGTGTAACGTACGAGGGCCTCGCTTGCTTAAAGGCAAGACTACCCGAGTATATTATATGTGGAAAAGTTTCCTTTAGTTCGCTTAGGGCCACTGGAACTCTGTACACAAAGGTGCAGGGTACCTAATCTGACCCAGCCCTGAGACCGAAACCCGCATATAGATGAACCTTAGACACTCTCCAATAGGTTTACCAAAAAACCTTCAGTGCACATGAGCAGGCTTCGGTAAGTCCCCCGTTGGCTCTAAAGTGAAGTAACCTATTGGAGTTAAAATGGCAGTAGGAGCGATCTAACTGTTTGATACATGTGCAGGTTTATTAAATATAAATAAACTAAAAACGGACATCATAAGTATCATGGTTGTGTGTAAACTAAACCACATCTTTATGCAACCATAACATTCGTGTATGGCATCTCATTTTATTGTCCTAACCATAGGAACCCCGAAATAGCCCCAGGCTAGTGAGTCCACCCAGGCACAACCCATGATCCAAAATAAATTGAGACCAGTGAGTCAATCTAGGCTTAGCCTATGAGCCGAAATACATAATCCTTCAAGTGACTAGCGAGTCAGCCTTCGAGTGACGATAGAGTCAACTCACCTTTGACCATCGAGTCAACACCCGAGTGACCAATGAGTCAACTCACCTTTAACCAGCGAGTCAGCGTTTGAGTGACCATAGAGTTAACTCACCTTTGACCAATGAGTCTGCCTTGGAGTGACCAGTGAGTCAACTTACCCTCGACCATCAAGTCAACGCTCGAGTGACTAGCGAGTTAACTCACCTTTGACCACTGAGTCAACCCCCGAGAGGCCAGTGAGTCAACTCACCTTGGACCATCGAGTCAACTTTCGAGTGACCATAAACTCAACTCACCTTTGACCATCGAGTCTACCCCTGAATGATCGGTGAGTCAACTAACCTTTAACCATTGAGTCAACCCCTAAATGACCAGTGAGTCAACTCACCTTTAACCACTGAGTCAACCCTTGAGTGACCAGCAAGTCAACTCACCATTGACCATCGGGTTATGAGCGTATGACCTTTTCCTTACCCGCGAGGGCTGCGTGAGATGCACTGCATAGGGGGAAATGATAATTGGCTCAATGAATCGTGTCGAGGGATTGATCCTTAGGCGTGATGATGTTGAATTTAGGTGTTTAAAGAATACGAGATTGAAATCTCCTACTTAAAATAGAGTCACCACCCAGTTCAGCTCAATCGAGAAATTTTGGTACAATTTTTCCACTAGGTGGTAGACCGTACCTTAACTAGAGATTTTGAGTTTTGATGATGTTATCTATTTTTCATTTGGCCAAGTTAAGATATTTCATTCTTTCTTAATCGGTTTAATCCATCCTATTATTTGTGTTTTTAGTTATTATATTGTTATTGCTTTATCAAGTATCAAAGCGATAAATAAATTATTATAGTCATCCAAAAGTAAATGTAGAATTTAAGATTATTACAGGGCTTTCAAACCCTATACATTTTCTATACGATAAATGAAATACCCGAAGGCCTAGACATGCATCTATCCTAAATCTGCCTCCATAAAACGATTAGTACAGATACGGCACATTGTGCGAGATATATCACGAATAATGTATAGTTAGCATACCAAACAAGACCCGAGTTAGCGTGAACATGGCATAAACATTTATATCGCTATGAAGCCCAATTAGATGGCTAAAATGAGATTTAAATGGCATTTGAGGAAAATTCTATTTTAAACCAAATTTTAGACTCGATTGTTATTTTATCCGGATTACTAGTGACAGTGCCACATGGTATAGGGTGGAGTCTATTTTTAGAAGGTTTTAGACCTCCATCGTAGAAGGTTTTGGACCTCCATCGTTGCACTGTGTATCCTAGATTCCAAAAATAAAAGAAAGAAATAAAAGAGCTGTCTAGAAGGTCATGACGCCAGTAACATGGCTGATGCCGCCGACGACATCAGTGATGTCGCTAAAGGCATTAGTCTATAGGCAGGTTGCATGGCTTTCTGAGTACCATAAAGAAAGGGTCCTATAAGAAAGTGAGGCCTTTGGGGAATGTGATGTCACTAGCGGTATCAGCGATGTCTCTTAAAATATAAGTGATATCACCGGTGACATCATATGTCTCCGGTGACTTTAATTTCTTGCAGCAGCAGTAAGTAACGGTCGAAAAATCACCGAAAGCCTAAAAAGAACAAAAATCAATAAGAATCAGCATAAACCAGCAATAATAATGCCAAAGAGCTTTGAGACTCAGGATTTTTTACCTCGAGGCCGTGAATCCACCTCTTCGTGAACCAAGGAACACCTCCGGGGAGCTTGTAATGATCATTTAATAGTGAATTGGGTACTTAAGTTTCTGAGTTCCTATTTAGATTGATTTTAATCTAATGTTTACAGATTTTAAACACACAATTAGAGAGTTTAAAGAAGAAAAACTAGGAAAAATGGATTCAAATCCTTTTTCCTACCTTTTCTAATTCTTATCTCGCTAAAACTAGTTTCTCACTCTAGAATTCTGTGAGTTCCAATTTCAGATCAATCTTGCGTTTTCTTTGGCTTTTTCTCCTTATTTTGAAACCTAAGGTGTGTTTTTATAGGCAAATTGGGGTTGTCTTTGAGACCTTTGAGCCATTTTCACCAAAATGGTAAAAAAGAGACTGTCCTAAGGGAAGAAGATGAAAGCTATCTGCAGAGCCCAATTTAGCCATGCCACAGGTGATATGGATGATATCGCCGGCTATATGGGCGATGTCACTGGTGGCATCAGCTTTCAAAAAACTAACTGCCAGCGGGCCCACAAGCTTAAAAAGCTGCCAAACACTGGTCAAAGGGGTTAAAGCAAGATTTTTGAATTTTAATAATATTTTAATGGGTATTTAGAGATTTGATTAATTTGGGTGTAAATCATCGATTCAAGCTCCTACCGAATGCATTATCAACCACGCCGAACTGGATTCTACCAAGTATAAAGTTCGTAAGGAATATTATATTGGTAATAAAAATTCTAAAGAGAACTTTTATTTTGAGGCATTAAAATTGGATACACATCATCATCGTCTCGCAAGAGGGACTACAAAATTCGATGAAAATAGGCTGCCCCTCAGGGGATCACTACTGCCACATATGACTGGTTTGCCCCTTGGTTGGACTTATGCTTTGTGAAAAGGATATCGCTTGGTCGGACTTGATCCTCGTGGAGAGATTACTACTTGGTTGGACTTAAGCTTTGTAGATTAGTTGCCCTTTGGTCGGACTTATGCTTCGCATGGAGATTGCCCCTTGGTTGGACTTATGCTTTATAGATTAGTTGCCCCTTGGTCGGACTTATACTTTATGGATTGGTTGCCCCTTAGTCGGACTTATGATTTGTGGATTGGTTGCCTCTTAGTCGAACTTATGCTTTATGGATTGGTTGCCCCTTTGTCGGACTTATGCTTTATAAAGTGGTTGCCCCTTGGTCGGACTTATGCTTTATGGATTGGTTGCCCCTTGGTTAGACTTATGATTTGCAGAGAGACTGCCCCTTGGTTAGACTTATGCTTTGTGGATTAGTTGCCCCTTTATCGGACTTATGCTTCGTGGAGAGATTGCCCCTTGGTTGGACTTCTGCTTTGTGGATTGGTTGCCCCTTGGACAGACTTATGCTTTATGGAGAGATTGCCCCTTGGTCGAACTTATGCTTTATGGATTGGTTACCCCTTGGTCGGACTTATGCTTTGTGGAGAGATTGCCCCTTAGTCAGACTTTTGCTTTATGGATTGGTTGCCCCGTGGTCGGACTTATGCTTCACAGAGAGATTGCCCCTTGGTCATACTTATGATTTATGGATTGGTTGCCCCTTGTTTGGACTTATGCTTTGCAGAGAGATTGCCCCTTGGTCGGACTTATGCTTTATGGATTAGTGGAGTGTAGTTCAGGGTCGTTCCATAATCTCCATCGGTGTTCTAAGGGATGAATTCAAAGATTGGTATATACAGGGTCATACTGTAATCTCCGGATAGTGAATAAGGGGTGAACCCAAAGGGTGATACATATAGAGCCTGTATCAGGGACCTTTAATTAGCATTCTAGGGGAGAACCCAAAGGGTGATACGTATAGAGCCTATATCAGGGACCTTCAGTTAAAGTTCTAGGGGTGAACCCAAAGGGTGATACATATAGAGCCTGTATCAGGGACCTTTAGTTGGCATTCTGGGGCTAAACCCAAAGGGTGATACGTATAGAGACTGTATCAGGGAGCTTCAGTTGGCATTCTAGGGATGAACCCAAAGGGTGATATGTACACAGACTGTATCAGGGACCTTCAATTGGCATTTTGAGGGTGAACCTAAAGGGTGATACATATAGAGACTGTATCACGGACCTTTAGTTGGCGTTCTATTGGTGAACCCAAAGGGTGATACGTATAGAGACTGTATCAGGGACCTTCACTTGGCATTTTAAGGGTAAACCCAAAGGGTGATACATATAGAGACTGTATTTAGGACTTTCAGTTGGCGTTCTAGGGGTGAACCTAAAGGGTAATACATATAGAGACTATATCATGGCCCTTTAGTTGGCATTCGAGGGGTGAACCCGAAGGGTGATACGTACAAAGACTGTATTAGGGACCTTTAGTTGGCATTCAAGGGGTAAGCCCAAAGATTGACATATACCGAGTCATGGTGTAAACTTTGGGTAGTGTACAAGATGAGCATATTGGGTTTGCATTTATTGATTGTTCCTGCGAAGAGTAGAATGAGAACAAGATTAGATAGATTTTAGATGACGTTTTTACCGCTTGATTAATTTTGTAAAACAAAAATATTTTTGCCCCTTCGATCAATAGTAAAAACATAATAATAAAAAGTATAAGGGCTTTGAAGTCTGGGGATGTCAGGGCTACAGCCAGGATTTCACTGAGGATGGCTAAAAAAAGGCATGTAGAGAGTTGATATCACGAGTAACATGAATGATGTCACTGGCGATTTAATGTGTCATCACCGGTAATATGAGTGCCATATGGCAGCTTTGACTGGTCAAATAAATTCAAAATTCAAATCGTGGAGGCAATGTCACTGGCAATATGACTGATGTCACCGGCTATATGGAATGATGAAACCGACAGCATGAATCAGGCAGTTTTAGATAAACTAAAACTCCTCGAATTCCACACGGCTATTTAAAAGGAAGTAAAACACTCTTCCTTCCTCATTCTGTAGAAACCATACCCCCCCTTTCACCCCATTCTTCTCCAAATCTTTCACTTTCTTCGTTATTCCAATCATGAAGAGAATTGCCAAGGCATTCAAGGGAAAATCTACTAAGGCTAGGGAGAGCCTGCCTGATTCCTCCATCGAGGGGCTAAAACTTCTCTCAGTTCCTGTTGCTTCTGGCTTAAAGGAGTTGGCCAAGATGTATGGGTATGGGATTGATTCCCCCATCACCAAGCTGGCCCTGGACAAGGAAAAGCACCTTTGCTACGTCCAGGTAATCCTACAAAACTGGAAGTTCTTCTTTTTGGGTTAGGTTTTGATTCGGTCTTAGGCTCAAAATTGTGCTGTGATAGTAGTCATAAGCTTGAAATAGATTGAATACAAACTGATATTGCATGTTTATGTTCAATTTTTACTATTTTTAGGCTTATGATTTGATTATTTGTGATTTTTATGGTTTTGGTACGATGGGAGCAATTTTTGGGGCAAAACTGGGTTCTGCCCGTAGGTTGTGATGTCGACGGCGGTGTAAGCAATATCGCTATCGGCATAATTGATCTCGCTAGCAGCATCAGGCCTTAAAATAGGCCAAAGGAAGTGTGATGCCATTTCTGCTTATGGTGATGTTGCAAGCGGCATTATCCATATCACCGGCAGTATGGATGATGTCACCGGTGATATCACTTCCAACAGAAGCGACATTAGCTACCTTGCAGTAGGAAATAAGAGCTAGAAAATGATTTAAGACTTATTATTTGTTTCTGATTTTTACAGCCACACGGACTGACCTGCATCGGAGGTATGGGCACCATCGGAGAGTGGTGGCACCATATTTTAGAAAAGGATCCTAAACTTGTGCTAGCCATCAATGAGACGGGCTTTGGGGACTTTGCCCGAATTATGCCCATGTTAATGCTAAAGCTCTCCCATCCGGCTGTGACGGCTCTTACAGAGAGGTAGTCTTAAACCACCCATACCTTTCACTTCATGGTTAGGGAGGTGATAATTATGCTTCTGATGTTGTGGCCATGGCTGGGCTCCCATGAACAGATGAGGTCATCCATTTTGACGCCTATATGGACAAGTATCACACTAAGAAGCCTGTGGTAAGGCGAGTGAAGTATCTATTTAGCTTGAAGCCTGTTGTAGGGCGGCTATCCTATGGTGAGCTACACTAACACTGGACTAGAGTAGATGTGGTGCCTGTGGATAAGAGAGATGCTTGCATTTGCTCCTTTATGATTTCCTTGCTCACCTTGCTATTTTTTTTTATTTCGGGGAGCAAGATAAAATTTGGGCTGATATCCACCGTGGAGGATTTGGCGGACATCAAGAAGAAGAATTGGCTGAGGGCATTCTAATGCAAATGTATCATGGTCTAGATGAGGGTGCTCGGAAGAAGGGGAAGGCCCTCTATCTTTGCCATTTACTACTTCAGGTATACCTTTCTTGGAAGCATTTTACTTGATTGTGCATGTCTCATTTATTATGAATATTTTTAAACTAATTAATTATTACTTGTGTAGGCCTGGGCTTTTGAGCACTAGATCTTTCCGTCGGTCAAGTTCAATAAGGTCGTGCTGCCGAGTTCCCATTTTGTCGCCTGTTGGTGCGGTGGTATTGGAGGGAAGGCCAAGTACCCCACAAAGTACAGGGAGGTCCTGAGGAGTGTGTGTTTGAGCTCGGTACGCGATCTTTTGATTTAGTCCCTATTTCATATTTAAAACAAAACATTAGTAAACAAAAGGCGTTTATGAAGTTACATTATACTTACATCAGTTATTTTGGTTGATTGTTAGTGCAGCTCATCCTGGACCTATTTAATAGGGTAGAGAACTTGCTGGAAGTTGTGAAGGTTAGGAAGGAGGTGGATGACCGTCATTTGTCATGGAGTGCCCCTTGTCCCAACAGTGGTACTTGGGGGAACACCCTCGGGGCTGGAGGTTTGTCCCTATCATTGATAGACCAGTGCCTGCCAATCCTCCCAAAGGCCTATGGTGGAAGGGCTGGTGATTACATCTACAACTGACCAAGCTAATTATATTGAGGGTAATAGCCAGTTCATTCTAAGCATTCCGAGCTCCTACGAGTGGCACCAGCAGCGCCTACTCCCCCTATGCCCCCGCATCTGTAGGAATGATACAATTGAGTACCATAATGAGCAAAGGCTGGAGGAGGAGAAGAGGCAGCTCAAAGGGATAGTGGATGTTGAGGAGGAGGAAGAAGAAGTGGAAAAGGAAGCTGAGATGGAGGTTGAAGCCAACGTTGAGATAGTGCTTGAGGGAGAGGACGAGATAGGTGCAGATGTAGGTGGCAGGAGTGTGCCGATGTCCCAGGGGGCACCGCTCTTTTCAGGTATGATTGTGTTTATGTGCATGATTTACAATTGTTTGGGTTCAGAATGTTGCCTATATGTGTTTTTTATGCTTTCTAGGAACCTGCGAGAAAAAGAGGTCGGGATAACTAGAGCAGGATGCTATACTATAGTGTACCGGAGGGGATAAATTTTATGGAAGGGCGCCTGGTCAACCCGATTGAGACCCAGTTCCTACTGATGAATTCCCGAGGTGAGTTCCATCCTAGGAACATAGGTCCAACCTGGCATGCTCTGATCTTTATGCCAGAGGGCACTACTTATGTAAGGCTTGAGAACACGATAATTGCCTTCTTACTTACCCTCGGATGAGGGTGCTTATTGATTTGCCCTTTGGATTTTTCAGGTTGCATGGAGCCATGTAGAGCAACTAGCAGAGAACAATTTCGCTCTTTGGGACACACTTATTGGGCAATCACTACTTGCTCCTGTTATGACACGCCAAAATAAGATAATATGTATGGATGGATGCTATGAATGAAGTGCATTGATGCTTTCTGTGGTTTGTAGGATTTCTTAGCCCTTTCCCAATCAAATACCGATGCGGCTTGACAGAGATATAAGGGGGAGGCTGCAGCCCTCTAACAATGTGTGAGTGACCTTAAGGGTCAACTAGGGGCCACTGATCAGGAGCAAAGGAACAAGCAAAACTTGGATCGCGCACATCCTGGTAGCACCAATCGTAGAGGAGTGAAGATGTCTGCCGGCCGATGCTCGCCCTCAGTAATTGAGGAGTCAAGCAGCATGCCTATGATAGAAGGCAGGGAGGAAGATAAGGATGAGGTTGATGATTGGCTAGTAAGCCCTGAGGATGTTTCGTCTTGCCCACCTGGCAGTGGCAGGCATGCTTAGATTTATTCCTTCATTTTGCTTTTTATTTCAAATTTTGATTCGTACCCTCAATACATTAGGGTTTGAATAATCTAGATTGTCATTTGGTTTTGCTTTGGTAGGCTAGATATTCAGAAAATTTGAATGGTTTGCACCCTCGGGCTTTTTACTTTAAATAAAATGGATTTGCAGTTGAACATGAATTGGAAATGGATTACAGGGTTATTTACAGGTTTTGTGTAGGTCTGAAATGATGAAATTGCTTCTGATGCTGCGAGGGAAATTAATTCCATGCCACTAGCGGCATCATTCATATCGCCAGGTGCATCACCTCAAAACCACCCACACCCATGCCACTGGCGACATCATTCACATCGCCTAAATCAACCCATATCGCCGGCGGCATCATTCACATCGCCCAAATAAGCCCATGTAGCCCGCAGCATCACCCATATTGTCGGCATCATTAACTTCCCAAAAACACAGTTTTAGCCATTTCTTTAAATTCTGGTATGGCAAGCCACACTCAATAGCTATGGGCATTTTTGTAAAGTCTAGGAAATGCAGATTGGAGGGAGCTGGAGGAATCAGACTTCTTCTTCTTTCTTTTTTTCCTCCTTTTTTTATTTTTATTTTTTTTACTCTAACTTTTTTCATAGACTGCCCCAAGGGGTTTTCAATCTATCGACCCTTGTCTTAATTTTTTCCTAGACCGCCCTTTTTGGGGTTTTCAACCCAGCAGACTTATTTCGACTTTTGCATAGACCTAGATATTTTCAGTCTATCCAGATTTTTTTAAAAGAAACACTAATGAGCTCAGAGCATCTTCAATTAAGCTTACTTATGATATTTCCTTCTCCTGGTCATCGGGCATTCATATAATCACAAGTGTAGAGGTTTTAGTACAAAAGACACCTTTATCAAGTGAATTTAATTTGAGTACAAGATGTTGGCAATCATTTCCATTAATCGAACTCCTAGTGTTAACCAGCCTCTACAGATGTTTAAGTTAACATCTCACTATTTTTCTCTCATCCCCTAATTTTTGTTTGAACTGCCCTTTTCGGGTTTTCAGTTTAGCAGGCGATATTGACTTATCCTATAATGTTTGCATGGCCAATTTGCAAATACTAACCATTGGGTGTCACCCTAATTTTTGTCCGATCAGTAAAAGACTGAAAGGCAGGTGATTATCATATTTATTTTTTAGTGTGCTGCTTTTCTGATTTATTTCTTTTGTTTAGACCTAGTAATGCTTAAGCCTATCCTGGTTGACTAGGTTGATGAACTTGCTCTTGTCCGTGCTCATGACTTTGGTAGCCCTACTCATTTGGTATCATCTTTGGCCACGTGATGGCCTTCTCAATTTGATCTGAACTTTTTATTCATGTTAGTGTTGAAAGGTTCTAGATGCTTCAATGTCGGGTCTGTGACTCTTGGCGAGGGTATTAGGATCTAACTTACTGTTGTGCACTCTGTTATGCCTTTGCAGATTCTCTAAGGTTCTTAGTGTCCATTCAGTTTTTGCCTGGATCGCCCAATTCATTCTAACCTTCAAAGTTACATCGGGCAACCTTGCTTTGACCTTGTAAGGAGTTTCGTTTGCGGGAGCTTTGGTGCTTACATAGAGCTTTCTTGGTTGGTTTGATCGCCGTTCTGATTGCATTTCTGATTGCTCCTTCAGTTTGTAGTTTGTACAGCCTTTTCTAGTTAGGCATGAGTTTGCCTTCTATACTGGTGGTGGATGGTTTTAACGAAGTGACATTTGGTTTGGGGGGCCTTTTACTTAGTGCCTTTGAAAGGTAGCTTGTTTTACTAGTTTTCTTGGCAAGCTGATCGTGAATTCACTTTTACACTTATCTTTGTGGTTTGTGGGGGAAAGGTGCATGCTCTCATACTTTATGCTCTTGGCGGTGGTTGCCCCTTGATCTTTATTGATTGAGGTTTGATGTGGGTTAATTTGTGTTAGGTGAAGATGTGTTTCTCTGTGAGTTTGGTCATTTCCTTGGCGGTGCATTGGTGTAAGATTCGGCTATGGTGTTTATTTGACGGAGGTTGGGTTTCATCAATCATTTATGCCCCCGTGCCTAGGATGGCCCAGGAGTAGAGAAGTGTTGGAGAAGGTTTGAAAAAGGGAAAGGGGTGGGTGGGTGAAAATGTATGCCGTAATTTTCCATTTCAGGGAACCAGTTGACACTTCTTTGTTAGCTTGAAGGTGTATCATTGCGGGATTGCTGAGTTAATTCTAGAAGAGAATCATGGTGTTCAACAATCTGACTATTGATCTGAGGCTCAAGGAAAAGCATTATCATGGTCTTTAAGCATTTTATTATCTCACATGTCTTTGACAGGGGTTAAGTTATTAGATTTGATTACCAAATAAGAGCCTTCATTTGTACTCAAATTAATTTCATACAGTTAAATATCCTGAATACTGGAAGCATCATGTGTGTGCTCATATGAATACATGGATCAAATGGTAGAAACATGATATAAGTAAGAAAAATAGAAGTTTCTTATGGAGCTCAAAGTTTGGTACATAAAAAGGATAAAAAGACAATGCAAATAAATCGAACGATTATGTATTAAAAATCATCAACCTCTATAGGTGGAGGGCCCTGCAAGATCACACCTTGGGGCGTGAATTGATCGGGACTGAAGTGTTAGGGGCCTTCCCTAGGGAAAAAGGAGGGTGGCTAGACTGAGCTTCAGCCATTGTCGGAAAACCTTAGGTGGCTGCTACCTGGACATCATCATCTTTTCTAAGCCATACATTTTCCATCCTCCTAGTTCACTTAAATCTAGCCCTCCTAGCCTCGTTGTCAAGGTACACTTTTCCCTTTCCACCGGCCTTATCCTTGGAACTAATAACCCAGTGATCCTTTGTGGCCCAATTGCTCATTTAGGCATACCATAAATGGTTATACTTACTTAGTTGATAAGCTTTGTGACCCTAGGCATTCTATTCAGCTTAGGTATCTTTCCTTCCATCACTAGACAATGTATAGCTCGGTCCAAGGTTTGGCGCTCATTCGTGCGATGTCCCCAATGGATATCATACCCATAAAAGTTTCCCTTCACCTCTTCTATTGGATTTTTATACTCACAAAGGGGTTCGATGAGACCATCCCTTCTTAATCTAATGAAAATCACGTTAAGGGTTAAAACCCAGGGGTTTATAATGGTAGCTGGGATAGGTTGTTGAGAGGCTTTTTGGCTCCTCTCGGACCGAGATGGCAACGCTCTTTACCTATTATAGCCTTCTGCCAGGTGTATACTAGAACCCTTAGAGACCCAACGGCTATTTCCTTGGGGTTCTCTCTCCCTTTGACATGCCTGCACTAGCTAGTGCAAAAAAGCTTCCACCTCATGTATCATGCCCTGAGATTGCATGAGCTGGTCGATGGCTGATTGATGCATGGCTTCAAATGTCACACCTAGAGATCGCGTGACCTGGTCATGGCTTCTGAATTGACTGTAGGAATAAGGAGTCGGTTGATTAAGTCAGGGACTAGCCATCAGATCATCGCCAAAAAGGTTTGGCTAGTAGGTCATCCCCTGAGGTGCCGTGTCAAAAGGGGTTGGCGGCATTATTGATCGGGGCTGATTTTTCAAGGAGAGCTGAGATTTGTTGGGTGAGTTTGTTAGGAAATGGAAGGAGGATTGAGTTTTAGGCCATATTCCTTGGGCTAGGAGGTACGAAAGAGAAAGCTTGCTGAGTCATGGCAGTTTGATCAAGTTAGAATAAAATAGGCTGGGGCCGAGTTAGAACTGACTAGATAGGAGGTTGAGTGAACCGATCTAGTTGTGCCCCTAGTGGGCTACCTAGAACCTAGTTTGAGCCATCCTAAATAAAACCACTCTGATACTGAGGCTGACGGCCTGATTCTGAAATCCAACTAGTGTTCTTATTCGCTAGGGCTTGCTTGATAAATAACTACACTGTTGCGTAGATTTGTTCCTGAATGGTGTTGTGGAAGAGATCTGAATAGACAAATTAGGTAGTGGCGGTGGCAAATTTTATACTGAGAGATAGCAGAAGAACTGGTCCTACTGTAAGGGTGGAACTAGCTTAGTCCTCTATCAGGGCAAGGTCATCATTATAAGGGAGAGTCATGGCCTATTGCAAAGATCTTGGGAGAAAGACTGTCCAGGGTCATAAACCATGGGTCAGACCATGAATAGGTTGTAAATGGTATGGATGGTATGCCTGCTTTTTATTTTTTTAGAAGTCGTGCGTGATATGTATGGCTGCATAGATATGGTTAGAGATGATGCAATGGCTTATCCCTCCAACATATGTGGGACATTTGCATCTCACCTCATACATAGTGATATTTGGTGATGCAACGGAGGGATAACTGAAGTCCTATATATGTTGCTAAACTTCTTTCGTGGGCGGAAGTAGCAAGGGAAAGTTGATTCGTTTTTGGCTCTTGAAGCTGATGCATGGGAGTGCATGATTATGGAGTACATAGCGCACAAATGATCCTTGTTCCAACCTTATGACTCCCACATAACACCTTGTTAGAAGGATGAAGTTTGGCTCCTTTGCCGGTAATGGCAAAAGAAACGCGTCCCAATTATTTTATTTGTTCTAGTGATCCTAAAGGAATGATGTTCTAAGGCTTTTTCTAGTGCAGTTCTGGTATAGGGTTGTTGATGTAGAAGGTTCTCGTTCACCTTGATTCCACGTTACACAACCACTCCCCAAATAGGTACGATCGCAGGAGTTTACGTGATGGTTAAAATGAGTGATCCACCCACTAGGCATCCTCAATTCTAACAGGGCATGAGTGATACTTTTGTGAGCTTCTTGGGTAAAATGGGGCACCTAAAAATTACCAAACTATCTATATGCGTAAGGATAAAATGTTATATAAAAAATAATAAAGTTTTAATTTGGCTAATGATTTCAATACACCATTAAAATCCTTTAAACTTATTGAAAATTTTAAGGTCAAGTTTAAAGAGATCATTCCTTAGCAGAGTCGCCATTGTGAGTAGACGACCTTTTCCCCACTCACGAGGGCCACATGAGATTCGCTACATAGGGGGAAATGACAACTGGCGCTGTGAAGCATGCTGAGGGATTGATCCTTATTTTAGGCGTGATGAAAGCACTAATGTCGAAGTTGGATTTAAGTTCAATTTAGGTGTTCAAAGAATACGAGATCGAAATCTCGTACTTAAAATAGAGTCATCACCCGGTTTAGCTCAACTAGGAAATTTTGGTATAATTTTCCCACCATGTGGTGGACCGTACCTTAAGTAGAGATTATGAGTTCGGATGATGTTATCTATTTTTCATTAGGCCAAGTTAAGATATTTCATTCTTTCTTAATTAGTTTAATCCATCCTATTTATTTGTGTTTTTAGTTATTATGTTGTTATCGTGTTTATGAAGCATTGAAGTGATAAATAAATTATTACAGTCATCCAAAAGTAAATGTAGAAATTGAGAATATTACAGGGCTTTCAAATCCCATACATTTTTCTATGCGATAAATGAAATACCTGAAGGCCTAGACATGCATCTAACCTAAATCTACCTGCATAAAATGATTAGCACTGATACGACACATTGTGCGAGATATATAATGAATCATGTATAGTTAGCAAACTAAATAAGACCCGAGTTAGCGTGAACATGGCATAAACATTTATATCATTGTGAAGCTTGGTTCGATGGCTAAAATGAGATTTGAATTGAATTTGAAGAAAATTCCAATTTTAACCAAATTTAGACCCGATTGTTATTTGATACGGATTATAACTAAAAATGCCACATGGTATGGGGTGGGGTCTATTTTCAGAAGGTTTTGGACCTCCATCATTGCACTGTGTATCCAAGCTTAAAAAAATAAACTAGGTCAGAAAAGAAAGAAATAAAATAGTTATCCAGAAGGTCATGCCACTGGTGACATGGCTGATGCCGCTGGCGATAATAGTGATATCGCTAGAGGCATCAGTCTGTAGGCAGGTTACATGGCTTTCTGAGTACCATAAAGAAATGGTCCTATAAGAAAGTGAGGCCTCTGGGGAATGTGATGTTACCAGCAGTATCAGCGATGTCTCTAGCGACATGACTGATACAGCTGGCGACATCACATGTCTCCGGCGACTTTAATTTCTTGCAACAGCAGCAGGTAACGGTCAAAAAATGACCAAAATCCTGAAAAGAACACAAATCAGTAAGAATTAGCATAAACCAGCAATATTAATGCCAAAGAGCTTTAAGACTGAGGATTTATTACCTCGGGTCCGTGAATCTACCTCTTTGTGAACCAAGGAACACGTCCAGGGAGCTTGTAATGATGATTTGGTAGTGAATTGGGTACTTAAGTTTCAAAGTTCCTATTTAGATTGATTTTATTCTAATGTCTACTGATTTTAAACTCACAATCAGAGAGTTCAAAGAAGAAAAACTAGGAAAAATGGATTCAAATCCTTTTTCCCACCTTTTCTAATTCTTATCTCACTAGAACTAGTTTCTCACTCTAGAATTTTGTAAGTTCCGAATTCATATCAATCTTGTGTTTTTCTTTGTTTTTTTGTCCTCATTTTGAAACCTAAGGTGTGCTTTTAGAGGCAAATTAGCGTGGTCCTTGAGACCTTTCAGCCATTTTCATCAAAATGGCAAAAAAGAGACTGTCCCAAGGGAAGAAGATGAAAGCTATCTGTAGAGCCTAATTTGGCCATGCCACTGGCAATATGGATAATACCGCTGGCGGCATGGGGCGATGCCGTTGGCAGTATCAGCTTTCAAAAAGCTAACTGCCAACAGGCCCACTAGCCTAAAAAGCTGCCAAACTCGGGTTAAAGGGGTCAAAGTGAGATTTTTGAATTTTAATGATATTTTAATGGGTATTTCTTTTGAAGGGTATTTAGAGATTTGATTAATTTAGGTGTAAATCATTGATTCAAGCTCCTACCGGAAGCGTTATCGACTGCGCCGAACTAGATTCTACCAAGTATAAAGTTCACAAGGAACGTTATATTGGTAATAAAAATTCTAAAGAGAACTTTTATTTTGAGGCATTAAAATCGGGTCCACATCATCATCGTCTCGCGAGATGGACTGCAAAATCCCATGCTCATATAGGTCAAACCAGATTTGATCTAAACCCCTGATCTTCAGATCGCGTGTCTTTGGTATTCCATGAATATTATAGGCTGCCCTAACTAATTGTTCCCTAAACAATTAACATACACCCAACTCCCTACAATTTGTACTTATCCATTCATTCATTCACTCATGCATTTATTCATTCACCCATTCATTCTGACAAACGGAGGTAAGGAAGGCTGAGAGCCACAACTGATACACTTACTAACACTTGACCTCTTACATGTTCAGGTTGGAAGCAAGAGAGGAGGAGGTTAAGACTTATTATGGGTAGCCCAAAAGTCAGATCCCTGCCACTAGTTTTATCTATAGCTTGATTTTTCTCTGATCTAGAATCTAAAACTGCCATGGTAGATGATAATGTGGTTGGATAGTCCCTTAGAAGGATTGTAGATGCTCTAGAATTCTATGATATTTGGGAAAGGCTGAGCACTTATAATTCTCAGAAAGCCCAAGAATAAGAGGTGGAGATAGCAGCATTGAAAGGAAAGATGGCAGACATGGAAACGTTGTCCTCAACGAAAGATAAGTCTATGGCTCCCTCTATTGAGGAATATGTATGTATTAACCAATTCTTGCTAAAAGAATCTGAAGCCCTCCCAACCAACTTTATGATGCCTTATATAGCTCTCCAGATACTAGCACCGGTTCTCCTCACGCGAATGTTGAGAGTTATCTTCGAATCATGACTAGTATGAACATTGCTAAGGTTCATATAGTCAACATGTTTTAAGCCACTCTACATGGATCAGCTTCTGAATGGTACATAGACACACCTTACTCTTGGAAAAGGACTAGGTGCATGAGCAGGGAATGCCAACTTTTAGTATGGGGACAAGAGAATGGAAACATGTGAGACTCGATTATACAGACACCAAAAGAATCACCAATAAGTCGATTTTTTAGAAGAAGTCAGAGTAACCCTACAATAAAACCCCTAAACCTATTACTCACTAGGGGAGGATAGTTCCAGGATTTAAGATTTTCTTAGATGTGGTCAACTATAGTAAGCACGGTAAAATCTCTATAACTTGTGTGATGGAGAAAGAAGGTCATTAGTCAGATGCTGGGGTAATTCTGGATCAAGCCAAACTCGGTGAATAGGTACATCTAAAGAAGATCAAGAAGCTGAGTAAAGAAGAGGAAATCCTTGACACTTTGACCAAACATTTTTAAGCACAACTCAATATAGTGGAGGAAGCAAAGAGTAAGGGAGGTTGCTTGAGCCCGACCATCATAGACATGGTCAAGGCTAGGAGGGGCAAGGCAGAGGTAGATATGGAAGATGATGAGGATATCCTGCTAAAGCGAGCTGCCATGGAAGAATCATTTGCTGCAAAGCTAGACCCTACAAATCAAGATGAGTCTTTTGTTTCCATTTCCAATATGTTCGAAATGAATAATGTATTTTATGATGATAATAAGATAAAGAAATTTGCTTATTTGGATTGCATTTCTGATTACAATTCCATGCATCCATTCCAACATTCATCTAGCATCTTTAACATCAATAATGATACTATAAAAGAAATTAAATTAAATATAGAAGATGATCCAAAAATGGTATACATTTCCAATCAACTACCCATGGAGCAAGAGAGAGATTTAATAAAAGTACTAAAAAATCACATTTCATCCTTTTCTGCTCTCACGAGGATATGCCAGGACTTGATCGACACATCATTGAGCATAAGATCCCTATGTAATTGAAGATATGTAAAGTAAAAGAGGAGAAGAATGCTTCCATAATGGGCAGAAAAGGTCAAAGCAAAAGTAGCCAAACAGATCAAGGCTAATTTCATGGAGGTCATAAAGTATCCCACTTGCCTATCCAATGTAGTCCATGTGCCCAAGAAAAATTGTGACATCAGAGTTTGTGTTAATTTTAGGGACTTGAAAAAAAGCTACCCCTAAGGACGAATTTTTGTTACAACACATTGACGTTTTGGAAAACAGTGCGGCAAGCGCGGCCATGTATTCCTTCATGGATGGGTTCTCTGACTACCACCAGATCCTCCTGACCATAATAGCTGAGTTCAAAACTTCATTTATCTCAAAATAGGGAACACATTGTTCTAGGGTGATGCATTTTGGACTCAAAAACACCGGGGAAACCTACCAGCGAGTAGTCACAACATTACTATATGATTTGATCCATAAAGACGTTGAGGTGTACGTGGATGACATGCTTGTGAAATTAACCATGCTAGAAGAACACCTAGTAGTGTTAGAGAGATTCCTCATGAGAATTGAGAAGTACAATCTCTATCTCAACCCAAAGAAGTGCGTATTCGGTGTCATGTTGGGCAAATCACTGGGGCAAGTGGTCAGCAAAAGAGGCATAGAAATGGATCTCGATAAGGCTACCGCCATCAGGGAAATGCCTGGACCAAAAAATGAGAAAGAAGTAAGAAGTTTCTTGGGGTCTATAGTGTATGTCAGCCACTTTATAGCACGGTTAACTACCACATGTGAGCTTATATTCAAGCTCTTAAGGAAGCAGCAACCAATAGAATGGAATGACCAATGTTAGGAAGCCTTCGACAAGATCAAATTCAGGAGCACGAAGATAAGAAAGAACACACAGTTTATTATCTCAGCAAGAAATTGCTAGTGTATGAGACTTGATACACCATCTTGGAGAAAACCTATGCTGCCAAGGTCTAGTTTGCCAAGAAACTCAGAAATTACTTCCAATCTTATAGGATACAAGCGGTCACTAAAGTGGATCCGATGAAGTATTTATGACAGGGACCCTTGCTAATCGGCAAAACTGGCAAGGTGGCTCTTATTATTGTCAGAATTCGATATCGAGTACGTCACTAAGAATATGGTCAAGGGAAGTGCAGTGGCTGAATTCCTAGCAAATCAACCACTCGGGGAAGGAGAACTGGAGAGCCTGGAATTCCCTAACAAATGTTCTGCCATAACTACAGAAAATCCTAAAAAATGGACCATGTTCTTCGATGGTGCCGTTAACAAGCGAGGAGCTGGCTTAGGAGTTATCATAATTATGCCAAATGGAGTGCCCATACCTCTATCAAAGTGATTAGAATTTCTTACTATATATAACGGGGCAGAATATGCAGCCAGTCTATTCGGAATCTCTGCTCTGGTCACTCTTAGAGCGGACAAAGTGAAAATTATTAGTGATTCAGCTTTTGTCATCAAGCATGTCACGGGAGATTGGGAACTAAAGAAGGAATCTCTCAGACCTTACCTAGAGGCTACATGGAGGAAAGCCACAATGTTCACCGAATGCAAATTTTGTCATACGCCCCAAGAGGAGAACTAGATGACGGATGCATTGGCCACTTTAGCCTCCATGTGGGAAGGGCCTAAAAAATAGCGAACCAAACCCCTTGTTATAGAAATAACCTAATCTTCATACTACGTCCATGCAATAGAGGGCACCATGGATAAGGAAGAACCCTGGTACTCTAACATCGTCAGATTCCTTAAGAATGGTGAATTCTAGGCCAAAGCTATGGATTCTGACCAGAAAGCAGTAAGGAAGCTCACTGTGCGATTCTGCCTAATTAAGGGAGATCTGTTTAAGAGGTCATCTAATAGTTTGTTGTTAAAATGTTTGACTTAATAAGAAGTAGAGAAGGTGATGAAAGAAGTACATTCACGAGATTGCATTCCACATATGAAAATCATCATGATGGGAATAAAAATTTAAAGAATGGGATACTTTTGGTTAACTATGCTTGCTGACTGTATTCAAGAAGCAAAGACTTGTCATGCCTATCAGTTATACTGAGATGTATGTCACTTGCCCCCAACGGTCTTACAAAATTTGATGACGCCTTAGCCGTTCTCAGCCCGGGGCATCAATATCATTAGTAAAATACAACCATCTTCGATCAACGGCCATCGCTTTGTCATAGTGGTGACTGATTACTTTTCTAAATGGGTTGAAGCAGAATCATATACGAGCATCATGGCTAAGAAAATGGCTCAATTTATTCAATGACATATCTTCTCTAGATACGGCATTCCCCATTATATAGTAAGTGAAAATAGTGTATAGTTCCAAGGAGAAATAACCAATCTTCTTAAGAAGCATGAAATTGAGCATCATTGCTCTTCACCCTATCGTTCTTAAACCAATGGAGCTGTAGAAGCAGCTAATAAGGCCATTAAGAAGATCCTCTCCAAAATGGTCTCCAATTACCAAGATTGGGCCGATAAATTGCCCTATGCCTTATGGGGATACAGAACCAATGTCAAAACTCCTATAGGTAAGACTCCTTTTTCTCTTATCTACGGGGATAGATAGGTAAGACTCCTTTTTCTCTCGTCTACGGGATGGAGGTGGTGTTGCCCATTGAAATGGAGATCAAATCTTTGTGCATAGCCCTTGAAGTGAGACTTCTCGAAGATGAATGGGCAAAATCAAGGCACGAGGAATTGGCTTTAATCTATGAGAAATGATTAACTGCATTGGAGAATCTATAATTATACGAACAATGCATGGCCAAAGCTTACAATAATAAAGTCAAATGGAAGGATCAACCCTTGAGGATAGGTGATCTGGTCTTAAAACAATCTCGTAAGACACACACAAGATGCTTGAGGGAAGTTCCAACCAAACTAGGAAGGAGCATACGTAGAAAAGAAGACTTTAAGTAAGGGGCAGTCAAAATCTCAAATCTGGATGGTAATGAATTTGTGAATCTAGTGAATCACGACAAGTTGAAGTGCTATCTCGTGTAAAAAAAAGAAAAAGAAACAAACAGATGTCTGTCAAGAGCTAGTAAGGGCTCTTGGGCAAAAATAAAGACCCCAAAATAAAAGATAGAGGCCTTAGGTAAAATCCATTTGAAACCTTAGGCAACGATGGACATTTCTTGGGAATAAGTACCATTAATCCTTCCTATTTAAATAATGTATTTTGTAGTAACATATTCATGTTGAAAATACTCGATGAGTGCATTAAATGGAAAATGCAAATTATTTAATAAAACACGTATTCAAATAGCATTTTTTTTTCTTTATTACACATAAAGTGCATTATAAATAGGAAATAGAAATGATAATGGTGAACAATGAGGCTTAAAGCTTTATTCTCCTATGAAGATGAAAGAGACACAATAACAAGCTCAATGATCTCCAAGGACACCATATAGTCTCTTAGTCTTGATGAGCTTCTCCTCAAGGGTGGCAAGCCCATGAGTACTTGCAACCCAGATACGATGAGCCTCAAAAGGATGGATGTTAAAAGGCATGGAATAGTTCACCTCCACCTGAGAGTGATTGATCAACCTCACGTCATGATGATAAACCTGAGTATAGGAAAGATAAGAGCCAAGGAGGGTGCACAAAGATGTTAAAAACCCTTGAGGATGACCATACTACCTGCATAAGCGGTCGTGAGAGTAGGTAATAATATTAGAAAGACCAATGTCGACTATACCATCTCTAGCAACATTAGTAGTCACATGCATGATTCCCCACTAAGGCAAACCTAATAGATGTCCTTAGCGGCTTGACTCTCCATAAACTCAACCCATTCCTCGACAGTGAATTATCTTTGAGAACGGTCACCGATGCGAACTAGGGAGCCCTGTGCTTAGTACGCCATCGGTTGATAATCCGTGCTTGTTGGAACGGACAATGCAGAAAGCTTGTCCCAAAACCAAAGCTAGAAAAACAACAAAAAAAAGAAAAATTAATAACAAAAAAGAAAAAATAATAGTAGAAAAGAAAAAAAAGAAAAAGAAAAAAGGGGGCCTGTAGGATTGAAAACTTGAAAAGGCAATCCAGGTAAAAATTAAGGAGAGCCTGATGAATTGAAAACTTGAAAGGGCGGTTCATGCAAAAAGAAAGGCTCAAATAAAATTCACTTTAAGGAGGAGTTTACAACCCTTAATAGTAGCTTCAGTCCCAATCCGGGAAGAGCGCACAAAGATCAATGTCTTGGCCAAACTCACTACGACGGGAGATTTCCCCTCTAACATCTGATCAACGATGATCAAGAAGGTGAAGCTACAAACCATAGTTAGAGCCTCACAAAGAAAGACCCCGACCAAAATTAAACAAATGAGCAAAAGCCATCTTACATTGTTAGGAGCAAGATTCCCAAGTATGTCAAAAGCAACATCCAACCTCAGGCCCTCATTGTAAATCAATCGACACCCATCGAATCGTTGTAATTGGAAATGATTCATCAATGAATCAGAAAATATGGGACAATGCATTGGAATGGCTAGAGGCATATTGACTGACAATCTCAGGAGTCAATAGAGAATTCCTCATAGAAGGGGCATAACTCATGATCCCCAAATTGAAACACATTGTCAATAGGATCAAAAACTAGATAGCAGGATGGATCATGTTGTTCTTGATGAATATGCGACAATATTACTTTATATGCAACAAATTAAAAAACCTAAGAGGGTTCCAACCATCAAATTTCTTAAGATAAGCATTCAGATCTGCATGAGAATGGGTGTAGTTCTCCATGGTGAAATTTCAATGGGTAGCAGTTTGCTATATGTAGTTTATGGGGCAATCTGCCAATATCTAGTAGATTACTCTGATAAAATCGATTATGAATAAAAGAAGAAAGAACAAAATGTAAAATAATGCAAAATTCTTTTATAAATAAAAAATGTGTTCATACATGAAAAGGATCTGCAAACGGCCTAAAGAAAGAAAAAAAAGATGACGAAAAGAAAGCCTATCTACTGTCCACCGCTTGAACTCAAATGGCTGAGATTAAAAGATGATGGAGGAGGAGGATAACCACCATATGGAAAGAACCCTAAAGGATCGCCTTGTCCATATTGAGGCTGCTGCTACTAGTCATCCACCTGGACCATTCGCAACTGAGCTCAATGCCTCTAGATCTCCAGCTGCAACAATTTAATACGAATCACTAATGTGCATTTCATGACATACCATGCATCATCATTAAAATGATAAAGTAATAAACATACTGCCATGTCAGAATTTTGGATTAAACATGTTGCCATGTCAGAATTTTGGTTTATTATGAACTGTTGCTGCCGTTAGATGTATCCTTAGTCGAAGATGATGTTAACGATAGGTACCTGGAAAGAAAAATAAGGGGTTAAAATGAGTCAAAATTGGCATGATCTACAAGAAAGAAAAGAACACACATTAGTTGCGCCAACTGGGTGGAAAGTCATTGGATGCTTAGGGTCCAGGTAAGGATAAATCACTGGCGTGTAAGTACTCAGGTCAGGACGGTACATTAATAACATGGATGGCTAATTCTGGAACCCCCAATGTCCTTCCATCATCACCGAACTTTAAGGCAGAACCGATGAAGCTGAAGAGCTCCCAACTTGGGTGGAAGTGGACACAGGCCTCTTCCTACCTTGGTGATCCTATAGTAAGGGCAAATCAGTCTAACTGAGCATAAAAATGAAAAAGTAATGAAGAGATTACAGTTAATGAAGAAGAGATACCATCATCCAGATAGTCCCTGGTGAACCCAGTCTAGCTAGCCCGTTAGGGGTAAAAGTCGAAGAAGCATCACCCTCAAGTGGATTATGAATATCAGGTCGAGGCTCAATGAGAGTAGGGTCTGTCTCGGGCCATTCGAATAGCTGTGAATGGAAAAACTTCTAATACCCCTCAATTCACTCCAAGAAGGCACTAGGTAAGCCAACAGAACCCAGTCGTGCAAACTCGGGTGAGCTACGAGGCTAGAAAATTCATTGGGGCACGTTAGGAGGAATAGAAGGCAACCTAGGAGGAAGATGGCAACCCTGGATACACTCTCCAAGGTACCACACCAAGCAGAAGGGAGCCTCTAAAATTAACTGGGTATCCACGGTCTCCTCAGCTAATCTCATGACTTCCAGCTAGTGAAGTTTGTATCACTAAGGCTGCGTCTTGATATGAATGAAGGAAAAGAAACCAACTATTAATACAATGATTGTAGTAGATATAACAAAAGGGACAAAACCAAAAATGCTGAGAAGTGAACCCGCTCTAAAGATAGAGTATGAAGGCAGATGGAAAGAGAAGAAGGAGACTCGATCTCCCAACCGCGCCAGTAGTGTGGCAAACAAGGATAGAACAGATAGCTGCCATTTCGTGCCAACTTGGTCCTCGAAAGAATCCCCCTCTCATAAAACTGCATCTGCAAGAAGTCAAAGAAATTTAGAATGTCAAAAGATAAGCGGGAATGCTCATAAAGAGAGAAAAGGGAGTCAGGCCCCAGACAATCTGGAGACAAGATTTGAACTTGCCAATCCTATTCCTCACACACTGATCAAGGGACCAATAGAAATGACCCAGTGTAGCCCGACCCTAGGTATACTCATTAAATCAGGTCGGATTGATCAAAGTTAGCAGGATGTGGAGATTAATGATCCAACCCTCGATGGGAAAGCACATCCAGGATAAAGTAGCAGCCATAAAGGCTCTAGCCTTGCAAGTAGAAGTCAGGTGCCTTCTATCCCTAATAGTCCAAAAGGTCATTAGTTTCTCGCAAGAAACTCGTCCAGGCTTATCCCTAGAATAGCCAATCAAAGCCTTAATGGTCACTACATTAAAGCTATCATAAGTAAAGCAGGCATTAAAGTGAATCACATTACCGTGGAAGGGAAAACCTGTGATGGCGCAATAATCCAGTAGAGTGATGGTGTGCTTCCCATAATGGAAATGAAAAGTGTGGGTAGTGTTTGACCATCTACTCAAGATATGGGTAGAAGTACTAGCTGGGATGTATGGATACTTGTGGGACCTCACGTACTTGCAATTCCTCACCAACCTCCCTAAAGACATCCTGTCATTGATGGTTTTAGCACCGGGGGATAGTACCTTGTACCACTTGTAAAAATGGGAAATACTACTACCCTCATGGCCAGTAACCTATAAAATAATGCTTGTGCACTAATCACACATTAGTTTTCAACAACTCACACGATTATTGAAAGTCATTGCATTTAATAAATTCATACCATAATTAAAAAGTAATAAGATAAATTAATAAGTAGCAAATAATAGCATAATAATAAATAAAAAAATAAATAATACAATAGTGGCGATAAGGCTTACCAAAATTCGAAAAAGATGATCGGAGGGCTTCAAAGCAGGCGGAATAAAATCCCCAAGAGGGATCCTGTGATACATCCAAGTCGATGGAAGCCTGTATAGTGCCTCAGCGGGAACCTCAGAAAGTTCCATTTGTTGACCATCAATAACCACATTCCGCCTAAACACTTGGACGACCGGTATATCCAAATGGACATTGTAAAGCTTGTACCACATTGAGGCCCCATAAAATTGGAGTAAAAGGGGCAAAAAAGTGGAGAAGATGAAATATATCATCGTCGGGAATAGCTAGGAAGCAAAATTTTTCAAAACAAACAAGCAAATTTTGCAAGGAGAGAAGAAGAGAATTCTTAGTGTGTGGAAAATAAGAAGTAAGATGCTATTTTTATAGCCCGCAGGTAATTAACCGCCGGGCTAATTACATGTGTAATTAGCCCACCAGCTAATTACCTAGCCAGTTGTCATGCATTTATGAGTTGAACGCGTAAACGTGTAACGGCTAAAAAAGTTACCATTATATAGGCAATTAGCCCACCGACTAATTATGTGTATTTCAACTTTTTTTTTCATTTTTGCATATATCATCCATTCTTTGCATTGTTTATAAAACGAGCGGACGTAAAAGTTAATTTCCACATAGTCATTCAAGCATTAAGCACCAGAAAATATTTATTTCATCCCTCAGTGAATTTTAATCTCATGCTATTCGTTAATAAATTTTTAATCGAAAGGGGCAAAATATATTTTGTTTCAAAATTTATCGATTAAAAATATTTTAACTCATTGCCTTCGACATACACTGTTTTCTTTGTTTTATATACGATTAAATTTCTAGCACGAAATTCATGTATGCCAGGGGTAAATTGTTAGCACAGGTTTGTTTTGGCTAGATGAGGAATTGTGCCCATTTTGATCAATAATCAGACAAAAGAGCCAAAAAGGATCGAATTGTCATCCAAAATCCGAAATTCAAATATCCACATTCCAAGGAAGCTTCGATTTAGCATTTTCTACTGAAAAATTAAAAAGTCAAAATTTGGTCAAAATAGGTAATCGCCCCATCGGGTAATTACCTATCTATAGTAAAACATCAAATCTTACTGAGATATGGCAAGGATTTACGGGATTAAAAGTAAGATCTTGTTAGATAGGTAATTATCCAGCCGACAAATTACCACCCCTCTATAAATAGAGTACTTTGGCTCTTATTTTCGATAGATGTAATAAAAATCTCAAAAATCCATTCCGTCCCTTTTTTTCTGGGTGTCTTAAAAGCCCCGAAACTCAGTTAAAACAGTCCTAAACGCGAGCTTTATCACCGACATTTGGTATAAACTCAGTTCTATATCTTTTTAGATCAAGATCTCTCAGTGATCTTTGGTTTAAAATCGACTTAATCTCTCAAAAATCCCATATTTCCTTTAGGAATAATCCAAGATTATAGCCATAGCTTGGGTTAAACCTATTTTCTAATAAAATCACAACTTTTGACAACTTCGGTTCTACACCGGCTCTCAAGTCATCCTAGACAGATGAAAAGGTAAACTGAGGTTGATTGACTCTAAGCCCAAATTTAAAATTCATTTTTTATTATTTTATTATTACACATTGAATTTCATTGCTCGGGTTAATTGAGCCACTGGAGCCACTTAAACTATAATATGTGTAAATAAGCTCACAGGTACGGATAAACATCTAAAATATGAGGAAACTCTATTCGAGTTTTCGGGCCAAAACCCAAGTGCCATCATTACTCTATCAAAACTTAGGTAAAAAGTATCCATTTTTTATGTCGTTATAATGCCAGTTTTATTTCTTGAATTTATTTTTTTAAATAAAGCCATTGTAATGCAGAAATTACCACAAATCCAAAGATTCCAAAATTGACAAATTAATTTGAATAATATGAGTACCTATCATGTCCGAACTTAGAATCTCACAATCTTTTCGATATAAAAATCTCATTTTGGATCAGTATACCACAATTCCCGGTGGAGCTGAACCTGGTGGTAACTCAATTTTATTTTTAAATAAAGTAAAAAAGCTTTATTTTTAAATATTTTCTTTTAATAAAATGTGTAAATACATTTCTTAATATAATCACATTTTTGGCTTATAAAAAGCCATGTTTTTCACACTCAATGAATTTTTGTGAAAAATAATGAAAATAATTTTCTCTTGAGTAAAAACAATCGTTTTATTAAAAAAGAGGCACACACATTTAAGCGAACCAGATTTTCTTAAACCAAACCAAATCAAATGCGTCCTGCGCACCACACCCTGCTTGCTCAGCCAAAACCTCACCCGCTCACAGTATTCTTACTGCAGTTGGTCAAAGTACCAATGATGTTAACTCTAGTCTTAACACTCTTTCCACTAATTAGACAGCTATGAAGGAGGAGCTAACCAACTTTCTCAAAATAGACCTTCCTAATCTGCTCTCCAAGAAAGCTGAAGACATGGTTGAGGAATTTAAAATGAGTATTAACAAGGTGGACAAGACCATTAACAATTGGTAGGAAATATTTAAGATTGAGCTCTAGTGCATTAATGAATCCTTTCACAACAACACCCGCACATTTACCCAAGAAATCCAAAAGCTTGATTCATGCATGTCAAAACTAAGTTTAACTGATCCTTCCACATCAGCCTCTTCATCATCTATCTCAAAAAGCATGATTCTCCCTTATCTTCAACAATTGACTGAACATATTAGAGACACCGAATTTGGAGGATACAAATGCTTACTTAATCTCTTTTGGGGTATGTTTCCTTATTTTGAGCAAGAGGATCAAGAGTATGCCTTATCTGCCTATCCAAATCTCTCCAAATTTTATTCCTAGCTTAAGAAGATGCTCGAACCATTTCATCTTGTGCCTCATATGGTAGATCAGATCATTGAGCAGTGAATGGTCGGAAATGAGAATTACGTTGTCTTATCTAGAGCCTGGGAAAATAAATGGCAGCAAGGAAAGCAAATTGTCAAAGAAGCATAGCTAGCTATTTTACTGTTTTTGTCATATGTAATAAAGTAGCATAGTTATATAATAATTTTTCATTTTATCTTCTGTAGTCTTTTGTAATCAAACTTCATTGATGTTAACATATGTTAATAACAGAAGATATATAATGAAAACAAAATTATTCAGAATTGCTTCTAAGTACAACCACCAATTGTACTAAAAAACTTAGGAGCTTGTGCAAAAGTCTTAGGGGAGTTAGGATAATAAGATTATGGGGGAGAACATACGTAATTGACTAAGTATAAAAAATTATACTTTATTCATATTTCCAAGTGTAGATGCTTCTGTCCTTAGATTTTTGTTTCATCAAAATGGCAGAGAATGTTGGAAAACAATAATCTGGAAGAAAACTCAAGACAAGTATCGAGATAAGGTTTTGAAAAAAATAAACTCCTGAGTCCAAGAAGAACACATCCGAATAAATTTTTAAAGAAAACAAACTCCTAAGTCCAAGAAGATAGCATCCAAAAAAGATTACTTCTGGAAGCGGGTCTGACAAAGCCAAAGCCCAAGATCAAAACCTAAAGACAACTAGAAGACACAAATCACAAGGAAGAGATAAAGGGAAATATTTAAATATTAACTTTCCCGCCAGAGTGGTATGAAGTCAAACATACCTTTTTGCCTTGGTTAAAGTAAAAAGCTACAACTTGCATGATTTCAGCAAAGTACAAAAAGGGACTGACACGGAAAGAGAAAAAGGAGACTACCTTTTTAACCTAGACCAATAGCAAGGCGCGTGGAGATCAAAAAGAGACAAATTTCATATCAAAGTTTGCAGGGCACAAAAAGCTAAAGAAATGATGCCTGACACCTTTGGTGCACCATTCCTTACAAAAGTTAACAGGACATTTACTGAGTCTAACAGAAAGATCAAAGGCTCTAGTCGCACCAACACATATCTGATCAATGGTTAAGATTTGAATCTACTAAATGGATACATTTGTGACCTCAGCATATAAAAGCAAAGCTTCACTTATTAAGAAGATGCTGGTTGATTTAGAAAGCTAATACCTTGGGAAATTTGCTCTTCGATTAGTAATCAAAATCCCTCCAAGAACTAAATCCTTAAAATTTGTTTGTAAGAATTCTCAAGTCAAGCTGATAACTTGAAGAATTCAAAAACCAATATTTGTAAAGACAAACACTGTAAAATCTCATACTTAGGGTAAGTATTGAGATAGGGGACTTAGCTTAAACTAGGAAGAGTTTGAGTTGTATATCCCTGAGTGAAAAGGACTTAGCCAAGCTAGGTGTTAGCTATAGTGGTGCATCCTACATCCGAAAGAGAAGGAACCTTCAGACACAACTTGTAAAGGCTTGATTTCTGCTCGTGAAAGAAATCACACTCACAAGTGGATTTAAGCTCGGAGGAGAAAACTCTGGAGACTGGACGTAGGCAGGGCCGAATTAGTATAAAATGACTATGTTTGATTTTCATTACTTAACTCTTTTATTTTAAGAGCATTTTAATTAAACATTTGCATTATCTAGATTCTACCTTAGTAAGCCTCTGGTTCATTTCAAGCACGCTACACTTAAACTTTTGAAAGTCAAAAATTCTGTAAAAAGGGTTATGTACCCTCCTCTGACCCTAGTTAAAACTTACTTAGGAAACAACAGGTTAGTCAGGGACTAACCACAAAAAAAATTTGAAATCCAAAAATTAATTTTGTTGAAAAATTAATTAAGTGAACTAAAAATGTCGATTTTAGGAAAAATTAAGCCGAGTTAGTTGGTTTTATCATGTTCCATATTTTATTTTGTCCAATAAAATATAAAACTTGTCAAAAACGGAGTTTGTAAGTTTCAGATGTAATTGTAAAGTTATCAAAATCCAAAATTGAATTACATATGATTTCTGGAAATCAGATTTGATTTTTGGAAATGAGATTTAAGTGGGGCTTTTATAAAAAAAAGTTAGTTAGTCAGGAATAAGAATTTTATGGTAAAATTCTAAACCTTTACATCTATGACATACGTGCTACATGCTCGATTCCTGTAAGCTTAATTTGACCAATTAATGCGCTTTATGGATAAAATGTGCCAAATAATCACAAAAATGACAAAAATTGCAATTAGGCAAAGTACTAGACAAGTAATAAATATAAAAAAAGTTAGGTTTCAGATTCAATTGACCCTCAGTTTACCTATTTTGTTATCTAGGATTGGTAAAGGGCTGGTCTTGGAACTAAAACTTCCAGGGAAAGTTGATTGTTTGTTACTGGGAGACTGCAAATAGACTGAAGGAAACCCAAATACATTGTGATAAAAAGTGACAAATAGTAACTTGGATTGGATTTTGTGATGATTTGAATGGTTGAATAGTGAAAAGTGGATTTGTAGTGTAGTTATTTGAATAATTGTAAGAGGAAATATGATTTTTTTTGGATTATTGTACTTTTCCAAAACTGGAAAGTTGAATTTTCAGAGAGTATAAGCGTGTGTCCTGTTGATCGGTGGGATAGCTTTCCTTTTATAGACCAAGTGAAATTGTCAATCGACAGTTTCCTAGGGGAAAGAGTCGATCGATAAATTCTTATAAGATCTGGCGAATTTTATGTTAGATTCCTAATGATTACAAATATCTGAGGAAATTATCGATCGACGGTTTCCTGGAAATTTTCTTACACCAGGTTGGATACTAAATCAAATCTTGTCAGCTAATCTGTGGACCGACATAAAGTGATAGTCAGGCGACTGTTTCTCTAGTAATTATCTATTACTGTACTTGATTTTTTTACTAGGTGGCCATGTGGCAAGGAATAGTCGATCGAATATTTCTAGTCAACCGACGGTTTCTACTGTGTTTGAAAATTTTGGATTTTTTTAACTATGACGTAGTTTGAACATTTTGAGGAATGTGAAATTTGGAACTTATGAGTTTTGAACCGTGATGTGATTCGGCGAGGTTAGGGATTTTAGGAGTCTTTGAGTGTTTTGAGCGATGGCTCGGTTCAATCGTAGGTTTTACCTGGACCTTTAGTGAAATGATATAAATCATCATCAAGTGGAACAAACCATGCTAATACCACGTAGTTAGTGTTGGAAACTAACAGTCAATTTGAACATGCATAACAGGCACGACGGAAATTCGAAATTTTGTCCCTTGTCCCTAGGGACTCCTATTAGTGGCATATAAACTAATTAAAGCCTTAACTAAATTGATTCTCTACTTAAGTTAGTATGCATAGGCTAGGCGTACCATAATTCTAAATTATATCCCATTATAAAAATATTTTATTTTAAACATGTTATAACTCTAAGTTATAGTCAAGGTATAAAATAAACTAAGCATGCAAAGTAACCTAAGCATAATAATTATTAAGTATTAAACCGTTAAATAAAAGGACTTAATAATTAAAAGAGAATTAGAGGATTTAATGGTTGAAGCGTACTTTAGCAGAACCTTCTTACACAAGCCTCCAAGTATAGGATAGCCTCCATGAGTATCCACACGAACTCTACTAACCAAAACCTTCCAATGAGGAAGAAGCGCAGAGCTTTGAGTAGCTGCTAGACCACTCTAAAACTCACCCAAAATAATAACCAAAGGGACTACTTAATTTTATCTTTTAAGTTGACATTCAGAAAATGTGTTAGAATCTCAAGTCAGAGCTCATAGAAAGATATGGTGCAAGAAATGAAGAAGAGGGGCTAGATTTATATAGGGGAAGCAAAGACTCCCTAAATTTAATGCTGATTTAATGCGGGATTAAATGTGGATTTAATGTGAGATTAAATGGAGGATTAAATGTGGATTAAATGCGAATTTAATATGAGATTAAATTTAATCTTCCTTTTTTTAATTCATTTTATGACCCTAATAAAATTAGTTACTGGACAAAATAAATTTCTGGTTTAACAATAAAATGATCTAATCGTTTTAATCAACACATTAATTTATTTTTGACCCTAATAAAATTAGTTACTGGTCAATAAATAAAATCTCTGGTCTAACTAGGCAATAGTCAACCATCCCTTTAATATTTTTATAATAGATCAAGTCTATTAGTTCTTTACTTAGTCCGATGAAAGTTCAATGTGTGTGACCTTATAGGATCCCGTAGTATTGAGTTGTTAAGGTTTGACCAATCTTTGTTCTATAGGAACTATTAGCTCGAGGTTCTAGACTGTGAATAGAACTCAATTACCTTAAATGACTGTAGTACACCTCTAGAAAAGGTCTGCCATCCCCCATTACTGGGAATGTCATTTGTGCTTATTGCTTGATCCTGGTTTATGCAATAGTCCAATGTGATGAAGTCCTTCCATTCTTTAATCTTAGTACCATATGGTTTGTTGGGTTTGATTAAAGTGTTAACCCACCAATAGTGAGGTCAAGATATCCCATTTATTTTCTTGTTACCAAAGTATATTACTTTTTACCATAATGTGTTTGACTAGAAACTATTTCTATCAATCACATTCTCTGATTAGAGGTTTATAATAATCATCACTTCAGTAAGCGGCCATGTAAAAACTCCTTAATATATCCGTAGCGATCGATTCTTTCAGACTACATAGCTTACCAACGTATTGTCATCGCTATACCTATAGTCACCCATTGCACCCTAAATTAATGAGTGAATAAGTATGACCCAAAGTATAGCAATAGTACCACACAAGGTAAATAATATCTCCAGTATGAGGATATTCGCAAAGCTACTACATGAAGATAAACACTAACACATTGTTATATATATACCAAGTGTTTATCTTACTGCAGTCTCCAATATATCTTCTAAATATATCCATATGTCAAACTCAAGGCACCATCTTCAGTCTTAGGAGGTGAACTGCTTGGACCCTTTCCAAGAGAGTTGACCACATGCTAGTATTACTACTTCATCAATATCCTTTCTTAATGAAACTATGACTATGAATAGTTTAGACATAATTATAATTGCACATGAAGCAGGTGTCACTATACATAGTCCGACTATAATATCTCTCACTTCATGATATGTATTATATCAAGGACCTTTGTAAAAAGATATCAATGAGTATATTTTAACCAGTCATAATATATATGAACACATTGATATAAACAAAAGATTAAATGCCTTTATTAATTAAACAAATTGTTTGTACCAATACATAATTAAGATATATCGCCCTAATTGCCTTAGAGGCATACATCATATTCAACAAACTCCCACTTGCACTAAGGCCAATTAGCCATATGTCTTACTCCATATTCTTTCACATGTTGGTCATGTTTGACTTGCATCAATGGCTTTATCAGACCATCCACGAGGTTCTAATCAGTAGGGACATATTCTAATCTTATTATCTTAGCATCAACAATCTCCCTAATTATATGATACTTTCTAAGTACAAGTCTATTTTTTGGTGCGACCGTGGTTCCTTTACCTGAGCTATATAACCATTGTTATCACAATACAAAGTAATTGGATCAATAATCTTAGGCTCCACACCGAGATCATTAATAAATCCCTTCAATCAGATAACTTCTTTTGCTACTTTATAGGTAGCAATGTACTCAGACTTTGTGGTTGAATTAGTAGTAGTTTCCTACTTGGAACTTTTCCAGCACACTACCCTTCCATTAAAAACATATATAAAACCTGACTGAGACTTAAAGACCCGTATCAGTGTAACCTCTAATTGTGAGCTCACCATCTCCAAATATCAAGAACTCATATTTAGTCCTTCTCAAGTACTTAAGAATTGCCTTGATAGCCGTACATGATAGATCTTATTGCTGATGCATAGGGCATATCCTTCATGCACATTCTTTCTTGAGCTGTCTTTAGACACTTAGTCTCAGATAGGTTTATTCCTATTATCATCGGGAGATAACCTTTCTTCGAATGCTCAAGGCTGAACCTATTTAGTACCTTATCTATATATGTACTTTGAGAAAGACCTAACAGAGTCTTGGATTTATCTCTATAGATCTTTATACCTAGCATAAATGCTTCTTCTCCATGGTCTTTCATGGAGAACTTCCTTGAGAACCATATATTTAGTACTTTGAAGAAGAGAAACGTCTTTCCTATTAGGAGAATGTCATCAACATATAACACTAAGAAAATGACTCCACTCCTACTAACCTTCTTGTAAACACAAGACTCATTTATGAATGCACAGAAATCCAGTTCACGGATTGTCTAATCAAACCTAATATTCCAACTCTTGGATGCTTGCTTGAGTCCATAAATGGACCTTTGCAATTTGCATACCTTCAAACCATTCTAAGATGTAAAACCCTTAGGTTGTGTCATATACACATCCCAGTCCAAATCCCCATTCAGGAACACTATTTTAACATCTATCTGCCAGATCTCATAATCATGATGAGTAGTAATGGTGAGGAGTATTCTAATGGATTTAAGAATGGCTACCGGTGAGAAAGTTTCATCATAGTCAATACCTTCACGTGGACTGTAAACTTTCGTAACAAACCTTGCCTTATAGGAAATTACATTACCGTCCATGTCCCTCTTCTTCTTGAATACCCATTTGCACCCGATAGGTCTAACCTCTTTTGGTGCATCGACCAATTTCCAAACATGGTTTTCATACATAGAATCCATTTTCAATTTCATGGCTTCAAGCCATTTATTAGAATCTGAGCTTTTCATTGCTTCATAAAAAGTTCTTAGTTTATCATCCTTCATAAGATATAGTTTCCTATCATCTGTGATGACAAAACTATATCTTTTAGGACCTTTATAAACACAACCTGATCTTTGCAATGATTGAGTTTCGAGAGGCTATTCTTGGATCACACCTTCTCGTGTATCTAGAATAGGGTTAATCAACTCATTGTCTATTTCTTCCTCTTGAACCTTCGATTCAATACTACTCCCACTGACTTTTGCAAGTAAGTGTTCCTTTTCCAAAAAGTGAGCACTCTGAGACACAAATACCTTCTATGTTTTGGGTTGGTAAAATTAATATCCAATAGTTTCCTTTGGATATCTAATGAACAGACACTTATCAGACTTAACATCGAGCTTATCTGATGGTATCTTCTTTACCATAGTAGCACTGCCCCATACTCTTAGGTGACTCAGAGATGGTCTTTTATTACACCATCTTTTATAAGGCATAAAGTCAACTGATTTAGAGGGCACTCTGTTTAATATATAAACTGTGTTTTCTAGTGCATATCTCCAAAAGGATTTACTGAGACCTGCTTAGATCATCATGGACTGAACTATAACTAATAAGACCCAATTCCTAATTTTAGACACTCCATTGTGTTGGGGTGTATAAGGAGGGGTCCACTGGGGAACTATCTTGATTTCTTTTAGATAATCCTGAAACTCTTGACTTAAGTATTCTCCAGCTTGGTCAAATTGAAGTGCTTTAATACTTTTCTTAAGATGTTTCTCTACTTCATTTCTGAATATTTTGAACTTCTTAAAACTTTCAGACTTGTGCTTAGTTAAGTATAGATAACCATATCGTGAATAATCCTCAATAAAGGTTATGAGGTAGGAGTATCCTCCTAGTGCCTTAACATTCAGTGGACCACACACATCTGTATGTATAAGTTCCAATGTACTAGTGGCTCGTTCACCCTTTCCTAAAAAGGGTAACTTCATCATTTTTCCTTTTAAACAAGGATCACAATCACCATAAGACTCCAAGTCTATTGGGTCTAAGTCTCCACATTAGTATAACTTAGTTAAGTGATCTTTGTTTATATGGCCTAAACGACAATGCCATAAATGGAAAGATTTCTTATTATCTAACTTATCTTTTATTCACATTGTTTATATTAAAAACTTCTGCTTTAGTATGAAGAACATAAATGCCACCATTCAACATCCCATAGCCATAAAGAACATTATTCAAATGAATCTGACAATTATTATTCAAAAATAAAACTTCAAATCCCCCTACTGCTAAACATGCAACAAAGATAATATTCTTAGTAACATTTGAAATATAGTAGCAATTATTCAAAACTAAAACTAAGCCACATGGCAAAACAAGATTAAAGCTTCCTATGGCTAATGCAGTAACTCATGCTGCATTTCCCACACGTAGGTCCATCTCCTCTTTTGCAAGCTTCCTACTATTCCTTAGTTCCTGTACAGAAGTACAGACATGAAAACCACAGCCAGTATCCAATACCCAAGTTGATTTATAAGGAAAAGTAGCATAGTTTTCAATTACGAACATACCTGAAGTGGATGCCTCTATAGGCTTCTTCTTCAAATGTTCAGAAGTGGGATCTTTGCAATTCCTCTTCTAGTGTCCCAATTTCCCGCAATAGAAGGAGATATATTTAGATGTCTTCTTTTCTTTCTTCTTCTTACTTATTCTTTTTGTGAGTGGATGACATTTCGGATGATTATGAAGTCGGGCCGAAGGACCAACCTCTTAAAAATTAATATGAGTGTGATATGACGGTAGAAAGTAGTTTTGCATATTTTAAAGTTCAAACGATGCGAGATCGAAATCTTGTACTTAAAATAGAGTCGATACCTAGTTCAGCTTAATCGGGAAATTTAGGCACGATTTTCCCACCGGGTGGTAGACAAAACCTTAAGTAGAGATTTTGAGTTTGGATGATGCTATCTATTTTACATTAGCCAATTTAAAAGTTTCATTCTTTCTTATTTGGTTTTAATTCATCCTATTTATTGTGTTTTCGATTCATATGTATTAGCGCATTTTTAGCAAACATTTCAAAATGATAAATAAAATATTACAATCATCCAATGAATAAAAATGCAGAAATTAAAGTTATTACAAGGCTTTCAAATCCTATAAATTTTTCTAAAATGAAAAATAAAATACCTGAAGGCCTAAACATATATCTAACCTAAATCTACCTGCATGAAAAGGTGAGCACAGATCTGATATGTATACAGGATATATCACACATAGCGGTGCCCTCAGCAATGGGGTCCAAGGGGCGGCAGCCCCTTACGGGGTCCAAGGGGTATTGGTCCCTATGAGGGTCTAAATAAGATTAGAGGGGGGGGGGGGTAAATGACCCTTTTTATGGAATCAATAAACTTTAAAATGTCTTTTGTAGCGTGTTTGATCTGTTCTAGATATAGTGGATTCAGATGATATAAATATAACGTATTATGCAATAAAGTAAAGAGTTAAAGGAAATCAAACACATTAATTTTATCGTAGTTCAGCCCCGCCAACTCCAGCCCTCAGAGTTTCCTTACTCTGAGCTTTTATCCCCTAGCGAATTCCTTTTCAACTGGCAGGAACCAAGCCTTACAATTTGTCTCCGGAGATTTCTTCCCCTCTGGATGTAGGATATACTACTAGAAGCACTAACTCCTAGCAGAGTCCCTTGAGCTTGTCTCTGAATGGTAACCCCTTTTGGATGTAGGATATACAACTCGAAGCACTAACTCCTTGCTAAATCCTTTCACTTTAGTAGGATATACCACTTAGATTCTACCCAAACCTAAGCTGAGTCCTACAGGGAGATTTCACTTAAAGCACCAACTATAAGCTAGTTCTCAATCTCAATACTCACCCAAGTATGAGATCTTTATAAGTGATTTTCACTTTGAAAGGGTTTTGAACTCTTCAAGTTTATAATTTTCACTTGAGAGTTCTTACAAATAAAATTGTAATAAATTAGTTCTTGGAGGAATTATATCATTGATTGTAATAGTAGATTCTCTTGTGTTATGCTTTCACAAAATCAACCAGCACCTTCTCAACTTATGAAGCATCCTTTTTCTAGGATTTGATCATTAATGTAGTCATTGTGTACCATAGAGGTTGAATTGAATCTTCACCATTGATTAAGTATGATATGGCGCATCGTGAGCCATTGATTAATCCGTTAGGCACAAATTTTGACCCGTTTGAATTCTTGAGAATGAGGTAAAAAAATGTTAGTGATCGTTTTGTTTAGATTTTAGTGACTCACCAACTTTTAAGCCATTTGCTTTGATGTGAGCTCAACGCGCCATTCTTATTAGTCTATGTGAAAAAGGTTGTTAACTTTTCTCTTTCCTATGTCAATCCTTTTATTATTTTCTAGGATGCGTGCTAGCTGTCTTCTTCAAGGCAAAAAGGAACTTTGACTTTAGACCAAAAAGAGAGGGAAAGGTAAATTTGAACTTTTCTCTTTATCTTAATATTTGATGTCTTCAGACTAAATATATCCAGATGCTTCTTCAATCAGTTCTTCTTCCAGATGCTACTTTTAAAGTTTATTTCCTTTCCAAACTTTAACCGGGTGCTTCCATTGTGTGCTTAGTTATTTATAGTCTTCAATATATGTCTGGATGGCTTATCTTGGACTTAGGAGACTAAATATTTTTTATTGTATTTTTTATTTTCTTCAAACTTGAACCGGATTTATTCTTGGTTTTTTTTTCCGGATCATTATTTCCTAACAATCTCCCTCATTTGATGGAAAACAAAAAACTAAGCACAATAAAGCATAAAGAAAAGGGGTTTTATGAGCTAAGTATGATTCTTGATACTTAGTCATTTTACAGATTTACTCCCCCATAATTCAAACATCCTAACTCCCCCAACAGTTTTGCATTCTAGCTTCTAAGTTTTTAAGTACAATTATAGATTGTACTCAGAAGCATTTTTTGAGTAGAATATTTTCACTATATATACTTCTATTGTTAATAATAGTTAACCTCATGAAGTTTTGGATTACAGGTACAGAAATATATAAGTGAAAAATTATATAACTAGCTATTATTTACAATGGAAAATAGCTATTCTATATATGTACTACTCCACTCTTCCATAGAATCACCTTCACCTTCTTCGCTTGTTCTTTTCACCCCTTATTATTTGCATCAGATTGGGGGTTAATTACCATGTATGTTCATTTGTCCCAGTTCTTTTACCAAGCCTCAGGAAGGGTTGAGTAATCAGCATTTCCTTCCAAGCGCTTTTCAATGATAGTTTTAATAGTAGCCAGAAGGAGATGGAGTGGTTTGATATGTTCCCAGAGGTTTTTGTAGAATTTGACCATATTTGGAATCATTTTTAAAGCGTTGTTCTTGTCATCTTTTTCAAAAAAATAGGAAGTTTTCCTTTAGAAGCATTGAGCTACACTTATACCCAAAGATTCTTGTGTCCCTAATTGATTAGATAAGATTCTGAATTATTGGTAGGAGAAGGCGGTCCGGATTTGCAGGTGAGGATCCAGATGATTTAGAAGGAGCGTTGATAGAAATATTAGCCATACCTGACTTTATGAGATCAACTTCCTGAATAATGTCTCTTTAGATATTGTGAACACTAGAGTTGAGTGTTGTGAGATCTTTATGAAATGCCTCCTTTAGGTTATTAATTATCCTTTAAGTTCTAGAGAGATGGCTCCCAAAGTCATCACTGATGTCATTCATGTCCTTGTTTAGAAGCTTGGGTAGTCCTTCATCTACCAAATTACACAATATTTCCTTGGAAGCTTGATGCTTCTCATTCAGATTGTAAGCCATGTGTGAGGTGTCGGGTCTCCTTTGGCGCCTGTGTGAGAGGCAGGGCCCACAAGGGGTTGGTTGGATTTAGGCATGACAAAACATTTTTAGTTAAAGTTTGCACAATAAGCCTATTTTAATGATTAAAATAATTGAGACCCAAATCTTGATACAAATGATAGAGTCCCCACCCAAGTTGTCTACTTGGGAAAGAGTTTTGGTACGGTTCCTTCTAGCGGGAGACTCATACCAATTAGATCAAAGATTTGAGTATCAGATGAGTCTCTTATTTCTCATTTGGTTAATTCAAATTACATTCACCACGAAAAAACTGTTTTCTTTTCATTATTTAGGGAATTATCACAAAAATTTTATTTCTACACTCCTTCACACTCGTTACATGCGTTTACATATTACAGTAAAGCATAAGCAAGAAATGGGGGAATAAAAATTACAACCAGGGGAAAAATGGGGAGTTGCAAGAGAACCTATACATTTGTTCTAAGTTATAAAATAAAATGTGAACAAATTCGCCTGCATCCACAAAGATTTGAACAGTTTATAATACATCATAAGTCAGCATTTTATTAGGAAAAATGGGATTATATTAGCGTAGCAATTTTATGATCAATAGTGCTAGGGTGGCTTCTAGGAGCAGAAAGAAATAACGGGTCTTCAACGTATTTTGTTGTAAAAACTCAATTTTTAGCCTTCGTGGGTTGATTTACCAAATTATTAGTGAAAGTGATCGCATGGCATATGGTGAGTTGGATTGATTTTTAATTGAATGAAAATGAGTTTTGGATTCTGCCTAGGGCTAGTACTTGTACAAGTGGGTAGGGCCCATACGACTACTAGGGAGGACCGGTACGGGTATGGTGTACCCGTACGGGTCCTGTCTAGTCCCAGCAGAAGCTTTGTTCAGTTTAACTTACAGATTAACAAATTAATGGTAGAAAAATAAAATAAAAAGGGATTTCCCTCCGTATAAGTATGGCTCATCGATCTAATACTCTTGGGTATATTCAGTGCCGACAAGGCTTACATGGGTTAGGACCAGACTGAAAATAAGAAATAGGAAGAGCATAGATAATAGAGGAGGCAGACAATAACAATAATAAAATAACTGAAATGTGAGTCTCTTTGAAACTCAGGAGCATTACCTTTATAGTGTGAATCACTTTGAGGCAATCCCTTTACTGTTAAGAGCATCTAGCCAAAGTAGACGGTGAAATAGGACTATTAAGGTGAGTGAGTATTTGTGTGGACAGAACCTCTCATAAATCCTAATAAACAAAGTTAGGAATGAATAAGAAAACCTCAAAAGAATGGGTTTTCTACCTATTTTATACCTCCTATACCTCGGCTATACCTTTTCCATACCCATAGAAATTGCTAGAACCTTACAATAATTTCTCTATAATATATTTTTCAAATGAATTGTGTGTTAAAATGAGAGGAAAATGCCCTATTTATAGGGTTAGAGTCAGGTCTGAATGCAATAAACTGTATTTAAGACCTACCTTTTCCTAAAAAAAGTAAGAGATTACTTTTGAAAGAGCTTGATCAGGCAACTAGAGGACCCATATAGGTGCTGCCCTACTCGTATAAGTACTAGGGGACCCATAGGTCCCCTTCAAGTGTATGTAAGGTAATCACCCATACGGGTCTGACAGTGGATCTGACCACTAGACAGAACTCATACGAGGTACCTAAGGGTAGACTAGGTCTCCGGGCTTCAGCCAAACTCAACTCTGCAGCAGTAAGAACACCTCTGATGGATAACACCTGTAAAACATTGCTTCATATAGCTCTCATCATATTTTTGTGAGAAGGATCTTTAAAATCCAATGCTTACAGACAGCCCCTTATGAGATCATTGTAGATACAGATTTGTATGATCTAACAATGTGAGCGAGGGTTTAGAAATTATACCTGAGGTGATGATATGGGTGAGTTCCTTTCTTAAGGCAAACTTCTTTCCTAGGTGTCCCTTTCCTGAGGTAGATGATTTTCCTTTGCCAATGTGTATCCCTTTCCTGAGGCGGATGACTTTCCTTTGCCAATGCATATCCCTTTCCTGAGGTAGATGACTTTCCTTTGCCAATACGTATCGCTTTCCTAAGGTGGATGACTTTCCTTTGCTACTGTACATCCCTAGTGACTCTATAAGGGAAGGTGGCACATCCCTTTCTTAAGGAAGATTGACTTTTCTGACTAACGGTGTATCCCTTTCTTAAGGTAGATTGACTTTCCTGACAGATGGTGTATCCCTTTCCTAAGGTGGATCGACTTTCCTAACTGATGGTATATCCCTTTCCTAAGGCAGGTTGACTCTCTTAACCGATGTATCCCTTTCTTGAGGTAGATTGACTCTCCTGATTGATGATATATCCCTTTCTTAAGGTGAATAAACTCTCCTAGTTACTGAGAATGTATCCCTTTCTTAAGGCAGTTGACTCTCCTGACTGCTAATGATGTATCCCTTTCTTAAGGCAGATGACTCTCCTATTGGGGAATTTGAATAACCTTAAAGGAATTTGAATAATAGACACATCTTTATTCTTAATTGACTTTTATGAAAACAAAAATATTGTTTGCCCCTTGTGTGGATGGGGGTTAGCCACTGAGATAAACTAAAAACTAAGTTTGAGAAATGTTAGGTTTGGCCCGACTGTTACTGGTTCTATTGCTAGGGAATGCCTCTAAGGTAGGTTCCTTTTTGATGAATGGGGCATGCCTCTTGACTGATTTTACCATTAGAGGATGGGGAGTTACCACTGGGTTGGTGGGGGAATACCCCTTGATTAATTCTACTACTGGGAGATAGGGGGTATGCCTTTTGGTAGATTCCACTAATGGGAGATAGGGGGTATTCCCCTTGACTGATTCTACTACCGGAGAACAGGGGGAAGCCCCTGGATTGGATGATTCCACTACTGGGGAATGGGGGGATGCCCCTAGATTGGTTTATTCTGAATTTGGAAGATGAGGGATGCCCCTTGATTGGTGGAGAAATGCCCCTTGGTTAATTCTGCTATTGGGGAGTAAAGTAATATCCTTTGGTAAAACCTCTTCTGCTGGGGAAGTCCTTCTTGATAAGATTTAAGGAGGAATTCCTGTGCTATGATGGACCTGTATATAATAATTTCCTAGATAGTGATTAATTCAAAAATGGCTTACCTTGATTCTTGATTGACTTTTATGAAAACAATAATATTTTTTCCCCTTAATCAAGGATCAAGGTAAGCCTGGGGCTTGCCCTAAATATGTTTGAAATATAGGGTTAAGGATGAGTGGGGTTGGCCCCGAACTTGGACTGGATGAATTTCTGGTGCTTTTTGAAACACTGGTTCAAAAATCTGTGCCTAGATGGCAAGAGAAGGCCTGTAAGGGTAGGCTAGGACTAGTACGGGTCAGGCGCTTAAAAGCTGGGACCTATACGGGTGCTTGATGGGGGTTTCAAATGCTGATCAGACTCCTCATATTCCGCCTTATAAAAAATCTTCCCCTTTTGCATTTTCTACTGATTTTAAATTTTCCATTGATCAAAATGTACAAAAAGATCCCTAAGACAGGTTGTTTCTCCCTTAGACTCAAGGATTTATCCTCGATGGGTGATTTGGGGCTTCGAGAATGCCCAATTTTCGTCAGGTATGCCTTTCACGAAGGATACTCATTTGTGGGGCTCACTCCTATCTTCGAAGTGCCTCTGATCCCTTCCCCTGATACTCATGACTTTAATCTCCACATGTTTCTCATAATTCCTCATTTTCCATTTTTAAGTTCTTTGAGAATTTCTCAATTTTTGGCATGATTTAGGGTATTTTAAACCTTAGAATAGAGCCTGATTCATGTAACTTTAGCCAAGGATGCTTTTAGGATAGTTTTGATGAGCTTTGGTTGAGATTGGATGAATTTGGATTTTCAAGATGGTTTTTTGTAGAGGGACAATTTACAGGGGACCTGTATAGGTGAGAGGGGCCATATGGGTCCCGTTTTTCATACAGCTACACGTTGTGGATCTGTATCGGTGGAATGGACCCGTACGGGTCCTTCTTCTTAGGAAAGAATGCTTGAAACTTGTATTTCTGCTATCCTTTACTAATTGTCAACCTTTCCACTATATTCTAACCTTATTGAGCTATAATTCTATCTTTGTAGTTTTAATACAAGATTGTAGGAGCCCTAAGCTTTTACAGGAAATGCTATATGAAGATCCGTACTGCGGGGGATATCGAGTTGCTGGGCTGCATCGATTCCTTTGGCTTTAGTGACATTATTAGGGCCATTCCTCAGGCTCTAAAGGCGCTGGCCTCGGTGGCCATTTCAACTTTAGCAGAGAGATAGTTGGAGACGACCCATACCTTCCATCTACCTATTAGAGAGGTTACTATTACTCTTTCCGATGTGTGTGCCATGACATGATTGTAGTAGAGCAGGGATATTGTTCACTTTGATGTTTATGTCAATCGGTGGCATTCCCGACCTGAGGTAAAGGCCTACATTGCTAGATTATTAGGGCTTCATCCAGGTGGGGTGAACAAGCTCAAGTACAGGGATCTACATGCTTACTAGATTGGGCATCCAAGTCTGGTTATGGCTGATAGTAGGGACCAGTAAGCCTAATCTTTCCTGCTGATGTTCCTTACTACCATCTTTTTCCCTGTCTACTCAAGCAACCTCAATTATGGTTTGCTTACCGTTGTGGAGGATGTTACTGTTATACCAGGCAACAACTAGTGCCGGGCCATTTTGGCATAACTATATTATGGATTGGACATAGGAGTATGGGGTTAGCAGTTTAAGCTCAAGATCTATCGCTTGATACTACTAGTAAACCATAAACAGATCTTTTGTACTTTAACCTTTCATTTAAATTGTATTGTGACTAATCTTTATTTTGTTTTGCAGATCTGGGCCTTTAAGCACTAGTTTATCCCCAGCCCAGGTTTGTCCATGTAGCCCGAGACACTGCATATTGTATCCAGATGGATGGGGCTTTGAAAGGGTCATCCCTTAACTACAGTGCAGTGTCGAGAGTTCCTACGTCAGTTACACTTTGATCGGGTAAATTTCTTCCCTATTAAACCTGCACATTTCACATTTTAATAAACCGTTAGTAGAAACTATATTTACGAGGTTGTGATACTCATAATGCATTTGTTTTGTGTAGGTTATTCGAGAACCGTGGAGGAGACTGAATATGTATAGGGCTATTAAGCAGATGCAAGCTACCATAGATGACCGTCGCTTCATCTTGGAGTCATAACTCTCTTACGAGTGGTATTTCCATGAGCGGGTCTGAGGGTGGAGGACCAGTGCTATGGTAGAGAGACCTATTCCTACCCCGATCCTAGCAGGTGTCTTCTAGCCTCATCTCATGCCGGGGACTGACTAGGGGCTGTACTTATTAGGCGAGGGGGCTCGCACGTCATCTGTAGAGGGCTCGTATGCTGAGTTTATCGATTCCTCACTTCTTTTTCCTTACAAGAGGATTCACTATAAAGACGAGCCCCTTAAGTTTCACTAGAGTGATAGTGAGCATGATAATGATGACGACAATGAGGAGGATGGATTGAGAGGCCACCTCAGGGGGCCATTTATAGTTTGGGGTACTAGAGACTCGGCTAGGTCCGCTACCCCTTCTTCTGAGGTATTTTCTTAACTTAACCCTTGTAAACACCTTGCTGATTCTTGAAATTTATTGGGATTCTAAGTATGATCCTTTATTGCTACAGCCTTCTGCTTCCACGTAGAAGAGGCCTGCATCACTACTAATGCCCCTAAGCCATCGACGAAGCAGTCTCGCTCTTCTTGGTCTTTGAGGGAGGGGGTCCTCTAAGATAAGCAAGATACTTTCTTCCGGCCCCTTGATCATTCAGGGAAGTGAGCTATTAAGGAGCTCGAGGAGTCGGTCTAGCCTATCAATTTCACTCCATCCAGCTCTACCCATGTCAGGGATCCTTTGCCTTAATCTTTCTCCATTATTGTGATTGCTTAGAATGTCCTATTCTGATGTGGCCTTTTTCCTTTAGGTGACCATCTCTGAGGCTGAGAGGATTGCCAAGGGCTACTTTTTCGTATGGGATCTGCTACTGGCCTAGGATGCACTAGCTTCGATAAGTTTCTGTTTCCTTTAAAATTTAACAAACTATACATGATGCATGCTATGACATTTATATATGCATACTAATCTTATATTCTCCATTGTAGACTCTACTGGCCATGGAGCATAGTAAGTTCACTTAGGACTTGGATGCTTCAGAGGAGAGAGCCAGGTTTTTGGAGGAGCAGCTATAGACAGCTACTATTAAGACTGACCAGGCTAGGTCCAACACTGCTCGGGCAAGAGCTGAGATTGAAATGTTGAGGGGCCAGCTGGTGATGATGGCTGAGGATAGGCGGACACTGGCTACTTCTAATAATGAGTCTGAGGATGGTCTTTCTGCATATCGAGTGACTTAGAGGGGTAGAGATCAGTCTGTTGAGGGGGCTGATGCTGCTAGGGCTGCTCTAGGGACCTCAAAGACTAGGGCCCCTACCTAGCCAGCTATTGATACCTGTGAGGCCAAGGATCACATGACTATAGATGTAGATTATCTATTACCGGATACTCAGGATCAGATGCCAAAGGGTCGCTAGGGACAAGATCCTCCGGTAACTTATATTATGATTACTTTCTAAACTATTAGTACTTTTTAGGCCTTGCGCGGCTTCTTTTGGATGTAAAATTTGGATTGACACTTTTGAGATCTAACCTTCATGCATGTGGATTTTTATTGAACTAAGATCATTAAGTATTGTTGCTTTGCGAACCCGTATTTTATCCAGTGATTTCATAGTGAGGGGACTGAGTGATGTTCTAACTTTTGCACAGGCTATTCGTGTGAGATGACTTATCGAACATTTATTTTTCGTTCTTTTTATCCTAATTTTTTCTTGAGCTGTCCTTGACGGCTCAGTCCAACAGACTTTTTCTTTTTAGCTTTAACTTTTGCCTACACCGCCCTTTTGGGTTTTCAACCTAGCAAGCTTGTTCTTTACTTTTCACCTTGATTTTTACCAAGACCACCATCTCAGGTTTTCAGTTCTGCAGGCCCCTTTTTTCCTTTTCCTTTTATTTTGCCTTAACTTTTTCCTAGACCGCCCTTTCAGGTTTTCAATCTCGCAGACTATCTTAATTTCTGCCTAAATTATCCTTGGCAGCTTAATCCAGCAGACTTTCTAAACTTGTATATGTCTGATTTCTTTGGAACTTTTATTTCTGCTGGATTACATGTATAATGAAAGAAATAACAATGATGCTCAACATGTAGAGAAAAATTGATGTTCACATACCTGCAATTATTTCACCTAAAGACATGCATTCATTCATAAGATCAAGATTCTTCTCAAAATCATAACATGTTCATTGATGAGATTAATTTGAGTACACAGGCAATGGTAACAATTTCCAATGGTTAACCCCTACTGCCTACTAGTCTTTTATAGATTTTCTAGAAGGCAACTAACATTTTTCTCTCAAGGCCCTAACTTTTCATAAGCCACCCTTTTTGGGTTTTCAGCTTAGCGGGCTTTATTTGTGTAGTGCCGTAATTTTCCCATGACCGGTTTGCAAAATACCGATCAGCGGGCTGCACCGTAATTTTTGATCGAGCGGTAGAGGATGGCTCATCGGGTGATTTATTCTTTATTTCTTTTATTCTTTGTGCTGCTTTTTTGTGATTTAATTCTTTTGACCTAGACATGATAACGCTTAAGCCTATCTTGATTTACTGGATTCACGAACTCATTTCCATCCATATCTATAAGCTTGATTCCTTCTTTTCTAAGGACTTTCATTATCGCGAATGGTCCTTCCAATTAGGCCTAAACTTACCTCTAATGTCATTGTTGACCTGGCGTAGCTGTTTGAGAACTAGATCACCCTCTTTGAGAGGCTATTTTAGGTATCTAACTTTGTTGTTTTAAGCACGAGCCATGCACTGCTGGTACATCTATAGGCGGTCAAGTGCTTTGAGCCACTTCTCACCTATTGCATTTAAGTGCTCCTACCTAGCCCTTACCTAGTTTGACTCTTTTAACTGAGCTTCAAGTGCCACTCTTAGAGATCTTACTTCTATTTCAACCAGTAACACATGTTCTATTCCATATACTAAGGAGAAAGGTGTCTGATTAGTAGGAGTTCTTATGCTGGTTCTATAGCTTTAAACTATGAATGGAAGTTTATCAGCCTAGTCCTTATAGGTAGCCACTATCTTTGACAAGATTCTCTTGATTGACTTATTGGCAGCCCCAACTGCCTCTTTAGCTTGTGGCCTATAGGGAGAAGATCTGTGATGCTCGACATTGAACTTCTTAAACAATTCTATTATGGCCCCTTAAAACTGAACCCCATTATCGAATACCACATAATGCAGAATCCCATATTGAGCAAAATTATGCTTCTCTATAAACATGGCCATTTTCTTGGCGGTGATACTGGTGTAGGATTCCACCTCTACCTATTTTGAAAAATAATCAGCTGCAACTATGATGAATCGGTGCCATTAGTTGAAGATGGCTGAATTTCACCGATTATGTATATCCCCCATGCCGAGAATGGCCAAGGATTTGACAAATTAGGAAGCTTAAATGGGGGTAAATGTTGTATATCCCCATGAATCTGGCACTCATGACATTTCCTAACCTTGTCAATACAGTCGGCATTTATTATGGTCCAAAAGTACCCCATTCTCTAAATTTTTCTAGCTAAAGCCATCCCATTCATATGTAGACCGTAATCCCCTGAATGTACCTAAGTCATTACTCTCTCTGCTTCCTCTTCTGTTAGACATCTCTACAGTAATCCTTCAACAATCCTTTTAAAGAGATCCTTATTAACTAGTCTGAATTATGTTGCTAACCTTTGGGAGTCAGGCAATCAGAACCTGATGACCCTTAAGGGCACTTTCCTTCTTTTAGGATCCTTATAATGTTGTTATACCAACAAACCTTTTGCTCCTCTACATTCATAACCCGAATATTTTCATGAAACCAAGAATAAGCCATTTCTATTATAAGCGGAAGGATGGGCTGAGTCTCTTCTCCCTCCCATATCGAGGCTAGGGTAGCCAAAGAATCAGTCATCTGATTCTTATCCTTTGGTATATATAGGAAGAATCATTAACTGAATTGTGCTAAAAATTCCCAAAATGCTTCCACGTATGGCCTAAGTGGCTCTTCTCTAATTTCCCATCGTCCCACGACATGCTTTATCACTAATGCAGAATCTCCTATCACCCTAACTTCCCTGGCCCCTACTTTTAAAATATCATGAAGACTAAAGAGACAAACTTTATATTCAGCCCCATTATTGGTGATTGGAAATTCCAATCGCTTACTCAACAGGATAACTACACCTTATAGTGTGATGATGATTACCCTAAGACCTGCACCTTTTTAATTTATAGCCCATAAAAATACATGATCCATTCGGCCTTCTCTGCCTTTACTTCTACTAACTGCCTATTATGGAAATCAAGATTTTCAACATAATCAGACTCTATGGGTTGATTTGCCAAAAATTCAGCCACTTCTCTCCCCTTAATGACCTTCTTTATGATATACTTGATATCAAATTTAGATAATAATAGAAGCCAATGAGAGATATTCCCTGCCAATATGGGGGATTGATAGAGATATTTCATTGGGTCCACTTTTGCAACTGCTTGGATTTTGTAGGATTGAAAGTAATGCCTGAACTTGTTGGTTAACCACACCATTGCTATGCATATCTTCTCTACTACCAAGTATTTTATCTCATATTCTAACAGTTTCTTACTCAAATAGTAGATGGTATGCTCGCTTTTATCCTCTTGCTCTTGGACCAACATTGCCCTTATGGATGACTTCTTTAAGGCTAAATAGAGAATTAGTGGCTTATCGAGCATCGGTGGCATCAAAACTGGAGTGCTCATGAGATAATCTTTTATTTTATAAAATGCTATCTGGCATTGCTCATTCTATTCTATCGGCTGCTTCCTTCTCAGTAACTTAAAGATCAACTCACATATAGTTGCTAGCTTGGCAATAAAACATCTCACATACTGGAGCGAGCAAAGGAATGACCTAACTTCCCTTTCGGTTATAGGAATAGGCATTTCTTGAATAGCTTTAACCTTATCGGGGTCAACCTCGATTCCCTTCTGACTGATGATAAGGTCCAGGATTTTTCCTGACGTAATCTAAAACACACACTACTTTGGATTTAAGCGCAGGTTGTAATTCTCAATTCTTGTTAAGAACCTTCCTAAAATCTCGAGGTGCTCTTCCTTGGTGTTTGACTTTACTAACATATCATCTACATAAACCTTAAACTCTTTGTGGGTCATGTCATGCAACAAAGTTATCACAACACTTTGATAAGTTGCCTCTACATTCTTTAACCCAAAAGGCATTACCTTATAACAATAGACCCGTCATTCTACGATGAAGTTCCTCTTGACCATGTCGATGATGTCTATTAAGATCTGATTATACCCGGAAAACCCATCTAAGAATGAATACATTATAGCCCTAGTAGTATTATCTACCAATACATTGATATAAGGCAATGGGAAATCATCTTTTGGAGAGGCCTTATTTAATTCACAAAAATCGACAGACATTCTGACTTTCCAATGTTTCTTGGGCACTGGGACAACGTTTGCTAACCACGTCAAATATTCAATTACTTTGATGAACTTGGCCTCCAATAATCTAGCAACTTTAGCTTTGATGTTATCTGCCCATTTTGGATGCAACCTTCTTAACTTTTTTTTCACTGGTTTGAACCTGGGGTTGGTTGGGATACGATGCTCAGCGATTTGGCGATCTACTCCGGGCATATCCTCTTAGGACCAGGCGAAAGTGTTAACATGTTTTCTAAGCACTTTTATCATCTCTCATTTTTAGATAGGAGTTAAATCATTGGATATTGTTGCCATTTTTGGATTTTCCACAGTTCCCAAATTAATGTCCTACAATGAAGTATCTTGAATGCTAAAAATGTTATGCCTATGGTCAGATGAATGCAAGGTGGCGTCAGGCAAAACATCAAACAAGTAATCAAAATCACTATCATTATTATTAGGATGCATGAAGGATACATCATTTGCATTACATATTGTTGCATTATCATCCTCCATAAGTGGAGGGTCTTCTTGGTCACTCATCATGATATGAGAAAGGTCGTGATTGAGATCTTGCAACTGTTTTTCTATTAGTATGTCGTCCATGGTTGCTGTTGTAACTTGGGTAAGATTCTTCAAAGATTTCTAAATAGGTATCTTCTTCTTATCCCCCAAGCATAATATGATGTATATCAAATTAGTGAGGGTATCTATAGCTTTTTTTACTTCAATCTTTGACAGGTCACTATCTTCCATTTCCTTAAAACATTTTTCTGATTCTATGGCGATTTCATAGCTCTCAGCAATGGTCTTGTAAGATTCCATAAATGCTATCTTACGGAGGTGAGGGGATAACCCGAAGATGAATCGGTCAGCTAGTTCTTTCTTATGAAGTTTCCTCTTAATAGCTACCAAAACTGTCAACCATCTATTAAAGTGGTCCTGGACAGGTTCCCCACTCCATTGCCTGATTGCTATAAGGTTAAGTATGGATGGTTCTTCTCTTGCTTTCTTGACTTCCATGATGCACTTCCAGACCTCCTCTTCTTCTAAACCTGAATTAATCATATCTACTTGCTCCCCCCTTGTAAGTGGGAGGTTGTTTTATAAGGGTTTGCACACGGGGTGTGATACGTAGGGCGTGATTTGATTTGGTTTGAGGAAACTGCGGTGTTTGGTTCGATTAAATGTAGTGACTTTATATAAGCCAAAAATGTGATTATAATGAGAAATATATTTACACATTTTATTTAGGAAAGATCTTTTTGAAATAAAGTATTTTACTTTATTTAAAAATAGAAATAGAGTGGACACCTGATTTAGCTCCACTATGAATTGTGGTATAGTGATCCAAAATGGGATTTTTATACCGAAAAGAAGAGGAGATTATGAGTTCGAACAAAATAGTTACTCATGTTGTTCAAATTGTTTGGATTAATTTTGGAATTTTAAAATTTGTGGTAATTTCTACATTATAATGGCTTTATTTAAGAAATATATTCAAGAAATAAAATAGGCATTATAACGGCATAATAAGTTGATATTTTCTACCAAAATTTCGGCAGAGTAACGGCAGTGCTTAAGCTTTGGCCCGGAAACTCGGATAGAGTTTGCTCTCATCTTGGATGTTTCATCCATACCTACGAGCTTATTTGCACATATTATAGCTTAAGTGGCTCAAGTGGCTCACTTGACCAGAGAAATTAAAATGTAATGTGCAATAATAAAATAATGAAAATGAATTTTAATGAATTTGAAAGTTGGGCCTAGAGGCAATTACCCTTAGTTTACCTTTTTGTCTGTCCAAGAAGACTTGAGAGCCGGTACGGGGCCGTAGTTGTGAAGGAGTATAATTTTAGTGGGAAATAGGTTTAACCCAAGTTATGGCCATAATCTTGGATTATTCCTAAGAGAAATGCAGGATTTTGAGAGAAATTGAGTCGTTCCTGGACCAAAGATCATTGTGTGATCTTGATCTAAAAACACACAAATCAAGTTTGTACTTAGTATAGGTGATAAAGCTCAAATTTAGAAGTGTTTTGGTAGAGTTTCGGGGCTTTTAGGACTTCTGGAACTGAAAAAGGACACAAAGGTAATTTTGGAAATTCTAAAAAAATTTTGTCTCTTTGAAATGAGGGGGGTGACCCCGTATTTATAATAGGGAGGTAATTAGCTGGCAAGCTAATTATATAGGTAATTAGCCGGCGGGCTAGTTACCTATCTGATAAGATTTTACATCAGATCCCATAAAATCTTACTACTTCTCGGTAAGATTTGATTTTTTTACTATAGATAGGTAATTATCCAGCAGGAGGATTACTTATGTTTGACCAAATTACCCATCGGAGCTTCCCTGGAATGTGGATTTTGAATTTCGGATTTTGAATGGCAATTCGGTCCTTTTTTTAGCTCTTTTTGTCTGATCGCTGAATGAAATAGGCATTATTCCTCATCAGGCCGAGCAGACCGTGCTAACAGTTTGCCCCTCTAGTATAAAACTTTTACCGTGGACGTAAAATTGCACGTACGCGGATGAAAGAGCTATTGTCAAAACCAATGTTCTTGTGTGATAAGGACATGAAAGACCTTTTAGAAAGAATCAACATTTCTTAATCGATAACTTTGAAAAGAAATTTTTTGCCCCTTCGATTAAGAATATCGATGAAAATCTTTAAACAAAAATCTGCTGGGGAGTGAGTGTAAAAAGAAAGGATGTAGGGGATATAAGAAAAGATAGGTTGGAAAAACTACATGTCCTTAACGGTGTATTGGAAATTTTAGTCCACCCATTTTAAAACATGGTTTTGGATTATGCAGAAGATAAGTGAAGGGTCTTACTTACCAGTGGTGTTGTATCCACTGATCAATTTTCTCATCAGCAAGGATGTCACTATCAGCCATGTCTTGATTAGTTTTCTCATCAAGGAGGATGGCATTGTCAACCACGCCTTAATCAATTTTCTTTGGTGAGGGAATGTAAAATATGGTGATCAATCTCTTATCTGGGAGGGGTATTATCGGCTATAATCAAGCATTTTTTTCCTTAGGGAGTGCTGCACTATCTACAACTATCGAGCTATTTTCTCACTAGGGAGTGCAGCACTATCAGCCACTATTAAGTAGTTTTCCTCATTAGGGAGTTGGGCACTGTCTACCACCGTTGAAGAGTTTGTCTCACCATTGAGTTGGGCACTATCTACCACCATTGAGCAGTTTATCTCACCATCGAGTTGGGCACTCTCTGCCACCATTGAGCAGTTTATCCCACCATTGAGTTGGGCACTGTCTGCCACCATGGAGCAGTTTGTCTCACTAGGGAGTTGGGCATTGTTTGCCACCATTGAGCAGTTTGTCTCACCATCGAGTTGGGTAATGTCTGCCACCATTGAGCGATTTGTCTCACTATCGAATTGGGCACTTTCTATCGCTATTGAGCAGTTTATCTCACCATCGAGTTAGGAATTGTCTGCCACCATTAAGCAATTTATCTCACCATCAAGTTAGGCACTTTCTGCGAGCATTAAGTAGTTTGTATCACCATCAAGTTGGGCACTGGCTGCCACCATTGAGCAGTTTATCTCATAAGGGAGTTAGGCATTGTCTGCCACCATCAAGCAATATGTCTCACCTTCGAGTTAGGCATTGTGTGCCACCATTATGTAGTTTGTCTCACCATCATGTTGAGCACTTTTTGCCACCATTGAGCAGTTTTTCTCTCCAGCGAGTTGGGCATTATCTACCACCATTGAGCAGTTTGTATCACTAGGGAGTTAGGCACTTTCTGCCACCGTTGAGCAGTTTATCTCACTAGGGAGTTAGGCACTATCTGCTGTCGTTGAGCAGTTTATCTCACTAGGGAGTTGGGCACTGTCTGCCACCCTTGAGCAGTTTGTCTCACCATTGAGTTGGGCACTATTTACCACCATTGAGCAGTTTGTCTCATAATTGAGTTGGGCACTGTCTACCATTATTGAGCAGTTTATCTTACATTGAGCTGGACATTGTCTTCTGCCGTTGAGCAGTTTGTCCCACCATTGGTTTAGGCACTATCCGCCACTATTAAGTAGTTTGTCTCACCATCGAGTTGGGCACTGTCTGCCACCGTTGAGCAGTTTATCTCACCATTGAGTTAGGCACTATTTGCCACCATTAAGTAGTTTGTCTCACCATTAAGTTAGGCACTATCTACCACCATTGAGTAGTTTATCTCACTATTGAGTTGGGCACTATCTTCCACCGTTGAGCAGTTTGTCTCATTAGAAAGTGTGGCACTGTCTGCCACCGTGGATTTGTTATAAGAGATTTCCTACAAAATACAAGATAACATGGCATTTCATGTTGCAAGCATAATACATGACACTACAAAACTTACTTGACTTGATATGGTGCTGCATGTCATTAAAATAAATCGACATGACACTACATGTCATCAACATAACTCGATATGACACATCATGTCATTGGAATAGTTCAACATGATACTGCATTTCATGGATATAAGGTCTAGCTATAATGTAAATTGTGAAGATCTTGCTGAATCTAAAGTCTAGCTGTGATGTAAATTATAAAGATCTCACTAGATCTAAGTTTTGGATATATTGTGCTTAGTTAAAGATCTTACTAGATCAAGATGATGAGCTTAGTCTTTTGAAACAGTTTTACGCATTATTGTTTAATAACGCATGTGATGTAGTACATTTATTGATGTATGATGTCTTATGCAAGTGCATGATGCATTAAGTTGGCATTTGCCCCAAATCAAATTAGGAGGATGCATCACTTAGCAGCTTTTCCCTACTGAGGAAATGTCGAATGTGGTGATCAACCTTCTCATCTTGGAGGAAGTACTGTCAAATAGGGTGATTAGTTCTCTCTATTGGGAGGAGAACTGTTGAATTTAGTGATTAGTTCTCTCTGTTAGGAAGAGAATTGTTGAATTTGGTTATTAGTTCTCTCTATTACGAGAACTATTGAATTTAGAGATCAGTTCTCTCTACTGGGAGGAGAACTATCGCATTTGGTGATTAGTTCTTTCTATTAGGAGAAGAACAATTGAATTTGATGATCAGTAATTTGTACTGGGAGAAGAACCATTGAATTGGGTGACCAGTTCTCTCTATTGGGAAGAGAACTGTTGAATTTGGTGATCAGTTCTCTCCACTAGGAGGAAAACTGTCAAATTTGGTGATTAGTTCTTTCTATAAGGAGAAGAACTGTCAAATTTTTCTTGAATGATCAATTTGTTATCTATGTGATTGGGTAGTCAATTTTCTGGTGACTTTTGGTCTAGCTAGTACTACTGTGTTTTGATGTTGAAGTATTTTCTCATATGCCTCTTGATCTTAGAAAGAGTCTTAGCTGATTTTGCATTTTATTGATTTCGTTGGTGACTAACAATGTCTTCTTGGCAATTTATTGCCTTTTCACTTGTAAATATGAATATGATGCGTAATGTATGATATGTGGTGTTTATGCAATGCATTTTATTGTCATAGGATGGAATTATGTTGTTGTAAGATGCGGTCTGCTTGCTTTGTTCTTAGCAGAATTCTCTTGGTTTGTCTACTTCTCGGTTTCTATCATTCTCAGTGATGATGAAAATTTGATTTTGGGTTGGAGTCCTAGATTTTTCATTTTCATTGTAGTTGTATGTGCTTTGGATCCATTACACTCTAATTATTGGGCTGACCATGCACTTGACTATTTGAACAAGGCAAGCTTTAGGGTCCTTCTCAGCTCCATTGAATTATTGTGTTGCAAAACTTTTTCCCCTTATGGCATATAGCATGAGACTGAGCAAGTAAACTCTGATTGCATGGACTGACAAAGGTTATAGTTTATTCTTTTGACTAACCGTGCAGATAGTGTGGCATGCATCTGCAGTTCTCAAAATTCTTATATAGCTGAGTGCAAGAAGATTATCTTCTAACATTTTAGAGATGTGGCAAATTTATATGCTCATGTTGATGAAGAATATTGCTCCTTTGTGAAGACTTTGGATTGAGTGACTGTGCTTGTTGTTATTTCGTGAATCATTGCAATGAATGACTTTGATTGTGCTTGCGTGCAGAGGTTATTCCTAAATTTTTGCTTGAATCGAAGCACAATGGCATTTTTTTCTTTGTTTGCAACCCTAATTTTTGCATAAACTGCCTTTTCAGGTTTTTAATTTATCGGGTTGCCTTAAGTTTTGGCTGGACTGCCCTTTTAGGTTTCCAATCCAGCAGGCTCTCTTTTTTTAAAATTTTTTTTATGCATGCACTATATAAACAAGAGCGCTTACATGAATGTTTCTTTTAATAATTATATGTATTCATTAAGTGCAGTCATTTAACAATTCAGCAAAATGACACATCAGTCAAAGAAACATTTTTAGCCACAAAAGGTTGGTATTTATTCCCAAGAACTTTTTCTCCTATCATCAATGGTCCTTTTCAGGTTTTACCAGTTGATTTCTTTCTTTCTTTTATCTTTATTTTTTCCCAAAAGCCCTCACTAGCTTTTAGCAGACACATTTTTTATGCTATTGCCTGATCTTGTTTTTGTTCAAGGGGTTCACGAATTTATTTCCTTTGATGTCCCTAATGTGTAGCATTCCCTTAATGAGAATGTATCTCACCATGTTGGGTCTCTTGGGTGGAATTTGCCTCTAGCATTAGCATGCACTACTTTCATTTGCTTTAGGATCAATTCCCTTGATTTTGACTTTGTCAGTTATTTTTGTTGTCTTGGTCATCCTTTGTTCTCGCACCTTTGCGAGAAATCAACTTTGACCTATTTGTTTGGTTAACAATGGTTCTCTTTGGTAATGGAAGGATATGTCATTTCAGTGATGTCATCCTTAGGTTAAGACATTTTCGTACATTTCTTTGGAGATATTCCATTTGCTAGATATTTTTGGCTGATTTGACTCTATCCATGTGTATTCTGCAAGATCCTTATCGACCTTCATGCTTCTTGTTTGAGTAGCACGCAATCAAGAAAAGCAAATCTTTAGAGAATAGTCTCGTCAGATTTGTTGGTTTGGTTTTCACTATGATTGTGTTGTCGATGAGGTCCTTTCTACATCATGGTAGTGTTGCTTGGGAGTCTACCACCTGATTCTTTCTCAAGTGGCACAGAGTAGATTTCGTCTTGATTGCCCCCTATGAGTAGTGAGGACATTTTGGATAGGTATGCTCTATTAAATCAGGCAAAGGCAGCCACATGATTTTATTATTTTATTTTTCTCTCTCATTTGCAGGAGTTAAGTTATTTGAAATAGATACCATTTCTGGGTTTGTCAAATATGCCCAAATTTATTTCTTTAATTGGAGCATCATGAATGTTGAATATGTCAAATGTATGCTGGAATGAATACATAGAATCATTATTAGAAACATTGTACATGTAAGAAAATTTATTCATGATATTATCTATTACATTGTTTTAGTTTGAAAGCACTAGAGATAAAAGCAAAAGAGCAATCTTCATTATTTAGCATAGATCCTACTTCTTCTGAGTAGTTGCTGTTGGTCATACTATAACCAATTTGGGCTTTTGACTTGGTCTTTTAGAGTTTCTTCATGTAAATAATATTCAAACTCTGGGTACTCAAGATTAAGTTATTCATAATCTAGGTTTTCATTTCGCATCATCCCATGGATCTCATCTTCATTCAGCTGATCTTCTTCATCATACTTTTCCAGCTTCTTGAAATAATCTACCACATCATTGAAGGTGTTGAACCTTTCCATCTTTATCTCATCTTTGTACCTTTAACTAGAACCCTCAAACAGTTTCACAATCGAGGCTTTGTAGTCAGGTGCCCCACTTACTAGCACTCAGATAACCATCCATCTCAAATAATAATCCTCAAAGGACTCATTCGAATGTTGCTTTATCCTTTCAAGGTCCTATAGGGTCATCTCTATCTTCAGATTGAACGTGTAGTTCTCTATGAAGGCAGAACATAACTTCTTCTAATCAGACTTTGCATCTATTGCATCCTCATGCACCATTCTGAAGCCGGACCACGAAGAGTGGCTTGGAACAGATTGATGATGTGAACTTTAGAAATTGCTATACTGGTCATAATTCGAAGAGATCCCTCGATATGTGCATGTGGTGATCTTGTGCCATTGTATGGAGCTATGTATGGCATCACAAAGTTAGCTAGGAGTGCTTCAGATTCACTTGGCACGAATTTGTCAATATCCAGATATTGCTTGATAGAGGAAGTAGTGGATTTCCTGGAATTCGGGGAAGATTTCTCTAGGTCACTGATCTTCGCCTTTAATGCTGCCAATTCGGCCTCCTATTCTTGCTTCTTTTGAGAATTAGAGGCATTCAAGCTCTCCAAGAAATTAATGAACTCTAGGGTGTTCGGGATTCTTTTAAAGGACCGGGTAATAGCATCATTATTTGCCATCATTTTTTTAGGTTCAGAGTTGGAGAAAAATCTGGCAAGTGACTCAACTGGCGACGAGGGTCTAAGCTTTGGAATATCTTAGACACATTTCAGCCTGCTTCTTTCTTATTTCCAACCTTTTCATAAAAAATAAAATTAGGGCCTCCCATGTTACAAGGATCCTAATGGTTTTTCTAATTATTGAATGAATGGATGTTGTGAATGAATAAACGATGTGTACATGCATGAATGAATGTGTATGTGAAATTCAATTTTTATGGAACATTGAATAGGTTTTGGTCAAACATTTAGGGAATATTTGACAAAGGTTAGGTATTCGGGGATATCAAATAGGGTTATGAGTCTCAAAATTCAAGGAATATCAAATGAGATTGGGTGGTCACATGTAGTGACTGGGTTTAATTAGGTTATTTGCCACATTTATGGAATGTGCAAATTCGAGTGTCTTTCAGGGAAAGTACAACTCAGGAATGTGTCATTTAAGGAATGCACCAAGATTGGGATCATCTAGGATGCCCCTAAGGTCGGATTATTTTGGTTATTCAAGGAATGCCAAAAAGTTTGTGTCTCTGTGGACATTGAATCGAGAATTGCTATGTAGCCTTGGAGTTGGTATAAGTTTGGTCATTCGGGAAATGCCAAAAAGGTTGTGTCTCATTAGACATTGATTTGGAAATCTCCATATTGCTTTGGTTTGGGTATAATTTGGTTATTTGAGGAATGCCAAAAAGGTTTGTACTTTGATGGGTATCATTTCAGCAATCACCGGGTTACCTAGGGGTTAGATATTCGTGAAATTTTTGATAAAAGTTAAGCATTTGAGAAATGCATAACAAAAGGGTAAGTCTTTTATACTCTTGGAATATCAAGCTAGGTCAAGTGATCACTTTAAGTGTCAAGGTTTGGTTAAGTTTTCTTTCATTGAAAGCATAACTCAAAAAGTGTATCATTATATGTATTTACAAAAGTCAGGGTCATGTAGAATGCCCCAAGGTATTTTGGTCAAATCATTGTAGGATTGACTTAGCTATTATATGTCGTGGACATTAATTTGGTAATAAAAAGGTCCCCTTAGTTTTAGTCATTCGAGGAATGCCAAAAGGTCTTTACCTCGTAGTCGGATTTAAGACCACTCGATAGTCAGGATCAACTGACTCACTGGTGGGGATTCGATGACTTATTGGTCATGGTTAGATGACTTGCTAGTTGGGGCTTAATGATATACTAGTCATATATTTGTCAACTCATTGGTCGAGTTTGAATTGACTTGGGGATTGAAGGTGACTTTATTAGTCGGGTGACTCATTGGTTAAATTGACTCGCTGGTCAGGTTTTGAAATGACTTTAATAGTTGGGTGACTCACTGGTCAAGTTTTGAAATGACTTTAATAGTCGGATAACTTGCTAGCCCGGTTCAGATTGGTCTTACGATCAGGTGGGTTGACTCGGTGGTCACCTAAAGGTTGACTCAATAGTTGAAAGTGAGTTGACTCGATGGTAACTCAAAGGATGACTCGTTGCTCCAAGGGTGAGTTAACTCATTGGTCTAAGGGTGAGCTGACTCGCCTGTCACTTGAAGGGGTTGACTCACTAGTCTAAGGGTGAGCTGACTTACAGGTCACTCCAAGGGTTGACTCATTGGTCCAAAGGTGAGCTGACTTGCTAGTCACTCGAAAAGGGGTTGACTCATTGGTCCAAGGGTGAGCTAACTCGCTGGTCAATGGAAAACAGGTTTATGTCTTTTGGCACAAGGGTTGAGTCTAAGTGGACTCACTAGTCTTGGTTAATTTTGGCTTGTGGGTTGAGCCTAGGTGGACTCACTGGTCTTAATTAATTTTAGGTTCCTATAACTAAGGAAATAAAATGGTATGGCACACATCAATGTCGTGGCTGCATAAAGATGTGGTTAGTTTTCACACAATCATGATGTTTATGATGTCTGTTTTAGTTTATTTATATTTAATAAACCTGCACATGTAGCAAATGGTTAGATCATGCCTACCGCCCTTTTAACTCTATTTAGTTACTTCGCTTTAAAGTCAATGGGCAACTTAACGGAGTTTGCTCGCGTGCACTCAAAGTTTTTTAGGTAAACCTATGGGAAAGTGTCTATAGTTCATCAATATGCGGGCTTCGGTCTCAGAATTGGGTGCAATTTGGGTACCCTGCGCCTTTGTATACCGAGTCCTAGTAATCATAAGCCAACCAAAGGAAACTTTTCCACATATAATATACACATGTAGTCTTTCCCTTAAGCTAGCTAGGCCCTCGTATGTTATTCAAGGGGTGTGATTGGATCCATACCCCTCAAGCCCTAAGCAAACTTGGAGATACTTCACCAAAAGGCACCTAAATTGGTTTAAGGGTGAAGAATGCAGATGCTAAGCAATCCTAAAATTTGTGCAATGCAGGAGTTATGAAAAATTCCTTGGTTCTAAAATTTAATTTGAACAACACTTTAATTACTATGTCAAAAAAGAATTTTTATAAACATTGGGTTTTTAGAAACATAATTTATCCCTAGCAAAGTCACCACTATGAGCGGGTAGGCGATTTACGAGGGTTTGCACACGGGTGCGGCGTGAGGGGTGCAATTTGGTTTGGTTTGAGGAAACCGCGGTGTTTGGTTTGGTTAAATGCAGTGACTTTATATAAGCAAAAAATGTGATTATATTGAGAAATATATTTACACATTTTATTTAGGAAAGATATTTTAAAATAAAGCATTTTATTTTATTTAAAAATAGAAATGAAGTAGCCACCCAGTTCAGCTCCACCGGGAATTGGGGTATACTAATCCAAAATGGTATTTTTATATCGAAAAGAAAATGAGATTCTGAGTTCGGACATAATAGTTACTCATGTTGTTCAAATTGTTTGGGTTACTTTTAGAATTTCGGAATTTGTGGTAATTTTTGCGTTACAATGGCTTTATTTAAGAAATAAATTCAAGAAATAAAACAGGCATTATAATGGCCTAATAAATTGATATTTTCTACCGAAATTTTGGAAGAGTAACGGAAGTGCTTGAGGTTTGACCTGAAAACTTGTATAGAGTTTCCTCTCGTCCAGAATGTTTCATCCGTACCTGCGAGCTTATTTAGACATATTATAGCTTAAGTCGCTCCAGTGGCTCACTTGACCAGAGAAATGAATATGCAATATGCAATAATAGAATGATGAAAATGGATTTTAATGAATTTGAAAGTTTGGCTTAGAGCCAATTACCCTCAGTTTACCTTTTCGCCTGTCCAGGATGACTTGAGAGCCAGTGCAAGATCGAAGTTGTCCAGGATTGTGATTTTTGTGGAAAATATGTTTAACCCAAGTTATGGCTATAATCTTGGATTATGCAGGGTTTTGAGAGAAATTGAGTCGTTCTTAGAAGTGTTTTCGTAGAGTTTTAGGGCTTTTAGGACTCCTAAAACTGAAAAAGGATACAAAGGTAATTTTGGAAATTCTGAAATTTTTTTATCTCTTTGAAATGGGGGGGGGGGGGTGACCCCGTATTTATAATAAGGAGGTAATTAGCCGGCGGGCTAATTACATGGGTAATTAGTCGGTGAGCTAATTACCTATCTGATAAGATTTTACATCAGATCCTATAAAATCTTGCCAGATCTCGGTAAGATTTGATTTTTTTTATTGTAGATAGGTAATTACCTGACGAGAGGATTCCCTATGTTTGACCAAATTTTGACGATTTGATTTTTTTTAGTAGAAAATGCTAAATCGGAGCTTCCCTAGAATGTGGATTTTAAAATTTTGGATTTTGGTTGACAATTCGGTCCTTTTTTAGCTCTTTTTGTCTGATCGCTGAATGAAATAGGCATTATTCCTCATAGGGCCAAGTGGACCGTCCTAACACCCCTTCTCCGGGGTTCACAAACTTTGCCTATATCAATTTGTACCATGATGTTCAGGAGATCCTCATATGCTTTAGCCAGGTGACCAGAACTGACATGATATACGCAGAAATTGCCCCTCTCCTCAGGCTTTGACTGAACATGTGATTGGAGGTGATCAATCAACTTATACTTTTTCAGCTTCTTCAAAAGGCTCAATAGAGGAGTACCCCAAGGTGAGATATCATCGAGAGTCATAGGATAAACCATCTAATCGTGAGTCATACCATAGGGTAAACCCATAAAGTAAGGGAGGATTGTCCCCTTTGGCATAACCACAAAGTTAGGTAACTAACTCAGTCCTTATTATGGTGAACTTGTAACATGGCCTCTTGATGAAACAGATGAGATGCGTTACTGATTGTAAGAAGCATTGGGTTCATTAGCTTAGTAGATCGACCGAGTTGAGCCATGGATGAACTTGAGACTTATCAAATCTTGAACTAAGGTGGTAACCAAATGATCAGTACATGCATGGGATGCGTTATGCATGCATAAATTACAATAATGCATGGCTGGGATAATTACAGGGGAACGTAACATAACACATGCAAAGCGATCAATTTCTTCCTTGTTTCTCCAACTGAGTCTGAGGGTGTTCTTCTTTAGTCTAATCTCACGCAGAAATCAAGGTACCTAGAAGGTAAAATTCTAAGGCTTTTGATAAGAATGACATAGGGACATATCAGAAGTTTGATGTAGAAGGTTCCCATCAAATAAAGCCTCTTTTAGAGGAAGATAGTAATGAGTGCTCTACCCACTAGAGTGTCCCCAATTTTTGGTGGGCATGGGTTACACCTTCACGAGTGTTGCAGAAATAATAGGGAACCTTAAGCTAGTAGTAGAAGAAGAGCACATCTAACTAAAGAGAGAAGGAGATGAGAAGATAGAGTGCGATAATTTTCCCAAATGATGAAAAAGAAAACGGGTTCAATTAAGTAAATAATTTTTGGTGCTCATCTTAATCTTTTAAGCTTTTAAAACAAACCTAAAATTTTCAAGTTAATAGTGTATTCCCAATAGAGTTGCCACTGTGAGGTGTCAATGACGTATGGGTCTCCCTAAGCGCCTATTTGAGAGGCGAGGCCAATTGGAGGTTGGTTAGATTTAGGCATGATAAAACATTTTTAGTTAAAGTTTGCACAATAAAGCCAATTTTAATGACTAAAAGAATTGAGACGCAAATCTCGATATAAATGATAGAGTCCCCACCCAAGTTGTTTACTTGGGAAATAGTTTTAGTAAGGTTCCCTCTCTGTGGGAGACTCAAACCTATTAGATCAAAGATTCAGGTATCGAATGAGTCACTTATTTCTCATGTAGTTAATTCAAATTTCATTCACCGCAAAAAAATCCATTTTCTTTTCATCATTTGGGGAATTATCATAGAAATCCTATTTCTACACTCTTTCACACTCGTTACATACGTTTACATATTACAATAAAAGTACAAGCAATAAATGGGGGAATAAAAATTACAACTGAGGGAAAATGGGGAATTGCAAGAGAACCTATACATTTGTTCTAAGTCATAAAATAAAATGAAAATAAATTCCCCTACATCCGTAAAGATTAGCACAGTTTATAGCACATCACAAGTCAACATTTTATTAGGAAAAATGTGTGGCATTTTTACAATCGATAGTGCCCGAGTGGCTTCTAAGATCGGAAAGAAATAACGGGTCTACAACATATTTTGTTCTAAAAACACATTTTAGCTTTTGTGGGATGATTTACGAGAGTATTAGTGAAAATGATCGCATGGCATATGGTGAGTTGGATTGATTTTTAACCTAATTAAAATGAGTTCTAGATTCTACCTGGGGCTGGTACCTGTACGGGTAGGTAAGACCCATACGACTCCCAAGGAGGATCGTTACGGGTATGGTGTACCCCGTACGGGTCTTGTCTGGTCTAAGTAGAAGCTTATTAACAAAATAATGGCAGGAAAATAAAATAAAAAGGGATTTCCCTCCGTATGAGTATGGCGCACCGATCTAATACTCTTGGGTATATGCGGTGACAATAAGGCTCATATGGGTTAGGACCAGACCCGAAATAAGAAATAGGAGGAGTAGATATAATAGAGGAGGCAGAGAATAACAACAATAAAATAACTGAAATATGAGTCTCTTTGAAACTCAGGAGCATTACCTTTGCGGCGTGAATACACTTTGAGGCGATCCCTTTACTATTGATAGAGTCTGGCCAAAGTAGACGGTGAAATAGGGCTATTTAATTGAGTATTTATGTGGACAGAACTTCCTCTAAATCCTAATAAATGAAGTTAGGAATGAATAAAATGTGAACAAAACCTCAAAGAATGGGTTTTCTCCTTATTTTATACCTCTTATACTATACCTATAGAAATTGCTAGAACCTTACTATAATTTCTCTATTGTATATTTTTCATATGAATTGCATGTTAGAATGAGAGGAAAAGGCCCTATTTATAGGGTGAGAGTTAGGTATGAATGCAATAAACTGCATTCAAGACCTGCCTTTTCCCAAAAAAGGTAAGGGATTACTTCCAAAAGAGTCTGATCAGGCAACTAGAGGACACCTATACAGGTAGAGCCCTACCCATACAGGTACTAGGGGACCCATACGGGTCCCCTCCAAGCATATGGAAAGTAATCACCCGTATGGGGTCTGACAGTGGATCCGTACTAGTAGATAGAACCTGTACAGGTACTTAAGGGCTGACTAGGTCTCCGGGCTTTAGCCAAACTCAACTCTACAGTAGTAGGAACACCTTTGACGGATAACACCTGCAAGTATTGCATCATATAGCTCTCACCATAGTTTCGTGAGAAAGATCGTTAAAATCCAATGCTCACACCCGGATGTGATGCCCTTTCCAGATTTAATTATGGCTTCAGGGATGAATTTTTATAAGCTTTCAAACTTGCTATCATTATACTCTTTAAGCTCAGTCTTTGAATCAGTATATAAAGAAGTCATTTGGCCCATGATAGTTGCACAGTTATTGTCTACTCCGTTGATTGCTTGAATTGTAGAGAGATTTACTTCTGCAATATTGGTGGTTAATTGATTTAGTACCAGAGTGATTTTAGAAAGGGAAGATTCTGTAACTTGTTCAGAGGAAGGGAAATCATCCACTTTTGTAGCTATATTTTAGAGGGAGCCCTTGATTTTCCCTAATTCTTTATTGATATCCGAAGTTAAGTAGTTGTCTTTTGTCTAATTCTCTATGGATTTTAACCGATCACATTTGTTTCGAAGACTTTATTTGATATCCCCTTTTCTATACCCTTCAACTATAGCTTCCTCAATCATCTTAATTGCTACTCTCAATTTTTTAGCTTTGGTGGGTTTGGGATAAATAGTTGGCCTGTTTAGGATGCTATCTGAGGAGGAGGTTTATTCAGACCTAGAGATGTTTCCAGATTCTTTTGATCTATAAGATTCTTCTCCACTACTATCTATTCTCTTCTTTTGTTCATACATCCTTCCCTCCGGAGTAGCCTCGCTCTTTAAGTCCACTTTAGAAGTGTGCTCAGTGAGTCCCGGACTAGTTCCCTCCTCCAAAGCATTAAGCCTCAGGATAGACTGAATTTCCTTAGATGTAGTTTGGATTTCTGCACCTAAGTTTTCTTGAGTTTCATTACCATCACCAGGCAGATTATCAGCAGCATTAGAATAATTTGAGATGGGGATTACCTTAATTATTTATTGTTTCTTAGTATGCTCTGCTTTAGTTTGCTCAACTATCCCAGTATCTAGAAGACTGGCATTATCCTCAGTCACCCCTTCATTTACCTTTACAGGACTTTTAGCTCTTGCTTCTTCTTCTTGACCCGGAATGGTGGTAGTGTCCTCACCATCCCCTCTAGTTTCCTTTTCAGGACTTTTCATATCAACTACCTTGGGCTCAGAACTCAATTAATTATCCGGAAGAGATTCATTTTTGGCCTTAAATATGAACATATCTTCATTTGGATATTCACTTTGTTTTAGGAGTGCAAGGTCTATTGAATCAAAAAGGATGGCTGGACTAGGAGTTGTAGTTCCGAAAGAGCCTCTAGGTCCCTCAAATGTGAGTTGGTTGAATTTCATATTGTCTTTAACATCAGCCATCATGTCCTCATACTAAGGATCCTCCAGAACAATGTTGTCTGAAAGGATGGGTTTCCCAATAACCATAATCTCCTTGCCCTCGCTTAGACCTATTGGTTCTATGCTTTTGAGAGTTGGCTCTTTGATGGTGATACTAGTAGCAGTTATTTTTATAGATAATTTTGCCCTTTTAGCCTTTAGAGCTTCATTAAAAGTGGATCCTTTCTGGGTGAACTACTTCTTTGAGACAGAGACATCCTCCTTCTTCAAGATATCCTCAATTTTTTTCTTCTGCCCTTGCTTCCATCCTCTTCCGATTGCATCAGCCGCTTCTATAATTCTCTCAGTAGCTTCCAGTTCATAAATTGGCTTTATCTTTTTAGCAGCCGATTTAATGAGCCTACCTTTCTTAAGATTTTCTGGGGTTGACTTTAGCAGCTGAGTGAGAGCGAGAGCATCTTTATTCACTTTCTCAATCTCTTCCATAATAGGCTTGAGATTGATTTTTCGTTGAGCCCTAGGTTTGGTAGTTCAAGCTCTCTTAGTTTTTGGAGCAATTTCCACTTCGGCCTTTTATACCCCACTTTTCTCTTTTCTCTCCTCCCTCTATCTAATGGCTTTAGATCTATTGATTCCTCCTCAGTGACATCAATTCCATTTTTAACCAAGATTTTAGGATAAGGCCCCTATGAGTATATTTGTGTTGCCTGATGAAACGAATTAGAAGTACTGGCATATTGATTACTACACACTCTACCCAATGCTAGAGGATAAAGTGTCGGAATGAGGATACTATGGTGAGAGAGCCCTTCTAGATCAGCACAAATTTAGCCAGTATAAACTACAAAAATCTGAGAGTCTCTAGCCCGTAAGTGGAGAATTTATCTCTAAAATACTTCAGTGGAAGCCATTTCATTAGTTCATACTTCACTTTTTGTTCATCTCCATCTGTTCTTAGTATAACTCCATCATTCTTCATTTTAAAGTGGGTTACAAAGAACTCCTGAGTCAGAGTTATCTCCTTGCCATCTACAATGGTTTGGAGAGCGTTGTAGTAGTTGTCAGCTTTGAGATTATCATAAAATTTCTTTACGAATATAGGATTGGTTGGGTTATGCCTTTTGAGGAAGGTTTTTAACCCTCAATCTCTAAGGAGTTGATTGAAGGGGTCTGTTTAAAATAGATAGTCATCTCCTAAGAAATCAAAAGGAATAATGGTATCTGAGGCAATTTTATTTACGGGGATAAAGTCAGAATCTTGGGAATCTTCCACTTTAAAGATATTCTTAGGAGGAGGAGTGGTTTTAACTTGAGTGTTGGTGTTGGCCATTTGGGAAATTTTTAAAAAGAAGGTTCGGGAATTTAGGGTTTTGAGAAGAAATTTGTAGAGTAACAGTGAGATTGTTGCTCATGTCAGAAAGAAGAGGGATTTTGGGGGTGTTTATGGAATTCCCAATGTGAGGGTAGTTTGGTAATCTGGATGTAGTTAAACTTAACTGGATTGATGATATGGCAGGTAAAAATGAGGAGAGAGAGAGAGAGAGGCAAATAGCATTTAAACCATAGAATTGGAATTGTCTAATGTTTAAGACAATTATGAATTTTACAGCGCGTGGACTGCCCACTAAACATTTGAAATTCAAAACATGTACAGGTACCTTTTGCACTTTTACTACCATTTGTCAATCCTGTCTGCTGAGTTGGCAATATTCCTACCGGATCCGGTGATTTGAATATTTCTTCTTTATTCCTGAATTTCCTAACTTGTAGAATACCAAACTAGCTCCAAAATATCTTCAGGGTCTATCTTCAAATAGGTTTAGAAATTCCAATTGACTTTGTTTGCTTGTTAAATGGATCTTTACTTAATGGCTTAGTAAAGATATCTGCCCTTTACTCATTTATTAGAATGTAGACAAATGCAACATCCTTCTTCATTACATGATCCCAGATGAAATGATGTCTGATGTTGACATGCTTCATCCTACTATGGAGAACTGGATTCTTTGACACATCAATTACACTTTTATCATCACACATAACATCCAAACATTCAGATTGAGCTCTATAATCTTCCAATTATTGCTTGATCCATAAGAGCTAATCAACACAACTTCTAGCTGCTATCTATTCTGCTTTTATACCTGATAAGGCAACTGAAGTTTGCTTCTTACTATACCCTGACACTAATCAATCTCCAAGAAAGTGGCAGCCTACAGATGTACTCTTCCTTTCAAGAGCGTCTCTGCCATAGTCTGCATCAGTAAAGCCTTGTAGTGTGAAGTTTCCATTACTAGGATACCATAGCCCAACTTTAGTGGTTCGTAGAAGATATCTAAGAATTCTCTTCATTAACTTTAGATGTGAATCCTTTGGATTGGCCTGATATCTTACACAGTAGTAGACTGCATAGGATATGTTAGGTCTACTAGTTATCAAGTACAACAACGATCCAATCATCCATCTATAAATTTCTAATCTACATATTTCCCTTCATAATCCTTTGAAAGGACTGTATCTAATCCCCTGGGGGTGGACATAGGCTTGCTCTTGTTCCTTTCAAACTTCTTAAAAATCTCCTTGGTGTATTTGGATTGTGTGAGGTGTTAATGACGTGTGGGTCTCCCTTGGCGCCTGGGTGAGAGGCGGGGCCCACTGGGGGTTGGTTGGATTTAGGCGTTATTAAACTTTTTTAGTTAAAGTTCGCAAAATTTAGTCAATGTTAAGGGGTAAAAGAATCGAGACCTAAATCTCGATACAAATGATAGAGTTGCCACCTAAGTTGTCTACTTGGGAAAGAGTTTTGGTATGGTTCTAATTGGGCGGGAGGCTCATACCTTTTGGATCAGAGATTCGTGTATTGGATGAGTCACTTATTTCTCATTTAGTATATTCAAAATTACATTCGCCACATAAAACCATTTTGTTTTCATCATTTGGTGAACTATTACAGAAAGTATATTTTTCTACACTCTTTCATGTATTCAATAGTTTATAATAAAGCACAAGCAGTAAAAGGGGGAAAAAAAATTACAATCGGGGGAAATGTGGGAATCTCGAGGAACCTATATATTTGTTCTAAGTTATAAAATAAAATAAAAATAAATTCCTTTGCATCCATAAAGATTAGCACAGTTTATACCATGTCATAAGTCAGCATTTTATTTAGGAAAAATGTGATTATGTTAGTGTGGTAGTTTTGCAATTGATAGTGCCCGGACGGCTTATAGGATCGGAGAGAAATAAATGGTTTGCAGCATATTTTGTTACGAAAAAACATTTTAACTTTAGTTATTTGATTTATCGAATTATTAGTGAAATTGATCGCATGGCAAATGGTGATGCTGATTGATTTTATCAATTAAAAAGGGAACTGTGGGTTCTATCTAGCGGCCAGTACCCATATGGGTGCGTTAGAACCCGTACGGCTACTTGGCAGGATCGGTACGAGTATGGGGGACCTGTATGGGTCCTGTCTGGTCCCAAGAGGAACCTCAGTTTAATTTAATAACCAGATTTATAGAGGAGAAATGAAATGGGATTTCCTTCCATATGAGTATGGCGCACCGGTTTGATGTACCTAAGGACATAAGGTGCCAATAAGGCTTATATGGGTTAGGATCAGTCCCAAAATAGGAATAAAAGAACACACATAGTTGAATAGATGTACAGTGATAAATAAATAATTAAGATGCAAGTCTCTTTGAAACTCAGGACCACTTCAGAGCTATTCCATTGCCGAATGGAAATGTTGTAAAATTAGATGATGAAATGATGGATTTAGAATTATTTTAGGTGAGTGTTTGTGTGGACAGAACCACCCCTAATCCTAAACATGAAGCTAGAGAGAAATAAAATGTGAACAAAACCAATGTGGAATGGTTTTCCCCCTATTTTATAAGTTCCATACGTTTCCTATCCCCTTTTTATAACCTTCGGAACTTGCTAGAACCATGTTCTTATATCAGTATTTTATTCTAATATTTTTCTCCTCAATTGTTCTACCTTTGAAATGAGGAGAAATGCCTCCTATTTATAAGGGGAAACTAGGTATAAACGCATTAAATGGCTGATTTTATGCATTTATGGCATATTATATTTGTTTATGGTAGATTATATTCATCTGGGGGACTGGTATAGGTGGCCTAGAATCTGTACGGGTCCCTTTAGGACTAAATTAGCCAGTTTTAGAAGTTTTTAGACCGGTACGGGTGGCTTGGACATGTACAGGTCCGTCCTCCAGACCCTTATGAGAGTCTGACTGGTTGACCCATACGGCTCTAGGTCGACCAAGATGTATCCATATGCACCAGTACGGACTGGTCCAACCAATTTTGCCCAAAACTACCCAAAACTGTCCTAAACTACCCAAAATCAACCAGTTTTGACTGGTTTTGACCTAATTTGACCATTTTAGACCTTTTAGGGCTTAGGTACTAGTTTTCTAAGGTTTAGGTTTGACAAAGCTTGTCCAAACTTCATTAAAACTACTCCAAGTAGATAACACCTGTATAAGGATGCATTATATAGCCCTCATCATCGTTTCATGAGAAGGATCGTTAAAATCCAGTGCTCATAGTCTGTCCCTCATGGGATCATTGTAGATAAGAATCTTTATGATCTCACAATATAAGCGAGGGTTTAGAAATCATACCTTAGGTGATGACATGGGTGAGTTCCTTTCTTAAGGTGAACTTCTTTCTTGGGTGACCCCTTCTTGAGGCAGACGATTTTCCTTGCCAATGTGTCTCCCTTTCTTGAGGCGATGACTTTCCTTGCTAATGCGTATCCTTTTCTCGAGGTGGATGACTTTCCTTGAATGCTTCTTATCCCTAGTGACTTTACTAGGGGAAGGTGTGTGTCCCTTTCTTAAGGCGGATCGACTTTTCCAACTGATGTATCCCTTTCCTAAGGCAGATGACTCTCCTACTGGTGTTGTATCCCTTTTCTAAGGTAGATCGACTTTCTTGACTTAAGTATCCATCTCCTAGGGTGGATGACTTTCTCGAATGGTGATGTCAAGTGACCTGTAAAAAGACAACAATCAAACACCGAGTTAGTCATTGTCTAAGTAGACACATCTTTATTCTTGATTGACTTTGAGAATAAAGATGTGTAGATGGGGGGTTAGCCCCTAAATAAACTGTAAACTGAGTGTGAGAAATGTCAGGTTTGGCCTGATTGCTTTAGGGATGGAATGCCCCTTAAAGGGTGCCTCTGGGGGGAATGCCCCTTTACAGGCTCGATGATGGGGGGATGCCCCTAGATCGACTGATTCCATTATTGGGGAATGTGAGGATGCCCCTAGATTGGCTGATTCCACTACTAGGGAATAGGGGGATGGCCCTTGGTTGACTCCACTGCTGGAGAGTAGATTAACATTCTTTGGTGAACTATTTTTTATTAGGGAATTATTTCCTTACAAGACTCAATTATTAGGGAAATTTTCCTATATTTGAATGGACTTGGATATAAAAATTATCCTTGTTAGTGATCAATTCAAAAATGGCTAACCTTGATTCTTGAATGCCCTTCGTGATGACAAAAATTTTGCCCCCTTCAATCAAGAATCAAGGTAAGCTAGGGCTTTTGCTCCTATCTAACTGAAACATGGAGTTTAGGAGAAGTGAGGTCGGCCCTGAGTTTGGACTAGATGTGCCCTTGGTGTGCTCCTTCTACTGGCTAGCACTCTCTCTTAGTAAGAAATCCTGCTTTGAAAATGGAAGTGAGTGCCCGTATGCTTGCTGGGGATGGGCTTGAGTTAAGCCTGAGTCTAACCAGTTTTCCCTTGTAAAGGCCTTTATAATATCGTGATCTGGGGGGGTTCCTTCCTTGAGGCAAACACCTCTCCTTGGTGTTCTTTTCTTAAGGCAAGCATCTCTCCTTTGTTGTGCGTATCCGTTTCTTAACGCGGATGACTTCCCTTTAATAGATGCTGGTGTATCCCTTTTCTAAGGCGAATGACTTCTCCTCGTATCCCTTTCTCAAGGTGGATCAAATTTCCTGGTTGATATTGCATCCCTTTCCTAAGGTGAATGATTCTCCTACTAATGATGTATCCCTTTCTTAAGGCGGATGACTCTCTACTGCTGGTGTATCCCTTTCTTAAGGCGGATGACTCTCCTGCTAATGATGTATCCCTTTCTTAAGGTGGATGACTCTTCTACTACTAGTGCATCCCTTTCTTAAGGCAGATGACTCTCCTGCTACTGGTGTATCCCATTCTTAAGATGGATGACTCTCCTACTAATGATGTATCCCTTTCTTAAGGTGTATGACTCTCTTGCTGCTGGTTCATCCCTTTCTTGAGGCGGATGACTCTTCTCCTAGTGGTATTGAGCTACCTACCAAAAAAAAATAAAAATACTAGGTTAGTTACTATCTAAAATGTCATGTCTTAATTCTTGATTGACTTTATGGTTAACAAAAATTTTTGCCCCTTCAATCAAGAATGAAGATAAGTGGATCCCTGATGAAATGTAAACTAAGTTTAGATTGTTGGGTTTGGCCCAATTGTTTTGAACTGGAATGCCCCTTCGAGGGTGCCCCTAGGGGAGCTGACAAATATAGTCATTACATTGCTAGTCCATTTGGATCATTTGAGAGAAATTGCTCAAGGGGAATTCATTTGTTTAGAGGAAGGTGTTCCTGGGACATCTTAGCTGCTGGGGAGTATCCTTGGAAACCACCTCGAGAAAGCTTAACTAGTTAGAGGATGCCCCTTGGATACTAATCTGACTAGGGGAATGGTTCCTTTAACCATCAAGACATCGATGATAGAGATTGGCCTCTTGTGGGGATAAGGGGGATGCCCCTTGAATGTTCCGTCTATTAGGGAAAGATCTATTCTGATATGGATGCTCTGTTGGAGAAAAAGTGCCCCTTTGGCTGGCATTCAGGTTTTATCTTATCTGATAGTGCATTTACTTTGTGAAGGTCATTTGAGACACTTAGGATATGATGGTCACCCATAAGAATATTGAGCGGATGCGGGGCCAACATGGATGATCATCCCTTCGTGCTGGAGTCTCCTCTCCCCCCAGAGTGGTATTTTGGCGAGCAGGTCCGAGGATGGAAGGCCAATGCTGATATGGAGAGAGCAATCCTTCCCTCTATCCTAGTGGGGGCCTTCTGCATCCATCTAATGCTTGATATGGATCAGGGGTTGTATTTGTTAGGTGAGGGGTCCTAATGATGTCAGTAGGGGGCTCCTATGCTAAGCTCATCAACTCTTCGCTCCTTCCTCTCTGCTTTTATTTTGCCCTTATAATAACTACTTGGAATACCCTATTCTAATATGGTTTTCTCTCTCAGGGTGACCGTAGCTGAGGCAAAGAGGATTGCTAGGGGTTTCTCCTATGTTCGGGACTTATTGCTAGCTTAGGAAGAACTAGCCTTAGTAAGTTTCTTTTACCTGCAAAATTAACAAACTATACATGCCATGACATTTATATATGGTCATGGATCATGGTAAGACCGCTTAGGACTTGGATGCTTCTATGGAGAGAGCTAGGTTCTTGGAGGAATAGCTGTGAATAGCCAATACTGAGGCCGATCGGGTTAGGCCATTGGAGGAGAAGTTGAAAGAGGGATAGAGTGAATAAAGCAGAGACTGCTTGGGCAAGGGCCAAGGTTAAGGTGTTGCGGGCTTATCTGGCTCAGATGGTTGAGGGTAAGTAGATACCTAAGCCATCTGATTCTTCTTCAGAGGAGGATAGTTTGGCTTGTTGGGTGGTGCTAGTAGTCACTTAGGTGGTGGGAGCTAAGCAAGAGGTGGAGCAACGAGAAGAGGAGATTAGTATTGCCGCTAGAAGTATAGTAGGAGCTTTAGAGACCAAGGTTCCTAATCTACCTACTATGGATGCTGGTGGGGCAGAGAATCATATGACGATAGATAAGGATGACCTACTGGCAGATGTACATGACTAGACTCAAGATGAGCACTAGGGACAAGACCCCCCCAATAGCTTAGATTAGGTTGTGCTTTTCTTACTTGTCTTAGTCCTTGACTGATCCTTTGCCTTGAGGATATTATTGTCTTGTCCTTCTTTAATAAAGGCTTAAATTATTGGTGAATTGGCTAGTAACAAAACTTTTAAAGCTCTAGATTACTGAAAGACTGCCTGACTAAGACCGACGAGTACTAATATAATTTGGATGAGATCCATATGCCTATTGGGGACCCATTTGATTTGGGACTAGGGTTATATTGAACCTGAGTCTAACTGGACTGCCCCTATAAAGGCCTTTATATTGTTGTTGTGCTTTTCTCTGGTGAGAACATTATCTTGAATCTGAAAAGAGGGTCTGTACGCTTTTGTAAACTCGTACAGGTTTATATGGATGCCTATACTTCTTTATACTAGTGATTTGATCAGATGAGATACATTCTTTGCATATTAGGAGAATGTGTTCTTGAGGTGTCCAAACTGTAACATGGTGCAAGCTGGATGATGCTACTGGAAGCACTTGGTGATTTTAATTTGATTTCTAACTTTTGCATAGATTCCTTGATGTGATGCAAAATATCAAACTGATTTTGTATTTTTATTTTCTTTCTTAAGTTTCAGTTGAACTATCCTTGGTAGCTCAGTTCAGTAGACTTTTTTTGACTTTAGCATAAGCCTTATTTCTTTTGTGGCATTGAGCGGACGAAATTTCAGATGGGCTGTGAAGCCGGGCCGGAGGAACGATCCCTTGAAATTAATGCGATCGTGATTATCGAAAATGGTTTTGCATATTTTAGTGTTTAAAAGATACGAGATCAAAATCCCATACTTAAAATAGAGTCACCACCCGATTTAGCTCAATCGGGAAATTTTGGTATGATTTTCCCACAGAGGGGTGGACAATACCTTAAGTAGAGATTCCGAGTTCAGATGATGTTATCTATTCTATATAGGCCAAGTTAAAAGTTTCATCCGTTCTTAATAGGCTTTAATCCACCGTATTTATTGTGTTTTCAATTTATATGTTATGTTCCCGCATTTTAGCAAGCAATCAAAGCGATAAATAAATTATTATAGTCATCCAAAAATGAATGTGGAAATTAAAACTATTACAAGGCTTGCAAATCCTATACATTTGTCTATACAATAAATAAAATACCAAAAGGCCTAGACATATATCTAACCTAAATCTACCTACACAAAAAGGATAGCACAGATACGACATGTTGTATGAGATATATCATATATAGCGGCGCCCCCGGCAGCCCCTCATGGGGTCCAAGGGGCAATGCCTCTCACGGGGTCAAGGGGCGGTAGCCCATCGCGAGGTTCTAGGGTAGTAACCTGGATGGGGTCTGGAGGTAGAGCCCCCGGCTGGGGTCGAGCTACCAGGTTAGCTCAATTATTTTTATTTTTTAATAAAAGTTTCGTTTAAAAAATTCATTTTCTAAACAAATTTTAGGGAAAAGTCCATTTTGGACATGATTATTATTTTAACTGAATTATTAGTGAAAATGCCATATATTATGAGGTTTGGACCATTTTTAGGGAATTCTAAATTCCCGTCTTGATACTATACATGCAAAAAATAAAAAAAACAAGAAATCCAGGTCAAAGGGCAGTATACAAGGCTACTGCCTAGAAGCCCATGCTACCGGCGGCATGGGTGATGTCGTCGGTGGCCTGAGTGAGGCCATCAGCGGCTTTAATGCCTGCGGTTTCAAATGGAGCTGCCGTCGGCATGGGTGATACCCCCAATGGTTTCAAAATCTACAGAAATAGATTTAGAAGGTTGGAAACCACTAAAAACTCCAAAAAAAAACCCAAAATAATAAATAGCACAATAAACGATAAGAATAAATGCCAAAGAGCTCTTGAGACTCAAGAATTTACCTCGGGGACCTGAATCCACCTCTTCCTGTTCCAAAGACACCTCCGGGAAGCTCAAAATGACAATTTGGTTAGTGATTTAAAGATTAAGCAATGGTTGTCGCTAAAAATCCTACTAGATTGATTTTAACCTAGGATTTTTACAGATTTTAAGTTTATCCTAAGAGATTAGATGAAGAAAAACCAAGAAAACACTAATTTAATCCATTTTCTCACCTTTTCTTCCCTTTCTTTAAAATTACTCTTTCTCACTCTAAAACCTCTCAATCTTTCCTACTGATGTTCCCTCCTTTCCAACCCCCTCTTTTGGGTGTTTTAAGGCTGAAAAATGAGTCAAAACCAACTTTTGGCGATTATCCGATGGGTTTCAAGAAAAAGCATAAAGTGTAGTATGCCGGTAGTGGCTTATACCATCGCTACTATGGCTAAGGTAGCGTGGCAGCATGGATGATATCATCGACAGCTTCGCGCCCCTACTGGCAGACTGCCAAATGGGCCCACAGCCTAAAATAGGTGAAAAGGGGGAAAAGCGAGTCAAAAGCTGTTTTTTGAATTTTTAGGGTATTTTAATATATTTTTGGATATTTTAAGTTATAATGAGATACCTTGGGTGAGAATCATCGGTTCGAGCTTCCATAAACGCTTAGTTGGACACGCTAAACTGAATTCAAACATTAATAAATATTTGAAAAGAATTTTTAATGAGGATTAAAATTTAAACATACGTCATCATCGTCTCGCAGGAGGGACTGTAAAATCCTATGCTTACAGTGGCTTATTAGTATTTTGTTTTTTGTTGAATGATACGGGTAGTACAGATGATAACAAAGAGAACAAAATGTAGAGAAGAAACTGATGTTCACATACTTACAATTATTTCACCAAAACACATGCACGTATTCATAAGACCAGGATTCTTAGCAGATCATGACATGTTCATCGATTAAATTAAATTTGAATGCATAGGCAATGGTAATAGTTTCCAATGGCTAACCCTTACCTACTTTTTGGTCCTTTTACAGATTTTCCAGAAAGCAATTGATGTTTTTCTCTAGATACCCTAACTTTTGCCTAAGCCGCCCTTTTCGAGTTTTTAACTTAGCGGGCTTTATTTTCAGGTTGGAGTACCCTAACGTTTGCCTGACCGGTTTGTGGAATACTGATCAGCGGGTTGCACCCTAATTTTTGCCCGAGTAGTAGAGGACCACTCATCGGGTGATTTATTCCATATTTGTGCTGATTTTTTGTGATTTAGCTCCTTTAACCTAGACATGACAGTGCTTAAGCCTATCTTAATTCACTGGATTCACAAATTCATTTCCATCCATGTCCATGAGCTTAATTCCTCCTTTACTAAAGACTTTCTTAACAATGAACTTCCTAATTAGGCCCAAACTTGCCCCTAGTATTAGTATTGACTTGGCATAGCTATTTAGGAACCAAACCACCCACCTTGAGGGGTTACTTTGGGTATATGACTCTATTGTTGTAAGCTTGGGCCATTTAGTGTTGGAATGAACATGTTCTTCTCTTTTGTAAAAGGAGGTCATGTTATTATGGAGGCTTAGGATCAATATGTAGGGTGAGGGGTCTTCTTTCTTTTGAACAAATAGGGGAAGCATTTTCAGAGGGATATTTTGATGGGAATTTAGGTCCAAGGGAGGTACCTACATTGCTAAGAAATGCCCATTTATTGGATGTGGTAGTTTACCCTTTTGAAGGTTTTGGAAGAGCATTGGATTTAAGCTCACATTGATTTTTGATTTGTGTTGTAATAACTTTTCCTTCAACGGTACTTTTGGCATGGAGTATGTCTTCCCCCTTTTTTTGGGCTCTATGTTTTCTTTCTTAGTGATGTGTATCGTCCTCCCCCTCATGGAAAAAGATAAGCCAAGACCTAAGGCTATCATGTTTGTTAAGCACTTTTACCAACTCTCTTTTTTTGTGGTAAGTTTCAACCATTGGAAACTTTATTCAATTGTGATGTACTCAAATTCAATTTATTTGGTAAACATGATGAAATTTTTTAAGAATGTTAGTTTTATCAGTGTATGATATCTTTAAGAATGAAATGCTCAAACATAATGTGAATGCATCAATTTGTATATGATATGCTTCATAAGTGCATTTTTCATCAGCAACGTTTAGAGGTTACCTTATCCTCGAAATCATCCTCCATATGAGAAGGGTCTTCATTATTAATCTTGGTAGGATCCATCGGTGAATTGGTAGTCTCCCAATCCTGAGCTTCTACTTGTATTAGCACCAGTCCTCTTTGTGTTTGATCAAGGTCCTCCAATTCCTCTATTTTTCCCACTTTTCCGCCTTTTCGGGGATCCAATCATCCCCTATTGTGGCTTAGACTAGAGCTGAAGGTTGTTAAGCATTTATAGTCACACCAAAGGGTAGACCTATTGGATGATGGAAGGTTGTCCGCTACTCAGTTAGGACCTTGGCTAGATCCCCAAAACTTTAACAGCACGAATCCTTGGCTAGACTAAATAGACCGACTGACGGCTGGCAAAACTATCATACTTCTGGACTAAAAAGGATTGCCAAACTAACCATACATACCAACTGAACCTAAACTATTTGAACTGACTGGATTATAGATTACTAAGAGATGGAGGTAGAGATTCAACCCTTAATTGAACTGAATTTGGTTGAGTAGAAACTCAAATCCGGACCAAATGAACTTGAGATTGTTGCAAAGGTTTGACTCTTCACGCTAAGGTGGGAACTAAATGATCAATATATGCATGGGTTTGACTATGCATGAGGCATGTACAATGATGCATGGTTGGGTTAATATATAAAGATAGAGTGTAATAATTTTTCCAAATGATAAAAAAGAAAGCGGGTTGAATTGAGTAAATGATTTTTGGTTCTCATCTTAATCTTTTAAGCTTTTAAAATAATCCAAAATTTTGTAAGTTAAGAGATTATATCCCCAGTAGAGTCACCACTGTGAGTTGTTGATGATGTGTGGGTCTCCCTTAGCGCTTGGGTGAGAGGCGGTGCCCACTAGGGGTTGGTTGGATTTAGGCGTGATGAAACCTTTTTAGTTCAAGTTCACACAATTTAGCCAATTTTAATGAACAAAAGAATCGAGACCTAAATCTCGATACAAATGATAGAGTTGCCACCCAAGTTGTCTCATTGGGCGGGAGACTCATACCTTTTGGATCAGAGATTCAAGTATCGGATGAGTCACTTATTTCTTATTTAGTTAATTCAAAATTACATTCGCCGTATAACACTGTTTTCTTTTCATCATTAGGTGAATTATTACAGAAAGTCAATTTTTCTACACTCTTTCATGCATTCAACAGTTTTTAATAATGCACAAGTAATAAAAAAGGGGAACAAAAATTACAACCGGGGGAAATGGGGGAACGCGAGGAACCTATACATTTATTCTAAGTTATAAAACAAAAAAAAATAAATTCCCCTGCAACTACAAAGATTAGCATAGTATATAGCACGTCATAAGTTGGTATTTCATTTAGGAAAAATATGATTATGTTAGCGTAGCGGTTTTATGGTCGATAGTTCCCGGACGGCTTCTAGGATCGGAGAGAAATAACTGCTTTGTAGCATATTTTATTATGAAAACACATTTTAATTTTAGTAGTCTGATTTACTAGATTATTAGTGAAACTGATTGCATGGAAAATGGTGATGTTGATTGATTTTACTAATTAAAAAGGGAACTGTGGGTTCTATCTGAGGCCAGTACCCGTACAGGTGGGTATAGGCCCCTACGACTACTAGGGAGGACCGTATGGGTATGGAGGACCTGTAAGGGTCCTATCTAGTCCCGGGCAGAAACTCAGTTTAATTTAACAAGCCGATTTATGGACGAGAAATAAAATAAAAATGGGATTTCCTTCTGTATGAGTATGGCGCACCAGTTTGATGTGCCTAAGGACATAATGTGCCAACAAGGCTCACATGGGTTAGGATCAGACCCAAAATAGGAATAAAAGAACCGAAAAAATTGAATAGACGGAGAGCGTTAAATAAATAATTGAGATGTGAGTCTCTTTAAAGCTCAAGAGCGTTACCTTTACTTTGTGAACCATTTTAGACCAATTCCAATGCCGAATGGAACCTTTGTCAAAGTAGATGATGAAATAATGGATTTAGAATTGTTTTAGGCGAGTGTTTGTGTGGAAAGAACCTCTTCCAATCCTAAATATGAAGCTAGAAATAAATAAAATGTGTGCAAAACCAATGTGGAATGGTTTTCCCTCTACTTTATAACTTTTATACCTCTCCTATCCCCTTTCTACAACCTCAAGAACTTGCTAGAACCATATTCTTATACTGGTATTTTATTCTAATATTTTTCTCCTCAATTGTTCTCCCTTGGAAATGAGGAGAAATGCCTCCTATTTATAGGGGAAAATTAGGTCTGAATACATTAAATGGATGATTATATTCGTTCATGGCAGATTATATTAGTTTATGGCTGATTTAGAGCATTAAAACTGACTGTTTAGGCATCTAGAGGACTGGTACTGGTGGCTTGGACCCACACGGGGTCCTATTAGGACCAAATTGGGCAATTCTAGAAGTTTTCAGACCAATACGGATTGGTTGTACCCGTATGAATCCGGGTTGATCTGCATAGACCGGTGCCCACCGGTCCGACCAATTTTACCTAAAACTGCCCGAAATTGACCGATTTTGACTAGTTTTTACCTGTTTTGACCATTTTATGCCTTTTAGGGCTTAGGTACTAGTTTTCTAAGGGTTAGGTTTGACAAAGCTTGACCAAACTGCATTAAAACCACTCCAAGTAGAACACCTGTAAAAGGATGCATTATATAGCTCTCATTATCGTTTCATGAGAAGGATCATTAAAATCCAATGCTCATAGATTGATTTATGAAAATACCATCCGGACTCTGCTGGATTTGTAGACCAAGGAAGAAATTGAGTTCTCCCATCATTGACATCTTAAATTCCTTTTGCATTTGAGTGCTGAATTCTTTACACATCTTTCATCTGTTGCTCCAAAGATGATGTCGTCTATATGAATTTGGACTAGAATGACATTTCCCTTTTTCTTCTTGATGAAAAGTGTTGTATCTGCTTTTCCCCTGATGTAACCTTTGGATATGAGGAATGAAGTGAGTCTTTCATACTAGGATCTTGGTGCTTGCTTTAATCCATAGAGGGCCTTCTTCGGCTTATACACATGGTCCGGATTCTTTGAATCTTCAAAGCCAGGTGGTTGCTTGACGTAAACTACCTCTTGAAAGACTCCATTTAGGAATGTACTTTTGACATCCATTTGGAACAATGTGAATCCTATAAATAATACAAAAGCATATAGAATCTATATTGCCTCTAATCTTGCTACTGGTGCAAATGTCTCTTCAAAATCAATGCCTTCTTGCTAATTTTAACCTTGAGCAACTAGCCTTGCCTTATTTCTTACCACAACTCTGGATTTATTTAGCTTGTTCTGGAATACCCATTTGGTGCAATGATTGACTTTCCTTCCGAAAGTACCGCTAGATCCCAGACATCATTTCTGGCAAACTGATCTAGCTCTTCTTGCATTGCCATCATCCCACTTTTATCTCCTTCTGCATCTTGAAATTTCTTTGGCTCAATAAGAGAGACAAAAGTAGCATAGCTCATCATTCGGTTGAGTTATCCCCTTTTTCTAATGAGATTCTAGATATTATCCAAGATGGCTTCAACAAGGTGATCCCTATAAGTCCGGATCTCTTTTTGCAGGTCTTCATCTTGTACAAGAGCTTGTTCCTTAACTACCTCAACTTCTTCTTCTTAGTTATACATGAAGTTTATCTCATGATGATTAAGATAGGCTGGCGGTTCTTCTGAGTTGAAAGAGATTCCTTCATCTTCTTCTTTATACTTTTTAATTTGGAAGGAATCCGGAATCTGCAATTCTTCTTTTTCTCTAGCGTTTTCATCTTTCGGAGTTATGTCTTTTGGATTAGAACTTCTTTTCCCTGCATGGTTAGTCTCATCGAAATCTGCATGTATAGACTCTACCATAATTTAGGTTTGTTTGTTATAGATTCTATAAGCTTTGCTATGTGTTAAGTAGCCAAGGAAAATTGTTTCATCAGATTTTAGATCAAATTTTCCTAATTACCCTCGATTATTTAGGATGTAGCATTTACATCCAAAGGTTTTGAAGGACCCAATTTTGGGTTTCCATCCCTTACAGATTTCAGAGGGGGTCTTGTCTATAGTCTTTCTAATGAGAGCTCTATTTAAGATGTAGCATGCCATGTTTACGGCCTCACCCCAATAGTATTTAGGCAATATATTTCTCATTTAGCATTGTTCCAGCCATTTCAACTATTGTTCTTTTCTTCCTTTCAACAACCCCATTCTATTGAGGTGTATAAGGAGCAGAAAAGTTATGATCAACGCCTTTGGATTCACAAAACTTAGCAAAATGCTTATTTTTGAATTCTCCTCCATTATCACTCTGGATGTGTGCAATGCTTATGTCATGTTCTACTTTTATCCAGATAAATATTTTTGAGAAATGGTCAAAGGCTTCATCTTTTCTAGCTAGCAAAGCAACCCAAGTATAGCGAGAATAATCATCCACTATAGCCATTGTGTATTCTCTTCTACCAAAACTAATTGGTTTGATTAGACTAAAGAGATCAATGTATAGGAGTTTTAGAACTCTCTTAGAGGGTATATAGGAGATGAAAGGGAAACTTTTTCTATGTTGTTTACCTAATTGACATGGAATGCATAAGTGATCCTTATCAAAAGCTACCTTAGGCAAACCCACAACCAATTCCTTTTTGGCTAATTTGGACAGGAGGTGCATGCTTACATGTCCTAACCTCCGATGCCTAAGCCATGATTCTTCTTCTTTAGACACCAAGCATATATTCTTTTTCTCATTTTTAATGTTAACAGAATAGACATTGTTTACTCTAGGTGCATAAAGAATGAGTTGATTTGACTTACTATCAAAGATTGAGCAGCCTCTAAAATCAAAGGTGACTTTTCTTCCTTTATCACAAGGTTGTGATACACTTAGCAAATTGAACTTCAGTCCATCAACTAGTGAGACATCTTCTATCTTCAGTTCAAATTCAATGGTTCCATATCCAATAATTTGTCCCTTCTGACTGTCTCCAAAGCTTACTTTTCCACATTTCTTTTTGATTAAAGTGATGAAGGCTTTCTCATCACCATTCGTGTGCCTTGAGAATCCACTATCAATGTACCATTTATGTTGATCTTTTATGGATCTAAGGCATACCTGTAAAACAGATCATGTGGGTTTGGGTACCCAATCAAATTTTGGTCCTCTCGAGTTATCAACCATTTTAGGCCAAGGATAAACATCATAATAACCATTTTTAAATCTACTCATTTTAGTTGTAAGGTTATTTGCTCCATAAAACCTGCACCCTACAACTAGTCTATTATGCTTAAGCTTTTCTTTAATCTTTTAAAGATCCTTCTTCTCATAATCTCTTGAATATCTTGCTTTGCCTGAATTCGGAGTTGACTGTTTGGTTTGAATCCGATAGTTGGCTGGAGGGGCAACTCTTGCTCTATAGTTTTTCTTTTGCTTAATGGGCTTGTCATCAAAAACTACTTTTGCTTTTCCCTTTTGAGCAGCTGAGAATCTTTGAGTCTTTTTGTTCGGTGGAGCATTTTACCTTTGTGCTTGAGGTTGCCTCCAGACTTTCTTCTGCTCAGGATGTTCTAGATTCTTCTTTTGATTTGGGAATCCTTGTTTCCTTCCGTTGTTGCCTTTGCATTTCTTCCGAAAGCTTCCTTCATTAGAGCTAGTTCCCTATCTAGCTCAGTTAGATTCACACTCAATATTTGCACTTAACTTCTTAGGAAATTTTATTTAACCACATCGATGTGCTTAGTGGCCCTAATTGAAATGATATCTTATGACATGGCTTCAGCATCTTCAGCAAGTTCCATCACTTGTCTTTGGAGTGCTTTAATGGCTTTTGTATTCTTTCTCACATTATTGATTACAATTCCCAAAGCCCTAGCAAGTTTAATGTTAGGTACATGAATAGAGTTGGAGTTTACCTTGATACTTGTAATTTCTGATTCATCAATGGTTTGATTAGTGGTCTGCTATGATGGGTTTCTTCTAGATTGCTCAGCTTTTGGATCCGATAGTGCTATAAATGCACAATTTACAGTTTCCTCTCCCTTTATTAAAGATGAGCTACTACTTTCTTCACTTTTGCTCCAGGTGGCCACTATTGCCTTCTTCTTGTATCTCTTTTCCTTTTCCTACTTAGGAAATTTAGACCTGAAGTGTCCTTTGTCACCACATTTGAAGCAGGCTGATTCCTTTTCCATATATTACTTATCTTCTGAAGCTTTTTTGGTTTTATTTCACCTTAAGGATCCTTCCTTTATTCTTCTGGAATCATATCTTCTAGAGCTTCTTCTTTCTTTCATTTTTAGGAATTTCCTAAATTATTTGGCTAGCATAGCCATTTGTTCTTTATTGCACTAGAATTCCTTTGACTTCTTTTTTTATCTGAAAGAAGCTCATCTGGATGATTCTACCTTGAGTACAATGCCTTTCTTCTTTTCTTCTGATTTCTTTTCTTATTGACTGCATCTCTCCAACGATAACTTTTGAGTTAGAATATTACCAATGAGCTCTTCATAACTATAGAAATTTAAGTCTTGAGCTTCCTCAATAGCAGTCTTTTTTTTATCCCATTCCTTGGTGAGACTCCGGAGCACTTTCTTTACCATCTCTACTTCAGAGATCTCCTTTCCAAGCCTCTTCATTTCATTAACCAGATTGGTGTATCTGGTATTCATGCTGCTGATGGATTCATTGGGCTCCATGTCAAAGGTTTCAAGCTTTTGTTGAAGAAGATCTATTTTTGCCTCTTTGACTTTGTTGGGGCCTTCATAAGTCACCTCAAGTTTCTACCATATCTCTTGTGCAGTTTCACATCCAAGAAATCCTATTAAATTCTGCTGCACTAAGAGCACAATAAAGCATGTTAATAGCATCTGCATTTTAACAAAAAATTTTATAATCATTTTCATCCTATAAATTTGAGGGCTTCCTAGTGGCTAAACCCTCTACTTTATGAGTAGGAATATATAGGCCATCTTTAATAGCAATCCCTGCTAGCATGCTCTATACCTAAATGAAATTCTTCATCCAATTTATCCAGAACGTATAATGTTCACGGGTAAAGAGTAGAGGATGGGTAATAGACATAAGCTCTAGAAGGAGTTGTGAGTTATTAAAACTCATTTAACTTATGAATCAAAATATGGACCTTTAGCTCGAGATTGTTAGATCTCAAGTTGTAAGCACTTGCTCTAATACCACTTGTTAGTCCCTATGAGGGTCTAAATAAGGTCAGAGGGGGGGTGAATGCCCCTTTTTTGCTGAATTGACAAACTTTAAAAAGTCTTGTGTAGCGTGTTTAATATGTTCCAGATGTAACAGAAATGATGGATGCAAACATGAATTACTATGCTATAAAGTAAAGAGTTAAAGGAAATTAAACATAGTAATTTATCCAAGTGTGGCCCCGCCTACTCTAGTCTCTGGAGTTTCCTTACTCCGAGCTTTTGTCCACTAGTGGATTCCTTTTCAAGTGGCAGGAATCAAGCCTTAAAATTTGTAGTCAGAGATTTCTTCTCCTCTGGATGTAGGATATACTACTAGAAGCACCAACTCCTAGCTGAGTCCTCTTGAGCTTGTCCCCAGATGGTAACCCCTTCCGGATGTAGGATATACCACTAGAAGCACCAACTCCTAGCTAAGTCCTTTCACTTTAGTTGGATATACCACTTAGATTCTATCCAAACATAAGCTGAGTCCTACAGAGAGATGTCACTTAAAGCATTAACTCTAAGCTAGTTCCCATCTCAATACTCACCCAAGTATGAGATCTTTACAGTAGATTTTTACTTTAAAACGGTTTTGAACTCTTTACGTTTAGAATTCTCACTTGAGAGTTCTTATAAATATATTTGTAATGAATTAGTTCTTAGAGGAATTATATCACTGATTATAATAGATGATTCTCTTGTGATATCTAAAAATCAACCAACACCTTCTCAACTTATAAAGCTTCCCTTTTATAGGCTTTAATCATTAATGTTGCCATTGTGTACCATAAAGGTTGAATTGGATCTTCACCATATATTAGGTATGATGTGGTGAATATGGAGCCATTAATTAATCCGTTAGGCATAGATTTTGACCCATTTGATTTCTTGGGATTGAGGCTAAAAGTTGTCATTGATCGTTTTGTTTAGATTTTAGTGACTCACTAACTTTTATGTAATTTTCTTTTGTATTAGCTCCACGGGCCATTCTCATTGGTCTATGTGAAAAAGGTTGTTATCTTTTTCTCTTTCCTGTGTCACTCCTTTTATCCTTTTCTAGGGTGCATGCTAGCTATCTTCTTCAAGGAAAAAGGATCTTTGACTTCAGACCAAAAAGAGAGGGAAAGGTAAATTTGAACTTTTCCCATTGTCTAGATATTTGATGTCTTCAAACCAAATATATTTGGATATTCTTAAATCAAATCTTCTATCGAATACTGCTTTTAAAGTTTATTTCCTTTCCAAACTTTAATCGGGTGATTCCATTGTGTGCTTACGTATTTATAGTCTTCAATATATGTCCGGAGGGCTTGTCTTGAACTTGGGAGACTAAATGTTTTTAATTATATGTTTTTGTAATCTTCAAACTTGATCCGGATTTGTTCTTGGATTTGTTCTTCCGGATCATTGTTTCCCAATAAGGGGCAGCATCCCTTGCAAGTTGAGGAGCAGTACCCCCAATAGGGTCAAGGGGAGGTAGCTCCTTGCAGGGTTCAGAGGTAGCGCCTGGATGGGGCCCGGGAGTAGAGCCCCTGGCTGAGGTTAAGGGGCGGTGAGACCATCCTCTATAGGTTCCATTAATGTATCATCTCGGTCAAAAGCTAGAGTCTCATTTTGCTTGGTGGATGGCGAGATGCCCCTCATTCAACTTGTCCCCTTGGTGAGAACCTCGGTGAACTACTTTATAGCTTTGATCAATGCGCTCTCTGCTTCGCCTTTTTCGTGTTTCCCCTTTCTTTGTTAAAACTAACATGGCATGAGTAATTGCAGTGATAGCCTCCTAGACTTTTTCATCGCTTGATTTCTCATCTTCAGCCTCATCATTAGAGCACAACTTTCCCTTTCCTTTGATCTTGCCTTTAGAGTAAATGACATTGATGAGTTCATGTGGCCCATTTCCTTGTTTAGGTAAGGTAGAATTGGTCATTCCTATCTGGTTGAGGGAATCCATATTACTAGGCGCCCTTTTTGGCTCAACCATATGCCCTTCCCCTACCAAACGGTGTATGGATTGGATCAATATCCGATAGTGATTGGTGTGATGACCCCCATGAATATAATATGAATAAAACTTTTTCTCGTCTTCAAACTTAGGGGGGTCTATAATGGCGAAGGTATTCGAGAAGGCCGACCGCTCTTATTTTAGTGAAGATTATATTGGGGGGTAAAATTTATAGGCTTATGCTACCCGTGGGACTACTGCTTAGCTAGATAGTGGTAGCTAAGGTCAGGTTTGAAGAGGCCTTTTTGTTCATCCCAACCTGAGATGGGGATGCGCCTGATTTATCACACCCTACAGATGGACGCATGCTGAAGTTCTAGGAAACCTGACCTTTATTTCTTTAAAGTTCTCTCTCTTTCAGATCATATAATTAGCTACCACCAATTGACGCAAGAAGGTTTTAACTTTAGGTGTCATGCCCGTAGGTTGCATGACCTAGTCGTATGAGGAGGGAATGTTTCTTTGTGCTGTGAGTGGCTAAGATTATTTAGCTCTCTCACAAAGGTTTGGCTGGGAAATGATATAGTCTTGAGGGTAGGTGGACCCTTTGGGTGTGACACCAAAATGTCAAGGCATCATGGATGCTGGTAGCTCGAGTTACGATAGGCTGACCAATGACTGGGACAAGCCATGTGAAAATAAGGGAAGAACTAAATCTTAGGCTTCTTTCCTCTATTTAGAGCTAGTAGATAAAGACGGTTGTAGGAGAGCTTTCACCTCAGATGTCATACCCAGAGATTGCATGATCTGGTCGCTAGATTGGGGGACTGTCACCCGGTGCGTAAGTGCCTCGATTATGGGTGTCATGTCTGGAGATTGTGTGACCCGATCATGAACTCCAAACTGGCCATATGGATAAGAATATGGCAAACAAAGTTAGGGACTAGATACCAGTTTGGTATTGAAAGGGTTTTGAGGGTAGGTCATTCCTCGAGGTGTTACAATAAATTAAGGATGATTGGGAATGAAAGGCGGTAGAGGCATAGAAGAATGGGCCAATCAACTCAAAGAAGCTGAGAACTGGTGAGTAGAACCGTTGGAAAATGGGGGAGAATTAAGCTTTGGGCTATAGGCTCTAGGTTTTGGATTAAGAAATAGAAGACCGGTTGGGCCATTAAGGTTTGAAGATGGGTTAAGGTTTGATCAAATTAGAATAGGCTAGACTGAGGTTGGGTTGGAGCTGACTGAACTAGAAGCTGAACAAATTGAACTGGTCGTGCCATTGTCGAGTCGGATAGGACTGGAGCTGAACCCTTCTGAACAAGCTTATTTTGATTCTAAGCCTGAATATTTGATTCTAAAACCTATTTGGAGTTCTTGCCTTCTAGGGCTTGCTTGACAGATGCTTGAATAGTTGCTTAAATCTATTCCTAAATAGTGTTTTGGAAGAGATCCGAACTAATAAACCAGACCTTGGCAGTGCTAATTTTAGAGCCAGAAGATGGTGTAGGATCTACCCCTAAGGTAGGGGTAGGACTAGCCTGCTCCTCGGGCAGGGCAGTGTCATCATCATTGATAGGTAGAGTCATGGCTGGTTGGGAAGACTCGAATCAGAAAGTAGACTGCTCGAAATCATGAATTATAGGTTAGACCAAGAGTGGGTTGTGTAATGCTTGTAGATGGTATGAATGCCTTTTGTTTTTAGGAAGCGATGCAAGATATGCTCGCTAGGATGGTTGTGATACATAGGGGCGAGGTTATGATGTGAAATCTTATCCCTCCAACATACGGGGGATGTTTGTACCTCTCATCATACATGGTGATTTGTCATGACTCGACGGAGATACAAAAGAAGTCCTATAGATGTTGCTAAACCTCTTCCACGAGTGGAGATCGATAAGGGTGAGTTGATTAGGATGGCTGGTCCTTAAAACCAATGCATGGGGGATGAATGAGCACATAGCACACAAAGCGTCCCTCTTTTAACCATATGACTCCTATGTAAAGCTATTCAAACTGGATGGAGGTTAACTTTAATGCCAACAAACGGCAAAAAAGGGTGTCCATTTATTTTATTTACATGTTTTGGTAGTCATAAGGGAATGAAGTGATAAGGCTTTACTGATGCGGCTTTGGTATAGGGTTATTGACGTAGAAGTTCCTTATTTACCTTGATTCTGCATTACTCAACCCCACCCCAAATACTTGCCACCGAGGGATTTCACGTATTAGTTGAAATGAGTGATCCACCCACTAGGCATCCTCAATTCCAAACAGGACATGAGTGATACTTTCGTGAGCTTCTTAGATAAATGGGGTACCCTAACCTTATAATCTAATCTACACGCATAAGGATTAAACATTCTAAAAAAGAATGAAGTTTTAATTTGGCCAATGATTTCAATATATCATCTTAATCTTTTTAACTTATTGAAAATTTTAAGTTTCAAGTTTAAAGAGATCCGTCCCCAGCAGAGTCGCCACTGTGAGTGGACGACTGCGAAGCCGGCCAAAGGAACGACCTCTTAAAAATTATAGGTGTGGAGTGATGATGGTAGAAAGTAGTTTTACATATTTTAATGTTCAGAAGACACGAGATCAAAATCTTATACTTAAAATAGAGTCGCCACCCGGTTCAGCTCAATCGGGAAATTTAGGTACGATTTTCCCATAGGGTGGTAGACCATACCTTGAGTAGAGATTCCGAGTTCGAATGATGCTATCTATTTTACATTGGCCAATTTAAAAGTTTTATTCTTTCTTATTAGGTTTTAATCCACCCTATTTAATCCACCCTATTTGTTGTGTTTTTGATTTATATGTGTTAGCGCATTTTTAGCAATCATTCAAAGCCATAAATAAATTATTACAGTCATCCAACAAATAAAAATGCGAAAATTAAAATTATTACAAGGCTTTCAAATCCTATACATTTTTCTAAAATGAAAAATAAAATATTCGAAGGCCTAAACATACATCTAACCTAAATCTACCTGCAAAAAAAGGTTAACAAAGATACGGTACGTATACAGGATATATCACATATAGTGGCGCCCTCGACAGCGGGGTATGAGGGGCGACAGCCCATCGTGGTGTCTAAGGGGCAGCACCCCCTATGGGGTCGAGGGTTGGTAGCCCCTCGCGAGGTTCCGAGGCAGCACCCTGGGTAGGGTCTAGGGGCAGAGCCCCGGGCTGGGGTCGAGCTAACCATGTTAGCTCTAAAATTTTAATTTTCAAATATAAGTTCCCTATGAAAAAAATCATTTTTCTAAATGAATTTTAGGGAAAAGTCCATTTTGGACAAGATTATTATTTTAACTAAATAATTAGTGAAAATGCCACATGTTTTGGGGTTTGGACCGTTTTTAGAGAACTTTGGATTATCATCATGGTATTGTACATGCAAATATAAGAAAACTATAAATTTAGGTCAAAGGGTAGCAAGCGGGGCTGCTGCTAAGAAGGTCATGCTACCGGCGGCATGGTGATTTCCCCGTGGCTCAAGTGAAGCCGCCGGGGGCTTCACAGCTAAGCGGTTTTGATAAAGCTGCCGGCGATTTGGTTAAATCGCGAACGATTTTGGAATTTGCAGAAATAATAGAATTCGGGCAAAAATGCCCGAAAAGTCAAAAAATGAACCCAAAACACCACAAAAAGCAAGAAAATATGCGAAAGAGCTCAAGAGACTCAGGAGTTTACCTCAGGGCCGGGAATCCACCTCTTCATGATGCAAATGACACCTTCGGAAAGCTCGAATGATGATTTGAGTAGTGATTTAAAATTGACCAATGTTTGTCTCTAAAAATCCTATTAGATTTATTTTGACCTAGGATTTCTATTGATTTTAAGTTTAATTTGAGAGATTAGATTAAGAAAAACCAAGAAAACATGAATTAAATCCATTTTCTTACCTTTTCTTCCCTTTCTCTCTCTAAATTTTCTCTCACTCCTTAATGCTCTCAAAATATTTCCAGATGTTCTTCCTCCCTTCTTCCCCGTGTTTCTGATGTTTTAAGGGCTAAAAAGAGCTAAAAATCGACTTTTTCCGATTATTCGGCGGAAATCAAAGAACAAGTAAAAGCTGGCAGACTACTGTTGAGGCTCATGCCCCTGATAACCTGAGTGTAGCCACCGGCAGCTTCAGGCCCCTGGTAGCAGTCTGCCAATTAGGGACCACAGCTTGAAAAGGTGCAAAAGGGCTAAAAGTGAGTCAAAAGAAGAATTTTTTAATTTTTAGGGTATTTTAATGTATTTTGGGATATTTTAAGATATTTTGGGTGAGAATCATCGATTCGAGCTTCCACCGATGCGTAGTCAGACACGCTAAACTTAATTCAAACGTTAATAAAAATTTTAAACAAATTTTTAATAAGGAATAAAATTTGAATATACGTCATCATCGTCTCGCTAGAGGGACTGCAAAATACCGTGCTCACACTTTTCTTGGCCCCTAGTGCCTTCTTCCTTTTAGAAGTTTTGCCCTTCTCGAGCAACAATAGTGTTCTCTGATATTTCTTGATTTGAGGTTCTACTATCTTTAGCATGTTGATTAATTCTTGAATCGTAGATTTAATCTTGTTCATGTAATAGTTAGTTACAAAATGTGAATAACTATCTGTTAAAGACATCAACACAAGGTCAACACTTAACTCATGATTCATTTTGAATCCCAATCAATTCAGCTTCTCAAGGTATCCCAAGAGTTATAGTACATGATGAGAGGCAGAGGCGCCAGCCTGCATCTTGGTTCCAAAAAGGATTCTTGAGGTCTCATACCTCTCTGTCCTTTCTCGCTCAGCAAAGAGCTCCTCAAGATGGAGAACCATGGTCTCTAAGTCCATGTTCTCATGTTTTTTTAGAAGCTCAGGATTCATGGACCCCAACATTATGCATGTTGTAATCTCACAATCTTTCTTGTGCTTCAACTAGGCATCATGTTCCAATTGATCCTCAATATCAGGTTCTACCTGGAAAATTGCATCTATAGTATAGACAATTCCCTCAAATCTGAGAATTAATCTCGCAACTCGGAACCAATCAGAAAAGTTCATGCCATTCAGTTTGGTGTCAAGTAATGGACGGAGATTAATATTGGAAGTCATTTTCAACCTAAGATTTAAGAAAAGCAAAAATTATTTAGACTTTAGTATACAGTATATGTAATTAATATAAGGACTTTTAATCCTACCATTTTTCAAAATTTACAATAGCCCATTCTATTGAATTTAGGAGATTTAGCCTAGCTAAAATTTCCAATTAGGTAGCATATATAACTAGTCTAATACAACCCCGCAATATTATGAGTCAAGCTATATTAGTAAGTTATAGTTGGAATTCCATTCCATTTGCATCATATGCAATTGCTAATTTATTCAAGTTCCCTAATTCCTAGGGATGTGTGCTCTAATATTAGCATCTCCTTGAATGTGTCTCAATCCTGCGGCTAGCCCCCATTCATGTTAAAGCAGACCATATCTCAATTTTTATAACCGGTCGATGTAGACAAAAGGAAAGCTTTGTGCAACACTTTATAGCCAAATAAGATTGTATCATAAATTTGAGCAAGGAAGACTTATAACTTACCTTAATATATTTACTTTGGGATTTTATTGGTGTTAAAAGTCTCACCTTCGAAATAAAAGTCTAAGTTAATCTATTGTTCCAAACAATTTAATAAACTTTAAATTATTTTATATAGAAAATAAAATTCAGTTTGCTTTTAACTTAATTATGCACTAAATAGGCAAGCTCATTATACCACTGTTGGGAACTGACAGTCAATTTGAACATGCATAATAGCAAGGTATAAATTCAAAATTTTGTCCCTTGTCCCTAGGAACTCCTATTAGTAGCATATAAATTAATAAAAGCCTTAACTAAATTAATTCTCTACTTCAGTTAGCATGCATAGGCTAGGTGTACCATAATTCTAAATTATATCCTAGCATAAAAAATATTTTATTTTAAACATGTTATAACTCTAAGTTATAGTCATTGTATGAAATAAACTAAGTATGCAAAATAACGTAAGCATAATAATTATTAAGTCTTAAAATGCTTAATAAAATGACCTAATAATTAAAAGAGAATTAGAGGACTTACCAGTTGAAGCGTGCTTTAGCAGAACATTCTTATATAAGCCTCCAAGTACAGGATAGCCTCTATGAGTATCCACATGAACCCCACCAACTGAAACCTCTTAATGAGAAAGAACCGACGGGCTTTGAGTAGCTACTAGACCACTCCAAAACCCACCCAAAATATTAACCAAATGGACTCCTTAATTTTATCTTTTAAGTTGACATTGAGAAAATGTGTTAGAATCTCACGTCAGAGCTCATAAAAAGATATGGTGCAAGAAATGAAGAAGAGGGGCTAGCTTTATATAGGGGAAGCAAAGGCTCACTGGATTTAATGCGGGATTTAATGCGAGATTAAATGCAAATTTAATATGAAATTAAATTTAATCCTCCTTTCTTTTACTTTATTTTATGACCCTAATAAAATTAGTTACCGGTCAAAATAAATTCTTGGCTTAACCATAAAAAGATTTAATCATTTTAATCAACACTTTAATTTATTTATGACCTAATAAAATTAGTTGCTGGTCAAAATAAATTCCTGGCTTAACCACAAAATGATTTAATCATTTTAATCAACACTTCAATTTATTTATGACCCTAATAAAATTAGTTACTGGTCAAAATAAATTCATGGCTTAACCATAAATTGATCTAATCATTTTAATCAACACTTTAATTTATTTATGACCCTAATAAAATTAGTTACTGGTCAATAAATAAATTATCTGGTCTAACTAGGTAAATAGTTCAACGATCCCTTTAATATTTTCATAATAGATCCAGTATATTAATTCTTTACTCAGTCCGATGAAAGTTCAATATGTGTGACCTTATAGGATCCCGTAGTATTGAGCTGATAAGGTTTGACCAATCTTTGTTCTATAGGAAGTATTGGCTCGAGGTTCTACACCGTGAATAGAGCTTGATTACCTTAAACGATTGTAGTATGCCTCTAGCAATGGTCTACCATCTCCCATTACTTAGAACGCCATTTCTGCTTATGAATTAATCCTATTTTATGCAATAGTTGTCCAATGCGATGAACGCCTTCCATTCTTTAATCTTAGTATCATCTGGTTGTGTTGGTCCCTATAAGAGTAATTATAAGGGCAGAGGGGGGGTGAATGGCCCTTTTTTGCGGAATTTATAGACTTAGAGAAAGTCTTAGTGTAGTGTGTTTGATTATGATCCAGAAGATGGTTTCGGATGATGAATACAATTCGGAGAATGAATCCGGAATGTGCAAATGAATGAAATACAGAAAATACAAAAGTAAATTAAACACAAGTGTTTTATACTATTTCGGCCCTACCTACATCCAGTCCCCGGAGTTTCCTTCTTCCGAGCTTATCCACTAGTGGATTTCTTTTCAACTGATAGGAATCAAGCCTTACAGATTTATCTCCGGGTGGTGACCACTTCCGGAAGTAGGATGTACTACTAGAAGCACCAACTCCTAGCTGAGTCCTCTTATCTTTAGTAGGATATACCACTTAGCCTTCTACTTTGAATCTAAGCACAGTCCTACAGGGAGATCTCACTCAAGCACCTACTTCAAGCTCTATCCCAATCTCCTAACTCACCAAAGTTGGAGATTCTTACTCTTTGGTGTATAACAAAGGTTGGTTTTTGGAGTTCCTCAAGTTTATATTTTCACTTGGGAATCATTATAAATAGATTTTGATTTAAAGGTTCTTGGAGGGATTATCTTCATTGATTGAATGTGTGTTGCTTTGTTACTTGCTTTTGTAAGTCAATCAGTTGCTCTACTCAATTGGTAAAGAGCTCTCTTTATAGGCTTTGATCATAAATGTAGCCATTTGTGGTTGGTAAGCTTTCATTCAATCTTCACCCTTGATCAGGTTATGATATGGAGCTTTCGGATCCATTGATCAGTCCATTAGACTATGTTTTGATCCATTTGAATTCTTGGGATTGATGCTGGAAAGTTGTCAGTGATCATTTTGTTTGTCATTTTGTGATACACCAACTTTCATACCAATTATCTTATATTGTGAGCTCCGCGCACGCCTTTATTGGTCTAATAGAAGGAGTAGCTAGCCTTTCTATGTCCTGTGTCAGACACTTTTGACTTTTCCCTGATTTGTGCAAGCTGTCTTTTTGTACTTGTTTCTTGGGAAAAGTAATCTTCGGCTTTAGTGCACCAAAGAGGTAGAAGGAAAGATATATTTTAGACTCTCCTTAGCTTTTAGATATAGGTCTTCTGGATGAGTCATCTGGATGTTCTTTGGATCTATTTGTTTCGAATCTTCCTTCCGGATATGGGTTGAATCAGTTCTTCTGGATGCAAGTCTTGGGGAATGGAAGTTTGTTTCTTTTCCAAATTTTGTCCTTTATTTTGTCCTTTTCTTAGGTTTCTGATTTTGCCTTAACCACAGGTCTTGGCTTTGTCCGGATGCTTCCGTTTAGATTTAAGAGAATCACTTACATTCGTTTTTGTTTCTTTCAAACTTGATTCGGATGGATATTAGATTTTATTGTCCGGATCATTGTTTTCCAACAATCTCCCTCATTTGATGAAAATAAAAACTTTAAGATTTTTAACTTTTAAGGTACTCCTCCATGATTTTAGTACCCAGGCTCCCCATAATTCTATGACTTCTGCTTCTAACTTTGTTGTAGTACAATTATAGATTGTACTTTAGAAGAGTTTATTTTGGCAGTTAAGAATTTTTCCCTTTATATGTACTTCTGCTATTAACAATAGTTAACATCATGAAGTTCAGTGTTTCAAGATACAGAAATACACGTAAAGAGAATCTAGTTATTACAATTTTATGTAGCTAGATTAACTATCTCTCCAGACAGACCACTCTTCTGGACTCGTAGTGTTTTTCCTTTCCCCCTTCCGTCTCCTTGATGACTATCTTCTTCCTTCCCCTTTTTGCTTCCATCAAGGGGGTAAGTGACCATATAGGTACGTTTATCCCAAGATTTCTGCCAGGCAGAGGAGTAGATAGAGTAGTCTTAGTTACCTTTGGCTCGCACATCAATAATGTGATTTATGATAGGTGGAGTCAAGTAGTAAGGACGAAGGGCCCTCCGGAGCTGATTATATGATTCTGAGACTTGAGGGAGGATGCGCAGAATCTATTCTTTGTCCTTGGGATCAAAGTAGGTGAACATGGCCTTGGTGAGTATAGTCCAGCCTTTTTGGCTTATGAACCCTGAATCCCCTATAGACTGAACCAGATCGTACAGGATAGGAATAAGCTGGCATTCTAGAGTATTCAGTGGAGAGGAGGGTCCGGAGATAGATAATTTGTTTATTCCGGTTTGGAGAAGGGTGATTTCATCAGTAAGACCCTTCCGGACGTTGTGGAGAGACTGCGTTAGATCTTTTATTTCTTTGGAGGCAGTTTTCTTCCACTCTATTATTGCCTATTCAATGCTGGAGTTCCTTGCTTGGATCTCATCACCCATATCATCAAGGAGCTTCTCTTTCAATTTGGGGCTGGTTTTGTCCATGAAATTTGCAAGCATTTCTTGAGTGACTTGCTGATCAGTTTCTATATTCAACAGAGTCAGTTTTAACTCCCCATCCCCCATGAATTTCGACAAGTTTTCAAACTTGGTATCTATATAGTCCTTGAGTTCTACGGAGAGGTCTATGGCGGAGGAGGACATCCTTTCAAGCGTTGTTACACAGTTATCAGAGGCCAAGGTATTAGCTTGACTGGTGTTACGATTGGATTGAGAGGTGCTTTCCTCTATCTCATTCAAGAGAGGCTTAATCTCAGAAAGGGAAGCTACCACCAAAGCTCCGAGTTTTGGGAAGTTCATGACTTATTGCTCAATTTTAGGGAGGCAGTTCAGCCTTTCCTTGATTTCACCTAAGTCCTTGCAGACCTCTTGATTTGATGTTTGCCTAAGTGATTCCTTCTCCATAGCTTTGAGATGAGTGCAGACGGTCAGGAGGCTCTTTTTGATAAACCCCTCTTCATAATGTTTAAGAGTTACCTCCTGAAGGATTTTGAGAGCTACACTGACTTTGGATTCTTTAGAGTTTTCATCAGGAGGAGTCACTGATTTGGTACGAGGAGGGAAGCATTTGTTGGAGGGTCCGGATGACTCACTACCGGGTGAGCTAGATTCACTTTTGGAGCTTGAACTACTTTCGAAGGGGCTATTATCTGTCAAACGTGAGCCTCCAATTGCTCTTTCTGCATCACTTTTGCTTATTGCCCTTTCCTCCGGAGTAGCCTCGCCCGTAGGATCCACTTTAGAAGTGTGTCCCTTGGTACTCAGACATTCTCCCTCCTTCCGAGCTGTAGCATCCGGGTTCAGCACTATATCCTTAGTTACATTATGATAGATTGTAACTAAGATATGATTTTCATTTTCAGAAGAGAAATGAAGAAGATTGGGGGTTACCTCAATTATTTGTAGCGTCTGATCCTCATCCCTCCTTTCTTCTTGCTGCTTTTCCTCCGGATGGTTGGAACTATCCTCAACCACCCCTAAAGTTGCCTTTTTAGGACTTTCTTTTTCTTCTTTAGGCATGTTGGTATTTTCCTTAACAGCCTATTCTAATGCCTTTTCAGGACTTTTAAGATTGATGACTTCATCGCTGGATCCAAGTAGATTTTTCGGAAGCGATTCTATTCTTTCAGTAAATAAGACTTTATGTGCTTCTAAAATTTTTTATAGAGTCTCTAAGTCCTTTAGATGTACCAGTATTAGGGGAGCTTGGGATGATTCACCAGGTCCTTCAGTTGTTTTCCTCTGGTTTATTGCATTGTTTTCCTTGATAGCTGCCTAAATCTCAGCATATTGCTCATCATCTTGTTCTACAAATTCTGTTGTGCTTGGAACGTTTTTCCCTGTACTAGATTATGCTTTCTCTGAGGTAGCTCTCTCCCTATACTGCCTTGCTTCCTCATTTAGTATGATCCCAGCAAGCCTACTTCCTTCACTAGCTCTCTTTTCTTGAGCGGCAAGGGCTTCATCAAATGTTAGCCCTTTTCTCTGGATCTGCTTTTAAGGAGGAGGCTCATCCTCTGTTTCCTCATCATCAGCCTCTTCTTTCATCTCAACCAAAGTTCTCTTGGCTTTCCTTCTTCCAGCCTTAATTGCCTTTGTAGCAATTTTAGGTAGACCCCTAGTAAGCCCATGTTGTCCCTTCTTGGCTACGGCTTTTATCAATCTGCCTCTGGGTCTTGGCTGTTCAGAGCCTAGGATTTGAGTGAGAGGCAGAGTATCCTCGTCAATCTCCTCTAATAATAGTTCCACTTGTCTTTTGGCTTTAGCTTTAGTGGTTTTAGGCCTTTTAGGAACTGGAGCTTTTGCTTTCGAATTAGCTGCCTTTCTGGATTTAACTTTTCGTTCATCCCTTTTTAGCTTTGCCTTTTCTTCATCCCACTCTTCATTAAAGTGGAGGTTCAGGAAATTCTTCTCTAACATGGGTTTGCCATAAATCCCTTCAAACCATGTTAGATCCACTTCTGCCGCTTGAAGGATTCTTGTAACCAAGGCACCATGGGAGTTTACATGGGTCTTGAGATAATGGATGATCAAGACTGGCCAATTTACTTCCACACTGCCAACCCAGTGCTATAGAATGCAGTGCTGGATGGAATAGACTGTAGTCAATGACCCCTTCCTTATTAGAATAAGCTTTGCAAGAACATGCTACAAGAATCTGGGTGTTCTGGGGAAGTGTGTTGAGAATTTGTCTCTGAAGTAGTTCTGGTAGAGCCATAGCTTGGAATCATACTCAATTTTGGTCTCATCCCCATCTTTTCTCAATAGTACTCCAAAGTTTTTCATGTTTAAATTCTTCTCTAAAACATTTAGTGTTAGAAGGATAATCTTTCCTTGTACCTCAGTGCGTAGGGCGTCAAAATCATTATGGGCACTTATATTTGAGTAGAACTCTTTCACCAGTTTGGAATAGGTTGGGCAGTTTATTTTGAGAAGATCACCTAGATTTTTTTCTTCAATTAGGATGAAGAAGGGTGGAGTTTTGAATAGATAGTCATCTCCTAGATGATCAGTAGGGATGATGAAATAAGAGGTTTTGAGATTTAGGGGTTCAAAATCTGCTTCTTTCAAGTCAGATACTTGGAAGAGGTTTTTGCTTGGTAAGATTTTGAGGGTGTTTGAGGTGTTTTTGGCTGCCATTTTTGAGTATTTGAGAGAGAATGTTTTAGGTTTGAGTTTTTGCAGAGTAACAGTGAAATTGTTGCTTGGGTGAAGAAGAGAAGGGATTTTTAGGGGGTTTATATAGACTTTTTAAAGTGAGGGTATAATTGTAATCCGGACTTCGGTGGTTTTTACAGGATTGATGACATGGCAGTCGGATTTTTTAGGAGTGAGGTGAATTTAGTATAATCAAAAAATGGGAAAGATTTATTTTTGAATTAACTGTTGTATTTATCGCGCGTGTAATAGCCAATGGACTTTTGAAATTCAAAAAGTAACAGTTACCTTCATGGGCTTTTACTGCCATATGTCATTATTATCGGCCGACGTAGCAATCTTCTTAAATATACCTTTCCAACTCTTCTTTTCTTCCGAAGTGAGAATTTTATCTCAAGATCCGGCTTGGTTAGATGCTATCCTCTATAGTTTTTCTAGATTGGATTTGACATCCCAATTAATTCTCTCAGCTTACCAAATTGATCTTTACTTAAAGGTTTGGTGAAGATATCAGCTCTTTGTTTGTTTGTTAGGACATATACTAGTGCAACATCCTTTTTCATCACATGATCCTGGATGAAGTGAAGCCTTATGTTGACATGCTTCATCCCGATATCAAGCATCGGATTCTTTGACACAACAATAGCACTTTTGTTGTCACACAATACATCCACACATATGGATTGCACCCCATAATCTTCAAGTTGTTGTTTGATCTATATAAGTTGAGCAACACAACTTTCAGCTGCCATATATACGGCTTCAGTGGTGGATAAGGCAACTGAAGTTTATTTCTTGCAATACTATGAGACTAAGCAATCCCCAAGAAAATGACATCCTTCGGATGTACTTTTTCTCTCAAGAGTATCTCTGCCATAGTCTGCATCTGTGAACTCTTGGAGAGTAAAGTCTCCGCTACTAGGATACCATAACCCAACTTCTGTGGTTTCTAGGAGATATCTCAGTATCATCTTGATAGCCTTGAGATGAGAATCCTTGGGATTAGCTTGATATCTTGCATAGTAGCATACTGCATAGTGTATGTCAAGTCTGCTGCCTATTAAGTATAGGAGTGAGCCAATCATTCCTCTATATAGCTTTTGATCAACATCTTCTCCACCGTAGTCCCTAGATAAGATTGTGTATGAACTCATTGGAGTAGACATTGGTTTGCTGCTGTCCATTTCAAACTTTTTTAGGATCTCCTTGGTGTATTTTGATTGATTTATGAAAATCCCATCCGAACTTTGTTTGATTTGTAGACCAAGGAAGAAGTTGAGCTCTCCTATCATGGACATCTCAAATTCCTTCTGCATTTGAAAGCTAAATTCTTTGCACATCCTTTCATCAGTGGCGCAAAAAATTATATCATCCATATAGATCCAGACTAGAATAATATCATTTTTCTACTTCTTGATGAGGAGTGTGGTATCAGCCCTGCCTGTAGTATATTCTTTAGATATAAGGAATGGGGTCAATCTTTCATAATAGGCTCTTATTGGCTGACTTAATCCATAGAGAGCTTTCTTTAGCCTGTAGACATGATCCAAATGCTTCAGATCTTCAAATCTAGGTGGTTGCTTGACATACACTTCTTCTTGAATGACACCATTTAGAAATGCACTTTTGATATCCATTTGGTATAATGTGAACCCCATGAATCATTTTGATATCCATTTAGTATAATGTGAACCCCATGAATGAGATTCAAAAGCACATAGGATCTGAATTGCTTCTAGTCTTGCCACAGGAGCGAATGTTTCCTCAAAATCAATTCCTACTTGCTGATTGTAGCCTTGAGCGACTAGTCTCGCCTTATTTCTTACTACTGCTTCGAATTCATCAAGTTTATTCCAAAACACCCATTTAGTGCCTATAATTGACTTTCCTTTAGGAGAGGGGATAAGATCCCAGACATCATTCCTGGAGAATTGATCTAGCTCTTCCTACATCGCCATCATCCAGCTTTAATCCCCTTCAGCTTCTTGAAATTTCTTTAGCTTTATGAGAGAGACAAAAGCGACATGGCTCATCATTCGATTGAGTTGACCTCTAGTTCTAACTAGATTGTAAACATCATCCAGAATATTCCCCATGGAATGATCTCTATAGGTCCAGATCTCCCTTTCTAGGCCTTCATATTGATTTTGAACTTGTTCCGCTTTAGCTTCATCTACTCTTTCATTGAAGTAAATTCCTTGTTGATTAAGATTGACTTGTTGTATTTCTGGATCAAAAGTCATTCCTTCATCTTCCTATTTGTACCTCTTAATTTGAAATGAGTCAGGAATTCCTCCTTTCTTACTTTCTTCATATCCTTTAGCTTCCGGAATTTGATCTTTCAGAGTGTAGCCTTTCTTTCCTACAGTGTTAGTCTCATCAAAATCTACATGTATAGATTCTACTACAGTTTGGGTTCGTTTATTAAATTCTCTATAATCCTTGCTATGTGTTGAGTAGCCGAGGAATATTGATTCATTAGATTTAAGATCAAATTTTCCTAATTGCTCTCTATCATCAAGGATGTAGCATTTACATCCAAATGCTTTGAAGTATCCAATTTTTGATTTTCTTCGCTTCCAGATTTCATATGGGGTCTTTTCTATAGTCTTTCTAATAAGAGCTCTATTTAAGATGTAGCATGTTGTGTTTACGGCCTCACCCTAGAAATATTTTGGCAAATAAATTTCACTTAGCGTTGTTCTATCCATTTCTACTATGGTCCTATTTTTTCTCTATACTACTCCATTCTGTTGAGGAGTGTGAGGGGTAGAGAAGTTGTGTTCAATGCCCTTAGAGTCAAAAAAATTAGCAAAATGCTGATTTTTGAATCCTCCACCATTATCGCTCCGGATGCGTGCAGTGTGTATACCCTGTTCTACTTCTATCTAAATGAATGTCTTAGAGAATTGGTCAAATGCTTCATCCTTGCTTGTTAGCTGGAGAACCTAGGTATATCGAGAATAGTCATCTATAATAACCATGGTGTATTCTCTTTTACCTAAGCTTAGTGGCTTAATTGGACCAAAAAGATCATTATGTAAGAGCTCAAGTACTCTTTTGGAATGAATGTACGATATGGATGGGAAACTTTTCTTATGTAGTTTACCTAATTGACATGCAGTGCATAGATGATCCTTATCAAAAGCAACCTTAGGCAAACCCTCAATTAATTCCTTTTTGGCTAATTTTAACCGGAGATTCATGCTTACATGTCCCAACCTCCGATGCCATTGCCAAGACTCTTCTTCTTTAGACACCAAGCATATATTCTTCTTATCATTTTTAATGTTTACAGAATAGATATTATTTACTCCAGGTGCATAAAGAATAAGTTGATTTGACTTACTGTCATAAATTGAGCAGCCTCTAGAGTCAAATGTGACTTTTCTTCCTTTGTCATATAATTGAGCCACACTTAGTAGGTTGAATTTCATTCCATCAACTAGTGAGTCATTTTCAATCTTGAATCTAGATCCAATGGTTCCATGACCATGATCTGACCCTTTTAATTGTCTCCAAAGCTCACTTTGCCTCCCTTCTTCTAGGTTAATGTGATGAAGACCTTCTCATCACCTATCATATGCTTTGAGCATCCACTATTGATGTACCATGTGTGCTGATCTATTGCAGATTTAAGGCATACCTACAAAATAGATCAAGTGGGTTTGGGTACCCAATTAGATTTGGGTCCTCTTGGGTTAATAACCATCTCAGGCTAAGGATAATCATCGTAATAGCCATTTTTTAATATGTATGATTTAGTTATATGGTTATTTTTCTCATAAAACCTGCACCCTGAAATATGTATATTTTGCTTTTGCTTCTTATTGATCCTCTTCAGATCCTCCCTGCCATAGTTGCCTTTATACCCGGCTTCGTGCACACTAGTGGATGTTCCGGTATAATTTTGGGAGTTGGTTGGAGGTGAAATTTCAAATCTATAATTTTCTGTTTGCTTAATAGGTGTTGGTTATAAGCTACCTTAGCCTTTCCCTTCTGAGCAACACTAAATCTTTGAGCTTGTGGTTGTCTTCTTACTTCATTTGTCCTTTGGTGTGAGTTTCTTTGAATCTTATTCTGAGGAGGAGGGGGATTGTCTCTATTTGGATTCTTTATTTCAGGTTTCTTTCTGGATGCTTCCTTCAATAGGTTGACTTCTCTATCTAGTCCTGTCATATTTAGATTCAGAATCTGGACTTGATTTCTCAGAAAGTTTTCTTCTACTACATCAGTATGCTTGGTTGCTCTAACTAAATTAATGTCTTGTGCCATCACCTTAGCATCCTTAGGCAATTTTGGTATCGCTCTTTTCAGAGACTTGATGGCTTTCACATTATTTTTTTGTCCTTTGATAACAATAGAAAGAGCTTTTCCAAGATTAAAGTTAGAGGTAGAGTTAGAGCAAGAGTTTACCTCAGTGTTCGCTGAATCTGATTTTGTTTCTTCAATTTGCACTGTTTCTTGCCTTGAGGCATTCCTTTCGGATTGCTCTACTTCTAGTTCAGTTAGAGCCATGAATGCACAGCTAGCAGTTTCCTCTTCTTCTGTTAAAGATGAGCTGCTGCTTCCTTCACTAGTACTCCATGTAGCGACCATTGCCTTCTTTTTGAATTTCTTAGCTTTCTTGAGTTTGGGGCATTTTTTTTTTCTAAAATAGCCTTTTTCGCCACATTCAAAACAGGCAACATCTTTTTCCGGATCTTTCTTTTCTTTCAGATTCCTTCTGTGCTTACCTCTTCCGGAGGAGCCTTATCATGGTCTCCGAGATTCATACATTTTTTATCTTCATCTATCCTTCTTTTGTATGAATCAATTTAGCCTTTTGGTCAATAGAGCAAGCTGATCTTTAGTACTCATTGACTCATCTATTTGATCTTCCTCTACGGATGAGCCTGATCCGGTGGATTCTGCCTTAAGAGCAATGGCCTTCTTTCGCTCCTCAAGTTTCTTTTCTTGTGGGCTGTATCTTTCTAAGGACAATTCTTGAGTTAGAAGATTACCAATGAGTTTATCATAACTATAGAAATTTAAGTCATGAGCTTCCTCAATAGCAGTCTTTTTATTGTCCCATTCCTTGGTGAGACTCCGGAGAACCTTTTTGACAATTTGTACTTCTGAAATCTCCTTCCCTAGCCTCTTCATTTCATTTACTAGATTTGCGTATCTAGTGTTCATGCTTCTGATTAATTCTTTAGGCTCCATTTTAAAAGATTCAAACTTTTGTTGGAGTAGATCAAGTTTGGCCTCTCTTACTTTGGTAGTTCCTTCATAGGTTACTTTCAGTTTCTCCCATATCTCTTTTACAGTTTCACATCCGAATATCCTGTTGAATTCCGCTGCACTAAGAGCATAATAAAGCATGTTAATAGCATTTACATTTCCATGCAATTTTTTAAAGTTATTATCATCCCACATACTTGATGGCTTTCGGGTAGTCATACCCTCTACTTCATAAGTAAGTTCATATGGACCATCTTTAATAACTAACCATGCTTGCATACTTTGTGACTAGATGAAGTTCTTCATCCAATTTTTCTAGAAAGTGTAGTGTTCACCGGTGAAGAGTGAAGGACGGGTAACAGACATACCCTTGGGTAGAAGTTACAAGTTATGGAACTCATTTTGATTTATGAATATAAATATGTGGACCTTTATCTCGAGATTGTTAGATCTCTAGTTTGAGCACTTACTCTGATACCACTTGTTGGTCCATGTGAGAGTAAGTATAAGGGTAGAGGGGGGTGAATGGCCATTTTTCATAGAATTTATAGACTTAGAGAAAGTCTTAGTGTAGCGTGTTTGATTATGATCCAGAAGATGGTTTCGGATGATGAATATAATCCGAAGAATGAATTCGGAATGTGCAAATGAATGAAATATAGAAAACTCAAAAGTAAATTAAACACAAGCGTTTTATACTGGTTCGGCCCCACCTATGTCCAGTCCCTGGAGTTTCCTTCTTTTGAGCTTATCCACTAGTGGATTCCTTTTCAACTAGCAGGAATCAAGCCTTACAGATTTGTCTTAGGATGGCGACCCCTTCTGAAAGTAGGATATACTACTAGAAGCACCAACTCCTAGCTGAGTCCTCTTATCTTTAGTAAGATATACCACTTAGCCTTCTACTTTGAATCTAAGTTGAGTCCTACAGGGAGATCTCGCTTAAAGCACCACCCAATCTCCCAACCCACCCAAGTTGGAGATTCTTACTCTTTGGTGTATAACAAAGGTTGGTTTTTGGAGTTCCTCAAGTTTATAGTTTCACTTGGGAATCCTTACAAATAGATTTTGAATCAAATGTGCTTGGAGGGATTATCTTGACTGATTGAATCTGTGTTGCTTTGTTAGTTGCATTTGTAAGTCAATCAGTTGCTCTTCTCAATACAGAAAAGCTTTTTTTTATAGGCTTTGATCATAAATGTAGCCATTTATGGTTCGTAAGCTTTCATTCAATCTTTACCCTTGATTAGGTTGTGATGTGGAGCTTCCGAATCTGTTGATCAATCCATTAGACTGTGTTTTGATTTGTTTGAATTCTTGGGATTGATGACGGAAAGTTGCCAATGATCGTTTTGTTTGTCATTTTGTGATACACAAACTTTCATCCCAATTGTCATACATTGTGAGCTCCATACTCGCCTTCATTGGTCTAATAGAAGGAGTAGTTAGACTTTCTTTATCCTGTGTTAGACCCTTTTGACTTTTCCCTGATTTGTGCAAGCTGTCTTTTTGTACTTGTTTCTTGGGAAAAGGAATCTTTGACTTTAGTAAACCAAAGAGGCTGAAGGAAAGATATGTTTTAGACTTTCCTTAGCTTTTAGATATAGGTCTTCCAGATGAGTCATCCGGATGTTCTTTGGATCTATTTGTTCCAGATCTTCCTTCCGGATATGGCTTCAATCAATTCTTCCGGATGCAAGTCTTAGGGAATGGAAGTTTGTTTCTTTTCCAAATTTTGTCGTTGATTTTCTCCTTTGCTTAGGTTTCTGATTTTGTCTTAACAACTGGTCTTAGCTTTGTTCGGATGCTTCCATTTAGATTTAAGAGAATCACTTACTTTTGTTTTTGTTTCTTTCAAACTTGATTCGGATGGATATTACATTTTATTGTCCGGATCATTATTTTCCAACAGTTTGTTGGGTTTGATTAAAGTGTTAACCCATTAATAGCAAGGTTCCTCCAAGCTATCCCTGTCATTTGCTTGTTACCAAAGTATATTACTTTTTACTATAATGTGTTTGACTAGAAACTATTTTTTATCAATCACATACTATGATCAGTGGTTTATGATAATCACCACTTCAACAAGAGGCCAATTTAAAACTCCTTAATATATCCGGAGCGATGGATTCTTTCCAAGTACATAGCTTACCAATGTACTGTCATCACTATCCCCGTAATCACCTATTGCATCCTGAATTAATTAGTGAATAGGTATGACCCAAAGTATAGCAATAGTACCACACAAGTTAACTGTCTCAAGTATGAGGATATTCGCAAAGCTACTGCATGAAGATAAACACTAACACATTGATATATATACCAAGTGTTTATCTTACTACGGTCTCCAATATATCTTTCAGAAATATCCATGTGTCTAACTCAAGGCACCACCTTCAGTCTTAGGAGGTTAACTGCTTGGACCCTTTCCAAGAGAGTTAACCATATGCTAGTCTTACTCCTCCATCAATATCCTTTATTGATGAAACTATAACTAGGGATAGTTTAGACATAATTATAATTACACATGAAGCTAGTCTTACTACACATAGTCCTACTATAATATCTCTCACTTTATGCTATGTATTATGTCAAGGACCTTTGTACAAAGATATCAATAAATATATTTTAACCAGTCAAAATATATACGAACACATTGATATAAACAAAAGACTTAATGCCTTAATTAATTAAACAAATTTTTTTTACCAATACATAATTAAGATATATTGCCCTAATTACCTTAAGGGCATACATCATATCTGACAACTAGTCTTTTAGGATTAGAGAAGTTTAAGACTATTATTCTTAGAAAAGGTGGCTTCATATGAGTTGTTTAAGGATTATCATGTTCTCTGACATATTATTTAGTTCTGAGCCCTTTGATATGATTGATTCCTTTTGTCCTTCAAGTAATGTCCCTCTTGGGATGTTTTCTTCTTTGTGAGAGAAACTTCAAGAATGATATCTTGAGCTTCTGATGTATGTGATTCTGAGGAATCCTTGGTGTTTCTTAGAATCAGCATTCTAGAGCTCTTCATTTGATTCGTTCCTTCTTTCGATGGATATTATTCTTGATTAATGATTGTCCTTGGATTGATGCTTCAGAGATTCTGGGAAGACGTCTTTAACTCTAAGCCTTCTTCATATCTTGTGAAATTATCACTTGACTATATTCTTCTAGTGAGTGTTGACTTCTGATGACTAACGTAGTGGATTTTTCCTTTGAGTCCTCTAATTCTGATGCAGTATTATCTGAGCTTATGAGCACTTCTTCTTTTGTTTAAGAGCTGATATATCTTCTGATCCCTTTGCCTTTAATGGTTTCCTTGCAGAGTCTGATTGAGAACCTTGTGATCTTTAGGAGACCTTCTTCTTTGATTGTGAGTGAGGATATGATATCAAATTGTGTTGACTTGGACTTATATCATTTAGTGTTCCTCTGAGAATGACTATATGAGCACAGTCTTGACATTCTTTTATATGATTGTGAGTGCAGCTTAAGATTCTTCTTCAGTCTTGAGTACTCTGAACTATTCTCCTTCTAAGCTTGATTCTGAGGGAATTTATATTTTGTTATCTTCAAACTCTTTGGTTATCTTTAGCCTTTTCAAATCCTTTTTGTTATCTTCAAAACAACTTTGGATCTTCTTCTTAGTTTTGAGCTAGAACAATCCTTTCTTGATTCTGATGAGGTCTTTACCTCTGAGCTAGATCCAATAGTCACATTTCACCAAGTACCTCCTGAACTTTTGAAAGGTCCTTGTAGTCACCTAAACTCTTATAAGGTGCATAACTTTTCCCACTCCACTCCATATGACAACTTCTGATTGGAGGAAGAAAAAATCTAGAGAATGACATATTTGAAAGTCCAACCAACCAGAAGCTGGTATGTGGCGTTCAATGGACAAACTGACACACCTTTAAAAAGTTAATGGGGTTGTGTGGACCTTTTTAAGTTCAGGTAGCAATAGGCGAAACGGGGTAATTTGAGATAGTTGGTGATGCGTTAGGCCTATTTTTTTTATAACTTTATAATCTTTTTATTTCTCCTATACCTTTTCAATAACTTATAATTTTTCTTTAACTTTGTTTTATGCCTTTCACGTACAGTTTGTACAACTTCTTATAGAACTTATAACTTTCCTTTAATCTTGTAAGGTAGCGATTGGAACATATAACTTTCCATAAAACATACAATTTTTCTATAATTTTCTTGTAATTTTCATATAGCATGTAACATTCCTTCACCTCTTTTATACATTTTCTTTAACTTCTTAAAATTTTGTTATAACCAATAAGTTTCATATACCTTTTATTGTTTCTGTGAAAATAAAAACTTTTTTTTGTTTCAAGTTAAATTCATTATCACGAAACTAATAAATTTTTGTAGCAAGTTTTTTTGTGTTATCACATAGATAGTTTTTATGACAACAAAATTTTTGTTGTGATAATTTTTAAATTATATGTTACTACTTAAGTTGTAACAGAAATATCAGTTACGATCTTACAAAATTGTCACAAAATATCTGTTATATGTGATAACTTTACAACAATTCCATAAAAAAAACTAGTTTTTGTAATAATAAAAATATCATTGTAACAAAGAATAGCCTTTTGTGACAACAATTTTAGTGACAGATAAAATATTATCACATATTAACTGATTTTGTGTAGTGGTAATTACAATTGAAATTCCCAATGGTTAGAATAAATAACATGATGTTAGGAACATTCTAGAAAAATTTCACGACCATCCGACGGTCGGATCTCCGGTTATCATTATCGGAATCCAGCTAGACAAAATGAACAATATTTCCTGCCAACTTTCAGTCAATCGACTGTAGTTAGACATGTGTCAAGTCTGCCAATGGCTCAACAAACCTACAACTAGGTGACTTCAGTCGATCGACTATAGTTGCCGCCCAACTTCAGTCGATCGACTGTAGTTGCCGCCCAACTTCATTCGATCGACTAGAGTTAGACACGTGTCAAGTCTGGCAATGACTTAGTAAACCTACACCTAGGTGACTTTAGTTGATCGACTAAAGTTGTTGCCCAACTTCAGTCCATCGACTGAAGTTAGAAACGTGTCAAGTTTAGCAATGATGCAGCAAACATACATCTAGGTGACTTTAATTGATCGACTGTAGTTGCCGCCCAACTTCAGTCGATCAACTGAAATTAGATTTCTATAAAAAGGCAGTGATCCTCCCTCATTTTTAGCAGAACAATCAACATTCACAAACAATCGATCAATAACGCAAATACCTTTACTCTTCCAAATTCTATCTATATTTTGCAGTGTTTTAAAAATCGGGCTAGGCGGGATTTTTCATAACACCGCCGCGATTTTAGGTAGTCGAGCGGTCCTAGGCGGTTGACCGATTTAGGCGGGGCTAGGCGGTCCAAGGCGGGGCTAGGCGGTCTTAGGCGGGTCTTTTGTTTTAAAAATCGACCTAGGTGGCTATCTAGGCGGCGCCGAGGCGGGATTTTTCAGAACACAAATTGAAAAACATGATTTAAATTATCTTTTTTTATATTTTATATTATTATAATTTATTTTTTAACTAAATTTATATTTTTATATATTAAAAAATATTAAAAATATAAGAATATAAATCCGCCTAGCTCCCGCCTAGATTTCACCTAGGCCCCGCCTAGACCCCGCCTAGGCGTTTTGAACCATCGACCGCCCGACTAGCGCCTAGCGCTTTTTAAAACATTGATATTTTGTCCTTTTCAAGATTCTCCTAGAGTCTATTACTATATTTGGGTATAAATTCTTCCTTTTGTGAGTTTTAGCTATACACTGCCCTGGCATTATCCACTAGACACCATTCGAAAACTATAGACTGTTCCTTTGATAAGTTTTAGTTAAGAACTACCCTCGTATTGATCCGTAAACACCATCCCAAAGCTATACCTAGATATAATCAATCTTTCTCGATTGGATTTAGTTATAAACCATATCCGCACCTCTTAAAGTAATATCTCGGATTTTGGTCTCTGTCTTCTTACACCTCTTAAGATCTCAATTCCTTTACATCTTTTAATCATTGGTTCTAGCATATACCGGCTTTTGGGACACTCGAAAGTTAACTGAGGGTAATTGGATTCAATCTCACTTTTATTGCATTCATTTTCATTTTATTAGTTAATATAAATAAATATTTGTACTTATAAAATCGTTTGGATCATTTAAGGCCGAGGAATTCATTGTCAAGGTAAAAAAATTTATTCATTTTATTTACATTAATTTATAAATTATTCACTCACTATTTTACAATCATAAATGGTGTAGGAAAATTATTTTTAATAAACTAATTAAATAAAATATTTTGAATCAACATTTTATCACATTAATAGAAAAAGTGGTTGTTGTCTCATATTATCTCGATTATTTTAATAACCAAAATAAAGTTAAGTGAAATGAGCAATACTCTCTAAATTTATCTCGGTTATTTTAATAACCAAGACAAAATCCTTACCTATTACAATCTTATCTTGGTTATTAAAATAATCAAGACATCTCAGCGAGACAACCTCCTCACCCACTAAAATCTTATCTCGGTTATTACCGAGATAATAGCCTCCAAGTAAAAATAGTCATTATATGAGCTTGGTGGGTTTTAGGTCAGTTCTCACTATCTCTCATACCTCTCACTGTCGCCATCTCAAACCTCTCACTGTCGCTGTATCTCAAACCTCTCACTGTCGCCATCGCCGGCGAGAGCCCCATCTTCTCCACTCAACGCTCAACTGGAATTGTTTTCTACAGAGACAGGTACACTTTCAATTGGATCGCAAATAATAGATTAGATATCCGAGATTTAGATTAGGTTTTTAATTTACGTTCGCCGGCGAGAGCCCCGTCTTCTCCCTTATCGCCAGCGAGAGCCCCGTCTTCTCCGCTTTCAACGCTCAACTTCAAACTCGTACTCTTCTCAGTGGATTTTCCATCTGCTGTTTCCGAGATTTAGATTAGGTTTTTAATTTTTGCTCGCTGTTTATTTCTGATTTCGAAATGATGATCGCAATTAGGTTTCTTACTTGGTTCCATATCTGAATAATTTTAGCTCAGCTTGCCATCCCTCAGTCTGAAGAGTACCACGACTTTGTTGATCAGCGTGTATTCTTCAGTTATTACAGCTCCACTCATCTCTTATATCCTTCCTTTTTTATTTATTTTCCTTCGTTAATCAATAGTTTCCAATTGTGTTCAGGACTTCCGTTTCATTCATAATGCTCAACAAATCGAGCAAAGCTATAAAATTGAAGAAATGTGATTTATCTTTTTGTTTCATCAAGTTCATAGTTAGGTTTTTTATTTACCTCTTACTTGAGTTTGATTTTGCTGATATTGTTCTGTTAGAATTGGCTTTGTAGTTGATGTTAAATGTTAAATGTGTTAAATGTTTGCTGTAGGCAGTCTCCACAAGTAGACAGTCTCCAGAAGCTCTGTTCATCTTTGGAACCTATTCTTCGACGAGTTGTAAGGATTTTTCCTTTCTCTTCTCATGCTTGTTTGATACTGTATGACTAGAAATTATTTGCATTTTGATATATTTCTGGATAGTTTGATTGCATTAAAATATTATTATTTTAATATTTCTGGATAGTTTGATTGCGTTTTGATATATTTCTGGATAGTTTGTTTGTTTGATACAGTATGATCATACTCATAATCTCTGTTTTATAGGTATAGGAATCCTATCCAGATTCTATATTATTATTTTCCGGTAGAGATGATCTGGGTGCGACCGTTATATTTTATAACATAGGGCTTTTAACTCTGTTTTCATCAATGTAATTTTGTAAGGATCAATCCTCAAAAAGGATCCCACATTCCCTATTGCCAAATATCCAAAATATAACAAGCGCCCCGCTTGAACCGCGGCTGCTCCCCGCATAAATACTCAGGAGCTAGCTAGTACGCCACTGAAAAAATACACCCGCTCACACCTTGAAAGGATTTTATACAAGATTAATTATATTCTACATATTTTTTAGTAAAAGCTGAGGCCGGTAGTCCATGCCTGAATATTATTAACTAGAAACGGAAAAAACATACATGGTAAAGAAAAAGAAAAGAAAAGATGGAGCTTACAAAAGCTCAATACAAGAAAATGATTACAAGAAGCATAATCATAAACAAAGCCACTTATATGGCAAAAGAAACAACTAACTAAAGGAATCAACACCCATTCCAAGAGAAGTGTTTGCTGCCTCAGATCTATGACCAGAAGTCTGATATATGGGAGTCCGTGACCGACATATCTTTTTATCTGTAAAAGCCATAACAAACTTTTATCAAGTAGAAAAATCAAAAAACTTCTCTCTTTTTATATCTTGAAAGAAGTAGGAAGAGCTCCTCCCTTCTTTCTCTAAGACTCCCTTCTTTCCCAACACATCATGATGATGACAGAGAAGAAAATTGCAGGGAGGAGGAGAAAGAAGGGAGCAAGAAAAGCTTCATTCTTCCTTCTCATACATGGAAAAAGAAGATGATAAGGAGGAAAAGGAAGGTAGGGAGACCTCTCTCAAGAAAAACCTATTGCTCTTGTAACAAGTTATATTCTCCATATTAATCAATAAGGGTTGATCCAAGTGGTAAGCGACTTGGTATCGCTTAAGCAAGGTCTCGAGTTCGAGTCCTAGTGAATGCAAAAACTCCTTATTGGGAGACTCACCCACCACAGTCAGGTACACGAAACGGGTCGGATTTGGACGTAGTCAAAGCAAAGCTCTAGTGAACCAGATGGGCATCTAGAAAAAAAAGTTATATTCTCCATATTAACTTTACTCTAAAGTTATATTTTTACAAACTTTACTGTATAATTTTAGAGTAATAAGATAAACAGACAGGGAAGAAAAAATATTTTGGACAATGCACATTAAATGTACCCTCTGAATTTTTTCTTTTGTAATATTTACAAGTATCTAGATTAAGATAATCTTGTTTGCGGCTTAGTCACAGTTAAGGCACCCCTCCCAACAAGTGTATTTAATAGGATTCGAACTTTATTCTCTTCCAACTTACTCAATTTTAAATGTATCCTTTGAATTGAATGTAAGGGTAAGTGAAACAATTATTTTTCCTTGGATGTATAATCTCAATCCTTCTGTAAAATGTAGTGTAACAATTCTTCTTCCTAAACTTGTGTCAGTTTGACATTTTTCAGATGTGCACTTCTGTCAATACTCAAATTTGCATATATAAATTCACACTCGCTATAAGATAATGTAATTAATGATTACCTCAATGATATTTCCAACTTTTTTTTTATCTAAACAAGTAGTATACATTACCGTAGCAGCGTAGTATAAGTTTATTAATAAAATTAATTATCTTTTGATACTCCTAATTATATCTTTATTGTTGTTCGTAAAATTAATTATATTTTAATTTTTTTAATTATTTCCTTATATTTTTTCATAAAATTATCTTTTAATGCTATTAATTATCTTCTTGTACTCATCTTCTTTATCTAATTTTATATCTTTATTGATTTTCATTTCTAAAAAATAACTCGTTTTCTGTTACCGACTATGAACACGTTGGTTTATTCGTTGTAGTTTAAGTGTATTCCTCAAATAGATGAAAACCCAAAATCTCATTTACCACGTGTACTCCTGCAATCGTCTAATGAGTTTTGGTGACTGTGAGCTTTATTTTATACAAGTACCAAAATTGATATGATAAAAATTAGCCCCAGTTAAGCTTGTTCAAGAATAATTATTCTAAAGAACCTTATTCATTTACCTTAGCTTAATCTACAGATAATCAAGAGAACAAAAAAACCAGCAAAAATCAAAGCTAAAGCTCAGGGTTTTTTGTAGGTTGGGTGATCCTTGAAATTAATAAATACTGACAAGTGTAATTTGTATCAAGTAAACACTAGTCAATTAGCCATGAAATCTTCATATTTGTGGTAGATTTTGTATGAATTATTAGTGTTCTTAATGAAATTTCATGTCACTACTAGATGCAGTAGTAGTCACTATCAAGGAACTGGAAACTGGCCAGAGTGAGCAGAAAACTGGGCAGAGTGAGCACAAGACTGAACCGCAAGAATAACTTGTTGCTCAAACCCTTAAAGATGATAAATGACCATAAAGGCGCGTGGAGCTCACATCATAAAGCAATTGGTATGAAAGTTGGTGCATCACAAAATGACAAGCTAAGCGATCACTAACAACTTTCTAGCCTCAATCCTAATATTTCAAACGGATCAAAATATAGTCTAACAGATTGATCAACGGATCCGGAAGCTCCACATCAACCTGATAAACGGTGAAGATTGAATGAAAGCTCACCAACCACAAATGGCTACATTTATGATCAAAGCCTATAAAAGGAGTTCCAAATGAGAAGGTTAACTGATTGATTTACAAAAGCAAGTAACAAAGCAACACTTACACAATCAGTTGATATTATCCCTCCAAGAACCCTTGATTCAAAATCTATTTGTAAGGATTCCCAAGTGAAACTATAAACTCGAGGAACTCTAAAAACCAACCATTTGATAAAAACCAAAGTGTGAGAATCTCCAACTTGGGTAAGTTAGGAGACTGGGATATAGCTTGAAGTAGGTGCATTGAGTGAGATCTCCCTGTAGGACTCAGCTTAGTTTCAAGGTAGAAGGCTAAGTGGTATATCCTAATAAAGATAAGAGGACTCAGCTAGGAGTTGGTGCTTCTAGTGGTATATCCTACTTTCGGAAGGGGTTACCATCTGGAGATAAATCTGTAAGGCTTGATTCCTACTAGTTTGAAAGGAATCCACTAGTGGATAAGCTCGGAGGAAGGAAACTCCAGGGACTGGATGTGGGCGAAGCCGAACCAGTATAAAATACTTATGTTAGATTTTCTTTCTCTTTTACTTAATTACACATATTTGCATCATCCGGATTCATCTTCCGGATTATAATCGAACATGCTACACTAAGATATTTCCAAGTCTGCTAATTCCATGAAAAAGGGGCATTCACCCCCTTTGCCCTTATAAATACTCTCACATGGACCAACAAGTGGTATCGAAGCTAGTGCTCAAACTAAAGATCTAACAATCTCGAGCTAAAGGTCCATATATTTTAATTCGCATATCAAAATGAGTTCCTAAAACTCACAACTCCTCCCCGAGGGTATGTCTGTTACCCCTCCTCCACTCTTCACTGGTGAACACTACACATTCTAGCAAAACCGGATGAAGAACTTCATCCAGTCACAAAGTATGCAAGCATGGTTAGTTATTAAAGATGGCCCATATGAACCTACTTACAAAGTAGAGGGTATGACTACCCGAAAGCCATCAAGCAAGTGGGATGACAATGACTTTAAAAAATTGCATGAAAACGCAAATGCTATTAATATGCTTCATTGTGCTCTTAGTGCAACTGAATTCAACAGGATAATCGGATGTAAGACTGCAAAAAAGATATGGGAGAAGCTGGAGGTAACCTATGAAGGAACTTCCAAAGTAAGAGAGGCCAAGCTTGATCTACTTCAATAAAAGCTTGAATCCTTTAAGGTGGAACCTAAAGAATCAATCAGCAACATGAACACTAGATACACAAATCTAGTGAATGAAATGGAAAGGTTAGGGAAGGAGATTCCAGAAGTAGAAATGGTCAAGAAAGTGCTCTAAAGTCTCATAAAGGAATGGAATAATAAAAAGATTGCCATTGAGGAAGCTTGTGACTTAAATTTTTATAGTTATGATGAACTTATTAGCAATCTTCTAACCCAAGAATTGTCCTCAGAGAGATACAGCTAACAAGAAAAGAAACCTGAAGAGAAAAAGAAGGGCATTACTCTTAAGGTAGAATCCACAGGATCGGCCTCATCCGGAGAGGAAGAGCAAATCGATGAGTCAATGAGCACCAAAGATCAACTTGTTTTACTGACCAAAAGGCTAAATCGATTCATACAAAAGAAAGATAGAAGAAAATCAAAGAGGTATGAATCTTGGAGAAGAAGAGAAGGCACCTCTAGAAGAAGCCTAGAAGGAATCCTGAAGAAAAGAAGGATTCGGAGAAAGACACTACCTGTTTCAGATATGGCAAAAAATGCCATTTCAGAACAAAGTGCCCTAAGCTCGAAAGAACTAAGAAGTTCAAAAAGAAGGCAATGGTTGCAACCGGGAGCAACAGTGAAGAAAACTGCAGCTCATCTTCAATAAAAGAAGAGGATAATGCTAAATATGCATTCATGGCTCCAACTGAACCAGAAGCAGAGCAATCCAGAAGGAACACCTCTAAGAAAGAAACAGTGCAAATTGAAGAAACATAATCTGATACAGCAAACACTGAGGTAAACTCTTGCTCTAATTCTGCCTCTTACTTTGATCTTGCAAAAGCTCTTTCTATTGTTATCAAGGGGGTAAAGTAGAATGCATAAGCCATCAAGTCTCTCAAAAGAGCAATACTAGAATTGGCTGAAGATGTAGAGGTAATAGCACAAGACATCAATCTGGTTAGAGCAACCAAGCATATTGATGTAGTAGAAGAAAAATTCCCAAGGAATCATGTCCAGATTCTGAATGCAAATGTAGTGGGACTGGATAGAGAAGTCAATCTATTAAAGGAAGCATCCAAGAAGAAACCTGAAATAAAGAATCCAAGAAGAGATAATCCTCCTCCTCTTTAGAACATGGTTCAAAGGAACCCAAATCAAAGGACAAATGGAGTAACCAGACAGCCACAAGCTCAAAGATATACTGCTGCTAAAAAAGAAAATGCTAAGGTAGCTTACAACCAACAACCTATCAAGCAAAGAAGAAATTACAAAGCTGAAGTTGCACCTCCAACAAACATTCGAATTTATACTAGACCATCTACTAGTGTACAAGAGGCTGGGTATAAAGGCAACTATAGAAGGAAGGATCAGGAAAAGATCAGCATAAAGTAAAAGTAGAACATACCCATTTCAGGGTACAGGATTTGTGGAAAAAATAATCACATTACTAAATCATGTAGATTAAAAAATGGTTATTATAATGCTTATCCTTGGCCTTAGATGGTTATTAACCCAAGAGGACCCAAATCTGATTGGGTACCCAAACCCACTTGATCTATTTTGCAGGTATGCCTTAGATCCATAATACACTTAGTATATTAATAGTGGATGCTCACGGCACATGAAAGGTGATGAAAAGGCCTACATCACACTAACCGGGAAGAAGGCAGGCAGAGTGAGCTTTGGAGACAATCAAAAGGGACAGATCATTAGTCATGTAACCATTGGATCTGGATTTAAGATTGAAGATGTCTCACTAGTTGATGGACTGAAATTCAACCTGCTAAGTGTGGCCCAATTATGTGACAAAGGAAGAAAAGTCACATTTGACTCCGGAGGCTGCTCAATATATGAAAGTAAGTCTAATCAACTTATTCTTTACGCACTTAGAGTAAATAATGTCTATTCTGTAAAAATTAAAAATGATAACAAGAATATATGCTTAGTGTCTAAAGAAGAAGAGTCATGGCTTTGGCACTGAAGGTTGGGACATGTAATCATGAACCTCCTATCCAAATTAGCTAAAAAGGAATTAATTGTGGGTTTGCCTAAGGTTGCTTTTGATAAGGATCATCTATGCACTGTATGCCAACTAGGAAAACAACATAAGAAAAGTTTCCCTTCCATCTCATACATTCCTTCCAAAAGAGTACTTGAGCTATTACATATTGATCTCTTTGGTCCAATTAAGCCACAGAGTTTAGGTACAAGAGAATACACCATGGTCATTGTAGATGACTATTCTCGATATACCTGGGTTCTTCTGGTAATAAGCAAGGATGAAGCCTTTAACCAATTCTCCAAAACATTCATCCGGATAAAAGTAGAATAGGGCATACGCATTGCACGCATCCAGAGTAATAATGGTGGAGTTCAAAAATAAGCATTTTGCTAACTCTTATTACTCCAAGGGCATTAAATATTACTTCTCTGCCCCCCACACTCCTCAACAGAATGGAGTAGTTGAGAAAAAGAATAGGACCATAGTAGAAATGGCTAGAACAGTGCTTAATGAAAATTATTTGCCAAAATATTTCTGGGGTGAGGCCGTAAACACAGCATGCTACATCTTAAATATAGCTCTCATTAGAAAGACCATAGAAAAAACCCCATATGAAATCTAGAAGGGAAGAAAACCTAAAATTGGGCACTTTAAAGCATTCGGGTGTAAATGCTACATCCTTAATGATAGAGAGCAATTAGGAAAATTTGATCCTAAATCTGATGAAGCAGTTTTCCTCGGCTACTTAACACATAGTAAGGCTTACAGAGTCTTGAATAAATGAACCCAAACTGTGGTAGAGTCTATACATATAGATTTCGATGAGACTAACACTATAGGAAAGAAAAGCTACAATCCGGAAGATCAAGTTCCAGAAGCTAAAAAATTTGAAGAAAAGGAGGAAGCAGGAATTCCTCATTCATTTCAAATCAAGAAGTATAAAGAAGAAGTTGAAGGAATATCTTTTGATCCAGAAATACAACAAGTCATTCTCAATCCACAAGGGATTGACTTTAATGAAGGAGTAATTGAAACTAAAGTGGAGCAAGTCCAAGTTCAACATGAACGCCTAGAAAGGGAGATCCGAACCCACAAAGATCATTCCATTAAAAATATTCTAGATGATGTTCAGAATCCAGTTAGAACTAGAGGTTAGCTCAACCGGCTGATGAGCCATGCTGCTTTTTTCTCTCTCATAGAGCCAAAGAAATTTTAAAAAGCTAAAGGGGATGAAAGCTGGATAATGGCGATGCAGGAAGAGCTAGATCAATTCACCAAGAATGATGCATGGGATCTTGCGCCCTTTCCTAAAGGAAAATCAATTATAGGCACTAAATGGGTGTTCCGGAACAAACTTGATGAATCCAAAGTAGTAGTAAGAAACAAGGCAAGACTAGTCACTCAAGGCTACAACCAGTAAGAAGGAATTTATTGCAAAGAAACTTTTGCCCCTATAGCAAGACTAGAAGCAATCCGAATCTTATATGCTTTTACATCATTCATAGGGTTCATATTATACCAAATGGATGTCAGAAGTGCATTTCTAAATGGTGTCATTCAATAAGAAGTATATGTCAAGCAACCACCCGAATTTGAAGATCTAAAGCATCTGGATCATGCCAATAAACTGAAGAAAGCTCTTTATAGATTAATGCAAGCACCAAGAGCCTGGTATGAAAGATTAATATCATTCATTATATCCAAGGAATATACCAGAGGCAGGGCATATACTACACTCTTCATCAAAAAGAAGAAAAATGATATTATTCTAGACTAGATCTATGTAGATGATATCATTTTTTGGGCCACTGATGAAAAGATGTGCAAAGAATTTAGCTCTCAAATGTAGAAGGAATTTGAGATGTCCATGATGGGAGAGCTCAATTTCTTCCTAGGTCTACAAATCAAGTAAAGTCCAGATGGTATCTTTATCAATCATTTAAAATACACCAAGGAGATTCTACAGAAGTTTGAAATGGACAACAGCAAACCTATGTCCACACCAATGGGTTCAGACACAATCCTATCTAGGGGTTGTGAAGGAGAAGATGTTGATTAGAAGCTCTATAGAGGAATGATTGGATTACTCCTATACTTGACAGCTAGCAGACCTGACATACACTATGCAGTATGCTACTGTGCAAGGTATTAAGCCAATCCCACAGACTCTCATCTCAAAGCAGCCAAAAGAATACTTAGATATCTCCTAGGAACCACTAAAGTTGGGTATGGTATCCTACTAATGGAGACTTCACACTCCAAGGGTTCACAGATGCAGACTATGGTAGATATACTCTTAAGGGAAAAAGTAAATTCAGAGGATGCTATTTTCTTACAGATTGCTTAGTCTCATGGTATAGCAAGAAGCAAACTTCAGTTGCCTTATCCACCATAGTAGTAGAGTATATGGCAGCTGGAAGTTGTGTTGCTCAACTCCTATGGATCAAACAATAACTTGAAGATTATAAAGTGTAATCCGGATGTGTGGATGTAATGTGTGACAACAAAAGTGCTATTGATAAGTCAAAGAATCTGGTGCTCCATAGTAGGATGAAGCATGTCAACATAAGGCATCACTTCATCCGGAATGATGTAATAAAGTAGGATGTTGCATTAGTATATGTCCCAACCAATGAACAAAGAGCTGATATCTTTACTAAACCACTAAGTAAAGATCAATTTGGGAAAACTGAGAGAATCAATTGAAATGTCAAATCCAATTTAGAAAAACTCCAGAAGATAGTTTTTTAAACCAAGCCGGATCCTGAGATAAAAACTCACTCTAGAAGATAAGGAGTATTGGGAAGATCTATTCCGAAAGCTTGCCACGTTAGCTGACAAAGATGACATATGGTAGTAAAAGCCTATAAAGGTAACTGTTACTTTTTGAATTTTGAAAGTTCATTGGCTGTTACACACGTGGTAAATATAATAGTTAATTCAAAAATAAACTGTTCCCATTCTTTGGTTAAACTAAATTCACTTCTCTCCTAAAAATCTGACTACCATGTCATCAATCAAGTCAAAATAGCTGGAGTCCGGATTACCAATATATCCTCACTACAAAAATTCTATTTAAACCCCTTAAAATCCCCCTTCCTCTTCACGCGAGCAACTACTCTACTGTTACTTTGCAAAAACTCAAACCTAAAACTCCATCTCTCAAAATTTCTTTAAAATGGCAGCCACAAACACCTCCTACACCCTCAAAATCCTACCTAGCAAAAATCTCTTTAAAGTATCTGACTTGAATGATGCGGATTTTGAACCTTTAAATCTCAAAACTTCCGACTTCGTCATCCCTACTAATCATCTAGGTGATGATTACCTATTTAGAACTCTGCCTTTCTTTACCCTAATTGAAGATCAAAGTCTGGGTTATCTTCTAAAGATAAATTGCCCAACCTACCCAAAGCTGGCGAAAGAGTTCTTCTCAAATCTCAGTGCTCACAACCATTTTGATTCCTTACGCACTAAAGTCCAGGGGAAGGTGATAATTCTCACTCCTGAATTCTTTGAGAAAAATCTACGCATGAAGAACTCCAGAATATTGTTGAAAAAAGATAGGGATGAGACTGGAGTTGTGTACGATTCTAAATTGTGGCTCCACAAGAACTACTTTGGCGATAAATTCTCAATGTACTTCCCCAGAACACCTAGATTCCTGCAGCACGCTCTGGCCAAGCTCATCCTGATAAGGAAGGGGTCATTGACCATAGTTTTTTCCCTCTAGCACCGCATCCTGTAGCATTGGGTTGGAAATGTGGAAGTAAACTGGCCAGTCTTGATCATTCACTATCTCAAGACTCATGTAAACTCACATGGCGCTTTGATCATAAGAATTCTACAAGCAGCGGAAGTGGATCTGATCGAATTTGAAGGGATTTAGGGAAAGCCCATCCTTGAGAAGAATTTCCTCAATCTCCGCTTTAATGAGTAATGGGATGAAGAAAAGGCAAAACTGAAAAGGTGTGGGCAAAAGATTAAATACCGGAAGATAGTTGATTCGGAAGAGGAGGCTCCTATTCCCAAAAGGTCCAGAACTAACAAAGCCGTGGCCAAAAAGCAAGCTGAAATGGTTCTAGAAGAGATTGATAAGGACACTCTGCCCCTCACCCAAATCTTAAGCTCCGAAAAGCTAAGACCCAGAGGCAGACTGATTAAAGCTGCAGCTAAGAAAGGATAACTTGCACTTACTGTGGGTCTACCTCAACTTGCTACAAAAGCAATTGAGGCCAGGAGAAGGAAATCCAAAAGAACATTGGCTGAAATAGAAAAGAAGGTAGATGATAAGGAGACAGAAGATGAGGCTCCTCCTCAAAAGTGGCTCCGAAGAAAAGGGCTAACCTTTAATGAAGCCCTTACCGCCTAAGAAAAGAAATCCAGTGAAGGCAGGAGGCTTGCTGGGATAGTACTGAATGAGGAAGCCAAGCAGTATATGGAGAAAGCTACTTTGGAAAAAGCCAAGTCCAGCAAAGGGAAAAATGTTCCCAGAGCAACAGAAATCGTAGAGAGAGATGATAAACAATTCATTATCATTCAAGCAGTGATCAAAGATAACTATCAAATTAATTGGGAGAGAACTGAAGGACTCGAAGACTTATCTTAAGATCCCCTAATTCTAGTGGATCCAAAAGATATGGACGCTCTATCAAAGATTTCGAAAGTTGATCAATTCATATTTGCTGATAGAATATGACCACTTTCGGAGAAGCTGCTTGCATCCGGCAATAAAATCATTAATCTTGAAAGTCCTAAAAAGGCACTAGAGATGGCTATTGAGGAAAATGCCAACATGTCTAAGGGAGAAAAAGAAAGTCCTAAAAAGGCAGTTAAAGGGATGGTTGAGGACAGTTCCAGCTATCTAGAGGTAAGGCTGGAAAAGGAACAGAAGGATGATGCAGACAATTAGGATCAGGCACTACTAACTACAGAGGTAACCCTTAATCTCTTTCATCTCTATTCTAACCATGAAGAGCACAACTTGGCTACAGTCTCTCATAATGTAGCTAAGGATATAGTGCCAAACCCGGATGAAATAACTCCAGAGGAGGGAGTGAGTCTGAGTTCTAAAGGGCATGCTTTTGAAGTGGAACCTAAGGGTGAGGCTCATCTAAATGAAAGGAGGGAAGAAAAGTCTGAAGAAGGTAGGAAGGATGAGACCTCCTCTAGCTCATTTGCTAAGGAATTTCACCTAAGGGTTCCAGCTATGAGGGTACCTACCAATAACACCTCAAAATCCAAGGTTACAACTGTGCTTTAACTCCTAAAAGAGGCTGCTAAGGAGGAAAGTGAAGAGGGCTACGTAAAGCAAAGTCTAGGAACCATATGCGCTCATCTTCGAGGAGTTGAGAAGGAATTGCTCGGGCGTAAAACTAATAAAGCAATCTAAAAGGATCTGGGTGAGATCAAAGAAAGTCTGAAATGTCTCCCCTAAATTGAGCAACAAGTCATGAACTTCCCAACTCCTGGAGCTATAGCCGCAACTTCACTATTCAAAATCCTGCCTCTTCTAAATGAGCTAAAAGAAAGCTCTTACACAGCAAATTAAAATGCCAGTCAAGCCAGTACTTTGACCTCTGACAACTGTGCAATAATCCTGGAAAGAATGTACTCATCCACCACCGATCTTTCCATAAAAATCAAGGACTATATTGATTTCAAGTTTGAAAACTTGACAAGATTCATGGAGGATAGAGATCTGAAACTTTCTTTGCTAAGCCTGGAGACTGATCAGCAAGTAACTCAGGAAATGCTTACCAACTTTATAAATAAAACCGTCCCCAAGCTCGAAGAAAAAATCTTAGATGATTTGGGTGATGAGATGTAAGCTCAGAACTCCAGCATTGAGCAAACAATAAATGACTGGAAGAAGATTGTCTCTAAATAAATAAAAGATCAAACGAAATCTATCCACAACATCCGGAAGGGCATTAGCGATGAAATCACCCTCCTTTAAGCTAAAATAAATAAATTATCTAACTCCAGATCCTCCTCGTCTCCGGCTATTCTAGAGAGTCAGCTCATTCCTATCCTGCATAATCTTATTCAAGCTATAGGGGACCCAAGGTTCACGAGCCAAAAAGGTTTGACTACTCTAATCAAGGCCATGTTTCCCTATTTTGATCACAAGGACCAAGAGCACATTCTGCGTATTCTTCCTCAAGTCTCCCAATCCTATGATCAACTCTAGAGGATCCTTCGCCCTTATTATTTGACTCCGCCCATAGTGGATCATATTATTAATGAGCGGGCAAAAGGCAACAAAGACTAATCTATCTACTCCTTTGCCTGGCTATAATCTTGGGACAAGCGTACCTATAGGGTTATTGATCCCCTTGATAGAAGCAAAAGGGGGGAGGAAGATCAGAGCCATCAAGGAGAAGGAAGGGGAAAGGAAAAATGCTACAAGTCCGGAAGAGTGGTCCATTCGGAGAGATAGTTAAGCTAGCTAGATAATCTTATAATAGTTAGATTCACTTTATATGTATTTCTGTAACTTGTAATACTGAACTTCATGATGTTAACCATTGTTAACAGCAGAAGTATATATGAAGTGAAAATTTCTTAACTATTAAAATAATCACTTCTAAAGTACAATCTATAATTGTACTAAAACAAACTTAGAAGCAGGAATCTGTTAGATATGATGTATGCCCTTAAGGCAATTAGGGCGATATATCTTAATTATGTAATAGTACGAATAATTTGTTTAATCAATAAAGGCATTTGTTCTTTTGTTTATATCAATGTATTTTTATACATATATATTATAGCTGGTTAAAATATATTCATTGATGTATGTATACAAAAGTCCTTGACATATCATAGCATGAAGTCAGAGGAATTATAGTTGGACTATATTTGGTGGAACCTACTTCATATGCAATTATGATTATGTCTAAACTATCCCTAGTCATAGTGTCATCAAGAAAGGATATTGATGAAACGGAAAGACTAGCACGTGGTAAACTTTCTTGGAAAGGGTCCAAGCAGTTAATCTCCTAAATACTGAAGGTGGTGCCTTAAGCTTGACACATGGATATATCTGGGAGATATATTAGAGACAGCAGCAAGATAAACACTTGGTATAAATATCAATGTGTTAGTGTTTATCTTTATGCAATAAGCTTTGCGAATGTCCTCATACTTAAGATGCTAGTTGCCTTGTGTGGTACTATTGCTATACTTTGGGTCATTGCTATGCACTCATTAATTTAGGGTGCTACGGGTGATTACGGGTATAGTGATAACAACACGTTGGTAGACTGAGTAGTCGGAAAGAATCCATCGCTCCGGATATATTAAGGAGTTATACCTGGCCACTTGTTGAAGTGATGATTGCCATAAACCTCTGATCAGAGTATGTGTTTGATAGAAATGGTTTCTAGTCAAACACACTATGGTAAAAGGCAATATACTTTGGTAACAAGTAAATAACTGGGATAGCTTGGAGCAACCTTGCTATTAGTGGGTTAACACTTTAACCGAACCCAATAAACCAGATGGTACTAATATTAAAGAATGGAAGGAATTTATCGCACTGGATAACTATTGCATTAACCGGGATTAAGTCATAAGCATAAATGACGTTCCATGTAATGGGGGATGGTAGACCCTTGCTAGAGGCGTACTACAGTCGTTTAAGGTAATCGAGTTCTATTTACGGTCTAGAGCATCGAGCCAATGGTTCCATTAGAACAAGGGTTGGTTAAGCCTTAACAGCTCAATACTTCGGGATCCTATAAGGTCACACAGATTGGACCTTCATCGGACTAAGTAAAGAACTAATAGATTTATTCTATTACAAGAATATAACATAAATAATAGTTGGATTATTATTTGATTGGTTAAAATTGATTAAATCAATTTTTGATAGACCAAAGAATTTATTTTGACCAGTAACTAATTAATTAGAGTCATAAATAAATTATAATTGATTAGATCAATTTTGGTTGGACCAAGAAATTTATTTTGACTGATAACTAATTTATTAGAGTCAAAAAATAAATATTTATTTGAAAGGATTAAAAGGGGATTTTGCATTGGCGAGTTAAAACCGAAAAGTATAAAAAATTTTGTACAAATATTCGGTTGTGCGAAATACACCAAAAGGTGCGCGAATATTGCTGGGCGGTGTTCGCGGTGGCCCATATTCATGGGATGCACAAAGGCAGCCCATGAATACCACATGCAGCACGTGCATGTGGTATGTGTGGGATGGGAGTTTTACTCCCATCCCACATCGTTAATTGGGGAGCAAATTTTTGCTCCCCAAGCCTATATATAGGCTGTCCCTTCTCCTTTCAAAATGTACCAAGCTCAAAGCATAAATCCTAAGCGAGATAATTAATCTCTCGGTTACTTGAGCAAGTTATTTTTGTGGAGCCTGAATTTATTCGGGCACCGCTAGTTTATATTTTTGGGTGAGGCTTCTAGTGTGGTCTAGCAACTACTCGACGCTTCTTAGTTCTTCCTCCTGGGGAGGTTTTGGTTGGTAGGGTTCGTGTGGATACTGATAGAGGCTATCCTACGACTGGAGGCTTGTGCCAGAAGGTCCTGCAAAAGCACGCTTCAACTGGTAAGTTCTTTTTCTTTCTCTTTTAATTATTAAGTCTTTTTCTTTAAGTGTTTTTAGACTTAATAATTATGCTTAGGTTATTTTTGCATGCTTAGTTTATTTTATGCTTAGGTTATAACTTAGAGTTATAACATGCTTAGTATAAAATAAATATGCTAGGATATAATTTGGAATTATGGTATGCCTAGTCCTTTAGCATGCTAACCTAGGTAGAGAATTATTTAGTTAAGGCTCTATTTAATTTATATGCAACTAATAGGAGTTCCTGGGACAGGGACAAAATTTTGAATTTCCGTCATGCCTCTTATGCATGTTTAATTTGACTGTCAGTTCCCAACAGTGGTATCAGAGCCTGCCTATTTAGTGCATAATTAAGTTAGAAGCAAACTAAATATTATTTTCTAAATGAAATGATTTGTTTATTTAATTGTTTGGAACAATATATATAAACTTTTGTCTTTCATTTCAAGGTTAGAAATTAGTTATGAATAATTTTGAATAAGCTTGCTCAACTTACTCAAATTATACAAGTGTCAATAATTTATTTAAATTGCATGGGTTATAGATGCTCCCAATTTACATGAATTGGAAGAACGAAATTTATTAGTTCAAGAGAATCCATTGGTCTTCGAGTTTGTGCCCGTATTTGTTCTGGCTAAGGATTGGACTTGGTGTCTACTCCTCATAGGGCACCTCTCCTACCTGGGAACCTATATCGGTGCAATTTGAATTGACCAATCGGGGGATTAATATGAACTAATTTATTTCTAGTATATAAGATGGTGCTTATATGTGTTTCTATAACAAAGTAAAAAATTAAAATTATTGAATAAAAGCTTAAAGGAAATGCAATATAAATATAACAAATTAAAGCGTTAATTATTTTGCATATAATCTAGGTCGATGGAATAATTATAATAAAGAGCTGAACCCACCTAAGGTTAGACCTTATAAATTAATTCTAAAATTCCCTGAATTAATACAAGTAATTATAATTTTGTCCATCTGATAAAATCCTAGATTGGGTGAGACGTTTAACACCAATAAAATCCCAAAGTAAATATATTAAGGCAAGTTATAGTCTTCCTTACTCAAATTTATAATACGGTCTTTTTGGGCTATCAAAGTGCTACGCAAAGCGTTCCTTCTAGTCCACATTGATTGGTTGTAAAGTTTGAGATAGGGTCTGCCTTAACAGAGCTGGGGTAGTCCACCATAAAATTGGGGCTAGGCCCAGATCTGAGACATATTCAAGGAGATGCTAATATAAGAGCACACGTCCCTTGGGATTAGGGAACTTGAATGAATTAGCAATTGCATGCGATGCAAATGGAATTGGATTCCAACTATGACTGACTATTATGACTTGACTCATAAAATTAGGGGTTGTAATAGACTAGTTATAGATGCTACCTACTAGGAAATTTAGCTGGGCTAAAATTCACGAATTCAATAGAATGGGCTATTGTAAATTTCGAAGAAAATAGTAGGAAAATGTATTTAATTAAAAGTCCTCATACTAAATACATGTACTTAAACTAATATCTAAACACTTTTCTTTTCTTATGTCTTAGGTTGAAAATGGCTTCCAATTTTAATCTCCGTATGTTACTTGACACCAAATTGAATGGCTCGAACTTTTCTGATTGGTTCCGAGCAGTGAGAATAGTTCTCAGATCTGAGGAAATTGCCTATGTTCTAAGTGAAATTTTCCCTGTAGAACCTGATGTTTAGGATCATGTGGAACATGATGCCTAGTTGAAGCACAGGAAAGATCGTGAGACTGCCATGTGTATTATGTTGGGGTCCATGAATTCTGAGCTTCGGAAACAACATGAGAACATGCCCTTGGAGGATATGGTTCTCCATCTTGAAGAACTCTTTTCGGAGAGGGAGAGGATAGAGAGGTATGAGACCTCTAAGCTCCTTTTCGAGACCAAGATGCATGCTGGCACCTCTGCCTCTCAGCATGTACTAAAACTCTTGGGATACCTTGAGAAGCTGAATCGATTGGGATTCGAGATGAATCATGACTTGAGCATTGACCTTGTGTTGATGTCCTTGACAGATAGTTACTCAGGCTTCGTAACTAACTATTACATTAACAGGATTAATTCAACTATCCTTGAATTAATTAACATGCTGAAAACAGTAGAACCTCAGATCAAGAAAGATCAGAAACCTCTACTGTTGATTGAAAAAGGCAAGGCTTCTAAGAAGAAGAAGCAGGCACTGGGTGCCAAGAAAAGAATCAGTAAGAAGAAGAATGAAAAGAAGGCATCTAAGTATGTCTGCTTCCAATGTGGGAAACCGGGACATTGGAAGAGGGATTGCAAAGCTCCTGCTTCTGAGCATTTGAAGAAGAAGCCTACAGAGGCATCTACTTCAGGTATATTTGTAATTAAAAACTTTGCTACTTTTCCGCAAGAATCCACTTGGGTATTAGATACTAGTTGTGGTTCTCATATCTGTAGTGTGCAGGGACTAAGGAACTGTAGAAAACTTGCAAAAGGGGAGATGGACCTACGCGTGGGAAATGGAGCCAGAGTTGCTGCATTAGCCGTAGGGAGCTTTAGTCTTGTTTTGCCAAGTTGACTTGTTTTAGTTTTGAATAATTGTTATTACATTCCAAGTGTTACTAAGAATATTGTATCAGTTGCGTGTTTAGCAACAGAGGGATTTGAAATTTTATTTTCGAATAATAATTGTCAGATTCGTTTGAATAATATTCTTTATGGTTATGGAATGTTGAAAGGTGGCATTTATATTCTTGATACTAAAACAGAAGTTTTCAATATAAATAATGTGAACAAAGTTAAATTAGGTAATGAGAATTCCTTCTACTTATGGCATTGCCGTTTAGGCCACATAAATAAAGATCACTTAACCAAGTTGCATAAGCGTGGAGACTTGGGCCCAATAGACTTGGAGTCTTATGGTGATTGCGAACCTTGTTTAAAAGGAAAAATGACAAAGTTACCCTTTAAAGGAAAGGGTGAACGAGCCACGAGTACATTGGAACTTATACACACTGATGTGTGTGGTCCAATGAGTGTTCAAGCACTAGGAGGATACTCCTACTTCATAACCTTTATTGATGATTACTCATGATACGGTTATTTGTACTTGATGAAGCACAAGTCTAAAAGTTTTGAAAAATTCAAACTATTTAGAGCTGAAGTAGAGAAACAGCTTGAGAAAAGTATTAAAACACTTTGATCGGATTGAGGTGGAGAATACTTAAGTCAGGAGTTTCAGGATTATCTAAAGGAAAATAGGATAGTTCCTCAGTGGACCCCTCCTTATACACCCCAACACAATGGAGTGTCAGAAAGGAGGAATCAGACTTTATTAGATATGGTCAGGTCCATGATATTCGGTTGCGCGAAATACACCAAAAGGTGCGCGAACATTGCTGGGCGGTGTTCGCAGTGGCCCATATTCATGGGCTGCACAAAGGCTGCCCATGAATACCACATGCAGCACGTGCATGTGGTATGTGTGGGATGGGAGTTTTACTCCCATCCCACATCGTTAATTGGGGAGCAATTTTTTGCTCCCCAAGCCTATATATAGGCTGTCCCTTCTCCTTTCAAAATGTACCAAGCTCAAAGCATAAATCCTAAGCGAGATAATTAATCTCTCGGGTACTTGAGCAAGTTATTTTTGTGGAGCCTGAATTTATTCGGGCACCGCTAGTTTATATTTTTGGGTGAGGCTTCTAGAGTGGTCTAGCAACTACTCGAGGCTTCTTAGTTCTTCCTCCTGGGGAGGTTTTGGTTGGTGGGGTTCGTGTGGATACTGATAGAGGCTATCCTACGACTGGAGGCTTGTGCAAGAAGGTCCTGCAAAAGCACGCTTCAACTGGTAAGTTCTTTTTCTTTCTCTTTTAATTATTAAGTCTTTTTCCTTAAGTGTTTTTAGACTTAATAATTATACTTAGGTTATTTTTGCATGCTTAGTTTATTTTATGCTTAGGTTATAACTTAGAGTTATAACATGCTTAGTATAAAATAAATATGCTAGGATATAATTTGGAATTATGGTATGCCTAGTCCTTTAGCATGCTAACCTAGGTAGAGAATTATTTAGTTAAGGCTTTATTTAATTTATATGCAACTAATAGGAGTTCCTGGGACAGGGACAAAATTTTGAATTTCCGTCATGCCTCTTATGAATGTTCAATTTGACTGTCAGTTCCCAACAGAATCATGGGGGAGTTAGGATGCTAAAATTATAGGGGTGCATTGTAAAAGACTAAGTAATAAAAAATTACACTTAGTACATACACCCATGCTTAGATGACTTAGGTTTTTATTTCCATAAAATGGGGGAGATTGTTGGGAAACAATGATCTGGATAAAAAATCTAAAAAACAAATCCGGATCAAGTTTAAAAGAAACAAAAACAACGTATGTAATTCTCCCAAATCCGAATGGAAATATCTGGACAAAGATCAAGACACAAGTCATCCATTGAACAATTTAAAAACCTAAGCACTAGAGGAAAACATCCATACATAGTTTAGAAAGGAAACAAACTGCTGACCCTCAAGTCCAGCATCCGAAAAAACTGATTGAAGTTATCTCCGGAAGAAACATCCGGAGCATATAGGTCCAAAAGACATCTGGAAGACCTATATTTGAAATCTAAGGAAAGTCTCAAATATAACTTCCCTTAACCTTATTTAGTCTATGAAAGTTAAAGATCCTTTCCCCAAGATAAAGACAAAATGATAGCTTGTATATTTTAGAAAAAGTCAAAAGTGTCTGACGCCGGATAGAGAAAAGCTAACTGTTTTTTCTCCTAGACCAATAAAGGCATGCGTGGAGCTCATATCATAAAGCAATTGGTATGAAAGTTAGTGTATCACAAAATGACAAGGAAAACGATCACTGACAACTTTCTAGTCACAATACTAAGCTTTTAAATGGATAAAAAATACAGTCTAACGGATTGATCAATGGATCCGGAAGCTCCACATCAATCTGATCAAGGATGAAGATTGAATGAAAGCTCACCAACCACAAACGGCTACATTTATGATCAAAGCCTATAAAAGGAGCTCTTCAACAAATGAGAAGGTTAACTGTTTGATTTATAAAAGCAAGTAACAAAGCAACACTTATACAATCAGTTGATATTATCCCTCTAAGAACCTTTGATTCAAAATCTGTTTGTAAGAATTCCCAAGTGAAACTATAAGCTTGGGGAACTCTAAAAACCAACCATTTGATAAAAACCAGAGTGTAAGAATCTCTAACTTGGGTAAGTTAGGATAATGGGATATAGCTTGAAGTAGGTCCTTTGAGTGAGATCTCCCTGTAGGACTCAGCTTAGTTTCAAGGTAGAAGGCTAAGTGGTATATCCTACTAAAGATAAAAGGACTCAGCTAGGAGTTAGTGCTTCTAGTGGTATATCCTACTTCTAGAAGGGGTTACCATCCGAAGACAAATTTGTAAGGCTTGATTCCTACCAGTTGGAAAGGAATCCACTAGTGGATAAGCTCGGAGGAAGGAAACTCCAGGGACTGGACGTATGCGAAGCCAAACCAGTATAAAATACTTATGTTTGATTTTCTTTATCTTTTACTTAATTACATATATTTGCATCATCCAGGTTTATCTTCCGGATCATAATTAAACACGCTACACTAAGACTTTTGCAAGTCTGCTAATTCCATGAAAAAGGGGCATTCACCCCCCTCTGCCCTTATAAATACTCTCACAGGGACAAACAATTATAATGAGCTTGATTTTCCCTTTAAAGGGAAAAGCAATGGGATTTCCACTTATCGCTAGATTTGTAACCTGCGGCAACATCAACTTCTCATTTCATTGATAGAAAATTTTGAATAGTTAGAAATAAAAGAAAAATGTATGAGGCCAATCGTGAAAGGGTGAGTGATAAAAAAAGAAAGAGTTAATTGTTTTTCCGCTTCCTAATTTGGGGAAGATGAATTAGTCTGTTAAGGTCAAATCAATTTTTTCCAATTTTATAATTAAGAATAATAATAAGGTGTATAATCATACTTCCTAATTTAAAAAATAGAAAATTAATGTTAAAAAATTTGCTCTTTGCAGTGGTTATTTTCAGAGGATGACTGATAGGATCCAGAAGCATTGGTTGAATTTAAAGTCATTGGCTAGATTTAGAGGCACTAGTTAGATTCAGAGGCACCTGATTTATCTAGAGGGATCTGATAGAACTGGAGGCACCTGATAGTTCTGGAGGTAGTGCTTAGGCAACGTTTTATAAGATTAGAATTTGTTGCAATAGCTCACAAACTGGACCAAAGGCTCTAAAGTAGTTGCTTACAGATTAAAATTCTGGGCAGCGGATTCAACAATAAAGAAATTGAAGTTGAATGTTCCCAAAAGCAATTTGAATCTGAAATAAACAACACTTTGAAAGTAAATGTTAGAATGAGTTGAGTCACGTAGCAGATGCTTTCCTTAAAGGACACTTCATAGTTTCTTCCAGGATTAAACAACTCCGTCAAGCTCGATTTGAACTTGGATACAGGAGTCATAAATGCTTGTATATATCCAGAAAAATAAAGAAGAGAAGGAAAATCAGATTATAAGAATTTGATGTATTTAAAAATGAAACACCCAAAGCCTTTTCATAGGTAAAAAATATAGGTGTTGAAAATCAGAGATTAATAAGCCATTAATTACGTAACTGGAGGGAGTTACAAACATTTATTCAAATTATGGCTGTTCAATTTTGAAGCAAAGAGTTGTTAAGCTTTTACTCTCATTAAAACCATCAGTTACGGATAAGGTAATAAAATAGTTCCGAGCATGGTCCCCCATCGCCCGCGTAGGGGGGGAGGAATCCACCGATTTCCACTAGAAGCATCTTTGGGCCATTTCTCTCATGTGCGCGAGAGCCCACCTAGTCCCTCTCATAACTTAGCAAGTCTATATGGAACATCTCAATATAAAGTCAAAAATTCACTTGTTAAAACCCATATGGGATATTAGTTCTTTTGAAAGTCACTAACTTTTCCAACAATCCCTCACAACTTTCAAAAGAAGTTTTAAAGATAAAAAGAATTCTCTGGATATGTCTAGTTTGACATATAATGCATGGAACTGGTGTCTTGTGGACTATGAATAAGAACTTGATAGATAAAATTTAACTTATAAAATATTCGGTGAAACATATAGTTTCTATGAACCAAATAAGTGCTATTGTAAGATAGGGATTTTACCATATCAAATTATACCAACCACATTTCTGTTTATCGCGGTTTTGCGCAAATAGGCTATGCGTGTGCCTGGTCTTTCATAAGTGCTCTAGAGATAGACCAAAATTATATCTTATAGAAGCAGCCCTACTTCACACTCACATAGTGATAACATCAAGTGTATATTGCACTTTGGGTGATATCATCAAGTGTATATTGCACTTTATACACCGCTTATAAGAGCTATGAAATTTTATTAAGAGTCATTTTGACTCAACCTCTCAAGATATGCAATATAGCACTTTTCTCACATCTAGGATTGTGACAATATTTTCTTAGTGCTAGCAGAACTAACAAAAGACTTGTTCTTACCCATATGAACCTATTCCGTGGGATCTCAACTCATCTAGGTTGCGTTCCCACCTTTCATTAATTTCAAATTTGCTTAAGTCTCATCCCCTTGGATGTTTCAAAGATTAATTTCTTCCTCACAGGCTTGGTCAAAGGATCGACCAAATTCACTTCTGACCTTACATAATTTATAGATATTACTCCATCTTTTAGCAATTGCTTCACAACATTATGTCTCAAACGAATATGTTTACTCTTACCATTGAAGGTCTTATTTTTTTTATATCGATATTACTGCTATTGGCAAATACAATGTCTATAGACAAAGGGTGTTGGCTTTATTCCCAAAGGCATACCTACTAAGAAGTTTCTTAACCACTCAGCCTCATTACAAGTCAACTCTAATGGCACAAACTCAGATTCCATTGTGGATTTCACAATAATAGTTTGTCAAGTAGACTTCCATGTAGTTGCTCCACCACCAAGGGTGAAAACATAACCATTAGTGGGTCTCATTTGAATTAGAGATCCAGTTTTCATCAATGAACCCCTCTAGGACAGCTGATTCTCCATTATATAGAATACCATAATTCATGGTACCTATCAAATATTTCATATGCCTCAAAATGGCTGCCCAATGATCATTATTTGGATTATATGTATATATACTCAATCTACATACAATATATGTTATGTAATGACGTGTGGAATTCATCAAGTGCAACAAACTACCAATAATTTATGCACACTTGGATTAAGCAATTAGCTCACCTTTCTTCTTATTCAAATGGATATTGGAATCATAAAGGGCACTCACGTGATTTACATCACAATATTCAAACTTCTTGAGAAGTTTCTCAATATAGTGCTCTTGAGGTTAACAAGATTCCATAATCCTTCGTTATGATTCTCATTCCCAATTTCACACTTGCTTCACCCATGTCTTTCATAACAAACTTTGATGGCAAGAATATCTTTATTCGATTGATAATATCAATACTCGGAATAAAGATAAGCATATCATCAACATAAAGACATATAATCACATACACGCCATCAACTACTTTAGAATATACACATTTATCTACCTCACGTGATGTGAAACCATCATCTAATAAAGTTTGATCAAATTTCTCATGCAATTGTTTAGGTGCTTGTTTTAAACCATATAAAGACTATTAGGAATTAAAAGTCAGATTGAACATGCAAAACAAGCATAGCAGAAATTCAAAATTTTGTCCCTGTCCCCAGGAACTCCTAATAGTTACATATAAATTAAATAAAGCCTTAACTAAATAATTCTCTACTTAGGTTAGCATGCAAAAGGACTACGCATAACATAATTCCAAATTATATCCTAGCACGTATATTTTATACTAAGCATTTTATAACTCTAAGCTATAACCTAAGCGTGTTACAACTCTAAGCTATAACCTAAGCATAAAATAAGCTAAGCATGCAAAATAACCTAAGCATAAGTGTTAAGTCTAAAAATGCTTAAAGAAAAAGACCTAATAATTGAAAGAGAAAGAAAGAAAACTTACTAGTTGAAGTGTAATTTAGCAGAACCTACTTCCATGAGCCTCCAAGCGTAGGATAGCCTCTATACGTATCCACATGAACCTAACCAACAAAAACCTCACAAACAGGTAGAACTAAGAAGCCTCGAGTAGTTGCTAGACCACTCCAGAAGCCTCACCCGAAAATATATACTCGAGGTGCTCAAATAATTGAAGTTCCTAAAAAATAACCGTGCTCAATTACCCGAGAGAAAAATATCTCACTTATGATTTATGCGTTGAGCTTGGTGCAATTTCAATAGGTGAGGAGAAAGCCTATATCTAGGCTTGGGGAGCCAAATTTGCTCCCCAAAAAGCAATGTAAGATATGCACATTGGCACATCCTACGCGGGTATGACCCGTGGATCCACCTGGATCCGCTGGTTCTACCCGCCTGCCTTACAGCATGCATAGAAAGCTGCATGTGGCAGCTGCAAGGCAAGCCCTTATAGGCTTGCCTTGCGTAGGAGCTGGGCTTTGAAGCCCATGCCGCGAGCCCATGTCGTGGTGCACTTCATGGGCTACCTTTGTACAGCCCATTAACATGGGCTACCACGAAAACTGTCCAACAGTGTTCGAGCACCTTTTGGTGTACTTCGTACAACCAAAATTTGTATAAAATATTTTACACTTTTCGGTTTAACTTGCCAATGCAAAATTCCCTTTTTAATCCTTTCAAATAAATATTTATTTTCAACCTTAATAAATGAGTTACTAATCAAAATAAATTTCTTGGTCCAATCAAAATAGATCTAATCAATTTTAACTAGTTCTGTAGTTTATTTATGACTCTAATCAATTAATTACAGGTCAAAATAAATTCCTTAGTCTATCCAAAATTAATCCAATCGATTTCAACCAATTAAATAATAATCCAGTTATTATTTAAATTATATTCTAGTAATAGAATAAATCTATTAGTTCTTTACTTAGTCCGATGAAGGTTCAATGTGTGTGACCTTATAGGATCCTGAAGTATTAAGCTGTTAAGGCTTAACCAACCCTTGTTCTAATGGAACTATTGGCTCGAGGTTCTAGACCATGAATAAAACTTGATTACCTTAAATGACTATAGTACCCCTCTAGAAAGGGTTTACCATCCCCCATTGCTCGGAACATCATTTATGCTTATGACTTAATCCCGGTTAATGCAATAGTTATCCAATGCGATGAACTCCTTCCATTCTTTAATATTAGTACCATCTGGTTTACAGGGTTCGGTTGAAGTGTTAACCCACTAATAGCAAGGTTGCTCCAAGCTATCCCAATTATTAACTTGTTATCGAAGTATATTGCCTTTTACCATAGTGTGTTTGACTAGAAACCATTTTCATCAAACACATACTCTGATAAGAGGTTTATGGAAATCATTACTTCAACAAGTGGCCAAGTACAACTCCTTAATATATCTGAAGCGATAGATCCTTTCCGACTACTCAGCTTACCAAGGTGTTGTCATCACTATACCCGTAATCACACGTGGCACCCTAAATTAATGAGTGTATAGCATGACCCAAAGTATAGCAACAATACCACACAAGGTAACTAGCATCTCAAGTATGAAGATATTCGCAAAGCTTATTGAATGTCAATAAACACTAACACATTGATATATTTACCAAGTGTTTATCTTATTGCGGTCTCCAATATATCTCCTAGATATATCCATGTGTCAGACTTAAGGCACCACCTTCAGTCCTTAGGAGATTGACTACTTGGACCCTTTCCAAGAAAGCTGACCACATGCAAGTCTTTCCGCTTAACCAATATCCTTTCTTGATGAAACTATGACTAGGTATAGTTTAGACATAATCATAATTACACATGAAGCAGGTTCCACCAAATATAGTCCAACCATAATTTCTCTAACTTCATACTATGATAGGTCAAGGACTTTTGCATACATACATCAATGAATATATTTTAACCAGCTATAATATATATACAAAAACATCAATATAAACAAATAATTTAAATGCCTTTATTGATTAAACAAAATATTCATACTATTACATAATTAAGATATATCGCCCTAATTGCCTTAAGGGCATACATCATATCCAACAAACTCCCACTTGCACTAAGGCCAATTAGTCATATGTCTTAAACTATATGCTTTAACATGATCATCATGTTTGACTTGAGTTAATGGCTTTACCAGACCATTCGTGAGGTTCCGATCAGTAGGTACATATTCTAGTCTTATTATCTTAGCATCAATAATCTCCCTGATTATATGATACTTTTTGGATACGTATCTATTTTTCTGATGAGACCGTGGTTCTTTTGCCTGAGCTATAGCACCATTATTATCATAATACAAAGTAATTGGATCAACAGAATCAGGCACCATACCAAGATCACCAATAAATCCCTTTCACTAGACAGCTTTTTGTTGCTTTACATGCAGTGATGTATTCAGATTCTGTGGTTGAATTAGTAGTAGTTTCTTGCTTAAAACTCTTCCAGTATACCGCCCCTCCATTTAACTCATACACAAAACCTAACTGAGCCTTAAAGTCATCCTTATCAAATTAAAAACTCACGTCAGTGTAACCTCTGATTTTGAGGTCACCTTCTCCATAAATCAAGAACTCATTCTTATTCCTTCTCAAGTACTTAAGAATTGCCTTAATGGCCATCTAGTGCTTTTCACCTGGATCTGACTGATGTCAGCTCGTAAAGTCCAAAGCCTAAGAGACATCTAGCCTAGTACATATTATAGCATATAGGATGGATTCTATCATGGATGCATAGGGTATATCCCTTATGCGCATTCTCTCCTGAGCTATCTTTGGACACTCAGCCTTAGATAGGTTAATTTCCTTTGTCATTGGGAGATAACCTTTCTTAGAATGCTTAAGGTTGAACTTATTCAATACCTTATCTATATATGTACTTTGAGAAAGACTTAACAGCCTCTTGGATATATCTCTATAGATCTTTATACCTAGCATGAATGTTGCTTCACTAAGGTCTTTCATGGAGAACTTTCTTGACAACCACACTTTAACATTTTGAAGAAGAGAAATGTCGTTTCCTATTAGCATAATTTCATCAACATAGAATACTAGAAAAATGATTGCACTCCCACTAACCTTCTTGTAAACACAAGGCTCATTAGCATATGGACTGAAATCTAATTCCTAGATTTTCTGATCAAACCTTATATTCTAACTTCTAGATGCCTGCTTAAGTCCATAAATGGATCCTTGTAGCTTTCATACCTTCGAGCCATTCTAACATGTAAAACCCTCAGGTTGTGTCATATACACATCCTGGTCTAAATCCCCATTCAGGAATGCTATTTTAACATCCATCTGCCAGATCTCATAATTGTAATGAGCAGCAATAGAGAGGAGTATCCTTATGGATTTCAGCATGGCAAATAATGAGAAAGTCTCATCATAGTCGATGCCTTCACATTTACTATAACCTTTCGCAACTAACCTTGCTTTATAGGTAATTATATTACTGTCCATGTCAGTCTTCTTCTTGAAGACTTGCACCCAATTGGTCCAACCTCTTGCGGTGCATCAACCAAATTCCAAACTTGGTTCTCATACAAGGAATCCATTTTTGATTTCATGGCTTTTAGTAATTTATCAGAATCTGAGCTTTCATTGCCTCATCATATGTCCTTGGTTCATCATCCTCTATGAGATATATTTCCTTATCATTAGTGATGATAAAACCATATTTTTCGGGACCTTTATGAACATAACCCGATCTTCGCAATGATTGTGTTTCAATAGGTTGTTCTTGGATCACACTTTCTTGTATATCTAGAATGGGGTCCATCAGTTGATTGTCTGTTTCTTCCTCTTGAACCTCTAGTTCAAAATCGTTCCCACTGATATTTGCAAGTAAGTGTTCTTTTTCCAAAAAAGTGAGCATTCTAAGACACAAATACCGTTGTGTTTCAGGTTTGTAAAACAGATATCCAATAGTTTTGTTTGGATATCTAATGAATAGACACTTGTCAGATTTGGCATTTAGCTTATCTAAAGCTATCCTCTTTACCATGGTAGGACAATCCCATATTCTTAAGTGACTTAGAGATCGGTTCTTATTACACCACCTTTTGTGAGGTGTGAAATCAACTAATTTAGAGGGCACTATGTTTAATATATAAACCGTGCTCTCCAGTGCATATCCCCAAAAGGATTTACTAAGATCTGCATGGCTCATCATGGACCTAACCATATCAAACAAAGTCTAATTCCTCCTTTTTGACACTCCATTATGTTGGGGCATATAAGGAGGGGTCCACTGGAGAACTATCCCATTTTCCTATAGATAATCCTGAAACTCCTGACTTAAGTATTCTCTACCTCGATCCGATCGAAGTGTTTTAATACTTTTATCAAGCTATTTTTCTACTTTAGCTCTGAATAGTTTGAACTTTTCAAAACTTTCAAAGTTGTGCTTCATCAAGTACAAATAACTGTATCGTGAGTAATCATCAATAAAGGTTGTGAAGTAGGAGTATCCTCCTAGTGCCTGAACACTCATTGGACCACATGCATTAGTATGCATAAGTTCCAATATATTTGTGGCTAGTTCTCCCTTTCCTTGAAAGGGTAACTTTGTCATTTTTCCTCTTTAATAAGGTTTACAATCACCATAAGACTTCAAGTCTATTGGGCCCAAGTCTCCACGCTTATGCAACTTGGTTAATCGATCTTTGTTTATATGGCCTAAACAACAATGTTATAAGTAGAAGGAATTCTTATTATCTAATTTAACTTTCTTTACATTGTTTATATTAAAAACTTCAGTTTTAGGGTCAAGAATATAAATGCCACCATTCAACATTCCATAGCCGTAAAGAATATTATTTAAACGAATCTGACAATTATTATTCGAAAATAAGATCTCAAATCCTTCAGCTGCTAAACACGCAAAAGACACAATATTCTTAGTAAGACTCGGAATATAGTAACAAGTATTCAAACTAAAACAAGTCCAATTGGCAAAATAAGATTAAAGCTTCCTACGACTGATGCAGCAACTCTGGCTCCATTTCCAACATATAGGTCCATCTCACCTTTGCAAGTCTTCTATTATTACTTAGTCCCTGCATAGAAGTATAGATATAAGAACCACAACTAGTATCTAATACCTAAGTGGATTAATGAGGAAAAGTAGAAAAGTTTTCAATTATAAATATACTTGAAGTAGATGCCTCTATAGGCTTCTTCTTCAAATGCTGAGAAGCAGGAGCTTTGCAATCCCTCTTCCAATGTCCCAGTCCCCCATATTGGAAGCAGACATACTTAGATGTCTTCTTTCCTTTCTTTTACTTACTGATTCTTTTCTTGGCACCCAGTGCCTGCTTCTTCTCCTAAGAAGCCTTGCCTTTCTCAACCAACAGTAGAGGTTTCTGCTCCTTGATTTGAGGTTCTACAATCTTCAGCATGTTGATTAATTCAGGTATAGTAGAATTAATCTTGTTCATGTAATAGATAGCCATGAAGCCTAAGCAATTATCCTTCAAGGACATCAACACAAGGTCAATGCTCAAGTCATGATTCATCTCGAATCCAAATCGATTCAGCTTCTCAAGGTATCCCAAGAGTTTTAGAACATGATAAGAGGCAGAGGTGCCAGCCTACATCTTAGTTCCGAAAAGTAGCTTTGAGGTCTTATACCTTTCTGTCCTTTCCCGATCCAAAAAGAGCTCTTCAAGATGGAGAACTATATCCTCCAAGGATATGTTCTCATATTGTTTTTGAAGCTCAGGATTCATGGACCCCAACATATACATATGACAGTCTCACAATCTTTCCTATGCTTCAACCAGGCATCATGTTCTATATGATCCTCAACATCAAGTTTAGCAGGGAAAATTTCACTTAGAATATAGGCAATTCCCTCATATCTGAGAACTATTCTCACAGCTCAGAACCAATCAAATAAATTTGAGCCATTAAGTTTTGTGTCAATTAACATACAGAGATTTACATTGGAAGTCATTTTCAACCGAAGATATAAGTAAAGAAAAGGAGTTTAGATATTCGTTTAAGTACATCCATTTAATACAAGGACTTTTAATTAAATACGTTTGTCCTACTATTTTCTTCGAAATTTATAATAGCCCATTCTATTGAATTCGGGAATTTTAGCCTAGCTAAATTCTCTAGTAGGTAGCATCTATAACTAGTCTATTATAACCCCCAATTTTATGAGTCAAGTTATAATAGTAAGTCATAGTTGAATCTCATTCCATTTGCATCGCATGCAATTGCTAATTCATTCAAGTTCCCTATACCCAAGGGACATGTGCTCTTATATTAGCATCTCCTTGAATATGTCTCAAACCTAGGCCTAGCCCCCAATTTTATAGTGGATTACCCTAGTTCCCTTAAGACATATCCCATCTCAAACTTTACAACCAATCAATGTGGACTAGAAGGAGCGCTTTGCGCAACACTTGATAGCTCAAAGAGACCGTATTATAAATTTGAGTAAGGAAGACTATAACTTGCCTTAATATCTTTACTTTGGGATTTTATTGGTGTTAAACATCTCACCCAATCTAGGATTTTATCAGATGGACATAATTATAATAACTTGCATTAATTCGGGGAATTTTAGAAATAATTTGTAAGGTCTAACCGTAGGTGGGTTCAGCTCTTTATTATAATTATTCCATCAACCTAGATTATATGCAAAATAATTAACACTTTTATTTGTTATATTTCTATTGCATTTCCTTTGAGCTTTTATTCAATAAATTTAATTTTTGCTTCGTTATAGAATCATATATAAGCACCATCTTATATACTAGAAATGAATTAGTCCGTATATAATCCCCTTTTGGTCAATTCAAGTTGCACCGATATAGATTACCAGGTTGGAGAGGTGCCCTATGTGGAGTGGACACTAAGTCCAATCCTTAGCCAGAACAAATACGGGCACAAATTCAAAGACCAATGGATTCTCTTGAACTAATAAATTTCATTCTTTCAATTCATGTAAATTGAAAGTATCTATAACCCATGTAATTTAAATAAATTATTGAAACTTTTATTATTTGAGTAAGTTGAGCAGGCTATTCAAAATAGTGCACAAACATTCTCTAACCTTGAAATGAAAAAGGAACAAGTTCATATATATTGTTCCAAATAATAAAATAAACAATTATCATTTCATATAAAATAATATTCAGTTTTCTTCTAACTTAATTATGCACTAAATAGGCAGGCTCTGATACCACTATTGGGAACTGATAGTCAAATTGAACATGCATAACAGGCATGACAAAAATTCAAAATTTTGTCCCCAGGAACTCCTAATAGTTGCATATAAATTAAATAAAACTTTAACTAAATAATTCTCTACTTAGGTTGGCATGCAAAAGGACTAGGCATATCATAATTTCAAATTATATCCTAGCACATATATTTTATACTAAGCATGTTATAGCTCTAAGCTATAACCTAAGCATGTTATAACTCTAAGCTATAACCTAAGCATAAAATAAACTAAGCATGCAAAACAACTTAAGCATAATTAGTAAATCTAAAAACGCTTAAAGAAAAAGACCTAATAATTAATAGAGAAAGAAAGAAAACTTACCAGTTGAAGCGTGCTTTAGCAGAACCTCCTTCCACAAGCCTCTAAGCGAAGGATAGCCTCTAAGAGTATCCACACAAACCCCACAAACCAAAACCTCACCAAGAGGTAGAACTAAGAAGCACCGAGTAGTTGCTAGACCACTCTAGAAGCCTCCCCCAAAAATATATACTTGAGGGGCTTGAATAAATTCAAGCTCTTAAAAAATAATTGTGCTCAATTACCCGAAAAAAATAGCTCACTCAGGATTTATGCTGTGAGCTTTGTGCAATTTGAATAGGTGAGGGGAAAGCCTATACATAGGCTTGGGGAGCAAAAATTTGCTCCCCAAAAAGCAATGTAAGATGTGCACATTGGCACATCCCACGCGGGTTTGACCCCTGGATCCATATAGATCTGCGGGTTCAACCTGCCTGCTATGTAGCATGCATAGCAAGCTGCATGTGGAAGCTGCAAGGCAAGCCCTTGCAGGCTTGCCTTGTACGCAAGCTGGGCCTCTCAGCCCATGCTGTGAGCCCAGCTCGCGGTGCCCTTCATAGGCTGCCTTTGAGTAGTGGATGAACATGGGTTGCCGTAAACACTGCCCAACAGTGTTCGCGCACCTTTCGGTGTACTTCGTGCAACCAAACTTTGTACAAAATATTTCATACTTTTCGGTTTAACTCGCAAATGCAAAATTCCCCTTTTAATCCTTTCAAATAAATATTTATTTTTGGCCTTAATAAATTAGTTACCAATCAAAATAAATTTCTTGGTCCAATCGAAATTGATCTAATTAATTTTAACCAATTCCATAATTTATTTATGACTCTAACTAATTAGTTACCAATCAAAATAAATTCCTTGGTATATCTAAAATTGATCCAATCAATTTCAACCAATTAAATAATCCAATTATTATTTAAATTATGTTCTCGTAATAGAATAAATCTATTAGTTCTTTACTTAGTTCGATGAAGGTCCAATGTGTGTGACCTTATAAGATCCCAAAGTATTGAGGTATTAAGGCTTAACCAACCCATGTTCTAATGGAACCATTAGCTCGAGGTTCTAGACCGTGCATAGAACTCGATTACCTTAAATGACTGTAGTACCCCTCTAGCGAGGATCTACCATCCCCTGCTACTTAGAACATCATTTATGCTTATGACTTAATCCCGGTTAATGCAATAGTTATCCAATGCGATGAACTCCTTCCACTCTTTAATATTAGTACTATCTGGTTTATAGGGTTCGGTTAAAGTGTTAACCCACTAATAGCAAGGTTGCTCCAAGCTATCCCAGTTATTAATTTGTTACAAAATTATATTGTCTTTTACCATAGGTGTTTGACTAGAAACCATTTGTATCAAACACATACTCTGATAAGAGGTTTAAGGAAATCATTACTTCATCAAGTGGCCAGGTATAACTCCTTAATATATCCGAAGCGGTGGATCGTTTTCGACTACTCAGCTTACCAATGTGCTGTCATCACTATACCCGTAATCACCCGTGGCACTCTAAATTAATGAGTGTATAGGTATGATACAAAGTATAGCAACAGTACCACACAAGGTAACTAGCATCTCAAGTATGAGGATATTCACAAAGCTTATTAAATGAAGATAAACACTAACACATTGATATATTTACCAAGTGTTTATCTTATTGTAGTGTCTAATATCTCCTAGATATATCCATGTGTCAAACTTAAGGCACCACATTCAGTCCTTAGGAGATGCTTGGACCCTTTCCAAGAAAGTTGACCACATGTCAGGCTTTCTACTTCATCAATATCCTTTCTTGATGAAACTAAGACTAAGGATAGTTTAGACATAATCATAATTGGAGTCTTTCCACTTCATCAACATCATTTCTTGATGAAACTATACATGATCATAATTGCACATGAAGCAGGTTCCACAAAATATAGTCTAACTATACTTTCTCTGACTTCATGATATGATACGTCAAGTACTTTTGCATGCATACATCAACGAATATATTTTAACCAGCTATAGTATATATACAAACACATCGATATGAACAAAACATTAAATGCCTTTATTGATTAAACAAAATATTTATACTATTACTTAATTAAGATATATCGCCCTAATTGCGTTAAGGGTATACATCATATCCAACAAAGTCTTTATTCATTTACAAACTTTCCCCTCTTGTCTAGGCTCAACATACCCCTCGGGCTGCACCATGTACTTTCCTCATCTAAATCACCATTCAGAAAAGCAGTTTTAACTTCCATTTGGTGAATAAAAAGATTATGAACTGAAGCCAAAGAATTAAAATACGAATTGAAGAAATTCTAGCCACCAGAGCATAAGTATCAAAATAATCAATATTTTCTTTTTTGAGTAAAATCTTTTGCAACAAGATGAGCTTTAAATTTATCAATGGAGCCATCGAGATGACGATTCATTTTGAAAATCCATATGCAACCAATAGGTTTAGCTCCCGGAGGTAAATCAACCAAAATCCAAATTCCATTTTTCAAAATAGAATCAAGCTCAATTTTAATGCCTTCTCACCAAAAATTTAACTCAAAAGATGAAATAGCTCTAGAAAAATTCGCAGGTTCGTCTTTAACTAAATAAGTATAAAAATCGTCACCAAAAGTTTTTGCTTTTCGAATTCTTGTGTCTTCCTCAAAATCTCATTTTTAAAATTATTTTGAGAAATAGGTACAACCTGGTTAACATCAAGATCAACTCTAGATTCGAGAAATTCACTAGTTTTAATGCAAAAACATTCTCAAAAATTCAGCATTCTTTGTCTCAATAATTGTGTCATTTTGATACTCATCACTTTTAAGCACAAGAAACCTATATGCAACATTATGTTCAACATAGCCTATGAATGCACAATATGAGGTTTTAGAACCTATTTTCCTCATTTTAGGTTCGGGGAAGAAGAACCTCAGCTAGACATCCTCACATTTTAAAATAATTCAAATTCGGAGGATAACCCTTCCATAATTTATAAGGTGTCTTACTGATCTTTGATAACAAGTATTTTCTACACATATTAGCATTATTTTGCTTGAGCATTTCAATGTTATACTACTAATTTGTGGTGGAATTATGTTTATTTAGGAGATAAAGGCATGTTGGGACTGATTTGGCAAGTTTGGGGCATTATGGCACATTTTTTAGCTGTTCTAGAAGTTATCCTGGAGTCCAGGCTAAGCAATAACGAGATCACATGCCAATTTTAGGGATTCTTTAAAATAAAGAGGAAATAAAGAGTAAAGACTTCCTATTCAAACACAATTACTAAATTTGATTTTCATTATATCCCTTTTAATTTTTGATTTATCTTTTACCTTTTTGTGAGCATGGGATTTTGTAGTCCCTCTTGCAAGACGATGATGACGTATACCCGATTTTAATACTCTATAATAAAAGTTCTCTTTAGAATTTTTATTACCAATATAATATTCCCTGTGAATTTTATACTTGGTAGAATCCAGTTTGGCGTGGCCAAATAACGCATCCGGTAGGAGCTTGAACCAATGATTTACACCCAAATTAAAGAATACCCATTCAAATATAATTAAAATTCAAAAAGATGCCTTTTGACCCTGTTTTAATCATTTTTTACCACCTTTTGCGACTTTTTAGGCTCCTGAGCCCGCTGGGTGTCAGTTTGCTAGAGGCTAATGCCACCAGCAGCATCAGCCATGCCGCTGACGGCATCACCATCTCACCAGCTGCATCAGCCATAACTCCGGTGGCATAGACTAAAATGGGTCCCTACACAGGCAGCCTTTCAGCCACTTTCGGCTCAATTGATCAAAACGGTCTCGAAAACCACCCCAATTCACCTATAAAAACACAGCTTCCGGCTGAATTTTGCAAAAAGCTGAAATTGGGAAAAGGGGAAGCTGAAATTGGGAAATTGAGAGGCTATAATTAGAAGAAATAAGGATGAAATTGAGAGAGAAAATAGATTTTAGTGAGATAAGAATTAGAATAGGTGGGAAAAATGATTCTAATCCATTTTTCCTGGTTTTTCTTCTTTGAACTCTCTGAATGTGAGCTTAAAATCAGCGGGTCTTTAAGTTAAAATCAACTTGATAGGATTTGAAGACCTAAAACTCTTAAATTAACTACTAAATCATCGTTACAAGCTCCCCGGAGGTATTTCTGTTCAGTTCACAAAGAGTTGGATTCACGACCCTGAGGTGAAAATTCAGAGTCTCATAGCTCTTTGGCATTAATACTACTGATTTGTGCTAAATATTGTTGATTTGTGCTCATTTTTAGGTTTTTGGTAATTTTTAACTGCTAGCTGCTATTGCTATAAGAAATTGAGGTCATCGAAGACATGTGATGTCACCGGCAGTACCATCCATGTAGCCAGAGATATCACTAATACCGTTGGTGGCATCACATTCCCTAGAGACCTCACTTTCTTATAGGACCCTTTCATCATGGTACCCAGAAAGCCATGTAGCCTGCCTATATAATGATGTCACCAGCGACATCAATGATGTCACCAGTGAAATCAATGTTGCTGTCGGCGGCATCAATGATGTCACCAGCGACATCAATGATGTTGCCGGTGACATCAGCCAGTGATGTCGCCGGCGGCATCAGCCATATCACCAGTGACGTCAATGATGTCACCGGCGATATCAGTAGCATCATTGGCGACATGACTTTCTGGACAACAGTTTTATTTTCGTTTGTTCCTGGACTAGCTTATTTTCTGAAGCTAGGACATATAATGCAACGATGGAGGTTCAAAACCTCCTAAAAACAGACCCCAGCCCATAACGTGTGGCATTTTTACTAATAATCCAGTTAAAGCAACGATTGAATCTAAAATTTGGTTAAAAATGGAATTTCCCCATAAACGCCATTCAAATCTCATTTTAGCCATCCAATCGGGTTTTATAATATTGTAAATAAAATATGCCATATCCGTGCCAACCATCTTCTACAGGTAGATGTATATCAGAAATTCGGGTATTTTATTTATTGCATAGAAAATGTACATGACTTGGAAGCCTTATAATAATTTTATTTTCTACACTTATTTTTGAACGGCTATAAATATTTTATTCATCACTTCAATTGCTCGATAAACGTGAAAATAATAAAATAACTAAAACCACAAATAAATAGGATGGATTAAAGTAATTAAGAAAGAATGAGGTATCTTTACTTGGCCTAATGAAAAATAGATAACATCATCCGAACTCAGAATCTCTACTTAAGGTATGGTCCAACCACCCGGAAGGAAAATTGTACCAAAAATTTTTCGATTGAGCTGAACTGGGTGGTGACTCTATTTTAAGTACGGGATTTCGATCTTATTTCTTTTGAGCATTTAAACATGCAAAACCATTTTCCAATCACATCACTCGCATCTCCCCCATCACTATAAGGCGACTCCGCTGGGGACCATCTCTTTAAACTTGGACTTCCTTTTCATAAAGTTTAAAGGATTTTGATGATGTATTGAAATCATTGGCCAAATTAAAACTTCATTCTTTCTTATAACATTTTATCCTCACGCGTGTAGATAGTTCAGTAATTTTTAGGAGCCCCATTTTACCTGAGAAGTTCACGAAAGTATCTCTCATATCCTGTAGGAATTGAGGATGCCTAGTGGATGGATCACTTATTTTAACCAACACGTAAACTCCTACGATCACATCTATTTGGAAGTGGTTGAGTAACGTGAAATCAAGGTAAACGAGAACCTTCTACAGCAACAACCCTATACCAAAGCCGCGCTAGAAAAATTCCTAGCACATCATTCCTTTAGGATCACCAGAACAAATAAAATAATTGGGACACGCTTCTTTTGCCATTACTGGTGGAGAAACCAAACATCCATCCTTCCAAAGAGGCATTTTACGGGAGTCAGAAGGTTGAAAAAGGGACAATTTGTGTACTATGTACTCCATGATCATGCATCCCCATGCGTTGGCTTTAAGAGCAGAAAATGAATCAACTTACCCTTACCACTTTCGCCTGTGGAAGAAGTTTAGCAACACACGTAGGACTTCTCTTATGCCTCTGTTGTGTCACCACATATCACTATGTATGACATGAGGAACAAATGTCCCACGTATGTTGGAGGGATAAGCCATCGTTTCATCTCTAACCATACCTATATGTAGCCATACATATCATGCACCACTTCTAAAAAAAAGAAAAAAACATACATACCATCCATACCATCTATACCATTCACAACCTATCCATGGTCTGACCCACGGTTCATGATCCTAAACAGTCTTCCTCCTAAACCGAGACCTTCAAAAGCAGCCACGTCTCTTTCTCGCAATGACAACTCTGCCTCACCCAGAGAATAGGGTGATCTCCCCCCACCAAGAGCAACAGTTCACCCTTCGTCTCTTGGGTCAGAGATCACCACCGCTATCATCCAGTTTCTAAATTCGGATTAGTTCTGAAACATCTTTCAGGAACTAGTACGTGTATCCGTCAAGAAAGCCCTAGAATGTCAAAACTTCGACCAGGTCATGCAATCTCCGGGTGTGACACCCGATAATAATGTACTCTAGCAATCACTACCAACTGCTTACCCTGGATAAAGGGAAGGAGCCTAGAGTCTAATTCTTCCATCATTCTTTAACATTCCGATTCCAATGTTGGTCACACCATCATAGTTTAAGATCCTCGCTACCCTGATGCCTCCTTAGTACGACTAGGTCATGAAACATAAAGTGGAAGCCCTCTTCCTTCAATTGACGGTAGGCTGCAATCAGAAGGAGGTAAGGGTCCAACCAGAGGGGAAATAGGTCTTTCAAAACACTAACTCACCCATACCCCCACCTTAAATCTTGGTGGACCAAGAGACCTCCCAGAAACTGGCACCAGCTGCCACCATTCAGCCAAACAATGGCCTTAAGTGTAGTACAAATCCGTGGAAATTGCCACTTACTGTAATCTTTACCTGCTTGGGGGAAGCTGACCTTCTCAAACCCCTTCGCAAATACAATCCTCCCATAAGAGAAGAAGGTAAAGGCTTTTATGGATATCACATGCTGTCAGGTCACCACACCAATCAATGCAAAGCTTTGGTTCGCACCATCCAACATCTGGTGAAGGATAAGAAGATTATCGACCCTAAAAGAGCATCCAACCCCTTATCAAAGTTTGGCAACCAAACACGGACGATTATTCCTGGCTTTCCTAAACAAAGGAATACGCCGCAAGATCTCATCAAGGCCAACTACTCTAATGGTAGGGGAAAGTCTCGCTCCGACAGTAAGGATAAAGAATCTTGATCTACAATCCTAAGAGTTCAGACTTTCAAAGTACCAAACTTTGAGCTCCAAAAGCAACTTCCATTTTTCTTACTTGTGTCATGTCTCTATTATTTGATCCACACATTCATATGAGCATACATATAATGCTTCCAATATTCAAGATAGTTTACTGAATGAAATTAAGCTGAGTACAAATGTAGGCTCTTATGTGGTAATCAAATCCAATAATTTAACTCATGTCAAAGACATGTGAGATAATAAAGTGCTTAAAGACCACGATAATGCTTTTGCTTGATCCCCAGATCAATAGTCAGACTGTTAAAAACCGTAGGTCTCCTCCAGAATTAACTCAACAATGGTACACCTTCAAGCTATTAAGGAAGTATCAACTGGTCCCCTGAAATGGAAAATTGCGATATACACCCACCAACGACTGCTGAAGCCCAACCCCCATCAAAATAAACATCGTAGCCAAATCTCAGACCAATGTCACCACTAAGGAAATGACCATTTTCGCAGAGAAACACATCTTCACCCAACAAAAATTAACCCGCATCAAACCCCTCGACCAATAAAGTTCAGGAGGCAACCATCGCCTAGAGCACCAAGTATGAGAGCAAGCATCTTCACCCCAAGAGCCCCAAAGATGAGCACACAACCGACGTCGTGATCAGCTTGGCAAATAAACCAATAAAATAAACTAACACTTCACCTCTCAAAGGCACCAAATAAATGGTCGTCAAACCAAATATCACTTGGTCAAAACCCTTCACCACCGGTATAAGGGGCAAATTCAGGCCTAAACAAGGACTCTATAAACCACAGACTGAAGGAGCACTCAAAATAGTAATCAGAATGGCGATTAAACCAATCAAGAAGGGTCCGTGTAAATGCCAAAACTCCTATAAATTAAACACCTTCCAATATGGTCAACTAGAATTAAAATAAGGTTACCCGATGAAGGTCAGAATGAATCGGGTGATCCAAGCAAAAGACAAATGGATACTAAGGAACTTGGGGAATCTGTAAAGGCATAACCAAGCTCACAATAGCAAATCAGATACCCAATGCCCTTCCCAAGAGTCATAGAACTAGTAAATGATGGAAACATGGTCAACCAGGCTAGTCATACTTCCGATACCGATGTTAAGTTCAGATCATATTGAGAAGGCTGTCATGTGGCCAAAGATGGTATTAAAATAAGCAACGCTATTAAAGTAATATGCACAGATAAGAGGGAATTCATCGATCTAGCCAATCAGGACAGGCTTAAACATTATCGAGTCTAAAGAAAAGAAATAAATTAGAAAAGCGGCACACTAAAAAATATATATATGATAATCACCCGTATTTTGGTCTTCTACTGATCGGACAAAAATTAAGGTGACACCCGATGGTCAGTATCCTACAAATCGGCCGTACAAAACTTAAGGGATAAGTCAATATCGTCCGCTGAACTAAAAACGCAAAAAGGGTGGTTCAGACAAAAATTAGGTCACAAGAGAAAAACAGTGAGATGTTAACTTAAAAACCTGTAAAGGCCGGTTAACACTAGGGGTTCCGTTAATGGAAATGATTGCCAATATCTTGTACTCAAATTAGATTCACTCAATAAAAGTGTCTTTTATACTGAAACCTCTGTGTTTATGATTGTATGAATGTCTGGCAATCGAGAGATGGAAACTTCGCAAGTAAGCTTAATCGAAGAAGCTTCGAGCTCATAAAAAAAAGTCTGGGTAGACTGAAAACATCTAGGTCTATGCAAAAGTCAGAATAAGTCTGTTAGGTTGAAAACTCGAATGGACAGTTAACGTGAATGCTAGAGACATAATGGAGCCCGAATTTCTCTAGTTCTCTCCAAATCTGTGTTCCCCAGGCTCTGCAAGAAGCTCTATAGCTGTTAAGTATGGCTCACCGAAGTAGAATTTCAAGAGATGGCCGAATCTAAGTTTCTGGAAAATTGATACCGCCGGCGATATGAGGAATATTACCAACAACATGGATAATTTTAGGTGACATCAGTTAATGCTGCTAGCGACATCGGTATAGGCAGTTTTGAGGTGATGCACTTAGCAATTTAGATGATACCACCGGCGGCATGGAGTTAATTTTCTAGGCGACATCAGAAGCGATATCATCATTTCAGACCTATATAAAACCTGTAAACAATCCTATACTACGTTTCCAATGCCTTTTTAAACAGCAATCCATTTTTATTCAAAGTAAAAATCCCAAAGGTGTAAACCACTCAAATATCCCAAACATCTAGCCTAAAACAAAACCGAATTATCCAAATCCCAATGTATCGAGGGTAGAAGCAGAAATAAAAAACAAAATGAAAATATAAAGCTAGGCATGCCCGCCGCTGTCAGCCGGCCGGGATGAAATGTCCTCGGGGCTCACTAGCTAATCCCCTACCTCATCCTTATCTTCCTCCCTGCCTTCTATCATCGGGACACTACTGGACTCCTTAACCACCGCAAATGCACGACGGCCAGCGGACATCTTCACTCCTCGGCGACTAGTGCTACCGGGGTGCGTGTGATCCAGATTTTTCTTGTTCCTCCGTTCCTGAGCGGTAGCCTCCAGCTGACCCTTAAGGTCACTCATATGGCAGTCTCCTCCTCGTATCTCCACCTGGCTATATCGGCATCTAAAAAGGAAAGGGCTAAGAAATCCCATAAACCAGGGAAAACATCAACAATGCACTTCATTCATAGCATCCATACATGCATCTTACCTTATTATGTCAGATTAGGGAATGTACCTGAATGAGCAATGACTGCCTAATAAGCGTATCCCGAAGAGCGAAGTTATTCTCTATAAGCTACTCCACATCACTCCGTGCCACCTGTAAAATATAAAAGGCAAGTCATTAATCGCCCATATCCAAGGGTAGATAGAAAACAATTATCAGGCCTTACATAAGTAGTGTTTTCTGGAATAAAGATTGGAGCATGCCGGCTCGAGCCTATGTTCCTAGGGAGGAACTCGCCCTGAGAATTCATCAGCAGGAATTGGGTCTCCAACGGGCTGGCCAGATGCCCCTCTATAAAATTTATACCCTCTGGTACACTATAGTACCGCATCCCACTCTAGTTTTCCCAGCCTCTCTTCCTCACGGGTTCTTAAAAAACCAAGAAAGACACACATCAGCAACGTTCCTAAACAAATGCAAATCAGGCACATAAACACAATCATACCTCAAAATAATGCTACCCCCCTTGGGACATTGGCGTACTCCTGCCAGTGGCATCTGTGCCTGCCTCATCCTCCCCCTCAGGTTCAATCCCAACATCACCTTTAAGCTCCTTCTCTTCCTCCCCTTCTTCCTCCTCGACATCCACAATACCTTTGAGGTGCCTTTTCTCCTCCTCCAGCCTTTGCTCATTATGATACTCAATTATATCATTTCTATAGATGCGGGGACACAAGGGGAGTAGACGCTACTGGTGCTGCTCATAGAGGCCAGGGACGCTAGGGATCACTCGACTGCTCCCATCGATATAGTTAGCTTGGTCGGCCTCGAATGTAATCACCACATAGGACCACCATAAACCTCTCAGAGGATTGGCGGGCACCGATCTATCTATGACCGAGACTAACCTCCAGCCCCAGACGTGCTCACCCAAATACCACTACTGGGATAAAGGACACTGCATGACAAACCGACGGTCGTCCACCTCCCTCCTTACCCTTGTAACCCCTATCAAGTTCTCCACCCCATCAAATGGGTCAAGGACAAGCTGTACCAACAATTAACCAAAACAATTAATATAAGTTCATAAATGCTTTTTGTTTTGTTCTAAGTGTAAAAACAAAGACTAAACCAAAGATCTCATATCGACCCTAACCGTGCGCTCCTCAGGACCTCTCTGTACTTGGTAGGATATTTGGCCTTCCCGCCAATACCCCGCACTAGCGGGTGAGAAAATGGGAGCCCGATGACATGATCTTCTTGAACTCAACCGGCAGGAGGATCTAATGCTCAAAAGCCCATGCCTGCATAAGTAACAATTAATCAGTTCAAAAAAGCATCCACAATAAATGGGATGTGCACAATCAAGAAAAATGCTTCTAAAGAGCTTTCACCTTCTTCTGGGCTCCCACATCCAGCCCGTGATATATTTGTGCCAAGATGGCCCTCGACTAATTTTTCTTCCTGATGCCTGCCACATCCTCCATGGCAGATATCAATACATAATTGATCTTGCTCCCCGAGATTAGGGAGAACAACATAGTAAGCAAGGAAATCACGAAAGAGAAGATGTAAGCCTCTCTCTTATCCTCAGGCACCACATCTACCTGGTTCCAGTGTTGGTGTAACTCACCATAAGATAGCTGCCTTGAGACGGGCTTCAAACTAAATAGCTCCTTCACCCGCCTCACCATGGGCCTCTTGACATGGTATTTATCCATATAAGCATCGAAGTGAATGACCTCGTCCGTCCAAGGAAGCCCAGTCATACCTACCACATCAGATGGCGTAATTATCGCCTCCCTGAATGAGAAGTGAAAAGCATGGGTGGTTTCAGACCACCTCTCGGTAAGGGCTATCATGGCTGAATAGGAGAGCTTGGGAATTAGCATTGGCATAATTCAGGCCAAGTCCTCGATTCCCATCTCATTAATGGTGAGCGCAAGCTCAGGGTCCTTCTCTGAAATATGGTGCAACCACTTGCCGATGGTGCCCATCCCTCCGATATAAGTTAGTTCATACGGCTGTAAAAATCAGAAGTAAATTAGATAAGTCCCTATTCATTTTCACATCGCCAATACCTACTAGAAGGCTACTAATGTCGTTTCTGCTAGAAGTGATGTCACTGGCGATATCATCCATACCACTGGCAGCATGGATGATATTGCCGGCGGCATCACCTTAAATAGTAGCGACATCAGACCTCTTTAGGCCTTTTTGCAAGGATTGATGCCACTAGTGACATTACTCATGTCGCCAGCGACATCACTACCTACGGGCAGAACCTGTTTTCCCCAAAATCACACCCATCGTGCCAAAATCACAAAAAATCACAATCATTCAAACAATAAGCCTAAAAACAGTGAAAATCAAATCTAAGGCACGCAATATCAATTTGTAATCAACTATTTCATGCTTATAAACTCCTATCATGGCGCAATTTCAAGCTTAAGGCCGATTCAAAACTCAACCCAAAAAGAAAAAATTCGCGTTTTGTGGGATTACCTGTACACAGGAAAAATGTTTTTCCTTCTCAGGAATTAGATTGGTGATGGGGTAATTGATCCCATACCCATTCATCTTGGCCATCTCCTTCAGGCCATAAGCAGCAGGAATTGAGAGGATTTTTAGCCCCTCATTAAAGGAATCAGGCATATTCTCCCTAGCCATAGCAGATTTCCCCCTAAAAGTCTTGGCAATCCTCTTCATGATTAAAATGATGGAGAAAATGAAAGATTTGGAGAAGAATGGAAAAGGGGGTATGGTTTCTGTGTGTGCAGAATGAGGAAGAGAAAGGAATTTTACTTCCTTTTAAACTGCCACGCGGAATTCGAGGAGTTTTAATTTATCTAAAACTGCCCGTTCATGCCACCGGCGGCATCGCTCCATACCGCCAGCGACATCACCTCCTTCAATTCAAATTTTGAAATTGTTTGACCAATCAAAGCTGACACGTAGCACTCATGCTGCTGGCGGCATTGTTTCATACTACCAGCGAGATCACTTATACCGCCGGCGGCATCACCTCCTTTAAATTCAATTTTGAACTTAAACACCAGTCAAAGCTGCCACATGGCACTCACGCCACCGGTGACTTCATTCCATACTGCCTGTGACATCATTAATGCCGCCGGTGACATCAAATCTCTCCATGCCTTTTTTAGTCATCCTCGGTGAAAATCTCGACTCTAGCCCTAACATTCAGAACCTACATGAAGCTATAAAGCACAAGCCCGACCGAAGGGCAATCTCTCTATAAAGTGTAAGCCCGACCAAGGGGCAATCACTCTACAAAGTGTAAGCCCAACCAATGGGTAATCACTCAACAAAGTATAAGCCCGACCAAGGGGCAATATTTTCACGAAGCATAACCCTGACCAAGGGGCAATCACTCCATAAAGCATAAGCTCGATCGAAGGGCAATCTCTCCACAAAGTGTGAGCCCGACCAAAGGGCAATCACTCCACAAAGCATAAGCCCGACCAAAGGGCGATCTCTCTACAAAGTGTAAGCCCGACCAAAGGACAATCACTCCATAAAGTGTAAGCCTGACCAAGGGGCAGTCACTCCATAAAGCATAAGTCCAACCAAGGGACAATCACTCTACAAAACATAAGCTTGACCAAGGGGAAATCACTCCACAAAGCATAAGCCTGGCCGAAGGGCAATCTCTCCACAAAGCATAAGCCTGATTAAAGGGCAATTAGTCCACAAAGTGTAAGCCCGACCAAATGGTAATCACTCTACAAAGCGCAAGCCCGACCAAAGGGCAATCGCTCTACAAAGTGTAAGCCCGACCAAGGGGCAATCGCTTTACAAAGTGTAAGCCCGATCGAGGGGCAATCACTCCACAAAGTATAAGCCAGACCGTAGGGCAATCTCTCCACAAAGTGTAAGCCCAACAAAAGGGCAATCACTCCAGAAAGCGTAAAGCTCGACCGAAGGGCAATCTCTCCACAAAGTGTAAGTCGGACCAAAGGGCAATCACTCTACAAAGTGTAAGCCCAACCAAGGGGGAGTCACTCCACAAAGCATAAGTCCGACTAAGGGACAATCACTCTACAAAGCATAACCCCGACCAAGGGGCAATCACTCCACAAAGCATAAGCCCGGCCAAAGGGCAATCTCTCCACAAAGGACAAGCCCCGATCAAAGGGCAATCACTCCACAAAGTGTAAGTCTGACCAAGGGGCAATCGCTCCATAAAGCATAAGCCCGACCAAAGGGCAATCGCTCCACAAAGTGTAAGCCCGACCAAGGGGTAATCACTCTATATAGTGTAAGCCCGACTGAGGGGCAATCACTCCTCAAAGTATAAGCCTGACCGAAGGGCAATCTTTCCACAAAGTTTAAGCTCGACCAAACGACAATAACCCTACAAAGTACAAGCCCGACCAAGGGGCAATCTCTCCAAAACATAAGTCCAACCAAGGGACATTCTATCCATAAAATGCAAGCCCGACTGAGGGGCAAAGTGCAAGCATGACCAAAGGGCAATCAACCCATAAAGCACAAGCCCAACCAAGGGGCAATCTCTCCAATACATAAGTCCGATCAAGGGATATTTTATCCACAAAATGCAAGCCTGACCGAGGGGTAAAGCATAAGCCCGACCATGGGGCAATCACTCCTTAAGGCCCAAGCCCAACCAAGGGGCAATCACTCCTCAAAATGTAAGCCCGACCAAGGGGCAATTATTCCATAAAGCATAAGTTCGATCAAAGGACAATATCTCCACAAAGCATGAGACCAACCAAAGGGCAATCTCTCCATAAAGCTTAAGTCTGACCAAAGAACAATCTATCCTCAAAAGCACAAGTCCGGTCAAAGAACAATCTCTCCATAAAGCACAAGCCCGACCGAAGGGCAATCTCTCCATAAAGCTTAAGTCTGACCAAAGTACGACCAATCCACAAGGCTTAAGTCTGACCAAAGGATAACCAATCCATAAAGCATAGGTCCGACCAAAGGATAATCTCTCCACAAAACACAAGCCCGACTAAGGGGCAATCTCTCCGTGAAATGGAAGTCTGACCAAAGGACAATCTCTCTACAAAATATAAGTCCGACCAAAGGACAACTTCTCCATAAAGCACAAGCCCAACCAAGGGGCGATCACTTCGTAAAGCTTAAGTCCGACCAAAGGACAACTACTCTATAAAGCATAAGCCTGACCAAGGGGCAACCTCTCCACAAAGTATAAGTCCGACCAAGGGACAAACTCTCTACAAAGCATAAGGCCGACCAAGGGGCAATCACTCCTCAAAGCACAAGCCCGACCAAGGGGTGGTCACTCCATAAAGCTCAAGCCCGACCAAGGGGCAATCATTCCATAAAGCTCAAGCCCTGACCAAGGGGCAATCACTCCTCAAACCATAAGCCCGAATAAGGGGCAATCACTCCATAAAGCTCAAGCCCGACCAAGGGGCAATCACTCCTCAAACCATAAGCCTAACTAAGGGGCAATCACTCCTTAAAGCATAAGCCCCGACTAAGGGGCAATCATTCTCAAAGCACAAAGCCCGACCGAGGGTTAATCATTCTGTAAAGCATAAGTCTGACCAAGGGACGACCACTCCGCAAAACATAAGTCCGACCAAGGGACGACCACTCCGTAAACCATAAGTTCGACCAAAGTACAACCACTCCGTAAAGCACAAGTCTGACTAAGGGGCAAACCAGTCACCCATCAGGTACCATTCGTATCCCTTGCTCTTTCAAGCGATCATATTAACCTATGGCAGTAGTGATCCCCCGAGGGGCAGCCTGTGAGCACGGAATTTTGCAGTCCCTCTCGCGAGACGATCATGATGTATACCCGATTTTAGTACCTCACAATAAAAGTTCTCTTTAGAATTTTTATTACCAATATAATATTCCCTGTGAATTTCATACTTGGTGGAATCCAGTTAGGTATGGCCAAATAACGCGTCCGGTAGGAGCTTGAACCGATGATTTACACCCAAATTAGAGAATACCCATTAAAATATAATTAAAATTTAAAAAATACCTTTTGACCCACTTTTGACCACCTTTTATGACTTTTTAGGCTCCTGGGCCCACTGGTTGTTGGTTTACAAGAGGCTGATGCCACCAGCAGCATCAGCCATACTGCTGGCTGCATCACCATATCGCCAGTAGCATAGACTAAAATGGGTCCCTACACAAATAGCCTTTTGGCCACTTTCGGCTGAATTGGTCAAAAAGGTCTCGAAAACCAACCCAATTCACCTATAAAAACACACCTTAAGGCTGAATTTTGTAAAAAGCTAAAATTGGGAAAAAGGGGGAGCTAAAATTGGGAAATTGAGAGGCTGCACTTAGAGGCTGCAATTAGAAGAAATAATGCTAAAATTGAGAGAGAAAATAGATTTTAGTGAGATAAGAATTAGAAAAGGTAGGAAAAAGGATTCTAATCAATTTTTCCTGGTTTTTCTTCTTTGAACTCTCTGATTGTGAGCTTAAAATTAGTAGGTCTTTAAGTTAAAATTAACTTGATAGGATTTGGAGACCTAAAACTCTTAAATTAACTACTAAATCATCATTAGAAGATCCCCGAAGGTGTTTCTGTTCAGTTCACGAAGAGTTGGATTCACGATCCTGCAGAGAAAATGCTGAGTCTTATAGCTCTTTGGCACTAATACTATTGATTTATGCTAATTTTCATTAATTTGTGCTCATTTTTGGGTTTTCGGTTATTTTTGACTGCTGCTCGCTGCTGCTGTAAGAAAGTAAGTTCGTCGGAGACATATGATGTCGCCGGCGGTATCATCCATGTCGCTAGAGACATCGCTGATACCGATGGTGGCATCACATTCCCCAGTGATCTCACTTTCTTGTATGACCCTTTCTTTATGGTACCTAGAGAGCCATGTAGCCTGCCTATATAATGATGTCACTAGTGACATCAATAATGTCACCGGTGGCATTAATTATGTCGCCGGCGGCATTAATGATGTCACCATCCACATCAACGTTGTCGTCAGTGACATAAGCCGATGATGTCGCCGGCGGCATCAGCCATGTCACCAGCAACATCAACGATGTCGCCGGCGATATTAGTAGCATCATCGGCGACATGACTTTCTGAACAACAGTTTTATTTTTGTTTGTTCCCGGACTAGCTTATTTTCTGAAGCTAGGACATATAATGCAATGATGGAGGTTCAAAACCTCCTGAAAACAGACCCCACCCCATAACATCTGGCATTTTCACTAATAATCCAGTTAAAGCAACGATTGAATCTAAAATTTGGTTAAAAATGAAATTTCCCTATAAACGCCATTCAAATCTCATTTTAGCCATCCAATCAAGCTTTATAATATTGTGAATAAAATATGCCATATCCGTGCCAACCATCTTCTGCAGGTATATGTATATCAAACATTCGAGTATTTTATTTATTGCATAGAAAATGTACATGAATTGGAAGCCTTGTCATAATTTTATTTTCTGCACTTATTTTTGAACGGCTGTAAATATTTTATTCATCGCTTCAATTGCTAGATAAATGCAAAAATAATAAAATAACTGAAAACACAATTAAATAGGATGGATTAAACAAATTAAGAAAGAATGAAGTATTTTAACTTGGCCTAATAAAAAATAGATAACATCATCCAAACTCGGAATCTCTACTTAAGGTATGGTCCAACCACCCGGTGGGAAAATTGTACCAAAAATTTCTCGATTGAGCTAAACCGGGTGGCGACTCTATTTTAAGTACGGGATTCCTATCTCGTATCTTTTGAGCATTTAAACATGCAAAACTAGTTTCCAATCACATCACTCGCAAATCCCCCATCACTATAAGAGGCTAGCCCATCGTGAAATGTCATCCGCTCACACTTTTACTTAGATTTGTTACTCCCTTTTTAGTTGTTAATTAGGAAACTACAATTCTAGCTTAATTCGGTTTTCTTATTTTCTTTCTTCATTAAATAAGTTGCAATTCCAGCAACAAAAACATCATCTTCTTGGGGGGCTGGTCTATTGGACCGTCGTCCTTTGCTTCTTCTTATTCTTATTCTTATTTTTAATTTGATGACAATTTTATTTTCCTTAATTATGTATGGCTAATTTTTATCTTTCGATTAAGAAATTATCAAAGCTAGTTGCATGTTATATGGTATATGGTATGTTCATAATTTTGTCTTGAATTCAATTTTTGAATAAAATCGATTTTGCTTTTAATTGTTATCTTTTTATTTACTTCCAAGTGATCAATCGATGTTTTTTAAAATTTAAACATATTGTTATTTTCATTATGTTCATGTTATCATAATGCGAAAAAAAGTTTGTAAAAAAATTGATTTCCTATTTTATCGTGGTTTTATTCGATTCGATTTAATTCTTCATGCTATCATGATTTATTGAGTCAAAATTGGTTCTTCAGCTCTCAAAGCTTTTTAAAGATTAAATCTTGTCAGCTATTTCTACAAGCGCGTCGAATAATCAAGGGACTTGATTTAGCTATCTACAATTAACTCATTTTTAGAAAAAGAGTTAATTGTGTTATTTCATAGTTAAAGCCAAAGAATTGATATTTCAAGAGTTATCTTTTTTGCCCATGATCAATCGTAACTATGTTGTGTAAATCCTTAATCGAGAGAATTTTACATTCATATTTTTATTCTTAAGTTTTGTAGTTTATTTTATTTTCACAACTAAATAATCTCAAAACCCTTCATTTTTTTTATTTGTTTTATTTTTGCTGGTTAGTAATTTAAATAGAATTGATTTATTAGTCTCTGTGGATTCGACCCAACTTACTCAAACTACAAATCCAATCAATAAAGTAATAGGAATTATTTTTTATGGATTCAACATCCATCAGTCTTCTTATAAGGAATTATATTTTGTAAATGACAAGCAGACAAAATAGCCTCATCCCACAAATTATCAGGAGCACTAGAACTTAAAAGCATAGAATTCATCATTACTTTTAAGGTTCGATTTTTCCTCTCTGCTATACCATTGGATTCAGGTGAATAAGGAGGTGCGATCTCATGTATAATGTCATGTTTCTCACAAAAACCATTTAAAGCAATATACTAACCACCCATATCGGATCTAATCCTTTTAATCTTAATTCAACTGATTCACAACCTCATTTTTGTATAGCACAAATTTATAAAAAGCCTCATCTTTATTATTAAGTAAATACACTTTTGTATACCTTGAAAAATCATCAATAAAAGTAATATAATACTCTCTTCATTTTTTAATAACTGTTGCTTTTGGGTGAGAATTTTGTTTTTAAATAAGTGTCACTTTGCAGATTACAATGCATTTATGTCCATTTTTTTCCTCTTTTGCCCTTATTTATTCGTTTATTGTAAAAAGTGAGAAAAATGAAGAGTTTGTTTTGAGAGTATAGTAGTACTTTTATTTCCACATTTAATGCGACATTGGTATGTGAGAAAGTGCCCAAAGTGACACTTATTAAAAAACGGAGGGAGTACTTTTTCCCACCTCTAGTTATTGTATTTTTCAAGTCTCCCAAATCAGAATGTAATAAACTTAGCAATTCAAATTCTCTATGTATTGAACTAAAAGACTTTCTAGTTTGTTTGATTCAACATATATTCACATTTAACAAAATTAGAAATACGAGCGCTTGAGATCTAGCCACTAGAGTTCAAAAGTCTCAAATAAGGAAAACTAACATGACCTAATCTAGCATGCCATATGTCACAAGAGACAACAATATAAGCAGAAGTACTAGCATCATTATTTTTAATAATTTGAGCAACATTTCGTACAAAAAGTCCATGGTTCAAATAACCCCTTCAATTAACAAACACATTATTTTTAGTCATTACAACTTTGTCGGACTCAAAGCTACCTTCACTCTACTCTTGCCTGAAAGGCCCACAGAAACCAAATTGCCTCTAATATTAGGAATATATAACACCTCAGAGCGTGCCAATATTTTGCCCAATGTGAGCTTGAGAAGAACTTTCCCTTTTCCAAGAACTTGTGTAGTTCTAGAATTTCCAAGATAAATAGTTTCTTCTCCACTTTCAACTAGAGTATATGATTTGAAAGCATTTCTATTCGCAAAAATTTGCCCCATAGCTCCAAAATCAATAATCCACTCCTTTTCATCGGCCACCAGATTTACTTGTGAAATAATCGCAGCAATAATTTCATCATTTGATTCAACCAGAATAACTTTAGGTTTAACGGGATTGTCATTCATAACTCATTTCTTGTATTGAGAAGCATGGTGACCAGGTTTCCCATATATGTAGCAGTTCCCTTTCTTTTTGAAGGTTTTACTACTTTTTGGTTTGAAGCCATGGTGAGATTCATACCTTTTCTTTTAACGAGTAGCAATTTCCATAATATTTTCCTTGGAGACTATTTCTTTCCCTTTAGCAATTCTGACCTCTTTCCGATTAACATCCTTGATAATGATTTGCTTGATTAGCTTAGTGAGAGATAAGGTCTTTTGTTTATGTTTGAGCTGTTGTTTGTACACATTCCAAGAAGAAGGCAATTTAAGAGCTCTCGCTAAGAACTCATCTGGAAGCACAATCTCCTCAGCCTTCAAATCCTCAATGAGTTTTTTATACTCATTGATTTGAATCTTGATGTCCTTGTCTTCAACCATCTCCCATTTGTAATACTTGAAAATTACAAACATTTACTTTCCGGCATCCTCAGTAGTATATTTAGAAATCATAGATTCCCAAATCATTTTAGCTTGCTTGTAGGAATAGTTGACATCGAAGAGGTCATTAGACAAAGTGTTGAGAATGCTATGTCTACAGACCTTATTGGCGTGAATCCAAGAATTCATTTCAGCAGCAGGCTCGGTAGGAGCAGATTCAGTAAGAGCAACAATGACTCTATACATATCTAGCATAGAGAAAATTCTTTCTTGCCATCTCTTAAAATTCTTACCACCGAATATATCAATTTTAGAGATATCGGGAAAAGGCTTAGCATAAACTAAAGGAGGTAGTGGAGGAATATTGGCGCTGGTAATGTTGATGTCATTATTAGTATCGAAACCGTCACCAGTAGGAGGAGTAGCATCAGCCATTGCAAATTATCCTTTAATATTGTTAGAAAATTTGCTCTTTGTACTAGTTATTTACGGAGGATGACTTATACGATCCGGAAGCACTAGTTGGATCCAGAGTAACTAGCTGGATCTGGGGGGGCACTAGTTAGATCTGAAGGCACCTAATTTATCTGGAGGCACCTGATAGATTCTGAGGCAGCGCTTAGGAAACATTTTATGAGATTAGGATTTGTTGCAGTAGCTCAAAAAGTGGACCAAAGGCAATGCTTTTCTCTAAAGTAGTTGATTAGAGACGGAAATTCTGGGCAGCGGATTCAGCAACAAGAAATAGAATTTGAATATTCCTGAAAGCAATTTTCAGCTAAAATATGCAACATTTTGAAAGTAACTATTAGAATGAGTTGAGTCATGTAAAAGACGCTGTCCTTAAAGGATACTTCGTAGTTCCTTCCAAGATTAAACAAGTCTGTCAAGCTCAATTTGAACTTGTAAATAGGAATAAAAAATGCATGTATATGTCTTAAAAAATAGACTAGAGAAGGAAAATCAGATTGTAAGAATTCGGTGTATTTAAAAATGAAACACCTAAAGCCTTTTTTATAGTTTCGGCTGAAAAATATTTTTAAATAATATTATTTTCTCAATAAAAGCAAAAAAATAGTTACGAGCATGGTCCCCATCACCCATGCAAGGAAGGGAATCCACCGATTTGCACTAGATTCGGCTTTGGCCATTTCTCTCATGTGAGCGAGAGCCCACCTAATCCCTCTCACAACTTAGCAAGCTCATATGGAACATCTCAATATAAAGTAAAAAATTCACTTGTTAAAAACCCATGTGAAATATTGACTCTTTTAAAAGTAGTTTTAAACGCTATTTTTTCCAATAATTAATAAGGATATAATTAAAAATATTAAGAACTAATTAATTATATCCAATAATCATGAAATTATAATGAATTTAGATAGGAGAGAGTGGAAAGAGATTAATTATCTTAATTATTTGAAATAAAATAAAACTATAATCAATGAGTCTAGATAAGGTTGCGGTATGCAGCAGTCCCCGCCGTATACTGTTGCCTCGTTAAAGAATAATTAACATCACAATCTGAATGTTTATTATGTCAATCTCTTACTTTCAAATAGGGATGGCAATGGATCAATGACCCGGCCTGAATCCGTATATTTAGATCCATTTCAACGGATTTGGATCTCATTCTTTTAGATCCGTCGGATCCGAGACCATAAAAACGGATATGGATCAAGTATAGGATCCGGGACCAGATTCAGAGCCGTATTATAAGGAGAAAATTAAGAGAAATGAAATATAATTAATTTTTGAAAAAGAAATAAAGAGATAATTAAGAATATTAAAAGATAATTAATTTTGTTGACAAACTTATCATACACTATAGTACGCCATCGCGTACTGTAGAATTTTTTTATAATGAAAATATAATCTTAACAACAACAACTAGGATATATTTTCAAATGGACATATGCATAAATATCTATACATTGAAACTCACAAATCAATAATCCCACACGTATAAGAACTACATTTAATCCTTAATCCTTGGAGATAAATGAGCCCTAAGTGGATATTTCATTCCAACAGTAAACTCCTGCTTCTTAGAAAGATCAACATCTTCTCCATCAACAGCCGTCCATTTAAATTTCCAAATCAAAATCTCTACAAAATACTCCAAATGCAACATAGCTGACCCATAGCCCGAACATATCCTTCTTCTAATTCCAAATGGCATCATCTTTATTTCTATACTTCCCATTATGTCTATTTTGTTTTCATTACCCGTAAACCTTTCTGGCCTAAACTCCATCGGGTCATCCCACATCGTTGGATCCAACCCATCTCAACCACCATAAAATTCACAATCGTAGTTTTTAGTATAGAAAAACCGTCAACATTAATCTCCTTAGTAACTGCGTGGGGCAACACAAAATGCCCGTGCGGATGCCTCCTTAGCCCTTGAAGAATCACCACCTTTAAATATAGCAATTTTTTGCAAGTCCGCTTCTTTTATCTCCTCGGCCCCCCTTCCATCGCTTCCAAATTCTCCCCGTATAACTTCTCCTGAATCTCCTCATATTTCACTAGATTTGCCAAAATCCACTATAGAGCATTAGATGTAGTATCCATCCCTATATCAAGAAACTCGAAGCATAAACTTACTATGTCATCCTCTTTGAGCTTTCTCTTCTCTTCTAGGAGCTCCAGTTCAATCAAAGTGCAAACATATGATACTATTTCAGTTCCTCTCACTCTTGCCCTTACCCTTGCTCGTATTAGAGGAATCAAAACCTCTTCTTGGTCTTTTGAGAGTTGTAAAAACTTGTCCCAGCACTTACAAAACAATAATCTTGTGACTTTAGGCCAGAAATTTAATACGGTAAAATGGTTAAAACTCAGCAACGTAGCACATTGAACTTTTTTGACTTGCCTAATCTTTTCATCTTTAAGCTTATCCCCTAAGCACATGAATACTAACAAACAAAACATGGCATACTGTATATGTTCTTTGATTAAACTCCATTATATTGAGTGGACATTGACTGGAGAAGAATGCCGAGAACCCATTTTTGGGGTTTAGAGTATGATTTGAGGCATGAAGGATGGAGAATTTTGGAGGTGAGATTTCGTCGGAGAAGGTACTATGTGGGGCCTTAGGCGGCAGAAGTGATGTTATGTTGATTGCCGGAGAGAACTTTGCTGACCTAAAGGGGAGGAGAACAGTCGATGAAAACTGCGTCATTTTGGACTAGGGCTTGGCACGCTATAGAATGAGAGGCGATGAAAATGGCGGGGCAAAAATCGATGGGGATGGTTATAAGAGGGCCGTATTTGGCATGGAGATTGCAGAAAATTGGTTCAAGTTCTAAGAAAGATTTGAGGAGATAATGAATGCTGGTGATGACCGAAAGTGATGGTGGTTCGGGTGGAACTTTTGGTTTTGTTTTCGAATTGAGGAGAGATTTTGTTAATAGATAAAAAGATATGGAGAAGAAGATGAAGATGATGAACCAGAGCTCCATGGCTAAATAATTTGGTGATAGACTAATTTATTGTGTTTGTTTTTTTTTATGGTTATTAATGGTGAAGGATATTTTATATCCTCTACTTTGGGTGTGATATCTTCATTTATTTCTAGTATATATATTATTACATATACATAAATTTGGCTAGATAGTAATTTGAGATGTGGTTTTGTTATTACAGAACAGATGCATGAAATCCAAAATATCTTGTCTAAAAATTATTTGTTCTATTATATAAATGATTGATCAATTTAACTATATATGTAATGTCTGGAAATGAGTTCTTTATGTTCATCATCTCTTGGGCTAGCACCGGTCCCAATTTGAGAGGGGTTTGTGCATGTGATATTGGAGGGCTTGCTTGTGAGTTTCATCACCTTCAACTCATTTTAGAGACATTCCATCTTTCAGAATCAGTTTGGGATAGAGCAAAAACCTCCCACCCTATGGCTAGCCTTCGGTGATCTGCCTCCAAGCCATCCGATCGCCAAACCTCCCACCCAACCCTTCATCACCACCGATCGACAACCAGCTACCAACACTAACCATCCCACCATCATCCCTTTCAACATGAACGTTCCCGTTAATCTTATTCCTAATTGCACCACCAAACCCGCACCCAATTTAACCCTTGACAAAATTTGATCCTTAATTTCTCTAAACCCTATTTTGAGAATTTTCCTAGTTAGTATGATGTTGACTTATTGAAGAAGGTCTTCAGGAAGTATTGTGTTACCGGTTGTAAGAAAGCGGAATACTAAAAATTTGAACTTTTGTTTTATTCATCTCAATAGCTCGCTACCGTTCTATGAAGCGCTATACCGATTAAACTCAGTGATTATCAAAGTGACGAGACTTCATGCATATAGAGCAAGGTTTTCCAAATTGGTTACACTAACTCTTCCTCCAATTAGAAAGACTATTTCTAAGCCTAAATATATTTTTGTGATTTTCCTCGAGACAACAGATCATTCGTAGTAGTGGTGTCTAATAGTGGAAATTTGAATGAGGTCATGGACAATGAACCAGTTTGTGAGGTAGTCATACTTGGTGCTTTGCTTTCTAATGGGGAGATTATGATCAAATTGGCTCTGTGGAGAGATAAGTCATGCCTTATTTGCCTTAAGAATATCTCCCACATTCGCAATCTTGGTAACTTAATGTACGATTATGGTTGTGATGTGGATTTTACTACCCTCAGTGGGGGTGACTGTGATTGTATCATTTAGCTCTATTGGTATAAAGCATGAATTTTTGAACGAGGATTAGAAATTGATGCAATATATTATGGATGACGTCCAGCCCCTCCCAATTGACTTCATTCCTAATGAGTGTATTATGTATCACGATCTAATAGGCTTGCCCCTATCCATTATTTGAGAACCATTGATTAGAGAACTTGCAGCTAGGTTTGGCCGTCTTATTCACATGGATAGTAATTTAGAGAGATATGAATGACTTAATATGACATCTTGCCTTGTGTTGGTTCCTTTAGGGACTATCAGTAGGAATCTGAAATTGTGTGTATGAGCCAGAGAGGTTTTAATTTATACAAGTTTACATCAGAGTGTTGGATGTCAACACTATCATGAAAACTATTCGAAGGTGTCGAGTGATTAAACTTATGAGCAGTCTGAATCAAGCATGTTGGAATGTATGGTTAACACTATGAAAAGAGTTAGTGGAAGTGAGGACAGATCTAGTAGCCATAGGATCATGCGTCAGAGTGCCCACCAGGACCATTTAGATGAGGGCAATACATATGGGAATATGGCAGTAGCATCAGTTAGGATTTCTGGTTCATCAGCACCGGATATTTCAAACATGAACAGATTAATAATTATAACTCAAGATAGTGCTCCAAGAGAGAGTGAGTTAATGATGGTGGTTCGGGTAGGTGAGAAGCTCGGTCTATTCAACGAGCAGCACGTAGGGAAAATCATGGAGGTTTTGGAGGAATAATGATCCCAAGCAGGTCTTTCCCTTTCAAGGTTTTATTATCATTTCTTATGTTATTAAATTATGTAAGCTGGAATTGTCACGAGGGGCTAACGAATGGGGCAAAGAATTTTTTTGTCCCGTTCGTATGTCCGTAAGTGTTCTTACAAGTGTTTGTTTTAGTGGAAATGTAGGTGACAAGTGTGTCAGATCAGGTTATTAGAGAGATGTGGGGGCATAATGATTTTTTGTTCTATTCTAAACCAGCTCAATGTCTATGGAGGGAGGGTTAGTTATTTTATGGAACTCTAGATTAATTCAAGGGAATGTTAGAGTTCATGGTGATAGATGGTGCATTCTTACTATTATCTCTATTCAGGTTGAGATTAATTTAGTGTGCTTATATGGACCAGTTAATTGTGTAGAAAGGAATCAATTATGGATTAATTTGCTGCCCTTTATTCATGACATAGGGAACATGATGATATGTCATGATTTTAATGAAATACTATATAGTTCGGAGTGATCGGGTGGAGAAGGAATTATTTCTAATTCGATGGTAAGATTTCAGAAAATTGTTAATGATTGTGTGATGTATGATGTGCCTCTGGTTGGGAGAGATTATACATGGTCCAATAGTCAATCGTACTCATAGATTGACTAAGTGTTGGTTTCATGTGACCTTATAGATAAATGGCTGGGTTTAAACCTCATGACTATTGATTCTACATTATCAAAACACCTCTCTATTATTTTCTAGTCACATACTTCGAGGATCAGGGGTAGAAAGATTTATCGATCGTTGAATTGCTGGTGGGATAGTGATACCTTTTTGCCATTCATTAATGAAAAGTGGCATGACATTTATTCCATAATACCGAGTAAAGATAGAGAAATTGATTTCAAGTTAAGAAAGTTGTGGGAATTTATACGACCGTGGCACTTGACAAACTTTGGGGGATTAGAACATAGAGTTAAAGAGATAGGACATCATATGCTAGAATTAACGGACTCTAGTATGGTTTGGCAAGTAGATGTCTCTAGGGGTTCTAAGCTATAAAAGGTGAGGAACTCTCTCTTTATATGTAGATGAAGCTTAGAAAAAATTTGGCATCAACAATTGAGGGTTAACTGGACCATGATAGGTGATGAGAATACGACATTTTTTCAGCGAGTTGCTTCAGCTCGATCTAGGGGTAATCAGATATCGCAACAAAAGGTTGATGGCAGTATTACCTGCAATCCAACTTTGATAACTTCTACCATTCGAAATTATTATTCGAGCCTCTTTTCGGGAACTGTTGAGATACCATTTGACTTGGGGGGGTTTAAATTTCAGGGTTGTTGATGCATTGGAGAACTATCGGTTAGTGGAATCATTTTTAGAAGCCAAATTTGGGCAGTGGTTTACTCATGTAATGAGGGTAAGGCACCGAGACTCAGCGGGTTCAATTTTTCTTCTACAAAAGATTTTAGGGTGAATTGAAGCTGGAAATCCTAGATCTGTTTAATAAATTTCATGATTCTACTCTTTTACCGAATGCCATTAAGTCCTGTATTGTTCTCATTCCTAAGGTACCTGGCTCTTCCTTATTTTCTAATTTCAGACCTATTTCCCTTATTCATGGTATATAAAAGATTATGTCAAAGGTGTTAGCGAATCGGTTGCAACCATTATTACCTAGTTTGATTTCAAAAAACTAATTTGCTTTTATCAAGGGTCGCAATATCCATGAATGTTCATTCATTTCCTCGAAGATTGTACATTCCATTCATAGGAGTTGTAAACCATGCCTGTCTATTAAGCTTGATTTCCAAAAAGCTTATGACTGTGTATCATGGACTTATATAGACGCGATCTTTCGGAGAATGGGATTTGATGAAAGGTGGATTAGGTGGCTTGTAAGTTGTAGAAGAAATTTCATTACATCGATTTTCACTAACGGGAGTCTGAGCGAACCGATTAGATTGGAAAGAGGGGTTAAATAGAGGGATCCAACTTCCCTATTTATTATTATTCCTGCTAGTAAGGGGCTAAAATAAATTTTTGGGTTTCAGATTGATGGCTCTAAAGTAGATACTTCTATCCTCTAATTCACTGATGATACGTTATGCTTTTTATCGATAGATGAGTCCCTTTTACCTACTTCTGTTCAAATTTTATGTTGCTTTGAGTTAATTTCTAGTTTGAAAATTAATTTAATAGAAGTTCTATCTGGGGTATTTATGTACAAGAATCAGTTATACAATCATTTGCCGGAATTTTGGGATATAGAGTGGAGAATTTCTTGATTACCTATCTCGATACTGCCCTAAGTACAAGACACATACAGTTGTCTTATTGGAACTCGCTGATTGGTAATTTTTAGAATTGGTTATCTAGTTGGAAAGGACAATTTCTATCTTATGCGGGTCGTCTGGTGCTTAGGAAAACGGTCCGGTCATCTCTTCTGATATTTTTATTATCCTTAAATAAAATGCCGGGGGTGGTAACTGTAAAGCTCGAACAGTTGATGCGAATTTTTTTATGGAAGGGTGACTCAAATGCTAGGGGTATTAGTAAGGTTGGTTGGGTAATGATATCCTTACCATAAAACTTAGGGGGACTTTATATAAGGGACTTTAAGATAGTCAATAGTAGCTTATTATTAAAATGGATTTGGAAAGCTCGAAGTGGGGTGCAAGATATGGTTTCTTATCATGATTATCCATTATGAATTACAAAGGGAATGGGCTTTCACATATCTGGTGAAGTATTGTATCGTGTTGCATTAGGAATAGTGACTTATGGGATTTTTTTAGGTCCCATGTACGGGTAGAAGTAGGGAGTGGTGCTGGTTGTTCTTTTTGGCATGATAGTTGGACAAAAAATTCAACTCTATCATCCTTATTTCCTGACCTTTACTGCCTGTGTAATTGAAAACTTTACACGGTGTTAGAGGGGTGTTAGTTTCTTTTCGGGTCGACAACATTCTTGAGGGCTTTTTAGAAAAGAAACTTGAGGATTTTGAGTCAGGAACAGGGGTTTGAACTTCAAAATTGGATTGCTATGTGCTATTCGTCACTCTTTTTAGAGGGAGGGGACAGTGTTGGCTTTGGACAGCAGCACCAACTTACCTTGTCTTAGGTAATAGATCGATTTGTTTGGGATTTGGGGGGAGAAGAATACGTATTCGATAGTATCCTTCTATTTGGGTTTTTATAAATTATCACGATGGTCGAAGCCGACAACCGATTTTATGTTGGTCTGGGATGTGTGTCTGGTACCTAAAGTCTATTTTTTTGGATGTCTTATTTTTTATAAGAGACTACCAACTAAAAGTTTTCTCTTTAACCATGGTTGTTAAGCAGTTCTAGAGGGTAAATTTCCATTATGTGTTGTGGATGAAACAACTGATCATGCCTTATTCCATCACATGAATAGCTATAAAATTTGGGCACATGCATTCAAGTTGTTTGGTATAACGGTGACTATGCCTTAGAAGGGGGTTGATTTTTTGCTCACTTGGCGCGAGAACTTCTCTGTGGGAGTTGGTCGGGATTTTTGTACGTTCTTATGATTTTTGATTGCATGGTCCTTATGGAAATGAAGAAATAAATTTGTGTTTGAAGGTACGGTGGGCTCAGACAATATTCTTTGATCAACCATTTACCATTGTTGGTTTATTTTCAAGTATAAGAGGTGTAATGCTAGCTTTGTAGCATCGGATGTATTTAATTTCCAAGCTTATTACTCTCTTGTAATGACTTACCTTGATCTCATCTTGAGATCTAGGCTGTTCTTTTTACTTATATATGCAACATAGAGTGGGGGGTGTAGGGGAGTGGGGAAGGGCAGAGTCCTCCGTGGTGGTTCATCCTATCTACTCTCTGTGGGTGAGTTAATGTAAGCGGTGAATCATTGAAGATGTAACATCACCCTCGCTTCTCCATTCCTGTTCCTTACCTATTTCAAAAAAAATTCAGATGATGATAGAGAGAAGAAAGAAAGGGAAAGATAGCATTTTCCTTTTTCCAAAAAAAATGTCTGGAAATATATAAAGGAAAAACCTAATTACTTTTAACTTTCTATGGTTTTACAATTACTTACATAATTAAATACATTAATTGCATGATCTTTTTACCATATTAACCCAAACTTTGACATATTTTTCTTGTGGACTATAGAATTGACTATTGTGATACTTTTTCTGCAAATATCTTAGACTATAACTAGGATGTATAACTTTTAGGATAAAAATCGTAAATGGTACATGAACTTTGTTCTTAGTAACGTAACAATACATGAATTTCAAAATTTGACATAAAGATATACAAATGATGGGTTGTATTTTAACATGTATTTATGGTAATTTCCATATCGTTGAGACCATGTTTTTAGTCTTTTTGGCTGCTATTGATTTATTTTCAGTCTTTTCAGGTTTTTAAGGAGATTTGTGGAAAATAATGGATGTCGAGACCACCAAAAATAAATCCCTGCACAAAAAAAACTAGTAGTTAGTAGCAAGCAGAGGTTGATCTCATAAGGAACGATATTTAATCGAGTTATTTTTATTAGATGATAAATAACGTGACCTAAGAGTGAATGTTTTAGATATTAGTAAATTAAACTAAATTTAGCAGGAATAAAATCAATGAAAGACAATGACCGGACCAAAGCTGAGTAAGACTAAGCATTGTAGTGATCATATAATAAGATATAAATTGCATCGGGACCTAGATTTAGTAATACTAATACTCATGCACCGTATAGTACTAGAAAATCTTCCTTACAGTATATAGAGACCAGACTTCGTGCCACGATCTCTTTCTTACTCACTGTGACTCTCGGCATCGCACTAAAGAGTTCGTCAATGAATAGCAATAAATACTAGAAAAGCCGAAACCCTTACTAACAGGTAGTGAAGCACTCCCAACAGGCGTAAGATTACCTCTCTCCAGTCCCAATGGAAACTATTGTTACTATATTCCTCTTCAGACACAATTACAGATGCAAGAATAAGAAATAACAATAATCACGAATACTTACCGAATGGATGATCAGGCCAACAACGAGACTTAGTGATAAGAAAATTAGCTAGACATAGTTGAATTAAAGCATAAACAAATATAAAAAGACATTAAATGAATCATTTGGATTAATAATAAATTGTAATTGAAAATAAAGAACTTGAAAGTAAAAGCGATATCAAAGAGAACGAAAACTTAAAATAAATTGCGATTAAACTAAAAGAGAGTATTGAAAACTAAGTAGATAATAAAAAGAGTTTTCAACTAAGAACAAGGAAAATAAAGAGCTAAACTAAACTAGACTATGGTGGCAAATGATTGTGAATGAATGATTTCTCTTGCGCCGGCCTTGTATTTATAGTGCTCCAACCGCCTTATTTCCTTGTTCGTCTCTAATTAGGTCTCCTTTGAATTCTTCCTTAATAAGATTTCATTTCTTTTTAGTCTTTATCAAATAGGAATTTCAGCTCCCCATTTATCTCCATAATTATAATTAAAATAGAAATAGATTAAGAGCATGCTTCCTTCCTTCATCAAAACTTCTCCAAAATAGTATTCGCCCTAATTAATTAATCATGACTCCTCCAAAATAGGATTTGCCCTAATTAATTAATCAAGATTCCTCTGAAATAGGATTTGCCCTAATTAATAAATTTCTAATTTTGACTTGGTCTACTTTTCGCCCAAATAATGCATGTTTTCTCCAAATCATCTTGAAAACCTGAAAGAATGGAAAAGGAAGTAATAGCGGCCAAAAAATACTGAAAACATGTGTTCAATGATTTGAGAATGAGCATAAAAATATATTGGAAACACAACCCATCAAATCTCCTCACACTTATTCCATGCTTGCCCTCAAGTATGTATTAAAAGATCAGGAAGAAAAGAAACTTAAATTGTACAAATGACCCTATACAATTTCACAGAGACTGACATTTTTCACCAAGACTCCCACCGAGATACTTCATTAACTACTAAAATTCCAAGTAAAGATGTCCTTACGAAAGTATGAAGACCTTGCTTGAGATCTTGTCCCAAAGAATTTTTTACCAAGTTAAGTACAGACACAAGATTAATTTGTCAAAGTTCAGAGTTACCTTGGTTTGAAATCTAGTGTGTCTCGGTATACATAAGATGACTTCATTTGGATCCTTATAAAATTAATGCACATTCTCACTTGGTGGGATCCCTAATAATTCTTGCCACATATATTATTATTATTATTTTCTTTCTTTTCTTTCTTTTCTTCTTTTCTTTCTTTCCTTTTTTTCTAAACTTGCAAAAACAAATACTTATGAGACAGTCAAGTCTTGGTTGCTAGCCAAGCATTGCTCCCTCTTCTAGCCACTATAAAATAGTCACCACCCGATTATGAGCCCAGCAATGCTCTTTCTTCTAGCCAACAAGAAAATAAAAGAAAAAAATAACCACTGAGATTAAAGTCAAAACTAAAATAAGGTCTCAATGAAGAATCTATGATACAGAGAGACTAACTAAACAAAAACCAAGTCCAAATCAGAGCACGCAAATAAATTAACCGCGTTTCACTTTTCTGCATTCTAATGGGATTAAGAATCTTACAAAGTGACTTTTAGATATCAAATATTTGGAATAACAGTACTCAAATTAGGTCTTAGTGACAAGTTATGATTAGTCAATACAGTCCTGTTAATCATCTAGTTAGCCATATACACAGTATTATTCATCTTATTTTTCCTCATTTCTTTACAACAAGCGAGAGAACAAACAGGTCACTACGGGAAAATAAGAAAGAAAACAAGTTAAAGAACAAATTTTCAATTTTTTCAAAAGAAAGCAAAAGATATAATTCTGCTCCCCACACTTAAAATCTGCATTGCCCTTAATGCAGTTAAAACCAAAAAGAAAATAAAAGAAAGGGCAAAAAAATATTACTATCCTGGTGGAGAGGAAGAAAACAGAGAGACTTTGGCTGCAAGGTCTCGCTGGTTGGCTTGATGGATCATTATATGGTTGAAGAACGAGCTCATATTAAGTTTGAGGGTGTGTGTTGTAGAGGCCTGCAATGAGAAGAGAGAGTAGATAAGTCCTAGTGAAAAAAATGCAAAAAATAAATTACTAAAAACTAAATGCAAAGAAAGAGAGAGATAGAAATGTTTGGGTTACCTCCCAAGAGTGCTTTATTTAATATTGGCGGGCTTGACGCACCACACCGAGATCATGGTGTGGTGTTAGAAGTCTTTGTAAGAGTGATCTCCTTAGAGTGAGCTTGAAATCCTTCATAGTAAGGCTTGAGGCGATTCCTATTGACTTTTAAAACTCTGTTGGTCACGATGGTCTGTATAACAACTGCTCCATATGGAAAGACCTTTGTCACGATGAAAGGTCCAGCCCATCGAGACCTCAATTTCTTAGGGAATAATTTAAGCCGAGACTAGAAGAGAAGGACTACTTGTCCCACTTTGAAGTTTTTCTTGGAAACCAAAAGGTCATGATGGTGTTTTGTAGTCTACTTGTAGGCTTTGTTCCTTTCATAGACGTCATAGCGGATCTCCTCGGGTTTATAGAGCTACAACTTTCTCTGCTCCTTAGCTGCATCGAGCCTGAAGTTGGTCTCTTTCATGGCCCAAAATGCCTTATGCTTGATCTCGATGGGTAAGTGGCACGCTTTCCTATAGACAACTCTGTAAGCTAATATCCTAAAGGGAGCTTTTCATGCTATGCAGACTGCTTAAAGAGCTTCAAAGAGATGGAGACTCTAGTCTTCCTTGTTGGGATTAACTATTTTTCTCCAAGATGATCTTAACCTCTCTGTTGCTTACTTCATCTTGCCCATTTGTTTGTGGGTGGTATGCCGTGGAAGTCATATGCTTGACTCCCCATTTTGCCAGTAACATCGAGATTATCTTGTTGCAAAAATGTGTACCGTGATCATTGATAAGTAATCTAGGTGTCCCACATCTGTAAATAATGTTGTTCTTGATAAAGTCTGCCACGGCCTTTCCATAATCATTCCTGGTCACTTTGGCTTCAATCGAGTTGGAGACATAATCAACTGCTAGGAGGATGTACTTGAACCCATAAGATGGAATAAAAGGGCCCATGAAATTGATACGCCAGCCATCAAAGATCTCGATGACCAAAATGGGAGTCATTGAGAGTTAATCTCGACGTCTAAGATTACCAATCCTTTGATAGTTATCGCATGCCTTGCAAAAGATATAGGAGTTATAAAAGATGTAGGGCTAGTAAAATCCACATTCAATAATGCATTGTGTAGTTTTCCTCGACCCACTATGACCTTCGCATATGTAAAAATGACATTCTTGCAAGATTCTTGCTATCTCTTCCCCATAAATACAGCTCCTCAAAACCAAATAGTTTCCTTGTCTCCACAGATAAGGATCATCCCAAAAGTACTAGTCAGCTTCCCTCTTTATCTTCTCCTTATCGTTGCGTGTGAAATCCTCTATAAATTTCCTGGTAGTAAGATAGTTGACAAGATCTCTATACCACAGAGTCTCGGTGATAGCAAAGAGACTCTCCTCTAGGAATTCATCCTGGACTTCTCTTGGTTCATTTGAATTGGTCAGCCTGCTGAGATCATCAGCCACCAGGTTCTCTAGCATCTTCTTAGCTTTGATCTCGATATTAAACTCTTATAGTAAAAGGATCCACCAGATTAGCCTCATTTTAGGGTATTTCTTGGTCATAAGTTATCTCAAAGCAGCATGGTCTGAGTATAATATGATCTTGGAATAGAGAAGGTAGGAACGAAACTTCTCTAATGTAAAGATAATAGCAAAGAGCTCTTTCTTAGTCATGGTGTAGTTCCTTTGAGCTGTATCAAGAGTCCAAGAGGCATAGTAAATGATATCAGGTCCTCGGTCAACCTATTGTCCCAACATTGCTCCTATTGCTTTATTGCTTGCATCATACATGATCTCAAAAGGCTGGTCCCAGTTAGGTGATTGGATAATAGGTACAGAGACAAGCTTCTTCTTGAGAGTGTCAAAGGCTTCCATGCAAGGATCTCTAAACTTGAAGTTAGTATCTTCTTAAAGTAATTTGGATAGGGCCCTGGTGATCTTTGAGAAGTTCTTGATGAACCTGTGATAAAAACCCACATGCCTAAGAAAAGACCTAACTTCCTTAACAGAAGTAGGGTAAGGTAACAATTGAATAACATAACCAATATTATACCTTGGTCTACCATGAAGTGGTATTTCTCATAGTTAAGTATTAAGTCAGACTCAATACAACGTTTAAGGATCTTACAAAGGTTATCAAGACATACGTCGACAAAGTCACCATACACTATAAAATCATCCATGAAGAATTCAATGATGCTCTCAACATAATCAAAAAAGATACTCACCATACACCTCTAGGATGTAGTGGGAGCATTACAGTGACTAAAATGCATCCTTTTGTAAGCAAAGGTGCCAAAGCGACATGTGAAAGTTGTCTTCTCTTGATCTTCTGGTGCTAACAGGATCTAATAGAAACCTGGCATTCCATCAAGACAGTAGAAATGAGATTTGCCTGCTAGTCTCTCCAGCATTTGATTAATGAATGGCAGCGGAAATTGGTCCTTCTCAATTGCAATGTTAAGCTTGCGGTAGTTGATGCAAACTCTCCGTCCATTCTGTATTCTCGTCGATATTGATTCTCCTACTTTGTTTATTATCACCATGATCTATGTCATCTTTAGAATAACTTGAACCGGGCTAACCTACTCACTATCAAAGATGGGGTAAATGAGTTTAGCCTTCATGAGCTTGATCACGTCCTTCTTCATAACCTCCATCATTGGAGGATTGAGTCTCCTTTGTGGTTAGCAGCAGGTCTTGGGGTTTTCCTCCAGTTTGACTTTATGCATACTAGTGGTAGGACTAATCCCCTTGATATCAGCTATAGTCCACCCAATTGCGTCATTCTATTGCTGGAGCAAGGAAACCAGCTATTTTTCTTCATCAAGACTTAATTTACTAGAAATTATCACCGGGACCGTATCATTATCCCTTAAGAAATCATACTTGAGGTGGTTCAACAAACATTTAACTTCAATCTTTGGTGGTTAAACAATAGAAGGAGTGAGCTTCTAGAAGGGTGGTAGCGAGTTTTGGTCTTGATCTCGCCATAGGTTGAAGTGTGTCGAGACTATGGATAGCCTCTTTCACTTTCTCATCAAAATCAGTAACATTGAGACTCTTGGTGTCAAGTGCCTTGTTCAGCATGACCAAATACTCGTTTGGGAGATTGAGCTCAAAAATTTGTTGAATGACAAGATCAAGACTGTGAATGATGCATAGGCTTGAATCTTCTTTTGGGGTCTTCATGGCATTATTAACATTGAAAGTGGGTACTTCCCCATTGAACTCTATAGTAAGAGAACCATTGTGCACATTGATCTTGGTCTTGTCAGTGCTCAAGAATGGTCTTTCTAGTAGAAAATCTAAATTCCACTTTTTATCTGCATCACATATATCAAGAACATAAAAGTCAGCGGGAAAAAAAATCATTTACCTTGACCAATACGTCCTCCAAAAGTCCATCTGAGTTGACAATAGAGCGATCTGCAAGCTGCAAGACAGTCCTGGTCTCCTTGAGAGGCATGTTATGGTTAGCTAATATCTGTTAGTAGATAGAGGAAGGCATGACATTAATAGATGCACTGAGATCACACATAGCCCTTTAAATCCCAATATGGCCTATAGTGCAATTGATCGCAAACATTCCTTGGTCCTTTAGCTTAGGGTGTACCTTACATTGGATCACTGCGGATACATTCTTCCCCATCAGGACCGTTTCTAGGTCATGTTGCTTCTTCTTATTAGTGCACAGATCCTTGAGAAATTTTGCATATTTGGGTATCTACTTGATCACATCATGTAGAGGGATGTTGATCTCAACTTTCCTCAAGGTCTCAAAGATTTCCTTCTCCTCTTTCATCTTCTTGGACTTTGCTAGTCTCTCTAGAAAAGGAGGTCTAATCTAGATAGAAACCACTAGTTCTTTTATCTCATCGGGAATTACAATCACTTCATCCTCCATTTCTGCTCTCAGTGGTTCTAAATGGACCTCTTTTTCCCTTCTTAGCCTGATTGTATTGACATTCTCTATAGGATTGTCCTCCGTTTGAGATTGAAGTCTCCCTATATTCACAATCTTGGAGCGAGTGCTAGCTATCTGGTCCATCTGCTTTTCCAAGTTTGAAAAGTCACCTTATACTCTCTATATCCGATCATCTACTAGCTCAAATCATGCATTCAAACCTTCAGCGAGAGTGTTCAAAAGTTTCTAAGGATTTTGTTATGGTTGTTCAGATAGGTTGTGCTGGATCTGGACTTACTGAGGAGGTTTTGGTAAGATCACATTCTATTGATTTCTCATAACGAGTTGATTCTATGGTCCCTATGGTTGCTGATGGTCATTATTTCCCCATACGAGAGTCGGTCGATCTCTCCACCCGATCTAATTCCTCTATGATGGTGGAATGTAAGGCTGTTTATTCCCCAAATTACCATAGTTACTATAGTTACCGTAGTTGCCATAGTTCCCCATGGCATTAACTTGTTCAAATTCAGGGTCTCCAATACGAGGGCACTCTTCAGTAGCATGGTTAGTCTTTTTGCAAAGTTAACATCCCTTCGCGACCTTGTTATCTTGTGTACAAGTTTAGCGAGTCTAACTGATCCCATTGGCTGCTCTTGAAGTAGATTTCCCTTCATGATCGTAAAACTATTGAACTATTTCTGTTATAGTCCTAATGAGTTCCTAATTTTGAGTCAGGGTCTTATTGATAAGAGCACCACCAATAGCGGTATCCATGATAGCATGCTGAGAGAATGGGAGCCCTTCATAGAAAGTTTGGACTAAGGCCTGTTAACCTCACTCATGAGGTGGGCAAGCTACCAAAAGGTGCTAGAATCGCTCATAATACTCATAGAGACTTTCCATGTCTTTCATCTTGGCAAAATAGATCTGCCTCTTCGAGGTGGTAACTCTCTATCCTGGAAAATACTTGTCAAGAAAGACTCTCAAAATCTAGTCCCATGATGTAATAGATCCTAGTTTTAAATGACAAAATTAGTCGTTGGCTGAGTCCTCAAGAGAAAAAGCAAAGGACTTCAATTTTACAAGGTCTAGACTGACCTTCGGTGGATTCATAGAACAAACCATCAAATGAAACTTTTTTAAATGTTTATAAGGGTCATTAGTGGCCCTTCCGGTGAATTTGGGTAAGCTATGGACAAACCTAGATCTCATCTCAAAGTTATTGTCATCAATCTCGGCTAGATAAGTGATACAAAGTGGTTGTTGATCCACCAGGACCCGTGTAAGGTCTCAAATTGACTGCTCTTGGCTATCCATGGTCACGATGGCTATTTCAGGTTTTGAATCTAATTCGTTTGGATTATCAAATAGTCTTCCTAAATGGATAGTGTCATCACTGGGTCTGGTTGAAGATTCTGCTTGTTGTTGAGATTCTCTATAATCATGAGCTTGCTTAGCGCGAGCTCTATTTGATCTTTCTATCTCTGGATCGTAGAAAAATTCATTGCCACGACCTGTGGCTTTGGTCATCCACAAAAAATAACTAGTCAAAATGAACTGCTCCCTAGCAACAGTGCTAAATTTTGATGGATATTAAGACCCCCAAAAAATAAATCCCTCTACAAAACAAACTAGTAGTCAGTAGCGAGCAGGGTCGATCCCACAAGGAATAATATTTAACTAAGGTATTTTTTATTAGATGACAAATAGCATGTCCTAAGAATGAATGTTTTAGGGATTTGTAAATTAAAACTAAATTTAGCAAGAATGAAATCAATGAAAGGTAATTATCAGACCAAAGCAGAGTAAGACTAAGCATCGAGTGATTATAGAACAAGAAATAAATTACATCGGGACCTAGATTTTGTTACACTAGTACTCATGCACCGTATAGTGCTAGCAACTCTTCCCCCACAGTATACGGAGACTAGACTTCGTGCCACGATCTCTCTCTTACACACTGTGACTCTCGGCCTCGCGCCAAAGAGTTTGTTAATGAATATCAATAAATACTAGAAAAGCCTGAGCCCTTACCGATAAGTAGTGAAGCACTCCCACCAGGTGTATGATTACCTCTCTTTAGTCTCGATGGAGACTGTTGTTACTATATTCCTCTTCAGTCACAATTAGGGATTCGAGAATAAGAAATAACAATAATCACGAAGACTTACCGAATGGATGATCAGGCCAACAGCGAGTCTTAGTGATACTTTTACTAGAAAACCCTTGAAGTACTGAGATTGGTAAATAGGTCGCCTTGTGGATTGTGGTATTCAAGTTCAGTTCTCACACTACTTACTCGGCCTTGACCCTTACTTGGTCAAGACATAAGAAAATTAGCTAGACATACTTGAAATAAAGCATAAACAAATATAAAAAGACATTAAATGAATTATGCGGATTAAAAATAAATTGTAATTGAAAATAAAGAACTCAAAAGTAAAAGCAAAATCAAAGAGAACGAAAACTTAAAATAAATTGCGATTAAACTATAAGAGAGTATTGAACAAAAGTCAGATAACAGAAAGAGTTTTAAACTAAGAATAAGGAAAATAAAGAACTAAACTAAACTAGACTCTTGTGCCGGCCTAGTATTTATAGTGCTCCAACCGCCTTTCTTCCTTGTTAGTCTCTAATTAGGTCTCATTTGAATTCTTCCTTGACAAGATTTTATTCCTTTTTAGTCATTATCAAATAGGAATTTCAGCTCCTCATTTATCTCCACAATTATCATTGAAATAGAAATAGATGAAGAGCATGATTCCTTCCTTGATCAAAACTTCTCCAAGATAGTATTCGCCTTAATTAATTAATTAAGACTCCTCTAAAATAGGATTTTCCCTAATCAATTAATCAAAATTCCTCTAAAATAGGATTTTCCCTAATTAATAAATTTTTAGCTCTGACTTGGTGTGCTTTTCACCCAAATAATGCATGTTTTCTCCAAATCATCTTGGAAACCTGAAATAATGGAAAAGGAAGTAATAGCGGCCAAAAAAGACCAAAAGCATGTGTTCAATGATATGAGAATGAGCATAAAAACATGTTAGAAACACAACCCATCAAATCTCCCCACACTTATTCCATGCTTGCCCTCAAGTGTATATTAAAAGATTAGGAAGAAAAGAAACTTAAACTGTACAAATGACCCTAAATATTTCACAAAGACTGACATATTTCACCATGACTCGCACCGAGACACTTCATTAACTACCGAAATTCCAAGTAAAGATGTCCTTATGAAAGCATGAAGACCTTACTTCAGACCTCGTCCCGAAGAATTTTTTATAAAGTTAAGTACAAACACAAGATTAATTTGTCAAAGTTCAGAGTTACCTTGATTTGAAATCCAGTGTGTCTCGGTATACAAAAGATGACTTCTTTTGAATCCTTAGAAAATTAATGCACATTCTCACTTGGTGGGGAACCTAATAATTATGGCCACATATATTATTATTGTTATTATTATTATTATTATTATTATTATTATTATTATTTTCTTTTTTTCTATCTTTTCTTCTTTTTTTTCTTTTCTTTTTTTTCTAAACTTGAAAATTAAAAACCTATGAGATAGTCAAGTCCTGGTTGCTAGCCGAGCCTTGCTCCCTCTTCTAGCCACTATGAAACAATCACCACCGGTTATGAGCCGAGCAATGCTCTTTCGTCTAGCCAACAAGAAAATGAAAGCAATTTGGATCATCACTCATCAGTCCTTCATTCAATCAATTTATTTTCTAGTTTAGGTCTTAGTCTTTAGTCTTTTATGTTCTTTAGTTTCAAGCACTTTTAGATTAAAGCCTTTAATTTACTATTTTAATTTCTTGTTTTCGGATTCATCTTAGTTTAATTGCAAGTTTATTTTCAGTTCAATTGCTTTTCAGTTTTATTTAGATTTCAAGCCTTTACTTTAAGCTTGATTTACTTTGAGTCTCTTTATATTTTCAAAAATTTAAATTTAGTCATGTCTAACTATTTTCCTTATGACTTGACCAAGTAAGGGTCAAGGCAGAGGTTGAATGGTATGAGGACCGCAACTGAATACAGTAATCTGCAAGGCGACCTTTTTACCAATCTCAGTACTTCAAGGGTTTTATGGTAAGCGTATCATGACGTCTCGCTGTTTGGCCTGATCAACCATTTTGTAAGTCTTTATGATTATTGTTAATCTTTATTCTTGCATCTGTAATTGTGCCTGAAGAGGGATAAAGTAACAGCAGTCTCCACCGAGACTAGAGAAATGTAATCTTACGCCTGTTGGGAGTGTTTCACTACCTGTCGGTAAGGGTTTAGGCTTTTCTAGTTTGTGTTACCATTCATCGGTGAGCTCTTTGATACGAAACCAAGGGTCACGGTGAGTAAGAAGGTGGTCATGGCACAAAGTCCGGTCTCCATACACAGAAAGGAAGAGTTACCAGTGTTGTACGGTGCATGAGCGCTAGTATAACTAAACCTAGGTCCCAGTTCAATTAATATCTTGTCCCATGATCACTATGATGCCAGTTTTACCCTGCTTTGGTCGGGTCATTGTCTTTAATTGATTTTATTCATGCATAATTTAGTTTTGATTCACAAATTCCCGAAGAGATCACTTCTAGGTCACATTGTCGGTTGTCTATTGAAAATAGCGTTGTTAAATACCGTTCCTTGTGGGATCGACCTCTGCTTGCTACTAACTACTAGTTTATATTGTGCATGGATTTATTCTTGGTGGATTCGACACCCGTCAACAAACTTAATAACTTTGGTTGTTAAATGTCATTTTGACAATTATGTTTGTAAATGATTAAGTTAATGTACTTTTATGTAAAATTTTGAAAGCTTCTATATCATTATGTTAATGACATCAAAGTTCATATACTATTGACAATTTTAATCTCGTAAATTTTATCCGCAGTTACCGTCTAGTCGCTTGGAAAGTATGATTTAGTAAACTTCATAGTCTTTTAATTGTTTTCATAATTTGGTGTTAATAGGTATATAGAGAAAACTCATATGATCAATACGTTAAAAAATTAATCAAGTTAGATGAGAATGGGGTTTGGAAGTGGAATCTATTTCAAAACAAGCTGCCTTCATCTTTCCTTCTGCAAATAGCTTCGGTTTGTTTCAAAAATGGTGATGTAGGGGAGGACGTTTGTTTTTGGAATGGGTCACCCAGTGGCTGTTTCTCAGCCAAATGAGCGTATGAGATGGTTAAGGTGGTGGTGGCGGTGGTTAAAAGCTTTCTTTGGCTATGCTTTAAGGGGAAATTATTGACGAACGTGGAAAGGGTAAGGAGAAAGTTAACTGATTTTGCTGCTTGTCCTAGATGGGGAAGCGCCAATGAAGAGATATTGCATGTTCTTCGTGATTGCTGGTTTGATAGATGTCTATGGCGGCAATTGTCTCCAGAACTTAGTCCGAATTTTTTCAGTCATATGAATATGGGTAAATGGTTGCAAGATAACCTTTGGAGCACCCAGAGTAATGGGGTGGACTCATGGGGGATTATCTTTGGTCTTGCGTGCTGGGGTCTTTGGAAGGCGAGGAATGGCCTTGTTTTTGGGGATGAACACCAGGTTGTGCGGTCTGTGGTGGCTGCTACTCTGGGGTTTGCTAAATCAGTTATAAAAGCAAACAACCAAGTGGAGAACAGGGGCGCGGTGAGGAAGGTAATGCGTAATATTGGATGGCAGGCACCTATGATAGATTGAGTGTGTGTGAGCACCAATGGCGCTGTGAGAGGTACTGGTTTTAGAGCTTCGGCAGGTGGCCTTATTAGAGGAGAGCATGGTGATTGGCATGTGGGGTTTGTTCATAACATTGGCTCTTGCTCTATAGCCAAGGCTGAACTTTGGGGGGTTTTTGATGGGCTGAAGCTTGCTTGGGAGAGAGGATTTCGAAGAATAGTCCTACAAGCTGACAGTTTGTACGTGGTGGTGGAAATTCAGAAGAGTGTTAGTAGTGTAAATGATTCCTTTTCTCTTGTGGAAGGGCTCAAACATATGCTTCGTTTGGACTGGGAGGTCAAAATACATCTTGTCAATAGAGAAGGCAATAGGTGTGCAGACAAGCTGGCTGATGTTGCTTTAGAAGACCCTGGGGACTCTATATTCTTGATAGCCCGGAGAGTGATGTTTTGCCGATTCTGCAGGATGACATAGCTGGTGTGTTCTTTCCTAGATTATGTGTTTCTTAGCTTGAGTGGCTTTCTGCTTCTCTAGTTTTTCTTTCTTTAATCTCTTCTATCACAAAAAGAATTAATGTTTATTATGAAAATAGCACGCCTTGCGTCCTAATTTATTGAAGAAAACATCAGCATTTCTAGGCTGACTGGGTAAGACGCTCACATGACTGAACATTTAAGTTGTACACAAGTTGTTTGACTTCTCATATATCCCACTATTAATTTAGTTTTCACATATCATAAATCCCACAAACAGAGTACTCCATACTAAGTGATCGTAAAATGAAAAATTCTCAAAGCAAACAAGAACACTAGAACTAAAATAAATTTCATTAAAATAAAATCCAAGACAAAAAAAAAACACGAGAGCTAAAATAAATTGAAAAACCCAAGACATTTCAAAAACTTACATTATCCAAATATTTCTTCCCCATGCAATACCTACAAATAAATAATATTTCATTTTCAAGATGAATTTGAATACAGTTGCGCAAAAAGTTTTATTTTGTTCAGAAATCAGTACAATATCCTCTTTGTCCCTCTAGAGGATGATTGAGGGCATTTTTGCTTCTTATCTTGCTCAACAGACATTTCTTGTTTTCAACAAAAAAAACACATTCACTATACAACATTTTGCTCATCCAAAAACCAGCTCCTCAAGCATCACTTGGCGGCCAAACCTGTGACAATCAAATTTAACCTAGGTTTTGATATTATAGGGTAAAATATACGCCAACTATACTTCTATTTACATCTTAAGGGGAGAGGAACTGGAAAAATTCTGTATAAAAACACTTTTTTTTTTGCTTTCATCTCTGAACCCCGATGCTGAGCCTTTTCCTTCGAGTTGAGCATTGTTGAATAATGGCTCAAGTTAGTTGATTAGTTTTACTTACGTTGAATAATTCCTATGACTTGCAATTACTTAGTCTTTTTAATTTGTTTTGATATGAATCATATTTTCCTCATTTTTAGCAATTAGTTTTTATTTTTTTTTATTATTGCTATAAAATATACTGATAATTATGAATTAATTATAGACTTCTCATCACGTCTACTTCATCTTCCTAAATGCATTTCCATTATTTCTTAGACTTCTTATTCTTCATTTTCTAATAAATTACAACAGTGATATCTAGAGTATTAATTATTCTTGCTAGAAAAATGAAAATATTCTGTTACCTTTAAAAGAATATTTTGTAATATTTTTTGTTGAAAAAAATATCTTGTGGTCAAAATAGTTTATAGTGGAAGTTACAAACTTTATTTCCTTCATAAAAGTGAGTTTTAAGTGAGTTTAATTCTCAAATGGCTATAGTTTTTAAGACACCATACTAATTGTTTTATAACAACTATTTTATTACCTATGAAATGGTTGGTGGGTTTTTCCATTTGAGGAGAGAGCCGAATTTTGTACTTTTCTTTCTCCCAAAATTTCTGGATATGACAAGCATTTCTGATTCCTGAACCCAAACTCAAATCGAGTTTGAAGGAGTTGTTTAATCCTAAAAGGAACTATGAAGTATCCTTTTAAGGAAAGAGTCTCCTACTCGACTCAACTCATCCTAACACTTAAGAATTTGTTCTTGTTATTTCAATGATGTTCCAAGTAAGTAAGATCGTTATTTACAGCTTCTGAAGATTATTATCAATTTCACCAGAAAGTGTTGCCTCTTCTAGATAAACCATTGCCTAAGTCATGCCTCAGGATCCATCAGGTGCCTCCGGATCTATTGCAACAAATTTTGAAAAATAATCGATGCCTATGATTCAGTTTTTGAGCTTCTGCAACAGTTTCTAAAAAGCGTTGCCTCTATCGGAAAGCAACTCCGGAACTAAGTATAAAGAGAAAATTTTCCAACAACCTTAAAGGATATTCCGTAATGGAAAATTATGCTTCTCCTAAAGAGAATCAATTCTTCAAGACTTTGAGAGTAGTTGTTCCTCCACTAACTACTCCAAAGTATGATATGTCGTTTCGTGGCACTGCAAAACTGTAATTGGTGATAATTTAGAAAATTGAGGCTAAAGAGATTTAGGGATCTTGATTTCTAAAAACAATAATGAGGATGCTCATAAACAAAAGTTGCATTAAAGAAAGTCAATTGGAAGGAGATAACCAATGGGAAATAGATAATCTAAACATTGTGGAGTACAATCCTTACTAAGGAATATGGTACGAATTTCTCTATGGTTAATTTATAAAGCTCAAAAGTAATAAAACCTTCAATAATATAAAAGGGGAACTTTTATACATGTGACCACCATGCTCCTAAATGGAGGAAAAGAGTTGTGAAATGTGACAATCCTACTCAACTTATAGTTAAGTAGACGATATTATTTTTGTAGTTATTTCACAAGTGAACATGGTGATTGATGTGAATGAGCGGGTCATTGGCTATGGAGTAATGAGGTATGTTTGTGAGAGTAAATAAAAATTCTTCATAGTCATATACACCCAAGTTGAAAGTGGAGAATAAAGGCTCTCCTCAAGCTCACAACTTTAGCACATAATGAGGTACTACTTGTTCCCAATGTTTGAATCAAATCGATTTTAATGAGCCTTTTAGGCAAAAATGAAGTGAAGGTAACTTTTGATTCCGACAAGAATTTAACAACCAAAGATAGTGTGTTGTGGAAATGAGCTATATGAACCATAGAATTTCTTTGATATTTTTTAGATTATCAATTTATGTGTTTGCTCTTCTTTACATATTTATGTTGAATTAAAATATTTATTTGTTGAGAAATAAATATGTTTTATGTGAATCAATATGTTTTGAATTAAGTTGTTTTGAGACATCTTGATTTCAAGTTTCTTGGAATTGGTTGATAGCCTATTTGTGATAAAACTTTTGTTTTATGTTTGCTGGAAATTTTTCAGTTTTGAACACTCTTAATTGTTTATGAGTTTTCTTGAGTTGTATAACTCCATTTTGAGTGATTCTTGTTTATATGGTTTCATGAGACATAGATGAAGATATGTTTATAAGAAGGAATTTTCTTTCGAATTCTTTCATTTAGTGGGTTGAAATATTTATTGAAGTTGAGATAAGAATATCGTTTTTCTTGAATTTTAGCTTTGAGCACAACTGATTGTTTGTAACATAACTTGAGATGTACAAATCGGCTTTATGTGTTTTTAGTGGCATTGGAAACGTATTAAACATATGTACTTGTGTTTAGAACAAATTTTTGTCAAATAACTGCTTTTACATGTTCAAATTTTGAGTCAAAGTGGACTCTTGAAATCTGGCACTGTGCAAATTTCAAATTTGCAAAATTGTTAACCACGTGTGGTTATATGAGTATAATTTGGCTTGAAATTTGGTGGTTTATAATTTCTAGTAAACTTGAGGCACATGAGAACATGTTTTTTTGAGTCATTTGACTAAGTATATATATGAGTTTCATATTTAATATGATAGATATACACTTGAGATATTTGTTGGTGAAACTATTTGTTAAAATTTGTATGCAAATAGAATTTCACATGAAAAATCGATAAGACACCATATGAGAAATTAGAGGATTATCATCCTAATTTGAAATATTCAAAAGTGTAGGGGTCTCTTATTAAGGTTATTATTCTTGAACCTCTATATAGAGAGATAGGTACAAAGTTTGTATGCTTGTATGTTCATAGATTTTGTTAAACATATTTGTGTGCTTGGAAATAATATCTTTGAGATAAAGAACACAAATTCTTTGTGAATGTTTTCAATAAAGACTAGAGATATTTCCATCTTCAAGTTTTGTTTCGGATGTTGACCCTGTTGGGAAACAATGTTTCGGATCATAAAATTAAATCATTCCAGATCAGGTTTGAAAGAAACAAAAACTGTCCCAAGAAACAAAAACTTAAACTATGTAAATCCCTAATCCAAATGAAAACAACCGGACAAAGATCCAGTAACAAAGCTATCCATTGAAGACTTCAAAAACCTAAGCACATGAAATCCTCAGAATAGAGCTTGGAAAGGAAACAAGCTTTAATCCCTCAAGAACAGCATCTGAAAGAGCTGATTGCTATATCTCTAAAAGAAGGGAGATCCGGAGGATATGATCTAAAGACATCCACAGTGCAAAGACATCCAAAAGACTCATGCTTAAAGACAAATGGGAAAAGTTTCAAAGATAGCTTTTCCCTCCACCTTTTGGTCTATGAAGTCAAAGATCCTTTCCCCAAGACAAAGACAAAATGACAGCTTGCATTTTTTAGAGAAAGGACAAAGGACTGACACTAGTCTAAAAAAGCCGAAAACCTTTTTTACCTAGACCAATAAGGAGGCGCGTGGAACACACATCAAAAAGCAAATAGTGTAGAAGTTGGTGCATCACAAAATGCCAAGTAAAACGATCACTATCAATCCTAAGGATTCAAATAGGTCAAATTACAGTCTAACGAATTGATCAACGGTTCTGGAAGCGCCATCCATAAATTGATCAAGGGTGAAGATTTATTGCAAATTCAACAACCCACAATGGCTACATTTATGATGGAAGCCTATAAAAGGTAAACTTCACCAAATGAGAAGGTTGGCTATTTGATTGACAAAAACAAGTAATAAAGAACAAGCATTCAATCGGCTTACAAATCACTTCAAGAATTAATTAAATTCCTCATCTGTTGTAAGGATTCCTAAGTGAACTATAAACTTAAGGAAATCCAAAAACCAAAACCTTTATGAAAAACAAGAGTGTAAGAATCTCCAACTTGGGTGAGTTGTGGGATTGGATATAACTTAAAGTTGGTTCTTTACATGAGAACTCCCTGTAGGACTTAGCTTAGATTTATGGTAGAAGTCTAAGTGGTATATCTTACTGAAGACTAAAGGACTCAGCTAGGAGTTAGTGCTTCTAGTGGTATATCCTACATCAGGAAGTGGTTACCATCCGAAGATAAATTGTAAGGCTTGATTCCTGCCAGTTGGAAAGGAATCTAGTAATGAAAAGCTCAAAGGAAGGAAACTCTTGGGACTAGAGTAGGCAGAGCCGAACCAGGATAAAAATCTTCTGTGTTTGATTTCTCTAACTTTTACCTTTTGCACATCAAGTTTATAATCAAACATGCTACACTAAGACTTATTAAAGTCTTTATATTCCGCAAAAAAGGGTCATTCACCCCTCTCTGACCTTATAAAGACCCTCACAGGGACCAACAAGTGGTATCAGAGTAAGTGCTCAAACTAAAGATCTAACAATCTTGAGCTAAAGGCCCATATATTTTGATTTACATATCAAAATGAGTTTCCAAAACTCACAACTCCTCCCCGAGGGTATGTCTATTACCCATCCTCCACTCTTCATCGATGAACACTATACATTCTGGAAAAATCAGATGAAGAACTTCATCCAGTCATAAAGTATGCAAGCGTGGTTTAGTTATTAAGGATAGTCCATATGAGCCTACTTATGAAGTAGAGGGTATGACTACCCGAAAGCCATCAAGTATGTGGGATGAGAATGACTTAAAAAAGTTGCGTGAAAATGCAAATACGGTTAATATGCTTTATTGTGCTCTTAGTGCAGCTGAATTTAATAGGATAACTAGATGCGAGACTGTAAAAGAGATTTGGGGGAAGTTAGAGCCAACCTATGAAGGAACCACTAAAGTAAGAGAGGCTAAGCTTGATCTACTTCACCAAAAGTTTGAATCCTTCAAGATGGAGCCTAAGGAATCAATCAATAGCATAAATACTAGATACACCAATCTAGTGAATGAAATGAAGAGGCCACGGAAGGAGATTCCAGAAGTAGAAATGGTCAAGAAAGTGCTTCAGAGTCTCACCAAGGAATGAGACAATAAAAAGACTTCCATTGAGGAAGCTCATGACTTAAACTTTTAATGTTATGATGAACTCATTAGTAATCTTCTAACCCAAGAATTATCCTTGGAGAGATATGGCCAACAAAGCCTAAGGAGTAAAAGAAGGCAATTGCACTTAAGGTAGAATCCACCAGATCAGCTTTATCTAGAGAGGAAGAGCAAATCAACGAATCAATGAGCACCAAAGATCAACTTGCTCTACTAACTAGAAGGCTCAACCGATTCATACAAAAGAAAGATAAAAGAAAATCAAGAAAGTATGAACCCCGAAAACCAAGAGAAGGAACTTTCAGAAGAGACAAGCCTAGAAGAAATCTAAAAGAAAAAAGGATCTAGAGAAAGAAGCTGAATGTTTTGAATGTGGTGAGAAAGGCCATTTCAGAACAAAAAGTCCCAACCTTAAGAGAACCAAGAAGTTCAAAAAGAAGGCAATGGTTGCTACTTGGAGCAATAGTGAAGAAAGTAGCAGCTTATCTTCAACAGAAGAAGAAGAGACTGCAAATTGTGCGTTTATGGCTCTGACTAATCGAGAAGCAAAGTAATCCGGAAGAAATGCCTCCAAGCAAGAAACAGTGCAAATCAAAGAATCAGAATTAGATACAGCAAACACTAAGGTAAATTCTTGTTCTAATTCTGCTTCTAATCTTGACCTTGCTAGAGCTCTATCTATTGTAATTAAGGGTGTAAAGAAGAATGCAAAAGCAATCAAGTCCCTTAAAAGAGCAGTAATGGAGTTAGCAAAAGATGCTAAAGTAATGGCACAAGACATCAATTTGGTTAGAGCAACCAATCATATTGACATTATGGAGAAGAACTTCCCGAGGAATCAATTCTAGATCCTAAATGCAAATGTAATCGGACTTGAGTGAGAAATCAATCTATTAAAGGAAGTATCTAGGAAGAGGCCAGAGACAAAAGCCCCAAGAAGAGATAATCTTCCTCTTAATCTAAACAGATTCTAAAAGACCTCTAATCAAAGGATGAAGGAAGTTAGCAGGCAATGACAAGCTTAAAGATATACTACTACTTAAAAGGGAAAGGTTAAGGTAGCCTACAGCCAACAGCCTATCAAACAAAGAAGAAATTATGGAGCTGAAGATGCACCTCCAACAAACTTCTGAATTTATACCGGACCATCCAACAATGTGCAAAAAGCTGGGTATAAAGGCAACTATAAGAGGAAGGATCTGGAGAAGATCAAAAGCAAAACATACCCATTTCAGGGTGTAGCTTTTGTGGGAAAAATAATCATGTTACTAAATCATATAGATTAAAAAATGGATATTACGATGTTTACCCTTGGTCTGAGATGGTTATTAACCCGAGAGGACCCATATCTGATTGGGTACCCAAACCTACTTGATTTATTTTGCAGGTATGCCTTAGATCCACAGTAGATCAACACACTTGGTACATTGATAGTGGATGGTCATGGCACATGACAGGTGATGAGAAGGCTTTCATCACATTAACCCGGAAGAGGGGAGGCAAAGTAACCTTTAGAGACAATCAAAAGGGACAGATCATGCATGGAACCATTGGATAGAAGATGTCTCATTGGATTGATGGACTGAAATTCAACTTGCTAAGTGTGGCCCAACTCTGAGACAAAGGAAGAAAAGTCACATTTGATTCTAGAGGCTACTCAATCTATGATAGTAAGTCTAATCAACTCATTCTCTATGCACCTAGAGTAAATAATGTCTATTCTGTAAACATTAAAAATGATTAAAAAAAGAATATCTACTTGGTGTCTAAAGAAGAAGATTCATGGCTATGGTACCGGAGGTTAGGACATGTCAGCGTGAACCTCTTGTCTAAACTAGCCAAAAAGGAATTAGTGGTGGGTTTGTCTAAGGTTGATTTTGATAAGGATCATCAATGCACTGCATGTCAATTAGGTAAACAATATAAGAAAAGTTTCCCTTCCATCTTATACATTCCTTCCAAAAAGTACTTGAGCTCCTGCATATTGATCTCTTTGGTCCAATCAAACCATTGAGTTTAGGTAGAAGAGAATACACCATGGCCATTATGGATGATTATTCTTGATATACCTGGGTTCTCCTGCTAGCAAGCAAGGATGAAGCCTTTGACCAATTCTCCAAAACATTCATCCAGATAGAAGTAAAACAGGGCATAAGTATTGCACGCATACGGAGTGATAATGGTGGAGAATTCAAAAATAAGCATTTTGGTGATTTTTGTAACTCCAAGGGCATTGAATATAACTTTTCTACCCCTCACACTCCTCAATAGAATGAAGTTGTTAAGAGAAAGAACAGGACCATAGTTAGGATGGCTAGGACAATGCTTAGTGAAAATTATTTATCGAAATATTTTTGGGGTAAGGCCATAAATACAGCATGCTATATATTGAATAGAGCACTCATTAGAAAGACCATAGAAAAGAGCCCATATGAAATCTAGAAGGGAAGAAAACCCAAAATTGGGTGTTTCAAAGTATTCAGATGTAAATACTACATCCTTAATGATAGAGAGCAACTAGAAAAATTTGATCCTAAGTCTGATGAAGCAATTTTCCTTGGCTACTCAACATATAGTAAGGCTTATAGAGTCTTCAATAAACAAACCCAAACTAGGGTAGAGTCTATACATGTAGATTCCAATGAGACTAACACTCTAGGAAAGAAAATCTAAACTCCGGAAGATCCAGTTCCGGAAGCTAAAAAATCTGGAGAAAAGAAAGAAACAGAAATTCCTAATTCATTTCAAATCAAGAAGTATAAAGAGGAAGATAAAGGAATATCCTTTGATCCAAAAGTACAACAACTTAATCTTAACCCACAAGAGATTAACTTTAATGAAGATCAAGAAGGGGTAGTTAAAGCTGAAGTGGAGTAAGTCTCAATTCAATATGAAGGCCTACAAATAGAGATCTGGACCCACAGAGATCATTTATGGAAAATACTCTGGATGATGTTTAGAATCTAGTAAGAACCAGAGGTCAGCTGAACCGGATGAGGAGCCATGCTGCTTTTGTCTCTCTCATAGAGGCAAAGAAATTTCAAGATGCTAAAGGAGATGAAAGCTAGATGATGGCAATGCAGGAAGAGCTAGATCAATTTACCAGTAATGATGTTTAGGATCTAGTACCATCTCCTAAAGGAAAATCAATCATTGGCACCAAGTGGGTGTTTCGAAACAAGCTTGATGAATCTAGAGTCGTGGTGAGAAACAAGGTAAGATTAGTTGCCCAAGGCTACAACCAGTAAAGAATTGATTTTGAAGAAACTTTTGCTTCTATAGCAAGGCTGGAAACAATCTGAATCCTATGTTCTTTTGTATCATTCATGGGGTTCACATTATACCAAATGGATGTCAAAAATGCATTTATAAAAGGTGTCATCCAAGAAGAAGTCTATGTTAAGCAACCACCCGGATTTAAAGATCCAAAGCATCTGGATCATGTCTACAAGCTGAAGAAGGCTCTCTATGGATTAAAGCAGACACCCAGAATCTAGTATGAGAGGTTGACCTCATATCTTATATCTAAGGATTATGAAGGAGAGGATGTTGATTAAAAATTATTTAGAGGGATGATTGGCTCACTTCTATACTTGATAACTAGTAGAGCTAATATACAATATATAGTTTACTACTGTGCAAGGTATCAAGCCAATCCTAAAGATTCTCATCTCAAGGCAGTGAAAAAGATCCTTAGATACATCCTAGGAACCACTAAAGTTGGGTTATGGTAGCCTAGTAATGGAGATTTCACACTCCAAGGGTTCACTGATGCAGATTATGGCATAGATTCTCTTAAGAGAAAGAGTACATCTGGAGGCTGCCATTTCCTTAGAAATTGCTCAGTATCATGGTATAGTAAGAAGCAAACTTCAGTTGCCTTACCCACTACAGAAGTAGAGTATGTAGCAGCCGAAAGTTGTGTCACTCAACTTCTATAGATCAAGCAATAACCTAAAGATTATGAAGTTCAATTCGGATGTGTGAATGTGATGTGTGACAGCAAAAGTGCTATTGATGTGTCAAAAAATCTAGTACTCCACAGCAAGATGAAGAATGAAAACATAAGGCACCACTTCATCAGGGATCATATAATGAAGAAGGATGTTGCATTGGTATACATTTCAACCAATGAGCAGAGAGCTGATATCTTTACTAAGCCTTTAAGTAAAGATTAGTTTGGAAAACTGAGGGAGTCAATTGGGATGTCAAATCTAATTTAGGGAGAATCTAAAAGACAGCTTTAAATTAAGATGAATCCTAAGCTGAAAACTCATTTCGAAAGACAAGGAGTATTAGGAGGAGGTCTATTTCAGAAGATTGCCACTTCAGCTGACAAGAATGACATATGGCAGTAAAAGTACCGAAAGGTAACAGTTACTTTTTTGAATTTTAAAAGTCCATTGGCTGTCACACGAGCGATAAATGCAATAATTATTTCAAAAGGAGCTAGTCAGAGAATTCTATGACAATCTTCAAGTCCACAAGGAGGTTGATGCCCTTCGACCCAAGGTTCAAGTGAAGGAGATTACAATCACTTCTGATTTATTTGAAGAGAAACTCAATATGAAAAACTCCGGACTGCAATTGAGAATAGATGGAGATGAAGCAAAAGTATAGCATGATTCAAAGCTCTAGCTACATCCCAACTACTTTGGGGATAAATTCTCCACCTACTTCCCAGAAACCCCCAGACTTATCTAGCATGCAATGGCAAAGCTTATTCTGATCATGAAGGGATCCTTGACAACTGTCTCCTCGCAACAGCATTGCATCCTTCAACACTAGGTTGGCTGTGTAGAAATTAATTAGCCGGTACTGATTATAAGCTACCTCAAGAACCATGTCAATACCCACGGGGCTCTAATTACCCGGATCCTCTAAGCTAATGGGGTAAATCTAAATGGGTTCCATACTAAAAATGGAAAGGGAATTCTAGAAAAGAATTTTAGAAGACTAATATTTAGAGAAGAATGGAATGAGGAGAAATCGAAGAAGCTAAGGGATGATAAAAGGAACATGGCCCAGAAGAATGCTGATCCGGATGTTGTAGCCCCTGCTCCTAAAAAGCCTAGGACCAATGTCCAATAGAGAGTGGTAGTGGTTTTGGACGAAATGGAGGATGAGGATACCCTAACCGTTTCCCAACTGCTAAAGACTTCCCTAATAAAGCTAAAGCTAAGGGGGAAGGCTAATCAAAACTGATGATCTACTAAAGAAATAGATATGTGATCCAGAGGCCAGTGAAACTATTGTAGTCGCCGTAGCTGTGATCCTAAAGGGATACCAAAAGGGATAGAAGAGGAATGCCTCTGAGTTGGGAAAGGGGGGAGATGGGTCAAAAGAAGAGATAGAGGATGAAATGCCTACTCCTAAGAAGTAGCTCACCCGGGAGGGGTGTACCATTGATAAGGCATTAAAGGCCCAAAAGCACTAAAAGAAGCCTACCAAAAAGCCAACCTCCATTGTTATTGATGAGGAGGCTGTGAAAAGGGTTATGGTGGAGGAACTGGCTAGAGCTAAGGCATCAAAGGGGAATAATGCGCCAGGAAGCAATGAGGTAGTTCTCCCAGAGGATCCTCAATATGAGGAAATGATGGCCTTTATGGAAGATAACTACAGGGCCAACAATATAGCCATTGAAGGACCCGGAGATCATCGAATACTCCAATCCGTGTTGATGAGGCTGACTTGGCTGAACTAGCAAAACTTTGGGAGGCTGGATCATTGAATTTCATGCCTATCACGAAATCTCTTCTAGAGAACCTGTTGCTTCCGAAAACTGAGTATCCTTTAGAAATAAGTCTTAGAAAGGCAGTTGGAGAGGGTATTGAGGACATTTCTAATGCATTTGGGGGAGATATTCTAAGTCCTAAAAAGGCAATTGTATGGATGACTGAGGACAGTTCCAGTGTCCGGGGTCAAGGTTGGGAGAAATAAAGAAAAGGAAACCTCTGGCATTAAAATTCCATCTCCATTGAATGAGGTACTTCCTATCACATATACTGTTAATATTAATGTTGATGATACTATTAATGATGCCACAGCAGCTGATACAAGGAACAACTTAGATACATATGTCCTAAATGTATCCAAGGAAGGTGTGCCCAACCCAGATAATGTTACTCCGAAGGAGAGACGCTGTCTGGGACCCAATGAGAACACTTCTAGAGTGGACTTAATAGGCGAGGCAAGTTTGGAGGATAGGTTAGAGGAAAGGCAAGAAGATTAAGAGGAAAATGAGAAGGAATCAGAACCTAAACCCTCCGGGAGCAGCTCTAGCTCCGGAGAGGAATCTTCCAATTCATTTGATGAAGAGGAATTCCCTTCCAAGGTAAGCCTAATGAGAGTGCCTAAAAATAAAATAGTGAAATCAAAAGTATTTGCAGCACTCCATCTCCTCAAGGAAGCCGCTTAGGAAGAAAATGAAGAGGGCTATGTCAAACAGAGTCTCTAGACTATCTGTGCCCATCTTCAGGGTGTTGAGAAAGAGTTGCTAAGGCAAGCAAAGAATTTAGAGTTAAGGTAGGAGCAGGGAGAAATCAAGAACTCTGTCAATATTATAAAGGAAAAAGTCTTGGATTTCTCCACTCCAGGAGCCATAGCTGAAGGCTCTCTCTCATGTAACTCCAATCCTCAACTAACTCAAGGAGAGTGGTTCCACAGTAAATAGAATAGCTAATCAAGCTAACACTTTGGCGTCTAATAACTATGGAACTGTGCTTGACAAGATAACATCCTCCTTCTTCGAGCAAACAGAGGAAATAAAAGTCTATCTAGATTCCTAGTTTGAAATCTTGTCAAAATTCTTAACAGAAAAAGATCCATCTCCAGTAATAAAAGACTTGGGGGTAGATTAACAAGTCACCCAAGAGATGTTTGTACACTTCATCAAAAAATCATTCCCCAAGCTCAAGGAGAAAATGTTGGATGAAATGGGTGATGAGCTCCAAAGTCACATATCCAGACTTGAAAATAAAATAAGTGAATGGAAGGCCTCCATCTCCAAGGAGCTATCTCTTCAAGCGAAAACCATGCATAATGTCCGTAAGGGACTCAGTGAAGAAATCACCCTTCTCCAAACAGGAGTAAACAATATCTCCTTATCCAGATCTTCCTCCCCCCTGCCATTCAGGAAAGCCAGTTCCTTCTGGTCTTCGACAATCTCATACAAGTAATTGGGGACTCCGGATTCTTTGGCCAAAAAGGTATAACAACTCTCTTAAAGGTACTCTTCCCTTACTATGATCCAAAAGATCAAGAGCTTGTCATGTGCATTCATCCTTCCATCAAGCAGTCATATGATAATCTAAAGAAGACCATCCGACCCTATTATCTCACTCCTCCAATAGTTGATAAAATCATTGAAGAAAGGTCCAACAGGAGTATTGATTATGCAATCTATTCAAATGCTTGGCAAGCAGCTTGGGACAATAAGTCATACATAGAAATAGTCCCCCAAGCTGGAAATAAAAAGGGGGAGAAAAGCATACAAGAGCATGAATTCGATAAAGGAAAGGAGGAGGGAAGTTCATCCAGAGGAGATCTGAATTAGACTAGCTATCAATACTTGCAAAATTTTTATGATAGCTAGATTCACTATTATATTTTTTTAATCGATAATCCGAACTTCATTGATGTTAACTATTGTTAACATCAGAAGTATATATATAGTGAAATATCTAATTCTCAAAATTTGCTTCTAAAAGTATAATCTATAATTGTACTAAAACAAACTAAGAAGCTAGAATTGAAAAACTTTAGGGGAGCTAGGATGCTAAAATTATGGGGGAGTAAAATCTGTACATGTCTAAGTATCAAAGATCATACTTAGTACATATATACTCCATTCCCTTGTGCTTACTTTTTATTTCCATCAAATTGGGGAGATTATTGGGAAACAATAATCCAGATCACAAAATTAAATCAGTCCGGATTAGGTTTGAAAGAGATAAAAACTATCCTAAGAAATAAAAACTTAAACTATGTAAATCCCTAATCCAAATGGAAACATCCAGACAAAGATCCAGGTACAAAGTTATCCATTGAAGACTTCAAATACCTCACCATATGGAATCGTCAGAACAGAGCTTGGAAAGGAAACAAGCTTTAATCCCTCAGGATCAGCATTCGAAAGAGTTGATTGCTATATCTCTAGAAGAAGAGAGATCCGGAGAATACGAGTCTAAAGACATCCTGAATCTAAGGACATCCGGAAGACTCATGCTTAAAGATAAATGGGAAAAGTTTCAAAGATAGCTTTTCCCTCCATCTTTTGGTCTATGAAGTCAAAGTTCCTTTCCCCAAGACAAAGAAAAAATGACAGCTTGCATTTTTTAGAGAAAGGATAAAAGGACTAACACCGATATGAAAAAGCTGAAAACCTTTTTCACCTAGACCAATAAGGAGGTGCGTGGAGTACATATCAAAAAGCAAATGGTGTAAAACTTAGTGCAACATAAAATGCCAAGTAAAATGATCAATGACAACTTTTCAACATCAATCCCAAGGGTTCAAACAAGTCAAATTGCAGTCTAACGGATTGATCAACGGTTCTAAAATTGCCATCTATAACCTGATCAAGGGTGAAGATTTATTACAAGTTCAACAACCCATAATGGCTACATTTATGATGGAAGCCTATAAAACAAAAACTTCACCAAATGAGAAGGTTGGCTGTTTGATTGCCAAAAAAAGTAATAAAGAACAAGCATTCAATCAGCTTACGAATCCCTCCAAGAATCAATTAAATTCCTCATCTGTTGTAAGGATTCCTAAGTGAACTATAAACTTAAGTAAATCCAAAAACCAAAACCTTTGTGAAAAATAAGAGTGTAAGAATCTCTAACTTGGGTGAGTTGTGAGATTGGGATACAACTTAAAGTTGGTGCATTGAGTGAGAACTCCCTGTAGGACTTAACTTTGATTCGGGGTAGAAGTCTAAGTGGTATATCCTACTAAAGACTAAAGGACTCAGCTAGGAGTTTGTGCTTCTAGTGGTATATCCTACATCCAAAAGGGGTTACCACCCAGAGACAAATTGTAAGGCTTGATTCCTGCCAGTTGGAAAGGAATCCACTAGTGAAAAGCTTAGAGGAAGGAAACTCTAGGGACTGGAGTAGGCGGGGCCAAACCAGGATAAAAATATTCTGTGTTTGATTTCTCTAACTTTTACCTTTTTCATTATATTGTCATATCTGCATCATTCGAATCCATCAACCGGTTCATAATCAAACATGCTACACTAAGACTTCTTAAAGTCTTTATATTCAACAAAAAAGGGTCATTCACCCCCTTTGACCTTATAAAGACCCTCACAGGGTCCGACAGACCCAATTGCACATATTTTCAAATTGAGTTTGAAAATGATATTTTGAGGAAAGGCAAGAGAACTCTGAAAAGAAAGTTTTGGTGAAAATTTTTATGAATGTTTGGTCGAAGATGAACTTTTATTATTTGCAAAGCCATTTCATCTTTTGAATCAATGTATTTGTAAGAAGCCTTTTATTTTGATTTCACCACATGGGTGTTAAAATTGCCTTTCAAACTAAAGTTTTTTTATATGGTGCAACTTGAGGGGTATGTAGAGCCTGGACATGGATGGAAAAGTTGATGAAGTCTTTATATGTGTTTTATTGACAAGCACCTAAATAATGAGTTTATAAGTTTGATCTTTTGAGGTGGATCTATGTATATATATTAAAGTGATTAATGATATATGTGCGATTATATGTGGTGATATGACTATCATTATTCCGAGTATTGATGTTGTTAATAGAATAAAGATAATCTTAATATCAATATTTGTCATGAAAGATATAACAATGTGATATTAAGTATGAGAATGATAAGGACGAATGAGAGTGTCTTGTTAACACTAGAATACTATATTAAGAAACTTCTTGAGAAGTTTGAATTTTATGATGTAAATCATGTGACTATTCCTTATAATTCCAATACTCAATGGAAGATAATAGTGATCTAGTGGCTAAATCCAAGTATGTATTTGTACTTGATGAATTTCACACTTTGAGATATAGCAAATGCTATTTGAGCAAGTATGCACATAATCTAATCATTGATTATAGGGAAGCCATATTGAGGCTTAAGAAATATTTGAGAGGAATAATTAAATATGGTATTCTATATAATGAATTTCCATTGTTCTTAAGAGTAACAATGATGTTGAGTGAATCTTTGATTCATATGAGAAGAAGTTCATTAGTGAATTTCCCATTGTTCTTGAGGGGAACAACGACGTTGAGTGAATTTTTAATTCATATGGGAATAATTTCATTAGTGGTTTTGTTCTCACTTTTGGTGGTAGAACAATAACATGAAAACCAACTAAGCAAGCTATGTTAAGAGTTAGTTGCTTGAGAGTTGGAATATATAATGAGACTAAGTGGTTTGAAAAACTTTCTTAGTAAGTGTTAAAACACATGCGATGTATTGAGATTGCAAATATATATTTAGAATGCAAAGATGCAATATATAGTTTGAGAAATAAGACCTATAATGGCAAAAGTATACGTATACATTTGAGACATATTATTGAGATGGAATTTTATCCATTTAAGTCTAGAGTGATTCTGGTCAAATCATCTGACTAATATTTGAGAAATAATTTTTTTTAAAAGAAATTTATTTTTGATACATCCGAGAGGATGAGACTTAAGCCAATAGAAAATAATGATCGGAGGGAACCCAACCTACATGAGTGGAGATCCAACAAAATAGCTTCATATGGATAGTAACAAACCTTTCGTTAGTTCTGCTAGCACTATAAAATATTATCCCAATCCTAGATGTGAGAAAAGTAATATGTTGCATATCTTAAGAGGTTGAGTGAAAAGGACTCTTGATGAGATTTTATAGCTCTTACAAGTGGTATATAAAGTGCAATATATACTTGATGATATCACCTATGTGAGTGTGAAGTGGACCGCTTCTATGAGAAATAATATTGACAATATCTCTAGAGCACTCATCAAAGACTAGGCCCCTACACGGCCTATTCATGCAAAACCACGATGAACAGAAATGTACTTGGTATAATACGATATAGTAAAATCCTATCTTATAATGGCGCTTATTTGGTTCATAGAAACTTTATGTTTCACCAAATATTCTGTAAGTTAAATTTTATCTATCAAGTTCTGGTTCATAGTCTACAAGACACCAATTCTATGCATTATATGTCAAACCAGAGATATCCAGAAAATTCTTTTTATTAAAATTTTTTTGAAAATTATGGGGGATTGTTGGAAAAATGATAATATTACGTATTGTTGGAAAAATGATAATATTACGTTACTTTCAAAAGAATATTTTGTGATCTTTTTTGTTGAGAAAAATATCTTCTTGTCAAAATAGGTTATGGTGGAAGTTACAAACTTTATTTCCTTCATAAAAGTGAGTTTTAAGTGAGTTTAATTCTCCAACGGATATATTTGATTAAATATTTGTAACTCCTGTCGGTTATGGTTTTTAAGACATTATAATTATTATTTTATAAGAACTATTTTATTACCTATAAAATGGTTGGTGGGTTTTTCCATTTGAAGAGAGAACCGAATTTTATACTTTTCTTTCACCCAAAATTTCTGAATATGATAAGCATTTATAATTCCTGTACCCAAACTCAAATCGAGTTTGAAGGATTGTTTAATCCTGGAAGGAACTATGAAGTATCCTTTAAGGACAGAGTCTCCTACTCGACTCAACTCATCCTAACACTTAAGAATTTGTTCTGGTTGTTTCAGTGATGTTCTAAGTAATTAAGATTTTTATTTACAACTTCTGAAGAACATTATCAATTTTAGCAGAAAGTGTTGCCTCTTCTAGATAAACCGTTGCCTAAGTCATTCCTTAGGATCCAATAGGTGTCTCCGAATCTACTGCAACAGATTCTGAAAATAACCGTTGCATATGATCCAGTTTTGAGCTTCTACAACAGTTTCTAAAAAGCACTGCCTCTATCCGAAAGCAAATCAGGAACTAAGTTTAAAGAGCAAATTTTCCAACAGTTCTTGCAGGACCTAATGGAGAATCAAATACTTCACATCTTGCACCTCCAATTTTGGATGCTGACAATTATCAAATCTGGGCAGTGAAGATGGAGGCTTATTTGGATGCCTTGGATTTGTGGGAAGCAGTAGAAGTGGACTATGAATTGGGTGATTTACCCAACAATCCTACGGTCGCACAAAGGAAGACTAGGAAATCAAAGGCAAAAGCATCTCTATTTGTTGTTGTTTTTGTTTCAATCTTCATTAGAATTATGAGTCTTGAATTAGGATAAGCTATATGGGAATACTTGAAGAAAGAGTCGTCAGGAAATGAAAGGACCAAGAAAACAACTTCTAAATCTCATTTGAGAACACTACAAAAAAACTGACATTTGAAGACAAAAGTCTAGGGACAATTTACTAATGACGTCTTTGAATGTAGTTGTAAAACTAATATAGAAGACAACTCTATTTTTGGACCCAATTCACTTTTTATTTGGAATAGAGGATAACTTATCTTTGAATAATTTTTTTAAAAGTAAAAGCTGGGGCCTGTAATCCGGTCCTAAATATTATTAAGAAGAAAAGAAAAGGTGTACAAAAATACATAAAAAAAGGAAAAGAAACAGATGAAGCTTACAAGAAGCAAAATCATAGAACAAGCCACACATATAGCAATTAAAAGAACCATCAACTAAAGGAAATAACTTATATTCAGTGTCTGTTGCCCCAAATATTAAAATGGCTGGAATCGGTGAGCCTCCTCCAACAGGAAGTGTGATTGATCGGTGATGATAGGCCACCGTCTTCTTATTGAGCTACCACTAGGCGGTAGGCTTTAGATATAAAACCGGAGTAAATATTTGCCCGGAGTCAGAAAGAACAGAGCTTGAGAAAGCTTTGGTTGATGACTTACGGAAATGGGTATGTGAAATACCTTTAAAAAGGAGGTTGATGACCACACAAAGCATACCGACCTTTCTTCAAGAGTCGACCAATCCGACCAACTAAAAGTAGAAGACCGGCTTTGACAACCAATTTTTTTCTATGAATTGCCTCCCTTTCTTCCTCCGGCGCTTCTTCACCTAGTATCCCCAGTGGAGGAAAAGAGAAGAGGTGGGGAGAGCTTGAAAGAACAAGCTAGAAATGTAACCTAACTTTAAAAACAAGCTTTAAAATTTAACCCGGCTTTTTTGGTAATATTTACAAGCATCTTCATTGAGATAATCTTATTCGGGGCTTAATAACAGTTAAGGCTCATCACCCCGCCCAACAAGTGTATTTAATGGGATTTGAACCTTATTTTCCTCTAACTTGCTTAGTCTGTTTAACCAACTAAGCTACACCTTATTGGTAAAAATCTAATCCAGCTTGAATGAACAAACTTGAATATAAACCCATAGAATGAATTTTCCAGAAAACAAAGGTGAGGGAAGAGACCTTTATTTTCCCCTTAGTTTTTTCTTAAATAAATTAAAGTATGAATTAAATACATATTTATTAACATCTAGGGACAAATATCTCTTCATCTCTCCCATATAATAGCACAATTTTACTTTTCGCAGAAAGAATATGTCGTTTTTCATTCTTATCCTTCACATAAATCCCTAAATTAACTCTCACATATTAAAAATATCTTCATCTCACAATTCAGTTTAAACCCTTAATCATCTTAGACTATCGATTCGATCGCGATTTTAATCTTCAAAATTAGAAATCCCTAGTCTTACTCTCACACAGACTATCGATTTCCCGAGGTGGTCAGCCAACCACCCTCTTCGCCGGATAGCTGCAATCCCCTTCATGGGACCCCTTCCCTTTGGCAAAAATGGATGTTGTCGTCCCCCTTGCTGTTTGCGTTTGCTACCCTATAACTCTCCCTTCCACTGTTATGATCTTCTTATTATGCATTAATTAAGTATCAAAACTATGTCATTTGGTTTTTATATTTTAAGAAACAAAACAAAGTGTTTCAATCTAAATTTCATGGTATTCATTCAACTCATTTAGGTTATATCTCTGATGCTCATGATATCGATTGTAACAGCTGTTGCTGTCCACATGCAACAACTTGCGCCATTGTCGGCTAATCGGTGATTAATGCAAATTTTCTTCTCCAGCAAGTTGACAACAAAGCTTTAGGCGATATTATGGCAACAATTGGTTCGATTTTACTTATCTTGTAAAGTAAATTGACTTGATGATTCTTCTATGAATTTTTAAAAAATTTGCCTCATATGGGCTTACAATAATAACAAATGAAAACCTAATCCCACCCCGCTCAAGTATAGACTCGAACCTGCGACCTCACAACTTCAAGGCTCATCCACTAGACCAAGCCTTTGAGTGAAATCAGTTTACTAGGGATAACTATTACTTTAAGCTATATTAATCTTATTAAGAAAGTTTCTCATCAGCCCTTAAGTGATCAATTATTGAAATTTATTTATCAGAAATATGCTACTAAGATAGTGTGTATTAAAAACTTGTTTATGTTAATGCTTGAATATGGTAATGCTGTTTCAGCGACAGATGAAGATGTATCTTTTCTCCATAATTATTTATCCTAGAGAAATAGTGAGATTGAGATCTATGGATGAAGTTATAAAATATGTTGCGAGTAGGAGGTTGAATCTTTTTTTTTAATTGAAAGTTGAAGTCGGGAAACCGGCCTCCAGCCTCCATTTATTACAATAGAAAAAGAAAAAGTGCAGCACAAAGAAAGAAAAGGAAACAAAGAAGAAAGAAAGAAAAAAAACACTAAAGCTATTAGGAGGTTGAATCTTTTTATAGGAGCCTTGTTGATTTATTTACTACATCATTTTGTCTTGTCAATTATTCATCCAATTTTATTTTTTTTCATATGAAGCAGACTATTGTTAATTTGGTCAATTGGTCTTTGACTATTTTAACATTACAAAGTGTTCCCCATTTTTTAGTATGGAATGTTGCCATTGTGTTTGAAGCTAGCAAATTGGTTTTTGTCTAATGGTAGAAAAGTAAGTATGTTGCAAAATAAATATATAAATGTCATAAGTGATACTATGAAATTTTCAAACCTGAAAATTGATTGAATACATCTATGATCAATGCTACGTTTTTTTACTAAAGCTAGAATCGTGATTCTGATCTTTGTATTCCTAGTTCCAGGTCAAACTTGTCTAAGTGACTAAAATGGTGTGCAAGGCATATTTTGCTCAATTTAAAGGTTCTAAAATATCCAGTTAAATTGTTTTTTTTTTCTTCAAATTTGAATGACTTTGCAAGTTCAGAATTTTGGAGAACAAATACTTACCTTCTTGGTTATTCCTCAATTTGGGCAATTAGACAATATGAATTAGCTTTGATTCGGATGCCATAAATATGGCAATGAGATATAAGGACCAGCGAACTTGTAAATCCTGTTATCTCTCCATCTTCACTGAGCTTTTAGTGATGAACCTATAATTTATTCTTGTTGAAAGAAATTCTCAAACCAGTGATCTGAAAATATTGGAAATGCTTTCAGTGGTTGAGTTTACAACTATATATATTGAGTTATTGCTTAATTATCTCCGTATTACTGGTTAAGTTTTCTTCATTGTTGATTAATGATGTCCTTTTCATAATTTATTGTCTTGCTTCAGTGTCAAAATTTTGTCTTTCTTATTTCCCATTCCTTTATATTAGCTTTTGTTGTGTCTAATGTAAGCGATACATACTTTTTTTACCTCATGTATTCAGAGAAACCCACAGATTGAATCCAACAGTAATTTGCAACATGTATTAGAGGAAATTTTTTTTTCAATCTTCTAAGGATGGTCAACTTATTTTAGTTTTTGAGTTTTTTGTTTTATATGTGAGGATGCACTACTATGTCAGTTAGCCTTACTCTATCTTTTTCTTTGATTATTTCATATAGTTATGATTTCCTTGTTGAGTCCTCCGGTTACCTTACTTTTGTTGTAGATCAAAACACCAGATCAAATTCAAAGATTGCGAGAAATAAGTCGTGTAAGTTATTTTTCAGTTCCTTTAGAAATTCGTTATACTTTAAATTTGTTTGCTCTATCTCAATTTTTCTTGTAGCTTTCCAAAGGCAAGGACCTATACTATCCTTATCTTAATAGTATTTCCAAGTAGCTGAGAACACGCTTTACTAGTCATGCATGCATAAAAATTCATAGGAATTGAAAAGAGTTCTATTAATGAACTTTTCCTGAGAGGAAACGTTTGTCTGGCTTACTGCAGCTTGTTAGAATATAGTTTTCATACGAATGGTATCTCTTCTTTGCAGCATCATTTGCTTAAAGGCTATAAGCGAAGTGCAATAAACTTCTCATGGAAAGAATTTAACTGTTTTTTACTCTCTCAAGTCGTTTGTAGATGAAATCATTCGAAAGTTAGAGTCTTTGAACTAGGTAGTATGACAAAATTGCTTGTAATCCCCTTTACTGAAACCACGATTAAGAAAGGATCACCTGATTGGGTGTTGAACATTGAGTTACATTACGCACTACTTATTTTGGCCACCTTAGAGGATTTTAGGCTATCATCCAGGGTTATGCAGTTAAGCTTCTCTTATCAATAACCCCTTCCCTATTTTGTTATTGTTGTTAGATAGCAAGGAAAGTTTTGGATGTAGCTTCTCGGTCATTTGTCCAAACATAAAAAATTATGAAACTGATAGAGAGGTTCATAATCATGAGGCTACTATTACAGGTACGTTGACTCTGCTTTTAAGTAGTTGTGAAATATGTCACTTCTTGAATCCTTTCCTATTTTGCCATAGAATTAACTTATATTATATTTAGTTAAGATATTTCAGGGGGAGGGGGTAACTTTTCTTATGAGAGTGTATATGTGTTTATTCTTGCAGCCTCTATTTTGCATCCCATATTTAATATTTTTGTCATTTTGTTGACCCACTTCTTTGTCTTGATGGTTTTATTGTGCTCAAACTGAGCACTACATTCTGTCTGGTGTAATTAAATCCAAAAGTTGTGCATCTAAGGTGTTTAAGTTTAAGAGATGCTCTGTCGCCATTTGTATGTTTCTGTTTAAGACCATAAATATCACTGTTTAGTCAATATGCATTCAATTCTTGCATTGTATACTTGCTTTTATACATAGGTCATTAATTCTGTAGCTCCCTTCAATCCAAATATTTTTCATTTTAATTTAACAATGAAATTGTCATAAACATAATTGTCCTTGTAGGGACAAAAAGTCGTCCCTATTATAGGGACGAAAACCATGCTTTTGTTTGGAGACAAATAACCACATTTGAATGTTGGGACGCAAGTCGTCTTCTTGATATAAAGACGAAAATGTTAGAAATAAATAATCGATAATGTAAATATATTATATTTACCCGGATCACATATTGCCAGATTATCAAAGATTTCAAAATGATTATACCTGGGTCCATATTTAATTGCTACGGATGCGGAATCACAATCTTGAAGTGAGCTGGACTAACAGGAATCAATGGATTTGAGGGCTTCCTCAACTAAATCTCCCAATGTCTCTAAAGAGACCCAAATACTTTATATCTTGATGGGTAGAAAAAAAATTTATGTGATTTAGAGTCTTGGAGACCTTAACCATATGAATATACCTCCTTTTATACAAAAAAAAATGGAAACCCCGTAAGTCTCCATTTTAATATCATTTTAATGTATTTCTTTAGGTTACTTGTAGGTTATTATCTCATTAAAAACCAATTTATTTGGTTCATAAAGTAATGAAATAATGTAATCCTTCTATAGCTAATGAAATTTATATGTTATATATCGTCCATTTAATTGAAAATTAATAATTTCATAACTTAAAATTATAATTTTCTTACAATCTCTCACTTGGACTACATATAAACATGTAACAATTATATTACAAAATTCTTTAAGCGCGCTTCCTTATGCTATTTGTCATTGGATTTCCTAAAACAATTTTGTCCATTTCATATAAAAATAGTGGAAGCTTAAATCGTTAAAATAAAATGATTGAACCACCATGATCACCATATAAATATATGAAATGACATAGATAAAATATAGGTAAAAATGACAGCAAAACTTTATGAATGTCTCTTTCACTTAGTCCTTAAATCTTTATGAGATCAATTTTTTTTATTTGAGTTCAAGAATAAATTTAAAATACCATCACTTAATTCTGCATAAAATCAAACAATTTAAGTCTGACATATAACATAGAACATATATATGATTCCCACTAAATCAAGGTATTATCAATAACAACACCCATACGAGCAACATGCTCCTTAAAGATAGTGGGTATTAATCCCTTGGTTAATGGGACTACTAGCATAAATTTTGTCCCTATATTTTCTATAGAAATTTGTTTATTTTGAACTTTCTCTTTAACAACCATGAACTTGATGTCGATAAATTTTGACTTTGTCAAACTTCTGTTGCTATTTGAGTAAAGTACTGCTGAGTTATTGTCACGATGAATCTTCAATGGTCTTTCAATACCATCTATGACTCGGAGACACATGACAAAATTTTGAAGCCATATACCATGATTGAAAGCTTCATAACAAGCAATAAACTCTGCAGCCATGGTTGAAGGGGCTATGAGAGTCTATTTAATAGACTTCAGTGATATAGCTCCCCCCGCCATCATAAAAATGTAACCAGATGTAGAACGCTTGCTATCTTGGCATCCAGCATAATCAGAGTCAGAATAACCAATGATCTCTAGATGATCCAATCTCCGATATGTGAGCATGTAATCCTTTATTCCCTTTAAATAAACCATAACACGTTTGGTGGCCTTCCAGTGTTGTATGCCTGGATTCCTCAAATATCAGCCTAAAACTCCCACTATAAATGCTATATCGAGACGAGTACAAACTTGAGCATAATTAGACTTCCTACAGCAAATGCATAAGGAATCTTTTTTATTTATTTACTTTTAAAATCATCCTTAGGGCATTGATTGAGACTAAATTTGTCTCCTTTAGACACGGGTGTTTCTGCTGGTTTACTATCTTTCATGCCAAATATACGTAAGACCTTATCGATGTAGTTCTTTTGTGACAATTTAAGAATACCTTGAGAATGATCTCTAAGTATCTCAATACCTAATACAAAAGATGCATCACCAAGATCTTTCATTTCAAACTTCTTTGTCGGAAAGTACTTAGTTTCGAATAAAAGTCCTTTGTCGCTACTAACAAGTAGAATATCATCGACATATAATACCAAGAATATGTATTTACTCCCACTAAACTTTTGATATACACAATCATTAACAACATTAGCTTCAAAACTGTATGAGCAAATGACTTGGTGAAACTTGTGATACCATTAACGAGATGCATGTTTAAGACCATAGATGGATTTCTTTAATTTACATACCATAGACTTTGGATCTCCTGATACAAAGTTTTCTGGTTGAATCATGTAAATTGTTTCATCAATGTCTCCATTTTGAAATGTTGTTTTGACATCCATCTGATGTAATTCTAAATCGAAATGAGCAACTAGAGCCATTATTGTTCTAAAAGAGTCTTTTGAAGATATCGGAGTGAAAGTCTCTTTAAAGTCTATGCATTCCTTTTGAGTAAAGCCTTTTGCAACTAGACGAGCTTTATATCTCTCAACATTGCCCTTTAAATCCTGTTTGGTTTTAAAAATCCATTTACAACTAATGGGTTTCACACCTTCAGAAAACTTGACAAGATCCCAAACAACATTATCTTTCATTGACTTTATCTCATCATTCATGGCATCTATCCAATTTTGAGACTTGGAACTTTGCATGACTTGACGTAAGTTGATTGGGTCATCTACTATATAACTAATGCCATCTTCATGTTCTTAAAGAAATACGATGTAATCATCTGAAATCGCATTTCTTTTCTCTCTAATGGATCTCCTTAGTGGCACTTCTTGAGTTTATTGAATTTGATCACCTTGGGGAAGAATTTCATTGTTGTTTTTCTCTGAAATAATTTCGGGAACCATCTCATAAACAATGATAGGAATAGAAACATGATCATTATCTTTATTAGGTTCTTCTTCAAAAACAACATTCTTTATTTTTTCTTCTCCCCCAAATTCAACATCCTCAAGAAATTTTGCATTTCCCATTTCGAAAAAGGTTCTTGATGTGGGATTGTAAAACTTGTAACCTCGTGAGTGTCCAGAATATCCAACTAATAACAGCTTATGGCTCTTGATTCCAGTTTCATTTCATGTGGCTTATATTATTTAGCCTTAGCTGGACAACCCCAAATTCGTAAGTGCCTTATACTAGGCTTTTTGCCTGTCCATAAATCATAAGGGGTTTTGGTAACTGCCTTGCTTGGCACTCAATTCAGGATGTAAATAGCTTTCTTTAAGGCTTCTCCCTAAAGTGACTCTAGTAAGGATGAATTACTTATCATACTCCTTACCATATCCTTAAGAGTTTGATTGCGCCGCTTCGCTACGCCATTCATGCTAGGTTTTCCTAGCATAGTGTATTACGGAACGATGCCACATTCTTTGAGGAAAATAGCGAGGGACCCTCAAAGTTATTCTCCTGATCCATCATATCTACTATAGTATTCACCGCCACGGTTAGGTTTGACAGCCTTTATTTTCTTCCCAAGTTGAAGTTCAACTTCAGTTTTAAAAGATTTGAACACATCCAAAGATTGAGATTTCTCATGTATTAAATATAGATAGCCATATCTAGAGTAATCGTCTATGAACGTAATAAAGTATTTTTGTCCATTCCAAGAAGCCAGAGGGAGTGGGCCATAAATATCAGTGTGTAAAAGTTCTAAGACATCTGTAGCTCTATTGGCACCTAATTTTTTAGTGTTTGTCATTTTCCCTTTGATGCACTCAACACAAACTTCAAAGTTTGCTAAATTCAAAGGTTCAAGAATTCCATCTGAAATGAGTCTTTGAATTCTTTGTTTAGAAATATAACCCAATCCCTTATGCCATAAGATGGCTGAATCCTCAATTAATTTTCTCTTTGTGCCATATGAGTTGGTTTGCAGTATTTCATTATGCGAACTAACAACATCAAGCATGTATAATTTTTCAATTAAAGAACCAGAACCAACAAAATTGGAATTTTGGTAAAGACTAACTTTATTATTTCTAAAGGAACAAGAAAAACTAACTTTGTCCAAAGCATAAATAGAAATTAAATTTCGTCAAAAAGACGGTACAATAAAAGTCTTAAATAAACCCAAATAGTTTCCAGTCTTTAATGTTAGTCTAAAAGTCCCTATAGCTTCCACCACAACTTTTTTACTGCTGCCCATGTAGATGAATTCCTTATCTTTACTTGGTGGTCGGCTCTACATGGATCCCTGTATAGACATACTTATGTGAGTAGTAGCACCTGAATCTACCCACCATGTATCTTTAGGTACAATAGCTAAATTAACTTCATAATAAACAAAATTTAGAAGCATGGTACAATAGCTAATTTAACTTCATAACAAACAAAATTTAGAAGCATACCATTCTCTTCACGCCATATGACATATTTGGGACACTCTTTCTTCATGTGTCCCTTCTTCTTACAAAAGTAACAATTAGGAACAAACACCTCATCTTGGTTCTTTTGTTTCTTTTGTTAAGAAGAATTGCCACCAACAACCTTAGCTCTTTTCTAATCCCATTTCTGAAAAACAGCCAAATGAGCACTTTCAGTCTTATCTCGCAATTGCCTCTCTTCTTCTTGCACACAGTGAGATATAAGCTCATTGAGAGACCATTTGTATTTCTGAGTATTATAGCTCACTCTGAATTGCCCAAAGTGTGAAGGAAGAAAAATCAAAACTAAGTGCACGAGTAAATCCTCAGACAACTCTAACTTTAGTGACTTAAGCTTTGAGGTGAGATGAGACATCTCCATTATATACTCCCTTATGTTCCCTTTGCCTTTATACTTTAGGGAAATGACCTTAGCCAAAAGGTTGCTCGCCTCCGATTTTTCATTCTTAGCAAAATATTGTTCAATTTCCTCAAGGAACTTTTTATCATTATCAGTCTCAGAAATAGAGCCCCGAAATGCTTCCGGAATGGAGCGCTTCATTATCATCAAACACATTCGATTGGAATGATCCCACTTCTCAATTTTGGCCTCATTGAGATCCTCCTCAGTGGAAATGGGTCATTCTACACGAAGTGCAAGATCCAAATCCATACAACCGAGAATAATTTCCATGGCGTCTTTCCAGATTTTGAAATTTGTCCCGCTCAGCATGGGAATATTGTTAACTTGAGCTGAAACATTTGGAGCAGTTGCAATAGAAACTGTATTCACAACAACAAGAAAAGCATATTAAATTAAAAAAATATGAATAAAATAATCCATACCTTTTTTATCTATATAAATACCCATCACAATACCTAATACAACATTAATTCTTAGTCTTTGGATATAGAAATAATTGTTAGTGATACTTGTCAAAAAAAACATGATAAAATACTATTATTAATTATGTCAAACAATAGCCTTTCTTTGGACCGACTTTTGTTCATATGAAAAAAAAAAAACAATTACAAATCTTATGTATTTATCATTTTAGTAATTCTTTATTTGTTCACTTGTTATTGGCCAAAAATTTACATTCCGCTGGAAAAATACAATTTGCATAAATAATAAATAAACACATCCAATATTCTACAATAAATTAATTTACACACTAGAGGTCACTTTGGCAACATATTGCTTGGACTAATTTATCATAAAATATTAGAAAATCAAATTCCAAATTTTAAATTTATATATGACAAAATTATTAATGTTTTTCTTTATAGTCATAAAAAATATATGTAACAACAAATTGAAAACTTATGAGATTCACCTTTAAGATTCTCTATTTTATTACATATTTATCTGAATGTATGAACCAATTTTGCATAAATATAAACTTGAGTGCAAAATTCAAAACCTTATGATTCAAACACAATTTGTCAATTTCAATCCCAATAACCTGACAAATATGTTGGCTCGAATACCACTTGTTAGAAATAAATAATCGATAATGAAAATATATTATATTTACCCGGATCACATATTGTTAGATTATCAATTATTTCAAAATGATTATACCTGGGCCCATATTTGATTGCTACGGATGCGGAATCACAATCTTGAAGTGAGCTGAATCGATGGATTTGAGGCCTTCCTCAACTAAATCTCCCAAAGTCTCCAAAGAGACCCAAATACTTTATCTCTTGATGGGTAGAAAAAAAATTTATGTGATTTAGTGTCTTGGAGACCTTAACCATATGAATATACCTCCTTTTATACAAAAAAAATGGAAACCCCATAAGCCTCCATTTTAATGTCATTTTAATGTATTTCTTTAGGTTACTTGTAGGTTATTATCTCATTGAAAATCAATATATTTGGTTCATAAAGTAATGAAATAATGTAATCCTTCAATAGCTAATAAAAGTTAAATGTTATATTTTGTCCATTTAATTGAAAATTAATAATTTCATAACTTAAATTATAATTTTCTTACAGAAAATTATACCAATTTTTTAAGACAAATAATCATCTTTAAAAGTAGGGACAAAAGCCATCTTCTAAGAACAGGGACAACAATCGCCTCTCATATTAGAGACAAAATTCGTCTGTATTCCTAGAGCCAAAAATCATCCTAAAATAGGGACAAGATCAATTGGTAACGAGTATAAGAGAACACAAAGTCGTCCCCAAAGGTTTACAAGACGATTTTTTATGTTTTTGGGGACAATTTTAATTGTCCCCAAAAGTCAATTTTTTTATACTAGAATTTGAATTGCAGAAAATGAAGGAATCTGAAACTATCAAGGAGTACTTTTATAAATTGCTTAAAATAGCAAACAAAATCATATTACTAGCACCGATTTTTCTGATACTCGACTAGTAGAAAAAATACTAGTCACGATTCCTGAAAGGTACGAAGCATGTCTTACAGCCATGGAGAATACAAATGATTTATCAACAATCACTTTGTCGGAGCTAGTGCATTCCTTCCAGGCTCAAGAACAAAGAAGACTCATGACAGAAGAAGGCATAGTGGAAGGCGCTTTTCGAGCAGATTCATTAATGAAAATAAGAAGGCTTGTCCACATTGTAAAAAGAAAAATTATCCACCATATAAGTGTTGGCGGAAACCAGATGTTAAATGCAATCGATGTGGAGAAATCGGTAGCAGGGAGAAAGGTCGCAGAAAACACATTGAAGCCAATGCCTCATGACCAAAGACCATAGCCCAATGACCATAACCAAAAATTTCCATCAAACTTGCAAAGAATTGAGAATCAACAATCCTTGATCCAAGGAGGAGTGTTGAATAGTGGCTCAAGTTAGTTGATTAGTTTTACTTACGTTGAATAATTCCTATGACTTGCAGATTACTTAGTCTTTGAGTTATCTTTAATTTGTTTTGATATGAATCATATTTTCCTATTTTTTCGCTATTAGTTTTATCTTTTTCATTGTTATAAAATGTACTAATAATTATGAATTAATTACAGACTTCTCATCACGTCTTCTTCATCTTCCTAAATGAATTTCCATTGTTTCTTAGACTTCTTATTCTTCCTTTTCTAATAAATTACATCATGCATGGTGTGGCCGTGCCTTGTACAATGAACAAAACTTGGTATTTACCTTTTGACTACTCTTCTATAGCTCCACCTCCTAAAGATCATTTCCAATACTGGTGCTTCTGTTCATCTGCATGTTTGGCATGAAAGGTGAAGATGGTGGAGGGCTGAATGGACTGTCGAAGCTTCCACTCCATGAGGTTGTTCGTCTTGAATGAGATGAAAGCATTGCATTACCATTTACTCCCTTTTCGTTTGATGAAATATTGCCCATGCTTTGGAACCTCTGCATATTCATTTTTTGAACAGACGAGGGAGATAAGGAGTTGGCGACGGTTGTTGAAAGGCTTTCAGCAATTTCGCTACTTTCTTGCATGTTTTCTGCTACGGTTTCTGTAGAATATTCACTTGGTGGAAGAATAGGAACAAAAAACTTAGCATTTGCAGGAGCAGGAGGTTTGACCGGTCTGAACAGGAGGAGACTGCAATAACTTTGTTGTGTTTCCACCTCCTTGATTGAAGGTGTCAACATACTTGCCAAATGCCATTAAAAACAAATGACGAATTAACGTATGGAACAGCTGCTTAGCCAGCAATCCAATACCTAGATTATAGACCTATTCAATGGGCATGTTGGGTCGGCATGGTTGGGCCAACACAGATATTGCTCCATCCAGGCCCATCCTAGCCCACTTGAATAGTATAATTGAGCCCGGTTGGACCTTGATTTAGAACCTCATTCCTAAGTTCAGCCTAGCTTAGACCGCCCATCAATAATTTAATATTTTATAATCATACACATTTGAATAATTAATAATATATATTTGGGCTGGGTTGGGTCTTGGATTATTAAATAAAAACCAAGCCCAACTCATTATCTATTTGGGTTTTCATGGACTTGGGCTGGATCGGGCTTATATAAATATGCGTTTTTCCAAGCCCAACCCATGGATGTCGGGTCAGATGGGTTGCGGGTCACTTGAATAGATCTAATGTAGAACATTTACCTTGCTCGTACCCCCATCCCCCCACGAGCTGAGAATTGATTTGAGTTATTAGGAATTGATTTGACTTTTTGCAACGCCAGAAAAACCAACTCTTTTTTCGGGAAAAGTGTTGCGACAATTGCTTTTGTAACATCAGTTTACGCAACATTTCTTCGGGTTGTAGCAGCCCAACTATGGGTCATGGGTGCTATTGATTCAATATTGATATCCTTGTGTATATGTTATTTACAAGTTGTAATATTGATATATACACAGGCTTGCTACTGCATTGTATTATTACTATTAGACTGTTGTTTGCCGGTATATTCATTAATTACTATGTTCCTATTTAAAATGTGTTTCCACCATTGAACTTATCTATATGTTTCCGCGAAAAAATCTTTAATTCTCATATAGTTCAATTAACCCGTCTTGAACTTATTGCGTAACAGGGACGAACGAAACTATATATCAGATAAAATAGCATTTCTATGAGTTTATCTTAAAAAATTGTTACCCATTCCACTAATGATCTTTGTTCTCCAAACAATTTCCTCAAATTGAGTCGCACGTTGAAATAATATGATGGGAAATTGTTAAAAATATATTATTTAAGTTTCATATTTACATATTTTTTTTAAAAAAACCCCGGAGGAACATCGTGTCCCTCCAAAGGAAAAAAGTTTGGGGCAGGTGAAAATTTCGGAGCGCATGTCCCAATTAGATTGGCACATCTGCTTGCCTACAAAACATCCACCCCTCTTTTCATTAATAAAATAAAAACGAGCTCAAGGACTCAAGATGAGAACATGAGCAAGTCAGTTACAATTACAGGAAAGTAATAAGCTTGGAAAAATAAATACATCGGAGACTCTAAAGTTCAACCTCCGACCCCTAGCCTTAAAGACGAACCAACACATATACATACAAGATACCACATAATCCTCCAAGCTCAAAACATCGTCATATTTACATATTTACTTCCTTGTTTATTCTTTGCACTCTCTAACAAATTTTAAGTTTACATTATTAAGGAATACGCTCCATCACTGTTCACGCACTATTCATTTTTTTATTTTTTCATCTTATTTTGACATTATCTTTTAAACCATTCATTTTTTTGACATACCGCTCTAGAATTTTTTGTTTGTCTCATTTTCATCTTCGAAACGACATCCATTGTGATATACTTTTTCTAAAAAAATTTCGGTTGTTCGATATCTGGTAAATAACTAGGATACCTGATAAGAATCGTATTTTCTAAATTCGCAATTTTGTTTGTTTATAGCTTTTTGAGTTTCTTTGAATGATAACAATGAAATATATGGTTCCTACCATATATTAAATAGTTGAGAGAAAGTTTTTGAATGAATCTGGTAGGTACCTAGTAGAATGCTAGTAAATTCATAAAATAATGTAGAAACTTGTTGCAAATATAGACTTGGTTAATTGAACAAACTTCTAATGAATACCAGGTTCCTACCAGATATTAAACAATTGTAAAAAAAGTTTTTGAATGAATCTGGTAGGAAACTAGCAAGTACTTGGTAGATATACCTGGCAGAATGCTAGTAAATTCATGGAATAATATAGAAACCTGTTACAAATATAAACTTGGTGGATTGAACAAACTTCCAATGAAATATAAGGTTCCTACCAGATATTGAATAGGTGTAAAAAAAATTTTGAATGAATCTGGTAGGTATTTGGTAAGTAACTGGTAGAATGCTAATATATGAAATATGGTAGAAATATGTTACAAACATAAACTTGATGGATTGAACAAATTTCCAATGAAATATATAAGATTTCTACCAGGTTCCTACCAGTTACCTACCACTTATTTAACAGTTGAAAAAATATTTTTGAATGTATCTGATAGGTATTTGGTAGAATGCTAATATATGAAATATGGCAGAACTATGTTACAAACATAAACTTGATGAATTGAACAAATTTTCAATAAAATATAAGATTTCTACCAGGTTCCTACCATTTACCTACCACTTATTTAACAGTTGAAAAAATGTTTTTGAATGTATCTGGTAGGTATTTGGTAAGTATATGGCATAATACTAATATATGAAATATGGTATAAATATGTTACAAACATAAACTTGATGGATTGAACAAATTTCCAATGAAATATATAAGATTTCTACCAGGTTCCTACCAGTTACACACCAGTTACCTACTACTTATTTAACAGTTGAAAAATGTTTTTGAATGTATCTGGTAGGTATCTAGTAAGTATTGGGTAGAATGCTAATATATGAAATATTGTAGAAATATGTTACAAACATAAACTTGATGGATTGAACAAATTTCCAATGAAATATAAGATTTCTACCTGGTTCCTACCAGTTACCTTCCACTTATTTAACAGTTGAAATTTTATTTTGAAAAAGTATATCACAATGGATGGCGTTTCAAAAATAAAAATGGAAAGAACAAAAAACTCTAAAGTCGCATCTCAAAAAAATGAACAGTTTGAAAGATAATGTCAAAATAATATGAGAAAATTGAAAAAAAAGGGAACAGTGCACATGAACATTGATAGAACGTACTACTTCAATTTTGAAACTTGTTTAATCAGTGAAAGTTAGGGCTCAAATGTTGGAATGGCAGAAAACTTAATTTTTAATACATTTTTTATCAAAAACCCTATTATATTCGCACCACTTAACAAAGTGTATCAAATAAACAGAGGGACGTTAATGAAAAGATCACATAACTAATATGTACAAAATATTAATCAGTGGGCCATAGATAATTTTGATAAAAATAAAAAGGCTCAATACATTACCAGCGCCTTGAATTTGTCCCCTCGCTCCCTGAACTTTCTAAAGTTCCTCCTGTCTCCTAAACTTATCTAAAGTTCCTCACAGGCCCCCACCCCTTCCCCCCCAAACTTCACCTACCACATTAACAGAAATGGGTCATGAGGTACAAGACAAGTCTGGGGGGGTGGGCAGAAGAATTTTAGACAAATTCATGGAGGTGAGAGGAACTTTTAAAAGTTAAAGGAGGCCAATGGCGATTAGGAACAAGTTTAGAATTCCAAATGGATTAGGACCAGAATAAAATCTAACTAATAATTATGCACTTCTAAAGTTTTAACGTTGTTCTTAAAACAAAAAAAGAAAAAAGTAATTAAAGGTAAAAGGAGAGATTTAGTAAGTGTTTGTTACGTCCTATAAATTAATTTGGTAACAAAGAGATATGATGAGTATAAAAATAAATAGGGCAATAAAGAGATAAAAAGATTTACGTAAAAAACTCTTTAAAAGAAAAAACTACGAGGCACCAAAAATAACTTTATTAATAAATAATAAAATAGAGCAATAAAGTTTGTTTCAAGTATATCCAAACCTAAGATTTAAAATAATTTTTGAAATGATTACATTTTAAAATGACTCAACTCTCCCCACTCTAATACTCCCTCGCTAAAAATAAACAATAAATGGACAGATTTATTACCAAGTTGGTTTTGTCCGTCAATCAGAACAAAATTAAGCTTGACAAAAAAAATTCAGCTCCCATGTGCCCACATGTGTCTGACCGATCAGGGGGCAACTTCGGCAATAGCGTAGGATAACAATAGCTTAAACGCATCTTCTTTTTTCAACATGCATGTGGAAGTTTTAGCTTGCTTGCCATATATATATTATATTCACATGGTTCAATCAACCAGAAACAATTAACAAATTTGTTCAAACAAAATGAATCCAGATTTTTTTGAGGCAGCTCGAGAAGGAGACATCAGGAAACTAGAAACACTACTCAGAGAGGACAGTTTCATCTTAGAGCGAAGTTGTTTAAATAGATCTGTTGAAATAATTCTTCACATTGCAGTATTTTCCGGCCAAAGAGAATTTGTGATAAAATTATTAAACAAGAAACCGGATTTAGCAACAAGGCTTAATCATGATGGTTTCAATGCTTTACACATTGCTTCTGCTAATGGGTTTGTGGAAATAGCAACGGATTTATTGAGGTTAAAAGCTGAGCCTGGAAGGAGTATAAGTAGCGACGGTAGAACCACTCTTCATTTCGCCGCTATAAATGGAAATGTTGGAGTTATCAGAGAAATGATCGATCTTTGTCCATCTTATAAGGACGATTTGACCTTAAGAGGTGAAACTGCTATTCATCTTGCTGTGAAAAATAGTCAATTTGAAGCTTTTAAGGTTATGGTGGAAATTCTCAAACAACATATTGTTGGAGAGCTTTTAAATGTTGGGGATGAAGATGGAAACTCTTTTCTACATTGTGCTGCTGCTAGGGGCCAGATTTAGGTGACTTTGCTCTTTCTTTACATATCTTTTATTCTACTTATTTGTGTATTTTATAGTTCTCGATTAGGATTCTTTCAAGTAATGATCTCTTAAGATCTACAAGTTTTTAATTATCTCTTCATATCCATGTGTTGGATAGTTTTTTGGAAATTTTGTTGTTCAGTTTACGTAGATCTTCTTCTATGAGATTCCGTGAAAGGTTTATGGATGGTTGTTTATGTTTGTAGTGTGTTACGCTACCCTTAGGTTAGCCCTTTTTTGACTCCGTGGTCTTTCTTTTTTCCCTTTGATGGAGTTCATCATTTTACATAATGTATTTGCTTCGCTCAGTCCATAGCTTCTTTGTCTTATGTACCTTGTGTTGGAATTGGATAAACTTATTTAGTTGCCCAAGCATGCATGTGTCAAGCTATTGAAAAAAAATGGATCAAAACATGAGTCACTAGAAGTTAAATAATGATGTGTTATGTATGGTGACACTTGTCAATAGATAGAAAGAAGGGAGTGATGAGTCTGAAGTAAAAGAAGGGAAATGTGACATGTGTTAAGGCAAGTGGCATGTGGCATGTAATAGTTAGGACATGTGTAGTTCGATTTATGAAGAAACTCTATAAAAGAGCTGTAGTCTGTAGGTATGAAAAATATAGAGATAAAAATGTAAGAGATTAAGTGATATGAGTGTAGGCAAGTATGCCTAAAAATTGTAGTGTGTATGTGTGGTAATAATAAAGCGTTATTATAGTGAGTTTATGAGTTTATATTTTAGTCAAGAGTTTCTTGACATGTAGTCACTAATTATTTTTCAATTTTCTAACATGGTATCCGAGCGGAGGTTTGTTCTTGAGCCATTTCGTGTCCAAGTCTCTTCTCCGAAAAAATCCTGAGTGAAAAAAGATCAAGTTTCAGAAATCTTCTGCTGCCCAAAAAAAGTGTTGCAAAAAAAGCTGTCTGAAGCACTGTCATAAATTGCACAAACAGTCGCAGTACGCCAAAATTGTTGCCTGAAAATCCAGAAGTGTTGCAGTAGCCTCCATACACCCAGAAAACAAATTTTCCAGAATTACAAGGAAAATTTCATTACTATTTTCCTTGCAGAGTCTGTTAAGAATCTAATAGTGATACACCAAAGTATTGCAATAGATTCAAAAGCGTTGCAAAATCGCTCGTAGTGAAAATTTGTGATACAGAGGAAATACCACTACGTTCAGTGTAATATGTATTATCGATTGAATAACTTTTTTGAGAGTTCGGTGAAGACTGCCAGATCTAGGTTCAGAAAGACTGCCAGATCTAGGAGAAGTTAGTGAAGTTTGCCAGAAGATGTACCTTGTGAAAGCTCTGTAATGAGCCCGGTAAAACATTGCCAAAAGAGCAGTGTTAGAAGAAGACTGCGAGTGAAGTAGCATTTGAAAGTCTGCTAGAGAAGCTGATATTGAAGGTGACAAGAGTGAACCTTTCTGTAGTAAATTGGTAATTTCAAAAATTTAATGAATTAACTTAAAATTAAGTTTAAGGAGGAGTGTTGGAATTGGATAAACTTAATTAGTTGCCCAAGCATGCACGTGTTAAGCTATTGAAGAAAAAATGGATCAAAACATGAGTCACTAGAAGTTAAATAATGATGTGTTATTTATGGTGCCACTTATCAATAGATAGAAAGAAGGGAGTGATGAGTTTGAAGTAAAAGAAGGGAAATGTGACACGTGTTAAGGCATGTGGCGTGTAATAGTTAGGACATGTGTAGTTTGTATTATGAAGAAACTCTATAAAAGAGTTGTAGTCCGTAGGTATGAACAATATAGAGACAAAAATGTAAGAGATTAAGAGATATGAGTGTAGGCAAGTATGCCTAAAAATTGTAGTGTGTATGTGTGGTAATAATAAAGCTTTGTTATAGTGAGTTTAAGAGTTTATCGATATGTAGTCGGTAATTATATTTCAATTTTCTAACATGGTATCAGAGTGGAGGTTCGTTCTTGAGCCATTTTATGTCCGAGTCTCTTCTCCGAAAAAATCTCAAGTGAAAAAAGATCAAGTTTCAGAAATCTTCTGCTGCCCAAAAAAAGTGTTGCAAAAAAAGCTGTCTAAAGCGTTGTCATAAATTGCACAAACTGTCGCAGTACTCTAAAAACATTGCCTGAAAATCTAGAAGTGTTGCAGTAGCCTCCATACGCCCAGAAAATAAATTTTCTAGAATTGCAAGGAAAATTTTGTTACTATTTTCCTTGCAGAGTCTGTCAAGAATCCAATAGTGATACACCAAAGTATTGCAATAGATTCAAAAGCATTGCAAAATCCCTCGTAGTGAAAATTTATGATACAGAGGAAATACCACTACATTCAGTGTTATGTGAATTATCGGTTGAATAACTCTATTGAGAGTACGGTGAAGACTGCCAGATCTAGTTTCAGAAAGACTGCCAGATCTAGGCGCAGTTAGCGAAGTTTGCCAGAAGATGTACCTTATGAAAGCTCTGTAATGAACCCTATAAAACATTGCCAAAAGAGCAGTGTTAGAAGAAGACAGCGAGTGAAGCAACATTTGAAAGTCTGCTAGAGAAGCAGATATTGACGGTCACAAGTGTGAACCTTTCTGCATTATATTGGCAATTTAAAAAATTTAATGAATTAACTAAAAATTAAGTTTAAGGGGGAGTGCTGGAATTGGATAAACTTAATTAGTTGCCCAAGCATGCACGTGTCAAGCTATTAAAGAAAAAATGGATCAAAACATGAGTCACTAGAAGTTAAATAATGATGTGCTATGTATGGTGATGCTTGTCAATAGATGGAAAGAAGGGACTGATGAGTTTGAAGCAAAAGAAAGGATATGTGACACGTGTTAAGGCATGTGGCATGTAATAGTTAGGACATGTGTAGTTTGTATTATGAAGAAACTCTATAAAAGAGTTGTGGTCCGTAGGTATGAAAAATATAGAGATAAAAATGTATGAGATTAAGAGATATGAGTGTAGGCAAGTATTCCTAAAAATTGTAGTGTGTATGTGTGGTAATAATAAAGCTCTATTATTGTGAGTTTATAAGTTTATATTTTAGTCAAGAGATTATTGACATGTAGTCGCTAATTATTTTTCAATTTTCTAACATGGTATCAGTGCGGAGGTTCGTTCTTGAGCCATTTCGTGTCCAAGTCTCTTCTCCAGAAAAATCTCGAGTGAAAAAGATCAAGTTTCAAAAATCTTCTGCTGCCCAAAAAAAGTGTTGCAAAAAAAGCTGTCTAAAGCAATATCATAAATTGCACAAACTGTCGGAGTACGCTAAAAATGTTGCCTGAAAATCCAGAACTGTTGCAGTAGCCTCCATACGCCCAGAAAACAAATTCCCTAGAATTGCAAGGAAAATTTCGTTACTGTTTTCCTTGTAGAGTCTGTCAAGAATCCAATAGTGATGCACCAAAGGATTGCTATAGATTCAAAAGCATTGCAAAATCCCCTATAGCGAAAAATTTGTGATATAGAGGAAATACCACTACATTCAGTATTATATGAATTATCGGTTGAAGAACTCTGCTGAGAGTTCAGTGAAGACTGCCACATCTAGGAGCAGTTAGTGAAGTCTGCCAGTAGATACAGCTTGTGAAAGCTCTGCAATGAGCCCGATAAAACATTTCCAAAAAGCAGTGTTAAAAGAAGACTACGAGTGAAGCAGCGTTTGAAAGTCTGCTAGAGAAGCAGATATTGAAGGTCATAAGTATGAACCTTTCTGCTGTAAATTGGTAATTTCAAAAATTTAATGAATTAACTGAAAATTAAGTTTAAGGGGGAGTGTTGGAATTGGATAAACTTAGTTAGTTTCCCAAGCTTGCACGAATCAAGCTATTGAAGAAAAAATGGATCAAAACATGATCACTAGAATTTAAATAATGATGTGTTATGTATGGTGACACTTGTAAATAGATAGAAAGAAGGGAGTGATGAGTTTGAAGTAAAAGAAGGGAAATGTGACACGTGTTAAGGCATGTGGCATGTAATAGTTAGGACATGTGTAGTTTGTATTATGAAGAAACTCTACAAAAGAGTTGTAGTCCTTAGGTATGAAAAATATAGAGACAAAAATGTAAGAGATTAAGTGATATGAGTGTAGGGAAGTATGCCTAAAAATTATAGTGTGTATGTGTGGAAATAATAAACCTTTATTATAGTGAGTTCATAAGTTTATATTTTAGTCAAGAGTTTATCGATACGTAATTGTTACTTTTTTTCTATTTTCTAACATGGTATCAGAGCGGAGGTTTATTCTTGAGCCATTTCGTGTGCAAGTCTCTTCTCCGAAAAAATCCCAAGTGAAAAAAGATCAAGTTTCAGAAATCTTTTGCAGTCCAAAAAAAGTGTTGCAAAAAAAGCTGTCTAAAGCGTTGTCATAAATTGCGCAAACTGTCGCAGTATAACAAAAATATTGTCTGAAAATCCAGAAGTGTTGCAGTAGCCTCCATACGCCCAGAAAACAAATTTTCTAGAATTGCAAGGAAAATTTCATTACTGTTTTCCTTGCAGAGTCTGTCAAGAATCCAATAGTGATGCACCAAAGTATTGCAATAGATTCGAAAGCGTTGCAAAATCCCCTGTAGTGAAAATTTTGTGATACAGAGGAAATACCACTACATTCAGTGTTATGTGAATTTTTGATTGAATAACTCTATTGAAAGTTCAGTGAAGACTGCCAGATCTAGGTTCAGAATGACTGCTAGATCTAGGAGCATTTACTGAAGTCTACCAGAAGATATAGCTTGTGAAAGCTCTATAATGAGCCCGGTAAAACATTGCCAAAAGAGCAGTGTTAGAAGAAGACTGCGAGTGAAGCAGCGTTTGAAAGTCTGCTAGAGAAGCAGATATTGAAGGTCACAAGTGTGAACCTTTCTATAGTAAATTGGTAATTTAAAAAATTTAATGATTTAACTAAAAATTAAGTTTAAGGGGGAGTGTTCGAATTGGATAAACTTAATTAGTTGCCCAAGCATGCACGTGTCAAGCTATTGAAGAAAAAATTTATCAAAACATGAGTCACCAGAAGTTAAATAATGATGTGTTATGTATGGTGACACTTGTCAATAGATAGAAAGAAGGGAGTGATGAGTTTGAAGTAAAAGAAGGGAAATGTGACACGTGTTAAGGCATGTGGCGTATAATAGTTAGGACATGTGTAGCTTGTATTATGAAGAAACTCTATAAAAGATTTGTAGTCCATAGGTATTAAAAATATAGAGACAAAAATGTGAGAGATTAAGCGAAAGTGTAGGCAGGTATGCCTCAAAATTGAAGTGTGTATGTGTAGTAATAATAAAGCTTTATTATAGTGAGTTTATGAGTTTATATTTTACTCAAGAGTTTATCGATATGTAGTCGTTAATTATTTTTCAATTTTCTAACATGGTATCAGTGCAGAGGTTCGTTCTTGAGCCATTTCATGTCCAAGTCTCTTCTCTGAAAAAATCCCGAGTGAAAGAGATCAAGTTTCAGAAATCTTCTGCTGCCTAAAAAAACTGTTGTAAAAAAAGCTGTCTAAAGCGTTGTCATAAATTGCACAAACTGTCGCCGTACGCTAAAAATGTTGCCTGAAAATCCAGAAGTGTTGAAGTAGCCTCCATACGCCCAGAAAACAAATTTCCTACAATTGCAATGAAAATTTTGTTACTATTTTCCTTACAGAGTTTGTCAAGAATCAAATAGTGATGCACTAAACTATTGCAATAGATTCAAAAGCGTTGGAAAATCCCTTATAGTGAAAAATTTGTGATACAGAGGAAATACCACTACATTCAGTGTTATGTGAATTATCGGTTGAAGAACTCTACTGAGAGTTCAGTGAAGACTGCTAGATCTAGGTTCAGAAAGACTGCCAGATCTAGGAGCAGTTAGTGAGGTCTGCCAAAAGATGCAGCTTGTGAAAGCTCTGTAATGAGCCCAGTAAAACATTGCCAAAAAAGTGGTGTTAGAAGAATACTACGAGTGAAGCAGCGTTTAAAAGTCTGCTAGAGAAGCAGATATTGAAGTTCACAAGTGTGAACCTTTCTGCAGTAAATTGGTAATTTAAAAAATTTAATGAGTTAACTGAAAATTAAGTTTAAGGGGGAGTGTTGGAATTGGATAAACTTAATTAGTTGCCCAAACATGCACGTGTCATGCTATTGAAGAAAAAATGGATCAAAACATGAGTCACTAGAAGTTTAAATAATGATGTGTTATGTATGGTGACACTTGTGAATAGATAGAAAGAAGGGAGCGATGAGTTTGAAGTAAAAGAAGGGAAATATGACACATGTTAAGGCTTGTGGCATGCAATAGTTAGGACATGTGTAGTTTGTATTATGAAGAAACTCTATAAAAGAGTTGTAGTCCTTAAGTGTGAAAAATATAGAGACAAAAATGTAAGAGATTAAGTGATATGAGTATAGGCAAGTATGCCTAAAAATTGTAGTGTGTATGTGTGGTAATAATAAAGCTTTATTATAGTGAGTTTATGAGTTTATATTTTAGTCGAGAGTTTATCGACATGTAGTCGTTAATTATTTTTTGATTTTCTAACATGGTATCAGAGCGGAGGTTCGTTCTTGAGCCATTTCGTGTCCAAGTCTCTTCTCCGAAAAAATCTCGAGTGAAAAAAGATCAAGTTTCAGAAATCTTCTGCTGCCCAAAAAAGGTGTTGCAAAAAAAGTTGTCTAAAGCGTTGTCATTAATTGCACAAACTGTCGCAGTATGCCAAAAATGTTGCCTGAAAATCCAGAAGTGTTGCAATAGCCTCCATGCGCCCCGAAAACAAATTTACTAGAATTGCAAGGAAAATTTCGTTACTATTTTCCTTGCGGAGTCTGTCAAGAATCCAATAGTGATCCGCCAAAGTATTGCAATAGATTCAAAATCGTTGCAAAATCCCCTGTATTGAAAAATTTATGATATAGAGGAAATACCACTACATTCGGTGTTATGTGAATTATCGGTAGAAGAACTCTGTTAAGAGTTCAGTGAAGACTGCTAGATCTAGGTTCAGAAAGACTGCCAGATCTAGGAGCAGTTAGTGAAGTCTGCCAGAAGATGCACCTTGTGAAAGCTCTATAATGAGCCCGGTAAAACATTGCCAAAAGAGCAATGTTAGAAGAAGACTGCGAGTGAAGCAGCGTTTGAAAGTCTGCTAGAGAAGCGGATATTGAAGGTCACAAGTGTGAACCTTTCTGCAGTAAATTGGTAATTTCAAAAATTTAATGAATTAACTGAAAATTAAGTTCAAGGGGGAGTGTTGGAATTGGATAAACTTAATTAGTTGCCCACGAATGCACGTGTCAAGCTATTGAAGAAAAAATGAATCAAAACATGAGTCACTAGAAGTTAAATAATGATGTGTTATGTATGGTGACACTTATCAATAGATAGAAAGAAGGGAGTGATGGGTTTGAAGTAAAAGAAGGGAAATGTGACACGTGTTAAGGCATGTGGCATATGATAGTTAGGACATGTGTAGTTTGTATTATGAAGAAACTCTATAAAAGAGTTGTAGTCCGTAGGTATGAAAAATATAGAGCCAAAAATGTAAGAGATTAAGTGATATGAGTGTAGGCAAGTATGCCTAAAAATTACAGTGTGTATGTGTTGTAATAATAAAGCTTTATTATAGTGAGTTTATGAGTTCATATTTTAGTCAAGACTTTATCGACATGTAGTCGTTAATTATTTTATGATTTTCTAACATGGTATCAGAGCGGAGGTTCGTTCTTGAGCCATTTCGTGTCCAAGTCTCTTCTCCAAAAAATCCCGAGTGAAAAAAGATCAAGTTTCAGAAATCTTCTGCTGTCCAAAAAAAGTGTTGCAAATAAAGCTTTCTAAAGCGTTGTCATAAATTGCACAAACTGTCGCAGTACGCCAAAAATGTCGCCTGAAAATCTAGAAGTGTTGTAGTAGCCTCCATACGTCGAGAAAATAAATTTTCTAGAATTGCAAGGGAAATTTCGTTACTGTTTTCCTTGCAGAGTCTGTCAAGAATCCAATAGTGCTCCACCAAAGTATTGCAATAGATTCAAAAGCGTTGCAAAATCCCTTGTAGTGAAAATTTTGTGATACAGAGGAAATACCACTACATTCAGTGTTATGTGAATTATCGGTTGAAGAACTTTGTTGAGAGTTCAGTGAAGATTACCAGATCTAGGTTTAGAAAGACTGCCAGATCTAGGAGTAGTTAGTTAAGTTTGCCAGAAGATGCAGCTTGTGAAAGCTCTATAATGAGCCCGGTAAATCATTCCCAAAAGAGCAATGTTAGAAGAAGACTGCGAGTGAAGTAGCGTTTGAAAGTCTGCTAGAGAAGCTGATATTGAAGGTCACAAGTGTGAACCTTTCTGCAGTAAATTGGTAATTTCAAAAATTTAATAAATTAACTGAAAATTAAATTTAAGGGGGAGTGTTGGAATTGGATAAACTTAATTAGTTGCCCACGAATGCACGTGCCAAGCTATTGAAGAAAAAATGAATCAAAACATGAGTCACTAGAAGTTAAATAATGATGTGTTATGTATGGTGACACTTATCAATAGATAGAAAGAAGGGAGTGATGAGTTTGAAGTAAAAGAAGGGAAATGTGACACGTGTTAAGGCATGTGGCATGTAATAGTTAGGACATGTGTAGTTTGTATTATGAAGAAACTCTATAAAAGAGTTGTAGTCCGTAGGTATGAAAAATATAGAGCCAAAAATGTAAGAGATTAAGTGATAGGAGTGTAGGCAAGTATGCCTAAAAATTACAGTGTGTATGTGTTAGTAATAATAAAGCTTTATTATAGTGAGTTTATGAGTTTATATTTTAGTCAAGACTTTATCGACATGTAGTCGTTTATTATTTTTTAATTTTCTAACATGGTATCAGAGCGGAGGTTCGTTCTTGAGCCATTTCGTGTCCAAGTCTCTTCTCCGAAAAATCCCGAGTGAAAAAAGATCAAGTTTCAGAAATCTTCTGCTGTCCAAAAAAAGTGTTGCAAATAAAGCTTTCTAAAGCGTTGTCATAAATTGCACAAACTGTCGCAGTACGCCAAAAATGTCGCCTGAAAATCCAGAAGTGTTGTAGTAGCCTCCATACGTCGAGAAAACAAATTTTCTAGAATTGCAAGGAAAATTTCGTTACTGTTTTCCTTGCAGAGTCTGTCAAGAATCCAATAGTGCTCCACCAAAGTATTGCAATAGATTCAAAAGCGTTGCAAAATTCCTTGTAGTGAAAATTTTGTGATACAGAGGAAATACCACTACATTCAGTGTTATGTGAATTATCGGTTGAAGAACTTTGTTGAGAGTTCAGTGAAGATTACCAGATCTAGGTTTAGAAAGACTGCCAGATCTAGGAGTAGTTAGTTAAGTTTGCCAGAAGATGCAGCTTGTGAAAGCTCTATAATGAGCCCGGTAAATCATTCCCAAAAGAGCAATGTTAGAAGAAGACTGCGAGTGAAGTAACGTTTGAAAGTCTGCTAGAGAAGCTGATATTGAAGGTCACAAGTGTGAACCTTTCTGCAGTAAATTGGTAATTTCAAAAATTTAATGAATTAACTGAAAATTAAGTTTAAGGGGGAGTGTTGGAATTGGATAAACTTAATTAGTTGCCCACGAATGCACGTGTCAAGCTATTGAAGAAAAAATGAATCAAAACATGAGTCACTAGAAGTTAAATAATGATGTGTTATGTATGGTGACACTTATCAATAGATAGAAAGAAGGGAGTGATGAGTTTGAAGTAAAATAAGGGAAATGTGTAGTTTGTATTACGAAGAAACCCTATAAAAGAGTTGTAGTCCGTAGGTATGAAAAATATAGAGACAAAAATGTAAGAGATTAAGTGATATGAGCGTAGACAAATATGCCTAAAAATTGTAGTGTGTTTGTGTGGTAATAATAAAGCTTTATTATAGTGAGTTTATGAGTTCATATTTTAGTCAAGAGTTTATCGACATGTAGTCGTTAATTATTTTTCGATTTTCTAACACCTTGTTGCTTTTAGTCTAATGAAACTTATACGATGAAATTCAAACATCTTTGTACCAAAAGTCTCTCAAAAATCTAACTCACTTATTCCCCTTCTAGACGCTAAGATTTCTTCTTGAACGTCCGATTAACAAAGAGATGATCCAGATAAATATGAAGAACAAGAATGGATTAACCGCCCTGGACTTGTTTAACATAGTGCAGAAAATGGTTAAGTCGGGCCGCATTGACAATCACGAGCTCACACAATTGCTTCAGCTGGCAAGCGGAACCACTTCTAATTTACACAATTTTATAATCCAAGTTTCCAATTCTAACAGGCAAAGATCAGACTTTTCTGCTGGTAATTTCTTAAAGAAGCTCCTAGGGCTCCTAAATCCATTAAAATTTTGGAGAAAATTGGTGGAAGAAGTTAAAAAATCTATGCAAGAAACACGAAATGCATTGATGATTGTAGCGACACTTATCGCGACAATAACTTATCAGCCTATCCTGAATCCTCCTGGAGGTATTTACGCAGATGAAGAAAATAATGAATCTTATGCCAATATATCAACAATCCCATTTCAATTTTATGTTTACATGGTTCCGAACTCAATTGGGTTTCTCGTGTCAATTGCTGTTATCAGTTCGATGATTCACAAGTTTCCACTCTCGTCGTTACTTGGGTTAGCGACGAGATGTATAGTTGCTAGCTATGTTTGTGGGTTTCTTCTTATTAGTCCCACAAGTATATCTTCTACAAATCTTACTCTGCTCAGTGTAGGATGTGTTGTTTTGGTGGACATTGCGCGTTTAATATACGACGTTTCTTGGAAATGTTACACTCAGATTAATGGATCCTACCGCTGACCGAGTCATAGATATGGGTGCTGATATGATGGTTTTTATTCTCCTTGAGCATTGTGGTCCAAGCATATGAGGAATCTTTGGTTAATTTCTCAACTCTATTATCTTATTTTACAGATGTATTTGCGTTGAATTTGTTTCCTTAAAATATGAATTAATGTTGTTTTTACGTTCAAAATATACACCAATTTTATTTTGGTATGGACTGATGTTTTCGGCAATGCAAACAGGGTTTATGAGAGAGACACAAACTCAAGTTTGGTTTCAAATGAATTGTGAAAAATCTTAAATGTATAACTATGGATTGAATAGATTCAATTCAACGAAAATACTTGTCATTTAATTATCAAATACAAAGCTATTAACTTTTCAATCAGTGTGGCTTTCTTCCAGGCTTAATTTTACCCATATCATTCACAAACTATCACTGTTTTCCAATATAATACATACATAACTTTTGTTACAGTTACTTATATACCTGGACTCAATGGTGACTTCTAGCAAAAGTAAGTTGTTCCTAAATTTGGTGTCCTCTTCCATATATTTCATTAAGTTTTTATAGTAGAGAAAATAGAAAAAGTAAGAGAAATTGAAAAAATAATAAAAAAAATAAAAAATATCCCATGTCAATAATTGAATGAAAAACATAAAACGAGAAAAAAATTTGGGGACATATTATTTTTTCCGTAACTTCCAATAGATTATATTGTAGATATGATTTGCTATCGGTGTAAAGTGTAAACTATGACACATTAGTGTTTTAACCTTTTCAATAGGGCAAATGCATCAATAGCCTTCTTAAATTGACCTGTTTTGCCGGATGCCATCCCAAACTCCTAAAAGTTTTAGGTAGTCCTTTAGTAAAAACGAACCACTTAACTCATTGAAAACGAATTTCTCAGTCACATGTTGGAGAATATATTACACGAATATATTACACTCACAAAGCATGTCCAAGTTTGTAAAGTAAAATAAAAAATTCTTCAATAATTAGATTTTCATTAAATTTTTACTTAAAACTTCTCTCAAAGCTTCACTTTCCATGGCTATTCAGGGGAGGAGTTCATGGTTTAGAAAAGAGAAATACATGGATTTAACAACTTTCCAAATCAATAAACACAATTTACTCAACTAAAATAATTAAGGGTAAACTTAAAAAACATGATATATTTGACTGTTTTGTAAAAAGGTTAATGTGTATTTTTTTTTGTAAAAGGAGTGGTTTCAAAAGTTAATATAAGAAGGAAAAAATATTTTCATTAAAGATAACAATGTTATAGAAGATATTTCAAGCAATTCGACATTCATATAATTTAACAATATTATATAAGAATTAAAAATTAAAATTTGATTAATTCTAGAAAATTTTCATTTTGTTACGACTTTTCTAAAAGTTATTATCACATTTTAATTAAAAAATATTTGCACTTGTTAAAAAAAAATTTAAAATTTATCACTAAGGTGTATTATAGTTTATTAGCTAAACTACAAACTTCATTTCAAAATGATAAGATTACGCTTTTCAAATTGGAAAAAAAAATTTCTAACTTTTACAACCACATACACTATTTTAAAAAAATTCACAAAGACTTTTTTTCAAAACAGTAAAAGAACATGACATATTTTTTAAGTTTACCTAATAATCAATAACTCAAAATCCAACTCAAAACAGAAATGATAGTGTAGCAGAAGTTGGTGCTTACTCATTGAAACATTCATCATACACTTAATCTGCAAATACTCATCTATTAACAACATCAAATCTCCTTGGCAGCCATTCAACAACCAAATATTATCAAAATTAAAGAAAAGAAGTAATTCACAAACCAAATAATGCAAATACCTTATGTTATTAGCAAGTAAGAACTTCGTCAGGCTTATCGTCGGAGGAATAGGAGCTGTCATTTGGAATCACACCGCCGTCAATCGCCACCATATTCTCTTCCTGTAAGCCGACGCTGGTGGCTAATGGATCATTGTGAGACAGAGATTCGAAAATCAGAGTTGCTAATAAGCTGAAAGCCATGGCGGAGAGGTGTTCAATCACGTCGGCCTCCATATCCTCATAATCAAATCTAAATCCCCTAATCGTCATTTCCATTTAAAATGAACATCGTTTTACGTGAAAGGCTGTAGGTTTCCATTATTTGATTTTGGTTGTAGGTTTTCATTGTTTGAGTTTTTAGAATGAAATGGTGGGGTTTCATCTAAGTGGTTTCATTCATAGATGATAAGTGGAAATATGCATTGATAGATCATGCTTTTATGTGTAAGTTTTTTATAATATAAACCTGTGTGGCCTATGTGTATAATGCATCCCGGTTTAATATTATATGTCACTTTGTGTGATGGTCGCAAAGTATTATGGACATTAAATCGGTTAGAGTTTTAATTCCCTTCTCTATATATAAATTGGCATAAAAGTAAAAGATTGGATTAGGGCAAGAAAACATGCATGAATGCAATAAAGGTCACGAACGTGACACGCTGTTTTCCTCCCTGCGAATTTGTTCATCATAACTGCTATTTAACAGCTGATAATCGCCATAATTACTGTTATGGATATGGCACTGTTTCACCGACCAATAGGAATGAAGAATTGTAACTCTTCACTCCTATAAATAGGGGGATTCTGGACAGATAATTAAGAGATTCATTTTTCATTAAAAGAAAGTGCAGTAAATGGTTCTATGGATGATGAACGCGAGTGGAGATATGGTCCAAAATTATGTTTGATCATAACCGATATAAAGAACATACTAAAGGGATTCCATGTAGACTCCACTCACAGTTTCAATCTTTTGTTTCTCTCATAATCAAGAGGCCGATTAAAGAAAGTAAAGAAGAAAGAGAGAGTCGTACTCTTCGCCATGGATCAAAAATTCTATTTCTCTTTGTAATGGATCAACACATGTAAAGGTACGCTTCGCTTAATCATTAATAATTTATTGTTCTTATAATTCAATTCTAGACAGTTGGTCTTGGGAAATTATCCCGATTATAGTTTATGAATTGTGGTTGTTATAAATTTCATTATCAAAATTGTTACGAAATTATAAAAGTTCTTACATTATGTGCTTTAAATAAAAAAAATAGTGTTTTATCATATTTATCAATAAGAAACACGTGACGGTGTCATTGGAAGTTTTATTGTAGAAATGTGCAAAGCGTGTTAGTATTCTAGTGTAATTGGATTAACTAGTTGACCAATGCGATCATGACGTTTCATCAAATAAGTAGGGAGAGTGTGGAGTGCACACTTGTTCGAGTTCGGTTACAATTTTGGGGGGTCCGGGGGCAGAGCCCCCGGGTGCGGGGTCTAAGGGGCAGCACCCCTTGGCAGGGTCTGAGGGGCGGCAGCCCCTAGCAGAACGTATCCTTTGAAAAATTCATCCAAAAATGAATTTTGGACCTAAAACGATGTGTCTTTTCCGACACAGATGAAACCAGAAAAATCATGTCTTTTTTACATGCCTGTTACCTGAAATAACATGTCTCTTGGACATGCCTGTTGATTTTTTTTGCTATTTATATAACCAAAAATGAAATTGGCAACATATAGATTTTTGGTTGATTTCTTTTCTTCACAGTAAATCAAATTCTGGTTCTTGATTAATTTCTAATTTTATCCGATTGAAAGTTTGGTGAACTGACCAAATAAATTTCAATCTGACAGCATATTTGCGACTTTAAAATCGTCCAAGTAAACCCTAAATTCCAACAAAGATTAAAATTTATTTTTCTGAAGATGTCGAATGGTGAAACTGCTAAGGAGATGTCCAATAAGTTTGCAAAACTGGACAAGTTTGAGGGTTGGGATTTTTGAAGATGGCAGAAGAAGATGCATTTTCTATTGATAACACTGAAAGTGGTTTATGTTCTGAGTACTCCCATGCTAGAAATCATAGAGAATGAAATTGTGGAGCAGACAAGGAAGCACTATAAATGGGAGAATGATGATTACATTTGTCGTGCGCACATTCTGAACGGTATGTCTGATTCCCTCTTCGACATATATCAAAACGTTGAATCTGCAAAAGAACTATGGATTCTTTGGAATCAAAGTATATGGCAGAGGATGCTTCTAGCAAGAAGTTTCTGGTCAGTAATTTCATCGATTATAGGATGGTTGATATTAGACCGGTCATGGAACAATATAATGAATTATTAAGGATTCTCAGACAATTTGTTCAACATGACATGAAGATGGATGAATCCATTTCTGTTTCTAGTATCATTGACAAACTGCCACCATCTTGGAGAGATTTCAAGCATACATTGAAATATAATAAAGAAGAGTTGACTCTGGTTCAACTTGGCAGTCATCTTAAGATCGAAGAATCCTTAAGGGTTCAAGAGATTGACAATAATTCTAATAGCAAGAATCAAGTTGGTATTGTTTCTGTAAACATGGTTGAAGAAGGTGGATTTTCTAAGAATCCAAACAGTGACAAAGGAAGTAAATGTAAGTTTAAAGGAAATAACAATAAGTTCTCCAACAAGAAGCCTAAAGTGGCATGTTGGAAGTGTGGCAATCCTAGTCATTTCAAGAAGGATTATTGAGTTGGTAAAGGGAAGAATAATTCTGGTCTGAGTGGATCTAAGGATCCTGAAAAGCAACAAGGTCAGATTTTAATGCAAAATTTTAATTCTAATCAGAATTATGTGTCTCTAATATCTGAGGCATTTTATGTGCAGGATGATGATGTTGCTTGGTGGATTGATTCGATGCCAAGTCATGTTTGTAAGGATCTTTGTTGGTTTAAAGATTTTCATCCAATCTAAGATGGATCTATATTAAAGATGGGAAATATTGCGACTGAACCAATCAAAGGACTTAGAAAATTGGATCTTGTCATTACTTCTAGAAAATGTATTTGTTTAAGTAGTGTATTGTATGTTCCTGGGATTCAAAAGAGTCTATTGTCTGGTGTTGTATTAAATAACTGTGGGTACAAACAAGTGTACGAAAGTGGCAAGTATATCTTGTAGAAACACAGTACTTTTGTAGGATTTGGATATTTATGTAATGGTATGTTTATGTTAAATGTTAAAGTTTGTTTTAGTGATCAATCTGCTTTTATGCTCTCTTCTAATGGTAGTAAATTTTTGAATAAATCAGAATTATAGCATGCTAGACTAGGACATGTACATTATAAAAGATTAAAAGATATGTCTAAAATGAGCCTTATACCTGCCATTGATATACACTGTGAGAAATGTAAAACTTGAATGTTGATAAAGATAACCAAAAAACCTTTTGAGAAATGTAATATTAACCAAAAGTCTAATGTATTGGATCTAATACATAGTGACTTGTGCGATTTTTACTCTACACCTTCGATAGGAAATAAAAAGTACGTTATTACTTTTATTGATGATGCATCTAGATTTTGTTATGATTATCTATTGCATTGAAAGGATGAAGCTCTTGATAAATTTAAAATCTATAAACAAGAGGTAGAGCTACATTAAAGTAATTTCATTAAAAGTTTACGTACTGATAGGGGAGGTGAGTATTATGATCTAGCATATTTTCAATCTGCTGGTATAATACATCAAACCATAGCTCCCTATACACCACAACAAAATGGTATGGTTAATTCTTTATTGTCCTATTCAGGTCTAAGTGAAGGATTCTGGGGTGAGGCTATGCTAACAGCCTGTTATTTATTAAATAAAATTCCTAATAACAGGAATAAAATTACCCCCTATGAATGTTGGTTTAAAAAGCCACCAAAGTTGAGTTTTCTAAGAGTCTGGGGTTGTAGAGCAGTGGTAAGAACCACTAAATTGAAATATGAAACTTGGGTGAAAGAGGTATAGATTGTATCTTCATTGGGTGTGCAGGGCATTCCCATGCATATAAGTTCTACGTAATGGAATTTAATGACTATGTACTTGTGAACTCAGTTATAGAGTCAAGAGATGTTATTTTTTATGAAGATAGATTTACATCCATATCTAGACCAAAAGACATGATTCAGAATTCATGAAGTGAGAACTCAGTTCATTTTGAAGGTTTATCTGGTGGAAATGTTTCCTTGCCTATACCATTTAGGAAAAGTACTAGGGCAAGAAAAGCTAAATCTTTTGGAGATGGCTTTCATCTTTATTTAGTTGAAGGATCAAGGGATGAGGTTAAGTATCAATATCAATATTGTTTCATTGTTGAAGAGGATCCAAAAACATTTAATATAGCTATGACTTCAAGGGATGTTGCATTCTAGAAAGAAGCAATCCAGGATGAGATGGACCCTATCATACACAATAATACATGGGAATTGTGTGATTTACCACTCAGTTGTTAACCACTAGGAAATAGGTGGATCTTCAAAGAGAAAATGAAAGTGGACGGTACCATAGATAAGTATAAAGCCAGATTGGTTATCCAAGGCTTTAGGCAAAAAAAAAGGAATTGACTTTTTTGATACTTATGCTCCTATTCTGAGGACTTCTACTATTAGGTTATTGATAGCTCTAGCAGCTGTACGTAACCTTGTGATTCATCAAATGGATGTAAAATCTGCATTCCTAAATGGTGAATTACATGAGGAAACATATATGAAACAACCGGAAGGGTTTGTTGTGTCAGGTTGTGAAAACAAGGTATGCAAGTTGAAGAAATCCTTATATGGACTAAAATGAGCACCGAAAGCTTGGCAACAAAATTTGATGATGTGGTTTTGTCTAACGGTTTTCATATCAACCAAGCAGACAAATTTGTATATAGCAAGCTTGATACTTCTGGTAAAGGAGTTATAATTTGTTTATACGTGAATGAAATTTTGATTTTTTGCACTGACCAAAATCAAGTTGATAAAATGAAGAAATTCTTGTCATCTAGTTTTGAAATGAATGATTTAGAGGAGGCTGAGGTGATTCTTGGTATAAGAATTAAGCGGAAGAACAATGTTATTTCAATTTCTCAATCTCACTATATTGAGAAGATTTAGAATAAATTCAACTTTAAGGATTGTTCTCGAGTTAGCACTCCAATAGATCCTTGTCTTAAGCTTCTACCTAACAAAGGTGTTGTAGTATATCAACTTGAATACTCTAGAGCCATTGGCAGTCTAATGTATGTCATGATTAGCACTAGGCTTGATATAGCCTTTGCTATTGGAAAACTTAGTAGGTATACTGGTAATCCTAATTCACATCATTGGCAAGCTTTAAGCTGAGTATTCAAGTACTTAAAAGGAGCCAAGGATTATAGTTTGACTTATACTGGATTTCCTTCAATTTTTTAGGGTTATTTGGATGCAAGTTATATATCGAATGAAGAAGATAGTGTTTTACTAACTGAAATGATCTTTTAGAAAAAAGAATGATTTGCAATTTTTGTGCATTGTATTCACTGTGATTATAGACCATTATATAGGGGAATATACATAAGTGTACATGGAAGAAATCCCTTTACATGGAAAGGAAATAACTCAGAATATATATAAAATAAATCTGTTCACATTTTGTGTATTTGGTAAGTCTGTGTATTTTGGAAGTGATGATTTAGAATCTGATCCCTGATTCTTCTTTATTCCTTTCTAACACTCCCCCTCAAGTTGAGTAGTGGGGTCTCCAATGCACAACTTGTCCAAGATTTCCTTAAACACTGTTCCATTAACGGCTTTAGTCAGGATATCTGCCAACTTATCTTTGGATCTAATGAAGGGTATTTTTACAATTCCTGCTTTAATTTTTTCTTTGATAAAATGCCTATCTACCTCCATATGTTTTATTTGATCATGTTGTACTGGATTCTCAGAAATTCGGATGGTTGCCTGAATATCGCAGCTTATCTCACATACTTTTATTGTTGGAAAACCAATTTCAGTTAGTAGCTTTTATAGCCACAAAATCTCTATTAGCCCTCGAGCTATTCCCCAAAAATCTGCCTCTGCGCTTGATAATGCTACTACCTTTTACTTGTTACTCCTCCATGTGACTAAATTTCCTCCTACAAGGGTGAAATAGCCTAATGTTGATCTTCGATCAACTGGATTTCTTGTCGAGTCAGCATCAATGTATCCTTGAATATCCAAGTGTCCATGTGCTTTAAAGAGGACTCCATGTCCGTTTATGCCTTTGAGATATCTTATGATTCTCCATTCAACTTCCATGTGATCTGCTTATGGTTGATGCATAAACTGACTTACTACTCCACCGCATATGATACATATGGTCTGGTATGAGAGAGATATATCAGTTTGCCTACCAGTCGCTGATATCTCTCTTTATCAGCCAGATTCACCCCTTCTAGTACCTTTAGCCCATGGTTTACCACTATAGGAGTTTCAGCAGGTTTACAGTTCAACATCCCAATCTCGGCTAATAGATCTAGGATATATTTCTTTTGACAAATGAAGATGCCTTTCTTTGATCTTAGCCTAGGAAATATTTTAATCTCCCCAAGTCTTTCATCTCGAATTCTGTGAACAGATTTTCCCTCAACTTGGTGATTTCTTCTCTATCAATCCCTGTAGTGATCATGTCATCAGCATAGATAATTAAGTAAGTTACAAGTTTACGTCTTTGTTTAAGAAATAAGGTGTGGTCGGAATTGCTCTATCTGAAACCATATTTCTTAATTGCTAGTGTAAATCTTCCAAACCAAGCCCGAGATGACTATTTTAGTCTATAAAGAGATTTCTTCAATCGACATACATCGCCCTGCTCGAACTTTTCCTTAAATCCTAGTGGAGCCTCCATATAGACTTCTTCCTTCAAATCTTCATGCAAGAAGGCATTTTTGACATCAAACTGGTGCAATAGCCAACCTTTATTTGCTGCTATTGAGAATAACACACGAATGGTGTCAATTTTTTACTGCTGGTGAGAATGTTTCTGGGTAGTCAAGGCCGTACATGTGGGTGTATCCTTTTGCTACCAACCTTGCTTTGTATGTTTTGACTGATCTGTCTACTTTATATTTTATAGTAAAGACCCAATGACATCCAACTAGTCTTTTCCTGTATGTAGGGTGCATTTCTCCCATGTGTTGTTTCTGTTGAGTGCATCAATTTTATCTTTCATAGCATTCAACCATTTGATAGATCCCAATGCTTGTTCGGTTGAGCTTGGGATATCTTCTTCACACAAAGCCATGACAAAGGATTTTGCTTCTTTAGTTAGACTCCTCCTTATAATGTGTGCAATTAAATATCTAGACCTTCGAACTTCTTTTTCTGGAGAATATTTTTTCGGAGGAATCCCTCTGTTCCTCCTAGAGGGTAATGCAAACTGTTCCTCATTCTTAGTGTCATATTCTATCTCCTATTCTATGAGAATTTCATGGTCATTATGATTAATTTGAACATCACAAGGTTCAATCCTTACCTCAGACACCAGGTCGGGTTGAGTATCTTCTGTGACACTAGGCTCCGCAGACTTTACTAACACTATAGAAGTATGCCAATGGTATTATTTCTACTTACAGTGGTACTATCTCTACTCTATGGAATTACTATCTCAGGAAGCCAACTGAGTGTATCCACATAGTCCATCTCCCCCTGACCACTGAGTTGGGTATCATAGTAATACTCAGTTTTCAGGAAGTTGCAATTCATCATAGTAAACATGTGACAAGTTTTGGGGTTATAACATCTATGTCCCTTTTGATTAATACCATATCCAATAAAAACAGATTTTTTTATCGCATAGGGTCAAGTTTAGTTTGTTCTATTTTAGGAATATGGATAAAGACAGAACAACCAAAGATCCGAGGTTGAAGGGTTAAGGGTTATGGTATTTTGGTAAATTTGGCAAGGGTTTGGATGGGTGTTTGTAGGTCAAGGATTTTAGTAAGGAGTCTGTTTAGTAGGTAAGTGGATGTGGCCAAGGCTTTAGGCCAAATAATTTTAGGAACTTTAGACTCAATGATAAAGGCCCGGGGTCATTTCTAGAAGATTCCTATTTTTCCTTTCCGCTACATTATTTTGTTCAGGGGTATGAGGACAGGTGGTTTGGTGAATTAATCGTTGTTTTTCACAAAAAAATTTCATGGATGAGTTAATGAATTCCCCCCCCCCATTATCCAATCGTAAAATTTGAATAGTTTTTTTCAAATTGGCTTTAGACCATTGTGAAAAACTAGATAAATTTTCCTATGACTTCTATTTTAGTTTTCAAGAAATATATCCAGGTCATACGAGTGCAATCATCCACAAAAATAAGGAAGTATCGGAAACCTTGTCCACCTAAAATTGGTGATGGACCCCATACATCAGAGTGAATTAGGTCAAAAGGTGATTCAACTTTGGCAATATTCAGTTTAAAAGTTTTCCTATAGCTTTTCGCCAAAACACAGGTTTCATAACGCAATGTGTTTTTGGAATTGTAAAGTTTAGGAAATAAAAGATGCAAATAACCTGTAGATGGATGTCCTAATCTCCAGTGCCAAAGCCAAGCTTCTCTGTCTGAAGAACCATGAGCTAGGATCACCGTACCATTTTAGGCAACCTCATCTATATAGTACAATCCTTGGTGCTCAGTGCCATGCCCAATAATCATACATGTCCTGATATCCTGCAATACACAAAAGGTTGGATTCATCAGTATAGTACAATTGAGTTCTTTCGTGACATGGCTAATAGACAACAATTTATATGACAATGATGGAACATAGAGACAATTTGACAATTTAAGAGTTGGCAATATGTCTATTGAGCCAGCTCCTTCTACCTCCATTGGCTGCTATAACATGGGTTTTTGAGGGTTTTTTCTAGAAATTGATATCACCAGAGTCAAATGTCATAGTATCTATAGCTCCACATTCAAAGATCCATGAAGTACTTTTGGGCTTATTATGATTTTGGGCCATACAAGCAAGTGATTGGGTTTTGGTGGGTCTAATTTGGTCAATTTCACAATCTGTGGGGTTAATTTTAAAACATGTTTTCTTCATGGGCTTAATCTCGAAATCAGCTACATTACTGGGGTCAAATTGAAAATAATTTGAAATATAAGGGTTTGAAAAAAAAGTCTCAAGCCCTTTACCTTCATATGCCGTCATTTCTGGGTTTTTAGGGTTCCCCTTTGTAGCCACCATAGCCACCCTTCCTAAGCTCTCCTCTCCACCGTTCCTTTGGTCGCTGCTGCCGCTGTTGGCAGCTTCTGAGATGCCTACGGTGGTGGCAACCTTCCCGACATTGCTTTGGTTTCGTTTCCCATCATCCCACCATTCGGGATATCCTATTATTTTAAAACATCCCTCCTTTGTATGCTTTGTGCGACCACAGATGGTACACTTTAGCTTCGATTTTTCTATCTTGGGTTGACCGTCATTACTTTTTCCGATGAAGTTTGTTTTTTGTCCTTGAGCCACCATGCCTGCTACTTCCATGCTTGCAGTTACGAGATCGCCGCCTATGCTCTATAGTGGCGATGCTCCTGAGCCTGACCCCAAGATATTCAGCCACGCTGCCTCCTTTGGAACAGCGGCATAGGCGGCTTCTGGCAAGGGTAAAGGTTCTTGTCTCAGTAATTCCCTTTAAATCTGATTATATTCGAAATTTACTTAGCTTAAGAACTGAAATAATTTTTGTTCTTATCTAATACGGTTATATGTTGCTCTATCGGTTTTCGAGGTCATCGAATTTGGCACCCAACGGTCAATCTCACCCCACACTCCTTACAAGGTAATACAAAAATATTCTAGAGATGCTCATTCTATTTTATACTATTTATTTTTATGTGAAGATCACTAACTAAAATGATCTTTTAGAAAGAAGAATGATTTGTAATTTTTGTGTGTTGTATTCACTGTGATTGCAGACCCTTATACAGGGGAATATATATGAGTGTACATGGAAGAAATCTCTGTACATGGAAATGAAATAACTCAGAATAAATATAAAATAAATCTGTTCATATTTTGTGTATTTGGTAAGTCTGTGTATTTGGGAAGTGATGATTTAGAATCTGATCCTTGATTCTTCTCTTTTCCTTTCTAATAGATAGTTCTTCCACTAGTGGGTGGGTATTCCTATTTAGGGGTGCTATCTCTTGGGCATCAAAGAAACAGACTTGCATCACTGATTTAACAATGGAATATGAGTTTGCAGCAGTAGCAACAGTCGGTAAAGAAGCTGAATGACTGAGAGATCTCGTTTATGATATTCCATTGTGGCCTAAGCCAATATCAATTAAGTGTGATAGTGAAGCTGCCTTGGCCAATCCTTATAGATAAGTGTATAAGGGCAGATCTAGACATTAAAGTGTTAGACATAGCATGATTCGGGAATGCATCATGCAAGGTGTCATATCACTAGAGTTTGTAAAAACTGAGTATAATTTAGCCGATCATTTAACTAAAGGGTTAAGAAGAGATCTTGTGCACAAATCGGCTATGGGGATTGGATTAAGGTCCATCTAAAATCTGTCATGTTGAGATACCCAATTCCCATCTAATATGACATTAGATGTAGAATTCAATGAGGAAAGCTTAACATTTGGAGATTGGAACACATTAGTAATATCATCCCAAGGTATGTGTAAGGAGGTTGAAGTTTATCTTCTTAATAGTTCCTTTGAAAAATTGCATACACAAGTGCAAGAGTCAAAGAGCTACCTCTGTGAGCATGAAGTTTAGCTGCTTTAAGAACCTTGGGCTTGCCTTTGATATGCTTTATGAAGGATAGGGACACAAGGCTAGTAAAAGATAGTGTCAAGTAAGAACTTTAGAATTTTGACTTATGTGTATATTATCTTCATGTATTCATAATGAATGACTAAGGTTCAATCCATAGAGACACCTTGGTATTCAAATATTTGGAAAGTATAATGTACTAAGATGAAATTCAATTATCACGATATTTCATTTATGCATGAGTTTGTTATTTGTTGTGATTTTATTTAGTTACTCAAGGATTACACAAAAATAGGGAAGGATTGTTAGTATTTTAGTGTAATTAGATCGACTAGTTGACCAATGCTATCATGACGTTTCATCGAACAAGTCAGGAGAGTGCGGAGTGCAAGCTTGTTTGGGTTCGGTTGCAATTTAGGGGGTCCGGGGGCAGCGCCCGGGTGGGGGGTCCAAATGGCGGCACCCCCTGGCGGGGTCAAGGGGCAGCACCCCTTGGCAGGGTCTGAGGGGCGGCAGCCCCTGGCGGGGTCCTGGGCTAGAACATATCCTTCAAAAAATTCATTCGAAAATGAATTTTGGACCTAAACAATGTGTCTTTTCGGACACAGATGAAACCAGAAAAATCATGTCTTTTTGACATGCCTGCTACCCGGAATAACATGTCTCTTGGACATGCCTATTAATGTTTTTTGGCTATTTATGTCACCAAAAACAAAATTGGCAGCATAGAGATTTTCGGTTGATTTCTTTTCTTCACAACAAATCTAATTCTGATTCTTGATTAATTTCTGATTTTATCCAATTGAGAGTTTGGTGTACCGGCCAAATAAATTTCAACCTGATAGCATATTCGCGACTTCAGAATTGTCCAAGTAATCCCCGAATTCCAACAAAGCGGTGGACCAGGTTTATGTAACCTTAAGCTACTTAACAATGCTCTTCTCGGCAATCTTGCTTGGGATTTCATTTGCGGGGATGGGGTGATCATTAGAACGCTCAAGTCCCGCTTTTTTCATTTAAATAATGTTGCTAACTTATCAATTTTTTCTTCGTCAGTTTGGGAGTCTATATATCCAGTTTGGGGTGCCTTAATTGGAGATTGTTTTTGTGGATTGGGAAAGAAACAAAGCTGAAATTCTGGACCGACAATTGGATACAACCATGCTTAGCGGAAAGGTTTAATATTCAGCTGAGCCTTCAGAAATAATTAAGGGAAGATGTCAGCCTCTTTTTGTCTGAGCAAGGATGGAATTCTTTTCTCCTCTTGTTGCCAATTATGCTGAGGAAATACGTCATATCTCACATGGAGTTGATTCAAACCACAAATGTATATGGAAACCCTCCAAAACAGGCAGATATTCAGTTATTACTTATTGTTCTTTGCATTCTTCTAGCTCAGCCATATGGGATATTTTGATTTGGCAACCTTTCATCCCGCCCTCCCGGTCATTATTAGCTTGGTGGCTTGCTCACAATGGTCTTCCAACACATGATAATTTGCAAAAACGTGGATTGGTGATGCTATCTTGTTGTCCATTGTGTCTCTCTGACTATGAATCCAGCCTTCATTTATTTGGCAAGTGCATTTTTGTGACTGAGATTTGGAATGCAATTTCATCACTATTTGCACACCCCATGCCCTTATGGACAAATTCTAAAGACTTCATGTGTCAGGTTGCAAAGGTCTCTTTTAGCAAGCAAATCCGAGACCTTTGGATCGCTGCGATATTATCGGTTATTTGGATAGTTTGGACCGAATGCAACTTGGTGATTTTTGAGAATAAAGCTCCCAACATTTTTACATGCTTGAGGTCGCTATGGTTATCAATTATAGAAGCAGGTCTTTTAACGACGGGGACGATGTACAACACAATGGAAGAAAGGCGCATTCTATCTCAACTTGGGATTTCACCTCGGACACCGAGAGATCCGAACATTATTAGTGTAAAATGGTTCCACCCTATGCCGGGATGGCTGAAGATTAATACTGATGGTTCTTTTGCTGCGGGGAGGGCTGGTGGAGGTGGGACTTTTTGAAATTGTTGGGGTTTTGCATAGGGGCCTTTCTCTTTACCTGTGAAAGCCGATTCAGCGGCTGAGGATGAAATATTGGCTGTTGTTGCTGCAATTAAACATGCGCATGATAGGAACTGGAGAAAATTATGGGTAGAATGGAACTCATCTCTTGTTGTCCAATTAATTTCGCTAAGGAGCCACAAGGTCCCGTGGACTATTTGTCAACAATGGGTGAGCTGCTTAACTTTGATGGAGGATATGCAGTTGATCGCCTTTCACATCTTCCAGTAAGGAAATGTTATAGCAGATGCCCTTGCTTGCCATGGTAGATTAGCATCCCAACTTTCTTGGTAGAACTCAGCTCCTTCTTTTTGCTAGAGTGACTCTTGTTGGATTATAAACTTGATCTATATCAATGGAAATCCAAAATCCAAAATCCAAATCCAATCAATTGGAGTCCAAGTCCACAAATCCAAAATGTAGTAAATTTATTTAGGTATTTTAAGTATGTAGATTTTTGTGTGTGATAATCAAATTGGAGGCTATTAGCTACAACCAATTTGGAGGCCATTAAATTAACTAAATAAGTTGGCTATTAATTGTATTAGTTAAAGGTGGTGGTGAGTAATTGAGTTAGTTGAGAGTTGTATAATTCACCTATAAATAGGTGAGTTGTTTAGTTGTTTTTCATCAACAAAAAATAAAAACTTCTTTAGAGAGAAAAGAAGTAAAGAGTGGGTTGTAGTTTTGTATTTTAAGGGAGAGTGTTTTTGAAATATCTTTGAGTTTAATAAAAGTTGTTTATTTGATTGTTTTAATTTTTACAACTCTTTATTTGATTTAGATGCTAGAGAGCGTTTTTATTTTGCCTAGTTAGCATTATTTTTTTTCATCGCTTTCTATGACTCTTCTTTTTTCTTTTATTAATTCATTTGAGATTGGGTTTTCTCTTTTGGTATCGAGGGTGCCAATCTGATTGGGATACCCGTCCTAAAGAGTTTTCCAATACTCGCAGTTTTATCAATAAAATATTTGAGAGCAATCCCAGATTTTTTAGAATATGGGAAGAAGTTGGAGAGTTTGGCGAGAAAAATGGGAGCGAATTGAAGGGAAAATCTAGCTAGTCATTGAGATGTGATGTGCATTAAAAAAGAGTAAAAGTGGAGAAAGTTGACCTTTTTCCTCTACAACTATGAATATCACCATGAGGCAACTCTCATGTACATTTTTTTCAAGTTGAGGCAATTTTCGATACACTTTTATCAAGGTAAGGTGGATCTCAAATGCACTTTTATTAAATTGAGGGGGTTTGCTAGTACAAATCGAAGTTGACGGGAGTGGTTGGCCAGAAGTGCCAAGTTTGGGCGACTATAGAGATATTAAGCCTATTTGTAAATTACATAATCAAGCAGTATACATTTTACATACAAATACTTTATTCACTCATTATATATTTGGAAGTGAGAGATTTACATAATAAACATTTTTTTGTTTGCCTACCTGATTTTTAGGAGGTTCGCTTTGGTTACATCCAAATCCGACAATGACAATATAATCTTAACAATCTGGGATATATTTTCAAACGGATATATGCATTCATATCTGTACATCAAACTCACAAATTAATAATTCAATGCGTATCAAAACTAGATTTAATGCTTAATCCTTTGAGAAAAATGAGTTTTAAGTGGGCAGTAGTCAAAACTTTACCTCCATTGACATCGTGACAACGAAAAATAAAGTTGAAGCAAAGAAAAAATCGAATGCTACAAAGAAAAAGAAATAACAATAGTAGCAATTATAATAGGTTATAAAGAAAAAGTGTAACGTGAGGAAAATGGAGGGGGACAGATTATAACACCGGACCAATATTGCATTATGAATAAAACGGATTTAAATTCTACATTCAGTTAATCTCAGTCGTTCATTGAGTTTAAAGGGTTGAGATTTGATTGCTCTATAAATCTTAAAAATCATTAAAATTAAATCTTAATTACTAAAAGTAAATGACTGATTGAGATTAATTAAATTTATCATCCGATTTAAACAGGTTAAACTCACTTGTCAAGTCTTTAGTTACTTTATCAAAAGCTACATAGTGGATATACCTGTAACTTTGATTTATGTCGGTAGTCAAACCTATATCTTAGTTTAATTTTATGAAATTTTTATTTAGTAACTATAGATTAATTAAATAAGTAATAACACATGTTATTTTTTTATTGGGTAATTGGAAATTTTCCATTGTTTTTCGTTAAATTATATAATCCTAAAACCTAAAATAATTTTTTTTATTTATAAACGTTAAACTAGTAAAGCACAGGTTGTTGAAGTTGAAGCAAAATTAATCCAAAGTTATTAGAGGTAGCTCGAGAAGGAGATATTAGCAAGTTAGAAATACTACTCAACGAGGACGGTTTCATCTTAGACCGAAGCTGTTTAAATGAATCTGCCGAAACAATTCTTCATATTGCAGTATTTGCATGACACAGAATTCGTGACAAAAGTATTAACCAAGAAACCGGATTTAGCATCAAGCCTTAATCAAGATGCTTTTAATGCTTTACATATTGCTTCTGCTAATGGGTTTGTTGAAATAGCGACTGACTTATTGAAATTCAGTCCTGAGCTTGGAAGGAGTAGAAGTAGCGACGGTCCGCTTTTCAATTCGCCGCTATACATGGAAATGTTGGTATTATAAGTGAATTGATCAATGTGTCCATCTTGTAAGGATGATTTGACATTAAGAGGTGAAACTGCTCTTCATCTTGCTGTGAAAAATGGTCAGTTTGAAGCTTTTAAGGCTATGGTGGAAATGCTCAAACAAAATAACGTTGAGGAGCTTCCGAATGTAGGAAATGCAGATGGAAACACTGTTCTCCACTATGCTGCTGCTAAGGCCCAATTTCAGATAACAGATTTAATTCAAATCAAAGCTTTCCTAACTCAAAACAAATTATTTAGGCCAAATACACCATTTTCTTTTTAGGCCAAATGCACCAATAATTCTCTCAATTTGATACAAATGGTCTATTTCACTTGTGCCTATTATTGATTTTTGACAATGTCGAACTAGGTCAATTTCTATTTGTTTCTCTTGAAAGAAGAAATACACAAATGAAGAAAATTGGAGAGAACAAAGATGAAATGCAAGAACACTTTGTTTTGTTTGAACTGACTCTTTATTTGATGATGAAAAGATGGAGATGAATTGAGTTGATTACAAATGATAAAATGAAGCTCTATTTACATGCTTCTCTCTAACTAAAAGTAAAGGAAATATAATAAATATTGTAATCAATATTACTTTGAGTGGGGATCAAGCATATCCCAATTAATCTTATGCTTGGAGTGGGGAGCAATAATTAGTTAATTAGAATTAATCTTGGAGTAGGCAGCAAGAATATGCTTGGAGTGGGGAACAAGCAAAACTCAACATTCAACACTCCTCCTTGAGCTTTGCATTGAACAAGCCGAGTTTAACCCTTATCAAGTTGATCAACATCCATATCAAGAAAATATTTCATTTCTCCAAGATCAGACATATGAAACTCTACCTTCATAAGTTGGTTGAAATGCAATACCTGCTCTAAATCTCCTCCCATCACTAATAAATCATCAACATATATTGATACGACAAGTTGAACACCATCATTAGAGCCTTTCACATGGAGTGTCACTTCAGTTTCACTCCTCCTGAAGCCAATACTAAGCAGATATGCATCAAACTCCTCCTGCATTGCTACTTTCCACTCCTGGAACTTTGAGGCTTCATCAAAGTTTGATGGTTCACTAACAGCCATGTTGCATCTTTCATAAATTTTGTCAAGTGACTCCATCTTCCTATATGGACTATCAATAGTAGAATCCACATCTACTTCATGCTCAAGCTACTCATCTAGAACATCATTGCTTGATTCAGCTTGAAAAGATGCAACAGGTGAATTTTCCTCCATCTTCTTTGCCTTAACTTGCTTTTTCTCCCAATCCCAATAAGATTGCTCATCAAACCTCAGATCCCATGTCTCATCTCTCTTCACAGACAAAGCTATATGATTTAAATGTCTCAAGCACAAAATATAACTATTATCAACCTTCTTCACCTTGACAATCTCAACATTTGTAGCGTCATAAATATGAAAATAATCATTTTTAAATAAAATGGAATAGCCTTTACTTTGTATTTACACCACAATGAACAAATTTTGATCCAACCCAGGCATGAACAACATATCCATAATCAACTTTGTATCTTGTTTGGTGTGGATCGGTATGGAACATTTACTCTGAGCCTCAACAATCACTCCATTTCCAAGCTTGACCTTCGTTCTACAATTGTAGTCCAAGCAAGAAAACATCTTCCGATCATTTGCCATGTGACTAGTATAACCACTATCAATGTACCACATAGTGGTACATGGAACATAAAGATCTTGAGAAACCATAAACAAATGGCTTTCTTGTTGGCCATGATTCTCAACGAAGTTTTCTTATAGTTATTGTTGAGCTGGTGGATGTTGTTGGTATTATCCTTCTTGCTGAGTTGAATGGTTCTTCTTCTTTGAGCAATACTTTACAATGTGGCCATTCTTATTGCAGATTCTACATTGCAAGTTTTTCCAACATTTTCTTTCAAGATGGTTTGTTTTTCCACAAGTGGCATAAGGTGGAAATTATTTTCCTTTAACTTCCGAAAAAGGACCATCTTTTGAACTCGTAGCAATCTGCTTCCCTCTAGCTTGAAAAGCATTCTCAACGATGCCTTCACTTCTCATGGAAGCTCTTTGCTCATGAGCTTGCAATTTGCTAATTAACTCTGCCATCGATAGCGTTTCAAAGTCACAAGCCTCCTCTATCATAAAGAGTTTTGATTCGAATCTCTCAGGTAGACTTATCATCATCTTCTCTACTACTCTTTGATCCTTGAAACCCCCTCCAAGTAATCTGATTTGATTAAACAGATTCCTAACTCTAGAAGATTAGTCTTTAACACTTTCTCCATCTTGCATTTTCATCAACTCAAACTCCAGTTTGAGAATTAACAACTTCACTCCTCTCACCTCAGCACTTTCAGCATATTCTTCTTTCTAGTAATCCCAAGCCTTCTTAGCTATTGTAAAGGCCACCAGCATGAAAAAGATGTTCATGGATACAGTTGAATGAATGATTGAAAGCATCTTGAAATTCTTCATCAAGGCCTCAGAATCTTGCTCAATCTGCTGTAGGGTAGGATTCTCTAGCAAATTTTACTTATAATCCTCTTTCATAGCACTCCAAAGACCATAAGCAAGAAGATATGATTCTATTCTCACAGCCCAATAGTCATAATTTTCTCCGATAAACACTGGTGGTGGAGGCAAGTTCATGTTTCTCCCCATTTCCAAAAAACACAGCCCTTAAGAAACACGCTCTGATACCACTATTGATTTTTAACACTATTGAACTAGGGCAATCTCTATTTATTTCTCTTGAAAGAAGAAATACACAAATGAAGAAAATTGGAGAGAATAAAGATGAAGTGCAAGAACACTTTTGTTTTGTTTGAACTAACTTTTTATTTGATGATGAAAGGATGGAGATGAATTGAGTTGATTACAAATGAAAAAATAAGCTTTATTTATAGGCTTCTCCCTAACTAAGTCTACCTGACAAAATCAGATTTGGGCTACATGGGTTATCCTTTCACTTAGGAGCGAAAGCGATTTGGTTATGTTGTGTTTAGGGAATGGCTGGATAGAGGAGTCACAAATGGCGAGTGGTTCAGAATGCATCCTCAGTACTTAGTTCAACATGAATTGATAGCTCAAAGCTATCATGATGCAATTATTTTACATCTCGATAACCATCAGCCTTGTGTCAAGGTGTTCAGACTTAGTAATGATTGGCACTATTAAATGATTGCATAGAAGTGGTGCAACGCATATAGGCGAATGTTAGCGGTAATATGGGGGACAGATTGTATGAAATGTTGAGAACTTTATAAGAGTGAAGCTGTAAGAATCAGGACAGATTCTAGAGGCAGATTACGGAGTCTCGGAGGCGGGTATTAGTGTATAGGAAATAGTTTAACCCAGTTTCAACAGCTGCATATGTTGAAGCTCGGTCTCAGCTTACTTCCCTTCACAGGGAAAGAGAGATATTTTGGAAGCAAAGATTGAAGATAAAATGGCTACAATGTGGCGATAACAACATGCGCTTTTTCTATAACTATGCCTCAGCTAGAAGACGAAAAAATAAAATTGATTTCTTGATTGACTAGATAGGAAATTAGCCAGAATGAGGAACGGGGTTACAAGAACATGTTCTTGCTTTCTACCAATAACTGTTTACTAGAACAGACAACTTAGATATAATCTCATAGACCGTATTGAGAACCGTATCACTCAAGTGCAAAATCAAGCTTTATATATGCTGATTACGAAGGATTAAGTTCATACTACCGTCTTTAGTATGCATCATAACAAAGCTCCAGGGCCCGATGGCTTTAACCCAGGTTTTTACCAGACTTATTGGGATATTATTGGCGACGATGTGTTTCTTTCTATTATGCAAATTCTACATGATTCTATGATGCCTCCTGATTTGTTTTTCACAAATATTGTGCTTATTCTAAAATCTAAATGTGCTACAAAAATCTCTGATTATAGGCCTAGAGCATTGTGTAATGTTTGTTATCACATTTCTGTCTAAAGTGTTCGCTAATAGGTTAAAATGTGTATTACATGATGTGGTGTCTGAGAACTAAAGTGCGTTTATCCCTAGTAGACTGATTTTTGATAATGTTATGATTGCTTGTGAGGTTCACCATTATTTACATAGGAAAACAATAGGGTATGATGGTTATGTTGCTCTTAAACTTATTATGGCCAAGGCATATGATAGAATAGAATGGCCTTATGTTGAGGCGGTTCTTCGCAGGATGGGCTTTTGTGATATGTGGATTAATTGGATAAATATTTGTGTTTCATCGGTTTGCTATTCTTTCTGCACTAGCGGTAGACAATTTGGCACAATTACACCGGAATAAGGCTTAAGACAAAGGGATCCTATATCTCCATATCTTTTTATTTTGTGTGCTCAAGGATTGTCGAACTCTTTAACCGATTTGGAGAGACAAGGGCATATTCATGGCTGTAGTGTTGCACAAAATGCCCCACCGATTACTCCCTTACTTTTTACAGATGATTGTTATCTATTTTTTCGCTCTCACTTGAGTGAATGTCAAGCGATAAAAGACTGTTTACTCTAGTATGAACGAGCATTGGGACAGATGATTAACTTTGATAAGTCATCAATCCCTTTTAGTACAATCCTTGATGATATTACTCAGAGGTTGATTTGCCACTTTTTCAACGTTTATCGAATAACATCAGGTGGCATGTATTTGGGTATGCCAATGGAAGTTAGGTGGAGTAAAATAGCATCTTTTGGTTTTATCCGAGATAGAATTTGGAAGAGAATAAACTCGTGGAAGTCGCGATTCTTGAGTTGGGGGGACGTAAAACTCTTATCAAATCTGTTTTGCAATCGATCCCAGCTTATCTCATGTCCTTATTCAGATTACCCCAGTCCCTTTGTGATTCAATCCATAAAATGTTGAACTCATTCTAGTGGGCTTCAAATAACAGATATAGAAGGGGTGTTCATTGGCAAAGGTGGAAATTATTGTGTAAGCCAAAGAAGTTAGGAGGAATGGGGTTCAGGAATCTAATGGATTACAATACAGCCTTCCTTGCTAAATAGTTGTGGCGTTTTCTTTTGTATCTCGATTCTTTAGTGAGTCGTGTGTTTGGAGCAAAACAATTTTGGAACGGCTTTGTTCTACAGGCTGAAATTTCTAGTACTCTAAGCTATATTTGGAGAAGTATTTTCTCGGCTATGCCTTTCTTCAAGAATCAATTACGACGGCGTGTCGGGAATGGGCATCGAATATAGCTAAACTCTGATGCTTGGGTCAATGCAACTGAACGTCATTAATGGTGGGTAAGGATGGCTTACAACTCGAAGCACTTTTGGTAAGGACTTTGATTCACAATAATGAATGGAACCATGATCTGATTCATGAGTGGCTTGATGTTTTGAAAGCTCAATTTATAGAAAGAACACCTTTACTCATTGTGCCGAGTGTTGATACTCCTTTTTGGCCTCATAAAGCATGGGGTACATGTACTGTTAAGAGCGTATATTAAGCTTTGTCAATAGCTCGCTCGGAACACTTGCAGGGGACGGCTTTTAAATGGAATTTAAAGTTGCCATCGAAGCTTCGGGTGTTCATTTGGTGTGTGATTATGGATTTAATTCCCACGAAGACAAGATGACTACAACGTCACATCGTTGACAATGATTTATGCCCTGTTTGTTTTTTAGAACCCGAGACCATTTCCCATGTTTTATTTGAATGTGTTTGCTAGATGTGTATGGGACTGTTTTAATCAAAGTATTTTACTCCCTTTGTCATGTTCTGTCTGAGATATTACAGAGGGTTGGCTAACCATGTTTTTACCTCAACAGCAGCAATAGGTTTTCTACTTATTATGGACTATTTGGTCAAACCGAAACAAAGTGGTTTGGCAAGGATGCTACAATACCCCGCAGGCGGTGAACAGATGAGTGCCGCAATGAGTCTTCAGTGGTGGTAGGCGCAAGGCATAGAAACAAGGGCGGCAGAGGCTGGCGGAGGAGGCGATGCTATACGCGCATGACGATGAGAACCACCTGTCATTCCATTTATTAAATGTAACTCAGATGCAGCTCTTTTTAACTCAGGTGAATCGGTTTGCTATGGCATAATAGCAAGGGATGCTAGTGGGTCCTTTATAGGTGCAAAGTCAGGTCCGTTGCCACCTCATACTTCGATCCTTGATGCTGAGGCGATGTCGATACGTGAGGCACTCTCGTGGATGAAGAACATGGGTTATTCTCATGTGGTTTTCAAATTTGATAATCTCATTCTTTTTTATTCCCTTACTAGTCATGACTCGGGCTACTAGTATTTTTCCTCGATAGTTTCAGATTGTAAATGTTTAACGCTTTCTTTTGCTTCTTGCGCCTTTAGCTTTGTTACGAGAGAGGCAGATACATTGGCACATTTAGTTGCAAGAACAGTTTTTTTGGATGAGGTAATGGGGACTTGGTTGGACTCGCCACCCATTTGTGTTACCCATCTATTATAACGTAATTACAATCCATTTTTTCCTAAAAAAACTAAAGAAAATACAATAAATATCGTAATTAATATTACTTTGAGTGGGGATCAAGCATATCCCAATTAATCTTATGCTTGAAGTGCGGAGCAAGAATTAGTTAATTAGAATTAATCTTGGAGTAGGGAGCAAGAATATGCTTGAAGTGGGGAACAAGCAAAACTCAACATTCAGCACCTATTAACTCTCTAAAGTTAGAAAAAGTGTACTAATTTTCCATTTGAATGTCACGTGTCAGCTTTTGTTGGTTTTACAATTCAAAGATGTATTTTCTCTAGAAAAATGAGAAAACGACATCTTTAACAAGTCAAACCATCCAAAAACTGACGCGACAATCAGGACAAACTAGTATGCTTTTGCCAGAGGCTAAAAGAAACTTTAGACGGTTTAGAGGGCAGTAGACCAGTATTTAATATTTGGCGGTTTATAAGTTTCAGTTTCTGTATTAATTAATAAATGTATGCAGACCCTAAGATACGTAATTGAAAGTGAAGATATTAAAAAAGAGAAATTGGAGACAAACGCCAAGAACAAGAACGGATTAACAGCTCTAGAAGTATTAGATACAGTCCAGCAAATTGTAGCAGACACAGGTGACTATAAAGTCAGAGAACTTTTTGCCAATCAAAGAACAAACAATAATGTTACAATTGAAGTAACTGAACCACAATCATCACTACATAATACAAATGGGAGTTATACTTTGTGGGATTACCTCATAAGAGAGATCACAGTCCTTCTAAATCCGATACGATGCTGCAAAAAATTAGCAGAAGAAGTAAACTCTCCACCCGAAACAAGAAACGTGTTGATGATTGTAGCAACACTTATTGCAACGGCTACTTATCAACCGATCTTGAATCCTCCGGGAGGTATTAATGTAGACATTGAAAAAGGTGAATTTTATGCTTATATAGCTCTAGGGGCGGTACAGTTTTATGTTTTTTTGGTTTCGAATTCAATTGGGTTTTTTGCGTCAATTGCTGTTATTATGTTGATGATTCATAAGTTTCCGCTTTCGTCGTTACATGGGTTAGCGGCGAGATGTATGGCTACTAGCTATATTTGTGGGCTTCTTCTGATTGGTCCGACTAGTTTATCTGCTACAAAAATGAAGCTTATTGTTGTTGGATGTGTTGTTTTGCTTGACATTGTTCATTTATCTATAGAGTTACTAGGAAATGGCACAATCAGATAATTAGAGGAGGTGGGTGAGAGGGTTCAATGCATGATACATCTTATAAAATGCTAGACTCTTCCTATTTTAGGATTCAATTTGGATTCCGATATAAATTAAGTTGATGGTAAAGTTGCAATTAGGAGCTAGGAATGGTAATTTTCTTTTTATGACATCAATTCACAATGTTTTTGTATATTTTTTTATGGTGTGTATTCTCTTGCCAATGCGGCATGTCTTTTTTCACAAGTTTCAATTAAGTTATTATGTTTGTTGTTGTGTTTAATTTGCAATATTTGTAAGAAAAATAGTGGGATTTCTACTAGCAACAAGTGTACCTTGTATATCTCGGTATATGTTATAAATATTTGAGTTGGATGTTTGCTTGATATTTTGATTAATATATAGCATTGTGGATGCCTTGAATCTTTTTCAAATATTAGTAAAGCAAAAAATATTTTGAAAAATGGGTATAAAATCCAAAATTACATATTACGTTATTAATAAAATTTGCTCAAATAATCTTAGAAATTCATTTTTAACTTTAAAAATATCAATCATTTTCAGAAAATGTGTTTGATAATGTACTTCCTACCATCATCTAATGATTCTCTTCTCATGTAGTACTTGTTTATTTTATGTAGTTGGTAGAAATGTGTTAACTTTGCGGTTCATGAGTTAGCTCAAGCAGGTACTCGTAACATTTGTATAGTGATGTGGTTTAACAATTGTATAGTGACGTGGTTTGATCACACTACTGCTTGCATTGATCGTTGTGTGAATTAATCTAGACATAGGCAAGGGCCCATCACCGGCAAAGCCATCTAGGTCAGCTCTTTATAAGACGAGTTTGGATAAATTAATTTGAAAATAGGCATGGCTTGATCCGATTCCGAGTGGCATGAATAAAGTATAAGATGGAATTGATTTTAATATTAAAACTCCATCTCCGCCTAAAAAAATAATTTTAAATAAAAAATGAATATTGTTGAAAATTTTAATTCTTTTTGTAAAACATCTAAACTTAATTTTGTTACTTATATTATAAAATTACTTGAATTAATTGTAGATATATTTAGGTAGATAAGTGGACCAAACTTGATGTTGGATTACTTTCCAAGCCCAACTTTTATTTATAATAGATGTGGATGGACTTGAATTACCAATTTTTAGTTAGGCCCGATTAGGTCAAGCCCGAACTAAGCCCACACCCAGAGCCATGTCTAAATTAATTTAGGGTAACTTAGCTAAATATAAGATTTTGGGACTTCAATTTTGTAAATACCACTATAAGAATTTCACTTCTCTTAGTTACCTACACTCTTCCTTAATTACAACATTTAAATTTTAAATTTTGCTTTACCTAAATATAAGAACTCTCATTGTAACAACTTTCTCTCATAATTAATTTGATGTTTGCAACTTAAATTGACTATATCACACAAACTGCTAATTTTTTTGACACGAACCGTTAGAATATTTTGTTCGTTTTATTTTTATCTTTAAATGAAATCCATATTGAATTTTTTTAGCAAAAAAAATTATCACAGTGTTATACCAATTTTAACACTATTTCGTAAATTCTTATGCATGGTATAAGAGTGGTATAAAATTTTTATAGCATCAGTTTTCCATTAATTTTCAGGTAGATAACATAAAACATGATCAACATTGTTCTTTTTAAATAAAAAACTCTTATACCTGGTATAAAAGTGGTAAGAAACTGGTACTCCCTCCATTCCATTTTAATTGACTCTTTAACCTTTTTTATTTTGTTCCATTTTATATGTCACTTTAGATTATCAATGCTTTTTTTTTACCATTTTTTCACTAATTTGCCCTTGTATTAATTAGGAGAGGGATTATGTTTAGATGAAATTATATGTTGATAATTAAGAAGAAAGAGACAATAAGGGTAAAACAGTTATTTCAATAGTATAATAAATATTTTATTAGTATTGATGAAAATTCTAAAATGCCACTTAAAATGGGATGGAGAAAATAGTTATTTAAATAGTGTAATAATTTTTTTTTGCTCCAAAATATTCATAATGGATGTCGTTTTAAAGATAAAAATAAGACAAACAAAATATTCTAAAGGCTTATGTCGAAAAAATTAACAGTTTGTGATACATTGTTTTAAGTTTTAAAAATCAATTTAAATATGAGAGATAAAGTTGTTACAACGGGAATATATAAGTATGGTAAATGGTGTTTCTTGTCAAAATTATTTGATACCAAATCAATTGGTGTGGACACCAAGTCTTCCTATTTAACATTTAGGAATATTTCTTTATGGTAATCAATCTTATAATTATTCATATTTATTATAGCAATAACTCCTATGCCTTGAAATCTCTATTATAAATAGATACCCTTTGTATCATTTCATGATCAATCAATAAAAAATCATATATCATTATTCTCTCTTTCTATTATCTTGTTATGATCTTGTTATTATCTTTTAGTGATTCTAGTAGTTTTATAATACGTTATCAGCATGATAAGTCTCTACCATTGATCCTGTTAAAGGTACTGATTTTTTTTCTATCATTTGATTCTTTGTTTTCTATTATGTAATTTGTTTATGATAGCTTTCAATTATATGTTCCTGAAGAACATTTATGTGATATCATATTATTATAACATCAATATATTATCATAACATGATTATAATTAAATTTAATATTCATGGTCATGGATATAAATGTAAATTCACCTTAAGTGAAAAAATAATTTGATAATAAAAGCCACCTGAAGTGGATAAATTTTTATGATGTTTTATTTGTTTATCTTGTACTTGATTATGTTTAAGAGTAATGAAATTGGAATAGTTGTGAGCACGAGATTTTGCAGTCCCTCTCATGAGATAATAATTACGTATATTCGAATTTTAATCCTCATGAAAAATTCATTTCGAATTTTTATTAACGTTTGAATTTAGTTCAGCGTGTCCGACTACGCGTCCGGTAGAAGCTCGAACCGATGATCCTCACCCAAAGTATCTCACAATATCCTAAAATATCTCAAAATATCATAAAGTATCTTTAAAAATTCATAAATCTGCTTTTAACCTGGAAAAGCCCTTTTTGTACCTTTTTAGGCTATGGGCCCCATTTGGCAGACTCCCACCAAGGGCCTAAAGCCGCCGGCGGCATCACCCATGCCGTGTTCGACATGAGCCCCTGTGGAAGTCTACAGCTTTTTGCTTTTTCTTGAAACCCGCTGGAAAATCGTCAAAAGTTGGTTTTTAGCTCGTTTTTCAGCCTTAAAACACCAAAATAAGGGGGAGAATGGGGGGAACATCAGTAGAACACTGAGAGAGTTTTAAGAGTGAGAGAGAACAATTTTGGAGAGAGAAAGGGAAGAAAATGTAAGAAAATTGATTTGATTCATGTTTTCTTGGTTTTTCTTCATCTAAATCTCTTAGGATAAACTTAAAATCTGCAGAACTCCTAGGTTAAAATCAATCTTATAGGACTTTTAGAGATAAAAATTGTTCAATCTAAAAATCACTACCTAAATCATCATTTTGAGCTTCCCGGAGACGTCTTTGGAACACGAAGAGGTGGATTTACGGCCCTGAGTAAATTCCTATATCTCTTGAGCTCTTTGGCATTATTCCTTATTGTTTATTGTGTTACTTAGTGTTTCGGTTTCGTTCTTTGAGTTTTTGGGCGTTTTTGCCTGATTTTCTACTAGTTATGCAGATTTTAAAACTGTCGATGATTTCACCATATCGTCGGCGGCTTCAACAAAACTGCCTGGCTGTGAAGAAGCCACCGGCTTCACTCAAGCCGCTGGCGGCATTAGCTTCTGGGCAGCAGCCCCGATTGCTGCCCCTTGACCTTGATTTATTATTTTCTCGTATTTGCATGTACATTACCACGACGGGAATCCAAAATTCCCCAAAAATGATCCAAACCCCATAACATGCAGTATTTTCACTAATAATTTGGTTAAAATATTAATCGACCCCAGTCAGGGGCTCCGCCCCTAGACCCCGTCCAGGGTGCTGCCCCAGAACCCTGTGAGAGGCTACCACCCCTCGACCCCGCTAGGGGTGGTGCCCTTAATACCCCGTGAGGGGCTGCCGCCTTATAATTATTCTTTAATTTTCGCATTTATTTAGGATGACTGTAATAATTTATTTACCGCTTTTGAATGTTTGCTAAATAACGCGCTAACACAATATAATTGAAAATACAATAAATATGGTGGATTAAAACTGATTAAGAAAGAATGAAACTTTTAACTTGGCAATGTAAAATAGATAACATCACCCGAATTTGGAATCTCTACTTAAGGTATGGTCTACCACCCGATGGGAAAATTATACCTAAATTTCTCGGTTGAGCTGAATCGGGTGGTGACTGTCTTTTAAGTACGGGATTTTGATCTCGTGTCTTTTGAGCATTAAAATATGCAAAACCATTTTCTACCATCATCACACCACTATCACCAGCCCGTATATTTTAGGGATCGGTCTTCCGGCCCAGCTTCGCTGCCGTTTGAAATATCGTCCACTCACAATAGTCGACTATTAAAGATCCTGTAGATCTTAACAGAAGTTTATTTATTTATATTACTATTTTACATTTAAATGAATGTGCTAGCGATTTCCACTTGAAGTTCACCAGAAGTGAAATTCAAATTGAAAGTTTTAATAGAAAGAAATTAAATATTATTAGTATTTATTGACGCCAAGGCTACTACTCTGAAATGAGTAAGATAAATGTTACATCGATATCGATAATATAAAAAAAATATTGAATGCTCCAGAAGAGCCAGTATTAATGTACTAAGGGTACAAATATTTTTAAAAACTTCAAGAGAAGCAAATGTTACAAAGCCAATTAGTATACAAATTATTGTAAAATAATCATTATTTCTCCCCAAATTCTTATAGTATCATATTAAAACTATGACAGATTACATTAAAAGAATGTCTTAAAACCATGTTTTCATTGAAATGATCAAAAGCCAATTAAAATATAAACCAGAAGTTTAATGGCATGATTGACTAGATCATCCTGGTTCCATAATGATGAGACAAAGTGTAGAAATTGCACGCTGGCATATGTTAAAGAACTGAAAATTTCTTAATGATAGTGAATTATTTTATTTTACTTGTTCGCAAGGAAAATTGATAATAACACCTTCTAGAAGTGAGGTCAAAATTTGATCTCCAATACATACAATGAGATGTATGTGAATCAATTCATTCACACTTCTTGAAGAAGTACAAACACTTGAAGTTGAAGTTTTAATTGGATGGTCACATGTATATTGGATTACATCCCAAGCTGTTGAACCAACCACAAGATTAGGTTAACTCAGTGGACGACCTAATAGTGCTTAAGTTTTGATCATACCAATTAAGTTAAGTTTGAGTTAATTAAATCAATAATGATGTTGAAATAAATAGTCTATGGTTAATGTGAGTTATTGAATTGAAGTGTAGAATTACAAGTCTTCGCTGACCTAGCTATTTAGTTTTAACTATGAGTTGTTTTGGGCTGAGCTGTGTAGTTAGCCGCTGACTAAGCATTGTTCACTCAACGCTCGATATTTAGATTATGTTTCAGCTGTGTTATTTAATTTTTTCATTTCGCTGAGTTACTTCATTTTTCAGAAACACTGACCATTCAATTTAAGGAAAAATGAATCTTGTTTTTATCCTATTAATTTTACAGACATTAATGATAGATGTCATATAAAGGACAAAAAGAATTAATGACGTGACAAAGATAAAAGCTCAGCGTAGATAAAGACAAAAGTTTTCTGGAGAAAAGCTACACGAAGACAAAGTCAAATTAGTTTGTTGCAGGACATATCTCCTACAAGTGAGCGACTCTACAAGAATATCATATTGCTAGAAAGAATGGGAAGATGAAATGTAGCAAGTCAGCGTAAGTTCTCTCTAACAGAAGACTGGCATTAAACAATAAAAGATTCAAATTTGACACTCTAATTTAATCTGTCTCTAACAAATTGATTTCTATTTCACAACGGTGTGATTCTATCTCCTAACAGATCAATTTGAAGAAGCAACAGCTGTGCTATCAAATTGCAAAAGATGCCAAGGCAAGTTTTAAGACTACATTCAGATTTTAACTATAAAGGAGCAAGAAGGAAAGAGTTAGAACATGGTAAATATACCTAAATTTCTCAGAAGCAAAAGTGTGTCAATTTCAAGCTTTAAAGAAGTTCATTTAAGAAAGCAACTACTCAGCGAGAATCTGCTTTGCAATAAGAGAGATTAGTATAGATCTTTTGAACTGTAATATCTAATTGTTGTAACTAGATCAACGTTTTTATAAGTTAAATCTAGATCTTATTTAAAGTTTGTTGAGTTGCTGGTAGAAGAGGGTATTTTACTTAGTGGGTGAGTGATTACAGTGAGGAGGGTACTCAGTTATAATTGGCACACTTATAAAAGGCTTCCCTGCCTAGGGTAAAGGAGTTGAGATTAGTGGATTAAATCCAAGACACTCTCTTGGGACTGGATGAAAGGACAGGTTGTCGAACCAGTATAAAATCACTATATTCTTTACTTTATTGTTAAAGCTTTACTCAGACTCTTTTCAGCCCACTAACCTATGCAATGCAATTTGTTTATTCACTAAAAAGTTACATGTTTCGAGTCATTCGGCCCCATCTGACTTACTGAATGTATGCATGGGGACTAATAAGTGGTATCAGAGTAAGCTCTCAATCTAAAGATTTCATAATCTTATGATAAAGACCATGGCGTATAAAGGAGGAGAATCTAGTGGAAAGGCCCAAACCTATATCCTTCCTAAAGGAAAGTCATATATCAGGCCTCCCATATTTAATGGTGAGCATTATACTTACTGGAAGAACAGGATGAAGAATTTCATCCAATCTCAAAGTATAAATGCTTGGATGGCTATTATTGAAGGGCTGTTTTGTCCCTACTATTATAAAAAATGGAGTACGTGTTGATAAGTACTCAGATGAGTAGGACAATCAGGACTTGGCCAGATTGAAGGAAAATGCAGCTGCTATCAACTATCTTCATTATGCTCTTGATGCAACTGAGTTCAACCGTGTTTTAGGGTGTGAAACTGCTCGAGAGATCTGGAAGAAGTTGAAAGTGACTTATGAAGGAACTGACAAGGTCAAGGAGTCCAAGATCAACATTCTCATAAAGGATTTTAAGATGTTTCATAAGTAACCCAAAGAGGACATTTCCAGAATGAACACTAGATTCATGAATATTATCAATGAGCTGAAAAGACTTGCCAAGAACTTCACTAAAAAAGAGACTGTCAAGAAGATTCTGAGAAGTTTAACATGGGAATGGGATGTAAAGAGTGTTATTGAAGAAGCTCATGACCTGAAGATGTACAAGTTTGATGAGCTGATGGGAACTTTACTGACTCCTGAGATGTCACTAAGGCAATATGAAGATGAGTCCAAGAAGTTCAAGCATAAGGAAAGAGAAAGTTCTGGTAGAGATGTTGTTCTTAAGGCTGATTAGGATTCCTCAGAGGAAGAATATCCAAAGGATAGAAAGGAAGAGATAGCATTGGTGACCAAGAACTTTAACAGGTTCTTGAGGAAAGATAAGAACTTTCAAAGATCTAGAAAGCCCAGCAAGCATAAGAAGGAAACAGATGATAGACCACGCAAAGAATTTAACAAAGAGCATAATAAAGACATCAAGTGCTTTGAATGTGGTGAAAAAGGGCACATCCAGTCTAGTTATCCTAAAGCTAAGAAGAACATGTTCAAAAATAAAAGGGAGAAGAAGGCTCTTGCTGCTACCTAGAGTGATTCTGAACAAGATTCATCATACTCGTCGAATTCAGAGGCATAAGATTCAGCCAATGTATGCCTTGTGGCAAAGGATAATCAACCCAACTCAAAGTTAGCTGATGAACCATCTACTTTTGATGCCAGTCAATCAGCTAACCAGAGTAGAGATAAAGGAAAGAGAATTGAGGTAAATTCTGAACCCCCTTTATCTTTAGACGAACTTGCTGCAGTACTTAATGATGTTATTAATATGACTAAGAAGTTAGCCAAATACATTAAAGTACTGTAGAGGAAGTTTAATGATCTAGAATATGTTAATTCTTCTACCTCAGTTGATATCTTATACCTTATGGAAAAATTTGAGTACCATTATCGAGATAACAACAATCTCATTAAGAAAATGGAAGAGTTAGTTGCGGAATTAATAGCTTTGAGAAAGGTGTGGGTCCCTCCTAAACCAAACAGAAATACTCAGAGTAACTGCACTCACCACTCTGAGAAGGTTTCTCAAAAGAGTAAAGTGAGGAAGTCTACTCCTAAGGCCGTGTGTATGTTTTTTTGTGGAAAATAAGGACATGTAATAGTCATGTGTACACACAAAAATGGTTACTATGATGAGTATAACTAGTCAAGGATTAACACCACTGATAAGGGAGGAGCCAGCTATAAAAAGGCAAGGATACCTAAGAAAACTTAATTGTTTTGCAAGTGAGCCTAAGATCCACTGAAGATGGAAGAATGTGGTATTTGGATAATGGATGCTCGAGGCATATGACAGGTCATGAAAAAGCAGTTCATCACATTGGAGCAAAAGAGGAATGGAAGTGTCAGTTTTAGAGACAACCAAAAGGGAAAGATTGTTGGCAATGGCACTGTGGAAGCCAAGCTTTCAATTGAAAATGTGTCTCTAGTAAAAGGCCTGAAATTCAACTTGCTCAGCATTGCTCAACTATATGACCAAGGCAGGGAAGTGATTTTTTACTCAACGGGCTTCTCAATCATTGATGGTAACTCTGACCAAACTATTCTCTATGCTACTAGAATTAATAATGTTTATATGATTAATTTATCCCCTGGCTCTAATGATATATGCTTAGTTTCTAAGGAGGAAAATTCATGGCTATGGCACAGAAGGTTAGAACATATCAATATGACCAATTTGTCCAAATTAGCCAAAAATGAACTTGTTGAGGGTTTACCTAATCTAAACTTTGAAAAAGATAGACTCTGCTTAGCATGCCAACTTGGGAAATAATTTAGGAAGACCTTTAAATCATTAGCTGATATATCATCTTCTCGTCCCCTTGATCTTCTACACATGGATTTGTTTGGGCCAGTTTTGCCAATAAGTCTAGGTGGAATGAAATACACCCTTGTGGTTGTGGATGATCTAACTAGGTTCACTTGGATTGTCTTGCTTTCAAGCAAAGATGAAAATTTGAACCATTCTTTAGGTTGGCTACCCGGATTATGAATGAAAAAGGACTAAAAATTAATAGAATCCTCAGAGACCATGGAAGAGAATTCAAAAACAGGCAGTTTGAGGAATTATGTTCTAAGCATGGTATTGACCATAATTTTTATGCCCCTCATACACCTTAGTAGAATAGGGTTGTTAAGAGAAAGAATCGCACTATTACAGAGATGGGTCGTTCTATAATGAGTGATAATAATATGTCAAAGTATTTCTGGGGAGAAGCCGTTAACACAGCTTGTTATATTCTAAACAGGGTTTTAATTCACCCAGTTTTGAATAAAACTCCTTATGAACTTTGGAAGGGGCACAAGCCTAAGGTTGGTCATATCAATACCTTTGGTTGTAGTTGCTTCATATTAAATACTAAAGACCAATTAGCTAAATTTGACCCCCAAGGCTGATGAAGAAATCTTTCTGGGTTACTCAACACATAGTAGGGCATACATAGTGTATGTTAAGAGAACTAGCACATTACAGGAGTCCATGCATGTAGATTTTAATGAAACTAATAATACAGGTAGAGAAGCCAGTGATGATGAAAGGGAAAAAGACCAAGTCAACGAATCAATCAATCAACCCATTGTTATTCCTGATCCTATTCTAGAAAAAGAAGATTATGAAGTTGACTTGGACAAATACATTAACTTTGGTGATGATAATGATGCTCAACCAATGACAGTAGCTCAGCGAGCTGAAACTGATCTGCTAAAAGAAGTGAGAGTAAGAAGAGATCACCCAGTTCAAAAGATTCTTGATAGTGTGCAAAATCCAGTGCTAACAAGAGGTCAACTAAATAAAATGATGAGTCATTCAGTATTTGTCACATTAATTAAACCGAAGAACTTGAAGATGCTGAGTTTGATGACAATTGGATGATTGCAATGCAAGAAGAGTCAGACCAATTCAGAAGAAATGAAGTTTAGGATTTGGTGGAGAAACCCAGAAGAAAGTCAATCATTGGCACTAAATGGGTTTTCAAGAACAAGATAGATGAAGCTGGTAATGTTGTCAGAAGCAAGGCCAGACTAGTTACATAAAGGTACAATCGACAAGAAGGCATTGACTATAAAGAAACTTTTGCACCAGTAGCAAGACTTGAAGGTATAAGAATTCTTTATGCTTTGCATCTTATATGAACTTCAAATTGTTTCAAATGGATGTCAAGAGTGACTTTCTCAATGGTTATATTCAAGAGGAAGTCTATGTCAGACAGCCCCCACGCTTTGAAGATCCAAAGTACCCATACCATGTCTTTAAGTTAAAGAAGGCTCCCTATGGATTTAAGCAAGCTTGAGGAGATTGGTATGAGATACTGACTAACTTTTTACTCAACAAAGGTTATGTTAGAGGAAAAGCAGATACAACCCTTTTCATCCAGAGAAAGCATCAAGATGTGTTGGTAGTCCAAATCTATGTTGATGACATCTTTTTTGGAGCAACTGATGAAAAGATATGCAAAGAGTTCAGCCAGCAGATGAAGAAAGAGTTTGAAATCTCAATTATGGGAGAGCTTAACTTCTTTCTTGGTCTATAAATAAAGCAAGGTGATGATGGGATCTTCATCAGCCAAGCAAAGTATGCGAAGGAAGTACTCAAGAAGTATGACATGGATAAAGCTAAGCCAATGTCAACACCCATAGCCACTGATACAATTCTGAGTAAAGATGAGGAAGGTAAACCTATAGAGAGTAAGCTCTACAGAGGTATTATTGGTTATATACTTTACTCAACTGCTAGTAGGTCTGACATTCAATATGTTGTATGTTATTGTGCAAGATATCAAGCTGACCCCAGAGAATCTCACTTAGCTGCTGCTAAGAGAATTCTCAGGTATTTGATAAGCACTACTGATGCAGGTTTATGGTATCCAAGTAATGCATATTTCACTTTGAGAGGATACACAGATGTTGACTATGGAAGACACAAACTTGAAAGGAAAAGCACCACCGGAGGATGGCATTTCCTTGGTGATTGTCTAGTTATATGGTATAGGAAGAACCAAACTTTTGTAGCACTGAATACAATTGAGGCTGAGTATATGACTGCAGGAAGTTTTGTAGCACACCAGATATGGATTAAGAAACAATTGGAGGATTATGGTATAAAGTCTAAGTGCCTTGAAGTCATGTGTGACAACAAGAGTGCAATTGACCTATCCAAGAATCCAATTCAATATAGTAGGATGAAGCATGTCAATATTAGACATCGCTTCATAAGGGATCATGTGCTAAAAGGAGAAGTCAAGCTCACATATATTCCTACGGAAGAACAGCGAGATGACATATTCTTAAAGCCCATTAGAAAGCATCAATTCAACATCTCGAGAGAATTAATTGGAATGTCCAATCCAATTTGAAGAAATATTTCCTCGCTGACCTATTCTGGAGCTGACTTATATTCCACTCTAACCTTTTGCGAATTAGGTTAAGTATTTCTTCTTTACGCGTGAATTTTGGACATGTTATTAAAATTGTCACCGGTTTCTTTTTAAATTTAAATTTGATAGAAATGGTAGCAAATTTAAAAATGATCCATATTTAACCATTTACACTCTGTGATTCAAGTCATCATTAACTTTACTGTAACTATTAATAAATCTCACCATTCAAATATGACCATTGCTTATGAGTCATACACGTAAGATTTGCAGGTTAAATCGAAGAGTTTTTGCTATTTAAGGAGAGACAAGGAAGAAAGAGGGTTTACTTTACCAAATTTCTTCTGCATCTTCTTCTCAAATCTTAAATTCTCTAAATCTCTCAAAGCTATTTTATTGGTGAGTACATCAGGCCATTCAAATGTGAAAGAACCTCTCTTTGTCAGAAGTGAGGATAACACATATTGGGTTACAACTCAAGATCATTTAGCCCATGTTACAGTAAACCTAAAGGAGAGAGAAGATCTATTTATTCTATTTAGAACTGCTTACTCTCCAACGGAATGGTGCTCAAAGGAAGGAGTAGTAGTTGAAGACCTTATCACTGTAGACTTGCTTAAAATTTCAAGTGATGAGTGATTCAGAAAATGGATGTGTCAGTACCATTTTAAAGGGCTCTTTGAGCTTCCTAGTGGGCATTATGAGCAGATAGTGAAGAGATTATTCCATAGAATTCACATGGTAGAAGGTCTTGATGATATGTTTGTAACAACGATGATGGGGAGAAAGATCTATGTGACTCCTAAGCTGATTACAAATTTATTAAGAATGAGATGTCTGAGAATGCAAGCTGTTAGGGATGAAGAGCATGTTGATATCCCAGTGGACTATGAGGTGCCCGTTGACTACAAGGTTGGAGAACTAATAGCCTCCATGTTTACCAAGAAGGGGAAGCAAGCTCATGAGTTAGTGATGAAGGTACTACTGGCAAAGACTGAATCAACTAGAAGTTGTTCCAAGTTTAAAAGGGTGTATGTCTATGCCATTACAGAGGGCATGAGTATCAATTAGCCTTTGGCCATTCTATACAAGTTTCTTAAAGTTTCTAAACATATGGTGTATGGCCACTTAATGATAGAAATTTGTAGGGTATATAAGCTAGATCTAGAAGGATAGGCACTGAGGAATATAGTGGTGTATAATGTTATTGAGTCTAGAGTACTCAGTAATGCCAACTTTCATAATTTTGGCTGTAAGGAGAAGCCCAATACCACCAAGTACATCCAGCTCAAGAAAGGAGAGGTCAGAGTGAAGGACACAAAGGTTACCATAAAGTTGAAGCCTATCAAGCCTAAGGATGAGGATAAGACCCTAGCTACTTTTATGGCTAAGGAGTTGGATAAAATCACCAAGCAAAGAGCTATGGAAGGAGGAAAAGCTGAATCTAAGAAGAAAAGCAAGAAGGAGGTTAGGAGAGACTCCAAGAAAGAAGTAAAGGGAGCAAGCTTAGCCAACTCTCATCATGTAGATATCCCTATTCCTAAAGGGTCTATATTTTCTAAGGGAACCAAGGATGTGAAGCTAAGGGAGCTGACTAAAAATAAGAAGAAAGAAGAGAAGAAGGCTGAACAAGAACTCAGAGAGGATATGCCTTTGAAGAGGCTAAAAAAGAGAAAAGCAGATGATGCAGGGATCAACTCTGAGAAGGCTAAAGGATAGGTAGCTACATCAGTGCCTATTCCTGAAGTAGATCAGCTAAGAAAGAAATTTATTGCCAAGAAGTTGACTGGTGTATTCTAAAATATGGAAGAGACTGAGAAAGTAAAATCAGCTGAGGCTGAAAGATTGAGGAAGAAGCAAGAGGACCTTGAAGAGAAAATCAGGAGAAGAACAAAAGAGTCAACTACTCAAGCTAAAGATGATGTTGAGAAGGCTTATGAAAAGGAAACTGCAAGCTTGTTTGAGAAGTCAATCCCTGAAGCTGTTAATGAAATGATTGGTCCTTGAAAGGGATTGAAAGTGAAGTGGAACAAGAGGATGATGATGTCAACTCTGTAGAATTTGATGTAAATAAGAAAGAAGGCCAGCAAATTATCGATTTATCTGCTGAGGAGGCTAAGGAAGAGAGAAGGAAAAAGAGGAGGAGGATTTTTAAAAGGATGAAGGTAGTAGTGGATGAGGATGAAGGAGATTTAGAAGACAAGGAGGAGGGAGAGATAGTAGCTGAGCAAGGAGCTTAGCTGGCAAACTAAACATCTTTAGATCAGGTCAGTGAGTAAATTATTTAAGGTGTTAAAGGAGAGAAGGCTAAGGAGTAGTAAGAAGAACCATTCCTATTCCCAAACCTTTCCACTAAAACACCCCTTTTACCTACACCCATTTCCATGCAAACCTTAACCACTTCTGAAAATCAATCACCTTCCATCTCAAACTCTAGCCAATCAAACACATCCACCTCTAACCAAACAACCTACCCAACCATCATCCCACTTCTCTAACCCATTGTATCTCCTGTACGTGAACCATTGATGATAGAGCTAGCAGTTCTTACAGGTCTAACTATTGAAGAGATCAATAATGAACAACCACCACCTCAACAAAATCAACCTGCACCATAACTCAACCCCCAAGCGGAGATACTTATAAAGATAAGGAGATTGGGAAGGGAAAGGTATCTAATAATGAGGATAGAGGAGGAAATTGATGCTATTATAGCCAAATTATTAGTGTCTGAGGAAGTGTTGAGGAGACTTGCAAGGGCTAGTAAAGGATTTATGGAATCAGTTGAGGAGATGAAAGCCCATTTCAAGTCAGTTCCTACTCAGTTCTCACTGGTGAAGGCAATTGTATCCTATACTTTGCCCATTTTATCCACTGCAGGAAGGAAGGCTAATTACTTGAAGATGGAAGTTACTGAGCTTAAGCAAAGAATGGAAATGATTTATGAGACCAGCAACAGAGTTTTGAATGAAGCGAGAGACTTTAGGAACTCTCTAATTAATAAATTTAATCTTTTTTTACAGGGATTATAAGATGTGCTTAATGGATATAGCATTTTGAGCAAGGAAAATGACACCAACACATCAAAGCTGAATGTTGTGATCGATGTTTTAAATGGGCTGATAACTGCTTTTAAGAAAAATCAAGGCAACTCCAATAAGCTTAGGCATGTGAAGAATGAGCTATTGGAGGGATTAAAGGTCTTTGAATGAGAAGTGTTGAAAGCACTAAAAAGATTGTATATATCTGGCGCTCTGAGCAGCGACATTGTGATGTCAGAGGTTGAATAAGAACCATCTCTTCATCAGAAGCTTGGTCACATTCATGATCAAATCAAAGTTATTCATGCCGATGTATTCAATGATGGTAAAGCTTTTGATCAGATACATAAGCAAATTTCTTCTCATATTCGAAGCACCCCAGTTCGTGAAAGGGTGATGCATGAAAACAGCCAGGCTAGAGCTATATTAATCTTAACTCAAATTTCTAGGGAAGGACTTAATGCCCAATTCAGTGTCAATCAGTCGCAGTCATATGCTCTTGGGGAACTCTTCTTTTGCTTAAGGGAACAGGACTTCATTTCTCAAATCATTTATGAGTCCCTAGTCAAGAACTTCTCAGCTAACATCTTCGGTGATCTAACCATGTTTGAGGAAGTGCTTAACTCATTTGATGTTGAAACTTAAGCCATTTTGGATTCAATGGCAATGGAAGAGAAGGATCGCAAGAAGTGTGAGCAAGCAGAAAAAGAGAGTGCAGCACAGATTACTGAATTTAACTATGAGCTGTCCCAGACTCTAATTCGCACTGAAAAGGTATACTTTAAGCTTAGTAAGAGGAAAAGCAAGGATCCCATGCCATCAAAGCAAAAGAAGTCTAGATGGGATAAGGTGGAATATCAAAGGAAGGCCGCCAATTTGCAAGGACTAGTGCTAAATGATAAGCTTTAATTAGAACAGAATCTATTGTAATCTTTAGTGCTGATTGTAAACTTAGTAGAGGTTAAATTTTTATTGATCTGTACTTAGTTATCCATATATGAAAAGATTACTTATTCTATCCCAAGTTAAGAACTTCCTAACTTCTTGTATTTTTTTATACATCTGTGGCTAACTTTGTAGGAAAATATGAGAAGTGTTGATGAATGCTGACCTAAGGGGAATCAAGGATTATGGGGGAGTTAGCATTCAATTTAAGCAAAATAAAGATGTTAAACCATGATATATCAAGCATTCTTTTGAGGTAACCCTGATCTAAATATCTTATTGATTTAATTCTTGCTTACTTAATTGCCATTGATCGAAATGGGGGAGATTATTGAACCAAGCACAAGGTTAGGCTGACTCAGTAGATGACTTAGTAGTGCTTTAAGTCTTGATCATACCAATTAAGTTAAGTTTGAGTTAATTAAATCAATAATGATGTTAAAATAAATTGTCTATGGTTATATAGGAGTTATTAAATTTGATGGTAGAATTACAAGTCTCCACTGACCTAGCTATTTAGTTTTAACTCTGAGTAGTTTTGGGCTGAGCTGTGTAATCATTTGCTGACTAAGCACTATTCACTTAGCGCTCGAGATTCAGATTATGTTTCAACTATTTTATTTAATTTTTTATTTTGCTGAGTTACTTCATTTTCCAGAAATGCTGACCATTCCATTTAAGGAAAAATGGAATCTTGCTTTTTGTGCTATTAATTTTACAGACATTAATGATAGACTTCATACAAAAGACAAAAGTTTAATGACGCGACAAAGATAAATGCTCAGCGTAGATAAAGGCAAAAGTTATCCGGAGAAAAGCTGCACGAAGATAAAGTCAAATTAGTTTGTTGCAGCGTTTATCTCTTGTAAGTGCGCGACTCTGCAAGAATGTCAGATTGCTAGAAGGAATGAGAAGATGACATGTAGCAAGTTCAAAGGCTACATTCTTGATTTCAACTATAAAAGGAGCAAGAAGGAAAGCATTAGAACTTGGTGAATACACCTAAATTTTTAAGAAGCAAAACTCTGTCACTTTCTAATCTTTAAAGAAGTTCATTCAAGAAAGCAACTACTCAGCGAGAATCTGCTTTGTAACAAGAGATATTAGTATAGATCATTTGAACTATAATATCAGATTGTTGTAACTAGATTAACATTTCTATAAGTTGAATCTAGCTCTTATTTAAACTTGGTTGAGTTGCTGGTAGAATAGGGTATTCTACTCAACGGGTGAGTGTGTTGAACCAAGCATGAGTTTAGACTAACTCAGTGGATGACTCAGTTGTGCTTAAGTTTTTATCATAACAATTAAGTTAAGTTTGGGATAATTAAATCAATAATGATGTTAAAATAAATAGTCTATAGTTTTAAGGGAGTCAGTAAATTCAATGGTAGAATTTCGAGTCTCCGCTGACCTAGTTATTTAGTTTAACTCTGAGCTTTTTCTGGGCTGAGTATCTACTTAGTCGCTAACTTAGTAATATTGATATTTAGATTTTGTTTCTGCTGTGTGCATTTCGTTCTATCATTTCAGCTGAGTTACTTTATGTATGTCAACGCTGCTGACGTTACCATTTAAGGTAAAAAAAAGGTATCTTTGCTTTTAGTTTTGCTTTTTGCAGGAATATTAATGAGACAAAGACAAAAAGAATTAATGCCTCGATAAGACATAGAATTATGAAGAAAATGACAAAGTCTTCCAATGCAAAGCTGCAACAAGTCAATTGCCACTTTAGGTAATTCCATAGATCTACCAACCTTGTATCGTGCCCTCTGCAACATGTTAGAATACCAGAAGGCATGGGGTGAAGGCACGTGGCAAGTCAGCGTGAGTAATCTCTAACAAAAGAATGGCATCAAACGATAAAGAATTCAAATTGAAGCCCAAATTTCAATCTAATGGATTGAAATGTATTTCACAACGGTGCAATTCTATCTCTTAACGGATCAATTTGAAGAAGCAACGGGTGAAATACTGAGCTGTCAATTTTAGAAGCTGCCAAGATAAGTTCAACGACTACTTTCTCAATCCAATAATAAAAGGAGCAAGAAGGCAAATGTTAGAACTTCGTGATTACACCTGAATTTCCTAGAAGGAAAAATTCTGTCAATTTACAATCTTTAAAGGAATACAAGTAAGAAAGCACAACTCAGCAAGAATCTACTTAGAACAAGAGAGAATAGTATAGATCAATCAAGTGTATTAGATCATTTATAACTGGATCAACATTTCTATAAGTTGAATTCAGCTCTTCTTTAGACTCATTGTGAGTTTCTGATAGAAGAGGGTATTCTAGTCAGCGGGTGAGCGATTGCAGTTTGGAGGGTACTTACTATAATTGGGGAATTTGTGAAAGGCTTCTCCAACTAGGGTAAAGGAGTTGAGATTAATAGATTAAAGCCGAGATACTCTCTCAGGACTGGATGTAAGCACAGGTTGCCAACCCAGTTTAAAAATCTTTGTGTCCTTTACTTAATCGCATTTTCCAGCTATTTTACTCGGCCAGCTGACCTCACTCAGCAGAGGCATAATTATTGTAAAAAATTCTTATAATTTTTATGAGTGAGTCATCCACCTCCTCTGACTCAATGAGTGTACGCATAGGGACCAATAAGTGGTATCAGAGCAGTTCTCATTTCATAGATTTCACAATATTTAAGACAAAGATCATGGCATATAAAGGAGAATCTAATGGAAGGGCTCAAGCTTATATTCTACCAGAAGCCATGTCAGTCACCAGGCCTCCAATGTTTAATGGAGAGCATTATACTTACTGGAAGAATAGGATGAACAATTTCATCCAGTCTCAGAGTATGCATGCTTGGATGGCTATTGTAGAAGGGCCATATGTTCCCACCATTGTAAAGAATGGAGTAAAGGTTGATTAGTACTTTAATGAATAGGATAGTCAAGACTTGATCAAACTGAAGGAAAATGCAGCTGCTTTCAATTATCTTCATGGTGCTATTGATACAACTGAATTCAATCGTGTCTCTAGATGCAATACAACCAAAGAGATATGGAAGAAATTAGAAGTAATTTATGAAGGTACTGACAAGGTAAAAGAATCCACGATCAATATCCTTATGAGGGATTATGAATGGTTTCACTTGAAGCCTAAGGAGGATATTTCCAACATGAACACCAAGTTCATGAATATAGTCAATGAGCTAAAAAGACTTGGCAATGCCTTCATAGAAGAAGAGACTATCAAGAAGATCCTTAGAAGTTTGACTCAAGATTGGGAAGCCAAGAAGAGTGCTATTAAAGTGGCTCATGACTTGATGACCTATAAATTTAAAGAGATGATTGGAACTCCGCTGACTCATAAGATGTCTTTGAAGCAATATGAAGATGAGTCTAAGAAGCACAGGTCAAAAGCGAAAGAAAGCTCTAGTAGAGCTGTTGTTCTGAGAGCTGATGATGATGAAGAAGAGTCCTCTAAGGAAGGATATCCAGAGGACAGAAAAGAACAAATAGCTCTAATGATCAAGAATTTTAGAATATATCTTGGAAAAGATAAGAACTTTCAAAAGTTCAGAAAGATAGGCAAGTATAAGAAGTGAGTAGTTGATAGACCACGAAAGGAATTCAACAAAGAGCATAACAAAGACATTAAATACTTTGAATGTGGTGAAAAAGGGCATATTCAGTCAAGTTATCCTAAGGCTAAAAAGGACAAGTTTAAGAAGAAGAAGAAAAGTAAGAAAGCCCTTACTGCTACCTGAAGCGACTCTGAGCAAGAGTCATCATCCTCAGATGAGGAGGCACAAGATTCCGCTAATGTGTGCCTCATGGCTAAGGATGATCCACCCAACTCAGTGTCAGCTGATCAACCGACTACTTTTATTGCCAATCAGCCAGTTGACCAAAGCAAAGATAAAGGAAATCACTCCAAGGTAAATTCTAAACCCCTTTTATCTTTCTTTAGATGAGCTTGCCATAGTACTTAATGATGTTATTAATGTGACTAAAAAGTCAACCAAATACATCAGAGTACTTCAGAGGAGGTGTGATGATATAGAAGATATCAACTCTTCTACATCCCTTAACATCCTATACCTGATGGAAAAAGCTGAATACTAAAATGGATATAACAAAAAACTCTCTAAGAAATTGGATGAGCTAACTGCTGAAGTAATAGCTTTGAAGAAGGTATGGGTCCCTCCTCAACCTAGAGGGAATACTTAAAGTAACCGTACTCATCACTCTGAGAAGGTTTCTCAAAAGAGTAAAGTCAGTAGGCCAAATCCTGAGGCCGCTTGTAGTTTTTGTGGAAAGCTAGGACATACTACAGTCATGTATAGGCGCAAAAATAGTTACTATGATGAGTATGATTGGTTAAGGATGACCACCACTACTAAGAGAGGACCCCGCCAGAAAAAGGCATAGGTACCTAAGAAAACTTAATAGTTTTATAGGTGAGCCTGATATCCACCTATGAGAGAAGAATGTGGTATTTGGATAGTGGATGCTCGAGGCATATGACAGGTGATGAAAAGAATTTCATCATATTGGAGCGAAGAAGAAATGGAAGTGCTATTTTTGGAGACAACAAGAAAGGAAAGATTGTTGGCAATGGCACTGTAGGAGTGAAGCCTTCAATTGATAATGTGTCTCTAGTAAAAGGCTGAAAGTTCAACTTGCTAAGCATTGCTCAGCTATGTAACAAAGGCAAGAAAGTGATATTTGACTCAGCGGGTTGCTTAGTCATTGACGGTAATTCTAACCAAACTATTCTTCATGCTCCTAGAATTAATAATGTTCATATGTTTGATTTATCCCCCGGCTCCAGTGATGTATGCTTAGTTTTTAAGGAGGAAAACTCATGGCTATGGCATAGAAGGTTAGGACATATTAATATGACCAATCTGTCCAAATTAGCCAGAAATGAACTTGTTGAGGGATTACCCAATCTAGCCTTTGAAAAAGATAGAGTCCACTCAGCATGCCAACTTGGTAAATAATTTAGGAAGACTTTAAATCATTAGACGATATATCTTCTTCTCGTCCCCTTGATCTTCTACACATGGATTTGTTTGGGCTTGTCGTGCCACTAAGTCTAGGTGGAATGAAATACATCATTGTAGTTGTAGATAATCTAACCAGGTTCACTTGGATTGCCTTGCTAGCGAGCAAAGATGAAAAATTTTAATCATTCTCTAGGTTAGCTACTCGGATCATGAATGAAAAAGACCTTAAAATTAATAGAATCTGCAGTGACCATGAAAGAGAATTAAAAAACAGGCAGTTTGAGGAATTTTGTTCTAAGCATGGTATTGACCATAATTTTTTTACCCCTCGTGCACCTTAGCAGAATGGGGTTGTTGAGAGAAAGAATCGCACCATTGTGGAGATGGGTCGTTCTATATTGAGTGATAACAATCTACCAAAGTAATTCTAGGGAGAGGCTGTTAACACAACTTGTTACATTCTAAATCGGGTTTTAATTCCCCTAGTTTTGAATAAAACTCCTTATGAACTTTGGAAGGAGCATAAACCTAAGGTTGGTCATGTCAAGGCCTCTAGTTGTAAATGCTTCATATTAAACACTAAAGACCAATCGGCTAAATTTGACCCCAAGGCTTTTTAGGTTACTCAATGCACAGTAGGGCATACAGAGAGAAAGTCAAGAGGACTGGCATCTTAGAGGAGTCCCTGCATATAGATTTTGATGACACTAATAGTACAGGTAGAGAAGCCAGTGATGATGAAAGAGAAAAGGATCAAGTCAGCGGATCAGTCAATCAGCCCCATTATTATTCCTAATCCAGTAGCAGAAAAATAAGATAAAGAAGTTGACTTAGACCAATCAATCAACTTTGGTGATGATGTAGATGCTCAACCAATGACAGTAGCTCAGAGAGTTGATCTGAATCTACTAAAAAAAGTCAGAGCAAGGAGAGATCACCTAGTTGACAAGATTCTTGATAGTGTACAAAATCCAGTGCTGACTAGAGGTTAGTTGAATAGAATGACAAGCCATTCGGCATTTGTATCATTGATTGAACCAAAGAAGTTTGAATATGTTGAGTTTGATGACAACTGGATGATTGCAATGCAAGATGAGCTCAATAAATTCAGAAGAAATGAAGTTTGGGATTTGGTGAAGAAACCTAAGGGAAGTCAATCATAGGCACCAAATGGGTTTTTAAGAACAAGCTAGATGAAGCTGGTTATGTTGTCATCAATAAAGCCAGACTAGTTATTCAAGGCTACAATCAACAAGAAGGCATTGATTATGGAGAAACATTTGCACTAGTAGCAAGACTTAAAGCCATAAGAATTCTTTGTGCTTTTACATCCCATATGAACTACAAATTGTTTAAAATGGATGCTAAGAGTGCATTTCTTAATGGTTATATTCAAGAAGAAGTCTATGTTAGATAGCCCCTAAGCTTCGAAGACCCTAAATATCAAAATCATGTCTTCAAGCTGAAGAAATCTCTATATGGACTGAAACAGGCTCCAAGAGCTTGGTATGAGAGACTGACTAACTTTTTGATCAGCAAAGGTTATGTCATATGGAAAGCAGATATAATTCTGTTTATCAAGAAGAGGCATCAATATGTGTTGCTGGTCCAAATCTATGTGGATGACATCAATTTTGGAGCAACTGATGAAAAGCTATACAAAGAGTTCAGTCAATAGATGAAGAAAGAATTTGAAATGTAAATGATGGGAGAGCTTAATTTCTTTCTTGATTTGTAGATTAATCAAGGCGAAGATGGAATATTTATTAGCCAAGCTAAGTATGCCAAGGAAGTACACAAGAAGTTTGACATGGATAAAGCCAAGCCAATGTCAACACACATAGCCACTGATATAATTCTGAATAAGGATGAGGAAGGTAAACCTATAGAGAGTAAGCTCTACAGAATTATTATTGGATCTCTACTTTACTTAACTGCTAGTAGGCCTGACATTCAATATGTTGTATGTTATTGTGCAAGATATCAAGCTGACCCTAAAAAATCTCTGTTGTTAAGAGAATTCTAAAGTATTTGCTAGGCTCTATTGATACGGGTTTATGGTATCTAAGTAATGCAGACTTCACTCTGAGAGGATACACTAAAGTTGACTATGGAAGAGACAAACTTGAAAGGAAAAGCATCACAGGAGGTTGTCATTTCCTTAGTAATTATCTAGTAACATGGTACAGTAAAAAGCAGGCTTCTGTGGCTCTGAGTATAGCTGAGGCTGACTACATGGCTGTAGGAACTTATGTAGCACAACTGCTATAGATCAAGCAGCAACTAGAGGATTATGGTATAAAGTCTAAGTTTGTTGAAGTCATGTGTGACAACAAGAGTGCAATTGACCTATCCAAGAATCCAGTTAAATATAGCAGGATGAAGCATGTCAATATTAGACATCAATTCATAAGGGATCATATGCTAAAAGGAGAAGTCAAGATCATATACATTCCATATGAACAACAGCGAGCTAACATATTTACAAAGCCTATTGGAAAGGATCAATTCAACACGCTAAGACAGCTAATCGGAATGTCCAATCCAATTTAAAGAAATACATCTCACTATGACCTATTCTAGAGTTGACCAAACTAGGCACACTCTATACTTCAATGAATTAGGTTAAGTATTTCTTTTACTACTTGAATTTTGGACACATCATTAATTGTCACCAGTTTTCTTTCAAATCTAAACTTGATAGAAATGGTAGCAAGTTATGAAACGATGCATATTCAATGGCAGTTATCCTATGTTTCTCGCCTTCATTAATCCTAAAATATAAGTTATGCAATCTAACCGTCAAATCTTAAGACCATGGATTATGAGTCATACATGTAGATTTGCAGGTTTATACGAAGAGTTTTTAGCTATTTAAGGAGAAATTCTGAAAGAGGAAAGGTTACTTTACCAAAATTCCTTTCTCTGCATTCCCTTTCCTAAACTCCTAAAATCTCTACTCTTCTCAAAGTAATATTCAATGGCGAGTTCATTAGGAAGAGCTTTAGAACCTAGTTCTAATAATCCGTTTTTCATTTAGGTTAAGGATGAAGTGTGTTGGATTACCACTGTAGATCATTGGGCTCAAGTAGCCATTAACATCAAAGATATAGAAGACTTTTACACTCCAGCAGGAACTAGATACACACCAACTGAGTGGAAATCCATGGAAGGTACAGTAGTGGATGAGCCAATAACTGTTAATATGCTCAGTTTCTCAAGTGATGAATGATTTGGAAAGTGGACTCATCAACACCATCTTCGAGGATTCTTTGAGATTCTGAGTAGCTGTTATGAATAGATTGTCAAGCATTTCTATAAAGGGATTCACATCGTGGAAATTTTTCAAGATATGTGTTGTAACCACCATGATGGGAAGAAAGGTATATGTAACCCTAAAGCTTCTGGCTGGGTTACTAGGTATAAGAGAAAGAGGACTCAGAATACGTACTGTGAAGGAAAAGGATGAAGATAATGTTGACATCCCTGTTGATTATAAAGTTCCTCATGACTAAAAAGCAGGAGAATTGATTACATCTATATTCTCAAAGGAAGGAAAGCAAGCTCATGAGCTTGTAACTAAAGATTTTCTACCCAAGACTGGCTCTATAGAAAGTTATTCCAAATTGGAAAGAGTGTTTGTTTACGCTCCAACTCATGGTATGAGTATCAACTGGCCTTTGGCTATTCTGCATAGGTTTCTAAAAGTGTCCAAGCATACGGTCTATGGACATCTAGTTATTGAGATATATAGGGCATATGAGCTGGATATGGAGGGATGGGCGTAGAAGAGCAAAATCACATTAAAAGTAATCGAATCTAGAATTTTGAGTAACACTCATTTTCATGGGTTGAAGTGTGAAGAAAGGCCCAAGAATACAAAGTATATTAAGCTGAAGAGAGGAGAGGTTGGAATGAAGGATCCCAAGGCTATTGTACTTGTGAGGAAAATCAGACCTGATGAGGAATATCAAACTCTAGATGCCTTTGTAGCAAGTGAGCTAAAAAGAATAACCAAGCTCAGAGCTGAAAAGAGAGAAGGAGAAAAGAAAGGTAGTAAGAAGGAGGTCAGGAAGGACTACAAGAAGGAGAAGAAGGGAGCTCAGTGAGCTCAGTTCTAACTATTATTCTAAAGAAATCAAGATCTTCTAAGGAAGCTAAAGAAGATAAAAGCAGAGAATTGACTCCTAAGGAGATAGAGAAAGAAAAGAGGGCTGAGGAAGAGTTGAGAGAGGAGATGCCCTTGAAGAGGGAAAAGAAGAGGAAGGTAGATGTTGCTCAGCTGGATGAGGTGACTACCAAGGGAAAGGAAACTACATCAGTTCCTATTCCATAGGTAGGTCAGCCTAAGAAGAAGTTAATTGTGAAAAGAGGGACTGGAGTAGTCCAAGATGTTGAGGAAGATGAGAGAGTGAAAACTACTAAAGAAGAAAGAATCAGAAAGAAGCAGAGGAAATTGAAGCCACTATAAGAAGAAAGGCTGAGGAAGCAGCAGCAGTAGGTAAGGCTAAGGCTAGCACTGAGAAAATTTTATAGAAGGTTGTAGCTAGCTTGGCTAAGAATGCCGGAGGTAGCAGAGGAGATGATAGGGGCTCTTGAGGGAATAGAAAATCAAGAAGAGCAGGAGGAAGAAGATAATGTGATAGAAGTTGAGGCTGTATAATTTGATGAGTTAAGTCTAACCAGCAGGTCACTCTGACTGTTGAGGAAGCCAGGGAAGCTAGGAAGGAGAGGAAGAGGGGTTTGTTGAAAAGAATGAAGATAATGATAGATGGTGATGAAGGAGACCTTGAAGATAAGGAGGAAGAGGAGAATGTAGTTGAGCACGGAGCTCAACTAACTGAGGATTCTCTAATTCAGGTCAGAGAGTCAGCTATTGAAGGTGATGTGGAGGAGAAGGAAGCTGAAGAACCCTTTTCTTTCTCAAACACATCCACCAAAACACCACTCTCACCTATACTAATTTTTGCTTTACCCTACCAGAAAGCCAATCACCATCCACATCCAACTCAAACCTAGCCTCTGACCAAAATGACCAAAACTCTGACCAAACAGCCATCATCCCATATCTTTCCTTCCTAGGATCTTCTTTGCATGAACAATTATATTTGGAAGGACCTCCACCAGTCAGAGGAGCTCCAATTATTACAGAGATTCCTGAACCACAACAACCTCCACAACCCCAATTTAACCCAAACTCTAAACTGTTGGGAGATATAAGAAGGTTGGGAAGAGTGAGGTTTCTAGGACTGAGGATTAATGTTGAGATTGATGTTGAATTAGGTAAATCATTGTTATCTAAGGAAGACTTGAGGAAGATTGCAAAGACTATGGAGCCAGTGAAAGGATTCATGAGTGCTATTGAGGAGATGAAAGAGCACTTCAAGTCTGTTCCTACACAATTTTCTTTGGTAAAGGCAATAGTTTTCCATGTGTTTCCTTTATTATCTATTGCAGGTAGACAGGCTGGAGGATTAAAGTTAAAAGTTGTAGAGCTTAAGAAACAGATGGCAAAGATCTATGAGAGGAACTGCAAGGTGCTTAATGATGAAAGGGATTTCAGAAACTCCATGATTTATAAGTTTAATCCCTTACTTGAGGCTATGCTAAAGGTGCTAGATGGGTATAGCATTCTGAGCAAGGAAAATGAAGACAGCATAGCTATTCTGAATGTTGTTATTAATGGCCTTAATGCTCTAATAATAGTGGTAACCAAGAATCATGGGTTACACACTGAGTTAAGGACAGTGAAGGAGTAAATGTTGAAGAGAGTTAAGGACTCAAAGGGAGCTGTGCTAAATGCCTTAAAGAGGCTTAACATTTCAAATGCTCTGAGCAATGATGTAGTTATGGCAGATGCTGAACTGGAGCCTACACTTCATCAGAAGCTTGCTCATATCAGAGACCAAATCAAGCAAGTTCAAGCAAATGTAAATAATGACAGAGAAGCCATTGATAAAATTCATAAGAAAGTCACTACTCACATTAGGATCACTCCCATACTGGAGAGGATTCTGAGGGAAAATAATCAGGGCAAGCTCTGGCCAGTCTCACCCAGATTTCCAAAGAAGGCTTAAGCGCTCAATATCAAGTCAATATCTCTCAATCTTGTGCGTTAGTGTTATTCGCATTTCTCAGAGAACAAGATGTTATATCTCAAGAAATCTATGAGCTGTTGGTATAGAAATTTTCATCTAATGTTTATGGACAGCTTGATACTTTTAAGAAGTCTCTGAGTTAGTTTGATCTTCAAACTCAAGCCATTTTGGATGCAATGGCAATGGGGGAGAAGGATCGCGAGAAGTGTGAAAAGGAAGAGAAGGAAAGAGAGCAGAGGATTGCCGAATTTTCATGTAACTTATCTAAGGATCTGGAGCATATTCAAAGAGAATATCATTAGACCAGAAAAAGGAAAGGCAAGGAGATTGCACTGCCCAAGGAGAAAAAGACCAAATGGGATCAGCAGGCTTTTGAAGAAAGAAGAGAGAATTTGGGATCTCCGCCTATGCCAAAGGACTAGACTAGAATTTCTGTACTCTTTAGTGCTCAAATGTAAAACTTAGTATAGACTAACTCATTGTTATCTGTACTTAAGTTGTTATTTAATGAAAGATTACATTTTCTGTTTTAAGTTAAGATCTTCTTATATATATATATATATATATATATATATATATATATGCTCTGATCTTTTGCAGAAATATATGAGAAGTATTGAGGGATGCTGAACTCAGAAGAATCAAGAATTATGGGGGAGTTAGCATTCACTCTGAGCAAATTGAAGATGATGAACAAAGATGTATCAAGCATAAGTGTAAGGTAACTCTGATCTAGATATCTTATTGATTTAATTCTCGCTTAGTTAATTGCCATTGATCAAAATGGGGGAGATTGTTGAACCAAGCACGAGTTTGGACTAACTCAGTGGATGACTCAGTTGTGCTTAAGTTTTCATCATAACAGTTAAGTTAAGTTTGGGATAGTTAAATCAATAATGATGTTAAAATAAATAGTTTATGGTTTTAAGGGAGTTAGTAAATTCAAGGGTAGAATTTTGAGTCTCCGCTGACCTAGTCATTTAGTTTAACTCTGAGTTATTTCTCTGCTGAGTATCTACTTAGTCGCCGACTTCGTAATATTCACTCAGTGCTTGATATTTAGATTTTGTTTCTGCTGTGTGCATTTCAGTCTATCATTTCAGTTGAGTTACTTTATATCTATCAACGATGTTGACCTTACCATTTAAGGTAAAAAGGTATCTTTGCTTTTAGTGTTGCTTTTTGTAGGAACATTAATAAGACAAAGACAAAAAAAGAATGAATGCCTTGACAAGACACATAATTATAAAGAAAATGACAAATTCTTCAATTGTAAAGTTGCAGCAAGCCAATGGCCACTTCGGGTAATTCTGCAGATCTACCAACCTTATATTGCGCACTCTGCAACATGTCAGAATACCAGAAGGAATGGGATGAAGGTACATAGCAAGTCAGCGCAGGTTCTGTCTAACGAAAGACTGGCATCAAATGATAAAGAATTCAAATTGAAGCTCGAATTTCAATCTAACGGATTGAAATGTATTTCACAACGGTGCAATTCTATCTCTTAATGGTTCGATTTGAAGAAACAATGGGTGAATTACCGAGCTATCAATTTTAGAAGATGCTAAGATAAGTTCAATGGCTACTTTCTCAATCCAACTATAAAAGGAGCCAGAAGGAAAGTCTTAAAACTTAGTGATTACACCTGAATTTTCTATAAGCAAAAATTCTGTCAATTTACAAGCTTTAAAGGAATTCAAGCAAGAAAGCATAACTCAGCGAGAATTTGCTTAGAAAAAGAGAGAATAGTATAGGTTAATCAAGTGTATTAGATCATTTGTAACTGGATCAACATTTCTATAAGTTGAATCCAGCTTTTGTTTAGACTCATTGTGAGTTTCTAATAAAAGAGGGTATTCTAGTCAGCAGGTGAGCGATTGCAGTTTAGAGGGTAAATACTGTAATTGGGGAATTTGTGAAAGGATTCTCCACCTAGGGTAAAAGAGTTAGGATTAGTGGATTAAATCAGAGACACTCTCTGGGAGCTGGATGTAAGTACAGGTTGCTGAACTAGTATAAAAATCTATGTGTCATTTACTTAATCGCATTTTCCAGCTATTTTACTCAGTCAGCTAACCTCACTCAGCGGAGGCATAATTATCATGAAAAAGTCTTATAAGTTTTGTGAGTGAGTCATTCACCCCCCCCCCTCTCTAACTCAGTGAGTGTATGCATAGGGACCAACAGAGTGATTACAATGAGGAGGGTACTCAGTTGTAATTGGGACACCCTATGAAAGGCTTCCCTGCCTAGGGTAAGGGAGTTGAGATTAGTGGATTAAAGCCAAGACACTCTCTTGGGACTGGATGTAAGCATAGGTTACTGAACCAGTATAAAATCTCTATGTTCTTTAATTTATTATTGAAGCTTTACTCAGACTTTGCTCAACCCGCTGACCTACTCAACGCAGTTTGTTTATTCACAAAAAAGTTACATGTTTTATTCTACCGAGTCATTGGGATAGGGACCAACACAAGCTTTTAATGATCTTTTTATGTCTATTGGGATAAAAGTTGAACATCATGTAGCTCATGTTCATATTCAAAATGGTCTGGCAGAATCATTCATTAAACGTCTGCTATTAATTGTTGGACCATTGATCATGCGAACAAATCTCCCTAAACCATTATGAGGGTATGCAATATTGCATGCAACAACTCTTATTTGTTTAAGACCAACAAGCTACCATAAATATTCCCCCCTATAAATAGCTTTTGTCATGAGCCCAATATTTCTCACTTAAGAGTCTTTGGTTGTGTAGTATATGTGTCGATTACTCTACCACAGCAGACCAAAATGGGTCCTCAAATGAGATTAGGAATTTATGTTGGCTATGAATCTCCTTCAATTATAAAATATATTGAGCTGCTAACTGGGGACATGTTTACTGCACGTTTTGCATACTGTCATTTTGATGAAGGTATTTTTCAAAAATTAGGGGGTTAGAGTAAAAAAAATGCAATTTTTGAAAAATCAGTCGTCTGGAATGTTTCATCATTATCTCATATAGATCCTAAATCAAAGGATTCTAAACTTGAAGTTTAATAGATAATCCATCTTCAAGATTTAGCAAATTGATTACCTGATGCACTTGCTGATTTAAAATGAGTAACGAAATCGCATATACCAGCAGTAATGCCCCAATCTAAATAGATATTCATGAACAAACTAATAATAGCGCTATGACACACCTGAAGCATGGACGACCAATTGGTTCAAAGGATAAAAATCCTCAAAAAAGGAAAATTGGCGACAGTAAAAAATGTTCCCATTAAGGATAAAGACACTACTACAAATAAACTTCCTAAAGAAGTAAAGACACTTGAAGTGTAGGCACCTGAAGTGCAAAAACCTGAAGTTGTTAAAAATCAAGAAATTCAGGGGGTGTTTCTCCCATCTTAAAAGCATCTTATAAGGAGTTTTTAACTTATAAGAAGCCTTGTGAAGTGTTTCTCTTGTCTTATTTTTAACTTATAAGTTAAAATTATAAAAGTAACAAATACCTACTTTTAACTTCTACTTATTTTCAGCTAAAAGACAATAAGTAGAAGTTTGGAGAAACACCCCCTCAAATAAATTATATTAGTATTAAAAAAGACGAAATCGAGACAAAATGGTTGTTGATCCTATTTTTTCATATAATGTTGCAATTAGTATTGATATTGAAATTATGGATCACGAACCACAATCTGTTCAAGAATGCATAGACAAAAGTGATTGGCCAAAATAGCAAGGTGCAATCCAAGCAGAATTGAATTCTCTTAACAAATGCACTGTTTTTAAACCTGTAGTTCGAACACTGCAGGATATTAAATATGGGTTATAAATGGATTTTTGTAAGAAAGAGAAATGAGAAAAATGAAGTTGTGAGATACAAGGAAAGAATTGTTGCACAAGGTTTTTTCCAAAGACCCGGAATTGATTATGAGGAGACATATTCTCCTATAGTTGATGCAATAAATTTTCGTTATCTTATTAGTTTGGAAGTGCAACAAAATTTACAAATGCATTTAATGGATGTTGTTACGGCATAGCTATATGGGTCACTTGATAACAAAATTTACATGAAAATCCCTAAGAGATTGAAATTGCAATGAAAATATGGCAAGCACGAACTTTATTTAGTAAAGTTAAAAAGATCCTTATATGGATGAAAACAATATGGGCGCATGTGGCATAACTGTCTCAATGAATATTTGATGAAAGAAGGTTATAAAAATGATCAAATTTGTCCATGTATTTTTATAAAGAAATCAAGGTCCGATTTTACCAGTATTTCAATATATGTTGATGATTTTAATATCATTGGAACTACCGAAGAGATTCCAAAAGTCATCAATTTGTTAAAGGTAGAATTTGAGATGAAGGATCTTGGAAAGAAAAAATTTTGTCTTGGTCTACAAATTGATAAACTTGGTAAAGGAATATTTGTGCATCAATCGAACTATACACAAAAGATATTGAAATGATTCAATATGGACAAAGCACATCCATTGAACAATCCAGTGGTTGTACGATCACTTGATGTTAAAAATGATCCTTTTCGCCCTCGAGAAGATAATGAGGAAATTCTTGGTCCTGAAGTACCATATCTTAGTGCGATTGGTGCGTTAATGTATCTTGTTAACAATACAAGGCCTGATATAGCATTTTTTGTTGATTTGTTATCAAGATATAGTTCTGCACTAGCTCAAAGACATTAGAATGGAATTAAGCATATAATGCGCTATCTTCGAGGAACTATTGATTTGGGTTTATTTTATTCACATGAACCCAATCCTAAAATAATTGGATATGCAGATGCGGATTATTTATCTGACCCACTTAAAGCCCGATCTTAAACAGACTATTTATTCACATATGGAGGTACAACTATATATCTTGGTGGTCAACAAAGCAAACTATCACGGCTACTTCCTCAAATCATGTAGAATTAATAGTCATCCATGAGGCTAGTCCTGAATGTGTATGGTTGAGATCATTAACAAAGCATATCCGAGATGCATGTGGAAGATCAGTGACTAAAGAAGAACCGACGACGATATATGAAGACAATGCCGCGTGTATTGCTCAATTGAAGGAATGCTACATTAAAGGAGATAGAATCAAACATATTTTGCCAAAATTCTTCTTCACTAATGATCTTGCAAAGAATGGTGAGATAAGTATTCAACAAATTCGCTCTTGTAACAACTTAGCAGACTTATTCACTAAGGTTTTACCTTCAACAACATTCAAGAAGTTGGTTTATAATATTGGAATGTGTCATCTCAAGGATCTTCAATACTCTTGCAAAAAGGGGGAGTAAACACTATACTCTTTTTCCCTTAACCAATGGTTTTATCCCACTGGATTTTCCTTGGTAAGGTTTTTAATGAGACAGTGTCCTGTTTGCAATGATTGACATCAAAGGGGGAGTGTTAATTGAGGCCAGATCAATTGGTGTGGATACCAAGTCTTCCTATTTAACATTTAGGAATATTTCTTTATGATAATCAATCTTGTAATTACTCCTACTTATTATAGTAATAACTCTCGATTATAAATAGATCCCCTTTGTATCATTTCATGATCAATCAATAAGAAATCATATATCATTATTCTCTCTTTCTCTTATATTGTTATTATCTTTTAGTGATTCTAGTATTTTCATAACTTTTTCGTGTATTTTCCATTAATCTAATCCTTTTTCTTCGAAGACAAAAAAAGCTTTCTTTTGGTACTCATATGTCACCGAAACTAAAACAATTCTTCTTCATAAATTTGTGTCCAATTGACATTTTTTAAAGTTTTCATTTTACAAATATACACACGCACGCCATAAGATAATGGTAATTAATGCTATACTTCTATGATATTTGTAAACTACATAATCAAGCAAAATACATTCAATATTCAAATATGTTATTCACTCATATATTTGGAAATGAGTGATTTACATAATAAACATTAAGATTATGATATAATGACAATATAATCTTAACAAACTGGGATATATTTTCAAACGGATATATGCATTCATATCTATGCATCAAACTCATAAATCAATAATCCAACACGTACCAAAACCACATTTAATCCTTAATCCATGGAGATAAATGAGCCCTCAGTGGATATTTCATTCCAACGGTAAACTCCTGCTTCTCAGAAAGATCAACGTCATCTCCATCAACAGCTGTCCATTTAAATTTCCATATCAAATTCGCTACAAAATACTCCAAATGTAGCATAGCCAACCCATACCCCGGACATATCCTTCTTCCAACTCCAAACGGCATCATCTTAATTTCTGTACTTCCCGTTATATCTATTTTGTTTTTAATACCCATAAACCTTTCTGGCCTAAACTCCATCGGATCTTCCCACACCGTTGGATCCCAACCCATGTGAGCCACCATAAAATTCACAATCGCGTTTTTCGGTATCAAAAAACCCTCGACATTAATCTCCTCAGTAACTGCATGGGGCAACACGAAATGCCCGGGCGGATGCCTCCTTAGCCCTTCGAGTATCACCGCTTTTAAATACGGCATCTTTTGCAAGTCCTCTTCTTTTATGTCCTTCACCCCGGGCCCCACCGCTCCGAGAATCTCCTTGTAAAGATTCTCTTGAATCTCCGAGTATTTCACGAGATTCGCGAGGATCCACTGAAGGGCCGTGGATGTAGTATCGGTCCCACCATCGAGAAACTCTGAGCATAAACTTACTATTTCGCCCTCTTCGAGCTTTCTCTTCTCTTCGGGGAGCTCCAATTCAATCAAAGTATCAACATATGATACTACTTCCGTTCTTCTCGCTCTTGCCCTTGCCCTTGCTCGTATTAGAGGAATCAAAACCTCTTCTTGGTCTTTTCGGAGTTGCAAAAACTCGTCCCAACGCTTACGGAACAACAACCTAGTGACTTTAGGCCAGAAATTTAATACGGTGAAACGGTCAAAACTCAGCAGCGTAGCTCGCTGGACTTTTTCGATTTGCCTGATCTTGTCGTCTTCGAGCTTATCTCCGAAACACATGAATACTAACAAACAAAACATGGCGTACTGCAAATTTTCTCTGACTAGAACTCCGTTTTGTTGAGTGGACAGTGACTGGAGAAGAATGTCTAGAACCCATTTTCGAGGTTTGGAGTATGATTTGAGGCGAGAAGGATGGAGAATTTCGGAGGTAAGATTTCGCCTTAGAAGGCGCCACGTGGGGCCATAGGAGGCGGAGCTGATGTTATGCTGATTGCTGGAGAGAACTTTGCTGACGGGAAGGGGAGGAGGGCGGTCGGCGAAAACTGCGCCGTTTTGGACTAGGGCTTGGTGGGCTATAGAATGAGAGGCGATGAAAATGGCGGGGCGAAAACCAATGGGGATGGTTATAAGAGGGCCGTATTTGGTGTGGAGATTGCGGAGAATTGGTTCGATTTCTGAGAAAGATTTCAGGAGCCATTGAATGCTGGTGATCACCGGAAGTGATGGTGGCCCGGGCGGAAGTTTTGGTTTTGTTTTGGAATTGAGAAGGGATTTTGTTAATAGTGATAAAGATATGGAGAAGAGGATGAAGATGATGAACCAGAGCTCCATGGCTGGATAATTGTGATAAACTAATTTGTTGTGTTTGTTTTATGTGGTTATTAATGGTGGAGGATAGATTATACCCTCTGCCTTAAGTGTGATATTTTCATTTAAATCTAGTATATTACATTATACATAAATTTGGTTGGATAGTAATTTGAGATGTGGTTAAATTATAACATAACAGATGCAAGAAATTCAAAATAAATCAGACAAAAGCAAAAGGACAATATCTTGTCTAAAAAGTTTTTATTTTACTTCTACATTTTTTTAAACTAAACGTTATATCCTATTACTAAAATATTTATTATTTACAAGTTCTTTCTATATTATTTTTTTAATTATGTCCTTAGTATTAATTATATTTGAGTTGAAAAAGTAAGGCGTTAAATTAAAATAAAATGGTAAAATAGTATTTTTATATTCTTAATAAATAAATTTATTAAGAAGCGTGAAATTTATAGGAAGACAAGTAAAAAAATATGGAGGAAGTATTATATACATGATTAATCAATTTAACTATATGTAATATCTGGAAATATATAAAGGATTTACCTAATTACTTTTAACTTTATATGGTTTTACATTTACTTAATCAAATACATTAATTGCATGATATTTTAACTGTATTAACTCTAAGTTTGAAGACTTATTTCTCGTGGACTAGAGAATCTTATTTATCATCGACTGTTGTGATACTTTTTCTGCAAATACCTTAGACTATAAGTAGGATGTATTAATTTTAGGATAAAAATTATAAGCGGTACATATACTTTATTTTAAAAACTTAATGATACATGAATTTTAAAACTTGACATAAATATATACAAAATTAATAACTTTGGTTATTAAATGCCATTTTAACCATTATATAATAAATAATTAAGTTAGTTTACTTTTATATAAAATTTTAAAATTTATGTATCATTATATTAGAAGAGCAATAGTAATACTATAGACGATTTTACTCTCATAATTTTTATCCCCAGTTACCATATTGTTGCGTGGAAAGTATGATCTAGTAAACTTCAGTCTTTCAAAAACTTTAATCATCCAAAAAATTCTTTGTTGCAATACCTACAAATAAATACCATTTCATTTTCATGAAGAATATGAATACAATTGCAAAAAAAGTTTTATTCTCTTTAGAAATCACTACAATATGCTCTGTCCCTCCACAGAGGATGATTGAGGGCTTTTCTGCTTCTATATCTTGCTCAACATACATTTCCTGTTTTCAACAAACGAACAAATTAACGGCACAACATTTTGCTCATACAAAAACCAGCTCCTCAAGCATCACTTGTCGGCAAAACCCGTGACGATCAGATTTAACCTAGGTGTTGATATTATAGGGTGTAAAATTATACGCTAACTATACTTCGATTTACATCTTAGGGGGAGAAGGAACTGGAAAAATTCTGTATAAAAACACGTTTTTTTGCTTTCGTCTCTGAATCCCGATGTTGAGCCTTTTCCTTCAAGATGTGCATGGTGCAGCCATGCCTCGTATAACAGTCACAGTGAACAAAACTCAGTATTTACATTTTCACTACTCGTCTATAGTTCCACCTCCTGAAGATCGTCTCCAATACTTGTGCTTCTGTTCATCTGCATATTTGGCATGAAAGGTGATGCCGGTGGAGGGCTAAATGGGCTGTTGAAGCTTCCACTCCATGAGGCTGTCCGTCTTGAATGAGATGAAAGGGTAGCACTGCCATTGACTACTTTTTCGTTTGATGAAATATTGCCCATGCTTTGGAACCTTTGCATATTCATTTTTTGAACAGATGAGGGAGATTCAAAGGAGTTGGCAATAGATGTTGACGGATTTTCAGCATTTTCGGTGCCTTCTTGCACGTTTTCTGCAACGGTTTCTGTAGAATTTTCACTTGGTGGAAGACTTGGAACGAAAAACTTAGCATTTGCAGGAGCAGGAGGTTTGACCGCTTGAACTGGAGGTGACTGGAATAACTTTGCTGTGTTTCCACTGCCTTGATTGAAGGTGTCAACGTACCTGCCAAATGCCAAAGAAAACAAATAACGAATTAACGAATGGAACTGGCCAGTTGACCAACTGGTTCGTTTTATATCCTTTGGCCAAATAAATGTTCAACTCAACTCACATATTTCCCTACTAAACCCCTCAACTTGGTAAAATTGTACTCGCGAGTCCCTAAGTGCCATGACGACAAGACCTGTTCAAGTGACCCGCAGCATGCCTAGTCCGGCTTCCATGGGTCAGGCTTGGACAAATATATTTTAAAATGGGCCTGTACTATGGGTTGCGCTTAGTTTATATATATATATATATATATATATATATATATATATATATATATATATATATATATATATATATTAGTCTAATAATATAGTCCTCTTATGGAATTAATTTGCTCGTAATCCCAAAGCACATCCAAATATTGTAAAGAAACCATTTGCATTTCAACCTTGGATGAATTCAAAGGAAAACATTGGCAATATTCTGATGGTCTGGACATTTTTCATTACCTACGCTTATGTTCGTGGGTTGTGGCCTTTACTCTTGATGAGTTCATTCAAGCTTTCCAGGATGTATCTATTACAAATTTCATATACATTATTATTAATTTATATTTTTAAAAATTAATAATCATTTGATGGATAATATATGTTTTTTAAAATTAATAATCATTTGATGGATGGGCTGGGCTTGGGAATCAAGTTTTTTGTTCAAGCCCGGCCAGGCCCAAGCCCGCATATTATTAATGCAGGCTGGGTTGGACCTAGACAGAGTCATATTTTAGTCAGCCCGAACCCAGTCCAGCCCGCCCATTGAACACCTCTCAACATTGTGTCATTCTTTTTGGAGAGAAATCATGGAAATTACGTCTTTGAAAGGTCAAACCAACCAACAAACCAAACAAAAGCTGACACATGGCATCCATGGGGCTCGCGAATGCAGTTATGTGTGTTGAGGATGTTAGTAGGGACATCTCTGAGTTGAGGGCGTAAACTGGCAAAACTTGCCAAGTTCAGGGGGGTAAACATGTATTATGCTGATCCTTTTTTCTCATCCGGTGTTTTTTTCTTCTATAACACTATTTCAATGCAATCTGTAGGAAAGCCATGAATATTTACCTGGCTCGTACACCCATCCTCGCACGAGCGGAGAATTGATTTGAATTATTAGGAATGGGCGGAATCCCTGAAGAATGGTCCAGATGAGTTTCACTCCTAAAAATCGGGCTCCCAGTTTGGGGAGGAGATCCGTCATTCTTGAGCGCAGACTTCAAGTTGTAGTCAGGCGTCCCGTTCTGGAAGGCAGCGGTAGTTGGAGGGGGTGGCAAGGCTGCTTCTTCGGCTGGGGGATCAACACCTTCCTCTACCCACCTCTTTAGCTTTTCGTCATAGTAGAATTTGTTCTTCTCACCCAACTTAGCCTTTGGAAATTCAAACAATTATCACTCACAGGATAACCAATATTATAAGAATAAATACAATAATAATAATGATAATAAAAAAACCTGTTTATCCGAACGGGGCCTTGAGAGTAGCCCAACAGTCTTTTGCAAAAGATGTGTACCAAACCCAAAACGGCCAAATAGAGATGCCGTGCCTGAAGCTGATGTTTTGCCTTGTGAATTAGGAGAGGTTTCCTTAGATCCGTCAACCTACATAATAAACATTAACATCAAGCAATCTGCAGAGGAAATTTTTTATAACTATGTATGTTTTAATTACAAACCTGTCTTGGAGTTCTACCAATATCTGGCTCAGAAACACTTCTGTTATGCATTTTCAGTCTATTGCTGTCACCACCAGTCCATTCACTTATCCGCTCCACAGATTCTGAAGGCATTAATGATGACATTGCCATTGTCGATTGACTGGCTGATACCCGAGCCACCATTTGTTGCTGATGACTTTGCAATACTTGTGATGCTGATGGAACAGGTGGTGGTAGACCCCCGCGTTGGGGTGTTGTATGATTGTCAACAAAAAAGTTGAGCAATTTACCTACAAACTTAGCTGGAGCTGAATTTGAATATCCACCCTGAAAAGGGAATACATGTTAGCTTACGTTGTGAAACAACACAGAGCAAAGAAAGCATGAATTACATCGTACAAATAACAAAACTTTAATTGAGAAAACAATATATACAGAAACGGGGAAAAACCTGCTGATGGGCTCTAATCCTGTCCTCAAGGGATGATACTAATACTTTCCATGTTTCTACTTCTGGTGATCCTCGGCCAGTTTTAAGAGATTTTAGAATTGCCTGGCAATACCTGATTGAACTTGCTACATTCAGAAAACCGAAGGAAGAATTACGTAAGGCGAAAATTTTCACACACTTACTTTAAGGAATCGGAAATTTTGCCAACTTCTGCCAGCATGTATGCATATATCAATTTATACGGCTGAAATGGTAACAATACAAACTGGGAGTTCCCAAGCACCTTCGAGTATTCATACACCTCAGTTCTCTGTCCATATATCCATCGAAGGAAATTAGTAACAATGTAACATTCCTAAAAACGCACTACTTCAAAGACAATATTCATTACATTACATATACGATGTTTTGTTCACATATCAGTTCAATTTTGATCAATATATCACACAACTAAGAAACCAGCACCCAGTCCCAACCCACAAATTTGAATAAGTATGTGTAGTCAGAAGCACTACCACATCAACAAACAACAAAGATTAGCCTATACATATGGAACTTCGTGCATGCAGTACATAAGAGCCAAAAAAAACACATCAAGGATCACCTGAATCGCTTCTGGACTAACATAAGTTCGAGGATGCTTCCAGTGATCAGCACCAATAAGACAGAGTCTTGCACTGTCTGAATATGATTCAAAATTGGCTTCTGCCACTAAATAGCAGATGTGTGCAGCAGTAATCTAAATCAAATCCAAGAAAGGTTAAGTGAGGAACTCATGTAGATAAAAGCCGCCAAATAAATAAGAAAAGAAGATAAAATACCTCACTTCTTTCCTTCCATAAGCAATCTCCAAGATGTATGATCACAAGCTCATCATCTTTTGTTCTGTTTGCAGTTATTACAGCCAAATTTTCCTCCCAATCATCAAGCATGCAATTCGCCCCAAACTGCATTTCATTGTCAAATATTCATAATTAACGCTGGATGTACTTTAAGACACTGATAAATATTTTCCTTACATCGGCAGATAAATATTTTCTTAAAACACATTCAAAGAAAATTAAAGATGATTACAAAATTTTTAAACAGAAACTGTTTATGAAGGGTTGCAGATCAGCAAGAACTCATCAATACAACTAAAAAAGGGGGGAGGGGGTTCATCTCTTTTTCCAGTAGGAAACTTTATCTTTACAGAAAAGCTATTCTGACTTAATTTTTTTATGCCAAAAACAGTTTTCTTCCTACAAAAAAGCTATTCTGACTTAATTTTTTTATGCCGTAAACAGTTTTCTTCCCATAGAACAGAACAGATGGTAAATGGTTAATACAGTGGTATATTGTAAGAAGATGCATGTTATAATATATTACCTGGATACATGTTAATACAGTGGTTTATTGTACGAAGATATATGTTATAATATATTACCTGGATTGGCTGCTGTGACATTGCACCGGGAAGGCCACTAGCATTTGTGGTCTCAGCAGAAAATACAGCTGCTGGTTGCCCAGCAATTAGCAGGCATAATGTCCGCAAAGGAGATCCTGCCACGAGCTGTTGAAGTGCCATTTGCTTGACGGTATCAACGTAGAACTGCCATTTATCCCACAAGCACAACCAACAGACAACAGCAAACCGACACATAGAAGCAGAAAGCCTTAAATCTTCTATAAACTAGTAACAACCGAATAAATCAAATCCAGTAAAAGTGCAATGCATGTGTAAAAACCTGATCACCAAGTAGTGTTGCAAGCACGAGTGCAGGACCCCACAACTGACCTTCTTGGGCACATTGTAAAGCCTCTCGTTTTCTACCAGAAACTAGAAGTTTTTGTACCTCTGATGCAGTTGCCTAAAATACAACAAAAGTTTTTAATATGATAAACCCATGTAGGACAATGATATAAGATTGCCAATTGCATAAGATTTATACCCGAATTTGTCCTTCAGATGGCAAGCCCTGCAAGCATTGGCTTAGAGGTCTGTAGCCACTGAACTGTGTGGCATTCTTACTGACAGATGCAAAAAGCTTAGCAACTGCTGTTTCCGGAGCACTGCTCTCCTGTTTCAAATAGCACCATCACCATGACAACTTGACAAGAAATATGTAAACATTACATTTCTTAAAAAAATCATTACGCTGGGAAAAATGAATATCATGTATAGAGGAAGCTATTAAGCTAAGCAATTTATCCTCATGGATTCTAAATACAATAATTTTGCAAGAAACAACCAGGTAGTGACAAAACGCTTTAAAAAAATATATTGAAGGAGGCTGAACCAAGATCTCCTTTGGCAAAAAAAGTTTGGGCTCTCCTGTATGTGACTCGACCTCCTCCTTTCTATTTTAGTGCTTCAATACCCTACAATATGCTCTTAAGTGTTCTTCAGCCAAGCCAACATTGCTTGTACAACTTATAACAATGCACCAAACCCATCTATTTCTGGAGAAACATCATATTACGACAAAAAAAGGCTATATACACACTGGAAAAGAAAAAGGTTGATAATGTGAAGGGATGGGGAAAGTAAAGTGTAAGCATTTTTTGTTTGGGAATGAAGGAACCTTTTATTTGATGGAATATTGGAAGGGAATCAAAAGAAGGCCAACTTTGAAGTAACAAAAATATATTTAAAAATAAAAATTTAACTGAGCATTCCAATTTCAAATTTCTAATTCGTTGCTACCTATCATTTACACCCTAATTAATGGCACAATTACCTTTCAGTTTTTTGGTTTAAAAGATAGATGGAGTTTATCCGTACTTCCCAAACTATTTGTAAAAGGAAAAGAATCTGAAAAGTTCAGGTTGAGTTTGGAGAAAAAGGAAGGGGGGCAGAACGTAACTGGACACAAGATTAGCCCACAGGCCTCGTACATGTAACATGTCTCAATGTTTGTTGTCATTTTGTGTCTATAAGAATTTTCCTTCATTCCTAACAAAGTAACCAAACAATGCCTCGAGTAAAATAAAAAAATATAATATATGTCCACCCAATATATCCTGAAAGGACCATAATAATAATGAAGTAGAAACTGTGTCAATAAGTGTTTCTTTCTACACCTTACAGTTACAGTAATGAAACATAAGAGTTGATTGGGCCAAACAACTTCTACACAGAGAAAATAAGACACTTTTACAAACCTCAAAATCAGTCACTGTGTACATATGCAACGTGACATGCATAACACTTCCCAAGACAATATACAAATATGCAATATAAGCACATCAATATCACAAATAAATTTCATCTAAGTAGAAATATCAGAAAGATTCATGTGTGCTGTAAACTTGAAGTCAATAAAAAACAAACAAAATTAAATTACATTCGCAGCTACTCAAAAAAGAAAAATGCAACTTACCTCCATCGAAGCATCAGTGCCGAAAGGAGACCGAAGTTTTCCATAATGTTGGCATGCTATTTTAAGTAAAGAGAGTAGCAATTTCTGTACATTAGTTTTTCCATAATCCATGACACCTGATTCACATTTAGCAATCCTCTCATCAATCCATCTGTGTAACTCTTTACTTCCAGCATTCCCTCCCACCAGTGGACCTGGAAAGGACTCTTGGCAAAGGGCATGAAAATAATTACAACTGTTTCCACCACTTGGAACATTGTTGTTACTTCCTGAGACAACCTCCATCATATTTAGGATAGACACTGAGCCAGTTGGAAGCTCCTTCATTTGAGAAAAGTAAAAAAAATTACAATTAGGCTTTTCGATTGCTCAGCAGAAATGGTCAAAACGATAGACTTTTTCTTTTCTCAAGATTTCTACACAATCATCAAATTTTCAAAAAGTTATATTTCTCTGTATAACAACCATATGGATCAAAAGGGGGAAAGAAAATTATGGAAGAGACAATTACAGTGCCCTCACCTGATCAAATGATGAATTCCCAAGAGAACTTGAACTGGTATCTTTCATTATTATGAGCTTCCCACCAAATCCAAATGTAACTAAGGCATGTGGAGGACGGCCAGCAGATGATCTCCCAGTGTTGGGTGCATAAGAAAACTGCTGACTGCTATGAAATGATTGCTGAGCAGCATTTACTGGTTTTTGACTGCTGTAAAAATCATTCATTGCATTCAATTGTTCATTCTGCATCACATTTCCCTGATGATATTGCGGGCTGAAACCCGCATTAGGCATAAAACTTTGAGATCCAATAAAGCCATTAGCCTCTGAATGATAAGAATTCTGTGATTGCTGGTTCACAACAGAATTTGAAACAAAATCACTCCGAGCAACAGTTTCAGGCTGCCACATAATCAAATCTTTCTGATTGTAGTTTCCATAAGTCTCACCCCACATGCCATGCTGACCCTGGCTATCATAGCCTTGTGATCCATACTTGTCAATCTGCTCATATCCACTATAAACACTGTTATTATGTTGTGAATACGTATCATTAACAGCAAACTCATTTTGCTTCGGCTGATCACTGTTGTGAACAGTTGTTGATTGATCTGTTGCCGAATAGCTTTCGAGGGAGAGCCATTCTTGCACAATTGTATCATAATACCAGCCAGGATATTGGGGATCAAAAATCATATGTTCAGGGTGACCATTATCAGTTCCCTGAGGTACCTGATTCCAAGTAGATACACTTTCAGATGCGCTAGTCTCAGCCACAGTTGCCACTACAGATTGTGAAGTATGCTGCAAATAATTCAGCTCTGAATTCCCATCAGAAACTGCAGCTATTGCATTCCCTTCATTTAAGTTGAAGCTCTCCTTCAGAGATTCTGCTGTGCCAAAGTCATCCACTTGATACCACTGCCCGGTATTGGCATCATATTTCCACCCAGGATACATACTCTCCCAATACTGACAGCTATTCACATCCTGCCCATTTGCACTCTCGTCAACAACAGCTTCTTCAATGCTTTGTGGACCAGCTTGATATTCCATAAAGTTTTGCATACCAGCTTGATAATCCTCAACTTTTTTATCACCAGCTTGATATTTATCAAACTTTTTAGCACCAACTTGAAATTCCTCATGACTAACTGAATTATGCAATCCAGTACCAGCCCTGTTCTCCACATTGGCACTATCATTAACCTTCCCAGGAAATGCCTCTGGACTATCACCCAACTCACTGAAAAAATCTGAACATGAACCAAATCCGTGATTTCCATTCGGTACAGAGTCAGCATAAAATGAGCTCCAGTCTACCTCTTTAACCCCTGATTTTGAGGATTCAATAGCGTTACTGACTACAGAATCTGGTACAGCTTGAGATAATAAAGCATCATTATTTGAGTCGGTGACATTACTAGGTTCCAAAGGGCACAATGAATCCAATGCATTACTTTCCTCTGCATCAACAACAGATGTCAAATCACACTGGCCTTTCTCCTTAGCTTCGCCATCAATGGCTGAATCCTCAATATTCAGATTAGAAATTGCTTGAGCTTCATCGGAATAGCTTCCCTCGTCAAGCTTAGACAAAGAATCGTTATTGGTAGGCCCGAAATCATCATCCACTAACTTGTCAAAGAAATCCTCATCTGTCTGATCCTCCATCGCAAGAAATGGAGGATTGGAAGCCATATAAAATTATACCTATAAAGCTAACGATCTACACAATTATTACCTAAAAACCCTCCAATTATCCTCAATTCGCAGCCCTACTCCTCCAATGCCTCAAATTCGAGCTGTCATAAAACAAAAAACCTCGAGATCCAAAAATCAAAAACCTAAATCAAAGCCAAATAACAGCGACAACAGCGAGATCTAGGGTTTTTAAGATCTCTGTGAAATCGAAGCATAAACAGAGATGAAATACACAAAAATTAAACCAGAAATCGAATGGAATCTTATTGCATTAGATTCGAAGGATTGAAAATAAGGGTCATATTAGTAAGTACAAATGGAAAAACTAGTTGAATAACTTACGATCCAGGCAAGAATTTGCAGGAATAAAAACGAAAAAGATGCAGCGAGGGAGGAAAAATGAGAAAGCGCACCAAACCAGGGGAACGGAACTTTGTATTTTCCTGGTTTTGTTTATTATTGCCGTTTATTTACCATTAATTACTTTGCCCCATCAGATTTGGTTTAATTAGAAGCATGGTTTTCACATTTGCACCTACCACCGAATCCATAAAGTTAGTGGTTCATGTATTTAAGGTTTAATTAAATTAAATTAATGATTGAATTAAATTATTTTAAAATATATAAAAGTATTAAATATTTTATATAATTTTTTTAAAATATATAAAAATATTAAATATTTTATATAATTTAATATTAAACATGTAATATAAATTATACTCATATAAATATTAATAATATTAAATAAAATATTCTATAATTTAAAGTTATATTTTAAATAAAAATAAAATATAAGATAATAACTGATATAATCTAATGAAAGAATACAAATCGAATCCTATATTATATTGATTGGATAAAAAAAAGTTAATAAATTTGATTTATGATATATAAAAATTACGCATTAAAAGAATTACAATTATTCACAATTTGTAAAATAAAAAAATTATATATCCATTTAATATAAATTTAATCAAAAAATTTTGAATTAATGTTATTTAAAAAATTTATATGTTATTTCACTATGAAAAATATTTAAAGCTGTTATTGAAAAAAATATTTTAAATTTAATAAAATGTGTAGTATATAAAATAAAAAAAAAATATTTATTATAATTTATTATAATAAAATATTATATAATATTATATAAAATAAAAAAAATATTTATTATAATTTATTATAATAAAATATTATTAAAATAGTATAAAAATTAATAATATATAATATAAAAGTATATAAGGAGAAAATATTATTACTTGTGCATGGTAGCTCAGTTGGTAGAGCATATATTGAATCATATGTTAGAGGTTTTGTGTTTAATTCCCACCACCAATAATTTTTTAAAAAACATGATTTAAGAGAATCGAAAATCGAACACCGATTGAACAAATCGATTCCCAATCGAACCGATCAATTTAATCAATCGTTGATCAATTCTTAACTATATCAAAAATTCAATAAATCGGATCAAATCAAACACCAATTTTAATCGAACTCAATCCAACCGATCGATTCGATCCAATTTTTAAAATCATGATTAGAAGTACTCTCCTCATTTTTTCTTTCTTTAATTTTGTTTTGGAAATAATAAAAAGTATTTTTAATCTAACATTTATTGCTTAGTTTGATGTTGAAAAAGATAAAAACTGTTGTGGGATGGTTCCTAAATACCTCTTATTATGATTTTGTATAGTAAGTAGTTGATTTCGACTGTTAGTCAAAAAAAAATCACATATTATCATTCCTGTGTACCTTTAATATCCTTTATTTATTTTTTTTAGATATAATGAAAAGTAGAAAAATAAATTTAAAAAATAATAAAATAATAATTAAAATTATCACGTATTAGAAAATGAATAGAGGATATAGAAGGAGATATTGAATCGGGAGATGTGATTTTTTTTCATATTAACTATATTTTTTTATATTTACAAGTATCTTCATTAAGATAATTTTATTCGGGGTTTAGTAATAGTTAAGGCTCCTCACCCCTTCCAACAAATATATTTAATAAAATTTAAATCTTATTCTCTTTTAACTTACTCAATCTATTTAATCAATTAAAACACACTATATTAGTCATATTAACTATAGCCGATAGGAGCTTGTTGATAACTTTTATCTCCAAAATTATTAAAAGCCGTCACATCCTTTTTAAAAATATAATTTGACAGAGAAAAAGTGAAAAAAAAATAGTTGTTGATAAGTATTGTACCCTAATTTCATTCACATAATGTTCCACAAAATTATTAATTTATATAATGTGTCTCCAAGTTTCCTTTATAAATGTTGTTTTAGTATGAATGTTTGTTATTACCTTGGTTTTTAGACGGACTTTTGAATCGTGAAGGGAGCGGATTATGAATTTAATATTTAATTGAATTAAATCGATCGTTAAATCAGATTTTTTTAAAATATTTAAAAATACTTATATTTTTAATAATTTGAAATAACAACATATAATTCAATATATATTGCAATGCTAATTTATAATATTTAATGTGAATACTTGATGATTTAAACTTTTGATGTGTTGAAATTATGCTATCTAAATTATGTATTTTAAGCTAATAAATTATTGCAAAAAAGATCAATTTCTATAGAGATCTCCACGGATTTATAGGTTTTTGCTAAAGAAAGAGATCTCTATCATGTTGCTGTCAAAAGGATGAAAACTGGCTCAAAATCCCAGCTAATGAGCGAACTAATGAGCAGCATGGTGAGAGGTGGTTGATTTGACTTACGTCATAGAGAGAGAAGAAAAAGTAGAAAAGTAGGATTTTAACTTATTTGCACATTTTCGATTTTGCCCCTTTCTAGAAGTTTTATGCACAAGTAGGATCTATTTAGTATTATTTTAATTAAATATCTAGATATGTAGTTGTGAGCAAGACAACCCCTCTCGTGAAAAGGTGATGATGTGTGCCCGATTTTATTCCTTATAATAAAAATTCTTTTTACGGATTTTTCTTACCGATATAAAATTCTCTACAAATTTTATTTTTAGAAAAATTCAGTTCGGTGTGTCTGGTAACGTATCCGGTGGTAGTTAAGACCGATGATTTGCACCAAAAAAAATAATTTAGTCCAAAATACCCTAAAGAAGTAAAAATAGACCCCAATAATTCAGTTTTTTCGTCAAAAACACCTTTTACCGGATTTCCTCTCCCTTTCCCTAATTTCGGGCACGATTTGTGCTAAGCTTTTCAGACCTGTCAGGAGAGCGGGGCCGTCGGCGATATCATTCATGCCGCCTGCGGTATGGCTTTCAGCTGCAGAACACTTGTGTGCCTTTTTTGCTCGATATCTATTGGATAATTGATCCAAGCCAATTTTCAACGGATTTTAGCCTATACAAGCAGCATTTCCCAGCCATTTGAAAGGGTTGAACACTTGAGACTTGAAATCTTATAGAGATTTTGAGCATTTAACTAGATTTAATGGGATAAGGTATAGAAAATGTAAGAAAAGAGGATTTAATCCATCTTTTCATGGTTTTTCTTAACTGAACTCTATGATATTTAGGTAGATTTTCAGGTTTAGAATCACTAAAAATAGGATTTAGAGACTAAAATCACCCCTTACTTCTCAAAATCATCATTTAAGCTCCCTAGAGGTGTCATACGGATCACAAAGAGGTGGATTCACGGCCCCGAGGTAAAAATTCTGAGTATCATAGCTCTTTAGCTTTCATTTTACTTGTTTGTTGTGTTTTAGTTGCTGTTTATGCTTAGTCTTGGGTTTTTGGTCAATTTCCAGCCAAAAACAGCTACTATAAGAAACTGAAGCCGCTAGAGGAATTTGAAGCCACCGGCGGTATCAACCATGTCGCCAGCGGCATTGTTGACACCGACAGTGGCCTCATTTGCCCCCAGTGGCCCTATTTTCTTATAGGACCCTTTCTTTATGGTATCTAGAATGTTATATAGCTTGCCTGTGTAATTGAGACTGCCAGCGGCATCAGTGATGCCACTGACGGCCTTAGTCATACCGCCGACGGTATGACCTTCTGGACATCAGTTTTCTTTTTTCATTTTTATTCCTGACCTAGTTTAAATTTTGAAGCTAGGATGTACAGTGCAACGATGAGGGTCCAGAACCTTTTGAAAACAGACTTCACCCCATACCATGTGGCATTTTCAATAATAATCCGGTTAAAATAACAAATGGATCTAAAATTTGAATAAAACGGAATTTTCCCGCAAATGCAGTTTAAATCTCATTTTTAGCCATCCAACCGGACTCCATAAATTGTAAATAAATATGCCATGTTCACGCTAACTCGGGTCTTATTTTGTTTACTAACTAAGCTTGCTATGTGATATACCTTGTACAATGTGTCGTATTTGTGCTAACCGTTTTGTGCAGGTAGATTTAGGTTAGATGGATGATAGGCCTTCGAGTATTTTATTTATTATACAGAAAAATGTATAGGTATTTGAAATTTCATGTAATTATTATTTTACTTTCCGCATTTTATTTGGGATAGCTATAATAATTTATTTATTCCCGCTTTTGAATGCTTGCTAAATAACGCAATAACAATATATAACCGAAAACACAATAAATATGGTGGATTAAAACCAATTAAGAAAGAATGAAATACTTTAACTTAACCAATGTAAAATAGATAACATCATCTGAACTCGAAATCTCTACTTAAGGTATGGTCTACCACCCGGTGGGAAATCATACCAAAAATTTCCCGATTGAGCTGAACCGGGTGTCGACTCTATTTTAAGTACGAGATTTCGATCTCGTATCTTTTGAATATAAAACATGCAAAACCATTATCACAATCACCATCACTCATATAATTTTCATGAGACCGGTCCTCCGGCTCGGCCTCACGGCCCTTCCGAATCGTCGTCCGCTCACAGTACCGACTCTGTTGGGGATCTGTCTCTTTAAACTTGAACTTAAAATTTTCAATAAGTTTAAAAGATTTTGATGATGTATTGAAATCATTGGCCAAATTAAAACTTCATTCTTATTCACGACGTGTTATCCTTACGCGTGTAGATAGTTTGATAATATTATGTGCCCCAATTTACCCGAGAAGCTCGGGAAAGTATCACTCATGCCCTGTTTGGAATTGAGGATGCCTAGTGGGTGGATCACTCATTTTAACCAATACGTAAACTCCTGAGATCGTACCTATTTGGGGAGTGGTTGAGTAACGTGGAATCAAGGTAAATGAGAACCATCTACATCAACAACCATACTAAAGCCGCACTAGAAAAAGCCTTAGCACTTCAATCCTTAGGACTACCAGAACAATGAAAATAATTGGGATGCACTTCTTTCCCCATTACCAGTGAAGAAGCTAAACCTTTATCCTTTCCAAAGAGGCGTTACCCGGGAGTTGTAAGGTTGAAAGAGGGATGCTTTGTGTGCTATGTGTTACGTGCTCATGCATCACCCATGCATCGGCTCCAAGAGCTAAAAATCAATCAACTTACCCTTACTGATCGCCATTCATGGAAGAGATTTAGCAATATCCGTAGGACTTCTTTTGTACCCTCGTTGATTCATGACATATCACTATGCATAACGACAGGTACGAACATCCCACGGATGTTGGAGGGATAAGTCGTCGCACCATCTCTAAACACGGCTACGTGAAGCTATACATACCATGCATTGGTTATTAAACAAAGGCCATTCATCCCATCCATGGCATCACACAATCCATGCATAATCTAATCTGCCACCTACCGTTTCAGCTAGGAGGAGGTGAAATTACCGTCATACCCTGGTTTAGAGAAGGCCTGATCACCATTTGATTCATCGTTCTCTCACCCCGGTTGTCACCACGAAAGTCAAATGGGTTTCATATACTAATTCTAGTGGGGAGTAAAATTTAGATCAGAATCAGTTGGGTCAGAATTTCTCTCAGCTAGCGATATCTTTCCCGAGTAATGATGGAAACCCTCCTCCGCTTGAGGAGCAAGTCGGCCCTACTCCCACCTCGAGAGCAGTGTCTCAACCCCCTCCTGGTTTTGATTTCGCCAGTGCAATAGCATAGTTTCTGAATTCGGATGCATTCCAAGCCTCTATCCAAACCATTGTCCAAGCAGCCGTTAAGCAAGCCCTCGAGGAAAGGAATTCTGATCGAGTCTCTAAGTCCGATATGCAAGCCCAGAATAGTTCAGCACAGATGTTGATCGGTCCGGTAGGGACATGACCTATTCCACCTAGTTTTCACTTAACTCCCTCGACTCAGCCCATGGAAAGCCCATTTCAGTTCAGGCAAACCTCTGCTTTTCTATAAACTTCAACTACTTCGTCGATCGTTCCTTTCAATCGGAGACCTTTTGCTCAGAGCTCGGTTCCTCTAGTATTCACTCATCAGTTTTTAGCTTCTTCCAATGGGCTAATCCAGTCGTTGCCGTCTTTCACTCCTTAATTTATTGTAACTCCTAAGGGCACTACCTACCCCCTGAATCTTTTTAGTAGCCAAGTGGTCCCTCGTCCTCCATCATCTCCACCAGTCAACGACTAGGTCAGTAGCCTCCGGGGGTGACACCTATAGTAGTTGCTTTTGCTCGCCAAATGATGGCCTCTTAGATCGATGACCAGGTCATGCATTCTCCGGGCGTGACACCCGAGGCCGCAACTCTCTCCCACCATTTGATAAATGACCAGGTCACGCAACCTCCAGGAATGACACCAGAGATTGAAGCCTACATCAACGGCCTCATAACCTCCAAGGAACCCGAGGGAGGGAAAGATGGGGTCCTGATAATTTCACCATGCTGAATATGGCGCATTATGATGGTTTCAGCGCCCTTGCTTCCCACATTATTATGTATGAAAGAGTTATGTGTGTAAAGAAATTAAGTGATAAAGTGCTTGCTGAAATGTTTCCTTATTCCCTTCGGGGTCCTGCTCTTAAATGGTATCATACTTTGCTCTAGCACATTGTCACTGATTAGAAACTTCTTTTTAAGGCTCTGAAAGTGCACTATAGTTTCAATACTATGATGGAGAAAACCCTTCAACACCTTGAGGGAGTCCGCTAAATGCCTAACGAAACCTTCAAGCAATATTTTAACCGGTGGATGTTTAACCTAGGTTCTAATGAAATCTAAGCTAAGCCTTGAGGAGATGATTGTTAAACTCCTAGAGGGATCTCTCCCCATTTTTCATAGAGAGATGCCACTGATTCATTCCTCTCTTATAAGGGTTTATTTGAAAAAGCCAAGAAAATTGACCACAGGGCAGAGCGCGAAAAGGCAGGAAAGCCCTGGTTTAGAAAGAATAATTATGCTCAGCCCTCAGCTTCGATACCTGCTAAACCCAAATCCCCGGCCACAGTTCAGGCAATTTCTTAAGCCCCTGCTGCACCCCGACAATCGCTCAAGCTCCACCAGCACAGCCCCCTCGTTCTCATTTCATTTTGGCCAGTCCGTACAAGTTACCTCTTTGGGTTATCTTTAAGCGTTTAAGGGAAGCAGGTTACATCCAATCCTTTTAGGATTATAAGTCATCTAAACCCGAGGATAAAAACAATTTCTGTAACTACCACATTCAGGTGGATCACCAAACCAATAATTGCAAGGCTTTACTCTCGGCTATTCAGCATTTGGTTAGTGAAGGAAAGATTGCTAAATCTGATGAATCCCCGAGCACCATTAACAACCCTTTATTGAATTTTGGAAATAAGGTAGGCATGATCCAATCTAGCTTACCTGAAGTCGCAATCCTTGACCTCCTTGCGAGGGCCGGGTAGTAGTGATTTTATTCTGGTTATCGGTTTCGGTCTCCCATCCAATTCAGTTTTTGATCTGATTAGTCAAGTTAATATGGGAGTTAATTCGATTTAGGGAATGGATGTTGACCTAAATCCGCCTAAGAAAGAAAGCCGCAGAGCTCAGCCTTTTGTGGGCAAGAGAATGAAAGTTGAGAAAAAGCCACTCTTCAGCATAGATTCCTATATTTCGAAGGACGACTATTCCGATGTAGACAAGGGAGTAGTCAAAGCAGCCGAGGCCCTAAGCACCGAATTATTTAAGGTTGATTCACCTGCCAAGGAGAAGCCGAATGAATTATTTAGGGTTGATCAAAATAAGCCTTTCAATATGGATGAGTATGAGTTGCAAGACCCATATTTGGACCCTAATGAATTGCTATATCTGTTTGAAACACAAGCCACTCGAAGTGTCTGCTCGATAATGACCTTAACATTACTCAAAGTGGCCGTGTATATCAACCCGAGGACCATCATCTCTATTTAGATAAGGACCCGATCCCTAAAAGAGTAGGCACCAGTGCTAGGCTTCCTTCTCCACCTCTGCTTGTTCTGACTAGCCTTGAGGTCGATCCTCTCATTACTCAGCTTAAGAACACCCAAGCCTGTTATAGTATATGGCAGTTGGTAATTGATTCTGAGGGGTATCGTAGGGGATTGGTTAAATGACTGCTCGATTTAGAAGCTATTCCGACCACTTTTATTGTCGAGATACGTGCCAGGGTCGGAGAAGGCATTCCTCTAAGGAATTTGACCATTTTGATCATTTGCTTTAGAGTAGGGATCACAACAGGGCCTTGTTCGTCCATATTCAGATCCTCGATAAGATTATTGCTTATATCATGGTAGATGATAGCTCTGCCCTGAATCTCTACCCCCTAAAAGTCCTTTCTCACCTGGACCTATCAGAGGAAATGCTTAAGAAATCCAGCACTGTTATCCAAGCTATGATGATTCAAAGCGCAGCGTGATTGGGGCCTTTGAGGCTGAAGTCACTATTAAAGGTATTACGAGTAACGTGAGGTTCACTATACTCGACATTCCTGTCATTTATTCTTTGTTGCTTGGCCGAATTTGGCTCTACGCCTTGGGCGTGGTTCCCTTCACTCTCTACCAGAAAATTAAGCACATTCATAAGGATAAATTGGTAACTATCGAGGCCGACCCAGCTTTTATTGTGGCTGTTATAGAAGCCGAAACTAAATTAGAGGAAGGTCTTTAGATTGCTATGGTTAGTAAGACTAAGAAATCACCTCCCATTCGGCACAGTTATCTCTGTCTCGGTATGGGAAAACTGATGAAAAGATCTGGGTATAAGCCCGGCAGAGGCTACGAAATATTTGAGTAGGGAATTATCAAGGCCTTAGGACGGAAAGTGTTAGTCCGCCAAGTGGGATTAGGGTACAAGCCAAGAAAGGCCTATCGCCGTGTTCCTTCTTGCTACTATTGAATGGTAACTATTTATGAGATTCAAGGCAAGAGGCCTTATAAGGGAGAGCTTGAACCCGTTAAGCATGATGGGAAAATGTGGCCCAATTTTGAGATCTTCAGGATGTTTATGACTTTAAAGCCGGCTCCATAGCTGTCTTTGCTGAACCCGAACCCACTAAGCCTACTGCACCTATCAATATTATTTCTGATAAGGTTAAGGGGAAGGGTAAGATGTATCCTGAGGATGAGTCTGGGGGAAGTAATGAAGAATCTACCGATCCAGAGGTCGAAGATGATGTGGCCACCATGACCAAGGCTATGGCATTTCTAATGAAGAAGGGTTAGGGGGGTGAGAGAACTGGGGAAGAGGATGCCATGATAGAGATCATAAGGAAGCTGACCAGAGCCTTGACCGAGAAAGCCAACCTATCTGGGGAACCATCCCTCACCACCGACTAGAAAGCGGCTCTAGAACGTGACCTGGACACCATTCTGATGAAGACTGTAGAGGATGCTCCTCCTGTTGGTACTACCACCACTGAAGCCCCTTCGCCTGTGGAGTAGGATGATATGGATAATGTAATTTTTAATATTTCTGATGTTTTTTATGCGAACAATGTTGCCTACAAGGCTTTTAATGCAATGAATGACTCTCATTTCGCTTACTTGTTTGATGTTTTTCCTAATGGATCCATGCATTCACATAATAATATGTATAACGTTTTTGGCATTAGCGATACTTATTTAAGGGAAATAAACCTAAGTACCAATGATAATCCTAAAATGGTAACTATTTCCAACAATTTGACTCCCGAGGAAAAAAGTGAGATAATAAAAGTGCTTAAAGGTCATGTTAATGCTTTCGCCTAGTCGTACAAAGATATGCCTGGGGTTAATTGTCAAATTGCCGAGCACAGAATTCCAACCAATCCTAAGTTTAGACATGTCAAGCAGAAGCTCCAGCGGTTAAGACTAGAATGGGTAGATTAGGTTAAAGTAGAGGTTTTGAGGTTGATTGAAGCTTGATTTGTCAAAGTTGTAGAATATCCAAGTTGGTTGTCAAACATAGTTTTGGTTCCAAAGAAGGATGGTAGGGTACGAGTTTGTGTTGACTTCCGAGATCTCAATAAAGCTTTGCCTAAGGACGATTTCTCGCTTCCTCATATAGATGTCCTGACTGACAGTGTCGCTAGGGCAGCCATATACTCATTTATAGACGGATTCTCGAGTTACAATCAAATTCTGGTGGATATCATCAACAAGATCAAAACAGCATTTATTATCGAATAGAGGGTTTATTGCTATAAAGTAATATCGTTTGGGTTAAAGAATGTCGGGGTCACTAATCAGTGTACTGTAACCACCCTCTTGTACGACATGGTCCCTAAGGAGGTGGAGGTATATGTGGATGATATGATTGTGAAGTCTGCTACCCCAAGAAGAGCAGCCTGCTATTCTTGACAGATTCATGACTTGTATCGAGAAGTATAATGTACGCCTGAGATTACTTCAGGAAAGTTACTGGGCTATGTGGTTAGTTAGAAAGGAATTGAAATGGATCCTGATAGAGCCAAAGCCATCAGGGATATGCCTCCGCTGAAAATAGATAAAGAAGTCCGATTGTTTTTAGGGTCCTTATTGTATGTCAGTCAGTTCATTGCCCGCCTCACTACCGTATGCGAACCTATCTTCAAACTATTGAAAAAGCAACAATCGTTGTCATAGAATGATTAGTGCTAAGTGGCGTTTGATAGAATCAAAGCTTATCTTATTGACCCACCTGTTCTGAAACCCCTCACCCTTGGGAAACCTTTAATCCTATACCTGGCTATCGAAGAGTCTTCTGTAAGGGCAATGCTTGTCCAGGAACATGAAGATAAGCCAGAGCACGCAATCTACTACTTGAGTAAAAAGCTATTAGACTATGAAACCTGGTACTCAATTATGGAGAAAACATGCACCACCATGGTTTGGCTCACTAAGAAGCTGCTCCATTATTCCAATCTTACCGAGTCCAAATCGTGGCTAAGATTGACCCCATAAAGTATCTTTGTCAATCTCCTACTCTAGCCGATAAATTATCTCGATAGTTGCTACTACTCTTCGAATTTGACATTGAGTATATAACAAAGATGGTTATTAAGGGGCGGGCAGTGGCAGAATTCCTAGCTAATCAACCCCTCAACCCTGATTATGTTGAGAACTTGGAATTTCCTAATGAGCAGCTAGCCTCCATCAAAATCCTTGAGCATGTGTGGACTATATACTTTAATGGTGCAGTGAACAGAAGGGGAGCAGGCCTTGGAGTTATCATAGTCACACCGGATAATGAGATCATCTTGTTATCCAAATGCTTGGAATTAGCTGTCACCAACAATGGCACTGAGTATGAAGCCTATTTGTTCGGTCTTGAGGCTCTCTTCTAAGTTGGGGCCCGTATGGTATTTATAATCGGGGATTGGACTCTTGTGATCCATTAGGTTGTTAGGGATTGGAAAATCAAAGAAGAATCTCTCTGTCCTTATATCGAGGTAGTCCGAGGCTTATCCGGGAAATTCACCTCTTACTTGTATCGCCACATCCCCCGAGATAAGAATCAAATGGCTGACTCGCTGGCTACCCTGGCCTCCTTATGGGAAGGACCCCAGTAACAGCCTATTCATCCTCTGGTTCTTTTGTCAGTTAAGATCCTCTACCCTACTTAGCCGATTCAATAGATCCTTGCCATCTTCAACGAGCCCTGTTAGTATTCTGACATTATCCTATTCCTCCTAATCGGATAATAACCTCTGGATTCCTATAACTCACATCGTACCACTCTAAGGCAACTCGCTGTCTAATTCTGGATTGTCGATAATGATCTATTCAAGCGCACTAGTGACGGGTTACTCCTTCATTGCTTAACTGAGACAGAGGCTCAAACAGTCATTGATTAGGTCTATACTGGTGATTGTGGCCCTCTTATAAACGGTCTTGCTCTCGTAAATAAAATTCAGTAGTTAGGATACTTTTAGCTCACCCTAACGGCCGATTGCATCACCTAAGTCAAGCGGTGTCACCAATGCTAGGTTTATGGGGACATGCAACATTTGCCACCTATCGAGCTCCATCATTTATCTACTCCTTGGCCATTCTTAACGTGGAGGATAGACATAATCGGTGAAATTCGTCCTTCATCAATAAATAGGCACTAATTCATCATGGTAGCAGTTATTTCTCGAAATGGGTAGAGGCCGAATCCTACACTAATATCACCGCCAAGAAGATGGCCAAGTTCATAGAGAAGCACATTTTCACCCGGTATGGGCTTCTGCACCATATAGTATTAGACAATAGGGTACAATTTTAGAGGGCAACCACCGATCTAATTGAGAAATACGGGATTGAGAACCATATATCTTCTCTGTACAGACCGCAAACCAATGGTGTTGTTGAGGCAGCCAATAAATTGGCAAATAAGATCGTTTCTAAGATGATAGTCGGTTATAGGGATTGGGCAGATAAGCTACCTTTCACTATTTGAGGATATCGTACCAGCGCCAGTACCTCAACCGGTCAAACTCCATTCTCTCTAGTCTATGGAATGGAAGCGGTTTTGCCAATTGAAACTCAAGTAACCTCACTAAGAGTCCCATTAGAGGCTAAGCTAAAGGAATCTGAATGGACTCAGGCAAGGTTTGAACAACTAAATATGATGGATGAATAGAGGTTAAGGGCCCCAGCTAATCTTCAGAGGTACCAGCAGCGCATGGTTTGAGCCTATAACAGTCGGGTAAGACACCAGAAGTTTCCCTTAAAAGCTGGAAATCTAATCCTCTAGTAGCTGAAACCTTCCACCACTAATGCAAGCGGTAAATTTAAGCCTAACTGGGAAGGACCATATATGATAAAGAAGATGCTTAATAGAGGAGTGGTTAAGCTTATGGACTTGGATGGGAATGAATTCGTAAACCCCGTGAACTAGGACAAGCTTAAGCGTTATCACATCTAATTTAAAAGAAATAAATCAGTAAAATGCAGCATAAAAAAATAATAATAGACATAATAAGCACCCTCCTTTTGGTCTGTTGCTGATCGAGCAAAAATTAGGGTGACACCCGACGGTCGGTATTTTGTAAATTGGCTGTGCAAAAATTAGGATCTAGGCAAAATTAGGGTATATGAGAAAAGAGAGAGTGCCTTCTAGAAAACCGATCTAGGCTAGTTGGCACTGGGAGTTAAATCAATGGGAATGTTTACCAAACATTGTGTACTTTGTTTTACCTTACTTAATGAAAGTATCTCTTTTTCCTGGATTCTGAATGCTTATGTTTATATGAATATTGTATCCTTACGGTTAAAACAGCTCAAGTAAACCTAATGCAGAGTTCACATTATTCTAAATCAAAAGCGCACAATAAATAAAAATAATTCTAATAGACTGAAAAGAGCAAGGTCTATGAAAAAGTCAGAATAAGTCTGCTGGATTGAAAACCTAAAAAGGGCGGTCCAGGAAAAAATTAAGACAAGGTTCGATAGATTGAAAACCCCAAGGGCCAGTCTATGCGAAAATTAGAACCAAATAAAAGACATATAATAAAATAAAGTTCGATAGGTCTGTCATCCTGACTAGCCTATGCAAAAGACAGAACTAAAAGAAAGCGCATCTCAAGTAGAGCTCCCCATATCATCATCATAATACCTAGAAATCCTCCGCAAGGTAGTAGTGGAAAAAGGCTCGTGTCCCTGCTCTGCTCGCTCCCCCTCAAAGCGGCCTACAGGAGTCGACCCGAGTCATCAGATGTTTAATCTCAGCAAGCCATCCTCTGTAGTGTATGTCAGTCTCAATGGTCTCCACATGAGCATAGTTCAGAGTCTCGAATATGGCCTCCCTGGCCCACTTCTCCTAGATATGGTTCACCCATCTGGCTTTGTAGACTCCGATTTAGTTCTGAGGTAGCTTGATTAGGACTCTCTGTCGCTTGCTGTACTGACAGCACAACTGGTAAAGGGTATAGAATGAGGACCTCTCCAAACCTATCAGATGAACGTAGGATCCCCGGGATACGACAACCAGATCTCGGATCCTCCATTATGGGCTAACCTACTATATTTGCGCATTTATATACCCTCTCAGAATAGGCATCCAGCTGTCAAATGTCAGCCGATCAAAATCTGCTGTATAAGCCCTCTCTCCCTTAGATGAACGGGTAAGTACTTCTTTGAGTTCCCTCGTGGTGCCTCCTTCAGCTTTAGCTTCTCCATCAGCCATACGTGTGTGCCAATTTTGGATAAGGGCGAAAAGAAGTGAATAATTTGTAAAGTGGGAGAATGGATACCTGCAGTAGTGTAAGATGGTCACCGATAAGAGTTGGGTCAGTAGAAGCAGTGTCGGTGTTTAGTAGGATCTCAGCTAGTCCCACAGATATGGGAGAGGTGCCTGTCAACATAGGACTAATAAGTAAAATCAGCTTGAACGGAGTGATTGGGCTGACTCCGCACCTGAACTCTACCATGAGTAATAATGCCACCATGGAATGCCAAGCAAGGAAAGATCTGGAGGCCCCTCGACACTAATCTAGCACTATACTAAGCTAAAATCTGGGCTTTTCAAGCAATCAGGACAGAAATGGGTCTACAAAAACCAAGTTCTATAGCCCTCGAGGCACACCATCCGAACCAAAATGAAATTCTGGGAGTGCCAAGGGCACGCGCTTAGGGCGTGGAACCCCTAGTATAGCATGGAATTCCTCAAGTAAGGGGCATAGCTCGAATGGGAAAAATTGGAATACGTTGTTGATCCGATCCCAAAAAAGTCAATATCGCGCGAAGGAATTCAAGACTTATGGGCCACGCCGCAATGTATTGAAAGCCCCATAGCCCGAATTTTTCTAGCTTATTCCAGTCCACATTTCCCAGGCTCTCCAGGAACCCCCGTAGCTGCTGATTATGATTTTCCATGGTTGAATTTAAGAAAATGGCCGAATTTGGGTTTCTGGCTAAGTGATGCCACCGACAGTATGAGTCAACTTGCCGGCGATATGGACCAGGTCGCTGGCGGTATGAGTTTGCAAGCAGTTTTGTCTATATTATTTGGCAAGTCAGAATTTCATAGAGTTGGCGATATCAGTGATGCCGGCGGCAGCATGGCTATATTTTTTGTGAATTTCAGGCATGTTTTAACCAGTTTAAACCTATAAGCAACCTGTAAAGACTCTGTAATCTATTTCCAGAACACATCTAAGCATAAAATCTAAATCTTATTCAAATTAAAAGCCCGAGGGCGCAAACCATCCAAATATCCAAACCCTAAGCCTAAATAAAACCAAAATCATCCAAAATCCACATCCGAAGCAAAATCAAAAGCCTAATGTACTAAAGGCATACAAAACTAAAATCCAAAAAATAAATAGAAATAAAGGAGAATAAGATCAGTGGCTGGATCTAAAACTGGCCGCCATCGCCGAGAGGGTAAGACGAGACACCCTTATCACTGAGAGGATAACGGTTGACAACATCCTCCTCGATCCCCGGGATGTTTCAAGAACTCTTGGGAGCACCTCCATGGCAGCGCCCGGCTGTCACCTTCCTTCCCCTACAACTCGGCTTGCCCAGGGGTGCATAATCCATGTTGTGTTTACTCCGCCTCTCATGTAAAGTGGCATCTAAATGGCTCTCTAGCTCACTCACTCAGTGTCAGAGCACCTCATCTCTTCCTCGTACCTCTGTTGGGCCTCGGTAGCATTAGACAGTGTGAGACCATGTTGTGTTTGCTCCGCCTCTCATGTGAAGTGGCATCTAAATGGCTCTCTAGCTCACTCACTCAATGTCGGAGCACCTCGTCTCTTCCTCGTACCTCTGTTGGGCCTCGCTAGCATTAGACAGTGTGAGGGCTATAAAATCCTGCAGACAAAAAAGCAACAACAATAATCCATATCATTCATTCATGCATTTTATTTTAATGTCACATCATGGCAGGGGATATACATGAGCAAGTAGAGTTTGTGAAACAGATGTATCCCTGAGAGTGAAAGCATTCCCGGCCAACCACTCCGCCTTAGCACGGGGAACCTGGAAAATCCAAAAAGCAATGAAAAGGAACTCATAAGAGGCTTATCATATGGGTTTGTTGGCATTTGCATAAAGCTTTTTTTCTGACATAAAGTTGAGGGAGTGGCTGCTCGAGGTAATCTGACTAGTTTGAAAATCCCCCCTCGAGTTCATCAGTAAGAATTGGGTCTCCAAGGCAGTCAAGTGGCATCCATCAACAAATTCAGTACCCTCGGGCATGCCATGATATCGTATCCTGCTATCCTGAAAAGTACAAAAAGCAAGCATAAGAAACTATTGACCCAAGTATATGGAAAAAATATAATCATAAAATAGGAAAGAGTGTGATCTCACATCAGAGGAATGGTGTCCCTCATAAGCCATTGGAGCATCCTGGTCGACCTCACCCCGCCCCTCGGGATGGCCCTCATCGCCACCGCTCCCTTCCTCATTATCATCCTCAACAATAATGCCATGCCTCTGTTTTTCAGCTCCTCATCTTTATTTTTCCTATGGAAGGAAATAGAATGCGGGGGCATATGGGAAGCAAGCAGGTCATATGGCCATTACAAGGGCCGTGGACACTCTTGACCACCCAACCGTTCCTATCCAAATAATTGGCCTTATCGGCCTCCCCAGTAATAGTCAAATAAGGCCACTAGAGGCTAGTAGGGGGATCCTCAGGCGTGGGCCTAGCCGCAGGCATAAACTCCCTCCAACCTTATACTCTCTCCCCTAAGTACTAAGGTAAGACTAGGGGGCACTCTATAACAAACTGGTGGTCATCCACCTCACGCTGAACCTTCAGGACATCAACTCGGTTGGATACCTCCTCAAAAGGGTCCCGAACAACCTATCCAATCAATCAAGCAGAAAACCAATGTAAGCAATTTAAGTTTATAAATGTGCCTTTTAACTAATGGTTTGTTGAATATAAATAGGGCAAAGAGTTAAGGTAATATACCGAGCCGATCTACAAACTTTGTAATGCCTCCATATATGTGGTGAGATACTTGCTAAGTCCCTCGATGCACCCACACCACCGGGCAAGGAAATAGGAACCCAGCAGTATCGTAGTATTGAACTGCATCGGGGAAGGGGAGGATTTGATGCTTGAATGCCCACACCTGTATAATTAACAACCAATAAGTCTAAAAGATCACCGTGCTAAAAGAAAAGGGAAAGCAGCTAACCATGATAATAAAACACTATTTAAGAGAGCATACCTGAAGCAGAAAGTGACTCAATCATAGGACCTTCTCCTTCTTTCAGGCTCCTACATCCGGCCCGTAATACATCTGAGCTAAGATGGCCTTGGGCTAATTTTTCATCTTAATGACTGCCACATCCTCGACAGTAGAAATCATCCCGTAGTTGACCTTGCTGCTTAAGACTAGGAAGAACATCACAATCAACAAATAAATGACAAAGGAGCAGACACAAGCATCCCGCTCGGTCTCGAGGACCACTCTAACCCCGTTTCAGTACTCATACAACTCCTCATAGCAAAACCGGCCTGCCTTGGGCTTTAACCTGAATAGCTCAGTCACTCTCTTCATCACCGGTCCCCTACGGTGGTTCCCCTCTATATACACATCAAAATGAATCACTTCCTTAGTCCATAATAGCCCAGTCAACGCCAGCATATCGGAAGGGGTAATAGTAACATCCCCAATCCAGAAGTGAAAAGTGTGAGTGGTCTCGGAGCACTTCTCAACCAAGGCAGTCAAGGCCATGTGAGAAAGCTAGGGCATCAATAGCGGCATGGTTCAGGCTAAATCCCTAAATCTCGTATCATCAATCACAGCCGCAAGCACAGGATCCTTCTCATCATTATGTTTCCATCACTCGCCGATGGTCCCCATACCTCCAATGCAAGTGTGGGTATTTGGCTGTAAAATCAGAAAGGAAAAAATCAGCTAAGTAATCCAAAGTCTATGCCATTTTTCTTTTAGAAAGCTACTAATGCCGCAGTTGGGGCAGTGATGCTGCCGGTGACATTAGCCATACCGCCAGCGGTATGGATGATGTCATTAGCGATATAATTGAAATCAACAGCGACATGGTATACTTCCAGCCTCTTTTGAAGGCCTGAGGCCGCTGGTGACAATAGTGGTGTCGCCGGCGGCATCATTTTTGCGAACAGAACCCAGTTTTGCCTAAAATTACCAAAAATCGCACCAAATCACCAAGAATTGCAATTAATTAGTTTCAAGGCATAAAAATAACATGAATCGAGTAAAAGTAAGCCTATAACATGAATTCTAACACATATCTATTATTTTTAACCATTATTCTACAACTTTTTTGAGCCTAATACTAAAATCTTCAAATCAAAATGAAAAGGTTCGAGTTTTATAGGTTAGCCTGGATGTTAGAGATATGGTTCTTCTCAATCGGGATGAGATCATTGATTGGAGCCGCTATCCCATACCCAAAAACAACATCAGACTCCTTCAAGCCGTCACCCACGTGAACCGGGCAAAGTTTCAACCCCTCAATGGAAGAAGTGGGCAAGTCTTCAGATTTGGAACTGCTAGATTTACAACCAAAGATTTTCTTCATGATTGGGAACAAAAGCAAAGAGATTTGGGTTTGTTTAAAGAAGAGTAGAGAGAAAAAGAGGAGTTTTTGGCTTCTGGATGCTGAAATACTAGAAGATGGGAGTTTAATCCCGTATTAAACACCCGCGCGGAATTCGAGGAGTTTAATTTAATCTGAAACTACCCATCTATGCCACCGTCGGCATCGTTCAAATCGCCAATGGCATCAGTCATACCAGCGACGGTCTCAACTTCAGCAATTTGAATTTTAAATTTCTTTAACGAGTCAAAGATGCTACGTGACACCCATATCGTTGGTGGAATCAGCCAGGCCGCCGGTGACATCAAAATTCCCCCTTGCATTTTTCTGCAACCCCGATGGAATCCCTGCTCCAACCCCGACATCCTAGGACTTCTGAAACCCTTATATTTTTAATTATTACATTTTTACTATTATTCAAAGGGGCAAAAATATTTTTTTTCACAAAATCAATCAAACAGTAAAAACATCGTCTAAAATCATTCAAATCTTTGTTTACTTGTCATTTGTTGCAGGAATTACGATCCATAATGTCGAAACCTGAAAGCCCAAGCCCTGCTTGGAAAATCCTAAAACCCTAAGCCTTGCTTGGCAAATCCTAAAAGCCCAAGCCCCGCTTGGCTAATCTCAAAGCTCAAGCCCAACCAAGGGGCAAATCAATCTCAAAGCCCAAGCCCCGCTCTGCAAACCAACAAAGCTCAAGCGCGACCAAAGGGCAAATCAATCTCCAAGCCTAAGCCCCACTTGGCAAACCAACAAAGCTCAAGCCTGACCAAGGGGAAAATTAACCTCAAAGCTCAAGCCCGACCAAGGGGCAATCCATCCTCAAAGCTCCAGCCCGACCAAGGGGTAAACCGGTCACCGAATGGAGTCACTGGCGGAATCAAATCCTTATCATCCATAAGGTACAATTCCTAACCCTTGCTCTTTCATGCGATCATACTGACATGTGGCAGCAGTTATCCCCTGAGGGGCAGCCTATGAGCATGGGATTTTACAGTCTCTCTTGCGAGACGATGATGACGTATGCCCGATTTTATTCCTCATAATAAAATTCTTTTTTGGGATTTTTATTACCGATATAAAATTCTCTACGAATTTTATTTTTAGAAAAATTCAGTTCGACGTGTCCGGCAACGGTATCAACCATGCCGCCAGCGGCATCGTTGACGGTATCAACCATGCCGCCAGCGGCATCGTTGACACCTCCAGTTGCCCCCAGTTACCCTATTTTCTTGTAGAACCCTTTCTTTACGATATCCAGAATATTATATAGCCTGCCTGTGTTGAGATCGCCAACGGCATCAGTGATGCCGCCGGCGGCCTCAGACATACCGCCAGCGGTATGACCTTCTGGACAATAATTTCCTTTTTTCATTTTTATTCCCAACATAGTTTGAATTTTGAAGCTAGGATTTACAGTACAACGATAAGGGTCGAGAACCTTCTGAAAATAGACCTCACCCTATATCATGTGGCATTTTCGCTCATAATCTGGTTAAAATAACAATCGAGTCTAAAATTTGAATAAAATGGAATTTTCCGGCAAACACCGTTTAAATCTCATTTTTAGCCATCCAACTGGACCCATAAATTGTAAAAAAATATGCCATGTTCATGCTAACTCGGGTCTTATTTTGCTTACTAACTATGCATGCTATGTGATATACCTTGTATAATATGTCGTGTTTGTGCTCACTATTTTGTGCAGGTAGATTTAGGTTAGATGGATGCTATGCCTTCAGGTATTTTATTTATTCTATAGAAAAATGTATAGGTATTTGGAAAGCTATGTAATTACTCCCTTCATATTTTTTTACTTATCTTCTAACACATTTCACACTTTTTAAGGAATCAACTAATTAAGGCAGAAAAATACTATTTTACCCTCTGATTAATGTTAGTTTTTCACTCCATTGCAATTAATGATAATGGGACAAATGCGGGTATAATTGGAAAAATAATCCAAAAAGTGCCTAGATATTTGAGAATGACAAGTAAAAAAATATTTGAAAAGTGGCTAGAATGCCTATTTTAAAAAGATGGAGGGAGTATTATTTTACTTTCCGCATTTTATTTGGGATAACCGTAATAATTTATTTATTTCCCGCTTTTGAATGCTTACAAAATAACGCGATAACAATATATAATCGAAAACACAATAAATAAGGTGGATTAAAACCGATTAAGAAAGAATGAAATACTTTAACTTGGCTAATGAAAAATAGATAACATCATCCGAACTCGGAATCTCTATTTAAGGTATGGTCTACCATCCGGTGGGAAAATCGTACCAAAAATTTTCTGGTTGAGCTGAACTGGGTGGCAACTCTATTTTAAGTACGGGATTTCGATCTCGTATTTTTTGTATACAAAACATGCAAAACCATTATCAAAATCACCACACTCATATAATTTTCAAGAGACTGGTCCTCAGGCCCGGCCTTATGGCCCATCCGAATCGTCGTCCGCTCATAGTTAGGTTGTTAAGTAATATTTTACTGGGATAGTTTTCCCTTTCCTTTGAGGATTGGAGCCTATATTATGGGCATCATCTTCAATCGCAAAATAGCTTTTGGCTAGCCATAAATTCTACTGTAATTTCTTTCTCTTTAATGGAATTTATTTTCTTCATGAGCATGAGTGAGTAGTCCTCTTCCCGGTGAGTCTTCTTAGGCAGATAGCTGAAGGAGAACTCTCTAGTAGCAATGTAATGTGTTTATTTCCTTAAGCTTTATATTTCTTACTACGTGTTTGTATGCTTATTTCTTACGAGTCTTGGATCCAACTCATATTGAGTTACATGTTTAAGTCCAAAAGGGACTTATGTAATTGACTTAAACACACACTTATAGCTCATGAGTCTGAAAGGAGATTGACTATATGCCTAAGGTTTTAGATTCATCTAAATGCTCAACTAAACTTAATGCATTGTTAGTTGCCTAATGAGTCTGAGAAGAGATTTATGTTGAGTAACTTGAGTGTCTAAGAGGGCCGAAGGGAATGCTAGATTATCTTGATTGAGATACATAGGAGATCCTTATATTGCTTATTGAATTTACATGTTATGTTTACTGTTAAGAGAACTCCATGACTGTGTAACTAAGTAGCAAAGCCTAGATCCTTTAATATTATTGATTTCATCATTTTAATTTATGCTCTTTAAGATTCATGTCTACAAGAACTTCACCTAAAATCACGAAAATCTATTTGGCCCGTTTACCAGGGAGAACTCTAGGCATATTATGTTGGAAATAATGATCCGGAATAACAAATAATCTGGATTTGGTTTGAAGTAAACAAAACATCTAAGTATAAAAAGACCTAACTCGTCCTTATCCGAATATATAAATAAAACATCCAAAGTCCAAGACAAGTGAAGAAAATTATCTAAGCATAAATGGAAGCATCTGGTTAATGTTTGGAAAGGAAACAAACTTTGAACCACCCAAAATAGCATCCGAAAGAACTAATTGCACTAGCATCCGAAAGAAGACAGATCTGGAGATATTAAGTCTGAAAACATTTAGAAGACTTAAATATCTAGACAAAGGAAATAATTTAAAAATTACATTTCCTCCATCCTTTTGGTCTGCAAGTCAAAGATCCTTTTCCCTTAAGGGAGACAAAAATGATAGCTAGCACTTTTCAGAAAAAGGACAAAGGACTAAAACATGAAAGAGAAAAGGGTAACAACCTTTTTCACCTAGACCAATGAGAAAGACGCGTGGAACTTGCACCAAAAAGGTAATGGCATAAAAGTTGGTGAGTCACTAAAATGCAAGGAAAACGATCACTGACAACTTTTCAGCCTCAATTTCAAGGATTCAATCGGGTCAAAATTTCTATCTAACGAATTGATCAACGGTTCCAAAACCACCACATATTACCTGATCAACGATAAAGATTCAATAATAACTCAACAACCCACAATGGCTACATTTATGATGGAAGCCTATAAAAGGGAAGCTTCACAAGTTGAGAAGTTGCTGGTTGATTTTTAAAAATGTACACAAGAGAATTCGCTAAAAGCAATCAGTTAACTAATCCCTCCAAGAACCAAGTCATTCAAAATCTATTTGTAAGGATTCCCGAGTGAAGTTATAAACTTGAGGAAGTCCAAAACCAAAACCTTTGAGAAAACCAAAGTGTAAAAGATCTCCTACTTAGGTGGGTAGTGAGATTGGGATATAGCTTGAAGTAGGTGCTTTGAGTGGGATCTCCCTGTAGAACTTAGCTTAGGTTTGGGTAGAAATCTAAGTGGTATATCCTACTAAAGTCAAAAGGACTTAGCTAGGAGTTGGTGCTTCTAGTGGTATATCCTACATCCCGAAGGGGGTACCATTCGGAGACAAACTGTAAGGCTTGATTCCTGCCAGTTGTAAAGGAATCCACGAGTGAAAAGATCGAAGGAAGGAAACTCCGGGGACTGGAGTAGGCAGGGCAGAACCAGGATAAAAATCCTTGTGTTTGATTTTCTAACTCTTTACTTTCTTGCAGCATATTTTATATCTGCATCATCTGGATCCATTATTTGGAACATAATCAAACACGCTTCATAAACACTTTCTAAAAGTCTATTAATTCCTTGAAAAAGGGTCATTCACCCCCCTCTAACCTTATTTAGACCCTCATAGTGACCAACAAGTGGTATCAGAGCAAGTGCTCAAAACTAGAGATCTAACAATCTTGAGCTAAATGTCTAAATTTTGATCGAAGCATCAAAATGAGTTCTCAAAACTCACAACTCCTTCCAGAGGGTATGTCTATTACCCGTCCTCCACTCTTTATCGGTGAACACTACACATTCTGTAAAAACCGGATGAAGAACTTGATTCAAGCACAAAGCATGCAAGCATGGTTGGTCATCAAAGATGGCCCATATGAGCCTACTCATAAAGTATAGGGTATCACTACCCGGAAGCCCTCAAGTTTATCGAATGAGAATGATTTTAAGAAATTGTGTGAAAATGCAAATGCTATTAACATGCTTCATTGTGCTCTTATTGCGGCAAAATTTAACAAGATATCCAGATGTGAGACTGCACAGGAGATTTGGCAGAATTTTGAAGTAACCTATGAATGACCTAATAAGGTGAGAAAAGCCAAGCTTGATTTACTCCAGCAAAAGCTTAAAACCTTCAAGATGGAGCCAAAAGAGTCAATTAGCAGCCTGAACACTAGATACACCAATCTAGTGAATGAGATGAAAAGGCCCAGGAAAGAAATCTCTGAAGTAGAGATGGTAAAGAAAATGCTTCGGAGTCTCTCTAAGGAATGGGACAACAAGAAGATTGTCATTGAGGAAGTTCATGACTTAAACTTCTATAGTTATGATGAACTCATTGGTAATCTTTTAACTCAAGAAGAAAAAGAGAAAAAGTCGGAAGAAAAGAAGAAGGCCATTGTACTTAAGGCAGAATCTGCCAAATGAGCCTCTTCTGGATCAGATAAGCTACCAAAGGAATCTAGATGCAACAGTCAAGATATGGCTATGTTAGCCAGATGTTTTGATAGACTCCTAAAGATGAAAGATAGGAGGAGATCTAGAAGATATGACTCCACGAGGTCCAAGAACGGCACCTTAAGAAGAGATAGTCCAAGAAAGGCTCGGGAAGAAGAGAAGGATCCGAAAAAAGGAGCTGCTTGTTTTGAATGTGGAGAGAAAGGCCACTTCAGAACCAAGTGCCCCAAGCTTAAAAGGGATAAGAAACACAAGAAGAAGGCAATAGTGGCCACTTGGAGCAACAGTGAAGAAAGCAGTAGCTCATCTTCAATAGAAGAAGAAGAAACTGCCAACTATGCATTTATGGCACTGACAGATTTAGAAGCAGAACAATCCAGAAGAAATCCATCCAAGCAAGATACTGTGTAAATTGAAGAATTAGAATCAGCGACATCTAGTGCTAACGTAAATTGTTACTCTAATTTTGTTTCTAACTTTGAACTTGCTAGAGCTTTAGGGATTATGATCAAGAATGTAAGGATGAACACAAAAGCCATCAAATCCCTACGAAGACAAGTAATGGAGCTCGCCGAGGATGGTGAAGCATTTGGCACAAGATGTCAACCTGATAAGAGCCACTAAACACATTGATGTGGTTGAAGAGAACTTCCTAAGAAATCAACTGCAGATCTTAAGTACCAACTTGATGGGGTTAGAAAGGGAGCTAACTCTGATAAAGGAATCATTCGAAAGGAAACCAAGTCCTTCTCAACAAAGTAAGAATCCAGGACCATCAAATAAAAAGGAGAGGAAACCTCAGAGGCAGCCACAAGCACAAAGATTATCAGCTACTCAAAAGGGAAAAGCTAAGGTTGTATTAAATGAGCGACCTGCCAAGCAAAGAAAGAATTATAAACCAGAAGTCGCACCTCCAACAAGCTTCCGGATACATTCCAGACACACTAGTATATAAGAAGCTGGATATTTTGGAAACTATAGAAAGGAGGATCTAAAGAAGATCTAGAAGAAGTAGGAGCAAAGCAGACCCATCTCAGTGTATAGGTTTTATGGGAAAAGCAACCATATTACTAAATTGTGTAGATTAAAAAAATGGTTATTATGATGTTTATCCTTGGCCTAAAATGGTTGATAACCCAAGAGGACCCAAATCTAATTGGGTACCTAAACCCACTTGATCTATTTTGCAGGTATGCCTTAGATCCACAGAAGATCAATATACATGGTACATTGATAATGGATGCGCAGGGCACATGACTAATGATGAGAAAGCCTTCATCACTTTAATCTAGAAGAAAGGTGGAAAAGTAAGTTTTGGAGACAATAAAAAAGGACAGATCATTGGCCATGTAACCATTGGATCTGAAATACAGATAGAAGATGTCTCTCTAGTTGATGGACTGAAGTTTAACTTACTCAATGTTGTACAACTCTGTGATATAGGAAGAGAAGTCGCCTTTGACTCAGGAGGATGCTCAATCTATGATGGTAAGCCAAATCAACTCATACTTTACACACTTAGAGTTAATAATGTTTATTGTGTCAACATTAAAATTGATAAAAAGAATATATGCTTGGTGTCTAAAGAAGAAGAATCATGACTATGGCACAAGAGGTTGGGACATGTAAGCATGAACCTCTAATTATCCAAAAAGGAATTAGTTATGGTTTTGCCTAAGGTTGCTTTTGATAAGGATCGCATATACACTGCATGTCAATTAGGTAAACAGCATAAGAATAGCTTTCCTTCCATCTCATACATACCTTCCAAGAGAGTTCTTGAACTCTGGCATATTGATCTCTTTGGTCCAATAAAACCATTGATTCTAGGTAGAAGAGAATACACCATAGCCATTATGGATGATTATTCTTGCTATACCTGGGTAGCATTGTTAGCTAGCAAAGATGAAGCATTTGACCAATTCTCAAAAATATTCATCTGGATAGAAGTAGAACAGGGCATTAGCATTGCACGCATTCGAAATGATAATGGTGGTGAGTTAAAAAATAAGCACTTTGCTGAATTGTGGCTCTAAGGGCATTGAACATAACTTCTCTGTCCCTCATACTTCTTAATAAAATGGAGTTATTGAAAGGAAAAATAGAACTATAGTTGAGATGTCTAGAACAACGCTAAGTGAGAATAACATGCTATATCTTAAATAGAGCCCTCATTAGGTAGACCTTAGAAAAGACCCCCTATGCAATCTGGAAGGGAAGGAAACCCGAAATTGGGTATTTTAAAACCTTTGGATGTAAATGCTACATCCTGAATGATAGAGAGCAATTAGGAAAATTTGATCCTAAGTCTAATGAAGCAATTTTCCTCGGCTACTCAACACATAGCAAAGCTTGTAGAGTCTATAACAAACGAACCCAAAGTGTGGTAGAATCAATACATATAGATTTTGATGTGATAAACCATGCAGGAAGAAGAAATTCTAATCTAGAAGATCTAACTCCAGAAGTTGAAACCACTAGAGAAAAAGAAGAAGTGCAGAATCCAGATTCCTTCTAGATCAAGAAGTACAAGGAAGAAGATGAAGGAATCAATCATAATTCAAAAGAACCACAAGGCTATCTCAATAATCATGAGGTAAATTTTGGTGATCAAGAAGAGGAAGTTGAGGAACAAGCCCCAATCCAACTTGGAGAGCTACCATGAGAAGTCAGGATTTGCAGAGATCATCCGGTTGCAGCTATTTTGGATAATGTCCAAAATCTAGTAAGAACAAGAGGATAACTCGACAAGATGATGAGCCATGATTATTTTGTCTCTCTCAATGAGCCAAAGAAATTCCAAGATACAAAAGGAGATAAAAGCTGAATGATGGCCATGCAAGAAGAACTAGATCAATTCACCAGCAACAATGTATGGGATCTAGTAGCACCTCTAAAAGGAAAGTCAATCATTAGCACCAAATGGGTATTCTGGAACAAGCTAGATGAATCTGGAGTAGTAGTGAGAAACAAGGCAAGATTGGTTGCCCAAGGCTACAATCAACAGGAAGCGATTAAGTTTGAAGAAACATTTGCCCTTGTAGCAAGATTAAAGGCAATCCGGATTCTATATGCTTTTGCATCATTCATAGGATTCATTTTATTCCAAATGGATGTTAAAAGTGCATTCCTCAATGGAGTTATCCAAGAAGAAGTGTATGTAAAGTAGCCACCTGGATTTGATGACTCAAAGCATCAGGATCATGTTTACAAACTGAAGAAGGCTCTATATGGAATAAAGCAAGCACCAAGAGCTTGGTATTAGAGACTCACCAGATTTCTCATATCCAAGGGATATGTAAGGGGCAAAGTAGATACAACTCTTTTCATAAAAAAGAAGGATGATGTTATCCTAGTCCAGATCTATGTGGATGACATCATTTTTGGAGCAATAGATGAAAAGATGTGTGAAGAATTCAACACTCAAATACAGAAGGAATTTGAGATGTCCATGATGGGAGAACTTAACTTCTTCCTTAGGTTACAAATCAAGCAGTGTCCGGATGGGATCTTTATAAACCAATCCAAGTACACCAAGGAGATTTTCAAGATGTTTGAAATGGACAAAAGCGAGCCAATGTCCACTCTAATGAGGTCAGATATAGTCCTATCAAAGGATTATAAAGGAGAGAAAGTAGATTAGAAGCTCTAGAGAGGAATGATTGGATCACTGTTGTACTTGACAACTAGCAGGCTTGACATACACTATGCAGTTTGCTACTGTGTAAGATACCAATCCAATCCTAAGGATTCACATCTCAAGGCAGTAAAGAGAATCCTTTGATATCTCCTAGGAACTATAGAAGTTGGATTGTGGTATCCTAGTAATGGAGATTTCACACTTTAAGGCTTCACTGATGCAGATTATGGTAGAGACATTCATGAGAGGAAGAGTACATCCGAAGGCTGTCACTTTCCTAGAGACTTCTTGGTATCATAGTATAGCAAAAAGTAAACCTCAGTTGCTTTATCAACCATAGAAGCTAAATATATGGCTGTAGGAAGTTATGTAGCTCAACTTCTATAGATCAAGCAATAATTGGAAGATTATGCAGCCAATCCAGATGTGTTGAAGTGATGTGTGACAACAAAAGAGCCATTGATGTGTCAAAGAATCCGGTGCTCTATAGCAGGATGAAGCATGTAAACATCAGGCATCATTTCATCCGGGATCATGTGATGAAGAAGGATGTGGCATTGGTATACATTCCAACCAATAAGCAAAGAGTAGATATCTTTACCATGTCACTGTGTAAAGATCAATTCAACAAGATAAAGAAGTTAATTGGAATGTCAAATCCAATTTAGAGGCAAATCAGGGGAAGAAAATTTAGGATTATTTCGAAGCTCTATGAGTCAAGGAATCCGAAAAGGAAGAAAAATTTATGCTAACTCAGGATCCAGAACAAAGATTCCCAGCTCAGCAGAATAGAAAGGATAAATGGCAGTAAAGGCACTAAAAAGTAAGTGTACACATTTTGAATTTCAACCGTCTATTAGGTGTTAGACACACGGTATAATTAAATGGCCATTTTTACAATAAACCATTGCCATTCTTTGGTTTTAATGCCATTTACTTCTCTCATAAATTTCATTTGTCAAGTCATCAATCCAGTTAACTTTAACTGCATCCGGATTACCATTATACCCTTACTTTAGAAATTCTGTATAAACCCCTCAAATTTCCCCTTCTTCCTCATGCGAGCAACTCAATACTGTTACTCTGCAAAATCCATTTCCAACACCTAACTTCTTCAAAATCTCTCAAATGGTAGCTATAATGTTGAATAACAAAATCCAAATACTTCCTCTAAGAAATATCTTTACTGAATCTGATCCCAAAGATGAAGATTTTAAACCCCTTAAGCTCAAAACCATCGACTCCGTAGTTCGTACTGACTACTTAGGAGATAATTTCCTATTTGAAATAGACCCCTACTTTAAACTAATTGAAGATCATCATCTAGGTGATTTCCTCAAGATCAATTGCCCCACCTATCCGGATCTAGTGCGGGAATTCTACTCAAATTTGAGAGTTCACTCCTATTATGATGCTCTCAGAACAAAGGTGCAAGGGACAAAAATCACTATCACTCCGAAATTCTTCAAGAAGTACCTTAATATAAAGAATGATGGTGTTTAACTATAAAATGATAGTGATGAACTGCTCATGAAATATCACCCCAAGCAGTGGCTTCATGTCAACTACTTTGGAGATAAATTCTCAACTTATCTTTTAAAAGTACCGAGATATCGCCGACACACTCTTGCCAAGTTGATCTTGATTTGAAAGGGCTCTCTAACCACCATATCCTCCTTCCAACATTATGTGTTACAACACTGGGTGGCGAGCAAAGTGGTGAACATATCGGTTGTTAGCACTGGATTTTAATGATCCTTCTCATGAAATAATGATCAGAACTATATGATGTAATGTCTTTCAGGTGTTATCCATCAAAGGTGTTCCTACTACTATAGAGTTGACTTTCGCCAAAGTCTAGAGACCTGGTTTGCCCTTAAGGACCCGTACGGGTACTGCTCCGTGGTACAGATCCACTGGTAGACCAGTACGAGTCATTCCCTCCATACGCCTAGGAGAGGACCCATACGGGTCCCCTAGTACTGATACGGGTGGGGCCCCACCCATACGGGTACCATTGTCGCCTAAATAGCCTCTTTTAGAAGGATTTCCTTTCCTATTTCGGGAAAAGGCAGGTCATGAACTCAATTTATTGCGTTCAGACCTCCTTTCCCCTATATAAAGGGGTCTTCCCTTCACATTTTTACACAGACATTCTTGATAAAAAAAAATTATACTAAAATTCTAGTAATTTTTATAGGTTTAGAAAAGGTATAACGGGGGTATAGGAAGTATAAAATAGGGAGAAAACACTTCCTTTGAAGTTTTGTCCACATTTTATTCATTCCTAGCTTTTTCATTAAGATTTAGGGGAGTTTATGTTTACAAAATACTCACCTAAATAGTCTTATTCCATCTACTTTGGTCGGGCTCTCCCAACAGTAAAAGGATCACCTCAAAGTGGATTCATTCCATAAAGGTAACGCTCCTGAGTTTTAAAGAGACTCACTTCTCAGTTATTTTATTATTATTATTGCCTGTTACCTCTATTATATCTGTTGCTTTCATTTCTTATTTTGGGTCTGCTCCTAACCCGTATAAGCCTTGTTGGCACCATATATCCTCAAGGATATCAATTTGGTGTGCCATACTCATACGGAAGGAAATCCTGTTTTATTTTTATTTTCCGTCACCAATCTATTAATCTGTGAATCTGTAAACAAAACTGAACAGAGCTTCTGCCTGGACCAGACAGGACTTGTATGGGTATGCCATACCCCTATACGGGTCCTACTCACCAGTACAGGTACTAGCCCTAGGCAGATTCCCAAACCCATAATTAATTGGTTAAAATCAACCTAACTTACCATTTGCCATGCGATCATTTTCACTAATAATTCGATAAATCAACCCATAAAAGTTAAATAGTATTTTCACAATAAAATACACTGAAATGCTAATTTATAGTGTGCAATAAACTATGCTAACATCTGTGGATGCAGGGGAATTTATTTTCATTTTTGTTATATAACTTATAACAAATGTATAGGTTCTCTTTGCGATTCCCCCATTTTTCCCCCAGTTGTAATTTTTGTCCCCCCTATTTATTGCTTATGCTTTATTGTAATACGTAAACGCATGTAACGAGTGTGAAAGAGTGTAGAAATAGGATTTCTGTGATAATTCCCTAAATGATGAAAATTAAGACTGTTTTACATGTGAATGTAATTTTGAATCAATTAAATGAGAAATAAGTGACTCATCCGATACCCGAATCTTTGATCCAATAGGTATGAGCCTCCCGCCCAGAGGGAATCATACCAAAACTCTTTCCCAAGTAGACAACTTGGGTGGCGACTCTATCAATTATATCGGGATTTGGGTCTCGATTCTTTTATTCATTAAAATTGGCTTATTGTGCAAACTTTAACTGAAGAATGTTTTATCATGCCTAAATCCAACCAAAACCCTAGTGGGCCTTGCCTCTCTCACACAGGCGCCAAGGGAGACCCACACGTCATCGACACCTCACAATGGTGACTTTATTGGGGAATAGTCTTTTAAGTTGCAAAATGTTTATTTGTTTTAAAGCTTAAAAGATTAAGGTAAGCACCGAAAATCATTTAATTGATTTAACTTGCTTTTGTTTTCATCATTTGGGAAAATTATCACACTTTATCTTCTTATCTCCTTCTCTCTTTAGTTAGATGCGCTCTTCTTCTAGCACTAGGATAGGGTGCCCTATTATTTTTATAAGACTTGCTACAATGATACCTATAACAGCTAGGGATATTGGGTACACCTTAGTGGGTGGAGCACTTATTGCCATCTCCCTCCAAAAGAGGCTTGATACGATGGGAACCTTCTACATCAAATTCTGATATGTCCCTACACCATTCTTATTGAAAGCCATAGAATTTTACCTTTTAGGTACCCTAATTTTTTGTGTGAGATTAGACTAAGGAAGAATATCCTCAGACTCGGCGAGAGAAATAAAGACGGAATCGATCGCTTCGCATGTGTTGTATTACATACCCTTGTGATTAACCCCACCATGCATCATTGTAATGTATGCATGCATACTGCATCCCATGCATGTACTGATCTCTTAGTTATCACCTCAGCCAAAACCAAACCTCAAAAGGAAAAAGCTTGGCGACGGTCTCGGGTCCTTTTGACTCGCATCCCGCTTCCTCTAATGCAATTAAGGGTTGATTCATGTCAGTCCCTGGGTATTTCGTCCAATAGTCAGTTTAGTCCTATTCATCTTTCTACCTATCATACTAAGGAGATGTCTTGTATCCTGACTCTTGATGGCTAGATTGATGTTGAGGTTGAGAATGTTGCTACTGGGGATGAGGCAAATGCATTGAGGACTGAGGTTAGGCCGGAGATCACAAATGCCATCTCTTAGTACTTGGGAAGTGATCAGTTCTTGGACTGAATGAATGGTAAGATGTTAGCCACCATCAGGGCAACCATGACTGAGGAGAGAACGTCTTATGCTCCTGTCAGCGCTCCAACAGTGAATGCAGTAATCAGTGAGCTAGTATCAGGGATTACTCATAATCCGTTCACTCAGTTTTGATTACCGCTAATGCGGACTCATGGGGATTCTTCCAATCAGTTTAGTCAGTTGGGTTTTATAGGTCCATTCGATTCAGCTAGCTTGCCATTCCAGTTAGTGGGTATAGTTGCTCCTCGGGTCGTTAGTCAGTTCAATCAACCTAGTCAGGGATTTGTGCCGTCGCCATTTCAGTTTGGGGCATCTGGTCCGATCCAAAATTTTGTGGTCACCTAAGGGAATGACCTTTTCTCACTCAACGGGTTTACCCTTGGGTGCAATCACTCAGTTAGAGGGATCGTCTTTATCCTCAGAATTGCATGACCTACTTTAGAAATTGCTTGTTGCTAACCCTGGCTCCCAACCATCCATCCAAGTAGCTAGAGAGGAGGATTGGGTCCCTGAAAACTTTAGTATGCCTATCATAGCAGAGTATAAGGGAACTGGTCCAACTCAATCACATCACCGCCTAGTAGAGGGTTATGAGAATTAGGAAGTTAAGTGATAAGATCTTAACCGAAATGTTCCCCTGCACCTTGGAAGGAATGGTACAACACTCCATTAGATGAAGTGATTGGAAACTGGAAAGCTTTATTGAAGGCTTTCTTAGAGCAGTATAGTTTCAATGCCACCATTAAAGCTACAATACAGAATTTGGAGGCTATCAAGTAAGCCCCTAATGAAAAGTTCAAACCCTACTTCGAAAGGTGGATGGCCACTCAAGTTTTATTGAAGGATAGGTTGAATCTCTCAAAGATGATTGTGAAATTGATGGATGGTGCCCTACCTACTTATCGTAAGGTTCTTAGTATGGATAAATTCTCTAGCTACGTTGAGGTCTTTGAAAAAGCTGAGAAGTGGGAAAGGATCGAGGAAATAGAAAGGGCGAGTCTGCCGGCCAAACCTTGGTTCAAAAAGAACAACCCTTCAGCCCCAACCCAGGCTTCTAAGTCAAAAGCCGATTTCGATCCTAAAATAGCAGTAGTATAGGAAGAAGTGGCCACAGTCCATACCATTAAAGACGGGATTTTCCCCTGGAAAGCATCCCTGCCTTCCATCTTCACCAAGTTGAGGGCACTTGGCCTCCTTCAGAGTATCAAACCCTATATCCCACCCAAACCTAAAGACAGGGATCAGTTTTATGGGGCATCGCACTGGAGCCTATAGGGATCCGCTTAAGGCTATTTGGGGTTTGATTAGGGATAAAAAGGTTCAAGAACCCAAGGTTAAACCCAGCACCATGAATAACCCCCTGCCAAATTTTGAGAAACAAGTTACAGCTATCGAATTAAGCTTACCCTCCTATCATGTCTTTGATATGATCTCGCAAGCTAATCCAATGGTTCACTCAGTAGTAGCCTTCCCTAAGGGACCAACCCCCATTGACATCGATGCATTTGAGTTAGAAGGAATTCATGATGAGGAAGCTATGTTGGTTCAACCGCAATCAATTAATATCGATGCTTATATACTAGAGAATGATAAACTCAAGGGGCTCGCCTTATTGGTGGAAACCCTTGAAGGGAGAAGTTATATGAAGAATGGGGTGTCACATGTCACTCAAAGTGGAAGAATTCCTTCAGATCCACTCCTAAAAAGAAGAAGGGGTAGGGATGTAGATATCCGGGTCATTCCAAGTATCAATTAGGGTCTGATTTTCACACCTGCGATTGAAACCCAAACTTCAACCAATAATGAGAAGAGAGATTCAAAATTCACCCCCTTATCTAGCAATTGTAAGTTACACCTGCTAAGTACAACATCTGGCAGCTTCTCATTGACTCTGAGGATCACCGCAAGGGTCGGATAGAAAATTTATTGAGTATGGAAGCTACGTCGTCTGCTACTCTGGTTGAGGTATTCTCAGTTATCGGGGGGCCTCCTCCTAATCATATTAAATCCATCAAGTTCTATCCATCAGACCTTCCAGCCAAAGGAAATAAGCATAACAAGGAACTCTTCATTAGGGTGTAAATCTTTTATCGTTCTATTCCTTGTACTATGATGGATGATGGTTCCGCCCTTAACCTCTGTCCAGCCAAGATCCTTCCACATTTAGGGCTAGATGATTCCATGTTAGAGAAGTCTAATACTGTTATAAGGGCATATGATGATACAAAGAGAAGTGTCATTTGGGTCTTTAAAGCTAAAGTTATAGTTGGGGGTGTGAATTTTGAGGTTTTGTTCACTATTCTCAATATCCCCGTCACCTACTCATTACTACTGGGTCGACCTTAGATCCATGCATCGGGAGCTGTCCCTTCCACTATTCATTAAAAAGTTAAGCTCATCCATAATGGCAAGTTAGTAACCATTGATGCAGATGAATCATCCGTCATAGCAACCATGGAAGTCAAGGAAAAATAATCTAGGGTGGCTATAGCTCACAAAGGCATAAAAGTTGCAATTAAGGGGTACATATCACTTAAGATCGAGAAAATAATGACAAAGAAGGGTTATGTAAAGGGCAGAGGACTCAAAAAGAATCTGTAAGTAATGATGGAACCCTCTTACCTCTTCCATGGCCATTCAAACTTGGTTTAGGGAACCGCACAGGTGCCAAAAAGTCTAAGCCTCAGTCCTGCCTCATGATAGGAGTTGAAATCAAGCAAGGGGAATTCACAAGTGAAGAGGAACCTATCAAGGTTAGTGGCAACAAGGTCCTTGGTTTTGAGATTTTCAATGATGTGTATAATTTTAGGAGAGGTTGTCTAATTGAAACCTCAGTTTTTATGGAGGTGAGTGGGAATGCCGAAGAAGATGAAATGAATGAGTCAATCGAGTCCATCACCAAAGGACTAGTGGTACTTATGAGGAAGAATTGGAAAATGAGGAAGGAAATCCCATCAATAAGGCTGTCAAAAACTTAGCAAGAGCACTGGCTGAAGAAACCCAGGCTAACTTGAGCACCAAGGCTACCAGTTCAGCTGTCACTCAACAAGGCCCTCCGCCTGTGGAGGATTATTCAAATGATGTAATTTTAATATTGCAAACATTTTTTATGCAAACAATGTCGCTTCTAAGGCATATCATGAATAAGTTGTAGCATCTTTAAACATGTCATGAATAAATTGATGCACTTATCAATCACATTTCACTCGAGTATTTCATTCTAAGTACACCATGCACTCATGCCAACAACATTCTTAAAAATATCATCATATTCATTAATGAAGTTTACTTTGAGTATAATGCAATGGTATAAACGTCCAATGGTTAAAACCTATCGTCAAAAGAGAGATAATAAAGGTGCTTAGAAAATATGATAATAATTAGCCCAAGTCCTTTTTTCTTTACGGGGGGGAAAGAGTACAAAAGCATAAAGACTCATGAAAACACCAACAACATGGAAAGTAATTATGGGGGCACAAAATGACCAAATCCCTCAGAAGCTCTAAAGAGAAGCTGGTCACAAGTCAATCAAGCAGATGTTGTCTAGATAGTAGCTACCTACGGAGATTGGGCTAATAAACTTCCATTCACAGTTTGGGGGTACAAAACCAGTATAAGGACCCCCACCGATCATACACCTTTATCCTTAGTATATAGAATGGAAACCGTATTATCGGTTGAAACAGAAGTAACATCCCCAAGAGTGGCAATCGAATTACAGTTAAAAGAATCATATTATGCAAGAGCCAGGTTTGAATAGTTAAATGCAATAGATGAAAAGAGACCCAGGGCACTTGATTATCTCCAGATGTACCAACAGCGCATGGCATGAGCTTATAATAATAGAAACAGATACCCAAAAAAATCTCTCAAAGCGGGTGATCTGGTCCTCAAGCAACTATGCCAGGTCAACACTAATGCTAGGGGCAAGTTCAGGCTTAATTAAGAAGGACCATTTGTCGTAAAGAAGGTTCTTGGTAAAGGAGGAATCAAGCTTATGGATATGGATGGAAATGAGTTCATGAATCCAATGAATTAAGATAGGTTCAACCGTTATCATGTCTAGGTCAAAAGAATTAAATCATAAAAAAAGCGGCATAAGGAATAAAAGAAATAAAGAATAAAGCATCTGGTGGGCGATCCTCTACTGCTCAGGAAAAAATTAGGGTGCAGCCCGCAGATTGGTATCCTATAAACTGGTCAGGCAAAAATTAGGGCACTCCAATAAAGCCCGCTAGGCTGAAAACCTGAAAAGGGCATCCAAGGCAAAAGTTAGAGGATCGAGAGAAAAATGTCAGTTGCTTTTTGGAAAATCTATAAAAGACCAGTAGGTAGTAGGGTTGACCATTGGAAATTGTTACCATTGCCTATGTACTCAAATTAATCTCATCAATGAACATGTTATGATTTTGCTAAGAATCTTGGTCTTATAAATGCACGCATGTCTTTAGGTGAAATACTTGCTGGTATCTGAACATCAATTTTTCTCTAAGCGTTATGCATTATTGTATTCTTTGTCACACATTTGCAATATTTAGAAAAGCCTACTGGATTGAAAACCCGAAAGGGCGGTCTAGGCAAAAGTTAAGGAAAAAACAAAAAAAAAGGTCTGCCAGATTGAGCTGTTAAGGACCATTCAGGCAAAAATTAAGACAGCCTGCGGGATTGAAAACCTGAAAGGGCGGTCTTGGCAAAAATGAAGGCAAAAGCTTGCTAGGTTGAAAACCCGAAAGGGTGGTCTAGGCAAAAATTAAAGCTAAAGAGAAAAAAATGCCCGATGGGCTAAGCTGTAAAGGATAGCCCAGGAAAAAATTAGGACAAAAAGAAAAGAAAAATCAATAAAATGTTCAATAGGTCATCTCACATCGAGTGGCCTATGCAAAAGTTAGAACTCAACCCAATCCTCTCACTATAAGATCATTGGACAGAATACGGGTTCACAAGGCAACAATGCACAACAATCTCAATTCAAGAAAAATCCACATGCATAAATGAAATATCAAAAGTACCAATTCAGAAGTTAACAATCAAAACCAGCCACACAAGGCCCAAAAGTATCAAACGGTCTAAAAGGCAACCGTAGCCTAAGCTATCGAGGGATCTCATCCCTAGTGGCCCTCTTGGGTCTGGTCTTGAGTATCCTCCAGCAGATCATCCATGTCTAAGGTCATATGGTCCTCAGCATCACTAGTACCAGTACCCGACTGGGCGGGGGCCCTAGTCTCTGAGGTCCCTGCAGCAGCCCCGGTAACATCACCCCCTAAACATACTGATCCGCGCCTCTTTAAGTCACTAGATATGTAGAAAAATCATCCTCAGACTCTTCATCAGAAGGGACCAGTGTCTGCCTCTCCTTAGTCATCCTCGCTAGGTGACCCTTCAACATCTCAATCTCGGTCCTAGCCCAATCAGCCTCAGTAGTGGCTACCCGCAGCTGCTCCTCTAAAAATCTAACTCTCTCCTTAAAAGCATCCAAGTCTTGGGCAGTTCTGCTCCGCTCAATGGCCAACAAAGTCTGTAATAGAAACCATTAGATCAGTACACATATACAAATGTTATGGCATGCATGCATAGTTTATTAAAATTTTACAGGTAAATGAAACTTACCGAAGCTAGTGCGTCCTGGGCCAACAGTAGATCCCGCACTGAAAAATAACCCTGGTCTATCCTCTCGGCCTCAGAAATGGTCACCTAAAAAGAAAGGGTCACATCAGAATGAGACATCTTAAGTAGTAATGAACAGGGCCAAGGTAAAAGATTCCTTACATTGGTGGAGCTGGAAGGAGTGAAATCAATAGGTTGGACAGACTCCTTGAGCTTCTTGATAGCCCGATTCCCCGAGTGGTCAAGGAGCCAGAAGAAAGTATCCAACTCATCCTAGAGGATGCCCTCCCTCATAGATCCAGAGGCTCAAGACTACTTTGCCGGTGGCTCAAGGGAAGCAATAGCAACGGCAGCAGCGGACCTCTTTCGTGTAGAAATAGGAGGCTATAAATAATGAAGAATCAGGTTCTAGATCACAATCAATTACAGAAAGCAGTAAAGTACATACAAAGACCAAGTTAGAAGTATACCTAGGAAGAAGGAGTAGCTGACCTAACCGAACCTCGGGTGTCCCTGACTATAAATGGACCCCCGCGGTCACCCTTCGGTCCAACCTTATCATCATCATCATCATCATCAATCTCACCATTGCTCTAGTGAAACTCTAGGGGCTCATCCTCATGATAGATCCTGTTACAGGGTGGCAGGAAGTACAGCCCCTAATAGGTCCCTGGCATGAGATGAGGCCAGAAGATGCCAGCCAGGATCGGGGGAGGAATCAATCTCTCCACCATAGCACTTGTCCTCCACCCCCAAATCCACTCACCGAAGTACCACTCTAGGGACTGCGGGGACTCCAATAAGAAGATGAGGTCAGCCACACCGGCTCGCATCCGCTCGATCTCTGCTACAGATCTCGGATAACCTGTATAAAATGAATGCACTTTGAGTATCACAACCTAGTGAATACAGTTTCTACTAATGGTTTGTTGAAATGTACAATGCAGGTTTAATAGTAAAGAAGATTACCCGATCCGAGCATAGCTAGCGTAAGAACTCTTAGTACTATGCCATAGTCAAGGCTAATTCTGTCAAAGCTCCATCCATGTAGATATAATATACGGCGTCTCAGGCTGCATGGGTAATCCCGGCCTAGGGATCAACCGATGCTCAAAAACCCAAATCTGCAAGATAAAGTAAGGATTAGTTGCAACATAGTTTAAACAAAGGGTTAAAGCACAAGAGATCAGTTGAGGATTTACCAGCAGTATCAGATAGCAGATCTCAAGCTTAGACTGCTCACCTCAGACCCTTATGTCTAATCCATATGTAGCTGTGCTAGAATGGCCCGACACAGTTCTTGTGAGGTATAGTCTCAAGATCCTCAACAGCTGAAAGTAGACCGTAGTTGAGGTTACCCGAGTAGACAAGAAAGAAGACGGTGGTAAGGAACGCCAGTAGAAAAGATTAAGCATACTGGTCCCTCCTATCAGCCGCAATTGGCCTCAGCTGCACAATCCAGTAAGCGTACAAGTCCTCATACTTGAGCTTATTCATCCTGCCCGAATGAAGTGCAAGTAATCTAGTAATGTAGGCCTTCACCTCAGGTCGAGAATGCCACCGGCGGGCATAAACGTCAAAATGGACCACGTCCCCGCTGCACACCAAGCTCGTGGCAACACACACATCCGAAGGAGAAATGGTGACCTCCTCTATAGGTAAATGAAAGTTATAGGTCATCTTCGACCATCTCTTTGTCAAGCCCCTACGATCCTAAATGGGAACTGCAAAGACAAAATTACAATTTAATAGGGTTAGAATATAGTAGAAAAATCAGAAATTAGAAAAGGATTACAGAAATTGAAGGAGGCCATTTTCTTGCCCTGAGGATAGGACCCGTACGGGTAAGACCCACCCTTACGGTCCATAAGTCGTACCTGTATCAATACGGGACCCATATGAGTCCCCCGCGAACAGTCCCTACACAGAAAAAACTCCTAAAAATCCAAAATCACACAACCTCAACCAAAGTTCATCCAAAACTATCCTAAAAGCATTTTAGGCTAAAGTTACATGAATCAGGCTCTATTCAAAGTCTAAAACACCTTAAATCATGCCAAAATCCAAGAAATCGCCAAAATTTCAAAATTGGAAAATGGGGAATAAAATGGAATTACCTAGAGTTTTGAGGCGTGAGTATCTGGAGAAGGGATCAAAGGGACTTTAGAGATAGGAGTAAGCCCCAAAAAAGAGTCTCTCTCGTAAAAAGCATAACCAACAGAAACCAGGCATTCCCGAAGTCCCAAATTATCTGCCGGGGCAAATCTTCCAATCTAAGGAAGAAATGACCAGTCTTTGGGATCTTTTTATGCATCTTTAATTCAATTTTGGGTAAAATCACCGGAAAATGCAAAGCGGGAAGTTTTGGTGTGAGGTGGGAGACGAGGGGACCGTCTGCCCTTCTAAATCCCTCCGTTAGGGACCCGTAAGGGTCCTATCCCACCTGTATAGGTCCCTTTATTTTATGAGAATCTTACCCGTACCAGTCTGGCCCACACGTAAGGCCCTTATCTTGTCATCCAGGGATAAATTTTCACATCAATGTTTCAAAAAACCCCAGGAATTCATCTAATTTAAGTTCGGGGCCAACTCCACTCACTCTCAACCTTACATTCCCATTATATTTGGGACAAGTTCCTAAGCTTACCTTAATCCTTGATTGAAGGGCCAAAAATATTTTTTATTTTCACGAAAGTCAATCAAGAATCAAGGTAAGCCATTTTTTGAATTAATCACTAACAAGGATAATCTTTACGGGTCCTTCCTAGCACAGAAAATTCTTCCCCAGCAGAAGAAGTTTTGCCAAAGGATATTACTTCACTCCCCAGCAACGGAATTAGTCAAGGGGTATCCCTCCAATTCCCAGTAGCGAAATCAGATCCAAGGGCATCCCCCCACCAATCCAGGGGCATCCCCCCATTTCTCAGTAGCAGAATCAGGTCTAAGGGTATCCCCTCACCAATCCAGGGCACCCCCCACTTCCCGGTAGTAGATTAGGTAGACCCTAGGGGCACTCACCCTAGAAGCATTCCCCAATAGGAAAACAAGCAGCCATCGGGCCAAACCTGACATTTTCCCCACAAAATTTTTGATTTATCCCATCTGCACTTATTTATTCTTAATTGAAGGGTCAAAACTATTTTTGTTCTCACAAAAGTCAATTAAGAATAAAAAGGTGTCTGCTTAGATAATGACTAACTCAGAGTTTGATTATTGTCTCTTTTCCAGGTTATTCAAAATCACCACCGGTCAGGAGAGTCATCCGCCTTAAGAAAGGGATACACCACCACCAGCTAGGAAAGTCATCTGCCTCAAGAAAGGGACACGCACATATCTTCCCCAGAGAAATCATCATTCGAAAAAGTGGATCCGCCTTAGGAAAGGGATACAAGGAGAAGTCATCCACCTTAAGAAAGGGATACACCATCATCAGTCAGGAAAGTCGATCCGTCTCAAGAAAGGGATACACACCTTCCCTAAGCAGAGTAATGAGGGATAGGCACAGCAGCAAAAGGAAAGTCATCCGCCTCAGGAAAGGGATAAGCATTGGTAAGGAAAGTCATCTGCCTTAGGATGGGGATATGTAGTAGCAAAAGGAAAGTAATCTGCCTCAGGAAAGGGATACGCAGTGGCAAGAAAAGTCATCCACCTTAGAAAAGGGATACGCATTTGTAAAGAAAGCCATCCGTCTTAGGAAAGGGATATGCAGTAGTAAAAGAAGAGTCATTCACCTCAGGAAAGGGATACATAGTAGTAAAAGGAAAGTCATCCACCTCAGGAAAGGGATATGCAGTGGCAAGGAAAGTCATCCACCTCAAGAAAGGGATACGCATTGGCAAGGAAGTCATCCGCCTCAAGAAAGGGATATGCAGTAGAAAAAGGAGGGTCATCCGAATCAAGAAAGGGATATGCAGTAGCAAAAGGAAAGTCATCCATCTCAGGAAAGGAATACACAGCGGCAAGGAAAGTCATCCACCTTAGGAAAGGGATAAGTATTGGCAAGAAAAGTCATCCACCTCAGGAAAGGGATACGCAGTAGCAAAAGGAGAGTCATCCACCTCAGGAAAGCAATACATGGTAGCAAAAGGAAAGTCATCCACCTCAAGAAAAGGATACACATTCCCCAGTAGAGTTACAAGGGGTAGGCATTAATAAAGGAAAGAAGTTCACCACAAGAAAGGAACTCGCTCAGGATATCACCTCAGGTATAATTTCTAAACCCTCGATCACATTGTGAGATCATACAGATCTATATCTGCAATGATCCCACGAGGGGCAATTTGTGAGCATTGAATTTTAATTATCCTTCTAACGAAAGTATTATTAGAGCAATTTAATGCAATGTCATTCAGGCATTGTCCATTAGAGGTGTTCCTACTACGGTAGAGTTGAGTTTGGCCAAAGTTTAGAGACATAGTCTGCCCTTAAGGACCCGTACGGGTGCTGCTCGGTGGTACAGATCCACTGGCAGACCCGTACGGGTCATTCCCTTCATACGCCTGGGAGGGGACCTATACGGGTCCCCTAGTACCCATACAGGTGGGGCCCCACTCGTATGGGTACCATTATTGCCTAAATAGTCTCTTTTGGAAGGATTCCTTTCCTATTTCGAGAAAAGGTAGGTCATAAAAGTGATTTATTGCATTCAGACCTCCTTTCCCTGTAAAAGAGGTCTTCCCTTCACATTTTTACACAGACATTCTTGATAAAAAAATTATACTAAAATTATAGGAATTTTTTATAGGTTTAGAAAAGGTATAATAGGGGGTATAGGAAGTATAAAATAAGGAGAAAACCTTTCCTTTGAGGTTTTGTCCACATTTTATTCATTACTAGCTTCTTTCATTAAGATTTAGGGGAGGTTCTATCCACACAAATACTCACCTAAATAGTCTTATACCACCTACTTTGGTCAGGCTCTCTCAACAGTAAAGGGATCACCTTAAAGTGGATTCACACTACAAAGGCAACGCTCCTGAGTTTCAAAGAGACTCACATCTCAGGTATTTCATTATTACTATTACCTGTTACCTCTATTATATCTGTTGCTTTTATTTCTTGTTTTGGGTCTGGTCCTAACCCGTACGAGCCTTATTGGCACCATATATCCCCAAGGATATCAATTTGGTGCTCCATACTCATACGAAAGGAAATCTCATTTTATCTTATTTTTCTATCACCAATCTGTTTATCTGTGAATCTATAAACATAACTGAACAAAGCTTTTTTCTATACCAGACAGGACCCATACGGGTATGCTATACCCGTACAGGGTCCTCCTTAGTACTTATACGGGTCCCACTCACCCGTACGGGTACCAGCCCTAGGCAGATTCCCAAACCCATAATTAATTGGTTAAAATCAACCCAACTCACCATTTATCATGAGATCATTTTCACTAATAATCCGGTAAATCAACCCACAAAAGTTAAATAGTGTTTTCACAACAAAATACGCTGAAGTGCTGATTAATGGTGTGCTATAAACTATGCTAATATCTATGGATGCAGGGGAATTTATTATCATTTTTGTTTTATAACTTAGAACAAATGTATAGGTTCTCTTTGTAACTCCTCCATTTTTCCCCCGGTTGTAATTTTTAACCCCTTATTTATTGCTTGGGCTTTATTGTAATATGTAAATGCATGTAACGAGTGTGAAATAGTGTAGAAATAGGATTTCTGTGATAATTCCCTAAATGATGAAAACTAAAATGGTTTTACGCGGTGAATGTAATTTTGAATCAATTAAATAAGAAATAAGTGACTCATCCGATACCCGAATCGCTAATCTAATAGATATGAGTCTCCCGCCCAAAGGGAACCGTACCAAAACTCTTTCCCAAGTAGATAACTTGGGTGGCGACTTTATCAATTGTATAGGGATTTGGGTCTCGATTCATTTATTCATTAAAATTGGCTTATTGTGCAAACTTTAACTGAAGAATGTTTTGTCACGCCTAAATCCAACCAAACCCCCATGGGCGCCGCCTCTCTCATATAAGTGCCAAGGGAGACCCACACGTCATTGAAACCTTACACCGGTACTAATCATCCACTATCTGAGATAGCACAGGAACTCCCATGGTGCTCTGATCATAAGAATTCTTGTGGAAAATGAAGTGAATATCTCTGGATTTCAGTCAGTCCAAGGGAAAGAAATTTTGGAGAAAAACTACATGAATCTGACCTTTAGAGAAACTTGGAATGAGGCAAAGGGATGAGAAGAAAAGCAAGGCTAGGAAAGCAGTGGATTCGGTTGAAGATGCTCCGATTCTAATGAAGGGTAGAACCACCAAACCCAAAGCAAAACAGTAATAAGCTTTGTTTTTGGTGGAAGAAGTTGATGAGGATACCCAAATCCTTGCTCAAATGTTGAAGAAGAGCCCAAAAAAGTCTAAGTCATGGGGGAGGCTAATAAAGGCAGCAGATAAAAAGAGGAAAACTACAAAAATTAAAGAAGTGATAGTAGAGGATGAGGAGACTGAGGATGAAGCTCTGGAACCCAAAAGGAAGCAGTTCACTAGAAAGGGGTGCACATTTGATGAGGCTGTAACAGCCCAAAAGAGCAAAGCCAAGAAGCCTGCCAGAATAGTGATTGATGAAGAAGCTGCCAAAAGAGCTGAAGAAGAAAATTTGGCTAAGGCAAGGAAAACCAAAGACAAGAATGTGCCCGGATCTACTGAGGAAGTCACTCTGAATGACCCTCAACATGAGATCATAAAAGAGGCAATGAAGGACAATGATAGAATAAACAAGCTCAAAACAGAAGGACCCGAAGGGTCTTCCGGTGCTTTGGCTATTCTTATTGTTCTAATAGATATGGCAACCATTGCCTAGGATCCAGAAGTTGATATTTTCGCCTTTACACCAAGAACCGGACCACTTCTAAAGAATTTGCTCAATTCAAAAACTAAAGACATCCATAAAGAAACACCTAAAAAGGCACATGGAGAATACCAACATGCCTGAGGGAGTAATTAAAAGTCTTGAAAAGGCATTTGAAGGGAGGACAGAGGATATTTCCTATCTTCTAGGGGTAGTGGAGGAAGAAGAAAGAGTAGTTGTGAATAATTTAGCAACGCTAGCAAATGAGGTAATCCCTGACACAATTTCTTTTGATATTAATGCTAATGCTACTGCTATTTCAAACAGCAAATAAAAATAAGGGAACCTTAGATATTGAAATTCAAAGCATATCTAAGGATAACCAGCCTATCCCAGAACAAATCATTCCGGATGAGGGACATGGTCTAGGACCCAATGAGAAAACTTCTAAAGTGGACTCTAAGGGCGAGGCCATTCTAGAGGAAAGGTTGGATAAAGGGAAAGAAGAAGAAGAGGAGGAGGAGGAGTCCTCTGAAGAAGATAAAAGTAACAAAAGACTCATCCGGATCAGATGAAACCAGAAGTAGCTCCGGATCTGAAACCTCCTCCTCTAAAAGTCCAAGCAAAAAGCCAACTGCCAGTATAAATCAAACCAAGGTTAAAAAGATTACGATAGCACTAAAAATGCTATAGGATGCTATACATGAAGAACATGAGGAAAGCTATATCAAGTACAGTCTCCGAAATATCTATAAGTAACTTAAATCAGTGGAGAAATTAGTGAAACAAAAATCCTCAACTCTGGACTTAAAACCATAACTAAGGGAAATAAAAGGGAGTGGTTAGAAGATTGAGGAGAAAGTGGGGGAGTTTCCCACTACTGATCTAGTGGCAGAGGTTTCCCTTGCCAAAGTGACTCAAATACTGGAACAGATTAACACTATCATTGTAAGAGCTAATCATTTTGCAAATCAGGCTAACACATCAGCCACAAATAACTGCGCTACCCTTATGGAAAAAATTGCCTCCTCAATTATTCTGTCTACAGAACTAAAGGAGTATATGGATTCCAAGTTTGAAACCTTGTCAAAATTCATGGCTGAACAGAATGTCAACTCCAACATCACTAGCCTTAATGTGAAGCAACATGCCACAATGGACAAGCTAACAAAGTTCATTGATAAAGGGATGCCCAAACTCATGTCCAAACAAATGGAAGATATTGGCACTAAATTTGCAGGCCAAATGAATGGACAGGTTACAGTCCTTAATAATCTTAAAGAGGCTCTTCATAAAGACATCATGACTGTAAATAATAGTGTTCACAACTGCCTGAGAGACATGGGGAAAGAATTTTAAAATTAGCATCCAGTTTATCCAATTTATCCATCTCCGGATCTTCCTCACCTTCTGTTCTAAAAAGTCAACTCATCCTAGTGCCTCAAGATCTCATCCAACATATTGGGGTACTAGGTTCTTTAGTCGTAAAGGGATTCCGACCCTCCTCAAGGCCCTCTTCCCTTATTTTGATGAGAAGGATCATGAATATGTCTTAACCATACATCCTTATCTCACAAAGTCCTACACCCAACACCGGAAGGTCTTCCAGCCCCTGTATCTAGCTCCAGCCACTGTAGATACAATTATAGACCATAGAAGGAAAGGGAATGCGGATTATTCTATTTACTCCAAGGCTTGGCAGGAAAGCTCGGATGGGAAAACCGATATGGTGATTGGCCCCCAAGCTTATTCAAATAAAAAGGGGGAGAATAATAAGAGGGAAGACAAAGTTGAAGCAGAAAAGCAAAGCAAAGGCAAGGAGAAGAAAGAGAAGCATCCGAAAAGTAATAATTTTGCAATAGATATAGGCTATGTATAAAATGAAAAATTTGTACTAACTAGTTTTATCTTTTTCACTTATATATTTCTGTAATTGTAATTCCAGAACTTCATTGATGTTAACTATTGTTAACAGCAGAAGTATATATAGTGAAAAATTACTACAAAAAATTGTTTCTAAAGTATAATCTGCAATTGTACTAGAAAAAGCTTAGAAGCCAGAATTGAAAAATGATGGGAAGTACAATCTACAGTTGAACTATAAAAACCTGAGAAGCTAGAATTGAAAAATGATGGGGGAGTTAGGGATGCAAAAATTATGGGGGAGTAAAAATTTTAAATGACTAAGTATAAAAAATCATACTTAGATCATAAAAACCCCTTTACTTATGCTTAGATGTCTTAGGTTTTTGTTTCCATCAGATGGGGGAGATTGTTGGAAACAATGATCCGGAATAACAAAACAATTTGGATCTAGTTTGAAGTAAACAAAACACCTAAGTACAAAAAGACCTAAGTCACCCTTATCCGAACATATAACCAAAACATCCAAAGTCCAAGACAAGTGAAGATAATTACCTAAGCATAAATGGAAGCATCCGATTAAAGTTTGGAAAGGAAACAAACTTTGAACCGCCCAAAACAGCATCCGGAAGAACTAATTGTACTAGCATCCGGAACAAGATAGATCCAGTGATATTAAGTTTGAAGACATCCGGAAGACTTAAATATCTAGACAAAGGGAATAATTTGAAAATTACATTCCCTTCTACAAGTCAAAGATCTTTTTCCCTAAGGCAAGATAAAAATGATAGCTAGCACTTTTCAGAAAAAGGACAAAGGACTGACACAGGAAAGAGAAAAGGGTAACAACCTTTGTCACCTAGACTAATGAGAAAGGTGCAGATTTTTTACAACTTTTTATCCTCAATCCCAAGGATTCAAAAAGGGTCAAAATATCTATCTAACGGATTGATCAACGATTTCAGAAGCGCCATATATTACCTTTTAAATGGTGAAGATTCAATTAAAACTCAATAACCCACAACGGCTACATTTATAACGAAAGCCTATAAAAGGGAAGCTTCACAAGTTGAGAAGGTGCAGGTTGATTTTGAAAAAGCATACACAAGAGAATTCGCTAAAAGCAATCAGTTACTTAATCCTTCCAAGAACTAAAGCATTCAAAATCTGTTTGTAAGAATTCCCAAGTGAAGTTACAAAGTTGAGGAAGTCCAAAACCAAAATCTTTGAGAAAACCAAAGTGTAAAAGATCTCCTACTTAGGTGAGTAGTGAGATTGGGATATAGCTTGAAGTAAGTGCTTTTAGTGGGATCTCCTTGTAGGACTCAGCTTAGGTTTGGGTAGAAATCTAAGTGGTATATCTTACTAAAGTCAAAAGGACTTAGCTAGGAGTTGGTGCGTCCAGTGGTATATCCTACATCCGAAATAGGGTACCATTCGGAGACAAACTGTAAGGCTTGATTCCTGCTAGTTGTAAAGGAATCCACTAGTGAAAAGCTCGGAGGAAGGAAACTCCGGGGACTGGAGTAGGCGGGGCCGAACCAGGATAAATATCCTTGTGTTTGATTTTTTAACTCTTTACTTTCTTGCATCATATTTTATATCAGCATCATCCGAATCCATCATCCGAAACATAATCAAACACGCCACACAAAGACTTTCTAAACTCTGTTAATTCCACGAAAAAGGGTCATTCACCCCCTCTGACCTTATTTAAACCCTCACAGGGACCAACATTTTACACGCTCCTTGTGGATACGACACTTATTCTTGCCACTATACACAATATAGACCCTAGTATACTTGCTAGGTATCTCACTTTGGGCACAACAACTTCATACTTTGAATAATAATAAAATACAACATTTAATCACATAATTTAGTGAAAGCAAAGAGTTTTCTAAAAAATATAGTAGTAAATTATGACATTTAATCACATTTAATCACATACTTCGCAAGTTATATTATTTCTAAAAAAGTATAGCTTGGTTAAACTAGTTTATTTAATATATTAAATAAGATAAATATATTCATAATAATTTTTGAAGATTAAATACTAATTCTATTTAAAATAATTTGAAAGTTTTACTTTTACAATATAAAAAATAAATGTAGTAAATTATAATTAGTAGTTTATAGCTCAGTTGGTAAACACTTGATCATAAGTTGAAGGTTTTGTGTTCAAACCCTAGAGGCTACAAAAATTCATTTATTTTAATTTTATTGATTTGGTCAAACCGGCATAGAGTTTTCAACAAGTTTTCTAAGAAACTCTAGGAAACTGTATCGTACGCTTTACTACATCCACCTTTAGAAACCATCTAGTAGAATAATTATTTGTGTAATAAATCCTTAAAATATCTTGTGAGATGAGAATGTTGTGATCTACCTTTAATAAAAGCCTCTTGTTTGTCACTAACTATAGTAGGTAGAATATAACTAAGCCTATTATAAATCGTCTTAGTTTTACATATGTACAAGGTGCTACAGCAAGCTATCGGTCTAAAATAACTGATATTAGAGGGATTCTCAATTTTAGGGATAAGAACAAGCAAAGCAGAAGCAAAAGATTTAGAAAACTTTAGGGATTCTCAACAGGTTGAGAAAAACTCATTGACAGCTTCCATAACATATCCTTCAATGATGTTCTAAGAAGCTTTTAAGAAACTAGATCCATATCCATCTAGTCATGGGCTTTTATTACTTCCAATGCTAAAAATAGCTTCTTTGGTCTCACAAGCAGTAAATGGCTTTATCAGACCAATTTATTGTTCCACAGACAAAGTATTACCCATTGCAACAAACTGTTGGTTAATAATGCATGAACAGAGCAGGTTGTACCAATGAATGCCTTTAAAATGATAAAGGAAATGGATCCACTGTGGACAACAGACAAAATTTTATTGCTCACACCCCTGCTTTTCATGGCTGCATGGAAGTATCCAGTACATTCACCCCATAGTCGAAGCCATGTATTCTTGCTCTTCTGGTAGGAACTGCTCATAAGTAATGGACATTTTGTTTAACTCTGCTAAAACAGTCTTTTCCTGATTGATGAGATTACTATCTAAGATATTATTATGAAGCTGTCGTTGGATAGTGGCTACTCTTAACTTGGCCTCCCTGAATTTGTCAACAACATCACCATAGCCTTCTCTGTTGAATTATCTTAATTTCACCTTTAATTGAGAAAGTTTAATAATAAGTTTTCTTAACAGAGTAGCATCAATCTCCCTGCTCCAAACATTCCTGACTAATGCCTCATAAGTAGGATGACAAGACCGCATATTAAAGTACTTGAATGGCTTAAAACTTGATTCATCCGGGCAAATACTCCTAACTAGTGAGTAACAATGGTCAGAGTAAGGGTTAACATGGCATGATGCAAAGTAGGTATTGAAAGTATCCCCCAGCTTTCATTACAAAAAGTCCAATCAATCTTAGAGTATACTCTGTCACTATTTTGTCTGTTAGTCCAAGAGAATCTTGAACCTAGGCATCTAACTTCTTCTAAGTAGGAAGATTGCAACCAGTTAATACCATCAGCAATGTTCCCATAATTAATTAGTTTTCCACCTAGTTTATCCTCCAAACAAAATACAGTGCTGAAGTCACCTCCCACTAGCTAAGGAGTAGAACAAAGCAAGCTTCCAACTGACTCCATAGGCTCTACCTGTGTGCAACAGTGTGTAGACCATAGACAGTGGAGAAATCAAATGGAACCTAACCACCCACAATGTGAATTTTACAATGGACTAACTGCTCAAAAATGAAGTTGGCCCTGACATCAACAAATCCTTTCTCTATAGCAACGTGATTCTACCACTAAGATATGATGGTCGAGATACTCGGGTTGGAACATGCAAAACAGGCATAGTGGAATTTTAAAATTTTATCTAAGTCCAAGGAAATCCTAAGCATGGCATGATTGACAACATAAATAAGTCTACAATTATTCTAAGTCATAAACACTTATAAAAGGACCTAATAATAATTTAACCACTTACTAGTTGAAGTGTGTCCCAATGTAAGCAGAGTGACCCCTAGCTTGCGTGCAAATATACCAAAGTAGAAGCCCTCTATAATTGATCCACATGAGCACCACCGACCAAAACCTTTTAGAAAGGTAGAATAAAAAATGTATTAAAAGATAGCTAGATGTTCCTAATAATTTATTGTAGAAGAACTTCCCTTAATTTTCTGATGCAAAGTAAATATTTCATTTGAAAGATTACTTGAGAGAATCCTGAACAACTACGAGAAGGAAGAGATAATAGGAGGAAATATAAGTGAAGAGGAGAGCTTTATTTATAGTGTTTAGGGAAAATTAAAAGGATAATTTAATCCAACCTTTAACCAATTAGAATTAAATAAACAAGGCAAATTTATTTAAATCCAAACTAAAATAGAAATAGAAACTAACAGAAAGACTAGGAGCTTGCTTGAAGAGTAAGCTCCTCACTCTTTTTAAGACACTACTGGCCGGCGGCCAGTACTGGGTTGGGCCTGCATAGGAGCGCAGGCCCAGCAGCCTTTCGCAGCCCTCTTATGGGTTACGTGTTGTGCATGGTGCACGACATATGCCATGCACCTCTCTGCCTGTGCAGGCCCATATAGGCCTTACGCTTGTGCAACCCATATGAGCCTATACAGGGCGCCTCGGGCTACCGCAAGTAGCACACTTGTATGTGGCCTACAAGCCATGTGCAGAGCTGCCTTGGCCCGTGCGTAGGCATTACACATGTACTACCTAAAAGTACATGTATAGGCTCACTTGTGCAGGTTCCCCGAACCCTGCTATTTAACCTGAATTCCTATTACCCTTTTTATTTACCCTTTCATTATTTTTTGTTTCACTAGTTTAACCAGTAAAATTGGTCTAACTAATAAAATGGTCCAACCATTTATGACTCTTCTAGATTAGGCCTAGTCTAATAGTTCTTTACATGGCTCGATCATAACTCAAAGTGTGTGACCTTATAGGATCCCGTGATATCGTGCCACCAAAGTTTGATCTAGCTCAACTTCCTCTCTTAGGAATTGACTGGCTTAGAGTACCAAAATGTTGTGGTTTGATGACTTTGATCGATTATAGTGGCTCTCAAGCAAAGGGCATATGATGCCCTAATATTCAGAACTTCACATGCCTGTGACTTAATCCCAGTTCTGCAATAGTATTAATATGATTCATTCCTTCTATCAATGATTAAGTACCATCTGGTTTCTTGGACTCGGTTTAAGTGTTAGTCCACTAGTAGCCTTTAGAGGCTGCCTATATAGTTTAGTCTTGCTGCCAAAGTACAACACTCAACCATTTTAATGTATTGACTAGGATCCCATCCCATTAGCTCATACTCTGACTAGAGGTTTACGAGTGCATCACTTTTAACAAGAGGTCAAGGTACAGCTCCCATATATTGCTATAATGGAGTGATAGATTCCTTTTTTACTACTCAGCTTACCAACAGATAGATATTAACTATACTCGTAATCATCTGTATCACCCAGTCTATAGGATGTTTAGGTATGATCCAAAATATAACAACACTTGAACAAGATAACCAGTATCTCAGGTTTGAGGATATTTGTATTGCTATTGTAATAAGACGAAACACTAACACATAATATAGATTGAGGGTTGTCTTATAGTGATCTCCAATGTATTTCCTTGAATACATTCATATGTTAACCTAAGGCACCACCCTTCAGCATAGGAGATATGCTGCTTGAATCTAATTCAAGGAGAGCGCCAAATTTATCAATGTACAGTCTTGATGATACTATTACTAGGGATATTTAGACAAATCACAATTACACACGAACTAGTTCTCATTGTACATGGTGCCACTATGCTCTTGCAATCTGTGCTATGATTTTGTCAAGGACTTTTAAAAACACACAGTGAATATATTCTTAACTAGTCATATTTTATTTTCACAATCATTCATATAACAAAAGATGTCTTTATTAATATAACTTATTGTCTGCACTTTTTATGCACTAGTAAGTTCCCAATTGAACAGGCTATATCAATGCCTCTAGCCATATAAAAAAGCGGAAACCCCAAGTATTTTATTGCGATGTAGTTTTAAAAGATTATCGATCTCATGAGTAAACATGTTGAATATACTTAGTCCTTAAATTATATTCGAATTACGAACGCATAAAATATTATGATAGATTTAGGGATTTAGGATATGAAAATACATAACATGAAAAACATATAACGACATGTAAAGCAATAAAGTTGAAAATAGTTTTACCCAAGCTCTTATGTTTTCGCCTACTTATTAACATGTGCGAATATATCATATTTGTTCTATCTTACGATCTAGAGTCAACTTGTTAACATGCATGCAAACCCAAATATTATATGAATCATCCTTAGTAAGGATGCTCTCACATAAACTATAATCATGCAAGTAAAGATAAATATATCCGAGTAGGACTATACCAAACTAGACTAAAAAGATTATGAATAAAAACTGATTTGAAGTTACTTGAATATGAATAGAATGTCCCCGCTTATAATGCAAGACCAATACCATTAATTCAATTCATACTCACATGCATAACAAAAAAACAAACTCAATATAAAAAGCACGACATATCATAGATTCAATCATAAAACGTATTAAGAAAAGTAGAGAAGAAATGTGATATGAAGCGAATAAGAATTAAGAATGATGCAGTAAACAAAATTAAAGAATTAAGTTAGATCAAACCGCCTTCTTAGATGGTTTGTCAATCCTCGATCGTGGCCCTTCTTCTACTTGAATCTCCAAATGCACTAATCTTTTGGATAGAACAAATAATTAATAATAGAACATAATATTTGATGAGGATCAATGAATTTTATCCATTAGTGTTTTGCAAGTACACTATAAAATAACACTCTCAAGAATAACTAAGAAACCTAAGAACTATATAGATTTTTCTCTCTCATTTTTCTCTCTATCTATGGCTAATGGCTGACAATTGTAAAATCAGATCATCCCCCTGATTGCTGTAGCCAAAATGCCCTATATATTGAGGGTGAAAAGTTGCATATCTTCATATCATTAGTTGATGAAAAGGTGCCTTATCCATTTGGTAGTTAATGGTGGTTGAAATGCCTCTTAGAAGAAAATATGCACAACCACAATCTTGGTGTGTTGCGATCATGACATATGATGTCGCGCTCGTGGCTTAATTATGCAAAACCTTCAGTCTTTGAATTAGGATTATCGTGATTGTGGCTTTGGAAGTCGCAGTCACAAACAGTGATTTTGCATGAATCTTCAGGTTGACTTTGACTTCTTTCTATGCATCCAACACTTAGCCAAATTTGTATCAAAATAAGTCCATCGCTACAAACTTCTCGTATTTGTAGTCCAAAATCCATTTCCGAGCAAATTCCTTATAAAATTTACCAATTTCCTAAAAATGCATCTAAAACAACAACATACCATATGAAATCTTATAAATGAAGTAATAACACTCAAGAAATGTCTACAATTGAGAATTGTTTAGCCAAATCATAAGTGTAGTTTTAACACTTATCACTTGTTTGTACAAAATAAAACTAACTAAGACATATCGCCCTGATTGCCTATAGGGAATACATCATATCTAACAATCTCCCACTTGCACTATAGCCAAATAGCCATGTGCTTTATGCCATAACTATTAACATGTTGTTCGTGCTTAATATGTGTTAAAGGCTTGGTCAGACCATCCGTCAGGTTCTGATCTATTGGAATGTATCCGTCACTATATCCTTATCCCTTATCATATCTTGAACTATATGATATTTTCTGTGTACATGTTTGTTTCTCTGACGAGACAGTGGTTCTTTTCCTGAGAAATAGTCCTAGTGTTATCATAATATGTTACTATTAAATCATCACTAGTAGACACCATACCGAGATCACCAATAAATCTCTTTATCCACAGCTTGTTTGTTGTTTCTGAAGAAGCATCGTACTCAGATTCTGTGGTTGAATCAACAGTCGTGGCCTGATAGTGATTTATAATCATCCTTGTCAGATTGGAAACTCATATCAATGTATCCCTTTACTGAGAGATCACCTTATCCATATACCAAGAACATTTCCTTAGTCCTTGTAAGGTGTCGATGATGTGTGGGCCTCCTTTAGCGCCTGGGTGAGAGGCGGGGCCCACTAGGGGTTGGTTGGATTTAGGCGTGATGAAACCTTTTTAGTTCAAGTTTACATAATTAGCCAATTTTAATGAATAAAAGAATCGAGACCCAAATCTCGATACAAATGATAGAGTCGCCACCCAAGTTGTCTATTTGGGAAAGATTTTTGGTACGATTCCCATTAGGTGGGAGACTCATACCTTTTGGATCAGATATTCGGGTATCGGATGAATCACTTATTTTTCATTTAGTTAATTCAAAATTATATTCGCCGCATAAAACCATTTTGTTTTCATCCTTTGGGGAATTATCACAGAGATCCTATTTTTTGACACTCTTTCACACTCACTACATGCGTTTAGAGATTACAATAAAGTACAAGCAATAAATGGGGGAATAAAAATTACAACTAGGGGAAAAATGGGGAATTACAAGAGAACCTATACATTTGTTCTAAGTTATAAAATAAAATAAAAATAAATTCCTTTGCATCCACAAAGATTAGGACGGTTTATAACATCTCATAAGTCAGCATTTCATTAGGAAAAATGTGATTATGTTAGCGTGGTGGATTTGTGATCGATAGTGCTCGGACGGCTTCTAGGATCGAAGAGAAATAATGAATCTTTAACGTATTTTATTATAAAAACACATTTTAACTTTGTTGGTTGATTTACTAGATTATTAACGAAAGTGATCGCATGGCAAATGGTGAGTTGATTGATTTTAACCAATTTAAAAGAGAATTTCGGGTTCTGTCTGGGGTCCGGTACCCCTACGGGTGGTATGGGATCCGTACGGCTACCCAGGAGGATCGGTACGAGTATAGGGGACCCATATAGGTCCTATCTGGTACTGAGCAGAAACTCAATTTAATTTATCAGACAGATTTAGGGAGGAGAAATGAAATGAAAATGGTATTTCCCTTCGTATGAGTATGGCGCACCAGTTTAATATCCCTAAGGACATAAGGTGCCAACAAGGCTCATACGGGTTAGGATTAGACTCAAAACAAGAATAAAAGAACAGATATAATATAAGAGACAGAGAATAATGATAAAATAACTCAGATGTGAGTCTCTTTGAAACTTAGTAGTATACCTTTATAGCGTGTCACTTTGGGGCGATCCCTTTGCTGTGAGAGAGTCTAACTAAAGTAGATGATTAAATAGAGATTAGACTATTTAGGTGAGTATTTGTGCGGAAAGAACCTCCCCTAAATCGTAATAAATAAAGCTAGGAATGAATAAAATATGGACAAAACCTCAAGGGATGGGTTTTCTCCCTATTTTATACCTCCTATACCTCAACTATAACCTTTCTATACCTATAGAAACTGCTAGAATTTGTCTATTGTATTCTATATCTTGTTGTATTGTTTTTTATGTCAAAGAAGTGAGGAAAATGAGGTCTGAATGCAATATCGCATTTATGACCTGAATTCTCCCGAAATAGGTAAGGATCACCTTCCATAAATCCTGATCAGGCAACAACAGGACCCGTACGGGTTCCCCCTAAGCATATGGGGGAAATGATTCGTATAGGTCTGCCAGTGGATCCGTACCACCAAGCAGCACCCATACGGGTCCCCTCTTGATATATGGGAAAATGATCCGTACGGGTCTGCCAGTGGATCCGTACCACCAGGTAGCATCCCTACGGGTCCCCTCCTGGCATATAGGGGAAATGATCTGTACTAGTCTGCTAATGGATCTGTACCACCTGGCAACACCCGTACGGGTCCCTAAAGGTAGACAAGGTTTCCAAACTTTGACCAAACTCAACTCTGCAGTAGTAATGGATAACACCTGTAAAGGATTGCATTATATAGCTCTCATTATTATTTCATGAGAAGGACCGTTAAAATTCAGTGCTCACAGCCTGCCCATCATGGAATCGCTACAGATACGGATCTGTATGATCTCACAATATGAGCGAGGGTTTAGAAATCATACCTGAGGTAATGACATAGGCAAGTTCCTTTCTTGAGGTGAACTTCTTTCCTAGGTGTCCCTTTCCTGAGGTGGACGATTTTCCTTGCTAATGCGTATCCCTTTCTTGAGGTGGATTACTTTCCTTGTTAATGTGTATCCCTTTCTTAAGGCGGATGACTTTCCTTTGATGTCTTATCCCTAGTGACTTTAGTGGAAGAAGGTGTGTGTATCCCTTTCTTAAGGTGGATCGACTTTCCTAACTAATGGTGTATCCTTTTTCTAAGGCAGATGACTCTCCTCGTATCCCTTTCCTAAGGCGGATTGACTTCCCTAACTGATTTATCCCTTTCCTAAGGTGGATGACTCTCCTGGCTGATGGTGTATCCCTTTCCTAAGGCAGATGACTCTCTTGGCTGGTGTATCGCTTTCCTAAGGTGGATGACTCTCCTAGCTGATGTATCCCTTTCCTAAGGCGGATGACTCTCTTGACTGATGGTTTTGAATGACCTATAAAAAGACAATAATCAAACAGCGAGTTAGTCGTAGTCTAAGCAGACACATCTTTATTCTTGATTGACTTTATGATGAACAAAATTTTTGCCCCTTCAATTAAGAATAAAAATGTGTCGATAGGGGGGAGCCCCTGAATAAAACAGTAAACTAAGTGCAAGAAATGTCGGGGTTTAGCTCTATCACTTTAGAATGGAATGCCCCTTAGAATGGTGCCTCTCAAAGAATTCCCCTTATAGGGCTCGATAATGGGGGGATGCCCTTGGATTGGCTGATTCTGCTGCTAGGGAATGCGGGGATGCCCCTAGATTGGTGGGGATATTCCCCTTGGTTGACTCTACTATTGAGGAGTAGAGTAATGCTCTTTGGTGAACTCTTTTCTACTGGGGAATTGTTTCCTTACAGGAATTACTTGTTAGGGAAAATTCCTATTCCTGAGTGGACCTGTATACAAAACTTATCCTTGTTAGCGATCTATTCAAAAATGGCTTACCTTGATTCTTAATTGACTTTTATGAAAACAAAAATTTTTTCCCCTTTAATCAAGGATCAAGGTGACCTAGGGGGTTTGCCCCTAATTTAACTGAAATATAGAATTTAGGGGAAGTAAGGTTGGCCCCGAGCTTTGACTACATGTATCTGTGGCGCTTTCATGAAATATCAGTTCAAAATCTGCCCCTAGATGGCAAAAAGAGACCCGTACGAGTGGGCCAGGACCCGTATAGGTGGGAAACTTAAAGAATAGGACCCGTACGGATGAGATAGGACCCATACAGGTCCTTGTCGGGGGGGTTCAAAAACTGATCGGACCCCTCATATCTCACCTTACACAAAATTTTCCCATATTGCAATCTCTGGCGATTTTCTCCCTAAATTTGATCAAAATGTATAAAAAGATCCCAAAGATAGGCCGTTTCACCGTTAGGCATGAGGATTTGCCTTAGGTAGGTGATTCAGAGCTTTGGGAATGCCCGATTTCGATCGGGTATGCATTTCGCAAGGGGGACTCATTTTTGGGGCTCACTCCCACTTTTGAAAAGCGTCTGATATCTTCCCCTAACACTCATGCCTCCAAACTCCAGGTGTTTCACTTGATTCTCCGATTTTCCATTTTTGAATTCTTTGGGAATTTCTCAATTTTTGGAATGAATTAGGGTGCTTTAGACCTTGAAATAGATCCTGATGCATATAACTTTAGCCTAGGATGCTTTAGGAACTGATTTGAATGAGCTTTGGTTGAATTTGGATGGAATTGGATTTTTGGGAAGTTTTTTGTAATGTTACTATTGCAGGGGACCCGTACGGGTGAGAAGGGACCTGCACGGGTCCTATTTTTGGTACAGGAGCCTTATATGGACCAATATGGGTAGGGCGGACCCCTACTGGGTCCTATCCTCAGGGAAAGAATGCTTAATTCTCTGCTTTTTGCAATTCTTTTCTGACTTCTGATTTGTATGGTGCATTCTAATGAGCTGTAATTTTGTCTTTACATTTCATTACAAGGCTGTGGGAGCCTTGAGTTTCTGTAGGAAGTGGTACAAGGAGATTCATACCGCAGGGGATACTGAGCTACTAGCCTGCATTGATTCGCTTAGGTTCAGCGACATTATCAGGGCCGTCCCTTAGGCTTCAAAGATGTTGGCCCCGGGTGCCATTTCAGCTTTAGTAGAGAGGTGCTCGAAGATGACCCATACTTTCCATCTACCGATCGGGGAGGTTACCATCACTCCCTCGGATATGTGTGCCTTGATGGTACTGGACTAGAGTGGGGACATCATCCATTCTGATGTCTACACAAATAGCTAGCATTCTCGGCCTGAGGTGAAGGCCTATATAGAGAGGTTACTTGGGCTTCATCCTAGAGTGATGGACAAGCTCAAATACGGGGACTTTTATATTTACTAGATCGGGCAGCGATACCCTATTGCTGCAGAGAGGATGGATTAGTACGCCCGGTCTTTCCTACTGACATTCCTTACCACTGTCTTCTTCCCTGTTTACTCGAGCAACCTCAACTATAGTTTGCTCTCTACTGTCGAGGATCTTGCTTTTGTATCAGGCAAGAACTAGTGCCGGGCCATCATGGCACAGTCATACTATAGGCTAGATGTTGGGGTTCGAGGCCAGCAGTCTGAGCTCAAGATCTGTGATCTTATCCTACTAGTATTTCTCGAACTAAATCTTTTGCACTTTAACCTCTTGTTCGAACTGCTTTAGAACTAATTTTACTTTGTTCTGTAGATTTGGGCCTTTGAGCACTGGTTTATCCCTAGGCCAAGCTTGCCCATGCAGCGTGAGACACCAGACATCATATCTAGAAGGATGGGACCTTGGTAGGGTCAGGCCTTGGCTATAGCGCAGTACAGGGAATTCCTTCGCTAGCTGTGCTCTAATCAGGTAAACTACTTTCATGCTAAACTTGTATCTTACATTTCAACAAACCATTAGTAGAAACTGTATTTACAAGGTTGTGATATTATAATGCATTTACTTTGTGCAGGTCATCTAAGACTCGTGGGATAGGTTGGACACCTATGGGGATATTGAGCGGATGTAGGCTGGCGTGTATGATCGCAGCTTTGTCCTGGAGTCACCACTCTCCCTTGAGTGGTATTCCAGCAAGCGGGTCCGAGGATAGAGGACCAGTACTGTGGTAGAGAGACCGATCCCTCCCCCAATTCTAGCGGGAGTTATATAGCCGTATATGATGCCAGGGATGGACTAGGGGCTGTACATGTAGGGTGAGAGAGCTCGAGTGCTATTAGTAGAGGGCTCCTACACTGAGTTTATTGATTCCTCACTCCTTCCTCCTTGCGAGAGGATCCACTACAAGGACGTCCCCCATGAGTTTCACTAGAGCGATAGTGATTGCGATGATGATGATGATTATGATGACGAGGGTGGATCGAGGGGCAACCGTAAGGGTCCCTCTATAGTTTGGAATGCGAAGGGTTCAGCTAGGTCTGCTACCCCTTCTCCTCAGGTATCTCTCTAACTTAGCCTTTGTGAATACCTTGTTATTTCTTGAAATTGAATGTGACTCTGAGTGCAATATTTTATTGTTATAGCCTCCCGCTTCCATGCAGAAGAGGTCTGCAGCTGCTGCCCTTGTTGACCCTGAATTGTCGATAAAGTGGTCCCATGCTTCAGGGACTGTAAGAGAGGGAGTTCTTCCAGCAGAGCTAGATACCTTCTTATGGCTCCTCGATCATTCGGGGAAGCAAGTTATCAAGGAGCTCGAGGAGTCGGTCTAGCCTATTGGTTTTTCACCTCCCAGCTCCGCCATGTAAGGAATTTCCTACTTCAATCTTATTCTTTGTAGTGACTGCTTAGACTGTCCCATCCCAATGTGACTTTCTTTTTTAGGTGACCATTTCTGAGGTTGAGAGGATTGTTAGGGGCTACTTCTCCATTTGGGATCTACTATTGGCCCAAGATGCGCTAGCCACAGTAAGTTTATTTCACCTGTAAAATTTAACAAACTATTCATATTACATGCCATGAGATTTATATATGTGTACTGATCTTATGATTTCCATTACAGACTCTGCTAGCCATGGGTTGTAGTAAGTCCGCTCAGGACTTGGATGATTCTGAGGAGAGATCTAGGTTCCTTGAAGGGTAGTTGTGAGTAGCCATTATTGAGGCTGACCAGGATAGATCTGAGATGCCAGGGCGAGGCCTGAGATCGAGATGTTGCAAGTCCAACTGGTAAGGATGACTGAGGACAGACAGACACTAGATCCATTTGATTTTGAGTTAGAGGATGATCTTTCTACCTACTAAGTGGCGCTGATAGTGACTCAGAGGGGCAGAGCTAAGCACGAGGTGGAACAGCACTCTGGGGGAGCCAATGCTACCAAGGGTGTAGCAAGGACAGAGGACTATGTGATGATCAGCATGGATGACCTGCAGGCAGATACGCATGACCAGGATCTAGAGGACCGCCAGGGATAGGATCCCCTAGTAGCTTAGCCTTATATGCACTTTTATTTTCTAAACATTTGATACTTTTAGGCCCTGCATGGCTTACTTTGGTACGAACTTTGATTGGTACTCTAGATATTTAACTTTTCATGCATGCTGATCTTTTCTTTTTCTAAACAGAGATCATTGAATATTGCCGCTTGTAGACTCGTATTGCTTCTTGGCATAACTAACAATGAGACCAAGTCTGGGTAGTTTGAAATTAAGACTCTTAGGGATATATGCCATCAAGTGACTTCATAGTGAGGGGATTAAGTGGTATTCTAACTTTTGCATAGGCCATTCGATGTGAGATGACCTATCAAACAATTATTTTGATTTCTTTTTGTCCTAATTTTTGCTTGGGCTATCCTTGACGGCTCATTCCAGTGGACTTTTTCTTTTTCTCTTAGCTTTAACTTTTGCCAAGACCATCCTTTTGGGTTTTCAATCTATCAAGTTTTTTTAATTTTTTTTGCCTTAACTTTTGCTCGGACCGCCCTTTCGGGTTTTCAATCCACTAGGCTTTTTCTTCAATTGTCTTAACTTTTGCCTGGACCGTCCTTTTGGGTTTTTAATCCAGCAGACTATCTTAATTTTTTTCTGAATTGTCCTTGCTGGCTCAATCCATCAAACTTTTTCTTTCATCTTAACTTTTGCCTGGACCACCCTTTTGAGTTTTCAATCCAGCAAATGATTCCTGAATTTTGCATAGGCTTGATTTCTTTTATGACCTATCAGTACTTTTATCTTTTGTTGGACAACATATGTGCAGTGAAGAGAATAACAATAATGCATAACACGTAGAGAAAAATTGATGTTCACACACCTGTGATTATTTCACCTAAAGACATGTATACATTCATAAGACCAAGATTCTTAGCAAAACCATAACATGTTCATTTATGAGATTAATTTGAATACATAGGCAATGGTAGCAATTTCCAATGGTTAACTCCTACTGCCTACTGGTCTTTTATAGATTTTCCAGAAACAACTGACATTTTTCTCTTGATGCCCTAAGTTTTGCCTAAGATGCCCTTTTCGGGTTGTCAACTTACCGGGCTTTATTTGCTTTGGAGTACCCTAATTTTTGCCTGACCAATTTATGGAATACCAATCAACGGGTTGCACCTTGATTTTTTTCCGAGCAGTAGAGGACCACTCATCGGGTGATTTATTCTTTATTTATTTTTATTCTTCATACTGCTTTTTTGTGATTTAATTCTTTTGACCTAGACATGATAACGCTTAAGTCTATCTTGATTCACTGGATTCACGAACTCATTTCCGTCCATATCCGTAAGCTTGATTCCTCCTTTGCCAAGGACTTTCTTAACTACAAATGGTCCTTCCCAATTAGGCCTGAATTTTCCCCTAGCTTCAGTGTGGACTTGATATGGCTGTTTGAGAACTAGATCACCCGCTTTGAGGGGTTGTTTTGGGTATATGACTCTGTTATTGTAAGCTCGAGCCATACACTGCTAGTACATCTGTAGGTGGTCAAGTGCTTTGAGCCGCTTTTCATCTATTACGTTCAACTGCTCATACGTAGCCCTTGCCTAATCTGACTCTTTTAACCGGGCTTCGAGTGCCACACGTAGAGATCTTACTTCTATTTCGACGGTAATATAACTTCCATTCCATATATCAAGGAGAAAGATGTTTGATCAGTGGGGGTTCTTATACTGGTTCTATACCCCCAAATCAGGAATGAAAGTTTATCAGCCCAATCCTTGTACATAGCCACTATCTTTGACAAGATTTTCTTGATGGACTTATTGGCAGCCTTAACTTGCCCATCAGCTTGTGGCCTATATGGAGAAAATCTGTGATGCTCGAAATTGAACTTCTCAAATAATTCTATCATGGCCTCTTGGAACTGAACCTTATTATCGGATACCACATGGTGTGGAACCCCATATCGAGCAAAAATATGCTTCTCTCTAAACTTGGCCATTTTCTTAGCGGTGATACTGGTGTAGGATTCAGCCTCTACCCATTTTGAAAAATAATCAACTGCGACTATAATAAATCGGTGCCCACTGGTTGATGATGGTTGAATTTCACCAATTATGTCTATCCCCCATGCCGAGAAAGACCAAGGAGTAGACAAATTGTGAAGTTCGGATGGGGGTTAATGCTATATATCCACATTAATTTGGCATTCTTAACATTTCTTGAACCTTTCCACACAATTAGCGTTCATAGTGGTCAAGAAGTACCCCATTCTCTGAATTTTTCTAGCCAAAGTCATTCCATTCATATGTGGTCCGCAATCCCCTGAGTGTACCTAGGTCATTACCCTTTCTACCTCCTCTTCTGTTAAACAACTCAATAATAAACCTTCAGCTGTCCTTTAGAAGAGATCCTCATCAACTAGTCTAAATTGTATTGCTAGCCTATTGAGAGTCAGGCGATCTGAACCTGATGACCCTTTGGGACACTTCCCTTTTTTCAGAATCCTTTTGATGTCATCATACCGACAAACCTTTTGCTCCTTGATGACGATAACTAGAACCTTCTCATGAAATGGGGAACGATCCGTTTCTATTATAAGTGGACGGATGGGCTGAGCCTCTTCTCCCTCACACATTGAGGCCAAGATAGCCAAAGAATCTGCCATCAGATTCTCATACCTCGGTATATATTGGAAGAACCATTGACTAAACTGTGCTGACAAGTCCCAAACTACTTCCACATATGGCATGAGTGACTCTTCCTTGATTTCCCATTCTCCTAGAACATGATTTATCACCAGTGCGGAATCTTCCATCACCCTGACTTCCTTTGCCCCTACTTTTGAAAGAGCATCAAGACTGAAGAGACAAGCTTCATATTCTGCACCATTATTGGTGGTTGGAAATTCTAATTGCTTGCTTAGCGGGATAGACTCACCTTGAAGTGTGATGATGATTACCCCAAGACCGACACCCTTTTAATTTATGGCCCCATCAAAATACATGATCCATTCAGCCTTCTTCACTTCTACTACTGCTAACTGCTCATCAGGGAAATCCAGATTTTCAATATAATCGGACTCTATGGGTTGACTTGCTAAAAATTCAGCCACTGCTCTCCCCGTAATGACCTTCTTTGTGACATACTCAATATCAAATTTAGACAATAATAGGAGCCAATAAAAGAGTTTCCTTGCCAATGTGGGGGATTGACAAAGATATTTCATTGGGTCCACCTTTGCAACTGCTTAAATTTTGTAGGACTGAAAGTAATGCCTTACCATCTTGGTCAACCATATCATTATTATACGCGTTTTCTCCACCACCGTGTATTTTGTCTCATATTCTAACAATTTCTTACTCAAGTAGTAGATAGCATGCTCGCTTTTATCATCTTGTTCTCGGACCAACATTGCCCCTACAGACGACTCCTCTGTGGCTAAATAGAGAATCAGTGGCTTACTGCGCATCGGAGGTTTCAAAACTAGGGGGTCATGAGATAAGCTTTTATCTTATCAAAGGCTATTTGGAATTGCTCATTCCACTCTATTGGCTGTTTCTTTCTCAACAACTTAAAGATTGGCTCACACACTGTCGTTGACTTGGCGATAAAATGACTCACATACTGAAGCGATCCAAGAAATGACCTGACTTCCCTTTCGGTTCTAGGAATAGGCATTTCTTGAATATCTTTAATCTTGTCAAGATCAACCTCAATTCCTCGCTAACTGATGATATGGCCTAGGAGCTTCCTAGAAGTCACCCCAAACACACACTTTTTTAGATTCAAACGTAGGTTGTATTTCTCAATTCTGGTTAAGAACCATTCCAAAATCTCAGGTTGCTCTTCCCTAGTGTTTGACTTTACTAACATGTCGTCTACATAAACCTCAACTTCTTTGTGGATCGTGTCATGCATTAAGGCCATTATGGCTCTCTTATAAGTTGCCCCTGCATTCTTCAACCCAAAAGGCATTACCTATAGCAATACACCCCCTATTTTATGATGAAGGCTGTCTTGACCTTGTCGATGATGTCTATTAGGATCTGATTATACCCAGAAAATCAATCTAAGAACGATTACATTGCAGTTCTAGCAGCACTATTTACCAATACATTGATGTGTGGCAATGGGAAATCATCTCTGGGGGAAGCCCTATTTAAATCGCGAAAGTCGACACACATCTTGACTCTTCCATCTTTCTTAGGGACTGGGACGACATTTGCTAACCATGTCGGATAGTCAATTACTTCTATGAATTTAGCTTCTAATAATCTAGAAACTTCAGCTTTGATTTTATCGGCCTATTCTGGACACAACCTTCTTAACTTCTATTTGACTAGTTTGAACCTGGGATCGGTTGGGATATGATGCTCAGCAATTTGGTGATCTACCCCAGGCATGTCCTCGTAGGACCAAGCGAAAGCGTTAACATGTTTTCTAAGCACTTTTATCATCTCTCTTTTTTCGATAGGAGTTAAGTCGTTGGATATAGTTACCATTTTTGGATCTTCCTTAGTGCCCAAATTAATGTCATGTAATGAAGCGTCATGAATGCTAAAAATGTTATGCGTATGGTCAGATCAATGCATGGTGCCGTCAAGAGAAACATCAAAAAAGTAAGCAAAATCACTATCATTATCATTAGGATGCTCAAAGGCTACATCATTTTGATTACATATGATTGCATTATCATCCTCCACATGCGAAGGGTATTCTTGGTCGCTCATCGGGAAATAAGTCAAGTCGCGATCCAGATCTTGCAATTGTTTCTCGGTTAATACATCGTCCATGGTTTCTCTCGTGACTTGGGTCAGGTTCTTCAAGGCTTCCTGAATAGGTGTCTTCTTCTTATCACCCAAGCATAAGTGGTGCATATTGAAGTAGTAGCTTTGTCCACTTCAATCTTTGATGGGTCGTTGTCTTCCATTTTCTTGAAACATTTTTCTACTTCTATGGCGACTTCAAAGCTCTCAGAAATGGTCTTATAATCCTTCATAAATGCTATCTTGCGGAGGTGAGGAGATAACCCGAAGATGAATCGATCAGCTAACTCCTTCTCATGAGGTTTCCTTTTAAGAGTTACTAAGACTGTTAACCATCTCTGAAAGTAATCATGGACAGGTTCCCCACTCCATTGCCTGATAGCTATAAGATCAAATATGGATGGTTCTTCCCTTGCTTTCTTAGCTTCTATGATGCGCTTCCATACCTCGTCTTCTTCTAAACCTAAGTTGATCATGACTACTTCCTCCCCTCTTCTCCGGGTTTCACAAACTTTCCCTTTGTCAATTAGTACTATTATAGCTTTAGGGAGATCATCACATACTTTAGTCGGTTGATCAAAGCTGACATGATATACGTAGAAATTACCCCTCTCTTCAGTCTTTGGCTGAACATATGGTCGGAGATGGTCAATCAACTTGTACTTCTTCAGCTTTTTGAAGAGGCTCAAAAGAGGAGTACCCCAAGGTAAGATGTCATCGAGAGTCATAGGATGAACCTTTTGGTCGTGGGTCACGCCATAGGGTAAACCCATGAAATAAGGGAGGATTGTCCCCTTTGGCATAACCACGAAGTTGGGCAACTGACTTAGATCCTTGGTATGGTGAACTTGTAACATGGCCTCTTGAAAAAGCAGGTGGGACCCATTACTAGTGTTAAGGAGCGTTGGGTTCGCTGGTTGAATAGAATGACCGAATTGAGTCATAGGATGAACTAGGAGTGAGGAAATTAGCCGATGCATGCACAAATTACAATGATGCATGGCTGGGTTAACTAAAGGGAATGTAACACAACACATGGGAAAAAAATCGATTCTTTCCTTATTTCTCCCTCCAGTTTTGAGGGTATTCTTCCTTAGACTAATCTCATGCTAAAATGGGTACCTAGAAGGTAAAATTATAAGGCTTTTGATAAGAATGGTGTAGGGATATATCGGAAGTTGATGTAGAAGGTTCCCATTGCATCAAACCCCTTTTGGAGGGAGATGGCAATGAGTGCTCCACCCACAAGAGTGTCCCCAATTCCTGGCTGGCATGGGTGACACTTTCGTAAGCTTCACGGAAAAATAGGGCACCCTAACCTGGCGCTAGAAGAAGAGCGCATCTAGCTAAAGAGAGAAGGAGATAAGAAGATATAGTGTAAGAATTTTTCAAAATGATGAAGAAGAAAACAGGTTGAATTAAGTAAATGATTTTCGGTGCTCATCTTAATCTTTTAAGCTTTTAAAATAAACCAAAATTTTGCAAGTTAAAAGATTATATCCCCAGCAAAGTCGACACTGTGAGGTGATGATGACGTGTTGGTATCCCTTGGCGCCTGGGTGAGAGGCACGGCCCACTAGGGGTTGGTTGGATTTAGGCATGATGAAACCTTTTTAGTTCAAGCTTGCACAATTAGCTAATTTTAATGAATAAGAGAATTGAGACCCAAATCTCGATATAAATGATAGAGTCGCCACCCAAGCTGTCTACTTGGGAAAGAGTTTTGGTACGGTTCCCATTGGGCAGGAGACTCATACCTTTTGGATAAGAGATTCGGGTATCGGATGAGTCACTTATTTCTTATTTAGTTAATTCAAAATTACATTCTCTGCGTAAAACCGTTTTGTTTTCATCATTTGGAGAATTATCACAGAAATCCTATTTTTCTAACTTCTTTCACACTCGTTACATGCATTTACATATTACAATAAAGCACAAGCAATAAATGGGGGAATAAAAATTACAACCATGGGAAAATAGGGGAGTTGCAAGAGAACCTATACATTTGTTCTAAGTTATAAAATAAAATAAAAATAAATTCCCCTGCATCCACAGATATTAGCACAATTTATAGCATCTCATAAGTCAGCATTTCATTAGATAAAATGTGATTATGTTAACATGATGAATTTGCGATCGATAGTGCCCGAATGGCTTCTGGGATCGGAGAGAAATAACGAGTCTTCAACGTATTTTGTTATAAAAACACATTTTAACTTTTGTGGGTTGATTTATCGGATTATTAGTGAAAGTGATCGTATGGAAAATGGTGAGTTGATTGATTTTAACCAATTTAAAAGAGAATTTCGGGTTCTATCTGGGGGCCGATACCCGTACAGGTCGGGTGGGACCCGTATGGCTACTGGGGAGGACTGGTACGAGTATGGGGGACCCGTATAGGTCCTGTCTAGTCCTGGGCAGAAACTCACTTTAATTTATCAGACAGATTTATGGAGGAGAAACAAAATGAAAATGGGATTCCCTCCGTATGAGTATGGCGCACCAGTTTAATATACTTAAGGGCATAAGGTGCCAACAAGGCTCATGCGGGTTAGGACCAGACCCAAAACAGGAATAAAAGAACAGATATAATAGAGGAGACAGAGAATAATGATAAAATAACTGAGATGTAAGTCTCTTTGAAACTCAGGAGTATACCTTTACGGCGTGAATCCACTTTGAGGCGATCCCTTTGCTGTGAGAGAATCTAACCAAAGTGGATGATGAAATGGAGATTTTAGGACTATTTGGGTGGGTATTTGTACGGACAAAACCTCCCCCAAATCCTAATAAATGAAGCTAGGAATGAATAAAATGTGGATAAAACCTCAAAGGATGGGTTTTCTCCCTATCTTATACCTCCTATACCTTAACTATACCCTTTATATACCTATAGAAACTGCTAGAATTTGTCTATTGTATTCTATATCATATCCACGTATTGTTTTTTGTGTCAAAGAAGTGAGGAAAGGCTCCTATTTATAGGGGAAATGAGGTCTGAATGCAATAAATCACATTCATGACTTGATTTCTCCCGAAATAGGTAAGGATCATCTTCCATAAAGCCTGATCAGGCAACAACAGGACCCGTACAGGTCCCCTCCAGTTGTATGGGGGTAATGACCCTTACAGGTCCGCTAGTGGATCCATACCACCAGGCAACACTAGTACGGGTCCCTAAGGGCAGACTAGGTCTCCAAACTTTGGCCAAATTTAACTCTACAGCAGTAGGAACACCTCTGATGGATAACACCTGTAAGAGATTGCATTATGTAGCTCTTAACATTGTTTCGTGAGAAGGACCGTTAAAATCTAGTGCTCACAATCCTTCTCAAGTACTTAAGGATTTTCTTAACAGTCGTCCAGTGCTTCACACTTAGGTCAGATTGAAATCTACTCATGATGCTCAACGCGTGTGAGACATCTAGTCATGTACATACCATAGCATACATGATAGATACTACTGCGGATGCAAGGGTATTCTACTCATGCTCAATCTCTCCTCTTGTGCTCTCAGACACTCAGATTTAGAAAGGTTGATTCCATGAGATTGAAAGGTATCCCTTTCTTGATTGCTAAAGGTTGAACCTAGCCAATTCCTTGTTAGTATGTGTATCTTGCAAAAGACCTAACAACCTCTTGGATCTATCTCAATAGATTTTTATACCTAGTATAAAAGCTGCTTTTCTAAGGTCTTCCATGGATAACTTTCTTGACTACCATGATTTAACAGTTTAAAGAAGAGAAATGTCAATTCCTATTAATAGTATGTCATCAACATGCAATACAAGGAAAATGGTTGCACTCCCACTAAGCTTCTTGTATATATAGGGCTTATAAGCATTTGATATAAAATCTAACTCCTTGATTGTATCTTTAAACCATATATTCTAACTCCTTGATGCCTATTTAAGTCCATAAATGGATCTTTGTAGCTTGAAAACCTTCGGGCCATCCTGAGATATAAAACCTTCAAGTTGTACCATATACACATCTCGTTCCAAGTTTCCATTGAGGAAAGCGGTCTTTACATCCATCTACCAGATCTCATAATCATTATGAGCAGTAATGCCAGGAGTATCCTGATGGATTTAAGCATGGCTACTGGCGAAAAGGTTTCATCATAGTCTACACCTTCTCATTGACTATAATATTTTGCAACTAACCTTACGTTATAGGTAATTGTATTACCATCTATGTCGATTTTATTCTTGAAAACCCACTTGCAGCCTCTGGGTCATACTCCATCAAGCGCATCAACCAATTCTCATACTTGGTTTTCATATATGGAATCTATCTCTAATTTCATGGCTTTTAATCATTTATCTGAATTTGGGCTCTCCATTGCCTCCTTGCAGGTCTTAGGTTCATTATCCTCCATCAGAAAGATTTGTTTATCATTCGTGATAAAAAAAACTCATATCTTTCAGGAGAGTTGGGAACGCTACCAGAATATGCAATGGTTGTTGTACAACAGGTTGTTCCTCGATCATACTTTCTTGCACTACACCACAGATGACATGTTGCAACAATAAAAAAAGCTTGCAAAAAGAGGTCAAAATGTTGCAATATGGGTCTTCGCAACTATTTTTTGAAAAAAAAATGGTTGATTTTTTTGTCGTTGCTTAAGTGCCTATTGTAACGATTTTTGCAACCACTTAAAAACAGATGCAAAAATCACCTATTGCAACGATTTTTGAACCCAAAGGCAACTAATTCATGTCGTTGCCATAGTGTCCAACGCCGTCACCGTGAACATCTGTTAATGGCTCCGTTAACGGTGGAATGGCAACGATTATTGCAATGCTTTCTCGACAACGCCTAAATATCCTATGGTAACCTATTTACCGCATTTGCAACCATTTTTTACTGTACTTTTTTAGCATTTGCAACGAATTTATCAATTATTGCAAACATTTTTACCTTAATACTTTAGTCAATTGCAACCTATTTTCATGTTTTTGCAACCGTTTTTATTCCAAATTTTTTAAATAACAAATTTTTTATATAATATAAATTCCTATGAAACCAATATTATTAATATAATAATATAAAATTCAATACACATTCAAATTTTTCTAATTTAAACAATTCATAATACATACGAATTAATTGGATCTTAATACGAATAAGATAAAGTGAAAAAGCACAAGATATAAACTAAAACACCCTAATCTATCTATATATCTAGAATAGGCATCGTGATATCATCAACTATTGTATGCCATTGCACACTCTGGGTTTGATGTTGTTACCTACAAAAAAATCCAAAGTAAGAAAATGAAACAAAAGCAAGACAATAACCCAGTAAGAACTAGTTACCAACATCGTAAATTGACTCCTATATTGCCATGTTAAAAACTTAAAATAGAGAATTAAAGTATCTAAGAATTATGGACTTTAGCTCTCTTTACTAACAAAAACTTCAACACACATATAGGTTAACATTTTCAGTAGAAAATTTTCAAATCCTACTTGTATGATAATGCTCTATAGACACTTAAACATAAATTAAGTGACCAGCAAATGTTATTAAGGCGCTAGGGACAGTCCAGGCATGCCTCAAGGCAAGGCACGCACCGGAGGTACACAATAATTCTAGTTGTTAAAGAAGAATGCTACAAGTTACAAACCAAATTAGCTGCATTGATGTCAACATTGTGTTTCAAGAAGGAATCTACAAGGTAGAATTCTCCTGAAGCAGCAAGTGAATGAAAGATTAGAATTTAGAACACAAGAAATAAAAACTCAACTAGAAATACAGAGTGAATCACATATATATACATCAACAAGAAAGATAACTCGACAACTACGAAATGATAAATTGAGTACTAATCAGCATCCAGTATCACATTTTTGTCTACAACATAAGCATTTGACAAAAACAACCAAATCAATTGGTTTCTTAAAACCCAGAAAATTCTGACGACATTCAGAACATAAATAAGAAACCAGCAAATATACAAGGAAATGCGTTACCTTCAGATATGCAAGAGATTAGGACAATCTACGGACAAAAATAACAATAAAATAAAAAGATTTTAAAAAAGACAAAACTGGGTTTACATGTGACATCTGAGGTACATAAAGCAAACTTTTTTTGAGAAGTGTTTTTAAACCATTTTAGTTATGAAGTGATAAATCAAACTTTTAATCACCTATGCAATAATCAAGGTAAACCAATTCAATCAACAAAGCACTTGATCTAGGATCATACAGGACAAAACTAAAGAACTGACAAAACTAATTGGTTCATGGACCTAAAAACAGAACCAACGGAAGACGTAAAGAAAGAAACCAAGAATACGTCTAAATCTAAATTTTATAGGAAATTCACGACTAATATGATTACTAAGAAAGAACTAAAAAAAGTGAATGCCAAAAATGGCATTCCTTTTCATGGTTGTAATGGACTATATAGTGTTATTAAAAGCAACTAGACAGAGTCGAACTAAACTAAATTTGATATGATAATAAATCCTAGAGCATACATGTTCCTCATTAGAACAGTAAATCCTAGAGCATTAGAAGTCATGAACCTATCAATCCATAGACTGGTGTCTGCCAATGCACAAGCACCCAAGGGGAAGAAATTCAGCCTAGCTCAACAATCTAATAAATGACTGGCATCACGCTCAAGCTACAAGAGAACATCGTAGAAAGTCTTTCAATTACTACACCTGAAGTAGATTAATAAAAAAATTGTCAATACAAGTTTTTGGTAGGTCATATTGCAATGATTTATTAAAAGTAATCTCATGTTAAATTCAGATTTTAAAAGAGCTGCATAAACATGATCACTTCTACCCTATCTTGGTGGGTACATTCACTTCTACCCTATCTTGGTGGGTACATACATATCAGATCCAAAACAAAGATAGTAACGTTGTGAAAATTTCATTTGTTTGGTTAAGGAAACAGTAAAACAACATGTTCATTAGAAACTATCATGCATCTTCATATTTATTTCAAAAATCAAACTGGTCTACATCATAATACCAAGATAGATTACTTCAATAAAACACATGATTACATCATTCAAATACTCTGTAACTTCACAATAGAATTTGAAATTAAAATTACAAAATAAATAGCATTGAAAATGGCTATTAAAAGAAATGTGTAGGCGTTGATATTAAAATAAACACATAAAGACAAACTAATTATGAGAGATACAAATTGAGGAAGAACTAATAACATTCTACCAAATATCAACAGAAGGTATAATTTTGCCCTGCATTTGGCTGAATGTGTATAATTGATTATTGTGTTTCAATTTTGGCTCTTGTTAGCCCATGTAAGTTTACTTTTACCAAATCCAACCCCCCACTAACATTTCTATTAATCCCAACTTGATATAGTCACTTAAGATAACAATATTCTGTTTAGCAAATTTTAACCTCATCTTAACACACTACACATGAGTGAAACCAGAGGGCCATATGGGAAAGAACCATGTCAACACTCAACAAATCAAAGAAAACAACATCGAATCATGACATTTCCATATAAAAGAGGATAAAAACAATCATTCTCATTAATAAGCAGGACTCAAACAACTAAGAAATCAGAATTAGTACTAAGAAAGGGCTAACCTCATAAGGAACACTAGTTGTTTCCCAAGGAGCAAAGACACCTTGAAGCACTACGTTATCAGGAAATTGGATAAGTATAAGTGTCCTTTTGTATCTTTTCCTCGCGGGTTTTGCCTGCTTTTCCTTGTAAGACTTGGGAATCAAAAGCTGCAAATCTGCCATCTTTTTCTTCCTCGCATCAGCTTCTCGCTTTATCTCGTCAAAGGACATATTATAAAATGAATCTGGCAGCTCAATTCTTGTTGCCACATTTTCAGGGACCAAAAAGAAGACATTTATCTAGCAAGCAAAATAAAAGTAAAAGGAGTTTTAATTGTTTGGGAAAACAACAATACCTAGTAAAATAGGGGTAAAATGCTTCTAGAAGTTTGAAGTGGCAAAATGGTATACTTCTCGAATAAGAATTTTAAATCTCAGCAAGGACATGGATAACTTCTCAATTGTATTATAAAGCCAAAATAATGAAGTTCAATATATCCTACCTACAATTAGACATAACGAAAATCAGTGAGGACCTACAAAAACACATGAGATTAAAATAACAGTGTATAAATAGATGTAATGGTAATTTTTTGAAATGTGAAATTTGACAGATTAGCATATCTAAAAACCACATAATAGTTCAGCTAAGTTTACAATCACATGAATAATGTGATATTTAAAGAATTCCAAGAACAGAAAACAAAATAAGAATGGAGATGAGAAGAATAGAAAAAAATAGAGAGATAGCTAGCTTATGAGAATTAGTAAAGCTTCTTGTATTTCTCTTATTATTTCAGTACCCTATGGTAGGCTATTATATAATCTCAATTATTTTGAGTGAACTTTTGTTGCTCATAGAGCTGTTAATAATCAGTTGGTAGTTAAGAAGTTGTTATAGATGTGCTAATTAACTACCAAACAAAATGCCAGCTAATCAATCCACACTAAAGCAATCTTGATCCTTATTTCTTTTATTGAAAATAGTTTGGTAGTAGTTTAGCTTTTCTACTAAAATTAAGAGATCTAATGTCCAACACATAGTAAATAATTCTACTTTTCTCAATTCTCTGCCTCTCAGTTGAAGTTTCTTCAATAATCCCCTTTAAATTTTACAAAACTAAAACAAAACATGCTACTGTCAACACATGCATTCCTAATTCTTACCTGTGCAAGAAATTCAATGCTCACTTGTACACCCACCAAATTTGAATGAAATCATTTGCAAAATTCTATTGATAGAACTCTTAATCCACAAGCTCAAAGCCTAGCACTAAATAATAAAAATATAGAACTAATTGTAAGACTTAGACTTAGACAATCTAATTCAATCAATGAAACAATGAACAAATGAGTTTCAGTATTAACATAACTTGCACATAAACTAAACATATACAAGGAAGGAAAATTATTTAGGAACTAATCACAAATTTGAAGCTCAAATCATATAAATCAAGTGAAATCGAAATCAATGCCCAATTAGCTTACTTAATTAAAGAAATTTTGTTGTTCTTTGGTTGAAACTCGGAATCGTTTAGGTCTACGGACTGTGGGAACAAGCAAAGAAGAGAGGCGTTGAGAGTTGAGAATCTGAAATCGTCAGCGGCAGTAGAAACCTAGACGGAATGGGGAACCTAGAAACCTAATTCATTATACAAAGGAATGAGAAAGTAAATTTAACTTAGAAACCTAATCCATTATACAAAGGAATGGGAAAGTATATTCACCTGAGAGAGATGGGATTTATCGGAGAGGAAATAACGAAAGAGGTCAGCGGCTCCCCAATCCTTGCCATCGAAGGACGAAGGATGAGAACCCGATTGCCTTCTCGCAAGTCAATCGTACAGTTACGAGAGGGTTTGTCAAGCAATGGTGCTCCGACCATTTACCGATTTGATTGTGATCTTTTGCTTCACCATTGTGATATGTGGAAGAATGAAATGGGCTTTTATTATAAGTCTCAGCCAGCCTTAAAATAAATTAGTTTAATTAGTGCATCTAGTTAAACGTTTTGTTAGTAGCTTTTTTGTCGTTATCGTTTCGTTTAGAGGGAGAGAGAATGTTACTAGCTAGTAGAATTTTAATTTGTATTTATGCGGATTTTATGAAGTAATCGAATCTATCTCTCCTTTCCTGAAATTTTTGCATTTTCTGTTATTTACTCTTTCTGATAGCTTTTCCGGCTATCATCTGGTATCAGAGCTCTGGTCTTGTAGCCTGAGCTTCCGTCGAATCCAAAATGACAGATCATACTAGATCTCAGCAGGAGCTTAAGAAGATCGAGGATGCAATCACAAGCAAGGTTCAAAAAGCCATAAGCGACAATAATAAGCATCTGGAGAAGTTAATTGGGGATAATAAGAAGGATTCTGATAAAAGGTTCTTGGAGATTGAAGATCGACTTTTCTAGAAACTGAAGGCACTATTTGTTAAGGGGAAGGATAAGGAAACAAGTTCTTCCGAAAGGGAAACAGCCCTAATTGGAAATGGTGATAGGAGCTACATCGATCTTAACTCCGGTAACGGTGGCCAATAATATCAGTTGGTTGCTCAATTCACGAAGGTGGAGTTCCCCAGTTTTGATGGCACTGAAGTGCAGAGCTAGCTTTTCAAATGTGAGATTTTTCCAGCTCGATTCTACACCAGTTAGCACCAAGGTAAGATTAGCTTCTCTTCATTTGACGGGTCGAGCCCTTGAATGGCACCAATCTTATGTAAGAAGCAGAGGCGTGTTTGGTGAACCCCCTTGGGATGAGTATGTAGAAGATGTGAAGGCCCGGTTTGGGGATAGGGTTTATGAAGATTATATGGCAGGTCTGAAAAGGTTGAACCAAACAGGGGAACTGATGGATTACATCGATGCTTTTGATGCTTGTGCCCACAAAACCACACTATCAGAGGCAAATGTCTTGAGCTGTTTCTTAACTGGATTAAAGTATGAGGTTGGGTACCCTGTGCGAATGCAAAGTCCAAAAACACTACAGCAAGCTTATGCGCTAGCAAGGATGCAGAATGCATACCTCACCTCAATAAGAACTGGTAAACCTCTGGGAGTAAAGGGTAATTTTGGACTAGTCCCTAACCCTGCCATTAAACCAGCCCTATTGCCTACACCAGTGGGATAGAAGGTACAAGGGGGGTAGAATAGTTGGATCTAATTTCAATAATGGACAGAAGGGGGTGGGGACCAAAACCAGGAGGTTGACTGAAGCTAAAATTACAGATAAGAGGTCAAAAAAACCTCTATTTTTGGTGTGATGAGAAGTATGGTCCAGGGCATGTTTGTAAGAAAAAGTACCTATATGCTATAATGGTGCAAAAGCTTGGTGATGAAGGGGATGAGGCTACAGGGAATGTGGAGCCTAATGTTGATGAAGGGCATGAGGAACCATTGATCTCACTCTGTGCAATGGGGGCTCTGTAAGAATCTGAGCACCAAACAATGAGGATGAAGGGTAAGCATAAGAAGAGAACACTACATATCCTGGTTGACACAGGCAGCACCTTTAACGTTCTTGATAGTTCTGTTGCTAAGGGGCTTGGCTGTTCTTTGAAGGCCATAGCTCCATTAAAAATTATTGTTGCCAATGGTAATGTAGTGGTGTGTACTTGGAAGTGTGAAAACTTTGAATGGGAAATGCAGGGGTGCAAGTTTAAGGCAGATTTCTTGGTTCTTACCTTAGGAGGTTGTGAAATGGGGCTTAGGGTGCAATGGTTGGCATCATTGGGAGATATAGTTTGGAACTTTAATTCATTAACAATTCATTTCAAGACTGATAAGAAACCATGCTCTTTGCAAGGTTTGAATCATCACAAGGTTCAATTTGTGTCTGAGCAGGGGTTGTGTAATCTAATGCAATAGGGTTACTCATCTTTCCTAGCTCAAATACAAGTGACCCCCAGCTTTGTATGTTAATGAAACTATAATTACCCCGGAATTGATAGTTGTCCTAGAGGAATTTGTTGTTGTGTTTGAACAGCCTAAGACATTACCTCCATCTAGGATCCATGACCACAGGACACTATTAGAGGAGGAGGCTACTGCAGTAAATATTAGACCTTATAGGCACTCTGCTATTCAAAAGGATGTGATGGAGAAAATGGTTCAAGAAATGCTGGATAGTGGGATGATCAGGCAAAGTGTCAGCCCTTATAGCTCTCCAGTGGTTTTGGTAAAGAAGAAGGATAACTCCTGGAGAATGTGTATTGATTTTAGGGAATTAAACAAGAGAATTGTGAAGGACAAGTTCCCAATTCCAGTGATTAAAGAGTTGTTTGATGAGTTACACACTGCTGCGGTTTTTTCTAAAATAGACCTTGCTTCAGCTTATCATCAAGTCAAAATGCACCCTAATGACATCCATAAAACTGCCTTTAGGACTTATGAGGGTCATTATGAGTTTGTTGTTATTCCCTTTAGTCTAACTATTGCCCTTTCAACATTCCAATGTCTTATGAATGATGTGTTCAAACCATACTTGAGGAAATTTGTCTTGGTGTTTTTTGATGATACTTTAGTATACAGTAAAGATTTGAATGAGCATGCGTATCACTTGAGGCTGGTTTTCCAAAAATTGCAGGAACATCAACTCTTTTCCAAAAGGAGCAAATGTGCTTTTGGAACCACTCAAGTAGAGTACTTGGGACATGTTATTTAACAAGGAGGGGTGACCACAGATCCTCAGAAGATTGCAGCAGTAGTAGAATGGCCCAGTCCAACTAACCTTAAATAATTGAGAGGTTTCTTGGGCTTAGCAGGTTATTACAGAATGTTCATTAGAAAGTATGGAGTAATCAGCAAACCCTTAACTGATTTATTGAAGAAAGATGGGTTCCATTGGTCTCCTGATGTTACTACTGCTTTTGAACAGCTCAAGGTAGCAATCACCACTTCCCCTGTGCTTAGCTTGTCATCCCCTGATAAACAGTTTATTGTAGAAATAGATGCTTGTGACTTGGGAATTGGAGCTGTCTTGATGCAGGAGAAACACCCAATTATGTATATTAACAAGGCTTTAGCCAATAGGCACTTGGGTTTATCTGTGTATGAGAAGGAAATGCTAGCAATTGTGTATTCGGTTAAAAAATAGCACCATTACTTATGTAGCAGGAAATTCCTTATAAGGACTGACCGTAGGAGTCTTAAGTATATGCTGGAACAACGGATTTCCACCACCCAGGAGCAAAAGTATACGGCTAAATTATTTGGTTATGATTTTGAAATTTCTTATAAGGCAGGTAGGGAAAATGTTGCAGCATATGCTCTTTCAAGAGTCCCTATGGCAGAATTGGCTACTATGATTGTATCTTCTCCTAGCAGTAGCTTAATCCCTGAGTTGGAAACTAGTTGGCAAGTAGACCCTACCCTACAATCTCTTCTTCAAGAATTACAGCAAGTAGGGGAAAGGGGGCCTTACAGTTTGAATGGGGGGCTACTTAAGAGGAAGGGGAAGCTAATGGTGGGGAGTGATGAGGCGTTGAGAAACAAGATCATTGGTTTAATGCATAACACTATAGAGGGAGGCCACTCTGGTGTACAAGCGACTGTTAAAAGGTTGCAATTAACCTTCTAATGGTCTGGTATGGAGAGGGATGTTAGGAGCTTTGTTAGGCAATGTCCCACTTGTCAAACCTGCAAATACGATCCTATAAAGCCTATAGGATTACTACAACCCCTTCCAATTCCCTCTAATGTGCGGTTAGATCTCAGTATGGATTTCATTGAAGGACTCCCAAAACTAATGGTAAGAATGTTATCTTAGTGGTGGTGGACAGATTGCCAAAAATGCACATTTTATTAGCTTAAGTCACCCATATACAGCTAAGGATGTCGTTGTCCTGTTTTTGAATAATATTTATAAACTCCATGGATTACCTAATTTCATAGTGAGTGATAGGGATCCTATATTTGTCAACACCTTTTTGACAGAATTGTTCAAATTGCAAGGGGTGGAATTACTCAAATCATTAGCTTATCATCCACAGACAGATGGATAGAGTGAGGTAGTTAACAGATGTTTGGAAACTTATTTACGCTGTATGACTCATGGATTTCCAAAAAAATAGGACGGATGGTTATCTTTAGCAGAATTATAGTATAACACTAATTACCACACCGTATTACAATTGACTCCCTTCGAGGCGCTTTATGGAATCCCTCCCCCTATCCACATTCCGTATATTTCTGGTGATTCTCAGATTCAATCAGTGGAACAATTGCTTATGGATAAAGAGGAAGCTTTATGAGTAATGAAGCAACATCTCACTCGAGCTCAGAGTAGGATGAAACAGATGGCTGATAAGTACAGGAGTGATAAGGAATTTGCCATTGGGGACTGGGTTTACATTAAACTACAACCTTATAGGCAACAGAGTATATAGAGGAGGGAGAATTTTAAATTGTCACCATTGTTCTATGGTCCTTATCAGGTTGAGGATCGTATTAGGAAGGTAGCTTATAAGCTTACTCTACCTAGTGGAACAGGAATTCACTCGGTGTTCCACATTTCACAGCTAAAGAAGAAGGTCCCAAATCAACAGAGTGTTTCAACTGAGTTGCCTAATAAGGTTGAAGTCCTATGGGTTCTTGAAGCTATTCTGGATCGAAAAACTGTGAAGCGTGGTAATCGAGCTGCTACCAAGGTACTTGTCGAGTGGAAGGGTAAAGAATATGAAGAAGCAACTTAGGAATTTGCCTTTGATCTGTAGCAGCGCTACCTAGAGTTCGATCTTGGTGCAAGATCTTAAGGGTTAGAGGATGATATGTGGAAGAATGAAATGGGCTTTTGTTATTAGGCCTCAGCCAGGCTTTAAATAAATTAGTTTAATTACTGCATCTAGTTAAACGTTTCGTTTGGTAGCTTTTTTGTCGTTAATGTTTCTATTAGAGGGAGAGAGAATGTTTCCGTTGTTGAGTTGTGCATATCTAGCCAGTAGAATTCCAATTTGTACTCATGCGAATTTTGTGAAGTAATCGAATCTATCTCTCCTCTCTCTGAAATTTCTGCGTTTTCTGTTATTTACTCTTTCCGATAGCTTTTTCGGCTATCACATTGCAATACATACGCAGCAAATGGAGCAGAAATCATCGACGTTGAAGTCGACGGCAGAGAAAAAATTGGGGATTTTAAACCTAGATCTGAAATTAAGAGATCGAAAGAGCCTTTTTTTTATACTGATAGAAAGAGAGTTTTATACCCCACCATTTTAGTTTTATTTTTTTATTTTTTTATTATAATTTTTTTCTACTTATTAAGTAAGAGTTGGGCGCCATTTAATATCATTTTCCAGCCCGTTAAAATTTACTATTCATATGGATTTTATGCAATGGTCTTATAAAAATCATTGCACGTGAAACGGATTTTCATGACTTTCATACATTTTGCAACCGTTTTTCGATACTTTCATAATTAGGTTGCAAAAAGTCTTTTTTTTCATTAAAATTGCTACCCTTACATTGCAATCCTAGGCTTTTTTATTGCAACAAGCCATCTATGGCGTAGTGTTGTGTATCAGGCGTAGGAATAATCAGTTGACTGTCTTGCTTGCCTTCTTGAAATCCAATTTCAAGATTGCTTCCACTAGATTTTGCAAGCAAGTGTTCCTTCTTAAGGAACTAAGCAGTCCTAGAAACAAGTACCTTTTGTTCCTCAGGATCATAAAAGATGATTCTAATATCTCTTTACGATAACCAATGAACAAGCACTTGTCAGATCTAGATACAAGCTTATCTGACAGTATCCTTCTAACATAGGCAAGATAACCCCACACTTGCAGGTGTGAAAGAGTGGGTTTCTTACCATACCACCTTTCGTATGGTGTAGTATCAACTGATTTTAAGGGTACATAGTTTAGTATATACACTGCTCTCTCAAGTGCTTATCCCCAAAAGGATGTGTTGAGACTTGCTTGGCTCACCATGGACTAAACCATGTCTAATAAAGTTTGATTCCTCCTTTCAGACACACCATTGTAGTGAGGAGTATACAGAGGGGTCCATTTAGATAATATTCGATTATCCCTTAGATAATCTTGAAACTCTTAGCCTAAATATTCTCCACCTTAATCTGTTTGAAGTGCCTTAATATTCTTTCCAAGTTATTTCTCAACTTCATTCTTATAGACTTTGAACCTTTCAAAACTATCTGATTTGTGCCTCATGAGGTACAAATACCCATATCACGAGTAATCATTGATAAAAGTGATGAAGTAAACAAATCATCCATGTGCTTATACATTCATTAGTCCACGTACAACCAAGTGTATCAATTCCAATGCACTTGTGGCACATTCCCCTTTTCCCTTAAAGGGTTTCTTTGTCATTTTGCATTTTAAACAAAGTGTGCATGCCCCATAAGACTCCCAGTCTATTGGGCCCAAGTCACCATCTTTGTGTAACTTAGTTAAGTGGGTTTCATTTTCATGGCCTAAACGACAATGTCATAAGTAGGACGACTTGTTCTTATCCAATTTCAATCTCATAGCATTATTCATATTTAAAATTTAAAATTTAGTATATATAACATTTATGTCATCCATCAAAATTCTATTGCCATAAAGAATACTATTTTTATGAATTTGACAATCTTTATTATTAAATAAAATCTCAAGTCCTTCTGCTACCAAACATGCAACAGAAATAATATTCTTAGTCACAACTGTTGGTCTAGATTCGAGGCTTTGAACATGTAAAGGGGGCACGACAGAATTTTAAAATTTAATCTAATGTCTAAGGATCTCTTAAGCATGGCATGAGTGACAATATTACTACAAACACTTATTAAAAGGACTTAATAATAATTTAACCACGTACCAGTTGAAGCATGAATCTCAAAGTCAGCAAAATGACCCCTTAGCTATGTGCACAGACTCTAAAGTAGAAGCCCTCTATAAATAGTCCACACGAGAACCACCGACCAAAACCTTCTAGAAAGGGAGTACCGATAAATAAGCGGAAGACAGCTAGATCTTCCCTACTAATTTATTCTAGAAGAAACTCCCTTAGTTTTTTATTCAAAGTAAATACGTCTTTCAACGGATTACTTATGAGAAATAGAACAACTAAGAGAATAAGAGAGCAAGAGAAGGAGTTATGAATTAAGGATGAAAAATAATGAAGGAGGAGGCTTCTATTTATAGTGGTTAGGGATAAATCAAAAGACAATAAAGTCTTTAACCTCAACCAATCAGAATTAAATAAAAAGGGCAAAAAGGTTAATTAATAACCTTGAAAGAGTTAGCACCTAACTCAAACACGCAAGCTCCCAGTTGGATAGGGAGACTGCTGGCCATTCAGCCAGCAGTCCTTGTAGGCCTACGCAGGAGCGCAGGCCCATAAGCTTGCTCAATACGCATAGTCTTGTGCATGGTGCATAGGCCCACGTGTAGCACAACCCATTGTGGGCTGCGCTATATGTTGCATAAGCCCATAAGGGTTGCGCGCCTGTGCAGCCCTTTGGGCTTGTGCAGCGCGCATTGCAGGCTGCATCTTGCAGCCCGCTTATATATGGCCCATGCACAGGCCTATTTATGTACTATCCTAGTTTACATTTATAGGCCCACTCGTGTAGATTTAATTAATATTTAATACTAATAAATCTCGCTAAATTCCAGTTCCAAATTCCGTTTAATTATTTTAACCTCCTCAATATTTATCAGGTTCACTAATCCAACCAATGAATATTAGTCTAATTATAATGTTGCTCTTCTAGATTAGACCTAGTCTAACAGTTCTTTACATGGCTCAGTCATAACTCAAAGTGTATGACCTTATAGGATCCCGTAATATCGAGCCTTTAAAAGTTTAACCTAGCTCAATTCCTTTTAGGAATTGACTGGCTCTGAGTTTCGGACCGTTGTGGACTCCGATGACTTTGATCGGTCATAGTGGCTCTCTAGCATAGGGCATATGACCCCTCAATATTCAGAACATCATGTGCATTATGACTTAATCCCGATTCTATAATAGTATCAATACAATTCACTCCTTCTATCAGTGGTTAAGTATCATCTGGTTACTAAGACTTGGCTTAAGTTTTAGTCCACTAGTAGCCTTAATAGCTACCCTAGTATTTAGTCTTGCTACAAAAGTACACCACTTAACTATATTAATATGTTTATCAGGATCTAATCCTGTCAACTCATACTTTGATCAGAGGTTTACAAGTGTGTCACTTACAACAAGTGGTACACCTCCTTTATATTGCAATATTGGAGTGATAGATTTCTTCTTGACTACTCAGCTTACCAACAAACAGACATCAACTATACCGGTAATCATCTGTATCATCCAGTCTATAGAATGCTTAGGTATGACCCAAAGTATAGCAACATCTGAACAAGGTAACTAGTATCTCAAGTCTAAGGATATTCGTATTGCTATTGCAATAAGATGATAAAACACCAACACATAATATAGATTACCGAGTGTTGTCTCTATTGGTCCCTGTGCTTATGTTAATAAGGTCAGAGGGGGGTGAATGACCTTTTTCATGGAAATAATGGACTTTCAAAAAGTCTTATGTAGCGTGTTTGAATGTTCTAGATATTTTGGATTCGGATGATGCAAGTAATGTAAATTGCAATAAACTAAGGATAAAGTAAAGAAAATTCAAACACAAGAGATTTATACTGGTCCGGCCCCACCTACATCCAATCCTCAAAGGTTCCTTCCCTTGAGCTTTCCCACTAGTGTGATTTCTTTTTAACTGGTAGAAACCAAGCCTTACAGTTGTCTCTAGATGTAGGATATACCACTAGAAGCACCAACTCCTAGCTAAGTCCTCTTATCTTCAGTAGGATATACCACTTAGAATTCTACCCAAACCTAAGTTGAGTCCAACAGGGAGCTCCACTTAAAGCACCAATTCTAAGCTAGATCCTAATCTCAATACTCACCCAAGTATGAGATATTACACTTTGTTTTTCTCAAAGATTTTGGTTTTAGATATCCTCAAGTTTATAACTCACTTGGGAATCTTTATAAACTGATTTGGAAATGTTTGATTCTTGGAGGGATGTTTTTTTTATTGCATTAGTGAGTTCCCTTATTAAATGCTTTCTTGAATCAACCAATACCTTCTCAACATGTGAAACTTCCCTTTTATAGGCTTTGATCATAAATGTAGCCCTTGTGGGTTGGTGAGTAATAATTAAATCTTCACTGTTGAACAAGTAAGATGTGGAGCTTTCGGAGCCTTTGATCAATCCATTATATAAAGATTTTAACCGGTTTGAATCTTTGGGATTGAGGCAGAAAAGTTATCAGAGATCATTTTCCTTGTATTTTAGTGATACACCAACTTATACCAGTAGCTTCTTATTGTGAGCCCCACACACCTTCTTATTATTCTAGGTGAAAATGGTTGTTACCTTTTTCTCTATCCGGTGTCAGTCCTTTGTCCTTTTTCTAAAAAGAGCTAGCTGTCACTTTTGTCTTGCTTTAGGGAAAAGGATCTTTGACTTAGAGACCAAAAGAATGGAGGGAATGGAATTTTTAGATAATTAAGTCTTCTGGATATCCTCAAACTTAATATATACGGATTTGTCTTCTTCCGAGTGCTTCTGCAATCCATTCTTTCGGATGCTATTTTGGGCAGTTCAAAGTTTGTTTCCTTCCCAAACTTTAACCAGATGCTTCCTTTTGCGTGCTTAGGCTCTTCTTGGATTTAAGAAATTACATAAGTCTTGTTTTATAAGTTTTTGTTTTCTTCAAACTTGATCCGGATAGATTCTTGTTTGTTCTTCCATATTATTGTTTTCCAACAATCTCCCCCATTTGATGAAAACAAAAACAAAGCACACCTAAGCAAAAAGGGAATATAATCTAAGTATGATTTTTGATACTTAGTCATTTACAACTTTCACTCCCCCATAACCTAAGCATCCTTACTCCCCCAATATGTTTGCATTTTTTGCTTCTATATTTTTTAAGTATAATTACAGATTGTACTGAAGCATTTTTATGTAAATGTGTTTCACTATATATACTTCAATTGTTAACAATAGTTAACATAAATGAAGTGCTGGATTACAAATATAGAGTACATATAAGTGAAAATTTTCAAAGCTAGCTATTATAAGATTTTTACATTATACCAACAATAGTTAACTACACATCTACTATCTATTTCCATATCCTCGCCTCCTTTATTGATTGTGCTCTTCTCCCCCTTATTGTTCTCATCTGATTGGGGGTCAATCACCATATATGAGTGCTAGTCCCAGCTCTTCTGCTATGCTTCTGAGTAGATTGAATAGTCTATATTTCCTTGTGACTGCTTTTTAAATATGGTTTCAACAGTGGCCGAAAGGAGTTGATAGGGCTTTAGAAAGGCCTGGAGCTCTTTATAGGATTTTATCATATCCGGAATCATCCTTAGTGCATGGGCTTCATCATCTTTATCAAAATATGGAAATATGCACTTCAGGAGAGTTAATATGCACTTGTACCCGAAGAATCCAGTGTCGCCTATACGTTTAACAAGATCATTGACAACTAGAAAGACAAGACTATCCTGGGTGGAGGAGGAAGATCTAGATGAGGAGAGTGATAGATTAGCCATGCCTGACTTTAAAGCTTCAATATCATGGTAGATATCTCTCTGGAAATTGTGAATACAGTCGTTGAGTGTAGTGAGATCCTTGTGGAAAGCCTCTTAAAGAGCTTTAATCAAGTCATTTGTTCCTGATGAATGGCTTCCACTGTCATCACTTATCTCATCCACCTACTTCTTTAGTAGATTGGGAAGAGCCTCATCAAGAAAATTTTTGACCATTTCATATGCAGCTTGATGTTCCTCATTTAGCAGCTTAAGTTCAGAAGCAATATCTATTTCACCTTTTATAGTAGAGTCCAGAATGAATTTTATCAAGCTTTCAAACTTGTTATCAATGTACTCTTTAAGTTCTGTAGATAGATCTGTGGAAGAGGAAGTGATCTTGTCCAAAATTTTGGCGCAGTTATTTATGGCTATAGTATTAGCCTGATCTGCAGATCTGTCAGCTCCAGCCTTGCTTGTGCTAATTTTCTCAAGGATTGGCTTTACTTTGGAGAGAGAGACTTCTGCAACTAAGTCTGTAGTGGGGAAATCTTCCACTTTTTCTTCTATTTTCTTAATACTACCCTTAATCGCCCTAATTTCTCCCTTTAAATCCAGAGGCGAGAATTCTGCAAGGAGTACCTTTTCCATAGATTTCAAGTATTTGCATTTATTTCGGAGGCTTTGTTTAATATAGCTCTCCTCATGTTCCTCAAGAGTAGCTTCTTGAAGGATTCTTAGTGTAGTGGAGATCTTCTTGGCTCTGGTTGGATTTACACTTGAAGATGGTATTTTAATTAGGCTTGCAAGTAGATTTTTTAATTCGGAGCTACTATCAGACCCGGATAATCCTGTTTCAACTAATTCCTCTACTTTATCTTCTTTTTCTTTATCCAACCGTTCCTCCGGGTTAGCCTCGCCCCTTGAGTCCACTCTAGGAGTGTGCTCTTGGGAACCCAGACTATGCCCCTCCTCTGGAACTTTATGTTCCAGGTTAGACTGGTTATCCCCGGATGCAGTTTGGGTGTGTGCATCTAAGTTGTCCTTTATTTCAATGGCATCACCAGCCGGAATATCATTAGTAGAAGGGATAGGTGGAAGAATGATTACCTAATTATTGGTTTAAAGATTGATATTTGCTTCCTCATTAGACTCCGGTACCTCTCCATCTGGTAGACTAGCACTATCCTCAGTCTCTGCTCCTAATGCTTGTAAAGGACTTGTATCCACGATCATTTTCTGTCCTTGAATGGTGGAATCATACTCACTATTCCCTCCAATTTCCTTTTTAGGACTCTCCAGCTCCACCATTTCTGGATCAACATTCAATAGATTATCAGGTAGAGACCCTTATCTGGCTTGAAAATTAAATAAGTCCTCATCATGGTACTTGGCTTCTTTAAGAAGCTCCAGATCCTTTAGTGCTATAAGGATTGGTGGGCAATTTGATTTTGTTGCACCGGATGATCCTCCGGGTCCCTCTTTAGTCAAACGATTGATCTTTTCACTGTCTCACATAGCAGACATCATTTCAGTGAATTGAGGATCTTCCGAAAATATATTGTCTTTTGGTGTTGGCCTTTGGGTGAACAATACAATATCCTTCCCTTTCCTGGATTCAACAGGACTTGCGATTTTGGGGGATGGTTCCCCAAAAGTTATACCGGCATCAGGTTTCTTATAGGAGAGTTTAGCTCTTGCATTCTCAGCCTTCAAAGCTTCTCTAAATGTTAACCCCCTCTTCCGGAGTTGCCTTTTGGGGGCTGGCTACCCATCTCCGGTTTCTTCACTATCAGACCCATAGTCCTTTATTAGCATATCTCTTATGCTCCTTTTCCACCCCTTCTCATAGCCTTCTCTAATTACAGCAACAGCAATTGCATTAGTTTCTGTTGCTTCCAGCTTACATACTAGTCTTTTTAGCTTATTAACGGCTTTAATTAGCCTTCCTCTTGGGTTTTTGGCTGGAGATTTGGCCATTAATTGGGTTAAGGATAAGGTGTCCTTATTTTGCTCCTCAACTTCTGGCTGGATGTTGAGTTTCTTTTGAGCTCTAGGCTTTGTGATTCTTGGTTTCTTAGCTTCTGGTTCTTTCTCAGCTTTACCCTTTCTAGCCTTGCCTTTCTACTTCTTCTCATCCCTTTGTCTGACTACCTTTGCTCATCCTACTTTTCTCCAAAAGATAGTTTTTGAAGTTTTTCTCTAATATAGCCTTCCCATCCACTGGTTCTTCCTTTGAGACATCAATCTCGTTCTCCATCAAAATCTTAGTAATGAGTCCTCCATGGCTATATTGGTGTTGTCTAATGAAATGAATCTGAAGCACTGGCATGTTGACTATTATACTATCAGTCTAGTACTGGAGAACACAGTGTTGAAATGAGGAGACTGTGGTGAGGTGTCCCTTTCAGATGAGCACAAACTTCGCTAGCACAAATTGTAGATATCTTAGGACCTTTGGCCAATAGGTGGAGCATTTGTCTCCAAAGTACCTTGGTGGCAGCCACTCTAATGGCTCTTACTTAACTTTATACTCATCTCTATCTGATCTCAATACTACTCCATCATTCTTCATCTTGAGATGAGTGACAAATAATTTTAGAGTTAGAGTGACAACCTTTCCATCCACAATATTTCGGAGGGCGTTATAGTAGTTAAGAGCCTAGAGATTGCTATAACATTGCTTTACAAACATCAGATAAGTGGGATTATGCATAGTGAGGAAGGTTTCCAATCCTAATCCCTGAGAAGCTGATTGAATGGGTCAATTGAGAATAAGTATTTATCTCCTAGAAAGTTTGAAGGGATGACTGTATCTGAGGCAGTTTTCTTTATCGGAATGAAATTGGAGTCAACAGGGTCCTCCATTTTGAAGACATTCTTTGAGGGAAGGATGACTTTGAGTTGAGATTTTGTGGGTGCCATTTGAAGGTTTGCAAGAAATTTGGGGATTTAGGGTTCTGAGTTTTGGTTTTTGCAGAGTAATAGTAGATAATTACTTGCGTGAGGAAGAAAGGGATTTTTGGGAGGTTTATATAGAATTTCCAGAGTGAGGGTAATTTGGTAATTTGGATTCCGCTTAGTTTAACTATATTGATGATGTGGCAGTTAAATATTTAAGAGAGAGATAAATGGCGTTTAACTGAAGAATGGGAACATTTTATTTTTGAAACAACCATTTAATTTTACCGCGCGTGTAGCACCCATAAAACGTTTGAAATTCAAAATGTGTTCAGTTACTTTTTAGCTCTTTTACCACCATTTGTCCTTTCTGTCTGCTAATGTGGTAATATTCCTTCCAGAGTTGAGCTTTCTTCAATTCTTCTTCTCTTTTGGATTCCATGTCTTGTCAGGGATCCAAAATAATTTTGACTTTCTTCTGGATTTTCTTTAAATTGGCTTAGACATTCCAATTAACTCCCTTAGCTGGCTAAATTGATCTTTAATCAATGGCTTATTAAAGATATTTACTCTTTGTTCATTAGTTAGAATGTTCACTAATGCAGCATCCTTCTTTATCACATAATCCCGGATGAAATGATGCCTTATGTTGACCTGCCTTATCTTGCTATAGGGCACTAGATTCTTTGACACATCAATGGAACTTATATTGTTACACATCACATCCACACATCCAGACTGAACTCCATAATCTTCTAGTTGTTGCTTGATCCAAAGGAGTTGAGCCACATAACTTCCAGCAGCCATATATTCCACTTCTATAGTAGATAAGGCAACTAAAGTTTGCTTCTTGCTATACCATGATACTAAGAAATTTCCAAGGAAATGGCAACCTCCGGATGTGCTCTTTCTCTCAAGAGCATCTCTACCATAATCTGCATCAATGAAGCCTTAAAGTGTGAAATCTCCATCACTAGGATACCATAACCTAACATTAGTGCTTCCTAGGAGATATCTAAGGATCCTCTTTACTGCCTTGAGATGAGAGTCATTAGGATTGGATTGATATCTTGCATAGTCGCAGACTGTATAGTGTATGTCAGGGACATTTGCTTGCTCTTGCCCATTTTAAACTTCTTCATGATTTCCTTGGTGTACTTGGACTGATTAATGAAAATCCCATCCGGACTTTGCTTGATTTCCAAACCAAGGAAGAAATTTAGTTCTTCCATTATGGACATCTCAAACTCCTTCTGCATTTAAGAGCTGTATTCCTCATACATCTTCTCATTTGTTACCCTAAATATGATGTCATCCACATAAATTTAGACTAAAATAATATCATCCTTCTTCTTGATGAAAAGAGTTATGTCTGCTTTACCCAGGATACATCTCTTGGATATGAGAGATGTAGTGAGTCTCTCATACCAAGCTCTTAGTGCTTGCTTCAATCCATAGAGGGCTTTCTTTAGTTTATAGACATGATCCTGATATTTTGAGTCTTCAAATCCAAGTGGCTGCTTCACATAAACTTTTTCCTGGATAACTCCATTGATAAATACACTTTTGACATCCATTTGAAACAATGTGATCCCACGAATGATGCAAAAGCACATAAAATCCGGATTGTCTCTAGTCTCACTACAAGGTCAAATGTTTCTTCTAAGTCAATTTCTTCCTATTGATTGTAACCTTGGGCAACTAATCTTGCCTTGTTTCTCACAACCACTCCGAATTCATCTAGCTTATTCTAGAATTCCCATTTGGTTCTAATGATTGTCTTTCCTTTTGGAGGTGCCACTAGATCCCATACATCATTCCTCATAAATTGATCTAAATCTTCTTGCATGGCCATCGTCCAGCTTTCATCTCCTTCTGCATCTTGGAATTTCTTTGGCTCAATAAGAGAGATAAAAGCAGTGTGGCTCATCATCAGATTGAGTTGACCTCTGCTTCTTACTGGATTTTAGACATTGTCTAAAATGCCTACAACTGGATGATCTCTGTGAGTCCGGACTTCCCTTGGTAGATCTTCATATTGGACTGGAGCTTATTCTACTTCTGCTTCAACTTCTCTTTCTTGATCTTCATTGAAGTTTATATCATGTGGATTAAGATCAACTTGTTGCACTTCAGGATTAAAAGATATTCCTTCATCTTCTTCTTTATACTTCTTGATTTGAAAAGAATCAGGAACTTTGGCTTTACTCATTTCTCTAGAATTTTCAGCTTCCGAAATTCGATCTTTCGGAGTGGGACTTCTTTTCCCTACATGGTGAGTCTCATCAAAATCTACATGTATTGACTCTACCATAGTTTGGGTTCATTTGCTGAAGACTCTGTAAGCCTTGTTATGTGTTTAGTAGCTAAGGAAAATTGCTTCATCGAATTCGGGATCAAATTTTCCTAATTGCTCTCTATTATTCAGAATATAGCTATTACACCTATAGGCTTTGAAATACCCAACTTTAGGTTTTCTTCCCTTCCAGATTTTATAAGGGGTCTTTTCTATGGTCTTTCTAATGAGAGCTCTATTCAAAATATAACACGCTATTTTATAGCCTCACCCCAAAATTATTTTGGCAGACAATTCTCACTTAGCATTGTTCTTGCCATCTCAACTATGGTCCTATTTTTTCTCTCAATAACTCTATTATGTTTAGGAGTATGAGGGGCAGAGAAGTTATGTTCAATCCCCTTGGAGTCACCAAATTCAGCAAAATGCTTATTTTTAAACTCTCCACCATTATCACTCTAGATACGTGCAACGCTTATGCCCTGTTTTACTTCTATCCGAATGAATGTTTTTGAGAATTTATTAAAGGCTTTATCTTTGCTTACTAGTAAGAGAACCTAGGTATAGCAAGAATAATCGTCCCCAAGACCATGGTGTATTCTCTTCTACCTAAACTCAGTGGTTTGATTGGACCAAAGAGATCAATATGCAAGAGCTCAAGTACTCTTTTAAAAGGAATGTAGGAGATGGAAGGGAAGCTTTTCTTATGTTGTTTACCTAATTGAGATGCCTTATATAGATGATCTTTATCAAAACCAAACTTAGGTAGACCCACAACCAATACCTTTTTGGCTAATTTAGACAGGAGGTTCATGCTAGTATATCCCAACCTCCGGGGCCATAGCCTTGATTCTTCCTCTTTAGATACTAAACAGATACTCTTTTTCTCATTTTTAATGTTAACATAATAGACATTGTTTACTCTAGGTGCATAAAGAATGAGTTGATTAGACTTACGATCCTAGATTGAGCAGCCTTCAGAATCAAAGGTGACTTTCCTTCCTTTGTCACAGAGTTAGGCTACACTTAGTAAGTTGAACTTCAATCCATCAACCAGTGAGACGTCTTCTATTTTTAATTCAAATCCAATGGTTCCATGTCCAATGATCTGTCCTTTTTAATTATCTCCAAAGCTCACTTTGCCTCCCTTCTTCCAGGTTAATGTGATGAAGGCCTTCTCATCACCTGTCATGTGCCTTGAGCATCCACTATAAATTTACCAAGTGTGTTTATCTTCTATAGAGCATACCTGTAAAACAGATTAAGTAGGTTTAGGTAACCAATCAGATTGGTGTCCTCTCGGGTTATCAACCATTTCAGGCCAAGGATTAACATCATTATAACCATTTTTTAAATCAATAAAATTTAGTAATATGATTGTTTCTCTCATAAAACCTGCATCCTGAGATGGGTCTGTTATGCTTCTGCTTCTTTTCGATCTTTTTAAGATCCTCCTTCCTATAGCTCCCTCTATATCTAGCTTCTTGTACACTTGTAGATGGTCCAGTGTGTATCTAAAAGTTGGTTGGGGGTGCAATTTCTACTGCATGATTCCTTCTTTGTTTAGCAGGTTATTAAGGGGACACTGCCTTAGCTTTTCCTTTTTGAGCAGTAGTGTATCTTTGAGCTTGAGGTTATCTTCTAACATCTTTCTCCTTCTTGTTGGAAGGCTTTGGAATTTTCTTGGCAGCTTGCCTTGTATTTCTTCTTAGTTGTGAGGATCCGGACCTCCTTTTGGATGCTTCCTTCATTGGAGTTAGCTCCCTATCCAACCCTGTCAAGTTAGCACTTAAGATCTGAACTTGACTTTTGAGGAAGTTTTCCTCCACCATATCCATTTGCTTTGTGGTTCTCATCAGGTTGATGTCTTGTGACATAGCTTCAGCATCTTCAGCCAATTCTAGAATTTACCGTTGTATGGATTTTATGGCTTTGGTGTTCTTTCTCACATTATGGATCACCACCTTTAAAGCTCTAGCAAGATCAATGTTAGAAACAGAATTTGAATGAGTGGTTACCTCAGTGTTTGCTGATTCTAATTTTGAATCCCCGATTTTCTCAATGTCTTGCGTGGATGACTTTCTTTCAGATTGCTTTGCCTCCGAATCTGTGAGTGCCATGAATGCAAAATAAGCAGTCTCTTCTTCCTTTATTGAAGATGAGCTACAACTTTCTTCACTATTGCTCTACGTGGCCACCATAGCTTTCTTTTTATATTTCTTTTCTTTTCTTAGCTTATCCCTTCTTGAGGTGCCTTCCTTACACCTCCTTAATTTGAATCTTCTAGATCTTCTTTTATCCTTTTTCATTAGAAATTTATCAAAGTATTTGGCTAGCATAGCCATATTTTCTTCACTACACTTTAATTCTTTTGGCTGCTTTTCTGATCCAAAAGAAGCTGATCCGGCATAGTCTGCCTTAAGAGCAAGGGCCTTCTTCTTTTCCTTCGACTTCTTCTCTTATTGGCTGTATCCTTTCAAGGATAGTTCTTGAGTCAAAATATTGCCAATGAGCTCATCATAACTATAGACGTTTAAGTCATGAGCTTCCTCAATGGCAGTCTTCTTGTTATCCCACTCCTTGGTAAGACTCCGGAGCAAGTTCTTCACCATCTCTACTACGGAGACTTCATTTCCAAAAAATTTCATCTCATTCACTAGATTGATATATCTAGTGTTCATGCTATTAATAGATTCTTTTGGTTCCATCTTGAAGGATTCAAGTTTTTACTAGAGTAGATCAATCTTTGCTTCTTTAAATTTATTTGTCCTTCATAGGCTACCTCCAGCTTCTGCCTAATCTCCTATATAGTCTCAAATCTGGATATCCTGTTAAATTCTATTACACTAAGGGCACAGTGAAGCATGTTAATAGCATTTGTGTTTTCACGCAACTTTTTAAAATATTTTTCATACCATAAACGAGAGGGCTTTCGGGTAATCAGACCCTCTACTTCATGAGTAGGCTCGTATGGGCCATCTTTAATTACCAACCATGCTTGTATGCTTTGTGCTTAATAAAGTTCTTCATCTAATTTTTCCAAATCGTGTAGTGTTCACCGGTGAAGAGTGGAGAATGGGTAACGGACATACCCTTGGGAAGGAGCTGTGAGTTTTGGAAACTCATTTTGACTTTTGAATCAAAATTTTGGACCTTTAACTTGAGATTGTTAGATCCCTAGTTTTTTAGCACTAGCTCTGATACCACCTATTGGTCCCTGTACTTATGTTAATAAGATCAGAGGGGGTGAATGACCTTTTTTTGGGGAAATAATGGACTTTTAAAATGTCTTATGTATCGTATTTGAATGTTCCGGATATTTTGGATCCGGATGATGCAAGTAATGTAAATTGCAATAAATTAAAGACAAAGTAAAGAAAATTCAAACACAAGAGATTTTTATTGGTTCGGCCCCGCCTACGTCTAGTCCTCAAAGGTTCCTTCCCTTGAGCTTTTCTAGTAGTGTGATTTCTTTCCAACTGGCAGAAATCAAGCCTTACAGTTTATCTCCGGATGGTACCCCCTTCGGGATGTAGGATATACCACTAGAAGCAGCAACTCTTAGCTGAGTCCTCTTATCTTTAGCAGGATATACCACTTAGATTTCTACCCAAACCTAAGCTGAGTCCTACAGGGAGCTCCACTTAAAGCACCAACTCTAAGCTAGATCCCAATCTCAATACTCACCCAAGTATGAGATATTACACTTTGTTTTTATCAAAGATTTTGGTTTTAGATATCCTCAAGTTTATAACTCACTTGGGAATCTTTACAAACTGATTTGGAAATGTTTGATTCTTGAAGGGATTTTTTTCTAATTGCTTTAGTGAGTTCTCTTGTTAATTGCTTTCTTGAATCAACCAGCACCTTCTTAACATGTGAAGCTTCCCTTTTATAGGCTTTGATAAAAAAATGTAGCCGTTGTGGGTTGGTGAGCTATAATTAAATCTTCACCATTGATCAGGTAAGATGTGGAGCTCCCGAAGCCATTAATCAATCAATTAGATAGAGTTTTTGACCCGTTTGAATCCTTGGGATTGAGGCTGACAAATTGTTAGTGATCATTTTCCTTGTATTTTAGTGATACGCCAACTTATAATAGTAGCTTTTTAGTGTGAGCTCCATGCGCCTTCTTATTGGTCTAGGTAAAAAAGGTTGTTACCTTTTTCTCTGTCTGGTGTCAGTCCTTTATCCTTTTTCTACAAAGTTCTAGCTGTCACTTTTGTCTTGCTTTACGGAAAAGGATATTTGACTTGGAGACCAAAATAATAGAGGGAATGGAATTTTTGGATCATTCTTTTTGTCAAGATAATTAAGTCTTTCGGATGTCTTTAGACTTAATATATCAGGATTTGTCTTCTTCCGGGTGCTTCTGCAATCCATTCTTCCCTATGCTGTTTTGGGCGGTTCAAGGTTTGTTTCCTTTCCAAACTTTAACCGGATATTTCCTTTTGCGTGCTTAGGCTCTTCTTGGATTTAAGAAATTACATAAGTGTTGTTTTATAAGTTTTTGTTTTCTTCAAACTTGATCCGGATAGATTCTTGTTTGTTCTTCCATATTATTATTTTCCAACAATCTCCCCCATTTGATGAAAACAAAAACTAAGCACACTTAAGCAAAAAGGGAATATGATCTAAGTATGATTTTTGATACTTAGTCATTTACAACTTTCACTCCCCCATAACCTAAGCATCCTTACTCCCCCAATATGTTTGCATTTTTTGCTTCTATATTTTTTAAGTATAATTACATATTGTACTTAGAAGCATTTTTATGTAAACATGTTTCACTATATATACTTCTGTTGTTAACAATAGTTAACATCAATGAAGTGCTGGATTACAAATATAGAGTACATATAAGTGAAAATTTCCAAAGCTAGCTATTACAAGATTTTTACATTATACCAATAATAGCTAACTACACATCTACTATCTATTTCCATATCCTGGCCTCCTTTATTGGTTGTGCTCTTCTCCCCCTTATTTTTCTCATCTGATTGGGGGTCAATCACCATATATGAGCGCTTGTCCCAGCTCTTCTGCTATGCTTCTGAGTAGATTGAATAGTCTACATTTCCTTGTGAGCGCTTTTTAAATATGGTTTTAACAGTGGTCGGAAGGAGTTAATAGGGCTTTAAAAAAGCCCGGAGCTCTTTATAGGATTTTATCATGTCCGGAATCATCCTTAGTGTATGGGCTTGATCATCTTTATCAAAATATGGAAATGTGCACTTGAGGAGAGTTAATATGCACTTGTACCCAAAGAATCCAGTGTCGCCTATATGTTTAACAAGATTATTGACAATTGGAAAGATAAGACTATCCTGGGTGGAGGAGGAAGATCTAGATTAGGAGAGTGATAGATTAGTTATGCCTGACTTTAAAGCTTCAATATCATGGTAGATAACTCTCTGGACATTGTGAATATTGTCGTTAAGTGTAGTGAGATCCTTGTGGAAAGCCTCTTGAAGAGCTTTAATCAAGTAATTTGTTCCAAATGAATGGCTTCCACTGTCATCACTTATCTTATCCACCTGCTTCTTTAGTAGATTGGGAAGAGCCTCATCCAGAAAATTTTTAAGCATTTCTTGTGCAGCTTGATGTTCCTTATTTAGCAGCTTAAGTTCAGAAGCAATATCTGTTTCACCTTTTATAGTAGAGTCCAGAATGAATTTTATCAAGCTTTCAAACTTGTTATCAATGTACTCTTTAAGTTCTGTGGATAGATCTATGGAAGAGGAAGTGATCTTGTCCAAAATTATGGTGCAGCACTTTGTGGCTATAGTATTAGCCTAATCTGCAGATCTATTAGCTCCAGCCTTGCTTGTGCTTATTTTCTCAAGGATTGGCTTTACCTTGGAGAGGGAGACTTCTGCAACTAAGTCTGCAGTGGGGAAATCTTCCACTTTTTCTTCTATTTTCTTGATACTACCCTTAATTGCCCTAATTTCTCCCTTTAAATCCAGAGGCGAGAATTCTGCAAGGAGTACCTTTTCCATAGATTTTAAGTGTTTGCATATGTTTCGGAGGCTTTGTTTAATGTTGCTCTTCTCATGTTCCTCATGAGTAGCTTCTTGAAGGATTCTTAGTGTAGTGGAGATCTTCTTGGCTTTGGTTGGATTTACACTTGAAGATGGTATTTTGATTGGGCTTACAAGTGGAGTTTTTGATTCGGAGCTACTATCAGACCTGGATGATTCTATTTCAACTAATTCCTCTACTTTATCTTCCTTTTCTTTGTCTGATCGTTCCCCCCGGTTAGCCTCGCCCCTTGAGTCCACTCTAGGAGTGTGCTCTTGGGAACCCAAACTATATCCCTCCTCTGGAACTTTATGTTCCAGGTTAGACTGGTTATCCCTGGATACAGTTTGGGTTTGTGCATCTAGGTTGTCCTGTATTTCAATGGCATCACCAGCCGGAATATCATTAGTAGAAGGGATAGGTGGAAGAATGATTACCTAATTATTGGTTTGAAGATTTATGTTTGCTTCCTTATTAGACTCCGGTACCTCTTCATCCTATAGACTAGCACTATCCTCAGTCTCTACTCCCAATGCCTGTAAAGGACTTGTATCCACGATAATTTCCTGTCCCTGAATGGTGGAATCATCCTCACTATTCCCTCCAATTTCCTTTTTAGGACTCTAAAGCTCCACCATTTCTAGATCAACATTCAATAGATTATCAGGCAGAGGCCCTTATCTGGCTTGAAAATTAAATAAGTCCTTGTCATGGTACTTGGCTTCTTTAAGAAGCTCCAGATCCTTTGGTGCTATAAGGATTGGTGGGCAATTTGATTTTATTGCACCGGATGATCCTCCGGGTCCCTTTTTAGTCAAATGATTAATCTTTTGATTGTCTCACACAGCACACATTATTTCAGTGAATTGAGGATCTTCCGAAAATATATTGTCTTTAAGTGTTGGCCTTTAGGTGAACAACACAATATCCTTCCCTTTCCCGGATTCAACAGGACTGGCAATTTTAGGGGATGGTTCCCCAAAAGTTATACCGGCAGCAGGTTTCTTGAGGGAGAGTTTAGCTCTTGCTTTCTTAGCCTTTAAACCTTCTCTGAATATTAACCCCCTCTTCTGGAGTTGCCTTTTGGGGGCTGGTTACCTATCTCCGGTTTCTTCACTATCAGACCCATGGTCCTTTATTAGTATATCTCTTATGCTCCTTTTCTGCGCCTTCTTATAGCCTTCTCTAATTGCAGCAACAGCAACTGTAATAGTTTCTATTGCTTCCAACTTGCATACTAGTCTTTTCAACTTATTAGCAGCTTTAATTAGCCTTCCTCTTGGCTTTTTGGCTGGAGATTTGGCCATTAATTGGGTTAAGAATAAGGTGTCCTTATTTTACTCCTCAACTTCTGGCTGGATGTTGAGTTTCTTTTGAGCTCTAGGCTTTATGATTCTTGGTTTCTTAGCTTCTAGTTCTTTCTGAGCTTTACCCTTTCTGGCCTTGCCTTTCTGCTTCTTCTCATCCCTTTGTCTGACTGCCTTTGCTCATCCTACTCTTCTCCAAAAGATAGTTTTTGAAGTTTTTCTCCAAAATAGCCTTCCCATCCATCGGTTCTTCCTTTGAGACATCAATCTCATTCTCCATCAAAATCTTAGTAATGTGTCCTCTATGGCTATACCGGTGCTGTCTAATAAAATGAATCAAAACCACTGGCATGTTGACTATTGTGCTATTAGTCTAGTGCTGAAGAACACAGTGTTGAAATGAGGAGACTGTGGTAAGGTGTCCCTTTCGGATGAGCACAAACTTCGCTAGCACGAATTGTAGATATCTTGGGACCTTTGGCCAATAGGTGAAGCATTTATCTCCAAAGTACCTTGGTGGCAGCCACACTAATGGCTCTTACTTAACTTTATGCTTGTCTCCATCTGATCTCAATACTACTCCATCATTCTTCATCTTGAGATGAGTGGCAAATAATTCTGGAGTTAGAGCGATTACCTTTCCATCCATAATGATTCGAAGGGCGTCATAGTAGTTAAGAGCCCAGAGATTATCGTAAAATTGCTTTACGAACACCGGATAAGTGGATTATGCATAGTGAGGAAGGTTTCTAATCCTAATCCCTGAGAAGCTGATTGAATGGGTCAATTGAGAATAAGTAGTTGTCTCCTAGAAAGTCTGAAGGGACGACTGTATCTGAGGCAGTTTTCTTTACCGAAATGAAATTGGAGTCAACAAGGTCCTCCTTTTTGAAGACATTCTTTGAGGGAAGGATGACTTTAGGTTGAGATTTTGTGGGTGCCATTTCAATGTTTGGAAGAAATTTGGGGATTTAGGGTTCTTAGTTTTGGTTTTTGCAGAGTAATAGTAGATATGTACTTGATGAGGAAGAAAGGGATTTTTGGGAGGTTTATATAGAATTTCCAAAGTGAGGGTAATTTGGTAATGCGGATTATCCATAGTTTAACTATGTTGATGATGTGGCAGTTAAATATTTAAGAGAGAGATAAATGGCGTTTAACCGGAGAATGGGAATGTTTTATTTTTGAAACAACCATTTAATTTTACCGCGCGTATAGCACCCAATAAACGTTTGAAATTCGAAACGTGTTCAGTTACTTTTTAGCTCTTTTACTACCATTTATTCCTTTATGTTTGCTGATGTGGCAATATTCCTTTCGGAGTTGAGCTTTCTTCAATTCTTCTTCTCTTCTAGATTCCATGTCTTGTCAGGGATCCAAAATAACTTTGGAATTTCTTCTAGATTTTCTTTAAATTGGATTAGACATTCTAAATAACTCCCTTAGTTTGCTAAATTGATCTTTAATCATTGGCTTATTAAAGATATTTACTCTTTATTCATTAGTTAGAATGTTCACTAATGCAACATCCTTCTTTATTACATGATCCCGGATGAAATGATGCCTTATATTGACATGCTTCATCTTGCTATAGAGCACGGGATTCTTTGACACATCAATGACACTTTTGTTATTACACATCACATCCACACATCCGGACTGAACTCCATAATCTTCTAGTTATTGCTTGATCTAAAGGAGATGAGCCACACAACTTCCAGCAGCCATATATTCTACTTCTATAGTAGATAAGGCAACTGAAGTTTGCTTCTTGCTATACTATGATACTAAGAAATTTCCAAGGAAATGGCAACCTCTGGATGTGCTCTTTCTCTCAAGAGTATCTCTACCATAATCTGCATCAGTGAAGCCTTGAAGTGTGAAATCTCCATTACTAGGATACCATAACCCAACATCAGTGCTTCCTAGGAGATATCTAAGGGTCCTCTCTACTGCCTTGAGATGAGAGTCCTTAGGATTGGATTGATATCTTGCATAGTAGCAGACTATATAGTGTATGTCAGGCCTGCCAGGAGTCAAGTATAGAAGTGATCCAATCATTCCTCTATATAGCTTCTATTCAACATCTTCCCCTTCACAATCCTTGGATAGGACTGTATCTGATCCCATTGGAGTGGACATTTACTTGCTCTTGCCCATTTCAAACTTCTTCATAATTTCCTTGGTGTACTTAGACTGATTAATGAAAATTCCATCTGGACTTTGCTTGATTTCCAAACTAAGGAAGAAATTTAGTTCTTCCATCATGGACATCTCAAACTCCTTCTGCATTTGAGAGCTGAATTCCTCACATATCTTCTCATTTGTTACCCTAAATATGATGTCATCCATATAAATTTAGACTAAAATGATATCATCCTTCTTCTTCTTGATGAAAAGAGTCGTGTCTGCTTTACCCTGGATATATCTCTTGGATATGAGAAATGTAGCGAGTCTCTTATATCAAGCTCTTGGTGCTTACTTCAATCCATAGAGGGCTTTCTTTAGTTTATAGACATGATCCTGATATTTTGAGTCTTCAAATCCAGGTGGCTGCTTTACATAGACTTTTTCCTGGATAACTCCATTGATAAATACACTTTTGACATCCATTTGGAACAATGTGATCCCATGAATGATGCAAAAGCACATAAAATCCGGATTGTCTCCAGTCTTGCTACATGGGCAAATGTTTCTTCTAAGTCAATTCCTTCCTATTGATTGTAATCTTGGGTAACCAATCTTGCCTTGTTTCTCACGACCACTCCGAATTCATCTAGCTTATTCTAGAATACCCATTTGGTTCCAATGATTATCTTTCCTTTTGGAGGTGCCATTAGATCCCATACATCATTCCTCGTGAATTGACCTAGCTCTTCTTGCATAGCCATCGTCCAGCTTTCATCTCCTTCTTCATCTTGGAATTTCTTTGGCTCAATAAGAGAGACAAAAGCAGCATGGCTCATCATCAGATTGAGTTGATCTCTAGTTCTTATTGGATTTTGGACATTGTCCAAAAAGGCTTCAACTGGATGATCTCTGTGAGTCCGGACTTCCCTTAGTAGATCTTCATATTGGACTTGAGCTTGTTCTACTTCTGCTTCAACTTCTCTTTCTTGATCTTCATCGAAGTTTATATCATATGTGTAACGACCCGGTCCTAAGAGGGGTGGCGCCGGGGTAGAAGACCTGAGCAAAGAGCGGCCATGAAGGATGTCGTTGGGGACAGGAATGAACCGAATCCACACCCGAAAGAGAGAGTTTCGAGATTGTGCTGGTATAGGACAGCAGAATTGAGAACGGTTAAGGATTTCAAGGTTGTAATGGTATGGGACATTACAATTGAGAGAGACTTAAGAGATTTAATTGGTACTACCTATACAAACAAGGTGCACCTTCTTTTCGAGAGCCTACTCGGGATAACTCCAAAGTTGAACGTGCTTGACTTGGAGCAAATCTTGGGATGGGTGACCTCCTGGGAAGTAATTTCCAGGAAGTGAGCGAGTGAGGACAAAGCTCACTAGAAAGACTCGTGTTGGTTTGTGGGGGCAGTCGGTCGAACCCGGGGTGTTACAGTTTGGTATCAGAGCCAGCTCTCTCCCAGTACGGTGTGGTTCGGGGACGAACCAGGTGGAAGCTGGTGGGCCTGTAACGACCCGGTCCTAAGAGGGGTGGCGCCGGGGTAGAAGACCTGAGCAAAGAGCGGCCATGAAGGATGTCGTTGGGGACAGGAATGAACCGAATCCACACCCGAAAGAGAGAGTTTCGAGATTGTGCTGGTATAGGACAGCAGAATTGAGAACGGTTAAGGATTTCAAGGTTGTAATGGTATGGGACATTACAATTGAGAGAGACTTAAGAGATTTAATTGGTACTACCTATACAAACAAGGTGCACCTTCTTTTCGAGAGCCTACTCGGGATAACTCCAAAGTTGAACGTGCTTGACTTGGAGCAATCTTGGGATGGGTGACCTCCTGGGAAGTAATTTCCAGGAAGTGAGCGAGTGAGGACAAAGCTCACTAGAAAGACTCGTGTTGGTTTGTGGGGGCAGTCGGTCGAACCCGGGGTGTTACAATATGGATTAAGATTAACTTATTGCACTTCAGGATTAAAAGATATTCCTTCATCTTCTTCTTTGTACTTCTTGATTTGAAAAGAATCAGGAACTTTAGCTTCACTCTTTTCTCCAGAATTTTCAGCTTCCGAAATTTGATCTTTTAGAGTTGGACTTCTTTTTCCTACATGGTTAGTCTCATCAAAATCTACATGTATTGACTCTACTACAGTTTGGGTTCGTTTGTTGAAGACTCTGTAAGCCTTGTTATGTGTTAAGTAGCCAAGGAACATTGTTTCATCAAATTTGGGATCAAATTTTCCTAATTGCTCTCTATCATTCAGAATATAGCTATTACACCCAAAGGCTTTGAAATACCCAATTTTGGGTTTTCTTCCCTTCCAGATTTCATAAGGGGTCTTTTCTATGGTCTTTCTAATGAGATCTCTATTCAAAATATAATACGCTATGTTTATAGCCTCACCCCAAAATTATTTGGTAGACAATTCTCACTTAGCATTGTTCTTGCCATCTCAACTATGGTTCTATTTTTCTCTCAATAACTCTATTCTGTTGAGGAGTATGAGGTGCAGAGAAGTTGTGTTCAATCCCCTTGGAGTCACAAAATTCAGCAAAATGCTTATTTTTAAACTCTCCACCATTATCACTCCGGATACGTGCAACGCTTATGCCATGTTTTACTTCTATCTGGATGAATGTTTTTGAGAATTTATTAAAGGCTTTATCTTTGCTTACTAGTAAGAGAACCTAGGTATAGCAAGTATAATCATCCCCAAGACCATGGTGTATTCTCTTCTACCTAAACTCAGTGGTTTCATTGGACCAAAGAGATCAATATGCAAGAGCTCAAGTACTCTTTTGAAAGGAATGTAGGAGATAGAAGGGAAGCTTTTCTTATGTTGTTTACCTAATTGAGATGCCTTATATAGATGATCCTTATCAAAAGCAACCTTAGGTAGACCCACAACTAATTCCTTTTTGGCTAATTTAGACAGGAGGTTCAAGCTAACATGTCCCAACCTCCGGGGCCATAGCCTTGATTCTTCCTCTTTAGATACTAAATAGATACTCTTTTTCTCATTTTTAATATTAACTGAATAGACATTGTTTACTCTAGGTGCATAAAGAATGAGTTGATTAGACTTACTATCATAGATTGAGGAGCCTTCAGAATTAAATGTGACTTTCCTTCCTTTATCACAGAGTTGGGCTACACTAAGTAAGTTGAACTTCAATCCATCAACCAATGAGACATCTTCTATTTTTAATTCAGATCCAATGGTTCCATGTCCAATGATCTGTCCTTTTTTATTATCTCCAAAGCTCACTTTGCCTCCCTTCTTCCAGGTTAATGTGATGAAGGCCTTCTCATCACCTATCATGTGCCTTGAGCATCCACTATAAATTTACTAAGTGAGTTTATCTACTATAGAGCATACCTGGAAAATAGATCAAGTGGGTTTGGGTAACCAATCAGATTTGTGTCCTCTCGCCTTATCAACCATTTCAGGCCAAGGATTAACATCATCAAAACCATTTTTAAATCTACAAAATTTAGTAATATGATTATTTCTCCCATAAAACCGGCACCCTGAGATGGGTCTGTTATGCTTCTGCTTCTTTTCGATCTTTTCAAGATCCTCTTCCTATAGCTCCCTCTATATCTAGCTTTTTGTACACTTATAGATGGTCCAGTGTGTATCCAAAAGCTGGTTGGGGGTGCAATTTTTGCTCCATGATTCCTTCTTTGTTTAGCAGGTTATTGAGGGGACACTGCCTTAGCTTTTCCTTTTTGTGTAGCAGTGTATCTTTGAGCTTGAGGTTATCTTCTAACCTCTTTCTCCTTCTTGTTGGAAGGCTTTGGAATTTTCTTGGCAGCTTGCCTTGTATTTCCTCTTAGTTGTGAGGATTCGGATCTCCTTTTGGATGCTTCCTTCATTAGAGTTAGCTCCCTATCTAACCCTGTCAAGTTAGCACTTAAGATCTGAACTTGAGTTTTCAGAAAGTTTTCCTCCACCCTATCCATGTGCTTTATGGTTCTCATCATGTTGATGTCTTGTGACATAGCTTTAGCATCTTCAGCCAATTCTAGAATTTGTTGTTGTATGGATTTTATGGCTTTGGTGTTCTTTCTCACATTGTGGATCACCACCTTTAAAGCTCTAGCAAGATCAATGTTAGAAATAGAATTTGAATGAGAGGTTACCTAAGTGTTTGCTGATTCTAATTTTGAATCCCCAACTTTCTCAGTGTCTTGCATGGATGACTTTCTTTCAGGTTACTTTGCCTCTGAATCTATGAGTGCCATGAATGCATAATGAGTAGTCTCTTCTTCCTCTATTGAAGATGAGCTACAGCTTTCTTCACTATTGCTCCACGTGGCCACTATAGCTTTCTTCTTATATTTCTTTTCTTTTCTCAGCTTGGGGAATGTGGTTCTGAAATGCCCCTTTTACCCATATTCAAAGTAAGCAGCATCCTTTTCCGGATCTTTCTTTTCTTCTAGAGCCCTTCTTGGCTTATCCCTTCTTGAGGTGCCTTCCTTAGGCCTTCTTAATTTGAATCTTCTAGATCTTCTTTTATCCTTTTTCTTTAGAAATTTATCAAAGTATTTGGCTAGCATAGCCATATCTTGTTCACTATACTTTGATTCTTTTGGCTGCTTTTCTGATCCAAAAGAAGCTGATCTGGTAGAGTCTGCCTTAAGAGCAATGGCCTTCTTCTTTTCTTTCGACTTCTTCTCTTGTTGGCTGTATCTTTTCAAGGATAGTTCTTGAGTCAAAATATTACCAATGAGCTCATCATAACTATAGACGTTTAAGTCATGAGCTTCCTCAATTACAGTCTTCTTGTTATCCCACTCCTTGGTGAGACTCCAGAGCACCATCTTTACCATCTCTACTATGGAGACTTCATTTCCAAAAAATTTCATCTTATTCACTAGATTGATAAATCTAGTGTTCATGTTGTTAATAGATTCTTTTGGCTCTATCTTGAAAGATTCAAGTTTTTACTAGAGTAGATCAATCTTTGCTTCTTTAAATTCATTTATTCCTTCATAGGCTACCTCCAGCTTCTGCCTAATCTCCTATGTAGTCTCACATCTAGATATCCTATTAAATTCTATTGCACTAAGAGCACAGTGAAGCATGTTAATAGCATTTGTGTTTTCACGCAACTTCTTAAAATCATTTTCATACCATAAACTAGAGGACTTTCGGGTAATCAGACCCTCTACTTCATGAGTAGGCTCATATAGGTCATCTTTAATTACCAACCATGCTTGTATGCTTTATGCATGAATAAAGTTATTTATCTAGTTTTTCTAGAACATGTAGTGTTCACGGGTGAAGAGTGGAGGACGGGCAATGGACATACCCTTAGGAAGGAGCTATGAGTTTTGGAAACTCGTTTTGATATTTGAATCAAAATTTTGGACCTTTAACTTGAGATTGTGAGATCCCTAATTTTTTAGCACTAGCTCTGATACCACCTGTTGGTACCTGTACTTATGTTAATAAGATCAGAGGGGGGGTGAATGACCTTTTTTGCGGAAATAATGGACTTTCAATAAGTCTTGTGTATCGTATTTGAATTTTCTAGATATTTTGGATCCGGATGATCCAAGTAATGTAAATTGCAATAAATTAAAGACAAAGTAAAGAAAATTCAAACACAAGAGATTTATATTGGTTCAGCCCCGCCTACGTCCAGTCCTCAAAGGTTCCTTCCCTTGAGCTTTTCCACTAGTGTGATTTCTTTCCAACTGGCAAAAATCAAGCCTTACAGTTTGTCTCCGGATGGTACCCCCTTCGGAATGTAGGATATACCACTAAAAGCACCAACTCTTAGCTGAGTCCTCTTATCTTTAGCAGGATATACCACTTAGATTTCTACCCAAACCTAAGCTGAGTCCTTCAGGGAGCTCCACTTAAAGCACCAACTCTATGCTAGATCCCAATCTCAATACTCACCCAAGTATGAGATATTACACTTTGTTTTTCTCAAAGATTTTGGTTTTAGATATCCTCAAGTTTATAACTCACTTGGGAATCTTTACAAACTGATTTGGAAATGTTTGATTCTTGGAGGGATGTGTTTTCTAATTGCTTTAGCGAGTTCTCTTGTTAATTGCTTTCTTGAATCAACCAGCACATTCTCAACATGTAAAGCTTCCCTTTTATAGGCTTTGATCATAAATGTAGCCGTTGTGGGTCGGTGAGCTATAATTAAATCTTCACCATTGATCAAGTAAGATGTAGAGCTCCCGGAGCCATTGATCAATCAATTAGATAGAGATTTTGACCCGTTTGAATCCTTGGGATTGAGGCTGACAAATTGTTAGTGATCGTTTTCCTTGTATTTTAGTGATACACCAACTTATACCAGTATCTTTTTAGTGTGAGCTCTATGCGCCTTCTTATTGGTCTAGGTAAAAAAGGTTGTTACCTTTTTCTCTGTCCGGTGTCAGCCCTTTATCGTTTTTCTACAAAGTGCTAGCTGTCACTTTTGTCTTGCTTTAGGGAAAAGGATCTTTGACTTGGAGACCAAAATAATGGAGGGAATGGCATTTTTGGATCATTCTTTTTGTCAAGATAATTAAGTCTTTCGGATGTCTTCAGACTTAATATATCAGGATTTGTCTTCTTCCGGGTGCTTCTGCAATCCATTCTTCCAAATACTGTTTTGGGCGGTTCAAAGTTTGTTTCCTTTCCAAACTTTAACCGGATGTTTCCTTTTGTGTGCTTAGGGTCTTCTTGGATTTAAGAAATTACATAAGTCTTGTTTTATAAGTTTTTATTTTCTTCAAACTTGATCTGGATAGATTCTTGTTTGTTCTTCCGGATTATTATTTCCAATAATCTGATAGCTATGATCTTGTCAAGGACTTCTGAAAAAACACCATGAATATATTTTTAACCAGTCATAATATATTTTCATAGTCATTGATATAACAAAAGAATGCCCTTATTAATATAACTTTGTTCGCACAAATAAAACTAACTAAGATATATCGCCATAATTGCCTCTAAGGCATACATCATATCTAACAACAACTGAAATAAAATAGCAATTGTTTAATTCTTAAACTAGGCCACTAGGCAATTTGAGACTATATGTTCCTATAGCTTATGCAGCAACCCATGCTCCATTTCCAACTTGTAGGTCCAACTCTCCTTTAACCAGCCTTCTACGGCTCGGCAACCCCTGCACAAAAGTACAGATATGAGTACCACATCTAGTATCTAATACCCATATAGACTCATAAAGAACTATAGTGAAATTTTCAAACATGAACATACCTGAAGTATAAGCATCTTTCAGCTTTGTCTTCTCATGCTTAGAAAATGCAGCCATCAGCCGATCTACTCTCATTGAAGAGAAAGATTTAGGCATAACATGATTTCTCTTACATTATGTTGCTTCATAAGTCTTCTTTTGACTTTTAAACCTCTCATCCTCTTGATTTTAAGGTCTTCAGCCACGAGTTGATCCTCCAAATCCTTTCAAAAATGATTATCAACTTGTTCGAGCATGATTTGGAATAATCCATAGTCACAACTTTTAAAGGAAAAATATGATTTGAACATATCATACATCTCACTTTTAGAATTATTCGTTTTAAGTCTTCCATACAATATATAATTCCAAATTTTCTTAGCTCTTCTGAATTGTCGTACATATGTATAACAAATTCAACTGCTGAAGAGTCTTTTCCCATCCCCGCATAATGCATGAAACTTTCTAGTTCACCAAGTACTGGGAGATTTAGAAGCAATGACTCTAAGTCTGCTCCTAAGTACAAACCCTATTATTTAGGTAGCATAGCATTGACCATGAAGTTTTGGACCAACTTACAATCATTTTGATGCTTCCTATAATCATTCATTTCGCAAGCAAAGGCATTTGTACTGAGATGCTCAGGATGTGGGTTTTCTAGAACGTAATTCGAAGAATTGTTTTCAAGAACCATTGTCAGTACCTCGAACCACTCCATGAAGTTCTAGCCAGTAAATTTGATTTTGTCAAGTGGACGAAAATTGATAAAAATATCTAGAGGATACATATTCAACCTAGATATAAGAAAAGAATCATATATTTAGACTTAGTTTTGTACATCCATCTAATTTTAAGGTCTTTGAATTAAATATATTATCTTACTATTTTAATAAGGATTTTTGAAAACTCAATAGCCCCTTTTATTGACTTTCGGGAAACATGGTCCAACCATTTTCCTTAGTAAGAAGCATCCATAACTCATTTAATCTAACCCCCATTATCACGAGTCAATCTAACTTAAATAATTATGATTGGATCATGTCCATTTGCATCTAATGCAATTTCTAATCCATTCGAGTTCCAACCAATGGACGTGCATAACCATTTCTATGACTCCTCAAATGATGTTTCCAGTTCGGCATTAGCTTCGATATTACGGACAAGTAACTTAGTCCTGTTAAGACTTAACCCTAACTCATTCATGTGAACAGATAATGTTAAAGAAGAATACACGCATTGCATGAATAATTCATTTGATGAAAAGGTCCAAAAACACATTCAATTTTTAGGAAGACTAATTTGGTCTTAATGTTTTAATGAGGATTTATTGGTGCAACTTGTCTCGCTTAATCTAGAACTTATACATGAATATGATTATAAAACTATAACTAATTCTGAGATATAAGGATTAGTAGGTCCAACCTAGGGGTCATGCTCAAGTGGTAATTCATAATCATTACATCATGCCAAGACTCCACATAGCATGCAAAATAAACAAGGGTGTTCATTATTTCAAGTTCTTGCACCTATGTCTATAAGTTTTATTTTAACAATTTAAACTTTCATTGTAAAAACATTTAATGAATCCAATTCATTATACTAAAAATCAACTAATTCCTAACAGTCCCTCTTGGTACTTATAATCTAGTGCCAATGGAGATTCCCAAGTAGGAGAGGCCTCCTTAAAGTGGATGAGAAGCCAAGTCCAATCCTTGCCATAATAACCATGGGCCCATCTGACTCACTCGATCGTAGACCATTAAATTAAAGATTTTGTTCTTTTCTAATTTAAAAATTATTCCACTTAATTCAAAAATTCAAAGCATTAATAGTCTCAAGTAAAATATTATCAATTCTTAGATAACTACCCTGACTAAGTTTGAGCAACACTTAATCTAGCTAAGTTTGAGCAATACTTAATCTAGCTATTACAACATTTTCTATTGCGAAAAATAAATACCTAGGCACGAAAAAGCATACACAAAAATATTTCATAGAAAATTAGACCTAGCATACTTCTAGTCAATCATACAATCGCATTAGGCAGGTTCTGATACCAGGATATGTTGGTCTAGATACCCGGGGTTGAATATGCAAAATAGGCATGGAGGAATTTCAAAAATTTATCTAAGTCAATGAACTCCTAAGCGTGGCATGATTGACAACATAAAATCGTCTACAATTATTCTAGATCATAAACACTCATAAAAGGACCTAATAATAATTTAACCACTTACCAGTTAAAGCATTTCCCAATGTCGGTTGAGTGACCCCTACCTTTCGTTCACAGACTCCAAAGTAGAGCCCTTTATAATTGATCCACACAAGCACCACCAACCAAAACCTTCTAAAAAGGTAGAGCCAAAAATCTATTAGAAGATAGTTAGATCTTCCTAATAATTTATTCTAGAAGAACTTCCCTTAATTTTCTAATTCAAAGTAAATATTTATTTCGAAAGATTACTTGAGAGAATCCTAAACAACTAAGAGAAGGAAGAGAGAATGTGATGAAAAACAAGAGAAGAGCTCTATTTATAGTGGTTAGGGAAAATTAAAAGGATAATTTAATCCCACCCTTAACCAATTAGAATTAAATAAATAAGAGCAATTTAGTTAAATCCAAACTAAAATAGAAATAGTAACAAACTCCAAGATTGGGAACCTGCTTAGGGAGCAAGCTCTCCAGTCCTTTCAAGTCACTGTTGGCTGGCGGCCAGCAGTGGGTTGGGCCTGTAAGAGAGCGCAGGCCCAACAGCCTTACGCAGCCCACTTATGGATTGCGCATTGTACATAGTGCGCAGCATATGTCGCACACCTTGCACCCTGCGCAAGCCCATATGGTCCGGACACTTACACGGCCCACATGAGCAGGCACAACGCGTTGTGGGCTACCACAAAAATCTATTAGAAGATAGTTAGATCTTCCTAATAATTTATTCTAGAAGAACTTCCCTTAATTTTCTAATTCAAAGTAAATATTTATTTCGAAAGATTACTTGAGAGAATCCTAAACAACTAAGAGAAGGAAGAGAGAATGTGATGAAAAACAAGAGAAGAGCTCTATTTATAGTGGTTAGGGAAAATTAAAAGGATAATTTAATCCCACCCTTAACCAATTAGAATTAAATAAATAAGAGCAATTTAGTTAAATCCAAACTAAAATAGAAATAGTAACAAACTCCAAGATTGGGAACCTGCTTAGGGAGCAAGCTCTCCAGTCCTTTCAAGTCACTGTTGGCTGGCGGCCAGCAGTGGGTTGGGCCTGTAAGAGAGCGCAGGCCCAACAGCCTTACGCAGCCCACTTATGGATTGCGCATTGTACATAGTGCGCAGCATATGTCGCACACCTTGCACCCTGCGCAAGCCCATATGGTCCGGACACTTACACGGCCCACATGAGCAGGCACAACGCGTTGTGGGCTACCACAAGCAGCCCGCTTGCGCGTGGCCTGCAGGCCATGTGCAATACTGCTTATACAGTGCTGCCTTGGGCCGCGCACAGGCACTATGCGTATACTACATGTGCAGGCCCACTTATGCAAGTTCCCCGAACTCCGCTATTTAACCTGAATTCCTATTTACCCTTTTTATTTAACCTCTCATTATTTTTTGGTTCACTAGTCTAACTAATAAAATGGTCCAACCATTCATGACTCTTCTAGATTAGACTTAGTCTAATAGTTCTTTACATGGCTCGGTTGTAACTCAAAGTGTGTGACCTTATAGGATCCCATAATATCGAGTCGCTAAAGTTTGACTTACCTTAACTTCCTCTCTTAGGGATTGACTGGCTCGGAGTACCATACCATTGTGGACTCTGATGACTTTGATCGGTCAAAGTGGCTCTCTAGCAAAGGGCATATGACCCCTTGATATTCGAAATGTCACATGCCTATGACTTAATCTCGGTTCTGCAATAGTATTATTACAATTCATTCCTTCTAACAACGGTTAAGTATCATCTGGTTTCTTGGACTATGTTTAAGTATTAGTCCACTAGTAGCCTTTAGAGGCCACCCTAGTAGCTTAGTCTTGCTGCTAAAGTACACCACTCAACCATTTTAATGTGTTGACTAGGATCCCATCCTATCAACTCATACTCTAATTAGAGGTTTACGAGTGGGTCACTTCTAACAAGTGACCAAGGTACAACTCCCTTATATTGCTATACTGGAGTGATAAATTCCTTCTTGACTACTTAGCTTACTAACGGACAGATATTAACTATACCCGTAATCATCCGTATCACCCAATCTATAGGATTCTTAAGTATGATCCAAAATATAGCAATACTTGAACAAGGTAACCAGTATCTCAGGTCTAAGGATATTTGTATTTCTATTGCTATAAGATAAAACACTAACACATAATATAGACTACCGAGTGTTGTCTTATAGCGATCTCCAATGTATTTCCCTGAATACATTCATGTGTTAAGCCAAGGTACCACCCTTCAGCATGGGAGATATGTTGCTTGAATCTAATTCAAGGAGTATGGCGGCACCCTCTAGTCTATCCTATTTATCAATGTCCAGTCTTGATGATACTATGACTAGGGATATTTAGACAAATCATACTTACACACGGACCAGTTCTCACCCTACATAGTCCCACTATACTCTTGCAATCTATGCTATGATTTTGTCAAGGACTTTTGCAAACACATCAATGAATATATTCTTAACCAGTCATAATATATTTTCGCAGTCATTGATATAACAAAAGAATGTCTTTATTAATATAACTTGTTTGTATAAAATAAAACTAACTAAGACATATCGCCCAAATTGCCTCTATGGCATACATCATATCCAACAAGATGTACATCTAAATTATGAATACATCCCCAGCCAAAGAAACTACTACTTAACAGACCATCTACTCCGTTTTTTATTCAGCTTGGTTTCTAGGAGAACTAACATCTCCACCTTATTAAGAGTACAAAGCTCCCTAATATACTTTTGTTTGCTGATCTTTTTCAGGCCTCTGGTGTTCTAAATGAGAAGATAACCCATGTGAATCTTGAAAAAGGGGGACTATTGGAGGACAGAGCAATAACATTGTTAGATAATGAGATATTACTTCTTTTGATTGTTTACTTAAGTGTAATCCAAGTATCTTCCCCCCTTCCACTAATAACCTTAGGCACAGGTTGCACTGCAGATGGGAGTACCTTGATCTCTTTTCTCTTATCCATCACTTCTACTTCTTGTTCCTTCACCTGTGTAGCAAGGACTGGTTCTTTTTCTTTCCAAACCATCTATTTCTTCTTCCTACAATTTGCTTTAGTATGTCCATAACCCTTGCAACAACAGAATTTCGCAAGGATCCAATCATACTCTACCGATTGACTAACCAATTGCCCGTATTCATTGACAAATTGGACCTCTTTCAGAACAACACCACCTAATTCCACCTCAATTAGGAATGTCGCAAAGTTTAACCAAGTCCAGTCTTTGGTAATTTTATCTGACATCAGAGGTTTCCCTGACTGCTAATGGCACTAAGCGATTTCTTGCTCCAGTATTTAACTGGTAATCGGGGGAATTTAGCCCAGATAGGAACAGAAGTAATGCCCGAAAGAGCATCTACCTCCCCTGTCCATGGTTGAACGACCAAAGGTCTCTTATCAAAGAACCAAACACCGTGCTCAACTATGGCATCTCTAGCTTTTTCATCGCAAAGTTTCACTAAAAACTAGCTATTATCCAATCGCAACGCCTTTTCAACACCAAAAACAGACCAAATACGATGGATAAAGCCTTCGAATACCTGGACAAGAGGTTTAGATCCAAGGATGGCACAAATGATAGAGCCATTCCAGTATTCCGTCTATTGAACCACGCCCTCTGGATCAATAATACAAATCTTCTTGCCTTCTTTCACGATTGGAGGAATAAATGAGAGCTTCTCGCCAACGAAGTTTGACATATTTGTTCTTGTGGACTATAGAATCTTATTTACTGTCGACTGTTGTGACACTTTTTTTGCAAATACTTTAGGATGTATAATTTTTACGATAAAATACATAAACTTCGTTCTTCGTAACATAATGATAAATGAATTTCAAAATTTAACATAAAGGTATACAAATTTAATAACTTTGGTTGTTAAATGTCATTCTGGCCATTATATTAGCAAATGATTAAGTTAGTGTACTTTTATGTTAAGTTTTAAAGTTTATGTATCGTTACATTAGTGACATCAAAGTTGATATACTATTGACGATTTTAATCCCATAATTTTTATCCGCAATTACCATATAGTTGCTTGGAAAGTATGATTTAGTAAACTTCATAATCTTGTAATTGTTTCGGAATTTGGGGTTAATAGGTATATATAGAAAACTCATATGATCAATGTGTTAAAAAGTTATTCAAGTTTATAATGAAAGTAGCACCCCTTGCGTCCCACAATTTATATAAGTATATATCAGCATTTCTAGGCTGAATGTGTAAGACGCTCGCATGACAGAACATGTAAGTTGTACACAAGTTGTTTGACTTCTCATACGATATATCCCACTATTATATTAGTTTTCACATTTCATAAATCCCCCAGAGAACTCGATGATAAGCCTAAACTGAAAAATTCTCAAAGCAAACAAGATCACTAGAATTTCATCAAAATAAAATCCAAGACAAACAACAACGCTAGAACTAAAATAAAATCCAAGACATTTCTAAGACTTTCATCATCCAAAAACATCTACAAATAAAATATCATTTTCATGAAGAATATGAATACAATTGCGCAAGAAGTTTTATTTTCTTCGGAAATCAATACAATATGCTCTTTGTCCCTCCAGAGAGGATGATTGAGGGCTTTTTTGCTTCTATATCTTGCTCATCAGACATTTCCTGTGTTTCAACAAATGAACAAATTAACTATACAAAAACCAGCTCCTCATGCATCACTTAGCGGCAAAACCCGTGACAATCAAATTTAACCAAGGCTTTTCAGATTATAGGGTAAAACTACACGCCAATTTACATCTTAAGGGGAGAGGGAACTGGAAAAATTCTGTGTAAAAACACGTTTTTTTTTTTTGGCTTTCGTCTCTGAATCCCGATGTTGAGCCTTTTCCTTCGAGATGTGCAAAGTGCGGCAATGCCAAGTAGTAGTATAACGGTTACAGTGAACAAAACTCGGTATTTACATTTTCACTAATCTTCTATAGCTCCAGCTCCTGAAGATCGTCTCCAATACTGGTGCTTCTGTTCATCTGCATATTTGGCATGAAAGGTGATGCCGGTGGGGGGCTAAATGGGCTGTTGAAGCTTCCACTCCATGAGGCCGTTCGTCTTGAATGAGATGAAAGGGTAGTATTGCCATTTATGCCCTCTTCGTTTGATGAAATATTGCCCATGCTTGGGAACCTTTGCATATTCATTTTTTGAACAGACAATGTATATTCGAAGGAGTTGGCAATAGATGTTGAAGGGCTTCCGGCAATTTCACTGCCTTCTTGCATGTTTTGTGCGTCGGTTTCTGTAGAGATTTCACTTGGTGGAAGACTGGGAACAAAAAACTTAGCATTTAGAGGAGCAGGAGGTTTGACAGCTTGAACAGGAGGCGACTGGAATAATTTTGCTGTGTTTCCATCGCCTTGATTGAAGGTGTCAACGTACCTGCCAAATGCCATTGAAAACAGATAACAAATTAAGGAGTTCGTTCATATCCTTTGGCCATATACATGTTTACCCTCCAAATTGGCAAGGTTTGCCAAGTGCCCCCCTCAACTCACACATGTCCCTACTGACCCCCTCAACTTGGAAAAATTGCACTCACGGCCCCTAAGTGCCATGATGTGTCAGCTTATTGTTGGAGAGAGAAATCAGAAAAATGATATCTATGAAAAGTCAAACCAACCAGAAGCTGATACGTGGCATCCCATGGGGCTTGCAAATGCAGTTTTGCCAAGTTGAGGGGGTTTTTAGTAGGGACTTCTGTGAGTTGAGGGTGAAAACTGGCAAAATTTTCCAATTTCAGGAGGTAAAGATGTATTATGCCTATCCTTTTTCCATAGTTTTTTTTCTTCTATAACACTATTTCAATGCAATCTGTAGGAAAGCCAAGGACAATTACCTTGCTCGTACACCCATCCTCCCACGAGCTGAGAATTGATTTGAATTATTAGGAATGGGCGGAATCCCTGAAGAATGGTCCGTAGGGGCTGCGCTTTTAAATGTTGGGCTCCCGGTTTGGGGAGGAGATCCGTCACTCTTGAGCACAGACTTCAAGTTGTAGTCAGGCGTCCCGTTCTGGAAGGCAGCAGTAGTTGGAGGAGGTGCCAAGGCTGCTTCTTCGGCTGGGGAATCAGCGCCTTCCTCTACCCACCTCTTTAGCTTTTCGTCATAGTAGAATTTGTTCTTCTCACCCAACTTAGCCTTTCGAAATGCAAACAATTATCACTAACAGGATAACCAATATTATAAGAATAATTACAATAATGATAATGATAATGATAACAAAAAACCTGTTTATCTGAACGGGGCCTTGAGAGTAACCCAACAGTCTTTTGCAAAAGATGCGTACCAAACCCAAAACGGCCAAAACGAGATGCTGTGCCAGAAGCTGATGTTTTGCCTTGTGAATTAGGAGAGGTTTCCTTAGATCCGTCAACCTACATAATAAACATTAACATAAAGAAATCCGCAGAGGAAATTTTATAACTATGTACGATTTAATTACGAACCTGTCTTGGAGTTCTACCAATATCTGGCTCAGAAACACTTCTGTTATGCATTTTCAGTCTACTGCTATCACCACCAGTCCATTCACTTATCCGCTCCACAGATTCGGAAGACATTAGTGATGATATTGCCATTGTTGATTGACTGGCTGATACCCGAGCCACCATTGGTTGCTGATGACTTTGCAATACTTGTGATGCTGATGGAACAGGTGGCGGTAGACCACCGCGTTGGGGTGTTGTATGATTGTCAACAAAAAAGTTGAGCAATTTACCAACAAACTTAGCTGGAGCTGAATTTGAATATCCGCCCTGCACAGGGAATACATGTTAACAACAGGGAGCAAAGAAAGCATGAATTATATCATACAAATAACAAAACTTATTTGAGAAAAAACAATATATAAAGAAAGGGAAAAAAAACCTGCTGATGGGTTCTAATCCTGTCTTCAAGGGATGATACTAATACTTTCCAAGTTTCTACTTCTGGTGATCCTCGGCCAGTTTTAAGAGATTTTAGAATTGCCTGGCAATACCTGATTGAACTTGCTACATTCAGAAAACAGAAGGAAGAATTACATGAAGCGAAAATTTTCACACTCTTACTTTAAGGAATCGGAAATTTTGCCAACTTCAGCCAGCATGTATGCATATACCAATTTATACGGCTGAAATGGTAACAATACAAACTGGGAGTTCCCAAGCACCTTCGAGTATTCATACAACTCAGTTCTCTGTCCATATATCCATCAAAGAAAATTAGTAACATTCCTAAAAACGCACTATTTACAAAGACAAATTTCATTGCATAACATATATGGTGTTTTGTTCACATATCAGTTCAAATTTGATTAATCATTCACACAACTATAAAACCAGCACCCAGTCCCCAGTCCCAAGTCCCAACCCACAATAACAACAACATTACCCCAGGCCTAACAAGGCTCCCACACAAGCGGGGTAAGGGGGTCGGGTGTACGCAACCTTACCTCTGTAATTACAGAGAGGTTGTTTCCAATCGACCTTGAAGTGGAGTTGCAACAGCTATCCGTGACTTCACAATATAAGAAGCTCAGACAGTTTAATGAGTCATATGTGTATATTAAGAAGCACTACCACATCAACAAACAAAACAAAGATTAGCCTATACATATGGAAGTTGGAACTTTGTGCATGCATTACAAAAGAGCCATAAGAACACATCAAGGATCACCTGAATCGCTTCTGGACTAACATAAGTTCGAGGATGCTTCCAGTGATCAGCACCAATAAGACAGAGTCTTGCACTGTCTGAATATGATTCAAAATTGGCTTCTGCCACTAAGTAGCAGATGTGTGCAGCAGTAATCTAAATCAAATCCAAGCAAGGTTGAGTGAGCAACTGTAGTTGAAACCTGCCAAATAGATAAGAAAAGAAGATAAAATACCTCACTTCTTTCCTTCCATAAGCAATCTCCAAGATGTATGATCACAAGCTCGTCATCTTTTGTTCTGTTTGCGGTTATTACAGCCAAATTTTCTTCCCAATCATCAAGCATGCAATTTGCCCCAAACTGCATTTCATTGTCAAATATTCATAATTAATTCTGAATGTATGTTTTAAGACACTTGTAAATACTTTCCTTACATCAGGCTTTTACATGGGAAATAAATGTCAAGTGAAATGAAATCACAGCGATATTACAGGTTTATCAAGCTACTGAGTTCTTAAAACACTTTAAAAGCAAAAAAAAAAAAGATGATTATAAAGTTTTGATACAGAAACTCATTACAAAGGGTTGCGGATCAGCAAGAATTCACCAATACAACTAATGGGGGAAGAGGGGGGTCGTCTCTTTTTTCTAATAAGAAACTCTATCTTTACAGCAGAACTTTTCTGACTCAATTCTTTTATGCCGAAAACAGTTTACTTCCCATAGTACAGATAATCAATGCTTAATACAGTGGTATATTGTAAGAAGCTACATGGCAAAAAAATTACCTGGATTGGCTGCTGTGACATTGCACCAGGAAGACCACTAGCACTAGTGGTCTCAGTAGAAAATACAGCTGCTGGTTGCCCAGCAATTAGCAGGCATAATGTCCGCAAAGGAGATCCTGCCACAAGCTGTTGAAGTGCCATTTGCTTGACAGTATCAACGTAGAACTGCCAGTACAACCAACAGACAAAAGCAAACCAAGCTGTAAATCTTCCATAAACTTGTTACCTACGGAATAAATCAAAGTCAGTAAAAGTGCAATAAGTAAAAACCTGATCACCAAGTTGTGTTGCAAGCACGAGTGCAGGTCCCCACAACTGTCCTTCCTGGGCACATTGTAAAGCCTCTCGTTTTCTACCAGAAACCAGAAGTTTTTGTACCTCTGATGCAGTTGCCTAAAATACAAAAAAATGTTTTGAATACGGCAACCCATGTAGGACAATAATTCAAGATTGCCAAGTGCATAATATTTATACCCGAATTTGTCCTTCAGATGGCAAGCCCTGCAAGCATTGGCTTAAAGGTCTGTAGTTACTGAACTGTGTGGCATTCTTACTGACAGATGCAAAAAGCTTAGCAACTGCTGTTTCTGGAGCATTGCTCTCCTATTTAAATAGCAGCATCACCATGACAAGAAAGATGTGAACATTTCATTTCTTATAAAGAAATCATTACATTGGGACAAAAAATGAATATCAGGCATAGAGGAAGCTAACCAATTTATTCTCATGGATTTGAAATATTATAAATTTGCAAGAAACAACCAGGTAGTGACAGAACAGAATGCTTTAAAAAAATATACAGAATCTCCTTTGGCAAAATAATTTTGGGTTCCCCAGTATGTGACTCAACCTCCTTTCTATTTTAGTGCTTCAATACCCTAATATGCTCTCAAGTGTTCTTCAGCCAAGTCTACTTTGCTTGAACAACTTTCAACAATGCACCAATCCCATCTATTTCTAGAGAAACATCATATGAGGACAAAAAAGGCTATATACACACTGGAAAAGGAAAAGGTTGAAAATTTACGGGGATGGGGAAAGGCGAGTAAAATGTATGCATTTCTTGTTCAGGAATGAAGGAACCTTTTATTCGATGGAATATTGGAAGGGAATCAAAAGAAGTCAAGTTAAATTTGGAAGTTACAAAAGTATATTTAGAAAATAAAAAAATTTTAACTAAGCACTCCAATTTATATTTCTAATTCGTTACTACCTAATATCTACACCCTAATTAACGGCATAATTACATTCCAGTTTTTTGTTTTAAAAAATAGAAGGAGCTTACCCGTCCTCCCCAAACTATCTGTAAATGTAAGAGAACCTGAAAAGTTCAGTTTGAGTTTGGGAAAAGGGAAGGGGGTTAAATTGTAACTGGACACAGGATTAGCCCATATGCCTCATACATGTAACATGTCTCGTTGTATGATGTCATCATTGTGTCTATAAGCATTTTCCTTCATTCGTACCAAAGTAACCAAACAATGCCTCAAGTAAAATAAAAAAAAATTGATATATGTCCACCCAATATATCTTAAGAGGAACCTAATGAAGTAGAAGCTGTGTCAATAAGTGTTTGTTACGACACGTTACAGTAATGAAACAGAAGAGTTTATTGTGCCAAACAACTTCTACTCAGAAAATAAAACGCACTTTTATAAACTTCAAAATCAGTCATTGTGTACATATTCAAGGTGACATGCATAACACTTCCTAAGACAATACACAAAAATGCAATATAAGCACATCAATATCAACAGTATTATTTCCTATTTCATCTAATACAGCCTTGTCTGAGTAGAAATATCAGAAAGATTCATGTGTACCTTAAACTTGAAGTCAATAAAGCAATAAAATTTAATTCACAATAGCAGCTACTCAAAAAAGAAAACTGCGACTTACCTCAATAGAAGCATCAGTGCCGAAAGGAGACCGAAGTTTTCCGTAATGTTGGCATGCTATTTTAAGTAAAGAGAGTAGCAATATCTGTACTCTAGTTTTTCCATAATCCATGACACCTGATTCACATTTGGCAATCCTCTCATCAATCCATTTGTGTAACTCTTTACTTCCAGCATTCCCTCCCACCAGCGGACCTGGAAAGGACGCTTGGCAAAGGGCATGAAAATAATTACAATTGTTTCCTCCACTTGGAACATTGGTACTTACTGAGACAACCTCCATCATATTTAGGATAGACACTGAGCCAGTTGGAAGTACCTTCATTCGAGAAAAGTAAAAAAAAATCACAATTAGGCTTTTCGAATGCTTAGGAGAATTAGTCAAAACGATAGAGCTCTTTTCTTTTCTCAAGATATCAACACAATTATCAAATTTTCAAAAAGTTATAATTCTCTGTATCTTCTAACAACCATATGGATCAAAAGGGAGAAAGAAAAATATGGAAGAGACGATTGCAGTCCCCTCACCTGACCAAATGATGAGTTCCCAAAAGAACTTGAACTGGTATCTTTCATTATTATGAGCTTCCCACCAAATCCAAATGTAACTAAGGCATGTGGAGGACGGCCAGCAGATGATCTCCCAGTGTTGGGTGCATAAGAAGACTGCTGACTGCTATGAAATGTTTGCTGAGCAGCATTTACTGGTTTTCGACTGCTGTAAAAATCATTCATTATGTTCATTTGTTCATTCTGAGTCACATTTCCCTGATGATACTGCGGGCTGATACCCGCTTTAGGCATAAAACTTTGAGATCCAATAAAGCCATTAGCCTCTGAATGATACGAATTCTGTGATTGCTGGTTCAAAACAGAATTTGATACAAAATCACTCCTAGCAACAGTTTCAGGTTGCCACATATTCAAATCTTTCTGATTGTGGTTTCCATAAGACTCACCCCACATGCCATGCTGACCCTGGCTATCATAGCCTTGTGATCCATACTTGTCAGTCGGTTCATATCCACGATAAACACTGCTATTATGTTGTGAGTATGTATCATTAACAGCAAACTCATTTTGCGTTGACTGATCAATGTTTTGAACAGTTGTTGAATGAGCTGTTGCTGAATAGCTTTCGAGGGAGCGCCATTCTCGCACAATTGTATCATAATACCAGCCAGGATATTGGGGATCAAAAATCATATGTTCAGGGTAACCATTAGCAGTCCCCTGAGGTACCTGATTCCAAGTAGATACAGTTTCAGATGTGCCAGTATCAGCCACAGTTGCCACTACAGATTGTGAAGTCTGCTGCAAATAAGTCAGCTCTGAATTCCCATCAGAAACAGCAGCCATTGCATTCCCTTCAGTTAAGTTGAAGCTCTCCTTCAGATATTCTACCGTGCCAAAGTCATCCACTTGATACCACTGCCCAGTATTGGTATCATATTTCCACCCAGGATACATACTCTCCCAATACTGACTGCTATTCATATCCTGCCCATTTGCAGTGTCGTCAACAATAGATTCTTCAATGTTTTGCGGACCGGCTTGATATTCCATAAAGTTTTGCATAACAGCCTGATAATCCTCAACTTTTTTATCACCAGCTTGATATTCATCAAACTTTTTAGCACCAACTTGAAATTCGCCATGACTAACTGAATTATGCAATCCAGCACCAGCCCTGTTCTCCAGATTGGCACTTTCATTAACCTTCCCAGGAAATGCCTCTGGACTATCACCCAACTCACTGAAAAAATCTGAATATGAACCAAATCCATGATTTCCATTCGGCACAGAGTTAGCATAAAATGAACTCCAGCCTACCTCTTTAACCCCTGATTTTGAGGATTCAATAGCGTTACTGACTTCAGAATCTGGTACAACTTGAGATGATAAAGCATCATTATTTAAGTCGATGACATTGCTCGGTTCCAAGGAGGACAATGAATCCAATGCATTACTTTCCTCTGCGTCGACAACAGATGTCAAATCACTCTGGCCCCTCTCCTTAGCATCGCCATCAACGGCTGAATCCTCAATATTCAGATTAGAAATCGCTTGAGCTTCATCGGAATCGCTTCCCTCGGCAAGCTTAGACAAAGAATCGTTATTGGTAGGCCCGAAATCATCATCCACTAACTTGTCAAAGAAATCCTCATCTGTCTGATCCTCCATTGCAAGAAATGGAGGATTGGAAGCCATAGAAAATTATACCTATAAAGCTAACGATCTACACAATTTTTACCTAAAAACCCTCTAATTATCCTCAATTCACAGCCCTACTCCTCCAATGCCTCAAATTTCGAGCTGTCATAAAACAAAAAACCTCGAGATCCAAAAATCGAAAACCTAAATCAGAGCCAAATAACAGCGACAACAGCGAGATCTAGGGTTTATGAGATCTCAGTGCAATCGAAGAAGCATAAACAGAGATGAAATACACAAAAATTAAACCAGAATCGAATGGAATCTCATTGCATTAGATTCGAAGGACTGAAAAAAACGGTTATACAAGTAAGTAGAAACGGAAAAATTAGTTGAATAACTTACGATCCAGGTAAGAATTTGCAGGAATGAAAACGAAAAAGATGCAGCGAGGGAGGAAAAATGAGAAAGCGCACCAAACCAGGGGAATGGAACTCTGTATTTTTCTGGTTTCTTTGTTTTATTATTGCTGTTTATTTACCATTAATTACTTTGCCCCATTAGATTTTCCGAATCTAATAGGTTAGAAATAAATTGAAATTAGTTAAACGGAGTTAAATTGAATTGAACTTATTTTAGTATAAATTTATAATTATGTCGAATTGAACTGAACTGAACTGCATTTAACTGTAATAAATTGAATTAAATTATATTGAACTAAACTATATTGAGCTGTAGTCCAAAAAAATAAGGCCTTAATTTGAATAGCGTTGTTAAAGATCGTCGAAAACTACTTATTATAGTCGGTAGAGGAGACATTTTTGCATTTACTTAAAAATTAAAAGAATTTGGCACTCGAGTTTCTATAGTGCAGAGGCATTTTTTAAACACGCCCACCATCAATGAGGGGTGTTTCCTAGAAACAGCCCCCTTATAGCGGAAACATTTTACAGAAATGTCTCTGCCTTATCATTTTATGGTGTTTAAGGGTTGTTTAATTATAAGAGTAAAGTCATTTTTTACGTTGATTGTAAATAAGTAATTTTTTACTATATTTAACACCCCAACAAACCCCTACCTTATTATTTTAGGATTTTTAAGAGTTGTTTAATTATAAAGATAAAGTCCTGTTTATACTAACTATAACAAATAATTTATGACCTTATTTAACACCTCCATAATTTTTTTTTGATAAAATTTAACACCCCATAATTAGAAGTACTCTCCTCATTTTTCTTTCTTTTATTTTGTTTTGGAAATAATTAAAAGCATTTTTAATTTAACACTTATAACTATAATTTGATGTTGAAAAAGATAAAAAATGGTTGTTGAATGATTTCCTAAATACCTCTTAATATGGTTTTATATAGTTGTTGATATCGATTATTGTAATTTATGTTAGCTATAATTAATACGTGCTTCTTATTACCGATAACTTTTTCTCGCCCAAATTATTAAAAGTAATGACATTTTAACATCATAACATTTAAATATATAATTTGACGGAGAAAAAGTGAAAAAAAAAAGTAGTTGTTGGTAAGTTTTCATTATACCCCTTAATTTTTTCATTCTAAGTTTAAAACATAATGCTCCACAAAATAATTAATTTATATAATGTGTCTACAATTTTTCTTTTTAAATGTTGTTTTAGTAAGAATGTTTGTTATTACAATGAATTTTTTAATTTCAACCAAGCATAAAGAGAAAAATAAAGAGAAAATATGTTTTATATAGGCTCTCTCTCTATATACAGAGAGAAAAAACAAAAGGAAAATATATTATTAGAAAAATTGTATAAATATTCTTATTTTGTTGTGATTCAACCTAGTTTCTGCCATATAGTTTTTAAACGCTTTTATGGTATATGGGGTTGAGTTAATATAATTTTATTGGACGTATAAAACTAAATTTATTTTAAACATGCATAATTATAAATTTAAACTTAAGTAAATTTAATTCATTGTGTATAAATTTGAGAGAACAAACCTTTAATGTCCTTTAAAAAAATATAATGCTTCTTGTATAGAAATTACCGAAATTTTACTTAGTGTTATACAATTCTTTATTGAATTTACATAAGTTATTGATTTTTTTTTCTGTTGCTAATTTAAATGGAATAAGGTTATATTGACTCAGGCTGTGATATTTCTGTGGACAAGTGTTCCATTCTACTAGTCTAGTAGTGAAAAACATTCTCATTTGTATAATACAAGAGCTATTATCTTATATAGTTGAAACATGATATACATCACTAAAATGAGATAAATAAAACCCACTACGAGTTGATTGAAGTGGATGAGAAACTCAACTTCTTAAGTATCACCGGGATACAGATCATGAAAATGTGTATGAAATGAATTGAGTTCAAGTATTTACGTAATCTTTTCCCTATATCCTTGAAATTAAATCTAACCACTAGCTTTGATCTAGCGGCCATCGGAGAATCCAACTTATATGAGGTGATGGGTTCGAACCCTACTATCAATAAATTTGATAAAAGTTCCTCATATTATTAAAAAAAGAAAGAAATTAAATTTGAAACTTTTAAGTAAATGAAAGATTTGACCAAGTGCATTTACAGAAAAAAAAAATATTTCTCATATGTAATCTTCAACTTTGGGTTTGAAATTTGCCAAAAACGACGGAGGCCATTAATTGAGATCTAGAAGAATTCACTCACTTTGCTTGAATTTCTATCTCCAAATTCCAAAATATTTAAATGAAGAACCTTTATACTTAGAAATGTCTAGTTAATTTGGTAAAGCAGGAAGAGTAAGATATTTATTTTCAACTTATTTTTTTATTCAGTTTAATTTGATGTTGTATAGATATAAATTTATATTAAAATAGGTTTAGTATAATACGTCTACTTATAAATTAAAAATAATAAAGACTATAAATAGAACATAACATATATTTAACTCTCACTAAATATATTTATAAAAAAAAAAACTAAATAAATTTCAAACAAAAAAGATCTCAATAAAAATATCATTACCTGTATCAAACTTTTGATATTCTAGTAACCCATGAATGAAGTTGCTCTTAGCTCATAGTTTAGTTGGTACAGATCTTTGTGGGTATTTGGGAAGCTAATCATTGACAAATGTTACAAACTATTTTAGTTTTAATGTATTATTAGTTATGATCAGTGTTTTAAGACTCCACTCAATTGATTGATTGAAAAAATTTAGATTTGATAATAAAAATAAATAGGGTGTCCCTAAAAATCACTATATTATGACATGCTAATTATTCATTTGATTTGATGGTCGGACCGATGGTTCAACAACCCGAAATCAGCTAATGAGTGAAAAATTTAAAATTTTTTCAGTTTATTATTTAAATAAAAATCTATTACATCATAGTTTTAAGATTTAATCGATTTAATTATATTAATTTAATTTAAATGTGTTTTTTTCTTTTATCTCCATTTCTTCAATTGTAATTTTAAAATTTTGTGAGTGATAAAGGTTTAATCGAATGGTTGAAGTTGTAATTTTAGAGATTACGGGTTTGAATCCATATTCGAGCGGGATGGGATAAGATTTTCCATTATTATTATTGTAATCTATACGAGATAAAAAAATTTTAAAAAAATTCAATTATTTATGTCATAACTTTAAATTTTTATAGCTATATTTATATATAACCAACAAATATTATATTTTTTTATTATTGATTATAACTATTCTTTGCTTTTCTTTTTCTTTATTTTTTAATCTTGCTCTGGATTAACTTTATTTATTTTTTTACATATAGAAAACTTTATTCATTTTTTAATATAAAACAATTAATTTTTTAGTTCATGAATAATGAAAATTAATTAGGGAAATAAATGTAAATACCCCACTTTATATGAATGTTTTTGTTTAGTTACTCAATTATTAGCTTTTCATCACTTTTTAGGTTTTTATTTTTCTATTTATCATACTTTTTTTATTCTACTTGTAACAATCTTTTCTCTTATATTTAATTTGATTTTTACAACTTGAAACGACTATATATCACAAACCATTATTTTTTTTTAACACGAGCCTTTAGAATATTTTGTTCATCTTATTTTTATCTTTAAAACGACATCCATTGTGAATATTTTTTAAACAAAAAAATTATGCAGTCTTATGGCAGTTTTTGCACTAAGTAAAATATTAAGTAAATATTTTTACACTAATCTTAGTACAAGGCAATAGTTTATTATTTACTATATCATATATATTAATATTTGGTAGAATTCCAGTTCAATCACGGTTGAACCATCGACCCTTGACCCTTTATTTTCATCGATTCGAGGAATCGGGACAGATCTGACAACCATAGTTATGACTATAAAATAGCTAATTGTAGCTGTTTGGTGTATTAAAAATATGAATAGCTTCAAAACAAAACTATCTAACAACAACAACAAAAAAAATATTTTCCCACATAATTTTATTTCTAGTAATTATACTCTTCTCATCAAACACCTTTTGTTTATATTACAAGTTTCGTGAATCAAGACTAGCAAACCATTTTGGTTATTATTTTCAAAATTTATCCATATGCATTCTCCCACAAGATGATGGACTAAATTGTGGTAATTTTGTTTATATTTTAACAATTCAATGTGGGTTCTTTGACATTAATTAACTATATGTGAAGTATAGAATCCATTAATTATGGTCATATTGTGGTTGGAGATCTTTAATGAGCTGTCAATGTCGTTTTGCTTTTGTGTTTGGCATAATTGGGAAGCTATACGACCTCCTATCTATTCAACCCCAAATACAAACCATTAAAATGGTTGAACTGTTTAGACTTTAGAAAGAGAAGCGACTTGATATCGCTTAAGCAAGATCTCGAGTTTAAGTTCTAGTGAATGCAGAAAATCTTTACAAGGATACTCACCCACCACAGCTACATGCACGCTTGAATCGAATTTGGACGTAGTCGGAGCAAAGCTCTTGAGACAAAAAAAGAAAGAAAGAGTTATCCCATCAACATTAGCTAACCGATTAAATGGGGAGCAAATAAAATGAATAAAGTTCACAAAAATAAATAACGTGTAACAAAAACGCATAGATAAACTTAATTTGCCTGGATTTGTAGTCCAAACACAAAGGAATTAAAGTCATGGGCAAATAGCTTTATTGATTTGAGAAATCTAAATTACAAATCTAGTACAAATTTTGGCATCAACCAATTAATCAGAACTAATTCTACAGTTTTCCCCTATTCCATGTGCACCTCAGTTTTTAATAAATCGGTTGAAAATGAGTTACTAAAACTGCAAACAAAACCATTTTTAAGGAAATAAGAGAGTGTAAATTGGTTGTAAATACAAATGAGATCTGGAGACCTTTTGATACCTGAGAAATCGTGAGAAGGAAGAAAACAAAGAGGGAGAGAGAAATCTAACAGAGAGAGAAGACAATAATTTCATTCAATAATTCACTAATCATTACACGCACAACTATGGGGATTTTGTAGGTGCTCACATTTGACGGCTCATTCTCTCTACTAAGGCAAATGACAACGTTTAGAACTCTAAAGTAAAATTACTAAATACGACATAATAACCGCTAGTAATTTAAAAGACATAACAGAATTGAAATGGCTTCGAAGACAGCCTTCTTTTCCTTGCATCACCTTTTTTATAGGTAGAATAAAGGTTATTTATTGTAAACAATAATTCTACAATGCATTGTAATTCCATTCATAAAATTTTATTACAGTATATTAACCAATCAAAAGGCAGAGTTATGGAAGTTAAAGTTGTGTTGTATTGCCCCCACATTCTCACCTTCCTTTCTATTTACCTTCCCCTGTTTCCCGATTGGATTGATAGTGTTGTCTTCATTATTCATGGCCTCAATATTTTTCACTTCCCGACTGCATAAACCAACAACTTTGCGAAACCAGATATTTTATATGGCTCGTGTATAAGTGATTTATCACATGAAGTTGCAATTCAATATTAACGCCAGCAAAATACTTGGAAGCATCACTGAAAAAGATAATAACTTTTTACAAAATCTATTTTCGATTTCTTCATTTTGTTGCTCTTGACATTGGAAAGATTATATCCTGGTCCACTGCCTAAACCAAATGTAAAAAAAATTAAGCTTCATAGAATGTTACGGCTGCCAATTCATTAACAACATACAATTGAAAATTGAGTAAGATTAGCTGGAGGAAAAAAAGTGATGACTTACGAATACATGTATACTTTACTCTTTCTACTTTGCTAAAAAAAACAAGTCCTATATATTCAATTTACATAAATTTATCTGTTTTATTTTATGAGGGATTTACAGTAACACTTAGGCAGCAACAGCTCTTCACAATTACCATTCTTGCACAAATCAGAACATGGAAATCTAACAAACACCAAAAAGTTGCCTATCTTGATCAAACCATGTTATAATGGACTATATCGGGCAAAGATGCAGGATATACAAGAGTGTCTTTGACCTAGTTCACATATGTTCTGTTTTAGCCGATTTACATCTTTGTCAGCAATTGCGTTTCTTATGATTGGTGATTGGCGATTGGCGATAAAATGAAGCCTAAATAGACAATGGGACTAGCCGAACCGAGACCGAATAGTTCAGGGCTCGGCTCGAAGCTCGTCGAGCTTAGAAAAATAAAGCTCAGCTCGAGCTCGCGAGCCTAAAAGAGCCCTAACATATATGCGCTATTACAACACAAAATATAAGTGTTGCCCCTAAGTGTTTAAACTTTGATGATTAAAACTGATTTATGACAACACTAGTTCAAAAAAGGATTGCATCAGTAACATGACATTCTGTTACACTTTTTGAAAAAAAATATCGGAAAATACATTTCCAAAAAAATAACGCAATTTATTCGCGCTTAAAGAAATACATAATTTAAAAAAATTTAAACTAACATTGTAATATTTTTATCATGATCGTAATCACTCTCATTTCATCTCTTTCTATGTTCTATCCTATGCAATTCCATATTCATCCCCACTCTTACAAAGAAGTAGCAAGTTATTTTAAATTATCATTTTACAAATAATTACCGTAAATGAATAATTATTACTCACCAATCATATATAATTAATTTTTTTCACTAATTTATTAACTACAAAAATTATACGAACATGTTTGCGAGCTTTCGAGCCGAACCGTAGAAGGCTTGATTTGGCTTGTTAATATCTCGAGCCGATTCCCAACTCGAGTCGAACTTTGACCGAGCTTTGACCAAGCTGAATCTAGAACAGTTTCCAAGTCATTATGCTTGTTAACATCCCTAAATGGGACACACGGACCTAGGCGCCGCCATCGCCGGAACTAGTGGGTAGGACAATTGAACCAAGCTGGGGGCTATACCTGAACGGGAACGGCGAAGCCTTTACCAGGAAGGCGAGTTTTGAGAAAACACTAGATAAAAGAGATCAAATATATTAACTAAAAAAATATATTAACTAAAAAAAATATATTACTTCGAAACCGAAGGGATGATCATCTCTGAGAATCAAAAAAACCCTTAACAAACTCCATTATTCTCAGACTCAGTCTCAGTTTCCTTATTCTGTTTTCGCAACTCTTTCTTCTACCATTTTAAATGAATTACCAGGTCCTGATACTCTCTTTAATTTATCTCCGGCTATGGAGTTTCAAGAAGCTTTAATGAGGCTTGCAATTCACAGTAAATCAAAATCTGATCATTCTCGCAAATCCATTTCCGAGTACAAACGTAATGTTGCTTCTCTCATTCGATCCTCTTCTAATTTTTTTTGGCAATATTTACAAGTATCTTCATTGAGATAATCTTGTTCGGGGCTTAGCAACAGTTAAGAATCCTCATTCCTCACAACAAGTGAATTTAGTGGCAATATTTACAAGGACTTTTTGCTCTAACCTTTTATTGGTCCAGTTGTTCCATCCTTTTAGAATCGAATTGCGTTTGGCAAGTACTTTATTGACGATTTTATGACCTTTGACCCCGATAAAAATAATTGAATCGCGTTTAAAATGTTAACCTCTTCCTTTCCCCTCGAGTGCAGTAATTTGTTTTGCAATTTTGCCTTAAAATCAGGACATTTTCAGCGAGTCTCGTTTGCATCATTGGATTCTTCACCCTCCGAGTTTTTCGAATGTCAAGAATCGCCTCGTTCGGATGCCCGTAGTGTATGTTTTTCCCATTTCGGGCCCGGGCCCCTTAGCCTTTTTTCCCCGTGTCCCCGATCCGGCGGCGGTGAATTTAAGTAATACCAAATAATCCATGAAGTTGTACTAAATGTTAAAAAGGAACACGTTGATACTTATCATATAGACAAGACTCTAGTCTCTAAATACTCACATCTAGCTCTTCAAGCACTTGTTGGCACTGCAATTTGCTTGCGCCGGACATTGCAGCTCCGAAATCAGCCAACTTTGAATAATTGAACTCACCAGAATGCTGCATTAAACAAGAAAAGAAAAAGAATTTCAGTACCAAATCAAATAGTCTATTAAGAAACTACAAAACACTTGGTTAACCCTAAAGGAAATACCCTCGAACAAACAAGGGGATGCATATGTTTTGAGGGACTCGCAAAACACGACGTTCAATTTATAAGAGGGGAACCTTCATCCTCTTCGTGCCCATAACTCAACTTTGTTTTGAATGAAGATTGAAGAACAAGATATATAGTAAACAAATTCTCCAGAAAGCATCACATTTGACATTACAAAATTTTTTTTGACCTAATACATGAAAGAATCAAAGTAATATGGAACGGAAATAAACCTTCGCCATCATGTCACGGTGATGAATCTTGACATCAGACTTTTTGCTCTAGCCATTTTTATAGTTTACAAGAAATTTAAATTAAAATAAAATTTAAACTGTTATATGTTTTTTATGAAATTATATACAATAAATTCATAATTGTATATTTATAATATAAACTAAGCACATTCACATTTATTAGTCGGGCTACGGCGAGCTAGTTCGGGTAAGGTCAGACCTTGATTCTAGTTTTCTTGTACAAACTCATCTCATTTAAGACTGACGTACTTATAAGCATGTTGTACTAAAATTGGTCTACTATTCCTGAGCCGAAAGTAGCCATGGCTGCTTGATTTCAGGGTTTGGAAAACACAAAAGACACATGGAACTAATTGGTTTGTTTTTCTTCCTGGAAAAGCTGCTGTAGGCAATAAATGGACATATAAAGTAAATTTAGATCACGTACCCTCTTTAAAAATTCCATCAATTAATAGCCAAAAAAGATTTTTAATTTTCTTTTTATAATTAAGACTGAAGCAATTAAAAATAGAAATGTTCAAATAGGTATACGTATGAGTTGATTTGGAGGGACAATAGTTGGCATGTGGGCAGGGGATCTGGTGGCCAATTTGAAGAAAAGCATGCTTTCTTCTTCTTCTTCTGTAGCACATTACCAGGATAAAGTCTGATTTTTATACAAAAATATATTCTTTCAGAATATTTTTCTGGTTGGGTTGATTTGCATTTTGCAGACATAACAGTTTTTGGTGGAAAGCTTAATGTCATTTATGCTTAATTCTCCATTATTTCGTCCTTTTGCTCTTTTGATATTATCGATTTCAATATTTCTTCCCAAAAAAAAAAAAAGAATTTAGATTTTTATGCTTTTCTTATTTATACATAGCGGATTGTTAATTAGCAGAGTTATTTTATGGTTATTTTATAAATAGTAAATAATACTTAGTATAAAATAGTATGAGTAAGTTGGAGGAGAATAATATCTGAATCCTATTAAATAAATTTATTGCGAGGGATGAGGATCCTTAACTGTAATTAAGCCTCGAATAAAATTATCTCATTTAAAATACTTGTAAATATTAAAAATAAAATAAACAGTGAATAATAAAATCATAGAAAATGGATAATGTATTTACTCTTCTTTCCTATGGTGTCATATATGCTATAACCAATTTATATAATGAAACACACACAAAAAAGATTACTTATTATTTAATTCCTTTTTTTTTTTTGCTTCAGACTACTAATTTTAAACCGTGGATCTCCTAGATTTATACCAATGTTTAATATATATATATATATATATATATATATATATATATATATACTCCTATCATCTTTTCCGTAATAAATTAAGGTGATATACATCAATGTTTTGAAAATTTTAAAACGTGAATCATCATATATTTAGAATTTTATTGATGTAAAATTACGAGGAAAAGAGAACATTTTATTTAGTGGCCACCACTTTATTAAAAAAAATTCGATAAATGTAGGGTTATTAGTTCAAACCTTAAAATCAATAAATTTAATAAAATGTCCCATATTACTTAAAAAAAACTAATTTTTTTCTTGCTAATCACATTGTATGTCAATTAATGATGAAAATCTACATTAAAATTTTAGGTAAAACATATGTAAGTTCTTTTTGTGACTTGTTGCTTTCCTCACACCTTTAAAGAGGGAATAGGACTTGGACTGGCGTCAGGGGACGCCCTTGCTAAGTCGTCGATACAGAGGAAAATTAGAAAGAAAAACGTAAGAAATAGAGAGGTATTATAAATTTATTTGAATGAAATATATATATTTTAAGATAAATTATCGAGAATAGTCATACTTTGTAAATTATTTACAAATTCATCATCAAGTCAAACTATTTACGAATATACATTCTCTTTAATTCTATTTACATACCATTGTTTGTCCTCTATTTCTTTTGATTTTTTTCTTATTTTTCATTTATCTCTCAAACCGTTTATTTTTTTGACATGCCGCTTTAGATTTTTTTATTCATCTTATTTTTATCTTCGAAATGACATCAACTGTGATATTTTCGAATTTCTTGAATCAGTAGACATGTGATGGAAATCTAGTAGACAGATGGTAGATAATAGTTTTTTATGGTTTTTTCATGGAATCGTTATATTAGTTTGTGCAAACCTTGAAATCAAACCACCGGCTAGACAATGATAAGTGGCGAAAGTCAAATAAATAATAAAAAGAGGAGAATTGAGATACAATTTTCATATAAAGAAAAGATTGCAAGAACATATCTAATAAATAGAGAGAAAGTACAGTATACATATCATAAGAGAGAAAAAGGCTCATCAAAAAATAGATTCCACACATCCACCACACTTCTAGCACATATTTATCAAACTTCTATAACATGTCTACCAGGCATTTACCACATGTCTATCAGTTGAAAAAGTTTGAAAAAGTCATAGTAGATGTCATTTCAAAGATAAAAAAGAGACCAACAAAAAACTCTATAGCAATATATCGAAAAAATGAACGGTTTGAAAGATAAATGCAAAAGAAAGCAAAGAAAATAATAAATAAAAAGTCATGAACAGTACAACATGGAGGGGGCAACGTAAAGTTAGAATATTTTTTATCTTTTAGTCTAAATTATCTTATGAAGAAGGGTGTTTTTTTAGTAAGAGCCTCATATTTTAAAGCTTGAGTTAAAGGTTTATATAGAATTTTAAACATTTTTATTTATACGTAATCCTAAAAGAAAAATAATTGTTTTTCATGTTTTTTTATCTTATGACCCAAGTAGGATAAGCTTTTTACAGGTGAAAGTAGAATTGAACCTCTTTTTATAAATACTATTCTGTAATGTAAGTATTTGTTTTTCCAATTATCAACTTTTTCTTCTAAGATGTGTTTTTCATATCTTTCTAAACAAAACTCTATCTATCTCACTTACTCTTCTTCCTTTGTTCGACCATATTTAGCTTTGAGGAAGTAGAATATGCCCTTTCTTATCATTCTTCTTCCTCGTGTCTATAAATTTTTTTACATTTTTATCTAATTTAATTTATGTGGTTGAGTTTTAGTATGAAATACTATTCATATGATATTTTTATTTAGGTGCTAATACATGTTCATCTTTCTCAGCTGTGGATCTGCTACTATAACACGACTTTTATAATTTTATTGTAGGATTGGTTGTCATCTCTTTCTAGTTAAAGAATTATGTTGATCTTTCAACTTATATATTCAGATCTGTCTGTTTCTTAAGCAAGACCATTTCATAATTTCAAAATTATTTTTTATTACAGTACACACCAGAGTTCTTCTGATTATAGATCTTTAATAACATAAAATGAAGCTTAAAAATTTTAGGTTACATATTATAATTTTCTTTTATTCTTATTTATATGTTCCTCTTACTCCCGTCACAAATTCTTCTCTTTCTCCCGGGATCTTATTATTTTTTTATTGTAATATGAAATATTTATGAAGGCATTCTCTTATGTGAAAATGTTTTTTCCTTTTGATGTGTCCTGTTTATATTCATGATAAAAAAATACAAGTCTAATAGCATATGCCAAAATTCCCCTTAAGACTTTGACTTATAATATCCGGTCAACATAATCTTTCCCATAGGTTTGACTTAATTAATGTGTTGGAATAATTCATCCATATCACGGCTTTTGATACTCACTAATATAAAACTTGAAACTCCAATTAAACCAAAATAATACTCCCTTCATCTTTTTAAAATAGGTATTTTAATCATTTTTTAAAATATTTTTTTATTTATTATTCTTAAATATTTAGGCACTTTTAAATTATTTTTTCAATTATACCCCCATTTATCTCATAATTATTAATTATAATAAAGTAAAAAATTAAACATTTAGTAGGGATAAAATAGTATTTTTCTACTTTAATTAATCAATTCTTTAAAAGGTGTGAAATGTGTTAGAAGATAAATAAAAAAAGATGGAGGGAGTAATTGATAAACTCTTAATCTTTTAGATTATTTTCTTAAGTTTATCATTGAATATCATCATATGATCATCAGAATGCAAGTTATATTTGATCTTCTTAACTTTTTTCACACACCTTGAGCCTCTAATTTCATAAAGTCAAAAATATTCTAGCTAGGCGTATAAAAAGAACTTGAATATATGAGAGTTTCGTACTAAACTAAACTTTTTTATATAAACAAGAGAATTAATAAGAATTTATACCATTAGTACGTAATTGTTTCTCGTTTTAGTGGACAAGCCTCATGAAAAACATCTAGTTGAGTTAGCTTATTAAGTCATCGAACAGTCTTTATAAGAAGCCATACAAGGCATTTATATAGTTTATTGTCATCCTAATGTAAGTTTATACCTTATGGATATTGTACTATAAAGGCTATATGTATTTGTCATTCGAATTTTATCTATATACCATCTTGTAATTGTACATGCCCATAGCAATTACATATTTTGGTTGGTGAACACTCATCAAACAATACTCACGAGCTAGGTAGCACCGACATGGAAAAGGAAACGATACGGAAACCGACATCGGGAAACACCATTTCTAAAAAATTTAGGCTAATTTATGTTAGGAAACCGGGAGAAACGTGTCAAGTGTTGATTTCCGACACCGACACAAAATGTGAAAACGTCAGTGTCTACAAGTTTTCGTGCTTCATAACTTACGAGGAATGGCGAATCTACGTATAGAATAATGGAGTCATTGAACCCCACTTTTTTTCAAAAATATAAACAACATACAAGCATAAAAAAGTTTGGACACCACATAATTTTTGACTTGGACCCCATATATATGTAAAGTACCAATCAAGTTTAGAGGAAAATGAATTTATAAACAAATTTCTAATAATTTGACTAAAAATTATATAACTAAAATGCTTCATAACTAGTTAGTTTATTGATTCTTCATTTATTTATTTATATTTTAGCAAACAATTGAAATATTTTTTTGTTATTCATAAATTTAACAATAAAAAGTTTTATTTTTTCAAATATTTTATAATATATGTATATGAATACCATAGCAATCTTTTTTTTGGATTTGCCGCTACTTATGAGGTGTGAGTGCATATTAGGGTCCATGGTAAACAAAATAAGCAGAAAGGGGCGGTTGCATGTGGAATCGAGTCCAGGGTATAAAAAAAATGGAAGGAATAAAGGGACCCACAGGAAGGGAAAGAGGTTGACCAAAAGGTATACCACGTCAGCAGTCAGTTAGTTCAGTTCCCAGTTTCCTTCTTAAAGCATGCCACAACTCACGCTGACCATATCCTCTCCCTGTTCACCTATTTACTATTTTTTCTGATTTTTCCTTCTTTTTTTATCCCTTTCTCTAGAAAGACATATTCACAAACAATATCTTAATATAACCTTTTAATCATTAAAAATTATTTGAGCAAAGGTTTTTCTATGTAAATTGGTTTGTTACAAAATAATTTATCATTAATTATATTATGGTTTAATTAAACTTTATATTAAAAATCGGTGATGAAAGGAAAGTAATACAAAAATACTTGAGAGAAATAAATATAAAAAAATATTATCTAATGAATCAGACTATATTTTAATATGAAAAAAAAGATGGAACACTAATATAAAAATAAATAATTATTAAATGATGAATTTCAACTTTATTAATTCAAATGCTCTCAAGTTGTTGTATCAAAATTAGAAGAATCGTGTATTAAATATGAAAAAACGCCAAACAAATATTTCAAATAAATCTGCCATCAAAATGATATTCAAGTTATATAAAATATCATTACTTGAATAAATGTACTTGCTAATAAAATGAAGCTTATAAGCATGTTTACAAACTTCTAAAATGTAAGTAATGAACTAATCTATAAATTTTTAGTATCAAAAGAGAAACAATCCTTGCAATAAAAAATGACTTTAATCAATGTTTTAAAAGGCCCTAGGTTTTAGTAGGGTCGTCGGAGCTTCAAAATGTCTAGGCGGGGTCTGAGCAGGGTCTAGGCGAGACCTAGACAGATTTATATTTTTTATTTTAAATATTTATTATATGTATAAAAATATAAATTCAACTAAAAAGTAAATTATAATATTATAAAATATTAAAAAAATCATAATTTAGACCATGTTTTAAAAATCACTAAGTGGCACAGAGCATATTGTTTCTCACTTTGAAAATCAAAATGATAATTTTATTGTGAGAACACTTTAATGTATTTTAGTTTTACCAATTAAACTACTTTTTGTTGGTAATATATGATTATTATAAATTATTGTATCATAAAAAATCTAAGTTAGGCGCTGCCTAGGTGGAAAAAATCGGACTAGACTGTGCCTAGACGGCAATAAATCGGCCGAGCGCCTGATATCGCCATAAGAATAAAAAGTCGGACAGCAAGCCTCAACCTAGACAAGAATTTTTAAAACAGTACCTTTAATTTGATAGACTAGCAAATTTGTAATACTTTATATCGAATCATGAGGTATTTGGAAATATGTATTGAGAGTTTTTCCTTACATTGAATAGCATGATGATTTGTTCTTTTACATAAATTCCACTTTCTGTTTATGTGAAACTTGAACAAATTTTTGGCCCGCACAATCAATCATGATATTGCTAGAATTTGACGGTGGATAAATAATGGGGTCCAAATTGGCAATTTGAGTAGATGTTCATAAGATATTTGAATCTTTAAGCGAAGGTTCATTCCAATCATTATCTTTATGATTCTTTCTATCTATTGATATTGAATTTTAAGTACTTTGTTTGAAATAATTCAATGATTTCCACCTAAAGTTGTGCTCCTCTTTAACTTAATTTTGTTCTCTGAGACAACCATTAAACTGATCTATTTCAAAAAAATTTATTTTAATCCCATTTTAAAATATGAACAAAATATATATTTCTATATTAGTTTCTTGATACAGCTTCAGACATACTCTATCTGATATGGTACACTTTGTAACAATGTGACTTTATTCTAGTTGTAACAGAGGCACTGTTTGTGGTACACTCTAATTTAAAATATACCGGCTTATTAGGGTATGTTATTACGCTGAATTTATTGTTATTACTAAATCACTAATTTAAAAATTGTTGCTTTGTAGAGAACTAAAAAAAACTTTTCTAAGTATAGCATTTTTGTTCTCAAAGCCGAGCCAAGGTACCCTAATCGGAAATGACTCCAAAATATTTTATTGTATATATTCCTTTTTTTTAATATAAGAAACGTAAGAATCAATAAGGTGTAATTTAGTTGGTAGTGTAAGTTAAGTAAATGCAAGAAGAATAATGTCTGAATCCCGCTAAATATATTTATTGGGAAGGATAAAAAGTCTTAACTGTGACTAAACTTCGAATAAGTTTATTTCAATATAAATAATCGTAAGCAGCGTCGTCAAACCTGACTCGACCCGACCGGCTGCACTACAAAAATATTGAGTTTTAAGGACAAAAAGATAAGGACAACTTGCTACAGTCTCCAATTAAAGGTTTGCAATTTATATAGGGGACTATCGCGTGTATGGTCCTCATTAGTTGTTAAAAATTGGATAGGGAACGACATTTTGAAAAAAGTTAAATAAAATAATTATTAATATTTATGGAGATATGGAGACCCATTTAATACAAGCAGTTACTTTCAAAATCCCTAATTTTTCTTTTCACAAAAATACTTTCTCGAAGACTCCACTTAATATCCTCTTTTTGTCGTCTCTCTCTTATTCTCTTCACAATCTAAAGTTTAAAAAGCGATCTAGATTATTTTATTTAATACTCCCTTTATTTTTTTTAAAATAGATATTCTAGCTATTTTTTTAAATATTTTTTTATTTATCATTCTTAAATATTTAAATTTTTTTAAATTAATTTTTTAATTATACTCTTATTTATCCTATTATCATTAATTACAATGAAATGAAAAATTAAACATTAATTAAAGAATGAAATAATATTTTTCTGCCCTAAGAAAAATGAGGGAGTATTTGATTTTAGCTTTTCGTTCTATTCAAAATCGATATACCCAACCTCTTTTTTCTTCTCTCATGGATTTCAAGGATATCATTTTTCTTGAGTTGAACTGGCTGCAGTCGGGAAATTGAAGTTCTCTTTAAAGTCACCACCATCCACCTCAAATTGCAGTTTTTGTGCCTGGTAATAATCTTAGTTGCAGGTATTCATCTTTGTCTCTTTTTTGTATTATTAGGGTTTCTCTTTGTTTAGTTGCTTTTGGTAAAATTGGGTCTTAATGAAGTGTCATGTAAAAACAGAGATTAATTTTAGAGTTGAATGGAAATTATCTAAGTTTCTATTTAATGAACTTATAGCGATTAGAAAATGTATAGAAACAGAGAAATATAGAGAAATAGATAAGAAATTATAAAGGGAGAAAAATGACTCAATCGATTCATTCTAAAAGCATGGGTACAATTCTATTATCAGGAGCTTAATAAAGCAATATGTAGAAACTTCTAAATTAACTATCTCAGTAATTCTTCTAGGTCTGAATTTTCCACATAAACATCATGGAATAAAGAGATATAGAGGCTATTATTCTTTTATTGTGTTTGAAAAACTGAAATGCGATAGTCCTACAATTTCCTCAATTATTTAAAAAATAAACAGTTGTCTTAGTAGTTTAGTCCCGATACTTGTAGTTGGATAAATATTATTAATTTATTAGTTTTCATCCTTTGTCCTTCAATGAATATGATTGAATACTTGTCTTTGTACCTTTTAAGTTAGTATAGCTATAAAATGTCAGTTTTTTTTATTGATGGGTTCTATTTTTATGTAAATGGATCATGGTATATGATGAAAATCATCACTGACTTGTGGACTTGTTTTTTAGGATAATTAATTCCAGAAGAACTTGATATTTTGTTGTTAATTTAATGCCTAAATTACTTGTAGAAATCTAAAGAGAAGAAGTATAGAAAATGGTTCAATAAAAAGCTTAACTAGAAGCCTCTGCCACGACCATATACATGTGGCTGAAATTTGGCTAATCACCGACATTTAATTGTATAAATAGTTAAAGAGACCAAGTGTCCTAATTAAGAGTGTGAGGGGTGTCCACAACCAGTGTATCAGTGTGTTGTTTAGATTAATAAAAATATATTAGTGTTCCTATTAATTAAGAGTTGAGTTATACCTCCACCAAGTTCAACAGTATATAATATACTTCTAAATATATAATTTTAACCAGTTATATGTTATAAATTCGTAGGACAATTACATATGTATGCCTAATAGCTATCAGTTTATAAGATGCTGATAAACCACATTTGGATTTCGACCCTGAGAATAAGAATATTATTACCTTCTTTTAGCCTTTAACACTATACTTATGTAACTTTTTTCCTTTCGCTATATTAGCTAATTGAGTAGTTTTTGTTGTTCAATACAAGGTAATTGTTCATAGGGTAGTTATAGTCTTCACTGTAAGGTAATTGTTGGTCATTTTAGTCTTCACTATAAGGTAATTAATTAGGATTAATTACAGTGAAATTATTGTAATTAGAATTATTTTCTTTTCTGTTTTACAGTCATTGTATGTATATAATTATCTGTAACTTCCTTTAGAAATATAGAACATTTTCTTCCAACTCTTCTGTTATTACAAACTTGAAATTAATGGAGGTCTAAATGTATCAAGTGACTGGCATTTTGATAAACCAATTGTATCACACTCTGTTCTCTTGTTTTGTTGTTTGATTTTAGGTTGGAGGGAAATCATACACTAAAGGGCAACTTAATCTGAGATTCAAGACTGCAGCAGGTACAAGGATGTGGTATGCATAAGGTCCTCCCGATAACAGAAGACTCTACTTTCTTTGGCAATCTAAACCTCATTGTTTCTACTTTAACCTGATTCTGTAAAAGCTTTTATGCACCTATTTGGACAGAATTAACTCCCAAGATAAAAGTATCACTCTTTCCACTCTCAAGTCTTCTTGTGTTTGTTTAAATTTACTTATATGATATGTAAATGAGTTACACATTTAATATGCATGTTGCAGTTTACCCATTCTATTTCTGTTTGGCTTTATTGTCTTTTTCCATAAGTCTGCCATTTATTAGCTTTTTCTTTTTTTATGCTAAGCAACAAATTGATTGATAATTCTTGATCTTTGCTATCTATTTTATTGATGCACCATTGCATTATTTAGTGGAGAAATTCTTGGAACACCAGTGACACTTACAACCACACTTCTTACCTTTGGTACGACATGCATATCTTATTAATGTGACTTAATAATATCAATATTTATGGTTAAATATTTCTCTTTTGCAGTTTTGAACCTGGAATTTTGCATTGAGTGTTGGAATTTATAGTCATGCATATATCATTGGTTCCTGTTAATATTGCAACTGTATCTTAAATTCTAAAGTTGGCCTTCTTCTTTGTCGTTTAGTTCTTTTAACATCAGGCTCTTTGGACTTTTTTTACCTATACCTATAATCAGATTGGGGCACACTGAGCATATGTGGGATAATAAAAATTTGTTTCCTGTTGTATAGGCATTTGCATAATAATTGTAGTGGTGAAGCTCTTGTTCATCATATGCATTATTTGCTTAGTTGTCATTGTCTATGTGCAGGTATGTGGAAATATTACTACTTTGAAATAGTTGGATATTTAACTTTGAGGTCTCAGGCATTTTTTTTTCTGCCGTGACCTTGAAATTTCTTAGAGATGCTGGAAATATATATAAGTTTGAATGCATCTACAAACGAGGTATGCAATCTTGTGTTTTTTTTTTCTATTTTTAGTGTGCCTCTGTTTCATAGTTCATGTGCAATCTGTGTTGCTCCTTTGAAAAAGAATCTTACCTTTAACCAATTCGGGCAAGGTGTTGCTTCTTTTGTTGATGGAAGTTCAATTTTTTAGACTTTATTTTTACTTAGTATCTCTATATTCGTAGCATTTGGTTGAATTTTACTTAAAATGAATAGGTTAAAATTATATATTATTTGGGAGGTTTTAACAGTCTGTTATTATTTACATGAAAGTCGATGAAAGAACACATCTCTTACTTCTCGTGTTATCAATTGAATCTACAAAGAAATATATTCTACTTGTTCTCTTAAATTGAGTTTGCAAGAATCACAATGCAAATCACAAATGATACAAATATGATAAATATAATTAATCTTTGTATAGAATTTTGATTCAAAGTCATATGTTGTATGTTTCCATCATAGTTTCATTTGTTTTTAAATTCTTTGCTACTCTCTTGACATTCAAAATAATAATTATGTAGCTCTCTTTGATCCAAATACTTTAGGTAGAGCATGTGGATGATATTTGTTTCTTTATTTGATGACACATATCCCCATTTGTAGGACAAATGATTGTCCTCTTTTCTTGTAATAAAGTCGTCACATTATTTACGGATGACAACTGTCTCTTTGTTTAGGTATGCATAATTATCTTTAATGTAGATGACAAAAGTTGTCTCCATTGTATAGGGACGACAATTGCCTATTTTTTAAGGACACATAGTTGTCTCTTAATATGGGGACAAAAGCCGTCTTCTCACATTAGGGACGACAATCTTATATTAGGGACGACAATCGTCTCTTGTATAAGAGACGAAATTGGCCCCTATTCTTAGAGACGACAATAGTCATCAAAAGCATGGACGACATCACATTTTTCGTCCCCTATAGATTCAGGGACAGAGGAATTGGTAACGACTATAGGGGATAGAAATATCGCCCCCAAAAGTTTAGAGGACGATATTTCATACTTTTGGGGACAAATTTTCCCCAAAAGTCCTTTTTTGTAGTGTTGGTTGGACCGGAAAAATCCGGATCCGGTGAAAAAAAGGATTAATCCATGCTAAAAACTGGATGTAAGATGACCCATTGAAAACTCGGTGACCAAGGACGAGTTAATGGGTCAATGACTAGAATTTTTTTATAAAATGCTTAAATACAAATACATTAATTTGTAGTTTATAGTGTTTAGAAGATTTTGAACTATATTAAAGTTCATTTCAATTAGTACTTTACTCTTAAATTTTGATAATTAAATTTATATATAGTCTCAATACCAATAATTTTGATACTTTTTTAATTGTAACTATTGATCATAAGTTTTTTGTTTTATTTTATACTTCCCTTTTTATGATTTTTTACTTTTTGATCTCGAATAAATTAACTTACTTGGTTTTCAATATAAAAATATTTAATTTGCTATTTAACCATTTACTGTATCATTTTTTATTCTTCTACATGTCGAAAATAAAAATTGTTTAAAAGTTTTATTATAATCGATTACATCTCAGTTCAATTACGGTTGATCTATAGATCCTTGACCCTTTCCTTCACTAATTCGAGGGATCAAACAATTTGACAGCCATGCTTGTAAGTATTAAAAAGATATAAAAAACTTAAAAAGTAAAAATAAATATTAATCAAATCTAAATCAGCTGTTAAGTTTCTTCTTGAAAGTAAAAGTTTAATTTCTAGTTTTTTCTAAAAAAAAGTTACAAGTGTCTGTTATTAAAAATCTTATTTTATTGTTTTTCATAATATTTTTCCTTGGGTCTAAAGTGTTAGTAACGACTCGTGTCTTCCTAACGTTGGGAAAATTAGAGCTCTTCAATATATTATTCCATTTGGGAAAGCTGTAAAAGTGAGAAAACATTTTTCTTAAAGTCTTCAACCATAATGCAAGCTAAGATCATTGATGATTTTGTCATTTACCAACAAAATATTTAATTTTTGGAGATGAATAAATATTTTATTTTGGTACGAAAAAACGGCAAATTGCCGTTTAGATTAGAGTACCAATTTGTAACATGTGTTTAATGTCTACATTTTGGACCTACATTTTAATTGAAATACATATGTAATGGATGCCCTGTCCCTTTTTTTCAATTCCTAATTTGATGCTGTTATGCCTCCAATACATATTCCCCATTGTTATATGATGAGTATGTATGATATTGTCATATTGACCTCCAAAGCTATCTTCCAGGTCACATGTTATCCATTTAATCCATATAATATATGGTCATATAGTCTTTGTGATATGCAATTTATTATTTTTTTTTGATCCATTTAGTATTATAATATGCATGATACATCAGTTCAAGATATGACACATAGAATAAATGAGCAATGGTTGCATACCAGTGTCTCAAGTCTACCTATTGTGTTGGAAGTCAAGGACAATAGGAAAAAGAAAGGAAGTTCAAGATTAATTACGTGTTTGGGTGAAAACAGGGCAAGTCTTTGGACTAAGGCCGGCTAGAGGAAAGAGGACCAAAAAAGTCATACATTGAGCTTGACTTGAATAAATCTTGGTTTTTACCCATAAGCATGAGAAATTTAAAATTTGTAAAAAATGAATTACATGTCAGGATTTAAAATAAAGCTCAAAAGTAAAAGAAGATTATAAAAATGAATAAATAGACAAAAACCAAGTTTAATAAAGATGACAACCTTGTTAATTATAAAGCAAATAAAAAAATATCGAGTTTTTTTAAAATTCTAGTAATGTTAGAAATGTGAATGAATGAATTAGAAGAAGTTACCTCAAGAATTGTGCAATGATTTTTGGCTTTCACAACCGAAAAATGCAGCAGGTGTATTAAGAAAATGTGCAATGATAATCTTATCTAGCCTAATTAAGGTAGTTAATTGTACCTAGGTCCTATTCTCAGTTTAATGTAGTTCAATTTAGTTCAGTCCAGTCCAATTCAGTACATTTTAGCTATGCGTAGTTATAAATTTACATTGAAATAAGTTTAATTCAGTTCAATTTAACTTACTTCAGTTCAATTTAATCAACTTTAATTCAATTCAATTTATAACATAATCTTAATATACAGAATAGCCCAAGGAGACAAACATTTTTTCGTCCTTGAGTTTGTCCTTTAACATTTGGTCAAACCAAGTATGCAATCCCACTATAATTCCACCCAAACAAGACTTCAAAAAGGTCACTACAAAATAATGCTGCCCAAAATATGGTTCCAAATTAAAAAAATTAAATACCTTAAAAAATTTAAAATTCTACAAATGATTAGAATACTTAATTTTAAGAAGAGGGTATTTTGAAAATAACACTTGCAAAAAATTGCCCCAAAAAGGCTTAATTATTAGGTGTTATTAGTTAAAGAAAAAGGGTATTTTTCAATTGAAGGAAAAACAAAAAAAAGAATAAGTGTGCTGTAACTTTGAGTTATGTGTATAATTCAGTAGTGCAGATAAAGCTTTGAATCTGAAATTTACCCAAAGAATTCTTCTGAAACAAGAAATCACATGCACTAACAAGGAATCCAAAAGCATATATTTTTGTTGCCAAAAAAAGTCTTTGCAGTCAATAGCATTTATTTTTGGAATTAAAAAACAAACAAATATTTTCCTCAAATAAATGAATAGTATAATAAAACCAAATTCTGACTGATTCTTCGATGAGAATAGCATGGCATTGGCAACCTCCTTTTGCCCGGTTATTTCGTTTTTTCCAAGGCACATAAAAATCAAGGGATTTTTGGATCTTTTCTACAAAAATTCCAAAAAAGACCACCACAAATTTTATAAAGTTCCAAATAACCTAATTTCACTTCAGTTCAGTACAGTTCAGTCCACTTCAGTTTTGTGTAATTATAAATTTACACTGAGATACGTTCAGTCCAGTTCAGTCAACTCCAGTTCAATTAAATTCAGTTTAACTTTCAGAAGTTGAAAAGAACAAGCCTAAGCTATACTCTCTTAAATTTCTACGAGCTTAATTGTACTGATTAGGATTATGTGAAGTTGAAAAACAACTAGAGTAAAGTTGAGCAATATCATATCATTCATCACATTTTGGATGGATAGGATTGATTAAACAACTCCCAATAAAATTATTCTCTCACTTATTTTATCTCTCTATAACCTGAAATAAACTAAACTTATTTTCACATTATAATAAGTTGGCCTCAACCACATCTATTTACCAAGGGATAATGTAGATAAAGAATTGCAACGTTGAATAGAATAATATATAATGTAGAAAAGGGAAGTTGATAGCAGTGTAGACAGTTAGAAGAACAGCTGGAAGCTAGAAGAGGACACATTAACAGAAACACAAGGCTTTTTTTTAATTTTTACCAGATGAAAAATTCTAAATCAGGCCCACTACCCATAATCAAAAACTACCTTAGAAAAGAAGTATTTATTAAAGCTATGATTTATAATCAAGCAGCTGTTAAGTTGTTAGAACAAGCAACAACAACTACACATAAATTTGCTGTTACACAACACGTGAATAAACAAGAAAAAGGAAAGTTGGGGCAAAATTAAACACTTAACCAATGAATTCTTTTGCATTTAATGAGTTGGTAAGTTCACTAGAGAAAATTTGAATTTTGCAGATAAGCAAAGCAATGCCAATATTATGAACAGCAAAACTAAACCAAAGAGACCAATGAATTTGTTTAAATCAGGACAAATCCTACCAAAAGAAGCATTCAATGCTTGAAATAATTGATGAAAATGAAGTCATGTAATCTGTGAATAAATTAGGATTAATTAACTGATAATTAATTAAATTAGATCTCAAATTAGGCATCAGATACCACACTGAATTCTTCATCCTCCATTGGAGCTGGCAAGTTAAGATCAATCAATTTGAAATCAAATTTGGACGGCCTTTCGGCGGTAGCACCAGCAGAAATTGTTTCAGTTACAGCAGTTGTTGAAGAATCCAAGTTCCTTAGATGTGATCTTTTATGGCCGCCGAGTGCTTGCCCCGAGCCAAACACTTTGAAACAGTAAGGACATTCAAAAATTCTCTCATTCTCGTCGGAGTTTCTCTTCTCTGTTCCATTTGGTCTGCAAATCTTCTTATGCGACATCAATGCCGGCGAAGATCGAAATAGTTTGGAGCATTTTTCACATCTGAACTTTCCGCCGCAGATTTTTTTCACTTTGATTTCCTCTTTGTTCTCCAATTTCAACATTTCGATTGACTTTTCTCTGTTTGGTTCTTCATCTTCCTTTCTCATCCAAGCATCCCTTGATAACATCATAAGACACATAGCAATATCTTCTTCAGGCGAAGTATCGGAAACCGAGCTTACCGGTTCTGGCTCTGCAGGTGGAGCCGGGGGCGACGGGGGCAGCGACTCCTCGGCCTTCAGCTTCAGTTTCCTGATGTCGAAATTCTGCTTCAGACTGTCGCCGAAATCTGATTTCCGAGTCCGCTTAGATCGCCGACGAGTCCGATTCCGTGACTCAGTCTCCGTCTCGCTTTCTCTATCTTGTACAACGGAACCAGCATCTACAGCAAAAGAAAACTCAGGATCTGCAAGCTTGAAACTCCTCTTCGGATTCTCTCTCAATTGATACGCCAGAGCAGCAGCTTTCTCCTTGTCGTCAACTTCTCGGCCGTCGATTTCATCTCCGGAGGAAGAATACGACGACGATGACTCAATACGCCAACCGAGTTGGTGGTGAGTCGCGGTGGTCTTAGGCGGCCGCAGAGGCAAAGCAGCCAAATGAGCCTTCATATGACCGCCTAACGCTCTTCCATTAGCAAAAGTTCTTGTACAGAGCTTACATTTGTGCCTTTCCATTGAAGCAGCAGAGAGGTAGAGAGAGAAAGGAAGCAAAATATGAAAGCTGCTTTGTTTCTCTCTCTAAAGAGCTAAGCTAAGCTGCAACTAGAAGAAGAAGAGTATATAGAGAGAATGGAGAACATAAAAGGAGTAGGTGACAAGCATTCCTCCACCAAAAGACACACACAACCCAAAAATTATGACTTGTACTTTTAAAATTGAAATAATATATATAACACTTGTAAAATTCTACAACAAATAATTTATCAAAATAAAAAATTCTACAACAAATAAAATATATTTATTCATTTACCGGTATGAGAACAGTATTTTAAAAAGTGCTAGTCGCTAGTTGAGAGGTCAGAATTTCAAAAAGCTTAGGCAGGGTCTGAGCGGGGATTAGGCGGGGCCTAACGATGGCCTAGACGGATTTGTATTTTTTTAATTTTTTAATTATTTATATATAAAAATATAATTTCAACTAAAATAAAAATTAAAAAATATTAAAAAAATATAATTTAGATCATGTTTTAAAATTAAAAATCAAACTTTTATTGTGAGAACACTTTTATGTAATTTTATTTTATTAACTAAGCTATTTATAGTAGGTTAAAAATATTAAACTATAATTATTATAGGTATTGATATTTTAAAAAATTGAATTAAATATCGTCTAGACGAAAAAAATCGAACTAAATAATATTTAAATGATAATAAATTGATTAGAAGCTAACAGTGTTATAGGAAAAAAAAATCAAGCAACAAACTTTAAAATAAAAGTTACCCGGGGCTAACCGAAACTAAAGGCAAATTTTCAAAACAGAGGCTAGAACACATAAAAGGAATGGTGAGTTGTGTGAAAAATAAAAATATCTATAATAATCTTAAAATTATAGTCTTTCTATTCCGAGTAATAGTATTTCCGGTAGCATAGTCGCGCGGCGCACGTGGTTTTGTGTATACAACACATTAAATTTTATCATTTTTACGTTGTGAGAATACCAATTTCACGTCTTTTATATGCATATACTCAGTGTTATCAAATTGGTACGACGACACTTGAAAAACGGCTATGACGATATTTGAAAATGTTGTTGAAGAATTATATAGAGTGGCAAAAGATAAAATTATAATTATATCGGTAATACCATAACATCGCATGTCAAAAAAATGTATATTTGAGAATCGGTTTGATCAATTTTATCATAAATCGATAATAATTACAATATAGTTTAATTTTAAATGATTTTTTAAAAAACGGCTATCACGATACTTGAAACGTTGCTGAAGAACCACATAGCGTGACAAAAGATAAAACTATAACTATATCGGTAATACCATAACACGGTGTGCCAAAAAAATGTATATTTGGGAATGATTTTAAGAAATTGATATCTTTGGGAGCTAATCAACTGAAAATATTGTAAGTTTAGAGCATCTTTAGTAGATGATGGATTCTAAGATTATATGATAAGTGGAATAGATAATCATATTAATGACATGTCAATGATTTTGAAAATAGATAATATAGTTTAAATGACTAGCTGCACTAAATTATCTATTTCATCGTCATTACAAAAGAATTAATTATTTAAAAAAAATTTCTTTCATAACAAACTAACATTTAAATTTTAAATTAATCATTAAAATATTAATTAAGTGGATGACATGATTTTCTATTTGATTGTTTATATATAGAAGATCAAATAGACAATATTCAACATTTATTATGTCACATCATATAGGAAAGAGAAAATAGACAAGCTAGTGTAGAACAATTTTTCACTTAATTATATATTTTTGCCTATGTAGCAAGACTATTGTTAGAATATGATCCCTCCATCTTTTTAAATGTAGCAAGACTATTGTTAGAATATGATCCCTCCATCTTTTTAAAATAGGCATTTTAGCCACTTTTTTAAATATTTTTTTATTTATCATTTTTAAATTTCTAGACACTTTTTGGATTATTTTTTCAATTATATCCTATTTATCTCATTATCATTAATTACAATGAAGTGAAAAACTATACATTAATTAAAAGATAAATTAATATTTTTCTATCTTAATTAATTAATTCCTTAAAAATATAATAAATAAAAAAAGAATGGAGGAAGTATAAACTATTAAAGATACCTATGAGTATAAAAAATTGTGCTAAAAATTCCGTGAATAAGTTTTTCGTTCATTAGTTCCAAGATGTGGAGCTTGAATGTATATTTATTGGATAAGTCAATTTCCGAAAAAACATGGTTATTTATGAAAAATAAATGTCATTATAAATTTTTAAAATTTTTAATTAGTTTTTTTAAACTTTATAAAAGTATATCAGTTTATCCTATCTTAAAGATAACTATTAAAAATTAATATATAATATTAAGTGGGCAAATTATTACACTTTTACTATATTCAGGGGGCTAATTTAAACTTTTAAAATTTTCAGATGATATTTAACTTTTTATGCTAAATTTAAAGGATCTCGATGCAATTGAAAACAATCATTTACCCAAATAAGAGCAATAAATTAAAATGTGTGATGATGAAAAGAGAAAGAGGGACAAGTAACATGCAAAGCTTGCTGGTTCGGGTAAATAATGTTTATTTTTTAGTACAACTTTTTGGAGTCGATAAAATGAAAGATGGGCTGTATTAATAAATTAATAATGATATAATCTTCTTTTAATTTTGAAGATATAATGTGATAATTGATTCTAGCAATTTGAGTTTTTAAATTGTTATTTTATTTGTCTTACAGTTTGAATAGATGAAGCGGATTCTGTTTGGCCCCAATGATTATTCACTTTTCATTTTCCCGAACCTTTTACTAAAATATTTTAAATTAAAATTAGTGTAATGAATAAATTATTTATAATAAATATATTAATGATAAATAAGTTAAAATTTTAAAAAATCTATTTCATTGTACGTATTTTATTTCATTAAAATAGGCACTGACTGCATTATTAACATGTCAAATAGTGATATTATACATCTATTCTTATAAAATTAAAATAATGCACAAAAGTTTAAAATAAATGTATATTTAAATTAAAAGTATAATTATATTTTATAATTTTTGTGTTGATTCGTTTCAACTTCCAAGTATGTAAAATTGATATTTTATATTCAATTGGAAAAAGACTAACATATATGAATTTATGACGACAAATATTGTAGTATAAACTTTTATCTATAAAGCTTCTGTACTTATCAAACTCATGTAATCTTTTATTTTTACCATATGTGCTTTGATACAAATGTTTATATTGATTACAAAAATTGATCACAATTTATAAGTGTATAAGAATAACTATCTTTCACCCTAATTAATTATTTTCTTATAAAAATTAGTTATTGCAATCATTATCATTTTTCTAAATCAAACCTATTTAAGAAATATATTAAAATTAATTTTTTAAAATTTCAATTGAAGAAGCGTTGATTTAATATTGATTTAAATTTATGAAAAAATATCCAATTTAATAATTATTGTAGACGGTAATAAAATCTGCTCATATATAGTTTAAAATCAATTAAAGTAAAGAAAGCTTTTATATGTCAACAAATAATTGGAAAAGTTAGTAATAACATATCAAATATTTACGTTGGTAAAAAAATTTTCAAACAATTGGACAATATAAACACATTAAAATTTAAAAAATATGACTTTATTGATTATAATCCTAATTATAAATAATTGTGACTCTTTTTATCTCATTAAATATTTTTATAATTATTATTATTATTATTTTAATTTTATATTTTAGTATTATTATAATTATTATTAATATAACTGAAATATAATTTTTATTATTTTTATATATAAATTTATTATTTTAATTTTATTTACTAAAAAATAATTAATAATTTCTTTATTATTAATACTATTTATAATTAATTTTATTATTTATTATTCATAATAAATAATATTAATTAATAATTTATATATATATAATATATAAAAATAAATATATAAAGATAAAAAAAATCTTTTAAAACTTTATTATTTCTATATAAATATAAATTAGCTTCAACCAGATAATTATAATAATAATGTTACTGTATTAGATTGATTGCGTGATAAATTGTTAAAAGTTAATAATAAGCTGGAGAATAAGCTTTTAACTCAAAAGGTTGCTCAAACTCTGTTAGTAAATTTCAAATTTTTTATGCAAAATCATTCCACATTATAAAAAATTGTTAGTGTTATATTGTATGGCGTACTTATTTTTATCATTGATTTTTCTATAACTTGAATCTACGCTTATCAATACTATTCATTTTTATGTTTTCTCCTTATTGTGAAAAATTGTTTAGTGTATTTTTTAGTATCATGAGATTTTATTATTTTAATTGTATTAAAGATATTCTTTAACTTATTTAATTTCTACAAATTTGTAGGTCAAATATTTCTATATTTCAATATTTACAAAATCATCTTGCTTATAAAAAATCTGGAAATGAATAGATAAATAAAAAGTATAAAAAAGTATAAATTTAATTCATAATACATGAAATTTCAACTATTTAAATATAATAGACGATTGTATTTGCTTGAACTTTATAACTTTATCAAAGTTCAACCTAAGAAAATCATACCCTCATTAACTCTAAAATCAAATTTACCAGTAAAATTGCTTAACAACTTGATTTAGCACTAGTACTAGTAATTTGCTACCAAATTACAACAAACACTTTGGTTAATTTGTTGGATTTATTTAACTTAGGAGGTTGAATTTTGATAATATTTACAAATTATGAATCACGGTTATACGGTCATTTCTATCAAAATGCAGAAACAAATCCAATATTCTCTTGATCTAGCCACCAAATTATTTTGGTATGGCTGCCTCGTTGTATAATAGGTTTTCCTTCCCTTAAAAAACTAAAAAAATTATATCAAGTTAATAATAATTATATAATCTGAGAAAAATAAGTTATAAATTTTTCACCAAGGTACGTAATAATAGGGTAGTCAACTTTATTGTATTTTTTTTCCATCTGATTCATCGGATCTTTGCTCCAATTACATCTAGATCTGATTTGGGTTGCGTACCTCATTATGGTGGGTGAGTCTTCCAATAAGGATTTTTGCATTCACTAAGATTCGAACTTGAGACCTTACTTAAACTATACCAAACACTTATTACTTAGACCAACTCTTAGGGGGCGTTTAGTTAATGTCAGGAAAGGGAAAGGGAATCAAGAAAGGGAAAGGTAAGGAAATGAATGCAATTCCTTTTAATTGGCTTATGTGTTTGATATGATCAAGAAAGGGAATGAATTGCTCGTTTATTATTTTTTAATTAAAAAATTAATTATTTAATTATAATATAATAACTAATTAATTATAATAAATAAAAATATAATTTATTAATTATTATCATTATTATTATTATTATTTATTAATATTCATATTATATATATATAATAATTATAAAAATAATATTAATATTAATAATATATACTATTAAAATAATAATATTTATTATTATTTAATATATTATTAAAAAAATATTACTCAGAAATTTTTTAATAATAAATAATATTTTTAATTAAGAGAAGTAAGTTTTTATAATTAATAATATAAAGAATAATATTATTATTTATTATTAAATTAATAATAACATTATTAATATTTTAATATTATTTAATAATATTATTTATTTATTAATAAATAAATATTATTTAATAATAATATTACTTAAATAAATAATAATATTACTTAAATAAATAATAATAATTATTAAATAATTATTATTTAATAATTATTATTATTATTATATATTATTATTAAATTAATATTAATATTTAATAATAATAATACTATATATATTTTATAACAATATTATTAAAATATAAAATCTAAAAATAATTATTTTTATATATTATTATTGGTTATATAGAATAATAATATTATTTATTATTATTAATTATAATATATAATGATATTATAATAATATTTATTATTATTATTATTTTATATATTTTAATAATAATAATAATAATAATTTAATAATAAAATAATAGTATTGGAGTAAGAAAGGGAATGCTAATGTCTAGTAAAGTGGGAGAATAGAAAAATCTTGAAAGGGGTAATTCTGTTATCTAAAATGGGTAATGAATTTAATTTTTCTGTCTAAATAAACAATACAGAAAATTATATATTTTAATTCCTTTTTTCTTTTTTAAAGTTAAATTTATTATCATCGGGAGAGTAGATTTTAGTAGGACATCGTATGAAAAACAAACAATTAAATCCTAAATTGCTTTTTTTTTTCTCAAAAATCTTAAATTGCTTTTTAATCTGCCAACCAAAACAATTTTAGTCTAGCTAGTCAATACTGTTGGATAGAGGCACTATACTAGTACGATTTCCTTCCCTTTTTTAGTAAAATTTAAATTAGAATATCGTATAAACTTAATAATAAAGATTTGGATTCTCTAAAGTTTAAACTCTTTAAAGTTGTATATTTTAATTAATTTCAACTATTTATTGAATTTTAATGGTCTAGATTTAGTTTTAGTGGCTTGTGGAGTCTATAGTGTAATAAAATCTGGACCATTAAAACTCAATGAATAGATAAAATTATTTAAAATATATAAATTTAGAGAGTTTGAAAATAATAATTATATAATCTAAGAAAGATACGCTATAAATTAATCACTACAATAGGATGGTCAAATATAGTAATATATTATAAAGGAGATAAATTTTCAGTAGAATTTTCTTTTTGATATAAAAATGATCAAATTTTCACACGTACGAGAGTGAAGTAACGAATTAAATATAAAAATGCTTGTTTTTTAAAAAAAAAATAATATAAAAAGGCTTTTTAATGTAGTGATAAAATAATTTTAGTCTTGTTCTGCCGCTGTTTAATAGGGGCAGTATTCTATTAGGATTTTCCTTCCCTTTTTAATAAATTTAAATCTAGAATTTCTTATGAGTTTAATAATTATATAATCTAAAAAAATATGTTGTAACTTAATTAAAATTGTAGGATTTCCTTCCCTATGTGAAGTTGACAAAGTTTACCCACAAGTGCGCACATAAACTTATGAAATCCAATTAAAAATAAAATACATTTTAATCTGGCCATCATATAATTTTAATCTGGCTACTCCCTTGTTTAATATGGGTACTATATTATTAGGGTTTTCCTTCCCGTTTTAATAAATTACACCTACAATTTCATATCAAGTTTTTTTTAAGATTTCATGTCAAGTTAATAATTATATAATTCCACAAAAATACGCTATAAATTTATCGCCATGGTCGGTAGTAGGGCTCTAAACGAGTTGAGCCGAGTCGAGTGTTGGCTTTTTCGTGTTCGTTCATTTAATTTTTTATCGAACACGAGTCGAGTCGAGCTTGAATTCGAGCTCAAAATTCTGTTCATATTCGTTTATTTAAGTGTTCATTTGTTCGCGAGCTGTTCACGAACAACTCATTTATTTTGTTTGTGAACAGTTCGCTAATTTGTTCGTGAATGAGCTTGTCTACTTTATTCGCGAACAACAATACCAATTCAATACATAATTTAAAGTGGGCTATAAATTTGGATTGGGTAATATTATACATATACTTGTTGTATTAGTCTAATTTTATATAGTCATACTTTATTTTAATTCTATAAAATTTTATTTTGATACGTAATTATAATAATCGAGCTAGTTTACGAATATTTATCGAGTCAGTTCACAAACTTGTTCGTGAACCTCTAATCGAGTTTGTTCACGAGTTAACGAGCCGAGCTTTGGCTTGTTCATGTTCAGTTCATTTATAATTCGAGCAGTAAAATCATGTTCACAAATTGTTCATTTATAAATTGAGTCAAACCGAGTCGAATTTTTACCGAATCGAATACTGAACTATTCAGGAATAGCTTAATTTATTTACAGTCGGTAGTAATGGAGTAGTCGATTTTATTTTTGATCCATCAAAGGCATTGGGAATAAATGTCAGTATGATTCAAATCCAAAATTACCTATTAATTTAAACACCAAACAATTTTAGTCAACTGGCAGTTGTTTAGTGGAGGTACTACTGTTTTTAATAAAATTTTTTTATATAACTTCATATCAAGTTAATAATTATATAATCTAGGAACCATACAGTTTTAGTCTGACTCCACCTTTATTGAGAAGGATTTCCTTCAAATTTTAATAAAATGAAAATTAGGATTTCATATGAATTTAATTATTATTCTGTAACTAAAGAAAAGTATGTTCTAAAGTTTGTATAGGGATAGATGGTTGTAGAGCGGTCGATTCTATCTCTGGCCCATTAAGAAATGATGATAAGATTATTTTCAATCTCACTCAATCCCAAGCCCATGGTAAACCCCAACTCTGTTGTGATTTGACTCAAAAACTAACTTATCATAATTAAGATGTTCAAATTGTGTTTCCGACTCATTTGATCACTACAGAGACTCGGTTTGGTATTATTATTTGAGCTATTTTTAAAATAAGTTGTTCTTATAAATTTTTATTAATACTATATATTTTGACTTGGAACAATACATTTTGATCTTTCATAGTAATTGATTAGAAACTGTCTGATTTATTTTTTCTAAATTCAAATCTGCAGTTTTAAAAAAAATTTAAAAATAAAACTTTTTAAAAGAACTACAAAAACTTAGCCCTTAACCTATTCTTACGGAAATTTTATAAGAAGATGGGTATTAGGAATAATCTCCTCCCACTAATGATATATGCTTTACTAACTATAAATTGGGGCATATATCATTTATTAGAAACATGGTGCTCCAAAAACTCAGCTCTTAAAAAAAAAAAAAAAGATAATTCTTAAACGTGTTTTGATGGGATTTGGTGGAAATATTAAAAATGGTGGGGTAGATTTTCCCTACACCAAGTCTACGGTCGATTCAACGAACTTTTAGCAGTGATGTTAAAGCAAAATCATGTTTTTATAAAGAAATTCAAGAATCCGAGATTATGATTATTTAATGTAGCTATTGCGAATAATAAAATGGACATCAACGTTCTAACGCTATCTGGGTAAAATAAACGTTCAGAGTTTAAAAGAATTTGCATGTACTTTTTTTTTTTTATTGAGAACAACGTTTAGGATTAGAGCGAAAAAGATACAATATGTCTTTAGAACTTGTTATATTAGAAGGAACATTTTTAGAAACTAAACTCTTCACAACCGAATGACACAATTAAAGACCGCAACTTTAGAACTATTTGAATGAAATGAAATAAAATAAATAAGAATGATTGATTCATGATCTTGTGAAATCTACAATCATAGGTTGGTGAATAAGAATTATTGTATTATCATTGTATCAATTTTTTTGTAAATATTTTAATTGGACCTTATTTTAAGGGTTTATAATGTTTCTTTTCATAATATGTTGCTATTTTTTAACCACAATGAGATAGACTTTTTTTAATAATGGATCTGATGCTATATATTTTAATTTTTATAATTTTATTATTGGATTAGACTTCATCCGTTTAAATAAAATACTTATTGATCTTTCACAATAAGAATACAAATTTATCTTTTTAAGCAATATCGTTCCAGATCTTAACAATGGTTGATGTCATGGCGCATACAGTGGCTCTTATGGTTGTGGGTCGAAAATGTTAATGGAGATAAAGAAAATACAGGTTGCAACGTTTATTTTTTAGTAAGTGTTGTCATATGTTTATCTTGTGTAAAAGCAAGTTTAATATGTTTGTGTTAGGTTGTTTTCGTCCAGTATTTTAACTCCGGTAATATGTTTAAAGTAGTTTTTTTTATTTGTCTATGTTGATTGATATGTGAATCGTACGACACAATTATTAGTTAGAGCAGTTGATTCTTCGACTCGTAGAAATAATTTATTAACCTTTGATTAGATAAGTTATTGCCTCTAATTTAATATAATAAATTATATTCTATAATAAAAAGCCATTCATCTATTTATTCCATCAATTTTTTTGTATTTCCATCAAAATCAATGAAAAATTAATTACATTATTAATATCATACATTTATCTTCCACATTATATAAAAAAAAACCTCTTTACTAGCTATTACTCCCTCCATCTTTTTAGACTTATGTTCTAACATATTTTACACTTTTTAAGGAATCAATTAATTAAGGCAGAAAAATACTATTTTACCCTCTAATTAATGTTTAGTTTTTCACTCCATTACAAATAATGATAATAGGATAAATGAGGGTATAATTAGAAACTAATCCAAAAACCACCTAGATATTTGAGAATAACAAGTAAAAAAATATTTAAAAAAGTGGTCAGAATAACTATTTTAAAAAGATGGAGGGAGTAACTTATAATTTTATTGATGCATAAATTGTCTCTCAATTAATATAAAATAAAAAAATATATTTGATAACAGACTAAGTAAACCACTATCATTGCCCTCCAAGGCCGAACCAACCTCCGTTCCTTGGGCGACAAGCTACGCGCCTAACACCCAAAGGTAAGGAGATGAGAACTCCACGTCTTCGGCCCTCCGAAATAGAGTTCTGTCTATAAACTTCTATGTCGGCTGATATAGGAGCATTAATGGTGATTTAGCTAATCGAGACACACCAATCAGATGAGGCGTGGCTCCGCCGCCAACCGCAACGTAGACTAGCACAGACAGTGCCCGCTAGGCCATCATCACACAAATCCTTATATAACCCACAATCTCTCACATCTCATGTAAAACATCAGCTCTAACATTTATTAATCCCACACATCAATCCTCTCAGCAGTTTAAATGTCGGAGGGGCTTCTCCGAACCCTCGGTCGAACCTTATTTTGCAAGTAAACCGGAACCAACACGAAGAAAAGATCAGTCTTCATCGACCTAGAAAACAGAGTCCGGTCCAGACCAAGTTTGGACATCAATATAAATAATCTAAAATAAAAAAAATAAACAGTAACAATAGATTACAAAAGAATCAGATAGAATAATTAATTGATGAGTCTCTAATCTTTGTTGGGTATTAATTCCCGAGTGTTAAAATTTGCACCCTCAGCTGAAACTTATTCCTTTAAGTACATTAGATGGAGGCAGAGAGAGGGATATACCGGTTTGATCAAACCTCAATTTCAGGGGTCAAATCAAAAACAGTAAAATAATTAAGGGGTCCTTCTGATATTCAGTATATGACTGACCGCTTTTCAAATTCATAAAATTCATCCAATAGAAGTTCAACACCTCACTAGTATTAGCTCATCTGATGGAAAGATACGTTTGGGAATTCTCAACCGCAGCCATCTGGTTTGTTTTTACTTTTATTTATTTTCCACCGTTTTTTTTATGGAATTAAAGATCTTATCGATATATTTTTGAATTTGATAAATACTCACCATAACAATAACGAGACACTCCCAACTTCCATTAATTTGGCTATGGTTAAAAGTGTAGTGATTTTCTACTCCGAATATAATAATCAGTCAAATTGTACATAGTGTGTATTAACTTTAAAAAATTAATGTAAAATACGTGTCAAAAAGTTAAAAGTTAGATCAACAGTAATTTAACTTGTGAAGTAAAAAAAATGACGGTTTTAAAAATAATTAATGAAATAATCTTACAAAACACAATCTCTAAATAAATCCAACTCCATCACCATTATCATTTCCATTCATCGATTCCATAGAATTTCAAACTAAATTAAATTATTTCATTTCAACTAAAATAATCACTTTTCAAATTGTGTATAACACATACGCCACATGTTAATTTTAAAAAATCGATCAGATGAAAATTTGAAATGTGACAGAAAGTAAGCTAAACCAATAATAATTAGATGCATGAAGCATAAAAAAAGTTTCAAAAAAGTCAATGAAATAATTTGATTAACATAAATGTATTTTATTCGAAAAAACATAATATATAAATAAATCCATAAGATCTCAAAAAAAATCTATAAATTTTAGTAAATTCCTCTATTTCCACCACCATTAAAATTTAAATTCATCCAATTTATAAAATTCCAAACAAGTGATACCTCATTTTTGTAAATTTATCCATTTATATGGTGATCTTCTTGATTTCTCAAATCTATTTCTCCCTCTCCATTTTGAAGTCCATAAAGTTTCATTTATTAATATATGTTCTTATAGCTGTTAATGAGATTTGTATTGGAAAAGTTTGCATTTGTAGAGATTGGAGGAGATGTGTTGGTTTATTTAGTTTTATCCCAAACTTTTCATTTAATTCTAAATATATCACTTTTTTTTGAAAAAATTTACTACTAACTAATATTCAATTTAGGATATGTCCTTTTGTCCAAAATTCACTCGCGTGTAAGCGGCTAAGTTCAGGTGCTAGTAAAAGCATTAATTAGTAGCTCAGAATGACAAGATGCGTATGGTGGCAATTACATGCTGCAACAAATGTATTTAGATAATCAATTTTATTTAATATTTCTTTAATTAAAAAAATTATAAACTGCGAGGCCTCTTTTTTAATTAAAAAAGTCTAACAAACTAAAATTTTGAAGAGAATAGAATCGGAAAGTTTTTGTTTCAATAAATTTTATATTTTTTCCTTCTAATATGTTTTTATTTACTTTAATCTTCTTAGGTAAATGTAAACATGTTAACTTGGCTGATTGAGCATTTGCTTGAGCCGAAATACTTTCAGAAAATTTAATATTATTGAAACCATTTAGAGACTGATTTAACTTTACCAGATGTCACCCTCAGGCCCATTTCTATCATGTTGGGGTCTTAGGGCGAGATGAGAGATTAAGACCCTCTTTATAAGTAAAATATTTGAAATTATAATATTTGAATTCGTACTTTATTATTTCACTTAATAAAAGATCAAATAAAAACTTCGAATTTCACATCATAACACTAATAAATACCATTAAAATCTAAATGTTCATCTCCCAAATGAAATTTAAAGACGAATATGATGTATATAGAATGATAATTACTTATAAGTGAATGATTCATGCCCGTTTCTAATTTATTATAGGCCTACAGGAGAGATAAGAAATTTAATCCCTCTTTATAAATAAAATTTTTAAAATTATAATCAATAAACACATAAAATATAAAATTATATAATTAAAAATTTTTATTTTTTAATTAATTAATCTTAAAAAATATATAAAATAATTAAGAGGGCTCTTATAACAATAAAGCCCTGGGCGGTGACCCTTTTCCTATGCTCCGAATGGGCCTTGACCACCATGTATCCTCATCCTTGGCAAAAACATAATATTAAATATATATAATGGTGTAATAATTTCACAACCAATTTAGAGTTGATTTGGTTAATTGCTAACGTAAGGGCATTTTCAATAATTTCCTTCAATTTTTTCTCTAAAATTTTATAATTTAAAGTAGTTATTGTATTTATTTTTTAACCCTATCTTTTAAATTTTTACTTTAAAATATAAATATTATTATTTAAATTCTTTCTATCTAATAAATAAACATCAACTCAACTGAATAAAATATAAAAAAATAAAAAAATTAAAATTAAAAAAAATTAATATAAAAAAATTTAAAAGAACAATAATGTTACTTTAAATATGGAACAATAATATTGCTCCCCTTATTTTTGAGGGAATCTTCGGTCCTAAAATAGGACTAAATTGGAGATGAACTTCTAAGTCAATTTTCACGGGTTCAAAATTCCACACCTTCTTTTGTTGCCTTTTTCCTATTGCCAATACTTGCCAAAATTATTTATATTTGAGGCTATTAAACTTATAAAATTGATGGACAATAAGTTTTACAATGTATTAAAAAATTTAAATTTTGTCTTTATGTTTTTATTTACTCCATCTAGTTTCTTTAAAAAGTATTTACGGACTTGGATTGGACTCATAAATCACCTTGTATCCTCTCGTTCAAACTCAAAATTATAATGAGTTGACTGAGTTGGGTTAGAATTAATGTTTATAATAAAAAGTTTGACGAGACTCGATGTAGCCCCGTTGGATAGATATATCTAAATAGTAGTGTCTATTTTATGGTTTTAATAAACATTAATTTGTAATTAATTATTATTGAATCGAATTTCATATCGCTCGATGACACCAAATCTGTGGATCGAAATTCTTATTCAGGGCCTAGATCCCTAAGTTTTCGAATCAAACAAATTTGTTTCCTAATTTAGATCCATAAAAAATGTAGATTTGAACCGGTCTAACAATGAGATATAAAATCAGTAGACTTGTTTTATTAAAAATATGTTTATGTAATTTACAAACTATTAAAAGTTTTGATATTAAATGTGTAGAGAATTACAATCGAAAACTATAATTACGAAGGCGGAATTATCGGTTAAAATTTTTTTGAATTTAGAATAGGATCTTTTCAAGAACAATTGATAGGGTTTCAAAACGATTTTATTTTAACAAATAAAAACTTACTTGTAAAGTCTACTTGAGAAATGGATGCCATAAAACTTGCAAATGAAAGCTCTCCAATCTCACATGTACGAACTACGTTTAAATCGGGACCGATGCTAGCCGTAGGGACGAAAAAACAAAGAAAATACCATGACAAAACCAAAATACATGGCACAAAACGTGAACTAATCCATATTGGAGAAGGCTGCCAACGTTTTGGCTATCTAGAATTAGGTTTATTTTTATTGTTTTATTTTCTATTTATAGTCCTAATAGCTTAGAATTACTTATATTAAATTCACTCCTTTAAAAAGTAAATTTAATAATTAAACTCTAAAATTTAATTTCTTAAATAATTTTTAACCTGAAATATTTATAATTTATAATTTAATTTATAGAATAAAATAAAATAATTTAAATTTAATCAAGTTAAATACTATGCTACAAATTAATATAATTAATTAAAATAGTCAATTAATTATTTTAGTATGCAAACATTGATTAAATAATCTCTTAATTAAATTTTTCATTACTATATATAATTTAATTAAACTTAAACTTAATTTTATTTAATGAATAATATAAATTACATTATATTATTTCATTAAATAAATTAATATAATGGTGTTTATGATTATTCAATTACATTGATTTGATATGTTAACTAATTAGTAATCAATTCTTCATCCGGTCTTATAACATTGCATGTATAATATATCCCTGATCAGTAGTTTTAAGTGTACGATCCTTTAAGTCTATCCATATGTTGGCAATGAGTATTTTACCTATAGACTTTAAGCGGATTCTAGCAAACCATTAAAGCCCCCAATTAGGACAGAGTATAGTCGTCTCTAAAAGATACTGAACCCAGTAGTTATCTCACAAAGTCCTTTGCCAGCTGACATCAATATGATGAACAAGAAGCATGGTGCTTGTCACCCCCTTATGCAGTTCATCGTATTTCTTGATCTAGAATAAAATAATAAAATAAGTCAACGATTTATTGGACGTCCTTATTCCTTTTATTCATCAAGTGGCCGGTGATTCATTTCAGTTTATCAAACCGAATGACAATCCTATCACTTCAACACTACTGTTAATATGGTTATGAAATATACCGAGCATACCCGTACTTGTAATCCAATATTTAAGGACCGATTAGTAATATGCCACAACATACCCACTTCCACATCAACAATAAGTTGAAATCAAGTCTGAGGACTATTGAGACCTACTCAATAAACTGTCTATGACATACAGCCATGCGACCTTGCTATGTGGATCGGTCCGGTCCCATAATCTCAACATGTGCCTATGTTCATGATCAACTTACCAAGTGACATAGCAACTACATTGTTATAGATCATCCAACATTCAAGCCTTTCATTTTATTCATTCCCATGATTACAACAGACTTGAGACATTTATGATTATTAATCAACGGATACTCTACTCATATTATAGTACAAGATATATATGCAGTAAATTATTACCTTTATAATGTGACACCATTAATATATATATATATATATATATATATAATGTAAGAATCAATGTCTGAGAACTAGAACCATGGTTTTCAGAACCGGACCGGCCACGGGACCGGTGAAGGCAGTGGTTCATAGATTTAAGGTTCAACCGGATTAAATCGATGGTCGAACCGGATTTTCTTAAAACATGTAAAAATATTAAATATTTTATATAATTTGATATTAAACATGTAATATAAGTTATACTCATATAAAAATTAATACTATTAAATAAAGTATTCTATAATTTAAAGTTATATTTCAAATAAAAATAAAACACAAGATAATAACTAATATAATCTAATGAAAGAATGCAAACCGAATTCCATATTGTATAGATTGGATAAAAAAAGTTAATAAATTTGATTAATGATATATAAAATTAAGTATTAAAAGAATTAAAATTTATACACAATATGTAAAATAAAAAAGTTATATCCATTTAATATAAATTTAATTAAAAAACTTGGAGTAACGTTATTTAAAAAAATTATATATTATTTCGTTATGAAAAACATCTAAAGCTGTTAATGAAAGAAATATTTTAAATTTAATAAAATTTATAATTTATGAAATAAAAAAATATTTATTGTGATTTTTTATAATAAAATAATATTAAAATAATTTAAAAATTAATAATATATAATATAAAAGGTATATAAGGAGAAAATGTTACCACTTGTGTGTGGTAGCTCAGTTGGTAGAGCATGTATTGAAACATGTGTTGGAGGTTTTGTGTTCAATTCCCACCACCAACAATTTTTAAAAAATTATAATTTAAGAGAACCGAAAATCAATCATCGATTGAACCGATCGGTTTCCGATCAAACCGACCGATTCAACCGGTCGTTGATCGATTCTTAATTATATCAAGAATCCAATCAAACCGAACCAGACCAAACACCAATTCCAATTAAACCCGATCCGACCGATCGATCCAATCCGATTTTCAAAACCATGACTAGAACACACCAAAATGTTATAACTATATTGAAATACTTGACATAGTAACTTAAATTCAGATAAAAAAATCAACTACAACTCACCATAAATTATCTAACACTTATTAGAGAATATTAAAACCCCATAACCATTTATTTGCAATTTTTATTTATTTATTTACATTTATGGATTAAAAAATGTATCTCGTCCATGTATTGATATTATAATTATTTGTTGAATATTCTTCGTAATATATTACAAAATAAAACAGATATCTTCATAATTTTTATGTAGATCTGTTTTGAATTTAGACCTCAATTTTGCAAACCCGTCGGATCCGTATCTAACTTTTAAAAATTGATTTGAAACAACCATAGAAAACTCCTTCATATATTAACATGTTCAATTTTTTATTGGTAAAGATATTTTAACATTTATTATCACATTTATAATTGGTTTCCATTTGTACCTATCCCAGAAAGAATCCATTAAAAAAACTCAACTAACTTCACTGTATGTCTAATCCCCAACTAATCTTCCAAACCTACATAGTTCCAATTAGGAAACAAAATCATGATTAAGGGTACCAAATTTATTTATATGATAATCATGATATAATTTGATGGAAATTTGTTACAGTTATAATTTTATCCAAGCTTTGATCCATCAGTCGTTTATAATTGTTAACCTTCTTTGTGCCTAATTATAAAAAAGTAAAATTACAGGGTAATTTATAAGATTAATTAAACCAATTACATTTGTCAACTTAAAAGAGGTTTCTTCGGTTCCAACTCATTTTCCAATGTATCATGAACATGTTCTTTACCTTTAGCCCAGAGTACAAAGTATAACCCACTAAACATTAGTACCATTCCTGCAAGGCTGCATTATCAAACCAAATTTGTTCAATTTGATAAAATAATACTCAAAATTATCCATAGATTTTGAGAAATTGCTGTAATTGTTTTTCACTATATATATGCTAGTTTATCAATTTATCTATATAACTCCAATATTCAGGGCCGGCCTTATAATAGAAGCCACTAAGACGGCCGCTTAGGGCCTTATAAATGAGGGTTCCTATATATTTTTTTCTTTATGAATTTAATACAAATTTCTTAGATTCTTAAGAAAACATATCACTACAAATTAAAAAATTATTTTTTCTTACTAATATTTAGTAAATCAACTATAAAATTGTTAACATCTATATTTTTCACCTAGGCCCCGTAATTTATAAGTCCAGCGCTGCGAATGTCATGTCCCTGAACCTTTTTTCATTATAAGATAGGCTCCAAAATAATTCTCTAGTATCTGAGATTTAACAAAGAAACTCATGTTTTCAAAAAAAACAAAGAAACTCATGAATAATTCATGAAAATAAATATCTAAAATGTGACCACGTAGTTTACCAAGTCACAGATTAACTAGTGTAATTAGCAGTTTATATTCGAATACGCCTGTTTGTCTAAGATATGTATGTTCCCACCTTTGCAATGAGTAGTAGAGCTGTTCAATGGGCATATTGGATTGGACTCGAATCAGGTTTGATTGGGCCGATAAAAATATGGTTCGGCTCAAGCCCACCCCGGCCCGTATTTATATTATATGTGGGCTTGAGCCGGACAGGATTTAATATAAAACTTCACTCCTAAGTCCAGCGTGGCCCACCCGTAAATTAATTATTAATATTTAAATATATAATATTATTCAAAAACCACAAAAACTTCTATTAATGCTGCAATTATTTTCCCAAATCTAGCGTTTTTCTGTTAGTATTCATTATTATTATTATTATTATTATTATTATTATTATTATTATTATAACGGGTAGGGCCGAACTTAGATTTTTATATAAAAACGAGCCCAACCGATTTAATGTTTGGGTTTTAGTTCACATTAAAATATGTTTGTCTAAATCCGACCCATTTTAGTCGGGTCTGAGCGGGTTAAGTGGACCACGGGCCTCTGAACAAGTCTAACAAGTAGATAGGAAAATTACTTCTCATTGCAAAATAAGCCACATGTTTTATTTAATTTAAAAAATGGAAATTAAATAAATTTATTGCCTTGCTGAAAAAAATTTCACATACCTTCCGATATTGAAAGAGTCGCCTAAGGTAAAAAAAGAAAGAATGAGAGAGACAACAGTTGAGATTGGACTAAACATAGAGACAAGAACTGGTCCCCTTTTCTTCATCGCCCATCCATTCAAACTTATACATGCTCCTCCCACTCCCCCTGCCTATTTTATTTTCCATCCAATTAATTAATTAATAATTATTTCATGTTAAAATATAGTATTATTAACTTAATTACTTTATTACTAATTGTTACCAGTAAAGAGTATGCAATCAGCTTTGCAAGACTAATTAGAGGCCATGTGATTTCAAACTTGTGATCCACACACCACTGTACTGTTGCAGTTGTAATCACACCTATCAACGATGTAACTGCACATAGAGATGTTGGTGCTGGAAAATTCCCCAAAGTGAAAGCCTGGAGAAAAATATCATAGAAAATATTTTAACTAAAAATCATATAATCTCATGGCAATTTAAATGTCATTACAATTAGATTAAATTCATTTCAAGCCGCGTAAACTTGACACTTTTGGCTGGTTGCTCCTCAACTTTCAGTTGTTTCTCATATTCCCTGAATTTGGCAAAAGTGCATCAAATTTCCGTTTGAACTTCACGTGTTAGGTTATAGTTAGAGAGGGAAAAATGAGGAGAATGAAATTTTGAAAAATCAAACTAAATAGAAACCGACACGTGACGTTCAATCAACAATATATTCCACTTTTGTGGAATTCGGAGGGGTAATAGGAATAAATGAAATTTCAAGTTTGGATGTATTAAATCTTTAAATTAACACGTCATGATACAACAACGTGTTATCTAAAGTCAACAAGTAAACATGCCACGTGTTAAATTAAACTAAGCATATATAAAAATGGGTCGGGCTTGGACGGACTAATATATATCGGCAGGAATAGATTACCTGGAGAACAACATTGGTAGATAAAACAAAAACAGCAGCAATAAGATAAAAGCAACCAATCATCTTTTGGTTGTCAAAAGAGAATAGTTGTTGTTGTTGTTGTTGATGTTCAACTGGGTTGGAGCTGTGCATGAAGCTCATAGTGATGGCACCAGCTACACATACTGATGTTCCCATTATCTTCACTTTGCTGTATATGCAGCTTAGGTCTACCTTCTCTAATCTGCATCCATTGTCATTTCTTTTATTATCTTCACTTTTATGCAATCAAGTGTTTTATTGGCATTGTGAATATTATTTTAATTTTGACAATTTGAAAATACAATGTACCAGTGTTAGTAAATTAATAAAATTACCTGACAATCCATGCAATGAGGAAAATGAAAGCAGGAGCAAGATTAGGCATAGCTGTTGCTAGTGCCGGTGAAGTTAGCTTTATCCCCTTCAAGAAAAATGACTGAAATACTGTCACCCTGCACCAAAATGTAACTTTCTTTTTTTATTCGTCTCTTTTATACGTATTACTTGCAATATTCATCGTTAATAAATTTACTTTACTACCCGCTTGGGCTGAAATAAATGGTTTCCGTCCATATAAATGTAGAGAGAAGGTAGATCTCAGAAATAGTAAAAAACTTTGTATAGATCTAAGCTTTGAAAACTCAACCTTTTGAAGAAGTTGCAGAGATAAGTAAAAGGGGACACTAAGAAACACTAAAAGCAAATAACAATTAAAGTGATGAGGAGGAAGATGAGAGCAAAAATCCTCTAAACGCACATGGTTTTTGAAAAGGTTTAGGGAGAGCTCGAGGTGAGAGAAAGCAGAGAGAATCTTTTAGAATTTTTTTGGACCGACCTTCGAACCGATGAATGGAGCAGGTGATGAATTTAAAGTTTAGCCGGATTAAATTAATAGTCGAATCAAATTTTATTAAAACATGTTAATATACTAATATTTTTAATAATTTGAAATAAAACATATAATTCAAGATATATTACACTGATAATTTATAATACTTAATGTAAATACCTCATAATTTAAACTTCATACTTTGAATAACAATACGAAAGACCATTTAATCCCATAATTTTAGTGAAAGTAAAAAATTTTATTTTGCATTAAATGGTGCTTAGTTTAGATGAAACAAAATGTTAAAATTTGGAAAAAAAATGAATAAATTTAGTTTATATTAAAAAGTTGAAAAATTTCAAATGTGGTTTGTTATATAAAAATTATTAAATCATATATATTTTTTTGAAAAAATATAGTATGATTAAACCAGTTTATGTACTACATTAAATAAGATATTCATTACAGTATTGTAAAAATTAAATAATAATTATATTTGAAACAATTTCAAACTTTAACTCCGTCTGTGCGTTTTTGCGCATTGTCGGTCCTAAGCCCGGGTAAAGGAGGAAGGTTGCGTGGTAGGTTGACAGCCAACGCGTAAAACAGCTATAACTTGTTTATAGTCATGTCATTCTTTCATTATGAACAAAGGAGATATACAAGACTGCTCTAATTATCGAGGTATTAAACTGATGAGTCACACAATGAAACTTTGGGAGAGAGTGATTGAACACCGTCTTAGGATGATCGCTAAGGTTTTCGCAAACCAATTTAGTTTTATGCCTGGTAGGTCCATGACTGAAGCTATTTTTCTTCTGAGAAATCTAATGGAGATATATAGGGAGAAGAAGAAGGACATTCATATGCTTTTCATTGACTTAGAGAAAGCATATGATAGAGTGTCGAGGAAAGTACTTTGGTGGACACTGGAGAAAAAAGGTATTCATGTAAAGTACATAAACTTAATAAAGGACATGTATGAAGGGCGGTAACAAGTGTTAAAACTGGACAAGAAGTGACAGAGGAGTTTCCCATCACGATTGGATTGCATCAAGGATCATCTCTAAGCCCATTTTTATTTGCCCTAGTTATGGATGAGTTGACCACCAAAATACAAGACGACATCCCATGGTGTATGTTGTTTGCGCATGACATCGTATTGATTGATGAATCAAGGGAAGGGGTTAACAAGAAGCTAAAGGTGTGGAGAAATGCGTTAGAGAGTAAAGGTTTTAAGTTAAGTAGAAGTAAGACGAAGTATTTGCATACCAAGTTCAGCCTACGGAAAGGAGACGAAGGAGAAGTAAAATTAGGAGATACAATCGTACCAAAAATGCAAACGATTTGGGTATTTGGGCTCTATCTTTCACGAGGAGGGGATGATTGATGATGATGTAACTTAGAGAATTATTGTAGGATGGATGAAATGGAGAAGTGCTACCGGATTCTTATGTGATAAAAAGATACATTTGAAAGTGAAAGGTAAATTTTACAGAACGGTGGCTAGGCCAGCCATGACATATGGGAGTGAATGTTGGGCTATTAAGACGCAATATATTCAAAGGATGAATGTGGCGGAAATGAGGATGCTTAGGTGGATGAGATACATTTGAAAGTGAAAGGTAAATTTTACAGAACGGTGGCTAGGCCAGCCATGACATATGGGAGTGAATGTTGGGCTATTAAGACGCAACATATTCAAAGGATGAATGTGGCAGAAATGAGGATGCTTAGGTGGATGAGTGGGCATACAAGGATGGATCGAATTAGAAATGAGTACATCCGTCAAAAGACCGGTGTGACACATATTGAGGATAAACTGAGAGAAAGACGACTAAAGTGGTATGGACATGTGCTACGTAGACCAATAGATGCTCCAGTTAGAAAATGTGAGAACTTATGGACAGAGAGTAAGGGTAGAGGGAGAGGTAGACCTAAGATTACTTAGAGGGAAATTATTTCTAAGGATATGCGTTTACTCGGTATGGATAAAAATTTGACTTTTAATAAAGCTTTATGGCGTCAAAAAAATTCATATAACCGACCCCACCTAACATAAAATTTAAAATTTAGTTAATTGATGGAATGGAAACAATTTCAAACTTTCACTTTTACAATATAAAATATAGATGCATTAATTTATCATTATAGTTTCAGTTGGTCAACACTTTTATCTACAAAAATATAATTTATTTTAAATCAATTGATTTTTTCAAACGGGCCATCGGGCAAATCGGTAGGTTTCTGGTCTGACCTGCTGGTTCACTCAGTTATTGATTGGTTGTTGACCGAAGCAAAAATTGGTTGAAAGTCGGCCGGCCGGTTTTGGCCGAACCCAATCTGACCGGTCAGTTCAATTTTCAAAACTATGTTATTATATTATATTTTTATAATTGAATCTATACTTTTTGTCTATTAATAAATATAAAAAATTTATAAATCCGCTTAGACTCCACATAAATAATGAATGTTCTCAATCACTGAACTAATGCCTAACGTTTTTTAAAATATTAACAATGATAGTAAAAAAAACGTCTTTATGCAATCAAAGAGTTAATAATATGCAACATTTTTAAAGTAAAAAACGTAGAATACTAAACTGCGAGACCAGAATGGTATAATAGATCTCAGAGTCCATAAATTCACATGATCCACGCTTCAATATAAATTCCATTTTATTTGAGGGAAGTTTGTTTTATGACCCCAGATTGAATTAGATTTGTTCGAGTGAACTTTGACTCACCCAAAACCTGATTTCTATGGATCGAGCTTAGAAAACTTGATCATATAATGGATTGGTCTTAATTTATAAATAATTAAGCCTCACCTGAACTAGGTTCAAAATGAAGTTTTATGTTCAAGCTTGGCCCTAACCCATTGATTTGAGCTGTATTTAGCTTGAATCAAGCCATATTTTTATCGGTCCGATAAAACCCTGAATGAGCCGAGCTGAGTTCATCCGCCCATTAAAAAGCTTTAGAATATCAGAACTAACTAAACTATCTCCATACAAGATTAAAATCAAATATTTAAAAGAAAAAAAACATGAAAAGAAAGAAAGAGAGACAGGGGAACTGATTATTAGTTAATAGAAAAATTGCTAATCTTATGAATGTTGATCATCTTGAACTTATTTATAAGTTATAGTCAACTAAAAAAATGCTTAATACCAAATTCTCATTTTAATCATTATTCTCTTTATCAAAACCCAACTGAAAAATATATCACATACCACGCAAATAAAAACTTCCCAAATCAATAAAATTCAACAGTTTTTAGATGTGAAATCTCTTAGTTGCCCTCAAAAAATTCAAAGAAGACAATCAATTTCTCAAACTTGCCCCAGAAAATTCCAGAAATCTATTGAAAAACAGAGAACAAAAAAATGTACTTACCCTAGAAAAGAGATCAAAACAAGCTGTATAACCAACTTCACAGTGAGTTCCTTAGGCCATTTGCTTCTACAAAAAATTAAAAAAAAAATCTTAATCATAATTTCAGACAAAAAAAATAGAAATAGAATGCAAAAATTACTATACCTTTCAAAGAAATAGGCAAAAGGAGCTGTAACTATGAAGGTAGCAAGAGTAGTGAAAATAACAATAGTGAAAGGAGTAAATCCAATAGACATTAAATAACTCAAAAACACAGAATTTCCAGCATATGCAAATTGAACCCCTACCAATCCCCCTATTATCCCTATTTCTTCAATCTTCTCCCTTTTCGTGTAGTTTTTCATTTCCTCATAATGATTCATTTTAACACCAAATTCCAAGAATATAAAATCTTGATTTATTTATTTTATCCTCTATTTTCCTTCCCTTTTTCTTTCCTTCAAAAGGGTAAAAAGGACTCAATTTCCTCTCCCTTTTAGATGTAATAATAATCACTTTGAATTTCAGTTACAAATTGTCCTAGAAACCCCAGATTCTGGGTTTTTTAGCAGAAAAATATGAGAAATGTGATTTTGGGATAATTGAAGCTGAGAGAAAGAGAGCTAATGCTGGAAAAAAAAAGGGATGTGAGTTGTAGCAGTGTAGGGGCCTCAAGCATGTGTGATGTCCTATTTAAGCTATAGTTTGTTTAATTTTTATCAACTGTACCTACCTACCTTTCCTTCTCTATAATTTATGAACTACTTTTTTTTTTCTCTTGGGATATTTTGTTCTTGGTGTATTTTTTCTTATGTCGTTTTCAGTTTTTGTCTTTTCTTTTAAATTTTTTTTTTAGTTTTGCTTTAATTACTTTTGGCTTGACGGGTAATTTTTTGTATAAGTGTAGTCAAATTAAGGGAATTCTTGACTTATGACAACACATAGAAAAGAGATGAGTGTGGAGCAGGTATACGAATTGTAGTTACTTCTGTTGTTTTTGGACCCTATGTGACCACATATCTCCGGTCCGGTCCACATTGATATATATAACATTATCTACTGTGAGTTTAAACTCTCAATCACAGATTATGCATGGGTGATTAACTGAATTTATCATCTTTATTTGACATTTCAAAGGTTCATACACACACAATCAATATATAGTCATGGCCATAATTACCACATTTCAACGGTTTGGGAGAACAGTACATAACTCCACATTAATATTATGTTGTTCATTGTTCGCTCGATACTCGTGCATTAGCTCTTGGGTTTTACCAAAAAAACTTTGTATCAATATTTATATTTATATACTAATAATTTTTCATACTTCCGGTCAAATTAGATATTTCTTTTATGTAACATATAATTATGTTAGCTACTAATAGTAATTATTGGTGTTTCATATTGGAAGAAGATTAAAAAACACGTGCAAACATATGTGTTGGCATCACGATTGCAAGAAAGCCAACACGTATATAACGGTCAGTGTTTTTTTGTTTTTTTATTTGTTTTATAAAATTAGTTAATAAGTTAATTATAAGTTACTACGACGTGGCGTTTGACGTCTTTATTGTAATATTCAACAGCCTAACAACTTTCATATTAAAGGATGGATGTAAGACTAATGAGGAAAGGTGGATGCATGGGTAAGTAAGTGGTAATACAATTACACTCACCGATACATGAACTAAATAACTGAGGATGGGGGACGTAACTACACGTGCTCCTGCAAGTCAATATTAACTATGTTTTGACTGTTTGTTTGTCGAAAGCTTGGGCGTGCGCGTCGTATTGCCAAGTATTAAGGTACAATTTTGAAAGTTGCTAAAATAGGACGTATATGATTTTGAGGTACATGGTTTGTATGGCTTGAACATAATAAGAAGAATCTTCGTGAGTGTTTGCCTTTTACATTCTTCATATTAAACAATAGTTTAATTGTGAATGCTTTTTATATGTTTGAGAGAATTACCGTTCGAAAATGCAAATGGAAATGGAGAATTGAGAAACTAGTTATTAGGTGTTGTTTGATTGGTTCTTTAATTCTTTATATATTGAGAATGATGATAACGTGATATAACTGTCTTTATCAGATTTCCAGTTCAAACTTTGTAATTACCTCTTGTTGCGCTATAGCATTGTCTAGTTAAGTTGATGAGCTTTGGAGGCCTATCTACCTATTTACATCGGTAGTAACAAAAGTGAAAGCTAAATCAAACCGAGTATTAACTAAAGAATTTGAGGTTGTAGAGTTGCTAAATGAGATAAAGATTAAAAAAATGAACATGCACAACCAAATATTGGTAACAAAAGCCATGCAAATACCTCCCTTGTGGACACTACAACACGGAAAGCCTCATGCTATAAACTTGTATCCAACTATATAAGCAGGCGTCTTTCTGCAATACACAACAATGTCGATCAACCCACCCAGAATGTTAAATCTTTGTCCACTCTTGTCACAATGCTTGCCCGCGGCAACCCCGATATAGAGCTGACACTATACAAGGCCTCAAAATCCCTTAATTCTCCCAATAAACCTGACGAATACTTGTAGAGAAAATGGGGTCTGGAGAATGTTAGGTTTGATAGCTTGAGTGAGCATATAAGGGGGGTTGAGCCCATCGAACACAAAACCAATTAGCTTGTGTTAAGGCTCAATCTACTCCACTTATACACCACTCACCATTCTCTTATGTTTCCAATGTGGGATAACCAACCTCACATTTTCAACACTCCCCCTCAAGTGCAACTAGGCCTGGATCAGTTGGCACTTGCCAAACACTCCTTGGCCTATCTCCTCTGAGGCTCAAGGTCATCAACGGGTCTAGTCTTCTATGCTAGCCCAAACTCCACCAGGACTTTAAACAGGAACCCATGATTGGCTTCTCCGCTCTAATACCATGTAGAATATCCTTGGGCATGGAGAGTGTTAGGTTTGATAGCTTGAGTGAGCACATAAATGGGGTTGAGCCCATCTCATATAAAACCAATTGGCTTGTGTTAAAGCCCAATCTACTACACTTATATACCACTCACAATTCTCTTATATTTCCAATGTGGGATAACCAACCTCACATCTCCAACACTCCTCCTCAAGTGCAACTAGGCCTAGACTAATTGCCACTTGCCAAACACTCCTTGGCCTATCTCCTCTGAGGCTCAAGGTTATTAACGAGTCTAGTCTTCTCTGCTAGCACAAACTCCATCAGGACTTTAAACACGAACCCAATAATGGCTGTCAGGCCTTTCTCCGCTCTGATACCATGTAAAGAATCCATGGGCCTGGAGAGTGTTAGCTTGAGTGAGCACATAAGTGGGTTTGAGCCCATCCAACACAAAATCCATTGGCTTGTATTAAGGCCCAATCTACTCCACTTATATACCACTCACCATTCTCTTATATTTCTAATATGGGATACCAACCTCACATCTCCAGCAATACTCTCGTGTTCATATTCTTCAAGCTTATACTGATCTAGGCTTTCACTCTTATAACCTGCAGCTTCACAACTTCATTTTTAAATCTGGTTTTAGAGCTAATTTGTCTGTTTCTACTGCTTTTTCTCAGGTTCTATAAAAAAAGTAGGGTCAGTAAATGATGCGCACTAACTATTTGTTGAAATTCCTCAATCAGATGTAATTTCATGGAATACCCTGATTTCTGCATACTTACGATCAGGGAAGTGTTAGTAGCGATATCATAAAATGATAATAATATATTCCAATAAAGATTATTACAAATTACAATGGAAATAATAGAATAGGAAACTATTACATACGGATAAAATATATGTAAATACTCAAACCTTTAACCGAAATAGTGTTATTGCGGAGGCCTAAAACATCAGTTTCCTAAAGACAATAATTCGTTCGCTACCAGTGAATTTGTCTCCCAGGATACAACCGCAATCATAGGCGAACTCAACCGAGTGAAGAGCAATATACCGGAACCTAAAGCTAGTAACCTTGCTCGAAAAGGAATGAAAAAATTGTTAGGTATTTTCTTTATGAAAATAGAAATCAAACTCAAAAGTTAATGACACAAATTAGCACAAAGGCCAAAACATTTTTATGAGTTAATTACAAGGCTACATGAGTGAGGATTATATAGAATATAATATGACATAAACATGGTTTTAATATGTTTAAAGGAGATTGTTGAATCAAGCATAGGTTTGACTGACTTAGTGGACTGACTCAGTAGTGCTTAAGTTTTGATCATAACAATTACGTTCAGTTTGAGTTAATTAAATCAATAATGATGTTAAAATAAATAATCTATGGTTGTACGGGAGTTAGGAAATTCAAGGGTAGAATTTCAAGTCTCCGCTGACCTAGTTATGTAGTTTAAGTCTGAGTGATCTAGGCTGAGTAGCTACGTTAGTAGCTGACTAAGTATTATTCACTCAGCTTGATATTTAGATTTTACTGCAGCTGTGCTTTACGATACATTATTTCGCTGAGTTACTTTATGTCTGTCAAAGGTACTGACCTTACCATTTAAGGTAAAATGGGATCTTTGCTTTTAGTGTTGCTTTTTGCAGGACATTCATGAGATAAAGATAAAAAAGAATTAATGCCTTGACAAGACACAGTTTAATGAAGAAAATGACAAAGTCTTCCTTATTCAAGCTGCAAAAAATCATTTGCCAATTTGGGCAATTCTGCAAATCAACAACATAGTATCGCGCACTCTACAACATGTCAGATTACCAGAAGGAATAGGAAGAAGACATGTGGCAAGTCAGCGCGAGTTCTCTCCAACCGAAGACTGGCATCAAACGAAAGGATTCAAATCAAAACTCAAATCTCAATCTAACGGATTGATTTCTATCTCACAACGGTGTGATTCTATCCCTTAACAGATTGATTTAAAGAAGCAACAGGTGAATAGATGAGCTATGCCAAAAGCAAGTTCAACGGCTACTTTCTCAATCCATCTATAAAAGGAGTAAGAAGGAAAGCGTTAGAACTTAGTGATTATACCTAAATTTCTCAGAAGCTAAACCTCTATCAATTTGCAACCTTTAAAGAAGTTTAAGCAAGAAAGTATCTACTCAGCTAGAATCTGATTGAAGAGGGTATTCTACTCAACGGGTGAGCGATTGCAGTTTGGAGCGTACTTACTGTGATTGGGGAATTTGTGAAAGGCTTCTCCGCCTAGGGTAAAGGATTTGAGATTAGTGGATTAAAGCCAAGACACTCTCTTAGGACTGGATGTAAGCACAGGTTGCCGAACCAGTATAAAAATCTCCGTGTTCTTTACTTTAAAGTTTTTCCAGAATTTTCACTCAGCCAGCTGACCTACTCAGTAGAGCTCAATACTGTCGTGAAAAAGTTTACTAAGTTTTTGAGTGAGTCATTCACCCCCTCTAACTCATTGAATATACGCACATGGACCAATAAGCGGTATCAGAGTAGCTCTCATTTCAAAGATTTCACAATCTTGAGACAAAGACCATGGCGTACAAAGGAGGAGAATCCAGTGGAAGAGCCTAAGCTTATATTCTCCCAGAATGCATGTCAGTCACCAGACCTCCTATGTTCAATGGAGAGCATTATACTTATTGGAAGAACAGGATGAAGAATTTCGTCCAGTCATAAAGTATGCATGCTTGGATGGCTATCGTTGAAGGGCCATATATTCATACCATTGTAAAGAATGGAGTAAAAGTTGAAAAGTACTCTAATGAGTGGGACAGTCAGGACTTGGTTAGACTGAAGGAAAATGCAGCTGCTATCAACTATCTCTATTGTGCTCTTAAAGCAATTGAGTTTAATCGAGTTTTAGGATGTAAAACTTCCAAAGAGATATGGAAGAAGTTAGAAGTGACTTATAAAAGTACTGACAAGGTGAAAGAGTCTAAGATTAATATCCTTATGAGGGATTATGAATGGTTCCATATGAAACCCAAGGAGCATATTTCCAACATGAACACCAGGTTCATGAATATTGTAAATGAGCTAAAAAGACTTGGCAAGACCTTCACAGAAGAAGAGACTGTCAAGAAGATCCTTAAAAGCTTGACTAATGAATGGTAAGCAAAGAAGAGTGCTATTGAAGAAGCTCATGATTTGAAGACTTATAAGTTTGATGAGCTGATTGGAACCTATTGGTCCCTATATGTACACTCAATGAGTCAGAGGGGGGTGAATGACTCACTCAAAAGCTTGTAAATTTTTTTTGCGATAATTATGGCTCCGCTGAGTGAGGTCAGTTAGCTGAGTGAAAAGACTGGAAAATGCGATTAAGTAAAGGAAACAGAGATTTTTATACTGGTTTGGCAACCTATGCTTACATCCAGTCCTGAGAGAGTGTCTTGGCTTTAATTCAATAATCTTAACTCTTTTACCCTAGGCAGAGAATTCTTTCATAAATTCCCAACTACAACAAGTACCCTTCAAACTGTAATCGCTCACCCGCTGACTAGAATGCCCTCTTCTATCAGCAACTCAATAAGAGTTTAAACAAGAGCTGGATTTAACTTTTAAAAATGTTGATCTAGTTACAAATGATCTAATATTATAATTGTTTTATCTAATCTATTCTCTCTTGTTCTAAGCAGATTCTCGCTGAGTTGTGCTTTTCTTGCTAGAATTCCTTTAAAGCTTGTAAGGGGAAAAAGTATTTGCTTCTAGGAAATTTAGGTGTAATCACCAAGTTCTAACGCTTGCCTTCTTGCTCCTTTTATAGTTGGATTTCAGAAAGTGGCTGTTGAACTTGTCTTGGCATCTTCTAAAATTGACAGCTCAGTAATTCACCCGTTGCTTTTTCAAATTAATCCGTTAAGAAATAGAATTGCACTATTGTGAAATACATTTCAATCCGTTAGCTTAAAATTTGAGTTCCAATTTAAAATCTTTATCATTTGATGCCAGTCTTCCGTTAGAGAGAACTCGTGTTGGCTTATCACGTGTCTTCATCCCATTCTCTCTGGTTTTCTGACATGTTATAGAGTGCGCGATACAAGGTTGGTGGATCTACAGAATTATCTGAAGTGGCAATTGACTTGTTGTAGCTTTACATTGGAAGACTTTGTCATTTTCTTTATAATTCTGTGTCTTGTCAAGGCATTAATTCTTTTTGTCTTTGTCTCATTAATGTTCCTACAAAAAGCAACACTAAAAGCAAAGATTCCTTTTTACCTTAAAAGGTAAGGTCAGTTGTGTTGATAGACTTAAAGTAACTCAGCTGAAATGAAAAAACATACTGTACATAGCTGAAATAGAATCTAAATATCAAGTGCTAAGTGAATAGTACTAAGTCAGCGACTAAGTAGATACTCAGCCCAGAAACCTCTCTGAGTTAAACTAAATAGATAGGTCAGCGGAGACTTGAAATTCTACCCTTGAATTTACTAACTCCCTTAAAACCATAGGCTATATTGATTTAATTATCTCAAACTAAACTTAATTGTTATGATCAAAACTTAAGCACTACTTAGTCATCCACTGAGTCAGTCCAAACTCGTGCTTGGTTCAACAATCTCCCCTAATTTGATCAATGGCAATTAACTTGAGCGAGAATTAAATCAATAAGATATCTAGATCAGAGTTACCTTATACTCATGCTTGACATGTCTTTTGTTCAGCATAGTGAATGCTAACTCCCCCATGATTCTTGAATCTTCTAAGTTCGGCATTCCTCTATACTTCTCATATATTTCTACAAATGATAAGAGCATATATATATATATATATATATATATATATATATATATATATATATATATATATATATATATATATAGCAGAAAATATATGAAGTTAAGAAGATCTTAACTTAGAATAGAAATTCTAATCTTTTATTAATTAATAATTTAAGTACAGATAATAAAGAGTTAATCTATAATAAGTTTTACAATAAGCACATCGATTACATAAATTCTATTCTAATCTTTTGGCATAGGTGGGGCTCCCAAGTTAGCTCTTCTCTCCTTATAGACTTGCTGATCCCATCTAGATTTCTTTTCTTTGGGCAGTGCTATCTCCTTGCCTTTCCTTTTTATGGTCCCAGTATATTCTCTCTGAATGCGCTCCAGATCCTTAGATAGGTTATAAGAAAATTCAGCAATCCTCTATTCTCTCTCCTTTTCCTCCTTTTCACGCTTCTCGTGATCCTTCTTCCCCATTGCCATTATAGCCAAAATGGCTTGAGTTTGATGATCAGACGAGCTCAGAAACTCTTTGAAGGTTTCTAGCTGACCATAAATAGTTGATGAAAAATTCTGCACGAGCAGCTCATAGATTTCTCTCGATATTGCTTCTTGTTCTCTGAGAAAGGCAAAAAATCCTACCAAAGCACGGGATTGAGACAGATTGACCTGATATTGAGCATCTAAACCTTCTTTGGATATCTGGTTGAGACATGTGATTGCTTTAGCTTGATTGTTCTCTCTAAATATTCGCTCTAGCATTGGAGTGCTCCTAATATAAGTAATAACTTCATTTTGAATCTTATCCAAGGCTTCTCCATCATGATATGAGCTTGAACTTACTTGATTTGGTCTCTGATATGACCAAGTTTCTGATGAAGATTAGGCTCCAGTTCAGCATCTGTCATAACAATATCACTGCTCAGAGCATCTGAAATGTTAAGCCTCTTTAAGGCATTTAGCACAGCTCCCTCTGAGTCCTTAACCCCTTGTAGCATCTCCTCCTTCACTTTCCTTAACTTAGTGTGTAATCCATAATGTTTGGTTACCATTGTGATTCGACCATTCAATCCATGTACAACTACATTCAAGCAAGTTATGTTCTCATTAGTCTCCTTGCTTAATATGCTGTACCCATCAAGCACTTTCAGCATATCCTCAAGTAAGGGATTGAACTTATCTATCATTAAGTTGTAAAAATCCCTCTCATCATTGATTACTTTACAGTTACTCTCATAGATCTTTGCCATATGCTTCTTGAGTTTTGTAACTCCCATCTTCAAACCAGCTGCTTGCCTACCTGCAATAGATAACAAAGGCAAAGTATGGGATATTATTGCCTTCACCAAAGAACACAGGGTAGGTATTGATTTAACGTGGGCCTTCATCTTTTCAACCGCCTCCATAAAACCTCTCACTGGCTCAACAGCCTTGGCAATGCTCCTTAGGACATCCTTAGACAACAGAGATTTTTCTATTTCAGCATTTATTCCTAGCCCTGGAAATCTTTCTCTTCCCATTCTCCTTATGTGTCCTAATAGTTCAACATTAGGATTGAATTGGGGTTACAGTTGAGGTTATTGGGGTGGTTGTTATTGTTATAGTTGTTCAGGAATCTCCTCAATGATTGGAGGTCCTCTGACTGGTAGAGGTCCTTCCAAATATAAATGTTCATGCACAAGAGATCCTATAGGGGATGGATATAGGATGATGGCTGTTTGGTCAGAGTCTAGGTTATTTGGGTCAGAGGGTTGGTTGATTTGGCTTGAATTGGATGTGGATGGTGTTTGGCTTTTTGGTATGGGTAAGGCAGAGATTGGTGTAGGTGAGAGTGGTGTTTTGGTGGATGTGTTTAGGAAGGTAAAGAATTCTTCAGTTTCCTTCTCCTCTTTCTCCTTCATAGCACATTCAACAACGGACTCGCTGACCTGAGTTAGAGAATTCTCAGTCAGCTGAGCTCCGTGCTCAACTATCACTTCCTCTTCCTACCTGTCCTCTAAATCTCCTTCATCGTCATCAATCATAATCTTCATTCTCCTCAACAAATCCCTCTTCCTCTCCTTCCTAGCCTCCTTGACTTCCTCAGTAGTTAGAATGACCTGCTGGTCAGAGTTTAACATATTGAATTCAACAGCTTCCACTTCTACCACATCATCTTCCTCCTCATGCTCCTCTTGATTATCAATTCCATCTAGAGCTCCTATAATCTCATCAATAACTTCTGGCACTTCTTTCTCAGCCAAGCTAGCTACAGCCTTCTCCAAAATTTACTCAGTGCTAGCCTTAGCCTTAGCCTTAGCTACTGTTACTACTTCTTCAGCCTTTCTCCTTATAGTGGCTTCAATCTCCTCCTACTTTTTTCTGATTCTCTCTTCTTCGGCAGCTCTAACTTTTTTAGCTTTTTCTATATCTTGGACAACTCATGTCCCTCTCTTTACTATCAGCTTCTTCTTAGGCTGACCTACTTAGGGAATAGGAACTGATGTAACTTCATTTCCTTTAGTAGTCATCACATCTAGCTAAGCTATATCTGCCTTTCTCTTCTTTTCTCGCTTTAATGGCATTTCTTCTCTCAGCTCTGTTGGTCCCTGTTAGAGTATTTATAAGGGAAGAGGGGGGTGAATGGCCCTTTTTTTTTACAGATTTTATAGACTTAGAAAAAGTCTATGTGTAGCATGTTTGATTATGATCTGGAAGATAGATCCGAATGATAAATGTGATCCAGCGGATGGATCAGGATGATGCAATATGAATGCAGTATAGTAAAAGTAAACAGAAATCAAACACAAGTATTTTATACTGGTTCGGCCTTGCCTACGTCTAGTCCCTAGAATTTCCTTCTTCCGAGCTTGTCCACTAATGGATTCCTTTTCAACTGGCAGGAATCAAGCCTTACAGATTTGTCTCTGGATGATGACTTCTTCCGAAAGTAGGATATACCACTAGAAGCACCAACTCCTAGCTGAGTCCTCTCGTCTTTAGTAGGATATACCACTTATCCTTCTACCTCGAATCTAAGCTGAGTCCTACAGAGAGATCTCACTCAAAGCACCTACTTTAAGCTATATCCCAATCTCCCAACTCACCCAATTTGGAGATTCTTACACTTTTGGTTTGCAACAAAAGGTTGGTTTTGGAGTTCCTCAAGTTTATAGTTTCACTTGGGAATCCTTACAAATAGATTTTGAATTAGGAGTTCCTTGGAGGGATTTTCTCAACTGATTGAATGTATTTCTTTGTTACTTGCTTTTGTAATTCGATCAGATTATCTTCTCATTTGGTGAAGAGTTCCTTTTATAGGATTTGATCATAAATATAGCCGTTTATGGTTGGTGAGCTTACATTTAATCTTCACCCTTGATCAGGTTGTGAGGTAGAGCTTTTGAATCCGTTGATTAGTCTGTTAGACTATATTTTGATTCGTTTAAATTCTTAGGATTAGTGCTAAAAAGTTGTCAGTGATCATTTTACTTGTCATTTTTTGATACACCAACTTTTATACCAATTGTCATATGGTGTGAGCTCCACTCATGCCTTTATTGGTCTAGGATAAAAGTAGTTTAGACTTTCTCTGTCCTATATCTGGTCCTTTTAACTTTTCTCTAATCCATGCCAGCTGTCTTCAACAAGAAAGGTTCTTTGACTACTGTAGATCAAAAGAGGCACAAGGAATGCTATGTTTTACACTTTCCTTAGTTATTGGATATAGGTCTTCTGGATGTATCTTCCGAATGTTCTTTAGACTTATATATTCTGGATCTTCCTTACGGAGATGGCTTTAATCAGTTTTTCCGGTTGCAAGTCTTGAAGACGAAAGTTTGTTTTCTTTCCAGACTTTGTTTGGATAATTTTCCTCCATTGCTTAGGTTTCTGATTTTGTTCAATAAGTGATCTTAGCTTTGTCCGGATGCTTCCGTTTGAATTTTTAGACAATCACTTACATTCATTTTTATTTCTTTCAAACTTGATTCGGATGTATATAGATTTATTTATCCGGATCATTAGTTTCGAACAATCTTCCCCATTTGATGGAAACAAAAACTTTAAGATTTTTAGCTTTTAAGATACTCCCCCATAATTTTAGTATCCAGGCTCCCTCATAATTTTATGACTTCTGCTTCTAAGTTTGTTGTAGTACAATTATAGATTGTACTTTAGAAGCGTTTATTTTGATAGTTAAGAATTTTTTCCCTTTATATACACTTCTGCTGTTAACAATAGTTAACATCATGAAGTTCAGTGATACAAGATACAGAAATACATATAAAGAGAATCCAGCTATTATAATTTTATCTAGCTAGCTTAACTATCTCTCTGGATGGACCACTCTTCCGGACTTACAATATTTTTCCTTTCCCCCTTCCGTCTCCTTGCTGACTATCTTCTTCCTCCCCTTTTTTGCTTCCATCAAGGGGTCAATGACCATATATGTGTGTTTATCCTAAGATTTCTGCCATGCAGAGGAGTAGACAGAGTAGTCTTTATTACCTTTGGCTCGCTTATCAATAATTTGATTTACAATAGGCGGAGTCAGGTAGTAAGGATCAAGGCCCTCTGAAGCTGATCATATGATTGTCAAACCTGAGGGACAATGCGCAGAATATGTTCTTGGTCTTTTAGATCAAAATAAGGAAACATGGCCTTGGTGAGGATAGTTAACCCTTTCTGGCTCATGAACCCTGAATCCCCTACAGATTGAACTAGATCGTGCAGGATTGGAATAAGCTAGCATTCTGGAGTATCTAGAGAAGAGGAGGGTCCGGAGATATACAATTTGTTTATTCCGGTTTGAAGAAGAGTGATTTCATCACTAAGATCCTTCCGGATATTATGGATAGATTCCGTCTGATCTTTAATCTCTTTGAAGACGGTTTTCTTCCACTCATTTATTGATTGTTCAATGCTGGAGTTCCTTGCTTGCATTTCATCACCCATATCATCAAGAATCTTCTCTTTTAGTTAGGGCAGGATTTTGTCTATAAAATTTGCAAGCATATCCTGAGTGACTTGCTGATCAGTCTCCATGCTGAGCAGAGTTGGTTTTAAATCCCTATCCTCCATGAATTTTGACAAGTTTTCCAACTTGGTATCTATGTAGTCTTTAAATTTTATGGATAGGCCTGTGGCTAAGGAAACCTTTTCTAGCACCGTTGCATAGTTATCAAAGGCTAAGTTATTTGCTTGACTGGCATTGCGGTTTGATTCAGAGGTGCTTTCCTTTACTTCATTCAAGAAAGGCTTAATCTCAGAGAGGGAAGCTGTCGCCAAAGCTCCAGGTGTTGGGAAGTTCATGACTTATTGCTCAATTTTGGGGAGACAGTTCATCTTTTCTTTAATTTCACCTAAGTCCTTGCGGACCTCTTGATTCGACATCTGCCTAAGAAGTTCCTTCTCTACAGCCTTGAGATGGGCGTAGAAGGTCAGGAGGCTCTTTTTAATAAAGCCTTCTTTATGATGTTCAAGAGTTGCCTCTTGAAAGAGTTTGAGAGCTGCACTGACTTTGGATTCTTTGGAGTTCTCATCTGGAAGACTTACTGATTTAATGTGAGGAGGGAAGTGTTTGTTGCACGGTCCGGATGATTCACTACCAGATGAGCTTGATCACTTTCGGAGCTTGAACTGCTTCCGGAGGGGCTATTATTTGGCGATCGTGAGCCTCCAACTACTCTTTCTGCTTCACTTTTGCTTATTTCCCTTTCCTCTGGATTAGCCTCGCCCGCAGGATCCACTTCAGAAGTGTATCCCTTGGAACTCAGACTTTCTCCCTCCTCCGAAGCTTTTGCATCTGGGATTGGAACTATGTCTTTAGCTAAATTTTGAGAGATTGTATCTAAGTTATGCTTTTCAGTATCAGAAGAGGGATGAAGAAGATGAGGGGCTACCTTAGTGGTTTGTTGCGTCTGATTCTCATCCCTTCTTTCTTCTTCCGGCCCTTCCTCCGGATGGCTGGAACTATCCTTAACCATTTTAGCAGATGCCTTTTTAGGAATTTCTTCCCTCGACATATTGGCACTTTTCTCAATAGCCTTTTGCAATGCCTTTTTAGGACTTTCAAGGTTTATGACCTCATAGCTTGGTCCAAGCAGATTCTCTAGAAGTGGATCTGTTCTTTTAGCAAAGATGAAATCAGCTGCTTCTGGAATTTTTGAGATGGCATCCAGGGCTTGTGAATCAATAAGAATAGGAGGAATCTGTGAGGAATCTCTAGGTCCTTCAGTTCTTTCTCTATTGGTTTTCATGTTTTCCTTGATTACTACTTGAATAACATCAAATTGATTGTCATCTTGCCCTACAATTTCCGTTGCTCCATGAATATTCTTCCCTTTAATGGACTTAGCCTTTTCCAATGCAGCCTTCTCTCTATACTACTTGGCCTCTTCATTTAACACTCCCAGCAAGCCTTCTGCCCTCATTAGCTCTCTTTTGTTAAGCAGCAAGGGCTTCATCAAATGTTAGCCCTTTTCTCTGAAGCTATTTTTGAGGAGGAGCCTCATCCTCTGTTTCCTCGTCATCAGCTTCTTCCTTCATCTCCGCCAAAGTTCTCTTGGCTTTCTTTCTACCAGCCTCAATCGCCTTTGTAGCAATTTTTGGTAGACCAGTAGTAAGCCCATGCAGTCCCTTCTTGGCTGCGGCTTTTATCAATCTTCCTCTAGGTCTTGGCTATTCAGAGCCTAGGACTTGAGTGAGAGGTAAAGTATCCTCATTAACTTCTTCCGAAACCAGTTCCATTTGCCTTTTGGCGTTAGCTTTGGCTTTTATGGTTCTAGGTCTTTTAGGAACTAGGGCTTCTGCTTTCGGATCAGCTGCCTTTCTGGATTTAACTTTTCGTTCGTCCCTTCTTAGCTTTGCCTTTTCTTCATCCCATTCTTCAATGAAGCAGAGGTTCAGGAAATTCTTCTTGAGGATGGGCTTTCCATAAATTCCTTCAAATCTAGTAAGATCCACTCCTTTTGCTTGAAGGATCCTCGTGATTAAGGCACCATATGAGTTGACATGGGTCTTGAGATAATGGATGATCAAGACTAGCCAGTTTACTACCACGCTGCCAACCCAGTGCCGCAGAATGCAATGCTGGAGGGAAGAGACTGTAGTCAATGACTCTTTCCTCATTAAAATGAGCTTACTAGAGCGTGTTAAAGGAATCTGGGAGTTCTGGGGAAGTATGTTGAAAATTTATCCCTGAAGTAGTTCTAGTGGAGCCACAGCTTGGAGTCATACTCAATTTCGGTCTCATCCCTATCTTTTCTCAACAGTACTCTAGAATTTTTCATTTTTAGATTCTTCTCAAAGAATTCAGGTGTTAGAAGGATAATCTTTCTATGTACCTCAGTGCATAGGGCATCAAAATGATTATGTGCACTTAGATTTGAGTAGAACTCTTTCACTAGTTTGGGATAGGTTGGGCAGTTTATTTTGAGAAGATTACCCAAATTTCGATCTTCAATTAGGGTGAAGAAGGGTGGTGTTTTGAATAGATAGTCATCTCCTAGATGATCAATAAGGATGACGAATTCAGAGGTTTTGAGATTTAAGGGTTCAAAATCTGCTTCTTTCAAGTCAGATACTTGAAAGAGGTTTTTGTTTGGTAGGATTTCAAGGGTGTTTGAGGTATTTTTGGCTGCCATTTTTAAGTTTTTATGAGATGATGTTTTAGGTTTGAGTTTTGCAGAGTAACAGTTAGATTGTTGCTCGTGTGAAGAGGGGAGGGGATTTTGAGGGGTTTTATATAGATTTTTTAAAGTGAGGGTATAACTGTAATCCGGACTCCAGTGTTTTTAACTGGATTGATGACATGGCAGTTGGATTTTTAGGAGAGAGGTGAATTCAATTTAACCAGAGAATGGGAATAGTTTATTTTTAAATTAACTGTTGTATTTACGGCGCGTGTAATAGCTATACTTTTGAAATTCAAAAAGTAACAGTTACCTTGATGGGCTTTTACTGCCATGCATCACTGTTTGTCTACTGACGTGGCAATCTTCCAGAGTATACTTTTCCAACTCTTTTTTTCTTCTGGAGTGAGAATTTTATCTCAAGATTTGTTGTGTCATTGTTTGTCGGCTGACGTGGCAATCTTCCAGAGTATACTTTTCCAACTCTTCTTTTCTTCCGGAGTGAGAATTTTGCCTCAAGATCTGACTTGATTAGATGCTATCTTCCGGAGTTTTTCTAGATTGGATTTGACATTCCAATTGATTATCTCAGCTTTCCAAATTGATCTTTACTTAAGGGTTTGGTAAATATATCAGCTCTTGGTTCGTTTGTTGGGATATATACCAGTGCAACATCCTTTTTTATCACATTATCCCTGATAAAGTGATGCCTTATGTTGACATGCTTCATCCGGCTGTGAAGCACCAGATTCTTTGACATATCAATAGCACTTTTATTGTCACACAATACATCCACACATTCGGATTGCACTTCATACTATTCAAGTTGTTGTTTGATCCATAGGAGTCGAGCAACACAACTTCCAGCTGCCATATATTCAGCTTCTGTAGTGAATAAAGCAACTGAAGTTTATTTCTTGCTATACCATGAGACTAAGCAATCTCCAAGAAAATGGCATCCTCTAGATGTACTTTTTCTCTCAAGAGTGTCTCTGCCATAGTCTGCATCCGTGAACCCCTAGAGAGTAGATTCTCTATTACAAGGATACCATAACCCAACTTCAGTGGTTCCTAGGATATATCTCAGTATTCTTTTGACAGCTTTGAGATGAGAATCCTTAGGATTTGCTTGATATCTTGCAGAGTAGCATACTGCATAGTGAATGTCAGGTCTGCTGGCTGTTAAGTATAGGAGTGAGCCAATCATTCCTCTATACAGCTTTTGGTCAACATCTTCTCCTCCACAATCAATGGATAAGATTATATCTGAACTCATTGGAGTAGACATTAGTTTGCTGTTGTTCATTTCAAACTTTTTCAGGATCTCCTTGGTATATTTTGATTAATTTATGAAAATCCCATTTGGACTTTGTTTGATTTGTAGACCAAGGAAGAAGTTGACTCTCCCATCATGGATATCTCAAATTCTTTCTACATTTGAAGGCTGAATTCTTTGCACATCCTTTCATCAGTGGGACTAAAAAAAATCATCCACATCGATCTCGACTAGAATAATATCATTTTTCTTCTTCTTGATGAAGAGTGTGGTGTCTGCCCTGCCTCTAGTATATTCCTTGGATATCAGGAATGAGGTCAATCTTTCATACCAGGCTCTTGGTGCCTGCTTTAATCCATAGAGATCTTTCTTTTGTTTGTAGACATGATCGCTTTAGATCTTTAAATCCAGGTGGTTGCTTGACATACACTTCTTCTTGAATGACACCATTTAGAAATGCACTTTTGACATCCATTTGATATAATGTGAACCCCATGAATGATGCAAAAGCACATAGGATCTGGATTACTTCCAGTCTTGCTACAGGTGCGAATGTTTCTTCAAAATCAATTCCTTCTTGCTGATTATAACCTTGAACAACTAGTCTCACCTTATTTCTTACTACTGCTCTAGATTCATCAAGTTTATTTCGAAACACCCATTTAGTGCCTATAATTGACTTTCCTTTAGGAGATGGCATAAGATCCCATATATCGTTCCTGGTGATTGATCTAGCTCTTCCTGTATCGCCATCATCCAGCTTTCATCTCCTTCAGCATCTTGAAATTTCTTTAGCTCTATGAGAGAGACAAAGGCAGCATAACCCATCATTCGATTGAGCTGTCCTCTAGTTCTAACTGGATTCTGAATGTCGTCAAGAATATTCTTAATGGAATGATCTCTATATGTCCGGATTTCTCTTTCCAGGCCTTCATGTTGAACTTGGACTTGCTCTTCTTCAGCTTCAACTGTTTCTTCATTAAAGTCAATTTCCTGTGGATTAAGATTGACTTGTTGTATTTCTGGATCAAAGGTTATTCCTTTATCTTCCTCTTTGTACTTCTTGATTTGAAATGAGTCAGGAATTTCTCTTTTCTTCCTTTCTTCAGATCCTTCAGCTTCCGAAATTTGATCTTCCGGAGGGTAGCTTTTCTTTCCTGCAGTGTTAGTTTTATCGGAATCTACATGTATAGATTCTACTGCAGTTTGGGTTTATTTATTAAAGACTCTATAAGCCTTACTATATGTTGAGTAGCTGAAGAAAATTGCTTCATCAGATTTAGGATCAAATTTTCCTAATTGCTCTCTACCATTAAGGATGTAGCATTTACATCCAAATGCTTTGAATATCCAATTTTTGGTTTTCTTCCCTTCCAGATTTCATATGGGGTCTTTTCTATATTTTTTCATATGAGAGCTCTATTTAAGATGTAGCATGCTGTGTTTACGGCCTCACCCCAGAAATATTTTGGCAAACTATTTTCACTTAGCATTGTTCTTGCCATTTCTACTATAGTCCTATTTTTTCTTTCTACCACTCCATTTTGTTGCGGAGTGTGAGGGGCAGAGAAGTTATGGTCAATGCCCTTGGAGTCGCAAAAGTTAGCAAAATGCTTATTTTTAAACTCCCAACCATTATCACTCCGGATGCGTGCAATGTGTATACCCTGTTCTACTTCTATCCGGATGAATGTTTTGGAGAATTGGTCAAATGCTTCATCCTTGCTTGTTAGCAGGAGAATCCAGGTATATCGAGAATAGTCATCTATAATGACCATGGTGTATTTTGTTTTACCTAAGCTCAGTGGCTTAATTGGACCAAAAAGATCAATGTGTAAGAGCTCAAGTACTCTTTTGGAAGGAATGTATGATATGGAAGGGAAACTTTTCTTATGTTGTTTACCTAATTGACATGCGGTGCATAGATGATCCTTATCAAAAGCAACCTTAGGCAAACCCTCAACTAATTCCTTTTTGGCTAATTTGGATAGGAGATTCATGCTTACATGTCCCAATCTCTAGTGCCATAGCCATGATTCTTCTTCTTTAGACACCAGACATTTATTCTTTTTTTTTTTTTTTATCATTTTTAATGTTTATAGAATAGACATTATTTACTCTAGGTGCATAAAGAATAAGTTGATTTGACTTACTATCATAAATTGAGCAGCCTCCGGAGTCAAATGTGACTTTTCTCCTTTTATCACATAATTGAGCCACACTCAGTAGGTTGAATTGCAGTCCATCAACTAGTGAGACATCTTCCATTTTTAACCCAGATCCAATGGTTCTATGACCAATGATCTGTCCCTTTTGATTGTCTCCAAAGCTTACTTTGCCTCCCTTCTTTCGGGTTAATGTGATGAAGGCCTTCTCATCACCTGTCATGTGCCTTGAACATCCACTATCAATATACCGAGTATGTTAATCTACTGTGGATCTAAGGCATACCTACAAAAAAGATCAAGTGGGTTTGGGTGCCCAATCAGATTTTTTAATCATCATAATGGCCATTTTTTAATCTACATGATTTAGTTATATGGTTATTTTTCCCACAAAACCTGCATCCTGAAATAGGCTTGTTTTGTATTTGCTTCTTGTTGATCTTCTTCAGATCCTTTCTTCTGTAGTTGCCTTTATATCCAGCTTCATGCACACTAGTGGAAGGTCCGATATAATTTCGGTAGTTGGTTGGAGGTGCAACTTCAGTATTATGATTTCTCCTCTGTTTAATAGGTAGTTGGTTGTAAGCTATTTTAGCTTTTCTCTTCTGAGCCGCAGTATATCTTTGAGCTTATGGCTGTCTGCTGACTTCATTATTCTTTTGATTTGGATTCCTTTGAATCCTGTTCTAAGAAAGAGGAGGATCATCTCTTCTTGGATTCTTTATTTTAGGTTTCCTTCCAGATGCTTCCTTCAATAGACTGACTTCTCTTTCTAGTCCCACTACATTTGTGTTTAGAATCTGGACTTGATTTCTTAGGAAGTTTTATTCTACTACGTATATTTAGTTGCTCTAACCAGATTGATGTCTTGCGCCATTACTTCAACATCTTTAGCTAATTCTAGTATCGCTCTTTTCAAGGATTTGATGGCCTTTGTATTCTTCTTTACTCCCTTGATAACAATAGAAAGAGCTTTTGCAAGATCAAAGTTAGAGGTAGAGCTAGAGTAAGAGTTTACCTCAACGTTTGCACCGTTTCTTATCTAGAGGTATTCCTTTCGGATTGCTCTACTTCCAGCTCTGTTAGAGCCATGAATGCACATTTAGCGGTTTTCTCTTCTTCTGTTGAGGATGAGCTGCTGCTTTCTTCACTATTGCTCTAAGTAGCAGCCATTGCCTTCTTTTTAAATTTCTTAGCTCTCTTAAGCTTGGGGCATTTTGTCCCAAAGTGGCCTTTTTTACCACACTCAAAACAAGCAGCGTCTTTCTCTGGATCTTTCGTTTCTTCTGGATTCCTTCTATGCTTACTTCTCCTGGAGGTGCCTTCTCTTGGTCTCCGAGATTTATATCTTTTTGATCTTCTTCTATCCTTCTTTTGTATGAATCAATTTAGCCTTTTGGTCAATAGAGCGAGTTGATCTTTAGTACTCATTGACTCATCTATTTGCTCTTCCTCTCCGGATGAGCCTGATCCGTGCCTTAAGAGCAATGGTCTTCTTTCTCTCCTCAGGTCTCTTTTCTTATTGGTTGTGTCTTTCCAAGGATAGTTCTTGAGTTAGCAGATTACCAATGAGTACATCATAACTGTAGAAATTTAAGTCATGAGCTTCCTCAATGGCGGTCTTTTTGTTGTCTCATTCCTTGATGAGACTCCGGAGCACTTTCTTAACCATGTCTACTTCTGGAAGCTCCTTCCGTAGCCGCTTCATTTCATTCACTAGATTTGTATATCTAGTGTTAATGCTCCTAATTGATTATTTGGGCTCCATTTTAAAGGATTCAAACTTTTATAGGAGTAGATCAAGTTTGGCCTCTCTTACTTTGGTAGTTCCCTCATAGGTAACTTTCAACTTCTCCCAGATCTCTTTGGTAGTCTCACATCTGGATATCTTATTGAATTCCACTGCACTAAGATCATAATGAAGCATGTTAATAGCATTTGTGTTCTCACACAATTTTTTAAAGTCATTATCATCCCACATACTTGATGGCTTTCGGGTAGTCATACCCTCTACTTCGTAAGTAGGTTCATATAGACCATCTTTAATAGCTAACCATGCTTGCATACTTTGTGATTGGATGAAGTTTTTCATCCAATTTTTCCAGAATGTATAGTGTTCACCGATGAAGAGTGGAGGACGAGTAAGAGACGTACCCTCGGGATGAAGTTGCGAGTTGTGGAAACTCATTTTGATTTATGAATCAAAATCTGTGGATCTTTAGCTTGAGATTGTTAGATCTCTAGTTTGGGCACTTACTCTAATACCACTTGTTGGTCCCTGTTAGAGTAATTATAAGGGCAGAGGGGGTGAATGACCCTTTTTCGCGGATTTTATAGACTTAGAAAAAGCCTATGTGTAGCGTGTTTGATTATGATCTGGAAAATGGATCCGGATGATGCAATATGAATGTAGTATAGTAAAAGTAAACAGAACTCAAACACAAGTATTTTATACTAGTTCGGCCCTGCCTACATCCAGTCCTCAGAATTTCCTTCTTCCGAGCTTGTCCACTAATGGACTCCTTTTCAACTAGTAGGAATCATGCCTTATAGATTTGTCTCCGGATGATGACTTCTTTCGAAAGTAGGATATACCACTAGAAGCACCAACTCCTAGCTGAGTCCTCTCATCTTTAGTAGGATATACCACTTAGCCTTCTACCTCGAATCTAAGTTGAGTCCTATAGGGAGATCTCACTCAAAGCACCTACTTCAAGCTATATCCCAATCTCCCAACTCACCCAAGTTGGAGATTCTTACACTTTTGGTTTGCAACAAAAGGTTGGTTTTGGAGTTCCTCAAGTTTATAGTTTCACTTGGGAATCCTTACAAACAGATTTTTAATTAGGAGTTTCTTGGAGGGATTTTCTCTTTGTTACTTACTTTTGTAATTCGATCAGATTATCTTCTCATTTAGTGAAGAGTTCCTTTTATAGGCTTTGATCATAAATGTAGCCGTTTGTGGTTGGTGAGCTTACATTTAATCTTCACCCTTGATCAGGTTATAAGGTGGAGCTTTCGGATCCGTTGATTAGTCTGTTAGACCATATTTTGATTCGTTTAAATTCTTGGGATTGGTGCTAAAAAGTTGTTAGTGATCGTTTTACTTGTCATTTTATGATACACTAACTTTTATACTAATTGTCATATGGTGTGAGCTCCATGCGCGCCTTTATTGGTCTAGGATAAAATTAGTTTAGACTTTCTCTGTCCTATGTCTGCTCCTTTTGACTTTTCTTTGATCCATGCCAGCTGTCTTTAACAAGAAAGGTTCTTTGACTACTGTAGACCAAAAGAGGCATAAGGAAAGCTATGTTTTACACTTTCCTTAGTTATTAGATATAGGTCTTTCGGATGTGTCTTTCGGATGTTCTTTGGACCTATATATTTCGAATCTTCCTTCCGGAGATGGCTTCAATCAGTTCTTCCGGTTGCAAGTCTTAAAGTTGGAAGTTTGTTTTCTTTCCAATCTTTGTCCGGATAATTTTCCTCGATTGCTTAGGTTTCTGATTTTGTTCAATAAGCGATCTTAGCTTTGTCCGAATGCTTCCATTTGGATTTTAAGAGAATCACTTACATTAGTTTTTATTTCTTTCAAACTTGATTTGGATGTATATAGATTTATTTATCCAGATCATTGTTTTCTAACAAGCTCTTCCTCAACCCTCTTCTCTTCCTCAATCTCCTGAGGAGTCAACTCTCTCCTCTTATCTTCTCTAACTTCCTTAGAAGATCTTGTCTTCTTTGGGACAACAGATAGAACTGAGCTTGCTAAGCTCACTTTCCTTTGCTTCTTGGAGTCCTTCCTGACCTCCTTCTTCATTACTTGCTTCTATGACATGTTGTCTCCTCTCTCAGCTCTGAGCTTGGTAATCCTCTCAAGCTCTTTTTCTACGAATCCAGGGTTAGGTCCTCCTCATGAGGTTGAATAGGCTTCATTTCTATGATAGCCTAAGGGTCCTTTGCTCTGACTTCCCCTCTTTTCAGCTTTATGTTCTTTATATTGGCAGGCCTCTCATTAGCTTTGAGTCCATGAAAGTGAGCATTGCTCAGGATTCTGGACTCAATTATCTTCATCTGAATGTTGCTCTTGATAACCCATCCTTCCATATCAATCTCATAGGCCATGCATATCTCCATAACCAGCTGTCTATACACCTTATGCTTGCTGACTTTCAAGAATCTATGAAGAATGGCCATGGGCCAGTTGATGCTCATGCCAAGGGTTAGCGCATAAAAAAATACTCTTTCAAACTTAGAACAACTCCCTGTAGAGCCTGTCTTGGGCAGCAGTACCTTGGTCACTAACTCATATGCTTGTTTCCCTTCTTTTGTGAACATGGCAGCTATAAGCTCTCCTGCCTCGTAATCTACTGGAACTTTATATTCTACGGGAATATCAATATGATTATCATCATTGACAACTCGCAGCCTTAGTCCTCTTTCCTTCAGTCCCAGTAGGCCTTCAATAAGCTTGGCAGTAATATATACTTTTCTCCCCATCATAGTAGTTACGAACAGGTCCTTCTGACCTTCCACAAAATGAATTCCTATTTAGAATCTATCCACTATCTCCTCACAACATCCATTTGGGAGTTCAAAGAATCCTCTCAAGTGATGCTGATGCGCCCACTTCCCAAACCCCTTATCACCATGGAAACTTCGCATGTCTACGGTGGTTAGTCTATCTACCTCCATTTTCTCTATGAAACACCAAGGTGTGGGAGTATACTTTGTTCTGGCGGGAATTCTGAGTTCTTCAATCATGTCCATACTAATTGCTAACTGAGCCAGTGAGTATCCTTCTTATTTCTCACAAACAGATTAGAATTTCTCCCTGATGTGCTTGCCATAGAGACTTTGCTTTGAGAAAAATAGAGATTTTAGGAATTTAGAAAAGAAATCACAGAAAAGGGAATTTTGGTAAAGTAACCTTTCCTCTTTCTAAATTTCCCTTTAAATAGCTAAAAACTCTTCGCATAAACCTGCAAAGCTACGTGTACGAATCATAATCCATGGTCTTAAGATTCAATGGTTAGATTGCATAGCGTATACCGTTGGATAAATGAAGGCGAAAAACACGGGATAACTGCTACTGAATGTGGATCGTTTTATAACTTGATACTATTTCCATCAAGTTTAAATTTGAAAGATAATCAGTGACAATTAATGACGTGTCCAAAATTCAAGCAGCAAAAGAAATACTTAACCTAATTCGCAGAAGCTCAGAGTGTGCCCTAGTATGGTCAGCTCTAGAATACGTCAGAGTGAGATGTATTTCTTCAAATTGGATTGGACATTCCAATCAGCTGTCTTAGTGTGTTGAATTGATCCTTTCCAATAGGCTTTGTGAATCGCTGTTCTTCAGTAGTAATGTATGTGAGCTTGACTTCTCCTTTTAGCACATGACCCCTTATAAAGTGATGTCTTATATTGACATGCTTCATCCTGCCATGTTGAACTGGATTCTTAGATAGGTTAATTGCACTCTTGTTGTCACACATGACTTCAAGACAATTGGACTTTATACCATAATTCTCCAATTGCTACTTGATCTATAACGGTTGTGCTACATAACTTCCTGTAGCCATATACTTAACCGTAGATGTACTCAGAGCCACAGAAGTCTGCTTCTTGCTATACCATGTAACTAGACAATCACCAAGGAAAAGACAGCCTCCTGTGGTGCTTTTCCTTTCAAGTTTATCTCTTCCATAGTCAGCATCTGTGTATCCTCTCAGAGTGAAGTCTGCATTACTTGGATACCATAAACTTGTATCGATAAAGCCTAGCAAATACCCGAGGATTCTCTTAACAGCAGCTAAGTGAGATTCTCTGGGGTTAGCTTGATATCTTGTGCAATAACATACAACATATTGAATGTCAGGCCTACTAGCAGTTAAATAAAGTAGAGAACCAATCATACCTCTATAGAGCTTACTCTCTACAGGTTTATGTTCCTCATCTTTACTCAGAATTATATCAGTAGCAATGGCTGTTAACATTGGCTTAGCTTTATCCATGTCAAATTTCTTGAGTACTTCCTTGGCATACTTAGCTTGGCTGATAAAGATCCCATCATCACCTTTCTTGGTTTGCAAACCAAGAAAGAAATTAAGTTCTCCCATCATTGACATTTCAAATTCCTTCTTCATCTGCTGAATGAACTCTTTGCATAGCTTTTCATCAGTTGCTCTAAAAATTATGTCATCCACATATATTTGGACTAGCAACACATCTTGATGCTTGTTCTTGATAAACAAAGTTGAATCTGCTTTCCCTCTAACATAACATTTGTTGATCAAAAAATTAGTCTGTCTCTCATACCAAGTTCTTGGAGCCTGTTTTAGTCCATATAGAGCTTTCTTCAGCTTGAAGACATGATTTGGATCTTTAGGGTCTCCAAACCCTGGGGGCTGTCTGAGATAGACTTCTTCTTAAATATAGCCATTAAGAAATGCACTCTTAACATCTATTTGAAACAGCATAAAGTTCACATGGGATGCAAAAGCACAAAGAATTCTTATGGCTTCAAGTCTTGCTACTGGTGCAAATGTTTCTTCATAGTCAATGCCTTCTTATTGATTGCAGCCTTAAGCAACCAGTCTGGCTTTATTTCTGACAACATTACCAGCTTCATCTAGCTTGTTCTTGAAAACCCATTTGGTGCCTATGATTGACTATCCTTTGGGTTTCTCCACCAAATCCCAACTTCATTTCTTCTAAATTGGTCTAGCTCTTCTTGCATTGCAATCATCCAATTGTCATCAAACTCAGCATCTTTAAACTTCTTTAGTTCAATCAATGACACAAATTCTAAATAGCTCATCATTCTGTTAAGCTAACCTCTACCCAGCACTGGATTTTGCACACTATCAAGAATCTTGTCAACTGGGTGATCACTTCTTGCTCTGACTTCTTTCGGTAGATTAGGATCAGCTCGCTGAGCTACAATCATTGGTTGAGCATCCATGTCATCACCAAAGTTGATTGATTAGTTTAAGTCAACTTCATTTTCTTCTTTCTCTTATACTGGATCAGGAATAATTATGGGCTGACTGACTGATCCGCTGACTTGTTCCTTTTCTCTTTCATCATCACTGGCTTCTCTACCTGCATTGTTAGTTTCACTAAAATCTACATGCATGGACTCCTCTAAGATGCCAGTCCTCTTGATATATAATCTATATGCCCTACTGTGTGTTGAGTAACCTAGAAAGATTCCTTCATCAGTCTTGGGGTCAAATTTAGCCAATTGGACTTTAGTGTTTAATATGAAGCATCTATAACCAAAGGCTTTAAGATGACCAACCTTAGGCTTGCGCCCCTTCCAAAGTTTAGAAGGATTTTTATTTAAAACTAGGCAAATTCAAACCTTGTTTAGAATGTAATAAGCTATATTAACAGCCTTTCCCCAGAAATTCTTTGGTAGATTGTTATCACTCAGCATAGAAGGACCAATCTCCACAGTAGTGCGATTCTTTCTCTCAACAACCTCCTTCTGCTGAGGTGTATGAGGTGCAAAAAAATTATGGTCAATACCATGCTTAGAACAAAATTCCTCAAACTGCTTGTTTTTTAATTCTCTTCCATGGTCACTACGGATTCTATTAATTTTAAGGTCTTTTTCAATCATGATTCATTGCTTGCTAGCAAGACCCCAAGTGAACCTGGTCAGATCATCTACAACCACAAAGGTGTATTTCATTCCACCTAAACTTGTTGGCACAACAGGCCTAAAAAAATCCATGTGTAGAAGGTCAAGTGGACGAGAAAAAGATATATCAGCTATAGATTTAAAGGTCTTCCTAAATTGCTTCCTAAGTTAGCATGCTGAGCATAGTCTATCTTTATCAAAGGCTAGATTAGGTAAACCCTCAACAAGTTCATTTCTGGATAATTTGGAAAGATTGATCATATTGATATGTTCTAACCTTTTGGGCCATAGACATGGGTTTTCGACCTTAGAAACTAAGCAAATATCATTGGAGCCGGGGATAAATAAATATATAAACATTATTAATTCTAGGAGCATAAAGAATAGTTTGGTCAGAGTTACCATCAATGACTGAGCAGCCCGTTGAGTCAAATATCACTTTTCTGCCTTTGTCACACAGCTGAACAACACTTAGCAAGTTGAACTTTAGGCCTTTCACCAGAGACACATTATCAATTGAAGGCTTGACTCCCACTGTGCCATTGCAAACAATCTTTCTTTTATTGTTGTCTTCAAAACTGACACTTCCATTTCTTCTTCACTCCAATGTGATGAATTGCTTTTCATCACTTGTCATATGCCTCGAGCATCCGCTGTCCCAATACCATATTCTGCTATTATCAGTGGATATCAGGCTCACCTATAAAATAATCAAGCTTTCTTAGGTACCCATGCCTTTTTCTGGCTGGGTCCTCCCTTGTTAATGGTGGTCATCCTTGACCAGTCATACTCATTGTAGTAACCATTTTTATGCCTATACATGATTGTAGCATATCCTAGCTTACCATAAAAACTACAGGCGGCCTTAGGATTAGACCTGCTCACTTTACTCTTTTGAGAAACCTTCTCAGAGTGGTGAGTGCGGTTACTCTGAGTATTCCTGCTAGGTTAAGGAGGGACCCGCACCTTTTTCAAATCTGTTACTTCAGCAGCTAGCTCATCCAATTTCTTAGAGAGTTTGTTATTATATCCATTTTGGTATTCAGCTTTTTCCATCAAGTATAGGATGCCAAGTGATGTAGAAGAGTTGACATCTTCAATATCATCACACCTTCTCTGAAGTACTCTGATGTAGTTAGTTGACTTTTTAGTCGCATTAATAATACCATTTAGTACTATGGCAAGCTCATCAAAAGATAAAGGGGGTTCAGAATTTACCTCAGAGTTATTTCCTTTGTCTTTGCTTTGGTCAGCCGATTGTCTGGCAGTGGAAGTTATTGGTTCGTCAGCTGACTCTGAGTGAACTAAATCATCCTTAGCAATAAGACACACATTGGCAAAATCATGTGCCTCTTCATCTGAGGATGATGACTCTTGTTTAGAGTCACTCCAGGTAGCAGCAAAGGCCTTCTCACTCTTTGTTACGCTCTTTGTTGAATTCCTTTTGTGGTCTATCAACTGCTCCCTTCTTATACTTGCCTGTCTTTCTGAACTTTTGAAAGTTCTTATCTTTACCCAGATATCTCCTGAAATCCTTGATCATTAGAGCTACTTCTTCTTTTCTATCCTCTGGATATCCTTTCTCAGAGGAATCTTCTTCTTCTTCTTCTTCTTCTTCTTCTTCTTCTTCTTCTTCTTCTTCTTCTTCTTCTTCTTCTTCTTCTTCTTCTTCATCATCATCATTAGCTTTTAGAACAACAGCTCTGCTTGAGCTCTCTTTCTCTTTAGACCTATGCTTCTTGGACTTATCTTCATATTGCTTCAAGGACATCTCAAGAGTCAGTAGAGTTTCAATTAGCTCATCAAACTTGTAGGTCTTTAAATCATGAGCCTCTTTAATAGCACTCTTCTTGGCTTCTCAATCTTGAGTCAAGCTTTTAAGAATCTTCTTGTCAGTCTCTTCTTTTATGAAGGTCTTGCCAAGTCTTTTTAGCTCATTATCTATATTCATGAACCTGATGTTCATGTTAGAAATATCTTCCTTGGGCTTCATGTGGAACCATTCATAATCCCTCATGAGGATATTGATCTTGGACTCTTTCACCTTGTCAGTACCTTCATACGTTACTTCCAACTTCTTCCAAATCTCTTTGGCTCTCTCACATCGAGAAATGGGATTAAACTCAGTAGCATCAAGAGCATAATAAAGATAGTTGATAACAATTGTATTTTCTTTGAGCTTGGCCAAATCATTATTATCCCATTCGGTGGAGTACTTATTAACAGTAACTCCATTCTTCACATAAGATGGAACATATGGCCCTTCTACAATGGCCATCCAAACAAACATACTCTAGGACTGAATAAAATTAGTCATTCTGTTCTTCTAGTAAGTATAATGCTCTCCATTAAACATTGGAGGCCTGGTAACTGACATGCCTTTAGGCAGAATATAAGCTTGAGCCCTTCCACTGGATTCTGCTTTATATGCCATGGTCTTTGTCTCAAAGATCATGAAATCTGTGAAATCAGAACTGCTCTGATACCACTTATTGGTCCTTATGCATACACTCAATAAGTCAGAGGGGGGTGAATGACTCAAAAACTTATAAAAATTTTTTGTGATATTTATGGCTCTGCTGAGTAAAGTCAGCTGGCTGAGTGAAAAGACTAGAAAATGTGATTAAGTAAAGGACACAGGGTTTTTTATACTCGTTCGATAACCTGTGCTTACATCCAGTCCCGAGTCAATGTCGAATTTAATTCACTAATCTCAACTCCTTTACCCTAAGTGGAGAAGCCTTTCACAAATTCCCCAACTACAACAAGTACCCTCCAAACAACAATCGCTCACCCGGTGACTAGAATACCCTCTTCTATCAGTAACTCAATAAGAGTTTAAACAAGGGCTAGATTCAACTTATAAAAATTTGATCCAGTCATAAATGATCTAATATTACAATTATTTGATATAGTCTAATCTCTCTTGTTCGTAGCAAATTCTCACTGAGTTGTTCTTTTCTTGCTAGAATTCCTTTAAAGCTTGTAAGTGGACAGAGTATTTGCTTCTAGGAAATTCTAGTGTAATCACCAAGTTCTCACGCTTGCCTTCTTTCTCCTTTTATAGTTGGATTTGAGAAAGTAGCCATTGAACTTGTCTTGGCATCTTCTGAAATTGATAGCTCAGAGATTCACCCATTGCTTCTTTAAATCAATCCATTAAGAGATAAAATTGCACCATTGTGAAATACATTTCAATCCATTAGCTTGAAATTTGGGCTCCAATCTGAAATCTTTGTCAGTTGATGCTAGTCTTCCGTTAGAGAGAACTCGCATTGACTTGCCACGTGTCTTCATCCCATTCTCTCTAGTTTTCTGACATGTTGCTGAGTGCACGATACAAGGTTGGTAGATCTGTAGAATTACCCGAAGTGGCAATTGACTTATTACAAATTTACATTGGAAGACTTTATCATTTTCTTCATAATTTTGTGTCTTGTCAAGGCATTAACTTTTTTGGTCCTTGTCTCCTTAATGTTCCTGTAAAAAGCAACACTTAAAGCAAAGATTCCTTTCTACCTTAAAAGGTAAGGTCAGCAGCGTTGACAAACTTAAAGTAGCTTAGCTGAAATGATAAAAGGAAATGTACACAGCTGAAATAAAATCTAAATATCAAGTACTGAGTGAATATTACTAAGTCAGCGACTAAGTAGATACTCAGCCCGAAAACCACTCAGAGTTAAACTAAATAGCTAGGTCAGCGGAGATTTGAAATTCTACCCTTAAATTTACTAACTCCCTTAAAACCATATACTATTTATTTTAACATCATTATTGATTTAATTATCTCAAACTGAACTTAATTGTTATGATCAAAACTAAAGCACTACTGAGCCATCCACTGAGTAAGTCCAAACTAGTACTTGGTTCAACAGAACCTTGCTGACTCATGAGATGTCTTTGAAGCAATATGAAGATGAGTATAAGAAGCACATGTACAAGGAAAGAGAGAGCTCAAGCAGAGATGTTGTTCTGAGAGATGATGATGAAGAAGATTCCTCTGAGGAAGAATATATAGAGGACAAAAAATAAGAAATAACACTGATGACCAAGAATTTCTGAAAGTACTTGGGAAAAGATAAGAACTTCCAAAAGTTCAGAAAGACAGGCAAGTACAAGAAGGGAGCATATGATAGACCATAAAAGGAGTTCAACAAAGGGCATAACAAAGATATAAAATGCTTTGAATGTGGGGAGAAAGGGTATATTCAGTCTAGCTGTCTTAAAGGTAAGAAGGACAAGTTGAAGAAGAAGAAGAAGAAGAATAAGAAAGTCCTTGTTGCTACCTGAAGTGACTCTAAACAAGAGTCATCATCCTCAGATGAGGAGGCACAAGATTCTGCCAATGTGTGTCTCAGGGGTAAGGATGGTCTACCCAACTCAGAGTCAGTTGACCAACCATCTACTTCTGTTGCCAATCAATCAGCTAACTAGAGTAGAGACAAAGGAAATCATACTGAGGTAATTTCTGAACCCCCTTTGTCTTCAGATGAGCTTGCCATATTACTTAATGATGTTTGTAATATGATTAAGAAGTCAACCAAATACATCAAAGTACTCCAGAGGAGGTGTGATGATCTAGAAGATGTCAATTCTTCTATCTCACTTGACATCCTATACCTAATGGAAAAAACTGAGTACCAAAATGGATATAACAGCAAACTCACTAAGAAATTAGATAAGCTAGCTACTGAATTAACAACTTTGAAAAATTTACAGGTCCCTCCTCAGTCTAGCAGGAATACTCAGAGTAACCACACTTACCACTCTGAGAAGGTTTCTTAAAAGAGTAAAGTGAGCAGGCCTAATCCTAAGGCCGCCTGTAATTTTTATGGAAAGTCAGGACATGCAATAGTCATGTGTAGACACAAAAATGGTTACTATGATAAGTATTACTAGTCAAGGATGGCCAACACTAACAAGGGAGGACCCAGCCAGAAAAAGGCATGGGTACCTAAGAAAACTTAATTATTTTGTATGTGAGCCTGAGATCCACTGATGACAAAAGAATGTGGTATTTGGATAGTGGATGCTTGAGGCATATGACAGGTGATGAAAAGTAATTAATCACATTTGAGCGAAGAAGGAATGGAAGTGTCAGTTTTGGAGACAATAAGAAGGGAATATTATTGGCAATGGCACAATAGGAGTCAAGCCTTCAATTGATAATGTGTCTCTTGTGAAAGGCCTGAAGTTCAACTTGCTAAGTGTCGTTTAGCTATGTGACAAAGGAAGGAAAGCAATATTAGACTTAGCGGCTGCTCAGTCATTGATGGTAACTCTGACCAAACTATTCTTTATGCTCCTAGAATTAATAATGTTTATATGTTTGATTTATCCCCTAACTCCAATGATATATACTTAGTTTCAAAGGAGGAAAACTCATGGCTATGGCACAGAAGGTTAGGATATATCAATATGACTAATATGTCCAAATTAGCTAGAAATGAACTTGTTGAGGGCTTACCAATCTAGCCTTTGAAAAAGATAGATATGGCTCAGCATGCCAACTTGGGAAACAATTTAGGAAGACCTTTAAATCTTTAGTTGATATATCTTTTTCTCATCCCCTTGATGAACTACACATGGATTTATTTGGGCTTGTTGTGCTAACAAGTATCGATGGAATGAAATATACCCTTGTGGTTATAGATGATCTAATTAGGTTCACTTGGATTGTCTTACTAGCGAGCAAAGATGAAACATTTGAATCATTCTCTAGGTTGGCTACCTGGATCATGAATGAAAAAGACCTTAAAACTAATAGAACCTGCAGTGGCTATGGAAGAGAGTTTGAAAACAGGCAGTTTGAGGAATTCTATTCTAAGCATGGTATTGACCATAATTTTTCTGCCCCTCATACACCTCAGCAGAATGGGGTTGTTGAGAGAAAGAATCACACCATTACTGAGATGGGTCATTCTATGCTGAGTGATAACAATTTGCCAAAGTATTTCTAGGGAGAAGTAATTAACACAACTTGTTATTTTCTAAACAGGGTTTTAATTCACCTAGTTTTAAAAAAAAACTCCTTATGAGCTTTGGAAGGGGTGCAAGCCTAAGTTTTGTCATCTCAAAGCCTTTGGTTGTAAATGCTTCATATTAAATACTAAAGACCAATTAGCTAAATTTCACCCCAAGGCTGATGAAGGAATCTTTCTGGGTTACTTAACAAATAGTAGGGCATATAAAATGTATGTCAAGAGAACTAATATCTTAGAGGAGTCCATGCATGTAGATTTCGATAAAATTAATAGTGCAGGTAAAGAAGCCAATGATAATGAAAGTAGAAAAGGAACAAGTCAGCGAATCAGTCAGTCATCCCATTGTAATACCTGATCCAGTACAAGAAAAAGAATATTATAAAGTTCACTTGGACCAATCCATCAACTTTGGTAATGATGAGGATCCTCAACCAATGATAGTAGCTCAACGAGATGATAGGGATCTACCAAAAGAAGTCAGAGTAAGGAGAAATTACCCAGTTGAGAAGATTCTTGATAATGTGCAAAATCTAGTGCTGACTAGAGGTCAGCTGAATAGAATGATGAGCCATTCGGCATTTGTCTCATTGATTGAACTAAAGAAGTTTGAAGATGTTGAGTTTGATGACAACTGTATGATTGCAATGCAAGATGAGTTAGATCAATTCAGAAGAAATAAAGTTTAGGATTTGGTGGAGAAATCCAGAGGCAAATCAAATATTAGCACCAAATGGGTTTTCAAGAACAAGCTAGATGAAGCTCGAAACGTTGTCAGAAATAAGGCCAGATTAGTTGCTCAAGGCTATAATCAATAAGAAGGCATCGACTATGAAGTTGACTTGGACCAATCAATCAACTTTAGTGATGATATGGATGCTCAACCAATGACTGTAGCTCAGCGAGCTGATCCTGATCTACCAAAAGAAGTCAGAGCAAGAAGTGATCACCCAGTTGACAAGATTCTTGATAGTGTGCAAAATCTAGTGCTGACTAGAGGTTAGCTTAATAGAATGATGAGCCATTTAGCATTTGTATCATTGATTGAACCAAAGAAGTTTGAAGATGCTGAGTTTGATGACAATTGGATGATTGCAACGAAAGAAGAGCTAGACCAATTCAGAAGAAATGAAGTTTAGGATTTGGTGGAGAAACCCAAAGGAAAGTCAATCATATGCACCAAATGGGTTTTTAAGAACAAGCTAGATAAAGCTGGTAATGTTGTCAAAAATAAAGCCAGACTTGTTGCTCAAGGCTACAAACAACAAAAAGGCATTGACTATGAAGAAATATTTGCACCAGTAGCAAGACTTGAAGCCATATGAATTCTTTGTGCTTTTGCATCCCATATGAACTTTAAGGTGTTTTAGATGGATGTTAAGAGTGCATTTCTTAATGTTTATATTTAAGAAGACGTCTATGTCAGACATCCCCCAGGCTTTGAAGACCTAAAATTTCCAGATCATATCTTCAAGCTGAAGAAAGCTCTGTATGGACTGAAATAGGTTCCAAGAGCTTGGTATGAGAGACTGACTAACTTTTTACTCAGCAAAGGTTATATTAGAGGGAAAGCAAATACAACTCTATTTATCAAGAAGAAGCATCAAGATGTGTTGCTAGTCCAAATCTATATTGATGACATCATATTTGGAGCAACTAATGAAAAGCTATGCAAAGAGTTCAGTCAGTAGAGGAAGAAAGAGTTTGAAATGTCAATGATGGGAGAGCTTAATTTCTTTCTTAGTTTGTAAATCAAGCAAGGCAAAGATGGAATCTTCATCAGCCAAGCTAAGTATGCCAAGGAAGTACTCAAGAAGTTTAACATGGATAAAGCCAAGCCAATGTCAACACCCATGGCCACTTATATAATTCCGAGTAAAGATGAGGAGGGTAAACCTGTAGAGAGTAAGCTATACAGAGGTATTATTGGCTCTCTACTTTATTTAACTGTTATTATGCCTGACATTCAGTATGATGTATATTATTATGCTAGATACCAACCTGATACCAAAGAATCTAACTTAGCTATTGTTAAGATAATTCTCAGGTATTTGCTAGGTATGTTGATACAGGTTTATAGTATCCAAGTAATGCAGATTTCACTCTAAGAGGATACACTGATGCTGACTATAGAAGAGACAAACTTGAAAGGAAAAGCACCATAGGAGGATGTCATTTCCTTCGTGATTGTATAGTAACATGGAACAACAAGAAGTAGACCTCTGTGGCTCTGAGTATAGCTGAGGCTGAGTATATGGCTGTAGGAAGTTGTGTAGCACAACTGCTATAAATCAAGCAATAATTGGAGGATTATGGTATAAAGTCTAAGTGTCTTGAAGTCATGTGTGATAACAAGAGTGCAATTGACCTATCTGAGAATCCAATTCAACATAGCAGGATGAAGCATGTCAATATTAGACATCACTTCATAAGGGATCATATGCTAAAAGGGGAAGTCAAGCTCATATACATTCCTACTGAAGGACAGTGAGCTGACATATTTACAAAGATAATTGTAATGGATCAATTCAACACTCTGAGAGAGCTGATCGGAATGTCCAATCCAATCTGAAGAAATACTTTTGAAGCTGACCAAATTAAGGCATACTCTGAGCTTTTGTGAATTAGGTTAAGTATTTCTTTTTGGAACTTGAATTTTAGACATGCCATTAAATTGCCACTAGATTCTTTTCAAATTCAAAACTGATACAGATGCTAGCAAGTTATGAAACGATCCATATTCAGTTATAGTTATTCCGTGTTTCTTGCTCTCATTAGTTCTATAGTAAACTTTGTTTAATCTAACCATTCAAATATGACCATGGATTATGAGTCGTACACATAGCTTTGCAGGGCTTAACGAAGAGTCTTTAGATATTTAAGAAGAGTTTAGAGAGAAGAAAGGTTACTTTACCAAAATTCTCTTCTGCAAATTTCTTCCAAAAATTCTTAAAAATTTCTCTACTCATCTTTTAAGTTATAGTAATGGTGAGTTCATCTGGAAGAACATCTGATCCTCGTACTGAGGTTTATAAGGGATAAAAGGATACCTGTTGGATTACAACAATGGATCATATAGCAAAAGTGGCGATTGGTATCAATAAGAGGGAAGATTTATCCGTTCCCGCCGGAACAAAATGCACCCCTGAAAAATGGTGTTTTATTGAAGGAACTGAGGTGGAAGCGCCAACAAACATAGATATGCTCAGTTTCTCCAATGATGAAGGATTCAGAAAGTAGACGTGCCAGTATAATTTAAGAGGGTTTTTCAAAATACCCAGAGGATGTTATAAGCAGGTGGTGTTGAGTTTCTTCCATGGAAATCACTTAGTCAAAGGAAAGAAGGATCTCTTTGTTAGTACTATGATGGGAATAAAAGTATATGTTACTCCCAAATTATTGGCTGGGTTATTGGGAATGTGAGAGAGAGGGCTCAGAATACGCATGATAAAGGATGAGGAGCATGTGGATATACCTATTGATTATGAGGTCCTCGCTGACTATAAAGCAGATGAACTCACACCATATATGTTCATGAAGGAAGGGAAGCAGGCTCATGAGCTTATAACGAAGGTATTGATGCCCAAGACCGGTTTAATATGAAGCTGCTTAAAGTTTGAGTAAGTCTTCATCTATGCTCTAACCCATAGGATGTGCATTAATTGGCTGCTGGCAATTTTGCATAGATTCTTGAAAGTATCTAAGCACATGGTGTATGGACATTTGATGATGGAGATATGAAGGGCATATAAGTTGGACTTGGAAGGATGGGCACTGAGGAGCAAAGTCAATCTGAAAGTGATTGAATCTAAAATTCTGAGCAATGCTCATTTTCATGGATTAAGGTGTAATGAGAAGCCTAACAACACCAAATATAAAACTAAAGAAAGGAGAAGTCAGAATCAAGGATCCAAAGGCTATAATGACAATGAGGCCTATTAAGCCTGAAGAAGAAGATCAGACTTTGGATTCTTTTGTGGCCAGCGAGCTTGAGAGTATTACCAAGCTCAGAGCAGAGAACGGAGAAGATATGGCTGAGAAGAAGGGTAATAAGAAGGAGGTCAGGAAGGACTCCAAAAGGGAGGTAAGAAAAGAAGCTCAGCGAGCTCAGTTCCTATAGTTTCCTATATTCTTAAGAAGACCAGATCCACAAAGGGAATTAAGGAAGAGAAGCCTCTTAAGCTTACCCTTGAGGAAAAGGAAGAAGAGAGGGAGGCTGAGGAGGAGTTGAGAGAAGAAATGCCTTTAAAAAGGCAGAAGAAGAGGAAAAGTGGGGAAGCTCAGCTAGACTCAGAGACTACTCAAGGACAAGAAGCTATATCAATTCCTGTGCCTAAAGTAGGCCAGCTAAAGAAAAAGCTCATGGTGAAGAAGGTAACTGGCATAGTCCAGGATCTAGAGGAAGCTGAGAAGGTGAAAGTTATTGAAGAGGAGAGAATTAGGAAAAGCCAAGAAGAGATAGAAGGAGAGATAAGGGTAAAGGCTGAGAAAGCAGCAGCAAGGGCTAAGGCTAACACTGAGAAAACTTTTTAATCTGCAATAGCCAGTCTTGCTGAGAGAGAAGTTCCTCAAGTTATGGAGGAAATGATCAGAGCTCTGGAAGGGATTTAGGATCAAGAAGAGCAGGAAGAGGATGAAGTGTTGGAAATTTAGGTTGTTGAATTTAATGTACTTGAATCAGACCAACAGGTCAGTTTGGCTATTGAAAAAGCTAAGGAGGCAAGGAAGGAGAGGAAGAGAGGGTTGCTGAAGAGAATAAAGGTAGTAATTGATAAGGATAAAGGTGATTTGGAGGATAAGGAGGATGATGTAGTTGAGCAGGGAGCTCAGCTGATTGAGCAATCTCAGGCTCAGGTCAGTGAGTCCGCTGTTGAAGGTGCTGATGAGAATTAAGAGCCATTCTCTGACAGCCAATCTACTAAAACACCACTCTCACCTACCCCCATATATGCCATACATTTACCAAAAACCTAAACACCATCCACATCCATCGTTGACCAACCAAACACCTCTCACTATGACCATATAGCCATCATTCCATACCTTTTACCTATTGCATCTCCTGTGTATGATTGAAAGGACCCATTAACAGAGGGTCTCTAATCATTAAAGAGATTTCAGAACCACAACAACCACAACCACCTCAATAACCATAACCACAACCCCAATTCAATCCACAGGCTGAGCTGTTAGGAGATATAAGGAGGATGAGGAGAAAAAGATTTCTAGGACTTAGGACAGATGCTGAAATAAATACTGAAATAGCTAAATCTCTAATGTCTGTGGATGTCCTGAGGAGATTTGCAAAGTCCATTGAGCTAGTGCAAGGGTTTTTAGAAGTTGTTGAGGAGATGGAGGCCCATTTCAGATCAGTTCCTACCCAGTTCTCACTGGTCAAAGCAATTGAGTCCCATATATTGCCTTTGCTAAATATTGCAAGTAGGAAAGCTGAGTATCTGAAGATGGAAGTTGCAGAGCTTAAGAAGAAGATGGAGAAAATTTATGAGAGCAACTGCAAAGTTTTGAATGATTAAAGGGATTTCAGGAATTCAATGATAGATAAATTCAATCCTCTTTTAGAAGTAATGCAGATAGTTCTGGATGGATACAGCATTTTGAGCAAGGAGAATGGGGAAAACACAACTCGCTTAGATGCAGTTGTTAATGCTATCAATGCTTTGATCACAGTTGTTACCAAACACCATGGTATACACACTGATCTGAGGACATCGAAGGAAGAAGTGCTAAAGGGAGTCAAGGACTCAAAGGGAGAAGTGTTGAAAGCCTTGAAGAGGCTAAATATTTCTAATGCTTTGACTAGTGATATTGTAATGGTAGATGCTGAACAAGAACCATCGCTCCATCAGAAACTTGGTCACATTCTTGATCAGATTAAGAAGGTTCTTTCAAACATCATCAATGATCGTCAAGCCATTGATCGGATTCATGAAGAAGTCACTACTCATATAAGGAGCACTCCAATGCTAGAGCGGATTCTGAGAGAAAATAATCAAGCTAAGGCTCTTGCTAGTCTCAGCCAGATATCCAAGGAAGGACTAAATGCTCAGTATTAGGTCAATCAATCTCAATCACATGCTTTAGTTGGCTTATTCGCTTTTCCCAGAGAATGGGATGCCATCTCAGAGGATATCTATGAGCTGTTAATATAGAATTTTTAAACCAACATCTATGATCAACTCAAGACTTTTGAATATTATCTGAGCTTGTTTGATCATCGAGCCCAAGCCATTTTAGATGCAATGGCAATGGGGGCAAAAGATCGCGAGAAGCGTGTGCAAGAAAAGAGAGAGAGATCAGAGGATTGCTAAATTTTTATACAATTTATCCAAGGACCTGGAGCGCATTCAGGGAGAGTATAATGAGATAAGAAATAGGAAATGCAAGGAGATTACGCTGCCCAAGGAGAAGAAATCAAAATGGGATCAGCAGGTGTATGAAGAGAGGCAAGCTAACCATGGAGGACCTCCATTGACTTAGTAGAATAGAATTTTTCTGTAATCATTAGCATTGAGTGTAAAACTTAGTATAGATTAACTCTTTGTTATCTGTACTCAAGTTATTGATAAATGAAATGATTACTTATTTTGTTCTAAGTTAAGATCTTCTTAACTTCTTATATTTTCTGCTGTAAATATATGTGTTGATCTTCTTACAGAAATATATGAGAAGTGTTGAGGAATGCTGAACTCAGAAGAGTCACGGATTATGGGGGAGTTAGCACTTACTCTGAGCAAAATGAAGATGTTGAACAAAGCCATACCGAGTATAAGTATGAGGTAACTCTGATATGGATATCTTATTGATTTAACTCTCACTTAGTTAATTGTCATTGATCAAAATGGGGGAGGTTGCTGAATTAAGCACAAGTTTGACTAACTCAGTGGACTGACTCAGTAGTGCTTAAGTTTTCATCATAACAATTAAGTTCGGTTTGAGTTAATTAAAACAATAATGATGTTAAAATAAATAATCTATGGTTGTATGGGAGTTAGGAAATTCAAGGGTAGAATTTCAAGTCTCCACTAACCTAGTTATTTAGTTTAACTTTGGGTGATCTGGGCTGAGTAGCTACATTAGTCGCTGACTAAGTATTATTCACTCAGCTCTTGATATTTAGATTTTGCTTCAGCTGTGCTTTACGATACATTATTTCGCTGAGTTACTTTATGTCTGTCAAAGGTACTTGCCTTACCATTTAAGGTAAAATGGGATCTTTGCTTTTAGTGTTGCTTTTTGCAGGACATTAATAAGACAAAGATAGAAAGAATCAATGACTTGACAAGACCCAGTTTAATGAAGAAAATAGTCTTCCTTATTCAAGCTGTAAAAAGTCATTTGCCAATTTAGGCAATTCTGCAGATCAATAGCATAGTATCGCGCGCTCTGCAACATGTCAGATTACCAAAAGGAATGGGAAGAAGACACGTGGCAAGTCAGCATGAGTTCTCTCCAACAGAAGACTGGCATCAAATGACAAAGGATTCAAATTGAAGCTCAAATCTCAATCTAATAGATTGATTTTTATCTCACAATAGTGTGATTGTATCTCTTAACAGATTGATTTGAAGAAGCAATAGGTGAATAGATGAGCTGCCAATTTCAGAAGATGCTAAAAGCAAGTTCAATGGCTGCTTTCTCAATCCATCTATAAAAAGAACAAGAAGGCAAGCGTTAGAACTTGGTGATTATACCTGAATTTCTCAGAAGCTAAAACTCTGTCAATTTGCAAGCTTTAAAGAAGTTCAAGCAAGAAAGCATCTACTCAGCGAGAATCTACTTTAGAACAAGAGAGAATAGAATAGATCATTATATTGTAATATCTGATTATTATAACTGGATCAACATTTTATAAGTTGAATCCAGCTCTTGTTTAGACTCTTATTGAGTTACTGATAGAAGAGCGTATTCTACTCAGCGGATGAGCAATTGCAGTTTGGAGGGTACTTACTATAATTGGGGAATTTGTGAAAGGCTTCTCCCCCTAGGGTAAAGGAGTTGAGATTAGTGGATTAAAGCCAAGACACTCTCTCAAGACTGGATGTAAACACAGGTTACCGAACTAGTAAAAAAATATCATTGTTCTTTACTTTGAAGTTTTTCCAGAATTTTCACTTAGATAGCTGACCTACTCAGCGGAGCTCAATACTATCGCGAAAAAGTTTACTAAGTTTTTTAGTGAGTCATTCAACCCCCCCCCCCCCTATCTGACTCATTGAGTGTACGCATAGGGACCAATGGAGATTAAACAAATGTAACCACAAACATAATGGTGATTGAAAATGTAAGTTTTGAAATTGAGAAATATTTATGTTTATTAAGGAGTTATAAAAAAAAACTCATTAGTCATAAAACATATTACGGTGAGAAAGTGAAGAGAAAAAATTGTCTTAATACCGAAACACCAACGTGATACGTCAAAGTCTAACAAATATTCAATATTTGAATTTTCGATTTCTCGTTCACCATAAAATCTGTTTTAGGGGTATAAAATTTTGTTGAAAAGCACTTAATGAATAGAATACAATGGCATATTTCATGTTATTCAAATCATTGCTTTTTCATATTATATTTTAGCCTAAAATTGATAATGCACATCATTATCTAATATGTCATATTTTCCAACAATCCCCCACATAAATGAAAATTAAAAACAAAAGGACAATTTCAAAATTTAAAGTGGTGATAAAGCTCTTCGGCCAATATTTGCATAGGATAGGTAAGCTACAACCTTTGAACCTTCCCCAGTGAAAGTCTATTTACTTTACTAACTTACTAGTAGACGCGATATTTTTGAACTATTACGTCATTTGTGTAAACGATTACATATCCCACACAAATATGAACACATCAAGGTTATGTTCGTTATGCTCATGAACATCTCCTAGTTCTGAAAGAGTTTTAGATCATTATGCCCCAATAGTATCAATTTGAAGTGACCCCACTCACTCTCACATAGGTGATGTCTTTTGCTCAATCATTGATGCAAAGGGATCATTAAAAGCTTAAGTTATTCTTAACTCGTTTTTTTGTCATTGTTTACATCATAAGAATGGACATGAGGTTACCCCACAGTGACCACACAAGGTCTATTCAATTAGGTTGTCCCAACTAAGATCTTGGGATCTCCAACCAAACATGGTTGGGTTTTCCTTCACATAGCGCCTTAAATATTCATGGGCTTTAGTCTCATTCCTTTATATGTCTTTTCAACTTGATCTTGGTTTAACTATTTGGTTAGTAGTTTACGTTTTTCATTTTGCGGATCCGCTATGTTATCCTTTTAAATTAATAATGATAACCCACATTGAGAACAGTTGACTAATGTATTAATGACACATATGTCTCAACTTATCATAATACATAACATTTTATTTCCCTTTTTCACTTAATATGTAACAACATTTTTAAAATTAAACATTTTTCATTAACTGAGTTTCTTGAAAATGCCTCTTATTTGTTCCGTCATTAACTTGGGTCTAATTTGATGTTTGCCTTTATAGGAGTCTCTAATGACCTCCACCATGTTGGCTTTTTCCATAAATTCAATAGCAATAAAAAACTTTATCTTTAATTTTGTATTGTCAAATTTCGAAATTAACACTCATATTATTTTTCAAGTGTTTCATGCATTGTAATAGGATAACATCCCAAACCAACCACATGATCGTTAGGCACAAGTAGCCCAAAAAAACTCAAGGGTTTTTTTCATTATATCCAGAAGAAATAAGACCATTCTGTCAATTTAGGTTATTCTAGCGTTTGACAATTTCAGAACCATTTCCTCTAGAATATGGACTAATATTTATCATTTCTCACAATTTCACAATCTATAAACTGTTTTTTTATCGAACAATATATTGTTCAAAATAATCTTTAAAAATTCAATTTATTCAATATATTCCAAATGTCAACGAAACTTGCAAAATCTCTTTGGAATATCGACATAATTATCCTAAGATTGTTAGTAGCGGTATCATAAAATGATAATAATATATTCTAATAAAGATTATTACAAATTACAACGGAAATACTAGAATAGCAAACTATTACATACTGATAAAATATATGTAAATACTCAAACCTTTAACCGAAATAGGCTTGAAACATCAGTATCCTTAAGATAATTATTAGTCTGCTACCAGTGACTTTGTCTCCCAGGATACAACCGCAATCGTAGGCGAACTCAACCGAGTGAAGCGCAATATACCGGAACCTAAAGCTAGTTGCCTTGCTCAAAATGGAATGAAAAGAATTGGTAGGAATTTTCTTTATGAAAATAGAAATCAAACTCAAAAGTTAATGACACAAATTAGCACAAAGTCCAAAACATTTTTATGAGTTAATTATAAGGGGATTAACATGAGGGAGAATTACATCATAAGAATGGACATGAGGTTACCCCCACAGTGCCCACACAAGGTCTATGTAATTAAGTTGTTCCATTGAACCAAGATCATGGGATTTCCTGTCAAACATGGTTGGATTTTCTTTCACATAGTGCCTTAAATATTCATGGGCTTTAGTCTCATTCCTTTAGATGTTTTTTCAACTTGATCTTGGTTTAACCATTTGGTTAGCAGCTTACGTTTTTCGTTTTGCGAATCAGCTATGTTATCCTTTTAAATTAGTAATGATAACCCATATTGAGATCAGTTGACTAATATGTTGATGACACATATCTCAACTTACCATAATACATAACATTTTATTTCCCTTTTTCACTTAATATGTACTAACATTTTTCAAATTAAACATTTTTCATTAACTGACTTTCTTGAAAATGCCTCTAATTTTTTCCGCCCGGTCTAATTTGATATTTTCTTTTATAGGAATCTCTAATGACTTTCACTACGTTGGCTTTTTCCATAAATTCAATGGCAATAAAGAACTTCATCTTTAATTTTCTATTGTCAAATTTTGGAATTCACACTACATATTATTTTTCAAGTGTTTCATGCATTGTATTAAGATAACATCCCAAACCAGCCACATGATCGTTAGGCACAACAAGAAGCCAAAAAAACCTCGAGGGTTGTTTTTTCATCAGATCTAGAACCAATAGGACCATTCTATCCATTTCGGTTATTTTAGCCTTTAACAATTTCAGAACAATTTCCTCTAGAATACGGAATAACATTTGTCATTTCTCGCAATTTTACAATATATAAACTGTTTTTTATCGAACAACATATTGTTCAAAACAATCTTCAAAAATCCAATTTCTTCAATGTATTCCAAATGTCAACGTAACTTGCAAAATCTCTTTGGAATATCGACATAATTGTCTTAAGATTGTTAGTAGCGGTATCATAAAATGATAATAATATATTTCAATAAAGATTATTACAAATTACAATGGAAATAATAGAATAGCAAACTATTACATACGGATAAAAATATATGTAAATACTCAAACCTTTAACCAAAATAATTTTATGCGGAGGCTTGAAACATCAGTTTCCTTAAGATAATTATTTGTCCGCTACCGGTGAATTTATCTACCAGAATACAACCCAATCGTAGGCAAACTCAACTGAGTGAAGAGCAATGTATCGGAACCTAAAGCTAAATAGGAATTTTCTTTATCAAAATAGAAATCAAACTCAAAAGTCAATGACACAAATTAGCACAAAGGCCAAAACATTTTTATGAGTTAATTACAAGGCTACATGAGTGAGGATTATATAGAATATAATATGACATTAATATGGTTTTAATATGTTTAAAGGAGATTAAACAAATTTAACCACAAGCGTAATGGTGATTAAACATGTAAGTTATGAAATTGAGAAATATTTATGTTTATTAAGTAGTTAAAAAAAACTCATTAATCATAAAACATATTACGGTGAGAAAGTGAAGGGACAAAATTATCTCAATACTGAAATACCGACGTGATACGTCAAAGTCTAATAAATATTCAATCTTTAAAGTTTCGATTTCTCATTCACTATTAAATCTGTTTCAAGCGTATAATATTTCGTTGTAAAGCACTCAACGAATAGAATACAATGACATATTTCATGTTATACAAATCATTGCTTTTTCATATTATATTTTAGCCTAAAGTTAATAATACACATCATTATTAATTATATCATATTTTCTAACAGGAAGTACATGAAATCGTTGGATTTGTTTCTTCAATTAGATAGTTCTTATGCTTTTTCGAATTCACACTCATTTACAACGGCGTTGTCTGCTTGTGGCCATACTGGTTTGTTGCATGTTGGCACTCGAATTGGTAAAGTTATACATTTCAGTGAATCTCAACTATCTACAGAGTTTTAATGGTTCAAATTTAATTTTAATGTAGACCCCATAAATCACTAAACTCAATTTGAACCATTAAAACTCAATTAATGGTTGAGATTGACTGAAATATACAACTTCACCAATTCCAAACTTTAGAGAATCCGTATGGAAAATATGCTTCTGTTGAGGAGGCAATATGCATTTTTTTTTATAAAATTATGTTATACAGATTTGTCAACTTTAGAAGTAAAGTGACACAGATAAAACTTGAAGGTGACATGTGATAAATTGAGTGAACTTTAGGATGCATCAGACCCTTTTGGCCTTAAAAAAAAGCTCAACTAACTTCACTGTATGTCTAATGCAGTAATTCGAAATTAATCTTCCTTGTGTTAGGCCCAATAATAGATTACGAGAAAAAATAATATCAGCAGAATAAGAGACACGCAGATTTTTACGTGAAAACCCCAAATGAATTAGGGAAAAACCACGAGACCAACTCCGAATAATTCTTCCACTATAAAATAATAGTAGGTACACCAAAAGATTACAAAATAGTGGCACTCAAGTGTTTCCCAAAACCTCACTATTTTCTCTCTTACCCAGCTCTTAAGAACCCTTTTCCTAAGACTCTCTACACAGATTACATTTTTATCTGTGTTTCTTCTCTATTACTTTCTGTGTTGGTCTGCTCTTCAAATGAGCAAAACCCTCCTCTATTTATAGGAAATTCAAAACGCGTATGGCCGAATTATGCACAGTAATTTTACTGTGCACTTTTTGAAAAACTTTCTTGCCGACCTGCCTCCTTTTTTTTGTTTTTTTTAATTAAACAGTGGGTCCCACAATAAAAGGGACACCACTCAACAAATCTCCCCCTCTCGACTACATTGTGGGACTCTTCATCTCGGTTGCTTCAACGCACTGGTCGAACTTTTCTTTTGGTACGACCTTCGTCAACCTATTAGCAACATTTTTATTTGTATGAATCTTCTGCAACTTAAACTCTTTTTCTTCAATGGCAAATCTGAGCCAATGAAATCTTACATCAATATGTTTTGTCCGTGCATGATACATAGTATTTTTGCTCAAGTCTAGTGCACTTTGACTATCACAATAAACTATGTAGTCTTCTTCTTGCACACCTAATTCGGTGAAGAATCGCTTTAACCGAAGTATTTCCTTTCCTGCTTCCGCTGCTGCAACGTACTCTACTTCGGTTGTTGATAATGAAACATATTTTTGTAACCGTGACTGCCACGAAATAGCTCCCCCTGAGAATGTAAATAAGAAACCTGATGTAGATTTTCTTTCATCAAGGTCACCAGCCATATCCGCATCTGTGTAACCAACAAGTGCTAGCTTTCCACCTCTAAAGGTTAAACATAACTTTGAAGTTCCTCTCAGGTATCTAAAGATGCATTTAACTGCTTCCCAATGTGTCTTATGGGGATTTGACAAGAATCTACTCACAACTCCAACTGCATGAGCGATGTCTGGTCTCGTACACACCATTGCATACATTAAACTTCCGACCGCTGAAGAATATGGAACATTTGACATATCTTCTCTATTTTTCTCTGTTGAAGGGTAGGATTTCTTACTCAACTTGAAATGAGCGGCAAGTAGAGTGCTAACTGGTTTAGCATTCTTCATATTGAACTTTTCTATTACTCGTTCAATATATTTTTCTTGCGATAACCATAGCCTGCAGGACCTCTGATCTCGGGTAATCTCCAATCCAAGAATTCGCCTTGCCGGTCCCAAATCCTTCATGTCAAACGCCTTAGACAAATCACACTTCAACTTACTAATCATTTTTGCATCTGGCCCAACGACTAGCATATCATCAACATATAAGAGAAGAATGATAAATTTTCCATCAGGGAATTTCTGGACATATACACATGGATTAGCTTCTGTCCTCTTGTATCCTTGATTCACCATGAAGGAATCAAACTTTTTATACCATTGCCGCGGGGCTTGTTTTAAGCCATACAAACTTTTCTTCACGCAACACACCATGTCTTCCTTTCCCTTGACCTTGAAACCTTCTGGTTGTTCTATATAAATTTCTTCTTCTAAATCCCCATGCAAGAACGCGGTCTTTACATCAAGCTGTTCTAACTCAAGGTTCAAGCTGGCTACAAGACCTAACATAACTCGAATTGAACTCATTTTCACAACTGGTGAAAAAATCTCGTCAAAGTCGATACCTTTCTTTTGAGTAAAGCCTTTAACCAATCGAGCTTTATATCTTACTAGGTCTCCATCATCTTTCTTCAGCTTGTACACCCATTTGTTCTTGAGTGTTCTCTTCCCTTTAGGAAGTTTCACCAGCTCGTACGTGTCATTCTTCTTTAAAGAATTCATCTCCTCTTGCATGGCCTTCATCCAACAATCTTTATCTTTACAAGATTGCACGTCTTGGAAGCTTTTAGGCTCCCCCTCATCAGTGATTAAAATATAATCAGAACTGGAGTATTTTGTAGATGGTTGGCGTTCTCTGATTGACCTCCTTAATTGAGGTTCTTCTTCTGGTATAATGGGGTTCTCTGGCTCCCCCTGCTCAATACCCTCTTTATTCATATCCTCATCTACAATCGTATCTTGATCCCTCACAACTGGCTCTTCTTCTCCATCTTGTTCTGATTGATGCATTCTTCTTTCTGTGGCATCATCTGATAGAATGCTCTCTGGTGTAATATCGATAACACCGTCACTCGTAGATCTTTCGCCGATGATATCATTCTCATGAAATACAACATCTCGGCTCCTTCCTCCAATGGATTCTGTATCCATAGGACCACTAATGTCAGAGTGTACCAACTCTAACTTATTATTTCTCCTTCTAGAGCTTTTCTGAAATGAAACTCGATGTTGCTTCCCAGATAAACAGTGATCACATGGGTTAATTTTTCCTTTGGCTAATGGCATGAGGGACTTCTTAGCCAGTATATTCAACCCTTTCTCACTAACATACGCCAGTCGCCTATGCCATAAATTTGGTGAAGCATCATCTCTAACTGTATTCAGTTGACCCGCACATACTATTGCTTGTGTTTTGTATAGCGAGCAACACAATCTTCCTTTCGCCACCACCAACGATCCTTTGGTGAGTTTCCAATTTCCATCGCCTGTATGATTGTGATAACCTTCCTTGTCCAATACACTAACAGACAACAAGTTCAACCGAAGATCTGGAACGTGTCGCACATTTTTAAGTGTTAATGTGCATCCGACACTTGTCTTCACGCAGATATCGCCGATTCCCACCATTTGCGACACACTATTATTTCTCATTTTAATAGTACCATAATCGCCCGCTTTATAGGTTGAGAAGTATTCCCTTTTTGGAACACAGTGGTATGAGGCACCATAATCCACAATCCACTCGGTATCTGCATCTCCAACATGACAACAATCTGCATCATGAGATACTAAAGCCACCTCTCCATCTTCTATTGTGACTGCAGCAGATGTGTTTTTGTCATCATCATGACTTCGGTTTGCATTCTCTCGTTTAAGAAAACGACAGTTCCTTTTGAGATGACCCTGATTTCCACAGTGGTAGCATGACCTCTTCTCCTGGGACTTGGATCTATCTTTCGATTTTCCATTCCCTCGACCTCTACTCTTACTTCGGCCCCTATTTTCCGGGACAAGGGCTTGTGAACTGGTACTGGTAACGTCTCTTCTACGAAGTTCTTCATTAAGTAGGCTATTCTTTACCATAGACATTGTTACCATACCATTTGGAGCTGAGTTACTCAATGATACGACAAGAGTATCCCAGCTATCTGGTAGAGTTCCCATCAAAAGACATGCTTGCATCTCATCATCCAAGGACATACCAGTGACTGCTAACTCACTTATGAATCCTTCAAAGTCGTTCAGGTGTTGTGTGATTGATCGTCCCTCTGTCAATTTCAAGTTCATGACTTTGCGAATCATGAACACTTTTCCTTGAGCATTTTTAGCCTCGTACATATCCTCTAGCTTCTTCCAGAGAACTTTGGGATCTGTTTCGTTCCTCACGTGGTTGTACAGGCTAGCATCTATCCATTGGCGTACTGTACCCAATGTCTGCTTCTTTAACTTTATCCACTGCTGATCTTTCATATCCTTCGGCTTTGCGTCGTCACCCTCAATTGGATCGTACAAATCTTTGCAATTGAGGTAGTCCTCCATTCTGGATTTCCACATTGAATAATTTGTATCCGTCAATTTCATCATTACACCGTCATTCGCCATGTCGAAACTTAAAAAATGGCAAAATTTTACTATTCACGAATTTCACTATTCACATAAATAGTGACTGTATATGTGAATAGTACCATATACCCAAATAATACTTGTATATTGGAATAGTAACAGTATGCCTGTATACTTACATAATACTATTCATAAAAGATGGCTGAATATGAATAGTTATTATATATGAATACTATTACTCAAGTTACTGTTTTACTATTCATCCAAATTGCTGCGACGGTTTTTCGAACGGATTGCGCCACCGGATTCCCCGTAATTTTCTCGTCGTCGTGGTATATTTATTTTTGAAAAATATATCCACGGATTTTATCGATAAAATAACCTTCAGCTCTGATACCACTTGTTAGGCCCAATAATAGATTACGAGAAAAAATAATATCAGCAGAATAAGAGACACGCAGATTTTTACGTGGAAACCCCAAATGAATTAGGAAAAAACCCCGGGACCAACTCCGAATAATTCTTCCACTATAAAATAATAGTAGGTACACCAAGAGATTACAAAATAGCGGCACTCAAGTGTTTCCCAAAACCTCACTATTTTCTCTCTTACCTAGCTCTTAAGAACCCTTTTCCTAAGACTCTCTACACAGATTACATTTTTATCTGTGTTTCTTCTCTATTACTTTCTGTGTTGGTCTGCTCTTCAAATGAGCAAAACCCTCCTCTATTTATAGGAAATTCAAAACGCGTATGTCGGAATTATGCACAGTAATTTTACTGTGCAATTTTTTGAAAAACTTTCTTCCCGACCTGGCTTTTTTTATTTTTTTTAATTAAATAATGAGTCCCATAATAAGAGGGACACCACTCAACACCCTGTACATACAAAGTCCAATCGGGCAACAAAATCATGATTAAAGGTACCAAGTATATTTATATGATCTATTTAATAACCATGGCAGCGATAATTTAATCCAAGCTTCGAGTATATCAGTTGTTTATAATCGTGCCTAACTATGAAAAAGTAAAATTACAGGCTAATTTATAAGATTAAGGAAACCAATTACATTTGTCAATTTAAAAGAGGTTTCTTGGGTTCCAACTCATTTTGCAATGTATCATGAACATGTCCGAAATTTTCTTTGCCTTTTGCCCAGAGTACAAAGTATAACCCACTAAACATTAGTACCATTCCCGCAAGGCTGCAATTTCAAACCAAATTTATTCAATTTCATAAAATAAAAACAAATTTGTACTCAAAATTATTCTATTTTTTAAAAAAGAAATTGAGGTAATTATTTTTCACTCCCTACATGTATACTAGTTTATCAATATAGTTGCACAACTCCATTATCAATATCGGAAAATTATATCTTTTCTCCCTGTATGGATGACATGTATCTCAGAAACTAGTTTATGTTATTGCTTTCTATTATTTTATTCATTTCTAGGATACATGACATTAATGCGGAGAGTATGGACCAAAGGACTCGGTCTATAGTATAATTTCCCTATCAATATAATATCCGTGCATCTTTTTTCCTTTATAAGATAATCTACAAATTGAGTTAAGTAATCATTTATGTTTTAGAGAAGTCAGATTTAAATCACACCATGGGTGAGTTAGGTTTTCTGTATATTTAAGAAAAATGAATTGCGCAAACTTATTTTTCAAAAAATCATTCAGTTTTTAAGGTATTTTTTTTGTATATTATAGTGACACATTTAATGGTAAACCTACAATAAGACCGACGACCAAATAGTTAATCCGAAATTAACTAATGCATTTAGCAATGTAAATGTTCATATGCCAATAATTTATTTGTCTCCGATATGTATGTTCCCACATTTGCAATAAGTAGATAGGAAATTTATTTTTTCATTGCAAAATAAGCTACATGTTTTATTTTACTTAAAAAATTTACCGCCTAACTTCCTCCTAAAATGGAGGAAGAAGCCAAGGTTCTAGATTTAAGTTTTAAATTTTTTAAAAATTAAATATTTTTACTTTTTAAAAAAAATTTACCGCTTCAAAGAAAAAATAGAAACAAGAATCACATACCTTCCGATATTGAAAGAGTCGCCTAAGGTAAAAAAAGAAAGAATGAGAGAGACAACAGTTGAGATTGGACTAAACATAGAGACAAGAACTGGTCCCCTTTTCTTCATCGCCCATCCATTCAAACTTATACATGCTCCTCCCACTCCCCCTGCCTATTTTATTTTCCATCCAATTAATTAATTAATAATTATTTCATGTTAAAATATAGTATTATTAACTTAATTACTTTATTACTAATTGTTACCAGTAAAGAGTATGCAATCAGCTTTGCAAGACTAATTAGAGGCCATGTGATTTCAAACTTGTGATCCACACACCACTGTACTGTTGCAGTTGTAATCACACCTATCAACGATGTAACTGCACATAGAGATGTTGGTGCTGGAAAATTCCCCAAAGTGAAAGCCTGGAGAAAAATATCATAGAAAATATTTTAACTAAAAATCATATAATCTCATGGCAATTTAAATGTCATTACAATTAGATTAAATTCATTTCAAGCCGCGTAAACTTGACACTTTTGGCTGGTTGCTCCTCAACTTTCAGTTGTTTCTCATATTCCCTGAATTTGGCAAAAGTGCATCAAATTTCCGTTTGAACTTCACGTGTTAGGTTATAGTTAGAGAGGGAAAAATGAGGAGAATGAAATTTTGAAAAATCAAACTAAATAGAAACCGACACGTGACGTTCAATCAACAATATATTCCACTTTTGTGGAATTCGGAGGGGTAATAGGAATAAATGAAATTTCAAGTTTGGATGTATTAAATCTTTAAATTAACACGTCATGATACAACAACGTGTTATCTAAAGTCAACAAGTAAACATGCCACGTGTTAAATTAAACTAAGCATATATAAAAATGGGTCGGGCTTGGACGGACTAATATATATCGGCAGGAATAGATTACCTGGAGAACAACATTGGTAGATAAAACAAAAACAGCAGCAATAAGATAAAAGCAACCAATCATCTTTTGGTTGTCAAAAGAGAATAGTTGTTGTTGTTGTTGTTGATGTTCAACTGGGTTGGAGCTGTGCATGAAGCTCATAGTGATGGCACCAGCTACACATACTGATGTTCCCATTATCTTCACTTTGCTGTATATGCAGCTTAGGTCTACCTTCTCTAATCTGCATCCATTGTCATTTCTTTTATTATCTTCACTTTTATGCAATCAAGTGTTTTATTGGCATTGTGAATATTATTTTAATTTTGACAATTTGAAAATACAATGTACCAGTGTTAGTAAATTAATAAAATTACCTGACAATCCATGCAATGAGGAAAATGAAAGCAGGAGCAAGATTAGGCATAGCTGTTGCTAGTGCCGGTGAAGTTAGCTTTATCCCCTTCAAGAAAAATGACTGAAATACTGTCACCCTGCACCAAAATGTAACTTTCTTTTTTTATTCGTCTCTTTTATACGTATTACTTGCAATATTCATCGTTAATAAATTTACTTTACTACCCGCTTGGGCTGAAATAAATGGTTTCCGTCCATATAAATGTAGAGAGAAGGTAGATCTCAGAAATAGTAAAAAACTTTGTATAGATCTAAGCTTTGAAAACTCAACCTTTTGAAGAAGTTGCAGAGATAAGTAAAAGGGGACACTAAGAAACACTAAAAGCAAATAACAATTAAAGTGATGAGGAGGAAGATGAGAGCAAAAATCCTCTAAACGCACATGGTTTTTGAAAAGGTTTAGGGAGAGCTCGAGGTGAGAGAAAGCAGAGAGAATCTTTTAGAATTTTTTTGGACCGACCTTCGAACCGATGAATGGAGCAGGTGATGAATTTAAAGTTTAGCCGGATTAAATTAATAGTCGAATCAAATTTTATTAAAACATGTTAATATACTAATATTTTTAATAATTTGAAATAAAACATATAATTCAAGATATATTACACTGATAATTTATAATACTTAATGTAAATACCTCATAATTTAAACTTCATACTTTGAATAACAATACGAAAGACCATTTAATCCCATAATTTTAGTGAAAGTAAAAAATTTTATTTTGCATTAAATGGTGCTTAGTTTAGATGAAACAAAATGTTAAAATTTGGAAAAAAAATGAATAAATTTAGTTTATATTAAAAAGTTGAAAAATTTCAAATGTGGTTTGTTATATAAAAATTATTAAATCATATATATTTTTTTGAAAAAATATAGTATGATTAAACCAGTTTATGTACTACATTAAATAAGATATTCATTACAGTATTGTAAAAATTAAATAATAATTATATTTGAAACAATTTCAAACTTTAACTCCGTCTGTGCGTTTTTGCGCATTGTCGGTCCTAAGCCCGGGTAAAGGAGGAAGGTTGCGTGGTAGGTTGACAGCCAACGCGTAAAACAGCTATAACTTGTTTATAGTCATGTCATTCTTTCATTATGAACAAAGGAGATATACAAGACTGCTCTAATTATCGAGGTATTAAACTGATGAGTCACACAATGAAACTTTGGGAGAGAGTGATTGAACACCGTCTTAGGATGATCGCTAAGGTTTTCGCAAACCAATTTAGTTTTATGCCTGGTAGGTCCATGACTGAAGCTATTTTTCTTCTGAGAAATCTAATGGAGATATATAGGGAGAAGAAGAAGGACATTCATATGCTTTTCATTGACTTAGAGAAAGCATATGATAGAGTGTCGAGGAAAGTACTTTGGTGGACACTGGAGAAAAAAGGTATTCATGTAAAGTACATAAACTTAATAAAGGACATGTATGAAGGGCGGTAACAAGTGTTAAAACTGGACAAGAAGTGACAGAGGAGTTTCCCATCACGATTGGATTGCATCAAGGATCATCTCTAAGCCCATTTTTATTTGCCCTAGTTATGGATGAGTTGACCACCAAAATACAAGACGACATCCCATGGTGTATGTTGTTTGCGCATGACATCGTATTGATTGATGAATCAAGGGAAGGGGTTAACAAGAAGCTAAAGGTGTGGAGAAATGCGTTAGAGAGTAAAGGTTTTAAGTTAAGTAGAAGTAAGACGAAGTATTTGCATACCAAGTTCAGCCTACGGAAAGGAGACGAAGGAGAAGTAAAATTAGGAGATACAATCGTACCAAAAATGCAAACGATTTGGGTATTTGGGCTCTATCTTTCACGAGGAGGGGATGATTGATGATGATGTAACTTAGAGAATTATTGTAGGATGGATGAAATGGAGAAGTGCTACCGGATTCTTATGTGATAAAAAGATACATTTGAAAGTGAAAGGTAAATTTTACAGAACGGTGGCTAGGCCAGCCATGACATATGGGAGTGAATGTTGGGCTATTAAGACGCAATATATTCAAAGGATGAATGTGGCGGAAATGAGGATGCTTAGGTGGATGAGATACATTTGAAAGTGAAAGGTAAATTTTACAGAACGGTGGCTAGGCCAGCCATGACATATGGGAGTGAATGTTGGGCTATTAAGACGCAACATATTCAAAGGATGAATGTGGCAGAAATGAGGATGCTTAGGTGGATGAGTGGGCATACAAGGATGGATCGAATTAGAAATGAGTACATCCGTCAAAAGACCGGTGTGACACATATTGAGGATAAACTGAGAGAAAGACGACTAAAGTGGTATGGACATGTGCTACGTAGACCAATAGATGCTCCAGTTAGAAAATGTGAGAACTTATGGACAGAGAGTAAGGGTAGAGGGAGAGGTAGACCTAAGATTACTTAGAGGGAAATTATTTCTAAGGATATGCGTTTACTCGGTATGGATAAAAATTTGACTTTTAATAAAGCTTTATGGCGTCAAAAAAATTCATATAACCGACCCCACCTAACATAAAATTTAAAATTTAGTTAATTGATGGAATGGAAACAATTTCAAACTTTCACTTTTACAATATAAAATATAGATGCATTAATTTATCATTATAGTTTCAGTTGGTCAACACTTTTATCTACAAAAATATAATTTATTTTAAATCAATTGATTTTTTCAAACGGGCCATCGGGCAAATCGGTAGGTTTCTGGTCTGACCTGCTGGTTCACTCAGTTATTGATTGGTTGTTGACCGAAGCAAAAATTGGTTGAAAGTCGGCCGGCCGGTTTTGGCCGAACCCAATCTGACCGGTCAGTTCAATTTTCAAAACTATGTTATTATATTATATTTTTATAATTGAATCTATACTTTTTGTCTATTAATAAATATAAAAAATTTATAAATCCGCTTAGACTCCACATAAATAATGAATGTTCTCAATCACTGAACTAATGCCTAACGTTTTTTAAAATATTAACAATGATAGTAAAAAAAACGTCTTTATGCAATCAAAGAGTTAATAATATGCAACATTTTTAAAGTAAAAAACGTAGAATACTAAACTGCGAGACCAGAATGGTATAATAGATCTCAGAGTCCATAAATTCACATGATCCACGCTTCAATATAAATTCCATTTTATTTGAGGGAAGTTTGTTTTATGACCCCAGATTGAATTAGATTTGTTCGAGTGAACTTTGACTCACCCAAAACCTGATTTCTATGGATCGAGCTTAGAAAACTTGATCATATAATGGATTGGTCTTAATTTATAAATAATTAAGCCTCACCTGAACTAGGTTCAAAATGAAGTTTTATGTTCAAGCTTGGCCCTAACCCATTGATTTGAGCTGTATTTAGCTTGAATCAAGCCATATTTTTATCGGTCCGATAAAACCCTGAATGAGCCGAGCTGAGTTCATCCGCCCATTAAAAAGCTTTAGAATATCAGAACTAACTAAACTATCTCCATACAAGATTAAAATCAAATATTTAAAAGAAAAAAAACATGAAAAGAAAGAAAGAGAGACAGGGGAACTGATTATTAGTTAATAGAAAAATTGCTAATCTTATGAATGTTGATCATCTTGAACTTATTTATAAGTTATAGTCAACTAAAAAAATGCTTAATACCAAATTCTCATTTTAATCATTATTCTCTTTATCAAAACCCAACTGAAAAATATATCACATACCACGCAAATAAAAACTTCCCAAATCAATAAAATTCAACAGTTTTTAGATGTGAAATCTCTTAGTTGCCCTCAAAAAATTCAAAGAAGACAATCAATTTCTCAAACTTGCCCCAGAAAATTCCAGAAATCTATTGAAAAACAGAGAACAAAAAAATGTACTTACCCTAGAAAAGAGATCAAAACAAGCTGTATAACCAACTTCACAGTGAGTTCCTTAGGCCATTTGCTTCTACAAAAAATTAAAAAAAAAATCTTAATCATAATTTCAGACAAAAAAAATAGAAATAGAATGCAAAAATTACTATACCTTTCAAAGAAATAGGCAAAAGGAGCTGTAACTATGAAGGTAGCAAGAGTAGTGAAAATAACAATAGTGAAAGGAGTAAATCCAATAGACATTAAATAACTCAAAAACACAGAATTTCCAGCATATGCAAATTGAACCCCTACCAATCCCCCTATTATCCCTATTTCTTCAATCTTCTCCCTTTTCGTGTAGTTTTTCATTTCCTCATAATGATTCATTTTAACACCAAATTCCAAGAATATAAAATCTTGATTTATTTATTTTATCCTCTATTTTCCTTCCCTTTTTCTTTCCTTCAAAAGGGTAAAAAGGACTCAATTTCCTCTCCCTTTTAGATGTAATAATAATCACTTTGAATTTCAGTTACAAATTGTCCTAGAAACCCCAGATTCTGGGTTTTTTAGCAGAAAAATATGAGAAATGTGATTTTGGGATAATTGAAGCTGAGAGAAAGAGAGCTAATGCTGGAAAAAAAAAGGGATGTGAGTTGTAGCAGTGTAGGGGCCTCAAGCATGTGTGATGTCCTATTTAAGCTATAGTTTGTTTAATTTTTATCAACTGTACCTACCTACCTTTCCTTCTCTATAATTTATGAACTACTTTTTTTTTTCTCTTGGGATATTTTGTTCTTGGTGTATTTTTTCTTATGTCGTTTTCAGTTTTTGTCTTTTCTTTTAAATTTTTTTTTTAGTTTTGCTTTAATTACTTTTGGCTTGACGGGTAATTTTTTGTATAAGTGTAGTCAAATTAAGGGAATTCTTGACTTATGACAACACATAGAAAAGAGATGAGTGTGGAGCAGGTATACGAATTGTAGTTACTTCTGTTGTTTTTGGACCCTATGTGACCACATATCTCCGGTCCGGTCCACATTGATATATATAACATTATCTACTGTGAGTTTAAACTCTCAATCACAGATTATGCATGGGTGATTAACTGAATTTATCATCTTTATTTGACATTTCAAAGGTTCATACACACACAATCAATATATAGTCATGGCCATAATTACCACATTTCAACGGTTTGGGAGAACAGTACATAACTCCACATTAATATTATGTTGTTCATTGTTCGCTCGATACTCGTGCATTAGCTCTTGGGTTTTACCAAAAAAACTTTGTATCAATATTTATATTTATATACTAATAATTTTTCATACTTCCGGTCAAATTAGATATTTCTTTTATGTAACATATAATTATGTTAGCTACTAATAGTAATTATTGGTGTTTCATATTGGAAGAAGATTAAAAAACACGTGCAAACATATGTGTTGGCATCACGATTGCAAGAAAGCCAACACGTATATAACGGTCAGTGTTTTTTTGTTTTTTTATTTGTTTTATAAAATTAGTTAATAAGTTAATTATAAGTTACTACGACGTGGCGTTTGACGTCTTTATTGTAATATTCAACAGCCTAACAACTTTCATATTAAAGGATGGATGTAAGACTAATGAGGAAAGGTGGATGCATGGGTAAGTAAGTGGTAATACAATTACACTCACCGATACATGAACTAAATAACTGAGGATGGGGGACGTAACTACACGTGCTCCTGCAAGTCAATATTAACTATGTTTTGACTGTTTGTTTGTCGAAAGCTTGGGCGTGCGCGTCGTATTGCCAAGTATTAAGGTACAATTTTGAAAGTTGCTAAAATAGGACGTATATGATTTTGAGGTACATGGTTTGTATGGCTTGAACATAATAAGAAGAATCTTCGTGAGTGTTTGCCTTTTACATTCTTCATATTAAACAATAGTTTAATTGTGAATGCTTTTTATATGTTTGAGAGAATTACCGTTCGAAAATGCAAATGGAAATGGAGAATTGAGAAACTAGTTATTAGGTGTTGTTTGATTGGTTCTTTAATTCTTTATATATTGAGAATGATGATAACGTGATATAACTGTCTTTATCAGATTTCCAGTTCAAACTTTGTAATTACCTCTTGTTGCGCTATAGCATTGTCTAGTTAAGTTGATGAGCTTTGGAGGCCTATCTACCTATTTACATCGGTAGTAACAAAAGTGAAAGCTAAATCAAACCGAGTATTAACTAAAGAATTTGAGGTTGTAGAGTTGCTAAATGAGATAAAGATTAAAAAAATGAACATGCACAACCAAATATTGGTAACAAAAGCCATGCAAATACCTCCCTTGTGGACACTACAACACGGAAAGCCTCATGCTATAAACTTGTATCCAACTATATAAGCAGGCGTCTTTCTGCAATACACAACAATGTCGATCAACCCACCCAGAATGTTAAATCTTTGTCCACTCTTGTCACAATGCTTGCCCGCGGCAACCCCGATATAGAGCTGACACTATACAAGGCCTCAAAATCCCTTAATTCTCCCAATAAACCTGACGAATACTTGTAGAGAAAATGGGGTCTGGAGAATGTTAGGTTTGATAGCTTGAGTGAGCATATAAGGGGGGTTGAGCCCATCGAACACAAAACCAATTAGCTTGTGTTAAGGCTCAATCTACTCCACTTATACACCACTCACCATTCTCTTATGTTTCCAATGTGGGATAACCAACCTCACATTTTCAACACTCCCCCTCAAGTGCAACTAGGCCTGGATCAGTTGGCACTTGCCAAACACTCCTTGGCCTATCTCCTCTGAGGCTCAAGGTCATCAACGGGTCTAGTCTTCTATGCTAGCCCAAACTCCACCAGGACTTTAAACAGGAACCCATGATTGGCTTCTCCGCTCTAATACCATGTAGAATATCCTTGGGCATGGAGAGTGTTAGGTTTGATAGCTTGAGTGAGCACATAAATGGGGTTGAGCCCATCTCATATAAAACCAATTGGCTTGTGTTAAAGCCCAATCTACTACACTTATATACCACTCACAATTCTCTTATATTTCCAATGTGGGATAACCAACCTCACATCTCCAACACTCCTCCTCAAGTGCAACTAGGCCTAGACTAATTGCCACTTGCCAAACACTCCTTGGCCTATCTCCTCTGAGGCTCAAGGTTATTAACGAGTCTAGTCTTCTCTGCTAGCACAAACTCCATCAGGACTTTAAACACGAACCCAATAATGGCTGTCAGGCCTTTCTCCGCTCTGATACCATGTAAAGAATCCATGGGCCTGGAGAGTGTTAGCTTGAGTGAGCACATAAGTGGGTTTGAGCCCATCCAACACAAAATCCATTGGCTTGTATTAAGGCCCAATCTACTCCACTTATATACCACTCACCATTCTCTTATATTTCTAATATGGGATACCAACCTCACATCTCCAGCAATACTCTCGTGTTCATATTCTTCAAGCTTATACTGATCTAGGCTTTCACTCTTATAACCTGCAGCTTCACAACTTCATTTTTAAATCTGGTTTTAGAGCTAATTTGTCTGTTTCTACTGCTTTTTCTCAGGTTCTATAAAAAAAGTAGGGTCAGTAAATGATGCGCACTAACTATTTGTTGAAATTCCTCAATCAGATGTAATTTCATGGAATACCCTGATTTCTGCATACTTACGATCAGGGAAGTGTTAGTAGCGATATCATAAAATGATAATAATATATTCCAATAAAGATTATTACAAATTACAATGGAAATAATAGAATAGGAAACTATTACATACGGATAAAATATATGTAAATACTCAAACCTTTAACCGAAATAGTGTTATTGCGGAGGCCTAAAACATCAGTTTCCTAAAGACAATAATTCGTTCGCTACCAGTGAATTTGTCTCCCAGGATACAACCGCAATCATAGGCGAACTCAACCGAGTGAAGAGCAATATACCGGAACCTAAAGCTAGTAACCTTGCTCGAAAAGGAATGAAAAAATTGTTAGGTATTTTCTTTATGAAAATAGAAATCAAACTCAAAAGTTAATGACACAAATTAGCACAAAGGCCAAAACATTTTTATGAGTTAATTACAAGGCTACATGAGTGAGGATTATATAGAATATAATATGACATAAACATGGTTTTAATATGTTTAAAGGAGATTGTTGAATCAAGCATAGGTTTGACTGACTTAGTGGACTGACTCAGTAGTGCTTAAGTTTTGATCATAACAATTACGTTCAGTTTGAGTTAATTAAATCAATAATGATGTTAAAATAAATAATCTATGGTTGTACGGGAGTTAGGAAATTCAAGGGTAGAATTTCAAGTCTCCGCTGACCTAGTTATGTAGTTTAAGTCTGAGTGATCTAGGCTGAGTAGCTACGTTAGTAGCTGACTAAGTATTATTCACTCAGCTTGATATTTAGATTTTACTGCAGCTGTGCTTTACGATACATTATTTCGCTGAGTTACTTTATGTCTGTCAAAGGTACTGACCTTACCATTTAAGGTAAAATGGGATCTTTGCTTTTAGTGTTGCTTTTTGCAGGACATTCATGAGATAAAGATAAAAAAGAATTAATGCCTTGACAAGACACAGTTTAATGAAGAAAATGACAAAGTCTTCCTTATTCAAGCTGCAAAAAATCATTTGCCAATTTGGGCAATTCTGCAAATCAACAACATAGTATCGCGCACTCTACAACATGTCAGATTACCAGAAGGAATAGGAAGAAGACATGTGGCAAGTCAGCGCGAGTTCTCTCCAACCGAAGACTGGCATCAAACGAAAGGATTCAAATCAAAACTCAAATCTCAATCTAACGGATTGATTTCTATCTCACAACGGTGTGATTCTATCCCTTAACAGATTGATTTAAAGAAGCAACAGGTGAATAGATGAGCTATGCCAAAAGCAAGTTCAACGGCTACTTTCTCAATCCATCTATAAAAGGAGTAAGAAGGAAAGCGTTAGAACTTAGTGATTATACCTAAATTTCTCAGAAGCTAAACCTCTATCAATTTGCAACCTTTAAAGAAGTTTAAGCAAGAAAGTATCTACTCAGCTAGAATCTGATTGAAGAGGGTATTCTACTCAACGGGTGAGCGATTGCAGTTTGGAGCGTACTTACTGTGATTGGGGAATTTGTGAAAGGCTTCTCCGCCTAGGGTAAAGGATTTGAGATTAGTGGATTAAAGCCAAGACACTCTCTTAGGACTGGATGTAAGCACAGGTTGCCGAACCAGTATAAAAATCTCCGTGTTCTTTACTTTAAAGTTTTTCCAGAATTTTCACTCAGCCAGCTGACCTACTCAGTAGAGCTCAATACTGTCGTGAAAAAGTTTACTAAGTTTTTGAGTGAGTCATTCACCCCCTCTAACTCATTGAATATACGCACATGGACCAATAAGCGGTATCAGAGTAGCTCTCATTTCAAAGATTTCACAATCTTGAGACAAAGACCATGGCGTACAAAGGAGGAGAATCCAGTGGAAGAGCCTAAGCTTATATTCTCCCAGAATGCATGTCAGTCACCAGACCTCCTATGTTCAATGGAGAGCATTATACTTATTGGAAGAACAGGATGAAGAATTTCGTCCAGTCATAAAGTATGCATGCTTGGATGGCTATCGTTGAAGGGCCATATATTCATACCATTGTAAAGAATGGAGTAAAAGTTGAAAAGTACTCTAATGAGTGGGACAGTCAGGACTTGGTTAGACTGAAGGAAAATGCAGCTGCTATCAACTATCTCTATTGTGCTCTTAAAGCAATTGAGTTTAATCGAGTTTTAGGATGTAAAACTTCCAAAGAGATATGGAAGAAGTTAGAAGTGACTTATAAAAGTACTGACAAGGTGAAAGAGTCTAAGATTAATATCCTTATGAGGGATTATGAATGGTTCCATATGAAACCCAAGGAGCATATTTCCAACATGAACACCAGGTTCATAAATATTGTAAATGAGCTAAAAAGACTTGGCAAGACCTTCACAGAAGAAGAGACTGTCAAGAAGATCCTTAAAAGCTTGACTAATGAATGGTAAGCAAAGAAGAGTGCTATTGAAGAAGCTCATGATTTGAAGACTTATAAGTTTGATGAGCTGATTGGAACCTATTGGTCCCTATATGTACACTCAATGAGTCAGAGGGGGGTGAATGACTCACTCAAAAGCTTGTAAATTTTTTTTGCGATAATTATGGCTCCGCTGAGTGAGGTCAGTTAGCTGAGTGAAAAGACTGGAAAATGCGATTAAGTAAAGGAAACAGAGATTTTTATACTGGTTTGGCAACCTATGCTTACATCCAGTCCTGAGAGAGTGTCTTGGCTTTAATTCAATAATCTTAACTCTTTTACCCTAGGCAGAGAATTCTTTCATAAATTCCCAACTACAACAAGTACCCTTCAAACTGTAATCGCTCACCCGCTGACTAGAATGCCCTCTTCTATCAGCAACTCAATAAGAGTTTAAACAAGAGCTGGATTTAACTTTTAAAAATGTTGATCTAGTTACAAATGATCTAATATTATAATTGTTTTATCTAATCTATTCTCTCTTGTTCTAAGCAGATTCTCGCTGAGTTGTGCTTTTCTTGCTAGAATTCCTTTAAAGCTTGTAAGGGGAAAAAGTATTTGCTTCTAGGAAATTTAGGTGTAATCACCAAGTTCTAACGCTTGCCTTCTTGCTCCTTTTATAGTTGGATTTCAGAAAGTGGCTGTTGAACTTGTCTTGGCATCTTCTAAAATTGACAGCTCAGTAATTCACCCGTTGCTTTTTCAAATTAATCCGTTAAGAAATAGAATTGCACTATTGTGAAATACATTTCAATCCGTTAGCTTAAAATTTGAGTTCCAATTTAAAATCTTTATCATTTGATGCCAGTCTTCCGTTAGAGAGAACTCGTGTTGGCTTATCACGTGTCTTCATCCCATTCTCTCTGGTTTTCTGACATGTTATAGAGTGCGCGATACAAGGTTGGTGGATCTACAGAATTATCTGAAGTGGCAATTGACTTGTTGTAGCTTTACATTGGAAGACTTTGTCATTTTCTTTATAATTCTGTGTCTTGTCAAGGCATTAATTCTTTTTGTCTTTGTCTCATTAATGTTCCTACAAAAAGCAACACTAAAAGCAAAGATTCCTTTTTACCTTAAAAGGTAAGGTCAGTTGTGTTGATAGACTTAAAGTAACTCAGCTGAAATGAAAAAACATACTGTACATAGCTGAAATAGAATCTAAATATCAAGTGCTAAGTGAATAGTACTAAGTCAGCGACTAAGTAGATACTCAGCCCAGAAACCTCTCTGAGTTAAACTAAATAGATAGGTCAGCGGAGACTTGAAATTCTACCCTTGAATTTACTAACTCCCTTAAAACCATAGGCTATATTGATTTAATTATCTCAAACTAAACTTAATTGTTATGATCAAAACTTAAGCACTACTTAGTCATCCACTGAGTCAGTCCAAACTCGTGCTTGGTTCAACAATCTCCCCTAATTTGATCAATGGCAATTAACTTGAGCGAGAATTAAATCAATAAGATATCTAGATCAGAGTTACCTTATACTCATGCTTGACATGTCTTTTGTTCAGCATAGTGAATGCTAACTCCCCCATGATTCTTGAATCTTCTAAGTTCGGCATTCCTCTATACTTCTCATATATTTCTACAAATGATAAGAGCATATATATATATATATATATATATATATATATATATATATATATATAGCAGAAAATATATGAAGTTAAGAAGATCTTAACTTAGAATAGAAATTCTAATCTTTTATTAATTAATAATTTAAGTACAGATAATAAAGAGTTAATCTATAATAAGTTTTACAATAAGCACATCGATTACATAAATTCTATTCTAATCTTTTGGCATAGGTGGGGCTCCCAAGTTAGCTCTTCTCTCCTTATAGACTTGCTGATCCCATCTAGATTTCTTTTCTTTGGGCAGTGCTATCTCCTTGCCTTTCCTTTTTATGGTCCCAGTATATTCTCTCTGAATGCGCTCCAGATCCTTAGATAGGTTATAAGAAAATTCAGCAATCCTCTATTCTCTCTCCTTTTCCTCCTTTTCACGCTTCTCGTGATCCTTCTTCCCCATTGCCATTATAGCCAAAATGGCTTGAGTTTGATGATCAGACGAGCTCAGAAACTCTTTGAAGGTTTCTAGCTGACCATAAATAGTTGATGAAAAATTCTGCACGAGCAGCTCATAGATTTCTCTCGATATTGCTTCTTGTTCTCTGAGAAAGGCAAAAAATCCTACCAAAGCACGGGATTGAGACAGATTGACCTGATATTGAGCATCTAAACCTTCTTTGGATATCTGGTTGAGACATGTGATTGCTTTAGCTTGATTGTTCTCTCTAAATATTCGCTCTAGCATTGGAGTGCTCCTAATATAAGTAATAACTTCATTTTGAATCTTATCCAAGGCTTCTCCATCATGATATGAGCTTGAACTTACTTGATTTGGTCTCTGATATGACCAAGTTTCTGATGAAGATTAGGCTCCAGTTCAGCATCTGTCATAACAATATCACTGCTCAGAGCATCTGAAATGTTAAGCCTCTTTAAGGCATTTAGCACAGCTCCCTCTGAGTCCTTAACCCCTTGTAGCATCTCCTCCTTCACTTTCCTTAACTTAGTGTGTAATCCATAATGTTTGGTTACCATTGTGATTCGACCATTCAATCCATGTACAACTACATTCAAGCAAGTTATGTTCTCATTAGTCTCCTTGCTTAATATGCTGTACCCATCAAGCACTTTCAGCATATCCTCAAGTAAGGGATTGAACTTATCTATCATTAAGTTGTAAAAATCCCTCTCATCATTGATTACTTTACAGTTACTCTCATAGATCTTTGCCATATGCTTCTTGAGTTTTGTAACTCCCATCTTCAAACCAGCTGCTTGCCTACCTGCAATAGATAACAAAGGCAAAGTATGGGATATTATTGCCTTCACCAAAGAACACAGGGTAGGTATTGATTTAACGTGGGCCTTCATCTTTTCAACCGCCTCCATAAAACCTCTCACTGGCTCAACAGCCTTGGCAATGCTCCTTAGGACATCCTTAGACAACAGAGATTTTTCTATTTCAGCATTTATTCCTAGCCCTGGAAATCTTTCTCTTCCCATTCTCCTTATGTGTCCTAATAGTTCAACATTAGGATTGAATTGGGGTTACAGTTGAGGTTATTGGGGTGGTTGTTATTGTTATAGTTGTTCAGGAATCTCCTCAATGATTGGAGGTCCTCTGACTGGTAGAGGTCCTTCCAAATATAAATGTTCATGCACAAGAGATCCTATAGGGGATGGATATAGGATGATGGCTGTTTGGTCAGAGTCTAGGTTATTTGGGTCAGAGGGTTGGTTGATTTGGCTTGAATTGGATGTGGATGGTGTTTGGCTTTTTGGTATGGGTAAGGCAGAGATTGGTGTAGGTGAGAGTGGTGTTTTGGTGGATGTGTTTAGGAAGGTAAAGAATTCTTCAGTTTCCTTCTCCTCTTTCTCCTTCATAGCACATTCAACAACGGACTCGCTGACCTGAGTTAGAGAATTCTCAGTCAGCTGAGCTCCGTGCTCAACTATCACTTCCTCTTCCTACCTGTCCTCTAAATCTCCTTCATCGTCATCAATCATAATCTTCATTCTCCTCAACAAATCCCTCTTCCTCTCCTTCCTAGCCTCCTTGACTTCCTCAGTAGTTAGAATGACCTGCTGGTCAGAGTTTAACATATTGAATTCAACAGCTTCCACTTCTACCACATCATCTTCCTCCTCATGCTCCTCTTGATTATCAATTCCATCTAGAGCTCCTATAATCTCATCAATAACTTCTGGCACTTCTTTCTCAGCCAAGCTAGCTACAGCCTTCTCCAAAATTTACTCAGTGCTAGCCTTAGCCTTAGCCTTAGCTACTGTTACTACTTCTTCAGCCTTTCTCCTTATAGTGGCTTCAATCTCCTCCTACTTTTTTCTGATTCTCTCTTCTTCGGCAGCTCTAACTTTTTTAGCTTTTTCTATATCTTGGACAACTCATGTCCCTCTCTTTACTATCAGCTTCTTCTTAGGCTGACCTACTTAGGGAATAGGAACTGATGTAACTTCATTTCCTTTAGTAGTCATCACATCTAGCTAAGCTATATCTGCCTTTCTCTTCTTTTCTCGCTTTAATGGCATTTCTTCTCTCAGCTCTGTTGGTCCCTGTTAGAGTATTTATAAGGGAAGAGGGGGGTGAATGGCCCTTTTTTTTTACAGATTTTATAGACTTAGAAAAAGTCTATGTGTAGCATGTTTGATTATGATCTGGAAGATAGATCCGAATGATAAATGTGATCCAGCGGATGGATCAGGATGATGCAATATGAATGCAGTATAGTAAAAGTAAACAGAAATCAAACACAAGTATTTTATACTGGTTCGGCCTTGCCTACGTCTAGTCCCTAGAATTTCCTTCTTCCGAGCTTATCCACTAATGGATTCCTTTTCAACTGGCAGGAATCAAGCCTTACAGATTTGTCTCTGGATGATGACTTCTTCCGAAAGTAGGATATACCACTAGAAGCACCAACTCCTAGCTGAGTCCTCTCGTCTTTAGTAGGATATACCACTTATCCTTCTACCTCGAATCTAAGCTGAGTCCTACAGAGAGATCTCACTCAAAGCACCTACTTTAAGCTATATCCCAATCTCCCAACTCACCCAATTTGGAGATTCTTACACTTTTGGTTTGCAACAAAAGGTTGGTTTTGGAGTTCCTCAAGTTTATAGTTTCACTTGGGAATCCTTACAAATAGATTTTGAATTAGGAGTTCCTTGGAGGGATTTTCTCAACTGATTGAATGTATTTCTTTGTTACTTGCTTTTGTAATTCGATCAGATTATCTTCTCATTTGGTGAAGAGTTCCTTTTATAGGATTTGATCATAAATATAGCCGTTTATGGTTGGTGAGCTTACATTTAATCTTCACCCTTGATCAGGTTGTGAGGTAGAGCTTTTGAATCCGTTGATTAGTCTGTTAGACTATATTTTGATTCGTTTAAATTCTTAGGATTAGTGCTAAAAAGTTGTCAGTGATCATTTTACTTGTCATTTTTTGATACACCAACTTTTATACCAATTGTCATATGGTGTGAGCTCCACTCATGCCTTTATTGGTCTAGGATAAAAGTAGTTTAGACTTTCTCTGTCCTATATCTGGTCCTTTTAACTTTTCTCTAATCCATGCCAGCTGTCTTCAACAAGAAAGGTTCTTTGACTACTGTAGATCAAAAGAGGCACAAGGAATGCTATGTTTTACACTTTCCTTAGTTATTGGATATAGGTCTTCTGGATGTATCTTCCGAATGTTCTTTAGACTTATATATTCTGGATCTTCCTTACGGAGATGGCTTTAATCAGTTTTTCCGGTTGCAAGTCTTGAAGACGAAAGTTTGTTTTCTTTCCAGACTTTGTTTGGATAATTTTCCTCCATTGCTTAGGTTTCTGATTTTGTTCAATAAGTGATCTTAGCTTTGTCCGGATGCTTCCGTTTGAATTTTTAGACAATCACTTACATTCATTTTTATTTCTTTCAAACTTGATTCGGATGTATATAGATTTATTTATCCGGATCATTAGTTTCGAACAATCTTCCCCATTTGATGGAAACAAAAACTTTAAGATTTTTAGCTTTTAAGATACTCCCCCATAATTTTAGTATCCAGGCTCCCTCATAATTTTATGACTTCTGCTTCTAAGTTTGTTGTAGTACAATTATAGATTGTACTTTAGAAGCGTTTATTTTGATAGTTAAGAATTTTTTCCCTTTATATACACTTCTGCTGTTAACAATAGTTAACATCATGAAGTTCAGTGATACAAGATACAGAAATACATATAAAGAGAATCCAGCTATTATAATTTTATCTAGCTAGCTTAACTATCTCTCTGGATGGACCACTCTTCCGGACTTACAATATTTTTCCTTTCCCCCTTCCGTCTCCTTGCTGACTATCTTCTTCCTCCCCTTTTTTGCTTCCATCAAGGGGTCAATGACCATATATGTGTGTTTATCCTAAGATTTCTGCCATGCAGAGGAGTAGACAGAGTAGTCTTTATTACCTTTGGCTCGCTTATCAATAATTTGATTTACAATAGGCGGAGTCAGGTAGTAAGGATCAAGGCCCTCTGAAGCTGATCATATGATTGTCAAACCTGAGGGACAATGCGCAGAATATGTTCTTGGTCTTTTAGATCAAAATAAGGAAACATGGCCTTGGTGAGGATAGTTAACCCTTTCTGGCTCATGAACCCTGAATCCCCTACAGATTGAACTAGATCGTGCAGGATTGGAATAAGCTAGCATTCTGGAGTATCTAGAGAAGAGGAGGGTCCGGAGATATACAATTTGTTTATTCCGGTTTGAAGAAGAGTGATTTCATCACTAAGATCCTTCCGGATATTATGGATAGATTCCGTCTGATCTTTAATCTCTTTGAAGACGGTTTTCTTCCACTCATTTATTGATTGTTCAATGCTGGAGTTCCTTGCTTGCATTTCATCACCCATATCATCAAGAATCTTCTCTTTTAGTTAGGGCAGGATTTTGTCTATAAAATTTGCAAGCATATCCTGAGTGACTTGCTGATCAGTCTCCATGCTGAGCAGAGTTGGTTTTAAATCCCTATCCTCCATGAATTTTGACAAGTTTTCCAACTTGGTATCTATGTAGTCTTTAAATTTTATGGATAGGCCTGTGGCTAAGGAAACCTTTTCTAGCACCGTTGCATAGTTATCAAAGGCTAAGTTATTTGCTTGACTGGCATTGCGGTTTGATTCAGAGGTGCTTTCCTTTACTTCATTCAAGAAAGGCTTAATCTCAGAGAGGGAAGCTGTCGCCAAAGCTCCAGGTGTTGGGAAGTTCATGACTTATTGCTCAATTTTGGGGAGACAGTTCATCTTTTCTTTAATTTCACCTAAGTCCTTGCGGACCTCTTGATTCGACATCTGCCTAAGAAGTTCCTTCTCTACAGCCTTGAGATGGGCGTAGAAGGTCAGGAGGCTCTTTTTAATAAAGCCTTCTTTATGATGTTCAAGAGTTGCCTCTTGAAAGAGTTTGAGAGCTGCACTGACTTTGGATTCTTTGGAGTTCTCATCTGGAAGACTTACTGATTTAATGTGAGGAGGGAAGTGTTTGTTGCACGGTCCGGATGATTCACTACCAGATGAGCTTGATCACTTTCGGAGCTTGAACTGCTTCCGGAGGGGCTATTATTTGGCGATCGTGAGCCTCCAACTACTCTTTCTGCTTCACTTTTGCTTATTTCCCTTTCCTCTGGATTAGCCTCGCCCGCAGGATCCACTTCAGAAGTGTATCCCTTGGAACTCAGACTTTCTCCCTCCTCCGAAGCTTTTGCATCTGGGATTGGAACTATGTCTTTAGCTAAATTTTGAGAGATTGTATCTAAGTTATGCTTTTCAGTATCAGAAGAGGGATGAAGAAGATGAGGGGCTACCTTAGTGGTTTGTTGCGTCTGATTCTCATCCCTTCTTTCTTCTTCCGGCCCTTCCTCCGGATGGCTGGAACTATCCTTAACCATTTTAGCAGATGCCTTTTTAGGAATTTCTTCCCTCGACATATTGGCACTTTTCTCAATAGCCTTTTGCAATGCCTTTTTAGGACTTTCAAGGTTTATGACCTCATAGCTTGGTCCAAGCAGATTCTCTAGAAGTGGATCTGTTCTTTTAGCAAAGATGAAATCAGCTGCTTCTGGAATTTTTGAGATGGCATCCAGGGCTTGTGAATCAATAAGAATAGGAGGAATCTGTGAGGAATCTCTAGGTCCTTCAGTTCTTTCTCTATTGGTTTTCATGTTTTCCTTGATTACTACTTGAATAACATCAAATTGATTGTCATCTTGCCCTACAATTTCCGTTGCTCCATGAATATTCTTCCCTTTAATGGACTTAGCCTTTTCCAATGCAGCCTTCTCTCTATACTACTTGGCCTCTTCATTTAACACTCCCAGCAAGCCTTCTGCCCTCATTAGCTCTCTTTTGTTAAGCAGCAAGGGCTTCATCAAATGTTAGCCCTTTTCTCTGAAGCTATTTTTGAGGAGGAGCCTCATCCTCTGTTTCCTCGTCATCAGCTTCTTCCTTCATCTCCGCCAAAGTTCTCTTGGCTTTCTTTCTACCAGCCTCAATCGCCTTTGTAGCAATTTTTGGTAGACCAGTAGTAAGCCCATGCAGTCCCTTCTTGGCTGCGGCTTTTATCAATCTTCCTCTAGGTCTTGGCTATTCAGAGCCTAGGACTTGAGTGAGAGGTAAAGTATCCTCATTAACTTCTTCCGAAACCAGTTCCATTTGCCTTTTGGCGTTAGCTTTGGCTTTTATGGTTCTAGGTCTTTTAGGAACTAGGGCTTCTGCTTTCGGATCAGCTGCCTTTCTGGATTTAACTTTTCGTTCGTCCCTTCTTAGCTTTGCCTTTTCTTCATCCCATTCTTCAATGAAGCAGAGGTTCAGGAAATTCTTCTTGAGGATGGGCTTTCCATAAATTCCTTCAAATCTAGTAAGATCCACTCCTTTTGCTTGAAGGATCCTCGTGATTAAGGCACCATATGAGTTGACATGGGTCTTGAGATAATGGATGATCAAGACTAGCCAGTTTACTACCACGCTGCCAACCCAGTGCCGCAGAATGCAATGCTGGAGGGAAGAGACTGTAGTCAATGACTCTTTCCTCATTAAAATGAGCTTACTAGAGCGTGTTAAAGGAATCTGGGAGTTCTGGGGAAGTATGTTGAAAATTTATCCCTGAAGTAGTTCTAGTGGAGCCACAGCTTGGAGTCATACTCAATTTCGGTCTCATCCCTATCTTTTCTCAACAGTACTCTAGAATTTTTCATTTTTAGATTCTTCTCAAAGAATTCAGGTGTTAGAAGGATAATCTTTCTATGTACCTCAGTGCATAGGGCATCAAAATGATTATGTGCACTTAGATTTGAGTAGAACTCTTTCACTAGTTTGGGATAGGTTGGGCAGTTTATTTTGAGAAGATTACCCAAATTTCGATCTTCAATTAGGGTGAAGAAGGGTGGTGTTTTGAATAGATAGTCATCTCCTAGATGATCAATAAGGATGACGAATTCAGAGGTTTTGAGATTTAAGGGTTCAAAATCTGCTTCTTTCAAGTCAGATACTTGAAAGAGGTTTTTGTTTGGTAGGATTTCAAGGGTGTTTGAGGTATTTTTGGCTGCCATTTTTAAGTTTTTATGAGATGATGTTTTAGGTTTGAGTTTTGCAGAGTAACAGTTAGATTGTTGCTCGTGTGAAGAGGGGAGGGGATTTTGAGGGGTTTTATATAGATTTTTTAAAGTGAGGGTATAACTGTAATCCGGACTCCAGTGTTTTTAACTGGATTGATGACATGGCAGTTGGATTTTTAGGAGAGAGGTGAATTCAATTTAACCAGAGAATGGGAATAGTTTATTTTTAAATTAACTGTTGTATTTACGGCGCGTGTAATAGCTATACTTTTGAAATTCAAAAAGTAACAGTTACCTTGATGGGCTTTTACTGCCATGCATCACTGTTTGTCTACTGACGTGGCAATCTTCCAGAGTATACTTTTCCAACTCTTTTTTTCTTCTGGAGTGAGAATTTTATCTCAAGATTTGTTGTGTCATTGTTTGTCGGCTGACGTGGCAATCTTCCAGAGTATACTTTTCCAACTCTTCTTTTCTTCCGGAGTGAGAATTTTGCCTCAAGATCTGACTTGATTAGATGCTATCTTCCGGAGTTTTTCTAGATTGGATTTGACATTCCAATTGATTATCTCAGCTTTCCAAATTGATCTTTACTTAAGGGTTTGGTAAATATATCAGCTCTTGGTTCGTTTGTTGGGATATATACCAGTGCAACATCCTTTTTTATCACATTATCCCTGATAAAGTGATGCCTTATGTTGACATGCTTCATCCGGCTGTGAAGCACCAGATTCTTTGACATATCAATAGCACTTTTATTGTCACACAATACATCCACACATTCGGATTGCACTTCATACTATTCAAGTTGTTGTTTGATCCATAGGAGTCGAGCAACACAACTTCCAGCTGCCATATATTCAGCTTCTGTAGTGAATAAAGCAACTGAAGTTTATTTCTTGCTATACCATGAGACTAAGCAATCTCCAAGAAAATGGCATCCTCTAGATGTACTTTTTCTCTCAAGAGTGTCTCTGCCATAGTCTGCATCCGTGAACCCCTAGAGAGTAGATTCTCTATTACAAGGATACCATAACCCAACTTCAGTGGTTCCTAGGATATATCTCAGTATTCTTTTGACAGCTTTGAGATGAGAATCCTTAGGATTTGCTTGATATCTTGCAGAGTAGCATACTGCATAGTGAATGTCAGGTCTGCTGGCTGTTAAGTATAGGAGTGAGCCAATCATTCCTCTATACAGCTTTTGGTCAACATCTTCTCCTCCACAATCAATGGATAAGATTATATCTGAACTCATTGGAGTAGACATTAGTTTGCTGTTGTTCATTTCAAACTTTTTCAGGATCTCCTTGGTATATTTTGATTAATTTATGAAAATCCCATTTGGACTTTGTTTGATTTGTAGACCAAGGAAGAAGTTGACTCTCCCATCATGGATATCTCAAATTCTTTCTACATTTGAAGGCTGAATTCTTTGCACATCCTTTCATCAGTGGGACTAAAAAAAATCATCCACATCGATCTCGACTAGAATAATATCATTTTTCTTCTTCTTGATGAAGAGTGTGGTGTCTGCCCTGCCTCTAGTATATTCCTTGGATATCAGGAATGAGGTCAATCTTTCATACCAGGCTCTTGGTGCCTGCTTTAATCCATAGAGATCTTTCTTTTGTTTGTAGACATGATCGCTTTAGATCTTTAAATCCAGGTGGTTGCTTGACATACACTTCTTCTTGAATGACACCATTTAGAAATGCACTTTTGACATCCATTTGATATAATGTGAACCCCATGAATGATGCAAAAGCACATAGGATCTGGATTACTTCCAGTCTTGCTACAGGTGCGAATGTTTCTTCAAAATCAATTCCTTCTTGCTGATTATAACCTTGAACAACTAGTCTCACCTTATTTCTTACTACTGCTCTAGATTCATCAAGTTTATTTCGAAACACCCATTTAGTGCCTATAATTGACTTTCCTTTAGGAGATGGCATAAGATCCCATATATCGTTCCTGGTGATTGATCTAGCTCTTCCTGTATCGCCATCATCCAGCTTTCATCTCCTTCAGCATCTTGAAATTTCTTTAGCTCTATGAGAGAGACAAAGGCAGCATAACCCATCATTCGATTGAGCTGTCCTCTAGTTCTAACTGGATTCTGAATGTCGTCAAGAATATTCTTAATGGAATGATCTCTATATGTCCGGATTTCTCTTTCCAGGCCTTCATGTTGAACTTGGACTTGCTCTTCTTCAGCTTCAACTGTTTCTTCATTAAAGTCAATTTCCTGTGGATTAAGATTGACTTGTTGTATTTCTGGATCAAAGGTTATTCCTTTATCTTCCTCTTTGTACTTCTTGATTTGAAATGAGTCAGGAATTTCTCTTTTCTTCCTTTCTTCAGATCCTTCAGCTTCCGAAATTTGATCTTCCGGAGGGTAGCTTTTCTTTCCTGCAGTGTTAGTTTTATCGGAATCTACATGTATAGATTCTACTGCAGTTTGGGTTTATTTATTAAAGACTCTATAAGCCTTACTATATGTTGAGTAGCTGAAGAAAATTGCTTCATCAGATTTAGGATCAAATTTTCCTAATTGCTCTCTACCATTAAGGATGTAGCATTTACATCCAAATGCTTTGAATATCCAATTTTTGGTTTTCTTCCCTTCCAGATTTCATATGGGGTCTTTTCTATATTTTTTCATATGAGAGCTCTATTTAAGATGTAGCATGCTGTGTTTACGGCCTCACCCCAGAAATATTTTGGCAAACTATTTTCACTTAGCATTGTTCTTGCCATTTCTACTATAGTCCTATTTTTTCTTTCTACCACTCCATTTTGTTGCGGAGTGTGAGGGGCAGAGAAGTTATGGTCAATGCCCTTGGAGTCGCAAAAGTTAGCAAAATGCTTATTTTTAAACTCCCAACCATTATCACTCCGGATGCGTGCAATGTGTATACCCTGTTCTACTTCTATCCGGATGAATGTTTTGGAGAATTGGTCAAATGCTTCATCCTTGCTTGTTAGCAGGAGAATCCAGGTATATCGAGAATAGTCATCTATAATGACCATGGTGTATTTTGTTTTACCTAAGCTCAGTGGCTTAATTGGACCAAAAAGATCAATGTGTAAGAGCTCAAGTACTCTTTTGGAAGGAATGTATGATATGGAAGGGAAACTTTTCTTATGTTGTTTACCTAATTGACATGCGGTGCATAGATGATCCTTATCAAAAGCAACCTTAGGCAAACCCTCAACTAATTCCTTTTTGGCTAATTTGGATAGGAGATTCATGCTTACATGTCCCAATCTCTAGTGCCATAGCCATGATTCTTCTTCTTTAGACACCAGACATTTATTCTTTTTTTTTTTTTTTATCATTTTTAATGTTTATAGAATAGACATTATTTACTCTAGGTGCATAAAGAATAAGTTGATTTGACTTACTATCATAAATTGAGCAGCCTCCGGAGTCAAATGTGACTTTTCTCCTTTTATCACATAATTGAGCCACACTCAGTAGGTTGAATTGCAGTCCATCAACTAGTGAGACATCTTCCATTTTTAACCCAGATCCAATGGTTCTATGACCAATGATCTGTCCCTTTTGATTGTCTCCAAAGCTTACTTTGCCTCCCTTCTTTCGGGTTAATGTGATGAAGGCCTTCTCATCACCTGTCATGTGCCTTGAACATCCACTATCAATATACCGAGTATGTTAATCTACTGTGGATCTAAGGCATACCTACAAAAAAGATCAAGTGGGTTTGGGTGCCCAATCAGATTTTTTAATCATCATAATGGCCATTTTTTAATCTACATGATTTAGTTATATGGTTATTTTTCCCACAAAACCTGCATCCTGAAATAGGCTTGTTTTGTATTTGCTTCTTGTTGATCTTCTTCAGATCCTTTCTTCTGTAGTTGCCTTTATATCCAGCTTCATGCACACTAGTGGAAGGTCCGATATAATTTCGGTAGTTGGTTGGAGGTGCAACTTCAGTATTATGATTTCTCCTCTGTTTAATAGGTAGTTGGTTGTAAGCTATTTTAGCTTTTCTCTTCTGAGCCGCAGTATATCTTTGAGCTTATGGCTGTCTGCTGACTTCATTATTCTTTTGATTTGGATTCCTTTGAATCCTGTTCTAAGAAAGAGGAGGATCATCTCTTCTTGGATTCTTTATTTTAGGTTTCCTTCCAGATGCTTCCTTCAATAGACTGACTTCTCTTTCTAGTCCCACTACATTTGTGTTTAGAATCTGGACTTGATTTCTTAGGAAGTTTTATTCTACTACGTATATTTAGTTGCTCTAACCAGATTGATGTCTTGCGCCATTACTTCAACATCTTTAGCTAATTCTAGTATCGCTCTTTTCAAGGATTTGATGGCCTTTGTATTCTTCTTTACTCCCTTGATAACAATAGAAAGAGCTTTTGCAAGATCAAAGTTAGAGGTAGAGCTAGAGTAAGAGTTTACCTCAACGTTTGCACCGTTTCTTATCTAGAGGTATTCCTTTCGGATTGCTCTACTTCCAGCTCTGTTAGAGCCATGAATGCACATTTAGCGGTTTTCTCTTCTTCTGTTGAGGATGAGCTGCTGCTTTCTTCACTATTGCTCTAAGTAGCAGCCATTGCCTTCTTTTTAAATTTCTTAGCTCTCTTAAGCTTGGGGCATTTTGTCCCAAAGTGGCCTTTTTTACCACACTCAAAACAAGCAGCGTCTTTCTCTGGATCTTTCGTTTCTTCTGGATTCCTTCTATGCTTACTTCTCCTGGAGGTGCCTTCTCTTGGTCTCCGAGATTTATATCTTTTTGATCTTCTTCTATCCTTCTTTTGTATGAATCAATTTAGCCTTTTGGTCAATAGAGCGAGTTGATCTTTAGTACTCATTGACTCATCTATTTGCTCTTCCTCTCCGGATGAGCCTGATCCGTGCCTTAAGAGCAATGGTCTTCTTTCTCTCCTCAGGTCTCTTTTCTTATTGGTTGTGTCTTTCCAAGGATAGTTCTTGAGTTAGCAGATTACCAATGAGTACATCATAACTGTAGAAATTTAAGTCATGAGCTTCCTCAATGGCGGTCTTTTTGTTGTCTCATTCCTTGATGAGACTCCGGAGCACTTTCTTAACCATGTCTACTTCTGGAAGCTCCTTCCGTAGCCGCTTCATTTCATTCACTAGATTTGTATATCTAGTGTTAATGCTCCTAATTGATTATTTGGGCTCCATTTTAAAGGATTCAAACTTTTATAGGAGTAGATCAAGTTTGGCCTCTCTTACTTTGGTAGTTCCCTCATAGGTAACTTTCAACTTCTCCCAGATCTCTTTGGTAGTCTCACATCTGGATATCTTATTGAATTCCACTGCACTAAGATCATAATGAAGCATGTTAATAGCATTTGTGTTCTCACACAATTTTTTAAAGTCATTATCATCCCACATACTTGATGGCTTTCGGGTAGTCATACCCTCTACTTCGTAAGTAGGTTCATATAGACCATCTTTAATAGCTAACCATGCTTGCATACTTTGTGATTGGATGAAGTTTTTCATCCAATTTTTCCAGAATGTATAGTGTTCACCGATGAAGAGTGGAGGACGAGTAAGAGACGTACCCTCGGGATGAAGTTGCGAGTTGTGGAAACTCATTTTGATTTATGAATCAAAATCTGTGGATCTTTAGCTTGAGATTGTTAGATCTCTAGTTTGGGCACTTACTCTAATACCACTTGTTGGTCCCTGTTAGAGTAATTATAAGGGCAGAGGGGGTGAATGACCCTTTTTCGCGGATTTTATAGACTTAGAAAAAGCCTATGTGTAGCGTGTTTGATTATGATCTGGAAAATGGATCCGGATGATGCAATATGAATGTAGTATAGTAAAAGTAAACAGAACTCAAACACAAGTATTTTATACTAGTTCGGCCCTGCCTACATCCAGTCCTCAGAATTTCCTTCTTCCGAGCTTGTCCACTAATGGACTCCTTTTCAACTAGTAGGAATCATGCCTTATAGATTTGTCTCCGGATGATGACTTCTTTCGAAAGTAGGATATACCACTAGAAGCACCAACTCCTAGCTGAGTCCTCTCATCTTTAGTAGGATATACCACTTAGCCTTCTACCTCGAATCTAAGTTGAGTCCTATAGGGAGATCTCACTCAAAGCACCTACTTCAAGCTATATCCCAATCTCCCAACTCACCCAAGTTGGAGATTCTTACACTTTTGGTTTGCAACAAAAGGTTGGTTTTGGAGTTCCTCAAGTTTATAGTTTCACTTGGGAATCCTTACAAACAGATTTTTAATTAGGAGTTTCTTGGAGGGATTTTCTCTTTGTTACTTACTTTTGTAATTCGATCAGATTATCTTCTCATTTAGTGAAGAGTTCCTTTTATAGGCTTTGATCATAAATGTAGCCGTTTGTGGTTGGTGAGCTTACATTTAATCTTCACCCTTGATCAGGTTATAAGGTGGAGCTTTCGGATCCGTTGATTAGTCTGTTAGACCATATTTTGATTCGTTTAAATTCTTGGGATTGGTGCTAAAAAGTTGTTAGTGATCGTTTTACTTGTCATTTTATGATACACTAACTTTTATACTAATTGTCATATGGTGTGAGCTCCATGCGCGCCTTTATTGGTCTAGGATAAAATTAGTTTAGACTTTCTCTGTCCTATGTCTGCTCCTTTTGACTTTTCTTTGATCCATGCCAGCTGTCTTTAACAAGAAAGGTTCTTTGACTACTGTAGACCAAAAGAGGCATAAGGAAAGCTATGTTTTACACTTTCCTTAGTTATTAGATATAGGTCTTTCGGATGTGTCTTTCGGATGTTCTTTGGACCTATATATTTCGAATCTTCCTTCCGGAGATGGCTTCAATCAGTTCTTCCGGTTGCAAGTCTTAAAGTTGGAAGTTTGTTTTCTTTCCAATCTTTGTCCGGATAATTTTCCTCGATTGCTTAGGTTTCTGATTTTGTTCAATAAGCGATCTTAGCTTTGTCCGAATGCTTCCATTTGGATTTTAAGAGAATCACTTACATTAGTTTTTATTTCTTTCAAACTTGATTTGGATGTATATAGATTTATTTATCCAGATCATTGTTTTCTAACAAGCTCTTCCTCAACCCTCTTCTCTTCCTCAATCTCCTGAGGAGTCAACTCTCTCCTCTTATCTTCTCTAACTTCCTTAGAAGATCTTGTCTTCTTTGGGACAACAGATAGAACTGAGCTTGCTAAGCTCACTTTCCTTTGCTTCTTGGAGTCCTTCCTGACCTCCTTCTTCATTACTTGCTTCTATGACATGTTGTCTCCTCTCTCAGCTCTGAGCTTGGTAATCCTCTCAAGCTCTTTTTCTACGAATCCAGGGTTAGGTCCTCCTCATGAGGTTGAATAGGCTTCATTTCTATGATAGCCTAAGGGTCCTTTGCTCTGACTTCCCCTCTTTTCAGCTTTATGTTCTTTATATTGGCAGGCCTCTCATTAGCTTTGAGTCCATGAAAGTGAGCATTGCTCAGGATTCTGGACTCAATTATCTTCATCTGAATGTTGCTCTTGATAACCCATCCTTCCATATCAATCTCATAGGCCATGCATATCTCCATAACCAGCTGTCTATACACCTTATGCTTGCTGACTTTCAAGAATCTATGAAGAATGGCCATGGGCCAGTTGATGCTCATGCCAAGGGTTAGCGCATAAAAAAATACTCTTTCAAACTTAGAACAACTCCCTGTAGAGCCTGTCTTGGGCAGCAGTACCTTGGTCACTAACTCATATGCTTGTTTCCCTTCTTTTGTGAACATGGCAGCTATAAGCTCTCCTGCCTCGTAATCTACTGGAACTTTATATTCTACGGGAATATCAATATGATTATCATCATTGACAACTCGCAGCCTTAGTCCTCTTTCCTTCAGTCCCAGTAGGCCTTCAATAAGCTTGGCAGTAATATATACTTTTCTCCCCATCATAGTAGTTACGAACAGGTCCTTCTGACCTTCCACAAAATGAATTCCTATTTAGAATCTATCCACTATCTCCTCACAACATCCATTTGGGAGTTCAAAGAATCCTCTCAAGTGATGCTGATGCGCCCACTTCCCAAACCCCTTATCACCATGGAAACTTCGCATGTCTACGGTGGTTAGTCTATCTACCTCCATTTTCTCTATGAAACACCAAGGTGTGGGAGTATACTTTGTTCTGGCGGGAATTCTGAGTTCTTCAATCATGTCCATACTAATTGCTAACTGAGCCAGTGAGTATCCTTCTTATTTCTCACAAACAGATTAGAATTTCTCCCTGATGTGCTTGCCATAGAGACTTTGCTTTGAGAAAAATAGAGATTTTAGGAATTTAGAAAAGAAATCACAGAAAAGGGAATTTTGGTAAAGTAACCTTTCCTCTTTCTAAATTTCCCTTTAAATAGCTAAAAACTCTTCGCATAAACCTGCAAAGCTACGTGTACGAATCATAATCCATGGTCTTAAGATTCAATGGTTAGATTGCATAGCGTATACCGTTGGATAAATGAAGGCGAAAAACACGGGATAACTGCTACTGAATGTGGATCGTTTTATAACTTGATACTATTTCCATCAAGTTTAAATTTGAAAGATAATCAGTGACAATTAATGACGTGTCCAAAATTCAAGCAGCAAAAGAAATACTTAACCTAATTCGCAGAAGCTCAGAGTGTGCCCTAGTATGGTCAGCTCTAGAATACGTCAGAGTGAGATGTATTTCTTCAAATTGGATTGGACATTCCAATCAGCTGTCTTAGTGTGTTGAATTGATCCTTTCCAATAGGCTTTGTGAATCGCTGTTCTTCAGTAGTAATGTATGTGAGCTTGACTTCTCCTTTTAGCACATGACCCCTTATAAAGTGATGTCTTATATTGACATGCTTCATCCTGCCATGTTGAACTGGATTCTTAGATAGGTTAATTGCACTCTTGTTGTCACACATGACTTCAAGACAATTGGACTTTATACCATAATTCTCCAATTGCTACTTGATCTATAACGGTTGTGCTACATAACTTCCTGTAGCCATATACTTAACCGTAGATGTACTCAGAGCCACAGAAGTCTGCTTCTTGCTATACCATGTAACTAGACAATCACCAAGGAAAAGACAGCCTCCTGTGGTGCTTTTCCTTTCAAGTTTATCTCTTCCATAGTCAGCATCTGTGTATCCTCTCAGAGTGAAGTCTGCATTACTTGGATACCATAAACTTGTATCGATAAAGCCTAGCAAATACCCGAGGATTCTCTTAACAGCAGCTAAGTGAGATTCTCTGGGGTTAGCTTGATATCTTGTGCAATAACATACAACATATTGAATGTCAGGCCTACTAGCAGTTAAATAAAGTAGAGAACCAATCATACCTCTATAGAGCTTACTCTCTACAGGTTTATGTTCCTCATCTTTACTCAGAATTATATCAGTAGCAATGGCTGTTAACATTGGCTTAGCTTTATCCATGTCAAATTTCTTGAGTACTTCCTTGGCATACTTAGCTTGGCTGATAAAGATCCCATCATCACCTTTCTTGGTTTGCAAACCAAGAAAGAAATTAAGTTCTCCCATCATTGACATTTCAAATTCCTTCTTCATCTGCTGAATGAACTCTTTGCATAGCTTTTCATCAGTTGCTCTAAAAATTATGTCATCCACATATATTTGGACTAGCAACACATCTTGATGCTTGTTCTTGATAAACAAAGTTGAATCTGCTTTCCCTCTAACATAACATTTGTTGATCAAAAAATTAGTCTGTCTCTCATACCAAGTTCTTGGAGCCTGTTTTAGTCCATATAGAGCTTTCTTCAGCTTGAAGACATGATTTGGATCTTTAGGGTCTCCAAACCCTGGGGGTTGTCTGAGATAGACTTCTTCTTAAATATAGCCATTAAGAAATGCACTCTTAACATCTATTTGAAACAGCATAAAGTTCACATGGGATGCAAAAGCACAAAGAATTCTTATGGCTTCAAGTCTTGCTACTGGTGCAAATGTTTCTTCATAGTCAATGCCTTCTTATTGATTGCAGCCTTAAGCAACCAGTCTGGCTTTATTTCTGACAACATTACCAGCTTCATCTAGCTTGTTCTTGAAAACCCATTTGGTGCCTATGATTGACTATCCTTTGGGTTTCTCCACCAAATCCCAACTTCATTTCTTCTAAATTGGTCTAGCTCTTCTTGCATTGCAATCATCCAATTGTCATCAAACTCAGCATCTTTAAACTTCTTTAGTTCAATCAATGACACAAATTCTAAATAGCTCATCATTCTGTTAAGCTAACCTCTACCCAGCACTGGATTTTGCACACTATCAAGAATCTTGTCAACTGGGTGATCACTTCTTGCTCTGACTTCTTTCGGTAGATTAGGATCAGCTCGCTGAGCTACAATCATTGGTTGAGCATCCATGTCATCACCAAAGTTGATTGATTAGTTTAAGTCAACTTCATTTTCTTCTTTCTCTTATACTGGATCAGGAATAATTATGGGCTGACTGACTGATCCGCTGACTTGTTCCTTTTCTCTTTCATCATCACTGGCTTCTCTACCTGCATTGTTAGTTTCACTAAAATCTACATGCATGGACTCCTCTAAGATGCCAGTCCTCTTGATATATAATCTATATGCCCTACTGTGTGTTGAGTAACCTAGAAAGATTCCTTCATCAGTCTTGGGGTCAAATTTAGCCAATTGGACTTTAGTGTTTAATATGAAGCATCTATAACCAAAGGCTTTAAGATGACCAACCTTAGGCTTGCGCCCCTTCCAAAGTTTAGAAGGATTTTTATTTAAAACTAGGCAAATTCAAACCTTGTTTAGAATGTAATAAGCTATATTAACAGCCTTTCCCCAGAAATTCTTTGGTAGATTGTTATCACTCAGCATAGAAGGACCAATCTCCACAGTAGTGCGATTCTTTCTCTCAACAACCTCCTTCTGCTGAGGTGTATGAGGTGCAAAAAAATTATGGTCAATACCATGCTTAGAACAAAATTCCTCAAACTGCTTGTTTTTTAATTCTCTTCCATGGTCACTACGGATTCTATTAATTTTAAGGTCTTTTTCAATCATGATTCATTGCTTGCTAGCAAGACCCCAAGTGAACCTGGTCAGATCATCTACAACCACAAAGGTGTATTTCATTCCACCTAAACTTGTTGGCACAACAGGCCTAAAAAAATCCATGTGTAGAAGGTCAAGTGGACGAGAAAAAGATATATCAGCTATAGATTTAAAGGTCTTCCTAAATTGCTTCCTAAGTTAGCATGCTGAGCATAGTCTATCTTTATCAAAGGCTAGATTAGGTAAACCCTCAACAAGTTCATTTCTGGATAATTTGGAAAGATTGATCATATTGATATGTTCTAACCTTTTGGGCCATAGACATGGGTTTTCGACCTTAGAAACTAAGCAAATATCATTGGAGCCGGGGATAAATAAATATATAAACATTATTAATTCTAGGAGCATAAAGAATAGTTTGGTCAGAGTTACCATCAATGACTGAGCAGCCCGTTGAGTCAAATATCACTTTTCTGCCTTTGTCACACAGCTGAACAACACTTAGCAAGTTGAACTTTAGGCCTTTCACCAGAGACACATTATCAATTGAAGGCTTGACTCCCACTGTGCCATTGCAAACAATCTTTCTTTTATTGTTGTCTTCAAAACTGACACTTCCATTTCTTCTTCACTCCAATGTGATGAATTGCTTTTCATCACTTGTCATATGCCTCGAGCATCCGCTGTCCCAATACCATATTCTGCTATTATCAGTGGATATCAGGCTCACCTATAAAATAATCAAGCTTTCTTAGGTACCCATGCCTTTTTCTGGCTGGGTCCTCCCTTGTTAATGGTGGTCATCCTTGACCAGTCATACTCATTGTAGTAACCATTTTTATGCCTATACATGATTGTAGCATATCCTAGCTTACCATAAAAACTACAGGCGGCCTTAGGATTAGACCTGCTCACTTTACTCTTTTGAGAAACCTTCTCAGAGTGGTGAGTGCGGTTACTCTGAGTATTCCTGCTAGGTTAAGGAGGGACCCGCACCTTTTTCAAATCTGTTACTTCAGCAGCTAGCTCATCCAATTTCTTAGAGAGTTTGTTATTATATCCATTTTGGTATTCAGCTTTTTCCATCAAGTATAGGATGCCAAGTGATGTAGAAGAGTTGACATCTTCAATATCATCACACCTTCTCTGAAGTACTCTGATGTAGTTAGTTGACTTTTTAGTCGCATTAATAATACCATTTAGTACTATGGCAAGCTCATCAAAAGATAAAGGGGGTTCAGAATTTACCTCAGAGTTATTTCCTTTGTCTTTGCTTTGGTCAGCCGATTGTCTGGCAGTGGAAGTTATTGGTTCGTCAGCTGACTCTGAGTGAACTAAATCATCCTTAGCAATAAGACACACATTGGCAAAATCATGTGCCTCTTCATCTGAGGATGATGACTCTTGTTTAGAGTCACTCCAGGTAGCAGCAAAGGCCTTCTCACTCTTTGTTACGCTCTTTGTTGAATTCCTTTTGTGGTCTATCAACTGCTCCCTTCTTATACTTGCCTGTCTTTCTGAACTTTTGAAAGTTCTTATCTTTACCCAGATATCTCCTGAAATCCTTGATCATTAGAGCTACTTCTTCTTTTCTATCCTCTGGATATCCTTTCTCAGAGGAATCTTCTTCTTCTTCTTCTTCTTCTTCTTCTTCTTCTTCTTCTTCTTCTTCTTCTTCTTCTTCTTCATCATCATCATTAGCTTTTAGAACAACAGCTCTGCTTGAGCTCTCTTTCTCTTTAGACCTATGCTTCTTGGACTTATCTTCATATTGCTTCAAGGACATCTCAAGAGTCAGTAGAGTTTCAATTAGCTCATCAAACTTGTAGGTCTTTAAATCATGAGCCTCTTTAATAGCACTCTTCTTGGCTTCTCAATCTTGAGTCAAGCTTTTAAGAATCTTCTTGTCAGTCTCTTCTTTTATGAAGGTCTTGCCAAGTCTTTTTAGCTCATTATCTATATTCATGAACCTGATGTTCATGTTAGAAATATCTTCCTTGGGCTTCATGTGGAACCATTCATAATCCCTCATGAGGATATTGATCTTGGACTCTTTCACCTTGTCAGTACCTTCATACGTTACTTCCAACTTCTTCCAAATCTCTTTGGCTCTCTCACATCGAGAAATGGGATTAAACTCAGTAGCATCAAGAGCATAATAAAGATAGTTGATAACAATTGTATTTTCTTTGAGCTTGGCCAAATCATTATTATCCCATTCGGTGGAGTACTTATTAACAGTAACTCCATTCTTCACATAAGATGGAACATATGGCCCTTCTACAATGGCCATCCAAACAGACATACTCTAGGACTGAATAAAATTAGTCATTCTGTTCTTCTAGTAAGTATAATGCTCTCCATTAAACATTGGAGGCCTGGTAACTGACATGCCTTTAGGCAGAATATAAGCTTGAGCCCTTCCACTGGATTCTGCTTTATATGCCATGGTCTTTGTCTCAAAGATCATGAAATCTGTGAAATCAGAACTGCTCTGATACCACTTATTGGTCCTTATGCATACACTCAATAAGTCAGAGGGGGGTGAATGACTCAAAAACTTATAAAAATTTTTTGTGATATTTATGGCTCTGCTGAGTAAAGTCAGCTGGCTGAGTGAAAAGACTAGAAAATGTGATTAAGTAAAGGACACAGGGTTTTTTATACTCGTTCGATAACCTGTGCTTACATCCAGTCCCGAGTCAATGTCGAATTTAATTCACTAATCTCAACTCCTTTACCCTAAGTGGAGAAGCCTTTCACAAATTCCCCAACTACAACAAGTACCCTCCAAACAACAATCGCTCACCCGGTGACTAGAATACCCTCTTCTATCAGTAACTCAATAAGAGTTTAAACAAGGGCTAGATTCAACTTATAAAAATTTGATCCAGTCATAAATGATCTAATATTACAATTATTTGATATAGTCTAATCTCTCTTGTTCGTAGCAAATTCTCACTGAGTTGTTCTTTTCTTGCTAGAATTCCTTTAAAGCTTGTAAGTGGACAGAGTATTTGCTTCTAGGAAATTCTAGTGTAATCACCAAGTTCTCACGCTTGCCTTCTTTCTCCTTTTATAGTTGGATTTGAGAAAGTAGCCATTGAACTTGTCTTGGCATCTTCTGAAATTGATAGCTCAGAGATTCACCCATTGCTTCTTTAAATCAATCCATTAAGAGATAAAATTGCACCATTGTGAAATACATTTCAATCCATTAGCTTGAAATTTGGGCTCCAATCTGAAATCTTTGTCAGTTGATGCTAGTCTTCCGTTAGAGAGAACTCGCATTGACTTGCCACGTGTCTTCATCCCATTCTCTCTAGTTTTCTGACATGTTGCTGAGTGCACGATACAAGGTTGGTAGATCTGTAGAATTACCCGAAGTGGCAATTGACTTATTACAAATTTACATTGGAAGACTTTATCATTTTCTTCATAATTTTGTGTCTTGTCAAGGCATTAACTTTTTTGGTCCTTGTCTCCTTAATGTTCCTGTAAAAAGCAACACTTAAAGCAAAGATTCCTTTCTACCTTAAAAGGTAAGGTCAGCAGCGTTGACAAACTTAAAGTAGCTTAGCTGAAATGATAAAAGGAAATGTACACAGCTGAAATAAAATCTAAATATCAAGTACTGAGTGAATATTACTAAGTCAGCGACTAAGTAGATACTCAGCCCGAAAACCACTCAGAGTTAAACTAAATAGCTAGGTCAGCGGAGATTTGAAATTCTACCCTTAAATTTACTAACTCCCTTAAAACCATATACTATTTATTTTAACATCATTATTGATTTAATTATCTCAAACTGAACTTAATTGTTATGATCAAAACTAAAGCACTACTGAGCCATCCACTGAGTAAGTCCAAACTAGTACTTGGTTCAACAGAACCTTGCTGACTCATGAGATGTCTTTGAAGCAATATGAAGATGAGTATAAGAAGCACATGTACAAGGAAAGAGAGAGCTCAAGCAGAGATGTTGTTCTGAGAGATGATGATGAAGAAGATTCCTCTGAGGAAGAATATATAGAGGACAAAAAATAAGAAATAACACTGATGACCAAGAATTTCTGAAAGTACTTGGGAAAAGATAAGAACTTCCAAAAGTTCAGAAAGACAGGCAAGTACAAGAAGGGAGCATATGATAGACCATAAAAGGAGTTCAACAAAGGGCATAACAAAGATATAAAATGCTTTGAATGTGGGGAGAAAGGGTATATTCAGTCTAGCTGTCTTAAAGGTAAGAAGGACAAGTTGAAGAAGAAGAAGAAGAAGAATAAGAAAGTCCTTGTTGCTACCTGAAGTGACTCTAAACAAGAGTCATCATCCTCAGATGAGGAGGCACAAGATTCTGCCAATGTGTGTCTCAGGGGTAAGGATGGTCTACCCAACTCAGAGTCAGTTGACCAACCATCTACTTCTGTTGCCAATCAATCAGCTAACTAGAGTAGAGACAAAGGAAATCATACTGAGGTAATTTCTGAACCCCCTTTGTCTTCAGATGAGCTTGCCATATTACTTAATGATGTTTGTAATATGATTAAGAAGTCAACCAAATACATCAAAGTACTCCAGAGGAGGTGTGATGATCTAGAAGATGTCAATTCTTCTATCTCACTTGACATCCTATACCTAATGGAAAAAACTGAGTACCAAAATGGATATAACAGCAAACTCACTAAGAAATTAGATAAGCTAGCTACTGAATTAACAACTTTGAAAAATTTACAGGTCCCTCCTCAGTCTAGCAGGAATACTCAGAGTAACCACACTTACCACTCTGAGAAGGTTTCTTAAAAGAGTAAAGTGAGCAGGCCTAATCCTAAGGCCGCCTGTAATTTTTATGGAAAGTCAGGACATGCAATAGTCATGTGTAGACACAAAAATGGTTACTATGATAAGTATTACTAGTCAAGGATGGCCAACACTAACAAGGGAGGACCCAGCCAGAAAAAGGCATGGGTACCTAAGAAAACTTAATTATTTTGTATGTGAGCCTGAGATCCACTGATGACAAAAGAATGTGGTATTTGGATAGTGGATGCTTGAGGCATATGACAGGTGATGAAAAGTAATTAATCACATTTGAGCGAAGAAGGAATGGAAGTGTCAGTTTTGGAGACAATAAGAAGGGAATATTATTGGCAATGGCACAATAGGAGTCAAGCCTTCAATTGATAATGTGTCTCTTGTGAAAGGCCTGAAGTTCAACTTGCTAAGTGTCGTTTAGCTATGTGACAAAGGAAGGAAAGCAATATTAGACTTAGCGGCTGCTCAGTCATTGATGGTAACTCTGACCAAACTATTCTTTATGCTCCTAGAATTAATAATGTTTATATGTTTGATTTATCCCCTAACTCCAATGATATATACTTAGTTTCAAAGGAGGAAAACTCATGGCTATGGCACAGAAGGTTAGGATATATCAATATGACTAATATGTCCAAATTAGCTAGAAATGAACTTGTTGAGGGCTTACCAATCTAGCCTTTGAAAAAGATAGATATGGCTCAGCATGCCAACTTGGGAAACAATTTAGGAAGACCTTTAAATCTTTAGTTGATATATCTTTTTCTCATCCCCTTGATGAACTACACATGGATTTATTTGGGCTTGTTGTGCTAACAAGTATCGATGGAATGAAATATACCCTTGTGGTTATAGATGATCTAATTAGGTTCACTTGGATTGTCTTACTAGCGAGCAAAGATGAAACATTTGAATCATTCTCTAGGTTGGCTACCTGGATCATGAATGAAAAAGACCTTAAAACTAATAGAACCTGCAGTGGCTATGGAAGAGAGTTTGAAAACAGGCAGTTTGAGGAATTCTATTCTAAGCATGGTATTGACCATAATTTTTCTGCCCCTCATACACCTCAGCAGAATGGGGTTGTTGAGAGAAAGAATCACACCATTACTGAGATGGGTCATTCTATGCTGAGTGATAACAATTTGCCAAAGTATTTCTAGGGAGAAGTAATTAACACAACTTGTTATTTTCTAAACAGGGTTTTAATTCACCTAGTTTTAAAAAAAAACTCCTTATGAGCTTTGGAAGGGGTGCAAGCCTAAGTTTTGTCATCTCAAAGCCTTTGGTTGTAAATGCTTCATATTAAATACTAAAGACCAATTAGCTAAATTTCACCCCAAGGCTGATGAAGGAATCTTTCTGGGTTACTTAACAAATAGTAGGGCATATAAAATGTATGTCAAGAGAACTAATATCTTAGAGGAGTCCATGCATGTAGATTTCGATAAAATTAATAGTGCAGGTAAAGAAGCCAATGATAATGAAAGTAGAAAAGGAACAAGTCAGCGAATCAGTCAGTCATCCCATTGTAATACCTGATCCAGTACAAGAAAAAGAATATTATAAAGTTCACTTGGACCAATCCATCAACTTTGGTAATGATGAGGATCCTCAACCAATGATAGTAGCTCAACGAGATGATAGGGATCTACCAAAAGAAGTCAGAGTAAGGAGAAATTACCCAGTTGAGAAGATTCTTGATAATGTGCAAAATCTAGTGCTGACTAGAGGTCAGCTGAATAGAATGATGAGCCATTCGGCATTTGTCTCATTGATTGAACTAAAGAAGTTTGAAGATGTTGAGTTTGATGACAACTGTATGATTGCAATGCAAGATGAGTTAGATCAATTCAGAAGAAATAAAGTTTAGGATTTGGTGGAGAAATCCAGAGGCAAATCAAATATTAGCACCAAATGGGTTTTCAAGAACAAGCTAGATGAAGCTCGAAACGTTGTCAGAAATAAGGCCAGATTAGTTGCTCAAGGCTATAATCAATAAGAAGGCATCGACTATGAAGTTGACTTGGACCAATCAATCAACTTTAGTGATGATATGGATGCTCAACCAATGACTGTAGCTCAGCGAGCTGATCCTGATCTACCAAAAGAAGTCAGAGCAAGAAGTGATCACCCAGTTGACAAGATTCTTGATAGTGTGCAAAATCTAGTGCTGACTAGAGGTTAGCTTAATAGAATGATGAGCCATTTAGCATTTGTATCATTGATTGAACCAAAGAAGTTTGAAGATGCTGAGTTTGATGACAATTGGATGATTGCAACGAAAGAAGAGCTAGACCAATTCAGAAGAAATGAAGTTTAGGATTTGGTGGAGAAACCCAAAGGAAAGTCAATCATATGCACCAAATGGGTTTTTAAGAACAAGCTAGATAAAGCTGGTAATGTTGTCAAAAATAAAGCCAGACTTGTTGCTCAAGGCTACAAACAACAAAAAGGCATTGACTATGAAGAAATATTTGCACCAGTAGCAAGACTTGAAGCCATATGAATTCTTTGTGCTTTTGCATCCCATATGAACTTTAAGGTGTTTTAGATGGATGTTAAGAGTGCATTTCTTAATGTTTATATTTAAGAAGACGTCTATGTCAGACATCCCCCAGGCTTTGAAGACCTAAAATTTCCAGATCATATCTTCAAGCTGAAGAAAGCTCTGTATGGACTGAAATAGGTTCCAAGAGCTTGGTATGAGAGACTGACTAACTTTTTACTCAGCAAAGGTTATATTAGAGGGAAAGCAAATACAACTCTATTTATCAAGAAGAAGCATCAAGATGTGTTGCTAGTCCAAATCTATATTGATGACATCATATTTGGAGCAACTAATGAAAAGCTATGCAAAGAGTTCAGTCAGTAGAGGAAGAAAGAGTTTGAAATGTCAATGATGGGAGAGCTTAATTTCTTTCTTAGTTTGTAAATCAAGCAAGGCAAAGATGGAATCTTCATCAGCCAAGCTAAGTATGCCAAGGAAGTACTCAAGAAGTTTAACATGGATAAAGCCAAGCCAATGTCAACACCCATGGCCACTTATATAATTCCGAGTAAAGATGAGGAGGGTAAACCTGTAGAGAGTAAGCTATACAGAGGTATTATTGGCTCTCTACTTTATTTAACTGTTATTATGCCTGACATTCAGTATGATGTATATTATTATGCTAGATACCAACCTGATACCAAAGAATCTAACTTAGCTATTGTTAAGATAATTCTCAGGTATTTGCTAGGTATGTTGATACAGGTTTATAGTATCCAAGTAATGCAGATTTCACTCTAAGAGGATACACTGATGCTGACTATAGAAGAGACAAACTTGAAAGGAAAAGCACCATAGGAGGATGTCATTTCCTTCGTGATTGTATAGTAACATGGAACAACAAGAAGTAGACCTCTGTGGCTCTGAGTATAGCTGAGGCTGAGTATATGGCTGTAGGAAGTTGTGTAGCACAACTGCTATAAATCAAGCAATAATTGGAGGATTATGGTATAAAGTCTAAGTGTCTTGAAGTCATGTGTGATAACAAGAGTGCAATTGACCTATCTGAGAATCCAATTCAACATAGCAGGATGAAGCATGTCAATATTAGACATCACTTCATAAGGGATCATATGCTAAAAGGGGAAGTCAAGCTCATATACATTCCTACTGAAGGACAGTGAGCTGACATATTTACAAAGATAATTGTAATGGATCAATTCAACACTCTGAGAGAGCTGATCGGAATGTCCAATCCAATCTGAAGAAATACTTTTGAAGCTGACCAAATTAAGGCATACTCTGAGCTTTTGTGAATTAGGTTAAGTATTTCTTTTTGGAACTTGAATTTTAGACATGCCATTAAATTGCCACTAGATTCTTTTCAAATTCAAAACTGATACAGATGCTAGCAAGTTATGAAACGATCCATATTCAGTTATAGTTATTCCGTGTTTCTTGCTCTCATTAGTTCTATAGTAAACTTTGTTTAATCTAACCATTCAAATATGACCATGGATTATGAGTCGTACACATAGCTTTGCAGGGCTTAACGAAGAGTCTTTAGATATTTAAGAAGAGTTTAGAGAGAAGAAAGGTTACTTTACCAAAATTCTCTTCTGCAAATTTCTTCCAAAAATTCTTAAAAATTTCTCTACTCATCTTTTAAGTTATAGTAATGGTGAGTTCATCTGGAAGAACATCTGATCCTCGTACTGAGGTTTATAAGGGATAAAAGGATACCTGTTGGATTACAACAATGGATCATATAGCAAAAGTGGCGATTGGTATCAATAAGAGGGAAGATTTATCCGTTCCCGCCGGAACAAAATGCACCCCTGAAAAATGGTGTTTTATTGAAGGAACTGAGGTGGAAGCGCCAACAAACATAGATATGCTCAGTTTCTCCAATGATGAAGGATTCAGAAAGTAGACGTGCCAGTATAATTTAAGAGGGTTTTTCAAAATACCCAGAGGATGTTATAAGCAGGTGGTGTTGAGTTTCTTCCATGGAAATCACTTAGTCAAAGGAAAGAAGGATCTCTTTGTTAGTACTATGATGGGAATAAAAGTATATGTTACTCCCAAATTATTGGCTGGGTTATTGGGAATGTGAGAGAGAGGGCTCAGAATACGCATGATAAAGGATGAGGAGCATGTGGATATACCTATTGATTATGAGGTCCTCGCTGACTATAAAGCAGATGAACTCACACCATATATGTTCATGAAGGAAGGGAAGCAGGCTCATGAGCTTATAACGAAGGTATTGATGCCCAAGACCGGTTTAATATGAAGCTGCTTAAAGTTTGAGTAAGTCTTCATCTATGCTCTAACCCATAGGATGTGCATTAATTGGCTGCTGGCAATTTTGCATAGATTCTTGAAAGTATCTAAGCACATGGTGTATGGACATTTGATGATGGAGATATGAAGGGCATATAAGTTGGACTTGGAAGGATGGGCACTGAGGAGCAAAGTCAATCTGAAAGTGATTGAATCTAAAATTCTGAGCAATGCTCATTTTCATGGATTAAGGTGTAATGAGAAGCCTAACAACACCAAATATAAAACTAAAGAAAGGAGAAGTCAGAATCAAGGATCCAAAGGCTATAATGACAATGAGGCCTATTAAGCCTGAAGAAGAAGATCAGACTTTGGATTCTTTTGTGGCCAGCGAGCTTGAGAGTATTACCAAGCTCAGAGCAGAGAACGGAGAAGATATGGCTGAGAAGAAGGGTAATAAGAAGGAGGTCAGGAAGGACTCCAAAAGGGAGGTAAGAAAAGAAGCTCAGCGAGCTCAGTTCCTATAGTTTCCTATATTCTTAAGAAGACCAGATCCACAAAGGGAATTAAGGAAGAGAAGCCTCTTAAGCTTACCCTTGAGGAAAAGGAAGAAGAGAGGGAGGCTGAGGAGGAGTTGAGAGAAGAAATGCCTTTAAAAAGGCAGAAGAAGAGGAAAAGTGGGGAAGCTCAGCTAGACTCAGAGACTACTCAAGGACAAGAAGCTATATCAATTCCTGTGCCTAAAGTAGGCCAGCTAAAGAAAAAGCTCATGGTGAAGAAGGTAACTGGCATAGTCCAGGATCTAGAGGAAGCTGAGAAGGTGAAAGTTATTGAAGAGGAGAGAATTAGGAAAAGCCAAGAAGAGATAGAAGGAGAGATAAGGGTAAAGGCTGAGAAAGCAGCAGCAAGGGCTAAGGCTAACACTGAGAAAACTTTTTAATCTGCAATAGCCAGTCTTGCTGAGAGAGAAGTTCCTCAAGTTATGGAGGAAATGATCAGAGCTCTGGAAGGGATTTAGGATCAAGAAGAGCAGGAAGAGGATGAAGTGTTGGAAATTTAGGTTGTTGAATTTAATGTACTTGAATCAGACCAACAGGTCAGTTTGGCTATTGAAAAAGCTAAGGAGGCAAGGAAGGAGAGGAAGAGAGGGTTGCTGAAGAGAATAAAGGTAGTAATTGATAAGGATAAAGGTGATTTGGAGGATAAGGAGGATGATGTAGTTGAGCAGGGAGCTCAGCTGATTGAGCAATCTCAGGCTCAGGTCAGTGAGTCCGCTGTTGAAGGTGCTGATGAGAATTAAGAGCCATTCTCTGACAGCCAATCTACTAAAACACCACTCTCACCTACCCCCATATATGCCATACATTTACCAAAAACCCAAACACCATCCACATCCATCGTTGACCAACCAAACACCTCTCACTATGACCATATAGCCATCATTCCATACCTTTTACCTATTGCATCTCCTGTGTATGATTGAAAGGACCCATTAACAGAGGGTCTCTAATCATTAAAGAGATTTCAGAACCACAACAACCACAACCACCTCAATAACCATAACCACAACCCCAATTCAATCCACAGGCTGAGCTGTTAGGAGATATAAGGAGGATGAGGAGAAAAAGATTTCTAGGACTTAGGACAGATGCTGAAATAAATACTGAAATAGCTAAATCTCTAATGTCTGTGGATGTCCTGAGGAGATTTGCAAAGTCCATTGAGCTAGTGCAAGGGTTTTTAGAAGTTGTTGAGGAGATGGAGGCCCATTTCAGATCAGTTCCTACCCAGTTCTCACTGGTCAAAGCAATTGAGTCCCATATATTGCCTTTGCTAAATATTGCAAGTAGGAAAGCTGAGTATCTGAAGATGGAAGTTGCAGAGCTTAAGAAGAAGATGGAGAAAATTTATGAGAGCAACTGCAAAGTTTTGAATGATTAAAGGGATTTCAGGAATTCAATGATAGATAAATTCAATCCTCTTTTAGAAGTAATGCAGATAGTTCTGGATGGATACAGCATTTTGAGCAAGGAGAATGGGGAAAACACAACTCGCTTAGATGCAGTTGTTAATGCTATCAATGCTTTGATCACAGTTGTTACCAAACACCATGGTATACACACTGATCTGAGGACATCGAAGGAAGAAGTGCTAAAGGGAGTCAAGGACTCAAAGGGAGAAGTGTTGAAAGCCTTGAAGAGGCTAAATATTTCTAATGCTTTGACTAGTGATATTGTAATGGTAGATGCTGAACAAGAACCATCGCTCCATCAGAAACTTGGTCACATTCTTGATCAGATTAAGAAGGTTCTTTCAAACATCATCAATGATCGTCAAGCCATTGATCGGATTCATGAAGAAGTCACTACTCATATAAGGAGCACTCCAATGCTAGAGCGGATTCTGAGAGAAAATAATCAAGCTAAGGCTCTTGCTAGTCTCAGCCAGATATCCAAGGAAGGACTAAATGCTCAGTATTAGGTCAATCAATCTCAATCACATGCTTTAGTTGGCTTATTCGCTTTTCCCAGAGAATGGGATGCCATCTCAGAGGATATCTATGAGCTGTTAATATAGAATTTTTAAACCAACATCTATGATCAACTCAAGACTTTTGAATATTATCTGAGCTTGTTTGATCATCGAGCCCAAGCCATTTTAGATGCAATGGCAATGGGGGCAAAAGATCGCGAGAAGCGTGTGCAAGAAAAGAGAGAGAGATCAGAGGATTGCTAAATTTTTATACAATTTATCCAAGGACCTGGAGCGCATTCAGGGAGAGTATAATGAGATAAGAAATAGGAAATGCAAGGAGATTACGCTGCCCAAGGAGAAGAAATCAAAATGGGATCAGCAGGTGTATGAAGAGAGGCAAGCTAACCATGGAGGACCTCCATTGCCTTAGTAGAATAGAATTTTTCTGTAATCATTAGCATTGAGTGTAAAACTTAGTATAGATTAACTCTTTGTTATCTGTACTCAAGTTATTGATAAATGAAATGATTACTTATTTTGTTCTAAGTTAAGATCTTCTTAACTTCTTATATTTTCTGCTGTAAATATATGTGTTGATCTTCTTACAGAAATATATGAGAAGTGTTGAGGAATGCTGAACTCAGAAGAGTCACGGATTATGGGGGAGTTAGCACTTACTCTGAGCAAAATGAAGATGTTGAACAAAGCCATACCGAGTATAAGTATGAGGTAACTCTGATATGGATATCTTATTGATTTAACTCTCACTTAGTTAATTGTCATTGATCAAAATGGGGGAGGTTGCTGAATTAAGCACAAGTTTGACTAACTCAGTGGACTGACTCAGTAGTGCTTAAGTTTTCATCATAACAATTAAGTTCGGTTTGAGTTAATTAAAACAATAATGATGTTAAAATAAATAATCTATGGTTGTATGGGAGTTAGGAAATTCAAGGGTAGAATTTCAAGTCTCCACTAACCTAGTTATTTAGTTTAACTTTGGGTGATCTGGGCTGAGTAGCTACATTAGTCGCTGACTAAGTATTATTCACTCAGCTCTTGATATTTAGATTTTGCTTCAGCTGTGCTTTACGATACATTATTTCGCTGAGTTACTTTATGTCTGTCAAAGGTACTTGCCTTACCATTTAAGGTAAAATGGGATCTTTGCTTTTAGTGTTGCTTTTTGCAGGACATTAATAAGACAAAGATAGAAAGAATCAATGACTTGACAAGACCCAGTTTAATGAAGAAAATAGTCTTCCTTATTCAAGCTGTAAAAAGTCATTTGCCAATTTAGGCAATTCTGCAGATCAATAGCATAGTATCGCGCGCTCTGCAACATGTCAGATTACCAAAAGGAATGGGAAGAAGACACGTGGCAAGTCAGCATGAGTTCTCTCCAACAGAAGACTGGCATCAAATGACAAAGGATTCAAATTGAAGCTCAAATCTCAATCTAATAGATTGATTTTTATCTCACAATAGTGTGATTGTATCTCTTAACAGATTGATTTGAAGAAGCAATAGGTGAATAGATGAGCTGCCAATTTCAGAAGATGCTAAAAGCAAGTTCAATGGCTGCTTTCTCAATCCATCTATAAAAAGAACAAGAAGGCAAGCGTTAGAACTTGGTGATTATACCTGAATTTCTCAGAAGCTAAAACTCTGTCAATTTGCAAGCTTTAAAGAAGTTCAAGCAAGAAAGCATCTACTCAGCGAGAATCTACTTTAGAACAAGAGAGAATAGAATAGATCATTATATTGTAATATCTGATTATTATAACTGGATCAACATTTTATAAGTTGAATCCAGCTCTTGTTTAGACTCTTATTGAGTTACTGATAGAAGAGCGTATTCTACTCAGCGGATGAGCAATTGCAGTTTGGAGGGTACTTACTATAATTGGGGAATTTGTGAAAGGCTTCTCCCCCTAGGGTAAAGGAGTTGAGATTAGTGGATTAAAGCCAAGACACTCTCTCAAGACTGGATGTAAACACAGGTTACCGAACTAGTAAAAAAATATCATTGTTCTTTACTTTGAAGTTTTTCCAGAATTTTCACTTAGATAGCTGACCTACTCAGCGGAGCTCAATACTATCGCGAAAAAGTTTACTAAGTTTTTTAGTGAGTCATTCAACCCCCCCCCCCTATATGACTCATTGAGTGTACGCATAGGGACCAATGGAGATTAAACAAATGTAACCACAAACATAATGGTGATTGAAAATGTAAGTTTTGAAATTGAGAAATATTTATGTTTATTAAGGAGTTATAAAAAAAAACTCATTAGTCATAAAACATATTACGGTGAGAAAGTGAAGAGAAAAAATTGTCTTAATACCGAAACACCAACGTGATACGTCAAAGTCTAACAAATATTCAATATTTGAATTTTCGATTTCTCGTTCACCATAAAATCTGTTTTAGGGGTATAAAATTTTGTTGAAAAGCACTTAATGAATAGAATACAATGGCATATTTCATGTTATTCAAATCATTGCTTTTTCATATTATATTTTAGCCTAAAATTGATAATGCACATCATTATCTAATATGTCATATTTTCCAACAATCCCCCACATAAATGAAAATTAAAAACAAAAGGACAATTTCAAAATTTAAAGTGGTGATAAAGCTCTTCGGCCAATATTTGCATAGGATAGGTAAGCTACAACCTTTGAACCTTCCCCAGTGAAAGTCTATTTACTTTACTAACTTACTAGTAGACGCGATATTTTTGAACTATTACGTCATTTGTGTAAACGATTACATATCCCACACAAATATGAACACATCAAGGTTATGTTCGTTATGCTCATGAACATCTCCTAGTTCTGAAAGAGTTTTAGATCATTATGCCCCAATAGTATCAATTTGAAGTGACCCCACTCACTCTCACATAGGTGATGTCTTTTGCTCAATCATTGATGCAAAGGGATCATTAAAAGCTTAAGTTATTCTTAACTCGTTTTTTTGTCATTGTTTACATCATAAGAATGGACATGAGATTACCCCACAGTGACCACACAAGGTCTATTCAATTAGGTTGTCCCAACTAAGATCTTGGGATCTCCAACCAAACATGGTTGGGTTTTCCTTCACATAGCGCCTTAAATATTCATGGGCTTTAGTCTCATTCCTTTATATGTCTTTTCAACTTGATCTTGGTTTAACTATTTGGTTAGTAGTTTACGTTTTTCATTTTGCGGATCCGCTATGTTATCCTTTTAAATTAATAATGATAACCCACATTGAGAACAGTTGACTAATGTATTAATGACACATATGTCTCAACTTATCATAATACATAACATTTTATTTCCCTTTTTCACTTAATATGTAACAACATTTTTAAAATTAAACATTTTTCATTAACTGAGTTTCTTGAAAATGCCTCTTATTTGTTCCGTCATTAACTTGGGTCTAATTTGATGTTTGCCTTTATAGGAGTCTCTAATGACCTCCACCATGTTGGCTTTTTCCATAAATTCAATAGCAATAAAAAACTTTATCTTTAATTTTGTATTGTCAAATTTCGAAATTAACACTCATATTATTTTTCAAGTGTTTCATGCATTGTAATAGGATAACATCCCAAACCAACCACATGATCGTTAGGCACAAGTAGCCCAAAAAAACTCAAGGGTTTTTTTCATTATATCCAGAAGAAATAAGACCATTCTGTCAATTTAGGTTATTCTAGCGTTTGACAATTTCAGAACCATTTCCTCTAGAATATGGACTAATATTTATCATTTCTCACAATTTCACAATCTATAAACTGTTTTTTTATCGAACAATATATTGTTCAAAATAATCTTTAAAAATTCAATTTATTCAATATATTCCAAATGTCAACGAAACTTGCAAAATCTCTTTGGAATATCGACATAATTATCCTAAGATTGTTAGTAGCGGTATCATAAAATGATAATAATATATTCTAATAAAGATTATTACAAATTACAACGGAAATACTAGAATAGCAAACTATTACATACTGATAAAATATATGTAAATACTCAAACCTTTAACCGAAATAGGCTTGAAACATCAGTATCCTTAAGATAATTATTAGTCTGCTACCAGTGACTTTGTCTCCCAGGATACAACCGCAATCGTAGGCGAACTCAACCGAGTGAAGCGCAATATACCGGAACCTAAAGCTAGTTGCCTTGCTCAAAATGGAATGAAAAGAATTGGTAGGAATTTTCTTTATGAAAATAGAAATCAAACTCAAAAGTTAATGACACAAATTAGCACAAAGTCCAAAACATTTTTATGAGTTAATTATAAGGGGATTAACATGAGGGAGAATTACATCATAAGAATGGACATGAGGTTACCCCCACAGTGCCCACACAAGGTCTATGTAATTAAGTTGTTCCATTGAACCAAGATCATGGGATTTCCTGTCAAACATGGTTGGATTTTCTTTCACATAGTGCCTTAAATATTCATGGGCTTTAGTCTCATTCCTTTAGATGTTTTTTCAACTTGATCTTGGTTTAACCATTTGGTTAGCAGCTTACGTTTTTCGTTTTGCGAATCAGCTATGTTATCCTTTTAAATTAGTAATGATAACCCATATTGAGATCAGTTGACTAATATGTTGATGACACATATCTCAACTTACCATAATACATAACATTTTATTTCCCTTTTTCACTTAATATGTACTAACATTTTTCAAATTAAACATTTTTCATTAACTGACTTTCTTGAAAATGCCTCTAATTTTTTCCGCCCGGTCTAATTTGATATTTTCTTTTATAGGAATCTCTAATGACTTTCACTACGTTGGCTTTTTCCATAAATTCAATGGCAATAAAGAACTTCATCTTTAATTTTCTATTGTCAAATTTTGGAATTCACACTACATATTATTTTTCAAGTGTTTCATGCATTGTATTAAGATAACATCCCAAACCAGCCACATGATCGTTAGGCACAACAAGAAGCCAAAAAAACCTCGAGGGTTGTTTTTTCATCAGATCTAGAACCAATAGGACCATTCTATCCATTTCGGTTATTTTAGCCTTTAACAATTTCAGAACAATTTCCTCTAGAATACGGAATAACATTTGTCATTTCTCGCAATTTTACAATATATAAACTGTTTTTTATCGAACAACATATTGTTCAAAACAATCTTCAAAAATCCAATTTCTTCAATGTATTCCAAATGTCAACGTAACTTGCAAAATCTCTTTGGAATATCGACATAATTGTCTTAAGATTGTTAGTAGCGGTATCATAAAATGATAATAATATATTTCAATAAAGATTATTACAAATTACAATGGAAATAATAGAATAGCAAACTATTACATACGGATAAAAATATATGTAAATACTCAAACCTTTAACCAAAATAATTTTATGCGGAGGCTTGAAACATCAGTTTCCTTAAGATAATTATTTGTCCGCTACCGGTGAATTTATCTACCAGAATACAACCCAATCGTAGGCAAACTCAACTGAGTGAAGAGCAATGTATCGGAACCTAAAGCTAAATAGGAATTTTCTTTATCAAAATAGAAATCAAACTCAAAAGTCAATGACACAAATTAGCACAAAGGCCAAAACATTTTTATGAGTTAATTACAAGGCTACATGAGTGAGGATTATATAGAATATAATATGACATTAATATGGTTTTAATATGTTTAAAGGAGATTAAACAAATTTAACCACAAGCGTAATGGTGATTAAACATGTAAGTTATGAAATTGAGAAATATTTATGTTTATTAAGTAGTTAAAAAAAACTCATTAATCATAAAACATATTACGGTGAGAAAGTGAAGGGACAAAATTATCTCAATACTGAAATACCGACGTGATACGTCAAAGTCTAATAAATATTCAATCTTTAAAGTTTCGATTTCTCATTCACTATTAAATCTGTTTCAAGCGTATAATATTTCGTTGTAAAGCACTCAACGAATAGAATACAATGACATATTTCATGTTATACAAATCATTGCTTTTTCATATTATATTTTAGCCTAAAGTTAATAATACACATCATTATTAATTATATCATATTTTCTAACAGGAAGTACATGAAATCGTTGGATTTGTTTCTTCAATTAGATAGTTCTTATGCTTTTTCGAATTCACACTCATTTACAACGGCGTTGTCTGCTTGTGGCCATACTGGTTTGTTGCATGTTGGCACTCGAATTGGTAAAGTTATACATTTCAGTGAATCTCAACTATCTACAGAGTTTTAATGGTTCAAATTTAATTTTAATGTAGACCCCATAAATCACTAAACTCAATTTGAACCATTAAAACTCAATTAATGGTTGAGATTGACTGAAATATACAACTTCACCAATTCCAAACTTTAGAGAATCCGTATGGAAAATATGCTTCTGTTGAGGAGGCAATATGCATTTTTTTTTATAAAATTATGTTATACAGATTTGTCAACTTTAGAAGTAAAGTGACACAGATAAAACTTGAAGGTGACATGTGATAAATTGAGTGAACTTTAGGATGCATCAGACCCTTTTGGCCTTAAAAAAAAGCTCAACTAACTTCACTGTATGTCTAATGCAGTAATTCGAAATTAATCTTCCTTGTGTTAGGCCCAATAATAGATTACGAGAAAAAATAATATCAGCAGAATAAGAGACACGCAGATTTTTACGTGAAAACCCCAAATGAATTAGGGAAAAACCACGAGACCAACTCCGAATAATTCTTCCACTATAAAATAATAGTAGGTACACCAAAAGATTACAAAATAGTGGCACTCAAGTGTTTCCCAAAACCTCACTATTTTCTCTCTTACCCAGCTCTTAAGAACCCTTTTCCTAAGACTCTCTACACAGATTACATTTTTATCTGTGTTTCTTCTCTATTACTTTCTGTGTTGGTCTGCTCTTCAAATGAGCAAAACCCTCCTCTATTTATAGGAAATTCAAAACGCGTATGGCCGAATTATGCACAGTAATTTTACTGTGCACTTTTTGAAAAACTTTCTTGCCGACCTGCCTCCTTTTTTTTGTTTTTTTTAATTAAACAGTGGGTCCCACAATAAAAGGGACACCACTCAACAAATCTCCCCCTCTCGACTACATTGTGGGACTCTTCATCTCGGTTGCTTCAACGCACTGGTCGAACTTTTCTTTTGGTACGACCTTCGTCAACCTATTAGCAACATTTTTATTTGTATGAATCTTCTGCAACTTAAACTCTTTTTCTTCAATGGCAAATCTGAGCCAATGAAATCTTACATCAATATGTTTTGTCCGTGCATGATACATAGTATTTTTGCTCAAGTCTAGTGCACTTTGACTATCACAATAAACTATGTAGTCTTCTTCTTGCACACCTAATTCGGTGAAGAATCGCTTTAACCGAAGTATTTCCTTTCCTGCTTCCGCTGCTGCAACGTACTCTACTTCGGTTGTTGATAATGAAACATATTTTTGTAACCGTGACTGCCACGAAATAGCTCCCCCTGAGAATGTAAATAAGAAACCTGATGTAGATTTTCTTTCATCAAGGTCACCAGCCATATCCGCATCTGTGTAACCAACAAGTGCTAGCTTTCCACCTCTAAAGGTTAAACATAACTTTGAAGTTCCTCTCAGGTATCTAAAGATGCATTTAACTGCTTCCCAATGTGTCTTATGGGGATTTGACAAGAATCTACTCACAACTCCAACTGCATGAGCGATGTCTGGTCTCGTACACACCATTGCATACATTAAACTTCCGACCGCTGAAGAATATGGAACATTTGACATATCTTCTCTATTTTTCTCTGTTGAAGGGTAGGATTTCTTACTCAACTTGAAATGAGCGGCAAGTAGAGTGCTAACTGGTTTAGCATTCTTCATATTGAACTTTTCTATTACTCGTTCAATATATTTTTCTTGCGATAACCATAGCCTGCAGGACCTCTGATCTCGGGTAATCTCCAATCCAAGAATTCGCCTTGCCGGTCCCAAATCCTTCATGTCAAACGCCTTAGACAAATCACACTTCAACTTACTAATCATTTTTGCATCTGGCCCAACGACTAGCATATCATCAACATATAAGAGAAGAATGATAAATTTTCCATCAGGGAATTTCTGGACATATACACATGGATTAGCTTCTGTCCTCTTGTATCCTTGATTCACCATGAAGGAATCAAACTTTTTATACCATTGCCGCGGGGCTTGTTTTAAGCCATACAAACTTTTCTTCACGCAACACACCATGTCTTCCTTTCCCTTGACCTTGAAACCTTCTGGTTGTTCTATATAAATTTCTTCTTCTAAATCCCCATGCAAGAACGCGGTCTTTACATCAAGCTGTTCTAACTCAAGGTTCAAGCTGGCTACAAGACCTAACATAACTCGAATTGAACTCATTTTCACAACTGGTGAAAAAATCTCGTCAAAGTCGATACCTTTCTTTTGAGTAAAGCCTTTAACCAATCGAGCTTTATATCTTACTAGGTCTCCATCATCTTTCTTCAGCTTGTACACCCATTTGTTCTTGAGTGTTCTCTTCCCTTTAGGAAGTTTCACCAGCTCGTACGTGTCATTCTTCTTTAAAGAATTCATCTCCTCTTGCATGGCCTTCATCCAACAATCTTTATCTTTACAAGATTGCACGTCTTGGAAGCTTTTAGGCTCCCCCTCATCAGTGATTAAAATATAATCAGAACTGGAGTATTTTGTAGATGGTTGGCGTTCTCTGATTGACCTCCTTAATTGAGGTTCTTCTTCTGGTATAATGGGGTTCTCTGGCTCCCCCTGCTCAATACCCTCTTTATTCATATCCTCATCTACAATCGTATCTTGATCCCTCACAACTGGCTCTTCTTCTCCATCTTGTTCTGATTGATGCATTCTTCTTTCTGTGGCATCATCTGATAGAATGCTCTCTGGTGTAATATCGATAACACCGTCACTCGTAGATCTTTCGCCGATGATATCATTCTCATGAAATACAACATCTCGGCTCCTTCCTCCAATGGATTCTGTATCCATAGGACCACTAATGTCAGAGTGTACCAACTCTAACTTATTATTTCTCCTTCTAGAGCTTTTCTGAAATGAAACTCGATGTTGCTTCCCAGATAAACAGTGATCACATGGGTTAATTTTTCCTTTGGCTAATGGCATGAGGGACTTCTTAGCCAGTATATTCAACCCTTTCTCACTAACATACGCCAGTCGCCTATGCCATAAATTTGGTGAAGCATCATCTCTAACTGTATTCAGTTGACCCGCACATACTATTGCTTGTGTTTTGTATAGCGAGCAACACAATCTTCCTTTCGCCACCACCAACGATCCTTTGGTGAGTTTCCAATTTCCATCGCCTGTATGATTGTGATAACCTTCCTTGTCCAATACACTAACAGACAACAAGTTCAACCGAAGATCTGGAACGTGTCGCACATTTTTAAGTGTTAATGTGCATCCGACACTTGTCTTCACGCAGATATCGCCGATTCCCACCATTTGCGACACACTATTATTTCTCATTTTAATAGTACCATAATCGCCCGCTTTATAGGTTGAGAAGTATTCCCTTTTTGGAACACAGTGGTATGAGGCACCATAATCCACAATCCACTCGGTATCTGCATCTCCAACATGACAACAATCTGCATCATGAGATACTAAAGCCACCTCTCCATCTTCTATTGTGACTGCAGCAGATGTGTTTTTGTCATCATCATGACTTCGGTTTGCATTCTCTCGTTTAAGAAAACGACAGTTCCTTTTGAGATGACCCTGATTTCCACAGTGGTAGCATGACCTCTTCTCCTGGGACTTGGATCTATCTTTCGATTTTCCATTCCCTCGACCTCTACTCTTACTTCGGCCCCTATTTTCCGGGACAAGGGCTTGTGAACTGGTACTGGTAACGTCTCTTCTACGAAGTTCTTCATTAAGTAGGCTATTCTTTACCATAGACATTGTTACCATACCATTTGGAGCTGAGTTACTCAATGATACGACAAGAGTATCCCAGCTATCTGGTAGAGTTCCCATCAAAAGACATGCTTGCATCTCATCATCCAAGGACATACCAGTGACTGCTAACTCACTTATGAATCCTTCAAAGTCGTTCAGGTGTTGTGTGATTGATCGTCCCTCTGTCAATTTCAAGTTCATGACTTTGCGAATCATGAACACTTTTCCTTGAGCATTTTTAGCCTCGTACATATCCTCTAGCTTCTTCCAGAGAACTTTGGGATCTGTTTCGTTCCTCACGTGGTTGTACAGGCTAGCATCTATCCATTGGCGTACTGTACCCAATGTCTGCTTCTTTAACTTTATCCACTGCTGATCTTTCATATCCTTCGGCTTTGCGTCGTCACCCTCAATTGGATCGTACAAATCTTTGCAATTGAGGTAGTCCTCCATTCTGGATTTCCACATTGAATAATTTGTATCCGTCAATTTCATCATTACACCGTCATTCGCCATGTCGAAACTTAAAAAATGGCAAAATTTTACTATTCACGAATTTCACTATTCACATAAATAGTGACTGTATATGTGAATAGTACCATATACCCAAATAATACTTGTATATTGGAATAGTAACAGTATGCCTGTATACTTACATAATACTATTCATAAAAGATGGCTGAATATGAATAGTTATTATATATGAATACTATTACTCAAGTTACTGTTTTACTATTCATCCAAATTGCTGCGACGGTTTTTCGAACGGATTGCGCCACCGGATTCCCCGTAATTTTCTCGTCGTCGTGGTATATTTATTTTTGAAAAATATATCCACGGATTTTATCGATAAAATAACCTTCAGCTCTGATACCACTTGTTAGGCCCAATAATAGATTACGAGAAAAAATAATATCAGCAGAATAAGAGACACGCAGATTTTTACGTGGAAACCCCAAATGAATTAGGAAAAAACCCCGGGACCAACTCCGAATAATTCTTCCACTATAAAATAATAGTAGGTACACCAAGAGATTACAAAATAGCGGCACTCAAGTGTTTCCCAAAACCTCACTATTTTCTCTCTTACCTAGCTCTTAAGAACCCTTTTCCTAAGACTCTCTACACAGATTACATTTTTATCTGTGTTTCTTCTCTATTACTTTCTGTGTTGGTCTGCTCTTCAAATGAGCAAAACCCTCCTCTATTTATAGGAAATTCAAAACGCGTATGTCGGAATTATGCACAGTAATTTTACTGTGCAATTTTTTGAAAAACTTTCTTCCCGACCTGGCTTTTTTTATTTTTTTTAATTAAATAATGAGTCCCATAATAAGAGGGACACCACTCAACACCCTGTACATACAAAGTCCAATCGGGCAACAAAATCATGATTAAAGGTACCAAGTATATTTATATGATCTATTTAATAACCATGGCAGCGATAATTTAATCCAAGCTTCGAGTATATCAGTTGTTTATAATCGTGCCTAACTATGAAAAAGTAAAATTACAGGCTAATTTATAAGATTAAGGAAACCAATTACATTTGTCAATTTAAAAGAGGTTTCTTGGGTTCCAACTCATTTTGCAATGTATCATGAACATGTCCGAAATTTTCTTTGCCTTTTGCCCAGAGTACAAAGTATAACCCACTAAACATTAGTACCATTCCCGCAAGGCTGCAATTTCAAACCAAATTTATTCAATTTCATAAAATAAAAACAAATTTGTACTCAAAATTATTCTATTTTTTAAAAAAGAAATTGAGGTAATTATTTTTCACTCCCTACATGTATACTAGTTTATCAATATAGTTGCACAACTCCATTATCAATATCGGAAAATTATATCTTTTCTCCCTGTATGGATGACATGTATCTCAGAAACTAGTTTATGTTATTGCTTTCTATTATTTTATTCATTTCTAGGATACATGACATTAATGCGGAGAGTATGGACCAAAGGACTCGGTCTATAGTATAATTTCCCTATCAATATAATATCCGTGCATCTTTTTTCCTTTATAAGATAATCTACAAATTGAGTTAAGTAATCATTTATGTTTTAGAGAAGTCAGATTTAAATCACACCATGGGTGAGTTAGGTTTTCTGTATATTTAAGAAAAATGAATTGCGCAAACTTATTTTTCAAAAAATCATTCAGTTTTTAAGGTATTTTTTTTGTATATTATAGTGACACATTTAATGGTAAACCTACAATAAGACCGACGACCAAATAGTTAATCCGAAATTAACTAATGCATTTAGCAATGTAAATGTTCATATGCCAATAATTTATTTGTCTCCGATATGTATGTTCCCACATTTGCAATAAGTAGATAGGAAATTTATTTTTTCATTGCAAAATAAGCTACATGTTTTATTTTACTTAAAAAATTTACCGCCTAACTTCCTCCTAAAATGGAGGAAGAAGCCAAGGTTCTAGATTTAAGTTTTAAATTTTTTAAAAATTAAATATTTTTACTTTTTAAAAAAAATTTACCGCTTCAAAGAAAAAATAGAAACAAGAATCACATACCTTCCGATATTGAAAGAGTCGCCTAAGGTAAAAAAAGAAAGAATGAGAGAGACAACAGTTGAGATTGGACTAAACATAGAGACAAGAACTGGTCCCCTTTTCTTCATCGCCCATCCATTCAAACTTATACATGCTCCTCCCACTCCCCCTGCCTATTTTATTTTCCATCCAATTAATTAATTAATAATTATTTCATGTTAAAATATAGTATTATTAACTTAATTACTTTATTACTAATTGTTACCAGTAAAGAGTATGCAATCAGCTTTGCAAGACTAATTAGAGGCCATGTGATTTCAAACTTGTGATCCACACACCACTGTACTGTTGCAGTTGTAATCACACCTATCAACGATGTAACTGCACATAGAGATGTTGGTGCTGGAAAATTCCCCAAAGTGAAAGCCTGGAGAAAAATATCATAGAAAATATTTTAACTAAAAATCATATAATCTCATGGCAATTTAAATGTCATTACAATTAGATTAAATTCATTTCAAGCCGCGTAAACTTGACACTTTTGGCTGGTTGCTCCTCAACTTTCAGTTGTTTCTCATATTCCCTGAATTTGGCAAAAGTGCATCAAATTTCCGTTTGAACTTCACGTGTTAGGTTATAGTTAGAGAGGGAAAAATGAGGAGAATGAAATTTTGAAAAATCAAACTAAATAGAAACCGACACGTGACGTTCAATCAACAATATATTCCACTTTTGTGGAATTCGGAGGGGTAATAGGAATAAATGAAATTTCAAGTTTGGATGTATTAAATCTTTAAATTAACACGTCATGATACAACAACGTGTTATCTAAAGTCAACAAGTAAACATGCCACGTGTTAAATTAAACTAAGCATATATAAAAATGGGTCGGGCTTGGACGGACTAATATATATCGGCAGGAATAGATTACCTGGAGAACAACATTGGTAGATAAAACAAAAACAGCAGCAATAAGATAAAAGCAACCAATCATCTTTTGGTTGTCAAAAGAGAATAGTTGTTGTTGTTGTTGTTGATGTTCAACTGGGTTGGAGCTGTGCATGAAGCTCATAGTGATGGCACCAGCTACACATACTGATGTTCCCATTATCTTCACTTTGCTGTATATGCAGCTTAGGTCTACCTTCTCTAATCTGCATCCATTGTCATTTCTTTTATTATCTTCACTTTTATGCAATCAAGTGTTTTATTGGCATTGTGAATATTATTTTAATTTTGACAATTTGAAAATACAATGTACCAGTGTTAGTAAATTAATAAAATTACCTGACAATCCATGCAATGAGGAAAATGAAAGCAGGAGCAAGATTAGGCATAGCTGTTGCTAGTGCCGGTGAAGTTAGCTTTATCCCCTTCAAGAAAAATGACTGAAATACTGTCACCCTGCACCAAAATGTAACTTTCTTTTTTTATTCGTCTCTTTTATACGTATTACTTGCAATATTCATCGTTAATAAATTTCTACGAGTAGAGGCAAAACAGATTAAACAAGATCAAATGGGTAACTATTGCATAGCATAAGGACAAAAAAAGGTAACATAATTCACGGTAGACATGTTCATGGCTAGGTTCGGGCTAGGCCTGATTGAGCTTTTTACTAATACCATCAACCCAAGTTCGATATGCCCACACTTTAAAATTTCAGGTTTGGGCTGGACTTAAGAGGTCATTTCAAAGCCCGATCCAAAGCCCATAAATAATTTTACATTTATATTTTTGGATAAGCAAAAAAGGAAAAAGATAAATTTCATACCTATACGTCTAAATTCTCATATTATTACACTTTTTAATCAAATAATTATTAATAGATATTAATAAATAAATTACAACATAAAAATTTAAAACAATTATTATATATAATATATAATTATTCGAGAAACAGAATTATGATTCATCGGGCCGAATTTGAGTATTTATACGAAAATTAAATCCAACCCATAAAACTTTAGACTTCAGCGGGCTCGAACTCAGGTCAGGCTTAGTAAAAATAATGAGTGTCCAAGTCTAGCCCATTGGAGCGGCCTCAGGCCAGAAGGGTAATCTTGGCAAGCCCCTTCCTAGATAATTGGGGGCCTATGAGCTAGGTAAAAAAAAGACAGTATAAGTGTTGAAATTTTACTTTTTTTTATTATTCTTTCTAAGAAATATTTCAAATACATTAAATTCCACGTTATAATATAGAAAATAAGATAAGACTAAAAAAATTAAATATCGAAATGATAATACAAAACAATGTTTAGAGCAATTCTAGCTGCAAAATCGCCAATAATAATATCTACTCAATATTCTCTAACGTATTTTTTCAATAGACAATGCCATTTAATCTTCTAGTTTGGAGGTTCAATTCAAAAAGAAAGAGTTGATGAGAAATAATAACAGTGTCAATAGTGTTATGGAGTCTTCTGACTTCCGTCAAGGAAAAAAAATAACAGTGATAATAGTGTTAAAAATGCTACTGAAATAAGTGTTAAATCTTCTAACTAAGATTTGTCATATTTTAATATAATAAACTTAAAACAAATCAAAATAAGTGGTCCATTATTACTGGTATAATCACGCATAATCTGTTACTACGATTTGTATTTTTAATTGAACAAATGAATTTAAAAAATGCCATAATAAAAATGTGCCATTTATTAAAACTCTAATTATAGGATCTTGGACGGTCGCCACAATTGCGTATAGAGGTGAGCAGAACTAAATTAAAATTTAAATTTAAATTAAAATTAAAATAAATTAAATCAAATTTACTTTAATTTAATTTTAAATTATAAAAATATAATATTTCAGTTTGGGTTAATTTTAATTTTAGTTTGATTTTCAATTTTTATAAAAAGAATCAAACGAAACCAAATTAATTAATAAAATTTAAAAATGTTAAAATTCTAGAACTCTTGAGGGACTGGAATTATAAAAAAGAAAGTAAAAGTTTATATATATATATATGAATATAATACTTATTATTCTCAATAAACAAAACCCTGATTATTCTCATGTACTTTTTCTTATTCTCATATTATTGACGGCTCTTTCCAAGTATTCTTTCTACTCTGTTCTCCCAAAGTTTTAATTGTCTTTTGGCTATTGGTTTTTGCTTGTTCTGTTCCAAGGTATTATTTAGATTTTTGTTTTCTTTAATTCATTAAATTCCATATGCGTACAACTACTACATGAAATTGTATTATAAATTGAGATTTGGATTTTTTAAAGTTCAACTCTCTAAAATTATACATTTCAATCAATTTCAACCATCCATTGAGTTTTAATTGTTCAGATTTTATTATACTGTGGACCTCATAACTTACTAAAACTAAATCTAAACCATTAAAAATCGATGGAATTGAAATTAACTAAAATATAAAAAATTTGAATTCTAAAAAATTCAAATGCTATAAACTGACATTACGTGTGTTTTCTCTACACATGGCTGACTTTTCTCTGTTTATTGTTTACTATCATGAATACTTTAATATATCGATTGTCTTATTATATACTATCCGTTGAAAATCAATTAAAAACACCTATTTACAATTGTACATTCCTATGTTATTGATTCTGTTTTAACCAAATTGAACTCAAAGTTTGAATCAAATCAAACATAATTTAGTTTGGTTTTAGTTTTTATTTTTCTTAAAATTTGATTTCGGTTCGGTTTGAATCGAATTGGTTTTTGAACTAAATTAGGATTTGCTCACCCCTAATTACACGCCTACACAACGGCCGACATCTTTAGTAGTTTATTTATTTCAACAATAGTCTTATCACACAAGTAAAAATAGATAATTAAGTGAAAAATTATTCTACACTAACTTATCTATTTTCTTTTTCCTATATGATGTGGCATAAAAATGTTGAACATTATCTATTTAATCTTCTAGATGTGGACGATCGGATAGAAAGTCATGTCATTAACTTAATTAATATTGTAATGATTAATTTAAAATTTAAATGTTAGTTAGTTATGAAAGATAAAATTTAATAAATAATTAATTTTTTTATATTGCAATCTATTAAAAAATAGATAATTTACTGTAGTTAGTCACTTAAAATATATTATTTATTTTTAAAATTATTAACATATCATTAATATGATTATCTATTAATCCTAAAATTCATTATTTACTAATGATCATTGAACAAGTCTAATTCATATAGACCAAATACCATTTCGACCAAATGGGTTCTTTTTAACGTAAATACCATAGATCCCAGATAAAAAGTCCTTAGGCCGTGAAAGAGTTAATAATGTGCAATATTTCTAACTAAACAACATAGAATGGTAGAATATTAGGAATGAAAACAAGTTGAACCGGGACTGAATCTATATAAGTTTGATTCGGTTTGAAAATAAATATGATTGAGTTTAATTTGGCTTATAGCTCGTTGAGCCTTGAATATTTTAGCTCGGCTCGAGCTCATGGATAAATTTGGCTCGAGTTGGCGAGCTTACGATCCTAAACGAGTCTTATTTATCCGATAAATCTTTTGTATATTATTTCTAGATAGACACTATTTATCAAATTAAAATTCAAAAAGACAGATTCTTTTTATATCAGATGATTAGGCTATGGTTTTTGAGAAGTAATAGAATTAGAATAGGAATACAACTTGTTTAAGGATAATTAGAACTAATTATTATCCGATAGACAACTTTCTTCAATATTATCGAAATCGGACCGGACATCAAACTGATGAATGCAACGGTCGATTTTTATGGTTCAACATTATTCAATCACGGTTGTGGTTCAACCGTAATTTTTTTTTTGAACCGGCCGATTCAATCACATTTTAATAACATTGACTTTTTCTTTATTAAAATATTTAAAATTAAAACTAACATATCGTATTTTTATGAATATATAGAAAATTAATAATATTATAAAGTAATGAAAAATTATACGAGCCTGTTTGTGAGCTTTCAAACCGTAAAAAGCTCAACTTGACTCATTAATATCTAGAGTCGAACTCGAACTCAAGCCTGAATTTTATCAAATCAATCTTTGACCGAACTTTAACTAAATCACTCGCAAACTTTTCCACTCCATTGAAAACCTATAACATACAGTAGACTACGAGACCAAAATAGTGCAATAGATCTCAAAAGTGAATCACAAAGTCCAAAAGTTCACATCAAATGACTCATACTTCAATATAATATCCATTTTATTTGAGGAAGCGTTTTCTATGAACCCCCGTCATTTGTTTGATTGAATTCAGAACTGACTAACTAATTAACTAAACTATCTCAATACAAGATTAAAATCAAATATTTTTTCTAAAATAATGAAAGAGAGACGGGAAGGAACTAAATAATGCCTATTAAAATAATGGGTTAAAAAATTCACCATTCTTTAGCTTTAGATTATAATTGAGTAAAGTAATGACTCATTAAACTGTCCGAACTTCTTTTATTGTAAAGACACTACACATCAGATTCAATTGGAAACAACCTCTTTATAATTATAGAGGTAAGGTTGCGTACACCTGACCACCTACCTCGTGCAGGATCCTTCTTAAGCATTAGAGTAATGTTGTTCTTGTTGTAGACAGAGGTAACTATATAATTAGCAATTAGAAAAATGTTAATCCTATAGAAATTGATCTCTCTTGAACTTGTGTATAAGTTATGATCAACAAAAAGTGTTTAATACAAAATTCCCATTTTAATCATCATTCTCTTAATCTAAACCCAACTACAAAATATTTCATACCAAGCTAATAAAAATTTCCCAAACCAACAAAACTTCAACAGTATTTTAACTATGAAATCTCTTAATTGCATTAAAAAAGGACAATCAATTTTTCGGAGTTGCCCCACAAAATTGAAGAAAACTTCTGAAAAACAGAAAACAAAAAAATATACTCACCCCAGAAAAGAGATCAAAACAAGCTGTATAACCAGCTTCAAAGTGAGTTCCTTAGGCCATTTGCTTCTGCAAAAAATTAAAAAAAAAATCTTAATCATAATTTCAGAAAAAAAAAGCAGAAACAGAATGCAAAAATTACTATACCTTTCAAAGAAATAGGCAAAAGGAGTTGTAAGTAGGAAGGTAGCAAGAGTAGAGAAAATAACAATAGTAAAAGGTGTAAATCTAATAGACATTAAATAACTCAAAAAGACAGAGTTTCCAGCATATACAAATTGAACCCCTACTAATCCCCCTATTATTCCTATTTCCTCCATCATCTCCCTTTTCATGTATTTTTTCATTTCCTCCTTATAATTATACATTTTTTTTCAACTAACACCAACAACTACACCAAATTCCAAAAAATAAAACCTTGATGGCCTATTTTCCCTCTTTTCTGCCCACCCTTTTGCTTTTCCTTCAAAAGGGTAAAAAAAAGGCTCAATTTACTCTCTCTGAAATTCTTTCTACTCACCCACCACAAATCCCAGATTCTGGCCTTTTTTAGCAGAAAAAATATGATTAATGTGATTTTGGGACAAATTTGAAGCTAAGAGAACGAGAGCTAATGCTGAAAAATAAGAAGTAAGGGATATGATTTCTAGCAGTGCATGTGTGATGTCCCATATAAGCTATAGTTTGTTTAATTTTATATATTGGACCAACCTACCTTTCCTTCCCTCTGTATTCTCTGAACTACTTTTTTTTTCTCTTGGGATATTTTTGATTTTTAGTTAAGCTTGCTTTACTTTTGGCTTGATGGGTAATTCTTGTATAACTTGTAGTCAAATTAAGGGAACTTTTGAATTTTAAGTACTTATGAGTTACGATGACTGTACATGGAAAAGAGATGAGTGTGGAACATGTATAAGAAATGTAGTTGATTCCTCCATTTTTCTTGGACCGGCACGTATCTCTTTTTTTTTTTAAAAAACCCCGAAAGAACATTGTGTTCCTTCAAAGGCTAAAAGTTTGGAGCAGGTGAAAATTTCGGGGCGGAGTCCTCAGGTAGGCTGGTTTCCCCGCTTACCTACAAAACACCTACCCCTCTTTTATTAAATAAAAATCAACTCACGGTCTCAAGGCGAGAACATGAGTAAATCAATTACACGAGAGTAGCAAGTTCGGGAAAATAAATACATCAGAAGTAACAAAATTAACATCCCGCCTCCTAGTTTTAAAGATGAACGAACATAAATGAATGCATAATCCAATAATGTCTTCTGAGCCCATCCTGCCTTCGAAAACAAATTTATTCCTTCGTTTCCATAGTGCCCAAGTAATTAAGAACCATAGCGCCGTTCCGAACTCTGTACCCCTTCCATCAGCAAAGAAGCCGCGCCACATGGCTAGAAAATCCACCGCCTTCCACGGTATAAGCATCGAGATACCGAGCAATCTCATCACCTGCGTCCACACCTTATAGCTGTTACTGCAATGGAGCAGGGCGTGATCCATAGTCTCCTCCAAATCACAAAATGGGCATTGACCGTCCGTTATAGATTGGCAGCCCCGGAGGAAAAGGAACATTTTTGTTGGTAATCTTCCTTGAAAAACAAGCCACCCAAAGAAGCAAACTTTAGGGGTCACACATGCCTCCCATATTACAGAAAATTCGAGCCTCGGCTTTGGCCATTTTGGCGAACTATAGTAGCCAATACAAAAGGAGCTTGTCGTGTATTCCTTCTTCTCCCCCACCTCCCACATAAACCTATCAGCCGTCCCTGAAAAGATAGGTTGTCGTTGACCCTGCCCCAACTCGTTGTCACCCTCTAGAAACAAGCTCGGACAGCTTATACCGATCCAATTTCGAAGTTCCGCACCTCTCTCCTGTCCTGAAATCCTTAAGTTCCGTTTCCAAAAAGGCCGCAAAAAGGCCGATGACCCGAAAAGATAATGACACCCCTCGGCCACCGAACACGATTTCCTATTACACAATCGGTATAGGTCAGGGAACAAGACCGCCAACTCCGAATTCACCGTCCAGTTGTCATGCCAGAATGAGCAATTTTCCCCACTTCCAATAGCAACCCGAGTGCTCGACCTAAAAAATTTCCACCACTCCCCACCTCTAATACAACATGCTATAATTCCTCTCCAAGTATGTGACAATGTAGATGAATCATAGTTTCCAATGGACCACCATGAATCAAACCCGTATCGTCTAACGCAAATCTCGTACCATAATGACCCATGATCAGCACTCCTAACCTTCCATACCCACTTCATCAACAAACTACAATTAACCAACTTTAAGTTCCTAATGTAGAGGCCCCCAAGATTTTTGGGTAGGACAATCGTCGCCCAACTAACCTTACTAATGCCTGTAGTAGTTGAATCACCCCTCCACAAAAAATTCCGCATCAGCTGCTCAAGTTTCGTAATTACCGCTCCTGGCATTTTATTCAATGATAACAAAAAGATTGGAAGAGATGATAATACCGATTTCACAAGCACCATTCGTCCCGTATAGGATAAACATTGTCCTTTCCAACTCGCTAATCGACTCTGAAACTTGCTTATCAATGGGTTCCAAGCGAAAACGGGAACACGCCTAACGCTGAGAGGGGTTCCCAGATAGGTGATCGGAAAGTTCTCCACTCGACATCCCAGGACTCCTGCACAAGATGAAACGACCGTCTCTTGTACATGAATACCCATAATAGAGCTCTTATTAAAATTGATTTTCAGGCCTGAAATCAACTCAAAACATCACAAAATTCTAACAAAAATGGGTAATAGAGACTCATCGGCCGGTAAAAAGCATAGCGTATCATCAGCAAATTGCAGGATAGACATGTCCTTCTCTGATCCGTCAACCCGAAAGCCCGATAAAAGTCTAATTCGAATACTCTCCTCAAACATTAGTTTCAGTCCCTCCTCAAACCGGCACGTATCTCTGTATTGGTGTAATATTGGCTGTTTAAAATTTAGGCCCTCCTTCACATATTATTAGTAATCAATTGGACTTGCCCACCTCCATGGACATTTCAATGGTTCATACACACTCACACAACCAATATAGGGTCATGTCAATGAATACCGAGGACAATACATAACTTCAAATTAATATAATGTCATTCTAAATTATGGTGAATTTGCTTTTGAATTTTACCTTAAAACTTATATGAATATTTATACTTATATGCTAATATTTTTCTTAATTATAATCAAATTAGATATTTATTCGTCCCAACAATTATAACATATACTCGTACGTTAGCTATAAATTAGTAATTATTATTGTTTTATATTAGAAGAAGACGATTAGAAACATACACAAACATATATATATATATATATATATATATATATGGATTTGGATTTCAACTGCAGAGAACATTTAGTACATTACAGTCATTAATTTCATAATGGATGACTGTAATTTTTTTAAATAAAAAATAATTAATTAGTTTTTAAAAAAATTATGGCCATTTGGATGGCCATAATTTTAAAATATTCTCTCCATTTGAAATTCTAACGACAGAGAATCCAAATCATATATATATATATATATATATGAATGGCCATCACAATTACAAGAAGGCCAACACGTCCGATGTTTTTGTTGGTGAAGTAATAATCAGGGCTTTTTGTTTGTTTATTTATTTTATAAAATTGGTTAGTAAGTTACTACGACGTGATGTTGGCGTCTTTATTGTAAGATTCAACAGCCTAACAACTTTCATATTAGAGGATAAGATGGAGAAAGCCTAAACTAAAAAACCAAAACACATAAGAAAAGGTGTATGCATGGGTAATTAAGTGGTAACATAACAATGGACAACAATTATATAAAGGTGGGGTAAAATTTTAGAGTAAAATTTACACAATTGTAATCTTCCGTTCCGTACGAATTAAAAATTTTATTTTACTCTTTTGTATTATTAGGCTTAATTAATACCTTCCATTTTAAAATTAATATTTTAAAAGGCGCTAGCGTTAGTCTGACAGTTGGAGCTTTAAAACATTTAGACAGGATCAGGACGGAGCCTAAGCAAAACCTTGACGGATTTATTTTTTATTTTTAAAATATTTATAAATATATAAAAATATAAATTCAATTAACAAATAAATTATAATAATATAAAATATAAAAAAAATATAATTAGACTATGTTTTAAAAATAGTGTTCTGAAAAATTTCGCTTAGGCCGATTTTTAAAACACAAAACCCCACCTAGGACCGCCTAGCCCTATCTAAATTGATCAACCACCTTAAACTGCCCGACTACCTAAAATCACAACGATATTATGAAAAATCTCACTTAATCCAATTTTTAAATCACTATTTAAAATGAAAAGTATGAATTAAAATACACATTTTACTCTATCTCATATGATATGATTAAGAGAGATTAGACAATTTACTGTAAATCAGCTCTAAAATTTTCAAATAATTATGCTTATCATATATAAGAATAAGGCCATATTCTTTTCAACTGATAAATAGATGAATTGAACTGAATAGTATTAAATTAAATTAAATTATATTGAAATTAAACTAAATAATACTAAAATTGAACTAAATGATATTAAAACTGAAAATACTAAAATTAAAAAATTCTGAAACTGAAACTGAAACTGAATTATAATTAATAATATAAATCATAATTTTAAAATATTATAATTTATCAACATCATAATTAATAACATTTTAAATAATATTTTATAATAATAATAAAATATATCATTATAAATTACTATTATTATATATTATATTTTATTATAATTATTATTATAAATATTACCTTACTATTTTAATTATTATTAAAATTTATAAAATATTGTTACTTTTATTTAATTTTTTATCTGTCCTATAAAATTATTTATTATAAAAATAATGATTAATAATTTTAAAAATAATATTATTGGTTACTTTTTTTTGTTATTTGTGATTACTAATACTGTAATAAAATCTTTATAAATTAATACTCGATACATTAATAACCTCAATAAAATTAATAATTTGTCCAGTCCCAACTTGGGACCAATACAAAATTGGACCTCAATCGATAAAATAATAAGATAATAACTTTTTTGAAATCTCAGTGTGTATATATTGATCCTAATGAAATTATAAATTAATAATTACTAAAAGATTTTAGATTCTAAGATTGTCTAGTAAAAAATGAATCTATAGCCACTTGTTCATCTTTAAATCTCCTCATTCCACTTAAAAGTTGGGGCATTGTCTTCTCGTATTACAACAAAAAATTTTGAAGAGTTGTTGCCACTTGTAGTGCTTCTTTCCGAGTGACCAGTTCCAAAGCTATTGAATCATCCTCAACTTTGTCATCGACCGGATTTTGAATGGTATCCGCCACAATTTCTTCAATGCTTTGAACCTCGTAACATTCATTATTTCACCAGGATAATCTAGCAAGTGATTCACATCCATTTTGTGCTGATAATGCATACCCGTAATCAAGTCATACGTAAAACCTCTTTGAATTAATAAATTATTAATTTATCGATATAATAATATCTCGCTAAATTAATAAAATATCTCAATCCCGACATTATTAATTTATAGATGTTTTATTGTAATTAATAATATTTATATAATGTATAAATAGAAATGAACTGAAATTGAAATTGAAAAGATGTTATCATTAATATTCATTGCTTTTTATTATTTATGAATAATAATATAAATTAATAATATTAATTTAATATATAAACTGAAACTTAATACTAAATGCTGAATACTGAATACTGAAATTGAACTAAATTAAATGATACTGAACTGAACTGAATAAAAAATAAGTTGAAAATAACAGAGTTAGACCCTCTCAAACCAAAGAGTTGAGGATGCAGGACACGACCACACGTGCTCCTGTAAGTCAATATTAATTATGTTTTGTCTGTATGTTTGTCGGAAGCCTGGGCTTGGGCCTGGGCCTGGGCGTAGTGTTGCTAATGCTAAACAACTCCCCTTTATTTTAAGGTGCAATTGACTTGTATGATTTTAAGGTATACGGTTTGGATGCTTAAAAGATGCAAAGAAGAACCTTAGTGAGTGTGTGCTTTGCCTTTTACATTTTCTACAACCGATGTCGTTAAATCGTTGTTCTTGGAGGCTTCTGCAGAGAGGGTCTTTTGGACCTACAAAACATTAAGGTGGACTGGGTTGGGGTTTTAACAAAACCTCTCTGATGCTTAAGTTAGTTATTAAGAAGAGGAAAGAACGTTGGTGACTATGGTGCATTGGATGAAACCGCCTATCAATTGGGTGAAACTCAATGTTGATGGTGCCTCAAATGGATCATCAGGAACTATTGGAGAGGGTGGTATCATTCGCGATCACACAGGTGCATGGCAAGTTGGATTTACTCAAAACATTGGAAATGGTAACTCAAGTCCAGCTGAGACTTGGGCCGTTTACACAAGTCTGCAGCTTGTTATGTCTATGAGACTTTCTAAAGTTATAATCGAATCTGATTCTCTTGAGCTTGTGAGAGCTTGTGAACCTTCTCAAAGACCCCTGCACTATTTCTTTGGAGCACCCTTTGTATAATCTACTGCACTCCATTACTGTGTTGCTTGAGAAGCTGTCCAATCCACAGATAGTTCATTATTATAGAGAGGCAATGTTAGGCCCAATAATAGATTACAAGAAAAATAATAGCAGCAGAATAAAAGACACGCAGATTTTTACGTGGAAACCCCAAATGAATTAGGGAAAAACCACGGGACCAACTCCGAATAATTCTTGCACTATGAAAATAACAGTAGGTACACCAAGAGATTACAAAATAGTGGCACTCAAGTGTTTCCCAAAACCTCACTATTTTCTCTCTTACCCAGCTCTTAGGAACCCTTTTCCTAAGGCTCTCTATATAGATGACATTTTTATCTGTGTTTCTTCTCTCTTGCTCTCTGCTCTCTCGTTTTGATCTGCTCTTAAAATGAGCAAAACCCTCCTCTATTTATAGGAGATTCAAAACGCTTATGGCCGAATTGTGCACAGTAATTTTACTGTACACTTTTTGAAAAAAATTTCTGCCGACCTGCCTCTTTTTCCTTTTTCATTTTTTTAAATTTAATTAATTTAGTGGGTCCCACCATACGGAGGGACACCACTCAACAAATCTCCCCCTCCCGACTACATTGTGGGACTCTCCATCCCGGCTGCTTCAACGCAGTGGTCGAACTTTTCTTTTGGTACAACCTGTGTCAGCATATCAACATCATCATTTTTTGTATGAATCTTCTGCAACTTAAACTCTTTTTCTTCAATGGCAAGTTTGAGCCAATGATACCTTACATCAATATGTTTCGTCCGTGCATGGTACATAGTATTTTTGCTCAAGTCTAATGCACTTTGACTATCACAATAAACTGCGTATTCTTCTTATTGCACACCCAATTCAGTAAAGAATTGCTTTAACCAAAGCATTTCCTTTCCTGCTTCACTGCTGCAATGTACTCTACTTCAGTTGTTGATAACGAAACATATTTTTGTAACCATGACTGCCATGAAATAGCTCCCCTTGAGAATGTAAATAAGTAACCCGATGTAGATTTTCTTTCATCAAAGTCACCAGCCATATCTGCATCTGTGTAACCAATAAGTGCAGATTTTCCAACTCCAAAAGTTAAAAATAACTTTGAAGTTCCTCTTAGGTATCTGAAGATCCATTTTACTGCTTCCCAATGTGTCTTTTGGGGATTTGACAAGAATCTACTCACAACTCCAACTGCATGAGCGATGTCTGGTCTCGTACACACTATTGCATACATCAAACTGCCGACCGCTGAAGAATATGGAACATTTGACATATCTTCTTTATTTTTCTCTGTTGAAGGGTAGGATTTCTTACTCAACTTGAAATGAGCGGCAAGTGGAGTGCTAACTGGTTTAGCATTCTTCATATTGAACCTTTCTAGTACCCGTTCAATATATTTTTCTTGCGATAACCATAGCCTGCTGGACCTTCCATCTCGGGTAATCTCCATTCCAAGAATTCGCCTTACCGGTCCCAAATCCTTCATGTCAAACGCCTTAGACAAATCACACTTTAACTTACTAATCATTTTGGCATCTGGTCCAACGATAAGCATATCATCAACATATAAGAGAAGAATGATAAATTTTCCATCAAGGAATTTCTGGACGCATACACATGGATCAGCTTCTGTCCTCTTGTATCCTTAATTCATCATGAAGGAATCAAACCTTTTATACCATTGTTGGGGAGCTTTTTTTTAACCCATACAAACTTTTCTTCAAGTGACAAACCATGTCCTCATTTCCCTTGACCTTGAAACCTTCTGGTTGTTGCATATAAATTTCTTCTTCTACATCCCCATGCAAGAACGCGGTCTTTACATTAAGCTGTTCTAACTCAAGGTTCAAGCTGGCTACAAGACCTAGCACAACTCGAATGGAACTCATTTTCACAACTGGTGAAAAAATCTCGTCAAAGTCGATACCTTTCTTTTGAGCAAAGCCTTTGACAACCAATCGAGCTTTGAATATTACTAGGTTTCCATCATCTTTCTTCAGCTTGTACAAACATTTGTTCTTGAGTGTTCTCTTCCCTTTAGGAAGTTTCACCAGCTCGTAAGTGTCATTCTTCTTGAAAGAATTCATCTCCTCTTGCTTGGCCTTCATCCAACAATCTTTATATTTACAAGATTTCACATATTGGAAGCTTTCAGGCTCCCCCTCATCAGTGATTAAAATATAATCAAAACTGAAGTATTTTGTAGATGGTTAGCATTCTCTGATTGACCTCCTTAATTAAGGTTCTTCTTCTGGTAGAATGGGGTTCTCTGGCTCCCCCTGCTCAATACCCTATTCATTCATATTTTCATCTATAATCGTATCTTGATCCCTCACAACTGGCTCTTCTTCTCCATCTTGTCCTGATTGATGCATTCTTCTTTCTGTGGCATCATCTGATAGAATGCTCTCTGGTGTAATATCGATAACACCGTCACTCGTAGATCTTTCACCGATGATATCATTCTTATGAAATACAAGAAAGTATCTTCTTCCTCCAATGGATTCTGTATCCATGGGACCACAAACGTCAGAGTGTACCAACTCTAACTTATTATTTCTCCTTTTAGAGCTTTTTTGAAATGAAACTCGATGTTGCTTCCCAGATAAATAGTGATCACACAGGTTAATTTTTCCTTTGGCTAATGGAATGAGGGACTTCTTAGCCAGTATATTCAACCCTTTGTCACTAACATGCGCCAGTTGCCTATGCCATAAATTTAGTGAAGCATCATCTCTAACTGTATTCAGTTGACCCGCACATATTATTGCATGCGTTTTGTATAGCGAGCAACACAATCTTCCTTTCGCCGCCACCAACGATCCTTTGGTGAGTTTCCAATTTCTATCGCCATTATGATTATGATAACCTTCCTTGTCCAATACACTAACAGACAATAGGTTCAACCGAAGATCTGGAACGTGTCACATATTTTTAAGTGTTAATGTGCATCCGACACTTGTCTTCACGCAGATGTCGCCGATTCCCACCATTTGCGAGACACTATTATTTCCCATTTTAATAGTACTATAATCGCCCGCTTTATAGGTTGAGAAGTATTCCCTTTTTGGAACACAGTGGTATGAGGCACCATAATCTACAATCCACTCAGTATCTGCATCTCTAACATGACAACAATCTGCATCATGAGATACTAAAGCCACCTCTCCATCTTCTATTGTGACTGCAGCAGATGTGTTTTTGTCATCATCATGCCTTCGATTTGCATTCTCTTATTTAAAGAAACTGCAGTTCCTTTTGAGATGATCCTGCTTTCCACAGTGGTAGCATGACCTCTTCTGTCGGGACTTGGATCTATCTTTTGATTTTCCATTCCCACGACCTCTACTCTTGCTTCGACCCCTGTTTTCCGTGACAAGGGCTTGTGAACTGGTACTAGCAACGTCTCTTCTACAAAGTTCTTCATTAAGTATGCTATTCTTTACCATAGACATTGTTGCCACACCATTTAGAGCTGAGTTACTCAGTGATACAACAAGAGTATCCCGGCTATCTGGTAGAGTTCCCATCAAAAGACATGCTTGCATCTCATCATCCAAGGACATACCGGTGACTGCTAACTCACTTATGAATCCTTCAAAGTCGTTCAGGTGTTGTGTGATTGATCGTCCCTCTGTCAGTTTCAAGTTCATGACTTTGCGAATCATGAAGACTTTTCCTTAAGCATTTTTAGCCTCGTACATATCCTCTAGCTTCTTCCAGAGAACTTTGGGATCTATTTCGTTCCTCATGTGGTTATACAGGCTAGCATCTATCCATTGGCGTATTGTACCCAATGTCTGCTTCTTCAACTTTATCCACTGCTGTTCTTTCACATCCTTTGACTTTGCGTCGTCACCCTTAATTGGATCATACAAATCTTTGTAATTGAGGTAGTCCTCCATTCTGGATTTTCACATTGAATAATTTGTATCCGTCAATTTCATCATTACACCGTCATTCGTCATGTCGAAACTTTAAAAATGGCAAAATTTTACTAATCACGGATTTTATTATTCACATAAATAGTGATTGTATATGTGAATAGTATCGTATACACAAATAATACTTGTATATTGGAATAGTAATAGCATGCCTCCCGTATACTTAAATAATATTATTCATAAGATGATCGAATATGAATAGTATTATATATGAATACTGTTATTTAAGTTACTATTTTACTATTTACTCAAATTATGTATCTGCGATGGTTTTTTGAACGGATTGTGCCACCGGATTTATCGTAATTTTCTCGTCGTCGTGGTATATTTATTTTTGAAAAATATATCCATGGATTTTACTGATAAAACAACCTTTGGCTCTGGTACCACTTGTTAGGCCCAATAATAGATTACGACAAAAATAATAGCAGCAGAATAAAAGACACGCAGATTTTTACGTGGAAACCCCAAATGAATTAGGGAAAAACCAAGGGACCAACTCCGAATAATTCTTCCACTATGAAAATAATAGTAGGTACACCAAGAGATTATAAAATAGTGGCACTCAAGTGTTTCCCAAAACCTCACTATTTTCTCTCTTATCCAGCTCTTAGGAACCCTTTTCCTAAGGCTCTCTACACAGATTACATTTTTATCTGTGTCTCTTCTCTCTTGCTCTCTGCTCTCTCTTTTTTGATCTGCTCTTAAAATGAGCAAAACCCTCCTCTATTTATAGGAGATTAAAAACGCGTATGGCCGAATTGTGTACAATAATTTTACTGTGTAACTTTTTAAAAAAAAATTCTGCCGACCTGCCTCTTTTTTTTTTTTTTTTAAATTAATTAATTTAATGGATCCCGCCATAAGGAGGGACACCACTCAACAGGCAAATTATTGCGCGGACTTCCTGGCTCGGCTAGCGAAACAATCAAACATGGGTGTTAATTACATTGATAAGCCTCCTCTGGGAATTATACAGCTGATGGAATGGGATTGTAGGGGTAGAGCTTGCCCCCGCTTGAATTCTGAGCAGTTGGATTCTTCCATGTAGTCTATGGACGACCTTTTCTTTTTTGTTTTTATTCTGTATCTTTTTTTCCTTTTGTTAAAGATGCAGATGAGTGATGATGATGGTGGTGGGGTCTATGGTCAAAATTTCCTATTGGACATAGGGTGGCTCCTAAGTTGTAGGGTGACAAGGTGTTCTCATTGAGGGGGTGAGACCTGTGGCACTATTTGGCTTGTTATCACCACCATTACTTTTTAGTTATTTTAAAGACAAAAATTATAAGTACATGTGCTAGATTCCAGAGATGGTGAATTGCTAGACAAAGAGGAGCTAGGTCAGGTTGCCAAAGTAGATACACTGATGCCTAAACGAGAGTATTTTGGTGATGACATGTATATAGAAATATACAGAGAATAGAAAGATTAGTTTTATCATGTTGTTTGGTTGTTTTCTTTACTATATCGAGGCATAATTGTCTTTGCCATGAGTCATCCGATTCCTAGATTGGACTTGGCCTAAATTTGACAGCGGCGTCTTGTTGAGCTTTGTGATTCTCTATCTGATTTGATGTAATTTGAATGCCAATAGATAAAAGTTATCAAAGTAGCAAAATGTTAGAGTAAACCATACATAATTTGAAATGAAAAATTGTATATACCAAACCAACGGTCTAGAAAAAACGTTAACTAAGAATTTGAGAGCGAGAGCTGAGTGGTGTTGAGTTGCCGGGCATTCACAACTAACCAAATATTGGTAACAAAAGCTATGCAAAGATCTCCCTTGTCCAAACTGCAAAACCGAAATCCTCATGCCGATAAACTTTTCTCCAACAATATTAGCGGCCGCCTTTCAACCTTAGACAATAATGTCGATCAATCCACCCAATCCACTCTCGTCGCTATGCTTGCCCGCACCAACCCCGATCGAGAGCTGGCACTGTACAAGGCCTCAAAATCCCTTGTTTCTCCCAATAAACCTGACGAATACTCTCTTGTTCACATCCTTCGAGCTTCCACCGATCTGGGCTTTCACTCTTATTCCCTACAGCTTCACAATTTCATTTTTAAATCTGGTTTTGGCCCCAATTTGTCTGTTTCCGCTGCTTTGCTCAGGTTTTATGCAAAATCAGGGTCAGTAAATGATGCGCACCAGCTGTTTGTTGAAATTCCTCAACCAGATATAATTTCATGGAATACCTTGATTTCTGCATACTTGCGATCAGGGAAGTACAGGAAATCGTTGGATATGTTTCTTGAATTAGATAGTTCTGATTCTTTTCCGGATTCATACTCGTTTACAGCGGCGCTGTCTGCTTGTGGCCATACAGTTATGCTGCAGCTTGGCAAGTCAATTCACTGCAAGGTCTTGAAATATGGCCTGGAATGTAATGTTGTTGTTGGGAATTGCTTGATTGACATGTATGGGAAGTGTGCTTCCCTTGAGGAGGCAATATGCGCTTTTGATGAAATTATCAACAAGGACATAATTTCTTGGAATTCAGTTATAGCAGCAAGTGCTAGGACTGGAAGACTTGAATTGGCACACAGATTTTTCTCTCAGTTGCCAAAGCCTGACACAATCTCATATAACCAAATGATTAATGGCATTGCTGAGTTTGGCAATATAGAGGACGCCATTGTGATTTTGTCACGAATGCCAAACCCGAATTCATCTTCGTGGAATTCGATCATAACAGCATGTGTGAATAGAAATCTAGCTGAAAAGGCCTTTGAATATTTTGTCAAAATGCATTCAAGCAACATTGAATTGAATGAGTATACTTATTCAGTACTTTTGAGTGGTGTTGCTGGTCTAGCTGCTTTAGTACATGGAATGCCGATCCACTGCTGCACTGTAAAAGGCGGACTGGACACATCTGTAGTTGTAGGGAGTGCTTTAATTGACATGTATTTCAAATGTGGGCAAGTCAAGAATGCCGAAGCAATATTTCAATCAATGCCTCGAAAAAACTTGATTACATGGAACGCCGTGATCTCAGGCTATGCACACAACAGCGACTCAAATAACGTGATCATCCATTTCGAGAAGCTGAAAATGGAAAACGATTTGAAGCCTGACTGGGTAACGTTTCTTAACGTTATCACTGCATGCTCAGAGGCAGATGTGTCATTGCAGAAGGCAACTGGGTACTTTGAGTCAATGGCCAATGATTATGGGGTTGAACCGACAGTTGAGCACTGTTGTTCAATGATTCGGGTTATGGGACAGAAAGGGAAGGTTTTGCAGGCAAGGAAGATGATATATGAACTAGGATTTGGGTCATTTGGGGTTGTTTGGAAGGCATTGCTTGGTGCCTGTGGAAGTTGTAGGAATTTGAAGGTAGCAAAAGTTGCAGCAGCAAAGGTGATTCAGTTAGAGGGGGGTGGTGATTATGTTTATGTGATGATGTCGAACATTTTAGCGACTTATGGAAGATGGAGTGAGGTGAGCAAAGTGAGAAAGGTGATGAATGATAGAGGGGTGAGAAAAGAAGTTGGTTGTAGTTGGATTGAGGTGGAAAGGGCTGCTCCATAGTCTATTCTATATTTAAAAATAAATAAATAAATTTACCCAATTGTTTGAAAGAAAAATTGTCATCCTACCAGAATATAATTCGAACCTAGAACCTCTAGAAACCATAAGTTCAGTCTTAGCATTTGTCTTGGATGGAGCTTGATTGGGTTGACTTGTGCAACATTTTAGACAGGATTTGTGTGATGGTAAACATCAATTTAGGGTTAGTTTGATTGTGCTTTTTCAGCCTGATTTTCTAAAAAACTCAATTTTCAAGCTTTTCCTATAAGCAATGGATTTGATTTGAAAAAAATAAATAAAACAGCTCCTAATTAATTAACATAAATGATCAAAATGTATTATTCAAAGTTAAAATATGAAGAGCTTGAAAAACAATATATCAAATTGGGCATGTGCAGTGTATAAGCAAATTTTGATGATCTATTGAGTATTGCAAAGGAGGCTAAATCTCTCTCACGTGCTTGATGCAGTTTGTGAATTAGCATTATGAATATATTTCATTCATAATGTATTCAGACTTGTATTTGACGTAATTGTCAATATGATTGGATGCATTATAAACGTGAACCATATATTTACGACAATAACACCCCAATCTTTTTAATAAATCTCTACATAAGCAATCAAATGCAGACAAAATGTATCACAAATAGATAAATTCTTCTTAGTACAATAACAAAAATTTTGGGCATTTATTCCATTTTCAAGGCCATTTTGCTTTGCTTCAATAGTAAGCAAATTCTTATCGCACGCATTTTGACTAAAATGTCAAAATTCCCCTTGTCTCGTGTTCTACACTAAGTTATTGTTGAAAATAAATCAATATCACTAAGCTACATCTCATAAGAAATGCTTCACTGTTAAGGAAGAATCGAAATCAGCTTCGCTGCTTTAAATGGTCCAACAACATATATAATTTGACAAAAAAAAAACAAAAGATAAGCTACTGAGCCGCCTTCTCCGTACATATCACGCCATAACGTTTTCAGCTGACATCACCTTGGAACAGACACACCAAGCTCTGAAGAAATCAAAAGATCAAATTCATATTCTTGGATCAGACAACACAGACAAACTTCAAATATACTCTAGTGTAGAAAATGTTTCAGCATTCCAGTGCAAGTTAGTTAGCTACTGATTTTTCAATTTTCTAAACTCAACTGGTGTTGTAATCCAGAAATTACTTTTCAATAATCTAATATTTTCATCAAATAGCAAACTCTCCAACAATCACGATACCGAACATTGCAAAATGTTTAAAGCCTTTGCAGCAACATCTTAAGTAATAGTTAATATTGTTTCAAGTCAAACACAGTAGGGTTGAAGACAGGACCCACCTCCAAAAACAGCACACAAATGTATCACGTGCCATCAATTCCATCTGGGAAAAGAAGCAGTCAAGTTACCATCTATTCTCATTTTACTAAATATTTGTTGATGTAAAGTTCAAGACTAAATTGTGATTTAAATGAAAAAAATCTATTGTGTCTCACTCCCTCTATTCCTTTCATTCTATTCCATATCTAAAAGCAAGGTGTTACAAACTTTTCCACCAAATTTGAAGAAGCTTACAGCCATAGCAACATAAAAAAGCAAGATGAAAAGTTACCATAACTTTCTGAAATCAAAAAAGATAAAACTAACTCAATTAGATTGCCTTCCATTTGTTGTTGTTGCCTAGGATTAAGTAATTTTTAAGGAAATTTATTGTATTTTCACTTGTTTGACAGACAGACTAATAGGTAGAAACATCTCGGCAACACTTTTGAATCCAAGACCATCACACAAGAGCTCAGGAATCAAATCACAACATTACTACACTATAACAAATGTTATACTTCCATTTCAATTAAACTAAATCCCTCACAAGTTTTTATTTTAAGGGCCGCCTCAAATTCTTAAAACAAATTACAGTTCAACGGTCTTGTATACACATTACAGGCACCGGGAAAGGAAAGTCCCCATTCTGGTATAACCAAACATTTTGAAACTACTAAGTAACAGTTTCATACTTGATAAAGATGCAGTGGGTCATAATTGTCAGATCCCCAGTTCAGTTCATTTGAAATTATGTGCCTGCAGGAACCAAATATTCCAGTCAGATTGTGTTAAACCTGATTAAAAATCTCCTCCCAAGTCCCCGCCTAAGAATCCCTACAGTTCTTCACTCCAAAACCATGGACAATCTAATAAATATAAAACAATCTCATTCCTTGGTTTGGTTGGCAGCCAATGTCTAATACCCTAATCAAACTGTTCAACAGTAACTTCAGCCTAGCTATACTTTAAAATCTGAAAATTCTCCCATTGAAATTTCAGCCTAAATTCTCCAACTCCAAAAATTCCTTTCCTTTTACAAACAATATTTTTATTCAGAGCTCTGGTTATTGCATAAATAAATGTTTCCTCTTTCTGAATCAGACTTTCAATGAAACAAAATTATCAATAAACCAAATAACAACGACAAATAAGATCCAATCTTGACAGAATCAGGCGAAAGCAAACATTTTTCAAACAGGTAAAGATGCAAATTCAGACAGTGGAACTAAAAATTAAGAATTCAGAACAATATTCAGGAAGGGAGACTAGTAAGGTCAATTTAGGAGAATAATAAAAACTACTCACACTCAAAAAGACAGAATAAAAAGCTATTAGAGGCCGGGGGAGGAGCAGCAGAGTGTACCCTGTGAGAGAGCTCGGCAACTCGATGTTGTGGTCAAGCAAGAAGTCATCCTAGCCACAGCCACCGCGCTATGCAGCGGCAGCAGTGACTGCGCGCATCCCAATTCAGACGGAGTCCTTCAAAAAATTAAATTCTATTCATGAACAAAACAAAATTCAAGCACACAGAACTAAATCAATTCGTTAACATATAAGCATTTACATGTACATACCTGGATGTGAAACGACGAGGAGAGGATAAAGAGGGGGGAGAAAATCGAGGAGCGGAAGGGGAAGAAATGGGAGATTTTGCAGAATTAGATCTGAAAGCAGATTTAATGGAAGACATTGATGATGTGGAAATGAATCTGCGGCAAGTAGAAGCCATAACTGGAGATGACCAGAGACGTCGAAATCAACCGGGAATTTTGATTTGCGGCGAACTAGTTTTAAGGGTTTATAGGGTTTTGAGGTATCGATGATATATGCGTTGTTTGGTTACAAGATTTTACAAGGTAGGGATAATATTGAATAAATCTCCATTTCCTTTTCATAAAGCATGTGACCCAAATATATTCTAAATTAATAAGAGCAAAACAAAATTACTAGAGATTAAAAATATTGTAAAATTATTACAAAAATCTAAAATCATTTATAATTTTTAACAATTCCATAGCCGGTAGAAAACTAGTTTATGAAGTAGCTATTTTCACATTGTTTACGTCAAATAAAAATTTTATGGGTATTGTTATAATTGTTTAAGTTATTTCAGATAAAAAGTTTCTATGCGAATAAATAATTATCAAGTACAACCAAACAAATACATAGATATAGTGTTTTATTTTAATTAGTGGCAGTGTCAGAATTTATCCACTACAGAGTTAAAATTTTGTTAAAAATTATACTAAATAAAAAAATATGATTAGAAAAAAAAGTCTTTCACTCTTTAGTCTTAATAATGCTGATTTTAAGAATGAGTGATTGTCCTTCTCCGATCCTTACTGTCCAGCCTAAAAGTGGACTTTTGATATCAAGGACAAAATAAAGAAAGTGTTTGATTGAACTTTAGATGCATAATAGCTAAACCAAAATACAAACTGTGTTGATAGAGCTAAAGTTGGTGTAGTTGACACTATAAAACATAAAATATACCTATAAACTCAACCAAGCCAACATGACATTTCAAAATAATTGAAAATTTTAATAACTGAGTTTATTTGTAAGTAGCTAATTCATACACATGTATGAAAAAGCTACTTGCTTTTTTAACTCACAGAAAGAAAGAATGGAAATGAAAAAATGAATGAAAGGAACTGCAGTTAAACCTTCTATATTATTAATTTTACTCCAACCAAAGTCAGTCTCATTAAATGAATTAAAAATAAGAAAGAAAAAGCGGGCTTTCATCTTCAACCACAAAATCTAAGTCAAGTTGAAGAGCAGGAGCTGCAAAGAGTTAAAGAGAGATCGATTTCTATGGGTTGCAAGCAGCCATAAGCGGCCTTAGATCTATTTCTCCTCCCTTAGTTTTGCGGCAGCGATGGTTACTTAGGCGAGTAAAGTCTCTAGAAAATTTTGAAATTTTCGATGGTCGCAGAGGCATCCGCCTTTAGTGCCCACCCTGAGATCCACCCCTAGTTTCAACAAAACTAAACATCTATCTCTAGAGTTGAAAAAAGTCAAAAACTATTATTTTAAGGGCATATTGAATTAAATCGTAAACCTATATTTAAGTAAATAAGTTGAATAAATTAATTATGCCAACTTCTTATAACATAGGACGTGTCGTATTGATCCATTTTATTTATGAGTTACGCGAATGTTAAACATACGTGTTGCAAAAGTATAACACAACACAAAGACGATAACATTGATAAGCACATCAAAGAATGTTTAAAAAAAAAGCACAATATAGTTTTCTATGTTATGTATCAAACAAAATAAGTCAATCAGTAGTATTTAATGTATAAGAAATTAAAATGAAATGTAGACAACCACATCCATCTTTTGATTGCAAATCTTTCGAGTGTGATATGACTCGTTTAATTTTTACTTAGTTTAAGGCACAATAACAATATAAAACTCTAATTAATTCGGTAATTTATCAGTGGAATACGAAATAGCAAATGGAAGGCCGCCAAAGATTATTGTGTTAACTGTTGTGAACAAAATGATACTTACTTTATTTTTTCTTTCAAAAATAAAATAAATTCAGTTTTTAGGTATATTATATATTAGTGGGCACAAACCCATTCCATACGTTTGGGTTGAAAACCAAATTATTTCAATTTTAATTAAAATCAATCCTAATCCCAAGTCAAACAAAAAAACTATGTTTCAAATAAAATGGTAAAGTCCATTCCTTCAAAAGAGAATAAAAGTCCATACATAGTGTCCTCTTTTGAAGCTTCTATTTTGGGTTACAAAATAAGAATTCATTTGGAACTGAAAATCTACCAGATGGGGAATAGTCAATTACAAATTTCATATGAACTGTTTTTCTGAGTTTATTTTATATATGGATTAATTTTTATCGAAGTTATATTGTGAAATTGAAGTGTATTAAAAATAATTTAAAAAGTACGAAGAATTATATGTTTCGCATATTTATATTTTAAGCATATCATCCATTTAAGGATAAATGTTTTCTGTTCAAAAATTAAAATTTTAGCCGTCATTGATTTGAGAATCTTTACCTTTTTAATTTGTAAGTTTGTTTGTTGAGGAGGGAGAAAAAAAATTTAACTAGCCTTTTTCTCTCTCCTATCCTTTTGTTTTCCTGTCTTTCTTTTTTTTTTTAATTTCAGAGTTTTTTTTAGAATAATTCGCATCAATTGCTTTCTTATCATCAACTATATGATCGTCTTCTTCGAACACGGATTTGTTACTACATATCTCAATCTCGATAGTTTTACAACTGGATTGGATCCATCCGCCTTTAGACAAGATACTTGTTGATCTTTCGCAGAAGACACCCACATCTATCTCCGAACAAGATCGTTTCAACTTTGGACTATTGGTTGATGTTATGGCTTAAGCAGTTTATGGTTATGGATGAATGGTTAGTTAGGGGTCAAGGAAATATATGTTGCAGCGGTTTATGTTTTCTGTTTTTGGATTAAGTCTTGCCTAAGGGCATGTGTTTGTCTTGCGTTGATAGCAAGTTTAGTTTGTTTGTGTTATTGTGAGCACGGGATTTTTCAGTCCCTCTCGCGAGACGATGATGACGTGTACCCGATTTTAATACCTCAAGATAAAAGTTCTCTTTAAAATTTTTATTACCAATATAATATTCCTTGCAAATTTTATACTTGGTAGAATCCAGTTCGGCGTGGCCAAATAACGCGTTCGGTAGGAGCTTGAATCAATGATTTACACCCAAATAATAAATATCCATTAAAATATCATTAAAATTCAAAAAGATGCATTTTGACCCACTTTAACTACTTTTAACCACCTTTTGCGACTTTTCAGGCTCCTGAACCAGCTGGCTGTCGGCATGCCAGAGTCTGATGCCACTAGCGGCTTCAGCCATGCCGCCGGCAGTATCACCATGTCGCCTGCGGCATCAGCCATATCGCCGGCAGCATGACCCGAAGCGGGTCCCTGCACAGACAGTCTTTCGGTCACTTTCGACAGAATTAGTCAAAAAGGTCTCGAAAACCATCCCAATTTGCCTATAAAAACACACCTTATGCTAAAATTAAAAGGGTAGCTGAAATTGGAAAATTGGGAGGCTGCAATTAGAAGAAAGAAGGCTGAAATTGAGAGAGAGAATAGATTTTAGTGAGATAAGAATTAGAAAAGGTAGGAAAAAGGATTCTAATCCATTTTTTCTGGTTTTTCTTCCTTGAACTCTCTGATTGTGAGCTTAAAATCAGTGGGTCTTTAAGTTAAAATCAACTTGATACGATTTAGAGACCTAAAAACTCTTAAATTGACTACTGAATCATCTTTACAATCTCCCCGAAGGTGTTTCTTTTCAGTTCACGAAGAGTTGGATTCACGACCCCGAGGTGAAAATTCTGAGTCTCATAGCTCTTTAGCATTAATATTATTGATTTGTGCTGATTCTTGTTGATTTGTATTCATTTTTGGGTTTTCGGTCATTTTTTACTGCCGCCCGCTGCTGCTGCAATAAATTGAGGTTGCCGGAGACATATGATGTCACCGACGGTATCACCCATGTTGCCAGAGACATCACTGATACCGCCGGTGGCATCACATTCCCCAAAGGACCCTTCCTTTATGGTATCCAGAAAGTCATGTAGCCTGCCTACATATTGATGTTACCAGCGACATCAATGATGTCACCAGCGATATCAATAATGCCGCAAGTGGCATCATCTAATGATGTCGCCGGCGGCATCAGCCATGTCACCAGCGACATCAATGATGTCGCCGGTGATATTAGTAGTATCGTCGGTGGCATGACTTTCTGGACAGCAGTTTTATTTTTATTTGTTCCCGGACTAGCTTATTTTCCGAAGCTAGGACATATAGTACAACGATGGAGGTTCAAAACCTCCTGAAAACAGACCCCACCCCATAACATGTGACATTTTCACTTATAATCCGCTTAAAGCAACGATCGAATCTAAAATTTGGTTAAAAACGGAATTTCCCCGCAAACGCCGTTCAAATCTCATTTTTGCCATCCAACCGGGCTTTATAATATTGTAAATAAAACATGCCATATCCGTGCTAACCATCTTCTGCAGGCAGATGTATATCAGACATTCGGGTATTTTATTTATTGCATAGAAAAATGTACAGGACTTGAAAGCCTTGTAATAATTTTATTTTTCGCAATTATTTTTGAACGGCTGTAAATATTTTATTCATCGCTTCAATTGCTTGATAAACGCAAAAATAACAAAATAACTAAAAACACAAATAAATAAGATGGATTAAACCGATTAAGAAAGAATGAAGTATCTTAACTTGGCCTAATGAAAAATAGATAACATCATCCGAACTTGGAATCTCTACTTAAGGTATGGTCCAACCACCCGATGGGAAAATCGTACCAAAAATTTCCCGGTTGAGCTGAACTGGGTGGCGACTCTGTTTTAAGTACGGGATTTCGATCTCGTATCTTTTGAGCATTAAAATGTGCAAAACCATTTTCCAATCACATCACTCGCATCCCCTGTCATTTTAAAAAGGCCGGCCCACCGGTCTGGCCTCGCAGCCGCCGCTCAAAATGTCGTCCGCTCACAGTTATGTTTATGTGTTTTGTTCGGTATTTTAACCCCAATAAACTGGTTTTAGTTCTTGTAGGTTTATCTATATTTATCGGTCTGTGAATTATTCTGCACAACTGTTAGCTTGAGCAGTTGATTCTTCGATATGTGGAAGAACTTGACTTTATATTTGTCCACCAACAATTAGGGCTATAATTAATTCTAATTTTATTTAATAGACAATATTGAAAAAAAAAAAAGAGCACAGCTCAAAACAACCATAATGGTGGCATACAATACAAGTTTGGACGTAAAGAAGATTAAATTGTCATACTTCCAACTACAGAACAAATTTGCAAAAGAAAGGAATATGGCATGGCATAATTCAAAAAAATAAAAAATCCCATCGTAGACTTTCAAGTCCCTGCTATACTCAAACCTTTCAAAAAAAAAAGATTAACGTGGAGATCTAAAACTTTAATTTCATTGGCACGATTATTTATCTAATATCGGTGAATTCGTATCATATGATACAACCGTAATTAAAGTTAAATTCTACAAAGTGAAGAGCAACATACTCAAACCTAATACAATAATACTATTAACCTTGTACGGAAAAGAAATGAAAAGGTTTGGAAAGGTTTAGTGCATCAAAAAGAGAATAGATTTTGACCGAAACTAGCACTAAAATTTGTAACTTCACAACTTAATGGGATCTAACAAAAATTTCCATTAATTAGAGGGGTTAAAAATCATTACACCTAAAAAAATGTGGTTAGAAAGTGAAAAGATAACAAATTTTGCACACAGTCAATCCTGTAACTTAATACATTATATTTTCATGAGATATTGACGTTATCATGTAACATTGTACACTATCTCGTAAGTTATTTCGCGACATATAGACGATCATGGCATGCGACAACTTCAATTTCTCATTCAATGTTAATTAATTCTAGACTTACAATTTATTGTTATAAATCTCTCCAAACATAAAATAAAACAATTTATTTATTGTTATTCAAATTGAAGTTTTTGTATTATTATAATTGCGCATAAAACTGATAATACAAACATTATCTAATATGTCATATTTTTCTAGCAATATATACACACACTTTGTTTAAGATCTTTATTGAATACCAAAGTGCAAATATTATGGTTCATGTTAGTGGATCTACAAATGAGATTATTATTCTTCTCTTTATAATACCATATTTGTAACCGATTAATGAATTATCCTTACAAGTCTATAAATATTTTTTTACTGTAAAGAAATATCATTAAATCATAAACACATCATAACCTAAGGAAAGATGAGACAAATTTTCATTCAGCTGTAGATGTTAAGAATCAACTCACCTAATGCTTATTGATTTGTAGACCAATGATGTGAACAAACAAAATGTTCCCCAAGCTATTAGCTAATACACTATGGTCATCGAAAATCAAGACTAGCGGAGAAGCAAAACTCTCCATTAACTAAAGCATTAATTATTATAGCTCGAGTATCCATCTTAATTATTACTCACTGAACTTCATGTCTATTAGCAAACTCAACGCGTTTCAACAACTCGTAGCCTCCAGTTGCTCTACACAACGATTTGAAAAGCATCAGCTGCTTGTCGGACGGTTGAGCTTCGAACATTTAGATGGAGTCTGAGAGGCATTTAGGCGAATGTATAAATTTTTTATTTTTTTTATAATTATTAATAGATAAAATATAAATTTAACTAAAAAATAAATTATAATATAATAATATTTTTTAAAAAAATATAACTTAGCATATGAAAACATAAATTTTACTTAATTTTTAAATAAAAATACGTCAATATTAAAATCAATTCCTTAAAATAAATATCCTCACTAATTTTTTATTGTTTATAGCGTACTATTTCTCGGTTTGAGATTCAAAATGAAAATTGTATGATGGGAATATTTTATTATACATTAGTTTTACCAACCGTGCCACCTTTTTTAAATTAAAAAAATTAAACTATAATTATTATTGGTATTTGTATCTTAAAAATTGGGAAAAAATCGGACTAGGCGGTGCGCAGACGGAAAAAATCAGATTAGACGGTGCCTAAACGGTAATATGTCGGTCCAGCGCCTAATAGCGTCCGTGAAATAAAAAATCAGGTGATGAGCCCCAAAATAGCGCCTAGGCGAAAAGTTTTAAAACACTGACTCTACATCTCTACCTTCAAAAATTACATGTCCTCCACATCCTATGATCCTCCCAAAAACACAATGGCATCCACACCACAACGTAGTCAACACACCTCATTTACAGAATGAAATTACAAATGTATAAATTGTTTGCTCCCGCCATGATTTTTAGTAAGTATATTCATTTGATTTGAAGCATTTTGTGCCTCTTATTATTAGTGGTCCGACTAATCTTTATTGCATAGTTTTCAAGCGCTCTGTGTTAAGGTTACGACCGAAATCAAGAACTCTTTGCTATGTACACCTTAATGCATAGTAAATTTACCGAACATTCTAATCCTATTGGGTAACGAATACTCCTTTTAACTAAAAAAAAAAGTCTTTAGCCATTTAAAAAAAACAGACAAATTAGACATGCACATTTGCACTAGGGCTCAACAAACATTACAAAAACAATTTTATTTTTGCTTTTGCTACCTGTCCGATTTATTAGTCGACTAATCCAGACTTGGATACTACATAGGCCCAATTACAGGGGCAACTCTCCGAACACAATTTATTCCATATCCAAATTCAAAATTTAAACCATGATAGGAGTTGAATTTTTCATCCAACAGTGATTGGTTATAAATATAAAATTTAATAAGTCACATGTGGATTATGGTTGAAGGACAACCACTAGTTTTAAATTAAATACCTCTTATCCAGTTACGAACTTGATAATTTGGTACATATGTCAATATGTGGACATTTTAATAAAGGCATTACATATGACTTTCAAGATATAAAACATAAATAGTTAGCAAAAGAATATGCAAGACACACATATAACTGTCCATCCACTAAAGGTAGGTTGAAAACGAAAGAATATTTTCTACCACTATAAATTTGTTCAGTATGAAACCCTATGTTTTTTAATCTACCACTAGAAAAAGAAGAAAAGAAAAAATCCCCTAAATATGACAACACATTGTTTAAAAACAAATCAAAGTGTCATCATGAACACAATTACCACTAACAAAGAAATGGTCCACTTTGATATTCTACTGTCCAAACAAATTCCCATATTTGAAGAATTCATCTCAGACTCCAACAAAGAACTGTACTTAAAATTTGGGTTTGACCCATATAGAGCCTGTACCCCTTCCACGTCATCAATCCTAAGGTCAACTTTCTTAGTCCTTGGACTCAAACTCGGATACATTACTGCCTCTTTGACCGACGAATGTGCTAACCCAAGTACATGTCCAATTTCATGTGTAGCCACCGATTCCAAATCAACGGCCACCTTTGATCTCTCCTTTTCGAAATCAACGGCCCACGTTTCCGCTTCATCTAAATGGAATCTCCCGTTCTCCGGGGAGAACGCATGAGCTAATACCCCTAAAACCCCGTCAAACGGCTCCCCGTCGCCGTGATCGTGCCGGAACCACCCGATTTTAACGTCCGCCGATTCGTAGTCGTCCACCTCCTTGAAATTCACCGGAATCACCGACGCCCACCGTGAGAAAGCACGGTTGAATACGGCTTTTATATCGGCGGTGCTTATGTAATCAATCATGTTCTCCGGCGAGAACGCGTACGTCAGCGTCATCGGCGACCCCTTTACCCACCGTGGCTTGCCGTAAAAATAGGCGTAGTTTCTCGTTACGTGTATTTTCCTTGTGGTGTGTGATTCGTCGCTGACTCCGCATCTCGGCGACATGATTGCCGAAATTGTATCGGAGTCGAGCTTCCCGGTGACCGGTAGACCGAGATTGGTTTGGTAATTAATAACCGCCGATTCGAATTCGGTGTCGAAAGTATCGGAGAAGTTTCTCTTGCCGGGAATCGGGTTGAGGTAGCCGAAGCGGCTGAAGTATTGCTTGAGCTCCGACATGCCGACGAGTCGGCTGCCTTTGCCGGCGTCGAGGAAGCGGGTGAAATCGTCCCACGTGGCGGTATGGGAGGGATTTGTGGAGGTGTTGGCGGTTATGACAGTAACCGGGCTATCGGGGATTAGTGTGGCGGTGGAAGACGGGCGAGAAAGGAGAAGGGAGGAGATGAAGAGGTAACTGAAATAACTGAAAAACTGAAACATAGCTATGTGTTTATGTTATGTTTTTTGGGGGGTTAAGTTAATTTGGGGAGTCGAATAATTGCAGGGTTTAGAGGGAAATTAAAAATAAATAGAGGGTTATAAAGAGAATTTAAAAATGAAAGAAAACAGAGAATGGATAGGAATAGGAAGAAGACGCAAGAAAATCAGGTGAAAGTTAGGAAAGATTCTTCCTTTGCGTGCCCTTTTCATTATAGATTCTGACTTTTGCTGGATGTTTAACTGTTCTTGGTGGGTTAACCACTGTCTTTGCTGCTTATTTCTTTTTGCTATTTCAATTTTAAAAATAAAAAATAAATTACTGCGGATTTTATTTTTAGTATAGACGATTATCATCGGTGTTAATAACCATCTACTGTAATTATAAATTGATGCTAATGTGATGATAGCTTGCGATTTACCATATTAATGAATTAAGCTATGATGTCTGATATGTATCTTTTTTAAGTGCAATGATTCAAACTATAAAGTCTCTTTTGCAATGAAAATTATACTTTTCCACCTATACATGCATGAAAACCGAAATATATATATATATATATATATATATAACAATAATGGTTGGTTTAAATGGGAAGCGGTTTGGTATCACTTGAGCAAGGTCTCGAGTTCAAGTTTTAGTGAATGCATAAATCCTTATTGAGAGACTCATCCACCACGGCCAGATGCGCAACCCGATCGGATCTGAATATAGTTGGAGCAAAGCTCTAGTTGGACAACTAAAAAAATGAAAAAATATATATGGAAAGTTAACTTCCCGGTTTGAAAATATAATTTCCTTTATAATATATCTATATACTATAAATTATATGGATTTCGTATAGAAAATAATAAGTTCTTTATGTTTGGGTTGTTTGAGTTTAGACGAGGAGATGTTATATATGTTTGTTGACCAAACAATATTATCATGATGCTAAGTTGTTAGCGTTATTAGTTGCCAAAAAAAATGTTGTCAGCCTTGTAACCCCTCCATTTTTTTAAAACATATATCCTATCTTAAAAGTTATTAAAATATTTGTATCTACATTTTTCTAAGTATTTTTTTTCTCTCTTAAATCTACTCATATACGATTAAAAACTTCTTACACAATTGTTAAAAAAAATTAAAATAATTTTATTCCACCATAAATAATTCTCCCAAATTTAAAAAATATGAGAAACTAATTACAAAAATACAGTATGATATTTATCTACTAAATATCTAGTAGCTATCTAGTAAATCATAACTTCAAAATAGATTTCCACCATAATTTAAAATTGATATTCAATACATTTTTTAAGATGACAGTGATACAGATCCACTAGATATCTAAATCAAGATCTACTAGATATACCAGATGTCTACTAGATGTTATATTTGATCATCCTAAAAAGATACGGGTCTATTTTTAATTTATGAAATTGTTATATGCACATTTATTATATATTTACTAGATATCTACTAGATGTTTATTAGATATCTACTAGATGTTATATTTTATATATATTTTAGAAATTTATTTCAAGTTATGATTTACTAGATAACTACTAGACAATTATTAGATAATTATCAGATAACTACTAGTTATGATTTACTAGATAACTATTATAAATAATTACTAGATAATTATCAGATAAATACTACACCATGTTCATGTAATTAGTTTTTCATGTTTTTATTAATTTGTAGATTGTTTATAGTGGGACTATAAATATATAATTAATTTGACTTAATAATGAATTTTATAAATATTTTAATAAGACGTGTATATTCTTTACAATTTCTCTACTATTAATTATATTTAATTAGAAAATTAAGTATTAATTAAATTATAAGAATAAATAAATATTTTCATGACCTTATTTAATTAATTTATTAAAAAAGCGTAAAATTTATAAAAAAATAAATAAAAAATGATGTACCGAGTATTATATATGTGTTCTTTATTTAATAAAGTGAGGTCTGTATTGTGTTTAATTTTCTGATTAGACAATTAATTAACATCTTATTTATCTTAAACAAGATAATATATCTACAAGATAATTTGAGTTGAATTTTGTTTTAAAATATCCATTTAAGTTCACTGTTGTAAAGGCTTTGTTAATTTGAGTTGAACAACATATTAATAATAATTGTAATATCTAAATAATTATTAAACTAATTATTATAGGTATTATATATCTTACTGTAATAACTAATTTTTTTTATTATCATTGGATCAATTTATATCAAACGATGGAAAAAATATTGATCATTCTATAAAAATGAAATAATTATAGAAGTATTTTAATGCTAATGGTGATAAAAAAAATTTCATAAGTAATAATAGTTCAAATAATAATAATAATAATAATAATAATAATAATAATAATAATAATAATAATAATAGCAATAGCAAGAAGAAATCTTATTATAATATTTAAACTAGCTAGTACTAATGCTTATTACCGTCATAAATATAGTTATTATATCCCCTCTATTTTTAAACGTTTGTCGTTTTAGTTTTCCTTTTCTTTTACTAAAAGTTTATCGTTTTAAAATATCAATTTATTTATTTTTATCATATTTAATTTAATTTAATTTTATATTAATTATGAGAAAAATAATTAATTATGAGTAATAATTAATAAAAAAAAATTTTTTTGTATTAAATATAAAGAATAAATTAGTCATTTTAACATTGTAATAAATATTTCATTGGTTTTGATGATACGGTTAGGATGACAAACTTTTGGAAATGGATGGAGTATATTATAGCAATAAGTATAAATATAATCATATTAATGGAACACAATCTGTTATTCCTAAATTGGTGTACCCTTCTATATCCCTTCATTCATCATTTGACATGTAGCATATCCGTAGGAAAGACAAACTGAAATAAAATAAAATAATAATCGAAATAGACACATGACTACAATTTAATCGGAGACATGAAAGGTGATACTAATTTAGGGACATCATATTTGGATCACATATTAATAACGATAAATAAGGAATAAAAACAATGAATGATAATAATAATTAGACATAGGCACACGTCAATAATAAAGGCTCATCTCAAGCCGAATTCGTCATGGCCCAACCAATACATATATAAGCTGAGTTTAGTTTTATTATTAACACCAAAGCTCAGTCCATCCAACCTATATAAATATATATTAAATAAATATATAATTATAAATTTATTATATATAACTGCAACATAATATTTTATTTTAATTTAAATTTTTTTTGAAAAATATAGATGTTAAGTTTAATATAGTTGTTTATATTACAATTTATTTGTAAATTTGAACAAGTAAGTCTTTTTAAATAATAAAAAGTAAATTTTTTTTGAAAAATAATAATTTGTAGGCTTGTGGGCTGGGTTCGAAAGTTAATTATTTATAAGAGTTTGACATGCTCCGAACCTGATTTTAGTTGTTTTATAGGTTTGGTCGGACATGAGCTATTAAATTTCTAGCTAAGCACAATTAGACTCGGCTCATGCCCATAATCAAATTAATACGTAATAGTAATTTGTCATTTGGGTGTAGCTTCTGTTGAATATAAAAATAGTTAGAGTTAGTTAGGTTAAAATATAGCCGTTATATGCTAAGGGCAACTTAGTCATTTTACATTTTGTTATTAACTGTATAAAACAGATGCCCTGTTCTTTATCTTCTTTACTACTGTAATTTCTCCCTTTATGGAGTTTCAATAAAGATCAATTCTCTCTCTCATTTTTCGATTCATTGTTATTCAGTTTTAATTAAGTATCTTTACATGGTATCAGAACAGTCCTTCTTTTTCTCTACTTCGAGAATTCTTTTCATTTAAGGATTTCTTTTTTTTTGGTTTTTTAGCTTCCGCACCGCTGTTCTTGGAATTTTCTTTGCGTTGTTCAACACTAAGTAAGCTGATTCTTCGATTACGGCTAGAAGGACTCAAGTTCGCAATGGAACAGATGAGAACAGTCCATTCTATTTGCATCATGGGGAAAATCCTTCCCTTGTACTGGTTTCTCCTCTTCTTGATCGCAACAACTACCACATCTGGGCTCGCAACGTCAAGATGGCTCTCATGAGTGAAAACAAGCTGGAGTTCGTCGATGGCACTATACAAAAGCCGCTTATTACTGATCCTTCGTTCAATTCTTGGAGAATGTGCAATAACATGGTCCTATCTTGGCTTTTGTTAGATCCATGACTCCTTCAATGGCATAAACCATGGTTTCATTTGAGACAACGCTTAGTCTTTGGGAGAATTTGAAAGAGCGATTTGCGTAGAGTGATGTATATAGAATCACAGATCTTCAAGGGAAAATCTTCAACATTTCTCAAGGTAATCGAACTGCAGAATTTCTTTGCTGCATTACAAGTCCTATGGGATGAGTATAATAGCCTAAATCCTTTACCTTCTTGCACTTGCGATGGGTGATTCTGTAATGTCATTACTCAAATCAGGAGGAAACAAGAAGTGAATTTAGTCATTTGTTTCCTTAAAGGCCTAATCTCCTCTTTTTCTAGTGTAAAATCTCAAATTATGGCCACAGACCCTCTTCCTTCGATGAACAAAGTATTCTCTCTTATTCTTCAATTCGAAAGGGAATTTAACATAGGAGAAAAGCAAGCATCAATACAGGACATCACCTCCTTTGTTAATAAGGGTAAAGATTCTTTCAATCCTGGTTTTCAAAACAATGTGACTCAATATGGACATGGTTTTCAGAATAATAGCGTTCAATTTGTGAAATCAGCCAAGAATAGTAGTAATTTTCAACAAATGTCTCCTCATTATGGAAATTATAGAAGGCTACAATTCTACAACAATAGGAAGAAGCCTTTTTGTTCTTTTTGTAATGATGGACATTTAGTTGCGAATAGTTGGAAGAAGAATGGATACCCACCGAATTTTAAGTCAAGATTTAGTCAAGCTAACTCTATTGCTAGCATGGAAAATTGTTGTGAGCAAGATCTTGTTGATCAGGATGCCTATGAGGCTAGTTAAATACAGTTGAATAATTCTGCTGATGTTCTTGGCTATAATGATGAAACTGGCTAAAATGGCAGCTATGGAAATCATTATGGCAATGGCAATATCACTCATGCATCTTCACCAACTATCTTCTCGGTAAAGCAACTTGCAAAACTGGCCCAACATTGGTCCCTGTGAGGGTCTAAATAAGGTCAGAGGGGGGGTGAATGGCCCTTTATGCTGAAATAAGCAGACTTTAAAAAGTCTTGCATAGCGTGCTTGATTATGTTCTGGATATGATGGATCTGGATGATGCAAATATGAAATGATATGCAGTAATGTAAAAGGTTAAAAAATAAAAAATAGTAATTTTATCCTGGTTCGGCCACGCCTACTGCAGTCCTCGGAGTTTCCTTCCTTCGAGATTTTTCCACTAGTGGATTCCATACCAACTGGCAGGAATCAAGCCCTACAACTTGTCTCCGGATGGTATCCCCTTCCGAAAGTAGGATATACCACTAGAAGAACCAACTCCTAGCTGAGTGCTCTTATCTTTAGTAGGATATGCCACTTAGAATTCTACACAAACCTAAGTTGAGTCCTAAAGGGAGATTCCACTTAAAGCACCAACCTTAAGCTATATCCCAATCTCCATACTCACCCAAGTATGAGATTTTTACAACTTGTTTTTCTCAAGTGTTTTGTTTTTGAATTCTTTAAGTTTATGACTTACTTGAGAATTATTACAAACTGATTTAGAATGATTTAGTTCTTGGAGGGATTATGTTACTGATTGTTATGGCGGATCCTCTTGTATATGCTTTTCTTTTTAACAACCAGCACCTTCTCAACTTGTAAAGCTTCCTTTTTATAGGCTTCTATCATAAATCTAGCCATTGTGAGTTGTTGAGGTTGAATTAAATCTCCACCGTTGATCAGGTAAAATGGGGCGCATCCAGATCCGTTGATTAATCCGTTAGACTGAGCAATTGTCCCATTGAATCCTTAGGACTGAGATTAAAAAGTTGGCAGTGATTGCTTTCCTTCTATTTTAGTGATTCTGTAACTTTTATGCCATAAATTCAAAGTGTGTGCTTCACGCACCTTTCCTATTGGTCTAGGTAGAAAAGGTTATTACCTTTTCTCTTTCTTATGTTAGTCTTTATGTCCTTTTTCTGAAAAGTGTCCTACCTGTCATTTTTTTCTTGCATAAGGGAAAAGGATCTTTGACTCTTAGACCAAAAGGTGGAGGGAATTATGATTTTTAAATTATTCCCTTTGTCTTGTAAACTTTATCTTCCAAATGAAGTTTGTCTTTATATATCCAGATGCTATTTCAACCAGTTCTTCTTTTGGATGCTGATCTTGACTAGTTTAAAGTTTGTTTCCTTTCCAAGCTTAAACTGGATGCTTCCATTATATGCTTAGGTACTTGTAGTCTTCAATGTTTATCCTGATGACTTGCCTTGGACTTTATGCTTCCGTTTTTACATGTTTTTGCTCCTGGGATATTTGTTTTCTTGTTTTTGTATTCTTCAAACTTGATCCAAATCTGTCTTCAATTTGTTCTTTTGGATCATTGTTTCCTAACAATCTCCCCCATTTGATGGAAACAAAAACTAAGCACATATAATCATAAGGAAAAAGGTTTATATAAGCTTAGTATGATTCTTGATACTTAGTCATTTACAAGTTCTACTTCCCCATAATCTAAGCATCCTAACTCCCCCAACATTCTTGCATTCTAGCTTCTAGGTTTTTGAAGTATAATTATAGATTGTACTTAGAAGCACTTTTGTAAATGTTTTTCACTATATATGCTTCTGCTGTTAACAATAGTTAACATCAAGGAAGTTCTAGATTACAATTACAGAAATATATATGAGTGAAAATAGAACTAGCTATTACAGATTTGTTCAATGAAAATATAGCTATTCTAAAGAATAATCAATAGCTCTTCATTTTGCCCGTTTCTTGGATGACTCTCTCCTTGCATTTGCCTTTCTCCCCCTTTTGGTTTTCATCAATTTGGGGGTCAGTGACCATATAGGTTCTGCCATCCCAGCTCTTTTGCCATGCACTAGAGTAGACAGAGTAGTCTATGTTGCCTTACTCTCTCTTCTCAATGATAGTGTCCACTGTGGCAGGAGTGAGATAAAGTGGCTAGATGAGCTTCTTGAGCTATTTGTAGGACTTGATCATATCTGGAGTGATTGACAGAACATGCTCTCTATCTTTTTTTTATCACAGAAGAGGAATAGAGCCTTGAGGAGAGTGATATTAATCTTGTATCTGAAAAAGCATGTGTCCCCAATGTGCTGGACCAGGTTTTAAAGAATTAGGAGGAGAAGACTTTCCGGAATGGCAAATCCGCATGTAGAGGAAGGTGAAATAAACAATTAATTCATACCAGATTTGAGATGAGCAACTTCTTCAACTATGTCTCTTTTGCAGTTGTGGATAGTTGTATTTAGATCTCACATTTCTTTATTGAAGTTGGTCCTCCATTCTTGGATGATTTTCTCAATTCCAAAAAGAGCGCTTTGGAAGTCTTCACTGACATCTTCCATGTGCTTGGCCAATAGCTTGGGTAACTCATCATCCAGAAAGTTTGTAAGCATTGTGCTGCTTGATGTTCTTCATTAAGATATGTCAATCCATATGAGATTTCCTTTCCACCTTCAACTATGGCTCCAAGAATGAATTTTTCCAAGTTTTCAAAATTGATGTCAACGTATTCCTTGATCTCAATTTTTAGCTCTATTGATGAGGAAGTTATATGACCATAATAGTAGCACAGTTGTTATCTGATCTAGTTTCTGCTTGAGTGGCTATTCTGTTGGTTGATGTAATTGCAATGGAGAGCTGGGTTAATTTTGGATTGATTTTTGACAGGGAGGTTTTAGCGACTTGATTATCTATTGGAAATTTATCAACCATTGTCTCAATGCTTTTCACGATGCTCTCAATTTCTCCCAGCTCTTCTTTGAGATCCGAGGTCATTGATTGATTTTTATTAGACTTTCGATCGATCTTAATTGTGCATAAATATTCTATAGCAAAGGCTTGAATTTATCATTCTTTTGCCCTTCCAGTGCAGCTTATTCCAGCAATGTTAATCCCATGTGGATCTTCTCATTTCTTAAGACATTGTAGTCTAGGAATGGTTTAGTCTTAATTGGCTTCTTTTTCTCGCCGAAAGAAGATGATTTCTCTAATCCGGAGCTACTTTTGGATTCCTCAGAGCTTGAGGATTCTTCTTCGTCCTGCTGACTGCTCTCTTTTTCTTCCTTGTCCTCTTTCTCTTCTTCCTTTCTTTTCTCCAAAATGGCCTTGCCCTTTGAGTCCACTTCAGAAGTGTGCTCATTGGATCCCAGACCATGTCCCTCCTCTGATTTATTCATCTCCGGGTTAGGCATGTCATCCTTAGATACCATTTGGGTTTTAGTATCTAAGTTATCGTATCATCTTTTTCTATATTATCAATTATAGGCACATCAGCATTGACTGTAAAAGAGACTGAGTCCGGGATTACCTCAGTGATTTGCTCTAGATTGTTTGATGGCTTTTCTGCTCTAGATTCCGAAAGCGTAGAAATATCCTCAGTCTCCCCTCTAATTGTATGATTAGGACTTGCAACTACTACCATCTCATTTTCTAGAATGGTGGAATTTTCCTCGCCATCCCCTCCTGTTGCCATTTCAGGGCTTTCTAACTCAACGACCTCCACTTCTAGGTTCAATAAATTCTCTGGAAGAGGCTTTGTTCTTGATTTGAATAGGAATAAGTCTTCATCTAGATACTTAGCCTCTTTGAGAAGCACTAGATCTTTTGAGGCTATTAGGATTGAAGGACTATCAGTGGTTCCCGCTCTGGACCATCCTCCGGGTCCCTCCTTTGTCAATTTATTCTCTTTAAAGTTATCCTCGAACAACTGACATCGTTTCCTCGTACTGAGGATCTTCTAAATGGATATTATCCGGAAGGACTGGTTTCTCAGTAAAAACAACCAGTTCTTTGCCTTTGCTTAAATCTGCTGGTGTTGGAGCTTTGGGTGTTGGTTATTAAATTATAATTCCAGCAGTTGGCTTTTTGATAGTCAATTTTGCCCTTTTGGATTTTAATGCCTCATCAAAAGTTGATCCCCTCCGGATGAACTATCTCTTTGGCATGGGCTCTTCTTCCCTTGTCTCTTCACTATTGGAGCCATCTTCTGCTTCTAACATATTAGTGATGGTTGTCTTTCCCCATTGCTTCCATCCCTTTTGGATTGTAGCGGCTACCACTGCAATTGTCTCAATTGCTTCCAGTTCACAAACTAGCTTTCTTTTCTTATCAACCGCTTTGATGAGCCTACCTCTCTTCTTAGGCTTTTCAGGAGTGCTTTTCATTACTCGTGTAAGGGGAAGTTTATCCTCATCTACTTCCTCAGCTGTGGGCTTGGGATTTACTTTTCTTTAAGTCCTTAATACCACTCCGTCATTCTTCATGATGAGATGAGTTACGAAGAACTCTAGAGTTAGAGTGATCTCCTTGCCATCTACGATTGTCCGGAGTGCATCATAATAATTACGGGCTTTGATATTGTCGTAAAATTGCTTTACAAACACTAGGTAGGTTAGGTTATGCATTTTAAGGAAGGTTTCCAACCCTTAGTCTCTAAGGTGTTGATTGATTGTGTCTGTGGAAAAGAGATAATCATCTCCTAGAAAATCTAATGGGATGACAGTGTCTATTATAGCTTTCTTTACCGGAATGAAGTCAGAATCCTTAAGATTTTCCATCTTAAAGATGTTCTTTGAGGGAAGTGTGACTTAAGTTTGAGAATTTTTAGTTTCCATTTGGGAATTTTGAAAGAGTTTTTGGGAATTCAGGGTTTTAAGAAATGAAATTCGCAGAGTAACAGTAGGAGTATTACTTGCATGAAGAAGGAGAAGGATTTTGGGGGTTTTTATAGAATTCCTAAAGTAGGGATATAATGGTAATCCGGATGTAGTTAAATTTAACTAGATTGATGAAGTGGCCGTTGATTTTAAGGAGAGAGGGAATGGCGTTAAAACTGAAGAATTGGAATGGTTTATTTTGTAAGATGACATTTGCTTTTGTCGCGCGTGTGATCCCCAATAAATGTTTAAAATTCAAAACATGCACAGTTACTTTTCCTATGCTTTTACTGCCTTTTGTATTTTCTGTTTGCTGAGCTGGCAATCTTCTTCTGGATACATAGTCAACTTTACTTCTTCTTGTCTTCTTGATTCTTTGACTCATAAAAGTACAAATTAATAACAAATTGTCTTCCGGATTCTCCTTCAAATTGGATTAGACATTCTAATTGACTCTCTTAGCTTGTTAAATTGATCTTTACTTAATAGCTTAGAGAAGATGCATGCCCTTTGCTCATTTGTTGGAATGTAGACTAGTGCAACATCCTTCTTCATTACATGATCCCGAATGAAATGGTGTCTGATGTTAACATGCTTTATCCTGCTATGTAGCACTGGATTCTTTAATACATCAATTCACTTTTATTATCATATATAACATCCACACATCTGGATTGAACTCCATAGTCTTCTAACTGTTGCTTGATCCATAGGAGCTGAGCTACATAACTTCCAGCTGTCATATATTCTGCTTCTATAGTTGATAAGGCAACTGAAGTTTGCTTCTTGCTATACCATGACACCAAGCAATCTCCAAGGAAGTAGCAGCCTCCGAAAGTACTCTTTCTCTCAAGAGTATCTCTATCATAGTCTGCATCTGTGAAGCCCTGTAGTGTGAAGTCTCTATTACTAGGATACCATAACCCTACTTTAGTTGTTCTTAGTAGATATCTAAGGATTCTCTTTACTGCCTTGAGATGTGAATCCTTAAGATTGGACTGATATCTTGCACAGTAGTAAATTACATAGTGTATGTCAGGTCTGCTAGCTGTCAAGTATAGAAGTGAACCAATCATTCCTCTGAAGAGCTTTTGATCTATATCTTCTCCTTCATAATCCTTTGAGAGGACTATATCTGATTCCATTGGAGTGGACATAGGCTTGCTCTTGTCCATGTCAAACTTCTTCAGAATCTCCTTCGTATACTTGGACTGATTAATAAAAATCCCATCCGGAGTTTGCTTGATTTGTAACCCAAGGAAGAAATTCAATTCTCCCATCATGGACATCTCAAATTCCTTCTGCATTTGAGTGATGAATTCTTCACACATCTTTTCATCTGTCGCTCCAAAGATGACGCCATCCACATAGATTTGGACTAGAAAGACATCCCCCTTTTTCTTCTTGATGAAAAGGGTTGTGTCTGCTTTACTCCGGATGTAACCCTTGGATATAAGGAATGAAGTGAGTCTTTCATACCAGGCTCTTGGCACTTGCTTCAATCTATAGAGGTCCTTCTTCAGCTTGTATTGATGGTCAGAATGTTTTGAGTCTTCAAATCCAGGTGGCTGCTTGATATAGACCTCTTCCTAAATAACTCCATTGATAAATGCACTTTTGACATCCATTTAGAACAATGTGAATCCCATAAATGATGTAAAAGCACATAGATACCGGATTGCCTCTAATCTTGCTACTGGTGCAAAGGTTTCTTCAAAGTCAATACCTTCTTGTTGATTGTAGCCTTGAGCAACCAATCTTGCCTTATTTCTCATAATAACTCCGAATTTATCTAGCTTGTTTCGGAATACTCATTTGGTACCAATGATTGATTTTCCTTTCGGAAGTGGCACTAGATCCCAAACATCATTTCTGGTGAACTGATCCAGCTCTTCTTGCATTGCCATCATCCAGCTTTCATGTCCTTCTGCATCTTGAAATTTCTTTGGCTTAATGAGAGAGATAAAAGCAGCATGGCTCATCATCCTATTGAGTTGTCCTCTAGTTCTGATTAGATTTTGAACATTGTCCAAAATGGCTTCAACTGAATGATCCCTGTGAGTTCGAATCGCTCTTTGCAGATCTTCTTGTTGCATTGGAGCTTGTTCCTCTTTTGCTTCAATTTTCACTTCTTGATCATCCATGAAATTAATCTCAGGTTGATTGAGATTCCCTTGTGGTGCTCCTGGGTTGAAATTGATTCCTTCATCTTCTTGTTTATATTTCTTGATTTGTGATGCAGAGAGGGGTTGAAAGAAAGAAGTTGTGAAGGTTTTAACTCTAAACCAACAGAGAGAGGTTTTGCAAGCCGAACTTGCCGGAAAATCAAGAGATTTCCCTAAGATATTCTCAAGCTGAAACTTAATAGATTCTCATCCTAAGATAAACTTTAACTCAAAAGAGTAAAGAAAGATAAACTTGATAATTGGTTAATATTACAATGATAGATGGGAGGGTATTTATAACCCTTAAGCTACACCTAAAGTAAGATAACAAAAAAGAAGACAAGAAAAATAAGATAAGAAAAGTAAGATGATAAAAAGAAGGTAAGAAAAGGAAAGTATTAAAAGAAGGTAATAAAAGAAAGTTAAAAAGAAATATAAATGTAAAACATATTATTGAGACGGGAGGTAATATGATTAGATGTCCTCATCATTCACTCCCTCTTGAAAAGAACTTGTCCCTATGAGTCAGATATAGAAGAGTTTCATTAGAGTTGTATGAACTCATATCCTTCACAATGAACTAAACATGTTGGCAAATATCTCCCTCAATGTAAGTCTCATCCGCGGTCAAGATCGAATCCGCTTTCTGGCCCTTCTGCTCCCTAGCGAAACCAAATTTAATTTGTATACTTCATCTCTAGAATAGAGTTTCCTGAATTTATGTCCTTCATTTCCAGCATTCATGAGTTACTTTCGATCAAAGTATCCACTACTTTGAAAATCACCATGAAAAATATCTCCACCAAAGTCCTCACACTTTTTTATCAATTTCAATTTTATAAAAATTATAATGTGAGAGTGGTCTTGGTGGAACAACCTCCTCACTTTTAAGTGGTGGTGGTTATTGTAGGTGTTTTGGTGGTGGTGATGGTTGTTTTGGTTGTCTTGGTGGTGGTGATTGTTTCAGCTGTGGTGGTTGTTGAGGTTATTTTGATGGTATTTATAGTTGTTGTGGGAATGGTGGCAGTGGTTTTTGTAGTGGTGGTGATCTTTGTGGAGGTTGCACTGGAGGATTTGAACTTTCTCCTTTCAGATATTGCAGCATCTCTTTTAGAACCTTCTTAATATCCTCCATGTCATCCGCTATTTTCTCCAATTTATTATCCAGCTTCTTCATCCTATCTGCCAATTTCTCTATCCTATTCCTCATTTGTTATTTATTTTGTAAATTTAAGTTGGACCGCTACCAAAAGAAGTTTTGGGTTAGGAAATAATTGGCTCTGATACCAACTGATGTAGAAAAGGGTTGAGAGAAAGAAGTTTTAAAGGTTTTAACCCTAAACCAACAAAGAAAGGTTTTCCAAGCCGAACTTGCCAGAAAATCGAGAGATTTCCCTAAGATATTCTCAAACTGAAACTTGATGGATTCTCATCCTAAGATAAACCTTAACTCAAAAGAGTAAAGAAAGATAAACTTGATAATTTGATTGATAATTAGTTGATATTACAATGATAGATGGAAGGGTATTTATAACCCTTAAGTTACACCAAAAATAAGATAACAAAAAAGAAGACAACAAAAATAAGATAAGAAAAATAAGATGATAAAAACAAGGTAAGAAAAGGAAGGTATTAAAAGAAGGTAATGAAAGAAAGATAAAAATAAATATAAATGTAAAACATATTATTGAGATGGGAGGTAATATGATTAGATGTCCTCATCAATTTGGAAGGAATCCAGGATCTATACTTCCTCTTTTTCTTTAATGTTTTCAACTTCTAGAGTTAAATCTTTCGGATTGGAGCTTCTTTTCCTATCATGGATTGAGCATCCTCCGAAATCAAAGGTGACTTTCTTTCCTTTATTACAGAGTTGTGCTACACTTAACAAGCTGAACATCAGTCCATCAACTAGTGAGACATCTTCTATCTTTATCTCAGATCTAATGGTTCCATATCTAATGATCTGCCCTTTTTGGTTATCTCCAAAGCTTACTTTCCCACCTCTCTTTCGGATTAAAGTGATGAAGGCTTTCTCATCACTAGTCATGTGCCTTGAGCATCTACTATCAATATACCATGTATGTTGATCTACTGTGGACCTAAGGCATACCTGCAAAATAGATTAGGTGGGTTTGGGTACCCAATCAGACTTGGGTCTGCTCGGTTTATCAACCATTATAGCCCAAGGATCAACATCATAATAACCATTTTTTAATCTGCATAATTTAGTAATATGATTATTTTTCCCATAAAACCTGCACCTAGAGATGGGTCTGCTCTGCTCATGCTTCTTCTGGATCTTCTTAAGATCCTCCTTTCCATAATTTCTAATGTATCTGGCTTCTTGTATACTTGTATGTCCAGTGTGTATCCGGAAGCTTGTTGGAGATGCAATCTCTGCTCTATGGTTCTTTCTTTGCTTGACAGGTTGCTCATCATATACTGCCTTAGCATTTCCCTTTTGAGCAGCTGTGAATCTCTGTGCTTAAAGTTGCCTGCTAACTTTCTTTCCTTTTTGACTTGGGAATCCTAGATTCCTTTGATTTGGATTTCTTAGTGCTTCTTGCCTTAGATTCCTTCTTCTTTGTGAAGGATCTGATTTCTTTTCGGATGTCTCCTTCATTAGGTTTAGTTCTCAATCTAGCCCTATTAAGTTTGCACTTAAGATCTGCACTTGGTTCCTTAGGAAATTCTCTTTAACCACATCAATATGCTTTGTGGTCTTTATCAGATTAATATCTTGTGCCATTGCTTCAGCATCTTCAGCAAGCTCTAGCACTTGTCTTTGTAGGGTTTTGATGGCTTTGGTGTTTTTCCTCACATTGTGGATCACAACCCCTAAAGCTCTAGCAAGATCAAGGTTAGAAATAGAATTAGAGTGAGAGTTTACCTCATTGGTGGCTGTCTCTGATTCTAATTCCTCAATGTGCTTAGTGTCTTGCTTAGATGGATTTCTTCCAGATTGTTCTCTTTCTAGATCTATCAGTGCTATGATTGCACAGTTAGATGTTCCTTCTTCCTCTGTGGAAGATAAACTGCTGCTTTCTTCACTATTGCTCTATGTGGCTAACATAGTGTTCTTCTTATATTTCTTGTCTCTTTTAAGCTTGGGGCATTTGGTTCCAAAGTGGCCTTTTTCTCCACATTCAAAGCAAGCAGCATCTTTTTCTGGATCTTTCTTTTCTTCCGCAACCTTTCTTGGTTTTTCCCCTCTTGATGTGTTTTCCTTTGATCTCTCGGACTCATACCTTTCGGTTCTTCTTCTATCTTTCTTCTTTAGGAATCTATCAAAATATTTGGCTAGCATGGCCATATCTTCTTTGCTGTAATGGGATTCCTTTAGTTATTTGTCTGATCTAGAGGAAGCTGATCCAACTGAATCTACCTTGAGCGCAATGGCCTTCTTCTTTTCTTCAGGCTTTTTCTCCTATTGGTTGTATCTCTCCAAGGATAACTCTTGAGTAAGGAGATCACCAATGAGTTCATCATAACAATAGAAGTTTAAGTCATGAGCTTCCTCAATGGCAGTCTTTTTGTTATACCATTCCTTGGTGAGACTCTGGAGTGTTTTCTTAACCATATCTACTTCTGAGATCTCCTTTCTGAACCTCTTTATCTCATTTACTAGATTTGTGTATCTAGTATTCATGCTGTTGATGGATTCTTTGGGCTCCATCTTGAAAGATTCTAATTTTTGCTGCAGTAGATCAATCTTGCCTTCCTTGACCTTGTTTGTTCCTTCATAGGTCATTTCAAGCTTCTTCCAGATCTCTTACGCAGTTTTACATCTAGATATTCTGTTGAATTCAGCTACACTAAGAGCATAATAAAGCATATTAATAGTATTTGCATTTTCATGCAATTTTGTTGTAATCATTCTCATCCCATAAACATGAGGGCTTTCAGGTAGTTATACCCTCTACTTCATGTGTAGGATCACATGAGCCACCTTCAATGGCCATCCATGCTATCATGCTTTGTGCCTGAATGAAGTTCTTCATCCAATTTTTCCTGAAAGTGTAGTGTTCACCGGTGAAGAGTGGAAGAGGGGTGATAGACATACCCTCAAGAAGGAGTTGTGAGTTTTGGAAACCCATATTGATTCTTGGATCAAAATTGGACCTTTAGCTCAAGATTGTTAGATCTTTAGTTATGAGCACTTGCTCTGATACCACTTGTTGGTCCTTGTAAGGGTCTAAATAAGGTCAGAGGGGGGTGAATAACCCCTTTTACGGAAATTAGAAGACTTTAAAAAGTCTTATGTAGCGTGTTTGATTATGTTCCAGATATCATGGATTCGGATGATGCAAATATGAAATGATATGCAGTAATGTAAAGGGTTAGAAAATCAAACACAGTAATTTTATCCTGGTTCGGCCCCACCTACTCCAGTCCCTGGAATTTCCTTCCTCCGAGCTTTTTCCACTAGTGGATTCCTTTCCAACTGAAAGGAATTAAGCCTTATTACTTGTCTCTGGATGGTAACCCGAAGTAGGATATACCACTAGAAGCACCAACTCCTAGCTGAGTCCTCTTATCTTTAGCAGGATATACCACTTAGATTTCTACCCAAACCTAAGCTGAGTCCTACAGGGAGATCCCACTTAAAGCACCAACTCTAAGCTATATCCCAATCTCAATACTCACCCAAGTATGAGATTTTTACGACTTGTTTTTCTCAAGTGTTTTGTTTTTGAATTCTTCAAGTTTATAACTTATTTGAGAATTCTTACAAACTGATTTGGAATTGTTTAATTCTTGAAGGGATTATGTTACTAATTGTAATAGCGGATTCTCTTGTATATGCTTCTCTTTTTAACAACCAACACCTTCTCAACTTGTGAAGCTTCCTTTTTATAGGCTTCTATCATAAATGTAGCCATTGTGAGTTATTGAGGTTGAATCAAATCTTCACCGCTGATCAGGTAAAATGTGGCTCATCAGGATCCGTTGATTAATCCATTAGATAGAGCAATTGTCCCATTGAATCCATGGGATTGAGAATAAAAAGTTGTCAGTGATCATTTTCCTTATATTTTAATGATTCTGCAACTTTTATGCTAGAAATTTCGAGTGTGTGCTTCACGCACCTTTCCTATTGGTCTAGGTAGAAAAGGTTGTTACCTTTTCTCTTTCTTGTGTCAATCCTTCTGTCCTTTTCTGAAAAGTGTGCTAGCTATCCTTTTTGTCTTGCATAAAGGAAAAGGATCTTTGACTCTTAGACCGAAAGGTGAAGGGAATTATGATTTTTAAATTATTCCCTTTGTCTTGTAAACTTTATCTTCCGGATGAAGTTTGTCTTCATATATCCTGATGCTATTTCAACCAGTTCTTCTTTCGGATGCTGATCTTGACCGGTTTAAAGTTTGTTTCCTTTCCAAGCTTAAACTGGATACTTCCATTATGTGCTTAGGTACTTGTAGTCTTCAATGTTTGTTTGGATGACTTACCTTGGACTTTATGCTTCCATTTTTACATGTTTTTGTTCTTTGGATCTGTTTTCTTGTTTTTGTTTTCTTCAAACTTGATCCGGATCTGTCTTTAATTTGTTCTTCCAAATCATTGTTTCCCAACACCCAACTCATTTAAGCTCAAACACAAAGTAACAATGTGAATGCTGGCTTAACTCAAGTGGAATATTCTTTTCAAATAGATTATAAATACTCATCAGATTCAGGTACTCTATTATCTTTACATAAGTCCACTTGAACTGTTGACACAAGGGCTAGTTGTTATATTGCCAACTCAATTGACAATTTTTCTAATATAAAAGTGTCAGTAACTAGCATGTTATATAGCCTAACAATGTAAGATTGCAAGTTGTGTCTAAAGGTAATGTTCATTAGTCTAAAGACTTGATATTATATGATGTTCTTTTTGTGTTGAATTCCATTATAATCTTCTTTCTATCACTAAACTATTAAGAACCTTGAAATGTGAATTGGTTTTTACAACTAATGGTTGTCTGATTCAGGAAATTTTAAGCTAGAAGAAGATTGGTTCAGCTAGAGCTTGCAATGGCCTATATCATCTTGATGTTCCCATTAGCAATAATAGTAGACATAGTTTAGCTTTACTTTCTGATTTTGTTCTTAGCAATAAGAATGATTGTAAAGACAATGATTTGTGGCATTGCAGACTTGGACATATTTCAAATTCAAGATTATTAATAATACAAAAATCTTTTCCTAATGTTGTTGCGCCTTCAAACATTATTTATGATATATGTCATTTGTCTAAATAAAGGAAATTGCCATTTAATATTTCTTCTTCTATTAGCAATGCTGCTTTTGATCTTATTCATTTAGACATTTGGGGTCCAACAGCCACTGCCATGAATGGCTCAAGGTATTTCATAACAATTGTAGATGACTTCACAAGGTTCACATAGACTATAATGATGACCAACTAGAGTGAGGTAACTGTTTTATTTCCTCAGTTCTATGCCATGATAAAGTGTCAATTTGGAAAGAAAATTAAAACTGTCAGAAGTGACAATGGTCCTGAATTTAACATGACAAACTTTTATGGCATAAATGGAATTGTTCACCAAAAATCTTGTGTAGAAACCCCTCAACAAAATGGCATTGCTGAGAGGAAACATCAACACATTTTAAATGTGGCCAAGTGCTTAAAATTACAAAGTAAGCTTCCTGTAATTTTTTGGAACTATTTTATAGACCATGTTGTTCATATAATAAACAGAATTCGTACTCCTGTGTTGCAAGATATAAGTCCATATGAGAAGTTACATAACAATGTACCTGATATAAATGACATGAAAAACTTTGGTTGTTTAGCATATGTTCATTCTTTAAACAGGAATAGATCTAAATTCTAGAATCTTGTAGAAAAGTGTGTTTTCCTGGATATGAGAATGGCATGAAAAGTTTTAGGTTCTAGAGTCTTGATGATCATAAAATCTTTATTTCTAAAAATGTGCATTTTTATGAAAATGTTTTCCCATATACTGCTGACAATGACTTGAATATTGAAATAGGTGCAAAAGAGGACAAGAGCTCTCACAGTAACAAAGTATAAAAGGGTAGTGCTAGCACTAACCCTGACTGTATTGATAAATCTAGCAGGCCTGTTAGAAAACACACTCAACCTTCATACTTAAATGATTATCACTGTTCTCTTATTGCTAATAACCATGTTGATGATCTTGAAAAGGGAAAGTTGTATCCTTTATCAAAATTCCTATCTTACAATAAACTGTCTAATTCAGATAAGTTTTTCTCTTTGGCCATAAGTACAGATACTGAGCCAGCCACTTACACAGTTGCATGTAAGAGCAAGGAGTGGCAGGATGCAATGAAATATTAACTACATGCTCTTAAGAAAAATAAAACCTAGGAAATTGTATCTCTACCAGAAAATAAAAGACCAATAGGATGCAAATGGATCTACAAGATTAAAAGAAAGTCAAATGTCACAATAGAAAGATACAAGGTAGGGCTAGTGGCAAAAGGGTACACACAGCAAAATGGTATTGATTATCTGGATACTTTTTCTCCTGTTACTAAACTAACCACTTGTGAGCAGACGATGTTTTGCACGGCGGCTGCGGGACCGAGCTGGTGGGCCAGCCTCTTTGGAGTGTCGGGGGATACATGTGATGTGATTAGAAAATGGTTTTGCACATTTTAATGCTCAAAAGATACGAGATTGAAATCCCGAACTTAAAACAGAGTCGCCACCCGGTTCAGCTCAACCGGGAAATTTTTGGTACGATTTCCCCACCGGGTGGTTGGACCATACCTTAAGTAGAGATTTCGAGTTCGGATGATGTTATCTATTTTTCATTAGGCCAAGTTAAGATACTTCATTCTTTCTTAATTAGTTTAATCCATCCTATTTATCTGTGTTTTCAGCTATTTTGTTATTTTTGCGTTTATCAAGCAATTGAAGTGATGATTAAAATATTTACAGTCGTTAAAAAATAAGTGCGGAAAATAAAATTAGTACAAGGCCTCCAAGTCCCGTACATTTTTCTATGCAATAAATAAAATACCCGAATGTCTGATATACATCTACCGTAGAAGATGGTTAGCACAGATATGGCATGTTTTATTTACAATATTATAAAGTTGGTTGGATGGCTAAAATGAGATTTGAACGGCATTTGCAGGGAAATTCCGTTTTTAACCAAATTTTAGATTCGATCATTGCTTTAACCGGATTATAAGTGAAAATGCCACACAATACGGGGTGGGGTCTGTTTTTAGGAGGTTTTGAACCTCCATCGTTGCATTATATGTTCTAGCTTGGGAAAATATGCTAGTCCGGGAACAAACGAAAAATAAACCGCTGTCTAGAAAGTCATGCCGCCGATGATGCAACTGATACTGCCGGTGACATGGTTGATGTCGCTAGTGACATGGCTGATGCCGTCGGCGACATCAATTATGTCCCTGGCGACATCAGTATGCAGACAGACGACAAGGCTTTCTGAGTACTATAAAGAAAGGGTCCCGCAAGAAAGTGAGGTCTCTGGGGAATGCGATGCTACCGGCGGTATCAGTGATGTCTCTAGCGACATGGGTGATACTGCAAGCGACATCATATGTCTCCGGCGACCTCAATTTCTTGCAGCAGCAGCGGGTAGCAGTTATAAATGACCAAAAACCCAAAAATGAATACAAATCAACAAGAATATGCACAAATCAGTAGTATTAATGCCAAAGAGCTACGAGACTTAGAATTTTCACCTCAGGGTCGTGAATCCAACTCTTTGTGAACTGAACAGAAACACCTCTAGGGAGCTTATAACGATGATTTAGTAGTTAATTTAAGAGTTTTAGGTTTCTAAATCCTATTAAGTTGATTTTAAATTAAAGACCCACTTATTTTAAGCTCACAAGCAGAGAGTTCAAAGAAGGAAAACCAGGAAAAATGGATTAGAATCCTTTTTCCAACCTTTTCTAATTCTTATCTCACTAAAATCTATTCTCTCAATTTCGGCCTTATTTTTTCTAATTGCAGCCACCCAATTTTCCAAGTTCAGCCCCCTCTTCAATTTCAGCCTACAGTGTGTTTTTATAGGCAAATTGGGGTGTTTTTCGAGACCTTTTTTACTGATTCCACCGAAAGTGGCCGAAAGGCTATCTATGTAGGACCCGTTTTAGGCCATGACACCGGCGACATGATGATATCGCCAGCAGTATGGCTGATGCCGCCGGCGATATGGTGATGTCACCGGCAATATGGCTGATGCCGCTAGTGGCATCAGCCTCTAGCATGCCGATAGCCAGCGGGCCCAACAGCCTAAAAAGTCGCAAAAAGCGGTCAAAAGTGGGTCAAAAGGCATCTTTTTGAATTTTAATTAAATTTTAATAGGTATTTTTAATATGGGTATAAATCATCGGTTCAAGCTCCTACCTGACGTGTTTCTGTTCAGTTCACGAAGAGTTGGTTTCACGACCCCGAGGTGAAAATTCTGAGTCTTATAACACTTTGGCTTAATATTACTAATTTGTGCTGATTCTTATTGATTTGTATTCATTTTTGGGTTTTTGGTCATTTTTAACTGCTGCCTACTGCTGCTACAAGAAATTGATGTCGCTGGAGACATATGATGTCGCCGGCAGTATCACCCATATCGCCAGAGACATCACTAATACCGCATGTGGCATCACATTCCCCAGAGACCTCACTTTCTTATGGGACCCTTTCTTTATGGTACTCAGAAAGCCTTGTAGCCTATCTACATGATGTCGCCTGTGGCATGAGCCATGCCGCCGGCGGTATCAACCATGTCGCCGGAGGCATCAGTTTCATCGTCGACGGTACGACTTTCTGGACAGCAGTTTTATTTTTCGTTTGTTCCTGGACTAGCTTATTTTCCCAAGCTAGAACATATAATGCAATGATGGAGTTTCAGAACCTCCTGAAAACAGACCCCACCCCTTAACGTGTGGCATTTTCACTTATAATCCGGTTAAAGCAACGATTGAATCTAAAATTTAGTTGAAAACGGAATTTCCCTGTAAACGCCGTTCAAATCACATTTTAGCCATCCAACAGAGTTTTATAATATTGTAAATAAAACATGCCTTATCCGTGCTAACCATCTTCTGCGGTAGATGTATATCAGACATTCGGGTATTTTATTTATTGCACAGAAAAATGTACGGGACTTGGAGGCCTTGTAATAATTTTATTTTCCGCACTTATTTTTGAACGGCTGTGAATATTTTATTCATCGCTTCACTTGCTTGATAAACGCAAAAATAACAAAATAGCTGAAAACACAAATAAATAGAATGGATTAAACCGATTAAGAAAGAATAAAGTATCTTAACTTGGCCCAATGAAAAATAGATAACATCATCCGAACTCGGAATCTCTAGTTAAGGTATGGTCCAACCACCCGGTCGGAAAATCGTACCAAAAATTTCTCGGTTGAGCTGCACTAGGTGGCAACTCTATTTTATGTACTAGATTTTGTTCTCGTATATATTGAGCATTAAAATGTGCAAAACCATTTTCCAATCACATCACATGCATCACCCGACACTCCAAAGAGGCCGGCCCACCGGCCCCGCAGCCGCCGCGTAAAACGTCGTCCGCTCACTGTGAAAAGCGGTCAAAAGTGGGTAAAAGTGGGTCAAAAGGCATCTTTTTGAATTTTAATTATATTTTAATAGGTATTTAAAATTTGGGTGTAAATCATCGGTTCAAGCTCCTACCAGACGCGTTATCGGCCACGCCGAACTGGATTCTACCAAGTATAAAATTCACAAGGAATATTATTTTGGTAATAAAAATTCTAAAGAGAACTTTTATTTCGAGGCATTAAAATCGGGTACACGTCATCATCGTCTCGCGAGAGGGACTGCAAAATCCCGTGCTCACACCACTATTAGAGTTTTATTAGCATTAGCTACCAAAAGAACTGGTTTTTAGAGCAATTAGATATCCATAAGGCCTTCCTTCATGGTACACTAGAAGAAGAAATTTATATGGATTTACCTTGTGGAGTAACTAGTAGTGTTCCTAAAGCTTTGTGCAGGTTGAACAGATCTCTATACAGTCTAAAACAGGCCAGTAGACAGTGGAATTCCATATTAACATCAACATTGCTTCAAAAGGGCTTTAAGCAATCATTTGCTGATCCATCCGTGTTCACTAAATATGAAAAGGATATATTTATTGCTCTAATTGTCTATGTTGATGATTTGATTTTAGCCAGCAATGATGAGAAAGCTATAAAAGATGTAAAGGAATGTCTACACAGATGTTTTAGCATAAAGGATTTAGGTAAGCTAATGTATATCCTAGGCCAGGAAATTGCAAGAAATAAAGAGGGAATTCATCTATACCAAAGGAAGTATACCTAAGATCTTCTAGGAGAATATGGGTTTCTGGATTACAAACCAGCACCTACTCCAATAACAACGGACAAACTAGACTACACAAAGACAGAAAAACTCTAGGACAACAGCAGTTACAGGAAACTCATTGGAAAGCTCCTTTACTTGACTAATTCAAGGCCAGACATCTCATATGCAGTGCAACAACTATCCCAACATCTTGAAACACCACATGAAGCTCATCTCACAGCAGCTCACAGAATTCTCAGATAACTCAAGGGAAAACCTACTCGAGGAGTGTTTTATTCATCAAACAAGGACTACAAGATAAAGGCATACACAGACTCTGATTGGGGGAATTGTGCAAAAACCAGAAAATCCATTACTGGTTTTTGTATTTTTATTGGAAATTACTGGTTTCTTGGAAATCAAAGAAACAAAATACTATATCCAAGAGCTCTTTTGAAGCTGAGTATCGCGCAATGGCATCAACAACATTAGAAATACAGCGGTTGGTTTATCTACTAAAAGACTTCAACATAACTAACTGCACCCCTGCTTTGCTATTTTGCGATAATACATCAGCAATCAACATTGCCAATAATAAAGTTTTCCATTAGCGAACTAAACACCTTGACATAGATTGTGACTTCGTGAGAACTAAAGTTCAAGACAAAGTTGTTCATCTCATGTCAATTTCATCAAAAAAAAATCAGCTTGCAGATGGTCTAACAGAGGCTCTTCACTCCCCAGATTTTCTCAGACAAGTTGATAGATTCAAGGTAATCACCATTCAATTATGTTTAGCTTGCGGGGGGATGTTGAATATAAAAGTAGTTAGAGTTAGTTAGGTTAAAATATAGCCCTTATATGCTAAGGGCAACTTAATCATTTTACATTTTGTTATTAACCGTATAAAACGGATGCCCTGTAACTTCTTCGTCTTCTTTACTTTTGTAACTTCTCCCTTTATTGGAGTTTCAATAAAGATCAATTCTCTCTCTCTTTCCTTTTCCGATTCATTATTATTCAGTTTCGATTAAGCATCTTTACAGCTTCCTTGGAATATATAGTAACCACCGTCTTCCAATTCCATATTTATATAAAATAAAATAAAAAGTAAAAGAAGCTTGATTTTACATGTGATAACCTAGTGGTAGAAGCAAATTATTATATATTTAAGATCAGATAATAGCCTGTTAATTAAGAATGGGTGCATATATAGTTAAAATGTAAATAAAAACTATTTATTTGAAAAAAGCAAAAGGAAAAATGATGATAATATGAAATATAATATTCTTGGCCAGAGTACATTTTGTATGGAATACGATGTAGACTTGGTATTTGGTTTCGCTTTCAAAGAGCAATAAAGAGTTTGTCAAGATGACGCAATAACTATTTTAATATATGATTAACTTTTCAACGAAGTTGAAATATTATCAATTAGTACAATATGAAATATACTTCTTTCATTGTCCATATATAATTTTGGATTTATCTTTCTTTAATTGGTGAATTGGGTTAGTTATCCTATCAAATAATCCATTAAGAAAGTTAACTCTCCGAATTCTAAACATATTTCGTACATTGGATATCAAATAATAATATTAAGTATTTGCTTCCGATCATTAAATAATATTTTAAGCATTTTAGTGATAAAAAAATTATCAATAATAATAAAATAATATATTAAGATAAATGGTTAATTCCAAATGCGAACAATAGCATAATGTGCGTAGTGTCTTTTTAAAATAAATAAATGACAAACAAAATTATATTATTTATTGAGCTTTAATATTGAAGAAAAAGATAAGTGCTAAGGTTGTAATTTATATATTCTGTTTGTTGTTTTTTATCTAAAATATTCTATCAATTTTGTATTAAATATAATAGAATAACTCTATAAAAAATTTTAAGTAGAGCTATACAATTACCTATTTCAATTTGTAAGAGTTTTTATCGCTAATTTATCTTTCATAAAATAATCATTATTTTATATTTCTTTTATAATTGAATTGGTAGTGTGGACAATGATGTGATGATAAAAAAATAAAGAGTAATAGTTATTTTATAAAAAATTTATTAGTAATAGAACTGATTTAATTTGTGATAATAATGTTATTTAATATAATGTTCTAGAATTACAAAACAATTGCAAAGTGTTATATAAAATTAACAAATTAATCGATTGTTTATGTAACATGACTTTATGAAAAGCATGCTTAGCCTAGCTAATATCACAAATAATTCTAATCATATAGTGGCACTTTCAATCCCAAATTAACTTTAATTTATATAAAATAATTATTTTGAAAGCTCCCTATTATTTTTTTTCTATGAGAACTCCATAATAATATTATAGGGAAATTATAAAGAATGTAAGGGTTATATAAAATATTAACCTCGTTGCTTTCTATATTTATAAATAACTTTTTTAGAACTTTTTAAAGTTTCTTTTCTCAACATTTACGTTCCTCTTTCCTGCTCTCAAAAACACGATTCCTTCTTTATTTATGTATTTTATTACTTTGTTTTGTATTTATCCTGCAAACCGTTAATTTTTTCGATATGCCACTTTAGAGTTTTTTGTTCGTCTCATTTTTATCTTCGAAAATAGATACATAATGATATACTTTTTTCGAGTTTTTATTTTTGAAGATATGTAACAGATGATACAAGCATTATACCGGCATTATACCAGCATTATATAAGGTGTGAAAAACCAACTTTATATCATCGTTATACCAGCATTATACAAGCATTATACAAGGTGTGAATAACTCAAACATAAGCATCTATTTTATGAAAGAAATCAAAGAAAAACTAATTTATACTAGCATTTTACCAGGTGTTAAAAACTAAATTAAACATAAGCATCTATTTTATGAAAGAAACCAAACAAAAACCACTTTATATCATCATTATATAAGCATTATACAAGGTGTGAAGAACCCAAACATAAACATCTATTTTATGAAAGAAATCAAACAAAAATCACTTTATTCCAGCATTTTACCATCATTTTACCATACGTAAAAAATTAAACTAAACATAAGCATGTATTTTATGAAAGAAACCAAATAAAAGCCACTTTATATCATCATTATACAAGCATTATACAATGTGTGAAGAACTCAAATATAAGCATCTATTTTATGAAAGAAATCAAATAAAAACTACTTTATACCAGCATTTTACTAGGTGTGAAAAATTAAACTAAACATAAACATCTATTTTATGAAAGAAACCAAACAAAAGCTACTTTATATCATCATTATCCAAGCATTATACAAGGTGTGAAGAACCCAAATATAAGCATCTATTTTATGAAAAAAATCAAACAAAAACCACTTTATACCAGCATTTTACCATGTGTTAAAAATTAAACTAAACATAAGCATCTATTTTCTGAAAGAAATCAAATAAAAATCACTTTATATCATCATTATACCAGCATTATACAAGAATTATACAAGGTGTAAAGAACCCAAATATAAGCATATATTTTATGAAAGAAATCAAACAAAAATCACCTCTGATGGGTGTCGAATCCACAAAAAATAAATATAAACCCGTTTACACTAAAACAAATAAAATTTGCAGAAGTGGTAGGTGGGATCGTCTCCACAGGGAACAAGTAAATCAACTTTAAATTAATACGACAACCAAGAGAATGCGATAAAATAAATAAATGGGGGGTTGAGAAGTGATTGGTAAAAATATAAAACTGGCAAACTTAAAGGAAGCAAAAATACGATTTGAGACTCTTTCGACTAAGGATACTTTTAGTATAAAATCAATCGATCACAGGCATAAGACATAAGCTTCTTAAATTTTCAGTCAGTTGGCTTAATCATGAAATAGCATAATTAAAGATCTTTTCAGACTTGAGAATGATATTAGATAGCTAATTCATTACTCTCAATTTTAGATTGCACTTGTAGATAGCTAGCAAGGTTTAATTCCAAAAAGGCTTAATTCCAAAAAGGCTTTTAAGCACAAGAACCAACTTTAATTCAAAACTTTATGATAGCACAAAGAGATTTATTAATTCGAATCTAACCACGGAACTTTTAGAAGACTCCGTTTGTTACAATTTTCTATTATATTATGATAGCGCAAACACAATAGAAGTAACAATATGCTTAACCTTTCGAAAATCAACAAGTGGACGGATTGATAAAATCAAAAGGGAAACAATAAAAGATATTACCGATTTGGATTCAAAAATTGAATTTCAAGACAAAGTTGAGAGTGAGCCTCACGGTTGATAATAGCTTCCAGTAAACTCCTTAATCGAAAGAATGAAGAACTTGGTTACTCATAATGCAAGATAAACAAGCTGATTTTTCCATTCAAAATTAAGCACCAAATATGCACTGAACCAGCCAAAATATTCAGCCCTAAAGTCGTCCTCCTCTGCTAGAAAATATCAGCCTATTTAAACTAAAAATAAACTCTATCTAAACAAGGAAAGAGATCCCTAAAAGAAATCAATAACTAAAATAAAAGCTGATAAAATCTTAAACAATCGAAAGAGACAAAATAGGCATGAGATAATTCAGGAATAAAGCCCATGTAAATCTGGAATTTACTGAAGAGGAAATTGAGTGAGACTGATATTCTGAAACAGTCTTCGATTTGAATTAGGAAATAACCCAACAGCGGCTGTCAACTCGGTTCTGGTCAGCAGAGGTCAAGTCAATGAAAACACTCCAAATCAGCGCAACTCGTTGTACATTCAAGCTCTAATTATTTTGAGTTCGGAATGTATATCCTGGACTCCAAGTTAAGCTGTAACTCAGCTCCAAACAGATACAAAAATGCTTCATTAACGCCAAAACTTCTAAGTTAGCTCAAACAACGCCCAAGACCTGAATGTTTGTAACATATGCACAAAAATCAGTACCAAACCATTCTAAATAGCACATTAAACCATTAGAAAAAGAGTTAAATTTGTGAGTTATCAAATTCCCCACACTTGCCTTTTGCTTGTCCTCAAGCAAACATTAAAAATCAAAATGAGCATCATCACAGCTAATCAAGCAATCCGAATAACCAACAAAGCATCATCGAGCTTTAAACTCCATTGCTTCAGATTGGGACCTACTGTTTTCTCAATTACAGATTTAATTTCCCGATCGGAAATCTTGGCTTGACCATTTGTTTGAGGGTGATAGGCTGTAGAAGTCCGGTGCTCCACCCCATACTTTTTCAAGAGACTGGCCAAGATTTTGTTGCAAAAGTGTGTCCCCCTATCGCTGATTAGAACTCGAGGAACCCCGAACCTCGAAAAAATGTTAGTGGTTATTCGGATTGCTTGATTAGCTGTGATGATGCTCATTTTGATTTTTAATGTTTGCTTGAGGACAAGCAAAAGGCAAGTGTGGGGAATTTGATAACTCACAAATTTAACTCTTTATCTAATGGTTTAATGTGCTATTTAGAATGGTTTGGTACTGATTTTGGTGCATATGTTACAAACATTCAGGTCTTGGGCGTTGTTTGAGCTAACTTAGAAGTTTTGGCGTTAATGAAGCATTTTGGTAGCTGTTTGGAGCTGAGTTGCAGCTTAACCTGGAGTCCAAGATATGCATTTCGAACTCAAAATGATTAGAGCTTAAATGTACAACGAGTTGCGCTGATTTGGAGTGTTTTCATTGACTTGACCTCTGCTGACCAGAACTGAGTTGACAGCCGCTGTTGGGTTGTTTCCTGATTCAAATCGAAGACTGTTTCAGAATATCAGTCTCACTCAATTTCCTCTTCAGTAAATTCCAGATTTACATGGGCTTTATTCCTGAATTATCTCATGCCTATTTTGTCTCTTTGGATTGTTTAGGATTTTATCAGCTTTTATTTTAGTTATTGATTTCTTTTAGGGATCTCTTTCCTTGTTTAGATAGAGTTTGTTTCTAGTTTAAATAGGCTGATTATTTTCCAGCAGAGGAGGACGACTTTGGGGCTGAATATTTTGGCTGGTTCAGTGCATATTTGGTGCTTAATTTTGAATGGAAAAATCAGCTTGTTTGTCTTGCATTATGAGTAACTAAGTTCTTCATTCTTTCGATTAAGGAGTTTACTTGAAGCTATTATCAACCGTGAGGCTCGCTCTCAACTTTGTCTTGAAATTCAGTTTTTGAATCCAAATCGGTAATATCTTTTATTGTTTCCCTTTTGATTTCATTAATCCGGCCACTTGTTGATTTTTGAAAGGTTAAGCATATTGTTACTTCTATTGTGTTTGCGCTATCATGATATAATAGAAAACTGTAACAAACGGAATCTTCTAAAAGTTCCATGGTTAGATTCGAATTAATAAATCTCTTTGTGCTATCATAAAGTTTTGAATTAAAGTTGGTTTTTATGCTTAAAAGCCTTTTTGGAATTAAACTTTGCTAGCTATCTACAAGTGCATTCTAAAATTGAGAGTAATGAATTAGCTATCTAATATCATTCTCAAGTCTTAAAAGATCTTTAATTATGTTATTTCATGATTAAGCCAACTGACTGAAAATTCAAGAAGCCTATGTCTTATGCCTGTGATCGATTGATTTTATGCTAAAAGTATCCTTAGTCGAAAGAGTCTCAAATCATATTTTTACTTCCTTTAAGTTTGCAAGTTTTATATTTTTACCAATCACTTCTCAACCCCCCATTTATTTATTTTATCGCATTCTCTTGGTTGTCATATTAATTTAAAGTTGATTTACTTGTTCCCTGTGGAGACGATCCCACTTACCACTTCTGCAAATTTTGTTTGTTTTAGTGTAAACGGGTTTATATTTATTTTTGGTGGATTCGACACCCATCAACCTCATACCAGCAAAATACCAGCATTTTACTAGTAAAATACCAGCATTTTACTAGGTGACGAAAAGTTTGGAAAAAAAATATATCACAATGGATGGTGTTTCGAAGATAAAAATGACACGAATATAAAAGTTTAAAGCGGCATGTCAAAAAAATAAACGATTTGGGAGTTAAATGCAAAATAAGAATAGAAAATAAAAAAAATGACTTGTGCAAGAGTTGTTGGAGAGGAATGTATTTATGTTATTTGAGGCTTACCAAATGTATTTATGTTGTTGAAGCTTGTAAAATTAAACATTTATATTATTAACTAAACTTTTAATAAAAATTATTATTAGACTTTGATACAGTTACGTAATTTTTCTAATAATATATGTATTTAATTGCCTTATCTTTATTTAATATTTAATTCGATAAACTCAATAATTAATTAGTAAATTGAGTACACAGTTAATAGGTATCGCTCCATCTGTTAATATGGAGAATTTTTTTTTGGAGAAAAAAAATTGCTTATTCGCCATATTATATATAAAATGTGTCTCATGCCTCATAATTTCACACTTAGCATATATAATTTTGGGAAAAAAACAAAAATTATTCAGCAGATAGACTAAAAGAACACCTCAAAAAAATTTTAGGAGCTCGATTACATGTTTGTCTGGTGGGTCGGGCCTCATCGAATTTAAACAAAGATATCAGTCTTAGACCGAGTCAGTCTATAATTTAAAACTTCAGGTTTAAGTTGCGCTTATGAGGTTATTTTTAAAATCAGCCGAAGTCCATAAATAATTTTTATTCTAAATTTTGGTGGATTAAATAAAAATGAAACTTTTATACAAATATTTCTAAATCTTAAGTATAATTGCATTTTTCTTGAATTTTTTTAAATTTTGCGCAATTGCACTTATATTATTAAATAGAAAGAACATACCCGCTCACTCCTCGTGCAGTTCGAACTTGGAACGTCTAGAGACAACAAGTTTAATCTTAACCACGAGACTAAGACTTCACTACTGCTTTTTTCTTGAATTATTTAATAAAATTTAAGACTTTGTGCACTTGAGTTTAAAAGTTCAAATAGATTGAAATCTAAAATATTTTATCAAATATAATACATAAATATATAATAAATAAAATAATTATTTGTCAGGTAACACTCGGGCCAGACTTGAGTATTAACATAAGATCAAGTTAGATCTATAAAACTTTAAGTTTTAGCGGATTTAAAAAAAGAGAGTGTCTAAACTCGACCCATTTAAATAAATTTGGACCAGACGGATACCCTGACCCGTTAACAAGTCTAATTAGAAACTCAAAAGTAAGAAATCACATTACTTTCCTGGTTGAACTATCGTAACTACTAAGTTTAGATGCTGAAGAAACTAAAGAAGATGAACTACTTCAACATTCAAAAAGGCTGACATTAATATAGAGTATACATGAAATTATTGGTCAATAGTTTTATGAATTCTGAATATTTTTTATTAAGTTTTCAAATACTTTCTCCCTCTTTATTTAACCGACGTTTTTGGGAGGTTTATCAGTACCAATGCAATATTAATTAGGTCAATAAATTTACTAATTTACCCCTAATTAAGTCTATAAATAAATACGTCTAATTCTCTTTATGTGCTTGTTTCCCCTGTATATTTCTCATTAATTAACGTGACTTTTCAATGACAAAAGTGGAAACAGTAGTTTGATTTTGGATTGCAGATAGAATACGTCAGTTATTCAAAAAATTTTGTTTCCTTGTAAAACGCCAGTTAATTAAAATGGGAGCTACTATTATAGCTGGGGCTGTAAATAAGTTAAACTATTTATTAAATTATTTAGTATTTGGTTCTGTTAAATTTTATTTAAGTTCGATTCATTAATAAATGAGCTTGTTTATGAATAAAATTTTAGGCTTGTTAAGCTTGAATAAGGGGATACTCGGCTCGAAAACTCGTGAACATGCTCGATAAGAGGCTCGCGAATTAGCTCGCCAACCGGCTCGTTAACAAGCTCGTTAATATAATTGAAAAGTTTAAACATTATATTTATGAAATAAATAGATTATGAAAAATATAAAATAAAGTATGCGTAAAAATTAATATGAAGATGTGTAAAGAAAAATATAAAATATAAGATAAAGACTAAAGGAAAATTATGTATGAAGTGATATATAAAATATAGGTAAAAATAAATAAAAAGAGGGAAAATGGATATAAAGTCTAGTAAAGGTAATTCGGATCCAATCCAATCCCTATTATATATATTCATCAATCTTTATATGCTCAGTAAAACTCTAATCTCATTTTCCTCTGAAAAAATGTAGCTGCCAACACAACACTCCTCTTTCTCTTTTTAGTACAATAAAAATTATTTTTAGTGCTTCGATTCTTCATATCCAATTCTTTATCTTACGGATTACATCTTTTTTACAGGCTGCGCTCTCGATTTAAACAAAGCTTGAGATAGGCTCGAAGCTCGGCTCGAGCTCGATTTAATCAAGCTCAAGGTCGGTTCGAGTTCGTTAAAATTTAAATGAACAGTTAATATTTGAGTTCGGCTCGATTCTAGTTACAGTAGAGAAATAATGGCAGTTACATAAAATATGATATTAGGGCCTTTCCCAATGGTGGAATTCACACACATGTTTAGTAGCTATTTCATCCCACTATCTACTTCTTCAGCTACAAACCATTGATAGATCAATTTTGCTATTGAAGTTTGCGTCTATGATCAATTTGATCAATAACTGAATTTAGGTATCAATTTGATCCTTGGAAATATTAACACAAAAATGACATATTTCACCTAGCGATGATTGCATATACTATTATTTTAGACCAATCTGACAAACAAATATAAAATCAAAAGGTCAATATTGTGCCCATGCAATACTTTTGGAACACATGTCACAACATTTTTGCGATATACAAGAAAAATTATTTTATTTATTATATATTTATGTATTATATTAGAATAGTGAATAAGGGAGAGACAAATTAATTAGATAGAGAATTAGAATAACAAATGTAATCTATTTATGGATTATGCCAGAAATGTAACGTAACACCGTATTTACTACAAATCTACCGGAATGAGGGAAAATACAAGTGTTCTTCTAATAAATACTTTTTTTTTGTAACTAATATTATTCTATGTGGCGCAAATTTCATGTGCTTTTCGTTGAATTTGACGTTTAAAACAAAAAACTTTTATAATATGAACATATAGGTGCATAATAGTTTTATCAATCCGGATAGGAAAAATACTATAGTGTTAGAAAACACCTTTTGTATCAAACTATAGACATACAATTAATTTTGTGTCTCTTAAAATGAACAATAAAATGGGAAATTTAATTAATTGTGGGTTGGTTTTCGCGAGTTAGAGATCGATAGAAGACACTTTTTTGGGTAAACCCACGTGTATTAGGCTTCTTATTTATTGTGCTAAGCTTACAAACGAAGCCCACAAAATATTTTAAGATTTGTGTTTTTTTATTGGGAAAAGCACGTACATATATTAAAGCCCGGCAAGTTTGTTCAACAACACAAAATGCAAATCAGATAATATTATCAATATTTATATATTTTACTAAATTCCACAACATTAAATATGTTTTACACGTTTCTTTTTAATTTTTTTTACTTATTTTATATTTATCTCTCAAATTATTTATTTTTTTTACATGCTGCTCTAGAATTTTTTATTCGTCTCATCTTTATCTTTCAAACGTTATCCATTTTGATATATTTTTTCAAATTTTTTCCAAACTTTTCGTCATCTGGTATAATGCTGGTTAATGCTGATAAAATGTTGGTAAAATACTTATATAATGCTGGTATAATACCAGTAAAATGATGGTATAAAGTAGTTTCTGTTTGATTGATTTCATAAAATAAATTCTTATGAATTGGTATTTCACACTTGATACAATGCTGGTATAATGCAAGTAGAGCCGGTCCTGACATTTCAAGGGTCTCTAAGCGAAATAAAAAATTAGGCCCCTTAAATCAAAAGTTTTTACGTAAAATTGATATATTTTTAATACATATTAAATAAAGAGTATAATTTTTAAATTTTTTTATTTTAGTCAATAATCTAACTTGTTCACACTTGATAAATATAAAAAGTTTTTTAAAGCTTATATATATACATGAAAAATAAATTGGGCCCCTTTTGGTCGTGGGCCCTAGATCATTGCACCATTGGCCTATTTCTAGGGCCGGTCCTGAATACTAGTATAAATGTGGTTTTCGTTTGATTTCATTTTATAAAATAGTTGCTTATATTTGGTTTTATTTTTAACACCGTGTTTAATGTTGGTAAAATACTTGTATAATGCTGGTAAAATGCTTGTAAAATGCTGGTAAAATGCTTGTATAATGCTGGTATAATGTTGGTAAAATGCTTGTATAATGCTGGTAAAATGTTGGTATATTATCTATTACATATCTTCGAAGATAAAAACTCGAAAAAAGTATGTCATCATAGATCTACCTTCGAAGATAAAAACGAGACGAACAAAAAAAACTCTAAAATGTTATATAAAGAATTTAACAGTTTACGAGATAAATCCAAAATAAAATAAAAAAAGTAAAAAAATGAAAGATTTTGTTTCCTGGTCGCTGAAAAGGAGGAATGCATGGTATTGAAAAAGAACTTTAAAAAACTGATCAAATGGTTAATTATAAAAGTAGAGAGTAATTATCTAAATATTTTATCTAACTCCTACTTTGCTTACGATTTCCCTTTTTTATTTGTATTAATACATTACAATGGTGAGTTTGTTTTATTTGCAAAATTAAAGTTATTTTATTTATTATTTTCGATTGCAAAACACTTATGGCTTCTTTTTTAGGTTTTAAAGTTGTTTATATTAGTAGATTTACGAATTAAATTGCTCATTTATTAGCTAAGACATCCGTTTCTTCGATAAATAAGGGGGCGTGATTTCATCAATGTTGACCTTTGATTAAAAATATAATACACTCTTAATTGAATTAATAAGATAGTGCTTTTTTAGTAAAAAAAATATGTTGTCTGTAGATTAAATTTAATCAAATGGTAAGCTTTAAAAAACAAAGTGAATATAGAAAAACCAAAGAACTCTTTTGAGTAATAAAACCAACATCATTTATAACTAGGTTCATTTTTCAGTGGAAGGTTTTTTATTCCTCAAAAAATTATGATTGACATCTTTTTTTTTTGCAATTTTTACTTTTGACTTTACTAGTTTGTTACAGAAAATATAGTTATCCCACATATTAGCTCTCGTTTGATTTATAACAATTAGTATTTCAGCCAATTCATCGTAATACAACAAAATATGCTCTATATCCATGAATCACATCAATGACAATTGAACTGATGACCTCTTAGTTATTCGACAAGGTGAGCAACTACTTGGATTCAATATCAAACGCTTTAAATCTAAATTTTATGAATAAAATAATAAATTCAACATATCAGGGGTGTTAAAAAAGGTCAAAACACATATGGACCCCCTAAAGTTGGCACAACCTGCCTTTACCATCCTAAACTTTCAAGTATGACACTTACCCTTCTAAAGTTAGCAAATCAATATAACATAGCTCCCTAACTCGAGTTTGCCTAGTCTCATATCGGAGACTGAACTACACTCGCGCTGACATGTACAATTTTGAAAAGTCTGATAATAAGTAGAAAAGTCAAACAAATAGAGTTTTGACACATGGCTAGACAGTAAAAGTTTCAAAAACTCCCTCAAATTATTTCATTCAAATCCCTACTTAACTTTTTCTTTTCAACTTCTTCTCCAAAAAAAAATATCCTTAAACACAAAATCCATAAACCCTAAACCATTGGACACCAAATCCATAAATGAAATCTCCTGCTCTAAACACAAATTTCATAAACAAAAAATCATTAAACACAAGACCCACAATTACAAAATCTCAATAAGAGTGTAATTAAAAATGTAGAAAATATGTTAGTTAGATTAGTTACATAGGACATTATCCAGTACAGCAAGCTCACTATAGTTACGTGCACTCGCCCTACTTTGTATATAAACAACAGATTACTCTGTAACACATTAAGTTGAAAAAATAATATCGATTCAATACAATTTTCCCTCTTTGCTCTTCTTTAACGCCCTTCTCGAATATCAGATCCTAGATGGTATCAGAGCTTTCAGGGCTGAATTGATCCTTTTTTGCAAAAAAATTTTATTATTGAGAGAGAGATTGAGTTGTCCTTTGAAACAACAATGGCGATTGAGAGCAGATCTGGTGAAAATCAAGAAAGAAACAATGATTCGAGAAATCAGCGAAATTTCGAGCCTGTTGATTCGAGAAACAATCAACAAATTTCTGAACCAGATTCTTGGAACCTACAAGGATCTGAAAATCCAGGGGCTTGTCTGGTGAGTAACCCTCTAACAGCTGAGAATTACATTGATTGGAGTAGGGCTATTAAAATTTCGTTAGCTGCAAAAGAAAAATTGGATTTTGTAATTGGTCCAAACAATAAACCTGCAGAGGATGATCCAATATTTAAGAAATGGAAGAGGTGTGATAGCATGGTTCTAGCCTGGCTGATTAATTCCATTTCAAAGGAACTCTCGCAATCTTTCTTGTAATGCACTGAATCTAAGGAGTTATGGCAAGAATTGGAATCAAGACTGGGGGAGAGTAATGGGCCACTGTTACACTCAATCAAGAAATAGATAAATTCTCTTAGACAAGGGAATATGTCTGTCATGTAGTATTTTCTATAATTGAAGCAATTATGGGAGGATTTTGCATATCTCAGGCCTATACGAAAATGCGCGCGTGGTCTGGTTGTGCAAAAGATCATGAGTTTTGCAGAGGAAGATAAGGTCTCGCAATTTCTTATAGGCTTAAACGAGGGATATGATTCAATAAGGAGCCAAATCTTGCTTTTAGATCCATTGCCCACTGTAAACAAGACTTACTCAATGGTGATTCATGTCGAAAAGCAAAGAGAGTTACACACAACCACCGTAGTGGAGATAGCAAAAGCAGCTGGTCAAGACAATGTCATCTTGAACTCACATGAATCAAAAGAATATGTGAAATGCACTCATTATGGAAAATCTAAGCATTCCAAAGAAGGGTGTTAGAAATTGAATGGAAAACCAGAATGGCTTAAGCTGAGAGAATAGAGAAATGGGAAAGGCAAAAGGATAAAAAGAGGCAACAGGCACACTTGGCTGGAAGGTCAACACCCTTTGATGAGTCCGACACCGAATCTAAAGGTGAAATTGACATGAAACAATTGGTGAAAATGGAAGTGCAGAAGTATATGCAAGGAAGAAAAGGCTATAAGATAGGTTGTAGGGCAGTTTATGTTGGATTTGTAGGTAACGTTCTTGAATCTGAAATACCTAGCAAGAACATTGATAGTTGGGTCATAGAATCAGGTGCAACATCTCATATGTGTGCTAAGTTAGAAAATTTCACACAATATACCAATAAAAGATTAGCTAGAACAGTGGTCTTACCAGATGGAACAGTTCAACAAATAAAACACATTGGAATAATCTGTTTTAATGATAAGCTTAAACTGGAAAATATGCTACATGTTCCTACTTTCAGATTTAATCTTTCTATCTGTTGGTCAGTTGTTAAAAGAATCTAAAATTGGAATTGTGTTCCAACCTAGATACTGCATCTTGCAGGACCTGAAGACGAAAGATCCCATTGCAGTTGGTTTTATGAAGGAAGGACTGTATCAGTTAACCCAGAAATCTTTTGAACCAGTGTTGTTAAGAAAGTATGCTAGTAATGATGTACATTTTTCATTTACTTCTATAGAGAACAAACACATTGAAAATATGTTGTGGCATTATCGTTTGGGACATGTATCTTGGATAAAAATGAAGCACATATCTGAAATAAAATGTAATGAGATTTTACAGCCATGTAACATTTGTCCACTTTCTAAACAGCACAGACTTGTGTTTCCTCATAGCAGTACTTCTGAAAAGCAAATTTTAGGACTGTTGCACATGGATATACGGGGTCGTTACCATAAAGCTTCATTGTCTGGTGCATAATACGTGCTCACTGTGGTTGATGATTATTCTAGAGCATTATAGACTGTGTTGTTGCAATCAAAATCATAGGTGCCTACTGTAATTCAGCAGTTGGTCAAAAAATTGAAAAAACAATTTGGAGTAAGTATAAAGAAGATTAGAACAGAAAATGGATTGGAGTTTGTAAATAGCCAATGTCATGATTTCTTTGGGGAAATGGGGATTGAACACCAAAAAAGCTGTGTATATACACCACAGCAAAACGGTGTTATTGAAAGGAAGCATAGGCATTTATTGGAGGTGGCAAGATCTTTGTTGTTTCAATCTGGGGTGCCAACAAATTTTTGGGGAGAGGCAACAACTACAGCTACCCACATCATCAATCTGTTACCTGTGAAAAGTTTGAATTGGGAAAGTCCATTCAAGAAATTACATCAAAGAGAACCTGACTATAGTCACTTAAAGGCTTTTGGCTACAGATGTTTTTATTCAAATTTAATACCATACAAAGATAAGCTAGCAGAGAGAGCTTTCGAAGGGGTATTCATTGGTTATCCATCAGGGCAAAGGGATATATGGTTCTCAATCTAGGAATAAGGAGAATTGTGATATTCAGAGAAGTAACTTTTCAGGAACATGAATTTCCTTTCCTCAAGACTGAATCCTTGATGCAGGAGAGACAACAAGAAAGACCAGTTTTGCCATTAGTTGAAAATGGCATTGGCAGTGATCCATATCCTTTTAACCTTATCCAACCTGAAAATAGCGAACCTGATAACCTCACTGTTAACACACCAAAAAATACCAGCCAATAGGAACAAAGCCTAGTACCAACAACAAATCCATAAATTTCCCAACCAAGCATTGAAACCAATAGTCAAATACCACAAAACACCAGAAAAACCAATCGATAAGTCAAACCTCCATCATGGATGACAAATTTTGTATCCAATGTTACTCTCACAAACCCAAACAATAAAATTCCACAGCTACCAATCTTTACAGTACAACACAAAGCCTTTTTAGCAAACATTTGTGCTGAGAAGGAACCAAAATCTTACTTTGAAGCCAGTAAAAACCCAAAATGGATCACTACCATGAATGAAGAACTAGATGCCTTAGAAAACAACTGCACTTGGATCTTAACAGAATTGCCTAAAGGAAAGAAGACAATTGACTCAAAATGGGTCTATCGCATTAAATACAAGCCAAATGAAGAGATTGATAGGCACAAAGCTAGACTAGTGGCAAGGGGATACAACCAATCATATGGAGTTGATTACACTGAATCATTTGCACCAGTGGCCAAGGTGGTGACAGTAAGATTATTTTTAGCAATAGCTGCTGCTAAGCAATGGGCTGTACACCAAATCGATAAAAACAACGTGTATTTACATGACTATATAGAAGATCTGTACATGACTCCACCAGAAGGTTACAATAAGGCATCAAGGGGACAAGTGTGTAAACTTGTTAAATCCTTAAATGGATTAAAACAAGCGGGTAGACAGTGGAATAAAGAACTTGCAGGGAAGTTGCTGCAGTTTGGTCTTAAAAAATCTGCTTATGATCCTTGCCTATATGTTCAAGGGTCAATAGAGGAAGAGTTTATAGCTGTTGTGCTCTATGTAGATGACCTACTCATAACTGGTACAAGTGGAAGAAAGATTATGGCATTGAAAGACTTTCTGCATAAAGCTTTTACTATCAAAGACATGGGGCACGCTAAATATTTTCTTGGAATTGAAGTGGCAAGATCAGAGAATGGCACGGTGCTAACTCAAGCTAAGTACATCTTAGACTTACTAAAAGACACAAAGCTTGAAAATTCAAACATTACCAACACACCCTTGCCACCTGGATACCAGCCCACTCAAGAAAGCCCCCTATTGAAAAATCCTGACCAATACCGAAGACTAATTGGCAGATTCTTGTACCTGAATTTTACCAGGCCTGACATTTCATTCGCTACCCAAAAGTTAAGTCAAAACATGTCAAAACCAACTGAATTGCACTTTGAATCAGCCCTACATTTACTAAGGTATCTAAAGGTTACCCAAACCTATGGATTGTTTTATCCAGTTCAAAAGGAGCTGAAAATGAACGCCTTTTCAGATGCTGATTGGGCGAACTGCAAACAGACTAGGCACTCCATTACAGGATTCTGCATTTTTCTTGGAAGTTCAATGATATCTTGGAAATCCAAGAAGCAGAACACGTTTAGCAGGTCGTCTGCAGAGGCTGAATATCGCAGTATGGCAACTACAACATGTGAATTGAAGTGGATATCTTATCTGTTAAAGGATTTTCAGATTGAAACTTAATTACCAATACAAATGTTCTGCGACAACAAGGCAGCAATCGCTATTGCAAATAACCGTATTGATCACGAAAGGACCAAACACATTGACATCGATTATCATTTGATTCGAGAACACATTGAAAAGGGATTTGTTGCCACACCCACATTGAATCACAAGCTCAGCTTGCGGACTCCTTCACAAAATCAGTTCCTCATTCTACATTACAGCACTCCTTATGCAAGTTTGGAATTGTTACACAATCCAACTTGAGGGGGGAAGTGTAGAAAATATGTTAGTTAGATTAGTTACACAGGACATTGTCCAGTACAGCAAGCTCACTATAGTCGTGTGCACTCGCCCTACTTTGTATATAAACAACAGATTACTCTATAACACATTAAGCTGAAAAAATAATATTGATTCAATACAATTTTCCCTCTTTGTTCTTCTTTAACCTCCTTCTCGAATATCAGATCCTAGAAAAAAGAACCCAAAAATTCCCATTATCATTATCGTCATGATATCCTTTGCAGATGCCAATTTTTAGGCTGCAACTTCAAACTTTTTTTATCCAATCAACCACTAAGTACCATTAGTTCATCAAATAAAAAATTGTACAAACAAATATCTCAAGAATTGGTGACATTATAACCTAAAACTAAGCAGGAAGAATGATTTATCACTTGATTAAATGAGAAACAAAAACTAATAATCAACAACTACTGTAAATGACACAAAATAGAATCAGATTAATTGGTTCTAAGAAAGAGATTCATTTGGTTGATATCATCATTTGCTATTTATGTTGCAAAGTGACTCAGTTGGAACCAAACAGTTCTCCACTGAATACAATTTCTATCATTTGAGCAAAACAGATGAATAGTAATGGAATTTGAAATCTGTTACTTTGTTCAATTCATAACTAGCAATTTATTATTTTGGCTTGTATTTTGCTGAGAATGACTGAACTTGAGATGCTTCATAATCTATTGTTCCATTATTTGTAAACCAGAAGAGAGAGAAAGAGAGGAGAGAGAGAATGAAAAAGGGGGGACGGAAGAAAGAAAAAAAATATTTTTACTTACGTTTTGGTCAAAATTCCACTGCAACTCGCCCAAATGGAAATTTATATTCGGAGTTATTTTATGCAGATTTTATGAAAAAGTGTTACTCCATATAATAATTGATACATATCCCATTATATCACTTATATAATAGAACATATGTCAACTATTGTATGAAGCGACACTTTTTCACCCTAAAATATCGATACTTATATAAAATTTGCCTTTATATACGAGTTCGGGAATTGTGATGCGGAACGATTCCTTTTAACTCACTTTTGCCGCATGGACAAATAAAATCCAAATCATTGTTGTAAAAAACTCTAACGATGCTGTCCGTTTTAGTATTTTTAGGACTAATTTTACGGCTTTAAAACGCGTCGTTTGAGTTAAGGCCTTCAGGGCCCTGTTTATATACCAGCTCAGTGGATACATGGAGAGCGATGTGGGATTTCAATCCTAACACACCCCATCGTCGCGATCTTGCTGATAACATGTTGTAAACAGCTCGAACGATACTGTCCACTTTGACACCTTCAGGGTCAACCTCACGACTTTAAAATACGTCGTTCGTGTTAAGGCATTCAAGACCTTATTTATATATAAGCTCGATGGATACACAAAAAAATAATATAAAATTTCAATCCTAACAATCATCACCATTTATTTATTTTTATTTATTTTCCTTCCCTTTCTATTGTTTTCTCTATAAACCTATTCTTTTCCTTCTCTGTAAAATTGTTCCCTTCCCTTTTAGGTCTCTGTCTCGTCTGTGGAACAGCCACCACGACGCCTGTCGCCGCCGTAATTTATTTTCTTCATTTTCCATTCAAACGTCTACTGATGTTTCTATTGTGGTCGACTGATTTTCGTTTCCCGTCCGCGTCTACCGTACATTGCTATTGTTGTCCGCTAATTTTCGTCCGTTTGTGTTCACCGTCAACAATCTTTCATGGTAGTCCTCTTCAATTAAAAATTGAAGTGAATCAATTTAAGCAACATATAAACAATTACCAAATTAACTCTATATTCCCCAAATTAGATTTAATGCTCAACTTGAATTTGTCTGGTATACTGTAGCAATATTCATTGATGAAATAATACAGCCATGATTTCTTAAATTACATATATATTTTTTGTTGGAGAAAATTTCGAAACAGGTTTCTCATTGAAGCAAGTTGATCTCATCTGCAATTACCCACCCTTGTTCTATCAATTTGGTTTTTGGGGTTTTTTTTATCAATAATCAATTTGGTTCTTTCAATTCTTTGAGTATTTTTCACCCATACAAAGTAAAAATAATTAAGTTGAGAAAGAAGGAAGTACCTTAGAAATGGAAGAGGACGACAACAATGATAGAAGACGGCGAACGACGAGCAGGCTAATTCAGTTGACTTCGAACGACGAAGTGAAAACAGTGGCGAGAGCTGTGATCGTAGGTTGTGCTGTGGGGAGTCTGTATGGATGTAGAATTCTATAGGAAACAATTTTCCAGAGACGGAAAAGAGTAGGATTATAGAGAAAACAATAGAAAGGGAAGGAAAACAAATAAAAATAAATAAATGGTGATGATTTGGATTTTATTTGTCCATGTGGCAAAAATGAGTCAAAAGGAATTGTTCCACATCACAATTCCACTCCTATATAAATTCCCATGCCACGTAAGCATTATGGGGTTATATTATACGGATTTATCAATTTTAGGGGATAAGTGCCACACTTAAAAGTTTAAGATGGCAAAGGCCGGTTTGTACTAACTTTAGGGAATCCGACCGTTAAAAAAAAATAAACCCAACCAAAATAATGAATCGATATAATTTAATTTAGTTTATGGCCGAAACAATTGGATTTCAGTTATAAATATCATATATTTATTCGATGGATATCGTTTCAATCGATAAATTTAACATAACCGAACCGATATCTCGTAAAATTTCATCAAATATAATGTCAAATTTAAATCTAAATTTTTTTCGCTATGAAATCAAACCATATATCAATCAATGAAGTATTTGGTTCAAAATTTTACTGGTTTAACTGATTCAACCGTGGATGAACCGGCTATTAAAATTTTGAAATTAATACTTAAATAAAATAAAATATATACAAAATATACATTCATGAAAAATATGCGGGATTTTTTTTGTTAAACCGTAGTATTCTATCAATCCAACCCGACTCACTACAAACGCCTACTTATTCCAGCTAAACCTTTCGGTCTGGTTTTACTGTCTACGAATTTAGCTTCATAATATATATACACATTATTACCAAAAAAAATAATATAGATACACATTTTTTAGAACTATTGCTGTTATTTATAAATTGATCACGAGTTCAGTTACATTATGTGTTGTTTAATCAATTATTTCAGTATGAGACTATAGTTTAAGTATTTTTCATCTAATCTATCAAAATTTGGAGCTTTATAAACACTAATACATTATAAAAAGAAAATAATAAGATAAAAATTTGAAAAAAAAATTTAATGCAATTCAATTTCTATTTGTATTTTTAGTTTATTCAATTTTTTGGTGATTCGGTTTGGTTTGATTATTCAACAGAACCGATTAATAAACACCCGATAGTATGTATGCAATTGGATTCTCCATGTGAAATTTAAGATTAAAATTTATTTATAGTAACTATTTAGTTGAATGCTATAGCATGAGAATTTATTCCAGTTCCAGTTGATTTTAGTTATCCGTGCTATAATTAACGGTTTATTGCTCTATTTAATTTATTAGGTAAGGGGTCAGATATCCAAACCCTACATGTTTTAATCATTTTTCAAAATAAAAAAGCAAGGCATTATTTAGTCTCATAATTTTCTAACTAATACAAGAGAAATATAAAGAGTATTACCTAATTTTTTGTCCTGCAAAAAATACTTTTTTTATTCCCAAAAAAGGTACCAATAATAGATTATGAATCGTATAGTTCATGACATCTTCAATAATATTATGTCAATCATACTAATTTCTGAAATATCGTATTCAAATAATAAAATAGTACATTTTTATTTTTTTAAGAAAAAATGGTACATATTTTATACTTCATAATAAAACATATTGAAGTTTTATATATAAGTAAATTTTACATGGCATCTCTTAGATTTTAATCATGGAGAGAAAAATCAAAATTTACTTGCTTTTGTATTATACCAAAAATAGCTTTACTTTTAAACATTAGATAGAAATAAAATACCCATAAGAAACCGAAATTAGAAATAACATTAAATAAAATGAAAATCAAATACTATTAATGTTGGTAATTAGTAAAATAAAATAATTAAATTTATTTTAATAGTGTAATATAAATGAAACTGAGTGTTGAAATAAAAAATTAAGCAAAAAAAATCATAGAAAAGGAAAAAATGTGCCATTTGGGATGGTATTGGGTAGTGACTAGTGTATCATTATCGAGTTTTGCCACTTTAAGGCTGTGTATAAACTGAGTCGAGCTTGAATACTGATTGTTTAATTTTATTTATTTAAATTTTAATAAATTTGAATCGAGTTTAAGCTTGGTCAAATCGAGTCTGAGTTGAGCTCGAGTTTGATCAAATTGAGCTCGAGCCTATCTCGAGCTTTGTTTAAATCGAGAGCTCAACCTATAAAAAAGATAGAATCCATAAGATGAAGAATCGTAGATGAAGGATCTAAGCACCACAAATGATTTTTACTGTACTTAGAAGAGGAAGATAGAGGGTGTTGTGTTGGCGACCGTATTTTTTCAGAGGAAAATGGGATTAGGGTTTTACAAAACATATAAAGATTGATGAATTAATATAAATAGATTGGATTTGATTGGATCCGATTTGCCTTTATTAGGCTTTATATCCATATTTTCTCTTTTTTTAATTATTTTTATCTATATTTAATATATCACTTTATAAATATTTTTTCTTTACTCTTTATCTTATATTTTATATTTTTCTTTATATATGTTTATATTTTTTTTACAGATACACTATTTTATATTTCTATCAAAATCTATCTATTTCATAAAAATAATATTTAAACTTTGCAATTATGTTAACAAGCCTGCCGGCAAACTAGTTCGCGAGCCTCTTATTGAGTATGTTCATAAGCTTTCGAGCCTAATATCCCCTTATTCAAGCTTTATTTAATTACGATAACGAGTCAGAAATTTTATTCACAAATAAACTAATTTATTAATAAATCGAAGTCGAATAAACTTTAACTGAATCAAACATTGAATAGTTCACGAATAATTTGACTCATTTAGAGCCGTACTTATTTGCAACTTTGCGTAACAATCATATATTATGTCTTACAACCTATTTATTTACATAATCAAATTTCATTATCATCCCACACACTTTACGGGTTAATTACCCCTAGCAGAAGTAGTTACTAATTTAATTAAATTAATAATTCATAATAAAGTGTATTATATGAATAAAAACACTGTGAAAAATCGCCTCCATGATTAAGCATAAATCCTTTAAAACGGCGGTACTTCACGACCAACGCATGTAATGTTTTTATATTTTATATTAGAGTGATTTATGGAAAAATAAGCATAAAAACAAAGGCTCCATTTAGTTAATAGTTCATTAAAATATGGTATGATATAATTTTTTAAAAGTTTTTGTCTGGATAAATGGTATGATATTATATAATTTTTTAAAATTTTTTATTTAATTTGAAGGAGAACCATGATGAACCACTAAATTAATGCTTCTATTTTCATGATTATTTAAACCATAAAATAACTATAGAAAATCATATTTAAAAAAATTATACAATTAAAAAAAAATTTTAATTAAAATCAAACTATATTATAATGAACCATCAAAAATCTACGAGTCAAATAACGCCAAAGCCTCCATAAAAAAAACTTCAATTTCTTTTTATTCTAAACCCTGTTGTAAAAATCATATTTAGTGTCATTACTCGTACTAAAATAACCCAAACTTTGTGGATATGTTTTGAAAAGAAACTCCGTAACTTAAAAAAAAAAGACTCCAAACTAAACCTTAATAGAAGGACACATATACCCATTAAACAATTAAAGTTATCTTCTCATCTCTCCTTATCTATCATTTTTTTGGAGTCATCTCTTATTATGTATTATTTTTTTTATTCATCTATTTTATTAGAGCTTTACTTTAATTATATTTAGATTCGATTTAAATCGCACACTTGACTATGGTGGATAAGTCTCTCAATAAAAATTTTCTATATTCACTGAGACTCAAACTCTAAATTTTATTTAAATGATATCGAATCGCTTATCACTTAAATCAATCTTTATTAATTTCCTCATTATATACTTGTAGAATAATTTTTTAGGTTAAACTCTAGAAATAGAAGATATTATTTGTTTATTATTATTATTATTTAAACTTCAATTAAAAATTCAATCATGATATGTTATTCACCCAAAGTCGAATAGGAAATCATCATTTATAAGCCTTCACTTTATATCCTCCCAAAATTAAAAAACCCTTCTTTTATCTATATGTTTTATTTCTTTTTATAAAATTATAAATATCATAGTTAGTTATAATAGCCAATATTCAACTGCTGTTGTGCTCTATTGGGTTCGCATGATTAACCATATTCAAGGCTTTGTCAGACATTCTAGGAAAAAACTTGTCAGTCTATTTTTAAAGATATATTATTAAAATACTATATGTAATAATTGCTGTTACTTTAGTCTTAGTAACAACAATATTGTTCTCGAAGATACAAATTTAAATCGTATATTTTTTTTTGTAAGATTGAAGAATGTGACTATGTACATATGCAGATGACATCGAATCACGATTTTACAGATATCAATCAATTTTTTTGACTTCGGTAGGAGCGATGTTGAGCCATAAAGAATTGAGAGATCAACTTTTAAATTTACATATTTGTAGAGAAAAAATGTAAAAGTGTTGATTTAGCCTAGGTGAAAAAATTAATTATATTTTGAGATTTAATAAATGTAATTGAGTCTTTAAACATATTAATTTTTTAAAATAGTTCAATTAACCAATTTGAATCAGATCGTTTGACTAGGTAGACTCAATGATCGAACTGATTATTTTCAACAATAATTTTAGAATTTAATTTTAGGGTCAATTTGGTACTGCTTATTAAGTTATTGTCAAAGTAAGTTGCTCTCACAAACTTTAAATAGAATTATATATTTTAATTTTAAACTATACATTTTAGTTATTCGTACTAATTAATTAGAAACTGTCTTACTTGTTTTATCCAAAATCAAATCTATTGTTTATACAAAAAGCTTGAAAATAGAGCTTTCAAAATAAGTAGCTTAATAAAGTAATCCCAAACTAGCTCCTATTATATTGTTATAACATTAAAATGTGGAACATTTCTTTAATTAAAAAATTTACGAGTAATCAAAAACATTGTCTTTTGACCGTTATATTATGCATATTAGCTGAATTCTTTTAATTACGGTATACGTACAAAATATTATATTCATTAAAGTGTATATAAATAGATGATAATTTTGGAATCAACCAAATCGTTTGGAACATATAAAAATAATATAGTAGAAGTTATAACTCTAAAACTTGAAATGTGGCTCATAACATTAGAGATGACATATAAGAGTAAAACAATAATTAAGTTTTTTCGCATGATTAATGATAAATAACAATAACATAATTTTTTTTTGAGTGAATGTTACTTTATATTTTATAAAATAAAAGTTATTTTTTCCTTTCTTACGTTTAAATTAGTGAGATGAAATTTAATGTAACGAGGAAAAATATGAAAAAAGTCACTGCAAAAAACATTTTTTTATACAAGTTTTGTCAATATTTTTTCTTACACTTCATTTTCATCTGGATATAATTGCTTTAATTAGCCTTTAATTATAGAACATAATGATGGGATTAAGGGGTCCATGTTTCTTAACAAAAGAAATATTAGTCAATTTAGACAGAAAGACACGTACTACATATAATTAATGGGGTATTATCATATCAACTTCAACAAGATTATGATAATAAATTGGCTCAATTACATTGAATTGATTAGTTACTGGAACAAATGTTAGGACATACAACAAATTTACGAACATACATCAAACTCATCTTTCTCTTGACAAATCACTTGTTTGATGTGGAAAGTAATAGATTGAAAATTTCCATTGCATTAAAAAAGACAATATTTCCTTTGGATTTATAATTATAATTGAGTTGGGCTTATAAAGTTATTTCCAAATCCAACACATAAGTCATAAATAGATTTTATTATAATTTCTAGGCATTCTAACTAAAATAAAAGTATATAATAACATTTTCCACTTGAATTCTTTAACATATAATTTGACTTATCAAATATAATATATAAATATATAATAGATTAAATTATTATTTGCTAGATTGAACTCTAATATTTATATAGAAATTAAGTCTAAAGTTTTAGACTTTAGTGAATTTAAACCGAACATTATAAAAAAAAGATTAATTTAAAAAATTTATGTGATTTCATTTATTTTTAAAAAGGTCGCTGTATTTTTTTAAAGGGCATTTATAGTATTAAATGTTAGAAAAAAACGGATAATCCCTTAATAAAGTTAGTTGTGATTAGTTGGCAGATGGTATTTTCGGATAACCTCAAATTTTATAAATTTTAAAACAAAAAATATGATAATTCACCGTATTAACTCATCATAACTAATTTTGTTATGAAAAAAGCGTTAATCGCTAACATTTGATACCACAAAGGGCTCTTTTAAAAAAAAATAATACAAAGGCCTTTTTAAAAATAAGTGAAACTACACGTAGATTTTTGAAGTTAAACCTATAAAAAAATAAGTATCCAAACTCAACATGTGAGCTGGATCGGGTAGGATATGGATAAAAAAACGTAGAAAAATTAAAAGTATAAGAGCTAAATAGATATTAAGCAAATACGACTGGATAAAAAATGTCTTATTCAAATTTAGTATTTAATTTTAGACATGTTCGTCGGACGGTTTGGGCCGGACCTAATTGGGATTTTGATTAAAAACATCAATATAGGCTTGGTCCAGCCCACACTTTAAAACTTCGGGTTCGAGTTGGGCTTTAGAGGTCATTACTAAATCCGGCTCAACTAAAACATCGGGTTTTGGTGGGTTCGGGCTCGGGCAAGACTTTAGAGAAAAATGAGAGCTAAAGCCCAGCCCATTTGAGCTGGCTCGGGCTGGGTCGGGCCGGTGAACAGGTCTATTTAATTTTGGCTTCTACATACTAATGGAGTGCACGAATCAATGAGACTTAGGTCATGTTCTTTTCAACTTATATTTAGTTCAGTCCAGTTTAATATCTGTATATAAATTTACACTAAAATAAGTTTAATTTAATTTAATACTGCTATATATATAAGTTAAAAATAGCGTTATTAGATGTGTAAATAGTAAAAAATGGTGTGGAAATAGGCATCCCGACCCTGTAAATAAATAATATCACAGAGGTAACTTTCCGCAGAATAAAATCATAATCACAGAGAGAGAGAGAGAGAGAGAGAGAGAGAGGGGGGGAGCATTTTACCTGGACGCACTCTCCTTTCCCTTTTGCCTCTTCAAAGCCTACACACTCTGCTTCATTCATCGAGCTCCATTTCTAGGGTTTTCCAATTTCACCCTTTCAACATTGCTATCTATTTCCTTACCCCTTCGTTTTATCATCTTCTTGCCGTGGATTTCACTTTCGTCGTTCCACTCTCCGATTCGAGGGGTTATTGACAGAAGAGCACAGAGAGAGCTCTGCATTTTCTATTTTCTTCTGATTGGCCTTCGTTGTGTGGTTATGGCGGCAATTAGAGGATGAAACAAGGAGCAAGGTTTGGAATCGATGGGAGTGGCTAAAGCTTTGTGGTTCAGCTTGATTTCGCCGAACCTGGCGCTGTTTCAGCAGCAAAACGGTAACCATAGCCCCCAGAGAGGCGGCGTTAAGCATCACTATTTTCATCACCATCACAATCATAATGAATGGTGGAAGTGGTGGAGATCCTCTGTGTCGCACCAACGGAGGAAGATCCCGTGGTCCCTTGTTTGCGGCTTAATGCTGTTTACTTTGGGCTTGATTTCGCTTTTTACTGGACATGTAGCTTCTGATCTTGAGTGGTACTCTCAGAAATTGGTTAAAAACAGCTTGGGCCGACTGGTAAAATGTCGACGATTCTTTGTTATTTTTGTCTTGTAATATATCCAAGTGTTTTTTTCTATTCTCCGAGTGAAATATAACTCGTTCCTTGTTAATTTTAATTTTCTCAGGATGGGATAAGGCGCGAGCCGATTGATATTTGGCAATCGAAGACCTCGAAGTTCTACTATGGATGCAGTGAAAGGGGACGTCATTTTCCTCGTAAGTTTAATTTTTCCGTGCTGTTTTCCAGAATGTTGATCTAGTAGTTCGATATCTAGTCAAATCCATATGATGTACTTGAAAATTTCCATTTCGCTAGTCTGTTACTGCTAATGCAATTTTCTAATAGTTTTGAAAATATTGACTGCGGTGGTGCGAAAGTTCTGGTGTTTCACATTGCAATTTATGATGATGAAGTTGATGTCTTCATTTTCCTTATTGCCAAAAACTACCCCTCTTCCCCTGTAATGTATGGTTAGGAATTGTTATCCTAAGATGCTATATCTAAGACAATCCTTATCCCAATTTCGTTTGTGCAGCTTTACTCTAGATGATGCAATTTTAGGCAATTCTTCTGTATAATTGGTTTCAACTTGCCTGCTGAAAGCACGTAAGAATGTCATTAGTGGAATTTAAGATTTGGGCACATGAGATGCAAAAGTTCATGTATGCACTTCTTACTGACACCATTTAATTATTCAAGTTACTTTCTTCTAGGTTGTGGTAATGCTTTCCAATCAGTTACTTGTCATCCCCCAAAAGCTGCAATTTCTTTTTTTTTTTTCCAAATCAGTATGGATATGCTTCTGATTGTGCAGTCAGTCCCTGAAATGAGTTGAATGTGACATCAACAAACTCAACCTGGATTGTTGATAAATGATTTTGGATCATCATCATTATCACCAAGGCTAGAACTATTTCCTTTCATAGTTTGTTTTTGGATTTCTATTTGGGTAAAGCTGAACTTGGATCTTTTAATTTGGGTGTTAAGCCCCTTTGAAATTTCATAATTCTTTATATCTATATTTCAGGATGAAAATTGTCTTCCTGTCATCCAATGCTAGTTTATAGAACTTCTAAGCATTCTTCAATCAGTTCTTAGGCTGTGTTCTTTCTTCTGCATTCGACAAGAATAATTTAGTCTTATCATCTTTTATCTTCTGTATGGGTAGAGCTAGAAGATGTCACATGTCAAGCTACCCTCTCAATTGCTGATATTAACCTGCGCAAAATGGTTGTTAGAACAGTATTTTTTTTCCGATTATCACAACCATGTTTCAACAGATCATGTCCTTTCCTTCATATGTTGTATTTAAGAGAATTACGTAAGTCTTTTTGAATCATTAAGGTTTCATATTCATTATCCTTTAGCTTTGAGCTAGACAGTGTTGTTAAATGCGTGCCTTATACAGGGCACGGGGTCCTGTGCCTCGCTGAGGTATGTTGCACCTCGGGCGCCCCTTGGGGACACTTTTTTTCAGGCTACTATTTTACTTTAAAATGTGTTCATCTATTTTTAAGAGTTTTGATAATAATTCAAGGTTAGATATTCCTAATTCAATTACTATTATGGCTAGATTAATTCAAGACTAGATATACCTAACGCAATATGAAATTTTTTCATATATATGTACATCTAACAATTCTCGTAGTTCTTTTATGGTACTGTTTTTGCATTTAACTTCATTTTTCAAGCAAATATTTTTGCAAATTTTGTTGTGCCTAGCATACCTCAGGCGTGCGCCTAGCACCTTGACAACTATGGAGTTAGATATTAAAATATTCATGGATTTAACTGATCATCACTATTTTTTTATGCAGCTGCCGTTCGTGGGCGGTCATCAAATGGCTATTTACTTATTGCAGCTAGTGGAGGGTTGAACCAACAAAGAACTGGTGTAAGTGAAAGTTCTATTATTAAATTAAACTTCTCTGTAGTAGATGGAAGATGTTTCAATTGAATTAGTTTTTTAACTTTTTTCAATTGCCGTCTGTATGTTTGAGACCTGCAGTTGTATCACTATTCTTGGTGTGAATTAGTTACTTAGTTCCATATAAGATTTACTTTTTGTTGAGAATATGAGACTAGGTTCCCATCACATGCACAGAAAATGATACATCATCTATACTGACACTGCCAATTACTTGCTTCACTCAGATAATTGATGCTGTAGTTGTTGCACGGATTCTTAATGCGACATTAGTCATGCCAGAGTTAGATCATCATTCTTTTTGGAAAGATGATAGGTAAGTGATTTTATGAAATTGCAACATTTTACGAATATCTTTATTTTTTGTTTAAATATAACATTACCTGGGTAGGCAGAGACTGTCAAGATTTCATGTTGAATGTTCACATTACTAGCTTGCAGAAGAGTTGGATTCAATTTGTTATTTAAATATTATTTAACCTCCTTGTGCAGTAACTTTGTTGACATTTTTGATGCTGATTGGTTTATATCCTACCTTGCGAAAGATGTGACTATTATCAAAAGAGTTCCTGATAAAATCATGCGGTCAATGGAAAAACCGCCATATACCATGCGTGTCCCTAGAAAATCGCCTCCTGAGTATTACCTAGATCAAGTTCTTCCCATAATGATGAGGAGACGGGTAAGGAAATATAGTTAATTAACAATTACGTGCTTTTCTGGTTGTGTTACAAAATCCAAATTATATTGTTGATGTGTTCAGTATGTGGCAAGCAATGAAGTTCTGGATTTTGCAGGTGGTTCAGTTGACAAAGTTTGACTACAGGCTTGCAAATAACCTTGATGAGGAAGAGCTACAAATGTTGCGGTGTCGGGTTAATTATCATGCTCTAAGATTTGCGAAACCCATAGAAAGTATCGGCCAAAGACTTGTTATGAAATTGAGAACAATGGCACAGCGTTTTATTGCAGTTCACTTGAGGTCTGATTACTCGATTTCAATTTGTTCTGTAGTTAATTATGTTTCATAAATGCAATGGAATGTTCTACTGGAAGCATTTTGATTGCCCAACTAGAAATAAATATATCTCTTGTATATTTGTGTTTGTCTCTAAAAGGATAACTCAGAAGGTATTAATGGGAGTATTTTCTTCTTTTGCTTTTCCTTACCAAGTCTATCTAGTATGCTCTATTTACTTTTCAAGGTATTAATGGTCTGATGTTCTTTCTCAATGTACTTTTCATGCATGCATTTATTTTTTTCAACTTGTACATTCATATTTAGGCATATATAGCACAGACGCAGGGCTGAATTTATGTGCATGTTTGGATTCCTCATTTGTGGCTTAACTCTTGTAATTAACAGGTTTGAACCTGATATGCTTGCATTTTCTGGATGTTATTATGGTGGAGGTGAAAAGGAGAGAACTGAGCTCAGGGAAATAAGGAAGAGATGGGAAACGTTACCGGTGAGTTTAAGTTCCAGTCCTTTTGCACGGAAGATTAGCTTTTCCATTTTGATGCGCACAAGTCTCGATAGAACATGCGTTATTATCATTGTTATTTTGAGACATTATTCTCTTCAAAATCATCTTGAGGAAAGATTTATGCTTTGCCTGGCTATAATTTTACTTTCCTCAATACTACATAACATTTGTGCTTGCTCGTATTATCTTAGGATTTAAGTGCAGATGAAGAGCGAGCAAGAGGGAAATGTCCTCTCACTCCTTATGAAGTAGGATTGATGTTACGAGCACTTGGGTTTGACAATAATACATACATCTATGTTGCATCTGGAGAAATATATGGCGGTGAAGAGACTCTGCGGCCACTCAGAGAACTGTTCCCTAATTTCTACACGAAGGAGATGCTTGCCAATGACGAACTCAAACGTTTCCTTCCATACTCCTCTCGCCTAGCAGCAATTGATTACATTGTTTGTGAAGAAAGTGATGTCTTTGTCACTAACAATAATGGAAACATGGCCAAAATTCTTGCAGGTCGAAGGTGAGAAAATTTAATCCATTCTGTTCACTATTCAACTTGCATACTTGTCACAAGTATTTAGACCACATCAGATAAAATTTCTAAGTACTAAAGCAATGGCTGACATTGGACGTCATATATAGACAAAACTAACAAGCTTACATTGGACGTCATATATAGCCAAGCTAGAGTATTCTATGATCGGATTCAAAATCGTGTCAAATGTGAATTGTATTTGAATGCTAAAATATCTCGAAGACAAATACATCAATTACCCCCTGAACTTGGATCAAACGGTCTACTGTCCCACGAACTTTTACTTGTTCCAAATAGCTTCCCCAACTGGGCAAAAGGGCACCATTTGCCCCTTAAATACCACGTGTGAGCTTCTGGCTGGTTTGACTTTTCAAAGATGATGTTTTTTTGATTTTTATCTCTCCAATCAAAAGCTGACACATGGCGTTCAAGGGGAATACTAGTGCACTTTGGCCAAGTTTAGGGGCTAAGAGAAACTTTGGAAAGTTCAGAGGGCTCTAGACAATTGATGTATCTTGCCTATCTCGTATTACTGTCGAGTAGACTGAGTATTGATGAAGTAGGGTGTATGGTGTTTTAACTTGTCAGTTACTCCCTTTTTCTGATAGTGGCACGTATTTTATAATGATCTCAGGAGATACGCAGGGCATAAGAGGACTATTAGACCAAATGCTAGGAGGCTGAGTGCATTATTTATGAATAGGGATAAGATGGAGTGGGATACATTTGCTAGAAAGGTGAAAGCATGCCAGAGAGGATTTATGGGGGAGCCAGATGAGATGAGACCTGGACGCGGTGAATTCCATGAATATCCTTCATCATGCATATGTCAGAAACCATTTAGTAATAGTGAGGGCATGAAGGGCGAACCTCTCATGTTAGACCAAATCGACATCAAGTCCAGCAAAAAAGCACAATAAATTAAATTTCGGAAAGTCGTAGATGAAGAAAAAGCCATACAAGGACTAAGAAAAGAAGCTGAGAGATACAAAATAATGAATTTTTGTCCGGATGCAACAATGAGGGTAAGCTCGAGTTGTTTTAGCCAGAGATCGTTCTAATAGTTGTATGAGATAGCTGTAGCTCAGCCATCCCTACTCTTCTGCTGGCATGAAATTTTACTCACCAGTGGGTTGTATTTGATATGTCCAGTCGGGTCTAATGTACAGATGCGTTGTAAAATGTTGCAATTGTTCATAAATAGGTTTGCTTCCTAGTTACACGTTTCAGTCGTTACATACTTGGAGCTGTTTTGTTTTTGTTTTTGTTTTTGTTTATGGGCATATTGCTGTACTTGAAACTCAGTTTTATTTATCTGTTACTATAACTCGAAGCTCTCTATGGAATTCCTTGCCTTGATACTCGTAATTATAATTTTTATGGTTTTGTTACTGAGTTCAACAAGATATGTTTTTCTTTCCGCTGTCCGTAGACTTGGTAGCTATAAGAAATAAACTTATTTTTCTTGGTCATGTATATTCTATTTCTTAAGCTATGATTCTTATATAGTTACATACTTGGAGCTGACAGTCTTCTTTTAGTTGTAGTTATCAAGTACCCAATGTTAAAAACAGGGTAGAAAAGGTACAGATTATCCAAATAATCAATGTCCATGTAGCTATTTATTTTTTTGAATTATTTTACGTATTTATTACTACCATTTTTAAATGAGAAACCTACAATCTTCAACCAGTCCGAAACCTCCTTACAATAAAATAAAAGCAACTCTTTTAAAGACTGTCCTCAGAAAATTCTTAGCCGACTTGAATACTGTTTTACAAACCAGAAGGAAATTTTGGCATATTCTCACTTGGTTAGGTACCTGAAAACACTTAGGTGGAGTCTGGTTCGCGAAAATTATATTCCGTAAAATAGAAATAAAAATGAATGAAAAGATGTCGAATATAGTAGAATATATATTTAAAATTCGTCAGCGCACAGAAGGCCTTATATTAGTTTATATATATCCTGAGGAAAAGCTATTCCTTTGTTTCAAAAAGAAATAACTTCTCCGTACGTTGACGGATTCTAAATGAATAATGTGCCGTATTTGACATCTTCCCATACATTTCTATTTCTATTCCATGAAATATGATTTCCACGAACCAAACGAGCCCTTGCTGTATTAAAATATATGCATAAATTTAAGAGTTCCTGCTTATTAGTTTTAAGGAAAACAGAAGACCCAGAAAGGCCAAAGCACATTAAAGCCCTGTACTTTTCAACTTATATTCAGTCCAATTCAGTACTGCATACATATAAATTTACACTGAAATTAGTTCAATTCAATACTGCTACTTATAAGTTGAAAAGAACAAGGCTCAAAACCAATGTACGATGAAATGATATGCCAATGTAAGCGACCTGCAATTTCAACCCAAAGTAACTAGATGGACCAACATCCATATACAAATATAACTACAAATTGATATAAACATCTACCAACTACATTTCGTTTCTTAACATCATCATCCATTGGAAACAAGAATTTCCCAGGGAATCCTATCCACTATAAATATACACATACAACAGTAAAAACTACTCCAACTGCCTGTATCCCATTCGCCATCTAAGCTGTCTTTGAAGTCTTTCAACCTTGGTTATTCCCTGCTACGATAACAAAGTCAGTTACGAAACAGAGATCAAATGCGCAATATGTAATGCAAGGCCAACAAAATCTTTACCTCTCAAAGTATTCTTCCTTTTATGGCTTTTGTCATGCAATATAGATGGAATTTTGGAGACCATTAACGAGCTCTGTAACCCTTCTAAAAGCTGTTTGCAGTAAAAACAACAGTCAGATTTGACCAAATTAAACGCAGTCTCTGAAACTGGAACACTTACCCTCGATGTTGGCTGAATTCTACGATTAGACCTTCGTGGCTCCATAGAGTCAGAAGCTGCACTTGTAGAATTATCTTTCCCCTCTTCGACTTTTTGCAATTTCCCAGGAGGGGCAACTCTTTCTTTGTTTAACTGCTCGGGTTTGGCATTTGTTGCAGGCCTTCTCTTACTTGATTGGGGAGCACGTGCAGAGAATGACATTGTGGTTGCCAAATATGACGGTTGGAAGGCCGTTGAATTCTGCTTATCTAAAATGTTTTCAGCTTCATTTACAGTATTTCCAGCAGCAGAAACTGTAACAGCCGATAAATTATTATCCTTTGATCTTCCAGATTTAAGAACCCGGGGCTTTGATATGGCGGCTCGTTTCTCATTTGTTTCGGGTTTGGAGCTTCTCCATGGACGGGATGATCCTGGTCCTTGTGGCATCAAATATTTGGTGAACTTGAGTGGTTCTTTTGCTTCGTTTGTTTGATTGCCAACGTAATGCTTGCTGACGTCCATGAATTTCCTCTTCTTTCCCGGCTTTGGAACACCAAAGACAGTTCTAGATCCTTCCTTCTGCAAACCTGTCCGGGGCATTCTTGTTGTACCAGTCTTGTGCTCGTCTTTGCTGCTTTTACCGATATTGAATTGTTTTTCGTCGGTAGACAAAGCCAGTAATAGCGGATTACCTGATTTCTCAGATTCAACAGCCTTATCCTTTCCCTTGGTTTCTGCAACAGGGCTTCGCACTCTTGGTCTCTTCTCTTTTGGAGTATCGCCCTGAAATGTTGCAAGTCAAGCAAACAGGGATTGAAAAATTATCAAGTCCAACAAGAAAAGTCGAAGTGAATAACACACCTCGTGGGAAGGGCGACTGTTCTCGCCAGAACTGGACCACTCGACCCATGCCCCGTTTTTCCATATACAAGAAGGATGAAGGAGCGAAGATGGAATAACTAGTATTTCTCCCCGAGCTGCAACAAAAGCAAAAGCGACAGAGAGATTTTTTTTATTAAACAAACATAATGATTAGTTTCATTCGAAAAACACGGGTTTAAAATAAACTAGACTGCCTGCCAATATACGTACCAGGGAAATTGACAGTCAGCAAGGACTCATCTATCTTGTTCTTTTCAGTTACGACTCCTTCTCTCCAGCTGATATAATGAAACCAAACATAACACCTAAGTTTAGAGGTCTTCAACATGGAAATAGATGAAGAAATGAAATTTCGAGAGAGCCAACCACGCTAAATTTAGTTTTGCAGTTCCGTACAGAATTGCCCCATGTTATATAATAAAAAGATGAGCAAAGCCAAAGAGAAAAAGGACAATGGGAATATATGTTCATTACAAAGACAAGTGACATTTTTTGCAATTTCATAACCGAACTTCGAAAGCAGAAATAAGAAAAATTGGATTCATGCATATAGCAAATGTACAAACAATACCTGTCCTCTATATACGCATCAACTCTATCACCAACAGACCATATACAGTCCACCATGGCAGCTCTCCTCCTCTTCCTTGTCCCTTCAGATGAAATGATATTAGTAGTAGGGCGGGCTTTACGTATTATGGGCGCCTCATCTCCATTACCTTCAAGAGGAACCCACTCCTTCAGCTTTTCTGAGCCTGTTGAAAAATGTCAAACATTTAAACTGCAGTACTTTATTCTTACATCGTACAAAACTACTTGACAAAATAAACACCATAAAAATGGTAATTGCAAATTTAGGACTTCGCCAATATCAAAATAGTAAGAATAATTAAAATGCGATCCATGTGCCCATATGCTCAATTCAATTCTCTCCAAAGCTCAAGAAACCAAACAAATAAACAAAATGCTACGAGCAATATTCATTCAGCTTATAGTTATCCAAGTTTCAGCTTATAGTTATCCAAGTTTTAAAACATTATATTAGTAAAGATGAACTCCAACAACTATAATTTTCTCAAATGCAATGTCCTTTAAGATGTAGCCATCTCATGAAAGTGGTTGCTGAACTTGCAGCTGGCAGAAATGTGACATGTCAACAGTTCTATGCCAACTTGGCAGCCCAAAATCCATCCCCAAGAGCTATCGTCTCGGATTACACATCCCAGACAGCTCTCATTCTACAAATCCCCACCTACTATCCAGCAAAACTTTTTACAACTTTGTTTCACAGTGTTATCCATCTTCATGCTGTCTAATGACATCAACATAATTGAGATTGGCATCCCAGTAAAGACTACTACTCAATAAGTAATGTTCATAGTGATGGAAATAAGGGTCCTCAGTTTCTTTCTTCAGTACAAAAGTAGCAGAATCATTGAAGTCAAACTTTTCTTTTCCAATTCACTTGGAAATAATCCTTTAAATGTTTCTATTAATGAGATAAAGGAGGAAGCTATATGAGAAAGAAAATTTTGTAAATGAACTTTTCTTATTTGAGCATCCATGCTTAAAACCACATGATATAAATCATGTGACATGTCAGCGAGCTGGAAATTTCTGCTTCCACAACTACATTCAGACCAGAAGGACATTGCATGAAAGAAAGTTAAAATTATTTAAATCTATTCTTACAAATTAATATGTTAATATTCTTTCAAGAAGTTGAAGAATAATTGGTGTCATAACCCGTGAAGAGCAAGATACAAATTTGCAAGTCTATTTTTTTGTTATTGATATATTAATTAGACGCCTAGTTCTCCCTCATCTTTGTGACTACAGACATAAATCATGCTTCATTGCACCACTAAAACAAGTTCATGCCCCAACAACACAAGCCGCACATATAGTTCATAAGACATAACCTGGCCAATTCATCCATCAACGACATGTATCCCATATGTTAAGTAACTTAAACACCAAATATAAGTTTATCTGTTTAGACTCCAAAGAATTCTCAAAAGTTATCTGCTTTGATCAAGGTCAACAATTCCAATAATTCGCAAAGGACATGATCATGTCATTTATCCAAAAGAATAGCTTACCTTCACCCAATGCAAGCACAGTAAACTCAACATAAGCCTCCCTATCCTTTAAGCTTATCACCTTGGCTGGGAACCAGGCTGCTTTGAATCCATACCCATCTTTGTAAACCTTTAAAAAAACAATGAAAAAAGAAAATGCCTGAATTATTTAACAAAAAAAATATAACTTAAGATAGAGTTCTTCTCTTCTCTTACATATTCAATTACACAACATTATCCACACCATGACTCAAATTATACTCAATGGCATAACAAAGATGAATTACAAATAAGCTAAAAATGCCAAACCTCGACAAGGGTTCCTTCCTTCATGTTATTCGCCTTTGAAATTTCTTCGTTCTCAGGTTCATTCTGACCTCTTGAAGCTCTAGATCCATTCTCCGACTCTGGAACCACCACAATGGTTTTAGTCAAATCAGAAGCCTCATATCCCTTTTGTACCCTTGGTTCCTTCATCATGAGTACACCAGAGCCTGGCAAACCTTCTATGAATCTGCCCTGATCACCACTGAACCTCTCTATAGATGCAGGGGGCTTTCCATGGCTAGCAATATGATGCTCATTTTTCACCGATGGAACCTCTTTTAACTGCCTCATGAAAGAATTTGGATTGTCTCTACCATTATTTATATTCCTGTTATCCCTATCTGTATTATTTGATCTTGCAATCAGCTCAGGTGATGCAACTTTCCAATAACCCTCTGGACCAGCTGCTACTATATCACTCAATGGCATAGGGTCACCCATAGCCACTATTTTCCCAGCTTGGGACACTGCTTCAGCAGCCAATTCAGCAGCTTTCACAATGGCATCCATATTTTCAGCTCTTTTTGCCGCAGCTGAAGCAGCTTCAACCTTCTTTCTAGCAGTCTCTCTAGCAACACCAATTATTGAAGTTGAACTACTTGTTCCATTACCCTTCAAGATGGATGCGGGAGTAGCCTTACCCAAATATTGCATGCCATCAGGAAAGGAAGTAACATTAATGTTACTTATGTCGATAGAAGCAACTGCTTCTTCAGCAATTAATTTGGCTTGCAAAGCTGCATTTGATGCCACCTTGGCAGCAGCAGCAGCTGCCTTTGCAACAGCAGCTGCAGCAGCTATAGCAGCAGCTGCAGAACCCACTTTGCTGTCTGCATCTGGTAATAACCCAGCAATTTTTTGCTTTTCCAGCCGATCCCATACTTGTTGACTTTGACTAACAGCAAAAGCAGCAGAAGCCGCGGCATCTTCTGCTTGAACCTTAGCATCTTTAACCTTACCAAGGGTTTCCTCTGATAATATAGCCTTATGTTCTGAAATATGGTCCCCTTTCCAGAAATCACCGGGCATAGGAGTTGAAGATGTAACGAGTTTTTCTGCCAGACCTTTGGAGACAAAGCCAGCAGGAGTCGTGAAAGCAACAGAAGTAGAATGAGGACTTGCAACAACAGATGCAATAACAGATTCTGTTTGAGGTTGAGATGGCAAGGCATTCTGCACAGTATTATTAGATATTGAGTTCTTTTTTCTCTTCTTAGCCTTTGGATCAGTAGAAGGCTGACTTCCTGATGCTGTTACCATATTTGCACAAAGCATGGAAGAACTTCCAGCAAAAACACTAGTAGAACCTGAAATTTGAGCTGGGGCAGTAGGCCTCAAAGCAGAGGAATGATGTACAGATGTTTCTTTAAAAGGTGTCAGTTGGACAGTTTCTGTTACAGGAAATTGCACACGACCGCTTTTTTCAAGAGTAGAATTCTGAGAAGCCACCCAAGGAGTGCCATAGGGAGCCTGGGATAGCCAAGAGGGGCTATGCCCCACAAAATTCCCAACACCTGGAGTTTGATGAGCAAGCAAAGGAGAAAATGGCCATTGATAGTCCACAACTGGACCCCTGGGCATGCTACTTGGCTGCAAAGTGCCACCAGAAGGAGTAGGCATTGTCCACAATGGTGAAGAGAAGGGCAGAATGGGGCTTGCAATTGCAGGAGCACTCTTGCTACTTCCCCGTCCAATAGGTGTGGAGACTGCTTTACTTTGAGCTACACTGTGTTTAATAGACGGCTCAGGAGGTATGGCACCTGCGAATATCAATCGTCAAATGCCTAGAGGCAAGCCAACACGAACAAAAATTAACAACTTTTAAGAATAGGATACCTGAACGAGATTGCAGGGGGGTCTCTGGGGTACTGAGATGAGATTTATGACCATGAAGCCTTTCTATACATGAGCGCCAAGAATTCTCCCACATGCTTCTACCGCCATCTACAAGCCACCGATAGAATATTATAATTATAATTCTAACTTTTCCCTGAGGGACAATAAGACAGATAGGAGAAAAAAGAGCTGTATACCTGATCCTCCAAATGCAGATATCATATATGCTTCGTCTGGTACTATTCCCTGACTGCGGCAAACCCGAAATCACAATTAATGCAGGAATCGAATATTAAATCAGATGTCTTTTTCAATAAGTAATTATAACATTCCTATAGACTGAAACATTGCCCAACATTAAAAACATAGTTTTCTTTCTTTCTTAAAATTCATTTGTGGGTTTGGGGAGTCAGGTTCCACAAACACCACAAAGAAACAAAATGCACAAATATCCACTTATGCCTCAAAAACAGAAAACTGAAATAATTTAAGAGAACAGAACCCACATTAAAGCTCCATAAACGAAAATCTGTGCACGCAATTGCACTTGTTGCAGATCTGTGAAAGGTTGATGAAATACTGCAGCTTGAGAAATTGAAGAATTCAAATCCGGCAGACCAGCAGTTGATGTTGTAGGCACAAAAGGTTTTAGAATATTGGAATCCAAATTCCCAAAGCATTGAATCTCATTGGATTGCACAGGTTGAGAAATACCAGATGGACTCGAGGAAACACCAGTCATTTTGTCCCCTCTATCCAATTTTGCAGAAGTTGTTTCTTTAGCAGAGTTCCTCTTCTTAGCACTTTCTTTGGCTGGTGCTTTACCTGATGCTCGTCTTGCCTTACGCTCAGTATTACCTTTAGAGCCACTAAGCACGACTGCTACATCAGCAACCTTTGGACTTCCATGAGGTAGAACTGGAGCAACCATGGGGTCTAATTGGCCAAGTCCGCTTGAAGTAGATGCATCCACAATCTATGAAAAAGCGGTGAAAAAAACCACTTAACGCAGTAACCATGTTCAAAATATCTATTTCAAAGTAGACATCCCTATAAAATTACAAATAAACAGTAGATATATAACCGAAACAAAATAGTACTTTCTAAGTACAGTTACAAGGTCAGCAAAATTTTGGAAAAGTAACTTACCAGCATTGCTCTGCTAGCTTCTACAGTTGAGGAGGCACGCCTTTTCCTAGAATTTTTTCTAGGTGAAACAACAAGCGGGTTGACCTCAAAACTGAAACTGCCATCATCTTTAGAGGGGTCAGTCTTATTTGAATGCATTGAAGCTGACTGCACTTTGTCTTCAGGAACTGGAACACTTGGATTTAATTTTATGTCAAGTCCCTCCTTATTTCTTTCATCATAAGAAGACGGAGCACTTCTAATGATTGTAGGAGAACCGGTAGCTGGGTTGTCAAGATCAGCACTATGTTCGACTGCACAAACCAAAATTCGGATTCAGGGAGTGCAAAACAAATCAAAGCCTTCAAGTTTATTCACATAAACAAAAACGTGATATTTAAATGTAGCAGCAATATTGTAAATGGTAGTACAACTACAATACCTACCATCAGCACTTGGCACAGCAATCTTTTTAACTACTATATCTTTAGATGCAATGACAACTTCTTTCTGAACCTTAAGACCAGTATCCTGTAAAGACTCCATAATAATTGAAGGCACAGGTACAGGCATCTTAACATCCAAAGTTGGATCTGCATAATAGGGATGCATATATCAAATTTTCAGCATAAATCAAATTTCATGACAAAAAGAAAAATACATTTTTCCACGAAGTACAATCTGAAAATCTCCAAATATTCAAAAAAATATAATCTGAAAGAAGGCACGTAAAAAATTAAGTTGCAGGTCTACACAGAAAACTAGACAACTGGTAAACCATCCTTCATACATTGATAAGTGCACTAACGTAATGCACAAAATAATCGAAATTGTCGAGTCCCATGTACTTGTTATGCAAATTACAGTAGCTTACCTGATAGATTCACATGTTCTTTTTTGTCATTTCCTTTTCCTTTCATCTGTTCGTGAACACTTTCTCGAGTGTCTGCAGTCGAATCACAAATAGGTATGGTGGCAACTTTATCTTTTAAGCTTTCGTCGCTGACTTTTTCAGTAACCATTGAATGAGATTCAATTTTATTACCAGCATCACAAGCTACTACCACTAACTGATTGTCTGATTTGACCAGCATCTGCTCAGCAGCAATAGAAGAACCTTTCTCAGTTTCAGAAACACAGTTTGCTCCGGCTGTCACTTCAGGAGCAGCTTTAAGATCACATAAGCTGGCTTCTATAGAACTCTCAGCAGCAGTTTCCTTTTCAGTATCTGAGCAAGTTAACACTGTAGACAAAGGTGACGCTTCAACCTCGTCACAAACAGTATCTTTGTTAATGCCATTGCCTAAAGGCAGTGAAACAACATTTGCTGCATCACAGGGCATATTGGCAATTTTGATGACAGTATCTAGAGCTGCAAAAGCAAAACATGGAATTAACTTTACAGAAACTGGATTCTATAAACTTCATGTTTCAGAATCCATGAGATAAGAATTCATTATTTACCTGATCCCTTTCCACCAGTAGAAACTGGTTCAGATTTTGAAACTGCCAGTTCTCCTCTGTTTCCTTCACCAAAAGAAGACGTTATAACACTCTGATCATCAATTCCACCAACATCACTGTCAAGAGAGGATAACACAACATTCGTTTTTTGCTCAGAAGAAACACATTTATCCACTTCTGCAATATCGTGCAGCCCAGAGACAACTTTCTCACACATTTGCATGTTCTCAACCATCGTAAATGATGGAACATGGTCCTCAGCATTAGTCTCTCTACATAATGAAGATGAACAGTTAACAGCTTCACAGCTGCTAAATTTTCCATCAACTTTATCCTCGGAACCTACATTATCTTCTATAGACAATGGAGATGGTACAACTTTAATCACGATGTCCTTGTCCAAATGGGACCCGTCAGAATCCTCTACTTCACGCCTATGATCAGTAGAACCATCTTCAATAATCACCAAAGATGCCTCATGTGTATCTATTAAGGACTCATGACAAATCTCTATGCTAGAGTCCTTGGCTGTTACACAAGGCTCCTCCACACTAAACAAGTTAGGTCGAATTACACTTTTCTCGTTCACAGTTGGGGATAGGAAGAGAGGATTGTCCACATGAGAAACACCACTTTTAATGACCTCTGCATTCGGGACATGAGCATGGAATTCAGCACCCTCAGTTACATCTTCTCTCTCATGACGCTCACCTGTCTCTGTTCCTGAAATGTCCAACACTTCATCAGCAGTACCTATGACGTTATCTGGGGCATCTTTATTGACCATTCCATCATTTCCTTGAATGATGTTTTGCGCAGCCGCAACTACATCATCAACTTGTATCTCTGAAGCAGAGGTTTCTGGTATCCTATTATCAAGAGAATCACTTAGAGAATGATCAACTTTCATTTCATTAATTCCATTGCCATTGCATTTATCAACAAATGGACTCCTTTCAGCAATGGGTGATCTGACCTCGGCACTAATAATTGTTAGGACACCTAAACCTTGATCACCAGATGCATCACCTCCAGAATGTGAAATATCTTCAACCTGAGACAGCTGCCTTCTGCCATCATCATCTGATCCAGATTTCTCTGGAAATTGAACTGGCTGCATTTCCGGATGTATGTTTGTAAGATCTTCCACTCTAGTTGTTATATTACTGTTCTGTTCCAAGTTGGGCTCCATTTGCTTTATTATGCAACTCAATTCATCACAAGCATCTGACTCCTTAATACGAGTTTGTGCAAGAATAAGTTCTTCCTGGCCAACAGATTTTAATAACATTTCAACAGATTCTGAGGAAGTTGCCTCAGACCAGACATTGTTGCGCAGTGGAATAGAGCAAGACTCTGCAGCACTTGAAGTGAACTGTATCCCACCGCTACCTCGAGAGAAATCTTCAATCCACTGGCTATCTTCGTTACTTTCAATGCCAAGAAAAACCTCAGTTTCAACTAAACTATCAAACCTTAGAGATCCATGAAGATTGTCGTCAAAATCAAACTTTGGAAGAGCATATGGCTGTAGAGTAGGCGGAAATTTATTGCTACCTTCACCAGCTAATTGAAGATTTTGGCTTTGAAAGTCATTGTCATCATAATCCATGGGTATATCCCTACAATATAAAATTGGGAAAGAGACAGAGACAAAGATTTAACAAAATGCAAATGGTATAACAGTGAACAAGACGAGGCAATAGAAATATGCTACTAAGAAGAGGCAACAAGGAAGAAAACACAATAACTCAATAAGCATATAATCTTTTAAAAAATACAATCTTACTGAAGTAATACAAAAACAAAACATACTCAACATCACAAAAGTTCTGGCAATTAGCTGAACAAGAAAATTACAATAAGCTTCTTTAAGCCTAAGCCATATCATTAACCTGCATTCTTATAAATGTGCAGTTCATTTATTTTTTTAACAGTTACCTTCTAACCTGGCAAAGTAAAGACTGCACACTAGAGGTCGTCCTGGAAATGACTAGATAATCAAGCCCCTAAGCGATCATTAGCCATAATTATAAAGGGCCCCAATAAATATCTACGAATAAAGAAGAGTTCACATGATAGAAATATAATGGGAGTACCATATACACAACCACCAACCAAGCCTCAATACCACGCTAAGTTGGCTCGGCAAAATGGATCATCCGACGCTATGAAGCACCATCAAATGAGCTATGATCATCAATATCCAATAAACATATATCTTCCAAAATAGTTTCCTTGCAAGCAGTATTAGGCGTACCTCTCCCTTTACACTTACTTTATATCCTTAAGTTTTCACACTTCCTAACCGGAGTAAATGGTTGGTATCCATAGCACATGTCCATACTACCTTAGTCATCATTCTCTAAATTTATTCTCAACATGTGTCACACTAGTTTTTTGGCAGATGTACTCATTCTTAATTTTTGTATGGCTTCTCATCTACCTAAGCATCCTCATTTCGGCCACTCATCCTTTGAATATGTTGCGCTTTAGTACCCCAACATTCACTCTTATATACCATGACTAGCCTAACCACAACTCTTAAAAACATTCACTCCCATAAAGCATGGCTAGATTCACACAAGACTTTTGTAGCACTTCTTCATTTCAACCATAAAAGGGAACCAGAAGGTCTTATTGGTTATCCTATTATCCACATCAACAAAATTGGACTCAAAATACAACTCCAGAAATTGACAAGTGAATTCATAATAGTCAAAATAAAGCAGGGTCTTTTTTGGCAATGTGCTCATTCCTAATCATCCTCATTTCAGCAACTCATCCTTTGGATATGTTGCCTTTTAGTCACCAACATTCACTCCCATATAGCATCAGCATTGCTAGCCTAAGCCTGCAGAATTTTCCATTTACTTTCAACCAACCAACCAACAAACTAAGCCTCCAACCCCAGGATAGGTAGGGTTGGTTATATGGATCTTCTGACGCCATAAAGCTCTATCAAAAACCAAATGTTTATCGATATCTAGCAAACACATATCACACGAAATGGTTTCCCTACATATAATATTAGGTCTACCTCGCTCTCTATACTTATTTTCTATCCTTTAGTTCTCTCATTTCTCAACTGGTGCATCTGTTAGTCCCTATAACACATGTACATACCACCTTAGTCACCATTCTCTCAATTTATCCTCAATATGTGTCACAACAGTCTTTTGGCAGATGCAATCATTCCTAATTCAATCCATTCTTGTGTACTCACTCATTTCCATATACTTCCAAATGTATCTTTTTATCACACAAGACTCTTAGAGCACTTCTTCATTCCAACCATCAAAGGGAACCAAAAGGTGCTGTTTGTTTTTAATTTTCAACTTTAACAAAATAGGATTCCCAATACAACTCCAGAATCGAAAAGTGAAATAAAAATAGTCAGAAATTAGCAGGGTCCTTTTATTTCCACGAAGTTTCTCTTTCTTCACCATGTAATTTGTATTTTGATGTTTTAGGAAGGAAAAGAAAAGTCTTACTTTTAGTAGGCAAACTCGTGTGACATATATAGAGTTAGGGTTTGCATTGGAAAAACTCCGTAAAGATAATAGAGCTTTACTTCTAGAGAGAACTTAGCAAAAGCATGTTTTAGAGAGATGACAGTGAGCCACCTCGACAAAGTTCACAAATGAGATATTTAAACTCTAGAAGGAACAATAAAAATCTAGTGGTTTTCAATTAAGCAAAGCATGGAACCTTAAAGCAGCATAAATTTTTTTTGTCAGAACCTCTCTTTCTTTACCTAATACCATAATGTTTTACGAAGGAAAGGAAAACTTTCACTTTTAAATGGAGATTTATGTTCTAGGAAGGAAAGTTTTCGTTGAGAAAAATCTATTGAGACAATTAATTTAACTTGTACAGAGATAATCATATCAGAAAAAGAATGTTTAAGAGATGATAGCATCCTATTTGATAAAGAAGTTCAAAAAAGAGATATTTAACCTCTAGAACGATCAAGAATGGCCCAGTGGTTACAATTGTGCAAAAGGTTGAGCCTGAAAAGCAATTATGGCAGATGAATCAAATTTAGATGAATGATTACTAACCACAAAGGATTTGTAAACTAGAGGGAAATGCATATATCATTAGTTTAGCAATAAACCTAAAAACATGCTCGGTGCATTATTAAAATGCACACCCAAAGCTCGAAGAAATCCAAACACGAGAAAATTTCTATTTTGATACATCAAACACAGTATAAAGTATGAACACACAGGGGAACACGATTGCAAATCGACCAATTAAAAACCGTTAATAAAATTCCTTGTCAATGAATGGTTGTATACTCAAAATCACAAAATGATTCATAGTTTCAAAAAAATTATCAACTACAAACACAGCACAACTGTGGACATAATACGATTTATACATAAAATTACAATCATATGCATGTAAATGACAGGAAAACATAGCTGATGCCCCTTTTCTGAATTCAAGGAAAAGCAAACAGGATAGATAATTTAAAAACTGCTACTCTTCTCTGAAAACTGAAAAAATAATTCTACAGTCTACACCCAAGGAACGAACCAGGTCCCACAACAGCCCCAATTAAAGACTAGTAAGCATTTACTGGTTTTTCAGAGCACAACAGCCACTTCCTTTCACTTAATGCTAATTTACACATAATAAAAGAAGTTGAAGCTTTCAATTTTACTCCCTGTATCCAAGCATAAACCATTCCACTCCCATAAAAACAAAAACCCAAACCTTTTAGGGGGTAAAGTAGGAAATGAACAGTACCAGAACAAGTAAGTCTAGAGACGCTACCTCCCTCCATTCGGTGACGAAATCCAGGCCGGTTGATTCTCAACTCTTCCGCAATCGTACACTCATCTACTTCTAAACAGTAAAAAACCACGAATTAGCCATTCCTCCATCGAATTTACTCAGTGTAATTTGAAGAAAAGAGACTAAAATTAACAAAACAATTAGAAAAGCACATGCTCCCGTAGAACACTGTGAACTCACCGGAACGTAGAAATAGCCGGCGGATCGAACTAGGTTTCCTGTGGCAGTGACAGAGAAAGAAATGAAGAGAAGTGATAATTTTTCTGTTTGTCAGAGCTGGTCCTTCACGCTAGGTGAAATGATAATCGAATTTGGGGCAAAAAGAAATATGATTTTTCTCTTCGAGTATTGAGGGACCTTTAAGTCTTTTACAATACCTGTGCAAGCAAAGTATAACTTGATGATTTATTTTGTTTAATTTACTTTACCCTTTCGTACAACTTTTATAAACAACTTCAAGGATTTTGTCTCCTTCAGCGTCATTTTAGGTCCAACTTAAAGGTTTTAAAACTTGAGGCAACGTTTATATATAAGTTTAATAGATTTAATTATAAGTGATGTGAGATTTATTTTTAATATACTGTTTATTGCGATCGTGTTAATAATGTGTTATAAATAGTTTGAACGATATCACCCTCTTTGAAGCTTATTACGATTAACCTTACGGCTTTAAAATACGTCGTGCAAGTTAAAGCCTTCAAAACCTTCTTTATATACAAGGTGATGATGGAAGAGTTACCTGAAACGGTGACAAAGGAGAAGAAACAAGATTTGGAGGACAAAGCTCTAGCTGCCATTCAGTTATGCTTGTCAAACGAGGTCCTGTGAGAAATCATCCACGAGAAGACTGCCAAAGGCTTATGGCAGAAATTGGAGTCTCTCTATATGTCTAAAAACCTCACCAGCAAGCTTATGGTGAAGCATCGTCTCCATATGCTTCATATGGCAGAAGGCACATCCCTTAAGGCTCACCTTGATGATTTCAGTTCCATTCTTTTGGATCTGAAAAATTTGGATATCAAATACGAAGAAGAAGATAAAGCTCTTATGTTGTTGCGGTCTCTTCCTCCTTCGTTCAAAAATTTCCGCAAGACCCTGATCTATAGTAAAACCACTTTAACCGTGGAGGAGGTTAAAGAATGTTTGTTCTCTAAAGATCTTATTGATAAAGAGCTTTCTGGTGACAGAAACAGTCCTAAAGAAGGTCTGGTCGTTCGAGGGAGATCTAGTACAAGAGATCCCAGTAGCAGCAGCAGCAGCAACAACCGATCCAAATCTAAATCAAGATCCCGTTACAGTAATTTGATGTGCAATTACTGTAAGAGGAAATGGCACATTAAAGCTGAATGTTACAAGCTTCAGCGAAAGAATAAAGAAAAGAGTCACAGAGATGATGGTCCCGCCGAAGCCAGTGTTGCAGAAGATGAGGAAGAATGTGAAGTTTATGCCGTGTCCAACGATGGTGCAAGATCAGGACAAGGGTAGATCTTGGACTCTGCTTGCTCATTCCATATTTGTCTCCATAAAGATTGGTTCTCCTCTTATGAACCCGTAGAAAAAGGAGTTGTATTGATGGGCAACGATCATCCTTGTAAAGTTGTTAGAATCGGCACTGTCAAAATTAAGATGCATGATGGTATTGTCAGAATCTTGACCGATGTGCGGCATATTCCAAACATGAAGAAGAACCTGATCTCGTTATCTGCTTTAGACGAAAATAATTGCAGATTTGATGGTGGAGGTGGAGTTTTGAAGGTCTTGAAAGGTGCTCTTGTCGTGATGAAAGCTAGAAAAGTTGGGAGATTATACGTGTTGCAAGGATCAACTACAACAGGTGTTGCTGCAGTTTCGTCTTCCATGTCAGATTCTGACGTTACAAAATTATGGCACATGAGGCTTAGCCACATGAGTGAAAAAGGCTTGGCCATGCTCAGTAAAAGGGGTCTCCTATGCGGCCAAAGTACTTCCAAGTTAGAGTTTTGTGAGCACTGCATTTTCAGCAAGCACAAAAGAGTCAGCTTCAGTGGTGGTGTTCACAGAATAAAAGGTACTTTGGATTATATCCATTCATACCTTTGGGGCCTTGCTCGTGTTCCTCAAAAGCTGGCGCTCGTTACATGCTCACCTTTATTGACGACTACTCAAGGAAGTTCCGGACTTATTTTTTAAAACATAAGAATGATGTCTTTGTCACTTTCAAGCAGTGGAAAGCCTTGGTGGAAAATAAAACTGGTAGGAAGATCAAACGTCTCCGAACAGATAATGGTTTGAAGTTTTGTAATGCAGAATTTGACACATTCTATAAAGATATGGGCATCTCGAGACATCTCATAGTTTCGGGTACACTACAACAGAATGGTGTAGCTAAGAGGATGAACAGAACTCTGTTAGAGAAAGTTCAATGCATGTTGTCAAATTCTGGTTTGTCTCAAGCATTTTGGGTAGAAGCAGCTGTAACTGCTGCTCATTTGGTGAATCATTCCCCTTGTGCTTCCATTAATTGCAAGACACTTGAAGAGTTGTGGTTTGGGAAACCTGCTAATTATTCTAATCTAAGGATTTTTGGGTGTCCTGTTTATGTCCATGTGAACGATGGAAAATTGGAGCCTAGAGCTAAAAAGGGCATTTTTCTTGGCTATCCAGATGGTGTAAAGGGACACAAAGTTTGGCTTCTTGATCCCAAGTCACCGAAGTCTGTAATAAGCAAAAATGTTGTGTTCAATGAGTCTGCTATACTTCATCCAAGAAAAGAGTCCCCAGTTGTAGTTGACACCAAAATACAGAATTCTGATAAGCAGGTGGAGGTTCTATTCGAGGTGGAGGAATCATTTGCTCCGTCCGAAGCCACAGAGGAGCAAATTTCAGAACAGTTATTCGAGCCAATAGAAGTTAAAGAAACTACTACCGTAGAATAGATGGAGCAGCCTGTTGTTAAAAGTAGGCCAGATAGAGAAAGAAGAATGCCTGTAAAGTTTGCAGATTATGTTACTTATGCCTTTGTAGCTGCACAAGAAACAGAAGGAGTTGGCGAACCTTCCACATATTCAGAGGCCATTTCTCATAATGATTCAGTGAAATGGCTTATTGCTATGCAAGAAGAGATTGAATCTCTGCACAAGAACCGCACATGGGAGTTGGTGAAACTGCCTAAGGACAAGAAGATTGTTGGTTGCAAATGGGTCTTTAAAAAGAAAGATGGCATTCTGGGCATAGAGGATGCCAGATACAAAGCATGATTGGTCGCTAAGGGCTATAGTCAGGTACAAGGAGTTAATTTCAATGATGTGTTTTCTCCTATTGTTAAACATAGCTCTATTCGTGTTTTGCTTGCCTTTGTTGCTATACATGATTTGGAGTTAGAGCAACTTGATGTCAAGACTGCTTTCTTGCATGAAGAATTAAATGAGCAGATCTTTATGAAACAACCAGATGGTTTTGAAGTTGAAGGCAAAGAGGACTATGTTTGCTTGTTGCGAAAATCACTGTACGGATTAAAGCAGTCGCCTCGATAGTGGTATAAGCGGTTTGATTCCTTTATGGTTAGACATGGCTATTCAAGGAGCCAATATGATAGCTGTGTGTATTTTAGAAAACTTGCAAATGGCTCATTTGTATATTTGTTGCTTTATGTTGATGATATGCTTATTGCTGCCAAGAATATGTCTGATATCAACAGATTGAAAGCAAAGCTTAGCAGTGAATTTGAGATGAAAGATTTGGGAGCTGCTAAAAAGATTCTCGGCATAGAGATCCAAAGGGATAGAGCTGCAAGAAAGCTTTATTTGACTCAGAGAAGTTTTATTGAGAACTTGTTGGAGCGTTTTAGCATGAAAAATGCCAAACCTGTAAGTACTCCACTCGCTGCTCATTTTTGACTTTCTGCTGCTCTATGTCCTCAATCTGAAAAGGATATTGAGTATATGTCACATGTTCCTTACTCTAGTGCTGTTGGTAGTATCATGTATGCTATGGTTTGCACTCGTCCTAACATTTCTCATACAATCAGTGTTGTTAGTAGATATATGTCTAATCCGGGCAAAGAACATTGGCATGCTGTGAAATGGATTTTGAGATACTTAAGGGGTACTACTAATGCTTGTTTGGAATTTGGAAAAAGTAAGAACATGGTGGTTGGCTATGTCGATTCAGATTATGCAAGTGACATTGACAAGCGAACATCGATCATAGGTTATGTGTTTACTCTTGGTAGTAGCACTATCAGTTGGAAAGCTACTTTACAGCACACAGTTGCATTATCCACTACCGAAGTAGAATACATGGCGGTAGTCGAAGCTGTAAAAGAAGCTTTTTGGCTAAGAGGTTTGATCAGTGAACTCAGTTCAAATTTGTAAAAAATTATTGTTCATTGTGATAGTCAAAGTGTGATTTGTCTAACTAAAGATCAGATGTTTCATGAAGGAACAAAGCACATTGACATGAAATACCATTTTATTCGAGACTTTATTTCCGAGGGAAATATTGGTATTACTAAAATTGGTATAGCGGACAATCCAGCCGACATGATGACGAAGCCTCTTCCAACCAGTAGGTTTAAGCATTGCTTAAACTTGATTGGTGTTTGCGACAATTGAATTCAGTCAACATTCAAATCAAGGTGGAGATTTGTGAATGTGATTTGAAGTTGTCAATTACAAATTGCATTTTTCATATACAATTTTGGACTTTAAAAAACTTGTATGGTTGGCAAAATACAACATGTATTTAGCCTCCTTTGTTCACATTATTTTTATCTTTCATTTCCCATTACATTATAGGCCTATATATACCATTCCAAGTTCATTTTGCAAATTCATTCCAGCAAAAATCATTTGAGAGTTTAGTGTAATATATATACTTATTGTATATATATTTGTATGTGAGGTTTGGGTGTATTTGGGTTAAGGGTTTGAGTGTTTTATTTTTCCATTTCTTTTGTACCACTTTTCATATTATTAGTGGATTATTTGTTTTCTCCTTTCGCTAATTATTTCTCCTATTTTGTTGTTGCCATATTCACCCAAAATATCTTCGTTCCGCTGCGGGTCAATAATCTCCTAACAAATTCTTTAGTCTCGCTGACCAAAATGTTTCCTTAAATTTTTTAAGTTATGGCTTAAACAATACATCCTAAAAAATACTTCCCACTTAAAAATTTTAATTCTTGCAATAAAAAGGAAACACAATTTATACTTGTCTCCTCCACGATTACGAAAATCATGTTTGGATTACGAAAATCATGTTTGGGTTGCATTTTTGCCACGGTTAGAACACAATAATATAAACACACAACAATAAAAGACTTGTGTCAAACATTTATCTGTTTTATATTTTGGTTATATTTCTATAATCAATTTTTAGAAAAACAAATACATTGCATTCCATTAAACTTTTTTCTCTTCAAGTCAATTTCCAACATTTTTTCGTTTTGAGTGGTTAGACAATCGATATTTGAATATAAATTTGAATGATTGAGAGAGATTTTTTTAAATGTCAAACTTTATATCCGGTGTCAAAAATATTTTAGAGATAAAGGAGAAACTTTGAATTCAAACAACAATTCTATTGTTGATATCACTATTGTGTTTTTTTAATAATTTAATAACCTATTTATATAAATAATAACAGAAAGAAGATGTAAATAAAAATTGTTGTTGATATTACTATTGTGTTGTTTATAATTTAATAACTTTTTTATGTAAATAATAACTGAGAGAAGATGTAAATAATTTGTTAGCAATCTCTGAAGGCGAAAAAAATCCTAACTGCCCCTTCTCTGTTGGCAGCTATTCAATTCTTTCAAACTTTAGTTAAGAAGAAGGAGAAAGTTTTGACTTTCTTTTTCCTCCTCCCTTCATAGATCTATAATATTTTTCTTCTGTGTTGCTATTGTTTTTAGTTTCAACAATAGGATCGGCTTCTTCAATCATATATCTGATGCTACACATCTCAATCTTGACAGTTTATCACAGGATCGGACTTAATCAGCCTTTAGACAGGATATATGTATGATCTTTCAGAGTGAACACGCAGATTTATCTCCTTTATGCAAGATTATTCTAGATCTACAACAATGATTGATGTTATGGCGTACGCATGAGCTTTTATGGCTGTGGATCGAAAACGTTGGTTGAGATTAAGAAAACAAATGTTGCAACGCTCGTTTTGTTTTTTCAGTTAGTCTTACCATATCACTTTGTGTTTTCTTGTGTAAAAGCAAGTTTAGTATATGTTTGTTTGGTTGTATCTGTACGGTATTTTAACTCCGATTTTATGTTTAAGTAGTTTTTGAATTGTCTATATTAATCGATCATGAATCATGCTGCACAATTGTTAGCTAGAGCAGTTGGTACTTCGACATGTAGGGGATTTATCCACCTTTAATTATGGTTGTTATTGTCTCTAATTTGATATAATAAACTATATTTTTCAATAAAAAATTAAACTTTTAGTATAATGCAATTATTGAATAAGTTTATAAACACCTACCTTACTCTTACCGCAATCAAAATAGAGTAAAAAAGGAAAAAACTTAACTTCGGGTTTTCTTAAGGTTTCTTGCTTGTTTTCGTAAAGGGAATTTATCAATGATTGAGCACTTTTTATAAATTAATTATAGATTTATTAAAATATCTACAAAATAATCATGCTTGTTAAATAACTTTTAACTTCCTTCATTTTTCAATTCTATTTATAAAATTGTCATGTTGCTTATTCTTCTGATTTTTTTTTCTTATTTTTCATTTATCTCTCAATCCGTTTATTTTTTTGACATGCCGCTTTAGAGTTTTTTGTTCGTCTTATTTTTATCTTTGAAATTATATCTACCGTGACTTTTCGACATTTTTTCGTCCAATAGATATCCAATGGATCATTGATAGATATCCAATAGTTATCCAATAGATCACTGGAAATTTCGTTGTATCCATCGTTATGCGGCAACTTTATAAACTGCTACCTTTGAGACCATTGCTATTTTTTTACAAGTATAATTTGGGAGCCCTCTACCTTTTAACATTGGACATTCATGTGTTATTTAAATTACTTCGATTCAATTGCGAAATTTGGCAAACTGACTGTATAGATTTGAGCTATGAGTAGACTTTCAGGAGTTGAATTATTTTATTGAGGATTTTTTTGCAATTGATCTCTTGCTTCGTCTCTTTCTTTATTTTTTGTGTTTATAAGATCAATTAGTTGTTTAACTTGTGTTTTCTCATCTACTAAACATCTTTTGGACATATATCGGAAATCTATTGGACATCTACTAGTTTTTTATTAGAAAATATAGTTTGAAGTTTATATTTAGACATATGCAAAAGTCTGTTTTAAAGTTATGATCTATTAAAATCTTTCTAATGTTTTGAATCCAAGGTCTTCTAGTTTTACTGATTTCTATTGGACTTCTATTAGATATATATTGAATATTTGATAGTTAAAGAAACTCGATAAAAGTATATCATCATGCATCTACTTTCAAAGATAAAAAAGAGACGAACAAAAAACTCTAAAGCGACATATCAAAAAATGAACGATTTGAAATATATAAGTAAAACAATTCAAAACAATTAAGAAAAAAAAGAATAGGGTGGGGAGCGAGTTTGTAATTATTTTGTAATGATGACATATTTGAAATTATTTTATCATTTTTTTATGACATTTGATCCCATTTTCGTAAAGGTGTGGCTACTTAGTTATTTAGAGAGTAAACAATATTTTGTCACTTATCGGATCAAAATACCATTCACTCATTTAATGGTGATTTATGTAAAGTAAGAATTATTTCAAGTATCTATAGAATATCCTTTTTGGTAAAATATGCGGGTTCACATGTTTCGTTTTGCTCATATACAGTGCTTTAAAAATCGAGTTAGACACCGCCTAGGTAGAATTTTTAACACCCCGCAATTTTAGATAGTCGGACGATCCTATACGATTGACAAATTTAGGCGAGGTTTGATAGTCATAGGCAGAATTAGACAGTCATAAGTGAGACTTTCTATTTAAAAAATCGATTCAAACAGCACATAAACGAAATTTTTCAAAACACCATAAAATTTTAGTTAAATTAATTATATTAATAAATATCAATAGGTTAAAAAATATAAATCTACTTCCGCCCCAATTAATCTCCAACCAAAAACTCGACTAATGCTTTTTAAAACATTATTTATTAGGGGAATAAAAAAGTATTTTATAATTGTCCGTGGGCTAAACCACATCGTTTCGTAAAACGACGTAGTATCCAGGGGGTTGTAATCCTAATTTATCAGATTAGATTTGTCGTCACCTGTTCTCTGCAAACTAAAACCCTATCTCCTTCAATCAGCCGCCTCTCTTTCATCGTTGCGGTCGCCGTTTCCGTTTCCATTTCCGTACTTCATTCTTCTTATCACCGCCGCCCTTTCTTCGTCGTGCTTCCTCGAATTTGTCGTTTACTAACGGTGTTGGGAGGGCCGAAGGAACTTTCTGCCGCTATAATCGCCATTATCTCCGCCGATCACTCTTTTCTTGCCTGCATCGAAATCTCCGCCGTTCTTTGTGTGGGGTCGGGCTCTTTGCCATTCCAGCAAATCTTGATTCTTATTAGTGTATTTTATTTCTAATTCATGTGTTTTTATTTTCCTTTTTACGTTTGATGAGTACTGCTGATATAGAAACTGTCAACATATTTGATTGCATGCTCAATAATCAAATTTGGTATGTTACTTTAAGGAATGGCAGTTAAATACATGAAGAACCAAAATAGTTTTGACGGGTAAGGCTACTTAATCTGTTACCCTAAAATTAGGTGGTATTGAAATGAGAGTTAAGTTTTGTTCTTTAAATGGTCAAAGGGCTGGGCTGGGGATATCCTGCTGATGTTTTTGGTTTTATGTGAGATAATTTTCATTATTTTCGTCGCTGTTTGATTCATTGAAATAACAGCCAAGTACTTGTAGGTGGACCATTTTGGAAAAGTTTGGTAATAATGTCTGGTTAATAATAAGCAGCCTGAATAGCAATTAATTGAACTCTATTAATGGATTGGTTATCTGATCATTGATATTTCTAACATGTGCTAAATGCAACATTTTTTTACAAATTTCCCTATCCTGGTGTATGTTCTGATACTTACTTGTGTTTCTTTCTATGCCTATTTATTTTTGAACTAGAGGTTATTCATATGGGAATTTTTTGGCTCCAGGTTTAGTGTTTGTCTGAAGCAGAGCAGACTAATAAACAGAAGATGCAGCAGCCACCGCAGATGATTCCTATGATGCCCTCATATCCTCCTGCAAACATAACCACTGAGCAAATCCAAAAGGTCTATCTTTTGCATTTCTCTACTCATTTATTGCTTAATAAGTTAGTATGAGCATGAATGAAGATGTGTTTGGGGGTTTCGTGTCAATCAAAGACTGGTTCTTACAAAGCTTGTGGTGTATATTTTTCTTTTTCTATATGAAGTAGGCTGTTTGGATGACTAACTTGCAATGGATGAACTGATGGAGTTAGGTATCTGGCTGCAATATAGTTTTGGTTATAGGACAAATTGGTGTATTTCCACGATAAAAGTTACCATATGGAAGTTTAAAGTTACAATTTTGATCCTAAGAAAAAGGATGTCTAATATTGTTTTCCTCTCAGTCCTAATGATCTAGTAGAAATATGCACATCTTCCTATTTCTCCTGGTTATTCCCTTGATTTTTATCTTTATATCCTTTAAATACTTTATTTTGACAATCACGTGTTCGTACTATATTTGCTGAAAAAAGTTGCCCATTTTGTGACCAAGGAGGTTTAAATAACACCCATTTACAGTGGATGAATGTCACTTTATCTCTGTACATAATCTGGCATTCTTAGATTATTTGTCATCTATCTGCCTTCAGCCATTGTCCATTATTTTGATGGGGCCAAAGATTCACCATTCTTTGGCTTTAGATTATAATGGACTAAAGCAAAATGACTCATTAAAGTTTCTGAGCTTGTTTTATTGTGAAGTCACGGATAGCTGTTGCATCTCCACTTTAGGGTCAATTGGAAACAACCTCTTTGTAATTACAGAGGTAAGGTTGCGTACACCCGACCCCCCCTTACCCCACTTGTGCGGGAGCCTTGAAGGCATTGGGGTAATGTTGTTGTTGTTTTTTATCTGCCTTCAGCCAAACTTGCAAGTGAAATTTACATAAAGCAGTGCAAACATGACAAGTGACATCCATGCCTGATGAGCATTGAGAAGTGAAAACAAGGCTATGTCTGAATTTATTGAGGAAAATTTTCTGTGTTTATGACAAAGTGCAACAATTTATGAAACTTGATATTTGTATCATCCAATGCTTCATGCAGTATCTTGATGAAAATAAAAAGTTGATTTTGGCGATTTTGGACAATCAAAATCTTGGAAAACTTGCTGAATGTGCCCAGTAAGTGCCTAATTCTCTTCATTTTATTTGTTTGAACATGCTGTCCTGCATTTGCTTGTCATACGTAGTGTAATTGTATGTATCTTAATATGAGATCTTAATGTTTGCTTTTGAAGAAATCAAGCTGAACTTTCATATTTTGTATTATGCTGTTTCTTCAGAAGATGATCAAATCAGTTTTGGAACAATTTTTCTACTGTCAGTTATATATTTTTTTCATCTGGTAAATGGATACGTGCAGTCTCATGATTGAGAACATTGTTCCAATTGAAGTTCTGTTTGTTACTCTTAGGTTCTCATGACTGTTTTGAGATGAATTCGTCTTGATACATGCAACCTAATTAGTCCGGTTGGGGCATTACATTTAGTGAGCATGATTTTGCATGGTATAAATTGCTGAGCTGGCCAGCATATCCTATAAATTTTGAGTTATCATGCACTCAGCAAGTTAACCTGATGGAGAGAGAATTATATGGTCTGAGTATCCTTTCTTGAGTCTGTGCCGTCTAGTCCTTGTACACATTTTCTTAGCATCCAGAAACATGTGATATAAATATAAGTGGACAAGTGGACCTTTATAGGCCCGTGTTATAGGCCATTGCCTATTTGGTCTTTCCGGTATACATGTTATCCATTTCATCCATGTGTTATGCAATATATTATTCATTTGACCCTCTGCTATGCAATCAATACCTTGGTCTTTGTGGTGCTATGCAATATGTTACGTTTATGGGCCTTGTGCTGTATAATCTTTATTAACGTTACAATGCGTAATTTGTACTAAAGGACTAAAAAGGTAATAGCTAGCGTAGCATAGAGACCAAACGGATAACATGTATACCACAGGGACCAAATAGGCAAATGAGTTATACCACACATCCTAAAAAGGTGCTTTTGCCTATATAAGTGTCGCTAATTACCTTGTGATAACTGTTGTGCATATATTATCCATCAACGTGATAAAATCAGTTTTAACTAACCTTGACACGTCTATAAGCCCCCACTTTAGTATCATATTATCAATATATCAGGTTCTTGCCATGCTTTTAGTAACTTTGCTTAGACTTGGGACTTGGGAGTCCCTTAGTTACAGACTTCTCGACCATTCTAAAATATGAAGAAATGATAGCATGTGGAATTATGGATTCATCATTGATGATAACTGACTCCAATTCAAACCACTCAGTGGTTCTTGCTATTTGTTAAAGATGGGTAGCTACTGTGTTATTGGTGTGCTTAATGTTTGATTATTGACGTTATTAACAATGCAATGGTTGAGCATGATTAAAATCATAAAATGATCTCGAACAAGGAAAGAGTATTTGAAATCGATTTGCATTTTTACAAATTCTTAGACCTTGGCTTCACGTGATCCTTTGAGTATATATGGAATGGTTTATCATTTTGATATTTAGGATCACTTATATGGTTATTGATCACAAATTCACTATCTTCACTTATTCAAGTGTAGTAAATGGTGGGTTGAGTTGAAATTAGTATTTTGAAATTTGTATGCTTATATTATATAGCTTGCAAGCAGCTACTTGAATCTTTATAAGATGCAAGGATGGGTGAGTCATTTTTACCCTGCGCCGTCCTTGTTCCTGACTCTCCCTCTCCCCCCTCCCCCCTCCTCTCTCTCTCTCTCTCTCTCTCTCTCTCTCATTTCTTACTAGCTGTTATTTGAGATTTGTTTTTGTCTTGCACATCCGACATTTGTGCAGTGTCCATATAAAATTTTGATCCTCTAGGTATCAAGCCCTGCTGCAAAAGAATTTGATGTATTTAGCTGCAATTGCCGATGCTCAACCACAGACACCATCACCAGCACCAGCAATGCCACCTCAGGTGTGTAATGATGTTTAGTTTATTCGTTTATTCTATTTTGCCTTGCTCATCTAGACGAATGATTTGTAGATGGCTCAACACCCTGCCATGCAACAAGGAGCATATTTTATGCAGCATCCTCAGGCTGCAGCAGCAATGGCCCAGCAGTCTGGTATATTTCCTCCGAAATTGCCATTACAATTTAATAATCCCCATCAAGTACAGGATCCTCAGCAGTTACATCAGGCAGCCCTCCAAGGGCAAATGGGAATGAGACCCATGGGACCCAATAACGGAATGCATCCAATGCATTCCGAGGCTACTCTTGGAGGCGGCGGCCCCTCGGGTTCTAGTGGAAACAAACAAGATGGCCCTGAGACTGGACCATCAGGTACTGCTGATGGCCAAGGGAACTCTGGTGCTGGTGGTGATGGTGCCGAAGATGCGAAATGACAGATGTGTCCCTTTGACTGTTGATAGTAGGCTTTTGTTAAAGACGAAAAAGGATGTTGTTCTTTGGTCTGAATAGATGGAACATTCCTTGGTTTTGTCAGATTAGGTAGGTAACTTAATAAGATTGTCGAAGTTTGATTTTACAGTCTTGTGTTGTAATGTAATGGTTGAAAATGTATGTGATAATGTTTTAGGATTGTCTTGGATGAATGGAAAAAAATATCAAATGCGAGTTTAGTGTTATTTTGTCGTTTTTGGGTTTTTATACAGGACACAGAGTATTTTGCACCCTTTCTTTTGGACGATTGACCCGAATCACTTTTTATTATCATAAAATACCCATTTCTCCATATAATTTCCCTTTAGTTTTCCCCTACTTAGTTATTTTGCCTTACTTGGATTGCCTTATGATGTTGATTAACACCTTAAATTGGCAAGCAAGCATATTAATACAACAGAAATGTGTCTTTATAAAGAGAGTTGAAGCTATATAATACATTGTTAGATTTGTTCAGATTCTGTTACAGCGACCCATTAGAAAAATAAAACTATAGATTCATGGACCTCAAATTAGTATCTAAGATGTAAATTTTTGTATGAACAGAGCTGAGAAGCCAATATGGTATATAATTTAGACAATTATCAGAAGGAATTTAGACCCAGTTAGGCTTGTCTGTTAGGTCTTTTGACAAAGCATACTGGAATTTTGAACTGTAAGGTAACCACTCTATAATCTGCGATGCTTTTTTGGCTGACTTTTGATTCATACATTTGAGAATAGAATCATGGAGTTTCTTGTCAACGTTTTCTGTGACCCACTTGAGAAGATCATCTGAGCCGATCGAGGCTTCCTTTGCGAACCTTTCGATCAATTTGGGTAGAAAAACTTTCTTTGACTTCTCGACTAGTATATTTGCCTGAAGAAACTCTCTTTTTGCAGCTTCTAGTTCCTCTTTAACACCAGATGCTGAGTATACTCTTAGCTGCCAATATGCAAACAATAAGAAAGTGATTATAATAGTATTAAAATGTTTTGGAAGTTAGATTGAATAGTTACCAGAGGATCCGAAAAGGCTCCAGTACATAGGGCAAAGCAGACAAGTGGTTGGGAATCTAATAGACCGAATTTCGAACTTATGAGTTGACTTTCTTCACCTGATTTTTTCCTCAAGGCAGTGGAAAGGATAGTCTCAAGCCACTGCATTTTTTTTACATAGTTTTAGCATTATCTGAATTTGATTTCATGCATTCTATTCAAAAATTTAAATCAATATATTACCTTCCCAAGTCTGTGTGTTCTTAGGCCAAATATAAACTGCTCTATGGCATTTGCACTAACTATGTGACCACCAATGTTATAAGCAGCCTGTACTACACATGAGCAACTTTCGTGTATTATTGTTAAGGAGCCTTTTTATTTTACTGCAAAATGTTTTATTTTCTTTTTCTGTGAGAAAGAAGATGAAAAGGTAGTACCTTATGAAACAAGGCCAACCGTCTTAGAGAGTTGTGAGGAATTCCATACGCCAAATATGCCTATAAACACAAATTAAAAAAAAATCTCTTTTATATATAAAGTAATACCAAAAAAGAAATATATGCACAAGAATAAGCTCTTACATGCATAACAAGGGAATTGTAGACATTGATCCAAAATGCGATTCGTGCATTGTTTTCCATCTGATTGAATGTTACTCTTTCCAGTTGCTCAACTAGAATCCTGTGGATTACAATATAATTAAGATTGAATAAATAAATATTCAATCTCTAAGTTATTTAGATATACCTATAGTTATTTATGGCAATGGAAGCACGAAAGAAATGGTTATGATCAGTTGAAATCCAGGAAATAGCAACCATGGATTTGCAAGACCAATATTGCTGATCATTGTCTCGGGGGCGACGTGGAAGCACAACATTGGTCGACGACCTTGACAACACAGGTGATGACGTGGATGATGTGGGGCTACGAAGCCAGTAATATACTGCAGCCATTACCCTCACCATTTCTTCGGATAACTTCACTGGACACTGGTACAAATGATCTTTCAATGTTCGAACCATTGAACCGCTTTTCACATCTACTCCATTAATCTTTTCATTAGCCTAAGATATTGCAAAAACAAAAAGGGTTTACTTTCAAAGTTCATCAAATTATTTATCGAAATCTCGAAATGCTTTGCATACCTTATTAATATGGTGAAGACTGTTAGGCTTTTCGAAATAGATGTTATCGGTAGGTTTGAAGGGTTTCCTGGCTGAGACGAGTGATTGAAGGGGTTTAAAAGGGAAGTTTTTGGAAGAGCAGAAAGCAGTTGAAATGACACTTGGGTGCTTTCTACTTGTATGTTTTGTTGTACGGACAGGAGAAGCCACGGTTGAGTTTTGTTCGGAAGATGCTTTGCTGACACTGTGTTCGAATATGTTTCGGTATAAAGATAGCACGTGTTGTTCTCTGTTTGCTACTTCTTCTTCTAATAGCTCTATCTCTGCTATCAACTCCTTTGTCTGTTATTAAAACCAATTATAAAATCGATCTCAAATCTTTGTTACTGAATTGATAAGTGCCTGTTATAATTACTTCACGCCGAGGTCTAAATCATTAAAATGCCCCTTTTACAAAAATAGTAAATTTCTTTTTTGATGGAGTATTTGCGGCGAATGTCAAAATTTTGTCCCAAATGCTCAACACAAATAGGCTTATGAGCATTCGCGGCAAATTTGTCGTGACTGAGACAGATATAAAATGCCCCCTTTAATAAAGGTAACAAAAAATTTGTGCTGCAGTATTCGCGATAATGTCAAAATTTTGTCGCAAATGCTCGTCACCAAATATGAGCATTCGTGGCGAGCAATTTGTCGCGAGGAAAATACCTGAGTAGCAAAATGCTTATGGCCAGGAGATAAAGTACTAGAAGCTCGGCCCATAGCTCTCTCTAGCACCATACGCATGCATTTCTCTTGCTGCAACTGTAATTGCAGCAGCTCTATCTGCATTTTCATTTCTTTTATTAATTTCTGCTAAAATCATAGTAACTGATTACTAATACATATAGAAGAAATAGGAAATTAAACAAAATTTAATTAAATACATCTTGTTCTAAGGAGGCTCGATGCTTTGTTGAACCATTAGTATTAATGTCCGTACGAGCTCGATACCCACGGATTAAAGGGCTTTGCGGCCGATTTACTCTGGCCGTCGCCAATGACATCTGTTTAAGGCATCAATTTGGAGTCAAAACAGACGATTTCTGCCATTAAAACAAAATTCAATGTGGAATTTTTATTGAAGTCTAGCTCACATGCTTTGCATTATGATTATCCTTCTTCAGTCTATCATTTGAAAGCTCCAGGTTCTTTTCAGACGCACTACTGAAAATGATCCATAACAGTGATCAAAATAGTTGAGATTAATTAATGTAAATTTGACACAAATAGATGGACCATTTCTGCATTATATATGCATTAAATTACAACATTATTAAACAGAACTTCACGTAGTACAATTGGTACACCACTCAATATAGTGATAGGGGATATTAAATTCAATACCTAGCCTCTTCAAATATCCAGAATTATAAAAAAAAACCGAACTTCCGCTATTTTTAGGCGCTAGAACAACTATTTCAACGCAGTGAGAGTCCCTATTTCAATTTTTTTTATAAAACTTTATTTATCCATGGTGCCCTTGAAGAATTATTTTTTCACACGAAAAACTTGAACCCGTTGTCAATTGTTTTTGACATATAACTTATGTTTTATTCTTTTTACGAAAGACTGAAACTCAATTGAATTAAACTGAACTGAATGCATGCTATCTAAAACTATGTCAAGGTGAGATACTTGATCAAAACACCCACACATAAGAATGGACATATTTATATCTGAATCAAAATAATATTGTAGGAAAATAAACAATAATCTCATTAAAAAAAACAATAATAATACCCAAAAAGCAGTTAACATGAACACCAAATTAATATTTTCTAAAAAAAACAAGACACCATAAAATTAAATTGAAACAATGAAATCTTTACCTCCTAGAACGTCTGTGTTGAGTTTGTGGAAGTGGAAAAGAAGCCTCATTCTCTTTCTTCACGTTCACATGAAAACTGTCCATTAAACTATTCATCTACCATACCATGAAACTCATTATTTAAATACCCAATAATAAACAATTGCGGTTCTTCAATTGAATAGAGATAAATTTTGGAAGCTTTTTCAAAGAGGAAAGATGAATGGAATATAAACAAGTAAATAACTAGATATGAAAAACACAAAAATTGAAGGGACCATAACATTTAATTTGTTTCTGCTTCAGAATTTAATTACTATAGTATTTCTGGTTGTTGGGTGCATTCAATGTCATTATTTAATACCTTTCTGATCAATCTCTCTCACTCTAGCTATTGGGGGAATTGTACACTATTTTTTTTTATTGTTGAATTGAAACTTTACTACTAAGAATGAATATATTTATAGAATTATGAAGTAAAGTTATTGAAATGGAATGATTACCCGCAACAATTCTGACTCTCTTTTCAGTCTTTACCGTTGAGATGGAATATAAAAATTTTAAAAATGTAAAAGAAAGGAAATTTTAACAAGAGGGTATTTAACCATTTATTGTTTGTTGGAGTTAGTATGCCCAAAGGCCTAAGTCCAAGCTTATTATCAGGTTGTTTTTCACCTGTGTGTTTAATCTAGTTTAAAATTATGCGTTTTGTTCCTTTACCCTTTTGTATATAAGCCCGGTTTTGTTAAGGGTTTCATTTTAATCCCTTACTTTTTCTCTCGCAGCTTGATTTCTTTCTTCTGTTTTTCGCGATGCTTCTTTGTGTTCTTGATCTTCAATAATGAAGCGTTTGATGATCTTGCGTGGCATGTTACCGTTGAAGGCTGTTTGAGGCGGTTTCTTTTCAAGGCTATATATATCAGGGTTGTATCTCTTTTTGATGTACAGTAATTTTCTAGGGTTTCTGGGTTTTGTATTGTCTTTCTGGTTTTCGTTCTTTGTGGATATTTCTTTGTATTTTTCCCTTTGGCCTTTAGTTTAGCCATCAATAAAGCTGCTCTTCTCAACCCGTGCATTGACATCACCTCTTCACGGAGGATCCTTTAAAAATAAAGATAGATGGAAGCACGTTAAAATCGATTGTGTTCTTTACTTTCTGCTTAATTGATCTGTTGAATGATTACTGAAAATATGCTTAAATCTGTAACAAATGGTATCAGAGCATTTTTTACAGTTTAAGATCTTGTTTGCATGTTAAGTTTTCGAAAAGATCTAGTGTTAATCTTCCTTTGCATGTTTAGAATCTTGTAGAAATTTTTCACAAATCGTTTTTCTGGAAACTTTTCTTGAGTTTTCCCTTGATTTCTGAAAAGTTTTTCGTTTGATCTTATGTTAAGGAGTTTTTTTGTTAACATTGTTTACTTAATTTGATACATGCAACTCACTTTCTATCAAAAGTTTTTTTAACCTAGAATTTACAGTTCTGCTTCTGCATTGAGTTTCTTGATTCTAATTCTCGTTTTTTGTTTGATGTTTCATGAATCTTTAGTGAAATGCTTTCTGATTTGGTTAAAATGCAAATAAGGAGATCAATCGCACTCAGGTATCCTTTCTTGAAACTTCACTTCATAATAGTAGCACTGTTAAAGGAAGAACTCTCTTAAAGAGTTGATTTACGCACTGTAAGTACTCTCAATTCTCCCTTCCTTTAAATTGACTGCTGTCTTGTGTGAAATTCCTGATTAATTAATTTGAGTGTTATTATAAGTTTTTCCTTATTTGATTCTTGGGGTTCTTTTTTTTTTAAATTTTTTGTTAATCTACATGTGCTGTTTGTTTCTTAAGATTAGCCCTTCTTGTTTTCTTAAGGTTTATTCTAGATTAAATAGTTTAGATTCCTCCTTTAGGGCTCTCTTCTTTAGCACTATAGCTTTCTTTAAGTCTGTCTCTCTGAATTTACCCTTGTTTCCTATTAAAGTTTGTCTAACTGTACCTTGGTTGAATTTGGTTATTAAAATGTCAATTGCTAAAGTCAGTTTAGAAAAATTTGATGGAAAAGGAGAATACAATATTTGAAAAGAAAAAGCTTAATTGTGTTTTAATTCAACAAAAATGTCACAAGGTCCTTTTAGGTAAAGATAAATTACCTACTGATCTCACTGAAACTGAAAAAGATGATATTCTTGATCAGGCTTATTCCACTATTGTCCTAAATCTAACTGATAACATTCTTAGGAGGGTTAGAGGCCATAATACTGCTGTCCAATTAATTACCAAGTTAGACCAACTGTATATGACCCCTAGTACTGCTAGAATTGACTTTTTGAAGGAACAATTATTCAGTTTTAAAATGAATCCTCAAAAGAATGTTGATGAGAATTATGATGAGTTTCAAAAACTCATCATAGAGTTAGAAGGAGCAGATGTGGACATCAGTGAGGATGACCAATCTATTCTTCTCTTAAATTCTATACTTGACAAATTCAAGAACCTAAAAGAAGCCCTAAAATATGGTAGAGAGTCTTTAGAAGTTGACGACATAATTACTTCTCTTAAAATGAAAGAACTTGAATTTAAGTCTGAAACTACTAAAAAGGGTCAAAATGGCGAAGGCTTGTTTGTAAAAGGTAAAAAGAATAAAGGGAAGAAGTCCAAACAAGATAATCAATCTAGTAACCAGTTTACCAATAATCCTGCTCAGAATAGTAATGGCCTAAACAATAATAAAACTAAAAAGGAGTTCATATGTTACCATTATAATAAAAAGGGTCATACTAAGAAATTCTGTAGACTTAGGATTAGTGGTCAACCATCACCTAATGAATCCTAAAATACAGTAGCTATTAACAATATAACTAAAACAGTTGATATTGAGGCTCTTACCATTGGTCAAACTAGAGATCCTGATTCCTGGATATTGGACTCAGGATGTACTTTTCACTTAACTCCTAAGAAGGAATGGCTCATTGACTATGAACCCTATAAAGGGGGAAAAGTTTTAATGGGTAATGATACCTCCTGTGATATCTTAGGAATTGGAAAAGTACAGATTATATGTGATAATGGTAAGAGAGTTATGTTACATGATGTTAGACATGTTCCTAATAGTAAAAGGAATTTAATTTCTCTAAGTAACCTTGATTGTAAAGGCTTTGAGTTTAAAGCTCAAGGTGGAGTTATTGAGATAATTAAAAATGGAAATTGTGTTTTAAGGGGTGAACTGTCTAATGGATTGTATTAACTTTTAGGCTTTGTGTATGTTGGGTCATCTGATGTGGCTACAGGGGTTGATAAAACTAGTTTGTGGCATAAGAGACTTGGTCATATAGGAATTAAAGGTCTAGAATCTATAAGACAATCTGGAATCTTAAAATTGCCCATGTCTGTTAAATCTGACGTGTGTGATGTTTGTGCTATGGGAAAGTCCTATAAGCAGAGTTTTAAGTCTGCTAATTGTATTTCCAAAGATCCACTAGAATATGTTCACAGTGATCTTTGGGGATCACCTTATGTTTCTCTTTCTCTGTCTAAATGCCAATACTTTGTATCTTTTATAGATAATTTTTCTAGAAAAATATGGATTTATTTTTTTAAGAAATAATGTGTTTGATAAATTCACGGAATGGAAGGCCTTAGTTGAAAATTAGGTAAATTTTAAAATTAAAACACTAAGGACTAACAATGGTTTGGAATTTATAAACAATCAATATAATGAATTTTGTATAAGGAATGGCATTGTCAGACATAGGACTTGTGCCTACACTCCACAGCAAAATGGAGTGGCAGAAAGGTACAATAGGACCATTCTAAATAAGGTTAGATGCCTTCTGTTAGAATCTGGTCTGGATCATAAGTTTTGGGCTGAAGCAGCAGCCACATCATGTTACTTGATCAATAGGATTCCTAGTTCATCTATTAGTCAAGAGTGTCCTAATGAGTTGTGGTATAACAAACCTGTTGTCTATTATAATCTTAGGATTTTTGGTTGTTTAGCTTATATGGATAACATAGAATCCAAGTTGGATCCAAGAGCGAAGAGATGTGTGTTCTTGGGATATCCAACTGGTGTTAAAGGATACAATCTTTGGTCTATTACTGAAAGCAAGGTGCTTATCAGTAAGAATGTAACCTTTAATGAGTCTATTTTTCCTATAATTGATGCAAATAAGCACAATAAATGTAACTCTGTTGATCAATTGTTTGAAAGTGAACTGGATAAATTATTAACCAAAAATAATGAACCTAATGAGACTCAAGATAACAATAATGAAACTTTTGACAATAATGAATTTAGAAATGAAAATCCTAATGAAGTTGAACCTGATGCTAACATTGAAAATAGTGTTGAAAATCCTGACATTATAAGTGAAAGACCTAGAAGAGAGTCTAGGATGCCTTCTAAGCTTAAAGATTATATTGTTTATGATTGTCACTCTTTTGATATGTTAGGTTTTGCTATGTTGAATGCTGAAAGTATTAATTTCAATGAACCAAAGTCCTTTACTGATGCTAAGAACAGTAAAGATTGGAATCAATGGCATTCAGCTATGAAGGATGAGATGAGTTCTCTTACCAAGAATAAAACTTGGATTTTAGTTCCTAAACCAGTATGTAAGAGAATCATTGGCTGTAAATGGATTTACAGAAAGAAGCCTGCCATACCTGGAGTTGAACCTGAAAGGTTTAAAGCTAGAGTGGTAGCCAATGGTCAAATTGAAGGGATAGATTATAAAGAAATCTTATCTCCAGTTGTAAAACATATCTCTATTAGATTAATATTGTCCATTGTTGCTTTATATGACCTAGAGTTAGAACAAATAGATGTTAAGACTGCCTTTTTGCATGGTAGTTTGACTGATGAATTTTATATGTCTCAGCTTGAAGGTTTTATTGAAAAAGGTTATGAAAATCATGTTTGTCTTCTTAAAAAATCTCTCTATGGTCTTAAATAATCTCCTAGACAGTGATACCTTAAGTTCGATCAATTTATGCTAAGTCAGAAGTTTCTTAGGAGCAGTTATGACTCATGTGTTTATTATAAAAGATTAAATGATAAGACTTACATTTATCTGCTTTTATATGTTGATGACATGCTTATTGCTTGTAAAAATAAATCTGACATAGATAATTTGAAATCACAACTTAGTACTGTTTTTGAAATGAAGGATTTAGGTCTTGCTAGGAGAATTCTTGGCATTGATATCTATAGAGATAGGTCTAAAGGTTTTTTAGTATTAACTCAAGTTGATTATGTTAAGAAAATTTTAAGTAACTTTGAGTTAAATAATAAAAAACCTGTTAATACTCCCATTGGTGCTCATATTAAACTTTGTGCTAATAATGAACCTATGAGTGCTGATGAATCTGCTTTCATGGAGAATGTCCCTTATCAAAATGTAGTTGGGTCATTCATGTACTCCATGGTCTGAAGCAGACCTGACATTGCTCATGGAGTTAGTCTTGTAAGCAGATACATGAGCAATCCTAATAAATCACATTGGAATGCTGTTAAGTGGCTTGCTAGATACTTACATGGTAGCTCAGGTCTTTGTCTAGTGTACAGAAAGTTGTGTCATGATAAAGTTGATATAAATGGTTATTGGGATACTGATTATGCTATATACCTATATAAAAGGAGATCTGTGTCTGGTTTTTGTTTTACTTTTGGCAATAACCTTATTAATTGGAAATCATGTTTACAACATGTTGTTGCTTTGTCAACCAGTGAAGCAGAATACATTGCCTTTACAGGGGCAATTAAGGAAGCTATATGGTTGAAAGGCTTCATTACTAAACTTGAAATTAAACAGGAATCTGTTAATATTTACTGTGATTCACAATCTGCAGTACACCTTTCTAAAAACACTGTGTATCATGAAAGAACTAAACATATTAATATTAAAATGCACTTTGTTAGAGATATTATTGCTTTTGGTATTGTTTCTATTAATAAGATTCATACTAGTGTGAATCCTACTGATTTATTGACTAAATCTATTCCTATTGATAAATTTCAGGTTGCTCTTAAAGGCCTAGGAGTTGTACAGTTTGACTCTGTGTCAAACTGTGCCCCCAAGTCTTGGTGATTACCCTCTCTTGGTTGAGAATTGAAGTTGCTTTATTCTGGAGTCTTGCTTTGGTCAAGGTGGAGAACGTTGGAGTTAGTATGCCCAAAGGCCTAAGCCCAAGCCCATTACCCGGTTGATTTTCACCTGTGTGTTTAACCTAGTTCAAAACTGTGCGTTTTGTTCCTTTACCCTTTTGTATATAAGCCGTGTTTTGTTAAGGGTTTCGTCATAATCCCTTACTTTTTCTCTCGCTGCTTGATTTCTTTCTTCTGTTCTACGAGATGCTTCTCTGTATTCTTGATCTTTAACAATGAAGCATTTGATGATCTTGCGTGGCATGTTACCGTTGAAGGCTATTTAAGGCGGTTTCTTTTCAAGGCTATATATATATCAGGGTCGTATCTCTTTTTGATGTACTGTAATTTTCTAGGGTTTTTGGGTTTTGTATTGTCTTTCTGGTTTTCGTTCTTTATGGATATTTCTCTGTATTTTTCTCTTTGGCCTTTAGTTTAGTAATCAATAAAGTTGCTCTTCTCAACCCGTGCATTGACATCACCTCTTCAAGGAGGATCCTTTGAAAATAAGGATAGATGGAAGCACGTTAAAATCTATTGTGTTCTTTACTTTCTGCTTAATTGATCTATTGAATTATTACTGAAAATATGCTTAAATCTGTAACATTGTTGCTTATAAACTAATAAAAATAAAATGATAATATATTTCACTTTTACTTAATTTGTAAGTGCTTATAATTTATTTGAAAATGAGTTACTAAAATCAACTTATATCTTATTAGCTATTTATAATTTACGATACAAGCATCAAGACACTTTAGGGAAAATGTGAATATGTTAATATATATAGTTTCTGATCAATCACAAACACCCTCAAATTTCATGTTATTCACAAAGTACATCTTGTTTGTTTGTAAAAAAATGAGAGAAACATGCCTATTGCTCAGGGGCGGCCTGGACATAGATTAGAAGTACGACGGCTTAGAGCCTATAATTAAAAGGGACACATAATTTTTTATTTCACATATATGTATATATAAAAAATAAGAAAATTTAGATGATTAAATTATTAAATTAAAATAAAACTTTAAAATAATTTTTATTTAATATTTATTAGAATACATTTCAGTTTTATATGAAAATTTTATACTAAAAGAGCTCCATATTTTTAATTTTATCTAGAACTCTTAAAATGTCTGGACATGCTATTAGGATACTGTAAATATTTGATTGATTTAAAGTTCAAACATTACTCTAGTGACTGTATCTATTAACCTCTTTCAATAATTCCACATAATTGTTGACCGAATTTATTCACTTTCACTTACTGGAAATACAATTCAAACATATCAAAATTTTCCTAATTACGCCAAAAACTTTCTATATTTTGGCTTTGCCTATCATCATTATCATGATAGAGAACATAAACATAATTAATTACTAGTAATATCTTGTTCTAAATGTTTTTTGTTACACTATGGTGGATGAATTTTTTATATGTCGAAGATGTTTTACTTTGATGTATACTTTTTTTTATTAATATTTATTGTTTTAATTTGCATTCTATTTTTAGCAAAATAAGGGCATTTTAGTATTTTCAAGTGACAAAACGTCCACTTATTAAAAAATTAATGTTATTAAAATCGGACCGGTCGGTTCAACCGAAAAAACTGGGAACCTGCAATGAGTCAGATTTGGTTGAAATGAAACAACGATTTAGTAATAAGCCGGATTTTACCTGTTCGATTGGAGAAATCGACGAACCGGCTAAAACCGAGTGTTTAGTTTTTTTTGAAAACCCCCCGAAGGAACAGTGTATCCCTCCGACGGAAAAAAGCTTGGAGTGGTAATTTCGGGGCGGACAACCCAACTAGATTGGCCGATCCGCTTACCTACAAAACACCAACCCCTCTTTTTATTAATAAAACTCGAGTTCTCAAGATAAGAACCAGAGCCAAACGTTACAAGAGAGCATCAGTTACATGAGAGTAATAAGCTAGGGCAGTTAAAAACGTCTGATGCTAGAAAACGTAACTGCCGTTTCCTACACTTAAAGACAAACCAACACAAATAAATACATGAGATAAGGTGGTCCTCTGAACTCATAACCCATTTGAGTACAAATTTATTCCTCCTCTTCCATAATGCCCATGCAATAAAAAACGACAGGGATGTCCCGAACTCGCGGCAAGGTCCTGCTAAGAAATGGTTCCGCCAGAGTTCCAAAAACTTGTAACCCGTTTGTGGCATAGTGACTGAAATCCCAAACAAGCTGAAAGCTTGTACCCAGATTCGATAGCTTTCCCGGCAATGAAATAGTGCATGGTCTGTCGTCTCCACTTCTTCGCAAAAAGGGCAGGTAGTATCAGCAACAGCTTGACACCTACGATTGAAAAGAAACATTTTCGTTGGCAATCATCCATGGAAGACCAACTAACCAAAGAACTGAACTTTGGGCAAAAGGCATGCGTTCCAAAGTATCATGAAATTAACATCATGTTTCGTCCATTGGGGAGTTCAATAAAACCCGATACAAAACGAGGAAGCTGAATACCTTCTTTGTTCACCGATTACCCACATGAAACGATCAGCCCCCTGTGAGAAAGTCGCCTGACGGGGCTGCCCAACATCAAATGCAGCCTCATCCTCTAAAAATAAGGCTGGGTGGCGTCGCACAATCCAGTTCCTCAATTGAATGCATCTCTCTTGATCCAAAAGCCTCAAATTTCTTCTCCATAAAGGTCTAAGAACCACAGCATTCCCAAACAAAAAGAAGCAACCCTGTTGCATCGAGCAAAATTTACGATTACACATATGATAAAGGTCAGGAAAAAGAGATTTAAGCGATTGGTTAGCCGTCCAATTATCATGCCAAAAGGAACTCGTGACACCAATTCCTAGCTCCACTAGGAAATTAGATTTAAAAAACTCCCAAAAAACCTCATTCTTCATACAACATGAAATAATATCACGCCAAATATGAGATAAATGCCGAACTTCTACACATTTGACCAAAGCCCATGAGAAAAAACCGTGTCGTTTAACACACATTTCAACCTACAGAGAATTCTGACCCAGTACTCTCAACTTCCAAAGCCATTTCAAAAGGAGACTACAATTAACCACTTTGAAGTTTCTAATGAATAAACCCCCCAAGTTCTTAGGCATAGATATAGTTTCCCAACTAATCTTACTGATGCCCCTCAAATTCGCATCCCCATTCTATAAAAAATTCCTCATAAGCTGAATAAGCCTGACATTGATAGAAGAAGGCATTTATTCAAAGAGAGTAAATAAGTAGGGAGTGACAACAGCCGACTTTATGAGAACAACCCTGCCAGCATAAGATAGACATTCACCTTTCTAACTGGATAAACGATTGTGGAATTTACTAATCGACAAGTTCCAATAAGACACGGGTATACGTTTCATACTAAGAGGAGCCCCAAGATAAGTAATTAGAAAATTCTCAACCTTAACCCAACTTATTCGAACAAGACTGCACCACAGACTCCTGAATATACATGCCAATTATAGAGTTTTTATGGTAATTAATACACAACCAAGAAATCAACTCAAAACAACATAAAATATGAATAAAGATAGGTAAAAGAGACTCATCTGCAGGTAAAAAGCATAACGTGTCATCTGCGAATTGAAGGAGTGAAATATCAACATCCGAACCATCAACCCGAAACCCTGGCAATAGTCTTTTATGAATGCTTGCTTAAAAATCTATTTCAGCCCTTCAATCGCAAGAACAAAGATGAACAGAGATATTGGATCTCTCTGCTTCACTCCCCTGCCCATCATAATCAGATTACATGGTTTATCGTTAACCAGAATAGATGTTATTGAGTTCTCCCTGCAGGACGCTAACCATCGGATCCATCTCTCTTTAAAACCCATCTTTCTAATTATCGCATCAATATATGCCCAGGAGATACTATCGTAAGCTTTATGAAAATCAAGCTTTAACACGAAGCATGGCTGCTTTCTTTGATGGATAGAATGGATAACTTCTGAAGCAATAAATGAAAACTCATGGATATTACGACCCTTAATAAATGCAAACCGATTCTCCGAGATTAGGTCTGGAAGTAGTGGCTGTAAATGGTTCGCTAACGCTTTTGATAGAATCTTATAAATTCTGTGAATAAGCGCAATTGGTCAAAAATTACTTAAAACCGACGAGCCTGGGACCTTAGGAATCAGAATAGTGTAGGACGTCTTTATGGAATTTAGAAATATAGCCGATTCATAGAACCGGTTGAAGAGCTGAAAAGCATTCGCCTTCAATTCCCCCCAAAATGTTAATAGAAGAAAAAGTTGTATCCGCCAGGCCCTGGAGCTTTCCCTTCATCACATGAACAAACTGCAGTCTAAATCTCCTCCTCTGTGAATGTCGCCACTAACCTAGCATTAGAGGCCGAATCTACTTACCTAAAGTTGAGCCCTCCCAAATAAAAGGGTACCTCCCTAAGTTCCGAGAATAACTCCGCATAAAAGTTCATAATGGTTGAAGTAATCATTTCGGGCTCGCTGCACATAACCCCATTGATGTCTAGTTGACCTATTCTGTTCCCCCTGGATCGTGCTGAAGCAATCCGATGGAAATAAGCCGTATTATCATCCCCTAAAATGGCCCAAGTCACCCTAGATTATTGATGCCTAATTTTTTCCAAACTCCTTCAACATTCAACTAAGATTGACCTCGCAACCTGGAACTCCGAACCTTCGGTTCCTTCAATAGGCTGAACAACCATGTTTGACATGAGCGTTAACACCCTACTCTCTAATTCCTTAATTCTTTTTTCTAAACCCCTAAAATTTGATGCATGACACGACCGAATAAAATCCCTCAATTGTCCTAAGTTATAATCAATATCTCTATTTGTCGAGGTTACACAAATATCGTGCCACTTTGACTTTAAGAAAGGTAAAAAACCATCATTATCCCACCAACAGTTCAAAGAGCAAAAGATTCAACTTCTTGATCCCCCCGATATATGAGACTCAAATATAATCAGGAAATCATCTGACAGCAAAGAATCCACTGTCAATAAATTCATTCTCGGCCATAAATCTAATAGATCCCCCGTTACCATGACTCTATCGATCCTAGAAAATGATTGACTATTGAACCACGTATAGTCCTTTCCATGCAAAGGCATATAATAAAGTACACATTTGTTAACAAATTCTTAGAACTGAACCATTGAGTTTGAAATCAGCCCTCTATTTCCCGATCTCTCCAAACTATATAAAATATCATTGAAATCACCATACACCACTACCTTATTAAGACATAAAATCTGAGGCACAAGTTCTATCCATAACTGATTCCTATCCACATAGTTTGTAGGGCCATATAAACAAAGCAGATTAAGTTCTAATTGACCTAAAACCAAATGCAACATACACCATCTTTCAGTAATTTGAGTAACCGAACCGTTTAACAGCCTTGAGATCCATAAAATGACTAGACCCCCCGATAAGCCCTGAGAAGGGATACAATGTACTTTAAAATCATTATGACCCTAAAATTTTCTCATAACTTGATCAGATACCTCTGACACCTTCGTTTCAATCAACACGACAATTTGTAAATGCCAGTTTCTAATACAAGATCAAATAAAACGCTGTTTGGCCCCATTCGTCAGACCACCCCAACAATTCTAACTAATAAAGCTTAAAGATATAATTCATAAAAAATAAACCTCAACAACCTGACCACCACCCTATCTAAGCACTTCCAACTCCTCCATAATTTGTGTTGAGTGTTGTTCCTTGAATAGTTCTAATTTTTGACCCACCTTAAAGGTCAACACTTCCTCGCTTTCTCTCTGGATCTCACCCTCTTCTCGAAGGATAATTATATTCATATTAGCGATATCCGGGCCCAATGACGAAGATAACCCAATGGTAGAAATAGCCCCGTTCTCTAAATGAAGTATCGAACCAGTGCTAACTACATGAATGCTCTCCAATTAAGACACACGCTCCCCAGATTTATCCTCACTCTCCTCACTCCCTTCCAAGTACTTGTCCCCTGAGTTTAGGCTATTGAATTCAAAGGACTTGTCCTCCATTACACTCGAAGCATATAAGTAGTTGCCACCATATTGTTGGCATCTAATTCCTTGTCAAAGATTAGTGAAGATAGTTACTTCATTTGCTCCCATTGTTATCTTTAAATTTTAGCAAGTGGTGCCTAAGGGAACAGAGACAAGATACGACACCACATCAAAATGCTCTGGTTTTTCAAAATCATAATCTACGACAGCAATACGACCAAATCTTCCAGCCATCCCCTGAAATAAATTCTTACAAATAATAGTCGGAGGGAGTCCCATAAAATCTAGATACATGATGCACTCCGAGGGTACAAAATCAGCAGGTAGTGGTTGAACCAAGGATAACACATGGTTCATCACCTGCCATTCACCATTAACAAAGCCATTCAATGCATCACCCGAGCAAAAGGAGATAATAACATCATCGCCACCAACCGGTGCAGCCACATTTGTGCTAAAACCATGATCACCCATTAATTCAAAAATATTTCTAATAAGAGAATATTAATAAGATAAACCAAGCAAGCCTTGGCTCTCCATGGGGAAACTTGAACCGCAATATTCGAACGCTCTGACACTTGCACCTCATTATTCGGCTCATTCATCAACTTTTTAGGCTCCTTCACTACCTCTTCGGCAGAATCCCTATGGTTGGAAACAACGTCCACATATGATCGATTATCTCATGGTGAATTATGGAAAACCTTCTTCTATTTCGGAATGGACCTTCTCGAGCGATTCTGATCCATAATCGGCCAAGGCCTGGAGAACCTAGCCCTGAAAGCGCGTAATCTCATAGCTCTGATAGTCACAATATTCAGTCTATACAACACTTCATCAATTGGTAATCGGTTGTCTAAACTTTCAAAACCAAAATCAATATTCCTAGCATTTCTCCTCCACGACACACACACCCATCTGTTAACCCTAAACTTATTGAAAATTCTCTTCATAGCTGCAGAATCATACATGTTCGAGAAATTCTCAAAATAAATCTTGTTTGGGTTTGGATTTGGTGATGCGCTATCAACCTGTCGAGAATGGAGGGGTGTAACGCCTGGATTGATTGGAGTGCTGGTTATATTGGTGTGTGCGATCAGGTATGGTTTGGTGGAAGTGGGTAGGGATCGACGCCGGTGGTCGGCGGCGATGGTTTGGGAAGGTGGAGGGAATGGCGGCAGAAGGATTAGGGTTTGGTATGACGGTCGGATAAATAATTAATGAATTTGAATAATAATTAATTTTTATGGAAAGTATTTATTTATTTATTATTTTGAACTTTTTTATATTGTTAATATGGTAGAGAACAACTTAAATTTTTCTTTGTTTTACATATGCTCTTATAGATTTAGATAAAAGCTTATTGTCTTAATTTTTATAATATTATTGAGATGTTTATTTATTTATTTATTTATATGACTATATTTATTTATAACTTATATTGATGTCAAACTCTGAATATTTTTAACATATAGTTTATTCTAAGTATATATATAAAGCATATAAACGGTTGAATTCGGTTGAATCAGAAAAAATGTGAGCCACTGACTTCAATGGTTCAATGTCCGAGTCGGTTTCGATAATATTGAAAAAATTAGAGGGATCTACTTTGTGCTGGTTTCTTATTAAAAGAGTCTAGTTTAGCAATGCTCCCTATGAATTACACATGTAGTTCGTTCTGCCTTTTTTATAGGCATAATTCATGTTTATCCCCTCCAATTTGGTAAGTTTTAAATGTTGCCCTAACCTCACAGATTTTCGTGCTAACCCTGTCTACTTGACAAAACAACACTTGTGAGCCCAAAGTCTTTTTACATGGCTCCCGACACTAAGTGACCATCCATCCACTAAATGAAGGGTAAGGTTAAAATCTTTTATGAGAATTTGATTGGAGGAGAATTAAAAGTGTCAATGAATAGGTTAAAAAACTTCTATGAGAATTTGATTGGAGGAGAATTAAAAGTGTCAATGAATAAATGGATGAGCACTAATCCAACATGGATTATCGGGAGCGATATAAGAAAACTTTGTCAGCCCATGAATGCCACATGTCAGCTAGCTTCTGGTTGATTTGATTTTTCAAATGTCATTTTTTATTTTTCTCTCTCCAACTTAAAGTCAATACGTGGCATTCAGGGGACTCATAAGTATAGTTTTGCCAAGTTGAGTGGGCTTCTAATAACAAGTGAAATTTCAAGGCGATACTTAACAAAAGTCGTCAAGTTCAGTCAGCCAAATATATATTATGCCTTGTTATATAAAATAGTATTTTACATACTATATATAAAATATACTAATTATTAAACGGGAGCTTTGGTTTTCTTTTTCATAAAAAGAAATACATTTTACTAAAATACTAAAGAAATTCTTATAATTAAGACAATAAAAATGTCAGTTACTCGTCGGTTTGTTTTCTTATGGAAACTTGATTTGTTAGAACCTGAGTTTTTAACATGAGAGTGGGTTGGATTGGGTTTTCAAGTTTGTAGCCCAATCTAGCCCAAACTCAAGGTACATGTATATTGTATGAGTTGGAACGAGTTTGATTTCACCTCTTTAAGTGTTGGCTCATTGAAGCCGGGTCGAATTCAGCTTAGTCTGACTCACGAACAGATCTAACCATAGTTCGTGTATGTATTAATAATGTAAGAGTTTCTTGGAAATTGTTGGGGAATTAAGGTAGAATGAAGGCTTGAATGTCTGTAAAAGCATTTCTCAATCTTTGTTGAAGATTGAGAGACGTTTTTACAAACATTCTCCAGTCGTTTTGTGTAAATGACTTGTTTAGGTTCATTTTTTCGTAAAAAGAATAGCGCCATTGGACTCAGGATGTTGAAAAACCTTAGGAGGGGTCTGGTCAGAGGCCGAAATCATTTTTGGAACGATTAAACTTCGGAAATCGTTTTTCTGCATTTTGCAAGGGAATCTAAGTCCGTTGCAGAATCCGTCAGAAATGAAAATTTTGCGATGGTTCATTTACGGCAACTGTTTTTCGACGGTTAGTTTGTTTGTGAGGGATTCTGCGTCCGTCAGAAATTCCGTCACAAAATTAAAAGCTACGTTGGTTGGTTTTTGGGATTAAGTGTCGCCAGAAACTTATGTCCTAATCCAATTTTAACCGTCATCCATGTGACATTGATTTAACCTTTGGGATTGACCGGTAAATAGTTGACTGCACATGTCAGTCAAAAGTCAAAGTTGACTGGTCAACATAATGCCACATGGCGAGTCCCTAATGGTCCTATATGTGTTTTTGCGATTTAACCCTAAATAATGTCGTTTTGCTCTAAAATTTTCCTACCCCACCATTTTCATTTTTTTTGGATTTAATGGTTATTTTTCCAGAATTTTTTGAAGTTTGAAAAAGTGAGTATTTAATTTATTTTGTGTAAATAAATTCATAAAAATTATAGAAAATAGTTTGTGATTTTATAAAAATTTCTAATATGTTAGAAATTATTTTTACAAAATTTTTCATTTGTTGATTAATGTGAAAAACCTTGTAATTCATCAAATGGATGTAAACTCTACATTCCTGAATGGTGAATTGAATGAGGAAATTTATATGAAACAACCGGAAGGGTATGTTAGGATGTGAAAATAAGATATGCAAGCTAAAGAATTACTATGTGGACTAAAACAAGCACCAAAAGCTTAGCATTAAAAGTTTGATGATGTGGCTTTGTCTAATGATTTTGTTATAAACCAAGCGGACAAATGTATATATAGCAAGTTTGATACTTCTGGTAAAGGAGTTATATTTGTTTATATGTAAATGACATATTATTTTTGGTACTCACCAAAGTCAGGTTGATAAAACAAAGAAATTTTTTGTCATCTAGTTTTGAGATGAAGGATTTGGGGATGCTACAGTGATTCTTGATATAAGAATCAAGCGGAAGAACAATGTTATTTCAATTTCTCAATCTCGTTATATTGAGAAGGTTTTTGAATAAAGTTAACTTCATAGATTGTTCTCCATTTAGCACTCTAATGGATTCCTTAGGATTGTTGGTATTTTAGTGTAATTGGATCAACTAGTTGACGAATGCGGTCGTAATATTTCATCAAACAAGTCAGGAGAGTGTGGAGTGCACACTTGGTCGAGTTCTATTACGATACTTAGCTTACGAGGGTCCGGGAGCTACCTTTCGCAACACTTCTATTATGAACTGTTTCAGCTGCTCGAATGGACATGTCTTTTCGCAACACTTCTTTTCGAAAGAGTTGCAACTGCTCGTTTCAGGTTTATAAAAATCTGTCATTGACAACACTTACAGGTAGTTTTTTCCAACGTTCTCTGCAATTTTGGTTCACTTTTCTTCACAACAAAATTTCATTCTAAGTTCTTGTCATTTCTGATTTTATCAGATTGAATCTTATTTGGCCGTTCTACCAAATTGATCAATCGGATAAAATCAGAATTAAAATCAAGAACTTCGAATGAATTTTTTTGTGCGGAAAAGTGAACCAGATTGCAACTAAAATTTCAGAAAATGTTGCCAACGCCAGGTTTTTATAAGCATACAATGAGCAGTTGCAACACTTCAACACAGAAGGATTGCGAAAAGTCGTGTCAATTCAAGCAGTCGCAACTGTTCAAAACAAAAGTGTTGGAAAAGTCGTGTCCCTTCGAGCAATTGCAACAGTTTTAAAACAGAAGCATTGCTAAAGGTAACTCCCGGACCCTCGTAAGCTACGTATCGTGATATAGCTCGAACAAGCGTGCACTCCGCACTCTCCTGACTTGTTCGATGAAATATTACGATTATATTGGTCAACTAGTTGATCCAATTACACTAAAATACTAACAATCCTCCCCCATCATCAAGCTTTTGATGCTAAGCTTTTGATGCTTGTTTCAATCCATATAACGATTTCTGTAGCTTATGTAATTTGTTTTCATAAATTGACATAACAAACCATTTCGGTTGCTACATATAAAATTTCGTCATCCAATTCATCATTCATAAATACAGATTTTACATTCATTTGATGAATTAAAAATTACAATTTCAAGAAAATACGAGCCTATTTGTGAAAACAAGTAACCAAATTTCATCAATTTTAACATTGATTACTGATAGCAATATAATACTTCGAAAGAAACTGAATTGAAGCAACCGACTTGACTATCACAAAAATACAAATCAATTTGACGCCTTACTTACCAACTTGATCCAAGAAAATAATCAAATCTAAAATTCATTAATAACACGGCATCCGTAAATTATCAAGAAACACAAAACCGATTCAAAAATTGGATCATATCCAATTCAAAATCTCACCCAATATTATTTTTTCTCATTAGAATTGCAAAATACATTAAATTTCATGATGAATAAATTGATAATTACTCTCTGAAATCAATAGATTCCACAAGAAATGAGATCGAAAAAGAAAATAATAAAAAACGTAAATCGAGGCAACCAATTCAGAATTTTTAAATATCATGAAACAAGTCAGTAATTGATAATTCTAAATAGCTTAATTATGCTGTTGAAAAGCTCTCTAAATATACTAGTAATTTTAGTTCACATCATTGATAAGTTTTAAGTTAAGTATTTAAGTACTTAAAAAAAATTAAGGATCATGGTTTAACTTACACATAATTTTTTTCGGTATTTAAAAGATATTTGGATGTAAGTTATACTTCTTATGAGGAGGATAGTTCTTTCACAAGTGGATGGAGGTTAAAGTTTAACTTTTTAATAGCCTTTTTGAAAAATTGCATACGCTGGTGCAAGAGTAAAAAGGCTACCTAGATAAGCATGAAGTTCAGCCGCTTCAAAAAGCTTGGACTTGGCTTTGATATGCTTATGAAGGATAAGGACACAAATCTAGTAATAGATAGTGTCAAGTAAGAACATATTAGAATGTTGACTTATGTGTATATTATTTTCGAGTATTTGAGATGGATAACAAAGGTTCAATCTATAGTGACACCTTTAGTTATTCAAATACTTAGAATGTGTAATATACTAAGATGAAATTCAATCGTCACGATATTTCATTTATGCATAAGTTTGTTATTTGTTGTGATTTTGTTTAGTTAATCATGGATTACACTAAAATGGGGGAGGATTGTTGGTATTTTAGTGTAATTGGATCAACTAGTTGACCAATGCGGTTGTAATATTTCATCGACCAAGTCAGGAGAGTGCGGAGTGCACGCTTGATCGAGTTATACTACGATACTTAGGTTATGAGGGTCCTGGAGCTACATTTCGCAACACTTCTGTTATGAACTGTTGCAGCTGCTCGAATGGACATGTCTTTTTGCAACACTTCTATTCGGAAGGGTTGCAACTGCTCGTTTCAGGTTAATAAAAACCTGGCATTGGCAACACTTACAAGTAATTTTTTGCAACGTTCTCTGCAATTTTGGTTCACTTTTCTTCACAACAAAAATTCATTCTAAGTTATTATCAACAAAAAGTGTTGCGAAAAGACGTGTCCATTCGAGCAGCTGCAATAGTTCATAATAGAAGTGTTACGAAAGGTAGCTCCCCGGACCCTCGTAAGCTAAGTATCGTAATAGAACTAGAACAAGCGTGCACTCCGTACTCTCTTGACTTGTTCGATGAAATATTATGACCGCATTGGTCAACTAGTTGATCCAATTACACTAAAATACCAACAATCCTCCCCCATTTTAGTGTAATCCATGATTAACTAAGCAATATCACAACAAATAATAAACATATGCATAAATGAAATATCGTGATGATTGAATTTCATCTTAGTATATTACACATTTCAAATATTCGAATAACTAAATGTGTCACTATGGATTGAACCTTTGTTATCCATCTTGAATACTCGAAGGTAATATACACATAAGTCAACATTCTAACATGTTCTTACTTGACACTATCTTTTACTTACCTTGTGTCCTTATCCTTTATAAGCATATCAAAGCCAAGTCCAAGCTTTTTGAAGCGGCTAAACTTCATGCTTATATAGGTAGCTCTTTTACTCTTGCACCTGCATATGCAATTTTTCAAAAGAACTATTAAGAAGTTAAACTTAAACCTCCTTATCTTGTAGTTCTAAACACTCACCTTGGGATGTTATTATTAGTGCGTTCCAATCTCTAGATGTTAAGCTTTCCTCATTGAATTCAGCACCTAACGTCATATTAGGTGGAAATTGGGTATCTTGACAGGACATATTTCAAATGGACTTTAATTTCATCCCCATAGCCGACTTGCGCATAAGATCTCTGTTTAACCCATTGGTTCGAAGTTTTTACAAACTCAGATTTCATTGTTGAATCACTCATACAAGTTTGTTTTTTAGACACCTAAGAAGTAGCACCTCCCCCAAGAAGAAATATCCATCCACTTGTGGAAGAACTATCCTCCTCATAAGAAATATAAGTTGTATCCGACTAACCTTCAAAAAATTGAAGGAATCCATTAGAGTGCTAACTGGAGAACAATCTATGAAGTTAACTTTATTCAAAAATATTCTCAATATAATGAGATTGAGAAATTGAAATAACATTATTCTTCCGCTTGATTCTTATACCAAGAATCACTACAACATCCCCCAAACCCTTCATCTCAAAACTAGATGATAAAAAAATTTTTTGTTTTTATCAACCTGACTTTGGTCAGTACCGAAAACAACATGTCATTTATATATAAACAAATTATAACTCCTTTACCAGAAGTATCAAACTTGCTATATACACATTTATCCGCTTGGTTGATAACAAAATCATTAGACAAAACCACATCATCAAGCTTTTGATGCTAAGCTTTTGGTGCTTGTTTTAGTCCATATAGCAATTCTTTAGCTTGCATATCTTATTTTCATAACTTGACATACCCTTCCGGTTGTTTCATATAAATTTTCTCATTCAATTCACCATTCAGGAATGTAGAGTTTACATCCATTTGATGAATTACAAGGTTTTTCACATTAATCAACAAATGAAAAATCTTGTAAAAATAATTTCTAACAAATTATAAATTTTTATAAAATTCATAAACTATGTTCTATAATTTTTATGAATTTATTTACAAAAAATAAATTAAATACTCACTTTTTAGAACTTCAAATAATTCTGAAAAAATAACCATTAAATTAGAAAAATATGAAAATGGTGGGGTATCCAAATTTTCGGAGCAAAACGGCATTATACAGGGCCTTAAATCGCAAAAATACCAAATGGACCATTAGGGACGCGCCATGTGGCATTATGTTGACCAGTCAACTTTGACTTTTGACTGACATGTGACAGTCAACCATTTACCGGTCAACCCCAAAGGTTAAATCAACGTCACATGGACGATGGTTAAAATTGGATTAGGACATAAGTTTTTGGCGACACTTAATTTTACCAAAGCGTTGCCATAACTGCTTTAGATCAGGAACCGTCGCAAATGGTTGTCACAAAAACCAACCGTCGCAGCTTTTCATTTTGTGACAGAATTTTGGACGGACGCAGAATCCCTCACAAACAAACTAACTCGCAAAATAGTTGTCGCAAATGAGCCATCACAACTTTTCGTTTCTGACGGATTCTACAACGGACTCAGATTCCCTTGCAAAATGCAGAAAAATGATTTCTGAAGTTTAATCATTCCGATAACATTTCGGCCTCCGACCAGACCCCTCCTAAGGTTTTTCAACATCTTGAGTCCAATGGCGCTATTATTTTTAAGAAAAAATGAACCTAAACACTTCATTTACACAAAATGACTCGAGAATCAAGATTCTTTTCGGAGAAAAAGAACATTTATACCGCCATAAACAACCAAAAATGAAAATGGCCATAAAAAATAATTCAATATAACTTCAATAATTAAGAAATTCAAATTCTAAATTTTAAAGCATCAAACTTCAATTAAAACACAATAAAATCAACATTCATATTTTTTAGAATTTTCCAGATTTCATGACCTGACTTCCCCTGCATTTTTCTCCATTAAAAAATCATCAAATAGAAAAATTTTCTTCTAAACATAATTAGCCACATGTATCATCTTTTTAAATCCACTAGAATCATAGAAATCCAAATTGTATAACCAATGTTATGATCAAAACACTAAATAGTGTACAAAGCTGAGATTTTCCGAAAACAGATTTCATGACTCAACTCCAAATGAAAATTTAACATTGAAAATGAATGAAATTAAATAAGGTTTATTCTGAACATATATTTCTTAGTTTTTGTAGATATCAATAGAATCAAGAATCATTCAAATCGGATTTATATAATAAGAGAAAATATCAAAACAAAACAGGGGCAAAATTTGAAGATTTTCCAAAAAATCAAGAAATCGAAATTAGAGACACAAACACTCATCGCAAGAGAACGGATCGAATACGTACCTTTTCAGTGAAAAACTCAGGCTTCAAGGAAAAATAAATAAGATTCAATCTTTGTTGGGGAATTTCGGTAGAATGAAGTCTTAAATTTCTGTAAAAACTTCTCTCAATCTTTGTTGAAGAAATCTAACAAAATGATGCATGGATAATTCTAAAGTCATGATTTACACTTTCAAATTGAATCTTATTTGGTGGTTCTACCAAATAGATCAATCGAATAAAATCAGAAATGACAAGAACTTAGAATGAATTTTTGTTGTGAAGAAAAGTGAACCAGTGTTGCTTCCAAAATGGATAACTTAGCAAGTGCACTAGGGTCAATATAGAGTGGTAAGCACAAGGTCTTATCCCACAAGGAGCAATCTTAAAACAGTTCGAGAACTCCCTCATAGACTGGTTCAGAAAGGTTTTCTTATAATTTGTAGTTGGTTGGTTGTAAAAGCATATAAACAAAAGCAATAAAATAAAGGCTGCAAATAATAATAAAAAGGCACAAAAGCTTCACCTACCCACAAGCAACATAAGATTTCCTCCTAGAAAAACTGTAAAACTACTTGATTAAGAGCATAGATCTAAGGTTTCTTAACCATATTTCCCCAAGCTTACCCTTAGGCATCACTTGGTTTCTAAGGTTACTAATTTAAGTCTCCCCTAGGTACTTATTGCTATAGCATGTATGAGTCCTGCCGAAACCCAATAAGATGATATTACTCAATCACAACAATCAACAAAAGATTCAAAATAAGAATATTATGAGGTTGCATCGGAGGAAGATCTTACACTGCCTGCTTGGGCAGATTCAGCTTGCAGAAAGATCACTTACTCATAATGAAAGAAAAATAAACTTTATTGATAAGAAAGAAAGAATGGAATCCCCTAAAGGGGCACACCTCTATCAATGATGAAGAAGGCTATAAATAGCCACCAAATGATAAAGATGAAAGAAAATACTAAAAGATAACTATCCTATTTAGTTTTTATCTAAAAGAGAAAACAAACTCTAAACAAGAAAGAACTCTTAAAGTAATTGATAAACATGGAAATATTAAAAGCTAAAGTCTCTCTTTTTCTTCTTCTTTAGTTCACACCACATCAGCCTTCTAATTAGGTGGCCCTACTCTTCCATAATTCTTTTCCTTTTTATCCTCTTTTTGCTGAGATTTCCTACTTTGACAATCTGCTGGCGAGATCTTCCAATCCGGCAGAAAACCTGAGATTGCGCCAGAAATCAATAAAAACTTATTTTATTTAAATCAATTAAGCACATTAATGACACAATATTTCACTACTAAATTTCACTTATCAACCAGATTGCAACCAAAAAAATTACAGAAAACTTTGCCAATGCCAGGTTTTTATAAGCCTCAAAAGAGCAGTTGCAACTATTCAGAACAAAAGTGTTTCGAAAAGACGTATCCATTCGAGCAGCTGCAATAGTTCATAACAGAAGTGTTGCAAAAGGTAGCTCTCGGACCCTCGTAAGCTAAGTATTGTAATAGAACTCGAACAAGCGTGCACTCCGCACTCTCCTGACTTGTTCGATGAAATATTACGACCGCATTGGTCGACTAGTTTATCCAATTACACTAAAATATTAAATTTTGGTTCAATTTTGATTGCAGTCTGGTTCACTTTATTCACAACAAAAATTCATTCTAAGTTCTTGTCATTTCTGATTTTATCCAATTGATCTATTTAATAGAACCGCCAAATCAGATTCAATCTGAAAGTGCAAGTCACGACTTCAAAATTATCCAGGCTTCATTCTACCAGAATTCCCCAATAGCAACTTTATTTCCACTGGGTTATATTAAATTTTATTGTTAAGTGTGTATTTTATATAGTCTATTTCATATATTTTAGTGTATTTTCATGCATATTTAAGTAGATTTTTAGTTTAATTAGCACATTTTTGTTAAATTGGAATTTTTGTACTTTTTATTCGCTTTTTCTTACTTTTGGAGCATTTTTACGTGTTTGACATCATTGGGAGTACATTTTGGACTTTAAAGTGATACATAAGTTAGCTGGAGCATCAAATTCGGATTGCTGATTTTTACTGGTTTGGATAGTGTTCGGTATTTTGGTGATAACTCCTTCATACAATATTGGATTAAGACGATTCAAGTTAAAATAGAAAGATAAGAGATAAATACACAATTTTATCTCTAATAGCTCTTTTCATATTTGGACTATATCTCGGTCAAAAATTGAGTCGAAGTTACTGCTTGTGCATATTAATCTGTTTGATACACAATCCTAATCAAATTGGAATTCTAACTCTACACTACTTAGAGGAAACCAGGAGCACGAAAAATACAGAATTGAAGTAGAAAAAAATACCAAACTTTCGTGTACTAGGAGGAGAAAATGAGACTGAAGATAGAGAAGACGTAGAGCACCAAATTTCAATCGACGATTTGTGTTCATCATTCTTCCTCTCTTTCTTTATTCAATTGAGACATGTTTACTTTTGATATTATGATGTTTTTAGTTTCATCCATGAACTAAACTCCATTAGTTAGGGTAGATGAAGTTTGGATTAATTTTTATGTGATGGATATTTTATCTTAGTTTAATCTAATTCAAATTTTCTTCCAATTAGAGTTTCTACACATATTATGCTTAATGCTTATTGTGAATGATCTATTGATAATATGTTCTTGGCTTCTATTTTGATTGATAGATTGAATAGGGCTTGAACTATATGTGTTGAACTTGATATGACCCTCTTATCTCGTGGTTTTCCGTTCTTCGGGGTCTTCTAGTTCTGTATGCATAGTTGATTTGCTGATTCTTTGATAGGTTTATTTATTTGAATAGAATAGATTCATATTCATGTGAAGATCACCAACCCTAGGAAGTATTAAGAATTAGATTAGCTAAATAAGATTAAATTTACATGTAAATTGACCAAGTGAAATCAATCCCTAAATGTCTCAATCAATTGATTAAATCTAGTTTTGCACTAAGTTTGCTTTGCTTTTATTTACTTTCAGTTTAAATTTAGTTTTAAATCATCAACATCAAATTATGGAATCGTCTAACTAGTGAGTAGCTTTTCTAGATATGGTACCTAAGTTACTATCTCTATGGGATCGACCTGTGCTTAGCACAGTATTACTTGTTGCGATAGAGTACACCTGCTCTTTCCATAGGATGTTTCATTTATTTTATTTCTAGCCTATCAAGTTTTTGGCGCAGTTGCCGGGGATAGTTAATTTATTATCGAATCGAATAAGTTCTTATTGTTTTAGACATTTTGTAAATATATTTTTTTAAAAAATTTTAAATTTTAATTTTTTTTTGCGAGGTGGTGTCTACGAACGGATATCCATGGTGCTATAATCAAAGAAGTAATGATGAGGATAACCATTCAATAGAAGAAATTGTCAGTTCATTCTACTCAAATTGGAATGATGAATATGAGAACTCATGTAATTACCATCAATCGGCAAATTTTCAAAATTCATAACAAAAGGATGAGGAAAAGTCAATTCTAGAACTAATTATAGAGAAGAGAATGAAATCTCTTCATTCGAGGCTTGATGATATAGATGCGGGCTATAAAATTATAGAAGAAGGCTACGAGAATATGTCAACACAACTTAGTCTCATAGTTGACATGGTTGAAAACATGAGAACTATATTGGGTTTGCCATATGCTGACAAAGAAACATCTATGCCAATCACATCTCATCCGGATGAAATCTTAGGGGAAGATTCAAAGTCACTTTTGGTAGAGAATAACGAAAATACAAATGACTATAATGAGTTGGAAAATACAAGTCTAGTGGGATGTTCGTTTTCCCACGTCGATGAAACTGTCAAGCATGAAAGTCCTATTTTAAAGATTATGGAAGTGAAGTTCGAGGAACCTCTAATTCAATTATTTTATGCTTTATATGATCTAACAAAAGAATAGAAGAGGGAGGAATCGAGAATTTTTCACAAGTTCTACAGATTTGAAGCGTATAGATATTCAGCTTGGCGTTAATCAAATTCTTCATGGTACATCCATCGAATATTTATTAAAGAATTTGGGTTCATCATAAGGCTTCAAGCTTATATTTGAGAGGGAAGTATAAAAGTCGAGCTAATAGACTTTAAATTTTAGCGTTTGTTGGGAGGCAACCCGATTTTTTTAAAAATTTTTTTGCTTTCTTTTATTTAAGGTTTAGTTTTTATTTTCATCCTTGATTATATGTGGTTTTAACAATTCTTATTATTTTTAGGAAACTAAAGTGTGAGGAGAAGCGTTCGAGTTGAGATTGATAAATTGATTTAATTCTGGACAGCAGTTGCACTTTTTCAAATTGCAACTAATTTAACCATCGGATCGAGATGAAATTGTAACTGAAGCTTCCTGACATCAAGACTCAAATTCTGAATGGTGGAGATGAAAATATGATACTCAGACAATCAGTTTCAAATTAAATCAGTTGCATGTTGTGCGATTAAATCAAACAAATGGGGGAGCTTTCTTTTCCTTTCTCTTTATTTTTTTATTTCATGCAATTTTTGAAGTTAATGCATCTTAAAGTGTGAGGAAGAGAAAACCTTTAGCTTTCTAGGGCTTTATTAGTTAGAATTACATAATGATTGGGGATGATTTTTTTTAGCTTTTGCATGCACACTTAATCTTTTACACTTGTGCCGAATCTACTATTGCATGCTTTGATTGTGTCTTAGACAATCTACCTTGTGTGCACTGTTTGATTGCCCTACTAAATGTAAACTTTGAAAATTTGTGTAAATTGGATGTCTTTTAGTTTATAGCAATGTTTTAGAATGCAACTCGATGACTTGAAAAAAATTAGTTAAGTTTGATTTTGTAGGACTTAGTAATATGTTTAAGTTTTTAAAGTTTTGACTTTTACTTCAAAATTATAGCTTAGATCATAATACATGGCCCCTATTTTGGTAAGGATTTGAGCCTATTTTTTCATGACAATCTATTTGCTTTGAATTTCTTACTAAGTGGGCAACTTTATTGTTTCTAGCTTGAACTTGCCATGGGAGATGTATGTAATACGTGTTATTATGTACTAGTTCTTGTCAAGACCAGACATTGAATGTTATGCTAAATGATTAAGGCATTAGGTTTTACCCTTTCAGCCAAAAAGCCAACCCTTTTACAAAAATTTACCCCTAGATAACCCAGTTTGAGCCTTAAGTCTTTTCTTTCATACACACATTACAAACCAACTGACCATTCACTTTGATTCTAAAAAACAACCAGAGTTTTCCAATAGAGGTCGTCATCATTCAAGAAAGGCAACAAAAATATCAACAAAGAAGACCTTCTGCAAATAGAACAATATAGAAGATATTCTTAGGAAAAAACAAAACTAAAAAAAAATCAGTACAACCTTTGTAATTTTTATTTTATTGTTCCTTCAAAATAAAGAAGAAAAACAAAGAGAAAAATACGAAAAGAAAAAAAAGAGAAAATGGAGAAAAAGAAAAAAGAAGAAAAAAATATTTTGTTTATTTTTTTAGTGTATCATAAATAAGGAATTTTCATAAGATTGTTGCACTTAAAGGACAATCTTTTCCATACAAGGAATTTCAATGTTTCCCTTGCTCAACAAAGACAATTTATTCTGTATCAAGGTTTTCTCTCACATCTAGGAAGGTTGCATAATCATCAACATAATCTTTTGTTGGAAACTCTTTACATATAAAATTCCCTTTTTCATACCTTAACCTAAGCCCCACATTACAACCCATGTCAAAGGCCTTGTGATAGTATAATATTCAATAACAAGTGGTGGAGATTAGACCGAATGACAAGCATATGGTCTAGGGGCAATAAAATATGCTGAATGAGGGATTTCGTTAAAAATCATGCACCCTAAACACCAGTGTGAGTTCATCCTTTGGTGAGGTACTTTGATTTATATGCTATTTTATTGAAGTAAGAGGTCTAATTTCCTTTTCTTTACATGTTATATTTGGAAATACAAGATTTCTTAGCTAAGGCTTTCCTTGTAATGGTGTTAATTTCTGAATTTGTACTAAACTATTAGACTATTCCAAGTTATATTTGATTTTCTTGTGTTTCTATGAAGTATATGCTTTGCTTGAGGACAAGTAAAGTTCAAAGTGTGACGATGTTGTTAAGTGTATATTTTATATAGTTTATTTCATATGTTTTAGTGCAGTTTCATGCATGTTTAAGTAGATTTTTAGTTTAATTAGCACATTTTTGTTAAATTGAAATTTTCGTACTTTTCATTCGCTTTTTGTTATTTTCAGCTCGTTTCGTGTACTTTTCGAGCCTTTGTACGTGTTTGACATCATTGGGAGTACATTTTGGATTTTAAAGTGATACATAAGTTAGTTGGAGCATCAAATTCGGATTGCTGATTTTTACCGGTTTGGACAGTGTTTGGTATTTTAGCAATAACTCCTTCATACAATTTTGGATTGAGGCGATTCAAGTTGAAATAGAAATATAAGAGATAAATACACAATTTTATCTTTAATAGCTCTTTTCAGATTTGGACTCTATCCCGGTCAAAAATTGAGTCGAAGTTACTGCTTGTGCATAGTTATCTATTTGATACATAATCCTAATTGAATTGGAACTCTAACTCTACCACTACTTAGAGGAAACAAGAAGCACGAAAAATGCAGGCTTGAAGCATAAAAAATACCAGGCTTTCATGCACTAGGAGGAGAAAATGAGACTGAAGATAGAGAAGACGAAGAGCACCAAATGTTGACTCGGTAAAAAATAGAGTCCACGTAGACTAATGACGTGGCACCAAAGAGCGAGCCAGCCAGCCTCGCATACGGATGACCATTTGTCCTGCCGAGTGGAAGACTTTAGCAGAACCGCCCTCAAATTAACGATAGAGTCCATCTCTAACTTCTTTCCTATTCAGATAAATTGGAAGATTATCCCTTTCCTAAAGGGATAAACAAGAATAATCCTACTATGTAGAAAACATGGCCTAATCGGGATCCTTGTCCAGCAAGGGCTCCCCGCGCTAATCAGGAAGAGTCCTCCTAAAGAGGAAAAAAAAGACTTAAATAGGATTCTTCTCCAGAAAAGACTCCTCATGCTAATCAGGAAGCTCAGTCCTAATCTAATTAGGAGACATCTCACTATAAATAGGGGATTCACCCCCATAATCAGGTATGTCACTCTTAAACCCTAAATCTCTCTTGCCTCCTTTTTACACCCCGTGCTGACTTAGGGATCGGAGAGGCTACGCCAGTCACCTGGCTAGTCGCTCTAACGCCCCTTTTCTATCTTGCAGCCGCTACCTACGATGGAGCCAGATCATGATTCCTACTCTGAAGCCTCCCTCTATGGCGAAGGCAGACCTACATCCTACATTCCTTTTCTATGAAGGTTAGTTTAAGAAACCCCTTTCTCTAACCAATCTTTCAGTGGTGCGGTGAGCGTGGACAAACTTACTTGCTCCAGTAAGAATTTTGTCTTTCGACGAACATAAACAAACTTCTCACAAGATGAACTATCAAAACCTCGATGAAATGGTGAGCAATAGCACCGATGGCCATAAGAAAACCATGACTTCTCATCCTACTCTGGTGACACCGTTAAACACCCCTTTCCTAATGGCAAACACCTCAATCATGCCACCAGCTCATTCGACGGGCGGCGTATCTCTCTCTAAAAGTTTCGCCCAACGGTGTCTGGCATCTATTGAAGACCAAAACCAATTTCAAGGAAACTTGTTTGTGTGATGAAATAGGAGTTAGCTGGCCATACCACGGGGGAACCACTCCATACGGGAGATCTCTCCATTCGAACAACGACCCATATGACATCACCATCCGACAACCGGCTCATCCGAATCATCATTCAGTATTCACTCTCTTACCGAATTAGAGGCAATCGATGCATTCTTGACCAGGTCCGTGCAAAATAACAGTACTCTTGATTCATCCAAGCCAGATAAAGATTCTTAAAAACTATGGGGAGTGTATTTCCCACTGCCTCCAAACTACAACAGCATCCACTCGGCCTAAAGCTCGAATGAGCAAAGACATAAGGATGGAGGCCACCACAAGCAACTTACAAGCTAGACAAGTCACCAGATCTGAATCAAAGGCTATCTTATAATGATAGAGACGCTATCTTCAAATAAGTTCTCCTATACATTTACAACTTTTTTTTACCTGTTAATTATCTACATGCTTTAAGTGATAATCATAAGCGCATGTACGCTTTCTTGATTTAACGCATGAGCTCTGTGATGCATATGGGTGAACAACTTTAATTTTCTCTTGCATGAATGTTGATTGCCTTAGACATTTTTACTTATAATATATGGAGTATATGCTTTCATGGTCATTTATTATATCGATCCAGCATTATTATTCCTGATAGGCTTCCTTTAATTCTTTGGTATGTTTTGACTTCTTAAGAAGAATCATGTGAATCATTGATATGTCGCATAATGTGTGTCCATTGATTTCATCATTATTGTTGATACATTCCACTTTCAATTTGCATGAAATCCTGCCATAGTTAGCGCGTATATAAGTTCACATTACCAATATTCCCATTTTGATATTTTGTGTGACTTGATATTTGTTTATGTGAATGTCTTACACCCAAAATATACTTATGAGCAGGGGATTTTACAGTCCCTCTCGCGAGACGATGATGACGTATACCCAATTTTATTCCTCATGATGAAAATTCTTTTTTAGAATTTTTATTACCGATATAAATTTCTCTACGAATTTTATTTTTGGAAAAGTTTAGTTCGACATGTCTTATAACGCGTCCGGTGGTAGCTCAGACCGATGATTTGCACCCAAAAAATAATTTAGTCCAAAATACCCATTAAAAATAAAAAAATAAGCCTAATATCTGAGTTTTTCAGTCAAAATCACCATTTGTCAGATTTCCTCTACTTTTCCCCAATTTCGGGCACGAATCGTGCATCTTTTTAGACCTGTCAGGAAGGTGAGGCCGCCGGCGGTATCATCCATGCCACCGGCGTCATCACTTCCATCTGTAGAACAGCTGTCTGCCTTTTTTTGCTGATATCCGCCGGATAAATGGACCAAAGGCAATTTCCAACGGATTTTAGCCTATATAAAGGCCATTTCTCAGCCATTTCAAGGGTTCCATTCTTCCTCAACTCAAGATTTCAAGTAAATTATGAGTATTCTAGATAGTTTTAGCGGGATAAATTTTAGAAAAGGTAAGAAAAGAGAATTCAATTCATCTTTTCTTGGTTTTTCTCTACTGAACTCTCTGATATCTAGGTGTATTTTAAGTTTAGAAATCACCAAAATTAGGATTTAGAGACTAAATCACCCCTTATTTCCCAAAATCGTCATTTGAGCTCCCTGGAGGTGTCATATAGATCACGAAGATGTAGATTCATGGCCCCAAGGTAAAAATTCTGAGTCTCATAGCTCTTTGACTTTCATTTATTATGTTTTAGTTGCTGTTTGTGTTTAGTTTCGGGTTTTTGGTGGCTTTCTAGCCAAAAACCACTGCTGCAAGAAACTGAAGCCGCCAGAGGCATTGAAGCCACTGACGGTATCAACCATACCGCCAGCGGCATGGTTGATACCGCCAGTGGCCTCACTTGCCCCCAATGGCCGCATTTTCTTACAGGACCCTTTCTTTATGGTATCCAAAAAGTCATACAACCTGCCTATATAACTGATACCGCCAGTGGCATCAATGATGCCGCTGACGGCCTCAGTTATGCAGGCAGCGACATGGTCTTCTAGACAACAGTTTCTTTTCGTTTATTTTCCGACCTAGTTTAAATTTTCGAAGGTAGGATGTAAAATGCTATGACGAGGGTCCAGAACCTTCTGAAAACATACTCCACCCTATACCATATGGCTTTTTCACTAATAATTCGATTAAAATAACAATCGAGTCTAAAGTATGGATATAACGGAATTTTCTCGCAAATGCCGTTTAAATCTCTTTTTTAGCCATCCAACCGGGCTCCATAAATTGTAAATAAAATATGCCATGTTCACGCTAACTCGGGTCTCGTTTTGTTTACTAACTATACATGTTACGTGATATATCTTGTACAACGTGTCATATTTGTGCCAACCATTTTGTGCAGGTAGATTAGGTCAGATGAATGCTAGGCCTTCGGGTATTTTACTTATTGTATAGAAAAATGTATAGGATTTGGAAAGCCTTGTAATAATTTTAATTTCCACATTTATTTTTGGATAATTGTAATAATTATTTATTTACCTCTTTGAATGCTTGATAAATGCGAAAACAACGTATAAACTGAAAACACAATAAGTAGGGTGGATTAAAACTGATTAAGAAAGAATAAAATATTTTAACTTGCCCTAATGTAAAATAGATAACATCATTCGAACTTGAAATCTCTATTTTAAGGTACGGTCTAACCACCTGGTGGGAATATCGTACCCAAATTCCCTGTAGAGCTTAACCGGGTGGCGACTCTATTTTAAAATACGGGATTTCAAGTATCGTATCCCTTAACATGCAAATTAGACTTAAATTCAACGTCAACATCAACTTTATCAATTCATCTTTTTATCACACTAAAATGAGGATTAGCCCCTCGGCTCGCTTCACAGCGCTCGTTATTTCCCCTTGTGCTACGCATCTCACGCAGTCCTTGCGAGAAAAAGGTTGTCCGCTCACAGTGGCGACTCTGCTGGGGAAGTGATCTCTTTAAACTTAAACTTAAAATTTTCAATAAGTTTAAAGGATTTTGATGCTGTATTGAAATCATTGGCCAAATTGAAACTTCATTCTTTTTTATAACATTTTATCCTTACGCGTGTAGATAGTTTGGTAATATTAGGTGCCCCATTTTCACCCGAGAAGCTTGCATAAGTATCACTCATGCCCTGTTTGGAATTGAGGATGCCTAGTGGGTGGATCGCTCATTTTAACCAACACGTAAACTCCTGCGACTGCACCTATATTGGGAGTGGTTGAATAACGTGGAATCAAGGTAAACGAGAACCTTCTACATCAACGACCATACCAAAGCTGCACTAGAAAAGCCTTAGCACTTCCATCCTTTATGACTACTAAAACAATGAAAAATAATTGGGACGCAATTCTTTCGCCATTTCTGGTGAAGAAGCCAAACTCCATCCTTCTAAAGAGGCATTAAGCGGTAGTCATAAGGTCGAAAGAGGCACATTTTTGTGTGCTATGTGCTACATGCTCATGCATCCACCATGCATCAGCTTCAAGAGCCAAAGTCAACTTACCCTTACCGATCTCCATTTATGGAAGAGGTTTAGCAACATCCGTAGGACTTCTTTTATACCCCCGTTGAGTCATGACATATCACTATGCATGATGGGGAGTATGAACGTCCCACGTATGTTGGAGGGATAAGCCGTTGCATCATCACTAACCACATCTACGTGCAGCCATACATATTATGCATCACTTCCCGAAACTAAAAAGCATGCATACCATTTACCATCCATACCATCTACAACCCATGGTCTGACCTTAGATTCATGATCCAAACAGTCTTTCTTCTAATCCAAACTCTCGCAACCATCCATGTCTCTTCATGATGACTACACTGCCCTGCCCAAGGAATAGACCGGTCCTACCCCTACCTCGGGAATAGCTCCTCCACCATCTCTTGGCTTTGAAATTACCGCCGCCATCATCCAGTTTCTGAGCTCAGATCAATTCTGAAACATAATCTGAAAACTAATCTAGACAGCTGTACAAATATCTATCAAGCAAGCTCTAGAAAACCAAAACTCTGACCAGGTCACGCAATCTCCGAACTTGAGACCCGTAGCTGCGGCTACCTTGCAACAGTCATCTATGCCCTGATCTAATGACCAGGTCATGCGATCTCTAGGCATGACACCCGATGATGAAATACTCTTGCAATCGTCATTATCCGCTTACCAGGGATAAAGGGAAGGAGCCCAGAGTCCAATTCCCCCGATGTTGGTCACTTCATCATAATTTATGCTACCTGTAACCTTAAAACCTCCTCAGTACGACCAGGTCATGCAATTTTTGGGCATGGCACTTGAAGTTAAGGCCCTCTTACATCAGTTAATAGCAGCTAATTATGATAAAAAAGCAGGTTTCCAAGAACTTCGGGATGCGCTCATTAAATGGCAGTGGTAAAACAAGCTCATCCCCCTCCTAGGTCGGAATGGGCAAAAAGGCCTCTCAAAAGCTAACCTCAACTACCATCACCCAGTCACGTACCAGTCCTGCAAGTAGCGTAAGCCCATGGATTTTACCTCTCAATGTAATAGTTGCCGAGTTAAGAAAAGGCGGCCTTCTCAAATCTCTCCGTTAGTATAAATGCCCCACAAGAGATGAGAGAACAAACTTTTGCAGATATCATATCTTGCTAGGTCACTGCACCAATGAATGTAAGGCTCTACTCAGTGCCATACAACATTTGATAAGGGATAAGAAGTTTGTAGAGCCCGAAAGGGCATGTAACGCTATAAATTTCCCCTTACCGGAGTCCTACAACTAGAAAGAAATGACCAATTCTGGCTTACCTAAACAAGGGAATGGGCCACAAGAACTCATCAAGGTCATCTATTCTAAAGTCAAGGGAAAAGCATACTCCGATGATGAGGACGAGGAGTCAAATAATGAAGAGGCTAAGGAGGTTATAACCACGATGATCAAAGCCATGACGGTTTTGGCAAAGAAACACAAAAAAAACGAAGCAAAGAACCCGATGGTCAAGGCCATAAGGTAGTTCGCCGAAGTCCTCACCAAGGAATCAAGCCAAGTAAAGGACATCTCGCCGACCACTGAGCAGAATGAGACTCAGGCTTCCGGCCAGGACGACATGCCAATAAAACCTGCTAAGGGTGATCCTACCACCGACATCAATAATGAAGACCCTCCGCCTGTTGAGGATGACATCTGTGATATATAACCTTTATAATTCTTTAAGCTTTTATTTCGAACAATGTCGTGTCTGTAACTCTTATCTCCTCGAGCAAACTTATATTTTGTTACTTGTTTCATGCTTTGACCATTTGATCCACGCATTCATATGAACATATGCATGATGCTTCTAGTATTCGAGATATTTTACTGTATGAAACTAATTTAAGTACAAATGGAATCTCCCGAGTGGTAATCATTTCTAATAATTTAACTCCTATCAAACACATGTGAGATAATAAAAGTGCTTAAATTTTGAGATAAGACTTTTCTTAGTCATACTCATGAGATAGGCCCAAGATCAATAGTCAGATTGTCGAACATCACGGGTCTCTTCCAGAATTAACTCAGCAACCTCACAACTGTGCACCTTCAAGCTACTAAAGAAATGTCAACTAGTTCCCTGAAATGGAAAAAATCATGGCATACATTTTCGCCCACCCACCCCTTTTCCCTTGTCAACCCTTGTCCAAAACTTCTCTACTCCTTGGCCATCCTTGGCGTGGGGGCATGTACGATTGGTGAACTCCGACATCCATCAAATAAACACCATAGCCAAATCTTACACCAATTTTACCACCAAGAAAATGGCCAAACTCGCAGAGAAACACATCTTCACCCAGCACGAATTAACCTACCATAAGCACCTCAAGCAACGAAGATCAGTTCTAAGGGGACAACCACCACCAGGAATGTAAAATATGGGAGCATCACGGATCTTCCACATACAGACTACAAGCCAATGATGCTGTTGAGGCAACTAATAAATCAGTAAAGAAGATCCTTTCTAAGATGATAGCTAGTTATAGGGATTGGGCAGATAAGTTACCTTTCGCTATTTAAGGATATCGCACAAACATCCGTACCCCAACTGATCAAACCCCTTTCTCCCTGGTCTACAGAATGGAAGCGGTCTTGCCAGTTAAAACTTAAGAAAGTTTTCTGAGGGTCGAATTAGAAACAGGAAGAATCTGAATGGGCTAAGATAGAATTTAAAGCAACCGAATATGATGGATAAATAGGGGTTAAGGGCCTTAGATAAACTCCAAATGTACCAACAGCGCATGGCTTAAATCCACAACAGCCAGGCGAGACACCAGAAGTTTCCCCTAAAGGCTGAAGATATAGTTCAATACAGTTGAAACCCTCCGCCACTGATGCAAGGGGTAAATTCAGGCCTAACCAGGTAGGATCGTACAAGCCACAGACTAAAGGAGCAATTAGAACGGCAAGCAAACTAGTCAAGATGGCGCTTGTCAAGCATCAAAACTCCCACGTACCAAACCCTCGCAGTATCGCCAACCGAAATCAGAATGAAGCCCCGTATGATCAAGAAAGTACTCAATAAACGAGGCAGTCAAGATCATAACCACGGGCCTAGATCGAGTCCACCAACCTGATCGACTGAGACTGGCTTAAGCGTTATCACATCTAAACAAAAGAAATAAATCAGTAAAGCGGCACAATATAAAAAATATATAATAAATCACCCGCCTTTCGGTCTTCTACTAATCGGGAAAAAATTAGGGTGACACCCGACAGTTGGGGTTCTGCAAACTGGCTGGTCAAAAATTAGGATATCTCTTCGCAAAATCGCCCGCTGAACTGAAAACCCAAAAAGAGCGGTTCAGGCAAAATTAGGGCACCGGGAGATTGATTAATAGAAATGATTGCCAACATCTTGCACTCTAATTAAATTCATTCAATAAAAGTATTTTTTGTATTAAAACCTCTATGCTTGTGATTGTATGAATGCCTGGCGACCAGAGGGAGAAAACATCTCAAGTAAGCTTAATTGAAGATGCTTAGAGCTCAACAACGATTCAATTCAAAAAGCTAATAAATCCGAATAGGCTGAAAACATCTTGGTCTATGCAAAATTCGGAGAAGGTCTGCTAGATTGAAAACCCGAAAAGCGCGGTCCAGGCAAAAATTAAGACAAGACTCGATAGATTAAAAACCCCTGGGGACAGTCTATGCAAAAGTTAGAGTAAAAAAGACAAAAAAATAATAAGAAAAATAAAAAGGAATAAAAGAAAACAAAAGGAGAAGTCTAAATCTATAAATCTGGATCTGATACCGCCGATATTTTAGCCATGCCGGCGGCTGCATGAGTGAAACCGACTGTAACATGAGCCAAGCCACAGGCGACAATGCACTTCTCCTGCAAGTTTTAGACCTATTTTAGACATTTCAAGCCTGTCTATATCCTATAAGAATCCCTGTAACCTGTTCCTAGAAGCAGTTTAAATCAAACATCCATTTTATTCAAACCAAAGGCCAGGAGGCGCAAATATTCCAAACATCCAAGCCTAAGCCTAAACAAATCAAAGCCTAAGCCTAAACGAATAAAATCCAAATCACCAAAAGCCAAAAGCCAAAACCGAAACAATCTAAAACCCAAAATCAATCATTCAAACCCCAATGTACGAGGGGCGTCCAAACCAAAATCCATAAAACAAAAGGAAACAAGAATGGGGATAAGCAGGTAAATCTAAGAATGCCCTCCACCAGCGGTCAGGTGAGATTAGACATCCTCCTCGTCGATAAGCCAATTGTCGACCTCATCCTCATTTTCATCCCTATCCTCTATCATTGGCATGCTGCTAGATTCGACAGCCACAACAGAAGGAAGGCAACCTGCCGCCATCTTTACTCCGCTATAACTTATCTCACCAAGGTTTGCATGATCTAGGTTATGTTTTCTCCTTCTTTCTCGCACGGTACCATCTAACTGCTGCTCTAGCTCGCTCACGTAATGTCAGAGCACTCTCGTCTCCTCCTGATATCTCTGCTGAGCCGTATTGGCATCCTATAATGAAAGGACCAAGAAATCCTACAGATAAGAGGAATAAAAGAAACCCATATCATTCATAACATCCATGCATACATTTCATTTCATTTTAACATGTCATAACAGGGAACATACTTGAACAAGCAAGGATTGTCCGATAACAGTATCCCTGAGAGCGAAAGCATTTCCAGCCCACCGCTCTGCCTCACTACGAGCAACCTATAAAATCTAAAAAGCAATAAAAAAGGATCCACCTAGGAGTTATAACATAAATAGGAATTCGGCCAAGACTTATATGTGTGGCATCGCTCGGGAAGAACTCTAAGGAATGGGTGCTCGCGTTTATATTTCTCGTATGGAATTCACCCCTAGAATTCATAAGCGGGAAAGAGGTCTCCAAGCCAGTCCTGCATCTCCCCTCTATGAATCTAGGCCCTCCGGTCTCCCCCGACCTCGCATGCCACTACTCTCGAGCCTGTTCCGCTTCTTTGAAGGCTCATAAAATCAAAGACAACACAAAAGGCCTATATAAGCAACCATTTTTCTATCCCAGACAATTGACATATATGTAAATAAACACGATCATACCTCAAAAGAGTGATGCTCCTATGAAGCATAGGCTCACCCTCGCCAACCATATCCTCTCCTACCTCACCCTCTTCCTCAGGTTCGCCCTCGCTAGCCTCTTCCTCCTCGTCATCACTCACTATGCATTTAAGTCATTTCTTCTCCTTCTCCCTCTTTTTCTCAAGATGGTACTCGATCGTATCGTTCCTTTGGACACAGGGACACATAGGAAGTAGGGGCTGCTGGTGCTGCTCATACGAACTAGGGATGCTCTTAACGACCCGACCGTTCTCCTCAAGATAGACGGCTTTCTCCGCCTCAGAAGTAATCACCAAATGTGGCCACCATAGGCCTGTAGAGGGGTCCATAGGCACTGGCCTAGCGGAAGGGGCATCAAACCTCCAATTTCACACGCACTTCCCTAAGTACCACTATAGGGATAAAGGGCATTCTATTACGAATCACCGATCATCCACATTCTTTCGGAGCCTAGCCACCTCCACAAGGTTCGACACCTCGTCAGAAGGGTTGCGAATAACTTGACCAAACAACCAAGAAAACAATCAATGTAAGCATACTGTGAATTCATAAATGCATTTTGTCTACTAATGTTTTCTTTAAGTGTGAAACAGGTACTAAGGTCAAAAGATCACATCCTGAGCTTAATCGTACACTCCTCAAGGACTCCGTATAACTCGTGGGATACTTGCTCTTCTTTTCAATACCATCACACCATCGGGCAAGGAAATGAGAACCCAGTGGCATGGTGACTTTGAACTGGACCGGTGGGAGAATCTGATGCTTAAAAGCCCAGGCCTGTAACAAATAAGCAATTGATCAGTCCAAAACATCCAAAATGAGAAAAGCATGCAAGTCAAGAAAAAAATATATGCTTCTGGAAAAAGTATACCTGCATAAGCATATGGCTGAGCCAAAAGGGCCTTGCCCTTCTTCCTGGCACCCGCGCCCAGCCTGCTGTAAATCTGCGCCAAGATGGCCCTAAGCCAATTCTTCCCCTTGATGCTTACTACATCCTCAAGAGCAGATATAAGCCCATAGTTAATCTTGCTCCCCGAGACCTGGAAGAACAACATGGTAAGCAAGGAAATCAAGAAGGAATGGACACAAGCATCCTGATATCTCTCGAGAACCACCCCAACTCCTACCCAATGCTTGTACAACTCTCTATATGACAATAGCCCCGAGACGGGCTTCAAGCCGAACAACTCAGTTACCCGCCTTACCATGGGCTTCTCAAGGTAGTACTTCTCCATATATACATCAAAGTGGATCACCTCATCCATCCAGGGGAGCCCGATCATGGCACAACATCAGAAGGAGTAATGGTCACCTCCCCGAATAGGAAGTGACAAGAGTGTGTAGTTTCGAACCACTTCTTTGCCAAAGCAGTCAAGGCTAAATGGGAGAGTTTTGGCATTAGCAGGGGCATAATATGAGCTAAATCTCTAAAGCCCGCATCATCAATGGCAATCACAAGCTCGGGGTCTTTTTCTGTGATATGCTACCACCATTCACCAACCATCCCCATACCTCCGATGCAGGTCAGTCCATGAGGCTGCAAAAATCATAAATGAAATAGATAAGTCTCAATTTATTTTCTCATCCCTGTTATCTATTAGAAAGCTGCTGATGCTGCTTCTATAAGCTGCGATGCCACCGGCAACATCAGCCATACCGCCGGCGGTATGGCTGATTTTACCGGCAGCATCGCAGCTTATAATGTATGGATGATATCGCTAGCAACATCACTATAAACAACAATGACATCATGCCTTCCAGGGCCTTTTTATAGGGCCTGATGCTACTGGCAGCATCACTTTGCCCTAAAAATCAAACCAAATTATACCAAAATCGCAAAATCACAATTAATCAGACTCGAAGCATAAAAGCAGTAAAAATCAAGCCTAAAGCATGCAATATCAGTTTCTATACAATCAATTTCATGTTTATAACCCCTATCATGGCAAAATTTTAAGCCTAAGGATAAAATCAAAACTTAACCTAAACAAGGAAATTCGAGTTTTGTAGGATTACCTGGACGTAGCAGAGATGTTTCTCTTTCTCAGGAGTCAAATTGGTGATGGGAGAATTGATTTTATAGCCATACATCTTGTCAGTTGCCTTCAAACCATACCCGACAGGAACCAGGCAAAGTTTTAGCCCTTTAATGCGAGAATTAGGCAACCCACGGGACTTGGTACTTTTGGATTTATGGTTGAAGATTTTCTTCATTGTTAAAAATCAAAAGAAAGTGAAAGATTTGGTTTCTGTGAAGGTTTGAGAGAAGGGGGGGGGGGAGAAGTTTTGGCTTCTGTAAACGCAAAGGAGAGAAAAAGAAGGATTTATACTCTTTTTAAACGCCTGTGCCAAATTTGAGGAGTTTAAACTAATATAAAACTACTCGTCCATACCGCCTATGGCATCAGTTTAAACCACCAGCGACATCGCCCAAGCTGCCGCCGACCTCAGCTCTCCTAATTTGAATTTTAAAATCCATTGACCGGTCAAAGATGCCATGTGGCACCCATATCGCCAGCGGCATTGATCCAAATTGCCAGCGGCATCAGCCATGCCACCGGCTACATTAAGGCTTCCCCCTACATTTTTTAGCAAGTCCAATGGAATCTCGGCTCCAGCCCCGACATCCCAGGATTTCTGAAACCCTTATACTTTTAATTACTACATTTTTATTGTTGATTAAAGGGGCAAAAATATTTTTTGTTTTACAAAATTGATCAAGCAGTAAAAATGTTATCTAAAAATCAGTCTAATCTTGCTTTTCACTTGTAGCAGGAATGACAAACCCTACCTCAAATGAATCTCAAAGGCTAAGTCCGCTTGGCAAATCACGAAGCTTAATCTCAACCAAGGGGCAATCAATCCACAAAGCTCAAGCCCGACCAAGGGGCAACCAAATCTACCTCAAAGCTCAAGCCCAACCAAGGGGCAACCAATCTCAAAGCTCAAGCCTGACCAAGGGGCAACCAATCTCAAAGCCCAAGCCCGACCAAGGGGCAACCAAACCAATCTACAAAGCTCAAGCCCGACCAAGGGGCAACCAAACCAATCTGCAAAGTTCAAGCTCGACCAAGGGGCAACCAATCTCAAAGCTCAAGCCCGACCAAGGGGCAACCAAATCTTTAAAGCTTAAGCCCGACCAAGGGGCAAACCAGCCATCCATTAGGTATCATTCCTAAACCCTTGCTCTTTTATGAGATCATACTGACGTGTGGCAGTAGTGATCCCCTAAGGGGTAGCCTATGACCATAAGATTTTATAGTGCCTCTCACGAGATGATGATGACGTATACCCAATTTTATTCCTCATGATGAAAATTCTTTTTTTGAATTTTTATTACCAATATAAATTTCTCTACGAATTTTATTTTCAGAAAAGTTCAGTTCGGCGTGTCCTATAATACGTTCGGTGGTAGCTCAGGCCGATGATTTGCACCTAAAAAATAATTTAGTCCAAAATACCCATTGAAAATAAAAAATAAGCCTAATATTTGAGTTTTTCCGTCAAAATACCTTTTGCTGGATTTTCTCTCCTTTCCCCAATTTTGGGCATGAATCGTGCATCTTTTCAGACCTATCAGGAAGGTGAGGCCGCCGGCGGCCTCACCTATACTGCCGGCGACATCACTTCCATCTGCAGAACAACTGTCTGCCTTTTTTGCTGATATCCGTTGGATAAATGGACCAAAGGCAATTTCCAACGGATTTTAGCCTATATAAAGGCCATTTCTCAGCCATTTCAAGGGTTCCATTCTCCCTCAACTCAAGATTTTAAGTAAATTTTGAGTATTCTGGCTAGTTTTAGTGGGACAAAGTTTAGAAAAGGTAAGAAAAGAGGATTAAGTTCATCTTTTCTTAGTTTTCCTCTACTGAAATCTCTAATATCTAGGTGTATTTTAAGTTTAGAAATCACCAAAATTAGGATTTAGAGACTAAATCACCCCTTATTTCCCAAAATCATCATTTGAGCTCCCCGGAGGTGCCATACAGATCACGAAGAAGTGGATTCACGGCCCTAAGGTAAAAATTCTGAGTCTCATAGCTCTTTAGCTTTAATTTGTTGTGTTTTATTTGGTGTTTGTGTTTAGTTTTGGGTTTTTGGTTGCCTTCAAACCAAAAATTGCTGCTGCAAGAAACTGAAGCTGCCGGCAGTATCAACCATGCCGCCAGTGACATCGTTGATACTGCTAGTGGCCTCACTTGCCCCCTGTGGTCCCATTTTATTGCAGAACCCTTTCTTTATAGTATCCAAAAAGTCATACAGCTTGCCTAATAACTGATACCGCCAATGGCATCAATGATGCCGCCGGTGGCCTCAGTCATGCTGCCGGCGGCATGGTCTTTTGGACAACAGTTTCTTTTTATTTATTTTCTGACCTAGTCTAAATTTCTGAAGCTAGGGTGCACAGTACAACGACAAGGGTCCAGAACCTTCTAAAAACAGACTCCACCCTATACCATGTGGCATTTTCACTAATAATCCGGTTAAAATAACAATCGAGTCCAAAATATGGATATAACGGAAATTTCCCGCAAACGACATTTAAATCTCATTTTTAGCCATCCAATCGGGCTACATAAATTGTAAATAAAATATGCCATGTTTACGCTAACTCAGGTCTTGTTTTGTTTACTAACTATGCATGTTACGTGATATATCTTGTACAACGTGCCGTATTTGTGCTAACCATTTTATGCAGGTAGATTAGGTTAGATGAATGCTGGGCCTTCGGGTATTTTACTTATTGTATAGAAAAATGTAAAGGATTTGGAAAGCCTTGTAATAATTTTAATTTCTGCATTTATTTGTTGGATAACTGTAATAATTACTTATTTACCGCTTTGAATGCTTGATAAACTCGAAAACAACATATAAACTGATAACACAATAAATAGGGTGGATTAAAATCGATTAAGAAAGAATGAAATATTTTTACTTGGTTAAATGTAAAATAGATAACATCATCCGAACTCGGAATCTCTATTTTATGGTACAGTCTAACCACCTGGTGGGAATATTGTACCCAAATTCCCGATGGAGCTTAACCGGGTGGCGACTCTATTTTAAAATATGGGATTTCAAGTCTCATATCCCTTAATATGCAAATTGGACTTAAATTCAACGTCAACATCAACTTTATCAATCCATCTTTTTATCATGCTAAAATAAGGATTAGTCCCTCGGCTCGCTTCATAACGCTCATTATTTCCCCTTGTGCTATGCATCTCATGCAGTCCTTAAAAGGTCGTCTGCTAACAATATTAACAACCACCTGGAAAAAGTAGCATGTCACTCTCTTTTACAGATATAATTTTAAAGTTATGCCCGCTAAGCGTGTCCGTATAAGGTCTACAAGATGAAAAACGCTAATAATGATCGTCATCTTAAGTGTCAACAAACTGACTTCATCAATCAAGTTACGTGGAACAATGGAAAATCAATAAAGCTTTCATTCAAAAAAAAGATGTTGAACCCTACAACAACTTGCAAAAAAGATAAGTGCTCGATTCATTGTTGTGTAATTAACATATTAAATTCATTTAGCATAAATGATCACTTGTCTTACTATAATTAGTTATATGCACATTGTTTATGTTGTGATTTATACATGTCAAATATAACACTATAATCATGTTTGAGTTATTTACTTCATGTATACATGTCATAACCTCCATCTCTCTATCTAGAGCAGTGAAAATGACACCGAGTGAAGCATTTGCTCTCACAAAAGGAAGTCATTCCAGCCATGTTTTATAAATAGGACCAAGCACATATTCTACTAGAGGAATCAGACAAAGACACTCATCAAAGGCGATCTATCAAGGATGCTGAATGAAACACCAATGACTTCCAAAGAGACTGAGTGTGCACTAGGATAAAGAGGATTATGCTTTCAAAGGCATGGATTGAACTCAATCAGGCATATAGCCCCACACAACACTTAAAAAGCCCTACGAATGGGCACACCATGAAAGACTGACTCACCAGTCGGCGCACAACCATAAATGAATGAAGAACCTAGTAAAAGGCCTTAACTATAACTAAGGTACGCATAAGCTGAGGCACAACATAAGACCTCCAGTATAATGGAAGACCTTAGCTAAAACTAAGGAATACACATAAAGCCGAGGCAAAATTATAAGACCTCCGGCACAATTGAAGACCTCAGTTAAAACTAAGGAATACACGTAAGGTAGAGGCACAAAATAGGACCTCTAGCACAATTGAAGACTTTAGTTAAAACTAAAGGAATACACATAAGGCCGAGGTGCAACATAAGACCTCCGACGTATTTGAAGACCTTAGTTAAAACTAAGGAGCACATAAAGTTGAGGCGCAATGGATGACATTTTACGTGACGACTGTGAAGCCGGGCTAGTGGACCGATCTCCTGAAAATGATGTGAGATGGTGATTGTGAAAATGGTTTTGGATATTTTAATGTTTAAAAGATACGAGATCAAAATCCCGTTCTTAAAATAGAGTTGCCACTCGGTTCAGCTCAATCGGGAAATTTTGGTATGATTTTCCCACCGGGTGGTAGACCATACCTTAAGTAGAGGTTCTGAGTTGGGATGATGTTATCTATTTTACATTAGCCAAGTTAAAAGATTTCATTCTTTCTTAATCGATTTTAATCCACCCTATTTATTGTGTTTTTAGTTTATATGTTGTTCGCGAGTAATCAAGCAATCAAAGCGATAAATAAATTATTACAGTCATCCAAAAATAAATGCAAAAATTAAAATTATTACAAGGCTTTCAAATCCTATAAATTTTTCTATACAATAAATAAAAATACCCGAAGGCCTAACATACAACTAACCTAAATCTACCTGCATAAAAATGGTTAGCACAAATACGATATGTTGTATGAGATATATCACACATAGAGGTGCCCTCGGCAGCAGGGTCGGGGGCTGGCAGCCCCTCACGGGGTCACGGGGCAGCGCACCGGGCGGGGTTTGGGGCAAAGCCCCTGGTTGGGGTCGAGCTACTAGGTTGGGTTAAAAATTTTTGATTTTAGAATACAAGTTCCCTTTAAAAAATTTATTTTTTGAAGAATTTTAGGGAAAAGTCCATTTTGGACACGCTCGTTATTTTAATCAAATTATTAGTGAAAATGCCACATGTTATAGGATTTGGACAGTTTTCGGGGAGTTCTGGACTCCCATCATTGCATTGTATATCCTAACTTTGAAAATTAAACTAGGTCGGGAATAAATTGAAAAATAAACTGCTGTCTAGAACTCCATACCGCCGGCGGTATGAATGAGGCCGCCGATAATCTATTTATACAGGCAGGCTGTATGACATTCTGGATACTTAAAAAAGGGTCCTGCGAGAAAATAGGTCCACTGGGGACAATTGAGGCCACTAGCGGTATCAATGTTGCCGCTGGTGGCATGGTCATCAAATGCCTCCGGCGGTTTTAGTTTCTTGCAGCAGCTTTTTTGGCCGCAAAGCGACCAAAAACCTAAGATTAAGCACAAATAATAACTAAAATATAAGAAACAAGTAAAATGAAAGCCAAAGAGTTATGAGACTTAGAATTTTTACCTCGCGGCCGTGAATCCACCTCTTCGTGATCTGTATGACTCCTCCGGGGAGCTCAAATGATGATTTTGGAAAGTAAGGGGTGGTTTTAGTCTCTAAATCCTATTTTTAGTGATTTCTAAACTTAGATTCTACCTGATATCAGAGAGTTCAGTAGAGAAAAACTAAGAAAAGATGGATTGAGTCCTCTTTTCTTACCTTTTCTAAACTTTATCCCACTAGAACTAGTTAAAATGCTCAAAATCTCCTTAGGATTTTGAGAGGTGGAAGTGTTAAACCCTTGAAATGTCTGAGAAATTTACTTTTATAGGCTAAAATCTATTGGAAATTACCTTGGACCAATTATCCGTCGGATATCGAGCAAAAAGGCACACAACTGTTCTGCAGTAGAAGGTTATGCCGCCGGCGGCATGGATGATACCTCCGTCAGTATCGATGAGGCCGCCGGCGTCCTCACTCCCCTAATAGGTCTAAAAAGCTTGCACAAATCAAGCCCAAAATTGGGGAAAAAGCAATAAAATCCAGCCAAAAGCAAATTCAACTGGAAAAACTAAATCATTGGGGCTTTATTTGACTTTTTATGGGTATTTTGGACTAAATTATTTTTTTGGTGTAAATCATCAATCTGAGCTACCACTGGATGCGTTATCGGACACACCGAATTGAATTTTTCCAAAAATAAAATTTGTAGAGAATTTTATATCAGTAATAAAAATTCTAAAAAAGAATTTTATTATAAGGAATAAAATCGGGCATACGACATCATCACCTCGCGAGATGGATTGAAAAATCCCGTACTCACAGGCTGCCCCTCGAGGGATCACTGCCACCATATGTTAGTATGATCGCACGAAAGAGCAAGGGATAGGAATTGTACCTGATAGGCGACGAGGTTTTGATTCCACCAGTGACTCCATTTGGTGACTAGCTTGCCCCTTGGCCGGGCTTGATTGAGGTTGGTTTGCCGAGTGGGGCTTGGGCTTTGAGATTGATTTGCCCTTTTGTTAGGCTTGAGCTTTATAGATTTGGTTGCCCCTTGGTCGGGCTTGGGCTTTATAGATTTGGTTTCCCCTTGGTCGGGCTTGGGCTTTGTAGATTTGGTTGTCCCTTGGTCAGGCTTAGGCTTTGTAGATTTGGTTGCCCCTTGGTCGGGCTTGGGCTTTGTAGATTTGGTTGCCCTTTGGTCAGGATTGGGCATTGAGATTGATTTGCCCCTTGATCGGACTTGAGCTTTAAGATTGAGTTGCTCCTTGGTCGAGCCTGAGCTTTGAGATTGGTTTGCCCCTTGGTTGGGCTTGGGCTTTGAGATTAGTTTGCCCCTTGGTTGGGCTTGGGCTTTGTAGATTTGGCGGTTGAACCTGAAGGTGACATGTACAGGGTCATGCCATGATCTTCAGTTGGCGTTCCAGGGGTGAACCTAAAGGTGACATGTATAGGGTCATGCCATGATCTCCAGTTGACATTCTAGGGGTGAACTTGAAGGTGACATGTATAGGGTCATATAGTGATCTTCAGTTGGAGTTCTAGGGGTGAACTCGAAGGTGACATGTACAGGGTCATACCGTGATCTTCAGTTGGCATTCCAGGGGTAAACCCAATGGTGAAATGTACAAGGTCATGTCGTAATCTTCAGTTGGCGTTCCAGGGGTGAACCTGAAGGCATCATGTACAGGGTCATGCCGTGATCTTCAGTTGGTGTTCCAGGGGTGAACCCGAAGGCGTCATGTATAGGTTCATACTATGATCTTCAGTTAGCGTTCCAAGGTGTGGTTGGTGGCCCAAAGAGAGAAGATACTTGGCTTGCCCCTTGTAGCTGTACCTGTAAGGAGTAGCCAGTGAAACAAGATTAGATAACATTTTAAAGTAACGTTTTTATTGCTTGATCGATTTTATGGAACAAAAATATTTTTGCCCCTTCAATCAACAGTAAAAATGTGATAATTAAAATACAAGAGTTTCAAAAATCTTGGAATGTCGATGGCTTGAGCCAGGATCCCGTTGAATTATTGAAAAGGCAACTGAAATGCCCCCAGATAAGTTGATGTCGCTGGTGGCTTGAAGTGATATCGCTAGTGATTTAAGGTGACACATGGCATCTTTGATTGGTTAAATAAATTCAAAATTACCCCTGGTGGGAATGAGACCACTGGCGGCTTGGCTGATGCCGCCGGCGGTATGATACGTCAGTTTCTGACCCCTTGAATTTTGTACGGGTGTTTAATACGAATGAAAACACTCCTTTTCTTATTCTAATACAGCAGAGACCAAAATTCTTCTTTCATCTTCGCTCCCAAATTCAAACCTTCTCATTTGTTCTCACTTTCATTATGAAAAGGATTTCCAAGGCTCTTAAAGATAAATTGACGGCCAAGGCTACAGATGATTTGCCCGATTCTTCTACCCCTGGGCTGAAGATTTGCTCGGTCGCTGTCGGGTATGGTATAAAGGAATCTGAGAGCATGTATGGTTGTAAAATAAACACGACCATTACTAATCTTATCCTAGAAAAGGAAGATCATCTCTCCCACACCCAGGTAATCCTGTAAAAACTTGGCAACTTTTTATTGATTTTTGTGATTTTGGCTTAAACTCAAAATTCTGCCATGACAGCGCTTGAAAATAGGAATATGTAGACTTTAGAATGCATGTTATAGGGCTGTTTTTATCTGATTTTATGCCTCGATTGCAATTAATTGGTTTTTTTGGTGATTTTGGTTCCATTTTTCAAGCTTCCGTGGTTCTGCCTGGGAAGTTGATGCCGCTAGCATTATAGTTCACATCGCTGGCGGTTTCAAGCTTGTGAGAGGGCCTGGGAATCTTGTCAAATCACTGGTGATATCAGCGATATCACCGACAACTTTAACCATACCGCGGCAGTATAGTTGAGACCGCCGGCAATATCACTGCTTCGTCAGTGATATTGACATGTTGTAGCAAGGCCCGGGGGAAAAAATGTAATGCAGTTTGCTTATCTGATTTGATTTCTGATTTACTTGTCTTTTTGCAGCCCCATTCTATTATGTGTACCGGGTGTTAGCACAGGTTCGTTCCGGCCCGATGAGGAATAATGCCTATTTTGTTCAGTGATCAGCCAAAAAGGAACGAATTGTCATCCAAAATCTGAAATTCAAAAATCCACATTTCAGGGAAGATCTGATTTAGCATTTTCTACTGAAAAATAAAAAGTCAAAGTTTGGTCAAATATAGGTAATCCTCCCGCCGGGTAATTTCCTATCAACAGTAAAAAATCAAATCTTACTGAGATCTGGTAAGATTTTATGGGATCTGATGTAAAATCTTGTCAGATAGGTAATTAGCCCGCCGGCTAATTACCTATGTAAGTCGTCCGCCGGCTAATTACCACCCTATTATAAATACGGGGTCACCCCCCCATTTCAGTAGAGACGCAAATTTTGCAAAAATTTTAAAATTACCATTATGTCCTTTTTCAGTTTTGAGAATCCGAAAAGCCGCAAAACTCTATCAAAACACCCCCAGGCTCGAGCTCCATCATCGACACTCGGTATAAACTCAGTCTCCGGTCTTTTCAGATTAAGATCCCAGTGATCTTTGGTCTAAAAATGACTTAAATTTTATATTTCCTGTCAAAATAATCCAAGATTATAGCCATAACTTGGGTTAAATCTATTTTCCAACCAAATCACGACCCCTGATAACTTTGGTCCCGCACCGGCTCTCAAGTCATCCTAGACAGATAAAAAGGTAAACTGAGGGTAATTGGCTCTAAGCCCAACTTTAAAATTCATTAGAATCCATTTTTATTACTTTATTATTGCACATTGCATTTCATTTCTCTAGTTAAGTGAGCCACTGGAGCCATTTAAACTATAATATGTGTAAATAAGCTCGCAGGTATGGATGAAACATCCAGAATGTGAGAAAACTCTATCTGAGTTTCCGGGCCAAGACCCAGACGCTGCCACTACTCTGCCGAAATCTCGGTAAAAAATATCAATTTATTATGCCGTTATAATGCCTGTTTTATTTCTCGAATTTAATTCTTAAATAAAGCCGTTGTAATGCAGAAATTACCATAAATTCCAAAGTTCCAAAATTAATCCAAACAGTTTGAACAATATGAGTAACTATCATGTCCAAACTCAAAATCTCATTCTCTTTTCGGTATAAAAATCCCATTTTGAAATAGTATAGCACAATTCCTGGTGGAGCAGAACCGGGTGGCGACTCTATTTTATTTTTAAATAAAGTACGAACGCTTTTTTTTTTAAAATATCTTTACTAATAAAATGTGTGAATATATTTCTCAAATATAATCACATTTTTGGCCTACAAAGCCACAACATTTAAGCAAACTAGATTTTCTAAAACCAGACCTAACATTGCGGTTTCCTTAAACCGCATCAAATCGAATCGCACCCTGTGCACTACACCCTGCGTGCTAACCCATTTGAGAACCCGGTCGCTCGCTCACAGTGGCGACTCTACTGGGGAGATAGATTATTTTTTATAAAACTCGATTTTTATAAAAATTCTTTTGACATGATAGTTAAAATATTGTTCAAATTAAATTTTGGAATTATGGAATATGTGGTAATTTCAGCATTATATAAATTTTAGGATTGCATATCATCTGCATTCTTTACCACTAAACCAATTTTGGTGTCTTTTGGTGAAGTATCTCTAAGCGCGCTTAGTGCTTGAGGGGTATGGATCCAAACACACCCCTTACGTAACGTATGAAGACCTTGCTCGCTTAAGGGTGAGACTACCTACGTATATTATATGTGGAAAAGTTTCCTTTAGTTCGCTTAGGGCCACTGATACTCGGTACACAGAGGCGCAGGGTACCCCAATCGCACCCAATCCTGAGACCGAAACCCGCATATAGATGAATTGTAGACACTTCCCTATAGGTTTACCCAAAAACCTTGAGTGCATGCGAGCAGACTTCGTTAAGTCCCCCATTATCTTTGAAGCAAAGTAACCCAATGGAGTTAAAAGGGCGGTAGGCGCGAGCTAACTGTTTGCTACATTTGCAGGTTTATTAAATATAAATAAACTAAAAACGGACATCATAAACATCATGATTGTGTGAAAGCTAACCACATCTTTGTGCAACCATGATATTAATGTGTGCCATACCATTTCAATAACCGAGACCAATGAGTCCACCTAGGATCAACTCGTGAGCCGAAATAACCAAGACCAGTGAGTCCACATAGGCTCAGCCCGTGAGCTGAAAGACATCAAAACACTTTGAGTGACCCTAGTGTTAGCTCACCCGTTGGACAAATGAGTCAAAACCCTTTGAGTGACCCTAGAGTCAGCTCACACCTTGGACTAATGAGTCAAAACCATTTGAGTTACCCTAGAGTCAGCTCACCCTTGGACTAATGAGTCAAAACCCTTTGAGTGACCCTAATGTCAGCTCACCTTTAACCAATGAGTCAATTCACCCTTGGGCTGTCGAGTCTAACCTGACTCGAGCCCTTGGTCATTGGACCGTGCGTTTGTAATGTTCCATAAATATCACAGATAACCTTCGCCGATTGCTCCTCTAATAATTGGCACATACCCCCCTTTATTATTTGTACATATTTACTCATTCATTTTCTCACTCATTCATGCATCTATTCATGCCTCCCGATAAGCTGAGGTAAATAAAGCTTGGAGCTACCTTCGATGCACTTACTAACACTTGATCTCCTACATTTTTAGGTTAGGAACAAAAAAAGAGGAGGTTAAGACATATTATGGGAAGCCCAAAAGTCACACCCCCACCACCAATCGAGTCCCTGGCTGGATTTTTCTCTGATCCAGAACCTAAAGCCGCAATGACGAACAATGATGTAGTTAGATAGTCCCTCAGGAGAATTCTTGACACTTTGGGATTTCATGATATTTAGGAAAGGCTGAGTGCTGCTAACGATCAAAAAACCACAGAGCAAGAGGCCAAAATAGTAGCGTTAAAGATGAAAATGGTAAAAATGGAGAAGCTGTCCCCGGCTAAAGATAAATCTGTTGCTCCTTCCATCGAGCAGTATGTGGATATCGATCGATTCTTGCCAAAGGAGTTAGAAGCTCTTCCGGCTAACTTTGTAATGCATTACATAGCCCCGTATGCTGGTACTGGACCTCCTCATGCATACATGGAAGGTTATCTTTGAATCATGACTAGCATGAACATCATTAAAGTTTATATAGTCAATCTGTTCTAAGCTACTTTATGAGGGCCCGCCTCTGAGTGGTACATGAGGATGCCAACGGACGTGAAATATGATTGGAGGAAGCTATGCTTGGCATTCTTGGAGAATTATGCCTTCAATTTAAAGGTTAAGACTACCTTGCAAGACTTTGAAAGAATCAAACAACGGCCAAATGAGTCCTTCAAAGAATTTTACCTGAGGTGGATGGCTGTTCCTGTACTTGTAACCAGGGCACTCGACCAAGATGCCCTGATAGTGAAGCTTGTCGAAGGCTCTAGCCTAAAATACTGCGATGAAATGAAAATGAAAAGGTTTAACACCTTCAATGATGTGGTAGACTATGCCAAGAGACTTGAAAAGTATGCGGAGGAAGATCGAGTAAAGAAGCAAGAACAACAAGCTTATACTAAACCTCAATGCTGGGAAAAGGACGGATCCTCCAAGCAAGGCAATTCTGAGTCCAAAGGCTCTAGCCAAGGTTGTAGCGGCCACTCAGGTGTAGACTCACCAATCTATCTCCCCATGGATAGAATCACTGTCACAGATATTCACCAAACTGAGAAAATTTAATCAACTCCAGAGCATCAAGCCATTTGCTTCGCCTGCTACGGCGGATAGAGACAACTTCTGTGCATATCACGTGACTAAGTGGCATCGCACCAATGAATGCACCTAGATACTAAAAGATCTATAGCAGATGATAGTTGATGGGAGAATGAAAGAGCCTGAGAAGAAACCAAGCACTCAGATAAATCCCCTGCTAAACTTCCAAGCTATGATAAATGCTATCGGTATTCATATAGAAGCTGACGAATACAAAATTGACATAACAGACAACTTCTGACATGACCCAGGATGGAGGGACAATATGATCTTTGACAATACAGACATCATCTACATGGTAGACCAATACATCCTAAGAATGAGGATAAAAGGGCTAGATCAATAGCAAGTGCCACCACACCTCATGTACCGAGAAGACTCCGACCCGAATGAACATATGGAGGAATTCCTTCAATTTATGCATGAACATGGGATAGCTATAATGGGTTTTGACCCTTAATTCCCCAGATTCTTAGAAGGCCTAGCCATGCACTAGTACAACGTGATGCCACTGCAAGGACGTTGGAACTGGTACTTTATGGAGAGATCTTTCCTCCAACACTTTAGGGCATCTCAGCCATACCCGGATGAACTTTCCTGGTGGTTGGCACTACAGGTAGACATGTATAATACCGGCTGGCAGGATATCCCTCCTCCACAACCGCCTATGTACACTCCCCCGGATTATATGAGTCCAAACTACGTCGGAATAAGCTTGTTTGAATTTGATAGCTCCTTCAAGCAAAACGTCCAGAAACCCAAGAACTATATGATCCTGAACAGGCGTGGAATAACCATATAGACTAGCAAAGGTATCTTGGCCTAAACCTAGACAAAGGTATTTAGAGAAATCCGTATCGACATTACAATATATGGTATCCATGTCGAGGAAATTGTTGGTCCCTGTGAGGGTTTATATAAGGTCAGAGGGGGGTGAATGACCCTTTTTCATAGAATTAACAGACTTTAAAAAGTCTTATGTAGCGTGTTTGATGGCTTTCAGATGTTATGAATTCGGATGATGCAAATATAAAATATGATGCAAATATAAAGAAAGAGTTAAAGAGAATCAAACATGATGATTTATACTAGTTCGGCCCCGCCTACATCCAGTCCCCAAAGGTTCCTGCCTTTGAGCTTTTCTACTAGTGTGACTTCTTTCCAACTGGCAAAAATCAAGCCTTACAGTTTGTCTCCAGATGGTACCCCCTTCCAGATGTAGGATATACCACTAAAAGCACCAACTCCTAACTAAGTCCATTTGTCTTTAGCAGGATATACCACTTAGACTTCTACCCTGAATCTAAGCTGAGTCCTACAGGGAGATCCCACTCAAAGCACCTACTTTAAGCTATATACCAATTTCACTACTCACCCAAGTAGGAGATATTTTACACTTTGGTTTTTTAATAAGGGTTTTGGTTTTGGACTTCCTTAAGTTTATAACTCACTTAGGAATCCTTACAAACTGATTTTGAATGACTTGGTTCATGGAGGGATTTGTGAATCTGACAAGTTCTCTTGTATATGCTTTTCGTGAAATCAACCAGCACCTTCTCAACTTGTGAAGCTTCCCTTTTATAGGCTTCCATCATAAATGTAGCTATTGTAGGTTGGTAAGCTGTAATTAATCTTCATCGTTGATCAGGTGAAATGTGGCGCTTTCAGAGCCGTTGATCAATCCATTAGACAGTAAGTTGACCTGATTGAATCCTTGGGATTGAGGCTAAAATGATGTCAGTGATCTTTTTCCTTGTTTTTTAGTGTCACATCAACTTTTATACCATTAGCTTTTTGGTGTGGGCTCCACATGCCTCCTTATTGGTCTAGGTGAAAAAGGTTGTTTCCTTTTTTTGTCCGGTGTTAGTCCTTTTGTCCTTTTTTTGAAAAGTGTGAGCTGTCGCTTTTGTCTTATTAATGGGGGGAAGGATCTTTGACTTTGTAGACCAAAAAGGTAGAGGGAAAAGTTATCTTTGAAACTTTTCCCATTATCTTGATATATGAGTCTCCTGGATGTTTTCAAACTCAACATTTTCTAATCTGTCTTTATCCGGATGCTTAGCAATCAGTTCTTTCGGATGCTAGTTTTGGAGGTTTAAAGTTTCTTTCCTTTCCAAACTTTAACCTAATGATTCCAGTATATGCTTAGGTGATTGTAGTCTTCAATGGATGTCCTTGTACCTGGATCTTGACCAGATGCTTCCATTTAGATTTAGGAGATACTTAGTTTAAGTTTTTGTTTCTTTCAAACTTGATCCAGATATTTTAGTTTAATTGAGATTCTGGATCATTATTTTCTAACAATCTCCCCCATTTGATGGAAACAAAAACTAAACATATGGTAAAAGGAGTTACATGAACTAAGTATGTTCTTGATACTTAGTCATTTACAATTTTTACTCCCCCATAATTCTAGCTTCTAAATTTTTTATAGTACAATTACAGATTGTACTTTAGAAGCAATTTTGTAATAGATTTTCACTATTTATATACTTCTACTATTAACAATAGTTAACATCAATGAAGTGCAGGATTATAAATACAAGAATATATAAGTGAAAATGTGAAACTAGCTAATATAGATTTTACATATGAATGCCATAGCTAATCTATCTATTACAAAACTAAATTATTTCTTTCTGGATGCACCGGATGCTCCTCCTTCCTTTTCTTTGCCTTTACCTTTTCCCCCTTTTTGTTTTCAGCAGCGGGGTTGATCACCATATAAGTCCTGCAGTCCTATTTTTCTTGCCAGGCTTTTGAATAAATTGAGTAATCTAAATTACCTTGCCTTCTTTGCTACATGATATGATCTACAGTTGCAGGAGATAAATGCAGGGGGGAAAGTGATTCCAAAGCTGTGTATAGGATCTGGTGATGTAGGGATGCATCTAGAGCACATAATCTCTATCTTTCTCATTAAAGTATGGAAATAACACTTTGAGAAGAGTAGTGATTCCCTTATATCCAAAGAATCCAGTATCCCTAATGTACTGAATGAGATCCTGGAAGACCAGAAGAAGTTGGCTTTTAGGAATTGCTGGAGAGGAGGATTCGGAGATAGATAGGCTTGATAGTTTGGATTGCAGCTTTTCAATGTCTTTACCTAGATCCCTGTGGATATTATGAATGATGGAGTTTATTGTTGTCAAATCTTTGCGAAGATCATCTCTTGCTCTTTCAATGATAGAGTCTTGACCATCGAGTTGCCCACAAAATTCTTGTGCAATAGTTGCCAATTGTGTAGCAAATAGCTTTAGAAGATCTTGTTACATGAACTTGGTCAGCTTTTTTAGAATGGTTTGCTGCGATTCATTCAGGCTTGGGAGAGGGGATTTATCTTCCTTTTCAGCTATGAATTTTGTCAAGTTTTCAAACTTGGTATCTATATACTCCTTTATTTCAGTGGACAAGTAGTAGATGAGGAAGTTATTTTGTGCATGAGAGTTGCGCAGTTATTAGTAGCCCCTGTGTTGGCTTGGTCTACAAAATGGTTTGCTTCTGTTATGCTGGCTTTAAGCTCATTAGGGACTGGAGTAACTTTGGCTAGAGAGACTTCTGCTACCAGATCAATAGTGGGAAAGTCCTTCACTTTTTCTTCTATTTTCTGTACACTCCCTTTAATCACCTAAAGTTCTCCCTTCAAATCCTGGGGCTGGAATTCTTGCAAGAGCACTTTTTCCATGGATTTCAGGTGCTTGTATATATTCTGTAGGCTCTGCTTGATATAGCTCTCCTCATGTTCCTTATGAGTAGCCTCTTAGAGGATTTTAAGTGCAGTGGATATTCTCTTAGCTCTTACAGGATTAACATTTGTACTTGGGATTCAGATTGGGCTAGCAAGTGGAGTCTCCAATCCAGAGCTGCTGCTTGTATTAGTTGAATTGGAAGATTCTACCTCAACGGATTCCTCATTTTCTTCTTCCTTCTCTTCTTCCAACCGATCCTCCAGAATGGCCTCGCCCATTGAGTCCACTCTAGGAGCCCTCTTGGGATCTCAGACCAAGTCCCTCCTCCGGAATGGTGTTTTCCAGGTTAGACAAGTTTTCCTTAGTTGCACTTTGAGATAGTTCATCCAACTTGTCCTTCACTATTTCAATAGCAGTAGCAGAGGAATTATAATTAATATTGAATGAGACAATGTCTGGAATTATCTCATAATTTGGTGTTTGCTTCTGTACAGCTTCAGCTTCTCTTTCTTTTTCATTTACTGCCACCTCAACCCCCAGCTGACAGGAAATGTCCTCTGTCACCTCTACAAATTCCTTTTCAGGACTTTTAGTTTCTCCTTCAGGTGCATTGGTAATGTCCTTAATTCCATCTCCTTGTGCCTCTACAGGACTTACTTTAGTCTGGATTTCTGTCTCTACATTTAGTAGATTGTTTGGAAGGGATCCAGATCTTGGTAGAAAGGGGAAATTGTCAGCTTTCGGTTCTCAGGCTATAGCTTCCATATCCATTAGATCAACAAATATGGGTTGAACAATGGAAAAGCCCCCAAGTCCTTCTATGGTTTCTTTGTTGATCCTGTCATTGTCCTTTATAGCCTCCCTTATTGTATCATACTGTGGGTCTTCCGGATTAATTTCTTCAGTGGATCCGGGCACATGCTTGCCCTTAGTAACTTTGGCCTTAGCCAATTCTTCCAGTACCACTCTCTTAGCAGCTCCCTCATTAATGACTATGCCCGCGGGCTTTTTAGCCTTCTTTTTCTGATGTTTTTGACCCGTTTGGGCCTTCACAGCCTCATCAAAAGTACATCCCTTCCAGGTGAATTGCTTCCTGGGTATTGGAGCCCCATCATCTATTTCTTCCTCATCAGACCTATGCTCCTATATTAGCATATCTGTTACCTTTCTTTTCTACCCTTTCTTGTATCCCTCTCTAATTGCAACAACAACCACTGCAATAGATTCCGTTACCTCCAGGTCATGGATTAGTTTCTTCACCTTATCAACCGCCTTAATTAGTCTTCCTCGAGACTTAGGCTTCTTCGGAGATTTAGCCAATAGTTGGGTTAAGGAAAAAAATATCCTCATTAACTTCCCCAGCAAGAACTAAGCCAAGCTTCTTCCGTTCCTTTGGCTTATTAGTTCTTGGTTTCTTGGGAACTGGAGCTTCTACTAGATCTACTGCTTTTCTAGCCATGCTTTTCTTATCATTCCAGAGCTTCTTGGCTTTTTCTTTATTTCAAGTTTCCCCAAAACTCAATTTTCTGAAGTTTTTCTCTAGGATTTCTTTACCGTTCACAGCCTTGAATCAGGTTAAGTTTACTTCATTTGCATTTAATATTCGAGTGATAAGGGGCCATAAGAATTCCTATACTGCCTCATGTAGTGGATGATCAGGACTAGCATATTGACTACTCTGCTCTCCCCTTAGCATTGTAGCACACAGTGTTGGAAGGATGACACTGTGGTAAGAGAGCACTTTCGGATGAGTACCAATTTGGCAAGTGCTTGCTGGAGGAATCTTGGCACTTTTGGGAAGTAAGTTGAACATTTGTCCCCAAAAAATTGGGATGTAGCCACATCTTTGGTTCATACTTGACTTTCTGCTCATCTATGCCATTTTGCAGCTGGACCCCATCATTCTTCATATTCAAGAATTTTTTAAAAAATTTTAGGGTAGTCGTAATCACCTTTCCCTGGACCTAAGTTCTCAAGGCGTCGTGGAAGCAGTGGGCTTTGAGATTGTCATAGAAATCCTTAACCAATTTTGGGTAGGTTGGACAGTTGATCTTGAGGAAATCAGTCTAGTGTTGATCCTCAATCAATTTAGAGTAGGGGTCTGTTTCAAACAAGAAGTTATCTCCTAAAAAGTCACTGGGGATAACGGAGTCATTGGTTTTCATTTTGAGGGATTTAAAATCTTTATCTTGCAGATCAGACTCTATAAAGGTATTTTCGATGGGAAGCATTTTGGGTCCTTCGCTTGTCATGATAGCAGCCATTTGAGAGAGTTTGAAGGAATTTAAGGTTTATAATTTGATGTTAGCAGAGTAACAGTAAATGAGTTGCTCGCGTGAGGAAGAGGAGAAAATTTGAAGTGTTTATATAGAAATTTCAAGGTGAGGGTATTTTGGTAATCCAGATGCCGTTAATTTTGGTTAGATTGATGACATGGCAATCGAATTTTTAGGAGAGAGGTAAATTCAGTTTAACCAGAGAATGGGAATGATTTATTTTGAAAACTAACTATTGAATTAACCGCGTGTGTAACACCCAATAAACATTTGAAATTCAAAAAGGGATAGTTACTTTTCAGCGCCTTTGCTGCCATGTGTCCTGTTTTATTTGCTAATGTGGCAATATTCCATCCAAAATAGTGCTTTCTTCAATTCTTCATTTTCTTCCAGATTCCTTGATTTGTGAAGAATTAAATCTCCTATAGAATTTCTTCCAGATTTCTTTAAATTGGATTTGACATTCCAATGGACTCCCTTAGCTTGTTGAATTGATCTTTACTCAATGTTTTGGTGAAGATATCTGCTCTTTGCTCATTGGTTGGGATGTAAACTAATGCAACATCCTTCTTAATCACATGATCCCGGAAGAAATGATGCATGATGTTGACATGCTTCATTCTGCTATAGAGTATTGGATACTTTGACACATCAATAACACTTTTATCATCATACATTACATCCACACATCCGGATTGAACTCTATAATCTTCTAGTTGGTTCTTGATCGAAAGAAGTTGAGCTACACAACTTCCAACTGCCATATATTCTGCTTTTGTAGTAGATAAGGTAACTAAAGTTTGCTTCTTACTGTACCATGATACTAGGCAATCTCCAAGGAAATGGCAACCTCCAGATGTACTCTTCCTTTTGAGAGTGTCTCTGCCATAATCTGTATCAGTGAAGCCTTAGAGTGTGAAATCTCCATTACTGGGATGCCATAGCCCAACTTCAGTGGTTCCTAGGAGATATCTAAGAATCCTCTAAACTGCCTTGAGATGAGAATCCTTAGCATTGGCTTAGTACCTTGCACAGTAATAGACTGCATAATGTATGTCAGGCTTGCTTGATGTCAGGTACAGAAGTGAACTAATCATTCCTCTATAGAGCTTTTGATCAACATCCTCTCATTCAAAATCCTTAGATAGGACTGTATCTGATCCCATTGGAGTAGACATTGGCTTGCTATTATTCATTTCAAACTTCTTCAAGATCTCCTTGGTATACTTTGATTGGTTAATGAAAATTGGCGAGTGTCGAATTCGCTAAATTTAAATTAACCTGCTACAAATTTGCGATAGTAGAAGCAGGGTCGATCCCACAGGGAGTGCTAAACTTTGACAAACCCTTTTGCTGAATAGAAACTGCAAGAAAATAAATTAGGGGGGTTTGAAGGTTTGAGTGAAAATTATAAAAACACAAAATTAAAAAATCATGAAAAACAAAAGTAAAAATGCATTCAATCAAAGACATGATCCAATCTCGTTCCTTTATTTGATCCTCGTTTCAAAAATAGTTCTAAATCAAGTTTCGCTAAACCGATTATAGTTACCGAGAGATGCCCCTAGCAACCAATTCTCCCTTAATTTTAAATCAATCACGAGACGCTCTATGATTGACCCTAACTAAACCATAGTACTTTGGAAACGTTCCTCAGTTTTAACTTGGTGATTGCTTTAAGAAATAGGAGAACCCGATTCAAACCAATTTGTCAATATGCTTGACTCGTTTATGTAAGATTGTTTATTCCTTAAGATAGAAAAATCTTAATTTGATACTATACAAACCGATATGACAATTATGGATCAAATCAACTTGTATGCCAACATTGAATTCATCCAATTGAAACAAAGGGCCCTTTTTGAAGCAAGTAAATGAACTAAAATAACCTTTAGGAACCGAAATAAACAAATAGCAAAATGATAAAGAAAAGATAAAGCAAATTTAGACCTCACGAATGAAAAGAATCGAGAATTGAATTAGCCTTCGATTGGATTAGAGATAGTAAAAACTACAAAGCTAGTTACAATGTTTATTTGTCTACCTAAAGAAAGTGTCTCCTGAAAAACAAGACATATGCTCCTTAAATACATAAAATAAAACTAATTGACAATGCAAAATATCCCTAGTAATTGGCAAATGTTGAGCACATTGAAGTAGTGGATTATGCCTGTTCCAATTTCTAATCCCACTAATTATTTGAATGTCCATATCACAGCCAAAGAAAATGAACCTCTGTATATTAGGATTTATCATTCCACTAAAAATTGCCTGAGAAGTACCCTCATCTTAATTAACTTCTACGTCAAAAGAAAATAATTTGACCTCCACATCACATGTGGTTGATGATGGGAATCGGTTAAGTCCAAGTCATAAAGTATATGGGTTGCGCTAAATCAGCCCCAATAACAACTTCAAGTTATAGAATCCAACATAATCTCTAATAATTGCTCCATATCTTCATTTTTATCAACTCTTTGACTTGTTCCTAGCAAAATAAAAATATGCCCACAAATAAGCTAATATCCAAAATAATAATGAATCAATTAAGCACAAAACAAGGCCAAAAGAATGCATAAAATGCATTTTAACAACTACCCCACACTTATCCTTTACTTGTCCTCAAGTAAATAGCCACACAATAAAGCACAAGTAATTAAACACATTACCTTTTCTATTTTAAACCCCAAACCAAACCATTGTTTTTACACTCAAACTTTTCAAATTTTAAAGAACATAAACTTAAGACCAGAAATTACAATGAGCTAGATTCTAACTCATGAGATCGTTTTTAAAGCCAATTGAGAAACACTTAAATAAAATTTGACCATTTTGTTTAACCACTTCACTTAACCCCCGCTTGAAAGGAAAATTCGACAACTCAAACTTGAAAATATGCAACTGATTTTAAGTCACGTTCCCTTGCGTCCATTACCAATCTAAACTTTCAAACTTTGGACCATTTCCTTTACATTGCCGTGGTTACAAACTTTCGAGCATATTTTTTGCTTTTGCATTCTTATGCTCGCCCACTTATTGGTAAAGAATTACCAATGTTGGTATACCTAAGCAATGTGACTCTTACCTTATACTAACGGCTCCTTGTTCAAGGGGAATTGCGTTTTGAGGCACAACCTCGACTAGCATAAGGGAGTCGGAAAGACCTAAATGAAAATGAACAACTATCGAACTCAAACTAATATCCTTATGCAGCAGCCCAAAATATAGCATGTAATCAGTTGTATATCCCCAAACTCAAGGTGAAAAAGCCAATCTTGCAAAGACTAATTGAAAGGATTAAATAAAACTTACAAACTTTACGGAAGTAAACTAAAAAATATTAGTTAAGGTCATTAAGTTTGTTAATTCTGGTAAAAAATTTATATCCTTCAAAATTAAAAATTTAGGTGTAAAACATTGGTCAAATTTGAGCTGAAACTTAGAAAAGAAAAAGGGTTTCATTATATGCTTCAACTATATTTCTAAAAACTCGATTTTGGCCCAACAATTTTTAAAATTCCAGCAACTTTTCAGCAGATTTCCAGCAGCAAATATAACATCAAAACATCAAAAATATCAACACCAAAAAGAGTAATATGCTCCCCCACACTTATCCATACATTGCCCTCAATGTGGGCACAACCTAGCTAATAAGGCAGCAAATATGTACAAAAAAATAGAAGAGAACGAGTACTGCCCTGTTAGGTGGAGGACGAATGGTGCCCAATATTGCCTACAAAATGGATGCCTCTATGCACTTAAGGAGGGATAAAAATCTGATGAACAACTCTGCTTTACGTTTCAACCATTGTTCGTTTTATGATGTGTAGATAGAGACTGGTGGTAAGTGTGGGAATGTCGGTATGTGGATTCCCACCAGTTTGGTTGAATCGAAATAGGTAACAGTGGAATGGAGCACCGATGATGTGAACGGAATAGAGCAGATCACGGGTTTTACTGTTTGTGGGAGGGGGCGTGATTTGGGAAATGGGAGAGGGTGAGGTGATCGTCGGACTATTGTAGGTTTAGGAAATGTTGGAGTAATTTTGTAATTTTTCTGTATAGAGTAGAATGGGTTAAAATAGTTTTAGATTGGCCCAAAGTCCATACTAACTGCCATAAGCATTACTTACCATTTCATTCCTGGAAACATGTCCTCCACTTGGGCTGTAAATCAACAAATGATAAATTAGAGGACGAAGAATTTTGCATACTAAAAAGGATAAAAAAGCATGAGACAATTTTTGTGTGTGAATAAATCGAGGGAAGTCACATGGTTCATGTTATGGACATAACATATGGTCACCCGACTACATCTTATTAGCTAAACTTATAGAGCTTCCCCTAATTTAACTCAATCACCCAAATTTCCTCTTTTATTAATAACAAAACACAATATACTAAATTAAATAAAAAGAGAAGGTAAAAGAAACATAGTTCTAATTTATAGTCTTAGTTGGACTTGTTTCACTAGATTTCTAATAATCTGACAAAAGATGGATGGAGCCTGATCTTTCACTGAAATGCAATTTACATGTAGAAGATCGAGTTATTCAACAAAACGATTGCAAAGTTTAATAAAACACTCCCCGGCAACGGCGCCAAAAATTGGCGAGTGTCGAATTCGCCAAGTTTAAATTAACCTGCTACAAATTTGCGATAGTAGAAGCAGGGTCGATCCCACAGGGAGTGCTAAACTTTGAAAAACCCTTTTACTGAATAGATACTGCAAGAAAATAAATTAGGGGGGTTTGAAGGTTTGGGTGACAATTATAAAAACACAACATTAAAAACTCATGGAAAACAAAAGTAAAAATGCATCCAATCAAAGACATAATCCAATCTCGTTCCTTTATTCGATCCTCGGTTCAAAAATAGTTCTAAATCAAGTTTTGCTAAACCGGTTATAATTACCGAGAGACGCCCCTAGCAATCAATTATCCCTTAATTTTAAATCAATCATGAGACGCTCATTGACCCTAACTAAACCAAAGTACTTTGGAAACGTTCCTCAGTTTTAACTTGGTAATTGCTTTAAGAAATAGGAGAACCCGATTTCAACCAATTTTTCAAGACGCTTGACTCGTTTAAGTAAGATTGTTTATTCCTTAAGATAGAAAAATCCTAATTTGACACTATATAAACCTATATGACAATTACGGATCAAATCAACTTGTATGTCAACATTGAATTCATCCAATTGAAACAAAGGACCCTTTTTGAAGCAAGTAAATGAACCAAAATAACCTTCAAGAACCGAAATAAACAAATAGCAAAATGATAAAGAAAAGATAAAGCAAATTTATACCTCACGAATGAAAAGAACCGAGAATTGAATTAGCCTTCGATTGGATTAGAGATAGTAAAAACTACAAAGCTAATTACAATATTTATTTGTCTACCTAAAAAAAGTGTCTCCTGAAAAATAAGACATATGCTCCTTCAATACATAAAATAAAACTAATTGATAATGCAGAATATCCCCAGTAATTGGCAAATGTTGAGCACATTGAAGTAGTGGACTGTGCCTATTCCAATTTCTAATCCCACTATTTATTTGAATGTCCACGTCACAACCAAAGAAAATGAACCTCTGTATATTAGGAGTTATCATTTCACTAAATAATTGCCTGAGAAGTACCCACATCTTAATTAACTTCTATGTCAAAAGAAATTAATTTAACCTCCATATCACATGTGGTTGATGATGGGAATAGGTTAAGTCCAAGTAATAAAGAATATGGGTTGCGCTAAATCAGCCCCAATAATAACTTCAAGTTATAGAATCCAACATAATCTCTAATAATTGCTCCATATCTTCATTTTTATCAACTCTTTGACTTGTTCCTAGCAAAATAAAAATATGCCGACAAATAAATTAATATCTAAAATAATAATGAATCAATTAAGCACAAACCAGGCCAAAAGAATGCATAAAATGCGTTTTTAACAAAAATTCCATCCAGACTTTTCTTGATTTGTAAACCAAGGAAGAAATTAAGTTCTCCCATCATGGACATCTCAAATTCTTTCTGCATTTGAGAACTGAATTCTTCACACATCCTTTCATCTGTTGCCCCAAATATGATATCATCCACATAAATTTGGACCAGAATAATTTCATTCTTCTTTTTCTTGATGAAGAGGGTTGTATCTGCTTTGCCTCGGATATATCCCTTAGATATAAGAAAGGTTGTGACTCTCATACCAAGCCCCAAGTGCTTGCTTTAATCTATAGAGGGCCTTCTTCAACTTATAGAAATGATCCGGATGCTTTGAATCTTTAAATCCAGGTGGCTGTTTCACATAGACTTCTTCCTAGATAACTCCATTGAGAAATGCTCTTTTGACATCCATTTAGAACAATGTGAATCCCATGAATGATGCAAAAGCACATAAAATTCAGATTGCCTCCAATCTTGCTAAAGGGGCAAATGTTTCTTCAAGATAAATCCCTTCCTGTTGATTATAGCCTTGGGCAACCAATCTTGCTTTGTTCCTTACCACTATTCCAGATTCATCTAGCTTGTTACGGAATACCCATTTGGTGCATATGATTGATTTTCCCTTTGGGGGTGCCATTAGATCCCACACTTCATTCCTGGTGAATTGATCTAGTTCTTCTTGCATTGCCATCATCCAGCTTTCATCTCCTTCAGCATCTTCAAATTTCTTTGGCTCAATAAGAGAGACAAAAGTAGCATGGCTCATCATCCTATTGCGTTGTCCTCAGGTTCTGACTAGATTTTGGAAATTATCCAAAATAGCTTTTACCGGCTGTGAGTTCGGATTTCCCTTTCTAAGCCTTCATGCTGGATTGGAGCCTGTTCCACCTCTATCTCAGCTACTTCTTCTTAGCCTTCAGTGAAGTCAATCTCTTATGGGTTGAGATTAACTTGTTGTACTTCTGGATCAAAGGATATTCCATCATCTTCTTCTTTGTATTTCTTGATTTGGAATGAATCAGGAATTTCTGCTTCCTTCCTTTCTCTAGATTTTTCGGCTTTCGGAATTGAATCTTCTGAAGTGGAACTTCTCTTACCTGCATAGTTAGTCTCATCAAAATCTACATGTATAGACTCTACACAATTTGGGTTCGTTTGTTAAAGACTCTGTAAGCCTTACTATATGTTGAGTAGCCAAGGAAAATTGCTTCATCAGATTTAGGATCAAATTTTCTTAGTTGTTCTCTATCATTTAGGATGTAGCATTCACATCCAAATGCCTTAAAGTACCTAATTTTAGGTTTTCTTCCCTTCCAGTCTTCATATGGGGCCTTTCCTATAGCCTTTCTAATGAGATCTCTATTCAAAATATAGCATGTTGTATTTACGGCCTTACCCCAAAAATATTTTGGCAATCAATTTTCATTTAGCATTATTCTAGCCATTTCAACTATGGCCCTGTTCTTTCTCTCAACAACTCCATTTTGTTGAGGGGTGTGAGGGGCAAACAAGTTATGTTCGATGCCCTTGGAGTCATAAAATTCAGTAAAATGCTTATTTTTTTAACTCACCACCATTATCACCCCGGATGCGAGCAATGCTTATGCCCTGTTCTACTTTTATCTGAATGAATGTTTTTGAGAATTGATCAAAGGCTTCATCTTTGCTTGCTAGCAAGAGAACCCAGGTATATCGAGAATAATCATCCATAATGACCATGGTGTATTCTCTTCTACCTAAACTCAATGGTTTAATTGGATCGAAGAGGTCAATGTGTACGAGCTCAAGTACTCTTTTAGAAGGAATGTAGGAGATGGAAGGGAAACTTTTCTTATGTTGTTTACCTAATTGACATGCAGTGCATAGATGATCCTTATCAAAAGTAACCTTAGGCAAACCCATAACCAATTCCTTTTTGGCTAATTTGGATAGGAGGTTCATGCTAACATGTCCCAACCTCCGGTGCCATAGCCATGATTCCTCTTCTTTAGACACCAAGCAAATATTTTTTTCTCATTTTTAATGTTGACAGACTAGACATTGTTTACTCTAGGTGCATAGAGAATGAGTTGATTAGACTTACTATCATAGATTGAGCAGCCTCCGGAATCAAAGGTGACTTTTCTTCCTTTGTCACAAAGTTGGGCTACACTTAGCAAGTTGAACTTTAGTCCATCAACCAGTCAGACATCTTCTATCTTTAATTCAGATCCAATGGTCCTATGTCTAATGATCTATCCTTTTTTATTATCTCCAAAGCTTACTTTGCCTCCCTTCTTCTAGGTTAATGTGATGAAGGCCTTCTCATCACCTATCATGTGCCTTGAGCATCCACTATCAATGTACCATGTGTGTGGATCTACTGTAGATCTAAGGCATACCTACAAAATAGATCAAGTGGGTTTGGGTACCTAATTAGATATGGGTCCTCTCGGGTTTATAACCATCTCAAGCTAAGGATTGACATCATAATAACCATTTTTTAATCTACATAATTTAGTAATATGATAGTTTTTCCCATAAAACCTGCACCCTGAGATGGGTCTGCTTTGCTCCTGCTTCTGTTTAATCTTTTCAAGATCCTCCTTCCCATAGTTCCCTTTGTATCCAGCTTCTTGTACACTTGTAGATGGTTTGGTGTGTATCCGGAAGCTGGCTAGAGGAGCAACTTCTACTGCACTATTCCTTCTTTGTTTGGCAGATTGCTGATTGTATACTTCCTTAGCCTTTCCTTTTTGTGCAGCAGTATATCTTTGGGCTTGTGGTTGCCTACTAACCTCCTTCACCTTTTGATTTGAAGGCTTTGGATTTCCTTTGGCAGTTTGATGCTGATTCCTTTGTGTATTATGCCTTGGATTCCTTCTTGGTTGAGGAGGGTTTGATCTCCTTTCGGATGCTTCCTTCATTAGGGTTAGCTCCCTATCTAACCCCATTTAGTTAGCACTTAATATCCACACTTAATTTCTCAGGAAGTTTTCTTTAACTTCATCAATGTGCTTTGTTATTCTTATCAAGTTGACATCTTGTGCCAATGCTTCATTATCCTCAGTGATTTCCAAAACTTGTCTTCTTAAGGATTTGATCGCTTTGGTGTTTTTCTTCACACTGTTGATCACAATAGCTAAAGCTCTAGCAAGGTCAAAGTTAGAAGTAGGATTAGAATAAGAGTTTACCTCAGTATTTGTTGTTTTTGATTCTAATTCTTGAATTTGCATTGTATTTTGCTTAGACACATTCATTCTGATTTGCACTGCTTTCGGATCAGTCAGTTCCATGAATGCATAGTTGGCAGTCTCTTCTTCTTCTATTGAAGATAAGCTTCTACTTTCCTTACTGTTGCTCTAGGTAGCCACCATTGCCTTCTTCTTGTGCTTCTTGGTACTCTTAAGCTTGAGGCATTTTGTTCTGAATTGGCCTTTCTCCCACATTCAAAACAGGCAGCTTCTTTTTTCGGATCCTTCTTTTCATTTGGATTCTTTCTAGGCTTTTCTCTTCTGGATGTCCTTCCCTTGGTCTTCAGGATTCATATTTTCTAGACTTCTTCCTTTCTTTCTTTTGTATGAACCTATTGAGCTATATAGTTAATAGAGCTAGTTGCTCCTTGGCACTTAGAGGCTCAGTGACTTGCTCTTCTTCTCTGAATGAAGCTGATCCGGTGGATTCTGCCTTAAGTTCAATAGCTTTCTTCTTCTCTTCAGGCTTCTTCTCCTGTTGACTATATCTCTCTAGAAATAAGTCTTGAGTCAAGAGATTGCCAATGAGCTCATCATAACTATAGAAGTTTAGGTGATGAGCTTCCTCAATGGTAGTCTTCTTGTTATCCCACTCGGTGAGACTCCGGAGTACTTTCTTGACCATATCCACTTCAGGAATTTCTTTTCCAAGCCTCTTCATTTCATTCACTAGATTTGTGTATCTAGTGTTCATACTGCTAATAGATTCTTTTGGCTCTATCTTGATGGTTTCAAGTTTCTGCTTGAGTAGATCAAGCTTGGCCTCTCTTACTTTATTGGTTCCTTCATAGGTGACTTCTAGTTTCTGCCAGATTTCATGTGCAGTCTCACATCCGGATATCCTATTAAATTATGTTACACTAAGAGTGTTGGATATGACGTATGCCCTTAAGGCAATTAGGGCGATATATCTTAATTATGTAATAGTACGAATAATTTATTTAATCAATAAAGGCATTTGTTCTTTTGTTTATATCAATGTGTTTCTATACATATATATTATAGCTGGTTAAAATATATTCATTGATGTATGTATACAAAAGTCCTTGACATATCATAGCATGAAGTCAGAGAAATTATAGTTGGACTATATTTGGTGGAACCTACTTCATGTGCAATTATGATTATGTCTAAACTGTCCCTAGTCACAGTGTCATCAAGAAAGGATATCGATGAAACGGAAAGACTAGCATGTGGTCAACTTTCTTGGAAAGGGTCCAAGCAGTTAATCTCCTAAAGACTGAAGGTGGTGCCTTAAGCTTGACACATGGATATATCTGGGAGATATATTGGAGACCGCAGCAAGATAAACACTTGGTATAAATATCAATGTGTTAGTGTTTATCTTCATGCAATAAGCTTTGCGAATGTCCTCATACTTGAGATGCTAGTTGCCTTGTATGGTACTATTGCTATACTTTGGGTCATTGCTATGCACTCATTAATTTAGGGTGCTACGGGTGATTACGGGTATAGTGATGACAGCACGTTGGTAGGCTGAGTAGTGGGAAAGAATCCATCGCTCTGGATATATTAAGGAGTTGTACCTGGCCACTTGTTGAAGTGATGATTGCCATAAACCTCTGATCAGAGTATGTGTTTGATAGAAATGGTTTCTAGTCAAACACACTATGGTAAAAGGCAATATACTTCGGTAACAAGTAAATAACTGGGATAGCTTGGAGCAACCTTGCTATTAGTGGGTTAACACTTTAACCGAACCCAATAAACCAGATGGTACTAATATTAAAGAATGGAAGGAATTTATCGCACTGGATAATTATTGCATTAACCGGGATTAAGTCATAAGCATAAATGACGTTCCGAGTAATGGGGGATGGTAGACCCTTGCTAGAGGCGTACTACAGTCGTTTAAGGTAATCAAGTTCTATTCACGGTCTAGAACATCGAGCCAATGGTTCCATTAGAACACGGGTTGGTTAAGCCTTAACAGCTCAATACTTCGGGATCCTATAAGGTCACACACATTGGACCTTCATCGGACTAAGTAAAGAACTAATACATTTATTCTATTACAAAAATATAACATGAATAATAATTGGATTATTGTTTAATTGGTTAAAATTGATTAGATCAATTTTGGATAGACCAAGGAATTTATTTTGACCGATAACTAATTAATTAGAGTCATAAATAAATTATAATTGATTAGATCAATTTTGGTTGGACCAAATTATTTATTTTGACTGGTAACTAATTTATTAGAGTCAAAAATAAAAATTTATTTGAAAGGATTTATAAGGAATTTTGCATTGATAAGTTGGAACCGAAAAGTATAAAATATTTTATACAAAGTTCAGTTGCCGAAAAATGCGCAACCCTTATTCATGGGCTGCACAAAGGCAGCCCATGAAAAGTGGCGGTGTGTGATGTGAATTAATATATATATATATATATATGTTAATTAATGGGATGGGAGTAATACTCCCATCCCACATCGATGAAAGGGGGAGCATTTTTGCTCCCCCAAGCCTATATATAGGCTATTTCCTTTCCTTTCAAATAGTACCAAGCTCAAAGTATAAATCCTAAGCGAGATAATTAATCTCTCGGGTACTTGAGCAAGTTATTTTTGTGGAGCCTGAATTTATTCGGGCACCGCTAGTTTATATTTTTGGGTGAGGCTTTTAGAGTGGTCTAGCAACTACTCGAGGCTTCTTAGTTCTTCCTCCTGGGGAGGTTTTGGTTGGTGGGGTTCGTGTGGATACTGATAGAGGCTATCCTACGACTGGAGGCTTGTGCAAGAAGGTCCTGCAAAAGCACGCTTCAACTGGTAAGTTCTTTTTCTTTCTCTTTTAATTATTAAGTCTTTTTCTTTAAGTGTTTTTAGACTTAATAATTATGCTTAGGTTATTTTTACATACTTAGTTTATTTTATGCTTAGGTTATAACTTAGAGTTATAACATGCTTAGTATAAAATAAATATGCTAGGATATAATTTAGAATTATGGTATGCCTAGTCCTTTAGCATGCTAACCTAGGTAGAGAATTATTTAGTTAAGGCTTTATTTAATTTATATGCAACTAATATGAGTTCCTGGGACAGGGCCAAAATTTTGAATTTCCGTCATGCCTCTTATGCATGTTCAATTTAACTGTCAGTTCCCAACAGTGGTATCAGAGCCTGCCTATTTAGTGCATAATTAAGTTAGAAGCAAACTAAATATTATTTTCTAAATGAAATGATTTGTTTATTTAATTGTTTGGAACAATATATATAAACTTCTGTCTTTCATTTCAAGGTTAGAAATTAGTTATGAATAATTTTGAATAAGCTTGTTCAACTTACTCAAATTATACTAGTGTCAATAATTTATTAAAATTACATGGGTTATAGATGCTCCCAATTTACATGAATTGGAAGAACGAAATTTATTAGTTCAAGAGAATCCATTGGTCTTCAAGTTTGTGCCCGTATTTGTTCTGGCTAAGGATTGGACTTGGTGTCTACTCCTCATAGGGCACCTCTCCTACCTGGGAACCTATATCGGTGCAATTTGAATTGACCAATCGGGGGATTAATGTGAAATAATTTATTTCTAGTATATAAGATGGTGCTTATATGTGTTTCTATAACAAAGTAAAAAATTAAAATTATTGAATAAAAGCTTAAAGGAAATGCAATATAAATATAACAAATTAAAGCGTTAATTATTTTGCATATAATCTAGGTTGATGGAATAATTATAATAAAGAGCTGAACCCACCTAAGGTTAGACCTTATAAATTAATTCTAAAATTCCCTGAATTAATACAAGTAATTATAATTTTGTCCATCTGATAAAATCCTAGATTGGGTGAGACGTTTAACACCAATAAAATCCTAAAGTAAATATATTAAGGCAAGTTATAGTCTTTCTTACTCAAATTTATAATACGGTCTTTTTGGGCTATCAAAGTGTTACGCAAAGCGTTCCTTCTAGTCCACATTGATTGGTTGTAAAGTTTGAGATAGGGTCTGCCTTAACAGAGCTGGGGTAGTCCACCATAAAATTGGGGGCTAGGCCCAGATCTGAGACATATTCAAGGAGATGCTAATATAAGAGCACACGTCCCTTGGGATTAGAGAACTTGAATGAATTAGCAATTGCATGCGATGCAAATGGAATTGGATTCCAACTATGACTGACTATTATGATTTGACTCATAAAATTGGGGGTTGTAATAGACTAGTTATAGATGCTACCTACTAGGAAATTTAGCTAGGCTAAAATTCACGAATTCAATAGAATAGGCTAATGTAAATTTCGAAGAAAATAGTAGGAAAATGTATTTAATTAAAAGTCCTCATATTAAATACATGTACTTAAACTAATATCTAAACACTTTTCTTTTCTTATGTCTTAGGTTGAAAATGGCTTCCAATTGTAATCTCCGTATGTTACTTGACACCAAATTGAATGGCTCGAACTTTTCTGATTGGTTCCGAGCAGTGAGAATAGTTCTCAGATCTGAGGGAATTGCCTATGTCCTAAGTGAAATTTTCCCTGTAGAACCTGATGTTGAGGATCATGTGGAACATGATGCCTGGTTGAAGCACAGGAAAGATCGTGAGACTGCCATGTGTATTATGTTGGGGTCCATGAATTCTGAGCTTCAGAAATAGCATGAGAACATGCCTTTGGAGGATATGGTTCTCCATCTTGAAGAACTCTTTTCGGAGAGGGAGAGGACAGAGAGGTATGAGACCTCTAAGCTCCTTTTCGGGACCAAGATGCAGGCTGGCACCTCTGCCTCTCAACATGTACTGAAACTCTTGGGATACCTTGAAAAGCTGAATCGATTGGGATTCGAGATGAATCATGACTTGAGCATTGACCTTGTGTTGATGTACTTGACGGATAGTTACTCAGGTTTCGTAACTAACTATTACATGAATAGGATTAATTCAACTATCCCTGAATTAATTAACATGCTGAAAACAGTAGAACCTCATATCAAGAAAGATCAGAAACCTCTACTGTTGGTTGAAAAAGGCAAGGCTTCTAAGAAGAAGAAGCAGGCACTGGGTGCCAAGAAAAGAATCAGTAAGAAGAAGAATGAAAAGAAGGCATCTAAGTATGTCTGCTTCCAATGTGGGAAACCGAGACATTGGAAGAGGGATTGCAAAGCTCCTGCTTCTGAGCATTTGAAGAAGAAGCCTACAGAGGCATCTACTTCAGGTATATTTGTAATTGAAAACTTTGCTACTTTTCCACAAGAATCCACTTGGGTATTAGATACTGGTTGTGGTTCTCATATCTGTACTTCTGTGCAGGGACTAAGGAACTGTAGAAAACTTGCAAAAGGGGAGATGGACCTACGTGTGGGAAATGGAGCCAGAGTTGCTGCATTAGCCGTAGGGAGCTTTAGTCTTGTTTTGCCAAGCGGACTTGTTTTAGTTTTGAATAATTGTTATTACATTCCAATTGTTACTAAGAATATTGTATCTATTGCGTGTTTAGCAACAGAGGGATTTGAAATTTTATTTTCGAATAATAATTGTCAGATTCGTTTGAATAATATTCTTTATGGTTATGGAATGTTTAAAGGTGGCATTTATATTCTTGATACTAAAACAGAAGTTTTCAATATAAACAATATGAAGAAAGTTAAATTAGATAATGAGAATTCCTTTTACTTATGGCATTGCCGTTTAGGCCACATAAACAAAGATCGCTTAACCAAGTTGCATAAGCGTGGAGACTTGGGCTCAATAGACTTAGAGTCTTATGGTGATTGCGAACCTTGTTTAAAAGGAAAAATGACAAAGTTACCCTTCAAAGGGAAGGGTGAACGAGCCACGAGTACATTTGAACTTATACACACTGATGTGTGTGGTCCAATGAGTGTTCAGGCACTAGGAGGATACTCCTACTTTATAACCTTTATTGATGATTACTCACGATACGGTTATTTGTACTTGATGAAGCACAAGTCTGAAAGTTTTGAAAAATTCAAACTATTCAGAGCTGAAGTAGAGAAACAGCTTGAGAAAAGTATTAAAACACTTCGATCGGATCGAGGTGGAGAATACTTAAGTCAGGAGTTTCAGGATTATCTAAAGGAAAATGGGATAGTTCCCCAGTGGACCCCTCCTTATACACCCCAACATAATGGAGTGTCAGAAAGGAGGAATCGGACTTTATTAGATATGGTCAGGTCCATGATGAGCCATGCAGTTCTTAGTAAATCCTTTTAGGGATATGCACTTGAGAGCGCGGTTTATGTCTTAAACAGAGTGCCCTCTAAATCAGTTGATTTTACACCTTATGAAAGATGGTGTAACAAAAAGCCATCTCTAAATCACTTAAGAGTATAGGATTGTCCTGCTATGGTGAAGAGGATAGCGTCAGATAAGCTAAATGCCAAGGCTGACAAATGTCTGTTCATTGGATATCCAAAGGAAACAATTGGATATCTGTTTTACCAACCCGAAGCACAAAAGGTATTTGTATCTCGGAATGCTCACTTTTTGGAAAAGGAACACTTACTTGAAAAGGTCAGTGGGAGCAATATTGAACTGGAAGTTCAACAGGAAGAAACAGACGATCAACTGATTAACCCCGTTCTAGATACACAAGAGAGTGTGATCCAAGAACAAACTGTCGAAACACAATCATTGCGAAGATCAGGTCGTGTTCATAAGGGTCTCGATAGATATGGGTTTATTATCACTAACGATAAGGAACTATATCTTGTGGAGGATGATGAACCAAGGACATTTGATGAGGCAATGAAAAGCTCAGATTCTGATAAATGGCAAAAGGCCATGAAATCAGAAATGGATTCCATGTACGAGAACCAAGTTTGGAATTTGGTTGATGCACCTCAAGAGGTTAGACCAATTGGGTGCAAATGGGTCTTCAAGAAGAAGACAGACATGGACGGTAATGTAATTACCTATAAAGCAAGGTTGGTTGCGAAAGGTTATAGTCAATGGGAAGGTATTGACTATGATGAAACCTTCTCACCGGTAGCCATGCTCAAATCCATAAGGATACTCCTCGCCATTGCTGCTCATTAAGATTATGAGATCTGGCAGATGGATGTAAAAACAGCATTCCTGAATGGGGATTTAGACCGGGATGTGTATATGACACAACCTAAGGGTTTTACATCTCAGAATGGCTCGAAGGTATGCAAGCTACAAAGATCCATTTATGGACTTAAGCAGGCATCCAGGAGTTGGAATATAAGGTTTGATCAGACAATCTGGGAACTGGATTTCTGCCCAAATGCAAATGAGCCTTGTGTTTGCAAGAAGGTTAGTAGGAGTGCAGTCGTTTTTCTAGTATTGTATGTTGATGACATTCTGCTAATAGGAAATGACATTTCTCTTCTTCAAAATGTTAAAGTATGGTTGTCAAGAAAGTTCTCCATAAAAGACCTTGGTGAGGCAGCATTTATACTAGGTATAAAGATCTACAGGGATAGATCCAAAAGGCTGTTAGGTCTTTCTCAAAGTACATATATAGACAAGGTGTTGAATAGGTTCAACCTTGAGCATTCAAAGAAAGGTTATCTCCCGATGGCAAAGGGGATTAACCTATCTAAAGCTGAGTGTCCGAAGACAGCTCAAGAGAGAATGTGCATGAAGGATATACCCTATGCATCCGCGATAGGATCCATCATGTATGCTATGATATGTACTAGGCCGGATGTCTCTCAGGCTTTGAGCTTTACGAGCAGATATCAGTCAGATCCAGGTGAAAAACACAGGATGGCCGTCAAGGCAATCCTTAAGTACTTGAGAAGGACTAAGGATGAGTTCTTGATATATGGAGAAGGTGATCTCACTATCAAAGGTTACACTGACGCAAGCTTTCAATCTGACAAGGATGACTTTAAGTCTCAGTCAGGTTTTGTGTATGTGTTAAATGGAGGGGCAGTATGCTGGAAGAGTTCCAAGCAAGAAACTACTACTGATTCAACCACGGAATCTGAATACATTGCTGCATGCGAAGCAGCAAAAGAAGCTGTCTGGTTGAAGGGATTTATTGGTGATCTCGGTGTGGTGCCTGAGGCTATTGATCCAATTACTTTATATTGTGATAACAATGGTGCCATAGCTCAGGCAAAGGAACAACGGTCTCATCAGAAAAATAGACATGTATCCAGAAAGTATCATATAATCAGGGAGATTGTTGATGCTAAGATAATAAGATTAGAATATGTACCCACTGATCAGAACCTCGCGGATGGTCTGACAAAGCCATTGACTCAAGTCAAACATGACCAGCATGTTAAAGCATATGGATTAAAACATATGGCTAATTGGCCTTAGTGCAAGTGGGAGTTTGTTGGATATGATGTATGCCCTTAAGGCAATTAAGGCGATATATCTTAATTATGTAATAGTACGAATAATTTATTTAATCAATAAAGGCATTTGTTCTTTTGTTTATATCAATGTGTTTCTATACATATTTATTATAGCTGGTTAAAATATATTCATTGATGTATGTATACAAAAGTCCTTGACTTATCATAGCATGAAGTCAGAGAAATTATAGTTGGACTATATTTGGTGGAACCTACTTCATGTGCAATTATGATTATGTCTAAACTGTCCCTAGTCACAGTGTCATCAAGAAAGGATATCGATGAAACGGAAAGACTAGCATGTGGTCAACTTTCTTGGAAAGGGTCCAAGCAGTTAATCTCCTAAAGACTGAAGGTGGTGCCTTAAGCTTGACACATGGATATATCTGGGAGATATATTGGAGACCGCGGCAAGATAAACACTTGGTATAAATATCAATGTGTTAGTGTTTATCTTCATGCAATAAGCTTTGCGAATGTCCTCATACTTGAGATGCTAGTTGCCTTGTGTGGTACTATTGCTATACTTTGGGCCATTGCTATGCACTCATTAATTTAGGGTGCTACGGGTGATTACGGGTATAGTGATGACAGCACGTTGGTAGGCTGAGTAGTCGGAAAGAATCCATCGCTCTGGATATATTAAGGAGTTGTAACTGGCCACTTGTTGAAGTGATGATTGCCATAAACCTCTGATCAGAGTATGTGTTTGATAGAAATGGTTTCTAGTCAAACACACTATGGTAAAAGGCAATATACTTCGGTAACAAGTAAATAACTGGGATATCTTGGAGCAACCTTGCTATTAGTGGGTTAACACTTTAACCGAACCCAATAAACCAGATGGTACTAATATTAAAGAATGGAAGGAATTTATCGCACTGGATAATTATTGCATTAACCGGGATTAAGTCATAAGCATAAATAACGTTCCGAGTAATGGGGGATGGTAGACCCTTGCTAGAGGCGTACTACAGTCGTTTAAGGTAATCAAGTTCTATTCACGGTCTAGAACATCGAGCCAATGGTTCCATTAGAACACGGGTTGGTTAAGCCTTAACAGCTCAATACTTCGGGATCCTATAAGGTCACACACATTGGACCTTCATCGGACTAAGTAAAGAACTAATAGATTTATTCTATTACAAAAATATAACATGAATAATAATTGGATTATTGTTTAATTGGTTAAAATTGATTAGATCAATTTTGGATAGACCAAGGAATTTATTTTGACTGATAACTAATTAATTAGAGTCATAAATAAATTATAATTGATTAGATCAATTTTGGTTGGACCAAATTATTTATTTTGACTGGTAACTAATTTATTAGAGTCAAAAATAAAAATTTATTTGAAAGGATTTATAAGGAATTTTGCATTGATAAGTTGGAACCGAAAAGTATAAAATATTTTATACAAAGTTCAGTTACCGAAAAATGCGCAACCCTTATTCATGGGCTGCACAAAGGCAGCCCATGAAAAGTGGCGGTGTGTGATGTGAATTAACATATATATATATATATATATATATATATATATATATATATATATATATATATATATATATATATATATATATATATATATATATATATATATATGTTAATTAATGGGATGGGAGTAATACTCCCATCCCACATCGATGAAAGGGGGAGCATTTTTGCTCCCCCAAGCCTATATATAGGCTATTTCCTTTCCTTTCAAATAGTACCAAGCTCAAAGCATAAATCCTAAGCGAGATAATTAATCTCTCGGGTACTTGAGCAAGTTATTTTTGTGGAGCCTGAATTTATTCGGGCACCGCTAGTTTATATTTTTGGGTGAGGCTTTTAGAGTGGTCTAGCAACTACTCGAGGCTTCTTAGTTCTTCCTCCTGGGGAGGTTTTGGTTGGTGGGGTTCGTGTGGATACTGATAGAGGCTATCCTACGACTGGAGGCTTGTGCAAGAAGGTCCTGCAAAAGCACGCTTCAACTGGTAAGTTCTTTTTCTTTCTCTTTTAATTATTAAGTCTTTTTCTTTAAGTGTTTTTAGACTTAATAATTATGCTTAGGTTATTTTTGTATGCTTATTTTATTTTATGCTTAGGTTATAACTTAGAGTTATAACATGCTTAGTATAAAATAAATATGCTAGGATATAATTTAGAATTATGGTATGCCTAGTCCTTTAGCATGCTAACCTAGGTAGAGAATTATTTAGTTAAGGCTTTATTTAATTTATATGCAACTAATAGGAGTTCCTGGGACAGGGACAAAATTTTGAATTTCCGTTATGCCTCTTATGCATGTTCAATTTAACTATCAGTTCCCAACAAAGAGCACAATGAAGCATGTTAATAGCATTTGTGTTTTCACGCAATCTCTTATAATCATTTTCATCCCAAAAGCTCGAGGGCTTACGGGTGGTTAAACCATCTACCTCATGTGTAGGCTCATATGGACCATCTTTAATGGCTATCCGTGCCATCATGCTTTGAGCATGAATGACATTCTTCATCCGGTATTTCCAGAACGTGTAGTGTTCACCGATGAAGAGTGGAGGATGGGTAATAGACATACCCTCCGGAAGAAGCTGTGAGTTTTGGAAACTCATTTTGATTCTTAGATCAAAACACATGGACCTTTAGCTTGAGATGGTTAGATATCTAGTTTGAGCACTTACTCTGATACCACTTTTTGGTCCCTGTGAGGGTCTATATAAGGTCAGAGGAGGGTGAATGACCCTTTTTTGAGGAATTAACAGACTTTAAAAAGTCTTGTGTAGCTAGTTTGATGGCTTTCGGATGTTATGGATCCGAATGATGCAAATATAAAATATGATGCAAATATTAATAAAGAGTTAAAGAGAATCAAACACGATGATTTATACTTGTTCGACCCTACCTACGTCCAGTCCCTAAAGGTTCCTTCCTTTGAGCTTTTCCACTAGTGTGACTTCTTTCCAACTGGCAGAAATCAAGCCTTACAGTTTATCTCCAGATGGTACCCCCTTCTGGATTTAGGATATACCACTAGAAGCACCAAATCCAAACTGAGTCCTTTTGTCTTTAGCAGGATATACCACTTAGACTTCTATCCCGAATCTAAGCTGAGTCCTATAGGGAGATCCCACTTAAAGCACCTACTTCAAGCTATATCTCAATCTCACTACTCACCCAAGTAGGAGATCTTTTACACTTTGGTTTTTTAACAAGGGTTTTGGTTTTGGACTTTCTTAAGTTTATAACTCACTTAGGAATCCTTACAAACTTATTTTGAATGACTTGGTTCTTGGAGAGATTTGTGAATTTGATTGTTCTCTAGTAAGTTCTCTTGTATATGCTTTTTATGAAATCAACCAGCACCTTCTCAACTTGTGAAGCTTCCCTTTTATAGGCTTCCATCATAAATGTAGCCGTTATGGGTTGGTAAGCTATAATTAATCTTCATCATTGATCAGGTGAAATGTGGCACTTTTGGAGCCATTGATCAATCTGTTAGACAGTAATTTGATCTGTTTGAATCCTTGAGATTGAGGCTAAAAAGATGTCAATGATCTTTTTCCTTGTTTTTTAGTGTCACACCAACTTTCATACCATTAGCTTTTTGGTGTGAGCTCCATGCGCCTCCTTATTGGTCTAGGTGAAAAAGGTTGTTTCCTTTTTCTGTCCGGTGTCAGTCCTTTTATCCTTACTCTGAAATATGTGAGCTGTCTCTTTTGTCTTATTAATGGGGGAAGGATCTTTGACTTTGTAGACCAAAAAGTTAGAGGGAAAAGTTATCTTTCAAACTTTTCCCATTGTCTTGATATATGAGTCTCTCGGATGTTTTCAGACTCAACATTTTTAGATCTGTCTTTATCCGGATGCTTAGCAATCTGTTCTTCTAGATGCTAGTTTTGGAGTTTTAAAGTTTGTTTCCTTTCCAAACTTTAACCTGATCATTCCAGTATATGCTTAGGTAATTGTAGTCTTCAATGGATGTCCTTGTACCTGGATCTTGATCGGATGCTTTCATTTAGATATTGGAGATACTTGGTTTAAGTTTTTATTTCTTTCAAACTTTATCCGAATATTTTAGTTTAATTTAGATTTCGGATCATTGTTTTTCAACAGAAACATTCGCCAGCTTACGAACCATGGTGTTCAAATTCTGTGTAGCCATAGAAGGAGTCGAGGCCAGAATTAATCCCAAGGAGGATCTCGAAGAAGATCCTAACGAAGATCCCAAGGAGGAGCCTAAGGAAGATCCTGTAGAAGACCCCGAAAAGGATCTAGAAGAAAATTCTGTTGATGATATCCCAGCTCAACACGCACCAAAATGGATCTTTGAGCCACAGCCTTTTAAAGATTCAGATGAGGAAGTGGAAGAATCTGTGGACTCCAGTAAATCAAATCACGAAGATGAAAGCGAGGTAGATAATTTGGGGTATGAATCAGAATCCTTTTCAAATGACGAGCTAAATCACTTAGCGGGAGATTTCGAGTACGAGGCTCCGCATGATGGTTGATTATAATGGAGCCAAGAGCTAAGCCTCCTCTCTAGAGCATGACTCCCCGGGCACCTTATGGTCTGCAGTAAGTGACTATTCCAGAGACTTTACGGACTTTGACTCAGATAGCGAGCGTATCATTAATATGATTCGAGATAAGGGGCAAGAACCTTCTCAAGAGTACATCATGGACAGAATCCATGCTGAAATGAATTGGCCTGGGCTATTTATCGCATTTGGAACCCAGATCTAGGCGAGGTTTACCCCATATTCTATGACTGAAGCATAAGGCCACGCCCTCACATCCGTGAATTCGTGTAAATGATGAACAATGGATACAACTACTATGCCTACTGGCCCCGAGAGGTTCCGCTGGACTCTCTGAGAAAAGGCAGTCGTTTGGTATGAAGGGCTGATGTTTTACCAGAAATCATTTTGGAATGTTTGGCTAAGCAATTCATCGACTAATTCACATGGGTCGACCAGCCAGAAAACTCAACCCCTGAGTTAGACAGGCACGAAAACCCCTTACGATACTGGGAGCGGGAAGCAACCAACGCTATCTGTCCGACATCAATGGAACCAGCTAGAGAATACCTATGGTACATGAATAAATATAACGATAAGCAAGTCGCCTATGATGATGCGCCAAGTATGTTTGATGAAGGAGAGCCATCTGACGGAGCCTCTTCTTCCATTCATATAATTAGGCAAGAATCCAATCATGTCCTATACTAAATCCTATAAGAGAACCCTGTCATTCCAGAAAAGCAGCCTAAAAAAATTCCATTCATGCAATGTCCTTTTACTACTAAAACACCAGCCCCCATGAACAAGCCTATTGACTTGGCAGAGATACCACGTGATGAGGATTTTGACGATTTTGAGGTCTTCGAAATAACAAACTCGCCAAACCGAGAAGTCAGTCCTATCACTGGACTAGTAGCCCTAACTGCACCAAGAACTGAGCCTCTGATACCTCCTACTTTTATTAAGCCCTAAGAACAGATAGAAAGCCCAATTGTGGATCAACTAAAGGCCACTACAACTAAGATGAGTATCTAGGACCTACTCCTAGGTTCTCGAGATCATAGGCTTGCTATCGTCAAAAATCTTATAGAAATTGAAACATCTCCCTTAGCATCACCAGAATAAGTCTATGCACTACTTAAAAGCAAGACTAGCACTGTTATCCCCGACATCATCTTCTCAAGCTTAGATTTACCCGACGAAGGCATTTGCTATAACAAGGCTCTCTACTTGAAGGGTAGTGTTTTTGGGTGCATCATGCCCGTTATAATGGTCGATGATGTTCATCGCTGAATGTCTGCCCTAAGGATATTTTGCCAATCCTAGGACTAATCGAGAGGGACCTGAAGAAATCCACCACAGTCATCAGGCCTACAATAACTCCAAAAGGACCATTATTGGCACATTCAAAGTAGAAGTTACTATTGCCAAAGTCTCATCCATAGTACTTTTCATAGTCATAGATATCCCAGTAAGCTTCTCTATGCTTTGGGAGGGGTTCTATCCACTCTTCACCAGAAGATCAAGATCCCATTCAGTGGAAAGATCGTCACTCTAAAGGTTGATGAGTCTTCAATAGTGGCAGCACTAGACATGGGGAAAAGCCATATGAAAGGATTTACCATAGCCATAATTGGGCAAGAATCAAACAAGCAGTAAGAGGTGCACTATGGCTTATGGATTCAGGGATACATGTAAAAGCACCACACTCTTGGCAAGGGACTAGGTGCCCATAAACAGGGAATGCCGACTTCAATATAGGGGCAAGGGAGTGAAAGCCCGTAGGAATTAGCTATATAGGCCCCTAGAAGAATCTCCCACAAGACAGTCTTTTAGAAGAAAATGCAACAGCTCTACAATGGGGCACCTACGCTTGCCACTCACCAGGAAAAGACGGTTCCAGGGTTTAAGATTTTCTCAGATATGGTCAGCTATAGTAAGCATGCTGGGGGTGCCATAACCTACATATTAAAAGGAGCGAGTCATCACCCGAATGCAGGGGCAATCCGAGGTTAGATTAAGTTTAATGAACAGATGTACCCAAAGAAGGTCAAGAAGCTGAGCAAAGAGGAGCTGATCCTCGACACCCTACCTAAACACCTTCAAGTGCAACTCAAGATAGTGGAAGAAGTGAAGAGCAAGGGAGGTAACTTATGGCAAACCATCATGGACATAGTCACAACCATGAAAGATGATGAGGATATCTTATTAAAGCCGGCTGCTATAGGGGAATCATTCGATGTGAAGCCAGACCCTACCGATCAGGATGATTCTTTTATTTCTGTTTCCAGTTTGTTTGAAATGGATAATTAATTTATAATGATAATAAGATGAAGAACTTTTCTTATTTGGATTGTGTTTCTCATTACGATTCCATGCATCCATTCCAGCATTCATCTAGCATCTTTAACATCAATAATGATATTACAAAAAAAAATTAACTTAAATACGGAAGAAGATCCAAAAATTGTATACATTTCCAATCAATTACCCATTGAGCAAGAGAGAGAATTAATAAAAGTATTGAAAAATCACGTTTTAGCCTTCGCTTGGTCTCTCAAAGATATGCCAGGCCTTGATCGATATATCACCGAGCACAAGATCCCCATGAACCTAAAAATTCAGCCGGTGAAACAAAAGATGCAAAGAATGCACCCAAAATGGGCAGAAAAGTTTAAAGCAAAAGTAGCCAACCAGATTAAGGCTAATTTTGTTGAGGTTGTTGAGTACCCCACTTGGCTGTCCAATGTAGTTCCTGTACCTAAGAAGAATGGCGACGTCCAAGTTTGTGTAGACTTCCAGGACTTGAATAAGGCCACACCTAATAACGATTTCCCACTACCGCACATCGATGTTTTAGTAGACAGCGTATCAAGAGCAGCCATGTATTCCTTTATGGATGGATTCTCAAGATATCACCAGATCCTCATAAACGTAATAGACAAATTCAAGACTGCGTTCAACTCAAAATAGGGGACCTACTATTTTAGGGTAATGCCTTTTGGACTCAAAAATATAGGGGTAACTTACCAATGACATTGCTATATGACTTGATCCATAAAGAAGTCAAGGTCTATATAGATGACGTGCTTATGAAATCCGCTATGCCAGAGGAGCACCCGGCAGTGTTAGAGCGATTCCTCACAAGGATAGAGAAATACAATCTTTGTTGTAACCCCGAAGAAATGCATATTTAGCGTCACATCAGGCAAGTTACTGGGGCACATGGTTAGCAAAAGAGGTATAGAGATAGATCCTGATAAAGCTAACACTATTAGAGAAATGCCTGTGCCAAAAATCGAGAAAGAAGTCAGAAGTTTCTTGTGGTCCATACAATACGTCAGTCGCTTTATAGCACGGTTGACTACCACATGGAGCCTATCTTTAAGCTCTTGAGGAAACAGCAGCCAGTAGAGTGGAATGACTAATGTCAGGATGCCTTTGATAGAATTAAAGCTTACCTATTGAACCCTTTAGTGCTGAAGCCGCCAATTCTCAGAAAGCCACTCATTCTCTACTTAGCAATAGAAGAGACATCAGTGGGGGCCATGTTGGTTCAAGAACATGAAGATAAGAAGGAACACGCGGTTTATTACCATAGCAAGAAATTGCTAGAATATGAAACCCTATACACCATTATGGAGAAAACTTGTTCCGCCATGGCCTGGCTCATCAAGAAGCTCAAGCATTACTTTTAATCATACAGGATCCAAGCAGTCGTGAAAGTGGATCCAATGAAGTATTTATGCCAGGCTCCCTCATTAACTGGAAAGCTGGCCAAGTGGCTCTTGCTACCATCAGAATTTGATATCGAGTACGTCACTAAGAAAACCATCAAAGGTAGAGCAGTAACTGAATTTCTAGAAAATCAACCACTCAAGGGAGGAGAACAGGAAAACCTAGAGTTTCATGACAAAAGTTTCGCAACCACTACGGAGAATCCTAAAAAATGGACCATGTTCTTTGATGGCGCCGTTAACAAGTGAGGGGCTGGTTTAGGGGTCATCATCACAACACCTGACGGAGCACTCATACCTCTGTCAAAGCGATTGGAATTTCTTACCATAAATAAAGGGGCAGAGTACGAATCTCGTTTATTTGGGATGTCTGCCCTAATCACTCTCAGGGTAGTCAAGGTAAAAATCATCGGCGATTTAGCTTTGGTCATCAAGCACATCACAGGCGACTGGAAATTAAAGGAGGAATCCCTCAGACCTTACTTTGAGGCTATACGGAGAAAAGCGATAATGTTCAGTGAATGCGAATTTCTTCACATGCCCCACGAGGAAAATTAAATGGCAGATGCATTAGCTACTCAAGCCTCTATATGGTAAGGGCCCCAAAAGCAGCCAATCAAGCCTCTTATTATGGAGACAACCCGAGCTCCATATTACATCCACATGATAAATGACGCCATAAATAAGGAAGACCCTAGTACTCTGACATTGTCAAGTTCCTCGAAAATGGTGAATTTCTGGTTGAGGCTATGGATTTCGAGAGAAATATGCTGAGAAAGCTAGCTATGTAATTCTGCATGGTTAAAGGAAATCTATTCAAGAGGTCCTCCGATTGCCTATTATTAAAGTGTCTAGCCCAACCGGAAGCTGGAAGGGTAATGAAAGAGGTACATTCAGGAGACTGCGGTCCACACATGAAAGATGTCATGATGATAAAGAAGATCCAAAGAATGGGATACTTTTGGCTAACCATGTTGGCTGACTGTATTCAAGAAGTAAAGACTTGCCATGCTTGTCACATATACGGGGATGTGAGCTACTTACCTCTGACAACGTTGCAAAGATTGATGACGCCTTCTCCATTCTCAGCCTGGGGCATCGACATCATCGGCGAAATAAGACCATCTTTGACTAATGGCCATTGGTTTATTATAGTGGCCGTCAATTACTTTTCCAAATGGGTTGAAGCAGAATCATACATGAACATCACGGCTAAGAAGATGGCTCGGTTCATTCGATGATATATCCTTGCTAGGTACGGCATTCCTCACCACATAGTAAGTGACAATAGCGTACAGTTCCAAGGAGAAATAGCCGACCTTATTGAGAAGCACTGGATTGAGCACCATCGCTCATCACCCTATCGCCCTCAAGCCAATGAAGCTGTAGAAGCGGTTAATAAGTCAATCAAGAAAATCCTCTCCAAGATGATTTCCAACTACCGAGATTGGGTAGATCATTTGCCCTATGCCTTTTGGGGATATAGAACTAGTGTCAAAACCCCTACGGGTCAAACTCCTTTTTCTCTCGTCTTTAGGATAGAGGCGTATTACCCATTTAAATGGAAATTAAATCTTTACGCATAGCTCTTAAAGCCAGACTTCTCAAAGATGAATGGGCAAAAGCAAGACACGAAGAATTGATCCTGATTGATGAAAAATGGTTAACTGCACTAGAAAATCTACAGTTGTACCAACAGCGTATGGCTAGGGCGTACAACTAAAAAGGGCAAGACCAACCTCTAAGAACGGGTGATTTGGTCTTAAAGTAGTCTCGTAAAATGCATATGGATGCTCAGGGCAAGTTTCAACCAAACTAGGAAGGTTAGTACGTAGTAAGAATGACTCTCAGTAAAGGAGCAGTGAAAATCTCAGACCTAGATGGCAATGAGTTCAAGAATTCGGTTAATCGTGACAAGCTCGTGACACGCTGAAGTGCTATCTCATGTAAGAAAAATGATACAAAGGTCTGTCAAGAGCTAGTGAGGGCTCTTGGGCAAAAATAAAGACCCCAAAATAAAAGAGTGAAGCCTTAGGTAAAATCCATTTGGAACCTTCGGCAATGGTGGGCATTTCTTGTGGATAAATACCATTTACCCTTCCTATTTAAATAATATCTATAGTAGTAACATATTCATAGTATTAAATGAGTGTAATAAATGGAAATTGCGAATTGTTTAATGAAACACGCATTCAAACAACATCATCTCATCTTTATTACACATAAAAAATACATTGTAAACAACAAATAGAAAAGACAAGGATGAACGACGAGGCCTAAAGCCTTATTCTCCCACGGGAACTAGAGACACAAGATGGTAAGCTTAAAGACCCTCAAGAAAGTTGCAGAGTCTCTGTGTCTCAATGAGCCTCTCTCTAAGGGTAGGAAGCCCACAAGTACCCACTACCTAGATACGATAAGCTTCAATAGGATGAATGTTAAAAGGCATGAAGTAGTTTATCCCCACCTGAATGCGACTGGTCCACCTCACGTCATGATGATAGACTCGAGTATAGGAAAGCTTTGAGCCAATCAGGATGCACAGGGATGCAGGAAACCTCTGAGAATGGTTGTACTACATGCACAAGTGATCAAGACAGTAGGTGGTGATCTCAGAGAGGCCAATGAGGACCACGCTGCCTCTAGCGACATCAGTAGTCGCATGCGTTATACCCCATAAAGGGCAAACCCAACGAATATCCTTAGTAGCTCGGCTACCCATAAAATCAACCCACTCCTCGACAGTGAAGTCTCTATGTGGACAATTGCTAATATGAACTATGGAGCCCCGCACCCAGTAGGCCTTTAGATGATAATCCATGCTTATGGGAACAAACAACACGGAAAGCTTGACCCAAAGCCAAAGCTACAAAAGCAACAAAACAAATGAAAAAAAAGAAAATAAAAAAATAAAAAAAAAGAAAAGAAAAAGATAGCATTGAAGACCTGAAAAGGCGGTCCAGACAAAAATTAAGGCAAGCCTGATGAATTGAAAACCCTAAAGGGTGGTTCATGCAAAATAAAGGCTCAACTAAAAGTTAACTGAAGAAAAAGCCTGCTGCCCCTAGTAGTAACTTCGGTTCCATAACAGGTAGTGCGCACAAAGATCAATATCTTAGCTAAACTCACTATAATTGGAGATTTCCTCTCCAGCATCTGATCAATGACAATCAGGAAGGCAAAACTACAAACCGTAGTAGGAACCTCGTAAGGGAAGACCCCTAACAAAAGTAGACAAATGAGCGGGAGCCAACTCGCGTCATTAGGGGAAAGTCCCCTGACTATTTTGAAAGCCACATCCAACCTCAAGCCCTCATCACAAATCAATCGACACCTGTCGAATCATTGTACCTGAAAATGATCCATCAATGGATCAGAGAACTTAGGACAATGCGTCAGAATGGTTGAGGGCATGTTGGCTGAAGACCTCAGAAGCCCATAGAATTGTTCATACAAGGGGCATAACTCATGCTCTCTAGAATGGAACACATTTTTGATAGGGTCCCAAAACCTGGCAGCAGCTTGAATCATGTTGTCCTTGATAAAAATACGATAGTATTCCTTCATATGCGCCAAACCGTAAACCCCGAGATGGTTCCAACTGTCAGAATTCTTCAGATAAACATTCAAATTTGCGCGAAAAAGAATGTAGTTCCCCATGGCAAAATCTCAAAGAGTGGTAGTTCACTATACGTAGTTTATGGGGCAATCCACTAATATCTGGCAGATTACCCCAATAAACTCAATCAATAACAAAAGAAAGCACAAAGCGAAGGAATAAAGGGAAAAACTCTTATTCATAAATAAAAATGTGTTCATACAAAAAAAAGGGGCGCTGCGAATGGCCCATAAAGAAAGAAAAACAACAAAAAGAAAAGCATATCTAGTACTGAGGAAAGAATTTAGAAGGATCGCGTTGTCCCTGCTGCAGCTGTTACTGCAGGTCGTCTATCTGGAGCATCCCCAATAGACCCTGAAGTCGATAGATCTCAAACTGCAACATTTTAACATAGATCATTCATATGCATTTCATGACATACCATGCATAATCAGTAAAGTATTAAAATAAAAGGGATCGAACGTACCGCCATAATAGAATTTTGGTTCATCATAAACTGCTGCTGCCCTTGAATATATCCTTAATCGGAGATGCTATTAGCAATGGGGACCTACAAGAATGAAAGATTGGGAACAAGTCAAAATCATCACGATCCGTGATTCTAAGAAAAGAATAGAAGAAAAGGCAAAATAAGCTCACATAAGTGGTATCGGCCGAATGGAATGCAACCGGATGCTCAGGATCCAGATAGGGCAGAATCACCGACATATAGGTACTCAGGTCAGGATGGTACATTAGAGATATGGGTAGCTGATACTGAAACCCCCGATGTCCCTCTACCATCGCCAGACCTTGAGATGGGACAAATGATATGGAAGAGCTACCCATATGAGCCGAAGTAATTGCAGGTCTCTTCCTACCCTGGTGATCCTACAAAGACGACAAGGCAAAATCATCATAACAATAAAAAGATAGAAAAAAATTCAAGCCAGTAAAGAAGGCATACCGTCATCTGGATAGCCTCAGGTGACCTTGCTTGGCTGCTAGGGGCAGAAGTCAAAGGGCCATCATCCTTAGAAGGATTATGAAAGTTCGACTCAGGCTCGACAGGAGTGGGATCCATCTCCAACCATCCAAGCAGCTGCGAGGGGTAGAACTCCTCGTATCCCTTGACCCACTCCAGGAAGGAGCTAGGCAAATCGCCAGAGGCCAAACTCGCGAAGTCAGGTGAGCTATGTGGCCAGAAAATCCAATGGGGCACCTCCAGAGGGATAGAATGCGACCTGGGAGGGAGCTGCTAACCCTGAATTTGCTCTCTCATGTACCACTCCAGAGAGAAAGAAGTCTCTATGATCAGTTAGGTGTTCACAAACTCCCCAGCTCATCTCATGACCTCTGGCTAGTAAAGATCATAACCCTAGGGCTGTGTCTTGATCTGTAAGAAACAAAAGACCAAACAATGATACCAGGATTGTAGCAGATATAGCAATCAAAGCAAATCAAAGGATTATAAAGCATACCCTCTTCAAAGACAGATTGCGAAGGTGAACGGAAAGCACAGATTGAGACTCCATCTCCCAACCTCGCCAGTAATGCGGCAGTCGAGGACAAAATGGGAAGCTACCACCTCGTACGAGCTTGGTCGTTGGGAGGATCCCCATCTCAAAAAACCAGATCTATAAAGAAGATAAAAGAAATCAGAGTGCCAAAAGACAAGCCAGGAATACTCATAAAGAAGAAAAAGAGCTAAGTTCTTACATAGATAATATGGAGGCAAGACTTAAACTTGCCGATCTTATTCCTCACACACTAGTCAAGGGCCCAATGACCTAATGCAGCTCAACCCGCGACATACTCATAAAATGGGTGGGGTCAATCAAAGCAGGCAGAATGTGGAGATTCACAATCCAACCCCTAGTGGGAAAACACAGCCATGACAGAGTAGCGGCCATAAAAGCTCTAGCCTCACAGGAGGAAGTCAAATGTCTTCTATCCCTAGTAGTCTGAAAGGTCATAATTTTCTCGTAAGAGATTCTCCCAGGCTTATCCCTATAGTAGCCAATCAAAGCCTCGATGGTTTCCACATTGAAGTTGTGGTAAGTAAAGCAAGCATTGAAATGAATCACATTGCAATGAAAATGGAGACCTGTGATGGTGCAGTAATCTAGTGGAGTGATGGTATACTAACCACAATGGAAGTGGAAAGTATCGGTGGTTTCGGACCACCTGCTTAGAATGTAGGTAGAGGTATCGGTTGGGATGTACTGATACTTGTGATGCCTCATGTACTTGCAGTTCCTCACCATCCTCCCCAAGGATGTCTCATTGATAATGGCCTTAGCACCAGGAGATAGCACCTTATACCACTTATGGAAGTGGGTAATGATAGCGACCTCATGCTTGGTTACCTGAAAAATGCACATACATATATCACACACTAACTATCGATAAATTACACGATTATCAAAAAATCATTGCATTAAATAAATCATTGTAAAAAATAAACAAGCAATAAAATGGATAAGTTATTGCGAAAAATAAAAGCAGCAGTATGGCTTACCAAAATTCGAGAAAGATGATCAGAAGACTTCAAGGCAGGCGGAATGAAATTCCCCGAACGGATCCCATGATACATCCAGTTCGGCTGAAGCTCATACAAAGCTTCGGTAGAAACCTCGGGTAATTCCACTTGCTGGCCATCGATAAGCACATTCTGAGTAATCACTTAGATGGCTGGCAGATCCAAGCGGATAATATAAAGCTTCAACCATATGGACACCTCGCAAAATTTGAAAAGAAGGGGAAAAAAGGGTTAGAAAATGAAGGAAATCATCATCGGAAATGGCTAGGAAGCGAAAAAAAATTCGAAGAAAGGGAGTAAAACCAACAAGAGAGAAGAAGAAAAAATGTTTGGGCGGAGAAAATGGGAGCCAAGCTGCTATTTTTATAGACAGCAGGTAATTAGCTCGTTGGCTAATTACCTATTCAGTTATCACGCGTTTACGCATAACGGCTATAAAAGTTAGCGTTATATAGGTAATTAGCCTGCCGGCTAATTACGTATATTTTGAAAAAGTTTTCAATTTTGCATATTTCATCCATTTTCTGCATTGTTTTCAAAACGAGCGGACCTAAAAGCTGTTCTTACACAGTCACTCATGCATTAAGCATCCAAAAATATCTATTCCTGGTCAATTTTAACCTCATCCAACTCATTAATAAATTTTTAATCGAAGGGGCAAAATATATTTTGTTTCAAAATTTGTTGATTAAAAATATTTTACCTTATTGCATTTCACATACACGGTTTTGTTTTTTTGGCATATGATAAAATTTCTAGCACAAAATTTATGTATGTGAGGGGCAAACTGTTAGCACAGGTCCGTTCCGGCCCGATGAGGAATAATGCCTATTTTGTTCAGTGACCAAACAAAACAGCCAAAAAGGACCGAATTATCATCCAAAATCTGAAATTCAAAAATCTACATTCCAGGGAAGCTCCAATTTAGCATTTTCTACTAAAAATCAAAAAGTCAAAGTTTAGTCAAACATAGGTAATCCTCCCACCGGGTAATTACCTATCTATAGCAAAAAAAAAATCAAATCTTATAGAGATCTGGCAACATTTTATAGGATCTGATGTAAAATCTTGTCAGATAGGTAAGTAGCCTACTGATTAATTACCTATGTAATTAGCCCGTCGGCTAATTACCACCCTATTATAAACACGGGGTCACCCCCCACCATTTCAGTAGAGACGCAAATTTTGCAAAAATTCTAAAATTACCTTTGTGTCCTTTTTCAGTTCCGGGAATTCAAAAAGCCCTAAAACTCTTTCAAAAGGCTCCCAGGCTCGACCTCCATCACCGACACTCAGTATAAGCTCAGTCTTTGATCTTTTTAGATCAAGATCCCATAATGATCTTCGGTCTAAAAACAACCTAGATTTTATATAACCTATCAAAATAATCCAAGATTATAGTCATAACTTGGGTTAAATCTATTTTCCAACCAAATCACGACCCCTGATAACTTTGGTCCCGCACTGGCTCTCAAGTCATCATAGACAGATGAAAAGGTAAACTGAGGGTAATCGGCTCTAAGCCCAACTTTAAAATTCATTAAAATCCATTTTTATTAATTTATTATTGCACATTGCATTTCATTTCTCCGGTTAAGTGAGCTACTGGAGCCACTTAAACTATACTATGTGTAAATAAGCTCGCAGGTATGGATGAAACATCCAGAATGTGAGGAAACTCTATTCAAGTTTTCGGGCCAAGACCCAGACGCTGCCGTTACTCTGCCAAAATCTCGGTAGAAAATATCTATTTATTATGCTGTTATAATGCTTGTTTTATTTCTCAAATTTAATTCTTAAATAAAGCCGTTGTAGTGCAGAAATTACCACAAATTCTAAAGTTCTAAAATTAATCCAAACAATTTGAACAATATGAGTAACTATCATGTCCGAACACAGAATCCCATTCTCTTTTTGGTATAAAAATCCCATTTTGGATCAATATACCACAATTTCCGGTAGAGCTGAACTCGATGGTGACTCTATTTTATTTTTAAATAAAGTAAGAACGCTTTATTTTAAAAATATCTTTCCTAATAAAATGCGTAAATATATTTCTCAAATATAATCACATTTTTGGCCTACAAAGCCACCACATTTAAGAAAACTAGATTTTCTAAAACCAGACCTAACGCCGTGATTTCCTTAAACCGATTTGTGCCCCGCGTGCTAACCCATTTGAGAACCCGCTTTCCCGCTCACACCGATGAAATGGGAACAATCGACAAGTGGTGGAAGGTGATAAATAAGAATGTCCCTGTACTTTGAGCTGCATCGATGAGACAGGTTTTGGAGGCTTAGTTCGGATTCTGCCAACGATAATGCCCAAGCTATCTCACTCGGCCCTTACAACACTTACTGAGAGGTGGTTAGAAACCACCCACACATTCTATCTCCCAATTGGTGAGCTTACTATCACCCATTCGGATATTATAGCTATGACCGGACTGCCTTAGACCGATGAGGTCATTCACTTTGATGTTTTTATGGCGAATCACCGAGGACCCATGGTGAAACGGGTGACTAAGCTCTTTAGGGTGAAGCCCCAGTTAGGGCGTCTTTCATATGGGGAGCTGTGCAAGTTCTGGAAAAAGAAAAAGATGGTCCTCGAGTTATAGAGAGAAGCTTGTATCCGTTCCTTTGTTATTTCACTGTTGATGGTGCTATTCTTCCCGGTTTCCACTAGCAAGGTGAATTACGGGCTGATTTCTATGGTTGAGGATGTGGCGGCAATAAATGAGAAGAATTGGCCGAGGTCCATCCTCACCCAGATATATCGCGGGTTAGACACTAGGGCTAAGAAGAAGGACAAGGTCTTTAGATTGAGCCACTTGCTCGTGCAAGAATGGCGTTGATCTTGCTATTTCCAATCTTTCTTATTGTTGTATTTTGGGCCTTTTGGCTATTTTCTTTATCAATTTGAACTGACTGACTTTTGTTTGTATAGGCCTAGGCCTTTGAGTATGAGATCCTTCCTGCCGTGGCTTTCTTGATGACGGTGCCAGATGACGTACACTTCCTTGCCCTCTGGTATGGAAGTATCGGGGGTTTTTGTAGGTGGAAGACTGGCTATAGGGTGGTGTTGCGGCATTTGAAGATAGGCATGGTAAGCGATCTTCCAACTTGCTTCCATTCCTGTCTAAACTTGAACAAACTATTAGTACAAATGTATATTATTGACTTATTCTGTACTTATAAAACTTGTTCTGGTTGGATTGTGCAGGTGAAACTGGACCCATTTGAGGAGGAGTCCAATTTGGCAGCCGTTCTCAAGGTGAGGAGAGAGGTGGATGACAGGCGGTTCTTGATAGAGTGCCCTTTGTCCTTAAAGTGGTAATTGGGCGAGAGAGTGGGTGGATGGAGAGATGTCTTGCCCCTTGCTAGGTCCATGCCTCCGGTTCCCCTGATGGGTTTATGGTAGACTCATTTGACCATTATAGTTGAGGCCAACAAGGCTGATTATATAGAGGGAAATGGTCGAGTGGTCGAAAGTGTGGCCGGTGCCTATGGTGACTTCACGGGGCAATTGCTTCCCCTTTATCCTCACATCCATATTAATGGAACTATCACCTTTCACAATAAGAAGAGGGAACCGAGAGCCCCAGGTGAGGTTAGTGAAGGTGAGAGTAGTGAGGGTGAGGAGGAGGATGATGATGACGACGACGATGAGGATTATGACAATGGTAGCAATGGCATTGGCGAGGTACCGGTTTATGAGGGATATCATTCCTCTGAGGTAAAACACCGTGCTTATTACATACATCTATATATGATCCAGGACTGACACTTGCATTTGCCTTTTCCCTTATTGCGTGATACGTCTAGGCACCTGACAAGAAGAGGAGTCGACATGAGTCTAGTGGAGTGCTCAGTCGAGGCAGGCTTGAAGATATTGGTATGGTGGAGGGGCACCTTTCAACTACCTTGGAGGAGTCCTTCTTACTCTTAGGCCCGAGGTGCGACTTTGGCATAAGGAATGTGACTCCCCGTTGCCCATTACGTGGATTTTATGCCTCCATATACTACTCATGTAATCTTTTCAAAAATATAAACTTGCTTCTTTAAGTGCATGCGGTTTTTCTTTTTGAAATCATCCACTTGATTTCCCCTTCTTTAAATTTTTTAGGTCCCTCGGAGAGAAGCGGAGCGGATAGCGGGGAATGCCCTTGCACTCCAGGATACTCTGGTTTCTTAGACCTTATTCGCCAACGTACCTGTATGTTTGAATGATGTCTTGATACTAATTAATGCATGCATGAATGTTATGGATGATATGGGTTACTATTTTATTTTTAGGAATTTATGGCAATCTCTATCTGATGTCGATCGGGCTTAGGCAATGTACCGAAATGAGGTAGCTGCAAACCAAGAACTCAGGCACTGTGCTGCTGATTTGGAGCAACAGCTGTATGCTACTATATAATAAAGGAGGAGCAAACTCAATATGGACCCACATTTTAACCTGAAGCTAGCTGCAAGAAGAAGGCAGCCAGTCGATGCCCTACTGCTGAGCCCGTGGGTTCATGGAGCATTTCATTAACTGAGGGTAGGATGGAAGAGGATGATGAAGATGTTTTCAACCACTATCTTGTGGACAAAACAGAGTTTTCATCTCATTACCTATGTCACATTGGGGTTTTGGTTTGCGGTTTGATTACTTTGAACTTGTTTTTTGGTTTGACTTTGAGTGATTTGGATTTGATTTGTTTACGCTTAAGCTTGGATGTTCGGAATATTTATGCCTTCGGGATTTTGATTTCTGAATAAAATGGGCGTTCGGCTTTGAACTATTTTTAGAGATAGATTACGGGATTTTTACAGTTTATGTACAGGTCTGGAAAGGCTGAGATAAGTCTGGAAATCATTGGAAATAGTATCATGCCACCAGCTGCTTCATTGATGTCGCCTACAATTATGCCTATGCCGCCGCCGGCATGATCCAAATCGCCGGCGACCTCACCTTCCAGAATAATGATTTCTTTCATCTTCCCTTATTTCCTTTTTATTATTTTCTTTTTTTCTCTTTTGACTCAAACTTTTGCATAGACTGCCCCTAGAGGTTTTCAATCTATCGAGCCTTGTCTTAATTTTTGCCCGGACCGCCCTTTTCGAGTTTTCAATCCAGCAGACTTATTCTAACTTTTGCATAGACCTGGATGTTTTTAGTCTATCCGGATTTATTATCTTTTTTAATTGAATCATTGATGAGCTCTGAGTACCTCTATTAAGTTAGCTTGTAATGTTTCCACCATTTGGCTGCCATCCATTCATACAATCACAAGTATAAAGATTTTAGTATGAAAGATCTTTCACTAAATGAATTTAATCAGAGTACAAGATGTTGGGGATCATTTCCATTAATTAAACTCCTTGTGTTAACCAGTCTTTATATATTTTCAAGTTAACATCTTACTGTTTTTCTCTCATGCCCTAATTTTTGCCTGAATTGCCCTTTTTGGGTTTTCAGTTCAGCGGACGATTTTGTAAAGAGATACCATAATTTTTACACGGCCAGTTCGCAGAATACCAACCATCGGGTGCTACCCTAATTTTTGCCCGATCAGTGGAAGACCGAAAGGCGGGTGATTGTCATATTTATTTTTTATGTGGTGCTGCTTTTCTAATTTATTTTTTTATTTGGATATGATAACTCTTAAGCCCATCTCGGCCGATCAGGTTGATGAACTCGCTCTCGCCCATGCTCATGATCTTAATTGCCTCATTCATTCGGTACTACCTTTGACCACACGATGGCTTTCCCAATTTGGTCTGAACTTCTCCTTGGTGTCGATGTTAGAAAGTTCCAGATGCCTTAATGCAAGGTCTATGACTTTTGGTGAGGGTATTAGGTATCTGACTTGGTGTTGTGCGCTCGGCCGTGCCTTTGTAAATTATCTAAGGCTCTTGGTGTCTGTTCGACTATCACACTAGATTACTCAATTCATTCTAACCTTCAAAGTGACACTGGGTAACCCTACTTCAATTTTGGTTGGCTATATTACATGGATTTTGGTTTGTGGGAGTTTTGGTGCTTGAGAAGCGCCTTTTTAACTGGTTCGCTTACCACTCTGATCTCTCCTTTAGTCTGTGGTTTGTACGGCCCTTCCTGGTTAGGCCTGAATTTTCCCCTTGCATTGGTGGCAGAGGGTTTTAACTGTTTAGAACTAGATCTCTGACTTTTAGGGGAAACTTTTAGTGTCTAACCTAGTTATTGTGGGTTTGAGCTATGTGATGTCGGTTCATCGAGAGATTGTCTACAGCTCTTAATCCCTGTTCATCATATTCGATTGCTTCAAATCCTGCCTAAGTCCATTTAGATTCTTTTTGTTTAGTTTCTAATGTGACCCTCAGAGAGCATGCTTGAGTTTTGATTGGAAAAAACCACTTCCATTCTATAGACCAGGGAGAACGGAGTTTGACCGATCGGGGCATGGACACTCATGTGGTATCCCCAAATGGCAATAGGTAGTTTGTCAGCCCAATCTCTATAACCGGCTATCATTTTCATTACCAATTTATTGGATGTTTTGACAGCACCATTGGCTTATGGTCTATACTGAGAAGATCTGTGATGCTCCCATACTTTATGTTCCCGGTGGTGGTTGCCCCCCCTTAAGTCGTGCCAGGTGAAGGAGTTTTTCTCTGTGAGTTTGGTCATTTCTTGGTGGTAACATTGGTGTAAGGTTTGGTTTGTTTTAGAGCTACGGTGTTTATCAAGGCCAGAGTTTATCGATCAATGCTTTGATACTTCTTCAGTAGTTTTGAGGTTGTTGAGTTAACTCCAGAAGGGATCAGACTTCTTTTTTTATGATGTTTGGCAATCTAATTATCGATCTTGGCCATATCTAGTGGGCACGACCAGGTGAAAGCGTTATCATGGTATTTAAGCACTTTATTATCTCACATGTGTTTTAGCAGGAGTTAAATTATTGGAAATGATTACCACTCGGGAGATTCCATTTGTACTCAAATTAATTTCATGTAGTAAAGCATCTTGAATACCAAAAGTATCATGCGTATGTTCATATGAATGCGTGGATCAATTAGGCAAAATGTGACATATGTAACAAAAGGGAAGGTTGCTCGAGGAGCTGAGAGTTACAGACACAACATTGTTCAGACTGAAAGCATAAAGAAATCTAAAAGATTACAAATCAAGGCTTTTCATCCTCCATAAGTGGAGAGTCTTCATTATTGATGCTGGAGGCGAGCTAAGTCTCATTCTGCTTGCTACTTGGTGAGGCATCCCTCACTTGACTCGACTCCCCCGTGAGGACCTTGGTGAACTACCTCATGGCATTGATCATTGGGTTTTTCGCTTTGCTTTGACCATTTTTATTTGCTAAAAATGTCATGGCCTTGATCATGGTGGCCATAACCTCCTTGGCCTCTTCATCGTTTCACTCCCCGTCCTCATTATCGAGCACGATTTTCCTTTGCCTTTGGAACAGATGGCCTTGATGAGTTCATGTGGCCCATTCCCTTATTTAGGTAACCTAGGATTAGTCATTCTCATCTGGTCATCAAACTTTGGCAGGGGGGAATTTGCTTTGCTAGGTGCCCTTTCTAGCTCAACAATTTTTCCTTCCCTTACTAAGCAATGGATGGCGCGAACCAAAGTCTTACATTCATTGGTCCGGTGACCCCGGCAGGACATGATATCCACAAAAGTTTTTTCTCTTATCTTTTATGGGGGTCTATACTCGCAAAGGGATTCAAGAAGGCCAGCTTCTCTCAATCTGGAAAAGATTACACTAAGTAGTAGCTTCCATGGGTTTGTGCCTCTTATGAGAATAAGACCTAGTTCGGTGATGGCAGTTGATGCCAATTTTTGAGAGCCCTTTTGACCCATTTTATCTTGAGGTAGGGACGCGTTCGATGGATGTATGTTGGGGTTCTAGAAAATCAAATCTGTTCGGGCTCCCTCCTCTTTCCAATCATATCTAGTTGCCATTATTTGATGTAAGAAGGCTTCTACTTCGGGTGTCATGCCTGGAGGTTACATGACTTGGTCGTACTGAGGATGCATCAGAGTTGTGGGTAGCATAAATTGCGATGGAGTGACCAACATTAGAGAAATTAGACTTTGGTCTTCTTCCCTTTGCCCGTGGTAAACAGATAATGAAGATTGCAAGAGTGTTTCATCATTGGGTGTCATGCCTAAAGATTGCATGACTTGGTTGCTGGTTTGGGGGACCGATGACTGTTGCAGGGTGGCCATAGCTGCAGGTGTCATGCCCAGAGATTACGTGACCTGGTCGGAGTTTTGGTATTCTAGGGCTTGCTTGTCGGATGTCTGTAAAGCTATCTGAATTAGTTCCTGAATGATGTTTCAGAATTAATCTGAGCTCAGAAACTAGATGATAGTGGCGGCAATTTCTATCCTAAAAGATGGAGGATAAGCCATTATCGAGGCAGGGGTAGAACCGGTCTATTCTTTGGACAGGGCAGTGTTGTCATCGTTGTGAGGAAGAGATATGGCTGGTTGTGAAGGTTCGGATTGGAAGAAAGACTGTTTGGATCATGAATCAAAGGTCAAACCATGAGTGGGTTGTAAATGGTACATATGGTATGCATGCTTTTTATTTTTGGGAAGCAATGCATGATATGTATGGCTGCGCGTAGACATCGCTAGCGATGTTCGCACCCCTATTCACGTATAGTGATATGTTGTGACTTAGCGGAGGCTGTGAGCACTGGATTTCAATAGTCCATCTTGTAAAACTATGATGAGAGCTAGATAATGCATTCTTTTATAGGTGTTGTCCATCAGAGGTGTTCCCGCTGCGGTAGAGTTGAGTTTAGCCATGACACGAAGACCTAAACTGACCTTAGGTGCATGTACTGATGCTGCCTAGTGATACAGATCCACTGGAAGACCCGTACAGGTGATAGCTTCAGTACACTTAGGAGGGGACCCATATGGGTCCTCTAGTACCGGTACGGGTGGGGCCCTACCCATATGGGTACACTAGTTGCCTAAACAGGCTATTTCGGAAGCCATCTCTTGCCTTTTTCGGGAAAAGGCAGGTTTTGAATGCATTTATTGCATTCAGACCAGACTTTCACCCTATAAATAGGACCTTTTCCCCACCATTTCACAAGACACAATTCCTAAGCAAAATTACTATAGAAAAGTTATAGTTCTAGCAATCTCCATACGTGTAGTTAAGGTATAGGAGGTATAAAATAGAGAGAAAACCCATTCATTGAGGTTTTGTCCACATTATATTCGTTCCTAGCTTTATTTATTAGGTTTTAAGGGAGATTCCGTCCACTCAAATACTCTCCTAAGCATTCCTAACTAAGCACATACTTTGGCCAAACTCTCTCTATAGCAAAGGGATCTCCTCAAAGTGGATTCAAGTCGTAAAGGTAACGCTCCTGAGTTTTAAAGAGACTCACATCTCCATTTATTATTATTGTCAGTTTATTCTATATTGAATGTTCTTTCAATTCTCATTTTGGGTCAGATCCTGATTAATGCAGGATTTATTGGTACCTAATATATCATTTCAGTGATTATAATAGTATCCCAGACTCGTATAAAGGGAATTCCCGCTTCTGTTTTATCTCCTATATAATCAATCTGTTGCTAAAACCTAAACACTAGTTCTGTCGGATCAAACAGGACCCGTACGGGTCTCCCATACCCATATAGGTCCTCCCTTATAGTTGTATGGGTCCTTCCCACCCATACGGGTACCGGCCTCCAGATAGAACCAAGACTTCCTTTTTTGGTTAAATAAAAATCAACCAACTCACCATTTGCCATGCGGCGATTTTCACTAATAATCCAGTAAATTAACCCACAAAAGCTAAAATATAGTTTTACGATATAAATCACATTTTCCTCTCTAAAATGTTGATTTATGGCATGTTATAGACTGTGCTAACGTTTGTGGATGCAAGGGAATTTACTTTCATTTTGTTTTATAACTTAGAACAAACGTATAGGATCTCTTTGCAATTTCCCCCATTTTTCCCCCGGTTATAATTTTTATCCCCCATTTATTGCTTGTGCTTTATTATAATATGTAAACCCATGTAAAGAGTGTGAAAGAGTGTAGAAATAGGATTTCTGTGATAATTTGCTAAATGATGAAAACTAAAACAGTTTTACGAGATGAATGTAATTTTAAATCAACTAAATGAGAAATAAGTGACTCATCTAATACCCGAATCTCTGATCCAATAGGTATGAGTCTCCCGCCCAGAGGGAACCATACCAAAACTCTTTCCCAATTAGACAACTTGGGTGGCGACTCTATCAATTGTATCGAGATGTGGGTCTCGATTCTTTTATTCATTAAAATTAGCTTACTGTGCAAACTTTAACTAAAAATGTTTTGGCACACCTAAATCCAACAAGACCCTTAGTAGGCCCTGCCTCTCACACAGGTGCCAAGGGAGGCCCACACGTCATCAACACCTCATAGTGATGACTCTGCTGGGGACATAATCTTTTAACTTGTAAAATTTTGGTCTGTTTTAAAAGCTTAAAATATTAAGATGAGCACCGAAAATCATTTACTTAATTCAACTCGTTTTTGTTTTCATCATTTGGGAAAATTATCACACTTTATCTTCTCATCTCCTCTCTCTTTAGTTAGATGCGCTCTTCTTCTAGCACTAGGATAGGGTGCCCTATTATTTCCGCGACACTTATAATGGTGATACCTATGACCGCCAGGGATATTGGGTACACCTTAGTGGGTGGAGTACTCATTGCCATCTCCCTCCAAAAGAGGCTTGATGTGATGGGAACCTTCTACATTAAATTACGATATGTCCCTACACCATTCTTATCAAAAGCCATAGAATTTTATCCTCTAAGGTACCTTTTTCTGTGAGATTAAATTAAGGAAGAATACCCTCAGACTCGATGGGAGAAATAAGGACCGAATCGATCGCTTCGCGTGTGTTGTGTTACCTACTCTTGTAATTAACCCTACCATGCATCGTTGTAATTTGTGCACGCATACTAAATCTCATGCATGTACTGATCTCTTGGTTATCACATCAGCCAAAACCAAACCTCAAAGGGAAAGAGCTTGGCAATGATCTCAAGTCTATTTGACTCGCATTCCGATTTCTCCAGTACAGCCAAGGGTTGATCCGCGTCAGTCTTCAGGTATTTCATCCAACAGTCAGTTTAATCTAGTTGATATTTTTACTTATCATCCTGAGGAGATGTCTCACATTCTGATTCCAAATGGCTAGATTAATGTTAAGGTTGAGGATGTTGCCACTGGAGAGGAGGCAAATGCATTGAGGACCAAGATTAGGTTGGAGATCGCAAATGTCGTCTCTCGGTATTTGGGAAGTGATTAGTTCTTTGACCGAATGAATGATAAGATGCTAACTTCCATCAAGGCAATCATGAATGAGGAGAGAAGGGTAAATGCTCCTGTTAGTGCTCCAATAGTAAATGTAGTGGTCAGTGAGCCAGTATCAGAAATCACTCCTAATCCATTCACTCAGTTTTGATTGCCGCCAGTATAAACTCAGAGGGATTCTTTCAGTCAGTTTGGTCAGTTAGGTTCTGTGGGTCCTTTCAGCTCAATTAGCATACCATTCCATTCAACAGGCACAGTGACCCCTCCGGTCATCAGTTAGATTGCTCAGCCTAGTAAGGGGTTTATACCACCACCATTGCAGTTTAGGACATCTAGTCCGGTCCTAAATTTTATGGTCATGCCTAAGGGGATGACCTTTCCTCAATCAATGGATCTACCCTTAGGTGCGATTACCCAACCAGAAGGGTCATCTCTATCTATGGAATTGTGCGACTTACTTGAGAACTTACTTGCTGCTAGTCCTGGATCCCAACCATCCGTCCAAGCAACTAGAGAGGAAGATTGGGTCCTCAAAAACTTTAGTATGCCTAGCATAGCGAAGTATAAGGGAATCGGTCCACCTCAATCTCATATCACCACTTATCAGAGGTTTATGAGGATCAGGAAGTTAAGTGATAAGGTCCTAGCCAAAATGTTCCCGTGCACCTTGGAATGTGATACTATCGAATGGTACAACACTCTGTCAGACAAGGTGACTAAAGATTGGAAAGCTTTATCAGAGGCTTTTATCGAGTAGTATAGTTTCAATACTACTATTAAAACTACCATACAAAATTTGGAGGCTATCAAGCAGGCCCCCAATGAGAAGTTCAAGCCTTACTTCGAAAGCTGGATGGCCACTCAAGTTTTATTGAAAGATAGGCTAAGTCTCCTGGAAATGATAGTGAAGTTAATGGATAGTGCCCTACTTGCTTATCATAAGATCCTTGGCATGGATAAATTCTCTAGCTACGTTGAAGTCTTTGAGAAGGCTGAGAAATGGGAAAGAATTGAGGAATTGGAAAAAGCTAATAAACCAGCCAAACCTTAGTTCAAGAAGGGCGACTCGACCTCAGCCCAGGCTTCTAAGCCAAGGTCTAGCTCGGATCCTAAAGCTGCAGTCGTACAAGAAGAAGTTACTGCGGTCCGTGTTTCTGAAGACAGTATTTCTCCTTGGAAGGCTTCCATGCCTACCATCTTCACCAAGCTAAGGGCACTGGGCCTCCTTCAAAGCATCAAACCCTATATTCCCCCAAAGTATGAGGATAAGGATCAGTTCTACACCTATCATATTTGTAAAGGTCATCGTACAAGTGTCTGCCGAGATTTGCTGGAGGCCATCCGTGGCCTGATTAAGGATAAGAAAATCCAATGGGGCACCTCCAGAGGGATAGAATGCGACCTGGGAGGGAGCTGCTAACCCTGAATTTGCTCTCTCATGTACCACTCCAGAGAGAAAGAAGTCTCTATGATCAGTTGGGTGTTCACAAACTCCCCAGCTCATCTCATGACCTCTGGCTAGTAAAGATCACAACCCTAGGGCTGTGTCTTGATCTGTAAGAAACAAAAGACCAAACAATGATACAACGATTGTAGTAGATATAGCAATCAAAGCAAATCAAAGGATTATAAAGCATACCCTCTTCAAAGACAGATTGCGAAGGTGAACGGAAAGCACAGATTGAGACTCCATCTCCCAACCTCGCCAGTAATGCGGCAGTCGAGGACAAAATGGGAAGCTACCACCTCGTACGAGCTTGGTCGTTGGGAGGATCCCCATCTCAAAAAACCAGATCTATAAAGAAGATAAAAGAAATCAGAGTGCCAAAAGACAAGCCAGGAATACTCATAAAGAAGAAAAAGAGCTAAGTTCTTACATAGATAATATGGAGGCAAGACTTAAACTTGCCGATCTTATTCCTCGCACACTAGTCAAGGGCCCAATGACCTAATGCAGCTCAACCCGCGACATACTCATAAAATGGGTGGGGTCAATCAAAGCAGGCAGAATGTGGAGATTCACAATCCAACCCCTAGTGGGAAAACACAGCCATGACAGAGTAGCGGCCATAAAAGCTCTAGCCTCACAGGAGGAAGTCAAATGTCTTCTATCCCTAGTAGTCTGAAAGGTCATAATTTTCTCGTAAGAGATTCTCCCAGGCTTATCCCCATAGTAGCCAATCAAAGCCTCGATGGTTTCCACATTGAAGTTGTGGTAAGTAAAGCAAGCATTGAAATGAATCACATTGCAATGAAAATGGAGACCTGTGATGGTGCAGTAATCTAGTGGAGTGATGGTATACTAACCACAACGGAAGTGGAAAGTATCGGTGGTGTCGGACCACCTGCTTAGAATGTAGGTAGAGGTATCGGGTGGGATGTACGGATACTTGTGATGCCTCATGTACTTGCAGTTCCTCACCATCCTCCCCAAGGATGTCTCATTGATAATGGCCTTAGCACCAGGAGATAGCACCTTATACCACTTATGGAAGTGGGTAATGATAGCGACCTCATGCTTGGTTACCTGAAAAATGCACATACATATATCACACACTAACTATCGATAAATTACACGATTATAAAAAAATCATTGCATTAAATAAATCATTGTAAAAAATAAACAAGCAATAAAATGGATAAGTTATTGCGAAAAATAAAAGCAGCAGTATGGCTTACCAAAATCCGAGAAAGATGATCAGAAGACTTCAAGGCAGGCGGAATGAAATTCCCCGGACGGATCCCATGATACATCCAGTTCGGCTGAAGCTCATACAAAGCTTCGGTAGAAACCTCGGATAATTCCACTTGCTGGCCATCGATAAGCACATTCTGAGTAATCACTTAGATGGCTGGCAGATCCAAGCGGATAATATAAAGCTTCAACCATATGGACACCTCGCAAAATTTGAAAAGAAGGGGAAAAAAGGGTAAGAAAATGAAGGAAATCATCATCGGAAATGGCTAGGAAGCGAAAAAAAATTCGAAGAAAGGGAGTAAAACCCACAAGAGAGAAGAAGAAAAAATGTTTGGGCGGAGAAAATGGGAGCCAAGCTGCTATTTTTATAGACAGCAGGTAATTAGCTCGTTGGCTAATTACCTATTCAGTTATCACGCGTTTACGCATAACGGCTATAAAAGTTAGCGTTATATAGGTAATTAGCATGCCGGCTAATTACGTATATTTTGAAAAAGTTTTCAATTTTGCATATTTCATCCATTTTCTGCATTGTTTTCAAAACGAGCAGACCTAAAAGCTATTCTTACACAGTCACTCATGCATTAAGCATCCAAAAATATCTATTCCTGGTCAATTTTAACCTCATCCAACTCATTAATAAATTTTTAATCGAAGGGGCAAAATATATTTTGTTTCAAAATTTGTCGATTAAAAATATTTTACCTTATTGCATTTCACATACACGGTTTTGTTTTTTTGGCATATGATAAAATTTCTAGCATAAAATTTATGTATGTGAGGGGCAAACTGTTAGCACAGGTCCGTTCCGGCCCGATGAGGAATAATGCCTATTTTGTTCAGTGACCAAACAAAACAGCCAAAAAGGACCGAATTATCATCCAAAATCTGAAATTCAAAAATCTACATTCCAGGGAAGCTCCAATTTAGCATTTTCTACTAAAAATCAAAAAGTCAAAGTTTAGTCAAAGTTTATGGCATGTTATAGACTGTGCTAATGTTTGTGGATGCAAGGGAATTTACTTTCATTTTGTTTTATAACTTAGAACAAACGTATAGGATCTCTTTGCAATTTCCCCCATTTTTCCCCCGGTTATAATTTTTATCCCCCATTTATTGCTTGTGCTTTATTATAATATGTAAACCCATGTAAAGAGTGTGAAAGAGTGTAGAAATAGGATTTCTGTGATAATTTGCTAAATGATGAAAACTAAAACAGTTTTACGAGATGAATGTAATTTTAAATCAACTAAATGAGAAATTAGTGACTCATCTAATACCCGAATCTCTGATCCAATAGGTATGAGTCTCCCGCCCAGAGGGAACCGTACCAAAACTCTTTCCCAATTAGACAACTTGGGTGGCGACTCTATCAATTGTATCGAGATGTGGGTCTCGATTCTTTTATTTATTAAAATTAGCTTACTGTGCAAACTTTAACTAAAAATGTTTTGCCACGCCTAAATCCAACAAGAACTTAGTAGGCCCTGCCTCTCACACAGGTGCCAAGGGAGGCCCACACGTCATCAACACCTCATAGTGATGACTCTGCTGGGGACATAATCTGTTAACTTGTAAAATTTTGGCCTGTTTTAAAAGCTTAAAATATTAAGATGAGCACCGAAAATCATTTACTTAATTCAACTCGTTTTTGTTTTCATCATTTGGGAAAATTATCACACTTTATCTTCTCATCTCCTCTCTCTTTAGTTAGATGCGCTCTTCTTCTAGCACTAGGATAGGGTGCCCTATTATTTCCGCGACACTTATAATGGTGATACCTATGACCGCCAGGGATATTGGGTACACCTTAGTGGGTGGAGTACTCATTGCCATCTCCCTCCAAAAGAGGCTTGATGTGATGGGAACCTTCTACATTAAATTTCGATATGTCCCTACACCATTCTTATCAAAAGCCATAGAATTTTATCCTCTAAGGTACCTTTTTCTGTGAGATTAAATTAAGGAAGAATACCCTCAGACTCGATGGGAGAAATAAGGACCGAATCGATCGCTTCGCGTGTGTTGTGTTACCTACTCTTGTAATTAACCCTACCATGCATCGTTGTAATTTGTGCATGCATACTAAATCTCATGCATGTACTGATCTCTTGGTTATCACATCAGCCAAAACCAAACCTCAAAGGGAAAGAGCTTGGCAATGATCTCAAGTCTATTTGACTCGCATTCCGATTTCTCCAGTACAGCCAAGGGTTGATCCGCGTCAGTCTTCAGGTATTTCATCCAACAGTCAGTTTAATCTAGTTGATATTTTTACTTATCATCCTGAGGAGATGTCTCACATTCTGATTCCAAATGGCTAGATTAATGTTAAGGTTGAGGATGTTGCCACTGGAGAGGAGGCAAATGCATTGAGGACCAAGATTAGGTTGGAGATCGCAAATGTCGTCTCTCGGTATTTGGGAAGTGATTAGTTCTTTAACCGAATGAATGATAAGATGCTAACTGCCATCAAGGCAATCATGAATGAGGAGAGAAGGGTAAATGCTCCTGTTAGTGCTCCAATAGTAAATGTAGTGGTCAGTGAGCCAGTATCAGAAATCACTCCTAATCCATTCACTCAGTTTTGATTGCCGCCAGTATAAACTCAGAGGGATTCTTTCAGTCAGTTTGGTCAGTTAGGTTCTGTGGGTCCTTTCAGCTCAATTAGCATACCATTCCATTCAACAGGCACAGTGACCCCTCCGGTCATCAGTTAGATTGCTCAGCCTAGTAAGGGGTTTATACCACCACCATTGCAGTTTAGGACATCTAGTCCGGTCCTAAATTTTATGGTCATGCCTAAGGGGATGACCTTTCCTCAATCAATGGGTCTACCCTTAGGTGCGATTACCCAACCAGAAGGGTCATCTCTATCTATGGAATTGTGCGACTTACTTGAGAACTTACTTGCTGCTAGTCCTGGATCCCAACCATCCGTCCAAGCAACTAGAGAGGAAGATTGGGTCCTCAAAAACTTTAGTATGCCTAGCATAGCGAAGTATAAGGGAATCGGTCCACCTCAATCTCATATCACCACTTATCAGAGGTTTATGAGGATCAGGAAGTTAAGTGATAAGGTCCTAGCCAAAATGTTCCCGTGCACCTTGGAATGTGATACTATCGAATGGTACAACACTCTGTCAGACAAGGTGACTAAAGATTGGAAAGCTTTATCAGAGGCTTTTATCGAGTAGTATAGTTTCAATACTACTATTAAAACTACCATACAAATTTGGAGGCTATCAAGCAGGCCCCCAATGAGAAGTTCAAGTCTTACTTCGAAAGCTGGATGGCCACTCAAGTTTTATTGAAAGATAGGCTAAGTCTCCTGGAAATGATAGTGAAGTTAATGGATAGTGCCCTACTTGCTTATCATAAGATCCTTGGCATGGATAAATTCTCTAGCTACGTTGAAGTCTTTGAGAAGGCTGAGAAATGGGAAAGAATTGAGGAATTGGAAAAAGCTAATAAACCAGCCAAACCTTAGTTCAAGAAGGGCGACTCAACCTCAGCCCAGGCTTCTAAGCCAAGGTCTAGCTCGGATCCTAAAGCTGCAGTCGTACAAGAAGAAGTTACTGCGGTCCGTGTTTCTGAAGACAGTATTTCTCCTTGGAAGGCTTCCATGCCTACCAACTTCACCAAGCTAAGGGCACTAGGCCTCCTTCAAAGCATCAAACCCTATATTCCCCCAAAGTATGAGGATAAGGATCAGTTCTACACCTATCATATTTGTAAAGGTCATCGTACAAGTGTCTGCCGAGATTTGCTGGAGGCCATCCGTGGCCTGATTAAGGATAAGAAAATCCAGGAACCCGAGCTTAAATCGAGTACCTTGAATAACCCCCTATCGAGATTTAAGAGGCAAGTCATAGTTATTGAGTCAGGGCTCTCCTCCCATCATGTCTTCGATATGATCATGCAAGCTAACCCAATGGTTCACTCGGTGGTAGCCATACCCAATGAGTCTGTCCCTATTGATATTGATGCATACGTTGGGAGATGCTTATAACGAGGAACCTATGCAAGTTCGACCTAAACCAATTTACATTGATGCTTATGTATTGGAGTATGATGACCTTGAAGAACTGGCATTATTAGTTGAAACTCTTGAAGGGAGAAGCTATATGAAAGACGGGGTCTTGCATATTACCGATAGTGGAAGGGTGGCTCCTGCCGCCCTCCTAAAAAAGAGAAGGGGCAGGGAAGCTGACATCTAGGTCCTCCCAAATGCCAGCACAAGACCTACTTTCGTACCCGCCACTGAGACCTAGGTTCCAATGGATACGAAGAAAATAGATTCGAAAGTCACTCCCCTCATCCAACAGTTGCAAGTTACCCCAACCAAGTACAGCGTTTGGCAACTTTTTATTGATTCTGAGGATCATTGCAGGGGTCTGATAGAAAAGTTACTAAGCATAGAAGCTACACCTACCACCTCTCTCATGGAAGTATTCTCTATTATGGGGGTTTTCTCCTAGCCACATAGAATCCATCTTATTCTACCCCTCAGATCTTCTGGCTAAAGGAAATAAACATAATAAAGCACTTTTCATTAAGGTATAGATTTTTTATCATTCTATTCCGTGTATTATGGTGGATGATGGTTCCGCTCTCAACCTTTGCCCCTCCAAGATTCTCTCTCACTTAGGATTGGATGAGTCAATGCTAGAAAAATCTAACACCATCATAAGGGCCTATGATGATATGAAGAGGAGTATGGTTGGGGTCTTTGAAGCTGAGGTCACAGAAGGAGAAGTGACGTCCAAGGTCTTGTTCACTATGCTGGACATCCCTGTCTCTTATTTCCTATTATTGGGTCATCATGGGCTCTATGCAGTGGTGGCAGTTCCTTCTATAGCTCATCAAAAGATTAAACTCATTCAAAATGGCAAGTTAGTTGGCATTGAAGCCGATAAAACATTAGTTATAGCGGCTATAGAAATAGAAGAGAAGGAGTCCAGGGTGGCTACAACTCACCGAGATAAGAGGCTTGTATCTCTGAAAGTTAAGAAAATTATGACAAAACAAGGGTATCAAAAGGGGAAAGGACTCAGGAAAAATCTTCAAGGCATGTCAGAACTTATCCTACCTCTCCCTTGGCCATTTAGATTTGGTTTAGGATATTGTCTAGGTGCTAGGAAATCTAAGATACAGCTGTGTCTCATGGTAGGAGCTGGAATAAAAAAGAAAGCATTTTCAGGTGAAGATGAACCCGTCGAGGTTAAGGGCAAAAGCTTTCCTGGTTTTGAGATCTTTAATGATGTATTTGATTTTAAGAAAGGATGCATGGTCGAAGCCTCACTTTCTATGGAAATAAGTAGTAATACTGAGGGGGACGAAATGGGTAAGGCGGTTGAATCCATCACCAAGGCTCTAGTGGTACTAAAGAATAAGAATTGGAAGGGAGATGAAAAAGGAAATCCTATAAGTAAGGCTATCAAGAATTTGGCAAGGGCAGTAGCTAAAGAAACTCATGCCAACCTGCGCGCCGCCTCAGCTAAACTCGGTCGACAAGGCCCTCCGCCTATGAAGGATAATTCAAATGATGTAGTTTTTAATATTGCCAACATTTTTTATGCAAACAATGCCGCTTATAAAGCATATCACAAATAAATTGATGCATTCACATTATGCTTGAGCATTTCATTCTTAAAGATATCATGCACTCATAAAATCAATATTCTTAAAAATTTCATCATGTTTATTAAAGAAATTCAATTTGAGTACATTGCAATGGCATAAGGTTCCAACGGTTAAAACTTATCATAGAAAAAAAAGAGATGAAAAGTGCTTAGAAAACATGATAGCCTTAGGTCTTAGCTCATCTTTTTCCATAAGGGGAGAGGAAGATACACATCACTAAGAAAGAAAGCCAAAAAAAGGGAAAAAATAGAGGAGGACATTACTCCACATCAAAAATTGAAGAAAAAGATCTTACAACAAAAATCAAGGCAAGCTTAAATTCAATGCTCTTCCAAAACCTTCAAAAGGGTAAACCATCACACCCCACAAATGGGAATTTCTCATCAATGTATGTACCTCCCTTGGGCCTATATTCTGATCAAAATGTCCCTAAAAAATACTTTCTCCATTTGTTTAAAAAGAAAGAAGACCCCTCACCCTACATAATGATCCTAAACCTTCCCCACAATAACTTGACCTCTTTCTTTCATAAAAGAGAGGAACCTATTCGTTCCAACGCTAAATGGCCCAAGCTTACCAAATATAGAGTCAGATACCCAAAGTAATCCCTCATGGCGGGCAATATGGTTCTTAAACAGCTACACCAAGTCAACATCAATGCTAGTGGCAAGTTCGGGCCTAATTAGGAAGGGTCATTCATGGTTGAGAAAATCCTGGGTAGGGGAGGAATCAAGCTCACGGATAGAAATGAGTTCGTGAATCCTGTGAATCAAGAAAGGCTTAAGCGCTATCATGTCTAGGTTAAAAGAACTAAATCACAAAAAAGCAGCACAATAGAAAAAGGAAATAAAGAATAAATCACCCAGCGAGTGGTCCTATACTGCTCGAGCAAAAATTAGGGTGCAACCCACTGATCGATATTCCATAAATCGGTCGGGAAAAAGTTAGGGTACTCCAATAAAAATAAAGGCCGCTAAGTTAAAAACCCCGAAAAGGGCGGCTTAGGTAAAAGTTAGGGCATTGAGAGAAAACACATCAGTTGTTTTCTAGAAAATCTGTAAAAGGACTAGAAAGCGGGTAAGGGTTAACCATTGGAAACTAATGCCATTGCCTATGCACTCAAATCTAATTTCATCGATAAACATGATATAATTTGCTAAGAATCTGGGTCTTACGAATCCATGCATGTCTTTAAGATGAAATGGTCACAAGTATGTAACATCAGTTTCTCCTCTACATTTTGTACTCTTTATTATTATCTGTACTGCGCGTATCATTCAAAAAAAGACAAAATACCGATAAGCCACAAAAAAAGAAAAAGAAAAAAGAAGAGAAAAAAAATAAGGCTTATGCAAAAGTAGGAAAAAGTCTGCTGAACTGAGCCTCCAAAGACAGTTCAGGCAAAAGTTAACACAAAAGAAAAGAAAGATAAAGTTTGCTGGTTGAGCTGCCAAGGACAATTCAGGCAAAAATTAGGACAAGAAAAATAATAAAATAGTTCGATAGATCACATCACATCAAGCAGTCTATGCAAAAGTTAGAACTCAATTCAGAAAGGCCAGTATTTTGCACTTACTTTTATTCTTCAAGCATCATTTATAATAGCAATATTTCACAGTTAGGATCCCTCAAGTTTAGCTTTCCCACTGTGAGGCTACTCGATAGCACACATCATCCGAAGTGCCAAGTGTTTCCACTAGCATCATCCAGCTTCCACCATGTTACAGTTTGGACACCTCGAAGGCACATTCCCCTAATGTGGAAAGAATGAATCTCATCCAATCAAGTCACCAGTATAAAGAAGTATAGGCATCCATACAAGTCTGTACGAGTCTATAACAGGCATACAGATCTCATCCAAAATCATGGTAATACTCATCAGTCTCAATCAGGCCAGTCTCTCAATAATCTAAAGCTTCGAACGTTTGGTTACTAGTCAAATTCACCAGTAAATTAAGCCTTTACCAAAGAAGGACAAGACAGAACTGTCCTTGAGGCAAAGGACCAATCAAAGGCTCAGACAAGTAAGAAAAAGCTTACTAGATTGAAAACCTGAAAGGGCATTCCAGGCAAAAGTTAAAGTATAGAAAAGAAAAGTCAGCTGAGCTGAGTAGTCAAGGACAGTTCAGGCAAAAATTAGGATAAATAAAAGTTTGATAGGTCATCTCACACCAAATGGCCTATATAAAAATTAGAACATCATTCAGAGAAGGAAAAGTTCAGCATACATAAAGTTAAAAATGGCAGAAGTGTCAATCCAAGCTCACAACAAAAGTACGCCATACAGGACCTAAAAGTATCAAACATTCAGAAAATGAAAGTATATAATGGTTTAGGCTACTAGGGGATCTTGTCTCGAGTGCCCCTCCAGAGTATGGTCCTGCAAGTCTGCCAATAGGTCATCCACGTTGATCATCACATGGTCATCAGTTCCTACGGCACCCCCAACCGCAGCATCAGCTACTCCAGCACACTAATCCACCTCCTGCTCGGTTCTACCCCTTTGGGTCAAAGCCGGTGCCACTTGGTATTCAGAAAGGTCCTCCTCGGATATAAGATCAGGCAGCTCCGATGATTGTCTATCCTCAGTCATCCATGCCAACTGACCCTACAACATCTCTAGCTCGGCCCTCGCCCAAGCAGTCTCAGCCCTAACCTGATCAGCCTCAGCAATAGCCGCTCTCAGCTGCTCCTCTAAGAATCTAGCCCTCTCCTCAGAAGCATCCAAGTGCTAGGCAGATCTACTACGCTCCATGGTCAACAGGGTCTGCATTAGAATCACGAGATTAGTACACTTATATGTTATAGCATGCATCATGCATAGTTTTTAAAATCTTGCAGGTAAAACTTACCAAGGCTAGCTCATCCTGCGCTAGTAGTAGGTCACTCACCAAAAAGTACCCTCTGGAAATCCTCTCTGCCTTAGCAATAGTCACCTGGGAAAAAAAGGTCACATCAAGATGGAACATTTTAGGCCAATCATTATAATGGACAAAGTTAAAGGCAAGAAACTTCTTACGTGGGTAGAACTAGAAGGAGTGAAACCAATGGGCTGGATCGACTCCTCGAGCTCCTTGACGGCTCGCTTCCCTAGATGATTGAGGAGTCAAAAGAAGGTACCCAGCTCAACTCAGAGAATCCCCTCTCTCACGGATACGAAAGTGCGAGACCGCTTCACCGGCGGCTCAAGGGCAACAGCAGTAGTCGGGGCAGGTCTCTTCCGCATAGGGGCAGGAGACTATAACAATAAGATATCATACTCATAAGTAGTTTCAAGAAATCATAAAGTATTCACAAGGTTTCGAGTTAAGAAAATACCTGGAAAGAAGAGGTAGTAAACCTAGCCGAGCCTCTAGTACCCCGAGCTACGAATAGGCCCCTATGGTCACCCCCGGCCCGTCCTTATCATCATCATTATCTCCATCATCATCCTTATCATCACTCCTGTGAAACTCAAAGGGGATATCCTCGTGATGAATCCTCTCAAAAGGAGGGAGAAGTGAGGAATCAATGAAATTTCTATGGAACCTTCCTCAAATAGCACTAGGGCCCCCTCACCTAATAAATAGAGCCCCTGGATGCTCCCCGGCATGAGATGAGGCTAGAAGACACCCGCTGGAATCGAGGGAGGGACTGGTCTCTCCACCACTGCGCTGGTCCTCCACTCCCAGACCCGCTTGCTGAAATACCACTTATAGGAGAGCGGTGACTCCAAGATAAAGCAATGGTCGTCAACACCGATCCCCATCCTCTCAATGGACCCATACATGGCTAATCTCTCCCAAGGGTCTTGGATGACCTGTACAAAGTCAATGCACTATGAGTATCACAAACTGGTAAATACAGTTTCTACTAATGGTTTGTTGAAATGCAAAATGCATGTTTAATAGAGAAGAGGTTTACCCGATCTAAGGACAGCTGATGTAGGAAGTCCCTATACCGCACCGTGCTCAGGGGCTAATCCTGCCAAAATCTCATCCACTAAGAGATGATATATGGTGTCTCAGGTTGCATGGGCAAACCTGGCCTAGGGATCAACCGATGCTTGAAAGCCCAAATCTGAAAAGCAAAATCAGGATTAGTCGCAACACAGTTGAATAGAAAGATAAAACACTAGAGATGAGCTTTTAGTTTTACCAATAAGATCAGGTGGCAGATCTTGAGCTCGGACTGCTGACCCTGAACTCCAACATCCAGCCTATAATATAGTTGCGCCAGGATGGCCCGGCACCAGTTCTTGTCGGGCACGGTAGTAAGATCCTCTACAGCGGTGAGCAAACCATAGTTGAGGTTGCCCGATTACACTAGGAAGAAGACAGTGGTGAGGAATGTTAGCAGGAAACATCTGGCATACTGGTCCTTCCTATCAGCTGCAACAAGCCTCGACCGCTCAATCTAGTAAGAGTGGAGATCCCCGTACTTTAGCTTATTCTTCCCGCTCGAATGAAGCCCAAGTAATCTAGCTATATAGGCCTTGACCTCAGGCCGAGAATGCAACCTATCAGCAAACACATCGAAGTGACCATCTCCCCGCTCCACTCTACCCCCGTTATAGCACAAACATCGGAAGGAGTAATACTGACCTCCTCGATCGGTAAGTGAAAAGTATGGGTCATCTCCGACCACCGCTCCATCAGAACTAAAACGGCTCCCGGGGCTAGAGTCTTTGGTGCCTGCGGGATGGCCCTGATAATATCACTGAAGCCGAAAGAGTCGATGCGGGCTAGCAGCTCGGTATCCCCCGCCTCGCGGATCTCCTTATACCATTTCTTGTAAAAGCTCAGGGCTCCTACAGTCCTATATTAGAACTGTAAAGATAGAATTACAATTCAACAGCGTTAGAATACAGCAAACATATTAAAAATTAGAAAACATGGCAGAAAATAAGGAAATGGACATTCTGTCCCTAGGATCAGGACCCGTACGGGCAAGCCCCAATGGCATGGGTACAGTATTGGCACCCGTATCAAAAGTGGGACCCGTACGGGTACCCCCTCGCCCGTACGGATCCCTTGCAAACAATTTCATCAAAAGGATTTCTCCCAAAAATCCAAATCATTCAAACATCAGTCAAAACTCATCTAAAGCTATCCTAAAAGCATCTTAGACTAAAGTTACATGCATTAGGCTCCATCCTAAGGTCTAAAGCACCCTAATTCACGCTGAAATTAAAAAAATTCTCAAAGGAAGCAAAAATGGAAAAGGGGGAATCGGGTGAAATTACATGGGATTGAGAGGCATGAGTATCAAGAGAAGGGACTAGGGCACTTCAGAGACCAGTGTGAACCCCAAAAATGAATCCCCTTCATAGAACGCATACCCAACAGAAACTGGGCATTTTTTGAGCCCCAAATCACCCGCCGGGGGCAAATCTTTGAGCCTAAGAGAGAAATGGCTAGCCTTGGGGACCTTTTTATACATCTTGATCGGATTTGGAGAAAATCGCCGTAATTTTTAGTATAGGAAGGTTTGATGTGAGGCGGTATGTGAGGGGTCTGTTTTAGTTTTAAAACCCCCCTATAGGGACCCGTACGGGTCCCTCCCCACCCGTACGAGTCCAAATATTCTAGGACCCCACCCATACGGGTCCCAGCCCACCCATACGGGCCTTCTTTTGCTATCTAAGGACAGATCTTTGGACTAGTGTTTCAAATAGTACCAAGGACTCATCCAATTCGAATTCCAGGCCAACCCTGCTTCTCTTAACCCTTTGTTTTGACTAAAATAGGGGCAAAACCCCTGAGTCGCTTCGATTCTTAATTAAGAGGGGCAAAGATTCTAGTCTTCTTGAGATCTTTTGAGAATCAAAGTGGACTATTCTTGAGTTGGCTGCTAACCCAGGCAATCTATATATGCAGGTCTATCTCCAGTAAATTAGTATTGCAAAGAGGGACTTGTCCGGTAACAAGCAACCTACCTAAAGACATCCATCTGCTTCCCCAGCAGTGGAAATAAGTTCAAGGCATCCCCTCACTACCCCAGCAGTGGAATAAGGTCCAGGGGAATCCCCCCACTTCCTAGTAGTGGAATCATTTAGGGACATCCCCCCACTTTCTAATAGTGGAATCATCCAGGGGCATCCCCCTGACAGTTGGGCTCCCCCCCGGACATCCTCTCATACTCAGTTTACATTTCATTCAGGGACTTATCCCTACTCGCACTTCTTCATCCTTGATTGAAGGGGTAAAATATTTTGTTTAAAAATAAGTCAATCAAGAATTAAGATGCATTAGCCTGGGCAATAACTAACTCAGTGTTTTATTGTCTCTTGACAGGTTATTCAAATACATTAGCCAGGAGAATCATCCATCTTAGGAAAGCGACAGGAGAGTCATCCACCTTAGGAAAGGGATACACCACCAGGAAAGTTGATCCACCTTAGGAAAGGGACATAAGGAGAAGTCATCCGCCTTAGGAAAGGGATACACCACTAGGAAAGTTAATCCGCCTTAGGAAAGGGATACGAGGAGAAGTCATCCATCTTATGAAAGGGATACACCACCAGGAAAGTCAATCCACCTTAGGAAAGGGATACGAGGAGTAGTCATTCGCCTTAGGAAAGGGATACACCACTAAGAAAGTTGATCCACCTTAGGAAAGGGATACAAGAAGAAGTTATCCACCTTAGCAAAGGGATACACCACCAGGAATGTTGATCAGCCTTAGGAAAGGGATACGCGGAGAAGTCATCCACCTTAGGAAAAGGATACACCACTAAGAAAGTCGATCTGCCTTAGGAAAGTGATACGAGGAGAAGTCATCCGCCTTAGGAAAAGGATACACCACTAGGAAAGTCGATCCACCTTAGGAAAGGGATACAAGGAGAAGTGATCCGCCTTAGGAAAGGGATACACCACCAAGAAAGTCAACCCGCCTTAGGAAAGGGATACGAGGAAAAGCCACGGGCCTTCGGAAAAAGGCACCATCCAGGGAAAGAGTTCTTCCTAAGGAAAGGAACTTATCTTAAGATCACCATCACCAATTTAGGTATAATTCCCAAACCCTCGCTCATATCGTGAGATCATTCAGATCCCAATCTACAGTGATCCTACTAGGGGCAGTCTATGAGCACTGGATTTCAAAAGTCCATCTCACAAAACTATGATAAGAGCTAGATATTGCATTCTTTTACAGGTGTTATCCATCATAGGTGTTCCCGCTGCTATGGAGTTGAGTTTGGCCATGATACGGAGACCTAGACTGACCTTAGGTGCCCATATGGATGCTGTCTAGTGGTACGGATCCACTAATAGACCTATATGGGTGATAGCTTTAGTACACCTGGGGGGAGACCCGTATGGGTACACTAGTTGCCTAAATAGGCTGTTTTGGAAGCCATCTCTTGCCTTTTTCGGGAAAAGGCAGGTTTTGAATGCATTTATTGCATTCAGACCTGACTTTCACCCTATAAATAGGGCCTTTTCCCCACCATTTCACAAGACACAATTCCTAAGCAAAATTACTATAGAAAAATTATAGTTCTAGCAATCTCCATAGGTGTAGTTAAGGTATATGAGGTATAAAATAGGGAGAAAACCCATTCATTGAGGTCTTGCCCACATTTTATTCATTTTCTAGCTTCGTTTATTAGGTTTTAGGGGAGATTTCGTCCACTCAAATACTCTCCTAAGCATTCCTAACTAAGCACATACTTTGGCCGGACTCTCTCTACAGCAAAGGGATCTCCTTAAAGTGGATTCACGTCGTAAAGGTAACGCTCCTGAGTTTTAAAGAGACTCACATCTCCATTTTATTATTATTATCAGTTTATTCTATATCGACTGTTCTTTCAATTCTCATTTTGGGTCAGATCCTGATTAATACGGGCTTTATTGGCACCTAATATATCATTTTAGTGATTGTACTAGTACGCCAGAATCATATAAAAGGAACTCCCGCATCTGTTTTATCTCCTATATAATCAATCTATTGCTATAAACTGAACACTGGTTCTATCGGATCAGACAGGACCCGTACGGGTCTCCCATACCTGTATGGGTCCTCCCCGGTAGCCGTACGGGTCCCACCTACCAGTACGGGTACCGACCTCCAGACAGAACCCAGACTTCCTTTTTTGGTTAAATAAAAATCAACCAACTCACCATTTGCCATGCGGTCATTTTCACTAATAATCCGGTAAATCAACCCATAAAACCTAAAATATGGTTTTACGACATAAATCACATTTTCCTCTCAAAAATGTTGATTTATAGAGTGCTATAAACTGTGCTAATGTTTGTGGATGCAAGGGAATTTACTTTCATTTTATTTTATAACTTAGAACAAACGTATAGGATCTCTTTGCAATTTTCCCCATTTTTCCCTCGATTGTAATTTTTATCCCCCATTTATTGCTTGTGCTTTATTATAATATGTAAACACATGTAATGAGTGTGAAAGAGTTTAGAAATAGGATTTCTATGATAATTCCCTAAATGATGAAAACTAAAACGGTTTTACTCGATGAATATAATTTTGAATAAACTAAATGAGAAATAAGTGACTCATCCGATACCCAAATCTCTGATCCAATAGGTATGAGTCTCCCGCCCAGAGGAAACCGTACTAAAACTCTTTCCCAAGTAGACAACTTGGGTGGCGACTCTATCAATTATATCGAGATTTGGGTCTCGATTCTTATATTCATTAAAATTGGGTTATTATGCAAACTTTAACTAAAAATGTTTTGTCACGCCTAAATCCAACCAAAACCCCAGTAGGCCCCGCCTCTCACACAGGTGCCAAGGGAGACCCACACATCATCGACACCTTATAGTGGCATAAAAGAAGTCCTACGAATGTTGCTAAATCCCTTCCATGAATGGAGATTGGTGAGGGTAAGTTGATGGATTTTTGCCCCTTGAAGCCTGAGAATGGGTGATGCATGAGCACGTAGAACATAGCACACGAAATGCCCCTCTTCCAACCTTATGACTCCCATGTAACGCCTCTTTAGAAAGGATGGAGTTTGGCTTCTTCACCGGTAGTGGCGAAAGAAGTGTGTCCCAATTATTTTTATTGTTTTGGTAATCCTAAGGAAATAAAGTGTTAAGGCTTTTTCTAGCGCGGCTTTGGTATAGGGTTGTTAATGTAGAAGGTTCTGCGATTACCTTGATTCTATGTTACTCAACCACTCCCCAAATAGGTGCGATCGCAGAAGTTTATGTGTTGGTTAAAATGAGTGATCCACCCACTAGGTATCCTCAATTCCAAACAGGGCATGAGTGATACTTTCGCGAGCTTCTCAGGTAAAATGAGGCACCTAATATTACCAAACTATCTACAAGCGTAAGGATAAAACGTCATGAAAAAGAATGAATTTTTAATTTGGCCAATGATTTCAATGCATCATCAAAATCTTTTTAAACTTATTGAAAATTTAAGTTCAAGTTTAAAGAGATAAATCCCCAGCAGAGTTGCCACTGTAAGTGGACGACATTTTACGTGACGGCTGTGAAGCCAGGCCGATGGACCGGTCTCCTGAAAATGATGTGTGATGGTGATTGTGAAAATGGTTTTGCACATTTTAATGTTCAAAAGATACGAGATCGAAATCCTATACTTAAAATAGAGTCGCCACCCAGTTTAGCTCAACCGGGAAATTTTGGTATGATTTTCCCACTGGGTGGTAGACCATACCTTAAGTAGAGATTTCGAGTTCGGATGATGTTATCTATTTTACACTGGCCAAGTTAAAAGATTTCATTCTTTCTTAATCGGTTTTAATCCACCCTATTTATTGTGTTTTCAGTTTATATGTTGTTAGCGCGTAATCAAGCAATCAAAGCGATAAATAAATTATTACAGTCATCCAAAAATAAATGTAGAAATTAAAATTATTACAAGGCTTTCAAATCCTATACATTTTTCTACAAAATAAATAAAAATATGCAAAGGCCTAACATACAACTAACCTAAATCTACCTGCACGGAAATGGTTAGCACAAATACGGCACGTTGTATGAGATATATCACATATAGAGGCGCCCTTGGCAATGGGGTCAGGGGACGGCAGCCCCTCGCAGGATCACGGGGCAGCAACCCTGGTAGGGTCGGGGGTAGAGCCCTAAGCCGAGGATGAGCTACCAGGTTAGCTCAAAAATTTTTGGTTTTAGAATACAAGTTCCCTTTGAAAAATTCATTTTCTGGACAAATTTTAGGAAAAAGTCCATTTTGGACACGCTCGTTATTTTAATCAAATTATTAGTGAAAATGCCACATGTTATGGGGTTTGGACCATTTTTGGGGAGTTCTGGACTCCCGTCGTTGCATTGTACATCCTAACTTTGGAACTTAAACTAGGTCAGGAATAAAATGAAAAATAAACTGCTATCTAGAACTCCATATCGTCGGCGGTATGAATGAGGCCGCCAACGGCATGCCTGATGCCACAGGTGATCTCATTTATATAGGCAGGCTGTATGACATTCTGGATACCATAAAGAAAGGGTCTTGTAAGAAAATGGGGCCACCGGGGATAAATGAGGCCACTAACGTTATCAACGATGCTGCTGGCAGCATGGTTGATACCGTCGGTGGCTTCAAATGCCTCTGTCGGCTTTGATTTCTTGCATTAGCTATTTTTGGACGGAAAGCGACCAAAAACCCAAAACTAAGCACAAACAACAACTAAAACACAACAAACAAGTAAAATGAAAGCCAAAGAGCTATGAGACTCAGAATTTTTACCTCGGGGCCAAGAATCCACCTCTTCGTGATCCATATGACACCTCCAGGGAGCTCAAATGATGATTTTGGAAAGTAAAGGGTGGTTTCAGTCTCTAAATCCTATTTTTAGTGATTTCTAAACTTAGATTGCACCTAATATCAGAGAGTTTAGTAGAGAAAAACCAAGAAAAGATGGATTGAATCATCTTTTCTTACCTTTTCTAAACTTTATCCCACTAGAACTAGCTAAAATGCTCAAAATCTCCTTAAGATTTTGAGAAGTGGAAGTTTTGAACCCTTGAAATGGCTGATAAATGTTGCTTTTATAAGCTAAAATCCATTGGAAATTGCCTTAGATCAATTATTCGTCGGATATCAAGCAAAAAGGCACACGGTTATTCTGCAGCAGAAGGTCATGCCGCCGCCGGCATGGAAGATACCATCGGCGGTATCGATGAGGCCGCCGGTGGCCTCACTCCCCTGACAAGTCTGAAAAGATTGCATGAATAAAGCCTAAAATTAAGGAAAAGAGCAATGAAATCCGGCCAAAAGCAAATTCAGAGGGAAAAACTGAATTATTGGGGGTTTATTTGACTTTTTATGGGTATTTTGGACTAAATTATTTTTTTAGTGTAAATCATCGGTCTAAGCTACCACCGGACGAGTTATCGGACAGGCCGAACTGAATTTTTCTGAAAATAAAATTCGTAGAGAATTTTACATCGGTAATAAAAATTCCAAAAAAGAATTTTTATTATGAGGAATAAAATCGGGCATACGTCATCATCGTCTCGCGAGAGGGACTGAAAAATCCCTTGCTCACAGGCCCGACATAAGACCTCTGGCACAATCCAAGACTTTAGTTAAAACTAAAGGAATACACATAAGGCTGATGCGCAATATAAGACCTCCATCACATTTGAAGATCTTAGTTAAAACTAAGGAACACATAAAGCTAAGTTGCGGCATAAGACCTCCTGCACAATTGAAGACTTTAATTAAAACTAAAGGAATACACATAAGGTTGAGGCGCAATAAAAGACCTCTAACACATTTGAAGACCTTAGTTAAAACTAAGGAACATATAAAGCTAAGGCGCAACATAAGACCTTGACCATGCTATAAGTCCTTAAATTTTAAGGCAAAAAGTAAAAACCTTGCACAATGATCAAGGATGATGGAGACCTCACCTTAATGCTCCGAGTTAGGTGCACTGTCCAAATCATGCAAACAAGGAAGTCCTATGAAAGAGAACAACTGACTCAGTAGTGGGTATGAAGCAAATTGAAGTGACTTAAAGCAAAAGCACATAATTAACGCAAGCCCAACTCAAGTATCAATGGATTCAACATGCCTTACCATGAAAAAGAGAACGAAGTCATTACCTCTACGAGGCATTCAAACCAACTAATCACTCAACCTATAATATAAGACTCGTCTATGAAAAAGAAACTAGAAGTAACCGGACGACCATCCTTTTGCACTAATAAGATCTCTACTCTAGAGACACTATCACAAGAGCCAAGCGATCATCCTATTGAAGAAGATGAGTGACCATCTAGTTGGCCACCTATAAAGCCATCCCATTCAACCAAATGGACAAATAAAGAACTTACAAAGACACGGAGCATAACTAGCACCAAATAACATTTTGTAGTAGAATGCCCGAAGGGACAGAGTGGATACACTCTTTTCCCCTTCCTATAGATTTTTCTAGCTGGCCATTGGATTAATCTATAGCAAGGTTTGTATTGAGTAAACACTCCCCAAGCGCTCTATTTCTGGCATAACACTGTAAGCCCGGATCTTGTAATCTTCTATTTTACAATAAATAAAGATTCACTCCTTAACCAAAACACTGGTGCATCTTAGAAGTTCTGATCAAACTCTCTTAACACACTACTCAACCACAGAGTTGGCATTAGACCGGATACACGCACCCAGCTGTATAAAAAGTCCTAGGCCACTTAAGCCCTCAGGCATACTAAAAAGTCCTAGACCATACTTGAGCTCTCCGGTATAATAAAAGTCCTAGGCAATATTCGTAAGCCCGTAGGCACATTGTGTAAGACCTAGGACACACTTAAGTACTCAGGCATCCTAAAAGTCCTAGGCCACACTTGAGCTATCAGGTAAATTAAAAGACCTAGGCCATTCATAAGCCCGCAGGCATATTGTGTAAGACCTAGGCCACACTTGAGCACTCAGGCAACCTAAAAGTCCTAGGCCACACTTGAGCTATCAGGCAAATTAAAAGTCCTAAGCCATTCATAAGCCCGTAGGCATATTGTGTAAGTCCTAGGCCACACTTAAGCCCTCAGGAATACTAAAAATTCTTAGGCCACACTTGAGCCTCTAGGCATATTTATAAGACCTAGGCCATTTGTAAGCCCATTAAAAGACCTAGGCAACCCATAAGCCCTCAGGCGCTTAAAAGACCTAAGCAAGCAATAAGACTTACGGCACTACAAATAAGACATATCATTCATCTCTAAGATCGAATGAAAGTATACAAGACATAATACATGCAAAAAAAATCTTAAGTTGAACCACTCGTCCCCGAGATCGAGTGAAGTATACATAAGGAAATCTTAAATCAAAAATATTCATCACGCAGAATGAATAAAACATCAAAGCATTCATCTCTAAAACCGAATGAAGCCTCATCAAATCCACTACACGCTACAAAATGTCCTAAGCTAATTCATTCATCCCCAAGACTGAATGAAACATGCTTAGAGAAGTCTCTAAAGCATTCATCACAGAATGAATAAATAGATATAAAAGAAGAAACTTAAGTCCAAGTCACTTGTCCCAGAGATCGAGTAAAGATACTTAAGTGAAATCTACAACAACCCTCCTTAGGACCAAATGTAAACATTCATTAGTCTTAATGGATCGTGTGGCAAGCACTTATAGTAGAAATATGCTGAAAAAACATTCTTAGTTACCAAATGAAGAACACTCAAGTCAAGCATGGCACATATCAAATCAAATCATCAAGTTAAAAGAGTTGGCATAGCGGAAACATGCAAGTAAAATTATCTAGTGGCCAAGCAAATAGAATCCAAAAAGTAATTAACCAAACCATCAAAGGGCTTGGTGATTGTGCTTGAATGAAAGACCCGAAGGTCAAAGTAGCAAAAGTAAAAAGAAATTAAACTGCAAGATCAGCATCTGGTTGTGCATCCCCTCCTTCGTTCCCAGGCACCACATTCTCCTCAAGCGGATTCAATACAACCCCTACATCTGGTGTAGCAGTATTGGAAGCCTCCTAAAGCAGCTCAATACCCTCCACTTTGGTATTGGACTGCTCCTCAGCAACCTCCTCCTTAACAACATCCTCTTCAGCAAGAGCAGCCTCATAAGCCCCAGGGTAGCATAAGAAGGAAACTTAACTTCATCAAGAACGTCATCCGACAGATCGGGGTGAGTGCACTGGTAAGACTTTAAAATCAACTCACCATATAGATAGCCACAACCAGTCAGCTTATCTGCAATTGTGTCTAGTGTTCTTTTTAGCTTGGCTATCTCAGCACACGCTTGAATAAGCTCTGCTTCCAAAGTCACTATCTTTACATTGCCACCTCCTAAGCCTTTTAAGCTGCTTACCTCTCCCTATCAGCCTTCAATCGGCCATTTTGGGCTAAGGTCAGCTTCCTCTTAGTTTCAGTAAGCTCCTTTTCCTTCATCTTGAGTTTGCTCTCAAGCTTGGTTTTAGTACGGGCGTGATAAATGAGCTTAGAGCCATAAGACATAGCCTAAAACAAATAAAAGAAGAAGACTCAGAGATAGAAATGAAAGTGTAAAAACAAACAAAAGCAACAAAATACCTTCATGAAATCTTGAAAGAAGCATATGGAGAGTAAAGCAGTTGGCTTGTTGGCATACTCCTCCAAGTCCACAGGAAGAGGAAATGCACCTTTCAAAGCAAATTGGACCTCCAAGTCAGTACATGGCTTCGACGAGAAGGTCTCTTTAAAGAAATCAGTAAGAGTTAGCATTCGAGGACACAGATTTGCAGTTGAGTCATCACCTATCTTCGGAGATGGAGTGGCCTACAAATAGAAGTAACAAAGCGGATAGCTGAGAAACAAAAACTAGAAGAATGGTAGATAAAAAAGCAAAAGACAAATTAAACCTCATAAGATCACGTGCACGAAGCAATATGGGGATCCAGCACCACCATTAGAGGTTGCTTGTCGGACACTTTCACGCCAGTCGTCTTCTTCCCTTTTGCTTCTACGGCCACCAATTGAGAACGAGTATTCCTCCTGGCAGATTTCTTTGCCGCTAAAATATTTTCAGCAAGATCAAGGCTAGACGTTTTCTACCTGAAAAAGGAAAGAAAAGGTAATGTGAGTAAAGAAGAATATTGGGTGAAGGAATAGGACCAGGAAAATAAACATATCTCTGGCCGATCGCATCTCGGGCTATAAGATGATAAACCCAGATGGATGCCCATGTATTGCATTCAAACTCCATTTCTCTTGCTCTAAAGAACGAAAGACTCCTAACCTCACATCAGGATCCCTACACCTAGTTTTTAACTTGGTCGGTGGATCCATAGACTAATTAATTAAGAACACCGGATAATCATTGTTGACACAAATATAAAAGCAAAACTGTTTGTAGTTGTGCAGAGAAGAAGGGCGATGGGAGAATTTGTACAAGCCTGCCTTCCTAACCAACTGATAGTGATCATTAAATCTATTCCTCTTAATAGAATAGATCTTGCAGGAAAATTCGGCATCAAAATCAAACCCTAAGTCAAGAAATAAGCGGTGGTGACCCATCAAGTCCGCCTAAGCATTCGGGTGAAGCTTAGCTGTGGTCACTCCCCATACTTACAGTAAGTTTGATACAGAAGCGAGTAGAGGATATCAAAATCCACCCCTAATGACATCCAGGTACATCCCAAAGTATCCTTCAGGCAGAGCATTGATGCGCAGATTCACTGATGGAAGCAATGTATAGCAGTCCTTCAGCCTGGTGTACATCCCAGCCTCTTTTTCAATATGGTCCACATGAATACTAGACACCATGTTGTCCACTCAGAGAGTCATCTTTCTCTCCCTCTTCTCATTAGAGTTTGCGGACTTGCTATCATCAGCATCTAAATGAACACTCGTACCAACCTCTTCGCATAATTCTACTCTTTTAAGAATTTAGAAGAATCACCATGCTCGCTCAAGTTGCTCATCTCTGTATCTATCCTAGAAGATTTTTTCTGTCCAGCATCACTCATTCTTTTCCTCGCTCTACATTCAACCCTAGGGTTTGGACGGTAATCAGATGCATCAACTCCTAGAGGTTTATATGAACTAGATAGAATTTTAGCCGCCTCACGGTCCAGCTCTACTGAACCCTCACTATCTTCACTTGATGAGGAAAGATCAAACCAATTTTGTATATCTACTCTATTAAAATTAAAAATGCTAAAAAGACACGAAAAACAACAAATCAACCAAAATAGCCACAGCAAAGGCTTGCAAGATTCTCATACAAATTTCAAAATCCTAAGGTGCAACTAAAGGGAAATATCAAAAAGAAGAACAGACCAATAATTCTGATGCAAATCAACGACAATAACAAACCCATAAATGCAAAAAAAACACTTTACACTTAAACCATAGATTCAAAGATGCATACACAACAATTAAAGTTAGAAGAAGCAAAGACTTACCGGAAAAGTGAAGGAAGAAAGCTTGACGACACCGAAGAAAGCTTGATGATGTAGAAGAAAGCTTGGTGACATCGGAGAAGAACTCGCGAAGAATCAAAAAACACAAAAAAAATGGAAAGTGAAGAAATGAGCAATACAGGAAGCATTTATAAGAAGAATAAAAGCCTTTTTAAAATCCACCATCGGATTAAAGACAGGTGTCACGCAATCTACGATGCGCACAATGCACTAAGCTTTATCATTGAAAATAGCTATCAATAATTACTCTCTGAAGAGTCAGCACCAGGTGAGCACTCAGTCGATTTTGAAGACAAAGAAGAAGGAAAGTCTCCCCATGTGATCATCCGAATAGTCCAAAACCTAAAGGATTTGACCACACTGGGGGCGTACTTCTGTTGACTCGGTAAAAAATAGAGTCCACATGGACTAACGACGTGGCACCAAAGAGCCAACCAACCTCGCATACAGATGACCATTTGTACTACCAAGTGGAAGACTTGAGCGGAACTGCCCTCAAATTGGCGATAGAGCCCATCTTTAACTCCTTTCTTATTCATATAAATAGGAAGATTATCCATTTCCTAAAGGGATAAACAAGAAGAATCCTACTATGTAGGAAACAAGGCCTAATCGAGATCCTTGTCCAGCAAGGACTCCTCATGCTAATCAGGAAGCTCAGTCCTAATCTAATTAGGAGACATCTCACTATAAATAGGGGATTCACCCCCATAATCAGGTATGTCACTCTTAAACCCTAAATCTCTCTTGCCTCCTCTTTACACCCCGTGCTGACTTAGGCATCGGAGAGGCTACACCGGTCACCCGGCTAGTCGCTCTAACGCCCCTTTTCTATCTTGCAACCACCACCTACGGCAGAGCCAGATCATGATTCGTACTTTGAAGCCTCCCTCTATGGCGAAGGCAGACCTACATCCTACATTCCTTTTCTGTGAAGGTTAGTCCAAGAAACCCCTTTCTTTGACCAATCTTTCACCAAATTTTAATCGACGGTTTGTGTTCATCATTCTTCCTTTCTTTCTTTATTCAATTGAGACTTGTTTACTTTTGATATTATGATGTTTTAGTTTCATCCATGAACTAAACTCCATTAGTTAGGGTAGATGGAGCTTGGATTATTTTTTATGTGATGGTATTTTATCTTAGTTTAATCTAACTCGAATTTTCTTCCAATTAGGATTTCTACACATATTATGCTTAATGCTTATTGTTAATGATCTATTGATAATATATTCTTGGCTTCTATTTTTATTGATAGATTGAATATGAGTTGACCTATATGTGTTGGACTTGGTATGAACCTGCTTATCTCGTGGTTTTTCGTTCTTCGGGGTCTTCTAGTTCTTTATGCATTGAAAAGTTAATAACTTAGCTTTGCCATATAGTTGATTTATTGATTCTTGGGTAGGTCTATTTATTTGAATAGAATAGATAAATATTCATGTGAAGATCACCAACCCTATGAAGTATTAAGAATTAGATTAGCTAAATAAGATTAAAGTTACATATTAATTGACCAAGTGAAATCAGTCCCTAACTGTCTCAATCAATTAGGGACTTATTTCACTTGGTCAATTAATATGTAACTTTAATATTATTGAGCTAATTTAATTCTTAATACTTCCTAGGGTTGGTGATCTTCACATGAATATTTATCTATTCTATTCAAATAAATAAACCTATCAAAGAATCAACAAATCAACTATATGGTCTAGCTAAGTTATTAACTCTTCACTGCATAAAGAACTAGAAGACCCCAAAGAACGGAAAACCACGAGATAAGCGGGTTCATATCAAGTTCAACACATATAGGTCAGCTCCTATTCAATCTATCAATCGAAATAGAAGCCAGGAACATATTATCAACAGATCATTAACAATAAGCATTAAGCATAATATGTGTAGAAACCCTAATTGGAAGAAAATTCGAATTAGATTAAGCTAAGATAAAATATCCATCACATAAAAATTATCCAATCTCCATCTACCCTAACTAATGGAGTTTAGTTCATGGATGAAACTAAAAACATCATAATATCAAAAGTAAGCATGTCTCAATTGAATAAAGAAAGAAAGGAAGAATGATGAACACAAATCGTCGATTGAAATTTGGTGCTCTTCATCTTCTCTATCTTCAGTCTCGTTTTCTCCTCCTAGTGCACGAAAGTTTGGTATTTTTTTCTGCTTCAAGTCTGTATTTTTCGTGCTCCTGGTTTCCTCTAAGTAATGGTAGAGTTAGAGTTCCAATTTGATTAGGATTGTGTATCAAACAGATAACTATGCACAAGCAGTAACTTCAATTCAATGTTTTATCGGTATAGAGTCCGAATCTGAAAAGAGCAATTAAAGATAAAATTGTGTATTTATCTCTTATCTTTCTATTTCAACTTTAATCGCGTCAATCCAATATCGTATGAAGGAGTTATCTCCAAAATACCGAACACTGTCCAAACCGGTGAAAATCAGCAATCCGAATTTGATGCTCCAACTAACTTATGTATCACTTTAAAATCCAAAGTGCACTCCCAATAATGTCAAACACGTACAAATGCTCCAAAAGTACACGAAACGAGCTCAAAATAACAAAAAAACGAATGAAAAGTACGAAAATTTCAATTTAACAGAAATGTGTTAATTAAACTAAAAATCTACTTAAATATGCATGAAACTACACTAAAAAATATGAAATAAACTATATAAAATACACACGTAACAGTTTTCATCATGTTATGGAATATATTTAATATGCTTATTGCTGACTGCACTCTCTAAAATAAATATATATAGTTCCTTCATAATTATTGTTGTTAACTATTGCGGTTATTATTAGTTGTTACTAATAGGTTTTTTATCAGTGTTATCTGTTGATAATATTTTGCCTTTCTAATAGTGAAATACACTCGTAACGCACCTTAAAACTACCGTTCAATTTCATAAAAACTAAAAAAAATATTGAACGAGTATCTAAACGTCTTTCATATACTTTTTCCCTCTTTATTGATGAGACAATTAGAATAATTAATTAGTTTGAATAATCCATTTCAATAAAATAATTTTTATTATAGTTGGTGAAGCAAATGAAGGAATTGTTACCAATTAGTCTTAATGCGGCAAATAAACAAACAATCAACCAAATAAATTATTGTATGGAATTGCCAGCTTTTGTAATTAATAATAACCTCAGACATGGTTACAGAATATTTTTAAATAAACGATGTGTGTGCCTAGCTACCAACTCTATGATCAAAACTAAGTACTAATCTACATATTACATATCAAGTGGTGCCAACTTCAAGTTAAATGCTCTTCATAAAATACTCCATTTTCATTAATTGAAGCCCTTCTTTTATTTAATTTATTAGCCTCCTAATAGGTTACGGTAGATTTTTGTGTTCAGTTAAATCCTACTTTTTAATCATGAGCTTTATATAGGAGTTGGGGTTCAAACCCAAAACCCCCCTCACTTTATGAATGTACTATTTGGACTATGTCCAATTGGTCGAGAAAGTCGAGAGCTATCTTTATTATTAATGTGAATGCAATTTATTTAGACAAATGTGTTCTAAAAACAACATAAATTTTTGGTGTTAAACCCTCCAAATTGGTAGAATATATATTTTAATGTAACATTTTTATAAAAAAAAATTGCAATTATGGTTACATTAAATAAAAAGAAAAAATTTTCACTAATCTTATATGTGACTCCAACTTGAGAGCTATACCCAATAGAAGTCACAGATTCTATCTTATTTACTAGATTAAGACATTCGCGACATTCAAAATGCGACATTGAAAGTAAATGAAATGATATAAGGTTACACTTGTAATTAAATCAATGGTTTATCTCAGACTCCAGATAATACCTAGTTAAAGATAGAGCATATATAATTAATTAAGTATTATTAATAGTTGCAGGTCAATGCATAAATAAAATTGAAAATCAAAGATGGAAGAATACATAATATTTAAACCAAGAAAAATACACCATATACGCACAAAGACTGACTGGAGCTGGTGTATGTTACAAATAAATAATCAAGGATAAGTATGTTTGTCAGCAGTTCATTAAATAGTGATTAAGTTAATGTGTCCTAAGCTCATAATGGAGATAATTAAAATGATGATTAATGGAAAAGGGTCGGTACGTCGGCTCCAATAACTCATTGACAAAGCTCAATCTGGGCCCTGTGGCCGGTGCCGGCAATCATCATTTTTGGTAGTATATTTTACAATACCTAAGGAGAGAAGACCTGTGTGTGTATATATATAAATACATATGTAATGTGATTAAAGCCAAAGGCAGGCAACTTAATTAGCTTACTACCTCTGGGTTTAGCTGAATTTAGTGAAGATTAATAAAAACAGATGGCGGTGAAAATTGCATTTGGGAGTATAGGAGACTCGTTTAGTCTTGGATCCCTTAAGTCTTATCTTTCTGAGTTTATTGCCACTTTTCTTTTCGTTTTCACTGGTGTTGGCTCTGCTATTGCTTATGGTAGTTAGCCTTTCTCCTTAACTTTTGTAATGTTTTGTGACTTGTGTCCAATTGTCCACCGATTTTCGTCTGATTTTCTAAAAAGTATGTGAGACCATATTTTTCGGTAGAGTAGACGAAAAAAACAGTTTTAGGACTGTAAAGAGCAACGCAAAACGAACATTTGTTTATCTGATTTGTTATTGGCGATCATCTAACGTATTTGTTTGATTCAAATTCATTTGGTAGTAATAATTAGAAGTTGGTGAATAAAAAGATTGTTAACAAAATAACAATTTATTTTGTTGCTATATAAAATAATAACACCACTTTGAGAACAAAATAATATGTGACATGAGAGCTTCAGATTGTCCAAATTAGATGATAAATTGGCTTGACAAATAGTAGTAATTCGTTAAAAATTTCAGGCAAGCTTACAGCAGATGCAGCATTAGACCCAGCCGGCTTAGTTGCTGTAGCAGTAGCCCATGCTTTTGCCCTATTTGTTGGTGTGGCAATCGCCGCCAACATCTCCGGAGGTCACTTAAATCCAGCTGTCACCTTCGGATTGGCTGTAGGAGGGAACATCACAATTTTAACAGGCATTTTCTATTGGATAGCTCAATGCCTTGGTTCAATTGTTGCTTGCCTTCTTCTCCAATTAGTTACAGGCGGTAAGAGCATCCCGACCCATGGGGTTGCTGCAGGTATGGATGCAATTGAAGGGGTGGTAATGGAAATTGTAATAACCTTCGCATTAGTTTATACAGTTTATGCCACAGCCGCTGACCCTAAAAAGGGCTCTTTGGGAACTATCGCGCCAATTGCGATTGGGTTCATTGTTGGTGCTAATATACTGGCTGCTGGACCGTTTAGTGGTGGTTCGATGAACCCGGCTCGGTCATTTGGGCCAGCTGTGGTTGCAGGTGACTTTTCGGAGAACTGGATCTATTGGGTTGGGCCATTGATTGGAGGTGGACTAGCTGGGTTTGTCTATGGTGGGCTTTATATTGGGCCTTATAGCCCAGCCCCAACTGAAGATTATGCCTAAGTGTATGATTTGGGCTCTTCTGTATCTTTTGTTTCATGCTTTTATATTTTGGTCCTGGGCTTGGGCCTGGGCTTGAAGGGTGGATTGTACTTTTAGCAAGTGTATTTATGATTTGAATTATAAATAAAACCTTTATAAATTAATACTCGATATATTAATAACCTCGATAAAATTAATAATTTGTCATGTCTCAACTTGGGACCGGTATAAAATTGGACCTCAATCGATAAAATAATAAGATAATAACTTTTTTGAAATCTCAATGTATATGAATTGGTCCTAACGAAACTATAAATTAATAATTATTAAAAGATTCCAAATTCTAAGATTGTCTAGTAAAAAATGAATCTATAGTCATTTATTTTTTTGTTAACTTCAAATTTATATTGAGTTCATCTTTAAATCTCCTCATTGTAATGCTTCTTTCCGAGTGATCGGTTCCAAAGCTATTGAATCATCCTCAACTCCGTCATCGATCGGATTTTGAATGGTATCCGCCACAATTTCTTCAATGCTTTGAACCTCGTAACATTCATTATTTTCACAAAAATAATCTAGCAAGTGATTCACATCCATTTTGTGCTGATAATGCATACTCGTAATCAAGTTCTCAAGCTCACGAATGTCTTCTCCAGAATTTATATAGTGATCAATTTCTAGCCATGTTTAATGTACATGGAGAAGAAATGTACCTTAAAACTTCTTTTTATAATTTATTTTTTGGTACCCTGAACTAACTTTTTACTTATTCAAAAATAATGAACTTAACAAATTTAATTAATTTGTGAATGTACGTTGGACTTAAAAATTTAAAGGTCATACGAAAAACCTCTTTAAATTAATAAATTATTAATTTATCGATATAATAATATCTCGCTAAATTAATAAAATATTCTAATTCTAGCATTATTAATTTATATTCATTTATAGAGATTTTCCTGTAATCTAGTTTACTTTATTTTATCGGAGAAATTCACTTATTGCTTCTAAGTTTTAGTACTTTTTACATTTTAACCTGCTTTATGATAATTTAGAATAAACCGTAATACATATTTTAGGTGTTGTACATTTCATTTTTTGACAGGAAAAATACTAAACGGATTAAATAGTCGGTTAAGGTTGTCCAAGTCGGTCACATATAAGTTGTTCTCATAGTTCACATCAAATTTTGTGGTATATATTACTGATATCCAAACGGATAATTTAGGCAAATGCCCCCATAGAAGGAAGATATTTATACATTAGAAATCCATAATTTATAAAATGCACTATCAGTGATTAGTATTTATAAAATACTCATTTAGATAATATAGTAACCAAATTCCAAATCCTTAATTAATCGCTTCCCATATTCTCATGATCGGCGATGACAACCCAAAATAACGTGATTTCTATTCTGCAATCCCTAACAACGATTGCTACCATGATAAATCGATTACTTTCGCCGTCATGATTACTTCAATCATCGGTCCTATCCAACGTTCTCCTGCGTCGGCGTGCGACCATTGAAACTGTTGCCCCGAGTTCCTCCAACCCACTGTGATTCTAACTGGTATTAAAACCGTCGCAACGAGTTCTTTATTTTGGCAGTCCTCCGTCCTAGTATCCAACAAAAAAGAGCTTACAAGTGCTTTAATGGAAACCAGAGCGTCGAAGAGCAAGGGAAAAGCACCGGTAATGGACAAAGGAAAGAGGAAATTAGGAGAGACGACGCCTAAAGCCACTGATAAAGTAAGTAACTAGTATATTATGAATTCGTATATTAGAAGCAACCTCAGTTGTATATTGGATATACAAACTGATATCATATTATGTTTTTGCAGAGCAAGGGAAAGAGGACAGCAGGTGATATCGAAGAGGAAACCCCACTTTGGGTAAGTCAACTTGTATTGTAAATTGTATACCGATTTTTCTTGTTTTTTGTATATCCGTATACGGCCATATGAAAGCATATATTCTATTGTCATGAATTTGCTGCTAAAGTAGATATCAGTAACTGTGTTTGTTGGCATAATTTCAAGAAAAAACAAATTGTATATTGTATAGCATGTGTCTGCTGTATATTCAATCAATAACTGTGTTTAGTGTATATATTCAATCAATAATTGTGTTTAGTGTATATCCATATACCCTCTGTTCCTATACATATATACTGATAAGTCATTGATTTGAAGGCCTCATAAACCTGTGTATCCATTTAAAGGTTCCTACTTCTGTTTTCTTTAAGGGATTTAAAATAGATAAATCATCTATAGAACAAAACTGAGTGTATATGGATATATAGTATTTGATATACATCATTGAGGTTTTGAATGCTTTCAAATATATATATCCGTATGTGTGTTTTAATGTAAAACATGACTAACATAAATGATAATTTTTTTAGCAAAACAGTATATAGCTAATACATAACTAAAGGACAGTAACACAAAAATTATATATAGCTATATGCAATTTCAATGAAACTGTATGTAGCTGATATACAGTGTAAATGATCGTTTTATTTTAAACATACATGGTATCTAATGAAATATGTTGACGTGCTTTTTGCTTTTGGCAGTGAATTGTGGCATCTTCGTGGTGACTGTGAGCGGACTACATTTTTAAAAACAAGTTTCTTGCGGTGAAGCGACGACGAATACGTTAGGCCAGATAAAGATGAATGATAATTGGCAAAGTTTGAGTTGGTTACTTTTTATTTGATGACTGGTACCAAGATGACTAATACTTTGAGTAGTATGAGTTAGAACACTGTTTTATGTATTTTGGTGACGAATGACACGTTTCTATTGTAATTACTTTGAGGTTTTTTTTACTTTTTTCCGTTTATATAAACACTTAACACTAGTGCTTATATTGAACATATACGTTATAATAACTGTATACGAGGCACATATTAAGGCGCACTGTCAAGCGCTGCCAAAATAGTTCCAGGCGCTATATAAAATACAAAAACTACGTTATAATAACTGTGTACGAGGCACATATTAAGGCGCAGTGTCAGGCGCAGTCTCATGCGCTATATAAAATTACAAAAACATGCTCTTTTTTTGATAATGCATATGATGCGTGGAAACCACGATGAATTACATAAAACAATAAACTGTGTAACTCAAAAATTAAAGGCACATTGATGCCTTTTATATATCATTCTCAAATTATCACAACCTGTCTTTATATAAAATAATGTTTTATTGTGGAGTTATTGAACTATACACATAGAGCGCGACAGTACTTGAAGATAAAATAATGTTTTATTATGGAGTTACCAAATTGTATATTGGCAATATACGAGTTGCAGTATATGCTATTCAAAAAAACAAATGATAGTGAATATTCGTATGTGTGTTTTAATGTAAAATATGTATATCCACGACTGCCACCTTCCACAAAACGTCTTAAATCATATTATTCAACTTAATCCTAGTGGTGGATGTTAGGAAGTCTACGAATTGAGTCGCATCTTCAACTGATTCAAAAGTACCATCACCAAGGACAGTAGACTGTTGAGGATTTCAGGAGAAGAACTATAGCGGTGTTCAATAACTGTTAAAAAACAAAATTAATTACAAAAGGAAGACATGAACTGTAGACAATATACATCAAACAATATACGATGAGGGTACCAAAACTTTTGTAATTTAAAAAGTGATTGTATATATGGAGGTGTGCATTTGGGAAATAAATAAAACAATGAAGTAATTATGTCAAGCAAAAGCACACCATAAATTGTTCATAAACTCAAAATATATACAACAACATAGAAGTGTATACAATATACAGTTGCAATATACAGTACAACATATGAGCAAAAATTAGAATTCCAAAAATGCTACAACTCACAATATGAGAGAATAGCATTAACAAAACAGAGAATAACATAAACTAAAAAGGAATTTAACCATATACATCATTGAACAAATCAGACCTTGTAAATTAACTTCTCTAATGATAGAAATAGATATGTAAACATTATTTATGCATGACGATACTAAAACCCTAAATTGGGCAAAATGAACCCTTTTGCTAACGGTGTACAGTATAGATGCCTACCCCTAAAAGATACCGTGCACGCATGAATAATATTGATGCATGACGATACTTAAACCCTAGGTTGGGCAAAGTGAACCCTTTTGCTAACGGTGTACAGTAGATGCCTACCCCTAAAAGATATTGTGCACGCATTAACAGTATTGATGCATGACGATACTAAAACTCTAAGTGGGGAAAATGGCTTATTTGGAATGAGTTGTACAATTTACACTAAAATAATTTTATTTGAAATGATTTATGCAAGTACATTAAGATACAGTTTATTGGAAAATGTATATTAGCAATATACAGATGAGTTATTTTCAGTTGTATGTTTTCTGATGTATATTGCTAATATTGATATACATGTATTCGTTGACAATAATAATACCAATGAACTAGGCAAATATCTCAATCATAATCACAACATAATTGAACAGCAAAATAAAATATATAAGCACAACATAATTAAACGGCAAAATAAAATATATATGCGAATTACAAAAATTGTATACAGTATACAATTCCAAAATATACAGTAAGCGTTTGCAACAACATTCAATATTCGAACAAAAAATCCAAAGATCTGAGAGAACAATTATTCTCTTTCATACGGTAAGCCAAAATAAAAAGAATTAAAACCAGAAAAATTAATATACAGTAAGCCAAAAAATGAAGCCAAAATAAAATTTTTTCCCAAATATCAAAAAGAATTAAAACTTATTCTCTTTCATACGGTCCTCAACACAGAGAAAAATTTGAACAAAAAATCCAAAGATATGAGAGAACAAGAGGGATGCAACAGATATGTGAAAAGAAGAAAGACAATAGAGAGATGAAACGACGAACTAACCTGTATATGAATTGGAGAACACCAACAGGTTTCTTGAGAGAAGAAACACATCCCATGCAAAATGAAACTAGAAGAGAAGAAGCAAGAGAGGAAGCACGAAACGGGGGCGTGTTTTTAAACAATTACTCGTGATCGATGAACCAAACCTGAATGAGAATTCAATACCAAAAATGGAACTAATCAAAATCGGATTTGAAATGGCAGTAATAGGATTAATAAACATGAACAATGAACACATTTAGATTAATTCCGATTTCAAGAACAAACCCAGAAACATTGGATAACGATTTCGATTAGGAAGAAATCAGAAAGGAGAGGAAAAGAGCAATCGAATAGGAATTAATAAAAATCAAAATTTAGATAGGAAAGAAATTAGAATTTTAAAATTGAATGGGATGAAATCCACAACTCCTTGAATGACGAGATTCCTAAAAAAACCGATAATGACAGTGGGGAGTATTTACTAAATATGTTTAATAAAAAGTGGCCATATAATAAATATGTTTGTAATGTGGGCATTTTAAGAATAAGTATATCATTGGTGCCCATTTCCAATAATTTTTCTATCCGAACACCATGTTGGATTGACAGCTAAGCATGGGCGGCCTGGAGGAGTGGGCGGCGATGCAACCGTCTAGGACTCATAGTCGGAAAGGGCCCGAAGATATTTGGATAAACTTTAAAAATATGCCCTATAATTTGGATGATTTGTAAAAAGATGCCTGTAAAATTTTTTTTTCAAAAAAGGGCTTGTGGTTACAACTGTTAGCAAAACGGTGCTTTTTTTAAGACACCGTCAACTGGCAAGGGGCATAATCAGTAAGTCTAATTTTGAACACTATAAAAGGCATAAATATCTCTGTGAAATCGAGAATCCTTTTTTCCAAACATGATAAACCCTAAAATCAGCCCCAAATTTGAATTCAAGCTCTGCACAACCTTCGTCGCCTTCTAAATCAATGTTTTCTTCTAAATCAATCTCTAACCTTTTTCTTTTCAATCACTCTATAATTTAAGAGTGCTACTCATCCTAAAATAGAAATACCTAAAATTGAGTTCTGAGAGTTCACATTCATTCAAGTTACGAAGCTATAAATGTGGGCTTATATCTCCAGTAAAAACAGCTTCAACGATTTGCAACAAGGGGAGAAGATTTTTCGGGTGTGCAAGATATGGTGAAGTTGAGGCTTGTGATTTCTTCGACTGGTTCGACCTAGAAAGCGGAATAGAGAGAGAACAAGAACTTTCTGCAAAATTGAAGAATTTTGAAGCTAAGTTTGTAGAAAGTGAAATGAAGGTGAAGACCTTAGAGTTCGAATTGCGCAGGGTCATGGATTTAGCCAAGAAGTTGGAGAAAGAAAATACCAAATTAAAGTTTGTCATTGAAGAAAAAAGTAAAAAGAAAATGCAATTTGGTGGTCTGTTTATCCTGATTTCTTTTGTAATATTTGTGGTAGTTTCTAGTTATAACAGTAATAATGCAATTGGTGATGATAGGAAACTAAGCTTGCCATAAAATATAGCTTTGTGTGAAACATTAGTGATGGAAGCCATGTATGTTTTGTGATAGTTTTGGTGTAATGTGAAAGTGTAAGTCATTTGTTGGTTAGTGGGAATGTCAATTTAATTCTGATCAATGAAATGTTTGAATTATTTTATTGCATTAAAGGTAATGAGAAATTAGAAAGAGAGAGTTATGTTTATGTAATGTTTGACATTATGATATTGCCAAAATGTTACACGAACTGAAATTATCATCTGCAACTTAATTACATAAGCAGCCAAAGGCAATGTTAATAGCAAAAGACAAAAAGGCAATGTCAATAGCCCAAACTCAAAATGGAAAAAGTATTAGCCTAAATAGTACATGGCTATACCAGTGACATGGACAAAAAATAACAAAAAAACCATAACTATCAGCATGAGCTACTTTATTGTACCTTTTCTGATGTTGCCCATCCTAATTGTTAGTTCCTCCAAATTAGCTGCTCTTCTTGGATTTCTGTATGCAGCAGATGATGAGGCCACACCAGGAGCAGGTTATCTCTTCCTTTTTGAAGCAACAGATATTGTCTCGGCTGCATAATTCAGTGGAGGAGGTCTTGGAGGCCTAGCTGAGACAGGTGGCATCATTGAGGGTGATGGAAAGGCATTCAATGCATTTGCAAACCTTGAAAACATTATGTTTCCCATTCTACTACCCCTGCCCCTTGTTGCACTTGTGACAGGTGACAGGTTTTGTGGTTGCGGCATAGGTCTTTGAATTGGCTGTAAACATAGACAAAAGACTCATTATTCACAATCACAGAATGCAGAAGACAACCATGTAATCAATGAATCACATAATTATTCACAAGACTAAATTCATACCTCATCAGTCCTTTCCATTGAAGATAATGGATATGTATTAGACATTAAGGGTGATGCAAATGCATTAATAGCACTTGATGCATTTGCCATTATCATGCCCCTACCCCTGACCCTTGTAGCACTTATGAAATTTGCCCCTTGTAGCTGAGATTGAGGTGTTTGAATTGTTGTAAACATAAATTAAGCAAAAGCAGAGAATGCACAATAGCTCAAAATGACATTAATTAAAGAATGAAAAACACTCAAAATGACACTACTCACAATAAAAAATTCCATTTTGAGAACAAAATTAAAGACAAATTTACTAACAACAAATTCATACCTTATGTTGACCTGGAGATTCATTACTTCTTCCCCTTGTTGTTTTTGCAGTAGGCTGTACATACACAAAATTTATAGTTAATCAATCAGCATATATAATTGATCAATCAACATTAAAAGTGATGACTACAAGATAAATTCAAATTTGTATAAGCAACTACATTAGGCCTCACTGTTGGTGTTTTTGCAGTTGCAACTGCTTGCAAATTGACAAAGGAATAAAATAAATACAAGGGTAAACAAATGGTCAAAAATTGAGCATAAGAATGTAGAGAATATATTTCCTTACATTTTGAGCCATGATCCTCTGGGCATGTTTTCTCTTCCTTGCTTGCCATGTTGTCTCTCCAATGATATTTACACTACATCTTCTGGCATTATGACCCTTTTTTTGCATTTCCCACATAATACATACCCCCCAGCCCTTGAGCTCTTATAAGGGTTCCTTGGTTCATCTGCAGCCCTAACTCTCTTCTTTCTAGGCTTTCCAGGTGGTTTCTTCACTATCCAAGGGTGGATGTCAGGGTATTCTGTCCTTTTCCACTCCTCTTGAGATGGCACTGGGTTGTACATTGGGCTACAAACTACTAAGTAAGTGGATTTCCAAAAGAATTTGTCAACATACTTTTCTGGTCCTTCCTTGTTAGTGTAAATTGCAGAAATACCATGTTTACATGGAATGCCACTAATTTGCCATAATCTTCATGTACAAGTCTGTGCAGCTAGATCAACATCAACTTGCTTGATTCCACTTCCACATGTCACCTCATACTTTTATTTCCAGCAAGAGTACAAAAGCAATTACTACTATCCACCTTAAGCTTCTCCAAGACATCTTGATATTGAGGACATATGGGGCCTTTATATTTCTGCATTCTGACATACCTAACATATTGTCTCTTCATAAATCTCTTCCTAATCCACTCAAACATAGACAAAATGGGCATGTCTCTAGCGTCAAGAATCTCATTGTTAAATGACTCACATGCATTATTGTGTACAGTATCACACTTAGTCGTAGTTAAAAAGAAGCATGTAGCCCATGTACGAGGATTGTGAGTCATAATCCAATCATAAGCATTGTTATCAAACTCTTTAAGAGAATTCATCCCAGACAAAAACAATTTCTCTGTACTAGCAGTTGAAACAAATGTTTCCTATAGTCTTCACCCTTATAAAGCTTCTTCATATTCTCATACATGTGTTTCACACAAAATCTATGTTCCATTTCTGGTTCTAGCTCTTTTATTGCCTCAACAAGTCCCTAATACACAAATGAACATAGCAATCCTAAGTATATAACTATAGTAAAGTGTCGTTTCTGTTAATAGACAAGTAAAGAGCAAGTTGGGTTTTACCCATGAAATACATCAATACCAAATTGGACCAAATTGGTTTAATCCCATAAGTATAATTAGTACTTATATAAAAACATATATCAACAATGGTGAGGACCATAAAATACATTAAGAAAAAAAGCTTTTCCCATCTGCCTCGTGAATTAAGTCTAAAATGATTAAGACAAAAAGCTTATAACTAAGTCTAAAATATGGCACCTGTATCATGAAGTTTAATTAAATTCTGCTTATAAGTAAAAGCAGTATACAACAATCATATTAATAAAACATGAATCAACCCCTTTTTTCTATTTAACCAATTTATATTTAGTAACATTATACATAAAGTGATGCTTCTACATAAATGTGTACACAACAATTAGATTTTTTTTTAAAAGTGATTATTCTGCATAAATGAGAAATACTCGGAAACCATTAAGCATAAACTAGTAAGCATGTAGAAATACATTTTGTCGATCAGACATAAAGACCCATCCTATTTCTGCTGGTCTTCCATAGTCAGTGAATAGTAAATCAATGAACAACTTCCATGACTCCTTGCATTCAGAATCCACACAGGCCAAAGCAATGGGAAACAATTGATCATTACCATCTTTTCCAACTGCACATAACATTTGTCCTCCCATATTGGTTTTCAAATGACAACCATCTAGGCATATGAATGGCCTAAGTCCAGTAAAATATCCCATCTTCTGTGGGCAAACCTCACATACATGTGCTGGAACACCACTATATCTCTTGGAATAGTTAGAACTGATCCACTTACTACAGCAGCTTCAACTTCTTGCAATTCAGTCTTCAACTTGACCATGCTCCCTGGATTAGTTTTCATAATTGTTGCTGTCCAATCCCATAATCTATGATACTGTGCATTAACTTCTCCTTGTACTAAATTAGTGGCTCTTGTTCTAGCTCTATATGCCTTGGTAGGATAAATCTCAGCTCCCAAATCTCTCTTCACCTTGTTTATAATAGCATTCACTTCCCATTTAGGGTTATCCCTTAAGTCATCAAGATGTTTTGTAGCTATGTATTTAGAATTTACCATATGACTACTCATTGACCTTGCACATGAGTGAATATACTTGAAAGTCTTGATTTGAAATGTACTACTATCCCTTAATTGTGAAGCCCTAATTTTAAACCCACACTTCTCCTTGCATCTAGCAGTAATAACTTTCCTACCATTCTTTGTGAAAACATGGAAGGTCCCTCTTTCTACTGCCCACCTTCTCAAGGCCTTACGAAATTGTTCAGGTCCTGTGAACACCATTCCAAAACTTAAATCCCCAGTGATTTCATTGTATGGCACATAATGTTAATGGAACTCATCATTAGATCTTTGTGGGCTGTTCAATTCATCCTCCATACCAATAGGTGGCTCATCGAACTCTGCCATGTCATCCTCATTCAGGTCCATTCCAAGATCATCAAACCTGAGATCTTCTACACTCTAATGCATTGGAATCAGCCACATAGTCATCTTCTGCATCTGTCTCCATTTCATCACACAAGAAATCCTCATAATTTGCATTTGAATCCTCTTCTTCATTATTAGATGTTGAGTAACCTAAAACATAATAGCAATAAAACATAAGTTTCAACACATAAACCACACAATTTTCAGCACATAAAAATCAATAAATAAAATAGGACATAAGCAAGTAAAAAGTCTACATAAAAACTTAGAGTAAATGACCTTCTGTGAAATTGTTCTCTTCAGCTGTTCTATTTTGTTGTTGTTCTGGTGTTCTACCAAACAAGTTTGTTTCATCGTCTGGATCCTCATGATCAACCCCTTCATAATGAACACTGGTTTCAAGTCTATTTGGAGTCTTAGAATATTGCTTATTCCTATCTTCTTGTACCTCATTTGTCTGTATTTCTGTAACAAATTTCTTTGTTTTGGGGTCATACACTTGCAAAGGGGGTTGATGTTCAACAAAGTATAGGTACATTTCACTATCACCTTAATTATAATCCTTCATATCCCTATCCCATGAAGAGAAATAAAAAAATCACAAAGACTTCACAGACATAACATAAACAGTATGTATGTAATCAGTAAACAAACATAAAAACCCTAATTCATGACAAAATCACTAAATTAGATAAATGGTAGTGCAAATACCTAAATCAAACACTATTATCTTTGCTTGAACATAAATATTGTTAAAGCAAACCATTTTATCTCGGTTTTCTTCAAATCATGAAACGTGTAAACCCTAGACTGATTTTGCGAAAAAGTGAGAAGAAATAACATAATTTTTTAAGAGAAAGATGTGAGATGCTATTTACCTTGTTATCCAAGCTTTTTGTTCAAGTAAAGATGACAAATTTTCACTTCCAAACTATTTCCCCTCTATTTTTAGGAATGATCAGTTTTTGGCTACCCAAAATCAAGCATCCTACACCAACTTTTCAAAATTTATGATTTTCATTCATTCTAGCAACAAAATTTTGAGATTCTAGGTTAAATTTTGAGTGATTGAGTAGCAGTGAGAAGAGAGATTGTGAAAATTCAAAGAGAAGGAAGAAGAATCGTTCAGATTTGTGCCTTTTATAGTGTTCAAAATTGGACTTACCGATTATGCCCCTTGCCAGTTGACGGTGTCTTTAAAAAAACACTTTTTTTTTTTCTAACAGTTATAACCACAAGCTTTTTTTGGAGAAAAAAATTTTCTCACACATCTTTTTGCAAATCACCCAAATCACATGGCATGTTTTTAAATTTACCTAAGATATTTTTTAGTGTAAAGAGTTAACTATAATTTGAAACATAAAAGTAGATATAAATTAATGTTAGAATAATTAGTAAGATACTTATTAAAGTTGTGAGAGAGCAAGAATTAACTACTTATATTTCACAAAAAGTATGTTTTTATTATTTTTTTTCTTGAAGCCACATTTTAATATTTTTAATATTAATTTTTAATATTAATTTCCCTCAATCCGTCAAATTGTCAAGACTGGACCTCAACTAAAGATAGTTTCTGAGGCATTATAAGATAGTAATTAATACCAAGATTTTCCTAATAGTGAGTGATACTAGAATTCAAACTAATTTGAACTTGTGTGTTATTTCCTAACTTAGCCTACCATCTACCATCTACCATCTACCATCTACCATCTACCATCTACCATCTACCATCTACCATCTACCATCTACCATCTACCATCTACACTAGCCACTTATGTCTATATAAAGTGAAGTTTAAATGCATTCATAGAAACAGTTTAAGCAGAACTGTTATATACATGTAATTTACTCCTATTTCTTTTTGCACCAGTCATTATATATCTATGCAAAAAAGGTTGCATTATAATTTTGTCGAATATCTTGTATTGCCTAATGAGTGAGCAATAAGAAAGAACGGTTTGTCGTGTATATGCAAGTAATATACGAATACTTGTTTTGTGGTTATGTTGAATATCTTACAATGCTTAGCAACAAAGGTATGTTGTTTTTGATATTGAAAATATAGTATCAAAATACCGATATTTCAGATAAAATCTTCTTATTTCATAGCTTCGACCCTCGAACGTTGAACCTGCAAAATAAACATGAACTTAGGGGCGATCGGTGGTTGCACCGGAGGACCCTCCGATGCTAAAGTCAGAAAAAGGATCATAGTGGAATGTAAGGGGAGTGTTTGAGTTAGAGATTTTGTGTCCCTTTATATAGTGTTTAGATTAACCTAATTAGTGATTAGGAATCTTTGTAAAATATGGAAGGAATATAAGAATAACCCTTATTTAATATAGGATTACTACTTATATTGTTGTGAGAGTTAACAATCGAAGCATCCTGTTTAGTTTTTACTTCCTTTTTATGAGGATCTTTCCTATTAATGTGCTATGGAACGGAGTAGTCTTCCTATTTAGCTTAAATTAGGCAGTAGGAGGACATAGGCATCTAACATGGAACCTTCTAGATTAGACGGGCTCTATTTTAAGCCGGTTGTGGGCCGGCTTAGGATCCTATCCTAAGAGAGGGCGGCTGGACTATTGTGTGAGCCGGTCTTGAGAAGGTGAGGGGTTCGTTGCTTGGGGAATAGGACCACTCGGTCCAGGTTAACTCGGTTTCGATGTCCGATACGAGCAAACATATTTTGCAAGATTATCAGTTATTATCTTTATAATTTTTCTTTCATATTGATTGGGTCAAACGCATACGGACCCCCCTAAATTAGGCACAAACCGGTTGTTGCTACCCTTAACTTACAGGCTTGACACTTTCCCCCCTAAAGCTGACAAATCTATATAACATAACACCAAATCGCTGAGTTGGCAAATCACATGACACTAGCTGACTTTTCAAGCCAGTTGCTTCAACTTTTTGATGAAAAAAACTAAAAAAATGCCCAGAAATTCTGCAAAACTCTTATCCCCTCTTTGCCATAACTTCCTCCATTTCCTTTAAGTCCATAATTCCACTCAGTATCATCACCTCTTCACCATGACTTCCACCTTCACCCTTAATTCCTTCACCGAACTCTGCCGCTCCTCCGTTGAATCTCCTGAACTCCAATTCTGATCTCCCTTCGTTTCCTCCCTCAAACTTCCTCTTTGTTTTCTAATGAGAAAAGAAAGTAAATTTGCAAATTTCTAAGAAAAATTCTTAGAATCAAAGATAACTCACTCATTGTTGTTTGTTTTAATTAGGAAAAATAGAAATGAATTGAGTGGATTTCAATTGAATTGAGCAATCTACTTCGTGGATTTCAATTGAATTGAAAAAGTACATGGAGACTACTAAATTAAATAGAAACGAAAGAGGAAATTCAAATTGAGAATGAATAGAGAGTTTAAAGGGCATTAAGAGAGAGAGAGAGAGCGAGTGATGTGCGAGGGAAAGAGAGAGAAAAAATAGTTGTTTTTCTTGCATTTAGGTGTTCCATAAAAAGATAACAAATTCATTTCAATTTATGTACTTGATTTCCTCCATGCAAAGAGCTTGGTATTTGGTGGTTTGATTTGGAGAGAGAGAAGGAAATTAATGGAGATAAAATTAGAAAAAAAATTGAAAGGAAATTTGAGAAAGATGGTATAATTGAAAAGAAAACTTGCCAGATAAGGATTTGAATGAATTGTTTTAGGGACTCTTACAAAATTTTTATTGTTTATCCCTAATGTCAATTTTGTATTAATTTGACTTTTCCATTTTTGATAAGTCCAACTTAGTTGTATGACTTTTTCTTTACATGTGTGACACGTCATATGGGTGCATTTCATTCTAGGGTATGAATTTGAAAAGTGCGTAATTTGGGGTTATGTTATACAAAAAAGTTAATTTTATGGGGTAAAGTGTCAAGCCTGTAATTTGGGGGTGGCAATAGTCGGTTTGTGCCAAGTTTAGAGGGGTCTGCTTGAGTTTGGCCCATTTATTGAGATAGTTTTGAAAGTAGTTAGGTTTAAATATTGGAAATATGACATACTAGATAATGTTTTACAATATTTACTTTAAGCTAAATCATAAAATGACAAGCTGTGATTGAATAAAATGAAATATGTCATTGTATATTATAAGCTTCGATAGCTTTTCAATGATATATTTTACGCTTAAAACGGATTAGTGGTGAATGAGAAATTGTAGTTCAAAGTTTGAACATCTGCCAAATTTAAACGCGTTAAATCGGTGATTTGTTACTAAAATAATATTGTCACGGCATATTTTTTTCACCAGATTTTTATTTAGATTGATAGGTGTTAATTCCCTTAATCAATAGAATTTCTCATAACATCCATATTTTTTTTAAAAAAATTGCATTATATGGGCTTACAATAATAACAAAGGAAAACCTTATCTAACGCCGCCCGAATGTGGACTCGAACCTGCGACCTCTAGAATCACAGTTTCAAGGCTCAACCACTAGACCAAGCCTTTGCCACTCATAACATCCATATTTAATCACCATCAATTTGTGGTTACATGGACTAATGCCCTTTAAACTCAATTAAGTCATGTTAATGTCATTTGTCCTATAAATACCTTATACTTATAGCCTTCTCATACACACTTTTCTTCACTTATTTACCTTGTAATTTATTTGTTCTTTTATATTAAAAATATCTTTCAAAGTTTTCATTCCTTTTACAAGAAGGCTACTTACTATTAGGTCCTTGTAAATTGCTCTTTACAAGATTAGAGTTCGCCTACGATTACGGTGGACTCTAGAAGATAAATTCATCGGTAGCAAAAGACTAATTGTCTTAAAAAAATTAAGTTTTAGGCCTTTATAATAAATATCATTTTAATAAAAAAGTTTAAGAGTATATTATTTATTCTAGTTGTATTTTTATATCTCTGTTTCCAGTGTAATTTGTATTTTATTTTTAATAAAAAATAAAATCATTTATTATTTTAATATCACTTCTATCAGTAAATTAGTGACATATTCTCTCAAAATGTTGTCTTCCATAATAAAATATGATAAATAAAATTTCAAGTAAGCTTTCATATAAGTTTCTTTTATCACCATTGATATCTGTTGGGAGAATCGGTACAATGAAGTCTAAATAAATTTGAAGTTGTAATAAATATTTTTAGATTGAAATTTATTTGGTGGTATTATCTGAATAAAATAAAAAAAAATAAGAACTTTAGAACGAATGCTATTGTGATGTTATGTACCGAAAAAAGTCTGTAAAAACGTCTGTGTACATCTCTTTATATAGAGAACCGATATAACTACTCGAAGTTAACTGTTTTTACAGTTATTTTCTTCCTGATCCAGCATATCGCGATCGCGACTCCTAGTGTCATGATCGTAACTTATAACGCCAAAACCTTCTGTTTCTTAAATCAGGCAATCACGAGCGCGAGTCTCTTGTCGCGATCGCGAACATGGCCCAAATACAAAAATCATGAATTTCTCATGAATTTTCACAAGGAAACTTTATTCGAAAATAAAAAAATTTCGAGCTAAGACCCAGCCTGGGGCGCTGCCCCTAGGACCTTACAAGGAGCTGCCGCCCCTCGGACCCCTCTGCCGGGGGCAATGCCTCTGAAATCCAAACATTGTGATAGAACTCGAACAAAACATGTACTCCTCACTCTCCCAACTTGTTCAATAAATATATCACGATCGCATTGATCAACTAATCAATCCAATTAAACTAAAATACTACCGTACATCACCAAATATTTTGGTTTTCTATTCAATCATTTAATTTCTTCTAACAGATTCGAATACCTCATTCCTACACACCTTTTATTTCCATAATTTAAAGTGATCATATAGACATAGTTAGAAAAGGTCTAATCTTTAATTGTTGCATCACATCTAATATACACGTTATAATGTTCTTCCAACTGAACAGTTTGAAAGAGACATGAAGTAAGAGATATATCATTAATTAGCTAACGTTGTTCCCATACTGAACCGGAGATCTAATTCAATACTCCTTCGGTTTTAAAAATTAGTCGCTTTAAAGAAATTCATAAATTTTAAGAAATAATTAATTTAGGGTATAAAATTATTTATTTATCCTTAAATTATCATTAATTAAGTAATATTGTATTGGAATTGAGCTAGAATTAATAAGAGCATAATATGAAGAAAAGAGTAAAAATTTACATTGAAATCAGTAAATGACAAGTAAAAGGAATAAATTAAAAATGTGTAGAACGAACTAATTTTCGAAACCGGATGGAGTAGCGATTAACACAACAAACAAAATGGATTTTGAAACTTGTTAATTACCACCTTGGGTGAAGGGATACTAGAAAAAAATTTTGTGGAATTTATATGTAAATCCTATTTTTATGCTAAAAAATGAGAAAAAAAATGAAAATTTAATTCCACAATATCTATTATACTTTCTTCAAAATCAAAATATATGAAATTTGCAAATTCAGTGCAAGTTTTTGGTGAAGAAATTTGAACATAATCATTATATATTATTATTTTTATAACAATAACAGCTATTATTAATATTATAGATAATTTATTATTTTATAATTTTTATAACCATAATTAATATTAGTACATAAATAGATAAATACATAAAATATTTAATAATCGTGCTCAAACTTTATGATTGGTTAATAATAATAATAATAATAATAATAATAATAATAATAATAATATGATATTATAGTTATTTTCTCATGTTATTAGTATTGTTTAACTGTTTCACATTCTTAATTTATTTATTTGAAGCAAAAAAATTCAATTATTTAAAGCCGGGCTAACATTGTTAAAGTACATTTAGGGGGCTTTTGCTTCGCATCATGAAAGAGAAAGGTAAGGAAATGAATGCGATTTTCTTAGATTAACTTATGTGTTTCATATGATCAAGAAATGAAATGAAGTTGCTCCTGATTTTATTTATTATTTTTTAAATTAAAGAAAATCAATTATTTAATTATAGTATAATAACGATAATTATATAAAATCTTAATTAATTAATTATAATAAATAAAAATATAATTTATTAATTATTATTATTAATTATTATTCATATCATATTCATAATAATAATTATAAAAATAATACTAATATTAATAATATGTATTATTAAAATAATAATAATATTATTAAATAAATATTGCATGAAATTTTTTTAATAATATATAATATTATTAATACTATTTATTATTAAATAAATAATAATATTATTAATATTTTAATAAATTTAATAATATTATTATTAATAATATTAATTAAATAAATAATAAATATTATTAAATAAATATTATTATTCAATAATAATATTATATATATTTTATAACAATATTATTAAGACATAAAAAATAATCAATAACTATTTATATATATATTATTATTGGTTAAAATAATAATATCATTTATTATTCTTATTAATTATATAATACTATTTTTAATTAATATACAATAATATTTATTATTATTATTTTATAATAATAATAATAATAATAATAATAATAATAATAATAATTTAATTATAAGATAATAGTATTGGAGAAAGATAAATGAAGAGAATGTTAATACCTAGTAGAGTGGGAGGAATGGAAAGACCTTGAAACTCTGTTTTAAAAATCTCCGCCTAGTTCCGCTTAGGCCCGGCCTAGGCCCTATTTTAGAGCTTGCTGCCCGACTTTTCGTTCCCATGACGTTGTCAAGCCCCTAACCGATTTACTGCCGCTTAGGCACCGCCTAATCCGATTTTTTCCGCTTACATGACTCCTGAATTCAAATTTTTAAGTTATCGATATCTATAATAATTATAGTTTGATATTTTTAACATACTAAAAGTAGCTTAGTTGGTAAAATGAAAGTACATAAAAGTGTTCTAACAATAAAAGTCTCATTTTCAATTTTTAAACATGCTCTAAATTATATTTTTTTAATATTTTATAATTTATTTTTTACTTGAAATTATATTTTTATGTATAAAATAATAAACCCCGCCTAGGCCCTTTGGAGCCGTGGCCGCCGACTAGCGCCTACCGGTTTTTAAAACATTGCCTTGAAAGGGGTAATCTCATTACCCAAAATAAATAATGAATTTAATTCCCTTATCCAAACAAACAACAATAAAGAAAATCAAAAACCCCCTAATCAAACGCGGCCTTATTATAGGTAAACACCCCGCTAACTTATTGGTGTTACAGTTTCGAGCACTAATATTACTTATCTAGCAAATGATTGCATTATTTTTCTTGGATAAACTTTAAAAAAGTGTTATGTGGTTTCACCTTTTATAAAATGGGGTCTGAGGAATTTTTTTAAATAGGGTATGTGGTTTCAAAATATTTGTAAATAAAGAATTCTCAGTATTAAATTATGTCACGAAAATGAGTAATCTTGTTTGTTTTTATTTGAATTTTTGCGGGATGGTTATTAAAAATACAAAACACATCGGTGAAATTTTTTGAAAACTTTTAAATAGTGAAAATATTTTTTTAATTAAATTATGATAACAAATTTTAAAAAATCATAAAAAATAAAAAAATCTCCACAAATTACACAAATCATAACATATAATTTTTAAATAATAAGGTTAAATTATTATAATATTAAATAGTTAAAAATATTCAATGTAACACCACTAATCTTAATCCATATGCCCTCTTTTATAAATTTTTTGAAACCACAGACCTCAGTTTGCAAAACAAATTCCTCATACCTTATTTTGCACATAAGTGAAACCATATAAGGTATTTTTTTAAAATTTACCCTATTTTCTTTTAAATCTAGATTTTCTAATATCAATTGGTAAATTGTAAAGTTAACAATTTCAATCATTGATTAAACTTTTGAAATCCTAATACAACGATATAATATAAGAGTGGTAGAAGATGTTTGATCACCAAAACATTTGTTTTAAGAAGATTAAACAACTAAGCTTGAATTGAATTACAGGGTTAGCTCCATTTATAAAGCTATGAGAAAGATTTCGGTATCAAGCCTCAGCCTCAATAAAAACGTTTGAAACGGAATAAAAGAGATTAGCTTGACGAGCAATACTCCCTCTAGTTTAAAAAATCAGTCGTTTTAAGCTTTTTATTTTGGTTCCTTTTAATTATCATTTTTAGAATATCAATACAACTTTCATAATTTTTTCTCTAATTTACCCTTGTATTAACTATGAAAGAGAGTGAGTATGGATGAAATTATAAAATAGTAATTAAGGAAAAAGAAAGTTTTATCAATGATGCATTAATCATTTTAACAGTGTATTAATTATTTATTGATTTTGATAAAAAGCCGAAAAGCGATTAATTTTTTTAAACCGAAGGGAGTAAGCGAAAAGTAGCCTAAAACAGAAAGTTCATAATGCAAGATTACATAATGGCAGCGTTTCATATATTTGTGGATACGGACCAGACAACATAATTTATAGGGACACTTTTTTTTCAGCTGGACCCATTTCTCTTCATATTATTCATATTAGAAGCTTTTATTATACACAATTATTCGTTATTATAGTCTAAGGCTTAACCGAAAATTTAGTTGGTCAATCATGCTCAATTTATTAAAAATAAAGGTTGAGTTTGAGCCGGACCTTTTTAAATAAAATATAATAACATTAAAATAATTATAATTAAAATTATAATATAAATTATAAAATTAAATTTAGATGTTAATTTTAATAAAAAAATTTAAATTTTTTAATAATTAATAGTATTATAAATAATAAATATATATTTATTTAATATATTAATTATTAATTTGGGCTAGGTAAGTCGGACTAGAATTTTAGAATTAATATCAAGCTTATTTTATATTTTATTTGAGTATATTCAGCTTCAAGACATGCCCAATCTATTCAAGTTCAAATTGAGCCTATTTTTTAATTAATTTATTAAATCCGTTCTATTAAAGGTAGACCTGCCCATGCCTCGTGGGCCGATGGATTTGTGCTCAAGTGTATGTGTACATCACCTTTTGCCGATTATTTTATTGAAATTTCAATTGTTTGTTCCTTGTTATCAAATGAATTTGGTAAAAAAAAAGAGCACAAAATTTTGTCTCAACGCTAGTGGATAACTTTTAGTTGAAAAAAAAAAATTTAAAAGAATGACATTTTTTAAAAGTTAAATTTAGAAGCTGACATGTGGTATCTAGACAGCTATTTAGTACAAGTTTGTGATCAGGTTTAGAGCATTTTTAGTAGATAGTTCATTTTAACAGTAGTCTTGTCACATAGGTAAAAATAGACCATGGATTAAAAATTATTCTACACTAGCCTGTCTATTTTCTCTTTTCTATATGATGTGGCACAATAAATGTTGGACATTATCTATTTGATCTTCTACATCCAGTCAATTAAATGGACTACCAACTCATCAAATTAATTAATATTTTAATACTCCCTTCGTTTCTTTTAACTGTCGCTTTTGGTAAGTTTGTCAATACCAAGAAAACAATAATTAAGAGAATAATAGTACTAAAATACCACTAACACTAATATTTGTTTAAAAAGATGATTGGTCTTTGTTATCTTTTATCATTTTCAATGTTGCATTAAACATGGGCAAAATAGGAAAGATGCTCAAACAATTGCATTGGAAATTAAAAGTGACACTTATTAAAAAAAATTTACTTGGCTCAAAAGCGACAGTTAAAAAAACGGAGGGTGTATTTAACATTGAAATAGCTTGTAATTGAGTATGTTTTATTATTTAAATACACAATTCTAGATGAAATAGACAATCTAGTGTGGCTATTTTTCTTATAGACATTGTCTATTTTTAAAATTATTGACATATCATCAATGTGAGCTTCTATTTCACATGCCACATAATCATGGAATCCACTATCTACTAAAGATGCTCTTAGTAGATAGTTGATTTTAGGACTATCTGGCATTTGAAATGGAAGTTCACGTTGATGGCATTTCAATAATTTTAAAAATAGACAATGTCTATAGAAAAAGCGATACACTTGATTGTCTATTTCATTTAGAATTGTGTGATTTAATAATAAAAAATGCTCAATTATAACTTGTTTCAATGTTCAATATTAAAATATTAATTAATTTGATTAGTTGACATTCTATTTGATTGTCTGCATGTAGGGGTTTTTATATAATAGTCCTGATCCTTTGGTCCCTTCTCCCTGTATGAATGACAAGTGTCCTAGAAACTACTTTATGACATTACTTTTTATTATTTTATTCATTTCTCAGATACTTAACATTCATGCAAGTAGGAGGGACCAAAAGACCTGGTCCATTATATAATTTCTCCCACATGTAGAAGATTAAATAGACAATGTTCAACATTTATTGAGCCACATCACATAGGAAAGAGAAAATAAACAAGTTAGCGTCGAATAATCTTTTAATAAATTGTCTATTCTTACCTATTTAGCAAGATTATTATTAAAATGGACTATACAGTAAGACTACTCCAAGTGGAAGTTTACGAAGCTATCGATTAAAAAGTCTGTGATCAATTATTGGATTAAACTTTACCCCACTAATCCAATGGTGATGAAGGACAATATAACTTTTATTTTGTAAAAAATAAAGTCACTATAGCCCTCATAATTCAAATTATTATTCTACGTATTACATGTTCTTTAAAAATAGTTATTACTATATGATTCGTCTGTTTTATTTAAAAAGTGTAGCCCTTTCATTCATATATTTATTCTGTTGAATAATTGATGTATCAGCAGCCGTCTGTTACTATGCAGGCCGCTATTATATAATTGATGTGGGGTCTACATCATTAATATTTGATATAATATATTTTCTACTTTTCTACCTGTCATTAATATTTGATGTAACATGTTTCTTACTTATTTACCGTTTTTACCGTTGGATTTCTCTATAAACAGGAATTCAATTTCTTCATTTGTAATATTCCTCGGATATAAGAAATAAAAGTTTCTCTCAAATTCTCTTTCTGCCTTCTTTATTATTGTTATAATTTCCTTGCATATATAGTCAATTTCCAACACGTTATCAGCACGAGCTTGCTCTATCAATAAAGGATATCACCAAATAAATTCAAAGTAAGGCATAATTATTTTATTTTTCATAAATATATATTATACTTATAATTCTTAATATGTCTAATATCAAAAGTTTGGACTTTACTACTCTTGATATATCGGGAAAAAATTATCATACTTGGGTACTGGATGCAGAAATGCATTTAGAATCAATGAGTCTTCAAAATACTACTATTGAAAATAATAATATTAAACCGCAGTATAAGGCAATAGCTCTAGTTTTTCTCCACCGTCATCTTGACGAAACACTTCAATCAGAATACTTGACTGTCAAAGATCCTACATATCTTTGGAGACAATTAAAGGAGAGGTTTGAACACCTTGAGAAAATATCTCTACCAAATGCCCAGTATGAATGGATAAACTTAAAGCTTCAAGATTTTGAATCTGTTAGTGCATACAATTCTAAACTTTTTCAAATTACATCTACATTAAGATAATGTGGAAAGGAAATAACTGATGAGGATTTATTGAAAAATACATATTCTACTTTTCATTTAAATAATATGGTATTACAGGAACAATATAGAGCAAAAGATTATAAGAAATATAATGAACTAATTACTGCTCTTCTCCTAGCAGAACAGAGAAATCAACTCCTGTTGAAAAACCATGAATTATGACCTACTGGAACAAATCCATTCCCTGAAGCGAATGTGATAATTCATAATAATTTTAATGGATGCGGTCGCAGAAATAGTCGTGGTCGTGGTCGAGGTAGAGGTAGTGGTAATGGACGTGGTAGAGTATATAATAATAACAATTTCCACCAGAAGTGGAAACATGTTAATAATAATAATAACAATAATTTCCATCCGAAGTGGAAAAATACAAATGACCACCAGAAGTGAAACAATCAAATTGAAAGATTTGATAAAAGAAATAATAATCAAGATGGTGAAAATAAATGCCATAGATGGGTATGACTGGTCATTGGTCAAGAACTTGTAGAACCTCTAAACATTTAGTAAACTTATACCAAGCATCCCCCAAGAAATGTACAGAACCAGAAATCAATTTTATATTGAATGATAATAACCCCATTAATGACCCTATTGATATCCCCAATATGGATATAGATTATTTTCTGTTACCCAGCACCAGTGGCAAGGAAAAATTTGAATAATTACTTTATATATTTTGCTTAATTAATATATTATAATTTTTATGTCATTATTAGTTTACTTTTGTTATTACTGTTTAATGTACTTTTTATGCAATGTTTATTTATGAATAAATAATAATGCATCTTTCGTTTCTTCAATAAAGAAAATGAATTCTTTTCCGGTATTATATGACTTCAAGGAAAATGAAGGAAATTTATGTATTGTAGATAGTGCCACCACCCATATTATTCTCAAAGAGGCAAGATATTTTAATACTCTTAAAAGGGGTGAAACTGTTGTTACCACAATATCGGGACAAACAAAAATGATTGAAGGCTCCTGAAGAGCTAGTATTATATTACAAAGGGGAACAAAACTTATTATATATAATGCATTATTTTCCCCGAATTCTCACAGAAATTTATTAAGTTTTAAAGATATTCGCAGAAATGGATATCATATTGAAACTGTGAGCGAAGACAATAAAGAATGTCTTTATGTTACAAAAATAATTTCAAGTAAGAAATGTATACTTGAAAAATTTTATACATGTGGCTTATACTACACATATATTATTATAATTGAAGCCAATTTAACTATAAACCAAAAGTTTATAGATTCAGATACTTATAAAATTTGGCATGATCGACTGGCTCATCCTGGTTCGATAATGATGAGAAAAATTATTGAAAATTCACATGGACATCCATTGAAGACCCAGAAGTTTCTTCAAAATAATAAATTATTTTATCCTACTTATTCGTAAGGAAAATTAATAATAAAACCTTCCAGAAGTGAGGTTGGAATAGAATCGCCAGCATTTTTAGAGCGCATACAATGTGATATATGTGGACCAATTCATCCACCATATGGATCATTTAGATATTTTATGGTTCTAATTGACGCTTCAACTTGGTGGTCACATGTATGCTAATTATCTTCACGAAATATGGCATTTGCAAGGTTACTTGCTCAAATTATAAGATTACGGGGCTCAATTTCCCGATTATCCTATTAAATCAATTCGTCTTGATAATGTTGGGGAATTCACATCCAAAACATTTAATGATTATTGTATGTCGATTGAAATAAAAGTTGAACATCCTGTAGCATATATTCATACACAAAATGGTCTAGTAGAGTCATTTATTAAACGTCTGCAATTAATTACACGACCGCTAATTTTGCGAACAAATCTCACTACTACAGTTTGAGGTTATGCAATATTACATGCAGCATCTCTTATACGTTTAAGACTAGTAAGTTATCATGATTATTCTTCGTTACAATTAGCTTCTGGCCATGAGCCTAGTATTTCTCATCTTAGAGTTTTTGGTTGCGCGGTATATGTGCCTTTTGCTCCACCACAAAGGGCTAAAATGGGTCCTCGAAGGAGATTAGGAATTTATGTTGGCTATGAATCCCCTTCAATAATTAAATATCTTTAGCCATTAACTGACTATATGTTTACTGCACGATTTGCAGATTGTCATTTTGATGAAAGCACTTTCCCAAATATAGGGGAAAGAATAAGAGCCCAATTTTGGAAAAGAAAATAATATGGAATCAACACTTTCTCATATGGATCCTAAATCAAATGATTCTGAACTAAAAGTTCAGAGAATAATCCATCTTCAACATTTAGCAAATCGATTGCCTAATGCACTCGCTAATCCTAAAAGAGTAACAAAATCGCATATACAAGCAGTAAATGCGCCAATTCGTATTGAGATTCCTGAAGAACAACCTATGGATAATACTCTAACACGCCTGAAGCGTGGACGACCTATTGGTTCTAAGAATAAAAATTCAAAAAGGAGGAGAGTTATTGATAATGAAGATATTTCCATTGAGGATATAAATATAAATACACTTTCGGAAGAAGTGCAAGCACCTAAAGTGCAAATACCTGAAGCTATTGAAAATGAAGAAATTCAAATAAATTATATCAATACTGAAAGAAGATGGAATCGCATAAAATAGTTATAGACCATATTTTTTCATATAATGTTGCGATCAATATTGAAAATGAAAATGTGGATCATGAGCCAACATCTATTGAAGAATGTCAAAGTAGAAATGATTGACAACAATAGAAAGAAGCAATTCAAGCAGAACTGAATTCTCTTAAAAAACGCAAAGTATTCAGACCAGTAGTTCGAACACAACAGGACGTAAAACCTGTATGTAATAAATGAGTTTTTATTAGAAAGAGAAATGAGAAAAATGAAATAATAAGATATAAAGCCAGATTAGTTGCACAAGGTTTTTCCCAAAGGCCTGAGATAGACTATGAGGTGACATATTCTCCGGTGGTGGATGCAATAACTTTTAGATATCTTATTTGTTTTACTGTGCAAGAAAATTTACAAATGCACTTGATGGATGTTGTCACAGCTTACCTTTATGTTCGCTTGATAATGATATTTATATGAAAATCCCTGAAGGATTAAAGCTGCCAGAAAAATATGGCAAACGAGAACTTTACTCGATAAAATTACATAGATCCTTATATGGATTAAAACAATCTAGGCGCATGTGGTATAACCGCCTCAGTGAATATTTATTGAAAGAAGGATATAAAAATGATCCAATTTGTCCATGTGTTTTGTAAGAAAATTAGGATCTAATTTTATTATCATCTCAATTTGTGTTGATGATTTGAATATTATTGGAACTCCAGAAGAGATTCCAGAAGCAGTTGATTCTTTAAAGAAAGAATTTGAGATGAAAGATCTTGGAAAGACAAAATTGTGTCTTGGTTCGCAAATTGAGCACTTTGAAAAGGGAATTTTAGTACATCAATCAAACTACACAGAAAAGATCTTGAAATGATTTAATATGGACAAAGCACATCCATTGAGTAACCCGATGGTTGTATGATCACACGATGTGAAAAAGGATGTTTTTCGTCCTAGAGAAGATAATGAAAAAGTTCTCGGTCCTGAAGTACCATATCTAAGCGCAATAGGTGCTTTGATGCATCTTGCTAATAACACAAGACATGACATTGCATTCTCTGTTAATTTATTATCAAGATACAGCGTTGCACCTACAAGACGACATTGGAATGGAATTAAACATATAATGCGCTACCTTCGAGGAACTACTGATTTAGGCTTATTTTATTCATATTAGTCTAAGCTTGAATTAGTTGGATATGCGGATGTGGGTTATTTATCCGACCCACACAAAGCTCGATCTCAGATAGGATATTTATTCACATATGGAGGAACAGTTATATCTTGGTGATCGACAAAATAAACAATTACAGCTACTTCCTCAAATCATGTAGAGTTAATAGCGATTCACGAGGCAAGTCGTGAATGTGCGTGGTTGAGATCATTAATCAAACATATCCAAGAAGCATGTGGAAAAGTTACGGTCAAGGAAGATCTGGCGATAATATATGAAGATAATACTGCTTGTATTGCTCAATTGAAAGAAGGCTATATCAAAGGAGCTAGAACAAAACATATTTCACAAAAAAATTTCTTCACTCGGTGAAATCAATATTCAACAAATCCGCTCTTGCAACAATTTAGCAGATTTATCTACCAAGGCTTTACCTTCCTCAACTTTCAAGAAATTGATCTACAGCATTGGAATGCGTCGGCTTAAGGATCTCCAGTTAACTCGCGAACATGGGGAGTAAACACTGTACTCTTTTTTCCTTTAACTGAGGTTTTTATCCCACAAGGTTTTTCCTTAGTAAGGTTTTTAACGAGACAGTGTCTCATTCGGGGCAGATGATACATCAAAGGGGGAGTGTTGAATAATTGATGTATCAGCCGCCTGTTACTATGCAGACGGTTGTTATATAATTGTTATGGGATCCACGTTATTAATATCTGATATAATATATTTTCTACTTTTCTACATGTCATTAATATTTGATATAATATGTTTCTTACTTATTTACCATTTTTACCGTTGGATTTCTCTATAAATAATAATTCAATTTCTTCATTTGTGAATACCTCAAATAAAAAAATAAAAATTTCTCTCAAATTCTTACTCTGCCTTCTTTATTATTATTATAATTTTCTTGCATGTATAATCAATTTCCAAACATATTCCACTCTTTACTAACAATATTTGGATAAAAGGAAACACTTTGACGGAAATAAAATTGGAAGACCATCATAATAAAGATACTAACTGTTTACGATATAAGCATTCATAAACTATGTTTAGAAATACATATCATGAATGCATTCTCCTAATTTTAGAAACTATTTAATTATTATATATTTGATTTATTGATTAAATCAAACTATAAGTATATGTTAAAATTAACTTTTAAAAATATAAAAATGTATCTTTGCTAATATAATAAGTTAAGCAATTATATTTCTGTGACTTATTATTCATAATTAAAGCTCTTTATTTTTCTTGCAAGTAAGATTTGACCTCGAGTATCTTCTCTCAAAACTTAGCTGCCTTAGCAATAATAACATATGTGTATAATGAGTTATGGGAAAAAATGTTTAAAGAGAAAATGATTGACCCTGATTTGTTTTTTTAAAAACTAAAAACCTTAGATGATTAATGTGTTCCTTCAAAGACTAAAAGATTGAAGTGGACGAAAATTTCGAAGTGAAAGTCTCAACTTGCCTATAAAAACTCACCCCTCTTTTATTAAATAATTAAATAATTGATCTAAAGGTGAATCAAAAGCGTTCAGGTACAAGAAAGTAAAATATTCGGATGATTAAAAACATCTGATGCTAAAAATGCAACATGCCTCCTTATGTGCCTAAAACTAAACCAGCATAAATAAATACAGGAGTAAATATGATCCTCCGAGCTCAGCACACCCTCGAATACGAACTTGTTTCTCCGTTTCCAAATAGCCAATGCAATAAAAACCATAGCGAAGTCCCGAACTCCCGACTCGACCCCAGGGAAAAGTAACCATGCCACATCTGCAAAAACTCATACCCCGAAAATGGCAATACAATCGCAAATCCAAACAATCTAAATGATTGTACCCATACTTTATAACTATCAACACAATGAAATAACGCATGATTTGTTGTCTCCTCCCCGTCACAGAACGGGCATTTACCATCCGCAACAGCCTGACACCGGCGATGAAAAAGAAACGCTCTCGTTGGTAGACGGTCATGAAAAAAGTCCACCCAAAGAATTACACTTTTGGCATAAGACACGCCTCCCAGACAGCTAAAAAATCCACGTTTAGTATAGGCCAATTTTTGTAGAACCCTGTGCAAAACGAGGATGTTAAGAACCGTTTCTGCTCGCCTAATCCCCATAAAATCCGATCTGCCCCCTCTGAAAACACAACGTGCCACTGCTGCCCCCCAGCGAAATCAGCTCCTGTCTCGGTGAATAATGTCGGACAACTCTGTGACAGCCAGTTTTGAAGTTGGCTGCATCTCTCTATATGTGAAACCCTCAAATTCCGCTTCCAAAAGGGTCTCGAGAACCCAACATCGCTAAAAATAAAGCCACACCCCTCTTGAACCGAGCAACCCTTCCTATAACAAATCATATATAGATCATGAAAAAGATATGTCAGGTTAATCTGTGCTGACCAATTATCGTGCCAAAACGAACAATTAATTCCATTACCCACCCCAACAAGCACGTTAGATAAGAGAAAATTCTAAAAAGTTTCATTTTTAATGCAACACGTAATAATGTCTTGCCACACAAACGAAATCCGACTCTCGACATAATTTTTTATCTACCACCACGAGGAAAAACCATAACATCGAACACAAATTTCGTACTACAAAGACTCTTGCCCCGAACCATGGACTTTCCAAATCCATTTCATTAGTAAACTACAATTCACAAGCTTAAAATCCCTAATGAATAATCCACCTAAATGTTTCGGTAAACTTATGGTACTCCAGCTCACCCTGCAAATTCCTTTAGAGCTTGAATCCCCTCTCCATAGAAAATTTCGCATTACTTAGACAAGCTTGTCATTTACTGAAGACAAAATTTTATTAAATGACAACAAATAAATCAGTAATGATGATAGAACCGACTTCAACAGAACCACCCGACCCACGTATGACAAACTGTGACCTTTCCAACTAGATAAGTGATTATGGAACTTGCCAATCAACTTATCCCAATATGATACTGGGATCCGTCTTACACTTAGGAGGGCACCCAAATACGTGATTGGAAACTCCTCAATCAAATCCCCACATGACTGCAATCTCGTATCCTGCACGTCAACACTCATAATGGAACTTTAATTATAATTAATCCGCAACCCAGATATCAACTCAAAATAGCAAAATATGCGTAAAAAGATAGGCAAAAGAGACTCATCTATGGGTAAAAAACACATCGTATCATCCACAAACTGAAGGAGAGAAATATCAACATCAGAACCATAGATGCAGAACCCCGATAAGAGTCCCTTCTGAATGCTAGAATCAATAAGCTGCTTCAAACTTTCAATAGCCAAGACGAAGATAAACGGCGAAATAGGGTCACCCAGTTTAACACCTCTACTTAATGAAATCGGCGCACTCGAACTTCCGTTCGCTAGAAATGAAGTAGTCAAATTCTGGCGGCAATTAGCTAACCATCCAACCCACTTCTCATCAAAACCATTCTCTTTAGCACTGCATCAATATAAGTCCAAGAAACACAATTGTAGGCTTTATGGAAATCAAGCTTAAGTACCAAACAGGACTGACGCCTTACATGTATAGAGTGAATAACTTCAGACGCTACAAGAGAACATTCATGAATGCTACGCCCTTTAACAAAAGCAAATTGATTTTCCAAAATCAACGTAGGCAGCAACAGTTGTAAGCTGTTGGCTAGTACCTTAGAGACAATTTTGTATAAACCATGAATGAGAGCGATTGGCCTATAATTGCTCAACAAGGATGAACCCGGCACCTTCGAGATCAACATAGTGAATGACTATTTGATAGAGCTTGGCAATGAAGAAGTCGCATAAAATTTATTAAATAACTGCATGATATCCCCCTTCAACTCTAAAAGCGTTTGTAGAAAAAGAAATCGAATCCATCCAAACCAGGAGATTTCCCTTCGCCATAGTCATTAATCGCCGCCAAAATTTCAGCCTCAGAAAAAGGCTAAACAAGCCTCCTATTTACATCACCATCCACCAAACGAAACTAAAATCCCCTTACATCAAACGAAACCTCCACTGTCCCCGAAAATAAACTCGAATAATAGTTCCTGATCTTCTTTGTGATGACTCCCAAATCGCAAGTTACTTCACCGTCCACCTATAGCTGGGTAATTCTACTTCCCCTCGATCTAGCAAAGGCCAAACGGTGAAAATAAGTTGTGTTATCGTCTCCTAACATAACCCAATTCGCCTGAGACTGTTGATGCCTAACCTTTTCCAAACTCCACCTACACTCAAACAAGGCAGATCAGTTAGTCTGTAGCTCCGACCCCACAACAACATCAATAGGCCATTCGACATCCCTAGCAGTCAATGCTAGAAGCCTAGCCTCTAACTCCCTAATTCAGTGCTCTAGACACCCAAAGTTTTCATAATGCCATGGTTAAATAGAATCACGTAGACGCCTCAGTTTAAAGTCAATGTCCCTATTTGGATAATCTCTTCCAGTATCATTCCATTTCGATCTAATAAATGGAAGAAAAGCCCCATGGTCCCACCAACAGTTTAACGAATGAAATATCCTTTTCATCCCCCGAGCTGCAATATGTGACGGAAAGATAAACGAAAGATGATCTGATAAAGCTGAATCAATTGTCATCAGATTTAAACCAGGCCACTTGTCTAGAATGCCACACAAAACCAACACCCTGTCAATCTTGGAATACGATTGAGTATTAAACCATGTGTAATCCCTGCTAGAAAGTGGAGCATCATAAAGAACACAATCATTAACAAACTACTGGAAGTTCACCATAGAGTTCGAATTAAACCCACCCCCCTGATCTTTCCAAACTACGTAGAATTTCATTAAAATCACCGCACACTATCACATTCTCTCTACCCTGAATATGAGGTATCAATTCATACCACATTTGATTTTGCTCCACATAGTTAATTAGATCGTACAAACAAACTATATGGACATCAATTGAGTTTACCGTAACAAGAACCAAACACACCCTATCAACCGAAAAAACCACCAACCCTTGGGATAAACGAGAGTTCCAAGAAACCACCAGGCCACCTGAGAAGCCTTGTGCAGGAATAGAATGGAAAAGGAAATTGTTATAACCCCATATTTTACGTACAACAATATCCGAAACAAATGCAGCTTTAGTTTTAACCAACACGACTAGATGCAAGTAGTATTTACGAACACAATTTCTAATAAAAGACTACTCCGCCCCATTCAGCAGCCCGCCTCGGTAATTCCAACAAAATAAATTTAATGACATAATAAAGCAAACACAACACCTGGATAACAGAATCTAGTCAGGCACGTCGGGCCTCCAATGCCCCCAGAATCTTCTCGGCATTTTGGCTATCGAACAACTCCAACTTCTCCCCAATCTGAAACACCATCATATCTTCGCTTTCACGCGGTGCTGCATCCACTGCTCGGAGAATGACTCTGTTCATGTTCGAAATATCAGAGCCTAATGATTCAGAATCAACAGCTTGATGTGTTACCTCTAGCTGTAAGGGTACTAACTGGCGAACTGGTTCAGGTTCCACGGAGGCCTCCACATGCGGTTCAATGGTCTCAGGGATAATACTTAAGTTAGCCTCGAAATATGCAGGAATGAGGCCAATTTGTAAACCAGCATCCTTCGCACTATCCGTCTCATAACTGGCCGATTTGATTGATTCATTCGCACTTTCAGACTCGTTGAATGAGTCGCTTGAATCGCAAGAAACATCATACATATAGTCTTGGCAATGATCACAATTCACACCTTGTCTGAGATTGGTACAAACCACCACCTCCTCCGAGCCGATAAGGAGTTTGAAAGAAAGATTAGTAGTTCCAAAGGGAACCAAGACCAAGCAAGAGACCACATCCAGGCGATCCGGTTTGATGAAATAAAAGTCCAGAGAGACAATACAGCTAAAAGGAGCGACCAATTGTCTAATCAGATTCTCTCCGATCAACACAGGAGGAATTCCCATAAAGTCAACATAGATGATGCACTCCTTCAGTGTAAAATCAACTGGCAAAAAAAAATCACACTCTTGAAGATATGTTGCATAATCTTCCTTGCTACGTAAAGACTACCAGAAATTTTGAGTTTCTTGAAAACCCTGGTCATCGAATCCGCTCCATATGCATTGGGAAAATTTTCAAAGTACAATATGTTTTGTGAGGGGGGTTGAATTGTTGATTCCTAGGCTGGGGAAGTTGACGATGGGGATATGGGGTAGGTTGCTGGGTCATGGGTCGAAAACGGTGGGTTTTTGGGGAATCAGGGCGGCGATCGCGGCGGAAGCCGGCGTCGCGAGGGTGGTGGCGATGGAAGGTGAAGGACGGGGTCGGCTTCGCCTAGGGTTTCTCTCAGCCATCTTAATTTTTTGTAGTGCTTTTTGATAGACTTTGACCATGATTTGTTATACTTGTTATTTATTTATTTATTTATTTTTAAGCACGAGGTGGTTCTGAATGGGTCTCAACTGTGGACGGCACCTTTAAGCTATGTCCATTTTCAGACTAATCCTCGATCGTCAGTTTGTGGGTGCCTCAAAAGGCAGGACAGTTGGTCCCAAGATTTAAGGTTGCTCTATGCGCATCCTAAAATTCGATCCCTGATGGATGCCTAAGGATGAACTAGTCCTTACCACTAGGCCCCTACTTTGTTATTTAAAATTTATTGATTATTAACCACAAAATAAAATTTTAAAAAAAAAGAAATATCAATGTTTGATAGAACAAGTTTGGCGAAAAAAGATTCCCAACCGCCATATAAAACAAACAACAATTAATAGACATCCAAAAAATTGAGAAGATGCAGCAGATGTTGAAAATGGTGTTGAAAAGTACTTTGAAGAAAGAGACTTGTTCCCTTCTCAAACGAAGCTTTTCCTCTCTAAAAAATGGCATTCTTGATATTCAAAACCTGGTGAGTTTTATTTTTAATTATGCGCTAAAAAAAGGTTCCTTATAAATTGTTTTTTTTTGCTTTATGTGTGTATAGGTTGTTGTTGAAGAAAGAAGAAACTCAAGAACTGTGATTCTTAACAGGCCACTTGCCCTTAATGCTCTCTCCACTCCTATGGTTTGTTTTAATTTTCCTGCATTTTTCAGGTTTGCTTCAAATGCAATGCAGAAAATCTGATCTTTACAAAAACCTCCCAAAATATTCAACAAGTGGACTAGATTGAACTTTAAAACTCATTTTGAACCAAATTGATACAGCAAGTTATTAACAGTGTTATCAATATCGTACCGGTTTTATTGTAAACCGATTATGACTACGGTACGGTTTAGTTTAAAAAGCTTAAATAATATATATTCTTTTTCAAACCCCTCTGGCAACACATAGAAGAGTCGTTGCAATAGCCACTGGACACCCTAAATAATAAATATTCTGTTAAAAAAATTGAAAAAACCACTTATTATATCGATAAAACCGTTCACCGATATGGCACCAATACGGTTTTGATAACATTGGTTATTAATATGGAGCAAACTGGAACGTTTATCTGTTGAGTTTTTTTTTTAATGGAAAATTAAATGAAAATTGAATGTTGATGTGAATAGGGAGTTCGGCTAACTGAGCTATATGAATCCTGGGAGAATGATCCAAATGTTGACTCTGTTGTTATTAAGGTAAGTATAAAAGAAAATTTTATTATGTGGTTTCGGAGATTTCAAAAGCGGGTTTTGAGGCTTGTTTTGTCGTAAAAAATGTAAGAATTACTCTGTTATCAACTTAATTTCTCCCAAGAATTCATTTATCCTTCAATTTGTATTAGAAATTTTTTTATGTTGGCTGATTCAAATTTTAGAATTTTTCCGATGGCGATGACTTAGTTCAGTGGTTGAGCCTTAAAACTCTGATCTTACAGATTACGGGTTCGAGTCCACACACGGGCTGGATGGGATAAGGTTTTCATTGTTATTATTGTAAGCCCAAATATGCTATTATTGGGAATTGTGATGTCATTATTAATTAGAATAGTATATGCAAAATTTTATTAAATAAACTACTGTATTTTTAACAGAAAATATTGGGTAAAGTCCTGTTTTTTTTAACAGATCAGCAATCTCTCTGTCTGCTTTGCAACAAATTAAAATTCAAACCTCTTTTTTTTAATCTTCAAAACAAAGAGGTTTTTTTTTTATCTTACCCAAATAAATATATATGATGTGGGTAATTAAATTTGAAGGGAAATGGGAGAGCATTTTGTTCAGGTGGAGATGTTGTTAAAGTATATCACCTCATCAAGCAAGGTACTTTGTTATTTTATTCACATTAAAGGTAGGCTTATCTTTATTTCAATTTTTTACCTATATTATTATGTATAGGATTCAATTTTCTTCTTCTTTTTTTTTTTTTTTAATTTACAGGAAGACTAGAGGAATGTAAAGATTGTTTTAAAACAGTTTATCGCTTCATGCATCTTTTAGCTACCTATTTGAAACCCAATGTCAGTCTCTACACCTTAATTACACTCATTTTTATAACCTTCGTAAATTTTTTGTACTTAATTTTAGTTAGGTAGCTATATTGGATGGGATAACTATGGGGGGAGGAGCTGCAATTTCAGTCCATGGTTCATTTCAAGTTGCAACTGAGAACACTGTTAGTGATTATTAATTATAGAAATAAATAATGTCGAGTTTAGTTTCCAATAGAACTGCGCATTAATCCGTCGGCCCGCAAGGCCCCCCCAAGCCCGTCTTTTATAGGCCGGATTTGGACAAACTAATTGGAGGTTAGGTCCGGCCCGAATCCGAAGAGGCCTGAATAAAGTATGATATGGGCTTGGTTTTAGTACTAAAACCGGCCCGAACTACTAAATAAATATATATTTATTATTTATATTAGTAATAATTATTAAAAATTTTAAAATTTCTTGTAAAATTTAGCATCAAAACTCAATTTGTTGTTAGAAATAATATAAATCAATAAGAATTTAAGCAATATAAAAATAGTAGATTATAAGGAAGATAAAGAGAGGGAAAGTAATATGTTCATCATACTTGTCTATTGAATACATAATAAGTCTATATTTATAGGCAAAGAATATGAACTTGTAAAGACACAAGTTACATGGATTAATATAAGTAAACGAGGGAGAGTTATGAACATAAATATTGGAAGAAGAGCTACAAGTGTTATCAATGGATATCAATCCTTATTGTATGTAACATCAATATTTAACACTCTCCTTTGACGTCCATTGCGAAAGGGACATTGCCTTGTTAAAAACCTTACTAAGGAAAACCCTGTGGAGCAAAATCTGTGGATAATGGAAAAAGAGTACAGTGTTTACTCCCCCTGTTCGCAGGAATATTGAAGATCTCAAAGACGACGCATTCGGATATGATAAGCCAACATCGTGAAAAATGTAGAAGGTCTTCCATATTGTTGTAGGAACGAGTTTATTGAATAATGATTACACCAATCTTATCAAGATCACGAGCGAAGATAAATTTGAGTGAAATGTGCTTTATTCTATCTTCTTTCAGTCTTCCTTCAAATAAGCAATGCATGTAACCTTATCTTCTAAATTTTCGTTGTATCCTCCTCGGCTATTGATTTACCACATGCACGTTCAAATTGTCTGAACCATGCATAGATATTTTTAATTGTATCAAATAAAATTCTCATTTGTGGTACTTTTCCTTCAATTTTAGTCATTGAAAACTTTTACATGTAAACATCATTAGGTAAGCTCTAACAACATTCATCAAGTGCATATTAACTTTTCTTTCACTGTCAAAAAGACATGAAAAGGTTATTACAACTTCCACAAGAGAATAAAATAATACAAATATGCAAGAACATAAACTATAGAAAATATAGTACGAGAAAGATAGATTAAATCATGCAAACTATATGTATATTGCTATATTATGAAAAAATATGGTCTATAACCATTTTATATATATTTCATCTATTACTCGATACTAATATAATTTATTTGAATATCTTGAACAACTTCAGGTGTTCGCACTTCAAGTGCTATTACTTCTGCAGGAAGTATATTAGTATATATATCCTCAATGGGATTATCTTTATTCCCAAGAATATTTTTTTTCAAGGATTTTTATCCTTTAAACCAATTGGTCATCCACGCTTCAGGCGTGTTATAGCGCTATTTTTAATTATTCTCCGGGAATTTCATTTTATATTCCATTATAGGATCCATATAAATTAACAATGAAGCATTAGACAATTTATCTTTTCCAAAATTGAATTTTTACTCTCTCCCCCCTAATTTTGGGAAAATGTTTGCATCAAAATAAAATTTGCAATATTTGCAAAGAGCATATAATTTTATAAAGGCTCAATTAATCATTGATGGAGATTCATATCCAATATAAAATGATAATATCCATTGAATGACCCATTTTAGTTCGTTGTTATATGCACATAAACTGTATAACAAAAACTCTTAGATGAGAAGTAATGGGTTTATGACCAAAGCTAACTGTAGGGGAAAATAATAGCTTGTTGGTCTTAAACATATATTGCATATCCTCATACAAATGCAAAAATATTTATTCGCATAATCATGGTCGTGCAATGAAATGCATATATTTAGTACATGGTTCTATCATACCATCTTGAACCTGAATATATTCTGCAGGATGTTCATATTTTAATCCCAATTGACATACAAAAGTATACATGTGAGTTGTGACCATTTAGTTGAAGCATCAACTCTAGGTGCTTGTATTTCTTCGGGAAGTGACTAAATTGAAAACTAAATGGTACAATCATGGATGAATTAGTCCACATATATCACATGATATGCATTTTGAAAATATCAAAGATTCATTTACAACCTTACTATTGGAAGGTTTTATAATCAATTTTTCTTGCGAACATTCAGCACAAAATAATTCATTATTTTGAAGAAACTTCAATCTTCAATGGATGCCCATGTGCATTATCTATTATATTTCCCATCATTATCGAACTAGGATGACCTAGTCGATCATGCAAAATTTTATAATTATCTCAATATAATAACTTCAAGTTTATAGTTAAATTGGCCAGAAAATATATGTACCATAATGACATTTTTTAATGTCTCCACTCACAATTTCAATACAATATCATTTTCTACAAACTTCTGTGAGATTTTGAAAATAATGCATTATTCATTATAATTTGTGTCCCCTTTGAGACATTAATATTGGTTGTTTCAAACCGTTCATCAATTTTCCTCGTGGCACATAAATACTAGCTCTTCTGGAGCATTCAATAATTTTAATTTATTTAGTACCTTAATACTAGCTCTTCTGGAGCATTGAACAAATTTTTTCCCCTTGATACATTAATTGCGGCTCTTCTGAAGCATTTACAAAATGTGTTTCCTCTTATTACATATATATCGACTCTTCCGGAGCCTTGTGTTAGCCAATATTATGGTAACATTATAATAATATTTGGCATTTTTAAATATATAAAATGGCTTCGTTAGCCTTGACGTCAATAAACATCGGAAATAATTTATTTCCTTTTATCAAAATATCAATTCGATTTTTCACTTCTGGTGGTTATTAGGCCTCGATTTAATTTTCCACTTTGGGGGAAAATTATTCATGAATTTTATTTTTCCACTTCTGGTGGAAAATTGCTAGCAAGTTTAATACTTTCAAATGATAATATATCTCATTTGAAGTGCTTTTATAAAAAGATCTTCGGGATCTTTTATAGTCGACTATAACAATTTGTGTACATCTCAATTTTAACTCAAATACAATACAATAAAACCAACATGTTATCTTAATAACTTAATCAATAGTTCATATGGAAATATTCATCAGAAATTCTCATCGACGATCCAATAGCCAGAACTCTAAAAATTATTTGATGATTCTGAATGGATTGATTCTGCAAAATATAAATCAAGATATCACCATTTAAATTCAATGAGCAATAATAATAAAATTGAAAATAGAGAAGAAAAACTTCCCTATCGATCAAATCCATGAATCTTCATAATGTCCATCACCACAATATTATAATCTTCGTATCAACCGAATGATAATTTTGTTGGTATCGATCACTCAGCAAACTCGTGCTGATAACGTGTTAGAAATAATATGAATCAATAAGAATATAAGCAATAGAAAAATAGTAGAGTATATGGAAGATAAAGAGAGGGAAAGTAATATGTCCATTACACTTGTCTATTGGATACATAATAAGTCTATATTTATAGGCAAAGAACATGAACTTGTAAAGACACAAGTTATATGGATTGATACAAGTAAATGAGGGAGAGTTATAAACATAAATATTGGAAGAAGAGTTATAAGTGTTATCAATGGACATCAATTCTTATTGTATGTAACATCTTCACATTTGTGACTTATATTAGAATTTTAGTTACAATTATTTAATTATAGTAATTTTTTTATTAAAAAATATTTTAATTTTTTTATTGTATATATTAATTGGTAAGCCCTCGGGCCGGGCTTGAGATTTGATTATTTCATAAAGGCCCAGCCTGAACCCGACTTTTTTTTCAATGGGTTGGGCCGGGCTTAGGCTACTTATTTTTTAGCTAGGCCCGATTGAGCCCGGCCCGTGCCCAGGTATAGTTTCCAATAATTGAAATGAATTAAGGCAGATTAACAAAAGTGCAGGTATTTGGTGTTCCTGAAATACTGATAGGGCACCATCCTGATGCTGGTGCTTCCTACTACCTATCCCAACTGCCTGGTTCCTTAGGTATTACTTAATACCATTACCAACCCAATACTTAATACCATTACCAACCCAACACTCTTTACATTGCATTATTTTAGCCTAATTAATGCATCGTTAATTACCCTTAAATTTGGGGCTTATAGTTTAATGAACTCTGTGAGGCTCCTCCATTGGATAAAAATGAATAGTGTTATTTTCTTTAAGAGTACGTTTGGGATTGCTTTCAGAGCTGCTGTCACAAAAAAGTTAGACCTACATACTTTTAATTGATTAACATATCTTGGCATTGGACAAAATATTTTCACTCTTAATACCAATTAATTATGAACTGTTTGTTATTGATTTCCATAACTTTTCGGGACAACAACTTAGAAAATCTTGAAAATGAAGATTTTCGGAAAAGCATTATGAGAAAGTAATCTCAAACTGGCTCTAAGTTTGTCTAAACTATCTTACTAATTCCTTAACTTGGATAAACCATCTCATAAAGCCACTAAATTGTCCTACAATTCCCCAACTTCAGTGAACCATCTCACATAAGCACTTTCGTAAGCATTGCCACCTTTTCAAAGTGGGAGGCCATCAACTAATATTACTAAATCCAATGAGTAACACTCATTCTAGTCTTTTTTTTGTTAAGTGTTTTTTTCAGCCTTTTCATTTTGTTTCTTTTTATTTATTAATTTAGATTATTAATATAATTTTTATTATTTTGTTTTTAATTTATCCTTGTATTAATTAGGAATGAGTTAATAATAAGAAGAAAATGAATTTCTTTTAAATTATGAATGATAGATTAGTTATTTTAATGAGAGGAAGTAATGCATTGATCCCATTACTTTCTTTAAAATAATTGTTTTATTCATTTAATTCCTTATTTTATCAATTAATCAAGTTGTTTTTTTATAATTAATTAATATAGGGGAATATCTGGGTTTAACAACAGCTAAGTTGAGTGGTGTAGAAATGTTTGCTTGTGGATTAGCTACCCATTTCTCACCAAGCACTGTAAGCTACACATCATTTTATTTATTCACGGAAAATATCATCCTAGATCCTTGATCTTTTTTATTTGTACACATTAACCTCTTCATCTTTCAATTTGACATCTCAAGGTTTTTTTTGTGGAATTTTCAATTGAAGTGGTCAGTTTCTCCCTCTTAACAGAAGATTCACTTGATTGAACATCAATTAGGAGAATTTTCCCCTCGTAAGTTTTCAGCCATGGAAAATTTTCTAGACATACGTAACTACCTTTCACCTCTAAATAATACAAGTGTCCTTCACAGGTATTAGATAATTTCTGTAATTGAATTTATATTGTTACACATGGATTTTCCAATTTAAAAATGATTAATACTACATAATTACAACTTAATTTGTTGTCGCAGGATGGACTTGGTAGATAAATGTTTTGGGCATGACACGGTTGAGGAAATTATTGATTCTCTGGTAAGAATTTATTCACTAACTTGTAAGAAATAAAAAATTAAAAAATGACTGCGGTGTTAAATACAGTCGAAAATTACTTGTTACAGTTAGTGTAAAAGACGATTCTGCCCTTATAATTAAAAAATCCTTAAAAACCCTAAAATAATAAGGCAAGGGTGTTTATGTAAAACGCCCCGCCATGGTGGAGGCATTTCCAGAAAACGCCACTACTCTGCAATGGCGCTGGGCGTTTCATACGTACCAAATTCTTTTGATTTTTAAGTAAGGACAAAAATGTCTTTTTTACAAACTGTAGCAAGTAATTTCCGATTGTCTTTAACAATACCCGTAAATTAAATGTGTTGAAATGAAATTTCCAGGAAAGGGAAGCAAAAAGAACAAAGGATGAATGGTGCATTTCAACACTGAGAAAACTAAAGGAAGCTCCTCCTTTGAGCTTGAAAATTGCATTAAGATCTGTAAGTTTTACATTTTTAGTAGTTAATAACTCATAAAAAACAATCAAATCAAGCTTAATTTATATATACACAAGTAATGTGCAGATAAGAGAAGGGCGATATGAGACACTTGAAGAATGCCTTGCTCGTGAGTATAGAATTACTCTCCGTACAATTGCTTCTCAAATCTCCAATAATTTTTGTGAGGTATTTATCCTTCATCAAAATTATTATTTGATATTCGTGGCATTTATTTTCTATTAATAAATAATATATACGTATCATTTGTTAGGGAGTACGGACACGATTAGTGGACAAATCATTGGACCCGAAGGTAAATATTTATAGTACTTAAGCTAGTAGTAGTAATTTTGGCTATTATTTTTTATAAAGCCAAAGATTTATCATTCTTTGATTTTAGATTATGGTGATGGACAAAAGTAAAATGATTCATTATAAACTGTCTGAGCTTCTTTTATTATTAAGTCGCGGATAGTTGTTGCAACTCCACATCAGGGTCAATTGGAAACAACCTCTTTATAATTACAGAGGTAAAGTTGCGTACAACTGACCTTATCCCGCTTGTGCGAGAGTCTTGTTAGGCATTGGGATAATATTATTGTTATAAGGTAGCAGTAATTTAATTGTTTGAAATAAAGTAATAAATTAAAATGAATGCAGTGGGATCCTCCAAGTTTGGACCAAGTATCAGAAGATATGGTGGAAGCATATTTTGCACCTCTTAATGCAGTTGAGCCTGACCTTGACTTATCTATTAAATTAAGAGAAGCCTCTGCCTAATTTATTACTTGTACAAACATATCAATTTAGCCTATACTTGCTGCTTCTTTTTTGCAATGTCATCGAAACCGTATTTTACATTATAGTCGATTGTACACGGTATTACCGGTGTATCAGTATTATAAGTGGTATTACCGTGTTAGTATTTCAAATATAAATAATCTTGTAAGTTTGTAAATTAACTTAAAATTTTATATATTGGTTGTTTTTAGAGAAAGAAAAACAGTTTTTCCGGTATATCGACTTTCTCCGATTTTTTAACAAAACAGTCTTCTGAATTAAACCGACAGGACCTGCTGCTGGTTCTCAGTAAAACTGGCTGAAGCGGCCGGTATGGTGCGGTTTTCATAACATTGCTTTTTTTGTAGTTGTTGAATTATTGATTGTTACAACTATAAATTCTAGATTTGATTTATTGTTTCAGAGATGCATCTCTTGATTTACATCCATATGTTTCGCTGTTTGACGGGTGTCGTAGGACGAAAAAGGAAGAAGTAATTATTGGGCTTGGGCCTGTGATTTAAAGTTGGGGCCGTAGAGATTTCTATACTTTATGTTACTTCGTTTGTACCCAATTTACCCAGCAAAAAGAAAGGCCCAAGTTTGACTTCATACACACAAAATTACATCAAACTACTTTTTACTTTCTAACAAAATTTAACTACAAACTTATCATTTGGAACAAGTGTCGACTCTGCAATGCAATATTTAGTTATAAAATATGGCTGAAAACTGACTATATTATTTCAGCTTTGTGCCACAATTATAATTAAAATTCTTACTTGTGGTATCGTAAATAAATATATTTTGAAAGATACGCCCAAACTGATATAATGAAAGATCTGCTCCAACCAGGTAATTCATGTATCTGCATATAAAGAATGAGATAAACGGAGGTTAACTAAATCCCCTTCGATGCCTAGGTTGAATTTATAGAGGTTTAAAGCCTAAGCCTTGGGCTTTCGGGCCTTGTTTCCATTGCGGGCTAGTACTAATGCTTCTCGGTTATTCCATACTAAATGCATCTAAATCATTAATTTGACGTTGGATGTCATTCTTAACTTTTATTTATCTAGTTACCTGTTTAAATTTGATAAAAAAAAAAATGAATTCATGTATCAGCTAATGGATGGAGAGAGGAAAATTAAGAAAATGACATATTTGAAAAGTGAAACTAACCAGAAGCTAATGTGTGCGTTGAGAGGTCAAACTGATGCAATTTTTTTCAAGTTTAAAAAGTCGATTCAAACTTTTGAGAATTCTCGTGAAAGTTGAGAGGATGTTGATGAATTTGTTGTTGTTTTCACCAAACACGCATAGCATACATATTATTGGGAATGGGTTGGCTTAATCCAAAGTGCTGGCCAATAGGCGCAGAAAATGCAGAAAGGTCTCCTTCTGCCTACAATTATATCACTCGTGAAGCTTTTTTCATTACTCTTTTACCTTTCTTTAGGGCTCAATAATTGATTTCCTGCTCCCTTTTGTATTTTTGCATGTGGGCAGCCCTCATTATTCTTTTACAACTCTAGTTCACTGTTTGACACCATACTGATCTTTTAAACTGTATTTACGGTTACTCAAATTCAGGTATAAGCATATAAAGTCATTAAAATTTTAATTTTTGTCAATAGAATTTTTAAACTTATGCATCACTGTCAGCCATTCCCTTTCACTTGAATCTGTTAATACGCATAGATGAAATGATAATGAAGTGATTGATAGGTCAATATAGAAATCTTATCTGTCAATGCAACACCACATAGCTCTAATCAATTTCGAATTCTTAACTTTTATTAGTTTTTATAACTTAGAGGTACTACGTTGGTGGCATGTGTCATTTTTTTTGTTTTAAAGGAAGGCCAGAATTTGTGAATCCTAAATTGAGTTCTTTTGAGGAACTTCAATACTAAACTAATTAGCTAATTAGTGACAAAGTCTTGATCTAGTGGTTGAGCCTTCAAACTGTGACTATAGAGGTCGCAGGTTCGAGTCCACACTCGGACGGGATGGGATAAGGTTTTACTTTGTTATTATTGTAAGCCCATATGAGGCAAATTATTTTTAAAAAAAAAAGTAATTACGCAAGTAAAAACATAACACAAAAGCTGTTAATTTATATTACAATTTTATAATTATTTGCTTACTTGTAACATCTGTCTCTCCAAAGCTGTATATCTTTGCCAGAACAAAGTAGAGAACTTGAATTGAAATTGTGGTGTGATATTATTTAATTAAGTAGAATAAATCCCATGCAAACAGTACAATACAATTATTAATAGACAAATACAGACTGGCTTATAGCGTCAAATAATCTATTATCTGGAAATACATCAAAATTCTTGTTCATATGTACGTACTGAATGGAAGGAAGACAAGGGCTGGAGGGGCCTATTATCTTCAAAAAAAATTCTAAAAATTAATTGGTATTGTTGGGGTTTTATTGGAGAGGAAATTTCTAAAAAATTTGAACAAAGTCAGAGACTTTGGCTGGAAGTGGCCCTTTGAAAGACAAGAACTACACAATCACACCATTTTTATTTTTGTGTCCAAAACCAAAGCCTCAAGTTTCCAATATTAATATGCATAGAGACAACATCCCATGGCTTCAAATGTGTGTCACATTAACTCTGGCTTCTATGTCGGTGTGATGATTCACTTGATTAAGGCCTAATTCATTACTTAACAAAGTTAAGTTGGCCAATGAACACCAAAGCAAGTTGTGGATAAGTACGGAGTTTCTTCATCCAAAAAAACGTTTCGGGTTTGAACTTTTGTCAGTGATAAATTAGTTGTTACAACAAACGGGGTTTCGTAGGGTGGACCGGGTCCTTTTAGGATCAAACAATTCAAAGTCTGATATTTAATGGAGACTTAATTAAACATTTTATCCTTTTAATTAAATATCTTTCTATTAATTCTCAGCCCTTGACTGTAAAAGGACCTAAAAGGATCCGGTGTACCCTATAATTCCCCTTTTGCAGCTACTTCCGTCCCACTCCAATCTAGATTAACTCCATGATTTAGAAAAATATTTGGTTTGAATGCCGTTTTCACCACTCACCTAATTACAAAATGAAGTATTGGCTTTTTTTCAGAAATAATTCTTGGACCCTTTGCGTATGCAAATTAAAATCTGGGTGTTGAATTCCATTAAATATTAATGACTAATAATATAATGTATAAATAGAAAAATAAAATATTTTAACATATATTAAGAAATAATAGTTTAAATAATATAATATCTTATAATAACATTTATTAGTTTTTCAAAAAAATAATAACATTTATTAATTAATAATTATAAAAATAACGATTAAGTTTATCATTATAAATTAATATTATATTTAATTTCATTGCAGTTATTATTATAAATATATTTTTTTTAAATTTGCCTCATATGAGCTTACAATAATAATAAAGGAAAACCTTATATCACCCCGTCTGAGTGTGGACTCGAACCTGCGACCTCTAGGATCACAGCTTCTAGGCTCAACCACTAGACCAAGCCTATATATGAATTTTTTAGTTTTTATAATTATAAGTATTATTATGAATATAATTGAAAGATTATTATTATTATTGTTATTATTAATTATTATTCATTATCCAACAAAATTATTCATTATATAATAATAATTAGTATTGTTTTAGTTATTTTTATTATTTATTATTATTAAAAATAATTTTTTTAATTTACCCAATGAGAGGAAAAAGGCAAGCAGAGGTTTCGCAACACCCCACCGCCGTTAAAAACCTCCCTTAGGCTCATTTATATTAAAGACAGGAAAATACAAAAAAATAGAAAAAATATAAAAAATTCAAACAATCATTACGGCATAAAATAAAAGACTATCAACTAAGGAGTAAACTTATATGGAGGTTTGCGCTCCCATTTAATTAGCTCCATGCGCTCTTGTTTGGCATGTTCTTTAGGGGCGACCGATACCCTTTGTTTTCTTGGGAGTTGGATATTGTCTCCCTCATCCATCTCACGCCAAAAACTGTCATCGCAGGAAGAGAACGAATAACCTTACCTAACAGGTGTAAACAGCTTGGCCTTGTTTTTCATTTTTGCCTCTTCTCGTTCCGCAGAATCCTTCCAAGAGTTTGGGACACCTCTATCAGGTTGTAAATAATTTGAATCAAAGTCTTCTTGTTCAACCTCATCCGAAGCATTCATGAAGTGATTGGAATCATCAGAAACTTCGGTAATATGGCTATCAATCGGCTTACGAATTTCAGTTTCCTTATCTCCGAGATCCACAATTAAGTTAACTATCTCCAAAGTATTAATTAGGCCATTCCCCATTTCATATGTCTCTGAATTAACCGTAACAAGTTCCAAATTATTAGTAACAACATTCCCCAATTCAGAACTCTGAGAATTAGCCAACTCTTGAACCGAATCAGAATTTCCCGGCTCCTAATCAAAAACCTCATTAGCCGCAGCCTCAATCAAAGCAATAGCTGCTGCCTCAACTGCCTCAGTAACCAATGCCTCAATCTCAACTCTGTCAACATTCGCAATAGGGCAGCCCTAGATGCCTAGGTGCTATCCGTTTTCTTGTCATCCTAGAGGCAGCCTGAACCTGCTTACCACTCGGTTTTACCTCCTGTGGCTTAGCCACGGTGCTATCCGTTTTCTTGTCATCCTTCTTATTATGCATGTATTAATATTAGTTAACAATATAGGTGTATTGTATAAATTGAAACTTAATATTGAATACTGAATACTGAAATTGAACAGAACTAAACTTAACTGAATGGTACTGAACTGGACTGAGTAGAATATAAGTTGAAAAGAACATGGCCTTGGAGGTATGGTTTCTTTGGTTACTCTTAGTATAAGAGCAAATTTAAAAAAAAAAAGTGATGCAAAAAGATTTTGATTGATGGGTTTTTGATAGATATATAAATATAAATATCATATACAAATATTTGTATAAGTAATCTAAATAATTAAAATTTCAAATAATATTCATAAAACTCCGACTTTAAGGATATCTATATTTTTTTATGTAAACTATATAAAAAAATTAAAATTTCTTTATGTAAACTATATAAAAAAAATTAAAATTTCTTATACACTTATAAATTACTTTTAAAAAAATTACTTGGTAAGTGTAGAAGAAGCAATGAAATCTACCATAAAGCTATGTTACAATAGCAAATATAGCTAATTTTCGTTCAATGATAAATTAATATATGTGATAATCAAGAAATACAAATCTTTGGTAAAAAAAATCAAGAAATACAAATCTACCGTAAAGCTATGTTACAATAGCAAATATAGCTAATTAATATATGTGATAATCAAGAAATACAAATCTTTGGTAAATTACTTGAGACATATTACGATATCAACTCAAGAGCTTAACTTCTGCGACATTTTCGACACTTAAGCAAAAAAATAAAAAGGAAAGAAAATAAAGGTAACAAAATGAGGCACAAAGAGTTAAATTGACACATTATATATATTAGACTAGAATTTTTCCACATACAAAAAATTGCAGTGGCCTAATTAATGGTTTTTCCCTACCAAAATATGATCAATCGACTTCTCAGCAGCATCTTTTTTAAAGTGAAATATAAATTATACTAGTAAGAAGAAATGAATTATTAGGCATCTTGTTCTGGAAAAAGAAGAAAAAATTATGGGACCTATTACATAATAAGACCCACTACTCGACGATTTAGACCTGTTGAAGAACACACATCGTACAAATATCTATCCATTTATATTAATCCATATATAATACATGGATAATTAGATGCTCTTAGAAATATAATATAATCAGATAGAAAGTGAAGAAATATAATCTCTCTATTATTCAGAGTGTCTTATAGAATGGTGAAATACATTATCATTTATAGGAAAAGAATGAAGACTAAGAGTTCACTAGATAAATGAAGCATAAATGAATATTGATGGAGGATTAAAATTAATATTAAATGGATATCAATAACTTATAAAGAGTTACTTTTCAACACTCCTCCTTTAATGTTCATTGTTGCGAATGGAGCACTGCCTCGTTAAAAACCTTACCAAAGAAAAATTCCGTGGGACAAAAACTTTAGTTAAGGGAAAAAGAGTACAGTGTTTACTCCCCCTGTTCGCAAATAGGAAGATCCTTGAGACGACGCATTCTAATGTTGTAAACTAACTTCTTGAAAGTTGCAGTAGGTAATGCTTTGGTGAACAGGTCTCCTAAATGGTTGCAGGAGCGAATTTGTTGAATACTGATTTCACCATTCTTCTCAAGATCATGAGTGAATAAAATATTTGGAGAAATATGTTTATTTATGGCTCCTTTATTTGACCTTCCTTCAGTTGAGCGATACAAGTTATATTGTCTTTATATATCATCGTTGTATCTTCTTTAGTCGTTCACTTTCCACATGCATATCGAAGATGCTTTGTTAATGGTCTTAACCATACACATTCACGACTAGTCTCATGAATTGTGATTAATTCAATATAATTTGAGAAAGTAACGGTGATAGTTTGCTTCGTTAATTGCCAAGATATAACCATACTTTCATATGTGAATAAATAACTCGTTTGAGAACCAATATTTATGTGGGTCAAATAAATAATTCGTATATGCATATCCAACTAATTGAGGTTTATTTTCATATGAATAAAACAAATACAATTCAATAGTTCCTCGAAGATAAAGCATTATATGTTTGATCTCATGCAGACAACCTGATAAACCCTAGCTGTCGCGGCCGATCACCATGGATAATTAGATGCTCTTAGAAATATAATATAATCAAAGAGAAAGTGAAGAAATATAATATCTCTATTATTCATGGTGTCTCGCACAATGTAGGAAAAGAATGAAGACTAAGAGTTCACTTGCATAAATGAAGCATAAATGAATATTAATGGAGGATTAAAAGCAATATTAAATGGACATCAATAACTTATAAACCGTTACTTTTCAACAAATGCGTAATTGATTATTTAATCATTTGATTAAGTGCATGTCATACTCGTACCGATATTAATAAGGTAACGTTCTCTTAAATTTATGAATAGAAAAAATACATTCATTATAAATTTGTAATAAAATAAATTTAATGTATAAAATTTTTAAATAATAAGTCTTGCGTGATTAAATTACATAAAAATAAAAATGCATTAAAAATTAAGTATTTTATCAGCCCAACATTTGGTCCCTAAGTTTTCGAATCAATAAGGTTCAAAATCTGAAACAGATACGTTCTAAACAAACCATTCACTCCCTCACTCTCCATTGTTCACGTATTGTTCACGCATTGTTCGATTTTTTCATTTTATTATCTTATTTTGACATTATTTTTCAAACCGTTCATGTTTTTGACATGTCGCTTCAGAGTTTTTTGTTCGTCTCATTTTTATCTTCAAAATATCATCCATTCTGATAGACTTTTTTGAAACTTTTTTTTCAACTATTCGATATCTGGTAGGAACCTAGTAGGCACAGGGTAGAAATCTTATATTTTATTGAAAATTTGTTCAATCCACCAATTTTATGTTTATACCAGGTTTCAACTATATTTCATAAATATACTAGCATTCTACTAGATATCTTCAAAAACTTTTTTCCAACTGTTCAATATCTGTAGGAACTTAGTAAAAATCTTATATTTCATTGAAAGTTTGTTTAATCCACCAAGTTTATGTTTGTACCTGGTTTTTACTACATTTTATAAAAAATATCAGCATCCTACTATATACCTACCAGATTCTATTAAATTAAAACAGAAATTCAAACATGTAATATAAGGTTCCTACCAGATTTTGAACAGTTGAAAAAAGTTTGTTCAATCTATCAAGTTTATGTTTGTAATATGTTTCTACTATATTTCATACATATACTGGCATTCTATCAAATACCTTCAAAAACTTTTTTCCAAATATGCAATATCGAGTAGGAATCTGGTAGGAATATTATATTTCATTGGAAGTTTTTTCAATCCACCAATTTATAGTTGTACCTGGTTTTTACTACATTTTATTAATATACCGACATCATACTAGATACCTACTAGATTATGTTGAATTAAAACAAAAATTCAAACATATAATATAAGGTTCATATCATGCACCTACCATGTGCCCTGTAAAAATCAAACAGTCGGAAATTTTTTTTGAAAAAGTATATCATAATGGACGTTATTCCGAAGATAAAAATGACACTAACAAAAAACTCCGAAGAGACATGTCAAAAACATGAACAGTTTGAGAGAGAATGACAAAATAAGATGAAAAATAAAAAGAAGTGAACAATGAACAACACATGAACAGTGGAGCGTATTCATTAATAATGAAAATTTAAAACTGATTAAACAGTGCAGACAATATACAAGAGATTAAATATATAAATATAAAGCTTAATTAACATATTTTTAACAATTTCTCTAAAAACAAAACTTTACTAAGATTAGTGCATACTGAAAACCATTTGTCATCTCAATTAATTCTTATAAATTGTTGCTCTGGAAAACTTAAAAATATGGTGCGTGGTTTTATTGGTTTATAAAATAGCGCTTTTAGAATATTTTTTTTAAAATGAGGTTTGTGGTTTTAATAAGTTAGCGAATAAAGAATCTCAATATTAAATATAATCATAAAAAAAGTAATTTTATCTATTTTAAATTAAAATTTTGCAGTGGGTTACTAAATATATAATACACCTCATCGATAATTTTGAATTTTTTCAAAGTGCAAATACTTTTTAACTAATATGATAAACTTTAAAAAATGATAATAAAATGAAAAAATCTTCAAAACTTGTCTGAAATTTGATGTATTTATTGAATAATAAGCTGAAATTATGATAATGTCGAATTGATTATGTTGGAGTTAGTATGCCTAAAGGCCTAAGCCCAAACCCATAGCCTAGTTCTTTACATTTGACCTAGTGCAAAAGCTTAGCGTTTGGTTTCTTTACCCTTTTGTATATAAGCCCGGTTTTAATGTAGGGTTTCATATTATTTCCCTCATTTTCTTTCGCCGCTTGATTTTTCTCTCCTCTGATTTTCACGATGAATCATTGTGCTCTTGATCTTCAATTGTGAATCGCTTGATGATCTTGCGTGGCTTGTTACCGTGAAGGCTGTGTGAGGCGGTTTCTTATGGAGGCTATATAATCAGGGATGTATCTCTTTTTCATGTACTGTAAATTTTTCTAGGATTTCTGGGTTTTGTGTTATTTTCTAGTTTTCGTTCTTCTGTGGATATTACTCTGTATTTTTCCCTTTGGCATTTAGTTTAGCCATCAATAAAGCTGCTCTTCTCAACATGTGCATTGACATCAACTCTTCACAGAGGATCCTTTGAAAATAAGGATAGATGGAAGCAAATTAAAAATCGATTGTGTTCTTTACTTTTCTACTTATTGATTTTGTTGAATGAAACTGAAAATTGGGTTAAATCTGTAACAAATAGTATCAGAGCATTTTACAGTTTAAGATTTTGTTTGCATGTTAAGTTTTCGTAAAGATTTAATATTAATCTTCCTTTGTATGTTTAGTATCTTGTAGAAATTTTTCACAAATCTTTTTTCTGGAAACTGTTCTTGAGTTTTCCCTTGATTTCTGAAAAGTTTTTCGTCTGATCTTATGTTAAGGAGTTTTGTGTTAACTTTCTTTACTCAATATGTTACATGCAACCCGTTTTCATTTAAAAGATTTTGAAACCTAGAAATTACAGTTCTGTTTCCGCTTTATTTTTTTTGGATTCTAACTCTCATTTTGTTTGATATTTCTGTTTCCACTTTATTTTTTTTTTGGATTCTAACTCTCATTTTGTTTGATATTTCATGAATCTTTGATGAAATATGTTCTGATTTGGTTAAATTGCAAATGAGGAAATCAATCGCACTCATGTAACCTTTCTTGAAACCTCACCTTATATAGTAGCACTGTTAAAGGAAGAACTCTCTTAAAGAGTTGATTTATGCACTGTAAGTACTCTTAATCTTTTCTTTTTTTAAATCGACTACAATTTTGTGTGAGATTCTTGATTATATTGACTTGAGTGCTATACTTTGTTTTCTTGTTTGATTTTTGTGTCTCTTTTATTTTTTGTTGATCTATATGTGTTGTTTGGTTCTTAAGATTAGCTCCTCTTGTTTGTCTGAGGTTTATTTTAAATTGATTAGTCTAGATTCCTCTTTTAGGGCTTTCTTCTTTAGCATTATAGCTTTCTTTAAGTCTCTCTTTCTGTGTTCACCCTTATTTCCTATTAAACTTTGTCTACTGTATCTTGGTTGAATTTGGTTATCAAAATGTCGATTGCTAAAGTCAGTTTAGAAAAATTTGATGGAAAAGGAGATTATAATATTTGGAAAGAAAAACTTTAATGCGTTTTAATTCAATAAAAATGTCACAAGGCCCTTCTAGGTAAAGATAAATTACCTACTGATCTCATTGAAACTGAAAAAGACGATATTCTTGATCAGGCTTATTCCACCATTGCCCTAAACCTAATTGACAACATTCTTAGGAGGGTTAGATGCCATAATACTGCTGTCGAATTAATTACCAAATTAGACCAACTGTATATGACCCCTAGTACTGCCAGAATTGCTTTTTTGAAAGAACAATTATTCAGTTTTAAAATGAATCCTCAAAAGAATATTGATGAAAACTATGATGAGTTTTAAAAACTCATCATAGAGTTAGAAGGAGTAGATGTGGACATCAGTGAGGATGACCAATCTATTCTTCTCTTAAATTCTATACTTGACAAATTCAAGAACCTAAAAGAAGCCCTAAAATATGGTAGAGAGTCTTTAGAAGTTGACGACATAATTACTTCTCTTAAAATGAAAGAACTTGAATTTAAGTCTGAAACTACTAAAAAGGGTCAAAATGGTGAAGGCTTGTTTGTAAAAGGTAAAAAGAATAAAGGGAAGAAGTCCAAACAAGATAATCAATCTAGTAACCAGTTTACCAATAATCCTGCTCAGAATAGTAATGGCCTAAACAATAATAAAACTAAAAAGGAGTTCATATGTTACCATTATAATAAAAAGGGTCATACTAAGAAATTCTGTAGACTTAGGATTAGTGGTCAACCATCACCTAATGAATCCTAAAATACAGTAGCTATTAACAATATAACTGAAATAGTTGATATTGAGGCTCTTACCATTGGTCAGACTAGAGATCCTGATTCCTGGATATTGGAATCAGGGTGTACTTTCACTTAACTCCTAAGAAGGAATGTCTCATGGACTATGAACCCTATAAAGGGGGAAAAGCTCTAATCGAAAATGATACCTCCTATGATATCTTAGGAATTAGAAAAGTACAGATTATATGTGATAATGGTAAGAGAGTTATGTTACATGATGTTAGACATGTTCCCAACATTAAAAGGAATTTAATTTCTCTAAGTAATCTTGATAGTAAAGGTCTTGAGTTTAAAGCTCAAGGTGGAGTTTTTGAGATAATTAAAAATGGTAATTGTGTTTTAAAAGGTGAACTGTCTAATGGACTGTACTATCTTCTTGGCTCTCTGTATGTTGGGTCAAGTGATGTGGTTACAGGGGTTGATAAAACTAGTTTGTGGTATAAAAGGCTTAGTCACATAGGAATTAAAGGTTTGGAATCTATAAAATTGTCTAGAACCTTAAAATTGTCTATGCCTGTTAAATCTGAAATGTGTGATATCTGTGTTATGGGAAAATCCAACAAACAGAGTTTTAAGTCTGCTATCTGTGTTTCTAAAGACCCACTAGAATATGTTCACAGTGATCTCTGGGGATCACCTTATGTTCCTTTTTCTCTGTCTAACTGCCAATACTTTGTATCTTTTATAGATAATTTTTCTAGAAAAATATGGATTTATTTTTTAAGAAATAAAAGTGATGTGTTTGATAAATTCACTCAATGGAAGGCCCTAGTTGAAAATCAAGTAAATTTTAAAATTAAAACACTAAGGACTGACAATGGTTTGGAATTTATAAACAATCAATTTAATGAATTTTGTATAAGTAATGGCATTGTTAGACATAGAACTTGTGCCTACACTCCACAGCAAAATGGAGTGGTAGAAAGGTACAATAGGACCATTCTAAATAAGGTTAGATGCCTTCTATTAGAATCTGGTCTGGATCATAAGTTTTGGGATGAAGTAGCAGCCACATCATGTTACTTGATCAATAGGATTCCAAGTTCATCTATTAGTCAAAAGTGTCCTAATGAGTTATGGTATGATAAACCTATTATCTATGATAATCTTAGGATTTTTTGTTGTTTAGCATATATGCATAACATAGAGTCCAAGTTGGATCCAAGAGCAAAGAGATGTGTGTTCTTAGGATATCCAACTGGTGTTAAAGGATACAAGCTTTAGTCCATTACTGAAAGCAAGGTCCTTATCAGTAAGGATGTAACCTTTAATGAGTCTGTTTTTCCTATGATTGATGCAAATAAGCACAATAAATCTAACTCTGTTGATCAATTGTTTGAAATAGAATTGGATAAATTGATAACCAAAAATAATGAACCTAATGAGACTCAAGATAACAATAATGAAACTTTTGATAATAATGAATCTGGAAATGAAAATCCTGATCAAGTTGAAACTGATGCTTACATAGAAAATAGTATTGAAAATTTTGACATTATGAATGAAAGACCTAGAAGAGAGTCTAGGATGCCTTCTAATTATATTGTCTATGATTGTAACTATTCTGATATGTTAGACTTTGCTGTGTTGAATGCTGAAAGTATTGATTTCAATGGACCAAAGTCCTTTACTGATGCTAAGAACAGTAAAGATTGGAATCAATGGCTTTCAGCTATGAATGATGAGATGCGTTCTCTTACCAAGAATAAAACTTGGATTTTAGATCCTAAACTAGAAGGTAAGAGAATCATTAGCTGTAAATGCATTTACAGAAAGAAACCTGCCATACCTGGAGTTGAGCCTGAAAGGTTTAAAGCCAGAGTGGTAGCTAAGGGTTTTTCACGAATTGAGGGTATAGATTATAAAGAAATATTCTCTCCAGTTGTGAAACATTTCTCTATTAGATTCATATTGTCCATTGTTACTTTATATGACCTAGAGTTAGAACAAATGGATGTTAAAACTACCTTTTTGCATGGTACTTTGACTGATGAATTGTATATGTCTCAGCCTGAGGGCTTTATTGAAAAAGGTTTTGAAAATCATGTTTGTCTTCTTAAAAAGTCTCTCTATGGTCTTAAGCAATCTCCTAGACAATGGTACCTTAAGTTTGATCAATTTATGCTAAGTCAGAAGTTTTTTAGAAGCAATTATGACTCATGTGTGTATTATAAGAGACTAAATGATAAGACTTACACTTATCTGCTTTTATATGTTGATGACATGCTTATTGCTTGTAAAAGCAAATCTGACATAAATAATTTAAAATCACAACTTAGTACTGTTTTTGAAATGAAGGATTTAGGTCCCGCTAGGAGAATTCTTGGCATTGATATTTATAGAGATAGGACTAAAGGTTTTTTAATTTTAACTCAAGTTGATTATGTGAAGAAAATTTTTAGTAACTTTGAGTTAAATAATAATAAACCTGTTAACACCCCTATTAGTGCTCATATTAAACTTTGTGCTAACAATGAACCTATGAGTGCTGATGAATCTGCTTTTATGAAGAATGTTCCTTATCAAAATGTGGTTGGGTCATTCATGTATTCCATGGTCTGTACCAGACCTGACATTGCTCATGGAGTTAGTCTTGTAAGCAGATACATGAGCAATCCTAATAATTCACATTGGAATGTTGTTAAGTGGCTTGCTAGATACTTGCATGGTAGTTCAGGTCTTTGTCTTGTGTACAGAAAGTTGTGTAATGATAAAGTTGATATAAATGGTTATTGTGATTCTGATTATGTTGCAGACCTAGATGAGAGGAGATCTGTGTCTGAGTTTTGTTTTACTTTTGGCAAAAACCTTATCAACTGAAAATCATGTTTACAACATGTTGTTGCTTTGTCAACCACCGAGGCTGAATACATTGCTCTTACAGAGGCAATTAAGGAAGCTATATGGTTGAAAGGCATCATTTCTGAACTTGGAATTAAACAGGAGTCTGTTAATGTTTTTTGTGATTCACAATCTGCAATCCACCTTTCTAAAAACACTGTGTATCATGAAAGAACCAAACATATTGATATTAAAATGCACTTTGTTAGAGATCTTATTGTTGCTGGTATTTCTGTTAAAAAGATTCATACTAGTGTGAATCCTGTTGATCTGTTAACTAAGTCTATTCCTAAGGCCTAAGAGTTGTGCAGTTTGACTCTGTGTCAAACTGTGCCCCTAAGTCTTAGTGATTACCCTCTCTTATTTGAGAATTGAAGTGGCTTTATTCTGGAGGCTTGCTTTGGTCAAGGTGGAGAATGTTGGAGTTAGTATGCCCAAAGGCCTAAGCCCAAACCCATAGCCTAGTTCTTTACAGCCTTGTGTTTGACCTAGTGCAAAAGCTGTGCATTTTGTTATTTTACCCTTTTGTATATAAGCCCGATTTTAATGTAGGGTTTCATATTATTTCCCTCATTTTCTCTCGCCGCTTGATTTTTCTCTCCTCTGATCTTCACGATCATTCTTTGTGCTCTTGATCTTCAACTGTGAATCGCTTGATGATCTTGCGTGGCTTGTCATCGTTGAAAGCTGTGTAAGGTGGTTTCTTATCGAGGCTATATAATCAGGGGTGTATCTCTTTTTCATGTACTGTAAATTTTTCTAGGTTTGTTGGGTTTTGTATTATTTTCTGGTTTTCGTTCTTCTGTGGATATTACTCTGTATTTTTCCCTTTGGCCTTTAGTTTAGCCATCAATAAAGCTGCTCTTCTCAACCCGTGCATTGACATCAACTCTTCATAGAGGATCCTTTGAAAATAAGGATAGATGGAAGCACGTTAAAAATTGATTATGTTCTTTACTTTTCTGCTTATTGATTTTGTTGAATGAAACTGGAAATCGGCTTAAATCTGTAACAGATTAAAATTCAATATGTAACATCGTTATGTTTAACGAAACAATTTTTTTATTATTTTTTGCTAGTTTTTTTAAACCACGGGTTCCATTTAAAAAAATTACATACATTTCATAAACGATCAAACTACACGTCATATCTTTTATAGTACTCCCTCCTTTTTTAAATAGGAATGCAATTAAATATTTTAAAAATAAGTGAGGTTTTGCTTTTTCAATGCATTAAAGCAAATATTTTTCCCCCTTTACCCTCATTGACCGTAACATATTAATGACAAAAAGATAGAGAATTAACTTTTTATTAAGGGTAGATTAGTATTTTTGACTGACTTAATTAATGTAGCATTGGTATTGGTAAAACCTCCAAAAACATCATTTATATGAAAAGTGAGAAAGTAAGTTGTAACAACTGTAAGTTGTAATCATAAAAATAAATAAAACAATCGGTTCTGATTTAGTAGCCACTATCTTATTAGAAAGGTGTAGGCTATAGATACTCTTTTTTTTATAAAATAAATATTACTTTACCTTTTTTCAGATCAAAATGTCATCCATTCATTCAATAATAATAGAGATAAAATAAAGGTTATTTTATTTCAAATAATCATAAAATATTTCTATTAAAAAACAATCAATAAATATGGTGGTGAATTTAAATTCCATAATTAAAAAAATTAACAAAAATGCTCTACTAAGAAAAATTAGTACTAAGTAAAACATAAGTGGATAATTTCGAGAAATTGACAATCAACAACATAGCAATGTGTACAAAATAATTAAAAATTAGAAAGGGAAAGGCTCCTCAACAACCGTCCTACGAAACTTCTCAAGCACACGCTTTCAATACTCAATCGCACTTTGCCATTCCACTCGCGACGCTGTTCCTAAATAGCAACGACCCCTAATATTCCTCATTAAATATCCTAACGTGGTCCCATTTTTACACCGCTATAATTATGCCAAGTCAGCCCAATGCTATTATAGTATCAGTCGCGTACAAGGAAATTTTATACAAATTACAAAGTGACTTCGATTTCGTGGAAAAATAAAGAACATCTTCACAGTATTTGCTATATTTTCATAATGTACTGACGATTAATTTGATATTGAATTAATGAAGGTAATGGTTTACAGTTTTAGTGATTCAACCGTAATTTAATTATGGTTCGATTGAATTCTATCGCAGTTCAATTATACTTCAATTATAATTTTCTGTTTGAATCGACCAACAGTCCTTGCTGATAAATTCTAAATTTTAGTAGTAATACTTTGGGTTCTTTAATAGAGCCGACGAAATTTGTGTAGAGTTAATATCCTACCTCGAATGATATTATTCTTTATATAATTTTATTTTTATAGTACTTGTTGGCTATGTTCAAGTATATACCTTAGTCAATTGAATTATATACTGTGTAAATTTAATAGGTGAGGGGTATAAGATTATTTTTTTCCCCTATAAAAAAAGGTTTTCCCTATTATATATTCACCCGTCTTAGTAAAATAAAATAAAAACAAACCAATTTTCGAGTTTCTTACCCTATACAAAAACAGAATAGTACATAAAAGCCCATTTTTTTTGATGCAGGAACCATTGCTTAAGTGCATAGAGATTAAGGAACAAATTTCCGCTGATTAAGGGACACTGTGTTATTTATAAGATACGTTCCTTAAACAATACTTTTGAGTTTCGTGATTTCTGTTTGTTTTGGTTCAAAGCACTAGATTTAGGTAAGTTCTTTTCTAATCTATGTTGTCCCCTCTGATTATGTTTTCGTATAAACAATAAAATAAAATAATATTGAAAGTCCCTTGTTTTTTCTTTTGCTGTGTATATATATCATTTGATTCTGTTGAAAAGTTTAATAAAGGAAGAAGTCTCTTTTGTTTCTCGAATGGGTCTTTAAACAAATGATTCTTTTTTCTTCTACTTTCAAGTTTTGAATAGAATTTCAGAATATAGCAATGAAAGTAGTTTCTTTTTTGGATATAAAGTTTCAATCTTTACACTTCCATCCACTCTAAAGTTTCAATTTTCGAACATTTTTGCTCCTTCGTAGTTAAAATCCTCTGAATTTGAAGAAATTGAAAAAAATGGAAAAAGGGTTATATTGTGGATGGAAAAATGGTTCATTGTTGGATTATTTAGAGGAAGATGAAGAACAGAAAAAACCAGTATCAGGATTGGCAGTAATACCTGAGCCACAAACACCAAAAGAGCCAATGGAGTTCTTGTGTAGATCTTGGAGTCTCTCTGCTTCTGAAATTTCAAAGGCTCTTGCTCAAAAACAAAGGCAACAATTCCTTTTTACTGACAAAACCCCCAATCATTTCACTGCTGATGATACTAATCCAGTCCCACAATTTGTAAGTTGATGTGCAAATTTCTTTGTAGTGATTCCTTAGATGGTTTTAGGGAAGCCTAAACAATGTTTTCGGCCCTTGCTTGCTAATTTCATTTTGATTTTGTTTTAGCTGATGCATTGCTATAGCTTTTTTAAGTTAGCAGTAACTTTTTGTCATGGAAATAACTAAAACAACTAGTTATTCTGTTAAAAACTTAAAAAAGTCTTTTGGGACATCATCACTAAGTTTATTTTCAAAATGGAGATAATCCAAAATTCAAGTAATACAAGTAATCAAGAGCTTTTTGTCAAGTAATCAATATTTATTGTATGTCCGTGTATGAAAATATAAATACTAGAGCTTAATAGCACCAAATAAAAATTCCGTAGCGAAAAATAAAAAATTCGATCAAATTGTGATTAATGTTGTTTGGACCATGTTTTGTAGTCAGCGGGGATGATAATAAATCCGGCAAGTTCAAAAAAGGCAGGAACAATAGGGAAGTGGTTTCACCACAAAGAACTAAGCAACAGCATGGTGAAGAAAAAAGACAAGGCCAGAATCGAAAATGCGCATATGCATTCTGCCGTATCTATTGCAGGGTTAGCAGCAGCCTTAGCTTCCGTGGCTGCTGCTCCACAAAACTGTACTGAAACTGAATCGAAAATGAGCCTGGCTTTAGCCTCAGCTACTGAACTCTTAGCCTCACATTGCATTGAGTTTGCCGAATCAGCTGGAGCTGATCATGACCGTGTCGCTTCTATTGTGAAGTCGGCTGTCGATATTCGTAGCCCTGGTGATCTAATCACTCTTACTGCTGCTGCTGCTACTGGTAATATTCTTTGTACTTAAGTGAGATTTAAATTATTGATTAATAAGAAATTAAAAGAAAAAATAATTCGACTTTGATTAGCTTTGAGAGGGGAAGCTGCATTAAAAGCCAGATTACCGAAAGAAACAAGAAGGAATGCAGCGATAAGTCCATATGACAAGGGAATGGCAGAAACACATTGGATTTCTGGTTATAGTGATGAAGCCGAAGCACATGGTCCTCCTCCTTGTGATGGAGATTTACAGCAGTATACAAGAAAAGGTAATTAAACAAAAACAAAGAACATTATAATTTGTAACCAAGTTTAAATGGTATACTAACTGAACTCGAGTTGATTTTTTGGTATTACCAGGAGCATTGAGGTGGAAACGCGTCTCTGCCTACATCAACAAGAAAACACAGGTATTTCAATTTTTATTTTAATTTAAATTTTCGTTTCAAGAGCTAAGTTTTCGGTTTAAGTGGTTCGACATTGCTCTCTTTCCAGGTTATGGTTAAGATTAAAAGCAAACATGTTGGAGGAGCTTTCTCTAAAAACCACAAATGTAAGTATTTACATGTTCTCACTGAGATTTCAACTTGTCCAGTAACAACATGACACGTGTCTCATTACGATCCTTACATGTGTTGTTTTCGAGTGATTTAGGTATTGTTTATGGGGTGTGTGACGAGAACGGGGCGTGGCCTTACAGAAAAGAAAGGGAAAGTTCAGAAGAAGTATATTTTGGCCTGAAAACTGCACAAGGTCTTCTAGAATTCAAGTGCAAGAGCAAGATTCATAAGCAAAAATGGGTCGACGCTATTCAAAATCTTCTTCGTCAAGTCTCCTCTACCGATTCGACTGCCAGCTCCATCGAACTTCTGAGCATAAACAATAGCATGTGATATATGATATATTTTTGTATATTTCCTTAAGAAAGCACAGCATATTTCAAAGTTACATATTGGCCTAATGAATGAGTCCGGTTTTTGAAAGAGAGAATAAAAAAGGGAAATGCCACAAGGAGTGCAGTTTTATTGAATAGTTGCCTCAACAATGTATTGAACTTTACCGTATGAATTACAATGTCAAATTATTATGTATAAACAAGTACAAATACAATGTCATACTACATCGTGAGCTTTTTCGCCTTCTGTTAATCATAAAATAGAACAGTTCAAAGTACTCCTGTTCAGCTCAAAATACAACGGTTCTGTTATTCTCGAAAGGCAGTACTCGTAATTCGCAATAGCACTTCATAGCTTTTGCAAGACATTGTTTCTCGAGGTTCTCTGACTTTTGCACGAAACTTCGCAAATTATCCCTATGTGATACGCTATCCACCTGCAAAACATAAATAAAGTCATATTGGAAAACTGTGTCACGTATTGAACCTGACTGAGTTACTAAGTTTAAGAAATAGAGGAAAGATTGAGGTAAGGAGAAGAATAGAGGTGAGAATTAGAGGAAAACAGGGAAAGAGCAGAATTTTGGAATAGAGATGAGAATAATTGATAATTTCATATTGATTAATCCTTTACCCTTACATATGGGTATATATAGCCAGAATCCTAACCCTATTGGACACCTGTCCCAAACTCATTCTTATCCTAACCAACTCTAACACAATTGGCTGTTGTAATTAGCCTTAGGGAATTAATGAAAACAACATCAATCTTAATTAATAGAAAATACTAATATTAATAATCATGACAAATTGCCAAGGAATCCTGCATATCAAAGATATGAACGAACTTCAACTTTTGAGAGTCGAATGTTTCCAAACACAGCTTATAAATACGATCTAACACATCGGGACCCCTTGAGCTTGACACTTACGCTCATTTCCACCTTGAACTTTCAACTGTTCCAAATAATCCCCTGAACTTGTTTAAAGTGCACCTCCTAACACCCTGAATGCCACGTGTCAGCTTGTGGTGGGAGAGGGAAAAAGTCAATAAAATGACATTTTTGAAAAGTCAAATCAACCATAAGCTGGCTGACACGTGGCGTCCAGAGGTCAAACTGGTGCATTTTTCCATCAAGGGAGTAATTAGAACTTCTGAAAGTTCAAGGGGTTACGGGCATTTAGCACAAGTTCATGGATCCCGATGTAGGCCTATAAATACTGATTCATAGCAATTGAAGTAGATAGATTGCAAACACCAAGGGCAAGGAAACTAAAGACAAGTGAAACTCAAGCTTCTGATAAGAACATCAGGCATATTTGTAATTGTGAAAAGACTCAATGCAAGTGCCTAAAATCTCTTAGAAGATGAGAGCTTTTTAAAGGATTAAATGAATACCATCTGTTCAATGATAGGCCCTGCGTCGAGTTCTTCGGACACAAAGTGAGTTGTAGCACCAATTAATTTGACGCCAGCGTCAAAAGCCTGAGAAAATGGTCTACCAAATTAAAATGTATGGGAGTGATTGAAGAAAGAGTAAAAAATAGACAACAATAATTTCGATAGAGTAGATCCATCAAACGTACAAAAATCATGGTTTCGAAATCAAATTATGAACATCTGAAATAACCTGTTTCGATGGATTCCCGCCCTTGAATGATGGCAAAAGACCATGATGAATATTGATTACATCTTTCCCGTAACCCTGTAAAAAGTCGCCCGATAATACCTGCCATAAATATGAACATAACTTGTAAGTTTCAATCAGATCTTCTCTAAATCAACGATTTATACAACAATCAACGTATGCATAACAATACCAAAATGCATAGAAGAAAACAGAGTAAATTTACCTGCATATACCTGGCAAGTACTAAAAAATCAGTATCCTTGACCAAATCTAGGATCTCCTTTTCTCTCTTGTTACCATTTTCTGTACACAAATAATGATAAGGAATACAATTCCTTTCAAGAAAGCGCCTCACGTGTGTGTTTGGGCCTCTTTCATGGTTACTGTCAAACAACACATAATCAGGATCCAGAAAACCAAAAAAGTAGTCTACTAAAGAAAAGAACATCCCGAATTTTACCTAATTACACAAGTGATCTCAATTGGGAACTTCCCATCCTGCCATTTGTGTAACACATCAATTAGGCAATGCTCCTGAAACAACATCAAAAAGGTCATTTCTACTCAAAAAATGGCAAGCATTGATTTCAATGAAACAAATAATAAAAAAGTACCTGCTTTGAAACTAGAATTGCAATCTTGAATTTGGGATCAAGATCAGGCACACGAACAGACGAATTCACAGCATTAAACATTTTGGATAGCTTCAAAAAGTCTTCATCCACTTGAGACCGGGGCCATTTAACTGGATCAAAAACAAACTCACTGCCATATATATACACCAATCAATACATCTCTACTCACTCAGACAATTAATCAAACACTTTATCTTCACTACAACAGGCGCATTAAACACATGAAATGGAACAATAGCCAACATGAATTAAAATCATTACCTCCTAGAATAGAATATGTTCTTTTTCTCTGGTACAAAAACATCAGCCCCAAGAATGTTTCCGCCTTTGGAGGCAATGCAATCCGATAGCTTGGCAACGATACCAACTGAATCCTACCACCCAAATAAAAAGGAATAATTTTTTCTTCTGGAAAACAAAATTCAATCAAATGGGAACAGATTTTTTGGAGAAAAAAGGGGAAAGTTTGAGGAATTACTGGGCATTGAAAAACGTGGATGCCATGGGCGAGACATGGAGAGGACGAGAAATCGGAGAATGACCGGGTTGAAAATCGAATCAAATGAGGAAGGGAAGATCTTCTTACTAGGTTCATTACTTCATTTGTGTTGGATAATTGCAGATGCCACAGACACCCACCAATTTTGGCGGCCTAATTAGCTGCTTGACGCTGACATCACAATCAACATCGGAATTCAAAGGTCCGAATTTCTTGAGAACCATATGTCACCTATACGGTGTCGTTTGATCTGTGTGACTCAACAGTGTGCAAAAGCCATACTTTGGTCCTTGTACTTGGACTTCAATTATTTTAGATAATTGAATCTTTGATTAACAAATTATTAAAGTTTTTTTTTAAATAATTCAATCCTTGATTAACAATTTTTTTTTCGAAGAGTTTTTGAAGATGTTAGGTATTGATTCTAGAACCTTTCACTATTAATATTGAGGTGTATATCAATTGAATTATACTTAATTGATGATTAACAAATTATTAAAGGTTTACAAATGAAGAGTTTATATCTCGATTAAGTTGGATTCTAAACCAATTTGTTGCTATGTCTTTTATTATCCTTATCATCCAAAATTTTAATTTCATTTTAGATCTTTTTATTAATTTACATATGTAATTCTTTACAAAAATATATTAGAGTCTGAAAATTCATATAAGTTATTGGATTTTACAAAAATATCACAAACTATAATTTTATCGATAATTGTTTCGTTAAAACAATTAGATTAAGGTACATCAAATATATTCGAGTCTCCTCATTAAATTAACATTATATTTGGAAATAAATTTTGAAAATAAAAAAACATCTAATTTATTAATGGTCAATTGAATTCTTTTCTTAATTCTGTTTGTAAACTTCTTTATATAAAATAATTCAATTTCTTATGAGCGGATTTATTAAACATATTTGTTAGCATTGACCTTGTTAGGGATGTTAATGAGCCGTATTAGAATCTGTTTAGGCTCGGCTTGACTCGAAAGAAAAAATAAATGAGCTTAACTCGGCTCAAAGCTTATCGAACTTAAAATATTAAAACTCGGCTCGGGCTCGTGAATTTATGAGCCTAAATGAACCTCCCATAATCGGGTTAAATTCTTTTTTATTATTTTCTAGATAAAATATTTCAAAAACTAAAATTTTAATAACACAAAAACATGAAACTTATATGAAATTAAAAAAAATATGAGTTTCCAGCAAACATTAATTCCACGTAAACTACATACTACATATCCAATTATCCATAAAAACTTATATTTAATACATAAGCCTAAAGTCACAAGCTATGCACGTCATGTTAAAATCAAATTATATATTATAATACAGAACCATAAGAAATTATTAGTATATATATAATATATAAAGATTATACGAGCATGTTCGTGAGTTTTCGAGCTGAATATTGGAAGGTTTAGTTTGGCTTGTGAATATCTCGAGCCGATCTCAAACTCAAATCATACTTTAACCAAATCGAGGTCTAGTCAAGCTTTGATCGAGCCGATCTCGAACTATTTACGAGCCTCTTGACTTGTTAACATCCCTAGACCTTGTACATTTTAACTACTCCAATTAAATGATAAACTTTAAAACTATAACTGAAAGAATATTAGCAGTGTTATCAAAATCCATACCAGCTGGTTCGACCGAAATTTACCGCGATCCGATCATGATCACAATAAGATTTAACTTAAAATAATTTTAAAAAAAAGGCTATGATGACACTCAAAAAGTATTATAAAAGATCTAAAAAGCGTTGTAAGAGATCTAAAAAGCACTGATATAATATCTGATAAAATCATTAATTATATCAATTATATCAGTAATATCACGTATCAAAATCTTCATCGATATGACACCTAATATAATTTTAATAACACCGGATATCAGAGTAAAAAGTCAAATTATTCAAAATTATTCAAAAGTGGGATGATTTTCATTCTTCATATATATATAAGATATTTAGGCGAGTTTGATAGTGTGTTTTTACGGCTTTTTTCAGCAGTTTTTCTGAAAAGCTTCATTTTAAAGTTTTTTTTAGAGTTATAGATTTAATTTTGGAAAAAATAAATCAGACAGTTTCTAATTAATTAGTATAAAAGATCAAAATGTATTGTTTAAAGTCAAAATATATAATTCTATTAAAAGTTTACGAGAGCAACTTATTTTAACAACAGCTTAAAAAAATAATGTCAAACTAGCCCTTAATTAAATTCTTTCAAAATCAAACTGGTATGATTTTCATTCCTCGTATTTACAAGAGATTTAATTTTTACCAAACAACAAAATTGATAAAAAAAAATTATATTCAATTAAATTAAACTTTCTTAAAATTAGACTTTCGGCACATAGTGTAAAAGATATATTCCAATTGTACGTGTTACCATAAATTATTTTTAAATATTTGAACTTTTCCACCACTATTTATTACTATATAGAAATTAAAGTATTACGTTGTAAGTAATTCAAATATCGCATATTACAATAAAAATTCTATTAATTAATAGTTAATTAATTAACTATTTTGTAAGATAAGCTCTGGATAAGTAGTAGAGATTGAACTCGTGGTTAGAGGAACTAAATTCGAACCAAATCCATGTTCGATAGAAATTTTCTTGTGAATTGAGACTTTTTTTGGGTAAAATAAGGATGCCACAAAACAGCTAAACAGTTACATAGCGGGAGAATGAAACTCCAATAACATCATTGAACAAAATAAAAGAAATTTTCTGCGGTAGTTGATGGAAACATGACCTCCTAAGGGAAGAGATCCTGCTAAATGAGCCAATCTATCCGCCACTCTATTGCCTTCTCTATAGGTATGCACTAGCGAAACTCTCCAATCTCGAGCCAGTATAGCCTTGATCTAAACAACCAAAGCATGGTAGTCATTAACGTTGATATCCTCACAATTATTCACGCCGAAGGCAAACCGACTGTCCTTTTAAATAATGACCTTCCTGAAACCTTGTTCCTAAGCTAAACATAGGCTGTCCCAAATTCCCCATAGCTCAGCCTTAGCAATCGAGCACGAACTAACATTTCTCCCCGTACCCCACAATCCACCTACCATAATCATCGCGCAAACAGCCCCCTGCCGATGGCTTGAGATTCATTCCGCAAACTGACCCATCAAAATTAATGCATATCCACCCCTCCGGAGGGCACTGCCACCCATGCATGTGACAATGGAGCTTGCAAACCCTAGGACGCCCGCCACTAAACTGCTACTACTTTGGGAGTTGTTTCCAAATACTAGCTCATTTCAGTCCTTCCATAGGAACCAACAGCCAACTATAAAAACTATACCCCATTCATGCCTACCAAATTTCTTGCCCTCCCACAGGTTACTAACCAACCAGTCCCAAATATTAACTTGACTGAGTAGCTCTATATCCTCACTACGAACCAGCTTGCTCCATACATCAGAAGCAAATGAGCAATCACGTAACACATGGCTTATATTATCACTCACTAGGCCACACCTTGCACAAGCGTCCACCTCCGTAAGCTTCCTATCAACGTTAGTCAATAATCTATCCTTAAAGAGCAACCACAAAAATGACTTAATTCTCTTTGGCCCTTACCCTTCCAAATCGAGCTATGTGATGAACTATCATGATCACATAGAGATACATAAGCATCTTTCACTGAAAACTCTCCATTACTAGACCCACTCCAAAAACAAGCATCATCTGAAACATCATTAACCTAAATGCTTATTGACGCGATTTGTATTAGACAAGAATGAGGTAATTTACCATCAAAGTAAGTCCATTTCCAAGAGCCATTAGCATCAACCATATCCGCAACTGACATATCTAGCTCATGCTCTTGAATAGGACAAAAGTCCAAGTTCTTTAAAGGGCCTAAACCCCTACCCAATTGTCCTCCCAAAAATGAATGGACCTCCCATAAACTATCGATCACTTGGTACCCAAAAGAATATCGTTCTTTAGTTGAACCACCGCTCTCTAAAGCTTAGACACCCTTTGTCCCTTCTTCACTTCAGCCTTAGAGAAATCAACGCATCTATACTTGCTCAAAATAAGCGAAGCCCAAAATGAGCTCTTGTTGGCCAACAGCAAATAGCAAGCCTTCATTAAGAAGGCTGAATTCATCACTCCTGGTTTCCGAATACCCAGGCCACCTTTATAAAGAGGTTGTTATAGTTCTTCCCAATTAATCAAATGAATCTTTCTTTCGTTATCCGTCGATCCCTATAAGAAATTACGAATCAAGGCCTCAATTTTAGCACAAATAAATTCTAGAATTTTCATCGATTGCATAGTATAATAGGGAATAGTTGAAATAACGGACTTAACCATAGTTATTCTGTCCGCCAATGAGATTGAGTTCGCATTTAAGCCCAATAATCTATCTCAAATTTTGTCCAAGAGAGACTGAAATGTTAAAGCACTCTTCCTATCCTCAGTAAACCAAACACCCAGATATCTCCCAAAGAGCTCACAACTTTAAATCCCAATGAGGTTGCCATATCAAGCGCTTTGCACCTCTGAACATTTTTAGAGAAAATAACATTAGATTTATTAGCACTAATTCTGGCCCCGGACAAGTCGCAAAAATCTTCCAGAATACTCAAAACAAATTTCACTTGACTATTGTGAGCTCTAGCAAAAAGCATAAGGTCATCCGCAAAAAAAAGGTGAGACAAACCAACGGATTCTCGCTTGAATCTAAATGGCTGCCACTAGTTGTCACGAATCGCTAAATTAATTTTGTGAGCGAGTTTCTCCATACATAAAATGAACAAGTAAGGGGAGAGAGGATCCCCTTGACAAATTCCCCGATTGGGTTTGAACGGTTCAATCAATTCCCCATTCCATAGCAATTGCATAGAGGTCGATGAAACACACTCCATGATCACTCTAATAAGATTCCCAGGCAGCCCCACATTGGCTAGAGTGTCTCTAAGAAAACTACATTGGATACGATCATACGTCTTCTTAAAATCAACCTTCATCACCATCCAAGCACGTTTGCCCTTAAGGATATGGGCAATAAGAATGTTATCCGTGATATGTCTCCTGGGAATGAAGCTCGCTTGATTAGGAAGAATAAGCTTAGCCATAACATGTTTCAATCTATTAGTAATAATCTTAGTCACAAGCTCATAAATTACATTGCATAAACTTATGGGTCTAAAATCACCAAAAGTTTGAGGGTGATCTTTTTTAGGGATAAGAACGATCAATGTGTGGTTCACTTCCTGAATATTTTCAAAGCCAAGGAAGATACACTTCACAAAGTTACACACCTGGCCCCCAATCTTTCCCCAGAAATGCTCAGCTTGAAAGCTGTCAATCCCGGGGACCTTCCAAGCCTGCATATCAAATAAAGCTTCCTTGACTTCAACATCCGTTACCTCACTCTCTAATAGCCTCAAGTCATCAATAGACAGCCTAGGAAAGATACCTTGAATATGATCTTTCTCAGCCACTCCCCCTTCTCCGATAAAAAGTTTTTTAAAATAATCCAAGGCCGAATTCTTCAAGACATCATTATTCGAACACCAACTTCCATTAGGTAACAACATCCTGCTAATGCGATTACGCTGCAGTTGAGCCTGGACAGAGGAGTGGAAGTATTTGGTATTGCGATATCATTCCTTACACCACGATAACCTTGACTTTTATCTCCAAAAACTATCTTCCTGAGCGAGAACTTCTTCAAATTCAGCAATTAACTCCCTTTCAAGATTGAGTAAAAAGGAAGAAGAATGTGAATCTAATGCCCTTTGAAGCCCTCTGATACGATTGGAAAGGATTCTTTTCTGTTTAAATATGTTGCCAAAACCATTGGAATTCCAAACCTGTAAAATCCGTGCCAGCTCCTTCGTATTAGACACTAACTTCGTATCCATCTTCCAATTATCAATTACCACGGACCTTAACGAATCATGAGAGAGCCAACAATTAAAAAATTTAGAAGGCCTACTAGCCACTTGCCAAACATTATTATCACGAATCAAAATCAGAATAGGGCAATGGTCGGAACCAACTCTCGATAGATGTTGTATCATTGTTGAAGGAAATTTTTGTAACCATTCAACGTTCCCTAGGGCTTTATCCAGCCGCTCAAATAGGAGGCCTCTCCTCTAGGTAAACTTCAAACCAGAAAACCCCAAATCCGTGAGTCCCAAATCCCTCACAAAGTCTTAAAATAATTTGTAAGATCCTCTACTATTCCTTCCACATTTTTTCTCTAAATCCGAGAGCATAACATTAAAGTCTCCCATAAGAAGCCAACTATCATTTACCGACCTTGCAACTCTAGACAAATCATCCCAAAGCTTCCTTCTCTCATAAGGATAAGGACTTTCATAGATCGCCGTGACAAATCCAAAGCTATCTGAATCCTTTTGAATACCCAAGTGAATAAATTACTGGTTATTCTCAAGAATAATAATGTCAAGATTCTCTCTCCATAGCACCCAAATGCCCCCAGCAAAGACTCTAGCTTTAACTCTATGCGAATAATCAAACTTCAAGTGGCTAATAATCTTATTAGCTTTATTACCACTCACCCTGGGTTTAACTAGAAACAAAACCTCAATCTTGTGTCTACTAATCAAATCTCTTAACACCGTCTTAGTCTTACGGCTACCTATACCTTGTGTATTCCAACTTAAAATGTTTAACTCCATAAAAAAGAAAGACAATGTAAGAACAAAGATCACGTAACAATAAAAATACAAAAAGCGAAATGACAAGGAAAGCCCACTAGTGAGTTTCCTCACCCTGTCCCCCATACGGATTCGAAGCCTCTATATCAACATTAAAAAAATTCTCCTTATCAATAAGAGAAATAGTTTGATCATTCTCACGTAAAAGATCTTGCAAGGTATTATTCTTCAACTTAGGATTCTTAACATCCTTAAGTAAGGATATACCGGGTTTATCTCTACATTTTTTGTCCTGTCTAGTCCTATCTCCAACATCACTTTCCTGAGGGGCCTTTGTAAATAGTAAGGGTGCAATTTATATCTTAGAATTAGAAATAAGGTTACCAATAGAGTCGAACATAGGTGGAGCAACTGAATGAGAATCACTTTTAAGGCCAAAAAATTTGTTACTAACATCTTTCAATGGAATTCTCGTGTTACTCATGCGACACACTTTGATGAACTCGCATTTCTCACCCTCTACTGTACCCCGCGATTCCGAAGTGGAAGCCACTGATCTCTTAACTTATCCATATGCTTATTTCCAGTTTTCATCCTACCCAATGATAAAACATTAGCTTCCTCCACTACAATGTCAAGAAGCCCATCCTCGTTCTGTAACTTATTGATCACATTATCATCTCTTGTTACCTCTAGGCTATCTTCCACCATATCGCCCTCAATCACTAAAGCTGAAAAGCGAGAGCCACCATCACTATTCTTCAACCCATTGGGCAAATCTTTTTTATTAATAGATCTCAAGTCACCTTTCTGAGCTAGCACACTCTCAGCTCCATTCGTCCTTGAAATACCACTTTTTTCTGTGTTGCTCTTAGCAACCTGCATCCAAGGACCGTAAGGTTCTTCCGTTTTATCCTCAACCGTTCCCTTCACCTCCTCAACCTTATCCTTCCCTCTATCCAACTTGTCATGAGCAGACGACGTATTGGATTTTTTACAACCCTCGGCTAAATGGCTAAAAAAACCACACTTAAAGCATATGTTGGGGAGACCCTCATACTCCACCAATTGTAATCTTCCTTCGACCTCAATTTTAGAGATTAGAGGCTTAAAAAAATCTAGGTTAATTAACAACCTAGCGTATTTCCCTCTGGAACTTGATTCCGTATTGTAGTCAATCTTAACAACCTCTCCTACTACCCCTGTAACGAATCGAAATTCCAAAATTTGCTTATAATAAATTAATATAGTATTAAAATATCATGGAAATTATTTTTGTAGTTATTATTATTATTATTGGATATAAGGCATGAGGAAATAAGAGCTAATTAAGTAAGAGGGATGAATTAGACATTTAATTATTTGTCCAAGGGCAATATTAGAAATAAAAAAAAACAAAATCAAATCCTATACGTATACCTCATCCCCTTCAACCCATTCAATTTCATTTCCTTCTCCTTCTCCATTCTTCCTCTCTTCCTTTAACCAAAATTTTTCCTAATCCAAAAACTTCCGATTTCTTCGATTCAACTTCGAATTCTTGTTAGAAATCGATCCTTCAGCCCTCTATCATCATCAATTTCAGTCAATCAAGACTAGAAGAGGAGGATTTCAGATTTTAAGGTTCGTATGAATAGTAACCCGAGTTTGAGGTGAGTGGTTTTTGGTGAAATTAAAGCTTAATTAGTAGAATTCACGGTAGATTAAGCATATTTATGGTATTAGAAAGTTTATTTATACAATATCTTGATAGAATTATATATGGCTATTGTAGAGGAAGCTAGTGCAAGTAAATCAAAGGCAAAAGAGGTAGAAGAGAACTAGAAAGAGCATAGAAAAAGGTTTGTGTCTCGAATTTCGATTTCTCGGTTTTTCGGAAAATTTTCCAGATTTTATACCTGTTTTGTTTTAATGTTTTCTCTCGTTACATAAATCCGATTTGAATGATTCTTGATTTTATTGATATCTACAGAAAATAAGAAATATATGTTTAGAAGAAACCTTGTTGAATTTCATTCGTTTTCAATGTGAAATTTTCGTTTGAAGTTGAGTCATGAAATCTGTTTTCGGAAAATCTCAGCTTTGAATACTGTTTAGTATTTTGATCATAACTTTGGTTATACAATTTCGATTTCTGTGATTCTGGTGGTTTTGGAAAGCTGAGACATGTGGCTAATTATGTTTAGAAGAAATTTATTTGATTGGATGATGTTTTAATAGTGAAAAATGCAGGGGAAGTCAGGTTACGAAACCTAGAAAAAAATTCTGGAAAGTATGAATATTGATTTTATTGAGTTTTAATTGAAGTTTGATGCTTAAAAATTTGGGATTTGAATTTCTTAATTACTGAAGTTGTGTTGAATTATGTTTGATGGTTTATACTGGAATTTTTAAGATGTTACTTTGATTTATTGCCCTTATTAAACGAGTAGAATACGGGTCAGGGTAGATTGGCGCCAATAAAGGGGGGTACAGTACTGTACAAACAATTGAAGCTTTGGCTTCGGGCTTTGGCCGATATTATGATATATATATATATATATATATATATATATATATATATATATATATATATATATATATATATATATATATATATATATATTGATATTGAAGCTTCGGCTTTGGGCTTGACCGATATATTGATTTTGAAGCTTCGGCTTCGGGCTTGTCCGCTCCCGTATCCATTTTACCATTATTCAGGACTCGTTTACTTTGGGTAATATGTGGTTAAAGTGTTTGGAAAAATTGGATACAAATTTGATTGTACTTTGAAAGAATTACTATATAAGTTTTGTGATTTGGTTCCATAAAGTTGGTTAATTTGTTTTTGACTTATAAATATACTTTGTTTCTATTTTAAAAATGTTCAAAGTTGTTATATTTCTTTTATGGACACCACTAAACAAATTGCTTAGCGTGTAGTTTTTTTTCTACTCGTAGGTGGAGAACTTGTAGATAGCTTGGACTAAAGTGGAATAAGTAGATCAGCTTGAAGAGCAAATAAGGAAAGACTCGAGGTAGATTTATAATTTAATGTAATATTATGTTTTGTAGAATAATGGCATGTACTAGATAGTGTGAGAAATATAAAGTGACATTAAGAAATAATTGGAGAATAATTAGCGTTGAGAAATAATTTGGAGTCTCAAACATTATATTTGTATTTGTACATATTAAATATATAAGTATTGAACTTTATATTGTGGAGTAGAGTTGTTCATTGGGTGTTTATAGTTACCGTGACGCTCCCAATAAAGGGGGTGTTACATTTATTGATATCAGAGCTGAGGTTTAGGCGATTCTAGGACTACTATGTACATGCCATTTAAGATATAAATATGTTATGTTAGTTGTTTGATCCACTTTGGTCCAATTTTCAGGAATAAGTTATGGCTAGTAGTAGTCACAATCAGAGTGAGGAAGAGGATGCTGAGAGTACGGTCCGTATTAGATAAGGGGATGAACAAAGACATGAACCTCCACCAGTTCATGGCTTTCTAGAACAACCTACTCCAGCACAAGCTGTTTTACTTCAGCATATGACTACTGAAGTAATCACACAAGTACTACGAAATATACAAATTCCTCAAGTTCCTGTAGTACCTCATGTTGAAAGAAGAGAGGAGAGGACTCCTCTTGAAAGAATCAAGAAGCTTCCAGCTGATGACTTTAAAGGGGACACAGTGAATCCAGCATTTGCAGAAGATTAGCTTGATCATACTAAATGGTGTATGACTAGGCCTCATTTTATAGATGAAGAGAGATTAGACTGTGTGTAGGGTCTACTCAAAGAACAAGCTAGGAGGTGGTGGGATAATATTATGAGAGAAAGGCGACCTGGAGAAATCACCTGGGGTCTTTTCTTGGAACAATTTGACAACAAGTACGTTAGTGAATGATTCAAGGATGAGCAGAGGAAATTGTTCTTATCTTTGAGACAGGGACGAATGACTGTATCAGAATATGAAGTTCAATTCCTCAAACTCGAGAGGTATGCCAGTGATATCGTTGACAGTGAAGTAAAGCGATGTAAGAGATTCGAGGATGGGCTGAGTGATGAAATTAGAGTGCATTTACTTGCACAAAAGATTAGGGTGTTTATTGACTTGGTTGATGCTGCTACGGGCATTGAGAAGATTAATTTAGATAGACAACAAAGAATGGCAAAAAGGTCTGGATTTCAAAAGGGATTGCAGGGTCCAGCTAGTTCCGAATTTCCAAGTAAGAAACAGAAGGGAACATCAGAACAAACACAATCTCATTTCAGAGGGTTTTCACTGAGACAAACCATAAGTACGGGGTCAGCGGTTAGTGTACTTTCAGGTCGAGGCAGAGGAAATATTCCACAATGTTCTAATTGTGGAAGGATGCATACAGGGGAATGTTGAGGAAAAGGTAGAGTCTGCTTTAAATGTGGCTCAAGGGAACATTTGATTGCAAATTATCCTCAAAGACAGATAAGTACATCTGCACCTACAGTAGTTCCAACTCCTACAATGCAAGGTGGAAGAGGAAATGCTAGTGAGACAAGTGGACATAATGTGGCTCAACAAGCAACGCAGAGTAGTAGACCGGGAGGAATGGCGTGAAGTTATACAGTCCGAGGGCCTGAGACTCGGGAATCTACTGATGTTATAGTCGGTAAATTTTCATTCTTTAATCATGATGTTTATGCTTTGATAGATCCCGGTTCATCTCATTCATATATATGTACTGCATTAGCACAAGAGAAAGGGTTGCATGTAGAAGAATTAGGAGAAAATATTGAAGTGACTAATCCTTTAGGACACAGGGTGATAGTAAGCAAAGTGTATATGAATTGCCCTATTATGATTCAACATCAACTTTTCCATGCAAATTTAATTGAGTTACCTTTCCGAGATTATGATGTTATCTTGGGAATGGATTGGTTATCGGAACATCGAGCTGTGGTGGATTGCAAAAATAAAAGAATGTCACTTCAAGTTTCTGATGGAGAAGAAATAGTTATCATGGGGGAAAGGTCAGAATATCTCTGTAACATAATTTCTTTTATGAAGACTAAAAGATTAGTTAGGAAGGGATGTCAGGCCTACCTAATCTTCGCTCTAGAATTGAAGGAAGGTGAGTTAGAATTGTAGAATATTCCTATGGTATGTGATTTTTCCTGATGTATTTCCAGAAGAACTACCGGGTTTGCCACCAAAAAGAGAGGTAGAATTCACAATTGATGTATTGCCAGGTACCACACCAGTATCCAAAGCACCATACAGAATGACACCTGCTGAACTGAAAGAGTTGAAGATTCAGTTGTAAGAATTGTCAGACAAAGGATTCATACGCCCGAGTATATCCCCGTGGGGTGCACCAGTGTTGTTTGTTAAGAAGAAAGATGGGTCGCTCCAATTATGTATTGATTACCGGGAGTTGAACAAATTGACAGTCAAGAACATGTATCCATTGCCAAGGATTGAAGACTTATTTGATCAACTCAAGGGTGCCAAATACTTCTCCAAGATTGATTTGAGATCGGGTTACTTTCAGATAAGAGTGAAAGATGATGATATTGTAAAGACGGCTTTCCGAACCAGATATGGGCACTATGAATTTTTGGTGATGCCATTTGGTCTTACTAATGCACCAGCAGCATTTATGGACCTTATGAACCGTGTCTTTTATTTGTATTTAGATAGGTTTGTAGTGGTTTTTATTGATGATATTTTGGTGTATTCTAAGTCACGGGAAGAGCATGATCAATATTTGCGGATAGTCTTCCAAACTTTGAGGGAAAATAAATTGTATGCCAAACTTAGCAAATATGAGTTTTTGCTTGAAGAAGTTTCTTTCTTAGGCCATATTGTTTCTGCAGAAGGAATTAAAGTGGATCCTAAAAAGATAGAAGCAGTTGTGGAATGGAAACCACCAAAGAACCCTATGGAAGTCAGAAGTTTCCTTGGTTTAGCAGGGTATTATAGAAGATTTGTGAAGGGATTTTCTGTCATTGCTGCCCCACTGTCGAAACTACTTTAAAAGAATGCAAAATTTGAGTGGAATGATAAGTGCTTAGAAAGTTTTGAGAAGTTGAAGGTGATGTTAACAGAAGCACCCATCCTTACCCAACTAGAGCCTGGAAAGGACTTTGTAATCTATAGTGATGCTTCACATAGTGGTCTTGGGGGTGTGTTGATGCAAGAAGGGAAAATGATTGCCTATGCTCCCAGGTAATTGAAGAATCATGAAAGGAATTATCCTACTCATGATTTGGAAATGGCTGCAATAGTCTTTGCCTTGAAAATTTGGCGACACTATTTTTATGGAGAAAAATGTTATATTTATACTGATCACAAAAGTTTGAAATATTTGCCAACACAGAAAGAGTTGACTTTAAGGCAAAGAAGGTGGATGGAATTTATTAAAGATTACGATTTTCTTATTGACTACCATCCAGGAAAGGCTAATATAGTGTCGGATGCTCTCAGTAGAAAGACAATGATGGCACTAAGGGCTATGAATACAGGGTAAGCTCTTACCAGTAGTGGAGCCTTAATTGCAGAATTGAAGATTCAACTTGTACTACAACAACAGGTTAAGCAAGCACAAAATGAAGATGATGACTTCAAGGTTATTCGAGCAAGGACACAAGTGGGTATCGTAGACAATTATATGGTTCGAGAAGATGGATGTCTATATTTTAAAGATAGACTGTGCATGCCAAACAATGAAGAATTAAAGAAGAATATCCTACATGAGGCACATAGTAGTCCTTATGCGATGCATCCAGGAGCAAACAAGATGTACCAAAATTTGAAGAGCCATTATTGGTGGAATGGAATGAAGAAAGACATTACTAACTATATTGCTCAATGTCTAACTTGTCAACAAGTGAAAGCAGAACATCAAGTTCCTTCTGGATTGTTGCAACCTATAACAATTCCAGAATGGAAATGGGAAAGAATCACAATGGACTTCGTGACATCTTTACCACTTACACAGAAGAAACATGATGTAGTGTGGGTTGTTGTAGATAGATTGACCAAGTCTGCCCACTTTCTTCCAGTTAGGATAGATTATTCACTTGATAGGTTGGCTCAGTTATATGTAGATGAGATAGTAAGGCTACACGGAGTGCCTATTTCAATCATTTCTCATCGAGATCCAAGATTTACTTCGAGATTTTGGAAGAAGTTGCAAGAAGCCTTAGGTAGTAAACTTCATTTTAGTACTTCATTTCATCCTCAAACAGATGGTCAATCTAAAAGAGTAATTCAGGTGTTAGAAGACATGATGAGAAGTTGTATCATTGAATTTGAGGAAAGTTGGGATAAGTATTTGTCCCTCATGGAGTTTGCCTATAATAACAGCAATCAGTCAAGCATATAAATGGCGCCATATGAAGCATTGTATGGAAGAAAATGTCGAACTCCATTACATTGGACTGAGCTTAGTGAAAACAAGATTGTGGGAGTGGATTTAATTCGGGAGACAAAGGAGAAGGTAAAACTTATTCAAGAGAGCTTGAAGGTTGCATCGGATAGACAAAAGTCTTATGCTAATCTAAAAATAAAAGACATTACTTATGAAGTTGGGGATAAAGTATTTCTCAAAGTATCTCCTTGGAAGAAAGTCCTACGATTTGGCAAGAAAGGCAAGCCCAGTCCGAGATTCATTGGCCCATATGAGGTTATAGAAAAGGTTGGACCGGTAGCTTATCGGTTGGCACTATCCCCGATGCTCGACAAAATTCATAATGTGTTCCATATGTCGATGTTAAGGAGATACAGATCAGATCCATCGCATATCTTATCTCCTGATGTCGTAGAAATTGAACCCGACCTGACGTATGAAGAGGAACCGGTACAAATCTTGGCGAGATAGGTTAAACAATTGAGAAATAAGTCTATTCCTTTGGTAAAAGTACTTTGGAGGAATCATAAGGTTGAAGAAGCAACTTGGGAACCGGAGGATACAATGAAAACTCAATATCCGCAACTGTTTTTAGGTAATTTTCGAGGACGAAAATTCATAAGAGGGGGAGAATTGTAACGAATCGAAATTCTAAAATTTGCTTATAATAAATTAATATAGTATTAAAATATCATGAAAATTATTTTTGTAGTTATTATTATTGTTATTGGATATAAGGCATGAGGAAATAAGAGCTAATTAAGTAAGAGGGATGAATCGGGCATTTAATTATTTGTTCAAGGGCAATATTGGAAATTAAAAAAAAAATCAAATCCTATACGTATACATCATCCCCTTCAACCCATTCAATTTCATTTCCTTCTCCTTCTCCATTCTTCCTCTCTTCCTTTAACCAAAATTTTTCCTAATCCAAAAACTTCCGATTTCTTCGATTCAACTTCGAATTCTTGTTAGAAATCGATCCTTAAGCCCCCTATCATCATCAATTTCAGTTAATCAAAATTAGAAGAGGAGGATTTCAGATTTTAAGGTTTGGATGAATAGTAACCCGAGTTTGAGGTGAGTGATTTTTGGTGAAATTAGAGCTTAATTAGTAGAATTCATGGTAGATTAAGCATATTTATGGTATTAGGAAGTTTATTTATACAATATCTTGATAGAATTATATATGGCTGTTGTAGAGGAAGCTATTGCAAGTAAATCAAAGGTAAAAGAGGTAGAAGAGAACTAGAAAGAGCATAGAAAAATGTTTGTGTCTCGAATTTCAATTTCTCGGTTTTTCGGAAAACTTTCCAGATTTTATAGCTGTTTTGTTTTAATATTTTCTCTCGTTATATAAATCCGATTTGAACGATTCTTGATTTTATTGATATCTACAGAAAGTAAGAAATATATGTTCAGAAGAAACCTTGTTGAATTTCATTCGTTTTCAATGTGAAATTTTCGTTTGAAATTGAGTCATGAAATCTGGTTTTGGAAAATCTCAGCTTTGCACACTGTTTAGTATTTTGATCATAACTTTGGTTATACAATTTGGATTTCTGTGATTCTAGTGGTTTTGGAAAGCTGAAACATGTGGCTAATTATGTTTAGAAGAAAGTTCTTCGATTGGATGATGTTTTAATAGTGAAAAATGCAGGGGAAGTCAGGTTACGAAACCTAGAAAAAAATTCTGGAAAGTATGAATATTGATTTTATTGAGTTTTAATTGAAGTTTGATGCTTAAAAATTTGGGATTTGAATTTCTTAATTACTGAAGTTGTGTTGAATTATGTTTGATGGTTTATACTGGAATTTTTAAGATGTTACTTTGATTTATTGCCCTTATTAAACGAGTAGAATACGGGTCAGGGTAGATTGACGCCAATAAAGGGGGGTACAGTACTGTACAAACAATTGAAGCTTTGGCTTCGGGCTTTGGCCGATATTATGATATATATATATATATATATATATATATATATATATTGATATTGAAGCTTCGGCTTCGGGCTTGACCGATATATTGATTTTGAAGCTTCGGCTTCGGGCTTGACCGATATATTGATTTTGAAGCTTCGACTTTGGGCTTGTCCGCTCCCGTATCCATTTTACCGTTATTCAGGACTTGTTTACTTTGGGCAATATGTGGTTAAAGTGTTTGGAAAAATTGGATAAAAATTTAATTGTACTTTGAAAGAATTACTATATAAGTTTTGTGATTTGGTTCCATAAAGTTGGTTAATTTATTTTTGACTTATAAATATACTTTGTTTCTATTTTAAAAATGTTCGAAGTTGTTATATTTCTTTTATGGACACCACTAAGCAAATTGCTTAGCGTGTAGTTTTTTTCTACACGTAGGTGGAGAACTTGTAGATAGCTTGGACTAAAGTGAAATAAGTGGATCAGCTTGCAAAGACTCGGGGTGGATTTGTAAATTAATGTAATAATATGGTTTGTAGAATAATGGCATGTACTAGATAGTGTGAGAAATATAAAGTGACATTAAGAAATAATTGGAGAATAATTAGCATTGAGAAATAATTTGGAGTCTCAAACATTATATTTGTATTTGTACATATTAAATATATAAGTATTGAACTTTATATTGTGGAGTAGAGTTGTTCATTGGGTGTTTATAGTTACCGTGACGCTCCCAATAAAGGGGGTGTTACAACCCCACTAATAGCACTAAGGACTTGATTTCTGACCTTGATGGCTCGAAAGAAGGATTCCACGGTTGGACCATAAGGTAATGACCGAAAACCATCCAAGGGTCGCCTGTAACTGCTTTAGAGAAGTTAGATTTATCACTAAATTGCACCATGAAAAAATTATGCCCCACATCGGTCATTGTAAAAACCCTGGAGGGCCTCCACACTTTCATCAATTGTGCGTGTAGGGTGTGAAACCCGATAGAACAGACAATAACCTTGACAAAAACTGTTGATTTCATATTATTAGCAATAAAGTCAATCACATGATCCGAGAAGGATATCTGCGGTACTCCCTCCTCAGTAATGATTACCACATCATTGTCGGTAAGACACAAGTCTTCCATGTGATTTGCTGAAGAACCTCCACTCCTAGCATTCAGTAGAGAATCCTTAAAAGAATAACTTCAGCTCTCCTTCTCTTTTTCCACCTCTCTAGATTCCTTTCTTTGGTCCAGATTCCATACTACACCCCCGACCAGACCTCCTCCTGGATCGCTACCGTCCGACCATGATAGAGTTACATCTTCCATGACAGAATCCTGAAAATTAGGGTTAGGGTTGAAGGCAACCCTAGCAGTTAATTGTTTGTGAATTGAGATTTTTCTTTTTGTACAAATGCTCACTTTTTTTAAAAGAACTTTAACAAAGTAAGATGTTTTTAATGGTTTTTGGAGAATACAAGTTTGGGGATTGTGGGTTTAAACCCCGTGATCAATAAAATTGATAAAAATATCCCATATTACTAAAAAAATAGGCCTAACCACATTTTTGGGCCATGTGTTATAACTAATTTATTCTTTTGGTCCCTCTGCTATACACGTTTTCCTTTCAGTCCCTGTGGTATTAATTATGTTACCTAATTAGTCCTTTTTTTAACGGACTTATAACTTCCAAGCCACATAAGATCCACGTGGCAAAAAATTAATTAGATGGACATGTGAGTTTTAAAATTAAAAAATAACGCCCCGTTTGTTTGCCGGAAAATATTGTATAGGAAAATATTTTCCGGATTATCTGACGTTTGTTTTGTTCAGAAAAATAAGTTAATGGAAAATATTTTGCAAGTCAACATGAAAATGTGGTATAAATAATGGAAAATGTTTGACCCTCTAAAAGATGAGAAAATATTTTCAATTCATCTATCAGATTCACTTTCTTCATCGCGCCTCAACCATCAACACCATCATTTCTTATGTCTAACCACCACAGCTACCATCACCACTACCACCTCCTCCACCAACCCCACTGCCGTCGCCGCCGCCATCACCTCCTCTACCCAATTTTTACAACCACCACCATTATTTTTACTTTCATTTTCAATTCTACTTTCACCACCACTATCTCTACTTCCATCTCCACCTCTAGAACCACTACTACCACCACCACCACCATTATTGCCTAAGTATATTCCACCTTCACCATTACTGTTACCACATACCATTTTCAATCCACCTCCACCTATATTTCTTTTTATGTAAAAATACTAATTGTTCTACACGACTCATTTTTTATAAAATAATAATTCAATATTTCATATATTTTACTATTTTGTATATAAATATGATCGAAAATGTTAATATATTAAAATAAATAATATTAAGTACTTAAATTTTGTGGTTAAAAAATATTTTCTAATATTTTAAACAAACATCGGAATTTATTTTTCATCGTTGGGACCAAACACAAAAAAATATTTTATTTTTCTGTAAAATATTTTCCCTTCCACAATATTTTTTTCCTCTTCATTATTTTCCCGCGGGGCCTAAATTTATTTAAGGTGTTGAATTGAATATATGTATTCTCTTGTAAAATAAGAAAAAAATAACCCAGTCCATAGGACCTGCATCAAAACGCCATTAATATCAGCTCTCTGACAACTCCATTTAATCCAGTACCACCTGCAGAATGATATATCACAATTCTATCAAGCAAATGCAATAATTCATAAAGCAATTCATTTTAAATTAACTCAATGAAATTCAATTGCAAATTTTCAATTTCATTAAGCTGATTGCTTTGCTTCTTAGGCTTTATGACTTTCTTTCCCCCTTCATTTGTATCCAAAGTTTTTTTTCTTCTCCGTCAAAAACCCTTTGGCTGCCCAAGTCATGCTTATTTCTTTCAATTAAACTTTCTCACCCCTCATCACCGTTAGTATTACCAGAAGACGGATATATTATTCTGGAATTGAGGTTCTTAGGGTTTGGAGTCAGGAAGAAAAGGGTAGACTTGAAAGTTTTTATATATTAATTACGTGAAAATGTTTGTTCTCAATTAAGCCTGTTTGAGAATTTCTCTTTTTATTTTAGGGGCTCTTATAAATAAATAAATAAATAATTATAAATATTGTAAAATAATTACAACCCCCGTCTCCTACACGTACAATATTACTTTTTTTTTAAAAATTTATTTTATTTATTTTGTTTATATCTTTCAAATCATTTATTTTTTCGACATGTCGTCGTAGAGTTTTTTGTTCGCCTCTTTTTTATCTTCGAAAGTAAATTTGTGATGATATACTTTTATCGAGTTTTTTTTCACTATCAGATATCCAATAGATATATAGTAGAAGTCCAATAGAAATCAGTGAAACTAGAAGACCTTTAGATTTTAATTAATCATAACTTTAAAACAAACTTTTACAGATGTCTAAATATCAAACTTTAAACTAGATTTTCTAGTGGAAATTAGTAGATATCCAATAGATTTATGATAGATGTCCAAAATATGTTTGGTAAATGTGAAAATACAAGTTAAACAACTAATTGATCTCATAAATATAATAAACAAAGAAAAATAGACAATAAGACATCAATTGCAAATAAATCATCAACAAAATAATCAATTCAACTCCTGAAAGTTCACTCGTAACTCAAATCTATACAGTCAATCTGCCCAAATTCAGCAATTGAATTAAAATAAGTTAAATAACACATGAATGTCCAATTTTAAAAGATAGAGGATTCCTAAATTATACCTGTAAAATATTAGCAATGGTCTTAATGGTAGCAGTTTATAAATTTACCGCATAACAATGGATACAATGAAATTTTCAGTGAGATATTGGTTATCTATAGATGATCTATAGGAAATCCATTGGATAAAAAAATGGCGAAAAGTCACAGTAGATGTCATTTCAAAGATAAAAATAAGACGAACAAAAAACTCTAAAGCGGCATGTCGAAAAAATAAACGATTTTTTAAAAATAAATGAAAACTAATGAAAAAAATCAAGCTACACAATTGTGTAAATAGAATTAAAAAAAAAGAAAAAAATTAAAATATATTTAACAAACATAATATTCTTATAAATTCTTTTAATAAATCTGTTATTAATTTAAAAAAAAATCACAAATTCCATTTAATTTAAAACACGTATGACAAATTCCTAAAAGTATTGTGACAAATTCTCTTTATTTTAAAACACATATCTTCACCTAATTAAATTTTTTGACCGGGTTAAAAATTATAAGTCTATTAAAAAAAATTAACTAAATAATAAAATTAATATTACGAAGATTAAAAAATAATATATATAACACATTATCAAATAAGGTGGGTAGGTCGTTGAATAAAATGTATGTAAACAATATTAAAATGTTACGAAATTTTTGTTGAAAATTAACTATCCCAAATGGCTAACTACAAGTGGCTAAAAGAACTAACCGTGTCAATTTCACAGTAGACAATCAAAGTACAGAACTACAGATCCTCAAGAGCTGAGTAGAAAACTAGAAATCGCCATCGAAGAGCAAGCAGTAAATCCAATCATCGTCGTCGGTCCTCGATCAGTGGAATCACACTGTCGATCGCCGCCACCTTATCCTTCCGAAGAAGAAATCAAAGCGATTTAGATATGCCTGTAAGTTCTCCTTCCCTTCACCTTATTCTTTGGATCCAGATCTCGTGCCCCCATGGAACTTGAAATAACATTGGGGTTAATGGTTGGGTGATAATGCAGTACAGAAAAATCATAGAGGTAGAGCCGCCGAGTCTGCTGAGGTATATTATCGGAGCAGTGATAATGATGATTGGGGTGGTCTTACCCGTCGGTTACATGATGTTTCGTAACAAGCGTGTTCCTTCTTCTTCCTCTTACTCCAAACAGACGTAGGTGTGCCTTTGCTTATTTGTCATGTGCATCTGTCTTTTGTTAATAGCTATGCTTGTTCCTCTATAGAAATTCTGGTGTTTGTTTTATTGAATTGGGCTTGAATTGAACATTCGGGATTATGCCTATGCTTTAGATGTAGATAAGGAGTCTGAGATAGCTATAAGATCTGAGTTCTCTAGGAATGGCTTGAGCATTGTTAAATTTAGAAATGGCAATGGGGCTCAACTTTTATTGCTATGTTGAGCGACAAAACAGACATAGCTCTGATATGGTTATTTCACTTTTAATCTTGAACAAAAATTGTTTTGCATATAGAGTATGTTTGGAAACATTCTTTTTAAGGAATTCAGTTCATTTCAAATTATTTTATGTATAAATTTTTTGAATCTTGTATGTAAACTGATTTCAAATGACTTGAATCCCTTGGAAAAGAATGTTTCCAAATGGAGAATTAGAAAGTACAAAGCAGAAACCCTCGGAATGTCTATTTTTAGTGGATTCCATGTTGGATGAGTCTAGCCGCTATATATCTAGTCTTTGATACTGCAATTCTTTTTATATCTAATGTTTAATGCTAAGCTAAACCTACCTTGTTTTTTCTTTTGAAAAGAGCTAACGAAAAGGGGAAAATGTTGTGTTGTGTTTTATAGGCTTGTTGCTACTTATAAAGACAATTCAACAATTTTGAATGGCAAGATCATGCTTCAGTTCATTATTGCACTTCTTCATAACTAATGCTAGATGGCTTATCTAAACCTGGGTTTTTTTCCCTTTTGAAAAGAATAAGCAAAAGGAGAAAATAAGTTCTATATATTGTAGATACTTGTTATGATAATTCAGCAGTAGGTTCATTTTTGAATTACATGGTCATGCTTAGGAATTTGGACGACCGTTTGGAGTGTAGTTTAAAGAAGTTGCTGGAGAAGGACATAGAACAAACAAAAGGGGCAAAAGGCTAGGTCATGCTTATGTAGGGCTGTAAACGAGCCGAGTCGAGCCGAGCTTTAGCCTGTTCATGTTCGTTCACTAAGTTTTTAGCGAGCTCGAGCCAAGCTTCGAGCTTGGTTCGAGCTCAAAATTCATGTTCACGAATAGGGTTGGACTCGAGTTGGTAGTTAATGCGCTAGGCGCACCCAAGGCGACAGGTGGTCATGGCGCCTAGGCACGAGGCGAAGGCGAAGGCGAAGGCGCACGAACTTAAAAAAAATATAAAATAAAAAGTTTTTCACTTCATTTAAAGGAAATTCAAGAATTCAAAGTTTACTCATAACACTGATTCCTATCAATCTAAAATATAAATTATCTCAGAATCATCAAGATCAACGAATCTGATCCTACATCTTCTCTATTTGTTAAACTTGCAAAACTGTGGAGAAAGTTGGTACAAGTTCAGGTTTGAATTAGACCTTCATAGTGGAATTAAGGATGGTGAAAATTGAGCAGATCATAGCCTGATCTCTAAATGCCTATTTTTTATGCTAGTTAAATCCTTAAAAACATTGTCTAGTTAGTTGAGCTGAAATTTTTACTAGACCCAAATCAGGAATAAAGGTTGAAAACTGTAGGCAATAATGTCGGTAAAGCAAGGAAAGTTGAAAATAAAGAACTGTAGAATTTTTTGCAGTAGTTCAGATCTGTGCTTGTGCATCAAGTTAATTAGGAATAAATAAATGAGAGTTTAATAGGTTTTAATTACTAAATAGCCAAATAGGAAAACTAAAAGTAGTTGGCGGACTTTATAGTTTTAATAGGTGTCAATCACTATTAACCTAATTAAAAAAAACCCAAAAAATTCAATTATCTGCGCCATATGCGCCTTTTGCGCCTCGCCTTGCGCCTTACACACCTAGGCGCACGCCTTTGCCACATACACCGCCTAAGAAGCTTAGAGGCGCCAGGTAAGTCGCCTCAAGCGCCTAGCGCTTAAAGCACGCTTTTGACTACAATGAGCGGCTCGCGAGCAGTTCAAGATCGGCTTTGTCAAAGTTTGGTCAAAGCTCGGCTCGATAAGGCTCGACTCGAGTTCGAGATCGGCTCGAGATGTCAAGCTGAGCTTTTTAAGGTTCGGCTTGAAAGCTCGTGAGCAGGCTCGTATAATTTTTAATTACTTTATAATATTAATAATTTTCTCTATATTCATAAAAAATATGGTAGGTTAGTTTTAATTTTAAATATTCTAATTAAGAAAAAGTTGTGTCATATTCTTAATTAGTTCTAAATTTAAACAAGTTGTATTCCTATTCTATGGGGTCACGGATAGCTGTTGCAACTCCACTATGGGGTCAATTGGAAACAACCTCACTGTAATTACAGAGGTAAGGTTGCGTACACCCGACCCCCCTTACCCCACTTGTGCGGGAGCCTTGTTAGGCATTGGGGTAATGTTGTTGTTGTTGTTGTTGTTGTTGTTGTTGTATTCCTATTCTAATTATACCACTTCTCAAGAAACCTTAACCTAATCATCTAATATAAAAAGGTTTTGAATTTTAATTTGGCAAAAAGTGCGTATTTAGAAATAGTAAGCAAGAGATTTATTGGATGAATAAGGCTCGTTTAGGCTTGCAAGCTCGCGAACTCGAGCCGAGTTTGTCCATGAGCTCGAGTCGAGCTAAAATATTCAAGGATCGACGAGTTACGAGCCGAGTTGAGCTCAATCATTTTTATTTCAAGCCGAGCCGAGCTTAGATAGGTTCGATCCCGTTTTGGCTCGTTTGTATCCCTATTCATGAACGGTTCATTTAACAATTTGTTTGTTCACGAGCTGTTCACGAACATTAACGAGCTCATGTATTTTGTTAACAAATAAAAATATCAAATTTATAATAATAGATTTCATACTTATAATATTGTTTAGTTATTACACAATAAATTGTTAAAAATTATTAAATCAGCATTTTTTAAATTAAATGATAAATAAATAGAATTAAAATTATAAATATGTCAAGAGTATATACTTAGAATAATTTTTACACATTATCAAAGTTTGATTTTGAATGTGTAAAAATTATAATTAATTCTTTGTCCATTATTTTGATGGGGCCAAAGATTCACCATTCTTTGGCTTTAGATTATAATGGACTAAAGCAAAATGACTCATTAAACTATCTGAGCTTCTTTTATTGTGAAGTCACGGATAGCTGTTGCAACTCCACTTTAGGGTCAATTGGAAACAACCTCTTTGTAATTACAGAGGTAAGGTTGCGTACACCCGACCCCCCCTTACCCCACTTGTGCGGGAGCCTTGAAGGCATTGGGGTGATGTTGTTTTTGTTGTTGTAGTTCGCGAGCTTTTAACGAGCTTGTTCATGAACTTATTTGCGAGCCTCTAATCGAGCTTGTTCACGAGCTTTCAGGTCGAGCTTAGGCTTGTTCATGATTGGTTCATTTATAAACCGAGATCAAAAATTTTGTTCACGAACAGTTCATTAGTAAATCGAGCCGAACACCGAGTTGTTCATGAACGGCTCGGCTCATTTACAGGCCTATGGTTAGGAAACGTTTGGAGTTGTGTAATTTGAAGAAATTGTCAGGGAAGGCTATATAACAAACAAAAAGGAAAGAAGGCCTTGGTCATGCGTAAGAATTCGGATGAATGTATGAAGTTGCAGTTAAAATCAATGTTGTGTATTTTGTGCCAATTTTATGGAATTGCCATGAATACAAACTAGTCTTATCTTGTGTTTCCATGGACTTAAGCGATATTGTGATTTTGCATTGATGCTTTTTTTGTGAGACCATCACCGGCAAGCTAATGGTGTTTGTTTTTTGACATTTGCAGGAACAAGGTTTTGATATAGACCGATTGGGATAAGAGATTCGTAGATATAATTCATCTCGGTTCGTTCAAAAGGAAATGCATAAACTGGAAGGAAAGACCGATGTGAAAATACAAATGTAAATTCATTGAAAACCGATTTTTGTTATGTTTGCTCTCGGGGATTATATAGTTTATAGAATGTGTTGGTTGATTGAAAGCTACTATTTGTTTATATCTGCACTTTGGATTGCAATCTCAGGTTTATAGCACAAGTGTTTAGTGCCTTGGTTTGATATTGTTCGATGTTTCACTTTAATCAAAACATGGCTCAGCCCTACCTCAGCGTCCGTTGTTGAAATTCGAAACTGGTTCATTCATTTTTAGCAGTTGGCTATTATTGAAAAATGATTTGTTATGATTTTTCTGGGAAACATTGAGATAGAAGTTGTGCTTTTCTTAACATCTGTATTCAAGTCAACATTGCGGTTGATATACGGCAGTTTGCATTTTGGACACCAGGACACCAAACTGTAGAAAGCTCAAAACTAGCTTATAAGTACAATATTCTCCGAGCAAATCTTGCTTAGAACACGTTGAGGCAGTAAATTGTTCACAGCTGCTTTACTGGTTCTGTTTTTTTAGCTTTAAACATGTCTAAAAGTGTAATCAATTTCAATAGAGACAAGCTATTCTACCAGCAAATTATATTTCACCATACCATAGAAAAAAAATCAATTTGCTGTCTGTTGTTGATGCATAAAAGTATATATTGAATTGCCGATAGTTACCAATGTGTCCCATACACAACAATACTTGATTCTACAAATTATGCCACCGGCCTAGTGCTTCTCCAACGCGCACTCTGTCACCACGTCTAATATTGAACCTGAACTCTGAAGATGAATCGCTATTTTTGAGCAGCGTTGAGGTAGGAGCTTGGAAGACAAGCACCACCGTTGATCCCATATTAAAAGCAGCCACCTGAAAGGTCAAGGCATGATAAGTTGAGCTGAATCAAGCTCATTCCGTGCAAGAGAACTAAGATTGAAACTCCATATCCAAATTTTTAGCGAGCAATGCATAATAAAATTCCCATCAAAAAGAAATTCATTGCATCCAGAGCGACAACAGTTTGCATAAACGATGATAATGACAACAATAACTATCCCAAATTATTCAAGATTTTATCTTTTGATACAAAAAAATCCAAATTGTTGTCTAAAGCTAAAAGTGAATTCTTGCCAGAAAGACTATGAGCACGTTTGGGGATCAAATGGACGGGAGAAATAAAGAAGCTGTGCTCTTGATTCATACATAGTTACCTGTTACCAATTTTAAAACAAGCGATCCATTTGGGCTTTATATCAACTACACAACTTACCAGATATCAATACCAACTTTCAGAAGATGCATTATGTACTAACCTCATCCCCTTTCTTGAGAATTTTACCAACACCTTCAGGTTCATATATCCGTTCTTCTGGGCGGTCAGAACTCAGTAACTTATTTCTTGGCAGGTTTGTCCTAAGTTCTGGTTCAATGAAAAGCTGCCACATGAAAGTTCAGACTAAAGTTAACACAAGAGCCCATTTCTATAAGGAGATGCTAAGACCAAAAAAAAAAAGTTCTAGTGGGTTACGAGGTTTCTTCTTTCAAACCCTGTTTCAAGCCAAACCAATATTTTTTTCCTTTTTAACTTTATCTAAGAAAGATTTAAGCATCAAAATCAAAATGAGAACTCTCTTCAACTATCCAGACATGCTAACTGAGAAAACCTCAGCGATCTTTCTATCTTTCGGCCCAGACATATATTCATGAAAGAATAGGTGGACTATTTGTGTTTATGCGAGAGTACATGCAAGCATACAGAAACGTGTATAGGGGACTATTTGCGAGTGTACATGCAAGCATACAGAAACGTGTATAGGGTATGGGGATGAATGGGAGGGAGGGGGGGGGGGGGGGGGGGGGGGGTCCACTGTTCAAAACGAAAAGCAAATTCACCTCAATTGATCCAATATTTGTAGCACCAATTGCGGCAACAGCCATGAATCCTTCTTGCCACATACCTTCAAGAACTACCTGTTGTAACAGAATAGTAAACCATGAACATTGAAACAATATTAAGGTTAGCCAATTGCAGCAACTACACTTTTCTTTCTATTATTATTGTCATTCTTCTTTTGGAAGGGTTTAAGAAACAATATTAAAGGCTTGGTTGCGTTTGCATTCTTCTACAGGATGAGAGGATGAAAATGCAATACATATAAATGAAGTTATGGCAGAAACCAAGTCATACCATAACAGATAAATGTGAGATGTGGAAATGACAGATGGGTATTAAACAAATATTCAAAACAGGAAGCGTAGCTCATTTAAGCAATGAGATGAGGAAGTACGATTCTATGGATAAAATTGTTGGAGTTAAGTTTTATGACTTTATCTATAAACAATAATGAACTTTCTAATTAGAAAGCCAACAATAAACATTACGCATGAAAGATTCTGTTTATACCAGGGGCTGGTTCTCACGTTGGAAGTTTTGGTTAGTTTTATTGCCCCTCAAGTTTCCGTAAATTCATAGCAAGCTAAGTTGAATAATTACTTACTAGAATGAGAATTAATTTTACTATAAAAGACAAAGCTACATTGAAGCTGCTTTCAAGACAAGTTTTGTTAAGTACAACAAAGTATTTACTTGACAAAATGGAATTACCCTTTCATTTTCAACATATAGGTTTCGGATTGTCCTTGTGGCCCGTTCATTGACAGGATATAGATGCCCTATAAACAAAAGGATATCAGTGTCAGAGATCCATATAACAACAGTATTCAGTTTGATAGATCATGCCAATAACTGTCACAAATATAAGCAATAGATAAATAAGAACATCAGTAATTCTGCAAAAACAGAAAGAGACCATATTCAAAAAGGTACACTAGACAAATGTTCAAACAGATTCGATATTCCATAATTCACAATAAAAGTTGTCTCTCCCTATAATAGTGCTCCAGTTATTTTCCTTGTGGTTGTTTGCATTTGCAACATCAAAAGCAGTCAATGACGATTCCTTTTATTCCTTTTTAGACATGTAAAATCTCAAATTTTTATATCTGTATGGAACACTATTGTGGATAAAGACATGAAGCAGCAAGATGGTGCAATGTTTTTCAAGAAAGGCAACACATTGGCTCAATGGTGGTGCCAGGATTTGTTGACTGCAGGGGCGGAAATTTTGCTAGAAAATTATATTAAATGAAAAAATATGACCAGTAAAAATAATAACTGACCGGTAAAAAAAAACATTTGATAGATAAATCATAATACTACCACTACCTATCATGATATTAACTAGTCATGTTTAAACATAAATACATGCTTGATCAGATACAAAATTAATCAAACAACAAAATATGTGACTAACCATGTGTTGAGTTTAAGGGACAAAATAAAAAATATTGATCGAACTATAAATTTATGTTAACTAAAGTAAATAGCAAAAAAATAAATAGAGAACTAAAAACATAGATTCTATAAGTGTGAACAAACTATGCTAATGGAGTTAAAGACTTAAAGTTAATGTAATTCACACTAAAAAACGTAAAATACATATAAATTCAATTTAGCAGAACATCAAAATTAATTTCAGTCATATTTTTTAAAGAGAGAAATTACAACTCACAAAATACCTCAACAAGTTAGACATTTCAACTAAATTGAAAATTTTATTATTGAATTTCTTAGCAAGTAGCTAATACACACAAGTATGGAAAAACTTCTTGCTTTTTTAATTAAATATATAAAAAAGAGGATGAAAAAAAATAAATGGAATTTGCAGGTCACCTGATGTCAGGCATATATTGTGGGCCATCAAACTTGTTTATTTTTACCTTTACTTTAATGGTTATTCTATGGTGACTTTGTTTTTTTACTTTTGCCATTATCACCATTGGATTGAACGACGTCAATCAAATGGTGATGAAGGGCAAAGTAACTTTTACTTTGTAAAAAACAAAGTAACCATAGCCTTCACCTTACTTTAAACAGTCATTTCATTAATTAAATTGAAAATAACGAAGAAAAAGTGGTTCTTCTTCAACCCCAAAACCTAAAGCAAAAAAATGTCCCTGCTCAAGAGCTAGAGAACATGAGTTGCAGAGAGAGATCTCTATCTATGGTTTTGCAGGCAGCCATTAATGGCCTTAGACCACGTAACTCCTCTCTTAATTTCATGGGGGCAATCTTATCTTGGAGGGGCAAAGTCGTGAGAAAACTTTGAATTTCCCGATGGCCAGAGGCGGGTGCCTCTGCGTGCCCACCCTCAACTCCGCCCCTGCATGGGCTCTCTAACTCTCCCATAAATTCCCACTTTGCAGCAAAATTTCTGGACCACATTTCATACAAAATCCAGCCTAGGTTTTCTTCGTAGTTCTCCCTCTTGCACGTTGTACTTGTATCCAATGAAGGTTTCTTCGGTTACATTCATGTTCTCATTTTCTAACTCAGCATAAATGAAGCACAGAGAACAAACAACCAAAAAAAAACTGGTGGATTGCAATCTTAAATAGAATGACAAATGTATCTTTAATGAAATAATAAAAAACATAGTAAACCAAATAATATAAACAGGGATGAGAAATATTAAGGAAACTGAGTGACCTGAAAAATGTCGTCGAACAAGAACGTTCCATTCAACGGGTGAGTGTATTCGATGATAGTCTCCAGGCTTCAAGTATATTACACAGTAGTAAAGGCCCTTAGTTGGACTGCATCAATACTTCTAAAACTTAAGTTCATGTATTCATGGATACAAACTAGAAACATGTAGCACACGGTTTAGATTGGAATAGCATGCACAAGTTGATTGCAGGAACTTTAGAATAGTTTGTCCATATTTACTAGAATGTGACTGATGCCAAGATATTCCACTTCAGGAATAAATTTTATTTCTTTAAGAAGAAGGAAAAGGTTGCACCGTAATTAAAACTGTAGACTTCTACCTTAGTATTATGAATCCCATATGATATAAAGCAAATCATGTCAAGTTGTCAACAAAAATTACCAGAAGAGGAGTTTGAAAAAAATTAGTATTGTAGTATTAATTAGAGTAACAAATGATTATGCAGCACCTTCATTTAAATTACACACATATTTTTAGTCAATTACAAATCCTTTAGACAAATGATTGGACAATCACTAAGACTGGTTCGATGTTTATGATATCTCGTCCACAAAAGCAATACTAGAAAAATAAAATGCAGAGTGCTAGGTTCGACTCCACGTTCGGGCGGGGTGGGGTAAGGTTTTCCTTTGTTATTATTGTAAGCCCATATGAGGCAAATTTTAAAATAACAAATAATTCAAGCATTATTAACAGAGAGGAATCTAAACAGATAGAAACGCAATCGAATGATTACCAAGTAGAGATATTGTCCCTGACTTTAGGCGAAGCTAATGAAATTCTCCACCACGACTTATTATCATTCCCCCCAGGACTGCTTTGCTGCTTATTGCCCTCTTTACTGAGGTCGGATTCAGCTATCATAGGCAGGAAGGAACTAGCGCCAAGAAGAGAAGAAACAGAATAAGAATGCCCTTTGACTTGCTCAATCATTGCTCCTGATCCTTTCAACTCTCCAAATCTTAGAATAGTTCCATCCACAGGGGTAATCTAAAGGTATATTGGTCACAACTGTTGAAGTTAGTAACAATACATCAAAGGAACCAGCTCAGATAAATAGAATGCACATGAAGCTTGTTACCAGTTACCAGACAGCGTGGATCAGGATCTATCGGCCTGCAGCCTTGTTTGAGGTCACGAACAAAAAAGTCCCGTAATGAAGCATACTCGTCAAGAGGACGGCCTACTTCTTCCAGGTCTGAGATGCAAACAATATTATCAGCAAAATACTATAAAATGCATTTAAAAGTAGCAAAAAATATTACGTAAGACACATAAAAAAGCATACTTGAATGGAATGCCCGAGCCCATGCTTTATACACATATGGACGCATCCATACGGGAAGCTCCTGAAACATGTTTCAGTTTCATGTTATATTTGTTATGGCAAAGTGGAGAAGAAAGAAATATCGAGAGGGATATTATTGATTCAATCCTATCATTTCATCAAACAAAAACTGGCAGTACAGTAACTATGACAGTATTAAGCAATAACAACTAAACAAAATATAATGCTTGGACTGGCCATACTTTCTTGCAAGAATTATAGCAAAGGAACATAATAAGGGCCAGATTTCTCCATAACTAAGATTAAGAGCATATAATAATGATCAGCAATAAGCTACTAGACGTAGAACTAATATAGTTACCTAGATAGGTTCTTGGAAAATGATCAGATGTTAAGTAAAAAACCTTAGAATTATCTGCTTATACCCTATGATGAGCACCTTTACTAACAGATTCAAGCTCATATTCCTCTCCAATTGCAGAATATAGCTGGTTTGTTACTGTGTTTCTAGACAATCTTTTGCAAACATATTATATTGTCATATCAAGGGAAAATGTGAAAATAAATAAGGTCAATTTAAATGCTAAATAAGAACTCATTTTGCCTGCACAATGAAAATAAGAGTTACACATTTATGATACGAAAAGCACAAAACAATGTGTTTCTGACTATCTTATGCATTGGTTTGCATGTTATAAAATGAAATACATGAAGTAACAAATTCAAACAGAGCCTTCAAGATTTTTTGGATTTTAGTATGATTTTGCAAAAGAAAGTAGAACATAATATAAAAAAACATACCAAACTTACACTATCTATAAGAAGACTGAAATATTTTGTTAGATAATTCAAGCTGAGAACAAGGGTACACATGTATCCACAACTCTGAACATTACATTACAGCTTAGGAAAAGTAAGAATACTCACTAAGCCTGTCAAGGAACCCCAAAATCTGGAAATGGAGCGCAAAGGAAGCATACTTAGAAATGCAGCCTGCAGTAGGAAAATAACAAATAGTATAGAAATTTTAGGCAGGAATGTTTCTGGGAAGTTGAGACACATATGCAATAAAAGGAAATGAAGCATGAACATCACTGAGATCAAGTAGTTGAAGAAATTAACTGATTGAAAGACAATGAAACTGGGAAAAAAGGATTACTTTTATATCAGGCCGGAACTCTAATTCAATTCCTCTTTCCCGAGCCTCCTCAATCTGCCACCAAGAGAGAAACCATATGTTATGACAATGAAATAGTTTGCAGATGTTTTAGATGTCATACCAGATGATTAGAAGTCCTAAATGTTATCATACTACATTATAAAGCAGGTAGGTATGAATTATGAATTGAATATCGATAAAAAAAACCAATTAAATTTAGAAAGAATATTAGATTTTTTATATGGAAAAGCATTTGAGGAATCCATCAATCAACTGGACATCTAAAGAAAGCTGGTGAAACCTGATTGGTAAGGAAATGAGGTAGTATTAACAATATGTGCATTTGACATCACAAAGTACCTTTTTATCTTCATAGAGCCGGCGAGCATGAAGAGCACCAAGCATGAGAATTGTAGCCACAGTAGCACCTGGTAAAATGAAATTACTACCTGCACAGATACAGTGGTGAGCTTGAAATGAACTCCAAAAAGCCAATACACAATCATATTTCTTAATGCGGAAACTATCAGCTGATGTTGGTTGGCAGCCTGACTTCTTCATCCCTCGAAATCCTCACCGTCCAAAATCCTACATTTACTTTTTTATTCGAAACAATTATATGGCCAATTATTAAGTACTAAAGGCTATCTATTTAGGCTCTAAAAGTAAACACTGCAAAATTCAAAACTCCAGTTTATGTGGTGATTCCCTTTCTGGCACAACTGGGAGATGAATATACAGAAACACAGTTAGCTCATTTGTTTTGCTGCAGTACAGAGGAATTGAGCAATTACATAAAATCATATGTTCATTTTCATTTTCTTCTAGTCTCTCTATAAATTCATTTCTAAATACAGAACAAGAAATCATACATGTTACACAAAGCATCAGCCCGACTAAAATTTCAAATGGAAGCAGTACTCTCTTTCACAATTCATCAACGTTACAGGCATGGAGGCTATAGTAATCAATATTGAAGATTTGTTTTGCAAGGCATTAAAAAAATGGCTACACATTGCTATCTACAAGATTAGAACAACTAGTACAGTATATTGATACGAGTAGAAATAGACCCCGTTACTCTCCACAAATTTTTAGAGCAAGTACGGCCATATTTACTATTTTTCATTTTTTAAATTCATACAGTTTTTTCACTACCGTCGTCGTCTCCTCTATTTTCATTCGCTATATTAAATTTTTAAAAATTAAAAATATTTTATTATTATCATATTAATTCTTTCAAACTCATTTTTATTTTAATTAATTAATAAAATTTTAATTAATTAATAAAATAATTTAAAAAATAAAAATAAAAAAATTAATAATATAATATTCATTCAAAACAATCGGACATATGGAACCCTATTTTACGGGGATACCCATGGTTGGATTTGCTCAGGAGACAATACGAAGTACTTAATTGTAAGAACTGACCTTGCGAGTTGCTACTGCCGCTGCCATTGACAGAAGCACGTGCCTGAGACCCTGTTTGAACTTTTTTGAGAAATGAAGTGAATAATTGGCGTCGGGGCTGGTGGTGGTTGAACCGTAAATTAAGAGGGAAAATAGGGGCTCTATGGGAAAATCTGAATTTCATCTTTTCTTCAATGGCGAACGTACGCGGATATTAGGGTTTTTCTGCTGGGGTTTAGGGTTGCCAGCAAAGTTATGATGTGCTAGAGAAGAATACGAGGTTAAATGACAGTTGGCCGAGTCGTTTTTAGCCTGCTTTGAAGCTCTCTAGTCTCCTAATGTAATGGCAATTTGTGCAATTTTAATAGTCTAGGGCCAAATCTGCCGATATTTTTTTAAATCCTGGTACAAAGATGCTTTTTCCGGTCCAAAAATGCTTTTGCTACTTGGTGACTAACTTTTTATTTACGGGGCATTATTAGGTCTTTGGCTGACACGTCTCTTAATTCAATTTTTTGCATAGAGGGTGACTGAATGTAACTCTTAAAGTACCGATATTTATAATAATTATAATTTAAATTCACAAGTAAGTAATTTAGTTGGTAAAATTTATATATATCAAAGTTTGTCATCATATTATTATTATTTAGTGTTTCAAATCGAGAAATAATGTGCTATACATTAAATCTAAACGGCAAAAACTTGTAAGACTATATTTATAATTTAAATAGCTTATTTTTCATTTTTTAATATCCGTGACTAATGTAAAACTATTATAATAAATTATCGATTCGTTATAGAATTTATACTCGTTTAATTAATGAAATGCCTATTTCATAAAATAAAAAAAATATAAATAAAAAAAATTAAATATAATGAAGTGCATGTATTATTTATTGGATTAACTATTTCTATTTATTACACCTTTTATAAATTAACTGTTACAAGGTGAAATAAAAGAATGTTTAGTTTATAATATTTATAATAACTAGGATCGATGACGACGGATTCTAAATAAAATAAATGTATACAATTTTTTATTATTTTTTATTTTATTAATTAGTCATTCCCAAAAGAAATGGCACTTTAAGAATATATTAATATTTTAAATAGAGTTTGAAATATTTTTCGTCTTGTTAGAAGGGCATTTCTTTCTATCACACCTAGCTAAAGAAGTCGTTAAGCTTTTATTCCATGATGGACCTCGAGCCCATTATCAGTTCAACTATAAATCGATAAGGGATTCGCGCGCATTAGAGTGATTTTTATTGTTTCTGCAATTTGAAAGCGAAAATGGAAGATGATGGAGGAGAGAGATCAAGCATTGTAATCGGAATCATTGAAAACCGAGCTAAAGAGGTACGTTCTTCTGTTAATTTTCTTATCAACTTTGTGAAATCAAAAGATCTATCAACGATTTCATCAGTCAATTGATGTACTAAGTGTGGTTTCCTTGCTTCGTTTGCCTGTTCATTTTCTGATGAAATTTGTGAAGTCAAAAGAACTACCAGCGATTTTATCAGATGAACTTTAGTTTCTTTCTTCTTTCTACTGTTCACATTCATTTGAAAATTTTGGTTTATTGATTTCATCTTTAGTCTTAAATGTGAATTTCGATTCAAATGATCCTTCATAGGTTGCAAATAAAACTTGCTGTAGTATTACACGAGTTAATTGCCTTGATATTCTCTGGACTGTTTTCTGCTTACCGTTCAGGAATTAGTGGTAGTTCATTAATAATTTCTTCTTCTTTTTTTCATCCTATCGCATTTTATTTGACTAAATAGACAAACCTCAGGAGCTTTTCAGTATCTGATTATGCTTATGGTTGAAATTAATCTGGTAGATAATTTGAGAAACAGACATATCAATAGCATTCAACTAATTTTTAAACTTCTTTTCCGTTCGATTCAGATAAAGAATGTAATTAATAAGTTTTGTATGAATTGAGAGTTTATTATTTTTAATAAACATATATTGGTGTACCGGAAAAAAAAAACTGTGCTTTGGCCTTTGAGGTAATAAGTTTGATGACTTGAAACTGTTAATGGCTGACCGAGTTTCATTTTCTCACTTGCAGGTTGGAATGGCTGCTTTTGACTTAAGGTCAGCTTCACTACATCTGTCCCAATATATTGAAACTAGCAGCTCCTATCAGAACACAAAAACTTTGTTGCAATTCTATGATCCTATGGTGATCATTGTTCCTCCAAACAAATTGGCACCTGATGGAATGGTTGGAGTTTCAGAACTAGTTGATCGCTTTTATTCTGTGGTTAAGAAGGTGACATCCTTAAGAGAGTATAATTGTCTATCCAGATGTACGTTGCTTTCTATTTGTGAATGTGTCCACATATGAATCTTATATTTACTGAACTTTGATAGGTTGTTATGGCTCGTGGTTGTTTTGATGACACGAGGGTAAAAACTTCTGAGTCTTGCTATTTTATGTGGCTCACTTTCACATTCATTTATGGTAATGAAGTTTTCAGACTAATTTCAGGGTGCAGTACTGATAAAAAATTTGGCTGCAAAGGAACCTTCAGCTCTTGGCCTAGATACTTATTACAAGCAATATTATCTATGCCTGGCTGCTGCAGCGGCAACGTTAAAATGGTAACTTCAGAGGTTTTCCCTTTCAGATATGTCCGGAAATATTTTGATTTTGAATTTAGTTTATCTTGTAAACTTAATTTCATGATCACTTGACCAGGGAGCATTAGAAGCTTATAAACTGTTCATGAAATTTCTTAGAGTTATACCAGATGAAATGTTAGCATATCATGTATGTTATCTAGTCGGTTGAATTTCTTGCTTTTACTTCTCAGAAGTTGGAGGTACTCTCATTAACTACAATAGGGGACAATTGAAAATTAATATGGTCTTGCATCTGAATAAAGGCTATGCGATTGAATGGGAAGACGGTCTTATAAATTTGAGAGTTACACAGTGCTAGATGAATTGAAAAATCTACTTTACATTTTAGGAATCGTTTACTGGTATGGGCGTGTGAAATTGCAGCGGGAGTCAAGGAATTTCCATTATTTTTAAGCAGTTTTGTCAAGTTAGTGTCTTGGTTTTACTCTGAATTGTGCAAGCCATGTTTCTGTTCACCTATTAATTCCTCACATATTGAGCATAAGTTGATAAATTTTTCTTGCTAAAATATTGGCAATCATTTTTCTTACTATAGCATTAATTCTGTGCTGCTTATCAAGTTTTAACGTTGTCATACATAGGACCGAAGCTGAAAAGGGTGTCATTGTTACAAACCATTCATTATCGGTATGTAGTTTTCAAGCACTTCATTTTTTTCCCAGTAGAAAATTGATGAGCAAAATGTTTGCTCTATTACCAACATTTTTTTTCTATCTCCAAATCATGTCGTGTCAGTTGCCTATAAGGCCTAGGCAGGATGGAACGCATCATGAAGTAATATTTCTTCACCTGATGACACAGAACCTCAATAACCTATCCTATGTCATTTTTTATGCATGTGTTAGCACCTGTTTTTATATCTATACAGGGAGGTCCCATTAATACCAATTCTTTTGCATTTAACACAAACTGAGTACCTGTTTATATCTATGTATGGAGGTTCCCTTAATGCCAAATTGCCAATTCTTTTGCATCTAACACAATTGCTGGATTCGATACACCTTTAGCCCACAATACTGGATTTTGTATCAATTCATTGTTTTCTTTAACGATGTCTTTTTTTTCCTTGTGAATGGTGGACTATTCCTCTGAAAATGTTACTCACAAAAACAAGTTATATGATCAAATTTTTGGTTTTCAGTTACAGATCTCATTTAGAGTAGAATTTGGTTATTTCACTGAAAACTATCTAGCAACAACTTATTTGAGAAATAAAATCAACCAACATTTAAGTCCCTCCTTCAGATTTATAATCTGAGTTACTGTAATGCATTCAAGAAACTTGGCAACATTGGCTGGTTATACCATGCCTTACATGCTATAGCTAACTTTCCTTTCTTCTGTACACAACTCTATCAGATTGTACGCTTAAAAACCATGTAGCAAGTTATTTTGATCTTAATTCATTTAACTTTTGCTATCCTAGGTTACTTTCAACGGATCATTTGATCACATGAATATTGATTCGACAAGGTAAGTTTCTTGCCTTTTCAGGTGTCTGACCTAGCTTTGAGTTTATAACTTATCTCAGGCTTTTATTGTGATGTCTAGAATTCCAATTGAAATGCTTTCATCAGGGAAAATTTGTAGAAGAGAAAATCGTATGTTTCCATTCATTATTTTTGTTAAGAAATTACCATTCAATTTTTTTTGGCAGTGTTCAGAATTTGGAAATCATTGACCCAGTTCATTCTTCCCTTTGGGGTACAACCAACAAGAAAAGAAGTCTATTCAATATGCTTAAGACGACAAAAACCATAGGAGGGTATGTGAATGATTAGACAGCATCCCATTGCATATTTTTAGCTCCAGTATGGAATAGAAGAACATTTCTAACAGTTAGAAGTTTGAATTTCACATATACATGTTGTTTGGGTAGATATTTTTCTGTCTTAAACGCGAGGAAAGTGATTTTGTGCTGGAATTTTCCAGGACTAGACTTCTGCGGGCCAATCTGTTGCAGCCTCTAAAAGACATTGAAACTATCAATACTCGGCTAGATTGCCTGGTTAGTTTTTTGTATGGCTGTCTCAGATATCTAGAATAGACCCAACGCAGAATTCATCCTCTTCATAAGATTTGCTTTTTTCAAGTACATTGTAGTTTTTTTCACAAGTGGCTGTGTACTATCTGTTACAGGTACACATTCATAGTATTCTTCATTTCACAGGAAATCATGGACAAAGGTGTCACATTATTTGTCTCCTTAGATGATTAGATGATTGTTTAGCATAGTGTATTTGATTGACTTGTTTGGCATAGTTGTCTCCACGTTTGATACAATATTAAATCAGTGAACTTGATAAGAAACCTCCCCACACACAGATTGAACCAATAGATATAATACACAAACACAAAGGGAAGTGAAAAATATGGAACGATGGACTTGTAACTGAAAGTAATGGAAAACGTAAATTTGCGCAGAAGCAGAGCCAAGGAATTTCTCCCCTTCTCCTAGATATGAGCTAAGAGACTCAAAATACCCAAGTGTATATAATAAAAGCTGCCTTCTTCTCTCATACCACATCTATATATACTCCTCAAGCTATACCTGCACTAAAGGCCTTAGTATAACTGACTAGTTATGCATCTTTTTTTCTTCTGTTGCCCTTAGTTCCCTTATTGTATTATCTATCAAATTCTCTATCAGGCCTCATTTAGAACATAAAAAAGTTATTTATTACTGATGAAGAAAAGAAAAGTAAGGCTTGTAACCTAAAAAAGTTATTTATTACTGATGAAGAAAAGAAAAGTAAGGCTTGTAACCTACTTTAGGTTGTCCACAGTAGCACTTTATTAAATTTTGACCTTAACATATTGTAAAATCAAAATATTGGATAGGTTTTGCATAGTTGCATCACAAATCAAAATTCAGGAGAAGTTGGCATTTATTATAAGGTCATAACTCATTTTGGGTCATCAAGCTAACAATCTAGATTGAATGTCTGTATTTGGTTATACTGTTTGGTTCAGATTCTCCTGAACATTTCCATGGAGGACATTTAAAATGTTTGTGCGACAGCATTTTTATTTAACCGTCTCATGCTTGATATTTTAAATATCCGATCACCTCATGCTTTCCGTTTCGTTATATTTGTGCTCAAGTTTTCAAGCATCATAAATTGTTAGTCTCATCTATTTTGTATTTTGATTTCAGGATGAACTAATGAGCAATGAACAGCTGTTCTTTGGACTGACTCAGGTTCTGCGTAAGTTTCCAAAAGAGTCTGGTAAGCAAAAAGTAAACAAGATACAAACAGATAAATTTATTGGATATGGTGTCTAACATTAACCTTCTTATATTTTACTAGATAGAGTACTGTGCCACTTCTGCTTTAAGCCAAAAAAAGTTACTGATGGCATCTTGAGTGCTGATAATGCTAAAAAGAGCCTGGTGCTTATATCAAGTATTATCCTGCTTAAAACTGCTTTAGATGCCTTGCCTTTACTCTTGAAGGTGAATTTCATAGTTTTAGCTTCTATCACTACCATATGGTTTCTGAAACTTAAACTACATTTTGAGCAAACAATGCTTTTGAACTTATCAGATTCTCAAAGATGCAAAAAGTTTTCTTCTGGCAAATGTTCACAAGACGATATGTGAAAGTGAGAAATATACTTCTATCAGACACAGGTATGCCAATCATACCTGTTGAACTATAAATATTGAGTCCGGGTTGAATAAAAATGATCTTGAAGTATATATAGTTCTATACCTCTGACTTATTGTTGGCAAAGTATTTTTAGCCAGAATGACTATGGACCGAATTGGAAACAACCTCTCTGTAATTACAGAGGTAAGGTTGCGTACACCCGACCCCCTTACCCCACTTGTGTGGGAGCCCTGTTAGGCATTGGGGTAATGTTCTAATGACTATTGACCGAATAGGAGAAGCATGCCTTTCATGTGTATGTGAATGCTATAGGTTTACTTTGATTTTTCGCATTCAATTGCTGGAAACTTATTTAAAATAATTTAAATAGATTGCTTTTGTTTCCATTATGTGTTGTGAAATTTCTGTCATGATATGACATTCATATACTGCAATTTCACATAAACTGATAAAAATTGACTATAAACTAATTTTCTTAAAACTTCTTTTCTTCTTCGAAAATATAATTATTAAAAAAGCAGAATAGGAGAAGTGATAGAGGAAGATGTGCTTCATGCACGGGTTCCTTTTGTCGCTCGTACACAGCAATGTTTTGCTGTCAAGGCTGGAATTGATGGACTTCTGGATATTGCTCGGAGAACATTTTGTGACACTAGTGAAGGTTCATATAAATTGTTTTGCATTTTCCTTTGTGTTTTTCATTTCGTACAGTACACTGATTTTCCTATTGATATTGTTAATGCATTTCAATTTCGCAGCTATACATAAACTTGCAAACAAGTACCGTGAAGAATTCAGTCTGCCAAATTTAAAACTTCCCTTCAACAACAAACAAGGCTTTTACTTTAGCATACCACAGAAGGATACACAGGGAAAGCTTCCGAGCAAGTTCATTCAGGTTGTCACTAACATCTCTACTTATCTGTAACATAATGGCCTCTAAAATTATCAATTTTGTGGGCTATGAATCAGGTTGGGAAACATGGAAACAATCTACATTGCTCTACTTTAGAACTTGCTTCAGTGAGTAGCATCTTCACTCTTTGTTGATTTGAATATATAAATAACAAACACGGTAATCTTTAATATCCACTTCATACCATCTTAGGGTTACTGCTTATCAATTAGGGCCGTGTGTGTACTGCCTCTTTCTACAAGGAAATGAACTCAGATCACAACAGCTCCTTGAATGTCCTATTGATGATCGAAGCCTGGCTTATTATCTTTTTTCGCATTGTCGTGGTATTGAATAATGGAAATTGTTTATGACTTGAGCTTTCAGAAACAGTCTTTTGTTGATGAACATGTGTGCTGTAAAGTTTGTTAATTATCACAATAATTAGAGGAGTAATGCCAAAAACATGCATGGTCGTGTTAATCAAATAAGTAACTAGAGAAGTAATGCCGAAGACATACATGATTATGTTAGTTCAGATACAATAATTAGATAAGTAATGCAAACGACATACATGACTGTGTTAACTTATATAAAGATCATTCTGTTGCATGATCTTGAGGCTCCTGTTTCTTTCATGTGGTTGCGTTTCTGATAAAATTAATGTGACTCCCTTTAGTACTAGTTGCACATTCAATTAACTTGATCTCAGAATATCTATCTTTCAATTTTTTATTCATTGAACATGCAGCTGAATGTCAGAAATAAGTCTGCTGCTGAAGATTGCTATATAAGAACAGAAGTTTGCCTTGAAGGTTGTGCTTCAATGTTTGGTTATTCTGTCAAATTTTAATCGAATATGCCATATTCATGATTTCATTCTTTTTTTTGTAAACGTTCTATTTTTCATTTAACACGAGTGGCCTTATGAATACCTTTTGTAAGGGTAACTGAAAAGAACTTTTTTTACTGGTCAATTTAACTAGCAGGAAAAAATTATGGTACTATACATACGTTTGATCATAAATAAAGGAGACTTTGTGCCTTTACTATTTGTAGTGGAAGTATACTTTGTAGCTATTGGCATTTTAACAATTTTGCATTCCAGGAGTTCTTAATATATTTGAGTCAATCTTTCGTGAATTGATGTCATTGGACTACAACAAAAGGCCCCTTATATTATAAATTTCTCTCAAATTCACTACTCTAAAAATGGGACATCCACTGTACCTTTGTCATTGGCAAAGTGAGTCCTACTTTTTGTTAGCCTGAAAAATTTGAACAAGCACCCCTCTCATCTGTGATTTGCGAAGAATGCAAAGTGATGATTAAAAACGAAATGCAGTGTCAGCATTGCAGGTATCACTTTTAACACAGAGAAAAACATGAAAATCAATTCATTGCTGCATGTGATTCTGGAATAAGTTTTGGTCTGAAGTCACTATATGCTTCTTAATTGCTAGTCTAAGTTTATGTGATGCAAGGGAGTCATGTGACATGCATAATCTGCCACTGTATATCTAAACTAAACTACAAATTAGTATGTGCCTGTCTTCCTCTCTTTTTTTACTAGAGCCTAGAAGAATGGGGAAATTGACGACATAAGTTTTGAAGTTATGCCTCCTTGCTTTCCTTTCTGGACTCAGTATGCACGGTATTGTTTTATTTGCAGCTTTGTTAGATGCTATAAGGCAGGATGTATCTGCACTTACACTGCTTGCCGAGGTTCTATGCCTGCTAGATATGATTGTTAATTCATTTGCTCATATGATATCAACAAAGCTGGTTGACCGACATACTAGGCCAGAATTCACAAGTAAGCATTTTTCATATTCAATGGAAAGTCTGCTGATCTCTGAGATGATTGGGCTTGCATTCTGATTTTCTATACTCAGACGCTGGCCCACTGGCAATTGATGCTGGAAGACATCCTATTCTAGAAAGCATACACACTGACTTCATTGTAAGTGACTTTTCGCTGGGATTGTGTAGCTTCTTATGCATTTTCATTCGTTTGAAGAAATAACATTTAATTTTCATAGCAACAGTGTTCTTGGAAAGTAACTTAAAAGCCCTTTTGCAGCCCAACAATCTGTTTGTTTCAGAGGCATCAAACATGGTCATTGTCATGGGTCCAAATATGTAAGTAATGCTCTCATAAAAAATGCAGCTGGAATGAACATGGAAACTTCGTGCATTGTATCATTTCTTCTGATAATGTATGTGAAGATTTTCCGAAGAACATGAATTTAAGTTTGATCCTGAGGCCTGTCCTTGTATCAAATCTTATGTACTGTCTCCATATTGCTAACTGCTAAGTTCTGGAGTGAAACAGGAAAACAACGGCGGTAGTTATGGTTCACCTTTTCTTGATATATATCTCACTGAAATATAGTTATATAGAACAGAACTTGTTTAGGAAAAACTGCGCCTATGGAATTGTACATCCAGGCTTTTCTGTTTGGTTCATTGGGAGGTCTATTGCACCTTAGGTCCTTAGCATATGGCAGGCACAACCCTTTTTTATCCACTTGTGCCATTTTGCTTTCCTTTTCATAGAAGACCTCAATACAAATTTGACTTGGTATCTTCATTTTCTCAACCATGGAGCATTTGTGTACGTTACTTCATATTCATGACAGTAATTTTGTTTCTTCATGAATTTCTGCAGGAGTGGAAAGAGCACATATCTTCAACAAGTTTGTCTGATTGTTATTCTGGCTCAGATTGGCTGCTATGTTCCTGCTCGCTTCTCAACTATAAGGGTAGTTGACCGTATATTTACAAGGATGGGTTCAGTGGATAATCTTGAATCAAACTCTAGTACGGTAACAATTGCTAGACTTTAGTCCTCACCTGCTCAGTGGTTCCACAATCATATAATGATCCTCAAGCTCAAATAAGAACCATTATAGTTGGTCACCATTCAATTTAGTGTCATAGTTGCTCTTTAATGTGATTCTAAGAAAATTAAAAATTTATATAGAGAAAGATCCCATCAAAATGTATGAAACTAGGAATACCTCAGTAATTGCTGAAAATGCTTATTACAGTTGTACAATGGTCTTGTCTTGATAATAAGTAGAGGTATCAAGCTCTTATTTTTCATGCTTTACTACAGTTCATGACAGAGATGAAAGAGACGGCTTTCATCATGCAAAATGTCTCCTCAAGGTGATATATCATGTTCTCATACTTCCAAGAGATATTAAATATAAATGTTAAAGACATCGTTTTCTCTGTTGACAGAAGTCTAATAATTATGGATGAGCTTGGGAGAGCAACTTCTTCTTCTGATGGATTTGCTATTGCCTGGAGCTGCTGCGAGCATTTATCATCACTCAAAGCGTAATTACTCTAATGACTGCACACTCATCAATAATGATGACTGTATAGGAACACTTTTCAGTTGATATTTAGTCAAATTGCTTCTTAGTAACTGATCTGTTGACTAGCCATTGACCTATGTTGGACATCTTATATTAGAAGTCAGTCGGCTGGACAATTTTGTTCTCCCTTTTGCACACATTTGTTTTGAAGTTTTTCCTGTTCGAAACGCCCAAGGGGTTAGAAGTTTCTCTCAGTCTTCACAAATTTGCTAAATTCTCAAGTTTTCCTCAGGTATACCATATTTGCTACGCATATGGAGAACCTGACAGAGCTAGCTACAATCTATCCAAATGTCAAGCTACTTCACTTAGATGTTGCAGTTAAAAATAACCGTCTAGATTTCAAGGTCATACTCTGATTATTTTGCTTTAAATTTACAATTTGGTTAGTGCCTCGTGTTGACAGTAAGATTCGACTTCATTTAGTTTCAACTCAAAGATGGCCCAAGACATGTACCTCATTATGGCCTTCTATTAGCAGAAGTGGCAGGCTTACCACGCTCAGTAATTGAAACAGCAAGAGACATTACGTCAAGTATAAAGGAAAAGGTAAATTCTATCTTCCACTTCATGCGAGTTTAATGTTCATATCATATTACATGGTTTGGTGTCATCAGTTCTTAGCCAGATTTACAATCATTTGACTGGTCACAGAATTTTTAAAAAAGTAACGCTGTATAAGCAAAAAGAGGTCCATATCTTTCTCGGATTAACAAATTACAATTTCATCCAGGAGATAAAGCAAATGGAGGTCAATTGCCATCAACACCATGAACTGCGCATGCTCTACCATGTTGTTCAGCGTCTAATATGCTTGAAGTACTCAAGCCAAGATGAAGATTCAATTAGAAAAGCACTGCAGACTCTCAAAGAGAACTACCAACATGGAATGCTGTGAAGTTCCACTCCAATAACAAGAACGTTTGACACTTGCCTATTACAAATCTGACTCGTCAAGAACACATAAATCAAAATTAATGTTTAAACAGGGGAGCAATTGAAACGGCAAAATTTCGAGTACTTGGTAGATGTTAAGACCCAGCTCACAAAATGAGTCAACTGTCATGTAAAATCAACTATGCCAAGAAACTTACACAACCAGTTTACAAAAACTAACTTTCACATCAAATCAACAATGCATTGATAAAAAACAGATGTTTCCATTGATAACAAAAAAATGATAAATATCAGTATCTTCTGTTACTAGCACTATAAAAAATGTTTCAAGTAATATAACATCCAAAATTTCAACTCTAAAAAGGTAACTTCCCAACAGATAATGAAAGCCAGCATATCACATTCAACGATACCGACGAAGGAAGAGAGTGTTATTTCTCTTCCAATTAGCCCTACGAGAAGGTCGTTGCTTGTGATGTCGATGTCCCTTTCCATTAAGACCTCTGTTTTTCTTTCCTTCTGCAGTATTTCCCCTCAGTTCTCTGTGCTTATGGACAGGATTGCAGAGCCAGTTGATCCTTGGATCATTCCTTATTGCATTGTGTGCAACATCAACCAAGATAACCTCAAAATACTTGTATGTAGAGTCCTGAATTACAGAAACACAAGAAATGAGGAAAATAGACAAAAAAAAAACTTATCAAGCCGTGTGTACAGTAAGTCAGCAACAGACCTCATTGATCCAATACGAGTTGAGAACCCTTAGACCTCCCAACTTCCTACCAGCACGCTCCTCTGCAACTGATCTCTTGCTTCGCTGAAATTTCAGTTGAGTAACTCCCTGGTTGGTGGGCTTACCATACACAATACCTTTGGGTACAGGCCTCTTCCTACCACCACGCCTAACCCGCACTCGGTAAACTACATAACCCTGAAAGTATGAATGTTTTCTTTATTTGTCAAATGTTTACACGAGACAGTTATTAAGCATGTTGTAGTCATGCATACTGAGCAATACACAATAACAGAAAAATTACGTTTAATACAGCTCAAATCATGGTATGCATGTCACAAAATGTGGGCGCCTAATTCAAAGAAAGACATCACTAACAGCCCAGGTAGCAGGGAAACGGAAACATAAACGGATACGGAAACGAGGAAACGCCATTTCTAAAAAATATAGGTTCGAAAACTGTGGGGAAACGCATAAATATAAAAATATACTGGTATATTTATAAATATAAAAAATCTCATGCATATAATTTCGTTCTTTCATAAAATAATAAATTGCTAAAATAAGGTATACTTAAAATATATTCGTTAATTATTAAACAATTTTACCATTAATATTTATAAATTTACACATGCCAAATCATATTTATCTCATTGAGGTCACCTAGAATTTAGAAATTCTAAGTCAAACATAATATATATATACTTTGGTGAATTACATAACTGAATGAACCAAAATTGAGTCATAAAGTTGAAGGAATTGCTAGGAAACAGTATCTGGAATTTTAAGAAACGAGTTTCCATCTTTCTTTTATTTAGGAAACTGCCCAAAAACATTTCGTAGGGGTTTCCGAGAGTTTCCGTTGAGGAAATGTTTCGGAAACGCCGAAACGCTGTCACTGGAGTTTTCGTGCTTCCTAGCTAACAGCCCAAAAAATGTCTTCGGGAGATTAAAATTCAGAGAATGTGTTTAAGAAATCAAAGACATCACAAAATGTGTTTGTCAAAAAAATGGGCCTCTAATTCAAAGAATCATATACATCATCTACTTTTGCGAAATTCAGAGAATTTAATTACCAAGTAATTAAAATTTGTATCAATCGAGACAAAAGTGTATTCGAGAAAAGAGAATCCACTTGGTCAGATGATCGACTTTATTTGATATAGCTGGTCTCAGAAAGCATCTCATCATCACAGATAAACACCCTCCTTATGAAGGATGAATAAGGAAAAGACACCAGTTGACCAGCAAGAACAAAATATTGCATGATTTTGAAAAACAAGATAGAAAGACAAATGCTACTAAACACAGGATATAATTCTTGAGAACACCAAAACCATGCACCTAATCACGACACACACAAAATCACCAGTTTTAAGCCATCAACAGATTCTACATTAACAAAATGTAGTAGTAATCAAACTTAAATATGGCCATGCAAATTCCTTCAAAAAAAAACAAGTAATAGAGTTCATCCGGGTCACCAAAAAAAAGATTGAGATACTTTCAAATGATGTAAGAATATATCTACCATACAAATTGAAGACCCAATTTACGAAACTAATAGAAACAAATTAGAATGTCCATTATTTTGATGGGGCAAAGATTGACCATTCTTTGGTTTTAGATTATAATGGGCTAGAGCAAAATGGCTCATTTAACTGTCTGAGCTTCTTTTATTGTTAAGTCCCGGATAGTTGTTGCAACTCCACTTTAGGGTCAATTGGAAACAATCTCTCTGCAATTACAGAGGTAAGGTTGCGTAGACCCAACCCCCACCCCACTTGTGTGGGAGCCTTGTTAGGTTTTGGGGTAATGTGGTTGTTGTTGTTGTAATAGAAACAAATTAGAGAGCTTCAGCATACCTGCTTGGCTTTGTAACCCAAGCGACGTGCCCTGTCAGGGCGAGTTGGATGAGTAACACGAACAATAGAAGGATGCTGGCGGTACTCCCAGCACCTTACTCTCTGTATAAATCTCATCACATCAGATTGCTTCTTTCTCCATAGCTCAGAGACATACTTGTAAGCCCCTGTATATCAAATCCTTGAAGTATTCAGATTCAAAATTCAATGGAAAAGCATCATAACAACAAATACAACTACTTTGCATTTCAAGTAAGCATATTCATTAACCAGAATGCAAACACATACCTCAGAAATTTTAAAAATAAAATTGAAATAAATCCCCTTTAGCATACCTTAGTCTCAAAACTTCTACAAGAATATCAAAGCCCCTTATAAAACTAAAACAGATATAACAGAATGAATATATGGAATATGAGCAATGGTGCAGTGTATTACAGATAACAAGAAAGATTATTTCAAACAACTTTCTGAATCAAAAATTTAAAAGATACAAAAACAGAAGTGAAATTAACAGATTCAACCAACAAAATCTAAGTAACTACTTTGAAGCAAAAACAAGTAGCATTAAATCTTAGAATCAATTATATACTGAAGAAGGCAGAACTAGTTCAGATAGAGAGATTACCCATCGGATCGGAGCTGGACAAGGCAGCTACTGACTAGGATTTACACCTGCCAATCAAATTGCAAAGGTATTAGGGAAGAACCCTAGGGCTCTTTATAAACTGCTGGGATAAGATACGAGATATCTGGACCGTCCATTTTCCAACTGTAGTAGCCTCTAAATGACGTCGTTTCATATGATGTATGTCTCCCCAGTGGAAAGCCCGCTGATGGGCTGATTTTCTACATTTACCCTTATAAACTTCACGTATGGTACCTTTTCGTACTGAGGCGGCTTTTCTGCTCATGATTCACATTATAATCAGCCCTTTTTCTTTGAATTACAATTTAATTGATTTGGGTTTAATTTAATTTAAATTTATTTTATATTATTTATTTTAATTTAATTTTAATTGATTTAATTTTATTTTATTTAATTAAATTCATACTTCATTATTAATAATTAATAATAACCACTATCCTAATTAATTGATAATTATCATAATTAATGTTATCAATTATAATAAATGATTTTAATAAAAATATTAATATAAAAAATAATTAGTAAGTAGTATATATAACATTAGAAATATAATATTTATGGAATCGATAATATTCAGTTATTATAGACAATTATAATTATTATTATTATCATTGATTAGTTTTAAAATTAATAATAAAAAGTTAATAAATATAATAGATACTAACTTTAATAAAATATTAATTTATAATTAATATAAATATAAATAGTTAATAATAATAATAATAAATCATAATAAAATACTATTAATAGTTATAACACTAAAAATAATTCAAATAACATTTAATAATAATAAAACAAATATTATCATATATAAAATTATTAATTATAATTTTTATTATTAAATAAAAAATTAATAATTATTATTATTACAAATATAAGTGCAAGTAAATAAATTAAAAAGAAACCATAATTAAATTTTATTTCTTATTATTTTTGTGCCTAAGAAAAATTCTAATTTAATTAAAATATCAATGAAAATCAATAAGAAATCGTAATTTGATTATTAAAAATGTCAATAATATTAACTATTATTATATATATCTATTATAAATTATAGTATATAATGCACATGATTAAAAAAAATATTATTGTATATAAATTTTACTATATTTGAACATTGTAGTAATTAATTTATTAAATATTAATAATACTAATATTATTTAATATTTGTATTTTAATTATGAATACTTATGGGTTATTAATTTTAAGAATTATTGATTTTTTAATTATATTATTTTAGCAATAATTCAAAATTATTAATATGTATTTGAAAAGAACATAACATCAGTCTATAATAGCCTACTCTCCATTTCGTCCACACTAAAAATGGCGGCCTCCTTCTGCTTCTCTTTCTGTTTCTCTGCTACTCACTCAATCGCCGCCGTCTCCGGTTCCAAAACCTCTTTCCCTCTCTTCTCTTCGACCTCTCTCAAATTTCCCTATGTCCATCCACAACCGGCTGTTGGAGCCCTTTCATCGTCGCACGCCCCTACCTCCATCCCCCCACGCGCCGCCGGTATGGATACTTCAGCTCCCAATTCCGCCAATCAGACCTCATTCCATGGTCCCTGCTATGTCCTCGGAGATAACATTGACACTGATCAGATCATTCCTGCCGAGTACCTCACACTTGTACCTTCTAATCCTGCTGAATATGAGAAGCTTGGTTCCTATGCCTTAATAGGGCTCCCGGCTTCTTATAAGACAAGATTTATTGAACCTAATGAAATGAAGACGAGATATACTATCATGATCGGCGGCTATAATTTCGGCTGTGGCTCGTCGCGTGAACACGCGCCGGTAGCTCTTGGTGCGGCGGGTGTGAAGGCGGTGGTTGCCGAGTCATATGCTCGCATATTCTTCCGGAACTCGGTGGCTACTGGAGAGATTTATCCACTGGAATCGGAGGTTAGGATTTGTGAGGAGTGTAAAACTGGAGATGTTGTGAGTATCGAGCTGGCAGAGAGTCGGTTGATGAATCACACGACTGGAAAGGAATATAAGCTGAAACCGATTGGGGATGCCGGACCAGTGATTGAGGCCGGAGGTATTTTTGCATACGCTGGAAAGACAGGGATGATCCCAGCGCAAACAGCTTAGAAACGAGGTATATACACCCTGATCACCTGATGAAAGAGTGAATTTTCAGATATTTTTTATATATGTTTTTGAATTCTCACATGAATGAGCCAATTCGTGGTGATTTTCCCTTTGATCTTTAGATAATTGACTCCTGCAATTTATAAAATTATGATTTTGATTAAATACGATGAGCCTGCTGTAGACTGATGTGTTAGTAGGACAATGTTTTACACTTTGAAGGATTCAATTGAACTGAAAGCAGGCTGTTGGGTAAGCAGGGTATGGATAAGTTGGTTCTTATTTTCTGTGGATGAATAGATTCTTGAGGTATACTCATGTATGTGCATTTCAGAGCTTTGAAAAATAGATTTATGGCTTGGCAATATAGTTCTTATACTCTGTATTTGTGGTCGCTGTCAGGTGCTCATTTAAAATTGATAAACTGAATATGCCTTGGTGCTGAATTTGTTTGGTTATCTGTCTAATTACCTTGTTATCTAGTTCATCGAGGGCAGAGTCATGTGTTGGAGTGGTCAATTGATTTAGCCACAGTCATAGTGCCAAATTTTAAATGATTGAAAATACATTAACCTCAGATGGTTTGATAAAGTGAATGGTTTTTAAGGCAATGAATGATACCCTTCTAAACACTCCGAATTGCAGTGCTGACAAATCGAAGGGAAGTGAGCATTAGTGACCCTTAAAAAATTTATCCCAAACGAGTGGTATTCCTAACCTTACCATTATACATTACAAATTTGCAGTGGATGAAGATAATCCAAAAGTCATGATTTCCAGAAGAAGCACTTAACAAACTCACGTTATTTGGCTTGCTTATTCAATCTTTCAGCACCAGCAGCTTTGTGTTTTTTTTTTGTTGGATTCCCCTGTAGAATTCGGAGACATGAAACAAAGATTAGTCTAGGTGTTGATCATCGACTTTTAGGTTTGGATATGTGCTAGTAGATAGATAGTGTTGATACTCGAAACATCCCTGATGTGTTCATAATTTAGAACTCTAAATGGTGGTTGTTAGATAGACTCTAATTGTCATTAGCTCATCTGTTTAACTAACTTGGTGAAACATGAAATTATATGATTGATGTCTGTGTTTTGTTAGTCTTAATTGTTGAATCTCATCTTTGTTCATATTGATCATTGTTCTTAATTTTGTTTATGTTTGCAGGAATTTTTGTGGTGAGCAAGATTCATCAACTTTTTATAGCCAATATGTACCAGTTACTTTAAATTGCTAAAATGTTAGATCTTGCAAATTCTCTTTCTATTCGTTAACTTTTGCTTTCAAGTTGGGATGCACCAGTCTTTAGTGTGATTTGATTTGGGAATTTATAAAAAAGCCAGGTTTTTTTTACCCTTCCCTCATCCAATGGTATACTTAATTAAATATTCTCTCATATTAATTAAATCTGCTCTCATCAATTCTCAACCATTGAATCAGAGAAAGATATAAAAAGCTAAGAGCATGGTATAAATTCCCGATTTGAGGTTGTTGAAGTCACTTGTACACGTTTTTTATTTTGGTATTCGTTTTCCTGTATTTGGCTCTCTTGTAGGCCGCTTGCTTTAGTCAAAGTAAACAATTTGGTTTTTGCTTCCTGTATCTGCCACGTACTAAGTTTTATGCTCACATAGGTTTTGCCTATAACTTATATACAATTAAGTTCTGCTAGTGTTCCCTCCTAAATTTAATGCGACTCCATAGCAATTGTCTTTTTTTAATCGATATTAGATGGTATAGTTTGTCACTGCTTTCCACCTTTGCTTTCTCAAAAGCATCTTGTAAAAAAATACTTGGTTCCTGACTTATTCATTGGTTAAATCACAGTGATATTGTCCAAAATGAGGAACTTATATTGTGATTGTATATCTGAATTCTAAAATATACTAAATATCTAAATTTTAACATTTTTATGGAGCACTGAAATAGATCATGATTTAAATTTACAAATAACACTAAGTTACAGGCCAATATATTAATATATTGTCAAAGACTTAAATGTTTGTTTTGGATGATATTTTATAGCTCATTTTTTTTTCTGACATATTGAAATCGTTTATTTGGTATATCCTTGCATTTTGGTATTTGATTTTACTAATTTTCACCTATTTGGTATATGACATATCCAATTTCTATAAAGTAAACGTTCATCCAACTGTACAAAGAACGTGAAATGTTAATATTGTTATTTGGAGCATGGACCTTTTTTTTCATCATGAATAGACGTATTAACGTGGAGTGCACCATGAAATTACACTGAAGTTACATAGATCAGACACATACGACATTTGAATAGAACATGTGTCAAATATCCGATTTTATGACATTTAAGTTATAAAATAATATCAGGGGAATTAAAAAACTTCCAATTTGAATTGACAAAAAAGCAAGCTTTTTTTGACATAATTTAACATTACTTGTTTTTATTTTCTAAAAACTTCAAAATCCATTGAGTGCTTAAAGATGATGATACGTGTTATTTTTAGTTTACCATAATTTATAATAGTTACTTTCAAGAGAAAGAAATTAAGAACAAGCCTACAATCAAAAAATAAGGTAACAAAATATGAAAACGAGCAGTTAAAATTTCATAAATGATAATTGTTAAATATCCAAAGCCAAAGGTAACAACAAACTGAAATGTCTGAACGAGTAGTTTTGTTGGGGAGCATATAAGCAAACGCAGCCTCTCTAATATTGGCGCAATTCCCCCATCGAACCTATTATGCCAGTTTAGAGATTATAAGTGCCACAAAAATCCATCACATCGGCTGATTGCAGCTTCCCCCTATCAAAGCCTTTCCAATCTCTGTCCCTTGACCCTCTCGAATGCTTGCCATCCGCTTCCCACTCAGCCGGCGGTGGAGTCGACGGCTTCCTCTTGAAATGCCGATCATCGCCACTCGACTCATACTCCATCGTACCACTCTTCCTGCCCCCAGTCACAGTAGCCGCTTTCAGAGAGGAAGAGGCATAATTATCGCAGTAGCCACTGCCGGATGAAGAAGACTTGTGATGGCCGGAAGATGCAGCCGGAAGACCAGTTGCGGTGGCCGTAGAGTGCTTGCGCTTCTTAGCAAGGCTAATGCGCGAGAAAACGCTTGCATTGGCCTTGCGTTCGGCCGCCGCTGATTTTGGTTTACAAGTAGTAGTAGTAGCTTTCGCCGTTGTCACGGAGGTAGCTTTTGCAGAGGATTCTGAACGTTTGTGGTGGGGGCGGAGTTCACCTATGTCTATGTCGCGGTCATCCTCGTCGTAGTAGCCATAATCGCGACCTCTATCACGGTCGTGGTGGTCGGAATTTCGTTTGGAAGGTCGGGGCAGCGGTTGGAGCTCACGTGACTGTCGCGGAGGCGAGAGCTGCGATGGTTGGCGGCGGTGGTGAGGACGTTGATCGCCTCTTGATGCCGGTGGAAGAGGTTTTTGTACCTGCCATGCCAACGAACATTTCAAGACGATAAATATAAAACAAATTGAAGATATTACCAACACCATCAAAGTGGGCCTTAACAAGCCCAAATACATATGGCCCAATAAAAACTCATCTCCTCTATGTCTCCACTTCATATCAACTGCTTTAGATTCACTTTTCCTTTTTCTTTCTTTTCATTCATTATGATTAATTAGATTCAAGGCAAAAAAAAAAAAGGATAGAACAGCTAGAAACTTTGACGGCGTGATATTATTTTTCTTAAGATGCAAAATGTAAAGTGATGTCCCAATTGGTTTCCTCGCAAAATATGAATTTGATTTGTATGCCAAAGTACACATCAACCGTTTGGGTTTATACCTCAATCAAAATTTTTTAAAAGATAATTTGCAGAATTTACACTTGCATCAATTAAAAAAAATAACCCACCCCACTCATAGTGTAACTCGAACTTGAAATCTCTAGAGATCAGAGCTTCAGTCTTAACTACTAGACCAAGACATTCACTCTATATACCTCAATCAAATCATATATCTATTTAATCACAAAATGAAGTATAATTATGCATATTATAAAGAGCTCTTCTGGCCTCTTCACTTAAACTCAAATTCGAGAATACCTTTTATAAAAAACTAAAAAGGAAAACATACACCCTATTGACACAGATAATTTACAACCCAACAACAATCCATATTGTCAGACGAGTAGTCATTGCAATTAAGTTGCCAAAACAAATCCTTAACCGATTAAGGAATGCATCAACAAAATTCCAAAAAATTCTCACCCTTCCTAACAATGTTCTAAAAAATGCTAGCCTAAGTGAATTTGTATTTCTCTTTTCATATTTTTAAGTATGTTAAGTTCACATCAATTTTGAACTATAACATGAAAATATATCATAAAAAATAATACTACACACAAGATGAAAAAAAAAAACTAAAAAATTATAATACCTCAGTTAATTCTTACATAACACTCAATTTTTAGTTAAGTGTTTTATCTTGATCTAGTATCTTAAGTTCCTCAAATTTTTATGGCTTAAATTTCTCCTTTCTCGGTTTGAGGCTCGACACAAAACTACCATGGCGAGATTACTATGATGTACAATAAATAGTTTTGGCGGCCAAGCTAATTTTTTTCCGCTAAAAAAATTCAACTATAATTATTACAAGTAATAATTACGGATATTTTGAAAGGTGCCTATGCGGCAATAAAACAATCAAGCGACAGATCCCGCCTGGGAGCAGGAATTTTTAAAAACAGTGTTTCCTAATATTTCTATATGCTTTAAATGAATCCAATGAAATAATTTTCTAAATCTATATAGATATATCACCAATTATTCGTCTCCCCCAGAAAAACATGTTTCTTGACTTGCAATATTTTGCATTGGACCTCATAAATGACGAATATAGTTTTAAACAACAAAAATCACATACGGATTTCATTGAAGAAATATCACCATTGCTCCTCACTTCCCCATCTCTCGGAAAATCCAACCTGAAGCAGAATTTAAAAAAATCTCAAATAATAACAGAGAAAATTAACTGTGAAGTGGTATATGGTTTGCATAATGAATACTTCATAGGAATAGAATAGAATAATATAATAGAATAGAAATGAATGTGTTCCACCTCTCCTGGAAGGATTTGGATTCTCTAAAGATGTAAAATGGTAAAGTTATTCATTTCAGTCAATCTCATCCATTCATTGAGTTTTAATGGCTCAGATTTAATTGAACTGCGGACCCCACAAATCACTAAAACTCAATCTCAACCATTAAAATTCAATAGATGGTTGAGATTGACTGAAATGTACAACTTTACCATTTTACATCTTTAGAGAATCCAAATCCTGGAAGGAATAGAACAAATCCAAACATGCCATAAATTACATAGCCAACAATGCCAACAAGTCTCAACTATGAAGCAACATTATATCACATGATAGGTCTTCCTTCATGGAGGTTTAATATTCAGACCAAAACAGGAATAACACAAGTGAAATGAATTTAAACCAATATATCACAGATTCAACATAAGTATTAGTAGATAATATAATGCCATTGCAGATACCCCCAGCCCTTTTAATTTATGAAACAGTGAGGCCTAGTTTCCTTCGAAATGAATGAAAGCATTAACCACATAATTTATTAAAAATATAAATGTAACAGGGAGCAACAAGGTGTATTACCTCTCAGGTCGTCTCTCATTCTCACGCTGCCTCCTCAAATCAGCTTTCCGAGCCTCAAATTCTTCCCTGCTCATTGCGGGAGGTCCAGCATTCATACCCATTCCAAATTCAGCAAGATCCCTTTAACAAAAATAAAACATAAGGTGTCCTGAATCCTGAGTTCACACAATACACCTTCTAACCATAGCTTTTACAGGCACAAGGCGCACTGAGGCACCAGGGGATCATACAGAAAATAGTGCAGTATACTAATAATTACCACCATAAACAAACCTAAAATGCAATAGATAGTAAAAAAAATACTAACTCGCTCATTCCGGCTAAGTATAATCACGCTCAATCTAACTACCCATAATCAAATCCTTATAAATGCAAAATCAAGACAATTAGTTCAATCAAACTATAAAAGTAACCAAATAGTACTTTTAATTTAGATTGTGAACCCCACCATAAACAAACCTAAAATGCAATAGATAGTAAAAAAACATACTAACTCACTCATTCCAACTAAGTATAATCACACTCAATCTAACTACCCATAATCAAACCCTTATAAATGCAAAATCAAGATAACTAGTTCAATCAAACTATAAAAGTAACCAAATAGTACTTTTAATTTAGATTGTGAACCCCATACTCTATAGATAAACTAACTATCGGGGCATATTTCATATTCCATCGTATTTATATTCATCTTCCTCTAAGTCATCCTCTTCTACATCATCATTAAGTGAATGCAACATCTCAACACCAGATAATACTACGTTATCATGTCCTCTTACTCCTTTAGCACTAGAAGAAATGATGAAATTGTAATTTGAGTGGGTTGATCTCTTTCCTTTTCGTTAAAAAAATTATGATTGATGATATCGTGTCTAATAAAATAGATATGTCTAATCAAATAGATATTGCTTCTATAGTCTTTTTTTTTTCTTACTTTTTTTTACTAATATATTATAATGGTCAATATCATAATGCTAAAAAATAATTAAAAGAACTTCCTTTTGCATTGAGGCGCACCCCGGGCGCAAAAGACGTGAGCCTTGCCTGAATCTCTGCGAGGCGCTAGCCCTTGTGCCTCGAGCACCTCGTGCAGTCGTGCCCGTAACAACTATGCTTCAAACAGACAGCACAAAGTACCACAGAACAAAATATTATGCATACCTTTGAGGGGGTGCAAAAGGCATCATGTAACCTAGTGCAGCAAAAGGATCTGGAGGCATAACACCCCCAAATGGCATGTCCAAAGGGCCCATCCCATAACCCATGAAGGGCATGGGAGCAGCAAAGGTGTTCGTATAACTTTCCATACCAGGCTGCATCCTGTTCCAATAAGGATTGAAGGCAGAAGGTCCAAGAGGCATCATATAACTTTCAGCCGTAAGATCTTGAGAAGCTTTCCATAAATCTACACGCAAGATGTTCATCAAGAATTAAAGGAACATCCTGGCTGGCTATTATCTAACACAAGTATCCATGCAATAAGGAAACTAAAAACCAGATGACGAAAATATTACAAAAATATCCTACCATTTGAAGGCATGTGAACCTTCTTCTTTTTCTTTTTCCTCGCTGAAAAAGCAAAGACAAAATATAATTAGACCACTACAATGTGATATTCCTCCTCCTAACATAAAGAAGTTGATAACTGTCACAATTTTTTTCGCAGGCACTAAACAATTCACAAAGAAATATCTACCTGCCTCACCAGGAGCCAGCTTCTGCTGCACTTCCGCGGCAGCCATAGGCATACTACCCTGTGAAGCAAGTTCCTTTACACTCGTTGAGTCAAAAGTAGCCTCTGATACATTAGCTGCTTTAGCAGTCCTTGGTTTCTCGGGAATTTGCTGTAGAACGGCAACATGCTTCTCTTCATCCAGTTTTTCTTTCAAACTTGGATTTGGAGTTTCTTCAACAACAGGAGAGGGCTTACGCTCTTGCTGGCATGCAGCAGATTGCGAAGGTGATGGAACCTTAAGCTGCGGATTGAGGGCAGACTCCATATCTACGATAGAAAAGCAACCAAGAATTACACGTAATTCCAAAAAGAAAATAGGGACTGATACAAATCCATGCAAGTCAGAAGAAACCTTGAACTAGGAATTTGCTTCCTCCGTTTTCAGCACTACTGTTACCAGATTCCAAAATGCGGTTAATTGTATTCCGAAGTGTTTTATTTGGAAGAAGGTCATCGGCAAGAACATTTGTTGCCCCACACACGCACTTTGCTTTTGAGATGATTTGATCTCTAATACCTGAATTGTACAGGCCAAAATACATCAGGGGAAAAAGTCATCGCTGAATTTAAGAAACCATGTCATATTTAGTTTTTCTGTCAAAAGAAGATAGTGCTCAGAGCAAATAACGAAGCACTGGAATTGATTTTTGCTGTGTAAATATGTTGTAACCAATATCTTGGTAGAAAATAAACAAAAACATGAGAATAGTTACAACAAACTTGCACTTATCACAAAAGCTCGTAAAACAACATTTGCTCGTTAAGACAGCATCTTTCATAACTTCCTTGCATAGTGGGCAGTGAAGTTCTGGTGGAAGATCACCAACGGATCGTGTGGAAGGCATGCCTTCAATTTCTTTTTCAAAAGCAGCCCTGTTTAAATTCAAAATTAATATTTACATCCAACCTGGTAAAAAACTAAATGGATGAAAATATACACAAGGATCAAGAAGAAGTTTACTCATTGGGTTTCATAACAGCGACAGCACCACTAGGCAATGCATAGGAGCCATCAGGGGTTGCCATGAGCATTGACTTTGGAATACCAGTAGAAGGTTTCACTCTTTTAACATCAAAGGTGGGATCACCATTTGTAGGGTAATGCTGAATAAAATGCCCTGAACAAAGCAAAGCCAGAAATTGTAGCACAATTAAAGAAGTATGCATAGCTATATTTACAAAAAAGAAAGAAATATATCAAATTATCAACAGGATGAGAAATCTTCACTTAAATTTATGCATACCTGGAACCTTGCACCTATGACATACATAGCCTTGTGGAGGTGTTTTCCACTCCATGCCTAATAATATCAAAAGAAGAAAATTATTTCTTTATACATGAACTGGCCAACAGAAATATAGCCTATGGTAATGCAAGTAGTATTGAAAATGAACATTTTGGTTTTCTTATTGCACACTGGCGCAAAAGAGAAAACAATACAATAACAAAATGAATAAGTAGAAGGCAATCACCAAAACCACGTCCACCCATTCTTCCACCCATTCCTCTTCCAAATCCTCTACCAGGACCAAATCCATCAGCAGCTTGACTGCGAATCCAGGTGAATATTAAAAATTGAGTATAGAAAAACAGTTGCAATCAGAAACATTGTCACTTTGTCAGAAGTAAAGATAAAATAGGACATCTTACCGCTGCCAGTCAAAGGCTGGAGTATCAATTAAAGCCTTAATCTTGCTGTCCTCATCAGCTATATTTGTAGGAGCAACTTCTGGAACAGAATCACTGAACTTAACTGGTGCTACTTCAGGAATAGCATACAAGTCATTACCAAATTCATCCCAATCGTTTTCTTCATTCTGTCATACAAAAATTATTATATAACCCTAAAAAATACACAAAAAAGTAAAAGCAGCTATGCAGTCACAGACCCACAGATTCATACACAAAGCAAAATCCGTGGAACTATAAAAAAAAAGCTTACAATTGCAGAATAATTGCTCTTCTCTGCAGGGGTATCCTCCGTCTTACTTTCCACCTTCGACCTGCAAATACCATTTACTTAGAATTTGCATCAGAAATGCCATAGAAGACTGAAAACAATCGTCAGCTTGTAGGAACAGAATAATAGCATCTCAGGAACCAGATTAGAGATTTTCATAGTTTATATAGAGGAACAATACTGCCACAATATAAAAGGGAAACCTCGACATTTTAATGAGAAAAAGTTTTATGTACACCAACGCCAACTAAATATCTCATGTTCCATATAAGTTTGGTTAAACCCAAAAGAAAAACAGAAAGTCGGTCCTGAACAAGAGACTAAAGGTTTGAGATAATACTCTTTCTCAGTAACGATGGGCATACGAGGCATTCCTGGAACTCGGCATATTAACACAGATGTATTTTTTGGAATTAACATTGCTTCACCAAGATATTCTGAAATAGCAAAAAAGAGAATAACAAACCTATAAAACACTGCAAGGACTAAAAAATATCGAAAGTGCCAGCTATCCCTAGAAATGAAATGTCAGGATTAGAAAAGGAGCGCCAACAACAATAAGCAATTCCACTGATACTCCGATTATATATTCCCCCATGACATACAATTTCTTCCCTCGATGAACAGTATTAAGAAATGGAATTCTATCAATGCTCAACTGAAAGTTTTAAAATTGAGCAATTAGTTGAGTAATTCAGAAGCTGTGGCTATTAGATGAAGTCAAAGCCCTGAATTTAGAATGCTCCAGCTTGAGGCTAAGAGCTGAATCATAGGATTAAAGCAGTCTATCATCACTTTACCCTTCCAATTTCAATTAATGTTTGGATAAAGCTTAAATTTATAGAAAATAAGACCAACCTTCATTGGTTTGGGCATTAGTGACCACAAGGTCGAAGTCAGTACCTCTGCCCAAATGCTTTGACTCAAATATTTTATCTTTCAAAGTACCAACCGATATAAAAGGGCCGACCATAGCAATTGAATCGTAATCTCGTGCACTCTTGAACTTGTAATACACAGCCATTATTTTTTTCTTTTTTTTTCAAATTTTATCTCATATAATTAAAAAAATCAACAGGATAGCACACGAAACTAAACGATAAGCAATAAAAGGCTGCAAAAAAATGGGCCAGATATTGAACTCAAATCAAAACAAATATAAGAATACAAAGTTTGAACTCTTTTTTTCAACTATCTTCTTCGAGTACTCAGAAAGATCAAATCCACTAGTGAAGAACTCTATGTCGCTTCTTCTTCCCCTGGCCTCTTTGAACCAAATGAAAACTACAATTTCCTCTTCAGAAACAAAAGAGAACGAAACATATCGAATCCAAGCCCGGACAATCCCTTGGACTTCAAGAAAAATCGTATAATCCTGAAAGAGACTTCGCAGATCGCAGGAACAAGAGAAAGAAAACCCCAAGAATACAGTAAGTAATCAATCCTCGGTTAGGCCAAATCCGCGAATTAGAATAAACTCCACCAACACAAATCTTCAATAGTCAATCCGAAAATCCGATACGACACAGAAGAATCCTTGAGTGCCGATCGAGAAAATCCTCAAACCCGAACGAGTGATCGGGCCTTCTGAAAACTATTCATCCAGAGAGACGAACGTTGAGCGGCTGAATCCTCGAAAAACTGATAGATTAGAATAAAAATTCAAGCGCCAGAGCTATAAGTGCTATAAGCAATCATCGAGAGGAGGTGGAATCAGAACTAGGGTTTGCAGAGACGAAAGCGAAATGTAAATATAGAGATAATGGCCTCATGGACATTTTGGGATAAAGCCCATGTGGTCGGGTAAGCCCTTCTGAGATGTATTTTTTCAAATTTATATTTATTCACTTTTAGTTTAATTAAGAGTAGTTTTTCATTATTTTTATAATTTTAATTTATAAGTTAAAATTAAGATAAGAAAAATATTTTATAAGGTTTTTTATAAGTTAAAGACTTTTTATAAAAAAATTTTAAGTTAGAAGAAATACCTGTATTGTGTAAATTTGGAATCGTTTTTTGGTTCCTTAAAACTTTTTTATATAAAAAATTTAAATCGGGTGGCCGGTTTTCGAAATTCGATGGAAATAAAAAATTCTTGATAAGATTTTTGTGGATACTTAAGGGATTTTTTTATGTCCGAAATATTAATGGATATGAATATGGATGCATTTTCGAAAATCCCCTAACCCGACTCTAGTAGTTATTCATTGGATATCTCCGAATAATAGTGGAAACATGAGATTAATTGTAATATTTTATATCAATGTAAAATATGTGATGTTGTTGGTGGGGCTATGAACATGAAATATGAAATGTAAACAACATTCTTAATAACAATTTTGCATTAATTGATAAATTATATGATGTAAACATTCGTATTTTATTAGTCATGTCCTCCTTCTATGAAGATGTATTTCATATGTGTCTTTCTTCTTTTCATTCAGTAGTGAACAGAGTTGGTTTTAAATAAATTTTACAATACTTATGTTTATAAATTGTACTTATCAATTATTTAGTTTAGTCTTGCACTAAAAAAACTACTTTTTTTGTTTCAAACTTTGTAAAATATTGCATATTATTTATTTTTATTGGGCAATGGGGAATATCCGATGGGTAATTCGGAGGAATGGGCAAAAACTTTTCCTCGACTCCTTAATGGGAATGAATATGGGGAAAAGTTTTTTACCTTAAATCTTAATGAATATGGATGTGGGAAATGCATTATCCGATGCGACAAAAGTCGTTCACTGCCGTAGTTGTCCTTTTAGGATTCGAAAAATCACGAAATAACAGATAATTCTCTATCAAATTAAATTAAATTTTTTAAAATACCATATCATAACATATAATTAAACCAAAAATAATTTCAAAAAACCTTTATTATATTATACCGTCCGTATCGAACCTTAATAAACGATGTGAACCATCAACTAAGCAAAGGCTTGAGGACTTTTTAGAAACCCGATCGTTTCGATTAATCGGAAAACTTTATGTTTTTTAAAATATTTTTAATGATTACTAACTCTTAGTTTGAAAATTTAAGCTATTATAGTATTATTTATGGTGTAGGCTATAGTTATTTTATTTTTTACAAAGTAAACATTATTCTGTCTCTTATCACCATTGAATCAAAAATATCATCCACTCATCTGATGATGATAAAGGCAAAGTAAAAATTATTTCAAGTAACTATAAAAATATGTCATTATTTGAATGAATGTAAAATTTTATGCTTGCGGAAATACTATCACCTTTACGTGATTTTGTTTTTCAAATCAGGCGCTGAAAATCCAAATGTAATTATTAATGTTATATTTATCAAAAGATGTTTATTCTGAATTGAAAATTGTAAAGTTATTATATGGTAACTTTATTTTTGCAAAAGTTAATGTTACTTTGCTGTAAATCACTATTGAATTAGTGGAATGAAATTCAATTTGAATGGTAATAGTGACAAGTGAAGAAAAAAGAAAGTTATTATAGAATAACTTTATTAATTGGGTATAGCTCAATTGACACACCACTCAATATTAGTGGTGGAAGATCCTAAATTCAATACCTAACCTCTTCAAAAATTTTCAAAAAAAATCATAGAATAACTGTAGATTATAATAGACTTTGGAGTTTTAAGATTGAAAGCTTTGAGAAGCATGTATATTTTTATAGTTTAAATAGTTATTAATAAAAAATTCAAAATCTTCTGTGAAAGTTTTATGAATAATCTTCCTAAATTACGTGGATAAAATTATCCCTGTCTGCATAATTGTTTTTAATACTAAAATGTTATCTTTTCTTTTTGGTAAAGGTAAAAAAAGGTGATTATTAATCTGTTCCATTGTTTAGATATATTGAAATTAAATTGATTTAGGTTGGAAATTGGCTATATGGAAAGAAATTATAATAATAATAAAGAAGGCAGAGATAGAATTTGAGAGAAACTTTTATTTCTTATATTTGATATATATCACAAATGAAGAAATTGAATTCCTATTTATAGAGAAATCCAACGGTAAAAACGGTAAATAAGTAAGAAACATATTACATCAAATATTAATGATAGGTAGAAAAGTAGAAAACATATCATATCAAATATTAATGACGTGGATCCCACATCAATTATATGACAACCGCCTGCATAGTAACAGGCGGCTAATACATCAATTATTCAACACTCCCCCTTTGATGTATCATTTGCCCTCAAATGGGGCACTGCCTCATTAAAAACCATATTAAAGAAAAATCTTGTGGGATAAAAACCTCAGTTAAGGGAAAAAGAGTACAGTGTTTACTCTCCCTATTCGCGAGTTAACTGGAGATCCTTAAGACGACGCATTCCAATGCTGTAAATCAATTTCTTAAAAGTTGAGGAAGGTAAAGCCTTGGTAAATAAATCTGCTAAATTGTTACAAGAGCGGATTTGTTGAATACTGATTTCACCATTACTTTCAGATTGTGGGTGAAGAAAAATTTTGGTGAATTATCTTTTGTTCTGTCTCGTTTAATATAGTCTTCCTTCAATTGAGCAATACAAGGAGCATTATCTTTATATGTTGTTGTTGGATCTTCCTTGACCGTAACTTTTCCACATGCTTCTTGGATATATTTGATTAATGATCTCAACTACACACATTCACGACTTGCCTCGGGAATTGCTATTAACTCTGCATGATTTGAGGAAGTATCGGTAATTGTTTGTTTTGTCGATCACCAAGATATAGCTATTCCTCCATATATGAATAAATAGCCCGTCTGATATCGAGCCTTGTGTGGGTCGGATAAATAACTCGTATCCGCATATCCAACTAATTTAAGTTTAGACTCATATGAATAAAATAAGCCTAAATCAGTAGTTCCTTGAAGGTAGCGCATTATATGTTTAATTCCATTCCAATGTTGTCTTGTAGGTGCACCGCTATATCTTGATAATAAATTAACAGAGAATGCAATGTCATGTCTTGTGTTATTAGCAAGATACATCAAAGCACCTATTGCGCTTAGATATGGTACTTCAGGATCGAGAACTTTTTCATTATTTTCTCTAGGACGAAAAACATCATTTTTCACATCAAGTGATCATACAACCATTGGGTTACTCAATGGATGTGCTTTGTCCATATTAAATCGTTTCAGGAACTTTTCTGTGTAGTTTGATTGATGCACTAAAATTCCTTTTTCAAGGTGCTCAATTTGCAAACCAAGACACAATTTTGTCTTTCCAAGATCTTTCATCTCTGTTGGTCCCTGTTAGAGTATTTATAAGGGCAGAGGGGGTGAAAGGCCCTTTTTTGCGGGTTTTATAGACTTGAAGAGGTCTATGTGTGGCGTGTTTGATTATGATCCGGAAGATGAATCCGGACAATAAATGTGATCCAGAAGATGTATCCGGATGATGCAATATGAATGCAGAATGGTAAAAATAAACAAATATCAAACACAAGTAATTTATACTGGTTCGGCCCTGCCTACGTCCAGTCCCCGAAATTTCCTTCTTCCAAGCTTATCCACTAGTGAATTCCTTTTCAACGGGCAGGAATCAAGCCTTACAGATTTGTCTCTGGATGATGACTTCTTCCGGAAGTAGGATATACCACTAGAAGCACCAACTTCTAGCTGAGTCCTCTCGTCTTTAGTAGGATATACCACTTAGCCTTCTACCTCAAATCTAAGCTGAGTCCTGCAGGGAGATTTTACTCAAAGCACCTACTTTAAGTTCTATCCCAATCTCCCAACTCACCCAAGTTGCACTTTTGGTTTGCAACAAAAGGTTGGTTTTGGAGTTCCTCAAGTTTATAGTTTCACTTGGGAATCCTCACAAATAGATTTTAAATTAGGGAGTTTCTTGGAGAGATTATCTCTAGTGATTGAATGTATTTCTTTGTTACTTGCCTTTTTGATTCAATCCGTTGCCTTCTCATTTGGTGAAGAGCTCGTTTTATAGGCTTTGAACATAAATGTAGCCGTTTGTGGTTGGCGAGCTTACATTTAGTCTTCACCCTTGATCAGGCTGTGAGGTGGAGCTTTTGGATCCCTTGATTAAAACGTTAAACCATATTCTTGGAATTGATGCTGACAGTTGTCAGTGATCGTTTTTCTTGTCATTTTACGATACACTAACTTTTATACCAATTGTCATATGGTGTGAGCTCTACGCGCGCCTTTATTGGTCTAGTCTAAAAGTAGTTTAGACTTTCTCTGTCCTTTGTCTGTTCCTTTTGACTTTTCTTTAAACTTTGTCAGCTGTCTCAAAAAAGGTTCTTTGACTATTGTAGACCAAGGCGGTATAAGGAAAGCTGTGTTTTATTCTTTCCTTAGTTATTTGGTATAGGTCTTCCGGATGTGTATTCCGGATAACATTTGGACCTATATATTCCTGATCTTCCTTCCGGAAATGGCTTCAATCAGTTCTTTCGGTTGCAAGTCTTGAGGATGGAAGACTATTTTCTTTTCAGACTTTGCCCGGATGATTTTCCTCTATTGCTTAGGTTTCTGATTTTGTTCAATAGTCGATCTTAGCTTTGTCTGGATGCTTCCATTTAGATTTTTAGATAGTTTCTTTACACTTGTTTTTGTTTCTTTCAAACTTGATCCGGATTGATATTAGTCTTTATTATCCGGATCATTATTTTTCCAACAATCTCCCCATTTGATGGAAACAAAAACTTTAAGATTCTTAATTTTTAAGTTACTCCCCCATGATTTTAGTATTCTGGCTCCCCCATAACTTTATGACTTGTGCTTCTAAATTTGTTGTAGTACAATTAAAGATTGTACTTTAGAAGCGATTGTTTTGATAGTTAAGAGTTCTCTCTTTATATATACTTCTGCTGTTAACAATAGTTAACATCATGAAGTTCAGGTTTACAAGATACAGAAATAGATATAAAGAGAATCTAGCTATTACATATTTATCTAGCTAGCTTAACTATCTCTCCGGATGGACCACTCTTCTGGACTTGCACTGTTTTTCCTTTTCCCTTTCTATCTCCTTGACTATCTTCTTCCTCCCCTCTTTTGGTTCCATCAAGGGGGTCAACGACCATATATGTGTGTTTATCCCAAGACTCCTGCCATGCAAAGGAGTAGACAGAGTAGTTTTTATTACCTTTGGCTCGCTCATCAATAATTTGGTTTATAATAGGCGGAGTCAGGTAATAAGGATGAAGGGCTCTCCGGAGCTGATCATATGATTGTGAGACTTGAGGGAGGATGTGCAGAATCAGTTCTTGGTCCTTCGGATCAAAGTAAGGGAATATAGCCTTGGTGAGGATAGTTAAGCCTTTTTGGCTCATGAACCCTGAATCCCCTATAGACTGAACCAGATCGTGCAGGATTGGAATAAGCTGGCACTCTGGAGTATCCGGAGAAGAGGAGGGTCCGGAGATAGATAATTTATTTATTTCGGCTTGAAGAAGAGTGATTTCATCACTAAGTCCCTTCCAGATATTATGGATAGATTCTGTCAGATCTTTGATCTCTTTAAAGATAGTTTTCTTCCACTCATTTATTAATTGTTCTATACTAGAGTTTCTTGCTTGCATTTCATCGCCCATATCATCAAGAATTTTTTCTTTTAGTTGGGGGAGGATTTTGTCTATAAAGTTTGCAAGCATCTCCTGAGGGACTTGCTGATCAGTCTCCATACTGAGCAGAGTTGGTTTCAGATCCCTATCCGCCATGAATTTTGATAAGTTTTCAAACTTGGTATCAATGTAGTCTTTAAGTTCTGTGGATAGGTCTGTGGCTGAGGAGGACACCTTTTCTATCATTGTTGCACAGTTATCAGAGGCTAAGTTATTTGCTTGACTGGCATTGTGGTTGGATTCAGAGGTGCTTTCCTTTATTTCATTTAGGGGGGGCTTAATTTTAGAGAGGAAGGCTACCGCCAGAGCTCCAGGTGTTGGGAAGTTCATGACTTGTTGCTCAATTCTAGGCAGGCAGTTCAACCTTTCTTTAATTTCATTCAAATCTTTGCTTACCTCTTTATTTGACATTTGCCTCAGTAGTTCCTTTTCCACAGCCTTGAGATGGGTGCAGATTGTCAGGAGGCTCTTTTTGATAAACCCTTCTTCATGGTGTTCAAGGGTTGCCTTCTGAAGAAGTTTGAGAGCTGCACTTACTTTGGATTCTTTGGAGTTTTCATCAGGAAGGGTTACTGACTTGGTATGAGGAGGGAATTTTTTGTTGGAGGGTTCGGATGATTCACTACCGGATGAGCTTGATTCACTTCCGGAGCTTGAGCTGCTTCTAGAGGGGCTATTATTTGGCAATTGTGAGCCTCCAACTACTCCTGCTTCCTTTTTTCTTATTTCCCTTTCCTCCGGATTAGCCTCCCCCGCAAGATCCACTTCAGAAGTGTGTCCCTTGGAACTCAGACCTTCTCCCTCCTCCGAAGCTGTAGCATCCGGGATTGGCACTATAGCCTTAGCTATATTTTGAGAGATTGTAGCTAAGTTATGCTTTTCAGTATCAGATGAGGGATGAATAGGATTAAAAATTACCTCATTGATTTGTTGTGTTTGACTCTCATCCCTTCTTTCTTCTTTCGTCCCTTCCTTCGGATGGCTGGAATTATCCTCACCCATTTTAGATGCCTTTTCAAGACTTTCTTCCCCCGACATATTGGTACCGTCCTCAACAGCCTTCTATAATGCCTTTTCAGGACTTTCTAGGTTTATGATCTCACAGCTTGGTCCAAGTAGATTTTTCGGAAGTGATTCTACTCTTTCAGCAAATGGGAATTTGTATGCTTCCGGAATTTTGGATAAAGTTTCCATGTCTTCTGGGTGTACCAATATTAGGGGAGCTTGAGATGACTCAATCGGACCTTTAGTTGTTTTCCTCTGGTTTATTGCATTTTCTAATGCAGCCTTCTCTCTATATTGCTTGGCCTTTTTATTTAATATTATCTCAGCAAGCCTTCTGCCTTCATTAGCTTTCTTTTATTGGGCAGCAAGAGCTTCATCAAATGTTAGCCCTTTTCTTTGGAGCTATTTTTTTTGGAGGAGCCTCATCCTTTATTTCTTCATCATCAGCTTCTACCTCCATTTCAGCCAATGTTCTCTTGGCTTTCTTTCTTCCAGCTTCAATCACCTTTGTTGTGATTTTAGATAGCCCAGCAGTAAGCCCATGCAATCCCTTCTTGGCTGCTGCTTTAATCAATCTACCTCTGGGTTTTGGTTATGCAGAGCCTAGGACTTGAGTAAGAGGTAGAGTATCCTCATCAACTTCTTCCGGTACCAGTTCCATTTGCCTTTTAGCTTTGGCTTTTGTGGTTCTAGGCCTCTTGGGAGCTGGAGCTTCTGCTTCCGGATCAGTTACTTTTCTGGATTTAACTTTTTACTCATCCCTTCTTAACTTTGTTTTTCTTCATCCCATTCTTCATTAAAGCAGAGATTCAGGAAGTTCTTCTCGAGGATTGGCTTTTCATAAATTCCTTCAAATCCAGTGAGATCCACTCCTTTCGCTTTAAGGATCCTTGTGATCAAGGCACCATGTGAGTTGACATGATTCTTGAGATAATAGATGATCAAGACTGGCCAGTTTACTTCCATGCTGCCAACCCAGTGCTGCAGAATACAGTGCTGGAGGGAAGAAACTATAGTCAATGATCCTTTCCTTATGAAGATGAGGTTTGCTAGAGCATGCTGTAGAAATCTGGGCGTTCTAGGGAAGTAGGTTTTTTAAATAGATAGTCATCTCCTAGATGATCAGTAGGAATGACAAAATCAGAGGTTTTGAGATTTAAGGGTTTAAAATCTGCTTCTTTCAAGTCAGATACTTGAAAGAGGTTTTTGCTTGGTAGGATTTTGAGGGTGTTTGAGGTGTTTTTGGCTGCCATTTTTTAGTATTGGAGAATTTGTGCTTAAGGTTTGAATTTTGCAGAGTAACAGTTAGATTGTTGCTCATGTGAAGAAGAGAAGAGATTTTGAGGGGGCTTATATAGATTTTCCAAAGTGAGGGTATAATTGTAATCCAAACTCATGTATTTTTGACTGGATTGATGATATGGCAGTCGGATTTTAAGGAGAGAGGTAAATTCAGTTTTACCAGAGAATGGGAACGGTTTATTTTTGAATTAACTGTTGTATTTACGGTGCATGTAACAACCATTGGACTTTTGAAATTCAAAAGGTAACAGTTACCTTGATGGGCTTTTACTGCCAAACGTCATTGTTGTCGGCTGACATGGCAGTCTTTCGGAATAGACTACCCCAATTTTTGTTTTCTTCCGGAGTGGGTATTTTATCTCAACATCCGGTATGTTTCAAGGCTGTCTTTCGGAGTTTTTCTAAATTAGATTTGACATTCCAATTGATTCTCTTAGCTTCCAAAATTGATCCTTACTTAGCGGTTTAGTAAAGATGTCAGCTCTTTGTTTATTGGTTGGGACATATACCAATGCAATATCCTTTTTCATCATATGATCCCGGATGAAGTGATGTCTTATGTTGACATGTTTCATCCGGCTATGAAGCATCAGATTTTTTGACACATCAATGGCACTTTTGTTGTCACATAATACATCCATACATCCGGATTATACTCCATAATCTTCAAGTTATTGTTTGATCCATAGGAGTTGAGCAACACAACTTCCAGCTGCCATATATTTGGCTTCCGTGGTGGATAGGGCAACTGAAGTTTGCTTCTTACTATACCATGAGACTAAGTAGTCCCCAAGAAAATGACATCCTCCGGAGGCACTTTTTTTTTCAAGAGTATCTCTGCCATAATATGCATCTGTAAATCCTTGGAGAGTAAAATCTCCATTACTAGGATACCATAACCTAACTTCAGTGGTTCTTAGGAGGTATCTCAATATCCTTTTAACAGCCTTGATATGAGAATCCTTTGGATTGGCTTGATATCTTGCACAGTAGCATACTGTATAGTGAATGTCATGTCTGCTGGCTATTAAGTATAGGAGTGAGCCAATCATTCCTCTATATAGTTTTTTATCAACATCTTTTCCTTCACAATCTTTGGATAAGACTGTGTCTGAACTTATGGGAGTAGACATTGGTTTGTTGCTGTCCATTTTAAATTTCTTCAGAATCTCCTTGGTGTATTTTAATTGATTGATGAAGATCCCGTCTGGACTTTGTTTGATTTATAGGCCAAGAAAGACATTAAGTTCTCCCATCATTGACATCTCAAATTCCTTGTGCATTTGGGATCTGAATTCTTTGCACATCTTCTCATTTGTGGCACCAAAAATGATATCATCCACATAGATTTGAACTAGGATAATATCATTCTTCTAATTCTTAATGAAGAGTGTGGTATCTGCTCTGCCTCTAGTATATTCCTTGGATATGAGGAATGAGGTTAGTCTTTCATACCAGGCTCTTGGTGCCTGCTTTAATCCATGGAGGGCTTTCTTTAGTTTGTAGACATGATCCGGATGCTTTGGATCTTCAAATCCTGGTGGTTGCTTGACATATACCTCTTCTTGAATAATGCCATTTAGAAAAGCACTTTTGACATCCATTTGGTATAATGTGAACTCCATGAATGATACAAAAGCACATAGGATCCGGATTGCTTCCAGTCTTGCTACAGGAGTGAATGTTTCTTCAAAATTAATTCCTTCTTGTTGATTGTAGCCTTGAGCAACTAGTCTCACCTTATTTCTTATTACTGCTACGGATTCATCAAGTTTATTTCGGAACACCCATTTAGTGCCTATAATTGACTTTCCTTTGGGAGAGGGCACAAGATCCCATACATTATTCCTGGTGAATTGATTTAGCTCTTCCTGCATCGCCATCATCCAGCTTTCATCTCCTTCAGCATCCTAAAATTTCTTTGGCTCTATGAGAGAGACAAAAGCAGTGTGACTCATCATCCGATTGAGTTGTCCTCTGTTTCTAACTGGATTCTAAATATCGTCCAGAATATTCTCAATGGGATGATCTCTGTGTGTCCAGATTTCTCTTTCCAGACCTTCATATTGAATTTGGACTTGCTCTTCTTCAGCTTCAACTGTTTCTTCATTAAAGTCAATTTCCTGTGGATTGTGATTGACTTGATACATCTCTAGATTATAGGATTTTCCCTCATCTTCCTCTGTATATTTCTTGATTTGAGATGAATCAGGGATATCTTTTTCTTTCTTCTCTTTAGCTTTTTCAACTTCCGGAGTTTGATCTTCCGGAGCGAGGTTCTTCTTTCTTGTAGTATTAGTTTCATCGAAATCTACATGTATAGATTCTACTATAGATTGGGTTCATTTATTGAAGACTCTGTAAGCCTTACTATGTGTTGAGTAGCCTAGGAAAATTGCTTCATCAGATTTAGGATTAAATTTTCCTAATTGCTCTCTGTCATTAAGGATGTAACATTTACATCCAAATGCTTTGAAGTATCCGATTTTTGGTTTTCTTCCCTTATAGATTTCATAAGGGGTCTTTTCTATAGTTTTTCTGATGAGAACTCTATTTAAGATGTAGCATGCTATATTTACGGCCTCACCCCAGAAATATTTTGGCAAACTATTTTCACTTAGCATTGTTCTTGCCATTTCTACTATGGTCCTATTTTTTCTTTCTACTACTCCATTTTGTTGAGGAGTGTGAGGGGCAGAGAAGTTATGTTCAATGCCCTTAGAGTCGCAAAAGTTAGCAAAATGCTTATTTTTGAACTCTCCACCATTATCGCTCTGGATGCGTGCAACGTGGATGCCCTGTTCTACTTCTATTCGGATGAATGTTTTGGAGAATTGGTCAAATGCTTCATCCTTGCTTGTTAGCAGGAGAACCCAGGTATATCAAGAATAGTCATCTATAATGACCATGGTGTATTCTCTTTTACCTAAGCTCAGTGGCTTAATTGGACTAAAAAGATCAATGTATAAGAGCTCAAGAACTCTTTTACAAGGAATGTATGATATGGAAGGCAAGCTTTTCTTATGTTGTTTACCTAATTGATATGCGGTGCATAGATAATCCTTATCGAAAGCAACTTTAGGTAGACCCTAAACTAATTCCTTTTTGGCTAATTTGGACAGGAGATTCATGCTTACATGTCCCAATCTTCGGTGTCATAGCCATGATTCTTCTTCTTTAGATACCAGGCATATATTCTTTTATCATTTTTAATATTTACTGAATAGACATTATTTACTCTAGGTGCATAAAGAATAAGTTGATTTGACTTACTATCATAAATTAAGCAGCCTTCTGAGTCAAATGTGACTTTTCTTCCTTTGTCACATAATTGAGCTACACTTAGTAGATTGAATTGTAGTCCATCAACTAGTGAGACATCTTCAATCTTTAACCCAGATCCAATGATTCCATTACCAATGATCTGTCCCTTTTGATTGTCTCCAAAGCTCACTTTCCCTCCCTTTTTCCGAGTTAATATGATGAAGGCCTTCTCATCACCTATCATGTGCCTTGAGCATCCACTATCAATATACCAAGTGTGTTGATCTACTGTGGATCTAAGGCATACCTATAAAATAGATCAAGTGGGTTTGGGTACCCAATAAGATTTGGGTCCTCTCGGGTTAATAACCATCTCAGGCCAAGGATAATCATCATAATAGCCATTTTTTTATCTATATGATTGAGACATATGATTATTTTTTCCACAAAACCTGTATCCTGAAATAGGCATGTTTTGCATTTGCTTCTTGCTAATCTTCTTCAGATCCTTTCTTCCGTAGTTGCCTTTATATCCAGCTTCCTGTACACTAGTGGATGGTCCGATATAATTCCAGAGGTTGGTTGGAGGTGCAACTTTAGCATTATGATTTCTTCTCTGTTTGATAGGTAGTTGGTTGTAAGCTATTTTAGGTTTTCCCTTTTAAGCCGCAATATATCTTTGAGCTTGTGGTCGTTTGCTAACTTTATTTCTCTTTTGATTTGGATTCCTTTGAATCCGGTTCTGAGAAGGAGGAGGATCATCTCTTCTTGGATTTTCAGGTTTCCTTCCAGATACTTTGTTCAATAGACTAACTTCTTTTTCTAGTCCCACAACATTTGCTTTTAGAATCTGGACTTGATTTCTCAGGAAGTTTTCTTCTACTACATCAATATGTTTGGTTGCTCTAACCAGATTAGTGTCTTGAGGCACTACTTTAGCATCTTCAGCTAATTCTAGTATCGCTCTTTTTAGGGATTTGATTGTCTTTGCATTCTTTTTTACTCCCTTGATAACAATAGAAAGAGCTTTTGCAAGATCAAAGTTAGAGGTAGAGTTAGGGTAAGAGTTTACCTCAGTGTTTGCTGAATTTGATTTAGATTCTTCAATTTGTACAGTTTCTTGTTTGGAGGTGTTTCCTTTGAATTGCTCTGCTTCAGGCTCTGTTAGGGCCATGAATGCACAGTTAGCAGTTTCCTCTTCTTCTGTTGAGGATGAACTGCTGCTTTCTTCACTGTTGCTCCAAGTAGCAGCCATTTCCTTCTTTTTAAGTTTCTTAGCTTTCTTGAGCTTGGGGCATTTTGTTCAGAAGTGGCCTTTTTCGCCACACACGAAATAAACGGCTTCTTTCTCCAGATCTTTCCTTTCTTCCGGATTCCTTCTATGCTTACTTCTTTTGGAGGTGCCTTCTCTTGGTCTCTGAGATTCATACCTTTTTTATCTTCTTAACTTTTTGGTTAATAGAGCGAGTTGATCTTTAGTGCTCATTGACTCATCTATTTGCTGTTCCTCTCCGGATGAGCCTGATCCGATGGATTCTGCCTTAAGAGCAATCGCTTTCTTTCACTCCTCAGGTCTCTTTTCTTATTGACTGTATCTTTCCAAGGATAGTTATTAAGCTAGAAGATTACCAATGAGTTCATCATAACTATAGAAATTTAAGTCATGAGCTTCCTCAATGGCAGTCTTTTTATTGTCCCATTCCTTGGTGAGACTCCGAAGTACTTTCTTAACCATATCTACTTCTCTGCATGGCAGAAGTCTTGGGATAAATGCACATATATGGTCGCTGACCCCCTTGATGGAACTAAAAAGGGGGAGGAATAAGATAGTCAAGGAGACGAAAAGGGAAAAGGAAAAACAGTGCAAGTCCGGAAGAGTGGTCCATCCGGAGACTTGTTGGTCCCCGTTAGAGTATTTATAAGGGTAGAGAGGGGTAAATGGCTCTTTTTCGCCGGTTTTATAGACTTGAAGAGGTATATGTGTAGCGTGTTTGATTACGATACGGAAGATGAATCCAGACGATAAATGTGATCCAGAAGATGTATTCGGATGATGCAATATGAATGCAGAATGGTAAAAATAAACAAATATCAAACACAAGTAATTTATACTGGTTCGGCCCTGCCTACGTCCAGTCCCCGAAATTTCCTTATTCCGAGCTTATCCACTAGTGAATTCCTTTTCAACGGGTAGGAATCAAGCCTTACAGATTTTTCTCCGGATGATGACTTCTTCTAAAAGTACGATATACTACTAGAAGCACCAGCTTCTAGTTGAGTCCTCTCGTCTTTAGTAGGATATATCACTTAGCCTTCTACCTTGAATCTAAGCTAAGTCCTACAGGGAGATTTCACTCAAAGCACCTACTACAAGTTCTATCCCAATCTCCCAACTCACCCAAGTTAGAGATTATTACACTTTTAGTTTGCAACAAAAGGTTGGTTTTGGAGTTCCTCAAGTTTATAGTTTCACTTGGGAATCCTTACAAACAGATTTTGAATTAGGGATTTTTTTGGAGAGATTATCTCTAGTGATTGAATGTATTTCTTTGTTACTTGTCTTTTTGATTCAATCCGTTGCCTTCTCATTTGGTGAAGAGTTCGATTTATAGGCTTTGAACATAAATGTAGTTGTTTATGGTTGGTGAGCTTACATTTGGTCTTCACCCTTGATCAGGTTGTGAGGTGGAGCTTTTGGATGCCTTGATTAAAATGTTAGACCACATTCTTGGAATTGATGCTGACAGTTGTCAGTGATCATTTTTCTTCTCATTTTGTGATACATTAACTTTTATACCAATTGTCATATGGTGTGAGCTCCATGCGCGCCTTTATTGGTCTAGTTTAAAAGTAGTTTAGACTTTTTCTGTCCTTTGTCTGTTCCTTTTGACTTTTCTTTAAACTTTGCCAGCTATCTCAAAAAAGGTTCTTTGACTTTTGTTGACCAAGGCGGTATAAGGAAAGCTGTGTTTTATTCTTTCCTTAGTTATTTGGTATAGGTCTTTCGGATGTGTATTCCAGATAACTTTTGGACCTATATGTTTCGGATCTTCCTTCCGGAGATGGCTTCAATCAGTTCTCCCGGTTGCAAGTCTTGAGGACGGAAGATTGTTTTCTTTTCAAACTTTCCCCGGATGATTTTCCTCCATTGCTTAGGTTTCTAATTTTGTTCAATAGTCGATCTTAGCTTTGTCCAGATGCTTCCATTTGGATTTCTAGAGAGTTTCTTTACACTTGTTTTTGTTTCTTTCAAACTTGAACCGAATTGATATTGGTCTCTATTATCCGGATCATTGTTTTTCCAACAATCTCAAATTCTTTCTTTAGAGAATCAACTGCTTTTGGAATCTCTTCTGGAGTTCCAATAATATTCAAATCATCAACATAAATTGAGATGATAATAAAATTAGATCCTATTTTTCTTATAAAAACACATGGACAAATTGTATCATTCTTATATCCTTGTTTCAATAAATATTCACTGAGATGGTCATATAACATGAGCCCAGATTGTTTTAATCCATATAAGGATCTTTGTAACTTTATCGAGTAAAGTTCTTGTTTGCCATATTTTTCTGGCAGCTTTAATCCTTCAGGGATTTTCAGTAAATATCATTATCAAGCGAACCATAAAGGTAAGCTGTGACAACATCCATTAAGTGCATTTGTAAATTTTCTTGCACTGCAAAACTAATAAGATATCTAAAAGTTATTGCATCCACCACAAGAGAATATGTCTCCTCATAGTCTATCTCAGGTCTTTGGGAAAAACCTTGTGCAACTAATCTGGTTTTATATCTTATTATTTCATTTTTCTCACTTCTCTTTCTAATAAAAAACCATTTATTACCGACAAGTTTTACGTCCTGTGGTGTTCGAACTACTAATCTGAATACTTTGCGTTTTTCAAGAGAATTCACCTCTACTTGAATTGCTTCTTTCCATTGTTGGCAATCATTTCTACTTTGGCATTCTTCAATAGATGTTGGCTCATGATCTATATTTTCATTTTCAATATTAATCGCAACATTATATGAAAAAATATGGTCTATAACTATTTCATTGTGATTCCATTTTCTTTTAGTATTGATATAATTTATTTGAATTTCTTCATTTTCAATAGCTTTAGGTATTTGCACTTCAGGTGCTTGCACTTCTTCCGAAAGTGTATTTATATTTATATCCTCAATGGGAATATCTTTATTATCAATAACTCTCCTCCTTTTACAATTTTTATTCTTTGAACCAAAAGGTCGTCCACGCTTCAGGCGTGTTAGAGTATTATTCGTAGGTTGTTCTTCAGGAATCTCAATACGAATTGGCGCATTTACTACTGGTATATGCGATTTCGTTACTCTTTTAGGATTAGTGAGTGCATCAGGCAATCGATTTGTTAAATGTTGAAGATGGATTATTCTCTGAACTTCTAGTTCAGAATCATTTCATTTAAGATCCATATGAGAAAGTGATGAATCATTCCATATTATTTTCTTTTCCAAAATTAGGCTCTTATTCTCTCCCCCTAATTTTGGGAAAGTGCTTTCATCAAAATGACAATCTGCAAATCGTGCTGTAAATATATCGCCAGTTAATGGCTCAAGATATTTAATTATTGAAGGGGATTCATGGCCAACATAAATTCCCAATCTCCTTTAAGGACCCATTTCAGTCCTTTGTGGTGGATCAATAGGCACATATAAGGCGCAACCAAAAACTCTAACATGAGAAATACTAGGCTCATGGCCAGAAACTAATTGTAATGGAGAATAATCATGATAACGTACTGGTCTTAAACGTATAAGAGATGCTGCATGTAATATTGCATAACCCCAAACAGTAGTAGGGAGATTTGTTCGCAAAATTAGCGATCGTGCAATCAATTGCAGACATTTAATAAATTATTCTGCTAGACCATTTTATGTATGAACATATGCTACAAGATGTTCAACTTTTATTCTAATTGACATACAATAATCATTAAATGTTTTGGATATGAATTCTCCAGCATTAGCAAGACGAATTGATTTAATAGGATAATTGGGAAACTGTGCCCGTAATCTTATAATTTGAGCAAGTAACCCTGCAAATGCCATATTTCGTGAAGATAATAAGCATACATGTGACCACCTAGTTGAAGCGTCAATTAGAACCATAAAATATCTAAATGGTTCACATGGTGGATGAATTGGTCCACATATATCACGTTTTATGCGCTTTAAAAATGCTGGCGATTATATTCCAACCTTACTTTTGGAAGTTTTTATTATTAATTTTCCTTGCGAACAAGCAGCACAAAACAATTCATTATTTTGAAGAAACTTCTAGTCCTTCAATGGATGCCCGTGTGAATTTTTAATAATTTTTCTCATCATTATTGAACTAGGATGACCCAGTCGATCATGCCAAATTTTATAAGTATCTGAATCTATAAACTTTTGGTTTGTAGTTAAATTGGCTTCAATCATATTAATATATGTGTAGTATAAGCCACATGAAAGAGTATAAAATTTTTCAATTATACATTTCTTACTTGAAATTATTTTTGTACCATAAAGACATTTTTTATTGTCTTCCCTCACAGTTTCAATATAATATCCGTTTCTATGAATATCTTTAAAGCTTAACAAATTTCTGTGAGAATTTGGGGAAAATAATGCATTATTTATAATAAGTTTTGTTCCCTTTTGTAATATAATACTAGCTCTTCGAGAGCCTTCAACCATTTTTATTTGTCCCGGTATTGCGGTAACAACGGTTTCACCTCTTTTAAGAGTATGAAAATATCTTGCCTCTTTGAGAATAGTATAGGTGGTGGAGCTATCTACAATACATAAATTTGCTTCATTTTCCTTGAAGTCATATAATACCGGAAAAGAATTCATTTTCTTCATTGAATAAACGAAAGATGCATTATTATTTATTCATAAATAAACATTGCATAAAAAGTACATTAAACATTAATAATAAAAGCAAACCAATAATAATCTAAAAATTATAATATATTAATTAAGCAAAATATATGAACTAATTATTCAATTTTTTCCTTACCACTAGTGCTGCGTAACAGAAAATCATCCATCTCCATATTGGGGATATCAATAGGGTCATTAGTTAGGGTATTATCATCCAATATAAAATTGGTTTCTGGTTCCGCACATTTTTTTAGGGATGCTTGGTATAAGTTTACCAAATATTTAGCGGTTCTACAAGTTCTTGACCAATGACCAGTCATACCGCATCTATGACATTTTTTTTCACCATCTTGACTATTATTTCTTTTATCAGATTTTTCAATTTGATTATTCCACTTCTGGTAGTTATTTATATTTTTCCACTTCGGGTGGAAATTATTGTTATTATTATTACCAAGTTTCCACTTTTGGTGGAACTTGCTATTATTATATCATCTACCACGACCTCTACCTCGACCATGACCACGACCATTTCTGCGGCCGCCCATTAAAATTATTATGAATTATCATATTCGCTTCAGGGAATGGATTTGTTCCGGTAGGTCGTAATTCATGGTTTTTCAACATGAGTTGATTTCTTTGTTCTGCTAGGAGAAGAGCAGTAATTAGTTCACTATATTTCTTATAATCTTTTGCTCTATATTATTCCTGTAATACCATATTATTCAAATGAAAAGTAGAATATGTCTTTTCCAGTAAATCATCTTCAGTTATTTCATTTCCACATAATCTCTCATACTGGGCATTTGGTAGAGATATTTTCTTAAGGTGTTCAAACATCTCCTTTAATTGTCTCCAAAGATCTGCAGGATTTTTGACAGTCAAATATTTTGATTGAAGTGCTTCATCAAGATGACGGCAGAGAAAAACTAGAGCTATTGCTGTGAGCGGACGACGTTTCGCGTGACAGTAGCGCGGTCGGGCCCGGTCGGGCTCAGCCTCTTTGAATGACGGGGAGATGCACATAAAGAGTTTGGAAAATGATTTTGCATATTTTAGTGCTCAAAATGTTCGAGATCGAAATCCCGTACTTAAAATAGAGTCGCCACCCGATCCAGCTCAACCGGAAAATTTTTGGTACGATTTTCCCACCGGGTGGTTGGACCATACCTTAAGTAGAGATTCCGAGTTCGGATGATGTTATCTATTTTTTATTAGGCCAAGTTAAGATACTTCATTCTTTCTTAATCGGTTTAATCCATCCTATTTATTTGTGTTTTTAGTTATTTTGTTGTTTTCGCATTTATCAAGCAATTGAAGCAACCAATGAAATATTTACAATCATAAAAAAAAAAGTGCGGAAAGTAAAATTATTACAAGGTTTTCAAGTCCTATACATTTTTCTATGCAATAAATGAAATACCTGAATATCCAATACACATCCGCTTGCAGAAGATTATTAGCACGGGTATAGCATATTTATTTACAGTATTATAAAGTCTGGTCGGATGGCCAAAATGAGAGTTGAACAACGTTTTCGAGGAGATTCCATTCTTAACCAATTTTTAGGCTCAATCATCACTTTAACGGGATTATAAATGAAAATAAAATTGCTGTCCAGAAAGTCATATCGCTGGCGATATAGCTGATGCCGCCGGCGACATCAGTTACGTCACCGGTGATATCAGCTTGTGGGCAGGAGTGGTGGCAGTAAAAATGATAAAAAATTCAAAAATGAATATAAATTGACGAAAATTTAACACAAATCAGTAATGTTAATGCCAAAGAGCTATGAGACTCAGGATTTTTACCTCGAGGTCGTGAATCCACCTTTTCGTGAACCGAAAGAAACACCTCCGGGGAGCTTGTTATGACGATTTAGCAGTCAATTTAAATGCTGTTGGTTTTTTAAATCCAATTAAGTTGATTCTAACTTAAAGACTTACTGATTTCAAACTCATAATCAGAGAATTCAAAGAAGAAAAAACAGGAAAAATGGATCGGAATCCTTTTTTTCTGTTTTATCTAGTTCTTATCCCACTAAAATCTATTCCTACATTAAAATCCTAACCCTTTTTTTTCTTCTTTTTTTTTCAAAATGTAGCTCAAGGGGTGCTTTTATAGGTGAAATGGGGTACTTTTTGAGGCCTTTTTGACCAATTCCGCCGAAAGTGGCCGAAAGGCTGTCTATTGAGGGCTCCTTTTCGGGCCATGCCGCCGGCGGCATGGATGATGCCTCTGGCGGTATCAGCCTCTAGCATACCGACAGCTAACGGGCCAAAAAGCCAAAAAAGTCGGGAAAAGTGGTTTAATAGTGGGTGAAAAGGCATCTTTTTAACTTTTAATAATATTTCAAAGGGTATTTATTATTTTGGGTGCCAATCATCGGTTCAAGCTCCCACTGGACGCATTATCGGCTACGCCGAACTGTATTCAACCAAATAAAAATTCCTGAGGAACATTATTTTGGTAATAAAAATTTCAAAGAGGACTTTTAATTTGAGGCATTAAAATCGGGTACACGTCATCATCGTCTCGCGAGAGGGACTGTAAAATCTTGTGCTCACAGGCTGCCCCTCAGGGGATCACTGCTGCCATAGGTCAGTATGATCACTTGAAAGAGTAAGGGATAGGAATGATACCTGATGGGTGACCGGTTTGAGCCTTGGTCAGACCTTGAGCTTTGTGGAGGAATTGCCCCTTGGTCGGACTTGAGCTCTGTGTAAAGGATGCCCTTTGGTCGGACTTATGCTTTGCCGAGGAATTGTCCCTTGGTCAGGTTTTGTGTTTTGTAGATTGGTTGCCCTTTGGTCGGACTTATGCTTTGCGGAGAAATTTTCCCTTAGTCAGGTTTTGTGTTTTGTAGATTGGTTGCCCTTTGGTCGGACTTATGCTTCGCGGGGAATTTGTCCCTTGGTCGGGTTTTGTGTTTTGCAGATTAGTTGCCCTTTGGTTGGACTTATGCTTTGCGGGGAATTTATCCCTTGGTCGGGTTTTGTGTTTTGCAGATTGGTTGCCCTTTGGTCGGACTTATGCTTCGCGGGGAATTTGCCCCTTGGTCGAGTTTTGTGTTTTGCAAATTGGTTGCCCTTTGGTCGGACTTATGCTTCGCGGGGAATTTATCCCTTGGTCGGGTTTTGTGTTTTGCAGATTGGTTGCCCTTTGGTCGGACTTATGCTTTGCGGGGAATTTATCCCTTGGTCGGGTTTTGTGTTTCCAGATTGGTTGCCCTTTAGTCGGACTTATGCTTCGAGGGGAATTTGCCCCTTGGTCAGGTTTTGTGTTTTGTAAATTGGTTGCCCTTTGTTCGGACTCCTGCAAAAATCTTAATTGAAGGAGTGATGTCACCGGTGGTATGAATCTATGTCGCCGGCGATATGAGTGCCACGTGGCAGCTTTGACTGGTCAGATAATTTCAAATTTTGAATTGAAAGAGGCGATGTCGCCGGTGACATGGAGTAATCCCACCGGCGGCATGAACGGACAGTTTCAGATAAATTAAAACTCCTCAAATTCCGCGCGGCAGTTTAAAAGGGATTGAAACTCCCCTTTCTCACTACTCAGAAACTGCACCCCCCTCTTCTTCTCTCAAAGTTTTTTGATTTTTTTCTTTGTCTTTCACATCATGAAGAGAATCACCAAGGCTTTCAGGGGCAAATCGACCAAGGCTAGGGAGAGCCTGCCCGATTCTTCCATTGAGGGATTGAAAATCCTCGCAGTTCCTACTGCATATGGCCTGAAGGAGATGGCTAAAATGTATGGCTATGGCATTAAATCTCCCATCACCAATCTAACCCCAGAGAAGGAGAAGCACCTCTGCTATATTCAGGTAATCCCATAAAACCCGAATCTCTTCTTTCTTGGGTTCGATTTGATTTGGCTTTAGATTTAAAATCGTGCCATGATAGGAGTTTAAGTGTGAAATAGATTGGTTATATTGCATGCTTTAGGATTGATTTTTACCATTTTCGGGCTTATTGTTTGATTGATTGCAATTTTTTACGATTTTGGCACGATGGGTGCGATTTTTGGGGAGAAACAGGTTTTGCCCGCACATAGTGATATCGGCTGCGATATGAGTGATGTCGCTGGCGACATCAGTCCTTGTAAAAAGGCTTATGGGAGTCTGATGTCACTTTTATTTAAGGTGATATCGCCGGCGACATGAACCTTGCCGCTGGCGGTATAGAGTGATGCCGCCGGCGACATCGCTTTCAACAGAGGCAACATCAGCAGCTTTTCTGATAAAAAATAAGCAGGACTGATCCGCTTTGTTTTTAATTTTGCAACCGTATGAACTGACCTATATAGGGGGAATGGGCACCATTGGTGAATGGTGGCATCACATTTCAGAGAATGACCCCGAGCTAGTGCTTGCCATTAATGACACAGGGTTCGGGGACTTGGCCCGGATAATGCCAATGCTGATGCCTAAGCTTTCTCATTCAGCAGTAACGACCCTAACCGAGAGGTGGTTCGAGACCACCCATACTTTCCACTTCTCTTTCGGGGAGGCTATGATTACCCCCTCTGATGTCGTAGCCATGACCGGCCTCCCTTGGATGGATGAGATCATACATTTTAATGCTTACATGGATAAGTACCATGTTGAGAGGCCCGTGGTGAGGCGGGTGAAGGAGTTATTTGGTCTGAAGCCCATTTCTAGGCGGCTGTCCTATAAAGAGTTATACCATCACTGGACCCGGGTGGAGGTAGTACCCGATGAGGAGATGGAGGCTTGTATCTGACCCTTTGTGATTTCTCTGCTCACTGTGCTGTTCTTCCCAATCTCGGGGAGTAAGATCAATTATATGCTTATAACTGTTGTGGAAGATGTGTCAGGAATCAGGAGGACGAATTGGCCGAGGGTCATCTTGGCTCAGTTATACCATGGGCTGGACGTGGGAGCCCAGAAGAAGGAGAAAGCCCTTCGCCTTTGCCACTTATTACTCCAGGTATATCTCCTTGGAAATATTTTTACTTGATAGTATACGTTCTCATTTATTGTATGACATTTTTTGAATTGATTGGTTGTTATTTATGCAGGCCTGGGCCTTCGAGCATCAGATCCTCCCGCCGATGGAGTTTAAGGTTGTACCGTCAGGCTCTCACTTCTTCACTCGCTGGTGCGGGGGCGTCGGTGGGAAGGCCAAGTACCCTACGAAATATAGGGAGGTCATGAGGAGCGCGCGGTTGAGCTCAGTATGCAATTTTCAATTTAGTCTTTGTTTTTACATTTAGATAAAACAAAAATCGCTTATGGACTTATATTGGTTTTTTTTATGTAGCTCGTTTTGGATCTATTCGATGGGGTGGAGAATTTAGCCGAGGTTGCAAGGGTCCGGAGGGAGGTAGATGACCGTCGGTTCGTAATTGAGTGCCCTCTATCCCAGCAGTAGTACCTAGGCAAGCTCATCCGGGGCTGGAGGTCTGTCTCGGTGGCTGCTAGTCCGGTGCCTGCTGATCCTCCTAGGGGCTTATAGTGGCCCCATTTGGTGATCACCTCCGAGGCTGATAAGGCTGATTACATTAAGGGAACGGTCGAGTGATCTCTAGGGTCCCTGGCCTCTACGAGCAGCTTCTGTAGCATCTACTCCCTCTGTGTCCTCGTATCCATAGAAATGATACGATTGAGTATCATAACGAGCAACGATTGGAGGATGAGAAAAGACGCGTCAAAGTCATTGTGGACGTTGATGAGGAAGATGATGATGAGGATGAGGCGCTTGAAGGGGATGTTGCAATCGACCCCGAGGGGGAGGATGAGGTGGGTGCGGACATAGCTGGCGGGAGCGTGCTAATGTCCCAAGGGGAGCAACGTTCTTTTGAGGTATGATTGTACTTGTGTGCATGATTTTGAAGTTATTTAGGAACGTTGTTGACATGTGGCTTTCATGTTTTTCAGGAACCTGCGAGGAAGAGAGGCCGGGATAACCAAAGTGGGACCCAGTACTATAGTGTGTCGAAGGGCATAAACTTTGTGGAGGGGCATCTGGTCAATTCGTTGGAAACCACATTCCTGCTGATGAACTCCCGGGGCGAATTCTTCCCTAGGAATATTGGCTTGAGCCGGCAAGCTCCTATTTTCATGCTTGAAAATACTACTTATATAAGGCCTAGTAATTATTTTCTTGTTTAGCCTTGGATGTGGGTGTCTAAGGATTTGCCTTTTGGATTTTCTAGGTGGCGCGGGGCCATGTGGAGCAGCTCGCAGAGAACAATTTTGTTCTCCGGGATACACTCATTGGACAGTCGCTCTTTGGTCAAGTATTTTATGCACATGTTAAGATAGGATGCATGTATGGATGTTATGAATGATATGCACTGCTGATATTTTCTCCAGTTTGCAGGATTTCTTGGCCCTTTCCTTGTCAGATGCTAATGCAGCCTGGCGGCGGTACAAGGAGCAGACTGCAGACCTACGGCGTTGTGTAAGTGATCTCGAGGGTCAGCTGGCAGCCACCGTTCAGGAATGGAGAAGTAAGTAAAACCTGGACCGTACGCACCCCGGCAGCACTAGTCATAGGGGGATCAAGATGTCCGCCGGCCGACGCTCGCCTGCCGTGGCCGAGGAGTCTAGCAGTGTGCCCATGATAGAGGGAAGGGAGGAAGATGAGGATGATGTTGGAGATTGTCTTGTAAGCTCTGATGACATTTCATCCTGCCCAACAGGTAGTGGCGGGCATGTTTAGTTTATTTTGCTCTTTTTTTTATTTGCTTGTTTGTACCCTTGATACATTAGGGTTTTTATCAGAATTTTTGGATGGTTTGTGCCTTCGGGCTTTTTATTTTGAATAAGAATAGGTCGTTGTTCGGAAAGGCATTGGAAACGTGGTATAGGATTGTTTACAGATTTTGTATAGGTCTAAAATGGAAGAAATGCTTCTGATGCAGCCGGAAAATTCACTCCATATCGCCGGCGGCATGACCCATATCGCCTAAATTCATCCAGCCTAAATAATATATACAGAGCTGTCTGAAAGTCTGTATTGCTGGCGGCATCATCTGATATCGCCCAAATTGGTCCATATCACCGGCGGCATCAATTTTCCAGTAACCTGATTTTGACTATTCTGTCCATTCCTGCCATGGCAACTCACAATCAAAAACTATGGGGTTTTCTACAGAGTCTGGGGAATGCATACTGGAAGAGGCTTAAAAAATTTAGGCTTTAGGGGTTTCGATATATCGAGGCATGGCCCGTAAGCCGTGAATTCCTTCAAGTGGCACTGTCTTTTTGGGATCCAATGGACCATGTTTTTCGATTTTCATCGTTTGAGCTTTGCCCCTTGCTCAAAGAGTACCACGCTATTTTAGGGACACCGTATCCTAAACACGTTTTACTGGCGTTGCCGGACTTTCATTTTGGCATAGATGGAATTCCATGAGGGCTATAGAATTTTGATTTTATTGACCCATTTCTGTCTCAGTTGCCCGATAAACCTGGGTTTCAGCTCAAAGCAGTTCTAAAGTGGTGCCGTGGAGTACCCCGATCCTATCTTGCTTGGCCATTCATGGTGGCATTACTACTCATGGAAGAGTTTATGTGTGGAGCGAGCCCGATTGCTCCATTCATGCTGATGACGCTCATCAGCTCTATGTCGACAGGGGCTTCCCCTGTGGCTGTAGGGCTGGCCGATGTTTTGTTGAACATGGATGCTGTTTCTGTTGACTCGTCACTCATTGGAGATTAACTCATATTATTACAGGTATCCTCCGTTCTTTCTGATCCCGCTCATTTCCTTCCCCCCCATCCTTACCCGAGTTTTGAATTATAGGTCTAGCTGATGTAGAAGCTAAAGTTGAGGGAGGCGCTACGAGGGAATCTAAAAAAGTATTTTCCCGTTCATCTGAGGGAGAGAGGGCTTACGAGCTGATTTCGACGAGTTGACATATGATTTATTGGGTCCCTATTTTGAGGGGGTATACTGATGCGCAGGTTCAGTAGGTTAGTCCATGGTGGAGAATTCAGGATATGGTCGTAGAATCTTGGGGAGCATGTGTTCAACTGATAGGTCTGGAGAAATCTTCATTTTATACCCCTTACTGGCTATATCGTCAGTATGGCAAGAGGTAAAGAGTCCCAATTAGATTGCCCCACAATCATATTGGAGTTTACAAAGCTAGGTGGGTCAACCATATTCGGGAGAAGTGGTCCAGGGAGGCCGTATTTGAGATTCTGGATTACAATCACATGGAAACCACCGAAACTGACACACACTACAGGGGATGGCTTGCTGAGACAAGAGACTTGCCGACGGCTCGTTTTGAGGGGGAATGTACAGAGTGGGGAGAAGACTCCTCTTCTACTAGCACACCGAGGTAGATCTCTAGGTACTGTGACGATGATACGGGAAGTTTGTTTTGAGTCTTGCTTTTGTCAGAACCATCAGGTCTTTTTTTATATATATTATTAATAATGAAACAAAATGAACTCTATTCAAGGCTTGTCGAAGTTGTCTTAATCTTATGAATACAGGATCCATATAAGTATAAGCATTTAGATTTTAACAAAAGAGAACTTTTATTAATTGAGATAAAATAAAGTACATGATGTTTGGTTGACATTCCTATTGATTTAACTCCTGGTGTTAACTAGCCGAGATCGGTTTTCTAGAAGGCACTCGCTCTTTGCTCACATACCCTAACTTTTGCCTAGATTGCCCTCAGGTTTTCAATCTAGCGGGTTTATCTCATCCCCTAATTTTTGCACGGTTGGTTCGCAAGATACCAACTGTCGGGTGTTACCCTAATTTTTGCCCGATCAGTAAAAGATCGAAAGGCGGGTAATTATCACGTATGTATTTTTTTTGGGCTACTTTTCTGATTTATTTCTTTTGAATGAAACATGATAACGCTTAAGCCTATCTTGGTTTACGGGATTTACAAACTCGTTCCCATCCATGTCCATAAGTTTAGCTGCCCCTTTGCTAAGCAGCTTCTTTATTACATATGGCCCTTCCCAATTTGGCCTAAATTTACCCCTCGCATCAGTGGTGGAGTGTTTCAACTGCTTGAGGACCAGATCACCGGCCTTTAGGGGGAACTTTTGATGTCTTACCCGACTGTTATATGTCCGAGCCATACATTATTGGTACATCTGGAGTTTGTCGAGCGCCTTTAACCTCTGCTCATCCATCAGGTTCAACTGATTAAATCTCGCCCGAGTCCATTCAGATTCTTCTAACTTAGCCTCTATAGCAACTCTTAATGAGGTCACCTGAGTTTCAACTGGCAAGACTGCTTCCATCCCATAGACCAAGGAAAACGGAGTTTGGTCCGTCGGGGTACGTATACTGGTGCGATATCCTTAGATAGCAAAATGTAGCTTATCCGCCCAATCTCTTTAACCAGCTACCATCTTAGAAAGAATCATCTTTATCGATTTATTGGCTGCCTCAACAGCTCTATTGGCTTGTGGTCTGTATGGAGAAGACCTATGGTGCTCGATCCCATACTTCTCAATCAGTGAAGCCGTTGCTCCTTGAAACTATACTCCATTGTCAGAGACTATATGGTTTAGGAGCCCATACCGAGCAAAGATGTGCTTTTCTTGAACTTAGCCATCTGCCTAGCGGTGACATTGGTGAAGGATTCGGCTTCCACCAATTTCAAAAAGTAATCTACTGCCACCACAATGAATTTATGGCCATTTATTGAGGAAGGATGGATTTCACCAATTATATCTATACCCCATGCCGAGAATGGCTAAGGGGTGGATAAGTGATGGAGCTCGGTTAATGGCATATGCTGCATATCTCCGTAAACCTGACATTGGTGGCATCGTTTGACTTGGGCGATATAATCGGCTGTGAGAGTGAGCCAAAAATACCCTAGTCGCTGGATTTTCTTTACGAGAGCAAGACCGTTCATATGAGGGCTATAGTCACCGGCTTGGACCTGGGTCATTACATTCTGAGCCTCAGAATCAGTGAGGCAATGGAGAAGTAGGCCGTCTCTGGTGCGCTTGAATAGATCATTATCCACAATACAAAACTGGATAGCGAGCCACCGTAGGGTGGTACGGTCTGAGTCAGAAGAATCTGTAGGGTATTAGCCGGTCTGAAGAAATAGGATGATGTCAAAATACCAACAAGGTTTGGATGAAATGGAGAGAACTGGAGGAGTCGATTGAACATGATATGGGATCTTGGTGGATAGCAAAACCAAAGGGCGGATAGGTTGCTGTTGGGGTCCTTCCCACATGGACGTGAGAGTGGCTAGAGCATTTGCCATTTGATTCTCATCTCGAGGGATATGGCGGTACAGGCATGAGGTAAATTTCTCAGACAATTCGCGGACAGCCTCAACATAAGGATGGAGAGATTCTTCTTTAACTTTCCAATCTCCAATGACCTCACGGACAACCAGATCTGAATCTCCGATGACAAATACATGGTGTGCCTGAACCTGAAGAAGAGCCTCGAGGCCGAACATGCAAGCTTTGTATTTAGCGCCGTTGTTGGTGATAGCAAATTCTAAATTCTAAATGTTTGGATAATGGGATTATCTCAATATCTGGTGTGACGATGATGACCCCGAGACCTGCTCCCCGGCGGTTCACAGTGCTGTCAAAATACATTGTCCAATCGTCATCAAGGGTTGTAACAGAGGCGAGCTGTTTATCAGGAAACTCTAAATTTTCCTTATAGTCGGAGCTGAGGGATTGATTAGCCAGGAATTCGGCTACGACCCGCCCTTTGATGACCTTCTGGGTTACATATTCAATGTCAAATTTAGACATGAGAAGTAGCCATCGGGATAATTTGCCGGCCAGAGTAGGGGATTGATAAAGAAACCTCATTAGATCAATCTTGGCAATGGCTTGGACGCGATAAGATTGGAAATAATGTCACAACTTCTTAGTGATCCAAACCATGGTAGTACAGGTCTTTTCTACAATCGAATACCGAGTTTCATAATCTAACAGCTTCTTGCTCAGGTAGTAGATGGCATGTTCACGCTTATCATCATGTTCCTGGACAAGCATGGCTCCAACGGAAGTTTCTTCAATGGCCAGATAAAGGATGAGTGGTTTCCCTGGGATGGGGGGTGTCGAGACAGGTAGATCGACAAGATATGCTTTGATTCTGTCAAATGCTACTTGGCAGTGATCGTTCCATACCACAGGTTGCTATTTCTTTAATAGTTTAAAGATGGGTTTGCAAACAGTAGTGAGGCGAGCAATGAACCAACTAACATACTGCAAGGACCCTAATAATGATCGGACTTCCTTCTCTGTCTTAGGGGGAGGCATGTCCCTGATGGCTTTGGCTTTGTCTGGATCCATTTCAATCCCTTTCTGGCTAACCATGTGTCCCAACAGCTTGCTAGAGGTAACTCCAAATACACATTTCTTTGGATTTAGACGAAGATTATACTTTTCAATGCGAGTCATGAACTTGTCAAGAACAGCAGGTTGCTCCTCTCGAGTGGCGGACTTCACAATCATGTCGTCCACATACACTTCCACTTCCTTATGGATAATATCGTGTAAGAGGGCAGTTACAGCTTGCTGATATGTGGCCCCGGCATTTTTCAATCCAAACGGCATTACCTTGTAGCAATACACCCCCCACTCAATGATGAATGCTGTTTTGACTTTGTCGATAATATTAACCAGAATCTGATTGTATCCTGAGAACCCATCCATGAATGAATACATAGCCGCCCTGGCAGCGCTATCAATTAGAACATCGATGTGTGGGAGAGGGAAATCGTCTTTTAGCGAGGCTTTATTGAGGTCTCAGAAATCCACACAGACTCGGACCTTACCATCCTTCTTCGGTACTGGGACGATGTTGGACAACCAAGTCGGGTATTCTACCACTTTTATGAATCAAGCTTCAATTAACCTTGAAACTTCTGTCTTAACCTATTCTGCCCATTCAGGCCTCAACCGGCAGAGCTTCTGCTTGGTAAGTCGAAATTTAGAGTCAGTTGGGATTCTGTGTTCGGCGATTTATCGGTCAACCCCAGGCATATCTTCGTACGACCAGGCAAAAGCGTTAACAAGATTTTTAAGCACTTTTATGACCTCGCTTTTTTCCTCGGGAGTTAAATCTTTGGAAATGGTTACCATTTTAGGATTATCATCTGTACTTAGGTTTATTTCACTTAATAATGTATCACTAATGCCAAAAACATTATGCGTATTGTTATGTGAATGCATGGACCCATCAGGAAAGACATCAAACAAGTAAGCAGAATGAGAGTTATTCATTGCATTAAAAGCCTCATAAGTGGCATTGTTTGTATCAAAAACATCAGAAATATTAAAAATTACATCATCCATATCCTCCTCCATAAGCAGAGAGGCTTCAGTAGCAACATCAATTGGCGGGCCGTCCTCTATATCGTCTGTCAGGATGGTGCTTAGGTCGTGCTCCAGAGTGGTCTTTTAGGTAATGGTGAGGGATGACTCTTCAGACAGGTCGGCCTTTTCGATAAGAGCCCTGGCGAGCTTTTCTACTATGGCTGTCATAGCATCTTCTTCCCCATCACCCTTCCAGCCTTTCTTCATCAGTAGTGCCATAGCTTTTATCATAGTCGCCACAACATTCTCAATTTCTAGATCGATGGGCTCATCCTCAAGATACATCTTACCTTTCCCCTTAGTCTTATTAGAAATCACATTGACAGGCGCATCAGGCTCAGTAGGCTCGGGTACAGCTGAAACTATCATGTGACCAGTCTCAAAGTCATAGACATCTTTAAAGATCTCAAAGCCGGGCCACATTTTCCCGCCATACTCAATTGGTTTAGGCTCCCCTTTATAAGGCCTCTTGCCTTGGATTTCACAAACGGTGACCATGCGGCAGTAGCAAGAAGGGATGCGGCGATAGGCCTTTCTATGCTTATACCCCAATCCAGCACTATGAATAAGGATCTTTAGCTCTAATGCCTTAATAATTCTCTGTTCGTGAATTCCCCCACCTCTGCCAGGCCTGTAACCAGATTTCTTCATTAATTTGCCTATGCCTGCGTGAAGGTAGCTGTGCCAAAGGAGAGGAGGCTTCTGGGTTGTGTTAATCATGGCAATCTGAAGACCCTTTTCTAGATTAGCTTTGGCTTCCATAACAGCCATAACGGAAGCAGGATCAGCCTCTATAGTCACCATTCTATCATCATGGATTAGCTTGATTTTTTAGTGTAGTGTGGAGGGAACTGCGCCCAAAGTATAGAGGCATGGTTGGCCAAGCAATAAAGAATAGGCAACAGGAATGTCAAGTACGGTGAAACGCACTTTGCTTGCCATACTATCGACCTTGACTTCTGCCTCAAAAGTCCCAATTACATTGCACTTTGAATCGTCGTAGGCTCTAATAATCATGCTGGACCTTTCAAGCATGTCCTCAGACAGCCCCAGATGAGGAAGGATTTTCAGAGGGCATAGGTTTAGAGCGGAGCCATCATCCACATGACGTACGGGATGACCTTATCAAGAATTTGGATCCGGATGAACAAGGCCCTATTGTGATCCCTTCCCTCAAGCGTAAGATTAAAACTGTCAAACACAATCTGAGGCCCTTTTCTTAGGGGAATGCCTTCTCCTATCGTGGCGCATATCTCAACGACCGAGGTGGTCGGATTAGCTTCCAGATCAAGGAGCCATTTGATCAAACCCTTGCGATACCTTTCAAAATCAATTACCAGTTGCCAGATGCTGTATCGGGCTTGGGTGTTTTTCAACTGGGTAATAAGGGGGTCAACCTTAAGACTGGTAGGGGTAGGCGGAGGTGGAGAAGGGGGTCTTGCAGTAGTTTCGACTCTGCCAGGAATCAGGTCTTTGTTTAGGCGAAGATATCGGTCTTCCGGCTGATATATGCGACCACTCCGGGTAGTATTAAGGACATTATCGAGCAAGATGCTCTTGGTGGCTCACATTTTAAACAAGTATTATTACTCATTGGAGTCCGAATCCAGGTCTTATAGCTCATATTTGTCCACACTAAAAAGGTCATAGTGATCAACCTTGAACAAGTTGGTGCTTATGGCCTTGGTCTCTTGAGCCATCTCCTCATCCTTATTAGAATAGTTCTCCTTCGAAATAAAGGAATCTACGCTGAACAGTGCTTTCCCTTCAGCTTTCTTTCTTTTTACCATAAATGGTTTAGACCTGCGGCTCTCTTGCTTTGGTTGGTCTCGATCAATTTCCATTCCCTGAATGGAGTTGACTCCCGGGTTGGCTTGATTGATAAGGTCTAAAACCGAGCAAGATGGTAGACCCGAACCGATGACCAGGATAGAGTTACTACTGTCCGGCCCCCGAGCAAGGAGATCGAAGACCGTGGCTTTGGGTAAACCAGATTGGACCATGCCGACTTTACTTTTGAAGTTCGGTAAAGGATTATTTATAGTGCTCGGGGCCTTATCTAGTTCAACAATCTTTGCCTTGCTAACCAACCATTGAATAGTTGAGAGCAGGGCCTTACAGTTGTTGGTTTGGTGTCCCACCTGAACGTGATAATTACAGAAGTTATTCTTATCTTCAGGTCTAGGTGGCTTGTATTCCTGAAGGGACTGTATAAAACCTGCTTCCCTCAAGCGTTGAAAGATGACCCGCAGGGGCAATTTATAGGGGTTGGTTAAAATAAAAGGGGGACGAGGAGGTTGGATTGTGGCAATCATTGATGGAGCCGGAGTGGCTATAAGTGGCATAGTGGGGATGTGAGAAATGGCTTGAATCGCAGCCGGTGCTTTTGGCTTAGCCGGCGCCAGGGCTGAGGGTTGAGCTTCATTCTTCCTGAACCATGGTTTCCCTGCTCTCTCAGCCTTCTCACATTCTTCTTCTCGCTCAATTTTCTCAGCTTTTTCGAGCACATCCTTGTAAGAAAGAAAGGAATCCATAGCCATTTCCTTACGAAATAGGGGGAGAGACCCTTCGAGGAGTTTGACAATTATTTCCTCAAGGCTAAGCTTGGACTTCATCAAGACCTGAGTCGACATCCACCTATTGAAGTACTGCTTAAAGGTTACATTGGGCATTTGACGGACCCTCTCAAGATGTTGGAGGGTCGTCTCCATCATGGTATTGAAACCATAATGCACTTTCAATGCCTCTGATAAGAGAGTCCAGTCGGTGATAATATGTTGCGGCAAAGTATGATACCATTCAAGTATAGGACCTCAAAGGGAACAGGGAAACATTTCAGCCAGCACCTTATCACTCAGCTTCTTTACGCGCATCACTCTTTCATACATTATGATGTGAGAGGCAGGTGCTCCTGAGCCATCATAATGAGCCATGTTTGCTATAGTAAAATTATCGGGGACCCAATCCTCGTCCCTCTCAAGTTTCTTATCAGTGATGAGGCGATTGATATAAGCTTCGATCTCGGGTGTTACGCCTGGAGGCTGCGTGACCTGGTCGCTGACTGGCTTGCAAGAGATAGTCGGGGCTTCAGGTGTCACGCCTGGAGAATGCGCAACCTGGTTGTTGATGGTTTGAGAAGCTATCATTTATCGAACAAAGGCAGCTACCTTAGGTGTCACGCTCGGAGGTTGCGTGACCTGGTCGTTGAGTGTCGGAGGTAGCGGAGGGTGAATGGTTAGATGGTTGGCAAATGGATTCTGGGGGTAGGTGGTACCTTTAGGAGTCATGATGAACTGCGGAGGCGTGAAGGAGGGTAGTGGCCAAAAAATTAGGTTTGGTGAGTGAATATCGGAGGAGTGGAGCTTTAGGCGAAGGTTCTTGGATTGAAAGGTACAACCAGTAGAATGGTCGAAGTTGACAAGAAAGCTGAAGCCTACCCAAACTAGAATGGACTCGCCAAGGGTTGGGTTGATTGAAACACAGGTGCGATGAGTCTCGCCTCTACTAGACTGGTCAATATTTGTGTTGAACCATTCGGGGCCTGAATGTCAGATGCCGATACTCAATCAGAACTCCTGTCTTCAAGAGCTCGCTTAACGACTGCCTGAACAGTAGTTTGGATAGAAGCTTGGAAAGCATCCAAGTTTAGGAATTGCATCATGGCACTGGTAAAGTCAAAACTAGGTGGTGCTTGGGATCCTGTTCCCGAGCTAGAAATGGGGCCAAAGGGTTCTTCTGGAGGAGGGGTCCCTTCATTTCTTAGGAAAGACATAGCTGGTCGAGAGGGACTTTGGCTCAACTGAACTTGTTCTGAATCTGATTCCTCGCTGGAATCGGTATGGAGAATTCCTTTGACTTCTGTGGTGACAACCGGGGTTAGAGGATGACATATCAGGCGATGTTCTATCCTTTTCCAAGCCGACATGTGATAGTTAGTGTGCCTCGTCCTAGCTGAAATGGTAGGCAGTGGATCAGGACATAAATGGATTAGTGAATGGTATGCATGGTATGCATGCCTTTTGTTCCTCGGGAATAATATGTAATGCACATGGTTGTAAGTAAATGTGGTTAGAGATGACGTGATGGCTTATCCCTCCAACATACGTGGGACATTTATACTTCGTGTCATACATAGCAATATGTGGTGACGCAACGGAGGTACAAGAGAAGTCCTACGTATGTTGCTAAACCTCTTCTACAGGTGGAAGTGGTAAGGGTAAGCTGATTCGTTTTTGGTTCTTAAAGCCGATGCATGGGGGTGCATGATCATAGAGCATATAGCACGTGAATCGTCCCTCTTCCAACCTTATGACTCCCGCGTAACGCCTCTTTCGAAGGATGGAGTTTGGCCTCTTCACCGGTAATGGCGAAAGAAGCACGTCCTAATTATTTTATTTGTTTTGGTTAATCCTAAGGGGAATGATGTGCTAAGGCTTTTTTTTCTAGCGTGGCTTTGGTATAGGGTTGTTGACGTAGAAGGTTCTTATTTACCTTGATTCCACGTTACTCAATCACTACCCAAATGGGCGCGATCGTAGGAGTTTACATGTTGGTTATAACGAGTGATCCACCCACTAGGCATCCTCAATTCCAACAGGGCATGAGTGATACTTTGCGAGCTTCTCGGGTAAAATGGGGCACCTAAAATTACCGAACTATCTACACGCGTGAGGATAAAATACTATAAGAAGGAATGAAGTTTTAATTTGGCCAATAATTTCAATACATCATCAAAATCTTTTAAACTTTATGAAAGAAAGTTCAAGTTTAAAGAGTATCCCTAGCAGAGTCGCGACTGTGAGCGGACGACGTTTCGCGCGGCGACAGCGCGGCAGTGCTCGTGTCGGGCTCGGCCTCTTTGAATGACGGGGAGATGCGCATAAAGAGTTTGGAAAATGATTTTGCATATTTTAGTGCTCAAAATACACGAGATCGATATCCCGTACTTAAAATAGAGTCGCCACCCGGTTCAGCTCAACCGGGAAATTTTTGGTACGATTTTCCCCTGGGTGGTTGGACCATACCTTAAGTAGAGATTTCGAGTTCGGATGATGTTATCTATTTTTCATTAGGCCAAGTTAAGATACTTCATTCTTTCTTAATCGATTTAATCCGTCCTATTTATTTGTGTTTTTAGTTATTTTGTTGTTTTCGCATTTATCAAGCAATTGAAGCAACGAATGAAATATTTACAACCATAAAAAAATAAGTGCGGAAAGTAAAATTATTACTAGGTTTTCAAGTCCTATACATTTTTCTATGCAATAAATGAAATACCTGAATATCCAATACACATTCGCTTGCAGAAGATTATTAGCACGGGTTTAGCATATTTTATTTACAGTATTATAAAGTCTGGTCGGATGACCAAAATGAGAGTTGAACAACGTTTTCGAGGAGATTCCATTCTTAACCAATTTTTAGGCTCAATCATCACTTTAACCGGATTATAAATGAAAATGAAACTGATGTCCAGAAAGTCATGTCGCTGGCGACATGGATGATGTCGCCGGTGATATGGTTGATGCCGCCGGCGACATCAGTTACGTCGCCGGCCTATATCAGCTTGTGGGCAGCAGTGGTGGCAGTAAAAATGACCGAAAATTCAAAAATGAATATAAATTGACAATAATTTAACACAAATCAGTAATGTTAATGCCAAAGAGCTATGAGACTCAGTATTTTTACCTCGAGGCCATGAATCCACCTTTTCGTGAACCCAAAGAAACACCTCCGGGGAACTTGTTACGACGATTTAGCAGCAAATTTAAATGCTTTTGGTTTTTTAAATCCAATTAAGTTGATTCTAACTTAAAGACTTACTGATTTCAAACTCACAATCAGAGAATTCAAAGAAGAAAAAACAGGAAAAATGGATCTGAATCCTTTTTTTTCTGTTTTATCTAGTTCTTATCTCACTAAATTCTATTCCCACATTAAAATCCTAACCCTTTTTTTTCTTCTTGTTTTTTTTTTCAAAATGCAGCTCAAGGTGTGCTTTTATAGGTGAAACGGGGTACTTTTTGAGGCCTTTTTGACCAATTCCGCCGAAAGTGGCCGAAAGGCTATATGTGAAGGGTCCCTTTTCGGGTCATGCCGCCGGCGGTATGGCCATGCCGGCGGTGGCATGGATGATGCCTCTGGCGGCATCAGCCTCCAGCATACCGACAGCTAACGGGTCAAAAAACCAAAAAAGTCGGGAAAAGTGGTTTAATAGTGGGTGAAAAGGCATCTTTTTGACTTTTAATAATATTTCAAAGGGTATTTATTATTTTGGGTGCCAATCATCGGTTCAAGCTCCCACTGGACGCGTTATCGGCTACGCCGAACTGTATTCTACCAAATAAAAATTTCCGAGGAACATTATTTTGGTAATAAAAATTCCAAAGAGAACTTTTAATTTGAGGCATTAAAATCGGGTACACGTCATTATCGTCTCGCGAGAGGGACTGCAAAATTCCGTGCTCATAATTGCCTTATACTGCAGTGTAATATTATTATTTTCAATAATAGTATTATTAAGACCCATTGATCTAGATGCATTTCTGCATCCAGCACCCAAGTAAGATATTTTTTTCCCGATACATCAAGAGGAGTAAAGTCCAAACTTTTGATATTATTAAGAATTATAGGTATAATATATATTTATAGAAAATAAAATAATTAAGCATTACTTTAAATTTATTTGGTGATATCCTTGATTGATAGAGCAAGCTTGTGCTGATAACGTGTTAGAAATTGACTATATGCAAGGAAATTATAACAATAATAAAGAAGACAAAGATGGAATTTGAGAGAAACTTTTATTTCTTATATCTGATGTATATCATAAATGAAGAAATTGAATTCCTATTTATAGAAAAATTCAACTGTAAAAACAATAAATAAGTAAGAAACATATTATATCAAATATTAATGACAGGTAGAAAAGTAGAAAACATATTATATTAAATATTAATAGCGTGGATCCCAAATCAATTATATAACAGCCGCCTGTACAGTAACAGGCGGCTGAATCAATTATTCAACAATTTAAATATATAAAGTGTAATATTAGGGAAAATTTTATATGAGTCCCGGTATTCCACCATAAAAAAATATCGCTTCAAACAATAATTGACACATGTTCTACTATGCGGTAGAAATAATAAAAAAACTGGATATAGTAGAATATGTTTGAGTTGCTCTATAAAGTGATGCTAAATATCGAAAACTCTATAAAACAACTTGTACCATTATTTGGTTTGGGTTATCTATTTTGATGTTATATTATAATGGAATGTAATAAAATAAATAGTACCAACCACTTTTGCTATATAAATTAATATTTTAAATTTTCGATAAAATTGGATAAAACTTAAATTAAACAATAATTTAAATTGAAATAATCAATTAAATTTCATATACAAATACTAAAAAAATAAAATTAAAAAAATATAGAAACAATATTACCCATATATATATATATATATTATGAAATTAATTATATATTAAAATATAAAATTCTATATCATAATGATTTTGGAACTATTTACTTAATTAAATGAAACTAATTAGTTGTTTCAGTTTTAACCCAATACAAATACCACTTTTACAAATTATTTAAAATTAATTTGGTCACTTAATCATTTTCAGGTTCAAATTTCGAACGCTATTACGCTACCAGCGACATTATCATTGTCTTGAAAGATTTGTCCTTATTTTATAAATAAACTAGATCCATTTTAGGTACTTTACCCTGTTTTCCTCTTTCTGCAAGAAATTTTCAAATCAGTTATGGAGAAGTAATCTCAACCCATGAAATAATTAAGATAAAGAAATAAAGAAAATGAGGAACCGAAGAAAAGAGAAGGAAAAGTCTGATACAAGCAAACAACGGTCAGTTACCGCGTCTCTCGCCATCTCATGGTTTCTTTGCATCTTCAAATTATCATCTTTTCTTCTCTCTTACTTCACCTGTAACTCATTTTTTCGGTCTCCTCGATTCCAATTTTGATTTCATCCTCTCTATCCACTCTTCATTTCCTTCGGATCCAGGTATTTTCCGCTCTCTTCTTCCAGTATTAACATTTGATTTGTAACAATGGTGATAATGTTTTTAAAAGTTTCAATTTCCCTTCTTTTACTCGATGTTTATGGCAATTGACAAGTATTCCTGGATCGTCGAATGTTACTACTTATTCTTGGTTTATAATTAAATAGAGTAGATTAGTTAATTAAAACGAAGGTAAAGCGTGTATGATGTATCATCTTGTAGCCCAAGTGTATTTTCTGATGTTCAAATTTGAAAATGCCATCACATTTTGATATGGGGGTATCACGAACCTGAATTACATTTTCCGATTTCTGTGCTATATTTATGTGAGATGAACATAGTTTCACTTCTTTCCGATTGATTTATGATTTATGTTTGGTAGCCGCATTGAGAGTCGTGGTGGTGCATTATCCAACGAATTTAATGGGATGTGAAAGAAGCAGTAATGCTTTCTCAATCACTGGCAAGTCTAGCATATTTAATGATTCTGTGGTAACTTTCTCAGGTAACTATTTGATTGAAATTTAAGTTAATTCTATGGTCATGATAGGAGGGGGTATTCATTGAATCAGTGCTACTTTGTTCAGTGCCAGGACTATGAATTGTTTTATTCTGATGAGATAAAGTATGTATTCTGGCCGTAGCATGGTTTCTGTAATGATAAGAGAAATTTTGCGGCATTGCTTGTACAACAACTTTGTGTGGAGAAAATTGCTGTTGGCTAGTATTTTAACAACAGCAACTGGGATTTTCATGTTATCTTTCATATTTACTTATCCACTGAAGCTGTGGTTACAATCATCACCTGAAATTGTTTTGTCATACCCATCCTTCAATGATAGCTTGCAGTTGAGGGAGATTGTAACCGAGGAAAGACTTGTACAATTTCAAACTGTTCCTGCTTCCCCTAATATTGCAGTGAATTCTACAGTGCCATCTAGGGAAGCTAGTGCCCCAGTCATAAAAGAGAGAGATTCTGTAACCGAAAAGAGAAGGGAAAACTTTAAGGTTTATAATGATACAAAGGCTGTATCTTCTGTGCCACAGCGCGTTGTTCCACCACGTCAGTTGCAGGTTAAGTATTGTTAAATTGACCTTACATTTTTGTTTCTTGTGAATATAGTATGTGAACTCTTACAAATGATCATTTTCCTGTTTCATAACTTCAGAAATATATTTGGTCCTTGTCACCAAATGATGCCCTTTTATATGCTAGAAAAGAGATTGAGCATGCCCCAGTGGTAAAAGATGATCCTTATCTGTATGCACCCCTATTTCGGAATCTTTCCGTTTTCAAGAGGTATATTTCATAAATTTCCCAATCATTTCCTTGTGTATGCTCAATTTTTAATTAATCTCCGCATTATGATAATCAATGAATCAGAGGTAGGTAAAGTTACACTTTCAATTTAAGGTGGATAACTTTACTTCATTTTGAATTGGATAACTATTAGGTTATTTGGTTTTTCTCTTCAAATAATTACTAAAGCCTCATATATGCTTATATATTAGCTGTTGCCTAGGATTGGTCATTATCTCGCTCCCCTGTGGGTTTAGAACTACAAGAGAGTCCCAGGGTGCTCTCATCAATTTGGTGGTCTTTGACTTCTTGATATTTAATTAACAGCTATTTTTTTATAACAGCTTCGTCTAAAGTCGATAATTGGCATTCGACTGCTGCATCTCAAGTAAATATATTTTTTATTCAGTCATCTTGTCAATGGATAGTTAAGCTCCTCAACCAAATTATATAATGGAATAAAACATGCGTGAATTGTTTGTCAACATCCCATTTCAGGTTCAGGTTTGGTTGATGGTGTATCTATATCCTTAAGTTACCAGTTGCTTCATGTCTTCTTCTAGTGCGTTCTCAGTTTGATGATTGAAGCGTATACTAGCAGAAGTTACTTTAGTTCCTCCCTGTTAAAAATGCATTTTGTGTGCCTGTGAAGTAGACGTGTATTTATATAGAAGTCAATAGGAAAACCAGATTAAGCACGTTGCGCTATCAGTCAAATTTGGTAGCAAAGATTTTGATCTGTTTCATAGCATGGTGTATAAATCACCGGCTCATACCATATGAACTCCTTACATAGACTTTAGCTTTGACCAGCATACTTTCAGCTGAATTAACACATTACTTTATCATGGATGCCTACTAATAAATGAAATATTTTAACTTCAGTTACTGAGCAAAAACATGCCTTTTAGTTCATAAAGCTTGTATTGAAATTTCCCAGTTCTAGCGTTTTTATGGTATAATGCCATTACAGCTTTCTACTTTGCTACATCCTCCAGAAGTATAATATCCAAGTCATCTAATAAGGCCTTTTCTGTGTCAATAATATTAAGGCCTGAATCCCATTCTTAAAATTATGTGATCTATATGGCCAAGTCTTGTAACATTTTAGCAGTAGGATAAAAAAACTTGACAAGCCTCCAATTTCTCAAGAAAATTGTTTCTTAAGGATGTTTTTTTGTAAGAAATGTGCCTCTGAGACTTGCGTATGCACTTACATAAAAACAACCATTAGATAATAGGAAAAAATCACTTCATTGATTATTGATTACAATATAGGTTATTCTAATTAATACAGATAAGTTTCATTATCATGTGTAAATGTTTAACTTCTTCAATTACGATAAGTCATTAACAGTATTTTGCTTATCCTTAAATTTTACTTTAATGCTTAAATCCATATTTTCTCTCAGTGCAAAATGTTCACTGCATTGCTGTGATTGATTCTTTGCCTGAAATTAGGACCTATGAGTTGATGGAACTAATCCTCAAAGTTTACATTTACTCTGATGGGAAGCGACCCATCTTTCGTCACCCTCGTCTGCAGGGGATTTATGCTTCTGAAGGATGGTTTATGAAGTTCATGCTATCAAGCAAAGAGTTCGTTACAAGGGATCCGGAAAAAGCCAACTTATATTATCTTCCATACAGTGCACACCAGTTAGAGCGGGCACTTTATGTGCCTAAAATGCATGACTTGAGACCATTGTCAATATTTTTGAGAGATTATGTAAATATGATTTCTGCAAAGTATCCCTTCTGGAACCGCTCACAAGGGAGGGATCATTTTCTTGTAGCCTGCCACGATTGGGTAAGCTAGCCTTTTATTCTATTAATTTATAATAATTGTCTGGACATTTCTGCTTTTTATTTTGTTGAAGAGAGTTATGAATGCTTGGTAATGACTTTCCTTATAGGCCGTTCTTTCAATGCTCTTATTCTGCCTATAATCTGGATGCCAGGTCATAAGATACAGAATAGTTGCTTCATTGTTCCCTTGATTTGATTTGCCCATAAACTTTATTTTGTAAATCATATTCCCAGTGAATTTAATTGTTTTTGAATCTGGGATCAGACACGTGTCTTGATTCCTTTAACCTTAAATTACCTTGCTTCTCTCTTCCTAGAATTTTTTTCTCCTGTACCTATTTTGCTAGGAGTTAACATGAACTCAATGTGGAGAATCCTCGACTTTTAACATAGAAATAGGCCACCGACAGTCTACTCTTACTGCAAAAAAATAAGACCAAATCATGACATGATAATTTTATTCAAAATATGAATTTAATGATGTAAAACAGAGCAGCAGCCCATTGAAATCCTAATGCAACAACTACTCTAGTTTTACTCTAGGGTTGGCTGATGTTAGGCCTGCTATGGGGTCAGTACCGCTGGCGCTGTTCTTTTTTGAAGAATCTTCGGTGTTTCCTATAAAATCAATCACAATAATTCCAAAGTAGCCTAGTGCTTTCAGAATCTTTTTCTGACTAGATTCCTTTGAATTCAGTGGAACCATATTCATGTTAGCTTACCAAACTTTCCTCTCTTATTTCACAGGGTCCGTACACTTTGACTATGCACAATGAACTAGCAAAAAACACAATCAAAGCACTGTGCAATGCTGATGTATCCGAAGGCATATTTAACCCTAACAATGACATTTCCCTCCCCGAAACATCAATTAGGACTCCTAGAAAACCGCTCAGACTCATTGGTGGTGGAATAAGAGTATCACAGCGGCCAATCCTCGCCTTTTTTGCCGGAAATATGCACGGTAGGGTAAGACCAAAGCTTCTAAAGTACTGGAAAAACAAAGACCAAGACATGAGGATTTACGGTATTCTCCCTTCGAGAATATCTCGAAACTTGTCCTATGTTCAACACATGAAATCAAGTAGATTTTGTTTATGTCCAATGGGGTACGAGGTGAATAGCCCCCGAATTGTCGAGGCCATATATTACGAGTGCATCCCAGTAATAATTGCAGATAATTTCGTTCTCCCATTTAGCGATGTATTAGATTGGAGCGCTTTTTCCCTCGTTGTGGCCGAGAAGGATATCCCTAAACTAAAGGAAATTCTGTTGGCTATCCCATTGAGAAAATACCTCAGAATGCTAACTAATTTAAAAATGCTGCAGAAACATTTTCTTTGGAATCCAACACCTATCAAATATGATTTATTCCACATGATTCTGCATTCTATCTGGTTTAGCAGACTCAACCAAATTCAAATTTCAGACACATAACAACGTCTATTCGGCGTTCCTGAGAGTCGAGACATTCTGTCTAACTATCGTTGGCATTGAATTAAAGGTACAGGTACGTATTTTATTCTCTTTTGCATGTTTTTGGGCAGAATTTAATAGATTAGACTTTTAGTTCAATTCAAGATTTCTCTTTTTGATGAAATGTGAATCTGCCAAACCAGGGCTGCTACTTGTTTTTAATGATGATGTAATATCAGCAATTATTGGACACAAACAAAGAGACAGAGACAGAGAGAGAGAGAGAAGGGAGTTTAGTATCTTTTAGTTGAAAAAGATAGGTGCTGTTTATACCCTTTGATAATACAGACAAGAAGTAGAAAGAGAGAGGATTCATTGGGTAATTTGGTTCTATCAATCTCATCTAACTTTCATTGTGCAAAATTGTCCTTTAGAAGCCCTCGTGATAAATGGGGTAACTTTTCATTGTGTTCTCCATTTCAAAAGTCTCTGGTTTGTTGGATTTTTCTGTTTATACTGTAAAAACCCTTGACACTGTTTTAAGGTGCATAGAAAAGCTATACATAATTTATTTTAGTTAACTCGCTTTAATTATTTTTAATGATAATATCGAATTTTTTTAAATAGTTCACAGTCAAAATTAGCCCGCAAAACACCTCAGAGGACCTAGTAAACCCACAAGTAAAACTCATCTGGTTCACCAGAGCTTTGTTCCGACCACGTCCAAATTCGACCTGAGTCGCGCACCTGGATGTGGTGGGTGCGTCTCCCAATAAGGATTTTCTTCATTCACTAGGGCTCGACTTCAAGACCTTACTTAAGCGATACCCACTTGGACCAACCCGTATCGGTAGAATTCGTTTACCTTGTTAAAGTGAAATGTAGACATATATTAGAACAAATCTAATTTGATATTGCAAAGTTTGATAACACCAAATTGATAATTTTTAACTACGGTAAAACTTCATTAAATTAATACTCGATAAATTAATAACCTCGATAAAATTAATAATTTGTCTAGTCCCAACTTGGGACCAGTACAAAATTGGACTCCAATAGATAAAATAATAAGATAATAACTTTTTTTAAAATATCAGTTTATATATATTGGTCCGGACGAAACTATAAATTAATAATTACTAAAAGATTCTAATTTCTAAGATTGTCTAGTAAAAGATGAATCTATAGTCACTTATTTTTTTGTTGAACTTCAAATCTATATTGAATTAATTTTTAAATCTCCTCATTGCACTTAAGAGTTGGGGCATTATCTTCTCGTATTGCAACAAAAAGTTGTGAAGATTTCTCGTATTTACTGTGTCGAAAGTAATTTGCTATGGCCTCTTGAACACCTTTTAGTTTAGGAGCCATAGTTGATAGGATTTTAAAAATTTTCAATGGACATTTTATAGTGATTAATTTCTAACCATGTTTAATGTACATGGAGAAGAAATGTGTATTGAAATTTGTTTTTGTAATTTATTTTTTGGTACTATGAACTATCTTTTTACTTATTAAAAATAATGAACTTGGCAAATTTAATTAACTTGTGAATGTATATTGGACTTAAAAATTTAAAGGTCATGTGTAAAAATTGTTTAAATTAATAAATTATTAATTTATTAATATAATAATATCTCGCTAAATTAATGAAATATCTCGGTCCCAACATTATTAATTTGTAAAGATTTCAATGCAGGTGTATTTTATCATGTTGCTTTGCTTTTTATCTTTATTTATTATTTAACTATCACAGCCCAATAATAATAATAATAATAATAAGATGATTCCTACAAGTTAAATTGAGAGATGTCGGTTTCTTGAGGTGCATTGAAATTTGGTCTATGAGCAGAATTTTATGGTCCTTTTCTCGTAATATAATATGTATTATTGGTTTGGTTGAATTAGAAATTGGTAATTAAAAAACTGAATTATCAAACCTTAATTATTCTTAATTATCTGCCTAACAGCTATAATTGTCCAAGCAAGGACAAGTCAAAAATATTGTATAATATTAGCAACTTGAACTTTGTAATGTGTAACAAGCTACCGTTTTTGAGTGGTGAATCAATTTCTGTAATACTAGTAACCAGAAATTTTGATTGATTTGAAGATCTTATAATGGAATATAATACTGGCATAAGGGGATTAAATCATGGAATTTGGTGACAGTCAAATAAAGTAAAAGGGTAATACGAAGAAATAAAGCATGAAAGATTGGCACGTGCTTCAAAAACGTGGGAGAAATATGGAGAGGATGTCGTTTTGTGAATTTGGCATTTCCTCGTGTCGTTTTGTTGGGCCGCATCACATGATCCCACACTGTTGGAAACCTGGTTTTCACACCCCGTTTCTAAGCTTGTCTTGACCCTTGTCATAGAAAAGAACAAACTCATTCTATTTACATAACATGCAAAATTTCTCTTCCAGCCTAATATTTTTTATCACTATAAACTTGTGAGACTGGGACACCTATAACACATGAATTCGGGATCCCCACATTGCATCTTAGAGGGTATTTATATAGCCATGCAGAGCACCAGATCTTTTATGTCATTTCCGTTAGATAATCGATATAATCACTTTTACTGTTGTAATATAAAAAATGACTACGCATCAAAAAAAAAATACAAACTCTTTAATTCTTTATACATTTTCTCCATCTTAAAATACCATTTAAATCTAGCTCATTAAAATTTTACTTAATGTTTTAAAAACATTATCAATCTAGTTGTTGTTATTCAAATTGCAATTCTTGTGAAATTATGACTTGAATGGCTAGTAATCATTGGGAGTGAACTCATTGCAACCTAATTATCTATAATGTTTCAAACATCTTATCATTGCATGCATCACCTAAATCCTATGCAAACCCATCATTTCGCTTCAATTATTTATCCATTTTCATGTTTGTTCACTGATATTGTTCCGTACAAATTATATTTCATATTTGTTTGTGCACCTAAATAGTAAGAGACTCTGTAGTGTAGTTAACTCTATTTACAATATTTACAATACATATTAAATATGTGGAATAAAATTTATTCGTCTTTTATTAAACATGTTTGTAGAATGAGGTGTGAAGCTAGATACATTAACTTATAAATAGGAGTAAGAAGCTCTAACAGTGAACTTTCAATAAAAATATTTATTGTGTACGAAAAAAAACTAGGTTTTCATTTTTTTTCTTTATATTCTTTTAACACTAAATTCTATTGACTTATGTTCAATTAAAATCACACACATTACGTCTATAACTACTATAACTAATGAGATAATTGCAACTAATCAGTTTGATTTAAAATGCATGATTATTTCATTTACATATAAAATTACTCTAATTTAACTATTCAAACATAGGATATTATTATGCGCATGTTTGACAAGGTAAAAACAATAGTAAGAAATATAAAATATAAATTCAAATAATTTATAGCTCTATTTTAATTAATTTAGAGGTACACAACCAATTAAGTCCTCAGTTAAGGGCTCAATATGTATCTTATAGCAGATCTAAATTGTAACATGTGTGATAAATAAATAAAATATAAGCTAAACATGCGAAAAAAAAAACAAATGAAAAACAACCTATATGTATACATATATAGTAACACTATCCATATAGTGTCCGATTTAGGTAATTGAAATAGAGTATATAATTTTTATTAAGTCTGATACATTCAGATCCCCCTAAACTTGTCCCTTATAGCCCCTCGCCAAAATAGAAAATCGAAAAGTTTAATTACTGAATCAATAGTATATTGACTTTTATGTATATAGAAGGAAGAAACATAATTGAACACTATATAAATAAACAACCAAGCGTGGGTACATATCCAGCATAATTGAACTATTGAATATCACCATCTTTCTTTCTTATTTAAATTCAAAACTTGGTATACTGACGTTTGTTTTGTTCCTTTATGGCAAATTGGCAATAATGCATCTCCCCACTGCATTATTGCACATGGCATTTTTTCTTTTATTTTTGGAGATAGTTTATTATTTTCATTTGTCATATAGGTGTGCTTTAATTTCGTTTGTATTTTCCTCCAATTAATTTATTGCGACCATTGGTATAAGCTCACATGGCTATACAGTCAAGTTTTTTTTTTCTCTGAGAAAGTACATTTTGGTTTGTTTGATTTATGGGTAGCTGTAGTTAATCAGCTTAATTCGGAGGACAACCATCTGATTCGGGGTTCTAATTTCATGGTCTTTTTAAATTAAGAAAGAACCATATATACTACAAAAAGAATCACGAAACCAAACAAGATATTATATCAAACAACCAACCAACAACTAAGTCTTAAATCTCACGCTAGGTGGGGTCGGCTATATGGATCTTTTGACGCTATGAAGCTTTATAAAAAACAAACGTTCATCCATACCTAGCAAACACATATCTTTCAAAATAATTTCTCTCCAAGTAATCTTAGGTCTACCTCTCTCTACCTTACAATATATATCCTTAAGTTCTCACATTTTCTAACTGGAGCATCTATTGGTCTACGTATACCACCTTAGTCTTCCTTCTCTCGATTTATCCTCAGCATGTGTCACACCGGCCTTTTGGCGGATGCACTCAATTTTAATTCGATCCATCCTTGTATGATCCCTCATCCACCTAAGCATCATCATTTCGACCACATTCATCATTTGAATATGTTGTAAAAAAAAAAGTATACGCAATATCAATAATTTTGATTGAAAAGACTTAAAAATTGATAAAGGGCAAATGCAAAATATAGAGAGGTATAAATTAGGTTTTTAAAACACATAGAGGTAGTTTATTATGTCAAACCTGAAGGATGTTATAGTTATTTACCCTTAGAAAATTCATATAATCAACTTTATCTCCCTGAGATTCCAGACTTAGTCGGTTGGTAGTGTAGTTTTTACTCAATTTTGAAATGTAATGGAAACACATGGAAAATAATCTGGTAAATTTTATACAGGGATCGGGTATTTGATACCCCTTCCGTTAGATGCTTGACATGTATGCAATTTTTATTATTGTAATATATAAACTGCATATGTGTCAAGCATCCAACGGAAGGGGTATTAAATACCTGGTCCTGTATAAAAGAACTCAAATAATCTTCTATTATTCTACAATTAACTCTAAAGTGTAAAATTTTATAAACATACCAAACGATTTAGTTGGTTTTCGAAAGGAGGATTATATGGCAAATCCCAATTTCTGTCAAAAAAAATCCTAATGCAGTGAGGGTATTTTGTCTTTCCACATCTTTAACCTTTTGTGTTAGTACCCTCTTTCATTTAAATTATTTTTTGTTATCTCGTTTTCTCGTCCACATCCGAGAGGTTATCACTTTTTTTGGTGCCGAAGATAAGTAAGTTTACTCAGACTCGCCACACCATTGAATTGAAAGATTGGTCAAAGAGAGTGACATCACGATGCAATTCTCAGAATATAGATGGTTGACTTGCCCAAGATTGAAATCTGCAAGAAAAAAAATTAGGTTAGAGTGAGTAGACCGAGTTGGAGCCTGTGTGATGCATAAGTTAGCAAAGAGTAGAGAGAATGAGGTTATTCAGGGTTTAGGGTTTTGAGGATGATGAGATAGCTTATTCAGTGTTATCTTCATCTATATAGAATAGTTTGTCTCCTAATTAGTCTCGGAGTATATATCCTTATTGAGTGTGGAATCCTTGGGAGCCAAATTGGACAGTTCTTCCTGTATAGGAGTAACATTCCCGTTTATTTGAATAGGAAAGGAGATGGAAGAGAATTCATCTTCTTAAGTACTAGTGAAGACGCTGGGACTTTTGTTATAATACAACCAAATTCTCAATTATATTATACTACTGAGACTTTTGTTGAACCTAAGAGAAGTATTTTTATTTAATGTAAAAGTCAAGTTGAGTGACGCCTAATGTGAAAATATCATACATTGGACGCCACCATGTAATTCGTGGATTCATATTTAATTATTAAAGTTCAATATGAATTAGGTACATTTTATTTATTTTCAACATAAAAGTAAATGAAGGTGACCATTTTTATATACGGCTATAAATCATCGTCTATTTAGTACGTAGCGCCAAGACATGCTACTCCAATTTGGGAAAATTCAAACAAGTAAATATATCCTTGCGTGTCGCAATGTGTATTGAATATCTTTTTTCATGTCAAATGATTCGATCATCAATAACTATATAGTTTCCCTTAGCTCCTTAAATTTTCATGGAATTCACAATTTAATCACGTTGTTTTTCCCAACATGTTAAGTACATTTGGTATGATAATTTTCATCCGAAACTTATCATTTTTTTCTCGCGACATAATTCATATAAATATAAATATAATCATATTTTTGATTCAATCCCGTGTATTCTCAGAAACTTTTCAAGAGTCATTTTAGAGAAACTATTATCCACGTGGGTTAAAAGCATTATATCTCGTGCAATATCATGCTACTTTGAAAGAGAAATAACTAACTTACATCTGAATTGTCTATTTATACTACTAATTGAAATGATCTAGAACTAAGTAAATGAAACTCAATTACATCCAAATGTAAACTAATACAAATTAATACACAGTTTAACAAAAAAATTGCATCTAATATGCCAAAAGTTCGATCAACACAAAAGTACATCTAGATAAAAAAAAATTGAATCTAATATGCCAGAAATTGTATCTAATGTGCTTTAAAATTGTATCTAATTGCTTTAATTTTTAGGTTATTATTATCTAGATTAAAGGATGCACGTAGTATCTAAATTCAATAAGACTCAAACAGTTAACCTTCTTTATTGAGAAGTGAAATCAAATATTAAATTGATAAAGAACAAATACTCCACTTGATCTTAGCCAAAAGGCCGAAAAAGACATTATTGAGAAGAGATATATTTAATTGTCACAAGACTATAATTAAGAAGTATGAGATTTTGTTTTGCTTAATATCAAGAAATTAATATTAAAAAGCAACTTATTTATTAAATTAATTAAAAAGATTAAGTTAGTTACATATAAAATACACAGTTGCTTTTTATTAAAAGAAATACGAGGAGAAAAGAACAAATACGCCAATTTATTGAACATTATCATCTATTCTGGTGAGGCAACGATTTTCATCAAGTTCAAGAAATTCATTGACCCAACCCAAATCAAAAGATCCATGGGTTGAAAAATCAAACATCTCATCTACATCAAAACTAATATCCGGCAAGCCCAAGCCGGCACAGTCGTTGTTTCCCAGCTCCTCCATAGCGTCACCGCTCTCACTGCTCTTCCTGGGAACAGTCTCCAGCAGTGTTGAAGACTCTGGCGTTTTCTCCTTTTTATTTATTTTTTTGCTCAAATGAGAGTTCCAGTAATTCTTTATTTCATTGTCTGTTCGTCCTGGAAGTCTCCCGGCTATCAATGACCATCTGCACGTCACATTGCAGTTATTAGTATATTAGCTAGCTTACAGTAAAATCAACACTATATGATTTTAATGTCAATTTTATACATAGATTTATTTTCTTTGTTTTTTTCTGTGAAATATAACATTTTCTTGTATACAATGAAGAATGAGACCTGTTGCCAAGTAGTCTATGAAGTCTAAGAATCAAGTCTTCTTCTTCATCTGAAATGTTGCCTCTCTTGATATTCGGTCTCAAATAGTTCAACCATCTCAATCTGCAACTCTTCCCGCATCTCTTCAAACCTGAATTAAACAAGAATAAATAAAAGAATTTAAAAAACCAAAATAAATAACTGTTTTTTAGTAAAGAATTGAAGTAGTAATAAACAAAGGGTAATTATAAATAAATAAATAAATAAAAATCAACCTGCTTTCATAGCTACAGTTTTCCATCTCTTGGCACCATGAACTTCAATGTACTGAGCAAGTTTCTTGTCTTCTTCAGAAGTCCAGGCTCCTTTGTTCATCACTGTCTTACTGGAAGTAGAAGTATTACTGTTTCTTGGAGCCATAGACAGAGAGACAAGTGTTTGTGGTGTGTTTACGTGTCAGAACAGTTAGTTATAAGTTGAGTTAATCTAGGTTAATTATATGAATGAGAGGGCACATGGAAGAGGTTGAGTTGAGAGAAAGGGAAGTAGAGTTTGTTTATATATACACATAGAGAAAAGTGTCTGAAAGAAAAAAAATGGAAGATTTTAATCTATCTAACCTTCCAACAGGGATGAAATTGAAGGAATGGAGGACCCAACTACCAGTTATAGAACCTGTAAGAAGGGGAAGTAGAGTACTGTGGGATTATTTAATACTATAATTAATTATTTTAACCATTACTAGTTTATTATAATTAGTCAATGATCTACTCCGTTGATTTAATTTATGATTTGGTTCGAATTTTGAGAGCATAGCGATTTATTATGGAAAGCAAATTAAAGGTGTTTTAGTACAATAATTTGAGACACCCTTTTCCTATTTTTGGTCCCTTGTGTCTTAAATGATTCATGAGGATAAGTTGAAATGGTAGGGCAAATGAACATTTTCCAAACAAGATGCTTAATATCAAGCAACCAATGATGTTTTTATACAAAAGTCGCATCACTGATAAAAAACAATTATCACTTTATTCATTACTACACTACAAAACTATGCTGTTTTTTGCTATATAAGATACCACGGCCAGTGCTGGAGTAGGTTCCCACAAGAATCAATAAATTCAGTTCAATTCAACCTATTTCAGTTCAGTTCAATTTAATCAATTTTAATTCGATTCAGCTTTAAAAAATTGAAAAGAATAGTGCCTTGAGATTGACTTGCCCAAGCCGGCAAATATGGTAAAAATAACTTTTAGTGAAAATCTATCCCGTAGAGAAATTATTACACCCCCAATAAATGCTAATATAAAGATACACAGTTAGAGAGATTCAATTTAACGCCAAAACCTTACAATTATACACTCCTGAAATAAATTTGGTTGTAATCTTTAACATCTTATTTGTTTAAACAGAATGGGACTGAAATAAACTGAAATGGATTGAACTGGATTCCATCTCAAATGAATACCGTCAAAATCCATTAAATATAATTTTATCCACCATCGCAATTTCGTTGGATATCTTTTGATTCACCAGTGTTTTGGCCAAAAATGAAATTTTTTCTTCAAACTTATAAATATACTCAAATTGGACATAAAATTAAATGATTTAAATGTGTCTTTTAACTGTTAGGTCTAATAATAGATTACGAGAAAAGATAATATCAGTAGAATAAAAAGACACAAAGATTTTTACGTGGAAACCCCAAATGAATTAGGGAAAAATCACGGGACAAACTCCAAATAATTCTCCACTATAAAATAATAGTAGGTACACCAAGAGATTACAAAATAGTGGCACATAAGTGTTTTCCAAAATCTCACTATTTTCTCTCTTACCCAACTCTCAGGAACCTCTTTCCTAAGTTTATATGCACAGATTATATTCTTATATCTGTGCTTTTTTCAATCTCAATCTGTCTCTCAAATGAGGCAGAATGCCTCTCTATTTATAGGATTGAAGACGCGTGAAATGGTTGTCTTTCAATTCCTTTAATTACGCCACCAATCACCACCGAATTCGGCCACCTCCTTTTTTGTATTTTTCTTCTTTTTCTTTTTCCTTTTTTAATTATTTCAGTGGGTCCCACATTTAAAGGGACACCCCTCAACAAATCTCCCCCTCCCGACTACATTGTGGGACTCTCCATCCCGGTTGCTTTGACACACTGATCAAACTTTTCTTTTGGAACGACCTTTGTCAGCATATCGACAGCATTGTTGTTTGTATGAATCTTCTGCAACTTGAACTCTTTTTCTTCAATGGCAAGTCTGAGCCAATGATACCTTACGTCAATATATTTTGTCCGCGCATGATACATAGTATTCTTGCTCAAGTCTAGTGCACTTTGACTATCACAATAAACTATGTAGTCTTCTTCTTGCACACCCAATTCTTGAAAAAATCGCTTTAACCAAAGCATTTCCTTTCCTGCTTCTGTTGCTGCAACGTACTCTACTTCAGTTGTTGATAATGAAACACACTTTTGTAACCGTGACTGCCATGAAATAGCTCCCCCTAAGAATGTAAATAAGTAACCTGATGTAGATTTTCTTTCATCAAGGTCACCAGCCATATCTGCATCTGTGTAACCAACAAGTGTTGGCTTTCTACCTCCAAAGGTTAAACATAACTTTGAAGTTCTTCTCAGGTATCTAAAGATCCATTTAACTGCTTCCCAATGTGTCTTCTGGAGATTTGACAGGAATCTACTCACAACTCCAACTGCATTAGCGATGTCTGGTCTCTTACACACCATTGCATACATTAAACTGCCGACCGCTGAAGAGTATGGAACATTTGACATATCTTCTTTATTTTTCTCTGTTGATGGGAAGGTTTCTTACTCAACTTGAAATGAGCGGCAAGTGGAGTGCTAACTGGTTTAGCATTCTTCATGTTGAACCTTTCTAGTACCTGCTCAATATATTTTTCTTGCGATAACCACAGCCTGCTGGACCTTTGATCTCGGGTAATCTCCATTCCAAGAATTCGCCTTGTCGGTCCCAAATCCTTCATGTCAAATGCCTTAGACAAATCACCATTCAACTTACTAATCATTTTGGCATCTGGCCCAACGATTAGCATATCATCAACATATAAAAGAAGAATGATAAATTTTCCATCAGGGAGTTTCTGGACATATACACATGGATCAGCTTCTGTCCTCTTGTATCCTTGATTCACCATGAAGGAATCAAACTTTTTATATCATTGTCGCGGGGCTTGTTTTAACCCATACAAACTTTTCTTCAGGTGACAAACCATGTCCTCCTTTCCCTTGACCTTGAAACCTTCTGGTTGTTCCATATAAATTTCTTCTTCTAAATCTCCATGCAAGAACGCGGTCTTTACATCAAGCTGTTCTAACTCAAGGTTCAAGCTGGCCACAAGACCTAGCACAACTAGAATGAAACTCATTTTCACAACTGGTGAAAAAATCTCGTCAAAGTCGATACCTTTCTTTTGAGTAAAGCCTTTGACAACCAATCGAGCTTTGAATCTCACTAGGTTTCCGTCATCTTTCTTCAGCTTGTACACCCATTTGTTCTTGAGTATTCTCTTCCCTTTATGAAGTTTCACCAGCTCGTACGTGTCATTCTTCTTCAAAGAATTCATCTTCTCCTGCATGGCCTTCATCCAATAATCTTTATCATTACAAGATTGCACATCTTGGAAGCTTTCAGGCTCCACTCATCAGTGATGAAAATATAATCAGAACTGGAATATTTTGTAGATGGTTGGTGTTCTCTGATTGACCTCGTTAATTGAGGTTCTTCTTCTGGTAGAATGGGGTTCTCTGGCTCCCCCTGCTCAATACCCTCTTCATTCATATCTTTATCTACAATCGTATCTTGATCCCTCACAACTGGCTCTTCTTCTCTATCTTGTTCTGATTGATGCATTCTTCTTTCTGTAGCATCATTTGATAGAATGCTCTTTGGTGTTATATCGATAACACCGTCACTTGTAGATCTTTCACTGATGATATCATTCTCGTGAAATACAACATCTCGGCTCCGTACAATTTTCTTTTTCACTAGATCCCATAATCTATAGCCGAACTCTTCATCTCCATAACCAATAAAAGTGCAAGGAACTGATTTATCATCAAGCTTTAGCCTTTGCTCTTTAGGAACATGCATAAATGCCTTACAGCCAAATACCCTCAAGTGAGAGTATGAGATATTTCTACCTGTACAGGCCCTCTCTGGAATATCAAAATCCAAAGGTGCTGAAGGTAGTCGGTTGATAAGATAGACAGCAGTATTGACAGCTTCTCCCCAAAATAACTTAGGTAAGTTAGCTATTTTGAGCATGGATCTAACTCTTTCGACAATGGTACGATTCATTCGTTCAGCAATGCCATTGTGTTGAGGTTTACCAGGAACTGTCTTTTCATGCCTGATACCATGTTGACTATAATAATCCTTGAACTCCTTGGAGATATACTCACCACCATTATCTGTGTGTAAACACTTCAATGGCACTCCAATCTCCCTTTCCACCATTGCATAGAATTGTTGAAAGTGCTTGAATACTTGATCCTTTGTGCGCAGCAAATAAATCCATGTCTTCCTTGAGAAATCATCAATGAAGGTAAGAAAGTATCTTCTTCCTCCAATGGATTCTGTATCCATGGGACCACAAACGTCAGAGTGTACCAACTCTAACTTATTATTTCTCCTTCTAGACCTTTTCTGAAATGAAACTCGATGTTGCTTCCCAAATAAACAGTGATCACACGGGTTAATTTTTCCTTTGGCTAATGAGATGAGGGACTTCTTAGCTAGTATATTCAACCCTTTCTCACTAACATGCGCCATTTGCCTATGCCATAAATTTGGTGAAGCATCATCTCCAACTGTATTCAGTTGACCCGCACATATTGTTGCGTGCGTTTTATATAGCGAGCAACACAATCTTCCTTTCGCCACCACCAACGATCCTTTGGTGAGTTTCCAATTTCCATTGCCTGTATGATTATGATAACCTTCCTTATCTAATACACTAACAGACAACAGGTTCAACCAAAGATCTGGAATGTGTCACACATTTTTAAGTGTTAATGTGCATCCGACACTTGTCTTCATGCAGATATCACCGATTCCCACCATTTGCGAGACACTATTATTTCCCATTTTAATAGTACTATAATCACCGGCTTTATATGTTAAGAAGTATTCCCTTTCTGGAACACAGTGGTATGAGGCACCAGAATCTACAATCCACTTGGAATCTACATCTCCAATATGACAACAATCTACATCATGAGATACTAAAGCCACCTCTCCATCTTCTTTTATGACTGTAGCAGACATATTTTTGTCATTATCATGACTTCGGTTTGCATTCTCTTGTTTAAAGAAACGGTAGTTCCTTTTGAGATGACCCTGCTTTCTATAGTGGTAGCATGACCTCTTCTCCCGGGACTTGGATCTATCTTTCGATTTTCCATTCCCATGACCTCTACTCTTGCTTCGACCCCTGTTTTCCGTGACAAGGGCTTGTGAACTGGTACTGGCAACGTCTCTTCTACGAAGTTCTTCATTAAGTAGGCTATTCTTTACCATAGCCATTATTACCACACCATTTGCAGCTGAGTTACTCAGTGATACAACAAGAGTATCCCAGCTATCTGGTAGAGTTCCCATCAAAAGACATGCTTGCATCTCATCATCCAAGGACATAACGGTGACTGCTAACTCACTTATGAATCCTTCAAAGTCGTTCAGGTGTTGTGTGATTGATCGTCCCTCTGTCAGTTTCAAGTTTATGACTTTGCGAATCATGAACACTTTTCCTTGAGCATTTTTAGCGTCGTACATATCCTCTAGCTTCTTCCAGAGAACTTTGGGATCTGTTTCATTCTTCGCATGGTTGTACAGGCTAGCATCTATCCATTGGCGTACTATACCCAATGTCTGCTTCTTCATTTTTATCCACTGCTGTTCTTTCATATCTTTTGGCTTTGTGTCGTCATCCTCAATTGGATCATACAAATTTTTGCAATTGAGGTAGTCCTCCATTCTGGATTTCTACATAGAATAATTTGTATCCGTCAATTTGATCATTACACCATCATTCGTCATGTCGAAAATTTAAAAATGGCAAAATTTTACTATTCACATAAATAGTGATTGTATATGTGAATAGTATCGTATACCTAAATAATACTTGTATATTGGAATAGTAACAGTATGACTCCCGTATACTTAAATAATACTATTCATAAGATGGCCGAATATGAATAGTATTATATATGAATATTATTATTTAAGTTATTATTTTACTATTCACTCAAATTGAGTATCTGCGACGGTTTTTCGAGCGGATTGCGCCACCGGATTTATCGTAATTTTCTCGTCATTGTGGTATATTTATTTTTGAAAAATATATCCACAGATTTTATTGGTAAAACAACCTGACTCTGATACCACTTGTTAGGCTTAATAATAGATTACGAGAAAAGATAATAGCAGCAAAATAAAAAGACACAAAGATTTTTACGTGGAAACCCCAAATGAATTAGGGAAAAACCACGAGGACAAACTCCAAATAATTCTCCACTATAAAATAATAGTAGGTACACCAAGTGAATATAAAATAGTGGCACACAAGTGTTTCCCAAAACCACAATATTTTCTCTCTTACCCAACTCTTAGGAACCCCTTTCTTAAGTTTATGTGCTTTTTTCAATCTCAATCTATCTCTCAAATAAGGCAGAATGCCTCTCTATTTATAGGAATTGAAGACGCGTGAAATGACTGTCTTTCAATTCCTTTAATTACGCCACCAATCACCACCGAATTCGGTCACCTCCTTTTTTATATTTTTCTTCTTTTTCTTTTTTTTTTTAATTATTTCAATGGATCCTATAATTAAAGGGACACCATTCAATATTTACTTCATTGTAAAAACAATATTGCCACCCCGATCTACAAATTTGGCAAAAAATTGCCCTTTCATTCCAAAAAAAAAATACTGCCACTGTTGAATTTTCTCCCTTGCTGGAAATGAGACACAATACATTGAATCCCTAGCAACTTTATCGTCACAACTCAAAAGAGTTAGCTTTTGACATCCCACCGTGGTCTTTGGGGCAAAAAAAACTTCGTTTTATTATGATTTAAATGTTGGTGGCTTTTACTAAAAAGGTGTTGGTCCTAGTGATAAAAAATTGTTATTTAAATTTCAAAGGTCAAGAGTTTAATCCTTAAAAAAAGCATTTTTTGAAAGACTTTTGGCTTTAACCATACCTGAATCGGAACTGTAAGAACAAAATATTTCATAATTTTAAAAATGTAACAAAAAAAAAACGTTGGTGGCTTTTAATTTCGGAGTTTCGCCAAGAGTACCAAATTAGTTGGTATTTCATTCTTTTTTTTTAAAAAAAAAGTAGTGCTTGAGATATTAATACAAACAATTTTTCCTATTTATTTGAGATGATGGTCAAACTTAAAATTAGTAACTCATCGTTCTTCCGTAGTTTGGAAATAATAAGTCATGGATCAGTAGTTGATCCATTTGAATACATTTAATTCAAAAACTGCTTTTTAACACACAATACTTATTCTAGATTTTGTTGAAATTCAACAAATTTAAACTAAAATAAATTTTTTAGGAATGAATCCCACATCGCTCTCGAATAATCTACTGAGCTTGAATATAAAAAGATTCTTGAATGCCTTAACTTGAACGACGTATTTTAAAGCCGTGAGATAGGCTGTAAATGGCGCCAAAGCGGACAATATCATTCAAGCTGTTTGTAACAACACGTTATCATCACGATCACAATGAGGGTGTGTATTAGGAATGCATTTAATATCGCTCTCATATGATCTACTAAGCTTTAATATAAATAGAGCCATGAAGACATTAGTTTGAACAACGTACGTTGTGAGATTGGCTATAAAAGGCACCAAAACAAACAGTATTGTTCAAGCTGTTTACGGAAAAAATGAGTTTTTCTAGATTTTTTTTTTTCAAATTATGTATTACAGTAAATTAAAAAACATCTCTAACAAATTTATATTAAAACCCCAAGGCTGGTTTAGTGGGAGGAATTAGTCCATTCTTAAGCATTCATTAGGGGATCGATCCTTGGGATGTATATCGAGATTAATCTGGATGTGGACATGATTTAAAGGCGCCGTCCAAAGTTAAGACTTATCCAAGACTACCTCGTGGTGAAAAAAAAAAAAACTCTAACAAATTTGTATGGCTGATTTTGATTAAAAAATCTCTAATACTGTTTGAAAAGAACCTTTTAATAGCAGTGAGTAAAATCCTTTCTCCTTTTTAATCACTTTTCTCATGTATTATTTATTTCACAATACAAGTTTTTGCCCTTTATTTCACACTTAGCTCTATAATATAAATTTAATGTTTAAAGACACTTCATAGTTAGATTGCAACCCTTTTCTTCATCGAAAGTGTTAAGCATAGAAAAGTTAAATTATGAACCTATAATTAAATAATTATAGTACAAGATATAATTGAAACGATATTTAGAGGTTCTGAAAATTCCACGTTATTCCCATCTGATTTATTTACTACACCTCGGCGGTGAAAATTACATTTTACTCCCCCTTGTACGAAATGAAACCTATTAGTACTTGGTAAATAAATAATTTAGGAATTAAATTGGATACTTTAGTCTCCAACATTTCTGCATCAATGACAAATCAATATGTGCACATATGCACTCTGAGTGTACTTTCAACATCCTTATTCGCACAAAATTAAGAAAATAAAATGAATTTTTATTTTTAAAAATTACTTTTATTTTGTAGCCGATCCATAGGGGGGAGGTCGGTGGAAAACAGTGCCAGAGTAATGTAAAAGTAACTGTGATTTTGAAGCATTGAAATATTGGAGCCCCCTCTCATTTATTACCCAACCATTAACTGAAATAAAGAAAACGATGGATTAAACTACCTACGCCAAAACAATTACAGGCCTCAAACTTATGAGTTATTACTTCTGACTTAAAAGGTATTTATAAAAAGATTTTAATTTAAAAGTCAGATAATAAAATATTTTTCTTTTCTTATTTTTAACTTAAAAACTTCTTATAAGGAGAAAAGTAAATAGTAGGTAACTATTTTTTACTTTTCTCCTTGTAAAAAAACTTTTAAGAAATACTTAGTAAAAAAGAGAAATTTGGAGACACACCCCCTTAAATAGGCTTATCTCACTAATTCTATCCACATAACATACGTTAGAAATAAATAAGTTTAATAGAATGTGAGTCAATAAATAATAAAATGAATATATCATAGTATATCATAAGGACCATTTAGATAATATTATGCAATAAGATAAAAAAAAACCTTTAATTTTCCATGAAATTGATAGAAGTTTGGCCAAATAATTTATTGATTCCTATTCCTTTATTATACATTGTACTATTTTATTTCGTTCTTGTACTTTGAACCCTGTAATTTTAGTTGAAATAAACTCTTTAGACCTAGTTTGGTTTATGGAATTCATTTATAAATATTGCTTAGAATAAAAAAAAGAAAGAAAATCGATGATAATTTCCATGAATTCAATCCAATCGAGTTTAAATGTTTTCAATACATTCCATAAAGATATTTGAAATTTGTAAATATATGGTCTGAAATAATAAATTCTATCAAATTCAATTGCATTTCATATTTTGTCTAGGTTTACTTTATCAAAAATAAAGTGAACAAGAAAAATATCTTTGAGATGTTGATATATGCGATAAGTTGTCTGTGTAACCGAACAAATGATTTCTTTAATAAAGACGATGTGGTATGTTCAGTCGATTTTCGTGGATACATTGTAGCTGTCTCAAACTATGGATAGAGTTATCAATTCCAGTTCATAATTGATAATACCATTTAATTTTCATCCACCTCACGATTATTTAACACCATATGTGTATCTACATTTATATGTATATATTTTGCGTTATGGAGTAGGTTGTGCTAAATATTTAATTGTCTGCTGCAAGTGTGGTACTCTCTTGCAGAGATGATAGACTGCAACTTTATATTGCATGCATGCACATATCCACATGCAATCCCAGTCAAAAATAAATCAACCAATTAATAATATATCATATGGTACTCTATCATATATGCATCTTCTCCTATTGACCACTGGGAATTCTATAAATTTAAAGTATGTATAATGCTTCACTGTTTAGTTTACAAATTGGAATATATAGTTGTCAAAAATTTAATAATTTAATAATAATTATCAATTATTTAAAGTCCATACCAAGTTTTAAAGTTTTGGTGTCATGGAACCAATTTATCCAACAACTTAAACTGATAGGTTAGGCTCAATCGTAGTATATATATTATTCATGACATTCTCCCACACGCGAATGCCCCCTAGACTTTAAGCGATAACAACATAGACTCATTCCAATATGTGTTGCAATTTAATTCAACATATCGAGCCCAACCCGACAGTAAAACTACCAAGATCGTGTTGTGTAGTCGCAGATCCACAATTGAGAAAGAAGACCGCGTAATAGAAACTCAATAAAATTATAAGATGCAGATTATTTCACACAATAAATAAAACCAAGGAAACTAAAAAAAATTAAAATATAAAAGAATTGATAGGGTAGGAGAACGCTCAAAAAAAATATCTTCTTCCTCTTCCAAGCTAAATCTTATTCAAAGAAGGGAGAAGAATGAGAGAAAAATGACTAGAGTTTTTTTGTAATATTTACAAGTATCTTTATTGAGACAATCTTATTCGTAGTTTAGTCACAGTTAAGACTTCTCACCCCTCCCAACAAGTGTATTTAGTAGGATTCGAACCTTGTTCTCCTCTAACTTACTCAGCCTGTGTTGTCAACTAAATTACACCTTATTAATAAGTGACTAGAGTTTATAGTATGTTGTAAGAGTACATTGCAAATTTTCATAGTTAACGAATAAGAAAAATAATATGAATTACCGAATAGGTTAGGCGCTCGAAATTAAAAAAATTAGGGCAGAATTCAATGTTAGCAGCCGCGAATGGTTGGCACTACGAGCCAAGTTGTTAAATTAATTATAGTCTCTTATTGTTAAACTAATTAAAGCTTTTATATTTTCTTTTCCATAATATATGATAAAAAAAATTAGTTACAGATTTATACATAAATTTTTTTATTATTCGTCTGATTTATCGAAATTTTACTCCAACTAGATTCAGATCTGATTCGGATCACACACCTGGCTATGGTGGGTGAGTCTTTCAATAAAGATTTTTTGCATTCACTAAGACTCAAACTCAAGATATAAATAATATCAAATTACTTACCACTTAAACCAACCCTTATTGATAAAGATTTATACATAAATAATACTTTAGCATCAGGACCCCATTATCATAGGTTAGAAAGATGTGATTCTCCCACATGCCATGAGGTCATCTTTTTTCGTCTTCATAAATTTTTACGGCTAAAATGTAACTAAAAAACATATGCTGAATATATATTCGTAAAAAAAATTCATTTGCTGAATATATGAACTGCAACTCATATCCCACTCACTCTAAATAAATTTATAGGAATGGGTAAAATACATCAATTATGCTAAATTCAAATAAAATTATCTTAACAAGAATAAGATATAAAAATATAGAAAAAAATAATATCTTATTGATCTCTCTTAAAAATATTGACCATGTTGTTAAAGCGACATCCCTCAAAGTTAGTGACTTGAATAATTTAGTATTATCACCATCTTGGCGTACTTTATACTATATATTTTAACTGTAAAAAATAACTGAAACAATTCTATGAATCAGATGTTGCAGCCCCGTATCTTATACTACTCTATATATAAAAAATTCCTAATACATATTTAACTATTTAAATTTATCTTAAAAAATTTATTGTGTTTTGAATTTTTAAAACGATCTCGTAGCTTCCTTAATATTTAAAAGGTCCTCTACTCAACTCCTTGAATGCTACTTATCAAATTCTGATTGGATTGAAAAAAAATAGAAAAATGATATATTTGAAAAGTCAAACCTATCAAAAACTGACACGTGATATTTAAAGAACTAAGTGAAACACTTTTTAAAAATTAAGAAAGCTATGAAATCATTTTAAAAATTTAAAGAGATAATAAATTTTTTTTCATAAAATCATATAGCTAAAAAAATGTATTAAGCCTATAAAAAAATTGTTCCAGCCCCATGTGCATCAGTTTCCCAAATATTTATTATATGAAATTATGCAAATGTTGTTTGTATCTTCGTATCAGATGTGACAGCTCTTTTTTACTATTTTTTTTAAATATTATAGATTGAATTAATTTATTCATAGGCTCTACAAGAGTTGTAATGGGAAAAGTGTGATCATTTGCAACTTACAACGCTTTCGTTCAATTTAGGGGATAGTTTTCTTATAAAAAAGTTGCTTAAATGCATTTATATTAAACCTAAAAAAAATTAAAATGGATAAACCACAATTTCAGTTATAATCATTAAATTAAGGCTGTTTGGAGATTATCTTTTTATTTAGCAGTAACTTTTTATTTCTGAAAATGTTAAAAAGAAAGTTTTAAACTCTAACACTTACTATTATATAATGTGAAAAAGAAAAAACTAACCATCAAAAAGTTTACAACCACAACTGTGAGCACGGAATTTTACAATCCATCTCGCGAGACGAAAATGACGTATATTCATAATTTAATCTTCAATAAAAAAAATTTATGAATTTTTATTTTCGGAAAAATTCGTTCAACGTGTCTGATTACACATCCGATGGGAGCTCGAACCGATAATTTTCATCCAAAAATAATTTTAACCCTAAAAATATCCTAAATATCTCAATTACTTCAAAAAAATTCCCGCTTAAAGACCTTTTTGGCCCCTTAATCCACTTTTTAGATTAGGTCATACCTACTTTTCAGAACTGTTCTGGGTTGTGAAGCAGCCACCAGCTACATGATACCGCCGACAGTATCATTCGTGCCGCCGACGGTTTGACTTTGGCAGACAGACAACTTTTTACCATGCCTTTGCTCGATACTCGCCGGGTAATCAGAAAAAGTCAGCTCTTCCTTATTTCTGCCTATAAAAAGGCCATTTTCAAACCAAAGAAGAGGATAGCAATTGAAAACTTGGATTAGAGAGAAAATTCTAGTGAGATAGAGTGATTTTAGTGAGATAAGGTGAACAAAAGGTAAGAAAAAAGAAATTACTCCATCTTTTCTTGGTTTTTCTTTATTTATTCTCTTAGAATTTAACTTAAAATCAGTAGAACTTAGGTTTAAAAATCAATCTAATAGGATTTAGAGACTTAAATTTTTAGTTCACTACCCAAATCGTCATTTCGAGCTACCCGGAGGTGTCATTTGGATCACGAAAAGGTGGATTCATGGCCTCGAGATAAAATCCTGAGTCTCATAAGCTATTTGGCATTTATTCTTGCTGCTTGTTGTGATTATTTAGTATTTTGTGCTTAGTTTCAGATTTTCGGTCATTATTCGACCGTTAACTACTTTTGCTGCAAGAAAGTGAAACTGCCGACGACATGTGAAGCCGCCGGCAGTATCATTCATGTCGCTAGGGACATCAATGATACCGCTAGTGACTGCACTTGTCACCAACGACTTTATTTTTTTGTGGGACCCTTTCTTTATGGTACCCAGAATGTTAGTTTGAAAGCCTGTGTAAGTGAAACAGTCTGTGACATCAGTGATATCGCCAACGGCTTCATTCATACCGCCGGCGACATGAAATTCTGGACAACATTTTTATTTTCATTTTATCCGACCTAGTTTAAATTTTGAGGTTAGGATGAACAGTGCAACGAAGGGTAACTCAGATTACCCCCAAAAACAGCCCTCACCACATAACATGTGGCATTTTCACTAATAAATCGGTTAAAATAACAATCGAGTCTAAACATAAAATGAGATTTTCACATAACGCCTTTCAAGAACCATCTTTAGCCATCTAACCGGGCTCCATAATTTGTACCATAATCACGCAAACATTCCAACTCGAGTCTTCTTTTGTCTACTGATTATGCATGCTATGTGTGATATATCCCGTATACGTGTCGTACTTGTGCTAACCTTTCCGTGCAGGTAGATTTAGGATAGATGCTTGTTAGGCCTTCAGGTATTTTATTTTCTGTTTAGACATATGTATGGGATTTGAAAGCCAAGTAATTATTCTTTTAATTTCTGCACTTTATTTGGGATGACTGTAATAATTCATTTATCACTTTTAAATGCTTGTTAAATAACGCGCTAACGCAACATATAAATCGAAAATACAAATAGAGTGGACTAAAACCAAATAAGAAAGAATGATACTTTTGATTTGGCTAATGTAGAATAGATAACATCATCCGAACTCGGAATCTCTATTTAAGGTATGGTCTACAGCTTAGTGGAAAAATCGTACCTATATTTCCAAGTTGAGCTAAACCGGGTGGCGACTCTGTCTTAAATATGGGATTTTGATATCGTATCTTTTGAGAATTAAAACTTGTAAATCCGTTTTCTATCACATCACACGACCTATTATTTTAGAGGTCGGTCCTCCGGCTTGCTTCACAGCCTTCCAAAATGTTGTCCTCTCCCCGTGGGAAAATCGTACCTAAATTTCCCGGTTGAGCTGAATCAGGTGGCAACTCTGTCTTAAATACGGGATTTCGATCTCGTATCTTTTGAGCATTAAAACTTGTGAATCCATTTTCTATCACATCACACGGCCTATTATTTTAGAGATTAGTCTTCCGGCCCACTTTACTGCCATCCAAAATGTCATCCGCTCACAGTGGCGACTCTGCTGGGGATCAATCTCTTTGAACTTGAAACCTAAAATTTCAATAAGTTTAAAAGATTTAGATGATGTATTGAAATCATTGGCCAAATTAAAACTTCATTCTTTCTTGTAATGTTTTATCCTTACGCATGTAGACTAAATTTGTAGGGTTAGGATGCCCTATTTTGCCCGAGAAGCTCACGAAAGTATCACTCATGCCCTGATGGAATTGAGAACACCTAGTGGATGGATCTCTCATTTTAACCAACACGTGAACTCCTGCGATAGCACTCAGTTGAGGAGTGGTTGAGTAACGTGGAATCAAGGTAAACGAGAAACTTCCACATCAACAACCCTACACCAAGCTGCACTAGTAAAGCCATCATAGTGCTCCCTTAAGAACCAAATAACATGTAAATAAAATAAAGGGATGCACTTCTTTGCCCTTTGTTGGCGTTGAAGTTAACCTCCATCAATTTTTTAATGGCATTACGCGGGAGTCATAAGGTTGGAAGAGGAACATTTTTGTATGCTATGTGCTACGTGTTCATCCATCAAGACATCAATGCATTGGCTTTAAGCGCCAACCGTTTTTAATGAACTTACCCTTACCGATTTCCACTCATGGAGGAGGTTTATCAACATCTATAGGACGTCCATTGTATGTCGAGGAATCATTCTAGTTTTCCGTGCATGACGAGGGGTGCACACGTCCCATGTATGTTGGAGGGATAAGCCTTCGAATCATCACTAACCACATTTTCGTGCAGCCATACGAATAAATATTTCACACATCGATTAATAGACAAGGGCATATTCATACTATTCATATCATCCACAATTCACCCATAATTTGATCCGGTGCCCATAATTTCAGCTAGGAGGAGGTGAAGTTATCGTCAAACCCCAGTTTGAAGAAGGCTCAAACACCATTTGATCCGTCATTCTCTCACCCCTGTAGTCACTATAGAGATTGAAGGAGTTTCGTATGCCGATTTTAATGGGGAGCCAGATTCAGAGTAGATTCAGTTAAGTCAGAATTCCTCTCACCTAGCCATGTCTTTCCCGAACAATAAAGAGAACATCCCTCCACCCAAGGAATAGTCAAGCCCTACTCCCACCTCGGGAGCAGGATCCTAGCCACCCCTTGGTTTCAATTTTGGTAGCGCTATGGCTTAATTCCTTCGATTGGACTTATTTCACAATGCTATCCAAGAGTAAGTTCAAGCTTCTATTAGGCAAGCCCTAGAAGATAAGAATTCAGACCAGGTTTCTGAATCTGATATGCAAGCTTAAAACCAGAATGGTTCAACTCTGAATTTATTTGTCCCAATGGGAACAAGACCAATGCAGCCAATTTTCCACCCGATTCCATCAACTCAGCCCATATCAAGCCCATTCTAATTTAGGCTGGCTTCTGCCTTTCAATAAACCTCAACATCCCCATCGATTCTCCCGTACATGACTCCAAACCTGAGGCCCTTAGCTTAAAGCTCGGTTCCACCTGTATTCACCCACCAATATTCAGCTCCTTCTAACGGATTAGGCCAACCTCTGCCATCTTTCAGCCTTCCCCAATTTATCGTATCACCTAGGGGAAAAACCTACCCTCAGAACCCTTTTAGTGAATAATTGATTACTCATCCCTGTTTGGAAATACCTCCACTATCTCCCGTATGTGACTCCAAATCTGAGGCCCTTAGGTCAAAGCTCGGTTCCACCTGTATTCACCCATCAATATTCAGCTCCTTCCAATAGATTAGCCTAACCTCTGCCATCTTTCAGCCTTCCCCAATTTGTCGTATCACCTAGGGGAAAAACCTACCCTCAGAACCCTTTCAGTGAATAATTGATTACTCGTCCCCATTTGGAAATACCTCCACCATCTCCACCTATCCCAAACTGCGACTAGGTCACAACCTCCGGGCGTGACACCTGAAGTGGAAGCTTTCGTAGGTTAGATGATGGCCACCCAAACTAATGAAGAGGTCTCACAATCTCCAGGTGTAACACTTAAGGCCAAACCTCTCACCCGCTTACTAATCAATGACCAGGTCACATAACCTTTGGGCGTGACACTAGAGATTCAGGTCTATATCCACCAAGTGATGGCTGCCAACTCAAGTCGAGACAGAGAACCTGTGCAAGACGAGGATTGGATCCCCTTCACCATACCCAATATAGCGCATTACGATGGATCGGTGCCCTTGCTTCTTATATAATTATATATGAACATATAATGCGAGTAAAGAAGTTAAGTGATAAAGTCTTGGCCTAGATGTTCCCATCCTCCCTTTGGGGCCCCGATCTTGAATGGTACTACACCTTACCCTACCATATTATCGCTAATTGGAAGCTTCTCTTCTAGGCTCTGATTAAACACTATGGTTTTAATACCATGATGGAAACAAACCTCCAACATCTTATAGGAGTCCGCTAGCTGCCTAGTGAAACTTTCAAGCAGTATCTCAATCGATGGATGATAACCCAAGTTCTAATAAAGTCTAAGCTCAGCCTTGAGGAAATGATTGTCAAGCTCTTAGAAGGGGCACTCCCTATTTTTGGAAAGGAGATAGAAACTAACTCCCTCCTATCTTATAAGGCTATTTATGAGAAGGCTAAGAAGATCGAGCGCGATCTTGAGTGCGAGCGAGCCGAAAAGGTAGGAAAGCCCTGCTTTAGAAAGAATCTCCAGTTACAGCCTCGGAACCTGCTAAACCTAAAAACCTTGCTGCAATTCAGGCAGTCACTCAAGCCCCTACTATAATTTAGGCAGTCATTCAAGCCCCACCAGTGGTTATTACGGTTCAACCACCTGGTCCTCCTTTTATCTTGGCTAATCCATATAAGTTGCCACTCGAAATTATCTTCAATCACTTAAGAGAGGCCGACTATCTCCAATCCCTCTATAAATATAAACCACCCAAACTTGAGGACAAGGACAACTTTTATACATACCATGTTCACACAGGTAATCACATCGATAATTGCAGAACCCTACTCAGCATGCCATAATGTTTGGTTATTTTGGGAAAATTATTAAACCAGATGAGGCTCCAAGCACCATGAACAACCCCCTATCAAATTTTGGCAACAAAGTAACCATGATTGATTCTTGTCGACCTGAAGCCACGATGTTTGAGCTAATTGCCCAGGGGCAAACAGGTAACACTTCGGTCCTGGTTATTGATTCTGAACTTCCATCTAATTCAGTCTTTGATTTAATCAGCCAGGCTAACCCAGGGGTTAACTCAGTTTAAGGTATGGAATTAGAACCGACTCTACCTAAGAAAGAAAGCCGCCGAACCATCCAGCCTATCGTGATCAAAAGAATGAGAAACACGAAAGAACCCCTCTTTAGTGTCGATACCTTTATTCTAAAGGGAGATTATTTCGATGAAGATGATGAAATGATCAAGGAGGCCAAGGCTGTGGGCATAAAATTGTTTGAGGTTGACAATAATGCACCTTTAGTCTGGGAGGCAAGTGAGTAGTTTAAAGTCGATCGGGATGAGCCTTTCAATGTGGATGTGTATGAATTACTAGACCCAGCTTCAGAGTTTAATGAGCCCCCTATCCTTTCAAGACACGAACCACTATAGTGTCCTACTCGATAATGTCCTCAATATCGCTAGAAGTAACTGCGTGTACCAACCCAAGGACCGTTATCTCCATCTGTATAAGGACCCGATCCCTAATAAGGTAGGTACCACTATGAGACCTCCCTATCCTCCTCTGTCTATTTCGACAAGCCTTGAGGTCGATCCTCTTATCACCCAACTCAAGACCACCCAAGCTCGTTAGAGCATCTGGTAGCAGGTCATTGATTCAGATGGGTATCGCAGGGGTCTAATTAAGCGACTGTTCGACCTGGTAGCTACTCTAACCACCTCTATTATCATGATGTGTGCCAACGTTGGGGAAGCCATCCCTCCAAAGAAGGGACTGCAAATTATATTTGACCAATTTAATCTCCCACTTGAGGGTAAGGATCACAACAAGGCTTTGTTTATCCGTATCCAGCTGCTTGACAAGACCATACCTTGTATCATGATGGATGATGGCTCCGCTTTGAATCTCTGCCCCCTAGAGGTCCTTCCTCATTTGGGCATATTGGAAGAAATGCTAGAGAGATCCAACACTGTAATCCATGTCTACGATGACTCAAAGCACGGTGTGATTGAGGTCTTTGAAGCAGAAGTTACTACTAGAGGGGTTATAAGCAAAGTGCAGTTCACCGTACTTGATATCCCAGTCACCTACACCTTATTGCTTGGTCGAATTTGGCTCCACGTCCTAGGGGCATTACCCTCCACCCTCCATCAGACGGTTAAGTTCATTCATAAGAATAAGCTAGTAATAATTGAGGCTGACGCCATTTCTATTGTGGCTGTCATAGAAGCCGAAGCTAAGTTAGATAAAAGTCTCTATATTGCTGTGATTTGTAAAGCCGTAAGATTGACCCCCATTTGGCATGACTATCTCTACCCTACCGGGGGGAAATTGATGAAGTAATTGGGGTTTAAACTTGGAAAGGGTTATGGAATAAATGAATAGAGGGTCAATGAGGCCTTAGAGCCAAAAGTGTTGGTCTGCCTTACAGGTTTAGGATGTAAACCTAAGAAGGTATACCGCTGTGTCCACCCTAAATATTGTCGCATTTTGAGTGTTTGTGAAATCCAAGGCAAAAGACCTTACAAATGATAACCTGAGCCTGTCGAGCATAATGGAAAGATGTGGCCCAGTTTTGCGATCTTCAAGGATGTTTATGACTTTGAAGCTGGCTGTATGCTCATTTCTGAAAATTTTATTGAGCCTGAACTCATGGTCACGCCTATCGTTGAACCCGTTGTGCCTGTAAATGTAATCAGCGGTAAGGTTTAGGGGAAGGAGAAGATATACCCTAGGAATGAGGCTGGGGGAGGTGAAGAAGAAGCCATGGATCAAGATATTGAAGATGACTTGGCTACTATGACTAAGGTGTTGGATATGATGTATGCCCTTAAGGCAATTAGCGTGATATATCTTAAGTATGTAATAGTATGAATAAATTGTTTAATCAATAAAGACATTTAATCTTTTATTTATATCGATGTGTTTATAAATATATTATGACTGGTAAAATATATTCATTGATGTATATTTACAAAAGTCCTTGACATATCATAGCATGAAGACAGAGAATTTATAGTTGGACTATATTTGGTGGAACCTACTTTATATGCAATTATGATTATGTCTAAACTATCCCTAGTCATAGTTTCATCAAGAAAGGATATTGATGAAGTAGAAAGACTAGCATGTGGTCAAATTTCTTGAAAAGGGTCCAAGCAGTCAATCTCCTAAGGACTGAAGGTGGTGCCTTAAGTTTGACACATAGATCTATCTGGGAGATATATTGGAGACCGTAGCAAGATAAACACTTGGTGTATATATATCAATGTGTTAGTGTTTATCTTCATGCAATAAGCTTTACGAATATCCTCATACTTGAGATACTAGTTACCTTGTATGGTACTATTGCTATACTTTGGGTCATTACTATACACTCATTAATTTAAGGTGTTACGGGTGATTACGGGTATAGTGATGACAACACATTGGTAAGCTGAGTAGTCAAAAAGAATCCATCGCTCCGGATATATTAAGGAGTTGTACCTGGCCGCTTGTTGAAGTGATGATTGCTATAAACCTCTAATCAGAGTATATGTTTGATAGAAATATTTTCTAGTCAAACACATAATGGTAAAAGGCAATATACTTCAGTAACAAGCTAATACTAGGATAGCTTAAAGCAACCTTGGTATTAGAGGGTTAACACTTTAACCGAGCCCTATAAACCAGATGGTACTAATATTAAAGAATGGAAGGGATTTATCACATTGGATAACTACTGGGATTAACTCATAAGCACAAATGATGTTCCGAGTAATGGGGGATGGTAGACCCTTGCTAGAGGCGTACTATAGTCGTTTAAGGTAATCAAGTTCTATTAAAGGTCTAGAACCTCGAGCCAATGGTTCCAATAGAACAAGGGTTGGTCAAGCCTTAACAACTCAATACTTAGGGATCCTATAAGGTCATACACATTAGACCTTCATCGGACTGAGTAAAGAATTAATAAATTTATTCTTTTACAAAAATATAATATATCAATAATTGAATTATTATTTGATTGGAACGAGAGTTTTTATTTACTGACCGGTAACTAATTTATTAGGGTCATTAAATAAAATATCAATTTATTAAAGGAGAGCCAAAATCGGATTGCCAAAAGAAAGGATTGGACCCTACACACATGGGCCCCTTAGGCCCGAAAGGACTTATGGGGTCTATGACAAAAAGGGCCAAATGAGTGCATGGTGCACTTGTGGACTGCATGCCATGCAAGCCCAGCTTGCATGGGCCTGTGGCCTGGGCTGAGCAATCGTTGCACAATCAGCGTTTGCACAACCCAACAGGGCCTTTCGAGAGCTGAGCTCACGGGAAACCCCATGAGGCCCAGCTCGCGAGGCAAGGCAGGCTCACAAGAGCCTACCTTGCGGAGCCTGATAACCTGACTTGCTATGCAAGCTGGGTTAATTTGGGCAGCATGCGGATCCTATAGGATTCACGTGTTTTGCCAAGGGCGGGATGAGTATTTACCCATCCCGCATTAATTAGGTGGAGCCTTTGCTCCACCTATAAAAGGGGGCTCCATTCTTCATTCCAATTCGTATCAATTTGTGGAACTTGAATATTTTAGATTATATTTTCAGGTGGTATTTTGGAGTGGCCTAGCAGCTACTTAAGGTTCTTCGGTTCTTCCCCATTGGGAGGTTATGGTTGGTGGGGTTCGTATGGATACTCATAGAGGCTATCCTACACTTGGAGGCTTATGCAAGGAGGTTCCGCTAAAGCACGCTTCAACTGGTATGTCTTTATTTTCTATTTTAATTATTAAGTCTTTTTCTTTAAGTGTTTTTAGACTTAATAATTATGCTTAGGTTATTTTGTATGTTTAATTTATTTTGTGCTTAAGTTATAGCTTAAGAGTTATAACATACTTAGTATAAAATATATGTGCGAGGATATAATTTAGAATTATGATATGCCTAGCCCTTTTGCATGCTAACCTTGGTAGAGATTTATTCAATTAAGGCTTTATTTAATTTATATACATCTGATGGGAGTTCCTGGGGACAGGGACAAAATTTTGAATTTCCGCCATGCCTGTTATGCATGTTCATTTTAACTGTCAGTTCCCAACATAAGGCTATGACCTTTCTGATGGAAAAAGGCTGGAAGGGTGAGAGGATCGAGGAAAAGGATTCCATGATCGAGATCATAAAGAAGCTTGGCAGGGCCCTGAATGAGAAACTCAATCTATCGAAGGAATCACCACTCACTGCTAAATGAAATATAACTCTGGAACTTAACCTGGACACCATGTTGATGAAGACTACAGAGGATGATCCGCCTGCTGCTGACATCACCACTGAAGTCCCTCCGCCTGTGGAGAATGAAAACATGGATGATGTAATCTTTAACATTTTTTATGTATTTAATGCAAATAATGTCGCTTATAAGGCTTTCAATTCAATGAATGCCTCTCGTTTTGCTTACTTGTTTGATGTCTTACCTAATGGATCCATGTATTCACATAACCATACGTATAACATTTTTGGCATTCACGATACTTCTTTAAATAAGATAAATCTAAGTATTGATGACAACCCTAAAATGGTAACCATTTCCAACGACTTAACTCCTGAATAAAAAAGTGAGATAATAAAAGTTCTTAAAAGACATTTTATTGCTTTTGCCTGGTCATACGAAGATATGCCAGGGGTTGATCAGCACATTGCTAAACATAGAATCCCAACTAATCCTAAGTTTAAACCGGTAAAATGGAAGCTCTGACGGTTAAGGCCAGAATGAGCAGAACAAGTTAAGGCAGAGGTTTCAAGGTTAATCGAGGCTCGTTACGTCGAAGTAGTAGAGTACCCTTCATGCTGTTCCAATATCGTTTCAATTCTGAGAAAGGATGGTAGGGTCCGAGTTTATGTTGACTTCCGGGATCTTAATAGAGCTTCACCTAAGGATGACTTCCCACTTCCCCACATCAATGTCCTAATCAATAGCGTTGCTAGAGCAGCTATGTACTCATTCATGGATGGGTTCTCGGGGTACAATAAAATATTGATGGATGTTATCGATAAGGTTAAGATAACTTTCATCACTGAATTAGGGGTTTACTACTACAAAGTTATGCCATTTGGGTTGAAAAACATTGGGGCTACTTACCAACGCGTTGTGACTACTCTCTTGCACACCATGATCCATAAAGAGGTAGAGGTGTACATGGATGAAATGATTGTGAAGTCTGCTACCCAAGAAGAGCACCTCGCTATTCTTGACAGATTCATGACTCGTATTGAGAAGTGTAATCTCCGTCTAAATCTGAAGAAATGTGTGTTTGGGGTCACTTTATGTAAATTATTAGGACATATGGTCAGCCAGAAAGGAATCGAAATGGGTCCTGATGAATCCAAAGACATCGGGGATATGCCTCTGCCAAAAACAAAAAAAAAGTTTGATCGTTTGTAGGTTCCCTATAGTATATCAATCGGTTCATTGCCTACCTCACTACCGTGTACAAACCTATCTTCAAGTTGTTAAGCAGCAACTATTTGTATGGAATGACCAATGCCAAGTGGCGTTTGATAAAATCAAAGCCTACCTGGTCGACCTACCCATTCTAAAACTACCCACCCCCGGGAAACCCTTGATCCTATATTTGGCCATGAAGGAGTCTTTTGTAGGGGTAATGCTTGTTCAAGAACACGATAATAAAAGGGAACACGTGATCTACTACTTAAGAAAGAAGTTGTTAGATTACGAAACCCGGTGTTTGGTTGTGGAGAAAACTTGTACCACCATGGTTTGGCTCACAAAGAAATTGCGCCACTACTTCTAATCATACCGAGTTTAAACGGTGTCTAAGATTAACCTGATGAAATACCTTTGTTATTCACCTATCTTGGCCAGCAAGCTCTCTCATTGGCTGTTGCTTCTTTTGAAGTTCGATATTAAATATGTAACGAAGAAGGTTATCAAGGGGTGCGCAGCTGCCAAATTTTTGGCCAATCAAGCTCTTGACTCCGATTATGTTGAGAACTTAGAGTTTCCTGATGAACATCTTGCCGCTATCACCACCCATAAGTGAGTATAGATGATGTACTTTGACAGTGCTATGAATAAGAGTGGAGCAGGCCTTGGAGTCATCATAGTCACACCGGATAATAAAATCATCCCATTATCCAAATGCTTAGAGTTTACTGTCACTAATAATGGTGCTGAATACAAAGGTTGCTTGTTTGGTCTCGAAACTCTCCTTCATGTCGGGGCTAAAACTGTATCTGTAATCGAGAATTCTACTCTTATCATTCGTCAGGTTGTTGGTGACTGGGAAATCAAAGAGGACTATCTTTGCCCCTACGTTGATGCCGTTCACATCCTATCTGAAAAGTTTTAATCTTACTTATACTCTAATGTTCCCTGGGATGAGAACCAAATGGCTGACTCTCTTGCTTCCCTGGCTTTGTTATGGGAGAACCTAAAAAATAACCTATCCGTTCGTTGGTTCTATTGTGAACTAAGCTCCCTTACCATGCTCAGTGTATTTAGCAGGTCCTCGCCATTTCTACCGAGTCTTATTCATACTCAGACATTGTCTTATTTCTCTAACATGGAATATATCCTCCGAAATCCTTCGACTCAGATCATACCACCTTACGATGGCTCGCGGTCCAGTTTCGAATAGTCGATATTGATCTCATTAAGTGCACCAATGAGGGTTTATTACTTTATTGTCTAATAGAGATTGGAGCTCAATGGGTGATTGATTAGGTCCATGCCAGCGACTATGGTCCTCACATGAATGGTCTTGCTCTCACAAAGAAGATACAACGGTTGGGATATTTTTATCTCACCTTAACAGTCGATTGCATCGCCCAAGTAAAATGGAGCCATCAGTGCTAAATTTATGGTGATATGCAACACCTACCACCCACCGAGCTCCATCACTTATCTACTCCTTGGCCTTTCTCGGCGCGGGGGATAGACATAATTGGTGAAATTCAACCTTCATCGATAAACAGTCATAAGTTCATTGTGGTGGCTGTAGATTATTTCTCTAAATAGGTAGAGGTCGAATCCTACACCAATGTCACCGCCAAAAAGATCGCCAAATTCATATAAAAGCATATATTTGCTCAATATGGACTTCCACATCACATAATCTTAGATAACATGGTACAGTTTCACGGGGGCAATCGCCAAAATGATTGAAAAATACAGAATTGAACACCAGGGATCTTCTCCGTATGGACCACAGGCCAATGGTGTTGTTGAGGCAGCAAATAAATTGGTGAAGAAGATCCTATCCAAAATGATAAGCTACTATAGAGTTTGGGATGATAAGCTACTTTCGACATCTAGGGCTATCGCATGAGTGTCCAAACCCCAACCAGTCAAACTCCATTCTCCTTGATCTATAAAATGGAAGAGGTTTTGCCGATCGAGACTAAAGTAAGTTCACTAAGGGCCGCTTTAGAAGCCAAGATAGAGGAATCAGAATGGACTAGGGCAAGATTTGAATATTCGAACATGATGGACGAGTTGAGGCTCAAGGCCCTAGATAATCTCCAAATAAATCAGCAATGTATTGCTCGAGCTTACAACAGCAAGGTTAAACACCAGAAGTTCCTAGTAAAGACTGGAGACCTAGTCCTTAAGTAGTTGAAACCTTCCACCACCGATGCGATGGGTAAGTTTAAACCCAATTGGGAAGGACTGTATGTAATCAAAAGGATTCTCAGTAAAGGGGCAGCCAAGATTATGGACATGGATGAGAATGAGTTTGTGAACCCTATAAACCAAGATAGGCTTAAGCATTACCATATCTAACTAAAAGAAATAAATCAGAAAAGCGGCACAATAAAAAATATATGTAATAAATCACCTGCCGTTCGGTCTTCTACCGATAGGGCAAAAATTAGGACAACACATGACGGTTGGTATTCTGCAAACCAGCCGGGCAAAAGTTAGGGTATCTTTTTTAGCAGCCTGCTAGACTGAAAACCCAAAAAGGGCAGTCTAGGAAAAAAATAGGGCAGTGAGGAAGGAGAGAGCACCTGCTAGAAAATCGATATAGGCTAGTTGGCACCAAAAGTTAAGTCAATGGGGATGGTTACCAACATCATGTACTTTGTTTTACTACATTTAATAAAAGTATCTTTTTTTGAATCCTAAATGCTTATGTTTATGTGAATGCGTGCATCCACACGGCCAAAAACATCTCAAGTAAATAGAATACAGGGTTCATATTATTCCAATAAGTGCACATTCAAAATAATAAATAGCAAAAATAATAAAAGATGGATAATTCTGATAGACTGAAAAAAGCAAGGTCTATACGAAAGTCAGAAATAAGTCTACTAGATTAAAAACCCAACAAGGACGGTCCAGGCAAAAATAACGACAGAAAAATAAAAATAAAAATAACTTCGATAGGTTCATCACCATGATTGGCCTATGCAAAAGATAGAACTGATAAAAGACTGATAAGTGCGAGTATCACATCGAACTCCCTGCATCATCATAATAATGCCTCACAATCCTTCATAAAGTGGTCGTATAAAATGGCTCAAAACCCTGCTCAGTGTGCTCCCCCTCAAAGCGGGCCCACGACCGCATGACCCGAGTAGGCGGGGTTCTAGTCCCATCAAGCCATCCTCGATAGTGATCATCATTGTCAATGGCCTCCACGTGATCGTAACCCAGAACCTCAAAGATAGCCTCCCTCTCCCACTTTTCCTGAATGTGGGCCACCCAATCAGCCTTGTATATCCGCTATATTTTTCAGGTAGCCTAGTCGGAACCCACTGTCATCGACCATACTAAAGTCAAAGATGAGACAAGGAGTAGAAAGCAATCCTATGCAGACCCAACAACGAAACACAAGATCCCTAACTCTCTACAACCACGTCTCGGATCCTTCACCTTGGACTAACCCACTGTATCTGCGAGTCGTCATATCCCCTCATAATCAACATCCAGTTATTAACTGTCAACCGATCAAAATCTCATTGTATGAGTCCTCTTTCCCTAAGATGGACGGGCAAGTACTTCTTCGGGTTCCCCCGCTGTTCTTGTTTTAGCTTGAGCTTCTCTATCAGCCACACTTGTAAATCGATTTCAGATGAGAATGAGAAAAAGTGAATAACTTGAGTTGGTAAGAAAAGATACCTGTAGCAGTGAAAAGTGATCATCGATAAGAGTCGGATCAGTAGAAGCGGCTTCCGTATTCGGAAGAGTCTCGACTGGCCCCATGGCTATGGGGGAGGCCTCCACCGACATAGGTCCAATAACCGAAATCAACCTGAATGGTGCGACAGTCCCCACACAGTACAAAAATTCAGACATGAGCAATAGTGCAACCATGTAAGGCTAGACGAGATGAGATCTATGAGCCTCCCTAAACCACTCTAACACGTGCTAAGCTGTAATCCAGGTTAATCAAGCAGTTGGGACAGAAAGGGGTCCACCTATTCCAAATTCCACAGCCCTTTTGGTGTGCCATCTGTACTAAATAGGAACTCTAGGATCGCCAAGGGCACACGTTTGGGGCATGGGATCCCCAATATGGCTTGAAACTCCTTGGACAAGGGGCACAGCTCAAATAAAGAAAAACAAAACACGTCATCCATTCAGTCCCAAAAAGTCAATGCCCCACGCAAGAATTCCATACTAACCGGCCATTGAGTCACACATCGGAATCCCCAAAGCCCGAACTTCTGCAACTTCTTCCAATCTGCTTCCCCCCAAGGTTTTCGAAAAGCTCCTTAGGTGCTAGTTGTGGCTCTCCATTCTTTGAAATGAGAAAATGGCAAAAACCTATGATTTTGGAAGTGAAGTCAACGACGTTATGGTTGAAGCCGTCGGAGGTATGGATGAAATCGATGGCGATTTGAAAGTGAAGTTGCCGGCAGTTTGGTTCATAGGCGATGTTGTCTACAATAGTTAGCAAATCAGAATTTTCATGTAGTTGGCGATATGAGCCATACTGTAGGTTGTATGGCATAGTGTCATGCGAATTTTAGGCTTGTTTTGATCAATTCATACCTGTTCATAACCTGTAAAAGTCTTATAAATCTGCTCACACAATTCAAGCTAAACATTCATTTATTTCAAGCCAAAATCCCGAAGGCGCAAATGTACCAAACATCCAAGTCTAAACAAGTCAAACCCAATCAAACCAAAACATAATCCAAACCCCAATGTATTAAGGGTACAAAATTGAAAGCTAAAATAAATCAACCAAAGAAAAAACGATGAAGCTAGGGCTGCCTGCTGCCATCGATCGAGTGAGATATGAACTCCAAGTCCTTAATAAAATACCGGCCTATGTCGTCGTCATTAGCTCATCCCTCGGTCATCGGGATACTCCATGAATCCTCGGGCTCGGTCGTGGGTGCTGGTCGGCTATCTTTTTCTTTCCTCTATGGCTAGCCTCGGGTGGAGGGGTATGATCCATATTGTGCTTGCTCCTCCACTCGTGTAAAGTACCATTAAGTTGTTGCTCCAGCTCGCTCACTCGACACCGAAGCTCCAGATTCACGGCCACATCCTCCTGGTATCTCGCTTGGTCCTTATTAGCATCAGAAAGTGACAGTGCCATAAATTCCTATAAAAGAAAATGGCAACCAATATCATTCATACATGTATTATTTAAATTGTAACATCATTCAAACAGAGTTATGCCTGAGCAAATAAGGTATGGGTAATAAGTGTATCCCTGAGAGAAAAGGAATGGCATGCCAATCGCTCAGCCTCCCCATAAGGAACCTAAAAAAATCCAATATCAATCAAAAGAAGACCGGGATAAGCAACAAGAAAAAGGGATGGATCTCAGACTTTAATGGACTTAAATGATTAGTATTCCGGGGCCTGAAATCCACGGAATGGCAGCTCATGACTATCTCTCTCTTGAAAATCACCTCTTAGCCCCAAAAGCAGGAAAGAGTTCTCCAAGGCTATCTGGAGATGCCCCACCACTATGCATGTATCTTCCGATTCATGCTGGCCGCGCACATTGCTTGACTCGGGCCGGTTCCTCTTCCTCACAGGTACGTGAGAAGCAAAATAAGAGAGAAATACATACATCATTTTCAATTGTGGATCAGATAAAGGAATCTGAAAGGAAGCCTAATTTTTACCTCAGAATAATAATATCCCTCCTAAAACATCGCCACTTCTCCACTGCCCGCACGTTCATCACCACTATAATCATGGCCATCATTATCATCGTCATCTTTGTAACCATCATCCACTTCATCCTCCTTACTCGCCTCTTCCTCAACAACATCACCTAGAGCTTTCAGTGCCTTCTTCTTATTATGAAAGGAAATGGTGTCGTTCGAATGGATGTGGGGGCAAAGGGGGAGCAAACAATACATAAGGCCATCATAAGGGCCACTAACTCTCTCAACCACCCAGCCATTACCCTCCAAAATGTTATCCTTATCGGCCTGCTCTGTGATAGTCAAGTGGGGACACCATAAAATCATAGGAGGTGTCGTGGGCACAGGTCTAACAGTAGGCATAACATCCTTCCAACTGTGCACTCTCTCCCCTAAATACCACTTCAAGGACAAGGGGCATTCCATCACGAATTGCTTGTCATCCACCTTCTTCCACACCTTGAGGACATAAGCTAGGTTAGACACCTTCTCAAAGGGGTCCCTAATAACCTAACCAAACCATTCAGCAAAACTAATGTAAGTACAAAGCAAGTCTATAACGCACATTTACACTAAAAGTTTATTTAACTTTAGACAGGGATAAAGGACAAAGTCACTTACCGAGCTTATTTGTAAGCATCATAGCACCTCGTTATAGCCTGTGTTCCACCTATAAAATCCCCCCAATGCTCCTGCACCAACGTGCAAGGAAATGAGCATCATCTAGCACCTTAGTCAAGGAAGCCATTGCAGGAAGAATCTCATCAAAAGCCCAAGCCTGTACAATTAAAAGCTAATCAGTCCAAGCCGATAAAGGAAGTAAGAAAGACCCAAAGAAAAAAGATAGGGAGTCTAAAAAGAAAGGAAACGATAAAATAGCGCCATACCTGACAGAGCAAGTGACTCAGCCTAAGGGCCTTTTCCTTCTTCCTAGCTCCCACATCCAACCTATGGTATATCTGGCCTCTGGGTGAGAATGGCCCCGGGCCAGTTCTTCTTCTTTATTGTTGTCATGTCCTCAAGCGCGGTAATCAACCTATAGTTCATCTTACTATTAGAAACTGGGAAGAATAGCATGGTCAATAGTGAAATGATAAAAGAACGGACACACACATCCCTCTGTGCCTTGGGGACCAACTTTTTATTCTTCTTCCAATACTTACACAACTCCCCATATGACAATCGCCCCTCCTTGGGCTTCAACCCAAATAACTCGCTCACTCTCTTCACTACGGGGCCCCTAATATAGTGTTTCTCCATATAAACATCAAAGTGGGTGACCTTGTTGGTCCAAGGTAGCCCGGTCATTGCCACAACGTTAGAGGGGATGATAGTAACCTCACCAATTAGGAGATGAAAAGTTTGAGTGGTCTCCAACCACCTCTCAGTCAAATCAGCAAGGGCCGAATGAGAAAGCTTGGGAATCTTTGTAGGCAAAATCTGAGCTAAATCCCTTAAACCCATGGCATCAATGGCTGCTCAAATCTTGGGGTCATACTTATTGATCACTCTCCACCACTTGCTAACTGTTCTCATTCCCTCGGTACAAGTGACGGAATGAGGCTTTAAAAAGATTGAAGGAATCAGAAATCGGATCAGATAAGTAAACTACATCATATTTAACCTATCCTAAACCTTGTAGAGCCTTACTGATGTCACTGATGAAGCAGTGATACTGTCAGCGGCCTTACCCATATTACCAGTGGTATGGGTGAAGTTGCTGTCGATATCACTCATATCGCCAGCGGCTTGGAAGGGCCATTCAGACCTCTTCAAAGGCCTAAAGCCACAAGCGGTATGAGTGATATTATCAGCAGTATCACCCATATCACCGGCGGTATAATGTTTTGCTGGCAGAATCACAGAAACTCCCTAATCGGACCAAAATTAACCAAAATGCAATAAATCAAAACTGAGGCATGAAATAAAAAAAATGACCCTATAACATGCATTCCATGACTTTTATGCATATACATGTATCCTTTTAATGTTATCATGGCAATATTTTGAGCTTTAGGCCGAGATTAGGAAAATCGAAACGAAAGTTTTTAGTTTTACAGGCTTACCTAGGTCCGTGAGAGGAATTCTTTCTACTTCGGGATGAGATTGTCTATGGGAGCCATATATATGATTTCGAACTCCTTTATGCCATAGCTGACGGAGACCGAACAGAGCTTCAGCCCTGAGATGGAAGAATCAGGCAAATCATTAGTAGCCTTAGTGATCAATTTGCCTTTGGAAGCCTTCTTGAACATGGTGAATCAAAGGGGGAGAGAAGAGATGAATTTTGGTGAATAAATGAGAGGAATCGGCTACTTCCATTTGAAATAAAGGAAATAAGAGTTTTAATGGGTATTAAACACCCGCGCAGAAATCAAGTAATTTAATTAAATTCAAAACTATCACTCCATACCGCCAGCGGTATCACTCTTATCGCCGGTGGCTTCACTCTCACTTAGGACAATTTTTGAATTTCCTTAACAAGTCAAAGTTGCCATGTGGCACTCCATACCGCTGACAACTTCAACTTAGCTAATGGCGACATCAACATTTACCAATGGATTTTAGAAGCCCTTTCACGCCTCCATCCAACATTCTGACGAACCTTCAAACGACCCGAAACTCTTAAAAGCCTTTACAACCTCATCTATTTATGTTTTTACTGTTGATCGAAGGGGAAAAAATATTTTTGTTTCACAAAATTGATCAAGCAGTAAAAACGCTATCTAAAAACCAATCTAATCTACTTTCACTTGTCACTCGTTACAGGTACAACCTTTAAGAGCCACAAGGGGAAATCAAAATGTCAATTAGAGGTACTGATGGAGCCAACATCTTATCATCCTTCGGGTTCTAACCCACCAAAATGTCAGTTGGAGGTAGTAACGGAGCCAACATCTTGTCATCCTTTGGGACCAGCCCGACCAAATATCAAATTTTAGGTCATGACAGAATCCTCATTTTGTTATCCTTCAGGTCCAGCCCACTAACTGCCAACTAGAGGTCACAATAGAGACCAACACCTATCATCCTTTTCGAACCCTTGTCTTTCCAAGTTTTTATACTGACTCGTGCCAGCAGTGATCACTTGAGGAGCATCTTATTAGCACGGGATTTTACAGTCCCTCTCGCGAGACGATGATGACCCATACTCGTGTCCAATTACGCGTCTGGTGGGAGCTCAAACCAATGATTTTCACTCAAAAATAATTTTAGTCCTAAATATCCTAAATATCTCAATAATTTAAAAAATCCCGCTTAAAGACCTTTTTGGGCGGATTTGATCCTTAATCCACTTTTTTAGGCTAGACTATACCTACTTTTCAGACTTGTTCAGGGTTGTGAACCTGCCACCGGCTTCACAATACCGCTGGTGGTATCATCCATGCCGACAGCGATCTAACTTTGGCAGACAACCAGCTTTTTGCCATGCCTTTGCTCGATACCCGCCAGGTAATCATCAAAAGTCAGCTCTTCCTCATTTCTTCCTACAAAAAGGCCATTTCCAGAACAAAGAAGAGGTTAGCAATTGAAAACTTGGATTAGAGAGGAAATTCTAGTGAACTAGAGTAATTTTAGTGAGATAAGGTGAAGAAAAGGTAAGAAAAGAGGAATTACTCCATACTTTCTCGGTATTTCTTTGTCGATTCTCTTAGAATTTAACTTAAAATCAGCAAAACTTAGGTTTAAAAACTCAATCTAATAGGATCTAAACACTTAAATCTTTAGTTCACTACCAAAATCGTCATTTTGAGATCCCCGAAGGTGTCATTTGGATCACAAAGAGGTGGATTCACGATCCCGAGGTAAAATCCTGAGTCTCATAAGCTCTTTGGCATTTATTCTTGCTGCTTGTTGTGATTATTTGGTGTTTTGTTATTAGTTACAGGTTTTTGGTCGTTATTCGACCGTTAATTACTGCTGCTGCAAGAAAGTGAAACCACCGGCGACATGTGAAGCCGCCGGCGGTATCGGTGATATCGCCAATGGCTCCACTTGTCACCAACAGCTTTATTTTCTTATGGGACCCTTTCTTTATGGTATCCAGAATGTTAGTTTGCAAGCCTGTATAAGTGAAACCACCGGCGACATCAATGATATCGCCAATTCATTCATACCGCCGGCGACATGACATTCTAGACTACATGTATATTTTCATTTTATCCCGGCCTAGTTTAAATTTTGAGGTTAGGATGAACAGTGCAATGACGGGTACCTCGGATTACCCTAAAAATAGCCCTCACCCCATAACATGTGCCTTTTTCACTAATAAATCGATTAAAATAACAATCGAGTCTAAACATAAAATGGGATTTTCACATAACGCTGTTCAAGAACCATCTTTAGCCATCCAACCGGGCTCCATAATTTGTACCATAATCACGCTAACAATATAACTTGAGTCTTGTTTTGTCTACTAATTATGCATGCTATGTGTGATATATCCCCGTATACGTGTCGTACTTATGCTAACCTTTCCGTGCAGGTAAATTTAGGATAGATGCTTGTTAGGTCTTCGGGTATTTTGTTTCCTCTTTAGACAAATGTATAGGATTTGAAAGCCATGTAATTATTCTTTAAATTTCTGCACTTTATTTGGGATGACCGTAATAATTCATTTATTTCTTTTGAATGCTTGCTAAATAACGGGCTAACGCAACATATAAATCGAAAATACAAACAAAGTGGACTAAAACCGAAGAAGAAAGAATTATACTTTTAATTTGGCTAATGTAGAATGGATAACATCATCCGGATTCGGAATCTCTATGTAAGGTATGGTCTACCGCTCGGTGGGAAAATCGTGCCTAAATTTTCTGATTGAGCTGAACCGGGTGGCGACTCTATCTTAATTACGGAATTTTGATATCGTATGTTTTGAGCATTAAAACTTGCAAATCCGTTCTCTATCACATCACTCGGCCTATTATTTTAGAGGTTGGTCATCCGGCCCGCTTCGCAGCCGTTTGAAATGTCGTCCGCTCACAACAGCTCAATATACTAATTAAAAATGATTTTCGATAATTAAAAATGATTTCAAATTGTTTAAGTTAAAAATTGTAATTTTATCTATAATCTGGATAATATATTAAACATGAACTTATCACTTAAAAAGGTATTTTATATGTCAAATATTGGTTGAAGATTTGTCAATTTGCTTCTTTATATACCATGTTCTTATTTAATAATTATCTAACAATAAGAAGAGCAAAAAGAAAAGTTTTAATTTAAAAATATTAAATGTAAATTTAATGTAATAGATAATTTATATTGATGTCATGTTTAATCTTTAACTTGTTACTTTATTTTCTTACGAATTAATCGTATTATTTTAAAAAGTATTTAATACATTTGTATTTTTTTTTTTTACAAATACATTAGTATTATAATAATGGAAGAGATTTGTGTAAGAAACTTCATATATATCAAATGATCTGACTCACCCCAGAAGGCATTTTGAGAGGAGAGAGTATCACACATATATAAGAGGTTATAAATTTCTTAACTTATTCAATATGTATTTTCAATTCTAACATTCAATATGGTAATTAAGAAAGTAGAAAGTTGTTGAGGTATTAACATAATAGTCTAAAACTGAGTTTCTAACTCCATAGATCATAGGCTCGAACTAAATCTGCGTAGAATGGAGTTTTTATTTTATCTATAGTATAAATGTAATAAAGTCCTAAAGACTTCTCTGCCCTTATATATTAAAAAAAACTATACTTAATACTTTTTTATATATATTACTAATAACTAATTAATATTACTTATCATGAATAATAAATGATAAAAATTAACTAAAAATAGTATTAATAACAAATAAATTTATTAATTACTTTTTAATGAATAAATTTTAATAACAAATAAATATATAAAAACAATAAAATTTATATTTCATTTATGAATATATATCATTTATATTCATACTAATCATAACAATACCAAAATACAAAATTGAAATATATTTGATGAGGAAAAAAAGTGATACATTAATTCTTAAATATGATTATAATCATAAAAAGATAAAAATAAAATAATAATAATAATAATAACTATAATAATAAAATATATTAGATGAAGAGAAAAGAGTAACGTTAATTCTAATTATGATTATAATCATAAAATAACAATAACAACAACAACAAGAATATTAATAATAGTAGTAGTAGTAGTAATAATAATAATAATAATAATAATAATAATAATAATAATAATAATAATAAAATATATTTGATGATGAAAAGTCAAATTAAATCTTAAATAGGATTATAATCTGTCAGAAAATCAACAGCTGATAATTTCATCAATTACATCCGTTAAAAAAATTTGTGTATTTAATTAATTTCTAATTAAAGTTTAAAATATGAAATTTTTTTAAATAGGATTGTAATTAATAAAATTAAATAAAATAAAAAATAACAAATTAGCAATTAACTTTGTTTTATTTTATTATCATATTATTCTAATTTATATTAGTATTTTAATTAGTTAGTATTTATATTAATAGTGAAATGTTAGATATTTTGATAAGTTTTCCTCATATATGTCTGTTTGAATATTATTTCTAAGGTCAAATAATTATTAATTACTATAATAGTTTTGCAACATATTTCTTATCAGCAATTATGAATTATTTTAATGTGTAAATGTTGTTTTAATTGGTTATACATTTAATTTATTTTATTTCTATAATAATGATATTTAAAATTGGTTATTATTAAAATCTTTCAAACTTAATTTTTCTAATTTATTTCATGATTAATAGCATCTTATTTTATCCTCAAACAACTATCCCATTCCATTATAAAAACGGTCTTTCTATTCGTGTTTAGTATGTACCATTTCACTTTATTTTAGTTTTTTCTTCATTAATAATGTTTTAAACATTTATTATTATTTTCCGTCTTTTAAAATTATTTTAGATTTTAGATGTCTGTTGCACTTGGAGAAACACCTATACTAATGGAATTGGAGAACATTATAGGAAGGGAAATTATCTTTAAACTTTTAGTTAAGAGCAACAATATTGTTGCACATAATGAAGTGTATTATGTGGTTACACTTACAGAAGATGAACAACTTCTGAATAAATATAATCTTTCGCTCCCTCAAAATTCATTGACTGTAAGTTTAATTTTTTATATGTAACTTCAATTTAGTACGTTGTATTATTTGTATTTTAGTTCATATATATTTTAACTTTAAAATTTTTTTATAGTTGAAATCAGATTTCGATGTTGATCAATTTTCAAATGCAAATAAAAATTTTATAGTACTTTTAACATTTATATTATAAGTATAAATGATTTATTATCTATTATGATTTGAATTAGTTTTTTTATTTATATATTTACTTATTTATGTTTGACATGATTCGATATTAGAGAATGAAGTCAATTCTCATGTCACACTTGTAGAGATAAGAAATGAAACTCTGACACCGTCGATATTGATAGATGAAGATAATGCACAACTTTCGAGCAATCAAGCAAAACAGATGAAAATTAAGAAGGAGAAGAATAATTGATATGTATCTCTTTAAGCCCTAAAAACCTTTTTTATCTTTATACCTTTTAAAAGACCTTTTTAACCGAAAAAACACTTGAGCCTAATTATGGCTACTTATCCACTATTATATCTTCTAAATCTATTTTTTAAAATTTAATTTGTTGTTCTTATTTTTTTAATTCTGTTGAGTATAATCCTATTTAAAAAATGTAATTTTATAACAATATTTACTCCTTCTAATGGAATATTTTTAATTATTTGATCAAGTGAATTTGAATTTCATAATTATAAATTAAGTATATCTATTAACTAATATATCTCCTAAATATGTTTTTTTAAAAATTTAATGTGTTGTTCAAGATTTTATTTAATTCTATTTTATTGATTATAATCCTATTTAATAATTAATGTGACTCTTTTTTACTCATCAAATATTTGACAGAGAATCACAAAAAAACTGCAGAAAAGTATAAAGTATAATCCTATTTAAGAAAAAAATTTAAATTTGATATTTATTTACAATTATTTATTTTGTATTATTGGATTGTTTCATTTTAAACATGTGTCATTTCTTCTTATTTTTACCTTTTTAATTTGTTAGGTAAATTTTGCAACTATTGTATTATTTTCTCCAAATTGGATAAGACTTATGATGGATGAATTTGTCGAGAAGAAATAAATGAATTTTGTGAATCTTTTGGTGATTTATAAATTGAAGTGTGATCCATTGGTGATTAAGATGATATTTGAAAAATAAAAAATAAGATGATAAAGAATCGTGGATTAGGAGAAGTTTAGAATATGGTCGCGTGATTAAAGGAGAAAAGAGAAGAGAAAGTAAGGGCTAAGTTTTGGATAAAATTGAGAACACAAATTTGTTATCACGTACTCCCTACTCTACTTTTATAAATTTATGTATGAAGATTACGAATGGAGTATAATTGTATTAATTAGAAAAAAAATTAATAATTAATAAGAAATCAAGTTTGTTACTAATATAATAATGTAAAAAGTAAATATGTTAAATTGAATTTGATATTCCTTGTGTATAAAGATATTTTTTAAAAATAAATTATATAACGAAATAAATTTATCATTAATATATTGATTAAAAATGACATATTCGTACATTACATAATATTATATTAATATTTATTAATGTAAACGTATTTTCTTAAATTGGAAAAAAGATACTAAAAAAGTAAAATAAAATTCCAAAATAGGCCAACAGTGGGCTGCTCTGTAGCATCAAACGTAAATCCAAATCGTCGGCTGGCGAAGATATTTGTGGAATTATTATAGTCTCATTATCATTAGGCATTAACCAATCAAACATTTCAAAACAATAGTTTTATTTAAAGGTGTCCACAAACCGAGGTAATAATGCATTTAATCTTGTGAGACTTGTTTCTCACATGTGTAAGTTACTCGCCCCCCAAATGTATGTCATTTTTAAATTTTAATGTATTATTTAATATTTTTTTTAATTTATTTTTATATTAATTAAGAAAAAAATTTACTATAAATAAAATTATAAGATATAATTTTATAATAAATTAATTATTATAATAGTATAATAAATATTTTATTAATTTAATAAAAATCCCAAAATAACATGTATTTTGTATGAGAGGAAGTACTACATATACATTCACATTCTCATAGATAATTATTGATTTGGGAAATGTTTTTTTCTAAAAAGGCTTTTAATCCCCGTTTGGGAGCAAGTTTTTGACCGAAATGTATAAGAAAAGATCTAAAATTATATGCTTGGGACCAAGAATTTGTAAAACAACATAGAATTTGAGTCGAACTCTTTCCGCACAGTTACGCCCTCTTTATCATTTTACAATCCCACCAATTTGGTGTGATATGACGGAAAGGATGAATGAATTAACACATTTAAATAATTTTTTTATTTATGGTAAACTTTAAAAATATGCACCGTGGAATTTTTTTATTTCAAATGATGCTTGTGGTTTTAAAAGTTAGTAAAAACGTGCTTTTTAAAATTTTGAAACCACAGTTGGAAGGGTAATCTCAATTATTTCAATAAATTCAAAACTCCTATATTTCAACTATATTATTTGTGAATTATTTATCAAGATTTGATTAAATTTTGAAAACTTTTCATTTTGTTATAATTTTTTAAAGTTATCGTAAATTTTTAATTAATATAAATATTTGTACTTTTGAAAAAATTCTAAAATTTATCACTAATGTATATTGTATTTTTATAAATAAAGCTGCAAAATTTCACTTCAAAATGGACAAGATTACCATTTCAAATGTGGTTTCAAAATTTTCAGAAATATATTTTTGCTAACTTTTGAAACCACAGACATCATTTTGAAACAAAAAGCTCCACAAGAACTTTTTTATAAAACTGTCAAACTACATAGCATGTTTTTAAAGTTTACCCTTTAATTTATTTATAATTAGTATTATTTACAATGATATTTAAGTAACTTCATCTTTACTTTAATTTATAAAACCATCCTTTCCGGCCAAAGACAATTTTAATATAACCTTTACATTTCTATCTCTTACTTTCTTTTACTTTACATCCTCTTCCTTTAAAATTCTCAAAAAACTTGCTCCCAAGTAGAGCCTTAGATAGTCACTAATAATTACTGGCACAATACTATTGCTTTCCACAAATGATCCCAGCAATAAAACACTAAACTAATTGATGAGCGTGTAAGGGAAAATCACAAAATTACACTGATTTTTAGGCTTTTTTTTGTGACCTATAATACCCAAAACCTGTTATTAGGAGAGCAAGTTCAACGACCGCTATAGGATTACTCAAATTGATTGTGAAGACTTCTCGATTTCTGACCTAGTTCAAATCAAGGAGTCCATTTACACATACTATAAAAACTTGTTCAAGGCTGGTAAGGAGGTGCCTTTTGATATATTAGGTCTCTCATTTGCTAAGGTGTCTTCAAGTGACAATGAGTTGCTAACGGCTCCTTTTTCTAAAATAGAAGTTTGGAATGCTATTAAGTCTTGTGGGGAAAACAAAGCTCTAGGACCTGATGGTTTTAGCTTTTATTTTTATAAAAGAGCTTGGCATGTGCTTCAGAAGGAACTTATGGATGTCTTCACGAACTTTTACCTCACAGGTTCATTTCATGCAAACTTGAAAACTTACTTCATAGTGCTTATCCCAAAAATTGCAGGAAATTCCTCCTTGGCCAATTTCAGGCCCATCTCCCTCATTCATGGTGTCTACAAGATGTTGGCTAAGCTATTATCTTTTAGAATTCACTCCATTTTACCGAATATCATATCAAAATGTTAGTTTGCTTTTGTTAAAAATAAAAACATCCATGAATGGTCTTTCATTGCGTCTGAAGAGGTGCATTTGTCTCACAAAAATAAAAAGCCAACCTTTGTTCTAAAACTTGACTTCCACAAAGCCTTCGACAGTATTTTTTGGAATTACCTTGACAAGGTTATCCACAATATGGGATTTTCATACTAGTGGATTTCTTGGATGGTCGGTTGTAGAAATTCCTCTTCCACTTTAGTTCTTGTTAATGGCTCTCCTACCAGAAATATCTACTTGCAAAAGGGTGTCAAGTAGGGTGATCCATTGTCTCAATTTCTCTTTGTTATAGCTGCTGAGGGTCTAAAATGCATGATTAAGAAGGAAGTGGCTACTGGGTTTCTTTTAGGTTTTCGACTGAATGATGGTTGGCCTTTTTTATTTATGCTACAATTTGCAGATGATACTCTTTGTTTCCTGCCAGCAGAAGTTTCTAAAATCCGATCCTTTGTTCATCTTCTAAGATGTTTTGAATTGGTTTCAGGCCTTAAGATTAACTTCAGTAAGAGTTCATTGATTGGAATTCAAGTTCCAGATGATTTCACTAGGCATTGCGCTTCTATTATTCATTGTAAGGTTTCAAATCTACCTATTATTTATCTTGGGGTTCCTTTGACCTATAAGTGATTGTCGTTCAAAGATTGGGAACCACTAGTTAGGAGAGTTGAGTCTCTTCTTGCTTTGCGAAATGGTTCTTGTCTTTCATATGCAGGGAGATTGGTTCTTATTCGATTGGTAATTGATAGTATGCCAGTTTGTTTGATGTCACTTTTTCATATGCCAATTGGAATAGTTGATAAATTGGAAAGTTACATGAGAATATTTTCGTGGAAAGGCAGAACTGAGGATCGTTGCCTAAATCGAGTTCCTTGGGACATTATTTGTACACCATATTCCATGGGGGGGGTCTCAATTTTCACTAGTTATCTATGAAGAATGCAGTTTGCTTCTAAAATGGATGTGGAGAATTCGTGATCCGGAAACTAATTCCATTTGGAAACTTTATTGTCTGACTAATGCAGGTATCAATAGTTGGCATTCCATTGTAAATAACTGGGGTCATCTTTCTCCCGTTTGGAAAGGAATTGTCAAGACTTGCACTCGGTCTGCTAACATCTGGAATTTCTTTATTTTAAACATTTTTCCACAAGTTAATAATGGAGAAACAATGTTTTTTATGACAATGGTGTGGGAACTTTACCCTGAAGGATCGATTCCACCCTCTATTTTATTTTGCAATTGACACTCATATTTCAATTACCACTGCTCGCACTAGCATCCTCAATCGACATATGACCTGCTTGGAAACGCCTCCTTCAATTGTCTGAACAACAACAACAACGGATGGAGTTATTAAAAATGGTACCACAAACAGCCTTGTTTAAAGATGGAGATCGTTTCCATTGGATTTTGAATCAAGGTAATGATTTTTTAGCAGGAAGCTTCATCAAGGGTATGGATAGCCATATGCTCGATAATAATGTCAAGAACCCCATTTTTTCTGCTTGTTGGAAGTCAATATATAGTCCAAAGATTAAATTTTTCAGGTGGATTCTCCTTCACCACAAGTTACCATGCAAAAGCTATTTGGCAAATCTTCACATTATTCCTGATGATCAAATGCTATGCCCCTATTGTGATTTACGGGATTCTTAAAATCATGCGATCCTTTTCTGCAAAAATAGTCTAGCAGTTTGGCATTCTTTATTCAGGTGATTAAATGTTAATTTTGTGATTCCTGAACATGCTGGTGATTTTTTCTATCAGTGGAAGGGATTTTTCAAATTTGGCAATCAATTGAAGTTTGCAACAACTCTTTGGATGATCGTTGCTTGGAAGCTTTGGAAGCGAAGGAATAAGAAAGTATTTGACAGTTCTGAATCTACAGAGGACATCTTATTTTGTAGTATCAACCTAATTATCTACTTCCTTCGTAGTAATAATTTTTCTTTCAGTTATGTAATTTTCGATGTCCTTAACAATACATCTTTGTTTTTGTTGTAATTCTTACCTCTTCTCTAGGTCTATTAATACATATTGGTCTTTAGAGGTGTGAAGATTTCAGGGATGCCAATCTTAGATGGTATGTCTAATTTTTCCCTCTAAGGCCTTTTTCCTATAAAAATTTTTTTGTATGAGTAAAAATATTATATATATGATGACTAATAGCAAGGGGCATAAAGATCATGTAGTCAAGCGGTGTGTATGGCTGTTAAATCTCTTTAGGATCCCGATTCGAGTCCCCCTGACGAAGTTCTTTTATACAGGTTCTGAAATTTAGTGTCATTCTATAAATTAATTGACACTTGTACCACTACATCTACTTTATCACTTTTTTAAACTTCACTTTACTAATTAGTGGGACATGAGTCAATTATTATATAAATTAACACTTTTCGAACTCATATAAAATTCCCTTGGCGTGCTTTTCCTCCACTCTTGTTTGTCTTTTTTTCATACAAACTAGTGTAGTACCCGTGCGATGCACGGATATGTCCAAAACGATACATTTAATATGCACGGATATGTCCGAAATGATACATTTAATACTCTATATATTATAAAAATTAAAATAGAAAATATTAATGCCTAAAAAATATATTATATTGTGTATCAAATTAAATTGCAGAAAACCTCTTTATATACTACATTTGCAGCTTCATTTTTGAGTTGTCCATCATCATCGTAGACCAGAATTTTCAAAAACTCTCTTTTCGTCACTCGCGACAGAGCAACATAAAGCTGTCCATGCGTGAACACGGGTCTTCTAAGAAATAATCCTACATGAGAAAACGATTATCCTTGACTTTTTTGATAGTCATGGCAAATGACAGTACAAGTGGAAACTGCTTTCTATGAAATTTGAAAGGCAATCATGCATCAGATGGTGTTAACGTCATTCTCGGGATGAACACTTTTTCTCCCACCTTATTTCCTGATAGATTCTTTGCTTCAATGACTCGATCTCCTAGTCTCGTGACAATCAATCTCGTGCAACAGATGATTGTATTCGTAGATGAATTTTCACTATTTAATTCTCTTAGGGGGGATCAATAAGTGAAAATTCATCTACGAATACAATCAAGCAAAATTGAACACAACCCTCAAATTTATTTCTAATTCTAAGCAGCAAAAGCAAGTAAAGATAGAAACTTCCATAAAATTAACACAAAAGGAACACATCTAAGAAGAAATAACACTTGATTTTAATGGAACAATCCAAGAACAAAAAATATATAAAGCATAATATCAAATAATAGCTCCGCCTAGTTTGACAATATTTCGAAAAATAAAATCTATCTTTAAAAAGAGATGCATATCAATTATTCTTTTTCGTTCTTAATCCCCATCCGTTTTGCTCGATTATCCGAAAGTTATGCATTATCTTCATCTATCAGTATCGACGGTGTCTCTACAGGTGTGGCAAGAGAATTAACATCATTCTCTGATGTCGAATCCTTCCAAACAAAAATAAATAAATGAATCAATAAACGACCTAATTCAATTCATAGTATATAATGAATCGTTTATATTTATAATATAAATGTTAGAAGTACCTTGAAATCTTCATTTCCATCTGGAATTTGATCGTTATCAAATTCTGAATCCGATTGTAAAGATATTGTAAAGTCAAAGTATGTGTAAATTAAAATACAAATAATACAACGTACTAATTTAAAGTTTCAGGTGAAAAAAATTAAACTTACAGTCAATGAATTCTGAGGTAGCGAGAGATTATATTATTTCAGAAGTTGTTCATCCGCCGTAAGTTTAACCACCTTATACACTTCATCACGAGCAATAATATTGTTGCTCTTAACTGAAAGTTTAAACATAATGACTCTTCCTATAATGTTCTCCAACTCTACCGGTTTGGGTGCTTCACTTAGATCTAATGTAATTTTAAAAGATAAAAAGCAATAACATATGTTAAAACATTTTCAATGGAGAGAAAACTAAAATTATTTGGAATTCAAAGAAGATATAAGAAGTATATGGTCAAACTATGTAACTCAATTACCGTATCCCTTAACTCGTTTGCAGTTTTTTCAACCAGCTATTGCGCTTCACGGTCTCAAATTAGTAAAGAAATAAACCCCGTGCCATCCATTACACAAACTTGAAGGTTATATCTGTGAAATCAATTTGATTGTTTAATTCACTACTATTTTCAATATCAGAAGCCAAATTTTAGAAGTGCAATGGTTACCTGTGGAAAGGTAAGTAATCTATATGATTGCACTTTTGACAAAAGAACTTGTTCCCATTTGCTTCAACCTTTTTGAAACATTTGACATTTCTACACCCCGGATATGACCAACCATTTTGGCACTCTATATCTACAATTTCTAACACAGTCCAAAAAACTCCTTCCTGAATAATTTAAAAAACCATCATAAAAATAATTGTGGCGCATGTTTTATTTCTGTATGATTTTAGGAAAAAATAATTTTAACACAAAGTTATTTATCACAGTTTAATTGAAAATCTATTTAAAACATTTGAATAAATTTGCTTGCCATAAAATATTATTTTTACTTGTTCACATTCCAGCAATTCTACGATAGTCTTCACTTCTACTGATCCACTTGCTAGCTCTTCAAACACAGAGTAATTTTGAGATGATATTTGACTTATTCCAGAAGAGCCCGAATGACCAACATATAGCAATCTACACTCAAACCATATGCAATTGATATTAGAGCAAATAAAAAGTACAACATTTTTATGCCGGCTATTTTTTAAATTAAATTATTAGGAAAAAAATAAATGCAATCTTTACCTTGATTTAAATTCTGATAACTCGGGGAGGTCTGGATTAATCCAAAGTTTGGGTGCATGCCAAGTATTAGCCACCCCATACTTACCTACATTATTCATATACCGTAATTTTAGACAAAAGTGGTTTAAACAATTATAGTTGGACTGTATTGCATGAGAACAAAAAAAATTAAAAACTCGGTACCTCTGTATTCTCGAGCACGTATCAACTGCATAACGACGAAAATTCGTTCATCATTTGACGAATTGAAATGAGATAATATTTGTTCTACAAATTCACCCCAAAACGTTTTGCTGATATTCTATTCTGCCTGCGTTTTGATTTCATAATAAAGTTTTAATTAATAAGATACAATATATGCAAACAATATGGAAATTGATGATTAAAATAAATACTCATGGTCTTAAAGTTCCAAATTCATAAAAACACTGTTATTTCCATTAAAGAAATGACTTTACACATCACCGCGGCTGATAACTTCATCAATTATATCTCACAAAAAAATCGATGTATTTAATTATTTGGAAAGTAAACTTTAAAATTTGAGAATTCAATTTAGAAATAATTAAAAAATGTATAAATATCAAAAGAGAACATCTTCATTGACTTTGCTTGGATCAAGTAATTCTGTATCAGGAACTAATTCGAATAAATTTAAAGTAAAATTTGGGTCCTTGACCTCCCAAACAATCGTCCTCGTAAAAAATGTTAACTTCCATTCATTTTTTGTTGGCTTAGGTGTTCTGATATTATTCGAATTGATAATAAAGTTTTTAATATGGTACACCTTGAGTTCTTGAAGATTATCCACAAACTTGGAAATATTATTTTTGATAATTGTCGCTTGAATGCAATCTCCCTATTACAATATTATAAAAATCAGGAAAATTAGAATTTTTTGTTAGTTATGCGATCTCCCTAGTAAAAAAACTCCCTTTTTTTAAAATATGATATGTAAATGAATTGATTAATTTTTTGTTAGTTATGTAAAATGGCAAATAATTGATTAATATACATTTTCATCTTACAAAATCATTTCAATAGTAAATATTGATTTTGGTTTATTGCGTTTTGGAATGGTCCAAAGGTGGAGAACGCGTATTTTAAGAGTCCAATCCATCTTAGTTTGATTTATATTAGATATAAAATCCGTCTTCATTTTCACCCTGTTTGGGTTGATATCATTCACCGAACTATGTTTCTGCTTCAACATAATTTTCTAAGAGAGATTCTGAAATTGAAAACCCTATAATATTATTTCTTATCAAACTTTCAAGAAAGCAAAATTTATTTGATGTTATTAAGATAATATTAATAATCCTAATAAAAGTGGTATTTGAAACAGGTGATATATATTAACCAACTTTCCTCATTTAGAGTGTTTTGCTAGGTTGCCTATATTTTTTCATAAATAATGATTGATGCATGCTGTGCTTCTTTCGCATTAAGATTTCTGTTCTTTTTTCTCAAGTCTAATTTATCATATGCATATTCTTTTTTGTCCCTACATGTTTACAAAGCCTAACCATAAACTTTCATTACTTTGTTCTGAGAATCTAAGAACCCAAAGGAATTATAAAATTTATTTGAATTTATTAGCATAATATTAGTAACAAAATTGACTTATAGGAAGCAGCAGATAAACACAACCGACTTATAGGAAGCAGCAGAAGAGAAGAGCAGACAGGAAGCAACAGAAGAGATGTCTATTAGATAACGAAAATATAATGGCTAATTTGAAAATTTTTCTTCTCTGTTGTTCTTAAGATTATGATTTTATTTTATAAAAGATAAATTTTTCACAAGTAAAGTTACTTGAGAACTAAGATACCAATTTAATTATAATTTAACTCAAAATCTAAGTTAAGATAAATTTTAAACTTAAGTTACTAGCTAATTTATCCGTCCATATTTAATTTATCGTTTAATCTGTATATAAAAAAAACAATTCAAATTAAAAGGGCAAAAAGGTATATAGATACCCACGTGAGCTAAACAGCAGCTAGCCTGGCCCTGGGGATGCTTACTCCTGCAAAGAACTCTTCTTTTGTCTTTAAATAACATGTATTTCTCTTTTCTCTTTAAATAAATTGTAAAGTTTTAACATAGTAACAAAATTATATTTAAATTATGTGACTTTTAAATTTTTTATTTATCAAATCAAAATTTTTATATAAAGAAGATTAACATCAAATAGTAGATATTAAAACCAAATAAGAGTTCTTGTAAGGTAATTATCATCATCAATGTTATGAAAATATTTTCAATAGAAAATTTGTTTTTAAAATTGTTATTTCTCATGTCTTTAGATGTAAAAAAAATTAACAAGACTTTAAGTATTTATTATTTTACTATTTAATAGCATTTATTTTTTAAATAATTTTCTTTTTAGTTTTGTACTAGTTTGAACTTATGTATGCCAATTCTTCTTTTAGCAATAAAGCAATTTTGACATTCAATTTATGTTTAATTTTTAATTGAATAATCAAATGCAAAAGTTAGCAGCATGTATTGGTATAAGAATTTGATGAATATTTTTATTTCGAAAGCAACAAATATTAGTTTAGTAGTTTCAATATTTTAGAAACTTTTATACTTTATTTTAATTAAAGGTATATTTCTGTAGAATTTTAAAGCCATTGTATTCTTATAATTTTCAAAATATCAATTGATAAAATATATTGTAAAACATAATTGAAATTTGGTTAAAAAAATGCTCGGATAATCAGATTTTTCAAATGATAATATTATAACTCCAAAAATATTGATCAAAGCTTAATAAGTATTTTTGTTGTCTTTTTTTTATTGATATATCAAATTTGTTATTGAAATTTTTTAACAAACTTTCTTTATAAGGCATGTATTTTTATTTTATTTTATTTTTGGCTTTTGATATTGTTCTTCTCCTCAACAAATCTACATCGCTTCTCTCTCTAGGAAACATAGTCCATTATATTTCTACTCTCCCTTCTTCTAATGACTAATCATAGATAATCTAACTTCTCCTTTTCCAATTCAATTCCAACCAATTTTCTGGTTTATTTGGGTCAAATGAGGCATTTTGTAGATTTCTGCTGAGCTTTACAAAATTTTACTTTTATGTTAGGGAGCAGCATTTGCTAAAATGAAATTGAAATGATAGAAGGAAACGAGTCTATAGTTTCTAGAGGGATGAATTTAATTTTAGAGTTATCTCAAACACGGGATTATATGATTTGCGGGAGCAATGGCAAACAATTAGTTAACTAAAGACCCTTAGTTACATGTAAATACAATTCCCAAGTCCATCCCTACTTTTCAGTGACCTTGGGGCTGGGCTAAGCCAACAAAGCCCAACCCGTTGAAGGCCCACAAGCAGATCTATTGGACTCTCAGGCCCACATGGATTTCCCAATTCTCTATATACCAATGGGCAGATAGAAAACAAAACCAGCCCATAAAATTTTGACACTCCTTACATTTTATTATATACAAGTGAAACAAAATTCCACAAGTGAAACCAGGTACCCCACACACCCTTTCCCTTTTATATGTATTCTCATGTTGTTTTTTCATTTACTCTGTAGTCTCTACTCACTCTTATCTACACTTCGTATAACATTTCTTCAATATACCGAAAAGAGCAGACACAAGCAAGACCATAACAATCTTCTTTGATGCCAGCACCCTAAGGTTCACTCTCCAGCCATGCTTTTTCATCAACTTCAGTGCCGTTCCTCCCGCTGCAACTAACCAATACCCAATGCCACATAACACCATCTTTATCCCATCTACTGGTCCATACGCATTGGCTACATCATTTGACATATCCACATATGACCATTTTGGAGCTGATTCGTTGGTCTCCACTTGATTCAGCCCGAGAATATCGTTCAGCCAACATGATAGCCACACAAGCAGTTTTGCAAGCCATGCTATCTCGTCGTCAGAGACAGGTCGTCTCATCCAGTCGCCTTTATATTTGACGTCAGTCAGTGACTGATTGCCGACTTTTCTAGGCTTGAATATTTCATCTCGGAATTGTTCGGGTTGTTTCTTTTCTGGTGTATGTGATATTGGTTTTACAGTAGAATTACCGAAAAGGAAACTCACCTCTGCCTTTAATGAATCTACTAGCTGGAGGTTTTGCCCAAGGTTATCAAAAGAATTAGCTAGCAACTCGGATTCCGCTCGCAATATAAACAACTACAAGAACAAAATCATACCATTCATTCAGGAACATTGAATCAAAAGATGTGGGAGAACTGTAAAATTTAGAACAGAAATAAATGATTTATACCTGAAGGAGCTGTTGTCCACCATCCTCTCCATTACTGAAGAGTCTTAAATCCTTGTTCCAGTTCTCATGCAAGAAAGAACCATCAGCATCACTCTCACACAAACCACCCTCCCAATCCTAGAACCACAAAATATAAACGAAAGAAAAGAATTAAGTTGGAATTTGAATCTAAACTCGGACAACTACCAATAGGCCAGACAAAGGGTATGTTTGATTTACCTCCAACTCTTCACGGATTGAAGGAACATATCTATGTAAGCTGTTTAACTTCAATTTCCCAGATCCAGCTTGTTTAGAATGAAAAGCAGCGTGCATATTCTTTACAAGATCAGTTAACTCTTTGGATGATGTCAGTACCTTTACAACCTGTAATACAAAGTACAAAATGAACACAAAGGAACCATAAATTCTGCAAAAAAACTCAACTAATGTCTAAGTCAAACAGTACGGCGAAAAACAACCACAAAATTACAAGATAGTGAACACTTAAACGCACACCAGCACCTTTATTTTCTTTCCACTAAGATTACGGATTATTACTGAGTAGCAAATTTTAAGTACAGTTGCCCTACTAAAATTGTACCCAAACTCATTCAAGATGACCTTTCTCACCAAATTTAACCCTACATGCTTCTTTTTTTACTATTCAGCCCAACTTATTAGTTGACTAGCCCAAACTCTAAATCAGTTAAGACTGAGGTGAACATCAAATTCGGTTGAATCAAGAATAGAACATAAGAAAAGCAAGGGAATGTAGTCCAAAGGACATTTAGGGGTAAACCAGCTCCAACACAACTTCAATGTATAAACTAGACTTAGTACAAACCAGTCAATAATTTTGCTTATAAAGTGAAAATTTGAAATCTTCTTGTTTCTCCTCGACAACCAAATACAGGTACCCAAATGTCCTAAAGTTAGTCCATTTTCAGAAGAGGAGCCAATACTCACAGAAGAGATGTTCCTATGCAGAATTTCCATCAAAATCCAAATGAGTAACAGAGTGCCTACTATTCTCATATTAAAAATTGCAATCCATGTTAGGGGCTCAAAGCAATGCATACAAGGCACTAATCAAGACCCACACAAATTAACCTGTGTTTCTAGGAAGTTCATGTCTCTAGAAAATTGGCAAAGGAAGCTGAACTATAAGGCAAAACACAAGTATAAAATTGCTGACATTTGTCCGTGAAAGGAACCTATTCTGATTACCTAGAATTTAATTTCTTAACATTCATAACGAAACAGCATATTGGCATTTACCACACATTCAACAATAAAGGTCATCTTTGACAGTGATACACGAAAATGACCGACTCATTAAAGAATTAATTCAAATATAGATTATTTCCAAAATTAAGGAGGATTATCCAGTCAGAGATCATTTATTCAAAATCGAAGAAAAACTGCAAAAAAAAAAAGTGAACATGGTATTAGCCAAGGAAAATAAAGTAGTAATAGCAAAAAGGCAAGGCCATGGATCAAAGTTCAGTAGCATACCTGCAAAACCATCTGAACTATCACCTCTGGATCAGTGTGCAGAAACTTGTGTGCAAACCCAATAAAATGCATGATCAAGGAACTATAGTACAAGTAGTTCGACAACACATAATCCTGCCACAAAGATGAATATGCATTCTCTCTCTCACTCATCTCGTTTTCTGTTTTAACATCTTTTCTTGACCCATCCATTGTAGCATCAAGCTCAAGAAAATCGTGTGATTTATTCTTCCATGGCTCCATGTAAGTAATCCAAACAGAAAACACCTGAGAAGCATTCTTTACGGAAATCCCCAACGGGCAGAATAAAAATGTCCTCAAAATAAACCTATAAACAGGTCTCTGAATCCAGGTATTCCAAGAGCCACCCACACGCATACATTCATTCACTGATGAAATCAATTCCCTTGATTTTCCATCACTTGAACCTAAACAGACCTTACTCCACTTTGGGCTCTCGATACAGTCAAAACCCTCTTTAACCTCAGCTACACTCAGGTTCAAGTACTTAACCAATAACTTCACCACCTCACCTAAATTAGGCGTTGGTGGAGTCTCACCCAAGACTGACCTAAGTGGAATCGACAATCCAAATGACTTGCAGATGTTAACAGGCAATGGTGAGAAATCATTATCAACCAACCAATAGTGAACCAACGTATCAACAAAAAACTCAGCTCTCAACAAAAATGAGCCATCATTTCCATAACCATAATGCAAAAGGGAGCTGCGGTAAGGCTGATGAGACGCTAAATCCCGTGTAGGAACAAAAGCATGCAAATACGCGTATAAAAGCCTCATGTAAAGGTTACAGTCATTTTTATTCTCATTTCCGCGCTTAGACTGCGAAAATCCACAAATTGACGAAGTCCAGTTCTCTAGCAATAACTTCTTACTTCTTTTTGCAGTTGTATTACTGAAATTCTCACAATTGCCTTTACAGATGGGATAATAAGCAAACCAAAACATATAATACTCAAAAACGTTCAATTGAACTTGGTAAGACAAAGAGCCTTTGGACGTATCCTCCTTAAGTTTACCTCTAAAAAGAGGGCAAAGATTATCCAAAACCTGGCAATCCTTTTCACTCGACAGCATAAACCGCGCCCACTCAGGCAACCGCTCCGTCGGGAAAACGTATTTGATGAGCGATTGACGATCAACAGCGGAAATACACTGAAACACGACACCGTTTGGAGAAAGAAGGCTGAAAAGCCTGGAAGCAAGATCAGAATCATTGGACTGGTGGATGATATCAAGCCACCCGCCGGTAGAAGAAGCTAGAGCAGGAAAATTCGGAGACTGAGAGGCATCGCCGAAACCAAAGAGCTTGCAGATTAAGGTAGGGAAGGTGAGGGAGAAGAAGTGGCGGCATTGATCAGGCGAAGAAGAGTGTAAAAAGGAGTCGACGGAAGCGCACACGGCGGAGATCTGAGCGGGGGTGGAGGAGGAGAGGACTGCGGCGGCGAGGTCTTGAGATTTGGACACGGAATCGACGGTGTAGGAGTGAGGATGCATTGTAAGGATTGGGTGGAGGCGAAGGGAGGGGATTTATTTCTAGGGTTTGGTTGCAGAGAAGAAGAAACGAGAGAGAGGTAAAGCATATATGAGCGATTTAAACGAGAAGGGCAAATGGCGGGGTTTTAACGAAGGGCGACAATTTTGGTGACACGTGGCAATCATTTTGGGGCCCCATTTTGATGGCGGTGGACCTTGCTTTGATTGCTTTTTTAAAATCGGCAAAATGCGTAACCAATCCCTACACTTTCGTTATATGACTTTAGGTTATGAAGAGTCCTTTTTTTTATATGAAACACGGTTCTGAAAATTGGATTGATGGATCCGTCGGATTGGGTTCGACTGAAATCGATATATGATTCGGTTTGATTTAATTAGATTTTTGATATAATCAAGAATCGGTCAAACCAGCTGGTTAAATCAATGATCGATTTTCGGTTCGCTTAAATCATAATTTTTTAAAAATTGTTGGTGGTGGGAATTGAACACAAAACCTCCAACACATGCTCTACCAACTAAGCTACCACACACAAGTGGTAACATTTTCTCCTTATATACCTTTTATATTATATATTATTAATTTTTAAATTATTTTAATAATATTTTATTATAAAAAACCATAATAAATATTTTTTTATTTCATAGACTACACATTTTATTAAATTTAAAATATTTCTTTCAATAACAGCTTTTAATGTTTTTCATAACGAAATAATATATAATTTTTTTAAATAACATTACTCCAAGTTTTTTGATTAAATTTATATTAAATAGATATATAATTTTTTAATTTACATATTGTGTATAAATTTTAATTCTTTTAATGCATAATTTTATATATCATAAATCAAATTTATTAACTTTTTTTATCCAATCTATAAAATATGGAATTCAGTTTGCATTCTTTCATTAGATTATATTAGTTATTATCTTGTATTTTATTTTTATTTGAAATATAATTTTAAATTATAGAATACTTTATTTAATAGTATTAATTTTTATATGAGTATAACTTATATTACATATTTAATATCAAATTATATAAAATATTTAATATTTTTACATGTTTTAAGAAAATCCGGTTCGACCACCGATTTAATCCGATTGAACCTTAAATCTATGAACCACTGCCTTCACCGATTCAGTGACCGGTTCGGTTCTGAAAACCATAATATGAAATGACCTGATTTTTGTATGAAAAAATAACCTCAACTACCTATTTTCAGGGCCTTACAAAATTTGGGGCTATCGAACAAAAAAATATAAAATATAAAATTGTGAGTCCCTATAAAAATATACTAATATATTAAAAATATTGTTATTATAAAGTTTATTAATTAATTTTATTTTATAAAAAAATAAAAAAGTATAAGTGTAAATTATATATTAAAATAAATTATAAATATAATATAAAAGATTATTAATTTTGAGGGCTCCTAATATTTGAAGACCCTAAACAATGACCTAATTGAGGCCCCTAATATACGAGATTAATAATTTTAAGGTCTCTAATATTTAGATCTTTCAGACGGTTATAGACCTTTTTCCTCAAAATTCATGTAACATGATATATTAACAATGTGAGACTATATATGTATAGTCAGGAGCGGTAGGAGAAGGGTAGTTGGTGCTTAAGCTCCACCTAGGCCACCGAAAAAGTAAAAAAAACTACTCATAGGTTTAAGGTAATAAACATGTAATTGATGGGTTGAAAAAGTAATATGAGCTAATTGCAAAGAATCTACAAAAGTGAGTCATTTTTAGAAGAAATTTTTGCACGAGCCAATGATCATCCCCATTCATGTATCATTTAATCAAAGGCGTGTCATTGAGAAATAAAAATCATTATCAAGGTTAAGGATAAGGCAATGTTTTTTATAAAAATAGCAAAAGGCAGTGTGGGAAAAAGCCGAAAAAGAGGTTTACAAGAAACTTCCACAACACATAATTGGTATTTTGGAGTACGTTATAATCTTCATTCAAAAGTGATGTCTTTTAAAGTTTCCTTAACGCCATTCTCTAAATGAAATCTTAATTCTCAACTTCATTCAAAAGTGTTGTTTTTCATGCTTTAATGGATTATAAGAATGAATTAATCACATTTGACAAAACGTACAAATTAAACGTATAGCACAAAATCCGATTGAATTCGATATTTCGCAGAAAATTTAGTTTCTGCAACTGTTTATACCTCCTGGTAATGCCGCCAGCTGAATTCGATCCTTTGCAGAAAAATTATTTTCTGACCTTCACCTTTCTTAGGCTCTTTATTGCTTTTATTTTTATTACTCAAATAATCCTACAGCAATTGTCTTCGAATGCACCTTACAGTCTAGCATTACGAAGTTGTTGCTTCAGCAGAGGGCGAACATATTCATGGTACCCATCGGGCACAACCGAGTCATTTAGGGGATCCTTCCAAGCTCCATCATAGAGTTTTTGGTACACATTTCCATCATAGCACCCTAGGATCGACCCGAGAAAATGATCGGTGTAGTTAAATGCATCGACAAGCGCAATTGCATTGGGACGGACCTAATCCAAGAAAAAGAACATACCTTTAGATTAAAAAAATCGAAAGGGTGATTTAAAATAATTATGAGGCTGACCTTAGTGTATAAAGATTGAAGCTGATCATTGGCTAGTGTGGCTTATTTGGGTGTGATGCACCCAGTAGAGAGAAAATCGCCTAAGTGCTTTTGAACAAGGTTTAATGCATAAATGTTGCAGAGATTGTGCAACTGTTCTTTCACTCCTTTTCCGGGTATATTTTGTTGTAGTTTCCCAATGAACCTGCAACACAAATAAAGTTATGGCATATTTAGAGATATTACCACGTGACTAAAGATTTCACAATCCATCTAAAAGTAAAGGCCATAAAGAAATCAAACATGCATCCGCATTGACATTCAAAGATGAAGTATGCAAATGGTTTAGTCAAAGATTCATTCTTTTCTAGTTAGAGAAACCCTAGACGACTAATATTGCAAAATAAGCTGCAATTATTCGATAAAGAGATCAACAGATGCGAAACACACAGAAAACATAAAATATGAAATGTTACTATAAACTGGCTGGATCAATAGGAATAAACTTACTTGGAAACAACGATCAATTGGCAATGAGCGATTGAAGCTTCGATGAGATTAGCTGAGAGTTCAGCAAAACCTGATGCAAAAAGGATGAACCAGTGAGAAAGCGTCCAAATTTATTTTAATGACATGCATATATCTAAATTAGGGGAAAGATGGCGTACCCTGTTCAGAATTTGAAAACTTGCTGAGGCTTTGAGCACGTGCAACGCACATCCTAGCTGACCTGGCTTCAAATACCTCCAGCACAACATTAGGCTTTAACCAATCCTCAACTGCCATAGATGGGGAAAAAGTTTATACAAGTCTTAGTATGAACAAGTTCTGCTACCAAAATGATATAGTAATAAAAAAGCTCACACTCTTATTTGTGAATCAATATGACTAACAAGCCATCTAAACGCTCGAGTATTTTACACTAAATTGAGATTATGTAACTTATTGACCATCTTTCTACAAGTTCTCAAATTAATATAATCATGCCATGAAGAAAGCATACAACGGTAAAGTAAAATAAAACAAAAAAATCGATACCCTTTGTAACACTGCATTGACACTGCAAAAGATCCTCAACTCGAGCCATGTATGCTGTTGTTCCAACAGGCTTTTTCCCAGAACCCAATTGAGAAACAGTCTTTGTCAGAAACCTTGCAACCTGGTAAAGATTTTAGCTTTAAAATATCTCCAGTTGTCCAAATTACCAATGTATTATTGTTATAGACTTGTTTTTTTTACAATATGGAGTAAACAGAAAATGTATTTGAAGATATTTTACTTATGTTGTTTGTTTCAAATTCAACATCAAACTGCATTGCTCTTTAATCAAGTTCATGCTCCACATACCTGTTAAAGCAGTACAACATTATCTCCTTCATAAGTACAGGCTGGAACATAAACCGCAAACAACTCAGGTAGCCCACTGGCACAAAGATAGCCATGTCCACCACAAAGCTTCCTACACTCTTCAATAGCATCCTGAAGTCGAAATCAACGCCAGTTAAATTGAGTGAAGATTTAGCCAAATACTACACAAAGCTGAAATTGACTTCCGAAATGCAAGGTTAAGAGTATCAGTAATAAAGACATACAGCAGTGGCAGTAGTTGTCAAGGATTTCAAGCCAGCGGTACATGCATGAGCTTCTGGCAATGTTGAGAGATCATTGGCTTGTAGCCTCTGGGTCACGTCCGTATAAAGTCATTTCAACCATTCACCAACAAACCGAAAAGCATAGGCAGAAGCCAGCAGAGGGAACAGCCTATGCTGCTGTGTCTTGTAATCAATCACCTACGATTGAGTAATACATTTAGAAAATCAAAATTTTAATATCATATCAGATAGTCAATAAAAATAAAGAATTCATTCAGAAAAATACCTGTTTTTCAGGACCACCGTCATCACCGCCAAATTGTCTACGAACTGCACTATACCTTGTAGCGATACAAACTGCCCGTGATAAAGCACACGAAGCATCAGCTACAATCGCCTGCCGCACATACACCATAGTGCCGTAGATCAATTGGCGTGGAACATTGGATTCCAAACATTTTCCTTCCCTAGTAACCTGCAAAACTCTGCAGCATGGCACAAATTTCAGGTAAAATAAAGGATGGTATCTTCTGATTATAAGTAACACTAAATAATAGTTAAAAACACTATCCATTCAATTTTTTTAAGAAAGAAATTGCGCAATTGCGCTTACATTATATAAAAAGAAAAATCCCCACCCACCCCTGATGTGGTTCGAACCTAGGACCTCTAGAGGCCACAGGTTCAGTGTTAACCACTAGACTAACACTATCCATTCAATTCAATGCAACTAAATGTTCACAAGATAAATCAAGAAACGTTAACCCTAACAAGAACAAACCTCATCAACATTTGATCTCTCGGGATCCGCACATGATCAAATCTTAAAACACCGTTGTCCATGGTATTATATGCTCCATTACCGAATTTCATTCCAATATCACCAACAGTTATGCCAGGAAGAGGCATGTGATCATCCAAACTCCTGAGCTGGACAATAAAGCCTGAAATTCAAATCAAAGAACATAAACATTCGGTAAATCAAAATTAGAACATAAATTTTAAGTACTCTGAGTATATACTAACCATGCACTCCATGTTCTTGACCACCAGTTATAAGACGTGCATAAACAACAGCATGTGTAGAAACTTTACCCAATCCACCAGGCCACCACTACAAAACAAGAAAAATATTTCCACTACGAAGATTTAAAAACTAACGTCTTCACAGTTTATGTGAAACCAATCAAATATTACCTTGCTTGAAGTCAAAGTAGGACTGTTTATGACAAATTCATCAGTCTCTGGATCACATGTTGCAGTAGTTTCAAGCCCTTGAACGTTGGAGCCATGACCTAGTTCTGTTTGAGCATAGCAACCAATAATTTGCATCTTTTGTGCCAAAGGAAGCCACTTCTTTTGCTGCTCTTCAGTGCCTTGTCCTTTAATCGCTGGAATAAACATTCTCTACACAACATATGATATAAAATATTCAATACGAATAATACGCATCAGGAGATAAGATTTTGAAACACGATATACAACATACCCAATGGAGATGGGTAAAAGCAGGTTCATCCACATAAAACCTCAATTTATTTCCCTCTTCCTCTGCAATAATGTAACTGGCAATATCAGACAGAGAACAGATAATATCTCAGATACACACAATGAAAACCCAAAATATAGACCCACCAGTAAGGCGAAGCTCAATGATACGTTTCCAAGCATTTCCGCAGAGTATTTTTAAATAATTCCTTCCTGCTTAGCATAGGTCTGTTGTCTTTACGAAAAGCCTGTAATAATTGATCAAAGGCAAACAACATTATCAGGACAAGCATGATTTCTCCGAAAAGATGGCCTACCAAGTCGTATTCCAAGTGAGAATTTGAAACACAATCTTGACCATAATAATGTTAAGTTAGAAAATATCCTAAATCTCAGCTGCTCTCAAATACAAATTAGGACCAGGTATTATAGAGCTAGTAAAGATCTGAATTTGGAAGGAATTATTCCCCGATCCACATTAACAAATCGAACAAATAAACGAAAACCAAAATTTTGTGATTAGCTGTTAGTTTACAATAAACTTTCCTATTAGTTCATGCTCAATATACTAAAAGTATCAAAAGGACAAAAAGTCAACATCACAATGACAATCTTAAATTCACAAATCCAATAGAATCAAGCAGCATAAAAAAAGCATCAAAATCAAATTCTAATTGAATCAAGTACAGGCAAGAGAAAGAAAGGATTACCGGATCGCTGGCGACAAGGCGAGAGTTCAAAGGCATGGCGAGAACCAGCCCAGACGACCTTCATCTCCTCAACATCAAACTGGGCCATGTTTCTCTCAGGAGCTAGGTTATCGACACTCCCCATTTTTGGGATAAAACCAGAAAGAAAACAGGAGATTGATTGAAATTTATTACCGGAATCTGGTAATGTTGAGAGCAAGGAGGATCAATTAACGTAGGTGTATGATTGAAAATCCTAAGATTCTTATATTGTGTTCCCCAAAGGACATTTTGAATCAGTACTGTGGGCCCATCCTGTACCTTTTATTTTTGTTTTTCTGTTGAGAAAGCTAAGGAAAAATAATTTAGGATTGGTCGGTTTGGTTTTAAGATCTGAAAAAGTATTATTTTGCACATTTTTCTTGTGTGGCAATATAAAAAAAGTATGGTTCCAACGTGGTCAAACTGTCTACATCAAGTAGTTAATAAAATATGCGTCAACAACGTGCTAGACAAAATCGTTGTCTCCCTAAATTTTAGAAGTGATTTTGCAGCCATTTTAATTTTAAAAATATGTAACACTTTGCTCCCTGAATGTAATGTATTAGTTTTTGATTGATTTGACTTTTTAAAGATTTCATTTTTTAAAATTTTTCCTCTCCAATCAAAAGCTGACGTGTGGCATTTAGGGAGCAAACTGGCAAACTTTTTTAAAGTTGAGGTAGCTGCAGGGTCACTTTCAAAGTTCAGGGAGGCAGCAAGTTTTTTTTTTGTGCCAAATTGAAGATGTCGTTGATGTATTAAGCCTAATAAATACAAAATAGCTAGTTTAACCATATTCTTTATTTATCATTCGGAAAAGTACATAACTTTGCTAAAATCCAACAATAATTTAAATTAAAAGTTTGATCAACAATACAAGTGTACAATTCTACAAGCCTCAACAACGTTCATCTCCAACAGCATGGGCAAAACACGTTTTTTTATTTTATTTTCTTATTTTGCATTTATCACTCAAACCATTTATTTTTTCGAAACACCGCTTTAGACCTTTTTGTTCGTCTCAATTTTATCTTCGAAACGTCATCCATTATTATATACTTTTTTTCCAAACTTTTCAAAATCTGGTATAAATCTAGTAATTTGCTGGTATAAATCTGGTATGAAGTGATTTTTATTTGATTTCTTCATAAAATACAAGTTTACAGGTTATTTTCATCACACCTAGTATAAACATGGTACTTTACTAAAGTGGTTTTTGTTTGATTTCTTTCATAAAAACATACTTATGTTTGGTTTCAATTTTCTAGAACTGATATTTTACTGGTATGAGGTGACTTTTATTTTATTTCTTTCATAAAATGCATGTTTATTAGTTTATTTCTTCACACCTAGTATAAATCTACTATTTTGCTGGTATAAACTAGTCTTTGTTTGATTTCTTTCATAAAAACATGCTTATGTTTTGTTTCAATTTTCGAGAACTGGTATTTTGCTGGTATGAGGTGGTTTTTGTTTGATTTCTTTCATAAAATGCATATTTATGGGTTTATTTCTTCACACTTAGTACAAATCTGGTATTTTACTGGTATAAACTGATTTTTGTTTATTTCTTTCATAAAACATGAATATGTTTGGTTTCAATTTTCAAGAACTGGTATTTTGCTGGTATGAGGTGGTATAATGCTTGTATAATTTGTTACATATCTGCAAAAATAAAATTCGAAAAAAGTATATCATCATGGATCTAGTTTTGAAGATAAAAATGAGACAAACAAAAAACTCTAAAGCGACATATCAAAAAATCAACCGTTTGGAGATAAATGCAAAATAAAATCAAAAAATATAAAAAAGGAAGGAATCTCATCCAAGGGGCGTATGAATTGAAAAGGAAAATTTTGAAGCTAATCAAACAGTTATTTATAAAAGTAGAGGTTAAATATATAAATATTTTACTCAACCCCTACATTTAATACAATTTTCCTTTTTCATTCCTCAAACCCTATTTTATAGAATGTACAGTGTTTTCACTCCAACAATCTTTCTTATTTTTCATTTCCAGTATTACATTCCCTAAAATTAATAATATTATATTATTACTTTATCAATTGTTTTTACATTATTTATATTCCAATCAAGCAACAAAATAATTAAATAAATAAAAAGTAAAAATAAATAATTATTTAATATTCATTCCCTAAAATAGGTTCTCTATAAAGGGAATCCTATTTTAGGGATATACCATATAGAAAATGATTAGATTTAACCATTCTCTGTATCTATTCCCTATTTTAGGGTATACCTTAAAATATGGAATGATTGGATTTGATATAAGAATATGGAGTATGCTTCCTCTATTTTTAAGTGTTTTCAAATTTTATTTACTTTTCATGAAAAAAACCTTATTTACATATTAGTTATTTTTAACTTATAAGCTCCTTAACAACATAGATAGCTTATAAGAAACTTATATAACTAATAAAAATAATTATAAGCAAAAATATAAGACATCAAAAACATTTCATTACTCGTCTAACCTCAGCTTATAAGTTCAAAAGTTTGGTATTACAAATATTCCCTTTCATATTTTATGAGTAATCCTTTTAGCACACCCTTGTTTTCCAAACATTAAAAATAATAAAATATATTCCAATAATGCTTGTTAAAGACAAAAATATTAACTCTTATATCCGAATCTTTTTAAATCAAATAATATAGAGTGCAATTATTAATGATTCAATATGTGTTATAAAGAGTTAGTCTCAAAATTGATTAAATTTCTGATTGTTTTTCCGGTTAAGTAAAAACTCAGTACTTATACAATGAAAATCGTAAAGAAACGTGTTTGGATATTTACATTTTTCGTGTATGAAATTAAAGAACGCTACAATTATATCGTTTGTATGTAAAGTCGAGTCTATCTCATAGTGTGTCGGAGAATAAATGTATTTCCTTGACCTCGTCAATATTAAAAGGTCGGTAACTGAAGATTTTGCGGAGTTTCTCCATGGTAGGAGAAAATCAGGAGAGAGAAAATATAGAGAGAAATGAAATTTTCGTTAATTATATTTCTCATCCAACTACACCTATTTATTGAGGTAAAAAAATGGAAAAATGCTCATTAGTCAGAAAACTTATTGCAATCAGATCCTTACCTAATTCAATTAAGTCCCTTAATTAATAAATAATCAATCAACAGTGTTTTAAAAATCGGCATAGGCGGAATTTTTTGAAACACCCCACGATTTTATATACTAGGGCGGAGCTAGGCGGAAAAGCGATTTTCTGAGTCCTAGACGGTCTAAGGCGGGTCAAATCGGGCAAGGCGGTCCCAGGCGGGTCAAAACTGGATTTTTTTTGCACTTTTTGTAAATTAAAAAAATAATAAAAATTAAAAAAAAAACATAAACTCAAATGGTAATATTCTCTTCATTCACTCAAGGGCAAACTTCAGAACAAATTAAAACCCCTAATCTATCATTCTCAAATTCAAATTCAAAATCAAATTTAAATTCAAATATAAGACTTTATCTTACCATTCAAAAATTCAAAGACGAAACTCCTCATCTCAGTTGCTATCAGTTTCATCTAAGGATTAAGTACTGTTGGCGATTTCATCTGAAGTTACTATCGGTTTCATTAACATTCAGCTCAACTTCAAAGTTTAAAAATCCTGATCTCTAAAATCTCTATTACATCTCTTGTTCAGCCTCAGTCAGGTATTCAGAATATGTTTAATTTCATTTAGTCTCCATTTATATTTGTAATCTCTGAAAATAAAACTCAATCGCTTAATCTCTTGTACTTTATTTTTCTTAGTTTTTCAATCTCTAATTGTTTGATGATATGAGTAATTTATGGTGTGCTCTTTGTAAGAATCTACTCAAATTTAATTTACAGAGGACCATCTTTGAGAGTTTAATGTAATTTCAGTTTGATCCGTCTACTAAAATTGATAATTTATATTTACATATATTAAATGCATGTTTTTTTTTTTGAATTAATAATTTTAATTTATTAATAAATATTAAAAGATAATAAATCCGCCTAGGTTCCGTCTAGGCCCCGATTAATCCCTGCCTAGGCCCTTGAAAGCCTCGACCGCCCAACTAGCACCTAGCACTTTTTAAAACACCGCCAATCAAGGATCCATTGACCCGATTGACATGCTGATCGTGTATTTCCAATGAACTAGTATTACTTTGACAAGTGCCTATAATCAAATCGTAAGAAAATAAAATCATTCTGTGCTCAAGATGCGTACTTGTTATGGTGTATTCAAGGTGCGTACTTCTTATGATGTAAGTATTTCAGTATTTATATTTGACAAACTCTACTACATTTTTGTACTTTTTCCCCAAATTGTAATTCAATGAACAAAAATGCACTTTTATAAATTGAACGTGAATATAAAGTGACTCAACATATCATAATAAGTATAATATTAGCATAATAATATAATTGAAACTTAACATCACACATATTATGAAATTTAATCATTAAAATATTTGGCTTTTAGAATCTAATTTACATGATGTACAATCAAAATAATTAGACTAAGCAGCATTCCTATAAAAACTGACTATAACTTGTTACATACATCAGATTTCCTCATCAGCTCTATGCTTTCAGCAATCTTACTCGCACCATTCACATTTCTCCGAAAAAATCCATGCCTCAAGCCATGTCTTCCATCTTCTAGTTTCTTTGCTGTTTTTGTCACCAAGTCATCTTCTTCTCTTAGAAAGTAGAGCTTAAAACGACTCGATTCATTAGCCAAATCCCCCAAATGACTCCCGAGGAAGATCAGTCATTACAAAAATATTAACAGGCTGAGGACTTGTCTTCTCTAAAGATTCTAACTTTTGTTTTAAACCCATCTAGGTACCTTTCCAGTGGTTCTTGAACTGACCATCTAACAATCTCGGCTGGGGGCAAAGAAAAGGAGCCTTTATCGTCTCTAAAGCAAGATTCTTCCCCGCTTTTAAGATTTCAGGGGCAAAAGGAAGAAATTCGGTTTTCTCAATCAAAGAATGTATCCTCTGATCACTCTTTGCTTCGTGAATATCTATAAACGAGTTGGAACCCTTGTATGGGGCTGTAAAAAGGCGCTTCCAAATGCAAGAAAAGTTCTGACTCAACAACAGAACCAGGTCCCAGGCATTATATAGATCTCGACGTCTTCAAATGTGATGGCAGCCATATTATCTTCCATCAAGTTATATCCAATAAGAACTAGCCAAGATTCCATTGGATTAACACGTATCACACACATGCGTGTCCAAAGCTCACTTAAGATAAATCTATCTAGACCAGGTCTTGTATAACTCTTCCATAATTCAACCGAAGTTATGTATTCATCATCTCCATGCTCTATAGCTGGTGTTTCTTGATTCACATCATAATGTAAGAAACGTTTTTCTTCTTTGTAAGTTGTTGAACAGGTTGGAATGAATCTAACATTCCATCTGATTCACTGTTTCCGCAAGTCCAAATTGTAGTTCTGCCACGACATATAATGATATAAACACTTGTCTATATTACCAATAAGCCAGGACAATGTAGAACCGCAATGGTTAAGGCTAATAAAAAGAGGCGCATTTGTGCTCCTAGCGTTTATGCACGTGAAATCCTTATTCGTGCTACACCACAAGGAAGCAAAAATACTGAAATCTATGGTTCTAATGGAAGAATTCACCAGTGACGAAATATTAATGATGTCAGCCATGGAGACGTACCTACAATGACCACTAATTCAATAACTTAACTCCCACGGAAACGACTGATCCTAATTTTGAATCAAGTCGGCTAATTCAATGGTAGAAATAAAAACTTGCCACTCAATTGAGCCCAATATTTAGGATTCGGCACTTATATTCAGCAAATTACTTGCATTCCTCTTTCAATTCACAATTATAGAAAGTAAAGGTACTCCAAGCGATTCATTATTGTCAGAAATAATAATCAAATTAACGAGTAATGCTGATACATACAAACATCCATCCATGTATGAGATTGAGTTTAGGGTAGAGAGAGAAAAGATTTACAAACCTCCCAGTCTGAAGAATCAAGAAGTTCAATTGCATGGTTCCAACGGCCATTAGAATCGCATTCTTGAACTCCGATAGCTGATTGCTAAACCCACTGCGGGGTGCTTGTCAGAAACTTTTATTCATTATTGGGTTTTTCTTCCTAACTTATAAGAGTAGAACATCACTGAAGGACATCCAAGAAATTTGAATCAACATTAAACACAAATGCTAAAGATTCAAATAATTTCTAATAAGTTGCTACAGCCTACAAGAAGAGCTACAAATTAAAACAAGCTAACTAATACTCATTTTTTAAAAATCATTTTACGAACCCACAAACAAATATATAATCAAACTCAAAGTAGACAGCACATTTTTGTCTTTGTACAAACATTAACCTGCCACAAAGCCATTAAACAGCATGAATTGGACTGTTGTTTGAGTTCATCCCAGAACCGTTAGACCCGGGATTAGCGTGAAAAGCAGACTGTCTCGATGAGCCATCGAGCAATTTTAGAGACAGTGAAGATGGGCCAGCATCACCTATAGATTCTCCTAGACTAAGTTTTGACATGCCAACTAGCTCATCGACATTAATGGGGCTTTTTGAATGTACTGCCGTTGGTTTCAGTACCTCGTGCATCTCCTCTTTCTTAGTAGGCTCTGGACCGTACCCTGGCCACATTGGAATCGATAATGGATAAAATGGTGGGTAATAGGCTGGATACATGACCGGGTAAAAGGATTGTGAACTGTCTGGTTTTGAAGGAGCAGGTTCGGCTGCTTCCTTGTTGGAGTTGGTGGAATCCATTGATTCGCATTCTTCATCCAAAGTAGGAGGAGTAGGTAGTGGAAAAGGATCGTCGCTTAGTGCGTCAGCCTGGTGATGGTCCATAGACAAGATGTCTTGTGATACCATTTGAGTGTCATTGGTCTGCAAAAAGCGACAAGGCCAGAAATTGATAATATCAGATATACATGGATAAGAATTAGGCAAAATAAAAAAAAAGGCCTAATGCATCGTAAGCTACCTGACCTGAACTTGTCCCCAAAAATTTGTTGCCTCCCTAAACTTTCAAAGTGACTCCGAAGCTCCCTCAACTATAAAAAAAGTGAACCACTTTGCTCCTTGAATGCCATGTGTCAGCTTCTGGTTGTCATTTTTAAGATTTTCTCTCTCCAATCAGAAGCTGACATGCGGCGTTGTGGGAGCAAAGTGGTACACTTTTTGAAAGTTGAAGGAGCTACGGGGTCACTTTGAAAGTTCAGGAAGGCAGCAGGTTTTTGGGGACAACTTCAGGTAGCTAATGATGCATTAGGCCAAAAAAAATGATACGGAACTACCACATCCCCATCTTAAAATATGGACAAGATGGTATGCCATTTGTTCAAAGGCAAAATGGTATTACGATGATTAACTTTCTAAAGATTCCCAAGCAAAAGGGTTAGTTAGATATGATGAGCGCTTAGTGAAAAGACAGGTTCAATATACTGAATGCTTCAGTAGGACAGAAAGTTTCATTCTATCCATTCTTCATATGAACATCCATAAGAAAAAGAACCAAACAAAGAAAGGATAGCCAAAGTTTCCAGTCTGTCTCCTATGGAACTGTTCCATGGACCATGTCAGAAAACATTCAAAAAGTATTCGGTATGAAGATTAAAGGACATAGGTCCTGTTATTTTGAACTGAAATAGTCTAAATTGAACTAAATTTAGTGTAAATTCAGAACTGTACGGTAACTGAATTACAGTCCAAAAGAACATGCCCTTTTCTAAGAATTTCATATATGCTGTTCTAAACAATACATAATGAGTTCTGGTCATATTATACTGCTCACTAAAAGCTATGTCTAAGAGGTGCTTCCATAAGGAGTTCGGTTTTCCATAATCCAATCAGCACCTGGAATATTCACGTAGGAATGTTCTCTTCTTTGATACAGCGAAAAAGAGCAGGAGAGTGTAAATGCACACAGGGAGACTTTCTGAACCACACGAAATGATGTATTTTTTCAGTTCATTTATACTCTAATTCCATTTTATCAGGTATCCAAGTTTGCTCATTCATGTAGCTTCTAAACTGAGTGCATTATGAGTATATTATTAGTAGTGCTAACCTCATCAGCAATCATATCAAATAGGCTGGACCGTCTTTTCCTCCTAGATACATTGCTTTGCCTGATGAAATATTTTTGTGCATGACTGGCCACCTGAGTAGGCGTCCTTGATATAACATAGTTGCGAGCAATTCCACGCCAATCACCTTTGCCAAGCTTCTGAAGCCCAAGTAAGAACATCCTATGTTCCTCTTCAGTCCACGGAACACCTGCAAAAAATTTTAAATCATTCAATCGTAGGATATTTGAATCGAAAATCTAATATCACAAATGGCAGCTAGAGTTATCAACCCCTAACATGATAGGCTTGTAAAGTTTATTATTTAGAATAATCATGTATTCTGCTTCACTGGTGCACAAAAAAGGTAAGGACAAATAAATTCCTTAAATCCAGACATCAAGGGAACGCCAGAACATTAGAACATTAATGTAAAGCTTAAACCTCCACGATTACTCTAACCAGTCAATCCATCTCAAAAAAGGTCAGCTAAGACAAATGTTGCATAATTGTAGATCAACAGGATCATAATACTGAAATAAACTACATATCCACAAGCAAGTATTTTCTCATTGAAACACATATCCAAGTAATTCACCCAAAAAGAGGGGCTTTTTTATGCAGTTATTAGACCAATAATTATAAAGCTATCCACAATCTCAATCACGTCTGCTATAATTCATCACCATTCAAATTACTGAAAACCAAACTAAGACATCATACAACAGCCAAAAATCCGACTGGTTCAGCTATGCAATAAAAGTTAGGAAAAATGATCCAAATCCAATCCAAATACAAAATATGTAAAAAAATTATACAAGTATAACAGTCTAACCTTTCTTTCGTTCACGGCTGGAAGAAGATCCGGCGACGAAATCCTCGGAAGCGTAACCGTCAGCGGCGTTGCCGTGATCAGGAGTGTCTCCGCCAGGGGATCCCGGGTTATTGGAACCAGGAGTAAGGGACCCGCCAAGATTGGAAGAACCAGCATAATGGCTCAAATTGCCCATACTAGCACTTTTCCGGATCGACCCGTCGGTCAATCGGACCCCGAAGAGCTTGACCCCGCGGTTTGGGCAAGTCCGCGAGTTGTGGCCGTTGTGACTGCAATGGGAGCACCGCCTAGTCATGGCTGTATCGGGTTCGGATCGAACAAAGGGGAAATACAGTATGATCCGGATCTAATAGGATCCGAATTACATGGCCCGATAACCAAGATGCTTGTTTTCTCTGTTAGCCGCCCTCTGGCTTTATAGCAGGTTTTTAGAGAGAGACAGGAAAATGAATAACAATATCGTTTATATCCAAACCTACGTAATTTAGGTTACTGGTTTGTGGATAAAATGGTATTTATTCTCTGCTTCGCGGAAGCGTGTTCCAAAGATTTCGGCCGTTGGTTTTAGTCAATGAGATCAAGAAAACAGCAGGTAACTCTATTGGCTATTGCCAATGTTATTACAGTAAAAATCACGGTTAAATCATAATTAAATTATGGTTGGTTAAATTATGATTGTACCATAATTTAATCATAGAAATTATGAACTATTATTTTTATTAGTTTGATGTTCAATTCATTTTGATAATGTTTGCTGTTATTAAAATATAATTGAACAACTGATCAACTTCTTAATTATGATTAAAAAACACGCTTATTTATCTAGTAAGAGTATATTTGCAAGTACAGTTATCGCTGTTATTTTTTTACTGACAATAATCATTTTTATATAACACTTAGGTTAATACAGTTAATTGTTATTATTTATTGTTAACTGTTCACAGCTTGTTGTTATTACGGCTAACTTTCTTAAATAATTAAAAATATACGTGAAATCGTAATTAAATATTTAAAATTAAATATTTTTATTATTTTTTTATTATTTATAACATAAGTATTATTTTTTTATTTATAATCACATGAATAAAATTAATCACTTATTCAGTGGTGATGAAGAATAAATTAATAATTTTTTAGTAAAAAATAAAATATAATAAAAAAAACTCTTACCGCTGTTGTTTAATTTTCAAAAACAAAAGTAATTTCTGAAATTTTTATGCAAACACCCACCGACACATGTTCAAAAATTAACATTAGATAGTAAGGGTGAAATTTCAATCAAGAGAATAAAAAAAAGAGTGGTTAATAATTTTTTTAACATATTTGCAATCGGTGTTGCATTATTAAATACAAAGAAATTTACTATATTTTATATGTGACTTGAAATTTAAATCTCTGTAAATTATAAATTTCAATCTTAAACCCAATAATCTAAGACATTCACTACAATTAAATTAATTATTGAACACATTTTAATTTAATTGATCATCTACATTAAAATCTCCTGACTAATAATTTTATCAATATAAAACATCTTTATTAGTTTAATGGCAAATTAGAATGTTGAGAAATGATATAACTGTAAAATTTAATCCATCACAACCATTTTACTGATTTAGTAAACTATAAAAAAAAACTAAATTTAAATCTCAACTGTACCTCAATTTAACTTCAAAAAATGCAAATAAAAAAATGGATTAATAATTACTAGTGTTTTGGAAGAAAGAAGAATAATAGTAGTAGAGATATAAACACGTGTAGGGTGGGGGGGAGAATGATTGAAATTTCAATTTGGGAAGCGTATCAGAAATATATTGGTCTCGGACGAAAAAAAGAAAGATGGTACACACACGTGGACAAATTCCATTGGGCATATTGCAAATGCTTTACAGTAGTATTATAGAATCCTTATCCATTCTGATTTTTATAATAATGCTTCATGCCATTTCTCTTTTTCTTTGGGAAACAAACAATTAATGGAAGTAAATTTAAATAAAAATTAGTTTCGGCCGCTAATTGAAGACAATAAGACACACATTCACTCAAGTTTAGTTTGGCTTTGATAACTTCAACCAACTCTCCACAACTTTTATTTTTCAGCTTACGTAAGTAAATGCATGCCTGAATTGATATGAATTTTTATTATTACTACTTAGCGCTAAAAATCGAAAAAGAAGCCAAGATAAATGGCTACAAGTCAACAAAACGAGGGAACATGTAAGCAGCGTCTATTAGGTATGCTTACGATATTTATGTCTATGATACATGTTCCAATAAGTATTGACATGTTTACGGGTCCGGATATCCGTCCGGCTCGGCCTGAGGCCGTTCAAACGAACTAAGTCTGAACTCTCATTTTTTTTCAAAAGCTCAACTTGAGCCCCATATTTTATGGATCGGACTTAATTTTTATGTAAATATACAAGCCTGACTAAGTAAATAATTATTATATTTATTAAATATTTAATAATTATTTAAAAAATTTAAAATTTAATCTATTAATTTTTTACAATAATGTTATATATTTATTAAATTATTCAAGTAGAGAATGTAATTATAAGTAAAATTTAGACATATTTATATGTCTTTTTTTACACTTTTTGTATAAAAAAAATTTAAAAAATCTATTTATAGACTTTAAGCCGGACTTGGGAACTACCTCTAAAGCCCGGGCCAAGCCCGAAGTTTTAATGTGTGGGCCGAACCGAGCCGGGCTTGAGCTGATATTTTTAATCAAAAGCCTGATTAGACCAGACTCGAACCCGGCCCATCCTGCCCGGGAACATTTGCTACTATCTTTTGAATATTATATGTGTTTTACTTATTTTATTTTTAATACACGCAAATATTATTTTAGCATATAAAGAATGGAATGAAAACTCAGCGACTATATTAACATGAGTCCGAGACTGTGTGAACATGACACTATGTATAAATTTTCCTTTTTCACCCCAAACTTAGTGAAAACGTATCACTTGACCAGCATGCATCGTACATGGACTTGTTTTTTCATTTAACACGAATCAAGTTTCCTTTATTATTTGTAAGATTCGAATGAAAAAAAAACTAAACTAATGTGATTAATAGAGGAAAAGCATAACGTGTAGGGCTGCTCATTCATATTTGAAAACGGGGAATAGGGAGTAAAGTAGATGGCAATGCAACGGCAACTATGTTTGAGCAGATCTTCGCCGTCCACTGCACATCATATCTTACACGTGCCTCACTGTCTTCAATTCTAAGTAAAAAGTATTTTTTAAAATGAGTTCTTTGATACAGGTTCCAACATCCTAGCGTGAAAAAGTACAGCTCCATACATCAACCGACGCATTGATGTATGGAGCGGCCCTTTTCCACCCTAAAAAGCCGGAACTCAATAAAATTTTCCCAAATCAAAGTATAAGGACCAATTGAAATAGCTTAAACAAGAACAAGCGTTAAATTAGAATTTCTCCTTTTACCAAGTATTCATATTGAAATTGAGTCAATAGCATAACGTATTGGGTTGGAATTTAAACTTCGATGGGGAAGAGTATATATGTTTGACCTTAAAATACACAAATTGCAGTTATGAGAATATATCACGAGTCAACACAGGTAATGAAATAATTCACAGCTCAAATGGCAATATAATTGGCCGCCTCAAACATCCATCCTAAAAATAAAAAAGACTTGGTATATAAATTCAGTGGTGATTTATCTTAAACATATCGTGTTAATGCAAATATGTAAGCCTAAACTTCTCGTTTAGGTAGTCCCCACTTCGGATAGGAGAAAATCTGCAAAACAAAAGCCATAGAATTCTCCAATTCAGCAAACATATGAAATCTCTGTTGCCTATTATTGGGCATATGCGTATCAATCAAGCTCCAAACTGTATGTCGTATTTTCGGCAGAAAATATAACTAGGTGTACCAACAATAAAGACAGGGCAATATAACTAAGACAGATTTAGCTATACCTTTTCGGACGTGATTCACTGCAACAACTTTCCAAGCATTCAACAATACAGTCGGGATTAGGGTCAAAGAAGAATGCAACCTGCAATATCAGATAATTGAAATTACAGCAAACGACGCATAGACAAACATCTGATATACTAACAGGTTAGTTCATAAGAAAAAATAAGGTAAGACAATCAAATCTAAGAGTAGCAGAAAATGAAGAAGAAAAAGAGAATTACGGAGTATCTCTCTTGTCCTGTTGGCATCACTCTGTGTAGTGTGGACCTGGAAATTTTTTAAGTGATACAAAATTTAGGACTGAAAATAAGGAAAGAGTAAATACACACCCTACCATGGAAACTTTCCTCTTACAGTTGTTTTTATTAGCCGCTTGTTGAAGATGGAAAAGAAGTATAGCAGTAGTTACCTAAACATGCCATTAGTCCATCTCTCCATCATGTCCCCTATATTAACGATGAAGGCCCTGCAGTTTCATTTCACAGGTATAAGAATGCCTGAATCGCATAGCAAACATGGACCTGTTATTGCAAACCAGACCAAGCCAGGAAAAAGTAAAGGCAAATATATTTATGTTGTTTTATGCTATTGCTCTCACTCAAAATAAAAAATGTCTCCGCCCTGTCACGCACTTAGCCGATTCACCGCTAATGGTACGTGTGGCCTTAGCTCGATTCTCACCCTCGAGAGAACTAAGTCAGCCAAACCCGATCACAACTTCGCTAGTGATATGAAAGGATCACAAGAGACACAAGCTGAAGAAGTATAGAAAGTATTACTACTCAAAGGAAAGCTTTAGAATGTTACAAGAGAGCTTTTGAGCTTAGAACTCAGGATGTACAAAATGAGAGAGGAGGGGGAGTATTTATAGCCTAAGCCACCTCCTCAACCAATGGTCTAGATCAATTCTCTAGAATCTTCTTTGATCCTAGGGCTAATATTCATCCTTCTAGGACTTTCCTACATTAAAATATACAAAATATCTAGCTTAGGTCGGCTGGAACTTTCTAGCAACATATTCCAGACTTGTTGCAACCCTTCTGGACACTTCTGGATCTGTGGCAACACTTTCCGGAGTTTCTGCAACTATTCTGGTACTTTCTGACTACCTTCTAGAATCTTCTGGCAACACTTCTGCGTGTTCCAGCCCTTCCCAAGCACCTATTTATGTCTTTTAAGGCTATGTCCATGGTTATTTCGCATGGGCATTTTTCCTTTGCCACGGACTTTGCCTCGTTCACCTTTCGGGGACTGACAGCCCGCTACCTTAGTACGACACTGAAATTTATAAGAAACTATGTTTGGCACCCGCCCATGAGAGAAAATCGTGCTCTCATTATCCACCCGACATTCATGTCGATATTTGACTTTTCCTAATAAGATAGATATATAATTTCAATGTACCTCCTGGACACAGATATACATTCACAAAGATACTAAACAAAGCTTAATGTTGCACATACTGAGCTTGTCCTTCAACAACAAGAACAACATTACCCCAATCCCCCGCACAAGCGGGGTAGGGGGGTCGGGTGTACACAGTCTTACCCCTGTAACTACAGAGAGACTGTTTCCAATTGACCTTGAAACGTGACTTCATAATAAAAGAAGCTTGAACAGTTTAATGAGTCATTTTACTTTGAGGTTTTAAAGTTAAAAGAAATATTGGATGCGCAAAGTTTGCTCCGTCTAAGATGATATTGTGGACACGCCACCGTTAATAACCCAACTGTTCCCATTAATATCAACATTTAACAAACAAAAAGCACTACATCCACCCAATTCTTCATTGAAACAACTATGATTAGTTAATCTGAACAAAAATTTACCCTCTTATAGGCAATACGTCTTCCCATATTTGCGGTTCCTTGAATTTTTCCCTGCAGACCTGTTATCATTGAAAAACAATATCACAAAATAATACATTTTGACTCCAAACACCCTAAGTTAAAAGGGGAAACTATTGCATCAAATACCATAGAAAAAGAGAGGAAGAGAGAGATCAAGACAGAGATGCACATGCCTGAAGTCCTGGAACGCCGTTACTCACTAAAAGAGTTATCATTCCATAGTCTGAATGTGCTGAAGCGCCATATATTTCTTCCTTGGAATGCTCCACTTCACCTGACATTACACAAGTTTCCTTTCAAGAACATTTTCACAATAAATCTAGTTTTGTGAAGATAATACTCTGATCTTGTCCTTGCAATAAATCAATTACAGCTGGTTCTGATCATGAAACTTGAAGGGTAGGTTGGAAGTTGTAATAAAAAAAAATAACAAGGAAGATAGCTTATGACAAACTCCAAGGGTATTTTATGCTAAAAAACTGAATTAATGTGTTAATATTGAAGATGATCAATGTAAAAGAAAAGTGTGATGTTAATCTTCTCAGAAAACTCAGCTGCAGAGGCAAGCACATTGTCTATAATGATTTCACATCAAACTTTCTTAAGAAAGTACTAGAAGGTCAACTGTATAGCTATCTAATAACTACTGCAAAATCCAAACTTCCATCTCGGCTTGATTTGCTGCTGATTTATTTTATGAAAATGAAACATATAGAAGCCAAATTAAGCTCGCCTGGGTAGTGCAAGAGACGAAGAAAAGCTCCAGGTCCGTCAAGAGCTCCTATTTCCTCAAAGTAATCTTGATCCAAGTTCAGAGCCAAAGCAATCAAAGAGATTAATCGTCTTCCAGCAGACCTGTGTAGGCATATAGCATAGAGTAAGAAACTCTACTATCTACTTGCAACCATTAAACATCTAATACTCTCCAAAAAGTCCAGGTCATAGCCACTTTGGGATGCATAAAGACTATAAAACATGAATAACCTAGTTGGACAGGTATAGCAAAGTACTAGCACATAGAATACACAGTGAACTGCTCTTAGAGAAAAAATCACAATATATCAGAAGTATGTAATCAAGGTACTTTGTCAGATTTTAGCAAAACAAACTTTTCTAATATGACTTTTCACTTTTATCATCTATAGCTACAGAATCAACAAGAAAATGGATACAAGGAATATTTATCTTACAGAACTTTGTAATAGTAAGCCTCCATAGTGGGTCTCCAAGACGGTAAAACTTCTGTAAATTTGTAACCATGAACTAAATATTACCACTTATCATGGAGAGATATGAAGAACTCTTAAAGAAAATACTGGCATTAACGAAGCAAGCACAATTTGTGTACAATACCTTCTGAGGGCCACTGGTTGAGGATACTTTCCTGTAGAGGACCAATGTAGAAGCTTTCTTTTGAGTCACCTGTTACAAGATCAAATGGAAATTGCTTGCGTTTGAATCATCCATAAAAGTTGAAAGAGAAACCCAAAGAAATTTTAAATGTGCTTTAAACACAATAATATAATCTTCGAACAAAACAAAACAATCTAGGAAAGCTTCAAATAATCAAACTACTACTAAGCTACAATTGGTGCAGAAGAAGTAAAAAGAAAAAAGACGAAGAAAAGAAAAACCTCTTAAACCAGAAGAAGGATTGAGATTCTCAGAGTACAACGGCGTGTAACCTCTGTGTTCCTTGGAAAGCAATTTCATCTTATCATCTAAAGGTAGGGTGAAGAATTTCTCGCTTTCTTCAAAAACTGTAGCAATGAATTCTTCCTCAACTCCATGATTTATAACATAAAAAAATCCGTATTCACCACACGCCTACAAGAACACCGAGAAATTTCGAGTGATTAAAAGTCAACCTAGTATTGAAATCAATTTCAATGGCTGGTTGAAACTGAAATCGCAACGATCCAACATACAGAAAGTAAATCCGATAAAAGAACAAGAACAAGAGTGAGCGACCTGGCGAATTGAATTGGCTGTAGAGGAGGAGGGAGCTGATAGGTCTATGATTGGGAGTTTCGCAGCTTCTACCACCATTTTTACCAACTACAAAGAGAGAAGAGTGGAATTGAATTTTGACTTGCTTGTTGATTATTTGTTAATAACTTAATATCGTTACAAATTTCCGTAAATGTTTAACTGAACAATAATCCGTAATCATATTTCATTCCAACTGTAATCTTATTATATAGATAATAATAAATAATTAATAAAAAAATTATGTTAATAGTTTATTTATTTTCTCTATTTTATATGTTAGATATTATTTATTTGATTTATTATATATAAATAATTAAATAGACTACTAATTTATTAAATTAATTAATATTTTAATCTTTAACACTGAAACAAACTTGTAAAGTATTTTTTATTATTTAATTATACATTTCTAAATGAAATAGACAAGCTAGTGTTACTCTTTTTTATAGATATTGTCTATTTTTAAAATAATTGATATATCATCAATGTAAACTTCTATTTCACATGGCACATAATCATGAAATCTACTATCTACTAAAGGGATGATTATTCAGTACATGACAATGTAACTTTATCTAAATTCATTTAATGAAGTATATATAATTAGTAAAAGTAAAGGAAAAAAATATATTTCACTTCGTTCCTAATTCACTTTTATATTCTTAATATAAATGTAATTCTATATTTATTCCTAAATTATTTTTTTATTATTCTTTCCAAATTTAATCATTCTTAACTTTTACTTTTCAAAATTATAATATTTTATGTTTTACAATATTTATTATAATTTGAAAATAAGTAGACCATTATCAATTAATTATTTTTAAACTCAGATCTTAAATATTTATAGTCAATAAAAATCCTAAATCTTTGTTAGTATATGTAATATATTTTTCTTTTCTTTTCATAAATTTAATATTTTTGAAAATATTTTACAAAATTAACTTAATATGCAATAGAAACTCCCAATGTTAAACCCTTTATCTCAATATATGACATATATTTTATTTTCTAGTTTATTGTTATGATTTCAAATATAATATTTAAATATTTTAGCATAGTTTGATATAATTATCTTCACTGATGTATTTTAAAACTTTGAGTTCTAGAAATATGATTTAGATATTTATTTTTCATGTTTTGCTCAGTGATTCATCCAAATCATGTCTCTGTCATGCAAGGGATGAGTCCAAATCGCATTTCCGTCTTAGATAGACATGACTCAAACATATTCATGCTTAAAAGAATAAATAGTAGAATAAAAAATTATATTTTGGTATAACATAATTTTTAATCTCAAACCTTGAACATTTAAATCACATAAAATTATTTAAAGTAATTTTTACATTAGTAAATATAAATGTTTATGCTCGATGTTTTGGAGTAAATAGCAATCAGTTTGAAGTCACAGTTGTTATAATTGAGTTTTACCAAAAATAGCCGAATGAGCAAAATGTATGTGTCACTAATGTTGTAACATCATATTGTAATTTGCTATAATTTTTCTTTATTTCGTGAATTTAATACCCATACTCCAAATTCCTCCGTACATTATTTTGGTTTAAGATACAAGTACAATGTTTAGTGTTAATACTAGTGTACAAAGTTTCAAAATAAATTAATAAAGAAATAATATAAAACTATATGCTAGAATGTTTAAATATTGTTATTTGAAAGTATAACAATAAATTAAAAAAATATATGTGTCATATATTAGGGTAAAGGGTTTAAGATTAAGAGTTTGTGTTGTATGTTAGGGTTGTCAAAATACCCAAGTATAATAAACTTACGAAAAAAATATATTACATTGTTAAGGATTTAGGATTTTTTTATTGACTATGAAGATTTATGATTTGAGTTTAAATATAATTAATTTTATATAGGTCCAGGCCTTATATTAGAATAAATATTTTATAACATGAAACAATATAATAATTTTCAAAAGGAAAAATTAAATAGCTAGAATTAAATTTGAAAAAAATAAATTGAAAAGAAAACATAGGAAAGAAATGCATTTAAGGTAATAATATAAAAATTACTTAGAAAATATATCAATAAGATAGTATATTCATTCTTTTTATTAATTATAAACATAATAAGTAAGCTTAATAAATGATTATAGATAGAATTATAATACATGACGGTGCTTACCATATACCGTATAATTTTCGCTACTAAAGATGCTCTAAGGTAGAAAACACTAATTTACCATCCAATTAATACTACTAATTTACCATCCACTTAATACTTATTTTGCACTTTATTACAATAAATAATAACGGATAAATAGGGATTTTCCATTCCATTGCAATAAATGATAATGTGATAATTAGGGGTAGAGTTGAAAAAATAATGAAAAAAATACATAGAATTTTGAGAATATAAAATAAAAAGGGATTTGAGATACTGACTAAGGCCATATTCTCTTACTACAATTCAATTCAGTTCAGTTCAGTTCAGTTCAGTTATGTATAGTTATAAATTTATGATAAAATAAGTTTAGTTTGGTTTAACTCACTTTAATTTAATTCAATTCAACCAACTTCAATTCAGTTCAATATTTAAAAATAAAAAAAAATAATTAAAAAGATAAATAAAAAATATGAAGGAAGTATTTTTTTCGTTTACAATAAAATAATAGGTTGGTGATATCACCAATGTTGAAAAGTAACGTTTATTTTTTTCATATAATTGATCCCCGTTAAATCTTTTATCAATGTTCATTTATGCTTTATTTATGCAAATAAACACTTAGGGGCCATTTATTTATTTAGAGGTATTAAGGAAAGGGTAAGGGAATAGAAAAGTTCAATTCCTTTTATTAGTGTTTGGTTGAGCAAATTAATAAAATTGATTACTCATTCTTCCTTTTTCATTACCCCTAACTTCTCTATTTGATTACCTCAACTCATAAGGTATTAGTATTCCCTTTTCCACCTCCACCACAATCATCGATCAAATTTCAACCTAGAACCCCACTTCTACTGACACTATCTATTTGCTGTCCTTAATGTTTCACCATATTCATCTAGCTCGCCGCCGTCGATGCTTCGTTGTCCACACCCAGGTCGCCGTTATCAGCAAGCTCGCTGTCGTCATAGAGCTTGACGCCATCGATGGTTCGTTGTCATCGTTCAACTCACCATTTGTTGATGCTTCATTGCCGTTGCCGTTGCCGTCATCGGCATCTTTTCCGGCAGAAATTAAATCTTGTTTCTGCAACTTTTTCACTTCCGATTAAATGAAATCTTGATGTTATAGTGAATAATTGTTATTTGTTAGTTACTGAGATCTGGGTTTCGAAACTAAACAATCGAGAAATGAATTTCTATATGCAAATTGGGTGTAATTGTGAATGATTTTTATTGTTAATATGATGAAAAGTGGATTTTGACGGCGAATAATTTATGATAATGAATAATTGATGTCTCCATTGTTAATTGATGATTACTTTGAATCAAAGGGCAACATATGGTATTAAGAAAATATGATTCCCTTTCTGGTACCCATCCAAACGCAAATAGAATTTGAGTTCTATTCCTTCCCTTTCTTCGGTTTTCTTATTCGCATTTAGTTTCTTCATATGAACCAAACGCCCCCTAAGTCTCTATTCTTTTTCTATAAATAGTAGTGTATTTCACCATTATATGACACACCACGAATAATAGAAAATATTACATTTCTAACACATTATTAATACGAATTTGCTCTATTTTGAATAGTTATATAATTTTGTTTTTTCGGTTTTACAATGAATCTGCCCAGCCGGACGTTTTTATCATTACCAAAGTTCTAACTGTTGGATCGTCATGAAATCTGGTTAGAGGGTTCTTAACATCCGTTTCTTTATTTTTCACGATTGGATCGTCGAGAAAATTCTCAAAGGTAGTTTCGTGTAAGGCAAAATTGGAAAGACTATCTATGATACACTTTTTTATCATATATGTTAAATTTTGTAATTATCAGCCAGCAAAATTATTGGAGGCTCTAAGAGCCATCACTTATGTAATAAGGTGGAAAATAATTTAAATGCTCTAGAAGAGCCAGGGTTAATGCAAAGAGGGACAAAATACTGTTGAATGCTCCATATGTGCTAGTATTAATACATACCACGGGAAAATGTTGAACGGTTTGGAAGAGCCGATATGAGTATTTCAAACGGAATAGAGATAATTATAAATAATGCATTATTTCTCTCAAATCCTCACAGAAAATTATTATTTGGAAATATTTACATAAATGAATATTATATTGAAACTGTGAGTGAAGACTTTAAAAAACATCTTTATGGTACAAACATATTTACAGACCAATTGACTATAAAACTGAAGTTTATGTATCGAGATACTTATAAAATTTGATACAATTCTTATTTGATAATGATGAGAAAAAAATATTTAAAATGCACATAAAAACTATTAAAGAACTAGAAATTTCTTCGAAGTAATGAATTATTTTGTGCTATTTGTTCGCAAGAAAATTGATTATAAAAGCTTCCAGTAGTAAGGTCAGAATTGAATCTCAAATATTCTCAAAACACATACAATGTGATATATGTGGATCAATTCATCTACAATTTTACCATTGAGTTTTTAATCTAGTCACTTCTTGAAGAAGTGCAAATCACTTGAAGTTGATGCTTTAACTAAATGGTCACATGCATGTTTTTTATATGTTAATTGAGATTAAAATTGAACATCTTGTAGTATATGTCCATACTCAAATCGATCTGGTAGAATCATATGTTAAACATTTACAATTATTGACCGCACGATCATTGATTATGCGAACAAATAGTTATAAATTAGTATTAGGATATGTAATACTACATGTAAGACCAATAAGCTATATCAAGATTATTTTCCCTAAGATTAGCTTTGGTCATAAGCACAAGATTTCCCATCTCAAAGTTTTTTTTATTATGTGATATATGTGCCTATAAATCCATCAAAATATATCAAAATGAGTCATGAAAGGAGATTATGAATTATATTGGATGTGAATCTCCATCAATAATAAGTATCTTGAGACTTTGAAAAAAATGATATGTTTACTATAATATTTGGAGATTGTAAATTTGATGAAAATATTATGTCAAAATTAGGAGAAAAAAAGTAGAAAGACAATTTTAAAAAAGAAATTTATGAAATGCTTCATCTTCAACTTTTATGAATCCTAAGGCAATTTGTGTAGAAATCCTTGAAGAATAAATAAAACATAGCGGTATAACACGCATGAAGCGTGGACGACCAATTGATAGAAACGATAATAATATTGTCGACAATAATAAAAAGCTCATCGAGGATAATGTACTAATATAAACACACTTCTTACAGAAGTACTAGCACCCGAAGTGCGAGCACTTAAAGTGCAAACACCCCAAAGTTGTTAAAAATTAGGAAATTGATTAAATTGTATTAGAATCAGTAAAAGATGAAAATAACGATAAAATGATTGTATACCATATTTTGCCTATATACGTGGCAACAAATATTGAGAATGTGACTATGGATCATGAACTATAAAATGTTTGAAAAATATCAAAAGTGATTAACAAATTGGAAATTAAGATGCAATCCAAGTAGAATAAAATTTTGCATTATTTATTTTGTCAATATCTTTTTCCTATACTTACATTTGTTTATTTTATATTCATATTATGTTGAGACATTCTTATGTGGTAGAGATATAACTTTTCTATATCTTATTAATTTTTTTTTGTAAGAAAAATTTAACGTATATTTGATTGATATTGTTACAGGTAATAGATATATATTTACATGAAATATTTGAAAACTTAAAATCGCAGAAAAAATGGCAAATTAGAACATTATTAAATATAGTAAAGAATGTCTATGCATGGATGAAGACAATTTGGATGCATACCGTAAATCAATAGCCAAAGAAGGCCTGGCGACAACTTATGAAGACTATGTTGCTTGTATTTCTCAGTCGAAGGAATGTTATATTAAAGGAGACACATATTTCACCGAAATTATTTTAGCTCGTGATCTTATGAAGACTGGTCAAGTGACAATTCAACATATATTTTCACAAGGTCACTACATCTCAAGGATCTTCAAAATTCTTGAGAACAGGGGAGCAAATACTATACGCTATTTTCCTTATCCAAATTTTTTATCCCACATGGTTTTACTTTGGTAAGGTTTTTAATGAGGTAGTGCCTCATTCACAATAATGGACATCAAAGGGGGAGTGTTGAAAAGCAACATTTTTTATAGGGAAAAACACATAACTGCACATGATTGTGCAAAATAATTACCTAAATGTCTTAAAGAAGAGCGTGTAACCAATATGAAATATTTGATAAACTAATTATAATTAAAATACGCTCATATACAAACCGGAAAATCAGGAAAGATTGCAGCTCATTCAAACACAATTCACTCTCGTTTTCTCTCAACATAGATCTTTGTTCTTGAATATTGCTTCATTCTTACATTTTTCTTCTTGAATCCTTTATTCATTACCGATTTCCTTCTGTAATTTCTCTTTTGCAATATGTGATATGTGATTTTGTGTTTTTTTAACAATTATAAAACCAAATCGATTTATTGGATTATAACAGATTTATTATTTATTCTTATTTATCTGTAGCAAATTTATCAGGCTTGTTGCAGATTTATAATAGATTTATACTAGATTCATATCTGTTACAAATCTGTTCTAAATCTAATATAAATGTGTTATATATCTATTATAAACGTAAAATAAATCTGTATATCTGCTACAAACATGATAAATGTCTAATACGAGTATTTGATGAATATATAACATATTTATAACAATATTGTATCAGATAGGAATATGAATGAATGTCTGTTACATATCTAATACATATTTGATACACATCTGCTACAAGCATGATAAATGTCTAATACAAGTGTTTGATGAGTATATAACTGATTTATAACAATGTTGTATCAGATAGGAATATAAATGAAATGTTTCTTTGTATCTGTTACATATCTGATACATATTTGTTATATATCTGCTACAAGTATGATAAATGTCTAATACAAGTGTTTGGTGAATATATAACAGATTTATAACAGTATTGTATCATATGAGAAATATGAATGAAGTGTTTCTTTGTATATGTTACATATCTACTTCGTATCTGTTACATATCTAATACATATTTATTATGTATCTGCTACAAGCATGATAAATGTCTAATACAAGTGTTTGATAAATATATGACAGATTTATAACAGTATTGTATCAGATAGGAATATGAATTAAGTGTTTCTTTGTATCTGTTACATATCTAATACATATTTGTTACATATCTGTTACATACCTGCTACAAGCATGATAAATGTCTAATACAAGTGTTTAATGAGTATATAACAGATTTATAACAGTATTGTATCAGATAGGAATATGAATGGGGCTGTTACAAGTCTAATACAAGTATTTGATGAATATATAACAGAAATATAACCGTTTTGTAGTTGATACAATTCTGTTACATTTATGTTATGATGAAAAAGCATATATAAGTAAGTAATAAAGTGAATATGGCGTAAAGAAGTTACGGAAAGCGTATTTTAGTTAGTTAGAAACTTAATATGAGCTTTAGGTAATTAATTTAAAGTTTGCGAGAAATTATTTTGCCCAAATAAGGCATAAGTGACAATTTTCCTTTTCCATATATCAGATATATATTTTTTTTTTTCAAAAAAAAATATATCTGATGTCTATTTAATCTTCCATCAATGTTCATTTATACTTCATTTATGCAAGTGAACTCTCGGTCTCCATTCTTTTCCTATAAATTGTAATGTATTTTACCGTTGTATGACACACCATGAATAATAGACATTGGGGTTGTAAATAAGCCGAGCCGAGCTCGAACACAGACTGTTCAAGCTTTATTCGTTAAATATTTAACGAACACGAGCCGAGCTGGAGCTTGGTCAAATTGATTTCGAGCCGAGCTCGAACTTGGTCAAACGACCCCAAGTAGAGCTCGACCCTATCTCAAGCTTTGTTTAAATCGTAGTACCTGAATAATAAAAATATAAAACATTAATAGATGTTATTATAATATCCCATTTCATGCATTATATTTGCATTTGTCCACATCTGTTATATGTCATTATATTTAAATTTTACATGTTATATTTATTAAAATTGGTTAGTGAAAGTAATAGTTATTTCAACCATACAAAATACGATAGTTAATATCTAGGTATCGAATTATATGGCTATAGAATTTTAAGGAATAAGTGGAGTATAGTTATATTATAGATATAAAATGATTATTAGAACATATAAAGTTGAATAAAATTGTGATATATCATAAGGATTTAAGTATAAGAATTAGTATTAGAATTAGTATTAGTATGGTATAGATATATGTATATGTATTTAGTATAGTTAGTGTTTGTAATAAATAAAGAATTTGAGGGCAAATTGGTCTTTTGACCCCTTAGATCTTTTTATGAACTGATAAGAATTAGATCAGTTCTTCATCTCCTAAAACACAAAGCAAAGAACAAAGAGAAAGGAAGAAGAGAAGAAGAGATCTAGAAGGAAGGAATCAGGTATTTCAGTAATTTTGTAGTGCGATTTTCGTTAGGTTAAAGTTAGAATTAGCAGTTTTAGTAAGAAGATGAATTATTCTTCTTTATGTCAAGATTTATCCTGCAAAATTTGAGAATTTTTAGACAAGTAGATCAATAGTTATGATTTTTATAAGATGAAGTGTGCAGAATTGGATGATCAAAGAGATAGGGTGAGTTTCAAAATTAATCTGGGATTGTTATACTGCTTAGAAAATTCTGATTTTTGGATATGTTATTCCCTTATGTGTATAGTTTAAGTAGGAAAAAGAATCAGGTCTATTCATATTGTGTAGAGAGAGTTATACCCGTTTTATTACGTTGATGTCCAGGTAAAACGGGACTGAAATAGGTTTTGATGGAAAATTCCCTATAAATCGTATAAGACTCTAAAATTTTTTAGGTTTTAGTATGTTATGGCCTTGTGTATTAGGGATAGAATAAAAAAAGAATCAGATCATTTGGAGAGGTGAATTGAAAGTTATGAATTTTTAAGTAGAGCAAGGTCATAAGAACAAGTATACAAGTAACAATGGTTTAAGCCATGAAAACTTTATAAATAGAAAACAACACAAGGTGAAATGTATTGATGTGAATTTATGCTTATAGGAGCACGAGGTCGTGAAAGTGTTCAAGAGGAGGAAACAAGTCGATTTCGTGGAAATTAGCATTCCATCTGTGAGTATAAACATGATATGAATAGGTGAAATGTTTTGATATGTGATATTTGAATGTTTGGTGAATTGTTGTGAATTGAATGATTATATGTTATTTGGGGAATTTGAATTATATGAGCATATGTTTATTTGGTGAAACTTGAGATAATTGAATTAATCATGATATACGCAATTATACAGGGACAAATGAAATAAAGAGAAACGTTGTGACATAGCCGATCAAACATTGCAATACATGTTCTGTTATCTGGACCTATATGGTCAACCAATTGCAATATTTGACAAATGGACCGAAAGGTCAACCAATTGTTATCTGGACCAAAAGGTCAACCAATTGTTATATAGCTGGCCAGCAAATCAATTGTTATCTGTTACAAATGTTACATGTATCCCGGGGCAATAGTTTGGCCGGAAATGTCACAACAATTAAATAAATGAATCATCCAATAGTATATAAGAATGACTGTATGTTTAATTGGAAGGTGTAACTGTATGTGGTTGTTAAATTCATTGATTGTTTATATTCACTGAGTGGCGACTCATATAAATCGCTATATTTTTCAGTTGTTGAAGTTGTAGATAAAGTATTGTACTAGAAGGTTCTTACCTGTAGCTATCATGGAAGAAAGGTCTGTCGGCTGTGTCCATCTCGCTCTCTCTCCTCACATGACAAGCATATAGAATAGAAAGTGGTTGGGTTTTGATTTTTCAAATCAAACATAATTATGGTTTGTAATAAATGAACGATATTAGAGTTGATGTCAAATATTATGGTTGTGTTAATATATGAATATTTTTGAAAAAAAAAAAAAAAAAAAATTTCTGTAGTATTTTTCTATAGTTATTATATGATAGGGGTGTTTCAGTTGGTATCAGAGCGGGGATATGGTCATAGGGACATACAAATGCATACATAATATAAGATTAGTATATGTTATCTTATAACATGTTATCATATTCATATAGGGCTGATGAGAACCAAAATGTTAACCCGAGGAGAGAGGGACCAGCCGTAAATCAACCTGTAGAAATCCAACCTATTATATCCGCATCACCTATGCATTCTCATGCATCAAATTTACAGCATCATCAGGAAATACCTGTGGTGCAAGCACCTGTTACATTTGTCCAAAGAGAAAGAAGGTTCGATAAATTGAAGAAACAAGGTGCAGAAGAATTCAAGGGAACTACAGATCCTACAATAGCGGAAAGATGGTTAAAAAGGTTGGAAAGAGTTTTCAATATGATGCATTGTACTCCTGATGAGAAGTTCGATTATGCGGTATTTTTACTTCAAGATGATGCTTATGACTGGTGGGAGACTATCCCGGGGAGCACTGTTCAGCCTCCTATCTTGACTTGGGATGATTTTGTGCGGGAATTCAAAAGTAATTATATGCCTGATGTGTACATTGATGATAAAAGAAAACAATTTTTGAACTTAAGACAAGGGAGGATGACAGTGGCCGAGTATGAAGTTAAGTTCAATCAGCTATCCAGTTATATACCAACATTAGTGGCGACTGAAAAGGATAGATGCAGGAAATTTGAGGATGGGCTTAGATATGAAATTCGAACAAAGATATCATCATTTGAACTTGAAAGTTACCTAAAGTTGAAAAATGCTGCAGTTAGGGCTGAAAGACTAGAAAAAGAGAAAGCAGATTATAAAGCTAGAAGAGGTTACGGTGATTTTAGTGGTGACCAAAGTAAAAAGTCTGCTAAGCATCAAACAAATTCTTCTCCATCACAGTTTATAGCTAGAGGAGGATATTCTGGGAATAGAGGAGGAAGAACAAATGTGCAAACTCATTCGAGACAAAGTCAGGGACAAAGCTCGGGACAAAAACCTCAGTGTATGCTATGTGGTAAATTGCATGAAGGCGAATGCAGGAAACTGACTGGAGCATGTTACTTATGTGGCTCTTTTGAACATTTAATACGTGATTGTCCAAAACGAATAGAAGCAACTGAAAGAGCTCAATTAGAGGCTACAGTTCAGAATACCAGAGGCAGGGGAGCTGGTGTAGTAACAGGTAGAGGTAGGGGTAGAGGAATAACAACAAGCAATATTGGTAGATCTGAGGCTCAGAGTTCTAGGCCTCCAACACAGGCTAGTGTTTTTGCCATGACTCGACAAGAAGCTATTGACGCACCAGAAGTTGTTACCGGTAAGATTTCTATTTGCAACATGGATGTTTGTGCATTAATTGATCCTGGATCAACCCATTCATTTATATCATCAAACTTGGCATCACAATTGCATATGGCTTATGAACCTTTGAGATTTGATCTTTATGTGGGAACTCCTTTGGGTGAATTGGTGATTGCAAATCAAGTGTACAGAAATTGTTTGATTCAAATTGACAAGGTTATATTAAGTGCGGACTTGATTAGATTGACTATTAGAGAGTTTGATGTGATTTTGGGTATGGATTGGTTGGAAAAACATCATGCAGTAGTAAATTGTTTCACCAAGGAAGTTATTTTAGAGACATCAGATAAGCTAAAAGTCATTTTTCAGGGTGAACGTCAGATAGTACCGACTTGTTTAATTTCTGCAATTAATACTTTTCGGTTAATCAAGGGTGGATGTGAGGCATATTTAGCACATGTTATTGACACCAAAGTATCAGATGTATCACTTGATGATATTCCTATTGTTAAAGAATTTCCCGATGTATTTCCTGCGGACCTACCAGGATTGCCACCTGATAGAGAAGCAGAATTTACCATTGATTTAGTTCCAGGAACTGCACCGATTTCTATTTCTCCATATAGAATGGCTCCAGTGGAATTAAAAGAGTTGAAAAAGCAATTACAAGAGTTACTTGATAAGGGATTTATTAGACCTAGTGTGTCTCCTTGGGGTGCTCCGGTATTGTTTGTTAAGAAAAAGGATGGCACTATGCGACTTTGCATTGATTACAGACAGTTGAATCGAGTAACTGTGAAGAATAAATATCCTTTACCTCGTATTGATGATTTATTCGATCAATTGCAAGGAGCATGTGTATTTTCTAAAATTGATTTGAGGTCAGGGTATTATCAACTCGGAATTTCAACGCAAGATGTTCCAAAAACAGCTTTCAGAACTCGATATGGACATTATGAATTTCTGGTGATGCCATTTGGTTTGACGAATGCACCTGCAGCTTTCATGGCTTTCATGAACAAGGTATTTCAATAGTATCTTGACAAGTTTGTCATTGTTTTCATTGATGACATACTTGTGTACTCGAAAAGTAATGAAGAACACGAGCAACATTTGAGAATTGTGCTTCAAATTTTGAGAGAAAAACAGCTATATGCAAAGTTTAGCAAATGTGAATTCTGGTTGAATCATGTTTTATTTTTGGGACATGTGGTTTCTGGTCAAGGCATTCAGGTTGATCCTAAAAAGATCGAAGCTGTGGTTCAATGGGAAGCTCCGAAGAACGTAGCAGAAGTAAGAAGTTTTCTGGGATTAGCAGGGTATTATCGACGATTTGTTGATGGGTTTTCTCTTATTGCTGCTCCAATGACAAAATTACTACGAAAGAATGTACAGTTCCAGTGGACAGATGATTGCCAGAAAAGTTTTGATGAATTAAAGAAACGATTGACTACAGCTCCGATTTTGACAATTTCGACTGGCACTGGTGGATTTGTTGTTTACAGTGATGCTTCTCACCAAGGTTTGGGTTGTGTTCTAATGCAACACGGGAAGGTAATTGCATATGCATCTAGACAATTAAAGCCATATGAATTATCTTATCCAGTGCATGATTTAGAACTGGCTGCTATTGTGTTTGCTTTGAAAATTTGGAGGCATTATTTGTACGGAGAAACTTTTCAGATTTTCACTGATCATAAGAGTTTGAAATATTTGTTGAGTCAGAAAGAATTGAATATGAGGCAGAGGAGATGGCTAGAATTGTTAAAAGATTATGATTTCACGATAGAATATCATCCGGGAAAAGCGAATGTTGTAGCTGATGCCTTAAGTAGAAAATCCAGTAGTGTAATGGCTAATGTTCAAGTTTCTGAACTCCCATACTTAGTTCAATTGCGAGCAATGGATGTTGACTTAAAATTGGGCGAAAATGGTGCATTATTAGCTAACTTTAAGGTAAGACCAGTGTTACATGACAGAATTAAGGAAGCTCAGGTTCGAGATCCGCAATTAAAAGAGATTATGGAAAATGTCAAGCAAGGAAAGAGCACTGATTTTATAGTAGAAAATGATACTTTGATGTTGGGACAAAGAATTTGTGTGCCTGATGTTGATAATTTGAAGAAGGAAATTTTAGAAGAAGCTCATACTGCTCCATATGCTATGCATCCGGGAATGACAAAAATGTATCATACCTTACGCTCTCATTTTTGGTGGTCTGGAATGAAGAAGGATATTGTTGAATACATTTCAAAGTGTTTGATATGTCAACAAGTAAAGATTGAACATCAAGCTCCAGCAGGGAAATTACGACCATTACCTATACCAGTTTGGAAATGGGAGATGGTTACTATGGATTTTGTGTACGGGTTTCCGAAAACTCCAAGAAAGAATGATGCTATTTGGGTTATTGTTGATAGATTGACAAAATCAGCCCACTTTTTACCCATGCAATGGGGTTGTTCATTGGAGAATTTGGCGAAGAAGTATGTTAATGAAATTGTCAGATTACATGGAATACTTGTGTCTATTGTATCAGATAGAGATCCTCGATTTACATCTCGATTTTAGAGAAGTTTACAGCAGGCATTGGGCACAAAATTAAACTTTAGCACTGCTTTTCATCCTCAAACAGATGGTCAATCAGAAAGAACAATTCAGACTTTGGAAGAAATGCTTCGAGCATGTGCTATGGAATTCAAAGGTGCGTGGGATGAATATGTTGCTCTAATGGAATTCGCTTATAATAATCACTATCATAGTAGTATTGGAATGGCACCGTATGAGGCTCTTTATGGAAGAAAATGCAGAAGTCCTATTTGTTGGGATGAAGAAGGGATGAGAGTTTTGGAGGGTCCAGAAATAGTACAAGACACATTTGAAAAGGTGAAGATAGTAAGAGAAAGAATCAAGGCAGCACAAGATAGACATAAAAGCTATGTTGATCAACATAGAAGGGAAAAGGAATATGAAGTAGGGGACAAAGTTTTTCTTCGCGTATCACCTTGGAAAGGCGTACTAAGGTTTAAGAAGAAAGGGAAGCTTAGTCCGCGGTACATAGGGCCTTATGTCATTCTTGAAAGAATTGGTCCGCTTGCTTATAAATTGGCATTACCACCAGAGTTAGCTCAAATTCACAATGTCTTTCATGTGAGCATGCTAAGGAAGTATCGGTCAGACCCTACTCATGTATTGAAGGACCAAGAGATAGAGATTGCTGATAATTTGAGTTATGTAGAAGAACCAGTAGCAATTATCGGGTATAAGACCAAACAATTGCGAAACAAAGAAATACCATTGGTAAAAGTACTTTGGAAAAGTCATTCAGTAGAAGAAGCCACTTGGGAAACAGAAGATCGAATGAGAAAGGACTATCCTTATTTGTTTCCTGATTCAGGTATTTAATTTCGAGGACGAAATTATTTAAGGGGGGAGAATTATAATATCCCATTTCATGCATTATATTTGCATTTGTCCACATCTGTTATATGTCATTATATTTAAATTTTACATGTTATATTTATTAAAATTGGTTAGTGAAAGTAATAGTTATTTCAACCATACAAAATACGATAGTTAATATCTAGGTATCGAATTATATGGCTATAGAATTTTAAGGAATAAGTGGAGTATAGTTATATTATAGATATAAAATGATTATTAGAACATATAAAGTTGAATAAAATTGTGATATATCATAAGGATTTAAGTATAAGAATTAGTATTAGAATTAGTATTAGTATGGTATAGATATATGTATATGTATTTAGTATAGTTAGTATTTGTAATAAATAAAGAATTTGAGGGCAAATTGGTCTTTTGACCCCTTAGATCTTTTTATGAACTGATAAGAATTAGATCAGTTCTTCATCTCCTAAAACACAAAGCAAAGAACAAAGAGAAAGGAAGAAGAGAAGAAGAGATCTAGAAGGAAGGAATCAGGTATTTCAGTAATTTTGTAGTGCGATTTTCGTTAGGTTAAAGTTAGAATTAGCAGTTTTAGTAAGAAGATGAATTATTCTTCTTTATGTCAAGATTTATCCTGCAAAATTTGAGAATTTTTAGACAAGTAGATCAATAGTTATGATTTTTATAAGATGAAGTGTGCAGAATTGGATGATCAAAGAGATAGGGTGAGTTTCAAAATTAATCTGGGATTGTTATACTGCTTAGAAAATTCTGATTTTTGGATATGTTATTCCCTTATGTGTATAGTTTAAGTAGGAAAAAGAATCAGGTCGATTCATATTGTGTAGAGAGAGTTATACCCGTTTTATTACGTTGCTGTCCAGGTAAAACGGGACTGAAATAGGTTTTGATGGAAAATTCCCTATAAATCGTATAAGACTCTAAAATTTTTGAGGTTTTAGTATGTTATGGCCTTGTGTATTAGGGATAGAATAAAAAAAGAATCAGATCATTTGGAGAGGTGAATTGAAAGTTATGAATTTTTAAGTAGAGCAAGGTCATAAGAACAAGTATACAAGTAACAATGGTTTAAGCCATGAAAACTTTATAAATAGAAAACAACACAAGGTGAAATGTATTGATGTGAATTTATGCTTATAGGAGCACGAGGTCGTGAAAGTGTTCAAGAGGAGGAAACAAGTCGATTTCGTGGAAATTAGCATTCCATCTGTGAGTATAAACATGATATGAATAGGTGAAATGTTTTGATATGTGATATTTGAATGTTTGGTGAATTGTTGTGAATTGAATGATTATATGTTATTTGGGGAATTTGAATTATATGAGCATATGTTTATTTGGTGAAACTTGAGATAATTGAATTAATCATGATATACGCAATTATACAGGGACAAATGAAATAAAGAGAAACGTTGTGACATAGCCGATCAAACATTGCAATACATGTTCTGTTATCTGGACCTATATGGTCAACCAATTGCAATATTTGACAAATGGACCGAAAGGTCAACCAATTGTTATCTGGACCAAAAGGTCAACCAATTGTTATATAGCTGGCCAGCAAATCAATTGTTATCTGTTACAAATGTTACATGTATCCCGGGGCAATAGTTTGGCCGGAAATGTCACAACAATTAAATAAATGAATCATCCAATAGTATATAAGAATGACTGTATGTTTAATTGGAAGGTGTAACTGTATGTGGTTGTTAAATTCATTGATTGTTTATATTCACTGAGTGGCGACTCATATAAATCGCTATATTTTTCAGTTGTTGAAGTTGTAGATAAAGTATTGTACTAGAAGGTTCTTACCTGTAGCTATCATGGAAGAAAGGTCTGTCGGCTGTGTCCATCTCGCTCTCTCTCCTCACATGACAAGCATATAGAATAGAAAGTGGTTGGGTTTTGATTTTTCAAATCAAACATAATTATGGTTTGTAATAAATGAACGATATTAGAGTTGATGTCAAATATTATGGTTGTGTTAATATATGAATATTTTTGAAAAAAAAAAAAAAAAATTTCTGTAGTATTTTTCTATAGTTATTATATGATAGGGGTGTTTCAGTTGGTATCAGAGCGGGGATATGGTCATAGGGACATACAAATGCATACATAATATAAGATTAGTATATGTTATCTTATAACATGTTATCATATTCATATAGGGCTGATGAGAACCAAAATGTTATCCCGAGGAGAGAGGGACCAGCCGTAAATCAACCTGTAGAAATCCAACCTATTATATCCGCATCACCTATGCATTCTCATGCATCAAATTTACAGCATCATCAGGAAATACCTGTGGTGCAAGCACCTGTTACATTTGTCCAAAGAGAAAGAAGGTTCGATAAATTGAAGAAACAAGGTGCAGAAGAATTCAAGGGAACTACAGATCCTACAATAGCGGAAAGATGGTTAAAAAGGTTGGAAAGAGTTTTCAATATGATGCATTGTACTCCTGATGAGAAGTTCGATTATGCGGTATTTTTACTTCAAGATGATGCTTATGACTGGTGGGAGACTATCCCGGGGAGCACTGTTCAGCCTCCTATCTTGACTTGGGATGATTTTGTGCGGGAATTCAAAAGTAATTATATGCCTGATGTGTACATTGATGATAAAAGAAAACAATTTTTGAACTTAAGACAAGGGAGGATGACAGTGGCCGAGTATGAAGTTAAGTTCAATCAGCTATCCAGTTATATACCAACATTAGTGGCGACTGAAAAGGATAGATGCAGGAAATTTGAGGATGGGCTTAGATATGAAATTCGAACAAAGATATCATCATTTGAACTTGAAAGTTACCTAAAGTTGAAAAATGCTGCAGTTAGGGCTGAAAGACTAGAAAAAGAGAAAGCAGATTATAAAGCTAGAAGAGGTTACGGTGATTTTAGTGGTGACCAAAGTAAAAAGTCTGCTAAGCATCAAACAAATTCTTCTCCATCACAGTTTATAGCTAGAGGAGGATATTCTGGGAATAGAGGAGGAAGAACAAATGTGCAAACTCATTCGAGACAAAGTCAGGGACAAAGCTCGGGACAAAAACCTCAGTGTATGCTATGTGGTAAATTGCATGAAGGCGAATGCAGGAAACTGACTGGAGCATGTTACTTATGTGGCTCTTTTGAACATTTAATACGTGATTGTCCAAAACGAATAGAAGCAACTGAAAGAGCTCAATTAGAGGCTACAGTTCAGAATACCAGAGGCAGGGGAGCTGGTGTAGTAACAGGTAGAGGTAGGGGTAGAGGAATAACAACAAGCAATATTGGTAGATCTGAGGCTCAGAGTTCTAGGCCTCCAACACAGGCTAGTGTTTTTGCCATGACTCGACAAGAAGCTATTGACGCACCAGAAGTTGTTACCGGTAAGATTTCTATTTGCAACATGGATGTTTGTGCATTAATTGATCCTGGATCAACCCATTCATTTATATCATCAAACTTGGCATCACAATTGCATATGGCTTATGAACCTTTGAGATTTGATCTTTATGTGGGAACTCCTTTGGGTGAATTGGTGATTGCAAATCAAGTGTACAGAAATTGTTTGATTCAAATTGACAAGGTTATATTAAGTGCGGACTTGATTAGATTGACTATTAGAGAGTTTGATGTGATTTTGGGTATGGATTGGTTGGAAAAACATCATGCAGTAGTAAATTGTTTCACCAAGGAAGTTATTTTAGAGACATCAGATAAGCTAAAAGTCATTTTTCAGGGTGAACGTCAGATAGTACCGACTTGTTTAATTTCTGCAATTAATACTTTTCGGTTAATCAAGGGTGGATGTGAGGCATATTTAGCACATGTTATTGACACCAAAGTATCAGATGTATCACTTGATGATATTCCTATTGTTAAAGAATTTCCCGATGTATTTCCTGCGGACCTACCAGGATTGCCACCTGATAGAGAAGCAGAATTTACCATTGATTTAGTTCCAGGAACTGCACCGATTTCTATTTCTCCATATAGAATGGCTCCAGTGGAATTAAAAGAGTTGAAAAAGCAATTACAAGAGTTACTTGATAAGGGATTTATTAGACCTAGTGTGTCTCCTTGGGGTGCTCCGGTATTGTTTGTTAAGAAAAAGGATGGCACTATGCGACTTTGCATTGATTACAGACAGTTGAATCGAGTAACTGTGAAGAATAAATATCCTTTACCTCGTATTGATGATTTATTCGATCAATTGCAAGGAGCATGTGTATTTTCTAAAATTGATTTGAGGTCAGGGTATTATCAACTCGGAATTTCAACGCAAGATGTTCCAAAAACAGCTTTCAGAACTCGATATGGACATTATGAATTTCTGGTGATGCCATTTGGTTTGACGAATGCACCTGCAGCTTTCATGGCTTTGATGAACAAGGTATTTCAACAGTATCTTGACAAGTTTGTCATTGTTTTCATTGATGACATACTTGTGTACTCGAAAAGTAATGAAGAACACGAGCAACATTTGAGAATTGTGCTTCAAATTTTGAGAGAAAAACAGCTATATGCAAAGTTTAGCAAATGTGAATTCTGGTTGAATCATGTTTTATTTTTGGGACATGTGGTTTCTGGTCAAGGCATTCAGGTTGATCCTAAAAAGATCGAAGCTGTGGTTCAATGGGAAGCTCCGAAGAACGTAGCAGAAGTAAGAAGTTTTCTGGGATTAGCAGGGTATTATCGACGATTTGTTGATGGGTTTTCTCTTATTGCTGCTCCAATGACAAAATTACTACGAAAGAATGTACAGTTCCAGTGGACAGATGATTGCCAGAAAAGTTTTGATGAATTAAAGAAACGATTGACTACAGCTCCGATTTTGACAATTTCGACTGGCACTGGTGGATTTGTTGTTTACAGTGATGCTTCTCACCAAGGTTTGGGTTGTGTTCTAATGCAACACGGGAAGGTAATTGCATATGCATCTAGACAATTAAAGCCATATGAATTATCTTATCCAGTGCATGATTTAGAACTGGCTGCTATTGTGTTTGCTTTGAAAATTTGGAGGCATTATTTGTACGGAGAAACTTTTCAGATTTTCACTGATCATAAGAGTTTGAAATATTTGTTGAGTCAGAAAGAATTGAATATGAGGCAGAGGAGATGGCTAGAATTGTTAAAAGATTATGATTTCACGATAGAATATCATCCGGGAAAAGCGAATGTTGTAGCTGATGCCTTAAGTAGAAAATCCAGTAGTGTAATGGCTAATGTTCAAGTTTCTGAACTCCCATACTTAGTTCAATTGCGAGCAATGGATGTTGACTTAAAATTGGGCGAAAATGGTGCATTATTAGCTAACTTTAAGGTAAGACCAGTGTTACATGACAGAATTAAGGAAGCTCAGGTTCGAGATCCGCAATTAAAAGAGATTATGGAAAATGTCAAGCAAGGAAAGAGCACTGATTTTATAGTAGAAAATGATACTTTGATGTTGGGACAAAGAATTTGTGTGCCTGATGTTGATAATTTGAAGAAGGAAATTTTAGAAGAAGCTCATACTGCTCCATATGCTATGCATCCGGGAATGACAAAAATGTATCATACCTTACGCTCTCATTTTTGGTGGTCTGGAATGAAGAAGGATATTGTTGAATACATTTCAAAGTGTTTGATATGTCAACAAGTAAAGATTGAACATCAAGCTCCAGCAGGGAAATTACGACCATTACCTATACCAGTTTGGAAATGGGAGATGGTTACTATGGATTTTGTGTACGGGTTTCCGAAAACTCCAAGAAAGAATGATGCTATTTGGGTTATTGTTGATAGATTGACAAAATCAGCCCACTTTTTACCCATGCAATGGGGTTGTTCATTGGAGAATTTGGCGAAGAAGTATGTTAATGAAATTGTCAGATTACATGGAATACTTGTGTCTATTGTATCAGATAGAGATCCTCGATTTACATCTCGATTTTAGAGAAGTTTACAGCAGGCATTGGGCACAAAATTAAACTTTAGCACTGCTTTTCATCCTCAAACAGATGGTCAATCAGAAAGAACAATTCAGACTTTGGAAGAAATGCTTCGAGCATGTGCTATGGAATTCAAAGGTGCGTGGGATGAATATGTTGCTCTAATGGAATTCGCTTATAATAATCACTATCATAGTAGTATTGGAATGGCACCGTATGAGGCTCTTTATGGAAGAAAATGCAGAAGTCCTATTTGTTGGGATGAAGAAGGGATGAGAGTTTTGGAGGGTCCAGAAATAGTACAAGACACATTTGAAAAGGTGAAGATAGTAAGAGAAAGAATCAAGGCAGCACAAGATAGACAGAAAAGCTATGTTGATCAACATAGAAGGGAAAAGGAATATGAAGTAGGGGACAAAGTTTTTCTTCGCGTATCACCTTGGAAAGGCGTACTAAGGTTTAAGAAGAAAGGGAAGCTTAGTCCGCGGTACATAGGGCCTTATGTCATTCTTGAAAGAATTGGTCCGCTTGCTTATAAATTGGCATTACCACCAGAGTTAGCTCAAATTCACAATGTCTTTCATGTGAGCATGCTAAGGAAGTATCGGTCAGACCCTACTCATGTATTGAAGGACCAAGAGATAGAGATTGCTGATAATTTGAGTTATGTAGAAGAACCAGTAGCAATTATCGGGTATAAGACCAAACAATTGCGAAACAAAGAAATACCATTGGTAAAAGTACTTTGGAAAAGTCATTCAGTAGAAGAAGCCACTTGGGAAACAGAAGATCGAATGAGAAAGGACTATCCTTATTTGTTTCCTGATTCAGGTATTTAATTTCGAGGACGAAATTATTTAAGGGGGGAGAATTATAATATCCCATTTCATGCATTATATTTGCATTTGTCCACATCTGTTATATGTCATTATATTTAAATTTTACATGTTATATTTATTAAAATTGGTTAGTGAAAGTAATAGTTATTTCAACCATACAAAATACGATAGTTAATATCTAGGTATCGAATTATATGGCTATAGAATTTTAAGGAATAAGTGGAGTATAGTTATATTATAGATATAAAATGATTATTAGAACATATAAAGTTGAATAAAATTGTGATATATCATAAGGATTTAAGTATAAGAATTAGTATTAGAATTAGTATTAGTATGGTATAGATATATGTATATGTATTTAGTATAGTTAGTATTTGTAATAAATAAAGAATTTGAGGGCAAATTGGTCTTTTGACCCCTTAGATCTTTTTATGAACTGATAAGAATTAGATCAGTTCTTCATCTCCTAAAACACAAAGCAAAGAACAAAGAGAAAGGAAGAAGAGAAGAAGAGATCTAGAAGGAAGGAATCAGGTATTTCAGTAATTTTGTAGTGCGATTTTCGTTAGGTTAAAGTTAGAATTAGCAGTTTTAGTAAGAAGATGAATTATTCTTCTTTATGTCAAGATTTATCCTGCAAAATTTGAGAATTTTTAGACAAGTAGATCAATAGTTATGATTTTTATAAGATGAAGTGTGCAGAATTGGATGATCAAAGAGATAGGGTGAGTTTCAAAATTAATCTGGGATTGTTATACTGCTTAGAAAATTCTGATTTTTGGATATGTTATTCCCTTATGTGTATAGTTTAAGTAGGAAAAAGAATCAGGTCGATTCATATTGTGTAGAGAGAGTTATACCCGTTTTATTACGTTGCTGTCCAGGTAAAACGGGACTGAAATAGGTTTTGATGGAAAATTCCCTATAAATCGTATAAGACTCTAAAATTTTTTAGGTTTTAGTATGTTATGGCCTTGTGTATTAGGGATAGAATAAAAAAAGAATCAGATCATTTGGAGAGGTGAATTGAAAGTTATGAATTTTTAAGTAGAGCAAGGTCATAAGAACAAGTATACAAGTAACAATGGTTTAAGCCATGAAAACTTTATAAATAGAAAACAACACAAGGTGAAATGTATTGATGTGAATTTATGCTTATAGGAGCACGAGGTCGTGAAAGTGTTCAAGAGGAGGAAACAAGTCGATTTCGTGGAAATTAGCATTCCATCTGTGAGTATAAACATGATATGAATAGGTGAAATGTTTTGATATGCGATATTTGAATGTTTGGTGAATTGTTGTGAATTGAATGATTATATGTTATTTGGGGAATTTGAATTATATGAGCATATGTTTATTTGGTGAAACTTGAGATAATTGAATTAATCATGATATACGCAATTATACAGGGACAAATGAAATAAAGAGAAACGTTGTGACATAGCCGATCAAACATTGCAATACATGTTCTGTTATCTGGACCTATATGGTCAACCAATTGCAATATTTGACAAATGGACCGAAAGGTCAACCAATTGTTATCTGGACCAAAAGGTCAACCAATTGTTATATAGCTGGCCAGCAAATCAATTGTTATCTGTTACAAATGTTACATGTATCCCGGGGCAATAGTTTGGCCGGAAATGTCACAACAATTAAATAAATGAATCATCCAATAGTATATAAGAATGACTGTATGTTTAATTGGAAGGTGTAACTGTATGTGGTTGTTAAATTCATTGATTGTTTATATTCACTGAGTGGCGACTCATATAAATCGCTATATTTTTCAGTTGTTGAAGTTGTAGATAAAGTATTGTACTAGAAGGTTCTTACCTGTAGCTATCATGGAAGAAAGGTCTGTCGGCTGTGTCCATCTCGCTCTCTCTCCTCACATGACAAGCATATAGAATAGAAAGTGGTTGGGTTTTGATTTTTCAAATCAAACATAATTATGGTTTGTAATAAATGAACGATATTAGAGTTGATGTCAAATATTATGGTTGTGTTAATATATGAATATTTTTGAAAAAAAAAAAAAAAAAATTTCTGTAGTATTTTTCTATAGTTATTATATGATAGGGGTGTTTCAGTTATACTTAAAACTTATATCATAATATATTTTTTACTTTTATCGAGCATATTCGCAAGTATGTTCATGAGCCTTTTATTCAGGCCCGTTCCTACCATATTAGGGGCCTACGAGCGGGACGAGAGATTGAAGCCCTCTTTAAATGTAAAACGTTTGAAATTATAATATGGGGAATTTATACAAAAAAGTCAGGCTTTTTGCACTATTCTCTCATACGAAAAGTCATTATTCTCAACCATTGAATGGGAGAAGGGTGCAAAAAGCCTGACTTTTTGTATAAATTCCCTATAATATATGAATTCGTATTTATTATTTCACTTAATGAAATCAAATGAAAACGTCGAATTCCACTTCATAGAATTAAAAAATAACATTAAAATCTAAATGCTCATCACCAAAATGAAATTTAAAAAATAAATATGAAGTATATAGGAGGATGGTTATTTATAAGTGAATAATTCATGTCCGTTTCTAGCTTGTTGTAGGCCTATAAGAAATATAAGAAATTTGATCCCTATTTATAATTAAATTTTTTTTATGAATATAATTAAATTTTTAATATTCTAGTCGATGAACACATAACATATAAAATTCTATAAGTAAGAATTTTTATTTTTTAATTAAATAATTTGAAAAAAATTATAAAATAATTAAGAGGACCTCTATAATAATAGGGCCCGGGGCGGTCGCCCCTTTCGCCCATGCGCAGGAACGACCCTGCTTTTATCGAGCATGTTCACGAGTTTTCAGAACATCACAGTGTTCAAACTTGATTCGTTTACGAAGACGAGCCTAAAATTTTATTCATAGACAACTTTATTTATTAACAAACCGAGCTTTTATTAAACCAAATAACAAACAGCACGCAAATAACTTAATTCATTTAGAATCTTAATAAAAATATTATATTTCCTTGCTTTCTTTCTTTCTAATTATATTATATCTGTAACGGGGCATAACTTTTTCTCAAATTATTAGTTATCTATTTTTCAGATAATTGCATGGAGTATTACAAATTGAAGTGTTTTTCATAATTATTATCGACTAATTATTACCTCATCCTCATCTTTTTTTTATATATCATTTAAAACATTTCGTAGCATTTATTTTTTGAAAAAATGGGCCAGATACACGATGCATTTGGCACCACAATAAGTTTCAAAATCTCTTTTACATGCTACATCAAACTTTCTCATTTTCTCACTTTCTCACGTTCCATTCATAAATCCAACATTTTTTTTACCTTTTTTTTTTGTATGCATATATTTCTCCAAACAGTTCCTTTTTTATACATGGTTGTGAACGCGTGCTCACAGCTGCTTTAGAGTTCTTTATTCATCTTTTTTTATCTTTAAAACGACATCTGTCGTGATATTGTTTCCAAAATTTTTATTAATTTATTAGAATTCTATTATAAGTCTACTATAAGTCTGTTATAAGCCATAAAATCTGATAAAATACATGTATTTAATGGTTAAAACTTTTGTAATAGATATGTGACATGGAATGTGTATGTATAGTACTTTGGTTAGTAAACATATGATAGAAGTCTATTATTTATAAGTCTGCTATAAGTCATAAAATCTGACAAAATACATGTATATTTAATGGTTAAAGATATCAAACATGAATCTATTATATGCATTAAATATGTAGTCTTATAGAAAATGTTATTTTTTTTTGATAAAAGAAAATATGTTATTTGTTAGATTCCATAAGATTTATTCAATTTTATAGTATAAACCAAATGCATGCCCGTTAAAATAGAACAAAAAATACAATTTTGAAGTCAAATGAGTTGATATAAGAGATATATATTAGGAATATATCATATTAGCTACATAAAATAAGTAGAATTATCTATTATATGTCTATTAGATGTACTCTATTTTGTAGTATAACGATACTTGATGCATACAACCATTAAAATTGTAACAATCAAGCATTTTTTTAAAGCAAACATTCCATGTTTAACACTTGAAACCATATCAACATGACCTTGTATATAAGGTGAAATACACTGTTGTTTATCCTGAACCTATTTTCGCTTTAGTATACATCACTCCAAAGGAATACCATGATATTGCAAGGCCAAACACACATGAAATCCCTTAAAGTTGGCTCAAGCAGTCCTTGTCCACCCCCAACTTTTAAGTGTGACACTTTACCCCTAAAGCTGACAAAATTGAACAGTTTGCCCCCTCAATGCCACGTGTCTGCTTTTGATTCGAGAAAAAAAATTAGAAAAATGGCATCTTTGAAAAGTCAAACCAACCATAATCTGACACGTGGCATTGAGGGGGTAAATTGTATCAGTTTTGCTAACTTTAGGGGGCCAAGTGTCACACTTGAAAGTTGAGGGTGGCCAAGGGCGGTTTGAGCCAACTTTAGGGGGCTCCATATGGGTTAGGCCATATTGCAAACATGAGAAATCTGAATCCTACTTAGATACATATGTACGCCTAAACTGCTCGTTTAGGTAGTCCCCACTTCGGATAGGAGAAAATCTGCCAAAGAAAAAGCCATAGAAAATTAGTTGCCTATATTGGGCATACATGCATAAATCAAGCTCCAAATTTTTTTTATCTGTTTTGACGACAGAAAATATAACTAGGTTGAAAATATCAACAATAAGGACTAAGAAATACCTTTTAGGACATGATTCACTGCAACAAGTTTCCAAGCATTGGATAATGCAGTCTGGATTAGGGTCAAAGAAGAATGCCAACTGCGATTTCATAACTTAAAAACCACATCAGCAAACCATTTAAAAAAGGCCCCATTTAGAAATTGAAAGCATATTTGAACATTCAACCAGAAGACACAGTGCCATTTTGCTGCTTTAAGGCTGTGTACAAATTATGTTCTACAGCATTTTAAAGGATATCAAGTTTACTTATCACCTGTTTCTCCATATTCTTTTAACAAGAAAGAAAGGGATTTCCCAGAAATGAACAATGTATATATTACTTCAATAAAGCATCATATGTTACATGTCTTAAGCATTCAATCTCCATACATGCAAATCTTCTCAGATTCGAGAATCAGGGATAGAACCTTTTGAAATTGTCTTAGCTTGATAAGAAAATTAAGCTAAGACAATCAAATCTTAGTGTAGCAGGAAGTAAGGAATTTAAGAGTAACAAGAGAATTACCGAGTATCGCTCTTGTCCTGTTGGCATCACTCTATGTAGTGTAGACCTGAAAATGGTTGACAGAATCCGAAACTTAGGACTGAAAAGAAGGAAAGAGTAGAGAAACACCCCTCCATGGAAAATTTCCTCTTACAGTTATTTTTTTATCACAGTAATTGTCATATCAAAGTATTAGCCTCTTGAGAACATCTAAGCAATTGAAGACGGAAAAGCAGTAATAAGAGTAATTAGTAATTACCTGAACATGCCATTAGTCCATCTCTCCATCATGTCCCCTATGTTAACAATGAAGGCCCTGCAGTTTCATTTTACAGATATAGGAATACCTCCACCAAAACCTTCGTTTAAACCACTATAAAATGCTAATCTGCTCAAAGATTTACCCTCTTATAGGCAACACGTGTTCCCATATTTGTGGTTCCTGGAACTTTTCCCTGCAGACCTTTTATCATTGAGAAACAAAATCACAAAATAATACATTTTGACTCCAACACCATAATTTAAAAGGGGAAACTGATGTATCAAATATCAGAAGAAAAAGAGAGGAAGAGAGAGAACAAGACAGAGACATGCCTGAAGTCCTGGAACGCCGTTGCTCACCAGAAGAGTGATCATTCCATAGTCTGAATGTGCTGAAGCACCATATATTTCTTCCTTGGAATGCTCCACTTCACCTAGCATTACACAAGTTCCCTATCAACCGAACATTTTCACAAGTCTTTAATTAAAGCCTGACACATTAATACTACAAATCTAGTTTGGTGAAAATGGTATTCTAATCTTGTCCTTGCATCAAACAAATTACAGTTGGTTCCAATAATTTAACCTTTTGAGAAAAGTCAGCTGCAGAGGCAAGCATGTTGTCTCTAATGATTGCACATCAAGGTTTCTCAAGAAAGTACTAGAAGATCAACTGGATAGCTGTCTAATGACTACTGCCAAATTTAAAGTACTCCCATCTAGGTTTGATTTACTGCTGATTTATTATAAGAAAATGAGACACAAAGAAGCCAAATTAAGCTCACCTGGATAATGCAAGAGCCGAATATTAGCTACATGTCCATTCAGACCTCCTACTTCTTCAAAGTAATCCTGATCCAAGTTTAGAGCCAAAGCTATCAAAGAGATTAATCGCCTTCCAGCAGACCTATGTAGGCATAACACAGAGTAAGAAACTCTAGCATCCACTTCACTTGCAGCCATTACTACATCTAAAATTCTCCCAAGTCCAGGTTATACTTATAGCCAATCTGGGATGCATAGAGACTACAAAGCATGAATAATCGAGTGAACCTAGTTGCCCAGGTGTAGTAGGGTACTAACAAATAGAATACAACAAAATCAGAATTTATCATAAGCATGTAATCAAAGTACATTTGTGAGATTTTAGCAAAAGTAACTTTTCAGATATGAGATGGAATGGAGGGTGAAAACATGGAAACAAATCAATAAAAAAATGTTGCAAGTCAAAATAGAATCCTGCGAGGTAGTCATACAAATGACGACTTTTCACACTTGTCATCCGTACAGAACTAACAAGAAAATAATTAGGGTTAAAGAAAATTTTATGGTACTATTTGAAAGTATTTAGCACCGTGCCCAAAGTTCCCACCTATTTCAACCTATGCCTTTACTAATTAACTAATTTATTTTGTTTTTAACTTTTTACTAATATTAAAAACATAAAAACTAGTTGTTGTTAATTCATTAAGGGTTTTTTTATTGACCTATCACAAAGTGAATTTTTTTTTTGGTATAAGAAATTTTTTATAGTGTACCGTATATTACAAATAAAAAGACTAAATGTTAAGGGTTTTAATTTAACAATTATTTGTAACTTAATTGGTACATTTTTTAAAGTAAAGGTGAAAGGTTTTGTATTCGATACATGTCTTCTTCTAAATTTATATTCATAAAAACAAAGCTTGATTCGAGTCTGAACATGCTAAAGCCTAAAGATTTATTGGTCGGACTTGATTTTTATATTAATACTCGACCTCGACCCGACGATTAATAATTTTATATATTTTGTATTTTATGTTGTATTTAATAAACATTTCAAGTTTATATATTTTATTTTTTGAACTTTTAAACTTAAAACAAGAAATCTTAGGGTCTGTACTTAGTTCCAGAAAATTGTTTCCATTTTTCATTTCCAGTTTTCTTTTTTTTTTCCAAATTTTTCAGTTTTCAGTTTTATAAATATTCAGTTTCCATTTTTTATTTTCGAAAAACAATCAGTATTATAGTTTAAATTTTATTTGCTGAAATAAGTGAAATAAAAAGATTACAATTAAAGTAAAGCATTCATTTTATATAAAAATTGAACCGACTAATTTTGATTCTTCTATGAAGTGTGCAAGCTGGAAAAATCAACTTTGTCTATGTTATGGTAATTTTTACCTTTAATACTCTAGATACTTTTTCTAATATACTATGCAATTCAAGATCAATGTTTTAACCACCGTGCAATGACTTGGTGGCCACCACATTCGTATAAAAACCAATAAGTGTGGGGTTGTGAATTCAATCCCTATAATTTACAAATTTGGAAAAAAAAATGTCCATTATTACTAAAGAAATGAATCTTTCAAGTTGACTAATCTATAGTTTATCCAAATTTATTGCTTACACTAGAATCATTCAATTTACATATCTTACTACGATAACGAGCTAAGAATCCAATAATATTAGTATGTTTAAATTTTACAAGTTAGAAATATACCGATTAATTTAAAACAAATTTATATAAATTAAATCACATTTATTAAAAAATTATGCAATAAAAAATTACCAAGTAAATTCAAAAAATAACTAAATAAAGCAACTTAAAGTATATTAATAAAAAAAATGAATTTTTTTTGTTTGGTTATTACAAAAAAAATAAATTAAATCAGTGAAGTATTGTAGTAGTTACGTATAGGTCATGCTTCCTCAGGCCCTGTTCTTTTCAATTCCTGAAAGCTGAACTGAACTAAACAGAAGTTGGCTGAACTGAACTGAAGTGAAGTGAGCTGAACTGAACTGAACTTAATTCAGTGTAAATTTATAACTACGCATAGCTGAACTGAACTAAACTGCACTAAACCGAACTACACTGAACTAAACTGAACTACATTAAATTGTAGCATAAGGGAACAGGGCCTCAGTTTGGAAAATTCAAAAAACAGACAAAAGACTTTTTCTGCTTCAAGACATAATTTAGAAAATTCTGAAAACCTTTTTCCAGTTTTCTAATTTGAAAATTTTTACAACTAAACACCAGTTTCCATTTTCCAGTTTTCTTTGAAAAAATTTCTGGAAAAAAGGCCCAATTTTCTACAATTAAACAGCCCCTTAATTTTTTAGTAAATAATTCATGTAATTTTGACATATTTGTATAAAAATTATTTTTGTTTTTATTTAATCCATAAAAAAATTTAAAATAAAAAATAGGTAGATTAGACAGGGTTTGAATTGATATTTTTAGTCAAAAGCATGATGAGACCTAGTTCGAACTTAGCTCAGCCCGTCCGATGAACAGATTTATATTTAATACACCTATTTCTTAAAAAGAAGTTATTTATGAGTCATACATAGGTCATGCTTCGGAATAATATTGTAAGTTTGACTCGAGCTAAATTTTTTTAATAAAATTGAGTATGTTTAATAGAATTGAAGAAACTTCTATCGAAATTCAGCATACAGGGACTTTAATTTAATATATGATAATAAATTAACAATTAATTTATGATTTACTACATTTTTATGTTGAAAAACATGAACTCAAAGATTTGTTTTCTTTTATTTTTTTTTGTTAATTAGTTTTTATTTTTATTCGTAATATAGAAATAAAAAAAATTAAATTTGTGATAGCACAATAAAAAACTCTTAATGAATCAGTAGCAGTTGGATTAATGTACCTAAATCATCATACAATTCATTATTAGTGCTTTAATATAGTATTTTATTTTCTTAATATTATAAAAACACAACTAGTTAGTTAATTAGTTAATTAAACATAAATTGAAATGGGGGTGGAGGACTCTGGTCACAGGGAACGATGCTGAAGTTTGATGGCTTTTATGCCATATGGATAAAAAGTCAGCCTTTTGACTTTTTTTTTTTCCGAAAATCAATTCCCTCCATCTTTTTAAAATAGGCATTCTAACCATTTTTTTAAATATTTTTTTACTTATTATTCTCAAATATGTAGGCACTTTTTAGATTATTTTTTCAATTATACCCTCATTTATCCCACTATCATTAATTGTAATAAAATGGAAAACTAAACATTAATTAGAGGGTAAAATAGTATTTTTCTGTCTTAATTAATTGATTCCTTAAAAAGTGTGAAATGTATTAGAAGATAAATAAAAAAAGATGGAGGAAGTAGTTTATAAACATGCATGAAAAAGTAAATATTTTAAAATAATACCCTAAAATTTTCTTTAACCCAAATAATTAAAAGGAATATTAATCTTACAGAACTTTGTGATAGTAAGCCTCCATAGCGGGTCTCCAAGACGGGAGAACTTCTGAAATTGGTAACCATAAACACCCAGTCACAGGCTAAGAAGTACTCGACTATATTTTATCACTTATCATGGTGAGATATGAAAAGCTCTAAAACAAAATATTAACATTATATACAATACCTTCCGAGGGCCACTGGTTGGGGATACTTCCTTGTAGAGGGCCAATGTAGAAGCATTCTTTTGAGTCACCTGTTCCAAGACCAAATGAAAATCACTTGTGTATCATTCTCAATTTCCACTGTTCAACCATAAAATTGAAAGAGAAAAACAAAGAAATTCAAGCTGTGCTCCAAACTCCATAATAGGGAATCCTCAAACAATCAAATTACTGTATAAGCTACAATCGACTAAGGCGAAGTAAGATAAAAAAACCTATAGAAGCAGAAGAAGGATTGAGATTCTCAGCATACAATGGCGAGTAACCCCTGCGTTGGTTGAGAAGCAATTTCATCTTAACATCTAAAGGCAGGGCGAAGAATTTCTTGCTTTCTTCAAAAACTGAAGCAATCAACTCTTCCTCAACTCCATGATTAACAATATAAAAGAATCCGTATTCACCGCACGCCTACAAACACAAGGAGAAATTCGGCTAATGAAATCAATTTCAATGGCTGGTTGAAACCGAAAATGCAACGATCAAAAGAAAGAGAAGTTCATCCGAATTAAAAAAAGAAGAAGAAGAGTGAAGGACCTCGCGGATTAAATTGGCTGTAGAGAAGGAGGGAGCTGATAGGTCTATGATGGGGAGTTTTGCAGCTTCTACCGCCATTTCTATCAACTATGATACCAATTTTGACTTGCTAGATGACTAATATTTTCGTCATATGCGTGCTAATGTTATTCCTTTATTATTAAAAAATTGTTTCCTTTCCTAGCAAATATTGAAATATTAATTATAAAATAATTCATATCATTTTTCAGTTACAATTTTTTTTTAATATTTATAAGTAGAGCTTAGTCACAGTTAAGGCTCATCACACATCCGAACAAGTGTATTTCGTGAGATTCAAATCCTATTCTCCTTCAATTTTTTTTAAATTTTTCAGTTACAATAATAATTCGATAGCGAACACTTTTTTTTTTCTCAAAATATTTGTTATTTGTCGAAACAATTGCACGGGGTAATACAATTTAAAGTGACTTTGAACTAATTATTATTTTGTTGTTACAATATTGTATGAAAATTTATAGCATTTTATTTTATAAAAAACAAAGTAAAAAATTAAAGCGTTGAATTTAAATTATGGAAAATGTATCGTTTTTATAACAAATGGAGTCTAGTATTTGTTTTATAATATAGGAAATTTCAATATTACTATTTGAATGAGCATATTATAATAAGCATATGCCAATCATTGTGATATGATCGGTTAAAATTGAGCTTTCAAAAAGATTACAAGAAAATAGATCGAGTTTTTAAATAGATTATGTAGATAGATACATTAATCAATTAATATCATAGTATTTATTTTAGTAACAACTAACTGATTCCATGTTATACACATGGGATTGGAATTAGACCTCTGTAGTCTATAAAATTCATTTCACAATATACAAAGATTTTCTGTATAAATGACTGAGACGTATTGAATAAAGTTAAGTTTCATCTATCCTATAATTTTGTATATATAAATAGGGTCTAAGTTTTCTGGCATATATCAAATTACAAAAGCTGATTAATATTTTGATTGTATACAGTGATATTTAATTTTGAACAACTCTTTCTAAATTTATCACAACAACTTTGAAAATTATTTCCAATATATATAGTCACATATACTCTTGTCCGCCCTTGAGATGTAAATACATGTTCCCAAATTTTCAACCCGTTTGTCTTTTTTTTCAAAACTTACAAGAAAATGAGAGATAAGATACAGCTATCCTTGTGCATTAGTGACATGGCGCATTTATCAAGCAAGACAGATAAATGTTATTTGGAATTTGAAACCTATCATTTGTTCATAATAGTTCAACCATTTAGTTTTAAATTAACTATTGAATTTGAAACTATGTACACTAACATATTAGGTGCTCTCTATATTTGTCTTCACAATGTTATCATATATATAATCACTACGAGATTAAGACCAGAACTTGTATGTTTGTATCATCCAAAGGGCAGTGATAAATAAAGGACCTGATCTTAATCTAATGCAAGTTATAAGACAGAATATGAATCCCACTCTATCAAGATTTATAGGCAAGCGGTATCCTCTCTGTCACGTAGTCTTCACATCGAATAGGAGAAAATCTGCAAGCAACCATAGACCATGTCCTCATAATTTTAAGCCAGGTAAAGAAACATAATTTCATAGAAAAAGACTGATAATACCTTTTGGGACATTATTCACTGCAACAACTTTCCAAGCATTGCACAACACAGTCTGCATTCGGGTCAAAGAAGAACGCCGACTGCAATTTCATAGCTTAAAAAATTGAGCAGCACATTGGAGTTTTACGAAAGTTTGATGAACAAGTCCCAAATAAGAAAATCACGCATTTTTCAAATCCTATGAAGAAGGATTTAATGAGAAATTAATTCCTACTAAAGCTAGACCGTGTCAAATGAATTCAGAATATCTGAATTTATGTAAAGAAGAGATTAATAATCTCCAAAGTAAGGGCTTAATAAGACCTTCTAAATCACCTTGGTCTTGTACCGCTTTCTATGTTAATAAACATGCTGAAAAAGAAAGAGGTATACCAAGACTAGTTATTAATTATAAACCACTAAATAAAGTGTTAAAATGGATTAGATATCCTATTCCAAACAAGAAAGATCTTCTTGACAGGCTTCATAATGCCTTAATATTTTCTAAATTCGATTTAAAATCGGGTTATTGGCAAATCCAAATCAATGAAAGCGATGTTTATAAAACTGCTTTCAATGTACCTTTCGGACAATATGAATGGAAGGTTATGCCTTTTGGACTCAAAAATGCCCCTTCAGAATTCCAAAATATCATGAATGATATTTTTAATCCTTATTCAGACTTTATAATAGTCTATATTGATGACATTTTAGTATTCTCAAAGAATATTGAAATGCATTTTAGACATCTCAAAATTTTTAAAAGAGTTGTCATTCAAAATGGTTTAGTAATATCTAAACCTAAAATGCAATTATTTAAAACCAGTATAAGGTTTTTAGGTCATAATATTGACAAGGGAAAAATAATTCCCATAGACAGAAGTATTGAGTTTGCATCAAAATTTCCTGATGAAATAAAAGATAAAACTCAATTACAAAGATTTTTAGGTAGTTTAAATTATATTTCACCCTACCTAAAAGATTTGTCTAAATATACTGCTATCTTATATGATAGACTCAAAAAGGAACCTAAACCTTGGACTGATAGTCATACAGAAGCGGTTAGGTTAATTAAACAAAAAGTTCATAACTTACCTTGTTTAATGTTAGCTAATCCCAAATGGGATAAAATTATTGAGACAGATGCCTCAGATTTAGGTTTTGGTGGAATTTTAAAACAAATATCACCAATTGATAAACAAGAATACCTTGTTAGATTTTATTCTGGTAAATGGAATGATAGCCAGAAAAATTATGCTACTATAGCAAAAGAAATTTTAGCCATATTAAAATGTGTGTTAAAATTCCAAGATGATTTATATAATCAAAAGTTTTTAATAAAAACTGATTGTCAAGCAGCTAAATATATGTTTGACAAAGATTTTAAACACGATGTTAGTAAACAAATGTTTGCTAGATGGCAGGCTCAATTAGCCCCTTTTGATTTTATAATTGAATATAAAAAAGGGATCGATAATAGTTTGCCTGATTATTTAACTAGAGAATATTTATCTGAAACTAATAGTTTCCATTTGAATATTAATGCAGGATGAGCACAAAGGGAAACAGAAATCGGGGAAATTCCTCTTATAGAGGACAACCCTCTGGACAGTCCTCTCAGGGCAGAGGCCAACATTCCTCTCATAGAGGAAATGTTTTAGCTCAACATGGTAATGTAAGACTCATGGCCCAGAATCTTACTGCCATTGAGAACATTGAAAAGGACTCACTTTATAAGGAGTTCCTTGCTTTTAAGCAATCACAGAAAAACCAGGGTAATACTCAGGTTGGATCTAGCAGTCAAACTGGACCTAATATAAGTCCATCTTATGCTAAAATTGTGGAAGATGATGATGAAGACTTTCCCTATTTTCAGCATAATGAAAAAGAAGTTATACTTCTTTTAGAAAATGATGACATCAAGAGAAAAGATGATGTCTGGGATCTATTCCAAAAATACTTGGATATAGATACAGGTATTTCTTTTACTGCCGGTTCATACAAAGGCAGAGCTCATTTTGAACATATTCTAAGAGCTACAGATTCATGGAAAATAACCCATTTCAAGGCAGGTAAAATATATACCTTCAGCAAGGCCATTATTAAGCGTGTTATAACAGCAAGAGAGTGGGGCCTTAGTACTCTAAAAGAGAGAATATCTACATGCTGATAATAAAACAGTAATAAAGTTCAACTACTGGGACTATGTTGAAGCTTTTCATAGAGTTTTGTTATATCAAAACCCTTCTTGTAAACATACATGGTTTATAAAATTCTGCCAGCATATTTACAAGAAAGAATTTCCAAACTGGTTATACCAGTGGTGGCAATCTTTTGGACCGGGGATTAATATTTTACCCGAAACATTTAAAGGATTATATTCAGAATGGGTTGATATATCTCCCAGATTAATTGAAGCCCAACAAGATAATAAATGGGTCGAAGGAATGCCTATCTCCAATTTTTTCATAGAATTTGGGGTTCCTTACATTCTCAAATGGGAAATTGAATTTGGTTATACCAAGCAAAATATCCCCTGTCTATATAGGATTTACTCATCAAAGTTTTGGAAGAAAATGATGAGGAACAATGAACGTGGAGTACTGGAAGCCCAGGAAACTATTGACTCAATTAAGTCAACTCTAGAAACTTATAAAGTTCAAGTATCTCAAATTGAGGTCCCCAGTCCTTTCGAAACAGTTTCTAGGAAGCTAAAAATGAAAGGGCCAGTGTCAAAAGACCAAATGGTTGCAGCCTATATGGAGGCTATGAAAGCAGATTTAAAAAAGAATTTTGGTATTGATGTCCAACCAGACATTTCTTTATCTGCTTCTTCCGTAGGGGAAGATATTATTATGGAGGCAGCAGTAGCCACCAGTGAAGCCATGCTTCAAGATGCTCAGGACCCATATGAGGAAGAATTACCTCTAAATTTACTCCTTGGTAATACCAAAGACCCCAGTGGTAAAAATAAAAGTAAAGAAAAATAATTTACTGTTGCCTTTTATAAAGGAGAAACAGTATAATTTTGGATTTTGCGGGAGATGCATTAATAATGCATCAGTTGGCCGACAGAGAATATTCTCTGTCCTTTTCTTCTTTTTCTCTGACAGGCGTAACAGATTTTGCCGGCCACCTGTCTGCCACAACAGGTCCCTTTTCTCTTTCGGCGGCCATCCTCTCCTGTCTGCCACCTCCTGTCCCTTTCCTCTTTCGGCGCCATCCAGCTGTCTTCCTCTCCTTGCCAGCTGCCCTGTCCGCCTTATCCTTTTATTTTCTGCATTGTAATATTTTTGAATTCCGAGTGCTATATATTTCTGCCTCTTCCTCTTGTAATATTCAGATTGCGAATTAGGATAGCAAACAAAAATTTGTAATGATAGGTGTGTACTCAGCTTGTAATAATTAAGGAGGAGCCTGTTGACTCTCTCCACCGCGTGCTCCGAAGGTATAATTCCTTCGTTTTGTAAATTTTATATATTAATAATATTTTGTGCTTGCCACCATAATATGGTTGGCTAAATATCTGTGTTAAATAATGCCATGAATGCTTATGAAAAATAGTATGTTTTAATATTATTGATGTGTAAGACTGAATATGCCTAATGGAACATTTAGTTTATTTAATTTACTTAGATAACAAGAATTTATCACAATTTAATTTATTAGGATAATTTTATGCTAGGAAATAAACACAATGATGAGTTAGGTTAGAATTATTAGGACAGTCAGAACTTTATTAGTAGGCTCTTGTCGCATTCAGCCGTTTAGCCGGGAGGGCGTTTAGGCATTTTGTGTTGACTATGCTGAAACTAAAGTTTATTGACAGTTCTAATAATTTTGTAAAATTTATCCAATATTTAGACTTGTGTTTATATGCCTAGTATAAGATTGTGTTAATATAATTAGTTTCTGGTATTTATCTTATTAGACTAAGTGCTTTAAATAAATTAGATAGTCCCTTAGGCATGGTCCGGTCCTGCTTGTCATGGTATCAGAGCCTGGTATTTTTTATACATTCTGGTATTATTTAACACATCTTTCCTAATGGATATGATTAGGAGTTACAAAGATGCTGTTAAAAACAGCATGTCAGAGGAATTTGATATTCCTCAGAACTTAGATCTGCTTAATAAGTGGACTATCCCTAGAATTAATCCTAAAACCATTTATAAATATGGTACTTTTGAAAAGATAGGATTAAAACAAGTAGTTAAAACTACTGAAGAGACCATTTCCCTTAATAAGGATGAAATGAAAATTAAGTTATTAAATAATTCTGATATTAATAAATATCGTAGAATTTATAAATTTCTACATATAGGATTAGTACAGGTTGCTTTTAAGCCTCTAACATTAGAAGGCTTACCTGAAAGCTTTATAGCAGCTTTAAGAGACGCTAGAAATTTAGACTGGAAACAGTCTCTCATGGGCTTAATACAGTCCAGTTTAAGCCAAGGCCCGGTATATTTTAATGTATACCCTAATCTGCAATTATCATTGTCAGATATAAATTTATTAGACGCCTTAACTTTAAATGTTAAGACTAATGGGTATAATTATGCCCCTGGATCCGAAGTCATTTGTGTGTGTTATAGGATATATTTCAAACCTTTAATGACTTTAAATCCACACTGTCAAATTATGGACAAACCATTAAATGAAACGATTCTTATAGAATCAAATTACCATAGGTCAGAAATTACTACACGTAGACCTATTAAATGGGAGGAAATAATATTTCCTGATAATTGGATAATTGAAAAGGCAGTTCCTGCAGCACCAATTACTCAAAATAATCCTACTAGGATTATTCAATCTCATGATGGAGATATTTTAATAAATTTTGAAAAACAAAAATTCCTGGAACATATTCCTAGGTCTAGATCTTCAAGGTCAAGTTTCAATAGATTTCATATATCTCCAGTACATAACTCTAGCAATTCCAATAGTATTCATAATACTGGAATTCCACGCCATTCAATATCAAATATTGAAGGAATTAATAATTCCAATAATTTCAATGACAGTATTCATAATACTGCAAACAAGAATCTAAGACATTCAATGTCTGACATAAATAGAATTAATAATTCTAAAAAGGAGATTAATAATTTTGATAATTCATCAAATGATTCAGATAGAGAATCAGAACTTAACCATGATAGGGTTAACAGAATCCATGTTGATAAAAACAACATAGCATCAGGAATTTATGAAATTCCTACACCGGCAGATATGACTGCCAGCGAAATGAATTTTACCATATGATAGGTAAAACTAAGATTGATTTTAGTCCTGGCTCACAAGCCAGAAAGGAAATCCAAATGGATTTTCAGAAAGATCATTGGAAACCATTTAGAACATGATTTTTCAATAATTTTACTAAAGATGAAAGAAATAACTTTCAGCAAGAATTTTATGATGAATTATCACATAAAAATATTAAAGTATCTTTTATCCATTGGTTTATAGCCAATCATGTAGAAAAGTTTATCTCTGTTATAGAAAGAGATTTTAAAAATCCCAATGGGGAAACTATTAAACAAGTTTTTCCCCCTAATTATCCCTTCTCAATAGAAAGAGATAATGAAGTTAGGCATTATAATGCTTTCCAAAAAATATTTGAAAATGAAATTATTCAGTCCACCACACAGCACATAAATGCTCTGGTTAAACAGAAAAATTTCACAAATATTTACCTAATAATATTAGGAGAAAAACTAGTGGATATTCATAATAGAGTGGAAAGAATTTATTCCCAAATCCATGAATTAACAAATATTGTTAATAACAATAATAATACTAGGAATGAAATAAATAGCAATACTGCCAGTAGTAGTGCTACTCCTAGTATACAGCCCCCTCCGGAAATTAAAGGTTTTAAATTAAAATCTTTAACTGATTTGGAAAAAATTTTAAATGAAAAATTTGAAAATCTCCGAATCAATACTTTAGAGGAGGAATTTAGTGATACAATAAGTAACACTAAAAACTATAAAAACGTTCTTATAGACGAAATTAATAAACTGCATAAATATGCAGATAGGCCAAAACAAAATTTGTTTTATTATCCTAGGCCTACACCACAAGATGTTCTTTTTGAAGAACAAGACCTCATAATGAATAATTCATACAGTGGTAAACAAATCTATGAATGGAACATAGATGGTTTTACTGAAAGACAGATTTATAGTGCTGTCCACAGAATGCTAATGTATTCTACAATTTGTAAAAACAACAGTAATACTGATAAAGTAATTGCTAATATGATTGTAGCAGGTTTTACTGGCCAACTTAAAGGCTGGTGGGATAATTATTTATCCCAAGATGATAGGACAAAAATTTTGTCAACAGTCAAAGTTGAAAATAATGTCACATCTGAAAATGCAGTTTATACACTCATTTTAAATATTATTGAACACTTTACAGGCCGATGGTCTGATAATAGTGAAAATATTAGGACTCTATTACAAAATCTTAGATGTCCTACCTTGACCTCTTTTAGGTGGTATAAAGACACCTTTTTAAGTAGAGTCATGGAATTACCTGAGTCAAATAGTGACCATTGGAAATCCAAATTTATAAATGGATTACCTCAGTTATTTGCTGAAAGGGTTAGAAAAAACCTAAGGAAAGGAAATGTACAAATTAATTACGCAAGTTATACTTACGGAAAATTAATTGGTACATGCATCCAAGAAGGTTTATCTTTATGCAATGAAATAAAGTTAAACCAACAAATTAAAAAGCATCATTTAAATGAAAAGATGCAACTTGGCCAATTTTGTGGTCAATTTGGGATTGATAATCCCTCTACCAGTAAACCCCACAAGCCTCATAGGCATCCTAAAAAGGAAAGCTACTATGCTAGTAATAAATTCACCAAGCGTAAAGCTAAAAGAGAATTTAGAAAGAAAAAGAGACTGGAAAATAATCCACGTCCTGATAAATCTACCATAACTTGTTATAAATGTGGTAGAAAAGGGCATTATGCCACAAAATGTAAATTAAAGAAAAAGATTAATAATCTTAGTATTAGTGAAGAATTAAAAACTGCTTTATGCAAAATTATGATTAATTCTTCAGAATCAGAAAATACTTCTGACACTGAGTATAGTTCTTCCTCAACCGAGTCAGAAAATAATCTGACCAAACTAAAAGATGAAAAAATAATTTCATCTGAAACAGACTGTAAATGTAAACAAGTAGCTAGAAATTCTAGTGATAGTGATAATGATAATATTTATCAAATCATGTCCCAATTTCAGGATATGAAAATAAATGTAATAACTAGTGATAATATCCTAGATATTTTACAATGGATTAAAGATCCAGAATTAAGATTAAAAATCTTAGAAGAATTTGCTAATAATAATAAGCAAAATCAAGCATTCAAAGAAGAGCAATTTACTCTTAAGACTTCGGAACCATATTCCATGGCTGAAGTCAAAAGAATGCTTAAACAAAAACAGACTAGTGAAGTCACCAACACTAGTGATTTGTTTGTTGAGGTTAATAACCTTAAAAGAGAAATAAAAGACTTAAAGTTAAATAATGAAAGTCTTAATCATAGAGTTTCTAAATTAGAGAAACTTAAAGGAAAAACCCCTGTTATTTATCCTTCATCATCCTCCTCTGAAAATAATTCAGAGCATGATCATGATGATTTTCTTTCAACCATAGAAGTAATGACTTCACAAAAATGGTATATAAAGATTTCTCTTCTTATAGAAGGTAAAATCTTTAAAGATCTTATTGCACTAGTTGACAGTGGTGCAGATCTAAATTGTATACAGGAAGGTATAATACCTACCAATTATTTCCATAAGACCTCACAATCTTTAAGGTCTGCTAATGGACAAAAACTTAATATAAGTTTTAAAATCCCTAATGCATATATATGCAAAAATAAAATTTGTATTCCTACCAATTTTATTTTAGTCAAAGATATAACTAACCAAGTCATACTTGGCACTCCTTTTATGAGAAGTTTGTTTCCTTTAAAAAACATTGACACTAATGGTTTTACAGGAACTTTTCAAGGTAGTAATATCTACTTTCAATTTGAAACAAAACCGGTTACTAGGTTTTTAAATCAAATTAAAGACTCTTTAATAAAGAGTAAACAAAACCAAATTAATTTTTTAAAAGAAGAAATTAATTTTATTAACATTGATAATATGTTAGAAAATCCTAAATTACAGGATAAAATCAAATTGATTAATAATCAATTCACTTCAGAAATCTGTAGTGATCATCCTAATGCTTACCATGACAAGCAGGACCGGACCATGCCTAAGGGACTATCTAATTTATTTAAAGCACTTAGTCTAATAAGATAAATACCAGAAACTAATTATATTAACACAATCTTATACTAGGCATATAAACACAAGTCTAAATATTGGATAAATTTTACAAAATTATTAGAACTGTCAATAAACTTTAGTTTCAGCATAGTCAACACAAAATGCCTAAACGCCCTCCCGGCTAAACGGCTGAATGCGACAAGAGCCTACTAATAAAGTTCTGACTGTCCTAATAATTCTAACCTAACTCATCATTGTGTTTATTTCCTAGCATAAAATTATCCTAATAAATTAAATTGTGATAAATTCTTGTTATCTAAGTAAATTAAATAAACTAAATGTTCCATTAGGCATATTCAGTCTTACACATCAATAATATTAAAACATACTATTTTTCATAAGCATTCATGGCATTATTTAACACAGATATTTAGCCAACCATATTATGGTGGCAAGCACAAAATATTATTAATATATAAAATTTACAAAACGAAGGAATTATACCTTCGGAGCACGCGGTGGAGAGAGTCAACAGGCTCCTCCTTAATTATTACAAGCTGAGTACACACCTATCATTACAAATTTTTGTTTGCTATCCTAATTCGCAATCTGAATATTACAAGAGGAAGAGGCAGAAATATATAGCACTCGGAATTCAAAAATATTACAATGCAGAAAATAAAAGGATAAGGCGGACAGGGCAGCTGGCAAGGAGAGGAAGACAGCTGGATGGCGCCGAAAGAGGAAAGGGACAGGAGGTGGCAGACAGGAGAGGATGGCCGCAGAAAGAGAAAAGGGACCTGTTGTGGCAGACAGGTGGCCGGCAAAATCTGTTGCGCCTGTCAGAGAAAAAGAAGAAAAGGACAGAGAATATTCTCTGTCGGCCAACTGATGCATTATTAATGCATCTCCCGCAAAATCCAAAATTATACTGTTTCTCCTTTATAAAAGGCAACAGTAAATTATTTTTCTTTACTTTTATTTTTACCACTGGGGTATTTGGTATTACCAAGGAGTAAATTTAGAGGTAATTCTTCCTCATATGGGTCCTGAGCATCTTGAAGCATGGCTTCACTGGTGGCTACTGCTGCCTCCATAATAATATCTTCCCCTACGGAAGAAGCAGATAAAGAAATGTCTGGTTGGACATCAATACTAAAATTCTTTTTTAAATCTGCTTTCATAGCCTCCATATAGGCTGCAACCATTTGGTCTTTTGACACTGGCCCTTTCATTTTTAGCTTCCTAGAAACTGTTTCGAAAGGACTGGGGACCTCAATTTGAGATACTTGAACTTTATAAGTTTCTAGAGTTGACTTAATTGAGTCAATAGTTTCCTGGGCTTCCAGTACTCCACGTTCATTGTTCCTCATCATTTTCTTCCAAAACTTTGATGAGTAAACCCTATATAGACAGGGGATATTTTGCTTGGTATAACCAAATTCAATTTCCCATTTGAGAATGTAAGGAACCCCAAATTCTATGAAAAAATTGGAGATAGGCATTCCTTCGACCCATTTATTATCTTGTTGGGCTTCAATTAATCTGGGAGATATATCAACCCATTCTGAATATAATCCTTTAAATGTTTCGGGTAAAATATTAATCCCCGGTCCAAAAGATTGCCACCACTGGTATAACCAGTTTGGAAATTCTTTCTTGTAAATATGCTGGCAGAATTTTATAAACCATGTATGTTTACAAGAAGGGTTTTGATATAACAAAACTCTATGAAAAGCTTCAACATAGTCCCAGTAGTTGAACTTTATTGCTGTTTTATTATCAGCATGTAGATATTCTCTCTCTTTTAGAGTACTAAGGCCCCACTCTCTTGCTGTTATAACACGCTTAATAATGGCCTTGCTGAAGGTATATATTTTACCTGCCTTGAAATGGGTTATTTCCCATGAATCTGTAGCTCTTAGAATATGTTCAAAATGAGCTCTGCCTTTGTATGAACCGGCAGTAAAAGAAATACCTGTATCTATATCCAAGTATTTTTGGAATAGATCCCAGACATCATCTTTTCTCTTGATGTCATCATTTTCTAAAAGAAGTATAACTTCTTTTTCATTATGCTGAAAATAGGGAAAGTCTTCATCATCATCTTCCACAATTTTAGCATAAGATGGACTTATATTAGGTCCAGTTTGACTGCTAGATCCAACCTGAGTATTACCCTGGTTTTTCTGTGATTGCTTAAAAGCAAGGAACTCCTTATAAAGTGAGTCCTTTTCAATGTTCTCAATGGCAGTAAGATTCTGGGCCATGAGTCTTACATTACCATGTTGAGCTAAAACATTTCCTCTATGAGAGGAATGTTGGCCTCTGCCCTGAGAGGACTGTCCAGAGGGTTGTCCTCTATAAGAGGAATTTCCCCGATTTCTGTTTCCCTTTGTGCTCATCCTGCATTAATATTCAAATGGAAACTATTAGTTTCAGATAAATATTCTCTAGTTAAATAATCAGGCAAACTATTATCGATCCCTTTTTTATATTCAATTATAAAATCAAAAGGGGCTAATTGAGCCTGCCATCTAGCAAACATTTGTTTACTAACATCGTGTTTAAAATCTTTGTCAAACATATATTTAGCTGCTTGACAATCAGTTTTTATTAAAAACTTTTGATTATATAAATCATCTTGGAATTTTAACACACATTTTAATATGGCTAAAATTTCTTTTGCTATAATAGCATAATTTTTCTGGCTATCATTCCATTTACCAGAATAAAATCTAACAAGGTATTCTTGTTTATCAATTGGTGATATTTGTTTTAAAATTCCACCAAAACCTAAATCTGAGGCATCTGTCTCAATAATTTTATCCCATTTGGGATTAGCTAACATTAAACAAGGTAAGTTATGAACTTTTTGTTTAATTAACCTAACCGCTTCTGTATGACTATCAGTCCAAGGTTTAGGTTCCTTTTTGAGTCTATCATATAAGATAGCAGTATATTTAGACAAATCTTTTAGGTAGGGTGAAATATAATTTAAACTACCTAAAAATCTTTGTAATTGAGTTTTATCTTTTATTTCATCAGGAAATTTTGATGCAAGCTCAATACTTCTGTCTATGGGAATTATTTTTCCCTTGTCAATATTATGACCTAAAAACCTTATACTGGTTTTAAATAATTGCATTTTAGGTTTAGATATTACTAAACCATTTTGAATGACAACTCTTTTAAAAATTTTGAGATGTCTAAAATGCATTTCAATATTCTTTGAGAATACTAAAATGTCATCAATATAGACTATTATAAAGTCTGAATAAGGATTAAAAATATCATTCATGATATTTTGGAATTCTGAAGGGGCATTTTTGAGCCCAAAAGGCATAACCTTCCATTCATATTGTCCGAAAGGTACATTGAAAGCAGTTTTATAAACATCGCTTTCATTGATTTGGATTTGCCAATAACCCGATTTTAAATCGAATTTAGAAAATATTAAGGCATTATGAAGCCTGTCAAGAAGATCTTTCTTGTTTGGAATAGGATATCTAATCCATTTTAACACTTTATTTAGTGGTTTATAATTAATAACTAGTCTTGGTATACCTCTTTCTTTTTCAGCATGTTTATTAACATAGAAAGCGGTACAAGACCAAGGTGATTTAGAAGGTCTTATTAAGCCCTTACTTTGGAGATTATTAATCTCTTCTTTACATAAATTCAGATATTCTGAATTCATTTGACACGGTCTAGCTTTAGTAGGAATTAATTTCTCATTAAATCCTTCTTCATAAGGCAAAGATACTATATGCTTTTTTCTATTCCAAAAAGCATTAGGATGATCACTACAGATTTCTGAAGTGAATTGATTATTAATCAATTTGATTTTATCCTGTAATTTAGGATTTTCTAACATATTATCAATGTTAATAAAATTAATTTCTTCTTTTAAAAAATTAATTTGGTTTTGTTTACTCTTTATTAAAGAGTCTTTAATTTGATTTAAAAACCTAGTAACCGGTTTTGTTTCAAATTTAAAGTAGATATTACTACCTTGAAAAGTTCCTGTAAAACCATTAGTGTCAATGTTTTTTAAAGGAAACAAACTTCTCATAAAAGGAGTGCCAAGTATGACTTGGTTAGTTATATCTTTGACTAAAATAAAATTGGTAGGAATACAAATTTTATTTTTGCATATATATGCATTAGGGATTTTAAAACTTATATTAAGTTTTTGTCCATTAGCAGACCTTAAAGATTGTGAGGTCTTATGGAAATAATTGGTAGGTATTATACCTTCCTGTATACAATTTAGATCTGCACCACTGTCAACTAGTGCAATAAGATCTTTAAAGATTTTACCTTCTATAAGAAGAGAAATCTTTATATACCATTTTTGTGAAGTCATTACTTCTATGGTTGAAAGAAAATCATCATGATCATGCTCTGAATTATTTTCAGAGGAGGATGATGAAGGATAAACAACAGGGGTTTTTCCTTTAAGTTTCTCTAATTTAGAAACTCTATGATTAAGACTTTCATTATTTAACTTTAAGTCTTTTATTTCTCTTTTAAGGTTATTAACCTCAACAAACAAATCACTAGTGTTGGTGACTTCACTAGTCTGTTTTTGTTTAAGCATTCTTTTGACTTCAGCCATGGAATATGGTTCCGAAGTCTTAAGAGTAAATTGCTCTTCTTTGAATGCTTGATTTTGCTTATTATTATTAGCAAATTCTTCTAAGATTTTTAATCTTAATTCTGGATCTTTAATCCATTGTAAAATATCTAGGATATTATCACTAGTTATTACATTTATTTTCATATCCTGAAATTGGGACATGATTTGATAAATATTATCATTATCACTATCACTAGAATTTCTAGCTACTTGTTTACATTTACAGTCTGTTTCAGATGAAATTATTTTTTCATCTTTTAGTTTGGTCAGATTATTTTCTGACTCGGTTGAGGAAGAACTATACTCAGTGTCAGAAGTATTTTCTGATTCTGAAGAATTAATCATAATTTTGCATAAAGCAGTTTTTAATTCTTCACTAATACTAAGATTATTAATCTTTTTCTTTAATTTACATTTTGTGGCATAATGCCCTTTTCTACCACATTTATAACAAGTTATGGTAGATTTATCAGGACGTGGATTATTTTCCAGTCTCTTTTTCTTTCTAAATTCTCTTTTAGCTTTACGCTTGGTGAATTTATTACTAGCATAGTAGCTTTCCTTTTTAGGATGCCTATGAGGCTTGTGGGGTTTACTGGTAGAGGGATTATCAATCCCAAATTGACCACAAAATTGGCCAAGTTGCATCTTTTCATTTAAATGATGCTTTTTAATTTGTTGGTTTAACTTTATTTCATTGCATAAAGATAAACCTTCTTGGATGCATGTACCAATTAATTTTCCGTAAGTATAACTTGCGTAATTAATTTGTACATTTCCTTTCCTTAGGTTTTTTCTAACCCTTTCAGCAAATAACTGAGGTAATCCATCTATAAATTTGGATTTCCAATGGTCACTATTTGACTCAGGTAATTCCATGACTCTACTTAAAAAGGTGTCTTTATACCACCTAAAAGAGGTCAAGGTAGGACATCTAAGATTTTGTAATAGAGTCCTAATATTTTCACTATTATCAGACCATCGGCCTGTAAAGTGTTCAATAATATTTAAAATGAGTGTATAAACTGCATTTTCAGATGTGACATTATTTTCAACTTTGACTGTTGACAAAATTTTTGTCCTATCATCTTGGGATAAATAATTATCCCACCAGCCTTTAAGTTGGCCAGTAAAACCTGCTACAATCATATTAGCAATTACTTTATCAGTATTACTGTTGTTTTTACAAATTGTAGAATACATTAGCATTCTGTGGACAGCACTATAAATCTGTCTTTCAGTAAAACCATCTATGTTCCATTCATAGATTTGTTTACCACTGTATGAATTATTCATTATGAGGTCTTGTTCTTCAAAAAGAACATCTTGTGGTGTAGGCCTAGGATAATAAAACAAATTTTGTTTTGGCCTATCTGCATATTTATGCAGTTTATTAATTTCGTCTATAAGAACGTTTTTATAGTTTTTAGTGTTACTTATTGTATCACTAAATTCCTCCTCTAAAGTATTGATTCGGAGATTTTCAAATTTTTCATTTAAAATTTTTTCCAAATCAGTTAAAGATTTTAATTTAAAACCTTTAATTTCCGGAGGGGGCTGTATACTAGGAGTAGCACTACTACTGGCAGTATTGCTATTTATTTCATTCCTAGTATTATTATTGTTATTAACAATATTTGTTAATTCATGGATTTGGGAATAAATTCTTTCCACTCTATTATGAATATCCACTAGTTTTTCTCCTAATATTATTAGGTAAATATTTGTGAAATTTTTCTGTTTAACCAGAGCATTTATGTGCTGTGTGGTGGACTGAATAATTTCATTTTCAAATATTTTTTGGAAAGCATTATAATGCCTAACTTCATTATCTCTTTCTATTGAGAAGGGATAATTAGGGGGAAAAACTTGTTTAATAGTTTCCCCATTGGGATTTTTAAAATCTCTTTCTATAACAGAGATAAACTTTTCTACATGATTGGCTATAAACCAATGGATAAAAGATACTTTAATATTTTTATGTGATAATTCATCATAAAATTCTTGCTGAAAGTTATTTCTTTCATCTTTAGTAAAATTATTGAAAAACCATGTTCTAAATGGTTTCCAATGATCTTTCTGAAAATCCATTTGGATTTCCTTTCTGGCTTGTGAGCCAGGACTAAAATCAATCTTAGTTTTACCTATCATATGGTAAAATTCATTTCGCTGGCAGTCATATCTGCCGGTGTAGGAATTTCATAAATTCCTGATGCTATGTTGTTTTTATCAACATGGATTCTGTTAACCCTATCATGGTTAAGTTCTGATTCTCTATCTGAATCATTTGATGAATTATCAAAATTATTAATCTCCTTTTTAGAATTATTAATTCTATTTATGTCAGACATTGAATGTCTTAGATTCTTGTTTGCAGTATTATGAATACTGTCATTGAAATTATTGGAATTATTAATTCCTTCAATATTTGATATTGAATGGCGTGGAATTCCAGTATTATGAATACTATTGGAATTGCTAGAGTTATGTACTGGAGATATATGAAATCTATTGAAACTTGACCTTGAAGATCTAGACCTAGGAATATGTTCCAGGAATTTTTGTTTTTCAAAATTTATTAAAATATCTCCATCATGAGATTGAATAATCCTAGTAGGATTATTTTGAGTAATTGGTGCTGCAGGAACTGCCTTTTCAATTATCCAATTATCAGGAAATATTATTTCCTCCCATTTAATAGGTCTACGTGTAGTAATTTCTGACCTATGGTAATTTGATTCTATAAGAATCGTTTCATTTAATGGTTTGTCCATAATTTGACAGTGTGGATTTAAAGTCATTAAAGGTTTGAAATATATCCTATAACACACACAAGAATCTAAGACATTCAAAATGCCTAAATAGACTAAGTGCAATAAATAAACTAAATGTTCCATTAGGCATATTCAGTCTTACACATCAATAATATTAAAACATACTATTTTTCATAAGCATTCATGGCATTATTTAACACAGATATTTAGCCAACCATATTATGGTGGCAAGCACAAAATATTATTAATATATAAAATTTACAAAACGAAGGAATTATACCTTCGGAGCACGCGGTGGAGAGAGTCAACAGGCTCCTCCTTAATTATTACAAGCTGAGTACACACCTATCATTACAAATTTTTGTTTGCTATCCTAATTCGCAATCTGAATATTACAAGAGGAAGAGGCAGAAATATATAGCACTCGGAATTCAAAAATATTACAATGCAGAAAATAAAAGGATAAGGCGGACAGGGCAGCTGGCAAGGAGAGGAAGACAGCTGGATGGCGCCGAAAGAGGAAAGGGACAGGAGGTGGCAGACAGGAGAGGATGGCCGCCGAAAGAGAAAAGGGACCTGTTGTGGCAGACAGGTGGCCGGCAAAATCTGTTGCGCCTGTCAGAGAAAAAGAAGAAAAGGACAGAGAATATTCTCTGTCGGCCAACTGATGCATTATTAATGCATCTCCCGCAAAATCCAAAATTATACTGTTTCTCCTTTATAAAAGGCAACAGTAAATTATTTTTCTTTACTTTTATTTTTACCACTGGGGTCTTTGGTATTACCAAGGAGTAAATTTAGAGGTAATTCTTCCTCATATGGGTCCTGAGCATCTTGAAGCATGGCTTCACTGGTGGCTACTGCTGCCTCCATAATAATATCTTCCCCTACGGAAGAAGCAGATAAAGAAATGTCTGGTTGGACATCAATACCAAAATTCTTTTTTAAATCTGCTTTCATAGCCTCCATATAGGCTGCAACCATTTGGTCTTTTGACACTGGCCCTTTCATTTTTAGCTTCCTAGAAACTGTTTCGAAAGGACTGGGGACCTCAATTTGAGATACTTGAACTTTATAAGTTTCTAGAGTTGACTTAATTGAGTCAATAGTTTCCTGGGCTTCCAGTACTCCACGTTCATTGTTCCTCATCATTTTCTTCCAAAACTTTGATGAGTAAACCCTATATAGACAGGGGATATTTTGCTTGGTATAACCAAATTCAATTTCCCATTTGAGAATGTAAGGAACCCCAAATTCTATGAAAAAATTGGAGATAGGCATTCCTTCGACCCATTTATTATCTTGTTGGGCTTCAATTAATCTGGGAGATATATCAACCCATTCTGAATATAATCCTTTAAATGTTTCGGGTAAAATATTAATCCCCGGTCCTAAAGATTGCCACCACTGGTATAACCAGTTTGGAAATTCTTTCTTGTAAATATGCTGGCAGAATTTTATAAACCATGTATGTTTACAAGAAGGGTTTTGATATAACAAAACTCTATGAAAAGCTTCAACATAGTCCCAGTAGTTGAACTTTATTGCTGTTTTATTATCAGCATGTAGATATTCTCTCTCTTTTAGAGTACTAAGGCCCCACTCTCTTGCTGTTATAACACGCTTAATAATGGCCTTGCTGAAGGTATATATTTTACCTGCCTTGAAATGGGTTATTTCCCATGAATCTGTAGCTCTTAGAATATGTTCAAAATGAGCTCTGCCTTTGTATGAACCGGCAGTAAAAGAAATACCTGTATCTATATCCAAGTATTTTTGGAATAGATCCCAGACATCATCTTTTCTCTTGATGTCATCATTTTCTAAAAGAAGTATAACTTCTTTTTCATTATGCTGAAAATAGGGAAAGTCTTCATCATCATCTTCCACAATTTTAGCATAAGATGGACTTATATTAGGTCCAGTTTGACTGCTAGATCCAACCTGAGTATTACCCTGGTTTTTCTGTGATTGCTTAAAAGCAAGGAACTCCTTATAAAGTGAGTCCTTTTCAATGTTCTCAATGGCAGTAAGATTCTGGGCCATGAGTCTTACATTACCATGTTGAGCTAAAACATTTCCTCTATGAGAGGAATGTTGGCCTCTGCCCTGAGAGGACTGTCCAGAGGGTTGTCCTCTATAAGAGGAATTTCCCCGATTTCTGTTTCCCTTTGTGCTCATCCTGCATTAATATTCAAATGGAAACTATTAGTTTCAGATAAATATTCTCTAGTTAAATAATCAGGCAAACTATTATCGATCCCTTTTTTATATTCAATTATAAAATCAAAAGGGGCTAATTGAGCCTGCCATCTAGCAAACATTTGTTTACTAACATCGTGTTTAAAATCTCTGTCAAACATATATTTAGCTGCTTGACAATCAGTTTTTATTAAAAACTTTTGATTATATAAATCATCTTGGAATTTTAACACACATTTTAATATGGCTAAAATTTCTTTTGCTATAGTAGCATAATTTTTCTGGCTATCATTCCATTTACCAGAATAAAATCTAACAAGGTATTCTTGTTTATCAATTGGTGATATTTGTTTTAAAATTCCACCAAAACCTAAATCTGAGGCATCTGTCTCAATAATTTTATCCCATTTGGGATTAGCTAACATTAAACAAGGTAAGTTATGAACTTTTTGTTTAATTAACCTAACCGCTTCTGTATGACTATCATTCCAAGGTTTAGGTTCCTTTTTGAGTCTATCATATAAGATAGCAGTATATTTAGACAAATCTTTTAGGTAGGGTGAAATATAATTTAAACTACCTAAAAATCTTTGTAATTGAGTTTTATCTTTTATTTCATCAGGAAATTTTGATGCAAACTCAATACTTCTGTCTATGGGAATTATTTTTCCCTTGTCAATATTATGACCTAAAAACCTTATACTGGTTTTAAATAATTGCATTTTAGGTTTAGATATTACTAAACCATTTTGAATGACAACTCTTTTAAAAATTTTGAGATGTCTAAAATGCATTTCAATATTCTTTGAGAATACTAAAATGTCATCAATATAGACTATTATAAAGTCTGAATAAGGATTAAAAATATCATTCATGATATTTTGGAATTCTGAAGGGGCATTTTTGAGCCCAAAAGGCATAACCTTCCATTCATATTGTCCGAAAGGTACATTGAAAGCAGTTTTATAAACATCGCTTTCATTGATTTGGATTTGCCAATAACCCGATTTTAAATCGAATTTAGAAAATATTAAGGCATTATGAAGCCTGTCAAGAAGATCTTTCTTGTTTGGAATAGGATATCTAATCCATTTTAACACTTTATTTAGTGGTTTATAATTAATAACTAGTCTTGGTATACCTCTTTCTTTTTCAGCATGTTTATTAACATAGAAAGCGGTACAAGACCAAGGTGATTTAGAAGGTCTTATTAAGCCCTTACTTTGGAGATTATTAATCTCTTCTTTACATAAATTCAGATATTCTGAATTCATTTGACACGGTCTAGCTTTAGTAGGAATTAATTTCTCATTAAATCCTTCTTCATAAGGCAAAGATACTATATGCTTTTTTCTATTCCAAAAAGCATTAGGATGATCACTACAGATTTCTGAAGTGAATTGATTATTAATCAATTTGATTTTATCCTGTAATTTAGGATTTTCTAACATATTATCAATGTTAATAAAATTAATTTCTTCTTTTAAAAAATTAATTTGGTTTTGTTTACTCTTTATTAAAGAGTCTTTAATTTGATTTAAAAACCTAGTAACCGGTTTTGTTTCAAATTTAAAGTAGATATTACTACCTTGAAAAGTTCCTGTAAAACCATTAGTGTCAATGTTTTTTAAAGGAAACAAACTTCTCATAAAAGGAGTGCCAAGTATGACTTGGTTAGTTATATCTTTGACTAAAATAAAATTGGTAGGAATACAAATTTTATTTTTGCATATATATGCATTAGGGATTTTAAAACTTATATTAAGTTTTTGTCCATTAGCAGACCTTAAAGATTGTGAGGTCTTATGGAAATAATTGGTAGGTATTATACCTTCCTGTATACAATTTAGATCTGCACCACTGTCAACTAGTGCAATAAGATCTTTAAAGATTTTACCTTCTATAAGAAGAGAAATCTTTATATACCATTTTTGTGAAGTCATTACTTCTATGGTTGAAAGAAAATCATCATGATCATGCTCTGAATTATTTTCAGAGGAGGATGATGAAGGATAAACAACAGGGGTTTTTCCTTTAAGTTTCTCTAATTTAGAAACTCTATGATTAAGACTTTCATTATTTAACTTTAAGTCTTTTATTTCTCTTTTAAGGTTATTAACCTCAACAAACAAATCACTAGTGTTGGTGACTTCACTAGTCTGTTTTTGTTTAAGCATTCTTTTGACTTCAGCCATGGAATATGGTTCCGAAGTCTTAAGAGTAAATTGCTCTTCTTTGAATGCTTGATTTTGCTTATTATTATTAGCAAATTCTTCTAAGATTTTTAATCTTAATTCTGGATCTTTAATCCATTGTAAAATATCTAGGATATTATCACTAGTTATTACATTTATTTTCATATCCTGAAATTGGGACATGATTTGATAAATATTATCATTATCACTATCACTAGAATTTCTAGCTACTTGTTTACATTTACAGTCTGTTTCAGATGAAATTATTTTTTCATCTTTTAGTTTGGTCAGATTATTTTCTGACTCGGTTGAGGAAGAACTATACTCAGTGTCAGAAGTATTTTCTGATTCTGAAGAATTAATCATAATTTTGCATAAAGCAGTTTTTAATTCTTCACTAATACTAAGATTATTAATCTTTTTCTTTAATTTACATTTTGTGGCATAATGCCCTTTTCTACCACATTTATAACAAGTTATGGTAGATTTATCAGGACGTGGATTATTTTCCAGTCTCTTTTTCTTTCTAAATTCTCTTTTAGCTTTACGCTTGGTGAATTTATTACTAGCATAGTAGCTTTCCTTTTTAGGATGCCTATGAGGCTTGTGGGGTTTACTGGTAGAGGGATTATCAATCCCAAATTGACCACAAAATTGGCCAAGTTGCATCTTTTCATTTAAATGATGCTTTTTAATTTGTTGGTTTAACTTTATTTCATTGCATAAAGATAAACCTTCTTGGATGCATGTACCAATTAATTTTCCGTAAGTATAACTTGCGTAATTAATTTGTACATTTCCTTTCCTTAGGTTTTTTCTAACCCTTTCAGCAAATAACTGAGGTAATCCATCTATAAATTTGGATTTCCAATGGTCACTATTTGACTCAGGTAATTCCATGACTCTACTTAAAAAGGTGTCTTTATACCACCTAAAAGAGGTCAAGGTAGGACATCTAAGATTTTGTAATAGAGTCCTAATATTTTCACTATTATCAGACCATCGGCCTGTAAAGTGTTCAATAATATTTAAAATGAGTGTATAAACTGCATTTTCAGATGTGACATTATTTTCAACTTTGACTGTTGACAAAATTTTTGTCCTATCATCTTGGGATAAATAATTATCCCACCAGCCTTTAAGTTGGCCAGTAAAACCTGCTACAATCATATTAGCAATTACTTTATCAGTATTACTGTTGTTTTTACAAATTGTAGAATACATTAGCATTCTGTGGACAGCACTATAAATCTGTCTTTCAGTAAAACCATCTATGTTCCATTCATAGATTTGTTTACCACTGTATGAATTATTCATTATGAGGTCTTGTTCTTCAAAAAGAACATCTTGTGGTGTAGGCCTAGGATAATAAAACAAATTTTGTTTTGGCCTATCTGCATATTTATGCAGTTTATTAATTTCGTCTATAAGAACGTTTTTATAGTTTTTAGTGTTACTTATTGTATCACTAAATTCCTCCTCTAAAGTATTGATTCGGAGATTTTCAAATTTTTCATTTAAAATTTTTTCCAAATCAGTTAAAGATTTTAATTTAAAACCTTTAATTTCCGGAGGGGGCTGTATACTAGGAGTAGCACTACTACTGGCAGTATTGCTATTTATTTCATTCCTAGTATTATTATTGTTATTAACAATATTTGTTAATTCATGGATTTGGGAATAAATTCTTTCCACTCTATTATGAATATCCACTAGTTTTTCTCCTAATATTATTAGGTAAATATTTGTGAAATTTTTCTGTTTAACCAGAGCATTTATGTGCTGTGTGGTGGACTGAATAATTTCATTTTCAAATATTTTTTGGAAAGCATTATAATGCCTAACTTCATTATCTCTTTCTATTGAGAAGGGATAATTAGGGGGAAAAACTTGTTTAATAGTTTCCCCATTGGGATTTTTAAAATCTCTTTCTATAACAGAGATAAACTTTTCTACATGATTGGCTATAAACCAATGGATAAAAGATACTTTAATATTTTTATGTGATAATTCATCATAAAATTCTTGCTGAAAGTTATTTCTTTCATCTTTAGTAAAATTATTGAAAAACCATGTTCTAAATGGTTTCCAATGATCTTTCTGAAAATCCATTTGGATTTCCTTTCTGGCTTGTGAGCCAGGACTAAAATCAATCTTAGTTTTACCTATCATATGGTAAAATTCATTTCGCTGGCAGTCATATCTGCCGGTGTAGGAATTTCATAAATTCCTGATGCTATGTTGTTTTTATCAACATGGATTCTGTTAACCCTATCATGGTTAAGTTCTGATTCTCTATCTGAATCATTTGATGAATTATCAAAATTATTAATCTCCTTTTTAGAATTATTAATTCTATTTATGTCAGACATTGAATGTCTTAGATTCTTGTTTGCAGTATTATGAATACTGTCATTGAAATTATTGGAATTATTAATTCCTTCAATATTTGATATTGAATGGCGTGGAATTCCAGTATTATGAATACTATTGGAATTGCTAGAGTTATGTACTGGAGATATATGAAATCTATTGAAACTTGACCTTGAAGATCTAGACCTAGGAATATGTTCCAGGAATTTTTGTTTTTCAAAATTTATTAAAATATCTCCATCATGAGATTGAATAATCCTAGTAGGATTATTTTGAGTAATTGGTGCTGCAGGAACTGCCTTTTCAATTATCCAATTATCAGGAAATATTATTTCCTCCCATTTAATAGGTCTACGTGTAGTAATTTCTGACCTATGGTAATTTGATTCTATAAGAATCGTTTCATTTAATGGTTTGTCCATAATTTGACAGTGTGGATTTAAAGTCATTAAAGGTTTGAAATATATCCTATAACACACACAAGAATCTAAGACATTCAAAATGCCTAAATAGACTAAGTGCAATAAATAAACTAAATGTTCCATTAGGCATATTCAGTCTTACACATCAATAATATTAAAACATACTATTTTTCATAAGCATTCATGGCATTATTTAACACAGATATTTAGCCAACCATATTATGGTGGCAAGCACAAAATATTATTAATATATAAAATTTACAAAACGAAGGAATTATACCTTCGGAGCACGCGGTGGAGAGAGTCAACAGGCTCCTCCTTAATTATTACAAGCTGAGTACACACCTATCATTACAAATTTTTGTTTGCTATCCTAATTCGCAATCTGAATATTACAAGAGGAAGAGGCAGAAATATATAGCACTCGGAATTCAAAAATATTACAATGCAGAAAATAAAAGGATAAGGCGGACAGGGCAGCTGGCAAGGAGAGGAAGACAGCTGGATGGCGCCGAAAGAGGAAAGGGACAGGAGGTGGCAGACAGGAGAGGATGGCCGCCGAAAGAGAAAAGGGACCTGTTGTGGCAGACAGGTGGCCGGCAAAATCTGTTGCGCCTGTCAGAGAAAAAGAAGAAAAGGACAGAGAATATTCTCTGTCGGCCAACTGATGCATTATTAATGCATCTCCCGCAAAATCCAAAATTATACTGTTTCTCCTTTATAAAAGGCAACAGTAAATTATTTTTCTTTACTTTTATTTTTACCACTGGGGTCTTTGGTATTACCAAGGAGTAAATTTAGAGGTAATTCTTCCTCATATGGGTCCTGAGCATCTTGAAGCATGGCTTCACTGGTGGCTACTGCTGCCTCCATAATAATATCTTCCCCTACGGAAGAAGCAGATAAAGAAATGTCTGGTTGGACATCAATACCAAAATTCTTTTTTAAATCTGCTTTCATAGCCTCCATATAGGCTGCAACCATTTGGTCTTTTGACACTGGCCCTTTCATTTTTAGCTTCCTAGAAACTGTTTCGAAAGGACTGGGGACCTCAATTTGAGATACTTGAACTTTATAAGTTTCTAGAGTTGACTTAATTGAGTCAATAGTTTCCTGGGCTTCCAGTACTCCACGTTCATTGTTCCTCATCATTTTCTTCCAAAACTTTGATGAGTAAACCCTATATAGACAGGGGATATTTTGCTTGGTATAACCAAATTCAATTTCCCATTTGAGAATGTAAGGAACCCCAAATTCTATGAAAAAATTGGAGATAGGCATTCCTTCGACCCATTTATTATCTTGTTGGGCTTCAATTAATCTGGGAGATATATCAACCCATTCTGAATATAATCCTTTAAATGTTTCGGGTAAAATATTAATCCCCGGTCCTAAAGATTGCCACCACTGGTATAACCAGTTTGGAAATTCTTTCTTGTAAATATGCTGGCAGAATTTTATAAACCATGTATGTTTACAAGAAGGGTTTTGATATAACAAAACTCTATGAAAAGCTTCAACATAGTCCCAGTAGTTGAACTTTATTGCTGTTTTATTATCAGCATGTAGATATTCTCTCTCTTTTAGAGTACTAAGGCCCCACTCTCTTGCTGTTATAACACGCTTAATAATGGCCTTGCTGAAGGTATATATTTTACCTGCCTTGAAATGGGTTATTTCCCATGAATCTGTAGCTCTTAGAATATGTTCAAAATGAGCTCTGCCTTTGTATGAACCGGCAGTAAAAGAAATACCTGTATCTATATCCAAGTATTTTTGGAATAGATCCCAGACATCATCTTTTCTCTTGATGTCATCATTTTCTAAAAGAAGTATAACTTCTTTTTCATTATGCTGAAAATAGGGAAAGTCTTCATCATCATCTTCCACAATTTTAGCATAAGATGGACTTATATTAGGTCCAGTTTGACTGCTAGATCCAACCTGAGTATTACCCTGGTTTTTCTGTGATTGCTTAAAAGCAAGGAACTCCTTATAAAGTGAGTCCTTTTCAATGTTCTCAATGGCAGTAAGATTCTGGGCCATGAGTCTTACATTACCATGTTGAGCTAAAACATTTCCTCTATGAGAGGAATGTTGGCCTCTGCCCTGAGAGGACTGTCCAGAGGGTTGTCCTCTATAAGAGGAATTTCCCCGATTTCTGTTTCCCTTTGTGCTCATCCTGCATTAATATTCAAATGGAAACTATTAGTTTCAGATAAATATTCTCTAGTTAAATAATCAGGCAAACTATTATCGATCCCTTTTTTATATTCAATTATAAAATCAAAAGGGGCTAATTGAGCCTGCCATCTAGCAAACATTTGTTTACTAACATCGTGTTTAAAATCTCTGTCAAACATATATTTAGCTGCTTGACAATCAGTTTTTATTAAAAACTTTTGATTATATAAATCATCTTGGAATTTTAACACACATTTTAATATGGCTAAAATTTCTTTTGCTATAGTAGCATAATTTTTCTGGCTATCATTCCATTTACCAGAATAAAATCTAACAAGGTATTCTTGTTTATCAATTGGTGATATTTGTTTTAAAATTCCACCAAAACCTAAATCTGAGGCATCTGTCTCAATAATTTTATCCCATTTGGGATTAGCTAACATTAAACAAGGTAAGTTATGAACTTTTTGTTTAATTAACCTAACCGCTTCTGTATGACTATCATTCCAAGGTTTAGGTTCCTTTTTGAGTCTATCATATAAGATAGCAGTATATTTAGACAAATCTTTTAGGTAGGGTGAAATATAATTTAAACTACCTAAAAATCTTTGTAATTGAGTTTTATCTTTTATTTCATCAGGAAATTTTGATGCAAACTCAATACTTCTGTCTATGGGAATTATTTTTCCCTTGTCAATATTATGACCTAAAAACCTTATACTGGTTTTAAATAATTGCATTTTAGGTTTAGATATTACTAAACCATTTTGAATGACAACTCTTTTAAAAATTTTGAGATGTCTAAAATGCATTTCAATATTCTTTGAGAATACTAAAATGTCATCAATATAGACTATTATAAAGTCTGAATAAGGATTAAAAATATCATTCATGATATTTTGGAATTCTGAAGGGGCATTTTTGAGCCCAAAAGGCATAACCTTCCATTCATATTGTCCGAAAGGTACATTGAAAGCAGTTTTATAAACATCGCTTTCATTGATTTGGATTTGCCAATAACCCGATTTTAAATCGAATTTAGAAAATATTAAGGCATTATGAAGCCTGTCAAGAAGATCTTTCTTGTTTGGAATAGGATATCTAATCCATTTTAACACTTTATTTAGTGGTTTATAATTAATAACTAGTCTTGGTATACCTCTTTCTTTTTCAGCATGTTTATTAACATAGAAAGCGGTACAAGACCAAGGTGATTTAGAAGGTCTTATTAAGCCCTTACTTTGGAGATTATTAATCTCTTCTTTACATAAATTCAGATATTCTGAATTCATTTGACACGGTCTAGCTTTAGTAGGAATTAATTTCTCATTAAATCCTTCTTCATAAGGCAAAGATACTATATGCTTTTTTCTATTCCAAAAAGCATTAGGATGATCACTACAGATTTCTGAAGTGAATTGATTATTAATCAATTTGATTTTATCCTGTAATTTAGGATTTTCTAACATATTATCAATGTTAATAAAATTAATTTCTTCTTTTAAAAAATTAATTTGGTTTTGTTTACTCTTTATTAAAGAGTCTTTAATTTGATTTAAAAACCTAGTAACCGGTTTTGTTTCAAATTGAAAGTAGATATTACTACCTTGAAAAGTTCCTGTAAAACCATTAGTGTCAATGTTTTTTAAAGGAAACAAACTTCTCATGAAAGGAGTGCCAAGTATGACTTGGTTAGTTATATCTTTGACTAAAATAAAATTGGTAGGAATACAAATTTTATTTTTGCATATATATGCATTAGGGATTTTAAAACTTATATTAAGTTTTTGTCCATTAGCAGACCTTAAAGATTGTGAGGTCTTATGGAAATAATTGGTAGGTATTATACCTTCCTGTATACAATTTAGATCTGCACCACTGTCAACTAGTGCAATAAGATCTTTAAAGATTTTACCTTCTATAAGAAGAGAAATCTTTATATACCATTTTTGTGAAGTCATTACTTCTATGGTTGAAAGAAAATCATCATGATCATGCTCTGAATTATTTTCAGAGGAGGATGATGAAGGATAAACAACAGGGGTTTTTCCTTTAAGTTTCTCTAATTTAGAAACTCTATGATTAAGACTTTCATTATTTAACTTTAAGTCTTTTATTTCTCTTTTAAGGTTATTAACCTCAACAAACAAATCACTAGTGTTGGTGACTTCACTAGTCTGTTTTTGTTTAAGCATTCTTTTGACTTCAGCCATGGAATATGGTTCCGAAGTCTTAAGAGTAAATTGCTCTTCTTTGAATGCTTGATTTTGCTTATTATTATTAGCAAATTCTTCTAAGATTTTTAATCTTAATTCTGGATCTTTAATCCATTGTAAAATATCTAGGATATTATCACTAGTTATTACATTTATTTTCATATCCTGAAATTGGGACATGATTTGATAAATATTATCATTATCACTATCACTAGAATTTCTAGCTACTTGTTTACATTTACAGTCTGTTTCAGATGAAATTATTTTTTCATCTTTTAGTTTGGTCAGATTATTTTCTGACTCGGTTGAGGAAGAACTATACTCAGTGTCAGAAGTATTTTCTGATTCTGAAGAATTAATCATAATTTTGCATAAAGCAGTTTTTAATTCTTCACTAATACTAAGATTATTAATCTTTTTCTTTAATTTACATTTTGTGGCATAATGCCCTTTTCTACCACATTTATAACAAGTTATGGTAGATTTATCAGGACGTGGATTATTTTCCAGTCTCTTTTTCTTTCTAAATTCTCTTTTAGCTTTACGCTTGGTGAATTTATTACTAGCATAGTAGCTTTCCTTTTTAGGATGCCTATGAGGCTTGTGGGGTTTACTGGTAGAGGGATTATCAATCCCAAATTGACCACAAAATTGGCCAAGTTGCATCTTTTCATTTAAATGATGCTTTTTAATTTGTTGGTTTAACTTTATTTCATTGCATAAAGATAAACCTTCTTGGATGCATGTACCAATTAATTTTCCGTAAGTATAACTTGCGTAATTAATTTGTACATTTCCTTTCCTTAGGTTTTTTCTAACCCTTTCAGCAAATAACTGAGGTAATCCATCTATAAATTTGGATTTCCAATGGTCACTATTTGACTCAGGTAATTCCATGACTCTACTTAAAAAGGTGTCTTTATACCACCTAAAAGAGGTCAAGGTAGGACATCTAAGATTTTGTAATAGAGTCCTAATATTTTCACTATTATCAGACCATCGGCCTGTAAAGTGTTCAATAATATTTAAAATGAGTGTATAAACTGCATTTTCAGATGTGACATTATTTTCAACTTTGACTGTTGACAAAATTTTTGTCCTATCATCTTGGGATAAATAATTATCCCACCAGCCTTTAAGTTGGCCAGTAAAACCTGCTACAATCATATTAGCAATTACTTTATCAGTATTACTGTTGTTTTTACAAATTGTAGAATACATTAGCATTCTGTGGACAGCACTATAAATCTGTCTTTCAGTAAAACCATCTATGTTCCATTCATAGATTTGTTTACCACTGTATGAATTATTCATTATGAGGTCTTGTTCTTCAAAAAGAACATCTTGTGGTGTAGGCCTAGGATAATAAAACAAATTTTGTTTTGGCCTATCTGCATATTTATGCAGTTTATTAATTTCGTCTATAAGAACGTTTTTATAGTTTTTAGTGTTACTTATTGTATCACTAAATTCCTCCTCTAAAGTATTGATTCGGAGATTTTCAAATTTTTCATTTAAAATTTTTTCCAAATCAGTTAAAGATTTTAATTTAAAACCTTTAATTTCCGGAGGGGGCTGTATACTAGGAGTAGCACTACTACTGGCAGTATTGCTATTTATTTCATTCCTAGTATTATTATTGTTATTAACAATATTTGTTAATTCATGGATTTGGGAATAAATTCTTTCCACTCTATTATGAATATCCACTAGTTTTTCTCCTAATATTATTAGGTAAATATTTGTGAAATTTTTCTGTTTAACCAGAGCATTTATGTGCTGTGTGGTGGACTGAATAATTTCATTTTCAAATATTTTTTGGAAAGCATTATAATGCCTAACTTCATTATCTCTTTCTATTGAGAAGGGATAATTAGGGGGAAAAACTTGTTTAATAGTTTCCCCATTGGGATTTTTAAAATCTCTTTCTATAACAGAGATAAACTTTTCTACATGATTGGCTATAAACCAATGGATAAAAGATACTTTAATATTTTTATGTGATAATTCATCATAAAATTCTTGCTGAAAGTTATTTCTTTCATCTTTAGTAAAATTATTGAAAAACCATGTTCTAAATGGTTTCCAATGATCTTTCTGAAAATCCATTTGGATTTCCTTTCTGGCTTGTGAGCCAGGACTAAAATCAATCTTAGTTTTACCTATCATATGGTAAAATTTATTTCGTTGGCAGTCATATCTGCCGGTGTAGGAATTTCATAAATTCCTGATGCTATGTTGTTTTTATCAACATGGATTCTGTTAACCCTATCATGGTTAAGTTCTGATTCTCTATCTGAATCATTTGATGAATTATCAAAATTATTATTCTCCTTTTTAGAATTATTAATTCTATTTATGTCAGACATTGAATGTCTTAGATTCTTGTTTGCAGTATTATGAATACTGTCATTGAAATTATTGGAATTATTAATTCCTTCAATATTTGATATTGAATGGCGTGGAATTCCAGTATTATGAATACTATTGGAATTGCTAGAGTTATGTACTGGAGATATATGAAATCTATTGAAACTTGACCTTGAAGATCTAGACCTAGGAATATGTTCCAGGAATTTTTGTTTTTCAAAATTTATTAAAATATCTCCATCATGAGATTGAATAATCCTAGTAGGATTATTTTGAGTAATTGGTGCTGCAGGAACTGCCTTTTCAATTATCCAATTATCAGGAAATATTATTTCCTCCCATTTAATAGGTCTACGTGTAGTAATTTCTGACCTATGGTAATTTGATTCTATAAGAATCGTTTCATTTAATGGTTTGTCCATAATTTGACAGTGTGGATTTAAAGTCATTAAAGGTTTGAAATATATCCTATAACACACACAAATGACTTCGGATCCAGGGGCATAATTATACCCATTAGTCTTAACATTTAAAGTTAAGGCGTCTAATAAATTTATATCTGACAATGATAATTGCAGATTAGGGTATACATTAAAATATACCGGGCCTTGGCTTAAACTGGACTGTATTAAGCCCATGAGAGACTGTTTCCAGTCTAAATTTCTAGCGTCTCTTAAAGCTGCTATAAAGCTTTCAGGTAAGCCTTCTAATGTTAGAGGCTTAAAAGCAACCTGTACTAATCCTATATGTAGAAATTTATAAATTCTACGATATTTATTAATATCAGAATTATTTAATAACTTAATTTTCATTTCATCCTTATTAAGGGAAATGGTCTCTTCAGTAGTTTTAACTACTTGTTTTAATCCTATCTTTTCAAAAGTACCATATTTATAAATGGTTTTAGGATTAATTCTAGGGATAGTCCACTTATTAAGCAGATCTAAGTTCTGAGGAATATCAAATTCCTCTGACATGCTGTTTTTAACAGCATCTTTGTAACTCCTAATCATATCCATTAGGAAAGATGTGTTAAATAATACCAGAATGTATAAAAAATACCAGGCTCTGATACCATGACAAGCAGGACCGGACTATGCCTAATGGAACATTTAGTTTATTTAATTTACTTAGATAACAAGAATTTATCACAATTTAATTTATTAGGATAATTTTATGCTAGGAAATAAACACAATGATGAGTTAGGTTAGAATTATTAGGACAGTCAGAACTTTATTAGTAGGCTCTTGTCGCATTCAGCCGTTTAGCCGGGAGGGCGTTTAGGCATTTTGTGTTGACTATGCTGAAACTAAAGTTTATTGACAGTTCTAATAATTTTGTAAAATTTATCCAATATTTAGACTTGTGTTTATATGCCTAGTATAAGATTGTGTTAATATAATTAGTTTCTGGTATTTATCTTATTAGACTAAGTGCTTTAAATAAATTAGATAGTCCCTTAGGCATGGTCCGGTCCTGCTTGTCATTCCTGGAACATATTCCTAGGTCTAGATCTTCAAGGTCAAGTTTCAATAGATTTCATATATCTCCAGTACATAACTCTAGCAATTCCAATAGTATTCATAATACTGGAATTCCACGCCATTCAATATCAAATATTGAAGGAATTAATAATTCCAATAATTTCAATGACAGTATTCATAATACTGCAAACAAGAATCTAAGACATTCAATGTCTGACATAAATAGAATTAATAATTCTAAAAAGGAGATTAATAATTTTGATAATTCATCAAATGATTCAGATAGAGAATCAGAACTTAACCATGATAGGGTTAACAGAATCCATGTTGATAAAAACAACATAGCATCAGGAATTTATGAAATTCCCACACCGGCAGATATGACTGCCAGCGAAATAAATTTTACCATATGATAGGTAAAACTAAGATTGATTTTAGTCCTGGCTCACAAGCCAGAAAGGAAATCCAAATGGATTTTCAGAAAGATCATTGGAAACCATTTAGAACATGGTTTTTCAATAATTTTACTAAAGATGAAAGAAATAACTTTCAGCAAGAATTTTATGATGAATTATCACATAAAAATATTACAAGAGGAAGAGGCAGAAATATATAGCACTCGGAATTCAAAAATATTACAATGCAGAAAATAAAAGGATAAGGCGGACAGGGCAGCTGGCAAGAAGAGGAAGACAGCTGGATGGCGCCGAAAGAGGAAAGGGACAGGAGGTGGCAGACAGGAGAGGATGGCCGCCGAAAGAGAAAAGGGACCTGTTGTGGCAGACAGGTGGCCGGCAAAATCTGTTGCGCCTGTCAGAGAAAAAGAAGAAAAGGACAGAGAATATTCTCTGTCGGCCAACTGATGCATTATTAATGCATCTCCCGCAAAATCCAAAATTATACTGTTTCTCCTTTATAAAAGGCAACAGTAAATTATTTTTCTTTACTTTTATTTTTACCACTGGGGTCTTTGGTATTACCAAGGAGTAAATTTAGAGGTAATTCTTCCTCATATGGGTCCTGAGCATCTTGAAGCATGGCTTCACTGGTGGCTACTGCTGCCTCCATAATAATATCTTCCCCTACGGAAGAAGCAGATAAAGAAATGTCTGGTTGGACATCAATACCAAAATTCTTTTTTAAATCTGCTTTCATAGCCTCCATATAGGCTGCAACCATTTGGTCTTTTGACACTGGCCCTTTCATTTTTAGCTTCCTAGAAACTGTTTCGAAAGGACTGGGGACCTCAATTTGAGATACTTGAACTTTATAAGTTTCTAGAGTTGACTTAATTGAGTCAATAGTTTCCTGGGCTTCCAGTACTCCACGTTCATTGTTCCTCATCATTTTCTTCCAAAACTTTGATGAGTAAACCCTATATAGACAGGGGATATTTTGCTTGGTATAACCAAATTCAATTTCCCATTTGAGAATGTAAGGAACCCCAAATTCTATGAAAAAATTGGAGATAGGCATTCCTTCGACCCATTTATTATCTTGTTGGGCTTCAATTAATCTGGGAGATATATCAACCCATTCTGAATATAATCCTTTAAATGTTTCGGGTAAAATATTAATCCCCGATCCAAAAGATTGCCACCACTGGTATAACCAGTTTGGAAATTCTTTCTTGTAAATATGCTGGCAGAATTTTATAAACCATGTATGTTTACAAGAAGGGTTTTGATATAACAAAACTCTATGAAAAGCTTCAACATAGTCCCAGTAGTTGAACTTTATTGCTGTTTTATTATCAGCATGTAGATATTCTCTCTCTTTTAGAGTACTAAGGCCCCACTCTCTTGCTGTTATAACACGCTTGGTGAATTTATTACTAGCATAGTAGCTTTCCTTTTTAGGATGCCTATGAGGCTTGTGGGGTTTACTGGTAGAGGGATTATCAATCCCAAATTGACCACAAAATTGGCCAAGTTGCATCTTTTCATTTAAATGATGCTTTTTAATTTGTTGGTTTAACTTTATTTCATTGCATAAAGATAAACCTTCTTGGATGCATGTACCAATTAATTTTCCGTAAGTATAACTTGCGTAATTAATTTGTACATTTCCTTTCCTTAGGTTTTTTCTAACCCTTTCAGCAAATAACTGAGGTAATCCATCTATAAATTTGGATTTCCAATGGTCACTATTTGACTCAGGTAATTCCATGACTCTACTTAAAAAGGTGTCTTTATACCACCTAAAAGAGGTCAAGGTAGGACATCTAAGATTTTGTAATAGAGTCCTAATATTTTCACTATTATCAGACCATCGGCCTGTAAAGTGTTCAATAATATTTAAAATGAGTGTATAAACTGCATTTTCAGATGTGACATTATTTTCAACTTTGACTGTTGACAAAATTTTTGTCCTATCATCTTGGGATAAATAATTATCCCACCAGCCTTTAAGTTGGCCAGTAAAACCTGCTACAATCATATTAGCAATTACTTTATCAGTATTACTGTTGTTTTTACAAATTTATTAAAATATCTCCATCATGAGATTGAATAATCCTTTCTTTAATTTACATTTTGTGGCATAATGCCCTTTTCTACCACATTTATAACAAGTTATGGTAGATTTATCAGGACGTGGATTATATTAACACAATCTTATACTAGGCATATAAACACAAGTCTAAATATTGGATAAATTTTACAAAATTATTAGAACTGTCAATAAACTTTAGTTTCAGCATAGTCAACACAAAATGCCTAAACGCCCTCCCGGCTAAACGGCTGAATGCGACAAGAACCTACTAATTATTTCCATAAGACCTCACAATCTTTAAGGTCTGCTAATGGACAAAAACTTAATATAAGTTTTAAAATCCCTAATGCATATATATGCAAAAATAAAATTTGTATTCCTACCAATTTTATTTTAGTCAAAGATATAACTAACCAAGTCATACTTGGCACTCCTTTTATGAGAAGTTTGTTTCCTTTAAAAAACATTGACACTAATGGTTTTACAGGAACTTTTCAAGGTAGTAATATCTACTTTCAATTTGAAACAAAACCGGTTACTAGGTTTTTAAATCAAATTAAAGACTCTTTAATAAAGAGTAAACAAAACCAAATTAATTTTTTAAAAGAAGAAATTAATTTTATTAACATTGATAATATGTTAGAAAATCCTAAATTACAGGATAAAATCAAATTGATTAATAATCAATTCACTTCAGAAATCTGTAGTGATCATCCTAATGCTTTTTGGAATAGAAAAAAGCATATAGTATCTTTGCCTTATGAAGAAGGATTTAATGAGAAATTAATTCCTACTAAAGCTAGACCGTGTCAAATGAATTCAGAATATCTGAATTTATGTAAAGAAGAGATTAATAATCTCCAAAGTAAGGGCTTAATAAGACCTTCTAAATCACCTTGGTCTTGTACCGCTTTCTATGTTAATAAACATGCTAAAAAAGAAAGAGGTATACCAAGACTAGTTATTAATTATAAACCACTAAATAAAGTGTTAAAATGGATTAGATATCCTATTCCAAACAAGAAAGATCTTCTTGACAGGCTTCATAATGCCTTAATATTTTCTAAATTCGATTTAAAATCGGGTTATTGGCAAATCCAAATCAATGAAAGCGATGTTTATAAAACTGCTTTCAATGTACCTTTCGGACAATATGAATGGAAGGTTATGCCTTTTGGGCTCAAAAATGCCCCTTCAGAATTCCAAAATATCATGAATGATATTTTTAATCCTTATTCAGACTTTATAATAGTCTATATTGATGACATTTTAGTATTCTCAAAGAATATTGAAATGCATTTTAGACATCTCAAAATTTTTAAAAGAGTTGTCATTCAAAATGGTTTAGTAATATCTAAACCTAAAATGCAATTATTTAAAACCAGTATAAGGTTTTTAGGTCATAATATTGACAAGGGAAAAATAATTCCCATAGACAGAAGTATTGAGTTTGCATCAAAATTTCCTGATGAAATAAAAGATAAAACTCAATTACAAAGATTTTTAGGTAGTTTAAATTATATTTCACCCTACCTAAAAGATTTGTCTAAATATACTGCTATCTTATATGATAGACTCAAAAAGGAACCTAAACCTTGGACTGATAGTCATACAGAAGCGGTTAGGTTAATTAAACAAAAAGTTCATAACTTACCTTGTTTAATGTTAGCTAATCCCAAATGGGATAAAATTATTGAGACAGATGCCTCAGATTTAGGTTTTGGTGGAATTTTAAAACAAATATCACCAATTGATAAACAAGAATACCTTGTTAGATTTTATTCTGGTAAATGGAATGATAGCCAGAAAAATTATGCTACTATAGCAAAAGAAATTTTAGCCATATTAAAATGTGTGTTAAAATTCCAAGATGATTTATATAATCAAAAGTTTTTAATAAAAACTGATTGTCAAGCAGCTAAATATATGTTTGACAAAGATTTTAAACACGATGTTAGTAAACAAATGTTTGCTAGATGGCAGGCTCAATTAGCCCCTTTTGATTTTATAATTGAATATAAAAAAGGGATCGATAATAGTTTGCCTGATTATTTAACTAGAGTTATGTACTGGAGATATATGAAATCTATTGAAACTTGACCTTGAAGATCTAGACCTAGGAATATGTTCCAGGAATTTTTGTTTTTCAAAATTTATTAAAATATCTCCATCATGAGATTGAATAATCCTAGTAGGATTATTTTGAGTAATTGGTGCTGCAGGAACTGCCTTTTCAATTATCCAATTATCAGGAAATATTATTTCCTCCCATTTAATAGGTCTACGTGTAGTAATTTCTGACCTATGGTAATTTGATTCTATAAGAATCGTTTCATTTAATGGTTTGTCCATAATTTGACAGTGTGGATTTAAAGTCATTAAAGGTTTGAAATATATCCTATAACACACACAAATGACTTCGGATCCAGGGGCATAATTATACCCATTAGTCTTAACATTTAAAGTTAAGGCGTCTAATAAATTTATATCTGACAATGATAATTGCAGATTAGGGTATACATTAAAATATACCGGGCCTTGGCTTAAACTAGACTGTATTAAGCCCATGAGAGACTGTTTCCAGTCTAAATTTCTAGCGTCTCTTAAAGCTGCTATAAAGCTTTCAGGTAAGCCTTCTAATGTTAGAGGCTTAAAAGCAACTTGTACTAATCCTATATGTAGAAATTTATAAATTCTACGATATTTATTAATATCAGAATTATTTAATAACTTAATTTTCATTTCATCCTTATTAAGGGAAATGGTCTCTTCAGTAGTTTTAACTACTTGTTTTAATCCTATCTTTTCAAAAGTACCATATTTATAAATGGTTTTAGGATTAATTCTAGGGATAGTCCACTTATTAAGCAGATCTAAGTTCTGAGGAATATCAAATTCCTCTGACATGCTGTTTTTAACAGCATCTTTGTAACTCCTAATCATATCCATTAGGAAAGATGTGTTAAATAATACCAGAATGTATAAAAAATACCAGGCTCTGATACCATGACAAGCAGGACCGGACCATGCCTAAGGGACTATCTAATTTATTTAAAGCACTTAGTCTAATAAGATAAATACCAGAAACTAATTATATTAACACAATCTTATACTAGGCATATAAACACAAGTCTAAATATTGGATAAATTTTACAAATTGTAGAATACATTAGCATTCTGTGGACAGCACTATAAATCTGTCTTTCAGTAAAACCATCTATGTTCCATTCATAGATTTGTTTACCACTGTATGAATTATTCATTATGAGGTCTTGTTCTTCAAAAAGAACATCTTGTGGTGTAGGCCTAGGATAATAAAACAAATTTTGTTTTGGCCTATCTGCATATTTATGCAGTTTATTAATTTCGTCTATAAGAACGTTTTTATAGTTTTTAGTGTTACTTATTGTATCACTAAATTCCTCCTCTAAAGTATTGATTCGGAGATTTTCAAATTTTTCATTTAAAATTTTTTCCAAATCAGTTAAAGATTTTAATTTAAAACCTTTAATTTCCGGAGGGGGCTGTATACTAGGAGTAGCACTACTACTGGCAGTATTGCTATTTATTTCATTCCTAGTATTATTATTGTTATTAACAATATTTGTTAATTCATGGATTTGGGAATAAATTCTTTCCACTCTATTATGAATATCCACTAGTTTTTCTCCTAATATTATTAGGTAAATATTTGTGAAATTTTTCTGTTTAACCAGAGCATTTATGTGCTGTGTGGTGGACTGAATAATTTCATTTTCAAATATTTTTTGGAAAGCATTATAATGCCTAACTTCATTATCTCTTTCTATTGAGAAGGGATAATTAGGGGGAAAAACTTGTTTAATAGTTTCCCCATTGGGATTTTTAAAATCTCTTTCTATAACAGAGATAAACTTTTCTACATGATTGGCTATAAACCAATGGATAAAAGATACTTTAATAAATTTTTTAAATCCACACTGTCAAATTATGGACAAACCATTAAATGAAACGATTCTTATAGAATCAAATTACCATAGGTCAGAAATTACTACACGTAGACCTATTAAATGGGAGGAAATAATATTTCCTGATAATTGGATAATTGAAAAGGCAGTTCCTGCAGCACCAATTACTCAAAATAATCCTACTAGGATTATTCAATCTCATGATGGAGATATTTTAATAAATTTTGAAAAACAAAAATTCCTGGAACATATTCCTAGGTCTAGATCTTCAAGGTCAAGTTTCAATAGATTTCATATATCTCCAGTACATAACTCTAGCAATTCCAATAGTATTCATAATACTGGAATTCCACGCCATTCAATATCAAATATTGAAGGAATTAATAATTCCAATAATTTCAATGACAGTATTCATAATACTGCAAACAAGAATCTAAGACATTCAATGTCTGACATAAATAGAATTAATAATTCTAAAAAGGAGATTAATAATTTTGATAATTCATCAAATGATTCAGATAGAGAATCAGAACTTAACCATGATAGGGTTAACAGAATCCATGTTGATAAAAACAACATAGCATCAGGAATTTATGAAATTCCTACACCGGCAGATATGACTGCCAGCGAAATGAATTTTACCATATGATAGGTAAAACTAAGATTGATTTTAGTCCTGGCTCACAAGCCAGAAAGGAAATCCAAATGGATTTTCAGAAAGATCATTGGAAACCATTTAGAACATGGTTTTTCAATAATTTTACTAAAGATGAAAGAAATAACTTTCAGCAAGAATTTTATGATGAATTATCACATAAAAATATTAAAGTATCTTTTATCCATTGGTTTATAGCCAATCATGTAGAAAAGTTTATCTCTATTATAGAAAGAGATTTTAAAAATCCCAATGGGGAAACTATTAAACAAGTTTTTCCCCCTAATTATCCCTTCTCAATAGAAAGAGATAATGAAGTTAGGCATTATAATGCTTTCCAAAAAATATTTGAAAATGAAATTATTCAGTCCACCACACAGCACATAAATGCTCTGGTTAAACAGAAAAATTTCACAAATATTTACCTAATAATATTAGGAGAAAAACTAGTGGATATTCATAATAGAGTGGAAAGAATTTATTCCCAAATCCATGAATTAACAAATATTGTTAATAACAATAATAATACTAGGAATGAAATAAATAGCAATACTGCCAGTAGTAGTGCTACTCCTAGTATACAGCCCCCTCCGGAAATTAAAGGTTTTAAATTAAAATCTTTAACTGATTTGGAAAAAATTTTAAATGAAAAATTTGAAAATCTCCGAATCAATACTTTAGAGGAGGAATTTAGTGATACAATAAGTAACACTAAAAACTATAAAAACGTTCTTATAGACGAAATTAATAAACTGCATAAATATGCAGATAGGCCAAAACAAAATTTGTTTTATTATCCTAGGCCTACACCACAAGATGTTCTTTTTGAAGAACAAGACCTCATAATGAATAATTCATACAGTGGTAAACAAATCTATGAATGGAACATAGATGGTTTTACTGAAAGACAGATTTATAGTGCTGTCCACAGAATGCTAATGTATTCTACAATTTGTAAAAACAACAGTAATACTGATAAAGTAATTGCTAATATGATTGTAGCAGGTTTTACTGGCCAACTTAAAGGCTGGTGGGATAATTATTTATCCCAAGATGATAGGACAAAAATTTTGTCAACAGTCAAAGTTGAAAATAATGTCACATCTGAAAATGCAGTTTATACACTCATTTTAAATATTATTGAACACTTTACAGGCCGATGGTCTGATAATAGTGAAAATATTAGGACTCTATTACAAAATCTTAGATGTCCTACCTTGACCTCTTTTAGGTGGTATAAAGACACCTTTTTAAGTAGAGTCATGGAATTACCTGAGTCAAATAGTGACCATTGGAAATCCAAATTTATAAATGGATTACCTCAGTTATTTGCTGAAAGGGTTAGAAAAAACCTAAGGAAAGGAAATGTACAAATTAATTACGCAAGTTATACTTACGGAAAATTAATTGGTACATGCATCCAAGAAGGTTTATCTTTATGCAATGAAATAAAGTTAAACCAACAAATTAAAAAGCATCATTTAAATGAAAAGATGCAACTTGGCCAATTTTGTGGTCAATTTGGGATTGATAATCCCTCTACCAGTAAACCCCACAAGCCTCATAGGCATCCTAAAAAGGAAAGCTACTATGCTAGTAATAAATTCACCAAGCGTAAAGCTAAAAGAGAATTTAGAAAGAAAAAGAGACTGGAAAATAATCCACGTCCTGATAAATCTACCATAACTTGTTATAAATGTGGTAGAAAAGGGCATTATGCCACAAAATGTAAATTAAAGAAAAAGATTAATAATCTTAGTATTAGTGAAGAATTAAAAACTGCTTTATGCAAAATTATGATTAATTCTTCAGAATCAGAAAATACTTCTGACACTGAGTATAGTTCTTCCTCAACCGAGTCAGAAAATAATCTGACCAAACTAAAAGATGAAAAAATAATTTCATCTGAAACAGACTGTAAATGTAAACAAGTAGCTAGAAATTCTAGTGATAGTGATAATGATAATATTTATCAAATCATGTCCCAATTTCAGGATATGAAAATAAATGTAATAACTAGTGATAATATCCTAGATATTTTACAATGGATTAAAGATCCAGAATTAAGATTAAAAATCTTAGAAGAATTTGCTAATAATAATAAGCAAAATCAAGCATTCAAAGAAGAGCAATTTACTCTTAAGACTTCGGAACCATATTCCATGGCTGAAGTCAAAAGAATGCTTAAACAAAAACAGACTAGTGAAGTCACCAACACTAGTGATTTGTTTGTTGTGGTTAATAACCTTAAAAGAGAAATAAAAGACTTAAAGTTAAATAATAAAAGTCTTAATCATAGAGTTTCTAAATTAGAGAAACTTAAAGGAAAAACCCCTGTTGTTTATCCTTCATCATCCTCCTCTGAAAATAATTCAGAGCATGATCATGATGATTTTCTTTCAACCATAGAAGTAATGACTTCACAAAAATGGTATATAAAGATTTCTCTTCTTATAGAAGGTAAAATCTTTAAAGATCTTATTGCACTAGTTGACAGTGGTGCAGATCTAAATTGTATACAGGAAGGTATAATACCTACCAATTATTTCCATAAGACCTCACAATCTTTAAGGTCTGCTAATGGACAAAAACTTAATATAAGTTTTAAAATCCCTAATGCATATATATGCAAAAATAAAATTTGTATTCCTACCAATTTTATTTTAGTCAAAGATATAACTAACCAAGTCATACTTGGCACTCCTTTTATGAGAAGTTTGTTTCCTTTAAAAAACATTGACACTAATGGTTTTACAGGAACTTTTCAAGGTAGTAATATCTACTTTCAATTTGAAACAAAACCGGTTACTAGGTTTTTAAATCAAATTAAAGACTCTTTAATAAAGAGTAAACAAAACCAAATTAATTTTTTAAAAGAAGAAATTAATTTTATTAACATTGATAATATGTTAGAAAATCCTAAATTACAGGATAAAATCAAATTGATTAATAATCAATTCACTTCAGAAATCTGTAGTGATCATCCTAATGCTTTTTGGAATAGAAAAAAGCATATAGTATCTTTGCCTTATGAAGAAGGATTTAATGAGAAATTAATTCCTACTAAAGCTAGACCGTGTCAAATGAATTCAGAATATCTGAATTTATGTAAAGAAGAGATTAATAATCTCCAAAGTAAGGGCTTAATAAGACCTTCTAAATCACCTTGGTCTTGTACCGCTTTCTATGTTAATAAACATGCTGAAAAAGAAAGAGGTATACCAAGACTAGTTATTAATTATAAACCACTAAATAAAGTGTTAAAATGGATTAGATATCCTATTCCAAACAAGAAAGATCTTCTTGACAGGCTTCATAATGCCTTAATATTTTCTAAATTCGATTTAAAATCGGGTTATTGGCAAATCCAAATCAATGAAAGCGATGTTTATAAAACTGCTTTCAATGTACCTTTCGGACAATATGAATGGAAGGTTATGCCTTTTGGGCTCAAAAATGCCCCTTCAGAATTCCAAAATATCATGAATGATATTTTTAATCCTTATTCAGACTTTATAATAGTCTATATTGATGACATTTTAGTATTCTCAAAGAATATTGAAATGCATTTTAGACATCTCAAAATTTTTAAAAGAGTTGTCATTCAAAATGGTTTAGTAATATCTAAACCTAAAATGCAATTATTTAAAACCAGTATAAGGTTTTTAGGTCATAATATTGACAAGGGAAAAATAATTCCCATAGACAGAAGTATTGAGTTTGCATCAAAATTTCCTGATGAAATAAAAGATAAAACTCAATTACAAAGATTTTTAGGTAGTTTAAATTATATTTCACCCTACCTAAAAGATTTGTCTAAATATACTGCTATCTTATATGATAGACTCAAAAAGGAACCTAAACCTTGGACTGATAGTCATACAGAAGCGGTTAGGTTAATTAAACAAAAAGTTCATAACTTACCTTGTTTAATGTTAGCTAATCCCAAATGGGATAAAATTATTGAGACAGATGCCTCAGATTTAGGTTTTGGTGGAATTTTAAAACAAATATCACCAATTGATAAACAAGAATACCTTGTTAGATTTTATTCTGGTAAATGGAATGATAGCCAGAAAAATTATGCTACTATAGCAAAAGAAATTTTAGCCATATTAAAATGTGTGTTAAAATTCCAAGATGATTTATATAATCAAAAGTTTTTAATAAAAACTGATTGTCAAGCAGCTAAATATATGTTTGACAAAGATTTTAAACACGATGTTAGTAAACAAATGTTTGCTAGATGGCAGGCTCAATTAGCCCCTTTTGATTTTATAATTGAATATAAAAAAGGGATCGATAATAGTTTGCCTGATTATTTAACTAGAGAATATTTATCTGAAACTAATAGTTTCCATTTGAATATTAATGCAGGATGAGCACAAAGGGAAACAGAAATCGGGGAAATTCCTCTTATAGAGGACAACCCTCTGGACAGTCCTCTCAGGGCAGAGGCCAACATTCCTCTCATAGAGGAAATGTTTTAGCTCAACATGGTAATGTAAGACTCATGGCCCAGAATCTTACTGCCATTGAGAACATTGAAAAGGACTCACTTTATAAGGAGTTCCTTGCTTTTAAGCAATCACAGAAAAACCAGGGTAATACTCAGGTTGGATCTAGCAGTCAAACTGGACCTAATATAAGTCCATCTTATGCTAAAATTGTGGAAGATGATGATGAAGACTTTCCCTATTTTCAGCATAATGAAAAAGAAGTTATACTTCTTTTAGAAAATGATGACATCAAGAGAAAAGATGATGTCTGGGATCTATTCCAAAAATACTTGGATATAGATACAGGTATTTCTTTTACTGCCGGTTCATACAAAGGCAGAGCTCATTTTGAACATATTCTAAGAGCTACAGATTCATGGGAAATAACCCATTTCAAGGCAGGTAAAATATATACCTTCAGCAAGGCCATTATTAAGCGTGTTATAACAGCAAGAGAGTGGGGCCTTAGTACTCTAAAAGAGAGAGAATATCTACATGCTGATAATAAAACAGCAATAAAGTTCAACTACTGGGACTATGTTGAAGCTTTTCATAGAGTTTTGTTATATCAAAACCCTTCTTGTAAACATACATGGTTTATAAAATTCTGCCAGCATATTTACAAGAAAGAATTTCCAAACTGGTTATACCAGTGGTGGCAATCTTTTGGACCGGGGATTAATATTTTACCCGAAACATTTAAAGGATTATATTCAGAATGGGTTAATATATCTCCCAGATTAATTGAAGCCCAACAAGATAATAAATGGGTCGAAGGAATGCCTATCTCCAATTTTTTCATAGAATTTGGGGTTCCTTACATTCTCAAATGGGAAATTGAATTTGGTTATACCAAGCAAAATATCCCCTGTCTATATAGGGTTTACTCATCAAAGTTTTGGAAGAAAATGATGAGGAACAATGAACGTGGAGTACTGGAAGCCCAGGAAACTATTGACTCAATTAAGTCAACTCTAGAAACTTATAAAGTTCAAGTATCTCAAATTGAGGTCCCCAGTCCTTTCGAAACAGTTTCTAGGAAGCTAAAAATGAAAGGGCCAGTGTCAAAAGACCAAATGGTTGCAGCCTATATGGAGGCTATGAAAGCAGATTTAAAAAAGAATTTTGGTATTGATGTCCAACCAGACATTTCTTTATCTGCTTCTTCCGTAGGGGAAGATATTATTATGGAGGCAGCAGTAGCCACCAGTGAAGCCATGCTTCAAGATGCTCAGGACCCATATGAGGAAGAATTACCTCTAAATTTACTCCTTGGTAATACCAAAGACCCCAGTGGTAAAAATAAAAGTAAAGAAAAATAATTTACTGTTGCCTTTTATAAAGGAGAAACAGTATAATTTTGGATTTTGCGGGAGATGCATTAATAATGCATCAGTTGGCCGACAGAGAATATTCTCTGTCCTTTTCTTCTTTTTCTCTGACAGGCGCAACAGATTTTGCCGGCCACCTGTCTGCCACAACAGGTCCCTTTTCTCTTTCGGCGGCCATCCTCTCCTGTCTGCCACCTCCTGTCCCTTTCCTCTTTCGGCGCCATCCAGCTGTCTTCCTCTTCTTGCCAGCTGCCCTGTCCGCCTTATCCTTTTATTTTCTGCATTGTAATATTTTTGAATTCCGAGTGCTATATATTTCTGCCTCTTCCTCTTGTAATATTCAGATTGCGAATTAGGATAGCAAACAAAAATTTGTAATGATAGGTGTGTACTCAGCTTGTAATAATTAAGGAGGAGCCTGTTGACTCTCTCCACCGCGTGCTCCGAAGGTATAATTCCTTCGTTTTGTAAATTTTATATATTAATAATATTTTGTGCTTGCCACCATAATATGGTTGGCTAAATATCTGTGTTAAATAATGCCATGAATGCTTATGAAAAATAGTATGTTTTAATATTATTGATGTGTAAGACTGAATATGCCTAATGGAACATTTAGTTTATTTAATTTACTTAGATAACAAGAATTTATCACAATTTAATTTATTAGGATAATTTTATGCTAGGAAATAAACACAATGATGAGTTAGGTTAGAATTATTAGGACAGTCAGAACTTTATTAGTAGGCTCTTGTCGCATTCAGCCGTTTAGCCGGGAGGGCGTTTAGGCATTTTGTGTTGACTATGCTGAAACTAAAGTTTATTGACAGTTCTAATAATTTTGTAAAATTTATCCAATATTTAGACTTGTGTTTATATGCCTAGTATAAGATTGTGTTAATATAATTAGTTTCTGGTATTTATCTTATTAGACTAAGTGCTTTAAATAAATTAGATAGTCCCTTAGGCATATAGTAAACTATATATGCATTTCGTCGTCTTTGATTTACTGACAGGTTATTTCACACGCTAACTGAAGCTCAGACGACTTTGATCAACAAAATCAAAAGATAGCAATAAGGGAAAGAAAAGCAAGTAGAGAGTTACCGAGTATCGTTCTTGTCCAGTTGGAATCACCCGATGTAATGTAGACCTGCAAAACATATTTTACAACTTAAAAGACCAAAAGGAACATCCAAGTAGAGTAAAGAACATGTAAGCAGTTGAAGGTGGAAAAAGGAAGCAGAGAGTAGTTGGTAGTTACTTAAATGTGAGATTAGACCACCTCTCCAACAAATCCCCAATGTTAACAATCAAGGCTCTGCAAGTTTCAATAATAGTTTCGAATTAGTATCAATTCATCGTCTATTCAACTATAAAATGTTTATCTGTAATACCCTCTCATAGGCAACACATCTTCCCAGAGTCGTGGTTCCTTAAATTTTTCTCTACAAACCTATTAGCATTGAGAAACTAATTACAAAATTATAGAATTTCGCATCAAGATTCATAATAAGAAAATCAACAGGAGAGGACGAGATAAGAAGAATAGATGCCTGTAGTCCTGGAACGCCATCGGTCAAAAGAAGAGTTACAAATCCATAGTCTGAATGTGCTGAAGCACCGAATGTTTCTTCCTTGGAATTCCCCACTTCACCTAACATTAGAAAAGTTCCCTTTTAACTGAGAATTTTCACAATTTGTAGCCTGAGACGTGTTACGGTTAATCTACATTCGTGGAGGATAGTATTTTATTTGGGTTCCTACGCTAAACAAATTAGGCCCGGTTAGGATCATGAAATAGAATCTTACAGAATGAAATTATAACATTTTCAAAAGGGCAGGCCCTCCCTAGTAGAACAAGACATCTAGCAATTTCAAGACATTTTATGGCCAAATATCTGAATTATTATTGAAAACTAAGGCTGATAAAAAAATCTTTAAAGATAAACTGCCAACTCCAACCTCAAGTTTTTATCTAGTTTGATATGCTGCTGAATAATTTGAAGAATGAAAATCAGACACCTATAAGCCGAATCAAGCTAACCTGGATAATATAAGAGGCGAAGAAAGGCTTCAGGTTCACTAAATGCTCCAATTTTATCAAAGTAATCTTGATCCAAGTTCAGAGCCAAAGCAATCAAAGAGATCAACCGTCTTCCAGCAGACCTGAGGTAGGCAAATAACACCAAGTCTGAAACTCTACTATCTATTTGTAGCCATTAATTAGCAAAAACAAGGTTTCAAACTGAAAACAAAAACAAAAGTATTGAAAGATGATTGCAACAAAAATAGAAGACCATCAATAATCATGCAAATGCTGATTTCTCAAACTCATCAACATCCTCAATTACAAAATCAACGAAGTGCAAAGGAAACTGAACTTATTGTAGTAAGTCTCCATAGTGAGTCTCCAAGAGGGGAGAACTTCTGAAATTATTAAACCAGAAAATTAAACTACGTAATACTCAACGAAAAAAGAAGACAAAAGGAATACTAGTATGACAAGCAAATACCTTCAGCAGGCCACTGGTTGAGGCTATTTTTGTTTAGATGGCCAATAGTGAAGCTATCTTTCGCATCACCTGTTTTAGTACCAAAGAATTTCAATTCATGCTGTTAAATTATTAAATTGGTAAACTTGACTGAAATTAGAAATAAAAACCTGTGGAAGTGGAAGAATGATCGAGATTCTCAGCGTACAATGGCATGAAACCCCTGAATTCCTTGTGATGCAATTTCATCTTCTCATCTAAAGGCAGCGAGAAGAATTTCTTGCTCTGCTCGAAAACACCAGCAATCAAATGTCCATCGACTCCGTGATTTACAATGTAGAAGAACCCATAATCAAGACACGCCTACAATAATCAAGTGATCAAAATTCAGACCTCATAACTGTTTATGGAAGCAGAAATTAATTGCAGCTGTTAAAGTGAAAGAAACCTGACGGACTAAATTGGCAGTAGCGAAGTAGGGTAAGGAGAGGTCTATGATTGGGAGTTGTGCAGCTTCTACCGCCATAGTTGCAAGGATGAGAACTGGATAATGGCAGATTATGGCGATGTGGGGAAGATGAATTAAAGACGGAGTGAGTTTGATAGTATGTGCACGGTTTTATAGGTGCTGGAAAGTGTTGTTTTTGGCGCAAATCGATTGCTTTTCTTGGTTATGTCTTTTGCTATGGTTGCTATTAGCCTGTAATTTAGAAATCAAACGGCTGTCTGTTAATATTCCCACCAAAAACCAATAACAGCTTCGGTCTCTGATTTGTTAACATTTGACCCTCAGATGCCTTTTTTGGCATTATCCGCCTGTTCAAGTGTTTTTTTTCAGTTTTTGAATATCAAATACTAACATATTATACCTTCATACGTCCAATTGTTAAAGTGGTATGAGTGAAGTAGAGTCCACTTGTTGTTTGCCATGACTTTTTATCAACGTTCAACTGTAACCCAGGCTTGTGCTTCTGTTCATATAATGATTAATCGAAGAGAATGAGCAACACTTAAAAGATAAAGGAAAATAGAAACTGAAGCTTTCATAGAAAATAGAAATCTATCGGAGCTTTATTTAATTGGAAAAATAAAGGTAACAATGCAGTAAAGAAGAACAGAATTGATAATAGAAACCGAACTGAAAAGCACAATCTTCAATCTCCCTCTCTTTCAAAAGGAAAGAGCCAAAATAACTATCTCAAAGTTTGCCTAAAACAATACAAACTCACAACTTAAATAATGCTAAAACACAATAATACTGACAAATATTAGATCCCATACAGCTGCAACACCCATACAGCCAACTTAATTATATCTGGACCCCATACTTACTCCCATACAGCCAGCTTAATAATTTCTAGAGCCCATACTTAATGATTCTTAATAATTCATGAATCCCATGCCCCTTGATTTGCTGCCCATAGCAGCAGCATTTTCTTTGTCTCTTGTAGAATAGACTTGCCAAATTCGTTGGCCTTTGCTGGTTTGGTCCAAAATCCGACCATGTTCTCTATCATTGCCACCCTCTTGAACAACAATCTTGTCCACAAGATGCAGGTGAGGGAATTCGCTGCGGATGGTAAAAGAATCTTCCCAAGTTGCTTCTTCTAGACCGCGAGAAGCCCATTAAACTAGCCATTGCGTAACTGTATCACCGTGTTTTTTAATTTATCGAGTAGATAAAATTTTTTCAGGAATGAGAACATCACCTGAGTCTAGTTCTAAATCAATAGGTAAAAGGGGGTCTACTTGTTGTTGGCCAATAGCCCTCTTTAGAAGAGAAACATGAAATACAGGATGAATTTTAGAAGAATTAGGGAGATATAATCGATATGCTACCTCACCAATTTTTGCAACCACTTGAAAAGGACCAAAATAGCGTGCAGATAGCTTGGGATGGATGCGCCTAGCAACAGATTGGTGCCTATGGGGTTTAAGTTTAAGGTAAACTTATTCACCAACTTCAAAGTGGATATCACGACGATGTTTATAGGCTTGCGCTTTCATTTGTTGTTGAGCCTGGTACAAATGAGTTTTGAGTTGCCGTAAAGCCTCATCTCTATCAATTAACTCACGGGCTACAGCTTCTACTTGAACTTCCCCTAGGATAAAGTGAAGAACTAAAGGAGCTTTTTGTCCATATACTATCTCAAAAGGTGTACACCCAATAGAGATGTGGTAGGTAGTGTTATACCAAAATTCGGCCCAAGCCAACCAAGAAGCCCAATTACGAGGCTGATCAATCGCAAAGCATCGTAGATAGCACTCGAGGCACCTGTTTATTACTTCGGTCTGACCATCGATTTCAGGATGATAGGCTGAACTCAAACGCAGTTGAGACCCTTGTAATCAAAATAATTCCTGCTAGAATTTCCCCACAAAAATAGGGTCACAATCACTAACAATGGACCTTGGTATCCCATGGAGTCGAACAATTTCTTTGACAATAATTTCAATAATCACCTTAGCTGTGTAAGGATGTTTTAATGCAACAAAATGGGCGTATTTAGACAACCTGTCCACCATTACTAAAATTGCTTCAAAACCCTTCGATTTAGGAAGTCCGGTAATGAAATCCAATGAGATTGCTTCCCAAACAATGTTTGGAATGTTGAGAGGTTGAAGCAGGCCTCCTGGTGCCAATGTAGATGCTTTAAATTATCGACAAATAGAGCAGGCTAGCATAAATTTTTGAACATACTGAACTATACCCGTCCAATATAAATTTGCTGCTACTCGCCTATAAGTGCGATAGTAGCCAGAGTGACCACCGGTTCGTGAGTTATGGAATTCATCAAGTAAGGAAGGGATCAAGGAAGATTGAGCAGAGATAACCAAACGACCCTTATAATAAAGAACATCTCCTTTGAGTTGATAGCCTGGTTTCGACAAGGGATCACGCTTAGGAGCCTCACGAATGGAGACTAATTACGGGTCAGATGCTGCTTCTTCTAATAATCCATGACCATCTTTCTAACATGGGACTGATTTGAGGGTGAAGAGCTCACCAATTTTGTGTTGACGAGACAGGGCATCGGCTGCCTTATTGGTGCAACCAGCCTTGTAATGAATAGAAAACCAATAGCCCATTAATTTCACGACCCAATTCTGCTGGTCTACAGTGGAAATTTTCTGTTCTAACAAGTGCTTTAAGCTCTTTTGATTAGTAAAGACTGTGAACTCCCTTTCCAATAAGTATGGACGCCAATGTTGAATGGAAAGAGCTAAGGCCATAAGCTCTTTCTCATAAGCTGATTTAGATAGATTGCGGTCAGATAGCGCTTTACTAAAGTATGCCATCGGTCTGCAATTTTGAGTTAGAACAGCTCCTAACCCACGGCCTGAAGCATCACGTTCGATGGCGAAAGGTTGAGAGAAGTCCGGTAGTGCGAGAACAGGAGCAGAAATCATTCGTTGCTCTAAGGTGCCAAAGGCATGTTGGGAAGTCATGTTCCAAACAAAACCATTTTTTTTGTTAGGTCCGTCAACGGTTTTGCTATCTTGCCGTTATCTTGAATGAAACGGCGATAATAGCCGGTTAGCCCCAAAAACCACGAACACTTTTGACATTTTGAGGGGTTGGCCAATCTTGAACTGCTGAAATCTTTATAGGATCCATGGAAACACCTTCAACCGAAAGTGAATGCCCTAAGTATTCAATTTGAGTCTAGCCGAACTGATATTTCTTGTGGTTCAGCTTGTATTGATGCTTGGAAAGAAGCATTAATACCTGACGGAGATGCAGAATATGGGTGTCCCAATTTGGGCTGTAGATTAGAATGTCGTCGAAGAAAACTAGTACAAAATGATGAAGTAAAGGTCGGAAGAGGTCATTCATGGCAGCTTGAAAGGTTGCGGGGATGTTCGTAAGTCCAAATGGCATTACTAAGAATTCATAATGCCTGTTGTATGTACGAAAAGCAGTCTTCTCTTCATCCCCTTCTCTCATGCGAATTTGATAGAAACTGGATTTGAGGTCTAGTTTAGAATAACCTCTAGACACACACAATTCATCAAGCAATTCATCAACCACCGGGATAGGATATTTGTCGGGAATAGTAGCCTTATTTAGTGCTCAATAATCAATACATAAAAGCTAAGAGTTATCCTTCTTTTTTTTCGATAACACGGGGCTAGAAAAAGCACTGTTACTAGGTCGAATCACCCTAATGGATAACAATTCATCAATTTGCTTCTCAATTTCAGCCTTGTGAGCATGGGGATAACGGTATGAGCTAACATTGACTGCTCCTTGGCCTGGATAGAGATTAATTGCGTGCTCAACATGTTGTTTCGGAGGTAGGCTTGTAGGAGGATCAAAAATAGCTTTATAATCTTCTAAAATGGTAGATAAATCAGCTGGACATTCTTTAGGAACATCGGTGTTCGGCAGAACACTGTTTTGAGAACTTCCCGCCATCTTCATCAATTAAAAATCCCCACCCAACCACTGCTGCAATGACCCATTAGCCTGCTTATCTTGTGTTACGCCTTGAAGCTCATAAAGAACCCCATTATGCCAAAACCTCATCCGTTTGGCTGCCCAATTATGAACAACTTTGCCCAAGGATTGAAGCCAAGCCATTCCCAAGATCAAATCTACACTTCCAACGTAAAAAATTAAAGCATCGAGAGAACAAGAGTATTGGCCTATGCGAAGTTCAGCAACTGTAGATTTCTTTGTCACCCACATCTTGTATCCATCTCCTAGGCGAATATCGAGATGAGGAATTGGAATTACCTCAAATCCTATAGCTGCAACCAACTTGCTGGATATGAAGTTATGGGTAGCATCACAATGCAATAAAATCAGAATTGGAATGCTCTTAACTGTACCATTGAGATGCATAGTTTCGAATTCAGAATTGGGAGCTGTAGTGGAGAAAAATTCCAATAGCTTACATTGGCCCTCGTCATCTGCTTGATCCTCAACTTCGTCGGTGTAAGCATCGACTTTCGGTTCGGCTGCATCATCACTTTTAGTTTCCCACAAAGCAATCAATTTCAAGCTTCCCTCCGGGCACTTATGTTGGGGACTGTATTTCTGCCCATAACGAAAATAAAGACCTTTCCGACGACGATCATCCAGTTCAATGGAAGAGAGTTGTTTGAAAGCTGATCGATGATTAAAGGAGGAAGAAGAACCACATGGTTTGTCCATTAAGGCAAAATTCGACCTGTTTGGTGCTCCTAAGGTAGGATAAGAATGTTGAAATTGAGTTTGGCCTTCAATTCTCTCAATTTGGCCTGTTTGGCCCAGGCTTAATTGAGTAGATTTCCAAGTATTATTTGCAACATGACTCCCATGGTAGTTTCTAACCATTTTGTTTGTTGCTATCCTCCCTTTAAACATTGAGTTTCTATTATGCAGTGCGATCTCAATTGTTCGACCGAGGCGGAGAGCATGGATGCGATTAGTCGGATTCATTACTCGAACCCAATCCTTAATATCTTCCTTCAGTCCGTTGATGAAAGGACCAGCATATTATTCTTCGGGTTGTTTAGGAACATATGCAACAATTAACTCAAATTCTTCAATGTAGGAAGGGACGAAACCGTGTTGTCGCAAGGCAGCTAACTCTTCATAGGCATTCTGCAAACTGACACCACCAAAACGGGCTGATAATTCTCCTTTGAACTATGCCCAAGTGATTTCAGGGAACAAATCTATGAGAATTGTGAACCAATTGATGACAGTAGCTTCCATACACATTTGTGCCATTGACAATTGCATATGTGCAGGGGTTTGATTAGCCCTGAAAAATAGCTCAGCCTTAGTAAGCCAACCACGAGGATTTTGACTGGAGAAACCTGGAAGTTTAATCTTTTGAACTGAGAAAAACACATCAGAATGATCAGTTGGGGCACAATGAACCGACGAAGGATGAATAAGAGGACTCGGTGGAACCCGTGAATGATGAGTAGATGTCTCTCCATTCAAATCTCCTTCACAAACTGGGTGTTTCCCCTGTTGCTTGATCCAGTCAGTAACTATCCTTTGAAAGTCGTTGTTTGCTTGCTTTTGTGAATCTACGCCTTAATTTCTGCGACAGAAAGAGTGAGGTCCTGGACTTGTTGAGTTACTTCTTCAAGCTTGGCATCAGTGGCTTCTTGCCGAGCATGAAAGGATTGGAATCTAGTCTCGGTTGCCATCTATGGGGGGGAATCTGATCCGGCAGGTCGGACCAAATGTTACCAACCGAAGAGAATGAGAAACACTTAAAAGACAAAGGAAAATAGAAACTGAAGCTTTAATAGAAAATAGGAATCTGCTGGAACTTTATTTGATTGGAAAAATAAAGGTAACAATATAATAAAGAAGAATAGAATTGATAATAGAAACTGAATTAAAAAGCACACTCTTCAATCCCCCTCTCTTTCAAAAGGAAAGAGCCAAAATAACTATCTCAAAGTCTGCCTAAAATAATACAAACTCACAACTTAAAAAATGCTAAAACACAATAATAGTGACAAATATTAGATTCCATACAGCTGCAACACCCATACAACCAACTTAATTATATCTAGACCCAATACTTACACCCATTCAGCCAGCTTAATAATTTCTAGAGGCCACACTTAATGATTCTTAATAATTTATGGATCCCATGCCCCCTAACCCATAGCAGCAACATTTTCTTTGTCTCTTCTAGAATAGACTTGCCAAATTTATTGGCCTTTGCTGATTTAGTCCAAAGATCCGACCATGTTCTCTATCAGATTCACTGTCCTTTATAAACCTATTTGATTAGGTCAAAGTCGGCCTGACATATAACATGCTTGAATTGAATTGGATTACGCTTGGCGTTTAATAAATTGAGCTTGTAGATTACTATGAACTATATAAATTAGTTTATTTATATTTGTTTTTTTAAGAGCTTAAACAAAGTGTGACATAAGTATTTTATTTTCTTTCTCATTTTCTCTCATTATTCTCGGTTTTTCCTGTAGTTCTCTATGTTCTAATTTACTAATTCAAAACTATTTGTCATTTATTTTCCTATTCATTCATGTCTATGCTTCGATTTATTTATTGCAATCAAGCAAATAGTCATGCAGCACTTATAATGCGTTTATATTGCACTAACATTGAAAAAACTCTGACTAATACTATAACGAGGACTCTTTATAAAGACAACCCATCTTAACTACATTGTAAAAAAACAAATTCCAAGAGGATAGGGCTCGCTATATAAGAGGCCGAGATGATAGCCTCACTCTTAAATACATAAGCAATTGGTAAATCACCATAGTGGCATTTGCTTCAAAAAATGCCTATTCCATAAACCAAATATGTCACGTATTCCAGTAAATCAAATGCCAACTAATATGTCACATGTGTTCAACAAACCAAATGCAACCTTAGTGGAACATGTAAGGAACCAATATTATCCATTAAAACTAAACAATTTATGCAAAGGCAAAATAAAGCTCTCCTACAAGAAAACTAGCATTACTACAATGTCTGTACTGATTGCAACAAAACAAAATACTTATCCGGATTGAAAGACTAATCAGCAAGGGAAAAATTTTGTAACTATCAAAAAACTGTAGCAGGACTTCAGGTGCCATTCCAAAGACAACTCCTCAAAAGACAAGTTGTGGTGAACCCATTGTGATCTTGAGGTGTAGGCACTTCACCTGATTTCACATAAGAAATAATCATCAGCAAATCTTCATTTATAACAACTTCACCCAAATTGCTCAGGTTATATCGAATTTCGAGCAACTTCAACATAGGCCAAACATGAAAAAAATAAAATTAAATCAATCTAGCGATCAAAAATTAATGAAATCCAATCGCACGTCTGAAAATAGCGTTTGATACTCACATTTTGCCAGTTCTTCTTGAGTAAGGAGACAAGAAAGTTGACACTCATTTGAACGTTCCGGAAAACTTGCTTCTCCTCCATGCCACAGTTCCCAACAACAACTCCCATGCAAAGCGCACCTTCTTCAATTGAAACTTCACTGTGGCTTTTATTTCATTGACTTTTGACTCCAGGGATTCTTGATGAGTAACAAGCGTAGGGAACTTCCCTATATTCATGCATGAGTCAGCAAAACATACAAGGAGCATAAATCAAAATAACAAAGAAGGACAAGGAACCTGCCACCTTGAATATCAAATAACACGAACCATGTTGATTCTTAGGGTGGTTTGCAGTTTTCCTGACCAAAAGAAATTTAAGTAAAAAACAAAACTGCTAAACACTTGGCTGCCGTGTTAAGACCAGGGCCCAGAAGACGTGGAATCTGCTTGATGACAGATTCTGAAGCCAAAAAAGCATGGTACTGCTTTGCAAGTTTCTTAACAAGCTTTTTGTTCTTGTTAAGCTTTTTAAGTGCTTCCACATCCATCCATTGCAATCCAATTGCTTCAGCCTGCACAAATTATCAGTATATTGAGTTACCATCGCCTAGAAAAAAAAAGAGCAATCCACTCAGGTCCAAGCACAATAGTTTTGTTGCTTTGAACCGTATAAGTTATAACTATAACTTTCAATTAGTTGCCATATAACAGAGTTGAGCTCTTTTACAAATAGGCAAACCGATATTGCATAACATGAGGATTGCACATATTCAGTAATTTCAGCTAGCAGTGACTGGATTTACAGAATCGTTCAAAAAATGAACCAAGTCAATATGAAGTTGCAAAAGAATTTGCATGCAGGGGCAATTTTGCGGGTAACATGGTTGAAAAACAAGATAACAGTAGCATACAGTCAGTACTCAGAAGAAAAGTATCATTACAACTCCCTTATCTATGCTTGAGGTAAGTTATTTGCACTAAGAAATAACACTACTTCAAAACCAATTACTAATATTCTTGCAACATTGAATAGATTGTATAATAAGACATTTTTCAATGCAGCAACAAAAACAATAGCAAAAAGCCACTGGCATTCTACCTCTTCAACGTGCTGAGCATCTCCAAGCATGGAAATTTTCATCTTAGGACGAGGAATGTGTGGCAATTTCACAGATCCACTGAAACGCTTATCCTTCCGGGGATCATAGTTCTTCAGTCCAATCTGGAGCTCAATTGCCTCAGTAAAATTGCGCTTTTTTTCTTTAGAAGCAGTCATAATTGTAGTGATTGCCTCTCTCAATGCATCACTCTCTAGCTTACTGTTGGTATATTAGTGTAATTGGATCAACTAGCTGACCAATGCAGTCGTAATATTTCATCGAACAAGTTAGGAGTGTGCGGAGTGCACTTTTGTTCGAGTTCTATTACGACACTTAGCTTACGAGGGTCCGGGAGCTACCTTTCGCAACACTTCTATTATGAACTGTTGCAGCTGCTCGAATGGACATGTCTTTTCACAACACTTCTGTTCTGAAGAGTTGCAACTATTCGTATCAGGTCTATAAAACATGGCATTGTCAACACTTATAGAAAGAGTTTTTTGCAACGATTTCTGCAATTTTTGGTTCGCTTTTCTTCACAACAAAAATTCATTCTAAGTTCTTGTCGTTTCTGATTTTATCCGATTGATCTATTTGGTAGAACCGCCAAATAAGATTCAATCTGAAAGTGTTCGTCACGACTTCAGAAGTATCCATGCATCATTTTATCAGATTTCTTCAACAAGGATTGAGAGACGTTTTTTACAGATATTCAAGGCTTCATTCTACCGGAATCCCCCAACACTTACTGCAGCATAGTAAATAATCCAAAGTTCACACGAAGTACAAAAGTGAATATAAATCCCTGAAAACTATGAAACCTCGAATATCACAGCACACAAAATAACTCTAATGACAAAGCGATAATGCATAGTACGAACTTCAATTTACCTCAAGTGTCACGCATATAGACAACAAACTCAATTAAAACAAAACAGTACACTAATCATCATCAAATTGAAAACTATTTTCCAGAGTACTTCCCAGGAATCAATTTGCTCAATATATCCTTTTAATAACAAATGTAGTCTAGTATTTGTTTTTTAATATAGGAAATTTCAATATTACTATTTGAATGAGCATATTATAATATGCATACGTCAATCATTGTGATATGATAGTTTTAAATTGAGCTTTGAAAAGATTACAAGAAAATAGATCCAGTTTTTAAATAGATTATGTAGATAGATACATTAATCAATTAATATCATAGTATTTATTTTAGTAACAACTAACTATTTCCATGTAACCCGCTGTATGAGGGTGGGCTAGGTTTGAGGAAGCCGGCTATTATGAACATTGCCAATCTGATGAAGGTGGGTTTCTCATTGATATCACAACCTGACACACTATGGCGAGAGTGCTCCGAGGTAAATATAGGTGTGAAAATTTTATTGAAGCATGCATTGGAGGCAAGTGTCTAGTTTTTGGTGTGGTATTGTTCTAGCCAAGGAGAAGGTCTTGTTGGGGCTGAAGTGGTCGGTTTTGAGGTGGGGGGGGACCTCTTCAATACCTTTCATTGGCACCGATTTCAGATAGTGAGCTGAATTTACGAGTAAGGGATATGGTGGATGTTGTTGGGGAAATTCTGAAAATAACTTGGATAATCTCTGAAGTCGTAATAACACTTTCAGATTGGAACTCATTTGGTGGTTCTCCCAAATGTTTCAATCGGATAAAATTATAGTAAAATCAAGAACTTAGATGGATTTTCGTTGTGAAGAAAAAATGAACCAGCAGCAACCGTTGCCAAAAATCCGTCTGTAAGTGTTGCCATTGTCATGTTTTTATAAACTTGAAATGAGCAGTTGCAACGGTTTGAAAAAGAATCGTTGCAAAAAGTCATGTCCCTTCGAGTAGTCTCAACGGTTCAAAATAGAAGCGTTTCGAAAGCTTGTGTCCACTCCAGTAGACGCGATGGTTCTAAACAGAAGCGCTGCGAAAGATAGCTCCTGGACCCTTGCAAGCTTAATATCGTAATAGAACTCGAGCAAGCGTGCATTCCGCACTCTCCTGATTTGTTCGATGAAATATTATGATCACTTTGGTCAACTAGTTGATCCAATTACACTAGAATACCAATAATCCTCCCCCATTTTAGTGTAATCCATGATTAACTAAACAAATTCACAACAAACAACAAATTTATGCATAAATGAAATATTGTGACGATTGAATTTCATCCTAGTATATTACACATTCCATATATTCGAATACCAAAGGCGTCACTATGGATTGAACCTTGATTGTCCATCTCGAATACTCGAAGATAATATACACATAAGTCAACATTCTAACATGTTCTTACTTGACACTATCTTTTACTAGCCTTGTGTCCTTATCCTTCATAAGCATATCAAAGCCAAGTCTAAGCTTCTTGAAGCGGCTAAACTTCATGCTTATCTAGGTAGCTCTTTTACTCTTGCACCTGTATATGCAATTTTTCAAAAGAACTATTAAGAAGTTAAACTTCAACCTCCTTTATTTTGCAGGTCTGAACACACACCTTGGGATGTTATTATTAGTGTGTTCCAATCTCTAGATGTTAAGCTTTCCTCATTGAATTCAGCACCTAACGTCATATTAGGTGAGAGTTGGATATCTCAACATGAGCAATTTTAGATGGACTTTAACCCCATCCCCATAGCCGACTTGTGCACAAAATCTCTTCTTAACCCTTTAGTTAAATGATCGGCTAAATTACGCTTAGATTTTACAAACTCATATTTCATTATCAAATTAGTGATACAAGTCTATTTCTTTGATGCCCAAGAGATAGCACCTCCCACAAGAAGGAATACCCACCCACTTGTGGAAGAACTATCTTCTTCATTAGAAAAATAACTTGCATCCGAATAACCTTCAAAAAATCGAAGGAATCCATTGGAGTGCTAACTGGAGAATAATCCTTGAAGTTAATATTTATTCAAAATCTTCTCAATATAATGAGATTGAGAAATTGAAATAACATTGTTCTTTCGCTTGATTCTTATACCAAGAATCACTTTAGCCTCCCCTAAATCTTTCATCTCAAAACTAGATGACAAAAAATTTGTTTTATCAACCTGGCTTTGGTCAGTATCAAAAATTAACATGTCATTCACTTAGAAACAAATCATAACTCCTTTACGAGAAGTATCAAACTTGTTGTATACACATTTGTCCTACTTGGTTAATAACAAAACCATTAGATAAAACCACATCATCAAACTTTTGATGCTAAGCTTTTGGTGCTTGTTTCAGTCCATATTGCGATTTCTTTAACTTGAATACTTTGTTTTCACAACATGGCATAACAAATCCTTTCGATTGCATCATAAAATTCTCCTCATCCAATTTACCATTCAGGAATGCAGATTTTACATCCATTTGATGAATTACAAGGTTTTTCACATTAACCAATAAATGAAAAATTTTATAAAAATAATTTCTAACATATTAGAAATTTTTATAAAATTCATAAACTACATTCTATAACGTTTTATGAATAAATTTGCGCAAAATAAATCAAATACTCACTTTTATAAACTTCAAAAAATTCTGAAAAAATAACCATTAAATCCAAAAAATATGAAAATGGTGGGCCAGGAAAAATTTAGGAGCAAAATGACGTTGTTTAAGGCCTCAAATGTCAAAAGCACATGTGTGGCCAATAGGGACACATTGTGTGGTATTATGTTGACTAGTCAACTTTGACCTTTGACTGGCACTCGACAGTCAACTATTGACCGATCAACCCCAAAGGTTAAATCAATGCCACATGAATGACAGTTAAAGTTGGATATGGATAAAATTTCTAGCGATGCTTAATTTCACTAAAGCGTTGCCAGAACTACTTCACTTAAACCAATAATTTCATTCTTTCTTTTGACATTATTCTCAGCGTCGCAACAGATCGATATCACCAAACACAAACCGTCACAATTAACCATGAACCGCCACAAAAAAAGGTTGTCACAAACAAACCGTCGCAATTTTTCATTCTACAATGGATTCTGCAACGGATTCAGTATCCCTTGCAAAATGTAGAAAATTGTTTTCCGTTTTCAAATCATTCAGAAAATGATTTCGGCCTCTGACCAGACCCATCCTAAGGTTTTTCAATGTCCCAAGTCTAATGGATTTTTTACCAAAAAAGAACAAAAACTCGCTATTACCCAAAATAATGCGAAAAGGGCAACCTTTTCCGGCGAAAACATCGTTAAAATGCACGAAATAAAAAATAATCGATTCAAGTACGACTTTGAACATAAAAATTTCAAAATTTTTAGATCTTAAAGAATGAGAATACACATACTAAACATAGAATTTCATTGCAAAATACCCACTTTGAGTACCGATGACGAAAATCAAAAGAGAACGGGTCGAATTCGTACCTTTTCGGTGTCCAAGATCGAGGAGTTCTCTGCTCTAACTCTGTTTGTATGCAAAACACAAGATTCAATCATGATATTTCGGACATCAATCGATTTCAACGACTTCTTCAACATATTCTTCGTTCGTTATTTTAAGAAAAAAATAGTTTCAATCTTTGAAACTTATGAACAACAAAAAAATGCAGGCTTCAAAATGAATTAGTATTAATCATTGTTGGGGAAATTCTAAAAATAACTTGAATAATCTCTGAAGTCGTGATAACACTTTCAGATTGAAACTAATTTGGTGGTTCTCTCGTGTTTTTCAATCGGATAAAATCAAACTAAAATTAAGAACTTAGAATGAATTTTCGTTGTGAAGAAAAAATGAACCAGCAGCAAACGTTGCCAAAAGTCCGCCTGTAAGTGTTGCCAGTGCCACGTTTTTATAAACCTGAAAGGAGCAGTCACAACGGTTTGAAACAGAAGCATTGCGAAAAGTCGTGTCCCTTCGAGCAGTCACAATGATTTAAAACAGAAGAGTTGCCAAATGTTGTGTCCACTCCAGCAGTAGCGATGGTTCTAAACAAAAGCGTTGCGAAATGTAGCTCAAGGACCCTCGTAAGCTTAATATCGTAATAGAACTCGAGCAAGCATGCACTCCGCACTCTCCTGACTTGTTTGATGAAATATATGATCACATTGATCAACTAGTTAATCCAAATACACTAAAATATCAACAGATGCCAATGGGAATTGGAGATGGAATATGATTGAGAGTACGCTGCTGTTATCATGCCTTCTATAGCTTGCATCTCACAAGGTTCAATTGGAAACAGAGGAAGATGATATGTGTTATTGGAACAGCACCTCTAGTGGGTGGTTTTCTATAAAAACAACTTACAGGTAACTGAGAGCGGATGAGTTTGATTAAAGTGGTCGGGATTAGCGAATTATTTGGGATTGGAGAGGGCCATAATGTGTTAAAAATTTCCTTTGGTTAGTTTTTCATGAGAGACTTTTAACTAATGTGGAAAGGGTTTGTAGGCATTTGGTAGATGAAGCTACTTGTTCACGCTGTCGAGGTGCGGTTGAGGATATAGATTATATTTTATGGGAATGTATGTGTGCTAGGAAAGTTTGACGTTTGCTAGTTGGGGATGAGGGAATGGTTGAGTTTTTGAATGGTTCCAGTTTAGAATGGTTTAGTAGGAATCTGTGTATGAAATCAGGATTTAGTTACGATAATTGGGGAATGGTGTTCAATGTTTCCTGCTGGCTTTTATGGTGGTGTAGGAATCTGTTCTTTTTTTAACAAGAAGAGGTTGATGAGAGAAAGATAATGGCTCAATCATGGGGGACGGTAAGGGCATTTTGAGAGGCTAGTGCAGAGGGTGATTTGATGAGACCGAGGCGCGAATGGGTGGCTGTGGGCTGGTCACTACAGGGAAGAGGATGAGTGAAATTGAACTCCGACGGTTCAGTGAGAGGTAATTTTTATAGGGCTGCATCGAGTGGTTTACTGAGGGATGACCTTGGGAAGTGGATTGTTGGCTACACTTGTAATATTGGCAGTTGTTCTATTGCCAAAGCCGAATTATAGGAGGTGTATGATGGTTTGGTTTTGGCATGGAAGAGGGGATACAAAAGGCTTCTTGTCGAAGTAGATAGCAAATTCGTTGTTGATAAGCTGAATAAAGTGGTGACTGTAGTGAATGATTGTTGTGAGCACGAGATTTTGCAGTCCCTCTCGCGAGACGATGATGACGTATGTTCGAATTTTAATCCTCATTAAAGTTTCATTTCGAAATTTTATTAACATTTGAATTCAGTTCAGCATGTCCGACTGTGTGTCCGGTGGAAGCTCGAACCGATGATTCTCTCCCAAAATATCCTAAAATACCTCAACATATCATAAAGTACCTTTAAAAATTCAAAGATATGCTTTTTGACCCTCTTTTCCCCTTTTCTTAGCCTTTTTGGCTGTGGGCCCCATTTGGCAGTCTGCCAGTAGGGGCATGAAGCCGCCGGCGGCATCAGCCATGCCGCCGGTGACTTCACTCAGGCCGCCGGCGGCCTGAGCCTTGCCGTCGGCGGTGGGGCATGTGCAGGCAGCCCGCAGCTTTTTGCTTTTTCTTGAAACCCACCGAATAATCGCCAAAAGTTGGTTTTTAGCTCGCTTTTCAGCCTTAAAAACACAGAACAAGGGGGAGAATAAAAAAAAGAAGATCAGTAGAGAAAATTTGAGAGCTCTAGGTGTGGGAAAGAGGAATTTTAGAGAGAAAGGGAAGAAAGTGTAAGAAAATGGAATTAATTCATGTTTTCTTGGTTTTTCTTCATCTAATATCTTAGATTAAACTTAAAATCTGTAGAAATCCTAAGTTAAAATCAATCTAATAGGATTTTTAGAGACAAACATTGTTCAATCTTTAAATCACTACCCAAATCATCATTTTGAGCTTCCCGGAGGCGTCTTTGGAACACGAAGAGGGGGATTCACGACCCCGAGGTAAATTCCTGAGTCTCTTGAGATCTTTGGAAGTATTCCTTGCTGTTTGCTGTGTTATTTGGTATTTCGGGTTCGTATTTTGGCGTTTTTGGCCTTCTGAATCTGTTTCTATAGATTTCGAAACCGCCAGCAATTTCACCAAATCGCTGGCATGTGAAGCCGTTGGCGACATCACCCATGCCGGCGGCGGCATGGGCTTCTGGGAAGCAGCCCCACTTGCTGCTCTTTAACCTAGATTTCTCGTTTTTGTATTTGCATATACAGTACCACGACGGGAATTCAGAATTCCCCGAAAACGGTCCATTTTCACTAATAATTTGGTTAAAATAATAATCGTGTCCAAAATGGACTTTTCCCTAAAATTCGTTCGGAAAATGAATTATATTCGAAAATAAAAAAATTTCGAGCTAACCTGGTAGCTCGACCCCAGCCCCGGGCTCCGCCCTCGGACCCCATCTAGGGCGCTGCCCCGGAACCCCGCGATAAGCGACCCCACCAGGGACGCTGCCCCTTGGACCCCGCCTTTGGGGGCGCCGCTTTGTGTGATATACCCTGTATACGTGCCGTATCTATGCTAACCTTTACGTGCAGGTAGATTTAGGTTGGATGTATGCTAGGCCTTCGGGTATTTTGTTTTTCGTTTTAGAAAAATGTATAGGATTTGGAAAGTCTTGTAATAACTTTAATTTCCGCATTTTTATTTGTTGGATGACTGTAATAATTTATTTATTGCTTTGAATGCTTGCTAAAACGCGCGAACACAACATAATCGAAAATACTTAAAAATAGGGTGGATTAAAACCGAATAAAAAAGAATGAAACTTTTAACTTGGCCAATGCAAAATAGATAGCATCATCCGAACTCGGAACCTCTACTTAAGGTATGGTCTACCACTCGGTGGAAAAATCGTACCTAAATTTCCCGGTTGAGCTGAACCGGGTGGCGACTCCGTTTTAAATACGGGATTTCGATCTCGTATCTTTTGAGCATTAAAATATGCAAAACCCATCTTCTACCATCACCCCACACATCTTATATTTTCAGGAGGTCGGTCCTCCGGCTCGGCTTCACAGCCCGTCCGAAATGTCTTCCGCTCACAATTGTCATAGTCTTGTGTCGGCTATTAAGGGACTGATTAGTAGAGATTGAGAAGTGGAGATTCGTCATGTCTACCGGGAGGGGAATCGATGCGCAGATCACTTGGCAAATATGGCGGCGTCTCGACCGATCGGATATCATGTCTTTGACACACTTGTGCAAGGCTTGCTCGAGATTATTCATCAAGATATATATATATATATATATATATATATATATATATATATATATATATGAACATGACAATAATATATTAGGTGCACTCTATAATGTTTTCATACATTTATCAATATAAGATTAAGACCAGAACTTGTATGTTTGTATCATCCAAAGGGCAGTGATAAATAAAGGACCTGATCTTAATCTAATGCAAGTTATAAGACAGAATATAAATCCCACACTATCAAGATTTATAGGCAAGCCGTATCCTCTCTGTCACGTAGTCATCACATCGAATTGAAGAGAATCTGCAAGCAACCATAGACCATGTCCACTTAATTTTATATGTCCAGGTAAAGAAACATAATTTCATCGAAAAAGACTGATAATACCTTTTGGGACATGTTTCACTGCAACAACTTTCCAAGCATCGCACAACAAAGTCTGCATTCGGGTCAAAGAAGAACGCCAACTGCAATTTCATAGTTTAAAAACTTGAGCAACACATTACAGTTTGTTTCACACAACTTTGATCAACAAGTCCCGAAAAATCACGCGTTTATTAAATCATTCTTCAGCAAAGTTTCATGTTTCAGGACTCGAAAATTTTGAACTTGTACACTATATATATATATATATTTCGTGGTCTTCGATATACTAACAGGTTCATTGACAAGCTAACTCCAAATCAGACAAAATTGACGAAATCAAAAGATATCAATAAGTAGAGAGTTACTGAGTATCGTTCTTGCCCAGTTGGAATCACCCTATGTAATGTAGACCTATAAGTGGTTGATGCAAAACATATTTTAGAACTTAAAAGACAAAAAGAAACATCCAAACATAGTACTAACATGTAAGCAGTTGGTGGAAAACGATAGTAATTACTTAAATGTGAGATTAGACCACCTCTCCAACAAATCCCCAATGTTAACAATGAATGCCCTGCAAGTTTCAATTCAGACATAATATTTTCGAATTACGTCAGTGCAAAATCTATCCAACTATAAAATGTTTATCGGTAATACCCTCTCATAGGCAACACGTCTTCCCAAATTCGTGGTTCCTCAAATTTTTCTCTACAGACCTGTTAGCATGGTGAAATGATTCAGAACATTATTGTTGTGTTTATTTGGCATAAAAGCATAGAAGGAACGGAGAAGAAAATCAACAAAAAAAAGTTGTGTGTTTTATTTATCATAAACCACATATTTATACATAACTTATGTGCAGAAAAATCTGCCACAAATATACAAAATCTATTCCAAATGATAGCATAAACAACTAACTAGACTTATTCAAAATAAATTATTTTTGACTCATTCAACTTTAGAGTCTCTTTCAACAATTATAGAACTTAGTAACAAGCTTCAGAAAAAAAATTCAACAGGAGAGGACGGGATAAGAAGAATAGGGAAAGATGTACAAGCCTGTAATCCAGGCACGCCATCGGTCAAAAGAAGAGTGAGCATTCCATAATCTGAATGTGCTGAAGCACCAAATGTTTCTTCCTTGGAATTCCCCACTTCACCTAACATTACAAAATTTCCTTTCAACTGAGAATTTCCACAAATTTTTAGCCTGAGACATGTTACGGTTCTTACACTAAACTAACTAGGCCTGGTTTGGATCATGAAATTTCAAGCCTACATTTTTTGCAGAATATCTGAATTTTTAGTGAAAACTCAAGTTGATCAATGTAATATTTGGAAAAAATTCTCTCTCATAACGCTAAGAATATATGAACATAAATTGCCAACTCCAAGCTCGACTTTCTATCTAGGTTTGATATGCTGCTGAATAATTTGAAGAAGGAAAATGAGACACCTATAAGCCGAATTAAGCCCACCTGGATAATATAAAAGGCGAAGGAAGGCATCAGGTTCACTGAATGCTCCTATTTTATCAAAATAATCTTGATCCAAGTTCAATGCCAAAGCAATCAATGGGATTAATCGTCTTCCAGCAGACCTGAGTTAGCCATGTAGCACCAAGTAAGAAACTCTACTATCTATATGTAGCCATTAATACGTTGCTCTGAGATTCTCCAATTTATAGGTTATTCAATTCAAAACGCATAATGATTCCACAAAATGAATAATCTACTGTAACATGTTAGTTTAGGTATAGCAAAGTACTAAAACATATAGAACTACATCAAATTAAAAATACTCTATTCTCATCAGAAGTACTAAATTAGCAAAAAGAAATTTCAAACTGAAAACAAAACAAAAATTAACAGATGATTATAACCAAAATAGAAGACAGTCAGGAATAACGCAAATACTGACTTTTCAAACTCATCATCTACAATTACAAAATCAACGAGAACACAAACTAGTTATAGTTAAACACAAAGGAAATTGAACTTACAGAGCTTCGTTATAGTAAGTCTCCATAGTGAGTCTCCAAGACGGGAGAACTTCTGAAATTTTTTTAACCAGAAAATTAAACTATGTAATCCTCAACGAAAAAAGAAGACAAAAGGAATACTAGTATGACAAGCGAATACCATCAGCAGGCCACTGGTTGAGGCTATTTTTCTTTAGAGGGCCAATAGTGAAGCTATCTTTCGCGTCACCTGTTTTAGTATCAAATGAAATTCAATTTCATGCTGTTCAATTATAAATTGTTAAAGGGAAAGAAAGGACTGAAATTAGAAATAATAACCTGTGGAAGTGGAGGAATAATCGAGATTCTCAGCGTACAATGGCATGAAACCCCTGAATTCCTTGTGATGCAATTTCATCTTCTCATCTAAAGGCAGCGAGAAGAATTTTTTGATCTCCTCGAAAACACCAGCAATCAAATGTCCATCGACTCCGTGATTTACAATGTAGAAGAACCCATAATCAAGACACGCCTACAATAATCAAGTGATCAAAATTCAGAGCTCATAACTGTTTATGGAAGCAGAAATTAATTGCAGCTGTTAAAGTGAAGAAACCTGACGGACTAAATTGGCAGTAGCGAAGTAGGGTAAGGAGAGGTCTATGATTGGGAGTTTTGCAGCTTCTACCGCCATAGTTGCAAGGATGAGAATTGGATAATGGCAGACAATGGCGATGTTGGGAAGATGAATTAAAGACGGAGTGAGTTTGATAGTATGTGCACGGTTTTATAGGTGCTGGAAAGTGTTGATTTTGGCGCAAATCGATTGCTTTTCTTGATTGTGTCTTTTGCTATGGTTGCTATTAGCCTGTAATTTAGAAATCAAACGGCTATCTGTTAGTATTCCCACCAGAAAACAATAACAGCTTCGGTCTCTGATTTGTTAACATTTGAGCCTCGGATGCCTGTTTTGGCATTATCCGCCTGTTCTAGGTGTTTTTTATTTCAAATTAGACTAGTTGAGCTATACCTAATTGATCAAGTGATCTTTTAGTACAAGGATACCGAGTTTGTTATGACTTTTTATTATTGGACCTATGCTTATGTTATACATAATGAGAGTATTTATAAGTTAGTTTTAGCTTTTAAATTCTTAGTTTAAGTATTTCTAAAAAGTTATTTTGAGCTTATAAGAGATTTTAAAGCTAAAAAAAAGCTTCAAATTGGAGTTTCTTAAAAGCCAGTTACGAAAAACACCCCCAATAACTCAAACATTTAATTGGTTAAACCGATCCATTCATCTGTCATCCACGTATATATAGGTTGTAATAATGATTCAGTGTCCCTTATAAACCCATTTGATTAGGTCAAAGTCGGCCTGACATATAACATGCTCGAGAGTACACTTTATTCATATTTATTTTGAGATATATACCTGTAGTTCTCTTTACTCTAATTTACTAATTAAAAATTATTTTTCGTTTATTTTCCTACACATTCATGTCCATGTTTCCATTTGTTTGTTGTAATTATGCAAATAGTCACAATTCGTACATCTAAACATAGTTAAAAAATACAACTTCCATGAGGTCTCACGACAAAAGTGGCCAAGTACACCAAGCCCACATAACAGCCTCGCTCGTAAATAATTAACTCTTATCCGGATGACCAAGTCAAGTGCTCATCATGTCCACAACCAGCTTGAAAGCACAAGGACACAGGTCGTTCACAAAAAGTTATCATATATCTACTTGTAAGGTAACATTTCAAGCCTTGTTCAGGAGATAGAATTGAAGGTACAAACACTAGCTAGGAACACATGGAAGACGTCAAGGAAAGTTACCTGATGGAGCCAATTGGGTTAGGGGCTAGCGGCAAGAAGGCATAATTGGTGTCATTCGTTACATTGTTTCTAATTACTACTTTCATTACTTCTTCACAAGCATCAGAATGCACCCAAATCCCAAGCCACCATGGTAGTGTTTGGCACACAAGTTGTCTATTCCTTGAACCTATATATATATATATATATATATATATATATATCGTGCCTATCATATTTTATATTCGAACATTCATTTCTATTATATGAAATGAATTATATTCGTATAGAATAGCTATTCTAAGAATCAATCGCCACCTTCGTGGAAGATGTGAGGAACCAATATTATCAGTAAAAACTAAACAATTTACTGCAAAGGCAAAATAAAGCTCTCCTCCAAAAGGCTTGCATTACAATGTCTGTACCGATTGCAACAAAACAAAACAAAATACTTGTCCGGGTTGAAAGATTAGTAACCAACGGAAAAATTTTACAACTATCAAAAAAACAGTAGCAGGACTTCAGGTGCCATTCAAAATTGAACAACTTAAAAGACACGTTGTGGTGAACCCATTGTGGTCTTGAGGTGTAAGCACTTCACCTGATTCACATAAGAAATAATCATCAACAAATCTTCATTTATAATACCAAAGTTATCAAAATTGCTCAGGTTATATCAAATTTGAGATAAAAACAATCAATGGAAAGTTGGAAACCCAATCGCAAGTTAAAAACATAGTCTGAAACTAGGGTTTGATACTTACGTTTTGCCAATTCTTCTTGAGTAAGGAGACAAGAAAGTTGACACTCATTTGAACATTCTGGAAAACTTGCTTCTCCTCCATGCCACAGTTCCCTACAGCAACTCCCATGCAAAGCACCTTCTTCAATTGAAACTTCACTGTGGCTTTTGTTTCATTGACTTTTGACTCCAAAGACTCCTGATGAGTAACGAGTGTTGGGAACTTCCCTGTATTGATGAATGAGTCAACACAACATACAAGGAGGATATATCAAAATATCAAAGGACAGGGAACCTGCCGCCTTAAATATCAAATAACACAGACCAACTTGATTCTTAGGGTGGTTTGCAGTTTACTTGATCAAAAGAAAAACAAGTAAAAAACAAAACTGCTAAACACTTGCCTGCCTTGTTAAGACCAGGGCCCAGAAGACGTGGAATCTGCTTGATGACAGATTCTGAAGCCAAAAAAGCATGGTACTGCTTTGCAAGTTTCTTAACAAGCTTTTTGTTCTTGTTAAGCTTTTTAAGTGCTTCCACATCCATCCATTGCAAGCCAATTGCTTCAGCCTGCACTAATTATCAGTATATTGAGTTACCATCGCCTAGGAAAGAAAAGAGCAACCCACTCAAGTCCAAGCACAATAGTTTTGTTGCTTTGAACCTTATACGTTATAACTATAACTTTCAATTAGTTGCCAATTAGCAAAGGCGTTGAGCTCTTTTACAAATAGGAAAACAGATATTGCATAACAAGAGGATTACACAAATTCAGTAATTTCAGTAGGCAATGATTAGGTTTACAGAATCGTTTGAAAAACGAACCAAGTCAATATGAAGTTGGATAAGAATATGCATGCAGGGGCAATTTTACGGGTAACATGGTTGAAAAAAAAATCATAGTAACATACAGCCAGTACTCAGTACAAGAGTATCATTACATCTAGGGGTGTACAAAAGCGAACCGGAATCCGAACCAAAACCGAATAAAAATAACTCAACTGAACCGAATTTATTTCGGTTCGGTTTCGGATTTTAAAATTCTTAAAATTCGGTTTTCGGTTCGGTTTTCGCAACAAAAACCGAAATAAAACCGAGCCGAATAAATTAATAAATATTATATTTTAATATATATTCGCATTATATCTAATATCCTATCATATTGACGATATACAACACACTAATTAGTAAACAATAATAACAAATATGAGATTTTATCTTAAGTAATCCTAATTTGAAAAGAATTGTTTTACTTTACAACTCCAGGAATATGACTCATTCAATAATTCATTATATGCATGTCATACTACTTGAATTAATATTTTTTATGTATCAATATTTATATTTATTATTGTAAATATAAATTTCAAAGTCTAATTACTATCAAATATAACACATTAAGATGAAATTACTTTAAGTCTCTCTCATATAACCCTAAAACAAAAAAATAAATTACAAATTATTTTATAAATTATCGAGTTTGAGAAAATTCAGTTATAACCGAACCGAATCGAATCCCAACCAAATAATATACGGTTCAGTTTACATCGAACCGAACTATATTCGGTTTGGTGTCAGTTCTTATATTTTTACTAATTCGGGTTTCGGGACGGGTCGGTCCGGTTTTTGGACCGAACCGACATTTGCTCACCCCTAATTGCAACTCCCTTATCTATGCTTGAGGTAAGTTATTTGCACTAAGAAATAACACTACTTCAAAACCAATTACTAATATTCTTGCAACATTGAATAGATTGTATAATAAGACATTTTTCAATGCAGCAACAAAAACATTAGCAAAAAGCCACTGGCATTCTACCTCTTCAACGTGCTGAGCATCTCCAAGCATGCAAATTTTCATCTTAGGACGAGGAATGTGTGGCAATTTCACAGATCCACTGAAACGCTTATCCTTCTGGGGATCATAGTTCTTCAGTCCAATCTGGAGCTCAATTGTCTCAGTAAAATTGCGCTTTTTTTCTTTAGAAGCAGCCATAATTGTAGTGATTGCCTCTCTCAATGCATCACTCTGTAGCTTACTGCAGCATAGCAAATAATCCAAAGTTCACACGAAGTACAAAAGTGAATATAAATCCCTGAAAACTATGAAACCTCAAATATCACAGTACACAAAATAACTCTAATGACAAAGCAGTAATACATAGTACAAACTTCAATTTACCTCAAGTGTCACATATATAGACAAAAACTCAATTAAAACAAAACAGTACACAAATCATCATCAAATTGAAAAATATTTTCCAGAGTACTTCCCAGGAATCAATTTGCTCAATACTCGGATAATGAAATAGCTTTCACTCATGAAACATAATACTAGATCTATCATGGACACAAACGAAAGAAGTCTAACGAAAACAATAAACTCATACAGTTTCAAATGACAGAGGAGATAATCAAGAGAATCAAAAAATAAACTTGCGCTATTCAGCATACCTCATGATTGGGAGCTTTCGAGGTTCCCTGCTACAGAAGATCAAACTGCAGCGGCCTTAGCGTAATACGGAGAATTATAGAGAGAGCGGGGTGGCTCGCGGCTGTGTCGCTGCTATTGAGATTTAGGGTTTTTTCCATCTCTTGCTTATATATGGTGTAAAAGTTTCCACATCCATCAAAAGTTCAAAACTACGTAGTATTGAACATGTATTCATATATAGAAATTTATCATTATAATATTAAGAAAAGAAAACAATACTTAAGATGGTAGACATGTTACCCAGGCCCAACTCGAGTCTGACCTTATGGACCAGATTTGGACACTCATTTTTTTATTAAGTTCGGTCTAAGTTCAAACTCGTTGAAGATTTATAGGTCGGGTTTGATTTTTGTATAAAAGCATGAGCCCCGCGGATGAAGAATTTAAAATTTTATTTAGCATTTTTATACTTATAATGACGTTGGATATGGGGCTTACTAGAGTATAGTTGTACAAAGTTTGTGAAATGGTTAATTAGCTTTTTTGTTTCGCCCGGATAAGTTTGCAGGGCTTTGTTTTGTTTCTCTTTGTTGTATTTCTTCTACATTTTACTAGTGCAGTACCCGTGTGAAGCACGGATAGGTCATTTGTAATAAATATATCAATAATAAGTTTATTTTGTAATATATATATATATATATATATATATATATATATATATATATATATATATATATAAAGCTAAAAACATGTTATATCGTGTATCAAATTAAATTGCGAAAAAACCTCTTTATATACAACATTTGCAACTTCATCTGTTACTTGTCCATCATCATTGTAGACCACAATTTTCAAACCCTTTCTTTTTGTCACTTACGATAGAGCTACATAAAGTTGTCCATGTGTGGACACGGGTCTTTTAAGAAATAATCTCACATGAGAAAGCGATTGTCCTTCACTTTTATTAATAGTCATGGCAAATGACAGTGCAAATGAAAATTGCTTTCTTTGAAATTTGAAAGATAGTCGTGCATCAGATGGTGTTAATGTCATTATGGGGATGAACACTTTTTCTCCAGCCATATTTCCTGATATAATATTTGTTTCAATGACCTGATCTCCTAGTCTTGTGACAATCAATCTCATGTCATTACATAATTCTGATGTTTCATCTATATTCCTAAGTAGCATCACTGGCATACCCCTCCTTCAAAGTGATTGTGTGATTAGGAATACCTGAAGATTTGATATTATTTAAGATTTGATGCACGGATATGTCATTTGTAATCAGTCTATCAATAATAAATTTATTTTGTAATATACATTGAACATATACCATAGAAAATATTAAAGCTAAAAAAATATATTCTATTGTGTATCATTTTTAATTGCGGAAAACCTCTTTATATATAATATCCCAGTAGTCTGTATTTCTAAATTATAAAATATTGAAGTCAATCACTATTATTTAAAATACAGACACACAAATACAAAACTATAGAGTCATTTCCTATACTGCTGAAATTTAAAAATGTTCTTGCTCGTTGTTTACATCAAATCTCCATTTATTCTTAAAAATATTAATGTAGTTAATAAAAAATAACTTTTATAATTTAATTGTCGTTAACAAAACTATATTTATAGCATCCAAATTCATGAGAAATATTATTTTTTTGATTATGCTAAAAATAATTTATCCTAATTGTAATAGAGACAAAAAAAATAATCTAATATTTTTTAGCTAAATATTTTGTTAAAAAAATAAGAAATATGATTGTTTGCAAGTAAAATTTTAATTTTATTAATTTCAAAAGAAGGTCTAATTGAAGAAATCATATATACAAATTTAATGCATGAAAAAATATGGATAATAATGACTGAAACATTAACAAAAACTCGAATAATATATCCAGAATGGTAGAAATACATAAGCAATTAGATTTGATTACGAGAGAAAGACAAACGAAGTAGAAAAGGTAGTGAATAGTATTTCTGTGTTAAAAACAATAAGATGATCGACCTTATATAGGCCAAATAGTCCAACGTTGAAAGATAGTTAAGGAAAAAAAATCACTCGATATAAAAATCAATTTTTTTCTTAAATAATAATCTTTTGATTTCTTGTCAAGTATTTAATAAGGAAAAAATAGTCACATTAAATCTTAAATAAGATAATAATAAATAGAGTCATATTTTTTAAAATTTAATTTGTTGTTCTTGAGTAGAAAAATCTTTAGAATGAGGTCAGTTCCCTTTTTAAAATTTAATTTATTGTTCTTGATTTTATTTAATTTTATTGATTATAACCCTATTTAAGAAAAAAATTTCATATTTTAAACTTTAATTAATAATTAATTAAATACACAGATTTTTTAATATATTTAATTTGTGAAATTATCAACTGTGGATTTTTTGACTCATTATAATCATATTTAAGAATTTTAAACTTTAATTAATAATTAATTAAATACATGAATTTTTTGACAGATATAATTTGTGAAATTGTCAACTGTGAATTTTTTTTACTCATTATAATCCGATTTAAGAATTAATGTGACTCTTTTTTCCCTATCAAATATTTTATTATTAATATTACTAATACATTATTATTATTATAAGGGTAAAAAGGTCTTTTAGGACTTCTTTATTTTTATATATATACAGATAGTAAAACAAATTCATGTGCAGGTACAACTGAATTTCAATTTTTTTATAGTTTCTCATTATATAATTTGAGTTTTAGTTATATTTTGAAATTTTTATAATAAAAAATATATAACTTAATAAATGGGCCTACGGGCCGGGCTTGGGAATAACTTAATAAATCTGGCCCGAGACCGAAGTTTTAAAGTATGGGCTAGGTCGGGCTTGGGCTCATACATTTAGTGCAAAGTCTGATAAGGTCTGGCCCGGCCCGCCCGATGAACATCTCTACTTACGAGTTACGAGTTTTGACCATATTCATTAATTGTAAATGAATCCCAAGTAATCTAGTGGTTGAGACTAATCCATCCTTAAGCATCTATCAGGGATCGAACCTTGGAATGTGCATGGAGCAACCTTAAATTTTAGAGTCAGTCATATTACCGTTCAAGCCACCCGCAAATTGAAGATTGGCAGGGGCGAACGCAGAAGCTCACTTAAGGGGGACCAGAATTTAATAAACCGATCGATACTATTACGATAACAAATTTTAATCTCAACTAATAACAAAATAATTGATTGAAATAAATGAACAAGAAAAAACTTTATTGAAATTTTTTTTTACTATCTTTAGTTTAGTAAACATGGATCAACCTTTTAATGTAAGGACAAGAACAAGTAATATTTATTGAATGTTGTATTGAAAGTGTTGAAGATTTGAATGGCCTGGTTGGCCAGGGAAAAGCTCGAGAGGCACGTCTCACACAAGCAATGTCGGGATCGATTCCCTTGCAAAGCAAAGTAAACTTAAATTCAACCAACATTAAACTACGTGGTTTCTATCTTGTGGAAGGTTAAGTAAAAAAGTTGCAAGCAATGAAAATTGATCTACTACCTTCAGGTTAAGAGCCAGCCTCTCCACACTCTCAAACCATTTGAACAACCATCAATTATTGTGATTTTTAGTATTATTACAGAATTAATATTAAAAACTCACGCAGCCTGGGTCACTATTGAGCCTAATATAGGTCCGCCCCCTGAAGGTTAGGGATTAATCTAAAAGTATACATGATTTAAAGATACCATTTATAGTTGAGATCAATTTAAAATCACCTCGATAAAAAAAATATGGGTAAATATAATTATTAATTAATTATACAAGCAGATAATTGTCTCTCTTAACAAAATTAGAAATCTGTACATATAGTACATTATGGTTAGTTATTTTACTGTAGTAGTATACGCCAATTTAATAAGGTAAGTTAACGGGTAACTTATGAAAATATCCCTTATAAGTTATAAATTTATATATTTACCCTTATGAAAAATGTATATTTCGAACATATCCCAGTTAAGATTTTAATTTCATTATATACTCATTTCATTCAATTTTTCGTATCATTTTTCAGAAAAATTATATTTAAAAGTATAGTTTTGATATATCTTTTTCAGAACATATAAATTTAGTTGACTGGATTGGATCAACACTAATTATAATTTTCATATGATCATAAATTAAAATTAACTAAAATACATTTTCCCAAAATTTTCTATAATTCTATTATAATATTATTTTCATATAGCTATAAAATAATATTAACTAAATTACATTACTATAGTAATTATGTTATAGCTTATATATATTATTTTGCAAAGTTAACTAAAATATATAACTAAAAAGGTATAGTTTTAAGTTAAACCAAATTTTTTTTAAAAAAATAAAATGATCAAATTTTTATGTTTTTGTAAATATGTAACTATTTGAGACAATAGTGTGTATTTTCCTAGTTTTATTTCAGTCTTTCACCGTTTATCTCTTTTAACTTCACTATACTAATTAGAGAAATTTATTTAGGAATATAAATCGTCAGGTACTAAATAGAGTTAGACATTAGTCGAGATGTTAGAAATGCAATTTGATACCTGTTAGAAATGCAATTTGATACCTTAATGTTGGATTTGGTCTTGCAAGGGTTGCTATAGATTCTATGATAAATTATTTCAATTTTTTCTCAGAAAATCCAATATAATTAGGAATTCTTAATTATTAATGTTATTCTCAGCATTTTGTTCATTTTTTTTGAAGAATTTTAAAGAAGCTAGGTATTGAACCTAAGACCTCCCATCATTAATATTGAGTGGTGTATCAATTGAGTTATATCCAATTGATAACATTTTATTCATTTGATACGTCGTGTGTTCTTATATAGCATGCATTTAAATGGTTGTTAATAAATTTAACCCTTCATTTCAGCCAAACTCTTTTAGAATAGAACTATAATTCGAGGTAAAACAATGGGTCATTTTTTAATGAAAATAATAACAGAATCTAAGTGCACACCTAATTATCTCATCAATCAAGGTCACAATGTAGGCAATTGTAGTTAATTAATGTTTTAGGTCCTGTTCTTTTGTACTGTAATTTTCTAAATTGAACTGAACTGAACTTATTTCAGTATAAATTTATAACTATACATAATTAAACTGAACTGAATTATAGCCCCAAAGAACAGGATCGGCCTAAATAACCATTGTTATTTTAGATCAAAATAATTAGACCTAATTTTTTTTATCTTCCACCGGTAGAATGGAATACCACGTAGTCACACCATTTTTCACTTATTAGAAAGGCAACACATGGTAAAGTAAAGAGAACAATAAAAAGAAAACAACGAAAGCAACCAATAGGAAGAAGAAAAGGGATCTGACTTTTCAAATTTCCATCTCATAAGCCACATGTACCATTAATAACAGGTAATTAAGTTACAACTACTAATTGGTTCTCAGATGGGATTCCAAATTTGCAAATTAGGGCTAATTTATTATTTTAGGTAAATAATTATAACCTCCCTCAGATTTGATATAATACACTATTATCTTCTTGGGTTTTAAAAACCTAATTTATACTTTCCTATGCTTTGCATTTTCTCATTACTACCTCCCTATACTTTACTTTTATTATATTGTTAGGTCCCTTTATATGTTATTATGTCATTATTTTACGAAAAATTAACCGAAATATACATTTATAACAAAACTATTATTGTTGTGATATTTTTATATTTAATTTTCCTTTGATTTGTCCATTTTATGTATATCTTTTCTAACGCAATCATAAGACTGGAATGTAATAAAATGTCAACAAATTAGCAAAATAAACATCTTATTTATGAAATATCTTTAAAAATCAGTATATATGATCACAGGTTAAGCAAATATTATAAAAAAGTGTATGGAACATCAATAATTTTGAATGAAAATGGTTTACAATTGATAGAGGGATAGTAATGAGAAAACGCAAAACATAAAAAGATATAAATTAAATTTTTAAAACATAAAAGGTAGCAATATATTATATAAAACCTGAGGGGATTATAATTATTTACCCTATCATTTTACATATAATTGTTTTGTTGGTCTCAGTTTTCACGAAAACATTATACTTTTTATTCGGTTTACTAACAATGAATATTTTCCATTTATTATAAAGATTTATGAAATTTATTTTTATTATAAAAAATTTTAATATGATTGTCACAAGTCAAACATCATAGTTAAAGGTTCTTATGTATGCTGAATTGGGAAACATGCCAAACACAATGATATTTCCTTGATAATCTTTTACAATTTATTAAAATATAAGACTCCTTAAATAACCTAATTAAGAGAATTCAACATTTTTTTGACTTTATATTCAAATAGTTTAATTGGGCAAAACTTGGTCTCAGATCAAATTCAACCATTCCCTATTTTAGGATAATCCTTAAAATAGAGAATGAATATAGGAAATAATTGAATTCAACCATTCCTATATGGTATATTTTTATAGGGAACCATATTTTAAGGGATGAATATTATATATTATTTATTTTTACGTTTTATTTTTTTATTATTTTATTGATTGATTAGAATAAAAGTAATGTAAAAGTATTAATAAAATAATAATAAAATATTATTATTTTTAAAAAATATAATATAAAAAATAAAAATAAAAAAAATAATTAAAATAAAAATATTATAAATCCTTTAAAATAAAGTTTAAGAAATAAAAAATAAAAAATATGATTCAACTTACTCTTACCCCTAGAGAGCTCTAGTTGTAGATGAAATTATGATTACTTTGTGTTCTCTAGTTAATTCGATTTAGAGTTTTAATTTGAAAAAATGAAAAGAAAACAAGTACAGGATGAGACAAAATATTGGGGAAAAAAATGAGAGGATTAAGATGAGGGCAAACATAAAAAAAATTGTTGAAATGGAAACATATGTAATATCATCTTTTTTTTACCAATAAACAATGGTAATGGTTGAATTCAGCATAAGGTTAGACTGATTCAATGAATGAATTAGTAGTACTTAAGGTTTTGATTATATCAATTAAGTTCAGTTTGAGCTAATTAAATCAATAATGATGTTAAAATAAATAATCTATAGTTATATGTGAGTAATTGAATTCAAAGATAGAATTTCAAGTCTCCACCGACCTAGCTATTTAGTCAACTCTGAGTTGTTTTAGGTTGAGCTGTGTACTTAGTTCGCTGACTAACTACTGTTCACACAGCGCTAGATATTTAGATTTTATTTTAGCTGTGCATATTGTTTATTCATTTCGCTGAGTTACTTTCATTTTCAAACCCGTTGATCATTCCGTTTAAGGAAAAATGGAATCTTGCTTTTTGTCTTACAACTTTTACAGACATTAATAAAAGACGTCATACAAAAGACAAAAGGAATTAATGACGCGACAAAAACAAAAGCCCAGTGTAGATAAAAGATAAAGTTTGTCTAGAGAAAAGCTGCGAGAAGACAAAGTCAATTTGGATTGAAGCAGCGCGTATCTCCTGCAAATGCGTGACTCTGCAAGTTTGTCAGATTATCGGAAGGAATGAGAAGATGACACGTAGCAAGTCAGCGCAAGTTATCTTTAACGGAAGACTGGCATCAAACGACAAAGATTCAAATTTGAAGCTCTAATTCAATCTATTTCTTAATGGATTGATTTCTGTCTCTCAAAGGTGTGATTCTATCTCCCAATGGATTGATTTAAAGAAGCAACGGGTGGATAGCTGAGCTGGCAAATTGCAGAAGATGCCAAGGCAAGTTCAACGACTACATTCCAGATTTCAATTATAAAAGAAGCAAGAAGGCAAGCATTAGAACTAGATGAACACACCTGAATTTCGAAGAAGCCAAAAACTTTATCAATTTTCAAGCTTTAAAGAAATTCAATCAAGAAAGCACTACTCAGCGAGAATCTACTATGCAACAAGAGAGAATATAATAGATTAATAGAGTTGTAATACTTGATTATTATGACTAGATCAACGTTTCTATAAGTTGAATCCAACCCTTGTTTAGAATATGTTGAGTTGTTGGTAAAAGAGGGTATTCTACTCAGCGAGTGAGTGATTACAGTGAGGAGGGTACTCAGTTGTAATTGGGACACTCTGTGAAAGGCTTCTCTACCTAGGATAAAGGAGTTAAGATTAGTGTATTAGGGCAAAGACGCTCTCTTGGGACTGGGTGTAAGCATATGTTGCCGAACCAGTATAAAATCTCTGTGTCATTTACTTTGTGTTGAAGTTTTTGTCAGTTTTTGTTTAGCCCGTTGACCTACTCAGCGAGGATCTTTTAATCGAGAAAAAGTTACCTGATTTAATCTAGCTAGTCATTCACCCCCCTTTGACTCACTAAGTGTATGCATAAGGATCAACAAGTGGTATTAGAGCAAGTTATCATTCTAAAGATCTTACAATCTTTAGATAAAGACCATGACATATAAAGGAGGAGAATCTAGTGGAAAGGCCCAAGCATACATTCTTCCTGAAGGAATGTCAGTCACTAGGCCTCCCATGTTTAATGGAGAGTACTACACTTACTAGAAGAACAAGATGAAGAATTTCATCCTGTCTCAAAGAATGTTTGCCTGGTTAGCCATTGATGAAGGGCCATTTGTTCCATCTATTATGAAGGATGGAGTGAGAGTTGAGAAGTACTCTGATTAGTGGGATAACCAAGACTTGAACAGACTTAAGGAAAATGCAGTTGCTATCAACTATCTTCACTGTGCTCTTGATGCAACTGAGTTAAATTGAGTATCAGGATGTGAAACTACTAAAGAGATCTGGAAGAAGTTGGAAGTAACCTATTAAGGAAGTGACAAGGTCAAGGAATCCAAGATTAACATTCTCATAAAGGATTATGAAATGTTTCATATACAACCCAAGGAAGATATCTCTAACATGAATACTAGATTCATGAACATTGTTAATGAGCTAAAGAGACTTAGCAAGAACTTCACTGAAGAGGAGACTAGCAAGAAAATTCTGAGAAGTCTGACATAGGAGTGAGATGTAAAGAAGAGTGATATTGAAGAAGCTCATGAATTGAAGACTTACAAGTTTGATGAACTGATGGGAACTCTACTGACTTATGAGATGCCACTCAAATAATATGAGGATGAGTCTAAGAAGTTCAAGCATAAGGAAAGAGAAAGCTCCAGCAGGGCTGTTGTTCTAAAAGTTGATGATTCCTTAGAAGAAGAATATACAGAGGAAAGAAAGGAAAAGATAGCTTTGATGACCAAGAACTTCAGAAGGTTCTTGAGGAAAAATATAAATTTTCAGAGGTTCAAAAAGCCCAACCAGTATAAGAAAGGTGCTTATAAAAGACCATGCAAAGAGCATAATAAAGATATCAAATATTTTGAATGTGGTGAGAAGGGATACATTCAGTTCAGCTGTCCTAAAGCCAAGAAGGACAAGTTCAAGAAGAAGAGAGATAAGAAGGCTCTTGCTGCAACATGGAGTGACTCTAAGAAGGAATCATCTTCTTCTAATAAGGAGCCACAAGACTCAGAAAATGTGTGTCTTATGGTCATTGATGACCAGCCTAATGGAAATGCAATATCAGCTGACCAACCAACAACTTCCGCTGCTAACCAGCTAGTTGATAGGAGAAAAGACAAAGGAAAAACTATGAGGTAAATTCTGAACACCCTTTGTCATCAAATGAAATTTCTATAGTACTTAATGATGTTGTTAATATGACTAAGAAGTCAGCCAAGTATATCAAAGTACATTAGAGGAGGTGTGATGATATAGAGGACTGTAATTCCTCTACCTCATTTGACATCTTATACCATATGGAAAAAGCAGAGTACCATGAAGGATATAATAGCAAGCTCATTAAGCAAATAAATGAGCTAGTTGCTGAATTAATAGCTTTAAAAAAGGTGCGGGTCCCTCATCAACGAAACAAAATTACTCAGAGTAACCACACTCACCACTTTAAGAAGGTTTCTCAAAAGAGTAAAATGATCAGGCACAATCCTCAGGCTGCATGTAGTTTTTATGGTAAATTAGGACATGAAACTAACATGTGTAGACACAAAAATGGTTACTATGATGAGCATGACTGGTCTAGGATTAACACCACTAATAAGGGAGGACCCAGCCAACTAAAGGCATGGGTACCAAAGAAAACTTAATTGTTTTGTAGGTGAGCCTGAGATCCACTAATAAGAGCAGAATGTGGTATTTAGATAGTGGATGCTTGAGGCATATGACAAGTGATGAAAGTCAATTCATCATATTAGAGCGAAAGAGGAATGAAAGTGTCAGTTTTGGAGACAACCAAAAGGGAAAGATTGTTGGCAATGGCGCTGTGAAAGTCAAGCCTTCAATTAAAAATGTGTCTCTAGTGAAAGGTCTAAAGTTCAACTTGCTAAGCGTTGCTCAGCTATGTGACAAAGGCAAGAAAATGATTTTTTACTCAACGGGCTGCTCAGTCAGTGATGGTAACTCTGACCAAACGATTCTTTATGCTCTTAGAATTAATAATGTTTATATGATTGATTTATCTCCTGGCTCCAATGATATATGCTTAGTTTCTAAGGAGGAAAACTTATGGCTATGGCATAGAGGGTGAGAACATATCTGTTGGATATGATGTATGCCTTTAAGGCAATTAGGGCAATATATCTTAATTATATAATAGTACGAATATTTTATTTGATCAATAAAGGCATTTAATTTTTTATTTTATGTTGATGTGCTTGTATATATATTATGGCTGGTTAAATATATTCATTGATGTATGTATACAAAAGTCCTTGACATATCATAGCATGAAGTCAGAGAAATTATAGTTGGACTACATTTAGTGAGACATGCTTCATATGTAATTATGATTATGTCTAAACTATCCCTAGTCATAGTTTCATCAAGAAAGGATATTGATGAAGCAGAAAGACTAGCATGTGGTCAACTTTCTTGGAAAGGGTCCAAGTAGTTAATCTCCTAAGGACTGAAGGTGGTGCCTTAAGTTTGCACATGGATATATCTGGGAGATATATTGGAGACCGTAGTAAGATAAACACTTGGTATATATATCAACGTGTTAGTGTTTATCTTCATGCAATAAGCTTTGTGGATATCCTCATACTTGAAATACGGGTTACCTTGTGAGGTACTATTACTATACTTTGGGTCATTGCTACACACTCATTAATTTAGGGTGTTACTGGTATAGTGATGATAACACGTTGGTAAGCTGAGTAGTTGGAAAGAATCCATCGCTCCGGATATATTAAAGAGTTATACCTAGCCGCTTGTTGAAGTGTTGATTGCCATAAACCTCTGATCAGAGAATGTGTTTGATAGAAACAGTTTCTAGTCAAACACACTATAGTAAAAGGCAATATACTTCGGTAACAAGTTAATAATTAGGATAGCTTGGAGTAACCTCGCTATTAGTGGGTTAACACTTTAATCTAACCCTATAAACCAGATGGTACTAATATTAAAGAATGGAAGGAGTTCATCGCATTGGATAACTATTGCATTAACTGGGATTAAATCATAAAGCATAAATGACATTCCGAGTAATGGGGGGTGGTAGACCCTTGCTAGAGGCGTACTATAGTCGTTTAAGGTAATCGAGTTCTATTCCCGGTCTAGAACCTCGACCCAATGGTTCCATTAGAACAAGGGTTGGTTAAGCCTTAACAACTCAATACTTTGGGATCCTACAAGGTCACACACATTGGACCTTCATCGGACTAAGTAAAGAACTAATAGATTTATTCTATTACAAAAATATTATATAAATAATAATTGGATTATTATTTAACTGGTTAGAAATGATTAGACCATTTTGGATGAACCAAGGAATTTATTTTTGATCGGTAACTAATTTATTAAGGTCATAAAATTAATATTTATTTGAAAATGAATTAAAGGGAATTTTTCTGAATGGGTAGGACCCGGTAGAAAAATTGTTAGACAATTTTTAACTGGGAAATGGGCTGCGGGATTCACGATGCACCCGGTGTGCAAAATCCCATACCGTGGGCTCGCAAGTGCCGTAGTGCGGCACTTACAGAGGCCCACGAGGCTGGGCTCGCTAGCGCTGCCTTTGGCAGCGCTGGTCTTGCCCAGCGCGAGATATCTCGCAAGCTAGGCTTGTGAGAAATCTCACAAGCCCGGCTTGCGAGAAATCTCATAAGCCCGGCTTGCGAGATGCACAGCGTGCTCCATACGCTGTGTACACGGGTTGAGCCCATGGGGCTCCAAGGCCCATGGGTCAAACCCGCATGTATCAGAAGTGGGAAAGCAAAATTGCTTCCCTATGCCTATAAATAGGCACCATAGTCCACTCTTTTCAATTGCACCAAAGCTCAAAGCTAAATCCTAAGTAGAGATTCGCAAAGATTAATCTCTTGGGTAATTGAGCAGGTTCTTTTTGAGGAGTTTGAATTTATTCGAGCACCTCTAGTCTATATTTTTTGGGTGGGGCTTCTGGAGTGCTCTAGCAACTACTCGAGGCACCTTAGTTCTTACTCTTTGGGAGGTTTTGGTTGGTGGGGTTCGTGTGGATACTCATAGAGGCTATCCTACACTTAGAGGTTTGTGCAAGAAGGTTCTGCTAAAGCACGCTTCAACTGGTAAGTTTTCTTTCTTTCTCTTTTTATTATTAGGTCTTTTTCTTCAAGCGTTTTTAGACTTAATAATATGCTTAGGTTGTTTTGCATCATTTGTTTATTTTTTGCTTAGGTTATAGCTTAGAGTTATAACATGCTTACGTTATAGCTTAGAGTTATAGCATGCTTAGTATTAAATACATGTGCTAGGATATAATTTAGAATTATGGTATGCCTAGCCCTTTGTATGCTAACCTAGGTAAAAAATTATTTAGTTATGACTTTATTTAATTTATATGCAACTAATAGGAGTTCCTGGGGATAGGGACAACATTTTGAATTTTCGCTATGCCTGTTATACATGTTCAATCTGACTATCAATTCCCAACAGTGGTATCAGAGCATGCGTATTTAGTGCATAATTAAGTTAGAAGCGAACTGAATATTATTTTCTATTTGAAATGATTATTGTTTATTTAATTGTTTGGAATAATATATATGAACTTCTGCTTTTCATTTCAAGGTTAGAACATGGTTTTGAATAATTTTGAATAAGCCTGCTCAACTTACTCAAATTATACAAGTTTCAATAAATTATGTAATTTACATGGGTTATAGATGCTTCCAATTTACATGAGTTGGAAGAACGAAATTTATTAGTTCACGAGAATCCATTGGTCTTCGAGTTTGTGCCCGTATTTGTTCTGGCTAAGGATTGGACTTGGTGTCTACTCACTTCAAGGGCACCTCTCCTACCTGGGAACCTATATCGGTGCAGCTTGAATTGATCAACCGGGGATTAAATATGGACTAATTTATTTTTAGTATATAAGATGGTGCTTGTATATGTTTCTATAACAAATTAAAAATTAAATTTATTGAATAAAAGCTTAAAGGAAATGCAATATAAATATAACAAATAAAAGTGTTAATTATTTTGCATATAATCTAGGTTGATGTAATAATTATAATAAAGAGCTTGAACCTACCTAAGGTTGGACCTTATAAATTAATTCTAAAATTTCCTGAATTAATAAAAGTTATTATAAATATGTCCATTTGATAAAATCCTAGATTGGGTGAGACGTTTAACACCAATAAAATTCTAAAGTAAATATATTAAGGCAAGTTATAGTCTTCCTTACTCAAAATTATAATACGGTCTCTTTAGGCTATCAAAGTGCTACGCAAAGTGTTCCTTCTAGTCCACATTGATTGGTTGTAAATTTTGGGATAGGGTCTGCCTTAACGGAACTGGGGTAGTCCACCATAAAATTGGGGGCTAGGCTCAGGTCTGAGACATGTTCAAGGAGATGCTAAAATAAGAGCACACGTACCTTGGGTTTAGGGAACTTGAATGAATTAGCAATTGCATACAATGCAAATGAAATGAGATTCCAACTAAAACTTTCTATTGTGACTTGACTCATAAAATTAGGAGTTATAATAAACTAGTTATAGATGTTACCTACTAAGAAATTTAGCTGGGCTAAAATTCCTGAATTCAATAGAATGGGCTATTGTAAATTTCAAAGAAAATAGTAGGACATTTGTATTTAATTAAAAGACCTTATATTAAATGCATGTACTTAAACTAATATCTAAACTCTTTTTCTTATCTTATATCTTAGGTTGAAAATGACTTCCAACGTTAATCTCTGTATGTTACTTGACACCAAACTGAATGGCTCAAACTTTTCTGATTGGTTTCGAGCTATGAGAATTATTCTCAGATCCAAGTGAATTGCCTATATTCTAAGTGAAAATTTCCCTGTTGAACCTAATGTTGAGGATCATGTAGAACATGAGGCCTGATTGAAGCACAAGAAAGATCGTGAGCCTGCCATATGTATCATGTTGGGGTCTATGAATCCTGAGCTTCAGAAACAACATGAGAACATGCCCTTAGAGGATATGGTTCTCCATCTTAAAGAGGTCTTTTCGGAGGGGGAAAGGACAGAGAGATATAAGACCTCCAAGCTCCTTTTCGAAACCAAGATACAGGCTGGCACCTCTGCCTCTCAGCATGTACTGAAACTCTTGGGATACCTTGAGAAGCTGAATCAATTGGGATTTGAGATGAATCATTACTTGAGCATTGATCTGTTGTTGATGTCCTTGACAGATAGTTACTCAGGCTTTGTAGCTAACTATTACATGAACAAGATTAATTCTACTATCCCTGAATTAATCAACATGCTGAAAACAGTAGATACTCAGATCAAGAAAGATCAGAAACCTCTACTGTTGGTTGAGAAAGGCAAGGCTTCTAAGAAGAAGAAGCAGGCACTGGGTGCCAAGAAAAGAATCAGTAAAAAGAAGAAAGAAAAGAAGACATCTAAGTATGTCTGCTTCCAGTGTGGGAAACTGGGACATTGGAAGAGGGATTACAAAGCTCCTTCTTTGATCATTTGAAGAAGAAGCCTGCAGAGGCATCTACTTCAGGTATGTTTATAATTGAAAACTTTGCTACTTTTCCTCATGAATCCACTTGGGTATTAGATACTGGTTGTGGTTCTTATATCTGCACTTCTGTGCAGGGACTAAGGAATAGTAGAAAATTTGCAAAAGGGGAGATAGACCTGCGTGTGGGCAATGGAGCCAGAGTTGTTGCATTAGCTATAGGAAGCTTTAATCTTATTTTGCCAAGTAGACTAGTTTTAGTTTTGAATAATTGTTACTACATTGTGAGTGTTACTAAGAATATTGTATCTGTATAGAAGGATTTGAAATTTTATTTTTAAATAATAATTGTCAGATTCGTTTGAATAATGTTCTTTATGGTTATGGGATGTTAAATGGTGGCATTTATATTCTTCATACTAAAACAGAAGTTTTTAATATAAACAATGTGAAAAAAAGTTAAATTAGATAATGAGAATTCCTTCTACTTATGGCATTGTCGTTTAGGCCACATAAACAAAGATCGCCTAACCAAGTTGCATAAACGTGGAGACTTGGGCCCAATAGACTTGGAGTCTTATGGTGATTGCGAACCTTGTTTAAGAGGAAAAATGACAAAGTTACCCTTTCAAGGAAAGGGTGAACGGGCCACAAGTACATTGGAACTTATACATACTAATGTGTGTGGTCCAATGAGTGTTCAGGCACTACGAGGATACTCCTACTTCATAACGTTTATTGATGATTATTCATGATATGGTTATTTGTACTTAATGAAGCACAAGTCTGAAAGTTTTGAAAAGTTCAAACTATTCAGAGCTGAAGTAGAGAAACAATTTGAGAAAAGTATTAAAACACTTTGATCGGATCGAGGTAGAGAATACTTAAGTCAGGAGTTTCAGGATTATCTAAAGGAAAACGGGATAGTTCCCCAATGGACCCCTCTATATACACCCCAACATAATGGAGTGTCAGAAAGAAGGAATCAAACTTTATTGGTAATGGTTCGGTCCATGATGAGCCATGCAGATCTTAGTAAATCCTTTTGGGGATATGCACTAGAGAGCGCTGTTTATGTTTTAAACAGAGTGCCCTCTAAATCAGTTGATTTTACACCTTATGAAAGATGGTGTAATAAAAAGCCATCACTACGTCACTTAAGGGTATGGGGCTATCCTGCTATGGTAAAGAGGATAACGTCAGATAAGCTAAACGATAAATCTGACAAGTGTTTGTTCATTGGATATCCAAAGGAAACAATTGGATATATGTTTTACCGACCTGAAGCACAAAAGGTATTTGTGTCTCAAAATGCTCACTTTTTGGAAAAGGAACACTTACTTACAAAAGTTAGTAAGAGCAATATTGAAATGGAAGTTCAAGAGGAAGAAATAGACACTCAACTAATTGACCCCGTTCTAGATACACAAGAAAGTGAGATCTAAGAACAGCCTGTCAAAACACAAACATTGCGAAGATCAGGTCATGTTCATAAAGGTCCCGATAGATATGGTTTTATCATAACTGATGATAAAGAACTATATCTCATGGAGGATGATGAACCAAGGACATGTGATGAGGCAATAAAAAGCTCAGATTCTGATAAATGACTAAAAGCCATAAAATCAGAATTGGATTCCATGTATGAGAACCAAGTTTGGAATTTGGTTGATGCACCGCAAAAGGTTAGACCAATTAGGTGCAAATGGGTCTTTAAGAAGAAGACTGACATGGACGGTAATGTAATTAACTATAAAGCAAGGTTGGTTACGAAAGGTCATAGTCAACGTGAAGGTATCGACTATGATGAAACTTTCTCACTGGTAGCCATGATTAAATCCATAAGGATACTCCTCTCCATTGCTGCTTATTACGATTATGAGATCTAGCAGATGGATGTTAAAATAGCATTCCTAAATGGGGATTTAGACTGGGATGTGTATATGACACAACCTGAGGGTTTTACATCTCATAATGCCTCAAAGGTATGCAAGCTACAAAGATTCATTTATGGACTTAAGCAGGCATCTAGGAGTTGGAATATAAGGTTTGATCAGACAATCTGTGAACTAGATTTCTATCCAAACGTTAATGAGCCTTGTGTTTACAAGAAGGTTAGTCAGATTGCAGTCGTTTTCTTAGTATTGTATGACGATGACATTCTACTAATAGGAAATGATATTTCTCTTCTTCAAATAAATATTTATTTGAAAAGGATTTAAAGGGAAATTTTTCGAATGGGTAGGACCCGGTATTCGAAAAATTGTTAGATAATTTTTGACTGTAAAATGGGCTGCGGGATTTGCAACACACCTAGTGCATGAAATCCTACACAGTGGGCTTCCTAGTGCTACCTTTGGTAGCGTTGGGCTTCCCTAGCGTGAGATATGTCGGAAGCTAGGCTTGCGAGATGCATAGCATGCTCCGCACGCGGGTTGAGCCCATGGGGCTCCAAGCCTCGTGGGTCAAACCCGTGTGTGGGATGTGCTACATCGAAAGAGGGGAAGCAAAATTGCTTCCCCAAGCCTATAAATAGGCACCCTAGTCCACCTTTTTCAATTGCATGAAAGATCAAAGCTAAATCCGTAGTTGAGATTCACAAAGATTAATCTCTCGGGCAATTGAGCAAGTTCTTTTTTAGGAGCTTGAATTTATTCAATCACCTCGAGTCTATATTTTCGGGTTGGGCTTTTAGAGTAGTCTAGCAACTACTCGAGGCTCCTTAGTTCTTCCTCTTTTCGAGGTTTTGGTTGGTGGGGTTCGTGTGGATACTCATAGAGGCTATCCTACGCTCGGAGGCTTGTGCAAGAAGGTTTTTCTAAAGCACGCTTCAACTGGTAAGTTTTCTTTCTTTCTCGTTTTATTATTAGGTCTTTTTCTTTAAGCATTTTTAGACTTAATAATATGCTTAGGTTGTTTTGCATGCTTAGTTTATTTTATGCTTAGGTTATAGCTTAGAGTTATAACATGCTTAGGTTATAGCTTAGTGTTATAACATGCTTAGGTTATAGCTTAGAGTTATAACATGCTTAGTATAAAATAAATGTGCTAGGATATAATTTAGAATTATGGTATGCCTAGCCCTTTGCATGATAACCTAGGTAGAGAATTATTTAGTTAAGGCTTTACTTAATTTATATGCAACTAATAAGAGTTCCTAGGGATAGGGATAAAATGTTGAATTTCCGCCATGCCTGTTATGCATGTTCAATCTGACTATCAGTTCCCAACAATATCAATATGACCAATCTGTCCAAATTAGCCAGAAATGTACTTGTTGAGAGTTTACCTAATCTAGCCTTTGAAAAAGATAGACTTTACTTAGCATGCCAACTTAGGAAATAATTTATAAAGACCTTTAAATCATTAGCTTATATATCTTCTTCTCATTCCCTTGATCTTCTACACATGGATTTGTTTGGGCTTGTATTGCCAACTAGTTTAGGTGGAATGAAATGCACCCTTGTGATTGTAAATGATCTGGCCAGGTTCACTTGGATTTTCTTGCTTGCAAGCAAAGATGAAACATTTGAATTATTCTCTAGGTTGGCTACCCGGATCATGAATGAAAAAGACCTTAAAAGTAATAGAATCTGCAGTAACCATGGAAGACAATTTGAAAACAGGCAGTTTGAGGAATTCTATTCCAAACATGGTATTGACCATAATTTTTCTGCCCCTCATACACCTCAGCAGAATGGGGTTGTTGAGAGAAGGAATTGCACAATTGCAGAGATGGCTCATTCTATGCTGAGTGATGACAACCTACCAAAGTGTTTTTAGGGAGAAGTTGTTAACACAACTTGTTATATTCTAAATAAGGTTTTAATTCGCCCAGTTTTGAACAAAACTCCTTATGGACTTTGGAAGGGGAAGAAGCCTAAGGTTGATCATCTCAAGGCCTTTAGTTGTAGATGCTTCATATTAAATACTAAGGACCAATTGGCTAAATTTAATCCCAAGGCTGATGAAGGAATCTTTCTAGGTTATTCGACACATAGTAGGGCATACAGAGTGTATGTCAAGAGAACTAACACTTTAGAGGAGTCTATGCATGTAGATTTTGATGAAACTGACAATGCAAGTAGAGAAGCCAATGATGATGAAAGGTAACAAGATCAAGTCAGTGGATTAGTTAGTCAGTCTATTGTAATTCTTGATCTAATTCCAGAAAAAGAAGATTATGAAGTTAACTTGGATCAATCCATCAACTTTGGTGATGATAATGATGCTCAACCAACGTCAGTAACTCAAAAAGCTGATCCTGATCTATCATCAGAGCAAGAAGAGATCACCCAATTAAGAAGATCATTAATAGTGTGTAAATCTAGTGTTGACCAGAGGTCAGTTGAACAGAATGATGAGCCACTCAGCTTTTTTCTCATTGATTGAATCCAAGAAGTTTGAAGATGCTGAGTTTGATGATAACTAGATGATTGCAATGCAAGAAGAGCTAGACCAATTCAGAAGAAATGAAGTTTGGGATTTGGTGGAAAAACCCAAAGGCAAGTCAATCATTAGCACCAAATGGGTTTTCAAGAACAAGCTAGATGAAGTTGGTAATATTGTTAAAAATAAGGCCAGATTAGTTGCTCAAGGCTACAATCAATAAGAAGGGATTGACTATGGTGAAACCTTTGCACCAGTAGCTAAACTTGTAGCCATAAGAATTTTGTGTGCTTTTGCATCCCATATGAACTTCAATTTATTTCAAATGGATGTTAAGAGTGCATTTCTTAATGGTTATATTCAAAAGGAATTCTATGTTAGACAACCCCCAGGCTTTGAAGATCCAAAGTATCCATATCATGTCTTCAAGTTAAAGAAGGCTCTTTATGGATTGAAGCAAGCTCTAAAAGCTTGGTATGAAAGACTGAATACCTTTTTACTCAGCAAAGGTTATGTCAGAGGAAGGGCAAATACAACCCTTTTCATCAAGAGAACACATCAAGATGTGTTGCTAGTCCAAATCTATGTTGATGATGGAGCAACTGATGAAAAGCTATGCAAAGAATTCGGCTAGCAGATGAAGAAAGAGTTTGAAATGCCAATGATGGGAGAGCTTAATTTATTTCTTAGTCTACAAATCAAGCGAGGTGATGATGGAATTTTCATCAGTGAAGGAAAGTATACCAATGAAGTACTCAATAAGTTTGACATGGATAAAGCACAGCCAATGTCAACACCCATGGCCACTGATACTATTCTGAGTAAAGATGAGGAAGGTATACTAGTAAAGAGTAACGTCTGCAGTGGTATCATTGGTTCTCTACTTTACTTAACTGCTAGTAGGCCTGACATTCGATATGTTGTATGTTATGGTGCCTGATATCAAGCTGACCCCTGAGAGTCTCACTTAGCTTTTGTTAAGAGAATCCTCAGGTATTTGCTAGGTTCTATTGATGCAGGTTTATGGTATCCGAGTAATGTAGATTTCACTCTGAAAGAATACACTGATACTGACTATGGAAGAGACAAATTAGAAAGGAAAAGCACCACTGGAGGATGTCATTTACTTGGCGATTGTCTAGTCACATGGTAAAGCAAGAAGCAAACTTTTGCAGCTTTGAGTATAGCTGAGGCTGAGTATATGGCTGTAGGAAGTTATATAGCACAACTGCTATAGATTAATCAACAATTAGAAGATTATGGTATAAAGTCTAAGTGCCTTGAAGTCATGTATGACAACAAGAGTATAATAGACCTATCCAAAAATCTAATTCAATATAGCAGGATGAAGCATGTCAACATTAGAAATCACTTCATAAGGGATCATGTGCTAAAGAGAGAAGTCAAGCTGACTTACATCCCCACTGAAGAATAGCGAGCTAACATATTCAAAAAGCCCATTGGAAAGGATCAATTCAACACTCTAAGAGAATTAATCGGAATGTCCAATCCAATTTGAAGAAATATGGTTCCCTGCTGACCTATTCTAGAGCTAAACTATCTTTCATTCTAAGCTCTTATGAATTAGGTTAAGTATTTTTTCTTTGCGCTTGAATTTTGGACATGCCATTAAAACTATCACTGGTTTCTTTTCAAATTTAAACTTGATAGAAACAGTAGCAAGTTTTAAAAATAATCCACATTCAACCATTTATATTCTGTGAATTATATCATCATTAATGATAGGTAACCATTGATCAATCTCACTGTTCAAATACAATCATTGCTTGTGAAATATACACGTAAGCTTTGCAGATTAAAGTAAAGAGTTTTTTCTATTTAAGGAGAGACAAAGAAGAAGAAAAGTTTACTTTAACCAAATTTCTTCTACAATCTTCTTCTTAAATCCCTAATTCTCTAATTCTTGTTCAAAGCTATTGAAATGGAAAGCTCTTCAGGAAAATCAACCAAACCTAATTCTCAAGAACCCTTGTTCGTCAGATACAAGGAGGATAATTTTCGGATCACAACGTAAGATCATTTAGTGCAATTTGCTATCAGTCACAAGGAGATTGAAGAAGTACTCATTCTGGCAGGAACTACCTACTCTCCAACTAAATGGGCAACGAAGGAAGGCCCAATAGTTGATGATCTTATTACTGTAGATGTGTTGAGTTTTTTAGTGACGACCACTTTGGAAAGTGGACTCATCAACATCATTTCAGACGATTGTATGAACTACCAAGTGGATGCTATGAGCAAATTGTGAAGAGATTCTTCCATGGCATTCATATAGTTAAAGGCTGTAACAATGTGTTTGTGACAACTGTGATGGAAAGAAAAGTGTATATAACTCCCAAGCTCATTGCTAATCTTTTTGGAATGAGGCTTAGAGGGCTCAGGATAAGAGCAGTTGGAGATGAGGAGTTTTTTAATATCCCAGTTGATTATGAAGTTCCAGCTGACTATAAAGCTGGAGAACTAATATCTCTATTTTCAAAGAAAGGCAAGCAAGAGCATGAACTGGTAACTAAAGTGTTGCTACCTAAAACATGCTTAATTGGAAGCTTTTAAAAGTTTGAGAGAATTTTTATATATACCATCACTGAAGGCATGTACATCAACTGGCAATTAGCCATACTCTACATATTTCTCAAAGTTTCAAGGCACATGGTGTATGGGCACTTGGTTATGGAAATTTGTAGGGCTTATTAGCTTGATCTAGAAGGCTGGACATTCAAGAACAATGTTAAGTACAAGGTGATTGAGTCTAGAGTACTCAGCAATGCCCATTTCCATAATATCCACTGTGAGGACAAGTCCAAGCCTGGAAAGTATATAAGGCTCAAGAAGGAAGAAGTCAGAGTAAAGGATCTAAAGGATACTATAAAGTTGAAGCCTATTGATCCTAAGGATGAAGATTAAAACCTTGAGGCATTTATGGCTAAAGAACTGGAGAGGATCACTAAGCTCAAGGAGCAAAAAGGAGGAAAACCTGAGGCAAGAAAGGGAGAGAAGAAGGAGATTAAGAAAGACTCCAAGAAGGAAGCAAAGAGAGCAAGCTCAGCCAGCTCTCACCTAGTGGATGTTCCTATTCCTAAAAAGTCTAGATTTTCTAAAGGGATAAAAGCTGTAAGTTCTGGTCAGTTGACTGCCAAGGAAATAGAGGAGGAGAAGATTGCTAAAACTAAACTAAAGGAAGATATGCCCTTGAAGAGGTTGAAGAAAAGATAAGTTGATGATGTAGGTCTTGACTTAGGAAAAGATGAAGGACATGTAGCTTCATCAATACCTGTACTTATAGTTGGTCAACCGAGGAAGAAGTTTATAGCCAAGAAGCTGTTTGGTATAGTCCAGAATCTAGAAGAGGCTGAGAAAATGAAAGCCACTAAGGCAGAGAGGATCAGAAAAAGGGAAGAGGATCTTGGAAAAGAAATAAGGAAGAGATCTAAGGAATCTAGTGCTAAGGCAAAAGCTGACAACAGTAGCTTATGAGAAAGCAATAGCTAATCTTCTTGAGAAGTCAATTCTAAAGGCTGTCAATGAAATGATTGGAGCTCTGGACAGAACTGAAAGTGAAGAAGAGCAGGGAGAGGATGAAGAAACTAAGATAGTTAACTCAGTTGAATTTACAATTGGAGAGCAAGAAGATGGAGACCAACAGGTTATTGATCTAACTACTAAGAGTGCTAAGGAGGAGAAAAGAGAGAAGAGGAGGAGAATTTTCAAGAAGATGAAAGTGTTAATAGATGAAGATAAAAGAGATTTTAAGGATAAGGAGGAGGACGTAGTTATGGTAGTTAAGCAAGGAGCTCAGCTAGCTGAGCTGTCATCTATAGCTTAAGCCAGTGAGAAAATTATTGAAGGTACTGAAGTAAAGGAGGCTGAGAAGCAGCCTGAAGAATCATTCCTTTTCTTAACCTTTCTATACAACCACCCCTTTAACCAACACCCATTTCCATACAACCTCTCACCATTCCTAAAATTCAACCACCATCCACCTCACACTCTGATCAATCCAACACCTCCACTTCTAACCAAAAAGCTAATCCTGAAATCATTCCATTACTCTCCCTACTTGGGTCTCCTGTGCATGAACCATTTCTTTTGAAAGGACCGGTTCTTAGACGTCCAACCATTGAGGAGATCCACAATGAACAACCACCACCTCAACCTCAACCCAAATTCAATCCCAAGCTAATCTTCTTAGAAAGATTAGGAGGATAAGAAGAGAAAGATATCCAACACTTAGGATAGATGAGGAGATAGATATTGAAATAGCTAAATCTATACTGTCTGAGGAGGTGATGAGGAGACTTGCCAGGGCTAGAGAGCCAGTGCAAGGGTTTATGGATACTGTTGAGGAGATGCAAGGTCATTTATAGTTAGTTCCTACTCAGTTCTCACTGGTAAAAGCAATTGTATCATATACTTTGCCAATTCTTTCTATTGCAGGCGGGAAAGCTAACTACTTGAAGATAGAGGTCTCTGAGCTCAAGAATAGGCTGGAGAAGATCTATGAGAGTAATAACAGAGTTATCAATGAAGAAAGAGGTTTTAAGAACTCTTTAATTGACAAGTTCAATCTAGTTTTGCAGGGATTACATGTTGTCCTATATGGTACAACATCTTGAGCAATAAGAATGATGCAAACACAACCAAACTGGATATATTGACCAATTCTGTTGATGCGCTGGCAACTACTTTCAAGCAAAATCAAGGCAACTCCAATGAACTCAAGCATGTGAAGGAAGAGTTATTGGAGGGAGTTAAGGCCTCGGAGAATAAAATCATGGCTGCGCTAAAAAGATTAAACATATCTGATGCATTAAGTAGCGACATTATGATGTCAGAAGTTGAATAAGAACCATCTTTGCACTAAAAGCTTGGTCACATTCATGATCAAATCACTTTTATTCATGTTGATGTCTTCAAAGATGGTCAGGCTCTTGATCAGGTACATAAGCAAGTGTCTTCTCACATTCGAAGCACTTCCATGATTGAAAGATTACTGCATGAATCAAACCAAGCGAAAGCATTAGCCAGTCTCACCTAGATTTCCAAGGAAGGGCTGAACACACAATTTTAAGTCAATTAATCCCAGTCTCGCGCCCTAGTGGCACTCTTCTCATGTCTTAGAGAATAGGACTTCATTATGAGTTGCTAGTTCAGAATTTTGCTACCAACATCTATAGCGATCTTAGTCTCTTTGAGGATTCTTTAGGCTCATTTAAACTTCAAGCTCAAGCCATTTTGGATTCAATGGCAATGGGGGAGAAGGATCGCGAGAAGCATGAGCAAGAGGAGAAGGAAAGTGAGGCAAGGGTTGCTGAGTTCTCGTTTGAGCTGTCCAAGGATTTGGAGCGCATTGAACGAGAATATCTTGAAATTTGAAGAAAGAAGGGGAAGGTGCCAATGCAACCAAAGAAGAAATCTAGATGGGATGAAGAGGTGTATTAGAAGAAGTCTGCGAACTTGCAAGGACCTATTTTACCTTATAAATTCTGACTAGAATATAATTATATTGTAATCTTTAGTGCTTATTGTAAAACTTAGTATAGGTTAATTTTCTGTTGATCTGTACTCAGTCATTCATATATGAAAATATTACTTATTCTATTCTAAGTTAAGATCTTCTTAAATTCTTATATTTTAAGCTATACATGTGTTGCTGTCTTTACAGAAAAATACGAGAAGTACTGAGGAATGCTTGCCAAAAAGAAGTCAAGGATTATGGGGGAGTTAGCATTCACTCTGAGTAAAAAGAGATGTCGAACCATGGGGGAGCAAGCATCTTTTTAAGGTAACTATGATCTAAATATCTTATTGATTTAATTTATCGTTCAATTAATTGCCATTCATAAAAATAGGGGAGATTGTTGAACCCAGCAGAAGGTTAGACTAACTCAGTGGATGACTCAATAGTGCTTAAGGTTTTGATCATATCAATTAAGTTCAGTTTGAGCTAATTAAATCAATAATGATGTTAAAATAAACAGTCTATGGTTATATGTGAGTAATTGAATTCAAGGGTAGAATTTTAAGTCTCCGCTGACCTAGCTATTTTATTTTAACTCTGAGTTATTTTGGGCTGAGCCGTGTACTTAGTTCGCTGACTATGCACTGTTCACTCAGCGCTTGATATTTAGATTTTGTTTTAGCTGTGCATATTGTTTATTAATTTCACTGAGTAACTTTCATTTTCAATCATGTTGACCATTCCATTTAAGGAAAAATGGAATCTTGCTTTTTGTCTTACAACTTTTACAGACATTAATGAAAGACATTATACAGAAGAAAAAAAGGAATTAATGACGTGATATAGACAAAAGCCTAGCGTAGATAAAAGATAAATTTTTTGCGGAGAAAAGTTGTGAAAAGACAAAGTCAATTTGGATTGAAGCAGCGCATATCTCCCGTAGTTGCCTGACTCTGCAAGTTTGTCAGATTACCAGAAGGAATGGGAAGATGACACGTAGCAAGTCAGCACAAGTTCTCTCTAACGGAAGACTGGCATCAAATGACGAAGATTCAAATTTAAAGCTTTGATTCAATCTATTTCTTAACGGATTGATTTCTATCTCACAACGGTATGATTCTATCTCCCAACGGATTGATTTGAAGAAGCAACAGGTGGATAGTTGAGCTGGCAAATTGCAGAAGATGCCAAGGCGAGTTCAACGGCTACATTCTTGATTTCAACTATAAAAGAAGCAAGAAGGCAAGCGTTAGAACTTGGTGAATACACTTGAATTTCAAAGAAGCCAAAAACTCTATCAATTTCCAAGCTTTAAAGAAATTCAATCAAGAGAGCACTACTCAGCGATAATCTGCTTTGCAACCAGAGAGAATAGAATAGATCAATAGAGTTGTAATACTTGATTATTGTAACTGGATCAACGTTTCTATAAGTTGAATCCAACTCTTGTTTAGAATATGTTGAGTTGGTGGTAGAAAAGGGTATTCTACTCAGCGGGTAAGTGACTACAGTGAGGAGGGTAGTCAGTTGTAATTGGGACACTCTGTGAAAGGCTTCTCCCCCTAAGATAAAGGAGTTGAGATTAGTGAATTAAAGCCAAGACACTCTCTTGGGACTAGATGTAAGCACATGTTGCCGACCTAATATAAAATCTCTGTGTCCTTTACTTTGTGTTGAAGTCTTTCTCAGTTTTTGTTTATCCCGCTAACCTACTCAGCAAGGATCTCTTAATCAGGAAAAAGTTACCTGTTTTAATCTAGCGAGTCATTCAACCCCTCTGACTCACCGAGTGTACACATAGGGATCAACAATAACTTTAGTAGTTGAATGTAGTTTTGACCATTATGTTAGTAAATTATGAAGTTGGTGTATTTGTATGTCAGAATTTAAAATTCATGTATCATTGTGTTAGTAATCATAAAGTTTATGTATTTTTGATGATTTTAAACCGATAAAAGTTATACTTGATTTTAATTTATTGCAATAAGTGACGGTAATGAAATATATATATAAAAATCATCATTAACATCAATGAGTCTACAATACGCAACATCATACAGTGACGTATAATAACTTTATTTGAAGTGAAAGAGCGGTTAAAAGAAGCTTCAAAATTTGTGGAGACCGAAAATTTATATCACGAATAACCAATTGATCCAAATTGCACAGAACAGAGATGCAACTATTTAGAACTAGTTGGTTCACGTTATGATAAACATTTCTAAAATGTTATTTAATTTAATAAATTTCAATCAAAGCATTTTGACAATAGGTCATGTAGGAGTAAAAACTTTAAGCTATGATTTTAGACTCCACAACATAGGATAAATGAACCAAGTAGCCTAACTATATTAACTAGCTAAAAATTCTGATGACACGTATAAATATACATTTAGATATATACTACTACTATTCTATGGGTTTTTTTATTGATAAAATTAATTTCCAAAATTAGATGTGAATTAATTATTTTTAGATAAATAGTAAGAGTGATTGTAACATAAAAAATTTAAAAACTTTCAGCCGATAATACTCTAACTCAAATATCTATTAAGTCTTTATCTCAAATCAACATTTATTTTAGCTACGAAATAAGAATATTTTGGTTACTTTAATTTCAATGGGTCTAATTATTTTAGAGTTTTTTTTTTCTTTTGTTACCGGAATCTAGGACACTAATCGTTTAATCCAAACTAGAATATTCCAAATGCCGATTATGGGGATGAAGCTTCCGACTAAGTTCTACTTCATATTGTTAGGCCCAATAATAGATTACGAGAAAAATAATAGCAGTCGAATAAAAGAAACGCAGATTTTTACGTGGAAACCCTAAATAAATTAGGGAAAAATCACTGGACAAACTCCGAATAATTCTTACACTATGAAAATAAATAGTAGGTACACCAACAGATTATAAAATAGTGGCACTCAAGTATTTCCCAAAACCTCATTATTTTTCTTTCTTACCCAGCTCTTAGGAACTCTTTTCCTAAGGCTCTCTACACAGATTACATTTTTCTCTGTGTTTCTTCTCTCTTGCTCTCTTCTGCTCTCAAAATGAGCAAAACCTCCTCTATTTATAATAGATTCAAAACGCGTATGGCCGAATTGTGCACAGTAATTTTACTGTGCACTTTTTAAAAAATACGCTGTCGACATGCCTCTTTTTCTTTTTTAATTAATTAATTTAGTGGGTCCCACCATAAGGAGGGACACCACTCAACAAATCTCCCCCTCCCGACTACATTGTGGGACTCTCCATCCTGGTTGCTTTGACACACCGATCGAACTTTTCTTTTGGAACGACCTACGTCAGCATATCAGAAACATTTTTATTTGTATGAATCGTCTGCAACTTGAACTCCTTTTCTTTAATGGCAAGTCTGAGCCAATGATAACTTACATCAACATGTTTCGTCCGTGCATGGTATATAGTATTCTTGCTCAAGTCTAATGCACTTTGACTATCACAATAAACTACGTATTCTTCTTATTACACACCCAATTCAGTAAAGAGTTACTTTAACCAAAGCATTTCCTTTCCTGCTTCCGCTGCTGCAACGTACTCTGCTTTGGTTGTTGATAACGAAACACATTTTTATAACCGTGACTGCCATGAAATAGCTCCCCCTGAGAATGTAAATAAGTAACCCGATGTAGATTTTCTTTCATCGAGGTCACCAGCCATATCTGCATCTATGTAACCAACAAGTGCAGATTTTTCAACTCTAAAAGTTAAACATAACTTTAAAGTTCCTCTTAGGTATCTGAAGATCCATTTTACTGCTTCCCAATGTGTCTTCTGCGGATTTGACAGGAATCTACTCACAACTCCAACTGCATGAGCGATGTCTAGTCTCGCACACACCATTGCATACATCAAACTATCGACCGCTAAAGAATATGGAACATTTGACATATCTTCTTTATTTTTCTCTGTTGAAGGGTAGGATTTCTTACTCAACTTGAAATGAGCAGCAAATGGAGTGCTAACTGGTTTAGCTTCCTTCATATTGAACCTTTCTAGTACCCGTTTAATATATTTTTCTTGCGATAACCACAGCCTGCTGGACCTTCGATCTCGGGTAAACTCCATTCCAAGAATTCGCCTTACCGGTCCCAAATCCTTCATGTTAAATGCCTTAGACAAATCACACTTTAACTTACTAATCATTTTGGCATCTGGTCCAACAATTAGCATATCATCAACATCTAAGAGAAGAATGATAAATTTTCCATCAGGGAATTTCTGGACATATACACATGGATCAGCTTCTGTCCTTTTGTATCCTTGATTCACCATGAAGGAATCAAACTTTTTATACCATTGTCGCAGGGCTTGTTTTAACCCATATAAACTTTTCTTCAAGCGACAAACCATGTCCTCATTTCCCTTGACCTTGAAACCTTCTGGTTGTTCCATATAAATTCCTTCTTCTAAATCCCCATGCAAGAAAACGGTCTTTACATCAAGCTGTTCTAACTCAAGGTTCAAGCTGGCTATAAGACCTAGCACAACTCGAATGGAACTCATTTTCACAACTGGTGAAAAAATCTCGTCAAAGTCGATACCTTTCTTTTGAGTAAAGCCTTTGACAACTAATCGAGCTTTGAATCTCACTAGGTTTCCATCATCTTTCTTCAGCTTGTACACCCATTTGTTCTTGAGTGTTCTCTTCCCTTGAGGAAGTTTCACTAGCTCGTACATGTCATTCTTCTTTAAAGAATCCATCTTCTCCTACATGACCTTTATCCAACAATCTTTATCTTTACAAGATTGCACATTTTGGAAGCTTTCAGGCTCCCCCTCATCAGTGATTAAAATATAATCAGAACTGGAGTATTTTATAGATGGTTGGCGTTCTCTAACTGACCTCCTTAATTGAGGTTCTTCTTCTGGTAGAATGGGGTTCTCAGGCTCCCCCTGCTTAATACCCTCTTCATTCGTATCTTCATCTATAATCGTATCTTGATCCCCCATAACTGGCTCTTCTTCTCCATCTTGTTCTGATTGATGCATTCTTCTTTCTGTGGCATCATCTGATAGAATGCTCTCTGGTGTTATATCGATAACACCGTCACTTATAGATCTTTCACCGATGATATCATTCTCATTAAATACAAGAAAGTATCTTCTTCTTCCAATGGATTCTGTATTCATAGGACCACAAATGTCAAAGTGTACCAACTCTAACTTATTATTTCTCCTTCTAGGGCTTTTCTGAAATGAAACTCGATGTTGCTTGCTAAATAAATAGTGATCACATGGGTTAATTTTTCCTTTGGCTACTGGGATGAGGGACTTCTTAGCCAGTATATTCAACCCTTTCTTACTAACATGCGCCAGTCGCCTATGCCACAAATTAGGTGAAGCATCATCTGCAACTGTATTCAGTTGACCTGTATATATTATTGCGTGTGTTTTGTATAGCGAGCAATACAATCTTCCTTTCGCCACCACCAACGATCCTTTGGTGAGTTTCCAATTTCCATTGCCATTATGATTGTGATAACCTTCCTTTTCAAATACATTAATAGACAACAGGTTCAACAGAAGATCTAGAATGTGTCGCACATTTTTAAGTGTTAATGTGCATCCAACACTTGTCTTTACATAGATATCGCTGATTCCCACCATTTACGAGACACTATTATTTCTCATTTTAATAGTACCATAATCGCCAGCTTTATAGGTTGAGAAGTATTCCCTTTTTGGAACACAATGGTATGAGGCACCATAATCTATAATCCACTCGATATCTGCATCTCCAACATGACAATAATCTGCATCATGAGATACTAAAGCCACCTCTCCATCTTCTTTTGTGACTATAACAGATGTATTTTTGTCATTATCATGACTTTGGTTTGCATTCTCTTATTTAAAGAAATGGCAGTTCCTTTTGAGATGACCCTACTTTCCATAGTGGTAGCATGACCTCTTCTCCCGGGACTTGGATCTATCTTTTGATTTTCCATTCCCATGACCTCTACTCTTGCTTTGGCCCCTATTCTCTATGACAAGGGCTTATGAACTGGTACTAGCAACGTCCCTTCCATGAAGCTCTTCATTAAGTAGACTACTCTTTACTATAGATATTGTTACCACACTATTTGGGGCTGAGTTACTCAATGATACAACAAGAGTATCTTAGCTATTTGGTCGAGTTTCCATCAAAAGACATGCTTGCATCTCATCATCCAAGGACATACCGGTGACTACTAACTCACTTATGAATCCTTCAAAGTCGTTCAGGTGCTGTGTGATTGATCGTCCCTCTGTCAGTTTCAAGTTCATGACTTTGCGAATTATGAACACTTTTCCTTGAGCATTTTTAGCCTTGTACATATCCTCTGGCTTCTTCCAGAGAACTTTGGGATCTATTTTGTTACTCACGTAGTTGTACAGGCTAGCATCTATCCATTAGCGTATTGTACCTAATGTCTGCTCCAACTTTATCTACTGCTGTTCTTTCATATCCTTCGATTTTGCGTCATCACCCTCAATTGGATCGTACAAATCTTTGCAATTGACGTAGTCCTCCATTCTGGATTTCTACATTGAATAATTTGTATCTGCCAATTTGATCATTACACCATCATTCGCCATGTCGAAACTTTTAAAAATGGCAAAATTTTACTATTCACAAATTTTACTATTCATATAAATAGTGACTGTATATGTGAATAGTACCGTATACCCAAATAATACTTGTATATTGAAATAGTAATAGTAACCTCCCGTACACTTAAATAATACTATTTATAAAATAGTGAAATATGAATAGTATTATTCAAGTTACTATTTTACTAAGTTACTATTTTACTATTCACTTAAATTGCGTATCTACGACGGTTTTTCGAACGGATTGCGCCACCGGATTTGTCGTAATTTTCTCGTCGTCGTGGTATATTTATTTTTGAAAAATATATCCACTAACTTTATTGATAAAACAAACGTCAGCTCTGATACCACTAGTTAGGCCCAATAATAGATTACGAGAAAAATAATAGCAGCAGAATAAAAGACACACAGATTTTTCTGACATTATCTTCCCATGTGAGCAAGTCGGATGATAATGTGAGCTTTGGGTCGGACAAGAAACATAAAGAGAAGTTAGGGGTGGCGATTGGGAAGCAAAACAAAACCTTGAAGATCAATAAAAATAGTCTCAAGGTTCTCATAGCGGAAGAGGGGCAAAGCCAATCAAGAGGGGCTAGGACTGCGTAGAATGGGCGTTCCTCGGCTTGTGTCCCTAGCACATAGGGGATACTTGGTATGTGGTCTTTTGATTTTATCTTTTTATTTATGGAGTTGAATCTTTTAGTTTGGAATGTTCAGGGTGCTTATAACTCAGTACATGTCCTAAAAGAGTTGCTTGTTATGTATAAACCGAATATTATTGTATTAATCGAACCTCATGTTAGTGGGAATGATGCTAATCGAATTACTAGTAAATTGGTTTTCCCAATTCGCATAGAGTAGAAGCAAGGGGATTTTCGGGTGGCATTTGGGTCTTATGGCATGATTCGGTATTAGTGAATATTATAGAAAATAATCTCCAATTTATTCATATGAAGATTAGTTGTGGGGGGCGTGATGTTGGGTTCTTTATGGCTGTCTATGGGTGCCCCCATCCTATAGGGAGGCGTAGCTTATGGGTAGATTTATGGTGGATTGCGGCGTCTATGTCGGGTAGATGGTTGATTGTGGGTGATTTCAATGCTTTACTTTCTGAGTCAGAGCACAGGGGAGGGCGGTCCAGGAGTTCTCGTGTTTGTAATGAGTTTTCAAATTTGGTGTTTTCCCATGGCTTAATTGATCTAGGTTTTACTAGCCCAAGACTTACATGGAAGAGAGGTCTTTTATTTGAGCGGCTGGATAGGGCTTTGTGTAATGATAGGTGGTTAACTGGCTTCGAGAATACTTTGGTGCGTCACTTGCTGAGGGCAGGATCTGATCATTGTCCTTTATTGATATTGATTGGGGAGGCGAATAGATTGACTGGGTCGCAAAGGCCTTTTCGCTTCTTTAAATGTTGGTTGGAGCATGATAGCTTGATGGGGACGGTTAGGAATGCGTGGAACGGAAATGTGGGGGTTTGTGACAATTTGAGAAATATGGCTAATATTCTTCAGGTTTGGAATCGAAATATTTTTGGGAACATTTTTATAGGAAGAGGAAAATGGAAAACCGTATTTTGGGGGCGCAACGTTCTTTGGATAGAAACCCATCGGTATTTATGTGTAACCTCGAAAAGGACCTTCAGGCTGAGTATGAGGCTATTCTTTTACAAGAGGAGGCATTTTGGCAACAAAAAGCTCGAGGGGAATGGATGTTAAATGGGGATAAGGATACCAAATTTTTCCATAACTCAGTTATCTCGCGACGTCGTAAAAATAAAATTCTTGGCATTATATTAGGTGATGAGTGGTGTACGGATGATGATAGGATACAAAGGGAAGCTAGAGATTTTTATAGGAAGTTGAATTCGACTAAGGATGGTGTGCTTGGGGTGCATTCGGCTTTGGCTTCTAGGGCAGGGCACATGCGGGGCTTTTTCCCTACTATCTGTCAGGTAGATAGGGAGGCTTTGGGGGCCGTTGTTACGGATGAGAAGGTATGTACGGCATTATTTGATATGCAACCTTGGAAGGCTCCGGGTCATGATGGGTTTCAGGCAGGGTTCTATCAACATTTCTGGAGTGAGTTGGGGTCGTAGGTGTGTGAGTTTGTTCGACAGTGCTTTGAGGGGGGGGGGAGGGGGAGATTGAGGAATGGGTGAACAGAACCCTTGTTGTCCTTATTCCGAAAAAGGATAATCCATAGTGCTTTTCTGATTTTAGACCCATTAGGTTATGCACGATGATCTATAAGATTGTTACGAAGGTGATTGCTAATAGATTGAAAGTGATTATGCAGAATGTTGTTCTTCCTAACCAATCGAGCTTTTTGCCAGGCAGGCATATTACTGATAACGTGTTGATAACACAAGAGATTATGCATTCTATGAAGGTTAGGAAGGGACGATTAGGATGGATGGCAATGAAGATTGATTTGGAAAAAGCTTATGATCGTCTAGAGTGGGGGTATATTAAGGATACGTTGGAGGATATTGGTATTCCTGATAGTCTGATAAAGGTGACCATGAATTGCATTTCTAGTTCTTCAATGCAAATTATGTGGAATGGTGTACTTACAGATTCATTTAGGCCATCTAGAGGAGTGCGTCAGGGTGATCCTATGTCACCTTATTTATTCATTCTTTTCATGGAGAGACTTGCCCATGGGATTAGGAGGTCGACGGAGCTTGGGTCATGGAAGGCGATTAGGTTAAGCCATGAGGGACCCCCCTTTGACACACTTGTTCTTTGCAGATGATATATTACTTTTCGAGGAGGCTAGCATCAATCAAATTATGCAGGTGAGACGGGTGTTGGATTACTTTTGTGAGTTCTTGAGCGCAAAGGTGAGTGTGGGGAAGTCTAATATTGTTTTTTCTTTGAATGTTTTGCTATCGTTGGGGAATGAAATTGCACGACATATTGGGTTTCGAGTTTCGAGGTACTTAGGCTCCTATTTGGGTACTCCGTTTTTAGGGTGGTCGAGCGGAAGTAGGGAAATTTTTAGGTTTGATAGAGAAAGTTTCAGCCCCCCTCAATGATTATAATGCTCACTTTTTGTCCTTGACGGGTCGGTTTACTTTAGTTCAGGCGGTCCTTTGCTCTATCCCTTACTATACGATGCAAACGGTAAGGTTACCCAAGTCGGTGTGTTATTGCATTGAGGAAATTGTGAGAAGATTTTTGTGGGGGGGTCGAGTGAGAATAGGAAGATCCACTTGGTGAATTGGAACAATGTTTGTAAGCCACTAAATGAGGGTGGTCTCGGGGTTAGAAAACCAAAGTTGATGAATTCTGCTTTCCTTATGAAGCTTGGGTTTGCTCTCTTATATGACTCCTCGTCATTATAGGCTAGAGTGGTTTTGGGGAAGTATCGTTGTGGTAATTTCTCGATCGCTCAGATCTGTCTAGGTCAATAGGTTTCAAAGATATGGCATGCTTTGGTGCAAGTAAGGGATGATGTTATGCTTAGGGTGAAGCGGAGCATGTCATTGGGTGTGGGTGTTCGATTTTGGTCGGACGCTTGGGTAGGGGAACTCGGTCCGTTGTGCTTGTTATCTAGTTCTATTATCTCCCCTGATGAGCTCAATGTTAGTGTTCGTGATATGAGGAGGGATAATGGGGAGTGGGATTGGGATCGCTTTAAGGAAAAACTGCCATGTTCAGTCTTATTTACTATAGCTGCTTGTCGGATTCCTTCAGAGGGTGATGGTGTTGATAAATGTTATTGGAATGGTACCTTGTCAGGCTCCTTTTCAGTAAAATCAGCCTATTCTCAACTTATTAAGGAGTGTGGAAGGGGGGTTCGACAGATGAATGGAGAGTGGTGTGGAATTGGCATGGGCCGGAAAGAGTTAAGACTTTCCTATGGTTGTGTTTTAAAAACCCTCTTTTGACTAATGAGGAGCGGGGGAGGATGCATCTTACTACTAACATGACTTGTAGTAGGTGCCATGACTCATCTAAGAGTCTTTCACATATTCTACTAGCCTGCCCAACGGCTAGGGAAATGTGGGGTGGTATTGTTGGGGAGGATCAAGTCACCAGGTTTCTAAGCTATGATTTGTTGACATGGATGAGTAGTAACTTATGGGAAAAATATAAATTTGGCTTTCATAATTGGGTATTATTCTTTGGCATAGCTTGTTGGTTGCTTTGGAGGAGGAGGAACCTGCTCGTTTTTGAAGATGTTGGACAATCGACCTCTTCTCTAGTGGCACAAGCGGCGGGGATGGGAGAAGCTTTCACCAAGGCCAAGTGTGTGGGGGGAAGGGTAGGACAGATTGCGTGTGGAGTCAAATCGAGTGGTCGGCACCGTTGGAAGATTAGATCAAACTTAATAGTGATGGCTCGGTCGTAGGAGTGGACCATAGGGCTTCGCTGGGAGGAGTTTTACGAGACCTTAATGGCCGATGGATAGGAGGTTATGCTAGGAATATAGGGCGGTGTTCTATCGCTAGTGCGGAGCTATGGAGGGTGCTCAATGGTTTGTTGCTTGCGTGGGACTTGGGGGTGAGGAAGTTGGTGGTTGAGGTTGATAGTAGGTATGTGGTTGATATGATAACTAGTGAAGATAATCAATGCAAATTTTGCAATCATTGTCGAGATAAGGAGACTTCTTCAACGAGATTGGATGGTCAGACTTCAACATGTCTACCGAGAAGGAAATCGGTGTGTGGATCATTTAGCGGCTCATGGTGCAACTCTTCCAATTGGATGCTTCTTCTTCGACGTTCCTTTCCTGAGTGTTCGTGATATCCTCCGTCAAGACATTATGGGAGTGACATCTCCAAGGCTTATTACTTCATAACTTGTTCTTTTTCCTTTCTTTCTTACCAAAAAAAAGAAAAAGATGGATAAAACTGCTTCACCACAATCTGATTCCCAACCTCCTGCTGGCTTGCCCATTGGAATATTAGTGGCTTTTCTCTATCTGGTCATCATACTTATTACAACTCTTGTGATGCTTGTCTGCAGCTTGTCCATTGGAAAAGTAGTGGCTTTTCTGTCTTTGGTTACCACTATGACAATAAGTGTAATGATTACCTACAAAATTTACAAAAGAAACAAAAGTGAGGATATCGATATGGTGGGTGTTCAAGCTACAACAAATTTCTAGTTCGGTATTAATATAAATTGATATATTCAAGTCTTATACTTAAATAATGTTTATAATCATAATTACAGGTTAGAAGCTCTGTTTCATTTCGGAAGGTTTATATATGTTTCCGGTATTAATATTGTAAACATAATATGCTCATGTTAATATATTACCTGATTATTATTATTATTATTATTATTATTATTATTATTATTATTATTTAAAAAGGGTTTTTTTATATGCTGTTACATTTGTGTTTTATTTTATTTTGTCACCGAACCTTTAGATTTAGTTTGTAAACTGTGAATTATGGTGAACACATGATAATCTGATTTTTTTTGTGGCATTAATGGATGTGAAGAGAGATGTGATCCTTGGGTGCTTAATTATATGGCTGCGTAGTGTAAAAAGATCAAAGTCATTACGCAACTCATGTGGGTCCGCCCTTAGTCTGCGGCTTGGCCATTGGAAAAATAGTGGCTTTTCTAGTTATCTCACTTGCACCTATTGTAATGATTGCCTGCAGAATTTGTAAAAGAAACAAATGTAATGATATCAATGGCGGAGCCAAATCACTTTACTCGGGGAGTTGAGTTTTAGTTTATACGGGGAGTTGAGTTTTAGTTTAAACGTATAAATCAAAATATAGATTAAACAATATCTTACATATAAATGAATTCGAAATAATATAACATGACAAGATCTTCATTGTTGCATTAACAATAAATGAGCTACACATGGCAGTGGGTTAGCATCCCGCTCACTGGAAACGTTCTAAAAAGCATTCATCTATCCCACAGTTGTCACTAATTGATGGTTGGCGGAAGCAAAAGAAATGAAAATGAATTAATTTTAGATAGATTAATATTTTTGAGTGTTTCTCGAAAGAATTAAAACCCTTTAATTTTTAAAAACTAATCAAACCCAATTAATTTTTGAAAACTAACAAAATACAAAAATGAATTACATATACAAATTCTTTATATTTTTCATTCAACAAAATAATCTGATATTACAAATTGATTTCTTCCTTTAAATAAGAAGAAAGGATATATGTTACAAAAAGAAATAAAAAACACTTAATTGAGTAATGAAAGACACTTAGAGTCAAGGAAGAAGTTACAAACAAATGAATACACATAATCTAATAAACTCGTAACACTAAATCAATCTTAATGAACTTTCGTTTGCAAATCATAACTATTGAAAATAAAGGCATAAAACATTTTCTAACATAATATTATCAGCAAAAACGTCCTATTAATCTAATTGAGCATGAAACTAAATTAAATGATATTATTAGTATATGGAATTTAAGTTGATTAGCACTTTGAAACCCAATCACTTTAAGTTTGCACTGAATCATCCATAAATCGACATTAGAAAACATGTGAATATATCTTTGAACTATCAATCTAATTTCGCACAAACAAATAAAGAATATGATCTTGTGCTCGTCGTCATTCTCCCCTCCTTAAAAAAGATTCGTCCTCGAATTTTGTGAGTACGTAACATAAGGGAGATCATATCTTTCGAAATTACTACAAACAAATTCCATTTCAGGAACATGTTTCTTCTTAATATCCACATAAGTTACCTCTTCTCCAATGTAAAAACCATATTCTTTCTCATCTCCGTAAAGCATTCTATTCTCCAGAGTTTCAATCTCTTGAATTGTCAAGTCTTTCCTTGTAAGACAATCAAATTTTAGTTTGTCACACTCTTGAAATTCTATCAAACAGTCTTTTGATACAACCTTAACTTGATGGACAATATGGGAATTTTAAGGCGCATTTGGATTTGTTAAAATTGTTGAGATGTGAAGGCTGAATCATTAGGAAAAGAAATTGACAAACTCGAAGGTAGAGCTTTATTTGAATGAGAGAAAATTTTTTTGTTCTCAAACCTGATTTGATGAGGAATTCTTAACCTTTTTGTAAATGTCTTTCAAAGGATTCATTCTTTGCCTTGACCGCATCTAATTCTAATCTTAGCTTTTGAAATGCATGATAAAGATCATCAACATACATTTTTCTGATTTATTTTCTTCGAAGAGTGCAAACAAATGGAAGAAGAAAACAAGGACGTATAATCCTTGGCACTGATACCAACTGATAGCCGGCGGAGGCGAAAAAATTCAAGTTTCTAGTTATGATATTATAGGAAACAAACTTAGAAAAGAAAATAGAATAATTTTAGATAGACGAATGTTTTTGGATCACTTACAAATCTTTTGAGTATTTTTGGAAACAATCAAAACCCTTTAATTTTTTGAAACTAATTTGAAAATTAACAAAACCCAAAGATGAATTGCACACGTGTAAATTCTCTATATTTTCCATTCAACAAAATAATCTAATATTACGAATTGGCTTCTTCATTTAAATAAGAAGAAAAGATAAGTTACAAAAAGAAATCAAAGACGCTTAATTAAGTAATGAAAGACACTTAAAGCTAAAAAATAAGTTACAAACAAATGAATACACTTAACTTATAAATTCCTAACACTAAATCAATCTTAATGAACTTTTATTAGCAATCTATAACTATTAAAAATAAAGACATAAAACATTTTCTAACATAATATTATAAGCAACAACGTCCTATATATCTAATTGAGCATAAAACTGAATTGAATGATATTATTAGTAAATGGAATTTAAGTTGATTAGCACTTTGAAACCCAATCACTTTGAGTTTGCACCGAATTTTCCATAAATCTGCATTAGAAAACATGTGAATATTTATTTGAATTATCAATCTAATTTTGCACAAACAAATAAAGAACTAGGGCCGTAAATGAACCAAGCTACTCGTGAGCTACTCGATGCTTGGCTCGATAAAAGCTCGTTCGAGCTCGGTTCGTTAATAAACAAGCTTGTTCGTGAACAAAATTTTAGGCCCGTCTTGTTAAATGAACCAAGCTTGAATAAAGGGGTACTCAGCTCGAAAGCTCGTGAACATGCTCGATAAGAGGTTCATGAATATACTCGTGAACTAGCTCGCAATCAAGCTCGTGAATATATTAAAAATAAATATTACATTTAGGCCACGTTTATTTGCAAAAAAATAATATGTAAGAGAAAATTTTATGTAAGGAAACATATTTTGCAGGAAAATAAAATATTTTCCGTATTTGACTACAATAACGTAAAATATTTTCAGATTCTGTTACAATGATAAAAAATATTTTCTAATATATATTATCACATTTGCTATTACTTTAATATTTTCAATAATGATTAAAAATATATAAATATTTGTAAAATCTATAAAAAAAACATTACCTGAATTCTTCTTTAATATAATAGCTCCATTTCAAATGATAAATACTAAAAAAATAATTAAAGTCAAAATAATAAACCCAAATTAAAGATTAATATATGAATAATACGAATAAATAACAAAAAATAATTGCTCTTGATATTCTCATTTTCTTCTTAATGGTAGATGCTAACTTTCCTTTTAACTCTTCTACCATTAAATTAAAAATCTCAATTTCTTGTCATTCTCAATTTTATCACTTTGAAATTACCTCAATCTTATTTCTTATACTTTCCACTTTGCTTCCCTTCTTAAACTTGTATAGATCCTAATTACTCATTGTAATCACAACCAAATTAAACCAAATAGTCCAGCAATAACTATAACCTAAACCCCCAAATAATTATACAATGCAAGCTAACCCAGATTAGCCCAAATTGTAGAACAATGTTTTAGATAGTGGCAATTTATCAATTGATTAGCCAGTTGGGAAACCCCAAATTAGTTTTTCATTGTTTAACTCAAACTTTTCTACTAGAGAAAAGAATTTATGGCCCATTTGGCAAAACAGTTTCGATTGCGGTTACTGTTGTTGTTTACTGTTGCAGTTTACTGTTTCTGTTTCTAGTTGCAGTTTTAAGCTGTTGTTATTAACTGATTTGTACTTAGTGTTTGGTAAAAATATAATTCACTGTTACAGTTAGAGATATAAATTACTAAAATAGACATATTTTAAATAAATTAAAAGTTATATTGAAGGGTATTTAAGATAAATTAAAATTCAAACCACAAAAGGATTTGATTTGAAAGGCGGTGAGGATAAGCAATGGGATTTTCATAACCAAACAAATACCGAAAAATCCAAAAAATATCTTCCTTTAAGTATTTTACTTTGACTTATTTTCATAACCAACAAATACTAAACAATTTAAAAAATATCATGTAAAATATTTTACTATAAATAAACCAGCACTTAATATATAAATTCTTTCGTTGCTTTATTTTTTTTTGGTATATCATTGCTTTATTCTTATTATATACATAATATATAGATATCTGACACTTTAATTTTTATTTCAACTTATGATTTATATATCAATTGTTGTTAATAAATATATCAAGAACACAAAATAAATACACGTTTTTCGAAAAATATGAAGTTGTTAAAAGGCTTTTAGGTGTTTTACCTTGAACCGGATCCAAACCATTGTTGATCCATAATGTATTTTATACTATCTTTTTTGTTAACCCTACTCCTATTCCGCATTTTCCGCCACCAAAAGCCCACTCCTCCTCTACTTCTTCATCTTCTCAAATCTCGTGGTTTTAGCTTTGTATTTCGACAGGGTATGTCATTCTCTGGCGTTAGTACTCAGATCCCTTCTTTACTTTTTTTCTGTCAAGGGGCTTCATCCTCCACTCCATATCTACATCAATCAATTAGTGATATTAACCGGGTTTTTTCATTTTCCTTTACTTATATGTTATGAGGGAAAGCCAACCCTGCGATTTTGACTTAGCCTTAGCTTATGTGGCATTTCATTTTTGTTGTTTCGTTTTACCAAATGGAGCGTTTTGCCTTTAGATATTATTAACAGAATTATAGTGAGAGAAGAGAGAGGAGCAATGGCTATATTAAGCCGGAAATACCCATTTTGTAATCAAGCAATTTCTGTGCAATTCAATGGATCTCTCTTTCTCTCACGATTTCTCTTTTCTGGTTCCCTTTCAATTTTTGATCTATTACACCTGGTATCAAAGCGTCGATTCTGCGCCTAAGCTTCCACTCAATCCAAATGGAAAATGGCTGAAAATACGCGTTCTCTTCAAGAGCTTAAGAAGTTTGAAGAAGGAATGATGGCAAAGGTCCAGAAACTGATACTCGAAAACAACAAGGTGATCAATCAACAAGCTGTTGAAAGAGAAGATAGAAGGGATGATAGATTGTTTGATCGGTTGAAAGAATTCTTGGATAAGGGTAAGGAGAAGGAATCTAGTGGTATTGAAACAGGGCCTGGATCTAACAGAGAATGCCATATCTTAGATCTGAATTCGAGAAGTGACGGTGGTCCACAATATCAGGTCGCAACTAGGTATATGAAGGTGGAGTTTCCTGGTTTTGATGGAAGCGATTTGAGAGGATGGCTATTTAGATGCAAGAGGTTTTTCCAGCCAGACGCTACTCCGATTCATTCCAAGGTGAAGCTAGCATCGCTTCATCTCTCTGGAATGGCACTGGAATGGCATCAGGCCTATGTGCGGAGCTGGGGAGTGTATGAGGAACCTCCTTGGGATGATTACGTTATTATTGTCACTACGAGATTCGTTGAAAGGATCTATGAAGATGCCATGGCAGATCTGAAGAGGTTCTATCGGACGGGTGAGTTGATGGATTATATAGATCAATTTGATGCTTGTATTTATAAAATTACACTCTCTGAATCGAATATACTTAGCTATTTTTTGACTGGCTTGAAGAATGAGATTGAGTATCCGGAGAGGATGCAAGGTCCTAAGACCTTGCAGCAGGCCTATGCCTTGGCTAGAGTGCAAGACACTTATCTCTTATTGGTGAAAACTGGGAAACCAGTGGGAATTAAAGGAAATTTTGGCACGCTTGTGTCTAATTCTTAGGTTAAGCTAGCATTTCTACCAACACTTGCAGACCCTAAGCTGACTGGTGCTATTACTACTAAACCAGCGTTGGGGCAAAAGGATAAAATCAGGAGGTTAACTCCGATTGAGTTATCAGATAAGAGGGCTAAGAATCTTTGCTTCTAGTGCAATGAGAAATACACACGAGGTCACCAATTCACAAAAAAGTATTTCCACTCCATTTAAGTGCAAGATGGTGAAATAGGGGTAGTGGAGAAGCCTGAAGATGGTCCAAATGAGAGTGATGAGGAACCATTGATCTCACTGTGTGCCATTAGGCCCTTACAAAAGCATGGAAAGCAAACAATGAGAGTTGCAGGGAGGTACAAGGGTAGGGCTCTACACATTTTGATAGATTGGCAGCACCTATAATGTCATGGATCAATCAGTTGTAAAGGGGTTGGGGTGTAGGTTGAGGAAGGTGGATCCACTCAAGATCACAGTAGCAAATGGCAATGTAATTTTGTGCAGTCAGGTCTGTGTGGATTTTGAGTGGAGAATACAAGGAGAGCTGTATAAGGCAGATTTCCTGGTGTTGGCTTTAGGGGGTTGTGAAATGGTGTTGGGGGTACATTGGTTGGCCACCCTAGGCAATATCACTTGGAACTTTGAAACCCTGAAGATGTAGTTTCAGTGGGGAAGGGAAAAGAGAGTGTTGCAGGGCATTCAACAAACAGCTGTGAAGTTTGTGAATGAACAATTCATACTGAATTTACTACAACATAACTATGATGCATTCCTTTGTCAGATCAGGGAAATTATTGATGAAAAGCAGGAGCAACACATTCCAGCATAATTTTTGCCAATTCTCCACAAGTATGGGATGGTTTTGTAACGCCCCCCCTCTAGGGAGCGCCACGGTAACTATATCACCCAATAAATAACTCTACTCCATTATATGAAATTCAATACTAGTAGATTTAATATGTGCAAATACAAATATAATGTTTCCAACTCCAAATATTCCTCAATACCACTTTATATTTCTCACACTATCTAGTACATGTCATTATTCTACAAACCATAATATTATATTAAATTACAAATCCACCTCGAGTTTTTCTTTATTTTGCTCTTCAAGTAGATCCACTTATTCCACTTTGGTCCAAGCTATCTACAAGTTCTCCACCTACGTGTAGAAAAAAAACTACACGCTAAGCAATTTGCTTAGTGGTGTCCATAAAAAAATTATAACAACTTTGAATATTTTTAAAATAGAAACAAAGTATATTTATAAGAAAAAAATAAATTAACCAACTTTATGGAACCAAATCACAAAACTTATATAGTAATCCTTTCAAAGTACAATCAAATTTGTATCCAATTTTTTCAAACACTTTAACCACATATTGCCCAAAGTAAACAAGTCCTGAATAACGGTAAAATGGATACGGGAGCGGACAAGCCCGAAGCCGAAGCTTCAAAATCAATATATCGGTCAAGCTCAAAGCTGAAGCTTCAATATCAATATATATATATATAATATCGGCCAAAGCCCGAAGCCAAAGCTTCAATTGTTTGTACAGTACTGTACCCCCCTTTATTGGCGCCAATCTACCCTGACCCGTATTCTACTCGTTTAATAAGGGCAATAAATCAAAGTAACATCTTAAAAATTCCAGTATAAATCATCAATCATAATTCAACATAACTTCAATAATTAAGAAATCAAAATCCCAAATTTTTAAGCATCAAACTTCAATTAAAACTCAATAAAATCAACATTTATACTTTCCAGAATTTTTCCAGGTTTCGTAACCTGACTTCCCCTGCATTTTTTACTATGAAAACATCACTGAATCGAAGAACTTTCTTCTAAACATAATTAGCCATATGTCTCAGCTTTCCAAAACCACCAGAATCACAGTAATCAAAATTTTATAACCAAAGTTATGATCAAAATACTAAACAGTGTACCAAGCTGAGATTTTCCGAAAACAGATTTCGTGACTCAACTTCAAATGAAAATTTCACATTGAAAACGAACGAAATTCAATAAGTTTTCTTCTGAACATATATTTCTTACTTTCTGTAGATATCAATAAAATCAAGAATCGTTCAAATCGGATTTATATAACGAGAGAAAACATTAAAACAAAACAGGTATAAAAAGCTGGAAAATATTCCGAAAAACCGAGAAATCAAAATTCGAGACACAAACCTTTTTCTATGCTCTTTCTAGCTCTCTTCTACCTCTTTTGCCTTTGATTTACTTGCACTAGCTTCCTCTACAACAGCCATATATAATTCTATCATGATATTGTATAAATAAACTTCCTAATACCATAAATATGCTTAATCTACCATGAATTCTACTAATTAAGCTTTAATTTCACTAAAAATCACTCACCTCAAACTCGGGTTACTATTCATCCAAACCTTAAAAACTAAAATCCTCCTCTTCTAGTCTTGATTCACTGAAATTGATGATGATAGAGGGCTTTATGATCAATTTCTAACAAGAATTCGAAGTTAGATCGAAGAAATCGGAAGTTTTTGGATTAGGGAAAATTTTGGTTAAAGGATTTAGGAAGAGAGAAAAATGGAGAAGAAGATGAAGGGAAGAGAGAAGAGAGGTTACGTATAGATTTAGAATTTTTTTTTTAATTTCCAATATTGCCCTTGGATAAATAATTAAATGCCCAATTCATCCCTCTTACTTAATTAGCTCTTATTTCCTCATGTCTTATATCCAATAACAATAATAACAATAAAAATAATTTCCATGATATTTTAATAGCATAGTAATTTATTATAAGCAAATTTTAAAAATTTCGGTTCGTTACAATTCTCCCCCTCTTATGAATTTTCGTCCCGAAAATTTCCTGAAAACAATTGCGGATATTGAGTTTTCATTGTATCCTCCGGTTCCCAAGTTGCTTCTTCAACCTTATGATTCTTTCAAAGTACTTTTACCAAAGGAATAGACTTGTTCCTCTTCATACGTCAGGTCGGGTTCAATTTCTACGACATCAGGAGATAAGATATGTGATGGATCTGATCTGTATCTCCTTAACATCGACATATGGAACACATTATGAATTTTATCGAGTGTCGGGGGTAGTGCCAACCGATAAGCTACCGGTCCAACCTTCTCTATAACCTCATATGGGCCAATGAATCTAGGACTGAGCTTGCCTTTCTTGCCAAATCGCAGGACTTTCTTCTAAGGAGATACTTTGAGAAATACTTTATTCCCCACTTCATAAGTAATGTCTTTTCTTTTTAGATCAACATAAGATTTTTGTCTATCCGATGCAGCCTTCAGTCTCTCTTGAATAAGTTTTACCTTCTCCTTTGTCTCCTGAATTAAATCCACTCCCACAATCTTGTTTTCACTAAGTTCGGTCCAATATAATGGAGTTTGACATTTTCTTCCATACAATGCTTCATATGGCGCCATTTGTATGCTTGACTGATAGATGTTGTTATAGGCAAACTCCATGAGGGACAAATACTTATCCCAACTCCCCTCGAATTCAATGATACAACTTCTCATCATCTCTTCCAACACCTGAATTACTCTTTCAGATTGACCATCTGTTTGAGGATGAAATGATGTACTGAAATGAAGTTTACTACCTAAGGCTTCTTGCAACTTCTTCCAAAATCTCGAAGTAAATCTTGGATCTCGGTCAGAAATGATTGAAATAGGCACTCCGTGTAGTCTTACTATCTCATCTACATATAACTGAGCTAACCTATCAAGTGAATAATCCATCCTAACTGGAAGAAAGTGGGCAGACTTTGTCAATCTATCTACAACAACCCACACTGTATCATGTTTCTTCTGTGTAAGTGGTAAAAATGTCACGAAGTCTATTGTGATTCTTTCCCATTTCCATTCTGGAATTGTTATTGGTTGTAACAATCCAGAAGGAACTTGATGTTCTGCTTTCACCTATTGACAAGTTAGACATTGAGCAATATAGTTAGTAATGTCTTTCTTCATTCCATTCCACCAATAATGGCTCTTCAAATTTTGGTACATCTTGTTTGCTCCTGGATGCATCGCATAAGGACTACTATGAACCTCATATAGGATATTCTTCTTTAATTGTTCATTGTTTGGCACACATAGTCTATCTTTAAAATATAGACATCCATCTTCTTGAACCATATAGTCATCTACAATACCCACTTGTGTCCGTACTCGAATAACCTTCAAGTCATCATCTTCATTTTGTGCTTGCTTCACCTGTTGTAGTAGTATAAGTTGAATCTTCAATTCTGCAATTAAGGCTCCATCACTGATAAGAGCTAACCCTATATTCATACCCCTTAGTGCCATCATTGTCTTTCTACTGAGAGCATCTGCCACTACATTAGCCTTTCCTGGATGGTAATCAATAAGACAATCGTAATCTTTAATGAATTCCATCCACCTTCTTTGCCTTACATTCAACTCTTTCTGTGTTGGTAAATATTTCAAGCTTTTGTGATCTGTGTAAATATAACATTTTTCTCCATAAAGATAGTGTCGCCAAATTTTCAAGGCAAAGACTATTGCAGCCAATTCCAAATCATGAGTAGGACAATTCCTTTCATGATTCTTCAATTGCCTAGAAACATAGGCAATCACTTTCCCTTCTTGCATCAAAACACACCCAAGACCACTATGTGAAGCATCACTATAGATTACAAGGTCTTTTCCAGGCTCTGGTTGGGTAAGGATGGGTGCTTTTGTCAACATCACCTTCAATTTCTCAAAACTTTCTTGGCACTTGTCATTCCACTCAAATTTTGCATTCTTTTGAAGTAGTTTCGTCAGTAGGGCAGCAATGACTGAAAATCCCTTCACAAATCTTCTATAATACCCTGCTAAACCAAGGAAACTCCTGACTTCCATTGGGTTCTTTGGTGGTTTTCATTCGACAACTGCTTCTATCTTTTTTGGATCCACTTTAATTCCTTCTGCAGAAACGACATGGCCTAAGAAAGAAACTTCTTCAAGCCAAAACTCACATTTGCTAAGTTTGGCATACAATTTATTTTCCCTCAAAGTTTGGAAGATTATCCGCAATTATTGATCATGCTCTTCCTGTGACTTAGAATACACCAAAATATCATCAATGAAAACCACTACAAACCTATCTAAATATAAATAAAAGACACGGTTCATAAGGTCCATAAATGCTGCTGGTGCATTAGTTAGACCAAATGGCATTACCAAAAATTCATAGTGCCCATATCTAGTTCTGAAAGCCGTCATTGCAATATCATCATCTTTCACTCTCATTTGATAGTAGCCCGATCTCAAATCAATCTTGGAGAAGTATTTGCCACCCTTGAGTTGATCCAATAAGTCTTCAATCCTTGGCAATGGATACTTGTTCTTCACTGTCAATTTATTCAACTCCCGGTAATCAATACATAATCGGAGCAACCCATCTTTCTTCTTAACAAACAACACTGGTGCACCCCACGGGGATATACTCGGGTGTATGAATCCTTTATCTAATAATTCTTGCAACTGGATCTTTAACTCTTTTAGTTCAGCAGGCGCCATTTTGTATGGTGCTTTAGATACTGGTGCGGTACCTGGCAATACATCAATTGCGAATTCTACCTCTCTTTTCGGTGGCAACCCCGGTAGTTCTTCTGGAAATACATCGGGAAAATCACATACCGTAGGAATATTTTGCAATTCTAACTCACCTTCCTTCAATTCTAGAGCAAAGATTAGGTAGGCCTGACATCCCTTTCTAACCAGCCTTTTAGTCTTCATAAAAGAAATTATGTTACAGAGATAATCTGATCTTTCCCCCACAATAACTATTTCTTCTCCATCAAAAACTTGAAGTGACATTCTTTTGTTTTTGCAATCCACCATAGCTCGATGTTCTGATAACAATCCATTCCCAAGATAACATCGTAATCTCAGAAAGGTAACTCAATTAAATTTGCAAGGAAAAGTAGATGTTGAATCATAATAGGGCAATTCATATACACTTTGTTTACTATCACACTGTGTCCTAAAGGATTAGTCACTTCAATATTTTCCCCTAATTCTTCTACATGTAACCCTTTCTCTTGTGCTAATGCAGTACATATATATGAATGAGATGAACCGGGATCTATCAAAGCATAAACATCGTGATTAAAGAATGAAAATTTACCGACTATAACATCAGTAGATTCCCGAGTCTCAGGCCCTCGGATTGCATAACTTCGCGCCATTCCCCCTGGTCTACCACTCTGTGGTGCTTGTTGAGCCACATTATGTCCACTTGTCTCACTAGCATTTCCTCTTCCCCTTCCTCTTCCACCTTGCATTGTAGGAGTAGGAACTACTGTAGGTACAGATGTACTTATCTGTCTTTGAGGACAATTTGCAATCAAATGTTCCCTTGAGCCACATTTAAAGCAGACTCTACCTTTTCCCCAACATTCCCCTGTATGCATTCCTCCACAATTAGAACATTGTGGAATATTTCCTCTGTCTCGACCTGAAGGTACACTAGCCGCTGACCCCGTACTTATAGTTTGTCTCGATGAAAACCCTCTGAAATGAGATTGTGTTTTTTCTGATGTTCCATTCTATTTCTTACTTGGAGATTCTGAACTAGCTGGACCCTGTGATCCCTTTTGAAATCCAGACCTTTTAGCCATTCTTTGTTGTCTATCTGAATTAATCTTCTCAATACCCGTAGCAGCATCAACCAAGTCATTGAACACCCTAATCCTTTGTGCAAGTGAATGCACTCTAATTTCATCATTTAGCCCATCTTTGAATCTCTTACATCGCTTTACTTCACTGTCAACGATATCACGGGCATACCTCTCGAGTTTGAGGAATTGAACTTCATATTCTGATACATTCATTCGTCCCTATCTCAAAGACAAGAACAATTTCCTCTGCTCATCTTTAAATCGTTCACTAACGTACTTCTTGTCAAATTGTTCCAAGAAAAGGCCCTAAGTGATTTCTCCGGGTCGCCTTTCTCTCACAATATTATCCCACCACCTCCTAGCTTGTTCTTTGAGTAGACCTTGCGCACAATCTAATCTCTCTTCATCTGTAAAATGAAGCCTAGTCATACACCATTTAGTATGATCAAGCCAATCTTCTACAATTGCAGGATTCACTGTGTCCCCTTTGAAGTCATCAGCCGGAAGCTTCTTGATTCTTTCAAGAGGAGTTCTCTCCTCTCTTCTTTCGATGTGAGGTACAACAGGAACTTGAGGGATTTGTATGTTTCGTAGTACTTGTGTGATTACTTCAGTGGTCATATGCTGAAGTAAAGCAGCTTGTGCTGGAGTAGGTTGTTCAGGAAAGCCATGAACTGATGGAGGTTCATGTCTTTGTTCATCCCCTTGTCTAATACGGACCGTACTCTCAGCATCCTCTTCCTCATTCTGATTGTGACTACTACTAGCCATTCTTATTCCTGAAAATTGGACCAAAGTGGATCAATAACTAACACATCATATTTATATCCCAAATGGCATGTACATACTAGACCTAGAATCGCATAAACCTCAGCTCTGATACCAACAAATGTAACGCCCCACCTCAAGGGAGCGCCACGGTAACTATATCACCCAATAAATAACTCTACTCCATTATATGAAATTCAATACTTGTAGATTTAATATGTGCAAATACAAATATAATATTTCCAACTCCAAATATTCCTCAATACCACTTTATATTTCTCACACTATATAGTACATGCCATTATTCTACAAACCATAATATTTCATTAAATTATAAATCCACCTCGAGTTTTTCTTTATTTGCTCTTCAAGTAGATCCACTTATTCCACTTTGGTCCAAGCTATCTACAAGTTCTCCACCTACGTGTAGAAAAAAAACTACACGCTAAGCAATTTGCTTAGTGGTGTCCATAAAAAAAAATAACAACTTTGAATATTTTTAAAATAGAAATAAAGTATATTTATAAGTAAATATAAATTAACCAACTTTATGGAACCAAATCACAAAACTTATATAGTAATCCTTTCAAAGTACAATCAAATTTGTATCCAATTTTTCCAAACACTTTAAACACATATTGCCCAAAGTAAACAAGTCCTGAATAACGGTAAAATGGATACGGGAGCGGACAAGCCCGAAGCCGAAGCTTCAAAATCAATATATCGGCCAAGCCCGAAGCCGAAGCTTCAAAATCAATATATCGGTCAAGCCCGAAGTCGAAGCTTCAATATCAATATGTATATATATATATATATATATATATATATATATATATATATATATATATATATATATATATATATATATATATATATATATATATATATATATATATATATATATATATATATATCAGAATATCGGCCAAAGCCCGAAGCCAAAGCTTCAATTGTTTGTACAGTACTGTACCCCCCTTTATTGGCGTCAATCTACCCTGACCCGTATTCTACTCGTTTAATAAGGGCAATAAATCAAAGTAACATATTAAAAATTTCAGTATAAACCATCAATCATAATTCAACATAACTTCAATAATTAAGAAATCAAAATCCCAAATTTTTAAGCATCAAACTTCAATTAAAACTCAATAAAATCAATATTCATACTTTCCAGAATTTTTCCAGGTTTCGTAACCTGACTTCCCCTGCATTTTTCACTATGAAAACATCACTCAATCGAAGAACTGTCTTCTAAACATAATTAGCCACATGTCTCAGATTTCCAAAACCACTAAAATTACAGAAATCCAAATTTTATAACCAAAGTTATGATCAAAATACTAAACAGTGTTCAAAGCTGAGATTTTCCGAAAATAGATTTCGTGACTCAACTTCAAATGAAAATTTCACATTGAAAACGAACGAAATTCAATAAGGTTTCTTCTGAACATATATTCCTTACTTTCTGTAGATATCAATAAAATCAAGAATCGTTCAAATCGGATTTATATAATGAGAGAAAACATTAAAACAAAACAAGTATACAAATCTGAAAAATATTCCGAAAAACCGAGAAATCGAAATTCGAGACACAAACCTTTTTCTATGCTCTTTCTAGCCCTCTTCTACCTCTTTTGCCTTTGATTTACTTGCACTAGCTTCCTCTATAACAGCCATATATAATTCTATCAATATATTGTATAAATAAACTTCCTAATACCATAAATATGCTTAATCTACCATGAATTCTACTAATTAAGCTTTAATTTCACCAAAAATCACTCACCTCACACTCGGGTTACTATTCATACAAACCTTAAAAACTAAAATCCTCCTCTTCTAGTCTTGATTCACTGAAATTGATGATGATAGAGGGCTTTATGATCAATTTCTAACAAGAATTCGAAGTTGGATCGAAGAAATCGGAAGTTTTTGGATTAGGGAAAATTTTGGTTAAAGGATTTAGGAAGAGAGAAAAATAGAGAAGAAGATGAAGGGAAGAGAGAAGAGAGGTTACGTATAGATTTAGGATTTTTCTTTTCTTTTTTTTTTAATTTCCAATATTGCCCTTGGACAAATAATTAAATGCTCAATTCATCCCTCTTACTTAATTAGCTCTTATTTCCTCATGTCTTATATCCAATAACAATAATAATAATAAAAATAATTTCCATAATATTTTAATACCATAGTAATTTATTATAAGCAAATTTTAGAAATTTCGGTTCGTTACAGGTTTTTAACAAACCAAACCATTACCACCCTCAAGGAAATAGGATTATAGGATTCCTTTAATTGATGGGGCCACACCAATAAATGCCACACCTTATAGGCATTCAGCTGTGCAGAAGGATGTGGTGGAAAAAATGGTACAGGAACTACTAGATAGTGGCATAGTAAGGCACAATGTGAGTCCATATTCCTCCCCTGTGGGTTTAGTGAAGAAGAAGGACTACACTTGGAGAATGTGCATTGATTACAGGGAGCTCAGCAGTAAAACTATGAAAGATAAGTTTCCTATACCTGTAATTAAAGAATTGTTTGATGAATTGCATGGTGCTGCTGTTTTTTGCAAGATAGATTTAGCTTTTGCTTATTATCAAGTGAGGATATATCCCCCTGACATACACAAAACTGCTTTTTGCACCCATAAATTTATGGTAATGCGATTTGGGCTAACTAATCCTCCATCCACCTTTCAAAGTCTTATGAATGATATGTTTAGGCCTTACTTAAAGAAGTTTGTATTGGTGTTTTTTGTTAACATATTGGTGTATAGTAAGGATAAGCTGGAGCATATTGCCATTTAGAGAAGATGTTTGAGAAGTTGCAGGAACACCAACTGGTTTCAAAGAGGAGCAAGTGTATTTTTGGGGCTGCAGAAGTAGAGTACTTGGGATATGTAATCAGTGGAAATAGGGTAAGCACTGACCTAAAGAAGATTGAAGTAGTTGCTCAATGGCCAATTCCCATAAATGTTAAGCAGATCAGGGGATTCCTAGGGTTGGTAGGCTATTACAGAAGGTTTATCAGGCAATATGAGGTCATTAGCAAACCTCTAACTGAGTTATTACAGAAGGATAACTTTAAGTGGGATGATGCAGCCACTGTTGCTTTTAACAAATTAAAACTGGCCTTAATGACAGCTCTAGTGTTAGCATTACCTTCTCCTGATTTATTGTTTATTGTGGAAACAGATGCTTTTGACTATGGCATTGGTGCAGTATTAATGCAAGAAGGGCATCCAGTAGCTTACATCAGCAAAGCTCTATCCCCTAGGCATTTGGGATTGTCAATTTATGAGAAGGAGTTATTGGCAATAGTTCATGCTGTCAAGAAGTGGCACCATTACTTGTGCAGTAGAAAATTCCTGATCAAAACTGATGATAGGAGCCTGAAATTTATGATGGAGCAGAGAATTTTAACTACTCAACAACAAAAGTATATGGCCAAGTTATTTGGGTATGACTTTGACATTAGCTACAAGCAAGGCAAGGATAACTTAGCAGCTGATGCTCTTTCTAGCCTGCTAGCTGCTGAACTAGCCATTTTAACTAACTAGCCATTTTAACTATCTCCATAGTTGAGAGTAGTCTATTACCTGAGATAGAGGCCAGTTGGCAAGGGGATACAGACATTCAAGCACTAATTGCTGACTTACAACAGGGTGTGAATAGGGGGCTATACAACTAGCAGGATGGATTACTCCAGAGAAATGGGACGATAGTAGTGGGGAAGGATGTAGCCTTAAGGGATAAACTGATCACATTAATGCATGACTCTCCTATTGGAAGGCATTCTGGGGTACAAGCCACTATTAGATGGCTGAAATTAGTGTTTTCTGGAAGAAGATGGACAGTGATGTCAAGAACCACATCATGAATTATATGGTTTGCCAGACTTGTAAGGTTGAGCTCACTAGGACACCTGGGTTGTTGCAGCCTTTGCCAATTCTAAAGGGAGTGTGGACTGATTTGAGTATGGATTTTATTGAGGGGTTACCTAAATCCAATGGAAAAGAGGTTATCCTAGTAGTTGTTAACAGTTTGAGCAAATATACTCATTTCTTGAGCTTGAGCCACCCCTACTCTGCAACTGAAGTAGCTAAGGTGTTTTTCAATAATGTCTTTAAACTGTATGGCACCCCCTCAACTATTGTGAGCGATAGAGATCCAGTGTTTATCAGCTCCTTTTGGACTGAACTTTTTAAGCTACAGGGAGTGGAGTTGCTCAAATCCACTGCCTACCATCCCCAAACAGATGGTCAAACAGAGGCTGTCAACAAATGCTTGGAAACTTACTTAAGATGCATGACACACAACTAGCCAAAGAAGTGGGAGGCTTGGTTGCCTTTAGCTGAATGGCGGTATAACACCAACTATCATATAGCTACACAAGTGACTCCCTTTAAGGCTTTGTATGGGGTTCCACCTTCAATGCACATGCCTTATGTGCCCGGAGATTCAAAAATTGAATCAGTGGACTAACTATTGAGGGACAAAGAAATGGCTTTGATAGTGATGAAATAGCAATTGAAAAGAGCTCAGTACAGGATAAAACAACAGGGTGACAAACATAGGTTGGATAGGGAATTTGCCATAGGGGATTGGGTGTTTATTAAGCTCCAGCCCTACAGGCAACAAAGTATCATTTGAAGGGAAAACCAAAAACTAGCTCCTCTGTATTTTGGTCCTTACCAAGTGAAAGATCGCATTAGGAACGTGGCTTACAGGTTGAAATTACCTGGTGGTTCTGGCATACATCTCGTATTCTATGTTTCGCAGCTTAAGCCGAAGGTACCTAATCGAGCTAGTGTCTCTGCAACATTACCCACTGCTCATTTGGAAAACCCCATTCCCTGTGCCATTTTGGATAGGATGATGATGAAGCGAAGCAGACAAGCGGCTTTAAAGGTCTTAGTGCAATGGCAAGGGATGGACAAGGAAGCATCCACCTGGGAATTCGCTTTTAATATCCAACAACGTTTTCTAGACTTTGACCTTGAGGCAAGGTCTTAAGGGGGGTGGGATGTTATGAGGGAAAGTCAACCCTGCGATTTTGACTTAGCCTTAGGTTATGTGGCATTTCATTTTTATTGTTTTCCTTTACCAAACGGTGCTTTTTGCCTTTGGATATTATTAACAGAATTATAGTGAGAGAAGAGAGAGGAGCAACGGCTATAGTAAGCCAAAAATACCCATTTTGTAATCACCCGATTTCTGTGCAAATCAATAGATCTCTCTTTATCTCCTGATTTCTCTTTTCTGGTTCCTTTTCAATTTTTGATCCATTACATTATACTGACTACTAGGTTTCTCTATTGTTCTCTGTATTTCGATCTACCAATAAAAATTCCATAACTGAATCTTGAGTTAAGCTTGATGGACAGATGGAGATTAATTTAAGCTATCAACAAAATCTAAACTTCATAACGAGCTAAGCTCGAGCTTGGCTCGTCGAGCCTTGTTATTGTGCTGAGCTCAAGCTTTTCACGAACACCAAAATTTTTTGTCGAGCTGAGCTTGAACACTAAAGCCAAGTTTGAATCAGGCTCGAGCTCGATAAAAATAAGCCGAGCTCAAACATTCACTAGTACAAAAATGACCTATAATGACGCACTTTTACAGACAGATAAGGCAAAAGTCGTTCGAAAAGCTTTTTAAAAAACATGGAGGGGTAATTTTAAAATATTTATAGGAACAATACGGATGGTTTAGATAAATAACCGTCCGAAATAATGGTTTAATAGCAATTCGGACGGTCATTAAAACTAAACCGTCCGTATTGAATCAAATTCACCAAATTCAAAACCCCTGAAACCTGATTTAGTATTTCAAAATTGTAAACCCAGCCCCTCACTCTCTCGTCTTCTCTTTATCCGGCACCACTGTGCCTTCTTCTTCCTCTCCTCCATTACAAAAATCTCAAGCCCCGCCGCCTACGTCTTCTCTCTCTCGTGTGCCGCCTCCTTCGCCTTCATTTTTTCTCCACCGTTATCTTTCCTGCATCTCCGTTGCTTTTTGCCTGCTTTTGAGAACTTTGGAAAAATTAGGGATTCAGGGATTCGATAACTCAGATGCTATTTTCATCTACTAGGTTTGTTTGTTTAATCACTCCTATTCCCGATTTAGGGTTTCTCCTTTTGCTTACCATTCTCTGTTTTCCAGATTTCTCTTATTATATTTACAGTGATGTGGCTTTTCTATTACAGTTGAGCCACTTTTTATCTTCAATCTGATATTTATTGATCAGAAAATGCAAGTGCTTCTCAAAAGGTAATTTCTTGTTTTTGGCATTTAAAAAGCTATCAGCTCGTTAAAATCTTAATGTAAATATATTTATAATAATAGTTAGAGGCTGATTTGCATCATTCTGTTTAGAGTTTTGTAAGGGAGCTTTATTTTGTTGATCTTTGAATTCGTTTATTCGATATTCAAATCCAGTTTATTGTTGATATAGACATATAGCTAGTTAATTTGGCTAAATTAATTTCCTTGCAGGTAAGTTGTTTTCTAGGATCAGCTATAGCTGACTTTCTGTGTTCTCGTGTCCGAATAGAATGGTATGTTCCCCTGTTTCAATTATATGTATTTCATGTCCTAAAGTGTTACATTTTCAGTCTTTCTTCTGTTAAGAATTAAGCAGGCCTACCAGCTGTTTGATAAAATTCCTGAGAGGGTTATCTATATCAATTGATATAGTTTCCATCATTTTCTTTTTGTTGCAGGAATCTACTGAACAGAATAGATGCAAAGAGTTAGCCAATTCATCTTCAATTCATCACTCCATTTACTCAGAGGTGACTTTTTGTTCACTAGAATGACATTGTTTTGAATTTGAAAATGCTGCATGATTCATGATGGGCTGTGACATTAAAGTTTTCCATTTGTCACTACATTGCATGATTGATCTTTCAATAAAATATTGAGTGGGATTGATTAGTTCATGGGGGAATGAACTAATCTTCCCATTGATAAGTTATTTAAGTCTATGTTTGAGATATGTAAAAGAACCTACCAAAATCTTCCCATCATACCAATTTCTAAATGTCGTCTTGTCTGGAATATAATTATTGTCTTCAATTACATATAACTCTCAGGGTTTGTGTTCTTTCAGTCCAGCAAAATAATGCATGCAAAGTCTCATATTGAAAATCGGCGGATAGAACAGAATACGCAAAGTGTGGTGCAATCAGCCATTTACTCTTCACCTTGGTGGAGGGGATTTGGGAATAGTTCTACTACCTTCAGTGAAAGCGCATCAAAATCATCTTCAATGGAGGATATGAACGGTTCACATACTGATGGCAATGCTCTCTCACATGTTGATTCTGGCTTAGATGATGGTGTTAACTCCAATAAAGATAGACAAATTGCTATGGAGTCAAGATCCGGTATTTATGCTTCTAAGTATTGCTTTACTTTAAAAATTTTGTATTAACTATAAAAATTTATCTATATAAATTTAGGACTAAAATAGTGGCGCAAAAGTGAATAACTAATGTATGATCCCATATCTCTAATGAGCATGATGAACGTAGTCTTTTTATTTCTTATAGGTTATTATCATTTTTTAGTTCTTTATTTTTTTTTGCAATGTTGTCAAAGGCGTTAGGCGCCCTTAAGGCAGTAGACTTCTTTAGTTTTCTTGTTTTACAGATTTTGACATCATATCCATATTCAGATCCATAGTATGGTGGGATGTTAGCTTCTTATTTGACACAAGCTATGGTATGTAAGACATTGTCTTTGCGCCCTTATCCATATTCAGATCTGATGTTGTTCACTTGAATTTTTTTAACTTATATATTTGTATATATGAATCAACTGGCATAATGTTGTATGGCTCCCTTCAATCCAAAATTATACGAATTAATCAATATGAATATACAAAAAAGATAAAAAGGTTGCGTGCTTATTCCGGACGGTTATGTATAGAAAATCGTCCAGAATAATGCTTATTTTGGCCATTCCGTGCACTTTTGCAGACGGTTTTTATATAAAACAGTCCACAATGCTTCTTATTTCGGACGGTTCAAAATCGTCCGCAATAAGGCCGGATCAATTGCCTCTCGGGCTTTGCGGACGGTTCATAACCGTCCAAAAAAGCCCAAAATAACCATCCTTAAAGCCCATTTTTGTACCAGTGATTACACCCCTATAAAGAACACAATCTTGTGCCCGTCGCCAGACAACTACATGTAACTTCTATGAAAATTCTAAAATAAAATATTTTCGCACCATGTAAGCATGTGAGGTCCCAACCCCCTGATTTCAATCAGTGTGTATGACAATGATAGAGGAGAATAAAATAGGGGTAGAAAAGGGACTTTTCTATTTTATTAATTGTAATGAAATCAGATGATTAGATCAAACGTGGGATGAATGGTAAGGATTATAGGTTGTCAATAGTTATTAACCGGTAAATTGTCAATATAGCATGACTATATATATATATATAACTATATATATATATATATATATATATATATATATATATATATATATATATATATATATATATATATATATATATATATATATATATATATATATATATATGTGTGTGTGTTGTATTCAAAGTCCATATAATTTAGAGTTGCGTATTGACTTTATCTTTTTACACTAAGCAGCCATATAATTAAGTACCCAAAGGTCACATCTCTCTTCACATCCATTAATGCTAAATCAAAGAAATCAGATTATCATGTGTTCACCATAATTCACAGTTTACAAGCTAAATCTAAAGGTTCGATGGCAAAAATAAAACAAAACACAAATGTAACAATATATAAAGAGCCCTTTTCAAATAATAATAATAATCATAATAATAATCATGATCAGTTAATATATTAACATGAGCATATTATGTTTACAATATTAATGCCCAAAACATATATAAACCTTTTAAAATGAAACTGAGCTTCTAACCTGTAATTATGATTATAAACATTATTTAAGTATAAGACTTGAATATATCAATTTATATTAATACCGAACTAGAAATTTGTTGTATCTTGAACACCCACCATATCGATATCCTCACTTTTGTTTCTCTTGTAAATTTTGTAGGCAATCATTACACTTGTTGTCACAGTGGTAACCAAAGACAAAAAAAAAAGCCACTACTTTTCCAATGGACAAGCCACAGACAAGCATCATAAGAGTTGTAATAAGTATGATGACCATATAGAGAAAAGCCACTACTTTTCCAATGGCCGAGCCAGTATGAGGTTGGGAATCAGATTGTGGTGAAGCAGTTGTATCCATCTTTATCTTTAACTCTAAAGATGTGAAGATTAGTGTATGTAAAATAAAGTAGGACCATTACCTATTTATATTAATTCCTTAGTGGATTATTTATTATTTGAAAATTTTTATTATTCATTTTTCCTTTTTTCCCTTTTGTCCTTTGTATTATTATATCATTCATACTTTTATCAATTTCTAAGGACCAAATGAAGTTCATCTAAAAAAAATTGCTTAAAACACATAGTTCCAAAGGTTTAAGAGGATTCTGGTGAAGGAGCAGGAGAGATGGGTGAAATGCTTCTCAATTAACAAGAGAAATGTGAAATGATTGAATAAATAAATAAATAAATAACTCTATTTAAGCTTATGCTTGAGTTTCATATTTATCCTTTTGGACCATACTATTCACCTAAAGATACTTAATTTGCATCTTATTTTAGAAATTAGTTGTATTAATAAAGGGAAATTGTTGAAAATGCACGCTAATGACATACTCATTATTAAAATGCCCATATTACAAACATATTTATTATATGCGTAATTTTTATTAAACATATTTAGTAAATACTCCCCACTTTCATTATCGATTTTTTTAGGATACCTCTCATTTAAGGAGTTGTGGATTTCATCCCATTCAATTTTCAAATTCTGATTTCTTTCCTATATAAATTTCGATTTTTATTAATTCCTTTTTAATTCCTATTCGATATCTCTTTTCCTCTCCTTTCCGATTTCTTCCTAATCGAAATCGTTATCCAATGTTTCTGGGTTTGTTCTTGAAATCGGAAATAATCTAAACATGTTCATCGTTCATCGTTATTAATCCTATTACTGCCATTTCAAATCCGATTTCGATTAGTTCAATTTCTAGTGTTGAATTCTCATTCGGGTTCGGTTCATCGATCACAAGTAATTGATTAGAAACATACCCCCATTTCGTGCTTCCTCTCTGGCTTCTTCTCTTCTGGTTTCATTTTGCATGGGATGTGTTTCTTCTCTCAAGAAACCTATTGGTGTTCTCCAATTCATCTATAGGTTAGTTCGTCGTTTCATCTCTCTATTGTCTTTCTTCTTTTCACATATCTGCTGCATCCCTCTTGTTCTCTCAGATCTTTGGATTTTTTGTTTGAATTTTCCCCTGTGTTGAGGACTGTATGAAAGAGAATGAGTTTTATTTCTTTTTGATATTTGGGAAAAAAATTTATTTTGGCTTCATTTTTTGGCTTACTGCATATTAATTTTTCTGGTTTAAATTCTTTTTATTTTGGCTTACTGTATGAAAGAGAATAATTGTTCTCTCAGATCTTTGTATTTTTTGTTCGAATTTTGAATGTTATTGCAAATACTTACCGTATATTTTGTAATTGTATATTGTATACAGTTTTTGTAATTCACATATATATTTTATTTTGCCGTTCAATTATGTTGTGCTTATATATTTTATTTTGCCGTTCAATTATGTTGTGCTTATGATTGACATATTTGCCTAGTTCATTGGTATTATTACTGTCAACAAATACATGTATATCAATATTAGCAATATACAGCAGAAAAAATACAACTAAAAATAACTCATCTGTATATTGCTAATATACAGTTTTCAACAAATTGTATATTAATGTACTTGCATAAATCATTCCAAATAAAATTATTTTAATGTAAATTGTATAACTCATTCCAAATAAGCCATTTTTCCCCACTTAGAGTTTTAGTATCGTCATGCATCAATATTGTTAATGCGTGCACAGTATCTTTTAGGGGTAGGCATCTACTGTATACCGTTAGCAAAAGGGTTCACTTTGCCTAACGTAGGGTTTTAGTATCGTCATGCATCAATACTATTCATGCATGCAAGGTATCTTTTAGGGGTAGGCATCTATACTGTACACCATTAGTAAAAGGGTTCATTTTGCCCAACCTAGGGTTTTAGTATCATCATGCATAAATAATGTTTACATATCTATTTCTATAATTAGAGAGTTAATTTACAAGGTTTGTTTTGTTCAATGATATATATATGGTTAAATTCCTTTTTAGTTTATGTTATTCTCTATTTTGTTAATGCTATTCTCTCATATTGTGAGTTCTAGCATTTTTGGAATTCTGATTTTTGCTCATATGTCGTATTGTATATGTGCAACTGTATATTGTATACACTTTTATGTTGTCGCATATATTTTGAGTTTATGAACAATTTATGTTGTGCTTTTGCTTGACATAATGGCTTTATTGTTTTATTTATTTCCCTAATGCACACTTCCATATATACAGTCACTTTTTAAATTACAAAACTTTTGGTACCCTCATTGTATGTTGTTTGATGTATATTGTATACAGTTCATGTCTTCCTTTTGTAATTATTTCTGTTTTTTTAACAGTTATTGAACATCGCTATGGTTCATCTCCTGAAATCCTCAACCAGTCTAAAGTCTTTGGTGATGGTACTTCTGAATTAGTTGATGATGCGACTCAATTCGTAGACTTCCTAACATCCACTATTAGGATTAAGTTGAATAATCCGATTCAAGACATTTTTGTGGAAGGTGGCAGTCGTGGATATACATATTTTACATTTAAACACACATACGAATATTCACTATCATTTGTTTTTTGAATAACATATACTGCAACTCGTATATTGCCAATATACAGTTTGGTAACTCCATAATAAAACATTATTTTATCTTCAAGTACCGTCGCTCTCTATGTATATAGTTCAATAACTCCATAGTAAAACATTATTTTATATAAAGATGGGTTGTGATAATTTGAGAATGATATATAAAAGGCATCAGTGTGCCTTTAATTTTTGAGTTACACAAGTTATTGTTTTATGTAATTCATCTTGGTTTCCACGCATCATATGCATTATAAAAAAAGCATGTTTTTGTATTTTTATATAGCGCATGAGACTGCTCCTGGAATTATTTTGGCAACGCTTGACACTGCGCCTTAATATATGCCTCGTATACAGTTATTATAACGTAGTTTTTGTATTTTATATAGCGCCTGGAACTGTTTTGGCAGCGCTTAACACTGCACCTTAATATGTGCCTCGTATACAGTTATTATAACATATATGTTCAATATACGCACTAGTGTTAAGTGTTTATATAAACGGAAAGAAGTAAAAAAAAACCTTTGTAAAAGGAAAAAAGTAAAAAAGACCTCAAAGTAATTACAATAGAAACGTGTCATTCATCATCAAAATACATAAAATAGTGTTCTAACTCATACTACACAAAGTATCAGTCATCTTGGTATCAGTCATGAAAATAAAAAAAGTAACCAACTCAAACTATGCCAATTATCATTCATCTTTATCTAGCCTAATGTATTCGTTGTTGCTTCACCGCGAGAAACTTATTTTTAAAATTGTCGTCCGCTCAAAGTCACCACAAAGATGCCACAATCGCTGCCAAAAACAAAAGGCACATCAACATATTTCATCAGATACCGTGCATGTTTAAAATAAAATGATCATTTACACTATATATCAGCTATATACAGTTTCATTGAAACTGTATATAGTTATATACAGTTTTTGTATTACTGTCCTTTAGTTATGTATTAGCTATATACGGTTTCACTAAAAAAACTATCATTTATATTAGTCATGTTTTACATTAAAACACACATACGGATATATATATATTTTATTTGAAAGCATTCAAAACCTCAAAGATGTATATCAAACACTATATATCCATATGCACTCAGTTTGTGTTCTATAGATGATTTATCTATTTTAAATCCTTTAAAGAAAATAGAAGTAGGAACCTCTAAATGGATACACAGGTTTATGAGGCCTTCAAATCAATGACTTATCAGTATATACATATAGGAACAGAGTGTATATGGATATACACTAAACACAATTATTGCTTGAATATATACACTAAACACAGTTATTGATTGAATATACAGTAGACACATGCTATATAATATACAATTTGTTTTTTTCTTGAAATTATGCCAACAAACACAGTTACTGTTATCTACTTTAGCAGCAAATTCACGACAATAGAATATACACTTTCATATGGCCGTATACGGATATACAAAAACAAGAAAAATCGGTATACAATTCGTAATACAAGCTGACTTACCCAAAGTGGGGTTTCCTCTTTGATATCACCTGCTTTCCTCTTTCCCTTGCTCTGCAAAAATAGAATATGATATCAGTTTGTACATCCAATATACAACTGAGGTTGCTTCTAATATATGAATTCACAATATACTAATTACTTACCTTATCAGTGGCTTTAGGCATCGTCTCTCCTAATTTCCTCTTTCCTTTGTCCATTACCGGTGCTTTTCCCTTGCTCTTTGACGCTCTGGTTTCCATTAAAGCACTTTTAAGCCCTTGTTTGTTGGATAATAGGTCGGAGGACTGCCGAAATAAAGAACTCGATGCGACGGTTTTAACAGTAGTCAAAATCACAATGGGTTGCAGGAACTAGGGGCGACGGTTTCAATGGTCGCACGCCGGCGCAGGAGAACGTCGGACAGGACCGTTGATTGAAGTAACTGTGGCGGCGGAAGTAATTGCGGCGGCAGAAGTAATCAGTATATCATGGTGGCAATCGTTGTTAGGGATTGCAGAATAGAAGAGAGAATCGAGTTATTTTGGTTTGTAATCGCCGGTTATGAGAATATGGGAAGCAATTAATTAGGGATTTGGAATTTGGTTACTATATTATCTAAATGGGTACTTTATAAATACTAATCAGTCATAGTGCATTTTATAAATTATGAATTTCTAATGTATAAATATCTTTCTCCTATAGGGGCATTGGCCTAAGTTACCCATAATAAAATATCCATAGAATAGTAGTAGTTTATATCTAAATTAATTTGCATCTTTATTGAAAATATCTCACGACAGTAGAGCATTCTTGTCTGTTTTTCTTCTCTATCCCTTCACTACACCGATTCTATACCAAATCTAATAGATTCATATGGTTGGGATGAAAACTGTAAACACCGAAAAAAAACCAAAATATAATCATAAATTAGCACATAATTTCCCAAGTTAATGAAACTATTAATAAATTAGTTAACAATTTAATAGAAAACATATTAAAACATAGATTGTAATACAAAAACAGAAAAAGAGACAACAAATTATAAATCAATTAATACAATGTATATAATTCCACAAATTTGGAGTAAAACTTAGTTGGGAGCTTCATCCCCGTAACCGGCCTTTGCAATATTCTAGTTTGGATTAAACGATTAGTGTACTAGATTCCGGTAACAAAAAAAAAAACTCTAAAATAATTAGACTAGGGATGGACGTGGTCCGGACCTGGACCGGCTCCATATAGATTCAGATCCATATTGTTATTTACATATAAGATCTGTTGGTATTTTAGTGTAATTAGATCAACTAGTTGACCAATGCAGTCGTAATATTTCATCGAACAAGTTAGGAGAGTGCGGAGTGCACGCTTGTTCGAGTTCTATTACGATACTTAGCTTACGAGGGTCCGGGAGCTACCTCTAGCAACACTTCTGTTATGAACTGTTGCAGCTGCTCGAATGGACATGTCTTTTCGCAACACTTCTATTCTGAAGAGTTGCGACTATTCGTATCAGGTCTACAAAACATGGCATTGGCAACACTTGCAAAAAGAGAAGTTTTTGCAACGAATTCTGCAATTTTTGGTTCACTTTTCTTCACAACAAAAATTCATTCTAAGTTCTTGTCGTTTCTGATTTTATCCGATTGATCTATTTGGTAGAACCGTCAAATAAGATTCAATCTGAAAGTGTTCTTCATGACTTCAGAATTATCCATGCATCATTTTATTAGATTTCTTCAACAAAGATTGAGAGACGTTTTTTACAGACATTCAAGGCTTCATTCTACCGGAATTCCCCAACAACATTAGATAACGGTTAAATTTGGATAAGGACAAGTTTTTGGCAACGCTTAATTTCACGCCCTCCTTCTAGCGCCAATTGTTGGTATTTTAGTGTAATTGGATCAACTAGTTGACCAATGCAGTCGTAATATTTCATCGAACAAGTTAGGAGAGTATGGAGTGCACGCTTGTTCGAGTTCTATTACGATACTTAGCTTACGAGGGTCCGGGAGCTACCTCTAGCAACACTTCTGTTATGAACTGTTGCAGCTGCTCGAATGGACATGTCTTTTCACAACACTTCTATTCTGAAGAGTTGCGACTGTTCGTATCAGGTCTATAAAACATGGCATTGGCAACACTTACAAAAAGAGAAGTTTTTGCAACGAATTCTGCAATTTTTGGTTCACTTTTCTTCACAACAAAAATTCATTCTAAGTTCTTGTCGTTTCTGATTTTATCCGATTGATCTATTTGGCAGAACCGCCAAATAAGATTCAATCTGAAAGTATTCTTCATGACTTCAGAATTATCCATGCATCATTTTATTAGATTTCTTCAACAAAGATTGAGAGACATTTTTTACAGACATTCAAGGCTTCATTCTACCGGAATTCCCCAACAAAGATTGAATCTTATGTTGTCACTTGAAGCCTGAGTTTTTCACCGAAAAGGTACGAATTCGATCCGTACTCTTGCGATGATTGTTTGTGTCTCTTACTTCGATTTCTCGATTTTTCGGAAAACTTTCAGATTTTGCCCCTGTTTTGTTTTGATATTTTCTCTTGTTATATAATTCTGATTTGAATGATTCTTGATTTTATTGATATCTACAGAATCTAAGGAATATATGTTCAGAAGAAACCTTGTTTAATTTCATTCGTTTTCAATGTGAAATTTTCGTTTGAAGTTGAGTCGTGAAATCTGTTTTTGGAAAATCTCAGCTTTGTATACTGTTTAGTGTTTTGATCATAACTTTGGTTATACAATTTGGATTTCTATGATTCTGGTGGATTTGGAAAGCTGAGACATTTGACTAATTATGTTTAGAAGAAAATTTTTCGATTTGATGACGTTTTAATGGATAAAAATGCAGGGGAAGTCAGGTCATGAAATCTGAAAAATTCTGAAAAATATGAATGTTGATTTTATTATGTTTTAATTGAAGTTTGATGCTTTAAAATTTAAGATTTGAATTTGTTAATTATTGAAATTATGATGAATTATGTTTGATGTCCATTTTCGTTTTTGGTTGTTCATGGCGGTATAAACGTTCTTTTTCTCGGAAAAAATCTTGATTCTCAAGTCGTTTTGTGTAAACTACGTGTTTAGGTTAATTTTTTCATAAAAAGAACAGTGCCATTGGATTTGGGACATCGAAAAACCTTAGGAGGAGTTTTGTTGGTGGCCGGAATCGATTTTGAAATGATTTAAAACCTGAATTCGATTTTCTACAGTTTGTAAGGGATTCTGAATCCGTTGCAAAATTCGTTGCAGAATGAAAAGTTGCGATGGTTCATTTGCGACAACTGTTTTTCGCGGCAGTTCATGGTTCATTGTGACGGTTTGTGAGGGATTCTGATTCCATCAGATATTCCATCACAAAAGGAAAAGTCAATGGATGGTTTATTTTGACGGTTTCTGAATGCGACGGTTAGGTTGTTTGTGAGGGATTCTGTGTCCGTCAGAAATTCTGTCACAAAATGAAAAGTTAGGACGGTTAGTTTTTGTGACAACCGTTTGTGACAGTTCATGATATATGGTGATGCTTCGTGTAGTAGTTTTGGCAACGCTTTTGTCATCTATTGTGACTCTTTTAGAAGTGTTGCCAGAAACAAGGCTACTGGTTGATATGGTAACGATTTTCAGAGTGTAGCCACAATATTTTTTTGTGCCGCAAGAAAGAATGTAAGTGAAGCAGTTTTGGCAACACTTTAGTGAAATTAAGCATCGCCAGAACTTGTCTTTATCAAACTTTAACCGTCATCGAATGTGGCATTGGTTTAACTTTTGGGGTTGACATATCAATGGTTGACTGACATGTGTCAGTCAAAAGTCAAAGTTGACCGATCAACATAATGCCACATGTTCTAATGGCTTCCTCCGGTCTTTGAAGGTTAGTCGGATATAAGTTATTTTTCTTGTGAGGAGGATAGTTCTTCCACAAGTGGATGGGTGTTTCTTCTTAGGGGAGGTGCTACTTCTTGGATGTCTAAGAAATAAACTTGTATGAGTGATTCGATAATAGAATCTGATTTTGTAAAAACTGAGCATAATTTAGCCGATCATATAATCAAAGGGTTAAGGAAAGATCTTGTGCAAAAGTCGGCTATGGGGATGAAATTAAAGTCCATTTAAAATCTCTCATGTTAAGATACCCAATTCCCACCTAATATGACGTTAGGTACTGAATTCAATGAGGAAAGCTTAACATCTAGAGATTGGAACACACTGTTTAAAACATCCCAAGGTGTGTGTTCAGACCTGCAAGTAAAGGAGGTTGAAGTTTAACTTCTTAATAGTCTTTTTGAAAAATTGCATACACAGGTGCAAGAGTAAAAAGGCTACCTAGATAAGCATGAAGTTTAGCCGCTTCAAGAAGCTTGGACTTAGCTTTGATATGCTTATGAAGGATAGGGACACAAGGCTAGTAAAAGATAGTGTCAAGTAAGAACATGTTAGAATGTTAACTTATGTGTATATTATCTTCGAGTATTCAAGATGGATAACCAAGGTTCAATCCATAGTGACACCTTTAGTTATTTGAATACTTGGAATGTGTAATATACTAAGATGAAATTCAATCGTCACGATATTTCATTTATTCATAAGTTTGTTATTTGTTGTGATTTTATTTAGTTTATCATGGATTACACTAAAATGGGGGAGGATTGTTGCTATTTTAGTGTAATTGGATCAACTAGTTGACCAATGCAGTCGTAATATTTCATCGAACAAGTTAGGAGAGTGCGGAGTGCACGCTTGTTCGAGTTCTATTACGATACTTAGCTTACGAGGGTCCGGGAGCTACCTCTAGCAACACTTCTGTTATGAACTGTTGCAGCTGCTCGAATGGACATGTCTTTTTGCAACACTTCTGTTCTGAAGAGTTGCGACTGTTCGTATCAGGTCTGTAAAACATGACATTGGCAACACTTACAAAAGAGAAGTTTTTGCAACGAATTCTGCAATTTTTGGTTCACTTTTCTTCACAACAAAAATTCATTCTAAGTTCTTGTCGTTTCTGATTTTATCCGATTGATCTATTTGGTAGAACCGCCAAATAAGATTCAATCTGAAAGTGTTCTTCATGACTTCAGAATTATCCATGCACCATTTTATTAGATTTTTTCAACAAAGATTGAGAGACGTTTTTTACAGACATTCAAGGCTTCATTCTACTGGAATTCCCCAACAAGATCCAGATTCGGTCCATATCCGTTGGATCTATAAAATTAGAATCCGTATCCATATCCAATGGATCCCACAGATTCGAGTCCAAACGGGGTCCTAAACGGATCTCTAAAAAATTAAATTAAAAAAATACAACACATGAAAATATCAACTATCCAATGATCATTTGTGCTAAAAAAAATCACTATCTTAATATGCAATAAAAGATGAACAAAGTTTTACATGTAATTTCATGGTTGAAAATAAAAATAATGCAAATCAACATCCATCCTCCCTAAGTTTCAAGAAATCAGCTAGTTAGAAATTACTAAGACTATAGAGTTGAAAATTTTAAGTCGTGGGACGATGATGTAGAGATAAAGATAAAGTTGATTTGAGAGTGAAAATATATATAGCTTAGGTTAACAATTAGGTCAAAGTTATATATATAAACGAATCTGAATCTGGATCCGGGTCTGTAAATAAATCCGATATTATATCCATATTTTTTTTGTTAGATCCAGATCTGATCCAAATTCAATGGATCTGAAATGACAAAATCCGGACCCTAAAACAGATATGAATCCATAAATCCGCATCGATTCCTAGATCCAGTCCTATCCATAAATTAAATCCATTGAAATGAAAGTAACCAAAATATTCTTATTTTGTAGCTACAATAAATGTTGAGTTGAGTTAGAGTATAATCGGCTGAAAGTTTTTAAAAAAATTTTTATGTTACAATCAATCTTACTATTCATCTAAGAATAATTAATTCACGTCTAATTTTAGAAATTAATTTTATCAATAAAAGACCCATAGAATAGTAGTAGTATATATCTCAATGTATATTTATACCTGTCATCATAAATATTAGCTGGTTAATATAGTTAGGCTACTTGGCTTCAATTATCCTATGTTGTGGAGTCTAAAATTATAAGCTTAAAGTTTTTATCCCTAATGACCTATTGTCAAAATGCTTTGATTGAAATTTATTAAATTAAATAACATGTCGGAAAGGTTTATCATAAACGTGAACCAACTAGTTTTATATAGTTGCATCCCTGTTATGTGCAATCTGGATCAATTGGTTGCCGGTGATATTAATTTTCAGTCTCTATAATTTTTTAAGCTTCTTTTAACCGTTCTTTCACTACAGATTCAGTTATTATTCGTTACTGTACGACGTTGCATATTGTAAATTCATTGATGTTAATAATAATTTCTTATATATATGTTTCATTATTGTCACTTATTGCAATAAATTAAAATCAGTTACAACTTTTACCAGAATAAAATCATTAAAAATATATAAACTTTATGATTACTAACACAATGATACATAAATTTTAAATTCTAACATACAAATATACCAACTTTATAATTTACTAACATAATAGTCAAAATTATATTCAACTATTAAAGTTACCAATAACAAAAAAAAAAAAAAACAGATGATATCATATATCTTTCTATTTCAACAATTTTTTTCATGTTTGCCCTCATCTTAATCCTCTCATTTTTTCCCAATATTTTGTCTCATCTTATACTTGTTTTCTTTTCATTTTTTCAAATTAAAACTCTAAATCAAATTAACTATACAACACAAAGTAATCATAATTTCATCTAGAACTAGAGCTCTGTAGCTAAGCGGGGTAAGACCAAGTTTTGACCAATTAAACTATTTGAATATAAAGCCAAAAAATCTTGAATTCTCTTAATTAGGCTATTGAGTTTTAAATTATAATAAATTGTAAAAAATTATCAAGGAAATATCATTGTGTTTGGCATGTTTCCCAATTCAGCATACATATGAACCTTTAACTATGATGTTTGACTTGTGAATATTAAAACTTTTTTATAATAAAAATAAATATCATAAATCTTTATAATAAATGGAAAATATTCATTGTTAGTAAACCAAAGAAACAGCATAATGTTTTCATGAAAACTCAGACCAACAAAATAATTATATGTAAAATAATAAATTAGCCCTACTTTACAAATTTGGAATCACATCTGACAACTATTAGTAGTTGTAGCTTAATTACCTATTATTAATGATAATGTGACATGTGAGATAGAAATTTAAAAAGTTAATTTCTTTTTTTTTTTATTGGTTGCTTTTATTGTTTTTTTTATTGTTCGCTTTATTAAGTATTGTCTTTTAGAGCATCTTTAATATTTATTTTATTTGAGTGTTTTTTTTAATATATAGATTAAAATAGATAATTAATTTAAATAAAGTATTATAATAAACTTTTTATCCTATCTTTCTCATATGATGTGGCAATTAAATTTGAGAAATTATCTATTTGATCTTCTATAAATAGAAGATCAAATAGAATGCCAAGTAACCAAATATATTAATATTTTAAAGTTTAGTTTAAAATTTAAATATTTGATAGGTATAAAATAAATAATTTAATAAATACTTAATTCTTTTTTATTATTTAATTTTGAAAGAATGATACCCACTATAAAAATAGACAATTTACTATAACTGATTTTTTAAAACATATTGTCTATTTGTAAAATCATCACCATATCATCAATATGAATTTCCATTCTTCATGACACATCATTCTAGAATCCACAAACTATTAGAGATGCTCTAATAAGTCGAAAATGGTGTGATTATATGGTATTCCATTCCACCAGTAGGATAAAAAAATTAAGTCCAATTATTTTGATATAAAATAACAATGGTTCATTTTTGAATTTTCTTATACCATACCCAAAGACCTGAAACTTAAATTACATGACTTAAAAACTTAAAGGAAATCATACAGAGAATTGGTTTTTTTTTTTTGTCAGGCCGGCCTTATAAATTTTGAAGTCCTAGATGAAAATACATATTTTAATAATTTTATAGTTCATTATAAAATAAAAATAATAAAAATTAAAATCTAAAATTACTTTAATTTTTAGTTCAATGATATATATCGTGTTTAATTTTATTAATTATCTTTATTCACTAAGATAAAGCAATTATACTTAATTCATAATTTTAAAGAATAGTTTTTTGAAAAATAAAAAAAATATGGTAATAAATTCATAGAGATAATAGTTAATGGGACCTTTATTTTTTGAGGCCTTAAGAGTAAATCCAACCATTCTCTATTTTACGGTATTTCCTAAAATAGGGAATTGATATAGAGAATGATTGAATCCAACCATTCCCTATATAATATATCTCTAAAATAGGGTTCCCTATATATTATTTGTTTTTACTATATTATATGACGAAAATCGTAAAGAAACGGATTCAAATACTTACCTTTTCCATGCCCGAGATTGAAGAAACATTGAAATCGTATGTATGCTAAGTCGTTGACTAACCCACGGTATGTCGGGATTAAGTCGTTGTTCACAACTTCTGCAGCAATAGAAGATGAATAACGATTGATTGTGGGAGATTTCTCCGTCGTAGGAAGAATCCCGGGAGAGAAATTATAGAGAGAAAAATAAATTTTCCATCAATCTAAAAATGTTCCTACGAACGTCTATTTATAGAGGTGGAAAATGGAAAAATGGCCATTAGGCACTTATGGAGAAAGCTTATTTTAATTAAGTCCTAAAATAATTTAATTAAGTCCCTTAACTTAATTAGTTTCCAATTGAGCCCAGTTGACCAATTAGATCAGATCCTTTAACCCTATTGACCCGCTCATGGGCGAACCTATTATTTTTAACATCTCCTACTCGTACTTGACGGGTCACATTCCGTACAAGGTTATCAAATCTTCTTTATGCTGTGAAGTCATGCGACCAGCATACTATCAGGAACACTTTATCTTGCACCCGTTAGGGTCTGCCAAGACTATCCTCAGTGGTACTTAACCAAATAGGTTAACAACTTGTATTCAGAACGTCTTGCACCCGTTAGGGTCTGCCAAGACTAATCTGAAATTGGTACTCAACCATTTTGTTAACATCTTATATGTAAAAAATAATATCATATTGATATATTTTGCACGTATGCTTTACCCTAGATTGGTCGACAATCACCCACTTCCACATCATTAGGGATCTCAAAAGCCTTAATATGTTGTTCGTTGTCTTACATCAAATGTAATGATAGGCAAGCCGGTGAACTAACAGAACTCTGGTAAATGTTCATTGGCCATATCTTCCTTTTGAGTTATCCATTCTATACAGAACTAGTTTGGACCATCAACCAATCTCTCCCAGATCGAATAATATCATAATCTTTTGGTGATTGATCAAATTGTCCTTGCTAGTCCTTACTTCTCTAGATAATACAATAGTAATGAGGGTAAGGTCCAAAAACACTTCAATTAATGGACTGAGTCTCACATTAGAGAAGTTGAGATCCTTGTACAGCGTACAAACTTCTCATCTCATGGTCGCTGCTAAACACACATTATCCTGAGGACTCACTTTTCTCCCACTTTGATAATGTGCCATGATGTTCTTTCCTTTTACCCTTATAAAGGAGCGCATGTCTATTCTCAATAATATGAACTAACACCATGTAAAGGTTTCAATTACAATGCACCTTAGCATTTAACCTTGTTCTACTTCAAGAACCACCTTTAGCTATTTAGACAGAGCATGACTTATCGTCATGTAAACTATATAGTTCTTACCTGATTCCTTCTTGGATACAGTACACATTATTCCATACAATGTGGCTTTCCTTGTTACTTAAACAAGTCGATTCGTGATTTTGGACAGGTTCCCGAGTTACACATAGTATGCTCAAAATCAATCTCATCCTAGTCTGTATGTACCCTTGTGGTAACACTAGGGTAAACACCCATGTGAGTAGGCTACTTCTCTGTCTGACATGCTATGAACGATAAAAAAATATATATACATAACATATATACATGCAGTTGCTCATAGTAGAAAATCAATTTATATCATCATGTAATCGTTCACAATTTGAAGGGTATGTTAAATGAGGTAATTAAATAAATCCAATATACATATATTTAACCCTTTAATATATTTAACATACACATCTTTAGGGACATGCTTTGTAAACAAATCTGCAAACATGTCATATGTAGACAAATACCTCATGTTGACATCTCCTCGTGTACTTGAGTCTATAACTAACTAATACTTGATTTTGATATGCTTATACCTTAAACGATATTTCGGGTCTATTGTATAAGCTATCAATACTTGACTATTACTTGTAAATAGTCGATTGTTGTTTGGAGCACTTAGCATGAAATGACTCACTAGTCACTCTAGCCAAACAACGTGTTGGACCATGGCTGAAAAAACACAAAATTCAGCTTTGGCCTTAGCCAATATGCATTTGAGTATCCTATAAGGTCTACTTCCTTAGCCTGATACATCAAAGCAAAATCAACAGTCCTTTACAAGTATCTTACAATTTCTTAACGGTGTTCTAGTTCTCTATTACTAGAATAGATCAAAACTAGCAAACTGAATTTTATTTTCTATATGAAATGATTTATAGTTTATTAAATTGATTGGAACAATACATGAACTTAGATTTTCATTTCAAGGTTAGAAAATAGTTATAGATAATTTTGAATAAGCTTGCTCAACTTACTCAATAATTATGAAAGATTCAATAAATTATATAAGTTACAAGGGTTATAGATGCTTTCAATTTACATGAATTTGCAAAAATGAAATTTAATAGTTCAAGAGGATCCATGGTCTTCGAGTTTGTGCCCGTGTTTGTTCTGGCTAAGGATTGGACAAGGTGTCTACTTCTCATAGGGCACCTCTCCTACCCGAGAACCTATATCGGTGCAACTTGAATTGACCAAGAGGGAATTAAAATGGACTAATTTATTTATAGTATATAATATGGTGATTATATATGTTTCTATAACAAAGTGAAGAAATTAAATTATTGAATAAAAGCTTAAAGGAAATACAATATATATAACAAATAAAAATGTTAATAATTTCACATATAATCTAGGCTGATGGAATAATTATAATAAAGAGCTTGAACCCACCTAAGGTTAGACCTTATAAATTAATTCTAAAATTCCATGAGTTAATATAAATTATTATAAATATGTTCATCTAATAAATCCTAGATTGGGTGAGACATTTAAACACCAATATAAAGTCCCAAAGTAAATATATTAAGGCAAGTTATAGTCTTCCTTACTCGAATCTATAATACGATCTTTTTCGGCTATAAAAGTGTTGTGCAAAGCTTTCCTTTTCGTCTACATCGATCGGTTATAGATGTCGAGATAGGGTCTGCCTTAACAGGACTGGGTAGTGCACCATAAAATTGGGGGCTAGCAGCAGAAATAAGACACGTTTAAGGAGATGCTAATATAAAAGCACACGTCCCTTAGAGTTAGGGAACTTGAGCAAAACTAGCAATTGCATACGATGCAAATGGAACGGGATTCCAACCACAGCTTACTAATATGGCTTGACTCATAAAATTGGGGGTCATATTAGACTAGTTGTAGATGCTGCCTACTTGGAAATTTAGCTAGGCTATAGAATGGGCTATTGTAAATTTTGAAAAATGGTAGGATAAATGTATTTAATTAAAATTCCTTATATTAAATACATGTACTATATACTAAAGTCTAAACAATAATTCTTTCTTACATCTTAGGTGGAAATATTTATTTTGATACATACGTTCATATTGATGACTAATTTTGATTGGCTCTAGCTTCAAGGGTTTGTTTAGAAATGTAAGGATAGTCCTCAAAGCCTTGGGCTTGGCATGTACATTGTACAAGCCCGAATCTAAACAATATGATGCAAGCAATTCTGCTCAAAACAGATATGCATGAAATACATGAAGGAAACTAAGATACAACCTTGGAGGTTGTTAACATCTCTATTACCTTATGTAGGTAGCTAGCAGGAGACAGGGATAAACATCAAGTCAGATGTTAGGATCCATGTTACCTTAGCTACAAGGGCATCATAAAATCATGGACTTTAAAGTCTATGTCTTTACATCTTAGAGAAAGGATTTTCCATGGTGGAAAATTTAAACCAAAATATTTTGATAGAAATTGGTAGGACCAATTAGTCAGAAATTAAATGGTTCATATCTCAAAGAAGTAAAGGGATACATGGTGTCTAGTTTTGAAGCATGATAGAGCAGAGTGAAGAGAAAAGTAAAAAGAATACTGAGAATTTTGTCTAGGAGACAAAATGATTGTTTTCAATATGAAATATTGGAAACAAGATCTTCATTTTAATATGGGTTATTGGAAATAAGATCAAAATGGTAAAAGTCTCATAGCATGAGAAGAGGAGGCTTGGAGCTTCCACTTATTGATGTTTAATATTGAGAATTTCTACATCTCAAGGAAATTCTAAATGGTATGGAATACCTAATTAGATCGTATATCCATACGAAAGTATAGATATTATTGAGGAGTAGAGTTTTGGCAAAAAGAAGAGTTCTACCTACGGAAAATCATTAGAGCTTGATGGCTGCTATTGATGTAGGAATTTGAAATCTCCATTTTGCTAAATTTTGTAATAAGACAAAGTGATAATCAATTATCATTATAAAATATTATTTCCTGCTTCACAACAAATGAAATTTTATTCCAATTTAATAAAAGGTATTATCAAAGTTGTGAATGATATTTTATTGTAATATGACAAATGATATTTTATAATTACAAAATCATATTCTCAAATACAAATATTGCTAAGAGAAAAAATTAGATAATGAGAAATCTTTCTACCTATGGCATTGTTGTTTAGGCCATATAAACAAAGATCGCTTAACCAAGTTGCATGAGCGTGGAGACTTAGGCCCGATAGACTTGGAGTCTTATAGTGATTGCGAGCCTTATTTAAAAGGAAAAATGATGAAGTTACCTTTTAAAGGAAAGGGTGAATAAGCCACTAGTACATTGGAAATTATACATACGGATGTGTGTGGTCCAATGAGTGTTAAGGCACTCAGAGGATACTCCTACTTCATAGGCTTCATTGATGATATTCACGATATGGTTATCTGTACTTAATGAAGCACAAGTCTGAAAGTTTTGAGAAGTTCAAAATATTCAGAAATGAAGTAGAGAAACAGCTTGAGAAAAGTATTAAAGCACTTCGATCTGATTGACGTAGAGAATACTTAAGTCAAGAGTTCAGGATTATCTAAAGGAAAATGGGATAGTTCCCCAGTGGACCCCTCCTTATACACCCCAATACAATGGAGTGTCTGAAAGGAGGCATCAGACTTTATTAGATATGGTTCGGTCCATGATGAGCTAAGCAGATCTTAGTAAATCCTTTTAGGGATATGCACTAGAGAGCATAGTTTATGTATTAAACAGAGTGCCCTCTAAATCAGTTGACTTTATGCCTTACAAAAGATGGTGTAATAAAAGACCATCTCTGAGTCACCTAAGAGTATGGGGATGTCCTGTTATGGTAAAGAGGATAGCATCTGATAAGCTGGATGCTAAATCTGACAAGTGTTTGTTCATTGGATATCCAAAGGAAACTATCAGATATTTATTTTACCAACCTGAAGCACATAAGGTATTTGCGTCTTGGAATGCTCACTTTTTGGAAAAGGAACACTTACTTGCAAAATTCAGTGGGAGCAATATTGAACTGGAGGTTCAAGAGGAAGAAACAGACAATCAGCTGATTGACCCCGTTCTAGATACACAAGAAGGTGTGATCTAAGAATAACCTTTCGAAATAAAATCATTACAAAGATCAGGTCATGTTCATAAAGGACCTGAAAGATATGGTTTTATCATCACAGATGATAGGGAACTATATCTCATGAAGGATGATGAACCAAGAATTTTTGATGAAGTAATGAAGAGCTCAGATTCTGATAAGTGGCTTGAAGCCATGAAATCGAAAATGGATTCCATGTATAAAAACCAAGTTTGGAAATTAGTCAATGAACCAGAAAAGGTTAGACCTATCGGGTGCAAATGGGTCTTTAAAAAGAAGACTGACATGGATGGTAATGTAATCACCTATAAGGCAAGTTTGGTTGCAAATGGTTATAGTCAACGTGAAGGTATTGACTATGATGAAACTTTCTCACCAGTAGCCATGCTTAAATCAATCAGAATACTCCTTGCCATTACTACTCATCATGATTATGAGATCTGGCATATAGATGTTAAAATAGCATTCCTTAATGGGGATTTAGACCGGGATGTGTATATGACACAGCCTGAGGGTTTTACATCTTAGAATGACTCGAACGTATGCAAACTGCAAAGGTCTATTTATAGACTTAAGCAGGCATCCAGGAGTTGGAATATTAGGTTTGATCAGACAATTCATGAATTGGATTTCTGTCCAAACATTAACTAGCCTTGTGTTTACAAGAAGTTCAGTGGGAGTGCACTTGTTTTCTTAGTAGTGTATGTTGATGACATTCTACTAATAGGAAATGACATTTCTCTTCTTCAAAGTATTAAAATATCGTTGTCAAGAAAGTTCTCCATAAAAGACCTTGGTGAAGCAGCATTTATACTAGGTATAAGGATCTATAAAGATAGATCTAAGAGGCTGTTAGGTCTTTTTCAAAGTACATATATAGACAAGGTACTGAATAGGTTCAACCTTGAGCATTCGAAGAAAGGTTATCTCCCAATGATAAAGGGGATTAACCTATCTAAGTTTGAGTGTCCGAAGACAGTTTAGGAAAGAATGCGCATAAAGGATATACCCTATGCATCCGCAATAGGATCCATCATGTATGCTATGATAAGTACTAGGCCAGATATCTCTCAAGCTTTATGCTTTATGAGTAGATATCAATCGAATCCAGGTGAAAAACATTGGATGGCTGTTAAGGCAATTCTTAAGTACTTGAGAAGGACTAAAGATGAGTTCATGATATATGGAGATGATGACTTCACAATTAGAGGTTACACTGATGTGAGTTTTTAATCTGACAAGGATGACTTCAAGTCTCAGTCGGGTTTTGTATATGTGTTAAATGGAGGGGCAGTATAATGGAAAAGTTCTAAGCAAGAAACCACTGTCGATTCAACCACAGAATCTGAATACATTGCTACCTGTGAAGCAGCAAAGGAAGTTGTCTGGTCAAAGGGATTTATTGGTGATCTTGGTGTGGTGCCTAAGATTGTTAATCCAATTACTTTGTATTTCGATAATAATGGTGCTATAGCTCAGGAAAAAGAACCATGGTCTCACTAGAAAAACAAACATGTATCCAGAAAGTATCATATAATTAGGGAGATTGTTGATGCTAAGGTGATAAGACTAGAATATGCTCCCACTTATCAGACCCTTATGGATGGTCTGACGAAGCCATTGACTCAAGTCAAACATGACTAACATGTTAAAGCATATGGATTAAGACATATGGCCAATTGACCTTAGTACAAGTGGGAGTTTGTTAGATATGATGTATGCCCTTAAGGCAATTAGGGCGATGTATATTAATTATGTAGTAGTACGAATAATTTGTTTAATCAATAAAGGCATTTAATCTTTTATTTATATCGATGTGTTAATATATATATATATATATATATATATATATATATATATATATATATATTATGACTGGTTAAAATATATTCATTGATATCTATGTACAAAAGTCTTTGACATATCATAGCGTGAAGTGAGAGAAATTATAATGGCATTATACTTAATGAGACCTGCTTCATTTGTAATTATGATTATGTCTAAACTATCCCTAGTCATAGTTTCATCAAGAAAGGATATTGATGAGACAGTAAGACTAGCATGTGGTCAACTTTCTTGGAACTGATCCAAGCAGTCAAACTCTTATGACTGAAGGTGGTGCCTTAAATTTGACACATGGATATATCTAGAAGATATATTGGAGACCACAATAAGATAAATACTTAGTAAATATATTATAGTGTTAGTATTTATCTTTATGCAGTAGCTTTGCGAATATCCTCATACTTGAGATACTAGTTGCCTTGTGTGGTACTATCACTATGTTTTGGATCATACCTATGCAGTCATTAATTTAGGGTGTTACGGGTGATTACGGGTATGGTGATGACAACACATTGGTAAGCTATGTAGTCAGAAAGAATCCATCACTCCGAATATATCAAGGAGTTGTACCTCGCCACTTGTTGAAGTGGTGATTGATATAAACCTCTGATCAGCATATATGTTTGATAGAAATAGTTTCTAGTCAAACACATTATAGTAAAAAGCAATACACTTTATTAACAAGTAAATAATTAGGATAGTTTGGAGCAATCTCGCTATTAGTGGATTAACACTTTAACCGAACCTAATAAACCAAATGGTACTAATATTAAAGAATGGAAGAAGTTCATCGCATTGGGCAACTATTGCATTAACCAGGATTAAGTCATAAGCACAAATGACGTTCCGAGTAATGAGGGATGGTGGACCCTTGCTAGAGGCGTACTACAGTCGTTTAAGGTAATCGAGTTCTATTCACGATCTAGAACCTCGAACCAATAGTTTCTACAGAACAAAGATTGGTCAAACCTTAACAGCTCAATAGTACGGGATCCTATAAGGTCACACACTTTAAGCTTTCATCGAACTGAGTAAAGAATTAATAGATTTGACCTATTACGAAAATATTAGAGGAATGGTTGAACTATTACATGGTTAGACCAGAGATTTTATTTATTGACCAATAACTAATTTTATTAGGGTCATAAATAAATTAAAGTGTTGATTAAAATGATTCAATCATTTTATGATTAAGCCAAAAATTTATTTTAACCGGCAACTAATTTTATTAGGGTCATAAAATAGATTAAAAGAGAGGAGGATTAAATTAAATCATGTATTTAAATTGGCATTTAATCTAGCAACTAAATCTTGTAATTAAATTGGAATTTAATCCAGCAATTAAATCTTATATTTAAATTGGCATTTAATCCAACAATTAAATCTTGTATTTAAATTGGGATTTAATCTAGTAATTAAATCTTGTATTTAAATTGACATTTAATCCAGCAATTAAATCTTGTATTTAAATGGGGATTTAATCCAACAATTAAATCGTGTATTTAAATTGGCATTTAATCCTGCAATTAATCTTGTATTTAAATTGGCATTTAATCACGCATTTAATCTCGCATTAAATCCACATTAAATTCAGGGAGCCTTTGCTCCCACTATATAAACCAAGCCTCTCTTCTTCATTCTTTGTACTATATATCTTCCTATGAGCTAATGTCAAATTAGAAGATAAAATTAGGAGTCCCTTTGGTTAATATTTCGAGTGAGTTTTAGAGTGGTCTAGCAGTTACTCAAAACTCTGCGGTTCTTCCTCATTTGGAGTTTTCGGTTGGTGGGGTTCGTGTGGATACTCATAGAGGCTATCCTACACTTGGAAGCTTGTGCAAGGAGGTTTAGCTAAAACACGCTTCAACTGGTATGTTTTATTTTTCTCTTGTAATTATTAGGTCTTTTTTAAGCGTTTTAGACTTAATAATTATCATGCTTAGGTTGTTATGCATACTTAATTTATTTTATATTTAACTTATAGGTTAAAATTATAACATGCTTAATATAAAATATTTATGCTATGATATAATCTAGAATTATGGCACGCCTAGCCTATGCATGCTAATCTAAGTTGAGAATTTATTTAGTTAAGGTTTTAATTAATTTATATGCGACTATAGGAGTTTCTGGGACAAAAGACAAAATTTTAAATTTTTGCTATGCTTGTTATACATGTTCAAAGTGACTGTCAGTTTTCAACATTATCTTGGAGATAAATTTACCGGTAGCGGACAAATAATTATCTTAAGAAAGCTGAGTTTCAGGCCTCCGCAATATATATCATTTCAGTAAAAGATTTAAAAATATGTTATTTATTCTAATTATATTTTTCGATTTCTATTTCCATTCTAATCCGTAATTCATACCTAATAAAAAAAATATAACATTTTTCTTTTATTTTAATATCACTATTAACAGCATAATAAATATTTTATTAATTTTTGGAATAAATCTATATAGGTGGGTGGGAGATCGCTCCCCTTCACTTTTGGAATAATTACCATTATCTGTATGTCTAACATATAATTTAGTTGACCTAGTTGATTAAGTACTTGGACCACTATTTAAAGGTACCAAATTCAATTCTTTCCAATCACATTTTTATATTTTGCCGAGTATTAACAACAAATGAGCTGTATTTAATAAGTAAAATTACTTACACAACCACCAGATAAACAAACTCTTTAATTTTCTATCCTTAAATTTAACTAAATCTAAGTTCAATTTATTCACAAATCAATATTTCGTAAGAAATTTTGTATTTATATATGATAAATATTTATTTAAAATTTATAAAATTAATTTAAAAACTAATAAATATTTTTTATCATAATCATTTTTAAAAATATATTTTAAAAGTAAAATTTATCTGTGCATTTTATATTCTATAATGGATAAGCTATTATGCCTAATTGCTTACATTTATTTTTTTTCCCGCATATATAAAAATATAAATACCTATAATATTGCGTTAAATACAACACGTTACACATTTGTGTAAATAAAATTATTCTGGTATTAATATAATTGAAATAAAAAAAATAACACAATTGTTGAAAAAAATACACACAAAAGAGAGTGCCCTACATCCTTTTGATACACGCGCTTACAATATAAGCCCCCAAACAAGCTCTTTCTTTCTCTCTGCCACACCACCACCCCCACCACCGTCTTCTCCTTTCTCTTCTTCTTCAACTCCAATCTTTCCTAGGGTTTGCACTTCTTTTCATATACATAATCACTTCAAATTTTATGCATAAGGACTTGTCTCAATGGCGACCGCACCAGTGAAGCCACAACAGCTCCACAACTTCTCTTTGTCTCTAAAATGGGGCCAAACCGCCACACTCGCCGCCGCTTCCAACCACCACAATCGCACAGCTACTACCACCCGGCCGACCTCAACACCCGCGCCTGATTCGGAGACTGAATCCGACCCGGACCAAACCACATCAATCCGCCATCCTCCTCGGGTTGGATCACGCTCTGCTCGAGTCCACAGGTATTCTTTTACTTCTTGCTCTACTATTTTGCCTAAGACGAGGCCGGATACCCCGCAGAAACAGACAACGGCGTTGGAAACGGAAGTCTCCGAGAGGCTGCAGAAGCGAGTCACGATGTTGGATAACAACAACGAAGCTGACGCTGATGAGGAAGGAGAAGCGGAAGACGAAAAACAGAAACTAGATGAGGATGAAGGTAATTCCAGGCGTTGGAAATTGAGGCCGAGAAAATCGATTTTAGCAGGTAGGACTGGGGGTGAGGTGAAAGATGTGTCGATGATGCATGTAAATGAGCAGAGAGAGAGGGAGAGGGAGAACACGTCGCAGCTTCAGCCGAAATCGATGAGATTGAGGGGATTAGTGGACTCTGCAGGAGGAAGCGGAGGAGTTCACACGGAGAAGAAGGAGAAGATGAAGTTCTGGATTTCTCTGTCTAGAGAAGAGATTGAGGAAGATATTTTCGCCATGACCGGCTCAAGACCTGCTCGGAGACCAAGGAAGCGGCCAAAGAACGCACAGAAAGCAGTTGATGTAAATGATCTCATCTCATCTTTCGGTTTCTTCGTCCTTTCTCTATATTCTATCGATTTTACTGTATTTTGATCTGTTTGTGGTTTTTTTGATTTCTACAGAATTGTTTCCCCGGCTTGTGGCTTGTCGGAACTACTGCAGATTCGTATAGACTTGCCGATCCTCCGGTGAAGGTCCGTCGCCATCTTTCTCTGATATTGTCCCTCTTCGATATATAATAAGTATAATCTTATACCCATAGTATGAATGGAGGATTTTGTTCTTCTGCCCTAATCTGCTACTGTTTCCTGTTTGTTTATTTACTCCCTCATTAACGGTTCGATCTATTTGTTATTAATTGACTGAAAGTATGATTGTTTTTATGCAGAGGTAATATGGATCATCAGATTTTTGCTATATTCCTTGATATCTCGCCCAAGATTGGAAGAGTTGCACTTACGATTGGGGGCTCAATTTGAGGTATAATATGGGGATTATGTAAAAAGGGAGAAGTAATTCACATAGATTGGATAGAGATGTTGCAAAATTATACTGCTCTCGGCTGGGGGCTTATTTAGCTTACTTTGTTTTCGTTTTAGCGGTAGGTTTTAGATGTAAAACATTGACAGAAGGACAGACCAATACAGCTTGCATTCCCCTTTGGGAGAAATGTTTTAGTTAAATATTTTGAAGTATCTAATGTGATGATTGCTTGCAGGCTTCCCTACATTGGTGGGGGGCAGAGTAGCAACCTTATTATTTGCAAATATGATATCAATTCAAAATATGATTTCTGATTGTATGCATTGCTTGCTTCCTTGTCTGGGGTGGCTTTTATCCATTTTAATTTGAGCTTCTTCAAGGCAAATTTCTGCTGCGGTGAATGCTTATGTGTTGATTTGTTTTCAGTTTATGTCTTTACATTGTTACTTTGTAATTGTAGGTGGAATTTTGTTGCAACTGCTGATTTCTTTGTTATCTATGGAGAATGATTATGCAATTTGTGATCCCTCAATAGAGTATGCAAAAGTAAAGGTTACTCTGTATTTCATATTTTGATACTTAGTTTTGAAATCTATATTCTCGATTCGATCTTAGTTTGGAGATGGAGTTGGCATAATTCAGTGACATTGATCACTAATCAAGTCGTAGCTTAATTGTTATCAACTTATGCATTCTGCTATGGTTTTAGGTTAATATTTTCTTCCTGATGCTTTTGCTTCATTAGACGTCAACGTAATTGTTCTATATACATAGATGTTAACAGTAGCTCATATGAAGAATCTCCTAAAGCTTTAGAAATTAGAATGTGTAAGGTTCTTCAACTTGTGCAACTAGATTCTACAGGTTTAGTTACTCAAGGATTTGCATATTTCATTAAATGTGGTCATTGTAGTTTTGTTGCATATGCTTTCAAATATATGTTCTTTTCTCTATTTTAAAAAAAAATTATGTAGCATTTGTTGCTTCTTTCTGTTTGAGAGATGAACAAGCTATCTTTTTGCAACCACCAAGCAATGCACACCTTTCCTCCCAAGTGGGTGTCATGGGTTCGAGTCCCAAGTCCCTGAAAAATAAAAAGTCCTATTTACTCGGAGAAAAAAAAGCTATCTTTTTTATTAGGCTAGAAGAGGTATATGGAACTGTTGAGGTTCTTGTTAGTTCTTGTTGTATGAACGTTTGTCCTGAGAAATCTATTGGCATAGATCACCATTCATTTTTATTTTGATCCACTTGTTAGATATCTGTGCATGTAAACTGTTGAATGCAGGGAAGATTGATGGCAATGCACCTTTTTTGCAAAAATATAAGGTATAAAGTATTTTTTTGTCAAGTTTGGTTATCTAAGTTGTTTAGCACGGGATTATTTCCGAATTGGCTTGGTGGCAACATTGATGGACTGAAGTACCAAGTCAATGTGATGCTGTTTATAATTTATTCCTAGTATTACCTAGTCCTGTGTTGATAAATGAAATTTTCTAAGGATTTTGTGTTCTTTTATGCCTGAGAAACCATGATTTGTAAATAATTTTTTCCTTATTCTTGTGATTTTATAAATTTGTGACCCCTTACTGATGTAAAGCTTGAATCTTATGTCCGAGAACCTACTTTGCTGTTTGTGTGTAGTACAATTTTCTGGCATATATTAGGAGCAAATGGCATTCTAGTTCATCACTTTGCACCATCTGAGTTTTTTCTTTGGATAAACGGTGAGTTTGAACCCTTTATATTTGATCCCAGGTTAATTTGTTCCAAATTTAATTTAACCTGTAATTTTTATCAAATTGGTGCAACAGTGAAATGTTTTACTTTATGGTTACTGGTCTGTTGAAACTTGTAATTTTATTAATTTGAAAAAATGTCGAATTAAGGAATCGAGTCCCAATTTTTTTCTCTCCTTTTATCATTTTCGAAACGGCGTACTACTCTGAACAGTTTCCTTTGACCAGTCAACTGTAATAGCCAAGAACAGGATTATTATACATAGAAGGAAATTTCGACTGTAATGAATAATACATACTAGTATAGTAAACTGTAACTAAAGAAAAACCATCATTGATTCGGTAGTTCTGTTTCAATGATTATGCGTAGGGGGTTGATTTGAATCTTAATGAACTCTTTTTAAGTTCATGTGATCAAGAGATCGTTTTCTTAAGAAAAACATTTACACTTCATGTAATAGTTCATATTAACTGGAAAACTGTACAAAAGGAGTACTTATCGATAATAAACCTCCTTCATTTTCTAAGTTGAAGAAGGAACACTTTTTTATCACTTTTTTTTCCTTACTCCATTTTTTTTTGTCTTTCTTTAATTGTGGATTCGATAGTTATACTATTGGGTTAGGTATAAAATATATATAACAAAATTGTTATTATTGTTTTAATTTTTTTTTATGTTTTCCTCTTACTTTGGTAGTAAGTTAGTCTATTCTTCAATATGATGAGATTATGCTTTTTGATTTTATTAGAATATTTTATCGGATTTATTTGGACTTCGTTGATGTATTTTGTTTTGTCCCATATTAATTTGTTCTCATTTTTTATTCCCCAAAACTTATTTTACAAATGTACAATGTTTTTTCTGCAACCGTTTTCTCCATTTTCCTTCCCCAATTTTGAGTGTCATAAAATAATACTAATATATATTGTTATTATTGTTATATTAATATTAATTTATTTACAACTTTTAAATTCTAGTTATTATTTAACAAATTATATTTAATTATAGTATATTAATTAAATTTAGTATTACTAACCTTTGTTATTTAAGTTATATGCATTTTTAGGCCTAGATAATTATGCCTTAGCTAGTATATGCATATTATAGTTTATACTATGATATACTTTAAATGTTATGGTATGCTCAGTATAATATAAATATGTATGACAATCTAGTTATGGATATACTAACAAAAAAAACTAACAATGAGAATTGAAAAGTACAAAATACAAAACCAATATTATTTAAATATTGATTTTTCAAAATGAAATTCCTTGTGGTTATACCCGGAGAACTTCATTTTGGAGATATTATATGAGAAATAATTTAACAACTAAATTTCTTATATATACTCTTTGTTTTGTCAACTTCCCTGTCGGGAACCATAGACTTGCTCTCGTAGCCTTAAAAAATATGGATTTGTATATTCCATCTAATTTAGTGAGAATAGATTATAACATGATAAATTTTATGGAAGTCCAATTTTAAAAACTATAAATTCAATTTTTGTTCATTTTAAACCGAAAAATATTATTAAAACTATAAAATGAATTTCAAACCATCATGGAGTTATTTGTTACAAGCAATGCCTAGAATTGTAGTTATGAGCTTTAATAATTGTACATTAATTTTCTATTGCCGTTTCAACCATTGGACCATAGTTGTACACTTAACTAATATCTATTTTAAATAATTTAGAATAAATAAATTCGTATACTTTCAACTTTTTTAATAAGTAAGCTGAAACTTAGGTTGCTTTTGATTCGTGAAAATGATATTCCATGGATGAAAAAGTGTTAAAAAATGTGTGGCCTATAAAGTTGTGGCTTTGGAGCCCAGAAGCCCGTATTCTGCTAAACTCATTTATTGACCCGCTATTTAAAGCCTGAAATCAGACTTAGGGTTTCTTAACCCTGATATTTTTGCGTCTTCTCTTTCCCTCTTCTCTGCTGATTTCATTAGAGCTCTCTTGTTCATCTGATCCTTTCTTCCTCTCGTTAACGTTGCCGGTGATTTAAAGCGCGTGACTAATTGAGATGGTAGTTGGAATAGATCCGTTGGTGGCAGTTACAGATTGAGGCTATAAATATTGAGGTTCTTCTGTTGATTCTGTAATTCAAGGGTTTTCTATGTTAAGCTTAGCGTTTATTTGTATTTGAGGCTTGTATTTGGTTTTAGTGTTGATTTCCAGTATTACATGCAAGTTAGGGTTCTTATATGTTTGGGTTAAAACTAAATAGCTTTGATTTGGCCTGTAACTTCTCTATCGCTTTGACTTTCCGGCTTTAATAAAGATTTAAAACTTGCACCGTAGACGTACCCTAAGAATCAGTCCGTATGGTAAATCTGATTGGGGAAACTACATTAAATCTTTTGTGTTCTTTACTTTCTGCAGATTAATTTCTAGTTCTATGCATGTAAATTTATTGTTAATTCCTGTGGATTAGCGATTTAATTCGCACAAAGTGGTATCAGAGCTCTCTTTCTTATTTTCTGCTCGTTTTAGGGTTTGCGAAATTGCATGTTTAGTATTTTAATCTGTTAATTTTGAATATTTACATGTTAAGATCTGTATAATTTGAAAAGGTTTTACTGATCTTACTAATTCTGCTCTGTCTTGAAGTAGATTGATAAGCATTGGGTATTTTTTTCTGTGATCTCTTATTTTTAGTCCTCTAATATTTCCTACGATTTGTTTAAAGAAATCACTCTCTAACTGTCTGTTTCCTTTTGCATATTCAAAATTGTTTTTGTGGAACTCTTGGATACAAAACCGACTAATTTGTGTAAGTAATTCTCAAGATTCAAGATTGCTCTGCTATTGAGGTATATTCTGTCCTCACTCTTTTAATTTCTTGTCAAAATAATTCACTGTTAAAGGAAGACAAAATCATTATAAGTACTTCTTTGAAATTCTTTAGCATGATTAGTTTTGTTTGTGTTAGAAATCTTGCATGCAATAGAATTGGGTGTTTTCTATAATAAAGGGTGCTTCACTTTATCTTCGAGATTGAATTGTTTTGATTTGAAATTGGCTAAATCTGTGAATCTTGACTGTAAAATCAATTTAAAGATTGTTTCTGATAAGTTGCGCCAACTTGTATCTGATTGTTTTGATTTGCTTGACCTGTATCTTAGTTTAGGAATAGTTAATAGTGACTCATCTATTAATCTTTTCTCTAAGTCAATTAAGTATAGGTATCTGTCTCTCTTTAGGCCATCTTTAATTCTTTGTTATTCTCTAGGTATAGTGTTTAATAAGTTTCTTAATTGTGTCTGTTCTTATAGTCAAACCTTTAAATTGTTTTTAAATCTATTAAGTCATTTTAATCTATTTAAAATTATGTCTATAGCTAGAGTTAATCTAGAGAAATTTGATGGTAAAATGGATTTTGTTTTGTGGAAAAATAAAATGAAAGTTGTTCTCGTGCAATAGAAATGTCATAGAGCATTAAATGGAATTGATTCTTTACCTGTTGATCTTACTCCTGAGGAGAAACAGGATATGATGGAGTTAGCCTACTCCACCATAATTCTAAATCTCTATGATCCAGTCTTACGGAGAGTTAGGAGCTGTGATGAAGCTCTTACACTCTATAAAACTAAAAATGTGGCTAAAGCCTCTTATCTTAAGGAAAAACTTTTTAGTTTTAAACTGAACCCATCTAAAGGCATTGATGATAACTTGGATGAGTTTCAAACTCTAATAATGGACTTAGAAAATGCTAACGAAAAATTTTCAGAAGAAAATCAAGCTCTTTCACTTCTAAATTCCATTCCAAAAAATTATAAAGATGTTAGAAATGCTTTAAAATATGGTAGGGAATCTGTAGAAGTAGAAGATATCATAAATGCCTTAAGACAAAGGGAACTAGAACTAAAAGGTGAAAATAAGAATAAGAGTCAATCCACTTAGGCCTTGTTTGTTAAAGGTGAAAAGGGTAAGAAGGGTAAAATGAATAAATGGTTCGATAATGTTGATAACCAAAGTAAATAGAAATCCTAGAATGACTAGTCTAGTCAAGATGAAAATATAGTCTAGAGTTATAAAGACTTAACTTGTTATCACTGTCAGAAGAAAAGGTCGTACTAGGAAATTCTATAGACTTAGGTTAAATAATCAATTTGAAAATAAAAATGGAGCAGTTAAAAATACCGCTGAACTAGGAGATATTGAGACTTTAACTATCAGCTAAGAGAGAGATCAAGAATAATGGATTCTTGACTCTGGCTGTACTTTCCACATGACACCTATGAAAGATTGGTTTGTTGAATATGAGCCAATTAGGGGTGGAAAAGAACTTATGGATAATAATTCCTCTTGTGAAATATTAGGAATTGGTACCATTCAACTGATAGTTAGGGATAATAACAGGATTCTTTTAAAGGATGTTAGACACATACCTGATCTTAAAAGAAATCTAATATCTCTTAGCTATCTAGATAGCAAAGGCCTAAATTATATAGCTCAAGGTGGAGCTATTAAGGTAATGAAATTTGATAGATGTGTAATCAGTGGAAGTCTTATTAGTGGCCTTTACTGTTTGGATGGTATCGTTGCTCAAGGTTCTAGTTATGCTATAATTGCTTCCGACAAAGTAGAGTTATGGCATTGAAGGCTTGGACATATTGGATCCAAAGGCCTTGATTTCTTGAAAAGAAAGGAACCGTGAATATTCCTAAAAAGGGTAAAACTGAAACATGTGAAACCTGTATAATGGGAAGTCACACAAGAAAAGTTTTCAAAGTTCAACTAATACATCTGAAAAATGTTTAGACTATGTCCGTAGTGATTTATGGGGTTCTCCCTATGTTCCTTTGTCTCTTTCAGGTGCTCAATATTTTGTCTTTTATTGATAACTTTTCAATAAAAGTCTGGATTTATTTTCTAAAAAATAAGAGGGATATTTTTAATAAATTTGTTGAATGGAAGTTGTACGTTGAAAATCAACAAAAATGTAAAGTAAAAATTCTTAGAACTGACAATGGTCTTGAATTTATTAATGTACAATTTAACTCTTACTATTCTGAAAATGGTATTATAAGACATAGAACTTGTTCTTACAAACCACAACAGAATGGTGTAGCCGAAAGATAGAATAGAACCTTAGTAAATAAAGTAAGATGTATGTTGTTTGAACCTGGTCTAAGCCCCGGTTTTTGGGCTGAAGCAGCACAGACTACTTGTTATTTGATCAATAGATCACCTAGCTCCTCCATTGGTTTTAAATCACCTAATGAAATTTGGTATAGCAAATCTATCAGCTATGCTCACTTAATGATTTTTGGTTGTACTGCTTATGTTCACAGTAAAGAGTTCAAACTTGAACCCAGGGCCAAAAAGTGTGTTTTTCTGGGTTATCCTACTGGAGTTAAAGGCTATAAACTGTGGTCCATTTCTAAGAATAAGGTTGTTATTAGTAGAGATGTTATTTTTAATGAAAATGAATTTCCTAAGTCTACTAATATAACTCAGAAAGATTCTAATAATAATCAGCAGTCTTGGTTTGAGGTGGAGCTTGAGACTCTTGAGCAAAATAGAGTTGATCATTTGCCTAATCAGGTGATTGAACCAAATGATCAAAATGGCATTGCTCCTAAACCTCAAAATAATGATGATAATAATACTGAATTAAGAAACATAAACTCTGAAGTAGAGGATTACCAGTTAATTAGAGATAAACCTAGAAGAGAGATTAAACCTTCTAAGTACCTACATAGAAATATCTATGACTGTAAGAGATTAGACCTTCTAAGTACCTAGATAGATTATCTATGACTGTAATTACTCTAAATTCCTTGTGTTTGGTTCTTGTGTTGCTGATTGTATTGAATTTGTTGAACCAAGAACTTTTAGTGAAGCTAGAGATTCTAATGATTGGGAAAGGATTCTCTAAAGTAACTTTAGAGTAAAGTTAGAGAGAGACAGAGATAAAAGAAGTGAGAAAAATTTTGTTGGGAATTATGTAACCAATCTTAACCATTCAAAATGTGATGAATGGTTGGATATTGCTCAACTTTACTCTAAAATTGTTTTTAAACTTTAGAGAATCCTAATCCCTAATGATTGGCTTAAGTGGTTTAATGCAATGAAAGATGAAATTGAGTCTTTGAATAAAAACAAAACCTGGATCTTGGTTTCTAAACCCAAAAATAAAAAGGTTATTGGTTGTAAATGGGTCTTTAAAAGGAAACATGAGATTCCAGGTGTTGAAATTGAAAGATTCAAAGCTAGGGTTGTGGTTAAAGGTTTTAGTCAAGTTGATGGAATTGATTATCATGATATCGATTCTTCTGTGGTTAAACATATGCCTATAAGAGTCATTCTTTCCATTTTTGCTTTTTACAAAGTGCATTTAGAATAATTGGATGTAAAAACTGCGTTTCTACATGGTAATTTGGAATAAGAAATTTACATGTCTCAACCTGAAGGATTTGTTCAAAAGGGAAAAGAATTATGTGTCTTTTTTGTTAAAGAAGTCTTTGTATGGTCTTAAGCAAGATCCTAGACAGTGGTATCTCAGATTTGATCAGTTATGCTTGAGTTTAATTTCAGTAGAAGTAAATATGATTCCTGTGTTTATTATTTGAAGTTAATTGATAAATCTTTTATTTACTTGTTGCTTTATGTTGATGATATCCTTATTGCTTGCAAACATAAGACTGAAATTGATAAACTTAAACAAAAACTGAAATCTAATTTTGATATGAAAGATTTAAGAGAAGCAAAGAGAATTCTTGGTATGAATATTGTTAGTGATAGGATTAAAGGAACTTTGTTTTTAACCCAAAATGACTATGTGTTGAAAGTTTTGAACAGTTTTGGTTTGAATGAAACTAGGTCTGTTAACACATCTTTGAGTCTGCAATTTAAGCCTAAGGCTATTGTTTTACCATTGTCAAAACTAGAAGCTATTTTACCATTGGTTGTCTATCTTATATATGCTATGGTTTGTACCAGACCTAACTTAGCTTTTGGCATGAGTGTTGTTAGCAGATTTATGAGTAATCTTAACAAGTCTCATTGGTCGGCTATTAAATGGCTAGGTAGATACTTGTAAGGATCTGTTCCAACTTGTTTGCTATATAAATGTTCCTCTGATTCTATATTTGTTATTAAAGGTTTCTGTGACTTTGATTTTGCTGCTGATCTTGATAAAAGAAGATCAGTTACTGGATATTGCTTTACTTTAGGAGGAAACCTTGTTAACTGGAAATCCTGCTTGCAACATATTATTGCTCTTTCAATAATAGAAGCTGAGTATATAGCTTTAACTGAAGCAGTTAAAGAAGCTCTATGGTTGAATTGTTTTCTGTCTGAATTAGGATTTGGTCAAAACTATGTCAATGTTAATTGTGATTCTCAGTCTGCTATTTACTTAAGTAAAAATGCTATGTTCCATGAAAGAACTAAACACATAGATATTAAATTGCATTTTATAAGAGATGTAATTAGTTCTGGTTCTGTGAATGTTGTTAAAATTTCTATTGAAGTAAATCCTACTGATATATTGACTACGTGTGTATCTGTTTCCAAATTTCAAGCTGCTCTTAAGGACCTGTATGTTGTGTAGTGCCTGGCTTAATGCTAGGTCTTCTGTGCTCGTAGTGTCACTTATTTAAGGTTACTTAAATTATAATCTTGTGCAAGGGATTGAAGGATCTTTGTTAATGTTAAAGAGCGGCATCAAAGCCGAGGTGGAGATTTGTGATCGATAAAGTTGTGGCTTTGGAGCCCAAAAGCCCATATTGTGCTAAGCCCATTTGTTGACCCGCTATTTAAAGCATGAGATCAGACTTAGGGTTTCTTAACCCTGATACTTTCACGTCTTCTCTTTCTCTCTTTTCCGTCGATTTCTCTAGAAGCTCTCTTGTTCATCTGATCCTTTCTACCTCCCGTTAATGTTGCCGGTGATTTGAAGCGCGTGACTAATTGAGATAGCACTTGGAATAGATTCGTTGGTGGCAGTTACAGATTGAGGCTATAAGTATTGAGGTTCTTCTATTGATTGTGTAATTCAAGGGTTTTCTGTGTTAAGCTTAGCGTTTCTTTGTATTTGAGGCTTATATTTAGTTTTAGTGTTGAATTCCAGTATTGCATGCAACTTAGGGTTCTTGTATGTTTGGGTTAAAACTGAATAGCTTTGATTTGGCCTGTAACTTCTCTATCGCTTTGGCTTTCCGACGATAATAAAGATTCAAAACTTGCACCGTGGGCGTACCCTAAGAATCAGTCCGCATGATAAATCTGATTGGGGGAAACTACGTTAGATATTTTGTGTTCTTTACTTCCTGCAGATTAATTTCTAGTTCTATGTATATAAATTTATTGTTAAATCATGTGAATTAGCGATTTAATCCTTACAAAATGAATAAAAATATGTTAAAAAATGATGGAGTGTTGTCCGAAATCCGTCGTCAGATGGAATAGTTACTCCTATCTATTACACATATCATCGAATAGCTATTTCTATTTAAAATGAAGGAATAACTATTCCATAAGATATGTATTAGTTAGGAATAACTATTCCATCCGATGGCGGATTTTATGCACGTACTCTAACATTTTGAACATTTTTTCATTAATTTTTCTTTTATTTCACGGAATAATTGTTTCATGAACCAAACAAGCTCTTAGAGTTAAGTAGGGCAGAGAAAAAAACCAAAAACCGAATCAAACCAAAAAATTAAACCGAATCGAACCAAATAAATTTAGTTCGGTTATGATTTATAAAATTTGCAATTTTGGGTTTTGGTTCGGTTTGATTTCAGTTTGGTTTGGTTTGATTTTTGGAATTACATAACACAAAAGAAAGAAAATAAAAAATCGAACCAAACCAAACTAATCCGAACCGAACCGAATTGAATTATTTCAATTTAATTTTCGATTTCCATTATCTCCCTTATTAATTTTTAATTTGATTTAATTTAATTCGATTCGATTTTTAAACCAAACTAAATTTTGGTCCACCCTAGAGTTAAGAACCGAATTATTGAAGTAAGAGGGGGTGAGGAATTTAGGCAAATTTAGAAGAAAAATAAATAAAATAGAGGGGTACAGTAAATTGAGAAACACTCTAATAAGTATAAATTACTCCCACCACCTTTTTAAAATAAGTGTTTTAGTCACTATTTTAAATATTATTTTATTTATCACTTTTATATATTTAAATACTTTTTAAATTATTTTTTTAATTATACTTTCATTTATTTCATTATTATTAATTATAATGAAGTAAAAAATTAAATATTAATTAATAAATAAAATAATATTTTTTTACTTTAATTAATTAATTTTTTTAAATTTAAAATTTATTAGAAGATAAATAATAGAAGATGGAGAGACTATAAATTTAGAGACTAAGCTGATGATAAATAAACCAACTCAGACAAGCCTGAGCTTGATCTTGAGCTTGAACTCTTGCCTCGGTCGTACAAGCTCTTGCCTCAACGTTTGTCTCCAACCCAATCACCGGCAGTTGCGACTACTTCGTTGGTTCAGGATTGTGTTTTTGCTTCCTCTCTCTCACTTTTCTTTGGTTGTTTTGGTTAATTTATCACAGGTGACCTACTTGATTTTTTGTTTTAATCTATGTGTCTATATAACCCTAAACTACCTATCTACCTAGTTGATTTTCTGTTCTAATTCAAGTTCTATCGATGGACGATGCTAGTTGCTGCTTCTTAATTGAATGCTTGAGCATGAACCTAGCCTAAGAATTTTATGAAATGTGCCCGATTAAGTTTGATCTTTAGTCAAATAAAGTTTATGCATCATATGACTGTAAAAGGGTTATTTGTTTTAATAAAGGATTCAATTCTAAGAGCTAAATGGATGAGTTATTGAAGAACCACTTGTTTGCAACACATGCCGTTGCTGCTGCAGGCTCAGTTGCTTTAGGCTCTGTTGTTACTTACCCGCTCGACACTCTCAAAGTCATTCTCCAGGTTTGTGCGCTTTTCTTGTGAATCACACTTTGTTTCTTGCAAATTTCCATGCTGATTTTTTTTGCAATTGGAATAACAGGTTGGTTCGACTTCCAATAAACCATTAAATTTGCATCAGGCTTTTAGCAGAGTTCGTTTGTTATCGGGGAGCACAGGTATACATTTTCGCAGAGTTCGTTTGTTAAGAACTCATTAGAGAAAATCTCCAAGCTGTATGGTACATACAGCCCTGTAAGGCTCTACTGTTTTATAACAGCTTTTCAAGCTGTTATGAATTGACTGTCAGTTGTATTATTACAGCATTGACATTTGGTACACTTAATAATGAGACACTTAGACGCATAGGAATACCAAAGAAGACACCTACACTTAAGAATAATCATTTAGAAAGACAAGTGCTCTTACAAAGACCAATTCATTTAGTTCATAGTGTAAAAGGCTGCAAGTGCATAATAGGACCTAAAAAAATACTTCGATCAGTTCAGAATTTTAAGTTACATGAATCTCTCGAGCTTCCCATTCGCTGCCATTTTATCTTATGGAGCACTTTTGCATTGCAATAAATAAACTGACTGCTATTAGTTCATGAATGAAAGTTCAGGCTTATATAGTGGCTTGGGGTGGTTGACATCAGGGAGAGCGCTTGGTTTAGGAACTCGCTTTGGAGTATATGAAATTTTGACTGCTTTTTACAAAGGTATTCTTTCAAACGTACTTCTCTTCTATTTTTTTTTTGTAATTCTCAGCATGTGGTGTTTACTGGGGTTAGGAAAGGGGATGGTGGATGCCGCCCATTAAATAATGGCAGTCTCGTTTCAGGTGATGACTTACGAGTTTATAGCCCCGTTATGAAGTATGTTTTCCGAATGGTAGAATTAACATTCTTTGGACACCCATGTAGAAGACTTCAAGGATAACTATTGTTAGTGTCATATTAATTTAATTTGAATTGTATAATTTGTCCATCTTCATTTTATTCTTTGCCCTTACTCTTCTGTATAATTTTTCTGATATTATTTTTGTTACTGTGGTTTTAACTACTGTTATTGGATTGACATTTTTTCAATTTACCTTTGTGAACTATTAACGTGATCTGCCATTATCTATTTATTATGTTTGTCAATCAGTTGAGTTTAAGTCTGTGTTCTAGTACCTGCACAAGAATTTTTGTCTGGAACATTATAATAAAATTGTAATATATACCAATTGGACTTGGTATAGTTGGTACATCCACATATGATCAGGGTTCAATTCCCGGCTCCTACACAAACTCCACTCAATCAAAAAAATTTGTAACATATAAGGATATTTGATTTTCTATTGTTGTTTTGGAAAAGCACATGTTCGATTGGCATAATTCGATTTCTATATTTTTCAAAATGAACGATTACTTAATGTACTTTACCAATTCTACAAGCGCATGTTGTCAGACTTGATGAATTCTTAGAATTTTCACTGAACCTTGCTGTATGTTTTTCAAAACAAAATATTATATATAAGTTTGGTTGAACTTAAGTTTGAAAAATATGGTGAGGCCACCTATTTGGTATAGAATGTCGACAACTTATACAATCTATTCCGTTAATTTTTTGTTGCAGACGGCCGAGAAGATAATTGTGTACATGTATTCGAGGCTTTTATGGCAGGGATGGCTGCTGGTGCAATGGAGTCTTTGATAAGCTCTCCGTTTGAAATGATTAAACTCCGTGCACAAGTTGCCTCTGCAATACACACTCCAAGGTCCACTGTAATTACAGAAAAATTAACTGTTGCTCCCATGATTACTAAATTACTACACGGATATACTCCAGATAACAAGGCATTGAACCATACTGTTGCCCTTTTGTCCACCCTATCTGCTAAACGACAAAAGTTGTCAGGTGCCTTGCTAGAGTACCCTTGGATGATGACTGGCTCGGGAAAGGCACCATCAGTATGTGATGTATACAAGCCCTCCAAGATAATTTCTTTGGAAGGTTGGAGTGCATTGTGGAGGGGCCTCCGGCCTGGACTTGTTCGAGATTCTATTTATGGTGGATTTTTCTTTTCTAGCTGGCAATTTTTGCATCAAGCAATGCTCAACTGGAAGGCTGTAGGGATGGATCCTATACCCAGGTGTTGTTTTTATAAACTTGAATGACTTATCATATTCTCTCATTGGTTTATGTATCAATCTTGTAACCAGCCAGCCATATATTCCTAGGATGAAAAGAATAAAAATTGAAGTGTAACCAGCTCACATTTAAAAAGTTTGGTAGCTCTTCTGAGAATATAAAACTAAATCTTCTATTTTAGTTTCATCTTTTATTCACATGTGGTATTTTGATGTTATGCCATGACAAAATGCCATTCCATGTGACTTTCACATTAATATTTCACTTGTGTTGATAGAAAATGGGATACTAAGGGTAAACTCCTGGATCATACGTATAGTCCAGAGGGAGTTAAGGTGTATACCCATAGAAGGAAGAAATATCAGCAGGGGCAGGAGAGAGATGTCACATTAGTTAGTTGCAACCTTTTGGTAAGTTGGCAGGCTAGGCTAGCTAGGATTTTGTTACATAAGTAACATTGTTGGGAGACTGAGGTTGAGCATAATTTGTGTATTTCTATCTGCTGAAAATGCAGGACTTTGCCTTGTGTGGAGAGTGAAATTTTATTGTCCTGTTGGTACTGGGTTCTTACTCAATTCATCTATGCCTATGTTCTTTGCTTTTTTTAGTGTATATGTATTAGCTTTCTAAATCCATGTGTCCTTGTTTGGCTATTTCTCTGTTTCTATTTTTTTTTTCTTATCAGGTGTTATGATTTTATGCAACGGCATTGTTCATTGATTAATTTACTATTTTGTGCTTCTTTTTAGCTTAGCACTAGTGCATGCTGCTGGTTTGCCATTACCGTTGTAATTCTAGCATAGGAGTTGTATGGATTGAAAGAAACACTTCTACTTGAACTGGAGGTTAATTTCAATTTTCATTTCCCTTGACTATTTAGGATCTTATTTTCATGTAAATCTATCAGTCTTTGTCAAGTCAAATGACACTGGGATGTGATTGATGTTCCATTGAACAATCATAACCCCAGGTCATCCTATTTTAGTCTATCTTGAAAAAAAAGGACCTCTTAGTATTGTTGTTCCTTTTCCGGTGTAGCAGGGAAGTTATAGGTTAATAGACATTCTTGACTATTTGAAAATTTATACTGTTTGGACTCTTTAGCCATTTTATGGTCTTGTTTCTATGTATAACAGTATAAGGTTGTTGCCGTTATGGCATATTTGGGTGTTCTTTTATTGAATACGAGTGTTTGGTTGATTACGAAGGATTAAACATCATCGCATTGTAGAAAGACTCATAATAAACAGTTAAAGTTTCAGCAATCAATATGTCCATATAAACCCCTTCTAAACTAAGTGTACAAATCATTTGAGGAGCTGCCGTGTTGGATACTTTCATCAGTCACTTCCATTTTGGCTATGTAACGAGAGAGGGGATAAAGAGTAGAATACATATATATATATATATATATGTATTTATTTATTTTCAAGAATAATCTTTTCTATTTGATACATAATGTGCATTGTATCTGTATGGAAGATATTGCTTGTTTCCTATTACTTAGAAGTCTTAGTTTCAATTAGGTCGGATGATGAAGTGGGGCCACTCTCTCCTCTGGCAGTTAGCCTTGCAGCTGGATTTTCTGGTTCTGTTGCCGCTTCTGCATCTCATTGTTTCGACACTGCCAAAAGTCGGTCTCAGTGTACTGTATTGCCCAGGGTATGCTTCTTCTTTTTAGTAGTTAGCTTATATTCTATCCTGTGTATCTTTATAGTATAAGACCAAATATTTTGAAATTTGGATGGTCCAAAATGAAGTACAACTCAGCATGATTTGTATAACAAGTTCAGTATGAAGTAACCGGAAATACTACCTAATTCATTGTAATGTCTTTTTTTTTAAAAAAATTTGCGCAATTGCGCTTACATTGTTAAATAGAAAGAAAATCCCCACTAGAGACGTGGGACCTCTAGAGACCTACTAGGCTAACACATTCACCACATTGTAATGTCTTGTTATAAGCACTCATTGTTACTTGAGCTATAGATCCTGAGTCCCTATTTTCAACTTGTGTTATTTTTCGTCAGGTTATATGAGTTCTTATTTTCCTTGTTCTCTGTGGTTGTGTTCTTGGAAGTTTGCTTTTGGTTCTATTATGTATATCTGTCAGGTGAGTGATCATCTATTTCATTGCTTTGCTTTTTTATGTTCATCATGGTAATTTTTGCAATGAATTGCTTTACTGCAGTATATTTCCTTGGAGAGAAAGCTGCTGAAATGGAGAAGACCGGGGAAAAGGTTTGAGAGAGCAACAGGTATCCACCCAGCAGACAGAAACCTATTGTTTCGAGGGTTGTGGTTGAGAATGGCTCGGAGTGGGTTGGCATCATTTGTTATTGTTGGGGGCTACTATTTAGCTGTTGATAATCTTGTTTCTGAATGAAACAAGAAAACAAGAGACAAATTTTATCTAGTGATTAGGCATTAACAGCACAGCTCTGATATAAACGGGCTCTTGAGCAGGATTACGGTTGAATATTATAGTCAGAAACAGCTTTGAAGCTTTCGAGGAGATTGTTGAGAGCTGGAATACAGCTACTCCATGAATACATGTGAAGGTCTAATTTTTCAATGCAATAGAGTTTTTGCTTTGTCAAGACTGCAGTTGTTACACAACTTACATTTTGATCTAGATGTCAAAACTGTTTTCGCTAAATACTCTTCAGCTCTACCTTTGTATCATCAGTGATCTTGAACACAGAATAGATGGCGTGAGATTATATTTGGTCCATCTTAAGAGTATATATATTTAGTTCGCAGCAGATGTCTTTACCACCCAACTTTTTTGTTGCCCATCTGGTTCGCCGGGGCTTTGCTTCGATTACTTTCAGATCTGATCTGGGTCACGCACCTGGCTGTGTTAGGTGAGTCTTTCAATAAGGTTTTTCTGCATTCATTAGGACTCGAACTGTTTTTACCACCCTTGGATACCGAGAGTTTTTTCCTTTAAACTGAAATGGCTTTAGAAGGTAAATACGTCTGTTTTCAAATAAGAGTATTTTATTTTAAAAGAAAAAATTTCAACACACGGCTCACATTATTAAATATTTTCACTTCACTTTGGACGTTACTCGAGTCGAAAATTTAGTTTCAATCATTATGTCACGTTTTCAAATAGAGTCTGTCAAATAGAGGTTAGTGGTGTAACATCGAGTTGCTAAAAATGCCGCATGGTTGGTGTTTTGTCAATACATTCTAAAGTCTGGTAAAAAAAAAATTTGAAGTACTTTTTGCATGGTTATAGTATCTGATTTCGTGAGAATGAAATCTAGTTTCGATGGATTTGGATTCTCTAAAGTTTAAACTCTCTAAAGTTGTATATTGCAGTTAATCTTAATCATTCATTGAGTTTTAAAGACCCAAATTTATTTTTAATGATTTGTGAAGTCCGCGGTTCAATAAAATCTGAACCATTCAAATCGGCACCATTATAACAAAAACTGAATTATAAATTAAAACGCAAAACAGAAGCAAGAGGGAGGGATTTAGGTAAATTTGAAAAAGGGCTTTTTTTTATAAATGATCACTATTTCTAAAATAACTACTATACTAGTTAAATATTTATCATTTAAATTATTTTTACTAAAATATATACAAAAATATGGTGTATATAAGTATCCTTCTTTTGGCAGTTACCCCAAAATCTTTCCTTCTTTATTTTTGATCTATTTTGTAGCTCAATTTTTTCTCTTTTTATTCTTGATTTGCGTTCTCTGTTTCGTTTTTCGATTTGCATCCTTCTTCTTTTTGATTTTGATTCTCTTCTCATTATTTGTTTTAAGCTCTGTTAATTCATTTTTTCTTGTCTTTTTTTTTCCTCTTTTGGCTTGAATCTTTGACTTTAAGCTGTTCATGGTTTTTATTTTCTGATTTCGAGATTCTGAATTTCATTCTCTTTGTTTATAATGGATGACATAATTGTTTTGATTCACTCCAATGGAAATTGGACTTCTGATCACAATTTTGTATCCTTCAGTGATGAAGCTGCTTTGATTTCTAGGTCAGCTAATTTTACTGAATTTAAACATGCTGTAATGGAGAGTTTGGTTGTAGATGAACAGAAATTTGATTTGAAGATTGAATATCAAGTTGCAGAAGGTTATCCTCCTATGGAGATCAAGAATGATCTGTCTTCTCGAATATACATTCAATTAAAGGCTCGAAATATGCTCATAACTGAGTATCCGGTGTGTGTTTCAACAATACCTTCTGATTCTGGTAATGGTGAAGGTAATCTGTTTGTAATGTTTGTTTTTGGTTTTTACTTCATTTTATTATATTTTTATTGATTATGTTGTAATCTATTAGATTTCTATCTGATATCTATTAATTATTTAGTGTTTTGATTTTTTTTTTGCTTTTCTTAACATGTGTTCATTTGATGTTTTGTACTTAAATGCAATGAATTTGTTGGATGTCTTTTGGATTTTTATACGAGTACTATTGGATAATTGCTGTCATCTAGTTTTTTTGTATCTATTGTTCATCCTTTTTTATATATGCTGGCATTCTTTCTTAAATTTTGTGATTTTTCTGTATTTTTTCTACTGGATTGTTCTTGTTTCTATCTTTGTAGTTGTTAGCATGTTTTGATTAGAATTTACTCTGTCTACCATGTTTCTATTGGATGACTAATGGTAATCTGTAGGTTATATACTGTGTTTTAGTTTGTTTTGTGAATTTTTCGATTTAGTTGGTCATTTTATTGTTTTAATATTGGATTCTTTTTTAATTTTTTTTGTTTCCACATTTTTTTAAGTCTTATTTCTTTGTTTTGTGACATAGGTTCTGTAGTGGATGGGAGTGTTAATTGTATTGTTACTATTGGTGAAGATGAGATTGACTTTGATCCTATGACTTCTGCCGTCCAAGAAAATTTAAGTGATGATTGTGGTCTTTATGTACAGAATTTATCTGAGATTGCATTGAATGAGCTGTATAGTATCGTTGAAACTGATTCTGCGAAAAAATTTGTTCCTGAGGTTGTGATCACTGTCCCAGATGTTGATTCTTTAAGGATTGGTCAGGTTTTTAAGAACAAGGATATACTTACTGATGCTATGAGTTTTTATGCCATGAGGAATAGTTTCCAGTTTAAGGTTGATAAATCGTGTACGAAGCAGTTTTGGATTAACTGCATTTCTGAAAAATGCTCTTGGCGTTTTAGAGCTTCGGAGAGAGAGAACAGTACATTTTTTGTTGCGAGGAAATATTCGGATTTGCATACTTGTAATGTTGATGAAAGGAACGGTGGTACGAGGCAGCCTACAACCTAGTTAATTGCCAAGTGCGTGAAAAATACATTTATCAGACCGAAGAGGGTATATAGACCTTGAGATATTATTGATGCTATGAAGGAACAGTTGGGGGCGGACATTAATTATCAAAAAGCTTGGCGTGCGAAAGAAGAAGCCCTTAGGATGATTAGAGGGTCTGCAGCTGAATCATACTCGTTGTTGCCTAGCTTGTTATATATGCTTAGGGAAACCAATCCTGGTTCTGTTATAAATCTCAAGATGGATGGACCTCGGTTTAAATATATGTTTATTGCATTTGCAGCTTCAATTGAGGGGTGGAAACACTATCGGCCCATCGTTGTTATCGATGCTACCTTCCTGACTTCCTGTTATTATGGGGCATTGTTGTCCTGATGCGGCTGGTGAGTGATTTTTTTTAATTTCAGCTATAATTTAGTTTATCCAATAGATATGCAATGGATTTCATTTAGATATCCTATAGGTAGGCAATTTATTTATTTTTTGTTTGAGTATGTTTTCAAGTCATGTTGTTGTTATCATGGTCTTCTTACATCTGTTTGTTTTTTTTCATTATTTATGAATTATAGAAATGGTATTCCCCCTTGCTTTTGCTATTGTGGATGGAGAGAACAATCGGTCATGGGGTTGGTTTTTTTCTCAGATTAAACTTGCTTATGGTGATAGACCGGAAATGGTTGTTGTTTTTTTATCATCATGTAAGTATAGAGAAGAGCTGTTTGGATGTGTTTCCTGATGCTACGCATTGCATATGCTCGTTCCATCTCCTCCAGAATATGAAGACTGAATTCAGAAGGAAAAATAAAGACATGACTATGTACTTTATGTTAGCTTATAAATCATACACTTCAGCTGAATTTGAAGTTAATATGTTACAACTAACAAAAATTGCAAAAGGGATTCCAGGGTATTTGAGACAAGAAGGATATGAAAAATGGAGCAGGTTGTACGCTCCTCGCAAGAGATATTTCTCGTTGACATCCAATGCCGCAGAATCTGTTAATGCCATGATTAAGGATGGAAAATCATTACCAATTGCATCGTTTGTGGATTTCTTGAGGACTGTGATGCAAGGTCTGTTTTACAAGAACAGAAACATTGCCCTGAATACCTTTTCAACCCTAACTCAGAGATACGAAAAAGAGCTTCAAGAACGATTTGAATTAGCATCAAGGATGATGGTTAGTTTTTTTTAGTCATCATTTTTGTTAATTATGTGATGTGTTCATTCTTTTTTTTCCCCTGTTATGATTATGTTTTGTGCTGGAACTTATTTATATTAGACATCTGCTATTAGTCTAAATTATATCTGATATGTATCTTTGTTTTTATTTGTTCCCTTTTTTATTCTGTTATTTGTTAAGCAACAGATTGGGTGTGGTATTTGAAGAATGATATATGTTGCACATTTCCACAGTTTTGGTCTCTTGGTGTCCAATAGATATCATATAGTAATGCCTTTTATGTTGTTTTTTCTATTTCAAATGGTTTTAGGTAAATCCATCAACAGGCCGTTTGGTATCTGTCACTTGTAATGACGATGAGTTTTCTGTTAATTTGGATAAGAGGACTTATAGCTGCAATGTTTTTCAGATGGACGAGCTTCCATATGCGCATGCTCTTGCTCACATAAATAAGTTTCATTTATGTACTTAAGATTACAGTTTAGAGTATTATAGGAAGGAGAAAATGTTAGCAACATATCAAGGAACCATCCACTCGTTGCCATCGAGACATAATTGGGTTCTACTTGATGATATTATTCAACATGTTGTTTTTCCTTCAGAAGTTAATCCTAAAGCAGGGAGTCCAGGAAAAGAAAGGTATCGTTCTGCATGGGAGAAATCAAAGTCTTCTGTAATATGCAGTCTTTATGGAAGAATTGGTCATAATAAACGATCTTGTCGGGGAAGGAAATAATTTTTTTTTTGTCTATGTTATCAAATTGAATAAGGAACTTGATATTTGATTTTGTTATACTATAATTTTCAGTAAGGAATTGAACATTGATGTATCTTTTTTTCCATTTGTTGAATATTGATTACTTGTAGCTACTGTTTCTCTCTTTCTTTCTTTTTTTGAATCAAGTGTTATAATTTAATCGTCTATTCATAAATATTTGATGCCAATTGGGTTTCTATAAGATGTCTATTGGCTTTCAATATGATGTCTATTTGCTTTCTATAAGCTTTTCTATTGCATTTCTGTTGGGTTTCTGTAACTTATTTGTTGGATTTCTATATGGTTTCTAATTGCAGTATGCATGATATCTAGTGAAGGTGTCATAGATTTTCTACTGAATTACAAAATATATATTGTATTCTGGTTAAAGATGAAATATTCATGATCATAAACACAATATTTGGGCAAAGACTGTTTCATAACTTTTAAACTTCAAATATGTTCCAAAAGATAAAATTCGAGCTACTTAATTCCTAATTACACAAGTTTTGCAGCTTTAAAACATAAACAGTCATGACATTCATCACAGCTAGAAAAATTGAAATTTGTTCAAACAGACATCATTTCTTACTACCTAGTCTCCTAACTGCACAGGTTTTCTTTGAAACAAACATAATATATCATTAAAACTGTCTTTATGGAGAGTCTCTATGGTGATGATGTATTCTTCATCACTCTCAAGATCATTTTCCTGATAGTCCCTGCCATGCTTGTACAAGCTCAGTGCTAAATGTGTTCTATGGATCTGTACATCAAAGTCGTCTGGTATCGGCCTGTTCTCAATTAGGTACTCCATGTAGCTCACTATAAAGATCCCATAATCACTGCAATTTCCATTGTAAACAGAGTATCAGTATGATGGTAAGATATTCATCAGTTTTTTTAGTTCTATAATTTTTTTGTTTGAAATTAAAGTCAGAAAGTGTGAGAGTGAGTTGTGTAGTTTATTTATGAAATCATACCATTGCTCTTGTTGCGACAGTCCATTGACAACTTCGTATTCCATCTTGGTCGCAGGCCTTTTGTTTTTCCAAGCTGCTGATTTTGTTATCTCCGTCTTTTTAGCAAATACTTTGGCTTCTTCGAGATATACCGACAATACTGTACAGTATTCAATAGCAACAGCTTATGTACATTTCCTTGAGTTCCTCTTTACCTTCGAGTCATATATGAACATTTTTCTTTTGTATACATCAAATCTCCCAAGTATCATGTGGCTATTCCCTACCAATATCGGGAAGAATACTTGTTCAACTTCACTCCAGTGCTTCCCGCACCAACTCCCTTTCCCCTTCATCCTATGTGGAATTATGCCGTTTTTGGTCACTTGGTTCTTTACCTTTTGCAGTGAAGTGTTATGCTATCCTCTTGTAGTACTTCCCTTTCTTTCTAAGATAGTATATCAAGACATCTATCTCCTGTTAAGAAATGTACATTTCAATAGAAATCACTATCTGTATTATCTCGATAGCAATTGTATTATATTTATATTGGGCTGCTAATTTATTCCTATTAGATTTCTAACAGATGCTACTCTATCAAATTTGTTGTTGCTACATAGTACCTAAGTGTCATTTATAAACAGTTTTTCTATAGATTTTCCATTGGATTTCTATTTGGTTTCTAGTTGATGCTACTCAATCAAGTTTGCTATTGCAACATAATATTCAAGTTTTTTTCCTTAAAACTTTTAAGTTAGAATATTTCTTACCTCACTTGATACCTCCTCCCCCTTTATGTAAAGATCCGTGAAGAATGTTTTGCTTGTGACTCCCATGATTTTTAATGGCAGGACTGGAATAACGTCATTTTGTTTGTTGTACCATTTCTTATCTATACTGCTGTTTATTTTATACAAGTCAGTGTAATTATAAATTTAAAATTTAACATTTGTCTACTTTTTTCGAAAATAGGATGTCTTTTTTATGAATGCATCAAAATCTTCCAGTTCTTCTTTATCCCGTACTTCCTCTCCAAGTAGTGCTAAGTCGTCCAGTGCATATTCCCCTTTTGTATCTCTAGTTGATGATGTTGTCTTTTTTGCCCTTATCTTTTATCTTTTTCTTCGTATGTACTGCTGGTTTTCAATCACAACCACATGGTCTTCAGGTTCCTGAATACAAGAAAGCAGAATTTTTTTTGTTTTTGCTAATGATTTTGTGTTTTTCTTTCTATTTTTTATTAAACATAAGTTATATCAGATTAATCTTGTATGCACTTTTTTAATTTCTTTAAGCATGATATAGTTACAAATACTATCAGCTTCTAATTTATTGAGTTATGCTGGATCAAGGCTGTCTATGAAACAAGGAGATCCAGCCTGCTAATATTTGTTGAATTCCAAAAATTTAATCAGACGAAATTCATAATCATTAATGCCTTATGAGTAATATTTATCGTGTTTACCTGTCTTTTTTGCTTGCCCTTTTCAACTGCACCTTTATTCTCATTAACTTGCTGCTCTAACTCTTCCTTTTCTCCACTGCTTTTTAATTCATTGTCTAGTGCCTCCTTTGTTGGACTTAGATTTGAGATTATCTCATTTGCAATGTCCGTTATCAAATCCCATTTTGGTTCGAACGTAACCAGTCTCATTCCCTCAGTAAACATTAGTGGCCATTTCCTCTTATTTTTTCGTCCTTTCTTATTTTCTTCCCTTTTCTCCTGTTTTTCGACATTTTTCATCGTTTCTTGATTCTTTTCTTGTGCTTCCAGTTGTTCTTTTTCCTACAAATATCAATTTGTAAGTTGTCATTTTTCTGTACTGACATTAAACAATATTAAGTAGTATTCTATAGCTTTTCTATCAAATATCTATTACATAACTACTAGATGTGTGTTAGCTTTTTTTCACATTTTTATTTCTAGTTTTAGGACATGTTTTACCTCTGTCAGATTGAGCTCAGTTGTCAACTGCTTGTTTTCCTCAATCTCTTCTTTACCATCATCCTCATTCCTTTCATCCATTTTTTCAGTATCTGGTCCTTCATTGCTCTATGGGGTTTCCTGCTCAGTTTTAAAGTGTTAGTGCTGAAAAATATAATCCATGCATGATGCATTGCTTTTTTTATATCTAATTTGTGCTATTTTCACTTACATCAATTTTTGTGGTCGCCCCTGTTTCATTTGTTCCTATTTCTTCTATAAGTACTTGTGTGCCTACTGGTACTTCATCCACAGGTGTCGTTATCCCTTCATCATCACTCCTTGCTTCCTCGGTAAGAATTTCTGTTGCATGTGTACTTTTGTCCGTACCCCTCATTTCTTCCTATTTATCTTTACCGTTGTCTGTTGACATCTTGTCTTCAGCTTCCTCCTACAACAGTTTGTCATTTGATAATGTTATTTAGCTGTTATGAATTTCATATGAAACATATATTCAATAGACATCACATAGGTATTCAATAAACATCATATAGATATCCAACAGACATCAAATTGTAGTCATATTTTTTCCAATTCAACTTTTACCTCATTGTTGTCTTTTGTGTTACTCTGGTCTTTCTTGCAATTGCCTCCCTTCTTACCAACTTTTATCTTACCATTATCACTGTCTTTATCGTCCTCACTATCACTTCCAGGTTCGTATTCACTTTCTTCCTTTTCACCCTTATCAGTTTTACTATCATTCCCTCCACCTATCTATTCATATTTCTTTTCATCCCCATCGTCATCTGAACTACTGTCATCTTCATCATTCTCCTCTTCAGGATTGTCTTCAGAACCATCTTGGTTGTTGCCATCTTTATCTTTCTTTTCATTTTCATTCTCTTTGTCGTCACTTTCTTCCTCTTCTTCCTCTGACTCCTCTTCAGAATCATCCTTGTTGTCCCCTAGTCTTATATATTTTTGTTCTTTTTGTCTCTTCTCACTAGAACTATCACATCGGTTGTCAAGCTCTTTTCAATTTCATCCACACGCACCTATAGTGTGTCCAATTTCTTCTCCACTCCATCAATTCTTTGGTTGATTTTCTTAAATCCATCTTCCATCTCCGTAGATAGTTTCTGAAATTCTTCCAAAAAATTATATTGGCTGTCATCTTCTCCTCTCCGTGATTGAGTCAGCTTAATGTAAAAAGGGCTGGATTCCAGCGACTCTTCCATTGGCAAGAAATCTTGCAGCGACAACCTCTCTATCTCCTCTTGTGTTGCTTTGATCTTTCGCAGTAGCAGCTGTAGAAAGGAAACCATTAAGTTAGCTTTTATGTTTTTTTATTGTCTCTTAACTCAAGTAACCAAATAATATTTAATTGAAATATTTGAGATATCTTACGTTCTTTGGGCTTTTCTTGAATATCAATTTGTTGAGTTCCTTTGTCTTGTAATCTTCGCTAAACGACTTCCATTTGAAAAATCTTGGAACGAATTCATCTACCTCCCTCCTGCTACATATGTATCCTTCACAAGCTCCACACACTTCATAGAACCATGCTTGAAATATTAGAGGGCATCCTTGCAGCCTATATGAACCCGGTGTACCCCTGCTTATCCCTATCTTTTTGAGCCCCTCCATTGTCTCTGAAAATGATACATCTCCTCAAGCCACTTTCTTGTATTTGTCATTTTAGATGTAGTTCAGGTACTTCTGTGGGATCTTTATAGTAGGATCCCGCCCAACTATATAGTATGCAACGAAATACAGTATGGGCATCTTGAAAACATCCTCATCATTATCTAGCTTTGTTTCCGATTTCTTCGTGGAGTCCAACAAGTCCTTGATGTCAGCCTTCTTAATATTGTTTTTCTTCTTTGGGAAGATCCTTTTGAAGTATTTTTTGGACTCTTCAGTTACCTCTAATTTTGAATCAGTTGGTCCTGATTTGAGCCCCGAGATCAGCAAAAAGTATTCATTCCTAAAATACAAAGGCTTGTTCCCCATCAGTATGCAGATGCAGCTATCTTCTGACTGGTCTATTTTTCATACTATTAAGTTATGCAGCAGCTGGTTTTGCACTGTCATTGTTACCAATCTGAAAAAGTTCCCGAAGACTGATTCTCGAAGCATGTTTAGTACAGTTGCAGGCACGTTTGCTTTCAGGAAGCTTATGATATCTTCATCTGCCGTGGTAGTCACATTTGGTGTCCATTTTATGTTTTTTTGGTATATCATGTTCAACTGTAGAACTTCTGTACTTGTTCCAGCCTTTGTACTTGGTCGAACAAGTGTACTTGGTCCCGCCTGTACATTTTTAAAGTTGACAAAAATTTGTAAGTTATTCAAATCGACGATAGTTTATTTACTTAACATCTGAACATTTAATCAAGTTATATTGCTTTCAAACATAAGAATCACAGTTGTTTCAGAAATATACATCTAATAGGAACCCAACAGAGAGTGACTAGATAACATATAAATCTCCAATAGATGCCTAATACATATACAACACACATACACATTTGATTTATAAATGTCAAACAAATGTCCAATACATAAACAACACACAGACATGCAGATTTATAAATTCCAAACAGATGTCCAATACATCCAGACAACATATTCTTGATACATCTAGTATATAACCAATTTAGATCATGTAGATTTCCTATTAATGTCCAATACACATACAACACACGTGTAACTTTTATGATTTACACTTTGATAGTTTTATGTTTGATAATATATATCATATATGTGTCTAATATATATCATATAGACATGCAACTGATATCAATTTTTGTTGTAATACTTTCGTTTTCATGTTTTTCAGGTTTCTAATTTTTATATACTGGACATCTATCAGTTTTCTATTGCATTCTTACTTTGATTTGTTCATACTAATTCTGCTGGAATCTCAGTTAATATTTGTCATTTGATCTTTAAAATGCCAGTTCAGCAGGTTTTTACCATCTGTTATTATACTTCTAACAATTTTATTCTTATAACCGTGTTAAACAACAAGTTTTTTGATAGATCAAGTTTGTAGATCTCAGAAACCTCTATTTTATATTTTAATATTAACTCATTCTCAGCATAAATTTTAAAAAATCAAGTCGACCAGTTGTTTGAAGTTAAAAATTTGTACCTCTTGATTTCCTCTTGCTTTTGCTTTTTCTCCGATTCTTACTGCCATTCTCATTCCAGGTTTTGTTGATTTTTCTGTTCGTCTCTTTGGAGCCATTTATCTGTTGTTGTATTGTTTATCAGTTACATAAAATCGGAAGAACTAAAGAAGAAAATATTGAAATTAGGTTTTAGTTGTTTATTACCTTTTTTTCACTTCGATTTTCTTTGTCAAGCAAAAAAATTGAAGGATTCCTAGCTCCACTGAATGATTTTCAAAATCAATATAACTGATTTAAAGAGATAAAAACTGTTTTCAGTAATTATTTGAACGGTTTTAGGTTATAGAGTGAGTGGTTTTTGAAATTGAGTTTTGTAAAGAAAATGCGCGAGAGGGAGAGCGTGACGTAGTGTTAAAAATATTTTTCCCTTTTATTTTATTTTTGTTATTTATTTTTTTTCAAAAAAATTTTGATTTTTCTACCCGATTATGATAATTTTCCTTTGAAAAAGTAAAAAATAGAGGGTTTTAGGCCCGGTTCTTTTCAACTTATTTTTTGTTCAGTTCAGTTCAGTACAAATCAGTTCAGTTCAGTTCAGTACAGTACAGTACAGTTCAGTTCAGTTCAGTTTAGTTTCAGTATTCAGTATTCAGAATTCAATATTAAGTTTCAATTTATGCATTATATCAATATTATTAATGTATATTATTATTCATAAATATTAAAAGTAATGAATATTAATGATAATATCATTTCAGTTTCAATTTTAGTTCATTTTTATTTATACATTATATAAATATTATTAATTAATATCAGTAATCATAAATAACAACAAAGAAAAAGAAACCAATAATAATACTTTTAACATTATCAATTATTATTTCTACGATAAATAATTTTATACGAAAAATAAATAAATAAAAGTAATAATATTTTATAAATATTGATAACAATTAAAATAATAAGGTAATATTTATAACAATAATTATAATAAAATATAATAATAATAATTTATAATGATATATTTAATTATTATTATATGAAATAATTAAAAATTTTTATTAAAATGGATAGTATTATTTAAAGTGTTATTAATTATTATTAATTTTAATATTTTAAAATATTATTTATATTATTAATTATAATTCAGTTTCAGTATTTTTTCGTTTCAGTATTTTTAATTTTAGTATTGTTTAATTTTAGTATTTTCAGTTTCAGTATCATTCAGTTTTATTTTAGTACAGTTTAGTTCAGTTCAATTTAATATCAATCAATTCAGTTCAATTCAATACACCTACTTATCAGTTGAAAACAGCGGCGAATTAGCGGCTAAAAAAACCCACTCATACGAGCCTCTGCCTCTGCCTCTGGCTCTGTCGTACAAGCTCTTGCCTCTCCAGCGCAGCGACTACTTCGTTGGTTCGGGATCGTGTTTTTGCTTCCTCTCTCTCACTCTTCTTTGGTTGATTTGGTTAATCTATCACAGGTGACCTACTTGATTTTTTGTTTTAATCTTTATATCTATGTAACCCTAAATTATATTTTCTGTTCTAATTCAAATTCTGTCGATGGGATGAAGCTAGTTGCTGCTTCTTAATTGAATGCTCGATCATGTACCTAGCCTAATAATTTAATGAAATGTGCCCGATTAAGTTTAATCTTAGTTCTTAGACTTCGGGTTTTCACTTGTGATATTTTTATCATCTCATCTTTTGACTTGCAGTTTCTCCCGTTGCCTCTCTTTCTCAGCAGCATTTTTTGCAATTGTTCTTTGTTATTTAAACTTTACTTTCCTAGGTTGTATCGAACAACTTAAAGTAACTCTCTTGAAGTTACTACAAAGTAATTTTTATTGATAAGTTTGAAAATTCTCTTCAGAGAATCTGGGCAGTAGTTTCACTATCTTAACCTGTGAAAATTATCAATAGTTCAAAATGTTCTAACTAAAGCAACTCTATTCAAATATTAAAAGCCCGTGATCTTACATGATAGACCTTTCAGATTCTATCGATGTGACACAAAGATAGAAGGCAAATATTGTACTTGCTTTCCTAGATAGATAAGAATATGCATTGTATATTCTAATTGTTCAATATCACGGCACTAAGAAGATATGTTCTTGTTGCTTTGAGTAATACTTTGCTTCTTAGTTCTTGTAAAATTAGTGATAAATGTCAAGTGAAACTTGCCAAATATGATGAATTAATTCCTTCTAGCCATACATGTATCCTTATGGAGTATTGGATCTTGGATTTGTGCATTCTACCTCATTGATAGTTCTATATTTGTCTTGTCTTGTTAGATTTTTTAAAACTTAAAAGTGATTTATCCCGTGTAATTTCAGATTATAGATGAACAAATATCACTTGACTATAAAACCCACAGTGCAGTATGCTAAGAGTTTCTTATAAGTAGAAATGCCAATTGAGTAGAATGAGAGAGGCTTAGATCATGCCTGCATAAATGGTCTTACCTAGGGGAGAGCAAAAAAACCGAAAACCGAACCGAGCCGAGAAGCCGAACTGAACCGGCACGAACCGAACTTATTCAGTTCGGTTTTTGGTTTATATATTTTCATTAGTTCGGTTTTCGGTTCGGTTTTTTTGGTCAAAAACCAAAAAAACCAAAAACCGAACCGAATTGGATTTTTTTATTTTTTAATTTATTTTATGTTAATTTATTTATGTTTTTAGTTCAATTTACATTTTATACTTAACAATAAACCTTTTCTTTTCAAATTAACAATAATGTATTTGTGTTGAAAGATATTTATGTTGATTTTTAGTCATTTTATATATTAAATTTATATTGAAAAATAAAAAAATTAATAAAAAAAATTATTTGGTTTAAAACCGAACTGAATTGAACCGAACCAAAATAATTCGGTTTGGTATTCGGTTCTTACAATTTCTCTCTTTGATTCTCAGTTCGGTTCGGTTTTTGAACCAAATCAACATTTGCTCACCCCTCTTACCCAAGCCAAGCTCAACCCATGACTCGATTCTAGTTTTGGCTGAGCCAGGTTTCAACTTGTTCCTACTTCCTAAGCAACTAACTAAATTTTTTATTTATTCAGTTTTTGCCAACAAATTTAATATAAATAGAGATAGCTTAATAATTATATGAAGAAGTGGACTTGTCTGAATTCTTCAAGCGCAGGGTGTTTAGTTAGTCTGTGTTGTTGTGTTGATTGTAAAAGGTGATTTCGTAAGTTGCAATTTTGTAATGTAATACATAAATTGAAGTTTTTTAGTGAACTTGAATTTAGAACTAGACTTTACACTCAGAGCTGAACTCTTGGAAATAATAGACGAGAGACGATTCTAGTTGGAATGGCTGTAAAATTTGTCACGATTCTAGCGGCTTCCAACAGCGAGACGAACCGAGGAAAAAAAATTTGTGAATGGCTTGAGCTGATGTATGTATTTTTTTGTTGCTTAATTTGTCTCTCTTTCTGGTTATACATTCTTAATAATTTTGTGCATGGCATCAGCTGATGTATATATCAGTTTCATTTTTTATTTGTAGGTGATCTTTTCTCGGTGATTCAAATTGTGTCTTTTTCACTCGTTATATCATTATTGCTTTTATCTTTTAATAATCTTTTATTCACTATTGTGAACCTGACATTGATCGAATGCTCTCTAGTCTGTTTTTTCCGTGAAGTATATTCAGTTTTGTGTAACTCCTTTTGTGACATCTCAATTCAGGAAATTTTTGTCCTTATGATTTCTATGAGTTCAAAATAGTGTATAAAGTTTAGTTCTGAGTTTAAATTTATTTTAAAAACTTTAACTTATATATCATGTCGCTTTCCATTTCTACACACGATTATTAAGCTATATTTATTACAGAAAATCAGCCAAATAACTTGATTACCTTTAATTAGGCAAATAAGGTTAAACGATGCAAGTTGTGCAAGTTTAGGTATATATTCTTAAACGAACTTCAGTTTAAGTATTTTTATCTTCTATTTATGTTGAACTCTTGCCAAAAATTGAATATTTGGTTGGTTTGGGAACAAGTAGAAATATAGCTTGGCCGAAACCAGTTCGATTTATGGTTAGGCTTGGGTAGGACCATATATGCAGTCATGGCCTGTGCCTTGTTCATCCTGCCCAATTAGAATCTGTAATTATAAGAAGTTTTGAGCTTACTGCACTGCGGATTGTATTGTCAAGTGATATCTGTCCTTAACAACACAACTCTACCTAATTAGTATATTTTTCTTGTAATCTAAATTAAATTTTTTATTTTATTGCAGAAAATTCTTGTGAGGCAGCTTCTTTAGGGTTGCTATAATGTCTGCTGGCCCTGGACTAGAGTCTCTTGTAGATCGTAAGTTAATCTCTAAATACCTTTTTTAATTACTTTCATATTGGTATATGGCATGATTCATCAATCGAAAAGATTTTGGTCTGAGAGAAACTAAGAACATTAGGATACATCAATTTGTTTCTTTTCACATAAAACTTTGGCTCATTGAATTACTTGGCTATTAATGAAATTGCTTTCTAAACTAGTAGACTGCTTTTATACTTAAGTTTCCCTACATTTTACTTTCGTGGTTAGAGAACCCCGGAATTATGTTATCATTCATTCAAATTCAATTTCCATGGCATTGACTTTTAAGTTCCAGGGTTTGTTGTCTCTAATTTGGTCGTTTTCTTGTGCGGTAATCTACTTGTCATGCAGAAACTATTTCAATTATCACCAATGATGGGCGCAATATAGTGGTATGTTGTGTGTATTCATGGCTTTGTTCTTTTTGCATTGCCAATATTATCTTGTATCGTAATTCGCATCTTTGTAATTGCAAATTGGTTTCTGAAATAGGGAATCCTCAAGGGCTTTGACCAAGCCACGAATATCATCCTCGATGAATCTCACGAACGCGTATACTCCACTAAGGTTTGTTTTGTGGGTTTGGCTGTTGAAAACAGTGTGTTTCGGTTGTACATTGCCTGAATAACTGTTGTGGTGATATGCAGGAAGGTGTTCAACGGCATGTATTGGGCCTGTACATTATAAGAGGCGATAACATGTAATGCTTTCTTCCTTTAGTAGTTTGTGCCATTTGAAAACTAGATTACGTTTTTTCTTTATAAATTGATGTTTTTGTTTCGTTATTTTAGAAGCATTGTTGGGGAACTGGATGAAGAACTCGATTCGAATCTTGACTTGTCGAACCTTAGAGCTCATCCTCTCAAGCCTGTCATTCATTGACTGGATGCTTTATTTTCTACCGAACAATGGTAAAATACCGAGTGTTACCGTTGTACTGTGCTGGGATTATTTTTCTCTTTTTGCTGATATATGTACTTAGTATTGGATTTTGACCATTAATTCAATCAGAATTTTCTGAGCAAGTATTTTTTTCTCTTTTCCTGACACCTGCTGTGTTTGTTGGTTTTTTAAAACGTGACTTTATTAATCCAAAATGTATGAATGTTGCTTTTACTCTTTCAAAGGTTTTAAAGGTATTTCTCACCCAGCCTTCCTTCCTCAAGCCCAAACCTCTAAGCCTAGTTCTATTTCTGTTACCCAAGAAACGTGTGGTTTAACTGACCCACAGCAACCCATACCTCCCCCCTCAAACTCTGAATCTCACCCCATCAAAATCCTCAAACCTAGAGCTCTGATTGCAGACCTTATTTCTGCACACGCGTGTTTCCAACCTGAGGCAATGGCTGATGACTCCCTCAAAGAATCAATTGAATCTCCTTCGTGCCTTGGCACGAATGGAGCCGAGAATATTCCTCCCCCAATCCCACCAGATATTATATGGGGAGCTCTGGGAAAAAAACAAAAAAAAGGAGAAAGTAGAAGCCCGCGCTTCGGGGAGAAATTTGAGGTTCTGTCAGCTCAGTAAGAGGTGTCTTTTCTAATATTTTGCTTATCCATCAAATTTCTCATCATGAATTGGTTATTTTGGAACATGAGAGGATGTGTTAGCAACAGAAGTTTTCTTCATGTAAAGGACCTGATCCAAGCTCACCTCTTGAATTCATTCGGGTTACCTGAAACTAAGGTTGGCCACTTTAGGGCCTCTGAGTTTGCCTCCAAGCTTCGAGGGTGTAATTTCCACTGTGTAGATCGAGTTGGATTATCTAGTGGCATTTGGCTATTTTGGCAACGAGACTTTGCTCAAATTGATATCTTACAGGAGAACAAGTACTTTTTACATTTCCGTTTGAGTAGAAGCAAAACTCCTTGTACCATGACTCTTATATATGCTAGCACCTTGGCATCCATAAGAAATCAAATGTGGGAAGAGATAGCTAATCTAAACGTGGATCCTGCGGGAGACTTTAATGACATTACTACCATCGCTGACCAACAAGGAGGATCCCAGAACTACATAAATAGATGTCTCACACATCCACGGTAGATTCAATCAATTAATCTTATCAATATAGGAGCCTGTGGAAACCGTTTCACCAGGCGAAGAAATCGTCTTCAAGTAAGGTTAGGCAGATGGTACACTAATATGACTGTCAGAGCCTTATTCCCTGATGCTAGAGTGACGAACCTACCATATCGACACTCACACCATTGTCCGATCCTTCTTGAGACAGAAGGGCCTGAATACAAAGCCTCTAATAGACCGTTTCACTACGAGGTAGCTTGGGAGACACATGTGTGGGCTTTCGGGAGTTGGTTAAAAAAAGTTGGCAGCCTCAATTCAATCACTTTCTTGCAACTAATAATTTCATTTAGGAGGTGTAAAAATGGAACCAATTGGTATTTGGCAACGTTAAGCATAAAAAAAGTGCTTGTTGGGGCGGTTAGCAGGAACAAATAAGGAGCAAGAGCATCAATGGTCCCACTCTTTATCTATTCTTGAAACTCAAATTCGTGCTAACCTTTTTGAGGTCCTACAACAAGAGGAACTACCATGTTATCAAAAATCTCGAAAGAAGTGGCTAATAGTAGGGGATAAAAATACTCGTTATTTCCATGTATCTACAATGACCCTCAGAAGAAGAAACCGAATAGACAAGCTGAAATCTGAGGAAGGAATCTGGATTGAGGACCAAGACATCCTTAAAAAGATGGTTGTTCAATTCTATGGAAAGTTGTTCTCGGTAGAGGCTCTACCTAAGAGGGATGTCCAAATAGGTGCTATTTTCCTTATGCCGATTCAGAGCTAATGATGAATGCTTTCGAACTGGTCACCGGCATTGATGTGAGGAATGCAATTTTCGATATTGGATCCTTGAAGGAGGCCCTATTAGAAGTTGAATTCAAAATATTTGATATTATCTTTTGTGATTTTGTTAGTTGTTAAAATAGATTAAGATTATATTTAGAATTTGAATTAGATTAATTATTATCATTTAGATTATGATTTGATTGTTTTGTAAGCCTATAAATAGGCATATAAGTTACATAATGAAAATGTACCAAGTGTGTCAAGTGAACTCATAAATGTCAGTTTAAGTTTTTTTTAATAAAAAGCTAATAGTGGTAATCAGAGCTTAAATGATCTTAAGGGCCTCTGACATGGGTCACCAAAATTAAATACTAACGTTAGAGAATGTTTGTGAGAAAATAAAAGTATTGCTAGCACAAGGAGAAGTGACAGTGAAGATGCAAGATGTAAGCAGCACAACTCATGAATTTTGAGTTTGATGTTGGTGAAAAGTTGCATAAAAGGTCACAAGGAGAAGTGTTAGTGGTTCCGATACAAGATTGAGCAATACAATTCATAAAATGGAAGTATGAGTTGGGTATGGTGAAAAATTGCATCAAAAAGATATTTGAAGAGAAGTACACCATCAAGGTTAGATGATTACAGAGGGCATCATCAAATGTTCGGAAGTGACAAAGTGTATCATCGAGTTCCATGATGGGAGAGTACATCATGAAAGATAATAAAAAAGATTTTGAATTAAGAGGGAGTGTTAGAAGTTGAAATCAAATATTTGATATTATCTTTTGTGATTTAGTTAGATGTTAAAATGGATCAGGATTATAATTTAGAATTTGAATTAGATTAATTATTATCATTTAGATTATAATTTGATTGTCTTGTAAGCCTATAAATAGGCATGTAAGTTATATAATGAAAATGTACCCGGTGTACCAAGTGAACTCATAAATGTCAGTTCGAGTTTTTTCTAATAAAAAGCCAACACGCCCGGTGTTGATGGTCTTCCAGCAGGTTTCTTCCAAAGACATTGGGAAACGGTGTAATCGGGGGTGATTGTCTTTGTGTTGGCAACATTTGCAGGCAAGACTGATTTAGTACTAATTAATGAAACCCTGCTTGTTCTCATCCCCAAGGTAGCACAACTGGAGGCTATTAACCAGTTTAGGCCTATTAGCCTGTGTACAATTGTGTACAAGGCTGTTATGTTACCAAAATCCTTTCTAATCGGATCAAATTAATATTGCACTTACTTGTTGGTCTTACTTAGAGTAACTCTATACCGGGGAGACAAATTAGTGATAGCATTGTTATTGCTCAAGAAGTCATTTATTCAATGTGGGTTAGAAAAGGCAAAAAAGGGTTTGTGGCTATACAGATCGATCTGGAGAAAGCATATGATCGACTCGGATGGGACTTTATTGTTGATACTCTAAGTGTCAGTGGGATGTCTCAAGAATGGGTGGATTTAGTATATAAATGTATTTCTACCGCCTCAATGCAGATCTTGTTTAACGGTAGCATGACACACAAAATCTACCCCTTCCATGAGATCAGGCAAGGGGATCCAATATCCCCTTACTTGTTTATGTTATGTATGGAACGCCTCGGACACTTAATTCAGAGCAAAGTCGATGCATGTCTTCGAAAGGGTATGGAATGTACTAGAAACAGCCCGCCTATTACTCATCTCTTCTTCGCCGACGATTTACTACTATTTGGTAAAGCTTTAGTGGCTCAACTTGACATCATGGAATAGTGTTTGTCCTCTTTTTATGATGTTTCTGGGCAACGAGTAAACCTGTCTAAGTCACGCATATGTGTTTCAAAGAACATAAATCTAGCCTTAGCAAGAGCATTTAGTCAACGATGCTATATTCCTTTGACATATTACTTTGGTAAATACTTGGGAGTGCTGCTCCTTCAATCCCGAGTGACCAAAAACACTTTTGCTGAAGTGGTCAATAAAGCCCAATCCAAGCTCGCAGAATGGAAAGTCTCTACCTTATCTTTGGTTGGTCGAGCTACGCTTATCAAATCTATCATTAGTGGTTTTCCTAACCACTTAATGCAAACTAATCTCATCCCCGCCTCTACTCTAGAGCTCCTGGACAAAACCAACAGAAAGTTTCTTTGGGGTAGTGAAAATAGAAAGAAAAAATGCACTATCTCCTAGGACCAAGTCTATAATCCTCGGGATAAGGGGGAATCAACCTTCGCAAGAGTAAGCCCCACAACTCTGGTCTTCTCTTAAAGCTTTTATGGTGCCTAATCAAAGAGCCAGACTCTCTTTGAGCCCAACTACTACGCGGAAAATACATAGGAAATGGAGGCATTTTCAATCTCAAAGGCTCACAATCGCAAAAATCTCATCTTTGGCGAAGTATCTTAACGGCATTGCCCGACTTTGAGAAAAGAATGCCATGGAACTCCAATAATGGGCCTGCTATATATACTTCTGGAAAGACATGTGGTTGATTGATAAACCACTTCAAGAGACCTTGCATTCTATCCCCTCCCAACATATCAACAGAAGGGTTAATAAATATGTGACGCCAGATGGAAATTGGGATTGGTCTTCCCTAGAGCATGTTGGGAAACAATGATCCAGAAATCAATCCGGATGAATTTTGAAGAAAATAAAAACTTATAAGCTTAAAGAAAACAAAAACTTGTAAGAATATGTGATCTCATAAATCTGAATGGAAGCATCCAGTTCAAATCAAGTTATCAGGACATCCATTGAAGACTACAAGTGACTAAGCACACAATAGAAGCATCCGGTTAAAGTTTGGAAAGGAAACAAACCTTTAACCACCCAAAATAGCATCTGGAATAACTGATTATATTAGCATCCGGAAGAAGACAGATCCGGAGATATTAAGTCTGAAGACATCCGGAAGACTTAAAGATCTAGACAAAGGGAATTATTCGAAAATTACATTCCCCCCATTCTTTTGGTCTACAAGTCAAAGATCCTTTCCCCATATTCAAGATAAAAATGACAAGTAGCATTTTTCAGTAAAAGGACAAAGGACTAACACAAGAAAGAGAAAAGGTAACAACTTTTTGTAACTAGACCAATAAGAAAGGCACGTGACACACACATTCTGAACTACTGGCATAAAAGTTGGTGAATAACTAAAATACAAAGAAAACGATCACTGACAACTTTTCAGCCTCAATCCCAAGGATTCAAACGGGTCAAGATCAGAGTCTATTGAGTTGATCAACGGCTCCGGAAGCGCCACATATTACCTTATCAACGGTGAAGATTTGATTCAAGTTCAACAACCCACAATGGCTACATTTATGATGCAAGCCTATAAAAGGGAAGCTTCACATGTTGAGAAGGTGTTGGTTGTTCCAAGAAAGAATGAAAAAGAGAAATTGATATAGAAATCAATTACTTAATCCCTCTAAGAATCAAACAATTCCAAATCTATTTGTAAGGATTCCTAAGTGAGTTATAAACTTAAGGAACTCCAAAACCAAAACCTTTGAGAAAACCAAAGTGTAAAAGATCTCCTACTTAGGTGAGTAGTGAGATTGGGATATATTTTGAGTTGGTGCTTTGAGTAGGATCTTCCGATAGGACTCAACTTAGATTTGGAGCAGAAATCTAAATGATATATCCTGCTAAAGACAAGAGGACTCAGCTAGGAGTTGGTGCTTCTAGTGGTATATCCTACATCCGGAATGGGTTACCATCTGGAGATAAATTATGAGGCTTGATTCCTTCCAGTTGGAAAAGAATCTACTAGTGAAAAAGCTCGGAGGAAGGAAACTCCGGGGACTAGAGTAGGCGAGGCTAAACTAGGATAAAACTCTGTATTTGATTTTCTTACTCTTTACTTTTGCATTATATTTCATATTTGCATCATTCGGATCCATCACCCGGAATATAAACAAATACGCTACACTAAGACTTTTTAAAGTTTGTTAATTCCGCGAAAAAGGGTCATTCACCCCCTCTAGCCTTATTTAGACCCTCATAGGGACCAACAGAACAGATCCAACCACATGAATTTTTACTACACTTGGCTGCCTTTAAAATCAAGGCAAACTTAGATGAGAAAGATGTGATATCGTGGAACAACTCTTCGTCAGGTACCTTTACTACCAAATCGGCTTACTTAAGCTCTTGTCTGAGGTTAATATACATGCTGAGTTCAATTGGAGTTTGATTTGGAAGTTAAGAATTCCACACATAATCCAGTATTTTGTTTAGTTAGCCTCACACGACAAATTGTTAACCAATGTGGAACATAATCGAAAACACCTTATTGAGTATGCAAACTATAGCTTCTGCACCTCAAGCTCAGAATCAATAGTGCATGTACTTCGAGAGTGTACTCGCGGCTCAAAGCTATGGAAAGAATTGGGGGTCCTAAATTTTATGCCTAATTTTTTCTCTATCTCTGATGGTGATTAGTGGAAAATTAACCTGAAAAGCTGGCAAAAATACATATGGAGCATTCCATGGAATCTCATATTCTGTATGGCCAATTTGCACGTTTGGAAATGGCGAAATATAAGAGTTTTTCAAAACGGAAGTGATATCCCAACCAACAAGTGTGAAGTTATCAAGGGTTTTATCGAGGCATGCCAAAAGAGTTGGTCACCGAATGATCTGGTACATGGTGCATGCAGGGAGGAAATTTGGACTAAATGGAATAAACCTCCTGAAGGCTGGTTTACTTTAAATGTTGACGGCTCTTGTAACCGATGTACGAGCAACATTGGAGCTGGTGGAATTATCCGGGACCACAATGGCTCATGGCAAGGCGGATTCATTCATAACATTGGTAAAGGGAATTCAATTCTAGCTGAAGCATGGGCAGTGTTCTCTGCAGTGGCAGAGCCAAGGGGTAGCGGCCGGTGGCGCCCGCCCCCCCTCTTCGCCGGAAATTATGGACCACCTACTTCTAATTGCAGCATTGCACTTCAATTTTCGCCACTGTCGCCCCCTCTGCATCAACCATGTGTTATTTTTTTATTTTGCTTTCAATTAAAACCATAAAACAAAGCCAAGAAGCTCCATATCTCAAAAAAAGATGAAATAAAGAAAAATTAAGCATGATAAACATAGAAGGATTCCTAATTAAAAGTACAGTAGACTGGAATTGGAAACAAACAATGGAAACCGGAATGAATGGAAGAAGAAAAAGAAGGGGTCCAATAAAAACTTGGCATGTGGAAGTTCTGATATTAATAAGAATTCTCATTCTATATTCGGCTCTATTCTTTTTTTTAAGCATAGAAGCCCTTTTTCCTAATATTTTTACTTTAAAATGAAATCTTTCTATTTTATTAAATTTATTATACAAGAGCTTTCATTATATTTTTAAAGATTTTTTTATAGTGAAATACTAAAAATGTAGGTGTTTATTAAATATGTTTTGTTTTGTGCAAAACAATTCATATATTGAAAACAAAGTAATTGATTCCTTGTTTTCCATCGGGTTGAGTTCATATATTAAGAATTGGATGCAACACTGTCAGCTCTAAACATAAAATGAGTATGACCATTTAGGACATATGGTCAAAAGAGTTCCATTTTTTATTACATGTGTATGTATATATAAGCTTTAATAAATATTTATATTTATTCGATGTAAATGAATTACTTATTAGAATATATTTTAATTTTATTAAAAAATATTTTAATAAAAAAGATTCTTATTTACAACTCCCTCCATTTAATTTTTATTGTCTTTTTAGTTTTTTTTAGTTTTTTTTTAGCTGTCAATTTATATTATCAATAAATTTTTACCACTTTTTCTTTAGTTTTCCTTTGTGTTAATGATGAGAGAGATTGTGTATAAATGAAAATTATAAGTTTGTAATTAAGAAGAAAGAGAATATTTATAGGGTAAATAATTATAACCTCCCTAATGTTTACACTGATACACTACTACCTCCCTAATTTTTTCAAAATATTTGTACGTCCCGATAGTTTATTTCCATCCAACTATTACCTCCTTATGTTAACTTTTACAATTTTTCCATCAAAAAAACTTTTTTTCTACTATATTGCTCTTTTATTTTATTTTTATTTTTCATCCATCTTATTTTCGCAACATATTTTCATCTAAAATTCATGTGTTTGTTTTTTTTCTCTCTTTTCATCTTTAGGCTTCTTTGAACAGTTAAATAGTAAAAGTCACTACCATATGTATGCTAGTAATAATAAATCATATGAAATTTGGTACTTATAAAATGGTCAAAGCTTTATAAAAAAGTTACATATTTATATACAAGTAATTCTTATATTTTTCTTTTCATGTCATATATCAACCAACCGAATAAATTTATAGAATATTTGTCAGTTGAATTTGTCGAGAACGCTCACCTATATTGAAACAACCTATACCTTATACAAAGCAAAATCAAACCCGATCACCTTCTATTCTATATGCTTGTTTTGTGAGGAGAGGGAGTGAGATGGAACACAGCCAACGAATCTTTCGTCTATGATATCTATAGGTAATGAGCTTCTAGTACAAACTTTATCAGCTCTGAAAAATTTAGCACTTTATATGAGGCGCAACTCAGTGAATATAAACAATATATAAATTTAGCAAATCACATATTTACACACATTGACAAATTCAATATACAGTCACACTTATATGAGAATGAATGAACCGATTATTTAATTGTTGTGACGTTTCCAGCCAAACTATTGCCCCGGGATACATGTAACATTTGTAGCAATTGTCAATTGATTTGCTGGCCAGCTATATAACAATTGGTTGACCTTTTGATCCAGATAAACAATTGGTTGACCTTTCGGTCCACTTGTCAGGTATTGCAATTGGTTGACCATATAGGTCCAGATGAACAGAACATGTATTGCAATGTTTGATCGGCTATGTCACAACGTCTCTTATACTTTTCATATATTCAACATACATATATCATATAATTTTGGCTTTATCAAATACAATTCTCATTATAAACTTATATGCCCATGATTCATTTAACAATTTAAATCAAGTTTATATTCACATGACAATACATTTCCAATACAATTCATTTCACACTCAAATAATGTCAACACACTTCATATATATCAAGTTTCACTCACATATATAGTCACATATCAACACAAATCACAATCACAAATTTATTTCATGTTTATACTAACTTATACTTATCCAATAATTCACATATCAATACAATTCATATCACATTCACATATTCATACAATTAACACATCAACACATTTCACCCATATATTCATATCATGTTTATACTCACAGATTATCCGAGCTTATTCTCTCGAAAACAACTTGGACATTCCTCTGGAATCCTTTCACTATTTTGAGCTCCTATAACATAAATTCATATAAAATATAAACATATACATCTTATTTCTTTTTGTATATATAAAAAGATTGGCATAAACTAGAATAGAATTACTATCTCCGTGACCTTACTGAGTATAACCAATCATGCTCTCAAAGTACTCAACCAAATCACCTGATTCTAGTTTCATTTTACTCTTAACACATAGCTTTATAACTTATCAAAATTTCATAATTTTCTGATTACTTTTCCATTTATTGTTAATTTGATATTTTGAACTCCAATTCTGTCCTGCTTTTCCTGAACTTATAACCAGTATCCTTGTGACCTCACTTCACTTCAAAATTCATAACTTTTAAATCACTAACTCAATTGCTCTGATTCTTCTTTTGTTCAATTTTCAATACACAATTCCATAACATACTAAAACTTCAAAATTTTTAAAGCCTTATATGATTTATAGTGAATTTTCTTTGAACGCCCTGTTTCAACTAGTTCTACCTGGACAGCATCTTAGTAAAACGACTATAACTTTCTATAAACACCATTAATGGACCTGATTCTTTTTCCAACTTAAACTATACACATAAGGGGATAACATATCAAAAATTTAGAATTTTATAAACAGTATAACAATCCCAGATTAATTTCAAATCTCACCTCATCTCTTTGATCATCCAATTCTGAACACTTCATGTTATAAAAATCATAGCTATTGATCTACTCATCCAAAAATTTCCAAATTTTTCAGAGAGCTTCCTAATAAATAGATGAACAAATCTCTAGTTTATCATATCTCCTAATTTTGTTTCTAATGTCATGAAAATTGATTCACAAGTTCAACTTCATACCTGATTCTTCCTCTCTCTTTGTTCTTCTTCTCTTCTCTTTACTTCTCTCTCTCTCTCTCTCTCTCTCTCTCTCTCTCTCTCTCTCTCTCCCTCCCCCTGCGTGTGTGAGTATTTGTAAGGATGAGAGTTCTCATCTTAATCCTATCTCTTTTCTCGTATATATCTACACTTACTATATACTCCAACTATACCCCTTTTAACATACAATTATTACATTAATAATAACAATAATAACTATTTATAAAAATATATCATGTGTAACTAATATACTTATAATTATATATATTTATATACTATAACTATACCCATATATTTGTCCTCAATACTAAAACAATAATACTAATAAACAATACCGATATTTTATCTATTAAATCACTTTATATCTATAACATTACTATACTTATTTCTTAAATTTCTATAATTCTATAATTTAGTATCTAAACGTTAAAATATGATATTTTCTATCATCAAGTAACTATTTTTTTAACTAATCAATTTCTTATAATTAGAACATGTAAAATATTAAATAATCTAATTTCATGACATATAATGGATGTTTACAAATGCAATTATAATGTATGTACTGGGATGTCACATATATTCTTAGGTCATGTGGAATTCATTTTAAAATAAATTCTATGTACAATTCATTTTCAAATAAATTTAGTTGATTGGTATGACATGTTCAAAATGTGAGATTTAATTAAATTTTATCAATCAAAAAATTGAATTTACAAATTCCATAATTTTATGAAATTGAATTATAAGAATTTGAAATTAAATTTTTTTCCACATTTGAAAAAAATTTAAATTCCAAATGATTTTAACCTTTTTAAGATAGGACTTAATGAAAGAGGGAGAAGCAAGAAATACATGAATTTTTAGATGAAAATATATTGTGAAAATAAGGTAGACGAAAAACAAAATAAATAAAGGGTAATATAGTCAAACAAAAAGTTTTTTATGGAAAAGTTGTAAAAGTTAATAGAATGAGGTATTAGTTGGATGGAAATAAAATATAGGGGGGTATAAATTGTATTGGAAAAAGTCAGGGAGATAGTAGTGTATTAATACAAACATCAGGGAGGTTATAATTATTTACTCATATTTATATAAAAATGTGAGGAATAAATTAGTCATTTTAACAGTGTAATAGGTATTTTATTGATATTGATGATTCGGTTAAATGGATAATAAAAAATAAATGGAGGGAGGGGGGAGTATTAGCTTAGAACCTCAAAATATTAGGACAAACCATTTAATATTCCTAATTTCGACACAAGAGTATAAAGAATTTCATTGTTATACTTGATTTTTTGTGTTTTTTTTTTATTTTGATGATTAAGGGAATAAATTGAACCTCAATTTAAGTTTCAATTGCATTATTATTTGCTCTAATTAAAAAACTAGGATCTAGAAGTAAATTCAAAATCAAATTACGTTTTTTCACAAGATTTTCCGAACTATTGTATGAAAGTTCGCCCCCCTCTTACTTAATCCTAGCGCCGCCACTGGTTCTCTGGCCTCCAAATAGTGGAACGGAAATCCGAAAACCTTACTAATGTCATTATAGAATCATATTCTTCGAAGCTAGTCCAGCTCCTCCATAATCGTCAGATCGACTCGGCCCATTCTCTCGGGGACATTGTTAGCAACATCAAACATGTGATGGACTCCGTTAACCAAGTGCAATTGAAACATATCTATAGAGAAGCGAATACTTATGCAGATTGGTTGGCGAAACTTGCTATTTCATCTCCTGTTGGTTTGGAGATACTGCTGCTGCACCCCCACCCCCACCCCCCCCACCCCTCTTTGGTTAAGAACGGCTTTTGCGGGCTCTTAATGTCCAGAGCTGGTTTTAGCTGCCTACTGCACAGATTGTTGTTTCTTGTTGCTTTTGTTTCTTTTCTTTCCTTCTTGTATTTTGCTTTCTAGTTCATTGAAATACCAAAAGAGGTACTCCCTCCATCTTTTTAAAATAGGCATTCTAATCACTTTTTTAAATATTTTTTTACTTATCATTCTCAAATTTCTTTGCACTTTTTAGATTATTTTTTCAATTATACCCTTGTTTGTCCCATTATCATTAATTGCAATTAAGTGGAAACTAAACATTAATTAGAGGGCAAACTAGTATTTTTCTGCCTTAATTAATTAATTCCTTAAAAAATGTGAAATGTATTAGAATACGGGGAATATAAAATAGCGTTATTACTCTTTTATACCTAATTACATTTTAGAAATAATAAAAACTTTAATTTTAAATCCATTATAAGGTTCTTTTTATTTTATGGATAAAATTTTCATTATAAATTTACATGAAAAAAGATAAATTTTTTATTTGGGTCTAATACATTCGGATCTTTCTAAATTTGGCCCTAATCACCCCTACCCCCTTAAATTTTTTAGTTTTTCTCTCACCTCCTTAAACTTGTCAAAACTGCACCCCTTCATTCGTATGTGTTAGAGGACCTGGCACTGGCTGAAAAAGTCGGCGCATGTTTGACTAAATTTTGGAGAAAAAGGGATATGTTAGGTAATAAGAGGGTAATTAGGGTAAAATTTATGAAAGAAAATAAAATAACTCCCCAATTTTAAAATAAAACAAAATGAAGAAAAATCAGATGGGGCATTTCACCACCACCACCATGCTCCTCCGTCGAAGAACAGCTCAGACTTTTCTTCATTCTCTCCCTTCTTGCTCTTTCTCTTTATTTTCTAACTCTTTCAAATTTAAATTTCTCTCCCTCTCTTTTCCTTTGTGTCCTTTGCGCGTTTTTTCTTCTATTTATACAACTATTAATCTCTGGGAATCTTGGATTCTTCTCATATCATTCAAGTCCAGTAAGTGTTCTTCTGTGTTGCTCTTTCTGGGATCTGTTGGTTGTGTTTATGATTTTGATTGAAGATTTGTTATTGGCTTGATCTGATTGGATATCTATCTCGGTTTTGATTGAAGGTGGTTTTTGCTCGAACAACGATCGTCAATTCTGTTTAGTACCATGTAAACGGTTCATTTTATCGGTTTTTTTAATTCAAATTAGGAGCTTTTTTTCATATCTGTATATTTAAGGTGCTTAGGCAGCTTGGTTCAAAAATAAATCAAATCTGATTTTGATTTCAATTTCGCCCTTTTTCAAGATTTGGTTTTTCTAATTTGGGTTTTTTTAATTCATACTTCCACTTTCATGGGTTTTGAAAATTAGAGTTAGATATGTACACTGAACCACAATGGTGATAAAAGAGGAAGAAGTAAATTTGGAAATTTAACAACCAGCAACAGCTGAACCTAGAGTGATAGTCTGATGGAATTAAGAGGAGTGAAAGCAAGGAAGCATTGTTTTTTGTCCTTGTTCTTTTGATTTTTCTTAAGGCATTAATCGAACCCAGTAGTAAAAATTGATGAAAATGAAAAGTGTAATTTGTTGAAGTATTAGCATTAGGCCCTGTTATTTTCTGAAAAGTTTGAGTTTTAATTTCGTCATAATGGTCGATTTCAGTTGAATTTTATTTGTTGACCGGAAAAGATGAAGAGAGAAATTGGAAAAATGTTGAAGATGGTACTTTTTATATAAAATAAATTACTAAGGACTTAAATGAAATATTTTTATGGATTTTTTTTTATATATTTGACATTATATGGGCGTGTTATGCACTCTCATCAGTGTGATTGGGCATATTGCGCTCAGGGAAGTGAGAGGTGTAGTTCTAACAAATTTAAAGGGGCGATAGAAAATTTGAAAGATCAGGAGAGTGAGAAGAGATTAGGACAAAGTTTAGGGGAGTCCAAATGTACAAGATCTTTTAATTGACATGTAATTTAAAAATCTGTAAATAAGAACATGATTAGAATATTGATGTAATGGGTAATGTGTATAATGGCAACATAAACTTTTATTACAAATTAGGTTGCGGGGTTATTTTATTTTTTTACAAAATAAATATTACTTTTTCTTTTATTGTCATTAAATTAGATTTTGCAATACTCATCCAACGTTGGAAAGTAACCATCATATTGCCTTTCATCATTGATTAAATGGAATATGACAAAGTAAAATACACCCTAAAATGCACTTAGGTATTAGGTTAGAGGTAGCAATAATCATCTAAAATAATAATAGTAAATAATTACTGCTTTAGATGTGTTGGGCCAAAGCCCAACAACGGGATGGGCTTGGTCATACAATTTCGATCCAGCCTAAGTTTTGCTGCGTGCAGTTTGGGGATAATCAACCAAATTTCTTACAGATTAATTCACAAATCAGCCTAAATTTTAGTTAGCACATGAATTGAACCTATATTTCCATGTTATCGACTTATAATAGTCTAAATAATATCAATAAACCACTTATTTGCAAAGTTTTGATTGTTGTATGTATCAGAGTTCATTATATTAAATTCAATAAATTAGTCCATGAATCAACCGCATATATGGGTATAAATTGCTATACTTCGGCTCATAATAATCTAAAAATATGCTGCTAATAATCCAATATAATTTATAGTAGTAACGATTAAACCTGAATGAAATTATAATACATTAAATAAAATATCAAGAAATCATATTTAATTTTTAGGCTTCATCATATTAGAAAAACATGTGGCAAAAGCTTAGTGAAGCTGAGACACTGAGATCACATTTTCAAATTGGAGAGAAATCATATGTTAGAACTAAATTAAAGATAAATGATGTAAATCTTAAATAGGATGTTTTGAGAATTCTTTAATGGTTGCATTTTATATTTTAATTAAATGATACTGTTAATATGTTTATATTAAAGAAAAGCTAATGCAACTATGCGAAATACTCTGGTAGGTAGATAAATAGATTTTAATTCAACTAACACATAATTAATAATTAACTTGTGTTATGATTTAATTTATACATCCTTTTGAGACTTAATAAGCAATATCTTTGATACTCTATTAGAATAGCAAGTGATTGTGCCGGAATCCGAGGTTGGGTAGGGCTAGTTTCACTTTTCTTTCACTCAAATTTTTGCCGGTCGAAGGAGAAAGTAGGGTTGTCCCTAAATCTCTGAGAGAGTTTTAATTTTTCAGTGGTCGAGGTGGGGCTTATCGCCAGGCCCATTCCTAGCACGGGCAAGAGAGGCGACCGCCCCGGGCCTTATTATTATAGGGGTCTTCTTCGTTATTTTATAAATTTTTTTATATAATTTAATCAAAAAATAAAGGTTCTTAACTATAAAATTTCATATTTTATGTCTTCAACGATAACTTATTTTTTTTGTTCTCTCAAATTAATTCATCGATTAAAAATAAGCTAAATATTCAATCCAATTCATTTTAAAATTTCATCAACATTATTTACCAGGCTCCTATTTTTCAAATTCTCAAACTCATTTAATCTCCTAAATGAATTGTAGTCCAATTTTTATTCAAAACATTCACCTATATGTATTTGTCTTTAAATTTCATTTTGATGCTTAGCGTTTAGGTTTTAATGGTATTATTTGAATATGATAGTGTTGAATTCGACATTTTTATTTCATCTTTTCTTAAGTGAAACATTAAAATTAAGAATTCATTAATTACATAAATTCTTTTATCTCTCCTAAAGGCCTACAAATAGGTAGAAATAGACATGCATCCTTCACCTATAAATAATCATCCTTCTATATACTTTATATTTGTCTTTAAATTTTATTTCAGTAATTAGCGCTTAGATTCTAAGGTTATAATGTGAAATTCGATTTTTTTTCATTAAGCGAAATGATAAAAGTACAAATTCATTTATTATAATTTCAAAATATTACTTGCTAAGGGGCATCGACACAATAACAAACATGAACATCACAGGATCATCAACAAAACTTGCAGTAAGAAAAACCTGAAATTTCCGAGTCAACTGTATACCCAATCTATTACAGCTTCAATTTTAAACTAGAGGCACCATCCATCCTCATCTTGCAAAATATAGTACAAGTTTCCATCGAATTATTGATTAAACTAAGCATATAAGGAGAAATGAACGAAGAAGCGTCAATAGTGATAATATTCAACTAGTGAAAGAATATTAGAATCAGCAGAAAAGTAATCCTCCCTATACAAATTTTGAACCAACCATACGAATTTCGAACCAACCACAAATATGAAATGAACTAGAAATGGAAACTAGCATCTTCGGAAAAATCATCTTCCTGAGTAATTACAGATTTGAAATCCTTAAAAGGGAATCAATGCACATAAAAAGTTGGGCTCAACTAGATTGTGAGATAGCTAGGATGTTTTACACTGGTGGGTTGCCTTTCAATCTTGCAAGAAATCCTTATTTCATAAGCTCATATACTTTTGCAGCTACTCACAATTTGGGTGGGTATGTACTTCCAGGGTATAATAAATTAAGAACCACCCTTCTTGACCAAGAAAGGAAACATGTTGAAACTTTGTTGATTCCAAAAAGGAAGTCATGGGCATCGATGGGAGTTAGTATTGTGACGGATGGATGGAGTGATCCCCAAAGGAGACCCTTGATAAATTTTATGCTTGTTTCTAGAGATGGTCCTATGTTTCTTAAGTGTGTGAATTGTGAGGGAGAGAGGAAAGATAAATTTTTTATCTCTAATTTGATGAAAGAGGTTATAGAGGAGGTGGGGCATGAAAATGTAGTTCAAGTTGTGACCGATAATGCTTCAAATTGCAAGGGTGCGGGAGAAATTATTGAGGGCATGTACCCACATATTTTTTGGACTCCATGTGTTGTGCACACACTTAATCTTGCTTTGAAAAATATTTGTGAGCCAAAGAATGCGGAGAGTAATGAAAAAACATTTGAAGAGTGTTCTTGAATTAAAGATGTTTATAAAGATGCCATGTTGATAAAAAATTTCATAATGAATCATTCGATGAGATTGGCAATTTTCAACCGTTTCACATCTCTTAAGTTGCTTTCGGTTGCACCCACTCGTTTTGCTTCCATGGTTATTATGCTTAAAAGAATGAAGCTTCTTAGACGTTCTTTAATAGAAATGGTGACAAGTGACGGGTGGACTTCTTATAAGGAAGATGATCAAAATCGAGCAAAATATGTAAGAGAGTTGGTGTTAAATGAAGATTGGTGGGATACAAAGGTGGATTACATCACTGAGTTCACTAATCCCATTCATGACATGATTAGATATTGTGATACGGACAAACCATGCCTTCATTTGGTGTATGAGATGTGGGATACTATGATTGAAAAAGTTAAGGTTGCAATCTTAACACATGAGGACAAGGCCTCATGGGAGCATTCAAGTTTCTATGATGTGGTTCACCAAATTCTTGTGAGTCGATGGAGTAAGAACAACACCCCTCTTCATTGCTTAGCTCATTCTCTTAATCCAAGGTATTTGAATCTCACTTTATAGTTCATTTATAATTTATAAATTCTCTCTATGGCTTGAACAAGATCCCTCAAGAATCTCTCCCAATTTAGATAATGAGATCTCCATTGAAAGGAAGAAGTGCCTTCGACGTTTATTTGCATGTGATGATGATTACAAGAAAGTAGTTGAAGAGTATGGCCTATTTTGTCTTAATATTAGCACTCTTGATGACTCGTCGAATATAATGAGTAACTCATGGAACCCTAGAATTTGGTGGTACAACAATGGTTCATCGTTTCCTTTACTAGCCAAGTTGGCCTTAAAAGTGCTTGGACAACCCACCTCATCTTCATGTGCCGAAAGAAATTGGAGTACTTATGCCTTTATAAACTCGGTGAAAAGGAATAAGTTACTACCAAAACGTGCGGAGGATCTTGTTTATGTCCATAACAATCTAAGATTACTATCTAGGAGTTCCGCTCAATACCAAGAAGGAAAAACTAAGTTTTGGAATGTTGGTGGAGATGCTTTTGGAACTTTCGAGGAAGCTAATGTGCTTGAATTCGCCGAACTATCTCTTGATGAGCCCGATTTAGAGAAAGTTACATTATTAGATGAAGATGTAGAGAATTAAAGCTTACCTCATTAGTTACTTTCGATTTTTTTTTGTTTTGTAATTTGATTAAATGATTATAGATGATATGAATTTTATTATGTATGAATATTTATGTTCGATAATATTTTTTAGTCGCCGTGTCCAAATGCATATTTTTTCAAAATTGCCGTATCCGCGTGTCCGTGTCCGTGTCGTGTCGGACACTCGAGGCGTGTCCGTGCAACCTAGTTCTTAACTCCTCAGAAAAATTTTGATTGCCACTGAAACAGTCTAGATAGTTTAATGTTAGTGCAAAAATAAGTGTTAGATTTGACAAAATGCAAAAACACATATCCAATTTCAAGTATCATTGCTAAGCCTGCATATAGTTTGCCCTCCTATATAGTGACTTGAATGAAATAAGATATAACTCTCGTCAAAGCAAATGATGCAATCATATATACTTTATGCTAATTTGAACTGATTATACCTTATAAGAACCAACCTACATTAATACTTTGTTTGCCAAAAACGGAAAAAGGATAGTGCATGGCAAAAGCTTGAAATCATTAGACAAAACTCCACAATATATTCTAATGAGCTGCAATTATGATAAGATGAACTTGGACATTAGCCAAATGGTCCATTCCCTTATTTCTCGGGATATAAAAACTTAGGAGCTCATTAGAATCCTAGGACTGGATCCCAGGCAGCCTGTAAACACTTTTGGTCAATATGATGAGATTTTTATGTAGAGATACGAGTATAAATTTACCGTTATACAAACAGTGTGTTCAATTCTTCAAGTGAAATAGTTATTGTGATTATATATAGTAAAATATATAGCGAGTATGTTAGAAGTATACTCGCCTTTACTACAGTGAATCTATCTTTTTCCATATAGTTATAATAAGTTGTTTCACCCAACATAATGTATTTTGAGGTTTTCATTTTTCATTGGAGTAGGAGTAGGAGCAGGTTAATGGAGCAAGAGTTAGAGAGAATGCGACATCTAATAAAAGGAGCATAGTTGACTAACTAATCATAACACCAACTCATCTGTACTGACCTTTCTGTTTCAATACGCAGATTAAAATTAAAAAGAATTGTAAGTAATGCATGTGTCGTATTTCATGGTCCTCCAGCAACATTTAATCCTAAAAAAACTCAAATATTGTTCAAAAAAAGCGAAAAGTTACTCTAACTTCTCTTATACATCCACCAAGTCAATATGACTATAAATCTAATCAACTAACACCTATATCGTTAATAGGTATTTGATAATTTACATAGAACAACTGACATCTGAATTTCCTGCAGTAAATAACACAAACACGCAAGTAATGAAATTTCAATTGTTATTTTTTAAGAATTAAGTCAAAGGATTAAAGCTACTACCAAAGGAGGTAAGCATTTAGTAGCATGATTTTTGAGAGCATAGAACCCTCCATGGGTGCTACTATAAGAAAATGTTAGAATTTTGCAAAATGAATGGAAGGGTTGCTTTTGAACATATGTTCGGCTTGCTTTACTCATCCATATGTTTGAAAAGAAAGAAATTCAGTTCCAAATCCATATACTAAATTGGGATGAAATTATCCTTATATGAAAATAATTGCAATCCAATCTAATTTAATCTCTAATGTTGCCAAATAAACCAAAATACAAGGATTAAACAATATATATATATATATATATATATAATGGTTCATATTTACTCACATCTCGTTCTGGATGCAAGGTGATCTAAGTATAAACTTCATCCTTATGTTGGTCCACCTATGAACTGATGGAGAAACCACAAAATAGTACATCACAACGGAAAACTCAAAATAGACATAAATATTAAAAAGAATTATACATTGAGATCAGAAATTGGTACCAGTAGGTAAATGATAATAAATCGGCGAGGATCTTAGAAGGTAGATTAAACATATTGGAATTTGATGGGTCAATTCCTGATTCATTGATGCTTCCAGCAGATTTCGATCCAACAGAGAACAAAGAAAGTAAAAGTTGAATGACGAAGCAGAAACGCTGTTAGAAACACAAAACAAGAAGATAAAAAATGCGAAAGATACAAAAATTACATGAAGAAAGAATGATACCTTCATAGAGGGTAAGGATCATTTAGTTGCGAATTTCGTGGTTCCCACTGAGAAGAAGCAAGTTCTCAACCGTTGTAATTCCGATAAGAAGGCTGACAGAGAGAGAGACAAAAGAGCAGGGTAAGGTTTGAGTTCGCCAGAGATGCAGAAAAAAGGGGAGCGTAGAATTGCAGATAGCTCCAAGTGAGGGAGAGGTGAAACTGCCGAAAGTTAAGTAGATGATGGAGAAAGAAAATGGATTATATCAGACCTATGAAACTCTTATGATATCATACAGAAGGAAACTTATGTCATTTTATTGGAAAATAACATAAAATAAGAAACTACAGACATACGAAAGCAAACTCATAGAAACAAACAATAACAGTATTACAGAGACATGGAAAACAAAGAAGCAAAAAGAAGAAAACAAATTTTAACTAACTAATTAATTCATAAAAGTTATGGATTCAACTATTAAAAGGGTAATAACAGAATCACAACATGATCAACAATTATGTCCAAATGAAATTGTTTGAGTGCAAACTGTATCCAAATGAATTTGAAAACGAAAGCCCATCACTTCAGGTGAAACCGAAGATTAACTAAAGCAAGTGCCAAGCGCACATCAAAATTTAAAAGCTGGGATTAATATAATAAAATCACCCATGATCTAAATTCCCAAATATCCAAAAAAAAAACTTCTACAATCTATAACCAAGCTAATTGATCAAACGTTCAATCTCCAACCAAAAGGCAACATTAAGTATGAATTATACCGTTGTTAACACTACTTATGCAATGAAAAGGCATGGAATCTAAACCCATACCACCAACGCAACATCTCAGTCATATATACATATAAAACACCAATCGACAGAAAAACGATCAAAGCTTCAGCTGAAGAAGCTTCAATCACTTCACATATGCAGGAATGATCAACCTAAAGTAGCAGTAAACACAAGGTAAAAAGAAAAAAATGAACATGTATCTTTAAAAAAACATAATAAAAAACTAACAGAAAGAAATCAAAGCATATAGATGAGTAGACAAGAGAGGAAGAACCTTAAAATTGATGAAAATGAAGGGAAATCTGAGAGAATAAACAGTAAAAGAAGAGAGCTAACAGCGTAGAGATTGAAGTATGTACCAAGAAAAAGGTAAAAAATGAGCACTGGGTTCTTGAAGAAGTGGAGAACTGTCTTTGAATCGATGTGGATCTCGCCCTAGATTGAACGGTTTGTATAAACCACTGAACCAACCCATTCATTTCAGTTCACGATTGGGAGCTGTGATAGTGCCAGATTGAAAACCAATCGAGGAGGAGAGGCGGAAGTGCGAGAAGTTAGGGTTGATGAAAAAGAGAGCTATGTGAGATAGAAGGGAAGCGTCGATATGTGAACTTAGTAAATATTGGAGTAATTTTAAAATTTTACTATTAATTTTAATAGTTAAGTACAGTAAATAGGAAAATATTTACAAAATAATATCATTAATGAAATTGTTTGAACATTGAATATTTATTGTTATTGTTTATGCAACTAGAACACAAAAAAAATTAAATAAGGATTTTAAGCTAATGTTCGAGCATAATATATGAAGCATGCAAGCACTAGTGAAACAAAACCTTATCAATAATCATCTCAATAAAAAAATAATTGTTGATCATCTTTGACATGATAATTCAAAAAAAGAAAACAAATAAGATTATCTAGTTATGTTAATAATATCCAAAGCTAACAGGCGGTAAAGGCTTGGTATAGGAATTGAGCCTTAAAACTGTGATCCTAAAAGATCACATGTTCGATTCTACGTACGAGCGAGGTGGGATGATATTTTTTTCTAATATTATTGTAAGCCCAATGAGGCAAGTTTTTAAAAAAAACTATAAACATATATGAGATGCGAGACCAATTAGGTACTGTAGCTCAATTGGTACATCACTCAATATTAGTGATGGAGGTTCTGGGTTCAATAACTAGCCTCTTTAAAAAAATTTTAAAAAAATATATGAGATGCAGGAATTAAGGCCAATAAGAAAAACATCGGGTCAAATTTATCCCTACTTTCTAAAAAACTGTGTTTTCATGTGAGTTTCAACTTAACTTTTAACTTTTGTATTTATATTATATATCAATTCAGTTTATCAAATAATGATATTCTTTATTCATATTAAACAAAGTTAGAGAGTGAAATAATAAGTATGTAGAATAGTTTTAATTTTAGTTTGAATAATCAATTAATAAAATAATTTTATAACTTATAAAGAGAAATCATTTTATTTTTTAATAGTGAAAAATATGTTTATCAAAATAATATATCAATCATAATAATAAATTAAATCACTTAAGCATTAGATATGTATTAGGGTTTAGGGTTGGGAGTTTAGAGTTTAGGGCTTTTTAAAGTTTAGAGCTTATAGTTTGGGGTTTATAATAATTGTTTTATACCTTTTATATAATTTTTAAATAATTCATAACTTTTCTATTACTATTTATACCTCTCTTGTACCCTCTTATATAATTTTTGAAATAACTTATAACTTTGTTATACATTTTATATTTTTAAAATAATCTATAACTTTTAATACCTTTCATATAACCTTTTAAATAACATATTGAATAGTTTTAGTTACATCTTTTACTTATAACATAACTATTTTTTGTTTCAAGTTAAACTTATATTAACAAAAATAATAAATACCAATTAGGTGTAGCTCAATTGGTACACCACTCTATGAAAGTGGTGGAGGTCTTAGGTTTAATATCTAGCTTCTTTAAAATCACATTAATTTCAAAAAAAAAACAATAAATGTTTTGCGAAAAGTTTTGTATGTTGTCACATGTATTATTTTTGTGACAATAAAAAAGTTTTTGTCACATATTGAGTAGTTTTAGTTATAACTTTTACTTGTAACATAAGTATTTCTTGTTTCAAGTTTAACTTATTGTCACAAGTTTTTATATTATGACATATATTTTTTTGTGACAATAAACAATAATTGTCACATATGAATACTTTTAGTTACAACTGTTACTTGTAACAAAAGTATTTTCAGTTTCAAGTTAAATTTATTATGACGAAACTAATAAATTTTTTGTAACAAGTTTTTTATGTTGTCACGTAAATAGTTTTGGTGACAGTAAAATATTTATTGTAACAATTTCTAAAATATAGGTAACAACTTAAGTTGTAGCAGAAAAATAGCAGTTATAATCTTAAAAAAATTGTCACAAAATATCTATTATATGTGACAATTTTACAACAAGATTTCAAAAAACTAATTTTTATGACAGTAAAAATTTTATTGTAACAAATATATGTCTTTTTGTGATAACAATTTAGTGACAGCTAAAATGTTGTCACATATTAACTGATTTGGTGTAGTGTTAGTCCTTAAATTTGGAAATAAATATTTGAGTAAATTTTAAAAACATGCCATGTGTTTTAACTCGTTTATAAAAAGAGGATCAAATTCTTTTTTGTTTCGAAACGGGATTTGTGGTTTCAAAATTTAGCGAACATATGACAAAAAAAGATCCTATATTTGAAAATATGTAATGACAATGGGTAATCCTATCCATTTCGTACTGAAATTTTGTAGGTTGATTAATAAAAATACAATATACCTCCATAATAATTTTTGAAATTTTTTGAGAAATGTGTATATTTTTTTATTTAAAACACTGTGATAATTTTAAAAAATCATAACAAAATGAAAAATTTCCGAAACTTATTCAAATCTTAATATATAATTAATAAATAATATGGTTAATTTAAAGGAATGTTGAATTGGTTAAAATACCATTTGTAATATTAGAAAAAAGATATTTTGTAAATTTTTTCCTTTGTTTGATGACGTTTTAAACTTCAGTCCTCGTTTCGAAAATAAAATTTTAATGATCCTCTTTTTTAAAATGGCCGATACCACATGATGTGTTTTTGAAATTTACCATAAATCTTTTGAGTATATGACATTTTTCACTAATACAGTGAGAAAACTATCTGAACCTTTAGAGTATTGGTCTTGATTGCATTACTTAGCAAATAATTAGCTTTGGATTCTCAGGGTGAAAAACAGTTAGTTTATGTTAATTTTCACCTCTTAGATATTATGAAAATAGTTCATTTTATATATGGGATCTTTATTACTGGCAACAAACCTATTCATAAGCCTAATTTATATTTTTAGTTCAATGATATTGAAGGCAAAACAAATCACTAGAGCAAGACATAATTTGTTTAAGTATAGATACGGTATATGATTATGTATTAATAAAGTAAGCAAAAGTATTATTTGAATATCAAACACTTTGAGTGCATATGATATGGTCTTTTTAAAGTCGGATATAACTTTTCAAGTTTTTAACTAATAAAAAGGCTAATGCCAGCTTACAATTGTCTCCTTAATTTTAATAATACAAGTAGACCATGTTCATGTCAAAAAAATATAATTTTATTATTCCTATACTATAGGGGACATACACTTATTAGAATTCTACAGCAGTATGGTATTAATTATTTTAATGAATAAAGCATCATGTTTACAACCAAGCAAATATATTTTTGATAATTTAATAACTTATAAATCATCATTGGTAGTCTCATAATTCAACTCTAAAATGTGGGTCTTCCCCTAGATTTGCAAGTTTGCACCCTAAAGTTTCTTAATTTAATATTCATACATACTAATTAAATTATTTTAATGGTATCATTAAAAATACTATACTTTTATGATTTTGAAGCAACATGATTAGGTTAGAGGTATAGAAAATATTAGTATTAATTATTGTTAAGACGGTCCAAAATGTTTGTTAATGATTCACCCATAAGATTATCATTCCAAATGATTAAATTAATCGTTCTATATTATTGAGAAGTATAGTATATAATAATATATTGTACCAACCAAACATGAAACATGCTCTCTCCAACCGAAAATGCCCACGTGAAACATGGAATGGGCGTAAATAGGCCATGGGTTTAAATGTCATATGAAAAAAGTAGATTAATATAGGAGTATTTGCCTTTGATTAGGCTTCATATGGTAATTGCAAATGCACGTGTAATCCAACTATAAGACCTTAACAAACATCGATTAACTGAAATTGTCCACCTAAGCAACGATTCGAATACAGTTAATCACATGGTAACCAGCTCAGCCGGTCACATGGTGGGTGAAATACGTTGGACCCACTGAACAAACCATATCTAAATAAAGTTTTTTTCCCGATAAATGTCTGGTCTACTTGTCTAATTTATCTACTGTATGTTAAACTTAAACTTATCACAATTAACTTTTTCAACTTAATTTTAAATTAGACAAGTCATCAAAGATGCATCAATTTACTCGATTAAAAAGAGAAAAATTAGGATGATACAAGCTCATAAATTCAGAATTATTAGATTGTATTATAATTTTATATGTGTGAATATAATAATGCTCATTATAAAATTTGTACAGCATAAAAAAATTCATTGATATTTTCTAAAATTTCTCTCCCATATCAAATACATAAATCATAAATTTTTATTGGATGGGCGAGGTACTACAGTAATAATGCTTATAAATCATGTCGAGAGTATATAAAATCCAAAAGTTGTTGTTTTTCGATTTTTTTTCTTCCAATCCACCGATGATTATAATACACTTGTTGATTTATTATTTTTGAAACGTGATTATAGTGTACTTGTATCATTATCACTGATATATTGAAAGCACAAATCTTATAAATTAATTATTTGTTTCTTTCGCTACCAATATCCTGGCTGATTAATTCAAACATGAATACAGTAGAGACGCTACAGTTACGGAGGCTGACTTTCCAACCCAATTTATTTCATACACATTCCAAGAGTTATAGTCTAATTATAAATTAATCGTTCTAACTCTTAAGTTTATGCCTTTATAGTAAAAAAAACTAGGCTGCACACATTCTAATTAATAAACCAATGAAGTATAAATTATAATATGTATGGATACACAAAACAAAGCCGAAAATATTAACAAAATAAGAAATGTGCGTCTATAAACAGTCATATGTTTTATTAATTTTACACTACTAATTAGAAGTATCAAAACATAATATCATATTATGTCCTTTATAAAAAAATTCATATTATGTCCTTTATAGATCATTATATATGATATAAGTGTAACAAAAATAGTAATTGTAGTGTCAAATTAGTTGTTCAAGTAAATTGTTCAAGCGCGTCATAAATTAAAAACTTTGAATCGTATTTGAAAATATTTCTTTTTTAAAAATAATTCAATTCATTTTATATATAAAAATTTTATATTTTGTATATAAAATAATTTCACAACATGTATGTTTTTAGAAATTTACTGACTTAATTATTAAAACATAAAATTAAATTAAGTTTTAGGTGTATTTTATGGTTATTTTATTTTTTTTAAAGTACCTATTACTTTATACTTTTCCATCATAGGATGAGTGGTGGCTATTTTAATCTAATGGTGAAAAAGATAAAGTAATGATTAAATAAAATAACTATAGAATATGCCTAAGTTTTATAGATTCAAAGGCATTAGAATATTTTTACAAATTATGGCTTCTTTTGTAACATGTCTTTTTTTCACAACGAGGAAGTCCTGGATGGGTCTTAATTATGGATAACATTTTTAAGTCATGTTTACATTTAGATTAATTCTTAATTATTAATTTATGAGTGTCTTGAATGACAGAATGATTAGCTCTAAGATTTAAGGTTATTCGATACGCATCATAAAGTTCGATCCCTAATAAATATTTAAGGATGGACTAATCCCTACCACTACACCACACCCTAGGGGTTTGTAACATGTCTTTATTGATAGCATGCACGTGTAGGGAATCCCTTGATCAACGGCTAGATTAATTTTACTAAATATCCGACGGATAGGATGATGAGTCCGAACGTGGAGTGGAAAAAGGAAATAATGAGGAAGGATGTCTTGACCGTTGACTAGATCCAGCAAAGACAGGGTAACTTTGACCGAAAGTGCACGTGTGGGCATCAGGGACACGTGTGCTTTGCTGTAGCTGGGTTGTAAGCCACGTCGGACTCACATGTTTTGAAAGAATTTAGAAACCAACTTGCTGCTTCAAGGAAGCCGAGGTTGCCCTTTGCCTTTTCACAATTGAAATACTATTATTGTTATAATTTAATGTTTCACTAATTAGGTTTGGTCCAAGCTTATAAAGTATATCATACATTTAAGTGTTTATTATTGTCCGGATTGAAGGCTTTTGAATTCTAACAATTATTTTTACCAAGTACAAAATTATAAAGTCATTTGGATCATAATAGGAATAATCATTTTATAAAATACATATTCACTATAGATTTACAATATATTTATGTACGTATATATTACGTTGAAGCTTTTTTTTATTAATACCACCAGTTTTCGAAAAGATGATTATGTTTTGGTTGATATATATAGATTTTGTGTTCTGTGAATGTGTTGTATGATGGTAAATATATATAGAAAGGCAGTTAAATTAAAATTTCGCATGAATGTCAAGATTGAATTTGATTTGTATATATCTGTGATTCAAGTCACATGAAGGTGAAGTTAAAAATTATTCTTTGTATCTAATGTCAATACAATTATATAATTTTAAAAAAAATACGGGATACAAATCTTTTTTTAATAGATTTGGATTCACTAAAGTTAGAAATTGATAAAGTTATACATTTCAGTTAATCTTAACCATACATTGTGTTTTAATGGTTGAGATTTAGTTTCACTGTGGACCCCACAAACCACTAAAACTCAAACTCAGCCAGAATGATAAAATTGAACTTAAATGTACAACTTTATCAATCTTCAACTTTAGAGAATCCTAATCCATTTTTAACATATCCATTAATAAATAATAATAATAATATAGATGATGATATTTTAATGGAAATTCAAAGTCAGGTCTAAGTAAATATATGATGAACTGCCTAGAAACAATGAAAAATATTCGATATATTTATTTTTACATATTTTGGTTTAATTTTTCAATCATGTAGGACACTAGCTTGGTAGGTTGGTTATATATATAAACAAATTTGTAAATCTTATTTCTCCAGAAAATATGAAGTGGAACGTCGTGATTAATCCAATAACAGTCAGCATCATCAGGTATATTAATATTGTTAGAGAGAATCAAAGTACAAAATGAAGAATAAAATGAAAGCTTACAACAGCCAAAGCCTGTATCTTTTGCAAGTTGTCATGTGATTATTATGAGAGAAACATCAAATAAATCTTTATTGTTAGAACACTCTATTATTATGGCACGTCTATGTATCATTTATTTTATACTAATATATTTCTATTTAAAAGAACTCCAAATTGCCATATCTTTATTAATTCATATAGGACTATAGGAGACAAACGAAAATAATTTTATTCTTTATTATATAAGTAATTTATCTTTTTTTTATAATCTTTTATAATTTTTTTGTCAAATTAATCATTATTGTTTAGCTTTCAAGCATTTCTTTTTTCAATTCTATTTTCATGAGTAAGGGCTTGTAGCCGAGTGACCACGAGTTTTCAAAATTTACCTCTCAACCTATTTACCGATGAAAAATTCATTTTATTATTGTTGTAGAAGCCATGTTAGACTTAGATCAAACCTATCAACCCTTTTTAATATGGTCAAAGTCTTATAGTTGATGTTTGACTACTCCATTCTCGGGTAAGTTAGTGTATTGATATATTCGTTTATAAGTTTATAAGTTCATGTCCAATTATATTTTTTATTTTTTATTTTTTATTTTTTAAATTTTATTTTACAAAATTTATAATATTTTTGCTCTTATTATCTTTCGTGTTTTTCAGTCCATGTATTACATTTCCTGAAAAAAATAATATTCTATTATTATTATACTAATTCTTTTATATCTTTCATATTCTAATCAACCAATAAAATAATTAAAAATAAAAATTAAAAATAAATAATAATATAATATTCATTCTCTAAAAAGTTATCTGTATATTACTCATAATAGATACCCTAAATTCACTCGAATGCGTTAACAATTTGTTTTACATATCAATTAAGTATAAATTCAATACATTATTCGTACATGAATGTCAGATAATTTCTGTTAAGGTATCTCTGGAAATTATCTTTGGAATTACAATTTCGGAAATAAATAACAATACATATTTTATAAGGGATAACATATTTGAATGGGGGACATCAATTTGGAGACAGCAGATTTGAATCCTTTTATAAGTAAGTTTCAATTGAACAAAGTCCAAATACATAACGAGATTTTCCAAATTTCCAATAACTCACAATTTAATTACATCAAGCATTCTATCTTATACCTCCTTTACGTATGGTGTATCATTTTTCCAGCCATGGATTTCTTCAGTAACTCTATTAGTAGGAGATGGGTTGACATCGTATCTTTTTTATTGGTTAAATCGTGATCATAGCATAGCTGCCCATATTTTGGCTAGAGTTGTTTTTCTAGATGAGGTAATGAAAATTTAGAATGCTCCTCTTAATTGTGTTATTATTTTTCTTATTGGTTAAATTGTGATCATACAACTTATCAAAAAAAAAATTGTGATCATACAATTGCCTTGAATGTATAATTTCCATTATTTATTGAAATTCAACTATTATTTTCTTCTTACTAAACAAATAAATATTGTACTTTTTTCACAGAACACTTGTAATTAATATCTTCCATAAAAGGGTTATTCTATGGTTGTATAAATTGATATATTTAACAAGTAGAAATACTCTTTAATAACTAACTCACTTGATAAAATTACTATAAATTTCACTACTCTTACAATTTTGAAATCTCGGTTTCAAATCTCAAGCTTTATGAATTGTTATAGAGTGTGCAAAGATAGTCTCGGTTAATAATAATATAAAAGATAAATTATAAATAGATTTAAAATTAATTCAATTCAATTTATAGCATATTTATAAACTTGCATTAAAATAAGCAGAGATGATCTTACAAAAGTTGGGGTCAAATATACATTTTAAAATCGCTTTGTTTTTTGTCTAACAATATTTGCTTTTGCTTTTTATAATAAGTCAATCTAATCATTATATATACGCTTAAAAATTGCAAACAACTTGAATTCAAGTGATAAGCGATTTGGTATCACTTAAATAGGATCTCAAATTCAAGTTTTAGTGAATACAAATAATTTTTATTGGGAGACTCACCCACCATAGCTAGCTGAGCGACCCAGATCAAATCTAGACGTAATCGAAATAAAGCTCTAATGAACCAGATGGACAATAAAAAAATTGCAAACAACAAATCAAATGATAATAAAATATTAAATAATTATTGCTATTCAAATTTGAAGCCAACCAAAACTATCAATGTATAAATGCCAAATAACATTAGTGTAACTTTTAAAACTTATTAATTAACTTCATCCCATATAAAAATATCTAATAAGTGTAGTGAAAATTAAAAAGTTAAGTTTTAAATTCAAATGAAGTACTATAAAAGTAACATAAAAACCTACTCCCTCCATTTTTTAATAACAGTCGTTTTTTACACTTTCTCACATACTAATATTTTATTAATTAGGACAATAAAAATATTACTATACTCTTAAAGTTAACACTTTATTTTTTTTACTTTTTATAATAAAGAAGTAAATAAAAATAAAAAAGGAAAAAGGTGTATATAAATGCATTATAATACATGAAATGACACCTCTTTAAAAATAAAATTTTCTTTTAAAAACAACCGTTATTAAAAAATGAAGGGAGTAAGGCCCTGTTCTTTTCAACTGATAAGTAGATGTACTGAACTGAACTGAACTGAACTGAATAATACTGAACTAAACTAAACTGTACTAAAATTGAAAATACTGAAACTGAAAATATTGAAACTAAACTTAAACTGAATTATAATTAATAATATAAATAATATTTTAAAAATATTAAAATACATAATAATTAATAATACTTTAAATAATACAATACATTCTAATAAAATTTATTAATGGTTACATATAATAATAATTAAATATACCATTATAAATTATTATTATTATTATATTTTATTGCAATTATTATTATGAATATTATCTTATTATTTTAATTGTTATAATATTTATAAAATATTATTTATTTTTTTTTATTTTTTTATAAAATTATTTATCATAAAAATAATAATTAATAATTTTAAAAGTATTATTATTGATTTTTTTTATTATTTGTGATTACTGATATTAATTAATAATATTTATATAATATATAAATAAAAATGAACTGAAATTAAAATTGAAATGATATTATCATTAATATTTATTATTTTTTAGTATTTATGAATAATAATATATATTAATAATATTGATATAATGCATAAACTGAAATTTAATATTGAATTCTGAATATTGAATGCTGAATGTTAAATACTGAAACTAAATATTAAATATTAAAATTAAATTGAACTGAACTAAATTAAATTTTACTGAATTACACTAATTAATATTGAATCAAATTGAAGAGAAAATAAGTTGAAGATACCATGCCTAATGTTGAATTTTGATGTGTGTATGGCCCACGCCCTTAATAATTTGATGTGATATATTTTCTACTTTTTTATTTGTCGTTATTATTTGATGTAATATGTTTCTTACTTATTTACCATTTTTACCGTTGGATTTCTCCATAAATAGGAATTCAATTTCTTCATTTCATATATCTTAGAAATAAGAAATAAAAGTTTCTCTCAAATTCTCTCTCTGCTTTTTCTCTTTATTATTATAATATCCTTGCATATATAGTCAATTTTCAACACGTTATCATCACGAGCTCGCTCTAACCAACTGAGGATATCACCAAATAAATCCAAAGTAAGGCATAATTATTTTATTTTCTATAAATATATATATTATACCTATAATTCTTAATATGTCTAATATCAAAAGCTTAGAATTTACTCCTCTTGATGTATCGGGAAAAAATTATCTTACTTGGGTGCTGGATGCAGAAATGCATCTAGAATCAATGGGTCTTAATAATACTATTATTGAAAATAATAATCTTCCACCTCAGTATAAGGCAACGACTCTAGTTTTTCTCTACCGGCATCTTGATGAATCACTTCAATCAGAATATTTGACTGTCAAAGATCCTGCAGATCTTTGGAAACAATTAATGGAGAGGTTTGAACACCTAAAGAAAATATCTCTACCAAATGCCCAGTATGAATGGATAAACTTAAGGCTACAAGATTTTGAATCTGTCAGTGCATACAATTCTAAACTTTTTCAAATTACATTCACATTAAGATTATGTGGAAAGGAAATAACTGATGAGGATTTACTGGAAAAGACATATTCTACTTTTCATTTGAATAATATGGTATTATAGGAACAATACAGAGCAAAAGACTATAAGAAATATAGTGAACTAATTACTGCTCTTCTCCTAGCAGAACAGAGAAATCAACTCCTGTTAAAAAACTATGAACTACGACCTACCGGAACAAATCCATTCCCTGAAGCGAATGCGATAATTCATAATAATTTTAATGTACGCGGCCGCAGAAATGGTCGTGGTCGTGGTCGAGGTAGAGGTCGTGGAAATGAGCGTGGTAGAGGATATAATAATAACAATTTCCACCAGAAGTGAAAATATGTAAATAATAATAATAGCAATAATTTCCACCCGAAGTGGAAAAATATAAATAACCACCAGAAGTGGAATAATCAAATTGAAAGATTTGATAAAAGAAAAAACAGTCAAGACGATGAAAATAAATGTCATAGATGCGGTATGACTGGTCATTGGTCAAGAACTTGTAGAACCGCTAAACATTTGGCAAACTTATACCAAGCATCTCTCAAGAAATATGCGAAACCTGAAACCAATTTTATATTGGATGATAATACCCTAAATAATGAGCCTATTGATATCCCCAATATGGAGATAGATGATTTTCTGTTACCCAGCACTAGTGGCAAGGAAAAATTTGAATAATTAGTCCATATATTTTGCTTAATTAATATATTGTAATTTTTATGGTTTGCTTTTATTATTGCTGTTTAATGTACTTTTTATGCAATGTTTATTTATAAATAAATAATAATGCATCTTTCATTTCTTCAATGAAGAAAATGAATTCTTTCCCCGTATTAAATGACTTGAAGGAAAATGAAGGAAATTTATGTATTGTAGATAGTGCCACCACCCATACTATTATCAAAGAGACAAGATATTTTAATATTCTTAAAACGGTTGTTACCACAATATCGGGACAAACAAAAATGGTTGAAGGCTCCGGAAGAGTTAGTATTATATTACAAAGGGGAATAAAACTTATTATAAATAATGCATTATTTTCCCCGAATTCTCACATAAATTTATTAAGTTTTAAAGATATTCGCAGAAATGGATATCATATTGAAACTGTGAGCGAAGACAATAAAGAATGCCTTTATGTTACAAAAATAATTTCAAGTAAGAAATGTATACTTGAAAAATTTTATACTCTTTCATGTGGCTTATACTACACATATATTAATATGATTGAGGCCAATTTGACTATAAACCAGAAGTTTATAGATTCAGATACTTATAAAATTTGGCATGATCGACTGGGTCATCCTAGTTCGATAATGATGAGAAAAATTATTAAAAATTCATATGGGCATCCATTGAAGGACCAGAAGTTTCTTCAAAATAATGAATCATTTTGTGCTACTTGTTTGCGAGGAAAATTAATAATAAAGCCTTCCAGAAGTAAGGTTGCAATAGAATCGCCAGCATTTTTAGAGCGCATACAATGTGATATTTGTGGACCAATTCATCCATCATGTGGACCATTTAGATATTTTATGGTTCTAATTGACGCCTCAACTAGGTGGTCACATGTATGCTTATTATCTTCACGAAATATGGCATTTGCAAGGTTAATTGCTCAAATTATAAGATTACGGGCACAGTTTCCCGATTATTCTATTAAATCAATTCGTCTTGATAATGCTGGGGAATTCACATCCAAATCATTTAATGATTATTGTATGTCGATTGGAATAAAAGTTGAACATCCTATAGCATATGTTCATAAATAAAATGGTCTAGCAGAATCATTTATTAAACGTCTGCAATTAATTGCGAGACCGCTAATTTTGCGAACAAATCTCCCTACTACAGTTTGGGGTTATGCAATATTACATTCAGGATCTCTTATATGTTTAAGGCCAGTAAGTTATCATGATTATTCTCCATTACAATTAACTTCTGGCCATGAACCTAGTATTTCTCATATTAGAGTTTTTGGTTGCGCAGTATATGTGCCTATTGCTCCACCACAAAGGACTAAAATGGGTCCTCAAAGGAGATTAGGAATTTATGTTGGCTATGAATCCCCTTCAATAATTAAATATCTTGAGCCATTAACTGGCGATATGTTTACTGCACGATTTGTAGATTGTCATTTTGATGAAAGCACTTTCCCAAAATTAGGGGGAGAGAATAAGAACCCAATTTTGGAAAAGAAAATAATATGGAATGCTTCATCACTTTCTCATATGGATCCTAAATCAAATGATTCTGAACTAGAAGTTCAGAGAATAATCCATCTTCAACATGTAGCAAATCGATTGCCTGATGCACTCGCTAATCCTAAAAGAGTAATGAAATCGCATATACCAGCAGTAAATGCGCCAATTAGTATTGAGATTCCTGAAGAACAGCCTATGGATAATACTCTAACACGCCTGAAGCGTGGACGACCAATTGGTTCAAAGAATAAAAATTCTAAAAAGAGGAGAGTTATTGATAATGATGATATTCCCATTGAGGGTATAAATATAAATACACTTCCGGAAGAAGTGCAAGCACCTGCAGTGCAAATACCTGAAGCTATTGAAAATGAAGAAATTCAAATAAATTATATCACTAACGAAAGAAGATGGGATCGCAATAAAATAGTTATAGATCATATTTTTTCATATAATATTGCGATCAATATTGAAAATGAAAACGTGGATTATGAGCCAACATCTATTGTAGAATGCCAAAGTAGAAATGATTGGCAACAATGGAAAGAAGCAATTCAAGCAGAGCTGAATTCTCTTGAAAAACACAAAGTATTCGGACCAGTAGTTCGAACACCACAGGTCTTAAAACCTGTCGGTAATAAATGGGTTTTTATTAGAAAGAGAAATGAGAAAAATGAAATAATAAGATATAAAGCCAGATTAGTTGCACAAGGTTTTTCCCAAAGACCCGAGATAGACTATGAGGAGACATATTCTCCGGTTGTGGATGCAATAACTTTTAGATATCTTATTAGTTTTGCTGTGCAAGAAAATTTACAGATGCACTTGATGGATGTTGTCACAGCTTACCTTTATGGTTCACTTGATAATGATATTTATATGAAAATCCCTGAAGCATTAAAGCTGCCAGAAAAATATGACAAACGAGAACCTTACTCGGTAAAGTTACAAAGATCCTTATATGGATTAAAACAATCTGGGCGCATGTGGTATAATCATCTCAGTGAATATTTATTGAAAGAAGGATATAAAAATGATCCAATTTGTCCATGTATTTTTATAAGAAAATCAGGATCTAATTTTATTATCATCTCAATTTATGTTGATGATTTGAATATTATTGGAACTACAGAAGAGATTCCAAAAGCAGTTGATTCTTTAAAGAAAGAATTTGAGATGAAAGATCTTGAAAAAACAAAATTGTGTCTTGGTTTGCAAATTGAGCACCTTGAAAAAGGAATTTTAGTGCATCAATCAAACTACATAGAAAAGATCCTGAAACGATTTAATATGGACAAAGCAAATCCATTGAGTAACCCAATGGTTGTACGATCATTCGATGCGAAAAAAGATATTTTTCGTCCTAGAGAAAATAATGAAAAAGTTCCCGGTCCTGAAGTACCGTATCTAAGCGCAATAGGTGCTTTAATGTATCTTGCTAATAACACAAGACCGGATATAGCATTCTCTGTTAATTTATTATCAAGATACAACGCTGCACCTAAATGACGACATTGGAATGGAATTAAACATATAATGCGCTACGTTCGAGGAACTATTGATTTAGGCTTATTTTATTCACATGAATCTAAGCTTAAATTAGTTGGATATGTGGATGCAGGTTATTTATCTGACCCACACAAAGCTCGATCTCAGACGGGCTATTTATTCACATATGGAGGAACAGTTATATCTTGGTGATGGATAAAACAAACAATTACAGCTACTTCCTCAAATCATGCGAAGTTAATAGCTATTCAGGAGGCAAGTCGTGAATGTGTGTAGTTGAGATCATTAATCAAACATATCCAAGAAGCATGTGAAAAAGTTACGGTCAAGGAAGGTCCGACGACAATATATGAAGATAATGCTGCTTGTATTGCTCAATTGGAGGAAGGTTATATTAAAGGAGATAGAACAAAGCATATTTCACTAAAATTTTTCTTCACTCATGATCTAGAAAAGAATGGTAAAATCAATATTCAACAAATCCGCTCTTGTAATAATTTAGCAGATTTGTTTACCAAGGCTTTACCTTCCTCAACTTTCAAAAAATTAACTTACAGCATTAGAATACGTCGTCTTAAGGATCTCCAGTTAACTCGCGAACATGAAAAGTAAACACTGTACTCTTTTTCCCTTAGCTAAGGTTTTTATCCCATAGGATTTTTCCTTAGTAAGGTTTTTAACGAGACAGTGTCTCATTCGCGGCAGATAATACATCAAAGGGGAGTGTTGAATTTTGATGTGTGTAAGGCCCACGCCTTTAATAATTTGATATGATATATTTTCTTATTTTTTACGTATCATTATTATTTGATGTAATATATTTCTTACTTATTTATTATTTTTACCGTTGAATTTCTCTATAAATAGGAATTCAATTTCTTCATTTCATATATCTCAAAAGTAAAAAATAAAAATTTCTTTCAAATTCTCTCTTTACTTCCTACCTTTATTATTATAATATCCTTACGTGTATATAATTGATTTCTAACCCTGACCTTTTCAAACTTCTAATAGTTTAGTGCCCACGTACACACGGAACAGACGTCTGCTGCAAGACTTGGCTAGAAATAAATTGGATAACAAGCCATGACCAACCGAATGACAAGTCTAATCCAGAGGTAGGTCCCCACACTCATCTCAAACAAATGATTAAACATCTGTTGGATTAGGACAACTGGGTCAACTTGAAGTGGAACACCTATGGGACCCTCTAACCACGTGATTTTCACATGAACATTAGCCTCGTACGGGTCATTGGTTCCATTTTGTAGGCGTGGGGTCCATGATGTATCATCATTTTCATTACCCATCATTTATTTCTCATCCTATTCAACTTGTTTATTTCCTTTTATTTTCATTTTTCGTAAAATTTGGCAACCTTCTATTGTGGAAATATCTAGAATTTAAACATTAACTCCCGTTATTGAATTATGTTTTAAACATATTCAACGATATTATTTGAATTTAGCATTATTTATGATTAATTTTATAATTTTAAAATATATTATTTAAATTAAATTTTTCAGAACATTACTTATATATAAATTTAACATATCTTTTAAGAGTCATGTGAATTTCATTTTTAATAAATTATAGTATTATTGTCTATGTATTAAATAAAAAATTTATTAACTCAAGCAATTGTATATTTTTTTGAAAAAGATAAAATATGTTAATAAGTTAAATTATATTTAGCAGACGTTTTATTTACATAAGGAAAAGAAAAGGGGATCAAGATAGAAAAAGGCAAAAAAATGAATGCAATTCTCTTTGATTGGCTTATGTGTTTGATATAATTAAGAAAGGGAATGAAATTGCTTCTAATTTTATTTATTATTTTTTTAATTAAAGAAAATTAATTATTTAATTACAGTATAATAATAATAATTTTATATGATATTAATTAATTAATTATAATAAATAAAAATATAATTTATTGAGTATTATTATTAATTAATATTTATATTATATATATAATAATTATAAAAATAATATTAATATTAATACTATGTAGTATTAAAATAACAATATTTATTATCATTTAAATGATAAATATATTATTAAATATATAGTATTATTATTAAATAAATATTACTTGAAATTTTTTATTAATAAATAATATTATTAATATTGATAATATGTAATATTATTATTTATTGTTAACTAAATAATAATATCTATTTAATAATATTATTTATTATTAAATAAATAATAAAATTATTAATATTTTAATATTATTTAATATTATTATTAATAATTATTATTATATATTCTTATTATTATTAAATAAATATTATTATTTAATAAGAATATTATTATATATATTTTATAACAATATTATCAACACATCAAAAATTATTATTAATAATATTTATATATTATTATTGGTTATATAGAATAATAATATTATTTATTTATTATTATTATTATTATTAATTATATAATATTATTTTTAATTAATATACAATAATATTATTATAATTTTTATTATTATTATTTTATATGTTTATAATATTAATAATGATAATAATAATTTAATTATAAGATAATAGTATTGGAGAAAATTAAAGAAAGGGAATACTAATACCGAATGGATTGGGGGAATAGAAAGACCTTAAAAGGGGTAATTTTATTACCCAAAATGAGTAATGAATTTAATTCTCCTGTCCAAACAAATAACAATAAAGAGAATCAGATATTTTAATTCCTTTCCCTTTTCTAAAACCCCAACCAAATACCCCTCACTTCTTCTATATAATTCTAATAGTCTTTTCATTAGTTTTCTTTTAGTTGTAAAATTATATTATTAATGTATTTTTATTATTTTTTTCTTTCATTTATCATTGTATTAATGAAATTATAAGTTAATAAGTACGAATATCGATAATTTTAATAAATATTGTTAAAGATGAATAAATATTTTAACAATTTAATAAAAAATTTATTATTAATTTAGATGATTTTATTAAATGAACAACTAAAACTAGATATAATGAGTAATAAATAATAAATTGTGTGCAATTAAAAAAAATCATATTTTTTTAGTTAAATATACTCCCTTGTTTTTTTATTTGTGGCTTTAACCTTTTATTTTTTTTTGTCCTTTTTAGCTGTCAACTAATATAATCAATGTGTTTTTATAAATTTTCTCATATTACCCTTCTATTAATTAAGAGATGTATCTTTTTTATTCGTACGAGTTTTTAAAGGAGCTACAAATTGATCCATGATTATTCCATCTAATATATATAAATGTATTAATTCAATCAAGTCCAATTGGTAATTAGGAGAGATATTAAGTCTAGAGATAATTTCTTTTTAACTATCTTTTCAGAATTTTCATCAATATATTAATGAAAATTTTATTGCGTTATTGAAATGTCTAATTTATCATTTGCATTTTATACGAAAAGTTTCTTTCTCCTTAATTACCAACATATAATTTTATTTATACATAAACTGTTGTAAATAATACATGAGCATATCAGACAAAATATGAAAAAAGTACATTGATAATATAAATTGACAGATAAAAATGAACAAAATGAGAAAGCTAAAGAGACAATTAAACATGAACTTAGAGCATCTCCAATCGTTAATCCATTCCAATATTTCTTTTGCCACATGTATAAAAATAGACAATAAATCAAAAAGTAACTCTACAATAGATTTTCTTATTATTCTTTCCAATCGTAAGTGTTAATACATATCATCCCATATTTTAGACATGGTCTATTTAATTTTCTACAAATAGACAATCAAATAGATTGATGACTCATCAAATTTAATATTATTTTAATGTTTTGTTTTTTTTTATTTTGAAAATTAAATTCAAAATCCAATCCACAATCTACTACAGTTAACCTTCTAAAATACATTGTCTATCTATAAATTTGTTGCCATGTAGTCAATATAAGTTTCTATTCTATATGCCACATAATACTAAAATTCACAAGCTTTTGGAGATGCTATTAGGGAGGTAATAAACAAGTAATAGACTTTTATTGGTACAAAGTATAAAAGATAAATTATCCGTAAATGTTTTTATTCATTTTTATAAAAAAAAGTGTTAAACCGTGAAAACACATGAAGTATTTATATCGGAAATGTGTGAAGAATCCCATGTTGGCAAAAAAAAAGAGTTAAGAGTAGTATATAAGTGATGTTGTTTGACTATTTTTCTTTTTAGCTTTTTGCTTCTTTGTTTCTTTTCTTTTATTAAATAAAATCGAGTCCGGTTCCCCGGTTCCCACCTTTTAATAAAAAAAGGTGGTGTAGATTGAACTTTAACACAAGTCAATCGATTTTGTGTTAGATAGGTTCAACCCGACTTGTGTACCCACTCAAGCTATAAAGCCCTACACTCTCGAGGCCCATAGATTATCTAGATGGTATCAGAGCAGAAGAAGGCCTGACAGCCGGAAAGATACTGGGTTCGTAAAGTCCTTGGGGATTTTAATCTAGCGAAGAAGACTAGACCCATTGATGACATTGCGCCTCAAAAAGATAGATCAATGAATGTTTGACAACTGACAACTGGTCCAAACCTAATTATACTTGAGAGGCAGTGGTAATGATGTGAGGAGAATCTTACATTAGAAATAAACAAGAGTTAGTAAGTGATGTAAACCGAACACTAACACAACTTAATTAATTTTATGTTAAATAAACTCAACTCAATTTATATGCTTACTCAATCTATTAAGCCAACACCCTCCATACTCTGGGATCTCTGCAACTTCCAACACAAAAACTTGTAAAAGTAAAAAAGGGAAACAAATATTATTATATTATTTACAAAATATGAAGTAGCTGCATGCAGGAGTTGGAAGAAATTTATAAAAAAACATTCGAAGCACTTGAAGTTATTTGCTAATCGCAATTAAACACTAAATATAATTTAAGAACGCCCACTAAAAGTAAAAAAGTTTGTCATAAAAAAAAATTGTTGAAAGTAATCTGTGCGCCCATAATATGCTCAATTAAGTAAAAAAAAAATCAATCTAACTTTGTCAATAGGACTTAGTTGGAGAATTTTTGTGAAAATTTTTTGACAGGTTAGATTTTAAACTTATGACCTTCTATCACTAATATTGAGTGATGTATTAATTAAGCTACATTTAATTAGTAACTTAGCTGGAAAATTAATAAATTTTATAATTCAATACAAATATTAAAACTTAAACATAAATATATATCCCGTAGTACCTCAAGGACATTTTCCGTTTTTCCTTTCTCTATATATACATGTTTATATGTATTGGAAAAGTTGATGGAATCTTTCTCTTTTTTTCTCATTTGAGGTTTTCCTACAACAGAAAAATCTCGCGACTCTTTGATTATCTATCTTTATCAGAGTGATTTTGGGCATAGGTTAAAGATGTGACGGCCTAGGCTCATGATTAAAAGGGATCCAATTTAATTTTTTTTAATTAATATATATAACCTTTAAAAAACTTTTTAAATTTATCCAATATGGATGAGTTAGATTATTGATTAAAATAAAAAAAATTATATCTTTTTATTTAATATTATTATTAAATATCAGTTTTAAGTAAAAAAATTCGATCGAAGGAGCCCCAATTTTTTATTTCGCCTAGGCCTCTGAAATGTTAGGACCGATCATGATTTTCATGCGCTGCAAAACTCATTGGATTACGTCTATTCTTTGACATACTATGAGATAAACTCAATTCACTATAGAAGTGATATCTTGAGAGCAAAAATAGGTATCTTTTTTTATGCTTTTCCCTGTTACAAACGAAGAAACACTTCAACTAAAGTTCAACATAGCTAAAATTTATCAAAATTGATGTCGTAAATTTTTTTTATTGAAGACCAATAATAAAGTAACATTTGTGGTGATTGATGTCTTAATCTGTGAAAATGGAATTCTTTGTATTTACTAATATAAGTCTATTGCGAATTAAAAAAAGTTGTATTTGTGAAAATGGAATAAAAAAAAGAAAGATAAGTATTTATAATTAGAAACTGTAGAAAATTTTGAAACACAGAATGAGATGAATGAGGCTTAGATATAAAGGTGGGCAACCACAAGCCAACTGTTTAGATGGACCAACTTCACGTGCATATCACATGATTATTGAATATAATTTAGTACGGAGAGAGCTTGATAACTATTTCTCATCTTATCATTATCTTACTATATGATTTAACTCCTCCATCTTTTTTTTATTTTGCAAACCTTTGTTTTGAAATATATTCAACGTCCTATCATTTGTACATTTTAGTCGTTTAGTTTGTATGATGAAACGAATGAACATCACACATTTCAAGTCACAAAGTATCCCATTCAACCTTGTAAATATTTCACATAATATATGTATAACATAAAACCTTGTTGGGGTTAGAGTACTTATACATTAGAAATGCATGAATGTAATAAAAGTCATAGTAATCATTCATTTACTCAGTTGTTGTACAATTAACTGCCCAGCACCATAATATCACGTCATACTCATACTCCACCGTCATCATTTACTCATTCATTAGTATTAATTGATCAAAATCTATTTTGTTACCTCCATTTTTTTATTTTTAATTAAAAAAATTATAAAATAATTTAAAAATAGGGGACAGGTATAATTAAATTTAAATATCCCTTTGTGGTTAATTCTGAAGCTATGATTTTAGAGGTCACATGTTCGAGTTTAAATTAGGACGAGGTGAGTTTTTTTTACTATACATAAGCTCAACAAGGGACTTTTTAAAAAAATTTACAATAATGTAGTATTGCCTTTTTTCCACTTCGTGAAGGACGTTCGGTTATCCAACGTCCAAGTTGTATTGCTAGAACTAAATGTGATTATAGTCCTTTTTTTATCAATTTAATATAGTTTAATTAGTACATCTTAAAAAAAAAAGAGGAGATGAGAGATTTTGAATTCAATATTTAACCTCTAAAAAAATTCATATTATAAAAAAAATGTGATTATAGTCCTTTTGCATAAAAATATACTTGTATAAGAAATTACTTTGGTTGGCCTTTATATTAAATGAGGTAATTGCAAGATGACATAAATATCATTGCAACACGAGTGTCATAATTAATTTTCTTCCTTTTAAAGGTTGTCATAAAAAAGACTATCAAAGTGCTAATCAATTTAAGACCAATACCAAATAGTACTAATAAAAAAACAATATTTTGATATATATATATATATATATTACTTTATATTATATTTAATTTTTGTTTTATTTTTTTTTCCGAAAGAAAGGAGAAGGATAGTAACTTCCGTTGGTGAATGATTGAAGCAAGCTAGTATATAATATGTAGGTTTACTCACCATACGATGATTGAATCATCACAGAAGGGCAAAACGGTCATACAAGTGTGAAGAGCACGCGCATGGGAGGTAGAGTGGTAGAGAGAAGGGAGATATCAAATGATTGTAGAGGAGTGTATGGTCGGGAAGTGAAGGGACAGGATGACACGCACGACTTTGTTGTTGGAGGGGCCCAGAGAGAGGGCAAGGGGAGTATGTTGGGACCCAGAAGGGGTGTGGTAGCACGTGTATCCAGGCAATACATGTTGGTCCACGTGAGGTAGAGGCTTTCCCATATTTCCCGCACCCCTCCTCTCCCACGTGAATCCACCTTCTACTGTCCCCCTTTTTATTCTTTCCGTCACTCTCCTGCCATAAAATTAGGGGTGATAATAAATTAAATATAAATGTTCATATTTATAAAATTAAGAATGATAATAAATTAGGTATAAATGTTCATATTTATATATAATATGAAAAGTAAAGTTAATAAAATATGGTATTAAAAATAAATATATTGAATTGAACATAAATAACATGTACAACGGCTTTCTTTTTTAAATTCTATGTGGGAAAATAAATATTAAAGTGTTATCTATGTTTCTTTAAAAATAAAGTCTTATTGATATTTGTAAGGTATAAATCGTACATGCTTACAAAGATGATAATTTCATGGGTTGACTTTCATGATTACATGTGTTACCCTTTTCAGTATTTAAATAAGGTAACAATAAAATCTTTATAAATTAATAGAGTTGAAATTAAAATATTTTAATAATTTAGTAAGATATTATTATATTGATAAATTAATAATTTATTAATTTAAAGAGGTTTTACGTATGATCTTTAAATTTTTAAGTTCAATGTACATTTATAAATTAATTGAATTTATCAAGTTAAATATTTTTTAATAAGTAAAAAATTAGTTCATGGTACCAAAAAATAAATTAAAAAAACAAATTTCAAGGCACATTTCTTCTCCATGTACATTTAACATGGTTAGAAATTGATCACTATAAAATGTCTATCGAAAATTTTTAAAATCACATTAACTATGGCTCCTAAACTAAAAGGAGTTCAAGAGGCTATAGCAAATTGGTTTCGACACTGTAAATACGAGAACTCTTCACAACTTTTTAGTGCAATACGGGAAGACAATGCTCCAACTCTTAAGTACAATGAGGAGATTTAAAGATGCACTCAATATATATTTGAAGTTCAACAAAAAATAAGTGACTATAGATTCATTTTTTATTAGACAATCTTAGAATTTGAAATCTTTTGGTAATCATTAATTTATAGTTTCATTGAGACTAATATATATACACTGAAATTTTAAAAAAATTATTATCTAATTATTTTATTGATTGAGATCCAATTTTATACTATATTCAAGTTGAAAATGGACAAATTATTAATTTTTATCAAAGTTGTTAATGTATCAAATATTAATTTATAAAGGTTTTACTATATGAATCTTTATTTTACGTTACTAAATAAAAACATAAAATAAAGTTCCAATTTCAGGTGAAACATGCGCAATAGAATTAAGCTTAAAGACAACAGAGATAAAAAAAAAAGTATACTCTCTCCATATAATTAAGTGTCCCTAAAACTTTTTTATTTTCATTCAAAATAAGTGTCGATTTAAATTATTAATATAATTTTTACCTTAACATTTACTATTTTTTACCTTTACATTAATTATAAAAGATTAAGCATTGATAAATTATAAGTTGGTAATTAAAAAATCGCAAATCTTAGCTCAGTGGCTGAACTTAAAGTTGTGGTCGTAGAAGTCATAAGTTCGAGTTCACCTTTAGGTAGGGTGTGGTTTGAAGTTTTTTTATTATTATTGTAAGCCGATGAAGTAAACTTTTTTTAAAAAATTAGAAAAAAATTATTTAGAACAACTTAATCTTTCTAATAATTTAATAAATTTTTTTATTAATTTTAATAAAAAAATCTAAGTACTTATTAAAAACTAGATATGCTTTTACACAAAAGAAAAAAAATTACACAACTGTGAGCGGACGACGTTTTGCGTGAAGGCTGCGGAGTCGGATTGGTGGACCGGCCTCTATATATAACGGGGAGATGCGTGTGATGTGATTGGAAAATGGTTTTGCATATTTTTATGTTTAAAAGATATGCGATCGAAATCTCGTACTTAAAACAGAGTCGCCACCCAGTTCAGCTCAACCGAAAAAATTTTGGTACGATTTTCCCACCGGGTGGTTGAACCATACCTTAAGTAGAGATTCCGAGTTCGGATGATGTTATCTATTTTTCATTAGGCCAAGTTAAGATACTTCATTCTTTCTTAATCGGTTTAATCCATCCTATTTATTTGTGTTTTCAGTTGTTTTGTTATTTTAGCATTTATCAAGCAATTGAAACGATGGATAAAATATTTACAGCCATCCAAAATAAGCGCGGAAAATAAAATTATTACAAAGCTTCCAGGTCTTGTACATTTTTCTATACAATAAATAAAATACCTGAATATCCGATTTACATCAACCTGCAGAAGATAGTTAGCACGGATATGACATATTTTATTTACCTTATTATAAAGCCCGATTGGATGGCTAAAATGAGATTCGAACGGCGTTTGTGGGAAATTCCATTTTTAACCGAATTTTAGATTTGATAGTTGCTTTAACAGGATTATAAGTGAAAAATGCCATACGTTATGGGGTGGGGTCTGTTTTCGAAAGGTTTTGGACCTCCCTCGTTACACTGTACATCCTAGTTTTGGACAATAAACTAATCTGGGAACAAATGAAAATAAAACTGTTGTCGAGATAGTCATGCCGCCGACGACGCAAGTGATGCTGCCGGCGACATCAATGATGTCGTTGGTGACATCAGTATGCAGGCAACTTACATGGCTTTCTGAGTACCATAAAGAAAGGGTCCTACAAGAAAGTGAAGTCTATAGGGAATGTGATGCCACCGGCGGTATCAGTGATATCTCTAGCGATATGGGTGATACCACCGGCGACATCACATGTCTCCGGCGACCTCAATTTCTTGCAGCAGCAATAGGGAAATGTAAAAAATGACCGGGAATCCCAAAAATGAACAAGAATTAACAAAAATCAACACAAATCAGTAATATTAATGCCAAAGAGCTATGAGACTCAGCATTTTCACCTCGGGGTCCTGAATCCACCTCTTCGGGAACCGAAAAGAAATGCCTCCGGGGAGCTTGTTACGATGATTTAGTAGTAAATTTAAGTGTTTCGGGTTTTAAAGTCCAATTAAATTGGTTTTAACTACATGATTTACTGATTTTAAGCTCACAATCAGAGAATTAAAAGAAGAAAACAAGGAAAAAACGGATTAGAATCCCTTTTTTTTGCCTTATCTAATTCTTATCTCACTAAAATCTATTTTCTCATTCTGACATTAAACCTCTAACCTTAGGTGGTTCTCCCTTCATTCATTGCAGCTGAAGGTGTGTTTTTATAGGTGAAATGGCGTGGTTTTCGAGACCTTTTTGACTAATTTCACCGAAAGTGGCCGAAAGGCTGTCTGTGTAGGGACCTGCTTCGGGTCATGCCGTCGGTGACATGGCGATGCCGCCGGCTGTATGGATGATGCCGCCGGCGACATGATGATATCACCGGCGGCATGGCCGATGCCGCTAGTGGCATCAGCCTCCAGCATACCGACAGGCAGCGGGCCTAGGAGCCTAAAAAGTCATAAAAAGTGGTTTAATAGTGGGTGGAAAGGCATCTTTTTTATTTTTAATGATATTTTAATGGGTATTTTTTAATTTGGGTGTAAATCATCGGTTCAAGCTCCTAACAGACCCGTTATTGGCCATGCCGAACTGGATTCTACCAAGTATAAAATTCGCGAGGAATATTATTTTGGTAATAAAAATTCTAAAGATAACTTTTATTTTGAGGCATTAAAATCGGGTACACGTCATCATCGTCTCGCGAGAGGGACTGCAAAATCCCGTGCTCACAAGCTACCCTCGGGGGATCACTGCTGCCACAGGTTAATATGATCGCACGAAAGAGTAAGGGATAGGAATGATACCTGATGGGTGATTAGTTTGCCCCTTGGTCGGACTTGTGCTTTGTGGAAAGGATGCCCCTTGATCGGACTTGATCCTTGCAGAGAGACCGCCCCTTGGTTGGACTCGTGTTTAGTAGATTGGTTGCCCTTTGGTCAGATTTGCACTTTGTGGAGAAATTATCCTTTGGCCGGACCTATGCTTTGTGGAGAAATTGTCCTTTGGTAGACCTATGTTTTATGGATCGGTAGCCCCTTGGTCGGGCTTACGCTTTGTGGAGGGTTTGTCCTTTAGTCAGACTTGAGCTTTATGGAGAGTTTGTCCTTTAGTCGGACTTATGTTTTGTGAATTGGTTGCCCCTTGGTCGGACTTATGTTTTGTGAATTGGTTGCCCTTTGGTAGGGCTTATGCTTTGTGGAGGGTTTACCCATTGGTGGGATTTGAGCTTTGTAGAGAGTTTGTCCTTTCGGTCGGGCTTGCTTTGTGGAGAGATTGTCCTTTGGTCGAACTTAAGCTTTGTGGATAGGTTGTCCTTTGGTCGGACTTGTGCTTTATGGAGAGATTGTCCTTTGGTCAAACTTGTGCTTTGTGGATAGGTTATTCTTTAGTCGGGCTTACATTGGGCAAGTTTTGGAATGTCAGGGCTAGAACCAGGATTTCACCGCGGATGGCTAAAAAAGTCATGGAGGTAGTTGATGTCGCCGGCGACATTAATGATATTGCTAGTGGCGTGAGTGCCATGTGGCAGCTTTGACTGGTTAGACAAGTTCAAAATTTGAATTGGAGGGGGCGATGTCGCTGGCGGCATGAGTGATGTCGCTGGCGGTATCGAGTGAAGCTGTCGGCGGCATGAGGGCCACGTGGCAGCTTTGATTGGTCAAGCAATTTCACAATTTAAATTAAAGGGGGGATGTCGCCGGTGGCATGAGTGATTTAGCTGGTGGTATGGAGATATGCCGCCGTCAGCATGGATTGGCAGTTTCAGATAAATTAACACTCCTCGAATTCCGCACGGCAGTTTAAAAGGAAGTAAAACTCCTTCCTTCCTCATTCTTCAGAAACCGTACCCCCTTTCTCCTCTTATCCAAATTTTTCAATTTTTTCCATCATTCCAATCATGAAGAGAATCGCAAAGGCTTTTAGGGGCAAATCTGCTAAGGCTAGGGAGAATCTGCCTGATTCCTTTGTCGAAGGGCTGAAAATTCTCTTCGTTCCTGTTGCTTATGGCCTGAAGGAGACGGCCAAGATATATGGCTACGGGATCAATTCCTCCATCACTAATCTGATCCCGGAGAAGGAAAAGCACCTCTGCTGTGTCCAGGTAATCCCGCAAAACTCGAATCTCTTCTTTTTGGGTTGAATTTTGATTCGGTCTTAGGCTTGAAATCGTGCCATGATAGGAGTCATAAGTGTGAAATAGACTGATTATAAACTGATATTGCATGCTTTACGTTTGATTTTTACTGTTTTTTAGGCTTATTGTTTGATTGATTGCGATTTTTGTGGTTTTGGCACGATGGGTGCAATTTTGGGGAAAATAGGTTCTACCCGTAGGTAGTAATGTCGCCGGTGACATGAGTGATGTCGCTAGCGGCATCAGACCTTGAAAAAAGGCCTAAGAAGGTCTGATGTCGCTTCTGTTTAAAGCGATGTCACCGACGACATCTTCCATGCCGCCAGCGGTATGGAGTGATGCCGCCGGTGACATCACTTCCAGTAGAAGTGACATCAGCAGCTTTCTATTAGGTTCTAGTGATGAGAAAATAAGTAGGACTTATCTATTTTGTTTCTGATTTTACAGCCACACGAGCTAACTTATACCGGAGGGATGGGCACCATCGGCGTATGGTGGCACCATATTTCTGAGAAGGACCCTAAGCTTGCGCTCACCATTAATGAGAGGGGATTCGCGGACTTGGCCCGAATCATGCCAATGCTAATGCCCAAGCTCTCCCATTCATCCGTGACAGTGCTTACCGAGAGGTGGTATGAAACCACCCACACTTTTCACTTCTTATTTGGGGAAGTGACCATTATGCCTTTTGATATCGTAGCTATAACCGAGCTTCCCTAGACGGATGAGGTCATTCATTTTAAGGCTTATATGGATAAATGCCATATTGAGAGGCCCGTGGTGAGGTGGGTGAAGGAGCTGTTCGGTTTGAAACCAATCTCTGGGCGGCTGTCTTATGGTGAGTTGCACCAACACTGGAACCGGGTAGATGTGGTGCCTGAGGATGAGAGAGAAGCTTGTGTCCGCTCCTTTGTGATCTCCTTGCTCACCGAACTATTTTTTACGATCTCGGGGAGCGAGATTAATTACAGGTTGATATCTCCTGTGAAGGACATGGCGGGCATCAGAAAGAAGAATTGGCCGAGGGCCATCTTAGCCCAGCTGTACCATGGGATGGATGTGGGAGCCCGAAAGAAGGTGAAGGCTCTTTGAATCTGCCATCTGCTACTCCAGGTATATCTTCTCAGAAGCATTTTTCTTGATTGTGCGCGTCTCATTTATTGTGGATGCTTTTCGAACTGATTGATTAATGTTTGTGCAGGCTTGGGCTTTTGAGCATCAAATCCTCCCACAGGTCGAGTTCATGAATACCGTGCCACTGGGCTCCTATTTTCTTGCCCATTGGTGCGGGGGTATTGGCGGCAAGGCCAAATACCCTACCAAGTACAGGGAGGCCTTGAGGAAAGTGTGGTTGAGCTTAGTATGCGATTTAGTCCTTTGTCTTTACACTTAGAACCAAACAAAAAGCATTTACGAACTTATATCGATTGTTTTGGTTAATTATTGGTGCAGCTTGTCCTAGACCCATTTGATGGGGTGGAGAACCTGACGGAGGTTGCGAGGGTTAGGAGAGAGGTGGACGATCGTCGGTTCATCATGGAGTGTCCTTTGTCCCTACAGTGGTATTTAGGTGAGCATGTCCGGGGCTAGAGGTTTATCCCAGTTGTGGATAGACTGGTGCCTGTCAATCCTCCCAAAGGCTTATGGTGGCCCCATTTGGTGATTACATCCAAGGTCGACCAAGTTGACTACATCGATAGGAACGGTCGAGTGATCCCTAGCGCCCCTGGCCTCTATAAGCAGCACCAGCAACCCCTTCTCCCCTTGTGTCCCTGCATCCATCGGAATGATACGATTGAGTATCATAATGAGCAAAGACTGGAGGAAGAGAGAAGATACCTCAAAGGTATTACGGATATCGAGGAGGAAGAAGATGAGGAGGAAGAGGAGGAGCTTGAAGGTGATGTTGGGATAGAGCCGAGGGGGAGGATGAGGCGGGGGCGGATGCCACTGGCGGGAGTGCGCCAATGTCCCAAGGGGGGCAGCGTTCTTTTGAGGTATGATTGCATTTATGTGCATTATTTGCAATTGTTTAGGGATGTTGTTGATGTGTCTTTTGTGTTTTTCAGGAACCCGTGAGAAAGAGAGGTCGGGATTACCAGAATGGGATGTGGTACTATGGTGTACCGGAGGGTATAAACTTTGTAGAGGGGGCGTCTGGTCAACCCGATGGAAACCCAATACCTGCTGATGAACTCTCAGGGCGAGTTCCTCCTTAGGAACATAGGCTCGAGCCGGTATGCTCCAATCTTTATGCCAGAAAACACCACTTATGTAAGGCCTGATAATTGCTTTCTTGTTCATCCTTGGATGCGGGTGCTTAATGATGTACTTTTTAGATTTTTCAGGTGGCGCGAAGCCATGTGGAGTAGCTTATAAAGAACAATTTTGCTCACTAGGATACGCTTATCGGGAAATTGCTCCTTATTCGGATACATTCCTTGTTTATGCCTATGCTAAAATAAGATAAGATACATGTATGGATGCTATGAATGATGTGCATTATTGATTTTTTTCCTTGGCTAGCAGGATTTCTTGGCCCTTTCTTTGTCAGATGCTGATGCAGCCCAGCGGAGATATGAGGAGGAGATTGCAAGACTCCGACATCATGTGAGTGAGCTTAAGGGTCAGCTGGCAGCTACCATTCAGGAACGGAGGAGCAAGCAAAATCTGGATCACGCGTACCTCGGTAGCACCAGTCGTAGGGGAGTCAAGATGTTCGTCGGTCGATGCCCGATTATTGCGGCCGAAGAGTCCAGTAGTGTCCCCGATGACTGAGGGAAGAGAAGAAGATGAGGATGAGGTTGGTGATTGGCTTGTAAGCCCCGAGGACATTTCATCCCGCCCGGCCGGCAGTGGCGGGCATGCCTAGCTTTATTTTTTCATTTCGCCTTTTTAGATTTTTGTTTGTACCCTTGATACATTGGGGTTGGAATAATTTGGATTTTTTGTTCGTTTTTGCTTTGGTGGTCCAGATATTCAGAATTTTTGAATGGTTTATACCTTCGGGCTTTTTACTTTGAATAAAATGGATTGCATTTGAACAGTCATTGGAAATGGGTTACGGGATTGTTTACAGGTTTTGTACAGGTCTATAATGAGGAAAAATGCTTTCGATGCCGTCAAAAAATTAACTCCATGCCGCTGGCGGCATGACCCATATCGCCCACACTCAACAACCTAAAATAATATATACAGGGCTATCTTAAAGCTCATATCGCCGGCGGCATCAGTTGATACCGTCCAATTTGATTCATATCGCCGGCGGCATCACTTACATCACCGGCGGCATTATTCATATTGCCGGCGGCATCATTCACATCGCCGGTGACATCACTCCTCCAAAAATCTAATTTCGGCCATTCTGTCAATTCCTATCATGGCAACCCATAATCAACAGCTGCGGGGTTTTTTGCAAAGTCTGAGGAACGCGAACTGGAAGATGGTTGAAAAATTTAGGCTTTAGGGGTTTTGATATGTCGCGCCGTGGCCCGTAAACCACCAGTTCCTTTAAGCGGTGCTCTCTTTTTGGGATCCAATGGATCACGTCTTCTGATTTTAATCTTTCAGGCTATGTCCCTTGCTTGAAGAGTTCCATGCTATTTTGGGGGTACCGTGTCATAAACGTGTGACCCTAGGGTTGCCAGAGTTTCATTTTAGCGCGGATGGAATTCCTTGAAGGTTATGGAACTTGGATTTTATGGACCCATTTCATTCCCGGATATCTGACAAACTAGGGTTTCAGCTCAGAGCAGCTTTAGAGTGGTGCCATAGGGCGCCCCTATCCCATCTTGCTTGGCCATCCATGGTGGCATTATTACTTATGGTGGAGTTTATATGTGGAGTTATCCCGATTGCTCCGCTGAGTCTAATTTCACTTATCAGCCCCCTGTCGATAGGGGCTTCTCCCATGGCTGTAGGGTTGGTCGATGTTTTGCTGAATATAGATGCCGCTTCTGTTGACCCATCACTTATCGGAGACCAGCTCATTTTACTGTAGGTACCTTTTATTTTTCTCAATTTTGCCATTTTATTTCTCTATCCTCACCTGGATTCGAATTACAGGTATGGTTGATGGAGAAACTGACGTTGCGGGAAGCACCACGAGGGAATCCGAAGAGGTACCTACCCGTTCATCTAAGGGAAAGTGGGCTTATGAGGGCCGATTTCGATCAGCTGACATATGATGATTGGGTGCCTATTTTGGGGCAGTATACCGATGCACAGGTTTAGTGGGTTAGTCTATGGTAGAGGATCCAGGACATGGTTGTAGAATCCTGGGGGGCTTGTGTTTAGCTGATAGGTCTGGAGAGATCTTCGTTCTACACCCCTTATCGGTTGTGCCGTCAGTACGACGAAAGGCAAAGGATCTCAATCAGGCTGCCCTATAAGTAGATCGGAATCTACAAGGCTAGGTGTGTCATCCATATTCGGGAAAAGTGGTCTAGGGAAGTCGTATTTGTGATTCTAGACTATGATCATGTGGACACCATAGAGACTGACATACATTATAGAGGATGGCTGGCTGAGATAAGATGCTTGACATCCCGTCGAAAGCGGCCGCGGGCCCGCCTCGAGGGGAGCGCACAGAGCAGGGGGAGGAGCCCCTCTTTTCTATGCCATCGAGGCAGATCTCTAGTTACTATAATGATGATGCAGGAAGCTCGATTTGAGATGCGCTTTTATCAGAACTATCGGACTCTTTTTTTTGCATCTGATATGGAATAAAATGAACCCCGCCCATAGCTTGCTAAAGTTGTCTTAATCCTGTGAATACAGGATTCACATAATCATAAGCATTTAGATTTCAACAATAGAGATACTTTCATTAATTGAGATAAAATAAAGTACATGATGTTTGGTTGACATTCCCATTAATTTAACTCCCGGTGCCAACTAGCCTAGATCAGTTTTCCAGAAGGCACTCGCTCTTTGCTCATATACCCTAACTTTTGCCTTGATCACCCTTTTCAGGTTTTCGATCTAGCAGGCTTGTCTCATCCCCTAATTTTTTCACGGCTGGTTTGCAGGATACCAATCATCGGGTGTCACCCTATTTTTTTTTTGCCTAATCATTAAAAGACCAAAAGGCGGGTAACTATCATGTATATATTTTTTTTAGTGTGCTACTTTTCCGATTTGTTTCTTTTAAATTAGATATGATAACGCTTAAGTCTGTCTTGGTTCATGGGATTCACAAACTCGTTCCTATCCATGTCCATAAGCTTAACTGTCCCTTTGCTAAGCATCTTCTTTATTACATATGGTCCTTCCCAGTTTGGCCTGAATTTACCCCTCGCATTAGTGGTAGAATGTTTTAGCTATTTAAGGACCAGATCACTAGCCTTCAGGGGGAACTTCTGATGTCTTACCCGACTGTTATATGCCCGAGCCATACGTTGCTGGTACATCTGGAGGTTGTCGAGGGCCTTTAACCTCTACTCATCCATCATGTTCAACTGTTTAAATCTCACCTAGGTCCATTCAGATTCTTTTAATTTAGCCTACAGAGTGACTCTTAAGGAGGCCACCTAAGTTTCAACTCGCAAGACCGCTTCCATCCCTGTAGACTATGGAGAACATAGTTTGGCCTGTCGGGGTGCGAATGCTGGTGTGATATCCCCAAATAGCAAAATGTAGCTTATCTGCCCAATCCCTATAGCCGGCTATCATCTTAGAGAGAATCATCTTCGTCGATTTATTAGCTTGCGGTCTGTATGGGGAAGATCTATGGTGCTCGATCCCGTATTTCTCAATTAGATAAGCAGTTGCTCCTTAAAATTAAAATTGTACCCCATTGTCCGAGACTATATGGTGTAGAAGTCCATACCGAGCGAAGATGTGCTTCCTTATGAACTTGGCCATCTGTTTGGTGGTGACATTGGTGAAGGATTCGGCTTTCACCCATTTCGAGAAATAATCTACTGCTACCACAACAAATCTATGGCCGTTTGTTGAAGAAGGATAGATTTCACCAATCATGTCTATCTCCCATGCCGAGAATGGCTAAGGGGTGGATAAATGATGGAGTTCGGTGGGCGGTAGATGCTGTATATCTCCGTAAACCTAGTATTAGTGGCATCGTTTGACCTGGGTGATGCAATCTGCTGTGAGAGTGAGACAAAAATACCCCAACTGTTAGATTTTCTTAACGAGAGCAAGACCGTTAATATGAGGGCCACAGTCACTGACATGGACTTGGGTCATCATGTTCTGGGCCTCGGAGTCAGTGAGGCAACAAAGAAGTAGGCCGTAGCTGGTATGCTTGAATAGATCATTATCCACAATACAAAACTGGATAGCGAGCCGCCATAGAGTGGTACGGTCTGAGTCAGAGGAACCTGCGGGATATTGGCCAGTCCGAAGGAATAGGATGATGTCAGAGTACCAACAAGGTTCGGTTGAGATGGCGAGGATCGGAGGAGCCGATTGAAGCTGGTATGGAATATTGGTGGACAACATAACCAATGGTCGTATAGCTTGCTACTGAGTTCCTTCCCATATGGACGCAAGAGTGGCGAGAGCATCAACCATTTAGTTCTCGGCCCGAGGGACATGTCGGTATAAGCATGAGGTAAATCTCTCAGACAATTCATGGATAGCCTCAATATAAGGACAGAGAGATTCCTCTTTAATTTCCCAATCTCTGACAACTTGAAGGATAAGTAAAGCCGAATCCCCGATGATAGAAATGCAGCGGGCCTGAACCTGAAGAAGAGCCTCAAGGCCAAACAGAAAAGCTTCATACTCAGCACCGTTGTTGGTGATAGTGAATTCTAAACGTTTGGATAATGGGATTATCTCATTATCTGGTGTGACGATGATGAACTCGAGACCTGCTCCCCAACGATTCACAGCAATGTCAAAGTACATTTTCCAGACATTGTCAAGGATTGTAACAAAGGCGAGCTGCTCATCAGGAAACTCTAAATTTTCCTTATAGTCAGAGCTGAGGGGTTGATTAGCTAGGAATTGAGCTACGGCCTGCCCTTTAATGACTTTCCGGGTCACATATTCAATGTCGAACTCAGACAGGAGAAGTAACCATCAGGATAATTTGTTGGCTAGAGTAGGGGGTTGACAAAGAAACTTTATTGGATCAATCTTGGCCACGGCTTGGATACGATAAGATTAGAAATAATGTCGCAGCTTCTTAGTGAGCCAAACTATGGTAGTGCAGGTCTTTTCCACAATCGAATATCGGTTTTCATAATCTAATAACTACTTGCTTAAGTAGTAGATGGTATGTTTACACTTATCAGCATATTCCTGGACAAGCATGGCCCCGACAGAAGTTTCCTCGTTAGCCAGATAAAGGATGAGTGGTCCTCCTGAGATGGGGGGTGTCAAAATGGGTGGATTAATAAGATACGCCTTGATTCTGTCAAATGCCACTTGGCAGTGATCGTTCCATACTACGGGTTGTTATTTTCTTAACAGCTTAAAGATGGGTTCGCAAACAGTAGTGAGGCGAGCAATGAATCGGCTAACATACTGCAAGGACCCTAAAAACGATCGGACTTCTTTCTCTGTCCTAGGTGGAGGCATATCCCTGATGGCTTTGGCTTTGTCTGGATCCATTTTGATTCCTTTTTAGATAATCACGTGCCCTAATAGTTTGCCGGAGGTGACCCCAAATACGCATTTCTTTGGATTTAGGCGGAGGTTATACTTTTCATTACTAGTGATGAACCTGTCAAGAATCACAGGGTGCTCTTCTCAAGCGGCGGACTTCACAATCATATCATCCATATACACTTTCACTTCTTTATAGATCATATCATGTAAGAGGGCAGTTATGGTATGCTAGTAAGTGGCCCCAACATTTTTTAACCCGAACGGCATTACCTTATCGCAATACACCCCTCGTTCAGTGATGAACGCTGTTTTGACTTTGTCGACAATATTAACTAGAATCTAATTATACCCTGAGAACTCATCCATGAACGAATACATAGCTGCCCTGGCGGCGCTATCAATCAGGACATCGATGTACGGGAGTGGGAAGTCGTCCTTCGGTGAGGTTTTATTGAGATCTCGAAAATCCACACAGACCCGTGCCCTACCATCCTTCTTCAGAACTGGGACGATGTTGGACAACTAAGTCGGGTATTCCACCACTTCAATGAATCGAGCTTCAATCAACCTTGAAACCTCTGCCTTAACCCAATCTACCCATTCTGGTCTCAACCGACGGAGTTTCTGCTTAACAGGCCAAAATTTAGGATTAGTTGGGATTCTGTGCCCGATAATTTGTCGATCAACCCTAGGCATGTCTTCGTATAACCAGGGAAAAGCGTTAACATGATCTTTAAGCACTTTTATGATCTCACTTTTTTCCTCTGGAGTTAAATCTTTAGAAATGGTCACCATTTTAGGATTGTCATCTGTTCTTAGGTTTATTTCACTTAATAATGTATCACTAATGCCAAAAACATTATGTATAGTGTTATGTGAATACATGGATCAATTAGGAGAGACATCAAACAAGTAAGCAGAATGAGAGTTATTCACTGCATTAAAAGCTTCGTAAGCAGCATTGTTCGTATCAAACACATCAGAAATATTAAGAATTATATAATCCATATCCTCCTGCAAAGGCGGAGGGGCTTCAGAAGCAATATCAACAGAAGGAGCATCCTCTGTATTGTCTATCAGCATGGCACTCAGGTTATGCTCTAGAGTAGTCTTTTGGGCAATGATGAGCGATGGCCCCCCGGACAGGTTAGCATTCTCGTTGAGAGCCCTAGCGAGCTTCCCTACTATTGCTATTATAGCATCTTCCTCTCTGGTTCCTCTACCCTTCCAACCTTTCTTTATTAGCAGTGTCGTAGCTTCAGTCATAGTTGCCACAGTATTTTTAATTTCTGGATCGATAGACTCTTCACTACTTCCCTCAGGCTCATCTTCGGGATGCATCTTACCTTTTCCCTTAGCCTCATTAGAAATAACATTGATAGGTGCATCAGGCTCAACGGGCTTGGGTTCAGCTGAAACTATCATACGATCGGTCTCAAAGTCGTAGACATCTTTAAAGATCTTAAAGCTGGGCCATATTTTTCTGCCATACTCGATCGGCTCAGGCTCTCCCCTATAAGGCCTCTTACCTTGGATTTCACAAATAGTGACCATATGGCCGTAGCAGGAGGGGACACAACAATAGGTTTTTCTAGGCTTATATCCCAATCCAGCTTGATGGGCAAGGACTTTTGGCTCTAATGCTTCGATAATTCCCTGCTAGTGTATTCCTCCACCTCTGACAGGTTTGTAACCATATTTCTTCATCAGTTTACCCATACCCGCATGTAGGTAGGTATGCCAAAGGGGAGGAGACTTCTGAGCTTTGCTAATCGTGGCAATCTGAAGGCCTTTTTCTAGATTAGCTTCGGCTTCCATAACAGCCATAACGGAGGTGAGATTGACCTCTATAGTCATCATTCTATCTTCATGAATAAGCTTGATTTTGTGGTGTAGTGTGGAGGGAACAACGCCCAAAGCGTGAAGCCATGGTCGGCCAAGCAATAGAGAATAGGTAATAGGAATGTCAAGTACAGTGAAGCGCACATTGCTTGCCATACCTTCTACAGTGACTTCCGCCTCAAAGGTCCCAATTATATTGCACTTTGAATCATCATACGCTCTAATAACAGTGCTGGATTTTGTAAGAATCTCCTTCGACAGTCCTGGATAAGGAAGGATTTTTAGAGGGCACAGATTTAGAGCGGAGCCATCATCCACCATGACATATGGGATAACCTTATCAAGGACTTGGATTCGGATGAATAAGGCCTTGTTGTGATCCCTGCCCTCAACTACAAGATCAAAATTGTCGAACACAATCTGTGGCCCTTTTCTCGGGGGAATTCCTTCCCCAACTGTGGCGCATATCTCAACGATCGAGGTGGCCGAATTAGCTTCTAAATTGAGGAATCATTTAATCAAGCCCTTACGATGCCCTTCGGAGTTGATTACCAGCTGCCAAATACTGTAACAGGCTTGGGTGTTTTTCAGCTGAGTAATGAGAGGGTCAACCTTGAGACTGGTCGGGACAGGTGGAGGTGTAGATGGGGGTCTCGCGGTAGTTCCGACCCTACCAGGAATTAGGTCTTTGCTTAAGCGGAGATACCAGTCTTCAGGCTGATATACGAGGCCACTTCGAGTAATGTTGAGAACATCATCGAGAAGACACTCTTAGTGGCCCGTGTTTTGAATAAATACTGTTGTTCCACAGAGTCCAAATCTGGGTTTTGCAGTACAAATTTATCCATGCTAAAGAGGTCATTTTGATCAACTTTGAATAGTTTGGGGCCTACAGCCTTGGTCTCTCGAACCCCTTCCTCATCACCTTCAGAGTAGTCCTCCTTCGAAATAAAGGAATCCATGCTGAATAGTGGTTTTTTCATTCTTTTTGTCACAAATGGTTTAGGCCTGTGGTTTTCTTGCTTCGACTAGTTTGGATCAACCTCCATTTCCTGGACAGAGTTGACCCCTAGGTTGGCTTGATTGATTAGATTAAAGACTGAGTAAGACGGGAGACCCGAACTGATGGCCATGATAGAGTTATTATTATCCGACCTCCGAGCAAGGAGATTGAAGATTATGGCTTCAGATAGATCGGACTGGACCATGCCAACCTTATCTCCAAAATTTGGTAAAGGATTATTTATAGTGCTCGGAGCTCTATCCGGCTCGGCGATCTTTGCTTCGCTAACTAAGCATTGAATTGCTGAGAGCAGGGCTTTGTAATTGTTGGTTTGGTGTTCTACCTGAATATGATAGTTACAGAAGTTTTTTTTATCCTTAAGTCTAGGTGGCTTGTATTCCTGAAGGCACTGTATAAAACCTGCTTCCCTCAAACGTTGGAAGATGACCCGCAGGGGCAGCTTATAAGGGTTAACTCAAACAAAGGGGGGGTGAGGAGTCAAATTGTGGCAACTGCTGTTGGAGCTGAGGTGATTGCGAGGGGCGCAGCAAGAGTTTAAGAAATAACTTGAACTGCAGTTGGTGCTTTAGGCTTAGCTAGCGCCAGGGCCAAGGGCTGCCTCATGCTCGATTTTCTTGGCTTTTTCAAATATAGCCTTATAGGACAGAAAAGAATCGGTAGCCATTTATTTGCGGAATAAGGGGAGAGACCCTTCGAGGAGTTTGACAATCATTTCCTCAAGGCTTAGCTTGGATTTTATTAAGACCTGGGTTGAAATCCATTGATTGAAGTATTGCTTAAAAGTTTCATTGGGCATTTGATGATCCCTCTTAAGATGTTGGAGGGTTGTTTCCATCGTAGTATTAAAACCATAATGTACTTTCAACGCCTCAAATAAAAGATTCCAGTCGGTGATATTATGTTACGGCAGGGTGTGATACCATTTGAGGGCAGGGCCCCGAAGGGAGCAAGGAAACATTTCAGCAAGAACCATATCACTTAACTTCTTCACACGCATTATTCTTTCATACATTATAATGTGAGAGGCAGGTGCTCCAGAGCCATCATAATAAGCCATACTCGGTATAGTAAAATTATCGGGGATCTAATCTTCGTCTCTTTCAGATTTCTTAGGGGTGATGAGGTGGTTGACATAACCTTGGATCTCGGGTGTCACACCCGGAGGTTGTGTGACATGGTCGCTGACCGGTTTATGAGGGATAGCTAGGGTTTTGGGTGTCGCACCTAGAGAATACGCGACCTGGTCGTTGATAGTTTAAGAAGCTATCACTTATCGGATAAAAAGCAGCTATCTCGGGTGTCATGCTCGGCGATTGTGTATCCTGGCCATTGAGTGTCGGAGGTAGCAGAGTGCGAATGGTCAATTGGCTGGCAAAAGGATTTTGGGGGTAAGTAGTGTCCTTGGGAGTTACAATAAACTGCGGAGGAGTGAAAGAGGGCAGTGGCTAAGAAGTTGGGTAATGGTGAGTAAATACCGGAGGGGTAGAACTTTGAGTGAAGGTTCTTGGATGAAAAGGCACAACTGATGGAACAGTCGAAGTTAATAGGAAAGCCGAAGCTTGCCCAAACTGGAACAGGCTCGCCATAGGCTGGGTTGATTGAAAAATAGGTGCAACAGGTCTTGTCCCTACTAGACTAGTCAATATTTGTACTGAACCATTCTGGGCTTGAATATTAGATGCCGATACTCGATCAGAATTTTTATCTTTGAGAGCTTGCTTAACGGCAGCCTGAACAGTGGTTTGGATAAAAGCCTGAAAAGCATCTGAATTTAGTAATTATGCCATAGCACTGGCAAAGTCGAAGCCAATCGGTGGCTGGGATCTCGTTCCCATGCTGGAAGTAGGATTAGAGGGTTGTTTCTTGGAAAAGACATGGCTGGTTGAGAAGGATTCCGGCTTAACTAAACTTGTTCCGAATCTGACTCCCCGCTGGAATCAATGTGTGGAATCTCTTCGACTTCCGTGGTGACAATCGAGGTGAGGGGGCGACGAATCAGGCGGTGTTCTATCCTCTTCCAAACTGGGGTGCGACAATCAGTCCGCCTCCTCCTAGCTGAAATGGTGGGCGGTGGATAAGATTATGAATGGGTTCGTGAGTGGTATAGATGGTATGCATGCCCTTTGTTGTCGTATGACTGCACATAGATGTGGTTAGAGATGATGCAACGTTTTATCCCTCCAACATACATGGGACATTTGTATCTCATGTCATATATAATGATATGTGGTGACACAACTGAGGTACAAGAGAAGTCCTATGTGCGTTGCTAAACTTCTTCCACAAGCAGAAGTAGTGAGGGTAAGTTGATTCCTTTCTGGCTCTTGCAGCCGATGCATGGGGGTGCATGATCACAGAGCATATAGCACGCAAATTGTCCCTCTTCCAACCTTATAACTCCCGCATAATGCCCCTTTGGAAGGATGGAGTTTGGCTTCTTCACCGATAATGGCGAAAGAAGCGCATCCCAATTATTTTATTTGTTCTGGTTACCCTAAGAGAATGATGTGCTAAGGCTTTTTCTAGCGCAGCTTTGGTATAGGGTTGTTGATGTAGAAGGTTCTCATTTACCTTGATTCCACGTTAGTCAACCACTCCCAAATAGGTGTGATTGTAGGAGTTTACGTGTTGGTTAAAACGAGTGATCCACCCACTAGGCATCCTCAATTCCAACAGGGCATGAGTGATACTTCGTGAGCTTCTCGGGGTAAAATGGGGCACCCAAAAGTTACTGAACTATCTACACGCGAAAGGATAAAACGTTATAAAAAAAGAGTGAAGTTTTAATCTGGCCAATAATTTCAATACATAATCAAAATCTTTTAAACTTTATGACAAGATAAGTTCAAGAGATCATCCCCAGCAGAGTCGCTACTGTGAGCGGACGACATTTTGCGTAAAGGCTACGGAGCCGGGCCGGTGGGCCGACCTCTATATATAACGGGAAGATGCGTGTGATGTGATTGGAAAATGGTTTTGCACATTTTTAAGTTTAAAAGAAATGAGATCGAAATCCCGTACTTACAATAGAGTTGCCACCCAGTTCAGCTTAATCGGGAAATTTTTGGTACGATCTTCCCACTAGGTGGTTGAACCATACCTTAAGTAGAGATTTCGAGTTCGGATGATGTTATCTATTTTTCATTAGGCCAAGTTAAGATACTTCATTCTTTCTTAATCGGGTTAATCCATCCTATTTATTTTTATTTTCAGTTATTTTGTTATTTTAGCGTTTATCAAGCAATTGAAATGATGGATAAAATATTTACAACCATTAAAAAATAAGCGCGGAAAATAAAATTATTACAAAGCTTCCAGGTCCTGTACATTTTTCTATACAATAAATAAAATACCTAAATGTCCGATTTATATCTACCTGCAGAAGATAGTTAGCACGGATATGACATATTTTATTTACCATATTATAAAGCCCGATTGGATGGCTAAAATGAGATTCGAACGACGTTTGTGGGAAATTTCGTTTTTAACCGAATTTTAGATTTGATCGTTGCTTTAATAGGATTATAAGTGAAAAATGCCACACGTTATGGGGTGCGGTCTGTTTTCGAAAGGTTTTGGACCTCCCTCGTTACACTATACATCCTAGTTTTGGACAATAAACTAATCTGGGAACAAATGAAAATAAAACTGCTGTCTAGAAAGTCATGCCGCCGACGACGCAAGTGATGCCGCTGGCGACATGGTTGATGTCGCTGGCGGCATGGATGATGCCGCCGGTGATATCAATGATGTCGCTGGTGACATCAGTATGCAGGCAGCTTACATGGCTTTCTAAGTACCATAAAGAAAGGGTCCCACAAGAAAGTGAAGTCTCTGGGAATGTGATACCACCGGCGGTATCAGTGACATCTCTGACCACATGGGTGATACCGCCGGCGACATCACATGTCTCTGCCGACCTCAATTTCTTGCAGCAGCAACAGGGAACAGTAAAAATTGATCGGGAACCCTAAAAATGAACATGAATTAACAAAAATCAACATAAATTAGTAATATTAATGCCAAAGAGCTACGAGACTCAGCATTTTTACCTCGGGGTCTTGAATCCACCTCTTCAAAAACTGAAAAGAAACGCCTCCGGGGAGCTTGTTACGATAATTTAGTAGTAAATTTAAGTGTTTCGGGTTTCAAAGTCCAAGTAAATTGGTTTTAACTACAGGATTTATTGATTTTAAGCTCATAATCAGAGAATTCAAAGAAGAAAATCCAGGAAAAAACGGATTAGAATCCCTTTTTTTCTGCATTATCTAATTCTTATCTCAATAGAATCTATTTTCTCATTCTAACATTAAACCTCTAACCTTAGGTGGTTCTCCCCCCATTTATTGCAGCTCAAGGTGTGTTTTTATAGGTGAAATGGGATGATTTTCAAGACCTTTTTTACTAATTCCGTTGAAAGTGACCAAAAGGCTGTCTGTGCAGGGACCCGCTTCGGGTCATGCCGCCGACGGTATGGATGATGCCGCCGGCGACATGATGATATCGCCGACGGTATGGCCGATGCCGCTAGTGGCATCAGCCTCCAGCATACCGACAGCCAGCGGGCCTAGGAGCCTAAAAAGTCGCAAAAAGTGGTTTAATAGTGGTGGAAAGGCATCTTTTTAATTTTTAATGATATTTTAATGGGTATTTTTTAATTTGGGTGTAAATCATCGGTTCAAGCTCTTACCGGACGCGTTATTGACCACGCCGAACTGGATTCTACCAAGTATAAAATTCGCGAGGAATATTATTTTGGTAATAAAAATTCTAAAGATAACTTTTATTTTGAGGCATTAAAATCGAATACACGTCAACATCGTCTCGTGAAAGGGACCGTAAAATTCCGTACTCACAACAACTAATCAATAAAATTATAAATAATTATACAATTAATTTTAGTTAACCACACAGCTAATTCAATTCTACTTTTTATGAATAAATAGGAGGTGGATCACATCGTTTTTTTATAATTAAAATTTTTTAAAGAAATTAGGTATTGAACTTAAAATTTTCTATAATTATATTAAAATAATGTATCAATTGAGTTACACCTAATTAATAGATCTCATGATTTTGTACTTGATGATTTCAAAAATTTATTTTTAACAAAGTTATTTTTGTTTTAATATATGAAAATTATTTTTGCGTCACAGAAAACGCCGTGAGATCATTTTCCTAACCATCATGAATACCAAATTCAGCTAGTTCCGTTAACTACTCTCCTAAAAAACGCGTGGAAATCAAGCTTTTGAACCACTGCCTAACACCTTACCTAGCGTGAGAAAACACGCTAAAGTTGCCATGAAAATAATAAGGAAGGAAATGAAAGGCGCGTTTTTTTAGTTCATCGAATCTTTACTCCAATTATATTTAAATTTAACCTAAATTTAACACCTAATTAAAATAAATAAGTCTCTTAATAAAAAAAATTTATATTAACTAAAACTCAAACTCAAATTCAAAATTTTATTTAAATAATACTAATTTGCATCCTCTTAATTACAGGAATAATTAATAAAACAAAAAAAATAAAGTAAAAGAAAGCGACACGTTTGGCATGTAAAAACACGCCGCTCGTGCCAATCGCATGAGAAAAAGATTTTTTCGAAATAGCGGAAAGATAAGTGAAGGGGTGGGCCCAATGGATACGAGGGACCCGCTTATATATTGTTGTTTTAAAATGTTGTAATAATTAATTTCTCAATGATAAAATTAAAAGTTGAGATGTCTGCTTCCAATCATAAACCATCAAGTCTTGGATTTGATGGTTGTCTGTCTGGCTTAACTGGCTTCGGCACTAATTATATGTTACTCAAGTTTTTAGATTTCATCTCACCCGTTTATTTATCGTTAGATTTAATCGCTACCGTTAGTTTGTCTTGACAAGTGGGTGACGTTTTCAGGTGAGATGTGGCCCATTTTATTAATGATATGAGATTGAGAACGGATTGATGAGATATGATCAATATTTTTAGATCAAATGAAATTTTTATAGATGAGATGTAGTAATTTATAAAACTAAATTTCAATCACTTTATATTTTCTCCAATTTTTAACTATCGCTTTGAATAAATTTATTAATATAAAAAAATATTAGTAAAGAGAATAAAAATATTAAAATATCTGTAATATTAATACTTATTTAAAAAGATAATTAATTTTTATTATTTCTTATCGTTTATAATGTTGTATTAAATAAAGGTAAAATAGGAAAGATGTTTAAACAATTACATTAAAATTTAAAAATGACACTTAAAAAATATTTGTTTCGATCCAAAGCAACAGTTAGAAAAAACGGAAGTACAATTGAATTAAAAAAGTTTAGATGCATTCAATAAATTTTTTATGGTTTCAAAGTTAATTTATTTTAATAACATCTATAATCAGACTTAAAATTTGATTAAAAACTATTTTGGTTCAATCGGTTAGATTGAATCAACCAGCCATTTTGATTGTTCTTAACCATTAGAAAACTGACTAGACCTACTTTGTATTTTAGCTTAGCCCAATTTGTCATGTTGGCAAGATTATGGGTTGGTCCTTAATCAATTCCACGAAAAACAGCTTAGGGCTACCCTATGCGTATAAATTTGAGATAAAAAAAAAATTATGAAGAGATCAAAATACTTCGGATTAACACAAGACAATTACTTAAACAAAAGCATGGTTTTGGTGTGTTGGCTTGTTCCCATTTTATATACATTGGGGACTTGTTTGATATATCTATTTGTGATTGTTGTTAGCTGTTTGAAGTTGGTTGTTGCAGTGTGTTGTGTAATGTTATCTATTTATAATTAAATATTTTATAAAATTATAATGTATTGTTATTGATAAAATGTAAAATAACATGTAAGAACATGATAATTAGATTAATTAATAAAATGAAATATTTATTAATAAATTATAATCCAATTAAGAGGTATTACGAGAGCAAAGATATTTTCTTTTTCACTTCAAGTACCATTAATTGTTCACCATAAACTATTAGAAAATTTATCTATTTGACAATTGATTTGAGGTTCACAAGTTTAACTGTAACAAGTAAAAGAACAAACTTTGCTTATCAACTAGTAAGATATTTAAATTATTGGCAATAGAAAAAATTAAATCTAAACATGGCAATGGTTATTATTTGGCAAAATGGCAGTTTTGTAAAAAAAAAACCCAAAATGTTATGTAGTTCGTGAAAATCCTGTTTTCCACCTAACACCAAAATGAAGATGTTCCGTAATTATCGTTTTACTCCCTCAATTATTATTTTACTCTCTCAATTTTTAAAAGTACGATGTTTTAGCTTTTTAAAATTTTTTTTAAAAGATTGACGTTTTGAAATTTAAATATATTTTTTATTATATTTTTTTAAATTTATATTTATATTAATTATGTCGAAGATAATTAATTATAAATAATAATTAAAAAAAAGAGAATTTTTATATAAAATATAAAGGATATTTATTTTAATAATTTTAATGATTCAATTAAACTGATAGTAGTAATTTTTTAGAAATAGAGGGAGTAATAATTTGGACTCCTGTTAGTAGTTCGTTCGCATTGAAAGCGTGTAGCATATATAGAGAGATAATTATTGATTAGATGAGGCAGATTCATGACTAATGGTGATATTAATGCGATGTATGATAATTGAAGGGGGCAAACAGTAAATGGTGGTTGGTTTAATAGTTTTCAATACTAAAAAAAGGTGTTTAGACTTTTAAATGATGTGAATTCTACTTTCTCATTAAAAGTTTGAAAAGATTATTATTTCCTCCCGATGATTTTTTTTGTTGAGAAAAGTTGGTTGGAAATAACGTCTTCTACCATACCTTTTTTACATTGAAATTCCACTCATATACTTCAATTACACATATGACTGAATATTTTTTTTGGAAGGCGCTAGGGTCGGTAAAAAAATCCTTATATTCCTTGTGTTATAGGATTTTTTTCTAAAATTAATAAAATATTAATTACACTGTTAAAATGATTTATTTTTATTTACATATTTACATTGAATTCTTTTATTCTTTTTATTTTTAAAAGTTTGACACTCTAACCGTTAAAATCAATTAAATATTTATTACGCTATTAAGATGATTAATTTATCCTTTATATTTTATATTAAAAATTTCTTTCTTAATTACTACTCATAATTAAATATCTCTCTCCTAATTAATAAAAGGGTAAATTAAAAAAAATATGACAAAAAATATATTAAAATTCTAAAACGTCAAACTTTTAAAAAAATAAAAAATTCAAAACGTCAAACTTTAAAAAATAAGGGAATGCTCTTTAATGTTCACTTATTATTTTATTAATTCATACTAATCTCTCTACAATTTAATATAAAAGTAATAATTAATAAAAAAATAAAATAATAAAAACTAAAAAATTAAAATAATAAAAGCTAAAAAAATAAAAAAAGAGAGGAAGGAATTAATGCTTACGAGGGACAAATTTTATATAATGAACTATTTAATATCCTTTATTTAAATACTTTATATATAAATAATTTATATATTATAATAATAAAAAATATTTATTTTATATATGTCAAATATTTAATAAAAAATATATTAAATATCAATCCCTCATTTATGAGGTACGTTAAAAGAGCAATTATAAGATTTACGGATCCATAATTTTGACGGATTTAAAGTTTATAAAATTCAAATTTTTTTAAAGTTATGTATTTTAATTAATTTTAATTATTTATTAAAATTTAATAATTTAAATTTTATTATACTGTAAATTTTATAAATTATTAAAATTAAATTTTTATTATTAAAATTTAATAAATAATTAAAATTAATTAAAATATATAACCTTAAAAAATTTTAACTTTAAGTTCCTTCTGGCAGAGTCAACAGTCAACAGAATAGCAGAGCAATTAAAAACTGGCCAATCAGTAGCAGGAAGAGAATGTAAAAAAAAAAAGGTTTTACCACAGTTAAGTTAAACTATGACCGAGTTAATTATCTAAACAATTATAAAATAAGGGTAAAATAGGAGTAAATTGAGAAAATAAAATATTAAAGTAAAAAAAAAGATGAGGGGAGGCAAAAGCCATGATTGACATAACTGGCCTCCTGACAACAAGTCATTATTGAATAACATAGCAATAGCACCCCCCCATTCTCTTTCTATTTAATCTCCTTGTACCTCCCCTTTCCTTCTCATTCCTCCCATTACCCCCCTCTCTCGCTAGACTCAACTCCATTGCTCTCTCTCTCTTTCTCTTAAGACTCATCAAAATAATTTCTTGTGAAGAAGAAAATAAGATGATGATCGGTAAAGAAGATTTAGGTCTCAGTTTAAGCTTGAATTTTCCTCAAACTTATCACTCTCTGCCTCAGATCAAACCTTCATGGCTTCACTCTTTCCCTTCTTCAGGTATTCCCTTTTTCAGATCTCACTTTCCCGAGAAACAAACGGATCCAAGCGTTACCGGATTAAATTTTAATTTCCTTTCTGTTTTTTTTACTTTCATTTTTTTTTGTTATTTTAATCAATCGTTTTCAGCTCGCTTTAATTATTTTCTTTTACAATAGATCCGTGCCGTTGTTAATTCGACTACTCTTTCTGATTTGTTTATCTGTTACATGCAGATCCGAATTCGGAATCCTGCCGACCCGAAACGAGATCGTTCCTCAGGGGAATCGATGTGAACAGCCTGCCGTCGACGGCGGATTGCGAAGAGGAGGCGGCTGTTTCCTCCCCAAACAGCACTCTATCCAGTGTGAGTGGAAAAAGAAACGAAAGAGAACCAAACGGAGAGGATAACGATGTAGACAGAGATTGTTCTCGCGGAATCAGCGATGAAGAAGACGGCGACACCTCAAGGAAGAAACTCCGGCTCTCTAAAGATCAGTCTGCTATTCTCGAAGAGAGCTTTAAGGAGCACAACACTCTCAATCCAGTAAGCTCTTTCTCCTTAATTCCATTTTGCCGTGGATAATTGGTTTCGAATTTTCCTGCGTTTTTCTCGGCAACCAAACAGAATAATCAGAAGGTTATTTGAGTAATTAACACTGATCAAATTACTAATTTGTTCTTACAGAAGCAAAAGATGGCATTGGCTAAACAGCTTGGGCTGCGACCAAGGCAAGTGGAAGTGTGGTTTCAGAACCGAAGGGCAAGGTGAGGAATTTTTAACAAAAATAAAAAATTTGAGAAATTTAATTTTCTGTTTGGATTGAGCAGCTTTTATTTATATAATAATAATAATAATTTTATTATAATTTTACAGGACAAAGTTGAAGCAAACAGAGGTTGACTGTGAGTTCTTGAAGAGATGCTGTGAGAATCTAACAGAAGAAAACAGGCGGTTGCAAAAAGAAGTTCAGGAACTGAGAGCATTGAAACTATCCCCTCAGTTCTACATGCAAATGACCCCACCCACAACCCTCACCATGTGCCCTTCATGTGAGCGTGTCGCGGTCCCACCCTCTTCATCACCAGCCGTTGATCCACGGACCATCAATCACATTCATCACAGGCCCATTCCCATCAACCCTTGGGCTCATCAGGGCCCACCACACTTTGATGCCCTTCGCCCTCGATCCTAAATAAAACAAATATATTTATCATTAAGTAATTAATCACCCGTGTCTTAATTAGACAAAAAAAGAAAGTTGGAAATATGATGTAAATGGAAGGGAAAATAGCTGTAATAGCGTAGCAAAGGGTTTCGTTGGTTTTGGTCAAAGTCTTTTTAGGTTGAAGTTATGGTGGTTGTAAGGTTTTGATATGGTGGGTCTTCCATGTTTTGCATTATTGACCCATCAATCTTCTTTTTATTCTAAAAGGTTGACATATTAGTTTAATCATTTTATTAATTTCATGTTAATCCTTCTTCTCCCCCTTCAATTTTTTAGAATGGGCAAATGGAAGAGGAGCTTGCAAGTAAATGTAAAGTTCTAATTAGTTTATGTTGTTCATTAACTATCATGTCAAGTTACGTTTATATAGTTTATATTATTCATTCTAATCTTAACTTGAGTTTTTTTTTTAGAGAAAAAGAATTAGAATTGTTAAGGAGACGAATTTGAGTATCCTTTAATAATGAGGCAATAATAAGTCAAAATAATTGTTTTGTTTAATAGAACTCGTGCTCAATTATAAAGGATATATTTCATAAAAAATAAAATAAAACAAAATATGAAGGATATAAAATTATGTAAAACTATGTAAATAAAAGCTTAATTCACTTTAAAATTACTTAGAAACCTATAATCAACATTCTCTTTGCTATTTTAACTATTTAAATCCTAAAATGAATATTAGGATCCAAGTAAAATTTATATATATTTTTTTTTATAAATTTAAGGAATATCCAACCATTCATCACATTTTGAATGAATGGCTAAGATTAATTATACAATTCCTAATAAAATTCTTCTCTCACTACTTTTCTCTCTATCTCTTTCTAACTTTATTTTAAAGTTATTTTAGAGAATCTTTTTCTGTTATATACACACTAAAAGCGATTCTTTTAAACTAACAAGAGATTCATTAAGACAAGTTCAACTAAATGATAGTAAGGTATTTATTGCACTGAAAAAGAGGGCTTTAGTTTGAGATATTTAACATTCTCGTATGGAAGAGGTTGATTTCTTTTATTCCCGACATTTATAAAATATTATCTATTTAATCGAATAATTAAAACTAATGAAAAATTTATTATACATCTAAAATAATTAATTTAACCTTTATATATTTATACCAAATTCTTTCTCTTCTTAATTACTCATTTATAATTTTAACAGTACATAATCTCTCTCCTAATCAATACAAGGGCAAATTAGAGAAAAAATTATATAAAATACATTGATAATTTAAATTGACAACTATAAAGAGAATTACTATAATGACTAAATAGATAATAATGATTAAAGATTAATTTACATAAATGAGTTATTGAATTTGAAATTGTGAAGAAATAAGAATGACTCGTTGTTTGTATGTATGTGTTCAACAAGTTGGATTTGGTGCGCTCAATATTATAAGAGGATATAATGAAAGTACTAAATTATGGATGAAGGTTGTAAATATCAGTGTTAGTTTAATTAAGGTCTAAAAAAACTAAAGTTGTGTTTTAAGAAATGGGAACAACTCCCTAGTTTAAGGGATTTATTTAAATAATATGCAATACACACGTTTAATAAATTGGGTTCCTTAATTTCTTGATTTGTGTTTCTTTGTCTTAGCTAGGTTTGAATTTTATTTTCTTTTAACTTTATTTTCTTAATGTTGCTAGTTGAATACATGTATAATGCTAATTGAACCACTAACTTAGGTTAGTTCAAGTGGTAAGCGGATTGAAATTATTTAAGTAAGATTTTAGGTTCGAACTTTATGAATGTAAAATATTTCCATCAAGAGACTCGCCCACCATAATCAGATACACAATCCAAATTGAATTTAAAGATTTTTTAAATAAAATTTTAGTGAACTAAATAAAAAAAAAATAATGGAAATGCATCAAAATTAGGTCCAAGTATTCAAAACCTAATTAAGAATTGTCCACTGATAATGTTGTTGGAGGGGCGAACTGGAAGGGATTTTATTTTCTTCTATGAAAAGTAAAAATGACTTATTGAATACGGTGGTGAAGATTTCAATTCAATTCAGCATTATTATCAATTTTTTTACAAATAAAAACAATATTTTTATAATAAATAAAAATAATATTAGCAGTATATTAGATAGTAATTATTAAAGTCTTTTATTTATTATATTATGATATCTCTTATTATTTGTAACTATATAATAATTATTATTATCAGTTAACATTTTTATCCATAATTATAACTCATTATTGATATAATTATAACTAGTGTAGTACTCATGCTATGAACAGATATGTCTTTCGTAATAAGTATATTAATGATAAATAAATTCAAACTTTAAAAATTCTATTTCATAGTACATATTTCATTTCGTTAAATTAGGCACTAACTGTATTATTCGACATGTCAAGTAGCGATATTATATATCTATTCCTATAAAACCAAAATAACGCACAAAAGTTTAAAATCAACATATATTTAAATTAAAAGTACAATTATTTTTTATAATTTTTGTGTTGATTCGTTTCAACTTCAAAGTATGTAAAATAGATATTTTGAATTCAGTTAAAAAAAGACTAACCTGTATGAATCCATTACGATAAATATTAAAGTATAAACTTTTTTTCTCGATAGCTTTTGTGCTTATCAAACTCGTGTAGTTTTTCAAACTCGACAAATATATATGCTTTCTTCTTCTGTATGGAATCTCTCTTCTGTTCTGATTTTTCAATTGCAGGTTCTAGCTCGTTACTCACATTATGCCCACGCTCTGGCTCACGAGGTGCATCCTGCAAAACTTTCCCACTTTCCAAAGTTACATAGTTCACAATTTCTCTAGAATTTACCTCAAACTGATATGGTAGACGTCCTTGGCACTCTAACTTGCTTAGAGAAGTTGCTATTTGAGAGACTTCAGTTTCCAAGATTTGGAATCTCGTATCAATAGCTTGTTGAAATTTCAAATTGTTAGGAATGAGAAGTTTCATAGCATCTTCAAGGGAGTTGCTTGAATTGTCTCTGTTCATGGGTCTTTGAGGTGGAAATTGACCTGAATTATCGAAATAGGATGGTCTAGGTGCATAACTGAAGTTCGTGTGATTCTTCCAACAAAGATTATACATGTTTCTCTCCTTCACAATGGATTGCTTCTTCACTGATAGATTCTCTATCAAACTGCAAATAATCTAATACTGAAAGATCAAGCCATTCAACAAAACAAAAAAAATTACAAAATTTAATAAACACTCCCTGGCAACGAGGCTAAAATTGGCGAGTATCGAATTCGCCAAGTTAAATTAACTTGCTAAATTTGCGTTAGTGGAAATAGGGTCAATCCCACAGGGAGTGAATAAACTTTGTAAAATTCGTCTTGTTGAATACAAACTGAAAAAAGTAAAGTATGGGGGTTTTGAAGGTTGGTTGTTTTGAAAAAAAAAGCAGTAGATATAAAATAAAATAATGAAAAACATTCAATCAAAGGCTGAAATTCATATTCCTGTTCTTATATTTGATCCTTGGTTCAAAGATTTTCTAAATCGAATTTGCTAAACCGATTATAGTTACCGAAGACGTTTCTAAATAACCAATTTTCCCTTAATTGTAAACTAGCCACGAGACTCTCAATGACTAATCCTAACTAAACCATAGTGCTTCAGAAAACGTTTCTTTAGTTTTAACTTGGTAATAGCATTATGAATTAGAAAAACCCGATTCAAGCCAATTTATCAAGACGCTTGACTCGTTTAAGCAAGATTGTTTATTCCTTAAGGCTGAGATACCTTAATTTGATACTTTACAAATTGATAGGACAATTGCGGATCAAACCAATTTGTATATCAATATTGAATTCATCCAATCGAAATAAATAGTCACTTTGAAAGAAGTAAATGAACCAAAATAACCTTTAGGAACCGAAATAAACAAATAGCAAAATAATAAAGAAAGATAAGAGAAATTAGACCTCACAAGTGAAGAAAATCGGGAATAGAATTCACCTTTAATTGAATTGAAAACTTAGCTCGACATGATGGAAGAACATAAAATGAAATAAATTAATCTATTCTACGCTTAATCTAATTGTGTGAATGAAAAGTGTCTCTAAAACAAATACTTCCTGCCCTCTAAATAGATACATAATTGATTGCAAGTCTCCCTCTAATTGATCTCTATCAATGTTTATCCTCAGAGTGTGGACTTCTTGCCACGTCAATGATTAATTAGGTGCTCTAAAAGTGAAATAAATGAAGTCCAATTCAGAGAAAACACTTGTTGCCATGTCATCCAGCTGAAAGTATTGCCGTTGTGGGTTACGTTGTGCCCATAACATGCGGTCACAACAACCTTACAGATTTATTTTAAATTATGTCATCAACGTGATTTGCTCCATTAAACAGCATAATCAGCGTTAAAGTCAAACTTTTCCACTTCTTAAGCTGCTTAAATTGATTGACACATATCTTTATCTCATTTGTAAGCATTATCTTCCAAATCAACCATTTTCCTAGCAAAATCATAAAATATCTACAAATAAATAGATATCTATAAAATAGTGGATAAATTAAGCACAAAACAAATGTAAAATAATACTTAAAATGCATATTAACAATTGTAAAAATTGACCACAATTTAAAAGTGTATAACAATAACTATAATTCACCCTAATTAATTATTTTCTTATAAAAAATAGTTATTGCTATTAATCATTATCATTTTTCTAAATCAAACCTATTCGAAAAATATATTAAAACCAATTTCCTAAATTTTCGATTGAAGAAGCATTGATTTTATATTGATTTAAATTTATGAAAAAATATCTAATTTAATAATTATTATAGACGGCAATAAAATCTGCTCATATATAGTATAAAATCAATTAAAGCAAAGAAAGCTATAATATGTCAATAAATAATTGAAAATGTTAGTAATAACATATCAAATATTCATATTGGTAAAAAAAGAATCAATTTATAAACAAAATTTCAAATAATTGGACAATAAGAACAAAAAAATTAAAATTTTAAAAAATATAACTCTATTGATTATAATCCTATTTAATAATTAATATGACTCTTTTTTCCTCATCAAATATTTTATTATTATTTTATTTTAATTTTATATTTTGATATTATTAAAATTATTATCAATATAACTGAAATATAATTGTTATTGTTTTTATATATAGATTTGTTATTTTGATTTTATTCATTAAAAAATAATTAATAATTTATTTTATATTTAGTTTCATTATTTATTATTCATGATAAGTAACATTAATTAGTAATATATATATGTAAAAGGTATAAGGATAAATTTATTTTAAAAGATATAAGAGTAAAAGATACCTTTAAAACTTTATTTTATATATATATATATATATATATTATTCTTTATTATTAAATTACTTAATATTGTGGTTATTATGAATTTTATAATTATTTTCTTTTAAAAAATAACTTCATTAAACTTATAATAATAATAATAAAAAAAAAAATTACATCCATCTTCATCCGTACGTAAATTTAAATATATAACTCCTAAAATTACATCTTTAAAATTCAATCACTATACTAAATTTTTACCGTGAATAATTATTTAAAGTTATTATTGTATTTATTATTATTATTATTATTATTATTATTTAATTGAATTCAAAATAAGGGAGGCTTATTCTTTAGTCTTCACAATCACAATGATGGCAAAGACTTTTCTACTCATAATTTGTCAACTTTTTAGATTTGACATGAGAAAGGATAAGATTTCATTAAAGATTCATGATTTAGGCGCTATCGTTTTCAAACTTACAATCTTTACATTTAATTTATTTCAGTTTTAATTATATTTCAATTTGAGTTCAGATATTACTAACAATATTATTTATCTTTATTAATAATTAGATGAAAGCTGTTATTTTATTTTTTTATAAAGTATAAGTTATTTTCATAATTATGGAATTGCTTAAAGTTCTATTTACATGTTGAATCATTTGGCTACATATTAATTGAAATTTCGTATATGGTAGAATGAAGAAATATTTATAGGAGACTTTTGCCTTTACATTACAGGGTTCCTTTGGGCCCTATTATAGCCCATTACTTTAAAATTTTATAGCACGAGATTCTCACTCAATAGTCAATACGAGTTGTTTGAAAAGGCAAACATTGTTTGAAAGGGAAATATGCATAACTACAGATTTTCATGTAGATATTTACCATTTTATATTCTAATAATTATTATATCCAAATGATTTTTTTACATTATGTTTTTACATTTTTTAATTTTTTCGGACACTGTTAATATTTATATGGGATTGTTATTTATCACTTTTTTTCCTTTAAAATGCCTTCATTATTAACAATTTTACTCTTAAAAAATCACTATTTATTTAATTTAACCATAAATTTAATCATTTTACTAATATTAATTAATGAGAAAATATAGGAAATTAATAAATATCCTATCTTATTTTTATTCTTTAGGTTGAATTGTTCTTTTCTTCTTATTTTTCTAATTTCTTATATAAAGCATTCTTTATTTATTTAACATTAATATTATTTTCTTACGTAAAATAGAAAATAGGAAATTAATCACCTCATTAATTTTGATGATTAAAATAATTATTGTATGAAATTATATTTTTTATATCATAAAAATCTGCTTCACAAACCCAATATAAATATATTCCTACATACTATTAATATATAAATTATTATTTAACTCTCTATCCCTCTCTCTCTCTATCTATCTCTCTCTCCCTCTATATATATATATATATATATATATATATATATATATTAATATCAACGATTTTCATATAATAAATTTTTATGACTTATATTTTAATTTTTTTATTATTCATGTAATATATTAAAACATAATTGATTTAATTTTTTATTAATAAAACATTTGAATATTAATAGAACATTTGAAAATTGAAAAAAATAGAAATAGAAATAGAATCATGTAATTATTTAATTTTTTATTAAAAAATTATTTAAAAAATTAAAAATTAAAATTTAAAAATATAGAAACAGAATCGGATAACTATTTAATTTTTCATTAAGAAAGCATTTAAAAATTAAAAAATAAAAACAGAATCGGATAATCATTTAATTTTTCATTAAGAAAATATTAAAAAAATTGGAAATAAAAAAATAGATACAAAATTAGATTTCATGGCCATTTTATTAATTTCTTAATTCTTATCTCCATTAATTAATAGAGATGGGATGGTAATATTAATGTTTAAAGTAAATGAGGGTGATTTTTTAAAGATAAAACTGAGAATAGTGAAGACTTTTTTAAAAAATAAAGGACGGTAAATAATAATTTAATATTTATATATATGGTATCTAAAATTTATACCGAAAACTATATCCACGTTGATAATATATATTTTACTTTTCAATTTGTTCGAAAGTTCCAAAGATATCTAAAAACCAACTATATAAGCTAACTATAAACTAATGGAAAGCTAGGAATAAGTCTTACAATTACCATCAAATCACTCTTCTTAACCATGTGATCTTATTTCATTTTAGAAATCTTTGGTATCACTTTTCTTGTTCAACGTTGTTGTCGAGCATGAAATCTTATGGTTCATGCTAATATTCTGCAAGCTCAATAACATTTGGATAGAATATGTTAAATATATTGGAAATGAAATTAATAAGGAATTCTTCATGCTAATATTCTGCAAGCTCAATAACATTTGGATACCAGTATAACAAATTTAACCTGTTCCAGATTGTGGTTACTAGACAATGAAAATATGCATCTGATTCCTGGCTTTTCTATTTTAAAGACTGAGAAAGTTAAGGGAAACTTTAATACATTTCCATAATTTCAGTGATATATAATTATGTGGAATTTTCATTATTTATTACTATAAAGTTAAGTGAAACTTTAATGAATTTCAATAAGTTTAATTATTTTTGGTAACATTCAATAAATTCAGTTTCGTTCAACCTTTAGAAGCTCGAGAGAATATGGCGTAATACTAATAATAATAATAATAATAATGACATTTGTTATTATTATTATTATTATTATTATTATTATTATTATTATTATTATTATTTCATACAACATGGAACTGAATATCCCGTTGACCTTTTTTATCGATGTTTTAAAAAGCGCTAGGTGCTAGTCGGGCAGCTGAGACTTCTAATGCCTAAAAAATGTCTGAGGGAGGCCTAGACGGGGATTTGGCAGATCCATATTTTTATTTTAATATTAATATATACATAAAAAATAAATTCAACTTAAAATATAAATTAAAATATTAAAAAACATTAAAAAACATAATTTAGATAATATTTTAAAAATCTTTAGGTGCTAGTCGCACAGTAGGGGGCCTCCATATATGTGGCATAGAACATATTATTTCTCGATTTGAGACTCAAAATAATAATTCTATTTTGAGAATACTTTAAATATACTTTAGATATACTGATTAAGCTACTTTTTATGGGTAAACAGAGTAAACTGTAATTATTATAGATATCGGTATTCTAAAAAATTGAATTTAGGTGGTGCATAACGGGAAAAAATAGGATTAATCGGTGTCTAGACGGCTATAAATGGTCAAATGCCTGATAGTGTCCTAGGCACGAAAAGTTAGGTTAAAAGCTTTAAAATAGCCCCTAGACGACCATACCGAGATTTTTAAAATAATATAGTATTGATTATATATTTTGGTTATGTTTTTGGACATTTAAGAAGATTATTTCTTCTTCACATGATAATTAACTTTGTCATATCATATGCATGGGTTATTCCTACTGTGAATTTTTTTTTTCACTCTTATTATTGGATTAAATTTTATTTCATTAATTCAATGTTGATAAAGGGCAAAATAACTTTAACTTTTTAAAAATAAAGTCATCACAACCTAAACCTGTATGCAATGTTTTTAATATCGTATCATACCGATCGGTTCGATCGGTTTTACTGTGAACCGGTCATGACTATGGTACAGTATGTGTAGATATCGGTTTTAATAGAAAACCGGAGAAAACAGGATTGAATCGGTAAAAAAAGGTAAACCGGCGTACTGGTTTAAACCGGTTTTCTCAAAATATTTTTGGCAACACATAAAAGTGTTGCTAAAGATATAGAAAAGTGTTGCTAAAGACTTAAAAGTGTTGCTAAAGACATAAAAAAGTGTTGCTAAAGAATTAAAAGCGTTGCTAAAGACTAAAAACGTTGCCAAAGACCTAAAAAACGTTGCCATAACCACTGAAAATCATAAATAATATATATTCTTGAAAAAATAAAAAACCGGTAAAATCACTAATAATACCGATAATATTAATTATACCGTATACCATTAGCCTCACCAATATATAACTCAGTACGATTTGATAACATTGCCTGTATGTATGCGTATGTGTGGGTCAGCTTGTCAGCTAAATTTGCCTTTCATATACCATATTGGGCTTCTTTTGACGGTCTTTAATGTTGGGGCCTTAAGGTTGGGTTTTACAATACACAAGAAAATATAGCAAAGCATTTGCATTTAAATCATAGATTTTTATATTTGACGTTCTTAGTTTATTTTTAATTCATTTCGTATTTTGCATTTATCACACATAATATTTATTTTTTTGAGAAGCGGCTTTTGTTTTCTCCTCAAATTGAGCATTTGTTTCAAAGTTTTCAGTAAGCGGTATTGTATATTTTAGGGCTTGTATGATTCGAGGAAATTCTATTTATAGAATAGAAATAAGTTTTTAAAAATGTATGGCAAGATGTTAAATACGACACATTATTCATCTAAAATCCGTCGACGCATGGAAAAGTTTTTCCTAATTTATATACATTTCACGGAAAAGCTATTCCTTTATCCGTGAGATGTATATAAATTAGGAAAAACTTTTTCGTGCGTTGACGGATTCTAGATAAATACTCTACTATATTTAACATCTTTTTATTTATTTTTATTTCTATTTCACGGAATAAGATTTCCGCGAGCCAAACGTGAACTTATAATTTTCTTACAGTTTTGATAAATTAATACAATTAAATGTTTTTAGATTTTTAGTCAAGTTTGTAAGCCTTATACATGGCCACAGTTCTGGAGCGGCCAGTTTCGATTTCTGAACCGCCGGTTTCGATTTGTAGTTTTCATGAACCTAAACCTAAATTTTATATAGGGTGCAATCGCCGGTTCCGGTTTTGATTTGGAATTGCCGGTTTTGATTCCGGTTTTGGTTTAGGCAAGGTTTTGACCCGATTCAAGTACGGTTCCGGTTCCTGTTCAAACCTTTATATATGTTAGATATTTAATTTTAGACATTTAAGTTTTAATTAATGTTAACTTTATAAATTTGGTTTTGGTTTATGTTAACATTAATATATATTACAAAAGAATATATTTTCTTAAATATATTAAAAAACATATATTTCTTATTTTAATTAATATAAAAATTAATTAAATTTAAATATCCGGTTCGAACAGCTGGTTCATCCCGGTTCTCCGATTTATACTTCTATAAACCTAAACCTTATCTACCTTTGAACCACCGGTTCCAGTTCCAATTTCAGTCCGATTTAATCCAGTTTTGACTAAATTTTGACCGATTCGGTTTGATCCAATTCAGTCGGTTCCGGTTTAATTTGAGCATTTCATATGTTTTGAAAATGTTATAACAACTTATATTCTAATATAACAGCAACAACAGATGTAATAATTTTTTTATAGTTTACTTAACTATAGTTCTTACATTTTCATTTATGTTTGTACCTATACATGTGTATCAACTTTGCAAATTATATAACAACAATTTTTTCCTATAACATGAGTACATTTATAATCAACTTATAACTTTTCTATAGTTTACTTATAATTATGTCAACATGAATGTAGTTATGTTATATATAGTAAATTGTTTACATTTTCAATTTTGTTTCTTAACTATAGGAGTGTGAGGAAAAATTATATGGTATATGACAAGCACCGTCATGTACCATAACTTTATCTGAAATATTTAATGAACTCATCAATTATATTTATAATTAATATAAGTAAAGGAAACCAAATATTTTTCTTATCTTTCCTAAATATAGTTTATATTATTTTCTTATATGCATTTATTTTCTATATTCTTCCCAATTTCTTTTTTAATTATTTATTTTAAAATTAAATTTTACATAATTTTTTCTTTTCAAAATTATACTATTTTATTTATTCAACAATTATTTAATTTGAAACATAAACCCTATACCTTTTTTAAAATTAATTATGATTAAACTCAACTCCTAGACCTTTACAGTCAATAGAAATCTTAAATATTTAACAATGTAATATATTTCTCTTTTCTTTTCATAATTTTATTATTTTTTTATATTTTTTACAAAATTCACACTAATATACAACACAAACTCCAAACTTTAACCTTTTACTTAATTATGACACATATTTTTTTTACTTTTTTTAATTTATTCTTATGATTTCAAATACCAATATTTAAATATTTTAGCACAGTTTGATCAAACTATGCTAAAATATTTAAATATTGACTGTGCTAAAATATTTAAATATTGGTATTTGAAATCATAACAATAAACTAAAAAAATTAAAACAATATGTGTTATATATTAAGATAAATGATTTAATATTAGGAGTTTCTGTTGCATGTTAGGTTAATTTTGTAAAAATATTGTTAAAATTAATTAATGTGCGAAAAGAAAATAAACATATATTACATTGGTAAAAATTTAGGACTTTTATTGGCTTTAGGATTTGAGTTTATAAATAATTAAAATTATAATAAAGGTTTAGGGGTATATGTTTCAATATTGTATAACATGAAATAGTATAATTTTGAAAAGAAAAAAAATAAGTAGGTAAAATTAAATTTGGATAAATTAAATAAAAAATAAATTAAGAAGAAAATATATATTAGAAATGCATATAAGGTAAGAATAAAAAAATTATCTAGGAAAATAAGAAAATGATTTTTTTCCTTTACATTTATTATTTATAAATATTATTATTGAGTTCATTAAATTATTTGAATGCTTTTTAGATTAAATTAGAGTTAATTAATAAGTTATTAAATATTTTTGGATAAACTCACACGTCATGTACTGTATAATCATTCCGAGTGTGAGTAGTTCTGGATATAATATAGCATGATATGTTCAAATATAAAACAACATGTCTTATAGTTTTATTGTAGTTTACTAATTATTATGTCAAATTGATATAGTTATGCTAATGTTAGAAATAACTGGTCCGCCCGTGAGTGGGTTAATCGGGTCAAAGGATTCAATTTAATTGGTCAATTGGGCTTAATTAAAAACTAGTTAAGTTAAGGGACTTAATTGAATTATTTTAGGACCTAATTGAAAGAACTTTTTCCATAAGTGCCTAATGGACATTTTCCATTTTCCACCTCTATAAATAGACATTCTTAGAAACATTTTTAGAGATGAAAAATTCATTTTTCTCTCTTTGAGTTTCTTCCTACGAAGAAGAAATCCCGCACAATCGATCGCTATTGATCTTCTATATCTTGCAGAAGTTGTGAACAATGACTTAATCCTGACATACCATGAGTTAGTCAACGACTTAGTATACATACGGTTTCAATGCGGAGTTCTTCGATCTCAAGCACAGAAAAGGTAAGTATTCAAATCCATTTCTTTACAATTTCCTAACTGCTTTTAGTTAAATTTGTAATACGTATTAGTTAAATATAAGTTTATAACCATATGAAAACTAGTTAACTATAAAATGACACCTGTACAATAATATAATTGAAAAGTAATAGAAAACAATATATCGATACATATATAAATCTAAAGATAAAACTAACAAAAAAAAATCTAAAGCTACATCACAAAAATATTTTATTTGAGATAAAAATGCAAAATAAGAGAAAAATATAAAAAATAAAAGCACATGAATAAGAATTAGTCATATGACGTGGTAAAAGGCTTAATCTAGCGGTTGAGCCTTAAAATTGTGATTTTAGATATCGCAGGTTCAAGTCCACATTTGGGCGGGGTGAGATAAAATTTTCCTTTGTTATATATGAGGCAAATTAAAAAAAAAGAATTATTCATATGAGAAACATCTTTTTGAAATTGAATTGCTCCGCGTCGCCCCCAAGGTTTACTTTTTTGCCATTTCCATTAAAAACCATCAAAAAAACCCCATTAACTCCCAAACATCATTAATGCAAAATTAAACTTTTAAATTTAAAATTATCTCAACTTATCTTATTAACCCATTTCAAAATTCAACTTCTAAATTTCAATTTATCCTAACTCATCTTATTAACTCATCAATAAATATATTAATTCAAAAATTTCAACTTCTAAATTCCAAAAATTCTACATAACATCTGATAAATTTCACTTTTTGGCTCAATCGAGTTCAATGGACGGACAATGTAACAAATCATCGATTCGGATAACTAATTTTTGTTGTTTTAGAAATTTTTATCTTCTGAAAATACATGTGGGCGTCCTACTGAAATGCCTGCGGTCAATGGTGGCCGTCCATGGTGAACGACCACCGTGAGTGGCAGGCGTCCACCATGGACGCCCACCATATGGTAGGCGTCCATGGTGGACGCCCACAATCACATGTGAGCCTCCCAATTGGACACCAGCATGCTATTATTTGAATGGCATGCAGGCGTCCACTTGAAAAGCCCACATGTGATGTGGGCGTCCACCTTGGACGACTGCTATGAATGGTGGGCATCCACGGTGGACTCCTCCTACTCACGTTGGCTGTCTATCGTGGACAACCGCTTGAAAATGGCCGGCGTCCAAGGTGGACGCCTGAAATATATTATGACTGATCGGTTGGAAAATTCAGCCGGTCAATCCCGAAAAATTATAATTTGAAAAAAATTTAATTTAAAAAAAAAATTAGTTTAAGTTTAAGATTAAAGAAAAAAATTAAAATCTAAAATTAAAATTAAAAATGTATTAAAGTGCGAATATATCCTTTTACCGCGCCAAGCAAAGTAAAATTGGGGAACCACTCTAATACCCTTCTGAAATTGAAACTTCAAAATGTAGTATATATAATATAGGTAGATGGTTTGAACCAAAGTAATGGCCCATAAACTGAATAGTTACGTAAATTCTCCGTTCATATTCTTCTTTCAACTTACACCATGCAATTGATCTTGATTCTTGAGTTTTTTTTAAGAGACCTTGAATTTAATTAACAGGCTGCAGATATTAAAAAATATAGGTGAGAATCAGCCCTTAAACGAGAGTCTGACATGAAGAAAGAAGTAGAACAATGCATATAGATAATGACCTAATGCACGCACCACTGGCAGCATTACACCGTTTTACATAGTAATCAGCCTTGAAAGAACTTTGAATTTTGATATAAATTATCTCGCAATGATGATTTGGTTTAAAATCACAAAAGTGAACCTATGAATTAATAATTACTAGGTGTTGCATTTCATTGACAAGTTTATGATACGTTTTTTTTATACATTTTATTGTATTAGATTGCATAACAAGTTACATTAGCGATTAGTGTATATTTGTAGATATATTGTCTAAAACGTTTTTGATGCATTGTTCTATAAATGTCATGCATTTCGAATTCATTTTTGCTAAAAAGAAAGAGGAAAATTCAAAAAAAAAAAATATACATGTTAAAGTCGTTTTAAAGATGATAAAGAAGAATTTGTTGAATTTAAGGGGTGTGATTAAGTGAAAAATACTCATTTATCCTTAACTAAAGGTCATGGGATCGATCCATGACTTTGGGTATAGAGCGGTGGAAACCCTTGATTTTACTAAATAAAAAAAATCTACAATTTGAGAAATAAATAAAAAAAAATAGCGTTTAAAACTCAATCTTAAGATTGTATTTGGTGATTTTTTTTTGTTCTTTTTTTACCAATTGGTACGGGAGCTGGCCTCATTCAAATTTTAAAAAACGTAAGCTATATGAGGTTCATCTTGCATCAAATCAGTCTCCATTATTTCTATGCCCACATCACAATTCACATACATTACATTCCATTTCCTAATGTGAGGTCTTGCTTTATTGCCATAGCAGAATTGTGGGTGGTGATGGATGAGCTAGGCTTGGCTTGAGATGGTGAATTTCAAAAAGTTACGGTAGAATTAGTAACCCCTTATCCTACAACACAATTCAATCGGATGCTATAGAATCTAATAATTGTTAGCCTTAGTGAGGAGATTAAGGATGTGGTGATCAAATGGTACAATTTCTCTAAATCATGTATATCGAGATGGAAAAAGATGTGCTGATCAAATGGTACGCTTTCAATTGGACAACACTTTCTTGCGAAGCCGACTCCACAATTCTATTGGCTGTTGTGTCGTTTTAGAACTTTCCCCTTTTCGTAAAAGAAGTGGTGTAGATGAAAAATTGCCAAAAGTAAGTATTTTAGAAATTATTCATTCTTTGGAGCATGAGTTTGAGAGAATGAGTAAGGGATTTGTATAAGTTAACCATATTGTAGTATGATTTGGCAGAGTAGAAAGGACTGAGATGGAATGATTTATTCAATTCCATTGCACAAACCAAAAGTTAGATTTTTGGTTGATGATTTTGGGTACATTTCTTATACCCTAACTTTTATAGTAAGCTCAACGGAAAAAAATGGAGCATACTGGGAGACAATTGTCGTAAAACATGATAACGGCATTGGATAGCACTATAACAGGGGATTTTATACCATAATCCGGAAGTATGCTCCCTGCTTCAATGTATAAGTGACAAATGTCTCAAAAATAAATAAAATAATAAAAAGGAGTAGAAAATCCCGTGTAACAGGGATTTTATGAGATTGCTGGGCCAGAATCAAATTCACCCTAGTAATAAAATCTTTTCAGTCCGAAATGCAACCCATATAAGGACAGAAAAGAAACCATTTCCCAATTACAAGTTGCCGTTCAGATTAAAGTAAACCAAGCAATAATTCTTGTATGTATACCCAATTATCACATTATGCTCTAAGTTTTTAAACCTTCTAATTAAAAACTACAACCAAAAGTGTAATTAATTTCAAATTACCTTGCAATCTTTATATTAATCTGTCCAGTTGATCTCTTGATAGACTCTATTCTCTGAAGCCTTATTTGCTCTCTAAATTTTGCTATGAATTCATCCGCCTTCTTGTCAACGTCCGGCCCCGCCGCGTCACTTCCGGCGCCGCCGCAGCTACTCTGTTCACCTGAACAAGGAACTGAAACAAAAGAATCCGTTGCTTCAATTTCATCGTCTTCTTCTTCTTCATCATCTTCTGTTTCCGTTTCCAAAACTAGTTTCTCCACAGTCTCTTCCTTCTCTTCCCTTGGAAACTCCATGAACGTTGGCTGCGGCATGAAACTAACTCTGTCTCGATTCGCCTTCAACGATTGATCAAATTCTTTGCCGCCGGGGTAAGTCTCGTTGCTTCTGCTTGTTCTAACTGATTTTGGCATCTGCGGAGTGAAAACCTCGTCGTGGATTATAGGTTTCGTTGTTTTTAGTTTTCGAATTAGGTGCGGCGGAGTTGGCGGCGGAGGCGGTGGTGGTGGAGGAGGAGGTGATCGGAAAATGTTCTTCTTCCTCACAAAATCCTCTGCGGATTTTCCTCGTGTCTCAGTTGAAAGCTTTTTCGGCGAAGAGATTGTTGAATCGGATCGTGATAATGGAGTCGATTGGGCCTTAAAAGACTTATTGGATTCCGATTTCTCCATGGAAGAAGACGGCTGAGAATACAGAGGACTATTAGGTTCCTGTTTGGTTTCCTTGAATTCAATTCTTCCAGATCTCGATCGCCATGGAATTGGAGAAGGAAGCACCACATTATTCTCCTCCAAATCGGCCGAAACTCGTTTGGATTTCAAGTCAGAAATCGGATTAGCAGATACACCAGAAGATTCTCCGCGAATTTCATCCGATTCCGCTTCGAAAACACGCGATTTCAAGCTCCTAACAGGCAACAGGAGCGGTTTCTCCCCAACTCTAGAACAGTTACTTCTCTGCTGTTCATGATCAGCTACAACAGCCACAGGCTCATTCCTGTGGTACTGATTATTCCATGTTTGCACAGTACTGATTCCATCAGACCTTTGCGGGGCATCTCCTTCATCATCGAAAACTGAAGGTACCTGAAGAAACCTAGAGACGTAGGATTGAGCATTATCAAACTTGGAGGAGCTGTGGTGGCTGTTTGCGATGTTATCTTTTTCCGAATCATCGTTTCGTCGGCTGAAAAGGCCGTAGGAAACAGCAATACCGACGAAAACAAGGTGGAGAAACTCCCAGCCTCTGGTGTTGAGTGTTTGGTTGATGAATTCAGGGGGCTGAGAGGGGAAAATTGGGAGGATAACACAAAAGATGGTGACAAGAAGAGCTTTGTAAAGGAAATGAGAGTAGAACTTAGTTGGATTGTTATGGGGATGGAATTTGGTGGAATCTGCCATTGAAGAAGGAAGAAAGGAGCTTAAGATGGATTGCTTTGTTGATTATAAGAAAATGAAGATGAAGAAGACTTGGGGATTAAGGAAAAAAAAAGGAAGAGGAAAAGGAAAAAAAGTGGGAGGGGAGAAGAAGATGAGCATAAATATGCTTTTTTATAATTAACGGTTAACAATGGAGTGATCCTTTGCTTTATTCTTCTCTTATTTAGAGGATAGATTTATGTTGAGTCATTGCGTACTTTTGGTCGGTTTATGTTATTAGCATAAACAATGACAATAGTGAGAGTTCAACTACACTAAATGAACAAGTTTACAACCACTAGTTTACAACCACTAGCCGCAGCCGCTTAGAAATTTTAAATTATGCGGGATTATCTGGATTCAAATTTTATAACTAATAAAATTGATAAAAATACCTTATATTATTTATAAAAATAAGTTTACTTTATAATTATATTAAATTTATTAAAACTCAATTGCAATAAAAAGAAGTTTGAATGTGAATGATGCTTTTGAGTTAATATCATCGATTAGGGACTTGTTGGCTGGCGAATGGAAAGTTCAAGTGAAGCATATATAAAGAGAAGGGAAAAGAGTTGTAGATAGAATGACCGATCTTGCGGCGTCTCTTCCACTTGGTGGTCACACGTTTCACCACGCCCCACAAGGCGTTTTGCCCCTTATTATGGAAGATGATGCGGGAGTCTCTTTCTCTCGCCTTGTAACGTCCTAGCCTTATAGCTCTCTCTTTTTTATCCAAAAAAAAAGAAAGAAGTCAGATATTATATTGGAATTGAAGTTCTCAAAAATTGGATTGGATATCAACCGATAATTTTAATTAATTATTGGTTACCTCTAGAGTTTTCGGATCTGAATTCCACCAGGTGTGAATGGAAAATTTTCTCTACTACTTCTTTTTTAAAATTAATGAAATTTTAAAGAGGCTAGGTATTGAGCCTAGGACCTCCCACGACTTTTATAAAATAGTATACTAATTGAGTTACATCCAACTGCTCTCTACTGCTAAAATTATTATATCTCGATAGAATAAGTTTTGGTCTTTCCACATTTCTGAATTTAGAGATGTTCTGATTTGTGAACCTGAATGATGTTTTGGGATGTGAGATAAAAAGCTCTGTTTTTTACTTGAAATTAGAAAATTACATTTTGTAAGCTCATATGTACGATTATAAATTTATTTTAAAATAAATTTAATTTAACTTAATTTGGTTTACGGAATTCTAATAAATTATACCCCTTCTATATTTTTTTATTTATAATTTTATAAATTTTACGCTTTTTAATAAATTTATTTATTAAGGATATAAAAATATTAATTTATTCTTGTATCTTAAATTAATGCCTTAATTTTTCAACTCAAGTGCAATTAATACTAAAGACGTAGTTGGAAGAATAATAAAAAAAATGCTCCCTCCGGTTTTTTACCTATTGCTTTTGAGCTAAGTAAATTTTTTTGAACAAGTGTTACTTTCAATTTCCAATGCAATTGTTTGAGCATCTTTCCTATTTTGCCCTTATTTAATGTAACATTGAAAATGATAAAAGATAACAAAGGCCAATCATCTTTTCAAACAATTATTTGTGTTAGGGTTATTTTAATATTTTTATTCTCTTAATTATTTTTTTTTTGATATTGATAAACTTATCAAAAGTAACAGTTAAAAAAAGAGGAAATACTTAAAAAAGTGTAAATAATAAATAATTTAATAATTTAACTATAGGCTAAAATATCTATTTTAAAAAGATGAAGGTAGTAACTGATTACAAAAGTAAATTCTTGAAGAAAAAAGAAGAAATTGTATTTGAAAAAGAAAGAAAGAGAAGATCGAGAAACTACGAATAAAAGGGTGTGCAAATTGTTATCTAATGACTCGGATTTATGCATTTACATGCCTCTTTTATCACCTTTAATATCTGGATTTACATGTACATTTAAGAAAAGCGGATTCAAATCTACCTAAATTAGTATTTCCTTTTATATTTCTCATTTAATTATTGATACGTATTTTTTTATTATTTTTTAATTTTTTTTCAGTTTATCTCTCATGTAAATATAATACGTGTCAAATGATGAATAGAGAGATATGAAAGAGGACACTAATTAAGAATAATAATAAAAAAATATATGTGATTTTCATTATTGAGTAAGATAATGACACATCTCCTTTAGAAATTCTTTTTTTAGTAAAACTAGTTGGAACTCTTACTCATTGGTTTTGCTAACAGTTCACCCTAATTTTGTTCCTCATTTCTCAAGTTCAACTTAAATTTCATGAATATTTATTTCTTTATTTGATTTATGAGTTGAAAAAGAAGAACATATGAAAAGATATTTAAAACAATCTATAAAATATAACTCGATTTATAAAATATGCTCATTATATGAGAGGATACGGATATTCAACTTTCACTAAATGAATTTTATAGAGAAGTGAAGACTCTTAATTATGATTAAGTCTGAAATAATATATATGATGTCAGTAAAAAAAATGATTGATTGTAAGTAAAATGAGATAAATTTAAAAAAAATAAGAAAACAAAAAACATTAAAAGTAGAAGAATAAGATTAAAAAAATAAGCATGAACCAATGATGATCGTTGTACGGTTTTAAACTTTTAAATACCGCTAAATCCATTTTTCTTCCACTTTTCTCTCTTAAAAAACTAAAGTTCTAGCCGTCATTGATTTAAAAACTTTCGCTTCCTTCATCTATACGTTTATTTATTAGGGAGGGAGGAAGAAAAAGTCTAATTATGCTTTTTTTTTCTCATATCCTTTTTTTTATTTTACTTTTTTTGTTATTTTTAATTTTAGTATTTTTTGTGAAAATAATCTGCATGAACTATGTTTTATTGTCCACAAAATTATCTTTTTCAAACATGAATCTTTTACTACACATCTCAATTTTGATAGTTTTGCAACTAGGTTGGACTTCAATCAGCGTTTAGACAAGATACCTGTTAATCTTTTATAGTATACATCTAGATCTATCCATGTACAACAAGAATGTTTTAGATATTCGAGATCATTAATTATGGGTTAAAAATTTTGGTTGCAGCGTTTTATCTTTTGTTTTCAGATTAAGTTTTGTCTAAGGATATGTTTGTCTTGCGGCAATAACACGTTTAGTTTGTTTATGTTTAGTTATGTTATATCCGATGTTTTAATTCCGGTTAACTATTTCTCGTATTTTTAGACTAGTCTAGGCACGATTGTTAGATTGAGTAGTTGATTCTTCAGCATGTAGAGAGATTTATTTTATGTTTTTTCACCATTAATTAGGGTTGTAATTGCTTCTAGTTTCATATTATAGACGATATGATTCAGTAAAAAAACCTTCAAATACCGCTAAGATGGAAGTAATGAAAATAAATAAAAAATATTGTATTTGGATTCTCTAAAGTTATGAATTGGTAAAGTTATATATTTAGGAGAATCTCAATTAGCCATTGAGTTTTAATGGTGTAAATTATCTAAATCATTAAAACTCAATGAATGATTAAGATGGATTAAAATGTACAACTTTACTTATTTATAAATTTAGAGAATTCAAATCCAAAAATAATAATGTTTTATCGGATGAAAAAGGAATATAAGAGCTAGATTATATGGATTAAGTGGACACATTGAACTGGAAATAAGGGCAAAATTAATACTAATAATTCAAGACACTCAGTGTCAGATATTAACAGAATTCATAATTCTGAAAATAATAATTTAAGACATTCAATGTCAGATATTAACAGAATTAATAATTCTGAAAATTCATCTAAAGAGTCAGATAGAGAATCTGAACTCATTACTGATAGGGTTAATAGAATCCGTGTTGATAATAACAACATAGCTTCAGGAGTTTATGAAATTCCGGCAGAAATGACTGCCAGTGAAATGAATTTTACTATATGATGGTAAAACCAAAAATTGATTTCAGTCCTGATTCACAGGCCAGAAAGGAAATCCAAATGGATTTCCAGAAAGATCATTGAAAACCATTTAGGACATGGTTTTTTAGTAATTTTACTAAAGAAGAAAGAAATAACTTTCAATAAGAATTTTATGAGGAATTAACTCATAAAAATATTAAAATATCTTTTATTTATTAGTTTATAGCCAATCATGTAGAAAAATTTATTTCAGTCATTGAAAGGGATTTCAAAAATCCAATAGGAGAAACTATTAAACAAGTTTTTTCCCCTGTATATCCTTTCTCTATTGAAAAGGATAACGAAGTAAGGCATTATAATGCTTTTCAAAATTTTTTTGAAAATGAAGTTATTCAATCAACCACGCAACATATTAATGCTTTGGTTAAACAGAAAAATTTCACTAATATTTACCTAATAATATTAGGAAAAAAATTAATGGATATTCATAACAGAGTGGAAAAAATAATTTCCCAAATCCATGAATTAAAAAATATTGTTCATAACAATCCTATAAATATTACTAGAGAAGAAGCAAGCAGTAGCGCTACTCCTAGTATTCAACCTCCCCCAGAGGTTAAAGATTTTAAATTAAAATCTTTATCTGATTTAGAAAAACTTTTAAATGAAAAGTTTTAAAACTTGAGAATTAGTACTCTTGAAGAAGAATTCAGTAATACAATAAGTAACACAAAAAATTACAAAAATGTTATAATAGATGAAATTAACAAACTTCATAAGTTTGCTGACAGGCCTAAACATAATTTATTTTATTACCCTAGGCCTACTCCACAAGATGTTCTTTTTGAAGAACAAGACCTTGTTATGAATAATTCTTACAGTGGAAAACAAATCTATGAATGGAACATAGATGGTTTTACTGAAAGACAGATTTATAGTGCTGTCCATAGAATGCTTATGTATTCTACAATTTGCAAAAATAACAGTAATACTGATATAGTAATTGCTAATATGATAGTAGCAGGATTTACTGGTCAACTTAAAGGCTGGTGAGATAATTATTTATCCCAAGAAGATAGGACAAAAATTTTGTCAACAGTAAAAATTGAAAATAATATTTCAAGTGAAAATGCAGTATATACACTGATTTTAAATATCATTGAACACTTTACAGGCAGGTGGTCTGATAATAGTGAAAATATTAGGACTCTATTGCAAAATCTTAGATGTCCTACTTTGACCTCTTTTAGGTGGTATAAAGACACCTTTTTAAGTAGAGTCATGGAACTACCTGAGTCAAATAGTGACCACTGGAAATCCAAATTTATAGATGGATTACCTCAGTTATCTGCTGAAAGGGTTAGAAAAACCCTAAGAAAAGGGAATGTACAAATTAATTACGCAAGTTATACTTACGGAAAATTAATTGGTACATGTATCCAAGAAAGTTTATCTTTATATAATGAAATAAAGTTAAACCAACAAATTAAAAAGCATCATCTTAATGAGAAAATGCAATTAGGCCAATTTTGTTTGGGATTGATAATCCTTCCACTAGCAAACCACATAAACCTTCTAAAAGAGAGAAGTATTATGCTAGTAAAATATTCATTAAACGAAAAGAAAAGCGAGAATTTCGCAAGAAAAGAAGGTTGGAAAATAATCCACCACCTCATAAATCTACTGCAACCTGCTACAAATGTGGCAGAAAGGGTCATTTTGCTAATAAATGTAAATTAAAAAAGAAAATTAATAATTTAAATATCAGTGATGACTTAAAGAATGCTTTAGGTAAGATCATGATTAATTCATCTGAATCAGAAAATAATTCTGACACAGATTATAGCTCTTCAACTGACTCAGAAAATAATCTGAGTAATTTAAAAGATGAAAAAATCCTTTCATTCGATTCAGATTGCAAATGCAAACAGATAACTAGAAATTCTAGTGATGAAGACAATGATAATATTTATCAAATAATGTCTTAGTTCTAGGATTTAAAAATTAATGTTATAACTAATGATAACATTATAGATATTTTACAATGGATTAAGGACCCAGAATTAAGATTAAAAATCTTAGAACAGTTTGATATTAATAATAATCAAACTCAAACATCTAAAGAAGAGTATATTTCTCTCAAAACTTCTGAACCATATTCGATGGCAGAAGTCAAAAAGTTGTTAAAATAAAAGCAAACTAATGAGGTTGCTAGCACAAGTGATTTATTTATTGAGGTTAATAACCTTAAAAATGAAATTAAAGAATTAAAATTAAATAATAAAAGTCTTAATGAAAGAGTTTCTAGATTAGAGAAACTAAGGGGAAAAATACCTATTAATTATTCTTCCTGAACATCCTCTGAAAATAATTCAGATCATGATAATCATGAACAGGATGATTTCCTATCAACCATTGAAGTTATGACTTCACAAAAATGGTATGTAAAGATTTCTCTTCTCATAGAAGGAAAAATCTTTAAAGATTTAATTGCGCTTGTTGATAGCGGTGCAGATTTAAATTGTATACAAGAGGGTATAATACCCACAAATTATTTTCATAAAACCTCACAATCTTTAAGGTCAGCTAATAGACAAAAACTTAATATAAATTTTAAAATTCCAAAAGCTTATATATGCAAAAATAAAATTTGCATACCAACTAATTTTATAAACATTGATAATGTTTTAGAAAATCCTAAATTACAGGATAAAATCAAACTGATTAATAATCAGTTCACTTCAGAAATCTGTAGTGATCATCCAAATGCTTTTTGAAATAGAAAAAAGCATATAGTCTCTCTGCCTTATGAAAAGGAATTCGATGAAAAATTAATTCCTACTAAGGCAAGACCTTGTCAAATGAATTCAGAATATCTGAATTTAGGCAAAGAAGAAATTAATAATCTCCAAAATAAAGGTTTAATAAGACCTTCTAAATCTCCGTGGTCTTGTACTGCGTTCTATGTTAATAAACATGCTGAGAAAGAAAGAGGTATACCAAGACTTGTAATTAATTTAAACCTTTAAATAAGGTTTTAAAATGGATTAGGTACCCTATACCTAATAAAAAGGATCTTCTTGATAGGCTTTATAATGCCTTAATCTTTTCCAAATTTGATTTAAAATCAGGATATTGGCAAATACAGATCAATGAAAGTGATATTTATAAAACTGCTTTCAATGTATCTTTTGGTCAATATGAATGGAAGGTTATGCCATTTGGGTTAAAAAATGCCCATTCTGAATTTCAAAATATCATGAATGATATTTTTAATCCTTATTCAGACTTTATAATAGTCTATATTGATGATATTTTAGTATTTTCAAAAAATATTGAAATACATTTTAAACATCTAGAAATCTTTAAAAAGATTGTTATACAGAATGGTTTAGTTATATCTAAACCTAAAATGCAATTATTTAAAACCAATATAAGGTTTTTAGGTCATAATATTGATAAAAGAAAAATAATTCCTATTGATAGAAGCATTGAGTTTGCATCAAAATTTCCTGATGAAATTAAAGATAAAACTCAACTTCAAAGGTTTTTAGGTAGTCTGAATTATATATCACCCTACTTAAAAGATTTGTCCAAAGATACAGCTATCTTATATGATAGGCTTAAAAAGGAACCTAAACCATGGACTAATAGTCACACAGAAGCTGTTAAACTAATAAAGAAGAAAGTTAATAACTTACCATGTCTAATGTTAGCCAATCCCAGATGGGAGAAAATTATTGAAACTGATGCTTCAGATATAGGCTATGGTGGCATTTTAAAACAAATTTCACCAATTGACAAACAAGAATACCTTGTTAGATTTTATTCTGGTAAATGGAATGATAGCCAGAAAAATTATGCTACTATAGCAAAAGAAATTTTAGCTATACTAAAATGTGTGTTAAAATTTCAAGATGATTTATAAAATCAAAAGTTTTTAATAAAAATTGATTGTCAAGCAGCAAAATATATGTTTGACAAAGATTTTAAGCATGATGTTAGTAAACAAATTTTTGCTAGATGGCAAGCTCAATTAGCCCCTTTTGATTTCACTATTGAATATAAAAAGGGAATAGATAATAGTTTGCCTGATTTTTTGACAAGGGAATATTTGTTAGAAACTAATAGTTTCAATCTGAATATTGCAGGATGAGCACAAAAGGCAACAAAGGAAGGGGAAGTTCCTCTAATAGAGGGCAATCCTCTAAAGGTCAAGGCCAATATTTCTCTAATAGAGGAAGACCCATATTGGCACAACATGGAAATTCTAGGCTTATAGCCCAGAACATAGCCGGATCAGAACAAGAATCCCTTTATAAGGAATTCCTTGCTTTTAAAGCATCTCAGCAAAGCCAGAGTAATACTCAGGCTGCATCAAGTAGTCAAACAGAGAAGGCTACAAATCCTTCATATGCTAAAATAGTGGAAGATGATGAATTAGATGACTTCCCCTATATCAAGCATAGTGAAAAAGAAGTAATACTTCTTTTAGAAGATAGTGACATCAGACGGAAAGATGATGTCTGGGGCTTAATGCAAAAATATTTGGATACTGGAGCCTCATTTACTGCTGGTTCATATAAAGCCAGGACCCACTTTGAAAATATATTAAAAGTGATAGATTCATGGGAAATAACCCATTTTTCAGTAGGAAGCAAGACTGCAAAAATTTACAGTTTTAGCAAGGCAATTATAAAAAATATTATAACTGTAGATGAGTGGGGTCGAGTACCTTCAGGGAAAAGGAATATCTTCATCCCGAAAATAAAGCAGTAATTAAATTTAATTATTGGGACTATATGGAAGCCTTTCATAAGGTTTTGCTATACCAAAACCCTTCCAAAAAACATACCTGGTTTCTAAAATTTTGCCAGAATATCTATAAAAAAGATTTTCCAAATTGGTTATACCAATGGTGGCAGTCTTTTGGCCCTGGGATAAATATATTACCAGGAATATTCAAAGATTTTTATTCTGAGTGGGTTAAAATATCACCCAAATTAATTGAAGCCCAACACAATAACAAATGGGTTGAGGGCATGCCTATCTCCAATTTCTTCATAGAGTTTGGCATCCCGTACATCTTCAAATGGGAAATTGAGTTCGGTTATACCAAACAAAATATCCCCTGTATATACAGGAATTTTTCATCTAAGTTCTGGAAGAAAATGATGAGAAATAATGAACACGGGATTCTAGAAGCCCAGGAAACTATTGACCAAATAAAGTCAAAACTTGATATTTATAAATCAAGCATTTCTTAAATTGAGTCTCCCAGTCCTTTTGATCTTCTCTCCAGAAAGGTAAAAATGCAGAAAGGACAATTAACTAAAGAACAGATGGTCTCGGCTTACATAGAAGCCATGAAATCTGATATAAAGAAAAATTTTGGAATTGACATTCAGCCCGATTTTTCCCTAACAGCTTCTACAGTAGGGGAAGATATAATTATGGAAGCAGAAAATTCTGCTAATGAAGCTAATATGCTTCAAGATTCTCAGGATCCTTATGAGGAAGAAGCTGATCTGCCTATTGAGCAATTGCTTGGTAATACTAAGCAAACTGAGGACAAGAAAATGAAAGGCACTGACAAATAAAGCCTTCATGTCAGAGTTACTATTACCTTTAATAAAGGCAACAGTAACATTTTTGGATTTAGGGAACATTGTGTTAATAATGCACTGCCTTTCCTTTTTGACTGTCTGCCAGTCATTTTCTTCTTTTTCTTTTGTTGACAGCGCACCTCTTCTTGTTCCCCACTTCTGGTCGGCCCTCATCTTCTGCCTTCCGTCTCCTTCGCCAGCTGTCTCCTCTTTTTATCTTTTAATTTTTTGTATTGTATATTTGGTTTAAATCCGCCTCTATATAAGGAGGATTCTTTTGTTTTGTAAAGCAGAACGGAGGAAGAGAGATAGAGAGAAATAAGATTGTAAAAATAAGTGTTTATTTCAGTGCTTGTAAATATTAAGGAGGAAGTTTCAGACTCACTCCATAATGTGCTCTATAGGTATAAATACTATCTGTTATAATTTTTATTTTATTAATAATATTTTTATTTAGGTCCTCTAATATGGAGGGCTAATCCTTTGTGTTAAATAATACCATGAACGCCTCTAGATTATAATATGTTTTATGCTGTTTTGTAGACTTGATATACATAATGGAATATTTAGCTTATTTAATATACTAAAATGATAGGATAATTAATTGATATTTAATTTAGCAACAGCTTTATGAAATAATTTTGTGCTAAGCATTAAATATAATAACAGATTAGGTTAGAATCCTAAAGCAGTCAGAACTTTATGATTAAGCTCTTGTCGCATTTAGCCGTTTAGCCGTGGATTAGGCGTTGAGGCGTTTCATGTTGACTATGCCAAAAATAATATTTTTTTGACAGCTTTATTATTCTTGTAAAATCCATTCCTATATTCTGTTTTTAATATTTATTTGCCTAACATATTAATTGTTTTAATAAGCTGTTATTAAATTAAAATATTATTTAGTTATCCTGTCAGAAAGTAGAGAATGAGAAACATGAGGAGAAAGTAATAGTATAGAATTCTATTATTGTTATGTGTAGTATACATCAAGCCTCTATTTATAGGCAAATTTTAAGAATATGCAAGGACATAAGTTACACACATACATATATATATGGATGGTTGAGGTCAATGGACATCAATACTATAAATATATATGTTACATTCAAACATATATTTATAACACTTCCCCTTTAATGTCCATTTTCTCGAATGGGACACTACCTCGTTAAAAACCTTACTAAGGAATTTGGTTAAGGGAAAAAGAGTGCAATGTTTACTTCCCCTCTTCGTTAGAATATGATTATGCAATATGAATATGCCTCGTTAAAACATTGATAAGGAAAATCCAGTGGGACAAAAACTTAGTGAAAAGAGTATAATATTCATATGCAATACTTCCCCTCAAAAATACATATGGTCAAAACATATCCTTGAGATGATGCATCCTAGTGTTATGGACATGTCTTTTAAAAGTAGAAGCAAATAGTAACTTAATGAAAAGATCTGTTGGATTTCCACTTGATCTAATTAACTTTGCAGATGTCATTTAACCATTCTTCATGAGATCATAATTATATTTGGTTCATCTTAATTTCCAATTTGTCAATCACTTTTGACCTTTCTCAAACATTTTATAGTTCATGATCCATAGTTACATTCTCAATATTTATAACCACATATTCTGGCAAAATATGATATACAACTATTTTATTATTATTCCATCTTTTACTTGTACTAATATAATTTGTTTCAATTTCCTCATTCTTAACAACTTCGGGTGTTTGCACTTCAGGTGCTCGCACTTCGAGTGCTAGTACTTCTACAAGAAGTGTATTTATATTAGTACACTTATCCTTAATGAGATTATATTTATTGTCGACAATTTTTGTTTCTTTAGGATTTTTATCATTTAAACCAATTGGTCATCCACGCTTCAAGCGTATTGTAGCGCTATTTTAATTTATTCTTTAGAAATTTCAATACGAATTGACTTCGGATCCATAAAAATTAAAGATGAAGCATTCCATAAATTTTTCTTTTTCAAAATTATCTTTCTACATTCTTCCCCTAATTTTGGAAAAATACTTTCATCAAAATTACAATATGCAAATCTTGCAGTAGTCATATTGTTTTTAAAGGCTCGAGATACGTAATTATTGATGAAAATTCACATCCAATAATCTCCTTTAAGGACCCATTTTGATATGTTTTAATGAAGTCATAGGCACATAACCTGCATAACCATAAAACTCTTAAATGAGAAAATTTGGATTATGACCATAGCTTATTATAGGGGAAATAACAAAATAACTTATTGGTCATATAGAAATAATTGCTTGCACTGTTACGTATCTCCACCTTATATTGAAAATTGTTAAATGGTTTTACCCTACCATTTTGAGTATGAACATATACTACATGATGTTCAACTTTAATCTTAATTAATATACAAAAACATACATGTGACCATTTAGCTAAACATCAACTTCAGGTTCTTGTACTTCTTCAGGAAGTGACTGCATTAATTTACTAAATGGTTTAATCATGGATGAATTGGTCTATATATATCACAATGTATGCGTTTAAGTGTTAAAGATTCAAATATGACCTTACTTCTGGAAAGTTTTATTATCAATTTTCCTTGCCAACAAGCAATACAAATTACATTGAATTTCTGGTTCTTTTAATAGACGTCCATATACATTTTTACAAATTTTTCTCATCATTATCAAATCATGACTGTGCCAAATTTTATTAGTATCTCAATACATATATATTTCAGGTTTATCATCAAATTAGCCTGTTAATATGTTTGTACCATCATGATATTCTAATGTCCTCACTCACATTTTTAATATAATATTTAATTTACAAACATTTTTAACTTTTAATAATCTTTTGTAAGGATTAGAGAGAAGTAATGTATTATTTATAATTATCTTTGTCCCATTTAAAATACTCATATTGACTCTTCTAGGCGATTTAACTTTTTTCTCTAATACATTACCAATACTTACTCTTTTTCGAACATTCAACAGTTTTTCTCTCTTGGTACATTATGTTGGCTATTCTAGAGCATTTAAAATTTATTTCCCCTTATTACATTAATATTAGCTTTTCTGGAGCATTCAACAATTTTCGTGTTTACCCAATATCATGGTAACATTTTCATTCATTTTCATATATAAATTTATTTCATTCTATAAACTTCAATTTTATAGTTAAACTGACCATAAAATATATGTACAATGAAGACATTTTTTAATTACTTCACTCACATTTTCAATAATATTCATTACTGCAAATATTTTAAAACTCAACAAACATATGTGAGAAGTTGGGAAATATAATGCATTATTCATAATAATCGTCTCATTGGTAGATTAACATTCGGTCTTTCAGACCATTCAATAACTTGTTTGTCCCCTTAACATATAATATTAGCTTTTTAGAAGCATTCAACAATTTTTTTTCTTTAGTACCTTAATACTAGCTCTTTTAGAGCATTGAACTAATTTTTATCCCCCTGGTACACTAATCTGGCTCTTCTAGAGCATTTACAAAATGTGTTTCCCCTTAACACAATATTGGGCAACATTTTATTTCATTCATCATCAAAGTATTATATATAGACTCTTCTAGAGCCTTTTTACAATTGCTTCACGTCAATCAATATCGAAAAGAATTCATTTCCTTTTATCAAAATATTTCGATTTGATTTTTCACTTTTGGTGGTTATTGGGCATCAATTTTACTTTTTCACTTCTGGTGGAAATTATACATCACTTTTACTTTCCTACTTCATGGGAAAAATTATTCATCAAGTTTAATTCACTTCGCATGAAATTTCTTATCAATTTTAATTTTTACTTCGGGTGAAATTGTCCATCAATTTTACAACACCACTCTGTGTGGATATTTTTCATCAAATTTATTCTTCCACTTCGGGTGAAAATAATTCACAATTTTTTTCCACTTCTAGTGAAAACTATTCATAATTTAATTTCTCCACTTAATGTGAAAATAATTCACAATTTTTTTCCATTTCTAGTGAAAACTATTCATAATTTAATTTCTCCACTTCATGTGGAATATATTTATTAATTTAAATTTTTTACTTCGGGTGAAAATAATTTATCAATTTGATTTTTCTCACTTCGGGTAAAAAATTCATCAATCTTATTCCACTCCGAGTGGAAAATGCTAGCACGCTCATATGCATTCCGAATTGCAAAATATATTTTCTTTAAAACTTTTACAAAAGATCTGCATGATCTTCAATAATCGACTATTTGATTATTATAACTTTTATTTTATAACTTAAATATAATCATGTAAATAATAAAAATAAATAAACAAATTAAACACCACTTAAACAGTGCCTTATAAATAAAAAATAAATAAATATAATCATGTAAATAATAAAAATAAATAAACTCTAATCACTTTATAGGGTAGTCCTACTATCCACTAAACAAATGCCTTCGGTGTTCAAATTATTCCTTTAGGGAATTTCAAAGAACTAATGGATTTTTCAAAGTGAGATACTCGATTTTTCAACTCTTCATGTAAATGATGCCAAAGAAAAAACTTTGCTTTTGAGTGATCCTGCCTTCTTTAATTGAATCTCCAAGATTCATAGCATTCAAATAAATTTCAGCATCAAGTACCCATAACGATTAATTTGCCATATTTCATGGAACATTTTTTATTTAGAGTGCCGCTACTAGAGCACAAGCTACTACAGGAGCAGATTATATTTCATAAAGCCTCATATATACATATATAACTTTATTTCCTCTGAGTTTTTAGTCAATATATTTCCACGTGGTCATAAATTTATTTTCAAAAATCTTTGGGATCTTTTATAGTCTAGTATATATATATATTCTTCGAGAATATACAAATTAAATTTATTTGTTATAGCCTTCATGAATATAATTACATATATATACATATTCTTCCGGAATAAAAGTAAAAATTATTTATTTATATCCTTCAGAGATATAATTACACACACACACACACACACACATATATATATATATATATATATTCTTCTGGAATAAAAATAAAAATTATTTATTTATATCATTCAGGGATATAATTTCATAAAAATTCTTCAGGAATATCTGTATAAAAATATATATATACTTCCGTATCATTGTTTAAAGATCTACAAGATCTTGATTTAAATATGTACTTTTTAATATCAATTGAATAAATTTTAACATCCAACACTCATGAAAAATAATTTCTTGGTAACATCAATAGCTACAAACTCAATATTTGCAAAATTTAACATATATATGATAATAACAAAAGTATACCACCAAATATTGTCTTACCCCTTCTACCTGATACGAAATTACCTTTGAGAAACTTTCTCGGCAATCCTACAATGAAAAAGAAAGAAACGGATGTTAGGAACCTTTTGACCAAATTTCACGATGGTCCAACGGTTAGAATTCCGGTAATAGTGAAAAACGTTCAGCTGGGCAGATTCATCGAAAAATCCAAAAAAAAATTCTATGCAATTCATTGCTGAACGAAACATCATTTATCATCTGAATAAATATTGTTAGCAAAAATATTTGAAGGAATGAATACAATGATTATCTAGAAACAATAGAATAAAAAAATAACAAGAATAATAAAATTTGATACAAAATTAAAACTTTCCCATCGATCGATTTCTCGACGTCTTTGTGATACTCATCACTTCAATGAATAAATACCAAAGAGTAAATTTGTGCTGATAACGTGTTGTAAATAAAGTGAAAAAACAAGAATATATACATTATATTAATACATAGAAAAGTAGAGAATGAGAAATATGAAGAGAAAGTAATAGTATAGAATTCTATTATTGTTACGTGTAGTTTACATCAAGCCTCTATTTATAGGCAAATTCTAAGAATACGCAAGGAATAAGTTACACACATTAATATATATAAATGGTTGAGGTTAATGGACAACAATACTGTAAACATATATGTTACATTCAAACATATATCTATAACAATTTCTTCTTAATTGGCATATTATTGTTTTATTGGGCAGTCACTCGCAATTTAATATTTAGTAGAAATCAAATTTAAATTTGTTTCAACAAATTCAACCCACGTTGCCAATTAAACTGTTGCCAATTAAACTAGTGGTCATATACTGTCAAAAAGAGATCAACGACCAGTGAGTTAAGACAATTTTATGTAAACAAATGACAGAGACATTTGGTAAATCTTCAACTAGTGGTGAAAAAAGAGAGTAGTTTATTTATATGGGCATATTATAGAAAATATAAACTCTTAGGATTCCCTCTTTTGTAATGCGTACGCTAGTTTTTTTGTGTGAAAATATACCCTTTAGAACAAATGCCAAATTCAGTATAAAAAATAGAATAAATTGAAATAATAAAGAAATAGAGTTGGCAACTTAGGGAAAAATGCTTTTCTTCAATCTTCACCAATCTTCAAAACCTATATCTCAAACGAATATCTTTTAGATTCTCTTATATGTCACGCATCCACTCTGGTATGTTAACTTTATCAACATTTATTTTTAAGTATGTTTTTTTGTCATCAAACATCAGTTCTAAGTGTTTGTCACGGTTACTGAATAACTGCTTTTTAATGTCTCAGGACAAAAGTTAGCAGTAACAAAAAAAAAACTATTAGCAACAACAAACATTAAACTATTATAAAAAAAGCTAAACCAAATAGGCTCTTCATCTAAGCCATGTATGCTAATCAATATAGAACATTCAACATTGGAATAGTCTTTTTTGTATTGAATTGTAAAATATATTATGTTGTATTTATAAAAAAAAGTATTATGTTGTTCTACTTAGATTAAAGGAATTACAGTGTTTCTAACCAGACAAGATGTTAATTCTGCTAGTTTCAGGTTCTATGAGTAAATACCAATAAGGATTGGTCCAAGTGGTAAGCGGCTTGGTACAGTGTAAGTAAGATCTCGAGTTCGAGTCCTAGTGAATGCAGAAAATCTTTATTGGGAGATTCACCCACCAAAGTCAGGTGCGCGATCCGGATCGGATCTAGATGTAGTCGGAGCAAAGATCCGATGAATAAGATGGGTAAAAAAAAGTTCTCTCAGTAAATGTAATGTAAAAAAATAAAGAAAGATTGGGGTGATTTAAAGAAGAATCTATACTTCAAATTTGCAAATACAAAATACTTGATTAATTAAAAACAATATTCCCTCTCTCTAATTACCACTAAAATTAAAATGTTTGGTCTGGTTTGACCATATAGGCTGACTTGTGCCAACGGCGCAGGAATATGATTTTATGCTGGTCTAATTGATTTGACAATTATATACCCTAATCATGTAGATTATCAGTTTAGCATATTAATTAGTTACTGATGATTTTTTTTTATGAATAATGGCTTTCAGGCCCACTTATAGCCCAAAGCCCGGTTTGAAGGAAGCCCGCGTATATAAGGCATTGTGGTCAGCCCTGTTAGGGTTATTCTCTCCAAATTCCAGAGACAAACCGCCTCAAAGCTCTCAACTGTTTTTCCTTCGGCGATTTGATTATCAACGGCTATCTTTCTAAATGTTGTAACCGCCTCAAGAGTAGTACAAATAGAGGTAGATCTCTTCTGTATCAGTGTGGGTGGAGTACATTTTAGAGCTTGAGGTTTTGTTTCTAATATTTGGTGAGATTTGTGAGTGATTTGTAAGCCATTAGTGCTGGTATTCTTGTTGTATGCGTTGTAGTTGGTTTACACGCATAGTTTCAGTGCTAGGGTTTGATATCTGATCTTGAAATCGCTGTATTTTGGATATATTCTTCCTCATCAATAAAGCTTCACAGTTATGTTCGATAATATCAAGTTGTCTCTTTCTGAGTTTTTCTTTTCTGTTCATTGTTGCATGTCTTATTCTTGAGCTGAATCAGGAATTAAATCTCTACAAATTGGTGTCAGAGCGTTTATAACTCCTGGATTTGATGTTTAAATGCGATGCATGTTACAGATTTATCAGTTTTTAGGTTTAAATTGATTTAACCTAGTTGCATGTTTAATCTCTGATATTTTTCTTTGATAAAAATTACATGCAAAACCAGATTTGATAGTTTTGCGATATCCTGATATTCTTTTCATTATTTTAAATCTTGACTTCATTTTATAATCTTCTTGCCTTGAAAATATCTGTTAATATGCTTACTTTTATTTTTCCACTAAATTGAGTCTTACTAGTTCTTTCCGTATTTTGTCTGAGGGATTTCAAATTTTGGACTTGAATTTTGAAGATGTGAACTAGTTTCGGCATTAAAGAAGTCGATTTCAAATTAAAACTGGTATGTGCTTAGCTCGAGACTCCACTATAAGTATTTCTAACCCTCTTGACAATCACTGTTAAAGGAAGACTCATTTGTAAGTTTCTTTAAACCGTTCTTTTAATTTTCTGCAAATTGGCATGTTTGGTAAAGATGTGTTGGTAGAAGTAGAATTTTGCATGATAAGGATTAGGATTGATTGACTCTGTGTTTATATTACTGAATCATTTAAATTCTTTCATGCTTAAATGTTTCTTGACTGTTTGTTTGCCTGATCTAATAATTTCTTGCAATAGGATTATTAGTAATTACCTTGATCTTGGTATTATTTCTGTGAATTCTTTTGAATCCTGTTTGCTGTATTCTCTAGGCTTAAGCTATATTGTCTTACCTAGGCTTGTTTCTTTTATTAAGTTAGGATTTTCTAGTCTTTCATCTTCTATAGGCTCTTCTATCAAGTCTTTTTGTTTTGAATCTTTTATCATTGCTAGTGTTCTTATCTGTGTCCAAATAATGTCAATTGCTAGGGTTAATTTAGAAAAATTTGATGGTAAAATGTATTTTACTCTTTAGAAAAATAAAATGAAAGCTTTTTTAGTCCAACAAAAGTGTTATAGGGCTTTAAATGGTATAGATACCTTAAGTGTTGAGTTGACTACAGAAGAGAAACAGGATTTAATGGAGTTGGCTTACTCCACTATAATCTTGAATCTCTCTGATTCTGTTTTAAGGAGGGTAAGGGACTGTGATGAAGCCCCTGCCCTATGGACTAAGTTAGAGACCTTATATAAGACTAAAGATTTATCTAAAGTGTCATACTTGAAAGAAAAATTGTTTAGTTTTAAAATGAACCCAATTAAAGTTATTGATGATAATCTAGATGAATTTCAGAAATTGGTAATTGATTTAGAAAATACTGGTGAAAAGTTTTCTGATGAAAATCAGAGTATAATCTTTTTAAATTCCATACCAGACACTTGTAGGGAAATTAAAACTGCCTTGAAATATGGTAGAGAGTCCTTAAGTGTAAATGATATCATAAATGCCTTGAAATTAAGGGAACTTGAACTAAAAGGTGAAACTAAAGGTAAAGGTCAGTCTAGTGAGGCTCTAGTTGTTAAAGGTAAGAAGGGAGGCCACAAGAAAGGTTTTAAAGGAAAAGATTCACATAATAACTCACCTACAAAAACCTAGTAATGATCAGTCTAACAATAGTGAAGAAAATAAGTTTAAGTCTCACAAAGATTTAACTTGCTTTTATTGTAAGAAAAAGGGTCATACTAGGAGATTTTGTAGGCAAAGATTGAATAACCAAAATAACACCAATCAAACTGGAGCAGTTAATAATACTGCTGAAATGGGAGATATAGAGGCCCTTGTTGTTAGTAATAACAAGGACCAAGTGTCTTGGATTTTAGACTCTGGTTGCACCTTTTACATGACACCTAATAAAGACTGGTTTTATGAATATGAAAATATTAATGGTGGTAAAGTCTTAATGGGTAATAACACTACCTGTCAAATTCTAGGTATTGGTTCTGTCTTGCTTGGTGTGAAAGATGGCAGTAGGGTCCTTTTGAAAGAGGTTAGGCATATACCTGGCCTCAAAAGGAATCTTATACTCTTAGCTTCTTAGATAGTAAAGGCTTAGTGTATCAGGCTCAAGGTGGAGTCATTAAGGTCACTAGAAATTACAGATGTCTCCTACAAGGGAATCTTATCAATGGTCTTTACTATCTAGATGGTTATGCTTTGGTGTGTTCTGCTTATGCCATAAACAGTAGAGAGAAAACTGTTCTATGGCATAGGACACTTGGCCATATAGGCAAAAAGGGACTCATTCACCTTCAAAAGGGAGGAGTCCTTGATATTCCTATCTCTAACAAAGTTCAAACTTGTGAAACCTGTATTATGGGTAAATTTCATAGACAAAGTTTTAGTAACTCAACAAATACATCTAAAGCTTGTTTAGAATATGTACATAGTGATCTATGGGGGTCATCCTTTGTTCCTGAATCCATTTCTGGATCTCAGTACTTTGTGTCTTTTATTGATAACTTTTCAAGGAAAGTTTGGATTTATTTTCTTAAAAATAAGAATGATGTGTTTGATAAATTCTTAGAGTGGAAATTGTTAGTTGAAAATTAAACTAGTCTTAAGATTAAAATTCTTAGAACTGACAATGGCTTAGAATTTATAAACAACCAGTTTAATTCTTACTGTATGGAAAATGGGATAATAAGATATAGGACCTGTACCTATACACCTCAACAGAATGGGGTGGCTAAAAGGTATAATAGAACACTGCTAAACAAGGTTAGATGCATGTTGTTTGAGTCTCGTTTAGGTAAAAGTTTTTAGGCAGAGGCTGCCCAAACTGGTTGTTACTTGATTAATAGAACCTCTAGTGCTGCCATTGATTTTAAATATCCCAATGAAATTTGGTACAACAAACTTGTAAACTTGACTCACCTTAAAGTGTTTAGATGTGCTGCTTATATTCATAGTAAAGAATCTAAGCTAGACCCTAGAGCGAAGAAGTGTATCGTTGTAGGTTATCCATCTAGGATTAAGGGCTATAAGTTTTGGTCTTTGTCTGATAGTAAAGTTGTTATAAGTAGGGATGCTGTATTTAATGAAAATGAATTTCCCAAACTTGGAAATAACACTATTATTAATCAGTCTGTTAGTCAGCAATCTTGGTTTGAGGTGGAGCTTGACAGGATTGAACATAATGCTAATAATCACAATCCTGTTAATGAAAACCAAGATGATTATAACAACTTGAATGAAAATGACTTAAATAATCAACCTGAAGTTGTTAATAATGAGCAAAATCAACCTAATTCTAGACCTGATAACTACTAGTTAGTTAGGGATAGATCTAGAAGGGAAGTAAGACCTTCTAGGTTCCTTAATACTACTGTTTATGATTGTAGTAATTTTGAATTTGTTGAATTCACTGTGAATGTTGCTGATTGTGTTGAGTATGTTGAACCAAGAACTTTTAATGAAGCTAAATAGTCTAAAGATTGGGATAAATGGCATGCTGCTATGTAAAGTGAAATTGAGTCTTTGAATAAAAACAACACTTGGATTCTAGTTCCTAGGCCTAAAAATAAAAGAATTATAGGCTGTAAATGGGTGTTTAAAAGAAAACCTAAGATTCCTGGTGTTGAAAATGAAAGGTTCAAAGCTAGAGTTGTTGCTAAGGGTTTCAGTCAAGTAGATGGTATAGATTTCCATGATATTTTCTCTCCTGTTGTAAAACATGTTTCAATCAGAATCATTCTGTCCTTGACTGCTTTATGTGGCTTAGAGTTGGAACAATTAGATGTTAAAACTGCCTTTCTTCATGGAAATTCGAATGAAGAAATCTATATGTCCCAGCCTGATGGTTTTGTCCAAAGTGGTAAAGAGTCACATATATGTTTGTTAAAAAAAATCCTTGTATGGTTTAAAACAGTCTCCCAGGTAGTGGTACCTTAGATTTGATCAATTTATGCTTGATTTGAACTTCTATAGAAGTATGTATGATTCCTATGTTTACTATTTAAAGTTGAAGGATGGTTCATATATATACTTGCTGCTTTATGTTGATGAAATGTTAATTGCTCGTAAACATAACCCTGAAATTGATAAATTGAAGCTAAAATTGAATTATAAGTTTGAAATGAAAGACTTACGAGAGGTTAAAAGGATTTTAGGAATAAACATAATAAGAAATAGGTCAAAAGAAACTCTTTACTTAACTCAAAATGACTACATTGATAAAGTTTTAAAACACTTTGGGCTAGGTGAAACTAAGTCAATGTCAACACCTTTAAGTACACAGTTTAAGCTAAAGGCTAGTTCTACACAATTAGATAAAGAAGAAGCTGCTTTTATGTCTAAAATCCCTTATCAAAATTTGGTTGGCTCCTTTATGTATGCTATGGTTTGTACTAGGCCAGATTTAGCTTATGCTGTGAGTGTGTTTAGTAGATACATGAGTAATCCAAATAAAAGTCATTGGTTTGCTGTTAAATGGTTGTCTAGATACTTAAAGAGCTTTAACACTACTAGTTTGTTATATAAAAGAACTGTAGACAGTAATCTTGATATAGTAGGTTACTGTGATTCTGATTTTACTGCTGATTTAGATAAAAGAAGGTCAGTAACTGGTTATTATGTTATATTGGGAGGAAACATTGTTAGTTGGAAATCTAGTTTATAGCATATTATTGCACTTTCAACCACAGAGGCAAAATATATTGCCTTGACTGAAGCTGTAGAAGAGGCTCTGTGGTTGAAAGGGATCTTGACTGAATTTGGGATAGGTCAAGATAAAGTTAAAATCCATTGTGATTCATAATCTGCAATTCATCTGTGTAAGAATGCCATGTTTCATGAAAGAACTAAGCATATAGATATTAAATTGCATTTTGTTAGGGACATTATTAATTCTGGTGCTGTATGTGTTGAGAAAATACATACTAGTGTGAACCCTGCTGATATTTTAACTAAGTCTGTGCTTGTTGCTAAGTTTCAGGATGCTTTAAAGCAGTTACAAGTAGTTCAGTTTCAAGCAGTGAAATGATTCAAGTTACTACTGCTGTTACTACATTATTGACTGTCTTTTTGTTTGCTGTTTCAATGTTTTATGGTTTTATAGCAAATGTATAGGTCCTGAACTTATAATCTAGTTATTGTAAATAGTTTAGTTTTGTTCACTAGGATGTAATTTTTCTTTTTCGAATTTCTGGTGGATGTATCTAGTAACATGATTGTGAAGCTGAAATTGGTGAAAGACTGGACCAAAGCTAAGGTGGAGATTTGTTGTTATGGCTTTTAGGCCCAGTTATAGCCCAAAGCCCGGTTTGAAGGAAGCCCGCGTATATAAGGCATTGTGGTCAGCCCTGCTAGGGTTATTCTCTCCAAAATCCAGAGACAAACTGCCTCAAAGCTCTCAACTATTTTTCCTTCGGCGATTTCCTTTTACCCAAGATCAATCGGTTGATAATCATCTTGATTATCAACGGCTATCTTTCTAAATGTTGTAACCGCCTCAAGAGTAGTACAAATAGAGGTAGATCTCTTCTGTGTCAGTGTGGGTGGAGTACATTTTAGAGCTTGAGGTTTTGTTTCTAATATTTGGTGAGATTTATGAGTGATTTGTAAGCGATTAGTGCTGGTATTCTTGTTGTATGCGTTGTAGTTGGTTTACACGCATAGTTTCAGTGCTAGGGTTTGATATCTGATCTTGAAATCGCTGTATTTTGGATATATTCTTCCTTATCAATAAAGCTTCACAGTTATGTTCGATAATATCAAGTTGTCTCTTTCTGAGTTTTTCTTTTCTATTCATTGTTGGATGTCTTATTCTTGAGCTGAATCGGGAATTGAATCTCTACAAATGCCTTATATTAAACTTAAATCATCATGTCCTGAACAATACAAGGGAAGATATCGGCAGGGGCCTCTACCATAAGAATGACAGTGGACTTTTTACCAGAACCCCATTTAGCAAGACAGTGAGCCACTAAGTTGGCTTGTCTACCTTCATGAACAAAGCTAGTTTTGGTAAAGGAGACACTAAGCTTCTTAATATTGTCAACTATGACACCAGTATAAGCCACATAATTAACTAGTCCCCTACACGCATTGATCGCCATAAGACTATCAGATGCCACATATCTACAGAAAGCCGGCTTCAAGAGAGAACAGAAGGCCCGTATATATGCTCAGCAACTCATCCTGCAACACAGAAAGACATAAACCAAGAGGCGCAGCGCCCGACATCAACACCTCTCCTTTTTCATTTCTAACAATGAACGCAGCTGTACTAGTCCCTTGTGCTTTTGCAAATGCTGCATCAACATTTAGCTTGAATTCATCATTCCTAGGTGGAACCCAAGCTTGCTTGACATTGGGTTTCAGCTCCCTAACAATCCTGCCAACATCATCAAATTTACGGCCACTTTGAGTCCTGATCATCTCAACCAGTTTATCAGAATTGTTCCCATGCTCTCCGTGAGTTCTTCTATTATGCTCCCACCAAAGGCACCACATGGAGGTACAAAATAATTCCCTCTCTGTACATGACAAGGCTTGAAACACTTCACTACACCATGACAGGCAAGTATCCCCTGCCAATTTGTGTACCCCTAAACTTAAACTTTTCCATATAAGTTTTGAAAATTGGCACAATTTGAATAAATGCATCAAATCATGATTCCCTGCATCACAAAGGACACAATTTGAATCAACCGCAATATGTTCCCTTCTTTAGAGCCACTTTACGCGGAAGAATCTCCCCAAACACAATGCTTAATCTTGGGCTGGATATCCAAAGACCATAACCCTTTCCAAGAAGGAATTTCTGCCATTTGGTTGATAATAATATTTTTCATACATTTGGTTGTAAAGTTAAACTAATTTCAATTTATTAAATTTGAATGATGTAAACTAACGAGAACAATATATATTTTTAAACCCTGACAATTTCAAAATCAACTAAATTTCAAAGGATACAGATCTTTTCATACCGTAAAAGCCACAGTACTATTTGAGTTAAAAACTGAAACAATTTATCTTTTTTCACAGTAAATTAATATAAAAAAGAAATCATTAGTCAATTACCATAACAATATAGCTATTGATATTTCGCCAACGAATTTTCTTGAAATTGCATCAGATTATAATTTCATAAGTGGGAGAAAAGAGGAATTAACTATGGAAAAGTAGAGCAAGTTTTATTCTTTTAGATTTTCACAGATTAAAATTCGAAGAAACCATCCAGACATGTTATACAAGAATCTTGTTCTCATTCTAGATTGTAATGTGCAAGTACACTATGAATTTATAGTCAATTTAATTCTTTGATATTCTTAACCTATACTGGAAAATTATAGTATACCGAGTACACTAACGACTAATCTAGACTAATCTGAGTATCGTGTAAATGTGGAATATGTGCTTGTTGGACAAAACTTAGACTTGTTCTCCGGCTGAGCTACCGGCCTGCAGGCCCAGCCTTCGGACACTTACCAAGTCCAGTAGATTCTGAGTCCAAAAAGCCAAAAATTTTTTGTGCTATAATCTTGGTTTTTACATAGATACCTAAGCTTGAAGTAATAATAAGTTCTTTTGTAATATATTTATTTGGTTTAGGTTTAGCATATTGAATTCTAAAAATATTTGGCTACATTAAGTCCTTTATATGTTAAAAAAAAATCCAGGTACATGTAATTATATGTTAAATTTTATATAGTTTGTGGTTTTGTTTCTATATATTCAATCTAAAATTCGGAAAAAAATTATTCATGAATCGTAGACGGACATTGTAATGACATCATAAGTTTGACATGAGCCTGAAATTTTAAAATGTGAAGTCAAACCAAATTTAGATTATTTTTTATAATAAAAGGTTCAACGGGGCCCATTCTGAATCCATCCTATTCCACCCGACTAATATGAACAGAGCTATAAACTGAGCCAAACACCCATTAATGTATGTAACAGTAAAAACATTATCACACGTTTGGCTTAAAAAGTAACAAATCACTCAAATACCAGTTAATTATACACTCGTAGAAAACGTGTTTTGATTCTTTTGAAGTTATTCTATTCCAATTACAAATCAAATGAATAATGCTGAAATCAAAGGATCCATATTTCAGCAGGTTCTTAATTAAATTTATTGTTCAAGATTAAATTTACCTAGTTTATGGAGTTTTTAACGTGTGCAATTATATTTCATGAAATAATCAATTCTGAAATATACATGTAAGCGGATATGAAAAATGGGACAACATATTTGATTCCATCCAAATATTTGAAAACTTTAAAGCTAAAATATAGTTTTTTCTGTCCATTATTTTGATGAGGCCAAAGATTCATCCTTTTTTGCTTTAGATTATAATAGACTAAAGTAAAATGACTCATTAAACTGGCTGAGCTTTTTTTATTGTGAAGTCATGGATAAGTTGCAACTCCACTTTAGGGTCAATTGAAAATAACCTCTCTATAATTACAGAGGTAAGGTTGCGTACACCCGACCTCCTACCCCACTTGTGCGGGAGCCTTGTTAGGCATTAGGATAGTGTTGTTGTTGTTGTGGTTGAGAATAGATTGAATCTTCTAAAATTTGCATGTTCTTAAATACTGCCCGCTTTTACTTAAAAATGCCCGTACTATTATCCATAATACCTTTAATAAAAATCCCTTATTTACTTTTTACTCAATTATTTACCTACCTTTACTAAACTAAAATATATAAAATAAAATAGGATAAACCCAAACCTAATTTAATATAACCCTACGATTTATACCATTTATTTTTTACATTATCCTCCTCTATTTTATGTAATCCTTACACATACCGATCAAAAACTACATTTAAGAATTATTCCATCATTATATTCTTTTTATTTATTGTAATTATTTTTTAATAGATATTAAAGTTAGGAAAATTAAAGTTTGCATGAAATTATGTCTCATAAACTTGATTATCTCCATTACAGTACTATATGCACCATTTTACACAACCATTATCGATGTAGCTTTTGAGCGTATTGATTGGACTAGTGGTCGATGCAATGGAAGGCATTGGATGGCAGTTTTGGAAGACTTATTTCCAATAGCAACTTTTTTAATGCAACTGTAATTTATATTGTAAACGCAACAACACCATCAAATTTATGCAGTTGCTTTATAATATTGTCGTTGTACAAAATTTCAGTTGACAATCGCCCAAGTAGGGAAATATGTGTAGCCTTTTTAGAATATTCGAAACACTACGTGAGGCTAAATTTAACAACTAATTGTCTAGTACCGCCTATACGAATAACGTGGTTTAACAATCATGATGTCAGTGTTAATGGATAGGAAAAATATTATACTGCTAGGAGAGAGCATTGATATATATTAGCGAACATGTAGAATTTCTTATAATCGATTTAGTATAATAAATTTCTTTGCATTATATTTTGATTGTTTGTATCTTATTTATATAATATATTTGGCTGATGATTCTCTGTATTTTTAGCTTTAAAATGAGTAGCTAGATGTTTTACACTTCTTTTTATCCTATCTTAGTTTAAGGCAATTTGAGAAGCTTCGACTTGTGCACTTCTATAACTGGATATCGCAACATTATGACAATTTTTTGGATGGGGCTAAAAAAATACAACAACATAACATGCACTTTCATATAAATATTGTCAATTGTTGTGTAGTATTTGGTATTATTTATGAATATATATATATATATATATATATATATATATATATATATATATTATTTTAAATATATTAATTTAAGATTGAATCAATATGAATTACAATAGCAAAATATCATAAATTAAAAATATAATAACATTATAAAGCATACCTACATATAAATTTTTTGGAATTACCCGGTTCGCCCTTGAGTGGGTCAATTGAGTTAAAGGATCCGATCCAATTTAGGTAATTGGATTTAGTTTAAGAATTAAATAAATCCAATGACTTAATTAAAAAGTTATTGGACTTTAAGTATTTAATTACAAAGAATTAAGAGTTCTAGGGCTTTATTACAATTATTAAATTCCAATACCTATATATATGGCAATGGACGTGTATATGGAGGGGCATTAATAATTAGATTTTTCCATTTTCAATATAATCATTCTCTCTCCCGGGAAATACTTCCAAACTCGATTTTCTCATCGTGCTTCGCCGAATTCCTAAAAAAGTTGTGAACAACGACTTAATCCCGACGTACCGTGGGTTAGTCAATGACTTAGCATTCAAATGGTTTGCAACGCGGCATTCTTCGATCTCAGGCATGGAAAAGTTAAGTATTCGAATCCGTTTCTTTACGATTTTCGTCATTGGTATCAGAGCCAGGTTTTGGTCAATGCTTTTGTATGTTATCTGTGATTATATGATGTGTTCTTCTTCTTTTTCTGATTTTCATGAATTCTATGTTTGAGAATTCATTTCCATGAAATTTGAGTTTATTTCACGGGTAAATATGACTTTGGTGAAATATTGATAGTCCGGGTTGGATTCGGTCGTTACTTTGTGATTTTGGACGAAGTGTATACTGTTTTGAACAGTATTTTCATCCATATAATGACCATTTGAGTTTTGGTTGTTAATGATGAGAAAACCATTGCTTTTCTACCAAAAAAGTTAGTGTATAAGTGTCATTTTGTAAAAACGACGAGTTTAGGTTTGTTATTTCATATAACGGGCATCACCGTTGGACTCGGGATGCCGAAAATCCTTAGGAAAGGTCTGGTTGGAGGCCGAAATCATTTTCAGAACGTTTTAAAAAGTGGAAGTCAATTTCTTGATTCTACAAGGAATTCTAGATCCGTTGCAAAAACTATTGCAAATGAAAAGTGGCGACGGTTAGTTTTTATGACAGTAGTTATGCACGACGGTTTATGAGAAATGGTGACCTTGGATCAAGCGATCTATTGCGATGTTTGCGTTAACTGTAGCCATAAGCGATCTATTGCGATGGTTTGTATAAGTGTCGCTATAAAGGTGGTGGCTGTTTGATACGGTAGCGCCTACGGAGCATTGCTAGGATTTTTTTTCACTTATCCATGTAACTTCCTGCCACGTGTCAGTCAAAGTCAAATTTGTGGATTGACCACTACACGTTGCATGATACTAATGGCGCACTATGTATTTTTGCGATTTAAAGCCCTAAACAATGTTGTTTTGCTCCGAAACTTTTCCCACCCCACCATTATCATATTTTTTGGATTTAATGGTAATTTTTCAGAAATTTTTAAGGTCCATAAAAGTGAGTTTTTGATTTATTTTATGTAAATAAATTCATAAAATTTATAGAAATTAGTTTTTGAGTTTTATAAAAATTTCTATTATGTTAGAAATTGTTTCCATGACCTAATGGTGATTTTTTTATGAAATTTTTTCATTTGTTGATTAATTTGGAAAATCAAATTCACATGATTATGTATAAGTTACATATATTCATTATATTTGAAAAATACCATTGAATTCCCTAGGTTAATTATTAATATATTTTGACTATGATTATACTTTAGTTGTATAATTCAATAAATATATTTTGGTAATATATATGTGAGTTATTAATTATCTTTGTGATAATTCAAGTGAAATTAATATTTATGTAGCATAAATTCGATATTAAATATGTTTTAGTTACATATTTAATATAGTCAATTATTTATTAAATAATTAACTTACTTTATATCTATGGGTGTATATATATATTATTGTAATATATTTGAGTTAATTATTTGTGTGATAATTATAAAATTTATATTTATTTAATATAAATTTACGGTAAATATATTTTTATAATATATTTAAGTTAATAATTTATGCAATTATTAACATTGACTTATGACATATGTTGTAGATGGTCATAATGGTGCAAACCCCGCGTCATCAAGAAGACCTTTTCAATGGATAAGGGTCACGCATACGATGAAAAGTTTGAGAAAATAGATTCTCGACAGTGTACTCGTTTTGATTACATGTTATACTTAAGGTGTATTATATGATTAAGATTGCATAGCGAAATGCAAATTTTATTATTTATTAATAGCTTATAACATGAGTAATTATTAGCAAACTTGTTATGTATTTATGATTACGTTTTTTAGCTACATGATTTACGAAACATGTTATTCAATTTGTTTGTATGATCAAATGATTCTGTTAAAGAACATTGAGGTTCTTTTATTTCATTTGATATATATCATCAAGTTCGGACAGAGGAAAGAACATCAATACCTAAAGAATGGGCCACCGATGATTTATAGAAAGAGCATCATAACAAGATGATGTATCAATTTTCAGATTTATTATACTTAATGTATAATTAAATTCCTAGAGACGTATAATTAATACACACGATAAGTATTATGAGGTGGTTAACAGTTTAAGACTGTTATCTGTTTAGCATTACTTTTGTGTTTGTTTGTTGTGTTTATTTGTGTTGCAAAACAATGATCCGGAATCTCATAAAACTAAATATCCGGATTAGATTTGAAAGAAACAAAAACTCAAAGAAATATACCAATGTAATCTCCTAAATCTAAATGGAAGCATCCGGACAAAATTGAGCAATAAGGGTATCCATTGAAGACTACAAGTACCTAAGCATATACTGAGAGCATCCGTTTAAAGTTTGGAAAGGAAATAAACGTTGAACCGTTTAAGATCAGCATCCGGAAGAACTGATTGCTAAGCATCTGGATAAAGACAGATTCGGTGATACTGAGTCTGAAGACATCCGGAAGACTCAGGTATCAAGACAATGGGAAAACCTTCAAAGATAACTTTTCTCTCCACCTTTTTAGACTACAAAGTCAAAGATCCTTTCCCCATGAATAAGACAAAAAAAGACAACTCACACTTTTTAGAAAAAGGACAAAAAGACTGACATCGGACATAAAAGGAAACAACCTTTTTGGCCTAGACCAGTAAGGAGGCGGGTGGAGCTCACACCAAAAAGCTACTGGTATAAGAGTTGGTGTTACACTAAAAAATAAGGAAAACAATAATTGACATCTTTTCAGCCTCAATCCCAAGGATTCAAATGGGGTCAAATTACTGTCTAATGGATTGATCAACGGCTCCGAAAGTGCCACATTCTACCTGATCAACGGTGAGGATTGAATTACTGCTCACCAACCCACAATGGCTACATTTATGATCCAAGCCTATAAAAGGGGAGCTTCACAAGTTGAGAAGGTGCTGGTTGATTTCACAAAAGAATACACAAGAGAATTCACAAGAAAGCAATCAGTTTCACAAATCCCTCCAAGAATCAAATGTTTCAAAATAAGTTTGTAAGGATTCCTAAGTCCAAAACCAAAACCTTTGTCTAAAACCAAAGTGTAAAATATCTCCTACTTGGGTGAGAAGTGAGATAAGGATATAGCTTGAAGCAGGTGCTTTGAGTGGGATCTCCCTGTAGGACTCAGCTTAGATTTGGGGTAGAAGTCTAAGTGGTATATCCTGCTAAAGATAAAAGGACTCAGCTAGAGGTTGGTGCCTCTAGTGGTATATCCTACATCCGGAATGGGGTACCATTCGGAGACAAACTGTAAGGCTTGATGTCTGCCAGTTGGAAAGAAATCACACTCGTGGAAAAGCTCAAAGGAAGGAACCTTTGAGGACTAGACGTAGGCGGAGCCGAACTAGTATAAATCATCGTGTTTGAGTTTTCTAACTTTTTATTTAAATTTGCATCATATTTCATATTTGCATTATCCAGATCCTTAACATTTGAAAGCCATCAAACACTCTCCACAAGACCTTTTAAAGTCTATTAATTCTGCAAAAAAGGGTCATTCACCCCCCTCTGACCTTATATAGTAGACCCTCATAGGGACCAATAAGTGGTATTAGAGCAAGTGCTCTAACTAGAGATTTGACAATCTTGAGCTAAAGGTCTATATATTTTGATCTAAGAATCAAAATAAGTTTTCAAAACTCGAAGCTCCTTTTAGAGGGTATGTCTATTAACCATCCTCCACTCTTCACTGGTGAACACGACACTTCTGAAAAAATCGGATGAAGAATTTCATTCAGGCTCAAAGTATGATGGCATGAATGGCCATTAAAGATGGTCCATATGAGCCTACACATGAGGTAGATGGTTTAACCACCTGCAAGCCCTCAAGCTTATGGGATGAGAATGATTATAAGAGATTGCGTGAAAACACAAATGCTATTAACATGCTTTATTGTGCTCTTAGTGTAGCTGAATTCAATAGAATATCCAGATGTAAGACTGCATAGGAAATCTGGTAGAAACTGGAAGTGACCTATAAGGGAACAAACAAGGTCAAAGAAGCCAAAATAGATCTACTTCAGTAAAAGCTTGAAACTTTCAAGATGGAGCCTAAGGAGTCCATCAGCAGTATGAACACTAGATATACAAATCTAGTGAATAAAATGAAGAGACTAGGAAAGGAGATATCAGAAGTAGATATGGTCAAGAAGGTACTCCAGAGTCTCACCAAGGAGTGGGATAACAAGAAGACTGCCATTGAGGAAGCTCATGATCTAAACTTCTACAGTTATGATGAGCTCATTGGCAATCTCTTGACTCAAGACCCATCTCTGGAAAGATATAACCAACAGGAGAAGAAGCCTGAAGAGAAGAAGAAAGCTATTGCACTTAAGGCAGAATCCACCGGATCAGCTTTATCCGGAGAAGAAGAGCAAATCATGAAATCTCAAAATACAAAGGAGCAACTAGCTCTATTAACTAGACAGCTCAATAGGTTCTTACAAAAGAAAGAAAGGAGGAAGTCTGGAAAATATAAATCCCGAAGACCAAGGGAATCTAAAAGAGATAGGCCTAGACAGAATCCGAATGAAAAGAAGGATCCGGAAAAAGAAGCTGCCTGTTTTAAATGTAGGGAGAAAGGCCACTTCAGAACCAAATGCCCTAAGCTTAAGAGAACCAAGAAGCACAAGAAGAAGGCAATGGTGGTTACCTGGAGCAACAATGAGAAAAGTATCAGCTCATCTTCAACAGAAGAAGAAGAAACTACTAACTGTACATTCATGGCACTGACTGATCCGAAAGTAGAGCAATCTGGAAAGAATGCCTCTAAGCAAGATATAATGCAAATCGAAGAGTCAGAATCAGACTAAGGTAAACTCTTATTCTAATTCTGCTTCTAACTTTGACCTTGCTAGAGCTTTAGCTATTGTGATTAAGTGTGTGAAGAAGAACACAAAAGCGATCAAATCCTTAAGAAGATAAGTGTTGGAAATCACTGAGGATAATGAAGCATTGGCACAAGATGTCAACTTGATACGAACAATAAAGCACATTGATGAAGTTGAGGAAAACTACCTGAAGAATCAAGTGCAAATGCTAAGTGCAAATCTGATTGGGCTAGATAGAGAAATAGCCCTGATAAAGGAGGCATCCGAATGAAGATCTAATCCTCCATAGAGAAGGAAAAATCCAAGGCAGAATACACAAAGAAATCAACCTCAAGCTGCCAAAAGAAATCCAAAACCTTCCAACCAAAAAGTGAAGGAGGTCAGCAGGCAACCCTAAGCTCAAAGATACACTACTGCGTAAAAAGGAAAGGCTAAGGTAGCTTACAATCAGCAACCTGCCAAACAAAGAAGAAATCATGCAGCAGAAGTTGCAACACCAACCAGCTTCTGGATACACACCGGATCATCTACAAATGTGCATGAAGCTGGATACAAAGGAAACTATGGGAAGGAGGATCTTAAAAAGATCGAAAAGAAAGAGAACAGACCCATCTCAAGGTGCAGGTTTTATGGGAAAACAATCATATCCCTAAATTATGTAGATTAAAAAATAGTTATTGTGATGTTAATCCTTGGCCTGAAATGGTTAATAACCTAAGAGGACCCAAATCTGATTAGGTACCCAAACCCACTTGATCTATTTTGCAGGTATACCTTAGATCTACAGTAGATCAACACACTTGGTATATTGATAGTGGAGGCTCAAGGTACATGATAGGTGATGAGAAGGCCTTCATCACATTCGTTAGGAACTGACAGACAGATTGAACATGCATAATAGGCATGGCGAAAATTGAAAATTTGTCCCTGTCCTCAGGAACTCCTATAAGATGCATATAAATTAAATAAAGCCTTAACTAACTAATTCTCTCCCTAGGTTAGCATGCAAGGGCTAGGCGTACTATAATTCTAAATTATATCCTAGCAATAATATTTATATTAAATATATTACAAGTCTAAGTTATAATTTAAATATAAATAAATTAAGCATGCCTTATAACCTAAGCATAATTATTAAGTCTAAAAACACTTAAAAAAGACTTAATAATTAAAAGAGAAATTAGAAGACTTACCAGTTAAAGTGTGCTTTAGCAGAACTTCGTTACACAAGCCTCCAAGGTAGGATAGCCTGTATGAGTATCCACACGAACCCCACCAACCGAAACCTCCCAATGAGGAAGAATCGAAGAACCTTGAGCAATTGCTAGATCGCTCCAAAATTCCCACCTGAAAATATATATTCTAAAGATTCAAGATCTACTTGAATTTGGTGTAAATTGGAACGGAGAAGAGAGCCCCCGTTTATAGGTGGAGCAAAGGCTCCATCTAATTAATGTAGGATGGGTAAATACGCATCCCACCCCTTGGGAATAAGCGGATCCTAGTGGATCCGCATGCTGCCCAAGTTAACCCGGCTTGCATAGCAAGCAGGGTCAGCTTGCCGCACAAGGCAGGCTCATATGAGCCTACCTTATCCCGCTAGCACAGCTCACGGAGGCCCTCTTGGGCTGGGCAAGCGCTGCTTATGCAGCACTTGCTTAGCCCAAGTCGCGTGCCCATGTAAGGAACGCAGCCCACTAGTGCACTTTGCACTCGTGTGGCCTTTTTGTTATAGTCCCCACGAGTCCTTTCAAACCCGTAGGGCCTATGTGTGTAGGGTCTAACCCTCACCTTGGCAATCCAATTTTATCCCTCCTTAAAATAATATTTTATTTAATGACCCTAATAAATTAGTTACCGGTCAATAAATAAAACTCTTATTCTAATCAAATATTTATTTTATGACCCTAATAAATTAGTTGTCGGTAAAAAATAAATCCTTTAAAAAAATTATCCAATCATCTTTTAAATAATCAAATAATAATCCAATTATTATTATTATGTTATATTTTCGTAATAGAATGAATCTATTAATTCTTTACTCAGTCCAATGAAGGTCCAATGTGTGTGATCTTATAGGATCCCGAAGTATTAAGCTATTAAGGCTTTACCAAGCCTTGTTCTAATAGAACCATTGGCTCAAGGTTCTAGACCGTGAATAGAACTTAATTACCTTAAATGACTGTAGTACGCCTCTAGCAAGGGTCTACCATCCCCCATTACTCAAAATGTCATTTGTGCTTATGACTTAATCCCAGTTAATGCAATAGTTATCCAATGCGATGAACTCCATCCATTCTTTGATATTAGTACCATCTGGTTTATAGGGTTCAGTTAAAGTGTTAACCCGCTAATAGCAAGGTTGCTCCAAGCTATCCCAGTTATTAACTTGTTACCAAAGTATTTTTCCTTTTACCATAGTGTTTTTGACTAGAAACTATTTCTATCAAACACATGCTCTAATAAGAGGTTTATGGCAATCATCACTTCAACAAGCGGCCAGGTACAACTCCTTAATAGATCTTGAGTGATGGGTTCTTTCCGACCACTCAACCAACCAGTGTGCTGTCATCACTAAACCTATAATCACCCGTGACACCCTAAATTAATAAGTGTATAGAAATGACCTAAAGTATAGCAATAGCACCACACAAGGTAACTAGCATCTCAAGTTTGAGGATATTCGCAAAGCGTATTGCATGAAGATAAACACTAACACATTGATATATTTACCAAGTGTTTATCTTACTGCGGTCTCTAATATATCTCCCTGATATATCCATGTGTCAGACTTAAGGCACCACCTTCAGTCCTTCGGAGATTGACTGCTTAGACCCTTTCTAAGAAAGTTAACCATATGCTAGTCTTTCCGCTTCATCAATATCCCTTTCTGATAAAATTATGACTAGGGATAGTTTAGACATAATCATAATTGCACATGAAGTAGGTTCCACCAAATATAGTCCAACTATAATTTCTCTGACTTCATGCTATGATATCAAAGACTTTTACATACATACATCAATGAATATATTTTAACCAGCTATAATATATATACAAACACATCAATATAATCAAAAGAATAAGTGCCTTTACTGATTAAACATAATATTCGTACTATTACATAATTTAGATCCATCACCCTAATTGCCTTAAGGGCATACATCATATCCAACAAACTCCAACTTGCACTAAGGCCAATTAGCCATATTTATTAATCCATATGCTTTAACATACTTGTCATGTTTTACTTGAGTCAATGGCTTTGTCAGACCATCCGCAAGGTTCTGATCAGTGGGTACATATTCTAATCTTATTATCTTAGCATCAACAATCTCCCTGATTATATGATACTTTCTGGATACATGTCTATTTTTCTGATGAGGCTGTGGTTCCTTTGCCTGAACTATGGCACCATTGTTAACATAATATAAAGTAATTGGATCAACAGCCTCAGGCACCACACCGAGATCACCAATAAATCCCTTTAACCAGACAACTTCTTTTGCTGCTTTGTATGTAGCAATGTATTTAGATTCCGTGGTTGAATCAGTAGTAGTTTCTTACTTGGAACTCTTCTACCATACCGCCCCTCCATTTAACACATACATAAAACCCGACTGAGACTTAAAGTCATCCTTGTCAGATTGAAAACTCGCGTCTGTGTAACCTTTGATTTTGAGGTCACCTTCTCCATAAATCAAGAACTCATCCTTAGTCCTTCTTAAGTGCTTAAGAATTGCCTTGACGGCCATCCAGTGCTTTTTACCTGGATCGGACTGATATCTGCTCATAAAGCTCAAAGCTTGAGAGACATCTGGCCTAGTATATATCATAGCATACATGATGGATCCTATCACGGATGCATAAGGTATATCTTCGAACGATCAGCCTTAGACAGGTTAATCCCCTTTTATAGGGAGATAACCTTTCTTAGAATGCTTAAGTTGAACCTATTCAATACCTTGTCTATATATGTATTTTGAGAAAGACCTAATAGCCTCTTGGATCTATCTCTATAGATCTTCATACCTAGTATAAATGTTGCTTCACTAAGGTCTTTTATGGAGAACTTTCTTAACAACCATACTTTAACATTTTGAAGAAGAGAAATGTCGTTTCCTATTAGCAGGATGTCATCAACATATAATACTAGAAAAATGATTGCACTCCCACTAACCTTTTTGTAAACATAAGGCTTATTAGCGTTTGGACAGAAATCCAATTCCCGGATTGTCTGATCAAACCCTATTTTCCAACTCTTGGATGCTTACTTAAGTCCATAAATGGATCTTTATAGCTTGCATACCTTCAAGCCATTTTGAGAGGTAAAACTCTCAGGTTGAGTCATATACACATCCAGGTCCAAATCCCCATTCTGGATTGCTATTTTTACATCCATCTGCCAGATCTCATAATCATAATGAGCAACAATGGCGAGGAGTATCCTTATGGATTTAAGCATGGCTACTGGTGAGAAAGTTTCATTATAATCAATACCTTCATGTTGACTATAACCTTTTGCTACCAACCTTGCTTTATAGGTAATTACATTACTGTCCATGTCTGTCTTTTTCTTGAAGACCCATTTGCATCCAATTGGTCTAACCTCTTGCGGTGCATCAACCAAATTCCAAACTTGGTTCTCATACATGGAATCCATTTCTGATTTCATGGCTTTTAGCCATTTATCAGAATCTGAGCTTCTTATTACCTCATCATATGTCCTTGGTTCATCATCCTCCATAAGATATAGTTCATTATCATCCATAATGATAAAACCATATCTCTCGGGAGCTTTATGAATGTGACCTGATCTTCGCAATGATTTTATTTTGACAGGTTGTTCTTGGATCACACTTTCTTGTGTATCTAGAATAGGGTCTATCAGTTGATTGTCTGTTTCCTCCTCTTAAACTTCCAGTTCAATATTGCTCCCACTAACTTTTGCAAGTAAGTATTCCTTTTCCAAAAGGTGAGCATTCCGAGATATAAATACCTTTTATGCTTTGGGTTGGTAAAACAGATATCCAATTATTTCCTTTGGATATCCAATGAATAGACATTTGCCAGCCTTGGCATTTAGCTTATCTGACGCTATCCTCTTTACTATAGTAGGACAACCCCATACTCTTAAGTGACTTAGAATGGCTTCTTATTACACCACCTTTTGTAAGGTGTGAAATTAACTGATTTAGAGGCACTTTATTTAATACATAAACCGTGCTCTCCATCGCATATCCCCAAAAGGATTTACTAAGATCTGCATGGCTCATTATGGACCTGACCATATCTAATAAAGTAGGATTTCTCCTTTCTGACACTCAATTATGTTGGGGCATATAAGGAGGGGTCCATTGGGGGAACTATCCTGTTTTCCTTTGGTTAATCCTGAAAATCCTGACTTAAGTATTCTCCACCTCAATTTGATCGAAGTGTTTTAATACTTTTCTCAAGCTGTTTCTCTACTTTAGCTCTGAATAGTTTGAACTTTTCAAAACTTTCAGACTTGTGCTTCATCAAGTACAAATAACCATATTGTGAGTAATCATCAATAAAGGTTATGAAGTAGGAGTATCCTCCTAGTGCCTGAACACTCATTGGACCATACACATCAGTATGTATAAGTTCCAATGTACTTATTACCTATTCACCCTTTCCATGAAAGGGTAACTTTGTCGTTTTTCCTCTTAAACAAGGTTCGCAATCGCCATAAGACTTCAAGTCTATTAGGCCTAAGTCTCCACGCTTATGTAACTTGGTTAAGTGATCTTTGTTTATGTGGTCTAATTGACAATGCCATAAGTAGAAGGAATTCTCATTATCTAATTTAACTTTCTTCACATTGTTTATATTGAAAACTTTTTGTTTTAGTATCAAGAACATAAATGCCACCTTTCACCATTCTATAACCATAAAGAACATTATTCAAACAAATCTGACAATTATTATTTAAAAATAAAATCTCAAATCCTTCTGCTGCTAAACATATAACAGATACAATATTCTTAGTAACACTTAGAATGTAGTAACAATTATTCAAAACTAAAACAAGTCCACTTGGCAAAATAAGACTAAAGCTTCCTACGGCTAATGCAATAACTCTGGCTCCATTTCCCATGCATAGGTCCATCTCCCCTTTTGTAAGTCTTCTACTGTTCCTTAGTCCCTACATAGAAGTATATATATGAGAATCACAACCAGTATCTAATACCCAAGTGGATTCACGCGGAAAAGTAGTAAAATTTTCAATTACAAACATACCTGAAGTAGATGCCTCTACAGGCTTCTTCAAATGCTCAGAAGTAGGAGCTTTGCAATTCTTTTTCCAATGTTTTGGTATGTTACATTGGTCACATACATACTTAAATGTCCTCTTTCCTTTCTTCCTTTTAAACCCTTTAACTATTCCTTTGGTGACAGTATCCTCCAGGCCATTTTCTAGAGAATATTTGTTTGTAGACTCTCTTAAAATTTCTTTGCTTTTAGCATCGAATTTTCTCAACGCATCAACCAATTCCGAGAAAGTATAGTTGTGAACTTTGAAGAAATGTTCCTTTACAAAATCAGCATAGCTGATGGGTAAAGAATCCAACAGGATATCCACTCCTAAGGTTAATCGACCGTAGATCCCAATGATTCCAATTTCTCTAAGAAATCTCAAATCTTGTTGATGTGTGCTACAACACATGTCCCTTCCTTCATCTTAGAGTTTGAAAGTTCATTGGTTAATTTGAACCTTTCGTACCTTGCCTTTTCAGGCAAACCCTTTAGATGGATCAACATGGCTTCCAGACTCATGTGATCGCACTGAGAACATATCACAGAATTTATAGTATCAAACAGCAAGTGTGACACATAAACCTAATCCTTAAGATATTTCAACCATGCATCCTTAATAATAGTCGGTGCATCAGTGCTAGGAATTTTCATGAATGGATTCTCAAGAACATATGCCAATTCATAATCCTTAAGAATGTCCTTTACATCCTTGATCATTCATGGTAGTTAATTGTTGTTAAAGCTTGGATGTATTTAAGACAGATTTTCAAAATGGAGTTCATATTCAACCTAAGATATAAGAAAAGAAAAAGAGTTTAGATATTAGTTTAAGTACATGTATTTAATATAAGGTCTTTTAATTAAATACATTTGTCCTACTATTTTCTTCAAAATTTACAATAGCCCATTCTATTGAATTCGGGAATTTTAGCCCAGCTAAATTTCCTAGTAGGTAGCATCTATAACTAATCTATTATAACCCCCAATTTTATGAGTCAAGTCATAATAGTAAGTCATAGTTGGAATCTCATTCCATTTGCATCGTATGCAGTTGCTAATTCATTAGAGTTCCCTAATCCCAAGGGACGTGTGCTCTTATATTAGCAACTCCTTGAATATGTCTCAGATCTGGGCCTAGCCCCCAATTTTATGGTGGACTACCCTAGTTCCGTTAAGACATACCCTATCCCAAACTTTACAACCAATTAATGTGGACTAGAAGGAATGCTTTGCGCAACACTTTGATAGCCCAAAGAGATCGTATTATAAATTTGAGTAAGGAAGACTACAACTTGCCTTAATATATTTACTTTGAGATTTTATTAGTGTTAAACGTCTCACCTAATCTAGGATTTTATCAGATGAAAAAATTATAATAACTTGTATTAATTCAGGGAATTTTAGAATTAATTTATAAGGTCTAACCTTAGGTGGGTTCAACTCTTTATTATAATTATTCCATCAACCGAGATTATATGCAAAATAATTAATACTTTTATTTATTATATTTATATTGCATTTCTTTAAGCTTTCATTCAATAAATTTAATTTTTACTTTGTTATAAAAACATATATAAGCACCATCTTATAGAAATAAATTAGTTCATATTAATCCCCCGATTGGTCAATTCAAATTACACCGATATAGGTTCCCAGGTAGGAGAGGTGCCCTATGAGGAGTAGACACCAAGTCCAATCCTTAGCCAGAACAAATGCAGACACAAACCTGAAAACCAATCGATTCTCTTGAACTAATAAATTTCGTTCTTCCAATTCATTTAAATGGGAAACATCTATAACCCATGTAATTTAAATAAATTATTGATACTTGTATAATTTGAGTAAGTTGAGCAGGGTTATTCAAAATTATTAATAACCATTTTCTAACCTTGAAATGAAAGGCACAAGTTCATATATATTGCTCTAAATAATCAAATAAACAAATCATTTTAAATAGAAAATAATATCAGTTTGCTTCTAACTTAATTATGCACTAAATACACAGGCTCTGATACCACTGTTGGAAACTGACAGACAGATTGAACATCTATAACAGGCATAGCGGAAATTCAAAATTTGTCCCTGTCCCCAGGAACTCCTATTGGATGCATATAAATTAAATAAAACCTTAACTAAATAATTTTTTACCAAGGTTAGCATGCAAGGGCTAGGCATAATTCTAAATTATATCATAGAAATAATATTTATATTAAATATATTACAACTCTAAGTTATAATTTAAATATAAATAAATTAAGCATGCGTTATAACCTAAGCATAATTATTAAGTCTAAAATCACTTAAAAAAAGACTTAATAATTAAAAGAGAAATTAGAAGACTTACCAGTTAAACTGTGCTTTAGCAGAACTTCGTTACACAAGCCTTCAAGGTAGGATAGCCTATATGAGTATCCACATGAACCCCACCAACCGAAACCTCCCAATGAGGAAGAACCGAAGAACCTTGAGCAATTGCTAGATCGCTCCAAAATTCCCACCCGAAAATATATATTGTAAAGATTCAAGATCCACTTGAATTTGGTGCAAATTGGAATAGAGAAGGGAGCCCTCTTTTATACGAGGAGCAAAGGCTCCACCTAATTAATGCGGGATGGGTAAATACCCATCCCGCCCCTTGGGAACATGCGGATCCTAGTGGATTCGCATGTTGCCCAACTTAACCCGACTTGTATAGTAAGCCAAGTCAGCTTGCCGCACAAGGCAGGCTCATATGAACCTACCTTATCCCGTAAGCTAGGCCTCACGGGCTTTCCCGTGAGCCCTAGATCGCGGAGGCCCTCTTGGTTATATTTTCGTAATAAACTAAATCTATTAATTCTTTACTCAGTCCGATGAAGGTCCAATAAGTGTGACCTTATAGGATCCCGAAGTATTGAGCTGTTAAGGCTTTACCAACCCTTGTTCTAATAAAACCATTGGCCTGAGGTTCTAGACCGTGAATAGAACTCGATTACCTTAAACGACTATAGTACACCTCTAGCAAGGGTCTACCATTCCCCATTACTCGGAATGTCATTTATACTTATGACTTAATCCCGGTTAATGCAATAGTTATCCAATGCGATGAACTCCTTCCATTCTTTGATATTAGTACCATCTGGCTTATAGGGTTCGGTTAAAGTGTTAACCCACTAATAGTAAGGTTGCTCTTAGCTATCCCAATTATTAACTTGTTACCGAAGTATATTGCCTTTTACCATAGTGCGTTTGACTAGAAACTATTTCTATCAAACACATACTTTGATCAGAGGTTTATGGCAATCATCACTTCAACAAGCGACCAGGTACAACTCCTTAATATATCCGGAGCGATGGATTCTTTCCGACTACTCAGCCTACCAACGTGCTGTCATCACTATACCCGTAATCACCCATGACACCCTAAATTAATGAGTGTATAGAAATGACCCAAAGTATAGCAACAGTACCGTACAAGGTAACTAGCATCTCAAGTATGAGGATATTCACAAAGCTTATTGAATGAAGATAAATACTAACACACTGATATATTTACCAAGTGTTTATCTTACTGCGGTCTCCAATATATCTCCCAGATATATCCATGTGTCAGACTTAAGGCACCACCTTCAGTCCTTAGGAGATTGACTGCTTGGACCATTTCCAAGAAAGTTGACCATATGCTAGTCTTTTCGCTTCATCAATATCCCTTTTTGATGAAATTATGACTAGGGATAGTTTAGACATAATCATAATTGCACATGAAGTAGGTTCTACCAAATATAGTCCAACTACAATATCTCTGACTTCATGCTATGATACGTCAAGGACTTTTGCATACATACATCAATGAATATATTTAAACCAGCTATAATATATATACAAACACATCGATATAAATAAAAGATTAAATGCCTTTATTGATTAAAAAAAATATTTATACTATTACTCAATTAAGATATATCACCCTAATTGCCTTAAGGGCATATATCATTTCCAACAACATTGACCCGGAAGAAGGGAGGCAAAGTGAGCTTTGGAGAAAATCAAAAGGATAGATCATTGGACATGGAACCATTGGATCTAAATTAAAGATAGAAGATGTCTCACTAGTTGATGGACTAAAGTTCAACTTACTAAGTGTAGCCCAACTCTACGACAAAGGAAGAAAAGTCACCTTTGATTCCGGAGGCTACTCAATCTATGATAGTAAGCCTAATCAACTTATTCTTTATGCACCTAGAGTAAACAATGTCTATTCTGTATACATTAAAAATGAGAAAAAGAATATTTGTTTGGTGTCTAAAGAAGAAGAAACATGGCTATGGCACTGGAGGTTAGGACATGTTAGCATGAACCTCCTGTCCAAACTAGCCAAAAAGGAATTGGTAGTTGGTTTGCCTAAGGTTACTTTTGATAAGAATCATCTATACACTGCTTGTCAATTAGGTAAACAATATAAGAAAAGTTTCCCTTCCATCTCCTACATTCCTTCCAAAAGAGTACTTGAACTCTTACACATTGATCTCTTTGGTCCAATTAAACCATTGAGTTTAGGAAGAAGAGAATACACCATGGTCATTGTGGATGATTATTCTCGGTATACATGAGTTCTCTTCCTAGCAAGCAAAGATGAAGCCTTTGGCAGATTCTAAAAAACATTCATCCAGATAGAAGTAGAACAAGGCATAAGCATTACATGCATCCGGAGTGATAATGGTGGTGAGTTCAAAAATAAGCATTTTACTGAATTTTGTGACTCTAAGGGCATTAAACATAACTTCTCTGCCCCTCACACTCCTCAATAGAATGGAGTTATTGAGAGAAGAAATAGAACTATAGTAGAGATGGCTAGAACAATGCTAAATGAAAATTGTTTGCCAAAATATTTCTGGGGAGAGGCCTAAACACTGCATGCTATATCTTAAATAGAGTTCTCATCAGAAAGACCTTAGAAAAGACCTCCTATGAAATCTGAAAGGGAGGGGACCATAATTGGATACTTCAAAGCATTTGGATGTAAGTGCTACATATTAAATGATAGAGAGCAACTAGGAAAATTTGATCCTAAGTCTGATGAAGCAATTTTCCATGGCTACTCAACATATAGCAAGGCTTACAGAGTCTTTAACAAATGAACCCAAACTATGGTAGAGTCTATACATGTAGATTTCAATGAGACTAACCATGCAGGCAAGAAAAGCTCCACTCCAAAAGATCCAGTTCCGGAAGCTGAAAATTCTGGAGAAAAGAAGGAAATTCAAGTTCCTGATTCTTTCTAAATCAAGAAGTATAAAGAAGAGGATGAAGGAATATCTTTTAATCCAGAAGTACAACAAGTTGATCTCAATCCACATGAGATAAACTTTAATGATGACTAAGGAGAGTAAGCTGAGACAGAAGTGGAGAAAGTCTCAGTTCAACTTGAAGGCTTATAAAGGGAAATTCGGACTCATAAAAATCATCCGGTAGAAGCTATTTTGGATGAAATCCAAAATCTAGTCAGAACCAGAGGATAACTCAATAGAATGACGAGCCATGCTGCTTTTATCTCTCTCATTGAGCCAAAGAAATTTTAAGATGCTGAAGGAGATGAAAGCTGGATGATGGCAATGCAAGAAGAACTAGATCAATCCACCAAGAATAATGTGATGTCAGTCATTAGCACTAAATGGTTATTTCAGAGCAAGCTAGATAAATCCAGAGTAGGGGTGAGGAACAACGCAAGATTAGTTGCCCAAGGCTACAATCAACAGGAAGGGATTGACTTTGAAGAAACATTTGCCCCTGTAGCAAGACTAGAGGCAATCTAGATTTTATATGCTTTTGCATCATTCATGGGATTCACTTTGTTACGAATGGTTGTCAAAAGTGTATTTCTAAATGGATTTATCTAGGAAGAAGTCTATGTGAAGCAGCCACCTGAATTTGAAGACTTAAAGCATCCAGATCATGTCTACAAGTTAAAGAAGGCTCTTTATGGTTTGAAGCAAGAACCTAGAGCCTAGTATGAGAGACTCACTGCATTTCTCATATCCAAGGGATATATTCGAGGCAAAGCAAAATCAACCCTTTTCATCAAGAAAAAGAAGAATGATATCATTCTAGTCAAAATTTATGTGGATGATATCATATTTGCAACAACAGATGAGAAGATGTGTGAAGAATTTAGCTCTTAAATGGAGAAAGAATTTGAGATGTCCATGATGGGAGAACTCAATTTCTTCCTTGGTTTACAAATCAAGCAAAGTCTGGATGGGGTTTTCATTAACTATTCAAAGTATACCAAGGAGATATTAAAGAAGTTTGAAATGGACAAGAGCAAACATATGTCCACTCCAATAGGTTCAGATAAAGTTCTATCCAAGGATTATGAAGAAGAATATGTTGATCAGAAGCTCTATAGAGGGATGATTGGTTCACTTCTGTACTTGATAGCAAGCAGGCCTGACATACACTATGCAGTCTATTACTGTACAAGGTACCAAGCTAATCCTAAGGATTCTTATCTCAAGGCAGTTAAGAGAATTCTTAGATACCTCTTAGGAACCATGAAAGTTAGATTGTGGTATCGTAGTAATGTAGATTTCACACTCCAAGGCTTCACTGATGCAGATTATGGCATAGATACTCTTAAAAGGAAGAGTACATCCGAAGGTTGCCATTTCCTTAGAGATTGCTTAGTATTATGGTACAACAAGAAGCAAACTTCAGTTGTTCTATCTACTATAGAAGCAAATATATGGCAGCTGGAAGTTGTGTGGCTTAACTCCTCTGAATGAAGTAATAACTAGAAGATTATAGAGTTTAATCTGAATGTGTGGATGTTATGTGTGACAACAAGAGTTCCACTGATGTGTTAAAGAATCGAGTACTCCAGAGCAGGATGAAGCATGTCAACATAAGGCATCATTTCATCCGGTATCATGTGATGAAGAAGGATGTTGCATTAGTGTACATCCTAACCAATGAGCAAAGAGCAGATATCTTTACTAAACCATTGAGTAAAGATAAATTCAATAAACTAAGGGAGTCTATTGGAATGTCAAATCCAATTTGAGGAAAATCCGAAAGAAATTTTGTAGCAGATTTGATTCTTCACAAGTCAAGGAATCCGAAAGAGAAGAAGAATTGAAGAAAGCTCTACTTCGGATGGAATATTGCCACATTAGTAGATAAGACAAGACACATGGCAGTAAAGGCGCTGAAAAGTAACTGTTCCTTTTTTTGAATTTCAAACGTCTATGGGGAGTTACACGGGTGGTAAATTTAATAGCTAGAATTTAAAATAAATGATTCCTATTCTCTGGTTTAATGAAATTTACCTCTCTCCTAAAAATCAGTCTCCCATGTCATCAATCCAGCCAAAATTATTAGTGTCTTGATTACCAAAATACCCTCACCTTGGAAAATCTATATAAACCCCTCAAATTTCCCTCTCTTCCTCACGCGAACAAACTACCTACTGTCACTCTACAAAAATCCAATCTCAAACCCTGACTTTTTTCAATCCCTAAAATAACTGCTATCATGACTAGTGAAGGAAAGACGATGCTTCCCTAATAGAATATCGTTGATGAATATGCTCTCAATGATAAAGACTTCATTCCCATAAACTTTAAGCCCTCTGATTCTGTAATTCCAACAGACTACCTAGGAGATAACTTCCGATTTGAGACAAATCCCTACTCAAAGCTTATTGAGGATTAACACCTGAAAGATTTCCTTAAGATCAAATGCCCAACTTATCCGGACCTAGTAAGGGAATTCTACTCCAACCTTAGAGCTCATTCCTTCCATGACGTACTAAGAACCAAGGTATCACTCTAGAGTTCCTTGAAAAGTTCTTAAACATGAAAAATGATGGGGTTCAACCGTGGGTTGATGGGGATGAGTAGGGAGTGAAATATGAACCCATGATGTGGCTGCATCCAAACTACTTTGGGGACAAATGTTCAACATACTTTTCGAAAGTGCCAAGATTCCTCCAGTATGCACTTGCTAAGCTGGTCTAATCTAGAAGGGCTCTCTCACTACAGTATCATCCTTCCAACACTATGTGCTATAGCACTGGGTGGAGAGTAGAGTAGTCAATATACCTGTGCTAATCATCTACTACCTCATACAACACAGAAACTCTCATGGAGCCTTGATCACTAGAATCCTTATTGGAAAGGAGGTAAACATCTCCGGATTCTAGGCTGTGAATGGAAAGGAAATTCTTGAGAAGAATTTCAAGAAGTTGAGTTTTGGGGAGAACTGGAATGAGGAAAGGGCTAAGAAACTACGAGATGATAAGAAAAGCAAAGCTAGAAAGGCCGTTGATCCGACTGAAGATGTACCGGTTCCTAACAAAGCCTGAACCACCAAGCTAAAGGTAAAGAAATAGCTTGCTCTAGTTCCAGTTGATGAGGATACCCAAACCCTCACTCAGCTGTTAAAGAGAAGCCCTGAGAAATCTAAGCCAGGAGGAAGACTGATTAAAATTGCTGATAAGCATAAGAAACTAGTATATAAGCTGAAAGCAAGAGAAACTATTGTAGTGGTTGCTGCTACAATTCGAGAAGGGTATAAGAAGGGGCAGAAATGAAATCTACAAGATATCCTAGAAGAGGATGAGGAGGATAAAGAAACAGAGGATATATTTCCTGCAGCCATAAAACAACATACAAGAAAAGGGTGCACATTCAATGAGGCAGTTAAAGCCCAGAAGAAGAAAGCCAAAAAGCATGCGGACATTATAATTGATGAGGAGGCAGCAAGAAGGGTGGTTGTAGCTGAATTGGCTAAGGCCAAAGTCACTAAGGGCAAGTATATGCTAGAATCCATTGAAGAAATTGATCAGGAAGACCCTCAGGATGACTTAATCCGTTAGGCTATGAAAGACAATGATAGAATCAACAAACTCAGAACAGAAGGCCCTGAAGGTTCATTCGGAGCCCAAGAAATTCTCATTGATTAAGAGGACATGGCCACTCTGGCCAAGGATCCAGAAGCTGACCTTTTAACCTTTGCACCATATCCGGACTACTTTCGAAAAATCTTCTCAATCTGGAAGCTGAAATCCCAGTTAATGTAAGTCCTGTAAAGGCATTTGGAGAGGACATTGAGGACAATACCAATGCTCCTAGGGGAGAGATCAAAAGTCCTAAAAATGCATTTGAAGGGGTGACTATGGACATTACCAGTCATCTAGGGGTTATGGAGGTTGAGGAAGGAAGTGAAAATGCAGCTGATTTGAATACAACGCCAGTCAATAAGGTAATTCTTAGTACTGTCTCATTTGATATAAATGCTCATGCCTCTGCTATTGCTAAAGAAGCAATAGATAAACATCAGGATAACTTAGATACATATACTCTGAATGTATCTGAGGATGATGAGTCCAACCTGGAAGACCCTATTCCGGAGTAGGGACTTGATTTGGGTTCCCAAAAGCACACTCCTAGAGTAGACTCAAAGGGCGAGGCCAATCTAGAGGAACGGTTTGATGCAAGGAAAGAAGAAGAGGATGAATCTAGTTCAGAAGAGAGTAGCAAGGAGAAAAACCATAATAAATAATCTGAAAGCAGTTCTAGCCCCGGAGAAACCTCAACCTCTTCATTCAGACATTTGAACAAGCCAAGAATCTTCAATCCTCAACCAACCAAGAGAGAGAAGTTGAGGGTGGCTTAAAGGCTCATTGAAGAGGCTACTTTGGAAAGACACAGAGAAGATAAAATATCAAAAGCACTCCAGGAAGTAATAACTACTCTGCAATCTGTTGAGAAGTAACTCAGTGATCTATCTGCTTCTCCGGACTTGAAAAAAGATATTAGGGACATAAAGAGGAGTGTACAGAAGATACAAGAAAAGGTAGAAGACTTTCCAACTGCTGATCTGGTAGTAAAAGTCTCACTTGCCAAAGTTACTCCGGTCTTCAATGAGCTTAAAGCAAATATTGCAGAAGCAAGCCGATCCGCAGACCAAGCCAACACTATGGCTACAAATAATTGTACAGCAGTAATGGACAAGATCACCTCCTCCTCCATTGAACTGAAAGAATATCTGGATACCAAGTATGAGCTGACGATCCCTAATACCCCCACCTGCATGGTAAGCTTTAATGCTCTTCGGTGTAGGGTGGAGAAACAACGAGCACTGTGAAGCATGCTAAGGGATGATCCTTATTTTAGCATGATGAAAATGGATAATGGAAGCAATGTTAAAGTTGAAATTTAATCCGATTAATGGGTTGAGGGATACGAGACTTAGAATCCCGTATTTTAAGATAGAGTCGCCACCCGATTAAGCTCCACCGTGAATTTGGGTACGATATTCCCACCGAGTGGTTGTACCGTACCTTAAAACGGAGATTCTAGGTTCGGATGATGTTGCTTACTTTTCAATTTTTAAATCAAGCCGATTATGTTTTAATAAACGTGACCTTAGTTCTTATGCGATTTAATTTGATTATTGTTTGGTATTTTTGGTTTATATACCATACATCACACGGAAAGATTTAAATAAACAAAGCAGGAAAATAAAATTATTACAAGGCTTTACGAATACCTATACATTTTTCTAATGCAAGAAAGTAAAGCGATAAATAAATAAACGGGCGAAACCGGGTTTTAACCGAGCTTACCGACTTGGACCCGGCTCCAAATAAGGCAATAGATATATGGGAATAATCACAAATAAGGCATGAATAAATAAAATGCGGAAAATAAATACATAGCATGAAGAAAACATATTTTTGGATATTTCGGGGACAAAACGTAATTTTTGGGTATTAATTAATTATCTAACAACCTAAAAAGGGTGATATAAATTAACTAAATATCTTAAAATCAGATTTAGCATATTCAGAATATTTGGAATTCTTAGTTGGTAGAAAACAATTTATTTAGATTTATTTAGTAAAAACACTATTTTTAAAATATTAAAATGCATATTAAATCAAATAAAAAAATCTAAAAATAGAATAAATAAATATAAACTAATATCAAATCATGTATAATTTTTAGGAAATTTTTTGGGGTAAAATCGGGGTAAAAAATGCAAGAAAATGGCAAAAAATGGCTAAAAATAGCTTTTGGCGGCAAAAGGCTTTGGTGACAACGTTAACAGCCACTACTATAGCCTTGGCGGCTATAGTGGCAGCGGTCAAGGCTATAGCGGCGCGGTCAAGGCTGTCACTATAGCCTTTGCCGCGCCAAACCATTTTTAGGGGGAAAATCGGTATTTTTGCATCCATAAACTCGAAATCATTGAAGTTTTAAGTCGTAATCAACTATAACTCAATCGATCTAGACTTAAAACACTCAAATAATGTTGATTTTATGGATTTGGGTAAGAAAATACCCAAAAATCGCAAGCAATAACGGGACCTCTATAGGGGTGGAGTTCACCTCCATAGCTATAGCCTTCACCGCTATAACAGTAGCGGCCAAGGCTATAGGGGTAGAGGTGAAGGCTATCCCTATAGAGGTCGGATTATTTTTCGACGGTTTTCCAAGAACACCAAGGAAAAAACCAAGAAACAACACTAAAAGGCAGCAAGAACAGCAACAAAAGATAATAAATGAAATAAAAGATCAAGGGAACTCAGTTTTGTTACCTATAGGCCGTGAATCTAACTCGGGAGACTCGAATCGGACGTTTGGCAAGCTTTTGATGATATTCCGACGAAAACAAAGACGAAAATAGCAACAAAAATAGTGACGAATTGTTTGGCTGGTATTTGGGGAAAAGTCTCTGAAACCCTATTTAATCCATTTTAACCTATGATTTCTAACTAATTTTAGTGTTTAAGCTACGAGATCAAGCCTAAGAATAACTAAGAATCAGGATTAGAGAGGATTAAACGCGGATTCTAGCTTTTCTTAAGCTTTCTCTATCTAGTTCTTCCTTTTCTCTCTCTTATTCTTGATTTTTCTCTCTAAAATCATTTCTAAATCCTAAAATCTGGAGAAAAGTCCCCTAACCTCTCTCTTGTTTTGGTTTAAATACTCTTACACACAAAAATCCATCGACTTAGGCTAATTTTTGGGAAAAATACGTGGCTAAATTACAAACGGAGAGAGAAAATAAAATGGCACGGCCTAAAATAGGCTGTGCCACGCCTACCACTACCGTCATAGCGGTCACCATTGTGATAGCAGCATCCACCGTGGCCACCCCGGTGGCGTTCACCACTACAAAGGGTGGCGGTGAACGCCACCACAGCGGCAGTGACCGCTACAAGAGTGGCGGCCACCGTCGCTGTAGGGCAGGCTGCCACTGCGGCTGCCGTCGGCGGTGGTGGCAGTAAAAGAGGCGAAGGGTGGCTAGGTTTTGGAATTAGGGTTAGGGTTTAGGTAGGGTTAATTAGGGTCTAGGTAGGGTTTAGGGCAGATTTAGGGTTTTGGCTTCCAACGCTTATATCTTTCACTACGGTTATCCGATTAAGGCGATTCTTAACATTCCGAAAATCTAAGAGAGTCAAGAATCCAACGGTATAAACAAGACTTTTTTGAAAATGTTTGGATCTTATAGAAAATAATGAAACAAATTACTACGCGCAAGCAAAAGGAAACTACTTATCCTAAATGCATACGAATGATATTTAAGCACCGCCAAATGTACGAAATCATCAAAAATGTACTAACCAAATGTGATTTGACCCTCCAAGAATAGAACAACTAGACTGTACGACGTCAGAGCAACAAGTCATCATCATTCCAAGGGTCACCAAAAAGCCTGTGGTTATAGGCTGCCCCTCAGGAGATTACCACTTGGCGAGCCTGTGGATCTCACGAAAGAGCAAGGGATAGAGGGTTATACCTGATGCATGGATTATTAAACCAGTTGTCTTCTAGGATTGCTATAAATAGACCTATTAAGAACAAAATTATGTTTTGGATGATTTGATTCGGCATACCTGCGAAGCCCCAAACGGTTTTGGGATAGATTGGTTGGTTGCGTCGGGAAAAAGAGGAGTTAGGTTTTCTTGAGGTGGTTGTCTATGAATGGTCATAGGATGCATCGTCAATGGACCTATCTGAGGGTGGAGGTTAAATCGGGCATGTCGGAGACAAGGGGAATGCCGAGAACGCCGAGGGCTTCACTGAGAATTGCCAAGAACTTCTAACGAGATCAGACTGGCATTTGCTTGGCTTGAATTGCATGCCAAAAATATCAAATGAGATCCCTGAAGTGGAACGCATACCAAGAACTTAATTGGAAGGTGCTAAGAACTTCTAACGAGGTTAGACTGTGATTTGCTTGGCTTGAATCGCATGTCAAGAATATCAAATGAGATCCATGGACTGGAACGCACACCAAGACCTTAATTGGAAGGTGCCGAGGACTTCTAACGAGGTCAGACTAGGATTTTCTTGGCTTGAATCATAGGCCGAGAATATCAAAGAAGATCCCTAGACTGGAATGCACACCAAGAACTTAATTGGAAGGTGCCAAGGACTTCTTATGAGGTCGGACTGGGATTTACTTGGCTTGAATCGTATGCCGAGAATATTAAATGAGATCCCTGGACTGGAACACATACCAAGAATTTAACTGGAAGGTGCCAAGGACTTCTAATGAGATCGGACTAGGATTTGCTAAAAAGCGCCTGAGGAGATCATTGGACTAAATGCATTGTGCCTGCCACGAAAATTTTGAGATATTAGAGAGAGACATGACCTACACTTTTGTTGCTTAATTGATTTTACCTAGACAAAAAATTTTGCCCCTTCAATTAAGCAACAAAAACGGAAGAATGAAACCGAAATAAAGTTGAGATTTTCGGGAGTTCGAGGAGATTGTCGAAGCTAAGTGCCGAGTTTAGCTAATATGCCCCTGAGTACTTGCATTAAGGTGCCCCTAGATATTTTCATTGAGGTGCCCCTGGGTATTTGCATTGAGGTGCCCCTAGGTATTTGCATTGAGGTGCCCTGGGGTATTTGCATTAAGGTGCCCCTAGATATGTGCATTAAGGTGCCCCTAGGTATTTGCATTGAGGTGCCCCTGGGTATTTGCATTGAGGTACCCCTGGGTATTTGCATCAAGGTGCCCCTAGAAATGTGCATTAAGGTGCCCCTGGGAGAAACTTCTGAGTTCTGATTTTAGGATCCATCAGGTTGGTCGTCCTTCTGAATTACACATGGTGTGCCTGTTAAAAAGGCTTTAAAGCATTAGTAAGCCATATAAATCGCATTTTTATTGCTTAATAGATTTTGTGGAACAAAATTTTTTTTTGCCCTTTCAATTAAGCAATAAAAACGAAAGAAAAAAGAAATAAGAGTTGAGATTTTCGAGAGGTTAGAGAAACTGCCAATGTTGAGCATTGAGTCTAGCTGATATGCCCCTAGGAGAAATTCTGTCTTCGAATGTAGGACAGAAGATGATTCTGAGATGCCCCCTAATACAGGTTCTTGCTTGGAGGTCGAGCGCATAACTCGAGGATATTTTTCCTTACTTTATTTCCTATGGAATTCAGCATAGAATAATAGACATGAACATTATGCAAGAATGTATGAATGCATGAGATACTCGGACTTGTCATCTTCAAGCTGACTGATTAACTTGCTTGATCGACTTTGCTCAATTCGGGGAAAGATCGACTTGCTTGAAAAGAGAGGATACATGGAATTGCTTTATGGTACGGACAAGACAAGAATGCCCCTGGAGGAGGATTAGGGATGTTGTGTAGATTAGGTGAGAATGCCCCTAGTGGAGAACTAGGGAAGCCACGGTGAATCGACTGTAAATTGATCGCTGGATTAGGCATGACGGAGACAAGGGGTTGCACAAAGCAAAGCTTAAGATTCTAGATAACGATTGACCGGGCGCTATCACTACCAATGAATTCTACCAAGGATGGCTTCAGAAGATTAGTATATTGTGGAATCAAGATGCTCAGTTGCGGTCAAGACTTGAGTGGATACGGGCGGAGGAAGGATTTGAGTCCTTCGAATCTATTAGATCGGCGAACAATTTATGCATTCTGATGCTAATAGAGATGATGCAGATATCTCGATGTGATCGATGGTAGTCATTCATCTTTGGTTTGGTTGTCTTAATTTTTACATAGCCCCAAACATTGTGTCGGGCCTATCAGACTTGTTCATTTTGCTTTTATGTCCTAAATTTTGCCTGGGCCATCCTTTTCGGGTCCAGCGGACTTTCCCGGATTTTGCATAGACCTCAATTCTTTTCAGTCTATCAGGATTTTTGCTTTTTATGTTTGTTTTTATTTCCTTTTGAAGTATTGGGTTGACTGCACGGAACCCCACGTTCGTCTTACTTGTAATATTTCACCTTTAGGCCCAATATATTCATTCAAGCATAAACTTAAAGGATTCAGTAAAATGACGTTTCCATTAAATAAAGTAAGTTTGAGTATATGATGATGATAATCATTTCTATTGACCCAAACTCTGGAGTTAGCTAGCCTATGAAGATTTTCTAGCCAACATACTCTCTTAACTCACTTTACCCTAACTTTTGCCTAGACCGCCCTTTTTGGGTTTTCAGTCTAGTAGGTTATTCTTGCACTCTAACTTTTGCCTAACCGATTTATAGAATTTTGATTAGCGGGATACACTATAATTTTTGCCCGAGCAGTAGAGGACCTCTCATCGAGTGATTGATTTATATAAGCTTTTTATGTGTCGCTTTGATTCTTTTTTGGTTAGATATGATAATGCTTCGACCCGCTTTGATTGATAGGGGTCGCAAATCTATTACCATCTAGGATCTTCATACCCCTTGAACTGAGTATATTTTTAATTACAGAAGGTCTTTCCCAATTTGGTTGGAACTCCTCCCTTTGATCGGCATTGGTGGGGTTTGCCTGCTTTGGAAAAGGATCGTTGGCCTTTGACAGATACTCTTGATGCTTGATGTGGTTGTTGTTCAACCTCGCTATGCGCTTTTGATATATCTAAAGACTATTCAAGCTACTCAGGTTACGCCTTAGTCCACGAAGGTCTCTTTGACGTTGGGTTCAATATAACTCTCGGTTTTGGTTGTCACACTAGCTCTTGGGCAGTGCAGAGAAGATTTGCGGGGCTCGGACCCAAATTTTTTATTGATCAAGGGGTGCCCCTCGGGATTAAAACCCCAATTATTGGGATGATAAGATGAGGTAGGCTGTACTGAGGCAAGATGCATTTCTCGAGGAACTTGGCCATCTTTTCGATGGTAATGTCGGTGAAAAGGGTCAACTTCCCCCTATGCTGATGAGGGTCAAATTTTGCCCCCTCACCGAGAATGGCCAAGGAGGAGAAAAATAGGGAAGTTTGCAGAGGTGGAAGGGATGGGGTATTAGGAAAAGGCAATGTTGCATGGGGGTGGGAATGTTGAGAATAGGTGGGCGAAGAAAAGATAAGCCATAATTCTGTTGAAGATAATCTGGTAATACTCTTCCTCCATAATCGGCTGGCACTTCTTTGGCAGATTGAAAATCGGTTTGCATATAGTCGCGACACCAGTGATGGACCAATTGATATATTAGATCTATCCCAGGAAGGCTGAGCTTTTGCTGTTTCAGGCATGGAGATGAGATCCTCGAGAATCCGATGACGAACCCTGGGTGCCTAGGATGACTAGACGAAAGCATTATCATGATCTTTAAGCACTCATTATCTCTTATTTTCTTTCAAAGGTTAAGTCATTAGAAAGTGGTTACCATTTTAGATTATCATCTGTACTCAAACTTATTTCAGTTAAAGAAACGTCATGAATACTGAACACATTGTATTTGTGACAAAATGAATGCATGGACCCATCGGGCGAAACATCAAACTGATAAGCGAAAAGAGAGAGTCTTTCATAAAATTAAAGTGCCTTAAAGGCATAATTATTCACATCAATATACTAGAAACAAGAAAATTACATGTAGATAGATAAGCATCCTCCACAGGCGGAAGGTCTTGATTGGTAGAGCTGGTAGACTAATCATCCTCAGTAGCTTTCATTAGTACAACATCTAGGTCTAGATCTGGAACTTTCATGCGCTCGGCTGATGACTTATCTCCTTCATCCGCTAGAGACCTCACAGGATTCTTGCCTTTGGAAAATATAGCTCTAATGATATCTTGCGGACCCCTAACTTCCTTTGGTGAGCTAAAAAGCGGCGGGGGGGGGGGGGGGGAACCCTGACGATTAAGTGCTTTTTCGGGCTCAAATATCTTTCCTACCTTCACCAAATGGTGGATGTACTAGATCAACTTCTGACACTCATTAGTGTGGTGGCCTTGCTGAACATGATACGCACAAAAGTTATGCTTCTCATCCTCCTTAGGGGGGCTTATACTCGCGAAGGGTTCTGAGGAGGCCGCGCTCCCTTAACGTGGCCAAGATTACACTGAGGGGTAATTTCTACGGACTTGTAACATTCTCTGGGTTAGTTTTAGGAGCTACCACAACTTGTGCCTGAGCAATCATCCGATCCTAAGGGTTAATTAGGGTTTCGGTAGGGTTTTGGTAGGGTTTAGGGCAGATTTAGGGTTTTGGCTTCTAACGCCTATATCTTTCACTACGGTTATCCGATTAAGGCAATTCTTAACATTTCGGAAATTTCGGAGAGTCAATAATCCAATGGTATAAACAAGACTTGCTAAAAATGTTTGAATCTTATAGAAAATTGCAAAACAAATTACTGCACTAGCGAAAGAAAACGGCTAATCCTAAATGCATGCGAATGATATTTAAGTCCCGCCAAAGGTCCAAAATCATCAAAAATGAACTTGCCAAATGTGATTTGATCCTCCAAGAATAGAACAACTAGACCATATGAGGTCAAAGCAACAAGTCATCATCATTCCAAGGTCACCGAAAAGCCCGTGCTCATACCAAGTTTGAAAACTTGTCAAAATTCATTGTTGAGAAAGAAGATAAGTCCCCTCTCCCAAGATTGAATGAAAAGTAGCAAACTATTCTAAACAAGCTAACCCAGTTCATGCAAAAAGATCTCCTAAAGCTCTTTGCTACACAAATGGCAAATATTACACAAGAGGTACGTAGACAACTCAATGGACAAGACTCTGTCGTTGAAAGAATAAGAGATGATCTTAGCAAAGAAAATCTTGACAGTTCACTCCAACATCTATAATATCCATCATGATTTAGGGAAATACATTGAAATAATGCAGTCCAAACTGTCAAACTTATCCATCTCCAGATCCCCCTTCTCTCTATCAGTCCCGAAAAGCCAGCTCATTCCCATCTTCCAATACCTAGTCCAGCATATTGGAGACACAGGATTCTTCAGACACAAGGGAATCACTACTCTTCTTAAAGCCTTATTTCCTTATTTTGATGAGAAGGATCGAGATTATGTTCTCCAGATGCATCCCTACATCACTGGAACCTATAAACAGCTCCGGAATCTCTTCCGCCCACTATATTTATCTCCAGCCAATGTGGACCATATCCAAGAATAGATAAAGCAAGGCAACTTAGACTACTCAATCTATTCAATGGCTTGGCAACAGAAAAGGGATGGTAGGACATACATGGTGATTGACTCCCCTGTTGAAAATAAAAAGGGAGAGAAAGGCAAGGGAAAAGAAAAGGAAGAAGGAGCATCTAGAGCATCCGGTACGAATTAGACTAGCTTGAATGTTCAATGTAAAATTTTGTAATAGCTAGATTCACTTATATATTTCTATATTTATAATCCTACACTTCATTGATGTTAACTACTGTTAGCAGCAGAAGTATATATTGAATGTCTAAATCCTTAAAAAATTTGCTTCTGAAGTACAATCTGTAATTGTACTATAAAAACATTAGAAGCTAGAATTAAAAAATATTGGGGGAGTTATGATGCTAGAATTATGGGGGAGTAATATTGTAAATGACTAAGTATCAAGAATCATACTTAGTTCATATAACTCCTTTTCCACATGCTTAGTTTTTGTTTCCATCAAATGGGGGAGATTGTTGGAAAATAATGATCCGGAATCTCATAAAACTAAATATCCAGATCAGGTTTGAAAGAAATAAAAACTCAAAGAAATATACTTATGTAATCTTCTAAATCTAAATGGAAGCATCCGGACAAAATCCAGCGATAAGGGTATCCATTGAAGACTACAAGTACCTAAGCATATGCTGAGAGCACCCGGTTAAAGTTTGGAAAGGAAATAAACTTTAAACCATTCAAGATCAGCATCCGGAAGAACTGATTGCTAAGCATCCGGATAAAGACAGATCTGGTGATACTGAGTCTGAAGACATCCAAAAGACTCAGATATCAAGATAATGGGAAAAGCTTCAAAGATAACTTTTCTCTCCACCTTTTTGGTCTGTAAAGTCAAAGATCCTTTCCCCATGAACAAGACAAAAAAAGATAGCTCACACTTTTCAGAAAAAGGACAAAAAGACTGACACCAGATAGAAAAAGGAAATAACCTTTTTGGCCTAGACCAATAAGGAGGCGCGTAGAGCTCATACCAAAAAGCTAGTATTATAAAAGTTGGTGTGACACTAAAAAACAAGGAAAACAATCACTGACATCTTTTCAGCCTCAATCCCAAGGATTCAAATAGGTCAAATTACTGTCTAACGGATTGATCAATGGCACCAAAAGTGCCACATTCTACCTGATCAACGGTGAAGATTGAATTACAGCTCACCAACCCACAACGATTATATTTATGATCCAAGCATATAAAAGGGGAGCTTCACAAGTTGAGAAGGTGCTGGTTGATTTTACAAAAGAATTCAAAAGAGAATTCATAAGAAAGCAATCAGTTTCACACATCCCTCCAAGAGCCAAACATTTCAAAATCAGTTTTTAAGGATTCCTAAGTGAGTTACAAACTTAAGGAAGTCCAAAACCAAAACCTTTGTCTAAAACCAAAGTGTAAAATATCTCATACTTGGATGAGTAGTGAGATAGGGATACAGCTTGAAGTAGGTGCTTTGAGTAGGATCTCCCTGTAGGACTCAGCTTAGATTCGGGGTAGAAGTCTAAGTGGTATATCCTGCTAAAGACAAAAGGACTCAGCTAAAGGTTGGTGACTCTAGTGGTATATCCTACATCCAGAAGGGGGTACCATCCGGTGACAAACTGTAAGGCTTGATTTCTGCTAGTTGGAAAGAAATCACACTAGTGGAAAAGCTCAAAGGAAGGAACTTTTGGGGACTAGACGTAGGCGGGGCTGAACTAGTATAACTCATCGTGTTTGAGTTTCTCTAACTTTTTATTTAAATTTGCATCATCCGGATCCATAACTTGCGGAAGCCATCAAACACGCTCCACAAGACTTTTTAAAGTCTGTTAATTCCATGAAAAAAGGGTCATTCACCCCCCTCTGACCTTATATAGACCCTCACATGGACCAACACTTTGGATAAATAGTTTATTGCATGTTATTTATTGAATAGTTTTGGGATATGTTTTATTCTAAAAACTACGTGATTCGTGGTTTATTCAATTATTATTTCTTTATATTCTATATATGTGTTTAAAGAAATTTTAAATAATGTAATTTATTTAAGCTACAATAAAATTCTTAGGATTAAAGTGTCATATTTAAAATCCCAAATAGTTTCAGTAATAATGCTCAATAAATTTGTCTAAACACATTACCTTAAATACCATTAGCTAAATGAACTAATTTATGACAATAGGTCCAAAGTGCATTTAAAGGCTATTCCTTATAGTTAAAGAGAGCTATAATAAATAATCAAACACATATAATTATTACATGGTGGAATGAACTGAGCAAATATGAATGTTATCACTTGGTTGATGATTGGATACAAGTACTTCTTTCGAAACTAGGGTTAATGCTTATATTTCTCGGATAGTTTATTCTTAAGTAAATATTAATTAACACACAATTGCTCATAATAATTAACCTAAATCCTTAAATTAGTGTTTAGTCTCACCATTACTAATAAATAAGATCAGTAATGGTTACTGCTTCAAAAGTATTTGTAGCAGACTTAAAAACTTAATGGCAATTATTAGCAAATATGGAATTTATAAATTGGGTTTGTGCAGATGACACAATCGTTTTATACTTTGGGAGTTATTGTGTATGAGTTTAAAGAAAGGAGCACAAATAAACTCCTGAATGACAAGAATATGTTTCTTGCATGGGGAGGAAGAATTCACTGGCCCGAATCATTTTTCTAAGTGCTATTAATGATTATATTGCTAAGGGATTACATGTATGTGAGACATGTATTTTTTGATTGCTAATATGAAAAAAGTTCTGATTGGTTATTTGTTCTTTGTTTCGAGTGGGAGCATATATGATGCATCTAACGCATTTTTTATAGGTTAGCTTCTTTTGACAATGTCACCAGTTCTTTGGATCTGGAAGAATGTTGTCCTCTACCACCTAAATTTTGTCTTAAATGCATTTGGCATATAGGTAACTTAAAAGGAAGTGTCCTGAGGACTTTTGGTTAGTGTGAAGCATTTATGTAAAGCTAAAAGAACAAGAAAAATGGGTCTTAACCATACGAACATAAATTAAGAGGTCCAATGGCAATAGACAGTCAACATCATAGAGGTGATTTACTAAAATTGTCATAATAAAAGGAACTATGTTATGGTGCATGGAACCTAGACTGGTATAAGTATTAAATTCTAATGTGAATTATACTTTAGTATCAAGCTCTATGTTTCTAATGGAATCTTATTACTTGGGAATTAATTCAAGTGCAACATGTAATATTAGCAAGGAATGAAGTATCTTTGTGAACTTTTGATAATTATCACGAGAGACATAAGTATCTATATAGAAAACAACCATCGGGTTGGAGTTCTATGGATTGATACATGTAGATTAGATTTGCAACAAGAGCAAATCAAATATCTACATGATGTGTTGTACTCTCCTATTATTTATCGAAATTTAATTTATGATATGGTTTTATGATTAATCAGTTTATTCGTGAATTTTTCCAATTTTTAGTTTCTTCATCCCTAAAGTAGATTTTATGTGTCTGGTTCTTATAAGATTTATATTATTGTAATGAGTGTATATTACTAATTATCAAGTGGATGATGCTTGTTTTTCAATTAACTAACTCATATTTAAAAGGATAATGTTAGTATATCGCATAGGCGATTATATCACAAATGCTAAGAAGATTGAGTTCTCTAGGCATTTTGTGACGGATAATTTAAAAATGTTAAATTTCCACCATGTGATGGGTTCCACAAAAGGAAAGCAAACAACGAATCAATTCTTAGAGATGAACTATATCATAATACATTTTTGCAACTTATTCATTATGACATTTGTGGTTAAAGAGATGCGAGGGTAAGCCATGGACCTAATGTTTCATCACATTGATTGATGACCATACTCGTTATGGAATCAACTATTGGATATGATGCATGCCTTTAATGCAATTAGGGCGATATATCTTAATTATATAATAGTACGAATACTTTGTTTAATCAATGAAGGCATTTGTTCTTTTGTTAATATCAATGTGTTTCTATGTATATATATTATAGCTGGTTAAATATATTCATTGATGTATGTATACAAAAGTCCTTGACATATCATAGCATGAAGTCAAAGAAATTATAGTTAGACTATATCTGATGGAACCCGCTTTATGTGCATTATGATTATGTCTAAATTATTCCTAGTCATAGTTTCATCAAGAAAGGATATTGATGAAGCGGAAAGACTAGCATGTGGTCAACTTTCTTGGAAATGGTCCAAGCAGTCAATCTCCTAAGGACTGAAGGTGGTGCCTTAAGTTTGACACATGGATATATCTGGGAGATATATTGGAGACCGCAGTAAGATAAACACTTGGTATATATATCAATGTGTTAGTGTTTATCTTCATGCAATAAGCTTTGCGAATGTCCTCATACTTGAGATGCTAGTTACCTTGTGTGGTATTATTACTATACTTTGGGTCATTACAATACACTCAATAATTTATACTTTGGGTCATTACTATACACTCAATAATTTATGGTGCTACGGGTGATTACGGTTTTAGTGATGACAACACGTAGGTAAGCTGAGTAGTCGAAAAGAATCCATCGCTCAGGATATATTAAAGAGTTGTACCTGGCCACTTATTGAAGTGATGACTGCCATAAACCTCTGATCAGTGTATGTGTTTGATAGAAATGGTTTCTACTCAAACACACGATGGTAAAAGGCAATATACTTCGGTAACAAGTAAACTACTAGGATAGCTTAGAGCAACCTCGCTATTAGTGTGTTAACACTTTAATCGAACCCTATAAATCCAATGGTACTAATATTAAAGAATGGAAGGAATTTATCGCACTGGATAACTATTGCATTAACCGGGATTAAGTCATAAGCATAAATGAAGTTCCGAGTAATGGGGGATGGTAGACCCTTGCTATAGGCGTACTACAGTGGTTTAAGGTAATCGAGTTCTATTCACGGTCTAGAGCATCTAGTCAATGGTTCCAATAGAACAAGGGTTGGTTAAGCCTTAACAGCTCAATACTTTGGGATCTTATAAGGTCACACACAATGGACCTTCATTGGACTAAGTAAAGAACTAATAGATTTATTCTATTACTAAAATATAAACTTAAATAATAATTGGATTTTTTTTATTGGTTAAAATTGATTAGATCAATTTTGGATAGTCCAAAGAATTTATTTTGACCGGTAACTAATTAATTAGAGTCATAAATAAATTATAATTGATTAGATTTATTTTGGTTGGACCAAAGAATTTATTATGACTGGTAACTAATTTATTAGGATAAAAAATAATTATTTAAATTTGAAAGGGGATTTAAAAAGAAATATTTCAAGTAGATTGGACCTAATTGAAATTGACTAGGATGCAAAGGGAACTGCGGGCTTACAGCACGCTGCTGTACAGCGTGCGCGAGAGCCAGCAGTGCTGGCTCAGAAGGGCTTGCGCTGGGAAGCCCAGCGCAAGCACCACCGTAAGCTGGGCTTGCGAGAGGCCCGCAAGCCCAGCTTGCAGCACACATAGTGTGTGCTGCATGCTGTATGTGGCTGGGCAGTACGCGGGTTATGATGACCCGCGTAGGATGTGCTTTTTAGCACATCCCACATCGCCTAAGGGGGAGCAATTTATCTACCCCAAGCCTATAAATAGGTTGTCCCCTCCCCTTTTCAAAGAGCACCATAGCTCAGAATATAAATCCTAAGCGAGATTCGAAAAGAATAATCTCTCGGGTAATTAAGCAAGTTATTTTTTAGGAGCCTAAATTTATTCGAGCACCTCTAGTTTATATTTTCGGGTGAAGCTTTTAGAGTGGTCTAGCAACTACTCAAGGCTTCGTAGTTCTTCCTCTAGGGGAGGTTTTGGTTCATGGGTTCGTGTGGATACTGATAGAGGCTATCCTACGCTTTGAGGCTTGTGCAAGAAGGTTCTACAAAAAGCACGCTTCAACTGGTAAGTTCTTTTTCTTTCTCTTTTAATTATTAGGTCTTTTTCTTTAAGCGTTTTTAGACTTAATAATTATGCTTAGCTTGTTTTGCATGGTTAGTTTATTTTATGCTTAGGTTATAGCTTAGAGTTATAACATGCTTAGGTTATAGCTTAGAGTTATAACATGCTTAGTATAAAATAAATGTGATAGGATATAATTTGGAATTATGGTATGCCTAGTCCTATTGCATGCTAACCTAGGTAAAGAATTATTTAGTTAAGGCTTTATTTAATTTATATGCAACTAATAGGAGTTCCAGGGGACATGGACAACATTTTGAATTTCCGCTACGCCTGTTATGCATATTCAATCTGACTGCCGGTTCCCAACAGTGGTATCATAGCCTGCCTATTTAGTGGATAATTAAGTTAGAAACGAACTAAATATTATTTTCTAAATAAAATGATTTATTTATGTAATTGTTTGGAACAATATTTATGAACTTGTGCCTTACATTTCAAGGTTAGAAAATGGTTATGAATAATTTTTAATAAGTCTGCTCAACTTACTCAAATTATACAAGTGTCAATAATTTATTTAAATTACATGGGTTATAGATAATTCCAATTTGCATGAATTAGAAGAAAGAAATTTATTAGTTCGAGAGAATCCATTGGTCCTCAGCTTTGCGCCCGTATTTGTTCTGGCTAAGGATTGGACTTGGTGTCTACTCCTCATAGGGCACCTCTCCTATTTGGGGACCTATATCGATGAAATTTGAATTGACCAAAGGGGGATTAATATGAACTAATTTATTTCTAGTATATAAGATGGTACTTATATATGTTTTTGTAACAAAGTAAAAAAGTTTAATTTATTGAATAAAATCTTAAAGAAAATGCAATATAAATATAACAAATAAAAGTATTAATTATTTTGCATATAATCTAGGTTGAACCCACCTAAGGTTAGACCTTATAAATTAATTCTAAAATTCCCTGAATTAATACAAGTTATTATAATTTTGTCCATATGATAAAATCCTAGATTAGGTAAGACGTTTAACACCAATAAAATCCCAAAGTAAATATATTAAGGCAAGTTGTAGTCTTCCTTACTCAAATTTATAATACGGTCTCTTTGGGATATCAAAGTGCTACCCAAAGTGTTCCTTTTAGTCCACATTGATTGGTTGTAAAGTTTGGGATATGGTATGGCTTAACAGAGCTGGGGTAGTCCACCATAAAATTGGGGGCTAGGCCCAGATCTGAGATATATTCAATGAGATGCTAATATAAGAGCACACGTCCCTTGGGATTAGGGAACTTGAAGGAATTAGCATTTACATGCAATGTGAATGGAATGGGATTCCAACTATGACTTACTATTTTGACTTGACTCATAAAATTGGGGGTTGTAATAGACTAGTTATAGATGCTACCTACTAGGAAATTTAGCAGGGCTAAAATTCCCGAATTCAATAGAATGGGCTAATGTAAATTTTGGAAAAAATAGTAGGAAAATATATTTAATTAAAAGTCCTCATATTAAATACATGTACTTAAACTAATATCTAAACTCTTTTCTTTTCTTATATCTTAGGTTGAAAATGACTTATAATGTTAATCTCCGTATGTTACTTGACACCAAATTGAATGGCTCAAACTTTTCTGATTGGTTCCGAGCCATGAGAATAATTCTCAGATCTGAGGGAATTGCCTATGTTCTAAGTGAAATTTTCCCTGTAGAACCTGATATTGAGGATCATGTGGAACATGATGCCTGGTTGAAGCACAAGAAAGATCGTGAGACTGCCATGTATATTATATTAGGGTCCATAAATCCTGAGCTTCAGAAACAACATGAGAACATGCCCTTGGAGGATATGGTTCTCCATCTTGAAGAACTCTTTTCGGAGAGGGAAAGGACAGAGAGGTATAAGACCTCCAAGCTCCTTTTTATGGAGCAAGATGCGGGTTGGCACCTTTGCCTCTCAGCATGTACTAAAACTTTTGGGATACCTTGAGAAGCTGAATCAATTGAGATTCAAGATGAATCATGACTGGAGAATTGACCTTTTGTTGATGTCCTTCACAGATAGTTACTCAGGCTTTGTGACTAATTATTACATGAATAAGATTAATTCTACTATCCCTGAATTAATCAATATGCTGAAAACAGTAGAACCTTAGATCAAGAAGGATCGGAAACCTCTACTATTGGTTAAAAAAGGCAAGGCTTCTAAGAAGAAGAAGCAGGCACTGGTTGCTAAGAAAAGAATCAGTAAGAAGAAGAAAGAAAAGAAGGCATCTAAGTATGTCTGCTTTCAATGTGAGAAATCGGGACATTGGAAGAGGGATTGCAAAGCTCCTGCTTCTAAGCATTTGAAGAAGAAGCCTACAAAGGCATCTACTTTAGGTATGTTTGTAATTGAAAACTTTGCTACTTTTTCGCGTGAATCCACTTAGGTATTAGATACTGGTTGTGGTTCTCATATCTATACTTTTGTGAAGGGACTAAGGAACTATAAAAAAACTTGAAAAAGGGGAGATGGACCTACGCATGGGAAATGGAGCTAGAGTTGCTGCATTAGCAGTAGGGAGCTTTAGTCTTGTTTTGCCAAGTGTACTTGTTTTAGTTTTGAATAATTATTACTACATTCTAAGTGTTACTAAGAATATTGTATTTATTGCGTGTTTAGCAGCTGGGGGATTTGAAATTTTATTTTCAAATAACAATTGTCAGATTCATTTGTATAATATTCTTTATGGTTATGGAATGTTGAAAGGTGGCATTTATGTTCTTGATACTAAAACAGAAATTTTCAATATAAACAACGTGAATAAAGTTAAATTAGATAATGAGAATTCCTTCTACTTATGGCATTATCGTTTGGGCCACATAAACAAAGATCGCTTAACCAAGTTGCATAAGCATAGAGACTTAGGCCCAATAGACTTGGAGTCTTATGGTGATTGTGAACCTTGTTTAAAAGGAAAAATGACAAAGTTACCCTTTCAAGGAAAGGGTGGGTAGACTACAAGTTCATTAGAACTTATACTTATTGATGTGTGTGGTCCAATGAGTGTTCAGGCACTAGGAGGATACTCCTACTTTATAACCTTTATTGATGATTACTCACGATACGGTTATTTGTACTTGATGAAGCACAAGTCTGAAAGTTTTGAAAAGTTCAAACTATTCAGAGCTATAGTAGAGGAACAACTTAAGAAAAGTATTAAAACACTTCGATCAGATCGAGGTGGAGAATACTTAAGTTAGGAGTTTCAGGATTATCTAAAGGAAAACTGGATGGTTCCTCAGTGAACCCCTCCTTATACACCCCAACATAATAAAGTGTCAGAAAGGAGGAATCAGACTTTATTATATATGGTCAGGTCCATGATGAGCCATGCAGATCTTAGTAAATCCTTTTAGGGATATGCACTGGAGAGCGCGATTTATGTCTTAAACAGAGTGCCCTCTAAATCAGTTGATTTTACACCTTATGAAAAATGGTGTAACAAGAAGCCATCTCTAAGTCACTTAAGAGTATGGGGTTGTCCTGCTATGGTAAAGAGGATAGTGTCAAATAAGCCGAATGCTAAGGCTGACAATTGTCTCTTCATTGGATATCCAAAGGAAATAATTGGATATCTATTTTATAAACCCGAAGCACAAAAGGTATTTGTGTCTTAGAATGCTCACTTTTTAGAAAAGGAACACTTACTTGCAAAAGTCAGTGGGAGCAATATTGAACTGGAAGTTCAAGAGGAAGAAACAGACAATCAACTGATTGACCCCGTTCTAGATACATAAGAGAGTGTGATCCAAGAACAACCTATCAAAACACAATCATTGCGAACATCAGGTCATGATAATAAAGGTCCTGATAGATATGGGTTTATCATTACTAATGATAAGGAACTATATCCTATGGAGGATGATGAACTAAGGACATATGATGAGGCAATGAAAAGCTCACATTCTGATAAATGGCTAAAAGCCATGAAATTCGAAATGGATTCCATGTACGAGAACCAAGTTTAGAATTTGGTTGATGCACCATAAGAGGTTAGACTAATTAGGTGTAAGTGGGTCTTCAAGAAGAAGACAGACATGGATGGTAATGTAATTACATATAAAGTAAGGTTGGTTGCAAAAGGTTATAGTCAACGGGAAGGTATTGATTATGATGAAACCTTCTCACTGGTGGCCATGCTTAAATCTATAAGGATACACCTCACCATTGCTGCTCATTATGATTATAAGATCTGATAGATGGACGTAAAAATAGCATTCCTGAATGGGGATTTAGACCAAAATGTGTATATGACACAACCTGAAGGTTTTAAATCTCCGAATGGCTCGAAGGTATGCAAGCTACAAAGATCCATTTATGGACTTAAGCAGGCATCCAGGAGTTGGAATATAAGGTTTGATCAGATAATCCGGGAACTAGATTTCTACCCAAATGCAAATGAGCCTTGTGTTTACAAGAAGGTTAGTGGGAGTGCAATCATTTTTCTAGTATTGTATGTTGATGACATTCTGCTAATAGGAAACGACATTTCTGTTCTTCAAAACGTTAAAGTGTGGTTGTCAAGAAGGTTCTCCATTAAAGACCTTGGTGAAGCAGCATTTATACTAGGTATAAAGATCTACAGGGATAGATCCAAAAGGCTGTTAGGTCTTTCTCAAAGTACATATATAGATAAGGTATTGAATAGGTTCAACCTTGAGCATTCTAAGAAAGGTTATCTCCCAATGATAATGGGGATAAACCTATCTAAGGCTAAGTGTCCGAAGATAGCTCAAGAGAGAATGCACATGAAGGATATACCTTATCCATCCTTGATAGGATCCATCATGTATGCTATGATATGTACTAGGCTGGATGTCTCTCAAGCTTTGAGCTTTATGAGCAGATATTAGTCAGATCCAGGTGAAAAGCACTGGTTGGCCATCAAGGTAATCCTTGAGTACTTGAGAAGGACTAAGGATGTGTTCTTAATTAATGGAGAAGGTGACCTCATAATTAGAGGTTACACTAACACGAGTTTTCAATCTGATAAGGATGACTTTAAGTCTCAGTCAGGTTTTGTGTATGTGTTAAATGGAGGGGTGGTATGCTGGAAGAGTTCCAAGCAAGAAACTATTGCTGATTCAACCATAGAATCTAAATACATTGCTGCATGCAAAGTAGCAAAAGAAGCTGTCTGGTTAAAGGGATTTATTAGTGATCTTGGTGTGGTGCCTGAGGCTGTTGATCCAATTACTTTATACTGTGATAACAATGGTGCCATAGCTCAGGCAAAGGAACCACGGTCTCATAAAAAAATAGACATGTATCCAGAAAGTATTATATGATCAGGGAGATTGTTGATGCTAAGATAATAAGACTAGAATATGTACCCACTAATCAGAACCTCGTGGATGGTCTGACAAAGCCATTGACTCAAGTCAAACATGACCAGCATGTTAAAGCATATGGATTAAGACATATGGTTAATTAGCCTTAGTGCAAGGGGTAGTTTGTTGGATATGATGTATGCCCTTAAGGCAATTAGGGCGATATATCTTAATTATGTATTAGTACGAATAATTTGTTTAATCAATATAGGCATTTGTTCTTTTGTTTATATCAATGTGTTTCTATGTATATATATTATAGCTGGTTAAATATATTCATTGATGTATGTATACAAAAGTCCTCGATATATCATAGCATGAAGTCAGAGAAATTATAGTTGGACTATATTTGATGGAACCTGCTTCATATGCAATTATGATTATGTCTAAACTAGCCCTAGTCATAGTTTCATCAAGAAAGGATATTGATGAAGTGGAAAGACTAGCATGTGGTCAACTTTCTTGGAAATGGTCCAAGTAGTCAATCTCCTAAGGACTGAAGGTTGTGCCTTAAGTTTGACACATCGATATATTTGGAAGATATATTGGAGACCGCAGTAAGATAAACACTTGGTATATATATCAATATGTTAGTGTTTATCTTCATGCAATAAGCTTTCCGAATGTCCTCGTACTTGAGATGCTAGTTACCTTGTGTGGTACTATTGCTATACTTTGGGTCATTACTATAAACTCAATAATTTAGGGTGCTACGGGTGATTACGGGTATAGTGATGACAGCACATTGGTAAGCTGAGTAGTCAGAAAGAATCCATCGCTCTGGATATATTAAGGAGTTGTACCTGGCCACTTGTTAAAGTGATGATTGCCATAGACCTCTTATCAGAGTGTGTGTTTGATAGAAATGGTTTCTAGTCAAACACACTATGGTAAAAGGCAATATACTTCGGTAACAAGTAAACTACTGGGATAGCTTGGAGCAACCTCACTATTAGTGGGTTAACACTTTAATCGAACCCTATAAACCAGATGGTACTAATATTAAACAATGGAAGGAATTTATCACACTAGATAACTGTGGCATTAACATGGATTAAGTCATAAGCATAAATGACGTTCCGAGTAATGGGGGATGGTAGACCCTTGCTAGAGGCATACTACAGTCATTTAAGGTAATCGAGTTCTATTCATAGTCTAGAGCATTGAGCCAATAGTTCCACTAGAACAAGGGTTGGTTAAGCCTTAACAGCTCAATACTTTAGAATCCTATAAGGTCACACACGTTGGACCTTCATCGGACTAAGTAAAGAACTAATAGATTTATTCTATTATAAAAATATAAACATAAATAATAATTGCATTATTATTTGATTGGTTAAAATTGATTAGATCAATTTTGGATAGACAAAGGAATTTATTTTGACTGGTAACTAATTAATTAGAGTCATAAATAAATTATAATTGATTAGATCAATTTTGGTTGGACCAAAGAATTCATTATGACTGGTAACTAATTTATTAGGGTCAAAAATAATTATTTAAATTTGAAAGGGGATTTAAAAAGAAATATTTCAAGTAGGTTGGACCTAATTGAAATTAACCAGGATGTAGAGAGAACTGAGGGGTCGCAACACGCTGCTGGGCAGCATGCGCACAAGCCCGCAGCGCAGGCTCGAAAGCGGTTGTGCTGGGAAGCCCACCGCAGGCACCACCACAAGTTGGGCTTGCGAGCGGCCCACAAGCCCAGCTTGCGGCACACACAGCGTGCGCTGCCTGCTGTGTGTGGCGGGGCAGCACGCGGGTCATTATGACCCGCGTGGGCTGTGCTTTTTAGCACATCCCACATCCCCTGAGGGGAAGCAATTTTGCTCCCCCAAGCCTATAAATAGGCTGTCCCTCCCCTTTTCAAAGAGCACCACAGCTCAAAATATAAATCCTAAGCGAGATTCGAAAAGAATAATCTCTCGGGTAATTAAGCAAGTTATTTTTTAGGAGCCTGAATTTATTCGGGCACCTGTAGTTTATATTTTCGGGTGAGGCTTCTGGAGTGGTCTAGCAACTACTCAAGGCTTCGTAGTTCTTCCTCTAGGGGAGGTTTTGGTTCGTAGGTTTGTGTGGATACTGATAGAGGCTATCCTATGCTTGGAGGCTTGTGCAAGAAGGTTCTGCGAAAAGCACGCTTCAACTGGTAAGTTCTTTTTCTTTCTCTTTTAATTATTAAGTCTTTTTCTTTAAGCGTTTTTAGACTTAATAATTATTCTTAGGTTGTTTTGCATGCTTAGTTTATTTTATGCTTAGGCTATAGCTTAGAGTTATAACATGCTTAGGTTATAGCTTAGAGTTGTAATATGCTTAGTATAAAATAAATGTGCTAGGATATGATTTGGAATTACGGTATGTCTAGTTCTTTTGCATGCTAACCTAGGTAGAGAATTATTTAGTTAAGGCTTTATTTAATTTATATGCAGCTAATAGGAGTTCTTGGGGACAGGGATAAAATTTTGAATTTTTACCATGCCTGTTATGCATGTTCAATCTGACTGTCAGTTCCCAACATCAACTACTTGATTTCCCATAAATCTGAAGCTTTTAGCTATCAAAGGATTTATGAGTCTGGTAGCAAACCAATTGGATTTGATTGTAAAGTATCGGAACTAAAGTGGTAAGGAGTTATTTTTAGTTATATTTATAGCTTTATGTGATAAATAAAGGACTAAACACTAGTTGTTAGTTCCCTATGCTTTGTAGTAATATGGAGTTTATGGAAGAAGAATAAGCTTCTCCTTGAAATGGTTTGATATGTGTATCAACTAAATACCCTTGAAAATATATTTCTTCCATCCCATATGAGATGTGAATCAGAAGAATTTCGAGTTTATCCTATTTATAACTTTGTTGTTGTACCGTTTATACCCACATACCTTTGATAAATTAGGTTCACAAGGTAAAAAGAGCATCTCTACAAGATACTCTGACATATCAAAAGGATATGTTTTTATGGGGGAGAATGTGGAATGATATATGACATAATTTGAATCACAAGTTGTCAATTTCTTAGAAAATGAGTTTCAAAGACTATACATATTGTGCAAAAACATTTCCTTTTAATAAGACTCTTGAACCGAATATTTTGGATGTATCTTCAAGTAAGAGTAATTCAAACAAAGTGATTCATAATGATCATTTTAATCAAAGGGATCTTGTTCCATGGAGGAGCCGATAAATCGATAATGTTTTTACCTCAAGTGGGAGCTTAGATCATTATAGTATTTCTGATCCAAGTTGGAGTAAAGCAATGAAATTAGAGGAAAGAATTTTGAGTTACGATAAATATATGAGATATATTTATAAAGACTCAGAGCCTAAGTGATAAAAAATAAATAGTGTTCCACCTTGAAAATTAAGTATTTAAAGGGATATGAATAGTTACATGTGATGAAAGAAGAATTAAGTTGACATACATGAAGGACATAAAGTTATTGAGAGTAAGTGGATTCTCAAAATAAAGTAGAAGCACTAGGATTATAATTATGGAATATATATACTCAAACTGATAAGAATATATTATGAGAATATTTTCTTTTCAGTTTCACCATTTACATATATAAGAATTGTATAGATTTGGCAGTTATACTTACCCTTGACTCACATCAAATGGATGTGTTCTTTTCTCAATGAAGAATTATCTTGAGATATCTATATGGTACAATTAAGACAGTTTGTCCAAATTGTTTGTGAACACAAGGTTTACATAATTGAATAAGTAAATCTATGATATCATATGGTCTTAAGGTCATGGAATTCAATGGTAAATGAGGACCACTATATATATACCATTGAGTGAAAGATTGGTTGTCGAGTAACTTCAATATGTTAGACATGGAGGAGTTTTCATATATCCTAGGGATTAAGATCTCAATGGATCAAAAGATAAATGAATATCTTTGCCTCAAGAATCTTGCACAAAAAGAGTTTGCCAAAGATTCTTTATGCATAACTATAAAATCTTAAGTATTCCTATGACTAAGAGCGTAGTTTCTTAGTAAAAGAATTTGTCCTGAAACTCCTAAAAAGTGGGAGGATATGGAAATAGTTCCATCTGATGGAAACACCATATATTGTTATGTCGTACTCTAGACCTAATATTTGTAATGTCATGGGCATTGCAAGTAAATATTGTTATATTCCAGTAATAGAGAACTGGAACACCATTAAGAAATTTTGAGATACTTATGAAAGACCGTTGGTTATCCTTTAGTGTATCAGGCAAAGGAAATAAACCTTATAGATACGCAGATACAGATTGGGAAAGGCCAAAACTGAATTTGTGTTTTTCCAGTCATGGGGTAGCATATTGTTTGGCTAGAGAGACTAGTGAGTCTTTACCTACTAGGTGCTCTAAATAACTATTGGATATTTATAAGTAATAATCAAACATTGATAGCTTATATGATAGACCCGAAATATCATTTAAGGTATAAGCATATCAAAATCAATTATCATTTAGTTATAGACTGAAGTACAGGAGGGGAGGTCAACATGAAGTATTTATCTACGTATTACATGCTTGCAGATTTATTTATGAAGCATGTCCCTAAAGATGTATATGTGAAATATATTAAAGGGTTAAATATACACATATAATGCTTATTTGCGGTACCTCATTTATTATACCTTTTATATTGTGAATGATATTGTGTTGAAATAAATAAGTTTTATTGTATGAGCAATATATATGTTTGTGTGTAATTATGTTTTGTACATACATTGTTTTCGTTCATAGCATGTCGGATAGAGAAGTAGCCTATCTTTTTTCTTTCATTTAATGCCTATTGGTGTTCCAAAAGTCCCTTTTCGACATCCGGGAGAAGACAATTCACTTTGGATTGACTTACAGTGCGACTTGTCAGATATATTGGGTCATACGGAATTACCCCGTTCTCTCACCCGATTGAGATATCCCTCTGTTTTGCCCAAGAAAGATTGATTAAATCAACCAAAATTTAGAGTGTGAAGTGCAATCAAGATTAATTAGATCTATGCTTCAGGCTTTACTTGAAAAAGATTTGGCTCAGCATGTTTTATTTGATACGGGTAGGAGAAGACCCCGACTCGGTATTTGTAAAAAAATAGAGAAATCAGATCATCAAAACACCAAACCATCCAATGTAAAGACGGTTTTCAGTGCTGGTTATCCGATTACGGAAACGACCCCATAGGCTTTCGCTTTACTCACATGGGTGTTTACCCTAGTGTTACCTCGAGGGTACAAACTAGGATGAGATTAATTTTGAACATACTGTGTGTAATTCAGGAACATGTTCAAAATCGTGAATTGACTTGTTTAAGTAACAAGGAAAGTTGCATTGTATGGAATAATGTGTACCGAATTCAAGAAGGAATCGGGTAAGAACTGTATAGTTGACATGACGATGGGTCATGTTCTGTCTGAATAGCTAAAGTTGGTTCTTAAAGTAGAATAAGGTTAAATGCTAAGGTGCATTGTAACTGAAACCTTCACATGGTGTTAGTTTATATTGATGAGAATAGACATGCGCTCCTTTATAAGGGTAAAAGGAAAGAACACCATGGCACATTATCAAAGTGGGAGAGGAGTGAGTCATTGGGGTAATGTGTGCTTAGCGCCCATGAGATGAGAAGTTTGTACGCTGTACAAGGATCTCAACTTCTCTAATGTGAGACTCAGTCCATTAACAATGGGGTTATTGGACCTTACCCTTATTACTATTGTGTCATCTTGAGAAGTAGGGACTAGCAAGGACAATTTGATCAATCACCGAGAGATTATGATTTGATTCAATCTAAGAAAGATTGGTTGGTGGTCTGAACTAGTTCTATACGGAATGGATAACTCAAAAGGAAGATATGGCCAATAATTTCTGTTAGTTCACCGGCTAGCCTATCATTACATTTGATGTAAGATAGTGAATAACAAATTAAGGCTTCCGAGATCCCTAATGATGTGGAAGTGGGTGATTGTCGATCAATCTAGGGTAAAGCATGCACGCAATATATCAATTTGATATTATTAATAATACTATAATTTAACCTATGTGGTTAAGTATCCTTCAAAATCGTCTTGGCAAACCCTGACGGGTGAAAGATGTTTTGAATTCAAGATATTAATCTACTTGGTTAAGTACCACTTAGGATAGTCTTGGCAGACCCTAACGGGTGCAAGATAAAATGTTCTTGATAGTATGCAGGTCGCACGACTTCGCAGGATAAAGAAGATACGATGACCTTGTACGGAATGTGACCAGTCAAGTGCGAGTGGGAGATGTTAGAATTATCCGGTCTGCCCGTGAGCGGGTCAATTGGGTCAAAGGATCCGATCCAATTTAGGTAATTGGATTTAGTTTGAGAATTAAATAAGTCTAAGGACTTCATTGAAAAGTTATTAAACTTTAAGAATTTAGTTGCAAATAATTAAGAGTTCAAGGGCTTGATTACAATTATTGAATTCCAATACCTATATATATGGCAATGGACGTGTTTATGGAGGGGCATTAATAATTAGATTTTTCCATTTTCAATATAATCATTCTCTCTCCCGGGAAATACTTCCAAACTCGATTTTCTCATCGTGCTTCGCCGAATTCCTGTAGAAGTTATGAACAACGACTAAATCCCGATATACCGTGGGTTAGTCAACGACTTAGCATTCAAACGATTTGTAATGCGGCATTCTTCGATATCGAGCACGGAAAAGGTAAGTATTCGAATCCGTTTCTTTACGATTTCCGTTAAAATTGAATTTTACTAACGATTAGCATTTGCAGCAATTATTTAAAGTGTTCACCTATTCAAGAAATCAAATTTGTTAATTTATGCTTACTGGAGTAATAAAAAAATGCTAAATAAATTGGAATAGAGAACTGAAAAAAGTAAAGAGGTGAAACGATTAGGACAAGATTTTAGCTCTCAAGTATTATAACCAAAATTCTCTGTTGTCGAGGAGTTACAAAGCTGGGTGATGGAAATTCTTACGTACAAAAGTTTATTTTGATTCAATGTTTTAAAAAGGGCTAGGCGTTGGTTGGGCGGTCGAAACTTTAAAATCGTCTTGACGGAACCTAGTTGGATTTATATTTTTTTATTTTTAAATATTTATTATGTATAAAAATATAAATTTAACTAAAAAGTAAATTATAATAATATAAAATATCAAAAAATATAATTTAGACCATATTTTAAAAATCACCAAGGACCTCCTTGCTAGTGGCATAGAGCATATTCTTTCTCGGTTTGAGACTCATAATGGCAATTTTATTATAAAAACACCTTAATGCATTTTAGTTTTACCAACTCAACTATTTTTTTTAGTATATTATAAAAATATAATTAACATTATAACCAATTATTTGAATAGGATGGACCACGATTTTACAACCACTAGTTGGAAAAAATCGGACTAGGTGGTGCCTAGACGGCAATAAATCGATCGAACGTCTGATAGCGTCTTAGGAATGAAAAGTCGGACGATAAATCTTAAAATAATGCCTAGGCGAGGCTTGGACGGAACTAGACGGAGATTTTAAAACAGTATTTTAATTTAATGTCTAGGTAGAGACTGATGCGTGAATTTATAAAATGTTTTTACTAAATATACTTTGATGTGGTCAATTTAATACAGTTCTATATCTATAAAAAAAAAGTAAATTCTATAAAAAAAAAAAGAAATTGGAAATAGTTGGGCAATCTCATCCGAAATTAAAAAAAATAAAAATTGATGCAAATAAATGTTAAATTTTAGATAATTTCCATTTCAAATTAAAAAGAAATTATATAACAATAAATAAAAAAATAGAAACTAGGGTGGTTAAAAAAGCAAATGAGATATGTTTTTTTTTATTGAGGGTGTTATTGACAATAACAATGGCGATTTTAAGTAAAAGTTGGCGGTATTTAACAATTCAGTTATATATAACACGGCAGTTTGATAAGTAAGCAAATATTTCATGTTGTTCGGAGATTGATAATTAAGGTTTGTTCCTCTTTGTCAAGTGTGTAGCCGAAAGCTGCAGAAAGAATGGATCTGATTTCATTTAATGCTACTTTTTTGTTGTTATTTTCTACTAGTGTAATACTTGTGCGATATACGGATAAGTCATTTTTAATCAGTATATCAATGACAAATTTATTTCGCAATATAGTTTATTTGCGGAAAATAACTTTATATACAAAGAATATCAAATTCAATTTGTCATACTTATTTTTTCTATTGTTATATTAGTTACAAACTCTATTTCTTAATTATTATTTTTTTCTAATTAATATAATTACACTGCATTCATAATATTCATAAATAAACTTATAAAAGTAAACCATGGAGTACGTGATAAGAAATTTGTGTTCCTAATTTTATCCAAAAATTAGCCCTTAATTTCTCTTCTCTTTTTTCCTTTAATCACGTGACCACATTCTAAACTCCTCCTAATCCACAATTCTTCATCATCTTATCTTTTTTTTAAATCTCTTCTTAATCACCAGTGGATTATACTTCAATTTATAAATCACCAAAGGATTCACAAAATTTATTTATTTCTTCTCGACAAATTCATCCATCAGCAATGGTTTTTTCCAATTTGGGGAAAATAATATAAGAATTGCAAAATTTACCAAATAAATTGAAAAGGTAAAAATAAGAAGAAATGACACATGTTTAAAATGAAACCATCCAACAATACAAAAAAAATAATTGTAAATATGTATAAAATTCAAATTTTTTTCTTAAATAGGATTATACTTTATACTTTTCTGCAATTTTCTTGAGATTCTCTGTCAAATATTTGATGAGTAAAATAGAGTCACATTAATTATTAAATAGGATTATAATCAATAGAATATAATTATATAAAATCATGATCAACAAATTAAATTTTAAAAAAATATATTTAGGAGATATATTAGTTAATACAGCTCGACAAGGAATATTTTCAGCTATATAACGGAGAAAGCTGCTGCCAGGATCAATGGGTGGTGCCGTAAGAAGCTGTCTCAAAGCGGGAAAGAAATTCTGTTGAAATCGATAGGTCAAGCCTTACCTACATATGCAATGAGTATATTCATGCTTCCTCACCATAGAATTAATTCCCTTGAGAGGATGTTTGCTGATTTTTGGTGGGGAGGCAAAGACAAAATACATTGGATGAGTTGGAACCGTCTTTACTTACCGCAATGAAGAGGAGGAATGAATTTCTGCAGCTTATTGGACTTTAACGTGGCTCTAATAGCAAAGTAAGCCTGGAGGTTAATTTTAGAGCCTGACAAACTCGTAGCCCGCGTGTTTAAAGCCCGGTACTTTCCGAAATCCACATTCATGGAAGCGACAAAAAGGCTCAAATTCTAGCTACATATGGAGAGGCCTATGGACAGTGAGAAATGTAGTATCAGAAGGCGTAAGGTGGAGAGTGGGAGATGGTGCTAGCATATCTATATGGCAAGATAATTGGCTTCCGGATTTGATAGATCCCAAAGTCAGTAGTGACATATTTCTTGGCTACGAAGAAGCAACTGTGAGCTTACTTTTAGAAGCGGGGGGAGTTAAATGGGATCAGGAGTTACTGGAGTATATGTTTAATGATAGAGACAAAAATCTTATTAAAAGTATTCCATTAAGTAATTTTCCTAATGTGGACAGCATTTACTGGGGATGGGACAAAAATGGAGCATATTCGGTCAAAGCAACTTATTACTCATTGGCTAATAATCATTCTGAATCTCTACCATCTAATTTCATTCATGAAAATTGGGAGAACTTGTGGACACTTTTTATCCCGGCAAGAATGAAGAATTTTCTTTGGAAACTGGCAACTGGAACACTTCCAACGCGTGCTTGCTTAAGGCGGCGAAGAGTACAGATAGATGGTGAATGCCCGCTATGCCACGACGGATCAGAAATGGACTTTCATGTCTAGTTAGCTGTACAGCGGCAATCGATGTGTGGGACTATGTGTTTGCTCAAGGATGGCCAAGTACTGTAACAAACATGTCAGATTGGCAGAGAGCAACTATTCATAGATATAATGGTGCCATAACAAACCCGATTGACGGTCAACATACAAGCAACGTGGAACTGGTCAATATCGAGTATATTTGCAGCATAGATGCAAGTCTATTTGATGGTGGCGCAAGATTGGGCCATGGGCGTGTGCTGTGGACATCTCAACACTCAGTTGTGGCAACCAAAAACTGTTTACTGTATGGAAGAGGGAACTCAGAACTTGCAGAAGTCATGAGTTGCCGTGAGGCGTTGAGTTGGTTGAAGAATAAAGGCTACAAGAGGGTAGTCATCGAATTGGATGCAATTTCAATAGTTAATCTTCTCAATAATAAGGTGATTTATCCATCTCCTTTAGGGATAGTAATCAAAGACTTGCCAATTTCTTTGATTTAATTAGTTTTACGTATATTAGAAGATCCGGGAATCAGATCGCTCATAGACTTGCTACAGCAGCAGCTGACTCTTCGATTCATAAAGGCGAATGGAATTATCTTACTTTGTTCATATCATGTATTGCATTTTTTATGAATGGAAGTTAACCTTTGGAAGTAAAAAAATTATAATTAGGAAATTCAAATTCACTTGATCAAATAATTAAAAATATTCCATGAGAAGGAGTAAGTACTATTATAAAATTACATTTTTTTAAATAAGATTATACTCAATAGAATTAAAAAAAATCAAGAACAACAAATTAAATTTTTAAAAATAGATTTAGGAGATATAATAGTCGATAATTAGCCATAATTAGGCTCAAGTGTTTTTTGCAGGTAAAAAGGTCTTTCAAAATGTATAAAGATAAAAAAAGCTTTTAGGGCTTAAAGAGATACATATCAATTATTCTTCTCCTTCTTAATCTTCATCTATTTTGCTTTGATTGCTCGAAAGTTGTGCGTTATCTTCATCTAACAATATCGACAGTGTCGGAGATTCATTTCTTATCTCTACTGGTGTCTACTGTAAAAAAATTTTAAAGTTAAAATATATGCACCAAAATATAAATAATACAACGTACTAATCTGAAGTTACATATAAAAAATTAAACTTACAGTCAATGAATTCTGAGGGTGCGAAAGATTATATTTATTCATAAGTTGTTCATCCTCTGTAAGTGTAACTACATAATACACTTTATTATGTGCAATAATATTGTTGCTCTTAACTAAAAGTTTAAACATAATTTCCCTTCCTATAACGTTCTCCAATTCCACTAGTATAGGTGTTTCACCAAGTGCAACAGACATCTAAAATAATTTTAAAAAATAAAAAAAAATAATAGATGTTTAAAACATTATTAATGGAGAAAAAACTAAAATAAAGTAAAAAAAAGGGTACATACGAAACACGAATAGGAGGACCCTTTTTTATAATGGAATGAAATAGTTGTTTGAGGATAAATTAATATCCTATTAATCATGAAATAAATTAGAAAAATTAAATTTGAAAAGTTTTAATAATAACTAATTTTAAATATCATTATTATATAAACAAATTAAAGTAAACGTATAACTAATTAAAGCAATATTTACACATTAAAATAATTCATAATTGCTGATAAGAATTATGTTGCAAAACTGTTATAGTAATTAATAATTATTTGACCTTTGAAATAATATTCAAACAGACATATATAAGGAAAACTTATCAAAATATTTAACATTTCACTTTTAATATAGATACTAACTAATTGAAATACTAATATAAATTATGATAATATGCTAATAAAATAAAATAAAGTTAATTGCTAATTTGTTATTTTTTATTTTATTTAATTTTATTGATTATAATCCTATTTAAAAAAATTTCATATTTTGAACTTTAATTAGCAATTAATTAAATACACATAATTTTTTTATGGATATAATTGGTGAAATTATTAGCCGTTGATTTTTTGACACATTATAATCCTATTTAAGATTATTGTTATTATTATTGTTGTTGTTGTTGTTACTATTTTATGATTATAATACTATTTAAGAATTAACGTTACTCTTTTCTCTTCATCAAATATATTTTATTATTGTTGTTGTTATTATTATTACTAGTGTATTGCCCATGCGATGCACGGATAGGTCATTTGTAATAAGTATATCAATAAATATATGTATATATATATATATATATATAATAAAAATAGAAAATAGAAAATATTAAAGGTAAAAAATATTTTATACCGCGTAGCAAATTAAATTACGAAAAACCTTTTTATATACAACATTTGCAGCTTCATATGTTAATTGTCCATCATCATCAAGAGAAAATGGCAGGAGTTATTTTTTTTTTAAAGAATAATGAGCAGTTTGAAGAGAAAATGAGATAGATAAGAGGAAGAATAAGAAATTCTTCTTAAGTTATAGGCATTTCTCATTCAAACATTTCGAGTAAATAATCGATAAGATGATATCTTTATATAAAAAACTAAATTAAATTTAAAATTTTTTCTTAAATAGGATTATAATAAAAAAAATAGAATTAAATAAAATCAATAAAAATATTTTAATTGGTTAATATATAGATTGTTGTTATTATTATTTTAATTTTATTTTAATTTTATATTTTGGTATTGTGCTCATTATTATGAATATTAAACAATTTTAAATACTCATCAAATATTTTATTATTACTATTATTGTTGTTGTTATTATTATTATTTTAATTTTATTTTAATTTTATATTTTGGTATTATTATGATTAGGGTAAATAATTATAATATCCCTAATATTTGCACTAATACACTACTACCTCCTTAAGTTTTTCAATATAATTTATACCTCCATATGTTTTATTTCCATCCAACTATTACCTCCTTTTGTTAACTTTTATAATTTTTCCATAAAAAAACTTTTTGTTTGACTATATTGCCTTTATTTCTTTTTTGTTTTTTATCTACCTTATTTTTAAAACATAATTTCATTTAAAATTCATGTCTTTCTTTTTTTGCTTTCTTTCATTTGGAGACTTCTTTTAGCAATTAAAGAGTTAGAGTCACTACTATATGTATGCTAGTAATAACAAATCACATCAAACTTGGTAATTATAAAATGGTCAAAGCTTTATAAAAAATTAAATATTTATGGTAATTTTACACTATAAAATTAATTTTCATATATTTCTTTTAATGTCAAATATCAACCAACCGAATAAGTTTATAGAATATTCATCAATTGAGTTCGTCGAGAACGCATGCCCATATTCTTAGATCATATGAAATTCATTTGGAAATAAATTTCATGTACAATTCATTTTCAAATAAGTTCGTTGATTGGTATGACAAGTTAAAAGTGTGAGATTTAATTAAATTTTATCAATTATAAAACTAGATTTGCAAATTTCATAATTTCATTGAATTGAATTATAGAATTTGAAATGCAATTTTTTTTCTCATTTCAAGAAAAAAAATGAATTCCAAATTATTTTAATCTTTTCAAGGTAGGCCTTGATGAAAGAGGGAGCCTTAATGAAAGAGAGAGAAAGCAAGAAAGACATGAATTTTTAGATGAACATATATTGTGAAAATAAGGTTGATGAAAAACAAAAAAAATAAGGGTAATATAGTCAAACAAAAAGTTTTTTGAATGGAGAAGTTATAAGAGTTAATAGAATGAGGTAATAGTTAGATGGAAATAAAATATATGGAGGCATAAGTTGATTGAAAAAACTCAGGGAGGTTGTAGTGTATTAGTGAAAACATCAGAGAGGTTATAATTATTTACCCTTATGATTAATATGAATATTAACCAATTTTAAATACTAATCAAATATTTTATTATTACTATTGTTGTAGTTATTATTATTATTTTAATTATTATTTTTATTTTATTTTATTTCAATTTAATATTTTAGTATTGTTATTATTAGTATGAATATTAACTAATTTTAAAAACCAGTATTACAGTAATATAAATTGAAATAATATGGTAATAAAATAAAATGAATTTAATAATATAATTGAAATATTTCTTTTGAAAGGCATATGGGCAAATAAGTCTTGTAACACCCCTGGTTCGACCGACTGCCCCCATAAACCAACACAAGTCTTTCCAGTGAGCTTTGTCCTCACTCGCTCACTTCCTGGAAGTCACCCATCTTGAAATTGCTCCAAGTCAAGCACGCTCAACTTTGGAGTTCTCCCGAGTAGGCTCCCGAAAAGAAGGTGCACCTTGTTGATATAGGTAGTACCAATCAAATCTCTTAAGTCTCTCTCAATTGTAAAGTCCCATACCATTACAATCTCGAAATCCTTAACCGTTCTCAATTGTACCGTCCCATACCAGCACAATCTCGAAACCCTCTCTTTCGGGTGTGGATTTGGATCATTCCTGTCCCCATCGACATCCTTCATGGCCGCTCTTTGCTCAGGTCTTCTACCCCGGCACCACCCCTCTTAGGACCGGGTCGCTACAAGTCTTTTAGGACTTCTTTGGTTTTATATTATTATTATTATATAAATTGAAATAATATGGTAATAAGAAAAATTGTAACATCTCATTTCACACATCATTTTAGTCATTTATGCATATATATTAGAAATTATTAGATGAAGTATAAATATATAATAAATTTATTAATTTTGATATATTTGGTTTAAAATATATTAGATATATACATATATACACTTAAATATATAAAAGGGATTTGAAATTTCGTGAAGATAAAAGTAGAAATTATAGTTGGTAATTAAATTAGTACTTGAGTTATTTATTATTGGTATAAGTATAGTATAGTATAAGTGTAAGTATCATATAATGAAAAAGAAGGGCAAAAAGTTCATTTTAGCCTATAGATAATTGTGGAAGTGATAAGGAAGAGATAAGTATCTGAAATCAACCATAAAAGAAAGAAAAACTCGGAATATGAAAGGGTAGGAGCAGAAGAGAAGAAGAAGGACAAAGAGAGAGGAAGAATCAGGTATGTATATGATTTTGTAATATGATTTTCGAGATGTTAGAGATAGAATTTGAGGTTATGACCAAAATACAAATTGATTCTCTACATCTCTAGATTACTTATGTAAAATTTGGGGATTTTTAGATGAGTAGATCTATAGCTATGATTTTCATAAAATGAAGTGTGCAGAATTGGATGATCAAATAAATTGGGTGAGTTTCAAAATTAATCTAGGATTGTTATACTATTTAGAAAATTCTGAGTTTTTTATATGTTATTCCCTTATGTGTATAGTTTAAGTAGGAAAAATAATCATCTCGATTCATGTTGTTTATAGAAAGTTATGGTCGTTTTACTATGCTGCTGTCCAGGTTAAGCGGGACTGAAACAGGTTTTGAAGGAAAATTCACTATAAATCGTATAAGGCTTTGAAAATTTTGAAGTTCTAGTATGTTATGTAATTGTATATTAGTAATTGAACAAAAGAAGAATCAGCGCATTTGAGTAAGTAAGTCGAAAGTTATGAATTTTGAAGTGAAGTAAGGTCACAAGGATACTAGTTCTAAGTGCAGAAAAAAATGACAGAATTAGAGTTCAAAATATAAATTTGTAATAAATGGAAAAGTGATTAGAAAGTTATGAAATTTTGATATGTTATAAAGCTATGTGTTAAGAGTAAAATTAAACTCGTAGCAGGTCATTTGATTGAGTACTTTGAGAGATATGACTGGTTATAGTTAGTAAGGTCACAAGGATAGTAATTTTGTTCTAGTTTATATTGATCTTTATATATTTACAAAAGGATATAAGATGTATATATGTATGTTTGATATATAAATATGTATGTTATATGAGCTCAAAACAGTGAAGAAATTCCGGAGAAAGGTCCAAGTCGTTCCGAGAGAATTAGCTCGGATAATCTGTGAGTATAAACATGATATGAATATATGGGTAAAATGTGTTGATGTGTTAATTGTATGAATATGTGAATGTGATATAAATTGTTTTGATATGAAATTGTATGAGAAATGTGTTGATATGTGTCATTTGAATATGATAATAGATTGAATTCTTAAGTGAAGTGAATTTGTGCATATACGAATTATTGGATACGTTTATAATGAGAATTGTATTTGATAAGCTGGATTTATATAATATATGTATGTGGAATATATGTTCATTTGTGTTAATATATGCTAATTATAAGTTAAATGGTTCGTAAAACAAACATTTGCACTTGAATAAATGAAAAGTATAAGAGACGGTGTGACATAGCCGATCAAACATTGCAATACATGTTCTGTTCATCTGGACCTATATGGTCAACCAATTGCAATATCTGACAAATGGACTGAAAGGTCAACCAATTGTTTATCTGGACCAAAACGTCAACCAATTGCTACATAGATGGCTAGGAAATTAATTGATAATTGTTACAAATGTTACATGTATCCCGGGGTAATAGTTTGGCTGGAAATGTCACAACAATTAAATAATCGGTTCATTCATTCTCATATAAGTGTGACTGTATATTGAATTTGTTAATGTATATATGTTATTTGCTAAATTCATAGATTGTTTATATTCACTGAGTTGCGCCTCATATAAAGCGTTAAATTTTTCAGAGCTGATAAAGTTTGTACTAGAAGCTCATTACCTGTAGATATCATGGACGAAAGATTGGTTGGCTGTGTTCCATCTCGCTCCCTCTCCTCACATAACAAGCATATAGTATCAAAAGTGGTAGGGTTTTTGTTTTTGTTTTGTACACATTTGTTGTAATAGGATATGATGCTATAAGTATTATAAACCGAATGTTAAGTTTTTTTAGTATATTATATATATAAATGAAGTATCAGTACGAAAAAAATTTATATGTTATGATTACGATTTTGGTAATTTAGTATAAGGTATAGGTTGTTTCAAAAATAAGTTTAATAATATAATTGAAATATTTCTTTTGAAAGGCATAGGGGCAAAGAAGTCTTTTAGGATTTCCTTGTTTTTATATAGATATAGATAATAAAAATAGAAAATATTAAAGCTAAAAAATATTTTATATCGTGTAGCAAATTAAACTACAAAAAATCTTTTTATATACAACATTTGCAGCTTCATCTGTTACTTGTCCATCATCATCAAGAGAAAATGGCAGAAGTTATCTTTTTTTTCAAAGAACAATGAGCAGTTTAAAGAGAGAATGAGATAGATAAGAGAAAGAATAAGAATATATTCTACTTGAGTTATAGGCATTTCCCATTCAACTATTTCAAGAAAATAATCGTTAGGATGATATTTTTATATAAAAAACTAAATTAAATTTGAAATTTTTTTATCAACAGAATATAATTAAATAAAATCAAAAAAAACTTTTTGAATTTTAAGAAAAAAGATTTAAGAAATATATTAGTTGGTAGATTTGTGATATAAATCCTATTTTAGTTAATATTGTAACACCCCCTTTATTGAGATTGTCACAGTAACTATAATCACCCAATAAACAACTCTACTCCACTGTATAGAGTTCAATACTTATAAATTACATATGTACAAATACAAATATAGCGTTTCAAACTCCAAATTATTCTCCAAATATTTCTCAATGCTAATTATTCTCCAAATATTTTTCAATACCACTTTATAATTCTCACATTATCTAGTACATGTCATTATTCTACAAACCATAATATTACATTAAAATACAAATCCACCTTGAGTCTTTCCTTATTTGCTCTTCAAGTTGATCCACTTATACTACTTTGATACAAGCTATCTACAAGTTCTCCACCTGCGTGTAGAAAAATAACTACACGCTAAGCAATTTGCTTAGTGGTGTCCATAAAAGAAATACAATAACTTTGAACATTTTTAATACTTTAAAATAGAAACAAAGTCTGTTCATAAGTCAAAAACATATTAAACAACCTTATAAAACCAAAACACAAAACTTATATTATAACCTTTCAAAGTACAATCAAATTTATTTTTATTTTTTTTCCAAACACTTTAACCATATATTGCCCAAAGTAAACAAGTCCTGAATAACGGTAAAATGGATACGAGAGCAGACAAGCCTGAAGCCGAAGCTTCAAAATCAATATATCGGTCAAGCCCGAAGCCGAAGCTTCAATATCAATATATACTTATCAGAATATCGGCCGAAGCCCGAAGCCAAAGCTTTAATTGTTTGTACACTACTGTACCCCCCTTTATTGGCGCCAATCTACCCTGACCCGTATTCTACTCGTTTAATAAGGGCAATAAATCAAAGTAACATCTTAAAAATTTCAGTATAAACCATCAATCATAATTCAACATAACTTCAGTAATCAAGAAATTCAAATACTAAATTTTAAAGCATCAAACTTCAATTAAAACACAATAAAATCAACATTCATATTTTCCAGAAATTTCCAGATTCTATGACCTGACTTCCCTTGCATTTTCCACTATCAAAACATCACCCAATCGAAGAAGTTTCTTCTAAACATAATTAGCCACATTTCTCAGCTTTCCAAAGCCACCAGAATCACAGAAATCCAAATTGTATAACCAAAGTTATGATCAAAATATTAAACAGTATACAAAGCTGAAATTTTCCGAAAATAGATTTTATGACTCAACTTAAAACTAAAATTTCACATTGAAAATGGACGAAATTCAATAAGGTTTTTTCTGAACATATATTTCTTAGTTTCTGTAGATATCAATAAAATCAAGAATCATTCAAATTGGATTTATATAACAAGAGAAAACATTAAAACAAAACAGGGATACAAATCTGGAAATTTTTCCGAAAAACCGATAAATCAAAATTTGAGACACAAACTTTTTTCTAAGCTCTTTCTAGCTCTCTTCTACCTCTTTTACCTTTGATTTGCTTGCACTAGCTTCCTCTACAACAGTCATATATAATTCTATCAAGATATTGTATAAATAAACTTCCTAATACCATAAATATGCTTAATCTACCATGAATTCTACTAATTAAGCTTTAATTTCATCAAAAATCACTCACCTCAAATTCGGGTTACTATTCATCCAAAATCTGGTATCCTCCTCTTCTAGTCTTGATTCGCTAAAATTGACGATGATAGAGGGCTTAAGGATCGATTTCTAACAAGAATTTGAAGTTGAATCAAAGAAATCAGAAGTTTTTAGGTTAGGGAATTTTTTGGATAAAGGAAAGGAAATGGAGAAGAAGATGAAGAAAAATGATGGAGAAGAAGAGAAGAGGAATACGTATTGGATTTTGATTTTTTTTTCAATTTCCAATAATATCCTTGAACAAATAATTAAATGTCTAATTCATCCCTCTTACTTAATTAACTCTTATTTCCTCGTGCCTTATATCCAATAATAATAATAATAACTACAAGAATAATTTTCGTGATATTTTAATATCATAATAATTTATTATAAGTAAATTTTGAAATTTTAGGTCGTTACAATTCTCCCTCTCTTATGAATTTTCGTCTCGAAAATTTCCTGAAAATAGTTGCAGATATTGAGTTTTCATTGTATCCTCCGGTTCCCAAGTTGCTTCTTCAATATTATGATTCTTCCAAAGTACTTTTACCAAAGGAATAGACTTATTTCTCAATTGTTCAACTTCTCTCGCTTAGATTTGTACCAGTTCCTCTTCATACGTCAGGTCGGGTTTGATCTCTATGACATCAGGAGATAAGATATGTGATGGATCTGATCTGTATCTCCTTAACATTGACACATGGAACACATTATGAATTTGGTCGAGTGTCGGGGGTAGTGCCAATCGATAAGCTACCGGTCCAACCTTCTCTATAACCTCATATGGGCCAATGAATCTCGGACTGAGCTTGCCTTTCTTGCCAAATCGCAGGACTTTCTTCCAAGGAGATACTTTGAGAAATACTTTATTCCCCACTTCATAAGTAATGTCTTTTCTTTTTAGATCAGCATAAGATTTTTGTCTATCCGATGGAGCCTTCAATCTTTCTTGAATAAGTTTTACTTTCTGCTTTATCACATGAATCAAATCCACTCCCACAATCTTGTTTTCACTAAGCTCGGTCCAATGTAATGGAGTTCGACATTTTCTTCCATACAATGATTCATATGGCGCCATTTGTATGCTTGACTGATAGCTGTTATTATAGGCAAACTCCATGAGGGACAAATACTTATCCCAACTTTCCTGGAATTCAATTATACAACTTCTCATCATGTCTTCCAACACCTGAATTACTCTTTCAGATTGACCATCTGTATGAGGATGAAATGAAGTACTAAAATGAAGTTTACTACCTAAGACTTCTTGCAACTTCTTCCAAAATCTTTAAGTAAATCTTGGATCTCGGTCAGAAATGATTGAAACAGGCACTCCGTGTAGCCTGACTATCTCATCTACATATAATTGAGCCAACCTATCAAGTGACTAATCCAACCTAACTAGAAGAAAGTGGGCATACTTTGTTAATCTATCTACAACAACCCACACTGCATCATGTTTCTTCTGTGTAAGTGGTAAAGATGTCACGAAATCAATTGTGATTCTTTCCCATTTCCATTCTGGAATTATTATTGGTTACAACAATCCAGAAGGAACTTAATGTTTGGCTTTCACCTGTTGACAAGTTAGACATTGAGCAATATAGTTAGTAATGTCTTTCTTCATCCCATTCCACCAATAATGGCTCTTTAAATTTTGGTACATCTTGTTTGCTCCTGGATGCATCGCATAAGGACTACTATGCGCCTCATGTAAGATATTCTTCTTTAATTCTTCATTGTTTGGCACACATAGTCTATCTTTAAAATATAGACACCCATCTTCTCGAACCATATAGTTGTCTACGATACCCACTTGTGTCCGTGCTCGAATAATCTTTAAGTCATTATCTTCATTTTGTGCTTGCTTAACCTGTTGTAGTAGTATAGGTTGAATCTTCAATTCTGCAATTAAGGCTCCACTACTGGTAAGAGCTAACCCCGTATTCATAGCCCTTAGTGCCATCATTGTCTTACTACTGAGAGCATCTGCCACTACATTAGCCTTTCCTGGATGGTAATCAATAAGACAATCGTAATCTTTGATGAATTCCATCCACCTTCTCTGCCTTAAATTCAACTCCTTCTGTGTTGGCAAGTATTTCAAGCTTTTGTGATCTGTATAAATATAACATTTTTCTCTATAAAGATAGTGTTGCCAAATTTTCAAGGCAAAGACTATTGTAGCCATTTCCAAATCATAAGTAGGATAATTCCTTTCATGATTCTTCAATTGCCTTAAAGCATAGGCAACCACTTTCCCTTCTTGCATTAAAACACACCCAAGACCACTATGAGAAGCATCACTATAGATTACAAAGTCTTTTCCAGGCTCTGGTTGGGTAAGGATGGGTGCTTTTGTTAACATCGCCTTCAATTTCTCAAAACTTTCTTGACGCTTGTCATTCCACTCAAATTTTGCATTCTTTTAAAGTAGTTTTGTCAGTGGGGCAGTAATGACTGAAAATCCCTTCATAAATCTTCTATAATACCCTGCTAAGCCAAGAAAACTTCTGACTTCTGCAGGGTTCTTTGGTGGTTTCCATTCTACAACTGCTTCTATCTTTTTAGGATCCACTTTAATTCCTTTTACAGAAACAACATGGCCTAAGAAAGAAACTTCTTCAAGCCAAAACTCACATTTACTAAGTTTGGCATACAATTTATTTTCCCTCAAAGTTTGGAAGACTATCCGCAAATGTTGATCATGCTCTTCTCGTGACTTAGAATACACCAAAATGTCATTAATGAAAACCACTACAAACCGGTTTAAATAAAAGTAAAAGACACGGTTTATAAGGTCCATAAATGCTGCTGGTGCATTATTTAGACCAAATGGCATCACCAAAAATTCATAGTGCCCATATCTGGTTCGAAAAGCCATCTTTACAATATCATCATCTTTCACTCTCATCTGATAGTAGCCTGATCTCAAATCAATCTTGGAGAAGTATTTAGCACCCTTGAGTTGATCAAATAAGTCTTCAATCCTTGGCAATGGATACTTGTTCTTCACTGTTAATTTATTCAACTCCTGGTAATCAATACATAATCGGAGTGACCCATCTTTCTTCTTAACAAACAACACTGGTGCACCCCACAAGGATATACTCGGGCGTATGAATCCTTTGTCTAATAATTCTTGCAACTGGATCTTCAACTCTTTTAGTTCAGCAGGCGCCATTCTGTGTGGTGCTTTGGATACTGCTGCGGTACCCAGTAACACATCAATTGTGAATTCTCTCTCTCTTTTCGGTGGGAGCCCCGGTAGTTCTTCTAGAAATACATCAGGAAAATCACATACTGTACTGCAATTCTAACTCACCTTTCTTCGATTCTAGAGCAAAGATTAGGTAGGCCTGACATCCCTTCCTAACTAGCCTTTTAGTCTTCATAAAAGAAATTATGTTACAGAGATAATCTGATCTTTCCCCCACGATAACTATTTCTTCTCCTTCAGAAACTTGAAGTGACATTCTTTTGTTTTTACAATCCACCACAGCTCGATGTTCAGATAACCAATCCATTCCCAAGATAACATCATAATCTCGAAAAGGTAACTCAATTAAATTTGCATGGAAAAGTTGATGTTGAATCATAATAGGGCAATTCATATACACTTTGTTTACTATCACACTATGTCCTAAAGGATTAGTCACTTCAATATTTTCTCCTAATTCTTCTACATGTAACCCTTTCTCTTATGCTAACGTAGTACATATATATGAATGAGATGAATCGGGATCTATCAAAATATAAATATCGTGATTAAAGAATGAAAATTTACTGATAATAACTTCAGTAGATTCCAGAGTCTTAGGCCCTCGGATTGCATAACTTCATGTCATTCCTCCCGGTCTACCACTCCGTGGTGCTTGTTGAGCCACATTATGTCCACTTGCCTCACTAAGTCCACTTGCCTCACTAGCATTTCCTCTTCCCCTTCCTCTTCCACCTTGCATTATAGGAGTAGGAACTACTGCAGGTGCAGATTTACTTATCTGTCTTTGAGGACAATTTGCAATCAAATGTTCCCTCGAGCCACATTTAAAGCAGACTCAACCTTTTCCCCAACATTCCCCTGTATGTATCCTTCTACAATTAGAACATTATGGAATATTTCCTCTGCCTCGACCTGAAGGTACACTAGCCACTGACCCAGTACTTATGGTTTGTCTCGGTGAAAACCCTCTGAAATAAGATTGTATTTATTCTGATGTTCCCTTCTGTTTCTTACTTGGAGATTCTGAAGTAGCTAAACCCTGCGACTCCTTTTGAAATCCAGATCTTTTAGTCATTCTTTATTACTTATCTAAATTGATCTTCTCAATGTCCGTAGCAGTATCAACCAAGTCATCGAACACCCTAATCCTTTGTGCAAGTAAATGCACTCTAATTTCATCATTCAGCCCATCCTCGAATCTCTTGCATTGCTTTACTTCACTGTCAACGGTATCACGAGCATACCTCTCGAGTTTGAGGAATTGAATTTCATATTCTGATATAGTCATTCGTCCCTATCTTAAGGATAAGAACAATTTCCTTTGCTCATCTTTGAATCGTTTGCTAACGTACTTCTTGTCAAATTGTTCTAAGAAAAGTGTCCAAGTGATTTCTCCTGGTCGCCTTTCTCTCACAATATTATCCCACCACCTCCTAGCTTGTTCTTTGAGTAGACCTTACACACAGTCTAATCTCTCTTCATCTATAAAATAAAGCCTAGTCATACACCATTTAGTATGATCAAGCTAGTCTTCTGTAAAAGCAGGATTCACTGTATCCCCTTTATAGTCATCAGCCGGAAGCTTCTTGATTCTTTCAAGAGGAGTTCTCTCCTCTCTTCTTTTAACTTGAAGTACTACAGGAACTTAAGGGATTTGTATGTTTCGTAGTACTTATGTGATTACTTCAGTAATCGTATGCCGAAGTAAAGCAGCTTGTGCTGGAGTAGGTTATTCCGGAGAGCCATGAACTGGTGAAGGTTCACGTCTTTGTTCATCCCCTTGTCTAATACGAACTGTACTCTCAGCATCCTCTTCCTCATTCTGGTTGTGACTACTACTAGCCATTCTTATTCCTAAAAACTGGACCATAGTGGATCAAACAACTAATATAATATATTTATATCCTAAATGGCATGTACATACTAGTCCTAGAATCGCCTAAAGCTCGCTCTGATGCCAACAAATGTAACACCCCCTTTATTGAGAGTGCCACAGTAACTATAATCACCCAATAAATAACTCTACTTCACTATATAGAGTTCAATACTTATAGATTACATATGTACAAATACAAATATAGCGTTTCAAACTCTAAATTATTCTCCAAATATTTCTCAATGCTAATTATTCTCCAAATATTTCTCAATACCACTTTACAATTCTCACATTATCTAGTCCATGCCATTATTATACAAACCATAATATTATATTAAAATACAAATCCACCTTGAGTCTTTCCTTATTTGCTCTTCAAGCTGATCCACTTATACCACTTTGGTCCAAGCTATCTATAAGTTCTTCACCTACGTGTAGAAAAACAACTACACGCTAAGCAATTTGCTTAGTGGTGTCCATAAAAGAAATACAATAACTTTGAACATTTTTAACACTTTAAAATAGAAACAAAGTTTGTTCATAAGTCAAAAACATATTAAACAACCTTATAAAACTAAAATACAAAACTTATATTATAACCTTTCAAAGTATAATCAAATTTATTTCCATTTTTTTTCCAAACACTTTAACCATATATTGCCCAAAGTAAACAAGTCCTGAATAACGGTATAATGGATACGGGAGCGGAAAAGCCCGAAGCCGAAGCTTTAAAATCAATATATCGGTCAAGCCCGAAGCCGAAGCTTCAATATCAATATATATTCATCAAAATATCGGCCGAAGCCCGAAGCCAAAGCTTTAATTGTTTGTACACTACTGTACCCCCCTTTATTGGCGCCAATCTACCCTGACCCGTATTCTACTCATTTAATAAGGGCAATAAATCAAAGTAACATCTTAAAAATTTCAGTATAAACCATCAATCATAATTCAACATAACTTCAGTAATCAAGAAATTCAAATACTAAATTTTAAAGCATCAAACTTCAATTAAAACACAATAAAATCAACATTCATATTTTCCAGAAATTTCCGGATTCTATGACCTGACTTCCCTTGCATTTTTCACTATCAAAACATCACCCAATCGAAGAAGTTTCTTCTAAACATAATTAGCGACATTTCTCAGCTTTCCAAAGCCTCCAGAATCACAGAAATCCAAATTGTATAACCAAAGTTATGATCAAAATACTAAACAGTATACAAAGCTGAGATTTTCAGAAAACAGATTTTATGACTCAACTTCAAACTAAAATTTCACATTAAAAATGAACGAAATTCAACAATGTTTCTTCTGAACATATATTCCTTAGTTTCTGTAGATATCAATAGAATCAAGAATCATTCAAATCGGATTAATATAACAAGAGAAAACATTAAAACAAAACAGGGATACAAATCTGGAAATTTTTCCGAAAAATCGATAAATCAAAATTTGAGACTCAAACCTTTTTCTAAGCTCTTTCTAGCTCTCTTCTACCTCTTTTATTTGATTCGCTTGCACTAGCTTCCTCTACAACAGCCATATATAATTCTATCAAGATATTATATAAATAAACTTCCTAATACCATAAATATGCTTAATCTACCATAAATTCTACTAATTAAGCTTTAATTTCATCAAAAATCACTCACCTCAAATTTGGGTTATTATTCATCCAAATCTTAAAATCTGAAATCCTCCTCTTCTAGTCTTGATTCACTGAAATTAATGATGATAGAGGGCTTAAGGATCGATTTCTAACAAGAATTTGAAGTTAAATCGAAGAAATCGGAAGTTTTTAGGTTAGGAAATTTTTTGGATAAAGGAAAGAAAATGGAGAAGAAGATGAAGAAAAATGATGGAGAAGAAGAGAAGAGGCTAGATATAATACGTATTGAATTTTGTTTTTTTTCCAATAATGCCCTTAAACAAATAATTAAATGTCTAATTCATCCTTCTTACTTAATCAACTATTATTTCCTCATGCCTTATATCCAATAACAATAATAATAACTACAAAAATAATTTCCATGATATTTTAATACCATAATAATTTATTATAAGTAAAGTTTTAAATTTCAGGACGTTACAAATATTAACCAATTTCTATTTTAGAATTATAATCCTATTTTATAAAATTTTAAAATTATAATGCTATTTTAGAATGATTATATATAGGGTTAAAGAAGTCATTTACGACTTCTTTGCTTTTATATATTATATAGATATGTAGATTTGTGATATAAATCTTATTATAGTTAATATTAACCAATTTCTTTTTTAGAATCATAATCCTATTTTAGAATATTTTAGAATTATAATCCTATTTTAGAATGATTATAACCAAATCATAATGATTATAACCAAATTATAATCCTATTCTGTAATAATATGGTAATAAAATAAAATGAATTTAATAATAAAATTGATAGATATATTTTTGAAAGGTATGGGGGTTAAGAAGTCATTTAGGACTTCTTTGCTTTTATATATTATATAGATATATAGATTCTATAATACTATAGTAATATGGTAATAAATAAAACGAATATAATAATAAAATTGATAGATATATCTTTTGAAAGGTACATGGGTAAAGAAGTCATTTAGGACTTCTTTGCTTTTATATATTATATAAATTATTATTATTATTATTATAGTAATATAAATTGAAATAATATGGTAATAAAATAAAATAAATTTAATAATATAATTAAAATATTTCTTTTGAAAGGTATAGGAGCAAAAAAGCCTTTTAGGACTTCTTTGCTTTTATATAGATATAGATAATAAAAATAGAAAATAGAAAATATTAAAGCTAAAAAATATTTTACATCGTGTAGCAAATTAAACTGCGAAAAACCTCTTTATATATAACATTTGCAGCTTTATCTGTTAATTTCCATCATCATCAAGAGAAAAGGGTAGGAGCTATCTTATGTTTAAAGAACAATGAGCAGTTTAAAGAGAGAATGAGATAAATAAGGGGAAGAATAAGAAAATCTACTTGAGTTATAAGCATTTCTCGTTCAAATATTTTGAGTAGATAATCGATATGATGATATCTTTATATAAGAAACTAAATTAAATTTGAAATTTTTTAATCAACAGAATATAATTAAATAAAATCAATAAAAATATTTTAAATTTTAAGAAAATAGATTTAGTAAATATATTAGTTGATAGATTTGTGATATAAGTCATATTTTAGTTAGTATTAACCAATTTCTATTTTAGAATTCTAATCATATTTTATAATATTTAGAATTATAATACTATTTAAGAATGATTATATATAGGGGTAAAGAAGTCATTTAGGACTTCTTTACTTTTATATATTATATAGATATATAGATTTGTGATATAAATCCTATTATAGTTAGTATTAACCAATTTCTATTTTAGAATTATAGTCTTATTTTATAATATTTTACAATTATAATTCTATTTTAGAATGATTAAAACCAAATTATAATGATTATAACCAAATTGTAATCCTATTCTATAACAATATGGTAATATTGTGATAAAATAAAATAAATTTAATAATAAAATTGATAGATATATCTTTAAAAAATATAGGGGTAAAGAAGTCATTTAAGACTTATTTACTTTTATATATTATATATAGATTATTATTATTATTATTATTATTATTATTATTATTATTATTATTATTATTTTTATTATTATTATCTTTTTATGATTATAATCATATTTAAGAATTAATCTGGCACTCATTTTTCCCCATCAAATATATTTTAATTTTATATTTTGGTATTGTTATAATTAGTATAAATATAAATGATATATATTCATAAATGAAATATAACTTTTATTGTTTTTATATATTTATTTGTTATTAAAATTTATTTATTAAAAAATAATTAATAAATTTATTTGTTGTTAATACTATTTTTGGTTAGTTTTTATCATTTATTATTCGTGGTAAGTAATATTAATTAGTAATATATATAAAAATATATAAGGATAAATTTTTTTAAAAGGCTTAAGGGCAAAGAAGTCTTTTAAGACTTTATTACTTTTATATATATATATATATATATATATATATATATATATATATATTTGTATAACTCATTTCTTGCTTTCGAGTGTAACGAACAAAAATCCGATGTGCTAGTGCATGTTTCACACCATGCCACTAATTTAATTTTGACTAGTGTTATTTTGTAATTATATTTTCACGTTTCAATTTCTTTCTTCTAATTATAATTTATCACCAGCCAGCGTGGCGGCGAACACGCCGTGATGTAAGCTAGGTTGTTCACCTTGTAGATAAAAGAGATATATCAAGTCTGCCGCATGTTGGAGATCGGGAATTACTTGAATGTTTTTGAAGTCGTGAATGCACTGTTAGATTAAAATTTATTTGGTCGGTTCACCAAACTTTCAATCTGATAAAATCAAAAATTGTATCAAGAACAAGATTTGTATTTGCTGTGAAAATATCAACCGAATTTTCTCTATCTGTCTACCAAATTCGTTTTGGTGAAATAAATAACCAAAATGTCAATAGACATACTGTTTCCGGTAGCAGCCATGTCTAAAAGACATGTTTTTTCAGGTTTCAGTTGTGTCCAACAGACACACTGTTTCGGTCCAAAATTCATTTTTCTGATGAATTTTTTGAGCTGACTTGGCAGCTCGACCCCAGCCCAGGGCGCTGCTCCGGGACCCTGCACCCGGGGGCACAGCCCCCGGACCCCCAAATCGTAGCAAAACCCGAATAAGTGTGCACTCCGCACTCTCTCGACTTGTTCGATGAAATGTCACGATCGCATTGGTCAAACTAGTCAATCCAATTACACTAAAATTCTAACAATCCTCCCCCTTTTTAGTGTAATCTTTGATTAACTAAACAAAATCACAACAAATAACAAACTCATGCATAAATGAAATATCGTGACGATTGAATTTCATCTTAGTACATTATACTTTCCAAATATTCGAATACTAAGGTGTCACTATGGATTGAACCTTAGTTATTCATTATGAATACACGAAGATAGTATACACATAAGTCAAAATTCTAAAGTTCTAACTTGGCATTATCTTTTACTAGCCTTGTGTCCCTATCCTCCATAGGCATATCAAAGCCAAATCCAAGCTTCTTGAAGCGACTAAACCTCATGCCCACATAGTTAGCTCTTTTACTCTTGCCACCTGCATATGCAATTTTTCAAAAGAACGATTAAGAAGATAAACTTCAACCTCCTTATCTTGCAGGTCTGACACATACCTTGGGATGATGTTACTTATGTGTTCCAATCTCCAAATGTTAAGCTTTCCTCATTGAATTCTACATCTAATGTCATATTAGATGGAGATTGGGTGTCTCAACATGAGAGATTTCAGATGGGCATTAATCTCATCCCCATAGCCGATTTGTACACAAGATCTCTTCTTAACCCTTTACTTAAATGATCGGCTAAATTATGCACAATTTTTACAAACTATAGTGATATGACACCTTGCATGATGCGTTCCCGAATCATGCTATGTCTAACACTTAAATGTCTAGATCTGCCCTTGTACACTTGTCTATAAGCATTGGCCAAGGCAGCTTCACTATCACACCTAATAGATATAGGTAATATTTGTTTAGGCTACAATGGAATATCATAAACGAGATCTCGCAGCCATTCAGATTCTTTACCAGCTGCTGCTAATACTACGAACTCAGATTCCATTGTTGAATCAGAGATGCAAGTCTGTTTCTTTGACGTCTAAGAGATAACGCCTCCCCCAAGAAGGAATACCCATCCACTTGTGGAAGAACTATCTTCTTCATTAGAAATATAACTTGCATCCGAATAACCCTCGAAAATCGAAGGAAATCCAATATAAGTCAAACCATAATCTTTGGTTCCTTTTAAGTACTTGAATACTCGGCTTAAAGCTTGCCAATGATGTAAACTATGATTACTAGTTTACCTACTAAGTTTTCCAACAGCAAAGGCTATATCAGGCCTAGTGCTAACCATGGCATACATAAGACTGCCAATGGTTCTCGAGTATTCAAGTTGAGATACTGTAACACCTTTATTAGGTAGAAGCTTAAGACAAGGATCTATAGGAGTGCTAACTGGACAACAATCCTTAAATTTGAATTTATTCAAAATCTTCTCAATATAATGAGATTGAGAAATTGAAATAACATTCTTCTTCTTCTTAATTCTTGTACCAAGAATCACCTCAGCCTTCCCCAAATCCTTCATTTCAAAACTAGATGACAAGAATTTATTTATTTTATCAACTTCATTTTGGTCAGTACCAAAAATCAACATGTCATCCACGTATAAGCAAATCATAACTCCTTTACCAGAAGTATCAAACTTGCTATATACACATTTGTCCGCTTGGTTGATATAAAAACCGTTAGACAAAACCACATCATCAAAAAAATTTTTGCCAAGCTTTCAATGCTTGTTTTAGTCCATATAAGGATTTCTTCAACTTGCATACCTTGTTTTCATAACCTGACACAACAAATCCTTCCGGTTGTTTCATATAAATTTCCTCATCTAATTCACCATTTAGGAATGCAGTTTTTACATCCATTTGATGAATTACAAGGTTATGTATAGCTGCTAGGTCTATCAACAACCTAATAGTAGAAGTCCTCGCAACACGATCATAAGTAACAAAGAAGTCAATTCCTTCTTTCTGCCTAAAGCCTTAGATAACCAATCTAGCTTTATACTTATCTATGGTACCATCCACTTTCATTTTCCTTTTGAGGTTCCACCTGTTTCATAGTGGTTTACAACCGGGAGGTAAATCAGTCAATTCCAATATATTATTGTGCATGATAGAGTCCATCTCATCCGGGATTACTTCTTTCCAGAATGCAACATCTCTTGAAGCCATAGCTTCACTAAATTTTTTGGATCCTCTTCAATAATAAAATAATATTAATACTGATACCCAACCTCATCCTTTGATCCTCCAACTAAATAAAGATGAAAGTCATCTCCAAAAGATTTAGCTTTTCTAGCTCTAGTACTTTTCCTAGATGGTCCATGCAAGGGAACATTTCCACCAAATAAACCTTCAGAATGAACTGAGCTCTCACTACATGAATTCTGAATCATGTCTCTTAGTCTAGATATGGATGTAAATCTATCTTTATAAAAAAAACAGCATCTCTTGACTCTATAACCGAGGTCATAGATACATAGTCATTAGATTCTCCTCATCCTTTGCATGCAACAAATAAACATAACAATATCTGGATGCATCATCAATAAAAGTAATAATGTACTTTTTATTTCCTATCGAAGGTGTAGAGCGAAAATCGCACAAGTCACTATGTATTATATCCAATACATTAGTTACTCAGTTAACATTCTTAAAAGGATTTCTGGTTATCTTTGTCAACATGCAAGTTTTACATTTCTCAAGGCTTATATCTATGGTAGGTATAAGGCTCATTTTAGACATATTTTTAATCTTTTATAATGTACATGTCCTAGTCTAACATGCCATAATTCTGATTTATTCAAAAGTTTACTATCACTAGAAAAAAATCATAAAAGAGGATTGATCACTAAAAGAAACTTCAATATTTAACATAAACATACCATTACATAAATACCCAAATCCTACAAAAGTACCATGTTTTGGCAAGATATGCTTGCCACTTTCGTACACTTGTTTGTACCCACAGTTATTTAATACAACACTAGACAACAGATTCTTTCGAATCCCAGGAACATAAAATACATTACTTAAACAAAATACATTTCCAAAAGTAAAGATAAGATCCACTTTTGCAAGTCCTTTAAATGGTTCAGTCGCAACGTTTTCCATCTTTAATATAGATCCATTCTCGATTGGTTGAAAATCTTTGAACCAACGAAGATCCTTACAAACATGACTTGTTGCTCCCGAATCAATCCATCATGCAACATCATTATCCTACATATAAAATGCTTCAGTTATAAAAGACACATAATTCTGATTAGAATTATAATTTTGCATTAAAATCTGGCCTTGTTGCTTTTTCGGATCCTTAGATCCACTCAAATTAGAATTGTTCTTCCCTTTACCAACTCGACAATCCTTCTTGAAATGACCAGGTTTGCCACACTTTTAACACGCCACTTTAGGCTTCTTGTTGGAGAACTTATTGTTGTTTCCTTTAAAATTACATTAACCGCCTTTGTTATTGTTGTTTCCTTTAAACTTACATTAACTGCCTTTGTCACTGTTTGGATTCTTAGAAAATCCACCTTCTTCAACCATATTTACAGAAATAGTACCAACTTGGTTCTTGCTCTTAGGATTATTTTCAATCTCTTGAGCCCTTAAGGATTCTTCAATCCCAAGATGACTACCAAGTTGAACCAGAGTCAACTCTTCTTTATTATGTTTCAATGTATGCTTGAAATCTCTCTAAGATGGTGGCAGTTTGTCAATGATACTAGAAATAAAAATGGATTCATCCATCTTCATGTCATGTTGAACAAATTATCCCAGAATCCTTAACAATTCATTATATTGTTCCATGACAAGTCTAGTATCAACCATCCTATAATTGATGAAATTACTGACCAGAAACTTTTTACTAAAAGCATCCTCTGCCATATTCTTTAATTCCAGAGAATCCCATAATTATTTTGCAGACTCAACGTTTTGATATATATCAAAGAGAGAATTAGACATACCGTTTAGAATATGCCCACGACAGATGTAATCATCATTCTCGCATTTGCAGTGCTTCCTTGTCAGCTCCACAGTTTCATTCTCTACAATTTCTGGCATGGGAGTACTCAAAACATAAACCTCTTTCAGTGCAGTCAACAGAAAATGCATCTTCTTCTGGCATCTTCGAAAATCCTGACCTTCAAACTTGTCCAATTTTGCAAACTTACTGAACATCTCCTTAATAGATTCACCATTCGACATCTTCAGAAAAAATAAATTTCAATCTTTGTTGGAGATCGGGGATTACTTGGATGTTTCTAAAGTTGCAAATGCGCTGTCAGATTGAAATTTATTTGGTCGGTTCACCAAACTTTCAATCGGATAAAATAAAAAATTGTATCAAGAACAAGAATTTTGTTAGTTGTGAAAATATCAACCTAATTTTCTCTATCTGTCTGCCAGATTCGTTTTGGTGAAATAAATAACCAAAATGTCAATAGACATATTGTTTCGGATAGCAGCCATGTCTAAAAGACATGTTTTTTTGGATTTCAGTTGTGTCTAACAGACACACTGTTTCGGTCCAAAATTCATTTTTCTAATGAATTTTTTAATGGGTGCGTTCTGCCAGGAATAAAAAATTGCGCTGCCCCGGGACCCAGCCAAGGGCTGCCGCCCCTCAGACCTCGCCAATGGTTGCCGCCCCTTGGACCCCGCACCTGGGGCCGCTGTCCCCGGACCCCCTCAATCATAACAGAACCTGAACAAGTGTGCACTCCGCACTCTCCCAACTTGTTCGATGAAATGTCACGATCGCATTGGTCAAGCTAGTCGATCCAATTACACTAAAATTCTAACACAGCGCGCGATTTATAAGATTCTATAGTAGCACCAATAAATTATTTTATTTCACTTAACCTGACTCTCTCATCATGACTTTTCGAATCACCCAACTTGGATCTGCCCTCGCAAGTTTCTTTAGTTTTTAATCTTAGCATGCTAAATATAGCAATGGATCTTAGAGGAATTCAACTTTGAACGACACGACTATTTCTATTTTTGTGCTGGCATTTGATCTCATTATCTAACAAAATGAAAAAAAAAAACTAGAAGGATATATAGCTAGGTACATGATAGTTATAGACAAGAAATATTTTCCTGATTTTGGTATTTGATATAACAACCTAATTGAATTTTTCAAAGGTTCAAGAATTCAAAAATAACTATAGTAAATGTTAATTTGTTAGCAATGTTTTTTTATAATTAACTTATTTTTTAATAGCAATCGGGAGATATCCCACATGGGAAATAATTAATGACATAGAGTGGTATATAAGTGAAGTAGATTGTGCTTTAACATAAATTAATTGGTTTGTGTTAGATGGATTCAACCCAACTTGTATACTCACTCAGGCTATCGAGCCCAATACCCTCCAGGCCCATGGATTATCTACATGGTATCAAAGCGTGAGAAAGTCCGACAGCCAGCGATTATGGGTTCGTGATTAAAGTCCTTGTGGAGTTTGGGTTAGCAAAAAAGACTAAACTCGTTGATAACCTTGAGCCTCAGAGGAGATATGTCAAAGAATGTTTGACAAGTGGCAACTGATCCACGCCAGTTGCACTTGAGGGGGAATGTTAGAGATATCCCACATGGGAAACAATCAATGACATACAGTGGTATATAAATCGAGTAGATTAGGCCTTAACAAAAGTCAATTAATTTTATGTTAAATGAAATCAACCCTACTTATATAGTCACTCAAACTATCGAACCCAACACGCTCCAACAACTAATTCTCTACAACCATTACTTTGATTAAAAGCATTCGTTCATTTGCTTTTGTATACTTAGATTAGCTGGTCCTTGTATATTTTTAAACTAACTATATATCCACAAATATTATCAATAATTGTTTTATAGACACTTAATTAAGGGGATAGATGAACGTATTAAATTAGCAAAATCTTACATGTAATTTGTTTGGATTTGGGCGAATGAGTATATAATTATATGGTATTAACTACTTTATTTTTTAAAAATAACCATTTTCATTTCTATCATTGAATCAAATTTCATAACCTTAATTCAATAATGATTCCAGACAGAATTACCATATATTTGAAAAAGGCGGAAATTAATTGAAATTCGTAAATAATCGTGCGAAGAAAGCTTATAATATAGGGGTGTTTTTTAAAGTTTATAATTAAATTATAAGTTAGTTTTATCTTTAAAGTCTTTGAATTAAGTATTTCTGAAAGCTTAATTTTTTACTTATAAGAAGTTTTTAAGCTTAAATAAAAAAGCTTCAAGTTAGAACTTTTTAAAAAGCCGGCTTATAAGATAACGTTTTAACTTAAAAGCTAAAAAGCTAAAGTTATAAAAACACCCCAATAATTTAAAGAGTTTATATTCTCCTTGTTCACACGGTGGCGGAATCAGAATTCTATAATATGGGAGGTATACGGGGAAATATTTTTCGTGAAAACCATAGCTCAATTTCAAATTGGTTGCTAGGCAACAAATATTTATTTAAATTAAATAATAATGCAATTGAAACCATAATGAAATTCGTAATTTTTGAAATTCATCATCAAACTTGAAAAAATGAAAGAAAAAGTGAACAATAAGGAAACTTTCTATAATAATATGGAGAATCCTAAAACCAAACTAGTGAATATATCGTACACAGGACAAATTATCGGGACAAAGCTTTTTTGGCGTCTGATGAATTTTTTTATTAATATAATTCGATTCTAATTTATGTAAGGAGATTACTAGATTAATAATTAAAAAACTACGTTATTATTTACCGTCTTAAATTTTCACTTACCGTCCCCTTAAATGTTAAAAATATTATTTTTATATTAAAATAAAATAAAAATGACTTACATAATTAATTTTAATAAAAAAAATGACTCATCTATAAGGTTGAGAAAAATTTATTGTTGCTTAGCTAGAAGCCTTGTGACTGGATGAAAATATTATTCACCCATCCTTTTAGCTAGGCGATAAGTACTTTTGTCCAGCTAAAGGGTTAGACACAATTAGTACTTTTGTCGAGCCAAAGGGCGGGGCAAAAATTAATTGTGTTCAACCTTTTGGCTGGACAAAAAGTATTTTTACTTGGCGGGCAAAACTTCGCTAACCAAACCAAATTAAATTGGAAAAAATTAAAATTTTCTAGAATAGTAATTTTGAGATCAAGAGTTTGATTTCAATCCCATTGCTTTTCCCAAACAGTAATCTTGAGATCAAGAGGTTGATTTCAATCCGGGTACTCTCCGTTTCTTTGTAGATTGAATTTTTAGTTGTTGGTTTGTTTGGTTTATTTTTTTTAATAATTCTCTAAATCTCAAACAAGTTTTCAACTAATGAAATGGTTATACAGAAGATCAAATTATAATAACAGTAATTCAATTCCCAAACTCCGCATTGTATAAGGATGGAGAAATCTTTAGTGTTCCAATGCGTAAAGAAGCTAGTGAAACATTATCAACCAAAAAATGATAATAGCAAGTGAAACACTCCTTCTAATTATAATTATTTTTTACTACTTAAAACTTAATATATTATTTATTTTTATATTTATAAATAACAAAAAAATCATACATTTGCAAAATATAAATATTGTTTAACCAATCGGTTTTGTTCAACCAATTGATTGGGCAAAATTCATTTTTGTCTAGTCACTAGTTTGAAAAAATATCATTTTGCTTGGCCATTGGTTGAGCAAAATCGATTTTTGCTTAGCTCATGGTTGGACAATATACTTTTTTGCTCAACCACTAGTTAGGCAAAATCATTTTTGCCTAGCCAATGGTCAGGCAAAAAAGCATCTGCCAAGACGATTGGTTCATTTTTATTATTAAAAGAGCATTTAAGTATTTTTTTTATTATTAGAAGGGTATTTAAGTAATTTCGGGGGGCAGTAACTAGAAAGTCTAGGCGGTAAATAACATCACTCAAAAAAAACATAAAATTGGGGTTTTTATATATGGTATCGGATATTAATACCCTTCTCCAATCCAACGGTTGGGTATTCATGAGGACCATTTAATTAAGATGAAAGAATATATAAATACATTCTCATAAATACTCAACCGTTGGATTGGAGAAGGGTATTAAATATCCGGTACTATATATAATTTCCCATGTAATTGGGGTTTTTATATATGGTACCGGGTATTAATACCCTGCTCTAATCCAACGATTGGGTATTCATGAGGGACCATTTAATTAAGATAAAAGAATATATAAATACACTCTCATAAATACTCAACCGTTAGATTGGAGAAGGGTATTAAATACCTGGTACCATATATAATTTCCCATATAATTGGGGTTTTTATATATGGTACCGGGTATTAATACCCTTCTCCAATCCAACGGTTGGGTATTCATGAGGGACCATTTAATTAAGATGAAAGAATATATAAATATACTCTCATAAATACTCCACAGTTGGATTGGAGAAGGGTATTAAATACCCGATACCATATATAATTTCCTATATGATTAGGGTTTTTATATATGGTACCTGGTATTAATACCCTTCTCCAATCCAACGATTGGGTATTCATGAGGGGTCATTTAATTAAGATGAAAGAATATATGAATACACTCTCATAAATACTCAACTGTTAGATTGGAAAAGGGTATTAAATACCCGATACCATATATGATTTCTCATATAATTGGGATTTTTATATATGGTACCGAATATTAATGCCCTTCTCCAATCCAACGGTTGGGTATTCATGAGGGACCATTTAATTAAGATGAAAGAATATATAAACACACTCTCATAAATACTAAAATCCTATGGTGGGTAAAATGAACCCTTTTGGTAACGTTGTACAATGTAAGTGCACACCCTTAAAAGATACCGTGCACACATGAACAACATTGATGCATGATAATACTAAAACCATAGGGTGAGCAAAATAAACCCTTTTGGTAACGGTGTACAGTATAGTTTATACCCTTAAAAGAAACTAGGCACGCATGAACAGTATTGATGTCTGGCGATACTAAAACCCTAGGTTGAGCAAACATGAACCATTTTTGCTAAAAGTGTTAGAGTATAGATGCCTACCCCTAAAAGATACTTATTATGTAAATGAAATATACCTCATTCGAAATAAAATTAGATTGAAATTCACGACATGTCAAATTCTGTATATTGTTGAGTAAAAAGTGTGTATATTGATATACATTATTCGCATATTGATATCCCTTTTATTTGGAATATGGAAACCAATTAATGTACATGACTCATAAATCAAACGATATACTAAAAATCGTATATTGGTATACGTATTGAATAAATTGTATATTGCGATTGCACAAGAAACAAGGCACAGGGAAAGGCACAACACACAGGTCAAGGCATACGTGTACAACTCATTAATAGCACATCTAAAACAGATATGCACTGACAGCAGGTGCACTTCTCGACACATATCAAGGCGATGGCCCAAGGCATAAGTTAAGGCGCAATCTCATATGCATTTTCAATGTGTATATCGCATGTATTCATAAAGCAGAAGTTTTATAAAATTTACTTAAGATGAAAACATATCGTAAAGGATGAAACAAAAGGAAGAATGTATGTGCTTATGATTATTTTCACATTTCAAGAAGTTATGGCTTTAATACGAAAACCACTTAAACTGTATGTTACTAATATACGAGGGAAACATAATGTATATCAGAACATAAAATTGCAATTTTTAAATCAGTATAAGACATAACCATAAGAAGAGCTCAATCAATGCATCTGCTTGTCATAATTGACACGTTTCAAGAAGTTATGGCTTTAATACAAAAACCACCTAAATTGTATATCACTAATATACGAGGGAAACATAATGTATATCAGAACATAAAATTTGCAATTTCAAATCAGTATAAGACATAACCACAAGAAAAGCTTAATCAAAACAATATCTTGGAACTAAGGTTAACCAAATCAGAATCTTCGAACTAAGCACATCGACAAGTTCTCTTATTGTGACCAAAGTTACGACACACACCGCAACGAACTTTGGCTTTGAACAGGTTTTCCAAGTAAGAAAGGATTCGTTGTTTTTTGGGTCTGCTGAGCCTTCTCTTCACCTCAGGTGGAAGTAATAACTGCTTCACAACATCTGCAGGCACGTCTCACGCATCCTTAGCTGACAAGGGATAATTGATTCCTTCATAGGTGGACAACATATATTGTTTAGTAAAGTATTTCAAACAAAAATCGTATGCACCGAGATGAACTTGTTGATGTAAGCAATGGCATGGGAACATGGAATACAGTCGAACTGAAATCTGTTACACGAGCAGGTCATCTTCTCCAAGTCAAGAATGTGATCGGTACCTTTGAAGGAAATTTTGTGAATATGACCAACACCAGGAGTGACCTAATTAGTAAAAAAATAACATAAATTAAACACGAGAGCAAGTGTATACCAATATACATAATAACACACAAAGAGATTAAAAATGTACCTTCATTCTTGCAGCAAACCCAACATTAGCATTTAAAAGATTTTCATGAGGTTGAAGCAAAGGAGTGAAAGTCTATGTTGTAATAATCTTGTGGTCATAAAACATAGCTTGCATGGTGTTGAGAATTCAAGACATGACTGATTCTGAATCAAAGCACGAAACCGAACCCGAATGAGAATTCAAGACCAGAAATAAGAACCAATCAAAGTCGACAGAAAAATGGAAGTAATATGCTTAATCACGATGAACGACGATCAGGAAGAATTCAAACCGGAATATTAGAATTCGAAATCAATAAGAATGTGATAAAGGAAAGAAATCGTATTTTGAATGGGAGTAATATGCTTAATGACGATAAACGACGATCAGGAATAAATCAAACCGGAATTGATCAATTCGAAATCAATAGGAATGTGATAAATGAAAGAAATCGTCTTTTGAATGTTCAGATCGTGCATCCCTAAAAAAATGGAATCTCCTAAATAACTGAAATTTGGAGTGATATAATTAATAAATTAAATAACTAAAAAAATATATATATAGTAAATAAGTTTGAGTTGGGTGTATTCTATAAATACAAATGTCCTAAGATCCATTTCCAACAATTTACCAAAAGAATAGGAAATTGTTGAGTATTATTTTTATTAAAAATGGCCCAACACTTTAATGGGTAAATAAATTTAAAGCCCAGTTATAACCCTAAATTATGCAGCATCTAAACAGGAGAGGCGGTCGCCGGCCTCCGCCAGTGTCTCCACTGATATTCTCCTACTTCTGCGTCTATTCAGTTCGTTTAATCGGTTCTCGCATCTTGTATCTATATATCGCTATTTTGTTCAACACCTAAGTATCTATCAATCAATTAACAGTTTTTGATCGGGTGTAGCGGGAGATTTTGAATTTGGACGGATCAACACTCTCAGGTACTGCCTATGTCTATCTATTCACTTCCTCGATTTCTATCTCATCAAATTTCCTCCAAAACCCTAATTTTCTCCAATTTACGCTACTCCACTTCTTCTTTACCCGACGAAATTTATACTCGCCTGCTGAACAGTCCAAACAACACTGAAATAGCATTCAATTCGGTCAAAGCTCAATTGGATACCAAATGTGTCAACGCGGTCCTCGCCAAATGCTGCTCCCTAAACAACTGTGCTCTTGGCCTTCGTTTCTTTGTCTGGGCAGGTAACCAGTCTAACTATAGGCATACTGATTTTATGTATAGCAAAGCTTGTCAATTGTTTAGAATTAAGCAAAACCCCCAAGTTATTCTCGATTTAATGGAGGCTTTTAGGTCAGATAAATATGCGGTTTCTGTTAAGGCAATTAAGGTTTTGTTGAATCTGTGTAAACAAGGTAATCTCGCTGATGAGGCTTTGTTAGTATTGAGAAAAATGCCAGAGTTAGGTATTCGGCCTGATACTAATGCTTACAATATTGTTATTAGGCTATTCTGTGTTAAGGGTGATATGGATATGGCTCAAAAATTGATGGGGGAAATGACCTCTATTGATCTTTATCCAGACATGGTTACATATATATCAATAATAAAAGGGTTGTGTGATGTAGGCCGAGTAGAGGAGGCTTGTAGGTTGGTTTCGCTTATGAAAGATCACGGTTGTGTGCCTAACATAGTGATATATTCAGCGATTCTCGATGGAGTTTGTAAGTTTGGTAGTGTAGAGAGGGCATTAGAGCTATTAGGGGAGATGGAGAAAGAGGGTGGACTATGTAACCCTAATGTCATTACATATACATCGGTAATTCAAAGTTTATGCGAGAAAGGTAGACCAATGGAAGCACTTGTGGTTTTAGATAGAATGGAGGCTTGTGGTTGTGTTCCAAACCGTGTTACAGTTAGTACATTACTTAAAGGTCTAACCATTAGTGGAAATCTCGAGGAAGCCTATAAGTTGATCGATAGAGTTGTTTTGGGAGGCGGGGTTTCGTTTGGCGATTGCTATAGTTCTCTTGTTGTGTGTTTGATAAGGATTAGGAAAATCGAGGAGGCTGAAAAGATTTTTCGGAAAATGTTAGTAGATGGACTGAAACCTGATGGTTTAGCCTGTAGTCTTATGATTAAAGAGGTTTGTTTGGATAAAGGGGCGCTTTATGGGTATCGTTTGCTCGATGAAATCGAGAATATGGGGCTTTTGTCTACTATTGACTCTGATATTCATTCTATTCTTTTGGCTGGACTTTGTGAAAAAGGAGACTCGGTTGAAGCTGTAAAGCTTGCACGGTCTTTGCTTAAAAAGAGAATACGTCTTGAGGATCGTTATAGTAAGGAAGTTGTTTGTTATTTAAAGAAACTTGGAGAAATTGAGTTAGTAAGAGAATTAGGTGGATGATATAAATAGAAGATGAATACTGTTTTTAAAGGAGATGTCTGAGTTACCTTGTTTGAAGAAGAAAACTATTGCTATGTCTCTCACAAGGTACGAATTTGTTAGCTGATATTAATAATTAATTAGAAACTCAGAAGCAAAGGTTTTTCGTCTGTTTTCCTTTTGAAATTTGAAAGTTCGTCGGAATTTTACTATTACATTCAATTTCAATGTAGCATCTGAAATTTTTGAAAGTATTAAGTAAAGAACATGGTGATCATTGGATGGGATGTCTAAGAATGAGTTGATTTCTACATATGAAGCAAGCAACTGTTCATTCTTTCTAAAGCAAAAGAAAGACAACTGGATTCGTAATGCTGACGTGTCAAGGTACATTCTATGAATTGTGGAGATTCTTATTTGTGACCATTTATTTGCCAATTATGTTTGCTTATGAGTTTATTGTGTGTATTAATGGATATTGTTGAGATATGAGGTTTGTTGATAGCATTTTGGGAAAGAATCAAATGTGTTCTACATTGTTTTACATAAATAACTGTTCAATTGACTCTTTGCCCTTGTAAACTGTATTAGCACAATCTGAGTCAAGGTCACTCTTTTTCGCAGAATGTGACGCTTCTTGTATAGAAATTACTGAGTTTCAATCAGTATTATACAGTTTCATTGGATATACGAAAATGCATTATACTATGTACTTCTTGGATTTATCTTAAAAAGGGCGAATTTGTATGGAAGGGTGATATACGAAAATATTAAAATACATAATAATTAATAATACTTTAAATAATACTATACATTTTAATAAAATTTATTAATTATTACATATAATAATAATTAAATATACCATTATAAATTATTAGTATTATTATTATTATATCATTATATATTATATTTTATTAGTTAATAATATTACTTTATTATTTTTATTATTATCAATATTTATAAAATATTATTACTCTTATTTATTTATTCTTCCTATAAAATTATTTATCTTCAAAATAATAATTAATAATTTTAAAAATATTATTATTAGTTTTTTTTTATTATTATTTGTGGTTACTGATATTAATTAATAATATTTATATAATATATAAATAGAAATGAACTTAAATTGAAATTGCATTAATATTCATTGCTTTTTAATATTTATGAATAATAATATACATTAATAATATTGATGTAATGCATAAACTGAAACTTAATACTGAAATCTGAATACTGAAATTGAACTGAATTGAATAAAATGGTACTAAACTGAACTGATTGGTACTGAACTGAACAGAAAATAAGTTGAAAGGAACAAGGTCTTAATCCTCAAGAACTTTGTCATCGGCTCCTATAATCAAATCAATACATATTTTAAGAAATTGATTTTAATATATTTCTTGAATATGTTTGATTTAGAAAAATGATAACGATTAATAGCAATAACTACTTTTTATAAGGAAATAATTAATTAAGGTGAATTATAGTTATTGTTATACACTTATAAATTGTGGCTAATTTTCGCAATCAATATAAACATTTGTATCAAAGCACATATAGTAAAAATAAAAGGCTACACGAGTTTGATAAGCACGGAAGTTATCGGGACAAAAATTTATACTTTAATATTTATCGTTATGGATACATATATATTAGTCTTTTTTCAACTGAATATAAAATATCTATTTTATATATTTGGAAATTGAAACGAATCAACATAAAAATTATAAAATATAATTATACTTGTAACGCCCCCCTATAGGGAGCGTCACGGTAACTATAAACACCCAATAAACAACTCTACTCCACTATATAGAGTTCAATACTTGTAGATTTAATACGTACAAATACCAATATAAAGTTTTGAACTCTAAATTATTCTCCAATTGCTAATTATTCTCCAAATATTTCTCAATGTCACTTTACATTTCTCACTCTCTAGTACATGCCATTATTCTACAAACCATAATTTTACATTAAAATATAAATCCACCTCGAATCTTTCCTTAATTGCTCTTTAAGCTGATCCACCTGCACCACTTTGGTCCAAGCTATCTACAAGTTCTCCACCTACGCGTAGAAAATCAACTACACGCTAAGCAATTTGCTTAGTGGTGTCCATAAAAAAAAATATAACAACTTTGAATATTTTTAAAATAGAAACAAATTATATTTATAAGTCAAAAATAAATTAACCAACTTTATGGAACCAAATCACAAAACTTATATAGTCATCCTTTCAAAGTACAATCAAATTTGTACTCAATTTTTTCAAACACTTTAACCACATATTGCCCAAAGTAAACAAGTCCTGAATAACGGTAAAATGGATACGGGAGCGGACAAGCCCGAAGCCAAAGCTTCAAAATCAATATATCGGTCAAGCCCGAAGCCGAAGCTTCAAAAATCAATATATCGGTCAAGCCCGAAGCCGAAGCTTCAATATCAATATATATATATATATATCATAATATCGGCCAAAGCTCGAAGCCAAAGCTTCAATTGTTTGTACAGTACTGTACCCCCCTTTATTGGCGCCAATCTACCCTGACCCGTATTCTACTCGTTTAATAAGGGCAATAAATCAAAGTAACATCTTAAAAATTCCAGTATAAACCATCAATCATAATTCAACATAACTTCAGTAATTAAGAAATCCAAATACCAAATTTTTAAGCATCAAACTTCAATTAAAACTCAATAAAATCAATATCATACTTTCCAGAATTTTTTCAGGTTTCATAACCTGACTTTCCCTGCATTTTTCACTATCAAAACATCATCCAATCGAAGAACTTTCTTCTAAACACAATTAGCCACATGTCTCAGCTTTCCAAAACCACCAGAATCACAGAAATCCAAATTTTATAACCAAAGTTATGATCAAAATACTAAACAGTGTACAAAGCTGAGATTTTCCGAAACAGATTTCATGACTCAACTTCAAACGAAAATTTCACATTGAAAACGAACGAAATTCAACAAGATTTCTTCTGAACATATGTTCCTTACTTTCTGTAGATATCAATAGAATCAAGAATCGTTCAAATCGGATTTATATAACGAGAGAAAACATTAAAACAAAACAGCTCACAGAATCTGGAAAATTTCCTGAAAAACCGAGAAATCGAAAAATCGAAATTCGGGACACAAACCTTTTTCTATGCTCTTTCTAGCTCTCTTCTACCCATTTTGCCTTTGATTTACTTGCAATAGCTTCCTCTACAACAGCCATATATAATTCTATCAAGATATTGCATAAATAAACTTCCTAATACCATAAATATGCTTAATCTACCATAAATTCTACTAATTAAGCTTTAATTTTACCAAAAATCACTCACCTCAAACTCGGGTTACTATTCATCCGAATCTTAATTTCTGAAATCCTCCTCTTCTAGTCTTGATTGACTGAAATTGATGATGATATAGGGCTTAAGGATCGATTTCTAACAAGAATTCGAAGTTGAATCGAAGAAATCGGAAGTTTTTAGATTATAGAAAATTTGATAAAGAAGAGATGAAGGAGTAGGAGTAAATGATAATGGAGGAGAAGAATAGGTAACTGAATATATGATCTTCCTCTTCTTTTTTTTTTTTTAATTTCCAATATTGCCCTTGGACAAATAATTAAATGTCCAATTCATCCTTCTTACTATAATTAGCTCTTATTTCCTCATGCCTTATATCCAATAACAACAATAACAATAAAAATAATTTCTATGATATTTTTAATACCATAGTAATTTATTATAAGTAAAATTTTAGAAATTTCGGTTCGTTACAATTCTCCCCCTCTTATGAATTTTCGTCCCGAAAATTTCCTGAAAACAATTGCGGATATTGAGTTTTCATTGTATCCTCCGGTTCCCAAGTTGCTTCTTCAACCTTATGATTCCTCCAAAGTACTTTTACCAAAGGTATAGACTTGTTTCTCAATTATTTAACCTCTCTCGCTAAGATTTGTACCGGTTCCTCTTCATACGTTAGGTCGGGTTCGATTTCTACGACATCAGGAGATAAGATATGTGATGGATCTGATCTGTATCTCCTTAACATTGACACATGGAACACATTATGAATTTTGTCGAGTGTTGGGGGTAGTGCCAACCGATAAGCTACTGGTCCAACCTTCTCTATAACCTCATATGGGCCAATGAATCTCGGACTGAGCTTGCCTTTCTTGCCAAATCGCAGGACTTTCTTCCAAGGAGATACTTTGAGAAACACTTTATCTCCCACTTCATAAGTAATGTCTTTTCTTTTTAGATCAGCATAAGATTTTTGTCTATCCGATGCAGCCTTCAATCTTTCTTGAATAAGTTTTACCTTCTCTTTTGTCTCCTGAATCAAATCCACTCCCACAATCTTGTGATCACTAAGTTCCGTCCAATATAATGGAGTTCGACATTTCCTTCCATACAATGCTTCGTATGGCGCCATTTGTATGCTTGACTGATAACTGTTATTATAGGCAAACTCCATGAGGGACAAATACTTATCCCAACTTCCTTCAAATTCAATGATACAACTTCTCATCATGTCTTCCAATACCTGAATTACTCTTTCAGATTGACCATCTGTTTGAGGATGAAATGAAGTACTGAAATGAAGTTTGCTACCTAAGGCCTCTTGCAACTTCTTCCAAAATCTCGAAGTAAATCTTGGATCTCGGTCAGAAATGATTGAAATAGGCACTCCGTGTAGCCTTACTATCTCATTTATATATAACTGAGTCAACCTATCAAGTGAATAATCCATCCTAACTGGAAGAAAGTGGGCAGACTTTGTCAATCTATCTACAACAACCCACACTGCATCATGTTTCTTCTGTGTACGTGGTAAAGACGTCACGAAGTCCATTGTGATTCTTTTCCATTTCCATTCTGGAATTGTTATAGGTTGCAACAATCCAGAAGGAACTTGATGTTCTGCTTTCACCTGTTGACAAGTTAGACATTGAGCAACATAGTTAGTAATGTCTTTCTTCATCCCATTCCACCAATAATGGCTCTTCAAATTTTGGTACATCTTGTTTGCTCCAGGATGCATCGCATAAGGACTACTATGCCCCTCTTGTAAGATATTCTTCTTTAATTCTTCATTGTTTGGCACACATAGTCTATCTTTAAAATATAGACACCCATCTTCTCGAACCATATAGTTGTCTACGATACCCACTTGTGTCCGTGCTCGAATAATCTTTAAGTCATTATCTTCATTTTGTGCTTGCTTAACCTGTTGTAGTAGTATAGGTTGAATCTTCAATTCTGCAATTAAGGCTCCACTACTGGTAAGAGCTAACCCCGTATTCATAGCCCTTAGTGCCATCATTGTCTTTCTACTGAGAGCATCTGCCACTATATTAGCCTTTCCTGGATGGTAATCAATAAGACAATCGTAATCTTTAATGAATTCCATCCACCTTCTTTGCCTTAAATTCAACTCTTTCTGTGTTGGCAAATATTTCAAACTTTTGTGATCTGTACAAATATAACATTTTTCTCCATAAAGATAATGTCGCCAAATTTTCAAGGCAAAGACTATTGCAGCCAATTCCAAATCATGAGTAGGATAATTCCTTCCATGATTCTTCAATTGCCTGATAGCATAGGCAATCACTTTTCCTACTTGCATCAAAACACACCCAAGACCACTATGTGAAGCATCACTATAGATTACAAATTCTTTTCCAGATTCTGGTTGGGTAAGGATGGGTGCTTTTGTTAACATCGCCTTTAATTTCTCAAAACTTTCTTGACACTTGTGACTCCACTCAAATTTTGCATTCTTTTGAAGTAGTTTCGTCAATGGGGCAGCAATGACTGAAAATCCCTTCACAAATCTTCTATAATATCCTGCTAAGCCAAGGAAACTTCTGACTTCCGTAGGGTTCTTTAGTGGTTTCCATTCAACAACTGCTTCTATCTTCTTAGGATCCACTTTAATTCCTTCTGTAGAAACAACATGGCCTAAGAAAGAAACTTCTTCAAGCCAAAACTCACATTTGCTAAGTTTGGCATACAATTTATTTTCCCTCAAAGTTTGGAAGACTATCCGCAAATGTTGATCATGCTCTTCCCGTGACTTAGAATACACCAAAATATCATCAATGAAAACCACTACAAACCTGTCTAAATATAAGTAAAAGACACGGTTCATAAGGTCCATAAATGCTGCTGGTGCATTAGTTAGACCAAATGGCATCACCAAAAATTCATAGTGCCCATATCTGGTTCGGAAAGCCGTCTTTACAATATCATCATCTTTCACTCTCATCTGATAGTAGCCCAATCTCAAATCAATCTTGGAGAAGTATTTGGCACCCTTGAGTTGATCAAATAAGTCTTCAATCCTCGGTAATGGATACTTGTTTTTCACTGTCAATTTATTTAACTCTCGGTAATCAATACACAATCGGAGCGACCCATCTTTCTTCTTAACAAACAACACTGGTGCACCCCATGGGGATATACTCGGGCGTATGAATCCTTTGTCTAACAACTCTTGCAACTGAATCTTCAACTCTTTCAGTTCAGCAGGCGCCATTCTGTATGGTGCTTTGGATACTGGTGCGGTACCCGGCAATACATCAATTGCGAATTCTACCTCTCTTTTTGGTGGCAACCCCGGTAGTTCTTCTGGAAATACATCAGGAAAATCACATACCATAGGAATATTCTGTAATTCTAACTCACCCTCCTTCAATTCTAGAGCGAAGATTAGGTAGGCCTGACATCCCTTCCTAACCAGCCTTTTAGTCTTCATAAAAGAAATTATGTTACAGAGATAATCTGATCTTTCCCCCACGATAACTATTTCTTCTCCATCAGAAACTTCAAGTGACATTCTTTTATTTTTGCAATCCACCATAGCTCGATGTTCCGATAACCAATCCATTCCCAAGATAACATCGTAATCTCGGAAAGGTAACTCAATTAAATTTGCATTGAAAAGTTGATGTTGAATCATAATAGGGCAATTCATGTACACTTTGTTTACTATCACACTGTGTCCTAAAGGATTAGTCACTTCAATATTTTCTCCTAATTCTTCTACACGCAATCCTTTCTCTTGTGCTAATGCAGTACATATATATGAATGAGATGAACCAGATCTATAAAAGCATAAACATCATGATTAAAGAATGAAAATTTACCGATAATAACTTCAGTGGATTCTCTAGTCTCAGGCCCTCGAATTGCACAACTTCGCGCCATTCCTCCCGGTCTACCACTCTGCGGTGCTTGTTGAGCCACATCATGTCCACTTGAACCACTAGCATTTCCTCTTCCCCTTCCTCTTCCACCTTGCATTGTAGGAGTAGGAACTACTGTAGGTGCAGATGTACTTATCTGTCTTTGAGGACAATTTGCAATCAAATGTTCCCTCGAGCCACATTTAAAGCAGACTCTACCTTTTCCCCAACATTCCCCTGTATGCATCCTTCCATAATTAGAACATTGTGGAATATTTCCTCTGCCTCTACCTGAAGGTACACTAGCCGCTGACCCCGTACTTATGGTTTATCTCGGTGAAAACCCTCTGAAATGAGATTGTGTTTGTTCCGATGTTCCCTTCTGTTTCTTACTTGGAGATTCTGAACTAGCTAGACCCTGCGATCCCTTTTGAAATCCAGACCTTTTAGCCATTCTTTGTTGCCTATCTGAATTGATCTTCTCAATGCCCGTAGCAGCATCAACCAAGTCATTGAACACCCTAATCCTTTGTGCAAGTAAATGCACTCTAATTTCATCATTCAGCCCATCCTCGAATCTCTTACATCGCCTCACTTCACTGTCAACGATATCACGAGCATACCTCTCGAGTTTGAGGAATTGAACTTCATATTCTGATACAGTGATTCGTCCCTGTCTCAATGATAAAAACAATTTCCTCTGCTCATCTTTGAATCTTTCGCTAACGTATTTCTTGTTAAATTGTTCCAAGAAAAGGCCCCAAGTGATTTCTCCGGGTCGCCTTTCTCTCACAATATTATCCCACCACCTCCTAGCTTGTTCTTTGAGTAGACCTTGCACACAGTCTAATCTCTCTTCATCTGTAAAATGAAGCCTAGTCATACACCATTTAGTATGATCGAGCCAATCTTCTGCAATTGCAGGATTCACTGTATCCCCTTTGAAGTCATCAGTCGGAAGCTTCTTGATTCTTTCAAGAGGAGTTCTCTCCTCTCTTCTTTCAATGTGAGGTACTACAGGAACTTGAGGGATTTGTATGTTTCGTAGTACTTGTGTGATTACTTCAGTAGTCATATGCTGAAGTAAAGCAGCTTGTGCTGGAGTAGGTTATTCAGGAAAGCCATGAACTGGTGGAGGTTCACGTCTTTGTTCATCCCCTTGTCTAATACGGACCGTACTCTCAGCATCCTCTTCCTCAATCTGGTTGTGACTACTACTAGCCATAATTTATTCCTGAAAATTGGACCAAAGTGGATCAAACAACTAACATAACATATTTATATCTTAAATGGCATGTACATACTAGTCCTAGAATCGCATAAACCTCAGCTCTGATACCAACAATTGTAACGCCCCCCCTATAGGGAGCGTCACGGTAACTATAAACACCCAATAAACAACTCTACTCCACTATATAGAGTTCAATACTTGTAGATTTAATACGTACAAATACCAATATAAAGTTTTGAACTCCAAATTATTCTCCAATTGCTAATTATACACCAAATATTTCTCAATGTCACTTTACATTTCTCACTCTCTAGTACATGCCATTATTCTACAAACCATAATTTTACATTAAAATATAAATCCACCTCGAATCTTTCCTTAATTGCTCTTTAAGCTGATCCACCTACACCACTTTGGTCCAAGCTATCTACAAGTTCTCCACCTACGCGTAGAAAATCAACTACACGCTAAGCAATTTGCTTAGTGGTGTCCATAAAAAAAATATAACAACTTTGAATATTTTTAAAATAGAAACAAAGTATATTTATAAGTCAAAAACAAATTAACCAACTTTATGGAACCAAATCACAAAACTTATATAGTCATCCTTTCAAAGTACAATCAAATTTGTACTCAATTTTTCCAAACACTTTAACCACATATTGCCCAAAGTAAACAAGTCCTGAATAACGGTAAAATGGATACGAGAGCGGACAAGCCCGAAGCCAAAGCTTCAAAATCAATATATCGGTCAAGCCCGAAGCCGAAGCTTCAATATCAATATATATATATATATATCATAATATCGGCCAAAGCCCGAAGCCAAAGCTTCAATTGTTTGTACAGTACTGTACCCCCCTTTATTGGCGCCAATCTACCCTGACCCGTATTCTACTCGTTTAATAAGGGCAATAAATCAAAGTAACATCTTAAAAATTCCAGTATAAACCATCAATCATAATTCAACATAACTTCAGTAATTAAGAAATCCAAATACCAAATTTTTAAGCATCAAACTTCAATTAAAACTCAATAAAATCAATATCATACTTTCCAGAATTTTTCCAGGTTTCATAACCTGACTTCCCCTGCATTTTTCACTATCAAAACATCATCCAATCGAAGAACTTTATTCTAAACACAATTAGCCACATGTCTCAGCTTTCCAAAATCCCCAGAATTACAGAAATCCAAATTTTATAACCAAAGTTATGATCAAAATGCTAAACAGTGTACAAAGCTGAGATTTTCCGAAACAGATTTCATGACTCAACTTCAAACGAAAATTTCACATTGAAAAAGAACGAAATTCAACAAGATTTCTTCTGAACATATGTTCCTTACTTTCTGTAGATATCAATAGAATCAAGAATCATTCAAATCGGATTTATATAACGAGAGAAAACATTAAAACAAAACAGGTCACAGAATCTGGAAAATTTCCCGAAAAACCGAGAAATCGAAAAATCGAAATTCGGGACACAAACCTTTTTCTATGCTCTTTCTAGCTCTCTTCTACCCCTTTTGCCTTTGATTTACTTGCAATAGCTTCCTCTACAACAGCCATATATAATTCTATCAAGATATTGCATAAATAAACTTCCTAATACCATAAATATGCTTAATCTACCATAAATTCTACTAATTAAGCTTTAATTTCATCAAAAATCACTCACCTCAAACTCGGGTTACTATTCATCCGAATCTTAATTTCTAAAATCCTCCTCTTCTAGTCTTGATTGACTGAAATTGATGATGATAGAGGGCTTAAGGATCTACTTCTAACAAGAATTCGAAGTTGAATCGAAAAAATCGGAAGTTTTTAGATTATAGAAAATTTGATAAAGAAGAGATGAAGGAGTAGGAGTAAATGATAATGGAGGAGAAGAATAGGTAACTGAATATATGATCTTCCTCTTCTTTTTTTTTTAAATTTCCAATATTACCCTTGGACAAATAATTAAATGTCCAATTCATCCTTCTTACTATAATTAGCTCTTATTTCCTCATGCCTTATATCCAATAACAACAATAACAATAAAAATAATTTCTATGATATTTTTAATACCATAGTAATTTATTATAAGTAAAATTTTAGAAATTTCGGTTCGTTACAATACTATACGATAATTTTAAATTTGTGCGTTATTTTGGTTTTATAGAAATATATGTATAATATTGCTACTTGATATATCGAATAATATAGTCAGTATTTACTTTAATAAAATGAAATATATACGATAAAATAAATTTTTTAAATATAAACTTATTTATCATTAATATACATATTATAAATGACTTATCCGAACATCTCATCAATACGTAGTAATGAAAAAATGAAAAATATTAATAATACTTTGAAATAGATAAGTACAAATTTATTGAGATAAAAGAAACAGACGGCCGTGATTTAATGTTGGTAACGTCGGGCGACTACGGTAGATTTTGACCTACTCGCCACTTTCTTCATTCCCACTCCCTCTCTAACCATATTTCTCCTTCTGTTTTCTTTTCATAAAGCTGCAAGAGTAGAATCCAGGCTATCTCTCTAACTGTATTTCTTCTGATTCCGGATTTCCCTAATCTCTATTTTCCAATTTCTACTAATATTTTCCGATCATCCTTTCCTTTTGATTTCGATCTCATCACTGCCCTAAAATTTCCGCCTTTACATTGATCATGGTGATTTCTCCTGGAAATCACGATTCAATTTCTTGTAATTTGATCTCGTGTTTTAACCCAGTTCTTCGTGTTTTTCTTCTCTGTCAAAGTTCCAGTCTCTGTGTGTATAGATATATTAGGGTCTCCGTTTTTAGATGTGAGATTTCAAATTATCTATGATTAGCAATTTGTGTAAATACGACCTCTGTATATACTGATCTATTTTCGATTTAGGTTTTTTTTATTGGGTGTGTGATTAGTTGTAATTGCGGTTTGATTACTGGAGGATACTATGATTATTGAAGAACTGGAGGGTGGTGATCAGGTGGACAGAGGGGAAGAGGAGAAGCCGTGTGTGGCTATTGTTGATAAGAGCAATTTGAAGGGCGATGTTGCATGGGAAGCGAAGAGGGTATTGGTTGGAGCTGGGGCTCGAGCTTTGTTTTACCCGACTTTGATTTATAACGTTGTTAGGAACAAGATTGAGCCTGAATTTCGCTGGTGGGATAGGGTCGACCAGGTATACTGCTTCTTGCCATTTATGTGGCTCGTGTTTCCGGGATTTTCATCTGATATTGTGGTTGCTTTATTGGAAATTTTATACTAGATGAATTTATGCGCGTCTTGTTCACTATGAATTTGAATTTTCAGTACAGTTGAGTAGTATTGTTCCTCAAGTTTGTTTTTCCTGATTGAGCTCTGTTTGATCATGTCATAACTAGTTTGCAGACTATATATCAATTTGAGTCTTGTTTGACTTGAAGGACTAAATGAGCCTTCTTTTGCCCAGAGAGAATTTTTTTTCTATTTGTGTTACCTTTCTGTGCATCAAGCCTATTTTGCTATGAAGCATGGACACGCCACCGTGTCGGACAGACACTCTTCGGACGCGTGTCCGACACTTCAAATTTTAAATGAACACTCCACGTACGATGGACACTTTCCGGACACTTCGTGGACACACCTCAGACACTCATAGAAGTTAATGAATCTCCTTTTGTGGAAATATGCGACAAAATAGAAAAACGTAGTGGAGGTGCGGTAATACGGCATTTATAATGCAATACTTTGGGCAAGAAAAGTAAGAGTCATACGCTAGAGTTCAAGCACATTTGTTGCACATAGCCGGTAAAGGTATTAGCATGTGCAATAAAGTATCAAGACATGACATAGTAATTATTTTGGATTTTTTTGTTGTTTTGTAATTGATCAAATGACTAGATGAAATGAGGATGCTTAGGTGGATGAGTGGGCATACAAGGATGGATCGAATTAGAAATGAGTGCATCCGCCAAAAGACCGGTGTGGCATATATTGAGGATAAACTGAGAGAAGGACGACTAAGGTGGTATGGACATGTGCTACGTAGACCAATAGATGCTCCTGTTAGAAAATGTGAGAACTTATGGACAGAGTGTAAGGGTAGATGGCGAGGTAGACCTAAGATTACTTGGAGGGAAACTATTTCTAAGGATATGCGTTTGCTTGGTATGGACGAAAATTTGGCTCTTGATAGAGCTTCATGGCGTCGGAAGATCCATATAGCCGACCCCACGTAGCGTGGGATTTAAGGCTTAGTTGGTTGGTTGGTTGGCCGTGTCCAAATGCATATTTTTTCCGAGTTGCCGTGTCTACGTGTCCGTGTCGTGTCGGACACTCGAGGCGTGTCCGTGCAACCTAGCTATTTTGTGATGTTTGGTGCCTAATAACGTGTAAGATGTTGTCAAGCTGCATTAGCCGTGCTGATGTTTATACAGTAGATAGGGTGCTCTAAATAGTTCTTTTTCAGTTAGTAGGAAATGATAGAGCTCTTTTTCTTTCTTGTTAAAGATATTTCTTTTCATATTTATTGAGGTCAAGATTCTATGGATCTTTTCTCTTTAAGTTCAGATTAAGCTGTATATTATGCGCTGAGAAAGATCTAATGTGACTCTTTTTGTTGTGTCATGTTGCAGTTTATACTGTTAGGTGCAGTTCCATTCCCAACTGATGTTCCTCGCCTGAAGGAGGAAGGAGTTAATGGAGTGGTCACTTTGAATGAGCCATACGAAACGTTGGTTCCAACATCCCTATATCAGGTCGGTTAGAATATCAATGAACTAGTTGATTCAAAACCCTTTTCTTGCATTCTGACATTTTCCTTAATATTTTTGTGTTTAATTTCAACATTAATAGGCTCATGACATTGATCATCTGGTAATTCCTACAAGAGACTACTGCTTTGCTCCATCATTGACGGACATTTCTCTTGCTGTTGATTTCATTCAAGGTAAGCTTCCACTCCCAGCTGTTTTATTTTCGATATTGATATGATATAATGCCGCGTTTCTAAAATTCCATATTTCGTGGTTGCAGAGAATGCATTGCAGGGACAAAGCACATATGTTCATTGTAAGGCTGGTCGAGGGCGTAGCACAACTGTTGTTATATGTTATCTAGTAAGTGTTAAGCAACTCTGTATTCTTCTTGTCTCCAAATTCTCTAATTCCTCGTGTCCATCAAATTTTCCCCAGGTCCAATACAGGCAGATGACACCAGATGCCGCATATGCTTATGTCAGGTCAATCAGGCCAAGGGTACTTCTTGCAACTGCTCAGTGGCAGGTATTTTTCCGATACCGGAAATTTGAACCCTCTCTGAGTTAGTAGCAATATAATAACCAGCTTTACAATTGCAGGCTGTCCTGGATTACTACGACCTTAGGGTTAGAGGTTGTGCCCATATCGAACCATCTGATCTTATAATTAGAACCCCAAGGGAAGCAAAAAGAAAGGATCTTGTGCCGTTTGATGATGGTTCTGTAGTGGTTGTTACAGAAGCAGACCTTGATGGCTATGATCCTAATCTTGGGTCGAGTGGTGTGGGAAATGAGGTATGGGCTGATTTGAGCGTGGTCTACCGTGTTAGAGTAGCTGGTCAGGTAGCTCTGGAAAGAATATCGTATCTATGGTTTGGTTTCCAGACTCACCAGAAGACGACGGAGGAGCAACTCAGTACAAACACCAGTTGCTCAATAGGGACCAATCGTTTGGGAGGTATCAATGTAGACATCCATGTCTATTGAGAGAATACCGAAATTTGCATCGAGTATTTGCTTTGAATTTTTTTTTTCTGTTGGTTATGAGTGAAAATAAGTTGTAAAACTAGTCTGTGTCAAAACTTGTATTTCAAAGCCCTTGTAAATAGAGATGCCTTGATGCAATGCAATATATTATCTTCCACTCTAGCAAATGTTTTTTGTCAATAGCTTGAGGGGAAAAAGTTATATTCTCGTCCCCGTATTTGCTGAAAACTAATGGTAAAAGCCTTCATAAACAAACCATTGACATTTCCCTGTAGATTTTAGAAAACAATGTGCATCATTACATATATAACTTACTGTAGATAAGTAATTATAACTTACTATAGATAAGTAATGGGTGAATTTTTTAAATAGGTTTAATCTGAACCGTTATCCTCTGGCTCAGACAGGCCAACAAGTTCTCTGAAAAAGGATTGAACTGATGATGGCCACTTATAAGATGAATATCCTTCTAGTATCCTTTCGTCTTCCATTTCAAATTCAGATTCTGCAGCATCTTCCTTCTGGTCCATTTCTTTTGATAATTCATCCACTAAGAACGGCACTACATGTTTTTTCATATCAACTGTTGAGATTCCTAGATGCTTTCCGGTTACATTTACAAACTGAACTCTTCCTGCTTCGTGTAATGTCTTTAGCCCTATCCAGTCCTCCATGTACAACTTTGTCTACAATGAAGCAGAAGAAGAAGCTGATGAGCGACGAAATAGACAAAAAAGATGGTTCTGTTAATTTGTCTTTAGCCCTATCCAGTCTACCTGTTCTACTGACGTAATTGTCTTGAAAGATCCATCGGGATAATAACCGAACCAAGAAGTTTCTTTCGGTATTAAAACGTTATCGTTCTCAAACTGTTGAAATTTCCTTCAATGTCAGTTTGTCAATTTAGGAACAAGAAATTTCAAGATAACATTAAGGCAATTTGATTAGAACTGACCATGATAAGCACCAAGTTTTGCAAACTTGTAAACCTTTCCTTATAAGTTTGGTTGCGCTCATCAGGGCGTTCGTTGTTGAGCCTTGGAAGGAACTTGCATTTTTCCAAGTAATCACTAATATCCTGCAAAATAATGAAAACAAAATTCAAGGATAAAGGCGATAAATACAAAAGCATTTCAACATGTTTAATATAAAAACTAAAAAAGCTTATTCGCTCACATTAGGTAATTTAAGATAGCCAGCAGGAGCTAGGTGATCCTGCAATTTGAATTATGCCAGATACCATTAGTTTAAGCCAGACGACATTATTAACAGGGCAGAGCGTTCATTAGCTGCATTCTTGCATTATCCTGACAAAATATATGCTTCCCTGAAATGCACAAGACAGAAAGAAGCAGGGATGTACCTGGATATAGTCGCTGTATATCTCTCCCTTGATTAGCTTGTTTGCGATTATGCAGAAAATACCAGACTACAAAACAGAATGACTGCAGAAATTTACAACTCTCCATAGAAAAGGATAATATTTAAATGGAACCATTCTATTTCAAAATCCTCAAGAACTGTGATTTTTAAGCAGTTACTTACACCACAAAGAGGAACAGAAGCAGTACCAGCGTGAGGCCCTCCCAAAGAAATGTAATTTTTAACCTGTTTCAATTCAACAAAGAAAAACAATTGTTTATGGTATTTACTCTCTGTGATTCCAACTTTCCAAGTATAACACATGTTTACATTGTTACAACTGATATAATAGCATTTACGCAAGAAAATACGTCTCTTGTAAACTTGACACTGGACTTTAAAGGGAGGAAAATTTAAAAGAAAGTTGATGTAGAGATGGTTCTTACAGGAGGTGCACCCCCACAGAACTCTATCACACCTCGGCCTATTAAATTTCCCTGTATACCAAAGAAAACAGCAAGAACAGCGAAGAATCAAAACCAGTCCACAAAAGTTCACTCTAGTTCTATTTACAAGACAACTATTAAAAAAAGGAACTAATATTATGCTAGCAAAGCAGTAGATTCGAAACTCACAACAAGTTTACTGATGTTCAGAACTAATTAAGAATAAAAACATGCATGATTAAATCCTAAACAAGGGTGCTGTATACAGAGAATTGAATATCAATACAAAATATCTGGCAAGATGGGCAAAAGGCTAAACACTCAGAAAGCATGACAAAGCTTCCATCCATTTGAAAGAAAAGTTGAGGAAAAACAGAAAAACAAAACAAAGAAAAAGAAACAGCATGACATATTTAAACCGAAAAAGTTCATATGTAGATGTTTATTGGGAGACTAAAAATAAGTCAATACTCAATGCAAACGATTATAAGGAAAAGCCTCTTTTTAAAAAAAAGTACGGAGAAGAAACAGAAAAGGGGTCTTATACATTTATGCGACAAAAACTCTGATCAAAATGACAATAACTTATAACCGAAAATCTATTCTATATGCCAAAATACATATAGAAGTGAAGCTTTAAAACAGGTATTTGAAGGGTGGGTGGATACAATAGAATGAATATAGATCACCTGAGAGAGACCAACAATGTTGTAGCCTTGTCTCAATTCTTTCATTTCCTTCACTTTGTCACAAATAACTTCAACCTTCAAACATTTACAATATAATTTACATCATAAGAAACACGGTTACAAATTGTTTGTGACAAAAAAATACAACGGATTCAAGTCCTTTCACCTGTTCCTCGAGAGACATAAACCACGAATCCCATGTTCCATCCCCGACTTCTCTGCAGAAAATAACGGAAGTATCAAAACAATCATACCGAGAAACTCAACAAGGGCGAGTAAAATTTGCTCAGACATTAAACTCATCACACTCAGCATATTTTTCCTTTGAATAAGCATTGAGTAAACATGGTAAAGGTTAATTTACTTGGCACTACAACATACACTCAGAAAAATAATTAAACCACTAAGATACTTAAAAGTTAAAAGTTAAAATAGGCGAGAAACAGTTTACACACAGGCAATATCCTGGAGAACCAGAAAAGTTACTCAGCAACTCGGTGAATTGGTTTACGCCTTTATTCTTGCATTGATCTCCAATTCCTGCCACAAAGGGAAGTAGTACAAATTGAATTGAAAATTTCAAAGAGCATGAAATTTGAAATTGAAACTAAAATATGGATTATGGACCTACTATGTTGTTCTTTCCTTCAGATGATACAATAACAAATAATTTTCCACTGCTAATGCAATATAATGGCTGTTCATGTAATGCATACGAAGCATAACCCATATGCAACAAAATCAAACCAACAAACTCTGTATTGTTACAACAAAAATCTTCATAATCATAGAACAGACACTAACTTATTCACTGTTGAAAATTAACAGCATAATCAGTCACAACATAAGTATACGAAAATTTTGATTGAAATTAATTCGATTAACATGATCAGACTCCAAAATCGGCAATAATCAATTCGATTAATCCTTCCCAGAGCCAATAGTGGCCAAAATCAAATACCCAGAAGAACACATCCATATAGAGTAAAAGACAATAAGATGAAAAGAGAAAGAATTACCATGGAGAACAACGAAGGGAATGGAAAAAGCAACAGGAAAAGCACAGAAAATAAAAAGGAGGAAGGAATAGTAAGAGGCCATGAATAGAGAAGTTCCAAGAACTTTTGAGAGAGTCTGGTAGGGAGTGTGAAGCGTGAGGAACAAGGGTTGAAATCTAAGGCAAATAAGCAGAGCAAATAATGAAATGGGTCCAATTCAAATTTAATCCAGTTCAATTGATCAATGAAATTGGTTTCCCACAGGGAAAAAGGTCAGCAATTCTGTAATTGGAATGCAGTTGAGTGATTGCATTTGGCACAGCAGAAAGGGTTTAATGCTGTGGGCTCACTTTAGGTGTTTGTATATTACATCACATGTTTCCTTCTTAAACTTAAATACTCAACTGCAATCATTACTTTTTCATACAAAATAAAATAAAATATTTTGCCACCGTACTTGGGGAGAGATTTATATTTTTGGCAAATTGTTATTCTGAGTAATTATTATTTTATTTATATCATTGTTAGATAATTAATTTAATAATAATAAAAAATAAAATAATATATATTTTATTAAAAATAAAGTAATCATAAAAAGTACTTTATTATTTTTTATCCATCCTTCATATTTTTCTTTGTTGAGATAATATAATTTTTAATGAAATATAATATACTTTATCATATAACAAAAACATAGGTATATATTTTCATATAAACTAATGTATACAAAAATATATTAAATTATGCAACACGTTAAATTTTTTTGGAATAATATTTTTTTTTATTTTCGATAACTTTTTATTATTTAAATGCCGGGGTGTTTATAAGTGTTTAGAAGGTGTTTCATTATGTTCATACTCCGTATGCAAAGGAGGACTTTGCTGTATTAATTGATACGGCTAATATGAAAGGAAATTTAAAAAAAAGTAAAAAGGATATTTACAATTAGGTGTATGATTAAAATAATAATATTATTATATATGTGATTCTCTAAAGTTTAAACTCTTTAAAGTTGTACATTTCATTCAATAATAATCATTCATTAAATTTTAATAGTTTAGATTTAATTTTAGTGATTTATAGGGTGCATGGTATAATTAAATCTCAGCCATTAAAATTCAATAAATAATTAAAATTAAGTAAATGTATTAACTTTGGAATCCAAATCCTACTCATAATGGATGAAATATAATATGATTATGAGATGCCTTATACTCCAATTCAGTGTCAGATTTGTCATACACGCTATTTTGTTATATGTGAAATAAAGATTATTCTATTTCTAAAACATTTTGACAAAAGAACTGATTTTTCTAAAAACAACAGCGGAATAGAAACTCTAACTGAAACAAAATTAAAAAGACTCAAATAATAAAATCCAAAGCAGAATAATATATAATTAGGTATTTATTAAATATAACATCTTTATAGTAAGTTAAATAAATTTAGATTCGAATATATCTGTGTGCATTAATTTAAAGAACAATTGTTTGAAGAAAATCACTTGAAAGACCTTTCCTTTTTCTAGGATTTTATGATTTTGATATATTGAAATTTCATAAATCTATTATTAGAGGATTAATGTGAATTTTACAGCACGTAACACGAATTGTAAATACATATGTAGCCAACCACGATTTACTTTTTTAGGCAAAATAAACTTTTTTAAACATCTGAATGTGTCAAAATACTATCTATTAATTATGTATTTTTTACATAGCGTGTCCTAGAAGCGTAAAATGAGGTTTAAATTGAATTGTTAAGTTTCGGAATGTCTGTTTAGATCTTGCTCAAACCTTGTCCCATAGGTCTTTTTAGCATTTTCATCCAAACTATTATAAAAAAGTTATTATATTATTATTAAATAAAATAATTAAATTACTTTTATATTTTTATAATAAAATTCTATTATTTCCTTATAATCAATTTATATCATAGTAGCTCTAAATTAATGAAAAAAATAAATTAAAAAAAAATAAAAAATGAATTGATAATATAATTTGATAAATAAAAAGGAATAAAATAACAAAGTTAAAGGACTAATAAAAACTAAAAAATGAAGAGGGGTTATATTTTTGAAGTAAAGCATACACTTAATAAATTGTACTATAAAGTAAATAGATTAATGTCAAAATTACACATTTAAGATTCCCAACGAAGATTAATTTTACAAATGATTTACAAAATATTCCAATTTGGTTCATATTGTTGGAATCTTAGCTGAAATGCTCAATCATACCCACAATACAAATACTGTTTAATTTTATATCTTTTCAAAGAAAAAATTAGAGGCGAAATTTCTTACAAAACTGTAAAGCTAGGCTGCGACCAAAATAAAATGTAAACACTAAATAATATGTACAAATAAGAGTAATATTATTTTTTTCATTGCATGGCATGTTGATTTTTGCTGTAATTTAGAATTTCAAGTAGATTTGATGTTTGAGTCCCCACTTTGTCTGGATGATATATCTTCATCCTGAGTAGTACTATTGCCGCTGCTAATATACACAACCCTACTAAACTCCATTGCTTTCCTGCAAATTAACAATTATTAATTGATTATTTGTTAATTAACAGATTGCTTTCAAATGACGAGGTAAAGAGTTAAGATTCATTCTTGGTCTTCATTTCCACAATTCAAAGTCAATGCTTGCTTTACCCATAAACATGAAAATATAAATATCAAAATTCCATGCTTAATTAGAATAGTTGGTAAGTGTTAACATCAAATTATATTTAGCTTATCATCCCATTACTACTCCACCATTAAACATTAAAATATAAATCAATTCAAACAAAAATAGCTCCAAAAACTCATAATCCACAGGAAATGAAATCTAAGAAAGCGAAATTTACCAAATTTATTGTGTTGTTGAATCCCAGGAATCAAGCTCCAAGTGAACACAAGGCCAAAGCTATCATCATTAAGATAAGGACTAAATGAATTATAAGGGACAGCAACAGTTTTCACTTCCCTGCAAGAAACCGGCAAATCAAGACCCAAACAAGACTCATTAACGCTGTAAACATGATGCCTAGATCCACTTAAACAGGGTATTTCTGCTAAAGACTTAATCCTAGTCGAGCAATTAAGGTACGTGTAGTTTCTAACAACATAGTAATAAACGAACGGTGTAAAAGAGAGGTTGAGATTAAGGAACACTTGATGAGCACAGGAATTAGGATCTGCGAGTTGGAGTTTTCGGTCATTAAAGGAGATTGATTTAACAGTTAAATGACCATAATTTGGAAAGTGAATCATGGGGGTGTTGTTTTTACAGTAAAGTTTGAAGCTTGAAGGGTTACTGCGATTAAAAGGGAAATGGAGATGAGGAGGAGAAGTAATAGAACTAGTGTTGTTGCAATTTAGTGGTGTAGAGTCAGCTTTCAAAGAAGCTGTGCTTAGGGAAATGGTGGGGAAGAAAAGAATAAAGAAGAACACAGCAATATCCATTGCCTATTTTTGTATGATATTTTGGCTTCTATGTATGTGTTATATATATATATATATATATAAATATCATTGGAAGGTTTACTTGGTCAATATTTTTTTGACTTGACTAATAAAAATAAGTGATTGACTTGCTTACTAAATTGGAGAGTTTAGAGATTAAATTAACTTTTGAGGCCCATGTATAATAGAAAACATAAATGTTGGGCATCACGATCACTCGTATTTTTCCAAAACAACATGTTCTTTTTTTACCATATGAACAATTATGAGTTTGGGAAAGTAATGTCAATAATTTTGGAAAAATGAATTCTTAGGCTCCTAATCTTTTTAAAAGAAATTATAATATGACCCCGTGTAAAACTTAGGCCATATTCTTTTCTACTTTTGAAAGCTGAATTGAACTGAAGTTGTCTGAACTGAAGTGAGCTGAACTATACTGAACTGAACTTATTTCAGTATAAATTTATAACTACGCATAGCTAAACTAAACTGAACTGAACTGAATTACTTTGATCTGCAATGAATTGAACTAAACTATATTAAATTGTAATCCAAGAGAACATGCCGTTTATGTTTTTGTTTTGACGAAACTCACCTCCAACAACCCAGTTTTTGTGTGTTGATGAACACAATTCATGAAGAAAAGAAGCTGTAAGACAAACATTTTCATTGTAAGTAAAAGGTTATATAATGTAATGTGTTTACTTTTCTAAATCTGTGAACTCCTGGGGGTTTAAGGAAAGGGGAAGGGAAATAAAATATCTGATTTCCTTTATTGTTGTTTGTTTGGACAAGGGAATTAAATTTATTATCCATTTTGGGTAATGGGATTACCCCTTTTAAGGTCTTTTCATTCCCCCAACTCCATCAGGTATTAACATTCTCTTTCTGTCTTTCTCCAATACTATTAACTTATAAATAAATTATTATTATTATTATATATAATAATAATAATAAAAATTATTATATATTAATTAAAAAAATATTATATAATTAATAATAATAATAAATAATAATATTATTATTATTATTCTATATAATCAATATATAAAAATAATTATTAATTATTTCTTATGTCTTGTTATAAAATATATATATTATTATATTATTAAATAATAATATTTATTTAATAATAATATTATTATATAATTATTATTATTATTATTATAAAATAATATTCATTTAATAATTTTATTATTTATTTAAGTAATATTATATTATTATTATTATTATTAATATTAAATAATATTTATTTAATAATAAATAATATTATTAAATAATATCAATAATATTATTATTTATTTAATAATAAATAATATTATTAAAAAATACTAATAATATTATAATTTATTTGATAATAAATAATATTATTAAATATTGATAATATTATTTATTATTAAAAAATTTCTCAAACAATTTTTAATAATATTACTATTTATTTTATATATTATTCAATAATAATAAATATTAATATTTTAATTATACATATTATTAATATTAATATTATTTTTATAATTATTATAAATATAATATAAATATTAATTAATAATAATAATTAATAAATTATATTTTAATGTATTATAATTAACTAATTAAGATCATGTATAATTATTGTTATATAACTAAATAATTGATTTTCTTTAATCTAAAATATAATAAATGAAATTAGGAGCAATTTCATTCCCTTTCTTGATCATACCGAATACATGAGTAAATTAAAAGAAATTGCATTCATTTTTTATTCTCTTTTCTTTTTATAAGGTTAGAGTGGTTGAAGACAAGAACTTAATGTTATTTAATGGTGTTGTTGCATTTAGATTAGGCTAAACAATATGCTCTCATTTTCAAGCCAATAAAGGTAAAGATAAAGATAAAAGAAAAAGAAAATTCGTTTCTTCTTTGACTTTTACTTTCCATACACTTGTCTATGCAACTAAGCAACTTCCTCTTCAAATAAAGACTGTATGTATACTTAAGGATGTAAAGTAGGCACTTCCTTGCACGTCTTAACGTGGAAAAATATTGCTAAGTAAATGTTTTTTTGGCAATAAAAATCTCAAAATTCTATCCAAGTATGATCAAGACAAAAGGTCTCTTCAAAACTGCTTTTTCCAAGTACTTGAGGTTCAACTAACAATTTTAGCCACCAAGACTAACACTCTTTAGTACATGTATTGACATATGTGTTCAATTTTGGCGGGTATCAAATTTATAACACTTGTACCCATCAAAAGTTCAAAATATATACTGAATATCTTTTTCATCGTAAAAAGACCCAGTTCTCCATATAATACCCCTTAATTTGACAATATAGGATTGAATTCGGTTGTTCGTGTACACTCTGAAAATAACAAGATTATAAACACAAACAAAAATCAGGAAGAAAAAACAATAAATCATTTGGAAATTGGAATTCCACACATTCAAACTTCAGAGTTACCAATTTAACAAGTGAAATTCTCTGAATCTGATAGTATCTACCTACAAGCCAGAAGGGTGTTATACTACAGGCTTGCACAAATCTCAGACAACAATGATAGGATCAAGCTGCAATTAAAAAAAAAATCATACAAACTAGAGGGTAAAAATTGCAAGCAATCAAATTGAATGAAAAATCTACATGAGTTCTTTTGCTAGCTTTACTGGTTTTTCCTGTACAATTGCAACATCGCCGTTCGTTGTACTCAGCAAATGATGCCCCGAAGCCTCCTCTGTACTGTCCATTGAAATCGACGATACAATCGAATCTGAACCCTCATCATCTACAACAAAAAAATACAAGATCTTAATTTCATCTATAATCACTACATTTATCATTGAATCATACAAATATTGTCTCACCAGAGTATGCAGGGCGATCGGGTAGATGTGTAACTGCAGTTATCTGAATGCTTTCTGGGAGAAGACAATTACAAAAGGAGCCGACTCGAGCCAGGCGATTGACCCATCCAGGAATGGGCTTCCCGGTCAATTCCATGCAGACTTCATCAGTAAAATGGTTGCAATTCTTGGCAATCAAGTGATAAGCATCGCCGTGGTATTTTGCAGAGAGAAGCTCCATGAATGAGCGGACTTCAGAACGAGACATGGTGGTGGGGCTTAGTGGAACAGATCGCCGAAATATGAAGCCTGGACAACTTTTCGGTTCTACCTCGAAAACCCCACTACTTGAGTAGTCATGGGCTCCAAACCCGAACTCCATACCGTGAACTGAACATGAAGCAATATAACTATATAAGGTACACTGTATCTCAGATCAAAATATCAATACTCTCAATTTTTAAATCCATTTCAATGTAAACCATAAAACCATTACTTACCTCTACACTTGATTCAATTTGATTTTAAGAATATTAGGATAGAAGATTTGCAATGCTATCTATCATTCTCATTGACGTTTATAGATTTGTTAGCATATTCTCTTCCTAACATGATTAGACTAAGATGCTTTTTTTTTAGTTCGCATTGATAACAGTTACTGCAGTCACGTTAAAATTTGGACAAATACATCATAAACTTAGCTCAAATGGTCTACCAATCCCCTAAACTTTCTCTTAGCCCCTGAAACTTGGAAAATGTGCACTAGTATGCCCCCTGAAAGCCACTATGCCAGCTTTTGGTTAGAGAGAGAAAAATGACATCTTTGAAAAGTTAAATCAACCAGAAGTTAACAAGTGGCATTCAGGGGCAAAATGATGCACTTTTCAAGTTTATGGAGCTAATAAGAACAAGTAAAAGTTCAAGGGCAGTAGACCATTTGAGCGAAGTTCAGCGGTAATTGGTGTTTTTTGTCTTAAAATTTTAACTAAAGTTTAGACTAGAAAAGTTCATGCCACATAATTGTGAAGTTCTTGTAACTGTCAATCATAAACCCTTAGTCACCTTTAGACTTACGGTTCACATAATATGAGGATACCATCATAAAGAACAACAAATTGACACTTGAGAATAAATATAACCCCTTGAGAGCTAATCAACTCATAGATATAGATTAGTCAACTTACTTCTACAAATTCTTCTGACAATGACACTCCCAAACTTGCCCAACATAGCAGGGGTAAGTTGGTGTTTGGTAATTACTCGAACAACTGCTTTTACCTAGTCCAATATTAAACAACTTTTTATAGAACACTAAAAGTAGTCGTAATCGAACACTATAAAAAGTTATTTAATAATGGAAAAGCTAGTAGTTACCAAACACCAACTTACTCCTGTTATGTTGGGTAAGTTTGGGAGAGTGTCATTCTCAAAAAAATTTGTAGAAGGAAGTTGACTAATCTATGAGTTGATTAGCTTTCAGGGTTCTGTTTATTCTCAAGTGCGATTTTGTTGTTCTTTATGATGGTATCCTCAATTATGTGAATCTAGGTCTAAAGGTGACTAAGGGTTTATGATTGGCAAGAAGTTCACAATTATGTGGCATGATTTTTTTGAGTTTAAAATTTAAAAACCAAATAAACCAAAGACTCCTGAACTTCGCTCAAATGGTCTACTGCCCCTAAACTTTCACTTGTTCTTATTAGCCCCATAAACTTAGCAAAAGTGCATTAGTTTGCCCCTGAATGCCACTTGTCAACTTCGATAGATCAAACACCAAAAGGGCATTTATGTTATAGAACATGACCCAAAAAGGCATTTAAGTCCTATTTTTAGCTATTTTAGTGACAAGAAATTATCATCCACAACAAGAAGCTATCGGCAACAACTAACCGCAACTGCAAATGTGAACTTAGTTACCAAATATCGATGCAAAAGGAATCTACAGAGGATTCTAGACATAAGGTGTGTTTGGAAAGCTTAATTTTGAGGGAATTCAATTCAATTCAATTTATTTTGCCAAATTCCCTTGTTTGGAACCAAAAAATATCGATAGAATTCAAATCATGCAATATTTGAATTCTTGTGGATGTAAGGAATAGAAATCTTGCCAAAAGTTGCATGATTTTGATAGAATTCATTTGAGCTAAGCCTTTGGATATTATTTTTACCATATTGTCCTTCACATGTTTTTTTTATTTTAAAGAGTGAAATTACTTGTATAAACAATATTGAAAAAATGTTTAAGTAAATTTATTAGAGATCAATTGAATTCTCTAATACGAATAAAGGCTCCAAACAAAGAATTTGTTTGAAGAAATCAATTCAATTGAATTCCATCGTATAAATTCAATTCAATTCTTTTCGATTTTCTTGTGAAATTGTTTCCAAACACACCCATAAAGTTTAGCAGAGAGCCAAATATCCATTTAAGATTCCATATTATCTTCGTAAATGCTTATATACTCACATCACACTACACTTTCAGGAATGAGTATAAACGCCACAAAATCTATACTGGATAGAGAAAACAGACAGCCATTGAAAATTAAGAAAGAAGACAAATCAAAAACCATAAAAGAATCCTCAAAACCACACAAATATGTGAACATTACCTTCAACACCAGAGTGGAAAACCCCAAGGCCAAACCAGTAAAGGTAGTTATTAACAGGCGTAAGATCATAAATGTTGAGATACAACATGGCGCCATTACCCCCTCCATTTGCCTGTTCTTTATCCGAGTTTGAACTTGAACTCGAGCTACTATTCAATGGAAACAACCGCATTGTTTCTTCAATTCCCACTCACAAGCTCACCATATTCCGCACCAGAAACCAAAAACACTTCTACAAACACAAGTTGCGAAAATCAGAGCAATTTTACAGTTTCCGAAGCAAGCGAATCTAAGACCTGAAAAGCCAAATTAAAGCGACTTTCTTAATCATTACACTAGAATCTCGCAATAAAGAAGAATTGGGTTACCGATAAATTAGGAGAGGGAGAATTCCCGACATAGTGAAAGCCAGAAACCCTATTGAGCAAAACAAATTGAAGACGAATAATAAGATAAAAGGGAAGTGGGAAAAGGAAAAAGCATTACAAAAGAATGGAGAAAACTTACAAAGGACAATGGTCTTTAAGGATTTCCGGTAAAGCTGTAAGAGGGGATTCAGATCGGTGAGCGGAATTGGAAATTTAAGAACCTTTTAATATGGTGTTATGTTGAGAAGGGGAAAGGAAGAACAAAATGGCAACCCTGTCTGTTGTTTATAATTACATGTAAACTTACAAAGTGAACCTTTTTTGTTCTCATTAATTAGGCTTAATTTCATATATAGTACATCAACTATATTTAAAGTCTCACTTTCATACATGAACTATATTTTATTTCATTATCATATTTAAACTTGTATGTAACCTTCTATTGTACCCATTTTACCTATTTCTCTAGGTTTTAACATTGAAATGGCCCGATTTAAAATATATTACCCGTAATACCTCAATTTCTCTTTCTAAATATCTCTCTATGTCCATTAATCTTATTACTTAATTAATTTTTTCTAATTATCTTCCCCTTTCTCTCTCTACTCTCTTTCTCCATATCATTTCAATTCTATTTTCATCTATTGTGTTATTTGTCGCCCATAATTACTTAGTGCTGCCCACATTAATCTCCGTTTTACCCTTACTAAAAAGTCTATAATTTACTTTTAAAACTGCCCCTACCACCCGTTTTTCCGGTGATTTGATATTCATTTTCTTATTAATTTAGATGGAAACAGTGGTTTGATATTCGTTTTATTATTAATTATGGAAACAAGAAGGTTTAAATTAGTTTCACTTTACTACAAATAAGAAACAATACTCTGATACTTATACAGAGGGCGTACATATAGAATTTGAAATTTTTCCGAACATGGAGCTCTGCAAATGGAGTGGGAAAAGGGAAATTTGAAACACTAGAACCTCAGTTTGAATGGAGTAGGAAAAGGGAAATTTGAAACCCTAGAACCCCGAGTTTACTCAGATTTTTTATTTTAGTTTTTGATTTTTTTAATAAGGGTAAAATGGAGAATAATGTGGCACTAAGCAATCATAGCGGCAAATAATAATCCAGAAAAAGAAAAATAATTGGGATAGATAAAAAGAGAATTGAAATGATATAGAGAAGAGAGAGTGAGAGAGAAATGGGAAGATAATTAGAAAAAAATTCAGTAGCTAATACTATTAATGGACATTAGAGAGATATCTAGGAAGAGAAATTGGGGTATTATGGATAATATATTTTAAGTAGGACCCATTTCAGTGTTGAAATCTAGAGAAATAGGTAAAATGGACATAATAGAAGGTGACATACAAGTTCATGTATGATAATAGAACAAAACATAATTCATGTATGAAAGTGAGACTACATATATAGTTGATGTACTATAGGTGAAATTAAGCCCATTAATTACTAGTATTTTTTTATGTATACATTCATTACTTAATAGTAATTAATTATTTTCATTTCTCTATTTTTTTAGCTCATTTTAATTGTTTGATTTAATTATGCATATTTGAAATTTATTTCCTTTTTTTTATGTTTACAACAACTATCACAGCCAAAAAATATAAAATGAATTAGGCCAAAGTTATTAATTATTTTATTTCAACCATTACTGAACCTTAGTGACCTCAAGTTTCATGGCGGCGAGCGAATCGGGAATAGCTCCTCTTGAGAATTGGGCGCTTTCGGTGTTCGAATTGTAATTTGGAGAAGCGTCCTCAGCGGCGGACTAAGCCCAAGTCCCCTGAAAGGGGGCGCCGGAGAGGATGAGAGCCCCGTTGTGTCCGGACCCCGTAATATCTTCATTGAAATATTATTGTGTGGGACTTGGTATCAGTTAAGGCTTATCATCCCCTTTTAATAAGTGTATAATTAGTGAAACTCGAACTGTATTTTCCTCTAACTGAATTACACCTTATTGATAAATTTATTTTTTTTTTATAATAACTTACGCGGTGCATGTTATAATTATTTTATCTTTTATAAAGTAATCACATTTTTGACTTTATTAATGATAGATCAATGGTAAAAAGATTAGCTCACGTCTCACTTATAATGCATGTCAAAGTAGCACTTGTAAAAAAGCTAAGCATAGAAAATCCTTAATTTTCAATTATATAAGTAATTCTGTAACGCTTTGACCTGTATGTACGTCACACAATATAAAAGAAAATACATAGTAGTATTATAGTATTTGTATTAGATTAGGGCTAGTATTATATTAGAAAAAGTAACTTTTTTATGAGTATCATATAAATGACTTGAACATGTTGTTTCTTTTTATACAATTGTTCAGAAGCATGCTATTTGCTTTATTAGAATGTAATTATTGCCGACTGCCAATTGGAGTATTTTACTTGAAAGTATACTCAGAATGTCTTAATTTCCTAACTGGAGACAGATATTAAATAATTTCTTACTGTGTCAAAAACAACAAGTATATTACTACTAATCACATTTGATAAATTCCTGACATCAAAAAATACATATAACCAATCTTATCTAATAAAGACTTATTTTATTAATTTAGGAATAAGTATAACCAATACAAAATTAATAGTCGATATTACAGTGCACAATATTAAATTTTCTTATATTCGTGCAGGTCAATAATATCATAATATAATCAGCATTAAATCAACATATATACTAGTGGGTAAAATGATCATGGAATAATATAAGTTAGAAATTTAGAATTATTAGGTGAATTAGACAAGATAAATTTTCTTCCAAGTTGCATTATATATTTTAACAAACTGCAGAGTGTTTTTGTCTAAAAAAGAATAAGAAAAAAAATATTGTTGAAAACGTTTAGATTAAAACACTAACTTTGTTTGATTATATTGTAATGTTTTTGGCCAATATATAATGTTGATGCAATGACTGCTTCGTTGGACCTTATTAATTAGAATTGATAGACATTGACAAAATGGATGAATATCATATCAAATGGACTATTTCCTTGCTTTCATTTTTCACATGGACTGTTTTGTAGAATTTATAAAGCCAAGTGAACGGATTTTTTTTTTTTAATTATAAGTTCAAAATACAACAGCCTAATTCATGGTATTCAATCAAAATAAAGTAGTTTTATAAAAAAAATAAAAAATAAAATAGTCGGACTTAACATATATTTAAATTGTTCCATTACAAACCTATAGTTTGGAATATTATTATATGTAATATTGCCCATGAAAAATTTCAAATAATAATTGTAACATTTAGATTATATACGTGAGGGGTCGAATCCGTCAAATTTAATAAATCTGTTAAAAATATTTATGATAATAGAAGTAGGGTCTATTATACGGGAGTGCTAAAATTTTAAAAACCTTTTTGTTGAATGGAAACTGTAATAAAATAAATTAGGGGGGTTTGGAGTTTTTGATGAAAATTATAAAATACAAAACTAAAAATTAATTAAAAACTATACTAAAAAGTCATCCAATCAAAGACATAATCCAATCCCGTTCCTCCATTAGATCCTCCATTCAAAGATAGTTCTAAATCGAATTTTGCTAAACCGGTTATAGTTACCGAAGACGCTTCTAAATAACCAATTTCCCCTTAATTCAAAATCAATTACGAGACGCTCTATGATTGACCCTAACTAAATTATAGTACTTTGGAAACGCTCCTCAGTTTAACTTGATAATTGCATTACGAATTAGGAAAACTAATTTGTCAAAACGTTTGACTCATTTAAGCAAGATTGTTTACTCGTTAAGGCGAGGTAACTTAATTCAACACTTCTACAAATTGAAGGATCAAATTAATTTGTATGTCAATTTTAAAATCGTACAATTAAAATAAAATCGACTTTTTAAAATAACTAAATAAATCAAAATATTCTTTAAAAATTAAAATAAATAAATAATAAATTAATAAAGAAAAATAATGTAAATTCATACCTCACAAATAAAAAAGAAAAAGTAAAAGGCTAATTACAATTTTTATTTATCTATATAAAAGTCTAAGTCTAAAGATGAAAATAATACCTTTATACAGGCACAGAAAAAAACTAATTAAGAAAGAAACAATTGTCTTGAAAACTAATTAATCTGCCCACTAGGCCCACGTCAACAGAGTGAATTGTTCACGTAGAATTGTTGATCCCAATTAATTAAGGGCTTGGTAGAATGTCCACTGATTAATTGCTTTAATTTGTGCAGTAACTACTTGATTATTTTACACATCAGCACATTTTTTGTATTTTTAAAAATGGATATACATGTTGCAATTGCAAAAGTATTAATTAGTGGGTATTGTGAGTTACATTTGAGATATTTAAGTCACAGTTCCTATAATCTCTCTTGGAGTTCAACACCAACTCTAATAACTTTTCTATTATCTACATTTCCTTATTATTTTTCAACCATTTCTATCACTTTAACTTTTTCTTAATAAAAATAAAATATACACTAATAAACCAATATCTTAAACAATAATGGATCAATTAAATATAAATTAAATCCAAACTAAGCATAAAAATGCATTCCAACAATATGTGTTTATTCACTCCCCATTGGGATAACTTATTAAATAATAAAAGAAAACTGCCTATTGGATCCTATGATAAATTCAATGGATGACATGGGATTAAAATTTTTAAGAACATATTGCTTTTTAACCTATTTTCCTAATAAATTTTTTTATAAGTTGCTTTCATAAACTTAACAGAACTATATATTTTATCTCTGAATAATATATTTTAATCTTTCATATTAATTAATTAGAAACTGGCTAATTTATTATTTCTAAAACCAAATATATTACTTTTAGAAAAAACTTGAAAATAAACTTTTTTTATAAAAGCAGCTGAAATAAGTACTGCTGGATTATTTTTCTACGGCCTGAAGTAATGTTTCGGTTGAAGGAGGTCGATGCCAAATTATTCCACACTTTAGAGTTATTTTTTTTTTGGTGTGATTGAGTAATCCTTCCCTCAGCCATTGGAGTTAGAAAGAAGAAGATACGATATTTTTGGAATGCTATAAATTGTAAAGCAAAGTCCCACCAAACATCACAAGAATTGAAAGTGATTTGAGATTATTTAGACATCTAAATCCATCCGCGATAGCACCAACATCTTTTGCTACAGACACATTACTTAACACATTTTCAACAATAATTGCATTCTATATCACATTTTTTTCACTTCAATATTACTAACCCTATGCCTCAACAGTCGCTAATAGCAACAACTAGAACAAGACTATACACAAATAATGCTATTATTCGATAGGCATAACACATCTTTACTGAAGTCATAATTAACTTTTTAATACACTATGGTACATAATCTTTTCATTTTGATATTATTCACCCTCAAGTACCCTTTTTGTGTGTAACATCATGTTTGGTTACACTCATAATGAATTTAAGAATTATGTAATTCCGAGTTATTAGAGTGATGCTAATAGCTAATCTTTATGTTGAATAGTATTCGTCACACCACTTGACAAACTGTATTACATGTGCAAAAATATGGTTGGAGTAGAATTATTCACACATTCATCATCTGATGTATACAAGTTTCCAACGGGACACCTACAAATTTTCCTTTTTCTCTTGTAGGTATGAAAGCACATTTCCTTTTCCTTTTCCTTTTCGCAGTTACTGCAGAATTACAATTTAATAAACTAAAGATATAATTTAGCTAATGTTTAGAACATTAATCAAAAGTGAATTGTGATTATGATATGTAGTGCGGAGAAATTTTACCAGTATCAGATATTTTTATAAAATGATAAAAAGAGGCTTGTGTTGTTGTGACCCATAGATGATGAGCATGACTGCATCACATGGCATTGTCTATATTCTGTGGGAAATTGACCCTATTATTATTATTTTAAATTGTTTCGTTAAAATTTATTTTAATATAAATTTATAAAAAAATTAAATTTGAACTGAATTGGCTTGATAATACAATTAAAAGTGGTCCTGTCTTGCTTAATAAACTATTGGATTGCACCCCATTGCAAGCAGAACTTCTTACATGAGACTTTCGGACACTGAATCAAAACAATTTTCAAGTTTTTAATCTATTCCAATTTTATACAAATTAAATTAAATTAAATTAATTAGGTACAACCTTATCGTTCTTGCATTTCATGTGTAATAACACTATAACCAGTTATTAAAACGTTACCCGTTGGCTTCTCTGGTTTATTTTGGTTATATTTTCACCTTTTACTTGTATTTTTGTTCGGATAATAGAATCAATATTACTAGTTTTACCCTCTACTTTGGTATTTGAAATCAAATTAGTATAAAACGGTGGTGTTCTAGGTTCCACGGATATGCCTCGAGTATCTGACACGATACGGACACGGATACATGGACACGGCAATTTAGAAAATATATGCATTTGGACACACAGCAACTAAAATAAATTTTCAAACATAAATATTTATATATAATAAAATCTATATCATTCATAATCATTTGATCAATTACAAAAAATAAAAAATCAAAATCGTTGTTATGTCATGTCTTGTGACTTTACTGCACATGTCAATACCTTTACTAGCTATGTGCTTTAACTCTAGTGTATGACCTTTACTTTTCTTGTCCACATTGTTGCATTTAAATACCGTATTATCCCACCCCACTACGTTTTTCTATTTTTGTCGCATTTCCACAAGGAATAAAATCTGATATCCCAACAAATATGTCCCCAACTATGTGCCCCATTCAATAATTGACATTTGACAAATTGATTCCTAACCATGATACTCCTCCCACCTCTTTCATCAGATAACTGCTTCTCTAACCACGATTCTCCTCTCATCAAACTCAAACTCTGTTCTTGGGATTGCCGATTAGATTGATTTTAGTTCCGATTCTTATTATTGATGAGTTCTATCTTATTCCAAAATAATTCTATTCTTTCACTTTTTAAGCGATCATTGCTATTTTTTCTTTTTTTTTTCCGATTATCGAATTCTTTCCTTTCAACTGTTGGTTTATTTCAATGGAAGAAGGAAAACATGTATCATTGAACAATTCAAGCAGTGAGTCAATTTCGATAGAGGTAAAATCATTTGTTATTTGTCATGCCATTGTTCTTTCTACTCTATTGTCTTATCAGATTAACGAAAGGCATGCGAAATTGATCATTCCTTATTATCTTTGACCTTAATTACACAGAGAACTAATTTGTTTGAATTTTTCTAAGGTACACTAAATATTTTCTGAATATATGAAACGCCTTGTGTATGTTAGTGATTGTAGATTATAATTCAACAAAAGAAAAATAGGAGTCATAGTAATTGTATTTGTGAAAATTGGATGCATACAAAGTATTAGTATAATATCAGGTATGTTATTTTGATGTAACTTGTTATTTCTGCAATTGTCAGTCAGTTGTGTAGATATAAACCTGATATTTCAGTTAGTATAGGACAAGTCTCTTACCGTTTTGGTTTATGAGTTCGAGAACTAATAAAAGGAGCAAATATCATTGTCCTGAATATAATTAAAATAGATGTCCTTTAAGCTTCAATATATGAACCTGTCAAGTGCTTGACACAATTAAGCAACTCATTATGCTGATACAATGAAATAAAATTTAAATGATAATTGAAGCCTGCATTTACTGGACAGACATACATAAATTGAATATAAGGTAGTTTGGAATGTCTAAACACTTAGTATGCCTACAGATCTGAAACTTGAAATTGAGTAAAAAGTTTACTAATTCTAAGCATCTAAAACGAGTTTACCGAGATTAGAAATTCAGAAACAGAGGCCATGCAAGCCAATTAATATTATATCAACCTACTAATCATCTTAAAATCCAATTACATACTATAAACTTCAAAAGACAATCAATAGAAGATAGAGAAGAGTAAAAAATTGCAAGAGATTAAATGGTTTGTCCAACTGCTTTTGTGATTCAAAGAATGTCAGCCGACTTTAGTGTGTTATGATTTGTTTTATATACATGCCCTTTCAAATTTGTATAGCTATTATAGCTAAAACATGATGTTAATATCCACATTTCTATTTCTTTTTTTTAGGAGGTTGATGGTGAAAATTCTGGCGAAGTTAACTATAATAATAACGAGGAAGAATTACAATCATCCGGTGAACCTTGTGATGTTGAAGCTTCTCATTCAAATATATGTCAGGATTGGATTCCTATAGTCGGTATGCAATTTGAAACTGAAAAAAGTGCACATGATTTGTATAATCGATATGCATATAAATTTGGATTTGGTACTAGGCTAAGTAAATCACATACATCTACCACTGGATTCTTAAGAGATAGACTATTTGTTTCCTCAGCTGAAAGCAAACGTGAAAAAAACAAGAATAGTGTATATGTCAAAGTTAATCGTGCGGAGACAAGATTTGATTGTCGGGCAAGAATGAAAATTAAGTACGATTCATTGTGTCAAAAATATGTCGTTTCAGAATTCATTGCTAATCATAACCATTTGACTTCGACTCCTAGTAAGACACATCGGTTTCGGTCACATAGAAATATGTCTTCAGCATAAAATTTTATGGCTGACATGGCTGAAGATTCAGGAATAGATCCAAAACAAACTCTTGAGTTGTTGAGTAGACAAGCTGGTGGATGTGAGCATCTTGGATTTATTGTAGAAGATTATAGGAACTATTTACGTTCAAAAAGAACTGAACAGATGAAGTTAGGGGATACAGGTGGTGTCTTAGAATATCTTCAGAAAAAGCAATCTAGTGATCCAACTTTTACCTATGCTATACAAGTTAACGTAGATGATTTGATTACAAATATTTTCTGGGCAGATGCAAAGATGAAAGTAGACTACAATTACTTTGGTGATGTTGTATGTTTTGACACCACATACAGGAAAAATAAAGAAGGACGGCCATTTGCAATGTTTGTTGGTGTTAGTAATCACAAGCAAACGCTATTTTTGGAGCTGCGTTGTTATATGACGAGACAGCTGAAACATTTAGGTGGTTGTTCGATACTTTTATGAATACAATGTCAGGAAAGAAACCAAAAAGCATATTTACTGACCAAGATGTTGCAATGGCCAAAGCTTTAGCTTCTCAATGGCCGAAAACACATCATCGACTATGCATTTGGCATATCTATCAGAATGCTGCTAAACATCTTAAATGTGTCTTTGAGAAGTTTAAGGACTTCGCTAAAGAACTTAGCAGTCTAATATATGACTATGAAGATGTTGAAGACTTCATGATTGCTTGGCAGAAGATGCTTGAAAAGTACTAACTTGTAGATAACACTTGGTTGAGCCAATTATTTAATGTGAAGGAAAAGTGGGCTTTAGTATACGGGGGCACAACATTTAGTGCAGACATCACTACTACCCAATGAAGCAAAAGTATGAATAATTCCATTAAGAAGTATGTGAGCTACAAGCATGATTTATTGTGATTTTTTCATCACTTTCAGCGGTTAGTTGATGCTCGTCGTTACAAAGAAAAAGCAGCTGATTTTAAAGCTTATCATACTACCCATGCATTATCATTCTCTGTGAATATATTAAGGGATGCAGCAAAAGTATATACACCAGCTGTGTATAAATGGTTTGAAGCTGAGTTATTTAAAGGTTATGATTGCACCTATAAGTTGTTTAGCGACATTGAGTCTGTGAGGACTTATAAAGTGAGAGCTCATGAAAAAAGTTTCAATCATACTGTGACATTTGATTCAGCTGATAATACTATCAACTGTAGTTGCAAGAAGTTTGAATTTGCTGGAATTTTATGTTCCCATGCTTTAAAGGTTCTTTCAGCTACTGATGTAAAGACCATCCCTGACCAATACATTTTATTGAGATGGAGAAAAGACATTAGAGATCAAATGCCTAAGGTCCCTGCTTCAAATGCTTATGATATTGATGATCATAAGGGAAAAGTAACAAAACGTTACAGGGACTTGGCTCGAATACACACTGAATTGGTAACAATCACCGCTGAATCTGATGAGGCTTATGAAATTGCTTCCAATGGCCTTCAAAAGACATTAGCGGATGTAAAGGCTTCTTTAAGGACTAGTCGAAAACTGTTAGGCCCAATAATAGATTACGAGAAAAAATAATATCAGCAGAATAAGAGACACGCAGATTTTTACGTGGAAACCCTAAATGAATTAGGGAAAAACCACGGGACCAACTCCGAATAATTCTTCCACTATAAAATAATAATAGGTACACCAAGAGATTACAAAATAGTGACACTCAAGTGTTTTCTAAAACCTCACTATTTTCTCTCTTACCCAGCTCTTAAGAACCCTTTTCCTAAGACTCTCGATTACATTTTTATCTGTGTTTCTTCTCTATTACTTTCTGTGTTGGTCTGCTCTTCAAATGAGCAAAACCCTCCTCTATTTATAGGAGATTCAAGACGCGTATGGCCGAATTATGCACAGTAATTTTACTGTGCACTTTTTAAAAAACTTTCTTGCCGACCTGCCTCCTTTTTTTGAATTTTTTTAATTAAATAATGGGTCCCACAATAAGAGGGACACCACTCAACAAATCTCCCCCTCCCGACTACATTGTGGGACTCTCCATCTCGATTGCTTCAACGCACTGTCGAACTTTTCTTTTGGTACGACCTTCGTCAGCATATCAGCAACATTTTGCTTGTATGAATCTTCTGCAGGTTGAACTCTTTTTCTTCAATGGCAAGTTTGAGCCAATGATATCTTACATCAATATGTTTCGTCCGTGCATGATACATAGTATTTTTGCTCAAGTCTAGTGCACTTTGACTATCACAATAAACTATGTAGGCTTCTTGCTGCACACCCAATTCTTCAAAGAATTGCTTTAACCAAAGCATTTCCTTTCCTGCTTCCGCTGCTGCAACGTACTCTGCTTCGATTGTTGATAAAGAAACATATTTTTGCAACCGTGACTGCCATGAAATAGCTCCCCCTAAGAATGTAAATAAGTAACCCGATGTACATTTTCTTTCATCAAGGTCACCAGCCATATCTGCATCCGTGTAACCAGCAAGTGCAGATTTTTCAACTCCAAAAGTTAAACATAACTTTGAAGTTCCTCTCAGGTATCGGAAGATCCATTTAACTGCTTCCCAATGTGTCTTCTGGGGATTAGACAGGAATCTACTCACAACTCCAACTGCATGAGCGATGTCTGGTCTCGTACACACCATTGCATACATTAAACTTCCGACCGCTGAAGAATATGGAACATTTGACATATCTTCTCTATTTTTCTCTGTTGAATGGTAGGATTTCTTACTCAACTTGAAATGAGCGGCAAGTGGAGTGCTAACTGGTTTAGCATTCTTCATATTGAACCTTTCTATTACTCGTTCAATATATTTTTCTTGCGATAACCATAGCCTGCAGGACCTCCAATATCGGGTAATCTCCAATCCAAGAATTCGCCTTACCGGTCCCAAATCCTTCATGTCAAACGCCTTAGATAAATCACACTTCAACTTACTAATCATTTTTGCATCTGGCCCAACGACTAGCATATCATCAACATATAAGAGAAGAATGATAAATTTTCCATCAGGGAATTTCTGGACATATACACATGGATCAGCTTCTGTCCTCTTGTATCCTTGATTCATCATGAAGGAATCAAAGTTTTTATACCATTGCCGCGGGGCTTGTTTTAAGCCATACAAACTTTTCTTCACACGACACACCATGTCTTCCTTTCCCTTGACCTTGAAACCTTCTGGTTGTTCCATATAAATTTCTTCTTTCAAATCCCCATGCAAGAACGCGGTCTTTACATCAAGCTGTTCTAACTCAAGGTTCAAGCTGGCTACAAGACCTAACATAACTCGAATTGAACTCATTTTCACAACTGGTGAAAAAATCTCGTCAAAGTCGATACTTTTCTTTTGAGTAAAGCCTTTAACCAATCGAGCTTTATATCTCACTAGGTCTCCATCATCTTTCTTCAGCTTGTACACCCATTTGTTCTTGAGTGTTCTCTTCCCTTTAGGAAGTTTCACCAGCTCGTACGTGTCATTCTTCTTTAAAGAATTCATCTCCTCTTGCATGGCCTTCATCCAACAATCTTTATCTTTACAAGATTGCACATCTTGGAAGCTTTCAGGCTCCCCCTCATCAGTGATTAAAATATAATCAGAACTGCAGTATTTTGTAGATGGTTGGCGTTCTCTGATTGACCTCCTTAATTGAGGTTCTTCTTCTGGTAGAATGGGGTTCTCTAGCTCCCCCTGCTCAATACCCTCTTTATTCGTATCTTCATCTACAATCGTATCTTGATCCCTCACAACTGGCTCTTCTTCTCCATCTTGTTCTGATTGATGCATTCTTCTTTCTGTGGCGTCATCTGATAGAATGCTCTCTGGTGTAATATCGATAACACCGTCACTCGTAGATCTTTCGCCGATGATATCATTCTCATGAAATACAACATCTCGGCTCCTTCCTCTAATGGATTCTGTATCCATGGGACCACTAATGTCAGAGTATACCAACTCTAACTTATTATTTCTCCTTCTAGAGCTTTTCTGAAATGAAACTCGATGTTGCTTCCCAGATAAACAGTGATCACATGGGTTAATTTTTCCTTTGGCTAATGGGATGAGGGACTTCTTAGCCAGTATATTCAACCCTTTCTCACTAACATGCGCCAGTCGCCTATGCCACAAATTTGGTGAAGCATCATCTCTAACTGTATTCAGTTGACCCGCACATACTATTGCTTGTGTTTTGTATAGCGAGCAACACAATCTTCCTTTCGCCACCACCAACGATCCTTTGGTGAGTTTCCAATTTCCAACGCCTGTATGATTGTGATAACTTTCCTTGTCCAATACACTAACAGACAACAAGTTCAACCGAAGATCTGGAACGTGTCGCACATTTTTAAGTGTTAATGTGCATCCGACACTTGTCTTCACGCAGATATCGCCGATTCCCACCATTTGCGACACACTATTATTTCCCATTTTAATAGTATCATAATCGCCCGCTTTATAGGTTGAGAAGTATTCCCTTTTTGGAACACAGTGGTATGAGGCACCATAATCCACAATCCACTCGGTATCTGCATCTCCAACATGACAACAATCTGCATCATGAGATACTAAAGCCACCTCTCCATCTTCTATTGTGACTGCAGCAGATGTGTTTTTGTCATCATCATGACTTCGGTTTGCATTCTCTTGTTTAAGGAAACGGCAGTTCCTTTTGAGATGACCCTGCTTTCCACAGTGGTAGCATGACCTCTTCTCTCGGGACTTGGATCTATCTTTCGATTTTCCATTCCCACGACCTCTACTCTTGCTTCGGCCCCTATTCTCTATGACAAGGGCTTGTGAACTGGTACTGGCAACTTCCCTTCTATGAAGCTCTACATTAAGTAGACTATTCTTTACCATAGACATTGTTACCACACCATTTGGAGCTGAGTTACTCAGTGATACAACAAGAGTATCCCAGCTATCTGGTAGAGTTCCCATCAAAAGACATGCTTGCATCTCATCATCCAAGGACATACCGGTGACTGCTAACTCACTTATGAATCCTTCAAAGTCGTTCAGGTGTTGTGTGATTGATCGTCCCTCTGTCAGTTTCAAGTTCATGACTTTGCGAATCATGAACACTTTTCCTTGAGCATTTTTAGCCTCGTACATATCCTCTAGCTTCTTACAGAGAACTTTGGGATCTGTTTCATTCCTTACGTGGTTGTACAGGCTAGCATCTATCCATTGGCGTATTGTACCCAATGTCTGCTTCTTCAACTTTATCCACTGCTGATCTTTCATATCCTCCGGCTTTGCGTTGTCACCCTTAATTGGATCATACAAATCTTTGCAACTGAGGTAGTCCTCCATTCTGGATTTCCACATTGAATAATTTGTATCCGTCAATTTCATCATTACACCGCCATTCGCCATGTCGAAACTTTAAAAATGGCAAAATTTTACTATTCACGAATTTCACTATTCACATAAATAGTGAATGTATATGTGAATAGTACCGTATACCCAAATAATACTTGTATATTGGAATAGTAACAGTATGCCCGTATACTTACATAATACTATTCATAAAAGATGGCCGAATATGAATAGTTATTATATATGAATACTATTACTCGATTTACTATTTTACTATTCATCCAAATTGCCTATGTGCGACGGTTTTTCGAACGGATTGCGCCACCGGATTCCCCGTAATTTTCTCGTCGTCGTGGTATATTTATTTTTGAAAAATATATCCACGGATTTTACTGATAAAACAACCTTCGGCTTTGATACCACTTGTTAGGCCCAATAATAGATTACGAGAAAAAATAATATCAGCAGAATAAGAGACACGCAGATTTTTACGTGGAAACCCCAAATGAATTAGGGAAAAACCACGGGACCAACTCCGAATAATTCTTCCACTATAAAATAATAATAGGTACACCAAGAGATTACAAAATAGTGACACTCAAGTGTTTTCTAAAACCTCACTATTTTCTCTCTTACCCAGCTCTTAAGAACCCTTTTCCTAAGACTCTCGATTACATTTTTATCTGTGTTTCTTCTCTATTACTTTCTGTGTTGGTCTGCTCTTCAAATGAGCAAAACCCTCCTCTATTTATAGGAGATTCAAGACGCGTATGGCCGAATTATGCACAGTAATTTTAATGCACTTTGAAAAACTTTCTTGCCGACCTGCCTCTTTTTTAATTTTTTTTAATTAAATAGTGGGTCCCACAATAAGAGGGACACCACTCAACAAAAACCTCCTAAAGACACATTAGTGATAAATAATACAACACAGGAGATTGTCATAGATGAGTTTGGTGATCATATAGTAAAAGGAATCAAGATCAAAGAGAGAATTAAACAGGATAATTCTCTTAGACCAAAGAACGCATTGAAGAAACTGACCAAGAGCAAAAGATCTAAGAAAGGTACAAAAAGTTCACCAAGGCATCAAAGTGAACCAGAGATAAATTGTTTTGATGTACCGTCTCAAGGTTTCGATTCCATAAGATCTCCTGCTTCACAAAATCAAATGAAGACACAAGTAGCTTGCAATATCACGTTATTTTGCTAATCAGTATTGAATATCCTTTTGATAATGCAATATTGAATTTTGTGTTTACACACTCCACTTCATACTTGCAGAACAGAGTCCAAATGTCAGGCATATTGCGTTTTCACCAACAATTCAATTTCTTACCTTTTTCTCCATTAGTGAATTTTATGTCACCCACTGTGCATCCAAATGCACAACTCATATCACCATATCATCAGGTTTCTTTGAAGTGCTTAATTTGATAAATTTCATTGTATGTTTTGATTTTTTTTTCTTAATTGTTACTTATTTTATTTAGCTTTACTTGTGTGATATTAAATAGATTTTAGGATTCTCTAATGTTGGCTTGTCTTATCATCAGCAAGGCTCTATAATGACAAATCAACAGCATCTCACAGGAAATTGGAATGAAATTTCATCTGCAAGTATGTTTTCGTTACGATTTCATTACACATAATTGTTTATTTAATGTTGGAAAGAGTATCGATTTCATGAATTTTCACGAGAATATAACTTTGTATGTGCAGGAACAATTTCTGTAGAAGAACATGAAGTTATAAAAAAAGCTGAAGAAAAAGAATGAATATTGCAGTTTTGTTGCTCGTAATAAGGTGTGCATTGAAGCTAACTCAAGTTGTGGGTGTATGTGTATCTCTAGTTATGAGCAAAACTACTCTAAATTTTATTGTAATTATATAGTTGACAGATGATGCATTCTATAGTTTAAGATTTCAATAGAAACATGAAATATGTGCTCAATTTTTTACTATTTAGTTGAAATTAATAATGTTGAATTATACTTGAAAATAATTCTATCGAAATTGCTCAGGTATACGAAAGATAGGGCCAAAGAAGAATGAGAATGCTGTTGGTGTAGTTTAATCATTGGAAAATTGTATTGTAATTTTATCAGCTCAAAATTAACAACATTCAATTCTTTGACAATTTTATTAATGCATCTGTTCTATTCAAATTAGAAGTCATTCCATGTGCTTAAGAGCTACCTGTCACACACCGGGTTTTGCGTCAGCCCGTGACATACCGCTTAGTTACTTTACTCAGGATGAACTATATAATTTATAAGAATTTCTGTCATAAAGTGCCAGTATAACTTGATGCTATTGCGTTTCCAGATGATGTTAGTGGAGTAGCAAGTATGACCATAAGGTAAATGAACAAAGCTACAAATTGAACTAGCAAGTGTGCTGTCAATTTGCAATGTGATTTATTCGGTTAGTGGGGCAAAAAATCATAATGATAGAATAGAATCCATAAACAACAAATGAATTACTCAAACATGAAAGTTTGCCAATAATTAACTATTATTCTAATGATCAGCATTCATTTTTAACAAAATAAAGAGAATTCTCTTAAATTGAAAAGATAAAATATTGCTCAGTGCCTAGTAATAATAAAATGAAGAACAATGAGGTAGAGAATAAAAACAACACTAATTTTATGTTACAATAGATAAACATGAAAAGAAAGGACAACCATTCATAACTAATACAAAAAAGTTCTGATATTACAATAAAGTAAACTTTTAAAGCCAAATGCTATAGACTTTTCATCAAGCCAACCTTCCAAGTTCTCTAATTACTTCAATGAGTTAATCCTTTGTGTAGCATTTCAAAATTAACCTTTTGAGGAAGCAATTATAAGAAAAAAAAAAGTATGAAATTTTTTGTGTGCAACCGTTCACTTCAACTCTAGCAGGCGCATTTCATCGAACATCTTTCAGGCAAGCATTAGTTTACTCTCCAACTTGCCTTTCAGGTGAAAACTTGCCCTTCCTTAAATCCCATTGTCAACACATTGACATTTATCTCAATTCCCCTCTTATACATCTACTTCATATACCTCTTAGCAGTTCAGTTAAGCCAAACTTGCACTAACCGTGTTCAAAACAGACTAACAGAAACATCCATCTTCCAATGAAATAAACCAATAAATGATTTTACCTCTATCGAGATTGATTCGCTGCTTGAGTTGTTCAGAGACACATGGATTCCTTCTTCCATTGAAATAAACCGACAGTTGAAAGGGAAGAATTCGATAGTCGGAAAAAAGAAGAAAAAAGTAACAATAATCACTTAAAAGGTGAAAGAATTGTATGATTTTGGAATAAGAATGGGAACTAAAATCAACCTAATCGACAATAACAAGAACAGAGTTTGAATTTGATGAGAGGAGTATTGTGGTTAGGGAAGTAGTTACGATGAAAGATACGGGAGAGAGACGTTAATGTTAACGTCAAAGAGCAGTTTCCTAACATGAATTTTTTTGCCATATGATAAAATTTGAATAGAGTACGTAATTAATAACATTGAAATAGGGAAAATAGATTTTTTTCATTTGCTTAACGTCTTCTTATCGTCAATCTATTTTTCCTCCAAAATACCTCCTTGGAACAGTGATGGTTCTAATTCACCAGAAGAACAGAAAAGCCAATCATTTAAAAAAACAAAATTAAATTGCAGAATCCTTTCAAGAACTAATGACAATAAAAGAATTGGAACTAAAATTCGACCAATCAACAAAGAAATTAGGAAATCCAATTGTAATTGAGAGCCTGCTTATGAAGCATCTGCGTATTACGCCCTTATTATTCGCCGTTTTGAGTGTTCCTCATCTGTGTAGATGAACCACTGAATGGATCCGATCGAAATCCCCTCGCCAGAAAAGATAACAAGAAAGAAAGCGATACCCAGTAGATGAACCACCAAATGGATCTAAACGAAATCCCCTGTCCGGCAAAGATAACCAAAAAGAAAAGAGATAGCACTTCAATAGAATAAAATCGTTGATGAGATGAATCCTTAAATCCTTAATTGGCCGATATAAAAACTAACTTTGCCGTATATCACCGATTCTGAGGTCAATCAGTTTTGAGGTTTCAGATTGACTTTAAGAAGACGTTAACGAGGTGTTAATGACTAGGATTCTATTTGCCAAGCGTGTCGGATACATAATTGAGACATATTAATTATGACAGCAGATTTTATTCCTTTTTATAAGGGAGATTTACTCACTAACTTCTATATGGAGTGTCTGAGGTATGTCTGCGGAGTGTTCGGGAAGTGTCTATCCTACGTAGAGTGTCCGTTTGAAATTTGAAGTGTCGGGCACGTGTTCGACGAGTGTTTGAAGGGTGTCGGTGTCTGATACGCAACCGACACGTTTTGGAGTGTCCATGCTTGATAGACTGTGTTTAATGAATATACGGCAGCTTGTACATTACAACCACAAATATCAAGAGTTGAGGGACTAAAATTTATACCAAACATAATTTTGAAATAAATTGATCGTACTAGCCAACTTAAAGAGTCTTATTGGCCACATGCATTTTATTGATATTCACCCCTACTTCTCGGTTGTTTACTTTTGCAGATTGCAATTCAACATGGTTTGAAAGAGATTGCTTACCAGGCCGTTATGTAGAGGAAATTTTCAACAAGAATAATGGGATGTGGTAAATGTCACCAAATTAAAGTACTAGGGCTGAAATTCAATATTTCGGTAACGATAGGGACCAATTCTGATATTTATCCAGTATCACATGGATTTACTTTACCAGCATTTCAAATTTAGCACTCACCAGAATTTGCATTTAGAAAGGCCATGTATTCGGCCTTTTAGGAATCTAAGATGCCCAAAAACCCAAGTCAAGCATCGCAGAAAGACATTCAATTCAGCAATTAGCATAAGAAGTTTGTGCTCCACACATGTATGGTAGCCAAATTCATAATATATACATTCGAAGGTGTTATAGTTGATCCAATGTTCTTACACTTTAGTTACTATACACGAACACTTTAAATAACAGTAATACAAGCAAGCATCCTACAAAAGAAATAAGCATCAAGTATTGTTTGAAGTGAGATCAGTTGCCTCTGCAGTTAACATCTTCATTGTCAACAACATTGTAATAAAGACAAGACAGCCTCCCATCGAATTTCGAGAGCAATTTATGCGCAGCCAATCCACAGTACCGTTTCCCTAAACGAGCCACACATATGTCTATTATCTTCTTAAACATGCTATCTCCTCGAATCAACGGCTGCTCTACAAACTCAATCAATGGCATCCACTGTTACATAGAACATGTTAAGTTACTGAATTCGATGTTCGATCATATTTTTTATTGAATTGAAGAAGTTTTTTACCTTGGCTGCTTGAATTTCAAGATCATCAACCATGATCTGAGTTGTTACGGGTTTTAACATGCACACGAAGAACAAATCTGACTTATCGAAAGCCAAATTGTGGGCGTGCCTAAATGCTACAACTTCTATGAACTCCGTGTTAACCTGAAATTTAAAAAAAAAAACCCAGCAAATTACGGTCTGATTTTTCGGTGTTTATGAAATAGAAAGTAGGTGAAGTGAGATTCTTACTCCAGTTTCCTCCTTGACTTCTCTCACAGCTCCACTGTAAATCTCCTCAGACTGATAAAAACAAATATAATTAAACAACTAAATGATATCTGGTTACGCTGGAAACAAACGTTTCGCTAGGCGCTAGGCGTGCCCGAAGGCGAGGCGCAAGGCAAGGCACGAGCCTGAGGTACGTTGGACACAAAAACGTTTTGATTGAAAAATGAAGTTAAATGAAATAACAGTAACAAAAAAAAGAACTAAGAGAAATGCTAGATGTACATATGTATGTAAAATTTACATATAGCATTAGGAATATCTAACCTTAAATTAATCTAGCCATAGTAGTATTTGAATTAGGAATATCCAGCCTTAAATTATTATTAAAACTCTTAGAAATAGATGAACAACACATATTGTGGCAAAGGCTTGGTCTAGTGGCTGAGCCTTAAAGCTGTGATCCTAGAGGTCACAGGTTCGAGTCCACATACGGGCGGGTGGGATGAGGTTTCTCTTTGTTATTATTGTAAGCCCAATGAGGCAAAATTTAAAAAAAAAAAAAAGATGAACAACACATATTAAAGTAAGTTAAAACCCTGTGTCCCGGGTCTGAGGCGCTTCAAGGTGCACCCGAGGTGCGCCTCCTATCAACACCGCTGGTTATCATTCTTTTGATTCTCAATTGCTAGGTAGGCAAAATTCGAAAGCGAGATTATGTACCTCATGAATGAAACCGGTTGGTATTTTCCATAGACCCTCAAAGGATGGAGCACAGAACTTCTCTCGAACAACAAGAACCTGAAAAGTGGTAAAATCGAAAATATATCGGTTTTTCAAACTAGGAAATACAATCCTGTATTTAGGAAATTTACCTCATTTTGGTCATTGATAACAAACCCTCCAACCCCTACTTGATGTGTCGCATTAGTAGGAAGCATACAAGGTCCTTCCGGAAGCCAGTAGGTTAACATCACATACCCAGGTTCTGCATGATGATATTGGAAACCTTCCTGTAAATTTAAGTTAACCATTTTAGGATACATATTAGTGGTAACTGAGTCATCCTTTCTCAGGTAATCATTTTCTAATTTATTACATCAAAATGCAGTCAAGCCTAAGGAGAGAACAAATAGTTTCTTCGGTTCTGGTTCAAATGGGGTCAATATGCAGGACACCACGATTAATTTGGCCCAAAATCAACTTTACGTGTCAATTAGTTCATAGCTTTCAGTATTCCAGGTTCCATTGCTTCACAAGTGACATGTTCAACTTAGATTTTTACACCGAAAAATGTCATTGTGGAATGTTTTTAGAAAAATGTCAAGTTGTAGAGTTTATAAAAAGCAAGTTAAATGGCTGAATTACCAGCCAAATCCAAGGACAAAATGAATAGTTTTGTCTGTTTTAAGTTGTATGGGAACATATAAAGTCCATATGTTGCTCCGATTGTACAATTAATTTGGCCTGAAACAAATTATATATCAAATTAAGATCATAACTAAGGACATTTTTTGTCAAATTAGTTCAAAAGTGATGTGTGCCAGCAAATAATTCTTCAGTGCTAGCAAATGTCATTTTGGAATGATATACACAAACCAAGTTGAAAGGGCAGAGATACCATTTATTCACTCAAGAGAGGTCTAAAAACTTACTTTTACAGAGATAGGGACCAGCTCTGACCGCTCCAATGGTAACTTAAGCCAAATCCCCTTCTTTCCCTGCAATGCAAGTGAACTTACACTATAAGCTACTAAAGCACTGAAACAGAACAGCAATACCATAATAACTGAAACTCTCTGAGACAATTCGTAGACCACTTGGAGAGCATAAACAAACTGACCATCATTTTCCACTGAGAAACGGAGAGGTGAAGTGAAGAAGCAAAAACATCCGAACTCTCTGGTAGCCTATTTGAATCCACAACAATTCCTCCATATTCATCATCAAATGCATCAAGCACTTCCACTATTTCACTATAAAATCTCGAATTCACACTTTTTGATCCATTACTACTCCCATTCATATAGCTCTTTTGTTGGTTCCTAGACAGATAGTAAGTAGCATTCGATGTATTTGAACAACGCACCTTCAAAACTACAAAAAAAATAAATTAATTGCGTGAATAATCTAATTAGACCATAAGCTCAATTAATTGCAGAAAGAATCAAAACTGATTACCTCTAGAAGAAGATGAAACTGTTGAGGTTTTGAGAGCGCCCAATTTCTTTGGGATGGAATACGGCCAATCTATCTTCTCCGATAAAGACACAGATGAAGAATCAATTAACTTCAACTCCATTTATGACTGCTCTACTCAAATCCAAACTAACAACACAACACTCACAACCCAACAATTAAGTCAATCAAATTGTTAGGTTGTTTATATACCCAGTTGAGCAAAGATTGAAACTTCCAGAATCAATGATTCAAACTAGGAAATGGTGTTGGATTAATCGTCAAATTGGAGGAACTGAAAAGGAACGGCAATTACAGGAGAAATAAAACAGGTTATATAATGAGTGAAATAGAGAACAACATTTGTCTTTACTCCATGTATGAGACATATGATTAAACTAAAATGTGTGTTGCTAAAAGCCAAGATTAAAAATTAGGTAGATTGAAGCTTTTTTGTTATGTGGTGTGAAATGGAGAATGAATGAACAAGAACGACAAAACAAAACAAAACAAAAAAATCTGGCAGATGTTTAAGTATTTTTAGGTAAATGAAGAAACCGAGGGAAATGGAATATCCTGATAATTTAATTAGTGAAAACTGTTTATGTGTATAATTAATTGATTAATTGATTGATGGTACAAATAGGAGAGAAGAAAAAGATATAGAGTGAAGGAAGTGCGAGCTTGTGGAGGAGAATATTGCTTTGCAAATTGCAACAGGAATGCCATGCTATGAAATAATGGGAGAATTTTGACGCGCTTTTTTCAAGAGCGTGTAAATGATTTCCCATGAATTTTTATTCAAGTAGGTCGACTTTTAGTTTAGAATTTAGATCATAGACATAAAACATGTTTGTTGATGTTAAGAAATCCTACATTGTCTTGGGTTAGCAAAATTTAATTTACTATGTAGTGCCAATGTCTTATGTTATTGGGTCTCCATTTTTATGTTTGTAGACTCTACAGTAGCTTCAATATTATCTATCAAATAAAAGGCTTAAGACTAAATTTATAATATCTAGATATTTTAGGTTTGAGAGGTGAATTTTTTTTATTTAATATGTATTTGCAAAAATTATATTTTATATATTGAACCCAAAATCCTAAATTTAAAGGAGGGTGTACGAATGTGAAAGCATGAAACAATAAAAAAAATTAAAATGTTATGTTATTACATAAATTTTTATACCTACTTTCCTCTAAACTTATCAAAATTTTAGTTTCCATTATATACATAATAAAAGTGCACCATTTAAATCTTATTATTGACGAAGCGAATTTTATTTATAATGTGTAGAATAAACGTTGTTATGTGATTTTGTAATCGAAAATGAAAAGTTTAATAGAATACACGTCATAGCCTATGAAAGGACGAGATTTTTTATTTTTTTGGAAATAGGTAGGATTTTGTCAATTTATAGATTGAGGGCACTGAATACACAACCATACGTATTTTTTTTAAAGAAAGTATTAGTTATTAAGGCCCTGTTTTTTTAATTTATTTTTTGTTCAATACAGTTCAGTTCAATTTCAGTAGTCAGTATTTAGTATTCAGTATTCAGCATTCAGCATTCAGCATTCAGCATTCAGTATTCAGAATTCAATATTAAATTTCAATTTATGCATTATATCAATATTATTAATGTATATTATTATTCATAATATTAAAAGTAATGAATATTAATGATAATATCATTTCAATTTCAATTTTAATTCATTTCTATTTATATATTATATAAATATTATTAATTAATATCAGTAATCACAAATAATAATAAAGAAAAAAAAATTAATAATAATATTTTTAAAATTATTAATTATTATTTCTATCATATAGAAAAGATAAATAAATAACTAAATAAAAATAATAAGATTTTATAAATATTGATAACAATTAAAATAATAAAGTAATATTTATAACAATAATTATAATAAATAATAATAATAATGCAATAATAATAATAATAATTTATAATAATATATTTAATTATTATTATATATAATAATTAATAAATTTTATTAGAATGCATAGTATTATTTAAAGTGTTATTAATTATTATATATTTTAATATTTTTAAAATATTATTTATATTATTAATTATAATTCAGTTTTAGTATTGTTCAGTTTCAGTATTTTCAATTTCAGTATTGTTTAGTTTTAGTATTTTCAGATTCAGTATTTTCAGTTTCAGTATCATTCAGTTCAGTTTCAATATCATTCAGTTCAGTTTCAGCACAATCCAGTTCAGTTCAGTACCATTCAATTCAGTTTAGTACCAATCAATTCAGTTCAGTTCAGTACACCTACTTATCAGTTCAGTTCAGTACACCTACTTATCAGTTAAAAAGAACGGGGCCTAAGTCACATAAATTTAAATAATAATATAATTATTTTTATCCTACTCAAGACTACGGGATTAATTGGATTGAATTCTGGTGCTCAATTGTGTGTTCTTTTAAATCCATGTGTTAGATATTTAGGAAAGAGAAATAAAAAAAAAAAAATTAAAAAAAAAAATTAAATAAAATAATTTAACAAATGATAAAATTTAAATAAAAAATATAAAAAAACACATAATTAGAGATTACAAATTTCAACCCCATTGATTATAAAAAAGGATGATAACTGTTGAATTTTTTTATGTATATAGGGTCCACGCCCTTAATAATTTGATGTGATATATTTTCTACTTTTCTACCTGTCATTATTATTTGATGTAATATGTTTCTTACTTATTTACCATTTTTACCGTTGGATTTCTCTATAAATAGGAATTCAATTTCTTCATTTCATATATCTCAGAAATAAGAAATAAAAGTTTCTCTCAAATTCTCTCTCTACCCTTTCTTCTTATTGTTATAATGTCCTTGCATATATAGTCAATTTCCAACACGTTATCAGCACGAGCTTGCTCTATCAATCAAGGATATCACCAAATAAATCAAAAGTAAGGCATAATTTTATTTTATTTTCTATAAATATAAATTATACCTATAATTCTTAAAATGTCTAATATCAAAAGTTTGGAATTTATTCCTCTTGATGTATCGGGGAAAAATTATCTTACTTGGGTGTTGGATGCAGAAATGCATCTAGAATCAATGGGTCTTAATAATACTATTATTGAAAATAATAATCTTGCACCTCAGTATAAGGCAACAACTCTAGTTTTTCTTCGCCGGCATCTTGATGAATCACTTCAATCAGAATATTTGATTGTCAAAGATCCTGCAAATCTTTGGAAACAATTAAAGGAGAGGTTTGAACACCTAAAGAAAATATCTCTACCAAATGCCCAGTATGAATGGATAAACTTAAGGCTACAAGATTTTGAATCTGTCAGTGCATACAATTCTAAACTTTTTCAAATTACATCCACATTAAGATTATGTGGAAAGGAAATAACTGATGAGGATTTACTGGAAAAGACATATTCTACTTTTCATTTGAATAATATGGTATTACAGGAACAATACAGAGCAAAAGATTATAAGAAATATAGTGAACTAATTACTGCTCTTCTCCTAGCAGAACAGAGAAATCAACTCCTGTTAAAAAACCATGAACTACGACCTACCGGAACAAATCTATTCCCTGAAGCGAATGCGATAATTCATAATAATTTTAATGGATGCGGCTACAGAAATGGTCGTGGTCGTGGTCGAGGTAGAGGTTGTGGAAATGGGCGCGGTAGAGGATATAATAATAACAATTTCCACCAGAAGTGGAAACATGTTAGTAATAATAGCAATAATTTCCACCCGAAGTGGAAAAATACAAATAACCACCAGAAGTGGAATAATCAAATTGAAAGATTTGATAACAGAAATAACAGTCAAGATGATGAAAATAAATGCCATAGATGCGGTATGACTGGTCATTGGTCAAGAACTTGTAGAACGCTAAACATTTGGTAAACTTATACCAAGCATCTTTCAAGAAATGTGTGGAACCAGAAACCAATTTTATATTGGATGATAATACCCCAAATAATGAGCCTATTGATATCCCCAATATGGAGATGGATGATTTTCTGTTACCCAGCACCAGTGGCAAGGAAAAATTTGAATAATTAGTCCATATATTTTGCTTAATTAATATATTGTATTTTTTTTATGTTATTATAGGTTTACTTTTGTCATTGCTGTTTAATGTACTTTTTATGCAATGTTTATTTATGAATAAATAATAATGCATCTTTCATTTCTTCAATGAAGAAAATGAATTCTTTCCCGGTATTATATGACTTCAAGGAAAATGAAGGAAATTTATGTATTGTAGATAGTGCCACCACCCATACTATTCTCAAAAAGGCAAGATATTTTAATATTCTTAAAAAGGGTGAAACTGTTGTTACCACAATATCGGGACAAATAAAAATGGTTGAAGGCTCCGAAAGAGCTAGTTATATATTACAAAGGGGAATAAAACTTATTATAAATAATGCATTATTTTCCCCAAATTCTCACAGAAATTTATTAAGTTTTAAAGATATTCACAGAAATGGATATCATATTGAAACTGTGAGTGAAGACAATAAAGAATGTCTTTATATTACAAAAATAATTCCAAGTAAGAAATGTATACTTGAAAAATTTTATACTCTTTCATGTGGCTTATACTACATATATTAATATGATTGAGGCCAATTTGACTATAAACCAGAAGTTTATAGATTCTGATACTTATAAAATTTGGCATGATCGATTGAGTCATCCTAGTTCGATAATGATGAGAAAAATTATTGAAAATTCATATGGGCATCCATTGAAGGACCAGAAGTTTCTTCAAAATAATGAATTGTTTAGTGCTACTTGTTCGCAATGAAAATTAATAATAAAGCCTTCGAGAAGTAAGGTTGGAATAGAATCGCTAGCATTTTTAGAGCGCATACAATATGATATCTGTGGACCAATTCATCCACCATGTGGACCATTTAGATATTTTATGGTTCTAATTGACGCCTCAACTTGGTGGTCACATGTATGCTTATTATCTTCACGAAATATGGCATTTGCAAGGTTACTTGCTCAAATTATAAGATTACGGGCACAGTTTTCCGATTATCCTATTAAATCAATTCGTCTTGATAATGCTGGGGAATTCACATCCAAATCATTTAATGATTATTGTATGTCGATTGAAATAAAAGTTGAACATCCTGTAGCATATGTTCATACACAAAATGGTCTAGCAGAATCATTTACTAAACGTTTGCAATTAATTGCGAGACCGCTAATTTTGTGAACAAATCTCCCTACTACAGTTTGGGGTTGTCCAATATTACATGCAGCATCTCTTATACGTTTAGGGCCAGTAAGTTATCATGATTATTCTCCATTACACATAGCTTCTGGCCATGAGCCTAGTATTTCTCATCTTAGAGTTTTTGGTTGCGCAGTATATGTGCCTATTGCTCCGCCACGAATTTATGTTTGCTATGAATCTCCTTCAATAATTAAATATTTTGAGCCATTAACTGGCGATATGTTTACTGCACGATTTGCAGATTGTCATTTTGATGAAAGCACTTTCCCAAAATTAAGGGGAGAGAATAAGAACCCAATTTTGGAAAAGAAAATAATACGGAATGCTTCATCACTTTCTCAAATGGATCCTAAATCAAATGATTCTGAACTAGAAGTTCAGAGAATAATCCATCTTCAACATTTAGCAAATCGATTGCCTGATGCACTCGCTAATCCTAAAAGAGTAACGAAATCGCATATACCAGCAGTAAATGCGTCAATTCGTATTGAGATTCCTGAAGAACAACCTACGGATAATACTCTAACACGCCTGAAGCGTGAACGACCTATTGGTTCAAAGAATAAAAATTCTAAAAAGAGGAGAATTATTGATAATGAAGATATTCCCATTGAGGATATAAATATAAATACACTTCCGGAAGAAGTGCAAGCACCTGAAGTGCAAATACCTGAAGCTATTGAAAATGAAGAAATTCAAATAAATTATATCAGTACTGAAAGAAGATGGAATCGCAATAAAATAGTTATAGACCATATTTTTTCATATAATGTTGCGATTATTATTGAAAATGAAAATGTGGATCATGAGCCAACATCTATTGAAGAATACCAAAGTAGAAATGATTGGCAACAATGAAAAGAAGCAATTCAAGCAGAGCTGAATTCTCTTGAAAAACGTAAAGTATTCGGACCAGTAGTTTGAACACCACAAAAGATGTAAAACCTGTCGGTAATAAATGGATTTTTATTAGAAAGAGAAATGAGAAAAATGAAATAATAAGATATAAAGCCAGATTAGTTGCACAAGGTTTTTCCCGAAGACCTAGGATAGACTATGAGGAGACATATTCTCCGGTGGTGGATGCAATAACTTTTAGATATCTTATTAGTTTTGCAGTGTAAGAAAATTAACAAATGCACTTGATGGATGTTGTCACAGCTTACCTTTTATGGTTCGCTTGATAATGATATTTATATGAAAATCCCTAAAGGATTAAAGTTGCCAGAAAAATATGGCAAATAAGAACTTTACTCTGTAAAGTTATAAAGATCCTTACATGGATTAAAACAATCTGGGCTCATGTGGTATAATCATCTCTGTGAATATTTATTGAAAGAAGGATATAAAAATGATCAAATTTGTCCATGTGTTTTTATAAGAAAATCAGGATCTAATTTTATTATCATCTCAATTTATATTGATGATTTGAATATTATTGGAACTCCAGAAGAGATTCCAAAAGCAGTTGATTCTTTAAAGAAAGAATTTGAGATGAAAGATCTTGGAAAAACAAAATTGTGTCTTGGTTTGCAAATTGAGCACCTTGAAAAAGGAATTTTAGTGCATCAATCAAACTACACAGAAAAGATCCTGAAACGATTTAATATGGACAAAGCACATCCATTGAGTAACCCAGTGGTTGTACGATCACTCGATGTGAAAAAGGATGTTTTTCGTCATAAAGAAAATAATGAAAACGTTCTCGGTCCTGAAGTACCGTATCTAAGCGCAATAGGTGCTTTGATGTATCTTGCTAATAACACAAGACCGGATATAGCATTCTCTGTTAATTTATTATCAAGATACAGCGCTGCACCTACAAGACGACATTGGAATGGAATTAAACATATAATGCGCTACCTTCGAGGAACTATTGATTTAGGCTTATTTTATTCACATGAATCTAAGCTTAAGTTAGTTGGATATGCGGATGCGGGTTATTTATTCGATCCACACAAAGCTCGATCTCAGACGGGCTATTTATTCACATATGGAGGAACATCTATATCTTGGCGATCAATAAAACAAACAATTACAGCTACTTCCTCAAATCATGCGGAGTTAATAGCTATTCACGAGGCAAGTCGTGAATGTGTGTGGTTGAGATCATTAATCAAACATATCCAAGAAGCATGTGAAAAAGTTACGGTCAAGGAAGGTCCGACGATAATATATGAAGATAATGCTGATTGCATTGCTCAATTGAAGGAATGGTATATTAAAGGAGACAGAACAAAGCATATTTCACCAAATTTTTTCTTCACTCATGATGTGGAAAAGAATGGTGAAATCAGTATTCAACAAATCCGCTCTTGTAACAATTTAGCAGATTTGTTTACCAAGGCTTTACCTTCCTCAACTTTCAAGAAATTGATTTACAGCATTGGAATGCGTCGTCTTAAGGATCTCCAGTTAACTCGCGAACAGAGGGAGTAAACACTGTACTCTTTTTCCCTTAACTGAGGTTTTTATCCCACAGAGTTTTTCCTTAGTAAGGTTTTTAACGAGGCAGTGTCCCATTCGCGGTAGATGACACATCAAAGGGGGATTGTTGAATTTTTAATGTATATAGGGCCCACGCCTTTAATAATTTGATGTGATATGTTTTTTACTTTTCTAACTGTCATTATTATTTGATGTAATATGTTTCTTACTTATTTACCATTTTTACCATTAGATTTCTCTATTAATTCAATTTCTTCATTTCATATATCTCAAAAATAAAAATAAAAATTTCTCTCAAATTCTCTCTTTACTTTTCCTTCTTATTATTATTAATTTTCAACTATAACAAAATTTTATGGGGGAATTAATATATATTTCGTGAATGCATGGACAACATTATGGCACGTGAGTAGGAGGGCATTATCCACGTGGTTTAGAGGCTTTTGAGATGAGAAATAGTGAATCATTATCAGACCACCTTCTTCATTTTGTTTATTTTTCACATTAACCTACTTTCTCTTTCTTTAATTAATTCCAAATTTCAAATCTTAATCACATCTTATGTACCATCAAAATCGTACCAACTGCCAACCAAAGCAGTTCCATCGCAAATTGTAATCACATTTCAGTTTCATTTTATTTGAATTTGACTATTCCATTTGATTTTCATAATAAAATCTAATATCTTTTTTCTATTTAAATTAAGCACATCACTGTATAAAAGACTTAAAAACATATCAGGAACTTAGGTTTGAACTCTAGTTTCAATGGATTTAGAATTTATAAATTTGAGAGTTTATAAAGTTGTACAATATATTTTAGTAATCATTTATTGAACTTTAATATTTAAAATTTAATTATATTATAGACTTTATAAATTATTAAAATTTAATCTCAACTTTTAAAATTTAATAGATAATTGAATTAACTGAAATATATAATTTTATCTTTCTTTAATTTTGGAGAATCTAAATACGGTTCGAACACGTTTTATCAACTATAAAAAAAAGTGTATTGTTATGTGTAGCTCTTTTTTGCATTTTTCACAAAACTTTTACTTAATTACTGATAAACTTATAAAAAACAACAAAGATTTAATTTAAACATAATAAATAGGGAAGATATACATACATATACAAATGTTTTGTTACCCTCTTCTAGTTTTTCTTTTATTATTTTATTTGTTCCGTATATGCATGGGCTGACCTAACCTTTTGTCCTTAAAATTTGGCAGCTCTAATAAACATTGAAAAAGAAACACCGTCACAATTTCAAAAATTCTTAGTTCATCGTACTAATATTTATTTTATGAGAAAATTTTAAAATACAAATTACTCTATATATATAAACTTACAAAAAAAATGTATGATATATCCGTGCAAAATATGATTAAATGTGTTATAGTGATCATATATAAATGACAATTTCGATAATACAGGTGTGTCAATATATAGACAACCTGTGGGCTGTAGCTAATTTAGACCGAAAATTGAATTTTGACATGCTGTAAAGTTACTCAGGAAAATGAATAGGATTCCATCAAATAAATTATAATATTAAGATAATATGATGGTCCTTTCGAGTAGAGGATGAGTTTATTATAATTAATTTGCACAGTTCTAGGAATAATATTCTGATGGATATGAGGTGGACATTTTAACTAAATTTCACGTGATAATGTTTTTATAATTATGGCATACATATATTGGCATAGTACTAATAAAATTACTATATGTTAAATGGATAAGTTTATAATAATGTTTTTCAGTGGATTATTGCTTTGTGATTAGTGACAAGTGATCCCATTATGCTGTGGAATCCACGCATCAACCCAATTTCAGGCAATTTGCCGACTAAGCCCTAATAACTTTTTTTGCCATTAGTACATAATTTCGAAAATAATTGAACTGGATTCAATAATAGCATATTGTCTTTTGTTCAAAAATAATTTTATTTTCTCATAAAAATATATAGGGTAAATTTCAAAAATTTGTTATATAGTTTGTCCGTTTTGCAAAAAGATTTTTATGAAATTTTTCGTTTCAAAAGTTAGTAAAAACATGCTTCCCAAAATTTTAAAACAATATTTGAAAGGGTAACCTCAGTTATTTCAATAAATTCAACATTCTTATATTTTAATTATATTATTTGTGAATTATTTATTAGGATTTGAGTAAATTTCGGAAACTTTTCATTTTGTTATGATTTTTTAAATTTATCGTCAATTTTTAATTAATATAAATATTTGTACTTCTCGAAAATTTTTAAAAATTATCACTATTGTATATTGTATTTTTATAAATAAAGTTGCAAAATTTCACTTCAAAATGGACAAGAGAACCCGTCCAAATTTGGTTTCAAAATTTTAAAAAGCGTATTTTTACTAACTTTTGAAACCACATACACCTTTTTAAAACAAAAAATTCCACAAATACCTTTTTGTAAAACGGCCAAATCACAAGACATGTTTACCCTATAATATAGAGCAAGAATTTTTTTCAAAGTGATTTCATCGGTAAATATCGAAAAATATGATACTGTAAGTCTGCAATTCAAATAAGCGTGTAATTTATTAGTGTAATACTTCTCTCGAAATTATAAACTTAATTATTTTAAAAAAATTATGTAAATACGCTTATATTATTACATAGAAAAAAAAAATTTCACCTACTCCAAATATGGATTAAACTAGGGACCTCCAAATTTTATAATTACAGTATACAACTAAACTAAAATTTCACCACAATTAGCTTAACATATATTTTGTGTTTTGAATTAGCCTAATTCCAATTTTATTTTAATATATTAAATTTCCTTGATTTATACTTTAATCAATATAAAACCATAACAAAAATATGTGAGATTAAATTTTGGATATTTATCAAGATTGGTCATAATTATTAAAATATCTACAAAATTATCATGCTTGTTAAATATTTCTTAACTTCCTCCATTTTTAATTCTATTTACACAATTATATGTTGCTTGTTCTTTTGATGTTTTTCCTTATTTTTCATTTAAAAAAAATTATTTTTGCCTCATTTAGGCTTACAATAATAACAAAGGAAAACCTCATCCCATCCCGCCCGAATGTGAACTCGAACCTGCGACACAACTTCAAGGCTCAACCACTAGACCAAGCCTTTACCACAAAACGTAACTCGATTTTCCTTATTTTTTTATTTTTCTTTTATCTCTCAAATCGTTAATGTTTTGGACATTGCCGCTTTAGAGTTTTTTGTTCATCTTATTTTTATCTTTCAAATGATATCCATTTTGACTTTTTCGACATTTTAATCCAATAGATATCCAATATATCACTGAAAATTTCGTTGTATCCATCGTTATACTGTAGCTTTATAAAATGCTACCATTGAGAACATTGCTAATTTTTTATAGGTATAATTTAGGAGTCCTCTACCTTTTAACATTGGACATTCATGTGTTATTTAACTTATTTCGATTCAATTGCGGAATTTGGGCAAATTGATTATATCGATTTGAGTTACAAGTGGACTTTCATGAGTACTTGAAAGGATTATTTTGTTGAGGATTTTTTTTGCAATTGATCTCTTACTTCGTCTCTTTTTTGTTTGTTATGTTTATGAGATCAATTAGTTATTTAACTTGTGTTTTTTCATTTACTAGACATCTTTTTGACATCTATCGGAAATCTATTGGACATCTACTAGATTTCTATTAGAATATCTAGTTTGAAGTTGATATTTAGACATTTGTAAAAGTCTATTTTAAAGTTATGATCTATTAAAAACCTATCTAGTATTTTGAATCCAAAGTCTTCTAGTTTTGCTGATTTCTATTGGACTTCTATTAGATATCTATTGAATATTTGACAGTTTAAAAAAATTTTGGAAAAAAATATCACAGTCATCGTTTCGATGATAAAAACGAGACCAACAAAAAACTGTAAAGCGGTATGTCAAAAAAATGAACGATTTAAAAGATATAATGAAAAAAAATAAAAAAATTAAGAAAAATAAAATAGTTTACGCGTGTACAAGGTGGGGAGGGTGGAGTTTTGTAAGGATGACATATTTGAAATTATTTTGCCCTTTATATGGCATTTGGCCCCAAGTATATTATGAATTAAGAAATTTTTTATAAAAGCCCCTTAAATTTTAGAAACTTCACAATTTTGGGAATCCCGCAACCTTCTAATCGGAGAAATACTTTATGTTTTAAGTTAGTTTAACAGTAAGGAATAATTTTTTCTACTCAAAGTTGTTTTTATCCTTTCTTTTTTTTAAAAATTTTCCCTCACTTAATTTATAATAATAATAATAATAAAGAAAAACCTCATCCTTTTATAAGAAATTTTAATTGAATATATTAAAAGTATAATGCCCATTATTAATTAGTAAAATAATCTATTAATTAAAAAATTACATTATTACATTTACATTAAATATAAAAAAAATATCATCTTACTCCGATGTAACTCTAACCTAAAACTTATAAAAGCCGTAGCTGCCAAGCTAGGTAGCTATAATATGTAAAACCAACATATCACACAAGTGAGTTATATAACGTCTTCTTCCTTACTAACCTACCTGAGAAACAATGTCAAAGTGAGTTATGTAACGTCTTCTCCCTTACCAACCTACCTGAGAAATAATGTCAAACACATTTATTTCATTATCCAAGGATATAATATACCAATTCACAGCTGATTTACTAATAATTCAATATAAAACACATATAGGCAATCAACATGTTTGCTTTATTTTAGTATTATTTTTGTGCCCCAGAGAACTAGTTTTTGTTTGGGTAGGAACATAATGTTGTCTTATATAATAACATCTGGTGGTTTAACTGCAGAAAAATGTTAGATAAAATTAGAGTAATTTTTATTATCTGGAAAAATTCGAACCATTTATTTCGAGATAAATGTATATGATTTTCCCACAAATATTTTCTATAACTGAAACACAACCGCATATAATCCTTTTTTTCATTATATATATATATATATATATTATACTGAGAAAGAAAAATGGTTAATATTTGTTAGGTAGGAATATTGTTCTTTTATACCGTGGAGTTAATTTTTTACATCATTCGTTATGCTTTATTCTTTTCAACTTATAAATAGCAGTACTGAATTGATAAATACTTATTTCAGTATAAATTTATATGTATGCAGTACTGATCATTAAAAGTTAATTAAACTTAATTACAAAAAAAACTTTCATTACCACATATTTTTTTATTATGCAAATATGTAAGTCAATATTTGTAGATTTGTGGGGTATATTTTATTTGGATTTTGTGAGCCTTAAGCTCTATATAAGAGCTAATATTTGTATGTTAAATGTAAGAAGTATTTATAAAAATATAAAGTTTTGTGGGTTGTATTTTTAGAGCTGTGTATTTTAAGTTTTGCCATTTTATTAAGTTAAGTCCTTTCTCAATCCAACAAAGTGGTACCAGAGCCTTTTGAAACCCGATCCTCTTCCCAAGAAATTTTTCGAGTGAAAAAAGTCGACTTTGAGAAATTTCAAGCGTTACAGCAATCCAGAAGTGTCGCAATAAGACTGTCAGAAGCGTTGCTAAAATCTGCAGAAACTATTGCAGTACGTATTTTGTGTTGCCAGAGATCCAGAAGCGTTGCAACAGCACCTGTACGAAATAAAAATCAAGTTCTTTGTAAAGTCTCTACAAAAATGAATACCAACAATATTCCCTTCAATTTTCCTCAACTTACCAAAATCAATTACAAAAATTGGTGCATTAAAATGAAGGCAATTCTTGGAGCCTAAGATGTTTGGGATATTGTCGAAAAAGGTTACGAAGTCCCAGCTGAAAATGCACAACTGTCTCAAGCAGAGAAAGACAGTTTGCACAAGAATCGAAGAAACGACCAGAAGGCACTTAGTCTAATCCATCAAGGATTAGATGATGTAATGTTTGAGAAAGTGGCAGAAGTAGCCACTTCCAAGAAAGCATGGGACATACTGCGAGTTTCTCTTCAAGGAGCAGAAAAAGTTCAAAAGGTTCGACTACAAATGTTAAGGGGAGAATTTAAGATGATGAGAATGAACGAGACAGAAGGAATTGCAGATTATTCCTCACGAGTAAAATCTGTCGTTAATCAAATGCGGCAGTACGGAGAAAAACTCGATGAATCAAGAACCATTGAAAAAATTCTACGATCACTACTACCGAAGTTTGACTATATAGTAGTGGCCACTAAGAATCGCGTGACACAAGTGCAATGACCGTTGATGAACTTGTTGGCTCATTGCAAGCACGTGAGGAAAGACTAAATAGACAGAAAGATGAGTCTATTGAACAAGTCCTAGCAGCAAAGGCTTTGTTAAAAGAAGGTGAAAATAGCCGAGCTGGGAGTCAATTCAGAAGAGGACGCGGTAGAGGCCACGGAGGAAATGGAAGAGGACGTGGCAGAAACAAAAATAATAATGGAGATAATCATTCCACACGAGGCAGAGGTCGTGGACGTGGACGAGGACGAGGAAGAGGAGACTGGAGACAAAACGACGGACAAGATAAGTTCAATGTTCAATTCTATAATTGCTCGAGATTTGGCCACTACGCAACAGAGTGCCAGAGCCTACCAAACCAAGTAGAGGAGACAGCTAATAACATCTAAGATGAGGAGGTGATCGACACGGTTTTACTAACCCGTGAAGGTGACCATAGTCAAGAAAACAACATTTGGTATCTTGACAACGGAGTGAGTAATCACATGTGCGGCGATGATAAGATGTTTGTAGAACTGGACAAGTCCTTCAGTGGAAATGTCGTCTTCGGAGATTCGTCAAAAGTTCCTATTCGAGGCAAAGGAACTATTCTCATTCGTTTAAAGAATGGAGAGCACCAGTTCATCAGCAATGTCTACTATGTTCCAAACATGAAAAGTAATTAAGTTTGGGATAGCTGTTGGAGCAAAATTATCAAGTTCACATGGTGAACAGAAAGTTGGTGCTTATGTCGAAGAGTCGGATGTTCACTCTAAACATTAAGACGGATGTGGCCAAGTGTTTGAAAACTTGTGTGAAGGATTCCCATTGGCTTTGGCATTTACGATTTGGGCATCTAAATTTTGGAGGACTGAAATTGTTAAACCAGAAGAAGATGGTGCATGGTCTTCCCCCGATTGACAAACCCCATCAGCTTTGTGAAGGATGTCTTGTTGGAAAACAATCAAGAGCTAGTTTTCCAAAGGAGTCCATGTCAAGGGCAAAGGCGCCGCTTGAACTCATCCATGCAGATGTTTGCGAACCGATGACACCAACATCATTGGGAGGTAATAAATATTTCTTACTATTCATTGACGACTATAGCTTAAAAACGTGGGTGTATCTTCTAAAGGAGAAATCAGAAGTTTTTAGAGCATTCCAAAAGTTCAAGGCGCTCGTCGAGAAAGAAAGTGGCTATTACATCAAAGCCCTGAGATCTGATAGAGGGGGAGAGTTTACATCAAATGAATTTAAAAGATTCTGTGAGTATTATGGAATCTGCCATTTCCTATCAGTCCCGAGATTACCACAATAAAATGGTGTCGTTGAATAAAAGAATTTTATGGTGATAGATATGGTGAGAAGTATGCTGAAAAGCAAGAATTTGCCCAAGGAGTTGTGGGCAGAGGCTGTCGATTGAGCTGTTTACATCTCAAACCGATCCCCAACAACAAGTGTGCCAGATATGACACCCCAAGAAGCGTGGAGTGGGAAAAAGCCAAATATCTCTCATTTCCGTATTTTTAGGAGTGTTGCACATATTCATGTTGCTGATGAAGAAAGGAGAAAGTTAGATGATCAAAGTAAAAAATACTTGTTCATGGGATACTCAGAATATTCTAAAGGATATAAGATGTTCGATCCTCATATGGGAAAGACGATTATCACCAGAGATGTCACCATTGACGAAGAAGCAGTTTGGGATTGGAACAATGAAAAGAAAAATAACAGTTTTTATCCTTTCACCATAGATGAAAACAATAAGCATGATATGGAGGAGCCCGCCACAACATCAACGTCATATAGTCCCATTCCAATTACATCTCCAGGACAAGATGATGATGAAAGTCAAAGTCTAAGAGAAAGACCTAGAAAATTTTATCTTGTTGAAGATCTTTACGTTGTGACTAGAGAGCTCAATGAAGAATTAACTCTTTACTGTCATCTTATTGGTAGTGAGCCTATTGATGCTGAAAAAGCAATGAAAGATGAGAAATGGAGAAAAGCCATAAAGGAGGAGATCAGATCAATTGAGAAGAACAAGACGCGGGAGTTAACAAAACTTCCAGCTGATAAAAAGCCCATTGGTTCAAATGGGTCTTTAAAGCAAAGAAGGATGCGAATGGAAAAATTATACGACACAAGGCAAGACTCGTTGCAAAAGGATATAGTCAAAAGCCTGGTATTGACTATGATGAAGTTTTTGCACCGGTTGCTAGAATGGAGACGATCAGATTAGTGATTTTAGTTGCTGCCCAAAATGGCTGGAATATCCACCAAATGGATCTGAAGTCAGCATTTCTCAATGGATATTTGGAGGAGGAAATCTATATCCAACAACCGACGGGTTACATCGTCAAAGGCCATGAGGAAAAAGTGCTTAAGCTGAAGAAGGCACTTTACGGGCTCAAGCAAGCACCAAGAGCATGGAACAGTCGCATTGACAAATATTTTTAAGAAAATGGATTTGTCAAGTGCCCACATGAGTATGCCTCATACGTGAAAGTGGAAGATGGAGATATGTTGCTTGTTTGCTTGTATGTGGATGATCTCATTTTCACCGGAAATAATCCTCAAATGTTTGAAGATTTCAAGAGGATGATGACTCAGGAATTTGAGATGACCGACACTGGTATGATGTCATTTTATCTCAGCACTGAAGTGGAGCAGAATGATGATGGCATCTTTATTAGTCAAAGTGACTTTGCTAAGGAGATCTTGAAGAAATTCAAGATGGAGAATTGCAATCCTGTTAGCACTCCGGTCGAATGCAGCCTAAAATTGACCAAGGATGAGGATGGAATTAGCGTGAACCAGACAAATTTTCGAAGTCTGATCGGGAGTCTCAGATACCTAACATGCACAAGGCCCGACATTCTTTATGTGGTTGGGCTAGTCAGTAGATACATGGAAGAACCGAAGGAGTCTCATTAGAATGCATCAAAAAGAATACTCCACTATGTCAAAGGTACAACTAATTTTGGACTTCGATATTCAAAATCTGATGAGTTCAAATTAGTTGGTTATAGCGACAGTGATTGGGCTGGTGATAAAAATGATCGAAAAAGTACTAGCGGATTTGTATTTTTTCTTGGTGAAACGGCATTCACATGGAGTTTGAAAAAGCAACCTATCATCACATTGTCAACATGTGAAGCTGAATATGTTGCTGCAACATCATGTGTGTGTCACGCAATATGGCTGAGAATACTGTTAAAGGAACTTCGATTGGCACAACATGGTCCAACTAATATTTTTATCGATAACAAGTCGGCATTGGCGTTGGCAAAAAATCCAGTCTTCCATGACTGAAGTAAGCATATTGATACTAGGTATCATTTTATCAGAGAGTTTGAGCAAAAGGAAGTCACATTAAAGTACGTGAAAACACAAGATGAAGTTGCTGATATTTTCACGAAGCCACTGAAGTTTGAGGTATTTAATTGATTGCGAGCGTTGTTGGGAATAACAGAAAATTAAGTTTAAGGGGGTGTAACGCCCCCCTATAGGGAGTGCCACAGTAACTATAAACACCCAATGAACAACTCTACTCCACAATATAAAGTTCAATACTTATAGATTACAATATGTACAAATACCAATATAATGTTTCCAACTCCAAATTATTTCTCAATGCTAATTATTCTCCAAATATTTCTCAATACCACTTTATATTTCTCACACTATCTAGTACATGCCATTATTCTACAAACCATAATATTACATTAAATTACAAATCCACCTCGAGTTTTTCTTTATTTGCTCTTCAAGTTGATCCACTTATTCCACTTTGGTCCAAGCTATCTACAAGTTCTCCACCTACGTGTATAAAAAAAACTACACGCTAAGCAATTTGCTTAGTGGTGTCCATAAAAGAAATAAAATAACTTTGAACATTTTTAACACTTTAAAATAGAAACCAAGATTGTTCATTAGTCAAAAATAAATTAACCAACTTTGTGGAACCAAATCACAAAACTTATATAGTAGTCCTTTCAAAGTACAATCAAATTTGTATTCAATTTTTCCAAACACTTTAACCACATATTGCCCAAAGTAAACAAGTCCTGAATAACGGTAAAATGGATACGGGAGCGGACAAGCCCGAAGCCGAAGCTTCAAAATCAATATATCGGTCAAGCCCGAAGCCGAAGCTTCAAAATCAACATATCGGTCAAGCCCGAAGCCGAAGCTTCAATATCAATATATCGGTCAAGCCCGAAGCCGAAGCTTCAATATCAATATATATATATATATATATATATATATATATATATATATGTATGTATATCATAATATCGGCCAAAGCCCGAAGCCAAAGCTTCAATTGTTTGTACAGTACTGTACCCCCTTTATTGGCGCCAATCTACCCTGACCCGTATTCTACTCGTTTAATAAGGGCAATAAATCAAAGTAACATCTTAAAAATTCCAGTATAAACCATCAATCATAATTCAACATAACTTCAGTAATTAAGAAATCCAAATCCCAAATTTTTAAGCATCAAACTTCAATTAAAACTCAATAAAATCAATATTCATACTTTCCAGAATTTTTCTAGGTTTCGTAACCTGACTTCCCCTGCATTTTTCACACTTAAAACATCATCCAATCGAAGAACTTTCTTCTAAACATAATTAGACACATGTCTCAGCTTTCCAAAGCCACTAGAATCATAGAAATTCAAATTTTATAACCAAGGTTATGATCAAAATACTAAACAGTGTATCAAGCTGAGATTTTCCGAAAACAGATTTCGTGACTCAACTTCAAACGAAAATTTCACATTGAAAACGAACGAAATTCAATAAGGTTTCTTCCGAACATATATTCCTTACTTTCTGTAGATATCAATAAAATCAAGAATCGTTCAAATCGGATTTATATAACGACAGAAAACATTAAAACAAAACAGGTATACAATCTGGAAAATTTTTCGAAAAACCGAGAAATCGAAATTCGAGACACAAACCTTTTTCTATGCTCTTTCTAGCTCTCTTCTACCTCTTTTGCCTTTGATTTGCTTGTACTAGCTTCCTCTACAACAACCATATATAATTCTATCAAGATATTGTATAAATAAGCTTCCTAATACCATAAATATGCTTAATCTACCATGAATTCTACTAATTAAGCTTTAATTTCACCAAAAATCACTCACCTCAAACTCGGATTACTATTCATCCGAATCTTAATATCTGAAATCCTCCTCTCTTGTCTTGATTCACTGAAATTGATGATGATAGAGGGCTTAAGGATCGATTTCTAACAAGAATTCGAAGTTGAATCGAAAAGATCGGAAGTTTTTAGGTTATGGAAAATTTTGGAATTTTTATGAAGATGGAGTAGGAGTTAATGATAATGGAGGAGAAGAAGAAGTATCTCACTATATGATTTTATTTTTTATTTTTCAATTTTTAATATTGCCCTTAGATAAATAATTAAATGCCAAATTCATCCCTCTTACTTAATTAGCTCTTATTTCCTCATGCCTTATATCCAATAACAATAATAATAACTACAAAAATAATTTTCATGATATTTTAATACCATATTAATTTATTATAAGTAAATTTTTGGAAATTTCGGTTCGTGGGGAGTGTTAAAAGTTAATTAAACTTAATTAAAAAAAAATCTCTTCATTACCACGTGTTTTTGATCATGCAATTATGTAAGTCAATATTTGTGGCTATAGCAAATATTATAGTTAAAATATTAGATTTGTGGAGTATATTTTATTTGGATGTTGTGAGCCTTAAGAGCTAATATTTGTATGTTAAATGTAAGAGTAGTATTTATAAAAATATAAAGTTTTATTTATAAAAATATAAAGTTTTGTGGGTTGTATTTTTAGAGCTTTTTATATTAAGTTTTACCATTTTATTAAGTCATTTCTCAATCCAACACTAATAAGTGCTAATAAATAATGAACTAAATAGATTATAAGTTGAAAACAACATAGCCTATTGCGGTGATGGAGGAATATGGTGGGGCAAATGTCCACTCAATGAAATATTTTTATTATGAATATAGATTTTTTTCAATCTGTAGTTGCTAAAACTAACATTGTCTCTCTAATAGAATTTTATCCATAGACTGGGCAAGTCCTAATAACGCCTCCATCATATGCGTTGGTCCTTTTTATTCCTGCTGAATGAGCAACATTTTGATAGTGTTATTTTGGAAATTGATTCCATGAATAATGTGCATTAATTTTTTTTCTTTCTATATCCTCTTTATGGAGTTAGCTATTCATGATTTGATTAATGCTAATTCGAGATATCAATTCTATTCATTTAAGAATATGTACGAACTGGTTTCAAAATTTTACAATGTAATAATTCATAGTATGTGTATAATTAAATCAGCTACTTTTGTGATAAATTAAGCTGGCATTACAACATGTTGACCATGAAAAACGTATCAGAGTGAAAATTTGTTAGGATGCAAATCATCGGCTCAAATATATATATATTGATGATTCACTAATTTCGAAAAATAACTTCAATTTGAGTTATTTATTTCATTCTAAATTGAGAGAATATATTACACATTTGTCAAAATGAACTTCAAAATAAATTTACAAATATGTTGTTACTTAATTAAAGAGCTTCAAAAATTAATTTGACTTGTTTTAAAGAGGTTGATTGATTTTATGCAAGTCAAATTAATAAATTTCTGTGTATGATTGCGGTTGGTAATAGGCTAATGGCAATAGCATGCTACCAGGCTTCTAAAGTGGGGAAATTATAATGAGGACCCGGCACCCTGCAGCAAGGAAGTCAGCGCCGGTGGAGGACTTCACCGCCGGTCTATGTCATACGAATATTCTTGAGGACGCCGTCGTTTTCGAGAAAGGAAAGAAACCCGTAAAGCCCCGTTTCATTACCACCGTTAATTATCATCTGAGCCTCCGCCTTGAAAGTGCAAATTAATCAAATGGACATTTTTCAAATCTCCAAGTTGCAATTAATTGATGGATTCCGATATTTTTAAATATGACATGGTCAGGCTAGGTTGTTTCAAGTAGTAAGCGGCTTGGTATTCAGGCTCGTTTTTACATTTTTTAGGATCTATGGACGGGATAAAAATTGAGACCCTATTAATGAGTGAAAATTTTAAAATAAAATATACGATATTGCATTTCTATTTAATAAGATATGAAACAAAGACATCAAATTTCAAATTATAAATAGAATATTATAAGCAGAAAATAAAGGGATTGGAGTATGAAATTTGGAGAATAATAGCAACGGTAAGGAGGATTAATGCCCTTGATTTTTTATTTTCAATTTTGGAAGTGAACAAACTAAAGAAAATTCAAAGAAAAAGAAACGATAAGAGATAATGATGGTGATTATGGAGATCGGAGAAGTTAATGAGATAAGAGTTAATTCAATAATTAATACTTATTTTAATTTAATAATTCAAACAAAGCTAATCGATAACTAACTAATTACTTTAGATTTAATAGTATTTTATTTTTAATATTTTTTTTGTCAAAAGAAGGATTTAATTAACTTAAACTCTAATTAAATAAAAATAGCTTAATAATCACTAAAAATGGGCCCCTTATTTCGCTGGCCCCCCGGTCGTCGCCCCTATTGCCCTAGCCCAGGGACGGTCCTGTTGGTATCGCTTAATCAAGGTCCCGAGTTTGAGTCCTAGTGAATGCAGAAAATTCTTGGGAGACTCACCCACCACAGCCAAGTGCACGACTTGGGTCGGATCTGGATGTAGTCGGAGCAAAGCTCTGATGAACCGGATGGACAATAAAAAAAAGGCTAAGTCGGATATGGTTCTGGATTTTAATTTGGGCTTTTTATGAAAATGTACCAAAAATAAAGTTTCCTTTCTTGCTACTATTCACATTTTTTTAATTTTTTTATTTTATTTTACCATTATCTCTCATATCGTTCATTTTTTTACATGCCGCTTTAGAATTTTTTTTCGTCTCATTTTTATCTTCAAAATACCATCCATTGTGATATACTTTTTCAAAACTTTTTTTTCAATTGTTCGACATATGGTAGAACATGGTAGGAACTTTATCTCATTGAATGTGTATTCAATCCACTAAGTTTATGTTTGTAACAAGTCTCTACATTATTTTATAAATTTGCTGACATTCTACCAGGTATCTACCAGTTTCTTGCCAGATTCATTCAAAAACTTTTTTACAATTGTTCAATAACTGATAGGAACATGGTAGGAACCTTATATTTCATTGGAGGTTTGTTCAATCCACCAAATTTATGTTTGTAACAGGTTTCGATATTATTTCATAAATTTACTAGCATTCTATCAGGTATCTACCAGTTTCCTACCAGATTCATTCAATTTTTTTTTTACAATTGTTCAATATCTGGTATGAACCTTATATTTCATTGGAAGTTTGTTCAATCCACCAAGTTTTTGTTTATAATAGGTTTCTACATTATTTCATGAATTTACTAACATTCTATCAGGTATCTACCAGTTTCCTACCAGATTCATTCAAAAACTTTTTTACAATTATTCAATATCTGATAGGAACATGGTAGGAACCTTATATTTCATTGGAAGTTTGTTCAATCCGCCAAATTTATGCTTGTATCAGGTTTCGACATTATTTCATGAATTTACTAGCATTCTATCAGGTATCTACCAGTTTCCTACCAGATTCATTCAAAACTTTTTTTACAATTGTTCAATATCTGGTATGAACCTTATTTTTTATTGAAAGTTTGTTCAATCCACCGAGTTTATGTTTATAACAGGTTTCTACATTATTTCATAAATTTACTAGCATTCTATCAGGTATCTACCAGTTTCCTACCAGATTCATTCACAAACTTTTTTACAATTGTTCAATATCTGGTATGAACCTTATATTTCATTGGAAATTTGTTTAATCCACCAAGTTTATGTTTGTAACAGTTTCTACATTATTTCATAAATTTACCAGCATTCTACCAGATATCTACTAGTTTCTTACTAGTTTCCTACCAGATTCATTCAAAAACTTTTTTTATAATTGTTCAATATTTGGTAGGAACCTTATATTACTGAAAGTTTGTTCAATCCACCAAGTTTATGTTTGTAACAGGTTTCTACATTATTTCATAAATTTACAAGTATTCTACCAGGTATCTACCAATTTCCTACCAGATTCATTCAAAAACTTTTTTTACAATTGTTTAATATCTGGTAGGAACCTTATATTACTGAAAGTTTGTTCAATCCATCAAGTTTATGTTTGCAATAGGTTTCTATATTATTTCATGAATTTACTAGCATTCTATCAGGTATCTACCATTTTCCTTCCAGATTCATTCAAAACCTTTTTTTACAATTGTTCAATATCTGATAGGAACCCGATATCTACTAGTTACGATATCGAACAGTCGAAAAAAAAGTTTCAAAAAAGTATATCACATTGATGGCGTTTCGAAGATAAAAATGAGACGAACAAAATATTCTAAAGCGGCATATAAAAAAATAAACGGTTTGAAAGATAATGCCAAAATAAGATAAAAAAATTCAAAAAATGCGTAGTATGTGAACAGTAACGTAAATAATGGAGCATATTTCTTATAATAGAAACTTAAAATTGATTAAAGAGTGAAGAAAATAAAAAAAAATATAAATATAAATATAAAATATAAATATTGTATTTTTAACCATTTCCGTTTTAATTACCCACCATTTTTGTTAATGTTTATCATTTTGTTATATTTGAAGATTTGGCTGAAATCAATTAGATGCTTTTACCAAATGGGTGACGCAGATTGGTGGGTGCTTCTGAAACTACAATAAAGTAATTGACACGTTTTATATTTTATAAGGTTGCCAATTTCCAGTTGAAGTTCCGCGTTCTCCGCATTTTAATTGAGTTTTGGCTCGATTGGCATTACTCATTTAGCTGTTTTTAAATAGTACAGTATATTTTAGCTTTTAATAATATATTTTAATTTTTAATAATATATTTTAATTTTTTATATTAATTAATTAAAATTTATTTAATTTATTTTTTTAAAAATTAAATTTATAATTTTTAAAAGAATCTTAAAAATAGAGCTTTTTAAAAAAATTATAAAAATTTATAGTCAAACTGACGTTAACTTATGTGTGATTGCAGCTGGTAAAATATGGGTCCTATAAATTATCCCACCAAATAGTGTACCTGTTTCGTTGGACTGGGCCGGGTCGGGTCAGGATCATGCTGGACATCTAAGTTTGATCTGACTCATACATTAAAACTTCAGGCTTTAGCTGGGCTTAAGAAGTCATTTTCATGTCCGGTCCAAACCCCATATAAAGTTTTTATTTTAAATTTTTTCGTGCTAAAACATAAATTTTATATAAATACGTCGAAATCCTACTTTAAAAATTGTTACCTGAACAATTTAATAAATAATAAGAGATATTGTAAAAATTCAATATTAAAAACCAAAACAATTATTATATATAATATTAGATATCTAATAAATATAATTACTATACGTTGGATCGGCCTTAGACCGGATTTTATAAGAAAATAAGTGTCCAAATCCGACCCAATTGAATGGATACACTTTCTTTCTTTTTCTTACAATACAAATTTTTTACAAATATGTTTTGTTATAGTGTCATGTTGAAAATAAGTAAAATAAAATAGTAATAATAAAAACCTTAGGAAATGAATCATTTGCAGTTGCAAGTGAGCTTTAAAGATTAGAGTTATTCATTGATTTTTTCAAATAAAAATTAACTAAGACATATTTAAAAAATAATCAGAGTCATTCATTTTAAAATGGATAATCATGATCACAATTGAGTTTAAAGTTAGAAATCTCAGCTACAAAACTTATTTAGACGTGGTTACTCTTTTTCACTAGTCTTTTTGCATTATTGGATCAAACTTGAGACTCTTAATCCATTACCAATAAAAGATAAAGTAATAGTGGGAAAGATTTTCTAAAAATAACTTTAGAGTGAAGTTAGAGAGATATAGTTAGGGTGAGTAAGTGATATGTGTATTGAATCCTAACCTTCTAAAATTGTTTGAATGTCAACCACACAAAGGCTAATTGAACATTTTAAAACTACGTGGCTAATCAATTTTTTAACGCGTCGATCTTAAATGACATGGAAATTGCGGTTTCGTTAAAAAAATTGACTATTTGAGTAACAAAATTAATATCACATTAAGGATCCAAATATTTACGAGTATATTAGAGTAACCAAGTGGTTTGGAGATGTCTCACTAATAGTGTTTCCAAACTTGATGTTTATATGTCATCTTAAATTAATCACAGGAAGATTCTTAACTATCAATATTAAACCTCGGTCACATATAAGTGGCTTAAGTTGAAATATTTCTTATATTTCTAGTTAAAGTGATTAGTAAAAAGAAATATAAAGAGTTGCAAATTATGAACATTGAGAAGAAAATTATTTTTGATATATGTAAAGTGTTTAATCCCACCATGGTTGAGAACAAAAGGAGAATGGTGCATTAAGTAGTGAAGGAATTACAAATGATCAAATACCAATGAAATTGACAACAAGATAAGCTCTTATTCAAACTTGACAATTGTAAACAATGAGAAAGGAAACTTAAATTGATATGATATGAATAATCAAACAGTATAATGTGGGTTAACATCAATGTCTAATCCCTTCAATTTTGCAAATGACTCTACTCTTCCTTTCAGTGTGTGAAGCTCCCTCAATCTGCATATTAATGTTTATTTCATATTTCAAATTACTATAATCAATTAAATTAAAAATGGATTAATAACTAATTAAATCTTAACCTTGCAATCTCAGCTCGTCTTCTAGCTTCTTCTGCCATAATACTAATGTCTCTAAAAGTATGCTTATCTTTTGCTTCGGTTGACTGCAGTCCATGTAGTGTTCGCTGCTCCGTGGCCCACGCCGCTTCCCTCGCCTCCTTTCCAAAGTCTTTCTGTGTCGTCATTGCCGTCTGAAATAACAACTATACCATAATTATACCATTCTTATACCATTGCTAGACTAATGTCCCCAATAAGAATTGGCTTACTCTTTTGTTATAAACCAAGCCCCAAGCTTTCCCACTTAATGCATATCTTACACCAAACTTTATAGGATCGAGGAACATATATGTCACAATATTGTAAATCCATATCACTCCACACCATTTCCACCCGATTTTATTAAGCCCGGCGAAACCCCATGATGCAGTTGCCGATATAACCGTTGCAACCTTGAAAAAAATCTCGAATTTGTTAATTTCACACTTCGTACTTTATTTAGAAATTGATTCACTATATGTGAGTTTTTGTTTACCAATTGAGCGATAATAAAGGCGATGATGAGAAGAGAACCGGGCCTTTCTGTGAATGACCAGCTTCGAGATCGAGTTACGAAGATTAATGCCTGACTGATTGTGCTAACTTGGAGATAAACCGCTGATGCTAACTGTCCATTTAGTTCCTTTGCTACATGTTTATCTGTGATATTGTAATTGCTCTTTTCGAGGCTATGCACATGAAAATGTTTCTAAAAAAACGAAAGCCGTTATTAGAACAAGCTAAGTCCATTTCGCGATTCATGTAAGTTTTGTGTGTATATTACCGTGAAAAAATCTGTCTCGTAAACTCCCCAAAAGAAGACAACTGTCATTATAGCAAGATATCCGCCTATAACTACCCCAGTCGCAAAAATTTCGCTTAGTTTCCAGCTATCGGGAATAGGAGATGGCTTAACTCTGTCTTTTGATATTGTCATTATAGTTCCTTCAATTGCAAATAAATTTAAAAACAAATGTCATCGAAATGTTCTTAGCGATTTGCGAATCGATATATGTAATGCAACAATGTAGCAAAGCTTACCATCATTTAGAATCGCGATAATAAGAACCATAAAAGGCGGGAAATTGAACTTCCAGAAACAAGTAAGCAACATAAATCCCAACTGTTTAACAAATCGAGTTTAATCAGATTTTAAAGTTTGCTTTTCGGTTAAATAATAATAAGAAAAACCTGGGACTTACCACAATACGTATGGTGATGGACACAGCATAGATCTGCAAAAACCGAACCAAAATATGTCAAAGTTATTTTTCTCGAAATACGAGAATGTAACAAAATGCGTGTCTTACAGTGTAGTTTTTCATTCTCTGGAAGATAGCACGGCTCGTTAAAACCGCACTAATGATAACACTTAAACCAGGCTCAGTTAGAACAATATCCGAAGCACCACGAGCCGCATCAGTAGAATCGGCTACAGCGATACCAATATCGGCTATCTTCAATGCGGGTGCATCGTTAACTCCATCTCCTGTCATTCCTACTATATGATTTCGAGCTTGGAGCCGCTTCACAATCTCAAATTTATGCTCTGTAAACAAAGGTATAGGTAAGGTATAAGTAAGTAATAGAATGCAAGTTTGATGGAATAAGAGTAGTATTGAAGATAATTACCGGGGAAAACTCCGGCAAAACCATCGGCATTTTCGATGAGCTCATCGATCGATAATACTCCGATAGATCCGTCCTTGTTTTCGCCGAGCAAAGAGGAAGATGGATACATGTTGGAACCCATTCCGAGCCTTCTACCGGTTTCTTTTGCAATGGCAAGTTGATCACCGGTAATCATTTTGACACCTACACCGAGATCTAGAGCTCTTCTGATAGTTTCGGCGCTATCATGGCGAGGTGGGTCAAAAAGAGGGAGAACCGCAACAAATTCCCAAGGACCTCCGGGACTTTCCTTAGTACTGGCAGGTACCTCCTGTTAAAAAAGTATCAACTCATTCAAAATTCAAGTATTTAAACAACAAATTCACGGAGCGCTAAATGAACTATACCTGTTGAGCAACTGCAAGGGATCGAAGTCCTCGCTCAGCAAATTTATCGATTATCGAATGCACTTTTTTCTCGATATCCGATTTATTGTATGCCAAGTTAAGAATCTAAAAAGACAGAAAAATTTAAGCCCATGTCCTAAAGTAATAAAAAAAAGTCGAAAAATAAATTCGCTATACCTGTTCTGGTGCTCCTTTGCTCACTCTATGCATTTTTCCCGCGCTATCTATGTAAGTAAGAGCAGTCCTCTTATCGGTAGGGTTGAATGGAAGGAAATGAACTTCGGCGATTCCAGCTCGAGCCTACTTATAGACCAAGATCAATAGAAATGCTGAAAACCGAAGATAATTTTCGTGATTGACATACAATTCGGAATATGCAATACCTCTTTAGGATCAGCCAACATAGCAACAATAGCTGCATCAATAGCGTCTTGATTTTCCAATCTCGAGGCTCTTGCAGCCATAAGTACTACCATGTCCTTGTCAACGCCCTTTGCGAAAACCTCAATTAGAGTCTTGTCAACTGTAAGTTTGTTAAGTGTCAAAGTCCCGGTTTTATCGCTACAAAGTACATCCATCCCAGCCATTTCCTCAATTGCTGTCATTCTCTTTGTTATAGCACCCTACACCGAAAAATCCATATAAGTTTTTTTTTCGGTAAAAAGGCATCGAAATACAATTGATATGTACCTGCTGTGAAAGGCGATGAGAACCGATTGCCATGGTTACAGAAAGCACAGTTGGCATAGCAATAGGGATACCACCGATGAGTAAAACTAACAGGTTGTCGATTCCAACTCGGTATTTTCTTCCTTGAGCTCCGTAAATTACGATAATCTCAATTAACATTCCAATGGCTATCGAGCAAATGCAGAAGTTTCCGATCGCTGTTAAGACCTTCTGAAAATGGCCAACGTGTGTCGTGTTTTCGACAAGATGAGCTGCCTTTCCGAAGAAAGTATGGACTCCTGTTGCAATAACAATAGCCTCGATTTCGCCTTGCTTGCATGTTGAGCCGGAGTAAACTCCCTCTCCGGGATGTTTAGTCACCGGAAGTGACTCTCCGGTAAGAGCAGACTGTAAAAAACACACATTGGACAAAAAAAACTTAAATCTTCAAATGAGCTAAACTGGCCAATCAGCCTGAACTTGGTGCAACCATAGTTATCAAAATCATATTTCGCGATTCGAATCAAACGATTCGATTCACCCCTAAATAGATTCGAATCTATGAGGGTGAACTGAAATGTGCTTTGAATCGGTACAAAATCATAGGAATCGATAGTGAATCGCCTGAATCTATCGATTCAGCCCGATTCGCTAGATTCACTAACTGAAAGTAAAAAAAAGTTGACCTGATCGATTTTTAAAGGATCGCCTTCGAGTAATCGAGCATCAGCAGGAATAATGTCTCCTAATTTGATACTAACAATATCTCCAGGTACTAATACAGCAGCATCAACCTCTCCCCAAACCCTATCCCGCAAAACCTATCAATAAGAACAAGTTACAACTCATATAAACACCGAATTATCGGGCTAAATTGATAATACCTTAGCTTTAGGAGCAAGGCGAGCCATAAGAGCAGCAGCAGCATTTCCAGCATTGTTTTCTTCTATAAAGCTGATGGTTGAATTGATAATGAGAAGTGCCATAATTCCAACAAAATCATGGAAATCAACTCCTTCTCCCTGGAAAGTTAATTTGCAGCATATAAACTTCAATTGAATGAAAAGTCAAAAGATAAAAAGAAGAAGCATACGCCGCCATGAGCAAGAGCAAGAGCCATAAGAGCTGCAGCTTCCATAACCCAGGAAAGGGGATTCCACATAAAACCCAAGAATTTCAGTACTTTGCTTTCCTGAAATGTGTTGTTGAATGAAATAAGCAATATAAAATTTGGGATATAATATCATTTTTTGGCATTCAAAGAAGGAAACCTTTTTCTCTTCAAGTTTGTTGTAGCCGAAGAGAGATAAACGCTGTAGAACCTCATCAGAAGTGAGACCAGTGTTGGTGCATTTCAACTTATCGAATACTTCTTCTATTGGGATGCTCTCCTGCCATCATTCAAATATTCATTCCCACGTCACACATTATATACACATTCACACGATGATTTTGTCTGAATTGTGATATAGATGAGTATGCGCTCATTTAGTTAATCTATGTCATTTATTGCAAAAAAAAACGTATTCTGGGACCTCAATTTTACATTCCTTTTGTTATAAGACTAAATTTTAATTTCATAAAAGTTTTTTAACTTTGTTTTTTTGTTTTTTAGAATTTAAACTCTGGTCTCCATATATTTTATAAAGGCTAGTGAAACATTGTATTGGTAGTTTCATTATTGATTTTTCGAATGATATCCCATTCGAACCCTATCTTGAAATTTTATCACCTAAAGTGATTAGCTTTTACATATACTGATACCCAACTTTTTTGCAGGTTGTTTTTATGACACATATCTTTAGTATTAACATAAAAAAAAATGTTCCGCTTAGCAACAATAAACAAAATTTATTACAAAATTGTCGCTATATGTATATTGTTCAACCTTATATAAGCCATCTTAAAATGTATAGTTTGATCTTTAACAGACAATTTTTCTGAGAAAAAAGGCAAAAAAGAACGAACCAGGTCAACAGTTTCCTTGCTAATGGCCTCAAGGGCAATTGCTGTCTTGTCCATTGCTGCAATCCTCCCACCTCAATAACTCTGCGTATTAATTTAAATAAACCTTTTCTCAAATTACTTGAAAATTATATAAAGTCTTCTAATTGACTGAGCTACCAAAGCTTATAAAAAGTTTTAATATGTATGCAATCTTGCCTGATCATCATTATCAATAGGCCCCGCCTCATAATTTGGTGCCCTAATCAAAATAACACTAAAAGTAATAAAATGAGGCCCTAATAAAAAGATATTACAATAAATACTTGTAAAATATATGAATTGAACTTCAAGTGAACTACTAATTGATCTATTAATTTTTAATGTTTATATTTATCTTGTGGCCGAGGCTTGGTTTAGTGGTTGAGCCTTGAAGCTGTGATCCTAGAGGTCGCAGGTTTGAGTCCACACAAGGGCAGGGTGGGATAAAGTTTTCCTTTGTTATTATTATAACCCGAAGCAAACATTTAAAAAAATGTTTATATTTATCTTTTTAATAATAATAACTAAAATTTTAAACGAAAATATATTTTTGGGCCCCTTTTAGCCATAGGCACTGGGCGGTTGCACTCCCCCCGCCACCCCTCAGGGCCGAGCCTGAATACCAAATAAAATTCTATATCTCCTCATTGTTACATGAGATTACTCACCAAATCTGTGAATGAGGTTTCTTATTTGTCATGCAGAAGGAGATTAGGAGAAAAGAGAGTATAATTAATGGAAGTATGTATATAGGAGAGATTGTTATAGATAGGAAGAAAACAATAAGATATATTTATAGATTTTGGATTACAAAATAAGACATGAAGGAGAAAGAATCAAGAAAATCTAGACCTAATAAATACCGCCTCCAGCTCTTAATTAATGATGTGATTTCCGAAGATGGAAATAAATTTATTTGCAATGCACTTTGGACGTATGATTCTTTTTTGCCTCTTTTGTTTGTTTTCTACACTAAAACTAAATCTACTTACAATTCTACAAATATGTGTAAATCCTTCCTTGTTGTATTTTTTGAAATTCTTATGTATTTGAGCTTTGTTGTTATGAACTGATTAGGAATGTTTTACAAATGACACATCTTTTCAAACATAATTTAACTTACGAAATATTAAATATAAACGAATATAATAATTATATTAAATCTTAACACAAATTAATTAATTTTGTAATATATTCACTTATGTAACAAGGTAATATGAAGTGCTAGAGAATAGCTTCAAGTACGTTGTGGCCTTCAATTGTTGTACGACAATGAATAGTTTTTATTGGTAAATAAGATAATGGATATTAATAAAATACAAACAACAGGTGGAGACTAGCTGTCTCTCGTTGGAGAATTCATAATGGCTATTGTTTGAGTACAATATTTATCCTTTCCTTTGTAATCATAAATTGTACTCACGCTCATGGCATCTCGAAGAAGTGGTTGTTATTGTACGGACTAGAAATTATCAAAATAAGATTACAGACCATATTTCCATATATATCCATAAATGGTGTATATTTATATATAAATGGAATCATACTTGTATTATGATTAATATTTTAAAAAGTATTAGGCACTAGTGGGGCGGTCGGAGTTTTAAAACGCCTAAATGAAGTTTAGGCGGAATTTAAACGAATTTATATTTTTTATTTTTACATATTTATTATACATATAAAAATATAAATTAAACTAAAACTTAAATTATAATATTATAAAATATAAAAAATATAATTTAGATCATATTTTAAAATCATTAAGTGGGAGCATATTGTTTATCTTTTTGAGACTCAAAATGATAATTTTGTGAGAGCACTTTTAGTTTTATCAATTAAACTACTTTTTGCTAGTAAGGTCTGATTATTACGAATAATGGTACCTAGGCGGCAATAAATCAGCCGAGCACCTGAAAACGCCCTAAGAATGAAAAACTGGATGACAAACCTCAAAATAGCGGCTAGGCGGGATTAAACGGGCATTTTTAAAACATTGATTATGATAACGTAGAGCCCTGACCTATTTTATCGGATTTCTACTTATTACAAAATAAGATAAAATGGAAACAAAATACAGAGATACAAATCATGAGTAATAGCAGAATACATATGATGAGGTATCGAATAAGTATCTGTAACTTATTTACTTAAGAGTCGATTAACCAAAGATTCTGATATCTTTGTATATTTTTTGTTTTATTTGTTTTGATTTTTTTTTTTGTCTTTTTGTTTATTAAATTGGACTTTTTTTTAGGTCCACATTAGAATTTGTTATTCTATTAAGAATTAGGTGTAAAAGGCCATATTATTCAAGCAAGGCCCATCATTAAAATACAACGACAAGTCCAGAAAATGAAATAAAAGGTCCAGGCCCAATTTTTACAGAAGCTCCTTAAGTTGTTCGGCCTAGTATATGAGCCCAGAAGAAATCAAGTTCAAGAAAGCAGATTAGAGACTTGATTCGCTATTTTATGTGAGATTGTTAGATTCGGCCCATTTGGATAAAATAATTTTCAAGTTTAGCTCAATTACTTAATGCCTGTGACAAGTTTTTTTTATAACCTTCATACGCTCTTCATTCTTTCATACGTTGTTCATAACTTTCTTATACTCTGCATAACTCCAAATTTGTATTAAGATTGTAACAGATATACAACAGCTTTTGTAACAAACTTGTAACAGACATGTATTATACTTGTATTAGATTTGTAACAGATATATAATAGACTTGTGAAAGATTAATGACTGACAAATAATGCCAAACACTTCAATAATAATCCAATGTAAATCAAAATTAATGAAAATTTAGTATTTTATTCATCAAACACTAGTAACATATATAACAGACTTGTAACAGGCTTGTAGCAGAATTGTAACAGATAAAAGTCATAAAGATTGTGCCAAACACTTCATTAGTAATTCTATCTAATTCAATATTGTTATATTCCTGTTATATATTCATCAAACACTTATATTAGACTTGTAGCAAATATAAAACAGGTATGTTACATATATGTAGTAGGTCTGTATTAGATTTGTAACAGATTCAAAGAAACACTTCATTCATGTTTCCCTTATGATACAATACTGTTACAAGTATGTTGTACCCTCACCAGATACTTGTATTAGACTTGTAGCAGATATATAACACATATGTAACGGATATGTAGTAGGTCTGTATTACATGTGTAACATCTCAAAAAAAAACATGCAAATCAGCTTGCCAAACACTTGCGAATGAAGAACAGATTTGAATCAGAAATCAAATCTGAAATTAAGGACGAAGGACACAGATGAAATTTGAATTCTGAAATTCAATTCCAAATCTAGATCGTAGCAGAGCAAAGAAGTCGCGAATGAAGAACAGATTTGAATCAGAAATCAAATCTGAAATTGAGAACAAAGAACACAGATGAAATCGATTTGATTTGAATCTGAAATCAAATCTGAAATTGAGAATGAAGAACAAATATTGAATCGAAATGCAAAATAAAACCTGGACTGGATCGTTGAATCGATTACATGAGAGAATTGAGAAGAGAATGGCTTTTCTGCAAAACGCAATATGTTTATGATTCTGCTGTGTTGATATAGGGTGGATAAAGGTTAGCAGCAAGTTTAAAAAAGTTAGGTTAGTTACAAGCGTTTTTTTTAAGCATGGAGGTAATTACTTTACAAATCTTTTATGGTTTCTATTTTATTTTAAAAAATTATGCTTTTTATATGTACAATCGTCCGTTTATTATATGAGGCTCTAAAGCTCCTCGCACAAATTTTTGTTCACATATTTAATGGAAAAATAGATGAAATGCAATGAGGTAGTGAGAAATTTGACAATGTGTATGCCTCTAAACTAATGTGTTATCTTTAACAAAAAAAATTAATTATTTTCAGACATTACTTTACTTCCATCAAATGGAGCATAGCATTCAAATGGAGTGAAGCACTGTGGTATTGATAGTGTTCTCTTTTCTTTTACTTTTTGTAAAAGATATGGGAATTTTTTTAATTTTCGGGGACTGGGATGGAGCTGGTGCCCATCTAAATACATAATTTCAAAATGTATTATACTTCAATTCATTTTTGTAGCACAAGTAGGGCACATGATCATGTGCATGCCTGGCAATTCTCTATTAATTCAACCTTATCTTTGAGAAGAATTACTAAACTTTAGACTGATTAGGCCATTGTTTTCTAACGCAACACCAAAAAAATTTGTACTGATTAAATATATTCAAAGACTGACCTTATTTTAGTTTTTTCATAACTTATAAAATTGTTTGTTATGTGTAGAAAGTGATATTCATCTCTCACGCATCCATTTGGTCAAATATATATAAATAAGTCTTTTATTTATTCATAACAACATCCCAATTTAATTATATTAATTCATCTATAATGATTTTGATCATATAAATAAATAGAAGTAGACCCGATCTCGACAATTTAAGAATCCTAGGCAAACTAATATTAAAAGTAGTAAAATGGCGTCCTCAACAAAAAGTTATGTAAAAAACTTACTATTTTGGAAAATGTAAAAATTGAACACTTTAATTAATAACATTTGCTATTGTCTACATTTATTTTTTAATTAAGGGTAAATAACTATAACCTCCTCCAGGTTTGACATAATACACTACTACCTCCCTGAGTTTTAAAAACTTAATTTATACTTCCCTATGTTTTGCATTTTCTCATTACTACCTTCCTATACTTTACTTTCATTATATTGTTAGGTCCATTTACATGTTATTATGTCATTAAATTACAAAAAGTTAACAGAAATATACATTTATAATAAAACTATTATTATTGTGATATTTTTATATTTAATTTTCCTTTAATTTATTCATTTTATGTATATTTTTTCCAATGCAATCATAAGACTTGAATGTAATAAAATGTCAGAAAATAAATAAAATAAACATCTTATTTATGAAATATCTTTAAAAACTAATACATATGATCACAGGTTAAGCAAATATTGTAATAAAGTGTATAGAGCATCAATAATTTTGAATGAAAATGCTTAACAATTGATATAGGAAGATAGTAAGTAGAAAATGCAAAATATAGGGAGGTATAAATTAGGTTTTTAAAGCATAGGGAGGTACTAGTATATTATGTCAAACATGGGGGAGGTTATAATTATTTACCCTTTAATTAATAAAAACTAAATATTAAAATAAAAAAAATATTTTTGAACCCCTTTCAACTATAAGCCTTAAGGGATCGAATCTGTTGCCCACCCATCAGGGCTGGCGTGAATAAGAGGATCAAATTTGAGTAAAAATGTGCTCATAAACATTTTTATCCAAGTTTTCTTTTTGAGTTTTATTAGCTATTTCGTTTGATCGCAATTGACTAATGATCGATATAGTGGTATTGGAGTTCAAAAGGTTGAGTTGATATTGTTGAACTATCCGGAGACTATCACTTTTTTTATGGGATTTTTCCTAAATTGTATCACCAAATTCTCTTTGACCTTCTATTTTTCTTTTATCTTTAACTTGTTTTGAGCATATAACATGCATTTTGGAAAATTCACATTGAGTATAATACGATGACACAATTCATATTATTAAAATTGCTACGCATCTGTCATTAAGATTATTACACCCGGATTTAATAAAAAAATTCACTTTGTGAAACTAAATTTCCACGAAAATATTTTAATAATTAAACAAATAAAACAATCTTTAATCGATTCAAGATCTATTTTTTTAAAATAAAAAAAATCCAATATATCTAATGAGTTTATATCTAGATAGACCAAATATGTTGGATGGGTAAAACACTGGGGGATAAATGTTTAAAATTATAAATCAATTTTGGAAATAAAAATAATGGTTTATGTGTAACGCAGCTATGTTATTACAATAGTTATTTGTGGCAAAATTTTATTTAACTTAATTAATTGCTAATAATAATAATAATAATAACTATTTCATATTTTATTATTTACCTCTACAAAAAACATGTCACCTCATTTAATAGTTGTTCTGGTGGTACTAATTTTTTTAAATTGCGTAATTACTGATACATTAAATAATTTAAATTATAAAGAAAAATTTTACTTTACTTTATATCCGGCTCTAACTTAAAATCTCTATAAATTACAAATTCATTTAATATATGTTCCAATAATACTTATAAAACTTTATACAATAATGAAAGAATTAAAATATGTTTGGATTCTACTTTGATACTACAAAATATTAGCTTCGTATCTAATATAACGAAATTGCTTATATAGTGTTTTACTTATTCAATTTTCTCAAACCCAGCGTCTGAGTTTCCATATATGGTGCATGACATTTTTAGTGCATTAGGTGTTCATCTATAGATAAAAAACGAAACACCTATATTAGCATTTAGAGTATGAATATGTTTTGTTGCACATTCATGAAATTTTCAAAATTTCAATGATATGTTAAGTTGTCGTATAAAAAATTGAATAAGTCATAATTAAATGAACGAAAATTAAATATGTCATACACTAAATATGTAATTTTAGTATATCAAATACCAAATATCATTTAAATTATAAAACAAGATCACCCAGAAGGTATTCAATTCAATAATGAAATAATTAATACATAACAAGCTACCAATTAATTAAGCCATCAAACCAATTAAAGTTAGCTTGAATTGTAAAAGCTTCAAGATGTGTGGTTACAAGCATGCATGGGAGAGAAGCATAGACCATGTCTTATTAGTGACGATTTATTTTCAAAAGTGTGAACAATATGAACACAGTATTTGTGGATTTAACCATTGTTATCAATGACGGACCGGATATTATATTGATGAACTTAATGTATGTAGTATTACCGGTATGATTGATAATTTTATTAATTTTTTATTTTTTTAAAATATATATTATTTTAGGTTTTTAGTGACTATGGCAACGATTTTGCGTTTTTTTCAATGCTTCTGCGTGTTGCCAAATGGGTTTTGGAAAAATCAGATTTAAACCGGTTCGCCAATTTTTCTAATTCAATCCAATTTTTTCCAAAAATTTTAAAGATAAACCATGAACGATTCACGTTAAAATCGACTGAACCGATCGATATGGTAAGGTTTTGATAACAATAAATTTAACCCATATCGGAAGCACTTAAAAATATAAAAAAAATTAATTAAAAGATAATGATAAGTTAAAAAAAAATTCAAAGATAATGACTGTACACAAAACAAGTTATATAAACATTTGATAACCACTTTCTATTAATTAATTCAAACCAAACTATGTGTCAATTATCACACACACACACAAAAAAAAAAAAAACTGTGTGCCAATCGTAATTACGTGTTCAGAAGAAACTATTAGAGAAGTATGGTTTGAAAAACACACATACAATACACTGGTATTTTTGAATCTGCGCTATTAAATTCATATTAAGCTGTTTAATTTTAAAGTGATCTAAAAATAATTTAAAATATAGATCATGAATTTAAAATATATAGTTTTTTCTATTCTTAGTTTAATAGTTATTAACTAAACTTTAAACCACTACTTCCCTGGTTTGAAAGAAAAATTAAAATTATTTTATAAAAATAAAATAATATAATACATGGACTAAAGTGGGATTTTGTTATTTATAATCAGTTAATTTTTTTATTCATACATAAAAAAAGGTTTGTGTATATCGATCAATTCAATGTTGATATTAAGTAATTAATAAATATGAGTTGAGCACTCACAAAATTATACGGAGAGTGAATCTCGTGATTCATGATTTCATGTTGGAGAAGCTTTGCTGATTTCTCTGGTTTGGTTAGCATCACTTATTTATTTGTTTAATTTATATAAGTATATTACGTCATAATTTTTTAATTATCCAGTTAAATACAATTACTTACTTATAGATTCATTGAAAAAATAAAGTGCTAAATAGTGTAATTTCCACTTATTTTATTCATTCTTTCAATAAAATTTAAATTGTACTGATAGAGGATGAAGAAAAATATTTTGGTTTTCTTCTTTCTCATTCTTTATTCATGAGTTTATAGTTATTTTCTTTTGTATCCAATAATATGTTGCTCTTTTTTTAGTTCCTATAATAGGATCAACTTCTTCAATGATTGTGTTACACATCTAGATTTTAATAGTTTTATTATTGGGTTAAACTTCATATACGTTTAGACACGATACTTGTGTGCTCTTTTACACTAAATCTGTAACAATGATTGATGTTATGACAATATGCTCTACCTCTTATGATTGTAGATTTAAAATGTTAGTTGAAATTAAGAAAATATAGGTTACAATATTTATTTTTTGTTTTTATTTTTAGTAAGTCTTGTCATATGGTTTGTTTGTCTTGTGTGAAAATAAATTTATTATGTTTGTGTTATTAGTTGTTTCCACCCTGTATTTTAACTCCGGTAATATGCTCAAGGTAGTTTTTGAATTCTCTATGTTAATCGATCACCGAATCAAAGTAGATTTTGAACTATCTATGTTAATCGCTCTCCAAATCATACTACATAATTGTTAGATCGAGCATTCAATTCTTCGACATGTAGGGATTTGTACACCTTTGATTAGAGTTTTTATTGTCTTTGATTTGATATAATAAACTATATTCCTTCAGTAAAAAAGAATATTCTCTTTTTAGTGGTGCTGTGTAGTACGTAGCAGATTCATAATAGACGAAGCCGATCTCCTAGTGAAAAAAATATCAAATGCAAATATGCCATCAAAAATAAAATAATACTCTTTTGAATATTTTTTCCACTACGAGTTTGACTTCGTCAATTGTGAATCTGTAATTACAGAATAGGACTTTAATAATTTCAATGCATAGTTGGATATATCATTTAATTTTTTATGAATGGGAAAGGAATTCAAAGAGAGAGGAAAAAAAATGAAGTAACAAAACAAATTAAGGCAAAAAAAAAGCTACAAAACGACAGCAATGCTTTCAAGTTTGCCATTGCTTTAGAGAAGCCTACGCTTGTGCAGATCGAATGGCTCATTTGGCTCTTCTAGCGCATGAGGGTCTTAACTGTTGGGATCTCCCTCCACCAAGTTTAATGTCTTTATTGGACAAGGATCCCAGAGAAACCAATACTTTCCGTCTCATTTAGTTAAGGATACATGTCGATCTTTTATCTTAAGTTCTCATTTTTATATCTCTTAGAGTTGTTATAGTTATAGATCTTTGACAACATCAGATAATATTTAACAAAATTTATGTTATATGTTTTTTATTTTCTTTTATTACTCTTGGAGCAATTTCACTATTTTTCAATATGATGAGATTGTGTTATTTTAATTATGTTAAATGATAAAAAAAATTCTATTTGATTTATATAGTTGTTACATGTGTATCAGTCAACATGTAATTTATAGAAATCATCATAGCTAGTATCAAAAAAAAAAACTTCATATAGCTTCAAAATATTCTTAAGGGAATTCTATTTTTTTTCTTTAGTGGAATTATATGATTTACTTTGTTCTAACTTAAAGTAATCGATTGATAATATGGGAAACATAATTGGTTGGAGGGTAAATGAAACTAAAGCCAAACCGACAATATAGACTCATTACCTCCCTTACTATTTTCTTACTTTGACATTGGTTAATTCTGAAAATATGACATTTAGTTTCACCTTTTATTTTCTTACTTCCAACGTCATTTTTATCTCATCTTTATATTCTTCAATATTTTAAAAAGCGCTAGGTATTACTAGGGCGGTCAGAGCTTTTAATATTTAGGTAAGGTTTTTTATTTTATAATATTTATTAATAGATAAAAGTATAAATTTAACTAAAAAATAAATTATAATGTAATAATATATTACAAAAATATAATTTAGCACATTACGATACAAGTCTTGATCGATTCTTCCAGAAAAATATATCAACAATTCCTTAAAAACACATATCCTCACAAATTTTTTATACTTTATAGTGTACTATTTCTGATTTGAGATTTAAAATGAGAATTATACGACGAGAATAGTTTGAACCATAATTATTATAAGTATTGATATCTTAAAAATTACAGAAAAATCGGATTAGATAGTGCATAGATAAAAAAAGTCAGACTAAATAATATCTAGACGATAATATATCGATTCAATACCTGATAGCCTTCTAAGAATAAAAAATCAATCATATTCTTATTATAAATATATAGTCAACGAGGAAACGACATAACAATTAACGGAGTTAGAGACATCTCTTTCAAGGTTTGAATTTATAAAAAACGAACCCCAAAAAATGAGAAAGTCAAAATCTGAAAATAAACATTAATTCTTAGGAAGTACATGTTATTTTGATTTATTATTTAATTTAATTTAATTTAATTTAATTTAATTTAATTTAATTATATATAATTATAAATTTATATTAAAATAAAATAAAATAAATTTAATTTAATTTAATTTACTTTAATTTAATTTAATTTAAATTTTAGAATCCAAAAATAAGACGACATTAATTTACACACTTCTCTTTGATGTCAATTAGTTGAGAAAAACAGTTTGTAACAAAGACAGGACAAGAACAAGTCATTATATATGTTCCGTTTTCTAGAAAACAAACAAATAAATTAATCAAAATTGTAGACTAATTATTTGGTTGGGACCGCTAGACTAGACTTTGAAAATTCTATCATAATATTCTTATATAAATATATAATTATTTAGATTGCTGTTTGAGTATAGATTCAAAATGATAAAAAGATAATATTATTTATTTGCCACATATCTCGTCTTGTATATTTCTTTTACAATTTTTGTTTTCCTGTCATGTGTTTGCTTTCCTTGTAACGTGTTTCGTCCAAGTTAATTGTTTTTTTCTCGTGACATAAATACGGGCCGTCCCTAATAATTTAGGACTCTAAATAAATTAATATTAAAAATAATAATATAAAATTTTTAAAAAAATTAATGTAATAAAATATATTTTTTTAAGAATTAGAAATTAGATTTATTAACTCTCATAATTTTAATAAATATCTTATTAATTTTGTTACTAGTAATTTGTGTCCACTTTTATCTTTTAAATAATAATAACTGAATCTTTAAAAAAAATATTTTTAGATCCCTTCCGACCTGAGCCTTAGGCGATGGCATTCATTGCCCACCCCAAGGTCGTCCTGCATAAATACATTTTTGTGGCATGTTAATTATATAATTCAGTTATTCTTTTTGATTAAATTTTAAAAAAGTACTATGTGGTTTCACTTATTTATAAAATAAGATCTGTAGTTTTAAAAAACTATCCAAAAGATGATAAAGAATTTTTTTTTGTTCATAATAGTGTTGTAACATAATATATTTCAATCAATTCAACTTTTTTATAATTTAATATTTTAAAAATTATACATCATGTGAGTAATTTTTGAGAGATTTTTATTTTTTATGATTTTTTAAAGTTAATATCATATTTCAATTAAAAAATATATTTACACTATTTAAAAAATTTCAAAAATTATTATTATTGCGTATTACATTTTTATTAATCAATTCATAAAATTTTGGATAAAAAGAACAAGATTACACATTACATTGCTGTGACATAAATTAATATTAAAAATCATTTTTACCAATTTTTTTAAACTATGAATCCCATTTTACGAAAAAAGAAAATTCTTAGATCTCATTTTATAAATGAGTGAAACTATAAGGTACTTCTTTAAAATTTATCTATTTCTTTTTGTGTCTAACTTACATAAATTATTTATTCGGTACCTCAGTATTAAATGGTTATTTTAAATAAGAGTGGACACAATTTTAGTAAAATCATTGACCTAAAAGCTTAAGCCTATATGTAAGTAATGCTCAATTATAGATCAGTTATTATTGAAAAATACACCGTGTAAAATGACGGAAATAAATATAATATAGCGAAACAAGGACAAATTTTTTAAAACTCTATCAAAACAATTTTTTAATTGAATATCCAATACAATTAGCTTGTATTTTTTTATAATTTTTTTCTTATTTTTTATTCATTTCACAAACCATTATTTATTTAAGATATTATATTAGAATTTTTTTTATCTCATTTTTATTTTTAAAATTAAATAAATGATGATATTTTATAAAAAAAATAATAAAATTATAGCAAATTTATAAATATTGTTATTATCCTGATTTTATAGCTATTACATAGTTCTTCTATAATTTATTTAAAATTCGATTAATTAATTGTTGCCCTTTGTTATATGAAAAATATAATAGAATTATTGAAAAAAAAACTAAAAACGACGCATATTTTTACCTAGACTTTATAGTTTCTTTATAGTTTTTCTATAATTTACTTAAATTTTGTCAATTTGATAAATTGTTTTTTGTTATGGTTATGTGTATTACGTTAAATTCATATTATAACTATAAAAAACTATAAAAAAAAATCGTACGAAAATCTTCGTAATTTATTTGGATAACTTTATTTTAAAACTATAACAAAACTATAAAAAAAATTAGTAATATATTTTAGTTAACTTCATTTTTTTTATTGTCCATCTGATTTATCGGAGGTTTGCTCTAAGTACATTCAGATCCGACCTGGTCGGGCACCTGACTGTGGTGCGTGAGTCTCCCAATAAAAATTTTCTGCATTCACTAGGACTCGAACTCACGACATTATTTAAGCGATATAAAATCCCCTGTTACTTAAACCAACCCTAATTAATTTAATTAACTTTATTTTTAGCTAACTATATGAAAACTATATCGAAACTATATAAAAATTAGCGTAATGTATTTTAGTTAACTTTAATTTATAACTATATGTAAACTAGCCAAACTGTCTGAACACTATGTAGCAAAACTATGGAACAATCTGGAAAAAATCTCTCCTATAGTTTTACTATATAACGAAATATCATTATTAATTTAGTTTCGAAAATATATATGAGGTGTATAAAAAATTTTAAAATTATATTTTAAAAAAAATTAATAATTTGTGAGATAAATTAAAAATAAAAAAAATTATGCTAAAAATTAATTTTTATAGTTTTAAATTTGATTGGGAGTATGAGTTTTATGATTAGGCAAAAAGTTGGTATTGGCGTATGTTCTCCATTATTATTCCTAAAATTGTCCAGCACCCGAATCCCCTTGAGCTTCAAGCGGTACTTTACTGGACCCTTTTTTTTAAATTATAATTTAATATAGTTTAGTTTAATTTAATGTAGTGCAGTTTAGTTTAGTTATGTATAGTTATAAATTTATACTGAAATAAGTTTAGTTCAATTCAGCTTACTTCAATTCACTTCAGTTCAATTTTACCAACTTTATTTCAGTTCAGCTTTTAGAAGTTAAAAAGAACAAGACCTGACTCACTCTACCATGTGTTGAAGTTTTAATCGACAAATGAAGCTGTCATGATTCGAACTCTCGTCCTCTAGATCTAAGAGAGGCTCTAATACCATATCATGTAACCATTAAAGCTAAAGCTGATAGACAAGGTCCAATCATGACTCTTATATTATTTTTGACACTCTCCGGTATGTGAATGTCTTATGAGCTTGAAGTGGACACAACACAAGTTTACTTTATCATGTGTTAAAATTCATTTAACAAATGAAGCTGTCTTGATTCGAGCCTTAGACATTTAAATTTTGATATTATGTCATCAAATCATTAGTTTAACCCAAAAACTTTATCTTTAAGTCACAATCATAAGTCAAATATTATTTGTGAGAAACTTAGGTGGTGATGAATCGAAGCATAGTATAGTTGAAAATATTATCTTTCTTTCCATATATAAGCTGATTTAAATTCAAAATCTTCATATGCTAGCAATGAAAAATAATATGTGTGTGTGTGTTATGGGTGGGTGGGTTCTTGCAATTTCAAGCAAATTAAAGAAGAATTTATCACATATGAAAATGGTATAAGGAACAGAATATTTTTTGTTGACTAGTTAAAAATATTGACTAAAATTAATGTTGAATAGAAGTGAACAAACTCAGTCCATTTTTCATTGGAATAATTAAATTTTTCACACTTCATTCTTATTTAGACAATTTGGTTACTTACTAAAAAAAAGTTTCTTCGTTGTTAAATTTTCTAAAACATGAACAATGTCATAAAGCTATATCCTATACCATTCTATGGATGTATATATGGCCGGTTCTGAGCATAGGTCAATAATGTAATCATTTAGGGCCCAAGAGTGAAAGGGGCTCTAAAATTATATATATATATATATATATATATATATTATCAAAATATTAGATTTTACGTTAAGGTCCTATTTATTTGCCGGAAAATATTGTGTAGGAAAATATTTTTCGGATTTTTCGGCGTTTGTTTTGTTTGAAAAATAAGTCAATAAAAAATATTTTGAAAGTCAACATGAAAATATAATGTAAATAATGAAAAATATTTTACCCTCTAAAAAATAGGAAAACATTTTTCCTTCATCTATCACATTCATTTTCTCCATTCCGACTCAACCATCAACACCATTATTTCTTCAGTCTCATCACTAAAATTACCACCGCCTCCACCCACCCTACCGGCGCCACCTCCACCTAATTTTTGCCACCACCACCACCATTATCTTTATTTTAATTTCCAACTTTATTTTCACCGCCACACCATCTCTACTTCCATCTTCACCTCTAAAGCCACTACCACCACCACCACCACTGTTGCCTATTTATATTTCACCATCACCACTACTGTTATCACAAACTATTTCCAATCTACCTATATTTATTTTTATATTAAAATATTAATTATTCTACCCGACTTGCTTTTTATAAAATAATAATCCAATATTTCTCATATTTTCCTATTTGTATATAAGTATGATAAAAAAATGTTAATATATTAAAATAAATAATATTAAGTACTTAAATTTTGTGGTTAGAAAATATTTTTCAATATTTAAAACAAACACTAAAATATATTTTCACTGTTGGGCCAAACACAGAAAAATATTTTATTTTCTTGTAAAATATTTTCCCTTACACAATATTTTTTCATGCACATTATTTTCCTGCAGACAAACGGAGCCTAAATACTGTATGTTAATAATAAAAGAGTCATATTTAAATTTGAATTTGTAATTTTTCTTTGGTTAGGTCATATCTAATCTATTTCTTTATTTCTTTTCATTTAGTAATATATGAAGGGGGCACCAATTTAGAGACATAAAAGAAGACACCAATTTGAGGACAACAGATTTGAATCATTGTTTGATTTCAAATTTCATTAAACTTTTTTTGCATCATTTATTATTTTCAAAACTTATTTCTTAACTTAATTCCTAATATTTCTAATTTAATCTCGTTTATAAAAATATGATTATTTTTAAAACTTACCCATTTTTTTATTTTAATCCATAGTATTTTTAATTAATCTTATTCATAAATACGTGAATATTAAGAGTCACTTTAAATATTCATATTGTTTCTCTCCTTTATCATCTTTTCTTCTCCAATAGTAGGTAATTAAGTTTTTTTTTATTTTTTTCTTTATATATTGAAGTTCAAACTTTACCACTCCCTCTTCTTTTGAAAAAAATTGTGACTTGAGAAATAGTTTATATTTTGAATTTTAATGATTGCTAAGTATAATTAAAAAAAATAATTGCTAATAAAATTTCTTTTTATTTAAAATATATTTCAAATTTATGTAAATTTTTTTTAAGAGGCCCATATATATTATTTCGTCTAGGACCCTTAAAATATCAGGAACGGCGTTATATATATGCTCCCTGAAATTTACAAATGATCATATGATAATACTGATACGCGGATGAAAGGGTCCTTGGCAAAAAATAGTATTTTATTTTGAGGGGTTATTTTAAGGTAACTGTTAGAAATATTTGATTTTAAAGGAAAAGGTTGTGTTATTACTTTCCGATAAAAAAAAGTTTTGTTATTACTTTTTTTCAATTTCACATTTACGATATACTTGCATAGTTTTATTCCTTTATCCAGTTCTCTCTCCTACTTTTGTATTTGTTCATTTTATTTGTCAATTATCTTTGAAACTAAATTCATCTTAATATATGTTTTTCCAAATTTTTTGTTTGAGCTCTAGAGGAAAAAAATATTATAGGAGGGCTAGTTTCGTGAAAATGCATATAGACAGACATGGGAAAGTCATACGCTCTATGACATATATGCAAAAAAGTAGAGAAAATGTAATGGGTATTTTACTGAAAATATTATAGACTAGTTATAACTCATATTATGTACAGAAAAGTTAGGTATGTTAATAGGGAGTGTATGTCATAGGATGCTTTCTGGTATGTTATAGTTTCCTTTCAAACACATTTAAGAGAAGTAATCGTCAATAATGCACAAGTTCTCCTAACTTTTTTATAACTCATAGCAAAGATCATAGAAAAGTTATAGAATATATGAAAAGTTATTGAAAATGTGTAGGGAAGTTATAGGTTTTATAAATTAAATTATAGAAAAAGTATAAGAGGTAAAACGAAGTTATAAGTTATATGAAAAGTTGTATAAAATGTTATGCAAAGTTATAGAATATGTATAATGAAGTTGTATTCTATCAAAAGTTATAGGAAAGGTATGCCGAATTTGATATTATTGGATTAACAAAAAATTTGGGTGATTGGAAATTAAAAAAATGCTTTATGTTTTATGGAAATTTATAGAAAAAGTAAAGAAAAGTTATACTCCAAAGCTCTATAAAAGATAATCCCTCTAGTTCTAAAAATTAGTCGTTTTTGGACTTTTCATTAAAACCAATAAAAATTTAAGGGTAAATTTTAAAAATATACCCTATGGTTTCAGCCATTTTAAAAAGAAGATCATAAATTTTTTTATTTCGAAACGAGGACTATGATTTCAAAAGTTAGCAAATAAATGACCTAAAAAGATCCTCAATTTGAAATTATCTCCCAACAAAGGGTAATCCTTTCCATTTTGAACTGAAATTTTGCAGGTTGGTTAATAAAAATACAATACACCTTAGTGATAAATATTGAATTTTTTTGAGAAGTTTAAGTATTTTTTTAATTAAAATACGATAATAATTTTGAAAAATAAAAAAAATGAAAAAATCTCCGAAATTTATTCAAATCTTGATATATAATTCATAAATAATATGGTTAAATTATAGGAATGTTGAATTAATTGAAATATCGTTTGTAACATTAGAAAAGAGACATTTTATAAATTTTTTCCTTTACGCTAACTTTTGAAACCATAGTCCTCGTTTCGAAAATTTTTTTATGATCCTCCTTTTAAAAATGGCCGAAACCACAGGGTGTATCTTTGAAATTTACCCAAAATTTAATACTCCACTAAAATGACTTATGTATCCTTGATGAAATTCTCTTTCTTCTTAATTACCACGTTATAATTTTATCAATAGCTATGCACTTTCCTATTTAATACAAGGGTAAATTAGAGAAATAATCTTAAAAAGTTGCATTGATAATCTAAAATGATAAGTAAAAGAATTCAAGGTAAAATCTCTAAAGCGACTAGTTTTTAGAACCGGAGGGAGTACAAAATATGTTTAGGAAAGTTATGATCAATATGTTAATTAGAGATTTTGGGCCAGTTTGGCTGTGAGTTGTTACAGCTTTTTTCAGTGGCTTTTTTGAAAAGCTCAATTTTTAAGCTTTTTTTGAAAGTTGTAGATTTGATTTTGGAAAAAAATAAATTATACAGTTTCTAATTAACTAGTATGAAAGATCAAAATATATTATTTAAAGCCAAAATATGTAATTCTATTAAAAGTTTGTGAGAACAACTTATTTTAATAACAGCTTAAAAAGCAAAGCTAAACTGGCCTTTGTAAATACAACCATGTGACTTCCATAAACCTATATGCATTGTGATTAGTGAAGTGAACCAACAAGGTGTAGCTTAGTTGAGTAAGCAGGTAGAGCAAGTTGGAGGAGAACAAGGTTCAAATTCCACTAAATACACTTATTGAGAGGGGTGAGGAGTCTTAACAATTATTAAGCTCCGAACAATATTATCTCAACGAAAACACTTGTAAATATTAAAAAAAAATTTGTGATTAGTGAAGTGTGAACTATAAGCTAATAGTACGGAAGTATATTGGTAATATCGAAGTTGCGTTAATTAGCTAATCAATTGTACAAACTCCTTTCAATAAAAATAATGAGACAGAGGAAGAAATAGAACAAAAATAGTTGACCTGAAATGAAAAAGAAAGCAAATGCATTTATTATATGCAAATTTTTTATAAGGAATAGTACTAGTATTATATATGCAATTCAAAGATGTTGCAGTCAACCTTACATATACTGCTCGTATTTAGTCTTGGTTTGGAGTTTGAACATAGAAAATGATTCCATATTACTTAATTTTACAGAAAAGTAATTAAAGGCAGAAAGAATGACAGCGAGCCAGCCACAATATTTTGGTAAATGTAGAGGAGATTTTAGAGATCTCAAAAGTTGCATGTACTCAGGGTAAAATATAATATTAAGATTTAGATATATTTTATATAAAATTTGTCTTTTTTAAATCTATTTAATCCACTAAAAATCTGAATAAAAAAATATTTATGGATTGTGGGTTATATTTGGGAATGACCTCATAAATCTGAATTGAACTCGGCCCAAACTCAAAATTTTAAACTGTGGACAAGGCCGGGTTTGAATTAATTTTTTAGTAAAAAAAACACAACGAGACCTAGCTTGAACCCGCCCGACAAACAAGTCTACATGTACTTAATCATTCAACATGGATGGATTACCAGCACTAGAGCTCAAAATTATATGGCCATCATCTTCTTTTGGAATGTTAAAAACTTAAATTTAGTTTTTTACTTAAACAACTTGAAGCTTTCGTCTGGACATCATCTAAATTTGAAGTCAAATTTAAAAATAAGAATGTATAGACTTGTTTAAATCAATGTGCTAATTGATGTGAATAGTACCTATGGTTCTATTGTTCAAACTAATTGAAAATATGGTTGGGATGTCATTTAAATGCAACGCCAAGAAATAAATTCAAACAACAATGAAAGGAAAAAATTTACCTTTTTCAAGTATTACTTATATTGGTATTATAAAATCAGAATTGACAATAAAGTTTGCATACACTTTTCACAAAGAATAAAAAAAACTAATATTATTCACAATTCTTTAAGATGACAAATCTCATATACTGAAATAAGTTAATCAAATTTCTTTCATTTCAAGTTTTCATACTTTTTTTTACTGATGTTTTAAACAATCTTCTTTGTAATTTTTTTGCAATTTCATACTTACTTTGAGGTCTTTTTATTACAACACGAGGTATATAGTGGTGAAGAGGTTCTAGACGCGTGTCTAGCCGCGCATATTCATATCAGCTTTATTTTCTATAAAAAGAAGTTTTTCAAGTGAAACATATATTTTTTTTAAAAAAAAATTATCTTATTAGGCTTACAATAATAATAAAGAAAAACTCTTACCCCACCCACCCGTATGCGGACTCGAACAATGAGCATCCAAGTGAATGATATATGGGCTTAACACCACATTCAAACCAAAACCCTAAGGTGATGAGTTAATGAGCCATTCTCATGTGGGATTTCTCAACTCTACACTCGCCCAAACAATCTCCCCTTTAAGTGTAAGTGATCACCACAACTGGGCTGACCATGCTCACCCTCGAGCGCAATACCGTGCTTAAACAAGCCAAACTTTGGCTCGGATACCACTTAATAAGATCCGAGATCTTTCGAGTCTAGGGGAATAATGAGGACCCAAGTGAATAATACACTCTATGGGCTTGACACCACATCCAACCCAAAATCATAAGGTAGTGGGTTTATGGGTCATTCCCAATTATATATCATTCACTTAAATAATTGACTTTCCATGTGAGATTTCTCAACTCTAGATAATTTCAAAGCTCAACCACTAGGCTAAACCTTTGCCACGAGTGAAACCTATAATTTTAAACTTTTAAATATTCAACTATATAAAATAATTTGTTAAGTATTTGAACCAATGTATTTTTCCTAGAGCTTCAAATATGGCTTCGAAAGAGTTTAAAATTATAATACAAGTCATCCGAACTTTAGAGCTAATATTTTGGGGTGTTAGATGAAATTATGAACTGAGAAAAAGTCAATTATCACTAATTTTTCCTAATCTTATGTAAATGATATAAAAATTCTTAATTTCTATTTATAATGCAAATTTACTGCTATTAATATTATTTTTTTAGTTAAAGCATTTAACCTTTCAAAACAATATCATTGATTGAGCGAAGGCTTTGGTGACTTTGTTTTTAACAAAAGTAAAAGTTATCTTGTCTTTAATCACGATTGGATTAATGAGGCGAAATTCAATCCAATGGTGATAGTGGGAAAATAAGGAAAAACAAAGTCAATATCAAATAATTCCATTGTTGGCGAAATTAAAATTTCAAATTTGTTTTTCATTTTTAAATTTAATAGCATTGTATGCAAGGAATATTAGTGTGTTTATGAAAACAATTTAACAATCCATAAAATCTCAAGAAAAATTATGTTTGATGTACTATTTAAGATCCTTAACTTGAAAATGCAATAATTGATTGTAAAATAATATCATCATTAAGCGGAAGATCATATAGAATTTTTGTTGTTAATAATTAATAATTATATTAATATCATACAAAGTAATACTATCATAGAAAAGAAAAGGTTAGCAATGCACCAACTCCATATTTCTCAGGAATCCGAAATTGTTACGTTTATATATATACGCGCCAAAAATTGAAAACTGTAACGGCAACTTTCTCATAAAACCATAAGCTGAGGATATCCTAACGGAGGATGGGGAGATAACGGCGGCAGATTGAAATTCAATTCCAAATCAGAACAGTCCCAAACAGACATCCGATTTGACGCCGTCAAATCTTGCCCCCTCTCCGGTTCCTCTCTCTTCACTACCTTGTTTGCTCCCTCTTCGTTAACATCATTCTCTCTTGTACGCTTCCCTTCAGTCCCCTCGTCGGCGCGTGTTTTCCACTTCCCGACTTCCAACGGGAAGTTGACAATAGCTTTCGAGCCCCGCAGCTTAAACGCAGCTCGGTCATACGCTTCAGCGGCTTCAATAGCAGTGTCGAAAGTCCCCAGCCAAATCCGTGTCCCTTTCCGGGTCGGGTCACGGATCTCGGCTGCGTATTTGCCCCACGGCCGCTGTCGGACTCCCCTGTAATGCCGCTTCTCTTCGGAGTTTCCTTGTTCGGCAACCTCCTGCTTCAAATCCGCGCCTCCAAAGTGAATCCATTCAGTTTTCTTCGGGAGCGAGACTTTGAGCGACGGTTTTCGACTCACAGAAGGTTTTGACTGAGAAACAATTAGCGGTTTTACTTCAAATTCGAACAAATCACAGCTGGATGGAAGAGATTTTGAATCAAATTCAAAAGTAGATGGTGATTGAATGAGATCAGTGATTAGAGGTTTATATTCGAAATCGAAAAAACCGGGATCAGAAAAGGAGAGTACAGAGTGGGACTCCATATTTGAATCTGTAGCAGTGGAAGAATAAGAAGAAGAGGAGGAGGAGGTAGCAATAGGTGAAAGAAGATCACCGAATAAGTGTTGTTTGATGAGATCCAATGCAGAATCAAATTGAGATGATTGCGCCATATCTGAAAAAATTCAAAAACAAAGATGAAGATGAGAGTTTACTTTTTAGGAAGATGAAGAGTGGAAGATAGAGTGGAAAATGGGGAATACATATATATATATATAGGGGAGGGAGCTGAGCTGATAAAGAAAAGAGACTTTTCAAAGGGGGTGCTACTTTGACCCTGCATTGCAAACGAAGGAACCAAGGAAAGAACCGGCAACAGTCCCTATCCATACAATTATGAGCATTTCGTTTTTTTTTATCTCTTCAGCTGTGCCGTCAGATTATTTAATCTAACGGATGCTGACGCTTTTTTTAATAGAACTGTTATTTTTGTCTTTTTGTATGTTGAATATTATTTGCATAGGCTCATTCTTTTTTGACTTTTTCATCTCGTTGTTACTTGTTATTTGCACGTTTGTTTAGGACTTCTCAACGATTTTCCATGGATAATGGTTACAATTTTAGTTTTATATAGAGAACTACGTATCTTCTTTACAATTTACGTGAGATGATTGACGTATAGAGACGTTTTATTATTACAAATATAAGAAGTGAGTACATACGTATCAATTATTCAATAAAAGTCATATAAAGTATTCTGTATAAAAACGGATTAAAGAATTTTTTAAGGTATTTTTAAAAATTATTTATAAGTTTAGGGTAGTTTTAAAAGTATTTCTGGATTTAGGGTACTTTCTTATCTATTCGACTTTTAAAAAATTGTATAGGTCTAGTTTGCACCTATCCGACTTTAGGGGTGTCTGACTTTCATAAAGTCGGATAAGTGCAAACTAGACCTATTCAATTTTTTAAAAGTCGAATAGATAGAAAATACCCTAAACCCAGAAATACTTTTAAAACCACCATAAACTTATAAATAATTTGAGAAAATACCCTAAAAAATTCTTTAATCCCGTAAAAACTCTATATCATTACCATTTTTTCAATCTATACAAAAATATTCATATTCATGATGGTCTCAGTTTTAAACTTTAAATCTGGCAAATAACCTTTGTAATTTGCCCTATAAGTGTGAAATACAAACGAGAGAGTCCATTTGAAGAGAAACCAATCATAAGAAATAACGTTGTCAACAATTATTAAATTAGTTTCTATATTAACTGGATTAAAACTAAGTTGTGTTCACGTAACCAATTTATAAGAGAATAGATCGGGAGAGAATTCAAAGGGACGTGAATTGTTTTTTTTTTTTTGAAATAAAGAATTCAAAGGGACGTGAATTCAAAAAAATTCTCTCGAGACTAAGGTTTCAATCATGGCTCAATTAAAAAGTATTGTATTAAAGCCTAATAGTAATTTCTATTACAAGTTTGGTTAACAAAATAAATGTTCAATTCTGTAAGTTTTAACAATATAAATATGTTTCATAAGCCTCAAATAATGTAAATACGTTCCTCTCCAACAGCTCATGCACAAGACAAGTTTTTTTATTTTCTTTTCTCATTTTACATTTATCCCTCAAATCGTTTATTTTTTTGACATGCCGCTTTAGACTTTTTTGTTCGTCTCATTTTTATCTTTGAAACGTCATACATTGTTATATACTTTTTTCCAAACTTTGAAATTTGGTAAAAAACTGGTATTTTGCTGGTATAAATCTTGTATGAAGTGGTTTTTGTTTGATTTCTTCATAAAATATAAATTTATGAGTTATTTTCATCACACCTAGTATTTTGCTAGTATAAATATGGTATAAATTTGGTATGAAGTGGTTTTTGTTTGATTTCTTCATAAAATGCAAGTTTATCGGTTATTTTCATCACACCTAGTATTTTGCTGGTATGAAGTGGTTTTTGATTGATTTCTTCATAAAATGCAAGTTTATGAGTTATTTTCATCACACCTAGTATTGTGTTGGTATAAATCTGGTATAAAGTGGTTTTTGTTTGATTTCTTCAAAAAATACAAGTTTATGGGTTATTTTCATCACACCTAGTATTTTGCTGGTATTTTTCTGGTATGAAGTGATTTTTGTTTGATTTCTTCATGAAATGCAAGTTTATGGGTTATTTTCATCACACCTAGTATTTTGCTGGTATAAATCTGGTATGAAGTGGTTTTTGTTTGATTTCTTCATAAAATGCAAGTTTATGGGTTATTTCATCACATCTAGTATTTTGCTGGTATAAATCAGGTATGAAGTGATTTTTGTTTGATTTCTTCATGAAATACAAGTTTATAGGTTATTTTCATCGCACCTAGTATTTTGCTGGTATAAATATGATATGAAGTAATTTTTATTTAATTTCTTCATGAAATGCAAGTTCATAGATTATTTTCATCACACCTAGTATTTTGCTGGTATAAATCTGGTATAAAGTGGTTTTTGTTTGATTTCTTCATGAAATGTAAATTTATGGGTTATTTTCATTACACATAGTATTTTGCTGGTATAAATCCGGTATGAAGTAGTTTTTGTTTGATTTCTTCATGAAATGCAAGTTTTTCACACCTTGTATAATGCTGGTAATATGCTGTTTTTTCAGAGCTGGTAAAATACTGGTAAAAAATAAAAACTCGAAAAATGTATATCTTCACGGATCTAGTTTCAAAGATAAAAAAGAGACGAACAAAAAATCCAGAGCGACATATCGAAAAAATCAACGGTTTGCGATATAAATGCAAAATAAAGTAAAAAAAATAAAAAAGGAAGGAATCGCATGAACAAAAAGGAAAAAGGGAGGAGCGTATAAACTGAAAAGAGAAAGTTTAAAATATGACCAAACAGTTATTTATAAAAGTAGAGGGTAAAGAGGTAAATATTTTAGCTAAACCCTCTATTCCTTACAATTTTTCCAAAATCAATTGTGAAAAAATTAGGTTCTACTGTTCTAGTTAAGTTAATGTTTTATATTATCATAATATTATCATTGGGAAAAGTTTAAAAAAATACCATCTGATTTCATTCATTTATAAAATGGAATTTTAGGAATTTTTTTTATAAAATGGGGTCTGTGATTTCAAAATTTTTACCAAAGAGGGCATATAGATTCAGAATAGTGGTATTACACGGAATGTTTTTAATAATTAAATATTTTAATAATTTTATCTTATTATTTAAAAATTATACGTCATGATTCTAGTAATTTTCAAACATTTTTTTTATTTTTTAATAATTTTTTAAAGTTTTTAACCATAATTTAATTAAAAAAATATTTTCGCTATTCAAAAAATTTTTAAAAAATTCACCGATGTGTATTGTATTTTAAATAACCATCTCGCAAAGTTTCAGATAACAATGAACAAGATCACTCATTTTCGTGACATTATTTAATATTGAGGATCCTTTATTTATAATTTTTTTGAAACCACAAACCCTATTTTGTAAAAAAAAATTCTCAAACTCCGTTTTACAAATGAGTGAAATCAAGAAGTACTTTTATAAAGTTTACGCTATTATCATTTCCTCTATTTATATTGTATGTATTTTTATTGAGACAAAGTGATAATTAAGTCAAAAATCTAAATATTAGTATAACAGTTTCTTCAATCGATCTACAAAATGAATTTATATTTTGAGTGAAGTATATGGAAAATTGTAATTAAGGTAATCATTTTTAACTTATTTCTAGAATGTGTGTATATATATATAAGTTTGATTACTGGTCATTGTTAGCTTAGATGAACTATAAAGTATTGAGCTTATTGGAGCTGTTGATTGGAAGGTTGGTATAATCGGTGTTGAATGCATGCACCATTTTAGTTTATTGATGATTAAACAACATGTTCTAAGATTCCAATTCCATATATCTAAATAAAATATGTGTCCCAAGTATAAGCAATCAAATATATATACATAAGCCTTCATGTTGGAATGTAGCATATATAATAATTTTTTGAAAAAAGTTTTGTCTTATTGGTCTTAAATGATAAAGAAAAACCTCATCTCACTACGCATGTATGTGAATACGATCTCGTGACCTCTAGATTCATAAATTCAAAGTCCAACCACTAAACCAAACTTTTGCCACCTGACGTACATATATAATTTGTACAAGTATATTTATCATAATCTTGTTTTGGAATTTATTAAAGTTAACTTCTTGAATCCTGTTCTCTTGGACTGCAATTCAATACAGTTCAGTCCAGACCACTTCAGTTTAGTTCAGTTCAGTCTACTTCAATTCAGTTCAGTTCAGCTATGTTCATTCTACTTCAATTCAGTTCAGCTATATGTAGTTATAAATTTACACTGAAATAAGTTCAGTTCAGTTCAATTCAGCTATGCATAGTTATAAATTTATACTAAAATAAGTTCAACTCAGTTCAACCCAATTCAATTCAACTTTCAGAAGTTGAAAATAACATAATCTTCCTCCTAAATACATTTGATGAAAATCAAACATAAATTTTTTTTACTTGCTACATTTGGATTGTTAATTAAGTTATGCAACTATGTGAGTCTCATGCATAAAGAATAAATAAGCAAAAATATCTTATGGGCAAGCTAATGTCACAAAAAAATGTAAGACTTTGCTATTAACATGCCTTGATTTGTGCCAAAACGAGCACGATTCATTCAATTTATGTGGATGCATTAAAATTATATTTATCCACTTAGAATGCCTTAAACTACACTTATTGTTACTTTTAGACTTTTCTCTTCATATTTTTGGTTTGTCTATAACTATATGTTCTTCTAGTTGTTGTTCGTTATTAATAACTTTTTATATTTTAAAAAATTAAACTAATTATATAAAATCTTTCTTTGTATAATTTTTTAAAGTTAAAGATTGATAAAATTATAAAAAAAATTATTCACCGGGAGAGTTGGTATAAAGGTAGGTATCTTGAATGCACATACCTCTATTTTAAGGTAGATGTGGCTCAATGATATGAGGTATACCCAGGCATTGGTCATGAGGGGTGGCAAGCAGGTACTATCGCCTAGGCCTATAATTGAAAAGGGCCTAAAAATATATTTTCGTTAAAGTTTTAATAGTTATTATTAAAAATAAAAGTAAGCATTAATAGATGTTAGTTTAATTGATAAAATATTAGTTAAATTTATAATAAGTTAAGAGTTCAAATCCTATCTTTTTTTTAAAAAATTAGTATTTATTGCAATATTTTTTTACATTAAGGGCTCCGTTATAATACTTTTAATATTATTTGGCATAAGGCCTTTAAATTTTTAGGATTGGACCTGAGTATACCAACAATGGCGGTGCCAGAGGGCAAAAAAATTGCTGACTAATTTTTAACCAGTGAAAACTTTATCAACCGGCTACAAGGATAATCGTAAAAATGTATTTTTAGTGTGTAAGAAAAAAAAATTGCTTAAATAATTACTGCTAAGTGAATGTTATTATAAACAAAATAAATTGACAATTTTGATTGTGAAATTAAAGTATCAGGTCAATGAAATTAAAAAAAAATATAATCGTAATATTTTCATAATATATAATTAAAATTTATTAAATATCTTGGCAACTAAAACAAAAGAAATTATCCAAATCAGAAATTAAATAAATAAATGGGTTGTACTAATAAATTGTGGTTAGCTTTGCCCAAAACCCTCAAACCCAAAAATAATTATTGTTAACTTTAAATATCTCAATAAAATACGAGTTTAATTACTCCACTTGGCCCACTCCTTTTACACCTCACCGTTTTAATTTACTTCTCTATTTATGGAAAAAAAAATAAAAGCCCAAAGCCCCTTTTAAATCTGATTCAAAACGTGCCACCGCATCGACTTCTTCTTCTACCTTTCTCAATTTTAATGTGCCGCTTTCACCTTCTTTATCTTCTACCTCTATAATCAGTCAAACTCACTCATCAATTTTTTTTTAGGTTATTTTTTTTATCTTTCTATCATTTACAAATCATTACACGGACAACAATTGATATCTTGAAACAGCAAACTTATTAAAAAATCCTCAAATCTCTGTCGGCTGAACGGATAGATGCCTTTGCGAGCCTCCGCCTTACGCCACCCCTGTATACCACATTAATTTAGGGATAACTCTACTCTTTGTGAAGCATTTAATTACGGATATGATTGATTTTACTTTCTTATTTTAGAACACTGGTTCATAATTGTCTTGTTAGGAGAACTTATGATGTTATTGTTCATCATGATGAGGTAATGGGTGTTTAGCTTTCTCCACCTCATCATATGTTACCCATCTTCTTCCCTAGTTTAATAAATCCGTTATGTTAAAAAAAAACTAATCTGATGTAACTCTTAAATAAATATTAATTAAGATGAGGAAGGAGTCAATTAAGTTGAGATGAGTTGCGTTGCTTTAGACATTTGAAGTCGTCACTCTCACGACACTTCAACAATTCTATTACTCTGTTGCAATTTTTAATATAATTTGGAAAACGTCTTGAACAATTATTGGTTAATATTTCTTACTTTTATAAGATCACAAACGCAAAATACATATAAATTATTCTAAACTTATCTAAATAGTTTATTGTCTCTCCCAATATTAAAAAAAAAATATTACTCCCTTCAACTCAATAATTATGTTCGTATTATTCTTTCTAATTTTTAAAAAGACCTATTACATCCCTTATTTATGCTCATTAAATAAAAATATAATTATTAAATTAATGAAGGTAATAAATTATTTTAAAAGTTAAGAGAGACAGTAAAATGATTTTATGCAATCAACATATCATAAACCACTAAATCAATTGAAGCATATGTAAGCAGGTCCAAAAAGTTCTTTTTAAAAAATATATACATTAATTAAAATAAATTAAATATAAGTCCACACTTTTAATTGATGCATCTGTCTATGCATGATTTTTAATTATTAAATTTCGTTATTAGCATATAACTTATCCACTCAGTAATAAACTCATATTTTACTATTTTATTTTTTTTCATTTGATTCACTTAAATTTTAATTTGATTATTTTCAGACTCGACTCAAGTCGCATATTTAGTTATGATGAATGAGTTTTTTAATGATAATTTTTTTCATATGGGTTTTCTCATCCCTTTTTGGTCTCAATCGATTATGTAGTGGCGGTGTCAGAATCCTTACACTGTGAAAAATTTGTTGGCTAATTTTTTATCGGTGAAAAATTTATCAACCGGCTACAAACGTAAAAATGTGTTTTTAGTGTGTAAGCAAAAACTTGCTTAAACAATTACTGCCAAGTGAATGTTATTACAAACAAAACAATTTGACAATTTTAATTGTGAAATTAAAATATCAAGTCAATAAAATTAAAAAAAAAATATGATCGTAATATTTTAATAATATATAATTAAAATTTGTTAAATATCTTGGGAACTAAAACAAAAGGAAATTATCTAAATCAGGAATTAAATAAATAAATAGGTTGTAGTAATACATTGTGGTTAGCTTTGCCCAAAAATAAAATAAACCCTCCAACCCAAACATAATAGTTGTTAACTTTAAATATCTCAACAACATATGAGATTAATTACTTTATTTGGCACACTCCGTTTATACCTCACCATTTCAATTTACTTCTCTATTTCTGCTAAAAAAAATAAAAGTCCAAAACCCCTTTCAAATCTGATCCAAAACGTGCCACCACATCAGGTTCTTCTTCTACCCTTTTCCACTCTAATATGCCGCCTTCACCTTCTTTATCTTTTACCTCTATGACCGGTTAAACTCACTCATCAACTTTTTTTTTGTCTTTTTTTTATCTTTCTATCATTTACAAAGCCGTAACAGGGGCAATAATTGGTATCTTAGAAAGACAAGTCCATTACAAAATCCCTAAATTTCCGTCGATCGAATGGACATGTGCCTCTTCCTAACTTCGCCCCTGATTATGCTAAAATAATTCGAGAGATTAATGAATTATAGTTATAAAACGTTTTTGAACGTACGAAACTTTAGCCAATAATTAATATCAACCAGATCAATATTACAGCGAGGATGTCAATTACATAAGCAAACAATACAAATAATAAATAGATAATGTTGAGTTTCAAACTAATACTAGTATTTACTTTAACTCATAATGCATGTATTTTTATGGTTACAGTTATTTAAGAATTTTAGTTAGTGGTTAAGAAATTATGAATTACAATATTTATTTTTTTATTTTTATTGTTATCTGTCCTTTTATTTTTGTAGTAAGTTTTTTTTATCTCTCATTATGGTGAAATTTTATTTTTTAGATTATGGTATATTGTTTTATGACAAACTATCATGAATAATCATTTTTATAAATTATTTACAAATTTACCATTAAGTCAAACTATTTATAAATACGCATTCCCTTCAATTCTATTTACATATCATCCATCCACTTGTTTTTCCCATTTTTCTTTTAATTTTCTTTCTTATTTTTTATTTTTTTCCCAAACCGTTTATTTTTTTGACATGCTGCTTTAGAGTTCTTTGTTCGTCATATTTTTATCTTCGGAATGACATCCACTGTGAAATTTTTGAATTTTTTTGAATCAGTAGACATCTGATAGATGTCCAACATACATGTGATAGAAGTCTGATAGACATATGGTATATATTAGTTTTTTATGATTTTTTATGAAGTCGTTATGTTAGTTTGTGCAAATCTTGAAATCAAACCACCAGCTAAATAAATGATAAATTAGTGACGAAAATCAAACAAATAACAAGTAGAGAAGAAAACCGAGATACGATTTCTAGATCAAGAAAAGAATGCAAGAACAGATTCAATAGAGAGAAAGCACAGTATACATATCAAAAAAGAAAAAAAGGCTAATGAAAAAAAAGATTCCACACATCTACCAAACTTCTATCACATGTCTATCAGATTTCTATAATATGTCTACCATACATCTACCATGTGTCTATCAATTGAAAAAGTTCAAAAAAGTCACAATGGATGTCATTTTGAAGATAAAAAAGAGACTAACAAAAAACTTTAAAACTGCATGTCGAAAAAAATAAACGGTTTGAAAGATAAATGCAAAAGAAGGTAAAGAAATTTTTTAAAAAATATGAATAGTAGCTGTGGGAGGGGAATGTAGATTTGGAAAAAATTTGTCTTTTAGTCCAAATTTTTTTTATGAAGATAGGTGTTTTTTTATAAGAGCTCTTTATTTTATTTAATATATGTTCTTTTACTCATATATTAATTAAAATATACTCCATAGATCAATTTTTATAAAATATATCCTATCTATTAAAAAATAAAGTTACGAAGCACAATCCTTGTTGTTGTTGATATTTTTTTTGACGAGTAACAAATTTGTTATGAGAATGGGCTTTGAATGGTACTAATGGGCCGAGTAAAGGTTAGCCATAACTAGAGGCCCATGTCTCCTCTTTTCTTTTTCAAAAAACTTCTCTGTTCTCTGATCATCTTCTATTTTCTTCTCCAGTTGTGTCTTAATTAGTTGAGCTAAAGGCAGGCCGGTTATTAAAGGGAGTGAGTGGAGTGATCGTTCAAGGCCCTAAGCTTTCGGGGGCCTCAAATTTTTTTCGGGTATAGTATGAGGTAGAAGTTTAATATATATATAAGCAGGAGAACAAAAGGTGTATAACTATGCTTTTTCCTAGTGGTAGGAGCGTGCTACTCATTGCCTAAGCGCATGGGTCCGATTCCCAGGGCCCGCTTTTTTAAATCTCCTTATTTTCTTAACATTTAAATAATAAATATACTACTTTCTTAATTATAAAATTAGATCTTTAATTATCAGTTACTAATTTTATCTCACAAGTAAAAGCCTTTTTTAAATCTCCCTTTTCCCTCAACAATTAAATACATTAGTTTCTTAATTATAAAATTAGATCTTTAATTATCATTTAATAATTTTGTCTTATAAATACAAATTCCTCAAAGTAAAAAAATACTCCCTTCATCTTTTTTTACTTATCTTCTAACACATTTCACGCTTTTTATGGAATTTATTAATTAAGGTAGAATAAGACTAGTTTGCCCTCTAATTAATATTTAGTTTTCATTTTATTGCAATTAATGATAATGAGACAAATAAGGGTATAATTGGAAAAATAATCTAAAAAGTGCCTAAAAATTTGAGAATGATAAGTAAAAAAATATTTAAAATAGTGGCTAGAATACCTATTTTAAAAAGATGAAGGGAGTAATTAATAAGATTCAGCATTAACTTTTTAGATGACTTCTTTTTAATTTTGTATTACTTTAAAGGTTTTACCAATTTATTAAACATACTATTTTTTTTCTCAAAACAATTAATTTTGGTATTTAAGTTTTGTTTTATTTCTTTAATCACAATTTATGATGCAAAATATAGAATCTACTATGGAGCATAAAATTTTAATAGTTAGTTTTTTATTTTAAAAAAATAACAAATATTAGTTTAAATTTAATATATATTTTTGAGATTTTAACACCTTATTAAAATTAAAGTCATTGTATTTTTATATATTTTAAATATATCAATAATCAATAAAATCGAGAATGTGATTTTAGATAAGATTTCTTACGAAAAATCGATTGAATTTTTTTGAAGTTGGCATTAATTAAGGGTTGACAGATTTATTAAACATACTTTTTTTTTTCTCACAAATAACTAATTTTGGTATTTAAATTTTGTTTAATATCTTTAATTACAATTTATAATTAGAAAGGTTGTTAAAGCTGCGCCCCAACGGCTTGAGCTTTATTGGATTTGTAGCAAAGACTTGGTTTAGTGGTTGAACCATGAAGCTGTGATCCTAGAGGTCGCTGGTTCGAGTCCACACTCGGGCGGGGGGATAACATTTTCCTTTATTATTATTGTAAGCCCATATGAGGCAAAAAAATTTTTAAAAAAATTATAATGCAAATGTTAGAATCACCTATTGCGTATAAAAATTTAACAGCTAGTTTTTTATTTTAAAAAATAACAAATATTAATTTAAATTCAATATATATTTTCGAGATTCTAATACTTTTTTTAATTAAATTCATTGTATTTTTATATATTTCAAATATATCAATTATCAATAATCAATAAAATCAAGAATGTGATTTTCGATAAAATTTCTTATGAAAAATTGAGTGAAATTTACTTTAAAATATATTCGTATAACCAAAATTTCAAATGACAATATCGTAATTTAAAAATATGTATATGCAAAGTTTAATAAATTTTATCAGTTTATTAGTGAACTATAAATTTTGTTGCTGATTTTTTTAACATGTATTTATTATATAAGGGCCTCGATTTCATTTTTTTCCTCAGGACCCCGAAATTTTCCGAGACAGCCCTGTATAAAGGCTTCATGAAAAGACTCTTGCATTCAAATTTCACTTAATACATATGCAAAATAAATTGATATATCTTAACTATAAGGGTTGGTTTGGTTTACGAAAACTATTCCTTTGAATATAATAAAAATAAATAAAAAGATGTTAAATATATTGAGTATTTATTTCGAATCCGTCATTAGAAGGAATATCTATTTCAACAGATGACGAATTCTCGACTATTGTTATATTATATTTGACATATTTTTATTTACTTATATTGTATTCCGGGTAATAGAAAATAATTTTTTTAGTTAGTTTGTTAGTAGCAGTTAAACTTAAACCTAAACCCTTGCCTAGGTTAATATTCAACTATAAATAAAAAATATATCTATGATTTGTAATTTGAGATGAATGAAATTCCTTACATTTGAGAACGTGAGGTGTAAATCCTCTTAATTTATCAATAACTACGCTTTATACAAGGTCATTTCAATAATGCCCGTGATCTATATTAAAAGAAATATAAATTATTAATTTCAAAACTTTTGTTATTGATCAAAATGAGCTATTAGATAAACTATTAAATTGTGTTTTTTAAAAAATAAATTATTAAATTTAAAATAGTTATTCTACTGTTAGGGGCGTTTAGTTTATATCATGAAAGGAAAAGGGAATCAAGAAAATGAAAGGTAAGGAAAGGAATGAAATCGCCTATGATTGACTTGTGTATTTAGTATGGTCAATAAAGGAAATAAAATTATCCTGATTTCATTTATTATTTTTTAGATTAAAAAAATTAATTATTCAATTATAGTATAATAACAATAATTACATATAATAAATAAACTATAATTTATTAATTATTATTATTAATTATATTTATATTATATTTATAATAATTATAAAAATAATATTAATACTATAATATGTATTATTAAAATAATAATATTTATTATTATTTAATATATTATTAAATAAATATTAATTAGAAATTTTTTTAATAATAAATAATATTTTTAATATTAATAATATTTAATAATATTATTTATTATCAAATAAATATTATTATTAAATAAATATTATTTAATAATAATAATAATAATAATAATTATAATAATAATAATAATAATTATATATTTTTATTAATATTAAATAAATATTATTATTTAATAATAATAATACTATATATATCTTATAATAATATGATAAAGACATAAAAAATAATTAATAAATATTTTTATATATTATTATTGATTATATAGAATAATAATATTATTTTTTATTATTATTAATTATATATATTATTTTTAATTAATATATAATAATATTATAATAATATTTATTATTATTATTTTATATAATAATAATAATAATAAGATAAAAGTATTAAAGAAAGATCTTAAAAAAGGTAACTTTATTATCTAAATTGAGTAATAAATTTAATTCACTTATCTAAATAAATAACAACAAAAAGAATCAGATATTTTAATTTCCTTCCTTTTAGTAAACCCCCTTTTAATGTTTTATTTCCAACAACTCTATTTTTTTAGGTACATTCTTTGTATCCAATTATTATAGCTTAGTTAGTAATATAAATTGCAAAACCTCTTTTTTGTACAAAAATGAGAACTCATAGTTAGGGCTGTAAATGAATTGAATCAAATTTAAATATTGACTGTTCAAGCTCTGTTTATTTAAATTTTATCAAACTCAAGCTCGAGTTTGATCTTGATCAAATCGAGCTCAAGCTTGGTCAAATCGAGCCTGAATCGAGCTCGAGCCAAGCCGAGCCTCGAACTATATCTAGCTTTGTTTAAATCGAGAGCTCGAGCCTGTAAAAGAGATAGAATCCATAAGATGAAGAATCGAAGATGAAGAATCGAAGATGAAGGATCTAAGCACCACAAATAATTTTAATGTACAACGAAGAGGATGGGTGTTGTGTTGGCGGCTATATTTTTTTATAGGAAAATGGGATTGAAGTTTTATTGAGCATATGAAGATCGATGAATATATATAATAGGAATTGGATTGAATCCGGATTTTATGTCCATCTTTTCTTTATTTTTTATTTAATTTTATCTATATTTTATATATCACTTTATATATATTTTTTCTTTACTCTTTATCATATATTTATATTTTTCTTTATTCATTTTTATACCCATTTTTACACATACACTATCTTATATTTTTCATGATCTATTGATCTCATAAATATAGTGTTTAAACTTTTCAGTTATGTTAACGAGCCTGTTAGCGAACATACTACCGAACTAGTTCGTGGGCCTCTTATCGAGCATGTTCACGAGCTTTCGAGCCGAGTATCTCTCTGTTCAAGCTTGGTTCGTTTATAATAACGAGCTTGAAATTTTATTCACGAACAAGCTCATTTATTAATGAACCGAATTCAAAAAAGCTTTGATCGAACCGAGCGTCGATTAGTTCGGCTCGTTTACAGCCTTACTCACGGTCAGTCTAATATGTAGATCTGGGTAAGTGTCCATGGCTTGGAAGGTCCTTCAGTCCCAATAACCTATATAGGATGGTTTTGGGCAAAAACAATTTTTTGGAAAAACGGGGCAAAAACATTATTCCGTTCGATACCAGATGTATGTCATTTTTTGAAAAACGGGGCAAAAACATTACTTCCTTTGGTTTTAAATATATGTTATTTTAGATTACATTTTATTTTTTTTTATTTGTTATTTTAAAATTTTAATGTATTCTTTAACACTTTTTTTTTAATTTATCCTTATATTAATTAAGAAAGAGATTATGTATAAATAAAGTTATAAGGAGTAATAGTTAAGAAGAAAAGAAATTTTATATGAACAAAATTAAAGGATAAATTAATCATTTTATTAATGTAATATATATTTTATCGGTCTAAATAAAAATTCTAAAAAAACATATATATGAAACTAGAGGGAGTAAAATATAAGCTCAGTTCAATCCGAATCCATATAATAGCGACTAATACATGATGTAAGATGACTTGATTTTATTATAAAACCCAAAGCTCGACCCTCTATAGAAATTTATAATTATAAATTAATACTAGTATATATATACACACACGAATGCAAAAACCGTAGGCTAAACTAAGTGATTAAGTTTTGTTGGGAATGAAAAAATATGTGAAACGTCGGTCCATTTGTAATATATTTATCTGATTGGGTGGCGGAGTGAATTAGGATTTAGCTATTTATAATGGCTTCTTATTTAGGAACGACCTGGATAAGATCCTTTTATTTAACAGTATTTTAGGATGCCATAACCTAAAAGTTAAGGGTGTGGTTTAAATGAGGAGAGGCTTACGGTGGATATCTAGGCATTCAGAGATGAAGAAGGGCGTAATAAGCGACGAAATACTTCGGAGAGTTGAAAATAAGCATAGATCCGGAGATTTCTGAATATGTCAACCTTTCAAACTGCTGCGGAATTCATGGGCAGGCAAGAGACAACCTGGCGAACTGAAACATCTTGACGGGTCAAGCACAATCATTATTATTTATCAGCCAGGCCCGTCTGAACCCAGCCTAAGCCTATACGCCAAACCACTAATATTATGATAAATCACAAGTTTTCTTGGACCGAAGAATACGTCAATAGCATAAATCAGAGGCAAACTGAAAAGCCCTAATTAAGGTGACTAAATTCCCCTACTTATCAAAAATACAGTTGCTCTAGCTAACAAATGTGAAGCCTAATTCGCAGACGTGTTAACGAACATTATTCTAATAAAATAAAACTGTAAAATAAACGTTTTACAGTCTGAAAGAATGATCCCAACAAGTGACAAAAACTGTTGGTCGTTATTAAGGGCATTGACCACATTAATAGCATACAATTCAAGGATAACCCCATCATAATTGTTATCCTTTAACCAACTCAAAGCCTCTCTACAGCTTATAGCTTCAGCTAGAAATGGATCGTCTCCTCCAAGTAGCATAGTCGATCGAGAAGCAATGATCTCTCCCCTACTATCACGAAGAATACAACTTAGACCGATAGAATTTTCGATGAAGAATACTTGCACCAACATTACATTTAAGCCATCCAGAAGGTGGACCGCGCCACATAAGATCTAGGGGTCTAGGAGATTGCGAGTCGGGTCATTGATTAGCTGAGCACCATTCTGAGAGAAAGTCAAGTCCATGTCGTAGAACCTGGGAAGTAATTCTGAACTTCTTATTCCATACAAAATAATTTCTTCTAGCCAAGATTGCCCATAACACGCAAGCCACTTTGTCAATAGTTAATTTGTGAACGGATTATTTACATCAAATAGTATATCCAAATATAAAAAAGAATTAGCCCATAAAAATATACTCAAAGCTATTTTTTGGGTTCTAGAGATCTAACATATATTATCAGGATTGTTAGTCAGTTATTGTGTGGCACACTTTGCCTATACCATTATTTCTTAATAAGAGGTACAATTTTAAGAAAAGAAATATAAATACATTAATACTGTATAACAGATTCAAATCTATTGTCTCAATTGTGCATCCCTTTCGATATATCTCATTCAACTTTTAGGATAATACCGTTGGATTGAAGAAAGGTATTAATACCCGGTACCATATATAAAAACCTCAACTTTTGACATGTGTTACCTTTTCTTAATTAATTTTTCATTCAAATTTTCTTTCCTATTTTTTTATTTTTCTCTCCTACGTGTCTAACATATGGTAAAATCTGAATGATGGACATGAAAGGGACACAATATTGGGACATCAGATTTAAATCGCTATATAACAATGTACAAAAGGAATGCTATTCATAGATTTTGGTCTTGTTTGATTTAAATAATGTTATTTATCGTAACAGTTGTTTGTGTTGTACTTTAAAAATGAATTTCTAAGCATTTAATATCTCAAGAATAATCATGCAAAGCGAAAAAATGAAATTGTGGAAAATAAAGAACACAAAATATTTTTGAGGCAGTTCCCCCTAATAGGTGCATTTATCTGAAGGATTTATTCTCAGGGTACGTCTGCCGGCAAAAGAGGAGAGCAACTATCATAGATGGTGGCGAAATCAAAGGCCAGGCAAAGATACAAGATCCAAATTACAACTAGTGAAAAGAAAACCTCAACAGAATATAAACCAGAGTACAACTAAAGCTTAAATCCCTTATCACATGCAAAAAAACCCAGAAACCCTAAAACTTCACCTCTTTCGCGCACTGAGGAAAGTGAAGAAACATAGTATATATAGCCTTCAAACAGATAGCTGTTGTAACCGCCTTCAATCATCAAATCAGAACCATTAAGCTCTCAGGATCAAGATCAAACGCATGAGAGAAAAGGATGAACAGATCACAGAGAAAAAAAAGGGAGAGAAAAGAATCGCGAAAGGGTTATGGAACCCTAAAAAATAAAAACAAAGCTTATATACCATCAGAGATCAAAATGCAACGCATAGGGACATAAGGCAAACTGGTCAAAAATCGGAGCAAGCTCTAAATGGGCTGAATAGTTGGGTCAAGGGACATAAAGCCCAACAATGTCCACCTTGGACCTCACCTTCCAATCTCATGATAGCCACTTCAATCCTCTCTTCATCGCCATTATAAATAGGGGAATCACTATAGGACTTAGAGGCACAATTTGACACACAGTCAAATCTGCATAACTCCTAGCCTTTTTAAAGCTACCTGAAACTTGTCAACATGAATAATTTTAGTTAATAAGTCAGCATGATTAACCCTGGTGTGAATCTTAATAATAAAAACAACACTAGAAGCAACAATATCCCTGACAAAATGCAGCTTAACATCAATATGCTTAGTTCTCTCATGATAAACAATATTTTTATAGAGATGAATAGCAGATTGAGAATCACAGTGAATATTAACAGTATCATGTATCACACCAAGTTCAGATGCAATGCCCTTTAACCACAAAGCTTCTTTCACAGCTTGTATGAGAGACAACATGCTGAAGACAAGATTTCCAATTTATGAGATTATTGCCAATGGTAAAACAATACCCTGAGATAGACCTCCTCTTATCTAATTCAGCAGTATAATCAGAATCACAGAAACCTTCAATCTTAATATCGGCACATACCAAATAGCAAACACAGAGAGGAATTACCAAACAAATATCTCCATAACCATTTAACATCATTCTAATGACTTTTATTAGGATTAGACATGAATCTGCTAACAAGGCTAACAACATAGGCAATATCAGGTCTAGTACAAACCATGGCATACAAAAATGAACCTACAACATTTTGATATGGCACATTATGCATAAATTTAGACTCATCAACAGATAACTCATTACTGACAGAAAGCTTCAACTGAGCACCAATGGGAGTACAAACAAACTTGTATTTATTTAACTAAAAATTATTTATAACTTTATCAATGTAATCCTTATAAGTTAACATTAAAACACCCTTATTTCTATCTATGAAAATATCTATCCCTAGAAGGACCTAAGTCTTGCATTTCAAACATAGTATTTAACTTCTTTTTCAATTTATCAATCTCAAATTTATCTTTGCAATCAATTAACATGTCATCCACATATAACAACAAATAGATGTAATTATTATTAGGCAACTTGTTATAGTAAACATATGCATCATAATTACTTCTAGTGAATTTGAGACTAAGCATAAACTGATCAAACTTTGAATACCATTGCCTAGGGGACAGTTTAAGACCATAAAGAGATTTTTTTAACAAGCAAACATGATTTTCTAGACCTTTGGCAGTAAAACCTTCTAGTTGCGACATAAACAATTCATCATCCAGATTACCATGCAAAAAAGCAGTTTTAACATCCATTTGTTCTAGTTCTAAATCATGTAAAGCAACCAGAGATAAAATAAGTCTGATAGAGACATGCTTAACAACAGTAGAATACATTTCTTTATAGTCAATTCCCTCAATTTTAGAATAACCCTTGGCAACTAACCTAGCTTTAAACCTTTCCTTTTCAACACCATGTATAGCAGGTTTTCTCTTAAATATCCACTTATAGCCTATAACCCTTTTGCCTTCTGGTTTAGGCACTTACACCCAAGTGTTGTTTTTGGATAATGACTCAAGCTCCTCCTTCATAGCTTAAAGCCATTTATCATAGTCCTTACCAAATTTAGCATCAAGAAAGGTTTTAGGCTCATGAAACTCAATACATTTAGCATTTAAAACAACAAAATCAAGCATACTAGTATAATTGCAATCATACACAACATAGTCCTTAAACTTAGATGGAAATCTAGTCTCTCTTGTAGGTCTCATGTTTGTATTATTATCAGGCAAATCATTGGTATCCTATATAGGATTAATCACAACATTCTCAGTTTGATCAACATTATCATTATCATTAACAAATTGATTATCACTAACATTTTCATTATCAACAAAGTCAAGATTTATAACAGTTTGCTCAAGCTTATCAAGCTCCACCTCAAACAGAGAATTATCATGCTGAATAGAGTTTTTAACATCAGTAGTAATCTTAGGAAAAACATTTTCATTAAAGGTCACGTCCCTACTAATAACAATCTCATTATCAGTAATGGGCCATGACTTATAGCCTTTAACACCTTTAGTATAGCCTAGAAAGATACACTTCTTAACCCTAGGGTCAAGTTTAGTTTCATTATTTAACACATAGGCCAAACATCTAAAAGTTCTAAGATTAACATAAAATGACATATTTATTATACCATAATTCATTAGGACACTTAAAATTAATAGCTGAGCTAGGTGTCATATTGATTAGGTAACAAGCAGTGGCTGCTGCTTCAGCCCAAAAACAATGATCAAGACCAAATTCTAACAGAAGGCACCTTACCTTGTTTAGAATGGTCTTGTTATACCTCTCAACAATGCCATTTCGCTGAGGAGTATAGTTACAAGTTCTATGTCTAATGATCCCATTTTCAGAACAAAATTCATTAAATTGATTGTTAACAAATTCTAAACCATTATCAGTTCTTAAGGTTTTAACTTTAAAGTTAACTTGATTTTCAACTAATGATTTCAAATTGATGAATTTCTCAAACACATCCTTTTTTATTTTTAAGAAAATAAATCCAGATTTTCCTTGAAAAATTATCAATGAATTTGACAAAATATTGGGCACTAGACAAAGAATAGGGAACATAAGAAGAACTCCATAAATCACTGTGAATGTATTTTAAAGGCACTTTAGACATACAATTAGCAGAATTAAAACTCTATTTATGAGCTTTGCCCATAGAACAGATATCACAAACTGGCACAGACACAAAAGTAGACAAATTAAGAGTCTCATTGCCTTTTAAGGCTTTAAGACCTTTTTCACCTATATGACCTAACCTTCTATGCCACAAAACAGTTTTTTCAATATTAGAAACATAAGCAGTAGACCCATCGATAATAGAGCCAATAAGATTATAAAGACCATTAAACAATTGCCCTTTTATAAGACATCTGTTCTCTTTATAAACTCCAAGTACTCCACCTTGAGCTCTATAAACCATGCCCTTATTATCCAGATAGATGAGTGAAATCAAATTTCTCTTAATATTAGGCACATATCTAACATTAGTAAGATTGACTTTAGAACCATCATCACATAATATCAAAAAATTTCAAATTCCAAGTATCTCACAAGAGGAATCATTCCCATGAGAACTTGACCTCCTTGGACTGGTTCAAACTCAGTAAACCAATCCCTTCATGGTGTCAGATGAAGTGTACAACCTGAATCCAGAATCCAGGATTCTCAGAATCCCTAACTTGACTAATGGTTAAAGCTTCAATTTCACCACTCTCAGCTATGTTATTAACAACATACTCATTCTTGTTATCATTAGGTCTATGTTCCCCATTAATTCTAATTCTACAGAACCTAGAAGTGTGGCCCTTCTTATTACAATAAAAACATATGAATTCCTTCTTATGCTTGGAGCCACCACCTTCAGTTTGTGTAGCATTAGAATTAGATGGGTTAGCTTGGTTATTTGCCTGAGATGAGTTAGCTTTGGATTTTTTTACCTTTACCCTTACTTTTGCCCTTAACAAAGAGACCTTCACCATTTTGACCTTTACCTTTAGTTTCAGATTTAAATTCCAATTCTTTAATTTTTGAAGCAGAAATTATATCATCAACTTCAAGACTATCCCTACCATATTTCAAAGCTTCTTTAACACCTTTAAACTTATCAGGAATAGCATTTAAAAGCAAAATAGTTTGATCATCTTTAGAAACACTAACATCAACACTTTCAAGTTCTTTGATTAATTTTTTAAACTCATCATAGTTTTCATCCATATTCTTAGAAGGGTTCATTTTAAAATTGAACAACTGTTCTTTTAGAAAAGCTACCCTAGTAGTATTGACAATCATATATAACTCATCAAGTTTATCTATTAAAGTAGGTGCAGTTTCAAAACATCTAACTCTTCTAAGAACATTATTAGTAAGGTTAAGGACAATAGTAGAGTAGGCAGTGTCCATTGCCTCCTCTTTTTCATCTTGAGTTAATCTATCGGACAAATTATGAATACCAAGTAAAGCTTTATGATAATTTTGTTTCATTAAAACAATAGTAAGTTTATCTTTCCATATGGTATAATTAGATTTACCATCAAACTTCTCTAAGTTGACTTTAGCAATAGACATATTGACTAAATCAAATTTAGAGAACCAGACAAAGAATTCAAAGAAGACAGGACAATCAAGCAAGATAGTAATCAACCTTTTAGAAGATTAAGAGAAAGGAAGATCCCTAGAACAGAATCTAACAGGATTACTAAGCAAGACAAACAATCAAATACACAGAATAAATCCAAGAACTTCACTGAATCAATAAAAGAGCATGCACGAAAAATCGGCAGACAAGCCAACCTAGATATTCTACCAACACCTCCACCAGCATGCTATAGACAAAAAAAAAGAAAGAAGATGACTTACTGAGGGTTGTTATTTTGTACTCCACTTTCAAGAGTCTTCCTTTGACAGTGATATATCAAGAAAAAATAAAAATTAAGAGAGATAAAAGGTTACCTTTGAAGCTTTAGTCAAATCTTTACTAGACAAGGCTTCTCTAAGCAATTCCAAAAGATATCCTCAAAGTCATAGAAAGAAAACCATAAGAAGTCAAATATCTATTCTCAATAAAAGTATCAATTCAAAATGGAAGGACTCGCAATTAGCCAGAATATAAAATACACAAGAAACAATAAAAAAAAACGAAAAAGGAAAAACTCAGAAAATTAGGGTTTTACGAAAAAATTTAAAACCAGAATATTCATTAAATCGATTTTAACAAGCAGATTTTAAAGAGAACCCTAGTAAAGGAAATTGCATGCAACAAGCAAGAAAAAGAAGACCAGAGAACTCAACAACTCATAAAAACAACGCATGCAACCCTAGATCGTTAAGCAACGCTCTGATACCACATGTTATACTTTAAACATGAATTTTTAAGCATTTAATATCTCAAGAACGATCATCCAAAGCGAAAAAATGAAATTGCGAGAAATAAAGAACACAGAATATTTTGAGGCAGTTCCCCCCAATAGGTGCGTTTATCCGAAGGACCTATTATCAGGGTACGTCTGCCGGCGAAAGAGGAGAGCAGCTATCATAGATGGTGGAGAAATCAAAGGCCAGACAAAGATACAAGATCCAAATTACAACCAGTGAAAAGAAAACCTCAACAAAATATAAACCACAGTACAACTAAAGCTTAAATCCCTTATCACATGCGAAAAACCCCAAAACCCCAAAACTTCACCTCTTTCGCACACTGAGGAAAGTGAAGAAATATAGTATATATAACCCTCAAACAGATAGCCGTTGTAACCGCCTTCAATCATCAAATCAGACCATCAAGCTCTCAGGATCAAGATCAAACGTAGGAGAGAAAAAGATGAACAGATTACAGAAAAAAAGGGAGAGAAAAGAATCACGGTACAAAGGATTATGGAACCCTAAAAAAGAAAAACAGAGCTTATATACTAGCAGGGATCAAAACGCAGCGCATAGGGACATAAGGCAAACTGGTCAAAAACCGGAGTAGGCTTTAAATGGACTGCATAGTTGGGTCAAGGGACCTAAAGCCCAACCCTTTGGTATGGTTGATAGGTTTTTTTATCATTACTAATTACTTCTATTTTAAAACAACTAAACTAAAAGCAACTATTTACTTAGTCTAACAAAAAAAAATCAAACACTACTAAATGTGAAGAAAACATAAAAACAGTCGTCAGAAATTAATAACAAAATTTAAAATAGCTGATTAGATCAATACATAGATTTGATCACTCGTGCATGCATCAAATGATAATAGAAAGTTATAAAATTTTAAAAATTATGAATTCCAATTACTATACGGCCAAAACTTTTGATTAGATTTGCATGCCATTCACCAACTATTTTATTCTATTGTATATTTTAAAATAGCTGATTAAATCAATACTCAAATGAAATCATACAGCAACTTGAAAATAATCTAGTCTAATTAATTAAACAAATTACTATATTCATTTTTATAAAATTCTTGTATGAATAAACAAATAAAAGAAAGAATATTTTTGCAGCCTCCTAATTAAGCATGTGTTGAAATTTGTAATTTCTAGCTTTACTGTTTATTATAATAAATATTATTTCATCCAAAAAAAGTTACTCCCTCCATTTTTTTTATTTAACTTCTAACATATTTTATATTTTTTAATAAATCGATTGATTAAATTAGAAAAATATTATTTTATCCTTTAATTAATGTTTAATTTTTTACTTTATTGTAATTAATGATAATGGAATAAACGAGGATATAATTGAAAAACTAATTTAAAAAATATCTAAATATTTAAAAATAATAAATAAAAAATATTTAAAAAAAAGCTAAAATATCTATTTTAAAAAGATGGGGAGAGTAGTATATTTATTTTCTTACGTGGACTAAAGAAAAACACATTCATATGCTGTGCACGTGCGGGTAAGGCCGCACGTGTGCTAGCCGTTTCCTGAAAAAGAAAGCCAAGGTTTTGAAAAATATTTGGTCAAAGTCGGATAGTCAACTTTCAAACTTTTCTGTTTCGCTAGCCAATACTTGAAGGATGTGCGTTCATTTGATCCCATAAAAATATCTTTTTTTTTAAAAAAAAAAATTGAAGATGAGAGCTTCTTCCATATTTTTCTCTAATTATTTATCTTGTTGTCAGTGAAAGAATTAGAGAACATGGATATATTGATATGACTAATGTGGTTTGAATCACACTTCCGAAACAAGAAACTTTTTGCTACAATAATACATAAAGTTTTTTTTTTTGTTATAATTCCTTATTCCAACAAAAGAATCATTGTATATTATTTCTGATGCGTAAAAAGTAAATCATCCACATAAATATGCAAGATTTTTAATTTAGTTTCATTTCAATTTACAATTTAAAATAACTATTAGGGTATGTGTACGGATTTAAAGGAGTTGCTTTATTAATTGCTAATGGCTAATGAGAAAAATATAGCAGAGTCTAACTAAACAAGTCAAGAACATAGAGAACTCAAATCGTAGAGACTCTAAAAAGCAAAACAAGATTACAAAAGCCACTCACAAACCCTAAGAGAAAACCGTTTATATAACCTTTGCGAACAAGAGAGAAATAACCGCTTCTAACAAACATGTTGTTCGTCCCTCTGATGTTTCCTAACACATGCAACATCACAACCCTTCAATTCTTTTTCAGAGGATCCAGAAGGATCAAGCAGTGCAGAGAGCAAAGGAACAAGAAAAAACAGAAACGAGAAAACAAGGGTTTGGAATGAATGAAACCCTAAAGCAAGCGAATCTTATAAGGCTCGCTCCCAACCAACCAAACACACCGTTTTATTAATGAGCAGTACTGTCAAAGCCTCAAACACAAGCTTAATAATAATACAACACTTTGGCTTATAAAATACATAAATACATTAGGCTTAAGATGGACACAAAACATAAAAAAACCCAACAATCTCCACCTTGACCATCAGGCCTCCAAATAAAGCCTTCTCACTTTTGATCAGTAAATAAACATCGGATAAATAGCAACTTCAGACTTTGATGGCACCATTTGATCATTGATCAAATGATACAACACCAATCTTCTTTAGTGCAGCCTGAAATTCATCAATAGAATCCAGTTTAGTAAAAATATCTGCAGGATTTATGCTAGTATGTATCTTTTCAACATGAACATAACCAGTACCAACAATATCTCTAACAAAGTGCATCTTAATATCAATGTTCTTAGTTCTTTCATGAAGGCAGCATTCTTGCATAAATGTATAACAACCTGAGAATCACAATAAACATTTACTAAACCAAGTTAAAAAACAATGCCTTTCAACCATAAAGATTCATTAATTGCCTCTGTCAAGACAATATACTCAGCTTTAGTAGTTGACAAAGCAACCACATGTTGTAGGCATGATTTCCAACTAATTAAATTATTACCTACTGTAAAACAGTAACCAGAAGTTGACCTTCTTCTATCAAGGTCAGCGGCATAATCAGAGTCACAATACCCATCAACAGATAAAATATCACAATCAAGGGATTTATATGTCAAACACAAGGAGGAACTAACTTCAAGATATCTAGCAAACCATTCAACAATAGACTAGTGATTCTTATTAGGATTACTCATGTATCTGCTAATCAAGCTCACAACATATAAAATAGCAGGCCTAGTACACACTATACAATATATGAAAAAGCCTACAACATTTTGATAAGGAACTCTAGACATAAATTCAGATTCCTCTTTATCTAAAATTGTACTAGCAAAGCTTGAAATGAACTCCTATACGGGTGCTAACAACCTTATTGCAATCTAACTCAAAATTTCTAAGAACCTTTTCTATATACTCCTTTTGAGCTAACCTTAGGTACCCCTTATTTCTATCCCTATAGATATTATACCCAGAATTCTCTTAGCAGCACCAAGATCTTTCATGTCCTCAGAATTAAATTTAAGCTTAAGTTTCTCAATCTCAGACTTACTTTTACAAGCAGGTAACATGTCATCAACATATAGCAAAATTGAGTAAATATAATCACCAGAATTCAATTTGCATAAATAAACACATGGATCAAATTTACTTCTAACAAAATTGAGACTAAGCATAAATTGATCAAATCTTAAGTACCACTGTCTACGTGACTCCTTAAGACCATACAAAGACTTTATCATTTTGCACTCAAAATTTTCTTTACCTTTAACAGCAAAACCTTCAGGTTGAGCCATATAAATCTCATCCTCAAGATTTCCATGTAAAAAGGCAGTTTTAACATCAAATTGCTCAAGTTTTAGGTTAAATATAGCAGTTAGAGACAAAATCAGTCTTATAGAAACATGTTTGACTACTGGAGAGAAAATCTCCTTATAGTCAACACCCTCAACTTGGGAAAAACCCTTAGCAACAACTCGGGCCTTGAATCTCTCCTTTTTAACACCAGGTATTGAGGGTCTTCTTTTATAGACCCATTTACAACCTATGACTTTCTTGCCTATAGGTTTTAAGACTAAGACCCAAGTCTTATTCTTCTCAAGAAAATCCATTTCCTTATTCATGGCTTCCTTCCATTCAGACCATTCATTACTCATCCTAGCTTCAGAGTAAGACTGAGGTTCATTTGAATCTAAACTAATAGAAGCAAGAACATATTGCTCAATGAAAGATGTGTAATTACAGTCATACATGATATAATCATTGAACTTAGTTGGCAACCTAATATTTCTTCTAGCTCTTTCATTAATTACATCAGTATTCTACAAAGCATTGTCATTCAAAACAACATCTTCATTTAAATCAATGTTTTCATTTAAATAATCTACAACATTTTTTTTGAGTTGATCATTAGCATCAGGTTCAATTGGTTGAGGTTGATTAACAAAATTATGTTTAATTTTATCTAACTCCACCTCAAACAAAACCTTATCTTGCTTACTATTACTAGACTCGCTATGAATAAGCATGAGAAATTCATTCTCACTAGAAACCACATCATTTGATACATAAACCTTGTTATTGTTAGATATGATGTATGCCCTTTAGGCAATTGTGGCGATATATCTTAATTATGTATTGGTACAAATTAATTGTTTAATTAATAAAGACATTTAATCTTTTGTTTATATCGATGTGTTCATATATATTGTGATTGGTTAAAATATGTCCATTGATATGTTTGTACAAAAGTCCTTGATATAATACATAGCATGAAGTGAGAGATATTATAGTAGGACTATGTTTGGTGAGACCTGCGTCATGTGCAATTATGATTATATCTAAACTATCCCTAGTCATAGTTTCATCAAGAAAGTATATTAGTGGAACAGTAAAACTAGCATGTGGTCAACTCTTTTGGAAAGGGTCCAAGCAGTTTACCTCCTACCACTGAAGGTGGTTCCTTGATTTTGACACATGGATATATCTGGAAGATATATTGGAGACCGCAGTAAGATAAACACTTGGTATATATATCCATGTGTTGGTGTTCATCTTCATGCAGTAGCTTTGCGAATATCCTCATACTTGAGATGCTAGTTACCTTTTGTGGTACTGTCGCTATACTTTGGGTGATACCTATTCACTCATTAATTTAGAATGCCACAGGTGATTACGGGTATAGTGATGACAACACGTTGGTAAGCTATGTAGTCGAAAAGAATCCATCTCTCCGGATATATTAAGGAGTTGTACCTGGCCACTTGTTGAAGTGATGATAACTATAAAACTCTAATCTGAGTATGTGATTGATAGAAATAGTTTCTAGTCAAAGCACATTATGGTGAAAAGTAATATACTTCGGTAATAAGTAAATACCTGAGATAGCTTGGAGCAACCTCGCTATTGGTGGGTTAACACTTTAATCAAATCCAATAAACCGGATGGTACTAATATTGAAGAATGGAGGGAGTTCATCGCACTAGATAATTATTGCACTAACCATGATTAAGTCATAAGCACAAATGACGTTCTGAGTAATGGGGGATGGTGGACCCTTGCTAGAGGCGTACTATAGTCATGTAAGGTAATCGAGTTCTATTCACGGTCTAGAATATCGAGCCAATAGTTTCTATATAACAAGGATTAGTTAAGCCTTAACAGCTTAATACTTCGGGATCCTATAAGGTCACACACATTTGACCTTCATCGGATTGAGTAAAGAATTAATAGATTTATTCTATTACGAAAATTTAATATAATAATAATTGGATTATTATTTGGTTAGACCAAGAATTTATTTTGATCGATAACTAATTTTATTAGGGTCATAAATAAATTAAAGTGTTGATTAAAATGATTAAATCCTTTTTTTGGTTCAACCAACAATTTATTTTTACGGTAACTAATTTTATTAGGGTTATAAATAAATTAAAATGAAAGGAGGATTAGAGGGAACTTTGCCATGGATCTATGAATTTATTCATAGGGTCATATATGCAAAAGGGTCAGCCTATAAGGGCTTGCGGCATGAGCCACAAGCCCAAGCTTGCTGCTAAGGCAAGCCCATTAAGGTTTGCCTTGAGACAAGCATGGGCAGCAAGCCATGCTTGTGCTTGCCGCCCAAATGGAGGGTGGGATGGGTATTTTACCTATCCCACATTTACGAGGGGAGCTCTCCCATGTCCCTATATAAAGCCTCATTCTTCTCCTTTCTCAAATGAACTACAAGCTCATTCGAGTCTTGATTTGAGATTCCAACGCGATAACTCTCAAGTCAACTCAAGAGCAAATACTTTTATTTTCGGGTGAGTTTTGGAGTGGTCTAGCAGCTACTCAAAGCTCTGCAGCTCTTCCTCGTTGGGAGGTCTCGATTGGTGGGGTTCCTATGGATACTCATAAAGGCTATCCTATACTTGGAGGCTTGTGTAAGAAGATTCTGCTAAAGCACGCTTCAACTGGTAAGTCTTCTAATTCTCTTTTAATTATTAAGTCATTTTCTTTAAGCATTTTAAGACTTAATAATTATTATGCTTAGCTTGTTTTGCATTCTTAGTTTATTTTATACTTAGACTATAATTTAGAGTTATAATATGTTTAATATAAAATATATTTATGTTAGGATATAATTCAGAACTATGGTACGCCTAGCCTGTGCATGCTAATCTAAGTAGAGAATTAATTTAGTTAAGGCTTTAATTAATTTATGTGCAATTAATAGGAGTTCTTAGGGACAAGAGACAACATTTTGAATTTCCACTGTGCCTGTTAAGCATGTTCAAAGTGATTGTCAATTCCCAACAGTGGTATTAGAGTCTGTCTATTTAGTGCATAATTAAGTTAAAAGCAAACTGAATTTTATTTTCTATAAGAAATGATTGAAAGTTTATTAAATTGTTTAGAATAATAGATTAACTTAATCTTTCATTTCAAGGTTAGAAAATGGATATGGATAATTTTGAATAAGCTTGGTCAACTTATTCAAACTTATCAAAGACTTAATAAATTATATAAATTATATGGGTTATAGATGCTTTCGATTTACAAGAACTGAAAGAACAAAATTTATTAATCCAAGAGGGTCCATGTTTTTTTAAGCTTGTGCCCGTATATATTCTGGCAAGGATTGGACAAGGTGTCTACTCCTCATAGGGCACCTCTGCTACCTAAGAATATATATCGGTGCTGCTTGAGTTAACAAAGAGGGGATTAAATATGGACTGATTTATTTCTAGTATATAAAATGATTCTTATATATGTTTCTATAACAAAGTAAATATTAAATTATTGAGTAAACGTTTAAAGGAAATTCAATATAAATATAAATAAAATGTTAATTATTTTACATATAATCTAGGTTGATGGAATAATCATAAGGCCGAATGCTATTTAATACCCCCAACTTACACACTTTTGCCTTACACATCTCCAAACTTTAAAATAGACTTCCGAGATACCTAAACTTATAAAAAAATGGACCTCCGCGCTACTTGTTGCTGACGTGGCAGGTGAGGTGTCCCCCTTTGACCAATGGGGCACGTGTTTGACCTAAAAATAAATAAAAAATTTATATAAATTCAATAATTAATAAAAAAAATCATTAAAAAATCCCTAAATACTTTTTTAATTGTAAAATGACCATCTTCCTCCTTTAGGGTGTATTTGGAAAGCACATATTTTTGAAAAATTCTTGCACCAAATTTATTTTCATTCTTTTCCAGATATTTCATAATTTTTTTTGGAGTTATTGATTTTTACGAAACCGGGCCCGAAAACGTATCTTCACGTTTTCAGGCCCCTCCATAAATATTTTCTGAAAAATTCTTGCACCAAATTTATTTTCTTTATTTTTTGAAAATTTCATAATTTTTTGGGATTTTTCAGTTTCTTAGGAAACCGGGCCCCAAAACATATTTTCACATTTTCGGGCCCTTCCGAAAACATTTTGTGAAAAATTCTTGCACCAAATTTATTTCTTTTATTTTTCAGATATTTCGTAATTTTTTTTCTGATTTTTTGATTTTTTACGAAACTGGGCCCCAAAACGTATTTTCACATTTTCGAGCCCTTTCGAAAACATTTTCTGAAAAATTCTTGCACCAAATTTATTTTCTTTATTTTTCGTACATTTCATAATTTTTTTGGGATTTTTTAATTTTTTACGAAACCTGGCCCCGAAACATATTTTCACATTTTTGGGCCCCCTTCCGGAAATATTTTCTGAAAAATTCTTACACCAAATTTATTTTCTTTATTTTTCTGATATTTCATAATTTTTTGGGATTTTTCGATTTTTTTACGAAACTGGCTCCGAAACGTATTTTCACATTTTTGGGCCCTTCCGGATACATTTTCTGAAAAGTTCTTGCACCAAATATATTTTTTTTATTTTTCGGATATTTCATAATTTTTGGGATTTTTTGATTTTTTTGAAACCGGGCCCTGTAACGTATTTTCACATTTTCGGGCCATTCCGAAAATATTTTCTGAAAAATTCATGCACCAAGTTTATTTTCTTTATTTTCCGGATATTTCATAAATTTTTGGGATTTTTCGATTTTTTATGAAACCGGACCCCGAAACGTATTTTCACATTTTCGGGACCTTCTGGAAACATTTTTTGAAAAACTCCTGTACTAAATTTATTTTCTTTATATAATAAAAGTTATAGGTACTTAACTGAATTTTATCAAGGTTTTTTTGAAATCAATTGTAGAAGATGGTGTTTTTGGTTAAATTAAAATTATAGGGACTTAAAAGTAGTTTTGTTGTGATTTTTGAATTTTTGTTAGTATATGCCACATGTCGTTATGCCATTGGTTTGACTTTTTCAAATTTTTGGTGTTTTTTGGTTTAATTAAAATTACAGGAATTTAAAAGAAGTTTTGTCAAGGGTTTTTTTAAAATTTGATAGTCAATGCCACGTGTTATTCACTAATTGGTTTGACTTTTCCAAATTTTTAACATTGGCAGCGAGTGTAATATACTCTCCAGGCTGCAACTGGGCGAGTGGGATTGAGGTAGCACGGAGGTCCACTTTATACAAGTTCAGGTACCTCGAAGGTCCACTTTAAAGTTTGGGTATGTCTAAGGCAAAAGTGCGCAAGTTAGGGGTATCAGAGAGCATTCGGCCTAATGATAATAAAGAGTTTGAACCCCCCTAAGGTTAGACCTTATAAATTAATTTTAAAATTTCCCTGAATTAATATAAATTATTATAAATATGTCCATCTAATAAATCCTAAATTGGGTAAAACGTCTAACACCAACAAAATCCCAAAGTTAATATATTAAAGCAAGTTATATGTCTTCTTTACTCAAATTTATGATACAATATTTTTCGATTATAAAGTGCTGCGTAAAGCGTTCCTTTTATTTATATCGACCGATTATAAAAATTGAGATAGGGTCTGCCTTAACAGGAATGGGTAGTTTACCATAAAATTGGGGGCTAGCGGCAGGATTGAGACACGTTCAAGGAGATGCTAATATAAGAGCACACGCCCCTTGGTTGAAGGGAACTTGAATAAATTAGCAATTGCATACGATGCAAATGGAATGGAATTCCAACTACAACTTACTAATATGGCTTGACTCATAAAATTGGGGGTCGTATTAGACTAGTTATAGATGCTATCTACTTGAAAATTTTAGCTAGGCTGAACCTCCTGAATTCAATAGAATGGGCTATTGTAAATTTTGAAAAATGGTAGGATAAAAGTATTTAATTAAAAGTCCTTATATTAAATACATATACTATATACTAAAGTCTAAACAATATTTTTATTTTCTTATATCTTAGGTTGAAAATGTTTACATACATGAATACATATCCCATCACGATTACACCTATTCAAACACTCTCTCTTGATAAAAATACTTTTAATGGTCGCAACTATGAGGATTGGTTCGGAGCACTGAGGAAGGATTTGAAAAACTTCTATTTAGATTATGTATTGGATGATCCAAGCCTTAAACATCCGGGTACAGGTTGTTTCGCTCGAGAAATAAATCATTTTGAAAAACATAAAAGGGACTGTATCTATATGGCTAAGATAATGGTCAAAAGTATGTCTTCTGAATGACAAGAACTGTACAAAGAGATGGACTTAAAATCTATGTTCTATCATCTTAAAAGGGTCCATCGTCTTAGAGACTTGATGTTCAAAACAAAGATGTCGAATGATGCCTTAGCCACTGAGCATATCATAAATGTTTATGATGCCTCAGAGTAGCTAAGAGAACTTGGGATACCATACAGTGATGATACTGTAAAGATAGCCATGTTGGAAGCTTTACCTAAAAGGTATAGGGCTTTCGAGAAAGACTTTGCCAAACCTGGTAAAAGTTATTTTGTATCCCATATGATTAACATGCTGGAGCAATTTGAAATTTAGCAAAGGAACGAGCTGCAATATCAAGTGTGGGCTAAGGACCTTATACTAGAAAGGTTGAAAGGTTTGAATATCAAAAGATCACTCGTTTCTTGTGAAGAAGAAAGAAGAAACCCTGAGGTTAATTTTATTAAAGCTGGTTGGACGATGAAGAAAACTGAAGTGGCTTTAGTTTCTAAGCAGTTGAAGATAAAGCTGAAAAGGGTTGATACTTCAGGTATGCTTGTAATTGAAAACTATGATACTTTTCCTTATGGATACTGGCTGTGGTTCTCATACCTGTACTTCTGTGCAGGGACTAAGGAACAGTAGGAAGCTTGCAAAAGGGGAGATGGACCTGCGTGTGGGAAATGGAGCATGGGTTGCTGTATTAGCCGTAGGAAGCTTTAATCTTATTTTATCGAGTGGCTTAGTTTTAGTTTTGAATAATTGTTATTATATTCCGAATGTTACTAAGAATATTATCTTTGTTGCGCGTTTAGCGGCAGAGGGATTTGAAATTTTATTTTCGAATAATAATTGTGTTGTTCGTTTAAATAATCTTTATAACAATGGGATGTTGAATGGTGGCATTTATGTTCTTGATACTAAAGTAGAAGTTTTTAATATAAACAATGTGAAGAAAGTTAAATTAGATAATGAGAAATCTTTCTACTTATGGCATTGTCGTTTAGGTCATATAAATAAAGATCGCTTAACTAAGTTATACAAGCGTGAAGACTTAGGCCCAATAGACGTGAACTCTTATAGTGACTGCGAACCTTGTTGAAAAGGAAAAAATGACAAAGTTACCCTTTAAGGGAAAGGGTGAACGAGCCACTAGTACGTTGGGAATTATACATACAGATGTGTGTAGTCTAATGAGTTTCAAGGCACTAGGAGGATACTCCTACTTCATAACCTTTTTTGATGATTATTCACGATATGGTTATATGTACTTAATGAAGCACAAGTTTGAAAGTTTTGAGAAGTTCAAAATATTCAGAAATGAAGTAGAGAAACAGCTTCAGAAAAGTATTAAAGCACTTCGATCTGATCGATGTGGAGAATACTTAAGTCAAGAGTTTCAGGATTATCTAAAGGAAAATGGGATAGTTCCCCAGTGGACCCCTCCTTATACACCCCAACATAATAGAGTGTCTAGAAGGAGGAATCAGACTTTATTAGATATGGTTCAGTCTATGATGAGTCAAGTAGATCTCAGTAAATCCTTTGGGGGATATGCACTAGAGAGCGCAGTTTATGTATTAAATAGAGTTCCCTCTAAATTAGTTGACTTTATGCCTTACGAAAGGTGGTGTAATAAAAGATTATCTCTGAGTCACCTAAGAGTATGTGGCTGTCCTGCTATGGTAAAGAGGATAGCATCAGATAAGCTGGATGCTAAATCTGTCAAGTGTCTGTTCATTAGATATCCAAAGGAAACTATTGGATATTTATTTTACCAACCCGAAGAATAGAAGGTTTTTGTGTCTCGGAGTGCTCACTTTTTGGAAAAGGAATACATACTTGCAAAATTCAGTTGGAGAAATGTTGAACTGGAAGTTCAAGAGGAAGGAACAGACAACCAACTGATTGACCCCATTCTAGATACACAAGAAGTTATGATCCAAGAATAACCTGTTGAAACAAAATCATTGTGAAGATCATGTAGTGTTAATAAAGGTCCTGAAAGATATGGTTTTATCATCACAGATGATAGGGAACTATATCACATAGAAGATGATGAACCAAGAACCTTTGATGAAGTAATAAAAAGCTCAAATTATAATAAGTGGCTTGAAGCCATGAAATTAGAAATGGATTCCATGTATGAAAACCAAGTTTGGAAATTGGTCAACGCACCAGAAGAGGTTAAACCCATAGGGTGCAAATGGGTCTTCAAGAAGAAGACTAACATGGACGGTAATGTATTTACCTATAAGGCAAGGTTGGTTAAGAAAGGTTATAGTCAACATGAAGGGATTAACTATGATGAAACTTTCTCATCGATAGCCATGCTTAAATCCATCAGAATACTCCTCGCTATTACTACTCATCATGATTATGAGATATGGTAGATGGATGTTAAAACATCATTCATTAATGGGGATTTATACCGGGATGTGTATATGACACAACCTGAGGGTTTTACATATCAGAATGGCTCGAAGGTATGCAAATTGCAAAGGTCCATTTATAGACTTAAGCAAGTATCCAGGAGTTGTAATATTAGGTTTGATCAGGCAATCAGTGAATTGGATTTCTGTCCAAACACTAGTAAGCCTTATGTTTATAGGAAGGTTAGTGGGAGTGCAGTCGTTTTCTTAGTATTGTATATTAATGACATTCTGCTAATAGGAAACTACATTTCTCTTCTTCAAAGTATCAAAATATGGTTGTCAAGAAAGTTATCCATGAAAGACCTTGGAAAAGCAGCATTTATACTAGGTATAAAGATCTATAGAGATAGATCCAAGAAGCTGTTAGGTCTTTCTTAAAGTACATATATAGATAAGGTACTAAATGGGTTCAGCCTTGAGCATTCGAAGAAAGGTTATCTCCCAATGATAAAGGGAATAAACATATCTAAAACTGAGTGTCTAAAGAAAGTTCAAGAAAGAATGCGCATGAAGGATATACCCTATGCATCCGCGATAGGATCCATCATGTATGCTATAATATGTACTAGGCAATATGTCTCTCAAGCCTTGAGCTTTACAAGCAGATATCAATTGGATCCAGTGAAAAGCACTGAATGGCAGTCAAGGCAATTCTTAAGTACTAGAAAAGGACTAAAGATGAGTTCTTGATATATGGAGATGGTGACCTTATAATTAGAGGTTACAGTGATGTGAGTTTTCAATCTGACAAGGATGAATTTAAGTCTCAGTCAGCTTTTATATTTGTTTTTAATGGAGGGGCAATATGCTAAAAAAGTTCCAAGCAAGAAACTACTACTGATTCATCCATGGAGTCTGAGTACATTACTGCCTGTGAAGCAGCAAAAGAAGCTATCTGGTTAAAGGGATTTATTGGTGATCTCAGTGTGGTGCCTGAGATTGTTAATCCAATTACTTTGTATTGTGATAACAATAGTGCTATAGCTCAGGCAAAGAAACCACGGTTTCACCAGAAAAACAGACATGTACTTAGAAAGTATCATATAATCAAGGAGATTATTGATACTAAGCTGATAAGATTAGAATATGTCATCACTGATCAAAACCTCATAGATGGTCTGACAAATCCATAGACGCAAGTCAAACATGACCAGCATGTGAAAGTATATGGAGTAAGACATATTGCTAATTGGCCTTAGTGCAAGTGGGAGTTTATTAGATTTGATGTATGTCCTTAAGGCAATTAGGGAGATATATCTTAATTATGTATTGGTAAGAATTATTTGTTTAATTAATAAAGTTATTTAATCTTTTATTTTTATCAATGTGTTCATATATGTTGCGACTAGTTATTATATATTCATTGATATCTTCGTACAAAGGTCCTTGACATAATATATAGCATGAAGTGAGAGATATTATAGTGGGACTATGTTTGGTAAGACCTGCTTCATGTGCAATTATGATTATGTCTAAACTATCCCTAGTCATAGTTTCATCAAGAAACGATATTGGTGGAACAGTAAGACTAGCATGTAGTCAACTCTCTTAGAAAGGGTCCAAGCAGTTAACCTTCTGAGACTGAAGATGGTGCCTTGAGTTTGACACATGGATATATCTAGAAGATATATTGGAGACCGCAGTAAGATAAACATTTGGTATATATATCAATATATTGTTGTTTATCTTCATGTAGTAGCTTTGCGAATATCCTCATACTTGATATGCTATTTACCTTGTGTGGTACTGTCGCTATACTTTGGGTCATACCTATTCATTCATTAATTTAGGGTGTCATGGGTGATTACATGTATAGTGATGACATCACGTTGGTAAGCTATATAGTCGGAAATAATCCATCGCTCCGAATATATTAAGGAGTTGTACCTGGTCACTTGCTGAAGTGATTATTACTATAAACCTCTGATCAGAGTATGTGATTGATAGAAATAGTTTCTAGTCAAAGCACATTATGGTAAAAAGTAATATGCTCCGGTAATAAGTAAATAATTAGGATAGCTTGGAGCAACCTCGCTATTGGTGGGTTAACACTTAATCAAACCCAATAAACCAGATGGTACTAATATTAAAGAGTGGAAGGAGTTCATCGCACTGGATGACTATTGCATTAATAATGATTAAGTCGTAAGCACAAATGATGTTCCGAGTAATGTGAGATGGTGGACCCTTACTAGAGGCGTACTACAATCGTTTAAGGTAATCGAGTTCTATTAATGGGCTAGAACATCGAGCCAATAGTTCCTATAGAACTAGGATTGGTTAAGCCTTAACGGCTCAATACTTCGGGATCCTATAAGGTCACAAACATTGGACCTTCATCGGACTGAGTAAAGAATTAATAGATTTATTCTATTACGAAAATATAATATAACAATAATTGGATTATTATTTGGTTAGACCAAGAATTTATTTTAACCGGTAACTAATTTTATTAAGGTCATAAATAAATTAAAGTGTTGATTAAAATGATTAAATCATTTTTTTGGTTAAGCTAGGAATTTATTTTGACCGGCAACTAATTTTATTAGGATCATAAATAAATTAAAATTAAAGGAGGATTAAAGGGAATTTTTCCTTGGACCTATGAATTCATTCATAGGGTCCATATATGCAAAAGGGTCAGCACATAGGGGCTTGCGGCTTGCCTTGAGACAAGCATGAGCGGCAAGCCATGCTTGAGCTTGCCGCCCAAATGGAGGGTGGGATGGGAATTTTACCCATCCCACATTTATGAGGGGAGCTCTCCCCTGTCCCTATATAAAGCCTCATTCTTCTCCTTTCTCAAATGCACCACAAGCTCATTTGAGTCTTGATTTGAGATTCCAACGCGATATCTCTCAAGTCAACTCAAGAGCAAATACTTTTATTTTTGGGTGGGTTTTGGAGTGGTCTAGAAGCTACTCAAAGCTCTGCAGTTCTTCCTCGTTGGGAGGTTTCGGTTGGTGGGGTTTGTGTGGATACTCATAGAGGCTATCCTATACTTGGAGGCTTGTGTAAGAAGGTTCTACTAAAGCACGTTTCAATTGCTAAGTCTTCTATTTCTCTTTTAATTATTAAGTCCTTTTCTTTAAGCGTTTTGAGACTTAATAATTATTATGCTTAGGTTATTTTGCATGCTTAGTTTATTTTATAGTTAGACTATAACTTAGAGTTATAACATGTATAATATAAAATATATTTATGCATGCTAATCTAAGTAGAGAATTAATTTAGTTAAGGCTTTAATTAATTTATATGCAATTAATAGGAGTTCCTAGGGACATGGGATAAAATTTTGAATTTCCGTCGTGCCTGTTATGCATGTTCAATGTGACTGTCAGTTCCCAGCAGTTATCAGTTAATGACATGAACTTAAAACCTTTGACACCCATTGGATAACCAATGAAAACACAATTTTTAGCCCTTGGATCTAATTTAGACCCCAAACAGTGAAAAGAAGCAACACAACCAAAGATTTTAAGATGGTTGTAGCTAGACTTTTTACCATGCCATAACTCATTTGGACACTTAAAATTAATAGAAGAGCTAGGAGTTCTATTAATCAAGTGGCAAGCAGCTGAAGCTGCTTTTGTTTGATATGATGTATGCCTTAAGGCAATTAGGGCGATATATCTTAATTATGTAATAGTACGAATAATTTATTTAATCAGTAAAGGCATTTGTTCTTTTGTTTATATCAATGTGTTTCTATACATATATATTATAGCTGGTTAAAATATATTCAATGATATATGTATACAAAAGTTCTTGACATATCATAGCATGAAGTCAGAGAAATTATAGTTGGACTATATTTGGTGGAACCTACTTCATATGCAATTATGATTATGTCTAAATTATCCCTAGTCATGGTTTCATTAAGAAAGGATATTGATGAAATGAAAAGACTAGCATGTGGTCAACTTTCTTGGAAAGGCTCCAAGCAGTTAATCTCCTAAAGACTGAAGGTGGTGCCTTAAGCTTGACACATGGATATATCTGAGAGATATATTGGAGACCGCAGCAAGATAAACACTTGGTATAAATATTAATGTGTTAGTGTTTATCTTCATGCAATAAGCTTTGCGAATGTCCTTATACTTGAGATGCTAGTTGCCTTGTGTGGTACTATTGCTATACTTTGGGTCATTACTATGCACTCAATAATTTAGGGTGCTACGGGTGATTATGGGTATAGTGATGACAGCACGTTGGTAGGCTGAGTAGTCGGAAAGAATCCATCGTTCTGGATATATTAAGGAGTTATACCTGGCCACTTGTTGAAGTGATGATTGCCATAAACCTCTGATCAAAGTATGTGTTTGATAGAAATGGTTTCTAGTTAAACATGCTATGGTAAAAGGCAATATACTTCGGTAACAAGTAAATAACTGGAATAGCTTGGAGCAACCTTGCTATTAGTAGGTTAACACTTTAACTGAACCTAATAAACCCATTGGTACTAATATTAAATAATGGAAGGAATTTATCGCACTGGATAACTATTGCATTAACCGAGATTAAGTCATAAGCATAAATGACGTTCCGAGTAATGGGGGATGGTAGACCCTTGCTAGAGGTGTACTATAGTCATTTAAGGTAATTGAGTTCTATTCACGGTCTAGAGCATCGAGCTAATGATTCCATTAGAACAAGGGTTGGTTAAGCCTTAACAGCTCAATACTTCGGGATCCTATAAGGTCACACACATTAGACCTTCATCAGACTAAATAAAGAACTAATAGATTTATTCTATTACAAAATATATATAACTTAAATAATAATTGGATTATTATTTGATTGGTTAAAATTGATTAGATTAATTTTGGATAAACCAAAGTATTTATTTTGACCGATAATTAATTAATTAGAGTCATAAATAAATTATAATTGATTAGATCAATTTTGGTTGGACCAAGAAATTTATTTTGACTGGTGAGTAATTTATTAGGGTCAGAAAATAAATATTTGAAAAATGATTAAAAGGGAAATTTTGCATTATCGAGTTTAATTGGACCGAGAGTATAAAAGTATTTTGTACAGGCTTGAATGAGCGGGAGTACACCGAGAGGTGTGCGAGTAATGCTGGGAATCGCTCGCGGCAGGCCATGAAAATGGGCTGCACATTCGCAGCTCATGTTGACTTGTGGCACATGCACATGGGATGGGAGTAATCAATTACTCCCATCCCACATCGAATAAGGGGGAGCAATTTTACTCCCCTAAGCCTATATATAGGCTATCCCCTTTCCTTTCAAATTGTACCAAGCTCAAAGCATAAATCCTAAGCGAGATAATTAATCTCTCGGGTAATTGAGCAACTTATTTTTATGGAGCCTAAAATTATTCGAGCACCGCTAGTTTATATTTTTGGGTGAAGCTTCTAGAGTGTTCTAGCAACTACTCGAGGCTTCTTAGTTCTTCCTCCTAGGGAGCTTTTGGTTGGTGGGGTTCATGTGGATACTGATAGAGGCTATCCTACGATTGGAGGCTTGTGCAAGAAGGTTCTGCAAAAGCACGCTTCAACTGGTAAGTTCTTTTTCTTTCTCTTTTAATTATTAAGTCTTTTATGCATTGGTTATAACTTAGAGTTATAACATGCTTAGTATAAAATAAATATGCTAGGATATAATTTGGAATTATGTTATGCCTAGTCCTTTAGCATGCTAACCTAGGTAGAGAATTATTTAGTTAAGGGTTTATTTAATTTATATGCAACTAATAGGAGTTCCTGGGGACAGGGACAAAATTTTGAATTTCCGCCATACTTCTTATGCATGTTCAATCTGACTATCAGTTCCCAACAGCGATATCAGAGCCTGCTTATTTAGTGCATAATTAAGTTAGAAGCAAACTAAATATTATTTTCTAAATGAAACGATTTGTTTATTTAATTATTTGGAACAGTATATATAAACTTTTGCATTTCATTTCAAGGTTAGAAAATGCTTATAAATAATTTTGAATAAGTCTGCTCAACTTACTCAAATTATACAAGTGTCAATAATTTATTTAAATTACATGGGTTATAGATGCTCCCAATTTACATGAATTGGAAGAACGAAATTTATTAGTTCAAGAGAATCCATTGGTCTTCAAGTTTGTGCCCTTATTTGTTCTGGCTAAGGATTGGACTTGGTGTCTACTCCTCATAGGGTACCTCTCCTACGTGAGAACCTATATCGGTTCAATTTGAATTGACCAACCGGGGATTAATATGAACTAATTTATTTCTAGTATATAAGATGGTGCTTATATATGTTTTTATAACAAAATAAAAAATTAAATTTATTGAATAAAAGTTTAAAGGAAATGCAATATAAATATAATAAATAAAAGTGTAAATTATTTTGCATAAAATCTAGGTCGATGGAATAATTATAATAAAGAGCTGATCCCACCTAAGGTTAGACCTTATAAATTAATTCTAAAATTCCCTGAATTAATACAAGTTATTAGAATTTTGTCCATCAGATAAAATCCTAGATTGGGTGAGACGTTTAACACTAATAAAACCCCAAAATAAATATATTAAGGCAAGTTGTAGTCTTCCTTACTCAAATTTATAATACGGTCTCTTTGAGTTATCAAAGTGCTACGCAAAGCGTTTCTTCTAGTCTACATTGACTGGTTGGAAAGTTTGAGATAGGGTCTGCCTTAACAGAGCTGAGGTAGTCCACTATAAAATTGGGGGCTAGGCCCAAAGCTGAGACATATTCAAGGAGATGCTAATATAAGAGCACACGTCCCTTTGGATTAGGGAACTTGAATGAATTAGCAATTGCATGCGATGTAAATGGAATGGGATTCCAACTATGACTTACTATTATGACTTGACTCATAAAATTAGGGGTTGTAATAGACTAGTTATAGATACTACCTACTAGGAAATTTAGCTGGGCTAAAATTCACGAATTCAATAGAATGGGCTATTGTAAATTTCGAAGAAAATAGTAGGAAACCTTCTTGCACAAGCCTCCAATCTTAGGATAGCCTCTATCAGTATCCACACGAACCCCACCAACCAAAACCTCCCCAAGAGGAAGAACTAAGAAGCCTCGAGTAGTTGCTAGACCACTCTAGAAGCCTCACCCAAAAATATAAACTAGCGGTGCCCTAATAAATTCAGGCTCCACAAAAATAACTTGCTCAATTACCCGAGAGATTAATTATCTCGCTTAGGATTTATGCTTTGAGCTTGGTATAATTTGAAATGAAAGGGAATAGCCTATATATAAGCTTAGGGGAGTAAAATTGCTCCCCCTTATTCGATGTGGGATGGGAGTAATTAATTACTCCCATCCCTTGTACACAGGGCTGCGTATGTGCAGCCCATTTTCATGGGCTGCCGCGAGCAATGCCCAGCATTGCTCGCACACTTTTCGGTGTACTCCTGCGTACTCGAGCCTGTATAAAATACTTTTATACGCTCGGTCCAATTAAACTCGCTAGTGCAAAATTCTCCTTTTAATCTTTTTTCAAATATTTATTTTCTCACCTTAATAAATTAGTCACCAGTCAAAATAAATTTCTTGGTCTAACCAAAATTGATCTAATCAATTATAATTTATTTATGACTCTAATTAATTAGTTACCTGTCAAAATAAATACTTTGGTTTGTCCAAAATTAATCTAATCAATTTTAACCAATCAAATAATAATCCAATTATTATTTAAGTTATATATTTTGTAATAGAATAAATCTATTAGTTCTTTACTTAGTCTGATGAAGGTCCAACGTATGTGACCTTATAGGATATAGAAGTATTGAGCTGTTAGGGCTTAACCAACCCTTGTTCTAATGGAACCATTGGCTCGATGCTCTAGACCGTGAATAGAACTCGATTACCTTAAAAGACTGTAGTATGCCTCTAGCAAGGGTCTACCATCCCCCATTACTCGGAACGTCATTTATGCTTATGACTTAATCCCGGTTAATGCAATAGTTATCCAGTGCGATAAATTCCTTCCATTCTTTAATATTAGTACCATCTGGTTTATTGGGTTCGGTTAGAGTGTTAACCCACTAATAGCAATTTTACTCCAAGCTATCCCTGTTATTTACTTGTTACCGAAGTATATTGCCTTTTACTATAGTGTGTTTGAGTAGAAACCATTTCTATCAAACACATACTCTGATCAGAGGTTTATGGCAATCATCACTTCAACAAGTGGCCAGGTACAACTCCTTAATATATCCAGAGCGATGGATTCTTTCCGACTACTCAGCCTACCAATGTGTTGTCATCACTATACCCGTAATCACCCGTAGCACCCTAAATTAATGAGTGCATAGTAATGACCCAAAGTATAGCAATAGCACCACACAAGGTAGCTAGCATCTCAAGTATGAGGACATTCGCAAAGCTTATTGCATGAAGATAAACACTAATACATTGATATATATACTAAGTGTTTATCTTGCTGCGGTCTCTAATATATCTCTCAGATATATCCATGTATCAAACTTAAGGCACCACCTTCAGTCTTTAGGAGATTAACTGCTTGGACCCTTTCCAAGAAAGTTAACCACATGCTAGTCTTTCCGTTTCATCAATATCCTTTCTTGATGAAACTATGACTAGGGATAGTTTAGACATAATCATAATTGCACATAAAGCAGGTTCCACCAAATATAGTCCAACTATAATTTCTCTGACTTCATGCTATGATATGTCAAGGACTTTTGCATACATCAATGAATATATATTTAACCAGCTTTAATACACACACACACACAAGCATAATGATATAAACAAAAGATTAAATGCCTTTATTGTTTAAACAAATTATTCGTACTATTATATAATTAAGATATATCGCCCTAATTGCCTTAAGGGCATACATCATATCCAACAAGGAGAACCCTACAAGTCACTATGGATATAATCAAGACATTCACTAGAAGTACTTTGAGCAAAATTGAAACTCTGTTTATGAGACTTTCCCATAATACAAGTTTCACAAGTGTCCAAAGAAACAAATTTGGACATGTCTAAGCAGTTCTGCTTCTGTAGACTTTCCTAACCTTTAAGACCAATATGGCCAAGTCGTCTATGCCATAGAAGAGACTTTTTCTTAGTATCAAAAGTGTTCACAAAACCAGTAAAGAAAATAATATGAGCCATTAGACAGAACACCACTTAATACAAATTGATCATTTTTAGTGACTTTAATGACTCCACCTTGAGCAGTATAAGACAAACCCTTATTATCAAGATGACTAAGTGAGATTAAATTCCTTTTTAACTTTGGAATGTGCCTAACCTCACTTACGATTACTATTTTACCATTTTTACAGACAAATTGTACCTTGCCTATCCCCAGAGTATCACAGTATGAGTCATTACCCATAAGGACTTTGTCTCGACTAAACTATTCGTACTCTATGAACCACTCTCTCCTAGGAGTTATATGGAAAGTACAACCAAAATCTAGAATCCAAGAATCTAAATCTCTAAAATGGCTAGTAGTAATTGCTTCAATATCACCAACTTCAGCAGTGTTATTGGCAGCACCAAGGTTTGTGTTACCTTGTTGGTTATTATGATTATTTAACCTTTGCCTACAAAATTTTCTAATATGCCATTTCTTATGACAATAAAAACAAGTTAAATTTTATATGATTTAGGCTTACAAGACTCTACTTAGTTACAACTTTCAGTGACATGTTTCTTATCATTGGTATGTTTACCCTCTTTACCCTTTTTATGTCCTGACTCACCTTTAATGTTTAAGACCTCACTAGACTGGCTCTTACTTTTAGGCTCACATTTAATTTCAAGTTCTAAAGCATTAGTTATATCATCTACTTCTAAAGAATCCCTACCATATTTCAAAGCATTGTTAACATCTTTATAAAGATAACAACTAGCATTTAGAAGCAAAACAGTTTGATTTTCTTCAGAAAACTTTTCATCAACACATTCAAGATCAACAATTAGTTTTTGAAATTCATCAAGGTTTTCATCAATACTTTTAGAAGGATTAATTCTAAAGCTAAACAGTTTTTCTTTCAAGTAAGAGACCCTAGTCATATCCTTGGTCATAAACAAAGTCTCAAGCTTGGGAGCATCATCACAGTCACTAACCCTTCTAAGGACTGAATTAGAGAGATTCAGGATAATGGTGGAGTAAGCCAACTCCATCATGTCCTGTTTCTCCATAGGGGTAAGATCAGGAGGGAGGGTATCTATACCACTAAGAGCCCTATGGCACTTTTGTTGAACCAAAACAGCTTTCCTTTAACTTTTCCACAAAGTAAAATCACCTTTACCATCAAATTTCTCAAGATTAATTCTAGTGACAAACATTTTAAACACAACAATTAAGACACCAATTACAAAACAAATATCTCTAGTGCCAACTCTAAAGGAACACCTTAAATGAGAGAGAACTCTAGAAATAAGAATCTTAAAGACTTGGTAGAGAATAACTAACTTAAAGAAAACTAGAATCCTAATATCTAAAAGGGCAGAATTAGGGAAACTAACAAGACTATCCTCAGGCAAAGCATTAGTTAAAAAACTAGCACTCTCAATTAAGAAATTAGAAACAGTCAACAAGATATTTTTAGTAGTCTTAACAGCATACAAAGCAGGATTATCTTTGAATTCAGTCAAAAACTCATGAAAGGTATCACACAAACTTATAATTCAATCAAAATGAGACATACAAAGATTTCAGGAATAATGAATCAAGAAGCCTAGATACAATCATACAAAGATAATCAATCACATAGCATGCCAAACATACAATCTTGAGAAAAAGAGAAGAAGAATCACTTACAATGCTTTAATTCACCTTTAAATAGTGAATATTGAAAGTTCTAAAGGGAAGAGATACTTATAAAGTAGGTCTTCTTTTAACAGTGAATATACCAAAGGGAGTTTAAGAATTTTACCTTTAAAGCTTGCAATAAAGATCATGCAAAGAAGTTCGAAGGCAGAATCAACCACCGGATATATGTCAAAGAAAATATCACACAGAGGAATTAGTAATACAACAAATGTAAGCAATAATGGTGGCTTTTGTAAACAAAACAAGCAATGATATCTATCAACAAATATTTTGAAAAATTCGTGCAAAACAAGATCTTTAAAAACTTACAACGTTTCAACACAAACCTTAGAGTTTTAGAAATAGCAAAAACACCAAAGATCTTCAACTAGTTTTAAGGAAAAACTATTTCCAGAAACTAAAAACAATCAACATGCATGAACAGGAAACATAAAATCTCATCAAAATCAGTAACATGCAGACTCAAAAACAATCGCAAAAGCTAGAAATCCATGCTCGGATACTGGATGATGCAAAAAGTAAATCATCGACATGAACACGCAAGATTTTTAACATAGTTCCCCCCATTTGGATTTACAATCCAGACCAAATATTAGGGTACGTCTACGGATCTGAAGGAGTTGCTTTATTGATTGCTAATGGCCAAAGAGAAAAATATAGTGGAGTTTAAAGAAGATGAAAACCCTAACTAAAAAAGCTAAGAATACAAAGAACTTAAATCGTAGAGACTATAAAACGCAAAACAAGATTACAAAAGCCACTCACAAACCCTAAGAGAAAACTGTTTATATAACCTTCGTGAACGAGAGAGAAATAATCTCTTCTAACAAACATGCAACATCACAGCCCTTCAATTCTTCTTCAAAGGATCTAGAAGGATCAAGTGGCGCAAAGAGCAAAGGAGCAAGAAAACACAGAAACAAGAAAACAAGGGTTTGGAATGAATGAAACCCTGAAGCAAGCGAAACTTATAAGGCTCGCTCCTAACCAACAAAACACACCGTTTTGTTAATGAGCAGGCCTGTCAAATTGGGCTTGAATCAATGGGCCTCAAACAGAGGCTTAATAATAATACAATACTTTGGCTTATAAAATACATACATACATTAGGCTTAATGGACACAAAACATCAAAAAACCCAACAATTTCGATAAAATTTATTGATACAATTTTGCAGTAAAATTCAGTGTTATTAATGTCGAACTGGGTCCCATATCGATAAAGCTAATGGGACGTGGTATTATGGTATTACTCGTATGATTGATGGTTTTACCGATTTTTAATTTTTAAAATAATATATATTATTTATGATTTTCAGTGGCTATTGTAACACTTTTTCGGTATTTTGCAACGCTTCTGCATGTTGCCAGAGGGATTTTGGAAAAAAATATACGTTATTAAGGGTTTCAAGTGGCTTTTGCTACACTTTTCTTAGGTTTTTAGCAACGCTTCTGCTTGTTCCTAGAATGATTTTGAAAAAAACTAGTTCGTCAGTTTATCGAGTTTTTTCTGTTTAACCCAATTTTTTTATTAAAACCATTTTTCAAAGTAAATCATACCGTGTCCATGACCAGTTTACGGTAAAATTAATTGATCCGACCGGTACGGTACGGTACAGATAACACTGGTAAAATTGATATAGTTTATTTTTTTTGAGTGAGTTTCTTTTGATATTTAACATCTGTTAACATGTTTTGCATGCTATTGCTATGGCAATATTTGTTTTGTGAAATATAATATTTTTTCTTGTAACATTTCTACACTAACTATTTTCACTGAAATTGAATGAATTTTAAATGGTATATGATAACTAACTTGGTAAATATCTCATAACTGGATACATGATAAGCGTGATAATTAGGAGAAAGTTGATCAAATCAAACAGATTATCAAGAACGTATTTATCAGTAAAATGGAGTAAACATTCGGCAAGATATGTATGATCTTGGAGTCTTGTCTCTTCGGTCCTTACCATCATAACCATAGGTTCAAATTCAATCTAATGTTACAAACAAACATAAATATATTGTGTAATTGAATAATAGAGCATAAGGAAGTTGTTCTTAATTATGATTCTTCCTAAAGAGCCAGTCTTATCTTAAACGAGGAAAGGATTCTAACTTGCTCATGAATCTGTCCTATTAGCTAAACAGGATAAAGACATAAGATGTCCTAAAATCCACTCCACCTATCCAAACCCAAAAAAAAAATAATGGGAAAAAAAAGGAAAATGAGTCCTTATCTACTTTTTTATCAAATAGATTCTAGATAACTAAAATCTTAAATTTGTTAATCTTATCAATTTTGTAATTAATTGTCGTATTTATTAATTATCATGCTGTTTAAATGATTGATAAAAGATTAATTAAGTTCTGAAAATAAATACAATTTTTGAGTGACAGTAATTCAGCGTTCCACTTAGAAGAATGATTTACCCCATTCAACGTCCTAACACTGTTGATGTTAATATGTCTAGAAATTAAAGATAATTATGAAAATGAAAAAATTTTCCACTCAACCCTCTCTCTCTCCCTAATTATAAAATGGTAGATTAATGCCGCAATTGTTTTAAAAAAAATGAATTAAAAACAAGTGGATTATGTCACTAGCTATCAATAATTTAGCAAGAAGGCCAAACTACAAGTTGGGATTATTATATTAAATTAAGGTGTCCAATTAGATACTTAATTCCTTAATTAATGCACTAGTGGGACCATAAAACATAAAGAGCAAAGGTGAATATCAATAAGTAATGGAACTAAAAAAATTTTAAGAAAAAAAAAATTCATATACCTTTTTTTTGTGGTACAGAAATTCATATACCTTTTGATACTTACACTAATGAATATAGCATATAGTATATAACAAACGTGTTAAAATGGTTATTTTTCTACGTGGGTAATTTTTTTCAGAAGCTCCAATAAGTGGGTTAGCTTCCTTGAAAAAGGGTTATTAAAATAAAATAAATTTAAAATCTTCAATAGAAAATTGACTTTGGGCAAGACTTATCCACAACATAATATAATAGTAGTATCTTGCTAACATGTCTAGGACCATTGTATTGTATTGTATTCTCATTATTGCTTCTGACCACGTTTCTCTTTCAATGCTTTCCTTTTCTTCCCCTTCCCTATGTTTTCAACCTTTTTTACTCTAATTTCATATTAATCTACCCAACTTAATTGAACTACTTACTTTCCTCACTATTCAACTTGTGGACTAATCAGCTTTTTTTCATTCGTTTGTATCAAACTAGACAAGTAATTAATTACCTAACCATTGAACTTTCCCATCCTACTTACTATGACTGTAACCCCTAATTACCTTTATTTATTTCTCCTTTTAAGTATTAATGGTTAAAATTAAATAGTAAAATTGATGCGGATTATTTATTTAATTATTATTTAATTAGTATTATTATTAATTTTATTTAATAATTAGTAAATATTTATAAAATATTATTAAAATGTGAAACTTATATTATTGATGTTTATTGTATTTTATTCCTTATTTCTTATTATAAATATGTAATAATTTTTTTTATTCTAGACATCAATTTTGAAAGTAATAAAATTTTTATTCTCTAATTCTCTCTATTCTTGTTATAATTACTTTCGTATTAATAGTCAATTTCTAACACGTTATCAGCACGAACTTGCTGTATCAGTCAAAGAAAAAGGTATCAATTTTATTTATAATAAGTTTAGTTATATATTTATTCTAATTAATCTTAATATTATAGATATGTCGAAACTTACAAATATCGAGTTTGTAGCACTTGATGTCACTGGAAAAAATTACCTTTCCTGGGTGCTGGATGTCGAGATTCATTTAGCATTAATGGGTCTTAGAAAAATGATAAATGAAAGGAGTGACGCCACAGTGCAGGAAAAGGCTAAGGCCTTGATATTTCTTAGACGACATCTTGATGGAGGTTTGAAATCTGAATATTTAACTGTCAAAGATCCTGCAGATCTTTGGAAGCAACTGAAAGACAGGTATGAACATTTAAAATTGATATCGTTACCAAAAGCTCGATCTGATTGGATTCAAATATGGCACAAGATTTTAAATCTGTATCTGAATATAATTCTGCTGTGTTCAAAATTACATACACTTTAAAATTATGTGGAGTTGAAGTTACTGATGAGGATATTATGGAAAAACCATTATCAACTTTTCATCCATCTAACATGGTCCTGGAGACCCAATATAGAGAAAAAGGCTTTAAGAAATACAATGAATTAATTTCTTGTCTTCTTTTAGCAGAGCAGAATAATGAGCTTTTATTGAAAAATTAAGAATCACGTCCCACTAGATCTGTGGTATTCCCTAAAGTGAATGCAACATCTTATGATAATAATAATTTGAATGGTCGTGGACGTGGACGTGGACGTGGTCGTGGACGTGGTTATGGAAATGGTCGTGGCCGTAAATATGAGCGCGGCAACAACTTCCACCCGAAGTAGAAAAATAACAAAAACTACCAGAAGTGGAAAAATCAAAATGATAATTTTGATAAAAATAAAAATTTTCAAAATGATGAGAACAAATGTCACCATTGTGGCATGACTGGGCATTTGTCACGTACCTGTCGAACCGCAAAATATTTAGTGGCCCTTTATCAAGCATCATTAATGAAACCCGCTGATGTGGAAACAAATTGCATTATTAAGGATGAGCTCATTGATATTACCCATTTGGATATGGCGGATCTCTTTTTACCCAGCACCAGTGAAAAGAACAAATATGAATAATGATTGAATATTTATATATATTTATATATTTACTACTTTTAATATGTGTGCTTATTTTCATTTATGATTTATGTAATTTGTATTTTCTTATCAATGTTTTATGTATTTTCTTTTCAATGTTTTATGTAATGTTTAATCATGAATAAATGATAATTTAGTTTATTTTCTTTAAATGATGACATCAAGGCTAATGAAGAAAATATATGCATTGTGGATAGTGCTACCATCCATACTATTTTTAAAGATTCAAAATATTTTTCCACATTGAAAAAGGGTGAGACAAACGTTACCACAATAACGGGTAACTCGAAAATTGTTAAAGGCTCCGAAAGAGCTCATATTACTTTACCAAGGGGAACGATAGTTATAATAAACAATGCATTATTTTCCCCAAATTCTCAAATAAATTTATTAAGTTTTAAGGATATTCGCAGAAATGGATATCAAATTGAAACTGTGAATGAAGACGGGAAAGAATGTCTTTATGTTACAAGCATAATTTTTGGGAAGAAATATTTACTTGAAAAATTTTATATTCTTCCATCTGAATGTACTACACATTTATAAATGAAATTGAAACCAATTTAACTATAAACCAGAAATTTATAGATTCAAATACATATAAAATTTGGCACGATAGACTGGGTCATCCTGATTTAATAATGATGAGAAAAATTATAGACAATGCACGTGGGCATCCGTTGAAAAATCAAAAGTTTCTTCAACATAATGATTTTTTTGTGCTCCTTGTTCGCAAGGAAAATTAATAATAAAACCTTCAAAACTTAAGGTTGGAATTGAATCACCAACATTTTTAGAACGCATACAATGTGATATATGTGGACCGATTCATCCACCATATGGACCATTTAGATATTTTATGGTTCTAATTGATGCTTCAACTAGATGGTCACATGTATTATCATCACGCAATATGGCATTTGCGAGATTACTTGCTCAAATTATAAGATTACGAGCACAATTTTTCTATTACACAATCAAATCGATTTGTCTTGATAATGCTGGAGAATTTACTTCCCAAACTTTTAATAATTATTGTATGTCAATTGGGATAAAAGTGGAACATCCTGTAGCACATGTTCACACTCAAAATGGTCTGGCAGAATCATTTATTAAAAGACTGTAATTAATTGCACGACCATTGATTATGCGAACAAACCTTCCTACATCAGTATAGGGATATGCAATATTACATGCAGCAGCTCTTATATGTTTAAGACCTAAAAGCTATCATGATTATTCCCCCTTGCAATTAGCTTTTGGTCATAAGCCCAATATTTCTCATCTAAGAGTTTTTGGTTGTGCAGTATATGTACTAATTGTTCCACCACAATGAACCAAAATGGGTCCTCAAAGAAGATTGGGAATTTATGTTGGCTATGAGTCTCATTCAATTATAAAATACATCGAACCATTAACTGGAGACATGTTTACTGCACGTTTTGCAGACTGTCACTTTGATGAAAACATTTTTCCAAAATTAGGGGGAGAAGGCAAAAAGGCAATTTTGGAAAAGTCAATCTTATGAAATGCTTCATTACTTTCTCATATGGATCCTAAAACAAAAGATTCTAAACTAGAAGTTCAGAAGATAATCCATCTTCAAAATTTAGCAAATCAGTTGCCTAATGCACTTGCTGACCCAAAACGAGTAACCAAGTCGCATATACCAGCAGAAAATGCACCTATACATATTGATATTCCTGAAGAACAACCAAATAATAATACGATAACACGCCTGAAGCGTGGACGATTATCGGTTCAAAGGATAAAAATCCTAGAAAGAGGAGAGTTAATGATAATAAGGATACTCTCGTTGAAAATTCAAATACTAATATAAATACACTTCTAGAAGAAGTAGAAGCACCTGAATTGCAATCACCTGAAGTGCAAACACCTGAAGTTATTGAAAATGAAGAAATTCAAATAAATTATATTAGTAATGAAAGAAGATGGAATCGGGATAAAATGGTTATAGATCCTATTTTCGCATATAATGTTGTAGTAAATATTGAAAATGATAATTTGGACTATGAACCAAAATCTCTTGAAGAATGTCAAAATAGAAATGATTGGCCTAGATGGAAAGATGCAATTCAAGTAGAGTTAAATTCTCTTGAAAAGCGAAATATTTTCTGACCTGTAGTTCGAACGCCACAAGGTATAAAACCTGTGAGATACAAATGGGTTTTTGTGAGAAAGAGAAATGAGAAAAATGAAGTAGTAAGATATAAAGCTAGACTCGTTGCATAAGGTTTTTCTCAAAAACCTGGAATTGATTATGAGGAGACATATTCACCTGTAGTGGATGCAATAACTTTTAGATATCTTATTAGTTTGGTAGCGCAAGAAAATTTGCAAATGCACTTAATGGATGTTGTTACAGCTTATCTATATGTTTGCTAGATAATGATATTTACATGAAAATCCCTGAAGGATTAAAACTGCCAGAAAAATATGGTCAACGAGAACTTTACTCGATAAAATTGCAAAGGTCTTTATATGGATTAAAACAATCTGGAATCATATGGTATAACCGTCTTAGTGAATATTTATTAAAGCAAGGTTATAAAAATAATCAAATTTGTTCATGCGTTTTCATAAGAAAATCAGGATCTAAATTTATTATCATCTCTATTTATGTTGATGATTTGAATATCATCGGAACTCTAGAAGAGATTCCAAATGCTGTAGATTCTTTAAAGAAATAGTTTGAGATGAAGGATCTTGGAAAGACAAAACTATGTCTTGGTTTACAAACTAATCACCTGGAAAAGGGAATATTGGTGCATCAATCAAATTATACAGAAAAGATCCTGAAATGATTTAATATAGATAAAGCACATCCATTGAGTATTCCAATGGTTGTACGATCACTTGATGTGAAAAAGGATATATTTCGTCCTAGAGAAAATAATGAGGAAGTTCTTGGTCCAGAAGTACCATATCTTAGCGCAATAGGTGCATTAATGTATCTTGCCAATAATACAAAGCCGAATATTGCCTTCTCCGTTAATTTATTATCAAGATACAATTCAGCACTAACACGTAGACATTGGAATGGAATTAAACATATAATTCGCTATCTTCGAGGAACTACTGATTTAGGCTTATTTTATCCATATGAATCTTAGCCTAAATTAGTTGGAGATGCAGATGCGGGTTATTTATCCGACCCACACAAAGTTCGATTTCAAACGGGCTACTTATTCACATATGGAGGAACAGCTATTTCTTGGCGATCCACAAAGCAGACTATCACAACTACTTCCTCAAATCATGCTGAATTAATTGCAATTCATGAAGTCAGTCGCGATTGTGTATGGTTGAGATCATTAACTAAGCATATCCAAGAATCATGTGCTAAAGTAAAGACTAAAGAAGACCCGACGGTAATATATGAAGATAATGCTGCTTGCATTGCTCAATTAAAAGAAGGATACATTAAAGGAGATAGAATAAAATATATTTCACTAAAATTTTTCTTCACTCATGATCTGGAAAAGAATGGTGAAATCAGTATTCAACAAATCCACTCTTGTAACAATTTAGCAGATTTATTCACCAAGTCATTACCTTCCTCAACTTTCAAGAAATTGGTCTATGGCATTGGAATGCGTCGTCTTAAAGACATTCAGTCAATTTGCGAATAAGGGAAGTAAACACTGTACTCTTTTTCCCTTAGCTATGATTTTTGTCCCACAGGTTTTCCCAATAATAAGATTTTTAACGAGACAGTACCCCATTCGCAATAATCCACATTAAAAGGGAGTGATAAAATCGGATAGTAAAATTGATGTGAATTATTTTTAGACTTTTATCTAGCCACCATTTTAATAGTATTATTATTAACATTATTTGATAATTGATAGATATTTACAAAATGTCATTAAGATGTGAAATCCACGTCATTAATATTTATTGTATTTTATCCCCTATTTTTTATAATAAATATATACTAATTTTCTTTATTCTAGATGCTAATTTTAAAAGTAATAAAATTTCTATTCTCGAATTCTCTACATTTTTGTTATAATTGGCGGTGGATTTTCAATGCTAATTACTTTTATGCATTTCTCCTTTTATGTTACTATCCTTGTCTAATTATATACAATATAAATTTATTCATTTCTTATAACAAGATGATGACTCCTATCATATAAATGAATTGAAACTCACAATTCGATTCAAACAAATGAGTAGGTAATTTGTGGGATTAAAACTTAGAATATCATAATTATTTTGTTTAGAATTGAATAACAGTCTCAGAAATTATAAAGTATAAACAGAAATTAAAAAAGAAAATCATATTAAAAATAAATTTTATATACCATTCTATATCTCTAGAACTGTTTTTCACTTATTTATAAAAATATATTTTCACCCTATTTTTTAAGTAAAGGGAGCGGAAATTATTAACTTTTTTTATATAAAATTGGATATTTAAAACTCTTTAGTTGGATGTCTGAAAAAAACCGTTCATAGCTTTCATAAAATTCCGATACACAAAATCGGCGATCAAAAGGTTGACAGGAAAAGAAAGAAAAAGACAAACAACAAATTGCTGGCATCAGATTAGATGATGTCATTGGCTTGCTAAGAAAACAATAAAACACAACAATAACAAGCAATTGCACAAATTAATTTGACACGTGATTTAAATGAACCTTCCAAGAAACCTTATCCCATATTTTTATAATATATGATTTCAAATCAAATACCAACAAATTTGCCCCCACCATTGTATTTCCTTTCCCCTTGTGCATGCATCCTTTCCCCTATAAATCCCCCAATTTTATCCGTCTACCCAGAATTCCAAGATAAACAATTAAACAGCTCTTCTTTAATTCACCCTTTCAATTCAATAATTCAAATCTTCAATCTAAAAAATGTACGGACAAACTGCAACTGAGGCCGATTTCGCTTTTCTTGAATCCGTTCGCCGCCACTTGCTCGGAGAATCAATGCCTTCTCTTCCTCCTGTTACTAATTGTACCCCTGTTTACTGCCGGAGTTCTAGTTTCAGCAGCTTGTATCCTTGTTTATCCGATAATTGGGGCGATTTGCCGTTAAAAGTGGACGATTCTGAAGATATGGTGCTTTACGGTGTTCTCCGGGACGCAGTCACCGTCGGTTGGGCCCCAAATCTCAAGACGGAGCCTCAGCCGGATTTTCCGCCGGTGAAATTGGAGCCGCAGGAGAGTTTTGCTATGCCGCCGGAGATTTTTGCTGCTCCGGTGGTTGCGCAGCCGCCGGAGAGAGTGGCGACGCAGGTTGTGAGTCCTGCTAGTAGTGCTACTGTTCCGGCTGTGGTGCCGGCGAAGGGGAAGCATTATAGAGGAGTGAGGCAACGGCCCTGGGGCAAGTTCGCAGCAGAGATTCGTGACCCGGCGAAAAATGGGGCCCGGGTCTGGTTGGGGACATTTGAGACCGCGGAGGATGCGGCGTTGGCTTATGATCGGGCGGCTTATAGAATGCGTGGGTCAAGGGCTTTATTGAATTTTCCGCTCCGAGTTAATAGCGGAGAACCCGACCCGGTGAGAGTGACCTCAAAGAGGTCTTCGCCGGAGCCGTCTAGCTCGTCCTCTTCGGGGTCGGTGAGTGGATCGCCGAAGAGAAGAAAGAACAGCTCAAAGAAGAATTCGGCGGCTGTGGCTCAAGCAGGATCTGAATTAGCCATGGGAAATGCAGCTAGATGTCAAGTGGCAAATGGTACACATGGCAACAATCTATTGGTTAGCCAATAATAACACAGTGATCTATAAGACAAATTTTATAAGACAAATTTTATATAGAACCGGGTATTTAATACCTTTCTCATTAAATGCTTTGACACATATACTATTTTTATTATTATAATATATAAACTGTATAGGTATCAAACATCTAACGGAAGAGGTATTAAATACTTAGTATCATATAAAAGAACTCGATCTACGCTTTATCGCTATGAAATGAAAAAGTAAATGGAAAAATGAATGAGCATTTTTGTTAAATTTTGAGTGTATAAAACCAAAAAAAAAAAAAATCCAAATGGCTTGTGAATAAACATTTTATAGTTTATTTTTTGTGTGCATCCCTCTATGGCTCTATCTACCTCCTTACATTACATCCAATAATTTGAATGTTAGAAGGAAACAAATCAAACCAGAATATTAAAAAATGTCTAATAAGATATTATCCTACAATTGACACAAACGACTAATTTATCCATTTTACTTTAAAAAAAACAACCAACGCCTCTCATTACTCAACGAAATCGACCAAGATTTTCTTGCACTTTTGCGGCACGTGAAGTTTACCATGTTTGATTACGATGAAAATTGAGTCGTTTTTGGAAAATTGAGTCGTTAAGTTTTTGTGAAATGATACTTTTAAAGCAATAATAAGGAATATATTATGCATTAAGCATATTAGCGGCAAAGGTCTTCGTTTATTCATTGAGACTGAAGCTGTAATTTTAGAGGTTATAGGTTTGATTTCACATACGAGTGGAGAGATGCGGAGTTTTTCTTTATTATTACTGTAAACCAGTGAAGTAAAATTTTTTTTAAAAAATGCATCAAGCATGCCAACTTTAGAAGTTAAGTTTAACACATCTATAATCATATGCTGTTGAAGGCATCTTATCTATCTCTTATGAAATTCTACCCGTTCCTCTCCCTTTCATCTCCATTATCTAAACAAAATTTTGATTTGAGGAGAGGAAGAAGAAGCTGATTTGAGCTTTTTACTTCTAATGCCACCAATTTTATATATTTTGATTTTGATTCCTTTGTGAATTAATCTATTTATGAAGCTTATATATTTTGTGCCCGTCTCATCAATTGTGGATTTGTGGCTTCACACAAACTTTATGGATTTTTCGCTTGAGATAGAGCCATTTTTTTATTAGTTAAATATGTATATTGATCTTTCTTAGGTGCATATATTAATATATATTCAGAATGGACATACGTTATCTATAAATTATTGACGTTTTGTAGTGTGACAAAGCTCTTATGATTATTGATTTACGATAACTTGAATTAGAGCTTAATAAAATATAGAATGCAAAATTATTATTTTTTTTCTATTTTCTTCCTACTCTTATAACAAATTATATTCTAATAAATAAACTTATCAACGAACAAGGTTTAAAAACTTGCATTGATCGATCAACTTTTCATGAACAAGTACGAAGCAACAAGGAAAGAAAGATCATATGAAAAACAAGCAGATATATGTAAGAGCGGATTTAACAACATTAAATATTAATTGATATAATATATACTAATCAATTTCATGTTGCAAGACTATTTGAGGATATTTAATGTGGAATCATTAGGTGTGAGAATTTTATGCGCATTCTCAATATTTTATATCTGTTTAGATTTCAAGGGGAAAATTTTCCATACCCAACTCATTGAAATTTTTATTGGTGATTCCTCATCTTCATTCAGACCAATATAAACCCTATTTAAAAAAAAAAAAAGCTTTTCTTTTTGTGCGCATTCTAGTGCATGAATAACAGTTATCGAGAGCTGATTTGAAGTGGAAAAGAAGAGAATTGTATACACATTAAATGGCTGGCTTTCTTGTAAGTATTCTTTTATGATTAGAAGCTTCACAATTAAAATTATACATCAGTCAGTAAAAAATAAACAAAAAAATATATCCAAATTAATTTGGAGAAATCATAGGATTTGATTGGAACAAATGAACTCAAAAAATGAAATTCATTTAAAAATGAATTTTATTTTCAAATGAATTTCAATGCTTGGCATAACATATAAAAAAAATATAAAATTGTGTTTAATTTCATGGATTTTACTTTTATAAAATGAGGATTTGCAAATTCCACCTATTTTGGTGAGATTTGGTTATAACACGATGAATTCCATGAAATTCCAATTCCAAGAATTACAAATCCACTTTTTGTCCATTTCAAGCACAAAATATTAGAATTGGAAATAAATTCCATCAAATTTGATGAAATTCATTTGTTCCGAGCATTGCCATTGTCAAAACTCATTATTTCACCCGATCCAATAAATGTATTTTCGTGGAATCTAAATTCAAATCTTTTTGCACGTGAATATATAATAATGCCGCAATTTTATTCTTTTTATATGTAAGGTTATCAACGGGGCGGAGATTTTCCAAATTCGATAGGGATTCGCTTTGATGGAGATGGGGAATCCCCGATGAGATCCACGTGGGTATGGATATGAATATAGGGAATGGAGATTGATATGGGGAATGTGTATTCAAACTCGAAAATCCCTAACCTGACTCCAATAATTATCCATTGGTTATCCCCGAATAATACCTGAGATATGAAATTAATTGTAATATTTTATATCAATATTCAATATATGATGTTGATGGCCCTCTAAACATAAAATATGAAGTGCAAACAACATTTTCAATAGCAATTTCGCATCCATTAGTAACTTATATGATGTGGAAATTAATATTTCATTAGTCATATTCTCCTCTATGAATATGAATTTCAAATTTATCTTTCTTCTTTTACGTGGCAATGAAAAACTTTGGTCATAAATAAGTTATAATTATTAACTTTATAAATTGTGTTTATCAATTATTCAGTTTAGTCTTGTACTGAAAAAACTATTTTTATTGTTTGGAACTTTATAAAATATTGCATACTATTCATTCTTAATGGGTAACGGGAATACCCGATGGGTAGACCTGTTCAACGGGCGTGCCGTGTCGGGCTTCGCGGACTTTTGACTAAACGCATCAACCCAAGCCCGACCTGACCCACACTTTAAAACTTCAGGCTCAAGCCGGGCTTACGAGGTCATCCCCAAGCTCGACCCAAGGCCCGTAGATAATTTTTTAATAATTTTTTTTGTAAATAGAAAAAAATAAATTGACAAAATTTTATATAACATTATTTATTTGAATTTCTTAATATATTATACAACTTATTGTATTTAAATTTATAAAATTTATTAATATAATATATAAAAATTGAAAATAACTATTTAATATTATATATATATATATATATAAATATATATATATAATATAAAAATATTAAATAATTATATCATGCCGGACTTGAATATTTATATAAAACTTCAGACTCGGGCTGGGCTTAATAAAAAAATTGATGTCCAAGACTGGACCTGGGCCGCGAACAGGATGGGTAATGGGGAATGGAAAATTTTTTTATTACCTCTAGATTTGAATATAAGATATTTTTCTACTCAAAACCTAATTGAATACGGATATGGAGAATTCATAATCCGATTCAATAAAACCCGTTGAGAACTATTTATATGTTGTAACATTTTATATTAAGAGTTTACGAAGAAAACACATTCTATATTGAGAAGATCAAAGACCGATTCTTGTATAAGATCAATGACATAATATTCCTTTCAATTGGTCCACCTAAAATATATGCATGTGTGAATGCTTTTAAAAATAATCATAAATAAGTTCTAAATCTAAGACAGTTTCTAAATAACCTCTCACAGTAACGGCATGAACATCATTTTCTACCATTTGCAATCTTATCTATAACCTCTTTGACTTTCTAAAGGTTGACTTTCTAAAGGTTGACTTTCGTCAAACAATCTGATTTTAATATATGTTAATACAATCAAGAGAAATTCCAATCATATTCCCCCATTTTTCATTCATTAAACTCTATATTATAGGATATATAGTTTTTCATTTCAATCATATTCTCTATTTTTTATTTTCAAAAATAATAATATTTTATTATTATTATATTAATTCTTTTACATTATTTTTATTCTAATTAATCAATAAAATAATTAAAAAAATAAAAAGTAAAACAAATACTAATAATTTTATATTCATCTAGGGAACCCTATTTTAAAGATATACCATATAGGTAATGGTTGGATTCAACCATTTCCTGTTAGTCATTGCCTATTTTAGGATATTTTAGGATATACTCTAAATAGGAAATGACTGGATTTGCTCAATAGCATCACAAAAGGGTGGTGGGGCTGGACACCCCATCCTTACCATCAAAGAAAACAGAAATTCTATATCTTTTATCACAAACAATTGAAATTTGTTGGAAAGTAAACCCAAATCCTACATTAAAAGATTTGGAGAGCTTACACCAAAATATAAGTGTCCGCCAAAGACTCCATTAGTACGAGGCCTTTTGGGGGAAGGAGCCCCAAGAACAAAATCGTGAAAGCTCGGCCCAAAACGGACAATATCATACTAATACGGGGTTCCGGATAGCGCCACTCAGAGTTCAACAAAATTTATGTATATTTTAGTTTCATTCTTTCTAGTAATGTTTGCTTTACCCCTATTTCGAGTTCTAGCACTACAAATAGTTCTAAAGCTCTATTCTTTTCAACTTATAAGTATATTTAACTAAAATGCATTTATTCTAATATAGTTTACATGAATGCATTACTTACAAATATTGAATTAAATAAATAATATGTTAGCGTTTGTGTCTAACTTGCTTATCTATTTTCAACTTCAATTTAGACATCCGAAAGAGCCCTCTAAATATTTGTATATGAAAATTATTGAAATTATTTGTTTGAATAGGATAATTTTCAATAATTGAGTTTCAGTTATACTCAGATTTTTCTTCTACAAACAGCATTTAACAGCAGACAAATTTCTTCTAGAAAGGTCTCATAGTCCCATCACCCAAATAATGTACCTCCCACCAAGATCATTAATTGAATTGATGATACAAAATCATACAATCAATCCAGATGACAATGTTTCCAGAACATCTGGACCCTACTAATTTTGTTTACGGTTTATAACTAACTTCTAATGGATGAAACAATCAATGCTTGAACACCAAGCGACATAAATTTCATATAAGATATTCAAAGTTGATCTGATTAACTTTTGAGGAGCATGTAGTCAGTAATAGTCAAACATGACAAACCCATTTATCAAGGGTTACATTTCAACAAAAATCGAATTTTCCGGGCCCTAAATCTTACCAAACTGAAAGTATTCAAAACATAATGTTCATGTCAAGTATAGACCTAACTAGCTTGATATCAGTGTTTTAATGGTAGAAATAGAGGAATAAAGGGGGCAAAGGGGAAGAAATAGATGAGATAGCAGAGGAATAATTAGAGAGAAAGAGAATAGATGAGGAAATTCTGAAGATATTTTACATCATAGTAGATATTTATAGCCATAAAGGACATAACGGCTAATGACAGCTGTGAATAGAGCCAAATCTGTCCTACCACCTAGTACAATCATATGGATAATCATTATCCACTGGCTGAATCAGCCTTTTGGTATCTGACATAATTGCCCTACACATTAATTCTAAGAAGAAATAAAACTACTAATAACTGAAAACTGCAACTAAATTAACTGAATTAACTGTCAGCTCCTTTCTTTCTCCTGCTATACTTGACAGCTCAGAATATGATATGCCATCATATTGTAAGAAATATGTCAAAGCTTTACATGTAGCCACAACCACAAGTTCATTAGTGTATCAGATTTATGCAATCCATGGCCTAGCAATGAATCAAGTACGGAACTACCCTACACATATCCTCTATTCCTAATGTCTAACTCCATAATCAGAAGAAATTCTTTTCCCTGTTTTACCTAGAAAAATTTGGTGCACATCTTCTGCAATATGAAAACAAGTGACACACAATTTGAATGACAAATTGGTAGGCAGGCAATCTGAATGGTGCCCACACTAAATTGTACACATTATTTTAAAACGAAAAACAGCAGCGAACCTAGCCAGCTAATATATTTATACCACATTTTTAGGACCTGAAATCAGTTTCACATGCCATATGTACAGTGAAAAAAGTGTAAAAAGGTGATCACCTCTTGGGACGAATAGAATCCTCTGATTGGAGCAAAGTTTCATCGAGATCAAGGACGCCATTGCCATATCCCCGCAAACTATACCTCCCCTTCTGGTAAGCCTTCTGCCAACAAAAGCGGTAATTGTTATTCATGAGAGTTACTACTGTGGACAACAAATAGAAAGATAAGGCTAAACAGCAAGGGACGTTTTGGTATATAAGAGTATTAAGCATTCTATTGGTAAATAGTAAATACGGATGGAATGCCATTGTTTTGTATTTTCCCCTTATGTTTTGAGATTGATCTGCTTAACACCTTCAAAAAATAAGTTAATAGTTTCAATCTCATATAGGTAGGTAACTCCGAAGATAACTACTTTCTCCGATAAGTTCACACGCAAATATAGAAACCAAATTCATCATTTGCAGAAAAGTAAAGATAAAGCAATATAATAAAATGTAATCAGTCTTCCTAAGAAGTGAACAAGAACATATTGAAATGATTTCTATAGTTCCCTTAATCAACTAAATTCTTTAATTGTCGAATGACTAAATTAACTGAATCAGTGAGCATGATAACTAAGCACATTCCGAGCAGAAATTGTAAGTGGCTTATAGTTGTGTTCATGATGGTCATCTTGAAGTCAAGTGCAGCTTATTCAAAATACAAACTTTCATAGAGGAAACAGTGTTTTGTATTAACCTCAGAATGGAGACCTTTCTTCGCTATCTTAATTATATTATCTACTTCTTTCTGACAATTCTCATCCTTCTGATACATCGTATGGGCCCACTCGATCTTCTGTTCAATCAAGGAAATCATATTTTCTTAAGTTGCTTGCCTGTAATACACATAAACATTACATACCTTTAGTTCACATTCCAAAAGCTTTCCCCTTTGTATATTGGTCCATATAACCATACTGGATCCTGAACTTCAAATGAGAAATTTAACAATGCAATATTCAAAATTTGCAGGAGCATGGTAATATAAATAATATATGGAATACTCTATGGCAAACATAGAAAACAACTGTGTCAAAGAAGCCTCTATAGATAAAATCACAACAGCTATGCTCAAGGTCCAAGAAGAAAGAAGCCACACTTGTTTGGTTTAAACAAAACTGGAATGGAATTGGAGTATAAGGAATCGGCATCAGAACCACCATTTTTTATTTGCTTCAGTCCAGAAACGGAACTCTGTTCAACATTAATTTCTTTTCGAACTAAAAGTAGTATAAAACTTTTATATTTAAAATTTACTATATATATAATTTACATCATGCTATTACATATAAGAGTTACAATATTTCATGTCATTTTTTTTGGTTGCCCATCTAGTTCACCAGAGCTTTGCTCCGACTACGTCCAAATCCGACCAGGGTCGCGCACCTGGCTGTGGTGGGTGAGTCTCCCAATAAGGATTTTCCGCATTCACTAGGACTCGAACTCGAGACCTAGATTAAGCGATACCAAGTCGCTTACCACTTGGACCAACCCTTATTGGTTTTCATATGTCATTAAAAGTAGCTTTTATATAACAGAATTAAGGATATTTTATTGATGTTTTATTCTGTGTTTAAATTTCTCTTTAGTAGGGCATGGTTCCGTAGTAAATGCATTAATACAAAAGTTGAAAACAAAGTTTGTTTATCCAAAAAAGAAAGAAAATGGAGATAAATATTTAATTTTATTATGGAATCAAATCTGAATTCTCCTTATAGAGGAAGGAATGGTTCCATTTCCATCCCACATTATGGGAATCGACCATTTACATTTTGGTCCCCAAGTATAAAAATAAAATGACCAAACCAAACAGCCCCTAATAGTCTTAAGTGGAAAGCATAAGAAGCAAAGATGTACAAAGCTCAACCTGTGAGAATAGCATAACATTTCTTACAAGGCAAGTGCACTTGCTAATAACATTTGCAAAGTGCTGAACATTTAAGAACACAGAAACATGTCAGCCTAAGCTGAAAACTAAAATAAGCCTAGTAGATGGTACCAACTTCGATTGACCAACTAAGTGATTGAGAACAGATTCATGTGCAAAATAGGAAATAAACCACAAACAACATGATCATGAAGCTAGTTTTACACATTGAAAAGTTTAAACACAGTACATATAAGCTGAGGACACGTACAATTCTGGAACGGAGATTCTTTGAATTGAATGACGACCGTAACGAATGTCTGCTCAATCCGGGGAAATTATCCAGAAGCTTTGCAGAATTATTAAGAAGCTATGCGGCTAGAAATTGATCCCTATGGTCGAAGTTATATACTCTATAATATAGGCCTTATTCACACAAGTAACGGAGAGCACAAAAGCTTTAGAATATTATATTCGGGCACTAGAACGAAACCCTTTCTCACCACAAGCTTTAAATAATATGGTCGTGGTCTGTCATTATGTGCGACTATCTCCGCTATAGAAAGAGAAATATTTTACTAGAAATTCACTAGAAATAGGCTTTCTACATATGCATTGTCCAAAACGACGATTTTTATCAACTGCAGGAAAGAAAGTAACTTCATAGAAGTCAAAATATGAACAAAAAATATGCCTAGATACTTGCTTCTATGGATAACAGATCGGATTGATAGAGGAAGCATCGTAAAGATCAATTACCGTGAGGTATTGAAGCTTGGGATAAAATTGGACTGAGAATTTATGCAACATATGAAGTAACGCATACCACTTCTCCAGAGTATCTATCATAATCCCAAACTTCCCTTGTACTAGATCCCTGCCTGCTGCAAACTGGACCTATATACAACAACAACAACAACATTACCCCAATGCCTTACAAGGCTCCCGCACAAGTGGGGTAAGGGGGGGTCGGGTGTACACAACCTTACCTCTGTAATTACAAAGAGGTTGTTTCCAATTGACCCTAAAGTGGAGTTGCAACAGCTATCCGTGACTTCACAATAAAAGAAGCTCAGATAGTTTAATGAGTCATTTGCTTTAGTCCATTAGAATCTAAAGCCAAAGAATGGTGAATCTTTGGCCCATCAAAATAATGGACAAAAACTGGACCTATATAAAGAATAAAATAATAATAAAAGAACTTAGCCAACAATAAAAGTACGAATCATGAAATCAAATGGATATTTCAGAATTCATGTGGTACGGATTCACCTCAAAACATCTTCGTAATTGATTCAACTTTCCTCTCACTATGGCCTGTAAACAACCATTAAGCAATGATCCCCCTGTCAGTAACTTAAAGGCAAACAAATTCATGATCCACACAAAATTTTCAATGATGAGGGGACCTACCTTATACATACACTCGTTGATAAGGAAATCTTCAAGTTCACGCACATTAGAAACCTCAAGCTCCTTCAGTAGCTCATCATAAGAGAGAACCTGGAAGAGGGTTCAACAAAGAATAACATCTTAAAACAGAAGAAATTCTTATCTAATATAAGCTAAAGAGAAAACAAAAGAAATACATAATAGAAACATTGGAATACTGGTCCCTCCTATGCAAACAAAATTAAGAAGAAAACAATTATCCCTAAAATGAAATTACTACCTTATTTGACTAAGCAAGAGTGAGCACAGGAAGATGTTTCAACTTTAGGACCTGCTCAGGCAATAGCTGAGGCAGATTGGAAGCATTACCTAGTAAATATAACCATTAAAAACAACTTAAAAAAACCAAATATATAAATATCTACCAACACCAACAGGCAAAAAAAATCAGAAAACCAATTAATTGAAATTTGAAACTATCCCTTACGATGCATACTTCAATTTGAAACTAACCAAGTAAATTCTTAATATAGCAAAGATTGTGAAATCATTCAATCTTGAAAGCCAAAAAGGGGAAAAAAATGAAATACTTGTGTAAACGCGCCAGGTTCCATAAGCAAACAGGCGAAGCAGAGCGAGTTGCGCAGAGTGATCAGTGCCTTCAAGCTGCATTAGTTTTTCTAAAATTAAAAAAAAACAGCAATGGAATTGAAGTTTAATAGAGTAGAAATATGAAGATGTGAGAAACCTGGAGTAAATTGGGAAGGGAGAGAATCTCAGAGAAAGAGAAGAGGGAGGGGTGAGAAGTAAGCTTGAAGAATGAGGGAAGAGGCAGTGAGAGTGGAGGAGGCTTGCTGAACAAAGGCCTGTATAAGGTGGGATTGATTCCGCTCTATCTCCATAGATGATCATGCGATTGTTTCGCCAAATTCACAAATATGCGATTTTATAGGCTGCTGTAAATTGGAAGCCTTAATTTATGGGAGACGAGGGAATATGAAACCTTAGGAGACAGATACTATCATTAATTAATGGGTTTAACTCCATACACTAGTTTACAAAATATAATTGGGTTTTATTCCGTCAACGTGATGGAGACCTGTCTCCAACCCTTGGTAAAAAAAATCAATGTTATCATCACGGTGTAATGACCGCCGAGCCGGTGAAACGGTTCAACTGAAGTTTACCGTGTAATATTACCGTACTTAATTTTTTAAAACATAAATGGATATATTTGTCATATATTTGAATTATCATTTTGCTGATTCTATACCCACAATTCTTTATTACCGCTACTTTTATTTTAGGATAAATATTTATAACATTCTAAAATTTACACTAATATAGCAGTATCTTTTTATATTTTTTTATTATAATTTATACTACTTTGCATTTTATCTCCATCCAATCATAATCTTTCTATATATATTTTATCATTTTTTCATCCAAATATTATTTTTATTGATAAATTTGCCCTTATACTCGTTCTTTATCAATTTAACCCATTTTTACAAACATATAGTATTTTTTTATCAGGGTTATTTTCAATCAATTTGTATGCTCCTTACATTTTCATTTATTTTTTTAATTGACCCTCCTTATATATTTTAGGTTCCAAGTGACCCTTTAACAACTATAGCCATAAGTGTGTGTATATATATATAGGTACATCATTTAGGTGAGAGGCTGTACACAAGATATTAGAAAAACTTCAAAATAATTAATGAAACATAAATCAATTAAGAGTATCTAATTACAAGATTAATTATTAAAACTTCTAAATAAAAAAAATAAATAAATTTAATATCCGTACCCAAGTCACATGCAAAATAAATCTTACTTTCAAGTCCACAACCAACCAACCACTTAAAATATAACAAATATTGTTTTTTTTATTTTGTTTTGTTAAGATTTTATGTTTCAAAAACTCTTTTTAATTTATTGAGTTCATGATACATCTTAGTATATTAAGAAAATCATTTAGACAAATTTTACTGTAAGTCTTTAACCATTAAAACTAATCTAAGTATTTCAATAATGTGAATTATATATACAGTTCTTTATTTAATTTTTTTCTCGGTAATTGATTTCTTATTATAGATTTTGTTTAGTTGTGCTTTATCTGTAGAATTCTAATAAACACTTGTAATTATCGTTAAAAGGGAGGGTAATAGAGCATATTAATAGAATGAAAATTAAATTTTTGCAATTATATGAGATTTCCAAATGCTTAATAAAGTTCATGGAAAAGATAAAAGGGTCATTTTGTACCCTAAATATCTACGGAGATCAATTAAAAAGAAACAAGTGAACAAATTCTGAAAATTAAACAGAAAAAATGTAACAAATATTTAGAAATAAATTGAAAATAATCCAATGATAACAAATATATTAAATTGGCAAAGAATCAATATAAGGGCAATTTTGTCAACAAAAATATTATTTGAATGGAGAAGTGACAAAACATAATATAGGGAGGTTATAGTTGAATGAAAATAAAACACAAGAAGGTATAAATTGTATCAAAAAAACATAGGGAGTTAGTAGTGTAAACCTTGAGGAGATTATAATTATTTACCCTTTATCGTACTAGAGACAATGATCGTTTGCAATTTTATCGTTGGAACAGGGTAATATGATATGGTGTGAATAGCATTGATAAAAATTCTAGTGGAGTGGGAATGAAATTTTTTTCACCAAATTCCTAACGAGAGTGTGATACTGTTACTCATCCGAAAATCCATGAATTGAATACTATCCATTGAAAATTTCTCGAATGGCCCGATTAATTATAGGCAAAGTGATGTATTTTATAAATCAGTTTATATTAGGGTAAAAAAGCTGTGAAGATGAAAGGATCGAGTATTAAATTCAAAATTAAGTTAATTTTAAAACGAGACATAAATGTGGACGAAGTAAAAAACAATATCAGAATTAGAATACACCTGCTAAAGTTTTAGAAACGAAAAAAGATTTATGAACAGAAAAAGTAAGAAAACAATATCAGAATTAGAAAACACCTGCTAAAGTTTTAGAAACGAAAAAAGATTTATGAACAGAAAAAGTAAGAAAAAAAAGGCTTAGCTACCTGAATTTGTCCTAAAAAACCCACTGTCCCCTAAGCTCCCTCAACTTTTAAAAAGTGCACCACCTTACTCCCTAAGCACCACGTGTCAGCTTATAATATATTCGACTTTCTAATGACGTCATTTTTTTCTCCAATCAGAATCTGACACGTGGCATTCAGAAAGCGAAGTGGAGCATTTTTTAAAAGTCGAGGAAGCTACGTGATCACTTTGAAAGTTCAGGGGGCAGTAGGTTTTTGAAACAAGTTCAGATAGCTAGATATACATTATGAAAAAAAAAAAAAAAGTAATGGAAACCTTGGGGAGAAATAACGAGAGAAAATAACAAGCTAACAGTTGCATTTTATTCATCTCCGTTTTAAAACTTTTCCATGTATTTATACACCTCAATAAAATGAAAACAAAATTACATTAAAATGAAAATGAAATCTAAAATCTTATATGTAAGCTAAATTGGATCTTGATGAAACAAACTAACACCAATGGAGAAATCATAGTTGTAGCAAAGCTTATGGGAATCTTGCTATACTAATAGGAGTCTGCTCTATTAAAATTCTACTCAACACTATCAGTCAGTTTATTAATACTAACAATTTAAATAATCAACAAATATAATCAAGATGAAGTTCATAAAATAAGTTCATTACTACTAATTAAAACACATCACAGCCACAGTTAAGAGGAATCATATCAAAAGATTTGACTCAAAATATGAAGGTAAGGAAAACTATTGTCTGTAACAACATAGCATATAAAAGCCGGCTGGATAAATAAACTGAAAGTAAAACCGTTTTAGGGGAATTGGATGACTAAAAACTGCCAACCTTAAGAGGCATCCCCAGCTTTCTTGGAAATGGAAATTACGTTGAATTTGAGAGAGTCGGGGTTTTTCTGAATCATTTCTCGTATGACCTTGGCAGCATCCTGTTACGTAAAAGAATTTCATCAAACTGATAAGACTCAAAGGTTGTATGCACAATTGCACACCATTAAAAATGTGATAGATTAAAATTGTTACTGTCACATAATATCCCCTCAAGTTGATTTCATTTTCGTTATCTCATCACAATCTTTCATTCATAGTTATCAAAATCTTACGATTCTCGATACGAATCTTACTATTCGATTCGATTCAATCCCAAATTGATTCAAATCTATGGGGTGAATCGAAACTCATCCCGAATCTTACGATCCTACTGATTCGATCGATTCATGATCTCTACTATATTAAAGCATGGTAGAGGCATAATATTTTAAAGATGATGAATTAAAGATTTCACTCAAGGCAATGAAAGTTGATTTCCCCAAGCCACCAATTATTCGCCAAAGCAAGGAGGAACCCAACACCGACAATCCGCGCAACGATGTCTACGATTAAACGGTGGAGCGGTTGTGCACAGACGTGTCACATCTATGTTTTGCTTTAACGTTGGTCTCTAATTTAGGAATATTGGAAATTAAGTCTCTTAAGTTGAACGTTTTAAATGTTTTGGTTTTATAATTTTATGAACATGAACCTAATCATACTATTTGATTCAATTCACAATTCCCGATTCACAAAATTTGGATTTCGATTCTCGATTCAAATCCCAATTTGACAACTATTCTTTCATTTGATCTTATCTCCTTTACAGTTACAGAGCCTATGAAGAAAGGGGATTTTTTTTTTGCTAAAAGCAGTCACACGAATCTTACAGTTCGATTCGATCCAACTCCAAATCGATTCGAATCTATGGGGTGAATCTAAACTCATCCTGGATCTTGCGATTCAATACATTCAGCAGCGAATCAGCGGAATCTTATTTTTGTCGATTTACGATCTCTACTAAATCAAAGCATAATATTTTGAAGATGATGAAATAAAAAATTTAACTCAAGGTAGCGAAGACGATAGTCCCACCAATTAGTCGCCGAAGCAAGGAGGAGCCTAACACCGACAATGGACTCCATGCGACAATGCTTGCGTCTAAACGGTGGAGCGGTTGTACACTAAAAAGTGTCACGTCTATGTTTTGCCTTAAAATTAGTCTCTAATTTAGGAAAAGTGGAAATTTAGTCTCTTTGAATACTAACTGAAAAAAATCTTACCTTAAATGGTAATTCTTGTTCAACATCAACTTTTCAAATTCTAGATCATTTAACATAAAAAATCGAAGCTAAAATAGTAACAACTAAAATTTTATTAGGATCATATATGCGTTAGGTTTGTATTATAAGTAATTATTTGGTTAAGTAATTCTTTTAACATTAAACTTGCATATCTAGACTAAAATTTAATAATATATTTTAAGTTAAACATTTCAAATGTTCCGTTTTTATAATTTTACGAACATGAACCGATTCTTACGATTCGATTCACGATTCCTGATTCACAAGATTTGGATTTCGATTCTCGATTTGACAACTATGGCAAAAAGCATATATATTTACCCGCAATAAGGTCGATGGTGAGGATGCACCATGCACTATGGGTCCTGACTTCATTCCATCAAGCTCAAACAGCTCCCCTACACAGAGAAGAGCTAAATATTAGTAACAAATTTCATAAGGTAGGAAAAGGATTAAATTGTCAGAAAATTTTACCATCCACACAGGAGAAGCAGATAAAATGTGTGTCCACATCATCTGTAGCCTGCACAGACAGGTATTGGCAAGAAATGAAGTAAGAGTTTTACCCAAGTACCAAAAAAAACATAGAACACAGCATCCTTTCTCACCAACTTCCCCAATATATCAATTTATAAAAACAATGTAAATTTACTGGTCGAAACCGCTGATAGGGGAAAACATTTGTTAACTTGAGCAAAATCAAATGCTACACTGTTGAATGTCTGGTTTAGATATTATAAAATGGGAATCTATAAATGGGAGGGTTTACTCTTGAGGAATATATGTTAATATGATATTAGACTTCAAAAGGTAGAATTTACTAGTAACTATCCCTCATGATTCATCCAAGTTAATTTGGTGGAAAACTAAAATAGTTATAAGACACACCTCTGTTTCACCACCTGTAGCTGCTACAGAATGAGCAACTTCCATTTCTCTGTCATTTGCAAGAAATGCCGCACGCTGTACAAAATATATGGATAAGAGAAAGATGAAGAAACAATATCGAGTAACCATCAAAACTAATACTCTGTATGGACTGCAGACAAATCACAAACAAAAGGAACAGAAGCAAAACCTGCAGTGGATCCATCTTTGCTGTAGATTTGAAAAACCTGTCCAAGAATGACCCCTCAACTGAAAAGTAACAAGTTCAGTACCAAAAGATAAGTCATAATTATGTAATGGAGATTTTAGAATTAGGGTGTAATATTATGGATGAATGCAATGGATCCGAGATGTATGTGTTAAACCAATGCTGCAAGCTTTTTTCCAACTACTTGTCAAATTTAGAACAAGAACACACCTGATGGTTTGTTCATTTGTTGGACTCACATAAGAGGAAGATGCCGAGCATAAATTTCACAGATACCATCGTTATTATTGTCGATGACTATGGATGTTCTATGGCTCAACTAAAGCAATATAAATTATCATGTCCAACAATTTCAAGATTTCTGATGATATAAATCATTATGCACTCATAACAGCTCAACCTAATACATTACATTGAGATGCAAGTAAAAAGATGCACAAGTGACTTGATAGGCATTTATATAGTTCTTATGCTGCACTATCACTATCTTTTTCTTTTTTCTTGCACTTTTCCCAATTGGGTTTGGTCAAAAAGATGGAGTGCAGAGAAACGACATCGACTATGTGTAACGGTCCCGAGCTTCGGATCGAGTTACGGGTTTTTCGTTTGTGGAGGTAGAAGGTGTTTGTGCGGGTGAAGAAGTAGATTTCTTCTTACGACCTATTTTGAATGAACGAAAGGCTCGATTAGAGGGAACCTTAATACCTCTAAGTTAAAGTACTCAAAACAATATTTGATATTCAAGCTTTTTCTTCATTGATGCTTACAAATATTAATAGAGTTGGTAAAACAACCACTACTTGCACTAATAGAAACATGGCTCAATCAAGGAGCACATCACCCTAAAATTAAGGAAATAATAAAAAATGCAGATGAAAGTGGATGGTTCCAATTACAGTACGTAAAATTAAAAGCAAACTACAAATGCATAATTGAAACTAAATAAAAGAAAATCTAATATGGTCGGCCTCTACTTTTGTCAACATGCAAATCATGGGTTGAATGTAGCTCGTAACACAACTGGCGAAGAAATGATTACTTCAAAAACTCACCAAGTTTGATATTTGAAGTGATGTTACCAACAGCATGAAGAAGCCCAATAGTTCCACAGGCATTGCCAACAGTTTGTTTCATGAAATAAACTTTACCACTAGGATCCTGAAGCCAGAAACACAGTGCATAGCATCATTATTATAAAATCTACTAGATTGCATTTGAGAATGCGTAAATGATATTACAGACTACTGAACAAGTCTGGTACATAGAATCAGTTTTCCAGGAGTGTGTCTGTATCTCATTATTCTATGAAAGTTCCCAAGATTTTTATTCTTGAGTTGTAACTGTCATTTCATTTACCTGTTTTACACCTTCCTGCCGCAATCTTTCTTCTTTACTCTGAAAGATAAATGAAATATTCAGTAAATAGGCAAATAGTACAATTTCATTGAAAATCTTCTAACATAGACCATAAGCAAGCTGAGTGCAGCATCTTAATCAAGCAACTGTTTTTAATTTCCAAAACAAAAAGGAACAACCATATCATTTAAGGGTTAAGCAAAAGATCAAGCTCTTTGTTCGAAGAATCTAAAGCAAATAAATAAGCTACACTAGAACACAAGAAACATTAGCAGAAAACAAGTATTACATGTGTGAGAAAACACAAAAGAAAATTTCAGATACAAACATAGCAACAACAAAGGAAACAGGAAAAAATTAACTTAAGAAAAGCATGTTAATGGACCACAAAGAGAAATATTATTCAATAAAACAAACCTTTGCAGTTAGGGGATAAAGAAACAGAACAGAAAGCACGGGCTGTGGAACCATTGCTAGGAGTTCCTCATCCAAGCCATAAACATCATAACACTCAGCTTCACTCTCCGGGAGACCCAACCCCCAAAGGAACTGCACAATCAATAAATTCAATAGTACGGTTGAATAGTTCAAACGCAAAAACACATTTAATTCAGTGAAGAAGCAAATATGTAAACAACTGAGTATGAAAAAACGATTAATTTAATTAGGATGCAAAAACAAAAAAAATCTAGAATTCTCTACATCAAAAGGCTCGTTGATTAATTCGGATGTACTAGTTGTGTCACAAAATTTTCCAAGCTGCCAAACACACGACAATTAAATAGATGCAGACAGTAGCGGTAGACATCAAAATAGGAAAAACGATCCAATTTTATAATCAAAGAATTACGTCGCGAAAAAAAATCTATCACACGAAAAACGAAAACGAAAAAAAAGAATGTTAGAGATATGGAACCTGGTTCATAACATCAGGATTAGCTTCAAGAGGAAGCCAGCGCTTGGCAGAGGGGCTCTCATCGACAGTAGCCATCTTGAGTTTAACTCAATTGCTAAAGATCAAAAACCAAGAGACTAAACCTAAAAGAGTAAAAGGAAGAGAAAAGGGAGAAAGGGCCCCTCGCTTCATATAAAAAGGTTTTGGCTGGTTTTTAAACTCAACTGCTGTTCTAATCTAAACGGTGGTGACAAAACGGTGTCGTAAGCTAAAAAAAAATAATGTAAGGTTGAAAGTAGGGCTTATTAAAGCGTGACTCCTATTTTTTTATTGATTGAATCAAGCTTGAGCTACTTATTTTTTAACTAGATTCGATTGAGCTCGGCCCAAACCGGCCATGCCCGGGTCTAATTAGGACTCATCTCAATTTCCAGTAAGGTTTCGGGATCTCCATCCCTTTGGGGAAAATTTTGTCCTCGTTTCCTATTCACCCATTCCCCATCACAGATTTCTCAATTCTCAACTAAACCAAAAAATTCAGCAAAAATTTTTTTACAACAAATTATTTATACATATTTAAGAATTTTAATAAAATTAAATATTAACACTTATTATAAATTTATAATTTAAATTTTTTATCGGATTTAAAAATTTTTCAGATTGAAAAATAATATCCCCATTAAAAATTTAGGGATAAAAAAATTCTCACTTTATAAAATTTTTTATTGAATATTCTCTATCGCCATCATAACGAATCCCTAACAAATTTGAGGAATCCCGCAATTTCAACCCTATAATTATTATACTAATTGATTACTCTCTCTACCCTTATTCTAACCAAGTCTCAATGTTACAATGGTACAAAAATTGGTCAAAAGTTTTGTTATTCACTTATTTTTTTTTGTAAATAATGACTGTTATTAACGAAACGGTTATGTTTGTTACTACAGAATAGTGCAAAGATGGTAATGATATTGGCTTCCGCTTCAAATAACTAAATCACTATTCATTTGTCCATTTTATTCAAATTAACCATTAACAAATACCTTTAAGTATTAATATATAAGTTATTTTTTCATATATACTATATTTTCATTCACATTATTTTCAAATTGTCTGTTGGCTTTTTTATTTTCTCCTGTTATAATCAATCAAGAAACAAAAAAAAAAGCAACAATTTATACCTTCAACATAAGCTTTATTTGTCTATAGCTTACTACCAACAAAACAATGCTTTTTCTTAGTTTTGATAATGAATTTATTACAAGTGCATGGAAAGCAACGAGAAACGATTTTTGAATGTCGCTTTCGATCAAAACGACACAAAGTCTTTAAGTCTTCCATTAAACGACAGAAGATTACTTTTCATCTTCAACAATCATGGAACACCTTCTGTCTTAACTTTACCAACCAACCTCTAATACATATTCTGGGCAAGAAAAATTTAAGTGAATATAAAACAACATAAAGTAAGAACCATATCATCTTTCTCAGTAAGGAAATAAATGTTTTCCTTGGAACAAACTTGAAAGTCCTTTGAGCTTTCATTTTGAGACTATGTAATCAGATAAAGCTTAGAAACACAACACAATAATTATCTGTAAAAACACCAAAATCATGTCAACGAGGAACATAAAAAGTTCCATACTGAAAATGAACCATTCAACTCACAATTGAATGGAAAGACAAACAAAAATTTCATGAAAATCACTTTGAAAATCAGATGCATCAACTGGGTTAAAAAAATTGAATGCTGATAAAATGTTCTTATGCATTAGCTCTTTTCCGTTTCCCTATCAGAACATGAAAAGCTGAACTTCAGTTCCAGTCTCCTCTTCCTCTAATTCACTTCCCTGGCCCATTAACAGATTACTTCCATTTCCAGCTTGCTGCACATCTATCATATAATTTACGTTCCCCTCGTTCCCCCTACACCTATAGAAAAAGATGAAGTCTTTCTCCTTCAAGCTGTTCATCCTTACAAAATGCCTCCACCCTTTTGTAAACACAAAAGTCTTTGTACTCTTCCAAAACGAGTACCGAAAAGTCCATACCCTATAATGTTTTATCATAAAACGTTAGCTCGACAAACCTTTTCTCTCCTTCTCTAATTTCCGAGTTTGCCCCCAACACTCGGGGGAAGTACTGCACTGCATACTCTTCCGGGATGTGAAATCCCTTGACGTGAGTCACATCGGCTTGAGTCATCTCCTTATGGAATAGCAGTTGATACGAGATTCCTACGTTTTGGTTTGATAGGTTCATGATCATTTGGAATCTTCTTTCCAGGGACTGATCTGCAAGAAATTCGGAAAATGGGATCACATAAGTTTTTTCTTTTATCATATTTAGGAACTCCTCTTGCGAGTATTGACCCTGGAATTTCATTTCTTGGATAGTGTAGAGTGACATAGGGAAGTTGAGAGGGGCAACTTCAGTATACATACCCTTTGCCAAAGATTTTCCAACCAATCTAGGAAGTCTTTGTGTCCCACCTGCCCTGTTAGGACCACATTCAAAAGTGGCTCGATGATCTTAAGTTGAATAAGTTCTAACAAATATAAAACCGTAAAACACAAGGACGAACATATGATTTTCGAGCAGAAAAAAAACAATAAGCTAATACTGCTAAAACGCGCTCAAAACCTTTAATATAATTAAAATTGTTTTATTGTTATTTGATAACGGCAAATATTTAGGATTAGTTGCATATTCAATCTTGATCACTTTGTTTAGTTGCACAAAAAATAGGAGATAGGTTATTCTCATCCGGAATAAATTAAGCTCTTCAATAATGGAATTATCATTGGAAATATCATTTAATAAAAATGTAGACATAATGTCAATTATGTTTCTCTTTAATTTTAGCTTAGCTTCTGTATTTCTTTTCTTTTTTTGTTTCAAGTATAAAGAGCTATATTTTTAAGAGGCCTGTGAATGAGTTTTGAAGCTATTAGATGTTCTTAATGGTAAGTGCACCAATTGAAGCTGATGCAGAGAAAGGGCTCCAAAAAGTTTCATAAGTTGATGAGAAGGGCATCAACCATGTTGAATGGTGAAAAGGACACATCATTCAAATCGGAGAGGAGTGTTCCAATAGTTTGTAATCAAATATTTTTTTGCAGCTTTGAAGCAAGTGTTGGAAAGTAAAGTCAAGTCTCACATTGAAAGATTTGGAGAGCTTGCACTAAAATATAAGTGCCCACAAAGACTTGCACCAGTATGAGGCCTTTTGGGGGAAGGAGCCCCAAGTAGGGGTGCGTAGAACAAAACCGGAATTGAAACCCAAACCAAAACCAAAACCAAATAAAAAAATTAAACTGAACTGAATCGAATTTATTTCGATTTGGTTACAGTTTTTAATATTCTTAAAAATTCAGATTTCGGTTCGGTTTCAGTTTTTGTCACAAAAACCGATATAAAATCGAACCGAACCGAATAAATTAATAAATATTATATTTAAATATATATTGATATTATATCTGAAATTATAATTATATTTATGTTACGGGACATGCTAATTAGTAATCCCTAATAACAAATAGGGGATTTTAATTTAATTAATCAAATTAAGAAAGAATTATTTTCTTTATAACACGGGAATTCTAAACCTATTAAGAATGCAATTTATTGAGTAATTTATTATACATGCATGTCGTACAACTTAAATAAATATTTATATTTGTTGTGGTATATATAAATTTCAAAATTTATTTACCATCAAATTTAGCACAAATCAAAATAAAATTATTTTAAATCTCTTTCATAACTTAAAACAATAAATAAATCATAAATTATTTTGTAGACTATAGAGTTTGAGCAATTCGGTTATAACCGAACTGAACCTAATTCGAATCAAATTATATTCGGTTCAATCTACATCGAATCGAACTATATTCGGTTCGATTTTTATATTTCCACTAATTCAGGTTTCGGGGTCTGGTCGGTCCAGTTATTGGATCGAACCCACATTTGCTCACCCCTAGCCCGAAGAACAAAACCGTGAGGACTCGGCCCAAAACGGATAATATCATACTAATGCGGGATCCCGAGTGACGCCGCTCGGAGTTTAACAGCAAGCGGAGTGTTAAAACGTGCTCCAAACCTCCAATTTAATTAAAATTGTTTTATTGTTATTTGATATTTATTTCAAATTTGATTTAGTAATTAGTTTGAGACAACGGAAAATATTTAGGATTAGTTGCATATTCAATCAGTGGCACAAAAGTAGGAGATAGGTTATTCCTCATCCAGTATAAATTAAGATCTTCAATAATGGAATTATCATTTAATAAAAGTGCAGACATGATGTCAATTATATTTCTCTTTAATTTTAGGTTCTGTATTTCATTTTTTTTGTTTCAACAAATATTAGAATGATAGTATTTAAAAAAAGCTTAGGTTCCGATGCCTGTTTATGACCAAACATTTTGATAAGGCAAATATACATTCTCATGTTCAGGGGTGCACATTATATACATCAAATTCAATATGTTCAAGGGTGCACATTTTGTTCAATTTGTTTGGAATGACATCAACAAAAACTTCAGTCCTTTGTTGTCCACCAGAGAGAGTGAGATACCCAGGGCCGTTTCGTAAATTGATGAGGTCCTGAGCGGATATATAAAAATAGGCTCTTATAGAGCAAAAATACGTACCTTTAATTCAAAAATATAAATTTTTTTATAAAGATTAATTATCGACCGAATTTACTTTAAAGTTATTGTTATAATTTTTTAAAAATATTATGTGATGAATTTTAATGACTAATAATAGATTATCGAAGAAATAATGTAAAATTACCGATAAAATATTTTGTTGAAAAAAGCAAATTTTAGAAATTTTGGATATATGAATATTTGAAACTCTAACTGGTCAGTTGATATGCTTCCCTAATTAATTTAATTAAAAAAATTTAAAATAATATAAGCTCATTTGTGCAATTTAAAAAATATTTTAGTATTTTTTGATATTTGGTACAACGATTTTGAGTCTTAATCAAATTACAAAATAAATTGAAGTTTGGAATGATAAATTTTTTTATTTTTATAAGTAATGAAGTACCTTGCTTACTAAATTTATTTGTTCCTTTTACATTATTATATGTTCATAAGGTAACTTGCTAATATTTCTTAAACATCAGCTAATTTTTTGTGTTGGAATTTTTAGTTATAAGAATGCAACAAAAATTAAATTGAAAATATTGAAAGTGTGGTTATGATTTAATTTAATCTTATATTAGGAGACAAATATTTTGGCTTGGTGGTTAATAATGAATTTATGATATATGTGATCTGTTGGGAACTGACAGTTAAATTGAACATGCATAAGAGGCATGACGGAAATTCAAAATTTTGTCCCTGTCCCAGGAACTCCTATTAATTGCATATAAATTAAATAAAGCCTTAACTAAATAATTCTCTACCTAGGTTAGCATACTAAAGGACTAGGCATACCATAATTCCAAATTATATCCTAGCATATTTATTTTACACTAAGCATGTTATAACTCTCAGTTATAACCTAAGCATAAAATAAACTAAGCATGCAAAAATAACCTAAGCATAATTATTAAGTCTAAAAATACTTAAAGAAAAAGACTTAATAATTAAAAGAGAAAGAAAAAGAACTTACCAGTTGAAGCGTGCTTTTGCAGGACCTTCTTGCACAAGCCTCCAGTCGTAGGATAGCCTCTATCAGTATCCACACGAACCCCACCAACCAAAACCTCCCCAGGAGGAAGAACTAAGAAGCCTCGAGTAGTTGCTAGACCACTCTAGAAGCCTCACCAAAAAATATAAACTAGCGGTGCCCGAATAAACTCAGGCTCCACAAAAATAATTTGCTCAAGTACCCGAGAGATTAATTATCTCGCTTAGGATTTATGCTTTGAGCTTGGTACAATTTGAAAGGAAAGGAGAAAGCCTATATATAGACTTGGGGGAGCATTTTGCTCCCCCTTATAAGCAATGTGGGATGGGAGTAATTACTCCCATCCCATATGCACAGCGTGTTACACGCTGTGCATTTTTGGGCTTTGCCTTACTTTTAGGCTGCGCATGTACAGCCCATTTTTATGGGCTGCCGCAAGCAATGACCAGCATTGCTTGCACACCTTTCGGTGTACTCCCGCGCACTCGAGTCTGTATAAAATATTCTTATACTCTCGGTCCAATTAAACTCGCCAATGCAAAATTCCCCTTTTTAATCCTTTTTCAATTATTTATTTTCTGACCCTAATAAATTAGTCTTCATTCAAAATAAATTTCTTGGTCCAACCAAAATTGATCTAATCAATTATAATTTATTTATGACTATAATTAATTAGTTACCGGTCAAAATAAATTCCTTGGTCTATCCAAAATTGATCTAATCAATTTTAACCAATCAAATAATAATCCTATTATTATTTATGTTATATTTTGTAATAGAATAAATCTATTAGTTCTTTACTTAGTATGATGAAGGTCCAATGTGTGTGACATTATAGGATCCCGAAGTATTGAGCTGTTAAGACTTAACCAACCATTGTTCTAATGGAACCATTGGCTCGATGTTCTAGACCGTGAATAGAACTTGATTACCTTAAACGACTGTAGTACGCCTCTAGCAAGGGTCTACCATCCCCCATTACTCGGAACGTCATTTATGCTTATGACTTAATCCCGGTTAATGCAATAGTTATCCAGTGCGATAAATTCCTTCCATTCTTTAATATTAGTACCATATGGTTTATTGGGTTCGGTTAAAGTGTTAACCCACTAATAGCAAGGTTGCTCCAAGCTATCCCAGTTATTTACTTGTTACCGAAGTATATTGCCTTTTACCATAGTGTGTTTGACTAGAAACCATTTCTATCAAACACATACTCTGATCAGAGGTTTATGGCAATCATCACTTCAACAAGTGGCCAGGTACAACTCCTTAATATATCCGGAGCGATGGATTCTTTCCGACTACTCAGTCTACCAACATGTTGTTATCACTATACCCGTAATCACCCGTAGCACCCTAAATCAATGAGTGCATAGCAATGACCCAAAGTATAGCAATAGTACCACACAAGGCAACTAGCATCTTAAGTATGAGGACATTCGCAAAGCTTATTGCATGAAGATAAACACTAACACATTGATATTTATACCAAGTGTTTATCTTGCTGCGGTCTCCAATATATCTCCCAGATATATCCATGTGTCAAGCTTAAGGCACCACATTCTGTATTTAGGAGATTAACTGCTTGGACCCTTTCCAAGAAAGTTAACCACATGCTAGTCTTTCCGTTTCATCAATATCCTTTCTTGATGACACTGTGACTAGGGATAGTTTAGACATAATCATAATTGCACATGAAGTAGGTTCCACCAAATATAGTCCAACTATAATTTCTCTGACTTCATGCTATGATATGTCAAGGACTTTTGTATACATACATCAATGAATATATTTTAACCAGCTATAATATATATGTATAAAAACACATTGATATAAACAAAAGAACAAATGCCTTTACTGATTAAACAAATTATTCGTACTATTACATAATTAAGATATATCGCCCTAATTGCCTTAAGGGCATACATCATATCCAACAAACTCCCACTTGCACTAAGGCCAATTAGCCATATGTTTTATTCCATATGCTTTAACATGCTGGTCATGTTTGACTTGAGTCAATGGCTTTGTCAGACCATCCGCGAGGTTCTGATCAGTGGGTACATATTCTAATCTTATTATCTTAGCATCAACATTCTCCCTGATTATATGATACTTTCTGGATACATGTCTGTTTTTCTGATGAGATCGTGGTTCCTTTGCCTGAGCTATGGCACCATTGTTATCACAATATAAAGTAATTGGATCAATAGCCTCAGGCACCACACCGAGATCACCAATAAATCCCTTTAACCAGACAGCTTCTTTTGCTGCTTCACATGCAGCAATGTATTCAGATTCCGTGGTTGAATTAGCAGTAGTTTCTTGCTTGGAACTCTTCCAGCATACTGCCCCTCCATTTAACACATACACAAAACCTGACTGAGACTTAAAGTCATCCTTGTCAGATTGAAAGCTTGCGTCAGTGTAACCTTTGATAGTGAGATCACCTTCTCCATAAATCAAGAACTCATCCTTAGTCCTTCTCAAGTACTTAAGGATTGCCTTGACGGCCATCCAGTGCTTTTCACCTGGATCTGACTGATATCTGCTCGTAAAGCTCAAAGCTTGAGAGTCATCCGGCCTAGTACATATCATAGCATACATGATGGATCCTATCGCGGATGCATAGGGTTTATCCTTCATGCGCATTCTCTCTTGAGCTGTCTTCGGACACTCAGCTTTAGATAGGTTAATCCCCTTTGTCATTGGGAGATAACCTTTCTTAGAATGCTCAAGGTTGAACCTATTCAACACCTTGTCTATTTATGTACTTTGAGAAAGACCTAACAGCCTCTTGGATCTATCCCTGTAGATCTTTATACCTAGTATAAATGCTGCTTCACCAAGGTCTTTCATGGAGAACTTTCTTGACAACCATACTTTAACATTTTGAAGAAGAGAAATGTCATTTCCTATTAGCAGAATGTCATCAACATACAATACTAGAAAAACGACTGCACTCCCACTAACCTTCTTGTAAACACAAGGCTCATTTGCATTTGGGCAGAAATCCAGTTCCCGGATTGTCTGATTAAACCTTATATTCCAACTCCTTGATGCCTACTTAAGTCCATAAATGGATCTTTGTAGCTTGCATACCTTCGAGCCATTCTGAGATGTAAAACCCTCAGGTTGTGTCATATACACATCCCGGTCTAAATCCCCATTGAGGAATGCTGTTTTTACATCCATCTGCCAGATCTCATAATCGTAATGAGCAGCAATGGCGAGGAGTATCCTTATAGATTTGAGCATGGCTACCGGTGAGAAGGTTTCATCATAGTCAATACCTTCCCGTTGACTATAACCTTTCGCAACCAACCTTGCTTTATAGGTAATCACATTACCATCCATGTCTGTCTTCTTCTTGAAGACCCATTTGCACCCAATTGGTCTAACCTCTTGTGGTGTATCAACCAAATTCCAAACTTGGTTCTCGTACATGGAATCCATTTCTGATTTCATGGCCTTTTGCCATTTATCAGAATCTGAGCCTTTTATTGCCTCATCATATGTCCTTGGTTCATTATCCTCCACAAGATATAGGTCCTTATCATTAGTGATAATAAACCCATATCTATCGGGACCCTTATGAACACGACTTGATCTTCGTAATGATTGTGTTTCGACAGTTTGTTCTTGGATCACACTCTCTTGTGTATCTAGAACGGGGTCAATCAGTTGATCGTCTGTTTCTTCCTCTTGAACTTCCAGTTCAATATTTCTCCCACTGACCTTTTTAAGTAAGTGTTCCTTTTCCAAAAAGTGAGCATTCCGAGACACAAATACCTTTTGTGCTTCGGGTTGGTAAAACAGATATCCAATTGTTTCCTTTGGATATCCAATGAACAGACATTTGTCAGCCTTGGCATTTAGCTTATCTGACGCTATCCTCTTCACCATAGCAGGACAACCCCATACTCTTAAGTGATTTAGAGATGGCTTTTTATTACACCATCTTTCATAAGGTGTAAAATCAACTGATTTAGAGGGCACTCTGTTTAAGACATAAACCGCGCTCTCAAGTGCATATCCCCAAAAGGATTTACTAAGAACTGCATGGCTCATCATGGACCTGACCATATCTAATAAAGTCCGATTCCTCCTTTCTGACACTCCATTGTGTTGGGGTGTATAAGGAGGGGTCCACTGGGGAACTATCCCATTTTCCTTTAGATAATCCTGAAACTCTTGACTTAAGTATTCTCCACCTAGATCCGATCGAAGTGTTTTAATACTTTTCTCAAGCTGTTTCTCTACTTCAGCTCTAAATAGTTTGAATTTTTCAAAACTTTCAGACTTGTGCTTCATCAAGTACAAATAACCGTATCGTAAGTAATCATCAATAAAGGTTATGAAGTAGGAGTATCCTCCTAGTGCCTGAACACTCATTGGACCACACACATCAGTGTGTATAAGTTCTAATGTACTCGTGGCTCGTTCACCCTTTCCTTTAAAGGGTAACTTTGTCATTTTTCCTTGTAAACAAGGTTCGCAATCACCATAAGACTCCAAGTCTATTGGGCCCAAGTCTCCACGCTTATGCAACTTGGTTAAGCGATCTTTGTTTATGTGGCCTAAACGGCAATGCCATAAGTAGAAGGAATTTTCATTACCTAATTTAACTTTCTTCACATTATTTATATTGAAAACTTCTGTTTTAGTATCAAGAATATAAATGCCACCTTTCAACATTCCATAACCATAAAGAATATTATTCAAACGAATCTGACAATTATTATTCGAAAATAAAATTTCAAATCCCTCTGTTGCTAAACACTCAATAGATACAATATTCTTAGTAACACTTGGAATGTAATAACAATTATTCAAAACTAAAACAAGTCCACTTGGCAAAACAAGACTAAAGCTCCCTACGGCTAATGCAGCAACTCTGGCTCCATTTCCCACGCGTAGGTCCATCTCCCCTTTTGCAAGTTTTCTACAGTTCCTTAGTCCCTGCACAGAAGTACAGATATGAGAACCACAACCAGTATCTAATACCCAAGTGGATTCTTGCAGTAAAGTAGCAAAGTTTTCAATTACAAATATACCTGAAGTAGATGCCTCTGTAGGCTTCTTCTTCAAATGCTCAGAAGCAGGAGCTTTGCAATCCCTCTTCCAATGTCCCGGTTTCCCACATTGGAAGCAGACATACTTAGATGCCTTCTTTTCGTTCTTCTTCTTACTGATTCTTTTCTTGGCACCCAGTGCCTGCTTCTTCTTCTTAGAAGCCTTGCCTTTTTCAACCAACAGTAGAGGTTTCTGATCTTTCTTGATCTGAGGTTCTACTGTTTTCAGCATGTTAATTAATTCAGGGATAGTTGAATTAATCCTGTTCATGTAATAGTTAGTTACGAAGCCTGAGTAACTATCTGTCAAGGACATCAACACAAGGTCAATGCTCAAGTCATGATTCATCTCGAATCCCAATCGATTCATCTTCTCAAGGTATCCCAAGAGTTTCAGTACATGCTGAGAGGTAGAGGTGCCAGCCTGCATCTTGGTCCCGAAAAGGAGCTTAGAGGTCTCATACCTCTCTGTCCTCTCCCTCTCCGAAAAGAGTTCTTCAAGATGGAGAACCATATCCTCCAAGGGCATATTCTCATGTTGTTTCTGAAGCTCAGAATTCATGGACCCCAACATAATACACATGGCAGTCTCACGATCTTTCCTGTGCTTCAACCAGGCATCATGTTCCACATGATCCTCAATATCAGGTTCTACAGGGAAAATTTCACTTAGGACATAGGCAATTCCCTCAGATCTGAGAACTATTCTCACTGCTCGAAACCAATCAGAAAAGTTCGAGCCATTCAATTTGGTGTCAAGTAACATACGGAGATTAAAATTGGAAGCCATTTTCAACCTAAGACATAAGAAAAGAAAAGTGTTTAGATATTAGTTTAAGTACATGTATTTAATATGAGGACTTTTAATTAAATACATTTTCCTACTATTTTCTTCGAAATTTACAATAGCCCATTCTATTGAATTCGTGAATTTTAGCCCAGCTAAATTTCCTAGTAGGTAGCATCTATAACTAGTCTATTACAACCCCCAATTTTATGAGTCAAGTCATAATAGTCAGTCATAGTTGGAATCCAATTCCATTTGCATCGCATGCAATTGCTAATTCATTCAAGTTCCCTAATCCCAAGGGACGTGTGCTCTTATATTAGCATCTCCTTGAATATGTCTCAGATCTGGGCCTAGCCCCCAATTTTATGGTGCACTACCCCAGCTCTGTTAAGGCAGACCCTATCTCAAACTTTACAACCAATCAATGTGGACTAGAAGGAACGCTTTGCGTACCACTTTGATAGCCCAAAAAGACCGTATTATAAATTTGAGTAAGGAAGACTATAACTTGCCTTAATATATTTACTTTGGGATTTTATTGGTGTTAAACGTCTCACCCAATCTAGGATTTTATCAGATGGACAAAATTATAATTACTTGTATTAATTCAGGGAATTTTAGAATTAATTTATAAGGTCTAACCTTAGGTGGGTTCAGCTCTTTATTATAATTATTCCATCAACCTAGATTATATGCAAAATAATTAACGCTTTAATTTGTTATATTTATATTGCATTTCCTTTAAGCTTTTATTCAATAATTTTAATTTTTTACTTTGTTATAGAAACACATATAAGCACCATCTTATATACTAGAAATAAATTAGTTCATATTAATCCCCCGATTGGTCAATTCAAATTGCACCGATATAGGTTCCCAGGTAGGAGAGGTGCCCTATGAGGAGTAGACACCAAGTCCAATCCTTAGCCAGAACAAATACGGGCACAAACTTGAAGACCAATGGATTCTCTTGACCTAATAAATTTCGTTCTTCCAATTCATGTAAATTGGGAGCATCTATAACCCATGTAATTTAAATAAATTATTGACACTTGTATAATTTGAGTAAGTTGAGCAAACTTATTCAAAATTATTCATAACTAATTTCTAACCTTGAAATGAAAGACAGAAGTTTATATATATTGTTCCAAACAATTAAATAAACAAATCATTTCATTTAGAAAATAATATTTAGTTTGCTTCTAACTTAATTATGCACTAAATAGGCAGGCTCTGATACCACTGTTGGGAACTGACAGTCAAATTGAACATGCATAAGAGGCATGACGGAAATTCAAAATTTTGTCCCTGTCCCAGGAACTCCTATTAATTGCATATAAATTAAATAAAGCCTTAACTAAATAATTCTCTACCTAGGTTAGCATGCTAAAGGACTAGGCATACCATAATTCCAAATTATATCCTAGCATATTTATTTTACACTAAGCATGTTATAACTCTCAGTTATAACCTAAGCATAAAATAAACTAAGCATGCAAAAATAACCTAAGCATAATTATTAATTCTAAAAACACTTAAAGAAAAGACTTAATAATTAAAAGAGAAAGAAAAAGAACTTACCAGTTGAAGCGTGCTTTTGCAGGACCTTCTTGCACAAGCCTCTAGTCGTAGGATAGCCTCTATCAGTATCCACACGAACCCCACCAACCAAAACCTCCCCAGGAGGAAGAACTAAGAAGCCTCGAGTAGTTGCTAGACCACTCTAGAAGCCTCACCCAAAAATATAAACTAGCGGTGCCCGAATAAACTCAGGCTCCACAAAAATAACTTGCTCAAGTACCCGAGAGATTAATTATCTCGCTTAGGATTTATGCTTTGAGCTTGGTACAATTTGAAAGGAAAGGAGAAAGCCTATATATAGACTTGGGGGAGCATTTGCTCCCCCTTATAAGCAATGTGGGATGGGAGTAATTACTCCCATCCCATATGCACAGCGTGTTACACGCTGTGCATTTTTGGGCTTTGCCTTGCTTTTAGGCTGCGCATGTGCAGCCCATTTTTATGGGCTGCCGCGAGCAATGCCCAGCATTGCTTGCACACCTTTCGGTGTACTCCTGCGCACTCGAGTCTGTATAAAATATTTTTATACTCTCGGTCCAATTAAACTCGCTAATGCAAAATTCCCCTTTTTAATCCTTTTTCAATTATTTATTTTCTGACCCTAATAAATTAGTCATCATTCAAAATAAATTTCTTGGTCCAACCAAAATTGATCTAATCAATTATAATTTATTTATGACTATAATTAATTAGTTACTGGTCAAAATAAATTCCTTGGTCTATCCAAAATTGATCTAATCAATTTTAACCATCAAATAATAATCCTATTATTATTTATGTTATATTTTGTAATAGAATAAATCTATTAGTTCTTTACTTAGTCCGATGAAGGTCCAATGTGTGTGACCTTATAGGATCCCGAAGTATTGAGCTGTTAAGGCTTAACCAACCCTTGTTCTAATGGAACCATTGGCTCGATGTTCTAGACCGTGAATAGAACTTGATTACCTTAAACGACTGTAGTACGCCTCTAGCAAGGGTCTACCATCCCCCATTACTCGGAACGTCATTTATGCTTATGACTTAATCCCGGTTAATGCAATAGTTATCCAGTGCCATAAATTCCTTCCATTCTTTAATATTAGTACCATCTGGTTTATTGGGTTCGGTTAAAGTGTTAACCCACTAATAGCAAGGTTGCTCCAAGCTATCCCAGTTATTTACTTGTTACCGAAGTATATTGCCTTTTACCATAGTGTGTTTGGCTAGAAACCATTTCTATCAAACACATACTCTGATCAGAGGTTTATGGCAATCATCACTTCAACAAGTGGCCAGGTACAACTCCTTAATATATCTGGAGCGATGGATTCTTTCCGACTACTCAGTCTACCAACGTGTTGTTATCACTATACCCGTAATCACCCGTAGCACCCTAAATCAATGAGTGCATAGCAATGACCCAAAGTATAGCAATAGTACCACACAAGGCAACTAGCATCTTAAGTATGAGGACATTCGCAAAGCTTATTGCATGAAGATAAACACTAACACATTGATATTTATACCAAGTGTTTATCTTGCTGCGGTCTCCAATATATCTCCCAGATATATCCATGTGTCAAGCTTAAGGCACCACCTTCAGTATTTAGGAGATTAACTGCTTGGACCCTTTCCAAGAAAGTTGACCACATGCTAGTCTTTCCGTTTCATCAATATCCTTTCTTGATGACACTGTGATTAGGGATAGTTTAGACATAATCATAATTGCACATGAAGTAGGTTCCACCAAATATAGTCCAACTATAATTTCTCTGACTTCATGCTATGATATGTCAAGGACTTTTGTATACATACATCAATGAATATATTTTAACCAGCTATAATATATATGTATAAAAACACATTGATATAAACAAAAGAACAAATGCCTTTATTGATTAAACAAATTATTCGTACTATTACATAATTAAGATATATCGCCCTAATTGCCTTAAGGGCATACATCATATCCATCATGATCTCAGGTTTGAGTCATATCTAAAGTGTGGTAAATTTTTTTATATTTTATAGTGTAGCCTCAACTACAAAAATATAAGAAAAATAAGAAGCTATAATTAATATCAATTTCCAAATAAAATTTATTTTAAAAATTAATATTTAATTATTACTAATTAGTATTAGTAAATTAATAATTAATTAAAACTGTTATTATTATTAATTTTTATTTTGAAAGGGAGCACAATAATAAATGTCAACAAGTATTAATTAATTTATAAATTTTTAATTTTATTTTAGTAACGGAAAGAATAAACTTAAGTACATTAATAACTTACATTGAGTGGATTAATAGTGAGAACAAAAAAAAGAGCCCCTGAAGGACTCAATCCTAGGCCTTCAATAAGCCTAACGGACACCTTAATCACCTGCAGACTCGTCCGTTTCTGTAACATCATTACCCTTTATTAATTTTATAACTATTTTTTTTCTGATACTCGTGTAATTTTTAAACATTCAAGGCCCTCTTAATTTCAAGGCCCTGAACGATCGCTTCACTCGCTTCTGCTTATAGCGGTCCCCATAGAGACCAAACCTTATCAATTATTTATGTTGTCCAAGAACCACACAAATTTGTGTCATTAATTACTGCCGGCATTGGAAGAGAACAAATTGTACATATTAGACTATCATGACATCAACCTTCCATTTCTGAATCGGATAAATGCAGTCGGTGAAAGGAAAGCTTGTTAACTCCTTTAGGAACTCTAAAACGGATTGCTATTGAGCTCAGCCTTCCAAATATTGATCTTCATATTCACCTCATTCAAGTTGTCTCTTATTGGCTTTGGCAACTAGCCAAAGCTCTTGTTTGCTCCAATGATGCCGGAGCTCATCAACTCGTTCATCATTGATATGAATGCAATTTCTCCTGTTCGGAATAAAAAGGCTAGAAATTTCTAATGCAATATATAAATTCTACATACACATGTACATCTAACAATTCTCTTAATTTTTTTATGGCAATGTTATTGCATTTAACTTCACTTAAAAAAATATTTTTTGCAAATTTTTTCGCCTAATGTACCTCGGGCATACGCCTCGCCTTGCTCCTTGCCATCGGGCGCATTGGCCCCTTTGAACCTCTAACGACTATGGGCATTACCAAGAGTTTGTTTCATCAAATAAACTTTACCACAAGGATCCTGTAGCCAAAAACACAGAATATAGCATCATAATTATATATCTGAATATGTAGATGATATTGCAACCTACTAAACAAGTCTCTAGGACATAGAGGAAAGAATTTGGATGCATAGTATATCGGACCAGTTTTCAGGGAGTGTTTCTGTATCTCATTATTGGTTATGCCGCCACTTTTTAATTAAAAATGCCCGCGTAAATCTCGGTTGTACTTGTTGGATCCCGTATATTAATTCGGTAGTAGGGTGATATGTATTAACTAAAATAAACGTTGCGACAATGAGTATAAAAATAAATAAATAAAGCAATAAAGAGACACAAAGATTTACGTGGAAACCTTTTAAAAGGGAAAAATCACGGGGCACCGAAAATATTTTCACTAATAAATAATGGGAATATAATAATTAAGGCTATCTCAGGTATACCCAAACCCGAGGTAAACAACAATTTTAGGACAGTTGGAAATAACTCGATTTTACTCACAAGGTAAAATCACTCAACTCTCCCTCTCTAATATTCTCTCACTCTCTTGTAAGAATAATGCTCTATAAGAAAAATTAACTCTTAATATTTTTCCTAACGCATTTGGATTTGCAGGAGAGTGCCTATTTATAGGCCTAAGCTTCACCATTTTTCAATATAAACATAATCTCCAGTTGCTGCAAACTGCCACCTCCCATCTAATTTCTTTGACATTTTTAGGGGACAATTTGCCACTCTAATTAAATTGATGACCCATCAATTTAATAATGCCACAATCAATTCTCCGCCTCCAGATTAACGGGGTATTAAGTCAGCTCTTAGATGGAGTTCATGTCGTTCAACTCATTGCACAACTCAAACTTCATTTGGGGAATTACTTTAGTCAGCATATTTGAAGGGTTCTCTTCTGTTGGAATTTTCTCTAGATGAAAAACTCTTTGTTCTGGTTGTTCTCGTATCTAGTGATATCGGATATCAATGTGCTTTGTTCGAGAGTGATACATAGTATTCTTGCTCAAGTCTATAGCACTTTGACTATCGCAATATACTATGCAATTAGCTTGTTTTTGACCCAACTCTTCAAAGAATCTCTTTAACCAAATCATCTCTTTTCCTGCTTCAGCAGCTGAAATGTACTCCACTTCGGTCCTAGAAAGTGCAACACATTTCTGTAATTTAGATTGCCAAAAAATTGCTCCCCTGGCAAATGTAAATACGTATCCCAAACTTGACTTTCTATGATCGAGATCTCCTGCCATGTCAGCATCAACGAAGCCTTCTAGGAATGGTTCAGATCCACCATAACATAAGCACTTCTTTAAACTTCCCTTCAAATATCTGAGAATCCACTTTACAGCTTTTCAATGTTGTCTTCTCGGATTACCTAAAAATCTGCTTACAACTCCAACATGTGCAATGTCTGGCCTTGTGCAAACCATCGCATACATCAGACTCCTCACTGCGGAGGAATATGGAATCTTTCTCATGTCTTCCTTCTCTTCATTGGTTGTAGGATAAGATTCCTTACTCAGCTTTAGATGTCCGGCAAGAGGAACGCTAACTGGTTTAGCATTCAACATGTTGAAACATTGTAGCACACGTTGTATTTTCACATTTTCGGGCCCTTCCACAAACATTTTCTGAAAATTTCTTGCACCATATTTATTTTCTTTATTTTTCAAATTATCCATAATTTTTGGGAGTTTTCGATTTTTTACGAAATCGGGCTCCGGAACGTATTTTCACATTTTCGGGCTACTCCAAAAATATTTTCTGAAAATTTCTTGCACCACATTTATTTTCTTTATTTTCTTTATTTTCATATTTTTCCATAATTTTTTGGGAGTTTTTGATTTTTTACGAAACCGAGCCCTAGAATGTATTTTCACATTTTCGGGCCTTTCCAAAAATATTTTCTACAAATTTTTTTGCACCACATTTATTTTCTTTACTTTCCGGATTTTCTATAATTTTTTGAAAGTTTTTAATTTTTTACGAAACCGGACCCCAAAACGTATTTTCATCAAAAGATAAAAATGATATTAAATATAAATATATGTTTAGAATCCATATCCATATCTTAGAATATGAATAAGGATATTAAAATTTAAAATTCAATGGAGCGGATATAAATTTAAAGTAATAAAAATAAATTTAAAATAAATTAATTCAAATCCGCTTTATATTCAATCCATTACCATCTCTAATTGAGGGGAGAAATTAGTCGGCAGAGTAACAATCATTAATTCATGGGTTTAACTCCGTACACTAGTGTACAAAAAGGGTATAATTACGTCTTTAATCCACCAACGTGATGGAGACCTGTCTCGGATCTTTGATAGAAATCAAAGTTATCATTATTATACCGGACCTCAAACCCGTAAAATTATTAGTGAGTGGTATTTTCGGTTCAACTAAAGTATTATCAGTAATTTTATCTAACTAATACTTTTTTAAAAGAATAATTTAAATGTAAAAAAATACATCAATATAAATATATTTATAACATAGGTATAAAATATATGCTTTGTCCATTTTATATTAATATATTTTTATCATATACATGTGTTTTAGATTATCATTTTACCGAATTTTTCATTTAAATTGGTTATACCCGTAATTCTTTTATATCACTATTTTTAATATTTTGCATTGGAGTTAGTGACTCAGTTTTACCGGTTTAACCAAGTAGTTAAGTATTAGTAACATTAGTAAAAATCCTCGTGGAATTGGAATGAAATTTTTTTTACCAAATTCCTAACTGGAATGGTATCTGGGATATACCCCTACTCATCGGAAAAATCCATGAATCCAATAATCCCCACTCGAAATCTCTCCAATAGTCCACGATTAAACATATTAATTATAATTAATTATAGGTAATTAATATATTTTATTAATAGTTGTATACTTATTAGGGTAAATAATTGCAAAAGTTGTGAAAATGAAAGGACTAAGTAATAAATTCAAAAATAAGCCGTGAATTTAGGATTATGTGTCATGTAGAATAGACATTCATATTGATAACGTGCCAATAATTTTAAAAATACTCTTTCATAATAGATTGTATTAGAAAAGAATTAATTATTTACACTATATAATTAACATATTTGTCGGAAAAACACTAGTTAATTAACATAGTTTTTATTATTAATAATTAAGTTTGAATTCTCATGTTTCCTTAGATGAAAATTGCTCCCTAGCTGCTACCTATTCTCACCGCCACCACCCATTTTCCGGCCATGGCAGCTTTGAAATCTCAATTTGTTCATCCCGCGTTATCAGATTCAAAGTTTGAATTCTCATGTTTCCTTGTTCGATGAAAATTGATCTCTACCTAAGCTCTTTAGACGCCACCCATTATCACAGCCACCACCCATTTTCCGGTCATGGTGGCTTCGAAATCTCAATCTGTTTATCCCTCGTTATAGGGTTTTAGATCCACCTCACCAACAAAATTCTACTTAAAATAACAAAGGTTGGGCCACTGAAAGGGCTGTTGATTACACCAAGAAGAGGCTATTGATTTTTTTTTTTTATTTCATATTTTTCAGTTTGGTGTAATGGAGGAATAGCCATTGTGTCGTCGGTAATGGAGGTTATATTTTTTATTTCAGACGTTTTTCTTATTTATTGTTTAGTTAAGTGGGGTGAGGAGGAGTAAAACAATGAGTTAAAGGTTAATGAGGATGATTTTTATTAAGGGTATATCCGACAATAACACGGACGTTTTTCAATAAAATTAGGGGCATAATGAAAAGGGTAAAATAGAAAAAAAAACATAATAAAGTGAGTAGGAGGTGATGTGGCAGTTTTTTCATGTTAATACCCGAGTCGAGGTAGTTTTTCATGATCAATTAGATAATTTAGACCATTATGTTAATAAAGTGTTCAGTTCATATACCATTATGTCAAGTTTTAAAGTTTATATACCATTATGTTAATTAGTGCAAAGTTCAAGCACCATAGACGATTTTTAGCCGGAAATAAACTTTTGCAGTAAGAATGTGTCAAAAGTTGAAGCTGAAGTTTAACTCAATGCTTTGTGGAAGGGAAACTCAATGCTTTGGCTGAATTTTACAAGGAGACTGCAGCTGATAATAATAATAAGAATATAGGAAGGAAGTTAAAGGAATATGCTTTACTAAGATGATTTTGGTTTACTACTAGGAATCTGCTCTATTAAAATTCTACTCAAGACTATCAATCAGTTTACTAACAATTTAAATAATCAACAAATAAAATCAAGATGAAGTTGATAAAATAAGTTCATTATTACTGATCACAACACATCACAGCCACAGTACTGAGGAACCATATGAAAAGATTTGACTCAAAATATGAAGGGCAAGGAAAGCTATTGTCTGCTAACAACATACTACATAAAAGATGGCCAGATAAATAAACTGAAAGTAAAACCATTTAGAAGGAAGACGGACCGACTAAAAACTGCCAACCTTAAGATGAATCCTCAGCTTTCTTGGAAAGAGAAATTACGTTGAAGTTGGGAGAGTCGGGGTTTTTCTGAATCATTTCCCGTATGACCTTGGCTGCATCCTGTTATGCAAAAGAATCAAAGAATTGTTACTTCACTGTCACATTAGTATCCCCTCAATTTGATTCAATTTTTCGTTATCTCGTTACAATCTTCATTTTTCTGTCTCCTTTACTGTCAGAAATACTATGAAAAAAGGGGATATTTTTTGTTTAAGAGTCGAATATATTTTACCTGCAATAAGGTAGCTGGTGAGGATGGACCATGCAATATGGGTCCTGACTTCCTTCCATCAAGCTCAAACAGCTCCCCTACACAGAGAATAGCTAAATATTAGTCACAAATTTCATAAGTTAGGAAAAGGATTAAATTAATTATCAGAAGTTTTTACCATCCACACATGAGAAGCAGATAAAATGAGTGTCCACATTATCTCTAGCCTGCACAGACAGGTATTGGCAAGAATTAAATTAAGAGATTTACCCAAGTACCAAAAAAAATGTAGTACACTGCAAGAATTAAATTAAGAGTTTCACACCAACTTCTCCAGTATCAATTTATAAAAACAATGGAAGTTTACTGGTTGAATCCTATGAGAGGGGAACCTATTTTTTAACATGAGCAAAATCAAATACTAAACTGTTGAATGCCTACTTGTTAGATGTTATGAAATAGGAATCTACAAATGGGAAGGGCTTACTCTTGAGGAATATGTGTTAGTATGATATTAGACTTCAAAAGGTAGAATCTACTCTAATTTAGTGAAAAACTAATATAGTTATAAGACACACCTCTGTTTCACCACCTGTAGCTGCTACAGAATGAGCAACTTCCATTTCTCTGTCATTTTCAAGAAATGCCGCACGCTGCACAAAATATATGAATAAGAGAAAGATGAAGAAATAATATTAAGTAACCATTAAAACCAATGCTCTATATGGAACACGGATCACAAACAAAATGAACAGAAGCAAAACCTGCAGTGGATCCATGTTTGCTGTAGATTTGAAAAACCTGTCCAAGAATGATCCCTCAACTGAAAGATAATAAGTTCAATAGCAAACGGTAAGTCATAATTATGTATGGAGATTTTAAAATTAGGTTGTAATATTACTGATAAATGCAATGTATTTGAGATGTATGCGTTAACCCAATGGCCAATGCTGCAAGCTTTTTTCCAACTACTTGTCGGGATCACATAGATGAAGATGACATGCATAAATTTCACAGATAACATTATTGGCCTGAACTTGGTAGGCTCTAACCGCCCTTGGCCACCCAAAACTTTTGACTTTCAAGTGTAACATTTTACCCCCTAAAGTTGGCAAATTGATACAGTTTGGCCCCTCAATGCCACGTGTCAGCTTCTAATTGAAGAGAAAAAAATTAGACTAATGGCATATTTGAAATTCAAACCAACCAGAAGCTGACACGTGGCATTGAGGGGGGGGGGCAAACTGTATCAGTTTTGCCAACTTTTGGGGGTAAAGTGTCACATTTGAAAGTTCGGGGTGGCCAAAGGCGGTTAGAGCCAAGTTGGAGGGCAATGTATGTATTTGACCTAACATTACTACTATTGTCTATGACTATGGATGTTCTATGGCTCAACTAAAACAATATAAAGAATCATGTCCAACAATTTTAAGATTTCAGACGATGTAAATCAATATGCACTCATACAAGCTCAATCTAATACATTACATTGAGATGCAAGTAAAAAGATGCACAAGTGACATGACAGCCATTTGTATAGTTCTTATGCTCCGCTCTATCACTATCTTTTTCTTTTTTCTTGAACTTTTCCAAAACGGGTCGATTCAAAAAGATGGAGTGCAGAGGAACCACATCGAGAATGACTGGGTCACTGGAGAATAAAGAGAATACTTCAGAAACTCACCAAGTTTGATATTTGAAGTGATGTTACCAACAGCATGAAGAAGCCCAATAGTTCCACAGGCATTGCCAACAGTTTGTTTCATGAAATAAACTTTACCACTAGGATCCTGTAGCCAGAAACACAGTACATAGCATCATAATTATAAAATCTACTGGAGTGCATTTGAGAATGCGTAAGTGATATAACAGACTACTAAACAAGTCTGGTACATAGAACCAGTTTTCAAGGAGTGTGTCTGTATCTCATTATTCAACAAAAGTTTCCAAGATTTATATTCTGTAGTTGTAACTGTCATTTCACTTACCTGTTTTACACCTTCCTGCCGCAATCTTTCTTCTTCACTCTGAAAGACAAATGAAATATTCAGTAAATAGGCAAATAGTACAATTTCATTGACACTCTTCTAAGATAGACCATAAGCAAGCTGAGTGCAGCATCTTAATCAAGCAACTATTTTTAATTTCCAAAACAAAAAGGAACACGCATAATATTTAAGAGGTTAAGCAAAAATTCAAGCTCTTTGATCGAAGTATTTAAAGCCAATGAATAAGCTACACTAGAGTACAAGAAACAATTAGCAGAAAACAAGTATTACATGTGTGAGAAAACACAACAGAAAATTTCACATACAAACATAACAGCCGACAAAGGGAAAAAGATAAAAAATAACCAAGTAAAGCACGATCATGGAACACAAAAAGAAACACTTTTTGATAAAACAAACCTTTGCTGTTAGGGGATAGAGAAACAGAACAGCAAGTGCAGGCTGTGGAACCATTGCTAAGAGTTCCTCATCCAAGCCATAAACATCATAACACTCAGCTTCACTCTCCGGAAGACCCAACCCCCAAAGAAACTGCACAATAAAACTTATCAATAAAAAGCACACTTGAACAGTTCAAAAGTAAAATCACATTTAATTTAGTGAAAATAGCAAATATATAAATGAGTATGAAAAAAAACTTTTGGTAGAACGATTAATTTGATTGGGATGCAGAAACTGAAAAAAAAAATATAGAATTCTCTTCATCGAAAGGCTCGTGGAATAATTCGGATGTACTAGTTGTGTCACAAAATTTTCAAAGCAATGCAGACAGTATCGGTAGACATCAAAATAGGAAAAACGATCCAATTTTATAATCAAAGAATTAAGTCGCGAAAAAACAATCAATCACAAGAAAAAAAGAACGTTAGAGATATGGAACCTGGTTCATAACATCAGGATTAGCTTCAAGAGGAAGCCAGCGCTTAGCAGAGGGGCTCTCGTCGATAGTAGCCATCTTGATTTTAACTCAACTGCCAAAGGTTGAAATTCAAAAACAAACCAAAAAGGAGTAAAAGGAAGAGAAAAGGGTTCCTGGTTTCATATAAAAAGGTTTTGGCTGGGTTTAAAACTCAACTACTGTTCGAACCCCGAACGGTGGTAACAAAACGCTGTCGTACCCTTAACTTTCGTAAGCGCTCCATTCCTCCAAAATAGAAATATGTAGTTATACTTTTATAAAAATAAAAAAAAAAACTAGTTATACGATTTATTTTATATGAGATCGGGTATTTAATACCCTTCTCGTTAGATGTTTGACACATATGCAGTTTATATATTATAATAATAAAAGCTATATAGGTATCAAGCATCTAACAGAAGGGGTATTAAATATCCGGTGCCATATAAAATTTGCCCTAATTATACGTATACCAATTGAATACTCTCTAGTCTCAACCCTTATTCAATAACCAAATACCAATGTTACTAAAAATTGGTCCAAAATTATTATTATTCACTTTTTTTTGGTAAATAATTACGGTTAACAAGAAAGCAATGAAACGGTTATATTTGTTACCACAAAACAAAATAGTGCCAAGATCGTTTATTTCATTGGATTCGGGTTCAAATAACTAGATCTTTATTCATTTGTTCATTTTCTTCAAATCAAATATTTTAAGTATTAATTTACAATATTAAGTTATTTCTCCACATGTACTATACTTTTCATTCACATTATTTCCAATTTGTCTCTAATTTCACCATTAACCATGGAAACCACATAATCTATCAAGAAAAAAAAATACAACAGTTCATACCTTCCACATAAGCTTTATATATCTTTCTATACAAAACAATGCCTTTTCTTTGTAATGATACTGAAGCAAGGAGAAACGATATGTGGATGTGGAACGACACATAGTCTTCCATTAAACTACAGAAGATATCTTTTAACCGTAAACAATCATTGAACACACGACAGATTTAAGTGAAAATAGAACAAAACAAAATAACAACTAAATCATCTTTTCATAAAGGAAACACATATTTTCTTTGGTACTACTACTCGAAAGTCCATTGAGCTTTCATTTCCAGACTATGTAATCAGATAAAGCTCAGAAACACAATACAAAATTATCTGTAAAAACACTAAAATCAAATCAACAAGGAACATAAAAAGTTTCATTCGGAAATCACAATTGAAAGAAAAGATAAACACTGAATCCACGAAAATCAATTAAAAAAATTGAAAGCAACAACTGAGTTAAAAAAAATACTGATAAAATGCTCTTATTCATTAGCTCTTTTCCGTTTCCCTATCAGAACACCGAAAAGCTCCACTTCATTACCAGTCTCCTCTTCCTCTATTTCTTCAACCTCTACACCATTTTCAGTTCCCTGCCCCATTAACAGATTGCTTCCATTTCCAGCTTGCTGGACATCTATCATGTAATATACATTTCCCCCGTTTCCCCTGCACCTATAGAAAAAGATGAAGTCTTTTGCCTTCAAGCTGTTCATCTTTACAAAATGCCTCCACCCTTTTGTAAACACAAAAGTCTTTGTACTCTTCCAAAACGAGTACCGAAAAGTCCATGCCCTATAATGTTTATCATAAAACATTAGCTCAACAAACCTTTTCTCACCTTCTCTAATTTCCGAGTTTGCCCCTGACACTGGGGGGAAGTACTGCACTCCATATTCTTTCGGGATGTGAAATCCCTTCACATGAGTGATATCGGTTTGTGTCAGCTCCTTGTAGAAAAGCAGTTGGTACGAGATTCCTCCGTTTTGGTTTGATAAGTTCATGACTATCTGGAATCTTCTTGCCAGGGACTGATCTGCGAAAAATTCGGAAAATTGGGTCACATAAGTTTTTTCTTTTATCATCTTTAGGACCTCCTCTTGCGAGTATTGGCCCTGGAATCTCATCTCTTGGATAGTGTAGAGTGACATAGGGAAGTTGGGAGGGGCATCACTTCTTTGTAACTTAAGTGCAGCTCTATCATAGGCCATTGCTGCCTCTTCTTCAGATTCGTAGGTTCCTAGCCAGTGCGCCTTGTTCCTAAAGGCGATCCGTGAGCCCCACTTGCCGCTTCTAAGCCACACCACTCCTCTATATTTTGAAGTTGACCTGCTATTGGTGTAAGTCAAGGCTGAACTAGTAGTGATCGCCATGTTCACACTCGACGCTGACTCCATGGTTTTCTAGTGCAATATTCTCAAGGGAATACTAGGAAAAAAGAGAAGATGAACAAATGTAGCACACTGACTACACTTTCTTACCATCAATTTATAGGCCGAAGATACGAGTTGGATAAATATTAAAATAACAAAAATTGAAGGTTTGGTTATGGTAACTATGAGCTATAATGAGAAGTATTAAGCTTACAAACCATGTATAAAAATGACAGTTACAAACTCTAGCAGGTACAGTCATTTATGGAAGGTTGCTGAGGGAATTTTACTGTTACAATGTAAAATAAGATGAACGAAACCACATAGAAAGAACATATACATTTGCACAAGAGCAAGTCCACCTTTGACTTCATAGCCTACAATGGCAAGTCCTCAAATTAACCATAGGTTGTGATTAAATTATGCAAATATGACAGTTACCAATTCACTGTTTTGAAGAAAAGACGAAAAACTGAAATTCAAGATGAGCACTTACCAATTCCATCACAACACAGGACCAGATCACATTTCTTTTTCTTATGTTAATTACGGTGATAGATAAACAAGCCTAGGAATTTAAGCAATGACTTATTGCTATGACCATTTTCTGAAACTCAACTTTCAGATATTGAGCTAAAAACAACAATGGAAAAGTTACACTTTTTATTACTTCATATGCTTGTAATCATGTTCTAGTTCAAGTGTTCAACTACAATGAAGTGTTTTTTCCTTCTAAAACAACTTAAACTATTTTAGTGCCAACTTAATGCCTCTTTTGACTGTGCTGTCACAGTAACAAACTTTGAAAATGAAACGATAAGTATTGCTAAATGAATAATATTTCAAATTATGCAAATGCATATTAATATATGCAAAAAAATACTCATTTCCTTAAGCAGAAAATTAAATTTAAGTACGACAAGCAGTAGCATGCATTACGACAACAGAAGATCATTACTTTGAAAGCCCTGTGAAGCAAATCCAAATGCTCAAGCTCATTTAATGCACAAAACAATATTCAATGTATTAATCATGAAATGAAAATCAGGAACCCACATATCTTTCAATATACAGATTCCGTTAAATGCAGGCAGAATCTGTAACTCGTTACGTTTATTTACAGAATCTGTATGTATCTTTGACTCTAATCTAAAATTTATTTCTTTGCCTTATTGTGCAGACAAAAGATAAAAATGTAAATTAACATTGGATCATTTTGTCGCCTTGTCTTAAATTGCAAAGAAGACGACAAAAAATTCTTCTGGATTTGTTTACAAAATTATGGCAACCTCAGATTGGCTAACAGTGACTCTATTCAAGTAGAGAAGTTGGTTGGAACTACTAGCATTTACCATATATTTTTCAAGCCAATGAACACTATCAGATAGAACTGGAAATAGAACAAAATGAATAAAGAATGAAAGAATATAAGATATTGGATAAAGGATCAAAAGCTGAACATCTATGAAAATGATAAAGCCAAAAATGTTAATTTTTCTTTCAAGCAAGGATTTAGCATTGCCACGTCTAAAGCAAGGTGTTTATGCAATATGGACTAGTTTCTTTCATTCTATTACGCTTATAATTTGGATTCGTTGAAACAAAATATGCAGGATATAGTATTTTTTCCTCAGTGATTCATGGGTGAAATAATAAATGAAGTTAATACCGGTGTCTTTCCGCTTTAGAACTACCAACAGAGCACCTTAATAATTATAGAGAAATGAAATTTATAAGAAAAGAATAACGCATACCAACAGAGCACCTTAGTAATTATAGAGAAATGAAATTTATAAGAAAAGAATAACGCATAAAAAAAATGAACACAAGTGTTTTGTTCCCTTTTCTAACACTCGAAGACAATAATGTTTTAATGAACATGCTATTATTTTGCTAAGAAAATAAAATTTTCTTCCTCACTATTCAAATGTTAATAAAAAAACTACATATGCAATTTCTTTGGTATCGTTTTATCACAAATGTATCATTTTTACCTATATGTTACCATTTTCTATTTTTTGATAAATTTCCTTGTTTTTTCGCATTTCCGGGATAATAAGCTACCTAAATTTGGGGAGATGTATGAGTTGCTAACTTCCATTGCAAAGAGGTCAACAACTTATTATGAAGCATAAAAAAGTTCAAAATTTGGGATCTTCTTAGCTGAAATAAGTTGGCGGATTAACAAAATTTTGGGCCAAATATTTTAAAGTTTATGCAGAAACAGCAAATTACACTTTACAAAGAGGGACAGATTTTTGCATTCAATGAGGTGTACATTTTCTACAAAATATAGAATCCTTTCCTAATAGACAATAGTACTTTTTCCTTTTCGGGTTTTCTTGTTTTTGAGATTTAATAATAGAAGGTAATCCAAAGGATGCTCCAATTACAAAGTGTGAGAACTTAAGGATAGAAAGTAAGTGTAGAAGGGAAACTATTTTGAAAGATATGCAGTTGTTAGATATTGATGAGCTTTTAGCATTTGATGAGCTACGTAGCATCAGAAAAACCATATAGTCGACCCCGCCAAGCGTGGGATTAAGGCTTGATTGATTGGTGAGATTTCGCAAGTTAAAGTTTTTTTCAGTTATTGGCTGAAACTACGAAACATCAAGATACTTAAATCATTTTATATTTCATTGTTTCAGTAAACATAGAACAATCTTATTATCATTTTCTGCAACTTTGCAGACGAGCTTTCAGTAAAACCATTGAAGGATATCCCATCAACTTGATTTAATTTTATAAGAGACAGAAGATAATCCGACAAAAAAACATTGAATCACTTCAAACATGAAAGAAAATGCTGAACTACTTATAATTTGAAAGAGCATTAGATGATGAAATTGATGTCCTGCTTAGCATCATAAAATCCATGTACCTTAGTCCGCTCTGTTGCAACTTCACGAAAAATTGATTTTTAGTACCATTTTTTTCTGTTTAAATCCCTGTATATATGCTGCTAAGCCTTCCAAGCTATCTTTTGAGTTCAAGGTCTGTCCATAAAATTCTTCTTCTAGTTCCAAATCTGATGCCAAATCCATATGTATTCCCTTGTTAATCGCTCTTTTTGCCATTTTATTGCTACTGGACCCTGCCAAATCCATTCGTGTTGCTATCATTATAAGGATAAAGAGCAAAGTATGTTTATTCCTAAGTGATTTATGACTTTCAGGTAGCATTAGTATTTGCTAGATCAATTCAATTATGTTATATGATTGTGTATTGTAATTGCAGATACTAATGTACAAGCAACAATTCAATGGCCTTATAAACGATCGCAGCATAAGTTTATGAGGAAAGGAGATTGTACCTTGTGAATAATTCCACGTGCTACTTCAAGAGCTTTTAAACGAGCTTCACCAGAAGGTACAGAATAATTAACAAGGCCTGAAGTGATTACACATTTGCTGTTACATATTGAACTGAAGAAAGAGAGACAGAGAGAAAAGCAAACAACAAATAAATTTAAAATGTTAAGCGGCTTGAGTAAACATATATAGAGAGATTGGAATCATTGCTGCTGTTACGATTAGTGCTAGCAATAAAACACTACATTTTGAATAATTGTATTGTTTTGTATTGAGATGTTACATGAATTTATACGGAAGGAATGAATAAAAACTAGGAACTAAATAAATCTATTATTAATAGAAGATGGATAACCGCGTATCCAAGTATCACATGATAAAGCCATTTCCATTCCATCACCCAATGTTGCTCCTTCAATAACATCAATTGTAGGAATATGAAGTTCTTAATTACTTGTAGTCAAAAGCGCGCTTAAAGCGATAGGCGCTCTAGGCGATTAACCAGGCGCCTCACAGCTTCTTAGGCGGTGTATGTGGGAAAGGCGTGCGCCTAGGTGTGTAAGGCGCAAGGCGCAAGGCGAGGCGCAAATAACTGAATTCTTAGGGTTTTTTTAAAATTAGTTTCATAGTGATTGACACCTATTAAACCTTTGAAGCCCGCCAAGTGCCAACTACTTATAGTTTTCCTATTTGGCTATTTAGTAATTAAAATCTATTAAACTCTCATTTATTTATTCCTAATTAACTTATTCCTAATTAACAAAGAATACTAATCGTCCTTTGTCTGTCTTCTACTCTATCATATCTGTTCTCTCTTCTCTATTTTATTTGCGTTTGAAAAACTGGCCGATCAATCACCAATCCTTCTAGTTCGAAGCTGCCTCCACTTTCTCTCTTCCACAGATCATTCAGTTTTTAATAAGTTATGCTCTGCTTTCATATATTTTACTTCTATTAGTTTAATTCTATCATGCTATTTTTACTTCTAACAGATTACTTCTTTTTACTTCTATCAATTTCGAAATTGATTTGACTATCAGTTTACTTCTTCTATGAATCTATTCTATCATGCTAAGTCAACAAATTACTTCTTTATTTGATTATTTCTAAGTTTACTCCTATCAATTTCAAAACTGATTTAACTATCAGTTTACTCTTTACTCTTTATTAAGTTTTTTAGCTATTGTCTAAATCTTTTCATTTGCATTTGGTGTCTTGTTTTTCTATTTTGTTGGCAGTCCTGTTTCAGGCCTTTGAAGTTTGAACAATCTGTGTTTTCTTTATTAGTTTTATGGTTATAAACTTTGAATCCTTGAATTAAGTGAAGTGAAAAACTTTTTATTTTATATTTTTTTAAGTTAGTGCGCCTAGCGTGCGCCTTTTTGTGCGCCTTCGCCTCGCGCCTAGGCGACAGGACCCCCTGTTGCCTTGGGTGCGCCTAGCGCTTTAACTACTATGCGTGAAACATATCAATATAAGAACGTTAATGTAGACAGATACAAGAACCTGAGTGAACAAAAGTCAACAACATATGCCTGCTTAGAGAACAAACATTTTGATAAGGTAATATACATTCTCATGTTCAAAGAGTTCACATTATATACACAAATTCAATACAAATCCCTGAACTATGACCCTTGTCCAAAAATATGTAACCCATTACCATTCAACTGATAACATGTGCAACTACATTTGGTTAGCCACCACCGTTTGTATGTAGAGAGTTCATTTCTGCTGTTATGATTAGTGTTAGAAATAAAAGACTACACTTTGAATAACTGTATTGTTTTGCATTGAAATGTTACATCTATTTATACACAAGGAATGAATAGGAAAGTAATAAATCTATTTCCTGTAATATATTGAGCATATAAGAAGGATAAAACGCTTCAAGTTGCAAAGAGTGGGTTACTGAGTTGATTAAATCCTCAGTGAAACTACAAAAACCCTAACCAAATTACTGTCTATAATGAGCGATAAACAATCAAAATGGTCTCTAAACATGCCCATTAATCTCTCCTACATACTGTGAAAGGGTTCAAACAAATCAATCTTTCATTTGAAAACTGAAAATGTATGCAATACCTTCAAACCAGCTCCTGTACGGAAGACTTTCCTGAGCTGAGAATCATAACCTGGTTCATAACATCTGGGTTAGCTTCAAGAGGAAGCCTGCGTTTGGCAGAGGGGCTCTCATCGATAGTAGCCATCTTCATTCAAACTCAATTGCCAAAGTATATGGCTTTGCTTGGATGGAGGTTTTTGAAAGGACGGGAATGGATGGGAGATGGTTTTCTGCGTTTGGGACCAAGTACTTAGGTAATTTTTAAGGAATGGAAGGGATGAGCGTCCCCTCATTTCCTCTATTTTTTTTAATATTTAGATAGAAAATCTTAGCGGGACTTAATAATAGTTTAGATTTTCCATCGCTTTTAATAAATGGAACTTTTAATAAATGGATTTAGTGAAATTTAAATTTTATTTTGATTTAATTTATTTAATTATTGAGTTATATTTTATTGGTATGTTTGATTTAATTTTAATTTTATCAATTTATTTTATATTTTCTTTGTTTTTTTAATTATTATTTTAGGTAAGTTTTTTAATTTCAAGACATTAATTAAAATAATAAAAGTATTAAAATATTCCTAAAATTAATAATTGTTTGAAGAGATGATTCGTCTTTGTTATCTTTTGTTATTTACAATGTGCATTAAATAATGACAAAATGGAAAAGATGCTCAAACAATTAAATTGAAATTTAAAAATGACACTTATTAAAAAAATTTGTTTGGATCCAAAGCAATCATTAAAAAAATGAAGGGAGTATCATCTTTTAAAATAAAGATTATTTAAGTAATTACATGTCCACTTTACTTTAAAAACTTATTCCTTCATCCCAAACACAATAATACAACATTCTTTAGGTTGCCATTAAATACCATGCCTTACATTTCTTGCCTTTATTTCCTTTCGTTTGTAATTCTTACAAAACTTGCTCCCAATCAAAGCCTGAGAGGAAGAGAAAACGGGGTTAAGGACGCCTCTCTTTCATATAAAAATGGTTTGGCTAACCCAATCAATTTTAACAAAACGGTGTCGTTTAATGGGTATCGTTGGGTCCATGAAATAACTAATTATAGTAATTGACTACTCTCTCCACCCTTATTCAATAATTAAGTCTCAGTGTTACCATAGTACAAAAATTGGTCCAAAATTTTGTTGTTCACTTTTTTTTTTGTAAATAATGACTGTTATTAACAAAATGGTTATATTTGTTACTACAAAATAGTGCAAAGATAGTAATGATATTAGGTTCGGCTTCAAATAACTGAATTGTTATTCATTTGTCCGTTTTCTTCAAAGTAACTATTAATAGATACTTTAGGTATAAATATTCAACATTAAGTTATTTCTTCATATGTACTATATTTTCATTCACATTATTTCCAAATTGTTTGTTCGTTTTTTTTTTTTATTTTCTTTTGCTTTCACCGTTAACCATGTAAACCACATAATCTAAGAAACAAAAAATGCAACAACTTATACCTTCAACATAAGCTTTATTTGTCTATAGCTTACTACAAACAAAACAATGCTTTTTCTTAGTTTCGATAATGAATTTATTACAAGTGCATTGAAAGAAAGGAGAAACGATCTTTGGGTGTGGCTTTCGACCAAAACGACACAAAGTCTTTTTTCCATTAAACGACAGAAGATTACTTTTCACCTTCAACAATCATGGAACACCTTTTGTCTTAACTTTACCAACCCCCAATAGCTTATTCTGGGCAAGAAAAATTTAAGCGAAAATAGAACAAATTAAAATAACAACCAAATCATCTTTTACAATAAGGAAACAAATGTCTTCTTTGGTACTACTACTTGAAAGTCCTTTGAGCTTTCATTTCGAGACTATGCAATCAGATAACGCTCAGAAACACAACACAATATTATCTGTAAAAACACTAAAATCAAATCAACAAGGAACATAAAAAGTTTCATACCGAAATTGAACAATTCAACTCACAATCGAAAAAAAAGATAAACACTGAATCCAAAAAAATCAATTAAAAAAACAGAAAGCAACAACTGAGTTAAAAAAGAATAAGATGTTGATAAAATGCTTTCATTCATTAGCTCTTTTCCGTTTCCCTATCAGAACACCGAAAAGCTTCACTTCATTACCAGTCTCCTCTTCCTCTATTTCTTCAACCTCTACACCATTTTCAGTTCCCTGCCCCATTAACAGATTACTTCCATTTCCAGCTTGCTGGACATCTATCATGTAATATACATTTCCCTCGTTTCCCCTACACCTATAGAAAAAGATGAAGTCTTTTGCCTTCAAGCTGTTCATCTTTACAAAATGCCTCCACCCTTTTGTAAACACAAAAGTCTTTGTACTCTTCCAAAATGAGTACCGAAAAGTCCATGCCCTATAATGTTTATCATAAAGCATTAGCTCAACAAACCTTTTCTCACCTTCTCTAATTTCCGAGTTTGCCCCTGACACTCGGGGGAAGTACTGCACTGCATATTCTTTCGGTATGTGAAATCCCTTCACATGAGTCAGATCGGTTTGTGTCAGCTCCTTATAGAAAAGCAGTTGGTACGAGATTCCTCCGTTTTGGTTTGATAAGTTCATGACCATCTGGAATCTTCTTGCCAGGGACTGATCTGCAAAAAAGTCGGAAAATTGGGTCACATAAGTTTTTTCTTTTATCATCTTTAGGACCTCCTCTTGCGAGTATTGGCCCTGGAATCTCATCTCTTGGATAGTGTAGAGTGACATAGGGAAGTTGATGGGGGCATCACTTCTTTGTAATTTAAGTGCAGCTCTATCATAGGCCATTGCTGCCTCTTCTTCAAATTCATAGGTTCCTAGCCAGTGAGCCTTGTGCCTAAAGGCGATCCGTGAGCCCCATTTGCCACTTCTAAGCCACACCACTCCTCTATATTTTGAAGTTGACCTGCTATTGGTGTAAGTCAAGGCTGAACTAGTAGTGATTGCCATGTTCACACTCGACGCTGACTCCATAGTTTTCTAGTACAATATTCTGAAGAGAATACTAGGAAAAAAAGAGAAGATGAACAAATGTAGCACACTGACTACACTTTCTTACCATCAATTTATAGGCCGAAGATACGAGTTGGATAAATATTAAAATAACGAAAACTCAAGGTTTGGTTATGGTAACTATGAGCTTTAATGAGAAGTATAAAGCTTACAAACCATGTATAAAATGACAGTTTCAAACTCTAGCAGGCCCACAGTCATTTATGGAAGGTTGCTGAGGGATTTTTACTGTTACAATGTAAAATAAGATGAACGCAACCAAGCAGAAAGAACATATACATTTGCACAAGAGCAAGTCCACCTTTGACTTCATAGCCTATCATGGCAAGTCCTCAAATTAACCATAGGTTGTGATTAAATTATGCAAATATGACAGTTACCAATTCACTGTTTTGAAGAAAAGATGATAAACTGAAATACTTGCCAATTCCATCACAACACAGGACCAGTTCACATTTCTTTTTCTTCTTATGTTATCTACGAAGATAGATAAACAAGCCTAGGAATTCAAGCAATGACTTATTGCTATGACCATTTTCTGAAACTCAACTTTCAGATATTGAGCTAAAAACAATAATGGTAAAGTTACAATTTTTATTACTTCATATGCTTGTAATCATGTTCTAGTTCAAGTGTTCAACTACAATGAAGTGTTTTTTCCTTCTAAAACAAATTAAACTATTTTAGTGCCAACGTAATGCCTCTTTTGACTGTGCTGTCACAGTAACAAACTTTGAATGAAAAGATAAGTATTGCTAAATGAATAATATTTCAAATTATGCAAATGCATTTTAATATATGCAACAAAATACTCATTTCCTTAAGAAAATTAAATTTAAGGACATGTCACAGTAACGACAAGCAGTAGCAAGCATTACGACAACAGAAGATCATTACTTTGAAAGTCCTGTGAAGCAAATCCAAATGGTTAAGCTCATTTAATGCACAAAACAATATTCAATGTATTAACCATGAAATGAAAATCACGAACCCACATATCTTTCAATATACAGATTCCGTTAAATGCAGGCAGAATCTGTAACCCGTTACGTTTATTTACAGAATCTGTATGTATCTTTGACTCTATTCTAAAATTTATTTCTTTGCCTTATTGTGCAGACAAAAGGTAAAAATGTAAGTTAGCATCAGATCATTTTGTCGCCTTGTCTTAAATTGCGAAGAAATTGCGAAGAAGACGACAAAAAATTCTTCTGGATTTGTTTTTCAAAATTATGGCAACTTCAGATTGGCTAACAGTGACTATTCAAGTAGAGAAGTTGGTTCGAACTACTAGCATTTATCATATATTTTTCAAGACAATGAACACTTTCAGATAGAACTGGAAATAGAACAAAATGAATAAAGAATGAAAGAATATAAGATATTGGATAAAGGATCAAAAGCTGAACATCTATGAAAATGATAAAGCGAAAAATGTAAATTTTCTTTCAAGAAATCACCCTATGCCTAAAGCAGGATTTAGCATTGCCACGTCTAAAGTATGGCGTTTATGCAATATGGACTAGTTTCTTTCATTCTATTACGCTTATTATTTGGATTCGTTGGAACAAAATATGCAGGATATAGTATTGTTTCCTCATTTATTCATGGGTGAAATAATAAATGAAGTTAATACCGATGTCTTTCCGCTTTAGACCTACCAGCAGAGCACCTTGATATCTATAGAGAAATGAAATTTATAAGAACAGAATAATGCATAAAAAAAACGAACACAAGTGTTTTGTTCCCTTTTCTAACACTCGAGGACAATTATCTTTTAATGCACAAGTTATTATTTTGCTAAGAAAATAAAATTTTCTTCCACGCTATTCAAATGTTAATAAAAGAAACTACATATGTAATTTCTTTGGTAGCATTTTATCACAAGTGTATTATTTTTACCTATATGTTACCATTTTCTAATTTTTGAGAAATTTCCTTGTAAATTTGTATTTCCTGGATAATAAGCTACCCAAATTTGGGGAGATGTATGAGCTGCTAACTTCCATTGCAAAGAGGTCAACAACTTATTATGAAGCATAGAAAAGTTCAAAATTTGGGATCTTCTTAGCTGAAATAAGTTGGCGGATTAACAAAATTTTGGGCCAAATATTTTAAAGTTCATGCAGAAACAGCAAATTACACTTTACAAAGAGGGACAGATTTTTGCATTCAATGAGGTGTACATTTTCTACAAAATATAGAATCCTTTCCTAATGGACAATAGTACTTTTTCCATTTCGGGTTTTCTTGTTTTTGAGATTTAATAATAGAAGGTAATCCAATGGATGTTCCAATTACAAAGTGTGAGAACTTAAGGATAGAAAGTAAGTGTAGAAGGGAAACTATTTAGAAAGATATGCAGTTGTTAGATTTAGATATTGATGAGCTTTTAGCATTTGATTAGCTTCGTAGCATCAGAAAAACCATATATCCGACCTCACCTAGCATGAGATTAAGGCTTGATTGATTGGTGAGATTTCGCAAGTTAAAACTATTTTTTTGGTATTGGCTGAAGCTACGAAACATCAAGATACTTAAATCATTTTATATTTCATTGTTTCAGTAAACACAGAACAACTTATTATCATTTTCTGCAACTCTGCAGACGATCTTTCAGTAAAACCATTGAAGGATATCACATCAGCTTGATTTAATTTTATAAGAGACAGAAGATAATCCGACAAAAATATATTGAATCACTTCAAACATGAAAGAAAATGCTGAACTACTTATAACTTGAAAGAGCATTAGATGATGAAATTGATATCCTGCTTAGCATCATAAAATCCATGTACCTTAGTCCGCTCTGTTGCAACTTCACGAAAAATTGCTTTTTAGTGCCATTTTTTTCTGTTTAAATCCCTGTATATATGCTGCTAAGCCGTCCAAGCGATCTTTTGAGTTCATGGTCCGTCCATAAAATTCTTCTTCCAGTTCCAAATCTGATGCCAAATCCATCTGTATTCCCTTGTTAATTGCTCTTTTCACCATTCTTATTGCTATTGGACCCTGCCAAATCCATTCTTATTGCCATTGGACCCTGCCAAATCCATTCTTATAGCTATCCTTATAACTTAAAAGGATAAAGTGCAAAGTATGTTTATTCCAAGGCGATTTATGACTTTCAGGTAGCATTAGTATTTGCTGGATCATTTGAAAATAATTATGTAAAATGATTGTAAACTGTAATTGCGGATACTAAATGTATGAGCAGCAAAAGCAATGGCCCTTAAATAATTTGGTTCCCACAAAAATGTTTTTCTCTAAATCAACGCTCACCGCATAAGTTTATAAGGAATCCTCAAGTAAAGGAGATTGTACCTTGTGATTAATTTCACGTGCTACTTCAAGAGCTTTTAAACGAGCTTCACCAGCAGGTACTAAATAATCAACAAGGCCTGAAGCTTTTACATATTGACTTGAAGAAAGAGAGACAGGGAGAAAAGCAACCAACAAATAAACGAAAAATGTTTAAAATGTGAACAACAGCAGTATTAATTAAATTTCTCAAATTCAACTAAACCTTTAAACAGAGAAAAATCTAGTTATAATGAGTACAAGTACATTGTGAACAACCACAATACTGAAGCTATATTGAAATTTAAAGTTCCCTAAGCCTCATCAAAGAAGGTGTATATAAAGTTAAGTTCACAGGGCATATACAATCTGTAGAAACCCTAACCAAATTAGTGTCCGAATTGAGCTATAGACAATCAAAATGATGAAGTATCATCCTCTATTAATCTCTCCTAAATTTGAACTGAGAAATGAAAATGCATGCAATACCTTAAATCAGCTCGTGCACAGAAGAGGTCTGCTGTAACCCTCTGTCCATTTCCTTCCTAATTGAATTTTTAGCAGCAGGGGTATCCAAATACACCTCTTGAATTCCTGTTTATCAAATCCAGAGCTTAGCAGACGGGCTCGCATCGATAGTAGCCATCTAGATTTGAACTCAAGTTCCAGAGATCGAAATTCAAAAACCAACGAAGAGACCAGGGCCGGAAGGAAGAGAAGAGGGGTAAAACGGCTCATCGTTTTCATTTAAAAAGGTTTTGGCTGAGGTGCTTAGGTAAAATCTAATTGGGAATTAGGTGGATTTAATTTTTTTTTTTAAATTTTATTAATATATAAAAATATAAATTAAATTAAAAAATTTATTATACTAATATAAAATATTAAAATAAAATTTGAGATTAAAAATGACGTACTTTAATTTTACCAACTAAACTACTTTTTATGGATAAACTATGATTACTATAAATATCGGTATCTTAAAAAATTAAATTTGAGCGTCGTCTAGACGGAAAAAATCGGACTATACGTTGCCTAGGCGGCAATAAATCGATCCAGCGTCTTAGGAATGAAAAATCAGACGGCAAACTCCAAAATAATGCCTAACGGAGCCTAAGCGGAACTAAGCGAGAATTTTTAAAATAAAAGTTTTAAATGCCACTACTGTTGGAACCCAAATGGTGGTAACTAAACGTTGTCGTTTCATCCTCAGTTTTCACAAGCACTCAATTAATCCAAAATAGAAAAACTAGTTATGCCTGTTAGAAATGGGTTGATGTCCCATACTTAATTTGATGTTGGGGTTGATTTTGTAAGGGTTAATTATCTTGGTTGATTATCAACTTGGTTGATGAGTAATGGGTGAGTTATGGATTGACAAATTATCTTGGTTGATTGTCATCTTATTAGATGAGAATTGGGTGAGTTATGAGTTGGTAATTTGCCTGTATATATAGATGAATTGTTATTGTAAGAGATAGAAATTCAATACAATTATACTCCCTCTATTACTTTGCTCTATCATTGTTATAATATCTGTATAAGCTCTCCTTTCATAGATTATTTCTAACACGTTATCAGCATGAGTTTGCTCTGTTTCGAATAAGCAAATGAATTCTATTTTTGGGGTTCTCGGTAAATCAATCCAACCGGACGTTTTTCGTCATTGCCGAAGTTTTAACCGTTAGATCGTAACGAAATTTTTCCAAGAGGTTCCTGCAGTCTGTCTCTTTATTTTTTACCGTTGGATCGTCGGGAAAATTTCCTTAAGATAATTTCGTCCTTAATTAAACTAATATGATTATTTTGCTCTATATTATATATATGTTAAAATTTGCAAATATGAGTTTGTATCTATTGATTCTATCTGGAAATTAACTTTCATGTGAAAATCCAAAGGATAAACTTTTGGAAGAGGTGATGAACTGTACCCAATATTTATGGCTAATTCATGCAGTACTTGTTTTTGGTTAATAGTACTAAGTAAATATATTTTTTTTGATAGTATCTTAAAATAGTATTATTTAAGAGATAAAGTAAAATAATTATGGTGACTGAAATTTGAAAATTACTGTGTATTATGGTGAGCAAAATGACACCATGTTTTGGTCTACCAGTATTTATAATTATTTTTATCAAAAAAAAGTATTTATAATTATTATTTTGGTATTTAAAATTATTATAATAATATTTTTGGTTGGTTCCTTTCCTAACCCAAGAAGGGAAACTCATGAGTGCGACTTGATGTGGATTATTTGGTTTATTAAAATATATAATATTGATAGTTTTGGAATTGTTTTAGAATTTAAAGTAAGCCTGTTGTTTTTAATTTATTTTCAGTTCAGTTCAGTATCAATCAGTTTAGTTTAGTATTATTCAGTTCAGTTCAGTTTTAGTATTCAGTATCCAGCATTCAGTATTCAGAATTTAATATTAAGTTTCAGTTTATGCATTATATCAATATTATTAATTATTCATAAATATTAAAAAATAATGAATATTAATGATGGTATCATTTCAATTTCAATTTTAGTTCATTTTTATTTATATATTATATAAATATTATTAATTAATATCAGAACTTATAAATAATAACAAAGAAAAAGAAACCAATAATAATATTTTTAAAATTATTAATTATTATTTCTAACATAAATAATTTTATAAAATAAATAAATAAATAAAAGTAATAATATTTTATAAATATTGATAATAATTAAAATAATAAGGTAATATCCATAATAATAATTATAATAAATAATAATAATAATAATAATAATAATAATAATAATAATAATTTATAATAGTATATTTAATTATTATTATATGTAACAATTAATAAATTTTATTAGAATGTATAGTATTATTTAAAGTGATATTAATAATTATCTATTTTAATATTTTTAAAATATTGTTTATATTATTAATTATAATTTAGTTTCAGTATTGTTCAATTTCAGTACTATTTAGTTTAGTTTCAGTACAGTTCAGTTTAGTACCATTCAGTTCAGTTTAATATCAATCAGTTTAGCTCAGTCCAGTATACCTACTTATCAGTTGAAAAGAATATGACCTTAATCCATCGAATTTTATAAAGTATACAGTAACAACAATGATTATAATAATAGTTTTTGGTTGATTAGAATATGATTATCGTTTTGGGTGTATTAGTATGACGGAGTAATTTTTGTCAATTTATAAAAGTATGATATTAAATGAACAATGGACTATTAGAGAACTGGTAGTTCTTTTCTAAAAAAAATTAAACATGTATATAACACTTAAAATGAATCTAAACATGAAATCGATTCCCACCCGAAGTGAATAATATTATTAGTCACAGAAAGCTGAATAACCACCTAAAGTAAAAAATTAAATTAAAAATAATAGCTACTAAAAGTGTAATAATCACTAAAAGTGAATAGTTTAAATTGACAACCACTAGTAGCAGAAGAAATAAATTGATAATAGTATAATCACCGGAAGTGAAATGTGAAATTTGAAATTGAAATTTTAAAGAAAACTAGTATTAAAAATAATACATAGAAAATTGCATCTTTAAATATATATTATTGTTTTTAATATAGCTTAGAATATTTCGGCCGTGAAAATGAACTTTTCTGTTGCTAGTAAGTTTGGAACTTACAATAATATATTTTTTATTTTTTTTAAATGAAGAAAATAAACTCTTATTTGATGTTAAAGGTTAATGAACAAAATTTATGCATTATAAATAGTGTTATTATTTAAACTATTCTTAAAGAGATCATATATTTTTCTACATTAAAATAATTGGGACATTTGTTACTCAAGTTCGGGTAACACAAATTTTATTGAAGACTTAGGAAGAGTAAGTATTATTTTACTAAAGGGTACATAAATTATTATAGAAAATGTATTATACTCCCTAAATTTTCACAAAAATTTGTTAAGATATTCACAGAAATGAATATCATATTAAAACTGTGAGTGAAAACATTAAAAAATGCCTTTATGTTACAGACACAATTTCAGGAAGAAACATTTGAGTGGAATGTCTTACATTCTCCCCTCTGATTTCTATTACACATTTATAGATGTGATTAAGGTTAACTTAACTATAAATCAGAAGTTTATTAAATGTTATCATTTGATAATAGACTTAATACATCAAAAACCCCTGAACTTGTCCCAAAACGCCTATTTACCTCATGAACTTTCAAGTGTCTCAAATAACACCTTAAACTTATTTAAAGTGTACCTTATAGCCTCATGACTCTCGTTACACCAATCTCATATTAGAGAGTGAAGTACACTCACACTATTTGTTAAAGTTTAAAAAGCTAAATCAAATAGACTTTGATACGGGACATTATTATTTTAAACATAATAAAAAGTGAAAAATGAGTGGTCCCTTCTTCATCTCTGCAATGCTAACCTCTTTTCTCCATTGTTAACGGCTCCTATGCTTCCCCTTCATTATTAACACAAATCTTTCTATTTTTCAACTGAATTACAGAGATTCACTCCTCCATCCCTTCATCGGTGTTGTCTTCTCGGTTTTCGTTCACCGGCGTCCCTCTTCATTCATGGTTCCTCATTGATTTGACGCGCTTACCTATTGTTGAAATGATTAAGCTTAAATAAAAGATGAGAATAATTGAAATGCTTGTTCCCCACTCCAAGCATAATCTAATTAGAATAATACTTGATCTCCATTCTAAGTATCATTCTAATTAGTTAAGGTCCTCCTCTTCACTCCAAGAACTGGTCTTCCTCCCCACTCCAAGTTTCTTCTTCCCCACTCAAATAAATAATAAATGCATTTCTTTTACTTTCACTCAGTGAAGCCTATAAATAGTATTTTAATTTGTTATTTGTAATCATTCCAAAAAATCACAAAAAAATAAAATCATTTCTTCCATATAATAAAAAGTGAATTCTATACAAAGTGTGAGTGAGAGCAATTGTTATGAATTAAGAGTGTTTTTTATTCTATTAATATTTCATAATTCCTCTACATTTCTCCAACAAAGTGGTACTAGAGCTTGTTTTGATCCTGATCCTCTTCCTGAGAAGGAAATTTCAAAGTCCATTTTAGAAGTTCCAGGCGTTGCAATAGTGCAAAAGTGTTGCAAGAAGTCTGTCCGAAGAGTTGCAAGAAGACATCTACAAGTGTTGTCTTAAGTTAAAAGTGTTACAAAAGACATAAAAAGTGTTGCAGGAGCCCATGTAGCCTAGAAACAAATCTTTTCTCAAAAATCCTCCTTAAAATGAATACCAACAGTATTTCCTTCAACTTCCCTCAACTTACCAAAACTAATTATAAAAATTTGTGCATTAATATGAAAGAGATTCTTAGAGCCCAAGATGTTTGGGACATAGTCGAAAAAGGTTACGTAGCCCCAGCTGTGAGCACGGGGATTTTACAGTCCCTCTCACGAGACGATGATGACGTGTACCCGATTTTAATGCCTCAAAATAAAGGTTCTCTTTAGAATTTTCATTACCAATATAATGTTCCTTGTGGACTTTATACTTGGTAGGATCCAGTTCGGCGTGGCCGATAACGTCCGGTAGGAGCTTGAATCGATGATTTACACCTAAATTAATTAAATCTCTAAATACCCATTAAAATATCATTAAAATTTAAAAATCCCTCTTTGACCCCTTTGACCCGTGTTTGGCAGCTTTTCAGGCTTGTGGGCCCGTTGGTAGTCAGCTTTTTGAAAGCTGATGCCGCCAGCAGCATCGCCCCATCCCGCCGGCCGTATCACCCATGTCGCCAGTGGCATGGCCAAATCGGGCTCTGCAGACAGCTTTCTTCTTCCCCCTTGGGATGGTCTCTTTTTTGCCATTTCGGTGAAAATGGCTGAAAGGTCTCGAAGACCACCCCAATTTGCCTATAAAAATACACCTTAGGTTTCAGGAAAAGGGAGGAACACAAGATTAATCTAAAATTTGAACTTACAGAATTCTAGAGTGAGAAACTAGTTCTAGTGATATAAGAATTAGAAAAGGTAGGAAAAAGGATTTCAATCCATTTTTCCTAATTTTTCTTCTTTGAACTCTCTGATTGTGAGTTTAAAATCAGTAGACATTAGGTTAAAATCAATCTAAATAGGAACTTAGAGACTTAAGTACCCAATCTACTACCAAATCATCATTACAAGCTCCTCGGAGGTGTTCCTTGGTTCACGAAGAGGTGGATTCACGACCCCGAGGTAAAAATCTTGAGTCTCAAAGCTCTTAGGCATTAATATTGCTGGTTTGTGCTGATTCTTATTGATTTGCATTCGTTTTTGGGTTTTCAGTTGTTTTGGACCGTTATCTGCTGCTGTTGCAAGAAATTGAAGTTACCAGAGACATGTGATGTTGCCTACGGTATCACTCATATTGCCAGAGACATCGCTGATACCGCTAGTGACATCACATTCCCTAGTGGCCTCACTTTCTTATAGGACCCTTTCTTTATGGTACTCAGAAAGCCATGCAACCAGCCTACAGACAGATGCCTCTAGTGACATCATTGATGTCGCCGGCGGCATTAGCCATGTTGCCGGCGGCATGACCTTCTGGACAGCCGTTTTATTTCGTTCATTTCTGACCTAGTTCATTTTTTCGAAGCTAGGATACACAATACAATGATGGAGGTCCAAAACCTTCTGAAAATATACCCCACCCTATACCATGTGGCATTTTCACTAATAATTTGGATAAAATAACAATCGAGTCTAAAATTTGGTTAAAACGGAGCTTTCCTCAAACGTCGTTCAAATCTCATTTTAGCCATCCAATCGGGCTTCACAATGATATAAATATTTATGCCATGTTCATGCTAACTCGGGTCTTGTTTGGTTTGCTAACTATACATGATTCGTGATATGTCTCGCACAACGTGCCGTATCTGTGCTAACCATTTTATGCAGGTAGATTTAGGTCAGATGGATGTTAGGCCTTCGAGTATTTTATTTGTCGCATAGAGAATGTATAGGATTTGGAATCCCTGTAATAATTTCAATTTCTGCATTTACTTTTGGATGACTGTAGTAATTTATTCGATGCTTGATAAACGCGATAACAACATAATAATCGAAAACACAAATAAATAGGATGGATTAAACCGATTAAGAAAGAATGAAATATCTTAACTTGGCCTAATGAAAAATTGATAATATCAACCGAACTCGGAACCTCTACTTAAGGTACGGTCTACCGCCTGGTGGGAAAATCGTACCAAGATTTTCCGGTTGAGCTGAACCGGGTGGCGACTCTATTTCAAGTACGGGATTTCGATCTTGTATTCTTTAGCACCTAAATTGTACTTAAATCCAACTTCAACATCAGTGCTTTCATCACGCCTAAAATAAGGATCAATCCCTCGGCACGCTTCACAGCGCTCGTTATTTCCATCCTCCGTGTTACGCATCACCACGTGGCAACTGACGGGCGGGGAAAAGGTCGTCCGCTCACAGTGGCAACTCTGCTGTGGACTTATCCCTTTAAACGTGAACTTATATTTTCATAAAGTTTAAAGGATTTTGATGATGTATCAAAATCATTGGCCAAATTAAAACTTCATTCTTTTTTATAACTTTTTATCCTAAAACACGCGTGTAGATAGTTCGGTAATTTTTAGGTGCCCCATTTTGAGAAGCTCACGAAAGTATCACTCATGCCCTGTTGGAATTGAGGATGCCTAGTGGGTGGATCACTCGTTTTAACCTACACATAAACTCCTGCGATCGCACCTATTTGGGGAGTGGTTGAGTAACGTGGAACCGAGGTAAACGAGAACATTCTACATCAACAACCCTATACCAAAGCTGCGCTAGAAAAACCCTTAGCACTTCATTTCTTTAGGATCACCAGAATAAATAAAATAATTGGGACGCACTTCTTTCGCCATTACCGGTGAAGAAGCTAAACTCCATCCTTCCAAAAAGGCGTTACGCGTGAGTCATATGGTTAGAAGAGGGACGATTTGCGTGCTATGTACTCCGTGATCATACACCCACAAGCATCGGATTCAAGAGCTAAAAATGAATCAACTTACCCTTACTACTTCCGCCCATGAAAGAAGTTTAGCAACATACGTAGGACTTCTCTTGTGCCTCCGTGCGTCACCATATATCACTATGTATGACGTGAGATTCAAATGTCCCACATATGTTGGAGGGATAAGCCATCACATCATCTCTAACCACATCTACATGCAGCCATACGTATCACGCACCGCTTCTAAAAACCAAAAGCATGCACATCATCCATACCATTTACAACCCATTCATGGTTTGACCCACGGTTCATGATCCTAAATAGTCTTCCTCCTAAGATCTTTGCAACAAACCATGACTCTCCCTTATGATGATGACCTTGCCCTGATCGAGGACCAAGCTAGTTCCACCCCTACCGTGGGATCAGTTCTTCCTCCATCTCTCAACACGGAAATCACAGCTGCCATGACCCAATTTATCTATTCAGACCACTTTTATAACACTATTCAGGAACAAATCTAGACAATAGTGCAGTTATTTATTAGGCAAGCCCTAGCTAATGAGAACGCCAGTTGGATTTTAGAATCAGGCCGTCAGCCTCAGTATCATAGTGATTTCATTTGGGATGGCTCAGACAGGTTCTAGGTAGCCCACCAGGGGCACGACCAGCTCGGTTCATTCAACCTCCTATCCAGTCAGTTCTAACTCAGCCCCAGCCCAATTTATTCTAACTTGATCAAACTCCTGTGACTCAGCCAACTTTCTCTTTCTTACCTCCAAGCCCAAGGCATATGACCCAAGACTCAATCCTCCTTCCATTTCCTGGCGAATTCACCCAATAAATCTTAGCTCTCCCTAGAGGATCTGCCAGATCAGTAATGCCGCCACCACCTTTTGACACGGCACCTCAGGGGATGATCTACTAGCCAAACCTTTTTGGCGATGATCTGATGGCTGGTCCCCTACTTGATCAACTGACTCTTTATCCCTACAGTCAGTTCGAAAGCCACGACCAGGTCATGCGATCTCCGGGCATGACACCTGAAGCCATGCATCAACCAGCCAACGGCTAGCTCATGCAACCTCGGGGCATGACACATGAGGTGGAAGCTTTTTTGCACCAGCTAGTGCCGGCATGTCAAAGGGAAAGGGAACCCCAAAGAAATAGCTGTCAGGTCTCCAAGGGTTCTAGTATACACCAGGCAGAATGCTATAAGGGGTCAAGAGCGTTGCCATCTCAGGCCTAGAGGAGCCGAAAAGCCTCTCAAGAACCTATCCTAGCTACCATTATAAACCCCTGGGTTTTACCCCTCAATGTGATTTTCACCAGATTAGAAGAGATGGTCTCATCGAACCCATTCATGAGTATAAAAACCCAGCGGAAGACGAGAAGGGAAACTTTTATGGGTATCATGTCCAGTGGGGACATCTCACGAATGAGTGCCCAACCTTTTCCCAGGCTATACATCGTTTGGTGAAGGAAGGAAAGATAGCCGAGCCGGATAGAATGCCTAGGGTCACAAAGCTCGTCGACTAAGCAAGTTTGACCATTTCTGGTATGCCTAAATAAGCGATTGGGCTACAAAGGCTCACTAGGGTTGTCAGTTCCAAGGATAAAGCCGATGGAAAGAGGAAAATATACCTTGACAATGAGGCTAGGAGGGCCAGATTTAAGCGAACTGGGAGTATGGAAAATGTATGGCTTAGAAAAGACGATGATGTCCAGGCAATAGGCACCCAAGCTAGCCACCCTCCTTTTGCCCTAGAGAAGGCCTCCAACACTTTACTCCCTATCAATTCCCGCCCAAAGGCATGAGCTTGCAAGGCCCTCCGCCTGTGGAGGTTGATGACTTTTAATGTGTAATCGTTAGGTTTATTTGCTTTATTTTGGTGAACTTTTTATGTACCAAACTTTGAGCTCTATGAGTAACGTCTATTCTTCTTACTTATGTCATGTTTCTACCATTTGATCCATGCATTCATATAGCATACGCATGATGCTTCCAATATTCAGGATGTTTTACTGTATAAAATTAATTTGAGTACAAATGAAGATTCTTATTTGGTAATCAAATCCAATAATTTAACTCCTGTCAAACATATGTGAGATAATAAAGTGCTTAAAGACCATGATAATGCTTTTGCTTGGTCCCCAGACCAATAGTCAGATTGTTAAACACCACAGGTCTCTTCCAAAATTAACTCAGCAATCCCACAACGGTACACCTTCAAGCTATCAAAGAAGTATCAACTAGTTCCATGCAATGGAAAATCATGGCATGCATTTTCACCTAACCCGAAAAGGGCGGTTCAGACAAAAATTAGGGCGCGAGAGAAAAACAGTGAGATGTTAACTTGAAAATCTATAAAGGCTGGTTAACACTAAGAGTTCAATTAATGGAAATGATTACCAACATCTTGTACTCAAATTAAATTCACTCAATAAAAGTGTCTTTCATACTAAAACCTCTATGCTTGTGATTGTATGAATGCTTGACGACCAGGAGAAGGAAACATCACAAGTAAGCTTAATCGAAGATGCTTTGAGCTCATCAGTGTTTCTTTTTAAAAAAAATCTGTATAGACTGAAAACATCTAGGTCTATGCAAAAGTCAAAATAAGTCTACTGGGTTGAAAACACGAAAGGGCGGTCCAGGCAAAAATTAAAACAAGGCTCGATAGAGTGAAAACCCCTTAGGGCAGTCTATGCAAAAGTTAGAGTAAAAAAAAAAGAAAAATGAGCCCGAATTTCTCCAGTTCCTTCCAATCTGCGTTCCCTAGTCTTTGCAGGAAGCCCCGTAGCTATTAAGTGTGGCTCGCCATAGCAGAATTTAAAGAAATGGCCAAAGCTGTGTTTTTAGGAAGTTGATACCGCCGACAATATGGGCGATGCCGCCGGCGACATGGAGTGATTTGGGCGATGTCAGTTGATGCCGCTAGCGGCATGGGTGTGGCCGGTTTTGAGGTGATGCACCTAGCGATATGAATGATGCCACCAGCGGCATAGAATTAATTTTCTCGGCGGCATTAGAAGCAATTTCATCATTTCAGACCTATACAAAACCTGTGAACAACCCTGTATTCAATGAAAGCCAGAGGGTGCAAACCATTCAAATATTCTGAACATCTAGCCTACTAAACCAAAACCAAACAACAATCCAAATTATTCAAACCCAATGTATCAAGGGTATAAACCAAGATCCGAAATGAAAAGCAAAATGAAAGTATAAATCTAGGCATGCCCGCCACTATCGGCCGGGCAAGATGAAACATCCTCAGGGCTCATTAGCCAATCATCAACCTCATCCTCCTCTCTTCCCTCAGTCATCGGGATGCTGCTAGACTCCTCAACCACGGTAAATAGGGCGTTGGTCGGCGGACATCTTCACTCCTCTACGACTGGTGCTACCGGGGTGTGCGCGATCCAAGTTTTGTTTGCTCCTCCGCTCCTGAATAGTAGCCTCCAACTGACGTCGGATTTCAGTAGTCTCCTCCTAGTATCTCTATCGGGCAGCATCGACATTCGATAGGGAAATGGCCAAGAAATCCTATAAACCAGGGAAAATGTCTATAATGCACTTCATTCATAGAATCTACATATACATCTTATCTTATTTTGATATATCATAATAGGAAGTGTACTTGAACAAGCAGTGATTGCCCAATAAGTGTGTTCCGGAGAGCAAAATTATTCTCTACCAGTTGCTCTACATGGCTCCGTGCAACCTAAAAAATCCGAAAGGCAAATTAATAAGCCCCCGCATCCAAAGGTAAGCAAGAAAGCAATTATCATGTTCTCAAGTCTTACATAAGTAGTGCCCTCTGGTATGAAGATTGGAGCATATCGGCTTAGGCCTATATTCCTAGGGTGGAACTCACCTCGGGAATTCATCAGTAGGAACTGGGTCTCCATCGGGTTGATCAAGCGCCCTTCTATAAAATTTATCCCCTCCGGTACACCATAGTATCGTGTCCCGCTCTGGTTGTCCCAACCTCTTTTTCTCGCAGGTTCCTGAAAAGCCCGAAAAACACACATAAGCGACATTCCTAACCTAAATAATTGTAAATCATGCACATAAACGCAATCATACCTCAAAAAAGTGGTGCCCCCCAGGACATCGGCACACTCTCGCCAGCTACATCTGCACCTATCTCATCCTCTCCCTCAGGCTCTATCTTAACGTTGTCTTCAACCTCTATCTCTGCCTCCTCTTCCTCTTCTTCTTTCTCCTCATCAACATCCACTATCCCTTTGAGTTGCCTCTTCTCATCCTCTAGCCTTTGCTTATTATGGTACTCGATTGGATCATTCCTATGAATGCCGGGGCATAGGGGGAGTAGGCGCTGCTGGTGCTGCTCATAGGAGCCCGGAAAGCTTAGAATGACCCGACCATTCCCCTCGGTATAATTTGCTTGGTCAGCCACAGATGTAATCACCAGATGGGGCCACCATAGGCCTTTAGGAGGATCAGCGGGCACCGGTCTATCGACGATAGGGATAAACCTCTAGCCCCGGATGCACTCCTCCAAGTACCACTGCTGGGACAAGGGGCAGTCCACGATAAACCGATGGTCATCCACCTCCTTCCTGACCCTCGCAACTTCCAGCAGGTTCTCCACCCCGTTAAATATGTCTAGGATAAGCTGCACCAACAATTAACCAAAACAACTGATGTAAGTATAATGTAAATTTATAAACGCTTTTTGTTTACTAATGTTTTGTTCTAAGTGTAAAATAGGGACTAAATCAAAAGATCACATACCGAGCTCAATCGCACACTCCTCAAGACCTTCATGTACTTCGTGGGGTACTTAGCCTTCCCGCCAATACTACCGCACCAACGGGCGAGAAAATGGGAACCCGACGGCACGGTCTTGTTGAACTCAACTGGCGGAAGGATCTGGTGCTCAAAAGCCCAGGCCTGCATAAGTAACAATTAATCAGTTCAAAAATATCCACAGTAAATGAGACATGCGCAGTCTAGTAAAATGCTTCTAAGGAAGGTATACCTGAAGTAGCAGATGGCAGAGACGAAGGGCCTTCCCCTTCTTCTGAGCGCCCGCATCCAGCCCATGATACATCTGTGCTAGAATGGCCCTTGGCTAATTCTTCTCCTTAATGTCCGCCACATCCTCTGCGGCGGATATCAGTCCGTAGTTGATCTTGCTCCCTGAAACTGAAAAAAATAGCACGGTGAGCGAGGAAATCATGAAGGAATGAATGCAAGCGTGTCTCTCATCCGCGGGCACCATATCTGCTCTAGTCCAGTGTTGGTGCAGCTCACTATAGGATAGCCGCCCTGCGCTGGGCTTCAAGCCAAATAGCTGCTTCACTCACCTCACCACAGGCTTTTTAGTGTGATACTTATCCATATAGGCATCAAAATGGATGACCTCATCCGTCCATGGGAGCCCGGTCATGGCCATAACATCAGAAGGCCTGATTGTTGCCTCCCCAAATGAGAAGTGAAAGGTATGGGTGATTTCGAACCACCTCTCTGTAAGAGCCATCACAGTCGGATGGGAAAGCTTTGGCATTAACTTGGGCATTATTCAGGGCCAAGTCCCCAAAGCCCGTCTCGTTGATGGCTAGGGCAAGTTCAGGATCCTTTTCCAAAATATGGTGCCACCACACGCCGATGGTGCCCATACCTCCGGTGTAGGTCAGTCCATAGGGTTGCAAAAATCAGAAACAAATAGATAAGTCTCAAGTCATTTTCCAGCTCTTATTTTCTGCTACAAGGTTGCTGATGTTGCTTCTGCTAGAAGTGATGTTGCTGACGACGTCATCCATATCGCCGACGATATGGATGATGCTACTGGCAACATCACCACAAGTAGAAATGGCATCACACTTGCTTTAGCCTGTTTCAAGCCCTGATACCGCTGGCGACATCGCTCACACCATCGTAGACATCACAACATGCGGGCAGAACCTAGTTTTGCTTCAAAAATCGCGCCCATCGCACCAAAACCATAAAAATCACAATTAATCGAATCCTAAACCTAAGAACAGTAAAAATCGAACCTAAAATATGCAATATCAGTTCTCAATCAGTCTATTTCACGCTTATAACTCCTATCATGGCATGATTTTGAGCCTAAGTTCGAATCAAAACTCAACCCAAAAAGAAAAATTTTGAGTTTTACAGGATACCAGGACATAGCAAAGATGCTTCTCCTTGTCCGGGGTCAGGTTGGTGATGGGGAAATTGATCTTATACCTATAAATCTTGGCCGTCTTCTTTAAGCTGTAAGCAATAGGAACCAAGAGAAGTTTCAGCTCCTCGTCGGATGAATCAGGCAGGCTCTCCCTAACCTTAGCAGATTTTCCCTTGAAAGCCTTGGCAATTCTCTTCATGATTGGAATAACGAAGAAAGCGAAAGGTTTGGAGAAGAATGAAGTGAAAAGAGGGGTACGATTTCTACAGAATGAGGAAGGAAGAGTGTTTTACTTCCTTTTAAACTGCAGCGCGAAATTTATGCCGCCGGCGGCATCATTCCATATCGCCAGCGACACCAGTCATGCCGCTAGTGACATCACCTCCTCCAATTTGAATTTTGAATTTGTTTGACCAGTCAAAGTTGCCACATGGCACTCATGTCACTGGTGACATCACCTTAAATCGCTCGCGATATTAGCTCTCTCTATGCCTTTTTTTAGTCATCCTCGGTGAAATCCCGGCTTTAGCCCCGGTATCTCCGGAATTTTAAACCCTTGTACTTTTTATTATTACATTTTTACTATTAATTGAAGGGGCGAAAATATTTTTATTTCACAAAATCGATCAAGCAGTAAAAATGTCGTCTAAAATATGTCTAATATTGTTCTCATTATACTCTTCGCAGGAATAATCCACAAATGCAAACCTAATATGCTCATTTTGTACGCTACCCAGGGATTACGGCATGACCCGGTACATGTCAATCTTTAGGTTCCCCCCTCGAACAACAACTGAAGGTCCCTGATATAGTCTCTGTACGTATCACCCTTCAAATTCACCCCCACCAACTGAAGGTCCCTGATACAGTCTCTATACGTATCACCCTTTGGGTTCACCCCCCAAAACACCAACTAAAGGTCCCTGATACAGTCTCTGTATGTATCACCCTTTAGGTTCACCCCCAGAATGCCAACTGAAGGTCTCTGGTATAGTCTCTGTACGTATCACCCTTTGGGTTCACCCCCAGAACGCCAACTGAAGGTCGTTGATACAGTCTCTATACATATCATCCTTTGGGTTCACCCCCAAAGCGCCAACTGAAGGTCCCTGATACAGTCTCTGTACATATCACCCTTTGGGTTCACCCCTAGAACGCCAACTGAAGGTTCCTAATACAGTCTCTATATGTATCACCCTTTGAGTTCACCCCTAAAATGCCAACTGAAGGTCCCTGATACAGTCTTTGTATGTATCACCCTTTGGGTTCACCCTCAGAACGCTAGAATGCCAACTAAAGGTCCCTGATACAGTCTCTGTACATATCACCCTTTAGGTTCACCCCTAGAACGCCAACTAAAGGTCCCTAATACAGTCTCTATATGTATCACCCTTTGGGTTTACCCCCTTTTCACTAACCAGAGATTACGGCATGACCCTATACATACCAATCTTTGAATTCATCCCCTAGAACACCATTGGAGATTATAGAATGACCCTGAACTGCACTCTACCAATCCATAAAGCATAAGTCTGACCAAGGGGCAATCTCTCCACCAAGCTTAAGTCCGACCAAGGGGCAATCTCTCCGTAAAGCTTAAGTCCGACCAAGGGGTAACCAATCCACAAATCATAAGTCCGACTAAAGGGCAATCTCTCCGTAAAGCATAAGTTCGACTAAAGGGCAACCAATCCACAAAGCATAAGTCTGACCAAGGGGTAATCTCTCTGTGAAGCATAAGTCTGACCAAAGGGCAACCAATCCACAAAGCATAAGTCCGACCAACGGGGAATCTCTCTGCAAAGCATAAGTACGACTAAAGGGCAACCAATCCACAAAGCATAAGTTCAACTAAGGGGCAATCTCTCCGTGAAGCATAAGTTTGACCAAGGGGCAACCAATCCATAAAGCATAAGTCAGACCAAGGGGCAAACTCTCTATGAGGATCAAGTTCAACCAAGGGGCATCCTTTCCATAAAGCACAAGTCTGACCAAGGGGCAAACCAGTCATCCATCAGGTATCATTCCTATCCCTTGCTCTTTCATGCAATCATACTGACATGGGGCATCAGTGATCCTCCGAGGGGCAGCCTGTGAGCACGAGATTTTACAGTCCCTCTTTCGAGACGATGATGATGTGTACCCGATTTTAATGCCTCAAAATAAAAGTTCTCTTTAGAATTTTTATTACCAATATAATGTTCCTTGCGAACTTCATACTTGGTAGAATCCAGTTCAGCGTGGCCGACAACGCATCCGGTAGGAGCTTGAACCGATGATTTACACCCAAATTAATTAACTCTCTGAATACCCATTAAAATATCATTAAAATTCAAAAATCCCACTTTGACCCCTTTGACCCGTGTTTGGCAGCTTTTCAGGCTTGTAGGCCTGCTGGCAGTCAGCTTTTTGAAAGCTGATGCCGCCACCGGCATCACCCCATGCCGCTGGCGGTATCACCCATGTAGCCGTCGGCAGGCCAAATCAGGCTCTATAGACAGCTTTCTTCTTCCCCCTTGGGACAGTCTCTTTTTTGCCATTTTGGTGAAAATGGCTGAAAGGTCTCGAAGACCACCCTAATTTGCCTATAAAAACACACCTTAGGTTTCAGAAAAAGGGAGGAACACAAGATTAATCTAAAATTTGAACTTACAGAATTCTGGAGTGAGAAACTAGTTCTAGTGAGATAAGAATTAGAAAAGGTAGGAAAAAGGATTTGAATCCATTTTTCCTGGTTTTTCTTCTTTGAACTCTTTGATTGTGAGTTTAAAATCAGTAGACATTAGGTTAAAATCAATCTAAATAGAAACTTAGAGATGTAAGTACCCAATCTACTACCAAATCATCATTACAAGCTCCCCAAAGGTGTTCCTTGGTTCACAAAGAGGTGTATTCACGGCCCCGAGGTAAAAATCCTGAGTCTCAAAGCTCTTTGGCATTAATATTGCTGGTTTGTGCTAATTCTTGTTGATTTGCGTTCGTTTTCGGGTTTTCGGTCATTTTGGACCATTACCTACTGCTGCTACAAGAAATTGAAGTCGCCGGAGACATGTGATATCGCCGGCAGTATCACTCATATCACCAGAGACATCGCTGATACCGCTAGTGACATCACATTCCCTAGTGGCCTCACTTTCTTGTAGGACCCTTTCTTTATGGTACTCAAAAAGCCATGCAACCTGCCTACAGATTGATGCCTGTAGCGATATTATTGATGTCGCCGGTGACATGACGTTCTGGATAGCCGTTTTATTTCGTTCATTTCTGACCTAGTTCATTTTTCTAAATCTAGGATAAACAGTGCAACGATGGAGGTCTAAAACCTTCTGAAAACAGACCCCACCCCATACCATGTGGCATTTCCACTAATAATCCGGATAAAATAACAATCGATTCTGAAATTTGGTTAAAAAGGAGCTTTCCTCAAATGCTGTTCAAATCTCATTTTAGCCATCCAATCGGGATTCACAACGATATAAATATTTATGCCATATTCATACTAACTCGGGTCTTGTTTGGTTTGCTAACTATACATGATTCGTGACATGTCTCGCACAACGTACCGTATCTATGCTAACCATTTTGTGCAGGTAAATTTAGGTTAGATGGATGTTAGGCCTTCGGGTATTTTATTTGTCGCATAGAGAATGTATAGGATTTGAAAGCCCTGTAATAATTTCAATTTCTGCATTTACTTTTTGATGACTGCAATAATTTATTCGATGCTTGATAAACCTGATAACAACATAATAACCGAAGCATAAATAAATAAGATGGTTAAAACCGATTAAGAAAGAATAAAATATCTTAACTTGGCCTAATGAAAAATAGATAATATCATCCAAACTCGGAATCTCTACTTAAGGTACAGTCTACCGCCTGGTGGGAAAATCATACCAAGATTTCTCGGTTGAGCTGAACCGGGCGGCGACTCTATTTTAAGTACGGGATTTCGATCTCGTATTCTTTAGCACCTAAATTGTACTTAAATCCAACTTCAACATCAGTGCTTTCATCACGCCTAAAATAAGGATCAATCCCTCGGCACGCTTCACAACGCTCGTTATTTCCACCCTTCATGTTACGTATCACAACACGATAACTGCCGGGCAAGGAGAAGGTCGTCCGCTCACACCAGCTGAAGATGCACAACTATCACAAGCAGAAAAAGATAGTTTGCATAAAAGTCGTAGGAATGGCTAGAAGGCGCTTAGTCTAATCCATTAAGGGTTGGATGATGTAATGTTTGAGAAGGTGGCAGAAGCAACCACCTCCAAGTAAGCTTGAAATATCTACGAGTTTCTCTTCAAAGGGAGGAGAAAGTACAGAAAGTTCAACTGCAAATGTTGAGAGGAGAGTTTGAGATGATGAAAATGAAGGAAATAAAAGCTGTTGTTGGTTATTCCTCACGAGTAAAATCTGTCGTCAATCAAATGCGACAGTATGGAGAAAAACCCAATGAATCGAGAACTATAGAAAAAATTCTACAATCGCTACTACCGAAGTTCGATTACATAGTAGTTACTATAGAAGAGTCACGAGGCAAAAGTGCAATGACCGTTCATGAACTTGTTGGGAAATTATGATCTAGATCACAAATTAAACTAAATTATCTAGATCAGGTTTGAAAGAAACAAAACCTTAAAACTATGTATATCCTAAATCCAAATGGAAACATCCGGACAAAGATCCAGCTACAAGGCTATCCATTGAAGATATCAAATACCTAAGCACATGGAATCATCAAAATAAAGCTTGGAAATAAAACAAGCTTTAAACCCTCAAGAACAACATCCGAAAGAACTGATTGCTATATCCGGAAGAAGGCAGATCCAGGGAATATGAGTCTAAGATATCCGGAAGACTCATGCTTGAAGACAATGGGAAAAGTTCCAAAGATAACTTTTCCCTCCACCTTTTGGTCTATAAAGTCAAAGATCCTTTCCCCAAGACAAAGACAAAATGACAGCTTACATTTTTCAGAGACAGGACAAAAGGACTAACACTGGACTGAAAAAGTTAACAACCTTTTTCACCTAGACTAATAAGGAGGCGCGTGGAGCTTACACCAAAAAGTTAAAGGTGTAAAAGTTGGTGCATCATAAAAGCCAAGTAAAGCGAGCACTGACAATTTTTCAGCATCAATCCCTAGAATTTAAATGGGTTAAATTACAATCTAACGGATTGATCAACGGTTCCAGAAGCGCCATCTATAACCTAATCAAGGGTGAAGATTTATTACAAGTTCAACAGCCCATAACGAATAAATTTATGATGGAAGCCTATAAAAGGGAAGCTTCACCAAATGAGATGGTTGGCTGTTTGATTAAAAAAAAGTAACAAAAAGCACAAGCATTCAATCAACTTACAATCCCTCCAAGAATCAATTAATTCCAAATTTGTTGTAAGGATTCCTAAGTGAACTATAAACTTAAGGAAATCCAAAAACCAAAACCTTTATGAAAATAAGAGTGTAAGGATCTCCAACTTGGGTGAGTTGGGAGATTGGGATACAACTTAAAGTTAGTGCTTTGAGTGGGAACTCCATATAGGATTCAGCTTAGATTCAGGGTAGAAGTCTAAGTGGTATATCCTACTAAATACTAAAGGACTCAGCTAGGAGTTGGTGCTTCTAGTGGTATATCCTACATCCGGAAGGGGTTACCATCTGGAGATAAATTGTAAGGCTTGATTCCTGCCAGTTGGAAAGGAATCCACTAGTGGAAAAGCACGAAGGAAGGAAACTCCGAGGACTGGAGTAGGCGGGGTCGAACTAGGATAAAAACCTTCTGTGTTTGATTTCTCTAACTTTTATTATTTATATTATATTGTCATAACTGCATCATCTAGATCCATCATTCGATTCATAATTAAACACGATACACTAAGACTTTTTAAAGTCTTTATATTTTGCGAAAAAGGGTCATTCACCCCCTCTGACCTTATAAAGACTCTCACAAGGACCAACAAGTGGTATTAGAAAAAGTGCTCAAACTAGAGATTCAACAATCTTGAGCTAAAGGTCCGTACATTTTGATTCGTATATCAAAATGAGTTTCCAAAACTCACAACTCCTTCCTGAGGGTATGTCTGTTACCCGTCTTCCACTCTTCATCGGTGAACACTACACATTCTGGAAAATTCGGATGAAGAACTTCATCCATTCATAAAGTATGTAAGCCTGGTTAGTTATAAAAGATGGTCCATATGAGCCTACTTATGAAGTAGAGGGTATGACTACCTGAAAGCCATCAAGTATGTGGGATGAGAATGACTTTAAAAAGTTGGGTGAAAACACAAATGTTATTAATATGCTTCATAGTGCTCTTAGTGCAGCTGAATTTAACAGGATATCCAGATGCGAGACTGTAAAAGAGCTTTAGGATAAGTTAGAGGTAACCAATAAAGGAACCACTAAAGTAAGAGAAGCTAAGCTTGATATACTCCAGCAAAAGTTTGAATCCTTCAAGATGGAGCCCAAAGAATCAATCAGCAGCATGAACACTAGATACACCAATCTAGTGAATGAGATGAAAAGGCTGGGAAAGGAGATCCCAGAAGTAGAAATGGTCAAGAAAGTGCTCCAGAGTCTCACCAAGGAATGGGACAACAAAAAGACTGACATTGAGGAAGCTCATGACTTAAACTTTTATAGTTATAATGAACTCATTGGTAATCTTCTAACCCAAGAATTATTCGTGGAGAGATATAGCTAACAAGAAAAGAAGCCTGAAGAGAAGAAGAAAGCCATTGCACTTAAGGCAGAATCCATCGGATCAGCTTCATCCGGAGAAGAAGAGAAAATCAATGAATCAATGAGCACCAAAGATCAACTTGCTCTACTAACCAAAAGGCTCAACCGATTCATACAAAAGAAAGATAGAAGGAAATCAAGAAAGTATAAATCCCGAAAACCAAGAGAAGGCACTTCCAGAAGAGACAGGCCTAGAAGAAATCCGAAAGAAAAGAAGGATCCGGAGAAAGAAGCTGCATGTTTTGAATGTGGTGAGAAAGGCCATTTCAGAACAAAATGTCTCAAGCTTAAGAGAACTAAGAAGTTCAAAAAGAAGGCAATGGTAGCTACTTGGAGCAATAATGAAGAAAGTAGTAGCTCATCTTCAACAGAAGAAGGGGAGACTGCCAATTATGCGTTCATGGCTCTAACTGATCCGGAAGCAAAGCAATCCAAAAGGAATGCCTCCAAGCAAGAAACACTGTAAATCAAAGAATCAGAATTAGATACAGCAAGCACTGAGGTAAATTCTTGTTTAAATTCTGCTTCTAATCTTGACCTTACTAGAGCTCTATCTATTGTAATCAAGGGTGTAAAGAACAATGCAAAAATAATCAAGTCCCTTAAAAGAGTAGTAATGGAGTTGGCAGGAGATGCTGAAGTAATGACATAAGACATCAATCTGATTGGAGCAACCAAATATATTGATGTTGTAGAGGAAAACTTCCTAAGGAATCAAGTCTAGATCCTAAATGCAAATGTAATGGGACTGGATAGAGAAATCAATCTATTAAAGAAAGTATCCAGGAAGAGGCCAGAGACAAAAGCTCCAAGAAGAGATAATCATCCTCCTGCTCAGAACAGATTCCAAAAGACCCCTAATCAAAGGATGAAGGAATTTAGCAGGCAACTATAAGCCCAAAGATATACTACTGCTCAAAAGGGAAAGGCTAAGGTGGCCTACAATCAACAGCCTATCAAATAAAGAAGAAATTATAGAGCTAAAGTTGCACCTCCAACCAGCTTCTGGATTAACATCCACCAGTGTGCAAAAAGCTGGCTATAAGGCAACTATGGGAAGAAGGATGTAGAGAAGATTAGCGAGAAGCAAAAGCAAAACATACCTATTTTAGGGTGCAGGTTTTGTGGGGAAAATAATCATATTACTAAATCATATAGATTAAAAAATGGTTATTATGATGTTTACCCTTGGCTTGAGATGGTTATTAACCCGAGAGGACCTAAATTTAATTGGGTACCCAAACCCACTTGATCTATTTTGCAGGTATGCCTTAGATCCACAGTAGATCAACACACTTGGTTAGTGATAGTGGATGCTCAAGGTACATGACAGGTGATGAGAAGACCTTCATCACATTGACTTGAAAGAAGGGAGGCAAAGTGAGCTTTGGAGACAATCAAAAGGGATAGATCATTGGTCATGGAACCATTGGATTCGAGTTAAAGATAGAAGATGTCTCATTGGTTGATGGACTGAAATTCAACTTGCTAAGTGTGGCCCAACTCTGTGACAAAGGAAGAAAAGTCACATTTAATTCCGGAGGCTGCTCAATCTATGATAGTAAGTCCAACCAACTCATTCTTTATGCATCTAGAGTAAATAATGTCTATTCTGTAACATTAAAAATGATAAAAAGAATATCTGCTTGGTGTCTAAAGAAGAAGAATCATGGCAATTACACCGGAGGTTAGGACATGTCAGTATGAATCTCCTGACCAAACTAGCCAAAAAGGAATTAGTAGTGGGTTTGCCTAAGGTTAGTTTTGATAAGGATCATCTATGTACTGCATGTCAATTAGGTAAACAACATAAGAAAAGTTTCCCTTCCATCTCATACATTCCTTCTAAAAGAGTACTTGAGCTCTTGCATATTGATCTCTTTGGTCCAATCAAACCATTGAGTTTACGCAGAAGAGAATACACCATGGTCATTATGGATGATTATTCTCGATATACCTGGGTTCTCTTGCTAGCAAGCAAGGATGAAGCCTTTGACCAATTCTCCAAAACATTCATCCAGATAGAAGTAGAACAGGGCATAAGCATTGCACGCATCCGTAGTGATAATGGTGGAGAATTAAAAAAATAAGCAATTTGCTGATTTTTGTGACTCCAAGGGCATTAAACATAACTTCTCTGCCCCTCACACTCCTCAACAGAATGAAGTTATTGAGAGAAAGAACAGGACCATAGTTGAGATGGCTAGAACAATGCTCAATGAAAATTGTTTGCCAAAATACTTCTGGGGAGAAGTCGTGAATACAACATGTTATATTCTAAATAGAGCTCTCATTAGAAAGACCATAGAAAAGACCCCATATGAAATCTGGAAGGGAAGAAAACCCAAAATTGGGTATTTCAAAGCATTCGGATGTAAATGCTACATCTTTAATGATAGAGAACAATTAGGAAAATTTAATCCTAAATCTGATGAAACAAATTTCCTTGGCTACTCAACACATAGTAAGGCTTACAGAGTCTTCAATAAATGAACCCAAACTGTGGAAGAGTCAATATATGTAGATTTCGATGAGACTAACATTGTAGGAAAGAAAAGCTATACTCCGGAAGATCCAGTTCTGGAAGCTGAAAAATCTGAAGAAAACAAGGAAGCAGGAATTCTTGATTCATTTCAAATCAAGAAGTACAAAGTGTAACACCCCTTTTATAAGGAGTGCCACAGTAACTATAAACACTCAATAAACAACTCTACTCCATTATATGAAGTTCAATACTTATAGATTTAATATGCACAAATATAAATATAATGTTTCCAACTCCAAATTATTTCTCAATGCTAATTATTCTCCAAATATTTTTCAATACCACTTTATATTTCTCACACTATCTAGTACATACTATTATTCTACAAACCATAATATTACATTAATATGCAAATACACCTCGAGTCTTTCCTTATATGCTCTTCAAGCTGATCCACTTATACGACTTTGGTCCAAGCTATCTACAATCTTCAGAATTTGCGTGTAGAAAATAAACTACATGCTAAACAATTTGCTAAGCAATTTGCTTAGTAGTGTGCATAAAAGAAATACAACAACTTTGAATATTTTTAACACTTTAAAATAGAAATCAAGTTTGTTTATAAGTAAAAAAAACAAATTTAAACAACTTTATAAAACCAATTCACAAAACTTATATAGTAATCCTTTCAAAGTACAATCAAATTTATATCCAATTTTTCCAAACACTTTAACCATATATTGCCCAAAGTAAACAAGTCCTGAATAACGGTAAAATGGATACAGGAGCGGACAAGCCCGAAGCCGAAGCTTCAATATCAATGTATCGGTGAAGCCCGAAGCCGAACCTTCAAAATCAATATATCGGTCAAGCCCGAAGCCGAAGGTTTAAAATAAATATATCGGTCAAGCCTAAAGCCGAAGCTTCAATTATATATATATATATATATATATATATATATATATATATATATATATATATATATATATATATATATATCGGCCAAAGCCCAAAGCCAAAGCTTCAATTATTTGTACAGTACTGTACCCCCTTTATTGGCTCTAATCTACCCTGACCCGTATTCTACTCGTTTAATAAGGGCAATAAATCAAAGTAACATATTAAAAATTCCAGTATAAACTATCAATTATAATTCAACATAACTTCAGTAATTAAGAAATTCAAATCCCAAATTTTAAAGCATAAAACTTCAATTAAAACACAATAAAATCGATATTCATACTTTCTAGAAATTTCCAGATTCCGTAACCTGACTTCCCTTGCATTTTTAACTATCAAAACATCACCCAATCGAAGAAGTTTCTTCTAAACATAATTAGCCACATGTCTTAGCTTTCAAAAGCCACCAGAATCACAGAAATTCAAATTGTATAACCAAAGTTATGATCAAAATACTAAACAGTGTACAAAGCTGAGATTTTCCGAAAATAGATTTCATGACTCAACTTCAAACGAAAATTTCATATTGAAAACGAACGAAATTCAACAAGGTTTCTTCTGAACATATATTCCTTAGTTTCTGTATATATCAATAGAATAAAGAATCATCAAAATTGGATTTATATAATAAGAGAAAACATTAAAACAAAATAGGGATACAAATCTGGAAATTTTTCTGAAAAATCGATAAATCGAAATTTGAGACACAAACCTTTTTCTGAGCTCTTTCTAGCTCTCTCCTACCTCTTTTGCCTTTGATTTGCTTGCACTAGCTTCCTCTACAATAACCATATATAATTCTATCAAGATATTGTTTAAATTACAAAGTCTTTTCTAGGCTTGGGTTGGGTAAGGATGAGTGCTTTTGTCAACATCGCCTTCAACTTCTCAAAACTTTCTTGGCACTTATCGTTCCACTTAAATTTTGCATCTTTTGAAGTAGTTTCGTCAGTGGGGCAGCAATGACAGAAAATCCTTTCACAAATCTTCTACAATACCCCGCTAAACCAAGGAAACTTCTGACTTCCATAGGGTTCTTTGGTGGTTTCCATTCTACAACTACTTCTATCTTTTTAGGATCCACTTTAATTCCTTCTGCAGAAATAATATGGCCTACGAAAGAAACTTCTTCAAGCCAAAACTCACATTTGCTAAGTTTGGCATACAATTTATTTTCCCTTAAAGTTTGGAAGACTATCCGCAAATGTTGATCATGCTCTTCCCGCGACTTAGAATAAACCAAAATATCATTAAAGAAAACCACTACAAACCTATCTAAATATAAATAAAAGACACGGTTCATGAGGTCCATAAATGTTGCTGGTGCATTAGTTAGACCAAATGGCATCACCAAAAATTCATAGTGCCCATATCTGGTTCGGAAAGCCGTCTTTGCAATATCATCATCTTTCACTCTCATTTGATAGTAACCGGATCTCAAATCAATCTTGGAGAAGTATTTGGCACCCTTGAGTTTATCAAATAAGTCTTCAATCCTTGGCAATGGATACTTGTTCTTCACAGTCAATTTATTCAAATCCCGATAATCAATATATAATCTGAGTGACCCATCTTTCTTCTTAACAAACAACACTAGTGCACCCCACGGGGATATACTTGGGTGTATGAATCCTTTGTCTAACAATTCTTGCAACTGAATCTTCAACTCTTTTAGTTCAGCATGGGCCATTCTGTATGGTGCTTTGGATACTGGTGCGGTACCCGATAATACACCAATTGCGAATTCTACCTCTCTTTTTGGTGGCAACCTCGGTAGTTCTTCTGGAAATACATCGGGAAAATCACATACCGTAGGAATATTCTATAATTCTAACTCACCTTTCTTTAATTCTAGAGCAAAGATTAGGTAGGCCTGACATCCCTTCCTAACTAGCCTTTTAGTCTTCATAAAAGAAATTATGTTACAGATATAATCTGATCTTTCCCCTACGATAAATATTTCTTCTCTATCAGAAACTTGAAGTGACATTCTTTTGTTTTTGCAATCCACCACAGCTCGATGTTTCGATAACCAATCCATTCCTAAGATAACATCATAATCTCGGAAAGGTAACTCAATTAAATTTGCAAGGAAAAGTTGATGTTGAATCATAATAGGGCAATTCATATACACTTTGCTTACTATCACACTGTGTCCTAAAGGAATAGTCACTTCAATATTTTCTCCTAATTCTTCTACATGCAACCTTTTCTCTTGTGCTAATGCAGTACATATATATAAATGAGATGAACCGGGATCTATCAAAGGATAAACATCATGATTAAATAATGATAATTTACCGATAATAACTTCAGTAGATTCCCGAGTCTCAGGCCCTCAGATTGCATAACTTTGCGCCATTCCTCCCGGTCTACCACTCTGCGGTGCTTGTTGAGCCGCATTATGTCCACTTGCCTCACTAGCATTTCCTCTTCCCCTTCCTCTTCCACTTTGCATTGTAAGAGTAGGAACTACTGTAGGTACAGATGTACTTATCTGTCTATGAGGATAATTTGCAATCAAATGTTCCCTCGAGCCACATTTAAAGCAGACTCTACCTTTCCCCCAACATTCCCCTGTATGCATCCTTCCACAATTAGAACATTGTGGAATATTTCCTCTGCCTCGACCTGAAGGTACACTAGCCGCTGACCCCGTACTTATGGTTTATCTCGGTGAAAGCCCTCTAAAATGAGATTGTGTTTGTTCTGATGTTCCCTTCTGTTTCTTAATTGGAGATTCTGAACTAGCTGGACCCTGCGACCTCTTTTGAAATCCAGATCTTTTAGCCATTCTTTGTTCTCTATCTGAATTGATCTTCTCAATGCCCATAGCAGCATCAACCAAGTCATTGAAAACTCTTATCCTTTGTGCAAGTAAATGCACTCTAATTTCATCATTCAGCCCATCCTCGAATCTCTTACATCGCTTTACTTCACTGTCAACTATATCACGAGCATACCTCTCGAGTTTGAGGAATTGAATTTCATATTCTGATACAGTCATTCATCCCTGTCTCAAAGACAAGAACAATTTCCTCTACTCATCTTTAAATCATTCACTAACGTACTTCTTGTCAAATTGTTCTAAGAAAAGACCCCAAGTGGTTTCTCCGGGTCGCCTTTCTCTCACAATATTATCCCACCACCTCCTAGCTTGTTCTTTGAGTAGACCTTACACAGTCTAATCTTTGTTCATCTGTAAAATGAAGCCTAGTCATACACCATTTAGTATGATCAAGCCAATCTTCTATAAATGCAGGATTCATTATGTCCCCTATAAAGTCATCAGCCGGAAGCTTTTAATTCTTTCAAGAGGAGTTCTCTCCTCTCTTCTTTCAATGTGATGTACTACAGGAACTTGAGGGATTTGTATGTTTCGAAGTACTTGTGTGATTACTTCAGTAGTCATATGCTGAAGTAAAGCAGCTTGTGCTGGAGTAGGTTGTTCGGGAAAGCCATGAACTGGTGGAGGTTCACGTCTTTGTTCATCCCCTTATCTAATACGGACCGTACTCTCAACATCCTCTTCCTCACTCTGGTTGTGACTACTACTAGCTATAACTTATTCCTAAAAATTGGACCAAAGTGGATCAAACAACTAACATAACATATTTATATCCTAAATGGCATGTACATCTAGTCCTAGAATCGCCTAAACCTCGCTTTGATACCAACAAATGTAACACCCCCTTTATAAGGAGTGCCACAGTAATTATAAACACCCAATAAACAACTCTACTCCATTATATGAAGTTTAATACTTATAGATTTAATATGTACAAATACAAATATAATGTTTCCAATTCCAAATTATTTCTCAATGCCAATTATTCTCCAAATATTTTTCAATACCACTTTATATTTCTCACACTATCTAGTACATGTCATTATTCTATAAACCATAATATTACATTAATATGCAAATCCACCTCGAGTCTTTCCTTATATGCTCTTCAAGCTGATCCACTTATACGACTTTGGTCCAAGCTATCTACAATCTTCAGAATCTGCATGTAGAAAATAAACTACACGCTAAGCAATTTGCTTAGTGGTGTACATAAAAGAAATACAACAACTTTGAACATTTTTAACACTTTAAAATTGAAATCAAATTTGTTTATAAGTAAAAAAAAAACAAATTTAAACAACTTTATAAAACCAAATCACAAAACTTATATAGTAATCCTTTCAAAGTACAATCAAATTTATATCCAATTTTTCCAAACACTTTAACCATATATTGCCCAAAGTAAACAAGTCCTGAATAACGGTAAAATGGATACGGGAGCGGACAAGCCCGAAGCCGAAGCTTCAATATCAATGTATCGGTCAAGCCCGAAGTCGAAGCTTCAAAATCAATACATCGATCAAGCCTGAAGTCGAAGCTTTAAAATCAATATATCGGTCAAGCCCGAAGCTGAAGCTTCAATATATATATATATATATATATATATATATCAGAATATCGGCCAAAGCCCAAAGCCAAAGCTTCAATTATTTGTACAGTACTGTACCCCCTTTATTGGCTCTAATCCACCCTGACCCGTATTATACTCGTTTAATAAGGGCAATAAATCAAAGTAACATATTAAAAATTCCAGTATAAACTATCAATTATAATTCAACATAACTTCAGTAATTAAGAAATTCAAATCCCAAATTTTAAAGCATAAAACTTCGATTAAAACACAATAAAATCGATATTCATACTTTCTAGAAATTTCCAGATTCCGTAACCTGACTTCCCTTGCATTTTTAACTATCAAAACATCACTCAATCGAAGAAGTTTCTTCTAAACATAATTAGCCACATGTCTTAGCTTTCAAAAGCCACCAGAATCACAGAAATTCAAATTGTATAACCAAAGCTATGATCAAAATACTAAACAGTGTACAAAGCTGAGATTTTCCGAAAATAGATTTCATGACTCAACTTCAAACGAAAATTTCATATTGAAAACGAACGAAATTCAACAAGGTTTCTTCTGAACATATATTCCTTAGTTTCTGTATATATCAATAGAATAAAGAATCATCAAAATTGGATTTATATAATAAGAGAAAACATTAAAACAAAATAGGGATACAAATCTGGAAATTTTTCTGAAAAATCGATAAATCGAAATTTGAGACACAAACCTTTTTCTAAGCTCTTTCTAGCTCTCTTCTACCTCTTTTGCCTTTGATTTGCTTGAACTAGCTTCCTCTACAATAACCATATATAATTCTATCAAGATATTGTTTAAATTACAAAGTCTTTTCTAGGCTTGGGTTGGGTAAGGATGAGTGCTTTTGTCAACATCGCCTTCAACTTCTCAAAACTTTCTTGGCACTTATCGTTCCACTTAAATTTTGCATCTTTTGAAGTAGTTTCGTCAGTGGGGCAGCAATGACAGAAAATCCTTTCACAAATCTTCTACAATACCCCGCTAAACCAAGGAAACTTCTGACTTCCATAGGGTTCTTTGGTGGTTTCCATTCTACAACTACTTCTATCTTTTTAGGATCCACTTTAATTCCTTCTGCAGAAATAATATGGCCTACGAAAGAAACTTCTTCAAGCCAAAACTCACATTTGCTAAGTTTGGCATACAATTTATTTTCCCTTAAAGTTTGGAAGACTATCCACAAATGTTGATCATGCTCTTCCCGCGACTTAGAATAAACCAAAATATCATTAAAGAAAACCACTACAAACCTATCTAAATATAAATAAAAGACACGGTTCATAAGGTCCATAAATGTTGCTGGTGCATTAGTTAGACCAAATGGCATCACCAAAAATTCATAGTGCCCATATCTGGTTCGGAAAGCTGTCTTTGCAGTATCATCATCTTTCACTCTCATTTGATAGTAACCGGATCTCAAATCAATCTTGGAGAAGTATTTGGCACCCTTGAGTTTATCAAATAAGTCTTCAATCCTTGGCAATGGATACTTGTTCTTCACTGTCAATTTATTCAAATCCCGATAATCAATATATAATCTGAGCGACCCATCTTTCTTCTTAACAAACAACACTAGTGCACCCCACGGGGATATACTTGGGTGTATGAATCCTTTGTCTAACAATTCTTGCAACTGAATCTTCAACTCTTTTAGTTCAGCATGGGCCATTCTGTATGGTGCTTTGGATACTGGTGCGGTACCCGATAATACACCAATTGCGAATTCTACCTCTCTTTTTAGTGGCAACCTCGGTAGTTCTTCTAGAAATACATCGGGAAAATCACATACCGTTGGAATATTCTGTAATTCTAACTCACCATTCTTTAATTCTAGAGCAAAGATTAGGTAGGCCTGACATCCCTTCCTAACTAGCCTTTTAGTCTTCATAAAAGAAATTATGTTACAGATATAATCTGATCTTTCCCCTACGATAAATATTTCTTCTCCATCAGAAACTTGAAGTGACATTCTTTTGTTTTTGCAATCCACCACAGCTCGATGTTTCGATAACCAATCCATTCCTAAGATAACATTATAATCTCGGAAAGGTAACTCAATTAAATTTGCAAGGAAAAGTTGATGTTGAATCATAATAGGGCAATTCATATACACTTTGCTTACTATCACACTGTGTCCTAAAGGATTAGTCACTTCAATATTTTCTCCTAATTCTTCTACATGCAACCTTTTCTCTTGTGCTAATGCAGTACATATATATGAATGAGATGAACCGGGATCTATCAAAGCATAAACATCATGATTAAATAATGATAATTTACCGATAATAACTTCAGTAGATTCTCGAGTCTCAGGCCCTCAGATTGCATAACTTTGCACCATTCCTCGCGGTCTACCACTCTGCGGTGCTTGTTGAGCCACATTATGTCCACTTGCCTCACTAGCATTTCCTCTTCCCCTTCCTCTTCCACTTTGCATTGTAAGAGTAGGAACTACTGTAGGTACAGATGTACTTATCTGTCTATGAGGATAATTTGCAATCAAATGTTCCCTCGAGCCACATTTAAAGCAGACTCTACCTTTCCCCCAACATTCCCCTGTATGCATCCTTCCATAATTAGAACATTGTGGAATATTTCCTCTGCCTCGACCTGAAGGTACACTAGCCGCTGACCCCGTACTTATGGTTTATGTCGGTGAAAGCCCTCTAAAATGAGATTGTGTTTGTTCTGATGTTCCCTTCTGTTTCTTAATTGGAGATTCTGAACTAGCTGGACCCTGCGACCTCTTTTGAAATCCAGATCTTTTAGCCATTCTTTGTTCTCTATCTGAATTGATCTTCTCAATGCCCATAGCAGCATCAACCAAGTCATTGAACACTCTTATCCTTTGTGCAAGTAAATGCACTCTAATTTCATCATTCAGCCCATCCTCGAATCTCTTACATCGCTTTACTTCACTGTCAACTATATCACGAGCATACCTCTCGAGTTTGAGGAATTGAATTTCATATTCTGATACAGTCATTCATCCCTGTCTCAAAGACAAGAACAATTTCCTCTACTCATCTTTAAATCATTCACTAACGTACTTCTTGTCAAATTGTTCTAAGAAAAGACCCCAAGTGGTTTCTCCGGGTCGCCTTTCTCTCACAATATTATCCCACCACCTCCTAGCTTGTTCTTTGAGTAGACCTTACACAGTCTAATCTTTGTTCATCTGTAAAATGAAGCCTAGTCATACACCATTTAGTATGATCAAGCCAATCTTCTATAAATGCAGGATTCATTATGTCCCCAATAAAGTCATCAGCCGGAAGCTTTTAATTGTTTCAAGAGGAGTTCTCTCCTCTCTTCTTTCAATGAGATGTACTACAGGATCTTGAGGGATTTGTATGTTTCGAAGTACTTGTGTGATTACTTCAGTAGTCATATGCTGAAGTAAAGCAGCTTGTGCTGGAGTAGGTTATTCGGGAAAGCCATGAACTGGTGGAGGTTCACGTCTTTGTTCATCCCCTTATCTAATACGGACCGTACTCTCAGCATCCTCTTCCTCACTCTGGTTGTGACTACTACTAGCTATAACTTATTCCTAAAAATTGGACCAAAGTGGATCAAACAACTAACATAACATATTTATATCCTAAATGGCATGTACATCTAGTCCTAGAATCGCCTAAACCTCGCTTTGATACCAACAAATGTAACACCCCCTTTATAAGGAGTGCCACAGTAATTATAAACACCCAATAAACAACTCTACTCCATTATATGAAGTTTAATACTTATAGATTTAATATGTACAAATACAAATATAATGTTTCCAATTCTAAATTATTTCTCAATGCCAATTATTCTCCAAATATTTTTCAATACCACTTTATATTTCTCACACTATCTAGTACATGTCATTATTCTATAAACCATAATATTACATTAATATGCAAATCCACCTCGAGTCTTTCCTTATATGCTCTTCAAGCTGATCCACTTATACGACTTTGGTCCAAGCTATCTACAATCTTCAGAATCTGCATGTAGAAAATAAACTACACGCTAAGCAATTTGCTTAGTGGTGTACATAAAAGAAATACAACAACTTTGAACATTTTTAACACTTTAAAATTGAAATCAAATTTGTTTATAAGTAAAAAAAAAACAAATTTAAACAACTTTATAAAACCAAATCACAAAACTTATATAGTAATCCTTTCAAAGTACAATCAAATTTATATCCAATTTTTCCAAACACTTTAACCATATATTGCCCAAAGTAAACAAGTCCTGAATAACGGTAAAATGGATACGGGAGCGGACAAGCCCGAAGCCGAAGCTTCAATATCAATGTATCGGTCAAGCCCGCAGTCGAAGCTTCAAAATCAATACATCGATCAAGCCTGAAGCCGAAGCTTTAAAATCAATATATCGGTCAAGCCCGAAGCTGAAGCTTCAATATATATATATATATATATATAAGAATATCGGCCAAAGCCCAAAGCCAAAGCTTCAATTGTTTGTACAGTACTGTACCACCCTTTATTGGCTCCAATCTACCCTAACCCGTATTATACTCGTTTAATAAGGGCAATAAATCAAAGTAACATCTTAAAAATTTTAGTATAAACTATCAATCATAATTCAACATAACTTCAGTAATTAAGAAATTCAAATCCCAAATTTTAAAGCATCAAACTTCAATTAAAATACAATAAAATCAATATTCATACTTTCCAGAAATTTTCAGATTTTGTGACCTGACTTCCCTTGCATTTTTCACTATCAAAACATCACCCAATAGAAGAAGTATCTTCTAAACATAATTAGCCACATGTTTCAGATTTCGAAACCCGCCAGAATCACAGAAGTCCAAATTGTATAACCAAAGCTATGATCAAAATACTAAACAGTGTACAAAGCTGAGATTTTTTAAAAATAGATTTCATGACTCAACTTCAAATGAAAATTTCACATTCAAAAAGAACGAAATTCAACAAGATTTCTTCTAAACATATATTCCTTAGTTTCTGTAGATATCAATAGAATCAAAAATCATTAAAATTGGATTTATATAACAAGAGAAAACACTAAAACAAAATAGGGATATAAATCTGGAAAATTTTCCGAAAAACCGATAAATCAAAATTTGAGACACAAACCTTTTTCTGAGCTCTTTCTAGCTCTCTTCTACCTCTTTTGCCTTTGATTTGCTTGCACTAGCTTCCTCTACAATATCCATATATAATTCTATCAAGATATTGTATAAATAAACTTCATAATACCATAAATATGCTTAATCTACCATGAATTCTACTAATTAAGCTTTAATTTCATCAAAAATCACTCACCTCAAATTCGGGTTACTATTCTTCTGAACCTTAAAATCTGAAATCCTCCTCTTCTAGTCTTGATTCACTAAAATTGATAATGATAGAGGGCTTAAGGATCGATTTCTAACAAGAATTTGAAGTTGAATCGAAGAAATCGGAAGTTTTTAGGTTATGAAATGTTTGATAAAGGAAAGGAAGAAATGGAGAAGGAGAAGGAAATGAAGATGAATGGGATGAAGGGGATGAAGGGATACGCATAGGATTTGATTTTCTTTTTTTTTTCAATTTCCATTAATGCCCTTGAACAAATAATTAAATGCCTAATTCATCCCTCTTACTTAATTAACTCTTATTTCCTCATGTCCTATATCCAATAATAATAATAATAATAACTACAAAAATAATTTTCATGATATTTTAATACCATAGTAATTTATTATAAGTAAATTTTGAAATTTTGGTTCGTTACACAAAGGGGAAGATGAAGGAATATCCTTTGATCCAGAAGTACAATAAGTTAATCTCAACCCACAGGAGATTGACTTTAATGAAGGCCAAGAAGAAGTGGTTGAAGCTGAAGTGGAGCAAGTCCCAGTTCAACATGAAGGCCTACAAAGGGAGATCCAGACACATAGAGATCATTCTATTGAGAATATTCTGGATGATGTTCATAATCCAGTAAGAACCAGAGGTCAACTCAATAGGATGATGAGTCATGCCGCTTTTGTCTCTCTCATAGAGCCAAAGAAATTTCAAGATGCAGAAGGAGATAAAAGCCGGATGATGGCAATGCAGGAAGAGCTAGATCAATTCACCAGAAATGATGTCTAGGATCTGTACCACCTCCTAAAGGAAAATCAAACATTTAAACCAAGTGGGTGTTCCAGAACAAGCTTGATGAATTCAGACTGGTGGTAAGAAACAAGGCAAGATTAGTTGCCCAAGGCTATAACCAACAAGAAGGAATCGATTTTGAAGAAACCTTTGCTCCTGTAGCAAGGCTGGAAGCAATTCGGATCCTATGTGCTTTTGCATCATTCTTGGGGTTCACACTATACCAAATGGATGTCAAAAGTGCATTTCTAAATGGTGTTATCCAAGAAGAAGTCTATGTTAAGCAACCACCCAGATTTGAAGATCCAAAGCATCCAGATCATGTCTACAAGTTGAAGAAGGCTCTCTATGGATTAAAGTAGGCACCCAGAAACTGGTATGAAAGTTTAACCTCATTCCTTATATCTAAAGGTTATATCAGAGGCAGAGCAGACACTACCTTATTCATCAAAAAGAAGAAAAATGATATCATTCTAGTCCAAATTTATATGGATGATATCATATTTGGAGCTATCGATGAAAGGATGTGTAAAGAATTTAGCTCTCAAATGCAGAAGGAATTTGAGATGTCCATGATGGGAGAACTTAACTTCTTCCTTGGTCTACAAATCAAGCAAAGTTCGGATGGGATTTTTATTAATCAATCAAAGTACACCAAGGAAATCTTGAAAAAGTTTGAAATGGATAAGAGCAAGCCTATGTCCACTCCAATAGGATCAGATACAGTCCTATCCAAGGATTATAAAGGAGAAGATGTTGATCAGAAGCTTTACAGAGGGATAATTGGTTCACTTCTATACCTAACAGCTAGCAGACCTGACATACACTATATAGTTTGCTACTGTGCAAGGTATCAAGCCAATCCTAAGTATTCTCATCTCAAGGTAGTAAAAAGAATCCTTAGATACCTCCTAGGAACCACTGAAGTTGGGTTATGGTATCCTAATAATGGAGACTTCACACTCCAAGGGTTTACTGATGTAGACTATGGCACAGACACTCTTAAGAGAAAGAGTACATTAGGAGGTTGCCAATTCCTTGGAGATTGCTTAGTCTCTTGGTATAGCAAGAAGCAAACTTCAGTTGCCTTTTCTACCACAAAAGCTTAATATATGGCAGCTGGAAGTTATGTAGCTCAACTCCTATGGATCAAACAATAACTTGAAGATTATGGAGTTCAATCCGGATGTGTGACAATAAAAGTGCTATTAATGTGTCAAAGAATCCAGTACTCCATAGCCGGATGAAGCATGTCAACATAAGACATCATTTCATCAAAGATCATGTGATGAAGAAGGATATTGCATTGGTATATATTCCAACCAATGAGCAAAGAGTAAATATCTTTACCAAGCCTTTAAGTAAAGATCAATTTAGGAAGCTAAGGGAGTCTATTGGAATGTGTAACAAACCGAAATTTCAAAATTTACTTATGATAAATTACTATGGTATTAAAATATCATGAAAATTATTTTTGTAGTTATTATTCTTGTTATTGGATATAAGACATGAGGAAATAAGAGTTAATTAAGTAAGAGGGATGAATTGGGCATTCAATTATTTGTTCAAGGGCATTATTGGAAATTAAAAAAAAAATCTTGTATGTATCCCTTCATCCCCTTCAACCCATTCATTTTCATTTTCATTTCCTTCTCCATTTCTTCCTTTCTATTATTCAATCTTTCCATAATCTAAAAACTTCTGATTTCTTCGATTCAACTTCAAATTCTTGTTAGAAATCGATCCTTAAGCCCTCTATCATCATCAATTTCAGTCAATCAAGACTATAAGAGGAGGATTTCAGATGTTAAGATTCGGATGAATAGTAACCCAAATTTGAGGTGAGTGATTTTTGATGAAATTAAAGCTTAATTAGTAGAATTCATGGTAGATTAAGCATATTTATGGTATTATGAAGTTTATTTATACAATATCTTGATAGAATTATATATGGCTATTGTAGAAGAAGCTAGTGCAAGCAAATCAAAGGCAAAAGAGGTAGAAGAGAGCTAGAAAGAGCTTAGAAAAAGGTTTGTGTCTCAAATTTCGATTTATCGGTTTTTCGAAAAATTTCCAGATTTGTATCCCTGTGTTGTTTTGATGTTTTATCTTGATATATAAATCCGATTTGAATGATTCTTGACTCTACTGATATTTAAAGAAAGTAAGGAATATATGTTCAGAAGAAACCTTGTTGAATTTCGTTCGTTTTTAATATGAAATTTTCGTTTGAAGTTGAGTCATGAAATCTATTTTCGGAAAATCTTAGCTTTGTACACTGTTTAGTATTTTGATCATAACTTTGGTTATACAATTTGGATTTCTGTGATTCTAGTGGCTTTTGAAAGCTGAGACATGTGGCTAATTTTGTTTAGAAGAAATTTCTTCGATTAAGTGATGTTTTGATAGTGAAAAATGCAAGGGAAGTCAGGTCACAGAATCTAAAAATTTCAGGAAAGTATGAATATTGATTTTATTGAATTTTAATTGAAGTTTGATGCTTTAAAATTTGGGATTTGAATTTCTTAATTACTGAAGTTATGTTGAATTATGATTGATGGTTTATACTATAATTTTTAAGATGTTACTTTGATTTATTGCCCTTATTAAACGAGTAGAATACGGGTTAGGGTAGATTGGCGCCAATAAAGGGGGTACAATACTGTACAAACATTTGAAGCTTTGGCTTCGGGCTTTGGCCGATATTCTGATATATATATTGATATTGAAGCTACGGCTTCGGGCTTGACCAATATATTGATTTTGAAGCTTCAGCTTCGGGCTTGACCGATACATTGATATTGAAGCTTCGGCTTCGGGCTTGTCCACTCCCGTATCCATTTTACCGTTATTCAGGACTTGTTTACTTTGGGCAATATATGGTTAAAGTGTTTGGAAAAATTGGGAATAAATTTGATTATACTTTGTTTCTATTTTTAAAGTGTTAAAAAATGTTCAAAGTTATTGTATTTCTTTTATGGACACCACTAAGCAAATTGCTTAGCGTGTAGTTGTTTTTCTACACGTAGGTGGAGAACTTGTAGTTAGCTCGGACCAAAGTGGTATAAGTGGATCAGCTTGAAGAGCAAATAAGGAAAGACTCAAGGTGGATTTGTAATTTAATGTAATATTAGGGTTTGTAGAATAATGGCATATACTAGATAATGTGAGAAATGTAAAGTGGTATTGAGAAATATTTGGAGAATAATTAGCATTGAGAAATATTTGGAGAATAATTTGGAGTTTGAAACGCTATATTTGTATTTGTATATATTAAATCTATAGGTATTGAGCTTCATATAATGGAGTAGAGTTGTTTATTGAGTGTTTATAGTTACTGTGGCACTCCTTATAAAGGGAGTGTTACATTTGTTGGTATTAGAGCGAGGTTTAGGCGATTCTAGGACCAGATGTACATGCCATTTAGGATATAAATATGTTTTGTTAGTTGTTTGATCCACTTTGGTCCAATTTTTCGGAATAAGTTATGGCTAGTAGTAATCACAACCAGAGTGAGGAAGAGGATGCTGAGAGTACGGTCCGTATTAGACAAGGGGATGAACAAAGACATGAACCACCACCAGTTCATAGCTTTCCCGAACAACCTACTCCAGCACAAGCTGCTTTACTTCAGCATATAACTACTGAAGTAATCACACAAGTACTTCGAAACATACAAATCCCTCAAGTTCCTGTAGTACATCACATTGAAAGAAGAGAGGAGAGAACTCCTCTTGAAAGAATCAAAAGCTTCCGGCTGATGACTTTATAGGGGACATAATGAATCCTGCATTTATAGAAGATTGGCTTGATCATACTAAATGGTGTATGACTAGGCTTCATTTTACAGATGAAGAGAGATTAGACTGTGTATAAGGTCTACTCAAAGAACAAGCTAGGAGGTGGTGGGATAATATTGTGAGAGAAAGGCGACCCGAAGAAATCACTTGGGGTCTTTTCTTGGAACAATTTGACAAGAAATACGTTAGCAAACGATTTAAGGATGAGCAGAGGAAATTGTTCTTATCTTTGAGATAGGGACGAATGACTGTATCAGAATATGAAATTCAATTCCTCAAACTCAAGAGGTATGCTCGTGATATCGTTGACAGTGAAGTAAAATGATGTAAGAGATTCGAGGATGGGCTGAATGATGAAATTAGAGTGCATTTACTTGCACAAAGGATTAGGGTGTTTGCTGACTTGGTTGATGCTGCTATGGGCATTGAGAAGATCAATTCAGATAGGCAACAAAGAATGGCAAAAAGGTCTGGATTTTAAAAGGGATCGCAGGGTCCATCTAGTTCAGAATCTCTAATTAAGAAACAGAAGGGAACATCAGAACAAGCACAATCTCATTTCAGAGGGTTTTCACCGAGATAAACCATAAGTATGTGGTTAGCGGCTAGTTTACCTTTAGGTCGAGGTAGAGGAAATATTCCACAATGTTCTAATTGTGGAAGGATGCATACATGGGCATGCTAGGGAAAAGGTAGAGTCTGCTTTAAATGTGGCTCTAGAGAACATTTGATTGCAAATTATCCTCAAAGATAGATAAGTACATCTACACCTACAGTAGTTCCTACTCCTACAATGCAAGGTGGAAGAGGAAAGGGAAGAGGAAATGCTAGTGAGGCAAGTGGACTTAATGTGGCTCAACAAGCACCACAAAGTGGTAGACCGGGAGGAATGGTGCAAAGTTATACAATCCGAGGGCCCGAGACTCGGGAATCTACCGAAGTTATTATCAGTAAATTTTCATTCTTTAATCACGATGTTTATACTTTGATAGATCTCGATTCATCTCATTCATATATATGTACTACGTTAGCACAAGAGAAAGGGTTGCATGTAGAAGAATTAGAAGAAAATATTGAAGTGACTAATCCTTTAGGACACAGTGTGATAGTAAACAAAGTGTATATGAATTGCCCTATTATGATTCAACATCAACTTTTTCTTGCAAATTTAATTGAGTTACCTTTTCGAGATTATGATATTATCTTGGGAATGGATTGGTTATCGGAACATCGAGCTGTGGTGGATTGCAAAAACAAAAGAATGTCACTTCAAGTTTCTGATGCAAAAGAAATAGTTATTGTGGGGGAAAGATTAGATTATCTCTGTAACATAATTTCTTTTATGAAGACTAAAAGATTAATCAAGAAGGGATGTCAGGCCTACCTAATCTTCGCTCTAGAATCGAAGAAAGGTGAGTTAGAATTGTAGAATATTCCTATGGTATGTAATTTTCCCGATGTATTTCCAGAAGAACTACCAGGGTTGCCACCAGAAAGAGAGGTAGAATTCACAATTGATGTATTGCCGGGTACCGCACCAGTATCCAAAGCACCATATAGAATAGCACCTGCTGAACTAAAACAGTTGAAGATTTAGTTGCAAGAATTGTTAGACGAAGGATTTATTTGCCCAAGTATATCCCCGTGGGGTGCACCAGTGTTGTTTGTTAAGAAGAAAGATGGGTCACTCCGATTATGTATTGATTATCGGGAGTTGAATAAATTGATAGTGAAGAACAAGTATCCATTACCAAGGATTAAAGACTTATTTGATCAACTCAAGGGTGCCAAATACTTCTCCAAGATTGATTTGAGATCGGGTTACTATCAGATGAGAGTGAAAGATGATGATATTGCAAAGACGGCTTTCAGAACCAGATATAGGCACTATGAATTTTTGGTGATGCCATTTGGTCTAACTAGTGCACCAGCAACATTTATGGACCTTATGAACCGTGTCTTTTACTTATATTTATACAAGTTTGTAGTGGTTTTTATTGATGATATTTTGGTGTATTCTAAGTCACGGGAAGAGCATGATCAACATTTGCGGATAGTCTTCCAAACTTTGAGGGAAAATAAATTGTATGCCAAACTTAGCAAATGTGAGTTTTGGCTTGAAGAAGTTTCTTTCTTAGGCCATGTTGTTTCTACAGAAGGAATTAAAGTGGATCCTAAAAAGATAGAAGCAGTTGTAGAATGGAAACCACCTAAGAACCCTACGGAAGTTAGAAGTTTCCTTGGCTTGGCAGGGTATTATAGAAGATTTGTGAAGGGATTTTCAGTCATTACTGCCCCACTGACAAAACAACTTCAAAAGAATGCAAAATTTGAGTGGAATGATAAGTGCCAAGAAAGTTTTGAGAAGTTGAAGGCGATGTTGACAAAAGCACCCATCCTTACCCAACCAGAGCCTGGAAAAGATTTTGTCATCTATAGTGATGCTTTGCATAGTGGTCTTGGGTGTGTTTTGATGCAAGAAGGGAAAGTGATTGCCTATGCTTCCAGGCAATTGAAGAATCATGAAAGGAATTGTCCTACACATGATTTAGAAATGGCTGCAATAGTCTTTGCCTTGAAAATTTGGCGACACTATCTTTATGGAGAAAAATGTTATATTTACAAAGATCACAAAAGCTTGAAATATTTACCAACACAGAAGGAGTTGAATTTAAGGCAGAGAAGGTGGATGGAATTCATTAAAAATTACGATTGTCTTATTGATTATCATCCAGGAAAGGCTAATGTAGTGGCAGATGCTCTCAGCAGAAAGACAATGATGGCACTAAGGGCTATGAATACGGGGTTAGCTCTTACCAGTAGTGGAGCCTTAATTGCAGAATTAAAGATTCAACCTGTACTACTACAACAGGTTAAGCAAGCACAAAATGAAGATGATGGCTTCAAGGTCATTCGAGCAAGGATACAAGTGGATATGTAGATAACTATATGGTTCGAGAAGATGGATGTCTATATTTTAAAGATAGACTGTGTATGCCAAACAATGAAGAATTAAAGAAGAATATCTTACATAAGGTGTATAGTAGTCCTTATGCGATGCATCCAAGAGCAAACAAGATGTACCAAAATTTGAAGAGCCATTATTGGTGGAATGGAATGAAGAAAGACATTACTAACTATGTTGCTCAATGTCTAACTTGTCAACAGGTGAAAGCCGAACATCAAGTTCCTTCTGGATTGTTGCAACCAATAATAATTCCAGAATGGAAATGGGAAAGAATCACAATGGACTTCGTGACGTCTTTACCACTTACACAGAAGAAACATGATGCAGTGTGGGTTGTTGTAGATAGATTGACAAAGTGTGCCCACTTTCTTCTAGATAGGATGGATTATTCACTTGATAGATTGGCTCAGTTATATGTAGATGAGATAGTGCGGCTACACGGAGAGCCTATTTCCATCATTTCAGACCGAGATCCAAGATTTACTTCGAGATTTTGGAAGAAATTGCAAGAAGCCTTAGGTAGTAAACTTCATTTTAGTACTTCATTTCATCCTCAAACAGATAGTCAATCTGAAAGAGTAATTCAGGTGTTGGAAGACATGATGAGAAGTTGTATCATTGAATTTGAGGGAAGTTGGGATAAGTATTTGTCCCTCATGGAGTTTGCCTATAATAACAGCTATCAGTCAAGCATACAAATGGCGCCATATGAAGCATTATATGGAAGAAAATGTCGAACTCCATTATATTAGACGGAACTTAGTGAAAACAAGATTGTGGGGGTGGATTTGATTCAAGAGACAAAGGAGAAGGTAAAACTTATTCAAGAAAGATTGAAGGTTGCATCGGATAGACAAAAGTCTTATGCTAATCTAAAAAGAAAAGACATTACTTATGAAGTTGGGGATAAAGTATTTCTCAAAGTATCTCCTTGGAAGAAAGTCCTGCGATTTGGCAAGAAAGGCAAGCTCAGTCCAATATTCATTAGCCCATATGAGGTTATAGAGAAGGTTGGACCGGTAGCTTATCGATTGGTACTACCCCCGACACTCGACAAAATTCATAATGTTTTCCATGTGTCAATGTTAAGGAGATATAGATCACATCCATCATATATCTTATCTCCTGATGTCATAGAAATCGAACCCAACTTAACGTATGAAGAGGAACTGGTACAAATCTTGGCAAGAGAAGTTAAACAATTGAGAAACTAGTCTATTCCTTTGGTAAAAGTAATTTAGAAGAATCATAAAGTTGAAGAGGCAACTTGGGAACCGGAGGACACAATGAAAGTTCAATATCCGCAATTATTTTCAGGTAATTTTTTAGGACGAAAATTCATAAGAGGGGGAGAATTCTAATGAACCGAAATTTCAAAATTTACTTATAATAAATTACTATGGTATTAAAATATCATGAAAATTATTTTTGTAGTTATTATTATTGTTATTGGATATAAGACATGAGAAAATAAAAGTTAATTAAGTAAGAGGGATGAATTGGGCATTTAATTATTTGTTCAAGGGCATTATTGAAAATTAAAAAAAAAATCCTATACGTATCCCTTCATCCCCTTCAACCCATTCATTTTCATATTCATTTCCTTCTCCATTTCTTCCTTTCCATTATTCAAATTTTCCATAATCTAAAAACTTCCGATTTCTTCGATTCAACTTCAAATTCTTGTTAGAAATCGATCCTTAAGCCCTCTATCATCATCAATTTCAGTCAACCAAGACTATAATAGGAGGATATCAGATGTTAATATTTGGATGAATAGTAACCCGAATTTGAGGTGAGTGATTTTTAATGAAATTAAAGCTTAATTAGTAGAATTCATGGTAGATTAAGCATATTTATGGTATTAGGAAGTTTATTTATACAATATTTTGATAGAATTATTTATGGCTATTGTAGAGGAAGCTAGTGCAAGCAAATCAAAGGCAAAAGAGGTAGAAGAGAGCTAGAAAGAGCTTAGAAAAAGGTTTGTGTCTCAAATTTTGATTTATCGGTTTTTCGGAAAATTTCCAGATTTGTATCCCTGTTTTGTTTTGATGTCTTCTCTTGTTATATAAATCTGATTTGAATGATTCTTGATTCTATTGATATCTACAGAAACTAAGGAATATATGTTCAGAAGAAACCTTGTTGAATTTCGTTCATGTTTAATGTGAAATTTTCGTTTGAAGTTGAGTCATGAAATCTGTTTTCGGAAAATCTCAGATTTGTACACTGTTTAGTATTTTGATCATAACTTCGGTTATACAATTTGGATTTCTGTGATTCTAGTGGTTTTGGAAAGCTGAGACATGTGGCTAATTATGTTTAGAAGAAACTTCTTCGATTGGGCGATGTTTTGATAGTGAAAAATGCAAGGGAAGTCAGGTCACAGAATCTGGAAATTTCAGGAAAGTATGAATATTAATTTTATTGAGTTTTAATTGAAGTTTGATGCTTTAAAATTTGGGATTTGAATTTCTTAATTACTGAAGTTATGTTGAATTATGATTGATCATTTATACTAGAATTTTTAAGATGTTACTTTGATTTATCGCTCTTATTAAACGAGTAGAATACAGGGTCAGAGTAGATTGGTGCCAATAAAGGGGGTACAGTACTGTACAAACAATTTAAGCTTTGGCTTCGGGCTTTGGCTTCGGGCTTTGGCTGATATTCTGATATATATATATATATTGATATTGAAGCTTCAGCTTTGGGCTTGACCGATATATTGATTTTGAAGCTTCGGCTTTGAGCTTGACCGATACATTGATATTGAAGCTTTGGCTTCGGGCTTGTCTGCTCCCGTATCCATTTTACCGTTATTCAGGACTTGTTTACTTTGGGCAATATATGGTTAAAGTGTTTGGAAAAATTGGGAATAAATTTGATTATACTTTGTTTCTATTTTTAAAGTGTTAAAAAATGTTCAACGTTATTGCATTTCTTTTATGGACACCACTAAGCAAATTGCTTAGCGTATAGTTATTTTTCTACACGTAGGTGGAGAACTTGTAGATAGCTTAGACCAAAGTGGTATAAGTGGATCAGCTTGAGGACCAAATAAGGAAAGACTCAAGGTGGATTTGTAATTTAATGTAATATTATGGTTTGTAGAATAATGGCATGTACTAGATAATGTGAGAAATGTAAAGTGGTATTGAGAAATATTTGGAGAATAATTTGTATTTGTATATATTAAATCTATAGGTATTGAACTTCATATAATAGAGTAGAGTTGTTTATTGGGTGTTTATAGTTACTGTGGCACTCCTTATAAAGGGAGTGTTACAGAATGTCCAATCCAAGTTAGGATCAATTCAGAAGATAGCTTGAAATCAAGCCGGATCCAAGGCTGAAAACTCAATCTAGAAAAGAAGAAGCATTGGAGGGAAATCTATTCCGAAAGCATGCCATGTCAGCAAATAAGAATGACAAATGGCAGTAAACGCTCATAAAGGTAACAATTACTTTTTGAATTTCAAAAGTCCATTGGCTGTTACGCGCGCGGTAAATTCAACTGTCATTTTAAAATTAAACTGTTCCTATTCTCCGGTTAAATTGAATTTACAACTCTTCTAAAAATTTGACTGCCATGTCATCAATCTAGCCAAAATAATCGGCGTCTGGATTACCAAAATACCCTCACTTTGAAAAATCTATATAAACCCCTTAAATTCACTCTTCTTCCTCACACGAGCAACTAATCTACTGTTACTCTGCAAAAATCAAAACCTAAAACCTAATTCCTTCAAATCCTTTCTAAAAAATGGTCGCAATAATGACTAGCAAAGGCCCTGTAAAGCTCCCTAACATCTTTACAATCTTCGATCTTAAAGGTGAAGACTTCACACCCATTACCCTCAAAGAAAGTGACTCTGTTGTACCTACAGACTATCTAGGGGATAGATTATTGTTCGAAACGGATCCCTATTCCAAGTTAATTAAGGATCAAAACCTCAAAGAGTTTCTCCAGATCAATTGTCTAACTTATCCTGAGTTGGTAAGAGAATTCTAGGAAAACCTTCATGCCCACAAGAAACTGGATGCTCTACACACAAATGTCCAAGGCAAAGAAATTACGATAACTCTGGACTTCTTTAAACATGACCTTTACATGAAGAATAGTGGAGTGCAAATGAGGGTGGATGGAGATGAAGCAAACATGAAGTATGATCCGAAGATGTGGCTTCCGGAGAGATATTTTGGGGATAAACTCCACTTACTGGCCTCAGGCACCTCTGATCTTGCAACATGTATTGGCTAAGCTAATCCTCATCCGGAAAGGATCTTTGACCACAGTGTCAACATTCTAACATTGCGTGCTGCAGCACTGGGTGGAATGCAGTGAAGTGAATTTTCCAGTCCTAATAATCCACTTCCTAAAGTATCGTAGGAACTCACATGGTGCTTTGATCACTCGAATCCTCCAGGCCTTTGAAGTCAACCTCACTGGATTCCAGGGTGTTAATGGAAAGGCTATCCTCTAGAAGAATTTTCTAAACTTAAGGTTTAATGAAACATGGGATGAAGCCAAGGCCATAAGGCAACGTGATGAGAAGAAGAATAGAACAAGGAAAGCTGTCAATTCGGATTCTATAGCCCCTACTCCCAAAAAGCCTAGGACCAAGGTTCTAAAGAAATTGGTTATGGTTTCGGATGAAGTGGAGGATGAAGATCAGCAAACAATCTCCCAGCTGCTCAAAAACTTCCCAGAAAAGCCAAAACCAAGAGGAAGACTAATTAAGATGGCTGATCTATTGTAGCGACCAGTATGTGATCCAGAGGCATAAGAAACCACTGTAGTAGCTGCTGCTGCAATAAGAAAGGGTTATCAAAAGGGCCAGAAGAGGAAAGCATCTAATTTGCTGAAAGGGGGAGATGAGTCTGATGAAGAGGAAACTAAAGATGAAATGCCTCTGCCAAAGAAGCAATTTACTCGGAAGGGTTGTACATTTGATGAGGTTGTATAAGCTCAGAAGCACCAGAAGAAGAAAGCAAAGAGGCCAACTGCTATAGTCATTGATGTGGAGGCAGCAAAAAGGGTAGTTATGGAGGAATTGGCTAAGGCCAAAAGCTCAAAGGGCAAGAATGTGCCCGGATCCAATAAGGATATCCTTCCGGAGGATCCTCAATATGAAGAAATGATGGCTTCCATGGTAGAAAACTACCAGCTGAACAATCTAGCCATTGAGGAACCCGGGGTGGATCTTCTGCTCAAACAATTCTAATTGACTCAAATGCCATGGTTGGGCTTTCCAAAATTCCAGAATTCGAATCCTTTAATTTCATGCCCTTTACAGAACCTCTTCCAAAGAACCTACTAAGTCCGAAAGCTAGAAATCCTGTAGAAATAAGTCCTATAAAGGCAGTAAGAGAGGGCATTGAGGATAATTCCAATGCTTTTGTTGAGCATCAAAGTCCTAAAATGGCATTAGTAGGGATGACTGAGGACAGTTCCAGTCATCCGGGGGTTATGGTGGAAGATGAAGCCGTAAATGCTCAAGACCAGCTACCAACCACTAATGTAAAACTCATCTCAGTCAATATGCCTATTAATACTGATGATACTGCTGATGTTGAAACAAAAGTTAAAATAAGCGACAACTTAGATGCACATGTCCTAAATGTATCCAAGGAAGGTGTGCCCAACCCAGATAATCTTACTCCGGAGGAGGGACATTGTCTGGGACATAATGAGAACACTTCTAGAGTGGAACGGGCAAGGCAAGTCCGCAGGATAGGTTAAAAGAGAAGGAAGAAGAGCAAGATAAGTCCAAATCAGAGGAGATCAATAATCAAATAGATAATGAACCCGCCGGAAGTAGCTCAAGTTCTGGAGATGATACATCAAGCTCCTCTGAAGAAGAATTTCCTCCAAAAGTAAGCCCTATGAGAGTGCCTACCAATAACACAGTTAAAGCCAAAGTTTCTGCAGCACTCCATCTTCTTAAAGAAGCTACCCAAGAAGAAAATAAGGAAGGGAATGTCAAATAAAACCTCCGGACCATATGAACACATCTTAGAGGGGTTGAAAAAGAGTTGCTCAGATAAGCTACTGATCAGGATGTGAAAAAGGAGTTAGGAGAGATCAAATTATCAGTAAATAAAATAGAAGACAAAGTCTTGGATTTCCCCACTCCGGGTGCAATTGCAGAAATATCTCTCTCACTGATCAAGCCAACCTTGAATGTTCTTAAGGAGAATGGTTCCACAGCAAACCAAACTACTGATCAAGCCAATACATTAGCTTTAAATAATTGTAGAACTGTGCTTGACAAGATCACATCATCCTCCTCCGAGTAAACAAAAGAAATTAAGGTTTATCTGGACTCCAAGTTTGAAAACTTGTCAAAATTCAAGGCTGAAAAAGACCTCTCTCCTACCATAAAAGATTTGGGAGTAGACCAGCAGGTCACCCAAGAAATGCTGGTTCACTTCATAGAGAAAATTCTACCTAAATTCAAGGAGAAAATTTTGGATGATATGGGTGATGAACTGCAAAGCCATTTAACCAGATTAGAAAAGCAAATAAATGATTGGAAGACATCCATCTTAAAAGAACTCTCTCTCCAATCTGAATCCTTGCATAATATCTGGAAAGGACTTAGTGAAGAAATCACCCTCCTTCAGACCGAAATCAATAATCTCTCTATATCCGGATCTTTTTCTTTTCCTGCCATTCTGGAAAGCTAGCTCCTTCTAGTCTTCCACAACCTTATACAGGCCATTGGAGATTCTGGCTTCTTCGGATAGAAAGGAATGACAACTCTCCTCAAGGTCCTCTTTCCTTACTATGACCCAAAGGATCAAGAGCTTGTCTTGCGCATTCATCCATCTATCAAGCAGTCCTATGACAATTTGTAAAAGACCATCTGGCCCTTCTATCTCACTCTTTCTATAGTTGACAAGATTATTGAGGAAAGATCCAAAGGCAGCGCTGATTACAAGATGTATTCAAATGCATGGCAAATAGCTTAGGATAACTTAAATAGTCATAGACCCCCAAGCTGGAAATAAAAAGGGGGAGAAGAGTATACAAGAACATGGATCCGAAAAGGGAAAGGAGAAAGGGGGAGCATCCGGAGGGGATGAGAATTAGACCAGCTATTATCTGTACTTGTAAAATTTTGTAATAGATTTTGTAATAGCTAGATTCACTACTATATATTTCTGTAATTTGTAATCTGAACTTCATTGATGTTAACTATTGTTTACAGCAGAAGTATATATAGTGAAAATATCTAATTCTCAAAATATTGCTTCTAAAAGTACAATCTACAATTGTACTAAAACAAACATAGAAGCTAGAATTGAAAAATATTAGGAGAGTTAGGATGCTAGAATTATGGGGAAGTAAAATCTGTAAATTTCTAAGTATCAAGAATCATACTTAGTTCATATATACTCCATTCCCTTGTGCTTAGTTTTTGTTTCCATCAAATATGGGAGATTGTTAGGAAACTATGATCCGGACTACAAATTAAACTAAATTATTCGGATCAGTTTGAAAGAAACAAAAACTTAAAAATATGTATATCCCAAATCTAAATGGAAACATCCGGACATAGATCCAGCTACAAGGCTATCCATTGAAGATATCAAATACTTAAGCACATGGAATCATCAAAATAAAGGTTGGAAAGGAAACAAGCTTTAAACCCTTAAGAATAACATCCGGAAGAACTGATTGCTATATCCAGAAGAAGGCAAACCTAGAGAATATGAGTCTAACGACATCCAGGAGACTCATACTTGAAGATAATGGGAAAAGTTTCAAAGATAACTACCTTTTAGTCTATAAAGTCAAAGATCCTTTCCCCTAGACAAAGATAAAATGACAGCTTGCATTTTTCAGAGAAAGGATAAAAGGACTGACACTAGATTGAAAAAGCTAACAACCTTTTTTACCTAGACCAATAAGGAGATGCGTGGAGCTTACACAAAAAATTTAATGGTGTAAAAGTTGGTGCATCACAAAAAGCCAAGTAAAACAATCAATACCAACTTTTCAGCATCAATCCCTAGAGTTCAAACGGGTCAAATTACAGTCTAACAGATTGATCAACGGTTTTGGAAGCCCATCTATAACCTGATCAAGGGTGAAGATTTATTACAAGTTAAAGAACCCACAACGGCTACATTTATGATGGAAGCCTATAAAAGGGAAGCTTCACCAAATGAGAAGGTTGGCTGTTTGATTAAAAAAAAAGTAATAAAAAGCACAAGCATTCAATCAGATTCAATCCCCCCAAGAATCAATTAATTCTAAATCTGTTGTAAGGGTTCCTAAGTGAACTATAAACTTAAGAAAATCCAAAAACCAAAACCTTTGTGAAAATAAGAGTGTAAGGATCTCTAACTTGGGTGAGTTAGGAGATTGGGATACAACTTAAAGTTGGTGCTTTGAGTGGGAACTCCCTGTAGGACTCAACTTAGATTTGGGGTAGAAGTCTAAGTGGTATATCCTACTAAAGACTAAAGGACTCAACTAGGAGTTGGTGCTTCTAGTGGTATATCTTACATCCAGAAGGGGTTACCATCCGAAGATAAATTGTAAGGCTTGATTCCTACTAGTTGGAAAGGAATCCACTAGTTGAAAAACTCGGAGGAAGGAAACTCCAGAGACTGGAATAGGTGGGGCCGAACTGGGATAAAAACCTTCTGTGTTTGATTTCTCTAACTTTTATTATTTGCATTATATTGTCATAACTACATCATCCAGTTCATAATCAAGCACGCTACAGTAAGACTTTTTTAAGTCTTTATATTCCTCAAAAAAGGGTCATTCACCCCCCTTTGACCTTATAAAGACTCTCATAGGGACCAACAGTACTTGTTAGCTCATTGCAAGCACATGAGGAAAGGCTGAATAGACAGAAAGAGGAGTCTATTGAACAAGTCTTGGCAGCAAAGGCTTCATTCAAAGGAGAAAGTAGCCGAGATCCTACTCATTATAGACGAGGACGTTGTAAAAGCCATGGAGGAAATGGTAGAGGAAGAGGACATGGAAGAAATCAACAATTTGGAAGAAATGATGAAAGTAATCAGTCTATAAGAGGCAAAGGATGTGGACATGGACAAGGAAGAGGAAATTGGAGGCAAAATGATGGATGTGACAAGTCCAATATCCAATTCTCCAATTGCTCTAGATTTAGACACTATACAGCAGAATGTCAAAGCCGACCGAACCAAGCAGAAGAGACAGCCAACAACATCCAAGTAGAGGAGATAATCGACAAGGCTTTACTAACCTGTGAAGGTAATCATAGTCAAGAAAATAATATTTAGTATCTTGACAATGGAGCGAGCAATCACATGTGCGGTGATGAAAAGATCTTTGTAGAACTGAACAAATTGTTCTGTGGACATGTCATCTTTGGAGATTCGTTAAAAGTTCCTATTCGAGGAAAAGGAACCATTCAGATTTGTTTAAAGAATGGAGAGCACCAGTTTATCAGTAATGTGTATTATGTTCTAAACATGAAAAGTAACGTTTTAAGTTTGGGATAGCTGTTGGAGAAAAACTACCAAGTTCACATCATGAACCAAAAGTTGGTGTTGTTGAACGAGAAGAAGGAGCTGCTTCCAAGTGTGCCTATGTCTAAAAACTAAATGTTCACTCTCAACATCAAGATGGATGTTGCAAAGTGTTTGGAAGGTTGCGTGAAAGATTCTCATTGGCTTTGGCATTTGAGATTTGGGCATCTCAACTTTGGATGGTTGAAATTGCTAAGCCAGAAGAAGATGGTGCATGGTCTTCCCCCGATTGATAAACCCCATCAGCTTTGTGAAGGATGTCTTGTTGAAAAATAATCCAGAACCAGTTTCCCAAAAGAGTCCATGTTGAGAACAAAGGCGCCTGTTGAACTCATTCATACCAATGTTTGTGGACCAATGACACCAACATCATTGGGAGGCAATAAGTATTTCTTACTATTCATTGATGATTATAGCAGGAAGACATGAGTTTACTTTCTGAATGAGAAGTCAGAAGTTTTCAGAGTTTTCAAGAAGTTCAAGGCATTGGTGGAGAAAGAAAGCGGTTATTACATCAAAGCCATAAGATCCGATAGAGGGAGAGATTTCACATCAAATGAATTCAAAAGATTCTATGAGCATCATGGAATTCATCATTTTTTGTCAGTCCCGAGATCGCCACAACAAAATGGTGTCGTTGAAAGAAAGAATAGAATGGTGATGAATATGATGAGAAGCATGCTAAAGAGCAAGAATATGCTTAAGGAGCTATGGGCAGAAATAGTTGATTGTGCGATCTACATCTTAAACCAGTTCCCGACAACAAGTGTCTCAGATATGACACCCCAAGAAGCATGGAGTGGATGAAAGCCTATATCTCTCATTTTCGTGTTTTTAGGAGTGTTGCATATGTTCATGTTGCTGATGAAGAAAGCTGGAAGAGAAAAGTAAAAAATACTTGTTCGTGGGATACTCAGAATTTTCAAAAGGTTACAAGATGTTCGATCTTGACACGAGAAAGACGATCATCAGTAGGGATGTGACTATTGATGAGGAAGCAGTTTGGGAGTGGAACGATGATAAGAAGAACTATAGTTGTTATCCTTTTACCATGGATGAAAATAAAGATCATGAATCGGAGGAACAAGCTACTACATCAACATCAAGTAGTCCTGTTTTGAATGCATCTATTGGACAAGAAGATGATGAAAGTGAAAGTCCTAGACAAAGGCCAGGAAAACTTCGACAAATTGAAGATCTTTATGACGTCACTAGAGAGCTCGATGAAGAATTAACTCTCTATTGTCATCTCATTGATAGTGAGCCCATTGATGCTGAAGAGGCTATGAAATATGAAAATTCGAGAAAAGTCATGGAAGAGGAGATCAATGCAATTGAGAAGAATGAGACATGGGAGTTTATCAAACTTCCAGCTGATAAAAAGTGCATTGGAGTCAAATGGGTGTTCAAGGCAAAGAAGGATGCAAATGGAAAAATCATTCGACACAAAGCAAGGATCGTTGCAAAGGGCTATAGTAGAAAACCCAGTATTGACTATGATGAAGTGTTCGCACCAGTCGCAAGAATGGAGACCATCAAACTGGTAATCTCAGTTGCTATTCCAATTGGATGGAAGATCCATCAAATGAATGTCAAGCCAGCATTTTCAAATGGCTACTTGGAGGAAGAGATCTATATTCAACAACCGCATGGTTATATTATCAAAGGTCATGAATAAGATATTGTACGGACTCAAGCAAGCACCGAGAGCTTGGAATAGTCGTATCGATATACCGAGAATTAAGCTTTAAGGGGAGTGTTGAAATGCTTAAGCTTAAATAAAAGATGAGGATAATTGAAATGCTTGTTCCACATTCCAAGCATAATCTAATTAGAATAATACTTGATCCTCACTCCAAGTATTATTCTAATTAGTTAAAGTCTTCCTCCCCACTCCAAGTTTCTTCCTACTCACTCAAAGAAATAATAAATGCATTTCTTTTTACTTTCATTTAGTGAAGCCTATAAATAGTACTTTGATTTGTCATTTGTAATCATTCCAAAAAATAAAAAAAATAAAATAAAATCATTTCTTCCATCTAATAAAAAGGGAGTTCTATACAAAGTGTGAGTGAGAGCAACTGTTATGAATTAAGAGTGTTCTTTATTCTATTAATATTCCATAATTCCTCTACATTTCTCCAACACCTATTTATAGCACAACTGGAATTTATTGATTATTATTGTTTAATGTTGTGACGCTTGGGAATATTGTTGGTTTTATGCTCCTATGCGAATTGGGATGAAGGAACTTATCCACTTTGTCACCAATTTCCTGCACAAATCCACTTCTATGAGTGTCAAATTCTTGAATTTTGTGATCTTGTAGACATATGGATTTGGATTTCAATTGAAAAATCTATGATTTAAATCAGAAAATTTCTCAAATTGGAGCTTCGAGCAAATCGAAGAATTATCCGGTTTGATTTTTGGCTTTATGTTGGATTTGAATGTCTGGTGTTCTTCCATTATCTCCGGTTGAGAAGTGGGTCTCTCAAGAGAGAAACGATTTTGATAGTTGCTATGTCCAGACATTGCCAGTTGATGTCGAGAATATTGATCGGAGAAGACGGAGATAATGAGTGAGAGAAAATGGAATTGCAAAAATTACAAAAGAAACATTTTTTTAATTTTTTTATTATTTATTCTGTAAAAACTTATTCACTCTCCTCACTTTTAAACATTTGCCATGTCATCCTCTACTGTCAGTATGAAAGGATAAGGAGGTGCACTTTAAATAAATTTTAGAGGTTATTTAAGACACTTGAAAGTTCAAGGGATAAATAAGTGTTTTAAAATAAATTCAGAGGTATTTTAATATATCAAACCTTAATTATATATATATATATATAGAAGTAAACGACTACTTTACCTCTAAAAATAAAAATAAAATATTAAATATTCATAAAATATTTAATTAGAACCGGGCATTCAAGTAAATATTTTATTAGAATAGGGGATTCAGATGTCTAAATATTTGATGGTATTATTAGTAATAAAAAATTGAAATAAAATTTAAAGGTCATTATCCCTTTCAATTAAATATATTTTTTTAAATAATTAAATAAAATATAATTTAATATATGATATAGTATGTAATTTTTTATTTTTATTATATATAATATATAAAATAAATTTATTATTAATATACTTATTAAAAATAATCTATTTATATAATACTAGTAGTAATAATAATAATAACAACAGTAAAATTAGTTCTCCCAACAGACGAATTAAAAATTGCAAAGTGATATATATATAGTTATTATTTGGTCCACCATTTGGATCTGTTATTATTTAATGAAATAATAATAAAAAAAGGTGATTTGGTTACTACATTTCATTACTTGCAGTGTACGGATAGCAGCTCATCATGCCTGTTATTTAATGATTAAATGTATAATATGTTGTTCTTTTGTACAATAAGGGAGTTTTGGTAGATTGTTCGTACATTCTTTTAAATAATAATATTTAGTGGATTGTTTTATTAAAACCAAGAGGGTGAGTTTATTAGGGTTATTTGGAGAACAAGTCACCGGAAATGATTTTATTTTGAAAATAGGTGCATTATCTTTCATGTGAGAATATAATAATATGTTCAAACTATGTATTGAAAATGGGCACATGCAATGTGATATGTAATTTGTTTCATCCCCAAAATGGTCATATGTATGTTTGTTGTCATCACGAAATCCGATTTTTACTAATTTATTTGATCAAAATAATAAGATTACGAGTACTGTCTCCTGATTATATAATTAGGTAAATTTATGTAAATAATGCTAGAAATCTTACATCTTAACTTTTAATGATTATTGCATGTTAATTGAGATGTAACGAATCCTCAAATGAGATTAAAAATTTATATTGGCTATGAAATCACTTTTTCAAAATTAGGGGGAGAGAGTAAGAAACAATTTTGAAAAAATCAATCATATAAAATGCGTTATCTTTATATCAAATGGATCTTTGATTAAAGGGATCTTAAACTGGAAGTTCAAAAGAAAATCCGTCTTCAAAATTTAGCAAATCAGTTTACAGATGCACTTGCTAAACGAGTAACAAAGTCGCATATACTAGTAGTAAATGCGCCAATTCGAATTGAAGTTCCAGAAGAACAATATAGCGCTACACGTCAGAAGTGTGGACGACCAATTGGTTCAAAGGATAAAAATCCAAGAAAAAAATTGTCGACAATAATAATAAGAGTACTAATGTAAATACAGTTCTTGAAGAAGTACAAGTACTAGAAGTGCTAGCACTTGAAGTCCAGGCACCCGAAGTGCAAGTACTCGAAGTGCAAGCACCCGAAGTGCAAGCACGTGAAGTGCATACACCTGAAGTTGTTGGAAATACACTTCCTGTTGGAAACTGATAGTCACTTTGAACATGTGTAACAAGCATGACGGAAATTCAAAATTTTGTCCCTTGTCCCTTGTCCCAGGAACTCCTATTAGTTGCATATAAATTAATTAAAGCCTTAACTAAATAAATTCTTTACTTAGATTAGCATGCATAGACTAGGCATACCATAATTCTAAATTGTATCCTAGCATAAATATTTTATATTGAACATGTTATAACTCTAAGTTATAATTTAAATATAAAATAAATTAAGCATGCATAATAACCTAAGCATAATAATTATTAAGTCTTAAAAAGCTTAATAAAAGGACTTAATAATTAAAAGAGAATTAGAGGACTTACCAGTTGAAGCGTGCTTTAACAGAACCTTCTTACAAAAGCCTCCAAGTATAGGATAGCCTCTATGAGTATCCAAACGAACCCACCAACCAAGACCTTCCAATGAGGAAGAATCGCTGAGTTTTGAGTAGCTGCTAGACCACTCCAAAATCCACCCGAAGTATTAACCAAAGGGACTCCTTAATTTTGTCTTTTAAGTTGACATTGAGAAAACATGTTAGACTCTCAAGTCAGAGCTCATAGAAAGATATGGTGGAAGAAATGAAAAAGAGGGGCTAGCTTTATATAGGGGAAGCAAAGGCTCCCCGAATTGAATGCGGATTTAATGCGAGTTAAATGCGAGATTAAATGCGGATTTAATGCGAAATTAAGTGCGGGATTAAATGCGGATTAAATACGAATTTAATATGAGATTAAATTTAATCCTCCGTTCTTTTAATTTATTTTATGTCCTTAATAAAGTTAGTTACCGGTCAAAATAAGTATTTGGCTTAACCATAAAATGATTTAATCAATTTAATCAACACTTTAATTTATTTATGACCTTAATAAAATTAGTTACTGGTTAAAATAAATTTCTGGCTTAACCATAAAATGATCTAATCATTTAATCAACGCTTTAATTTATTTATGACCATAGTAAAATTAGTTACTGGTCAAAATAAATTCCTGACTTAATCATAAAATGATCTAATCATTTTAATCAACACTTTAATTTATTTATGACCCTAATAAAATTAGTTACCGGTCAATAAATAAAATCTATGGTCTAACTAGGTAATAGTTCAACCATCCCTTTAATATTTTCGTAATAGATTAAGTCTATTAATTCTTTACTCAGTCCGATGAAAGTTCAATTCGTGTGACCTTATAGGATCCCGTAGTATTGAGCTGTTAAGGTTTGACCAGTCTTTGTTCTATAGGAACTATTGGCTCGAGGTTCTAAACTGTGAATATAACTCGATTACCTTAAACGACTGTAGTACACCTCTAGCAAGGGTCCACCATCCTCCATTACTCGGAGCGTCATTTGTGCTTATGACTTAATCTTGTTTAATGCAATAGTTGCCCAATGCGATGAAATCCTTCCATTCTTTAATCTTAGTACCATCTGGTTTGTTGGGTTTGATTAAAGTGTTAACCCACCAATAGCGAGGTTGCTCCAAGCTATCCCAGTTATTTGCTTGTTACCGAAGTATATTACTTTTTGCCATAATGTGTTTGACTAGAAACTATTTCTATCAATCACATACTCTAATCAGAGGTTTATAGTAATCATCACTTCAACAAGCGGCCAGGTAAAAACTCCTTAATATATCCGGAGCAATGGATTCTTTCCAACTACATAGCTTACCAACGTGTTGTCATCACTATACCCATAATCACCCGTGGCACCCTAAATTAATGAGTGAATAGGAATGGCCCAAAGTATAGCAATAGTGCCACACAAGGTAACTAATATCTCAAGTGTGAGGATATTTGCAAAGCTACTGCATGAAGATAACACTAACACATTGACATATATACCAAGTGTTTATCTTACTGCGGTCTCCAATATATCTTCCAGATATATCCATGTGTCAAACTCAAGGCACCACCTTAAGTCTTAGGAGGTTAACTGCTTGGATCCTTTTCAAGAGAGTTGACCACATTCTAGTCTTGCTACTCCATCAATATCCTTTCTTGGTGAAACTATGACTATGGATAATTTAGACATAATCATAATTGCACATGAAGTAGGTCTCACTACACATAGTCCCACTATAATATCTCTCACTTAATGCTATGTATTATGTCAAGGACCTTTGTATAAAGATATCAATGAATATATTTAACCAGTTACAATATATATGAACACATCGATATAAACAAAAGATTAAATGCCTTTATCAATTAAACAAATTGTTCGTACCAATACATAATTAAGATATATTGTCCTAATTGTCTTAAGGGCATACATCATATCTAACACTTCCTACAGAAGTAAAAGCACCAGAGATGCAAACACCTGAAGTTGTTCAAATAATTTATATTAGTACTGAGAAAAGAAGGAATAGAAATAACACGATCGTTGAACATATTTTTGCATATAATGTTGCAACGGATATGAAAAATGAAAATATAGATCATAAACCACAGTCTATTAAAGAATGCCAAACCAGAAGTAATTGGCAAATATGGTAAGATACGATTCAAGCATAACTGAATTTTCTTGAAAAACTCAAATTTTTCAGACCTGTAGTTCGAACACCTGAAGGTATAAAACCCGTGGGATATAAATGGGTATTTTGTAAAATGAGAAAAAAGAATTTGTGAGATATAAAGCGAGGCTTGTCGCTCAAGGTTTCTCCCAAAGGCACATGATTGACTACGAAGAAATAATTCACTCGTAATGGATGCAACAATGTTTCGCTATCTTATTAGGTGATGCAAGAAAATTTAAATATGCACTTAATGGATGTTGTGACAGCTTACCTATATGGTTCGCTCGATAATGGCATTTTAATTAAAATCGCTGAAGGATTAAAGTTGCGAGAAAGATATGGCAAGAGAGAACTTTATTCAATAAAATTACTGTGAGCACGGGATTTTGCAGTCCCTCTCGCGAGACGATGATGACGTGTACCCGATTTCAATACCTCAAAATAAAAGTTCTCTTCAGAATTTTTATTACCAAAATAATATTCCTTGTGAATTTTATAATTGGTAGAATCCAGTTCGGCGTGGCCGATAACGCGTTCGGTAGGAGCTTGAACCGATGATTTACACCCAAATTAAATAATACCCATTAAAATATAATTAAAATTCAAAAAGATACCTTTCCACCCACTAATAAACCACTTTTCCCGACTTTTTAGGCTTTTTGACCCGTTGGTTGTCGGTATGCTGGAGAATGATGTCGCCACCGACATCATTCATGCCGCCGGCGGCATCACCATACCGCCGGCGACATGGCACAAAATGGGTCCTCCACAGACAGCCTTTCGGCCACTTTCGGCTGAATAAGTCAAAAAGGTCTCAAAAATACCCCAATTTGCCTATAAAAGGCACCCAAAAACTGCAATTGGAGGGGGGGACTGAAATTATAGAGGGAAGGAGCTAAAATTGGGCAATTAAGAGGTTGAAATCGAGATAATAGATTTTAGTGAGATAAGAACTAGAAAAGGCAGGAAAAAGGATTCTAATCCATTTTTCCTGATTTTTCTTCTTCGAACTCTCTGATTGTGAGCTTAAACCAGTGGGTCTTTGGGTTAAATCAACTGGATAGAATTTAGAGACCTAAAACCTTTAAATTAACAATCAAATTATCGTTGCAAGCTCCCTGGAGGTGTTATTGTTCAGTTCACGAAGAGTTGGATTCACTACCCCGAGGTGAAAATCCTGAGTCCCATAGCTCTTTGGCATTATTATTATTGTTTTGCACTTTTTTTTGTTGATTTGTGTTCGCTTTAAGTTTTCAGTCATTTTGACTGCAAACCGCTGCTGCTGCTAGGAATTGAAGTCGCCGGAGACATGTGATGTTGCCGGCTGTATCACCCATGTCGCGAGAGACATCGTTGGTACCGCCGTTAGCATCACATTCCCCGGAGACCTCGCTTTCTCGCGGAACCCTTTCTTTACGGTATTCAGAAAGCCCTGTGCCCATCTGCATGCTGATGTCGCCCGTGACATAGTTGATGTCGCCGACGGCATCATCCATGCCGCCAGCGACATCAACTATGTCGTCGGCGACATCAGATGCCATCGGCAGTATAGCTTTCTGGATAGCAGTATTGTTTTCGTTTGTTTCCAAATTAGTTTATTTTCTGAAGCTAGGACCCATAGTGTAACGATGGAGGTTCGAGACCTCCTGAAAACAGACCCGCCCCGCGACGAGTGGTATATTCACTTGTAATCCGATTAAAGCAACGATCGAATCTGAAATTTGGATAAAAATGGAATTTCCCCTCAAACGCCATTCGAACCTCATGTTATCCATTCAATCGGGCTTCATGATATTGTCAATAAAATATGCCATATTCGTGTCAACCATCCTTTGCAGGTAGGTGTATATCGGACATTCGGGTATTTTATTTGTTACGTAGAAAATGTACAGGACTTGAAAACCTTGTAATAATTCTACTTTCCGCACTTACTTTTCTTTTACGTTTGTAAATATTTTATTTATCGCTTCAATTGCTTGATAAATGCGAAAACCACAAAATAACTGAAAATACAAATAAATAGGGTGGATTAAACCGATTAAGAAAGAATGAAGTATCCTAACTTGGCCTAATGAAAAGTAGATAACATCATCCGAACTTGGAATCTCTACTTAAGGTATGGTCCAACCACCCGGTGGGAAAATCGTACCGAAAATTTCCCGGTTGAGCTGAACCGGGTGGCGACTCTATTCTAAGTACGGGGTTTTGATCTCGTATCTTTTAAGCATTACAATATGCAAAATCATTTTCTTTTCAACCACATCACACTCATCTCCCTGACATACCAAAAAACGGGCCGCCCGACCCAGTCCGGCCCCGTGCTGCAGCCGCGCGAACAGTTGTCCGCTCACAGTGGCGACTCTGCTGGGGAACATTCTTTAAACTTGAATCTTCTTTCATAGTTTAAAAGATTTTGATGATGTATTGAAATCATTGGCCAAATTAAAACTTCATTCTTTTCTTATGACGTCTTGTCCTCACGCGTGTAGATAGTTTGGTAATTTTAGGTACCCAACTTCACCCGAGAAGCTCACAAAGTGTCACTCATGCCCTGTTGGAATTGAGGATGCCTAGTGGGTGGATCACTCGTTTTAACCAACACGTAAACTCCTATGACCACGCCCATTCGGGTAGTGATTGAGTAAACGTGGAATCAAGGTAAACGGGAACCTTCTACATCAACAACCCTATACCAAAGCCGCGTTAGAAAAAAGCCTTACCACATCATTCCCCTTAGGATTACCGAAAACGAATAAAATAATTAGGACGCGCTACTTTTGCCATTACCGGTGAAGCAGCCAAACTCCATCCTACCAAAGAGGCGTTACGCGGAACAGGGCCGATTCGCATGCTATGTGCTTTATAATCATACACCCCCATGCATCGGCTTTAAGAGCCAAAAATAAATCAACTTACGCTTATCACTTCCACCCATGGAAGAGGTTTAACAACATACATAGGACTTCTCTTATACCTCTATTATGTCACCACATATTGCTATGTAAGACGTGAGATACGAACATCCCATGTATGTTGAAGGGATAATCCATCACATTAACTAACCACATCTATGTACAGCCATACATATCACACACCACTTCAAAAAAAAAATATACATACATATCATCCATACCATTTACAACCCATTCATGGTCTGATCCGCGACTCGTGATCCTAAGCAGCCTTCTGAACCGAGACCTTCACAACCAGCCATGTTTCTTCCCCATGATGACAACCGTACCTCATCCAGAGGACAAGCTAGCCTTCCCTCCACCGTAGGGGCAACAGCTCACCCGCCGTCTCTTGGATCGGAGATCACCGCTACTATCATTCAGTTTCTGAACTCCGATCAGTTTAGAAACATCATTCAGGAGATAGTGTATGTATCCGTCAAGAAGGTCCTAGAAAGACAGGATTTCGACCAGGTCATGCGATCTCCGGGCATGACACCTGATGGCGATGCACTCTGGCAATCACCGCCAACCGCTTACCCTGGACAAAGAGAAGGAGCCCATAGTCCAATTCTTCCACCATTATTTAACACTTTACCACCAACTTTGGTCACCCCATCACAATTTAAAATCCCCGCTGCCCCGATGCTTCCTCAATTCGACCAAGTCATGCAACACAAAGTTGAAGACTTCTCACGTCAATTGATGATAATAGATTGCTATCAGAAAGAGGGAAGGGTCCAATCAGAGAAAGACCAGTTCTTTCAAAACACTGAATCACCCACACCCCCACCTCAAATCATGGTGGACCAAGAGACCTATCAGAAGTCAGCACCAGTTGCCATTATTCAGCCAAACGACGGTCTTAAGTATAGAACCAATCCGTGGAAACTGCCACTTAATGTAATCTTCACCGGGTTGAAGGAAGCTGGGATTCTTAAACCTCTTCACGAATTCAATCCCCCCATGAGAGAAGAAGGAAAAGGCTTTTGCAGATATCACATGTTGTCGGGTCATAACACCAACCAGTGCAAAGCTTTGGTCTGTACCATCCAACGACTGGTGGATGAAAAGAAGATTACCGACCCTGAAAGGGCATCCTACCCCTTACCAGAGTCTGGCAACCAGACACGGACGATTAATCCCGGCTTTTCCAAACAACGGAAAGCTCCTCAAGATCTCATCAAGGCCGTCTACTCAAATGGTGGGGGAAAATCGCGCTCTGACGGTGAGGACGAAGAATCCCGATTTGCAATCCTTAGAGTTCAGACCTTTTAGCTCCATAAGCCACTTCCATTTTTCTTACTTATGTTGTGTCTGTATCCTTTGATCGGCATCTTCATATGAGCATACGTACGATGCTTTCTGTGTTTAAGATATTTTTATTAAATGGAATTAAATTGAGTACATTATGTGGTAATCAAATCCAATAATTTAAACCCTGTCAAACACATGAGGGATAATAAAGTGCTTAAAGACCATGATAATGCTTTTGCTCAGTACAATAATTGGATTGTTGAAACGCCATGGGTCCCTTCTAGAATTGACTCAACGGCCCTACAACGGTACACCTTCAAGCCACCAAAGAAGTATCAATCGGTCCCTCGAAATAGAGAATCAAGGCTTACACCCAACGGAGCCCAACCTCCATTAAATAAACATCGTAGCCAAAATCTCATACCAACATCACCACCAAGAACACGACAAAATTCGAAGAGAAACACATCTTCACCCGGTACAAATCTACCCCATTTAGCCCTTCGACTACCAAAGGTCAGGAGGCAACCACTTCCTAGAACACCAAGTCTAAAGGCAAGCACCTTCATCCCACAAGCCACAAAGACGATCACGCAACCAATGTCGTAATCGGCTTATCAAATGAACCAACTAGGCAAACAACCACTACAAAGTCACCAAACAAAAGGTCCTTAAGCCGAACATCACTTGTTCACAACCCATCACCCCTAATACAGAATACGAGTTCAGGCCTAAACAAGAAGGGCTCTGCAGACCATGAATTGAAGGACTAATAAAAATAGCGATTAGGACGACAATCAAACCAATCGATGAAGCTTTGGAGTAAGCACCAAAAACTCCCGCAAACTAAACGGCTTACAATAAGGTCAGCCAAAAACTCCCGACGTAACTTTGAAGGTCAGAATGAACTGGGTGATCCAGGCGAAAATCGAACGGGCACCAAGGAACTTGGAGAATCTGTAAAAGCACAACTATGCGCACAATAGCAAATCAGATACCCTATGCCCTTTCTAAGAGTCATAGACCCAGCACTAAAAAGTTTGAGACCTTCCGGTACTAAGGTTAAGTTCAGATCGGATTGAAGAGACCATCATATGATTGGAAATGGCACCAAATAAGCAAGGCTGTTAGAAGTCATGAGCGTAGACAAGAAGCGAGTTCATCGATCTAGTCGACCAAGACAAGCTTAAGCATTATCAGGTCTAAACAAAAGAAATAAATCAGAAAAAGCGGCACACTAAAAAAAATATACAATAATTGCCCGCCTGTCGGTCTTCTACTGACTGGGCAAAAATTAGGGTTACACCCGACGGTCGGTACCCTGCAAACTGGCTGTACAAAAATTAGGGGATAAGTCAATAACGCCTGTTGAACTGAAAACCCGAAAAGGGCGGTTCAGACGAAAATTAGGGCACGAGAGAAAAATAATAAGATGTTAACTTGAAAACCTGTAAAGGCTGGTTAACACCAGGGGTCCCATTAATGGAAATGATTGCCAACATCTTGTACTCAAATTAAATTCACTCGATAAAAGGGTCTTTCATATTGGAACATCTGTGCTTGTGATTATGTGAATGCCTGGCGATCGAAGGATGGAAACATCACAAGTAAGCTTAATTGAAGACACTATGTGCTCAAAGGTCGGAATAAATCTGTTAGGGCGAAAACCCGAAAGGATAGTCCATGCAAACCATGGGGTCAAATTGGGGCCTAAAATCTGTGTTCCCCAGGCTCTGCAGAAAACCCCACAGCTTTTGATTATGGGTTGCCATGATGAAAACGGCCGGAATGGTTGAAAAAAGGTTGCTGGAAGATTGAAGCCGCCTGCGATGAGAGTGATATCGCCGGCGATATCATGATACCGCCTGCGATGTAATTAATGTCGCCGGTGATATAGGATTGATTTGGGCGACTTGGATGATGCCGCCGGCGGCATGGAGTAACTTTCTGGGCGGCATCAGAAGCATTTCTGCCATTTCAGACCTGTACAAAAACTGTAAACAATCCTATGCTACATTTCCAATGACTTGTCAAACAGCAATTCATTTTTATATTCAAAATAAAAGCCCGAAGGCGCAAATTGCTCAAATTGTACCAAATCATCTAGCCCATGACAAAATCAAATTATCGAAACCCCAATGTATCGGAGGTACAAACAAGAACTCAAAGGCAAAACAAAAACGAAAAGTAAAACTAAGCATGTCCACCACTACCGGCTGGACGGGATGAAACGTCATCAGGACTTGCGAGCCAATCATCAACATCGTCTTCCTCTCTTCCCTCCGTCGTGGGAACACTACTGGACTCCTCAGCCGCGGTGAACGCACGTCGGCCGGCAGACTTCTTGACCCCCCTACGACTGGTACCCCCAGGGTGCGCAAGGTCCAGGTTTCGTTTACTTCTCTATTCTTGGGCGGTGGCCGCCAACTGACCCTCGAGATCGCTCACGCGGCGCTGTAAAACTGTAGTCTCCTCCTCATACCGCCGCCGGGCTGCGTCAGCATCAGACAAGGAAAGGGCTAAAAAATCCTGCGAACCGGAGAAAATATCAGCCTTGCATGTCATGCATAACATCCATACATATATCCCATCTTAACATGTGCATAAAATACCTGAACGAGAAGCGATTGCCCAATAAGGGTATCCCGGAGAACAAAAATGCTCTCCGCGAGTTGCTCCACATGACTCCGCGCCACCTAGCAAATCCAAAAACAAAATCCTTAGACACCCGAATCTAAGACTTAATAAGAAAATAATTATTAGGTCTTACGTAGGTTGTATTTTCAGGCATAAAAATCGGGGCTTGCCGGCTCGAGCCAACATTCCTATGAGAGAATTCGCCTCGGGAGTTCATCAATAGGAAAGTGGTTTCCAACGGATTGACCAATCTCCCCTCCACGAAGGTCAGGCCCTCCGGCGCGCCATAATGTCGGGTCCCACTTTGGTTATCCCGGCCCCTCTTTCTCGCAGGTTTCCTGCAAAACGTGAAAGTCACATGTCAACAACATCCCTAAACGACTTCAAAATCATACACACAAGCATGATCATACCTCGAAAGAATGTTGCTCCCCCTGGGACGTCGGCACACTCCCGCCAGCTACACCCGCACCTACCTCATCCTCCCCCTCAGAATCGACCGCAACATCCCCTTCCAGCGCTTCATCCTCGTCATCATCCTCCTCCTCAACGTCCACAACGCTTTTTAGGCGCCTCTTTTCGTCCTCCAATCGTTGCTCGTTGTGATACTCAATTGTATCATTGCCGTGGATGTGAGGACACACAGGGAGTAGGCGCTGAAAAAGCTGCTCGTAAAGGCTAGGAACGCTAGGGATCACTCGGCCATTCCCTTCAATATAATCAGCTTTGTCGGCCTCGACAGAAATCACCAAATGAGGCCACCACAAGTCCCTCGGAGGATCGGCAGGCACCGATCTAGCAGCAACCGGAAGGGACCTCCAGCCTCGGACGCGCTCGCCCAAATACCACTACTGGGACAGGGGGCACTCGATCACAAACCGGCGGTCATCCACCTCCCTCCGGACCCGTGCAACCTCAGCCAAGTTCTCCACCCCATCAAACGGGTCCAAGACGAGCTACATCAAAACAACCAACATAAGTCCATAGACCAAATAAATAAATAAATAAATTAAAAAAAAAATTTTGCATACCGAACTCAATCGCACGCTCCTTAGGACCTCCCTATACTGCGTAGGGTACTTGGCCTTCCCGCCGATACCCCCGCACCAGCGAGCAAGGAAATGAGAGCCCGGCGGCACAACCTTCTTAAACTCCACTGGTGGGAGGATCTGATGCTCAAAGGCCCAGGCCTGCACAAATGACGACTGATCAATTCAAGGGACGTCATGCAATAAATAGGAATGCATGTTATCGAGGGAAATGTTTCAAGAAAATCTATACCTGGAGTAGCAGGTGGCAAAGGCGAAGGGCTTTCTCCTTCTTTCGGGCTCCCACATCCAGCCCGTGGTACAACTGGGCCAAGATAGCCCTCGGCCAATTCTTCCTCCTGATTCCCGACACATCTTCCACTGCAGTTATAAGCATATAGTTGATCTTACTCCCCGAGATTGGGAAGAACAGCACGGTGAGTAGCGAGATCACAAAGGAACGGACACAAGCCTCCCTCTCCTCCTCGGGTACCACATTCACCCGGGTCCAATGATGGTACAACTCACCATAGGACAGCCGCCCAGAGACGGGCTTTAGACCGAACAACTCCTTCACCCGCCTCACCACGGGCCTCTCAACATGGTACTTATCCATGTAGACATCAAAATGTATAACCTCATCCGTCCAAGGAAGGCCGGTCATGGCTACCACATCAGAAGGGGTAATTGTAACTTCCCCAAAGGAGAAATGGAAGGTATGGGTGGTCTCGGACTACCTTTCAGTCAAGGCCGTTACTGAAGAATGAGGAGGCTTAACATGGCATGATCCGGGCCAAATCCCCAAACCCTGTCTCGTCAATTGCAAGCGCAAGCTCGGGATCATTCTCTGAGATGTGGTGCCACCACTCACCAATGGTACCCATCCCCCCTGAGTAAGTCAGTTCGTATGCCTGCAAAATCGAAAACAAAACGGATCAATTCTGTGCATTTCTGTCAAAAAGGCTGCTGATGTCGCCTCTGTTAAAAGCGATATCGCCGGCGACATCAGCCCATACCGCCAGCGGCATGGTTCATGTCGCCGGCGACATCAGCTTAAACAGAAGCGACATCAGACTCCCATAAAGCCTTTGGCAAGGACTGATGTCACCAGTAACAACACTGATGTCGCCAGCAGCATCACTCATGCCGCCAGCGGCATCACCCTACGCGGGCAGAACCAGTTTTCTCCCTAAATCGCACCTATCGTGCCAAAAATCACAATCAATCGAACAACAAGGCAAAAACCGATCCTAAAGCATGCAATATGACTGAGATATTCCACATTTTAAACCCCTATGGTGGCATGTTTTCAAATCTAAAGCAAAATCACATCGAATTCAAAAAGAAGTAATTCGGGTTTTTTATGGGATTACCTGGATATAACAGAGGTGTTTCTCCTTCTCCGGAGTCAGATTGGTGATAGGAGAGTTAATGCCATAGCCATACATTTTGGTCGTCTCCTTCAGGCCGTATGTAATAGGAACAGAAAGGATTTTCAATCCCTCAACAGAAGAATCGGGCAGGCTCTCCCTAGCCTTGGATTTGCCCCTGAGAGCCTTACTAATCCTCTTCATAATTTGAAAAAAGACAAAGTTAGAAATCAAAGAACTTTGGGAGAGAAGAGAGGGGGGATACGGTTTTGTGAAAGAATGGGGAAGAAAAGAGTTCCAATCTCTTTTTAAACTGCCGCACGGAATTCGAGGAGTTTTAATGTATCTGAAACTGTTCCTCCATGACGCCAGCGGTATCAACCCATACCGCCGGCGATATCACTTAGGCCGCCGGCGACATCGCCTCATTTAGTTCAAATTTTAAAATTATCTGACCAGTCAAAGCTGCCACGTGGCATCCATACCACCGGCGACATAAACTCATGCCGCCGGCGATATCAGTCATGCCGCCGGCAAATGTTGCCCCTCCAAACTAGATTTTCAAAACGAGCCCAACCGAAGGGCAATATCTTCAAATGAGCCCAACCGAAGGGCAATCTCTTCAAAATGAGCTCGACCGAAGGGCGACCTCTTCGAAGTGAAAGTCCGACCAAAGGACAATCACTATGCCAAAATACAAAAGCCCAACCGAAGGGCTATCTCTTCATAATGAGCCCGACCGAAGGGCAATCTCTTCAAAACAAGCCCAACCAAAGGGCAATTTCTTCAAACAGCCCAACCGAAGGGCAATCTCTTCAAACAAGCCCAACAGAAGGGCAATCTCTTCAAAATACAAAAGCCCAACCGAAGGGCGATCTCATCAAAATGAGCCCAACCGAAGGGCGATCTCTTTAAAGTGAGCCCGACCGAAGGGCGATCTCTTCAGAACAAGCCCAACCGAAGGGCAATCTCTGCAAAGTGAAAGTCCAACCGAAGGACAATCACTGTACAGAATAAAAGCCCAACCGAAGGGCAATCTCTTCAGAATGAAAGCCCAACCGAAGGGCAATCTTTTCAGAAGGAAAGCCCAATCGAGGGGCAATCTCTTTAGAACGAAAGCCCAATCGAAGGGCAATCACTTCAGAACAAGCCCAACAGAAGGGCAATCTCTTCAAAATACAAAAGCCCAACCGAAGGGCGATCTCATCAAAATGAGCCCAACCAAAGGGCAATCACTTCAGAACAAGCCCGACAGAAGGGCAATCTCTTCAAAATACAAAAGCCCAACCGAAGGGCGATCTCATCAAAATGAGCCCAGCCGAAGGGCGATCTCTTCAAAGTGAGCCCGACCGAAGGGCGGTCACTTCAGAATAAGCCCAACCGAAGGGTAATCTCTGTAAAGTGAAAGTCCAACCGAAGGACAATCACTATACCGAATAAAAGCCCAACCGAAGGGCAATCTCTTCAGAATGAAAGCCCAACCGAAGGGCAATCTTTTCAGAAGGAAAGCCCAACCGAGGGGCAATCTATTTAGAACGAAAGCCCAACCGAAGGTCAATCACTTCAGAACAAGCCCAACAGAAGGGCAATCTCTTCAAAAAATAAGCCCAACAGAAGGGCAATCACTTCAGAACAAGCCCAACAGAAGGGCAATCTCTACAAAGTGAAAGTCCGACCAAAGGACAATCACTATACCAAAATACAAAAGCCCAATCGAAGGGCGATCTCATCAAAACGAGCCCATCCGAAGGGCGATCTCTTCAAAATGAGCCCAACCAAAGGGCGTGCTCATAAAATGAGAGCCCAACCAAAGGGCAATCTCTGCAAAGTGAAAGTCTAACTGAAGGACGATCACTATACCAAACACGAGCCCAACCAAAGGGCAATCTCTTCAAAATGAAAGCCCAACCGAAGGGCAATCTCTTCAGAACAAAAGCCCAACCGAAGGGCAGTCTCTTCAGAACGAAAGCCCAACCGAAGGGCAATCTCTTCAGAACAAAAGCCCAACCGAAGGGCAATCTCTTCAGAATGAAAGCCCAATCGAAGGGCAATCTCTTCAAACAAGCCCAACCGAAGGGCGATCTCATCAAAATGAGCCCAACCGAAGGGCGATCTCATCAAAATGAGCCCGACTAAAGGGCGACCCCTTCAAAGTGAAAGTCCGACCAAAGGACAATCACTATACCAAACGAGAGCCCGACCAAGGGGTAAACCTCTCGATTCAAAGCAGAAGCCCGACCAAGGGGTAAACCTCTCGATTCAAAGTAGAAGCCCGACCAAGGGGTAAACCTCTCGATTCAAAGCAGAAGCCCGATCAAGGGGTAAACCTCTCGATTCAAAGCATAAGCCCGACCAAGGGGTAAACCTCTCTATTCAAAGCAGAAGTCCGACCAAGGGACAAATTCTCTACGAAGCACAAGTCCAACCAAGGGACAAATACTCTTCGAAGCACAAGTCCGACCAAGGGACAATCTACAAAGCACAAGTCTGACCAAGGGACAAATTCTCTATGAAGCACAAGTCCGACCAAGGGATAAATTCTCTTCGAAGCACAAGTCCGACCAAGGGACAATCTACAAAGCACAAGTAAGACCAAGGGACAAATTCTCTTCGAAGCACAAGTCCGACCAAGGGACAATCTATAAAGCACAAGTCCGACCAAGGGACAATCCACAAAGCACAAGTCCGACCAAGGGACAAATTCTCTTCAAAGCACAAGTCCGACCAAGGGACAAATTCTCTTCGAAGCACAAGTCCGACCAAGGGACAATCTACAAAGCACAAGTTCGACCAAGGGACAAATTCTCTTCGAAGCACAAGTCCGACCAAGGGACAATCTACAAAGCACAAGTCCGACCAAGGGACAATCTACAAAGCATAAGTCCGACCAAGGGACAAATTCTCTTCGAAGCACAAGTCCGACCAAGGGACAAATTCTCTTCGAAGCACAAGTCCGACCAAGGGACAATCTACAAAGCACAAGTCCGACCAAGGGACCAACAGACGACAAAGCGTATGTCTGACCAAGGGACAATCTACAAAGAACAAGTCCGACCAAGGGACAATTTCTCCATAAAGAACAAGTCCGACCAAGGGACAATTTCTCTATAAAGCGTAAGTCCGACCAAGGGATGAACAGTCGACAAAGCGTAAGTCCGACTAAGGGACGAATAGTCGACAGAGCGTAAGTCCGGCCAAGGGATAAACAATCGACAGAGCGTAAGTCCGGCCAAGGGATAAACAATCGACAAAACGTATGTCCGACCAAGGGACAAACAAACGACAGAGCGTATGTCCAACCAAGGGACCAACAAACGACAGAGCGTAAGTCCAACCAAGGGGCAAACAAATGATAGAGCGTAAGTCCGACCAAGGGGCAAACAATCGACAGAGCGTAAGTCCGACCAAGGGGCAAACAATCGACAGAGCATAAGTCCGACCAAGGGGCAAACAATCGACAGAGCATAAGTCTGACTAAGGGATAAGCCAGTCATCCTTCAGGTATCATTCCTATCCCTTGCTCTTTCGTGGGATCATACTGACCTGTGTCAGGAGTGATCCCCCGAGGGGCAGCCTGTGAGAACGGGATTTTGCAGTCCCTCTCGCGAGACGATGATGACGTGTACCCGATTTTAATACCTCAAAATAAAAGTTCTCTTCAGAATTTTTATTACCAAAATAATATTCCTTGTGAATTTTATAATTGGTAGAATCCAGTTCGGCGTGGCCGATAACGCGTTCGGTAGGAGCTTGAACTGATGATTTACACCCAAATTAAATAATACCCATTAAAATATAATTAAAATTCAAAAAGATACCTTTTCACCCACTAATAAACCACTTTTCCCGACTTTTTAGGCTTTTTGACCCGTTGGTTGTCGGTATGCTGGAGAATGATGTCGCCACCGACATCATTCATGCCGCCGGCGGCATCACCATACCGCCGGCGACATGGCACAAAATGGGTCCTCCACAGACAGCATTTCGGCCTTTTTCGGGGGAATAAGTCAAAAAGGTCCTCAAAAATACCCCAATTTGCCTATAAAAGGCACCCAAAAACTGCAATTGGAGGGGGGGACTGAAATTATAGAGGGAAGGAGCTAAAATTGGGCAATTAAGAGGTTGAAATCGAGATAATAGATTTTAGTGAGATAAGAACTAGAAAAGGCAGGAAAAAGGATTCTAATCCATTTTTCCGGATTTTTCTTCTTCGAACTCTCTGATTGTGAGCTTAAACCAGTGGATCTTTGGGTTAAATCAACTGGATAGAATTTAGAGACCTAAAACCTTTAAATTAACAATCAAATTATCGTTGCAAGCTCCCCGGAGGTGTTATTGTTCAATTCACGAAGAGTTGGATTCACTACCCCGAGGTGAAAATCCTGAGTCTCATAGCTCTTTGGCATTATTATTATTATTGTTTTGCACTTTTTTTTGTTGATTTGTGTTCGCTTTAAGCTTTCGGTCATTTTGACTGCAAACCGCTGCTGCTGCTAGGAATTGAAGTCGCCGGAGACATGTGATGTTGCCGACTGTATCACCCATATCGCGAGAGACATCGTTGGTACCGCCGTTAGCATCACATTCCCCGGAGACCTCGCTTTCTCGCGGAACCCTTTCTTTACGGTATTCAGAAAGCCCTGTGCCCATCTGCATGCTGATGTCGCCCGTGACATAGTTGATATCGCCGACGGCATCATCCATGCCGCCAGCGACATCAACTATGTCGTCGGCGGCATCAGATGCCATCGGCAGTATGGCTTTCTGGATAGCAGTATTGTTTTCGTTTGTTTCCAAATTAGTTTATTTTCTGAAGCTAGGACCCATAGTGTAACGATGGAGGTTCGAGACCTCCTGAAAACAGACCCGCCCCGCGATGAGTGGTATATTCACTTGTAATCCGATTAAAGCAACGATCGAATCTAAAATTTGGATAAAAATGGAATTTCCCCTCAAACGCCATTCGAACCTCATGTTAGCCATTCAATCGGGCTTCATGATATTGTCAATAAAATATGCCATATTCGTGTCAACCATCCTCTGCAGGTAGGTGTATATCGGACATTCGGGTATTTTATTTGTTACGTAGAAAATGTACAGGACTTGAAAACCTTGTAATAATTCTACTTTCCGCACTTACTTTTCTTTTACGTTTGTAAATATTTTATTTATCGCTTCAATTGCTTGATAAATGCGAAAACCACAAAATAACTGAAAATACAAATAAATAGGGTGGATTAAACCGATTAAGAAAGAATGAAGTATCCTAACTTGGCCTAATGAAAAGTAGATAACATCATCCGAACTTGGAATCTCTACTTAAGGTATGGTCCAACCACCCGGTGGGAAAATCGTACCGAAAATTTCTCGGTTGAGCTGAACCGGGTGGCGACTCTATTCTAAGTACGGGGTTTCGATCTCGTATCTTTTAAGCATTACAATATGCAAAATCATTTTCTTTTCAACCACATCACACTCATCTCCCCGACACACCAAAAAATGGGCCGCCCAACCCGGTCTGGCCCCGCGCCGCAGCCGCGCGAACAGTCGTCCGCTCATAATTACAAAGATCCTTGTATGGATTAAAACAGTTTGGGCGAATGCCTAAGTGAATATTTGTTGAAGGAAGGTTGTAAGAATGATCAAATTTGTCTATATGTTTTCATTAAGAAATTAGGATCTAAATTCACCATTATCTCTATCTATGTTGATGATTTAAATATCATCGGAACTCCAAAAAAGATTCCATAAGCTGTGGATTCTTTAAAGAGAGAATTTAAGATGAAAGATATTGGAAAGACAAAACTCTGTCTTGGTCCACAAATCTATCACCTAGAGAAAGGAATCTTAGTGCATCAATTGAATTACAGATAAAAGATCCTAAATCGTTTTAATATGGACAAGGCACATCCATTAAGTAATCCAATGATTGTACATTCACTTGATGTGAAAAGGGATTTTTTCCGCCCTCGAGAAAATAATGAAGAGATTCTTGGTTATGAAGTATCATATCTTAGTGCAATATGTGCACTAATGTATCTTGCCAATAATATAAGACCTGATATTGCATTCTCAGTCAATTTATTATCAAGATACAGTTCTACAACTACACGTAGGCATTGATTTGAGCTTGTTTTATTCATATGAATCAAAGCCTGAGTTAATTGGACATGCAGATGCGAGTTACTTGTCTGACCCACACAAAGCTCAGTCTCAAACGGGCTATTTAATCACATATGGAAGTACAACTATACCATGGCGATCTACAAAGCAGACTATCACAACTACTTGCTCTAATCATGCTAAATTAATAGCTATTCACGAAGCCAGTCGTGAGTGTGTGTGGCTAAGAGCACTAACGAAGAATATACGGGACGCATGTGGGAAATTGACGGCGAAAGAAAGTCCGACGACAATATTCGAAGATAATGCCACTTGTATAGCCCAGCTGAAGGAAGGTTACATAAAATGAGACAGAATAAAGCATATTTCACCAAAGTTCTTCTTTACTTATGACCTTAAAAAGAATGGTGAAATAACCATTCAACAAATTCGCTCCTACAACAACTTAGCAGATTTATTCACCAAGGCTTTACCATCAGCAACTTTCAAATGGTTGGTTCACAACATCAAACACATGACCTTCAGATCTTCTGTACTCTTGCAAACATAGGGAGTAAACACTGTACTCTTTTTCCATAACCAAGGTTTTTATCCCACTGGGTTTTTCCTTGGAAAGGTTTTTAACAAGGCAGTGTCCCGTTCACAAATGAACATTAAAGGGGGGGTGTTAGAAATGGGTTGATGTCCAATACTTGATTTGATGTTGGGGTTGATTTTGTAAGGGTTAATTTCTTGGTTGATTATCAACTTGGGTGATGAGCAGTGGGTGAGTTATGGATTGACAAATCATTTAGGTTGATTGTCATCTCGCTAGATGAGAATTGGGCGAGTTATGAGTTGGTAATTTGCCTATATATAGATGAATTGTTATTGTAAGAGATATAGAGATTCAATACAATTACACTCCCTCTATTACTTTGCTCTACCATTATTATATTATCAGTATAAGTCGATATTTTATAGTTTATTTCTAACAATGCCAAGTGACTACTTCCTACCCTCATTAGTGACTATTGTTACAATAGTACTAAAATTATTGTTATTCACTATTTTCCTTTGTAAATAACGATGGTTACTATGATAGCAATCAAACGATTATATTTGTTATTACAAATTAGTGCAAAGATGATAATGCTATGCGATTGGGCTTCAAGTAACTATTTCTATTTTATTCAAATTAAAATAGATACCTATAAGTATTAATATACAACATTAAGTTATTTCTTCGTACATACTATATTTTTCATTCATACTATTTCCAAAATAACTCCACCTTTGTGTTCTTATACATTGTCGGTCCTCTCTTTAATTCATGGTTGATACTTAAAAAGTTGAGTTTTTCATTTAACCAACTGGAAGTTGATATAATTGTGGACTATACGATCAAGTAAAAATAAGAGTACTTTTTTTTTATCAAAATTAATGTATAATTTTATCCATCCATTCAACTATTTTGCAATCAAGGTTCCAACCAACTCAAATGATTAAAAAAACTCAATTGGAGGGAGGAAATTTTATGGTATCCGGTATTTAGTGCCCTTACCATTAAATCATAGACATATATCCATTTATTATTACTATAATATTAAAGGTGAACAGGTGTCATTCATCGAACAATAAAAATATTAAATACCGGTTACCATATAAAAAAATGCAGTGGGATACAAAACTCTAATGGCCGGTCAAAATCAAAGTACAAGTTTTCGAAAAACGAAACTTGAATTTTCAAAAGAAGCACGTGACAGCAGCCACATTTTAATACTCCTCTAGTAATACTAATATATATATATATATATATATATATATATATATATATATTCTATGGACACATGCTCATTACGTGTCCACTACTTTTTAGTGATGAGCATCAACCAAAGGCATTTTGTAACCTACCAAAGATATTTTCCAATATCAATCAAGGTGAATTGGAAAACCAATGTATGCTTCAAACTCAAGCTGAAGTTAATTTGAAATAGATTTCATGTGATATAACCGTTCCAATGAGAAAGAGCTTGAGTTTCGAAAATTTAGATTTGAATTTAAAGACCAATTCAGAAAAGGAGCTAAGCTTTAATGTTAACAAGGAATCGAAATTGAAACTTACAAAGCTAATAGTCCATCAACTCCCTTTTCAAAAGAGGTTGTCAAAAACCAAGAAAGAAAAGGAAGATGGTGAACTAAAGATTATTGAGATAAATGATTCATTCCTTGATTACTTTGATATGATTGATAATATTGCGAATGATACATTGCTTATTCTTTTGGGGATAATTTTACTTGATGATATTTATTTCTCTGATCTTTTGTTGAGTATTGAGCTGAAGGAAACTATCAAAGGATTGGGCATTGATGAACTTGGCTCGATAAATTACCATGGGACACCGGTTGAACGAAGTCTACGCCGGGCTAAACGACGTTAAACAAAAGCGCTTTTTGGGAGGCAACCCAAAATTTTATTTTTGCTTTCATTTTTTTTTTTTAGTTTAATAGTTTTTTTTGTTTGTTTGAAAGGGTATAGGTGTAAAATTTCAGTTGTCTTCAGGCTTGGTTTCACTCTCATCTCCACCATTAGTTAGCTTTTTCAGCCCAAACAGTAGCACCCATAAGCTGTCTCGTCGCACCTCCCTCGATTCTAGGTATATTCTTTTCTTGTCCTTCGCTTTTCACTTTCCGTTTTGACATAAATGAGGACATTTCTGGTTTTAAGTGTGGGGGAGGGGATTTTAATATCTTTTGAAGGTTCTCAACAAAAACTTTGCTGTCTTGGTAGCACTTTTTGCCATATTAACACCAATTGGCCACCTTGGTTTTAGCCACAAATTGGAAAACATTCACTATAAAATAAATTTTTATCTAACGAGCTTGATTTGAATCAGTTTTATGCCAATTTTGTTATTAGATTTGGGGAACTTGAATTAAGATTTCTTTGATGGTTAGAACGGTTAAGACTTTCTTATAAACTAGACACAAAAGCTCACTTAAACCTTTGTGCGTTTTATTTTAATGTTCATGTTATTAATTTTAGTAAAATAAAAAAGAAAGGAAAAAAAAGAAAAAGGAAAAAAAGATAAAAAAAAAAAAGAAGAAAATTGTTTAAAAAAAATCTTGCAGCCTATGAAACACTCCTCTAGCAATGCCTATGAGTATTGACATTTTGAAGTATTGTTTTAAAAAAATAACATATAGTGCATAGTTCATTTCATTAGGGAATTCTGATACACGTAAGGAACATCTATATAATATTTAAATATTAATCAGTTAATTAGTATATATTTGGAAGACGTACTTCCCTTTACTTTGCCAAATACTTTATTGTGACGAAGATCTTTCACCAAGTTATCCAATTTGCATTTGAAAACTCTAGTTAGCACATCCAGATGGTCTTCTGGATTTAAACCCTTATTCTCGACATATCTACGAATCTCGGGCCATTTTGGGTTGCAAGTAAATGTAATAAAAAGATCGGGATATCCTGCCCATTTACATATAGCCAGAGCGTCTTGATAATTTTTAATCATGTATCTTGCTCCTCCTGTGTAACTGGATGGCAAAACTATCCTCTTTCCTTGAGAGGAAGGATTAGTCTCTCCATGTTAAACAGCATCTGCTAAGCCTTTGTAAATTTCAACCCGTAGCTGTTTTTGATGAGTGCGTATGTAGTTTAATCTAGCAGAGTCAATCATTGTGTGAGCATCAACTACGAATTGTTGAAACAATCTTTTCGAACATATTATGATTGGTACTTCATTCTTCCTCTCTTATATTTGTAAGCAAAGTATTCTCGCATGCTTACGTATTGCCTTCCACTGTCATTGTTAAGTCGAATATCTTCTCTATAGCCACCCTCACCAAATGGGAATAACAAAGGATATTGCAAACCTAAATATGATGCATTCAATTCATTTATCCTTTGAAGTAGGTCAGATTGTGTTTCTACAATTGTATCTCTACCACCCCTTGAAACCTTAAAATCTCCTACTACTAAAGCTACAACTTCTGAAATTGTTGGCAAATTATATCTCCTGCCATCCGTGTTTCACTTTCCTATCAATCTGAGTCTTACATTAGAGTTTTGATCTTCTTGGAATCTGTCTCTCGTCATTTGAAATGTCTTAGCGAAGACATTGTTCTGGTCAAGCATTTGTTATAGATCAGAAACTATCTCCCTGTGAAATTCTATTGTGTCTTCACCACAACTGTACAAATTCATAATAGATTATATTTAAATTTTTATATTATAACACTAATTAAAATATTACAGTTTGGAATCATAAACGTTGAATAATATGTATTATATATACACATAAGTATTATCATTTAGAAATGAATGAAATCTAACCTTACAGCCCGTATTCTATTTTCAACTTCGCTTTCTGTACTAAAAATATATAATTGTGCAAACTTTGGTGAAGATCCTTCAAGTGGCATCAAACTCCCAATCCGATGATAAGTTTGTCCTTGTAATATGAATGTTCTTGGACCACGTTGTTGGTTGATAGATATATCAATTTTTCCTCCCAATGATATGAATGAGAACATTGAATTATAATTCCTAATGTTGTCTCAAAAATGATCACACCTAATGCTTGTATGAGTACATTTCCTTAAAATTTAATTGCACAATTATTAAATTAGCTACCATTAAATTAGCCATAGCTGCTAAGTTTTTACGTATAAGATATATTTGGAACTGTGATGGTAGCAATAGAGATGGTAGCAATAGAGTTCAATCCATTTATTCCTAAAAATATTAATGTAGTTAATCAAAAATAACTTTTTATAATTTAATTGCTATTGAAAAAACTATATTTAATACTGACCTTTTAATTATACATTACGTATAAATTAGGCATTGCATTGCATACCTCTTTTGGTAAAAAACTATCCTATGTATTTTTTTAAGTATCTAACTCATACTTGCAAAATGAAAATTTGTAAACGTACAAGATTTGATGATAACAAAAAGAGGATGGTATGGATTGAACAAGACTTAGGTCGATTCAAAGTTGAGCATTTTTTGCTTAACAATAGAGTTGATAGATCCTCTTCCACTCTTCCCTCTTAACACGTTAGAGCATGTAACTTGATTTCAAATTCAAATAGTATATGCAACTTGATTTCATAATTTGAATTTGTTGGGATTTAAAAGAAAGAAAATCAAATGTTTTATTTTTACATTTTTTTTAAGTAATGGGACAGGAACAAAAGAGCGAGGGTAACGTTACATCCTCAATGATCCACCGCTTATATAGATCATCAGAGGGAGCACACTGGATGAACCACCGTATATATTGAAGGGAATTGTCAACAAAAATATAACCGCGAAGGCGGAATAACCGGTTAAAACTCTCTCGAATTCGGAATAAGATCTTTTCAACAACCGTTGATAGAGTTTCAAAACGAAATTATTGTAACAAATAAAAACTTATTTGATTAGTCTCCTTAAGAGACGAATGTCATGAAGCTAATAAGTGAAAACTCTCCAATCTTATATGCACGAACTACTCTCAAACCGAAATTAATGCTAACCATAGGGAAAAAGAACAAAGCAAAATAACACCTAGAACCAGGGTATTGAGAAACCCAAAACGTGAACCACCATGTGTAAGGCTGCCAACGTTTTTGTCTTGTGAGAATTAGGGACTTTTATTGTTTTAATTAACTTCTAGTGTAATGCCAGTGCGATGCACGGATAGGTCTAAAACTACACATTTATGTTTTATTTATAGATTAAAAATAACTAATAAAAACAATGATACTATATTACTTATTACTTATTTTACTTGATCCAAATAATAATTGTTGCAAAATTTGAGGAGGCTCGATTGATTCAGCTTAATTCGTCCTTCTAGCATAAAAAAATTTAGGTGTTGAAGAATTGTGATGTTTTCATATTTTCTCGTCATACCAAAAATATGTATAACATTATTTGTATTTTGAGTTCGGGTCTCCAATATCCGAGTAGTCTGTATTTCGAAATTATAATATATTGAAGGCAATCACTATTATTAAAAATGCACCCACACAAAGATAAAATCATAGAGTCATTACCTATATCACTGAAATTTGACGATGTTCTTACTCGTTTTTTACATCGAATATCCATTTATTCCTAAAAATATTAATGTAGTTAATTAAAATAACTTTTTATAATTTAATTGCCGTTGAAAAAACTATATTTAATACTGATTTTTTAATTGTACATTACGTATAAATTAGGCATTGCATTGTATACCTCTTTTGGAAAAAAAACTATCCCGTGTATTTTTTTAAGTATTTATCCCACACTTGCAAAAGCTAGAATTTGGAGAAAAATGACATGTGTATGCATTCTCATGTATTTTCTACTAATTTATAGTCAATGAAATCTTATTTTCATACAAAAATTTTAACTTATATAAGATGATAAATATTAAATTATAGCATAGTTTTAATCTTTGTGTACCATTACATACCCCTTTTGGTGTAGCTCACTGGCTCGGTAAATAAATAAGAAGAAATTGATGAGGGAATAAGAGAAAGGGCATGAGTTATCTTTTTCCTTTTTCTTCAAGGTACAGCTTAAAGAAATACTTGAATAATATATTTAATTTTTAATAGATATGAACCAAAATGTTAGAAGTGATAAGAATAATCAATTATGCTGATGGAGAAGAAAATTTAGATAACATTAATTATTTACTTCCTTCACTTTAAAATAATTATCATTTTATTAATTTTTTCTATATTATAAAAAGTTATTACTCCATTAAAATAATTAAATTATTTTTTACATTATTATATTAGTTACAAACTCTATTTAAAATTACTTAAAATTTAAATTACATACATAATCTATTAAGTTTTAATTTTAATAGAACTTAGGTATTTTTATAATTAAATGTTGGATAATGATATATACAAAATAGGGTGTTTTTAATTCATTTGGAAATAAATTGGAAAAAAAGTTTCATAATTAATTATATTGGGTGGTTGTCGTAATAAGCAGCCAGAATAGGCCTGAAAACAGGTGCCAGAGTTTTCATAAATTCCATTTTCTTATTCTGATACGCGTTGTTGGATTGCCTTCCCTGTTATGTTAAAGTTAGTTCTCTTCTATTTCTACTTAATGTACTTCTACTAAAAAACAGACTCTACTTAATGTACTGCTACTCAAAAACAGACTCTTAATTTATCCATGTTTAATATTGCATTTTCATTTAGCCAAAATATTAATTTAGTGTAAATATTTTTGGAAATGAAAAATACGGATAAACATATCAACGCTACATTTTAAAAAAAAAATTAAATTTCATTATTAAATTTTTTATGACTTTTAGAATTTTAAAATTTTAATAAAATATATAAGGACAAAAAGTCTTTTAAGATTTCTTTACTTTTACAATAGATATTATAGATATGGACAAAGCACTTATTAATCCAGTTAGTTCAAAATTTTAACTTCAAATACATTATGCCATTTAAGCATTTTTATGCTTATTTCCAATTTTAAGCCTAGTTTATTTATATGCTAATGCAATAAAATAATTCGTAAAAATAAAGGTAGAAAAATAAAAAGGGTTACAACTTGCCTAATATCTAAGAAAGTAAACAAAAACAAATGAAATAAAGAAAATTTATATCTGAAAAAAATTTCAAGATTTGTTTAAGTGGGCCTGGTATGTACATTCTCTCAAAGTATCTAACCCATGGGCCTGGTATATATATATATATATATATAAGTAAATAAGTTCTAAATGACTTCTTTACCCTTATACCTTTCAAAATAAATATTTTAATTTTATTATTAAATTTATTTTATTTTATTATCATATTATTTCAATTTATATTACTATAATAATGGTATTTAAAATTACTTAATATTCATATTAATCATAACAACACCAAAATATAAAATTGAAATAAAATGTATCTATAGAAAGCAAAAAAGTCGTAAATGACTTCTTTGCCCTTATACCTTTTAAAAAGAAATATTTAAATTTTATTATTAATTTTGTTTAATTTTATTACCATATTATTCCAATTTATATTGCTATAATAATGATGGTATTTAAAATTGCTTAATATTCATACTAATCATAACAATACCAAAATATAAAATTAAAATATTAATAACAACAACAATAGTAATAATTAAATATTTGATGAGTATTTAATATTGGTTAATACTCATACTAATCATAACAACACCAAAATATAAAATTAAAATAAAATTAAAATAATAACAACAACAACAACAATAATAATTGTATTGACAAATATTTGACAAAAAATGTACGTTAATAAATTAGTTGTCATTGAGTATAAAAAAAATTTCACAATAAATGTTTAATAAAATCGTATAACTAACAAAAAAATCTACTATTTTTGATGTTTTGTAATATTGCAATAGGGAGATCACATTTAAGCGACGGTAACAAAAAATAACATTACTAAGTTTGTTGATAGACTTTAAGAACTCAAGGTGTACCATATGAGGAACTTCATTAACAACCAGAATAATATCAAAACACGTAAGCTAACAAAAAATGAATGGAGGTTAATATTTTTGTCGAGGACGATTGTTCGAGAGGTTAGTGACCAAATTTTAGTTTGAATTTATTCAAATTAGTACCTTATACAGAATTACTTGATCCAAACAAAGTCAATGAAGATGTTCTATTTGGTATGTATACATTTTTTTATTATTATTTTACATTAATTCCATATGTTAAGAAAAATTTTAAATTTTATAATACTAATTACTCTTTCATATAGATAATAATGGAATATTTTTAATTATTTGATCAAGTGAATTCAAATTTCATAATTATCCATTAAATATATCTATCAACTAATATATCTCCTAAATCTATTTTTTTAAAATTTAATTTATTTTTCTTGATTTTATTTGATTCCGCTTATTATAATCCTATTTAAGAAAAAATTTGAGAATTTTATAATAATACTTACCCCTTATAGATAATAGTGAAATATTTTTAATTATTTGATTAAGTGAAATAATTAAAAAAATTTCATTATGATCACAGTAAATGTTTATTTTTTTTGTCTGTTTTATGTGTTAAGATAATTAATTATTGAAATTAATTAAGGAAAAAAAAGAAAAAACGTTAAATAAAAAATTTTATTTATTTGAAGATATATGTATATATAATATTAAATAATGAATATTGAACAAGAAAGGAAATTTAGTAGCTAATTAGCTAATTAGTGGAATTAGGTGGCAGTTCGGAATCAATAAAGGAAATAAGTGAAACGAACTTAAGAAGCTAAGTAGCTAATTAGTGGAATTAATTGACCCTCATATTTTTTCGTGTATTAAATTTGTATGTATGATTACTTCAATTGGACCTTCTTTTGAAATTCATAAAATTAAAATTTTACCTCCATACAATCATATTTCTTTTTTTTTAAAAAAAATTTTAGCTAAAAAAAATTAGACTGTTTTTTGTCTCTATTATAATTAGGATAATTATTTTTAGCATCATTAAAAAAATAATATTTTTGATGAATTTGGATGTTATAAATATAGTTTTTTTTACTAGAATTAAATTATAAAAAGTTATTTTTGATTAACTACATTAATATTTTTAGGAATAAATGGAGATTCGACGGAAAAAACGAATAACAACATCGTCAATTTCAGCAATATAAGAAATAAATTTATTATTGATATACTGATTACAAATGACCTATCCGTGCATCAAATCTTAAATAGTATCAAATCTTCAGGCATTCTGAATCACTCAATCACTTTGAAGGAGGGTGTGCCAGTGATACTACTTAGGGATATAGATCAAACATTAGGATTCTGTTATAGCACGAGATTGATTGTCACGAGACCATTGAAGCAAAGATTATATCAGGAAATCAGGCTGGAAAAAAAGTGTCCATCCCCAGAATAACATTAACACCATCTAATGCACGAATACCTTTCAAATTTCATAGAAAACAATACCCACTTGCATTGTGATTTGCCATGACTATCAATAAAAGTCAAGGACAATCGCTTTCTCATGTGGGATTATTTCTTAGAAGACCCGTATTCACACATGGACAACTTTATGTAGCTTTATCGCGAGTGACAAAAAGAGAGGGTTTGAAAATTCTGGTATATGATGATGATGGACAAGTAATAGATGAAGTTGCAAATGTTGTATATAAAGAGTTTTTTCGCAATGTAATTTGATACACGATATACCATATTTTTTAGCTTTAATATTTTCTATTGACATAACAAATTTTGGTCTTTAATATTTTCTATTACAAAATATACTTATCATTGATATACTTATTACAAATATAGTATATAAAGAATAAGAGACCCATTTGGACAAAATATAGGATAGTTTGAACACATCCTATATTATCCATACCGAGGGTAGGGAAAATTATCCATACGTATAATATAAAGAATGGAGAACCTAATTATCTTAGGTCGAGATGGTAGCATAGGGTATGGACAAAGTGGACAAACGTGGAGATTGATAATTATCAGATATGGACCTAAGATAATAAATGAAAAATGGAAATAAGAAGACCCATTGTTCATGTCTCGACCGAAAATTATCCATATCTGCTTCTCGGTCTGATTACAACCAACCTAATTTTTTTTGTAATCGCATTAGTGCTTTGCATTTTTTATGTGTTCGAGAAATTAGTCATAATAGTGCTAAACATACAGGTAACAACTTTAAGAAGTTGTAACAAAAAGGAAACGTAGATAATTTACTGTCACAATTTATTTTCAATTTTCATGTTCTAGGCCTTATGATTGACAACATATATGTTTTCACTTTCAGTATCCAAAAAATGAAGAGAACTATTGGAGCTCAAACATGCATCTTTTCAACTGTTTGTCAATCAATTTGAATGTTGTTCAATTTAATTTGCTATCAGAAAGAGACGAATATTTCGAAAATGTTCTCAAGTTCATTGGACTTGACGCAACTTTTATATCTAGACCAGTCAACAGATGATCATTTGCTCCTCGAGGAAATTCAGTTCGATTCTACAAATAAATAATATTCTGTACAATTAAATATAATATTCTGTACAGATATATCAAGATTTTGCAATGACTATTTTTTCTTACGAACTATACGTTTTTCATCATCATTTGTGACATAAAATTGTGCTCAAAAGTTGACGAAGAGAAAGTTATTTATGCTGCCATGAGATTTCACTCTGAAAGGGTGCTATCGGATGAAATCTCTATGTGTCGCTTAACATTCTGATTCTGATCGGCCCTTGCTTGCAAGTCTATAAGTTATGCCATGGAAATGCCTACCAGCCCATCAAGAAACAGGTTTTGAGTAGGTTGGTTGGAGTTCAACCTCAACTCCTTCGAAACTAACATATCTGTTTCTCCAGTTGGTAAGCCTCTCGGGTTCAGGATTTTCTCTCTCTCTCTCGATTTTCCACCTTTGTGCCAAATCTCGTCCACTTTTCAAGTCCCAGAAATACAAAGAGGAGTCTTTCAGCATATTTTCCCAATTACCCTCTCCATATTTGTGCACACCGACCCACAGAGAATCGAGCTCCTGTTCTGACCATAAGGTCACCATTTCTCGATTTTCTGATGTATCCCATATTCGTAGCCAAAATTCCTCTGAGGCAGATAATTAGGAAACTGGTCAATTGGCAGATAATCAGCTGACTCAAAATTTATTTGGGGTGGGAAATGTGGGATTATCAAGTCCCACATTGGTAAAGTAAATAAAAAAGAAAAATGGAAATTGTCCCACATTGCCAATTGTAAGGCATAGGGGTTGATTTTGTAGTATAAAAAAAGGCCTATGGCCTTAGTTGAAATCACACCAACAAAGCCTTTCTCATCTCTAAGGCATTTGTTCTTCTTATTCCTTTTCTTTGTAATATTTTGTTATAAAATTAAGTTGGTAGTGTAATTTTAGTATTTCCTCTTTATTTTATTTTAGCAGTAGTTTTAGTTTGCTAATAGTTTCCGCAATAATTGGTATCAAAGCGTTGGTTTTAGGAAAAATTAGTATGCTCTGTGCGCTGTAGGTGTACTATAGTCGGCACATCAGAAAGTTTTTTCTAATTTTCGGGCCTATTGTCTAGTTGGCATTTAGCAAATTTAAAATTATTGTTAAAATAATCTTTCGGTAAAATCTAGAATAATAATAGTATACTGTCTCGAGTAACTCGAAAAATTCTGTCACCAAGCGATAAGAGCCTAAGAAAATTGGTATTTAATTGAGACCGTTTGTGACTCGACCAATTACCTGGGAATTTTTCTAGCACTTGAGTAATATTATTATTTGTGATTTTACGGTTTGAGCTGAAATGGAAGAAGAAAATCCATTCGAAAAGATATCCACTTCAAATGCTTCTTCAAGTATTCTTCAGAGGGCCGCTGGAGTAAATTTCAGATTGGTGGTGGAAATTTTCGATGGAAGTGGTCATTTCGGCATGTGGCAAAGTGAGGTTCTAGACGCATTGTTTCAACAAGGTCTAGATATTGCCGTAGAAGGAGAGAAACCAAATGAAATGGGAGAAGGAGAATGGAAGACCATCAATCGACTGGCTTGTGGTACAATTCGGTCATGTTTATCTAGAGAACAGAGGTATGCATTTTACAAATAAACCTCTGCTAGAAAACTGATGACGGCACTGGAGGAGAAGTTCTTGAAAAAGAGCAGTCAGAACAAGCTTCACATGAAGAAAAGGTTGTTCCGATTCACTTACATTCCTGGTACCACAATCAACGATCGTATCACCAGCTTCAATCAACTAGTTGCTGATTTGTTGAACCTAGATGTGACCTTTGAAGATGAGGATCTTGCCTTAATGTTGTTGGGATCTCTTCCGGAGGAGTTTGAGTTCCTCGAAACAACTCTACTCCATGGGAAGGTTGCTGTAACTCTCAATGAAGTTTATGGAGCTTTATACAGCTATGAATTAAGGAGGAAGGAGAAAAGGGAAAGCTTAAATGGAGCTACCTAGGCTTTGATTGTTAGAGGACGCCAGGGGAACCAGGTGAAAGGAATGAAGCAACGATCAAAGTCAAAATCCAAATTGGGGAAAGATGAATGCGCCTTTTGTCGTGAAAAGGGGCATTGGAAGAAAGATTGTCCTAAGCTGAAAAAGAAAGGCCAATCTGACAAGGGAAAGACTGTTGCAGTAGCTGAGTATGATGATAACTCAGATTGTTCACTTGCTCTTTCGGCTTCTACCAACTCTTCTAGTGTTTGGCTTCTTGATTCAGGATGCAGTTATCACATGTGTCCTAATCGAGAATGGTTCTATGATTTTAAAGAACTAGAAGATGGTGTTGTCTACACAGCAAATAATTCCCCTATCACCACACATAGGGTTAGTTCCATTCGGTTGAAAAACCAAGATGGATCAATCAGAACATTGAAGGAAGTTCGCTACGTGCCAGATTTATCAAAGAATCTCATTTCTGTGGGAGCCCTAGAAGAAAAGGGTTTCAAAGTTCAAGCAGAAAATGGAGTAATGAAGATCATTTCTGGTGCATTGGTGGTGTTAAAGGGAGTTCGAAAGAATAACAGGTTGTACCACTATCAAGGTACTACTGTTATTGGAATTGCAACAGTGGCTTCTAATGATGAGAAAGAATTGGAAGCATCCAGATTGTGGCATATGCGATTGGGGCATGCTGGTGAAAAATCCTTGAATCTTCTGGTAAAACAAGGATTATTAAAAGATGTCCAGGCTTGCAAATTGGACTTTTGTGAGCATTGTGTCAAAGGGAAAAAGACAAGGGTGAAATTTAGAACTGCGATCCATGATACTAAAGGTATTCTAGACTATGTTCACTCTGATGTATGGGGGCCTTCCAAGATGGCATCACTTGGAGGGAAGCACTACTATGCCACCTTCATTGATGATTTTTCCCAGCGAATTTGGGTGTATACTATGAAGACTAAGGATGAAGTGCTCGGAATTTTCCTTAAGTGGAAAAATATGATGGAAACTCAGACGGGTCGAAAGATCAAGCATCTCCGAACAGATAATGGTAGAGAGTACACGAGTGATCCATTTAAGAAAGCCTGTGATGATAGCGGCATTGTTAGGCACTTCACAGTTAGGCATACGCCACAACAAAATGGAGTGGCTGAACGCATGAACCGAACCTTACTAGAGAAAGTTCGATGTATGGTGTCCAATGCTGGGTTGGGCAAGCAGTTTTGGGCTGAAGCTGTTATATATACGAGCTATCTCATCAATCGCCTACCATCTAGTGCTATTGATGGTAAAACACCACTCGAGAAATGGTCTGGGAAACCTGCTACTGACTATGATTCCTTACGTGTGTTTGGTTCCACTGCTTATTATCATGTGAAGGAATCAAAGTTGGATCCTCATGCAAAGAACGCAATTTTCTTGGGGATCGCTTTGGGAGTAAAAGGGTATCGTCTTTGGTACCTAGAGACCAAGAAGACAATCATCAGCAGGGATGTTACCTTTGATGAATCTACCATGTTAAGAAAGGTAACAACAGAACAAACAGATGGTACTCTGAAACAGGTGGAGTTTGAAAGGCAGATAATTAGTCCAGCAAATGATGAAGATGTAGAAACTCCAATGGTAGATGAGGAGTCTGATGAGGAAGAGGTTCAAGCCCAAGAACCTCCACAGCAACTTGAACCAATTGCATTGAGAAAGCCAAAAAGAATAGTAAGAAAGCGTGTTTGCTATGTTGATGTGGTGGCTTTTGCATCTCCAATTGCAAATGATGACATCCCTACCACTTACAAAGAAGCAGTCAAAAGTTCAGAAGAAGATAAGTGGAGGAATGCCATGATTGAAGAAATGCAGTCCCTTCAGAAGAATCAGACATGAAAGTTAGCTGATCTTCCAAAGGGAAAGAAGGCAATTGGGTGCAAATAGGTCTATGCAAAGAAAGATGGATTTCCTAACGAGTCTAATGTTCGCTACAAAGCAAGGTTGGTAGCTAAAGGGTACGCTCAGACGGAGGGAGTTGATTACAATGAAGTGTTTTCTCCAGTGGTGAAACACTCTTCCATCCGTATTTTATTGGCTTTGGTAGCACAGTTAGATCTGGAGCTGGTTCAAATGGATGTAAAAACAGCGTTTTTACATGGAGACTTGGAGGAGGAAATCTATATGGTTCAGCCTGAAGGATTCAAAGTTGCTGGAAAAGAGAACATGGTTTGTAAACTTGAAAAATCGTTGTATGGATTAAAGCAATCTCCGAGGCAGTGGTACAAGCGATTTGGCAAGTTTATGTTGAGGCAGAAGTACACAAGAAGCAAATATGATCATTGTGTGTATTTGCGCAAGCTGCAAGATGGATCTTTTATATATCTTCTTCTTTATGTTGATGATATGCTAATAGCTTCCAAGAACCAAGAGGAAATTGAGAAGTTAAAATCTCAATTAAATAAGGAATTCGAAATGAAGGATCTTGGCGAAGCAAAGAAGATTCTTGGCATGGAGATAAGCAGAGATAGGAATGTGGGAAGACTTTTTTTGACTCAAAAGGAATATCTGGGAAGGGTATTGAAGCGTTTTGGCATAATTAAGCAGTCAAAACCTGTTAGTACACCACTTGCTTCTCATTTCAAGCTCAGTGCAGTATTATCTCTAAAAGCTGCAGCAGAGAAAGCATATATGTCAAAAGTACCATATGCAAGTGCTATTAGTAGCTTAATGTATGCTATGGTGTGTACAAGGCCCGACATTTCACATGCAGTTGGGGTCGTGAGCAGGTATATGCATAATCCTGGAAAGGAACATTGGCAAGCTGTGAAATGGATTCTATGGTATATTTTGAACACCATGGATGTTGGATTGGTATATCAGCAAGATAAAGGCGGTCAACATGTAGTTAGATATTGTGATTCTAACTATGCTGGTGATCTGGATAAACGTCGATCAACTACTGGTTATGTGTTCACCTTGGCAAAAGCACCAGTATGTTGGAGGTCTACATTGCAGTTGACAGTTGCCTTATCTACGATAGAGGTAGAATATATGGCATGTACAGAGGCTGTAAAGGAGGAAATTTGGCTTCAATTGTTGCTCGGTGAATTGGGTATTCAACAGAAGCACATAAAGGTGCACTACGATAGTCAGAGTGCTATCATGTTAGCAAAGAATCAAGTTTACCATGCAAGGACGAATCATATCGACGTTCGTTACCACTTCATACGAGAGGTTCTCGAAGAAGGTGGAGTTGTAATCCAGAAGATTCAGACCACAGAGAATCCAGCTGATATGTTGACAAAGGCAGTAAATCCAATCAAATTTTAATATTATTTGGATTTGATCAATACTGTCAAAACTTGAAGACTGCATTGGAAGACACTACACAAGATAAGAGATTGAAGATGTGGAACTTGTCAAGGTGGAGATTTGTGGGATTACCAAGTCCCACATTGGCAAAGTGAATAAAAAAGAAAAATGGGAATTGTCCCACATTGCCAATTGTAAGGCATAGAGGTTGATTTTGTAGTATAAAAAAAGCCTATAGCCTTAGTTGAAATCACACCAACAAAGCCTTTCTCATCTCTAAGGCATTTGTTCTTCTTATTCCTTTTCTTTATAATATTTTGTTATAAAATTAAGTTGGTAGTGTAATTTTAGTGTTTCCTCTTTATTTTGTTTTAGCTGTAGTTTTAGTTTGCTGATAGTTTCCGCAGCAGGAAAGTCTCTAAATTAAGGCCAAGGAAGCTGCAATCAGGTCAGCTCGAGATGGACTAACCAGTCCCCCCCAATAATTCTACCATTGATCTTGAGCTCACCTTGAATACACCTCCATTGGTCTTAGACTTAGAATTGAAGCTAGGGTTTTAAGTCTTTTGTTTTTCATTACATAGACAAAAAACGCCAAACAAGAAAAAGTATATCAAATGAACAAATCGATTATTAGTTTGGGTGTGTAGGTAATATACTAACAAATTTAGGTCTTTAATATTTTCTATTAAAAAATATACTTATCATTAATAATCTTATTACAAATGACCTATCCGTGCATCACACAGGTACTATAAATGTAGTATATAAAGAAAAAGAGACCCATTTGGACAAAATATAGGATAGTTTGAACACATCCTATATTATCCATAATGAGGGTAGGGAAAATTTGTAAACGTACATATAAAGAATAAGAAGACCCATTAAACTAAAAAGATAATTACTAACTAAAAGGGAAAAAACTAATTCAAAACACAAAAGGGATATAGTATATCAGTTTCTAGTCATTGTGTTCAAATAGGAAGCTTCAAATCTGTAATTTCTTCTTTTCTTCAAAAATCCTGAAATTGGCAACTCATCTCGTTACTGCTTAGCCTGGACTCCAGGATAACTTCTAGAACAGCTCTAAAACCACCAAAATGCTTCAAACTTGTCAAATCAGCCCAAATACCACCCAAGACCTAAATAAGCACGAAATATTGACATAATCAACAGTAAATCATTCGAAAAGTCAATAGAAATAACCTTAAACATGTAAGACTTGCAAGTCATTAAATTCCCCCACACTTGCCTTTTTCTTGTCCTCAAGCAAACATTTAGAATCAAAGTAAATAACTTTTTGTTTCAATTAACACCCAAATTCGCCACAGCTTAGAAATTGCAACAAAATTGAAAAGAATTCACTATAAAATAAATATCTAGCAAGGATTCTAACAGCTTTAAGCATCAAGTTAAAGTATAGGGAAGTTTGAAAGAAAACTTAATTGGGGATTAAAAAGGTTATTACATTCTTTAAAATCTTGACACTCGAACCCAAGCAAACCAATTAGAATAACCATAAACCAAAAATTTTTACACTTGCATTTTCTACTAAATCGTGCCTGGAATCGAGAATAATATCGTGAAAGTAAGCCGATGTTACTCGCCGACCCTAGATGTCAGTTCAGCTGGCTACTAGCTCCACTCATACAGTCCATAATTATATCAACTTCCAGTTGGTTGAATTAAATGAAAAACTCAACTTTTTAAGTATCAACCATGAATTAAAAAGAGGACCGACAATGTATAAGAACGCAAAGGCGGAGTTATTTTGGAAATAGTATTAATGAAAAATATAGTATGTACGAAGAAATAACTTAATGTTGTATATTAATACTTATAGATATCTATTTTAATTTGAATAAAATAGAAATAGTTACTTAAAGCCGAATCGCATAGCATTATCATCTTTGCACTAATTTGTAATAACAAATATAATCGTTTGATTGCTTTTGTAGTAACCATCATTATTTACAAAGGAAAATAGTGAATAACAATAATTTTAGTACTATTGTAACAATAGTTACTAATGAGGGTAGGGAGTAGTCACTTGGCATTGTTAGAAATAAACTATGAAATATCAGCTTATACTGATAATATAATAATGGTAGAGCAAAGTGATAGAGGGAGTGTAATTGTATTGAATCTCTATATCTCTTACAATAACAATTCATCTATATATAGGCAAATTACCAACTCATAACTCGCCCAATTCTCATCTAGCAAGATGACAATCAACCTAAATGATTTGTCAATCCATAACTCACCCATTGCTCATCACCCAAGTTGATAATCAACCAAGACAATTAACCCTTACAAAATCAACCCCAACATCAAATCAAGTATTGACACCAACCCATTTCTAACACTCCCCCTTTAATGTTCATTTGCGAACGGGACTCTTCCTTATTAAAAACCTTACCAAGGAAAAACCCAGTGGGATAAAAACCTTGGTTATGGAAAAAGAGTACAATGTTTACTCCCCATGTTCGCAAGAGTACTGAAGATCTGAAGGTCGTGTGTTTGTTGTTGTGAACCAACCTTTTGAAAGTTGCTGAAGGTAAAACCTTGGTGAATAAATCTGCTAAGTTATTGCAGGAGCGAATTTGTTGAATGGTTATTTCGCCATTCTTTTCAAGGTCATGAGTAAAGAAGAACTTTGATGAAATATGCTTTATTCTGTCTCATTTTATGTAACCTTCCTTCAGCTGGGCTATACAAGTGGCATTATCTTCGAATATTATCATCGGACTTTCTTTCGCCGTCGATTTCCCACATGTGTCCCGTATATTCTTCGTTAGTGCTCTTAACCACACACACTCACAACTGGCTTCGTGAATAGCTATTAATTCGGCATGATTGGAGCAAGTACTTATGATAGTCTGCTTTGTAGATCGCCATAGTATAGTTGTACTTCCATATGTGATTAAATAGCCCGTTTGAGATCGAGCTTTGTGTGGGTCAGACAAGTAACTCGCATCCGTATATCCAATTAACTCAGGCTTTGATTCATATGAATAAAACAAGCTCAAATCAAATGTCTACGTGTAGTTGTAGGACTGTATCTTGATAATAAATTGAGTGAGAATGCAATATCAGGTCTTACATTATTGGCAAGATACATTAGTGCACATATTGCACTAAGAAATGATACTTCATAACCAAGAATCTCTTCATTATTTTCTCGAGGGCAGAATAAATCCCTTTTCACATCAAGTGATTGTACAATCATTGATTTACTTAATGGATGTGCCTTGTCCATATTAAAACGATTTAGGATCTTTTGTCTGTCATTTAATTAATACACTAAGATTCCTTTCTCTAGGTGATCGATTTGTGGACCAAGACAGAGTTTTGTCTTTCTAAGGTCTTTCATCTCAAATTCTCTCTTTAAAGAATCCACAGCTTTTGGAATCTTTTTTGGAGTTCCGATGATATTTTAATCATCAACATAGATAGAGATAATGGTGAATTTAGATCCTGATTTCTTAATGAAAACACATAGACAAATTTGATCATTCTTATAACCTTCCTTCAACAAATATTCACTTAGGCGATTAGACCACATTCGCCCAAACTGTTTTAATCCATACAAGGATCTTTGTAATTTTATTGACTAAAGTTCTCTCTTGCCATATCTTTCTGGCAACTTTAATCCTTCAGGGATTTTCTTTAAAATGTCATTATCGAGCGAACCATATAGGTAAGCTGTCACAACGTCCATTAAGTGCATGTTCAAATTTTCTTGCATCACCTAATAAGATAGCGAAACGTTGTTGCATCCATTACGAGTGAATATATTTCTTCGTAGTCAATCATGTGCCTTTGGGAGAAACCTTGAGCGACAAGTCTCGCTTTATATCTCACAAATTCTTTTTTCTCATTTTACAAAATACCCATTTATATCCCACGGGTTTTATACCTTCAGGTGTTCGAACTACAGGTCTGAAAAATTTGAGTTTTTCAAGAAAATTCAGTTCTGCTTGAATCGCATCTTACCACATTCGCCAAGTACTTATGGTTTGGCATTCTTCAGTAGACTATGGTTTGTGATCTATATTTTCATTTTTCATATCCGTTGCAATATTATATGCAAAAATATGTTCAACAATCATATTATTTCTATTCCATCTTTTCTCAGTACTAATATAAATTATTTGAACAACTTTAGGTGTTTGCATTTCTGGGGCTTTTACTTCTGTAGGAAGTGTTAGATATGATGTATACCCTTAAGGCAATTAGGACGATATATCTTAATTATGTATTGGTACGAACAATTTGTTTAGTTGATAAAGGCATTTAATCTTTTGTTTATATCGATGTGTTCATATATATTGTGATTGGTTAAATATATTCATTGATATCTTTGTACAAAGGTCCTTGACATAATACATAGCATTAAGTGAGAGATATTATAGTGGGATTATGTGTAGTGAGACCTACTTCATGTGCAATTATGATTATGTCTAAATTATCCCTAGGCATAATTTTACCAAGAAAGGATATTGATGGAGTAGTAAGACTAGCATGTGGTCAACTCTCTTGGAAAGGATCTAAGCAGTTAACCTCCTAAGACTTAAGGTGGTGCCTTGAGTTTGACACATGGATATATCTGAAACATATATTGGAGACCGCAATAAGATAAACACTTGGTATATATATCAATATGTTAGTGTTATCTTCATGCAGTAGCTTTGCAAATATCCTCACACTTGAGATATTAGTTACCTTGTGTGGTACTATTGCTATACTTTGGGCCATTCCTAGTCACTCATTAATTTAGGGTGCCACGGGTGATTACGGGTATAGTGATGATAACACGTTGGTAAGCTATGTAGTTGGAAAGAATCCATCGCTCCGGACATATTAAGGAGTTTTTACCTGGCCGCTTATTGAAGTGATGATTACTATAAACCTCTGATCATAGTATGTGATTGATAGAAATAGTTTCTAGTCAAACACATTATGGTAAAAAGTAATATACTTCGGTAACAAGCAAATAACTGGGATAGGTTGGAGCAACCTCGCTATTGGTGGGTTAACACTGTAATCAAACCCACAAACCATACGGTACTAAGATTAAAGAATGGAAGGATTTCATCGCATTGGGCAACTATTGCATTAAACAGGATTAAGTCTTAAGCACAAATGACGTTCCGAGTAATGGGGGATGGTTGACCCTTGCTAGAGGTGTACTACAGTCGTTTAAAGTAATCGAGTTATATTCACAATCTAGAACCTCGAGCCAATAGTTCCTATAGAACAAAGACTGGTCAAACCTTAACAGGCCAATACTACGGAATCCTATAAGGTCACACGCATTGAACTTTAATTGGACTGAGTAAAGAATTAATAGACTTGATCTATTACGAAAATATTAAAGGGATGGTTGAACTATTACCTAGTTAGACCATAGATTTTATTTATTGATCGGTAACTAATTTTATTAGAGTCATAAATAAATTAAAGTGTTGATTAAAATGATTAGATCATTTTATGATTAAGTCAGAAATTTATTTTGACCAATAACTAATTTTATTACGGTCATAAATAAATTAAAGTATTGATTAAATGATTAGATCATTTTATGGTTAAGCCAGAAATTTATTTTGACCAGTAACTAATTTTATTAGGGTCATAAATAAATTAAAGTGTTAATTAAAATGATTAAATCATTTTATGGTTAAGCCAAAAATTTATTTTGACCGGTAACTAACTTTATTAAGGTCATAAAATAAATTAAAAGAACGGAGGATTAAATTTAATCTCATATTAAATTCACATTTAATCCGCATTTAATCCCGCACTTAACCTCGCATTAAATCCGCATTTAACTCGCATTAAATCCGCATTCAATTCTAGGAGCCTTTGCTTCCCCTATATAAAGCTAGTCCATCTTTTTCATTTCTTCCATCATATCTTTCTATGAGCTCTGACTTGAGATTCTAACATGTTTTCTCAATGTCAACTTAAAAGATGAAATTAAGGAGTTCCTTTGGTTAATACTTTGGGTGAATTTTGGACTGGTCTAGCAGCTACTCAAAACTCAACGGTTCTTCCTCATTGGAAGGTTTTGGTTGGTGGGTTCGTTTGGATACTCATAGAGGTTATCTTATACTTGGAGGCTTGTGTAAGAAGGTTCTGCTAAAGCACACTTCAACCGGTAAGTCCTCTAGTTCTCTTTTAATTATTAAGTCCTTTTATTAAGCTTTTTAATACTTAATAATTATTATGCTTAGGTTATTATGTATGCTTAATTTATTTTATATTTAAATTATAACTTAGAGTTATAACATGTTCAATATAAACTATTTATGCTAGGATACAATTTAGAATTATGGTATGCCTAGTCTATGCATGCTAATTTGAGTAGAGAATTTATTTAGTTAAAGCTTTAATTAATTTATATGCAACTAATAGGAGTTCCTAGGACAAGGGACAAGGGACAAGGGACAAAATTTTGAATTTCTGTCATGCTTGTTACACATGTTCAAAGTGACTGTTAGTTTCCAACAGGAAGTGTATTTCCAACAACTTCAGGTGTTTGCACTTCAGGTGCTTGCACTTCGGGTGCTTGCACTTCGGGTGCTTGCACTTCTATGCCTGGACTTCAAGTGTTGGCACTTCTGGTACTTGTACTTCTTCAGGAACTATATTTACATTAGTACTCTTATTATTATTGTCGACAATTTTTCTTTTTCTAGGATTTTTATCCTTTGAACCAATTGGTCATCCACGCTTCAGACGTGTAGCGCTATATTGTTCTTCTGAAACTTCAATTCGAATTGGCGCATTTACTACTGGTATATGCGACTTTGTTACTCGTTTAGCAAGTGCATCTGTAAACTAATTTGCTAAATTTTGAAGACGGATTTTCTTTTGAACTTCCGGTTCAAGATCCCTTTAATCAAAAATCCATTTGATATAAAGATGACTCATTTTATATGATTGATTTTTCCAAAATTGTTTCTTACTCTCTCCCTTTAATTTTGAAAAAGTGATTTCATAGCCAATATAAATTTTTAATCTCATTTGAGGATTTATTACATCTCAATTAACATGCAATAATCATTAAAAGTTGAGACTTAAGATTTCTAGCATTATTTACATGAATTTACCTAATTGTATAATCAAGAGACAGTACTGGCAATCTTATTATTTTAATCAAGTAAATTAGCAAAAACCGGATTTCGTTGTGACAACAAAGATACATATGATCATTTTGGAATGAAACAAATTACATATCACATATGCTCCCATTTTCAATACATAGTTTGAACATATTATTATATTCTCACATGAAAGGTAATGCACATATTTTCAAAATAAAATCACTTCCGGTGACTCGTTCTCCAAATACCCCTAATAAACTCACCCTCTTGGTTTTAATAAAACAATCCACTAAATGTTATTATTTAAAAGAATATACGAACAATCTACCAAAACTCCCTTATTGTACAAAAGAACAACATATTATACATTTAATCATTAAATAACAGGCATGATGAGCTACTATCCCGACACTGCAAGTAATGAAATGTAGTAACCAAATCACCTTTTTTATTATTATTTTATTAAATAATAACAGATCCAAATGGTGGACCAAATAATAACTATATATATATATATATATATATATATATATATATATATATATATATATATATATATATATATCACTTTGCAATTTCTAATTGGTGTGTCCGGGGAACCAATTTTACTATTGTTATTATTATTATTACTAGTGTAGTATCCGTGTGATGTATAAATAGGTCATTTATAATAAGTATATCAATGATAAATTTATTTTATAAAATATATATAATAAAAATAAAAAATATTATATATTATATGGTATATCAAATTATATTCCATTAAATCATTTAAAAGAATATATTTCTAATTAAATGGAATCGAAATGGTTAATGGCCTCTAAATTTTATTTTAATTTTTTATTACTAATAATACCATCAAATATTTAGACATCTGAATACCATATTCTAATTAAATATTTATTTGAATGCCCCGTTCTAATTAAATATTTAATAAATATTTAATATTTTATTCTAATTTTTAGGAATTTTTTACTTTTATATATATATAAATTATCTTTTAATTTTAATTAGGAGATTATAATTACATTAGGATTCTATTTTTTAGCATAAATAGGAAGAACTCTAAGAGCAGAAAATCAAATCTCTCTAGAGGCTGGTCTTTTAGACCACGTTCTCTTCTCTCTTTTGTTGTATTTCTGGTTTACTAGTTTATGACAATTTCTTCTTTGGTTTCTTTAATTATGTTTAGCCAGTTTTTATCTTTCGATTAAGGAATTATTAAAGCTAGTTTCATGTTGTGAGGTATGTTCTTAATTCGTTCTTTAATTTCAATTTTTGAATAAAATCGGGTTTGTTTCTAATTGTTGTCTTTTTATTTACTTCGAACTGATCAATCGGTGTTTTTAAGATTTCAACATGCCGTTATTTTTATTATGTTCATGCTATCATAACTTGATGAAAAGTTTGTAACAAACGATTTCTTTAAAAGTCTTTGTGGTTTTATTCGATTTGATTTAATAATTTGTGCGATCATGATTTATTGAGTCAAAATTGATTCTTCAGATCTTAATGCTTTTTGAAGATTAAACCTTGTCAGCTATTTCTACAAGTGCGTCGGATAATCGAGGGAATTGATTTAGCTATCTACCATCAACTCAGATTTAGAAAAAGAATTAACTGTGTTATTTCATAGTTAAAGGCAATGAATTGATATTTCAAGAGTTATAATTGTAACTATGCTGCGAAAATCCTTAATCGAAAGAATTTTACATTCATATTTTTATTTTTGTATTTTGCATTTATTTTTTTTCCACAAACAATCTTAAAACCCCCCTTGTTTTATTTTCTTGCTTTATTTTTTGTTGTTGTTTTGAAAAAGATTAATTGCTTAGCCCCTGTAGAGACGATGCCGCTTACCGCTACTACAAAGTATATTTGTTCTAGAATAAAAGGATTTTTATATTTATTTTTGGTGGATTTGACACCCATCAAATTTTGGCGTCATTGCCGGGGACTAATACTAATTAGTTTTATTTGTTTTGATACCATGATTGATCATGGAAGTATTGCAGCCATGACACTTGAAGAGATGATAGCAGCATTAGGAGGAGCTCCACCTGTAGTTTCTTGTGAGTTTTGCGGGGTTAGTGGACACATGCTCGTTACGTGTCCACTACTTTTTAGTGATGAGCATCAACCAATGACATTTTGCAACCTACCAAAGACATTTTCCAATATCAATCAAGGTAAGTTGGAAAATCAAGGTATGCTTCCAACTCAAGTTAAAGTTAATTTGAAATAGATTTCATGTGATATAACCGTTCCAAATGAGAAAGAGCTTGTAAATTAAAATTCTGAAATCGAAGCTGTTAACCTGGAGTCCAGGGTAAGCAGTTTCAAAAATTTAGATTCGAATTTAAAGACCAATTCAGAAAAGAAGCTAAGCTCTAATGTTAACAAGGAATCGAAACTGAAAATTACAAAGCTAATAGTCCATCAACTCCCTTTTCAAAAAAGGTTGTCAAAAACCAAGAAAGAAAAGGAAGATGGTGAGCTAAAGACTATTGAGATAAATGATTCATTCCTTGATTACTTTTATATGATTGATAATATTGCGAATGATTCATTGCTTATGCTTTTGGGGATAATTTTGCATGATAATATTTATTTCTCTGATCTTTTGTTGAGTATTGAGCTGAAGGAAACTATCAAAGGATTGGGCATTGATGAACTTGGCTCGAAAAAATTACCATGGGACACCGGTTAAACGAAATCTACGTCGGGCTAAACGACGTTAAACAAAAGTGCTTTTTGGGAGGCAACCCAAAATTTTATTTTTGCTTTCATTTTCGTTTTTTTAGTTTAATAGTTTTTTTGTTTGTTTGAAAGGGTATAAGTGTAAAATTTCAGTTGTCTTCAGGCTTGGTTTCACTCTCATCTGCACCATTATTTAGCTTTTTTAGCCCAAACAGTAGCACCCATAAACTGCCTCGTCGCACCTCCCTCGATTCTGGGTATATTCTTTCCTTGTCCTTTGCTTTTCACTTTCCGTTTTGACATAAATGAGGACATTTCTGGTTTTAAGTGTGGGGGAGGGGATTTTAATATCTTTTAAAGGTTCTCAACAAAAATTTTGCTGTCCTGGTTGTTAGGAACTAACAGTCAAATTGAACATGCATAAGAGGCATGACGGAAATTCAAAATTTTGTCCATGTCCCAGGAACTCCTATTAGTTGCATATAAATTAAATAAAGCCTTAACTAAATAATTCTCTACCTAGGTTAGCATGCTAAAGGACTAGGCATATCATAATTCCAAATTATATCCTAGCATATTTATTTTACACTAAGCATGTTATAACTCTAAGTTATAACCTACGCATAAAATAAACTAAGCATGCAAAAAAAACTTGAGCATAATTATTAAGTCTAAAAATACTTAAAGAAAAAGACTTAATAATTAAAAGAGAAAGAAAAAGAACTTACCAGTTGAAGCGTGCTTTTGCAGGACCTTCTTGCACAAGCCTCCAATCGTAGGATAACCTCTATCAGTATCCACACGAACCCCACCAACCAAAACCTCCCCAGGAGGAAGAACTAAGAAGCCTCGAGTAGTTGCTAGACCACTCTAGAAGCCTCACCCAAAATATAAACTAGCGGTGCCTGAATAAATTCAGGCTCCACAAAAATAACTTGCTCAAGTACCCGAGAGATTAATTATCTCGCTTAGAATTTATGCTTTGAGCTTGGTACAATTTGAAAGGAAAGGGAAAAGCCTATATATAGGCTTGGGGGAGCATTTTGCTCCCCCTCTAAACGATGTGGGATGGGAGTAATTACTCTCATCCCATATGCACAGCGTGCCACACGCTGTACACAAGGCAAGGCAAAGCCCTTGTGGGCTTTGCCTTGCTTGTGGGCCGCACATGTCCAACCCATTTTTATGGGCTGTCGCGAGCAATGTCTAGCATTGCTTGCACACCTTTTGGTGTACTCCCGCGCACTCAAGTCTGTACAAAATACTTTTATACTCTCGATCCAATTAAACTCGCCAATGCAAAATTCCCCTTTTTAATCCTTTTTAAAATATTTATTTTTTGACCCTAATAAATTAGTCATCATTCAAAATAAATTTCTTGGTCCAACCAAAACTGATCTAATCAATTATAATTTATTTATGACTCTAATTAATTAGTTACCGATCAAAATTAATTCCTTGGTCTATCCAAAATTGATCTAATCAATTTTAACCAATCAAATAATAATCCAATTATTATTTATGTTATATTTTACAATAGAATAAATCTATTAGTTCTTTACTTAGTCAGATGAAGGTCCAATGTGTATGACCTTATAGGATCCCGAAGTATTGAGCTGTTAAGGCTTAACCAACCCTTGTTCTAATGGAACCATTGGCTTAATGCTCTAGATCGCGAATAGAACTCGATTACCTTAAATGACTGTAGTATGCCTCTAGCAAGGGTCTAGCATAATGGAACGTCATTTATGCTTATGACTTAATCCCGGTTAATGCAATAGTTATCCAGTGCGATAAATTCCTTCCATTCTTAATATTAGTACCATCTGGTTTATTGGGTTCGGTTAAAGTGTTAACCCACTAATAACAAGGTTGTTCCAAGCTATCCCGGTTATTTACTTGTTACCGAAGTATATTGTCTTTTACCATAGTGTGTTTGACTAGAACCATTTCTATCAAACACATACTCTGATTAGAGGTTTATGGCAATCATCACTTCAATAAGTGGCCAAGTACAACTCCTTACTATATCCGGAGCGGTGGATTCTTTCCGACTACTCAGCCTACCAACGTGTTGTCATCACTATACCCGTAATCACCCGTAGCACCCTAAATTAATGAGTGCATAGTAATGACCCAAAGTATAAAAATAGTACCACACAAGGCAACTAGCATCTCAAGTATGAGGACATTCGTAAAGCTTATTGCATGAAGATAAACACTAACACATTGATATTTATACCAAGTGTTTATCTTCCTGTGGTCTCCAATATATCTCCCAGATATATCCATGTGTCAAGCTTAAGGCGCCACCTTCAGTCTTTAGGAGATTAACTGCGTGGACCCTTTCCAAGAAAGTTGACCACATGCTAGTCTTTCCGTTTCATCAATATCCTTTCTTGATGAAACTGTGACTAGGGATAGTTTAGACATAATCATAATTGCACATGAAGCAGGTTCCACTAAATATAGTCCAATTATAATTTCTCTGACTTCATGCTATGATATGTCAAGGACTTTTGTATACATACATCAATAAATATATTTTAACCAGCTATAATATATATGTATAAAAACATATTGATATAAATAAAAGAACAAATGTCTTTATTGATTAAATAAATTATTCGTACTATTACATAATTAAGATATATCGTCCTAATTGCCTTAAGGGCATACATCATATCCAACATTGGTAGCACTTTTTGCCATATTAACACCAATTGGTCACCTTGGTTTTAGCCACAAATTGGTAAACATTCACTATGAAATAAATTTTTATCTAACGAGCTTGATTTGAATCAGTTTTATGCCAATTTTGTTATTAGATTTAGGGAACTTGAATTAAGATTTCTTTGATGGTTAGAACTGTTAAGACTTTCTTATAAACTAGACACAAAAGCTCACCTATACCTTTGTGCGTTTTATTTTAATGTTCATGTTATTAATTTTAGTAAAAGGAAAACAGAAAGGAAAAAAAGAAAAAAAAGAAGAAAATTGTTTGAAATTTTTTTTTGCAACCTATGAAACACTCCTTTAGCAATGCCTATGAGTGGAGCTAGTAGCCACCTGAGCCGACATCTGGGGGTAGGCGAGTAATTGGCTTACTTTCACGATATTATTCTCGATTCCAGGCACGATTTAGTATGAAATGCGAGCATAAAATTTTTTGGTTTATGGTTATTCTAATTGGTTTGCTTGGGTTCGAGTGTCAAGATTTTAAAGAATGTAATAACCTTTTTAATCCTCAATTAAATTTTCTTTCAAACTTCCCTATACTTTAACTTGATGCTTAAAGCTGTTAGAATCCTTGCTAGATATTTATTTTGTAGTGAATTCTTTTCAATTTTGTTGCAATTTCTAAGCTGTGACGAATTTGGGTGTTAATTGAAACAAAAAGTTGTTTACTTTGATTCTAAATGTTTGCTTGAGGACAAGCAAAAGGTAAGTGTGGGGGAATTTGATAACTTGCAAGTCTTGCATGTTTTAAGGTTATTTCTTTTGACTTTTCGAATGATTTACTGCTGATTATGTGAATATTTCGTACTTATTTAGGTCTTGGATGGTATTTGGGCTGATTTGACAAGTTTGAAGCATTTTGGTGCGTTTCAGAGTTGTTCTGGAAGTTATTATGGAGTCCAGGCTAAGCAGTATCGAGATGAGCTGCCAATTTCAGGATTTTTGAAGAAAAGAGGAAATTACAGATTTGAAGCTTCCTATTTGAACACAATGACTAGAAACTGATATACATTATATCCCTTTTGTGTTTTGAATTAGTTTTTTTCCCTTTTAGTTAGTAATTATCTTTTTAGTTTAATTAGAATTCTATTTTTTAGCATAAATAGGAAGAACTCTACGAGCAGAAAATTAGATCTCTTTGGGGGCTGGTCTTTTAGACCACGTTCTCTTCTCTCTTTTGCTGTATTTCTAGTTTATTAGTTTATGACAATTTCTTCTTTGGTTTCTTTAATTATGTTTAGCTAGTTTTTATCTTTCGATTAAGGAATTATTAAAGCTAGTTTCATATTGTGAGGTATGTTCTTATTTCATTCTTGAATTTCAATTTTTGAATGAAATCGAGTTTGCTTCTAATTGTTGTCTTTTTATTTAATTCGAACTGATCAATCGGTGTTTTTAAGATTTCAATATACCTTTATTTTCATTATGTTCATGCTATCATAACATGATGAAAAGTTTGCAAAAAACGATTTCTTTAAAACTCTTTGTGGTTTTATTCGGTTTGATTTAATAATTTGTGCTATCAGGATTTATTGAGTCAAAATTGGTTCTTCATATCTTAATGTTTTTTGAAGATTAAACCTTGTCAGCTATTTCTACAAGTGCATCTGATAATCAAAGAAATTGATTTAGCTATATACAATCAACCCAGTTTTAGAAAAAGAATTAACTGTGCTATTTCATAGTTAAAGCCAATGAATTGATATTTCAAGAGTTATCTTTTTACCCATGATCAATTGTAACTATGCTACGAAATTCCTTAATCGAGAGAATTTTACATTCATATTTTTATTTTTGTATTTTGCATTTATTTTTTTTGCCACAAACAATCTTAAAGCCCCCCTGTTTTATTTTCTTGCTTTATTTTTTGTTGTTGATTTGAATAAGATTAATTGATTAGTCCATGAGGAGACGATCCCGCTTACCGCTACTACAAAGTATATGAGTGTTCGGATCGTTATTCATTTGTTCATTTTCTTCAAATTAACTATTAACGTATACCTATAACCATGGTTTTCAGAACCGGACCGGCTACTGAATCAGTGAAGACGATGGTTCATGGATTTAAGGTTCAACCAGATTAAATCGGAAGTCGAACCGGATTTTCTTAAAACATGTAAAAATACTAAATATTTTATATAATTTGATATTAAACATGTAATATAAGTTATACTTATATAAAAACTAATACTATTAAATAAAGTATTCTATAATTTAAAGTTATATTTCAAATAAAAATAAAACACAAGATAATAACTAATATAATCTAGTGAAAGAATGCAAACCGAATTCCATATTGTATAGATTGGATAAAAAAAGTTAATAAATTTGATTTATAATATATAAAATTACACATTAAAAGAATTAAAATTTATACACAATATGTAAAATAAAAAAAATATCTATTTAATATAAATTTAATTAAAAAACTTGGGGTAACGTTATTTAAAAAAAATTATATATTATTTCGTTATGAAAAACATTCAAAGCTGTTATTGAAAGAAATATTTTAAATTTAATAAAATGTATAGTCTATGAAATAAAAAATATTTATTATAGTTTTTTATAATAAAATATTATTGAAACAATTTAAAAATTAGCAATATATAATATAAAAGGTATATAAGGAGAAAATATTACCACTTGTGTGTGGTAGCTCAGTTGGTAGAGCATGTATTGAAACATATGTTGGAAGTTTTGTGTTCAATTTTCACCACCAACAATTTTTTAAAAATAATGATTTAAGAGAACCGGAGACCAGTCACTGGTTGAACCGACCGGTTCCCGATCAAACTGATCATTGACCGATTCTTGACTATGTCAAGAATCCAGTCAAACCGGACCGGACGAGGCACCGGTTCCGATCGAATCTGGTCCTACCGGCCAGTCCGATCCGGTTTTCAAAACCATGCCTATAACTATTAATATACAACATTAAGTTATTTCTCCATACATACAGTATGTTTCATTTATATTATTTTCAAACTGTCGTTTCAGTTTCCCCATTGACTATGTAAACCACGTAATCTTTCAAGAAACCAAAAAAAGTGCAACAATCCATACGTTCTTCATAAGCTTTGCTTTCTTCTATATGTTTCTATAAACAAAACAATGCACTTTCTTGGTAATGATAATGAACTTATTGCTAGTGCATAGAAAGCATGGAGAAACGATATTTGGATGTGGCTTTCGACTAAAACGACACAGTTTTTAAGTCTTCCATTAAACGACAGAAGATTACTGAATCTATTAAACAAGGAACATAAAAAATTTCATTCCAAAATTGAACCATTCAAATCACAGTTGAAAGAAAAGATAAACACTGAATCCATGAAAATCAATTAAAAAAACAGAAAGCAACAACTGAGTTAAAAAAGAATAAGATGCTGATAAAATGCTTTCATTCATTAGCTCTTTTCCGTTTCCCTATCAGAACACTGAAAAGCTTAACTTCATTACCAGTCTCCTCTTCCTCTATTTCTTCAACCTAAACACCATTTTCAGTTCCCTGCCCCATTGACAGATTGCTTCCATTTCCAGCTTGCTGGACATCTATCATGTAATATACATTTCCTTCGTTTCCCCTACACCTATAGAAAAAGATGAAGTCTTTTGCCTTCAAGCTGTTCATCTTTACAAAATGCCTCCACCCTTTTGTAAACACAACAGTCTTTGTACTCTTCCAAAACGAGTACCAAAAAGTCCATGCCCTATAATGTTTATCATAAAACATTAGCTCAACAAACCTTTTCTCACCTTCTCTAATTTCCGAGTTTGCCCCTGATACTCGAGGGAAGTACTGCACTGCATATTCTTTCGGTATGTGAAATCCCTTCACATGAGTGATATCGGTTTCTGTCAGCTCCTTATAGAAATGCAGTTGGTACGAGATTCCTCCGTTTTGGTTTGATAAGTTCATGACCATCTGGAATCTTCTTGCCAGGGACTGATCTGCGAAAAATTCGGAAAATTGGGTCACACAAGTTTTTTCTTTTCTCATCTGTAGGCCTCCTCTTGCGAGTATTGGCCCCGGAATCTCATCTCTTGGATAGTGTAGAGTGACATACGGAAGTTGAGAGGGGCATCACTCCTTTGTAAATTAAGTGCAGCTCTGCCTCTTCTTCAGATTCGTAGGTTCCTTGCCAGTGCGCCTTGTGCCTAAAGGCGATCCGTGAGCCCCATTTGCCGCTTCTAAGCCACACCACTCCTCTATATTTTGAAGTTGACCTGCTAATGGTATAAGTCAAGGCTGAACTAGTATTGTTGCCATGTTCACACTCGACGCTGACACCATGGTTTTCTATAGGGCAATATTCTGAAGAGAATACTAGGAAAAAAGAGAAGATGAACAAATGTAGCACACTGACTACACTGTCTTACCATCAATTTATAGGCCGAAGATACGAGTTGGATAGATACTAAAATAATGAAAACTGAAGGTTTGGTTATGGTAATTATGAGCTATAATGTGAAGTATTAAGCTTACAAACCATGTATAAAAGGACAGTTTCAAACTCTAGCAGGTCCACAGTCATTTATGGAAGGTTGCTGAGGGATTTTTACTGTTACAATGTAAAATAAGATGAACGAAACCACGCAGAAAGAACATATACATTTGCATAAGAGCAAGTGCACCTTTGACTTCATAGCCTATCATGGCAAGTACTCAAATTAACCATAGGTTGTGATTAAAATATTCAATTATGGCAGTTAGCAATTCACTGTTTTGAAGAAAAGACGAAAAACTGAAATTCAAGATGAGTACTTACCAATTCCATTACAGGACTAGTTCACATTTCTTTTTCTTCTTATGTTTTCTGTGAAGATAGATAAACAAGCCTAGGAATTCATGCGATGACATGTTAGTATGACTATCTTCTGAAACTCAACTTTTAAGTATTGAGCGAAAAACAATAACAGTAAAGTTAACAGTTTTTATTACTTCATATGCTTATTATCTTTTCTAGTTCAACTACAGTGAAGTGTACTTTTTTCCTTCTCAAACAAATTAAATTATTTGCTTCTTAATATGGAAGTAGAAAATTTTAGTGCCAACTTATTTCCTCCTTTGACTGTACTGTAACAGTAACAAACTTTGAATGAAAACATAAGTATTGCTTAATGAACAATATTTCAAAGTATGAGAATACATATATGTAACTACACACTCATTTCCTTATCAAGAAAATTACATTTACAGACATGCCACAGTAATGGCAAGCAGTAGCGTGCATTACGACAACAGAAGATCATTACTCTGAAATTCCTGTGAAGCAAATCCAAATGCTAAAGCTCATTTAATGCACAAAACTATATTCAATGTATTAATCATGAAGTGAAAATCAGAAACTCGCACATCTTTCAATATACAGATTCCGTGCAGGTAGAATTTGTAATCCGTTACGTTTGTTTACAGAATCTGTATGAATCTTTGTTGGAAATCGGGGATTACTTGGATATTTCTGAAGTCGCGAAAATGCTGTCAGATTGAAATTTATTTGGCCGGTTTACCAAATTCTCAATCGGATAAAATCAGAAAGAGAATCAAGAACAAGAATTTTGTTTGCAGTGAAATTTCAACCGAATTTTTCTGTGTATTGCCAATATCGTTTTGGTGAAATAAATAGCCAAAACGTCAACAGACATGCTGTTTGGGGTAGCAGCCATGTCCAAAAGACATGTTTATTCCGAGATTCAGTGTGTCCAACAGAAACGCTGTTTCGGACAAAATTCATTTTTCCAAAGGATGCGTGGGTTCAGGGATAAAAAATTTTCGAGCTGACTTGGCAGCTCGACCCCAGCCCGGGGCGCTGCCCCAGGACCTTGCTAGGGGCTACCAATGGCTCTCGAGTATTCAAGTTGAGATACTGCAACACCTTTATTAGGCAGAAGCTTAACACAAGGATCCAAGAGAGTGCTAACTGGAGAACAATCCTTGAAATTGAATTTATTCAAAATCTTCTCAATATAATGAGATTGGGAGATTGAAATAACATTGTTCTTCCGCTTAATTCGTATACCAAGAATCACCTCAGCCTCCCCCAAATCCTTCATTTCAAAACTAGATGACAAGAATTTCTTTGTTTCATTAACATGATTTTGGTCAGTACCAAAAATCAACATGTCATTCACGTATAAGCAAATCATAACTCCTTTACCAGAAAGATCAAACTTGCTATATATACATTTGTCTGCTTGGTTGATATGAAAACTGTTAGACAAAACCACATCATCAAATTTTTGATGCCAAGCTTTCGGTGCTTGTTTCAATCCATATAAGGATTTCTTCAACTTACATACCTTATTTTCATAACCTGACACAGCAAACCCTTCCGGTATAGATTTCCTCATCTAATTCACCATTTAGGAATGCAGTTTTGACATCTATTTGATGAATTACAAGGTTGTGTACAGCTGCCAGGGCTATCAACAACCTAATAGTAGAATTCCTCGCAACAAGAGCATAAGTATCAAAGAAGTCAATTCCTTCTTTTTGCCTAAAGCCTTGGATAACTTGAGGTGATTCTTGGTATACGAATTAAGCGGAAGAACAATGTTATTTCAATCTCCCAATCTCATTATATTGAGAAGATTTTGAATAAATTCAATTTCAAGGATTGTTCTCCAGTTAGCACTCCCTTGGATCCTTGTGTTAAGCTTCTGCCTAATAAAGGTGTTGCAGTATCTCAACTTGAATACTCGAGAGCCATTGGTAGCCCCTAGCAAGGTCCTGGGGCAGCGCCCCGGGCTGGGGTCGAGCTGCCAAGTCAGCTCGAAAATTTTTTATCCCTGAACCCACGCATCCTTTGGAAAAATGAATTTTGTCCGAAACAGTGTTTCTGTTGGACACACTGAATCTCGGAATAAACATGTCTTTTGGACATGGCTGCTACCCCAAACAGAATGTCTGTTGACGTTTTGGCTATTTATTTCACCAAAACGATATTGGCAATACACAGAAAAATTCGGTTGAAATTTCACTGCAAACAAAATTCTTGTTCTTGATTCTCTTTCTGATTTTATCCGATTGAAAATTTGATAAACCGGCCAAATAAATTTCAATCTGACAGCATTTTCGCGACTTCAGAAATATCCAAGTAATCTCCGATTTCCAACAATCTTTGACTCTAAACTAAAACTTATTTCTTTGCCTTATTGTGCAGACAAAAGATAAGAATGTAAATGATTATCGGATCATTTTGTCGCCTTGTCTTAAATTGCGAAGAAGACGACAAAAACATTCTTGTAGATTTGTTTATCAAAATTATCACAACTTCAGATTGGCTAACAGTGACTCTATTCAATTCGAGAAGTTGGTTGACATTGCTAGCATTAATCATATTAATTTCAAGACAATAAACACTTTCAAATAGAACTGGAATTAGAACAAAATGAATAAAAGGGAAGAATATAACATATTGGATAAATGATCAAAAACTGAACATCTATGAAAATGATATAACCTATAATGTACGATTTAGCATTGCCTACATCTAAATACGAAAATGAACACACAGCAAGGTGTTCATGCAATGTGGACTAGTCTCTTTCATTCTATTATGCTTCTTGTTTCCTCATTTATTCATGGGTGAATCAAAAAATGAAGCTAATACCTATGATTTAACACCCTTTTCTTGTCCTACAAATAGAGCAACTTGATAATTATAGTCTATAGAGAAATAAAAATTATAGAAAACAATAATACATTAATCACAAATACAAGCATTTTTTGCTCTATTTGAATAGTCAGAGAACAATTATGATTTAAAGCACATGATATTGTTTTTCTGTGAATAAAAAACTCTGTTCCTCACTATTCAAATGTTTATGAAAAAACTACTTATGTAACTTCTTTTGTATCATTTTATCATAAATTGATCATTTTCACCTAAATGCTACCGATTACTAAGAAATTTCCTTGCTTTTTTACCCAATTTTGGGCAGATGTATGAGTTGCTGAGTTTCAATGCACAGAGGTCTACAACTTATTATAAAGCATAAAAAGGTTCAAAATTTGGGGTCTTCTGAGCTGAAATAAGTTGATGGACTAACAAAATTTTGGGCTAAATATTTTGAAGTTCATGCAGAAACAGCAAATAACACTTCACAAAGAGGGGCAGATTTTTGCATTCAATGAGGTATACATATTTCTACAAAATTTTGAATCCTTTCTTAATAGACATTGTAGTTTTTCGTTTTTGCCTTTTATTGTTTTTGAGATTTGGTAAGTTAGGATAGAAGGTAATCCAACGGATGCTACAGTTAGAAAGTGTGAGAACATAAGGACATAAAGTAAGTGCAGGAGTAGAGGTAGGCCTAAAGATTACTTGGAGGGTAACTATTTTGAAAGATATGCGGTTGTTAGATATTGATCAACTTTTGGCATTTGATAGAGCTTCATAAAAGTCAAAAGATCCATATAGCCGGCCCCACCTAGTGTGGGATTAAGGATTGATTGATTGATGAGATTTAGTAAGTTAAGCTTTTTTTTGGTATTGGCTGAAGCTCCGAAACATCAAGATGTTTAAATCAATCTATATTGGAATTCATTGTTTCAATAAACAAAGAACAATCTTATTATCATTTTCTGCAACTTTGCAGATTATCTTTCAGTAAAACCATTGAAGAATATCCCATCAGCTTGATTATAAGTTCAAAAGAGATAGAAGGTAATCTGAAAAATATATATTGATTCACTTCAAACATGAAAGAAAATGTTGAACTACTTATAACTTGAAAGAGCATTACACGATGAAATTAATGTCCTGCTTGGCATCATAAATTCCGTGTACCTTAGTCTGCTCTGTTGCAACTTCACAAAAAATTGCTTGTTAGTACCATTTTTTTCTGTTTAATTCCCTGTATATATGCTGCTAAGCCTTCCCCACGATCTTTTGAGTTCAAGGTCCGTCCATAAAATTCTTCTTCTAGTTCCAAATCTGATGCCAAATCCATATGTATTCCCTTGTTAATCGCTCTTTTTGCGATTTTATTGCTACTGGACCCTGCCAAATCCATTCTTATCATTATAAGGATAAAGAGCAAAGTATGTTTATTCCTAAGTGATTTATGACTTTCAGGTAGCATTAGTATTTGCTAGATCAATTCAATTATGTTATATGATTGTGTATTGTAATTGCAGATACTAATGTACAAGCAACAATTCAATGGCCCTATATAAACGATCGCAGCATAAGTTAAAAGGAAAGGAGATTGTACCTTGTGAATATTTCCACGTGCTACTTCAAGAGCTTTAAAACAAACTTCACCAGAAGGTAAAGAATAATTAAACAAGGCCTGAAGTGATTACACATTTGCTGTTACATATTGAACTGAAGAAAGAGAGACAGAGAGAAAAGCAAACAACAAATAAACGTAAAATGTAAAGCGGCTTCAGTAAACATATGTAGAGAGATTGGAATCATTGCTGCTGTTACGATTAGTGTTAGCAATAAAACACTACATTTTGAATCATTGTATTGTTTTGTATTGAGATGTTACATGAATTTATACACAAGGAAATAGAAAATAGGAACTAAATAAATCTATTTATTAATAGAATATGGATAACCGCGTATCCGGATATCACATGATAAAGCCATTTCCAGTCCACCACCCAATGTTGCTCCTTCAGTAACAGCAATTGTAGGAATACGAAGTTCTTAATTAAATGAAACGTATCAATATAAGAACGTTAATGTAGACAGATACAAGAACCTGAGTGAACAAAATTCAACAAAAATAAATAGAAACAGAAGTCAATGACCGCGAACCATCTCTCAAATGTTAAGATTGATAAGGTAATACACATTCTCATGTTCAAAGGGTTCACATTATATACACAAATTCAATATAAATCCCTGAACTATGACCCTTGTCCAAACATATGTAACCCATTACCATTCAACTGATAACATGTGCAGCTACATATGGTTAGCCACCGTTTGTATGTAGAGAGTTGAATCATTTCTGCTGTTATGATTAGTGTTAGAAATACACTTTGAATACCTGTATTGTTTTGTATTGAAATGTTACATATATTTATACACAAGGAATGAATAGGAAAGAAATAAATCTATTTCCTGTAATATATTGAGCATATAAGAAGGATAAAACGCTTCAAGTTGCAAAGAGTGGGTTACTCCTCAGCGAAACTGCAGAAGCCCTAACTAAATTACTGTCTATAATGAGCTATAGACAATCAAAATGGTCTCTAAACATGCCCATTAATCTCTCCTATATACTGTGAAATGGTTCAAACAAAGCAATCTATCAATTGAAAACTGAAGATGTATGTCATACCTTCAAACCAGCTCCTGTACAGAAGACTTTAGGAACTGAGCTGAAAACCATAACATCAGGATTAGCTTCAAGAGGAAGCCAGCGCTTAGCAGAGGGGCTCTCATCGATTGTAGCCATCCTGATTTGAACTCAATTGCCAGAGATCGAAATTCAAAAACCAACGAAGAGACTAACCAAAAAGGAGTAAAAAGAAGAGAAAAGGGGGAAAAGGGTTCCTGGTTTCATATAAACAGGTTTTGGCTGGGTTTTAAACTCAACTATTGTTCGCACCCAAACGGTATCGTTTCATCCTTTAACATTCCTAAGCAATAAGGACTCGATTCATCCCAAAATAGAAATAACTAGTTATACCAAGGGGCTACTCTCCACCCTTTTTCAATAACCAAGTATCAACGTTACAATAGATTTAAAACTGGTCCAAAATTTTTGTTATTCACTTCATTTTTTAAAATAACGAGTGTTGTTATGCAAGCAATGAAATTTGTTACTACAAAATAGTGCAAAGATGATGACGATATCTTTCAATAAACAAAACAATATATTTTCTCTGTAATGATAATGGATTAATTATTAGTACATGGAAAGCAAGGAGAAACGATCTTTGGATGTGGCTTTCGATCAAAACAACAGTCTTTTAGTCTTCCATTAAATTACAGAATATTACTTCTTACCTTAAACAATCATTGAACACCTTTTCATCTCTACTAATCTCTGATAGCTTCTGTGCAAGACAAATTTAAATGAAAATAAAACAAAATAAAATAACAACCATACTACTTGAAGTCCATTGAGCTTTCATTTCCAGACAAAGAACAGAAACTCAACACAAATTTTCTGTAAGAATACTAGAATCATGTCAACAAGGAACACAAAAAGTTTCATACTGAAAATGAACCGCTCAACTCACAATTGAATGGAAAGATAAACACAAAATCAATTTGAAAAACAGAAAGCAGCAACTGAGTTAAAAAATTAAATGCTGTCAAAGTGTTCTTATTCATTAGCTCTTCTCCGCTTGTTCTCTTCCCTTCCTTTCCCTATCAGAACACCGAAAAGCTTCACTTCATTACCAGTCTCCTCTTCCTCTACACCATTGTCACTTCCCTGGCCACATAACAGATTGCTTCCATTTCCAGCTTGCTGCACATCTATCATATAGTTTACGCTCCCCTCGTTTCCCCTTCGATACTTGCCACACCTACAGAAAAAGATGAAGTCTTTCGCCTTCAAACTGTTCATCCTTACAAAATGCTTCCACCCTTTTGTAAACACAAATGTCTTTGTACTCTTCCAAAACGAGTACCGAAAAGTCCACGCCCTATAATGCTTATCATAAAACGTTAGCTCAACAAACCTTTTCTCACCTTCTCGAATTTCTGGGTTTGCCCCTGACACTCGGGGGAAGTACTGCACTGCATACTCTTTCGGGATGTGAAATCCCTTGATGTGAGTCACATCGGTTTGCGTCAGCTCCTTATGGAATAGCAGTTGATATGAGATCGTGCGGAACCTTCTTGCCAGGGACTGATCTGCAAGAAATTCAGAAAATTCGGTCACATAAGCTTTTTCTTTTATCATCTTTAGGACCTCCTCTTGCGAGTATTGGCCCTGGAATCTCATTTCTTGGATAGTGTAGAGTGACATAGGGAAGTTGAGAGGGGCATCACTTCTTTGTAACTTAATTGCAGCTCGATCATAGGCCATTGCTGCCTCTTCTTCAAATTCGTAGGTTCCTAGCCATTGCACCTTGTTCCTAAAGGCGATTCGTGAGCCCCACTTGCCGCTTCTTTGCCACATCACTCCTCTATATTTTGAAGTTGACTTGCTATTGGTGTAAGTCAAGGTTGAACTAGTAGCGATCGCCATGTTAACACTCGATGCTGACTCCATGGTTTTCTAGTACAATATTCTGAAGAGAAGAACAAAATGTAGCACACAGACTACACTGACTTACCATCAATTTATAGGCCGAAGATACGAGTTGGACAAATATTAAAATAGCAAAACTGAGGGTTTGGTTATGGTAACTATGAGCTATAATGAGAAGTATCAAGCTTACAAACCATGTATAAAATGACAGTTTAAAACTCTAGCAGGTCCACAGTCATTTTTGGATGGTTGCTGAGGGATTGTTACTGTTACAATGTAAAATAAGATGTACGAAACCACGCAGAAATTACACATACATTTGCACAAGAGTGAGTCCACCTTTGACTTCATAGCCTATCATGGCAAGTACTCAAATTAACCATAGGTTGTGTTTTAAATTATGCAAATATGACAGTTATCAATTCACTGTTTTGAAGAAAAGACAAAAAAACTGAAATTCAAAGATGAGTACTTACCAATTCCATTACAGGACCAGTTCACGTTTCTTTCTCTTCTTATGTTTTATGTGAAGATAGATAAACAAGCCTAGGAATTCAAGCAATGACATATTGCTATGACTATCTTCTGAAACTCAACTTCAAGTATTGAGTGAAAAACAATAATGGTAAAGTTACAAATTTTATTACTTCATATGCATGTAATCATGTTCTAGTTCAACTATAATGAAGTGTTCTTTTTCCTTCTAAAACAAATTAAATAGTTTGCTTCTTTATATGGAAGTAGAAAATATTAGTGCCAACTTAGTTCCTCTTTTAACTGTACTGTCACAGTAACAAACTCTGAATGAAAAGATGAGTATTGCTAAATGAATAATATTTCAAATTACGAAAATACATGTTAAGAAAATAATATTAACAGACATGTCACAGTAACGACAAGCAATAGCGTGCATCACGACAACAGAAGATCATTGCTTTGAAATTCCTGTGAAGCAAATCCATATACTTAAGCTCATTTAATGCACAAAACAATATTCCATGTATTAACATTAAATGATAATCAGGAACCCACATATCTTTCAGTATACGGACTCCGTTAAAGCAGGCAGAATCTGTTATCCGTTACGTTTAATTACAGAATCTGCAGTATGTATCTTTGACTCTGACCTAAAATTTATTTCTTTCCTCATCGTGCAGACAAAAGGTAAAAATGTAAATGAGTATCGGATCATTTTGTCGCCTTGTCTTAAATTGCGAAGAAGACGACAAAAACATTCTTCTAGATTTTTTTTTCAAAATCATTCCAACTTCAGATTGCCTATCAGTGACTCTATTCAGTTCGAGAAGTTCATTAAAATTACTAGCATTAATGATATAAACTTTAAGACAATAAACACGTTCATGTAGAACTGAAAATAGAACGAAATGAATAAAGAAGGAAAGAATATAAGATATTGGATATATGGTAAATAGCTGAACATCTATGAAAATGATATAACCTATAATGTAGATTTTTCTTTCAAATAATCACCCTATGCCTAAAGGAGGATTTAGCACTACATCTATATAAGTAAACGAACACACAGCAATGTGTTTATGCGATATGGACTAGTTTCTTTCATTCAATTATGCTTCCAAACTTGATTTGTCGAAACAATTTATGCAGGATATAGTATTTGTTTCCGCATTTATTCATTTGTGAAATATAAAACGAAGCTAATACCAATGTCTTTCCGCCCGTATTCTAGTCCTACCAATGGAGCACCTTGATAATTATACAGAAATCAAATTTATAAGAAAAGAATAATACATTAAAAACGAACACGAGTATTTATTTTCCTTTTAACACTCGAGGACAAATATGTTTTACAGCACATGACATAATTTTGCTAAGAAACGAAACCTTTGCTCCTCACTATTCAAATGCTAATAAAAAAACTACTGATGTAATTTATTTGGTATCATTATATCACAAATGCATCATTCTTTACCTATGCTACCATTTGCTATTTTCAAGAGTTTTCCTTGTTTTCTTATATTACAGGATGATAAGCTACCCAAATTTGGGCAGAAGTATGAGTTGCTAACTTCTATGGGAAAGAGGTCAACAACTTATTATGAAGCTTAAGAAAGTTCAAAATTTGGGATCTTTCATGCCGAAATAAGTTTTGGATTACCAAAATTTGGCCTTAAATATATTGAAGTTTACGCAGAAACAGCAAATTACACTTTACAAAGTAGGGACAAAGTTTTGCATTAAATGAGATACACATGTGTTTATAAAACTTAAATTCTTAGTAGACAAACAGTATTTTTTTTCCTTTCCGTTTTTTCTTGTTTATGAGATTTAACAAGTCACAAGTTTCTTTGGTATTGGATGAAGCTCTGAAGCATCCAGATGCTTCAATCCTTTTATATTATTTTGAGGTAAATAAGAAAAGCAAGGAATTTATTGTTTAGTTAACCACAGAACAATCTTGTTATCATTTTTTGAAAATTTGCGGATGATCTTCGAGTAAAAAACCATTGAAGAACATCCCATCCAACATGTAAACATTAATATGCTTCAAACATCAAAGATAAATATTGAACTACTTATAACATGAAAAATCATTAGATGATGGAATAGATTTCCTGCTTAGCATCATAGAATTCCATGTACCTTTCTGTCTGCTCTGCTGCACCTTCATGAAAGACTGCTTGTTAGTACCCTTTTTGCTTTGTCTAATTCCCTGTATATACAGGTTTCCGCGTTTCAGAAAATGCCGCTAAGCCCTCAAAGCCATATTTTGTGTTCAAGGTTTACCCATAACATTCTTCTTCTAGTTCCAAACCTGATGCTAAATCCATCTGCATTCCCTTGATAATCGCTCTTTTTGCCATTCTTATTGTTATTATACCCTGCCAAGACAACGTTATTTCTTTTGGTAATATTTACAAGTATCTTTTGTTTAATCCAAAGTGAAATATAACTTTTAGGTGCATTAGTATTTACTAGATCAGTAGATCATTTGAAAATAATCACATGATATGATTAAAATTGCTGATACTAAATGTAAGAGTAACAAAATCAATGGCCCTGAAGTAATCTGGTTCCCCAAAAAATGTATTCTCTAATTAAAACGCTCTTCTACGCCACATAAGTTTATTAAGAATCCTCAAGGAAAGGAGATTGTGCCGTCTGATTAATTTCATGTGCCACATCAAGAGCTTTTAAACTAAAGTCACCAGCAGGCATGAGCCGTTTACACGTTTGCTGTTACATATTAAGCTGAAGAAAGACTGACAGAATAAAAAGCAAACAACAAAAAACGAAAATGTTAAGCAGCTTCAGTAAACACCCATTGGCATGGCCTCTGTACCACCAATCCTGCGAACCAGTGAACCATAAAACACGAGGAAGAACATATGGTTTTCTAGCAGAAAAAAAATACTTGGCAGGCTACAGAAAATGTTGAATTCATTTGTGTATGCATATTAGTAAAGAGATACTACTTTGTCACATAAAGATGCAAAACAACATTTACAGACCCAGGAATATTACCTAGCCCCATTTCAGGAAACCCAAAACTGCACCTTCTCCTAAATTATTTGTTGAGGAGACAAAGTTATTATTCAATAAACTACAAGTAAAGTTACATAATCTATTTTTCAGAGATTATGGAGGTACCATGTATCCGAAGATCGTGAGATACAGCCATTCCCAGTCCATCGCCTAATGCTGCCCCTTTAATAACTGCAGTAAGAATACAAAATTCCTGTGTCAGGAGTAATATAACCATCACGATTGGGCCTAACCTATCAGCTTAAGCTTTTGGGTTAAACGGTGGTTGCGGTGCCATGCATAGTTGTCAAAGGCGCGCCTCACGAAGGTGTAACTCTTGGCGCCTCGGCATATAACAGGTGAGGTAGTGCCCCCGAGGCACCACCTCGCCTCGGTGTGCCTCAGGGACACTTCTTTCCATAGGCATAACTTACTTTAATTTGTGTTTTCCATCTATTTTTGAAAGTTTTAATAATAATTCAAGGGTAGATATTCATAATTCGATTCCTATTAATATTAAATTTATTCAAGGCTAAATATTCGTAATGCAATATGTAATTTACATATATATATATATATATATGCATCTAACAATTCTTTCAGTTCTTTTTCTGGTAATTTTATTGCATATAACTTCATTTTTCAAGCAATAACTTTTTGCAACTTTTTTACTCCTAGCGTACCTCATGCTCGCACCTCACCTTCGGGCAAGCCTGCCCCTTGCGCCTCTAATAACTATGGTTCCATGGCATGGTGTTAGAGATTCTTAGATAGAGAGGTTGCGGGTTTGAATCATGGCAGTTCCATTTGTTGAATGAATTTCGACACATGATAGAGCGAACTTGTGTTGCACCCGCTTCAAGCCCAGGGGGTATTCGAGTGCAGGTGAGTATCAGGAATAATGTATGAGCTACAATTGGGCCTTATTAGTTTAATTTTTGGGTTAAACGGTTTCATGACACTATGTAAATGAAATGCATCAATATAAGAATGTTATCGAAGACGGATACAGAACCTGAATGAACGAAATTCTAGCAAAAATAAATAGAAATAGAATTCAATAACAACCATCTCTCAAATGTTAAGATTGGAATTAGCTGAGCTACATTCATGTCAACAGTATTAATGGTGGTTTCACCCACCAAATTTTTAACTCTTTACACCAATGTGGAAGATGAATAAACGGCCCCAATTATGAAGAGAGAGAAAATATCTCTAATAAAATACTAACATATAGCACAAAATATCTAGATATTTTCCCTACAAAATAATAAACTAACCCCACTTGTTTTCAAAAAAGGCTTGTAAATTACTCTCTTCTTCATTAATGGATATTGGCATTTTCTTCATTAATATGAGGGAGTAGTCCTCTTCCAGGCAAGTCTGCCTAGGCAGACAGTCGTAGGAGATCTCCTAAGCAGTGTAATGTATCTCTTCTTAAGCTTTTATGTTTCTTGTTGTGTTTGAATGCTTAATTCTTATGGGTGATGGCCTAGCTCATATTTAGTTATGTTAAGAAGACCGACCGGAGATTTAACATAACAGAACACAAATACACTCATATGATGCATGAGACCGACCGGAGATCGGTCATATGCCTAAGGTTTTAGATTTATCTAAATGCTTGATTATACCTTATGCAAGTTATTGTTAGTTTATGATGGACTTAACGGCGAAGTAAGTTAACATAGCTTAGTATTCAAGATGGCCGAAAAGAATGCTTGATGACCTTGGTTGAGATACTTAGGAGCTTTACATATTGCTTGATGTTTTGATGTATTATGCTGGCTGCTGGAGAACTCCTTGACTGTTGAAATAGGTAGATAAGCCTGGACCTTTTATTATTGTTTTTATAATCTTTATATTTCTGCTCATTTATTTATTTCATGCTTTTTATTACTGTTACGGCAAGATCTCCACCCTTAAAATATAGAAGAACCTTTAGCCCATTTACGAGGGATAAGTCTAGGCTGTTTACACGCTCCCTGTGGAATACGACCTTGTCTTGCCACTGTACACATATTTGACCCTAGTGCACTTGCTAGGCACACATTTGGCACAACAATAACTGTGCAACTACTGCCATTAGAATAAACACACCTCTATAAATGAGAATGTTGATCTCAATGTGTTGACAAAAGATTGCACTTCTGATGGAGTCATCAACTTAAGCTCCTGAAGATAATAAAACAGTGGTACAAGGCATATGGTTAGCCACTGTTTGTACGTGGAGATTTGAATCGTTGCTGCTCTTGTTTTGCGAACACAATAATAATGCCAAGTGAAAACAAATTACATGATGCCCTAACCACAGCACAATTAAATAAAGTTATCAAAGAGAAAGATCTAGTAAGCATGACTACATTGCGAACAACCACAGTGCCATTGCAACTGGAAATTTAAGATCCCTAAGCGTCATCAAAGAATGTGTATCAAAAAGTGAATTCATAGGGCATTTACAGTTGTATCAACATCCACTACGAGTGAACTATGTAGCTCTAAAAATCAAATAGGTTCAAGACAAATTCAAAAGTCTCAAATTGGATAGAAACTCCTTGAAGCTATAGCAAAATACAGAGAGAATGACATAACAAATTAATGAAGGAGGATTTTCCTTTAAAATTGTTTACAAAATATAGTATAAAGCCAAAATAAATAAAACACCCCATACATAATTTTGGGAAAGCTGAAATTCGCTGACAAATTCAGGAGGCAATTTGACCTTTAATCTTACAGACTTCAGAGCTTTAGACAGCAATCTGCAGAAATGCTTCAAGTTTCATAGTCATTAAATCCTTAGCGAAAACAATCTGTGGAAACCCAGAACAAACTGTTGATCGCACTGAGCTTCAGACAATCAAAATGTTGAAGTATCGAACTCTCTAAACATGCCCATAAATTTATCCTAAATACTGAAAAATGGCTGAAACAAATCAATCTTTCATCTAAAAAATGAAAATGTAAGCAATACCTTCAAATAAGCTCCTACCTCCTGCGCATAAGACATTAGGAACTGTACTGCAAAGTATAACAACTTTAGCAGTGTCATCAGAACTGATTAATTTAAATTCTGCTATAATCTGCTCAGCATTTTTTTCCCACTTGAATTTTTAGCAGCTGGCCCATCCAAATTCACCTCAACAATTCCTGTTTATCAAATCCCCAAAATGAACTTTATATTTTCGAATCTCTCAACAGCCAGCTGTTATGAGGAAGACTAATACGCAATTTATATTTTTCCTAATAATTGAATTTCTGTTAGTTTGTTGTAACCACTTTAGTAAATGCTGCGTTTTGCAGCCTGGACTCATTAAACAGCTATATAAGCCACATGTAGGGTCAAATACCACATGATTGGTTAATTGAGAATTTTCCTTTCTCTCTCTAGATTTCTCCTTCTCCCTCTCTGCGATTCTGTTATTCTCTGTTTCCCTGTTCTTCCCTGTTCTTCTGTTGATTCTGTTATTAAGTGGTATCAGAGCATAATCTTGCGACCTGTTGGGTGAATCATGGCTGAGCATACACTATGCCTGCTAGAGGTTAAGAAACTGGAAGGAATGATGAAGGAACAAGAACTGCGATTCTCGTCGCAAATCAAGGAGCAGGATCTGGCACTGCGAGCTCAAATGAAGGAGCAGGACGCTTCGCTCCGAGCTCATATGACGGAGATTTAGTCACAAATCTTAGAAGAAATGAGGCGATTATGGAGTAAGGATATCGCTACTGCTGGCGATTCTAGAAATTGGAGGACAGAAGGTCCATTTCCTCGCACTGAAGTGGCTTATCCGATCTCTACCAGGCTCACGAAGGTTGAATTTCTGCGATTCGATGGTTCAGATCTTGAAGGTTGGCTGTTCTGTTGCAATCGCTACTTTCAGGTCAATAAGACTCCAGCTCATGCTAAGGTGAGACTTGCTTCTCTCCATCTGAGTGACCGCGCACTTGAATGGCACCACGCTTTCACGCGGAATAGAGTAACTACAGGCGATCCACTTTGGGAAGAGTATGAGGCAGCAGTGCGCATTAGGTTCGGAGACAGGATCTATGATAATCCGATGGCAAATCTAAAAAAATTGACACAAATGGGTACTCTCATGGAGTATATAGAGGCCTTCGAGGTATGTGTTCATAAAACTACTCTTTCGAATGAGAATGCTTTAGATTGTTTCTTGAGTGGCTTAAAAGAAGAGCTTAGTTATCCAGTCTTGATGCAAGGACCTAAAACATTACAACAGGCTTATGCATTGGCTAGAATGCAGGATGCCTATTTACAAACCATTTACCAACACCTAGCCACAATCGAAAAAAACCAGAACCCCAAACTATGGCACCAACCTTACAACCGCACTTACCAAACGCCTAAACCTGCCTTTCAAGCCAATAGCCACCCCTACACCTATCTAATCACCAAACTACCCCCTCTCCTACCCACCCCAAACGTTCCTAGACCACCAGTACCACCTAAAGATTTACCCACGGAAAGAACTAAGAGATTTACTAATGTCGAAATTGCTGAGAAGAGGGCTAAGAACTTATGTTTTTGGTGCGATGAGCGATACTCCCACAGTCATCAGTGCAAAAAGGGGTATTTGCACTCAATTATAGTGCATAAGTTGGATGATATCACAGAATTGGAGGGGGCAGGAGTAGAGGAGGTAGAGGAAGCCCCTATGATATCATTACATGCCATGGGAGGGTTGCAAGAGGCAAGGTTTTCAACCATAAGATTGGTTGGGTATTATGGGAAGAGAAGGTTACATTTGCTAGTAGATTCAGGGAGTACTTACAATGTGTTGGATCAAGCCGTTGCTAAGAGCTTGGGTTGTAAGATCTCCCATCTAGCTCAACCTTTGATTATAACCGTAGCTAATGGCCAAGAGGTGGTGTGCAGCCAAGGGTGTGAGCAGTTTGAATGGCAAATGTGTGGAGATACCTTTGTGACAGATTTTCTAGTAATGCCACTTGGGGGACGTGAGGCTGTTTTAGGAGTACAATGGTTAAGTACCTTGGGAGGTGTTGAGTGGGATTTTCAACAGTTAAAAATGAAGTTTGTGTTGGGCGGGAAGAGGTATGAGTTGGTAAGGTGTGATAAAACTGAAGTTAAGGTGGTAAGTAGTCAAAGCATGAACAAAATGCTATCTCAAGGGCAAACAGGCTATCTGGGTCATATTGCTCTCCTTTCCATTGTTGACCAAGCTATTGAACCTATCCCTACTGCCCTGATTCCGGTTATAGAAGAATATCAGGGAATAATAAGATCACTAGCCTACCACCAACTAGACCTCAGGATCACCGAATTCCATTAATGAAAGGGGCTGGCCCTGTTAGCATCAGGCCCTACAAACACTCAGTCTTATAGAAGATTGCGGTGGAAAAAATGGTTAAGGAAATGTTAGACAGTGGCACCATCCGACACAGTGTCAGTCCTTATTCCAGTCCCGTGGTACTAGTGAAGAAAAAAGATAACACCTGGAGAATGTGTATGGACTATAGAGAATTGAACAATAGGACTGTGAAGGACACGTATCCTATCCCTGTTATAGAAGAGCTATTTGATGAACTGTATGGGGCCAGAGTTTTTTCCAAATTAGACCTCGCCACGGATATTGGCAAATCAGAATGCATCCCCCTGACATTCATAAAACCGCATTCCGGACTCATGAGGGGCATTATGAGTTTGTAGTAATGCTTTTTTGTTGGATATGATGTATGCCCTTAAGGCAATTAGGGCGATATATCTTAATTATGTAATAGTATGAATAATTTGTTTAATCAATAAAGGCATCTGTTCTTTTGTTTATATCAATGTGTTTTTATACATATATATTATAGCTGGTTAAAATATATTCATTGATGTATGTATACAAAAGTCCATGACATATCATAGCATGAAGTCAGAGAAATTATAGTTGGACTATATTTGGTGGAACCTACTTCATGTGCAATTATGATTATGTCTAAACTATCCCTAGTCACAGTGTCATCAAGAAAGGATATTGATGAAACGGAAAGACTAGCATGTGGTCAACTTTCTTGGAAAGGGTCCAAGCAGTTAATCTCCTAAATACTGAAGGTGGTGCCTTAAGCTTGACACATGGATATATCTGGGAGATATATTGGAGACCGCAGCAAGATAAACACTTGGTATAAATATCAATGTATTAGTGTTTATCTTCATGCAATAAGCTTTGCGAATGTCCTCATACTTAAGATGCTAGTTGCCTTGTGTGGTACTATTGCTATACTTTGGGTCATTACTATGCACTCATTGATTTAGGGTGCTACGGGTGATTACGGGTATAGTGATAACAACACGTTGGTAGACTGAGTGGTCGGAAAGAATCCATCGCTCCGAATATATTAAGGAGTTGTACCTGGCCACTTGTTGAAGTGATGATTGCCATAAACCTCTGATCAGAGTATGTGTTTGATAGAAATGGTTTCTAGTCAAACACACTATGGTAAAAGGCAATATACTTCGATAACAAGTAAATAACTGGGATAGCTTGGAGCAACCTTGCTATTAGTGGGTTAACACTTTAACCGAACCCAATAAACCAGATGGTACTAATATTAAAGAATGGAAGGAATTTATCGCACTAGATAACTATTGCATTAACCGGGATTAAGTCATAAGCATAAATGACGTTCCGAGTAATGGGGGATGGTAGACCCTTGCTAGAGGCGTACTACAGTCGTTTAAGGTAATCAAGTTCTATTCACGGTCTAGAACATCGAGCCAATGGTTCCATTAGAACAAGGGTTGGTTAAGCCTTAACAGCTCAATACTTCGGGATCCTATAAGGTCACACACATTGGACCTTCATCGGACTAAGTAAAGAACTAATAGATTTATTCTATTACAAAATATAACATAAATAATAATAGGATTATTATTTGATTGGTTAAAATTGATTAGATCAATTTTGGATAGACCAAGGAATTTATTTTGACCGGTAACTAATTAATTATAGTCATAAATAAATTATAATTGATTAGATCAATTTTGGTTGGACCAAGAAATTTATTTTGAATGATGACTAATTTATTAGGGTCAGAAAATAAATAATTGAAAAAGGATTAAAAAGGGGAATTTTGCATTAGCGAGTTTAATTGGACCGAGAGTATAAAAATATTTTATACAGACTCGAGTGCGCGGGAGTACACCGAAAGGTGTGCAAGCAATGCTGGGCATTGCTCGCGGCAGCCCATAAAAATGGGCTGCACATGCGCAGCACAAAAGCAAGGCAAAGCCCAAAAGGGCTTTGCCTTGCACGCTGTGCATATGGGATGGGAGTAATTACTCCCATCCCACATTGCTTATAAGGGGGAGCAAAATGCTCCCCCAAGCCTATATATAGGCTTTCTCCTTTCCTTTCAAATTGTACCAAGCTCAAAGCATAAATCCTAAGCGAGATAATTAATCTCTCGGGTACTTGAGCAAGTTATTTTTGTGGAGCCTGAATTTATTCGGGCACCGCTAGTTTATATTTTGGGTGAGGCTTCTAGAGTGGTCTAGCAACTACTCGAGGCTTCTTAGTTCTTCCTCCTGGGGAGGTTTTGGTTGGTGGGGTTCGTGTGGATACTGATAGAGGCTATCCTACGACTGGAGGCTTGTGCAAGAAGGTCCTGCAAAAGCACGCTTCAACTGGCAAGTTCTTTTTCTTTCTCTTTTAATTATTAAGTCTTTTTCTTTAAGTGTTTTTAGACTTAATAATTATGCTTAGGTTATTTTTGCATGCTTAGTTTATTTTATACTTAGGTTATAACTTAGAGTTATAACATGCTTAGTATAAAATAAATATGCTAGGATATAATTTGGAATTATGGTATGCCTAGTCCTTTAGCATGCTAACCTAGGTAGAGAATTATTTAGTTAAGGCTTTATTTAATTTATATGCAACTAATAGGAGTTCCTGGGACAGGGACAAAATTTTGAATTTCCGTCATGCCTCTTATGCATGTTCAATTTGACTGTCAGTTCCCAACACTTTTAGCCTGACTAATGCTCCCTCTACATTTCAGAGTCTCATGAATGATGTGTTTAGGCCACTTTTGAGGAAGTTTGTGCTGGTTTTTTTTATGACATCCTGATATACAGTGATAACTTGGCAAACCACATACAACACCTGAGAATTATTTTCCAACAGTTGCAGGACAATCAGTTGTATGCCAAGCTAAGTAAGTGTACCTTTGGGGCCGATAGAGTTGAGTACCTAGGTCATGTCATACAAGCAGGGGGGGTCTCAACTGATCGTAATAAGGTTCAAGTAATAGCTTCTTAGCCCTTACCCCAGACTCTCAAATAGTTGAGGGGGTTTCTGGGGTTAGCAGGATATTACAGGAGGTTTATACAAGGGTATGGGGTGTTGAGTAAACCTTTAACTGACATGTTGAAGAAGGACGGATTCCAGTGGTCAGTGGCAGCTAGGGAAGCATTTGAGTTGGTTAAACAAGCCTTGATAACTGCACCAGTTTTGGCCTTGCCAAACCCTGAAAAGACTTTTGTCATTGAAACTGATGCCGGTATAGGAGCTGTACTCATGCAAGAGGGACACCCCATTGCATATAGTAGCAAGGCATTAGCCCCTAGACACCTGGGACTTTCTGTGTATGAGAAGGAATTAATTACGGTGGTTCATGCCATAAGAAAGTGGAGTCACTGTAACGACCCAGTCCTAAGAGGGGTGGCGCCGGGGTAGAAGACCTGAGCAAAGAGCGGCTATGAAGGATGTCGATGGGGACAGGAATGAACCGAATCCACACCCGAAAGAGAGAGTTTCGAGATTGTGCTGGTATGGGACAGTAGAATTGAGAACGGTTAAGGATTTCAAGGTTGTAATGGTATGGGACATTACAATCGAGAGAGACTTAAGAAATTTGATTAGTACTACCTATACAAACAAGGTGCACCTTCTTTTCGGGAGCTTATCCGGGAGAACTCCAAAGTTGAGCGTGCTTGACTTTGAGTAATCTCAGGATGGGTGACCTCCTGGGAAGTAATTTCTAGGAAGTGAGCGAGTGAGGACAAAGCTCACTGGAAAGACTTGTGTTAGTTTGTGGGGGCAGTCGGTCGAACCCGGGGTGTTACAGTTTGGTATCAGAGCCAGCTCTCTCCTAGTACGGTGTGGTTCTGGGACGAACTTGGCGAAAGCTGGTGGGCCTGTAACGACCGGGTCCTAAGAGGGGTGGCGCCGGGGTAGAAGACCTGAGCAAAGAGCGGCCATGAAGGATGTCGATGGGGACAGGAATGAACCAAATCCACACCCAAAAGAGAGAGTTTCGAGATTGTGCTGGTATGGGACAGCAAAATTGAGAACGGTTAAGGATTTCGAGGTTGTAATGGTATGGGACATTACAATCGAGAAAGACTTAAGAAATTTGATTAGTATTACCTATACCAACAAGGTGCACCTTCTTTTCGGGAGCTTATCCGGGAGAACTCCAAAGTTGAGCGTGCTTGACTTGGAGCAATCTCAGGATAGGTGACCTCCTGGGAAGTAATTTCCAGGAAGTGAGCGAGTGAGGACAAAGTTCACTGGAAAGACTTGTGTTAGTTTGTGGGGGCAGTCGGTCGAACCCAGGGTGTTACAGTTTGGTATCAAAGCCAGCTCTCTCCTAGTACGGTGTGGTTCTGGGATGAACCAGGCAGAAGCTGGTGGGCCTGTAACGACCCGGTCCTAAGAGGGGTGGCGTCGGGGTAGAAGACCTGAGCAAAGAGCGGCCATGAAGGATGTCGATGGGGACAGGAATGAACCAAATCCACACCCGAAAGAGAGAGTTTCGAGATTGTGCTAGTATGGGACAGCAAAATTGAGAACGGTTAAGGATTTTGAGGTTGTAATGGTGTGGGACATTACAATCGAGAGAGACTTAAGAAATTTGATTATTACTACCTATACTAACAAGGTGCACCTTCTTTTCGGGAGCTTATCCGGGAGAACTCTAACGTTGAGCGTGCTTGACTTGGAGCAATCTCAGGATGGGTGACCTCTTGGGAAGTAATTTCCAGGAAGTGAGCGAGTGAGGACAAAGCTCACTGGAAAGACTTGTGTTAGTTTGTGGGGGCAGTCGGTCGAACCCGGAGTGTTACAGTCACTATGTGAATTACAGGAAATTCATAATTCGGACTGATCATAAGAGCTTGAAACACTTGTTAGAGCAAAGGATCACTTCTCCTATACAGCAGAAATATATAGCCAAACTTTTTAGCTATGACTTCGAGATCACATACAAGCAAGGGAAGGATAATGTAGCAGCGGATGCCTTATCGCGGTTGCCTTCGGCAGAATTGGCCATAATCAATGTATCTTCTCCTATAGGGAGCTTGATTCCTGAAATAGAGAATAGCTGGCAAAATGATTCTCATTTAAAGCAAGTGGTTGCAGATTTGCAATCGGGTAAGGGGGTGACGGGAGGATACTATTAGGAAAATGGAATGCTTAATAAAAAGGGAAGGTTAGTGGTGGGAGAAGATTTGCAATTAAGGAATAAGCTCGTCTCCTTGTTTCATGACACCCCTACTGGGGTGCATTCTGGGAATCAAGCCACCTATAAGAGATTACAGTTGATGTTCCACTGGAAGGGGTTGGAAAGGGAAGTGAGAAATTACGTGAGGGAATGTGCAGTTTGTCAACAATGCAAGTATGAGACTAGCAAGACTGCGGGGTTGCTGCAGCCACTACATATTCCTGATGGAATTTGGTCTGATGTTAGCATGGACTTCATAGAAGGGCTTCTGAAATTGCAGGGCAAGGATGTCATTATGGTAGTTGTGGACCGGCTTAGTAAGTATGCTCACTTCATTGGCTTGAGTCATCCCTTTTCTGCTGAAGCTGTGGCCACAGCCTTTCTCAGTCATGTGTTTAAGTTGCATGGCCTACCAAACAGCATTGTAAGCGATAGGGATCCTATATTTGTGAGCAAGTTTTGGGAGGAGTTGTTCAAGCTACAGGGAGTGGAGCTAGCCAAATCAACTGCTTACCATCCCCAATCCGATGGACAAACAGAAGTGGTGAATAGGTGCCTTGAGACTTACCTGCATTGTATGAGTCATGGAAATCCCAAGCAATGGATGAGGTGGCTATCTATGGCTGAATGGTGGTATAACACAAATTACCACACTGCGACTCAACTGACCCCCTTTGAAGCTGTATATGGTTTCCCTCCCCCAGTTCATGTTCCATATTTTGCAGGCGATTCTAAGATTGACTCTGTGGACCAGTTCTTAACAGACAGGGAATTAGCTATGAGCATTATGAAGTACTATTTGCAGAGAGCTCAAAATCGCATGAAGCAGCAGGCAGACAAACACAGGCTGGACAAGAGCTATACCATTGGAGATTGGGTCTATGTCAAGCTACAACCTTACAAGCAGCAGCGTGTGGCTCGCACAAGTAATCACAAGCTCTCCCCTCTATTTTATGGACCATACCAAGTGGAGGACAGAATTGGGCAGGTTGCCAACAAACTCAAGCTGCCAGGTCATACTGAAATACACCCTGTGTTTCACGTATCCCAGCTCAAGGCAAAGATCCCTAATACGCAAGGAGTAAGTTTTCAGGTTCCGGCGCAGTTGACTACTACACCCACTCCCCAGGCAATTCTAGAAAGGAAAACAGTAAAAAGGGATAATATAGCTGCTACGAAGGAATTGGTACAGTGGGAAGGGGAAGGACCTGAAGCTGCCACTTGGGAGTTTGCATATGATTTACTGAAGAAATACCCTTCTTTTGACCTTGAGGCAAGGTCTTAAGGGGGCGGGATTGTTATGAGGAAGACTAATATGCAATTTCTATTTTTCCTGATAATTGAATTTCTGTTAGTTTGTTGTAACCACTTTAGTACACGCTGCGTTTTGCAGCCTGGACTCATTAAACGGCTATATAAGCCACATGTAGGGTCAAATACCACATGATTGGTTAATTGAGAATTTTCCTTTCTCTCTCTAGATTTCTCCTTCTCCCTCTCTGTGATTCTGTTATTCTCTGTTTCCCTGTTCTTCCCTGTTCTTCTATTGATTCTGTTATCACGGCGGTGACCATGCAATATGGGTCCTGACTTCCTTCCATGAAGCTCAAAAGCTCCCCTACACAGAGAAGAACTAAATATTAGTAACAAAATTCACAAGGTAGGGAAGTGGAAGTATATATATTGTAGATGTAGCTTCAATTCTGATTTTTTTTTTCTTTCAATACTCAAGTTAATTGAAAAGGATTAAATTAGTTATCAGAAAATTTTACCATTCACACATGTGAAGCAGATAAAATGAGTGTCCACATTATCTGTAGCCTGCATATTGTAGCTTCATTTCAGATTTTTGCTCTCAATACTAAAACTGGAGGGGTTAAATTAATTCAGAAAGTTTTATCATCCACACACGTGAAGCAGATAAAATGAGTGTCGACTTTATCTGTAGCCTGAACAAACAGATATCGACAACAAATAAAGTAAGAGTTTTTCCTAAGGTGATAGAGGAAAACATTTCCCACTTCACAGCCAAAGTCATTCACTTGGACAGCAAGAAGAAAGAAAAAGAACATGACAGAATATTCAGTTGTCATTTGTCAACATTTACAATCATGTAAGGTTTGGTTTCTAACTAGTTGTTTCAGATCTAGATTTGCACAAATAGAGGAAATAGGCGGTCGAGGCGAAGAAGTATTAGGTGAGAAATAGCTGCCAGAACTTTCTGACAGAAATGAAGTGGCTGAACCAGCCTTTTGGAAATAATGGGGTAACAGGCTGTGAAACTAATGCAAGTTTATACTTGAGATATATATATATATATATATATATATATATATATATATATATATATATATATATATATATATATATATATATATATATATATATATATATATATATATTAGTGTGAAATTAGATTTCAAAAGCTACGATATTTATAAGACACGCCTCTGCTTCACCACCTGTAGCAGCTACAGAATGAGCAACTTGCATTTCTCTGTCGTTTTCAAGAAATACCACACGCTGTACAAAATACATGGAACAAGAGAAAGATGAAGAAAAAATATTAAGTAACCATTAAAACTATCTCTGCAGATGGTAGGCTGTAGAGTAACAGAAGCAAACCCTACAGTGGATCCATCTTTGCGGTGGGTTTAATACGTGTCCAAGAATGACCCCTCAACTGAAAACTAACAAGTTCAATATCAAATTATAAGTCATGGCAATGCATTTGAGATGTATTTGCTAAGCCACAGTTGCTATCTTGTTTCCAACTACTTTTCCCATTTATAACAAGAAAACACCAAACGTTTTGTCCATTTGTTGGGCTCACATAACAGGAACGCCAGACGTAAGTTTCATAGCTATCTCCATTATTATTTTCAATGGCATACGAATGTTCTATGGCTCAACTAAAGCAACATAAAGCATCTGTTTGTCCAACAATTTCAAGATTTCAGATGATGTAAATCATTACGCCATATTAACAGCTCAACCCACCACATTAAATGAGACACAGGTAAAAGAGATGCACTAGTGACTTGATAAGCATTCATATAGTTCTTAGCATCACTTTTTTTGCTTTTCATTGAACTTCCCCAATCCGGTTGGGTCACAAAGATGGAGTGCATCGACAATGACTGATGAATAAAGGAATGCTACAAAAACTTACCAAGTTTGATATTTGAATTTTGAAGTGATGCTTCCAACAGCATGAAGAAGCCCTATAATTCCACAGGCATTACCAACAGTTTGTCTCATAAAATAAACTTTAACCTAAAGATCATGTAGCAAAAAACACAACATATAGTATCATAAATATAAAAGTGCAGTTGACAATATGTAATGATAGTACGAACTTCTAAACAAGTCTGTATCTCACGGAGGAAAGAAAGTATCTCGGACCAGTCTTAAAGGAGGGTTTCTGTATCTCCTCATTGATTATTCCACAACAGTTTTCAAGATTTTCATTCTTCAGTCCTAAGTCATGACTGCCATTTCACTTACCTGTTTTACACCATCCTGCCGCAGTCTTTCTTCTTCACTCTGAAAGACCATTGAAATATTCAGTAAATCAGAACTAGTACAATTTCATTGGCAATCTTCTAACATAGCAAGATGAGATAATCTTTATCAAGCTTCTAACTTAAAGTTTCCAAAACGAAAAGCACAAGCATATCAGTTGAGAGTTTAAGCAAAACTTCAGGCTATTGGATCAAAATGCCTAAAGCCAATAAATAAGCTACACTAAAAGACAAGAAACATTAGCAAAAGAAAAAGTATTAAATGTCTGAGAAAACATTAAAGAAAGTTTCACCTACAATCATAGCAGCAAAAGGAAAGAAAAAAAGAAGAGTAAAGTATGTTCAAGGACCACAAAAGATTTAAAAAAAACGATATAAAGTAAACCTGTTCGGTTATTAGATAAAGAAACAAAACAGCAAGAACCATTGCTTAGAGTTTCTAATCCAAGCCATAAACATCGTAACACTTTAATTCAAAGAACAAATGTAATAGCACTACGAAAAAAGATCTTTTCGTAGAACGATTAGTTGATTGGATCACAATTTTTTTTTAATTCAATTAAAATTCTGTTAGTATTCTTAGAAGTCCACTTAAACGCCCATTTGGTACGATTTTTATAACACATGTGATTTAACATATAACCTTATGATCTATGAAAATTTAAGACTTTCGGCTACATCCGCCTCAGACCACATAAATCAATCTAGCTGCCTAAGCTTATTTTTAAAACAATGGCGGTTTAATATTGGTTGTATCAACAACCAATGTGAGATTTATAGATGAAACAGACTCTTGTATCATTATACTTGTCTTTTTGTGATTTCTCCATTTAACATATAATAATTAATATTAGAGCCAGTTCGTAGCGGTGTCTTACAGACTGAATTTCTCGAGCAGCCACACATGACCACCGAGCACACAAAGTGGTGGCCTAGAGAAGTTGACTGTGACTAACGAGGACATTGCCTCTAAAAAAGGGTCAAAGGTTTTATGAAAAATATTAGTTGTTTCGTAATTGTTGTGTGAGCAACCAGTTAGAGGTTTATAGATCATATGAACTCCTTTATAATTATATAAGTCTTATGGTGTGCTTTCCCATTTAACATATAACAAACTCAAGATGAAGCATGATATAAAGAAAAATGATCGAGATAGAGAAACAGAGAAATAGAGGGAGAAAGAGGCATAAATTTGGGGGGAATAGACCTACAATATTGAATTAATTCCAAATCATGTTTACAAATCTATTAGGAGTACTCTTTTATATTAATTCTGAGGAAGCTTCTAGACTAACAATCCCTAACAAACTCAGATTTCTAGATATTTATTTTCCACATATCAAACCTCTCCCCTTAAGAACCTTGTCCTCAAGGTTCAATCAACCCCTATCAAGCAACTTTCTATGTAAAACCATTACCAAAACAACAACTAGTACTACATAAAGCTTAATTGAGGAATTTTGTTGATTTTGGACCTCCTGCAGTTTGATTTCATAAACAATTTTCTTATTCAATGGCTGCCAAAGAGTAATTTCTCTGTCCAGAAACAACTCGTAGCTTTCACCAATCAGTAGTGGCTTGAACTCAATGGTGATGGCCTGAGGCTCTGATTCTTCAACTTTGAGATGCTTGAGCTCGAAGACTTCATCAATTGGTGATTGGAGCTCAGATCCGTCGCCGATAAAAGGCTGAAGCTGGGGTTCCGATTACAACTCTGTAACTCGATAAAATAGAGTTTCCATCTCTTTTTCTTCTTCAGCTAACACCTCGGAGTATTTAGAGAGCTCTTCAGAAATCACAGCTGCAATCTTCAAACTCAACTCATTCATTGATTTTTCCCTTATCTTCTTCATATCGTTCTCGAACTCCTTGAATTTGAGAGATAAGAAGCTCTCAATTTCAGCCATTTTAGAAGCCGCCATTAAAGAAGTAAAGATCCGAGGAAAGACTGCTCAAGTGCCAAATGATATAAAGAAAAATGATCGAGATAGAGAAACAGAGAAATAGATGGAGAAAGAGGCAGAAATTTGGGGAGAATAGAACTACAATCTTGAATTAATTCCAAATCATGTTTACAAATCTATTAGGAGTACTCTTTTATACTAATTCTACGGAAACTTTTAGACCAACAATCCCTAACAAACTCAGATTTCTAGATATTTATTTTCCACATATCAAGCCTCTCCCCTTAAGAACCTTGTCCTCAAGGTTCAGTCAACCCCTATCAAGCAACTTTCTATGTAAAACCATTACCAAAACAACAACTAGTACTACATAAAGCTCAATTGAGGAATTTTGTTGAATTTGGACCTCCTGCAGTTTGATTTCATAAACAAGTTTCTTATTCAATGGCCGCCAAAGCGTAATTTCTCTGTCCGGAAATAGCTCGTAGCTTTCACCAATCAGTAGTGGCTTGAACTCAACGGTGATGGCCTGAAGCTCTGATTCTTCAACTTTGAGATGCTTGAGCTCGAAGACTTCATCAATTGGTGATTGGAGCTCAGATCCGTCGCTGATAAAAGGCTAAAGCTAGGGTTCCAATTCCAACTCTATAACTCAATGAAATAGAGTTTCCATCTCTCTTTCTTCTAGAGCTAACATCTCGGAATATTTGGAGAGCTCTTTAGAAATCACAGCTACAATCTTCAAACTCAACTCATTCATTGATTTTTCCCTTATCTTCTTCATATTGTTCTTGAACTCCTTGAATTTGAGAGATAAGAAGCTCTCAATTTCAACCATTGTAGAAGCCGCCATTACCGAAGCAAAGATCCGAGGAAAGACTGCTCTAGTGCCAAATGATATAAAGAAAAATGATCGAGATAGAGAAACAGAGAAATAGAGAGAGAAAGAGGCAGAAATTTTGGGAGAATAGTACTACAATCTTGAATTAATTTCAAATCATGTTTACAATTCTATTAGGAATACTCTTTTATACTAATTCTATAGAAACTTCTAAACTAACAATCCCTAACAAACTCAGATTTCTAGATATTTATTTTCCACATATCAAAGCAAACCCTTAGTAGAAGGGCTCTCATCAATAATAGTCATCTTGATTTGACATCAATTGCCTAATGAAAGGTTGGTCAAACAGAATACCTGCATGCCCCAATCTTCAGAATAAAAGTTCTATATCGCATTGGCTGGAATTAATGCCTACAAGTAGACCTATTCAACTGACAAGGGACCCGACTAGCTCGTCCAGGCCGGCTCTTCGTGGATTGGGCTTGGGAAAATATATTATGATAAAAGCTCGACTCGACCCAGCCTCTTGTAGGCTAAAATATATGTTGGGTTGGGCTTGGATTTTGTATAGAACCCGGCCGATCCGACTCGACTCGGATATATAAATTGAATAAAAAATATATATTTATATATGTATTAGTTATATAAATAGGATTCCATCTACGTATTCATCCATATAGTTGTGGTCCAGTTGAGATGCCATGTGTGCATTCGACTATGTTAAGATAGAGTAGTTAGATCGCGTGTACACAACACACAGACTGTTGGGAACTGATAGTCATTTTGAACATGCATAACAAGCACGACGGAAATTCAAAATTTTGTCCCTTGTCCCCAGGAACTCCTATTAGTTGCATATAAATTAAATAATGCCTTAACTAAATAATTCTCTACCTAGGTTGGCATGCATAGGTTAGGCATACCATAATTCTAAATTATATCATAGCATAAAATTTTTATAATAAGCATGTTATAACTCTAAGCTATAACCTAAGCATAAAATAATCCAAGCATGCAAAACAACCTAGGCATAATCATTAAGCCTAAAAGCGCTTAAAGAAAAAGACCTTATAATTAAAAGAGAAAGAAATGAAACTTACCAGTTGAAGTGTGCTTTAGCAGAACCTCCTTGCACAAGCCTCCAAGTGTAGGATAGCCTCTATGAGTATCCACACGAATCCAACCAACTGAAACCTCCCAATGAGAAAGAACTAAAGAGCCTTGAGTAGTTGCTAGACTACTCCAAAAGCCCACGCGAAAATATTAACTAGAGGTGCCTCAAAATATTCGAGGCCCCTCAAAAGAATTTGCTCAAGTCGACCCGGGAGATTTTACTTTAGGAATCTCAACTTAGGATTTATGCCTTGAGCTTGGTGCATTGGAAAAGGTGAAATGTGGTGCCTATTTATAGGCTTGGGGAAGCAAAAGGCTTCCCCATTTTCCAATGTGGGATTAGGACACGGGTCAATTACGCAGAACCCAAGGGTCCGCGGGTTGACCCGGCGCAGCGTGCTGCGCAACAGCCTGCGCAAGGTAGGCCACAACGGTCTTCCTTACTCCCCAAGTTGGGCTTGCGGGCCTTTCCGTAAGCTCAGCTTGCGGGTTGGACTGCGCTGGTGTGACCCAGCATGTGGGCTCGAGTAAGTGCCGAGCCCACAACCCCTTAGCCGTAATGTAGGGCCCTAAAATGTGGGGCCCATTTGAGAAGGGTTCGACCCTTTTACCTCGATTGGAAAAATCCCCTTGTAATCCATCTTTCAAATATTAATTTATTTTATGACCCTAATAAATTAGTTATCGGTCAAAATAAATTATTGGCTTATCCAAAATGATCTAATCATTTTAACCAATATCTTAATTTATTTATGACCCTAATAAAATTAGTTACGGGTCAAAATAAATTATTGTTCTAATTAAATAATAATTCAATTATAATTATGTCATATTTTTATAATAGAATAAATCTATTAATTCTTTACTTAGTCCGATTAAAGTCCAATGTGTATGACCTTATAGGATCTCGAAGTATTGAGCTGTTAAGGCTTAACCAATCCTTGTTCTATAGGAACTATTGGCTCGATGTACTAGACCGTGGATAGAACCCGATTACTTTAAATGACTGTAGTACGCCTCTAGCAAGGGTCTACCATCCCCCATTACTCGGAACATCATTTGTGCCTATGACTAAATCCTGGTTAATGCGACAGTTGCCCAATGCGATGAACTCCTTCCATTCTTTAATATTAGTACCATCTGATTTGTTGGGTTCGGTTAAAGTGTTAACCCACTAATAGCGAGGTTGCTCCAAGCTATCTCACTTATTTGCCTGTTACTGAAGTATAACGCTTTCTACCATATTGTGTTTGACTAGAAACTATTTCTCTAACGAACCTAAATTTCAAAATTTACTTATAATAAATTATTATGGTATTAAAATATCATGGAAATTATTTTTTTGTAATTATTGTTATTATTATTATTGGATATAAGGCATGAGGAAATAAGAGTTAATTAAGTAAGAGGGATGACTTAGGCATTTAATTATTTGTTCAAGGGCATTATTGAAAATTAAAAAAAAACTATCACAAATCTAATCCTATACGTATCCTGTCCTTCTCCCCTTCATCTCCTTCATCTTCTCCATTTCCCTCTTCCTTTATCAAAATTTTTCTTAATTTAAAAACTTCCAATTTCTTCGATTTAACTTCGAATTCTAGTTAGAAATCAATTCTTGAGCCCTCTATCATCATCAATTTCTGTGAATCAAGGTTAGAAGAAGAGGATTTCGGTTTTTAAGGTTCGTATGAACAGTAACCCGAATTTGAGGTGAGTGATTTTTGATGAAATTAAAGCTTAATTAGTAGAATTCATGGTAGATTAAGCATATTTATATTATTAGAAAGTTTATTTATACAATATCTTGATAGAATTATATATGGCTGTTGTAGAGGAAGCTAGTGCAAGTAAATCAAAGGCAAAAGAGGTAGAAGAGAGCTAGAAAGAGCTTAGAAAAAGGTTTGTGTCTCAAATTTCGATTTATCGGTTTTTCGAAAAAATTTCCAGATTTGTATCCCTGTTTTGTTTTAATGTTTTCTCTTGTTACATAAATCCGATTTGAATGATTCTTGATTCTATTAATATTTACAGAAACTAAGGAATATATGTTCAGAAGAAACCTTGTTGAATTTCATTCGTTTTCAATGTGAATTTTCGTTTGAAGTTGAGTCGTGAACTCTATTTTCGGAAAATCTCAGCTTTGTACACTGTTTAGTATTTTGATCACAACTTTGGTTTTACAACTTGAATTTCTGTGATTCTAGTGATTTGGAAAGTGGAGACATGTGGCTAATTATGTTTAGAAGAAAGTTCTTCGATTGGATGATGTTTTGATAGTGAAAAATGCAACAGAAGTCAGGTCACGAAATCTAAAAATTTCTGGAAAATATGAATGTTGATTTTATTGTGTTTTAATTGAAGTTTGATGCTTTAAAATTTAGGATTTGAATTTCTTAATTGCTGAAGTTATATTGAATTAAGTTTGATGGTTGATACTAGAATTTTTAAGATGTTACTTTGATTTATTGCCCTTATTAAATGAGTAGAATACGGGTCAGGGTAGATTGGCGCCAATAAAGGGGGGTACAGTACTGTACAAACAATTGAAGCTTTGGCTTCGGGCTTCGGGCAGTATTCTGATAAATATATATTGATATTGAAGCTTCGGCTTCGGGCTTGATCGATATATTGATTTTTGAAGCTTCATCTTTGGGCTTGACTGATATATTGATTTTGAAGCTTCAGCTTCAGGCTTGACCGATACATTGATATTGAAGCTTCGGCTTCGGGCTTGTCCGCTCCCGTATCCATTTTACCGTTATTCAGGACTTGTTTACTTTGGGCAATATATGGTTAAAGTGTTTGGAAAATTTGGAAATAAATTTGATTGTACTTTGAAAGGTTTATAATATAAGTTTTGTGTATGATTTTATAAAGTCGTTTAATTTATTTTTGACTTATGAACTTATTTTATTTCTATTTTTAAAGTGTTAAAAATGTTTAAAGTTGTTATATTTCTTTTATGTACACCACTAAGCAAATTGCTTAGCGTGTAGTTTATTGTCTACACGTAAATACTGAAGATTGTAGATAGCTTAGACCAAAGTGGTATAAGTGGATCAGCTTGAAGAGCAAATAAGAAAAGACTCGAGGTGGATTTGTGTTTTAATGTAATATTATGGTTTGTAGAATAATGGCATGTACTGGAAACTGTGAGAAATGTAAAGTGGCATTGAGAAATATTTGGAGAATAATTTGGAGTTGGAAACATTATGTTTGTATTTGTACATATTAAATCTATAAGTATTGAACTTTATATAGTGGAGTAGAGTTGTTTATTGGGTGATTATAGTTACTGTGGCTCTCCCTAATCAAGGGGATGCTACATTTGTTAGTATCAGAGCGAGGTTTAGGCGATTCTAGGACTAGTATGTACATGCCTTTTAGGATATAAATATGTTATGTTAGTTGTTTGATCCACTTTGGTCCAATTTTCAGGAATAAGTAATGGCTAGTAGTAGTCACAACCAGAATGAGGAAGAGGATGTTGAGAGCACAGTTCATATTAGACAAGAGGATGAATAAAGACATGAACCTCCACTAGTTCATGGCTTTCCCGAACAACCTACTCCAGCACAAGCTGCTTTACTTCAGCATATGACTACTGAAGTAATCACACAAGTACTTCAAAATATACCAATCCACCAAGTTCCTATAGTACCTCATGTTGAAAGAAGAAAGGAGAGAACTCCTCTTGAAAGAATTAAGAAGCTTACGGTTGATGACTTCAAAGGGGACATAGTGAATCCTGCATTTGTAGAAGATTGGCTTGATCATACTAAATGGTGTATGACTAGGCTTCATTTTACAGATGAAGAGAGATTAGACTGTGTGCAAGGTTTACTCAAAGAACAAGCAAGGAGGTGGTGGGATAACATTGTGAGAGAAAGGCGGCCCGAAGAAATCACTTGGGGTCTTTTCTTGGAATAATTTGACAAGAAGTATGTTAGCGAACGATTCAAAGATGAGCAGAGGAAATTGTTCTTATCTTTGAGACAGGGACGAATGACTGTATCAGAATATGAAATTCAATTTCTCAAACTCGAGAGGTATGCTCGTGATATCGTTGACAGTGAGGTAAGGCGATGTAAGAGATTCGAGGATGGGCTGAATGATGAGATTAGAGTGCATTTACTTGCACAAAAGATTAGGGTGTTCAATGACTTGGTTGATGCTGCTATGGGCATTGAGAAGATCAATTCAGATAGGCAACAAAGAATAGCTAAAAGATCTAGATTTCAAAAGGAGTTGTAGGGTCCAGCTAGTTCAGAATCTCCAAGTAAGAAACAGAAGGGAACATCAGAATAAACACAATCTCATTTCAGAGGTTTTTCACCGAGATAAACCACAAGTATGGGGTCAGTGGCTAGTGTACCTTCAGGTCAAGGCAGAGGAAATATTCCATAATGTTCTAATTGTGGAAGTATAGATACAGGAGAATGTTGGGGAAAAGGTAGAGCCTGCTTTAAATGTGGCTCGAGGGAACATTTGATTGCAAATTGTCCTCAAAGATAGATAAGTACATCTGCACCTGTAGTAGTTCCTACTCCTACAATGCAAGGTGGAAAAGGAAGGGGAAGAGGAAATGCTAGTGAGTCAAGCGGACTTAATGTGGCTCAACAAGCACCGCAGAGTGGTAGACCAGGAGGAGTGGCACGAAGTTATGCAATCCGAGGGCTTGAGACTCGGGAATCTGCTGAAGTTATTGTAACACCCCCTTTATTCAGAGGGCCACAGTAACTATAATCACCCATTAAACAACTCTACTCCACTATATAAGGTTCAATACTTATAGATTCAATATGTACAAATACAAATATAATGTTTCAAACTCTAAATTATTCTCCAAATATTTCTCAATGCCACTTTACATTTCTCACACTATCTAGTACATGCCATTATTCTACAAACCATAATATTACATTACAATATAAATCCACCTCGAGTCTTTCCTTATATGCTCTTCAAGCTGATCCACTTATACCACTTTGGTCCAAGCTATCTACAAGTTCTCCACCTACGTGTAGAAAAACAACTACATGCTAAGCAATTTGCTTAGTGGTGTATATAAAAGAAATACAACAACTTTGAACATTTTTTAACACTTTAAAATAGAAACCAAGATTGTTCATAAGTCAAAACAAATTCAAACAACTTTATAAAACCAAAACACAAAACTTATATTATAAACCTTTTAAAGTACAATCAAATTTATATCCAATTTTTTTCTCCAAACATATTAACCCTATATTGCCTAAAGTAAACAAGTCCTAAATAACGGTAAAATGGATACAGGAGCGGACAAGCCCGAAGCCGAAGCTTCAATATCAATGTATCGGTCAAGCCCGAAGCCGTAGCTTCAAAATCAATATTTCGGTCAAGCCCGAAGCCGAAGCTTCAAAATCAATATATCAGTCAAGCCCGAAGCCGAAGCCTCAATATCAATATATTTTTATCAGAATACCGACCGAAGCCTAAAGCCAAAGCTTTAATTGTTTGTACAGTACTGTACCCCCCTTTATTGGCGCTAATCTACCCTAACCCGTATTCTACTCGTTTAATAAAGGCAATAAATCAAAGTAACATCTTAAAAATTCCAATATAAATCATCAAACATAATTCAACATGACTTCAGTAATTAAGTAATTCAAATACTAAATTTTAAAGCATCAAACTTCAATTAAAACTCAATAAAATCAACATTCATTTTTTCCAAAAATTTCCAGATTTCGTGACCTGACTTCCCCTGCATTTTTCACTATTAAAACATCATCCAATCGAAGAACTTTCTACTAAATATAATTAGCCACATGTCTCAGTTTTCCAAAGCCACCAGAATCATAGAAATCCAAATTGTATAACCCAAGTTATGATCAAAATACTAAATAGTATACAAAGCTGAGATTTTCCGAAAACAGATTTCAAGACTCAACTTCAAACGAAAATTTCACATTGAAAACGAATGAAATTCAACAAAGTTTCTTCTGAACATATATTCCTTAGTTTCTGTAGATATCAATAGAATCAAGAATCATTCAAATCGGAAATTATATAACAATAGAAAACATTAAAACAAAATAGGGATACAAATCTGGAAAATTTCTGAAAAATCGAGAAATCGAAATTTGAGACACAAACCTTTTTCTAAGCTCTTTCTAGCACTCTTCTACCTCTTTTACCTTTTATTTTCTTGCACTAGCTTCCTCTACAATAGCCATATATAATTCTATCAAGATATTGTATAAATAAACTTCCTAATACTATAAATATGCTTAATCCACCATGAATTCTACTAATTAAGCTTTAATTTCAACAAAAATCACTCAACTCAAATTCGATTACTATTCATTTGAACCTTAAAAACTGAAATCCTCCACTTATAGTCTTGATTCACTGAAATTGATGATGATAGAGGGCTTAAGGATCGATTTCTAACAAGAATTTGAAGTTGAATCGAAGAAATCGGCAGTTTTTAGATTAAGGAAAGTTTTGATAAAGGATGAGGGAAATGGAGAAGATGAAGGAGATGAAGGGAAAAAGGAAAGGATACGTATAGGATAAGGATTTATGATAGTTTTTTTTTCAATTTTCAATAATGCCCTTAAATAAATAATTAAATGTCTAAGTCATCCCTTTTACTTAATTAACTCTTATTTCCTCATGCCTTATATCCAATAATAATAAAAATAATTACAAAAATAATTTTCATGATATTTTAATACCATAATAATTTATTATAAGTAAATTTTAAAAAATTTCTGTTCGTTACAATTCTCCCCCTCTTATGAATTTTCATCCTGAAAATTACCTGAAAACAGTTGCGGATATTGAGTTTTCATTGTATCCTCCGGTTCCCAAGTTGCTTCTTCAAGCTTATGATTTTACCAAAGTACTTTTACCAATGGAATAGACTTGTTTCTCAAATTTTTAACCTCTTTTGCCAAGATTTGTACCGGTTCCTCCTCATACGTCAGGTCGGGTTCGATTTCTACGACATCAGGAGATAAGATATGTGATGGATCTGATCTGTATCTCCTTAACATCGACACATGGAACACATTATGAATTTTGTAGAGTGTCGGGGGTAGTGCCAACCGATAAGCTACCGGTCCAACCTTCTCTATAACCTCATATGGACCAATGAATCTCTAACTGAGCTTGCCTTTCATGCCAAATCGCAGGACTTTCTTCCAAGGAGATACTTTAAGAAATACTTTATCCCCCACTTCATAAGTAATGTCTTTTCTTTTTAGATCAGCATAAGATTTTTTTCTATCCAATGTAGCTTAAAATCTTTCTTGAACAAGTTTTACCTTCTCCTTTATCTCCTGAATCAAATCCACTCCCACAATCTTGTTTTCACTAAGTTCGGTCCAATGTAATGGAGTTCGACATTTTCTTCCATACAATGCTTCATATGGCGCCATTTGTATGCTTGACTGATAGCTGTTATTATAGGCAAACTCCATGAGGGATAAATACTTATCCCAACTTCCCTCAAATTCAATGATACAACTTCTCATCATGTCTTCCAACACCTAAATTACTCTTTCAGATTGACCATCTGTTTGAGGATGAAATGAAGTACTGAAATGAAGTTTACTACCTAAGGCTTCTTGTAACTTCTTCCAAAATCTCGAAGTAAATCTTGGATCTCGGTCAGAAATCATTGAAACAGGCACTCCGTGAAGCCGCACTATCTCATCTACATATAACTGAGCCAACCTATCAAGTGAATAATCCATCATAACTGGAAGAAAGTGGGCAAACTTTGTCAATCTATCTACAATAACCCACACTGTATCATATTTCTTCTATGTAAGTGGTAAAGACGTGTCGAAGTCCATTGTGATTCTTTCCCATTTCCATTCTGGAATTGTTATTGGTTGCAACAATCCAGAAGGAACTTGATGTTCGGCTTTCACCTGTTGATAAGTTAGACATTAAGCAACATAGTTAGTAATGTCTTTCTTCATCCCATTCCACAAATAATGGCTCTTCAAATTTTGGTACATCTTATTTGCTCCTCGATGCATCGCATAAGGACTACTATACGCCTCATGTAAGATGTTCTTCTTTAATTCTTCATTGTTTGGCACACACAGTCTATCTTTAAAATATAGACACCCATCTTCTCGAACCATATAGTTGTCTACAATACCCACTTGTGTCCTTGCTCGAATGACCTTGAAGTCATCATCTTCATTTTGTGCTTGCTTAACCTTTGTAGTAGAACAGGTTGAATCTTCAATTCTAAAATTAAGGCTTTACCACTGGTAAGAGCTAAGCCCGTATTCATAGCCCTTAGTGTCATCATTATCTTTCTACTAAGAGCATCGGCCACCATATTAGCCTTTCCTGGATGGTAATCAATAAGACAATCGTAATCTTTAATGAATTCCATCCATCTTCTCTGCCTTAAATTCAACTCCTTTTGTGTCGGTAAATATTTCAAGCTTTTATGATCTGTATAAATATAACATTTTTCTCTATAAAGATAGTGTCGCCAAATTTTTAAGGCAATGACTATTGCAGCCATTTCCAAATCATGAGTAGGATAATTCCTTTTATGATTCTTCAATTTCCTGGAAGCATATGCAATCACTTTCCCTTCTTGCATCAAAACACACCCAAGACCACTATGCAAAGCATCACTATAGATTACAAAGTCTTTTCCATGCTCTGGTTGGGTAAGGATGGGTGCTTCTATTAACATCGCCTTCAACTTCTCAAAACTTTCTTGGCACTTATCATTCCACTCAAATTTTGAATTCTTTTGAAGTAGTTTCATCAGCGGAGTAGCAATGACCGAAAATCCCACAAATCTTCTATAATGCCCTGCTAAGCCAAGGAAACTTCTGACTTCTGTAGGGTTCTTTGGTGGTTCCCATTCGATAACTACTTCTATCTTTTTAGGATCCACTTTAATTCCTTCTGCAGAAACAACGTGGCCTAAGAAAGAAACTTCTTTAAGCCAAAACTTATATTTGCTAAGTTTGGCATATAATTTATTTTCCCTCAAAATTTGGAAGACTATCCGAAAATGTTGATCATGCTCTTCCCGTGACTTAGAATACACCAAAATGTCATCAATGAAAACTACTACAAACCTATCTAAATATAAGTAAAAGAGACGGTTCATAAGGTCCATAAATGCTTTTGGTGCATTAGTTAGACCAAATGGCATCACCAAAAATTCATAGTGCCCATATCTAGTTCGGAAAGCCGTCTTTACAATATCATCATCTTTCACTCTCATCTGATAGTAACCCGATCTCAAATCAATCTTGGAGAAGTATTTAGCACCCTTGAGTTGATCAAATAAGTCTTCAATCCTTGGCAATGGATACTTGTTCTTCACTGATAATTTATTCAACTCCCGGTAATCAATACATAATCGGAGCGACCCATCTTTCTTCTTAACAAAAAACACTGGTACACCCCACGGGGATATACCTGGGCGTATGAATCCTATGTCTAACAATTCTCGTAACTGGATCTTCAACTCTTTTAGTTCAATAGGCGCCATTCTGTATGGTGCTTTGGATACTGGTGCGGTACCCGACAATACATTAATTGCGAATTCTACCTCTCTTTCTAGTGGCAACCCCGGTAGTTCTTCTGGAAATACATCGGGAAAATCACATCGTAGAAATATTCAGCAATTCTAACTCACATTTCTTCGATTCTAGAGCGAAGATTAGGTAGGCCTGACATCCCTTCCTAACCAGCCTTTTTGTCTTCATAAAAGAAATTATGTTACAGAGATAATATGATCTTTCCCCCATAATAACTATTTCTTCTCCATCAGAAACTTGAAGTGACATTCTTTTATTTTTGCAATCCACCACAGCTCGATGTTCCGATAACCAATCCATTCCCAAGATAACATCGAAATCTCGAAAAGGTAACTCAATTAAATTTGTAATTAAAAGTTGATGTTGAATCATAATAGGGAAATTCATATACACTTTATTTACTATCACACTGTGTCCTAAAGAATTAGTCACTTTAATATTTTCTCCTAATTCTTCTACATGTAACCCTTTCTCTTGTGCGAATGCAGTACATATATATGAATGAGATAAACCGAGATCTATCAAAGCATAAACATCATGATTAAAGAATGAAAATTTACCGATAATAACTTCAGTAGATTCCCGAGTCTCAGGCCCTCGGATTGCATAACTTCGCGCCATTCCTCCCGGTCTACCACTCTGGCGTGCTTGTTGAGCCACATTATGTCCACTTGAACCACTAGCATTTCCTCTTCCCCTTCCTCTTCCACCTTGCATTGTAGGAGTAGGAACTACTGTAGGTGCAGATATACTTATCTGTCTTTGAGGACAATTTGCAATCAAATGTTCCCTCAAGCAACATTTAAAGCAGACTCAACCTTTTCTCCAACATTCACCTGTATGTATCCTTCCACAATTAGAACATTATGGAACATTTCCTCTACCTCGACCTGAAGGTACACTAGCCGCTAATCCGGTACTTATGGTTTGTCTCGGTGAAAACCATCTGAAATGAGATTGTGTTTGTTCTAATGTTCCCTTCTGTTTCTTACTTGGAGATTCTGAACTAGCTGGACCCTGCAACTCCTTTTGAAATCTAGATCTTTTGGCTATTCTTTGTTGCCTATCTAAATTGATCTTGTCAATACCCGGAGCAACATTAACCAAGTCATTGAACACCCTAATCCTTTGTGCAAGTAAATGCACTCTAATTTCATCATTCAGCCTATCCTTGAATCTCTTACATCACTTTACTTCACTGTCAATGATATCACGAGCATACCTCTCGAGTTTAAGGAATTGAATTTCATATTCTGATATAGTCATTCGTCTCTTCTTAAAGATAAGAACAATTTCCTCTGCTCATCTTTGAATCGTTTGCTAACGTACTTCTTATCAAATTGTTCTAAGAAAAATGTCCAAGTGATTTCTTGGGGGCGTCTCTCTCTCACAATATTATCCCACCACCTCATAGCTTGTTCTTTGAGTAGACCTTGCACACAATCTAGTCTCTCTTCATCTGTAAAATGAAGCTTAGTCATACACTATTTAGTATGATCAAGCCAACCTTTTGCAAATGCAGGATTCACTGTGTCCCCTTTGACGTCATCAATAGAAAGCTTCTTGATTCTTTTAAGAGGAGTTCTCTCCTGTCTACTTTCAACGTGAGGTACTACAGGAACTTGAGGGATTGGTATATTTCAAAGTACTTGTGTGATTACTTCAGTAGTCATATGCTGAAGTAAAGCAGCTTGTGCTAGAGTAGGTTCTTCGGGAAAGCCATGAACTGGTGAAGGTTCACGTCTTTATTCATCCCCTTATCTAATACGGATCATACTCTCAGCATCCTCTTCCTCATTCTGACTTTGACTACTAGCCATAACTTATTCCTGAAAATTAGACCAAAGTGGATCAAACAACTAACATAACATATTTATATCCTAAATGAAATATACATACAAGTCCTAAAATCGCCTAAACCTCACGCTGATACCAACAAATGTAACACCCCCTTTATAGGAAGCGCCATAGTAACTATAATCACCCATTAAACAACTCTACTTCACTATATAAGGTTCAATACTTATAGATTTAATATGTACAAATACAAACATAATGTTTCAAACTCTAAATTATTCTTCAAATATTTCTCAATGCCACTTTACATTTCTCACACTATCTGGTACATGCCATTATTCTACAAATCATAATATTACATTAAAATACAAATCCACGTCGAGTCTTTCCTTATATGCTCTTTAAGTTGATCCACTTATACCACTTTGGTCCAAGCTATCTACAAGTTCTCCACCCATGTGTAGAAAAATAACTACACGCTAAGCAATTTGCTTAGTGGTGTACATAAAAGAAATACAACAACATTGAGCATTTTTTAACACTTTAAAATAGAAACCAAGGTTGTTCACAAGTCAAAAACAAATTTAAACAACTTTATAAAACTAAAACACAAAACTTATATTATAAATCTTTCAAAGTACAATCAAATTTATATCCAATTTTTTTCCCCAAACACATTAACCATATACTGCCCAAAGTAAATAAGTCCTGAATAACAGTAAAATGGATACCGGAGAGGACAAGCCCGAAGCCGAAGCTTCAATATCAATGTATCGGTCAAGCTCGAAGCCGAAGCTTCAAAATTAATATATCGGTCAAGCCTAAAGCCAAAGCTTCAATATCAATATATTTTTATCAAAATATCGGCCAATGCCCGAGGCCAAAGCTTCAATTGTTTGTACATTACTGTACCCCCCTTTATTGGCGCCAATCTACCCTAACCCCTATTCTACTCGTTTAATAAGGGCGATAAATCAAAGTAACATCTTAAAAATTCCAATACAAACCATCAAACATAATTCAAGATAACTTCAGTAATTAAGAGATTCAAATACTAAATTTCAAAGAATCAAACTTCAATTAAAACTCAATAAAATCAACATTCATTTTTTTCCAGAAATTTCCAGATTTCGTGACCTAACTTCCCCTGCATTTTTCACTATTAAAACATCATCAAATCGAAGAACTTTCTTCTAAAAATAATTAGACACATGTCTCAGCTTTCCAAAGCCACCAAAATCACAGAAATCGAAATTGTATAACCAAAGTTATAATCAAAATACTAAACAGTATACAAAGCTGAGATTTTCAGAAAATAGATTTCATGACTCAACTTTAAAAGAAAATTTCACATTGGAAACGAACGAAATTCAACAAGGTTTCCTCTGAACATATGTTCCTTAGTTTCTGTAGATATCAATAGAATCAAGAATCATTCAAATCGAAAATTATATAACCAGAGAAAATATTAAAACTAAACAGGCATAAAAATCTGGAAAATTTTCCAAAAAACCGATAAATCGAAATTTGAGACACAAACCTTTTTCTAAGCTCTTTCTAGCTCTCTTCTACCTCTTTTGCTTTTGATTTCCTTGCACTAGCTTCCTCTACAATAGCCATGTATAATTCTCTCAAGATATTGTATAAATAAACTTCCTAATACCATAAATATGCTTAATCTACCATGAATTCTACTAATTAAGCTTTAATTTCATAAAAAATCACTCACCTCAAATTCGGGTTACTATTCATCCAAACCTTAAAAACTAAAATCCTCCTTTTATAGTCTTGATTCACTAAAATTGATGATGATAGAGGGCTTAAGGATCGATTTCTAACAAGAATTTGAAGCGAATTGAAGAAATCGGAAGTTTTTAGATTATGGAAAATTTTGATTAAGGATGAGGGTTATGGAGAAGATGAAGGAGATGAAGGGGAGAAGGAAAGGATACGTATAGGATTAAGATTTATGATAGTTTTTTTTCAATTTCCAATAATGCCCTTGAACAAATAATTAAATGTTTAAGTCATTCCTCTTACTTAATTAACTCTTATTTCCTCATGCCTTATATCCAATAATAATAAAAATAATTACAAAAATAATTTTCATGATATTTTAATACCATAATAATTTATCATAAGTAAATTTTGAAAAATTTCGGTTCGTTACAGTTATTGTCGGTAAATTTTCGTTCTTTAATCTCGATGTTTATGCTTTGATAGATCCCGGTTCATCTCATTCATATATATGTACTACGTTAGCACAAGAGAAAGGTTACATGTAGAAGAACTGGGAGAAAATATTGAAGTGACTAATCCTTTAGGACACAGTGTGATAGTAAACAAAGTGTATATGAATTGCCCTATTATGATTCAATATCAACTTTTACATGCAAATTTAATTGAATTAACTTTTCAAGATTATGATGTTATCTTGGGAATGGATTGGTTATCGGAACATCGAGCTATAGTGGATTGCAAAAACCAAAGAATGTCACTTCAAGTTTCTGATGGAGAAGAAATAGTTATCGTGGGGGAAAGATCAGAATATCTCTGTAACATAATTTCTTTTACGAAGACTAAAAGGCTGGTTGGGAAGGGATGTCAGGCCTACCTAATCTTCGCTCTAGAATCAAAGAAAGGTGAGTTAGAATTGCAGAATATTCCTACGATATGTGATTTTCCCGATGTATTTCCAGAAGAACTACCGGGGTTGCCACCAAAAAAGAGAGGTAGAATTTGCAATTGATGTACTGCCGGGTACCGCACCAGTATCCAAAGCACCATACAGAATGGCGCCTGCTGAACTGAAAGAGTTGAAGATTCAATTGCAAGAATTATTAGACAAAGGATTCATACGCCCCAGTATATCCCCGTAGGGTGCACCAGTGTTGTTTGTTAAGAAGAAAGATGGGTCACTCCGATTATGTATTGATTACCGGGAGTTGAATAAATTGACAGTGAAGAATAAGTATCCATTGCCAAGGATTAAAGACTTATTTGATCAACTCAAGGGTGCCAAATAATTCTCCAAGATTGATTTGAGATCGGGCTACTATCAGATGAGAGTGAAAGATGATTAATGCAAAGACGACTTTCCGAACCAGATATATGCACTATGAATTTTTGGTGATGCCATTTGGTCTAACTAATGCACCAGCAACATTTATGGACCTTATGAACCATGTCTTTTACTTATATTTAGACCTATTTGTAGTGGTTTTCATTGATGACATTTTGGTGTATTCTAAGTCACAGGAAGAGCATGATCAATATTTGTGGATAGTCTTCCAAACTTTGAGGGAGAATAAATTATATGTCAAACTTAGCAAATGTGAGTTTTGGCTTGAAGAAGTTTCTTTCTTAAGCCATGTTGTTTCTGCAGAAGGAATTAAAGTGGATCCTAAAAAGATAGAAGCAGTTATCGAATGGAAACCACCAAAGAACCCTACGGAAGTCAGAAGTTTCCTTGGCTGAGTAGGGTATTATAGCAGATTTGTGAAGGGATTTTCAGTCATTATTGCTCCGTTGACGAAACTACTTCAAAAGAATACAAAATTTGAGAGCAATGATAAGTGCCAAGAAAGGTTTGAGGAATTGAAGGCGATGTTAACAAAAGCACCCATCCTTACCCAACCAGAGCTTGGAAAAGATTTTATAATCTATAGTGATGCTTCGCATAGTGTTCTTGGGTGTGTTTTGATGCAAGAAGGGAAAGTGATTGCCTATGCTTCCAGGCAATTGAAGAATCATGAAAGGAATTATCCTACTCATGATTTGGAAATGGCTGCAATAGTCTTTGCCTTGAAAATTTAGCGACACTATCTTTATGGAGAAAAATGTTATATTTATACAGATCACAAAAGCTTGAAATATTTACCAACACAGAAAGAGTTGAATTTAAGGCAGAGAAGGTGGATGGAATTAATTAAAGATTACGATTGTCTTATTGATTACCATCCAAGAAAGGCTAATATAGTGGCAGATGCTCTCAGCAGAACGACAATAATATCACTAAGGGCTATAAATACAGGGTTAACTCTTACCAGTGGTGGAGCCCTAATTGTAGAATTGAAGATTCAACCTGTACTACTACAACAGGTTAAGCAAGCATAAAATGAAGATGATGACTTGAAGGTCATTCGAGCAAGGACACAAGTGGGTATCCTAGACAACTATATGGTTCAAGAAGATGGATGTCTATATTTTAAAGATAGACTATGTGTGCCAAACAATGAAGAATTAAAGAAGAATATCCTACATGAGGCACATAGTAGTCCTTATGCGATGCATCCAGGAGCAAACAAGATGTACCAAAATTTGAAGAGCCATTATTGGTGGAATGGGATGAAGAAAGACATTACTAACTATGTTGCTCAATGTCTAACTTGTCAACGGGTGAAAGCCGAACATCAAGTTCCTTCTGGATTGTTGTAACCAATAACAATTCCAGAATGGAAATGGGAAAGAATCACAATGGACTTCGTGACGTCTTTACCACTTACACAGAATAAACATGATCCAGTGCAGGTTGTTGTAGATAGATTGACAAAGTCTGCCCATTTTCTTCCAGTTAGGATGGATTATTCACTTGCTAGGTTGGCTCAGTTATATATAGATGAGATAGTGTGGCTACACGGAGTGCCTGTTTCAATCATTTCTGACCGAGATCCAAGATTTACTTTGAGATTTTGGAAGAAGTTGCAAGAAGCCTTAGGTAGTAAACTTCATTTCAGTACTTCATTTCATCCTCAAACAGATGATCAGCCTGAAAGAGTAATTCAGGTGTTGGAAGACATGATGAGAAGTTGTATCATTGAATTTGAGGGAAGTTGGGATAAGTATTTGTCCCTCATGGAGTTTGCCTACAGCTATCAGTCAAGCATACAAATGGCGCCATATGAAGCATTGTATGGAAGAAAATATTGAACTCCATTATATTGGACCGAACTTAGTGAAAGCAAGATTGTGAGAGTGGATTTGATTCAGGAGACAAAGGAGAAGGTAAAACTTATTCGAGAAAGATTGAAGGCGGCATCGGATAGATAAAAATCTTATGTTGATCTAAAAATAAAAGACATTACTTATAAAGTAGGGGATAAAGTATTTCTCAAAGTATCTCCTTGGAAGAAAGTCCTGCGATTTAGCAAGAAAGGCAAGCTCAGTCTAAGATTCATTGGCCCATATGAGGTTATAGAGAAGGTTGGACCGGTAGCTTATCGGTTGGCACTACCCCCGACACTCGACAAATTCATAATGTGTTCCATGTATCAATGTTAAGGAGATACAGATCAGATCCATCACACATCTTATCTTAGCATGTAGTTTATTTTCTACACGCAGATACTGAAGATTGTAGATAGTTTGGACCAAAGTGGTATAAGTGGATCAGCTTGAAGAGCAAATAAGAAAAGACTCGAGGTGGATTTGTATTTTAATGTAACATTATGGTTTGTAGAATGATGACATGTACTAGATAATGTGGGAAATGTAAAGTGGCATTGAGAAATATTTGGAGAATAATTTGGAGTTGGAAACATTATATTTGTATTTGTACATGTTAAATCTATAAGTATTGAACTTTATATAGTGGAGTAGAGTTATTTATTGGGTGATTATAGTTACTGTAGCACTCCTAATAAAGGGGGTGTTACAATTTCTATCAAACACATACTCTGATGAGAGGTTTATATAAACCATCACTTTAACAAGTGGCCATATACAACTCCTTAATATATCCGGAGCGATGGATTCTTTCCGACTAAATAGCTTACCAACGTGTTGTCATCACCATACCCGTAATCACCCGTGACACCCTAAATTAATGAGTGCATAGATATGATCGAAAACATGGTGACAATACCACACAAGGCAACTAGTATCTCAAGTATGTGGATATTCGCAAAGCTACTGCATAAAGACAAATACTAACACTATGATATATTTACCAAGTATTTATCTTATTGCGGTCTCCAATATATCTTCCAGATATATTCATGTGTCAAACTTAAGGCACCACCTTCAGTCTTAAGAGTTTAACTACTTGGACTCATTCCAAGAAAGTTGACCACATGCTAGCCTTACCGTCTCATCAATATTCTTTCTTGATGAAACTATGACTAGAGATAGTTTAGACATAATCATAATTACATATGAAATAGGTCTCACTAAGTATAGTCCCACTATAATTGCTCTCACTTCATACTTTGGTATGTCAAGAACTCTTGTACACATATATCAATGAATATATTTTAACCAGTCATAATATATATATATATATATATATAAACACATTAATATAAATAAAAGATTAAATGCTTTTATTAATTAGAGTGGATTTATCACTTGAGATTGAAATTCAAAAAGGAATAAAAGACTACAACTAAGATGAGCAATGGGGAAGAGAAGACGAGAACTCAATTCATGTAATAGTATATGTTACCAATGTTAAACATATAAAATGTCTAAATCTCCAGCATGAAAATTGCATGTAAACTTTATTTTACTACCGAATGGAGGTGGCGACCTTACAGTACAAGCCACTAAGATTATAACCTAGTGTCTTAAAAAATAAGGCACTATTAAATATTAATCTATATTATTTATTATTATATTTTCTTTTTATTTTTTCAAAAAATTATTCTTTCGCATATAATTAAGTATAATCATTTTATCTTTTTACATTAAATTAATTAATAGACTTAAAGATGATAAATGGCATTAGACTAAAAATGAAAGCAATTTTAGATTTTAATTTTTATTATTTTATTTCATAATGAACTATAAAATTATTAAAAATATATACTTTAGCCTCTAGCGTCAAGATTTGTAAGGCCAACCCAGACTCTGCTATCAAATTATATATCACTTTCTAATGAATATATGTAAATTAGAAAAATGATTTATGTAACGACCTGAAATTTTAAATTTTATTTATAATAAATTATTATGGTATTAAAATATCATGAAAATTATTATTTATTATTATTATTGGAGATAAGATAAAAAGAAGTAATTTAATTAAGAAGGAATGATTTAGGTATTAATTATTTGTTCAAGGGCATTCTTGGAAAGAAATAATATATATATATATATTGCATATGATCTTATTCTATACGTATTCCTTCTCATCTTATATCATTCTTCTCCATATTCATCTGCTTCTTCATTCTCCTTAACGCTATTCAAATTGCCTTAGCCTAAAAACTTTTGATTTCTTTGATTCAACTTCAAATTCTTGTTAGAAATCGATCTTTAAACCCTCTATTATCAATAATTTCAGTGAATCAAGGCTAGAAGAAGAGGATTTCAGATTATAAGGTTCATGGTGATTGGGGTTTGAAGTTAAGGTAAGTGATTTTTAGTGAAATTAAAGCTTAATTAGTAGAATTCATGGTAGATTAAGCATATTTAATGAATTAGGAAGTTTATTTATACAATATCTTGATAGAATTATTACATGGCTATTGTAGAGGAAGCTAATACTAGTAAAGGACAAGGGAAAGAGGTGGAAGAGAACTAGAAAGAACTTAGAAAAAGGTCTGTGTAGTTTTTCTGAAAATTTTCAGATTTGTATCCCTGTTTTTTATGTTTTCTCTTGGTATATAAATCCGATTTGAATGATTCTTGATTCTATTGATATCTACAGAAACTAAGGAATATATGTTCAGAAGAAACCTTATTGAATTTCATTCGTTTTCAATGTGAAAGTTTCATTTGAAGTTGAGCCATGAAATCTGTTTTCAGAAAATCTCAGCTTTGTATACTATTTAGTATTTTGATCATAACTTTGGTTATACAATTTGGATTTATGTGATTCTGGTGGATTTGGAAAGCTGAGACATGTGGCTAAGTATGTTTAGAATGATTTTTGAATAGTGAAAAATGCATGGGAAGTCAGGTCATGAAATCTGGAAATTTCTAAAAAATATGAATGTTGATTTTATTGTGTTTTAATTGAAGTTTGATGTTTTAAAATTTAGGATTTGAATTTCTTAATAATTGAAGTTATGTTGAATTATGTTTGATGGTTTATACTGAAATTTTTAAGATGTTACTTTGATTTATTACCCTTATTGAACGAGTAGAATACGGGTCAGGGTAGATTGGCGCCAATAAAGGGGTACAGTACAGTACAAACAATTGAAGCTTTGGCTTCGGGCTTCGACCGGTATTATGTGATATGATATAGGAGCTTCGGCTTCGGGCTTCAGCGGGTATTCTGATAAAAATATATTGATACTGAAGCTTCGGCTTCGGGCTTGACCGATATATTGATATTGAAGCTTTGGCTTTGGCTTGTCCGCTCCTGTATCCATTACCGTTATTCATGACTTGTTTACTTTGGGCAACATATGGTTAATGTATTTGAAAAATTGGATATAAATTTGATTGTACTTTGAAAGGTATATAATACAAGTTTTATGTTTTGGATTTATAAAGTTGTTTAATTTGTTTTTGGCTTATGAACATACTTTATTTCTATTTTAAAGTGTTAAAAATGTTCAAAATTGTTGTATTTATTTTATGTACACCACTAAGCAAATTGCTTAGTGTATAGTTGTTTTTCTACACGTAGGTAGAGATTTGTAGATAGTTTGGATCAAAGTGGTATAAGTGGATCAGCTTGAAGAGCATATAAAGAAAGACTCGAGGTGGATTTGTATTTTAATGTAATATTATGATTTATAGAATAATGACATGTACTAGATAGTGTGAGAAGTGTGAATTGTATATTGTTGATATTTGGAGTTATAACTTCTTGCGTGTATTTATGAATGTTAAAGTTTTGGAATTAACATATATAAGTATTGAGAGTGAATTTGTTTAAGTATTAATGCTGAATTAATGAATAATATATCGAAAGTTATCGTTATTGTGACACTCTGAATAATGGGGGCGTTACAATTTAAATTGTATCCTAATAACATAATAAATAGTTCATCCATGATAAAAAAAAACGTATTATATGGCATAAATTATTTCTAGAACACTAAATTAACAATTAACAATTAACAATTGACATTGTTATTATAATTATAATTATTTAACCGTAGCCATTAGGACCTATTTTGAATTTATATAAATAAAATGGTTACAATTAGACCGCTAATATAACTCTTAATTTCTTTATTTTGATATATAGCTAATTGGAAATTTAATGGCACAAAATGTAAATGTGTAACATTTTTGTCAAGCAAACGGACCGTATGAAAGTTATTAGAAGAAGTCTAAAATAAGACACAGCAAGTCACATGTTTGTCCTTTTTTGATACACAATGATAACAAAAGCCAAGTTGTGCGTTGGCTTCTTTTAATACCAACTTATTTAAAACAAATTTAAACTTTATTTCTCGTCTTCAACATTTAGCCAGGTAATTTAAACCCAATATAACTCTTTTTATCCGGATAAAAATTAGTTTCTATAATATATCAACACGAGTTAAAGATCTATCAGACATCTGCTTGATTGTATATTCTAAAAATAGTCTTTACACATAAAAAATAGATAATTAATTCAAAAAGGGCCTACACTATCTCTTATATTTTTTCTGTCTTATATGACGTGACATAATAAATGTTGAACATTATCTATTTGATCTTCTACATATAGACAATCAAATGGAATGTCAACTCATCAAATTAATTAATTTTTTAGTGTTGAACATTCAAACACTTTATTTAGTTTCTAATTAAGTCTTTTTAGTATTATTTAATTATACAATTCAAACATTTTTTTTTCATCAATGTGTGTTTTCATTCCACATGTCACATAATTCTAGAATCCACTCTCTAAGGTGATCTAAATATTTGATAGTAATAGTCACACTTTTGTTAACCCAGATTTAAAAATTAAATAACTAGATATGTCCTGATCTTATCTTAAACTCTTCAAATGATATATTTGTTGAATATAGAAGCTCATATACCCTTTGATATATAAAGAGAATAATAATGAAATTAACCATCAAAATCTTAGTAGAAAAAATGTTGATGGTTATACAAGATCAAGAAATCATTTTTTCATCATTAATTTTTTTGACTTCATAATTCTCATCGTATATAAAGAAACATGATTACATGAAATCCAGAAATTATACACGTCATCATAAAAGCAGTAGACAAGTACTATGTGTTTGTTACTAGAAAAGAGTGAAAAGAAACAACTACAAACTAGTTGATACAGAGTATAATATTCTAATAGTTAGATGGGTAACTCAATTCCCCAATCATCAACTAGGATTCAAATCCTAGAGATGTGAATGGAGCGAACTCGGTTGAAAGGGTCTCGCAATTGAACCTCTGCAGTACCTAAATCCGGATTTTATCTGTCATTAGTCGAACACCGATTTCGAAAGAAAAAAAAGAAATGAGTGAAAAGACAATATTGAAAACTAGTTTTTATGCACGGAGTCCAATAATGTGTTAGTTTTCATCAGTTTCACTTCCACAAGCGCACTCGAAATATATATTAAAAGTTTTTTTTACATTTGTCATAATATCTGATCCTTCACATAATCCACTTACTAAAACTAACTTGGATTTAGCTTCAGCTCTCATATGTCGCCTACAAATTAGAGACGGAAATTGAGAATCAAACAGTTATCTTATTTTAAGAACAGAAACTGGACCACAGTGTTGTTTTATTATTGAAAACAATGTTACAATGCATACAGAAGGCGCAAGATAGGAATAATTAGTCATAGCAATTAATTGTCATCATAAAAGCAATGAACAAGTACTATATGTTTGCTTCTAGAAAAGAGTGACAAGATTACATGAAAATAGGTTCCCATCAGCCACCATGTCTTTGAGAATAAAACAAATATCTTAATTAAAGAGCAAAGGTTGGACCACAGTGATTATTGTTTTTTTATGAATACAATGCGACAACGCATACAAAAGAAGCAAGATAGGATTAACTAGTCAGATCAGTTCATTGTCTACATAATTAATTGTCATCATAAGAGCAGTATAGAAGTACAACACATGTTTCAGGGTTAATATATTACTCCGTGTTTAAGGGTTAAAATAATTTGTTTGACGTGTAATGGATTAATTAAGGGCAAACAAAAAATGATATAAAAAATGCATTAGAAATTAAAAAATGACAAATATTTTAAAATTTTCTTAGGAAGGAAAACTAAATATTAAAAGAAACTAGTAGCATTTGAATAAAAAAATTGTTACCTATAACACTAATGGAGCAATCATATTGGATAGAAAATTTTTTGTTTATTCAATTTAATTCATTTGTTAATCAAGTGATTGAGGCTAAAACGGTGAAGTATTATAAAAAATTTGTCTTAATTTTATTATGATATTCTTATCTATTATATCTCCTGGAGGAATACAAATTCTTTCATTTCACACAACAATAATAGTTATTTAATGAGAAGTGCAATATACTAATAGCTAGGAATAGCTTTTACAATATCAAATTTCCTGACGTTTCATTCAAGTCCATTATGCTTCATGTAACAGTCGTTTCATGGACCCAACGCAACCTACTAATAACATTAATTTAATGACCAAAACACACCGCCAGTGGTTTGGGGTTCGGTTGGAATGCCTATTCCAATGTGTAGGCCGTTTCGCAAAAGGCCCAAGCACAATCCTAGATAACAATTTTTCAGACAAATTACAGCTAGTGGATGCGGAAAATACCCATTGAATGGCCTGCGGTCCTCTCCTAAAGCCTTATACTGCTGCAAATCCGTATGCTAAAATTGAGTTTTGAAAAGAACTGAAAGAAGAAGAGAAAGATAAGTTGGGTTTTGTGGGAGCAAGGGTGGAAACGTCATTCACGTGCACGGCAGAAAGAAATTGTTGGCGATTACGAGCATTGTGAATGAAAAGATGGTTGAATGGAAGGATTAAAAAAATTCCATTGAAAACATAAAACCATTAAAATCCAAAATAAGGACTAAATATGAGGTGTTGAAAAAGGGGAAACGCAAACTTGTTTAGAATCAAATTGCCATGAAATGTACCCACAGGAAAGGAGGTTTTTTTGTCCTCCCTTCTTATAGGGTCGGCCAAAACTTTAATGAAGAAAACAACAATTCTGGCTACTATCCTTATAGCATCTTTAGTAATTTGTCTATTTCAATAATAGTTTTAATATAGAGTGTTAACTAAAAGATGGCTCTCCACTATTTTATTTTCTCTTTTTTATATGATGTGACACAATAAATATAAGACATTGTCTATTTCATCTTTTATATGTAGACAATCAAATAGAAAGTCAAATCATCAATTTTATTAACATTTTAATGCTTAATTTAAAACTCAAATGTTGGTAGTTACGGAAGGGATAATTTAGTAAATAATTAATTATTTTTCTAATGCAATCCATTATGAAATACACAATTTATTGTAGCTAGTTACTTGAAATATATTGTCTATTTACAATATCATTGACATGTCATCAATGTGAATGTCTATTCCATATGCTACATAATCATAAAATCCACCATGTGCTAAAGATGCTCTTATTTGCCTGTTCTTTTCAACTGATAAGTAGGTATACTGAACAAAACTGAACTGATTGGTACTGAACTGAACTGAACTGATTGGTACTGAATTGAATTGAACTGTACTGTACTGTATTGAAACTAAACTGAATGGTACTGAAACTGAATAAAACTGAAACTGAATTATAATTAATAATATAAATAATATTTTAAAAATATTAAAATACATCATAATTAATAATGTAACACCCCCTTTGTAAGGCGTGTCACAGTAACTATAATCACCCAATGAACAACTCTACTCCACAATATAAAGTTCAATACTTATAGATTTAATATGTACAAATACCAATATAATGTTTGAGACTCCAAATTATTTCTCAATGCTAATTATTCTCCAAATATTTCTTAATACCACTTTATATTTCTCACACTATCTAGTACATGCCATTATTCTACAAACCATAATATTACATTAAATTACAAATCCACCTCGAGTCTTTCCTTATTTGCTCTTCAAGCTGATCCACTCATTCCACTTTCGTCCAAGCTATCCACAAGTTCTCCACCTACGTGTAGAAAAAAAACTACACGCTAAGCAATTTGCTTAGTGGTGTCTATAAAAAAATATAACAACTTTGAATATTTTTAAAATAGAAACAAAGTATATTTATAAGTTAAAAACAAATTAACCAACTTTATGGAACCAAATCACAAAACTTATATAGTAATCCTTTCAAAGTACAATCAAATTTGTATCCAAATTTTTTTTTTCAAACACTTTAACCACATATTGCCCAAAGTAAACAAGTCCTGAATAACGGTAAAATGGATACGGGAGCGGACAAGCCCGAAGCCGAAGCTTCAAAATCAATATATCGGTCAAGCCCGAAGCCAAAGCTTCAAAATCAATATATATCGGTCAAGCCCGAAGCCAAAGCATCAAAATCAATATAACGGTCAAGCCCGAAGCCGAAGCTTCAATATCAATATATATATATCATAATATCGGCCAAAGCCCGAAGCCAAAGCTTCAATTGTTTGTACAGTACTGTACCCCCCTTTATTGGCGCCAATCTACCCTGACCCGTATTCTACTCGTTTAATAACGGCAATAAATCAAAGTAACATCTTAAAAATTTCAGTATAAACTATCAATCATAACTCAACATAACTTCAGTAATTAAGAAATTCAAATTGTAACGCCCCCCCTATAGGGAGCGCCACGGTAACTATAATCACCCAATAAACAACTCTACTCCACTATATAGAGTTCAATACTTATAGATTTAATACGTACAAATACCAATATAAAGTTTTAAACTCCAAATTATTTCTCCAAATATTTCTCAATGTCACTTTACATTTCTCACTCTCTAGTACATGCCATTATTCTACAAACCATAATATTACATTAAAATATAAATCCACCTCGAATCTTTCCTTAATTGCTCTTTAAGCTGATCCACCTGTACGGCTTTGGTCCAAGCTATCTACAAGTTCTCCACCTACGCGTAGAAAATCAACTACACGCTAAGCAATTTGCTTAGTGGTGTCCATAAAAAAAATATAACAACTTTGAATATTTTTAAAATAGAAACAAAGTATATTTATAAGTCAAAAACAAATTATCCAACTTTATGGAACCAAATCACAAAACTTATATAGTAATCCTTTCAAAGTACAATCAAATTTGTACCTAATTTTTCCAAACACTTTAACCACATATTGCCCAAAGTAAACAAGTCCTGAATAACGGTAAAATGGATACGGGAGCGGACAAGCCCGAAGCCAAAGCTTCAAAATCAATATATCGGTCAAGCCCAAATACGAAGCTTCAAAAATCAATATATCGGTCAAGCCCGAAGCCGAAGCTTCAAAAATCAATATATCGGTCAAGCCCGAAGCCGAAGCTTCAAAATCAATATATATATATATATATCATAATATCGGCCAAAGCCCGAAGCCAAAGCTTCAATTGTTTGTACAGTACTGTACCCCCCTTTATTGGCGCCAATCTACCCTGACCCGTATTCTACTCGTTTAATAAGGGCAATAAATCAAAGTAACATCTTAAAAATTCCAGTATAAACCATCAATCACAATTCAACATATCTTCAGTAATTAAGAAATCCAAATCCCAAATTTTTAAGCATCAAACTTCAAATAAAACTCAATAAAATCAATATCATACTTTCAAGAATTTTTCCAGGTTTCGTAACCTGACTTCCCCTGCATTTTTCACTATCAAAACATCATCCAATCGAAGAACTTTCTTCTAAACATAATTAGACACATGTCTCAGCTTTCCAAATCCACCAGAATCATAGAAATCCAAATTTTATAACCAAATTTATGATCAAAATACTAAACAGTGTACCAAGCTGAGATTTTCCGAAAACAGATTTCATGACTCAACTTCAAACGAAAATTTCACATTGAAAACGAACGAAATTCAACAAGGTTTCTTCAGAACATATGTTCCTTACTTTCTGTAGATATCAATACAATCAAGAATCGTTCAAATCGGATTTATATAACGAGAGAAAACATTAAAACAAAACAGGTATATAATCTGGAAAATTTCCTGAAAAACCGAGAAATCGAAATTCGGGACACAAACCTTTTTCTATGCTCTTTCTAGCTCTCTTCTATCCCTTTTGCCTTTGATTTACTTGCAATAGCTTCCTCTACAACAGCCATATATAATTCTATCAAGATATTGCATAAATAAACTTCCTAATACTATAAATATGCTTAATCTACCATGAATTCTACTAATTAAGCTTTAATTTCACCAAAAATCACTCACCTCAAACTCGGGTTACTATTCATCCGAATCTTAATATCTGAAATCCTCCTCTTCTAGTCTTAATTGACTGAAATTGATGATGATAGAGGGCTTAAGGATCGATTTCTAACAAGAATTCGAAGTTGAATCAAAGAAATCGGAAGTTTTTGGATTATGAAAATTTTTGATTAAAGAGAGGAAGAATGGAGAAGGAAATGAAGAAATGAGATAAGGAAATGAAGAGAAGATGCTGTATGTATTGATTTTCTCTCTTTTTTTTTTTAATTTCCAATAATGCCCCTGATCAAATAATTAAATGTCCAATTCATCCTTCTTACTATAATTAGCTCTTATTTCCTCATGCCTTATATCCAATAACAACAATAATAATAAAAATAATTTCTATGATATTTTTAATACCATAGTAATTTATTATAAGCAAAATTTTAGAAATTTCGGTTCGTTACAATTCTCCCCCTCTTATGAATTTTCGTCCCGAAAATTTCCTAAAAACAATTGCGGATATTGAGTTTTCATTGTATCCTCCGGTTCCCAAGTTGCTTCTTCAACCTTATGATTCCTCTAAAGTACTTTTACCAAAGGTATAGACTTGTTTCTAAATTGTTTAACCTCTCTCGCTAAGATTTGTACCGGTTCCTCTTCATACGTTAGGTCGGGTTCGATTTCTACGACATCAGGAGATAAGATATGTGATGGATCTGATCTGTATCTCCTTAACATTGACACATGGAACACATTATGAATTTTGTCGAGTGTTGGTGGTAGTGCCAACCGATAAGCTACCGGTCCAACCTTCTCTATAACCTCATATGGGCCAATGAATCTCGGACTGAGCTTGCCTTTCTTGCCAAATCGCAGGACTTTCTTCCAAGGAGATACTTTGAGAAATACTTTATCTCCCACTTCATAAGTAATGTCTTTTCTTTTTAGATCAGCATAAGATTTTTATCTATCCGATGCAGCCTTCAATCTTTCTTGAATAAGTTTTACCTTCTCTTTTGTCTCCTGAATCAAATCCACTCCCACAATCTTGTTTTCACTAAGTTCGGTCCAATATAATGGAGTTCAACATTTCCTTCCATACAATGCTTCATATGGCGCCATTTGTATGCTTGACTGATAGCTGTTATTATAGGCAAACTCCATGAGGGACAAATACTTATCCCAACTTCCTTCAAATTCAATGATACAACTTCTCATCATGTCTTCCAACACCTGAATTACTCTTTCAGATTGACCATCAGTTTGAGGATGAAATGAAGTACTGAAATAAAGTTTGCTACCTAAGGCCTCTTGCAACTTCTTCCAAAATTTCGAAGTAAATCTTGGATCTCGGTCAAAAATGATTGAAATAGGCACTCCGTGTAGCCTTACTATCTCATTTATATATAACTGAGCCAACCTATCAAGTGAATAATCCATCCTAACTGGAAGAAAGTGGGCAGACTTTGTCAATCTATCTACAACAACCCACACTGCATCATGTTTCTTCTGTGTAAGTGGTAAAGACGTCACGAAGTCCATTGTGATTCTTTCCCATTTCCATTCTGGAATTGTTATAGGTTGCAACAATCCAGAAGGAACTTGATGTTCTGCTTTCACCTGTTGACAAGTTAGACATTGAGCAACATAGTTAGTAATGTCTTTCTTCATCCCATTCCACCAATAATGGCTCTTCAAATTTTGGTACATCTTGTTTGCTCCTGGATGCATCGCATAAGGACTACGATGTGCCTCTTGTAAGATATTCTTCTTTAATTCTTCATTGTTTGGCACACATAGTCTATCTTTAAAATATAGACACCCATCTTCTCGAACCATATAGTCGTCTACGATACCCGCTTGTGTCCGTGCTCAAATAATCTTTAAGTCATCATCTTCATTTTGTGCTTGCTTAACCTGTTGTAGTAGTACAGGTTGAATCTTCAATTCTGCAATTAAGGCTCCACTACTGGTAAGAGCTAACCCCGTATTCATAGCCCTTAGTGCCATCATTATCTTTCTACTGAGAGCATCTGCCACTACATTAGCCTTTCCTGGATGGTAATCAATAAGACAATCGTAATCTTTAATGAATTCCATCCACCTTCTTTGTCTTAAATTCAACTCTTTCTGTGTCGGCAAATATTTCAAACTTTTGTGATCTGTATAAATATAACATTTTTCTCCATAAAGATAATGTCGCCAAATTTTCAAGGCAAAGACTATTGCAGCCAATTCCAAATCATGAGTAGGATAATTCCTTTCATGATTCTTCAATTGCCTGGAAGCATAGGCAATCACTTTTCCTTCTTGCATCAAAACACACCCAAGACCACTATGTGAAGCATCACTATAGATTACAAATTCTTTCCCAGGTTCTGGTTGGGTAAGGATGGGTGCTTTTGTTAACATCGCCTTTAATTTCTCAAAACTTTCTTGACACTTGTGACTCCACTCAAATTTTGCATTCTTTTGAAGTAGTTTCGTCAGTGGGGCAGCAATGACTGAAAATCCCTTCACAAATCTTCTATAATATCCTGCTAAGCCAAGGAAACTTCTAACTTCCGTAGGGTTCTTTAGTGGTTTCCATTCAACAACTGCTTCTATCTTCTTAGGATCCACTTTAATTCCTTCTGCAGAAACAACATGGCCTGAAAAAGAAACTTCTTCAAGCCAAAACTCACATTTGCTAAGTTTGGCATACAATTTATTTTCCCTCAAAGTTTGGAAGACTATCCGCAAATGTTGATCATGCTCTTCCCGTGACTTAGAATACACCAAAATATCATCAATGAAAACCACTACAAACCTGTCTAAATATAAGTAAAAGACACGGTTCATAAGGTCCATAAATGCTGCTGGTGCATTAGTTAGACCAAATGGCATCACCAAAAATTCATAGTGCCCATATCTGGTTCGGAAAGCCGTCTTTACAATATCATCATCTTTCACTCTCATCTGATAGTAGCCCGATCTCAAATCAATCTTGGAGAAGTATTTGGCACCCTTGAGTTGATCAAATAAGTCTTCAATCCTTGGCAATGGATACTTGTTCTTGACTGTCAATTTATTCAACTCCCGGTAATCAATACATAATCGGAGCGACCCATCTTTCTTCTTAACAAACAACACTGGTGCACCCCATGGGGATATACTCGGGCGTATGAATCCTTTGTCTAACAATTCTTGCAACTGAATCTTCAACTCTTTCAGTTCAGCAGGCGCCATTCTGTATGGTGCTTTGGATATAGGTGCAGTACCCGGTAATACATCAATTGCAAATTCTACCTCTCTTTTTGGTGGCAACCCCAGTAGTTCTTCTGGAAATACATCAGAAAAATCACATACCGTAGGAATATTCTGCAATTCTAACTCACCTTCCTTCAATTCTAGAGCAAAGATTAGGTAGGCCTGACGTCCCTTCCTAACTAATCTTTTAGTCTTCATAAAAGAAATTATGTTACAGAGCAAATCTGATCTTTCCCCCACGATAACTATTTCTTCTCCATCAGAAACTTGAAGTGACATTCTTTTATTTTTGCAATCCACTATAGCCCGATGTTCCGATAACCAATCCATTCCCAAGATAACATCATAATCTCGAAAAGGTAACTCAATTAAATTTGCATGGAAAAGTTGATGTTGAATCATAATAGGGCAATTCATGTACACTTTGTTTACTATCACACTGTGTCCTAAAGGATTAGTCACTTCAATATTTTCTCCTAATTCTTCTACACGCAATCCTTTCTCTTGTGCTAATGCAGTACATATATATGAATGAGATGAACCAGGATCTATCAAAGCATAAACATCATGATTAAAGAATGAAAATTTACCGACAATAACTTCGGTAGATTCTCTAGTCTCAGGCCCTCGGATTGCATAACTTCACGCCATTCCTCCCGGTCTACCACTCTGCGGTGCTTGTTGAGCCACATCATGCCCACTTGAACCACTATCATTTCCTCTTCCCCTTCCTCTCCCACCTTGCATTGTAGGAGTAGGAACTACTGTAGGTGCAGATGTACTTATCTGTCTTTGAGGACAATTTGCAATCAAATGTTCCCTTGAGCCACATTTAAAGTAGACTCTACCTTTTCCCCAACATTCCCCTGTATGCATCCTTCCACAATTAGAACATTGTGGAATATTTCCTCTGCCTCTACCTGAAGGTACACTAGCCGCTGATCCCGTACTTATGGTTTATCTCGGTGAAAACCCTCTGAAATGAGATTGTGTTTGTTCTGATGTTCCCTTTTGTCTCTTACTTGGAGATTCTGAACTAGCTGGACCCTGTGATCCCTTTTGAAATCCTGACCTTTTAGCCATTCTTTGTTGTCTATCTGAATTAATCTTCTCGATGCCCGTAGCAGCATCAACCAAGTCATTGAACACTCTAATCTTTTGTGCAAGTAGATGTACTCTAATTTCATCATTTAGCCCATCTTCGAATCTCTTACATCGCCTTACTTCACTGTCAACGATATCACGAGCATACCTCTCGAGTTTGAGGAATTGAACTTCATATTCTGATACAGTCATGCGTCCCTGTCTCAAAGACAAGAACAATTTCCTCTGCTCATCTTTGAATCTTTCGCTAACGTATTTCTTGTCAAATTGTTCCAAGAAAAGGCCCCAAGTGATTTCTCCGGGTCGTCTTTCTCTCACAATATTATCCCACCACCTCCTAGCTTGTTCTTTGAGTAGACCTTGCACACAGTCTAATCTCTCTTCATCTGTAAAATGAAGCCTAGTCATACACCATTTAGTATGATCGAGCCAATCTTCTGCAATTGCAGGATTCACTGTATCCCCTTTAAAATCATCAGCTGGAAGCTTCTTGATTCTTTCAAGAGGAGTTCTCTCCTCTCTTCTTTCAACATGAGGTACTACAGGAACTTGAGGGATTTGTATGTTTCGTAGTACTTGTGTGATTACTTCAGTAGTCATATGCTGAAGTAAAGCAGCTTGTGCCAGAGTAGGTTGTTCAGGAAACCCATGAACTGGTGGTGGTTCATGTCTTTGTTCATCCCCTTGTCTGATACGGACCGAACTCTCAGCATCCTCTTCCTCACTCTGGTTGTGACTACTACTAGCCATATCTTATTCCTGAAAATTGGACCAAAGTGGATCAAACAACTAACATAACATTTTTATATCTTAAATGGCATGTACATACTAGTCCTAGAATCGCCTAAACCTCAGCTCTGATACCAACAAATGTAACGCCCCCCCTATAGGGAGCGCCACGGTAACTATAATCACCCAATAAACAACTCTACTCCACTATATAGAGTTCAATACTTATAGATTTAATACGTACAAATACCAATATAAAGTTTTAAACTCCAAATTATTTCTCCAAATATTTCTCAATGTCACTTTACATTTCTCACTCTCTAGTACATGCCATTATTCTACAAACCATAATATTACATTAAAATATAAATCCACCTCGAATCTTTCCTTAATTGCTCTTTAAGCTGATCCACCTGTACCGCTTTGGTCCAAGCTATCTACAAGTTCTCCACCTACGCGTAGAAAATCAACTACACGCTAAGCAATTTGCTTAGTGGTGTCCATAAAAAAAATATAACAACTTTGAATATTTTTAAAATAGAAACAAAGTATATTTATAAGTCAAAAACAAATTATCCAACTTTATGGAACCAAATCACAAAACTTATATAGTAATCCTTTCAAAGTACAATCAAATTTGTACCCAATTTTTCCAAACACTTTAACCACATATTGCCCAAAGTAAACAAGTCCTGAATAACGGTAAAATGGATACGGGAGCGGACAAGCCCGAAGCCAAAGCTTCAAAATCAATATATCGGTCAAGCCCGAAGCCGAAGCTTCAAAAATCAATATATCGGTCAAGCCCGAAGCCGAAGCTTCAAAATCAATATATATATATATATATATATATATATATATATATATATATATATATATATATCATAATATCGGCCAAAGCCCGAAGCCAAAGCTTCAATTGTTTGTACAGTACTGTACCCCCCTTTATTGGCGCGAATCTACCCTGACCCGTATTCTACTCGTTTAATAAGGGCAATAAATCAAAGTAACATCTTAAAAATTCCAGTATAAACCATCAATCACAATTCAACATATCTTCAGTAATTAAGAAATCCAAATCCCAAATTTTTAAGCATCAAACTTCAAATAAAACTCAATAAAATCAATATCATACTTTCCAGAATTTTTCCAGGTTTCGTAACCTGACTTCCCCTGCATTTTTCACTATCAAAACATCATCCAATCGAAGAACTTTCTTCTAAACATAATTAGACACATGTCTCAGCTTTCCAAATCCACCAGAATCACAGAAATCCAAATTTTATAACCAAAGTTATGATCAAAATACTAAACAGTGTACCAAGCTGAGATTTTCTGAAAACAGATTTCATGACTCAACTTCAAACGAAAATTTCACATTGAAAACGAACGAAATTCAACAAGGTTTCTTCAGAACATATGTTCCTTACTTTCTGTGGATATCAATACACTCAAGAATCGTTCAAATCGGATTTATATAACGAGAGAAAACATTAAAACAAAACAGGTATATAATCTGGAAAATTTCCTGAAAAACCGAGAAATCGAAATTTGGGACACAAACCTTTTTCTATGCTCTTTCTAGCTCTCTTCTATCCCTTTTGCCTTTGATTTACTTGCAATAGCTTCCTCTACAACAGCCATATATAATTCTATCAAGATATTGCATAAATAAACTTCCTAATACCATAAATATGCTTAATCTACCATGAATTCTACTAATTAAGCTTTAATTTCACCAAAAATCACTCACCTCAAACTCGGGTTACTATTCATCCGAATCTTAATATCTGAAATCCTCCTCTTCTAGTCTTAATTGACTGAAATTGATGATGATAGAGGGCTTAAGGATCGATTTCTAACAAGAATTCGAAGTTGAATCAAAGAAATCGGAAGTTTTTGGATTATGAAAATTTTTGATTAAAGAGAGGAAGAATGGAGAAGGAAATGAAGAAATGAGATAAGGAAATGAAGAGAAGATGCTGTATGTATTGATTTTCTCTTTTTTTTTTTTAATTTTCAATAATGCCCCTGATCAAATAATTAAATGTCCAATTCATCCTTCTTACTATAATTAGCTCTTATTTCCTCATGCCTTATATCCAATAACAACAATAACAATAAAAATAATTTCTATGATATTTTTAATACCATAGTAATTTATTATAAGCAAAATTTTGGAAATTTCGGTTCGTTACACAAATCCCAAATTTTTAAGCATCAAACTTCAATTAAAACTCAATAAAATCAATATTCATACTTTCCAGAATTTTTCCAGGTTTCATAATCTGACTTCCCCTGCATTTTTCACTATCAAAACATCATCTAATCGAAGAACTTTCTTCTAAACAGAATTATACACATGTCTCAGATTTCCAAATCCACCAGAATCACAAAAATCCAAATTTTATAACCAAAGTTATGATCAAAATACTAACAGTGTACAAAGCTGAGATTTTCCGAAAACAGATTTCATAACTCAACTTCAAACGAAAATTTCACATTGAAAACGAACAAAATTCAACAAGGTTTCTTCTGAACATATATTCCTTAATTTCTGTAGATATCAATAGAATCAAGAATCGTTCAAATCGGATTTATATAACGAGAGAAAACATTAAAATAAAACAGGTATACAATCTGGAAAATTTTCCGAAAAACCGAGAAATCGAAATTCGAGACAAACCTTTTTACTATGCTCTTTCTAGCTCTCTTCTACCTCTTTTGCCTTTGATTTACTCGCAATAGCTTCCTCTACAACAGCCATATATAATTCTATCAAGCTATTATATAAATAAACTTCCTAATACCATAAATATGCTTAATCTACCATGAATTCTACTAATTAAGCTTTAATTCCACCAAAAATCACTCACCTCGAACTCGGGTTACTATTCATACGACCCTTAAAATCTGAAATCCTCCTCTTCTAGTCTTGATTGACTGAAATTGATGATGATAGAGGGCTTAAGGATCGATTTCTAACAAGAATTCGAAGTTAAATCGAAGAAATCGAAAGTTTTTGGATTAGGGAAAATTTTTGGTTAAGGAAATGTAAATGTGTAGAGGAAGAAGAAGATGAAAGATAAAAAGGGAAGATGATAGATGGTTTTTATATATTTTGTTTTTTTTTCAATTTCCAAAAATGCCCTTGAATGATTAATTAAATGCCCAATTCATCCATCTTACTTAATTAACTCTTATTTCCTCATGCCTTATATCCAATAACAATAATAACAATAAAAATAATTTCCATGATATTTTAATACTATAGTAATTTATTATAAGCAAATTTTTAGAAATTTCGGTTCGTTACAATTCTCCCCATCTTATAAATTTTTGTCCCGAAAATTTTCTGAAAACAGTTGCGGATATTGAGTTTTCATTGTATCCTCCGGTTCCCAAGTCGCTTCTTCAACCTTATGATTCCTCCAAAGTACTTTTACCAAAGGAATAGACCTGTTTTTCAATTGTTTAACCTCTCTCGCCAAGATTTGTACCGATTCCTCTTCATACGTCAGGTCGGGTTCGATTTCGATGACATCAGGAGATAAGATATGTGATGGATCTGATCTGTATCTCCTTAACATCGACACATGGAACACATTATGAATTTTGTAGAGCATCGGGGGTAGAGCCAACAGATAAGCTACCGGTCCAACCTTCTCTATAACCTCATATGGGCCAATGAATCTCGGACTGAGCTTGCCTTTCTTGCCAAATCGTAGGACTTTCTTCCAAGGAGATACTTTGAGAAATACTTTATCCCCCACTTCATAAGTAATGTCTTTTCTTTTTAGATCAGCATAAGATTTTTGTTTATCCGATGCAGCCTTCAATCTTTCTTGAATAAGTTTTACCTTCTCCTTTGTCTCCTGAATTAAATCCACTCCCACAATCTTGTTTTCACTAAGCTCGGTCCAATATAATGGAGTTCGGCATTTTCTTCCATACAATGCTTCATATGGCGCCATTTGTATGCTTGACTGATAGCTGTTATTATAGGCAAACTCCATGAGGGATAAATACTTATCCCAACTTCCCTCAAATTCAATGATACAACTTCTCATCATGTCTTCTAACACCTGAATTACTCTTTCAGATTGACCATCTGTTTGAGGATGAAATAAAGTACTGAAATGAAGTTTGCTACCTAAGGCTTCTTGCAACTTCTTCCAAAATCTCGAAGTAAATCTTGGATCTCGGTCAGAAATGATTGAAATAGGCACTCCATGTAGCCTTACTATCTCATCTACATATAACTGAGCCAACCTATCAAGTGAATAATCCATCCTAACTGGAAGAAAGTGGACAGACTTTGTCAATCTATCTACAACAATCCACACTGCATCATGTTTCTTCTGTGTAAGTGGTAAAGATGTCACGAAGTCCATTGTGATTCTTTCCCATTTCCATTCTGGAATTGTTATAGGTTGCAACAATCTAGAAGGAACTTGATGTTCGGCTTTCACCTGTTGACAAGTTAGACATTGAGCAATATAATTATTAATGTCTTTCTTCATTCCATTCCACCAGTAATGGCTCTTCAAATTTTAGTACATCTTATTTGCTCCTGGATGCATCGCATAAGGACTACTATGCCCCTCTTGTAAGATATTCTTCTTTAATTCTTCATTATTTATCACACATAGTCTATCTTTAAAATATAGACACCCATCTTCTCGAACCATATAGTTGTCTACGATACCCACTTGTATCCTTGCTCGAATGATCTTTAAGTCACCATCTTCATTTTGTGCTTGCTTAACCTGTTGTAGTAGTACAGGTTGAATCTTTAATTCTGTAATTAAGGCTCCACTACTAGTAAGAGCTAACCCCATATTCATAGCCCTTAGTGCCATCATTGTCTTTCAGCTGAGAGCATCTGCCACTACATTAGCCTTTCCTGGATGGTAATCAATAAGACAATCGTAATCTTTAATGAATTCCATCCACCTTCTTTACCTTAAATTCAACTCTTTCTGTGTTGGTAAATATTTCAAGCTTTTATGATCTGTGTAAATATAACATTTTTCACCATAAAGATAATGTCGCCAAATTTTCAAGGCAAAGACTATTGCAGCCATTTCCAAATCATGAGTAGGATAATTCCTTTCATGATTCTTCAATTGCCTGGAAGCATAGGCAATCACTTTTCCTTCTTGCATCAAAACACACCCAAGACCACTATGAGAAGCATCACTATAGATTACAAAATCTTTTCCAGGCTCTGGTTGGGTAAGGATGGGTGCTTTTGTCAACATTGTCTTCAATTTCTCAAAACTTTCTTAGCACTTATCATTCCACTCAAATTTGCATTCTTTTGAAGTAGTTTCGTCAGTGGGGCAGCAATGCCTGAAAATCCCTTCACAAATCTTCTATAATACCCCACTAAACCAAGGAAACTTCTGACTTTCGTAGGGTTCTTTGGTGGTTTCCATTCTACAACTGCTTCTATCTTTTTAGGATCCACTTTAATTCCTTCTGTAGAAATAACATGGCCTAAGAAAGAAACTTCTTCAAGCCAAAACTCACATTTGCTGAGTTTGGCATATAATTTATTTTCCCTCAAAGTTTGGAAGACTATCCACAAATGTTGATCATGCTCTTCCCGTGACTTAGAATACACCAAAATGTCATCAATGAAAACCACTACAAACCTGTCTAAATATAAGTAAAAGACACGATTCATAAGGTCCATAAATGCTGCTGGTGCATTAGTTAGACCAAATGGCATCACCAAAAATTCATAGTGCCCATATCTGGTTCGAAAAGCCGTCTTTACAATATCATCATCTTTCACTCTCATCTGATAGTAGCCCAATCTTAAATCAATCTTAGAGAAGTATTTGGCACCCTTGAGTTGATCAAATAAGTCTCCAATCCTTGGTAATGGATACTTGTTCTTGACTGTCAATTTATTCAACTCCTGGTAATCAATAAATAATCGGAGCGACCCATCTTTCTTCTTAACAAACAACACCGGTGCACCCCACAGGGATATACTCGGGCGTATGAATCCTTTGTCTAACAATTCTTGCAACTGAATCTTTAACTCTTTCAGTTTAGCAGGGGCCATTCTGTATGGTGCTTTGGATACTGGTGCGGTACCCGGCAATACATTAATTGTGAATTCTACCTCTCTTTTTGGTGGCAAACCCGGTAGTTCTTCTGGAAATACATCTAGAAAATCACATACGGTAGGAATATTTTGCAATTCTAACTCACCTTCCTTCAATTCTAGAGTGAAGATTAGGTAGGCCTGACATCCCTTCCTAACCAGCCTTTTAGTCTTCATAAAAGAAATTATGTTACAGAGATAATCTGATCTCTCGCCCACGATAACTATTTCTTCTCCATCAGAAACTTGAAGTGACATTCTTTTGTTTTTGCAATCCACCATAGCTCGATGTTCCGATAACCAATCCATTCCCAAGATAACATCATAATCTCGGAAAGGTAACTCAATTAAATTTGCTTGGAAAAGTTGATGTTGAATTATAATAGGGCAATTCATGTACACTTTGTTTACTATCATACTATGTCCTAAAGGATTAGTCACTTTAATATTTTCTCCTAATTCTTCTACATGCAACCCTTTCTCTTGTGCTAATGCAGTACATATATATGAATGAGATGAACCAGGATCTATCAAAGCATAAACATTATGGTTAAAGAATGAAAATTTACCGACTATAATATCAGTAGATTCCCGAGTCTCAAGCCCTTGGATTGCATAACTTCGCGCCATTCCTCCCGGTCTACCACTCTGCGGTGCTTGTTGAGCCACATTATGTCCACTTATCTCACTAGCATTTCCTCTTCCCCTTCCTCTTCCACCTTGCATTGTAGAAGTAGGAACTACTATAGGTGCAGATGTACTTATTTGTCTTTGAGGATAATTTGCAATCAAATGTTCCCTTGAGCCACATTTAAAGCAGACTCTACCTTTTCCCCAATATTCCCCTGTATGCATCCTTCCATAATTAGAACATTATGGAATATTTCCTCTACCTCGACCTGAAGGTACACTAGCCGCTGACCCTGTACTTATGGTTTGTCTCGGTGAAAATCCTCTGCAATGAGATTGTGTTTGTTCTGATGTTCCCTTCTGTTTCTTACTTGGAGATTCTGAACTACCTGGACCCTGCGATCCCTTTTGAAATCCAGACCTTTTAGCCATTCTTTGTTGCCTATCTGAATTGATCTTGTCAATGCCCGTAGCAGCATCAACCATGTCACTGAACACTCTAATCTTTTATGAAGTAAATGCACTCTAATTTCATCATTCAACCCATCCTCGAATCTCTTACATCGCCTCACTTCACTGTCAACGATATCACGAGCATACCTCTCGAGTTTGAGGAATTAAACTTTATATTCTGATACAGTCATTCGTCCCTGTCTCAAAGAGAAGAACAATTTCCTCTGCTCATCTTTAAATCATTCGCTAACATACTTCTTGTCAAATTGTTCCAAGAAAAGACCCTAGGTGATTTCTCCGGGTCGCCTTTCTCTCACAATATTATCCCACCACCTCCTAGTTTATTCTTTGAGTAGACCTTGCACACAGTCTAATCTCTCTTCATATGTAAAATGAAGCCTAGTCATACACCATTTAGTATGATCAAGCCAATCTACTGCAATTGTAGGATTCACTGTGTCCCCTTTGAAGTCATCAGCCGGAAGCTTCTTGATTCTTTCAAGAGGAGTTCTCTCCTCTCTTCTTTCGATGTGAGGTACAATAGGAACTTGAGAGATTTGTATGTTTCGTAGTACTTGTGTGATTACTTCAGTAGTCATATACTGAAGTAAAGCAGCTTGTGCTGGAGTAGGTTGTTTAGGAAAGCCATGAACTGGTGGAGGTTTATGTCTTTATTCATCCCCTTGTCCAATACGGATCGTACTCTCAGCATTCTCTTCCTCACTCTGGTTTTGACTACTACTAGCCATAACTTATTCCTGAAAATTGGACCAAAGTGGATCAAACAACTAACATAACATATTTATATCCTAAATGGCATGTACATACTAGTCCTAGAATCGCCTAAACCTCAGCTCTGATACCAACAAATGTAACACCCCCTTTGTAAGGAGTGTCACAGTAACTATAATCACCCAATGAACAACTCTACTCCACAATATAAAGTTCAATACTTATAGATTTAATATGTACAAATACCAATATAATGTTTGAGACTCCAAATTATTTCTCAATGCTAATTATTCTCCAAATATTTCTCAATACCACTTTATATTTCTCACATTATCTAGTACATGCCATTATTCTACAAACTATAATATTACATTAAATTACAAATCCACCTCGAGTCTTTCCTTATTTACTCTTCAAGCTGATCCACTCATTCCACTTTGGTCCAAGCTATCTACAAGTTCTCCACCTACGTGTAGAAAAAAAACTACACGCTAAGCAATTTGCTTAGTGGTGTCCATAAAAAAATATAACAACTTTGAATATTTTTAAAATAGAAATAAAGTATATTTATAAGTTAAAAACAAATTAACCAACTTTATGGAACCAAATTACAAAACTTATATAGTAATCCTTTCAAAGTACAATCAAATTTGTATCCAAATTTTTTTTTCAAACACTTTAACCACATATTACCCAAAGTAAACAAGTCCTGAATAACGGTAAAATGGATACGGGAGCGGACAAGCCCGAAGCCGAAGCTTTAAAATCAATATATTAGTCAAACCCGAAGCCGAAGCTTCAAAATCAATATATATCGGTCAAGCCCAAAGCCGAAGCTTCAAAATCAATATATCGATCAAGCTCGAAGCCGAAGCTTCAATATCAATATATATATATATCATAATATTGGCCAAAGCCCGAAGCCAAAGCTTCAATTGTTTGTACAGTACTGTACCCCCCTTTATTGGCGCCAATCTACCCTGACCCGTATTCTACTCGTTTGATAAGGGCAATAAATCAAAGTAACATCTTAAAAATTTCAGTATAAACCATCAATCATAACTCAACATAACTTCAGTAATTAAGAAATCCAAATCCCAAATTTTTAAGCATCAAACTTCAATTAAAACTCAATAAAATCAATATTCATACTTTTCAGAATTTTTCCAGGTTTCGTAACATGACTTCCCCTGCATTTTTCACTATAAAAACATTATCCAATCGAAGAACTTTCTTCTAAACATAATTAGACACATGTCTCAGCTTTCCAAAGCCACTAGAATCACACAAATCTAAATTTTATAACCAAAGTTATGATCAAAATACTAACAGTGTACAAAGCTGAGATTTTCTGAAAACAGATTTCATGACTCAACTTCAAACGAAAATTTCATATTGAAAACAAACGAAATTCAACAAGGTTTCTTCTGAACATATATTCCTTACTTTCTGTAGATATCAATAGAATCAAGAATCGTTCAAATCGGATTTTTATAACGAGAGAAAACATTAAAACAAAACAGGTATACAATCTGGAAAATTTTCCGAAAAACCGAGAAATCGAAATTCGAGACACAAACCTTTTTCTATGCTCTTTCTAGCTCTCTTTTACCTCTTTTGCCTATGATTTACTTGCAATAGATTCCTCTACAACAGCCATATATAATTCTATCAAGTTATTCCGTAAATAAACTTTTTAATACCATAAATATGCTTAATCTACCATGAATTCTACTAATTAAGCTTTAATTCCACCAAAAATCACTCACCTCAAACTCGGGTTACTATTCATCCGACCCTTAAAATCTGAAATCCTCCTCTTCTAGTCTTGATTGACTGAAATTGATGATGATAGAGGGCTTAAGGATCGATTTCTAAAAAGAATTCGAAGTTAAATCGAAGAAATCGGAAGTTTTTGGATTAGGAAAATTTTTTAGTTAAAGAAATGTTAATGTGTAGAGGAAGAAGAAGATGAAAGATAAAAAGGAAAGATGTTGGATGGTTTGTATATATTTTTTTTTCAATTTCCTAAAATGCCCTTGAACAATTAATTAAATGCTCAATTCATCCATCTTACTTAATTAACTCTTATTTCCTCATGCCTTATATCCAATAACAATAATAACAATAAAAATATTCCATGATATTTTAATACCATAGTAATTTATTATAAGCAAATTTTTAAAAATTTTGGTTCGTTACAAATAACACTTTAAATAGTGCTATACATTCTAATAAAATTTATTAATTATTACGTATAATAATAATAATTAAATATACCATTATAAATTATTATTATTATTTATTGTAATTATTGTTATGAATATTACCTTATTATTTTAATTATTATTAATATTTATAAAACATTATTTATATTATTTATTTATTTATTTATTTATTTTTCTTACAAAATTATGTATGGTAGAAATAATAATTAATAATTTTAAAAATATTATTATTGATTTCTTTTTTTATTGTTGTTATTTGTGATTACTGATATTAATTAATAATATTTATATAAAGTATAAATAGAAATAGAAATGAACTAAAATTGAAATTGAAATCATATGATTATTAATATTCATTGCTTTTTAATATTTGTGAACAATAATATACATTAATAATGTTAGGCCCAATAATGGATTACGAGAAAAGATAATAACAGCAGAATAAAAAGACACAAAGATTTTTACGTAGAAACCCCAAATAAATCAGGGAAAAACTATGGGACAAACTCCGAATAATTCTCCACTATAAAATAATAGTAGGTACACCAAGAGATTACAAAATAGTGGCACACAAGTATTTCCCAAAACCTCACTATTTTTTCTCTTATCCAACTCTTAGGAACCTCTTTCCTAAGTTTATATGCACAAATTATATTCTTATATATGTGCCCTTTTTCTCAATCTGTCTCTCAAATGACGCAGAATGCCTCTCTATTTATAGGAATTGAAGACGAGTGAAATGGCTGTCTTCCAATTCCTATAATTACGCCACCAATCACCACCGAATTCGGCCACCTCCTTTTTTTGTATTTTTCTTCTTTTTCTTTTTCCTTTTTTTTAATTATTTCAATGGATCCCACATTTAAAGGGATACCACTCAACAAATCTCCCCCTCCCGACTGCATTGTGGGACTCTCCACCCGGGTTGCTTTGACACACTGATCAAACTTTTCTTTTGGAACGACCTTTGTCAGCATATCGGCAGCATTGTTGTTTGTATGAATCTTCTGCAACTTGAACTCTTTTTCTTCAATGGCAAGTCTGAGCCAATGATACCTTACGTCAATATGTTTTGTCCACGCATGATACATAGTATTCTTGCTCAAGTCTAGTGCACATTGACTATCATAATAAACTATGTAGTCTTCTTCTTGCACACCCAATTCTTGAAAGAATCGCTTTAACCAAAGCATTTCCTTTCCTGCTTCTGTTGCTGCAACGTACTCTGCTTCAGTTGTTGATAATGAAACACACTTCTGTAACCGTGACTGCCATGAAATAGCTCCCCTTGAGAATGTAAATAAGTAACCTGATGTAGATTTTCTTTCATCAAGGTCACCAGCCATATTTGCATCTGTGTAACCAATAAGTGCTGGCTTTCTACCTCCAAAGGTTAAACATAACTTTGAAGTTCCTCTCAGGTATCTAAAGACCCATTTAACTGCTTACCAATATGACTTCTGGGGATTTGACAGGAATCTACTCCCAACTCTAACTACATGAGCGATGTCTGGTCTCATACACACCATTGCATACATTAAACTGCCGACCGCTGAAGAGTATGGAACATTTGACATATCTTCTTTATTTTTCTCTGTTGATGGGAAGGATATCTTATTCAACTTGAAATGAGCGGCAAGTGGAGTGCTAACTGGTTTAGCATTCTTCATATTGAACCTTTCTAGTACCCGTTCAATATATTTTTCTTGCGATAACCATAGCCTGCTGGACCTTCGATCTGGGGTAATCTCCATTCCAAGAATTTGCCTTGCCGGTCCCAAATCCTTCATGTCAAATGCCTTAGACAAACCACCCTTCAACTTTCTAATCATTTTGGCATCTGGCCCAACGATTAGCATATCATCAACATATAAAAGAAGAATGATAAATTTTCCATTAGAGAATTTCTGGACATATACACATGGATCAGCTTCTGTCCTCTTGTATCCTTGATTCACCATGAAGGAATCAAACTTTTTATACCATTGTCTCGGGGCTTGTTTTAACCCACACAAACTTTTCTTCAGGCGATAGACCATTTCCTCCTTTCCCTTGACCTTGAAACCTTCTGGTTGTTCCATATAAATTTCTTCTTTTAAATCCCCATGCAAGAACGCGGTCTTTACATCAAGCTGTTATAACTCAAGGTTCAAGCTGGCTACAAGACCTAGCACAACTCAAATGGAACTCATTTTCATAACTGGTGAAAAAATCTCGTCAAAGTCGATACCTTTCTTTTGAGTAAAGCCTTTGACAACCAATCGAGCTTTGAATCTCACTAGGTTTCCATCATCTTTCTTCAGATTGTACACCCATTTGTTCTTGAGTGTTCTCTTCCCTTTTAGAAGTTTCACTAGCTCGTACGTGTCATTCTTCTTCAAAGAATTCATTTCCTCCTGCATGGCCTTCATCCAACAATCTTTATCATTACAAGATTGCACATCTTGGAAGCTTTCAGGCTCCCTCTTATCAGCGATTAAAATATAATCAGAACTGGAGTATTTTGTAGATGGTTGGCGTTCTCTAATTGACCTCCTTAATTGAAGTTTTCTTCTGGTAGAATGGGGTTCTCGGGATCCCCCTGCTCGATACGCTCTTCATTCGTATCTTCATCTACAATCGTATCTTGATCCCTCACAACTGGCTCTTCTTCTCTATCTTGTTCTGATTGATGCATTCTTCTTTCTGTGGCATCATCTGATAGAATGCTCTCTGGTGTAATATCAATAACACCGTCACTTGTAGATCTTTCACCGATGATATCATTCTTATGAAATACAACATCTCGACTCCTTATAAATTTCTTTTTCATCGGATCCCATAATCTGTAGCCGAACTCTTCACCTCCATAACAGACAAAAGTGCAAGGAATTGATTTATCATCAAGCTTTAGCCTTTGCTCTTTAGGAACATGCATAAATGCCTTGCAGCCAAATACCCTCAAGTGAGAGTATGAGATATTTCTACCTGTCCAGAACCTCTCTGGAATATCAAAATCCAAAGGTGCTGAAGGTAGTTGGTTGATAAGATAGATAGTAGTATTGACAGCTTCTCCCCAAAACGACTTAGGTAAGGTAGCCATTTTGAGCATGGATCTAACCCTTTTGACAATGGTACGATTCATTCATTCAGCAACGCCATTGTGTTGAGGGGTACCAGAAACTGTCTTTTCATGCCTGATACCATGTTGACTACAGTAATCCTTGAACTCCTTGGAAATATACTCACCACTATTATTTATGCGCAAACACTTTAATGGCACTCCAGTCTCCCTTTCCACCATTGCATAGAATTATTGAAAGTGCTTGAATACCTGATCCTTTGTGTGCAGCAAATAAATCCATGTCTTCCTTGAGAAATCATCAATGAAGGTAAGAAAGTATATTCCTCCAATGGATTCTGTATCCATAGGACTACAAACGTCAGAGTGTACTAGCTCTAACTTATTATTTCTCCTTCTAGAGCTTTTCTAAAATGAAACTCGATGTTGCTTCCTAAATAAACAGTGATCACACGGGTTAATTTTTCCTTTGGCTAATAGGATGAGGGACTTCTTAGCCAGTATAGTCAACCCTTTCTCACTAACATACGCCAGTCGCCTATGCCACAAATTTGGTGAAGCATTATCTCCAACTGTATTCAGATGACTCGCACATATTATTGCATGCGCTTTGTATAGCGAGCAACACAATCTTCCTTTCGCCACCACCAACGATCCTTTGGTGAGTTTCCTATTTCCATTGCCTGTATGATTGTGAAAACCTTCCTTGTCCAATACACTAACAGACAACAGGTTTAACCAAAGATCTGGAATGTGTCACACATTTTTAAGTGTTAATGTACATCCGACACTTGTCTTTACCCAGATATCACCGATTTCCACCATTTATGAGACACTATTATTTTCCATTTTAATAGTACTATAATCGCCTGCTTTATATGTTGAGAAGTATTCTCTTTTTGGAACACAGTGGTATGAGGCACCAGAATCTACAACAATCTGCATCAAGAGATACTAAAGCCACCTCTCCATCTTCTTTTGTTACTGTAGCAGATGTATTTTTATCATTATCATGACTTCAGTTTGCATTCTCTTGTTTAAAGAAACGGCAGTTCCTTTTGAGATGGCCCTGCTTTCCACAGTGGTAGCATGACCTCTTCTCCCGGGACTTGGATCTATCTTTTGATTTTCCATTCCCACGACCTCTACTCTTACTTCGACCCCTATTTTCAGTGACAAGGGCTTGTGAACTGGTACTGGCAACGTCTCTTCTACAAAGTTCTTCATTAAGTAGGCTATTCTTTACCATAGACATTGTTACCACGCCATTTAGAGCTGAGTTACTCAGTGCTATAACAAGAGTATCCCAGCTATCTAGTAGAGTTCCTATCAAAAGACATGCTTGCATCTCATCATCCAAGGACATACCGGTGACTGCTAACTCACTTATGAATCCTTCAAAGTCATTCAGGTGTTGTATGATTGATCGTCCCGCTGTCAGTTTCAAGTTCATGACTTTATGAATCCTGAACACTTTTTCTTGAGCATTTTTAGCCTCGTACATATCCTCTAGCTTCTTCCAGAGAACTTTGGGATCTGTTTATTCCTCACGTGGTTGTACAGGCTAGCATCTATCCATTGGCGAACTGTACCCAATATCTGCTTCTTCAACTTTATCCACTGCTGATCTTTCATATCCTTCGGCTTTGCGTCGTCACCCTCAATTGGATCATACAAATCTTTGCAATCAAGGTAGTCCTCCATTCTGGATTTCCACATTGAATAATTTGTATCCGTCAATTTGATCATTACACCGTCATTTGCCATGTCGAAAATTTAAAAATGGCAAAATTTTAGTATTCACGGATTTTACTATTCGCGTAAATAGACTGTATATGTGAATAGTACCGTATACCTAAATAATACTTGTATATTGGAATAGTAACAGTATGCCTCCCATATACTTAAATAATACTATTCAGAAGATGATCGAATATGAATAATATTATATATGAATACTATTATTCAAGTTACTATTTTACTATTCACTCAAATTGTGTATCTGAGACGATTTTTCGAACGGATTGCGCCACCGGATTTATCGTAATTTTCTCGTCGTCGTGGTATATTTATTTTTGAAAAATATATCCACGAATTTTACTGATAAAACAACCTTCGGCTCTGGTACTACTTGTTAGACCCAATAATAGATTACGAGAAAAGATAATAGCAGCAGAATAAAAAGACACAAAGATTTTTACGTGGAAACCCCAAATAAATCAGGGAAAAACCATCGGACAAATTCCGAATAATTCTCCACTATAAAATAATAGTAGGTACACCAAGAGATTACAAAATAGTGGCACACAAGTGTTTCCCAAAACCTCACTTTTTTCTCTCTTACCCAACTCTTAGGAACCTTTTTCCTAAGTTTATATGCACAAATTATATTTTTATATCTGTGCTTTTTTTTCTCAATTTGTCTCTCAAATGAGGCAAAATGCCTCTCTATTTATAGAAATTGAAGATGCGTGAAATGGCTGTCTTTCAATTCCTTCAATTACGCCATCAATCACCACCGAATTCGGCCACCTCCTTTTTTTTATTTTTCTTCTTTTTCTTTTTCTTGTTTTAATTATTTCAGTGGGTCCCACATTTAAAGGGACACCACTCAACAAATAATATTGATATAATGCATAAACTGAAACTTAATATTGAATTCTGAATACTGAATGTTGAATGTTGGATACTAAATACTGAATACTGAAACTGAATACTAAATACTGAATACTAAAACTGAACTGAACTGAACTGAACTGAATGGTACTAAACTGAACTGATTGATACTGAACTGAATTGAACTAAACAGAAAATAACTTGAAAAGAATAGGGCCTTGATGTCCTCCGGCTCCAACAATACACATCTATTTTCTACACTTGACTACATTTCTTTCACATGACTTCTAAATCCATGGCCTTTTTAAATCAACATTTTTTAGAAAATTGAATCGATTTTGGGTAAAATGAATTTAATTGAATTGAATTTACTAAAAAATTATATATAGAACAGATGAAAATCATCATTATCCGTCGTTCATTTTCTTCAAATCAACGATTTAGAAATACGTATAGGCATTAACAAACAACATATATTATTTCCTCACATGTGGCTGTATATATTTTTCTTCTGCATTACTTCCACACATGTGCTCAGACTAAATTGTTGTTCAGTTCAAATAGTTTTTGGCATCCGCTTTTCATTTTATCCAGTTGCACTATTAAATGTGTAAACCATATAACCTATTATGAAACAACAAAAAAAATGCAACCTTACCTTCTCCTATATAAGCTGTATTTTTCTGTACCTTTCTTCTATAAACAAAACAAAGCACTTTCTTAGTGATGACAATGAACTTAATTACAATTGCACATAAAGCAGGGAGAAACGATCTTAAGCATTAACAGAAAGGTGGAATCAGCTTTTCAACTAAAAGGACAGAAAGTTGATCTTCCATTAGAAATGACCTAGGTAGCACGGCTCGGAAACGGAAACTGATACGGATACGGTAACGGGGAAACATTATTTCTAAAAAAATATAGGTTTGTAAACTGTGAGAAAACGTGTAAATATAAAAATATAGGGGAATATTTATAAATACAAAAAATATTCATGCATATAATTTCATCCTTTCATAAAATAATCAAATACTAAAATAAGGTATACTTAAAATATATTCGTTAACTATTAAACAATTTTACCATAAATATTTATAAATTTACATATATCAAATCACATTAATCTAATAATCTCATTGAGGCCACCTATCATTTTAAATTTGTAAGTCAAACATAATATATATACCCTTTGGTGACTTAGAGAATGAATGATTATAAAGTTTAGTTTTGGATGAATATAAAGTTTAGTTTTGGAATGAATTGAGATATAAAGTTGAAGGAATTGCTAGGAAACGGTTTCTGGAATTTTAAGAAACGAGTTTCCATCTTTCTTTAATTGCGGAAACTATCTAGAAATGTTTCGGAGGTATTTCCGAGAGTTTCCGTTTCGAAAACGCTACGTGGGTGGAGTTTCCATGCTTGCTAGGAAATGACAAAAGATTAAGTTTTACCTTAAACAATTATTTAACTTCTATATCTTTACTAATCTCGATCCAACAGTTGGGTAAGATAAATTTAGGTGTAAATAAAACAAAAACCAGTTCATCTTTCTCACCTAATGTTTTCAATGCTACTTTTTGTAAGTCAACATCTGAGCTTTCAGTTCCTGAACATTCCCAGACTATGGGATAGTATTGGATTATAGTGCTTTAACTTTCTCCCATTATATTGTCAAAAAGCAATTTCAGAGTCCCAACAAACAATGTCAAACATACCATTTATAATCAAACTAAGCACTTAAACACAATACAAATCTTGTGTAAAAATATTAGGACTGTTTTTTTGGAACCAACACACTTGGCCCTTGTTTGGCTCATGGCTCTTTCAAGGTATGGTATGGTGTGGTTCTAAATTATAATTAGTTGTTTGGTTGCATGGTTTCTGTCCATGGTATGGTTTTCTATGATTTTTTCATGGTTCTCAGACCCATAAAAGTCCTGTTTAATTGAACCACCAATATGTTGTTCTCTCTAGTTCTCCTTCAAATTAAACTAATTTTTTTTCAAAAAAAAATAAATTGTACCATAAAATTTATCCAAACGAGAATTTTTAAGAAACCGTACAATACTGTACCATACCATACTGTACTTGAGTGAACCACGGGGAACCATCAACCAAACAAAGACTTTCAATTCAATTGAATTTATTTCATGTACAAAATATACAAACTTTGCGCATGAAATTTATTCCTTCAAAATATTGGTTCCTAACACAACATAAAATTGTGTTAATGAGCATAAAAGTTTCATAAAGACCATTTAACTCAATTATATATCTGAAATGACAAAACTCCGAATCGATATAAAAAATCAGAAGCAGCAACTGAGTTCAAAATAAAATGCTCACCAAATTGTTCTTACTCATTTAGCTCTTTTCCCTTTGCTAGTTCCTCTTCCTTTACCTATCAGGACACCAAAAAGCTTAACATTAGTATCAGTCTCCCCTTGCTCCATTTCTTCAACCTCTACACCATTGCTTGAATGGTTCAAAATATTAGTTCCCCCGCCCAATAAACCATAACTTTCCATTCCAGCATGCTGCACATCTATCATGTAATATGTGTTTCCTTCGTTCTCCATTTGATGCTAACATCTGTAGAAAAGGATGAAGTCTTTTGGCTTCAAGCTGTTCATCCTGATGAAATGCCTCCACCCTTTTCTAAACACAAAAGTCCTTATACTCTTCCAAAACTAGTACCCAAAAGTCCATGCCCTACTATGTTTATCATAAGAGGTTAGCTCAATGGACTTTTCCTCACCTTCTCCTTTTTCCGAGTTTGCACCAGCCAGTGGGGGGAAGTGCAGCACTGCATATTCTTTCGGGATGTGAAATCCCTTGACATGAGCAACATCAGTTTTGGTCACCTCCTTCCGGAAAATCAGTTCATATGATAAACATAACTATAAATGCCTATGAATGACTTGATAATTTTCTTCGCATCAAGCTTTATTTGGAAAATTTGTATCATTTAATGGTCCAAAACTATAAATGGCTGAAAACAGTATTTTATTATTTTCTTAGCATGTAGCTTTTATATAGAAATCGACACTTTTACCCTGGAACCATGGCTCAAACATTCTTTTTGTTGTGTTTGCCAATTATGAAACTTTTTTTTATAAAGCAGTCATTACTTTGTCGATTAAGTAGAAAAAAAAAATTATTGTAAAACAATTATAAAATATAAATTAATAAATATATCTTTGATGTCGGTTTTCCTCTTTCCAATATAGGAGTATCAATCTCGTCGGAATATCCGCCTTATAATGTTATTCCACCTTCTTTTTGTTGATATGATCGCCTTATAAAGTTTCTAATCCTCACCTTCAACCATACAATAGATATAATCAATAGATATTATGTAGAAACAATATTGTAGAAATTATGAACAAGTTAAAGGAAAGTAAACACCAATAAGATGAGTCATGTCTAAGACATTGTCCTTAAAGGATAATTGTCGTTCCTTTCAGGATTAAACAGCTTCTTCAATCGATTCGTTGGATCAGGAACAGAAATGCGGTATTATATCTAGAATAATAAAGTAGGAAAGAACAAAACATTATGATAGAATGATTGCCGAAAACTCAAGAGGAAAAACTCAATTTGTAAAGAAAAACAACAATATAATCTTAAGAGTAAAAATGACGGTTCATCTAAGCTCAAATATATATATATATATTAATCATTTAAAACATAAAATGGCAATTAGGGTGAAAGCACAAATGGATGGCCATATTATAAAAGGCAATTTATGAGATTTAAAAAACTATTAAAAATATATAACTGTAAGTCTAATAAACACATATTTTAAATGATTGGATTTAAAACATATACTAACGTATAGGAATATTAATTACTAGCAAAAATAAGGTTCTTAATAAATATTATTTAATATATCAAAAAGATTCTTTTGACCAGCAAAAACAACCATCAAACAATAAATGTCAAACGATAATAATGATCCAACTACTAGTTGAGTGTGATCCAACTAGTAGTGTAGAGGGTTAGAGATTACCCAATAAACCTGTAACCTTTGACATAGGCTCCTGTCTTTCTTTTTTTCTTTCTTTTTCTAAAAGACTCCTGTCTTATATTTCCACTTTTCAATTTTGAATATCAAATTCAAATCTTAAATCGGATAAAAAAATTTAAATTTTATTAAAACCTCTTTAATAAACTAAGATGACAAATTAACAATTTAAAATTAGTATAAGAATCAAAACGCAGAGCCTTCTTCAATTTAAAATATGACCTGAAGAAGTATTATGACTTAAAATCCAGTTCAATGCTAGTTTACAACCTTAGTCGCCTAAGTTAGAGTTTTGTGAACTTATTGTCACTAAATTTAGATTTGTTAACTTAGTATAATTGTGCGTTATAATAAGTAGAGAGTATATGCAGGTGGGCATTAATCGCTGGGAGATTGCCAGGAAGAACTGCAAAACGATGTAAAGAATCACTGAAACTCTCATCTTAAGAAGCAACTTATTATTGGAATAGAGAGGATAAAATAAATTTAATTAAGCTCAAATTAATAAGAGTAAACACAAAATACTTTTAATACAATACTCTCACAAACTCTTATTATTTCTCACTCTCTAACTCACTCTTTAAATTACATATTTCAGCTCTTAATATAGAGCCATCCACCGACACTACGCTCCACAGAAATCCAAATACAATGTATTATAATATTACCTATCCATACTTTCAGTCATACCTCTATTATTTATATTATTAGCTATCACCATACTTTTAACCACCCCACTGTCATATAATCGCTTTGTCTTGTACTGATTATTCAACCAAATTTGTCTTCTTATTTTGCATTATTTGTCTGCAAACCAAAGCCATTGTTTTTTTTAGCTCCACACCCATACTATGTAAGCATGTCTGCCCATTCCTTAATTCACATGTTTGTCGTCTTCTATTCTTTTATTTTTTATTCTTAAATTGATTAAATTATGCTTAATTTTAACACTCCCCCTTAAACATAATTCTTGGTTAAGCCCAATAATGCTTGCAACTGATTATAAAACTTCGTTGAATACTTCAGAACTTTCACTTGCACGGGTTAATAACACAGTTTCCATCACTTCCTCCTCTTGGATGTTGTTCACTGTCTCTTCTGCTTCCTTCTGGTGACTCCTGCATTCATATGCATAATGGCCATAATTATCACAATTATAGCACTGAATATTGAATTTGTCACATCCATAATTCTGCCACCAATTTCCACTACCTCGACCTCGACCTCACTCTCGTCCACGACCTCTGCCTCTTGTGGACTAATAATTTCCATCATTTCTATCACCTCTCCCGAATTGGTGATTTCTACCACGTCCTCTTCCTTTTACATATCCTCCACGGCCTGTACCATGTCCTCTTTCAACTTGGCCATTTTCACCTTCTTCTGGAGAAGCCTCTACTGCTAAAACTTTTTCTACAGACTCCTCATTCTATCTGTTTAGCCTTTCTTCTCGCGCTTGCAATGAACCAACAACTTCATCAACAGTCATTGCACTCGTATCTCACAATTCTTTAATGGCGACTACTTTATAGTCAAACTTTGGTAGCAAAGATTGTACACTTTTCTCAACGATCCTAGACTCCTCCATTTTTTCATCGTACTGTCGCATCTGATTTACGACAGACTTTACTCTTGACGAGTAATCAACAACGGATTCAACTTCCTTCATTTTCATCGTCTCAAATTCTCCCCTCAACATATGTAGTCGAACTTTCTTTACTTTCTCCTCTCCTTGAAGAGAAACTCGGAGGATGTCTCATGCTTGCTTCGAGGTGGATGCTTCCGCCACCTTTTCAAACATCACATCATTCAATCCTTAATGGATGAGACTGAGCGCCTTCTGGTCACTCCGGCGACTCTTGTTAAAACTGTCTTTTTCTACTTGAGACAGTTGTGCATTCTCAGTTGGGACAACATAACCTTTCTCGACAATATCCCAAACATCTTGGGCCCCGAGGATTGCTTTCATCTTAATACACCAATTCTTGTAATTGGCTTTGGTAAGTTGGGGGAAATTGAAGAAAACACCGTTGGAATTCATTTTCTGAAGGATTTCAAAAAAAAAAGCTTGTTCACGGCGTATAGGAGTTGTTGCAACACTTTTTATACTGCCTTTTGCAACACTCTGGACTTATTGCAACACTTTTTTGCAACACTTTCTGCAATCTTTTGCAACACTTCTGGGTTTCTGGCTACTGCAACGCCTGATCAGTTTCAACTCTTTTTCCGCACTTGGGAAAAATTTCTTCTTGGGAAGAAGACTCGAGCTTTCAACCTAGCTCTGATACCACTTTATTAGAGTAGAGATGATAAAATAAACTCAATTAAGCTCAAATTAACAAGAGTAAACACAAAATACTTTTAATACAATACACTCACAAACTCTTATTATTTCTCCAACTCAGTCTTCAAATTACAAATTTCAGCTCTTAATATAGATCCATTCACCGACACTACACTCCACAAAAATTCAAATACAATATATTATAATATTACTCATCCATACTTTCTGCCATACCTCTATTATTTATATTATTAACTATCACCGTACTTTTAACCACTCCGGTGTCATATAATTGCTTTGTCTTGTACTGATTATTCAACCAAATTTATCTTCTTATTTTGCATTATTTGTCTTCAAATCAAAGCCATTATTTTTTTTAGCTCCACACCCATACTATGTAAGCATGTGTGTCCATTCCTTAATTCACATGTTTGTCTTCTTCTATTCTTTTATTTTTTATTCTTACGTTTAATTTTAACACTTATATCTTCAAAGCAAATTACAACACCAAATATACCAAGACAAAACATTTTCAAGCCCCGTCCTCGTACCTTATCTACTAACTACTCTTTCCGTTCCAACTGCATCCAACTTCTCGACACAGCTAATAACAGAAGTGAAAGTAGTAGTTCATGGTGGGAAGAATTGGTGAATGGTGATAATGGAGATGAGCAGGAAATGCAGCCATTATGCAACAATGGTGCTTTAGAAGAAAATGTTGCACAACAAACTGAAACAAATGCAGGCAACAATCCTAATCAAGTTGCTTGTAATGCACAAGATGAGAGCCCCTGGAGTGACCTGTGTCTTGATGATGTCAAATTTGGTGATCTTTTCGATGTTCTACGTGTCGACTATCCATCTATATGAACTTAGGTGACATTTAATTTGCTAAATAACTATTTTATGGAATACAATAGAATTGAATAAAAAAATGTGAAATATGATAGAGTATTTGTGTTGGATTTATTATAACTGTTCCTAACTATTACTGTAATAGCTTAATATAATTATTATGGATTTAAGACCAATAATCTATCACATATATTTATTTATTTATTTATTCATTCATTCTATTTTATTTTATTTTATATTCATTTAATAAGCTAAACGTGTCATTAATATGAAGTACTAAGGCTCTAAAATTTTATGGATTTTACAATTGGCATCTGATAAACTTTTGGACACATTAGGTACTTGTTCAAAGTTTCAGCTCGTTATGTCACACTATAATATCAAACGAAAAAGATCATGTACCCAATGTTTTGTTAAAAAAAATAGTCAGAATAGCAATTGGAAAATCAATGAAGTTCAGTGCATAGTATGTGTGTTTTCTTTTGAATAAATGATATGGAAGTGATTTCATAGTGTTTAATCGTTATGTATAAGCCAAACTCAAGTAATAATGAGGAGAATATGGCTATCCAGGGTGGGGTAAATATATCTGATTGGATGCTGCTGCCCATATCTAATATATCAAAATCCATCTCTATTTAAATTATTATTATTATTGTTGTTTTACATACATATACTTGCATATCTAATATATCAAAATTCATTTTGGGGACATATTATGTAAAGAATGATTGAATTTAACCATTCTTCATAAATCCCTAAAATGAGAAACCGTTGGAAGTATCCTAATAAAATAAAAGATGTGAGCTTATTTATGAGAGTTTCCCTGTACGAAAATATGGATTGACTCAGGCCAACACCTAGTTTTTGGATAAAGCAGCCTAATTAGCACAATAAGGGCCTATCCACTCATATGTAAGTCACCTGTTCACGGGTCAGAGGCTCGATCCGAGTCATCTACAATAAATCAGACTTGAACGCTTATTTTTACTAAAATCGGTCTGAGTTTGTAAAAGCCTAAAATTTTATAGACCGAACTTAATTTTTATAGAAATACCAGAGTCCCACCCGACAATAATAATTATAGTCATTATGTATTTTCATATTATATTTGATAATCATTATAGACATTTATGTTTTATTTTTTTTATAATAATAGACATTTATATTTCAGCTTACTGTAGGTTTGAACTTTAAACTTCACAAGTATATATTGAAGAATTTAGGTAAAATTTGACAAATATATATAGAAAGAGACGGGCGTATTTTACCTTTCAAACACGAGGAAGAAGAAAGGTAATCGCGCTTTTATCCTTTTCTTCGGGCAAAACTAGCTTTTATTTGGGCTTCAGCTCCAATATCTCACCACTAAATTACAGACGCACGTTGAGCAATACAATAATTATCTAAATTAAACGCTAAAGATTGGACCTCGGGCAAAACTGTAATGTTTATGACAACAATGTAATACTATTCATACATTTTTTTCATGAAATAACTATTATATAATTTGCTCTGTTGATAATAATTAGCTATTCAGAAATTTCATAAAACGTGGTATACAAATTCTTTGTTTCATATGAATATCTATTCCATGAAAAGTGGAATAAAATTTTTTTATTCCAATAACTAAGATGAATTTAAAATAATAATTTCAAACACCACCTATACATTAAAGACACAAAAGAAAAATAACTAGTAATATCAATTCACTATTACCTATTTTAAGTGTGTCTTTTTATCATAACCAATTAAAAATTTATTACAGTATCGAAATAACTAATATATCTTTCATACTTTATAATGAAATTATTTTTCTTCTTAATTAACAACTTATAATTTCATCAATACTTAATCTCTAATCTAATTAACACAATGGTAAATTATGAGAAAATGATAAAGTTGTATTGATAATCTAAATTAAAAAAATAAAGGGAAATTAAGGGAATTATGAGATTTTGGGGATTTTTTAGCTAATAGCATCTTTAGTAGTTTGTCTATTTCAATAATAATCTTGATACATAGGGGCAAAAATAGAAAATTAAGTAAAACAATAGCTCTACACTAACTAACTGTCATTTTCTCTTTCATATATGATGTGACACAATAAATATTGAACATTGTCCATTTGATCTTCTACATTTAAATAATCAAATAGAATGTTAGGTCATTAACTTTATTATTATTTTAATGCTTAATTTAAAATTATTGATTAATTATGAAAGAGATAATTTAGTAAATAAATAATTCTTTTTCCAATGCTTCCACTATGAAATAGACAATCTATTGTAGCTAGTTTCTTAAAATATATTATCTATTTTTAAAATTATTGACATGTCATCAATATAAATATCTATTCCACATAATACTAGAATCCACTGTATACTAAAGATGCTCTAATTACATAAAGTCTATTTTCCTTATATGTTTACCGCTTTCTAAGTTTGTAATTTTCTTTTTACGAGATTCCCTTCCCTCTTACGAGATTTTCCTTTTTAATTATCTTTTCTTTTTCTCTTTGAGATGTCTATTCTGATATCATTCTATTTTTTCTTTGCAATTACTGACTGTTTGAGATCGTGATTCCTTTGATTTCCGACGAGCTTTGAGTTTTTGTTTTCCTTTTGAGACTGAAAGCTTGTTTTCATACGACCTCATCAACCTCTGCTTTTCATTCTTTCCTTTTTTTTTTTCTCTTTGAAATCGCGATTCCGGTCTCATTCTAATGTTTCTATGCAGTTACCGGCAGCTCTCATATTACTTTTTTCTTTTATCTGTGATTCTTTGTTTTATATATTCATTCATTTTTCGAATTAGAATATTGATGTTTTTGTTCATATAGTGGCTTTTATAGCAAGGATTTCAATTTTTCCAGTTCTTGATGTTAGTGATGATATTGTTGATAAGTTTGTTAGTTTCTTTGGTTTTGCACAAATAGTAAGAGGGAACATTAAGATAAATGAAGATAAAGAAAGCTTTAATATTCAAGTTTGTTGTTAATTTTTTTTGAAAAACTCAAGTGCATTGTTAATTTGGTTTTAATGGCCGATATAAGAGCTATTATACTAGTCTTATACTCTTATTCCACTTTTTTACTATTAAAATAATTTGGTTTAAATATTTGGTATAAGAGCTCTTCTACCACTCTTATACCTATTATAAGAGCTTTTATTTCACTCTTTTACCAATAAAAGATCTCTTATGTCACTTTTATACCTGGTACAAAGCATTTATATCACTAATGTTTCATTTATTTTCACTACAAAACTTAAAGTGCTGGAAAAAAAACCATGGTATATAGGACATACTTGGTATAAGAGTGATATAAAGCTATACAAAAAGCGATCCAAGTCAAAATAAACTTGAAAACCAATAGTGACAATCACTCATTCCATTACATTTAAAAGCATTCCTGAAAAAATGGTAAAAAAATCTTGTATAAGAACTCTTATACCAGGTATAAGACCACAATAAATTTTTTTTACTCTAAAAATATTCGAAATGGATGTCATTTTAAAGATAAAAAAAAGAACAAATTATTAAGATTCGTGTCAACAAAATTAATAGTTTATGGGATATGCTCCTTTTAAGTTTCCAAAATCAAATTAATAAGATAAAAAAAGGTGGTTACAAGGGTGCAAAACACAGGATGTTATATTCTCGTCAATAGGAAATTAAAAACTAAAAATGTTGTACATAAGAGAGCTTTTAAAAAAAGGTTGGTTCCTAATTACAAAATTATAGGCCCATGCAGAGGTAGTTAACTAAAAAAGCGCAAAAATAAAAGGAGCTAAGAAGAAAAGCCTAAAAGAACATTTTAAAAGAAATATAATAGCAATACTTTATAAATTATTTATAAATTAATTATTAAATTAAATTATTTATAAATATATATTTTTTTTTAATTTTATTTACATACATTTCATTCACTTATTTCTCCCATTTTTCTTTTCATTTTTTTTTATTTTTCATTTATCTCTCAAACCGTTTATTTTTCCAACATATCGCTTTAGAGTTTTTTGTTCGTCTTATTTTTATCTTCGAAATGACATCCACTGTGACATTTTATTTTTTTGAACCAGTAGACATATGATTGATGTCCAATAGACATGTGGTAGAAGTTTGACAGACAAATGATAGATATTAGTTTTTAATAGTTTTTTTATGGAATCGTTATGTTTTGTGCAAATTTTGTAATCAAACCACCAGCTAAACAATGATAAATTAGTGGCGAAAATCAAACAAATAACAAGAAGATGAGAGAATCGAGATACGATTTCCAAATCAAGAAAGAACAGATTGAATAGAGAGAAAGTACAATATACAGATCATAAGAGAAAAAAGGCTAATGAAAAAAATAGATTCCACACATTTACCAGACTTTTACCACATGTCTATCAGACTTCTATAACATGTATACCAGACATCTATCACATGTCTATCAGTTGAAAAAGTTTTAAAAAGTCACAGTGAATGTCATTTCTAAGATAAAAAGAGACGAACAAAAAAATCTAAAGCGGCATGTCAAAAAAATAAATAATTTGAAGATAAATGCAAAAGAAAGTAAAGAAAATAAAAAATCACGAACAGTGGCTTTTAGGAGGGGGAAGGTGTAGTTGTAAATATTGTCTTCTGTCCAAATTATTTTATAAAGAAGTGTGCTTTTTGTAAGAGCCCCTTAAAAGAACCCAAGAGAGTTGTAGCTAGGTTTCCATGTTAAAATATTAAAAATTGGTCCTAAATGATTGTTAGTTACATTTTAAATAAGGATAAATTTTTTAAAAAAAGTATTATGTGATTTCACTCTTTTGGAATACAAAGTATGGGAAATTTTTTTTTGTAAAATGAAATCTGTAGTTTTAAAAAAAAATAGCAAAACAAACATTCTCAATGTTAAATTATATCATGAAAATGAGTAATCTTATTTATTTTTATCCGAAATCTTATGAATCGGTTTATAAAAATGCATTATTCATTAAGTATAAGTTTTGAAATTTTTTAATATTATAAATATTTTTTATTTAAAATATGGTGATAAACTTTAAAAATCATAAAATAATAGATTAATCACAATGTATAATTTTTAAATAATAAGGTTAAATTATGAGAATGTTTAATTGATTAAAATATTATCTGTAACATCACTATTCTGACAGAAAAAAATATTTTTATCCTCTTTTTGCCAATTTTTTAAAAGCACAAATCCCATTTTGTAAAAAAAAAAAATTTAGACTCCATTTTATAAATGAGTGAAACCGTTTAGTACTTTTTTAAAGTTTGCCCTTTGAATAATGATTGTAACTGGCAAACCCATGAAGAATTCAAAAAATGTAGGGTAGTAAGTTCAACAAAATTGACAAAAAAAAATCACCTTATTTCTAAAAAAAATAATGATTGTAATTTATAAAAGCAATGAAACAGTCATATTTGTTACTGGGAAATAGTGGGATAAATAATAATGGGAACTTTCAGAACCATTAGCTCCGAACACTAGAGACGAAATATGACCACCCATATTTAATGCCCTCTACCTCTAACAAACAACACATCTACTTTCAGGAAAAAAATCTACCATTCCAAAAAATAATGTTATCTCATGTGTCCCCTGTTCAAAATATGATAGCTGACAATTTACTAGAAAGAAAAAGTGAATATATGAAAGAGAGAAAATGAAAAAAAATAATGGAAAGGGAAAAACTTAACACGTGTTAATATTTGCATGGATGACACTGAATGAGACACCGAAATGGATGTGAAAGTATACAATGGACCGGATCTTTGAACTCCTCTCCGCACGAATGATATGTGTCCCAGAAATTACTTTATACTATTACTTTCTATTATTTTATTCATTTCTGAGACAGATATCATTCATGCAGGAAAGGGACCAAAGGACCCGGTTCATTTCTCGAAACGGAGACAACATTTTATCTCCCTTTTTTCCACCCATGTGAACAGGAATACCACACTTGTCCATAACCTATCTATTGCGAAACAAAAAAAAAATGCAACAACCCTTTACCTTTCCAGAAACTATATAGCTTTCTATAAACAAAACAATGCATTTTCTAAGTAATGATGATTATGGATTTTTTTTTTGAAATTAATAAAATTTAAAAAAGTTAGGTATTGAATTTATGACCTTCCACTAATATACCAATTGAGCTACACACCCAATTGGTGATGATTATGGATTTAATTGCAAGCACATGGGAGGCAAGGAGAAACGACCTCAAGCATAAACAGAAAGCTGGATTTAGCTTTCAACCAAAACGACAGAAAGTTCTTTAATCCTCCACTGAAAACGACAAAAATTTTTATCACATCTTTACTAATCCCCAATAGCATATTCTGGGTAAGATAAAATTAGGTGAAAATAAAACAAATTAAAATAAAACAAAAACCAATCTATAAGGGGGTCAGGTGTACACAACCTTACCCCTATAATCACAGAGAGGTTGTTTCCACTTGACACTGAGGTGGAGTTGTGACAGCTATCAGTGACTTCACAATAAAAGAAGCTCAAACAGTTTAATGAGTCATTTTGCTCTAGTCCGTTAACGCAATTGCAAAAAAAAAAAGATTGGCCACATAAAGTAGCATCAAATGTCCCATATATAATCAACTAAAGCACAGAAACACTACAAGTCTTTCGTAAAAAATATTAAATTCATGACAGTAAAGAACATGAAAGTTTCAGACTAAATCAGTAAACTCACAATGGAATACCAGAGAATGATAAGCTCTGAATCCATGAAATCAATAACAAAAAACAGAAGCAGCAAATGAGCTAAGAAAATCAATGATGACCAAATTGTTGTCATGCGTTAGTCCTTTTTCTATTTGTTAGATCCTCTCCATTTCCCTATCTGAACACCAAAAAGCTTAACCTTAGAATCAAAGTCCTCTTCCTCTATTTCTTCCACCTCTACACCATTGCACACATAATTCAAAATATCAGTTCTCTTGTCCATTAAACCATAACTTTCCATTCCGGTTTGCTGCACATCTATCATGAAATATGTGTTTCCCTTGTTCTCGGTTTGCTGCTTACATCTGTAGAAAAAGATGGAGTCTTTTGGCTTCAAGCTGTTCATCTTGACGAAATGCCTCCACCCTTTCGTAAAACACAATAGTCTGCATACTCTTCCAAAACGAGTACGGGAAAGTCCATGCCCTACTATGTTCATCATAAAAGGTTAGCTCTATTGACTTTTTCTCGTTAGCACCTGTCAGTGAGGGGAAGTGCAGCATTGCATATTCTTTTGGGATGTGAAATCCCTTGACATTTGTAACTTCAGTTTTTGTCAGCTCCTTCCGGAAAAGCAGCTCATACAAGATCCCATCATTTCGGTTTGATATGTTGAATCCTCTTACCAAAAATTGTCCAGCAAGAAAGTTAGAAAATTTGGTGACATAAGTTTGGTCTTTTATCATCTCTAGGATCTCCTCATTCGAGTATTGACCCTGGAATCTGGTCTCTTGGGGTGTGTAGAGTGACATAGGGAAGTCGAGAGGGGCATCACTTCTTTGAAACTTTATTGCAGCTCTATCATAAGCCCTTGCTGCCTCTTCTTCTGTGTCTTATGTTCCTAGCCAGTACGTCTTGTAGTTAAAGGCAATCCGTGAACCCCACTTGCCACTTTTAAGCAACATCACTCCTCTAAATTTTGAAGATGACTGGCTACTACTGGTGTGACTGCAGGTTGAACTAGTAGTAATCGCCGTGTTAAGACTCCACGGCAACTCCATTGCCTTCTCAATTTTTAAGTACAATATTCTGAAGAGAGTACTAGTAAAAAAGAAAAAACTACACTAACTTAGTAACCTTTCAGAAGCAGAAGGGACGGATCAGTGGTAACTATGAGCTATAATGGTAAGTCTCAAACCTACCAACCATGTATAAAATGACAGTTTCAGACTTAAGGTAGGCCACGACCATTTTCGGAAGGTGGCTAATAAATTCTTACTGTTATACTGTGAAACAAGATGGGCGAGGCGAAACCACACAAAAAGAACACACATAGGATTCTCGATAAGAATCTTACAATTCAATTCGATTCAACCCCAAATCGATTCGAATCTATGGGGTGAATCTAAATTCACCCTGAATCTAAGATTCAATACCGATTGCGAATCGGTTGAATATTACGATTCTACCGATTCGGTCGATTCATGAACCATAATAAATTAAAGCATAGTAGAAACATATTATTTTGAAGATAAAATTAAAGATTTGCTCTACCAATTAGTCGTCAGATGGAGGAGGAACCCAACGCCACGCTGCCAGCAATGGACTTCCGGTGACTATTAAGCGGTGGAGCATTTGTGCACTAAAGCAAATCGCGTCTATACTTTTCTTTGAAATTAGTCTCTAATTTAGGAAAAGTAGAATACAAGTCTCTTTGAATTCTAAACTTGCATATCTAGACTAAAATTTAATAGTATCTTTAAGTTAAACATGTTAAATGTTATATTTTATTATTTTATGAACTCGAACTCGAACCCGAATCTTACGATTCGATTCAATTCATGATTCTCGATTCACAAAATTTGGATTTTGATTCTCGATTCGAATCCCGATTTGACAATTATGCACACAAATATGCATAAAAGCAAGTCCAACTTAGACTTGGGCTACATCCATAGCCTATCATGGCAAGTCATCAAATCAACCATAGATTCTGGTTATATTATGCAATTATGACATTTTGCAATTGATGATTACTGCAAATTATTTATATTTTATGTAATGGTTTTTAAGAGTCACTATTTATTTTAAAGAGTTATATGGTGTTATTAAGAGTAATGTTGTTTCATGAAGAGTTGTATTATTTTAGGAAAGGGTTATGTCACTTCATGAAGAGTTGTCAAGTAATATCTATATATAGTTACTTCATTGTTAGAAACAAAATATCAATCAACCAGGCCTTAAATTTCACGCTAGATGGTATTGGCTATATGGATCTTCTAACCCCATGAAGCTCAATCAAAAACCAAATGTTCATCAAATAAACAAATACATATCTTTCAAGATAGTTTCCCTCCAAGTAATCTTAGGTTCTTGACCTGAACTACAATATTAGAAGCGAAAGAGAAAGATTAGAGAGAAGTGAAAAATTAGGAAGAAGAAGAGAGAGAACCGAGAGAGAAGAGAAAATTAGAGAGAGATAATTCTGATCGTTGCTATTCATTGATTACTTTTTAATACATTGCATAGGTATATATACTAATGTCTATAACAAACTTCCTAACAACCTAACAACTTCCATAACTACCTAACAACCTGCCATATAGGCAGCTTATCTCAATATATGGCAATCTATCTCTCTCTGCACTTACGTTCTATCCTTTAGTTCTCACATTTCCTAGTTGGAGCATTTGTTGGTCTTCGTAACACATGTGCATATCACCTTTGTTATCATTCTCTCAATTTATCCTCAATATGTGTCGCACTAGTCTTTTGACGGATGCAATCATTTCTAATTCAATATATTTTCATGCGACAAGTCATCAACCTAAGCACCCTAATTTCAGCTGCACTCATCCTTCGAATATGCTGCCTCTTAATCCCCCAACATTCACTTCCATATATCATGGCTGGCCTAACCACAGTTCCATAGAAATTTTTCTTTTACTTTTAAAGATATCTTTTTGTTAGACAAAACTCATATAGCACTTCTACATTGTCATCAACCATCTATCCTCTTGAAAGATACCTAAACCGTTTGCACTTAGGCATAATTGTATAACCTAATTTTACTTCTCTCTCATCTCCCTTTTCTAGGGTGAACTTGGTGTGCATACACTCCATTTTACTTCTACTTGGCTTAAAAGATTTACTGTAACGCGTTTCTCCACAACTCTAACTTCTTGTTTACCCCTTCTCTTATTTCATCAATCAATACAATGTCATTACAAACAACATACACCGTGGAATGGTATCTTGCATTTGATGGTTAACTCATCCATAACAAAAGAAAAAAAATGGATGGGTTTATATTAAAAAAAAATTAACAATGGTATCAAAGCTTAATATAGGGGTTTAAGGAGATGTGAAAAAAAAAATTTGTAAGTGTTAGCAACATACAACAATTTGAGATAGGGATTACCATCAATTTTTTTCTTCTATGGCTCCACTATTATTAGTTCAATGGAGAGAACTACCATACTTGGGTAGCAAAGACCAAGACATTCATGGATGGTGCTAATCTATGGAATGCAATGCAAGATGACTACAAAGTGGCTCCTTTGCCTATGAATCCTACTACCATTCAAATCCAGTATTACAAAAACGAGTGACTAGAAAAGTGAAGGCAAATAGAGGCAAAACTGTGCCTCTATGTTGTTGTGACCTCTTCTACGGTGTTTTTAAAGGTGCGCCTCATGCAGGCAAGGTAGCCTACCTTAAGCATGCCTTTTGGTGTGCGCCTTGTGATAGGTTGTAAACCCAACATGTTTTTGTAGTTATTTTCATATCATTGAGACCTTTTTTTAGCCTTTTTGGCCGCTGTTACTTTCTTTTCTATCTTTTCAGGTTTTCACAGTGGTTTGGAAAAAACATGCATTAATGGGGCAAAAAGCGCCTTTCATCGTGATACTAATGTAGGGTAGCAGAAGGGGTAGTTGGTCCGGTGATTCCAGAACATTTTAGAACGACAAAGACAGTATTCTTCCAGAAGCGCGTCAAAGTCAGACCTACTGTTTTGGGCAAATCTTATTTAGGAGAAGTCCTAATAAAGGAAGGAGTTTTATTCCTAATTAATCTCTACTTGGGAAAGATCAAGATAAGACCAGATTTCCTATTCAAGTAAAGACTATAATGGAAGAAACCTAATCAAGGAGAAACACAAGAAACCCTCATTTGAAAGCAAAAGAGAGGCGGCAAAGAGGACTACTTAAGCAAAGCTGGCGCATTTGAGAAGGGGGCATCATCTACTTCCTTTTCCATAGTTTAGTTTTATTCCTTGTTCTTTAGTTTTCATGTTCTTGCTTTTACTTTAGTTTTAAGTACTTTTGATTCAAAGCCTTCATTCCATTTACTGTTTTTGAACTTTTTTAGTTCAATCGCAAGTTAATTCTCATTTTCAATTCTCTTAGTTTTGCAATTTCAATTCCAAGTTTCTTCACATTTCATATGTTTTATTCCATTTCTCTTTATGTTTATTCATGTTTTATTTCAATTATGTCTAGCTAATCTTTTAGTGACTTGACCAAGTGGGCGTCAAGGATGGGTTTAGTAGTGTGAGGACTGTACTTGAATACCACAATCCGGAAGGCAACCTATTTACCAATCTCGGCACTTAAAGGATTTTCTGGTAAGAACATCACTTCTTCTCATTAGGGTCAATTGGAAACAACCTCTTTGTAATTACAGAGGTAAGGTTGCGTACACCCGACCCCCCTTACCCCACTTGTGCGGGAGCCTTGAAGGCATTGGGGTAATGTTGTTGTTGTTGTAACATCACTTCTTCTCATTGACGGTATGATCAGCCTAAGGTAAGTCTCTGTGATTATTGTTATTTCTTATTCTTGCATCCGTAGTTGTGCCTGAAGAGGAATTGAGTAACGACGGTCTCACCGAGACTGGAGAAAGGTAATCTTATATCTGTTAGGAGTGCTTCGCTACCTGTCGGTAAGGGTTTAGGCTTTTTTAGTTTATATTGTTCTTCATTAGCGAGCTCTTTAGCGCTGCGTTGAGAGTCATGGTGCAAAGTCAGGTCACTATACGCAGTCAGTAAGAGTTGCTAGTGTTGTACGGTGCAAAATGCTAGTATAACAAAACCTAGGTCCCGGTGCAATTTATATCTTGTCCTATGATCCCTATGATACTTAGTCTTGCTCTGCTTTGGCCTGGTCATTGTCTTTCATTGATTTAATTCCAGCTTAATTTAGTTTTAATTATCAAATTTCTAAAACGATCACCTCTGGGTCACGTTGTTTGTCATCTTTTAAGAATAACATTGTTAAAGACTGTTCCCTGTGGGATCGACCCTTGCTTGCTATTGACTCTAAGTTTTTATTGTGCATGGATTTATTTTTTGTGGTCTCGACAGCCATCACCTTGGTGCGTCTAAGGTGTACCTCGAGAACACTTTTTTTCAGGGTTTTAGTTACTTTAACATGTGTTGTTCATCTTTTCTTTTTTAAGATTTTCAATAATAATTCAAGGCTAGATAATCTTAATTCAATTATTGTTAATGCAATATTAAATTTTATATATATACGTACATCTAATGATTCTCTTAGTTCTTTTCCTAATACCATTAGCATACCTTAGGCGCGCGCCTCACCTTGAGGCTAACAACTATGATATGCTACATTAAAAAAGATATGAAATTTGATCATACCAAAGAAATATGGAAATTTATAAAATCTCAAGATGAAGGAGATAAGAAGATAAAAGGAACGAAGGCATTGAACTTACGGAGGGAGCATGAGAGGTTGAATATTTAAGGATAGTAAACTATTAAAGAATTTGTTGACAAAGTAATTGGGACTGCAGACAAGATAAGGGTATAAGGGAATTAGATCAATGATGAAAGAGTAGTGCAAAAAGTACTCGTTTCAGTTTTCGAATGGTTTACAACAACCATCACATCCCTTGAGAACATTAAGGAGTAGTCTGACATCAAGCTTGTTGAAGTCCTAAGTGCTCTACAAGCTTAGGAGCAAAGAAGTAAGATGAAACATGAGGAGTCTTTAGAGGGAGCTCTTGGCGAAGTTTATTTAAAATTCAAAGAATACAAGTGGAGGCTGTAAACAAGAAACCTTTGGAGGTAGCAACCAAAGCAAGGACAAATATGGCTCTTGTAAACACTGGGGAAAGAATGAACATGCTCCTTTCAGATGTTGGAAGAAACTGAATCTGAGATGTAGAAGGTGTTATAAGATGGGCCATGTGGAGGCAATTTGTAATGAAGGGGTCAACAAGATGATACACCCAATTTGACAACTCTTGTAGCAACTTACTTTTCTTCAAATATAGTCAATGATGGTTGACTAGTTGATAGTAGTTGTACAAATGACTAACAATGAAAAACTTTTCAGAAGTCTTGATAGATCAATAACGCCGAGGATCAAGATCGAGAATAGAGATTGCATTGCTATAGAAGGAAGAGGAGATGTATTGCTAGAAGCGACTACATGTACAAAGCTTATTATGGAGGCTCTATGTACCTAAAATTGACTGAAATCTGTTGAGTGTCGGTCAACTACTACAAAAGGGACTGAAAGTCATCTTTACTAATAAAAGGTATATGATTGCTGATAAAGAATGTAATCAACTTGTCAACATTCCAATGAAGAACAAATACTTCTAATTCAATCATGTAGATGATAATCATTTAACCTTGAAGAGTGTACAGAGGAGTACTTCGATTGTCCACAAAAGGAAGCTAGAGACAAAGTTCTGAACGATGTAAACCACATTCCAGTAAGAGGAACCATTGCTATGAATGAAGTCTATAAGATGCAATGTAGCTATTTTTGAGTCAGAAATTTTTCATAAAGATATATTGAGAAAGCTTGGTTAGATACAATGGAGGAGTGTAAGAGCATGAACACTCTCATGAATCAAAAGGAGAAACTGCAAAAGGATGGCTCAACTGCAACAACAATAATGACAAAGAAGTTGCTTGTAAATTTACGATTCAAATCCCAAAAAGCAATTAAAATAAATGTAGATAATCATGAAGTTATAACTATATCTTGTAGCAAAGTGTTCCATGGAGGAACAACGCATTTTAGACTGAAGATCTTCTATCATAATATCATAGGGAAGAGCAACGAGCTGGAGAAGTAAAGATGGTAGGGCAAAGAAGAAGAATAATTTGTTGATCTCTTCATGAAATCATTCTATGTGACAAGGTTTGAGTTTCTAAGGAGTAGGATTGGGATGTTCAATTCCTAGTCCAAGGACGAGAGTTGATTACTAAATGTTGTGAGTTTTTTTACTTTTTATGTAATGATTTCTAAGAGTCATTTATTTTTTCAAGAGTTACATTGTTTCATTAAGAGTTGTGTTATTGCATGAAGAGTTATGTTGCTTCATGAAAAGTTGCGTTGTTACATTAAAGTCATGTTGCTTCATGAACAATCTTGGTGTTTCAGGAAAAGTTGTGTTGTTTTAGAAAGAGTTATACTATTTCATGAACGGTTGTGCCACTTCATGGAGAGTAGTATAATATTTATATATAGTTACTTCTTTGTAAGAAAAAAATTTGAGAGAGAGTTTTCTATCAAGTTTAGATTAAAAAAAAAACAACTTGGTGTTTCAAAGAAAAGAAGAAAAGACTAAAATTCAAGATGAGTACTTATCAATTCCGTTCATACTAATTCAAATATTTTTTACTTATATTTTCCGTGAAATTTTAACCTTCAAGGAAAATATACAAAACCGATAGGTAAAGTATACTATGAATTCTAGGAATATGAAATATTTGCTATGACTATCTTCTCAAACTCAACTTCCATATATTGAGCTAAAAACTACAATTCTAAGTTACAATTTTTAACTATTTCATATAGTTGTTGAACCAACATTGAATCAAGAGCCGAAATAGGTTCAAGTTCATAAAATTATAAAAATTGGACGTTTAACATGTTCAATTGACGATACTACGAAAGTTCAGTTTAGAAATGCAATTTTAATATAAAAAAGATATTATATCAAATAGCCAAGTAATAATAATTCAGATCTAATACAAATATATCAATAAACAAACCTTAATCACAGTCGGCCATATGGATCCTCTTACAATATTAAGCTCTATCCCAAGTCATATGCTTAATCGCAGAAGACCCTAATAAAATTGATTTACTCATCATTGTTCATCACCAAGGGAATCATTATGAAAATCATCAATACTTCTCTCTTATTCCGTAATTGCACCTTCCATTCTTGATTTCTAGTTGATACAAACTTTGATTTGTATCCTAATATAATAAGGTGTTGTGAATTAATTATATTCTAATTGTAGTTGTCTTCCTCAATTTGTTTTCCAATTTTGTATCCGTCATGATTTCTCTGCTTTAAAAAAAATCATATTTGTTTTTTTAAGTTGAGTTCATGAATCGACCAAATCGGCTTAATCGGCCAATTCGACAAATTCATCACCGAATAAGTAGATTCATGTGGATTTCCAATTCAATCCATAGATTCGAATCAATTTCAATAACTATGCATATGATTGTAATCATGTTTTAGTTCAACTACAATGAAATGTTCTCTTCCCTTCTAAAAACATTTGCTTCTTAATATATATGTAGAATACTTTAATGCAAATGTACTCCACTTTAAGTGTATTGTCACACCAACAAACTTTGGATGAAATGATAAGCATTTCCAGATGTATAATATTTCTAATTACGAATATACATTTTAAAATATGCAACAAAATACATATTCCTTTGTCAAGAAAATTATACTTACAGACTCATCGCGGTATCGAGAAGTAGATCATTTTTACAACTAAGGTGAACAAGCATTACTTTGAAAGTCCAATGAAGCACATCCAAATGCTTAAGCTCATTTAATGCGCCAACAATATTCGATGTATTAATCATGAAATGAAAATCAGAAGCCCACGTATCTTTCAACATACAAAGCCTGGGTAATTGCAAGCAGAATCTGCAATCCAGATCAATTTAATTACAGAATCTGTATGTAGGAATTCAAAACTAATCTAATAGACAAACAAAAATTGAACGTGTCCCCTACCATATCTGTATTTGATGCAAGGAATAAGGGTTGTCAATGATTTGGAGTTACAAATTGGCCATTACGTATGAGTTCATTTGTTCTGCTTCTGAGTTTAAATTCTATTTTGCTTTTATTTTACAGTCTGCGTTTTGGTAGTTGTGATGAGTTGTAGGTGAGGTTTACGTTTTGTTGAGTTGATGTCGTTTAGGTTGTTATAGTTGTTAGAGGAGAGAAGTGTTGTTGGCTCTGTTTTGTTGAATAAAATGTTGAACTCAAACTTACATTCCATCAGTTCATTGGGCACACTTTACTTATGAAACTTTTATGCCTATTTACAAGATTACAAAACAATCAAATCATAATCTAACGGATAACAATTAATCTAATTCAAATTTCTAATTTCTAATCCTTATCTGATATTAAGGACTAATTAAATCACAAAAGATAGTATTAATATCACAGAATTTGAAATCAATTTCTAACATTTCCTCCTAATTCAAAATCTTTCTTGTTGCCTTTGATGATGCACTGTCCCACCATCTAACCTTGAAGCACTTCTCTGTAAATGTCTTTAGATACAATTTTTTAGCAACATCAAACTCAAACTTTCATTTCATGAGTTGTGATGCTCACATTTTGCATCTGAACCACTAACACTTCTACTTGTGTGATCTTTTGATGCAATTTTTCACCAACATCCAACTCAAACATTCACTTCATGAGTTGTGATGCTCACATCTTGCATCTGAAGCACCATCAATTCTCCTTGTGCTAGCATTAATTTTATTTTCTCACACAAACATATATCCAACATTGTGTTTAATTTTAATGACCCATCTCACAAGCCCTTAAGATCCGATATCACCATTGAGTTTCCTCTTTCTCAACTTATGTCTTTGTTCAAGCCAATGAAGAGCGTTAATTAATTCAAAGAATGAAATTTGGGTCAGATCTCTCAAATCTTCTAGCTTAACTAGAGAAAAGAGGACAGATTCAGGAAAGAGAAAGAGGAGTATGATCCGTGCAGTGAAGGAAGGTGACAAAAAGGAGTATAATCCGTGCAATGAAGGAAGGTACCAAGAAATGTTAGCTCGATCTCAATCTCTACTCATGGATAATATGCATCAACTAATTTCATTGAAAACTGACAACCAAAGGCTTCAACCCTTATAGACTTGGAGAGGAGTTTTTTTGGATCTCATTACACCTTAAAACTCGATTGACTAAAGTAAAGTTTCCTACATTTGATGGAGAAGATGCAAAGGGGTTGGCTTTTAAGATGCGCTAGGTTCTTTGAGCAATATCAAACCCCATCAACTTCTAAGGTGAGACTTGTTTCTTTACACTTGTGTGGCAGGGCTTTGGAATGGCATCATGGGAGGGCTTTAGAATCTCCATGGGAGGATTATGTGGTTGCTGTAAATAATGGGTTGGTCAAAGGAACTGCACTAATCCAATGGAAGATCTCAAACTTTTGTACCAAATCAGCACTCTTACTGAATACTTAAGAGGCCTTTAATTCTTATGCTCATAAAGTCACCATCTCAGAAAAAGATTTAATGGGAATGTTCAAGTGGGCTGCATCATGGGATAGGAATTCCCATGCTGAATGCAGGGGACTAAAACAGTCCGGCAAGCATAGGCTCTAGCTAGGAATCAAGATGCTCATCTCACCTTTAAAAAAAATGGTAAAGGTTTTAGTTCTAAGCAGCCATTTTCCCCTTTACAAATGCTAACAAGTTCCAGTAGGCCTCCTCTACTACCAGCACCTCAGCACCCAAAATTTCCCTAATCAATACGACTAGACAAAACCCAAAGCAGAAATATAATACAAGAGGGCTATTAATCAATGTTTTTGGTGTGAGAGGTTCAATCCAGGGAATAGGTGCAAGGAGAAAAATCTCCACATGATTATGGATTGTTCAGAGATGTGAAAGGAGTTGGAAAAGTGCAAACTACAACAGAGGAGATTGGAATCGGAATTCAAGAAATCGACCTTGAGGCAAATGAAATAAAAAAAAATGAAGCTGACACCTATGACTTCCCACCCTTACCCTAGTTCTACCAATACAGCACTTCATAATTACAGAGATAAATATTTATAAGAAAAAATAATACACTAAAAGCAAAAACACAAGTATTTTTTGCCCTTTTGTAACACTCGAGGCCAATTATGTTTAAAAGCACGTGATTCTTTTTTGCTAAGAAAAGAAACTTTTTTGTTCCTCATTTTTCAGATGTTAACTACATCTGTAATTTTTTTGTATCATTTTACCTATATGTTACAACTTGCTATTTTTGAGAAATTTCTTTGTTTTTTATATGTTCACTGGATAATAAGCTACCCTAATTTGGATTATGTATTGCTTCATACAAATGTATAACTTCCATAGCAAAGCTGTCAACGTCTTATTATTAAGCATAAAAAGTTCTAAGTTGGGATTCTTAGCTGAAATAAGTTGATGGATTACCAAAATTTTGTGCTAAATAATTTAAAGTTTAAGCAGAAACAGTAAATGACACTACAAAGTAGGGACATATTTTTGCATCACTGAGGAGCACATATTTCTATAAGAATCCCTTCTACATAAACTAATAGTAGTTTTGCCTTTTCATTTTTTCTTGTTTATGACATTTACTAAGCCATGTGTTCTTTTTTTTTGGGTATGGGCTGAAGCTCTGAAACATCAAGATCCTTCGACCCTTTCATATTATTTTCAGATAAATAGGACATTTAAGGAATCTATTGCTTCAGTCAACATGGAGGAATCTTATTATCATTTTCTGCAAGTTTGTGGGTGATCTTCCAGTAAAATTACTGAAGAGCATCCCATCAACTTGATTATAATTCTAAAGATAGATGGCAATCCAACATATAGATATTGAATTACTTCAAATTCAAACAAGAAAGATAAATATTGAACTACTTAAAACGTAAAAGAGAATTAGATGACAGGATTGATTTCTTGCTAAGCATCATAGAATTCCATGTACCTTTCTGTATGCCCTGTTGCAACTTCATGAAAGATTGTTTGTTAGTACCATTTTTTGTCTGCTTAATTCCTTGTATATACTGGTTTCCGCTTTTCAGAAAATGCTGCTAAGCCCTCCAAGCGATCTTTTGTGTTCAAGGTCTGTTCATAACATTCTTCTTCTAGTTCAAAACCTGATGCCAAATCCATCTGTATTCCCTTGTTAATCGCGTTTTTTTCCATTCTTCTTGCTGTTGGACCCTGCCAAAGACAACGTTATAAGGATAAAGTAAGTGCAATGTATGTTTATTCCACAGAGAAATATGACTTCCAAGTAGCATTACTGTTTACTATATCATTTGTAATTAATTATATGATATAACTGTAATTGCAGTTAATAAATGTTCGAGCAACAAAATCAGAGGCCTTTTAATAATTTGGTTATCACAAAAATGTTTTTGTCTAAATAAACGCCCACCGCATAAGCTTACAAGGAATCCTCAATGAGGAGATTATACCTTCTGATTAATTTTACGTGCTACTTCAAGAGCTTTTAAACGAGCTTCACCAGTAGGTACAGAATAATTAACAAGGCCTGAAGCATTGTACAAATTTTCTGTTACATATTTATTTGAAGAAAAAGAGACAGAGTGAAAAGCAAACAACAAAGAAACAAAAAATATTAAGCAGCTCCAATAAACATACCCATTGACATGGCCTCTACCACCAATTCTATGACCAGTAATGACAAGTTCCTTCGCCACAAATTTTCAACCAATCTAGGAAGTCTTTGTGTCCCACCTGCCATGTTAGTACCACATTCAAAAGTGGCTTAGTGATCTAAAGTTTAATAAATAAAACAGAAAAAGACAAGGAAGAACATATGGTATTCAAGCAGAAAAAACAAAAGCAAATACCTGACAAGCTACAAATACATGTTGAACACATTTGTGCATCCATATCTATAGAGAGAATAAATCTTTGTCACATAAAGATGCAGAGATTAACAATAATTAAATAATCAATAACATTTACATGCCCAGGAATAACACCTAGCCCCGTTTCAGAAAGCCCAAAACTTCACCTTCTCCTGAATTATTAGTTGAGGAGACAGTTATTATCCAATAAACTAAAAATAAAGTTACATAATCTATCATTAATAAAATATGGAGGTACCGCATTTCCGAAGATCGCATTTTAAAGCCATTTCCATTCCACCACCTGTTGGAGTAATTGTGAGTTGGAATCCCATATTGGAAACCAATGAGATAAGTGAATGGTTTAGAAGGGAAAAGGGCCAATAAAAAAACTACCTCAAGGTTTTGGGTTGGATGTGGTGTCAAGCTATATCATTCACTTGCGTATTATACCCCATCCCTCCCAGACCGGAGCTCCCGGATCCTAACACCACCCAATGCTCTGCCTCCTTCAATGACAGAAATTGGAGGAATACGGAGCTCCTAAGTAAATGAAAAGAATTAATAAAAGAATGTTAATGTATACAGACACATAAACCTAAATGAACAAAATTCAGCAAAAATAAATAGAAACAAAATAAATGACCATGAACCATCATCTCAAATGTTACATGTTATGGCTAGCCACAGTTTGTACCTAGAGAGGTGAATTGTTGCTGATGTTATGATTTGTATACACAAGAACAATGTCTAATGGGAAAAAAATAAGCATGATGCCCCAAACACAGCAGCAAATTCAACAAAACCTAGAAACAGAGAAAAATTTTGCTAAAAAAGTGAATTCATAGGGCATATAGACAAATTCAGAAGGCTCAAATTGGATAACAAACCTGTTGAAGGCTTTAAGTATTAACGAAATACTGAAAGAATGATATAATAGATGAATGAAGGACAATTTGCCCTTGAACTTGTTAACAAAGTATCATCCTCTCTAAACATGCCCATTAATCTCTCCTAAAGACTGCGAAATGGTTGAAACAAACTCATCTTTCAGTTGAAAAATGAAAATGTACGCAATACCTTCAAATCAGCTCCTGGATATAAGACTTTAAGAACTGAGCCGTGAATCATAACAACTTTAGCGGAGTCATCAGACCGGATTAATTCAAAGGTCTGCTGTAACTCTCTCAGCATTCCTTCCCAATTGAATTTCAGCAGCTGGCCTATCCAAATTCACCTCCAGAATTCTTGTTCATTAAATCCCCAAATTGAACTCACAGTTTTCGTATCTCTCAAGAGCCAAGACACGAGTACAGGTTTAAGAGAAACTTACCGGAATCAGAATCAGAAAGCCTTTGAAGCTTCACCGACGCAGAGGAGAGAGAGACCGTTACTGCGCAGTGACAGAGTAGTACATTCCGACGATAGTTACGTAAAACAGGCTTAATTTCACCCATAATACATCATTATACTCCCAGTCTCACTTTTATACATAAACTATATTTTATTTCATTATCATACATGAATTTATATGAAACCTTCTATTGTACTCATTTTACATATTTCTCTAAGTTTCAACATTGAAATGGCCTCACTTAAAATATATTACCCATAATACCTCAATTTCTCTTTCTAAATATCTCTCTAACGTCCATTAATCGTGTTACTTAATTAATTTTTTCTAATTATCTTCCCCTTTCTCTCTCTACTATCTCTTTCTCCGTATTATTTCAATTCTATTTTCATCTATCGTGTTATTTGCCGCCCATAATTACTTAGTGCTATCCACATTAATCTCCGTTTTACTCTTACTAAAAAATTTATAATTTACTTTTGAAACTGCCCTTGTTTCAACTTCCACCCATTTCCCCGGTGATTTAATATTCATTTTCTTATTAATTTAGATAGAAACAGTGGTTTGATATTCGCTTTATTATTAATTATGAAAATAAGAAGGCATCACTTAGTTTCACTTTACTATAAATAAGAAACAATACTCTGATACTTATGCAGAGGGCGTACATATAGAATTTGGAATTTTTTAGAACATGGAGCTCTGCGAATGGAGTGGGAAACGGGAAATTTGAAACCCTAGAACCTCGAGTTTGAATAGAGTAGAAAAAGGGAAATTTGAAATCCTAGAACCCTGAGTTTACTCAGATTTTTATTTTTGATTTTTGATTTTTTTAATAAGGGTAAAACGGAGAATAATGTGACGCCCTAAGCAATCATAGGCGGTAAATAATAATCCAGAAAAAGAAAAATAATTAGGATAGATAAAAAGAGAATTGAAATGATATGGAGAAGAGAGAGTGAGAGAGAAATGGGAAGATAACTAGAAAAAAATTCATTAGGCAATACTATTAATGGAAATTAGAGAGATATTTAGGAAGAGAAATAGAGGTATTATGGGTAATATATTTTAAGTATGACCCATTTCAGTGTTGCAACCTTGAGAAATAAATAAAATGGGCATAATAGAAGGTGACATACAAGTTGATGTATGATAATGGAATAAAACATAGTTCATGTATGAAAGTGAGACTACATGTATAGTTGATGTACTATGAGTGAAATTAAGCCTCTGAAAATAGCCAGTTAATTAAAAAAATATTTTTTTTATACACTGCGGTACAATAAATATTATATATTATTTATTTAATTTTTTATATATAAATAATTATATATACTATTAATTTATTAAATTAATTAATATTTTAATATTTAATATTAAAGTAAGTTTATAAATTTTTTATTATTTAATTATACAATTTTAGATGAAATAGATTATTTAGTATAGTTCTTTTTTATAGACATTATCTATTTTTAAAATTATTAACATATTATTAATATGAGTTTCTATTTCACATGTCATATAATTATGAAATTCACTATCTATTAAAGATGATCTTCCAGTAGTTGATTTTTGGTAAGGAGATGAGCAAGTACGATTTTAACAATTTTGAATAGCAAAAATAATTACCCAAATCCATAGTTTTTAAATTCGGACTGTGCTAAATTCTAAATCCTAACCTAACGGTAAAGGCAATGATTCATTAATTCTAAATTAAGTTGGATTTAATTCGAATTAAATCGAATTTTATAAATGAGATGAAATAGTTAATAAATTTCAATTGTAGTATACAAAATTACACATTTATAAGATACTTCATTCATTTTTTTAAAATAGGCATTCTAGCCTAAAATTAGATTATTAAAATATTTGTCATTTATTCTTTTTTAGGTACTATTTTCATTATTCTTCCAATAATATTCTTAGTATTAATTGCATTTGGGTTGAAAAATTAAGGCATTAATTAGAGATATAAGGGTAAACTAGTATTTTTATATCATTAATAAATGACTTTATTAAAAAGTGTGAAACTTGTAGGAAGATAAGTAAAAAAATATGGAGGGAGTAATTGTGTAAAATTTACAACATTAAACATGATATATTGAATAAAGATACCTTATATTTAATTTTTATGGTAACAAGTACATGTTAATTGGATTTAAAATAATTTTAAAAGTTTGAAGTTTATTTTATTTTATTAAAAAATATGATTATAACGTGAATAGCATGATTGAAATATTAAAATTCAAAGTTTTGGCATTTATACTTTCATTGAAAATGCTAATAGTTGATAACTTTCGTTCCCGAAAACAAATGTTAATAAAGCAATTATCATCCTTTTTCTATATTCCAATACGACATTCAATGCTTAAGATGGACGTTTTGTAATTATTGTCCGTTTTAATTGAACAATTAATTAGTTTGCAAAATATTAAAGAGGAGGATATAAAACGTCATGTATTTTGGCATTTTCAAACCGATTTTTCACTTAAATCCGCTGGTTTTTTAGCCTCCCAGCCGGTTCAACTGAATATTGATCGGGTTTTGACTTAATATTAAATTAGGTGAAAATCGATCGAATATGTCATTAATTTTAGTTGAATCATGTCTGATCGGTCAATTCAGTCCGATTTTCACAATCATGCCCAAATCATTAAAAAGATTTCAATTTTATATACAGGTTCATTTAAAGAACAGAAACATGTACTGTAATATTTGCATATGGTTAGGGTTGTGTTTAAAAGTTAAACAATTGTTTTTTAGATTTTGATTCTATTATAAAATAGAGAATGGTAAGTATTAGCTGGTTGGTTGATATAAAATAGAGGTAAAAAATTGTGATTATAATGATGAAAAGTATATTTATTTATTAGGATAAAGTAGGGCAATCAGTGAATTTTTTTTTTTGTCAAAATAGCAAGTTCAATAAATTTGCAAACACATGATTGTTAATATAAAGAGTAATTTTATCTATTTTAAAATAAAATTTTATATACGTAACTAATGAAAAATAAATGTATAATTAAATTTATTAAAATTAAAATCGCTATTAGTCCTGTATGAACCATGTTCATCATACATTTCTGTAATAAATTAAATATTGATAAATGCATTGATGTTCATTGTAATCTTTTTTTTTCACTATTATGGAGCTTTTTTTTGTTAAATTTGTTGATGGTGAGGTTAAATTCACAATCCCACATTAGTGTTATCAAAACTACATCGTATCATTCGGTTTCACTTTAAACTGATTATGGTTACGGTGTGGTTCAATTATAATCGATTTTTTAAGACTATGGTGATATTTAAAAAGTGTCGCAATAGATATAAAAATTGTGGCAACAAACCCATAAAGCATTATAAAAGATCAAGAAGTGTTGCAATAGCCATTGGAAACATGCAGAAGCATTTCTAAACCCCTTTGGCATTATGTAAAGGCGTTGCAGAAGACCAAAAAATGTTGCAATAGCCACTAAAAGTCCTAAACACATATTCTTTTGAAAATAAAAAAATCGATAAACCACTAACTATACCAATAATACCGTGTACAATTATCTTTATCTGTATAATATCCGATTCGGTATTGATAACACTAGTTTTTTCTTAACAAGATGGGTGGGCAATCCAATGTTTGTATCCAATGTTTACTTCAATGTATTGTTTTAACAAAGTTACTGAACTTTGATTCTGGCATTACTATAGTCGCTCTCTTCTAATATTGGAATTTGGTGCAAGAATTATGACGTTGTGGGTCAACAACGAGATTGATTACCTATAAACGCAACATATTAACTTTCTAACGTGTTAAAGATAGTCGAAAATTACGTGTTACAGTCGATATAAGAGATAACTTTATTTTTATACTTAAAAATCCTTAAAGCATCCATAACCATCCACAATCCAATTTCAATCTCAATTTCATTCAATAATATTATTTTCAATTCATATGGGATTCTATATTTAATAATAATCGATAAATATTTTATTAATATTCCATCGAATAATATTATTATGTTCCTTTATTCTATTTTAATATTTATATTTTATCAATTTTATTCCCTAAACTCTAAATAGATAAAATTAATAAATAAAAAAGTTAAAAATTTCAAAATAATAATAATAATAAGGCAGGGCGTTTTTCAGAAACGCACCTCCATTGGCGATGGCACTTCCAGAAAATGCCACCACCTATGCATAGGCGTTGAAACGCCTACGCATTGGCTTTTCTACGAAAAGCCTCTACAATGGTGCGAGTATTTCTACAAAAAGCCTTTGCGTGGGGCTAAAATTCTTTTGATTTTTAAATAGGGGTAAAAATGTCTTTTCCACCGATTGTAATAAGTAATTTCCGATTGTCTTTAACAACACCCATTAACTGTAGCTGTAACGAACCGAAATTTTAAAATTTACTTATAATAAATTGTTATGGTATTAAAATATCATGAAAATTATTTTTATAATTATTATTATTATTATTATTATTATTATTATTGGATATAAGGCATGAGAAAATAAGAGTTAATTAAGTAAGAGGAATGACTTAGGCATTTAATTAATTGTTAAAGGGCATTATTAGAAATTGAAAAAAAAATTCATATAATCCTAATCCTATACGTATAACCCTCTCTTCTTCATCTCCTTCATCTTCATCTTCTTCTCCTACTCATTTTCTTTCCTTTATCCAAAATTTTCCTAACCTAAAAACTTTCGATTTCTTCGATTCAACTTCAAATTCTTGTTAGAAATCGATCATAAAGCCCTCTATCATCATCAATTTCAGTGAATCAAGGTTAGAAGAAGAGGATTTCAGATTTTAAGATTTGGATGAATAGTAACCCAAATTTGAGGTGGGTGATTTTTTATAAATTAAAGCTTAATTAGTAGAATTTATGGTAGATTAAGCATATATATGGTATTAGGAAGTTTATTTATACAATATCTTGATAGAATTATATATGGATGTTGTAGAGGAAGCTAGTGCAAGCAAATCAAAGGAAAAAGAGGTAGAAGAGAGCTAGAAAGAGCTTAGAAAAAGGTTTGTGTCTCAAATTTCAATTTCTCGGTTTTTTAGAAAAATTTCAGATTTGTATCCCTGTTTTATTTTAATGTTTTCTCTTGTTATATAAATCCGATTTGAATGATTCTTGATTTTATTGATATCTACAGAAAGTAAGGAATATATGTTCAGAAGAAACCTTGTTGAATTTCGTTCGTTTTCAATGTGAAATTTTCATTTGAAGTTGAGTCATGAAATCTGTTTTCGGAAAATCTCAGCTTTATACACTGTTTAGTATTTTGATCATAACTTTGGTTATACAATTTAGATTTATGTGATTCTGGTGGCTTTCGAAAGCTGAGACATGTGGCTAATTATGTTTAGAAGAAATGTCTTCGATTGGGTGATGTTTTGATAGTGAAAAATGCAAGGGAAGTTAGGTCACAGAATCTGGAAATTTCTGGAAAATATGAATGTTGATTTTATTGTGTTTTAAATGAAGTTTGATGCGTTAAAATTTAGTATTTGAATTTCTTGATTACTGAAGTTATGTTGAATTATGATTGATGGTTTATACTGAAATTTTTAATATGTTACTTTGATTTATTGCCCTTATTAAACGAGTTGAATACGGGGTCAGGGTAGATTGGCGCCAATAAAGGGGGGTACAGTACTGTACAAACAATTGAAGCTTTGGCTTCGGGCTTTGGCTGATATTCTGATAAATATATATTGATATTGAAGCTTCGGCTTCGGGCTTGACCGATATATTGATTTTGAAGCTTCAGCTTCGGGCTTGACCGATACATTGATATTGAAGCTTCGGCTTCGGGCTTGTCCGCTCCCGTATCCATTTTACCGTTATTCATGACTTGTTTACTTTGGGAAATATATGGTTAATGTGTTTCAAAAAAAATTTGGATATAAATTTGATTGTACTTTGAAAGGTTTATAATATAAGTTTTGTGTTTTGGTTTTATAAAGTTGTTTAATTTGTTTTTGACTTATGAACATACTTTATTTCTATTTTTAAAGTGTTAAAAAAATGTTCAAAGTTATTGTATTTCTTTTATGGACACCACTAAGCAAATTGCTTAGCGTGTAGTTGTTTTTCTACACATAGGTGGAGAACTTGTAGATAGCTTGGACCAAAGTGGTATAAGTGGATCGGCTTGAAGAGCAAATAAGGAAAGACTCAAGGTGGATTTGTATTTTAATGTAATATTATGGTTTGTAGAATAATGGCATGTACTAGATAATATAAGAAATGTAAAGTGGTATTGAGAAATATTTGGAGAATAATTAGCATTGAGAAATATTTGGAGAATAATTTGGAGTTTGAAACGCTATATTTGTATTTGTACATATGTAATCTATAAGTATTGAACTCTATATAGTGGAGTAGAGTTGTTTATTGGGTGATTATAGTTACTGTTGCACTCTCAATAAAGGGGGTGTTACATTTGTTGGTATTAGAGCTAAGGTTTAGGCGATTTTAGGACTAGATGTACATGCCATTTAAGATATAAATATGTTATGTTAGTTGTTTAATCCACTTTGGTCCAATTTTCAGGAATAAGAATGGCTAGTAGTAGTCACAGTCAGAATGAGGAAGAGGATGCTGAGATTACAGTCCATGTTAGACAAGGGGATGAACAAAGACGTGAACCTCCACCAGTTCATGGCTTTCCCAAACAACCTACTCCAGCACAAGCTGCTCTACTTCAGCATATGACTACTGAAGTAATCACACAAGTACTATGAAACATACAAATCCCTCAAGTTCCTGTAGTAACTCACGTTAAAATAAGAGAGGAGAGAACTCCTCTTGAAAGAATCAAGAAGCTTCCGGCTGATGACTCTAAAGGGGATACAGTGAATCCTGCATTTGCAGAAGATTGGCTTGATCATACTAAATGGTGTATGACTAGGCTTCATTTTATAGATGAAGAGAGATTAGACTGTGTGCAAGGTCTACTCAAAGAATAAGCTAGGAGGTGGTGGGATAATATTGTGAGAGAAAGGCAACCCAGAGAAATCACTTTAAAACTTTTCTTGGAATAATTTGACAAAAAGTACGTTAGTGAACGATTTAAAGATAAGCAGAGGAAATTGTTCTTGTCTATGAGATAGGGATGAATGGCTGTATCAGAATATGAAATTCAATACCTCAAACTTGAGAGGTATGCCCGTGATATAGTTGACAGTGAAGTAAAGCGATGTAAAAGATTCGAGGATGGGCTGAATGATGAAATTAGAGTGCATTTACTTGCACAAAGGATTAGGGTGTTCAATGACTTAGTTGATGCTGCTACGGGCATTGAGAAGATCAATTCAGATAGACAACAAAGAATGGCTAAAACATCTGGATTTCAAAAGAGGTCGCAGGGTCGAGTTAGTTCAGAATCTTCAAGTAAGAAACAGAAGGGAACATCAGAACAAACACAATCTCATTTCAGAGGGTTTTCACCGAGATAAACCACAAGTACGGGGTCAGCGGCTAGTGTACCTTCAGGTCGGGGCAGAGGAAATATTCCACAATGTTCTAATTGTGGAAGGATGCATACAGGGGAATGTTGGGGAAAAGGTAGAGTCTACTATAAATGTGGCTCGAGGGAACATTTGATTGCAAATTGTCCTTAAAGACAGATAAGTACATCTACACCTGCAGTAGTTCCCACTCCTACAATGCAAGGTGGAAGAGGAAGGGGAAGAGGAAATGCTAGTGGGGCAAGTGGGCATGATGTGACTCAACAAGCACCGCAGAGTGGTAGACCAGGAGGAATGGCGCGAAGTTATGTAATCCGAGGGCCTGAGACTCGAGAATCTATTGAAGTTATTATCGGTAAATTTTCATTCTTTAATCACGATGTTTATATTTTGATAGATCCCGGTTCATCTCATTCATATATATGTACTACGTTAGCACAAGAGAAAGGGTTGTATGTAGAAGAATTAGGAGAAAATATTGAAGTGACTAATCCTTTAGGACATAGTGTGATAGTAAACAATGTGTACATGAATTGCCCTATTATGATTCAACATCAACTTTTCCATGCAAATTTAATTGAGTTACCTTTTCGAGATTACGATGTTATCTTGGGAATGGATTGGTTATTGGAACATCGAGCTGTAGTGGATTGCAAAAACAAAAGAATGTCACTTCAAGTTTCTGATGGAGAAGAAATAGTTATCGTGAGAGAAAGATCAGATTATCTCTGTAACATAATTTCTTTTATAAAGACTAAAAGGCTGGTTAGGAAGGGATATCAGGCCTACCTAATCTTCGCTCTAGAATTAAAGAAATGTGAGTTAGAATTGTAGAATATTCCTACGGTATGTAATTTTCCCGATGTATTTCTAGAAGAACTACCGGGTTCGCCACCAAAAAGAGAGGTAGAATTGGCAATTGATGTATTGCCAGGTATCGCACCAGTATCCAAAGCACCATATAGAATGGCGCCTGTTGAACTGAAAGAGTTGAAGATTCAGTTGCAAGAATTGTTACACAAAGGATTCATATGCCCGAGTATATCCCCGTGGGGTGCACCAATGTTGTTTGTTAAGAAGAAAGATGGGTCGCTCCGATTATGTATTGATTACCAGGAGTTGAATAAATTGATAGTGAAGAACAAGTATCCATTGCCAAGGATTGAAGACTTATTTGATCGACTCAAGGGTGCCAAATACTTCTCCAAGATTGATTTGAGATCGGGTTACTATCAGATGAGAGTGAAAGATGATGATATTGCAGAGACGGCTTTTCGAACCAGATATGGGCACTATAAATTTTTGGTGATGCCATTTGGTCTAACTAATGCACCAGCAGCATTTATGGACCTTATGAACCGTGTCTTTTACTTATATTTAGATAGGTTTGTAGTGGTTTTCATTGATGACATTTTGGTATATTCTAAGTCACGGGAAGAGCTTGATCAACATTTACGGATAGTTTTCCAAACTTTGAGGGAAAATAGATTATATGCCAAACTTAGCAAATGTGAGTTTTAGCTTGAAGAAATTTCTTTCTTAGGCCATGTTGTTTCTGCAGAAGGAATTAAAGTGGATCCTAAAAAGATAGAAGCAGTTATTGAATGGAAACCACCAAAGAATCCTACGAAAGTCAGAAGTTTCCTTGGCTTAGCAGGGTATTATAGAAGATTTGTGAGGGATTTTCAGTCATTACTGCCCCACTGATGAAACTACTCCAAAAGAATGCAAAATTTGAGTGGAATGACAAGTGCCAAGAGAGTTTTGAGAAGTTAAAGGCGATGTTCACAAAAGAACCCATCCTTACCCAACTAGAGCCTAGAAAAGACTTTGCAATCTATAGTGATGCTTTGCATAGTAGTCTTGGGTGTGTTTTGATGCAATAAGGGAAAGTGATTGCCTATGCTTCTAGGCAATTGAAGAATCATGAAAGGAATTATCCTACTCATGATTTGGAAATGGCTGCAATAGTCTTTTCCTTGAAAATTTGGCAACACTGTCATTTTAGAGAAAAAATTTATATTTATATAGATCATAAAAGCTTGAAATATTTGCCAATATAGAAGGAGTTGAATTTAAGGCAGAGAAGGTGGTAGATGCTCTCAGTAGAAAGATAATGATGGCACTAAGGGCTATGAATACGGGGTTAGCTCTTACCAATAGTGGAGTCTTAATTGCAGAATTGAAGATTCAACTTGTACTACTACAACAGGTTAAGCAAGCACAAAATGAAGATGATGACTTCAAGGTCATTCGAGCAAGGACACAAGTGGGTATCATAGATGACTATATGGTTCGAGAAGATGGGTGTCTATATTTTAAAGATAGACTATGTGTGCCAAACAATGAAGAATTGAAGAAGAATATCTTATATGAGGCGCATAGTAGTCCTTATGCGATGCATCCAGGAGGAAACAAGATGTACCAAAATTTGAAGAGCCATTATTGGTGGAATGGGTGAAGAAAGACATTACTAACTATGTTGCTCAATGTCTAACTTGTCAACAGGTGAAAGCTGAACATCAAGTTCCTTCTGGATTGTTGCAACCAATAACAATTCCAGAATGGAAATGGGAAAGAATCATAATGGACTTCGTGACATCTTTACCACTTACACAGAAGAAACATGATGCACTATGGGTTGTTATAGATAGATTGACAAAGTCTGCCCACTATCTTCCAGTTAGGATGGATTATTCACTTGATAGGTTGGCTCAGTTATATGTAGATGAGATAGCGAGGCTACACGGAGTGCCTATTTCAATCATTTCTGACCGAGATCCAAGATTTACTTCAAGATTTTAGAAGAAGTTACAAGAAGCCTTAGGTAGTAAACTTCATTTCAGTACTTCATTTCATCCTCAAATAGATGGTCAATCTGAAAGAGTAATTCAGGTGTTAGAAGACATGATGAGAAGTTGTATCATTGAATTTGAGGGAAGTTGGGATAAGTATTTATCCCTCATGGAGTTTTCCTACAATAACGGCTATCAATCAACCATACAAATGGTGCCATATGAAGCATTGTATGGAAGAAAATGTCAAAATCCATTACATTGGACCGAACTTAGTGAAAATAAGATTGTGGGAGTGGATTTGATTCAAGAGACAAAGGAGAACGTAAAACTTATTCAAGGGAGATTGAAGGCTGCATCGGATAGACAAAAATCTTATATTGATCTAAAAAGAAAAGATATTACCTATGAAGTTAGGGATAAAGTACTTCTCAAAGTATCACCTTGGAAGAAAGTCCTGCGATTTGGCAAGAAAGGCAAGCTCAGTCTGAGATTCATTGGTCCATTTGAGGTTATAGAGAAGGTTGGACCGGTAGCTTATCGGTTGGCACTACCCCCGACACTCGACAAAATTAATATTGTGTTCCATGTGTCAATATTAAAGAGATACTGATCAGATCCATCACATATCTTATCTCCTGATGTCGTAAAAATCGAACCCGACCTGACATATAAAAAGGAATCGGTACACATCTTGGCAAGAGAAGTTCTACAATTGAGAAACAAGTCTATTCCTTTGGTAAAAGTACTTTGGAGGAATCATAAGGTTGAAGAAGTAACTTGGGAACCGGAGGATACAATGAAAACTCAATATCCGCAACTGTTTACAGGTAATTTTCGGGACGAAAATTCATAAGAGGGGGAAAATTGTAACGAACTGAAATTTCAAAATTTACTTATAATAAATTGTTATGGTATTAAAATACCATGGAAATTATTTTTGTAATTATTATTATTTTTATTGGATATAATGCATTAAGAAATAAGAGTTAATTAAGTAAGAGAGATGACTTAGGCATTTAATTAATTGTTATAGGGTATTATTGGAAATTGAAAAAAAATTCATATAATCTTAATCCTATACGTATAACCCTCTCTTCTTCATCCCTTTCATCTTCATCTTCTTCTCTTACTCATTTCCTTTCCTTTATCCAAAATTTTCCCTAACCTAAAAACTTCCGATTTCTTCGATTCAACTTCAAATTCTTGTTAGAAATCGATCATAAAGCCCTCTATCATCATCAATTTCAGTGAATCAAGGTTAGAAGAAGAGGATTTCAGATTTTAAGGTTCGGATGAATAGTAACCCAAACTTGAGGTGAGTGATTTTTGTTGAAATTAAAGCTTAATTAGTAGAATTCAAGGTAGATTAAGCATATTTATGGTATTAGGAAGTTTATTTATACAATATCTTGATAGAATTATATATGGCTGTTGTAGAGGAAGCTAGTGCAAGCAAATCAAAGGCAAAAGAGGTAGAAGAGAGCTAGAAAGAGCTTAGAAAAAGGTTTGTGTCTCAAATTTCGATTTCTCGGTTTTTTGGAAAATTTCCAGATTTGTATCCCTGTTTTGTTTTAATGTTTTCTCTTATTATATAAATCCGATTTGAATGATTTTGATTCTATTGATATCTACAGAAAGTAAGGAATATATGTTCAGAAGAATCGTTGTTGAATTTCGTTCGTTTTCAATGTGAAATTTTCATTTGAAGTTGAGTCATGAAATCTGTTTTCGGAAAATCTCAGCTTTGTATATTGTTTAGTATTTTGACCATAACTTTGGTTATACAATTTGGATTTCTATGATTCTGGTGGCTTTGAAAAGCTGAGACATGTGGCTAATTATGTTTAGAAGAAACTTCTTCGATTGGGTGATGTTTTGATAGTGAAAATGCAAGGGAAGTCAGGTCATAGAATCTGGAAATTTCTGAAAAAAATGAATGTTGATTTTATTGTGTTTTAATTGAAGTTTGATGCTTTAAAATTTAGTATTTGAATTTCTTGATTACTGAAGTTATGTTGAATTATGATTGATGGTTTATACTGGAATTTTTAAGATGTTACTTTGATTTATTTCCCTTATTAAAAGAGTAGAATACGGGTCAGGGTAGATTGGCGCCAATAAAGGGGGTACAGTACTATACAAACAATTAAAGCTTTGACTTCAGGCTTTGGTCAATATTCTGATAAATATATATTGATATTGAAGCTTCGACTTCGGGCTTGGTCGATATATTGATTTTGAAGCTTCGGCTTCGGGCTTGACCGATACATTGATATTGAAGCTTTGGCTTCGGGCTTGTCCGCTCCTGTATCCATTTTACCGTTATTCATGACTTGTTTACTTTGAGCAATATATGGTCAATGTGTTTGAAAAAAATTTGGATATAAATTTGATTGTACTTTGAAAGGTTTATAATATAAGTTTTGTGTTTTGGTTTTATAAAGTTGTTTAATTTATTTTTGACTTATGAACATACTTTGTTTCTATTTTTAAAGTGTTAAAAAAAATGTTCAAAGTTATTGTATTTCTTTTATGGACACCACCAAGCAAATTGCTTAGCGTGTAGTTGTTTTTCTACACATAGGTGGAGAACTTGTAGATAGTTTGGACCAAAGTGGTATAAGTGGATCAGCTTGAAGAGCAAATAAGGAAAAACTCAAGGTAGATTTGTATTTTAATGTAATATCATGGTTTGTAGAATAATGACATGTACTAGATAATGTGAGAAATGTAAAGTGGTATTGAGAAATATTTGGAGAATAATTAGCATTGAGAAATATTTGGAGAATAATTTGGAGTTTGAAAAGCTATATTTGTATTTGTACATATGTAATCTATAAGTATTGAACTCTACATAGTGGAGTAGAGTTATTTATTGGGTGATTATAGTTACTCTGGCACTCTCAATAAAGGAGGTGTTATAGTAGCCAATGAAATTTGACATATATCAATTATATAAAGCTATTTTGGTAGGTTAGCCTTAGTGTTCACTTTCTACTTCATTATTAGCATGTAAAATTTGGAAAAATCAAGTTAGTATTAGAAATATGAATCTAATTAAAATAAAGGAGGAATAGAAATAAGATGTATGTATTGTCTTTTTCCAATCTGTACATTCAATACTAGAAAACAAGCACTATCTATAGCTAAATAATAGAAGCTAATAGACAATTACATAATGGAAGAAATAATGAGGAATAATGGACATCAAGTAACGTTTTTTACGTTACTTTTTAACACTTCCCCTTTGATGTCCATTATTGCGAATGAGACACTGCCTCATTAAAAACCTTACCAAAGAAAAATCATGTGGGACAAAAACTTTGGGTAAGGGAAAAAGAGTACAATGTTTACTCCCCATGTTTGCAAGAATGTTGAAGATTCTTGAGACGACGCATTCCAATATTGTAAACCAACTTCTTGAAAGTTGCAGAAGGTAATGCTTTGGTGAAAAAGTCTGCTAAATTGCTGCAGGAGTGAATTGGTTGAATGTTTATTTCACCTTTCTTTTCAAGGTCATGAGTAAAGAAGAATTTTGGTGAAATGTGTTTAATTATGTCTCCTTTAATGTAACCATCCTTCAGTTGAGCGATACACGCAGCATTATCTTCATATATCGTCGTCGGATCTTCTTTAGCCGTTGATTTTCTACATGCATCTTGAATATGTTTCGTTAATGATCTTAACCATACACATTCACGACTAGCCTCATAGATTGCTATTAATTCCCATGATTTGAGGAAGTAGCGTATATAGTTTGCTTTGTTGAACCCCAAGATATAGCCATACTTCCATTTGTGAATAAATAACCCCGTTTAGGACCGAGCTTTATGTGGGTTAGATAAATAACCCGCATCTGCATATCTAACTAATTCAGGCTTATTTTCATATGAATAAAACAAACCCAGGTCAATGGTTCCTCGAAGATAACAATTATATGTTTAATTCCATTTCAATGTCTTTGAGTTGGTGCTGAGCTAAATCTTGATAATAAATTAATAGCAAATGTAATATCAGGCCTTGTATTGTTACCAAGATACATTAATGCACCTATTGCACTGAGATATGGTACTTCAGGACCAAGAATATCTTTATTATCTTCTCGAGGACGAAATGAGTCATTTTTCACATCAAGTGATCATACAACCATTGGATTTCTCAATGGATGTGCTTTGTCCATATTAAATTGTTTCAATACCTTTAGTGTATAATTCGATTGATGTACCAAAATTCCTTTATTTAGATGCTCAATTTGTAAACCGAGATAAAACTTTGTTTTTCCAAGATCTTTCATCTCATATTCTGTATTCAAGAAATCTACAGCTTTTGGAATCTCTTCAGGAGTTCCGATGATATTCAAATCATCAACATAAATTGAGATAATGGTGAATTCAGATCCTGTATTCTTTATGAAAACACACGGACAAATAGGATCATTCTTGTAACCATTTTTCAATAAATGTTCACTGAGGCGATTGTACGACATGCGGCCAGACTGCTTTAATCCATATAGAGATCTCTCCAACTTTATTGAATAAAGTTCTTGTTTACCATATTTTTCTAGCAATTTCAATCCTTCGGGGATTTCTATATAAATGTCGTTATCAAGCGAACCGTATAAGTAAGCGGTAACAACATCCATTAAATGCATTTGCAAATTTTGTTGTACCGCCAAACTGATAAGATAATGAAATGTTATCACATCTACTACCAGAGAATATGTCTCTTCATAATCAATTCCAGGTCTTTGGGAAAAACCCTGTGCAACAAGTCTTGCTTTATATCTCACAAAAACCCATTTATACCCCATGGGTTTTATACCTTCTGGTGTTCGAACAACTAGTCCGAAAACTTTGCGTTTTTCAAGAGAATTCAATTCTGTTTGAATTGCATCCTTCCATTTTGGCCAATAATTTCTTATTTGACATTCCTGAACGCATTGTGGTTCGTGATCCATATTTTCATTTTCAATATTCATTGCAACATTATATGCAAAAATAGGGTCTATAACCAATTTGTCTCGATTCCATCTTTTTTCCACACTAACATAATTTATTTGCATTTCTTCGTTTTCAACAACTTTAGGTGTTTTCACTGCATGTGCTTACACTTCTTCAGGAAGTGTATTTATATTAGTATTTTTATCCTCATTTTGAATATTGTATTCTCGACATTTTTCCTTTTTCGAATATTTTTATCCTTTGACCCAATTGGTCTTCCACAGTTTAAGTGTGACTAAGAATTATTGTTTGTTTGTTCTTTAGGAATTTCAATACGAATTGGAGTATTTAAAGCTGGTATATGTGACTTGTTACACATTTTGGATCAGCAAGTGCATCAGGTAACTGATTGGCTAAAGTTTGAAGATGGATTATCTTTTGAACTTTTAGTTCTGAATCCTTTAATTTAGGATCCAAATGAGAAAGAGATGAAATATTCCACGTTATTAACTTTTTCGAAATTAAACTTTTCTTTTCTCCCCCTAATTTTGGAAAATTATTTTCATCAAAATGACAATTTACGAACCGTGCAGTAAACATATCTCCTGTTAATGGCTCAAGATATTAAATAATAGAAGGGGATTCACAGCCAAAATAAATCCCTAACCTCCTTTGAGGACCCATTTTGGTTCGTTGTGGTGGAGATATTGGCACGTATACAATACAACCAAACACTCTTAGATGAGAACTATCATGCTCATTACCAAACGCTAAGTGAAGGGGGGAATAATCATGATAGCTTGTTGGTCTTAAACATATAAGACCTCCCGCATGCAATATTGCATATCCCCATACTGGAGTAGGAAGATTTGTTCGCATTATTAACGGTCGAGCAATCAATTGTAAATATTTAATAAGTGATTCTGCCAGACCATTTTGAGTATGAACATATGTTACAAAATATTCAACTTTTATCCCAGTCGACATACAAAAATCACTGAAAGTCTGAGAGGTAAATTCTCTAGCATTGTCAATACGAATTGACTGGATTGTATAATCAGGAAATTGTGCTCGTAATCTAATTATTTGAGCCAATAATCGAGCAAAAGCAAGATTTCGTGATGATAGTAGACATACATGTGACCATCTCGATGAGGCATCAATTAAAACCATGAAATACCTGAATGGTCCACATGGTGGGTGAATCGGCCTACATATATCACATTGTATGTGTTCTAAAAATGCTGAAGACTTTGCTCTAACCTTACTAATAGAAGGTTTTATTATCAATTTTCCTTGCGAACAAGCATCACAAAATAATTCAGTATTTAGGAAGAACTTCTGGTTCTTCAATGGATGTCCTTGTGCATTCTTTATAATTTTTCTCATCATTATCGAGCAAGGATGACCCAGTCGACCGTGCCATATATTGTATGTATTTGTATCTATAAACTTCTGGTTTATAGTTAAATTAGTCTCAACCAGATCTATAAAAGTGTAGTACAAACCAGATGGAAGAATATAAAATTTTTCCAATATACATTTCTTTCCTTGGACTATGTTAGTAACATAAAGACGTTCATTATTGTCTTCGCTCATAGTCTCAATGTGATATCCATTGCTGCGAATATCCTTAAAACTCAATAAATTCCTATGGGAATTTGGAGAAAATAATACATTACTTATTGTAATTTTTGTTCCTCTTGGCAAAGTAATATGAGCTCTTCCGAAGCCTGTTATTATATGTATTACCAGATATTGTGGTGATTGATGTTTCACCAATACTCAAATTAGAAAAATATCTTTTCTCTTTAAAAATTGTATGGGTAGTGGCACTGTCTACAATGCATAAATTTGCTTCATTCGCTATGAAGTTATTGGATACTCGGAAAGAATTCATGGTCTTCATAAAGGAAAACATAACATATAATTACTATAATAATAATAATAATAATAATTATTATTATTATTATTATTATTATTATTATTATTTTGAAGCAAAACTATTACAATATGAAAAAAATACTCAAAACACCACACAAATACGTACTACTCATTATAGCAAACACTCAAACTTCAGTCGCTGTTGCAAACACTCAAACACCACTCATAAATATTATATGAAAAAAAACTATTATGAAAAAAAAATAGCATCACCCATTATGTGTAGTATCCTTTTCAACAACAGTACTGGGAATGAAAAAGATCAGCCATATCCAAATGACTGATATCAACAGGTTCATCACTATTAAAAATGCAATTTGTTTCAATTTCAGTGCTTTTCTTCAGTGACACTTGATATAAATTCACCAAATGTTTTGCAGTTCGACAAGTACGCGCCCAATGACCCGCCATACCACAACGATAACACTAGTTTCAGTATTCTGAATATTTTTCTTTTTATCAAATTTTTCATTGTTATTTTTCCACTTCTGGTTGTTGTTATTGTTTTTCCACTTCAGGTGGAAATTGTTACCCCGATCGTTTCCACGACCATGCCCGCGACCATGACTATTTCCGCGGCTACGTCGTGATTCATGATTTTTCAACAAAAGTTCGTTATTCTAATCAACTATGAGAAGGCTGGTAATTAAGTCACTATATTTTATATAGCCCTTTTCTCTATATTATTGTTGAAAAACCATGTTATTTGAATTAAAAGTAGAGAATGTTTTCTCTAAGAGGTCATCATTGGTATTTTTTTCACCACATAATTTTAGCGTGGATGTGATTCTAAAAACAACAGAATTATATTCGCTCATAGATTTATAATCCTGTAAGTGCAGAGTCATCCACTCAGAATGAGCTTTTGGTAGCGAGACCAACTTCATGTGGTCATATCTATCCTTTAAATCTTCCCAAAGATTTGCAGGATCTTTGATTGTCAAATATTCAGATTTTAGTCCCTCATCGAGGTGACGGCGAAATAAAATCATAGCCTTTGCTTTTTCCTGCACTGTTGCATCATTCTCCTCTAATATAGTATTGCCAAGACCCATAGAATCCAAATATATTTTGACATCCAGTACCCATGAGAGATAATTCTTTCCGGTGACATCAAGTGCCACAAAATTAATATTCGCAAGTTTCGACATATCTATATTACGAGGGAAAAAAACTTTGATTAAAACAAAGCAATAATCTCATAGAAAATAAAATGAAACACAAATTACCGACTAACCGTGAATGATCCTCGGAAAGAGCAACTTCATGCTGATAACGTGTTAAAAATATTAATCTAATTAAAAGAAAAGGAGGAATCGAAATAAGATGTATGTATTGCCTTTTTTCAATCTTTACATCCAATACTAGAAAACAAGCACTATTTATAGCTAAATAATATAAGCTAATAGACAATTACATAATAGAAGAAATGATGAGGAATAATGGACATTAAGTAACATTTTTTACGTTACTTTTTAACGGTTAGAATATTTTGCTGTTATTGGTATGCAAGTTCAGTGACTTTGAAGTGATTGTGGGACTATAAACCCTAATACTTAAGAGACCATCTAATTTACATAGATTTTAATGAATTTGAATGTCCATGGTATATTATTTAACAACATTCATGTGTCATATAGATTAATTGAATTTGAATGTTGGTTGTATTTTGTTTTATAACATTCAATGTATCATGATTAATGAATTACTATATAAAATAGCCACACAAGGATTCTTCAAAACATACCAAAAATGACTTAATGAATGAATGAATTATAAAGTCTATAACTTCAACAATTTATATTGTGAACCGAGTATTTATGAGGGAGTATTTAATTAAGATGAGAAAATATTTAATTAAGTGTTAATAAATGCTCAACCGTTGGATAAGAGAAAAGTGTAAAACACCCGACCCACGGTATAAATTCCTATATCTTGACCTTAAACATCTAAATTTTTATAAAAATGTATTAAGAGTATATTAGTTATTTAAAAAAACTAACTATTAATTAGCAATGTTGGTTAACAAAGTCCAGCACCGATTTTAGAACAAAAATATATAATTGATGTATTTCGGAATAATTTTACCAGAACATGTGAAATTTGTATTAATTTGATATATGTTAGTTTGTCACGGATTCAAATCTACCGTATTTAATTGTGTATCTTTTTTTATATTCTTTATTTAGATTTTATCATGTGTTTAATTTTTTTATTTAATTTTTTATTTTTAAAATTCTTTTTCTATTTTTTTATTTCTTTCATAAATATCTAACACATGATAAAATCTGAATGGAACATAAAAAAAAAACCAATTTCAATCCGTTTGTTAGAGAGTGAACTAAGGATTGGCTAGTTTAAACTGTAACTGATTTATTATAAGGTCAGAACAATCTTCCTTTTTTCTTTGTGGATTTTTTTTTAAATTTTATTTGTCTTTTACTTGCTAGTGTGTAGTGACAAAAATTAATTATTTATGAATTTTTAAATTCATTAAAATTTGAAGAATATTCCATTTCCTTTTTATTTTTGATTAAAAATAACTCCTTACTGTTTATCCTCTTACCAGTTAAATTTTTAAACTATAAACTTTTTTAAATGGCTCAATATTTGCGGTCGTAATTTTTTATATAACACTCTATAATGACAAAAAAATATCTTTATGATTAAATTAATTAAAATTACACACCATTGATTTTAAAATTTACCATCTCATGGTGATAAAAAATTACTTATAAATAAAAAATTAAAATTAAAATTAAAATTATTTTTTTAATATTTAAAAATATCTTCATTAAAATTAAAATTTATTTTGAGTTAAATAAATAATATATTTATTTTTAAAATAACAAAATATATAATATAAATTAAAAAGCTTTATTAAATTTAATATAAAAAAGTTCAAGAAATATAATAATATGTTATCAATTTAGTTCTTTATTTTTACTTGCCTTTTTATTACCAATTATAATTATTTTCGTTTTTCTATATACTTTATATACTCATTTATCATTTTTAACTTAATTTATATTTTTTTTAAAGTTGGACAATTCAGTTAAGTCTAACCTATGGTTGTTGGAGATGTGAGGTGATATCCCACATTGAAAATATAATAGAATTGTGAGTGATATATAAATGGAGTAGATTGGGTCTTAACACAAGCCAATTAGTTTTGTGTTAGATGGGCTCAACCCTACTTATATGGTCACTCAAGCTGTGAGGGGACGAAAATTCCCGCGCATTGCGGTGGGGTCCACTCGGGGTTGTTTTCTTGTTTAAGTGTGATAAAACCATTTTAATTCAGGTTTGCAAAATAAGCCAATTTCAATGAATAAAAGAATCGAGACCCAAATCTCGATACAAATGATAGAGTCGCCACCCAAGTTGTCTACTTGGAAAGAGTTTTGGTACGGTTCCCATTAGGCGGGAGACTCATACCTTTTGGATTAGAGATTCGAGTATCGGATGAGACACTTATTTTTCATTTAGTTAATGCAAAATTACATTCACCACTTAAAACCGCTTTATTTTCATCATTTAGGGAATTATCACATCAATCTTATTTCTACACTCTTTCATATTTAATTCATGCATATATCAGTTTACAATAAAGCACAAATAATAAATGGGGGAATAAAATTACAACCAGGGGAAAAAGAGGGAATTGAAAAGGAACCTATACATTTGTTCTAAGTAATAAAATAAATATAAATAAATTCACCTGCATCCACAAAGATTAGCACAGTCTGTAGCTTACCATGAATCAACATTTTATTGAGAAAAATGTGATTTATGTGGTAATGCCATATTTTAACTTTTGTGGGTTGATTTACCGAATTATTAGTGAAAATGACCTTATGGCAAAATGGTGAGTTGGTTGATTTTTATTCAATAAAAACTGAAATTTGGATTCTGTCCAGAGGCCGGTACCCGTACGGGTGGGTGGGACCCATACGGCTACCGGGGAGGACCTGTACGGGTATGGGGGACTCGTACGAGTCCTGTCGGATCCGACAGAAACTGTGTTTAATTTATTTTAATCAGATTGATTATAGAAGAGATAAAATGGAAGCGAGAATTCCCTTTATACGAGTTTGGCGTACTAGTACAATCACTGAAATGATATATTTGGTACTAATAAAGCCCGTATTAGTCAGGATCGGACCCAAAATGAGAATTGAAACAATTGGTAGAAAATAAGTAAATAACAACAATATAATGGAGATGTGAGTCTCTTTGAAACTTAGGAGCGTTACCTTTAAGATGTGAATCCACTTTGAGGCGATCCCTTTACTATAAAGAGAGTCTGGCCAAAGTATATGCTTAATTAGAACCATTTGGGTGAGTATTTGTGTGGACAGGAATCTCCCCTAATCCTAATAAACAAAGTTAGGAATGAATAAAATGTGGACAAAACCTCAAAGAATGGGTTTTCTCCCTATTTTATACCTCCTATACCTCAACTATACCTATAGAGATTGCTAGAACCTTTACTACAATTTCTTTGTAGTATTTTGTTGTATATCTAATGTTGTGTTGTGAATCCGTTGAAATGAGAGGAGAAGGCCACTTTTTATAGGGTGAAATTAGGTCAGAATTCAATGATCCTGGATTCATAACTTGCCTTTTCCTGAAAATGAGAAGAGACTACTTCCAAAAGAGACTGAACAAGAAACAAGCATACCCATACGGGTGGGGCCCTAACCATACGGGTACCAGGGGACCCGCATGGGACCCCTCCAAGCGTGCAGAAGGTAGTCACCCGTACGGGTCTGCTAGTGGAACTGTACCACTTGGTAGCACCCGTACGGGTACCTAAGGTCAGTCTAGGTCTCTGTGTTATGGCCAAACTCAACTCTGTAGTAGTGGGAACACCTCTGATGGATAACACCTGTAAAAGACTGCATTATCTAGCTCTTATCATTGTTTTATGAGATGGATCATTGGAATCCAGTGCTTACAGACTGCCCCTCGTGGGATCACTGCAGATATAGATCTGTATGATCTCACGACATGAGTGAGGTTTTAGGAGTTATACCTGAGGTGGTGGTGGTAATTTAAATGGGTTCCTTTCTCGAGGCTAACTCTATACCTGGGTGGTGCCTTTTTCCAGAGGTGTGTGGCTTTTTCTTGCCAGTACGTATCCTTTTCTAAGGCGGATGACTTTCCTTTCTGATAGTGTATCGCTTAGTGACTTTATTAGGGAAGATGTGAATCAACTCTTCTGGATGATATGGTGTATCCTTTTCCTGATACGGATGACTCTCTTGATGGTGTATCCCTTTCCTAAGGCGAATGACTTTCCTAACTGATGTATCCCTTTCCTGAGGCGGATGACTCTCCTGGCAATGTATCCCTTTCCTAAGGCGAATGACTTTCCTGGCTGATATATCCCTTTCCTAAGGCGGATGACTCTCCTAGCTGATGTATCCCTTTCCTAAGGCGGATGACTTTCCTAGCTGATGTATCCCTTTTCTAAGGTGGATGACTTCGCATGGTGATGTATCCCTTTACTAAGGCGGATGACTTTCCTAGCTGATGTATCTCTTTCCTAAGCCGAATGACTCTCCTAGCTGATGTATCCCTTTCCTAAGGCGGATGACTTATCCTTGTATCCCTTTCCTAAGGCTGATCAACTTTCCTGGCTGATGTATCCCTTTCCTAAGGCAGATGACTTCTCCCCGTATCCCTTTCATAAGGCGAATCGACTTTTCTGACTGATGTATCCCTTTCCTAAGGCAGATGACTCTCCTGGTGATGTATCCCTTTCCCAAGGTGATGACTTCTCCTCGTATCCCTTTCCTAAGGCGGATGACTCTCTTGATGGTGTATCCCTTTCCTAAGGTGGATGACTTTCCTAGCTGATGAATTTGAATAACCTATCAAGAGATAATAAAAGCACCGAGTTAGTTACTGCCTAGGATAACACGTCTTAATTCTTGATTGACTTATTTTTTAACAAAATATTTTGCCCCTTCAATCAAGGATAAAGACATGAGAGTAGGGATTAGTCCTTGAATGACATGTAAACTGAGCTTGAGAAATATCGGGTGGGGTCCAACTGCTCTGGAATGAAGTGCCCCTTAGGAGGGTGCCTCTCAAAGAATGCACCTAGGAGGGCTGAACTATAGGGGATGCCCCTAGATTGATTTCGCTACTAGAAAGTGGGTGGGTGCCCCTAAATGATTCCGTTGCTAAGGAATTGGGGGGATGCCCCTAGATTGATTCCTCTACTAGGAAGTGGGGGGACGCCCCTGGATGATCCCACTAGTGGGAAGTGGAGGGATGCCCCTAAATGATCCCCCTACTGGGAAGTGGGAGGATGCCCCTAAATGATTCTGCTACTGGGAATGACCCTATATGTATCCGATGTTGGTGTCCTTTCCTCGAGGTGGATGACCTTCCTTTATGCTCTTTTGTCTAGGCAAATTGCCTTCTTTTGCCGTGCATATCCCTTTCTTAAGGCGGATGACTCTCCTGGCTGATGTATCCCTTTCCTAAGGCGGATGACTCTCATTGCTGGTGCATCCCTTTCCTAAGGCAGATGACTCTCCTGGCTGATGTATCCCTTTCCTAAGGCGGATGACTCTCCTTGCTGATGTATCCATTTCTGAGGCGGATGACTCTCCTGGCGGATGTATCCCTTTCCTGAGGTGGATGACTCTCCTTGCTGATGTATCCCTTTTCTAAGACGGATGACTCTCCTGCTGGTGTATCCCTTTCCTAAGGCAGGTGACTCTCCGACTGATGTATTTGAATAACCTATTTAAGAGACAATAAAAACACTAAGTTAGTTACTACCTACAGTAACATATCTTAATTCTCGATTGACTTTGTGATGAACAAAAATATTTTTGCCCTTTCAATCAAGAATGAAGATGTGTAAAATAGGGATTGATCCCTGAAATACAAATTGAGTTTAGATATGTTGGGTTTGTCCTCAACACGGATTAGTGTACCCCTAGAGGGTTTGTCTACTAGGGATGATGGCTTTCAAGTAGCATAATATTAGGGAGTGTCATCCCTGAAATGATTTTGGATTGTCGGGGTGTACCTCTCGGATGATTTAACTGGTAGGGGGTGCCCTTTGGTATTGCCCTTGAGTGGCTTGACTGGTGGGGGGAGATGCCCCTTGAATGATTCAATTATTGAGGAGTACATCCTTTTGATGGTGTTGATCGTTGGGGATACTTCTTTGGGGAAGATGCCCCTCGAATGGTGCCTCTTTGCTGGCGCTTTATAACTTTCTTCGTCTAACCTGCAGGGGAAAAGTAAGTTATATTTGTGCATATTCTAGCAATGTGTATTCGGGGTGTGACCCTAGCAAATGGAAAAGACTGAGTTTAGAAGCATTGGGTTGGTCCCAACTGTCTTGAGCTGGAATGCCCCTTGGGGGTGCCCCTAGGGGAGTTGACTGCGGAGGAGATAGCCTTGGAATGGCTAGCCCTTTTAGACTGTTGGGGCGAAACTACTCGAGGGCAATTCTAATTATTTAGAGGAAGGTGTTAGTGGGATATCCTAGCTGCTGGGGAGTATCCTTGAAAACCATCTCGAGAAGGCCTAATTAGTTGGGGGGTTCCCTCGGATACAAATTTAATTGGGGGAATGATTCCTTTAACCATCTAGTCATCAGGGATGCAGATTGGCTTCTTGTGGGGATAGAGAGATTCCCCTTGAATGTTTCGTCTGCTGGGGAATGAACTATCCAGATGTGGATGCTCTGATGGGGAAGTGATGCACCTTTATTTAGAGTTCAGGTTTTATCTTAACTAACCTATAGGGGACATAACAAGTTTTATCAGAATATGACCTAAGATGTACTGGGGTTCTGCCCCTAATTAACAATAAAGATTGAGTGAAGAGATGTTGGGTTAGTCCTAATTGTCCAGGGGCGGGGTGCCCCCTTGATGGTGTCTTGTAGGGGGGCCCTAGCTGAATGATCCTACTATTGGAAATGGGGGGATGCCCCTTGATTTGGTTCTGCTGCAGGGAAATGAGCTATTATAACGTAGGTGCTCTGCTGGAGATGCAAAAGGTCCCCCTTGGCGATTGACCTAGAGAGTGTCCCGTGGCTTATTCCACTTCTGGGGAATGGGTCAATGTCCTTAGGTAGGCTCCTTGCCATTGGAGAGGCTTTTCTTTGTAAGGCTTTCCTGCTGGGAAAAAGACCTGCACATGAAAATCGCCCTGGTTAGGAACTAATTAAAAAATAGCTTACTTTGATTCTCAAAAGATTTAGAGGAGACAAGGATCATTGTTCCTTTCAATTAAGAATCAAGGTAAGCTAGGTGTTTTGCCCCTATATTTAATTGGAGTATAGAGTTTAAGAGAAGTGGGGTTGGCCCTGAGTTTGGTCTGGATATGCCCTTTAAGCTCTGGTTCAACATCTGCCCCTGGATGGCAAAAGGGGACCCGTACGGATAGACCAGACCCGTACGGGTGAGGAGAGACCTGTACGGGGTTCATATCGAGAGATTCAAAAACTAATCAAACCTCTTACATCGAAATTTCCTCATGTTTGGATGGACCTGTATAAGAAAAATCATTATAGTCAATGATCAATTCAAAAAATGGCTTACTTTGATTCTTGATTGATCTGCCAAAAATAAGAACTTTTTCCCCTTCGATAAGGATCAAGGTGAGCTAAGAGTTTTGCCCCACATTCAACTAAAGTACAGGGTTTAAGAGAAGCGGGGTTGGTCCCCTAATCTAGACTGAGCATGTCGGTGATGCTTTGACTTGAAAACTGCCTCCTAGTGGCAAGAAGGGACCCGTACGGGTGGCCTGGACCCGTATGGGTGATGAATCTGAAAAAGGGAACCCGTACGGATGAGTCAGGACCCTTATAGGTCCTTGACGGGGATGTTTAAAAAAATTGATTAGACCCCTAATATCCCGTTTCATACCAAAACTTCTTCTTTTACTGAATTCTTGCGATTTTCTTCCAAAAAACTGATCAAATGTCTAAAAAGGATCTTAAGGCTGGCTGTTTCTCTCTTAGACTTGAGAACTTGCCCCGGGTGGGCAATTCAGAGTTTTGGGGATGCCCGGTTTCTATCAGGTAAGCTTTCCACAAGAGGGACTCATTTTTGGGCCTCACTCCTGCTTCTGAAGTGCCCCTGACTCCTTCCCTTGTCACTCACGCTTCCAAACTCCAGGAATTTCCCCGATTTTCCTATTTGAGTTTTTCGGAGTTTCTTGATTCTTATCGTGATTTAGGGTGCTTTAGACCATGGATTAGAGCCCGATGCCTGTAACATTAGCCTAGGGTGCTTTAGGAACTGATTTGGATGAGTTTTGGTTGAAATCAGTTGAGCTTGGATTCCTAAGAATTTTCTTCATGATGCTACTGCTTGCAGGGGATCCATACGAGTTTGAGGGGACCGCACGGGTCCCATTTTCCATACCAATGAGACCTGGGAACCCGTACAGGTAGGGCTGACCCATACGGGTCCCTATTCTAGGGACAGAATGTCCAAAACTTGATTTTCTACAATTGTTTTTTGATCTTTGACTGTTCTACTATATCTTGACCCTGTTGGGCTGTGTTTTGCCTTTGCAGTTCCTATAGTATAAGACTACGGGAGCCCTGAGCTTTTATAAAAAGTGGCATGAGGAGATTCGAGATACCGAGATACTAAGCTATTGGCCCATATTGACCCATTCGGGTTCACTGATATCATCAAGGTCATTTTATAGGGGCTGGAGATGCTTATCCCTAGTGCTATCTCAGCTTTGGTGGGGAGGTGGTCAAAGACGATGCATACCTTCCATCGAATGATTAGGGAGGTTACCATGGCTCCTTCCGACATATGTGCCTTGATCGGGTAAATTTCTTTCATGCTAAACCTGTATTTACATTTCAACAAACCATCAGTAGAAATTGTATGAAGTTAGGATGCTTACAGTGTGTTTATTTTGTGTAGATTATTCGTGATCCCTGAGTGCGTATGGTTATCTACGATTAGATCGAGGATATACGGCATAGGATGGATGACCACTGGTTCATTTTGGAGTCACCACTCTCCTTTGAGTGATGCCTAGGTGAGTGGGTTCAAGACTGGCGGATAAGCCTCATAGTGGAGAGGCATGTTCCTCTACTTGTCCCCACTATTTAAGGAATCCTCCTCCTACTTGTAAAATTATCCCGAGGTCTGAGGAGGGGACCGGTACGGGTGGAGTGGGACCCGTACGGGTGGACCTTTACTAAGGTGGGACCCGTACGGATGGGGATAGACTCGTACGGGTTCTTTCTTCAGGGACAGAATGTCTAAAACTGGGTTTTCCATAACCTTTTCTCTGATGGATAGTGTCGGGCCTTAATTGTAGCGGAGTACCGAGACTTCCTCTATTAGCTACACTTTGATCGGGTAAATATCTTTCATGCTAAACTTATATATCACATTTTCACTAAACATTAGTAGAAACTATATTTACAAGGGAGTGATACTTACAGTGTATTTACTTCATACAGGTCATCCGAGACCTGTAGGAGAGGTTGGTCATCTATGAGGACACCGAGAGGGTGCGAGCAGGCATGGATGACTATCGGTTTATCTTGGAGTCACCTTTTTCCCTTGAGTGGTACTTCGGCGAGAGGGTTCGAGGGTGGAGGACTAGTGCTATAGTGGAGAGACCGATCCCTCCTATTTCGAAGGGAGTCTTTTAGCCACACCTAGTGCCTAAGATGAACCAGGGGCTATGCCAGTTAGATGAGGGGGCCCGAGTGATATCTGTGGGGGGTTCGGGACGTACTAGCCTTGGTAAGTTCTTTTTACCTGTAAAACTCAATAAACAATGCTCAATGCATGCCATGATATTTATATGTATGCAGATCTCATGATTTACATTACAAACTCGACTGGCTATAGAGCGCGATAGGTCCACTCAGGACCTAGATGCTGCTGAGGAGAAGGCTACATTCTTAGAGGAGTAGTTGTAGGCCGCAACTGCTGAGGTTGATCAAGCTAGGGCTCAGACTACTCAAGCGAGGGCCAAGATTGAGATACTGCGGGGTCAGTTAGTACAGATGACCGAGGATAGACAGCCACTGGAGCTGTCAGATTCTGTACCAAGTGGCATCGGCTATTACCTGGAGAGGTGGAGCTGATCAGGAAATGGATCAGTGCATTGGGGTAGCTAGTACTATCAAGGTCATCGTAGGGGCTTCAGAGACTAGGGCCCCTGCTCAGCCAGCTGCTGGTACTGGATAATGGACTATCTGCTGGCAAATGCATAAGACCAGATTGCAGGGGATCACCAGGGATAGGATCCCCGAGTAGTCTAGATTGCCTTCAGAACCTTCGATACTTTCAGGTGGCTTATTTTGTTGTAGACTTGGATTGTATGTTAAACTTTTCCTTCTCTAAATGATGTTCAAATTTTTACATAGGCCATTCTGTGTGAGATGACCTATCGAACTTTTATTTGTCCTAATTTTAACTTGAACTGTCCTTGACGGCTCAACTCAGCGCACTTTTCTTTTCTTTGCTTTAACTTTTTCCTGGATCGCCCTTTCGGGTTTTCAATCCAGCAAGCCTTTTTCCACTTGTTTGAGTCTTTGATTGATCCTTAGCCTTGAGGATATTGTTGCCTTGTCCTTCTCTAATGGAGGCTAAATTTATTGGTGAAGTCCACTAATAACCAAACTTTCAAGCTTTAGATTTGAGAGACTGGCCCAATTGAGACCGATGAGTATTACCAAGATTTTGGATGAGATCTGTATGCCTGTTGTAGACTCGTATAGGCTTATAAGGATGCCTATACTACTGGGGACTTGATTGCATAAGATTCTTTCTTTGCACATTATGGCAACGTGCCTTCGAGGTGTCTAAACCGTAACATAGTGCAAGCTGGATAATGCTAGTGAAAACGCTTGGCACTTCGAATGATGTGTGCTGTCGAGTAGCTTGGGAAAGCTAAACTTGAAGGATCCTAACTATGAAACATTGCTATTATAAATGATGCTTGAAGAATAAAAACAAGTACAAACTATTGCATTTTGAATCGAGTTCTAACTTTTGCATAAACCGCTTGATGTGATGCGATCTATCGAACTGATTTTTTCTTTTTTTTGTCTTAACTTTTGCCTGAACTGTCCTTAGCGGCTCAATCCAACAAACTTTTTCTGACTTTTGCATAAGCCTTATTTTTTTCTCTTTTTTTTCTTTTTTTTTGGCTTATCGGTTTTTTGTCTTTTATTGAATGTTACGCCCAGTACAGATAATAACAAAGAGTACAAAATGTAGAGAAGAAACTGAAGTTCACATACTTGTGATCATTTCACTTTAAAGACATGCATGCATTCATAAGACCCAGATTCTTAGCAAATTATATCATGTTTATCAATGAAATTAAAGTTGTGTACATAGGCAATGGCATTAGTTTCCAATGGTTAACCCTTACCCGCTTTCTAGTCCTTTTACAGATTTTCTAGAAAGCAACTGATGTGTTTTCTCTCGATGCCCTAATTTTTACTTAAGTCGCCCTTTCGGGTTTTCAACTTAGTGGGCTTTATTTTGAGTTCCCTAACTTTTGCCTGACCGGTTTGCAGAATACCGATCAGCGGGTTGCACCCTAATTTTTGCCCAAGCAGTAGAGGACCAGTTGTCGGGTGATTTATTTTTTATCTCTTTTTATCGTGCTATTTTTTTGTGACTTAATTCTTTTAACCTAAACATGAGAGCCCTTAAGTCTGTCTTGATTTCTGGATTCACTAACTCATTTCCATCCATGTCGATAAGCTTGATTCTTCCTTTGCCAAAAAACAGTCCTTCCCGATTAGGCCTGAATTTGCCCCTTAGCGTCAGTGTTGACTGGGGTTTAGCTGTTTAAGAACCAGATTACCTTCCTTAAGGGGTTGCTTTGGGTAAGCTCAAGCTTTTTAGTGTTGGAATGAATATGTGCTTCTCTTTTGTGAAGGAAGAAGGTCATATTGTTGTGGGGAAGTTTTTGAATCTTTTATATAGGGTGAGGGATCTTCTTTCTTTTAAGCAAGTGGAGAAAGCATTTTTTAGGGATATTTTGACGGGAATATAGGCCAAAGGGCGTACCTATATTGATGAGAAATTCCCATTTGTTGGATGTGACGATTTTCCTAGCTTGCATTAATTTTTACCTTCAACGGTGCTTTTCAATATGTAGTATGTCGTCTCCTTTTTTCTGATGTGTATCTTCTTCCCTTTTTGTGGAAAAAAAAGCTATGACCCAAGGCTATCATGTTTGCTAAGCACTTTTTACTATCTCTCTTTTTCTTGGTGATAAGTTTTAACCATTGGAACCTTATGCCATTGCGATGTACTCAAATTTAATTTCGTTAATAAACATGATGCAATTCTTTTAGAATGTTGATTTTATGAGTGCATGATATCTTTAAGAATGAAACGCTCAAACGTAATGTGATTGCATCAATTATTCGTGACATGCTTTATAAGTGGCACCATTTTGCATTAAAACACTAGCAACGTTAAAAAGTTACCTCATCCTTGAAGTCATCCCTCAGATGTGGAGGGTCTTTATGATCTTGGTAGGATCCTTTGGTGAATCGGTAGTCTCCCATTTCTGAGCTTCTACTTGTCTTGGCACTAATCCACTTCATGATTTAGACCGAAGGAGAATATGGTTGAGCTCTTATAGTCACGCCAAAGGGTAGACCTATTGAATGGCGAAAGGTCATCCCCTTAGACATGGCAATGCAGTTGAGACCTTGGCTAGATCCCCTTAAGTGAAACATACATCCTTGGCTAGGATGAATAGACCGACTGATGGCTGGCGGAACTGCCGTACCCCCTGAATCATACCGACTAATTGAACCCTACTGTCCGTAATGACTGGATGATGGATCGCTAAGAGATAGAGGGGGTGATTCATCCCTTAACTGAACTGAATTTTGTCGTATAGAAAACCAGACTGCGGACCAAATGAACTTGAGGTTGCTGACAAGCTTTGACTCTTGCTCGGGTAGGAACCAAAATGATCAATACATGCATGGGTTCTGTATGAGGCATGTATAAAAATGCATGGTGAGGTTAAGTTTCAAATATAAAGTGTAATAATTTTCCCAAATGATGAAAAAGAAATGGGTTGAATTAACTAAATGATTTTCGATGCTCATCTTAATCTTTTAAGCTTTTCAAAATCAAACCAAAATTTTGCAAGTTAAAAGATTATAATCCCCAGCAGAGTCACCACTGAGAGGGGACGAAAATTCCCGCGCCTTGCAGCAGGGTCCTCTCGGGGTTGTTTTCTTGTTTAAGCATAATAAAACTATTTTAGTTCAGGTTTGCACAATAAGCCAATTTTAATGAATAAAAGAATCGAAACCCAAATCTCGATACAAATGATAGAGTCGCCACCCAAGTTGTCTACTTGGGAAAGAGTTTTGGTAGGTTCCCATTGGGCGGGAGACTCATACCTTTTAGATCAGAGATTCGGGTATCGGATGAGTCACTTATTTCTCATTTAGCTAATTCAAAATTACATTCACCACGTAAAACCGTATTATTTTCATTAATTGGGGAATTATCACATCAATCTTATTTCTACACTCTTTCATATTCAATTCATGCATATATCAGTTTATAATAAAGCACAAATAATAAATGGGGGAATATAATTACAACCAGGGGGAAAAAGGGGAATTGCAAAGGAACCTATACATTTGTTCTAAGTAATAAAACAAATATAAATAAATTCACCTGCATCTACAAAGGTTAGCACAGTCTGTAGCTTACCATGAATTAGCATTTTATTGAGAAAAATGTGATTTATGTGGTAATGTCATATTTTAACTTTTGTGGGTTGATTTACCAGATTATTAGTGAAAATGACCGCATGGCAAAATGGTGAGTTGGTTGATTTTTATTCAACGAAAACTGAAATTTGGATTCTGTCCGAAGGCCGGTACCCGTACGGGTGGGTGGGACCCGTATGAGTCCTGTCCGATCTGACAGAACCTGTGTTTAATTTATTTTAATCAGATTGATTATAGAAGAGATAAATTGGAAGCGGGAATTCCCTTTATACGAGTTTGGCGTACTAGTACAATCACCAAAATGATATATTAGGTACCAACAAAGTCCGTATTAGTCAGGATCGGACCCAAAATGAGAATTGAATCAATTGGTATAAAATAAGCAAATAACAACAATATAATGGAGATGTGAGTCTTTTTAAAACTCAGGAGCGTTACCTTTACGATGTGAATCCACATTAAAGCGATCCCTTTACTGTAGAGAGAGTCTGGCCAAAGTATATGCTTAATTATAACTATTTAGGTGATTATTTGTGTGGATAGAACCTCCCCTAATCCTAATAAACAAAGTTAGGAATGAATAAAATATGGACAAAACCTCAAAGAATGGGTTTTCTCCCTATTTTATACCGCCTATACCTCAACTATACCTATAGAGATTGCTAGAACCTTTACTACAATTTCTTTGTAGTATTTTGTTGTATATCTAATGTTGTGTTGTGAATCCGTTGAAATGAGAGGAGAAGGCCCCTTTTTATAGGGTGAAATTAGGTCAGAATTCTGTGATCCTGCATTCATAACCTACCTTTTCCCAAAAATGGTAAGAGACTACTTCCAAAAGAGCCTAAATAGGAAATAAGCATACCCGTACGGGTGGGGTCCCACCCATACGGGTACTAAAGGACTCATACGGGTTCCCTCCAAGCGTACAAAAGGTAGTCACCCATACGGGTCTGCTAGTGGCTCCGTACTACTTGGCAGCACCCTTACGGGTACCTAAGGTCAGTCTAGGTCTCCGTGCTATGGTCAAACTCAACTCTGCAGTAGTGGGAGCTCCTCTGATGCATAAAACTTGTAAAAGAACGCATTATCTAGCTCTCATCATCATTTCGCGAGATGGATCATTAGAATCCAGTGCTCACACATGTTATCGAGCCCAACACTCTCGAGACCCACGGATTCTTTACATGGTGTTAGATGGGCTCAACCCCACTTGTATGCTCACTCAGCCTATCAAGCCTGACACTCTCGAGGCCCACGGATCCCTTAAATGGTATCGAAGCCCGGTTATGATGTTGGGTCACCCATTGATAGCTCCACGCTCTAAATAAAATTAGTTGTAAGGGGGGTGTATTGAATATCGCACATTGGTTGTGGCTTGAGCAATATTGCTCCTTATATGTGTGAGGCAATCCTCACCCTTCGAGGTACCTTTTAGGGTGAGTTAGGCCATTATTCCACATGTTAATTAGAAGAGCTAAGCCCAAAAGACTAGTCCAATGGGTTAGAGGACCCAATTAACTTATAAAACCATATCACTTGGCTCTTTCAAGCAATGTGAAATTCTGCCTTAGTATTTTCCACATAACATTCGGCCCTCCTTTAGGACCGACATCCTCGTTGGTCACGGCTATGCTAGTCACGGCTACCACCCCGTAGGCCACCACTACACAGGCTATCACTCTGAGTTGCTCTGATACCAATTTTTATAAGTTAATTAAAAGAGCTAAGCCCAAAAGACTAGTCCAATGGGTTAGAGGACCCAATTAACTTATAAACCCATATCATTTGGCTCTTCCAAGCAATGTGGGATTCTCCCGGAATGTGGTGATAACTCATACTTGAGGGGGAGATTATTGGGGTAAGCGTGAGTTGAGAAAATCCACATGAAAAGTTAATGAGTTAAGTGAATGATATATAATTAGAAAGGGCCCATTAACCTCACCTTAGGGTTTTAGGTTAGATATGGTGTCAAGCCCATGAAGTATATCATTCACTTGTGTGCTCATTGTTCCCCTAGAATGAAGGCTCCTGGATCTGGATAAGTGGTATCAGAGCGTAAGAAGGCCTGACAGCCAATGATCCCGGGTTCTTGTTTAAAGTTCTGGTGGAGTTTGGGCTAGTAGATAAAGGCTAGACCCAGTGTTGACCTTGAGCCTCGAGATGATAGGCTAAGGAATGTTGGCAAGTTGCAACTAGTCCAGGCCCAGTTGCACTTGAGGGGGAGTGTTGGAGATGTGACGTGATATCTCACATTGAAAATATAATAGAATTGTGAGTGATATATAAGTGGAGTAGATTGGGCCTTAACACAGGCCAACTAGTTTTGTGTTAGATGGATTCAACCCCACTTGTATGGTCACTCATGCTATCGAGCTCAACACTCTCGAGACCTATAGATTCTCTACATGGTTGAGCTAAACCACGTTTTGTCCAATTGATGTTTTGGGTAAGAACGAATTTTGACTAACAGATAGAAGTGTGTGAAATGTTATTTTTTAATAAACAAATTTTGGTAGTATATAAATTATTTTGGAGGACGAGAAATGTAAAAATGTAAAATAAATAACATTACTTATTTTTTTAATCAATAGGGGATTTAAATAATTTTAGAGGGCGGTGAATATTATCACCTTTTCTAATTAGAAAATTTTTAGGGAGAAAAAAAAATAATAATGAAAATGTATATAACAATAAAGGAGTTGAGAGTAAATTTATTTATTCAAAAGTTTTGAGTTTTTGTATATATATACGGACACATACGAGCACATTCTATAAAGTGATCGTTGTTTTGGCTCTTATTATCATAGGATCATAATTAGTCTTGATAATAATAAGTTATTTAATGTGTAAGAGAAGAACAATAAGGAAAATGCCACTTAATTATAGAATATCAACAAAAATCTAGTAGAATTATTACAATAAAACTATATATAAAGATAATTTGTTTGACATAGATTATAATTTAATTACACCATATCATGTATAATCATATAGAATATTGATAAACACCGGTTTTTCTATCATTACTTTGTTTTTACAATATAGAAATTACTTTGCTCGCTACCATAATTGGATTGGTGGTGTTAAAATTTATCTAATGGTGAAGTAACCTTAACTTTAAAATAACAAGAATAAAATGCACATATAAATACAATATAATGTGATTTGCTAGTACACATGAAATTTTCTGTAAGTTGGGCGGATTGTAAAGTCTGTTACTGCCAGTGGGATATTATTCAAAATTTGAGTTCATTAACTTCCTTTATATGTCATTGATATCTTATATGCTAATTTGTAAATGCCTTTTCTGATCATATACAATTGTTAAAAAACATTTCTTAACCATTACACAATATGTGGATGAGAAAAATAGTATGTGATTTATATATCTGAAATAAATAAGTTACAAAGATTCAATATATTTTTTTTGAAATTTCTCGCTATTAAATAACCACACAATGATTATTCAAATCATCAAAAAAGTATCTCAATAGTAATTTCTCATAAATTTTGATGATAATCAATTCCTCATTTGCAAAAAGTAATGGCGTAAAATTTACATATTGAAAGAAATAAAACACAAACAATAATTGAATGGAAAATGAATATGTAGGCTTCATATAATTATATTCATATTGTTAAAATGCTAATTAACTATTACTGTTTATGAACAATGGCCTTACTTACTTTAAAATGTATCTCGTGTTAGGGAATTTTGGTAGAATGAAGTCTTGAATGTCTGTAAAAAACGTCTCTCAATCTTTGTTGAAGAAATCTGATAAAATGATGCATGGATAATTTCGAAGTCGTGATAAACACTTTCAGATTGAATCTTATTTGGCGGTTCCACCAAATAGATCAATCGGATAAAATCAGAAATGACAAGAACATAGAATGAATTTTTCGTTATAAAAAATTGAACCAAATTGTAACCAGATTGCTAAAAATGTTGCCAATGCTAGATATTTATAAGCCTGATATGAACAGTTGCAACTCTTCAGAACAGAAGTGTTGCGAAAAGACATGTCCATTCGAGCAGCTGCAACAGTTCATAATAGAAGTGTTGCGAAAGGTAGCTCCCGGACCCTCGTAAGCTAAGTATCGTAATAGAACTCGAACAAGCATGCACTCCGCACTCTCCTAACTTGTTCGATGAAATATTACGACTGCATTGGTCAACTAGTTGATCCAATTACACTAAAATACCAACAATCCTCCCCCATTTTAGTGTAATCCATGATTAACAAAACAAAATCACAACAAATAACAAACTTATGCATAAATGAAATATCATGACGATTGAATTTCATCTTCGTATATTACACATTCCAAATATTCGAATAACTAAAGGTATCACTATGGATTGAACCTTGGTTATCCGTCTTGAATACTCGAAGATAATATACACATAAGTTAACATTCTAATATGTTCTTACTTGACACTATCTTTTACTAGCCTTGTGCCCCTATCCTTCATAAGCATATCAAAGCCAAGTCTAAGCTTCTGGAAGCGACTAAACTTCATGCTTATCTAGGTAGCCTTTTTACTCTTGCACCTGCGTATGCAATTTTTCAAAAAGGCTATTAAGAAGTTAAACTTCAACCTCCTTTACTTGCAAGTCTGAACACACACCTTGGGATGTTTTAATCAGTGTGTTCCAATCTCTAGATGTTAAGCTTTCCTCATTGAATTCAGCACCTAACGACATATTAGGTGGGAATTGGGTATCTTAACGTGAGAGATTTTAGATGGACCTTAATTTCATCCCTATAGCTGACTTTTGCACAAGATCTTTTCTTAACCCTTTGGTTATATGATCGGCTAAATTATGCTCAGTTTTTACAAACTCAGATTTTATTGTCGAATTACTCACACAAGTTTATTTCTTAGACACCCAAGAAGTAGCACCTCCCCCAAGAAGAAACACTCATCCACTTACGGAAGAACTATACTCCTCATAAGAAAAATAACTTGTATCCGACTAACCTTCCAAAACCGAAGGAAGCCATTAGAAACGTGCCATGTGGCATTATATTGACCGGTCAACTTTGACTTTTAACTGACACATTTTAGTCAACCATTGACATGTCAACCCCAAAAGTCAAACCAATGCCACATTAGATAACGGTTAAATTTGGATAAGGACAAGTTTTTGGCAATGCTTAATTTCACTAAAGTGTTGCCAAAACTGCTTCACTTACATTCTTTCTTGCGACACATAAAAAAAATTCTGGCAACACTCTGAAAATCGTTACCATATCAACCAGTAGCCTTGTTTCTGGCAACACTTCTAAACGCATCGCAATAGATCAAAAAACCGTTGCCAAAACTGCTACATGAAGCATCACCACAGATCATGAAACACAAACGGTTGTCACAAAAACTAACCATCCTGACTTTTCATTTTGCGACGGACTTTCTGACGGAATCAGAATCCCTCACAGACGGTCATAAGAAACCAAGACCTGCCGCAAAAAACAGTTGTCGCAAACGAACCATCGCAACTTTTCATTCTGCAACGAATTTTGCAACGGATTTAGAATCCCTTGCAAACTGCAGAAAAACAAATTCAGATTTTAAATTGTTCCGAAAATGATTTCAGCCTCCGACCAGACCTCTCCTAAGGTTTTAAACGTCCCGAGTCCAATGGTTCATTATTTTTACCAAAAAAAAACAGAAACTCGTCATTTATCAAAAATAATGCAAAAAAGCAACCTTTTTCGGTGAAAACAACGTGAAAATACCCGAAATCGAACATAATCGATTCAAATGCGATTTTGAACGTTAACAAAATAATAACCATTTCTTCATAGATTCAAATGAATTTCATCCGGTGAAAAAACCGAAATTCAACAATCTATGAAAATATTTTGTTATCAAGCTGAATTTCTCCATAAAGATTAAACAATGAAACTTCATAAAATCTATGAACATTATTAATGAAAATCCGAGATTTCAGATTCAACTTAAAGTACATGTTGTTTCCAGAATATCAAAATATGTGATTGATAATAATAATAACCGAAATATCAATCACCGAATTGATTTCAAAATTTACTAACGAAGTCTTACCGAAGCATATTACTTGTAATTTAATCACTGCATATCATGATTGCAATAGGCAGGCAATTACATGTTCTCTAAACTGGTTTTTATATCCAAAAACCATACAATACAACGCCATTTGAAAAACTCAAATCTTTATTGATATGAACATAAAACCAATTCCAACTTTCCAATGATTGGAACACCGCATGGCAGAAGACAGAATTAGAAAATTCAATTCACAGAAAAAGAATGGAAATGGAAAGGGCCACCGCAAGAGAAGAGAAGCTAATCAATAATGCCCCATAATATCCATTTCTTAATTCATTAATTTCAAATAGAAGTATTACTAAAGAAGGATACTTAATCATTAACAATAACGAATTATCCTTAATAAAAAAAATACTCATATATTTCATGAATTGCACACAGATTCAAATAATTGCCAATTAATCACCGTTCACCGAATGTTGTACGATGAACAAAGATCGCAACTCAGAAGTCAATAATCAATATCCTCAATGAATCAAACATGATTCGATCGGATACTAATTGAAAGAAATTCCTAAATCCAAAATAACACAGGATCGATTCATGTTAATCCATCGAGAAACAAAACCGAAACGAAAGCATACCTTAATAAAAATTCTTAATTCATCAAGAATTTACTTTTCAATCTTTGTAGATTTGTCGTTCGGCATTTTCAGAATTTCAATCTTTGTTGGGTCTTATGAATAACTCAGGCTTCAAGCGAAAAAAAGATTCAATCTTTGTTGGGGAATTCCGGTAGAATGAAGCCTTGAATGTCTGTAAAAAACGTCTCTCAATCTTTGTTGAAGAAATCTGATAAAATGATGCATGGATAATCACTTTCAGATTGAATCTTATTTGGCGGTTCCACCAAATAGATCAATCGGATAAAATCAGAAATGACAAGAATTGAGAATGAATTTTTCGTTGTAAAAAAGTGAACCAAATTGTAACTAGATTGCTAAAAATGTTGCCAATGCCAGATATTTATAAGCCTGATATGAACAGTTGCAACTCTTCAGAACAGAAGTGTTGCGAAAAGACATGTCATTCGAGCAGCTGCAACAGTTCATAATAGAAGTGTTGCAAAAGGTAGCTCCCGGACCCTCGTAAGCTAAGTATCGTAATAGAACTCGAACAAGCGTGCACTCCGCACTCTCCTAACTTGTTCGATGAAATATTACGACTGCATTGGTCAACTAGTTGATCCAATTACACTAAAATACCAACATCTCGGATGGTGTGAATTGTTTCACACATATAAGAAGTAGCAATGCTCAAGTCTCAAATAATGTGGTATGTCTAATACACCCCACACGTCGGAATCCATTTAGAATGCGGAGCAAATATCAATGATAACCCAACAACATAACTAGTCTTTAACACCATGTGATCTTATTCACCAAAATGTATCTCAAAGGACCATATATAAAGAATAATAATGCTTAAGCCTACTAGATTTTCCAACAATATTAAATTACATTTAAAGTACGAATAATTTTATTCACATTTTTAAATGAAATGGTTACTTTATTAGTAATCAAATGATAAGCATTACAGCTAGCCTAATGAAGAAAGGCGAAATCAAAACTTGATAAAGTTGTCAATAAAAAAAATTTGGTCTGTACTTTTTGCTATATTGAAAATCTCCTTTTCTGTTAGATAACTAGTCATAGGAATATCTTGTAATATGTTAAAAATTTTGATTTTATTTGTGTTGGATTGGAATTATAAGAAATTATTGCTTTATTAGTTGGTGATTGATAAATAGAGTAAAGAATTCAACTCTACTCTTTGTGTCGAAGGATCCGTTCCATGAGCAAGAGTAGGTGTTGATTGACTCGTGTTGATTCCCATGCGTATAATTCAATGAGTCAGAGGGGGTGAATGACTCGCTTGAGTGAAATAGTAAACTTTTTGCTATTTAGATAGACTCCACTGAGAAGGTCACCTGACTGAGAGAAAACAATGAAAAACTTCAACTGTAAAGTAAGAACATAGAGATTTATACTAGTTCAGCAACATGTGTCTACCTCCTATCCCAAGAGAGTGTCTTGGCTTTAATTCACTAATGTCAACTCCTTTACCTATGCGAAGAAGCCTTTCACAAAGTTCCTAATTACAGAAAGTACCCTCTAAACTGTAATCGTTCACCCGCTGACTATAATACCCTTTTCTATCAGCAACTCACATAGTTCAACTAAGAATCTCGATTCAACTTATAAAAACGTTGATCTAGTTACAGAATATCAAATTTACAATTTAAATGATCTATTCTATTCTCTCTTTCTCAATGAAGCTGATTATGGCTGACTAATGCTTCAGTTGGTTGAATTTCTTTAATGTTGTGATTTTAACAAAGTCTCAGCTTAGTAGAAATTTCAGGTATATTCACCGAGTTCTAACTCATGCCTTCTTGCATCTTTTATAGTGGAATTCAAGAAAGCAGTCATTGAACTTGTCTTGACATCTTCTACAATTTGCCAGCTCAACTATCCACTCATTGCTTCTTCAAATCGACCCGTTGGGAGATAGAATCACACCATTATGAGATAGAAATCAATCCGTTGTGCGAGAAACTGCGCGCTTCTTGCTACGTGACATCTTCCCATTCCCTCTGGCACTCTGACGCATTTGCAAAAGCACGCGATGGCAGGAGAAACATGTTGCAAAGATCCGTTTTGACTTTTTCTTCTTGCAGCTTTTCTTCTAACAAGTTTTGTTGCGTAGCACTACTTGTTGTCGCCATTTAATTCCTTTTGACTTTTGTATGATGTGTAACTTTAATTTATGTAATAGGTGAGACAAATAAGAATATTTCATTTTTCTTTAAATAGAAAGGTCAGCGCACATGTGATATTCTATATAACTCAGCCACAAATATATATAATGAACTCAGCTGATAAAGCAATCTAAATAACATGGGCTGAGTGAACAGTACTTAGTCAGCAGACATAAGTAATTGATCAGCTCAAGTCTCACTGAGTTAAATCATAGAACTAAGTCAACTAAAATATTTAACTCTACCCATGAGTTAATAGACATAGCTAAAGAACTTAGTTGAACTGATCTAACATCATTACTGATTTAATTAACTCAAAATGAGCTAAATGACATGATCAAAACACCTAAGCACAATTGAATCAGCCACTGATTCAATCCAACATGTGTTGGGTTCAACAACTCGTAAACCTATAAACATAAACAAACTCTATATCACTAACAATCTAGCTAATTTAAAACAACCATCATAAATTAATCCAGCAAAGAATATAATTGAAATTATAAATTAATAATAATCGTATTTATACAAATGAAGTGAAGCTAAAACCATAACCGTCGTAGCCTTTCTCTCTAAACTCTTAATTCTTCAAAAAAAACCTCTTCTATTTTTCACAAGGAGGAATAAGCAAGCTATTAGGCTTTCTTCTTCCTCATCCCTGCCTTTGTTATAGTTTTACTTCTTTCTTGTTCCTTATCTTTTCTTGTTTCTTGTTTGAATAATCCGCATCAGGTATTTTTTTTATCTTTTACTATGTTATCATTTTCTTCAAACATGGATCTGCTGCTACACATCTCAATCTTGATAGTTTTATAACTGAGTTGGACTCCATCAGCCTTCAGACAAAGATACTTGTGAATTTTTCACATTTGATACACATAAACACGATCACTCTTCAACACGATTGCTCTAGATCTGCAAATCCGGTTAATGTTATGGTGCACGCAGGTATTTTCATGGTTGCGGATACTCGAGAATTTTAGTTGGTGGTTAATAAATTAGAGATTGCAACATTTATTTCTTGTTTTGGTTGTTTATGTTTGTCCTCTTGCTCTTGTAGCGAGTTTTTTATTATCTCCCATTATGGTGAGATTTTGTTTCTTTGATTATGAATAGATTGTTTTGTTTAATATATGTTCTTTTGCTCATGTATCAATCAAAATATACTTCATAGATCAATTTTTATGAAATATATCTTATTTATTAAAAAAAATATTAATCACGACCACATCAGTATCCATCCCTAAAATTACACATTTTCATCCTCATCTTTTGATCCAAGAAAGTGTCTCTCACACCATCACCTCGTCTTTTGATCCAAGAAAGTGTCTCTCACACCATCACGTAAACAAGAGAAAGTCCCAACACAAACTCTATCGTGAACAATTCAATCTGAGCTCATTTTCTTTTACATGGCAAAGATGTTGGCATCAACATTGCACATTTGTCAGCCCAAGAGAAGCAGTTTCAATTGTTTCTCGAGTGCCTGAGGACCCTATAGCTCGTGCCGCCATTGAGTTGTATGTTGGTCGTTTTGCCGTCTACACACTCCGAGCGGTATCCAAATTATACATGACATTTTTTATATGAGATTTTTATGTCGTAATGGGGAAATGCTGATAAAAAATACAATGTCAATCGCCGTTTAAACGGATTACAAGTTTTATATAGAGTTTGATGTTTCTCGAACAATTAAATTATAATTATAAAGTAGGTCACAAATCAATAATAACAATACTAATTTATCTATTAGTAATACATTTTTAACTCAGCTCTTAATAAGGTTAGATCATTTTAAAACAAACGTATGCATGGAGATATAGATTATTAATTTAAGAAATAATAAGTATAATTTGAAAATTAATGTTTATTATTAAATGAAATTACCAAAGTTTTAATTTTCAATATAAACTTGGCTACCGCGCACCAAGTTGTCTCTTATTGCTGATGACTTTTATTGTTATGCATTATATAAGATAAAATAAAATGATTATATAGTTTAATTTATTTAAGTTGAGTGAGCTAGTAAGATACTTTAAAAAATTTAAGGAAAAAATTAGATATTTTTATTAAGTTCACAATAACAGTAAAAAAATTATTAAAAATTCAGAGAAACACTAAATGTTTAGTGTCAAATTCACAGATTTAAGATGTATTTGGCCTTTATTCATAGAATGCAAAATTAATTTGCATACAGAGAATATTATTTTAGGAAATATATGAAAATAGTTGAAATTACCATATTGCCCCAAGCATTTTGTCATAAGCAGCAGACTCCTTATGGTCCACCAATGACCAAACGGCCCTTCAGTGAGCTCCTTAAGTAGCCTCATTTCTCATCTTTACCCATCACTTCAGATTTTTCAATTTCATCAAATTACAAGTTCTTTTGCTTCTACCCTAGCCTACTTTGGTAAGAACATCCTTTGATGAAAAAATGTTGGATTTTTTTTGTTTAATTTTTTCGCTATGATATGTTATATGATAAATCGAGATTTCCAGATATCTAAAAAAGTTATCGGTTCACTGAGACGTTGCGATTGAAGAAAGTTAATCAGTCTTGTAAACTTCTCAATCTTTCACGAGTTCAGGTAATCTTTGCTCCGATCATGCTGTATAAACATATTATCCTCTTTAAAAACGTATTGATTTATATCTCGTAAGATTTAAAACTAAAACAGAGCTCACTCAGGTATAGAAGCTGCCGATTTATCGAGGCGTTGCGATCGAGGAAAGTGCATCAATCTTATAACATTCACAATCTTTTCATAGATCTAGGTATTCTACATTCAGATCTATGAAACTTTTTATTATCTTAAAAATGTATTAATTTATGTTTGTGAAGATTTATAACTCAACCAGATCTCATTTAGGTGTATTAGAGAGTCGTCGACTTATTAAGGAGTTGTGACAAGAGAAAGTTAACAAGTTCTACAAAATTTACAATTGTTCACGAATTAAGGTAATCTTTGTTGCAATCTTTGTAACCTTTGCTCTGATCTTAATGTCGATACACTTTATTATTGTTGAAGATGTTTAACAAGATTTATCAATGAAATAATACCGATCTACAATTTAAATCGATGTTATAAGCAATGTTTTGAGAACATGTTTAGGCTGCGGGATTTTTCGGAACTTTTCGAAACGTTGTATGGATTTTAAGAGTCTAAGCGGTATTATGCAGTTGACCGATTTATATGGTCCCAAGACAGACTTAAGCAGGCCTAACAAACCTAGGCATACATTTTTTAGTAAAAATTTATTTTTAAAATAATATTTCGCTTGTATTTAAAAAACTAGCCTAGACGAGATTTTCAAAACATGACAGGATTTTAATTAAATTTATATTTTAAATATTAAAAAAGTAGAAAATACAAATTCGATAAGTCTGAATAGTCTTCGCCTAGGCCTATACATGTTTAATAGGCTGGGTTGGGCCGACAATAAATGCGCTATATCTGGCTCATCCCAGCCTGCATCAACAGTATACATAAGTCAGGCTAGGCTGGGGTAGACATGAATTTAAAACTATAATCTCAAGCCCAACCCAACCCGACTCATACCAATTATATATATACATATATTCTGATAATTAATAAATACGTATATAATTATACAGGGTGAAATTCAAAAACATATCATGTGGTTTAACTCGTTTTTAAAAAGAGGCTCAAAGAACTTTTAATTTCAAAATGGGGAATGTGGTTTCAGAAGTTAGCAAGGAAAAAAAAGTTGTACGTTAATGTCTTTTTTTAGTGTTACAAATGATATATTAGTAAATTCAACATTCCTGTAATTCAACCATATTGTTTATGAATTATATATTAATATTTGAATAAGTTTCAGAGATTTTTCATTTTATTGAGATTTTTTAAAATTATCATCATTTTTTAATTAAAAAATATTTACACTTCTAAAAAAATGTCAAAATTTATCATTGAAGTATATTATATTTTTATTAATCAACCTATAAAATTTCAGTTCAAAATGGACAAGATTATCCTCTATAGTGACATAATTTCAAATTGAGGTTTTTTTTTGTCACTTGTTTGCTAATTCTTGAAACCACAAACCTTGTTTTAAAATAAAAAAAATAATTTGATCCTCTTTTTAAAAATGAGTTAAACCACAAGTAGGGGTGTTCATCAATCGGTTCGATTGAATAACCGAACCAAATACACCAAAAACTGAATATATTAAAAAATAAAAACCTAAACCAAACCGAAGCAAAAAAGTAACAGAACCAAAAAATACATCCGGTGCAATTTATTTAACTGAATTATGTTAATTACTTATTTTCTTTTTTAAAATATTTTATTTTATTAAATAACTATCACTCGTCACTTTCATTATATAAATAATTAAACACATTATATCTTATAAAATTTTAATGAAATAACTTAATATAAAATGAAATGATTTAATAAATGATATAGCGATAAATAAAACATTAATAATGTTAATAAGAATTTATATATAGTTCATAAATAAAAAAATTCAATGTTAAAAAATATAAAATAATATTATATATCATTAATTTTTAAGAGATATTTAAATTAATCGGATTCGGCTATATCAATTATTTTACAATTAAAATGGAACCAACCAAATTAATCGGAAATCTATAAAATTCACAACTAAAAACCGAACCAAATAAATCGAATTCCATCAATTATTTTGGTTTGGTTCGATTTTTGAACACCCCTAACCACAAGGCATATTCTATGGTGAATGCAACTTTTACTTTGCCCTTCATAATTATTAGATTAGTGAAATGATTTTTTATCAATGTGATAATGATAAAGTAATAAAAAAAACACTAGAAGAACACTTTATATAACATATATATTTGGTCTTGATCGGGCGAACTTTGACTTTTATGTAAAATTCAAGCTCAACCCAACATATTTTCAGGCCTTCAAAGGCTTAGGCCTGACTAGACTTCTATTATAATTTATTTTCTCAATTATGTCAGTTGAGCAGGTCTACTTGGACTCCAAAGACACCAATTGCTAGATTATAGAATGAAGTCTCGCATAACATCTGCACGAAAATTATTACAGAAAATCAATTTTACTTTTATCGTAAAATAACGGCTAATACTACCCTAATAGTAGTAATTATATATAGTTTGATTTACCGCTATAAATAAAATTGTCGCTCACTGTTACTTATAATTTTCACCACTCACTCTACATCCGTACGCTTTATTTTATTTTTATTTTTATAATAATTTTTTCAGTTAATAAAGTAAATTAACGATGCATTATTTTGACAATTTTATGTATTATGATAAAAACAAATCAAACAACAATAGAAAAATAAAGCCATATTTTCAGTAATTTAAGATATGAACACAGTATTAAAACGTCATATAAACTTAGTGAATCAATGATTCCATATAAACAAATATATGAACAACTGAACATAAACACAACATCATCAACAATTAAACAAAATCAAAGATCAAAATGCAAACAAATATGAACATTTTATTTGTGTTTTAACTAGATTTTCTTTTCATGTTTCTGATTGTATCAGTTTCTTTTCCTGTTTCAGGCGTTTCTCTTCCATTCCATAAACCAAAAGATCAATGGCATATGAATTACGAAGAAGAAGAAACAATGGTGTCTCTGCAAGCTACGGCATTAGCGATGATGAAGGTGAAAGCAGGGAAAATGACCCTGATTACACCAGGAGAGGATCGCCATCTAGAAGACGGGCTAGAACCCGAAATCCAGCCGAAACTCCGAGGCAAAGGAGGAAACAATCTGCTGCTGCTGCTGCTGCTGCTCCATCACAACAAGAATGCAGCACATCTGGATCAAAACCTCCAGAAACCGAGGAAAATACAGTTCTTTCTTTGCTAATTAAAAGAGGCGAAATAAAAAATGGCGAAACTGTCATATGTGAAGTGAGTAGCCCCCCTAAGGAAGGTTTGATAAGACCTGAAGGGATCTTATGTAAATGTTGTGGCACTACAATGACAGTTAGTGCGTTCGAGGACCATGCTGGAAGTTTATCTGTCAAACCGTTTAAAAGCATCGTTGTAATACGAACGAATAGTTCGTTGTTTCAGCATTTCATGAAGATATGGAATAAGGGCGAAAAAGACAAAACTAGGCAGTTCAATCGGGTAACGCCTAAGTCCGGGTCCCACGATAATAGCGATGACACTTGCCAGATATGTGCAGATGGTGGGGACCTCATGTGCTGCGAACTGTGCCCCTCCACGGTCCATCTTGGATGCGTCGAAATGGAGGTGAATAATAATATAAGAGAAATATACAAATTGAATTGATTCATTTATTTTGACTTATAAGCAGTTTTATCGATGTTGAATTTCAGGCACTTCCCGAGGATGGATGGTATTGCTGTTACTGCAAGTGCAAATACTGCGGTACAGCGTGTGAGAATAAATTGGCATGTGTTCAATGTTCCAGAGCTTGTAAGTGAAATATCAGCACATGACAATTTCTCTCTTTTTTTCTGCAATTACTTGTATAATCTTACGGAAATTCATTTTTTTGTGTTACAACAGTCCACTGGAAATGTTTTGGAACAAATGAAGATCTAAATCTAAACAGTGATGCCATGGGATTATTTTGCAGCTCCAAGTGCAAAGAGGTATGTATACATATAATATTCTGGCTTTTGAAATCTCTATTTGTTAAACGATCAATGATAAACTGAACTTGAGGGTTTTGATTAAGGTTCCCGAGAAGATTCGGTGTATGGCAGGAACAAAGAATACACTGAAAGACGGATATACTTGGAGCTTGATCAGGAGAGTGGAGGCTGATGAGGTGGCAGATGACCACGAAAGAATGGAATGCAACAGTAAAGTTGTATTGGCTTTTGAGGTCCTAAATGAAAGTTTTGTAACCCTTGTAGATAACTATACAGGAATAAATATACTAGAAAGTGTGGTTAACAGTACAGGGTAAGTATCAAAATTTTATCAGAATGGTAAAATTGTAAAAAAAAGGTAAACAAAAACTTATCTGACACCTCCTCATTCTTATCTTTGCAGGTCAAACCTAGAAAGAGTAAATTTCAGTAGATTTTACACATTAATAGTAGAAAAAAATGATGCAGTAATTTCCGCTGCAACTTTGAGGTATGTAATCTACTAGTATTCTTTTTAATACGAAAGAGTGTGGAATAATAAGAAGCCTCGTTTCATGGTTTTGCAGGATACATGGCAAAGAGGTAGCAGAGATGCCTTATATTGCCACACAAAGTAAATATAGGCTAAAAGGCATATCGAGGATGATTTTCAACACTTTATATTGTGTAAGTATTGAACGAAATGGTTTTTTTGGTTCGGTTGGACTGTTGAATTAGTGATTAATATGGTGATTTGAAATTTCAGATACTCTCCGACATTGGAGTTAAAAATCTGGTCATCCCAGCCATTGAGGAGGTGGCTGATATGTGGAAGAAAAAGTACGGATTTGTTCCCATAGATAATGAGATGAAGAATAAGCTTATCAATTACAATACTCTCAATTTTCCCGGAACAATTCGACTGCAAAAGAACATTCCAAGATATATTTGACTAAAATGTAGTTCAGATGCATTTGTAACATTCTTTGAGCTATATGTATATATTTTTTGAGTCTACTGGCCTTGAACTAGTTTAGGCATACTTGCATAGAGGAGATTTTAGTGCGAAAAAACGAATCTCATCCTTAAAGTTTTGGTTACTAACAAATTCATCCTAATACTTCTATAAATCATGGCAGATTAAATAATCTCAAAGCTCAGTGTTGCCGGAGAAATTCACGAAATGACATTGAAGCTATGATTTATTGGATCTTTTCGATAAATCTTTTGTTTGGAATTGATGTTGTATAAATTAGCTCCCTAATGATCATACATGGCAACCGATGAATGATGAATGCCAATCCCAAGGAGACCAACCCCAAGAATACAGCCAACCAATCCATGAGCAAGATTCCCATAGATAACTCATCACAAACTGCCACACAAGTAACTAACTATTTAAGATTATTTATAAAGAATGAGCTATGGTTGAATTGCAATCTTAGTCAAAAATACAAAGAAACAAAGCAAATGAAAAAAAGGAAAAATGCATATGCCGTCGTAAGAATTTCGCAGTGAGATCACACAGAACTAAGATCTAGAAAGATTTAGCACGAAGCAGAAATAGCATTTTAAGTTTAAATGACAACAGAAATAACGATTGACAGACAGGTTTGCTTCAGTAAGTCAATACAATAAAGGGCAGCCGTAGTTGTTACGGGCGGGCGCTTGAGGCTCATAGTCCAGCACCTCGAAAGACCTCAGACAAGGTGCAGTCACTCAGTGCGCGCCTCCAGTGCCTAGGCGCGCCCTGGTTATCGCCTTACCTACGCCTAAGTGCGCCCGGCCAACTGTGGGCTATTTTTATGATGAATATAATTTATTTGGTGGATTTTATTTGAATCAAATGACTCCATAAATTAGAGATAAATATGTGAAGAAATATATATCTCCTAAAATTAAGAATTAGTTTAGGAAATACTACCAGATTCGAGACTTGATACTAGTTTAATACTCCATAATTAGGAAGTCAAACTTTAATATTGCATATATAAGATGACAAACAATCGTTTTAAGGTATAGCAATATTAATCATTAATCCTCATTTTCTTTCATTTGCGTCATTCAAGTCTAATATACTAGCAAACTAACTACAAATAAACAAAGTTACAGAGACAATTAAACAAGTAAAAACAGAAAAGTTTAAGTTATTTGCTTGTATCTCCTAAATACATTTGCTCTGATTTTAAATTTACCTTGTCTTTTAGACTTGCTTGTGTTATATTACCTTAGATTAATAGATTCTATTAGAGTTTCACATTGGAGTATTTTCATTTTAACAAATATTTTAGCTTATTTGCGCCTCGTGACACTTGGGAGCGTGCCTCGGTGTGCCTGACACCCTTGCGCCTTAGTGTGTGCCTTGCACGTCCGGTGAAAGGCTATACCCCGAGGGGTCAATTGTAGGCAACCGATCCTGACGAGCTAATTCCACTGTGAAAATACAATACCAAATATTTATAAGAATCCGTTACCTATATTGAATATGATGTGCTGCCTCCTGGACACATTTGGTATAGCAACCATCCCCTCGGGCTCCACAGTTACCAAAATGCTGATATTTCTGTAGAAAGGAGAAGAAAACAAATTAACCAAAATATAAAACTCTCAATGATCAAATGCCGCCCAATGGGAGCTAGTCAAAACCTGTTTGCTAGTCAGACTATCAGTCTTGAAAGTCAGTTTTTCGGTATTAAGCAATCTTTTGCTCCAGTTCATCCCCAAGCTTGAATTCTCTTTCATTAATTGGATAGAGAAGCTAGCAGGTATCTGTTAGCAACAGACGCAAATTAACGCTTCCAATCCAAACAAACCAAAAATTCGACACTCTAAAGACAGAATCACATACAGAAACTGGATACGATATCTTCACTTAATAAATATTCGATTTGAGCCCTCGCAATTCATACAGGCGAGAACCTGTTTGAAATGGAAGATTTTCCTTCCAGAGTTCTTTCCAACAGTCAACACTTTAGTGCCAATTCTGTGTAATGAATAATGATTAAGCAAGGGAAGTGTTCACCTTGAAATTGATACAGAGAATCCAAAAAGCTTATATCAATTTGAATGTGAGGTATACTGACATGTCTCCATAAACAAAACTCGACAAGTTCCAAGTGGAGCTGATAAAGTATAACACAAATAACCAATGAGAAAGCATGGTGATCCAACAAATCCCAATGCTTTAGCTTCAGCAAACCTAATCAATCGCATTTATGCAATTTAGTTAAAGCAAATCAACTGTAATTAACTTGAAAGAATGCAATTGAATCTCTATAAGCATAGCAGAAAATCATCTAATATTGTATTGAAAAGACCTAAATATTTAATAGGTTACTCGGAAAATAGAAACCGAGTATTTTGCTATTAACATACGTCTTTGTGGCTAACAAATCTAAGCCTAAACATGAAGGGGACAGTGAGATCTAACTAACCGAATGGAAGCCAACTATGACTCAGGCGCCGGACCCGCTGATCAACCGATCAATTTAGTTAAGCTGTTGATTTCGTCGTTTTTAGATCAAGCACCTCCAAACTGCTGTGGTTTTAAAATTTAATATACACCGCTATTCTACAAATATAAAGAAGTCGATGAGTGTCGAAGTTAAATGGATTTGGCTTCAGTTGAAGATGGATTAAGTTGTAAAGTTAAGATCCACGAAGTTATACTTGGCATTTAAACAAGTAAAAGCTGAAAATTTTAAGTTATTTGCTTGCTTGTTTCACCTGAATACTCTGGCTTTAATTCTAAATTTAGCTTAATTTTTTAGACTTGCTTGTGTTAAATCTGTTAGAGTTTCAAACTGAAGTTGTATTTTTATTTTAATAAATATTTTAGCTTATTTGTGCCTCAAGCCTTGCGCGTCTAACCCTCTTGCACCCGTAGCAACTATGAGGACAGCCCGATGTACAAAGTGTCCCGCATTCACACAAGTCCCGGGAAGGGCCGTACCTCAAGGGGTGAATTGTAGGCAACCAATCCCGACCAGCTAATTTCACTATGACAATAGTACAATGCAATAATCCAAATAATTATAAGAATTCCTTGCCTATGTTGAATATTATGTCCAGCCGCTGAGAAACATTTGGTATAGCGACAATCCCCTCGGGCTCCACAGTCACCGAAATGCAGGGATTTCTCTAAAAATGAAAAGGAAAAAAATTAAAAGCAAACATATGAAAGAAAATAATGGTTTATGAAATATGTAATCAGTTTGAAATGAAAAATTAAAAAAATAGAAGAAATTGCTGAAAGGATAAGAAGACGGTAAAATGAGAAGAAAAGGAAGAATTTTATTGAAAACTATAGTGATGGTACGGTGCAGCCGGTTAACCGGGCCAGATATGTGCAGGCAGATATTTTAGAAATATGGATACGACCCAACCCATTAGAAAACAGAGCTGGGTTTGAAAGAGAAAAAGTTCAAGCCCATTTCAGCCTCCTTTTATACCTTCTGAAACCCTAATCGGCAGTTCTTCACCCCTTTGCCACACCACAGTAGTCTGCTGCGCCTCTGAAAATGGTGAAATTTCTGAAGCCAAACAAGGCTGTGATCCTTCTGCAGGGCCGCTTCGCCGGCCGCAAGGCGGTGATCGTCAGAAACTTCGACGACGGAACTCGCGACCGTCCCTACGGACATTGCCTCGTCGCCGGAATTTCCAAGTACCCGGCCAAGGTGATTAAGAAAGATTCGGCGAAAAAGACGGCGAAGAAGTCACGCGTGAAAGCGTTCATTAAGATGGTGAACTACAACCATGTTATGCCCACTCGATACACTCTGGATGTGGATTTGAAGGATGTAGTTACTCCTGATGCATTAGTCGCCAAAGATAAGAAAGTCAATTCTGCTAAAGAGATCAAAAAGCGATTCGAGGAAAGGTTTAAGACTGGCAAGAACAGGTGGTTTTTCTCTAAACTCAGGTTTTGATTCGGGGAGAAAGAGCTGAATTTTGTTTTTTTCTGGTTTATGATTCTGTTAGGCTTTGTTTTGTTTGTTGAATTTCAACTGAATATGAAGGATATTAGCTTGTCAATTTTAGACCTATTGAATCAAATTATCGCTGTTTTCTTAGATCATTGATTTATTGCGTTATTCTGATTGCCGTCATGATTGATTCATACGCTAGAACTCCCAAGGATCTAAACCTTCTGATTAGCGTGAATTGTGTACTCAAATTCCTACTGTGATCAGCGTAATTTCTGCAATATGAATAGGTTTATATTCAATGGAGTATAATCCAAAACACTTCAGAAGTTAAAGCCCTGTTTGGTATATTATGGAATGGTCCTTGAAATGTTGAAGCAATTTCTTGTTGGTTGTTTATGACCTGGGTAGCACATTAACTTTTGGAGACTAATGTTTTCAATTCGGAAAACTGAAATCAGTTCTTGTCATATTTGGTGTTTCTTGGTGTCCTTTTCCGTGTAAATTTACGATTCAGTTCTTGTTTTCGTGCTGGAATCATGTTATTTAATTGGTTCCTTCAATTCGATTTTCCTTGCCGGAATCATGTTTTCTTTGAGAAGTGAGAACTTGTTTTACTTATCTGTCCCTTACAAATTCAAGTTTAGCATTTAGGTATTGGTTTCTCGTTTGAGTAAATTTTGTGCTTTAGTTTTTCCATTGCAGCAATGCTTCAATAGATCATATTTATCCAAATTGATACTTGAATATTCAGAAATGTCATTCGTTTGGACTTCAAATCACACAAGTTCAGCTCCGCATAAGTATAAATTTACTGAAATAAGTTCAGTCTAGATCAGTTCATCTAAACTTACACTGAAATAAGTTCAGTTCAGTTTAGTCCATCTCGTAAGTTCAAGACAACAGGGCCATATCACTGAATGTTACTCAATTTTCTGCCTGTATTTTACAGTCATTAGGGCTGCTTGTAAGTGTCACAAGTTTGACAAACTATTTTACCAAAATTAACAGACTCAGTTTAGTGTTACTTATGTTAACTTGGGTTTTAAGGCTCGAAGTCTAATAGATTGGTATAATTATGAAGACTTTATTAGCTATATTTATACGTGTGTATGAAATGTGTTCAGCTTTTATGCCTTCCATGATTCTTTTCCTTGTGATTTACAATGCATTGGTACTTGCTTATTATAATGTTTCATTTTCATTTCAGAAATCTAATATCGTGTTATTTTTTGCCTTCACCACCGTCCATTTGTGCTTCTATTTATGTTTCTGTGTTACTTCTCCAAATAACGAAAATTCTTTTTTATGGGTATAAAAATATTATGAATTAAGCATATAAATTTTACATTCCTCAGATTTTCTTTCACATGGTCTTTGTAATGCTTAAGCTTCACGAGTTTGCTGCCTCGGTTTCAAAAATTAGTCACTCTACACACTTTTCTTTTACTCCTTTTACTTGTCATTCTCTATTTTCAATGTAAGTTTTTACTTCTTTCTTTCTCCCTATTATACCCTTATTAATTGTAGCTTAGTCCCAATACACACATTACTCAATTAATGCTAATTTAAGGATAAACAAGTAATTTTATACCCTCCATTAATTGCTTCTTAAAATTTGTAAATTTCTCTAAAAGAGGTTAAATTATGAAATTGTTATTTCCTTAAGTAAACTCACAAAAATTTAGCCTAATCTACAAATTTCCATCATGACAATAAATTGATAGAAAAACATATGATAACTGATTGAAAGACATTAGGGTCTGGGTTGGTCTTTTTAGATAATGGTATCTGTGAATTTTTTTTTTTAAATTGGGTATGCGGTTTTAAAGGTTAACAAATAATGGAAAACACAAGTCTGCTTTTGAAAATTAGCTTTTTTTATTGATGTTATACTGATTATTTTAATAAATTCAACATTCTTGTGTTTTAACTATATTATTTAAGAATTATATATTAAGATTTGAGTACCTTTCAGAAATTTTTCACTTTGTTGTGCTTTTCTAAAGTTATTATTAATTTTTAATTTAAAAAATAATTGTAATTCTCACATATTTCTAAAATTTATCATTAGGTATAATATATTTTTGTTAACTAAATTGTAAAATTTTACCTCAAAATGGACAAAATAACCCTTCAAAATATGGTTTTAAAATTTTTAAATTTTTTTATTAACTTTGAAAACTACAACCGCCTTTTAAAATAAAAAAAATTTATTAAAGCATTTTAATAAATTAATCAAATCACATGTTTTTAAAATTCACGGAATGATATTATCCAATGTTGAAACCTTTAGCTGTCTGGTGAACTAAAAGCAACACGATGCAATGAGTTTAGTTAGTTTAAACTATTAAAGCCCAGCCCAGACTTGAGGATTCCTGGGGCCCAGTGTGGAGCTAGCATATTGATTTGAAAATTTTCAAAATAATAAGGTAAACCAAATGATATAAAATAAAGGGTTAACTTTAAAAAAGTACCTTGTGGTTTCACTTATTTGTAAAAGAGGGTCTGAATAAATTTTTTTGTAAAATGGAGTCTGTGGTTTCAAAAACTTCGCAAAAAGGGACGTATGGGTTCGGAATAGTATTATCACATTGAATATTTTAAACAATTTAACATTCTAATAATTTAATCTTATTATTTAAAAAATATACGTCATGATTTGAGTAATTGTTGGAGATTTTTTTATAATTTTTTAAAGTTTATTATCCTAATTTAATGAAAAAAAATATTTGCACTATTAAAAAATTTCAAAAATTTTCAACGATGTGTATTGTATATTTAATAACCATCCTACAAAACTTTAGATAAAAACGAATAAGATTACCCATTTTTATGATATAATTTAATATTGAAGATCCTTTATTTGCAAACTTTTTGAAACCACAGATCTCATTTTGCAAAAAAGATTCCTCAGACCCCCCTTTTGCAAATGAGTGAAACCACAAGGTACTTTTTTTAAGTTAACCCTAAAATAAAAGGAAATATGCATAACAATAGTATGCTATCCAGTTATATATGATATATATGATAATAGAAATAATTTAAAATTATGTATGAAATTGAGAATAATGAAATGAAATATAGTTGATGAAGCTACTTAAGAAATCGAATATTATACTAATTGATCCAATTATAAACAAATGGTGCATGCACATGATGAAAATGCAATTAATTAATTTCAAGCAATGGAATATATTTGTATGATAAATATTTTTAGTTTTCAGTATTAAATCAAAATTTTTAGAATAACTGCTCTGTCCATGACCGAATCAATCATATCAATGGATCCGATCCGATTTGTCTAATTTATCCTAAATTAATGGAGGTTAACGAGGACCTAAATGAAAAACTTGTTTACATAAGAACCAAATGGAATATTGTTATCGTTTTTTTTCTATAAATTTGTTCATTCAAGACTAAATTAGTTTGATGGAAAATTCGTTTTTCCCTATTTCATACTCAGACGTTCTTAAATCCGTTTTCAATCTAAATTCTCTTGATCTTCTTCATTTTCTGTACAACTTATGGAAAACTAATTGTTATCCACTATATTGTCATACAATCATATGACTTTCCATTCAGTTTATGGAAAAAAAATATGAATTCAGATCCATTCTATATTTTGATTTCCAGCAATGATATTGAATGAAATTCTAAGTTCTAAATCATAAACACTATGCCTCAAAATTGTGTATCCTTAGACCTTAATCTATATATTTAATTCTAAATAAAAGATGTAATTTTTTAATATCACGTGTCAATAGTTTAATTTGTTCCCTGCATAAATACTGTTCTTCACTTTCTTTGTTTGTCTGTGAATATATTAATGCAATCTCTTGGCATAGTTTTAATCTAAGTTTGTGATGTGAAGAGCTAGTCTGTACTTATATCCATTGGAGTTTCCTAATGAATTTTGAATCTTTTATTATTTTGATAAGGACAACAACATTACCTTTACTTAGACATACCTTTTCCTAATATCCTTTTCCTTTTTCTTTGAAACATAAAGTGGAAGTATATAAAAAGACAACTAGAATTATGCATATTTAAATGCATTGGTGTTTTTTTTTTACACTTTATGCATTGGTATTGAAATAATGCGGTTTTTGCATGTTTCTAAAGATTTTATAACAAGCTTCAGTTTTCATCACAAAAAAAATGTGTGGTGTTTCTTCTATGTTTAGTGGAAACATTTATATAAAGTCTAGTTCATATGAAATCCGTCTGAATTTTACATTTTTATCTGATCGTCCCCATAAACTTTCACTTGTATTAACCTTATAAATTGACACAAATGCACTAGATTGCCGCCTGAATATATATCACGTGTCAACTTTTAATTAGTTTAATTTTTCAAAGATTTCATTCTCCTAATTTTTTTGTATCTAACCAGAAGCTGATAAGTGGTAATCAAGCGGCATTCTGATGTATTTTTTTCAAGTTCAGAGAACTATGAGAAACAAATGAAAGTTCAAACATACGGTCCGTAAAAAAGTGTCAAAGCTGTTTGAAATGATTTAGACTTTATATATCATTGAATCACCTTTCTTGTAGCTTACGTGAGCATCCCAACAATGTTTAAAAATAAAAGTACTAGAATTAAAGTAAGGTACCAGTACTGAAGGTAAGATGCTTTAGAACAGGCTCATACAATACACTGCACCCGAATTTTCATGTGTTGAGCAGCTTAATTTCTCAGGAGCCGATTCTTCTAATCTTCGAGAAATCCATGTCTAACATGTAAATGTTATAACATAAATTTTAACAGTTTATATATAATTCTCAGTAACGATTTTAATTAACTTGTTTTTATTTTGCTATTAACAATAGACAAAAAATTCAACGGTCATACTTTATTTTCCTTTATTAAAGACAACATAGTTTAATAATTAAGATTGAATTCATGACCTTCCGAGAATTAAGTTCAAATTTACACTTAAATTTACTTTAAACTTTAAAATTACAATCGTAAAAAATCATAGTAATTAATAACAAAATAAAATTTTAAAAATTTATTATTTAGGTAAATAATATTACAATCTAAAATATATATTTAAAGTAAAAGAAATAAAAAAAATTAAAGTGATAAATAGTACAACTTTAAATTTAAGGTGATACTATTCACTTAATAGAAATGAGACATTTTTACTCTAAAAAATAAAGTTTGAAGCAGAGTTAGAGATGCATTTCATAATAATTTCCAACATAAAAAAATGAAGTGCGGAAATCATATATGAAATCACGTTCAAGCTTCCCTCGAAAGTAACTTTTCCATAAATGTAAAAAATTGATGACATGTAGTTATATGCCAATCCAATTGAACAGATCGCACATAATTTCATTAACTAGGTTTTGAAATTGTATTGATCTTATTAGTCGGACAAATTGTTTTTAACAAAATTGAAAATATGAAATTAAACTCTTATTAATAAACTCTTGTTTTCATGATTTCTTATAGATTTTTCGACATGAAATTTTTTTCTCATGTAGTTGAATTTTGATTTAACAATTTTTCATTGTTAGTACGGTTTCAGATCTAGCAGTAGGATAAACTTAAAAAACATGCTCTGTTGTTTGGCCGTTTTGTAAAAAGGTCATTGTGAAATTTTTTGTTTTAAATGAGTGCATGTGGTTTCTAAAGTTAGCAAAAACATGTTTCTTAAAATTTTGAAACCACATTTGGAAGGGTGATCTTGTCCATTTTGAAATAAAATTTTGCAGCTTTGTTTATAAAATACAATACACCTTAGTGATAAATTTTAAAAAAAATTTAGTGGTACAAATATTTATATTAATTAAAAATTGACAATGATTTTAAAAAATCAAAATAAAATGAAAAATTTTCAAAACTTACTCAAATCTTAATAAATAGTAATTCACAAATAATATAGTTGAAATATAGGAATGTTGAATATATTGAAATAACTGGAGTATCATTAACAAAATAAACTAATTTCAAAAAACATACCTTGTGGTTAACATATTTTTGCTAACTTTTAAAATCACAAGCACCAATTTAAAAAAAATTCCGTAATAATCTTTTTACAAAACAATTAAACCACACTACAAGTTTTTAAACTTTACATTTTTTTAGTTATTCACAATTCTATTTATAAAAAGTTTATTTTGCTTATTTGTTTAGTCAATTTAATGACCGTTCACTAGTCATACGTAATCTTATCATTTTGTCAAAGGCTATACATAAAACTTGAGCAAATAAATACTAGTTTCAAATATTTGATTTATTTTCGGAAGCCATTTTTTATTTTACCAATATTATCCTATTTAATATAGAAAATATCCTACATTAATTGCATTTTTAAAAATTTGGTTATGCATAGGTCAACTTAGTTGTGAAGCACATATGTATGAGTGAGTACTGTATATATGATGCAAAATAATTTCTACGTTGAAAAGTAAGACAAATGAAATTCCATTCAGGATTTGTTATGTAATGAGGTTTCCACACTTAGCTACTTGTTCGCGTGTGATCTAAGATTTTTAGGAAAAAAATCTTTCGTCCCCTTTTTTTTTTATCTCTTTAGTTATTTTTTATTTAATGTTGATATATAGGTCATGTATAGGTGAGAGAAAAAAAAATATGAAAAATAAAAATACATGTAAGAAAAAGATATCAAGTGTCACATACTAAGTGGAGTGACACCCAAAGGGACAAAAAAATGAGGACAGCAGATTTTTTTCAAATTTTTAGGAAAAAAAATCTGCTATCTTTTTTTATCTCCTTTATCCTTCACTTAATATTTAACACATAGGCTATGTATAGGTGAGAAAAAAAAAATAAAAAAAATAAAAATATATAAAAAATAAAGATACCAAATATCGAATACTAAATAAAAAAATATTTAAGAGAACACAAAAAAAAAGAGGGCAATAAATATTTTTTATTTTTAGACCCCTTATTTCGGTGTTGAATAAATTAAATATTATCTACAGAATTTAATATTTGAAAGGGAGACATCTTTTATGAGAATACTTTTGATGTACCGTGTGATATTACCAAATGTGAAATGCATGGATAGCTTTTTTTTATACTAAATACAATTATTAGCGAGTTCATAACATTAAGTACTTTCCTCTTCATAGGCCCGTTCTGATATTTCAAGGGCTATAAATAAAATAAAAAATTAGTACCCTTTTATTAAAGTTTTTTTTACGTAAAAATTAATATATTTTAATAAATATTAAATAAAAAATATATATTTTATTTTTTATTTTAATCAATAATATAACCCATTTCCATTAGGTTAATTTAAAAAGTTTTTTAAGCTTATATATATATTGAAAAAATTGGGCCTCTTTTATCCTAGTGTAAGAATATTTTTTCATAATCTATGTGGCCCACATGCATAAATAAATAATCAAATTAAATATATACAATGATATCGCATGATGGATTGCTAACCGAAGGTTGTTTAAATTAGTAAGGATTGGCGACCCTTTTCACACTATTGAATTAGATAATATAAAATGTTGTTTTTATCTTTTTCGCTAAGAAAAATAAAAGGTAAAAAACAGTTATTTTAGTTTTAATTAACATTAAAATGCTTATGGAGTTAATTAAAAAGATATATGATAGTTTTCCTATTAATTAATGTTAATGGCATACGTACAGTGAATAGTAACTCTGTTTTTTCTTCTTTTAATTTTTCTATAAAGAGAGCATCACAGATATAGAAAAGCTCATCACCTGCTCCATCCAAACTATTGTCATCAAAGATAGTAGGAAATCAAATCAGTCCTCTTAAAAATAACATCAATTAAAATTTAATTAAAAGATGCATTGCTCCAATTCCTTAATCTCTTATCATCAAGAGGTCAATTGCGAAAAGTGGAGAAGAAAGAATGAGTGAATTTCTTTGTTACGGTTCAATACATATTAAGATACACTTTCACTTAATCATTAATTTACTATATTATCAATCAATTCTAGACAAGTTGATATTTAGATTTTATTCCAATTTAATTTTATGACTTATAATTGATATAGATATCATTATCAAAATCGTTACAGAATTCTAAAATTACTTACACATAGACCCTAAGCCATCACACCTTTAATCTATACTCAGGATCGCCCGGCCTCCCACCAAATTAAAGAATATTATTGTCAAACCATTCTAACACTTGCTTCTACTCCAAGAAACATACTTTGCTCCTACAATAGCTTGTTTTTTCCTCTTCCCATCGTTGACTTTTTTATATGTAAAGAAATTTTGAAAAATGGAATACAAAGTATAATTATAATCGAAAAAGTAATAAAAAGAATCAATTAATGTGTCTCTCAAGGGAGTTTTTTATAGCAGCTTGTCAAAAATGAGAATTTTATTCTCGCTGTTCAAAAAAAGGCACTAAAATGAACTATTAATGTGCCTTCGAGGAAATGATAAAACAAAAAAATGTATAACAGCTATATAAAAAAAGAAATTTGAACAAGAACCATAGTATTTGAGCCCATTGCCAAATTTTGACTTGTATTATTATTATTTAATTTGTCATCATATCTTATGTTTCTAGCCGGACAAAGAAATTATGTTCGTTAATTACCTTCAACGAAATTAATTAATTAATCAGAACATTGACAACAGAGGTACGCACTATTCAGATTAGGTGAACTCATTAACCTTACATAGTAATTACAACATCGCTTTCACACTCGACAATTTATTAAAAATATATTCAGTTTATTAATTATTGAAAATAAATAATAAAACTATTATTTTATAGTTATCACGTTAATTGTGATAATTAAAAAAAATTCATAAAAAAGAAAATGTATGTATAAGGATTCTTAAAATTATTAGAGTTGACATAGCTTGTTAGTTTTAATTTGAATTTTTCCTTAGTAATTAGCATGAGAAAACTTTGTGGAACTCAGGTGCTAGGCTTAAATCTATAGATGATTATATATTATATGTATGTAATAACGAGTCTTATCATTACAATTAAACCGGTTAACGATAAATACTCATTACACACCACTTGTATATTATTTGTGGTGTCATTTATTTACAATGTGTAATCTGTGGTACTTTTTCAAATTGAATTAGACCTCCTTTAAATGTGAATAGCCAAGCATTTATGCCCTTTAGCCTAAGGCTACTAATGAGTTCAGTCTTTTTGCTCTAGTCTTCAAATAGTTATATGGGCCTATGTGTTGCTGAAGCTCATGTTGGACTTAAGTTTGTATTTTGTTCTTTTTTAAATATATTAAAATTATAAATTCAATTAAAATGTAAATTATATAAAATGATCATAGATATTTAAGATAAAAATTTTGAAAATATAAGATTTTAATTAATTCTTAGATGATAAAAAATGAATTACAAATATAAAATACATTGTAAGTACTTATTTTTATTTTATACTAGTGTAGTACCTCGTGCGATGTACGGATAGGTCATTTGTAATCAGTATATCAATGAATAAATTTATTTTTTAATATATATATGTATATATATATATATACATATATAATAAAAATAAAAATAGAAAATATTAAAGCTAAAAATATATTATATTGTGTGTCAAATTAAATCGCAGAAAAAAGGGTCACATTAATTATTAAATAGGATTATAACCAATAGAATAGAATTAAATAAAATCAAGAACAAGTTAAATTTAAAAAAAATATATTTAAGAGATATATTAGTTGATAGGTATACTTAATGGATAATTATGAAATTCGAATTCACTTTATCAAATAAGTAAAAATATTCCATTATTATCCATAAGAAGAAGTAAATACTATTATAAAATTCAAATTTATTCTTAAAAAAGATTATAATTTATAATTTAATGAAGTTATCTTGTGATTCCATGTCAAATATTTGATGAGAAAAAATAGTAACATTGATTCTCAAATTTAATTTGTTCTGATTTTATTAAATATTTATTGAAATAGTAATGGGATTTTTTTTAATTATTTCACTTTATCAAATAATTTAAAATATTCCATTATTATCCATAAGAAGTAAAAACTATTATAAATTCAATTTTTTTTCTTAAATAAGCTTATAATCAATCAATCGGTAATGATTTTTTTCACTGTGAAGAAAATAATATAAGAATTACAAAATTTGCAAAAAAAAATTGGAAAGGTAGAAATAAGAAAAATTAACACATGCTTGAAATGAAACAATCCAATAATAAAAAATAAATAATACATAACACCAAATAACTGTTCTGCCAACCTTGACAATATTTCAACAAATATTAATCTTTCTTTAAAAACAGATACATATCAATTATTTCTCTCTTTCTTAATCCTCGTATGTTTTGCTAGATTACTCAAAAGTTGTGTATTATCTTCATCTATCAATATCGACGGTGTCAGAGTTTCATTTCTTATCTCTACAAGTGTGACGGAAGAATTGACTTCATTTTATGATAACGAATCATTCCAAACAAAAATATATAAATAAATAAAAGAAATAATTCAAATCATAGTAGATAATGAATCATTTGTACTTATAATATAAATGTTAAAATTACTTGAAATTTTCATTTGCATTTAGGAATCGATCAACATCAAAATCTAGATCATATTATAAAAAATTATAGTTGGACTCTATTGCATAAGAACCAAAAAAATAAAAAAACTCATTACCTCTGTATTCTCGAGCACATATCAACTGCATAACAACGGTAATTCGTTCATTATTAGATGAATTCAAATGATATCATATTTGTTCTATAAATTAACCCTAAAACGTTGATATTCTATTTATGCCTGCATTTTGATTTCACTTTTAATATAATAAATTCTTATAAGAAAAACTCATAAATATAATAAAACATAAATACGTACTAATTATTAATATGGTTATAAAACAAAACAAATTTAATAATAAAATTAAAATATTTCTTTTCAAAGGTATAGGGGCAAAGAAGTCCTAATGAGATCATATTTGTCCGTGTATTTGTCCAAAAATCCATGTATTTGATATAGAAGCCTTTTAGGACTTCCTAGGACTTTGCTCAGCACCACGACTGACAATTTTACCAATTATATTTGTCAAAAAAATCTGTATATTTAATTAATAGTTTTTTTTACTGAATTAATTAATAGTTACAAAAACTAATTAATTAATTAAATAAATAAATATCTAAGCTTGGTTTTTCTCTATCCACTATGGGAGCACCAATCTTGTCCTCTGTCTAAATGGGAGTGTTAATCTCATCAGGATGCCCATCTTAAAGTGCTTTCCAATCTCCACCTCGCATCAAACAAATAAATATATCATCTAGAAGCATAATGGAGATTATAAATAAGTTATAGGAAACTGAAAACCGTTAAGATGAATCATGCAGAGCACTGTCCTTAAAGGATGCTTCCAATTGCTTTCAAGATTAAATAGTTTCTTCTACCGATAGCAAAAGGGGAGAAAAAGAAATTTGTAATCAGATTACATAAGTAAAAATAAAGTGAAAGAAACGGTACATATGAAACACAAATAGAAAGGCCCTTTTTATAATGAAATGAAATAACTATAGGAGGATAAATTAAGGCTGTTATTAATTATGAAATAAAATATGAAAATTAAGTTTGAAAGATTTTAATAATAACCAATTTTAAACATCATTATTATATAAACAAATAAAAGTAAACGGATATTATATTGTAAAACTGTTATAGTAATCAATAATTATTTGATCTTTAAAATAATATTTCAAACGAACATATATGAAGAAAATTCATCAAAATAATAAACATTTCACTTATAATATAATAAATTCGTACAAGGGAAACTCATAAATATAATAAATTATAATATAAATACGTACTAATTATTAATATGGTAATAAAATAAAATATATTTAATAATAAAATAAAAATATTTTTTTAATGTATAAAGACAAAGAAGTTATTTAGGACTTTTTTGCTTTTATATATATATATATATATATTATAAAATTCCTAAATAATAAAAAAAATCATACCAAATAAAAAAAATTTACATTGAATTTATAATTTTAATAAATAAAAAAATCTGATTAACCTCTATCTAGATTTTGATTAATTTTGTTTAGGCTCTAAAAGGCCCAAGTAAGAACATGGTCATGTTGGCTAGCAGGTAGAAATCAAATAAGATTGAGATTTCAACGTTTTAGTACAATAAGTTTTCTCCATTTACACGTATCATCCAAATGAAATTAACATGGACTTCAACTACACTATAAATAGGCAATGATGACAACACAGCTAAGTAATAATGGAGCGATTTGAGGTGTTTGACCCCATATCTAAACAGTAAAATAGCCTAATAATTGATCGACGTCATATTTAAACCTGTTAATAAGCTGATAATATTAATATTAATATTAGCATATTAATATTAACATTAGGTATACTTTATTTAATTATTTTTTTATTTTTTTATTATTTAATTAAAATAATCACTATTAATTTTATGATGAAAAAATATAAAATAATAGGTATTAGTTAGGATAAAATAGATAAAAAAATAAAAGGATTAAAAACTGTATAGAAATAATATAAAATTGAAAAGCCTATAGTTATTTTTGTTGGTGAGGTTTTGACCTTTTTATTGTTTTTTAATTCTTAATTTCTTGAAAGTTGTAAAGGCTTGTAAATTAGTGATTTTAAACCATAAAGGAGGTCGGTGATAGCGACGCTACAAAGAAAAGGCTGGTTTGGTTGCCGTCCAGGGCAGTGATCCAATCCATTACATGATTAGCTTATTTCATTTTTCCCATCACCTAATCCCGTTAATTTACATAACATTTATTGATGGAAAAAAATGAAACATGTTTATTACATCATAATTGGATTACGTACTAATCAAACTATAACTCCTTGTTGATATAATTTAATTAACATCACATCTTATTTCTAGACAGAATGATCCGTTTTAGCCTTATTAGAGTAAATTTAATCATATTTTTTATTTTTTAAATTCTATTTTATCAGATGTGTTTGCTCCACGTATTTTTCTTATTTTTATTCCGTATATTATATTTTATAAAAATAATAATATTTTTATATAATTTTATTTTAATTAATTAATAAAATAATTAAAAAATAAATAATGAAAATAAATGATAATTTAATATTCATCCTGTATATAGAAAATCTTATTTTAGAGATATATCATATTAGGAATAATTGAATTTAATCATTTCTTATATTCATTCCCTATTTTTCCTAAAATAGAGAATTATTGAACTTGCTTTTAGGATTGTTTGGGGCCATATGAAGGTATGGCAACTTCAAATCTACGAGATTATGATTCAAATTATTCTTACTCTCACATCTTAATGTTTTACTGACTTGAGCGTGGAGAAATTTTAATTTGCAGGTTTCTCAGCCAATCTACTTCAAGACAAACGATTTCGACCAGTAAATTATTTTCGTAATTTATTACCAACTTGATTGATTTTCACTGATTATAAAAAAAAATGTATAATTTTAGCACCCACGAATTTAGTCAAACAGTGACCTTGTAACCGAAATCGTCTAAATTTCTAAATTATTCAACTCACTAAGCCTCACTCTCTAAATTTGCATAGCATCATCATATTTAATATATAGCCGCAAAAGATTTTCAATTAATTATATGATCTCTTTATAAATTATCAAATCAGTTCGTACTCGTGACGCTTCTTTTATAAATGTTTTTAATATATGTTGTTAAAGTACTCTTTCTATATAGTGGACGAATAAATAAAGAAAAATAACTTTTGTAAATTTTTGTTTATATGCACTGAACTTTCAAATTTTGAATCTATCACATTGAGGCAGTTAGTATTTAGGTAACCATAGAGGACACAGAGCTACGCAAATTGGAACTAAAAAGGGATCAAATTGTGTACTTTTTTTGCGTGCCCAAATTGAAGAATTTGAATTTGTATACCAAAGTTCAGATCAGGGTGGGGTTGAATTTTGGAATCAGCCGGAATTTATGGACTCGTATTCATTTTTTAGGGTTTGAATCATATAATTTAGACTCATTGAATTTGAGCCAAATCTGAATTTAACAAAAAAAATATAAATTTCGTATCGGATTTTTTTAAATAAGATTCGGGTCCAGATCCGGATTCGTTTTTATATATATAATTATTTATTTCTATTTATATTTATATATATAATAGTGACATATAATTCCTCTAATGTGCGCGCGCTCCCCCACACACACATATATATATATATATATATATATATATATATTTACTTCCATTCAACTTTGTATCGATTATCACCGATTCTATATTTGAATTTGGACGAATATTAATTGCATTATATTTATTTTAAATTTTGAACCTTAAAATTACATGTTAAACTCTTCTTTTGTTATAAACTAAGATAATGATTTTAAAAACAATTCTTCTATTGGTTATTGATATTTTCATGTATTTTGTTTATTTGATTTTGTTGTTTAGATCCATTTTGGACCCGAATCCGTGAGATTCACTGGATATGGACACGGGGTCAAATTTTATAGATCCAATGAATCTGAATATAATATGAATCTTATATATGAAAAATGATATGGATCTAAATTTATATAGATTCAGTTCAAATCCGACCCGCACTCATCCCTATTTCAAATTGTATCACGCTATATTAAATAATAATCATATATCCACGACTTTTGCAGATCAATTATAGATGATTTCTGGGATTTTACCTTTGTAGGAAATATCTGGGAGAGAGGGAATGAAAATTCTATCAACTGAAATAATTCATTCCTGATAACCAAATTCGAGATATAAAATAGTAAAATATCTTGTTTGGTTCTTACAAAAATAAGTTCATTCAATAAAGTCCTTACATAATTTTCTTTAAGGTCGTTGACTTATTTCATTCACAATTTAGCCTAATTAAACAATGGGATGAGATTCTTTAATTTGACCCGATGAGTCGATCAAGGGTACATCGATTAGTTCAAACACTAAGTTTCAAACTCCTTCAAAAATTTTAGTTGCCTCTCTTTCATCTTCACTCCCTTTTAAAAAAAAATTTCCAAATAAGAATAAGCTTTTTGAGCATTCTTCTTCCTCTCTGTATACTGTTTCTTTGTTTTTTTATCCTTTCTCATTTTTTTGTTTCTTGTAAAAATATCTAGCTCTATTATTTCATTGAACTCCCACTATCTGATCGTTTTCTTCCGTTATGGCCATTGTTATAAAACATAACTTTAATAGTTTTATTGTTGAGTTGAGCATCATTTGTTTCTAATTAAAAATACATTTGTTGAGGTTGGGACTACTATATATCAATATAAGGAGCATTTAAGTGCTCATAGTCAAGCAATGTAAGATTTCAACACACCTCTCTCACGCCCAAATCTCAATGAGCATGAATCATCATCAGGTGTCTCTGTCATCGAATTAGCCTAACAACATTGCACATCTGGCTCTAATACCATATAAGCATTCATATATGACTTCAAAAGGTATCCATTGAGGTTAGGATTACTTCATCAATATATAAAGCATTCTTGCTTATAGCCAAGTAATGGGGATTCCAACAAATCTTTTATCTACGGTACCAAAATCTTTTTCTCCTGAGTAAGATCAGTTCATATTTATCTACCGATGAATTGGTACTTATAGACATTGTCTCCTTTTATGGTTCGAAAAGAGTATTATATGTCACTGATAAAGGCTTTACCTAGTGGTTGAGCCTTGAAGCTGTGATCCTAAATGCTTCGAGTCCACATACGGGAGTGAAGGAATGTGGTTTTTTTTTGTTATTATTGTAAGTCTAATGAGGCAAATTTTTTTTAAAGGAAAGAGTATTATATGTCACCAATAAACTGTAATAATTCGTTTAAATTACAAAAATAATTTTATGGAAATAAAAATAATGCGCTTGTAATAAATTTTTATGTCTTTCGTAAGTGGACGATTTATTGGTAAAAAAGTGATTCTTGTGATACTTATCTCGGTCGTATTCTCTCTAAAAAAGAGTGACTCTTGTGATACCTATCCCGTTGGAATTTTCTCTACCACTATTGGAGTCCCTATTGGTAACCATGATCCAAAATACAATGTGAAAAATTGAAATATTATACACTAATTAAACAATAATATAAGAGCTATGAGGGCTTTAGCTGTTAGCTTAATCTTTGTATTAAACGATTCTGTGATTTAGTAACAGAGCATAAGATCTTGTAGTGTTCGAAAACAAACAAGATCGAAGAGTAGTATAATATAGATTGTGCTTTAATACAAGTCAAGTAGTTTTATTTAGATGAGTTCAACCAACTCACTCAGTTTATCAAGCTCAGCACTTTTGAAGCCCGCAAACTCTCAACTCGGTATCAGAGCTAATAAATGCCTGACATCCAGAATCTAGGGTCTATATTTAAAGTCCTGAACTAGTTTGGGCTAGCTGTGAGCGAGCGGACTTTTATGTGTGACAGGCACGGGCTCCAGGATTTTAATGCAGGGAGCCGCTGCAGTTCGAGTACAGGGCTCATCTACATTTTGGATTACTTAGCAATAGGGACCGTGGGACCCTTCTAGTGACTGGTCTTTAGAGAATTATTTTGATGAAAACTTTACAGATTATAGTAGGGTCGAAAGCCCCATTTTATAAAGTGTAAGAGTCGCCACCCGGTTCAGCTCCACCGGAAAATAATGGTATAGTTAATCCGAGTAGGATTCCTATACCTATTAAGCAGAGATTCTAAGTCAGATAAAATAGTTACTTGTATATTGTATTCGAGACATTGATGTTTAATTAGTTTATTAAAAACAGTTTGCCTATGCCATTTTTGTTTGTAAAACTGGGAATAAATGATAATTAAATTAAATGAGGGGATAGGTGTTTATACTTGGATGAGTAGCTCCTCCGCCTTGGATGCTCCAGATAATTTAATAAATATAAATGCTTATGAAATAAAAATGAATGCAATAAAGGTGGGATTAAATCTCATTACCCTCAGTTACCTTTTGAGTGTCCTGAAGGTCGGTACGTGCTAGAACCGAATGATTGAAAGATTAGTGTTGGGAACCCTGGGATTTGCGGAGACGGTTTATAACCAAAGCCCATCGAGGATAATGGACTGTAACTAGGTATAGTCGGTGTTTGAAGGACAATATGATGATAATTTTATAGCTAAAGCCCGTCGACGATATTGGACTATAGTATCGGGATGGATTAGTGGAATCCACGAACAAAGGAAGTTTTTGGAGGAGTTCCAGATGTTTTTCCGTTCGAAGTTGTTGAAAATGAGCAGGGATCGCGTTCTTTTTATAGGAATTTTGGAACCGTCGATCAACGGATGCTTTGAGCATCGATTGAAGCAACTAGGACGGTTATAGCTTTGCTAAGTCATCACTAGACTTGACACATGTCCAAGAACTGTCGATCATCGCATATGACCGTCGATCGTCGCATATGTGTAGGTTTGTTGAGTCATTGCTATACTTGACATGTTTCAGCAACAAGAATTGTCGATCGACGCATATCCAACCATTGGATTTTTCTGAAATTTTGATAGATAGTTGCTAACACACAGGGCTAACTTTTGACTGATGGAACTTTTATTTGGAGTTTTGAAGAAAATTATGTAGAAGGCAGAAGTTCGGACAGGAAATTGTTGATTTGAGGTTCTTTCCTTGAGGATTATTCAAGGGGTTTTGGACAAGGAAAGAGACATTTGATTCATAGCACTTTCGACGTTCGGGCACCTATAGAAATAGGTATTAATTATCATCAGGCCGAGCGGACTGTGCTCACACTAGCATTGAAGACTATATACCCACTGTTGATCCTCTTAACTTACAAAAGTGTTAGGAATAATATAAATGATATGAATGAGCCTTATATATCAGCTTAAATTTTTGTTGACCAATAAATAGTTTCATGACATGGTACATGAGCTATTAGACTTAAAGGTCAAGGGTTCGAATCCTTGCAGCTTTCCAGGAGCATTCACGTGCGGAAGAGTGTTAAAAATAATGTAAGAATGATGATTGAGCTTTAACTATCAGTTTAACCTTTGGGTTAAACAATTGAATGACACTGAAAATCTTAATTTTGATTCAAAAGAGATAAGTTTTGAATTCTAACACTTCTTTTTTAAAATTATTTTTGCAAATGTTTTGGTGTATAAGTGTACTATAGACCTTATTCTTTTGTTATTCAAACTAACATGTACTGCTCAATTTATAGAAATTGGGGTTCAAAATAGAGACTTCAGAGCCGTAAATGAACCGAGTCGAATTCGAACACTGACTGTTCAAGCTCTATTCATTTAAATTTTAACAAATATGAACCGAGCTCAAGCTTGGTTAAACTGAGCCCACGCGGAGCTCGAGCTTGGTCAAACCGAGCTTGAGCCGAGCTTCGAGCCTATCTCGAGCTTTGTTTAAATCGAGAGCTTAGCTCATAAAAAAGATAGAATTTGTAAGATGAAGAATCAGAGACGAAGGATCTAAACACCACAAGTGATTTTCATTGTACTAAGAAGAGGAAGAGGAGGAGAGTTGTATTGGCAGCTGCGTTTTTTTCAGAGGAAAATGAGATCAGAGTTTTACTGAGCATATAGAGATTGATGAATATATATAATAGGGATTGGATTGGATCCGAATTGCCTATTCCATCTTTTCACCTTTTTATGTATATTTTATATATCACTTTTATACATATTTTTCCTTTTTCCTTTTCTCTTTATCTTATATTTTTATATTTTTCTTTGTACATTTTTATATCTATTTTACACTTACACTATTTTATACTTATTCATAATCTATCTATTTCATAAATATAATATATAAAGTTTTCAAATATGCTAACGAGCCTGTTAACGAGCCTGTTGACAAACTAGTTCGCGAGCCTCTTATCGAGCATGTTCACGAGCTTTCGAGCCGAGTACCCCCTTGTTCAAGCTTGGTTGGTTTAAGATAATGAGCCTGAAATTTTGTTCATGAATAAGCTCATTTATTAAAGAACCGAGCTCGAACGAGCTTTGACCGAGCTAAGCGCCGAGTAATTTACGAGTAGTTCGGCTCGTTTACGGCCCTACTCAGAAGACAACATTGATGCACCCAAGTTTTACAAAATAGCATTCATATGTTGTACATTTCTCCATCTGCCCTCCATTTCAGTAATTAAGGGATAGTACATGAATCTGGCAAAGAAAAACCCTAATCCTCTCTCTAGCCGCCTGCCGCCTTCAGCATCCCTCCTAGCCACCATCATGCCGGAGCAGCCTCCCACCTCTCATCGCCGCTAATCCTCTCCACTACCACTGCGATCAGATTGTGGCTCATCCATGATGTATTCTGAATTCTAGAATACAATTCTGCAAAAAAACCAAAAAACCCTAATCCTCTCTCTAGCCGCCTGCCGCCTTCAGCATCCCTCCTAGCCACCATCATACCGGAGCAGCCTCCCACCTCTCATCGCCGCTAATCCTCTCCACTACCACTGCGATCAGATTGTGGTTGTTTCTGCGCACCCTTTGTCGCCGTTCTGCTCATCGCTGGCGCTTCCTACGGCGGCTCCGATCATCTCCAGCAATTAGATTACAGCCGCAGCCCTATGGAGAAAAACCATAGCCTCCACCGCCGCACCCCCTCCTACACCGCAAACCACCTCAGCCGCCACTACAACCGATCCAACCCCCCCTTCGCCGACAGCCACCGCCATCATTATAACCGTTTCAAACCCCCCTACGCCGACAGCCATCACTACAACCGATCCAACCCCGCCAACCGTACCCATCGGACTTCTGAACCTCGCCAAGCCAACCTCTCCATACCCTACCGCCACCATCGCCTGGCTGCTGTCCATCGTCATAGTCGCCAGCCCGCGGCGACTCACCGCCGCAACCATAACCTTAATCCTAACCCCAACGCGGCTGCTCTCAATTACCGCTCAAACCCCAACCCCGAACCCGCCCCCACCAGATTCTATTTTGAAAATTTCCCAAATTCCTATGGAGCAGATTCTATGAGCAGGGTCTTCAAGAAGCATGGAATTTCGGGACGTGTTTATGTAGCTAGGAAAAAGAATGTCAGGAACCTTAACTTCGGCTTCATTACGGTAGATGACTCTCTGTCTGTTCAGGAAATACTCCACAGGTTGAACTCAGTGAGCATTGGAATTATTCGTGTGCGCGCTTTCAAGGCCAAGTTCACGAACTCGGCTGCAGCTCCAAAATCTCGACAATATCAGCCCAAGAAATCAGCAGGCCAAATACCTAAACGACGGGTTAATTTCCGGGAATCACTACGTGGAGACAGATCGTATGCAAAAGTTGTGGCAGAATCACAAGTTCCAAACGAGGCTTCTTTTGCCACTCATAATTCAATCTCAGCGAACTCACCCAGGGGCCATGATTTTATTACAAATGTGGCCCCTTGGAAAGATAAGTCATGCTTAGTCACTCTAATCAATATCTTGAATATTCGGCTCACCTTTGATTTATTGCATGAACGTGGTTTTGATGTTTCTTTTGCTGCCCCTGTAGGCAAGGATAATGTTATTGTCTCGTTTAATTCAATACTGGCTATGAAAAATTTTGTAGGTGGTGAATGGAAGGTCTTGCTGCATATTTTTAAGGATGTGCAGTTGTTGCCGGCTGATTTTATACCGACAGAATGCATCATGTACCTGGACTTCATGGGAATTCCCCCCACTCTGATTCGAGAGGAGCTGATCAGACACTTAGCGAGCTCCTTTGGCCGTGTTATTTCTGTAGACTTCAATTTTGATTTCCCGGATCGTCTGGATGTGGTTTCCTGTCTGGTTTCGGTCCCCTTTGGGACAACCAATCGCTCCTTCAAACTGTTGGTGAATACTAAAGAAGTGCTCATTCACACTAATCTAAGACAAGGTGTTGGCTGTGAACATTACCAAGATGATGATTCCGAAATTTCCGATGCCCCGTCCGATATCCCATCCGATGCTTCTTTTGACACTTCCAACGACTCGCGTAGTTCCGGCTGCCAGGAAGTGGAAACTGCAGATTATATTAGCCCGGATCTCCGAATTATCCCCCTCCCAAATCAATCAAATGATAATTTGAGTGTTGTCCCGGAATCAAACCCAGCTATACATGAAGTTTTAATGGAGGCCGAACAACCTGTAAGGCTACCACAGACGGAAGCCAACCAGCCTGTTACTTCAGCTTCGTCAGGACCTGACATTTTAAATATGAATCGGGTGATCATTTTATCTCAGTCAAGGACATCTCCGACCCTCGAAAAAGAGCTGACTATGGAAATGGGGAAAAAACTAGGAATATTCTCGGAGAAAAATAAGCAAGCTGTTCTGACAGCTATGGATAATTTGGTGAACTGATTAGTTCACATTCATCAAGGTATTTATTTTCTTCTATTATGTCGATGGATTTTTTATGTTGGAATTGTAGAGGAGGTGTTAATAACAGGGCAAAGCAGCAATTTGTCTCTTCTTGCATTCGTAAACACAATCTCTAATTTTTTGTCATGTTAGAAACAAAGATAGAAAGTATCTCTGAGCAAGTGGTAAAACGGTTCTGGGGGCACAATGACTTTGCTTATCACCATATCCCCTCTAATGGTCTTTCGGGTGGCATCCTATTTTCTTGGAACTCCTCGTTGCTTTCGGTTTCGGTTCTCCAGTCTACTTCCCGATGGGTGTTAGTTAAATTTCCCCTTCAGCAGCAAGATTTGCACGTTCTTAGTCTATACGCCCCAACAAATCATATGGATAGATATGATTTATGGCAGGAACTTATCCCGATTATTCGAGACTTTCAGATGATCTTGATTTGTGGTGATTTTAATGAGGTATTACATGTGTCGGAAAGGGCAAACGATCGCTCCTACCCTTCCATGTCGGCTTTTCAAGACTTTGTATTGCAATCTGAACTACATGATCTACCCCTACACGGCCGTGATTATACTTGGTCTAATAGAGTTTCATTCTCTCGTATTGATCGTGTTCTAGCCTCGAATGGGTTACTGCAGTTATGGCCTAACTTATCTATATCAACGGTGGACACCACCCTATCCGATCATTTACCGATTTTATTACGCTCCTTCGTTGCTCACTCAGCCGGCCCAAGACCCTTTAGATCGTTAAACATGTGGTGGGATATGGCAGATTTTTTGCCTTTCATTCGTAATAAATGGCACCTCATTTGTCAATCCTATGCTCACAAAGACTTATCTTATAAATTGACAAAGTTGGGTCGTGCAATCAGGCCTTGGCACTCGGAAAATTTTGGAAACCTACAGAGAAAGATTGGTGATTTAGAGGAAACTATATTGGCCCTTACATCAAGTAGTGTTCCTCGACCGCTCACCTCAACTCAAAATTCAGTACTAAATCGTAATCGCTCCCTCCTTCAGGAAAAGAGGGCTTCTTTGGAAAAATTACGGCACCAACAATCAAGGGTGAATTGGACGCTATTGGGTGATAATAATACATCGTTTTTCCACCGTACCGCTTCAGCCCGATCTCGCAACAACCGTATATCGCAACTGGACATCGAGGGAGTAATTGTTACGGACTTGAAGGTCATTTCAGATACTATTTGCAGCTATTACGCCCAATTATTCAAGGCTGCCCCTATAACGCCATTCTCTCTTAGAAAGTTACGTTTCAACACTGTTACTTTGCAACAAAATGCAGCTCTTATTGCCCCTTTTCGGGATGAGGAAATTTGGAACAGTATATGTGCGTGTGGGGAGAATAAAGCACCGGGACCAGATGGCTTCAATTTTTTCTTCTACAAAAGGTTCTGGGATGACTTAAAACCCGAATTACTGCAAGTTTTGGATCATTTTTATGCTACATCTCAGCTACCTGATTCGGTCAAGACATCCTTCACGGTGCTAATACCTAAAATCCCAGGTTCTTGTTCTCTGAACAACTTTAGACCTATCTCGCTCATCCATGGTATCTATAAAATTGTTGCGAAATTGCTATCGATTCGTCTTCAGGCTGTTCTACCGTCTCTTATCTCAAACAACCAGTTTGCTTTCATCAAAGGTAGAAGCATTCATGAATGTTCTTTTGTGGCTTCCGAGGTAATTCATGACCTCCACATTAAAAGGAAACCATGTGTGGTGCTGAAACTAGACTTTCACAAAGCTTTTGATAGCATTTCTTGGACCTATATTGACTCGGTTCTCCAAAGGATGGGTTTTGATCAGAAATGGATTTCATGGTTGTCAAATAGCAGGAAAAAATCCACTACTTCGATTCTAATTAATGGCTCACCAAGCCCTCCTATTCACATCCGAAGGGGGGTCAAACAAGGAGACCCCTTATCGCCATTTATTTTTGTGTTAGCAGTGGAGGGCCTAAAACAGCTTATAGATCGTAGCATTCAAATAGGCGTTCTACCTGGATTTCGTTTGGAGGAATCCCTTCCAGATATCTCTTTGTTACAGTTTGCTGATGATACGATTTGCTTCCTTCCAGCAGAAGAATCCATAATTCCCAGTTTCATTCGGATCCTAAGGTGTTTCGAACTAATCTCAGGATTGCGTATCAACTACCACAAGAGTGCGATTATGGGAATCCACGTCAATGAAGCCTCCTTGGCATCCTATGCAGCTCAATTGGGATGCCGAGTGGACAACTTTCCGATAAAATACTTAGGTACACCACTATGTATTAAACAGCCACATATCTCCGATTGGGATCCTTTGATCGCCAAGTTCAAGTCTCGTTTGGCAAATTGGAAAGAAAATTGTCTATCATATGCTGGACGCACCATGCTTATCAAAACGGTACTTTCTTCCCTCCCCATTTATTTAATGTCAATCTTCTACATGCCTTGCTCTGTATCTTCTTCACTAAATCAATTAATGCGCAATTTTTTGTGGCGAGGCGACTCTTCGATCAATGGCATATGCAAAGTAAGCTGGGTTACGATCAATTTACCATATCACCTTGGGGGATTGGCAATTCGGGATCTAAATCTTGTTAACTCCAGCCTACTCTTTAAATGGATTTGGAAAATGGGAGACCGCAATGATGACTCCTTGTGGTCAATGTACTGTGTTCGGCGTTACGGGATTAGTTCGTGGCATGAAATGACTCTTCTCGACTCCAAGCTTGTTTCTCCATTATGGCGTGGAATTATAAAATGTTGCTTTAAAAAGGAGAGAATTTGGTCCTTCTTCTCATCACAGGTGCGTGTTCAAGTGGGAGATGGTCAAAATGGGTTGTTCTGGCACGATAATTGGACCTCGAACACTCCAATCAAATCACTCTTCCCCGACTTATTTGTGATTTGCAACAGGAAATTCTCAACCATTTTCGAAGGGTGCAGTCATATTTTTTCCAATCATTCCCAAACCCGCCCCTTTTGGAAAAGAAGCCTCCGCATTACGAACCAACAACGATGCAATGAACTGAAAACCTGGATATCAATTTCATGCCCAACGCTCTTCCAAGACCAGGAAACCGTAAACAGCCCCACCTTCTTCCCGAGAAGAGATTGCTTCCTATGGGACATTGGAGTTCAGAAAAAATATTCAGCAGCGTCCTTTTATCATGGATATTATCAACAACGATTATGGCCGAATCCATTGAGAGACTTTACACTCATTTGGTCCTCCCACATGCTCCCCAAGATAAAATTTTTTGGCTGGTTGGTCTTTCACAATAGGTTACCGACACGTGAGTTCCTTTTCCAGAGGGGATATCGTATGTTAACTAGCGCCGGTTGTCCGTTCTGTCCACTACCCGAATCTTTGGAACATAGCCTCTTTTTATGTCACGCGAATTATCAGATTTGGAGAGATGCATTCCGGTGGCTGGATATTCAGGTTGTGATGCCGAATGATAGTTACAACTTCCTTTTGTTATGGTGCACATTCTTCAAACCTGGAATCTCCCGTGAATTTGGTAGGTCTCTCTGGTTCATTATATCATGGAATCTCTGGAAGCGCCGCAACAAGAAGATTTTTCGAGATGAAACTGACGATGGGGATATTTTAATTGCGAGTATCAATTTTTGTTGGTTTCTTTTTCATTCCTATAAGCGCAATGTTAGCTTTTCGGTTTCTGATTTGTTTACGAACCCGAGGATTCTTATTATGTAACTTTGATGTACTTTTGGTTCTTGTTTCGAGAACCATTATTAATAAAAGCGGGGTGGGTGTTTTGTAGGTAAGCAGAGGAACCAACCTAGTTGGGTACTCTGCCCCGAAATTTTCACCCATTCCAATCTTTTAGCCGTTGGAGAGATACACTGTCTCTTCAAGGGTTTTTCAAAAAAAAAAAGGGATAGTACATGAAATTTTAATAATTTCATTTTCTTAAATAGAAAATTAAATATATCTTAACTTTGGTTAAAATGTACCAGGTTAATTTGTGAGTATATCATGTTTATAATAAGCATTTTTTTTGTATATTATACAGTTAAATGCCTGATATTTGTTGGTAAAAACCCTGTATTATTAGTCAATTAGATATAAAGTATGGTATTGAATAGTATAAATTAGGCCTCACAACATTAAAAAATATGAGTATCGAGAGTATAATTGCATAATTGTAATTTTATGCATGAGAAAAAAAAGTAATTAACACTCATTATTTGTATGGAGTATAATTTTAATTAATTAACAGGATACCTTATCCTATAGGTGTAGGAGAAAAAACTAAAAACCAAATCAAATTGAAAAGTTAAATTAAATCGAATTAAAATATTTTTTTGTTCGGTTTCAGTTTATAAAATTTATAATTTTTAATTTTAATTCGGTTTGATTTTACTTTTGAAATTATAAAATAGAAAAAAAAGAAAAATAAATCAAACTGATATATAAAACTTAATTAAATCAAACCAAATTATTTTGGTTTAATTTTATCTCTATTTTCTTCCTTAATGGTTGTAGTTCGATTTGGTTTAGTTTTTGAATCAAACCAAATTTTACTTTGCCCATATAAGTGTCTATTATTATTATTTTTAATTCAAAGTAAATTAACTTGATATTAATCATTGTTGGATCAAATCTCGACTAACTCATTTAATGATAATGAAAGATAAAGTAATAGTTAGCCTTATAACTTTTTAAATAGTTATTTTTAATTTTTCGAAATCAAATCACACTTTTAAGCGTTGGTGATAAATTTTATAAGCTATTTCAGAAACAAATAATTATCAACTATAAGAAAAGTTTATCAGCTTTGTATATTGGCAGACTATTATTGAATCAAACTTTTTTTTTGTTAAAAGTTTTTTTGGTCGTTCCAAACGCGTAACTAAAATTACGTTTCAATAAACTAGTATATAAAAAAACTCAATTATATATCACGTTTATGCATATATGAATATAGTAAAAAGTAAGAACATCACATGACCACGTGGCCACGTTTATTTTCTCTGAATTATTGATGCTTTTTTTTCTGAACACTGAAAAGTTGGAATAATAATAATTATTAAAATAAATTTCGAGTACGATGAAGTTGACAGTGGACATAAGCGCAAAATTAAAAACTAAATGAAAACAAAGACACTTCAGAAAGCTGTATACATAAAAAAAAAATGAAAGAGACACAAGTTTACAGAGAGATTAGTTTTTAAATGAAGCTGGGGCTCGAAAATTGGGTCGAATTTATTAGATAAAAAAGAAATAAATAAAAAATAAAAGAACGAAAGGAAATAAATAAATGCTTGCTAGAAGAATAATTAAACTTAATAAAAATTTTATTTAGGAGAGGGAGTATTTATCAGGTTTTTGATGTGCGCGCTGACCTGATTGTAGATTAGCTAGGGTTGCAATCGAGTTAAGCGGTTTACGAGCAGTTTGAGATCGGTTCAGTCAAAGCTTGGTTGATAAGGGTCGACTAGAGTTCGAGATCGGCTCGAGATATTAACGAGTCAAGTCGAACTTTTTAAGGATCAGTTTGGAAGTTCGCAAGCAGACTCATATAATTTTTTAATTACTTAAGAAAAAAATTGTGTATCAAATTCTTAATTAGTTTTAAATATCCTTAAGTAAATTATATTCATATTCTAATTATATTATTTATAAGAAAACCTTAATTTAATCATCTAATATAAAAAGGGCCTATCTCTTTGAATTTTAATTGGGTAAAAAGTGTGTATTTAGGAATAATAAGCAAGAGATTCATTGAATAAATAAGATTCGTAAGCTCGCGAACTTTAGCTAAGTTTATCCATGAGCTCGAGCCGAGCTAAAATATTCAAGACTCGACGAGCTACGAGCCGAGCCGAGCTCAATTATTTTATTTTCAAAGCGAGTTGAGCTTATATAGGTTTGATCCTTATTTAGCTCTTTTCCATCCCTTATTAGATTAGCCAAAGAAAAATGGATTTTTTCATGAAAGCAATAATATGACCAGAAACAATATCACTCTTATCTGTATTATCAGTGACAGTTGCACGATTAAATTTTTATGGGGTTCATTTATTAATTAGAAAAAAATTAATTTTAAATATATGTAAATGAATATTTAGATGAAAAATAGAAAAATTTAAGTATAAAAAGTAAGGAAATTAAGAAATTGAGGTAAAAAGTTAATATATTATAGGTCTGTGAAAGCCCATTTATTATCTAATTCCTAATATTGGGAGTCCTTTAACATATTTGAGTGGGATTTAAAAAAATTTTCCTAGTATATTTTTTAAAATGTGAGATTCATAAACCCTATAACTATAGACATGAAATTGCCCCTGTGTAAGATGATTGTCTAGCTGAATATTAATTTGAACGTTAATACTTTTGAGAAATCAATTAAGATTGATAGGCATGGATAAACACGTTATTACTTTCTATTCGTATCAATTTAGTTTTACTCAATTCAAATAATTTAAATATAATTATAAATTACATTTAATTAATTTAAGTTCGGTTATATCAACATGGCATTAACACTTTATGGAGAATTTACAAAAGATTTACAAACCAATGTTTTATGTGGTATAATATTTTAAAACAACTTGTCTTCATCATATTTTTTTATTGTGCATTATCTCTTACCTTATTGTTTTCGACGTACTTTTAAAGAAAATGATGATAATGATGATTTGTGTATAACAAACTAATTCACCTGAATGTAATTTAAAGGATGAAGATTACCCTCACACATATAAGAAACGTCATTATTCAAACTTTAAATAATATGGGATATCTAACACACCTCTTCACAATCAAATGCATTTGGAGCGTGAAATAAATATCAACATGTGACCTAATTGAATTCTAATACCATATGGTCAATTGTCTAGGGCTAGTTTGGGATTGTTTTCCTCGACCAACTTTTTCTGAAAAGTACAATTTTCAAGTTTTTCAAGATGTTGTTCGGAAAAGTTCTGGAAATCAATTGTAAAGAGTTCCTAGTATTAAGAGTCGAATTCTTTTGTCCAATGTCAAAACATGTTGTTCTATTAAAAGCTTGTAAATGGAACTTTTCATGCCATCAATCCCAAACAGGCCTTAACTCACTCCAAAAAAATACATCAAAGGGTGAAAATTGCATTCACACATATAAGGAGCAAGGTTTCGGTCAATTTGGAATATCCAACATAATTATTGTACATTTTATTCACAAATAAATTGCATATATTATATAATACAATTTACTTAAGAAAGTAACAGTAAAACACATATCAAATTAAGTATTAGTACTAAAACACATTGCTTTCTAAAATAAATTTACAAAGTCATAGCTTCCTTATATTTGTTGAATTGCACAATAATTGATAGTATTGTTGAATCATGAACGATTGGTACATCATATTATGGAGAGGGACGGGGGCACTAGTACTTGAACCACTTCTTTTTTACGTAATGATCTTAGTCTGATATTCTGATCTATGACATCTTAATTTTTTTCTTTTGGAATGTTATATAGATAGACTTACTCCAACCGACCCAAAGCTATTTAATTATCAAATCATTCAATTTCAGCTCCACTTATATATTGTTGGTGTTGCTTATATTTGGCTTCCCCGTTATTATTTCTTTTCCAAATCAATATTTGACACGTTTTTCTTTTGTGCACAATCAAAATTATTCTCCTACTATCTTTTTCTTTCATAAATTAAAAAATAATGATAACTCAAATGTTTTCATTTTCTAGTGCTTTTTTATGATTGTTATTTTTTTAACAAAATAACCATTACATTTTCTTTTATGACGTACAATTATACAATTTGCTATAAACTTTGATAATATAGTGATGTAAAACAAAGTAATAATTACTTTGTAAAAAAAATTAAAATAAACATAAAAAGTACAAATTTTTTAAATATTATATACATATTGGAGTTATTATATAAACAAAAATATGTTTAATAATTGAAATAAAATTAACAAATTAAATATATCATATTTCGAAAACTTCTACATGAGAATGTTTCTTAGGTTTGATGTGAGTACAATACAAGTATTAGGATTCGAACCTTTTAACACCATATCCAAGAGGTTTTGATACTTTGTCATGAAACCGTTGAAGCCAAAAGCTTAACCTAAGATATACGACCTAATCATAGCATTTATATTATTTCTTACAAAAGTATACAAAAGCAACAGTTAGTTGTATTTATGTCCTATGCCAAAGGAGAAATATTTATTTATAATTCTTTTAAAATTGTGAGATCGATAGAACATTAAAGGAAAGATTTTTCTATGTTTACTTTATTTTTTATAAAGTAAATATTATTTTAGAAGTATTTTACAATTAAATCAAACTTCTTATTATTGATCCAATAGTAATCAAAAATAAAATAATAGTTACTTTGTAAGAAAATATAGTAATTATAAAAAACGCCCTTAATAAAAATTGGAAAAGTTTTAAATATGGCCTGAAATTTACAATTTGTTTCAACCCAACTTTGGGTCTTAACTTATTTGACCAAATTAAGATTCATATTTTAAACTTCTATGTTTCCATTGTTTTTCTCTCCTCCCTTACCTTCTACATGTTTTCTTTGTATCTTATATATTATTTTGTCATTATCTTTCAAACTGTTTATTTTTTCATGACGCTTTAAAATTTATTATTCGTCTCATTTTTATCATTGAAACGCCATCCATTGTGATATATTTTTTCAAATACTTTTTTTAACTGTTCGATAAATGGTATGTAATTAGCAGATATCTGGTAGGAACCTGATAGAAATCTTATAATTTCATTGAAAGTTTGTTCAATTCATAAAGTTTATGTTTGTAACATAATTCTACAATATTTCATATATTTACTAGCATTCTACCAAGTATCTACCAGACATCTACCAGATACATTAAAAACTTTTTTTTAACCGTTCAGTATCTAATATGAACATGGTAGGAACCTAATATTTCATTGAAAGTTTGTTTAATCCACAAAGTTTATGTTTGTAACATGTATCTACTGTATTTCATATAATTACTAGCATTTTACCAACTACCTACCAGATACATTCAAAAACTTATTTTCAACTGTTCAATATTTGGTATAAACATGGAACCTAATATTTCATTGGAGGTTTGTTCAATCCACCAAGTTTATGTTTGTAACATGTTTCTACTATATTTCATGAATTTACTAGCATTCTACCAGGTACCTACCAGATAAATTCAAAAACTTTTTTCAACTGTTTAATATATAGTAGGAATCATATTTCATTGTTATCATTCAAAATAGAAATTCAAAATATCGATATAAAACAAACAAAGTTGCGAATTCAGAAAACTACCCGATAACTACCAGATACGCAAAAAAATGAAAATAAAAAATCAGATACAGATCTGATAAAACACATCAATATCTTTGATTGTTATCATTCAAAATAGATATTCAAAAGTTATAATCAAACAAATATGTTGTGAATCGAATCAAAGTTGAATAAGATCAAAGCTTGATGAACTTGAAAGCAAAACTCCAACAACTTTATATCTAACAATCTCACCACCATCAAGCAATTCATCAAACACCTTATTTGCAAACTCTTTATATCAACAAATCTGAAATCATAAGTCCAATATCCATAGCAGTATAATAAAATAGGAAAACGATCCATTCTACAGAGATTTAAAAGGAAAATCAAAATCAGATTAAAAAAAGGGCAAAAGCTAATCAAAATTTTAAAATCAAAATCGAAAAAGCCTGATGCAGAGAAATGATGGTTGCAGAGAAGAGCAAACCGAATAATGCAGAGAAGATGAAATTTGGAAAACTTTATATCAGAAAAAAAATACAGAAAGCAGATATAATGATGAAAAGAAAAGAGCGCGACACCTAATGAGAAAAAAAAATCTTAGGTTAAAAACACACCTTATAACCTTGCAAGGATTTAATTAGGGGGTAAATTTATAAATACTTTGGTCTTTTTAACAGTTTCCCATAAAAACGTGCTCAACAACATATGTTTGCTTGATATTATTTGCTTTTCTTAACAAATCGTTGAATTAAATTTTATATTATTCGTCTAAGGATATCTAATTATGGGAAATGCAGAATAGTAATTACAGTGTAAAATAACATAATAATTATAGAAAAACTTTAACCTTTTTCCCCTTTAGGGAGATATTCCTTTATATTAGGGATCACGCATCAACATATAGACTATGTAAAGTGCAACCTACAAAAAAATTTATTTATATATAGATTAATATTTTTCTGTTTAAACAACTACAATTTTTGTTGGTACTGTGTTGTTGCCTTTGCACAGTCCTTGTCGTTGCTTGCGACACCACCCACCAGCTTTACTACATTCGAGGGCTACCGCCACTATAGTATACAGTGTAGCATGTTTTATTTTGTAGCATGCTAGCCTAGGATGCCTAGCTAAATTGACATATTGTTGCCTTTTTTACTATTTAGTTAAAATTAAAATTATTTGTTTGTATTAATTCTTCGTGTTGTTTTTTTTATATTCTTGATCCAAACCAACTCTATTTCTTGCATGAGCCATTCTACATGATTTAACGTGGGGTTAATTTTTTTAAAATAGTATTATATTATGAATGTTTCAAAAAAATATATAAAAAGATTTATCATATTAAGTGTTGAAATTTACTCATTAATTTTAATAAGTTTTTATATTTTTTTTACTTAATTTCTAAACTTTTCCTTAAATATATTCTTTTTACAAAATTCTAATTTTTAACTCATAGATTAAAACTACAAGTGAGTTTAAGTAAATTTTTTATATATATGTTTGAACTTATAATTTATTTGTATATTAATAATCAGATCCCATGACGATATAAGTCTCATGGTTTTGAAGCCCAGATCGGACTGACTAGTCGGACTGGATTTGACTAGAACCAGTGCTTGGTCTAGTCGGGTTTCATCTGATTCTGGACAAAGTCAAGAACCGGTCAACTCCTGGTTGAATCGATCAGTTAAATTCAAAATCGTCCGGTTCAACTAATCTCAGTTTACTATGTCACTTTTTTAAAAATAAGATTTGTTGTTTATGGATATTGAACTCGAAATCTCTAACCTTAGACCTTATGCTTAATCACTAGACCACTACAATCAACTAACACACAATTCTCATTTATATCTTTATATCATAAATCATTTAACCTTGAAATTGTTTTAAATGAAACTAAATTATTATTCTTAAAAAAACAAAAAAAATACATTTTCATTTTTATTCAATATATCATATGAATTTGATTTGAATATATTATATTTTAAATTCATTTCATTCAATTATAAATTATATGTTTAATTTTTTTAATATAGTTAATGACATTTAAAATTTTTAAATTATTTTTCAAATCAATTTGTTTAAACTTATATTTTTTATTTAATATATTGTATTCAAAGTTATAAATTTTATAAATTTATTCTTTAAGTGAATGATTTTTATATAATATAAATAAATTTAATATTAATAATTCATTATTTTCATTACATTATGTTGTATTTAATTTTTTATTTAAAGTATTAATATGAATTATAAAGTAATGATATAAAATATTATTAATTGTTGGTAAGATATAACTTATATTTTTATATTTAATATCAAATTATTAAAAAAATTAATATTTTAATATATTTTAAAAAAATTCGGTTCAACCACTAATTTAATTCGGTTAAACTTTAAATTTATGATTCGTTACCTTCATCAATTTAATGACCAGTCTAAATCTAAAAACCATAATAAGTCTGAGTGTATCGCCAAGAGTTTAGTCTAGTTTAAAACTTCTCAATCTCCCAACAAACAGTGGTCGTGGTGTCCTGTATATATTTAAACTAAAACTTTCAAATGTATTAATACTATTGGGAAAAAAAATTGATGGACACTAACAATAAATGTTTAGTTAACCGATAAATTGCAAATACAATACCAAATCAATAAATGAATTATCTAACTTTGTGGCACATTTGATATTCTATTTAGATACCTTAACATCTCTATAAATTAATAATGTTGGGATTGAGATATTTTATTAATTTAATGAGATATTATTATATCGATAAATTAATAATTTATTAATTTGAAGAGATTTTATGTATGACCTTTAAATTTTCAAGTCTAATGTACGTTCACAAATTAATTGAATTTGTCAAGCTCATTATTTTTGAATAAGTAAAAAGTTAGTTTGTGGTACTAAAAAATAAATTACAAAAACAAGTTTCAAGGCACATTTCTTCTGTATGTACATTAAACATGGTTAAAAATTGATCACTATAAAATGTCCATGGAAAATTTTTAAAATCACATGAACTATGGCTCCTAAACTAAAAGGTGTTCAAAAATCAACCATGATCAATCAATAACGAAAACTGTTATGCAAGTATAAGAGAGATCACCAAGGATGCACTCAACAAGATTTGGTGCAGTGAGTTTACAAAACTTTCGATTTGAAAGTTAGTCAAGGAACAATATCAAACTTTTTGTTGCAATACGAGAGACAATGCCCCAACTCTTAAGTGCAATGAGGAGATTTAAAGATGAACTCAATATAGATTTGAAGTTCAACAAAAAATAAGTGACTATAGATTCATTTTTTACTAGACAATCTTTAAATTTGAAACCTTTAAGTAATTATTAATTTATAGTTTTGTTGGAACCAATATATATACACTGGGATTTCAAAAAAGTTATTATCTTATTATTTTAGCGATTGAGGTCCAATTTTATACTGGTTCCAAGTTAAAATTGGGCAAATTATTAATTTTATCGAGTATTAATTTATAGAGATTTTACTATAATTATTCACTCAATATGCCATAAAAAAAATTATCGTATAAGAAATTTCTTAATAAATTCTATTTTTTTTAAAATAAATGAATAATTTTAATATTTATATGGGCCAACTAATTCTTTATTGGTTTCCATATTTAATATATCTGTAATTATTTTTATATTTTAGAAAAATAGTTGGATCCAAGGACCACACTCCCTTGAATGTAAATTTACCAACGCCTGTATTTTGTGAGAGTTGAAGCTAAATGTCTTATCGCCTATAAAAACAGTATTTCACTTATAGCAAGTATTATTATTTTAAGAAATGAAGTTTCATAAAATATATGAAATGGTTCACAAAAGAATTACGTAGGATGCAACCTAGGTTGCTTTCGAAAACTTCCTTTTTAAATTCAGTTCAATTGAATTTATATTATGTATAATATTCAAGGATTTTGTATATGGTTTAAATGGTGCCGCTCACAGTTGGGATCTATTTAGGACATCTTGTGATGAAAATAAAAAAAATTTATATATAAAATAAATTTTAAATTTCATGAAAGAAAGTTTCCCGGCAGGGGCGACTCCATGTATTAATATGTGGGGTTCATGAACCCCATATTTTTTTAAATAATAGTTTTAAATTATATATTATTAAGTATATGGATACCACAAAAATATATGGCTGAACCCCTCGTATCAATTAACTTCTACAAAAAGGCTTCTAAAAAAAGTTTTCCGTATAAAACAGTAAATTTTGGTAACCAAATTCAATGACTTTTTATATTTCGTTAACTAATTTTTAACTTTTTACTTAGAGAAAATCTATAAATAAGTTTTCTTGTCTAAATATTATTGGAATACATATTTTTATATATATTCAAAATTAAATTTTTTTATGTATTAATAATTGGACCTCATAAAAAAAAAGGTCTGAATCCGAATATAAGTAATTAATAGCCTTATTCAAAGCACTCCTTATTTTGGTACTAAACTCTGGTAGTCATGGAAGCTCATTCGCTCCAATATTTTTGTTATTTAAGATGAGTATATAAAAGACTTGTTGAAGCATACTACTATGCATGCTGAAATATACTAATGTTTTTAGATTCATTGTTTGGTTAGGTCAAAATCCTATATTAGATTTGAAAGAGTTATTGCATATTTCTAGACTTGAGCATATGGGTAGGAGCTAACTAAAATACTAATAGCCAAATTCATTTCAAACAATAAAAAATAAAATTTAGATTCAGGCCGATCCGAACACTTATAAATAATTAAATTCTAAGTCTAGTCCATGGACCTAATAATTAAGTTTATTTTGTTAACATAATAGTTATGGTTAAAAAAGCTGCAAACAAAGTAGTTATAACTAAAATAAATTTAGAAACTATATTTATTGATTTTGCTTGTCTGCTTCAAACCTTTTGGATACATGGCCAAAAAACATTTAGATAACTAACTTTGACACTCAAATAATTATACTTGTTAAAATATTAATTTTCTTTTTGACATGATTGAATAGAATTATATATTATAAAATACTTAACAACGTATTTATTGAATATATTTTTATAATATATTGGGTCAAATGAACCGAATTTAATTCGAATATAATGGATTCGAGTCAAGTCGGACTTTTATTTTAATTTCCTTGCTTAAAGAAATTCTATTTTGGACGGAATTGGACTTTAGTCTCTTTTGATATTCAATGGATCAGTATCTTGTCACATGAGTTACAATTTTCTTGATCTTGTGGCATGAGTTAGGATAACATCAGTGTCTATGTTGGTCCCATTTATGCTAAATAATTAACTTTAAAAACTTTTTTAGGAACTTATCACACTTAATAGCAGATGTACATATGAAGTTAATTAGTTATTTTCGTTATTATAATGGCATTCACAGGTTTTTTTTCCGCCTAATAATATGCCGAAAAGTCCATTTATTTTTTTTTCACCACGTTGGTCATAGATGAGGTTCAATTTAGACGGCATCTTTAAGTCATATTTATATTCAGACTAAATTCCGTTTACTAATTTACGAATACCTTAAAAAATAGAATAGCTGACTCCAAAATTTAAAATTATTCTATACACATCTTTAAATTTAATTTTTAATGAATATTTAATGATGAACTTATCGTATGATTAAAGTCCATTCATATTTCATTAATCAATAAATATAAATTCCTCACTCATTACTTACAAAAGAAAAAGAACAAAGTGTACGAAAAGAAAGATAACAATTAGTCTAAAAATGTGGATCCCAATTGTGCTTTTAAAGATTTACTTGTTTTTGTTGAAGCAAAGGCATCATTGCGATTCGTTGTAAATAAAACACTGACCAATACATATTTTGCTTATGCTATATACGACTTTTATCAAGCATGCATTTTTGTTAGTTATTCTTCCACTTCTTATTACGTGACGCGGATATATATATAAGTTTAAAATTAATTTTAGAATAAAGTTGAGTTTATTTTAGTTTTATATTTTATTTTGAAGGGTTATGATCTAATACATACTTTCTTAAAAAAAAAAATTTTCACTACTTCACACCCTATATCTCTCTACTTTACTCTAAACTTACTTTAAAAGATCCTAATCCATAAGTTTAAGGATAATGATAATTAGACTTCATTGAAAATAATTAAGTTTAATGGTCTAGTAGAAGATATAGGAACAAATAAATAAACTTTTCTCCCACTGACCAAATGAGATACTTTAACCTTTTTTCTCTATAAAAATGTTCATTCGAAACAACAATTGAGTAATGAAACTTTCGATTTTCTCCAAATTTTATCAAGTCCACGAATTATGTTTTTAACTCAAATTTTCATAATCCGTACATCTTCTCCTGAATTCTGCAATAGTATTTATTGTTCTCCGATAAACAATGAGATAGTGTCGATATTTTATACAAGTGGTATTGAAATACTATTTTCAATCTCAGTCGTTCAAAAAAGCTACGAACTCGGATCCGTTTTATTTCCCCACACACACTCGCACACGCATATATATATATATATATATATATATATATATATATATATATATATCAAAAAATAACATTTAGTTTATCTAATGATAATAATCTATATATCTATATAAAAGCAAAGAAGTCCTAAATTACTTCATTGTTCCTAAACCTTTCAAATAAACTGTTAACATTTTATTATTAAATTTATCAATTTATATTACCATAATAATGGTATTTAATATTAGTTAATATTCATATTAATCATAATAATACCAAAATATAAAATTAGAATAATAACAACAACAACAATAGCGATAATAAAATATTTGATGAGTATTTAAAAGTGGTTAATATTCATACTAATCATAACAATACCAAAATATATAACTGTTGATTATAAAATTAAAATAGTAATAACAACAACAACAACAATAATTTTTACCCCTATACCTTTCAAAAGAAATATTTCAATTTTATTATTTAATTTATTTTATTTTATTACCATATTATTCCGATTTATATTACTATAATAATGGTATTTAATACTGGTTAATATTCTTACTAATTGTTGGTTGCCAAATGGAAGTGTCTAGCAAGTGTACTAGGTCGTGGTCAGTGGCATAAGGCAAGTACAAGTGTCATTTCCTCAGGGAGGAAGGGAGTTACTAAATTCAGTTATAAATTAGTGAGTTTTACAGTCACACAATTAAAAGGAGTTGATTAAAATTGAAAGAATGTTAAAATAAACAACTAAAAAGAAAAACAGACAGTTTGATTGCTTTGTTTAACTACCGCGAATAATATTATAAGGAAATAGGCAAGACTAGCAATTAGACAGACATAGTTTAACTTCTCTCTTTTATTTCTAATCTTTTGAAGCACCAAAGATCTAAATTCACTTATTTCAGGTTTTCTAGGCTCAACCACCGCTTCTTGCCTGTACTACTTTGAAGTTTTAACTCCGCAAGTTATTCTTAAAGCATTAAGAACAAAGTAAGCTTCCTATTAATTTTCTAACAGGAGTTCCTAGCATTTCTAATCAACAACCATTTTTTTCTAGAAATGTGTTAGGTGTTTAGATCCGTGTTACAATTTCTTATTTACACTAAGTATAAGTTTGGCCGAACTTAATAGAATTTAGCACACACATAACAATCTTTTCTAATGGATTTAGATATAAAGGAGAGGGAGTTTTAGACCATGTTTACCTGTCTTCCTTGCCAGCTTTGCCCACTAATGCTTTAGTTGCTCATAATTAAAGTAAAACACTAAAGGATAACAATAGATATGAACATAAATATCATAATATTAGAGCTAAAAATATTACGAAAACTAAGTAAAAGAAGCCAATAAAAGCTTGTCCAAAATGATGGCCAATGACCGTATATATAGTGTTGAAAGAAGACTCTAGAGTCACTACTTGCAAAATATAAATTATATAAGACATTGTTTTGAAGAGAAAGAGCTTCTAGAAGATAATTTCTGCTCCATTAAGTCTTGTTCAAGTGGGCATTAAAATAAAACAAAATGAGCCCACTAACTCCAGCGCTTGAGGCGTCCTTGGCAAGCTTAAAAAGAGCTTCTAGAAGCTTTCACAAAAGTATTTTCTTTTGGTATTTCACTTGGCCACGTCATCTTGACCACCACCTCCTTCTTTGGTCACTTAATCCTGCTTGCTTTGGCTACTCTCCTGCGCATCCTGCTTGCCTTGTTGTGCTTCCTGATTGCTTTGCTGCTCATTTTGGTTATTCGCTTCTGGAATGTCCTTGCTTTGCATCAATTGTACAGCGTCAAGGAAGTATCTAAAATATTTACAAAAAGCGCTAATAAATCTCTCATATTCACTTTAAATGAGCCATTTTTAGAGCCAAAATACTGGTGTTTCCATGGTATAAATTGCACTTATCATATTCCCCCACACTTAAGCATTTGCTTGTCCTCAAGCAAAGATAAAATAAAGAACAGTTAAAAAGAGAAGAAAAGAGAATAAAATAATAGTGGTAATTAACATTTATCCTTTTCCTTAAGAGGGCAGGCAGTCTGCTTAAAATACAAAAATTGAAAGTAAGAGATGAATATCCTAACACTTAACAAGAAACTTGTTCTAAAAAACATGCCAAAACTATAAATGAAAGTTGTTTCAACAACAAACCTTCCTATAATGAACCAACTTCCTCGCCAATGGATTTCACTCAATTTTTCAAGGGTGAGTTTTGAGAAATCACTCGGCAGCTTATACATGGCATTCTTAAGTCCGTAGGCTTGATTATTGGTCTCATCTCCACCACTTAAGATATCGATCACAAACACAATCAAAAGGACTTTTATCCGAGTTGTAAAGTTGGCTAAGGGTAGGGTTTGTCAAGAAAAAAAGGCCTTTTGTGTGTGAAGTGATCCTACCAAGGCAACATTAGAGCGAGTTCAACAAGCAATTGTCAGGCTACTAATTCATATTTTTGTGCTCTAGGATAATTAAATGAAGAACATAGCAATCACAATTATCAAAATGGAAGAGATTTTTAAGTAATAAGGCTACATGTTATCTTCAACACTGAACAAGGAGGTTAACTTGGATTTTAGAAGATTTTGTGTTTGATAAATCTTTTCTTCATGCTTCTTTTTCTTTTCTTTTATTCTTTTTTAATTTTCTTTTCCTTTTCTTTGATGACCTAGAATACATTTAGAGAAGACCCTTAAAGTTTCCCTTTGAAAAGATGTGTTTTGAAAATAACCCATAATATGGACGCTTGCTGTTTTGTGAAGATTTCCTTGGTAAAATCATGAGTGAAGAGAAAGGTAAGTAAAATGAAAAGGGTTATGGGTTCTAGTTGATGAATGAGTTATGAAAGAAAAGGTTAAAAGGCTCAAAAGGGCTCACTAAGGGATAAATCATATTTTAGGGTCGCTTTTTGGTTGAAAAGATGTGTAATCCTAATGCCTTTATCATGTTGTATAAGTGATCAATGATTGGTCTCGACAAATACTATATCTAAGTTCTCCCAAATCAAGTTCTAGCTTACGTATGCTTTGTTGGAGATGTGAGGTTGGTTATCCCACATTAAAAATATAAGAGAATGTTGAGTGATATATAAGTGGAGTAGATTGAATCTTAACACAAGCCAATTGGTTTTGTGTTAGCTGGGTTCAACCCTACTTATATTCTTACTCATCAATTGAACCCAACACTCTCGAGGCCCACGAATTCTCTACATGGTATCAGAGCAGAAAAAAGCTTGAAAGCCAATGATCTTGGGTTCCTAAAAAGTCCTGGTGGAGTTGGGCTAGTGAAGATGACTAGACCCATTAATGACCTTGAGCCTCAGAAGAGATAGGCCAAGGAATGTTTGGCAAGTGCTAACTGGTCCATGCCCAGTTGAACTTGAGGGGAAGTGTTGGAGATGTGAAATTTGGTTATCCCACATTGGAAATATTAGAGAATGTTGAGTGATATATAAGTAGAGTGTATTGGAATTTAACACAAGCCAATCGATTTTGTGTTAGTTGGGCTTAACCCTACTTTTATGCTCACTCAAGCTATCAAGCCCAACACTCTCCAGGACCATGGATTCTCTACTTGCATGTGTAAAATCCCTCTCAAAAAGAATTAAAACAGTGAATTTATAGAGAGTAAGATGATTTCAAAATTTTCATGATTTATGCAAGAAAAGTTTAGAAATTTAAGCACTATTATAATAAAAGATGTTTGAAAGTTTAAGATCATAAAAAAGAGAAGAAAGACTTTTGAAAGTTTTAAGAACATAGAGAGAAGAAATGATTTAGTGATTAAGTTGGAAAATTTTTGAAAATTTTTAGCTCAAATCCTCACTAAATAAGGGTTAACTTTCAGTTGGTTCATTCTAGTTGATTTCATTGAAAAACAGTTTTACCTCTGTAGTTTTTACATGCTTAATTGAATAACTTAAATTGCTAATTGTAAGTCTATCATCACTAACCTAACTCAAGCATTTTATGTAGACTACTTATTCTCATAAGGGCAAAGTCTCCATGTTAATTGCATAAAAACAGATTTAAAAACTTTTTCAAAGGAGAAGTGAGATAAAAACACATAAATACATTTAAAAGAGAAGTGAAGCTCGAAAACAGAAGTTAAAATAAAAAACAAACACAAAAGTTAAAAAAACAACAAAAACCTAAGTTCAAGCAAACTTTTAAGGGGTGACTTATCAAAGGCAAAATAATCCATTGAATACTAGTAATCACTAAGGACATGCCATGTAAAATGACCAATAGCAGTCAAAATTTCCAGCAACAATCAGAATCTAACCAATAGCAATAATCGGTAGTAGTTAAAAATAACAATCAAGTAATCAGCAGTTAAAATATGCAACTACCTCCCCCACACTTAAACACTGCTTTGTCCTCAAAGTATCACCAGAAAAGTAGTAAGTGCAAGATGTTACCTCCACATGGCATTTTTATAGAAAAATAAAGAGCAAAGGTAAGAAATTTACTTTTCTTGGCTAGGAGGGGTTTGTTCCACCTCCTTTTCTAGAGATTCCCTACTCTTGGAGTGATGGTCTGATTCCCGAGTCCATGAGGCTGATGGAATATGCTCCTGACTAAATTTTCCTCCCATTTCTCCAGTGGGTGTGCTCTTGATATATTCTGAAAGGTTCAGATCCAGGTTGTCATCCTCCAATCTCCTAATTCTGTTATCCACCTCTATTTTGAAGGATAGATAATCCTCTTTCACTTCCCATAATTCTTCCACAACACCCAACAGCTGCCTGAAGCTCATATTTTCACACCTTTCCAAAAATTCAGATTTTGCTTCCACTTTCTTGCCTTTTCGTGCGGTGGTTGTTTTTGCCAGGACTTTCCTTCTTTTAGAGATAGGAGTAACCTTCCTTTCTTGCTCCCTTTTCCTCTTCTCAGTTTCTTTCCTTTGTTCCTCTAGCATGGCCTTTGCGATGTACTCCAAATAGTACACTTCATCCACCTTCCTGCATACTCCAAATTTGCTCAAGTTGTAGAGCTCAATAACTTCGGGAAAGCAGGCATGAGTGAGGCCATTAGTGGAGAAGGTTGTGATTAGAGACTGAGCTATTTTTATGATAAAAGACCCAATCACGATCTTCCAATTATTCTTGTTTGCTAGTTTGAGGATGTAGTTAGCAAGGAAGCTTCCCATATTAATTTTATCCCCTTCTCCATACAATAAAGGACAAAGATATCATTTTCTGAAATAGTGGACTCCTTGCTTCTTGCAAAGAGAGTGGTAGCAATCAACTTCTGGGCTATCTTATATCTGTACTCATTCAATTGACTCGTTGCTTGTTGGTCCTTATAATCATTCCTTTCAGTAATTTCCATCCAAAATTCCTCCACATTAAAGTCAGTAGGTCTTGCTTTAGGGGCTGATGAGTACTCTTCTATCTCCATATACTCCACAAAAATCCCTAAACACTTGTTGAGCTCATTTAACGAAATGGACATTTTCATGCCAAACAAACGAAAGAGATACCTTCCAGGCTCATCATTTGCCTCAATGTCTTTGTTCTCAGAGAAAGTGCATAGAAATTCTATGGTGAGTTCCTTGAAGGCTGGATCCGGGGTGTCTACGAACTCAAATAATCCACCAGCTTTGAGAAACATTTTAAATTCCTCATGCAAACTTAGACTTTTCAAAGCTTCCCAATTGATGATTCTGGAGGGGGGGAATTCGTGGCCTAAAAATAGGTTGAATCGGTCCATTTCATACCATTCCTTGAATGTTTGCATCTTATGCAAAATGGAAGTAGAAATGGTTGAGGAGATTCTGCCGGAGACGGAAGTAGACAGTGGAGTAGATTTGGCCTGAGTGGTTTTGGTAGGTTTGGCTCTAGATGATTTTCTGGTGTTAACCATGGTGGATTTTTGGGGTGTGATTTGATGAACGGGGGTGGTTGTTTTCGCCGGAGAAAAGAGAAATGGGAGAGAGATAGGAATGGCGGTGAGAGTGAGTGAGTAAGAAGGCTCTTGGGTTTCTTTTGGTTTAGAAAACCGTAACATTTAGTGGAAAGAGAGAGGGTGAGAGGTGGGTGAGTGCATGTAAGAGAGAGGGTGTGGGTAGGTTCATAGGGTACGATTAAGGGTTAGTAGGAAGAGAGAGAAAAGAAACCAATTTTGATCTTTCCCATGCATTTATCAACCGCCACATGCCTCCATACACGCCACCTTACTCTTTTTCTTTTTGTTTCTAATAAATTTCCCCCAAGAAAAATATAGATTAAATTTTTTGTGATTTAATTAAATGAGGCAACCAATTGAAGCAGTCAAAATGAGCCTTCCAAATGTGAGGTAGAAATTTCATTCTCTCAATTTTGGTGATTTTATCCAAGACATCCGAAATGGCCAGTGACCAAGAATAGCCGTTAGACAGACATAGTTTAATGTCTCTCTTTTATTTCTAATCTTTTTAAGCACCAAAGATCTAGATTCACTTACTTCAGGTTTTCTAAGCTCAGCCACCTCTTTTTGCCTATACTACTTTAAAGTTTTAACTCCGGGATCCTCCTCTTGCAAGTTATTCTTCAAGCATTAAGAATAAAGTAAGCTTCCTATTAATTTTTTAGCAGGAATTCCTAGCATTTCTAGTCAACAACCGTTTTTTCTAGAAATGTGTTATGTGTTTAGATCTGTGTTACAATTTCTTGTTTACACTAAGTATAAGTTTGGCCGAACTTAATAGAATTTAGCACACACATAACAATCTTTTCTAATGGATTTGGAGATAAAGGAGAGGGAGTTTTAGACCGTGTTTACCCGTCTTCCTTACCAGCTTTGCCCACCAATGCTTTAGTTGCTCATAATTAAAGTAAAACACCAAAGGATAACAATAGATACGAACATAAATAGCATAATATTAGAGATGAAAATATTACAAAAACTAAGTAAAAGAAGCCGATAAAAGCTTGTCTAAAATGATGGTCAATGGCCGAATATATAGTGGTGAAAAGAAGACTCTAGAGTGACCACTCGCAAAATATAAATAATATAAGATATTATTTTGAAGAGAAAGAGCTTCTAGAAGATAATTTCTGCTCCAATAAGTCTTATCCAAGTGGGCATTAAAATAAAACAAAAAGAGCCCACTAACTCCACCGCTTGAGGCGTCCTTGGCAAGCTTAAAAAGGGCTTCTAGAAGCTTTCACAGTCTTCTGGTATTTCACTTGTCCATGTCATCTTGGCCACCACCCCCTTCTTTGGTCACTTCATCCTGCTTGCTTTGGCTACTCTCCTGCTTGCTCTACTGCGCATTCTGCTTGCCTTATTGTGCTTCCTAGTTGCTTTGCTGCTCATTCTGGTTACTTACTTCTAAAATGTCCTTGTTTGCATCAATTGTACAACTTCAAGGAAGTATCTGAAATATTAAAAAAAACACCAATAAATCTCTCATATTCACTTTAAATGAGCCATTTTAAGAGCTAAATTACTGATGTTTTCATGGTATAAATTGCACTTATCACTAATCATAACAATACCAAATATAATTCTGTTCATTTCAAAATTAAACTAATAATAATAACAACAAGAACAATAATAATAATAATAATAATAAAATATTTGATGAGAAAAAAAGAGTGACATTAATTCTAAATTATAAACTTGTTTAAGAATAAATTATAAATTATATCTGTCAAAAAATTTATTTTTTTAATTAATTGCTAATTAATGTTTAAAATCTGAATTTTTTTTAAATAATATTATAATCAACTGAATTATATTTTAGTATTGTTATGATTATTATGAATATTAAGCAGTTTTAAATACGACTATTATAGAAACAAGTCAAAGTAAACTGTTGTCTGCCAAATGAATGTGATCTAGCAAGTGCACTGGGTCGTGATTAGTAGTTAGTGGCAAGCACTTGGTCGTATTCCACAGGGAGCAAGGGAGATAATTTAAATTAATATGCAAATTAGTGAGTATGAGTTTAATGTCAAATAAGTTGATTTTAATGGGAAACCTAGAAAGCAAAATAAAAACAGGAATGTAAGAGTGATTGTTGTAAATGAATACTATGACCAGTATTATAGCGCGGCAAGCATTCTCAGTGATCACGCGGATTATGTTATGATTTCTCCCTCTTATTTTAGCATGTTTAGAACTTAAGGATCTAAGTTTCTTGCATCTTTTAGTTACTAGTCGTGGCCACCCATTTGTCTAGTTCTTTAAAGTTTGGCTATGTGGATTCCCCTTTGTAGTTATACTTTAAGCATTAAGATCTATGCAAGCATTCAACAGATCTGAAACCCTTAGCACAATCTAATCACTTTTCAGATTTTTTAGATGTGTGTTTAGTATTTGGTTTGTGATCAAGTCACTTCTTAGATTTTCTTGTTCACTATGCATAAGTTAGGCCATTCTTATGAGATTGAAGTTCAATACCAATTGAAGTTTAATACCAAACAATCCACTATATATGATGCTAAAATAGAAGAGGGTTAGAAAATCATACCACAAAACTGCTGCCCACTGGAATTGCCCACCAATGGAAAGTTAGTTGCCCATAAAGATGGAAATGAGACTCAAAGGAATTTTGGGAATAATAATCATCCTAATAATATAATAATATGTATTTTTACAGCCAAAAGGGAGCCAATGGGAAGGCTTCCCAGAATTGGGATGTGCGATGATAGTTAAGTGTATCTCAAAGTCAAACTTATGCTAAATAAAAATATATCCAAACAATACAAAACATTCATCCAATGAGAAACAAGCTTCTAGAAGTAATTTTAGCAAATTGACTCTTTTCAAGACACTAAAATTAAAGGGATGATGGATGTGTTATAATCCACCGCCAAAATATTCTTCCACCGCCCTCCACTTGCAATCCTCCATCAGCTTACGCAAACTCCTTCTAGAAGGTGGTTCCTTGGTCATTTGTCATCTTTCTTGTGGGTTGTGGCAACCTCTCCTACATCCAATTCAGTCTCGTGCTAAGAATGCCTTATTTTTTGTTCCTTGATAGCAACCTCAGCAAAATCTACTAATGTCATAAAATAATCATCAAAAGCACCAATAAATCATACATTTCCAGCATGAATAAGAAGATTTCAAGGCTATATGACTAGTATTTACATGGTACAAATTACACTTATCATAAACGTACAACCAATTAAAGCAATAATTATACAGCAACATAATTCATAATTGCTAATACGAATTATATTTCAAAACTATTATAGTAATTAACGAATATTTGACTTTTAAAATAATATATAAACGGACATATATAAGAAAAACTCATCAAAATATTTAACATTTCACTTTTACTATAAATACTAACTAATTAAAATTTGTTGATTATAATCCTATTTAAGAATTAATGTGACTCTTTTTTCCTCATCAAATATTTGACAGTGATTCTTAATATAACTGCAAAAAAGTATAAATTATAAACTTGTTAAAGAAAAAATTTGAATTTCATGATGGTACTTACTCATACAATGGAATATTTTAAATTATTTGGCAACCTAATATATCTCCTAAATCTATTTATTTAAAATTTAATTTGTTGTTCTTGATTTTATTTAATTCTATTGGTTATAATCATATTTAAAAAAAATTGAATTTCGTGATAGTACTTACTCCTTATTTAAGAATCAGTGTGACTCCTTTTTTGTCATCAAATTTGATAGGAAATCACATTGTAATTGTACAAAAGTATAGTCTTCACTATGTTGAAGCAGAAACATAATTCGGTGGATGATATCAACCCAATTAGGGTGCAACCGAAGATGAATTTTATATGTGATATAAATCCAACTAAGATGCAATGGACCCTCAAAGTACGTGTTTAACGCCTTTGGACCATTCCAGAACGTAATAAAGGTAAATATTACGGTTATTTTTTTGCTATTAATTTAATTTAAATATTTAAATATAACCACCATAAAAATGTTGTACTTTATATTTTCTCTAATATCAATTTCATATGGTTTGGGTGTAGATTGCTCTCTCTTAGTCAACCGGGCTCTGAAAAAATAACTCAAATATCAACTCAAAATGCATACTCTGTGTCTGAAGAGATAGCAAGTGGATCAGTAGAAGTAAAGACTATCTCAGAATGAGTAGAATGTAAACAAGTAAGTACAATATTTTGACAAACAAATTTGTTATAATTAATTAAATATTCTCAATTAAAACATGGTAAATAATTTATCCTTTTTTTCCTCAAATCATGCATAAATAAATCATGCTTCACAATTATTTTTATGATTATTTTTTCAATTATTCATGAAGGAGTTTTTTGGATTGTGGTAAAAATTGTTGATTTAGGGTGCCCAAATGGTTGGTCATATCCGGGGTGTAGAAATAACAAACGATTCAAAAAGGTAGAAGTAAATGGGAACAAGTTCTTTTGCCAAAAGTATAATCGTTTTGATTACTTGGCTTTCTATAGGTAAACATTGTGCATCTAAAATTTGGTTTTCAATTGTTCAATTAATATAGTTAAAGTATTTCGATATTAAAATTTTAATGAATTAAATATTCAAATTGGTTTCACAATTATAAGCTTCAAGTTCGTATAATACTATTTAAGAAAAAATTTGAATATCAGAATAGTACTTACTCTTTCTTATTTAAAAATCAGTTTGACTCTTTTTTTCCCTCATCAAATATAGGCAAAAAAGTATAAATTATAATTCTATTTAAGAAATGATTTGAAGTTTATAATAGTACATAATCCTTCTTATGGATAATTTTATAATAGCAAGGCCATATTCTTTTCAACTAATAAGTAGCTGTACTGAACTGAAACTGAATGATACTAAAACTGAAAATATTAAAACTAAATTAAATGGTACTAAAACTGAACAATACTGAAATTGAATTATAATTAATAATAAAAACAATATTTTAAAATATTAAAATTTATTAACAAATAATTAATAAAATTTTAAATAATACTGTATATTCTAATAAATTTATTAATTATTACATATAATATAATTAAATATATTATAATGAATTATTATTATATATTTTATTTTATTACAAATATTATTATGAATATTACCTTATTATTTTAATTATTATCAATATTTATAAAATATTATTACTTTTACTATTTATTTATTTATCCTATAAAATTATTTATCACAAAAATAATAATTAATAATTTTAAAAATATTATTATTAATTATTATTTTTATTTTTTTTATTACTAATACTAATTAAGAATATTGATATAATATATAAATTGAAATGATATTATCATTAATATTCATTGCTTCTTATTATTCATAAATATTAATATAAATTAATAATATTGATATAATGCATAAACTGAAATTAAACTAAACTGAATGGTATTGAACTAAACTGAAAATAAATTGAAAAGAACATGGCCTAACTCTTTCTTATGGAAGACAATGGAATTTTATTTTATTTGATCAAGTGAATTCAGATTTCATAATTATTATTTAAGTATATCTTTCAACTAATATATCTATTAAATCTATTTTCTTAAAATTTAAAATGTTGTTGCTGATTTTATTTAATTCTATTTTATTGATTATAATCCTATTTAAGAAAAAAATTTCAAATTTAATTTAGTTTCTTATGTAAAGATATCATCCTAGCGACTATTTATTCTAAATATAAGCATGAGAAATGCTTATAACTCAAGAATAATTTCTTATTTTTCTCCTCTCTTTCTTTAAACTGTCCATTGTTCCTTGAAGAAAAAAAGAAAAAGATAACTAATGCTCTTTTCTCTTATATATATATTACAAAATAAACTTATTATTAATATACTTATTACAAGTAACATATTCGTGCATCACACGGGTACTACATTAGTAAGGCTTAATGCATACTTAGCCCCCTCAACTTGACAACTTTTATCATTTGGCGCCTCCAACTTACAGATGTCTTTATCAACCCTCTGAACTTGACAAAAAGTGTTCACTGCAGCCCCCCGCCCCCTCAGTGCCACGTGTCATCTTCTGATATTGGAGAGGGAAAAATAAAAAATTTGAAATCTTTAAAAAGTCAAACCAATCACAAGGTGACATTTGGCACTGAGGCGCTGCAACGAACCCTTTTGCCGAGTTCAAGGGGTTGGTAAATGGGTTTTTACATATGATACTGAGTATTTAATACCCTTCTCCAATCAAATGGTTGAGTATTTCTGAGGGACCATTTAATTAAGATGAGAAAATATATAAATATTCTCTCATAAATATTCAACCGTTGGATTAGAGAAGAGTATTAAATACCCGATACCATACATAATTTTCCTTGGTAAAGACATTTATAAGTTGAAATCATCAATTAAGTGATAAAAGTTATCGAGTTAAGGAAAAATTATACATTAAGTTTAATAATATACTGCAACTTAGTGGGATTATTTTTCGTAAGTGGGAATTAATTATTATAGCACAAAGAAAAATAATGAAACAATCTATAACAATAAAACTATATATAAATATAGAGAGGCAAAATGTTAAACGTGATGAATTTGATAATGACAAGTCATATTAGTAATTAAAGGCGCATTATATCATATCATAATCAAATTTCTTTTACATTTTTCTTGCAAGGTCATAATGTTCATTCATTTCCAACATGCATAACAGTCATAGTATATATATATATATATATATATATATATATATATTTTCTAATAAAGAGATCTTTGTTACTGCAATTATGATCGATAGATGCTACAATCTAACAAAACCTAACAGCTAAAGGATTCCAAAATAACCACCACCGTATCAATTAGAAATATGATTGATATATCATCAAGCATGTAAGTTCACTTCATTCAATACAATTTTTCTTTGATTTTATTCATAAAAAATTACCTATATCTCGTTGAAATGATATCAACTGCATTGAATTGAATTAAATTAAATTTTTAAAAATTGAATTAAATATTCTTAAATTGGATTGAATTAAACTCGAATTATTAATAATATTAGGCCAAGTCAAGACCTAAGCGGGATATATAGTCGACACCGGGGGTAGTATAATGTGTTGGAGATGTAAGGTGATATCCCACATTGAAAATATAAGAGAATTGTGAGTGTTATATAAGTGGAGTAGGTTGGGCCTTAACACAAGCCAATTAGTTTTGTGTTAGATGGGTTCAACCCTAGTTGTATGCTCACTCTGTATATCAAGCCCAACACTCTCCCTGCCCACAAATTCTCTACACAATGTGCGCCACCGCTAATGACCCATAGCCGAAAGAGGCCAAATATTTAGTTTTTTTCTAAATTTTATGTATATAAAGTAAAAATAAATTTTATTGTTGTTTTACAATAGAAAAATCTAATTTTTTTTCAATGGACCATAACATAATAGATAAATTAGAAGATCAAGTTGTTTACTCATTTAGTTTTCTATTTTCATTATTCTCAAAACATTTGGATATAATTGATTTTTATTATAACTTGTTATTCAATCATATATTTTATTTTATAATTAGATTTCAAAAGTATTAATCCTGGTGTGATAAAATGAGTATTTGAACTCTAAAGATTAAAAGTTTGATCTTTAGAAAAAAAAATGTATTATTACATCTAAGTCGTCTAAATTATGAGAACAATTATTTCACATTTTATAAAAAAAAAAATTATTGGACTATTTTTTTTTATTAAAAGTACCCAGTATATTTACTTCATATATTATTTTATCCAGGTCCCCGAAAATGTCAGACTAGCCTAGCAAGAACTGGTCCGATTTGTTTATTTCCATTTTATGTTTATTTATTAATACATTACAAATTATAAATTCGTTTGAAAAAAAGATATCACCTAGGTTAACTTTTAAGACACTTTCAAATATTTATAAAAAAATTATTCAAAAATGCGCCAACTTATTGGTTTGCCAATGTCATGACCTATCTTAGCAACCATAAATCGATCATATGTCTCATATTGCCTAAATAAATAAAATTGGAATGTCATTTTAAAAAAAATTAATTTGCCTCTTAGACTAGTTTTTTTCATCACGAGTTAGTTTTGGATGGGTTTTAACTGCGGAACCTTTAAGCCATGTCCACATCCAGATTAATCCTCAATCACCAATTTACGGGCGCCTCAAAGGGCAGGATGGTTGGCCCCAAGATTTAAGGTTGCTCTATGCATATTTCAAGATTAAATTTTTAATGAATGCTTAAGAATGAAGTAATTTCTACCAAGATTAGATTCCGTCAACGCTAACAGAGAATAATATTTAATTAAGGTGGCGAAATTTCACGTACCAGTATTTATGTGTAACAGCACTGCATGACCAACCACGAAAGCAGGGAAATGATGCAATTGAGAATAATAACAGAAAATATTTTGACTTTTTTTTTTTTTTTTTTGGTTCATGGAAAACCCGTTCAGTATTCAAAACAATTAATATCTAATTGACCCAACAATTTTCAGCCTTTTACCATATCCAAAATTAATATTCCTGGCATTAATTATTTAAATATATCTCACATAGATATGGTTATGCAGCCTAATGACTAGTCCATCTCTTGAAATTTACGAAATTAAGCTGATTGCTCAACCATTTTGACAACGAAAATTAAAACACACCAAAATTTATTAGCTGACATTATGTTTGAAGGCAAATTTTATACACGACCGGATATTTAATACCCTTTTCATTTGCTGCTTGATACGTATGTAGTTTTTATTAGTATAATACATAAACTGCATATGTGTCAAACATCCAACGGAAGTTATATTAAATACCCGGTCTCGTGTAAAATAACTCTATGTTTGAAATAATACCAACACTTCATACCTTGAATTCCTAATCTTTGGGTCCTTTATTGGAAATTTTAGGTGAAAAACCAAATTTGGAATTGGCAAGAATTAAAGTAGGAGTTGAATATTATAAAAGAATATGTGGCCCTGTAGCTAATATTATTGAGTATTTTGCAAGAAACATAACTAGGTATTCACTTCATGACAATAAAAGACCAAATAATCTTTATAAAAAAAAGACCAAATAATTCCCAATTAGCGTACAACAGATGGAGGAAAATAATGGATAGTAATTTTTTAAATTCTGAAAATATTATTTATTTTAAAGATAAAAATCTAAGAAATGATCATATATTGCATATTGTGGCTTTAGATTTTTTTATTCAAATTTATCTCTCACTTTAGATTATCAATACATTAAATTATGTATTGACGAAATTTTAAGTGGACATTAAAAAAATGAAACGTTTAGAATAAAAATATAAAACATAATTTAGTTTTTTAATATAAGGTAATTAATATTTTATTAATTTTAATGAAAATGTTAAAGATACAGGATTCAAATCTGGCAAATGTAAAAAGTAGCTATATTGTAGATGATATTGTTGGTTATCGATGAGGTCCATATGATGCACAAAGGATATTCATCATATATCTGGTAATGAGTTCTTCTATGTTAAATTAATTTTCTACATTATTCTTATTTAAAAAAGCCTACAGTGTAAAACTTCTCGGTTACCGTTAAAGATCGGTGTTTTACAAATCTTCGTTTAGGCTTTATTTTAAAGCTTACCGTTGGACTTTTTGTTCACATAGCGCTTTCAAGCCCCTATCTGATTTATTATCAGGTAGACACCGTCTAGTTTAATTTTTAGCGTCCAGATGGTGCCTAAACTCAGTTTTTAAATATACTAATATCTATAGTAATTATGGTTAAATTTTTTATCCCACATAATGAAAGTAAATCAAAATGTTTTTATAATAAAAGTCTTGTTTTCATTTTTAAAACATTGTCTAAATTAAGTTTTAATATTATATTATATTATATTTTAATTTTTAGTTAAATTCATATTTTTATGTATTAATAGATATTAAAATTTAAAAAAAATATAAATTTGCTTCGACCTCGCCTAGGCCTCGCTTAAACCCTAAAAAGTTCTGACCATCCGACTAGCGTCTAACATTGTTTAAATATTTATTTTATAAAAAATAAAGTCACCTCACCATTTATTTAAGATATATTTATCTGTAATTGTATATAAGTCTTGTATTTTAAGGCTTAAAATATTCTCACATAGTTAAAAACTTCTATACAAAACTATAACTACAATATAAAAAAAATCTTATTGTTAGGTGCTATTAATTTACTAATTTACAGTTATTTGACATTGGAACAGAAAAATACGAGAAAAGTATCACTCTAACTATGTTGTTGTACTATATTCCACGGGAGGCAGGTAGAAAAATAAATTAATAAATGGAAATTTGAATCCATACATAGTTTTCACATTTAGTTACAGTTCTTACAAGTCAAATGTCAAATATGGGGCTTTACTGATCAGATATTAGAAAAAGCGACATCGTTTTCACAATATGCAGCACACTTACGGTTATAAACGAGTCGACTTAAAGTTGAATTTTAGCATGTTTATATTCGTTTATTTAATTTTTAATTAAATATGAGTCGAGCCGAGCTCGAAGTCGAGTTTAAAATTTTATTTATGTTCGTTCATTTAAGTGTTCGTTTATTCGCGAGCTGTTTATGAATAACTCATTTATTTTATTCGAGAACAGTTCACTAATTTATTCGCGATAGGCTTATCTACTTTGTTCATGAACAATATTGACAATTCAATACATAATTTAAAGTGGGTTATAAAATTGGGTAGGATAATATTACCCACATACTTGTTGTATTAGTCTAATTTTATATAGCCATAATTTATTTAAATTCCATAAAATTTTATTTTTGATTTATAATTTTAATAATCGAGCTAGTTCATGAACATTTATCGAGTCAGTTCACGAACTGGTTCGCGAACCTCTAATCGAGTTTATTCACGAGTTAACGAATCTAGCTGTGCCTTATTCATATTTAGTTCATTTATAATTCGAATCATAAAATCATGTTCACAAATTATTTATTTATAAATCGAATCGAGCCAAATCAAACTTTTATTAAAATAAATACCAAATTTTTTACAAACAACTTAATTCATTTATAGCTCTTACCACGCTATCTTATGAAGCCTTTGTAAATTGATTTTCGAAATAATTAATCAAATACAAAACACGATTTCTATTTTTATTTATTTTTTACCCCATTCCCTTCCACGCGGATAGAATTATGAACGCGTTCTAATTTGTAATTTGAACATAAAATGAAGGGCAATCTTGAAATTTCACGTGCTTCATCGTTTATAAATACGTGTAACATTTCCCCACCTTTAACTGACAGCCATTTTTTTTAAGAGATCGAGCTTTTGAAATCTCACCGATATTTTTTGCTCCGACCTCTTTTTCCGGCGAAAATTCAAATCATGCAGATCGGCGCTTCTGTTCCGGCCCAAACCCTAAACCTCTTGCAGGTGAGGCGCGGCGGTTTCCGGTGCCACCAGTCTCATTTAAAGCCGCTAATGAAACCCAAATCTGAATCATTAAATCCAATTACTTCAACAGAGTTAACCAAGAAACATCTCGCAAATCTCGATAAGCTCCTCGGGAAACAAAATCAAGATCCGCCGCTACATTTCCCCGATCCTCTGCCACCGGTTCCAAAGGCCTCCGGCGGTTCAATGGCGAACAAGGGGAAAACTTTACTCGAAGGCCTCAGTTTAAACAGGATTTGGCCGGAAATGAGGGCGGCGGAGGAAATGTCGCCCCGGCATTTGAACCGCCTTCAGCGGTTGTTATCGATGAAGCCGGAATATTCTCCCCGGAATCATCTCGGTTCCCGGTGGATGGAATACCACGGCAGCAAAGATTGGGTCGGGTTACTTGACCCGCTTGATGAGAATCTACGGCGAGAAGTTGTGAGGTATGGGGAATTTATCCAAGCAGCCTATCACGCTTTCCACTCTAATCCCGCCATGTCAACAGAGGAGGCGCCTTTGCCTAGACAAGTGGCGCTACCTGATAGGTCGTATAAAGTCACGAAGAGTCTATATGCCACGTCATCGGTTGGATTGCCAAAGTGGGTAGACGAGGTAGCCCCCGATCTCGGGTGGATGACTCAGAGATCGAGCTGGATCGGGTACATGGCTGTCTGTGACGATAAAAAAGAAATCCAACGAATGGGAAGGAGAGACATCATTATTGCTTTACGTGGAACTTCGACGTGTCTCGAATGGGCAGAAAACATGAGAGCTCAGCTAGTGGACGTACCTGAAGACTCAGGCGACTCCAGAGTTTTTACTCAGAAAACCGGGTCCTCTGATGTGGAAGCTAAAGTAGAATGTGGGTTCTTAAGCTTGTTTAAAACAAAAGGAGCTCATGTGCCAAGTCTAGGTGAATCGGTGCGGGAAGAGGTGAAAAGGCTAATGGAGTTGTACAAAGGAGAGAGCCTTAGCATTACAATAACCGGGCATAGTTTGGGTGCAGCTTTAGCTGTTTTGGTGGGCAATGATATAATTTCTTTAGAGCCTGAAATGCCGCCGGTTGCAGTATTTTCTTTCGGAGGCCCAAAAGTAGGCAACAAAGGATTCGCCAATCAAATAATATCAAAAAACCTTAAAGTACTAAGAATAGTAAACAATCAAGATGTGATCACTAAAGTGCCGGGTTTGCCAATAGTTGAAGACTTAAATGAAAACATGCCATTAGCTTACTCACATGTTGGCGCAGAGCTACGTGTGGACACTAGAATGTCGCCGTACCTTAAGCCTAATGCAGACGTGGCGTGTTGTCATGATTTAGAGGCATATCTTCATCTAGTAGATGGGTTTAGGGCATCAAATAGTCCATTTAGAGCAAATGCTAAAAGGAGTTTAGTAAAATTGTTAAATGACCAAAGGTCAAATGTAAAGAAACTGTACACAAATAAGGCACAAGCCTTGCATTTAAAGCTTGATAGACAGGGATTCTCCACTTCTGGATGTCTCCCTAGTCCTTCTCAATAATAATCACTTTTTTTTGTTAAAATTCACTGTCTTTTGCTTTAATTACTACTACTAGTAATACTATTATTATTATTATATCATAGGCAATTTCCATTTTTGCTATAATAACTTTTCTAAAGCACCACTGCTATATATACAAAAAAAAAAGCACTTATATGAATGGTAAATCATATAAGTATCTAAATCACACTATATTATTTGAAGAATATTATGTTGGATTTATTTTCAATAAATCATTAAGTGTGGACTCACATATGTAATTATAAATGTGTATGACAATCATAATATAATACTTAAAAAAAGTTGTGATCAAATAATAAGGTTATTGACTATTGAGGTACCAATTATAAATTATAGGAAGGAAATGTAGAACCTGGTGAGTAAATTATCTTTTGATTAAAGGGGTGAAATGGTAATTTGCCACATTATGTTTTATTATTTAAGTGAGGTTGGTCCCGCTAGAAGACATGGGGAAATTTGGATGGCTACCCTTTTGGCATTCCTTGTCTTTCTCCTGGAAGACCATCTCCTGGGTTTCTTCTTCATTTGTTCTTCATCAAGTAGCCTTTAATGGCTAACTCAGGTATGCTTCCGCTTTCGGTTTTTTATTTCTCAATAATTTCAATATGATAGATCCGAAGCTTATATTTAGTGGTATTGTTTTTTTTAGTAATAACTACAAGTATCTTTATTGAGATAATCTTATTCGGGGCTTAGTAACAGTTAAGGCTCCTCACCCCTCCCAACAAGTGTATTTAGTGGGATTCGAACCTTGTTCTCCTCCAACTTACTCAGTCTGCTTAGCCAACTGAGCTAAACCTTGTTGGTAGTTTAGTGGTATTGTTAATGTACCAACAAGTGGTACCACAGCTGAATTCATATTAAGTCATTGAGGATTTCGTTTTTTCCTCATATTTGTGTTCATAGATACTTTGGTTGATATTATCTATGAACTTTTCTGGTGATGGTATTGTTTAGACTATATTTGTAGACTTATAACTCTGAGGTAGGAATATGTATATATTCTCAGTTATATATTTATGAATATAGAAAGAACATTTTGGTTAGGATTTTCAGACAGTAATTATTTAGTTTAGAATGTTGTATTTTGCATGCAAAATTCCTAAGTATAACTCTTGTAGAAGAACATACAGTAGGGTGGTAGTTTCTCTGGTTGCAGAGAAATGAAGGTGATGATGAATATCAAAACCAAGGTTACATGGGTATGAAATTAAGATGGAATAAGGGTATGTACTATCTTGTTTTTGCTGTTGATAAAATAAGGTATCATCTTTATTTCACTGTTCATAAAATAGGGGGTTGAAAAATAAGATGGTAAAAATCAAGGTAATATATGTCTCTAGAGGATGGAAAAGGAAGGTGCTATCTTTTTTTTTCAAAACTAAGGTGATATACTCTTCTTTATTATATTATTATGAAGAAAAGTAAGGTAAGGTAGACATCATCTTGTTCTTTTTATTCATAACTCGGGAAAAATATGTTACCTTATTTTCACTACAGTAAAATAAGGTGTTATCTACTTTTTACTATTTGATTTCAGTAAAAAGAAAGATATTGTTTTCAAAATGGTGGTTTATTTTCAGATGAATTTTGGGCGTCGTGCCATTTTTCAGTTCTTATAATAAGGGTGATTTTGGTTTGTAGGAAATTAAGTTTTGGATTTTGCAAAATTAGGTACTGGCCCATCAAGTTGCAAATTTTTTGTTACAAAATTAGAACCATATTTTTGCAAAATATTAAGGTTTGGCACATGTTTTTAAATCTTTGGTCATTCCGGAAAGTTCGGTGTTTTCTAGAATTATATTTTTGCCCCAAAATTCTGAAAATTACATTTTGAGCCTGAATTTTGAAATTTACAGATTTAGCCTCAGAATTTTGAAAATTACAGAACTGTCCCTCTGGTTTTGAAAATTACAGATTTGCCACTAGTTTTGGAAAATTCTGTTTTTGGACCATAAAGTTTATAAATTTTGCAATTTCACCCTAAAATTTTTTGTTTGCAAAATTGGTCCAATAAAGAAGGAAATTGTGACAAATGGAGATTCTTAAACGCGATTCTCATTAGGTTTCGGTTTATTGTCACATAAGGGAGGTTTAAACCTCATAAAGAATTATAGCATCAAGGTAAATATTGTGATATTTGGTTTTAATCAGAATAATTAATTTGTCATGAACTGAGTTTAAATGATCTAATATTATAAAGTAAATTAATTCAAGCAATATTGTTGCTAAAGTAACCACTGTTGTGTAGATTAATTTATTTTATAATGTTAGATGTGTTTATTTGTTATTCATGCGAGTAGTATATCGGCCCAAAGAAAAATTGCTATTTTGGCCGAATAACAAGATAAACCTATTGTAATAATATCAGACAATTGTAAAGTTTATCCATATGGATGATAAATCGGCCCCAAAGGAAGGTTTATTGTCTGACAGGACTGAATGTCATTATTTGATTACTGCACCAAGATACCAATTGCAAAATGTGTGACCATAAAGTTATTGCACGATATCTTGTTAAAATTATTTTAAACTCAGAAGGATAAGTAGTTTGTTGTTTATGCGGATAGTATTGGCCATATAACAAGCATGCTTATGGATAAACGACCCTTCGTGATGAATATGTAACAATTCTTTGGTTTATCCATGTAGATAATAGATCGGCCCAAAGGAAGGTCTATTGTCTGATAGGACTTATTGTTAATATTTGATCACGCTAGATGTGGATTGTGAGCTTTTCTAATTTTTTGTCTTTGTTCTCATGTACTTAATATGCCATTCAACCCCAAAACTGTCCTTATGCTTGAAGGGGCAAATTTCAGTTCTTGGAAATCAAGCATGATGATTTATCTGGGTTGTATGGATTTGGACCTAGTGCTAAGGATGGATGATACTGCTCCTCTCACTGAAGAGAGCTCAAAAGCTCAGAGGGTTCAGTTTGAGAAGTGGGAACGTTCTAATCGCTTGGGTTTAATGATTCTGCAGTAGGGAATCCCAGAACATGTTCGAGGTGCCATATCTACTGATCAAAGTAGTGTTAAAAATTACCTTGCTAAGCTGGAAAAGGTCTATGTCAAAAATGACAAGGCTAAGGTAGGGATGCTTCTCGCGAAGCTAACCTCCATAAGGTATGCCAGCAATAGTAGTGTCAGGGAGAACATATTGAGCATGTCCCAAATAGCCATGAGGCTAAAGGTCATGGATTTGGCTTTACCAGATGACCTGGTACTCCATTTGGTTTTAAATTCTCTACCACCTCAATATGGGCAGATAAGGACTTCATATAACTGCCAACCATACAAATGGACTCTTAATGAGCTCATTGCACATTATGTGGATGAGGAAGAGAAAATGATGGCTGGGAAGAAGGAAAGTGCTCATATGGTAAGGGCAAGAAGAGAAAGATAACTGCTGATAAGGGTGAGGAGCGAAAGAAACCTAAGGTAATAACATGTTTCTTTTGCTGTAAGGCTGGACATTTAAAGAAGCATTGTACCAAGTATGCAGCATGGCGTGCTAAGAAAGGTATGTTCCTTAGTTTTGTCTATTCTGAGGTCAATTTATTTTCAGTACCTAGAAATACTTGGTGGGTAGATTCAGGTGCTACTACTTACATAAATATTTCAATGCAAGGTTGCCTAAGCTACCGAAAGCCAATTGATGGTGAAAGATACATTTATGTGGGTGACGGCAAGTCGGTAGCGGTGGAGGCAATAGGGTATTTTGGATTATTACTAAGAGCTGGTTTTTATTTGGATCTCGTGGATACTTTTGTTGTACCGTCTTTTAGACGGAATTTGGTTTCTATTTCTGTATTGGATAAATCCGGATATTCTTGTTCATTTGGAAACAATATGTTTACTTTATCCATGAATTCAAATATAATTGATACTGGTTCTTTAAGTATTAGTGATAATCTACATATGGTTGATATTAATGCCTTATATAAAGAAACTTGCATGTTAATTCTAGGGGTACTAAAAGAAAATTGAATAAGGATAACTCAGCTGATCTTTGGCATAGACGTTTGGGTCATATTTCCAAATCCAGATTGGAACGTCTAGTGTCCGAAGGTATTTTAGATACACTTGATTACACTAATTCAGATGCTTGTGTTCAGTGTATAAAAGGAAAACAGACAAAACAAAAGAGATTAGGTGTCATAAGGTCTAAAGACATCTTAGTATTGATACATACAGACATCTGTAGTCCATTCCCTACGGCTTCTCAGAATGGCCAAAGATATTTTATATCATTCATAGATGATTACTCACATTTTGGGTACCTATATCTCATTTATGAAAAATCTAAGTCTTTGGATACATTTAAATCTTATAAGGCCAAAGTTGAAAATCAACTCGAAAAGAAGATTAAATGTATAAGATCTCATAGTGGAGGTGAGTACTATGGCAGATATGATGGCTCAAGTGTATAGCTTCCAGGTCCATTTGCTAACTTCCTAGAAGAATGTGGTATAGTCCCTCAGTATACAATGCCTGGTTCGCCAAGCATGAATAGTGTAGCTGAGAGACGTAACAGGACTCTTTTGGATATGGTGAGGAGCATGATTAGTCAATCTACCTTACCTGAGTCTTTCTAGGAAGAAGTATTAAAGGCAGCAGTATATCTTCTAAATAAAGTACCAACTAAGGCAGTAGCAAAAACTCCTTATGAACTTTAGATAGGGCAAAAACCCAGCCTAAGGCATGTTTATGTTTGGGGTTGTCCAGCTGAGGCTAGAACTCATAGGCCTGGAGAGGGGAAATTGGACGACAAAACTGTTATTAGCTACTTTATTGGTTACTCTAAGCGATCTAGGGGTTTCAAGTTTTTTGATCCCAATACTAAGTTTATTTTTTAGACTAAAAGTGCAACATTCTTTGAGGATATTGAGTTTGGGGGGAAGATAAAGTTAGAAATATTGCCTTTGAGGAAGGATCAAGTCAGGAGGAGCAATCCATTTCAATTCCTATCATTATTCCTGAGTATGTTTAGGATGTCACTACTCTAGAAACAATTCTGGTTCCAATACAAGACAATATTCAAGAACTTCCCCATGACGAACAAACTCAACAACCTCAAGAGCCTGTGCCTTTAAGGAGGTCCACTAGAGAGAGGAGAACTGCTATTTCGAATGATTATGTAGTATATCTCCAGGAACATGAGGATCATGTAGGTATTATGGATGATGACCCATTCACATTTCATGATGCCATGCAGAGTTCCAACTCTCATGAGTGGATTGCGGCAATGAAGGAAGAGTATAAGTCCATGCAAGACAATAAAGTTTGAGATCTTGTCCCATTGCCTGACGGAAAGAAGCCCATTGGTTGCAAATGGATATTTAAGACCAAGAGGGATTCTGAAGGTAATGTGGAAAGATATAAGGCACGTCTTCTGGCAAAGGGCTTTACTCAAAAGGAAGGGATTGACTATAAAGAGACCTTCTCTCCGGTTTCATCAAAGGACTCTTTTAGGACAATCATGGCTCTTATTGCACATTTTGATCTTGAGCTACATCAAATGGATGTTAAGACTGCGTTTCTCAATGGTGACGTTGATGAAACCATCTATATGGTGCAGCCTAAAAACTTTGTGCCAAAGATACATAGCAACTGGTATGCAAATTAAGGAAATCCATTTGTGGGCTCAAGCAGGCTTCCCGTCAGTGGTACTTTAAGTTCCATCAAGTAATTGTTTCATTTGGTTTTGAAGCAAATACTATGGAAGATTGTGTGTGTCACAAATTCAGTACGAGTTGGTTTATATCTCTGGTTTTGTATGTGGATGACATACTTCTTGCTACCAACTGTAAGGACTTGTTGCATGAAACAAAAATCTTTCTTTCAAAGCATTTTGAAATGAAGGACTTATGTGAACCCTCTTTTATATTAGGAATCCAAATACACCGGGATCATTCTCGGGGTATACTTGGGTTATCACAAAAGAGCTATATTGAGAAAGTGCTTAAGAGGTATGGTATGCAAGGGAGTAAACCATAAGAAACCCCAGTCGCTAAAGGTTATAAGTTCAGCCTTGAACAATGTCCTAAGAGTGAGCTTGAAATCCAAGAAATGTAGAAGGTCCCATATGCATCTGCAATTGGGAGTCTGATGTATGCACAAGTTTACACATGTCTAGACTTTACATTTATAGTAGGCATGTTAGGGAGATACCTTAGTAATCCTGGTATGGACCACTGAAAAGCGGTCAAGATGGTTATGCGATATCTTCAGAGAACAAAAGGCTTTATGCTCACATACGGAGATCATTTAGAGATCATTGGGTATTCGGATCCTGACTTTGCTGGATGCTTATACAGTCGAAAATCCACATCTGGCTACATTTTCATTTTGGCAGGAGGTGCTATTTCATGGAAGAGTTCTAAACAAACTCTTATAGCTACCTCCATTATGGAAGCAGAATTTGTAGCGGTATACGGTGCATCCAATCAGGGACTGTGGTTAAGGAATTTTGTCACAGGATTAAGGATTGTGCATGATGTTGAGCGACCACTAAAGTTATACTGTAACAATAATTCTGTAGTCATGTTCTCCAATAACAACAGAAGCTCTTATCGTTCAAAGCACATTGAGATAAAGTTTCTGGTTGTAAAGGAGATAGTGCAGAGTGAAAAGATATCCATAGAGCATATCAGTACAAACTCTATGATAGCGATCCGCTTACTAAAGTAGTACTACCTAAGGTTTTCCATGATCATGTCGCTCACATGTGTGTTAGACTACTTTAGTATGTTCAGTTTCAGTAGGAGTTTGATTATGTATTTGATGCTCTGTTAGGTAATGGATATATCATGTAAAAATTCAGTTTTCTGCAAAAATAAAGTATTCAGCTAAAGTACACTCTGTTTAACATATATATTCGGTTTTATATATGTTTGATCTCAATAAAGAGGACCATTTGGAAACAAGCATGATGACCACTTCGCACGTGGTTTCCATACTACACTCCTATAATTGATCTATGTCATTTGGGGGTATTGATGATGTGGTTGATGCTGGATTGAGGCCCTGTTCTTTTCAACTTATTTTCTGTTCAGTTCAGTTCAATACCAATCAGTTCAGTTCAGTACCATTCAGTTTAGTTCAGTTCAATTCAGTTCAGTTCAGTATTTAGTATTCAGTATTCAGTTTCAGCATTCAGCATTCAATATTTAGTATTCAGCATTCAGTATTATTTTAGTTTATTCATTATATCAATATTATTAATGTATATTAATATTCATAAATATTAAAAAGTAGTGAATATTAACGATAATATCATTTCAATTTCAATTTCAGTTCATTTCTATTTATACATTATATAAATATTATTAATTAATATCGGTCATCACAAAGAAAAAGAAATTAATAATAATATTTTTAAAATTATTAATTATTATTTCTACGATAAATAATTTTGTATAAAAAATAAATAAATAAAAGTAATAATATTTTATAAATATTAATAACAATTAAAATAATAAAGTAATATTCATAACAATAATTGTAATAAAATATAATATATAATAATAATACTTTATAATGGTACATTTAATTATTATTATATGTAACAATTAATAAATTTTATTAGAATATATAGTATCATTTAAAGTTTTATTAATTATTATGTATTGTAATATTTTAAAAAATATTATTTATAGTATTAATTACAATTCAGTTTCAGTATTGCTCAATTTCAGTATTTTCAATTTTAGTACCATTAAGTTCAGTTTCAGTACAGTTCAGTTCAGTTCAGTGCCATTCAGTTTAGTTCAGTACCAGTTCAGTTCAGTACATCTACTTATCAATTGAAAAGAACAGGGCCTGAGTTGTGATGAATGCAACAACCTTCAGTTCTTCATCAATATAACTAATGGACGAGATTGTTAGGGGTACCTTGTCTATGATTGCATTTTGAGCTCATAAGGATGTACACATTTACTCAGGTAACATATGTAAGCCCAAGTGGGAGATTGTTGGATTTATTTCCAATAAATCATTAAGTGTGGGCTCACATATGTAATTATAAATGTGTATGGCAATCATAATATAATAGTCAAATAAAGTTGTGATCAAATAATAAGGTTATTGACTATTGAGGTACCAATTATAAATTTTACGAATGAAGTTTAGAGTTTGATGAGTAAATTACCTTTTGGTTAAAGGGGTGAAATGATAATTTGCCACATTATGTTTTATTATTTAAGTGAGGTTGGTTCCCGGGAGAAGGCATGAGGAAATTTGGTTGGCTTCCCGTTTGACATTCCTTGTCTTTCTCCTGGAAGATCATCTCCTCAGTTTTTTCTTCATTTGTTCTTCATCAAGTAGTTTTTAATGGCTAACTCAGGTATGCTTTCGCTTTCGGGTTTTTTTATTTCTCAGTGATTTCAATATGATAGATCTGAAGCTTATGTTTAGTGGTATTGTTCATGTACCGACATATCATAGTAGTAATATTTTTAAAACAAATACAAATTAAACCCCAATGTGTGGTCTAGTGGTAGGGACTAGTCCATCCTTAAGCATTCACCCTGAGATATGCTTGGAGCAACCTTAAATCTTGGGGTCAGTCAGCCTACCCTCGAGGTACTCGCAAATTAGCGATTGGAGATTAATTTGAATGTGGAGATGGTTTAAAGGTGCCGCCTATAATTAGAACTCGTCCCGAACCACCCTGTGACAAGAAAAAAACAAATACAAATTATATTTTATTCATAGCAATATGGGGGAAAGATAGAGATCGTGAGGCAACTTGCATTATTTTAGCTATTGCAAATTTGCAATTGCCTAGATTTCGTCTATCAAGCGAGATCTTCTCAAGTACTAGGACGCTCTTATCTAATATGTGAGACTGAATATGCTTAGTGGAATATTTAGATTGTTTCGTATATTTAGAAAATAAGAATTTATCAGAACTTGATTTGTTAAGATAATTTTATGCTAGGAAATAAATACAATGATAAGTTAGGTTAAAATTATTAGGACAGTCAGAACTTTACTATTAGGCTCTTGTCGCATCTAGCCGTTTAGCCGGGAGGGCGTTTAGGCATTTTGTGTTGACTATGCTGAGGGTAATGTTTATTGACAGTTCTAATATTTTTGTAAAATCTATCCGATATTTAAAACTTGTGTTTATATGCCTAGTATAAGTTTGTGTTAATAAAATCTGGTTATGACAAATGGCTTATTAGGCTAAGTATATGAAACAATCTAGATAGTCCTCTAGGCATGGTCCGGTCCTACTTGTCATGGTATTAGAGCCTGGTATTTTTTATGTATTCTGGTATTATTTAACACACCTTTCCTAATGGATATGATTAGGACATATAAGGATGCTGTTAAAAACAGCATAGAAGAGGAATTTGATATTCCTCAGAACTTAGATCTACTTAATAAGTGGACTATACCTAGGATTAATCCTAAAACCATTTATAAATATGGTACTTTTGAAAAAATAGGATTAAAACAGGTAGTAAAAACTACTGAAGAGACCATTTCCCTTAATAAGGATGAAATGAAAATTAAGTTATTAAATAATCCAGATATTAATAAATATCGTAGAATTTATAAATTCCTACATATAGGATTAGTACAGGTTGCGTTTAAGCCTCTAACATTAGAAGGCTTACCTGAAAGCTTTATAGCAGCTTTAAGAGACGCTAGAAATTTAGACTGGAAACAGTCGCTTATGGGCTTAATACAGTCCAGTCTGGCCCAAGGCCCTCTATACTTTAATGTATACCCTAATCTACAATTATCATTATCAGATATTAATTTATTAGACGCCTTAACATTAAATGTTAAGACTAATGGGTATAATTATGCCCCTGGATCAGAAGTCATTTGTGTATGTTATAGGATATATTTCAAACCTTTAATGACTTTAAATCCACATTGTCAAATAATGGACAAACCTTTAAATGAAACGATTCTAATAGAATCAAATTACCATAGGTCAGAAATTACTACACGTAGACCTATTAAATGGGAGGAAATAATATTTCCTGATAATTGGATAATTGAAAAAGCAGTTCCTGCAACCCCAATTACTCAAAATAATCCTACTAGGATTATTCAAACCCAAGAAGGAAATATCCTAATAAATTTTGAAAAACAAAAATTCCTGGAAAATATTCCAAGGTCCAGATCTTCAAAATCTAATTTCAACCATTTCCACATATCTCCAGTTCATAACTCTAGTAATTTAAACAGTATTCATAATACTGAAAATGCAAGAAATTCAATATCAAATATTGAAGGAATTCATAATTCCTATAATAATAGTAATTACAATACTAGAAATAAAAATCTGAAACACTCAATGTCAGATATCAACAAAATTAATAATTTTGAAGAAATGAACAGAATTAATAATTCTGACAATTCATCTAAAGAGTCAGATAGAGAATCTGAGCTCATTACAGATAGGGTTAATAGAATCCATGTTGATAATAACAACATAGCCTCAGGAGTTTATGAAATTCCGGCAGGAATGACTGCCAGCGAAATGAATTTTACCATATGATAGGTAAAACAAAAATTGATTTTAGCCCTGGTTCACAGGCAAGAAAGGAAATCCAAATGGATTTTCAGAAAGATCATTGGAAACCATTTAGAACATGGTTTTTTAATAATTTTTCTAAAGATGAAAGAAATAACTTTCAGCAAGAATTTTATGATGAAATATCTCATAAAAATATCAAAGTATCTTTTGTTTATTGGTTTATAGCCAACCATGTAGAAAAATTTATTTCTGTCATAGAAAGGGATTTTAAAAACCCAACAGGGGAAACTATTAAACAAGTTTTTCCCCCAATTTATCCTTTCTCAATAGAAAGAGATAATGAAGTAAGGCATTATAATGCTTTCCAAAAAATATTTGAAAATGAAATTATTCAGTCAACCACACAGCATATTAATGCTCTGGTTAAACAGAAAAATTTCACAAATATTTACCTAATAATATTAGGAGAAAAACTAGTGGATATTCATAATAGAGTGGAAAAAATAATTTCCCAAATCCATGAGTTAAAAAATATTGTTAATAACAATAATATAAATACTACTAGGTCAGAAGCTAGCAGTAGTGCTACCCCTAGTATACAACCCCCTCCGGAAATAAAAGGTTTTAAATTAAAATCTTTAACTGATTTGGAGAAATTTTTAACTGAAAAGTTTGAAAATCTTCGAATCAACACACTTGAGGAGGAATTTAGTGATACAATAAGTGACACAAAAAATTATAAAAACGTTCTGATAGACGAAATAAATAAACTTCATAAGTATGCTGATAGGCCAAAACAAAATTTGTTTTATTACCCTAGGCCTACACCACAAGATGTTCTCTTTGAAGAACAATATTTAATTATGAATAATTCCTACAGTGGAAAACAAATCTATGAATGGAACATAGATGGTTTCACTGAAAGACAGATTTATAGTGTTGTCCATAGGATGCTCATGTATTCTACAATATGTAAGAATAACAGTAATACTGACAAAGTTATTGCTAATATGATAGTAGCAGGATTTACTGGCCAACTTAAAGGCTGGTGGGACAATTATTTATCCCAAAAAGATAGGACAAAAATTTTGTCAACAGTAAAAGTTGAAAATAATATTACAACAGAAAATGCAGTATATACACTCATTTTAAATATTATTGAACACTTTACAGGCCGATGGTCTGATAATAGTGAAAATATTAGGACACTATTGCAAAATCTTAGATGTCCTACCTTGACCTCTTTTAGGTGGTATAAAGACACCTTTTTAAGTAGAGTCATGGAATTACCTGAGTCTAATAGTGACCATTGGAAATCCAAATTTATAGATGGATTACCTCAGTTATTTGCCGAAAGGGTTAGAAAAAACCTAAGGAAAGGAAATGTACAAATTAATTACGCAAGTTATACTTACGGAAAATTAATTGGTACATGCATCCAAGAAGGTTTATCTTTATGCAATGAAATAAAGTTAAACCAACAAATTAAAAAGCATCATTTAAATGAAAAGATGCAACTTGGTCAATTTTGTGGTCAGTTTGGGATTGATAATCCCTCTACTAGCAAACCCCATAAGCTTAATAAGCCTTCAAAAAGGGAGAAATATTATGCTAGTAATAAGTTCACCAAACGAAAAGCTAAAAGGGAACTTAGAAAGAAAAGGAGATAGGAAAATAATCCACCTCCTGATAAATCTACCATAACTTGTTACAAATGTGGTAGAAAAGGTCATTTTGCTAATAAATGCAAATTAAAGAAAAAGATTAATAATCTTAATATCAGTGAAGATTTGAAAAATGCTTTAAGTAAAATCATGATTAACTCCTCTGAGTCAGAAAATAATTCTGACACAGATTATAGCTTTTCTTCAACTAATTCAGAAAATAATCTGACCAGACTAAAAGATGAAAAAATAATTTCATCCGAAACTGATTGCAAATGCAAAAAGGTTGCTAAAAATTCTAGTGACAGTGATAATGATAACATTTATCAGATTATGTCCCAATTTCAGGACTTAAAAATTAATGTAATAACTAGTGATAATATCCTAGATCTATTACAATGGATTAAAGATCCAGAACTAAGATTAAAAATCTTAGAAGAATTTGCTAATAATAATAAATAAGCTCAAGCATCTAAAGAAGAGCAATTTACTCTTAAAACTTCTGAACCATATTCTATGGCTGAAGTCAAAAAGATGCTTAAACAAAAACAAACTAGTGAAATTGCTAGCACTAGTGATTTGTCTATTGAGGTTAATAACCTTAAAAAAGAAATTAAAGACTTAAAATTAAATAATAAAAATCTTAATGATAGAGTCTCTAAATTAGAGAAACTAAAGGAAAAAACCCCTGTTGTTTATTCCTCATCAACATCTTCTGAAAATAATTCAGATCATGAACAAGATGATTTCTTGTCAACCATTGAAGTAATGACTTCACAAAAATGGTATATAAAAATTTCACTTCTCATAGAAAAAAAATTTTTTAAAGATTTAATTGCACTTGTTGATAGCGGTGCAGATTTAAATTGTATCCAAGAGGGTATAATACCCACAAATTATTTTCATAAGACCTCGCAATCTTTAAGGTCTGCTAATGGACAGAAACTTAATATAAGTTTTAAAATTCCAACAGCTTGTATATGCAAAAATAAAATTTGCATACCAACCAATTTTATTTTGGTAAAAGACATAACTAACCAGGTTATACTTGGTACTCCTTTTATAAGGAGTTTATTTCCTTTAAAAAACATTGATTCAAATGGTTTTACAGGAACTTTTCAAGGTAGTAATATCTACTTCCAATTTGAAACAAAACCAGTAACAAGGTTTTTAAATCAAATTAAAGACTCTTTAATAAAGAGTAAATAAAATCAAATTTCTTTTTTAAAAGAAGAAATTAATTTTATTAACATTGATAATATGTTAGAAAATCCTAAATTACAGGATAAGATCAAATTGATTAATAATCAATTCACTTCTGAAATATGTAGTGACCATCCAAATGCTTTTTGGAATAGAAAAAAGCATATTGTGTCTTTGCCATACGAAGAGGAATTTAATGAAAAATTAATTCCTACTAAGGCAAGACCTTGCCAAATGAATTCAGAATACCTGAATCTATGTAAAGAAGAGATTAATAATCTGCAAAATAAGGGCTTAATAAGACCTTCTAAATCTCCTTGGTCATGTACAGCTTTCTATGTTAATAAACATGCTGAAAAAGAAAGAGGTATACCAAGACTAGTTATTAATTACAAACCACTAAATAAAGTGTTAAAATGGATTAGATATCCTATTCCAAATAAAAAGGATCTCCTTGATAGGCTTCATAGTGCCTTAGTATTTTCCAAATTTGATTTAAAATCAGGATATTGGCAAATACAGATTAATGAAAGCGATATTTATAAAACAGCTTTCAATGTACCTTTCGGTCAATATGAGTGGAAGGTTATGCCTTTTGGGCTAAAAAATGCCCCTTCGGAATTTCAAAATATCATGAATGATATTTTCAATCCCTATTCAGACTTTATAATAGTCTACATAGATGATATCTTAGTATTTTCAAAAAACATTGAGATACATTTCAGACACCTTGAGATATTTAAAAAGGTTGTCATACAAAATGGTTTAGTAATATCTAAACCTAAGATGCAATTATTTAAATCTAATATTAGATTTTTAGGTCATAATATTGACAAAGGAAAAATAATTCCTATAGACAGAAGTATTGAGTTTGCGTCTAAATTTCCAGATGAAATTAAAGACAAAACTCAACTCCAAAGATTTTTAGGTAGTTTAAATTATATTTCACCCTACCTAAAAGATTTGTCTAAACATACTGCTATCTTATATGATAGACTTAAGAAAGAACCTAAACCTTGGACTAATAGTCACACAGAAGCGGTTAGGTTAATAAAACAGAAAGTTAATAACTTACCATGTCTTATGCTAGCCAATCCCAAATGGGAAAAAATTATTGAGACAGACGCCTCAGATATAGGCTATGGTGGTATTCTGAAACAAATCTCACCTATTGATAAACAAGAATATCTTGTTAGATTTTATTCTGGTAAATGGAATGATAGCCAGAAAAACTATGCTACGGTAGCAAAGGAAATTTTAGCTATATTAAAATGTGTACTAAAATTCCAAGATGATTTATATAATCAAAAGTTTTTAATAAAAACTGATTGTCAAGCAGCCAAATATATGTTTGACAAAGATTTTAAACATGATGTCAGCAAACAAATGTTTGCTAGGTGGCAAGCTCAATTAGCCCCTTTTGATTTTGTTATTGAATATAAAAAAGGGACAGATAATAGCTTGCCTGATTTTTTGACAAGAGAATATTTGTCAGAAACTAATAGTTTCCATTCTTATATTGCAGGATGAGCACGAAAGGGAATAGGAACCGAGGAAATTCCTCTCATAGAGGGCAATCCTCTCAGGGTAGAGGCCAACACCCCTCTCATAGAGGAGGACATATATTGGCCCAACATGGTAATTCTAGGCTTATAGCCCAGAATATTGCTAATACAGAACAAGAATCCCTTTATAAGGAATTCCTTGCCTTCAAGGCATCTCAGCAAAGCCAGAGTAATACTCAGGCAGCTTCAAGTAGTCAAGCAGGACCGACTACAAACCCTTCATTTGCCAAAATAGTGGAAGACGACGAATCTGATGATTTCCCCTATTTTAAGCATAATGAAAAAGAAGTTATACTTCTTCTGGAAGATATTGACATCAGAAGGAAAGATGATGTCTGGAGAATAATCCAAAAATATTTGGATTCAGATAATGGAGTCACTTTTACTGCCGGATCATATAAAGGCAGGGGCCATTACGAGAGAATTCTCCAAGTAACAGACTCGTGGGAAATAACCCACTTCTCAGTTGGTGGCAGAACTGCTAAAATTTATAGTTTTAGCAAAGCTATTATAAAGCGGGTTATATCGGCAGAAGAGTGGTGTCTAAGTACCCTTCCAGAGAAAGAATATCTCCATGATGACAATAAAACAGCAATCAAATTTAATTACTGGGATTATGTTGAGGCTTTCCACAAAGTTTTGTTATACCAAAACCCCTCTAGAAAACATACCTGGTTTTTAAAATTCTGTCAAAATATTTATAAAAAAGACTTTCCCAACTGGTTATACCAATGGTGGCAGTCTTTTGGTCCTGGAATAGATATATTACCAGGCATTTTCAAAGAATTTTACTTAGAATGGGTTGAAATATCTCCCAAGTTAATGGAAGCCCTTCATGATAATAAATGGATTGAGGGTATGCCTATTGCCAATTTCTTCATTGAGTTTGGAATCCCATATATCTTTAAATGGGACATAGAGTTTGGTTATACCAAACAAAATATTCCGTGCATATATAGAAGATTCTTCTCAAAATTTTGGAAGAAAATGATGCGGAATAATGAGCAAGGTATTCTGGAAGCTCAGGAGACTATTGATAATATCAAGCTCAGAATTATCCAATACAAATCTGGTATGGAATCTGCTCTTCAAATGGAGCAACCAAGTCCTTTTGAGATCCTTTCAAGAAAACTCAAATTGCAAAAAGGACAGTTGACCAAAGAACAAATGGTCTCGGCTTATATAGAAGCCATGAAATCAGATTTGAAGAAAAATTTTGGAATTGGCATCCAACCTGATTTCTCCTTAACTGCCTCCTCAATAGGAGAGGACATTATTATGGAAGCAACTAATGCTACCACTGAAGCCATGCTTCAAGACTCCCAGGATCCATTTGAGGATGAATTACCCCTGGACCAGTTGCTTGGTAATACTAAGCCAAGTACTGACAAAGCTTCTAAGGGCAAAGAAAAATAGTGACCAATATATTTTAAGTTTTACCTTTAATAAAGGTATTTTTATTTCACTCATAGTGTATATTTTATTCACTCATAGTGTAATTTTTTAGAGAAATATCTCCGTCTCTTTTGACTGACAAGCCATCAGTCGCCTCTGACAGGGAATCTTTTCTTTTGTCGGCCTTATCTCCTTGCCTGCCAGTCCTGTCGGCCACCAGTCGAGTCAGGCGCCTTTTGTCGGCCACCTTTCCCATCCGCCAGCTGTTTCTTGTCCTCATCTGCCAGCGGCCGCCCTGTCATTTTCTTTCTTTATATCCTTTAATTAATTAGTTTGTATAATTTTTGAAATCCGGTTTCTATATAAACGGTTTTCTTATTTTGTAATGGGCAGAACAAAAACTGCGATATCAAAACGATTAGCTTGTATGATATGTGTGATTTCAGTCTGTAAATATTAAGGAGGAGCCTTCAGACTCTCTCCACCGTGTGCTCCAGAGGTATAACTCCTACCTCTTGTAATATATTTTATTTTAATAATATTTTTGTGACAAATTTTTACTGTCCAGTAGTATGCCCAAACTTTTTATATCTAGTGAACGAAAATATAGTGAAAATTGCAAGGTTTTCGGTTGAAGTCATAATGAATGCAGAAAATCTTTATTGGACGACTCACTCACCATAATTAGGTGTGTGACTCGAGTCGAATTTAGATGTAGTCGGGGTAAAACTCCGATAAACTAGATGAGCAATAAAAAAAATATATATATATATAGTGAAAATTGCAATTGAATAGACTAATTTAAACAATTTTTTGAAATGAAAGTCAGGGTGGCTTTTAATTCGGGTCGGGAATCCTAGCCAGGTTGGCACCCCCAATGACCTAATAAAGAACCGCGCTTAAGAATATATTAAACAACCATTATTATTTTTTATATATATGATTATGAATTTTTTTTTGTAGATGATAGGTATTATTGATTCTCTTGAATCTAAGACCTCTCATCTCTATATTGAGTGGTGTATCAACTGGACTACACAGGTAAATTACATGAAAGTTGTTCAAAGATTATGTTGATTTCATAATCATTAGGACAATATTAAAAAAACTGTTTAGTTTTTCCTCCTCATTTTCTTTCTTTTTATGGAGTGTTCTAATTATAACTACCGAAATTAGACGAATTACATGTTATGGTTTGGCTTTTTTGATTAAATATATGAAACTATTGGGGTGAAATGAGAACGATATGATAACTAGATAATCAGTTGTTATATAATATTCAGAATAATACATGAAGAGATCAATATAAAAGCATCACATAGAAAATGGGCAATCAATCAAACTAGGAAATGTTTGTCATTTCTTGGACTTCCTAAATTAAATAATAAGCAATGAATTAACATTTTACATGGAGAATTTTGGGATTTTATATTATACACCTGAATTTTTACACCCTTCTTCAATTTAAGGGTTGAGAATTAATTAATTAATAATTAATTAATTAATTATTTTTTCACTCTAATTAAATACTCTCTAATAAATTCTCAGCCATTAAATTAAAAAATAATATAAAAAGCCAGATGCATAATATAAAATCTCGAAAATTTTTATATAGTCTGAGCATGCATAAATTCTTTCAAATATTAGAAATTCAAATAAAGTCATATATTATTTCGATATTAAAATCTTTGACTTGGCTTTTTCATAATTAAGAAAAATAGCTCCAATTGCTAGCTTTTTTTAGGTTTATTTTTACTTCAAGTAGAGCAATTTCCATATCCAACCAAACCATATAAATAGAAAAGGTGATCTGAATTCAATAACTATGGCATGGTCATCTTTTCTTTTTCCAATTTTTTTTCTTTTTAGATTTTATGGGCCTTACAAAAGTAGTGGTATTAAAGCAACCAAGAAAGATACTACTCCTATTTTACCGAGTTATATAACAATATTTTCTTCTTTTCTTCTCTTCTCATCTCGTTTAAATGCTTCACAATCCAAAGTCAATTCCTAAAACAAAATTTCATATTAGTTATAATTATAAATATATTCAACAAATAAAAAATCTACAAAACAAGCCAAATAGCTTCAACAAGTTTTTTTCTTTATCTTTGAAACGGGATTTATATTATAAGTTTCCCATAAAAATGATTGTTCTTTATTGCATAAGTGTATCGGAATAATTTCAATAAAATTATGTAAATGTGTCATCAAATATATATTATATAACTCTTTCTGCAGTTTCTAATAAGGTGTAATAAAAATGGGTGCCATAAACTTGTAATACAAATTTAATTTATCAATTCATGCCTTCTATATACGTCGGGATTTATTTTTTTTAAAAAAAATTGCCTCATATGGGCTTACAATAATAACAAAAGAAAACCCCATCCCACCCCGGTCGAGTGTGGACTCAAACTTGCGACCTTTAAGATCACAACTTCAAGGCTCAGCCACTAAATCAAGCATTTGCCACGTATATGTTGGGATCTATATTATTTCTCAACCTTGCAAAACGTATGGTATAAAATAAAATTCACTTTTTTTTTATTGCTGGAAATTAAAGATTAATGCACACGGTTAAGTTTGACAAAAAAAATCACTGGCAAAGCATGAAGTTGACAATAAGCACGTCGTTGAAAACAATATATGAATTGACCAGATCAAATCAAAAAATGGAGCACTAAAATTGTACTTTAATTTGACACGATCTGCCCACATTTGAAGAACGAAGAATACATATCAAACATTAATGGAGTCTGTACAACACTGAATTTCAAATAATTCACCCATTTATTTAGACTCTTATCAGATTTTCTCTGACCTGAGCTCATATTTAACTTTGACATTCATCTTTTATGAATAGTTGGAGTCAGAGGATCATTTATTTTCAACTCTTTCAATCTCCCATAATTCCAACTTGGTCATTTTTAGTAAGAATGTTTATATAAATTTCTATAAAAAAAAAAGAATGTTTATATAGATTAATAACTGTTATGCTCAATTGATAACATACATCAGTTCAATTCTAATAATACATAATTTTGTTCTTGAATATGTAAGGCAACAAATTAGTTGTAGGAAATTATATAGACTAGAATCTCAAATTTATATATCTTGTACTTAGAAATCTGATAATTTCAAGTTTTTATACATGCTTAAAGTCACATTTATACTTTATGTTTAAAAAATTAATTTTCACTTAAATATATAGAAATCGATAACATATTATGGTAACAAACTCAAGTATAAAACGTTGATATTTGTAAATTTCAAAAACTGACACTTCTAGTTTTTGGTCATTGAGTTTATCAATATTTTATAAAAAAATGGGCTTTTCAGCCAAAAAGCCTGTAAATGAAAACCAGCTTCGGAAGGCCTATACAAAGGCCTTTCAAAAGTTGGGGCTAACCATTTCGGCCTTCTGCGGCCTACTTTCATATTTACTAAACTGTAATAAAGTACAAATTTTTCTGGTTGTCCATGTGGTTTATTAGAGCATTTGTTTCAACTATATTCAGATCAGATTATAATTTTGCAGTTGGCTATGATAGGTAAATTTCTCGGTGAGAAATTTCTATATTCACAAGGTTTAAATCTGAAACCTTGATTAAATGATATCAAGCCTTACCACTTTAACCAATGTTCATTAGTTTAATAAAGTATAATGCCTCATTTGGGAATAGAAATTGTTTTTCATAAAAATACGTAAAATTTAAAGTGCATTGGGGACCCAGACTTATTTTTAAATGCCCCATATCCCCTAAACTTGGGGTCGGTCTAGAGGTGGTGTAATGGATGCCACCGTCTAAGATTTACGGGTGAAAGGAGCTAAATTCTTTTTTTTAATATCTGATTATTTATTTTCAGAAAGTTCTAATATTCTTATAATATAATAATAAAAATTAAAATTTTAAGTGGTTTTATTCATTTTATTTTTATTTTATTGGATAAAATTTAATTTTTATTTTAATTTGTTATTAATTATATATTTTTTTCATAATTAAATTCTTAGAGTATTGGTTCTCGTGGTGAAATAGCTAGTTGAACCTCAAATGTTGAAAGTTCGATCCTTAGAAAATTCATGCCTTATCAAGGTATGTCGGAACAATGAGAACAATTATATCACAATTTTTTTGCAAAAAAAATATTATTGGACTATTTTTTTATTAAAAGGGTACATTTATTTGCTACATATGTTATTTTGCTTAGAGCTCCAAAAATATTAGGACTGGGTCTGCTTGAACTTTCAAAAGTGTCACTTAACTTTCTGAACTTGAGGAAATACACTACTTAATTCCATGAGTGAAACGAAACCAAAAATTTATAAGAAAGTGGTTATAATCGCCGCCAAGTGTCACTTTTAAAAAGTCAAACCGATTAAACTAAAATGATAAATTGGAGAAATGATTAAATTGAAAACTTAACTTAATAAAGGAAAAAGGACAATGGTGACTTACGACGTCAACGACAATCATAAATGGGCATTAGAGAGAACAGAAATGATGATCCGAAGACAAAAATTGATAATTTGATATCTGAGTGATATTGAGGGTCAGGTATTCTGAAGTTTGAACTGAATCAAGATGAAATCCATACTTTGACGCCAAGATGAAATCGATAACATGAGACGATTCCGAGAAAAGAGGCAGAGATTGACGGAGAAGGTGAGTCACCGTCCTCGTCGAGGTTGAGACCACCATAATAAGGCAAAGACATTGAGTCTGGAACAAGGAAACTTTTACTTTTCTATTAATTTTTAAACTTAAAAAAAATCTAATAACTCGCTTGACTTTTCAAACAATGTCTCTCCTTGCCACGTGAACATGAATGAGTTGTGAGGTGTATTTTTTGTCCAGTTTAGGGGTTAAATGAAAATTTTGAAAGTTCAAAAGGGCATGAGGCGGTTATGGAGAAGTACAAGTGGTCCAGATGAATTGAGCCAAACCAATATGTTGTGTTTTTAATACCCTCTTTTATATTTGAGTTTGACCTTATTCTCTTGGACTACAATTCAGTTCAGTTCAATCAATTTTAGTTCAGATCAGTTCAGTTCAGCTATGCGTAGTTATAAATTTATACTGAAATAAGTTCATTTCAGCCAACTTCAATTCAGTTCAGTTAATAAAATTGCAGTAAAAAAATCATGGCCTTATAGTATTCGATAAAGGGAGAGGAAATTGAGAGGATTAATTGAAAAATTTGGATTTGTATCTATCAGAGGAGTCGAAAGAATTTTGGTTCATGTGACTTACGATTTCATCATAAGAAAATATTGTGAGGAATGCATTTATAGATGGATAGATAGAGGCGGTTACAACTTCCATCCAACGGGAAGTATTTCATTTGGCCCATTTGAACATACAATTACGTTATCTTACTTTCCATTCATCCATTTCAATTGTATATTTTCCGATAAACTACTAAGAACATATGCTGTTGACTTCATTGATTTGGTGATGGGAGAATTGATTAATAAAAATTTTAGCCCACAACATTTATATATAGGGGTAAAGTATAATATTTGTAAGTTTCTTCATATTCAACAACGTTTTTACATTCTGCTGGTATAAATGTGTTTTTTGTTTAATTGAATTTTTGTTGAGTCAATGATGGTATAAATGTATTTTTTGTTTGTTCATCTGGTATAAACCTGATATGATGCTAGTATAAATGTATTATTTGTTGGATTACTATTTTGTTTAATCACACCTGGTATAAACATGGTAAAATGATGGTATAAATGTGATTTTTGTTTGATTTCTTTTTTATTTCTTTCATAAAATTAGATGCTTATGTTTTTTTTTGTTTTTCACACCTAGTATAATGCTGGTATAAAGTGATTTTTGTTTGATTTCTTTTATAAAATGGATTTTTGTGGTTTTGGGTCTTCACACATGGTATAATGCTGGTATAAATGTGTTTTTTGTTTGATTTTTTTCGTAAAAATAGATGCATATGTTTGGTTTTATTTTTCACAACTGGTATAATGCTGATATAAAGTGATTTTTGTTTGATTTCTTTCATAAAATAGATTTTTATGGTTTTGGTTCTTCACACTTGGTATAATGTTGAAATAAATGTGGTTTTCATTTGATCTCTTTCATAAAAATATATGCATATGTTTTGTTTTATTTTTCACACCTGTTATAATGCTGGTAGAAAGTGGTTTTTGTTTGATTTCTTTCATAAAATAGATTTTTCTGGTTTTGGTTTTTCACACCTGGTATAATGTTGGTATAAATGTGTTTTTTATTTGATCTCTTTCATAAAAATAGATGCATATGTTTGGTTTTATCTTTCACGCCTGGTATAATGCTGGTATAAAGTGGTTTTTGTTTGATTTCTTTCATTAAATGGATTTTTATGGTTTTTGTTCTTTACACCTGGTATAATGCTGGTAAAACGCTTGTGTAATGATGGTATAATGCTTGTATTATCTGTTACATATCTTCAAAAATAAAAACTTGAAAAAAATATATCATCATGTATATACTTTCGAAGATAAAAACGAGACGAACAAAAAACTCTAGAGTGACATATCGAACAAATCAACCATTTGCGAGATAAATGCAAAATAAAGTAAAAAAACATAAAAAAAGAAAGGATTTGCATCATGGAAAGGAACGTACAGGTAGGGGTGTTAACAAGCCCAGTGGCTCGCAAACAGTTCGAGATTCAGCTTGGTCAAAGCTCGATCAGAGTTCGACTCAATAGAGCTCGACTTGAGTTCGGGATCGGCTCGAGATATTAACAAGCCAAACCAAGCATTCTAAGGTTCGGCTCGAAAGCTCGCAAACATGTTCGTATAATTTTTGTAGTTAATAAATTAGTGAAAAATAAATTAATTATATATGATTAGTGAGTAATAATTATTCATTTAAGATAATTATTCGTAAAACGATAATTTAAAATAACTTGATACTTCTTTGTAAGAGTGGTGATAAATATGGAATTGCATAGAATGGAATATAAAAAGAGATAAAATGAGAGTGATTACGGATCATGGTAAAAATATTATGATGTTAATTTTTTTAAATTTTGTATTTCTTTAAGCGCGAATAAATTGCGTTATTTTTTGGAAATGTATTTTCAGATATTTTTTTTGAAAAAGTGTAACAAAATATCATGTTACTGATGTGATCTTTTTTTAACTAGTGTTGCCATAAATCAATTTTAATCATCAAAATTAAAACACTGAGGGGCAACACCTTTATTTTGTGTTACAATAGTATATATATATATTAGGGCTCTTTAAGGCTCGCGAGCTCGCAAACTCGAGCCGAGCTTCATTTTTCTAAGCTCGACAAGCTTTAAGTTGAGCCGACCCAAGCAAATATGTTCACGAGCTGAGTCCAACCCTACACTATTCGATCTTAATTTAACTCATTAACACCCCTACATACAGATTAAAAAAAATTTAAAAAATAATCAAATAATTAATTATAAAAATAAAAAATAATAATATAAATATTTTAGCGAATCCATATATCCTTTATAATTTTCCTTAATTATTTCTTATTACCAATAGAAATTTTTCGTATCCCAGGATAATTAGGATATATTTCCAAATTTTAGGAGCATCATCATAAAAGGAAACTATCCCAAAATATTGTCGTTTCTGGTTTCAATTTTAGCATGTATATCCACAACGTATAATCAATTTATTTTATTAAAAAAATCATGTAATAAATATAATTTTTTTTGAAAATATATCTTTTTTGAATTTTTTTAGCTTAATATAATAATAAAGGAAAATTTTATCTTACCTTACCCAGGTGTAGACTCGAACATGCGATCTTTAGAATCACAGTTTCAAGACTCGGCTACTAAATCAAGCCTTTTAAAAATATATCCTTACTTCATATAAACTCATTATTATCCAACTTATTAAAAAAAAACTCGTTGTTATCTAAAAATCACTTGTATGTAACTTATGAAAGAAAACTCGTACCACCCTATTATTGTGTTCACTTACATATAACACATGTAATTCTCGATAAGTTAATCGTTCGCATGAAAGAGAAAATAAAAATTTAAAAAGAGAAATTTAAAAAAAAAAAATTATACAAATTAAAAATTGAATATAGAAGAAAATATAAATGTAGAAAATATCAAATTTTATTAGTATTTTGGACTCAACTTATAATTATATAAAATTTTGAATATTTACAATAAATTTTGAGATTTTCACATTTATTTTACACAAAATGAAAAATCAATTATCCAGCTTGACTAACGGTGGTCCAAGAGGAGAGGACTACAATTGATAAGATACAACGTGTCGCAGCATAAAAGATCTCAGTAGGGTTTTCAGGATTAGATTGAGCCATCGTCGAATTTCAGTGCCGCATTCGCTAGGGTTTTCCACTCTTGTTCATTTCTTCTGTCTTGTATTTTCTCTAGCCTCCATTTACGCTCTGTTTCCTTCCGACAAACTATCTAACTCCGATTAATCTCTTATGGCTTCAATCAAGCTCTAGAGGGCTTCTGGTTGCTGTTCTTCACTTCAATTGAATAAAGGGCTTTCCTTTCTGTTTGCTTAGCTGGTTATCCTCAGAAATGGCAACCATGAACCCTTTTGATCTCCTCGGCGATGATGATAACGAGGATCCTACTCTTCTCCTCGCCGCCGCTCAGCTTAAGGTCGCTGAAAAACCTAAGAAAGCTGCTCTCTCTGCTCAGCCGCAAGCTCAAAATCAGCCTGCCAAGTCGGCTAAGCTCCCCACCAAGCCTCCACCTCCTGCTCAGGCTGGTGAGCTTTTCTTCTATGCTCTCTATCTATGTCTTTTATTGATGAAGTTCAGTTTTATTAATATTGGAATGTTAAGTTCTCAAACAGCGAGGAGCTGTGCTTCTCATTTTCTTGATTTTCTTGATTTTTGTGTTCTTTTTTGTTATTGATTTTGCTCATTTTTTTAGTTCAATCCGTGAATTGATTTACAGTGAATTTTTTTAATTAGTTTTCTGTCTTTTTTCTTCTTAAACTGGAAAGATGAAGGAATAAGAGATTATGCTTGCTCACATATACAGTGGTTTATCATAATTTTCTATTTGATGAATGCATTGGCTTACAGTTATCTTTTGCTCCCGTGTTTTGGTACTGATATTTCCCGTTCTGTGGGGGTTTTGTTTTTATATCTCCACTTGTCATTCCCCTGTCTATCTGATGTGGCATTGCATGATTGGTCGTTGATTCTGGGATTGATTTGTTCCCTTTGATATTATAATTTTGAAGCTTATTACCTTTCTGGTGTTATGTATCATTACATCTTTCATGTCAATCATCTGGTGAGAGTGAACACGAACCGTTAGGGTGTGTTTGGAAACTTTCTTTTGAATAAAAAGAATTCAATACATTTCATTTCACATATAAAATTCATGAATGTTATATGTCAAATCAATTGAATTGAATTTTTCCCTTCAAAAAGAAAGTTTCTAAACACACCATTTGTATATGTTTAAAAATACATTGTAATGCTTGATTGACAAGTCTATCAACTATTGATGAAATCTCTGAAGTCTGAATTTTCAGGGTTTATGTTTCTCTGACTGCATCATGGATGAGTTATTCTGCTAAAACTTTGTGATGCACTGTTGTATAAGTTGTGTTATATTGTGATTTTCTGACTTGTATTGCATTTTCTCTGTTGAGCAGTGAGAGAAGCTAAGTATGAAGGTGGACGTGGTGGTGGTCGCGGTGGTGGACGTGGTGGTGGCCGTGGCCGTGGTGGATTTAATAGGGATAGAGATATGAGTAACAATGAGAACTCCTATGGAGGCAACAATGGATTTTCTGGAGGATACAGCAGACCAACTGAAGAGGGAGATTCCGGAAATCCCTCTGAGAGGCGTAGCTATGGCGGTCCTCGTGGAGGTGGTGGCTTCCGTGGACCTCGTAGGGGTAGTTTTGGCAATGGGGAGGACGGAGAGGGTGAACGCCCTCGCAGGGCGTTTGAACGACGCAGTGGTACTGGACGTGGGTTAGTATACGTTCTAAATAACATAATTATTTTTACCCTTTTTAGTAAATATCTTATCATAATTTCTCACACCTGTTTTTTTATTTTATTTTGATAGGAGTGAGATCAAACGCGAGGGGGCTGGTCGTGGTAACTGGGGAACTCCTAGTGATGACATTGCTCAGTGAGTGCTAATCCTAAATAACCATTAAGGAACCTTGTCTTTTGAAGAAAAATGGAACAAAAGTTCTTACATTTTATATAATGCTTCTGTAAATGAAGGGAGACCGAGGAACCCATTGCTGAAAAAGAGAAGAATGTTGGTGCTGAGAAACAGTCTGGAGAGGAAGAGGTTGCTGACGTCAACAAGGAGAACCCATCCAATGAGCCCGAAGAGAAGGAGCCTGAGGATAAGGTACATTGTTTTTATGTACTTGTGTTGTGTGACATCTTCACTGAATCAAAAGTTTTAATTATGAATACTTCAATTATATAAATTATTATGTATGACATTAGATACATTACATACATAGTGAGCATTATTCTTGATTAGATATTAATTTTAGTGAATACTATCAATTGGCTGATTATTGTTTCATTCTTGCGATAGTGTAACCACAGAATGAAACTCTCTTCAGAATTGCTAGTCAATCAGTTTTTTTATTAATATTTAAAATTTTATTTGTCTCGTCGTAGTTATTTAAGCTGTACTTTATTTTGCTCATCACCGTTAAAAATCTTATTCCTGTATCTACCTCTTACAAGATTGTGCTAAGAACCTTCATATATGAATTTAAGCATGCTGTTATTGGATTACAACCACTTGTATGTATCCATGCTTCTACAGTTTGAACCATAGTCACATGATTGAACCATATTATTTATGCGCTGATATTCCTTTGATCCAATAGGAGATGACCTTGGAAGAGTATGAGAAAATTCGTGAGGAGAAGAGGAAGGCTCTGCTCTCTACAAAAGCTGAGGAAAGAAAGATTGATGTGGACAAAGAGTTTGGTGCCATGCAACAGCTTTCCAATAAGAAGAAGGGCAATGATGAAATCTTTATCAAACTGGTAAGACTGCTTCGTTACTAACTCAATTTGTGACATTTATTTTTATATAAACAATCAACCGAATGAATTTACTTGTATAATTAATTCGCAAGGGTTCCGAAAAGGACAAGAAGAAGGATGCTGCTGATAAGGATGACAAAGCCAAAAAGGTCTTGCCTTTTCTATTTTGTTTACATGTGTTTTCTCGAGTAAAGCAATATATCATTTGTAATCCAAGTTGTGTAATCTTTTTTCATTTAAATGCAGTCTGTGAGCATAAACGAGTTCCTGAGGCCTGCTGGTGGTGAGAAATTCTACCCGAGCGGGCGGGGCCGCGGGCGTGGGCGTGGATCAAGAGGTGGAAACTACGGTGGGAATACGAGGGATGCAGCAGCTCCACCAATAGAAGATCCAGGTCACTTCCCTACCTTGGGTGCCAAATGAGATATTTCGTCTCATGTGATTTCCATTGTATGGAATTCCTGTGTGCTATGTCCGAGTCTGGAGGGAATGTGGGTTTAATCCCATCTATAAAATAACATTTTAGTCATTTGGGTGTAAATTTTAGATATTCCTCTTTATGGGTTTATCATTGTTGACTTTATGCATGCATACCCTCTTTTTTTCTTTTCTTTTTTCATGTTCTCTTCTATTTAATTAGGGGATATTGGGTCGTTATTATGTGTTGGACTTGTTAGTGGCATCAGTTTTGGTTTGTAGTAGAGCATGGACACTCTGTTAGTCCTTTTAACTTCAAATTCACCAAGTTATGTTCTTTATACCTTTTTTTTAAGCTTTATGAAAAATGAATGAAATCCTTCATTGGGCCCTCAAATTATGGTAGTTGTAGTCAGGTTAGACCAATGGGGTGGTTTGCAATGTCTTGTTGATTTTAGTAATGCATGAACTCTTGGATGTTTCTCTGCAGGTAGCTGTAGATTGAAGTAAAAAAAAGAATATTCAGTGTGAATTTTTTTCTTGAAATTAATCGACTGTTTGGCTTTTAAATCGAGGCCTAATACACTTGGACACTCCTAAGTTCCTAAAAACCTTGCAGCTCCATGAACTTACGAAAGGTCTCTACCCCCATAACTTGAATGAAAACTCTCCCTCCTTGAGTCTGTCGCTGCTATTGATTAAAAAACTCGCTCATTCTCCATTTCCATATTGATGTTGAGCTCATGTCGGTGCTCTTCCCCGCCTTGAAATGTAACCAAATTCTAAATTTCTCGAGTTTCTCAAGGCTCTCCGTGTCAAAATTCTGGCTACTTTCCGCTCTTCGTATCATGTAAAATTCGAATAATATTATGAGACTCGATAATTTCAGGGTATGATTTTAGCTCATACTGTAGTTTAGATGATAAGTAGCAAATTAGCTTTAACAGCGAAAGAGAGGAGAAGTTCAGAACTGAGTAATTGAACATTGTGAGAGGGAGAGGATTAGAATTGAAATTGTGAGAGGGATGTGAATTCGAGATTCATTTATGAATGCCCAAAAAGAGAAACTTGAAATTTGGGGAAAAGAGGGAAATTTGAAGGGATTGGAATTGAAAGAATTGATGAAGGTGGTTGCAGAGAAAGAGGGAAATGAAGCTACGCATATAATTATATTCTATGCAGAGACCAATTCAATACAGTTCATTCACATGGAGATCTAGAAATTGGCAAGCGTAAGTGTATACCAAAAATATGAATACAAGCAAGGAATTTGAGATGATTGTTGGAATTTGAGATGCAGGAATATAGGAATATTTACAAATATTGAGTTGGAATTTGTTAATTACCAACCAAATTGTTCCTCACCTTAGAGGGAATTTGTTTCAAAGAGGATTTGTTTCAAAGAGGATAGAGAGAAGAAAATGGTGGAGGTGAAATGGATTTTTTTATTATTATTTTTAGTTTGTCCAAACGATATGTGGCTGAGGTTTTGTGTTATTGAAAGGGTTATGAGGTGCGCTTTATATAAGTTGAGAAAATTAAGGGGACTTTTTATAAATTCAGGGGGCTGAGGGATTTTTAGGAAGGTCCAGATGTATTAGGCGTTAAATCATTGATAAATTGAAGTCGTTTTGTGTGGTAAGTAGAAAAGTAGAAAACATATCACATCAAATTATTAAGGGCGTGGGCCCTACACACATCAAAATTCAACACTCCCCCTTTGATGTGTCATTTGCCGCGAATGGGACACTGCCTCGTTAAAAACCTTACTAAGGAAAAACTCTATGGGATAAAAACCTTAGCTAAGGGAAAAAGAGTACAGTGTTTACTCCCCCTGTTCGCGAGTTAACTGGAGATCCTTAAGACGACGCATTCCAATGCTGTAAGTTAATTTCTTGAAAGTTGAGGAAGGTAAAGCCTTGGTAAACAAATCTGCTAAATTATTACAAGAGCGGATTTGTTGAATATTGATTTCACCATTCTTTTCTAGATCATGAGTGAAGAAAAATTTTGGTGAAATATGCTTTGTTCTGTCTCCTTTAATATAACCTTCTTTCAATTGAGCAATACAAGCAGCATTATCTTCATATATTGTCGTCGGACCTTCCTTGACCGTAACTTTTTCACATGCTTCTTGGATGTGTTTGATTAATGATCTCAACCACACACATTCACGACTTGCCTCGTGAATAGCTATTAACTCCGCATGATTTGAGGAAGTAGCTGTAATTGTTTGTTTTATCGATCGCCAAGATATAGCTGTTCCTCCATATGTGAATAAATAGCCCGTCTGAGATCGAGCTTTGTGTGGGTCGGATAAATAACCCGCATCCGCATATCCAACTAATTTAAGCTTAGATTCATGTAAATAAAATAAGCCTAAATCAATAGTTCCCCGATGGTAGCGCATTATATGTTTAATTCCATTCCAATGTCGTCTTGTAGGTGCAGCGCTGTATCTTGATAATAAATTAACAGAGAATGCTATATCCGGTCTTGTGTTATTAGCAAGATACATTAAAGCACCTATTGCGCTTAGATACGGTACTTCAGGACCGAGAACTTTTTCATTATTTTCTCTAGGACGAAAAACATCCTTTTTCACATCGAGTGATCGTACAACCATTGGGTTACTCAATGGATGTGCTTTGTCCATATTAAATCGTTTCAGGATCTTTTCTATGTAGTTTGATTGATGCACTAAAATTCCTTTTTCAAGGTGCTCAATTTGCAAACCAAGACACAATTTTGTTTTTTCAAGATCTTTCATCTCAAATTCTTTCTTTAAAGAATCAACTGCTTTTGGAATCTCTTCTGGAGTTCCAATAATATTCAAATCATCAACATAAATTGAGATGATAATAAAATTAGATCCTGATTTTCTTATAAAAATATATGGACAAATTGGATCATTTTTATATCCTTCTTTCAATAAATATTCACTGAGATGATTATACCACATGCACCCAGATTGTTTTAATCCATATAAGGATCTTTGTAACTTTACCAAGTAAAGTTCTCGTTTGTCATATTTTTCTGGCAGCTTTAATCCTTCAGGGATTTTCATATAAATATCATTATCAAGCGAACCATAAAGGTAAGCTGTGACAACATCCATCAAGTGCATTTGTAAATTTTCTTGCACTGTAAAACTAATAAGATATCTAAAAGTTATTGCATCCACCACCGGAGAATATGTCTCCTCATAGTCTATCCCGGGTCTTTGGGAAAAACCTTGTGCAACTAATCTGACTTTATATCTTATTATTTCATTTTTCTCATTTCTCTTTCTAATAAAAACCCATTTATTACCGACAGGTTTTACGTCCTATAGTGTTCGAACTACTGGTCCGAATACTTTGCGTTTTTCAAGAGAATTCAGCTCTGCTTGAATTGCTTCTTTCCATTGTTGCCAATCATTTCTACTTTGGTATTCTACAATAGATGTTGGCTCATAATCCACGTTTTCATTTTCAATATTGATCGCAACATTATATGAAAAAATATGATATATAACTATTTTATTGCGATTCCATCTTCTTTCGTTAGTGATATAATTTATTTGAATTTCTTCATTTTCAATAGCTTTAGGTATTTGCTCTGCAGGTGCTTGCACTTCTTCCGGAAGTGTACTTATATTTATATCCTCAATGGGAATATCATCATTATCAATAACTCTCCTCTTTTTAGAATTTTTATTCTTTGAACCAATTGGTCGTCCACGCTTCAGGCGTATTAGAGTATTATCCGTAGGTTGTTCTTCAGGAATCTTAATACGAATTGGCGCATTTGCTGCTGGTATATGCGATTTCGTTACTCTTTTAGGATTAGCGAGTGCATCAGGCAATCGATTTGCTAAATGTTGAAGATGGATTATCTCTGAACTTCTAGTTCAGAATCATTTGATTTAGGATCCATATGAGAAAGTGATGAAGCATTCCATATTATTTTCTTTTCCAAAATTGGGTTCTTATTCTCTCCCCCTAATTTTGGAAAAGTGCTTTCATCAAAATGACAATCTGCAAATCGTGCAGTAAATATATCGCGAGTTAATGGCTCAAGATATTTAATTATTGAAGGGGATTCATAGCCAACATAAATTCCTAATCTCCTTTGAGGACCCATTTTAGTCCTTTGTGGTGGAGCAATAGGCACATATACTGCGCAACCAAAAACTCTAAGATGAGAAATACTAGGTTCATGGCCAGAAGTTAATTGTAATGGAGAATAATCATGATAACTTACTGGTCTTAAACGTATAAGAGATGCTGCATGTGATATTGCATAACCCCAAACTGTAGTAGGGAGATTTGTTCGCAAAATTAGCGGTCTCGCAATTAATTGCAGATGTTTAATAAATGATTCTGCTAGATCATTTTGTGTATGAACATATGCTACAGGATGTTCAACTTTTATTCCAATCGACATACAATAATCATTAAATGATTTGGATGTAAATTCCCCAGCATTATCAAGACGAATTGATTTAATAGGATAATCGGAAAACTGTACCCGTAATCTTATAATTTGAGCAATTAACCTTGCAAATGCCATATTTCATGAAGATAATAAGCATACATGTGACCACCTAGTTGAGACGTCAATTAGAGCCATAAAATATCTAAATGGTCCATATGGTGGATGAATTGGTCCACAAATATCACATTGTATGCGCTCTAAAAATGCTGGCGATTCTATTGCAACCTTACTTCTGGAAGGCTTTATTATTAATTTTCCTTGCGAACAAGCAGCACAAAATAATTCATTATTTTGAAGAAACTTCTCGTCCTTCAATGGATGCCCATATGAATTTTCAATAATTTTTCTCATCATTATCGAACTAGGATGACCCAGTCGATCATGCCAAATTTTATAAGTATCTGAATCTATAAACTTCTGGTTTATAGTCAAATTGGCCTCAATCATATTAATATATGTGTACTATAACCCACATGAAAGAGTATAAAATTTTTCAAGTATACATTTCTTACTTGAAATTATTTTTGTAACATAAAGACGTTCTTTATTGTCTTCGCTCACAGTTTCAATATGATATCCATTTCTGCGATTATCTTTAAAACTTAATAAATTTCTGTGAGAAATTGAGGAAAATAATGCATTATTTATAATAAGTTTTGTTCCCCTTTGTAATATAATACTAGCTCTTTTGGAGCCTTCAACTATTTTTGTTTGTCCCGATATTGTTGTAACAACAGTTTCACCCTTTTTAAGAATATTAAAATATCTTGCCTCTTTGAGAATAGTATGGGTGGTGACACTATCCACAATACATAAATTTCCTTCATTTTCCTTCAAGTCATATAATACCGGGAAAGAATTCATTTTCTTCATTGAAGAAATGAAAGATGCATTATTATTTATTTATAAATAAACATTGCATAAAAAGTGTATTACACAGCAATAATAAAAGCAAACCATAAAAATTACAATATATTAATTAAGCAAAATATATGGACTAATTATTCAAATTTTTCTTTGCCACTGGTGCTGGGTAACAGAAAATCATCCATCTCCATATTGGGGACATCAATAGGCTCATTATTTGGGGTATTATCATCCAATATAAAATTAGTTTCTGGTTCCGCATATTTCTTGAGAGATGCTTGTATAAGTTTACCAAATGTTTAGCGGTTCTACAAGTTTTTGACCAATGACCAGTCATACCGCATCTATGGCATTTATTTTCATCATCTTGACTGTTTTTTCTTTTATCAAATCTTTCAATTTGATTATTCCACTTCGGGTGGTTATTATTGCTATTATTATTATTTACATATTTCCACTTCTGGTGAAAATTGTTATTATTATATCCTCTACCACGCCCGTTTCCACGACCTCTACCACGACCACGACCACGACCATTTCTGCGGCCGCGTCCATTAAAATTATTATGAATTATCGAATTCGCTTCAGGGATTGGATTTGTTCCGGTAGGTCGTAGTTCATGGTTTTTTTAACAGGAGTTGATTTCTTTGTTTTGCTAGGAGAAGAGCAGTAATTAGTTCACTATATTTCTTATAGTCTTTTGCTCTGTATTGTTCCTATAATACCATATTATTCAAATGAAAAGTTGAATATGTCTTTTCCAGTAAATCCTCATCAGTTATTTCCTTTCCACATAATCTTAATGTGGATATAATTTAAAAAAATTTAGAATTGTATGCACTGATAGATTAAAAATCTTGTAGCCTTAAGTTTATCCATTCATACTGGGCATTTGGTAGAGATATTTTCTTTAGATGTTCAAATCTCTCCTTTAATTGTTTCCAAAGATCTGCAGGATCTTTGACAGTCAAATATTCTGATTGAAGTGATTCATCAAGATGCCGGCGGAGAAAAACTAGAGTTGTTGCCTTATACTGAGGTGGAAGATTATTATTTTCAATAATAGTATTATTAAGACCCATTGATTCTAGATGCATTTCTGTATCCAGCATCCAAGTAAGATAATTTTTCCCTAATACATCAAGAGGAGTAAATTCTAAACTTTTGATATTAGACATATTAAGAATTATAGGTATAATATATAGTTATAGAAAATAAAATAATTATGCCTTACTTTGGATTTATTTGATGATATCCTCAGTTGGTTAGAGCAAGCTCGTGCTGATAACATGTTGGAAATCGACTATATATGCAAGGATATTATAACAATAAAGAGAGAAAGCAGAGAGAGAATTTCAGAGAAACTTTTATTTTTTATTTCTGAGATATATGAAATGAAGAAATTAAATTCCTATTTAAAGAGAAATATAACGGTAAAAATGATAAATAAGTAAGAAACATATTACATTAAATAATAATGACAGGTAGAAAAGTAGAAAACATATCACATCAAATTATTAAGGGCGTGGGCCCTACACACATTAAAATTCAACGGTTTTCTCATTGATTCCCATAATAGAAATAGTTTGTCGACCATATAAGTAAACGATACCATACTTTTTTCATCAAAAACAAAAACGATAGCATATTTGTTATATTTTTATTATACATGTATATATGTGTCCATTATTTATACGGAGTCAAAATTCACCATTTTTTATTAGGGAATAGATAGTAGACTAAAAAAAATGATTCATTAAACTATGTGTTTTTTTTATCGTAAAGTGAGAGATAGTCACTCCAACAGGTTTATTGAAAACATTTGGAATTACAGAGGTAAGGCTGCGTACATTCAAACCCCTTATCGCACACAAGCGAGAGCTTTGTTAGACATTAGGCTAATTTTGATGTATATATGCAAGGGAAATTGTAAAGAATGTAGGGTTTGCTTAAAATATCTATCTCTTTGCCCTCTGCTTTTATAAATAACTGTTTGGTTAGTTTTTTAACTTTTGCTTTTCAACTTACACGTTCCTCCTCGTTCCTTTTTTTATATATATTTTTACTCTATTTTGCATTTATTTCAAAGATTGTTTTTTTTTCGTGCCGCTTTAGAGCTTTTTATTCGTTTTGTTTTTATCTCCGAAAGTAGATCCATGATGATATACTTTTTTCGAGTTTTTATTTTTGAAAATATGTAACAAATGATACAAACATTATACCAACATTTTACCATGTGTGAAAAATCAGCATTATACCAGCATTTTACTAGTATTATACAAGTTGTGAAAACCAACATTATACCAGCATTTTACTAGCATTATACAAGGTGTGAAAACCCAGCATTATACCAGCATTATACAAGGTGTGAAAAAATAGTATTATACTAGCATTATACCATCATTTTATCAAGTGTAAAAAACTAGCATTATACCAGCCTTTTACCAGCATTACAAAGTGTGAAAAACCAACATTTTACCAGCATTATACCAGCGTTTTACCAGCATTATACAAGGTGTGAAAAACGAGCATTATACCAGCATTTCACCAGCATTATACAAGGTATGAAAAATCAGCAGTTTACTAACATTTTACCAGGTGACGATAAAGTTCGGAAAAAATTTTAAAAAAAAATCACAATGAATGACATTTCGAAGATAAAAATGAGATGAATAAAAAAGTCTAAAGCGACATGTCAAAAAAATGAACTGTTTGAAAGATAAATGTAAAATAAGTAAAGACAATTAAAAAGAAACATATGGAATGTATATAATATTATGGAATGTATGAATGTTATTAGCTTTATCTGATTTAAACTCTTGTTGTTGATCAAACTTCTAATTAAAATTATTGGTTTGATATATTTATGTAATTTTCCCCATATGCTACTAGATACAAGAGTAAAATATGTATGAACAAGGAGGTGAGGAGGGTACGGTAGGAAAACGTATTAGCGTAAGAGCATTTTTAGTATACAGCGAATTCTAAAATTATGTGACATATAAAATAAAAGTTCATATCGATGACATGTCAATTATTTTAAAAATAAATAATGTCTATAAAAAAGAGGCACACTAAATTATATATTTCATTTATAATTATATAATTAAATAATAAAAATACTCAATTGCAAACTTATTTCAATGCTAAAAATTAAAATATTAATTAATTTAATGAATTGATAATCCATTTGATTGTCTAATCCATTTAATTGTGTACGTGTAGAAAGTCAAATCAAATAAACAATATCCAACATTTATTGTACCATATCATATAGGAAAAAAGAGACAAACTAGTGTAGAATAATTTTTTAATCCATTGTCTATTTTTTCATACGTTGAAAGACTATTGTTGAAATGAACTATCTATTAACATCAAACCTTATACCTCCTATGAGGTATGAGTTAAATGCATAATACCATACGATGATGACGAGGAGAAGGCAAATACTAGTATTCACCAACATTCCTAATTAGTACAAATGTTTTCCTTAAAACAAATTACATTTAAAAGAATCGAAAGTTTTTTTCAAGTTTAACAATGCTGAACTGACCTGAAAATAAGAGCGCAGAGTATAACAAATCATTTTCTTATCTAAACATTACTAGTGAGCTAGTTTTACATGCCACAAAGAACATGAACATGGTTGGCATAGCAAGTCCATTATACCAATTTCCCGTTTCTTTTTACGAAGAACAGCAGCCCGACTTTTGGTTCATTGGCTGTCCTTTGAGCTGCACTGATGGTGGCCTTGCACTGTTCGCAGATGGTTGGCTTGCCATCCTGTCAGTCGTAACCAAAACCTTAAAAAAGTTAAAAATCAAGGATCTACACTATTAATGATTACGCCTAAAAGAAGCTCATAATCTAATAAATCTATAGAAAACAACTAGTACAATGTAGTTCAAATCAAAATTTAATCAATTTAAGTGATAGCACGCACCTATTCTTTATTTCAGCAGCCATAGCCATGAAAGCCTGTTCGACATTTGTGGCATTTTTAGCACTAGTTTCCATGAAAGGGATCCCAATTTCATCAGCAAATGCCTGGAGAGGGAGGATTTCAATGTCATGATAAAACTAAGAACTCCATATTGGCAGAAAAACATTTTTTTGGTCAGAGAACGGGATGATGAAACAAATGGAAACTGAATGTTACCTTAGCAGTCTCATAAGAGACAACTTTGTTTGCTGTGAGATCAGACTTGTTGCCAACAAGGAGCTTGTTGACATTGTCACTTGCATAGCGATCAATTTCGTTCAGCCATTGCTTCACATTGTTGAAGCTCTCTTGGTCCGTGACATCATAAACAACCTATCCAGAAGGGAATTGAAATCAGATTTTCCCCTAAAAAAAGGTAAAACAGCAGAGTGCATTGATAAATTGAAAAAAGTAGACTGGAGCTCACAATAATGCCATGGGCTCCTCGGTAGTAGCTGCTTGTGATTGTCCTAAAGCGTTCCTGACCAGCTGTGTCCCACTGCATATTACACAAGGTTTATTATGAGGCTTTGTAGACATTATCCAATACAAAACTAAATTCCAGAATACATTGGAGGAGTAATACTAGTATAAACTTATCGATCCTAGAACTTCTGATAAAATACACAACGCAACATCAAATTATATATTACAACCTAGCTAGCATGGAAACTCATAGATACTTTTCCACGTTTTAGAAACCGAAACTCATGGAAACTGGGTAAGAAACATTTTCAAGCCGCATCTGTAAATAATAAAAGTAGGAAGGAAAATTATCCTCCAATATTATGACTATCACACTTCTGACTAAAATTTATTCTGTAATCTACACTTTCAATCAATATTTGCAACTTTATTTCATGCCTTCTTGCAGACTACAGGTATGCAATTGTGTTTCTTCTACAAGAATAAAATCGTATCAATACATATTTATAAATTTTATATTTACAAATATACCTTCTACTTCATTATTTATACTTTTCCCCACAATTTCTAACATATATTTTTAGAAGTGGACCAATGGTGTTACCCAATGTCCATTTCCATTTTTTTCCAAGCTACCTAGACTATAACCATATAGCATGAACATATCATCCCTGCACCACTGCCAGCTCAGAAAGAGCAGTAAGCCTGTGACATGATCAATACTCAGGCATCAAATTCCATGATGAATAAATAAACTGAACCATGGTCATTTCAGAATCTATACGATGTTAACTAATCATAATCCTAGAATTTCAGTGGTCAAGAGGTTTCATACTGTAATACAATTATACAGGATTAACCATACAAGAAACACAATACCACGTGAACTTATCATCAGTGTTGCTAAAGGCGAGCCCGAGGCACAAGTTACACAGGTCGTGGGTCCCGCACCTCGCCATACCTCAGGCAAGGTAGCATACCTTAGGCGTGCGCCTTATGGTGTGCCTCAGGCACGCCCATGGGACACTTTATCAGGGTTCCAACTTACTTTAATGTGTTGTTCATCTATTTTTAGGAGTTCAAATAATAGTTCAAAGCTAAAGATTCCTAATTCAAATACCTATTATGGCTAGATTAATTCAAGGCTAGATGTTACTAATGCAATATGTAAATTTTACATATATATGTACATCTAAAAATTCTGTTAGTTCTATTTTCTACTACTGTTATGTGGCAAAGGTTTGGCCTAGTGGTTGAGCCTTGAAGCTGTGATCCTAGAGGTCACAGGTTCGAGTCCACATACGGGTGGAGAGGGATGTGGTTTTTCTTTGTTGCTATTGTAAGCCCAATGAGGCAAAAAAATTTTCCCAAAAAAAGCTTCACTTTACAAGCAAATATTTTTTGAGCGTGCCTCGCCTTGCGCTTCGCCTTCAGGCACGCCTGCACCCCTTGCGCCTCTAACAACTCTGTTATTCATACGACAGATTAACGACACAGCACTACCAGCTCCCAAAAGAAACACCATACAATATGAACTTATCATAAACCTATAATTTCAATGATCAAGAGGCCTCAGACAACTATACATGATTAACCATGCAAAAGAATTGCAACTTACAATTTGAAGTTTTATAGTTTTCCCATCTTGTTCCACAGTGCGAATTTTCTACATATCACAATAGAATAAAATATCAGTAATGCAGTAAAATCAAAATCAAATAGCTAAGACAAGATTGTATGTAACATCACTCACAAAGTCGACTCCAATGGTACTGATATAGCTTTCCAGATAAGAATCATCCTGATTATCAAAACCATTAAAACAATCATCAGAATATGTACGGTTCTATTGTTACCTTACCACTACCCAAGTTGAACAAAGAACAGCTCTCTGTACAATAACTAGTAATGCAGAATGAAACAAGTGTTTGTGTTTCTTCAGTATCACGTGTAGCCTCAGTAAACTTTTTATATCCAAAACCATGGATTAAACAATATTCAATCTAGAGTTAATTTCATCATAACAAACAGGTACCGTATGGTACAAAATAATATGCAAGAAAGGTTTAGTTATTAGAAAAAGTAACTTACAGCAAAACGAAGAAGTAAACAAGACTTGCCGACACCTGAATCTCCAATAAGCAAAAGCTTGAACAAATAATCGCTGCGAATTCGAGAAACAATAAATTAACGATTTGAATTGCTTAGCTAATAAATAAAAAAAAAGGATAACACCACGCACGAGGTAAACAAATCTGAAGTCAAAGCACCTAGATCTAAGCGATCAAACCGCTAACAAAGCAAATAGCGAATCATATGTCAAATTTAGCATAAAAAATACACCAAAACAAATAAAAAAAAACAAATCGCAGATATATCAAATCAAACCAATTTAATGAATTCCAGATCCAGCCTAATCACGAATGAATCATAGTCTATAATAACAAAATCAATCAGCGAAAATCAAATTAGGATAAAATCAGAGCTTACTATTCGGGATTCATGATTCAATGGTGAATATAGTATGCAAAATCGCAAAGAGACGGTGAAAAGAAGATGAAGAGAGAATAAACGGACTATGAGGAAATCGCCGGATTAAATTGATCGGAAACTAGGGTAATCGCCGATGGGGAGATAACAGTTTGTAATTGAAAGAGAGAAGAGAGAGAAGATGAAATCGAGAGTTATGTTTTGGGTGGTAGATGGGAGAGGTAAAGGAAGGAACGTGTATTTAAACAAATCCGAATTTGTCGGAATTTATTTCAGAGTGGTTTCCGACGAATTACAAGTATCCAATGCTTGCCACGTGTCCTATACTGTGTATTTTTTTAAAAATATGAAATTAGCTCAATTATTTACAGTCCTTGATAAATTCATACTCTTTTCTTTTCTTTTTTTTTTTTGAAAAAATAAGTCCTCCTCTTTTTTATCATCTTCACTTTTTAATCATTTCATTTTTCTACTTTGCTTTAAAATGTACTATGCTAATTAAGTCTAACTAATGCATATACTAAAATTCAAAATTAAGATTAAAAAATTATGGAATTAAAAACTATCTTAGATATGTTCTATAATTTACGTTTTTTTCCTTATTGTAGTGTGTGATCTTTTTATTGTTATTGATTATTTGAAACTTGGCTTATTTAATTTTTGTTTATAATACATCCAAGAATTCAATAACATAAGTGAAAATAAAGTCATAAAATCTTAGTAGTTTTTTTTTTATTTTCTAATATCTTGACATGAATTTTAGTGAATGTCATCTCATATTGTGCTAAAATTGATTGGTCGTGCACAAAGTATATAAAATTGGATAGAATATATGCCAAATAAACAATCTTAATTTATCAAACACTAAAGGGATTTGAGTTATAAGAAAATCAATAAGGGTACCGCATTAACCAATTTTGAATAGTTAAACCGCTAATTTGTGTTTTATTAAAAAGCTATTAGTGCAGAATTGACTCAATTGAGTCATCAATGTAAATATGACTATAAAAATAACTCTTTAATTTAGTTTACTTATCTCTAGCTTTTTTTTTAATTTATAGTTATGCTTATATTATATTAAAAAAAAATTTCACTCATCTAGTGTGTGGTTCAAATCTAAGACACCTTAAAATCACAAGTTCAATCTTAATCATTAAGATATGATTTCAATATTGTCTCTTTCTTTTCCGATTTAATTTAATGAACTTACATCATATTTATATTTACTGCAAGTTAAGCCGTTTGGCTTCAATTGTACGGTTTTTTCATTGTTTAAAACCAAGCATTGAATATGAAAATGGAACCACCAAATCAAAAGTTTCCTACAATATGATATCATAGTTTAATGAACAATGAAAACATATAAGATAACATTTGCAATACATTTATCAATTTTTTTTGTGATACATCATAATATAATTCATGAATTTATTCGACGGTACAATACATGTTCATAGTATACTTAAATATAAGAATAACGCTTATACAAAGCTTTGTTGTGTAATGTCATTTGGAGATCATGCCATGATCCATTGCAACTAATGAATGAAAAAGGCATTTTTGACTGCTAAAGATTAATTAGTACATCACTAAATAAAACAGAAGTAATAATTAAAGGTAAAATTATATGTATTTTCAGAGTATAAAGCTTTTCTTAGAAAAAATAAAGAGGAGCGTATCGGGGTGAGAAACTCTCCCTACTCACTAAAAATTAAGGGAAAAAAAAGGTGAGGGGAGAAAATTCATTTTATGGATTTATTTTTAAGTTTATTTATTTAAATTAGGTTAGATTTTAAAGTTTATTTTTTAAGTTGGGTTACATTATTAACTTATTTTTTCAAGCTTTTTCTATCTCTTCTCTTTTTTTTATTAGGGATGTCGGGTGAAGAAGCGTCGGAGGAAGAAAGGGAAGCAGTTCATAGAAAAAAAATCGGTTGTTAAATCTGATTTTTGATTTTCAGTTGATCGGATCGGTTGGCTCTTGAAGAAAGGGCGGTATGCTTAACGTGATCATCAACCTCCTTTTCGAAGGTATTTCACAAACCCATTTTCATGGGTCATCAACCAAAGCTTTCTCAAGCTCTGTTCTTTCCGACTCCGGCCAAACATTTTTCTCCGATTTTGTATCTAAAGCCTACCGTGTAGTGGTAGCTCAACATGAAGACGGTGACCCATCATCACCGATCAGTCGCACTTTCTGCCGGAGGAGGCTCATCGATCACGGCCATTTTAAGATTTAAGGCAACAGACATTGAATATGTATTATTTCCTTTAGTTGATGATTATTTTACCATATATATGGCTTGTTCTATGATTTTACTTCTTGTGAACTTAATCTGTTTCTTTTCATTTTTTACATTTTTTATACACATTTTCTTTTCTTCTTAACAATATTTGAGATTGAATTATCGGCCCCAACTTCTACTTAAAAAAAAAGAAAATAAAGCTATTCTATAAAGGATCTTTCATAGTAACACAAATTTGAATATATATAAATTGTTTGGTTAATTATGCTTCTAAGTGCTCTTGATACGATATTTTGGCCTTATGGCCTTATTTATTTACAGAAAAATATTTTTTTAATTTTCTAATATTTGTTTCATTTGTAAAATTAATCAAAGAAAAATATTGGGTTGGTCAATTGAAAAACTTAATAAAAATCGGAAAAAATGTTTTACCCAACAATATTTTTCCAATTTTTCAATGTTTATTTCATTTCCAAAGCGTCGGACTCTCATCTCTTCCAAAAGACGATGTCTACGTCTGCACCACAGCCTTTGTAACCTCGTCAATTTTCCGGCATCGTTTTTTATTTTACTTTTTCTTTAATCTCTTTATGTCTATAAGCTTTTCATTTGTTTATCCTTTTCTTATATCCATGTATTAAATGAGATTAACCGAAAATCAGAGACTAATCAAGAAATTGATTGAATTGGAATTTAAAAAATGGGAAAACCATTGTGTGGTACATGAGACTATTCAGGAGGAGGAATTAATAGAAATGCTCACTCCAGTTCTGTTCAGGTAAACGAGAAGTAAAATATATTTTTGCCTTGGAACCTTCCAAACTATTGACAATCGCTGCTCCTATAGCATTCAATATCCTCTGCAATTATGGAGTCGATTCATTCACAAATATCTTTGCTAGACATCAACGAGATATTGAGCTATCAGTTGTTGCAATTTCCTTCTCTGTCATTGCAAATTCATCTATGGAGCTAAGGATTGCAGTGCCTGCATTCATCTATCAGCTGTTGAATAAAATTTTAAATTAATCTATGATAATCACCTTTTGTTGCACATCTGCCTATGGTAATTGTGTGTTGAGATGTTGTCTAGTTACAAAAGCAACAAGTGGATTGCAGGTGTCATGCATGATGAAATGCAAATTTATAAGATAAGTTCTGAGTTGGTGACTGATTTTTGGTGGGTAAATTTACATTCATGTTTAAATTTAGGATGCAATTCAAATGGTTGGATGAGTTTATTATAATTTTATGACTTATTTATGTTAAAAATTAATGTTTCACATTTGATGCATATTTTAATTAAAATGGTCAAGTATAAACATATGCTAAAATTAGTATTGTAAAATGTTTCCAGTATTGCAACCAAACATCAGAAAATATTTTTCAGTGTTGTAACCAAACACAGAAAAATATTTATTTTCATGCAAAATATTTCTCCATGCACCATATTTTTCCTTGCATGATATTTTTCTGCAAACAAACGGTGCCTTTATTCTCTTTCATTTTGCGCAATTTTTAAGGGTTTACCACATAGTGTGAGCATCAGAGCTAGAATCTCTCCTACACGAAAACACATTGATACTTATATTTATTAAGCTAAAATAAGTATTATACATCTATTTTTGTTGGAAACAATGACCCGAAACAACAAATAATCAATCAGGTTTGAAGTAAACAAAACACCTAAGTATAAAAAGACCTAAGTCACTTAATCCGGTTATAGTTTGAAAATGAAACAAACTTTGAACCGCCCAAAACAGCATCCGAAAGAACTGATTGCACTAGCATCCGAAAGAAGATAGATCCGGAGATATTAAGTCTGAAGACATCCGGAAGACTTAAATATCTAGACAAAGGGAATAATTCGAAAATTACATTCCCTCCATCTTTTTGGTCTGCAAGTCAAAGATCCTTTTCCCTAAAGCAAGACAAAAGTGACAACTAGTACTTTTCAGAAAAAGGACAAGGGACTGACACAGGAACGAGAAAAAGGGAACAACCTTTTTACCTAGACCAATGAGAAAGGCGCGTGGAACTCACACCTAAAAGGTAATGGCGTAAAAGTCGGTGAGTCACTAAAATACAAGGAAAACGGTCACTGACAACTTTTCAGCCTCAGTCCCAAGGATTCAAACGGGTCAAAATCTCTGTCTAACGGATTGATCAACGGTTCCGGAAGTGCCACACATTCCTGATCACGGTGAAGATTTAATTACAGCTCAACAACCCACAACGACGACATTTATGATAGAAGCCTATAAAAGGGAAGCTTCACAAGTTGAGAAGGTGCTGATTGATTTTGAAAAAGCATACACAAGAGAATTGGCTAAAAGCAATCAGCTACTTAATCCCTCGAAGAACAAAATCATTCAAAATTTATTTGTAAGGATTCCCAAGCGATTATAAACTTGAGGAAGTCCAAAACCAAAATCTTTGAGAAAATCAAAGTGTAAAAGATCTCCTACTTGGCTGAGTACTGAGATTGGGATATAGCTTGAAGTAGGTGCTTTGAGTGGGATCTCCATGTAGGACTCAGCTTAGGTTTGGGTAGAAATCTAAGTGGTATATCCTACTACGGAAAAAAGACTCAGCTAGGAGTTGGTGCTTCAAGTGGTATATCCTACATCCGGAAGGGGGTACCATCCGGAGACAAATTATAAGGCTTGATTCCTGCCAGTTGGAAAGGAATCCACTAGTGAAAAGCTCGGAGGAAGGAAACTCCGGAGACTGGAGTAGGTGGGGCCGAATCAGGATAAAAATCCTTGTATTTGATATTCTAACTATTTACTTTCTTGCATTATATTGTATATCTGCATCATCCGGATTATAATCAAACACGCTACACAAAGACTTTCTAAAAGTATGTTAATTCCGCGAAAAAGGTTCATTCACCCCCCTTTGACCTTATTTAGACCCTCACATGGACCAACAATTTTTATTTCAAAATATTTATTTGATCAAACACTAGTTAGCCAAAATAACTTCTAATTGGTGTACTCGCAAGTGTTGGAGTGTGAACAAAGTTCCACATTGATTAACAAGATGCATATTGAATGTTTATGATTTTGCACAATATTTTCCATTGGTGTGAGGCCTTTTGAGGTAAAACTCAAGAGCAAAACCATGAGGGCTTATGCCCTAGGTGAAAAATATCATGTCATGTGTGGGAATATGTCGAGTCTAAGTGCTTTCGTAGGCCGCCCAACTTGTGGTATTAGAGCCATACTCCAGATTTACCCACGTGGATGAATCTTTGAAATGTCATACAAAGGTGGTTCGCCCAGTTGATCTCCGATGATTATGAAACATATGGTTCTCTACGTGAGGTGTGTCCTCTATCGTATTTAAGTGTAAAAGAATCAGTTTATAGAGAATGTCTGGATGGTTGATCGGTCGAGGGATGCTTGATGGTACTTTGTTTGAGGGGAAGATTGTTGGGCTGCGAACAATGTCTAACAATGGTTAACAAGATGAGGATTGGTAGGTTTATAAGTGTGGACAATATCTCCATTGGTATGAGACCTTTTGGGGTAAAGCCCAAGAGAAAAATCATGAGAGCTTCAGCTTAAAGTGGATAATATCATATTATGTGTGGAGATATGTCGTGTCCATGTAATTTCGTGGGCCGCCCAGCAGCAAGAAAAGTATATGAAAAGGCTACGGCTCAAAGTGGATAATATCATATTATGTGTGGAGATATGTTGTGTCTATGTAATTTCGTAGGCCGCCCAACAACAAGAAAAGTATATAAAAAAGTATTTTGAAATATTTACATACAATTTATATAAAAAAATTGAGCTAGCAGCTAAATTATTTTTTTGTCAGCTTAATGCATCGATAAAATTCTCAACTTGTCCCTAAAATCCCGCTACCTCCCTGAACTTTAGAATTGTCCCTGCAGCTACCTTAACTTTCAAAAAGCGCACCACTTTGCTCCTTGAATGCCATGTGTTAACTTCTGGTTGATTTGACTTTTCAAGGATATCATTTTTTAAGATTTTCCATCTGTTGCCCTCCCTAGGCGAGCGCTCTAGGTCGTGTTAGTAGTGTAGGGCAAGACCAAGTGTCATTCCCACATGGAGCAAGGAAAGTAGCTAAACCTTAAGTAAATCAGTAGTTAGAAATCCAAAATAATAAAAGAAGATGAGAAAGTAAACTCTAAAAATAAAATGATTGCTATAAACAGATTCTGGTTGCTCTAAAATAAACTGTTAACAAATTTATAAGGGGGCAGACATGACCAGCAAGCAAACGGACAGTTTTAACTTCTCCCTTTTATTCTAGCATGTTACAACACATAGATCTAAGGTATCTTGCACTTAAATTACTAAGCTTAGCATACCAACTTATTGACTGGATTCTTTAAAGTTTCACTCCGGGAACCTCCTCTTGCAAGCTACACTTTAAGCATTAAGTTTAGGCAAGCATTCTATTATGTTGAATAGAAACCCCTAGCACAAATCTACTCCACTTTTAGTATCTATAGACGTGTGTGAGTTATGTAAGTTCAGTGTTCATAGTTCCCCTTTCGGTGCTTCTTAATCTCATTATGCATAAATTTGGCCGGACTTATGAGTTATGTAAGCTCTACATAACACAATCAACTTAGAATAATGCCAAAAATAAAAAAGAAAGAGATTCAAACCATATTTAGCCCGTTTTGACTGCCGACTTTGCCTGCTCTGGCTCAATTAATAATAAAATAAAGCATAAAATATAAATATTATATTAAATAAGCCAAGAATACAGAATAGAAAGATGAAGCAATGAAGCTTTGAGCCAACAAGGGCTGAATACATAATGAAGAGTTCTTCTCTATTTATAATGACAAATGGAAGAGCCTAGAAAGTCCACTTGCCTATAAAATACTCCAGAAATAATTTACACCATACAAATGATTCCTTTCCTAGGAGATCAAGTCTTACCCATTAAGTTTTGTGCAAGTGGAGAATAAAATATTAAAAAGTACATAGAAGTCCTTTTGGAAGTATGGGTATTTTGGTCATTTTTCACTTTAAAATATCAGATTAAGCTCCCTCTCCCTCAATTGGGCCGTAATTCTGCTTGCTCTGCCTATTTTTCTACCTTTTTTGGATATCTAGAGCAACCAACAGAGCAAGCAGAACCTTCCTGCAAAATTAGAAAAGCCTTTGTAATTTCCAAAATTCAACTCTAAATTAAGTGATTCCAAAGCCAAATTACTTATATTTTCTTGATACATTTTGCACTCATCAAATACCCCCATACTTAAACATTTGCTTGTCCTCAAGCAAAACACAAAGACATAAAACATAAAACATAAAACATAAAAGCACGAAAGTGAAGAAAACAAAAGCAGCAATCAACAATCAACTTATTTCTTATAAAAAACAGAATAGTGTACAAAAAATACAAAGATTAAGGAAGGAGATGAATGCCCCTACACTTAGCAAGCAACTTGGTATCAAAAACATTTCAAGACTAAAAATTGGAGCTAACTCATCAATAACAATTTCCTCACCAATGGATTTCACTAATTCGCTCAAAGTGTTTAAGGGTGAGTTTTTATAATTCGCTCATCGGCTATACACAACAGTCTTAAGTCCATAGGCTTGATTATCGGTCCTATCTCCACCACTAAGTTCTTGATCACTAACACAATCAAAAGGTCTTTTATTTGGGTTGTAATGTAGGTTTAGGGTTGGGTGTGTCAAGAAAAAGCTTTTGTGTGTAAGGGATTTTACCAAAGCAAACATTAATGAACTTGCAGCATGTTATATCACAATTATAGTTACTAACTCATGCAGCAAAAGGAAGTTTTAAGCACAAGGAATAAGAGTGAAAGATCAGAACAATCAAGATGATAAGGGCAGAATTAAGCAATCATTCCAGTAGTAACAAAAAGACTTTATTCAATATACTTAGCAAGCTTTTATGATGTATAAAGAGAGAGAGACATGAGCTTGCCATATGAATTTTTTTTACCTTTTTTTTTCTTTTTTTTCTTTTTTTTTTTCATTTTTCTGAAATAATGTACTTATATAAAGTTAAGAGGTTGGAAAGGATTGCAATGAGTTTGACGTAAGCTCATAAGGTTTCCTTGAAAAGAATTTTGTAGAAAACACAAGTCAGCAACCAAACTGTTTTACAAACTTGCTCCAATTTAATAAAATTCTTTGGTAAAATCCAGAGTGAGAGAAGAAAATCAAAGTGAAATGGTTTTTCGGTTTTAATTATTGTGTGTAAGAAAGAAAAGGTTAAAGGCTCAAAGGGGTTAACTAGGGGAGGATTATGTTAAGGGTGGCGTTTTGGTTGAAAGGAGGGTAAAAACCTAATGCCTTTATCATTTTATGCATGTGATTAAGGATGTGGTCTCGACAAGTACTAACAAGTTTCTCCCAAATCAAGTTCTAGCTTAAGCATGCATGTGTAAGCCCACTCAGTAAGGAAATCAAGCAATAGTTCATAAACAAATTAGAAAAGGCTCAAATCCTCACTTAAATTTGAGTTAATTTAGTTGGTTCATTTTAGCCAAAGTTATTGAAAAACAGTTCCAAGCTTATAGTCTATCATGCTTAATCAACCTCATTAAACTTGCTAATGTAAGTTTACCATCAACATCCAGATTTCAAGTATTTTTCAAAGACTATTTGCTTTTAAAAGATCAAATTCCATGCTAATCACCAAAAACATACTTAAAATCAATTTTTTTGGACAAATTTTACTAAAACAAAACAAATATTTCACAAAAACACATTCTAAAACATTAAAACAAAGAATACTCAAGTTCAAACATTATGCTCAAGTAGAGGCAGTCAAAAGCAACTGTTATACCAAATAAATACAAGCAATCAGCAAGAATCACTTACAAATCATAAACCATCCCCCCCCCCACACTTACATATTGCTTTGTCCTTAAAGCAATGAACAAAAACTAACCAGCAGCAACCAGAAAGCATAGAGGGTAAGTGGAAACTACCTTATCATGGCATTTTTTTGAATTTAATTGTTGCTGAGATAAAGTGGAAGTGAGTTACCAGATTGTGGGAGAGGTAAGAATTGGTAAGTTACTCTGATGTTGTAGGGAAGATTGTTTGGAGCAGCTTGTTTGACTGCTTCTCAAATTTTTCAGAGCAACCAAAATCCAGAATTCCCCATACTTAATTTGTTGGCCATCTGGAAAAGAAAGCAAAAGAACAAGATTAAAAATATACTAAACAAGGAAAAACAAAATAAATATTTACAAAGTCAGAAAGAATGAGCTTGGGCTCATCAAAAGTGCTTCAATTGGTGTTTGAAGTGGACACCAATATATACAAATTGCTCAAGGAGGTTCATAAATGAAGGTTGAAAAAGGTGGACTGATGTATGGAGTCATTTATTGTAGCACGTCCACATCTCTCCATGATCCTCTCTTAAATTGATTTTCAACAAAAGATTGCCCAATCAAATTGTTGTGAGGTTTGTAAGTAGATTGCTCATCTTCAAGGATTAGGGAGCAATCTGTTTTCCCTTTGAAATATATCTCAACAAATTTCTCCTCATCTTTGATGTTCTCTTGGCTATGGACCTGCAAGTTCCTTCTAAGCTCCGCGTACATAAGATGTTGTTTTGCTCTTTCGAAAAATGGTATCTTCGGTTGATATACTTGAAGTGGCTGCTTCATTGGAACCGCCACCTCTTGAGTAATCATCTTTCCTTTTAGGACTAGAGAAGTCTCATATTGAACTTCAGGTTGCTCTCTTTTGTCCACAAGTTTCTCATGGTGACATTTTGGTTGCTCTAGGTGATATTCTAGTTGCTCCAGGTTATATTCTGGTTGCTCAGTCTCCTCTTCTACTTACTCTACTGCATGATAAACATCATCAATAACAAGAATGTTATAATCATCAACAACCTTACCATACTCAAGCGTATTACTCCATTTTCCTTAATGGTGCTTGGAATGACCTCTTCATCTTTTGAAATCACCATATTAGCTAGTTGCTAGAATTGGGTCTCCAAGTTAGTGATTGATGCTTTAGTTTGGTTCATAAACTCCATCATCATCACTTCCAAGCTAGGTTTCTCAGGCTTAAATGGTGGTATAAATTACTGGAAGTAGTCTTGAGGTTGGGGGAAGACAAATTGAGGTTGCTGGTAAGGAGACTTTGGTTGCTGGAATGGCATTTGAGGTTGCTGGGTTAGAATCCTTGGTTGCTGGAATAACAGTTTTGGTTGCTCCGAGAGTCTGTTTACTTGCTCCGCTAATTCCTCAACCTCTTCTGAAAGTTTTTGGACAACCTTAGATTCTGAAAATTGTAAGTTTTTCTCAAATGCCATTTGCAACTTGTGTTCACCACTTTCTCAATGAGGGAAAAGATTGCTTCAGGCTCCATTTCTTCTAAATCACCGTTTGCAAGGGTTTCTAGTCGAACTTTGTGCTCATTGGTTAACTTATTGTAAAAGATTTTCATTTGCATCCATATAGGTAAACCGTGGTTTGGTACCCTTCTTAGTAGATCCTTGAATCTCTCCCATGCTTCTTGGAGTGATTCATCTTTAGATTGAGTGAACCTAGAGATATCATTTCTCATTCTAGAAACCTTGGAAGGTGGAAAATAGTTTGTCAAGAATGCTTCAGCCATCTCCTCCCAAGATGTGATTGAACCGGGTTGCAAAGATCTAAACCATGATTTTGCCTTTTCCTGCAATGAGAAAGGAAACAACTTTAACCTAAGAATATCATTATAAACACCATGATTAACTTTAAAAAGATTGCATATTTCAAGAAAATCATAAAGATGGTCATTTGGGTCTTTATTTAGCAAACCTTTAAATTGAGCATTTGTTAGAACAAGTTCAATCATGGAGGATTTAATTTCAACAAAATTTTCTCCCTCATCTGGTATCACTATACATGACATGTGTCCCGATAAAGAAGGTTTGGAAAACTCCCTGAGTTTTGGAAGGGCAGCCAAGTTCTGTCTGCCATCCTGCTCTTCATCCTTGCTCCGCTTGTCTTCTGCCTACTCCAAAAAGCTTGCTGGAAAAAAAATTCCAGCCTTCTCCCTTTTGCAAGAGAACTACACAAACTGAACAAACAAGGTTAAAAACTACTAATTTACTCAAAAATTTAAAAACTTACGCGTTGCTCCCAGCAACGAGCGCCAAAAACTTGTTGCCCACCCTAGGTGAGCGCTATAGCAAGTGTACTAGGTCGTGTTAGTAGTATAGGGAAAGACCAAGTGTCATTCCCACATGGAGCAAGGAAAGTAGCTAAACCTTAAGTAAATCAGTAGTTAGAAATCTAAAATAATAAAGAAGATGAGAAAGTAAATGCTGAAAATAAAATGATTGCTGTAAACAGATTCTGGTTGCTCTAAAATAAAACTGTTAACAAATTTATAAGAGGGCAGGCATGACCAGCAAGCAAACGGACAGTTTTAAGTTCTCCCTTTTATTCTAGCATGTTACAACACATAGATCTAAGGTATCTTGCACTAAAATCACTAAGCTCAGCATACCAACTTATTGCCTAGATTCTTTAAAGTTTCACTCCGGGAACCTCCTCTTGCAAGCTACACTTTAAGCATTAAGTTTAGACAAGCATTATATTAAGTTAAATAGAAACCCCTAGCATAAATCTACTCCACTTTTAGTATCTATAGACGTGTGTGAGTTATCTAAGTTCCGTGTTCATAATTCTCCTTTCGGTGCTTCTTAATCCCACTATGCATAAGTTTGGCCGGACTCATGAGTTACTTAAGCTCTACATAACACAATCAACTTAGAATAATGCCAGAAATAAAAAAGAAAGAGATTCAAACCATATTAAGCCCATTTTGCCTTCCAACTTTGCTTGCTCCGGCTCAATTATTAATAAAATAAAGCATAAAATATAAATATTATATTAAATAAGCCAAGAATACAGAATAGAAAGATGAACCAATGAAGGTTTTGAGTCAACAAGGGCTGAATACAAAATGAGGAGTTCTTCTCTATTTATAATGACAAATGGAAGAGCCTAGAAAGTCCACTTGTCTATAAAATACTCCAGAAATAATTTACACCACACAAAAGATTCCCTTTCTAGAAGATCAAGTTTTGCCCATTAAGTTTTGTGCAAGTGAAGAATAAAATATTAAAAAGTAATTCCACCACTCAAGTGTGACGTCCTCAACAAGCCACATAAAAGTCCTTCTGGAAGCATGGGTATTTTGGTCAATTTTCACTTCAAAATATCAGATTGAGCTCCCTCTCCCTCAATTGGGCCGTAATCTTGCCTGCTCTGCCTATTTTTCTGCCTTTTCTGGATGTCTGGAACAACCAAACGGAGTAAGGAGAACCTTCCTGCAAAATTAGAAAAAACTTTTATAATTTCCAAAATTCAACTCCAAATTACGTGATCCCAAAGGCAAATTACTTATATTTTCTTGGTACATTTTGCACTCATCACCCTCTCTAACCAAAAGCTGACATGTGGCATTTGTGGAGCAAAGTGGTGCACTCTTTGAAAGTTGAGGTAGTTGTGGGGGCATTTTTAAAGTTCAGGGAGGCAGCAGGATTTTGAAGACAAGTTGGGGATGTTGTTGATGCATCAAGCCTTTTTTTGTATAAATAAGGCCTAATGCATCAATAGCTACCTGAACTTATCTGTAAAAACCTACTGCCTCCCTGAACTTTCAAAGTGACCCCGTACCTCCGTCAACTTTTAAAAAGTGCACCACTTTACTCCTTGAATGCCACACGTCAACTTTTGGTTGGTTTGATTTTTCAAAAATGTCCTTTTTCTGATTTTTTCTCTCCAATCATAAGCGGACAAGTGGCATTTAGGGAGCAAAGTGATGTACTTTTTGAAAGCTGAGGGAGCTACGGGGTTACTTTGTAAGCTCAGGGAGACAATAAGTTTTTGGAGACAAGTTCAAGCAGCTTTTGATTCATTAAGCCCATAAGTTATAATGCCCATCATGCATGGCTAGACCTATCCACAGGTCTGAATGCCCACGTAGCCCGACTTAAGTTCGCTTTCATGGGTTTCATTTGGATACTCATTCTTTTACAAAGCTCAACACAAGTATAAGCCTGCTAAACTTTGGAGTTTTATGAATTGGACTTTATCTTTATGTAAATCCAAGTCTAATCCAACAAATAATAATTTATTTATTGAATTTAAATATTATATTTAATATTTATTTTAGATTTTCATATTTTATTGGACTTTTATACTTTACTTCAATATATCTTACTATATATTGAAAAATTTAGGTGAAAATTGAAATTTTACATAAGAGTTGAACATATTTATATAAAATTTATTTTACTTTTGTTATTTAGTTCAAAATAAAATTAAAAGAAAAAATATTTACAGGTTATAGGTCGGACCTGAAAGTATCTTATAAGGCAAGTTCGAATTCAGCTCGAATTATAAATTTTAAAATCCGACTCGAATCCAGTATGCCCCTCCAACAAGTCTATGCATTGCCATAGAAACATTATATCATCATTTATAAATATGTTATTTAAAGAAAGGTTAAAGCTTCAAATAGCTTAATTACCAATTATAGACATTAAAATCAACTTAGTTGTCAAAACAAAAATATTGCCTAGAAAGCGTCTACTAGGGACCTAAATCTAGATCCCTCATGGAGCTCATTAATAAGCAACGTGAATCCTATTGAAACAAGGCACTTCAAAAGTGCCTAGAAGTTTCCATTTGTTAATTTATTATTTTAAAAATAATGAAAGAAGGTTCCAATTTGTATAACTTAAGAGAAGAAAAGTAAGAAACTGCTGGTGCCTACCTGTTTCTAGGATGCGTGTACGTGTCTTCCTTGCATCCTCCTCTAAATACCTACATTTTCTTTACAAATTAAATGCAGTGAAAAATTGTTCTTCATGTTTTTAATCTAATATCTTCATTTAAAATTAAAATCTTCATTTTAAAATCAATGAGTTGGTCTGGAACAATTTTTCTCTACATTTATAAATAAATTGTAGAGAATCATCATCCATTTATATATTATATACAATATAATATGTGGTTTTTGACACTTGTTTTTGTGTTTTACAAAGTAAATATTAATTTATTTATTATAATTATTGTTAAATTTCGGGTCACTTATCCAACAATATTTACTGGAAAATTAAGTTTTACTTAAAAAAAATAAAGTGAGATAAAATGCACCCTGATTATAATTTTATAGGGTCAAAAGGAATGTGCATCTAACACGCTCCTCAAGGCAACAATAGGAAATGTGTTTCATCTGTTTATTTTAGGTCTAAAAAAGGTGGCTGTGTGTAAATAATAGTTTTTAGCCGTCCAAGACATTTAAATAACTTTTAGTTTAATTTATTTGAGTAAAATTTTACAGATAGACAGGTCTAAATCAAGCTAGTTGATCAGAAGTTTGAGCCAACATAATTTTCAGATTTTAGATTAATTTAAAATTTAAAGGGTAAAATATATTGGCATGGAAAATTATTTATTATTTTAATTTTTAAAAGTTTTAATTAATTTTTTAAATTTAATAGAAGTGTATTAATATGCTCCTTTCTTATCACGTGTCAATTTAAAAAAAAAAATTAAAAAATTAATATATTTAAAAAGTCAAATTAATTAAAATTGTAACATAAAATAAACTGATAAACTCTTATTAAATTAAAAAATATGATAAAATATTTATTTATTTTTTCTAAATCCACAGGGTCATGATTCATTCGGCCAATTTAAGGAAATGACATAAATATAAATTTTTTTTTATATTGTGTCAAACTATTAATTTTAGTGGCTAGATCAAAGTAGCTCGATAATTGAAACTTTTATCACAATTAAATATGTTGGAACCAAATGGATTTATATTAATATAAATACAATTAGGCAAAAGTTTTTTAATTTTGGATTTTCCATTGATTACTCTCCACACGTTTTCTTATAAATAATATTGCTCAACTTGAAGTATTTTCATTTTTAATATTTTTGTAATGTTTTATTTATTTTTATTGTGAAACTTACAAAATAACTAAGTAGAGTTGGCGCTGAGCCTGCAGTAATTGGCACCAATCATACCATAACAATTGAAGAAGAAGAAGAAGATGCAGAGATCATCGAGTAGTTCCCTTGTAGATGAAGAGCCTTTCAAGATCATCAACAGTGATGACAACTACCAGCATCTTCCCACTTATGATCCTCTTTCTCATGTTGCCAAAAAGGAAAAGTCTCGTCTCAGATCTTCACAAAACGCTATTCATCTCATCCCTCTCCTTCTCCTTCTCTGCGCCGCCATCCTCTGGTTCTTCTCCTCTCCTGGTACTTCAATTCTTCATCACTACTGCAATTTATTTTTCAATTCACAATTGGTAGTCGGAACGGTTTCTTTAGATTGACCAAATCGTGTTAGGATTTAGGATTACAAAGAGCGGTGTGGTATTGTTGTGATGTGTTCGTTCTGCTTGCTTTTTTTGTGTTTTATGTGTTTTCCAGGGTCAACAATTGAGTGCGAATTTGAATTTCGGTTTGATGCTGAAGAGTTCAATTAGATTAGATTACTAACCCTACCCAAAGATTGACAAACACACTCAAATCAATCCATATGCAGTCAAATTGATACTTGAACTCGTTATGTTCTAAAATTTCCTTCATCTCTGCTGTTTTTGAAGAGATTCCATCATATTTTCTAGCTGATTTTTCTGCATATTTAGTTATGAAATTGGTGTATAAATATTTGATTTCATGCTCAATAAAATTCACGTCACAATTCCCTTTCATTAATTTCTTGTATGCTTATGTTCCATATTTTACAACAAAAACATCTGCTAGTCATGTGCCTTTCATTTTCAGAAAATAACTAATGTTAGTACTAATTTGACATTCTCTGTGATAAGCCTACCTCTCCTGTTTACAACACTGCAGTATTAATAATAGATTTCAACCTATTTGCTACTAATCTGAAAACACTTAAATAAATCCTAAATCCGAGACTGAATCCGGGATATTCAATTTTTGGAATTGGAACAGTAGTATTATCATTAAAAGTAGACGAAATTCAATTTGGATGGCATAGTAACATAATTTAAAACGTAAAATCTGATAGCAGAGAGGATATGTTATGAAGTTTGATAAGAACCTAGATCAAGTACTTTGTCACCCAGTGCTTTATGAGGGTTTTCAGCGAAGTTCTGTTCAGTTTTTTTATATTTCAAAGGGTTTGTAAATTTTGTTGCATTAGGATTTTCGGCCGAGTACAAGACAAGCTCTTCATCCATGGAACCATTGGAAGTATAAGTGTTGATGAATGAGTTTCCACTTCATGGAACAAGCAAAAGAATGAAATATTTTGTTCATATAAAATGTTTTCCTTGCAATTGGAATATGTCCTTCACCTCCAGAAAACCTCATGCACCGACAGCACAAGCTAATTGCTTAGTTGATCTTTACCCCTGAAATGCTTCAAATGCAATGTTATTATTGTATTATGTAGCATGCACTTGGATTTACCATTCTTTGGCTTTAGATTATGATGGACTCAAGCAACATGAGTCATTAAATTGCCCGAGCTTCTTTTATTGTCAAGTCACGAATAGATGTTGCAATTCCACTTCAGGATCAAATGGAGACAACCTCTCTTTAATTAAGGGGTAAGGCTGCGTACACCCGACCCCCTTACCCCCGCTTATGTGTGAGCCTTGTTAGGATTGAGGTAATGTTGTTAGTTGTAACGTGCACTTTGATTCACAAATGTAAAACTTAATTTCGGCGTCTCACAATTTGTTTGATCCCACAGATTTAAATCTCTGGTGGCATCTTCCGATGATTCTCTTTTCTCATTCTTGCTTTTTTTTTCTTCTAATGTACTTGGTTTGACTTAATGCTTTTGAGATCGAAAGAAAATTATGCTGCTGCAGTACTGTGGTAATATCGCAAAATTCTTTGAACTATTTGATGAACATGGTAACTTGGTATGTTATTGAATGTGTCTTTCCTGTAAGACATATATCTTTGTAGCAAGGCCTAACATACTTCATTGGATCTTGTCCTAACCTCTTGCTTATATTTGTTGTTGGCAGAGTCGAGGGCTTGACAATTGATGGCAAATATAATACAAATAAGATCAGGTTACAATGCGGACTATCTCAGAGATATAAGCTGAATGGAAAAGCCTTTCATTGTTCTTTATATTTTAAAGGATTTATGTTGCAAGCATCGAATTATGAGACCAATTTTGCATGCAATAGCAGTTCAGCTTCTATTTTCCTTTACATATACACATATTTGTATCAGTTTTTCGATACCAAGCATTCTGTAAATATGTCGAAACCAAGAAGTTTTATATGTTCTATTCAAGAGCAGAAAGATTAGTAAATCATGTACTTTATCATTCATTTATTGATGTATCACGAATGTTTCATCATGCCTGGGTTATCATATTAAATACTATCACTAGAGATGCTCAACATTGATATTAAACAACACAATGATTGGATAATCGTCCTAAAAATTTCTCAAATTATCATGATAGAAATTTCATGCCATAACTCCATTTTTGCGTAGCATGCTACTGTCTTATAGATAGGCTGTTTCATTTCCCAGAAAGAATGTAGGGTGTGTATATCATTGCGGAAAAAAAATCTGAAATACAAAGAAGAAAAAATGTTTTTTTTTTTTTAATTTTGATGCAAAAAAAAATTATACTATTTGATTCGGGTGGCAGGTGATTAGCAAGAGTTTCCAAAAGCACTCCTCTCTATAACACCAACTTCTTAACTATGCCATCTTCTAAGTAAGGCCTTGTTATTTGCGAGCATTCAATTCGGCTCATTTAAGAAAGATAAAGCCTAACAATGTTAACAACAGTGAACAAGATGAGTACAATACTAATTAGGGACTCATGTCTAAGTCACAAAATCTTTTTAAAACCTTATGAATTTTCTAATTTGTTATTTCTATATTTTATCTCATTTATTCTCTTCTTGTGTAGTGAAAAATTTAAGACTGTTCATATTTTGTATGAAAATGATACTTGGTCTAGCCAGATACTACGTACACTTATCAATGTATTTTTAAAGCTAATAACATACCATTCAATCTCAAATATTTGACAGAATATCCTTGTTCCAATCATAATAAATTTTATTATATTTTTATAAGTTGATATTATATAATATTATTTTTTGTGCTATTATTAGCATGATGATTATTATTGCTGTTGAATTATTCCTTTTATTATTTTTTTATGTTGTTATTGTTGTCACAACAACAATGATGATCACGATATTGTATTTGTGATATTAAATGCGATAAAAACTTTTCATACATCTCAAAATATTGATTCAAAGATTTAAGTGTACAACAATGCAAAATTAAGAGCTCTAAAGGGTTTATCTTTTTTGTTAAATAATTCATATAATTGTAACGTGGTATTGCTGGTACGTAAACATCAATCACCATCTTAGTTAATTAAATTTCAGCTACCCACTTACAAAATTAAGGTACCAAACATATGACAACCTAATTATTATCAACAAAATTGTCTAATTAATTGAAAATTTGAAATCAATGTTAAAGGCTTAGTCTATTGATTGAACTCTGAAGCTATAATTTTAAGAATTATAGGTTCGAGTCCATATACGGGTGAAGTGGGATAGAATTACTCTTTATTATTATTACTAGTGTATTACCCTTGCGATGCACGAATATGTCATTTGTAATCAGTATATCAATGACAAATTTATTTCGCAATATAATTTATTTACGGAAAACATCTTTATACAGAAATAATATCAAATACTTATTTTTTACATTATTATATTACTTATAAACTCTATTTCTTCTTAATTATTAATTTTTTTTCTAATTAATACAATTACACTGCATTCGTAATATTCATAAATAAACTTATAAAAGTAGAGCATGGAATACATGATAACAAATTTGTGTTTTCAATTTTATCCAAAACTTAGCCCTTAATCTCTATTCTCTTTTTTCCTTTAATCACGTGATCACATTCTAAACTTCTCCTAATCCACGATTCTTCATCATTTTATCTTTTTTTTTTCAAATCTCATCTTAATCACTGATGGATCACACTTCAATTTATTAATCACTAAAGGATTCACAAAATTCATTTAGTTCTTCTCAACAAATTCATCCATCAGCAATGGTCTTTTCCAATTTAGAGAAAATAATATAAGAATTGCAAAATTTACCCAACAAATTGAAAATATAAAAATATGAAGAGATGACACATTTTTAAAATAAAACAATCCATCAATACAAAACAAATAAATTGTAAATAGATACAAAATTCAAATTTTTTTCTTAAATAGGATTATACTTTATACTTTTCTGCAGTTTTCTTGTGATTCTCTATCAAATATTTGATGAGTAAAAAATGGTCACATTAATTATTAAATAGGATTATAATCAATAGATTATAATTAAATAAAATCATGTACAGCAAATTAAATTTTTAAAAAATATATTTAAGAGATATATTAATTAATAGATATATTTAATTTATAATTATGAAATTTAAATTCACTTGATCAAATAATTAAAAATATTCCATGAGAAGTACTATTATAAAATTACATTTTTTTAAATAGGATTATACTCAACAGAATTAAAAAAAACAAGAACAATAAATTAAATTTTAAAAAATAGATTTAGGAGATATAATAGTTGATTATCAACCATAATTAGGCTCAAGTATTTTTTACGGGTAAAAAGGTCTTTTAAAAGATATAAAGATAAAAAAGGCTTTTAGGGCTTAAAGAGATACATATCAATTATTCTTCTCCTTCTTAATCCTCATCTGTTTTACTTGATTGCTCGAAAGCTGTGCTCATCCAACAATATTGACGGCGTCGGAGTTTTATTTCTTATCTTTACAGGTGTGACAGTAGAATTGACTTCATTCTCTGATATCGAATCATGCCAAACATAAATAAATAAATATATAAGTAAAAGATCTAATCCAAATCATATTAGATAATAAATCATTTGTACTTATAATATAAATGTTAGAAATACCTTGAAATTTTCATTTGCATCTGAAAATTGATCAACATCGAAATCTGATTTCTACTGTAAAAAAATTTTAAAGTTAAAATATATATGAACTAAAATACAAATAATACAACGTACTAATTTGAAGTTACATATAAAAAAATTAAACTTACAGTCAATGAATTTTGAGGGGGAGAAAGATTATATTTATTCAGAAATTGTTCATCCTCTGTAAGTGTAACCACATAATACACTTCATTATGTGCAATAATATTGTTGCTCTTAACTGAAAGTTTAAACATAATTTCCCTTCCTATAATGTTATCCAATTTCAATGGTATAGGTGTTTCACCAAGTGCAGCAGACATCTAAAATAATTTTAAAAGACAAAAAATAATAACAGACATTTAAAACATTATTAATGGAGAAAAAACTAAAATAAAGTGAAAAAAACGGTACATACGAAACACGAATAGGAAGACCCTTTTTATAATGGAATTAAATAGTTGTTTGAGGATAAATTAAGATGCTATTAATCATAAAATAAATTTGGAAAATTAACTTTGAAATGTTTTAATAATAACCAATTTTAAATACCATTGTTATAGAAATAAATTAAAGTAAACATACAACCAATTTAAGCAACATTAAACTAATTCATAATTGCTGATAAGAATTATGTTATAAAACTGTTATAGTAATTAATAATTAGGGTAAACTTTAAAAAGGTACCCTGTAATTTCAGCCATTTTAAAAAAGCGGCCTGTAGTTTTTTTTTTTTCAAAAAGGCGTTGGAGGAATGTTACCGTTAGCAAAAGGCGGAATTTTTGTTGACCCCGTCAAATGTGGTGATGTGGCAAGGGGTAAAACGGGAAACTCAAAAATTTTCCACTATAAAAGGCAAATTCTCTCACCAACAAACACTTTTCTTCAAACCTTTCATCTTTGTTCGTCAAAGATGCAAACTGTAACTCAAATCCTTCGAAAAAAATTTAGCTCAACTTAATTCTGTTGAAGAACTAAACATCAGATGTTGAAATTCACTTCAAAGTATTACGAATTTGTAGCAACAGAGATAGTGTTGGCGACGAATTAAGAGCCTTGAAGAGAAAGCTACGTATTGGCATCATCAATTTAATGCATTTGCACTGCGAAGAAGGTACTAACCATTCGCTTAGATTGTTCATTGATTATTTTGGATTTTCATTTCTCTATGTGTAAGTCTAGGGTTTGACTTAAAACGCTTGATGTCTGGAAAATTGTTTTCCCGTGAGGTTCTGGTGTATACTTAAAGTTCATGGTTTTCAATTTAAGTTGTTACATGGTTGTTTTTCTGGTTTTGATGAATTTTAGAGAGTTGGGGGTTTTTCTTGTAGGGTTTTTATTTGATGTAACTGAATCCATGCACATCATGAAATTGAAGTCTTATCTAGGTGGTGTATTGATATTAAAATCATTTACTGTAAGCTTCATTGGACAATTCTTTATATTATGTTGAATTTCGGAGAGTTAGGGTTATGCTCGAGGGTTTTTAGTTTATGTAACCGAATACATGCACATTATGAAATTGAAATCTTATGTAGGTGACATTTGGTTGAAATTTTAGTTCTTCATTGGTAGCTTAGTTGGAAAGTGTTTGAATTATGTTTATTTTGTATGGACAGTGTAAAGGATGACTGTTCCTGCTTACATCATTCATCATGGTGGTGACTGGTCTTCTGATTAGGAGAATACAGATGATACCATCAAATATGTTGGTGGTAAGTTGACTAGGTTCATTCCAGATGAAGATAAGATAGGAATGTTTGTTTTGATAAAATTTGCAAGGAGATTGGGATATAGTAGGGGATGTAGGATGTGGTTCAAAATTAAAGGACTGCCTGGTGCTTGTGGGTATGAAGAGATTCTAAGTGATGATAATGTGGATAGTATGATGAAGTATAATGCTAGTGACAAAGAAATGCATATATATTTTGTTGAGCATATGCCTCCGTTGCAAGTTGTCGATCCTAATCCTAGGATAAGGAGGGTTAGAGAATAAAGAAATAGGGTTGCAAATGCTACTGAAGAACAAGGCAGCAATGTAAATGAGAATGTGGATTCAGTAGTAGATGTCAATAATGGAAATTCAGGTCATGTACCAGAGGTCAACAAAGATGTAAGTCATGTACGAGGTGGTTTTGACTATAATCATGTACAAGTTAGAAATCAGAATGTGAGCGAGTAAGCTTTCTGTTTGAAGAAGTAGAGGGAATTGATGGATTTCCAAGTAATATATATGGATTTGACTTTGCTGATGGTATGGGGTTTGATATAAGTGTTGAAGAAGGCACACGTGTTCATTTTAGTAAAGGAGCCTCATCAATGTAGTCATCTGGGGACCCATCAGCTCAGTCATCTGAAGAGTCATTACTTCATGCACCTGATGAAGTTTTTAGCATAAATAGTGAAGATAGTTAGTGGTTTGATTTGGAGGGAGTTGCAAACAATGAAGAAAATGTATGGTCTGATTTGGAGGGAGATGTAGATGCTGATATGGAGGGAGATGCAAATGATGAGTTGAATGAGGAAGACATGGCTGAGCTCAATGAGCCACCTCTTAATGCAGACAATGAATTGCACAGCCCATAACAATCTGATGAGGAGGGTAATGCATGAAATATTCACTACAATGAGGTCACTGGTGAATTTTGTGTTGGTATGTTATTCAAGGGCGTGAACAATTTCGAGTAGCTTTAAGAAGGTGGGCAATTGAGAGAGGAACATCACATGTTTACACAAAGAATTGTAAGAAACTCATCTGTGCTGAATTCAAGGTCAAATGTGGGTTTAGAATAAGGGCATCAAAATTAAGTTCTAGCAATACATTCTAGATTAAGACATTCAAGCCAACTCACAAGTGTCCAAGGTCAATGGTTAATCATCTTGTGAATTCTAAATATATTGCTTCAAAGTATTTGGATGATCTGAGAGACAACCCTAAATGGGAGGTGCCTGCAGTGATAAATAAGATTAAGAGGGATTTGGGTGCTGAGATTTATAATTCCAAGTGCTATAGAGCCAAAGCAATAACTTCTGATTCTGTACAAGGAGAGGTCAATGCACAATACCATAGGTTGTGTGATTATGGTCAAACCATTATGAAAACCAACCCAGGCAGCATGGTGAAGTTGAAGACAGATTTGCAGAGGTTTCATGAACGTGAGTCAGTTCCAAGGGAGATTAATTTTCCAATATATGTATGTCAGGTTTGCTCCATAAAAGCAAGGGTACTTCACTGGAATCAGGCCATTGATATGCTTAGATGGCTGCCATTTGAAGACAAATATGGGAGGCCAAATGTTATGTGCAGTTGCAAAAGATGGAAATGATAATTTATTTCCTATAGCAATGGCTTATGTGGATTCAGTATGTAAAGAATCATGGAAATGGTTCATTGATTTATTGTTTCAAGACTATGGGAGACCAGCTGAAACTGGATGGGTGTTCATGTCTGATCAACAAAAGGTATACCTTATGAATTTAGCTAAACTTAGTTTTACTTAAGTTTCATTAGTGTTATAATTGCTTGATTCTTATATATTAGTCTAACTTACTTTAGTTTAGTTTTACTTATTCAGTAGTGTTATAATTGCTTGATTCAGATATATTAGTCTAACAACCTTTAGCTTAGTTTTACTTATTCAGTAGTGTTATATTTGCTTGATTCTCATATATTAGTTTAACTTACTTTAGCTTAGTTTTACTTAAGTTTCATTAGTGTTATAATTGCTTGATTCTCATATATTAGTTTAACTTACTTTAGCTTAGTTTTATTTATTCAGTAGTGTTATAGTTGCTTGATTCTCATATATTAGTTTAACTTACTTTAGCTTTTTCATTAGGGATTTGTTGAGGCCCTGGGAGAGTTAGAACCTGAAATGGAACACAGATTTTGTGTTAAGCACATGTATAAGAATTTCAAAAAGCTCTACAAGGGTGAAGAATATAGAGAGCATTTATGGGAGACAGCAACTGCTGGAACTGAGAAATTATTCATGTGAAAAATGAAGAGCCTAGAAGAGTTTGATAAGAGTGCATTTGCATAGGTTATGACTCACAATCCAACTACATGGGCTAGATGTTATTTCTCAACTAGGATAAAGTGTGCTGATGTTCATAATAATACTGGTAAATCCTTTAACCGCTACATTCTCAAAGCTAGAGACATGCACATCTTGTCAGTGTTTGAGTTTATTAGGAAAAGGTTCATGAAAAGGCAGTATTTGAAGGTGACCGAAATGAAAAAATATAAGGTGCCCATTTATCCTCGGATTCAGGATGAGTTGGAGAAGATTAAGGCCGACAGTAGGAATTGCTTTACTACTCCTGCTGAAAGCAAGCAGTATGAAGTGATGTGTAGAAACAAACAAGTTGATGTGGACATATCTCAGCAAACTTGCACTTGACGAATGTGAAAACTTACTGGCATTCCTTGAAAACATGCTTTGGCTGCCATATATGCTAATAGGGAGGAGCCAGAGAAGTATGTTCACAATTACTTCTTAACAACAACATTTGTGGTAGTTTACAGTCACATGTACAAGCCTGTACCATCTCAAGAGGAATGGGAAAGGACAAAATTCCCTGACATCCATCCTTGGGTAGTCAAGAAACCACTTGTGAGACCTAGGAAGAAGAGAATTTGAGCATCAGATGAACCTAAGAATCCCTATAAAAGCTCAAGAGCTGGTGGGATTATTTGTTATGGAAAATGCAAACAGCCAGGTCACAATGCTAGTAGATGCAGTGCTAACATCATTGGAGAGACTGCATAGCAAGCAAGGATGAGAAAGCAAGCTCAGAAGATGTCAGCTCAAAATGTAAGTGTAATATCATTGTGTTTTTGTAATTCAGTTTATATCTGTGAACTAACCATTGTATAATATGCAGGCCATAACAGAAACAGTAAGAGGAATGAATCAACAACCTTTAATGGCTCAACAGGTAAATAATGTTATCATTTTGCTTTAAGTAACTGCTGCTATAATTGGTTTGGTTGACATTTTTAAATTGTGTTAGTAACTACTGCTACATTTGGTTTTTGGTTAGCTTCTATAGTTCTACTTGTAATTATAACCTTTTTATTTCTAGCAAAATCAAGAGCCAAGAAGACTGGGTAGCAAAAAGTTTACAAGGTCTGCAACTGCATCTGCATCACATACTACCCTACTGCATCTGCATCACACACTACCCCTACTGCATTTGCAAGAGGAATGAATCAACAACCTTCAATGGCTCAATAGGTAAATAATGTTATTATCAGTTTGCTTTAGGTAACAGTTTCTATAATTAGTTCGATTGACATGTATAAGTTATTTTTGTGTCATATGGTTCATTTTGTAAGTTAGATTGATAAATGTTGCTATAATGGGTTTGGTTGACATTTATAAGTTAGATTATCACATGTGGCTCATTTTCAAGTTAGATTCATAAATGCTGCTATAATTGGTTAGGTTAACATTTTGGTCTTGTGTTAGCAACTATTGCTATAATTACAACCTTTTTTTTCCAGTATAATCAAGAGCCTAGCACAACTTCAAGAAACCTAGGGAGCAGAAAGTTTACAAGGTCTGCAACTACAACTGCAACACAGACTACCCCAATTGCATTTATAAATGCATCTAGGCCACCAATACCTCCCTCTTTTAGGCCTTCTAGACCTCCAACTGGTGTGAACTATGCTACTCCAACGGTGTCCACTACTGTCAAAAGAAAGCACCAGCCTCTTGCATCAAGCTCAGCTGCTTATAGAAATCCCAAAAGAATAGCAAATTTGGAAGAGTTGGCAATGAGGATGGGAAACCTCAAGCAGAAGTCAGCAAAGTAGTTGTGCTACTTTGAAATGCTCTTTTTGTCACTGATAATATAGTTTGCCATTCTATATATGTTTGGCTATGTCAGTGTTGTGTTTTGGTAATGCAAATGGTTAATGACATTTATAGCTATGCCATTTTGTGGTTTGAAAATGATTGTCTTGTGTATGTAAAGGTTATACCTATGTCATTATGTGTTTTGACAGTGCCTATTTTGTGGATGTAAACACTACAACGTCATTTTGTATATGGAAAACTATGATGTTAAATTTCCGTTTTGTATATTCACTTTAGTCTTCACAATATTACCACTCACATGATATACTTTAAAATTTGACAAAATGATATCATTCTATATTAACATCTCAAATTTTCAACAACTTACTGCCCTTCATTTTCATATTCAACATAAGTAATTAACATAAACAATACCTATTACAAATGGAATAATCATCATTACCAACCTCATGAACAAAACATTTCTCTTTCAACATTTCTAATTACCACACATCTAGCATCTAATTACCAACCTCATGAACAATACATATAGCATACCATAATCATAACAAATAGGCAACAAAGCTTTATGAATTTCCTGTTCTGCTTATTATTAGACCCTATCAAACATTTTAATTTCTCAATTTCTTCATCCTTCTTCCTACTTAAATCCAACGCACCAATTAATTCCAGCTCCAATTTCTTAACATTCCACTGACTTGCAGTTAACTTAGCTCAAAAATCTATTCCCCTTTCATAAATCGGTGGGTCATACCAAGCAAAATATTTACAGGGGGTAATTTTCCCATATCTTGCGCAACCAAAAAATCTCCTCCCCATATTGTCATCCGTCCTAGCTGTTCTCAATGGAGATTGAAGGCCACATTTACATTTTCATTGCTGGAATTGTGACTGACTACCACGAGAGTTTGACTGTGAAGATTGTGAGGAAAATGAACTCATAATTAGGGTTTTTGGTTTTTCAGGTTTAGGGATTTTTTGATTCTGATAACAAATTGTGGAATACAAACTTCAAATCGAAGCCAAATATAGATAAAGATGAGTAGAAACAAAGGTTGATTTCATAAGAAAGTAAGAAATTTGCAGAAATTGAAGAAAGGAAGACTCGCAGATTGATGAACGGGGAGGGGTAGTGTCTGTTGGTGAGAGAATTTGCCTTTTATAGTGGAAAATTTTTGAGTTTCCCGTTTTACCCCTTGCCACGTCACCACATTAAACGGGATCAACAAAAATTCCGCCGGAACCTCGGACCCTTTTTGAAAAAAATAAAACCACATCCACCTTTTTTAAAATGGCTGAAATCATAGGGTACCTTTTTGGAGTTTATCCTAATAATTATTTGATCTTTAAAACATTATTCAAACAGACATGTATAAGGATAACTTATTAAAATATCTAACATTTCACTTTTAATATATAAACACTAACTAATTAAAATACTAACATAAATTAGAATAATATGGTAATAAAATAAAACAAAGTTAATTGCTAACTTTTGTTATTTATTTTATTTAATTTTGTTGATTATAATCTTATTTAAAAAAAATTCTATATTTGAAACTTTAATTAGCAATTAAATAAATACACAAATTTTTTTTACGAATATAATTGGTAAAATTATCAACCGTTAATTTTCTGACAGATTATAATCCTATTTAAGATTATTATTATTATCATTATTATTATTATATTATTATTATTTTATTATTATAATCATATTTAAGAATTAACATTATTATTTTCTCTTCATCAAATATATTTTTATTATTATTGTTGTTCGGAAACAATGATCCGGAACACAAACAAGCCGGATCAGGTTTGAAGAAAAGCAAAACCTAAGTATAACTTAATTCGGATAACTAAAAGTAACAAGACTTAAGTCACAATATCCGGACAAATAAGAAATCATTTGAGTCAAGGACTATTACCTAAGCATAAGTGGATTAGCATCCGGTTAGAGTTTGGAAAGAAAACAAACTGGTAACTCCAACTACAACAGTATCCGGAGGAATGACTAATTGAAGCTACATCTAGACTGAATGAATCTGAAGACATCTGGAAGATTCTACTCAAGGCAAAGGGAATAATTTCAAAATAATTCATTTCCCTCCATTTGGCCTTTGCTGTCAACAAATACCTTTCCCGAGATGAAGACAAAAATAACAGCTAGCTTTTCTGAATAGTACAAAAAGCTGCCAACTGGAAAGAGAAAAAGGTAACAACCTTTTTAACCTAGATTAATGGGAAAGGCACGTGGAGCACACGGATTGGACCACTAGCTAAAAGTTGGTGAATCACTAAAAGCCAAGGAAAACGATCACTGATATCTTTTCAGCCCTAATCCCTAGGATTCAAATTAGTCAAAATACAGTCTAACAGATTGATCAATGGCTCTAGAAGCGCCACATACAACCTGATCAAGGGTGAAGATTAAATTCAAGCTCAACAACCCACAACGACTACATTTATGACAAAAGCCTATAAAAGGGAAGCTTCACACATTGAGAAGGTTGGCTGGTTGATTCATAAAAGCAATTAACAAAGAAAGAATCATTCAATCATTTTACTCAAATCACCTCAAGAACATAACAATTACCAATCTTTTTGTAATAACCTTCAAAGTAATCTATAAACTTGAAGTGTTCAAAAACCAACCCTTTGATAAACCAGAGATTGTAAAAGCTCAATACTTGGGTGAGTATTGAGTGTGGGACTTAGCTAGAAGAGGATTCTTTTAGTGGTATATCCCTAAAGAACTCAGCTTAGAATCAGGGTAGATTTTAAGTGGTATATTCTTCTAAAGTCAAAGGACTCAGCTTGGAGTGGACTCTTCAAGTGGTATATCCTACTTCCGGACGGGGTCACCATCCGGAGACAAGCACGGAGGACTTAACTAGGAGTTGGTGCTTCTAGTGGTATATCCTATATTCGAAAGAAGCAAAAATCTCAGGAGACAACTGTAAGGCTTGATTTCTACCAGTTGGAAAGAAATCACACTAGTGGAAAAGCTCAAAGGAAGGAACCTTTAGGGACTGGACGTAGGCGGGGCCGAACCAGCATAAATTGCCTGTGTTTGAATTCTTTTAACCTTGCTTTATCTTATTGTTTAATCTGTTAATTTGCATCATCCGGATCCTAACTATTCGGAACATTCAAACATGCTACACAATACTTTTTAAAGTCTATAAATTCTGCGAAAAGGTCATTCACCCCCCTCTGACCTTATTAACATAAGCACAGGGATCAACAAGTGGTATTAGAGCAAGTGCTCAAAATTAAAGATCTAACAATCTCGAGCTAAAGGTCCAAAATTTTAATTTAAATATCAAAATGAGTTTCCAAAACTCATAAATCCTTCCTGAGGATATGTCCATTACCCATCCCCAACTCTTCACTGGTAAACACTACACATTTTAGAAAAATCGGATGAAGATTTTCATTCTAGCATAAAGCATGCAAGCATGGTTGGTCATCAAAGATGGTCATTATGAGCCTACTCATGAAGTAGAGGGTATAGTTACCCGAAAGCCCTCATGTTTATGGGATGAAAATGATTTTAAGAAGTTATGTGAAAACGCAAATGCTATTAACATGCTTCACTATGCTCTTAGTGCAATAGAATTTAACAGAATATCCGGATGTGAGACTACACAGGAGATTTGGCAAAAGCTGGGGGTAACCTATAAAGGAACAAATAAAGTAAAAGAACCCAAGATTGATCTGCTTCAGCAAAAACTTAAATCTTTCAAGATGGAGCCAAAGTAGTCCATCAGCAGCATGAACACTAGATATACAAATCTAGTAAATGAGATGAAGAGGCTGGGAAAGGAGATATTAGAAGTAGATATGGTCAAGAAGGTACTCCGAAGTCTCACCAAGGAGTGGGATAATAAGAAGACTGCCATTGAGGAAGCTCATGACCTAAACTCCTACAATTATGATGAGCTAATTAGCAATCTCTTACTCAAGAGCTATCTCTAGAAAGATACAACCAACAGGAGAAGAAGCCTAAAGAAAAGAAAGAAGCCGTTGCTCTCAAAGCGGAGTCATCCAGATCAGAATCACCTTGATCTGAAAAATACTCAAAAAGGTCCTTTCACTCAAAGGAATCTGAATACAGTAAAGAACAGATGGCCATTTTGGCTAAACAATTTAACAGATTCATGAGAAAGAAGGAAAGAAGAAGGTCTGGAAGATATGATTCCAGAAGAAAGAATGACAACTCTTTAAAGAAAGAAAAGTTCAGACAGGTTTCGAAAGAGAAGAAGGATTCAGAGAAAGAAATCAACTACTTCAAATGTGGAGATAAAGGACACTTCAAAGCCAAATGTCCTAACCTGTAGAAGGATAAAAAATACAAAAAGAAAGCCATGGTAGCCACTTGGAGTGATAGTGAAGGAAGTTGTAGGTCATCTTCCATAAAATAGGAAGAAGTTGCCCATTATGCTTTTATGGCAATTTCTAATCTGGAAGTTGAACAATCTAGAAGAAAAGCATCTATGCAAACAACTGAGCAAATAGAAGATTCGGAAGCAGAAACAACTGAAATTGAGGTAAACTCTTACTCTAACTTTGTATCTAACCTTAAACTTGCTAGAGCTCTAGGGATCATGATCAATGCTTTGAGAAAGAAGACAAAAGCAATCAAGTCCCTCTAAAGGCAAGTGATGGAGCTAATGGAAGATGCTGAAGCCATGAGTCAAGACATCAATTTACTGAGAACAGAAAAGCATATTGAAACGGTTGAAGAGAACTTCCTGAAGGAGCAAATCCAGATTCTAAATGCCAATATGATTGGGCTGGATAGGGAGATCACCTTAATAAAGGAAGCTTCCAGGAAGATGCCGGAAGCAAAAGTTCCAAGAATAGATCATCCTCCTCCTACTCAGAAAAGATCTCAAAAGCCTTTCAATCCCAGAGAAAGGAATGTTAAGAGGCAACCTCAAGCACAGAAGGTCCAAATTCCTCAAAAGGAACAACCCCAAAAGAAAGGTTTATAAGGGAAGAAAAAGGAAAGGCAGTAATGAAGGATCCATCCATGGTAAAAAAATCTCTTCCTAATCCAAATGGGACAGGAAAAAGGATATACTACCATCCTATTGGCAAGCCAAGAAAGAACTATATAGCAAAAGTTGCCCCTCCTGCTAGATTCCAGAATCAAAGGAATCAGGATGATGCATCTCTCTCCAAAGCAGGATATTTCGGAGGATATGGAAATAAGGATCTCTGAAAGATTCAAACAAAGTAGAGGCAAAACATACCACCTTATGGATACAGGTTTTGTGGTATAAATAATCATTCAACTAAAATGTGCAGGTTTAAAAATGGTTATTATGACAGCCATCTATGGCTGGAACAGGGTAATAATCTGAGAGGGCCCAAGTCTGATTGGGTACCCAATCCCACTTAATCTATTTTGCAGGTATGCCTTAGATCCATAGAAGATCAACAAACGTGGTATATAGATAGTGGATGCTCAAGGTACATGACTGGGGATAAAAAGCCTTCATCACTCTAACCTAGAAGAAAGGTGGAAATGTGAGCTTTAGAGGCAATTAAAAGGGAAAGATCATTGGACATGGAATAATTGGATTTGACTTGAAGATAGAAGATATCTCACTAGTTGATGGACTGAAGTTCAACTTACTAAGTGTTTCTCAACTCTGCGACAAAGGAAGAAAAGTCACCTTTGACTTCGGAGGATGCACCATCACTAACAGTAAGTCAAATCAACTAATTCTTTATACACCTAGAGTAAATAATGTCTACGGTGTGGACATTAAAAATAAGAAAAAGAATATATGCTTTGTGTCTAAAGAAGATATATCCTGGCTATGGCACCGGAGGTTGGGACATGTTAGCATGAATCTCCTGTCTAAACTAGACAAAAAGGAATTAGTTGTGGTCTGCCTAAGGTAGCTTTTGATAAGGATCACATATGCACTGTATGTTAATTAGGTAAACAACATAGCAAAAGTTTCCCTTCCATTCAATATACACATTATAGGAGAGTTCTTGAACTCCTTCACATTGACCTTTTTGGTCCAATCAAGCCACTAAGCTTAGGTGGTAGAGAATACACAATAGTGATTATAGATGATTATTCTCGATATACGTCGATAGCCTTACTTGCAAGCAAAGATAAGGCCTTTGAACACTTCACTAAAATATCCATTAGAATAGAAGTAGAACAAGGCATAAGCATTGCAAGCATCCGGAGTGATAATGGAGGAGAATTCAAAAATAAGCATTTTGCTAAATTCGGTGAATCCAAAGGCATTGAGCATAAATTTTCTACTCCTCATATAACTCAATAAAATGGGGTTGTTGAAAGGAAAAACAGAACAATAGTTGAAATGGCTCACACAATGCTAAGTGAGAATAACTTGCCCAAGTACTTCTGGGGAGAGGCTGTTAACACTGCATGTTACATTCTCAATAGAGCTCTTATTATAAAGAACTTAGAAAAGACCCCCTATGAAACCTGGAAGGATAAAAAACCCAAAATTGGGTATTTCAAAGCATTCAGATGCAAATGTTACATTCTGAATGATAGAGAGCAATTAAGAAAATTTGATCCTAAATCTGATGAAACAATATTGCTTGGCTACTCACTATATAGCAAAGCTTATAGAGTCTATAATAAAAGAACTCAAACTGTGGTAGAGTTAATACATGTAGATTTCGATGAGACTAACCATGCAGGTAAGAAAAAATCTACTCCGGAAGATCCAGTTCCGAAAGCTGAAAATTTTGGAGAAAAACTTTAGAAGATTAAGTTTTGGGGAGACCTAGGATGAGGCTAAGGCCAATAGACTCAGGGATGAAAAGAAGAGCCGAGCATGAAAAGCCACCAATCCGAATGCTATTGCTCCTGCTCCCAAGAAAGCATGAACTACTAAGCCAAAGGCTCAGAAGAAGCTTACCTTAGTTCCTGCTAGGGAAGATAATGAGGATACTTCATCCTTAACCTAACTGCTGGCTAAATCTCCGGAGAAGCCTAAGTCTTGAGGAAGACTACTTAAGGCGGCTGATAAAGTGAAGAAACTCGTCTGTGACCTGGAGGCAATGGAATCTATTGCAGTGGTTGCTGCTACAATTAGAGAAGGATACAAGTAGAGGCAGAAAAGAAAGGTAATAGATATATTGATAGAGGAGTATGGGTCAGATAAGGAAGAAACAGAGGATGAGACTCCAATACCCAAGAAACAATTCATCGGGTGTACTTTTAATAAGGCTGTGAAGTACCAAATAGCTTAAAAACATCAGAACAAGAAGGCTAAGAAACCTGCTGGGATTATCATTGATGAAGAAGCTGCCAAGAGAGTGGTACTAGAGGAATTGGCTAAGGCCAAAGTTACAAAGGGTAAGAATGTGCCCGGATCCACCGAAGCTGTCCTTCCGGAGGATCCTCAATATGAGGACATGATGGCATCCATTGAAGAAAATACCGGATCAATAATCTAACCATGGAAGGAACTAGAGGCTCTTTCTATAGTCTAATAGTAATTGTGGCTCCAACTGACTTGGAAGCCCTTTCTAAAATTCCGGGATCAGATTTATTTAACTTCCAAGCCAGCATGGAACCTTTGTCGGAAAATCTGCTCATTCTAGAGGTTGAGACAACAAATCTTAAAAGTCCTAAAAAGGCAAGAGGAGAGGACATTGAGGACACTACCAATGTCCTTGGGGAAGAAATCAAAAGTCCTGAAAAGGTAGTTGGAGGGGTGGATGAGGACATTGCCAGCCATCCAAGGGTTATGGAAGTTGAGGAAGGAAGAAACAATGCAGCTGATCTGAACACAACTCCAGTAAATGATGTCATTCTTGGAACTGTCTCATTCAATATCAACACTAATTCCTTTGCTACTATTGAAGAAACAGCAGACAAACATCAGGATAACTTGTATACACATACCCCAAGTGTATCTAAGAAGGATGAGTCTAACCCAGAAGACATCATTCCGGAGGAGGGACTTAATCTGAGTTCCCACGAGCACGCTCCTAGAGTGAACTCAAGGGGTGAGGCCAGTCCAGAGGATCGGTTAGAAGAAGAGAAGGAATAAGAAAATGAGAAGTCAAATGAGGAAGAATCTTCTGAATCAACTGATACAAGCGGCCGCTCCAGATCAAAGACTCCACTAGCTAGCCCAATCTGAATCCCAAGTACCAATGTTAATCCTGCAAGAGCTAAGAGAATATCCACTACACTTAAAATCCTTTAGGAAGCTACTCATTAGGAATATAAGGAGAGCTATATCAAGCAGAGCCTCCGGAACATCTGCAAACATTTGAAGGCTGTGGAAAAGGTACTCTTGGACGAATTTCAGCCTTTAGATCTAAAGGAAGAACTTGGGGTGATTAAAGGGAGTGTACAGAAAATAGAAGCAAAGGTGGAAGACTTTCCAACTACTGATCTAGTAGCAGAAGTCTCTCTAGATTGTTAACAGCAGAAGTATATATAAAGTGAAAAAGTTCACAAAACATTGCTTCTAAAGTACAATCTAATATTGTACAACAAAAGTATTAGAATCTAGAAATGAAAACTGTTGGAGGAGTTAGAATGCTAGAATTATGGAGCAGTAATTGTAAATGACTAAGTATCAAGAATCATACTTAGATCATATACCCCTTATGCTTAGTTGACTTAGGTTTTGTTTCCATCAAATGGGGGAGATTGTTGGGAAACAATGATCCGAAACACAAACAAACCAGATCAGATTTGAAGAAAAACAAAACATAAGTATAACTTAATCCGGATAACTAAAAGCAATAAGACTTAAGCACAATATCCGGACAAGTAAGAAATCATTTGAGTCAAGGACTATTACCTAAGCATAAGTGGATTAACATCCAGTTAGAGTTTAGAAAGGAAACAAACTGTTTACTCCAACTACAATAGTATCCGGAGGAATGACTGATTGAAGCTACATCCGGACTGAATGAATTTGAAGACATCTAGAAGATTCTACTCAAGACAAAGGGAATTATTTCAAAATAATTCATTTCCCTCCATTTAGTCTTAGCTGTCAATAAATACCTTTTCCGAGATAAAGACAAAAATAACAGCTAGCTTTTCAGAATAGTACAAAAAGTTGCCAAGTGGAAAGAGAAAAAGGTAACAACCTTTTTAACCTACACCAATGGGAAAGGCGCGTGGAGCACACGGATTGGACCACTAGCTAAAAGTTGATGAATCACTAAAAGCCAAGGAAAATGATCACTGACATCTTTTCAGCCCCAATCCCTAGGATTCAAATGGGCCAAAATACAGTCTAATGGATTGATCAACGGCTTCGAAAGCCCCACATACAACCTGATCAAGGGTGAAGATTAATTTCAAGCTCAACAACCCACAACGGCTACATTTATGACAGAAGCCTATAATAGGGAAGCTTCACACATTGAGAAGGTTGGCTGGTTGATTCATAAAAGCAATTAACAAAGAAAGAAGCATTCAATCAGTTTCCTCAAATCACTCCAAGAACTAAACAATTACCAATCTGTTTGTAAGAACCTTCAAAGTAATCTATAAACTTGAAGTGTTAAAATACCAACCCTTTCATAAACCAAAGATTGTAAAAGCTCAATACTTGGGTGAGTATTGAGTGTGAGACTTAGCTAGAAGAGGATTCTTTTAGTGGTATATCCCTGAAGAACTCAGCTTAGAATCAGGGTAGATTTTAAGTGGTATATTTTTTTAAAGCCAAAGGACTCAGCTTGGAGTGGACTCTTCAAGTGGTATATCCTATTGCCGGACGGGGTCACCATCTGGAGACAAGCGCTCAGGACTTAGCTAGGGGTTGGTGCTTCTAGTGGTATATCCTATATTCGAAAGAAGCAAAAATCTCTGGAGACAACTGTAAGGCTTGATTTCTGCCAGTTGAAAAGAAATCACACTAGTGGAAAAGCTCAAAAGGAAGGAACCTTTGAGGACTGGACGTAGGCGGGGCCGAACTAGTATAAATTGCCTGTGTTTGAATTCTTTTAACCTTGCTTTATCTTATTGCTTTATCTGTTAATTTGCATCATCCGGATCCTATCTATCCGAAACATTCAAACACGCTATACAAGACTTTTTAAAGTCTATAAATTCCGTGAAAAAAGTCATTCACCCCCTCTGACCTTATTAACATAAGCACAGGGATCAACAATTGTTGTTGTTGTTATTATTATTAATTTAATTTTATCTTTTTATGATTATAATTATATGTAAGAATTAATGTAACATTTTTTTTTCCTCATCAAATATATTTCAATTTTGTATTTTGATATTGTTATGATTAGTATGTATATAAATGAAATATAGCTTTTATTGTTATAATTTTTTTTACAGTTATAAGTGCAAAGAATTCTAATAGGACTTTATATATATATAATAAGTCAAATGAAACAATTTTTTTTTAAAAAAAAATTGAAATCACATGGACAAAGAATATTAGAAAATATTAAAGACACTTCTTTAGGATTTAGAAAGGAGAAAAGAGGAAACTCTAATTTAAGACAACATGCAGATTCATATTTCTTTTTATTTTATCCAAAATAAAAATTACTAATGCTATCAGACACACCTCTCAAATAAATACATATACAACAGTGAATAAACTAGAACTTAATTGTTCACACGTACTAATTTAATCTTAATTATCACAAGGGATTGTGATTAAAATGCTGAGGTCTGTAGAATCACCAATCTTGTCATAAGATGGAACTGCAATGGCTTGTACAATTCCATCTGCTGAACCAACCCAATACGACACCGTTACATGCTTATTCCCTTCTCTAAAACTCACACCATTAATCCCTAAACAGTCCTTCAAGTTTGAAGAATTATTCAATTTGACTCCATTCTCAAAATTGGGTTTTCCAGCTTCACATTTACTCCAATTCTGAACCTTGATCAAATTCGGAGATTCTTTAACCAGAAGAGAATATTCTGAAGAATTTTTACTGATTCCAAGATTCTTTTCTGCTTCCTTCAGGCAAAATAACGCAAGATTCTGTTTCAAATCAATTGTAGTGGTGATTTTGTAGATGAGAGTTTGGGTGATTTTGTTGGGTCTAGTAGTAGAGGGAAATTGGGCATTGAGATTTACGGTTGGGGCCTTCAGATTTGGGAGGTAAAATACAGGTAATTGATCAGATTCTTTGTTTTTGGGCAGAATATTCCTATGAATCTTTGCCCATTTTTGGAGGAAATTGTCCGTTACTAAAATATCTGTTAGCAAAATACTACAGCTCATCCCAATTGAGTATCCTCCACATTGGAAGTTTGTCACCTGCGATCAAATATAAATTCTTCGATTTTAGCTATAAATATATACATGACATGCATGACTTTGTTATAGTTTAGGCTCGTCACTCTTCCTGTAAATGTATTACTCTTCCCTGTAAATATATTAATAGAATTCGAACTTGAAAGTAAAAAATGAAAAATAATCTTGTGGGTGTGTTCGACAATGCTTTATGTTATAAAAAAGTGTTTCCCATCTCATTTTTTTAGAAAAATATATTCTCACATATTTTTTGAAAATACAGACCGACAACAACTTCAAATCGCTGTTTATTAGTCAATTATAGCTCACAAAGCCACAAATAAGACCAAAAGATGAAAAGGGTCATACATTTTCAACTCAACTTTAATGTTCAAAGATAAACGTCAATCAATATATGAGACGACATAATGTATACAAATAAAAAAGATCAAGCAATTTAAATATTAGTAATTGGTTGTTTCAAAATAAGACAAAGTTGATCAAACCTGAACATAAAACAAAGGAGAAAACTGAGGAGTTAGTTCATCAATGTCCTTCCAATAGACAAGCTGAGCTTCATGTTTATGAACATTTTCCAAGCCAAGAAAATCATGCAAAGAAATATCAATACTGGCCTCAAAGAGCCTAGCACCACTGTCATTACTAACAATCTCGAGATCGCTAATCCCGTCTTCCCCTCGCCTTAATCTTCCACTAAGCAAAGGCTGATCATCTAAAGCTCTTCCTAATGACTGCTTAATCCAACCAGCAACATGCCATCCTGTTTCTTCTTTTTCATCATTGGACTTGTTGAAATAGAATATCATATTATGAGCTCCTTTGAAAATTGAGGACCCAATCGGGTCTTTGCCTGAAATTTTCCTTACTTGTCTTGGATCTGTTAATTTGAGTGGTGGCACTGTTTGAATGGCCTCTATTTGAGGCTTTGGTACAATAACATTGCCATTAATGTGGGGCATTTCCATCTTTTTTGGTAGTTCTTTTGTGTTAGGCTGTGGAGATTGAATAACTTGTGTTATGGGGATGGTATTTATAGAGGCATCGTGAGTTTTCTTTCAAGGCATACACAAATTTTTTGAAAATCGACTTTAAAATTTGTTGTTTAGTTGGAGACATGTATATAATTATTAGGATAGTTAGAAGTGTTTTAAATTTATGTTTTCTCTCTAATAATATGTTAAAAAAAATTAATATTAGTATGGTCGTATATTTCTTTTTCATGCTTTCCTGCTAGAAACATTAAAAACCACAATAAATGCATCCGTGAACACGCTTTATCTTTTATGGAAATGATACGCACGTTCCGTTTTTAAGAAGTGTCACTTTTGAAGAGTAATTTTTTTAAAAATATCTTCTACTTTTCGTGTTACAATGTATCTTTTCCTTTTTGTTCTTACTTACTCCTTTGTAGGTAACAAAAAGAAAATGAAGAGTCTATTTATATATTAAAAAGAAGAATTGTTTTAAGGGTACAATAGTATTATTATTGTCTCATTTAATTTAGCATTTATATGTGAGAACTTGCTAAAAGTGACACGGGGAAGTATATTTTACCCTTGATAATTTTTTAAGATGTTTTCAGTTTGATAGCCTTGCTTTTCTCGTGTTTAACAACTTTGTTAAGTAGTGAACCCGAGAGATCAACAAATACTAGCAAATAATTACCGAATTACAAGGTTTTACACATACTAAGGTTTTGATTCTATGAAGAAAAATAATGTGAAAGAAAATGAGATATGTTTATGTATTTAACTTGGAACATTGAAAGTGGTGAATATCTTAATTTAATGGCTAAGAATTCAACTTATGGCCTTTAGAGGCCTCAGATTTGAATCACGCCTGAGGTTAGTTGAGATTTTTTTTATTTAATATAAGTGTAATTGCCCTAATTTTAAAAAAAAAAAAAATTGGCACATTGAAAACTAGTTTATAAATGTTTGGTTATATTGTTGAAACAACTCCGTGGAAAAAGCGTGGGTAGAGGAGAAGGTGAGAGTGGAGATAATGTAAAGAATTTTTTTTTTATATCTACTTTTAGATTTTTTTTATATGGATTAGGATTTTGGAAAGTTGAAGGTTATTAAAGTTGCATATATTTTAACTAATTTTAATTATCCAATAAATTTTAATAGTTGGAATTTAACTTTAATTATTTGTAGGGTTTATAATGCAATTAAATATAAAATTTTAAAATATAATGAATGGTTAAAATTAATTAAAATATAGAAATTTAGAGGATTCAAATATGTTTTTTTAATAATTGAAACAAAACATGAAATTTTGGAGAATATATTATTTAAAAAATAGAGTTTACTTGAGCTAACATACAATATTATTTTTTCACCAAAAAAAAAAAAATTCCGTGAATGTATTCGATTAAGTCATGGTAACAAGTCATGTGCAATCAATACTTGACAATAACCATACTTAATGTAAACAATATTCTCTAAAAAGATGTATATATATAACTTATATTAACAAAAAATTCTCAAAATATAGCCGGAGAAGTAAAGTTATCGTGCAATGTACATAACGCATGAAACTATATAACCCGTATTATAAGCAAGCCAATTTAATGATATTTTCAAAAAAATCAATAAGAAAATTAGGTAAATGTTTTCTTTCTTAAAATTTAGGATATCAGTGGACAATTAATGAACGGTAATGTTATACTATCATTTAAGTATTGACACCCGATCAATATCTATCATTCATCTAATTAGATGAAAAGGAGATGAAGGGTGGAGATGGTCTGGGTGTTAATAAGTGTCAACTTTTGGGTGTTAGTATAACATTACCCATTAATGAGAAACCAGAATCATATATAATCATGAATCAACTGCCCATTGCCGACTATGCAATGTTTCCCTGTTTGATCAAATAATCATTCAAAAAATTAATTGAAACCTGGCGATATTTGTTCTATTATTTTGATATCTTAATTACATTATTCTCACTTCATTTTCATTTCATAATGAATTGGGTTAGAGTTAGTTGTTTGTTTGGGTAATGAAAGGCTGGCAGCTGCGTCACTAACCCCCGTTCAACGGCCCCATTTTTTTATTTTTAGGATTTAGGTATATCACGAAGAACCATACTTTAAAAAAAATCATATAACCTAATAAGAGAGTTTAAATTAGAACCATAATGTACTATAATATGTGGTAAATGCTTGGTCTAGTGGTTAAGCTTTGAAACTGTAATTCTAAATGTCGCAGGTTCGAGTCCACACTCGGGCGGGGTTGAGATAAGGTTTACCTTTATTATTATTGTAAGCCCATATGAGACAAATTTAAAAAAAATTCTGTACTATAATGTTCCATGAAAAAACCATGTAACAAACAAGGCCTTAATGTGCACCAATTAGATGTTAACATGTGTAAATAATTCATTCATAACACAATATTTAGGGTTAGTTTGGTTGTGCTTTGTTTTTTCGAAAAGTTCAATTTTCAGGCTTTTCGTAGAAGCAACAGAAAACAATTCATAATTAATTGTATGATCGATCAAAATGTGTTATTCAAAACTAAAATATGTAGTTTTATAAATGAGAGCAATTTATTAAAACAACAGCTTGAAAGACAATACCGAATATGCCTTTAATAACAGGGGATCCAACTTTCATTAAAAACGACAGGATTGTAAAGTGGTTTATCTAGCTAATTAAGGAATGCATTTCCGATCTTTCATGGAAATTTTTCATATCTTCGTCTCCATTGAGGAGCTGGAGAAATTGTTTTCTCCATTTTCATATAGTATGGTAACTTTTTCTTAAGGAAATGAAAGGATTTTGTGGAAATGAAGTCCCTCCAAATCCAATGCATTTCCGCTATTTCAATCTCACCATATTGGTGGGTTTGAAAGAGATGGAGTCCATTTTACTTTGGGTAATTTACATGTTTTGTTCTCCCACTTTTAAATAACTTAACAACTTTTTTTTTTAAAAAAAATTTACCTCGTTGGGCTTATCAATAATAACAAAGAAAATCATGTTTCACCATGCCCGTATATGGACTCGAACTTATGACCTCTAAGATCACAACTTCAAGGCTCAACTACTAAATCATGCCTTTGCCACAACTTAACAACTTTTTTTACTTCTTAAGGATGTTTAAATAATTTATATATTCGAAGATTATGCTAAGAAAGCGGTAATCTCATCCTCAGAATGCTATCATAAAAAATTTCTAACTAAACCTGCAAAAGATAACAAAGATTAGGATTGGAGGTACCCGTTGGGGCACTCCCCCTTATCTAAGTCAATGATGCCAAGATGTGTAATAACAGACTAATAGCTAGAGTAACGTAGAGAACAATGCACCCAATTGATCGACTTAGCGGCTATATATAAGCCATTTGAATCTTCTATTAGATATTGATTGGCTCGTTCTTAACTTGTTCACTAATTTGCAATGGGTCTATGGATGAGATAAGAAGTTTAGGCCCTATTTACACATAGCTTGTTTCCTAACATTTTGGGTACTCGATAAAGAAATATAGAAAGTTGTAAAAAAACATTCAATTATAAAAATTATAATAAAATTAACATTTTAAATTTTAAAGATGTCATGAATTAAACTTACAACATTAATCATTTTTTTTCGAGGAATAATATTTTGCATAAACTCAATGAATATTTATGTTTCACAACCTCCAAATTAAGAAGATAAAGAAAGTGATCGATGTTTTCGCCCAGAGATAAAGACTGAAGCTGTGAAAGTTGTGACCCTAGTCATATGTTCAAAACACACCCAAGGGTGAGTTAAGGATTTTTCTATGTATAATATAAGCGCATTTGCACTAAAAAAAGAAGATAAAAAAATTATTTTAGGCCCTTTTCTGCTATGGACCCTAAGCAGTCGCCCATACTACTCACCCCTCATGAACGACCCTTGATACTGATTAGGAATCAGTGTTAGTATTGATTGTACTTCCTTTTTTAAGAGTTGTTTCCCAATTAGGTTTGGGGTCTCTTTCCTTACGCGACAACCATCTCTTTGCTATCCCTGTTCGGAGTTGACTTCCCGAATAAAGAGGAATCTTTATGTTAGAGTAGCAGTGAAACTTTAAGGGCTTGTATTGTATTGCTTTTTAAGATGCTGTCAAAATAAGTTGTTTTCACAAACTTTAAGTAGAACTATATATTTTGGCTTTGAACATGTTTTGATCCTTCATACTAATTAAGTTTAATCTGTTTTTTCCAAAATAAAATCTGCTGCTTACAGAAAAAGCTTAAAAATAGAGCTTTTAAAAAAAACTGCAAAACAAGATTAACCAAACCAGCCCTAAGTATCCGCCTGAATTGAGCCGGCTCTTGTGGTCGTGGGGATACGTGGACGACACAACACAGGTGCTCTGATGTTTACCATGTTATCAATATTTATTTTACTTTATAAAACTTTAAATTATTCTCAAACACGATATTCTCTCATCTTTTATATCAGGTGAATGTTATATCTCACTTACCTTTCGAACGGATTTGAATACACGCAAATCAGATATTTCTTTGATGAGAACGCAAATTAGATATTGCAGTGTGAAAGTTATGCAGTTTGATATGATATAATCTATCAGCTGGGGATCTAATTTTTTTTCACAAATTTATTATTCTTTATCTATTTCTTTTATTAGGCCCAATAATAGATTACGAGAAAAGATAATAGCAGCAAAATAAAAAGACACACAGATTTTTACGTGGAAACCTCAAATGAATTAGGGAAAAACCACGGGACAAACTCCGAATAATTCTTCCACTATGAAAATAATAGTAGGTACACCAAGAGATTACAAAATAGTGGCACTCAAGTATTTCCCAAAACCTCACTATTTTTCTCTCTTACCCAGCTCTTAGGAACCCTTTTCCTAAGGCTCTCTACACAGATTACATTTTTATCTGTATTTCTTCTCTCTTGTTCTCTCTTGCCCTCTGCTCTTAAAATGAGCAAAACCTCCTCTATTTATAGGAGATTTAAAACGCGTATGGCCGAATTGTGGACATGAATTTTACTGTACACTTTTTGAAAAAATCTTCTGCCGACATACCTCTTTTTTTTAATTAATTCAGTGGGTCCCATAATAATGAGGGACATCACTCAACAAATCTCCCCCTCCCGACTACATTGTGGGACTCTCTATTCCGGTTGCTTCAATGCACTGGTCAAACTTTTCTTTTGGTACGACCTTCGTTAGCATATCAGCAGCATTGTTGTTGGTATGAATATTCTGCAACTTGAACTCTTTTTCTTCAATGGCAAGTCTGAGCCAATGATACCTTACATCAATATGTTTCGTCCGTGCATGGTACATAGTATTCTTGCTCAAGTCTAATGTACTTTGACTATCACAATAAACTACGTATTCTTCTTGTTGCACACCCAATTTGGTAAAGAATCGTTTTAACCAAAGCATTTCCTTTCCTGCTTCTGCTGCTGCAACGTACTCTGCTTTGGTTGTTGATAACGAAACACATTTTTGTAACCGTGATTGCCATGAAATAGCTCCCCCTGAGAATGTAAATAAGTAACCCGATGTAGATTTTCTTTCATCAAGGTCACCAGCCATATCTGCATCTGTGTAACCAACAAGTGCAGATTTTCCAATTCCAAAAATCAAACATAACTTTGAAGTTCCTCTCAGGTATCTGAAGATCCATTACTGCTTTCCAATGTGTCTTCTGGGGATTTGACAGGAATCTACTCACAACTACAACTGCATGAGCGATGTCTGGTCTCGTACACACCATTGATACATCAAACTGCCGACCGCTGAAGAATATGGAACATTTGACATATCTTCTTTATTTTTCTCTGTTGAAGGGTAGGATATCTTACTCAACTTGAAATGAGCGGCAAGTGGAGTGCTAACTGGTTTAGCATTCTTCATATTGAACCTTTCTAGTACTCGTTCAATATATTTTTCTTGTGATAACCATAGCCCGTAGGACCACCGATCTCGGGTAATCTCCAATCCAAGAATTCGCCTTGCCGGTCCCAAATCCTTCATGTCAAACGCCTTAGACAAATCACACTTCAACTTACTAATCATTTTGCCATTTAGTCCAACGATTACCATATCATCAACATATACGAAAAGAATGATAAATTTTCTATCAGGGAATTTTTGGACGTATACACATGGATCAACTTCTGTCCTCTTGTATCCTTGATTCATCATGAAGGAATCAAACCTTTTATACCATTGTCGCGGGGCTTGTTTTAACCCATACAAACTTTTCTTCAAGAGAAAAACCATGTCCTCCTTTCCCTTAACCTTGAAACCTTCTGGTTGTTCCATATAAATTTCTTCTTCTAAATCCCCATGTAAGAACGCGGTCTTTACATCAAGCTGTTCTAACTCAAGGTTCAAGCTGGATACAAGACCTAGCACAACTCGAATGGAACTCATTTTCAAAATTGGTGAAAAAATCTCATCAAAGTCGATACCTTTCTTTTGAGTAAAGCCTTTGACAACCAATCGAGCTTTGAATCTCACTAGGTTTCCATCATCTTTCTTCATCTTGTACACCCATTTGTTCTTGAGTGTTCTCTTCCCTTTAGGAAGTTTCGCCAGCTCATACGTGTCATTCTTCTTCAAAGAACTCATCTCCTCCTGCATGACCTTCATCCAACAATCTTTATCTTTACAAGATTGGACATCTTGAAAGCTTTCAGGCTCCCCCTCATAAGTGATTAAAATATAATCAAAACTAGAGTTTTTTTGTAGATGGTTGGCGTTCTCTGATTGATCTCCTTAATTGAGGTTCTTCTTTTGGTAGAATGGGGTTCTCTGGCTTCCCCTGCTCAATACCCTCTTCATTCGTATCTTCATCTACAATCGTATATTGGTCCCTCACAACTGGCTCTTCTTCTCCATCTTGTTCTCATTGATGCATTCATCTTTTTGTGGCATCATCCGATAGAATGCTCTCTGGTGTAATATTGATAACACCGTCACTCGTAGATCTTTCACTGACGATATCATTTTCATGAAATACAACATCTAGGCTCCGTACAATTTTCTTTTTCACCGGATCCCATAATCTGTAGCCAAACTCTTCATCTCCATAACCACAAAGTGCAAGGAACTGATTTATCATCGAGCTTTAGCCTTTGCTCTTTAGGAACATGCATAAATGTCTTGCAGCCAAATACCCTCAAGTGAGGGTATGAGATATTTCTACCTGTCCAGACCCTCTCTGGAACATCGAAATCCAAAGGTACTGAAAGTAGTCGGTTGATAAGATAGACAGCAGTATTGACAGCTTCTCCCCAAAATGACTTAGGTAAGTTAGCCATTTTGAGCATGGATCTAACTCTTTCGACAATGGTGCTATTCATTCGTTCAGCAATGCCATTGTGTTGGGGTGTACTAGGAACTGTCTTTTCATGCCTGATACCATGTTGAATATAGTAATCCTTGAACTCCTTGGAGATATACTCACCACCATTCTCTATACGCAAACACTTCAATAGCACTCCAGTCTCCCTTTCCACCATTGCATGGAATTATTGAAAGTGCTTGAATACTTGATCCTTTGTGCGCAGTAAATAAATCCATGTCTTCCTTGAGAAATCATCAATGAAGGTAAGAAAGTATCTTCTTCCTCTAATGGATTTTGTATCCATAGGACCATAAATGTCAGAGTGTACCAACTACAACTTATTATTTCTCCTTCTAGAGCTTTTCTGAAATGAAACTCGATGTTACTTCCTAAATAAACAGTGATCACACGGGTTAATTTTTCCTTTGGCTAATGGAATGAGGGACTTCTTAGCTAGTATATTCAACCCTTTATCACAAACATACGCCAGTTGCCTATGCCACAAATTTGGTGAAGCATCATCTCCAACTGTATTCAGTTGACCCGCACATATTGTCGCGTGTGTTTTGTATAGCAAGCAACACAATCTCCCTTTCACCACCACAAGCAATCCTTTGGTGAGTTTCCAATTTCCACCACCTGTATGATTGTAATAACCTTCCTTGTCCAATACACTAACAGACAACAGGTTCAACCGAAGATCTGGAATGTGTCGTAGATTTTTAAGTGTTAATGTGCATCCGACACTTGTCTTCATGCAGATATCGCCGATTCCCACCATTTGCGAGACATGATTATTTCCCATTTTAATAGTACCATAATCGCCTGCTTTATAGGTTGAGAAGTATTCCCTTTTTGGAACACAGTGGTATGAGGCACCATAATCTACAATCCACTCGGTATTTGCATCTCCAACATGACAACAATCTGCATGATGAGATACTAAAGCCAGCTCTCCATCTTCTATTGTGACTATAGCAGATGTGTTTTTGTCATTATCATGACTTCGGTTTGCATTCTCTTATTTAAAGAAACGGCAGTCCCTTTTGAGATGACCCTACTTTCCACAGTGGTAGCATGACCTCTTCTCCTGGGACTTGGATCTATCTCTCAATTTTCCATTCCCACGACCTCTACTCTTAATTCGACCCCTATTCTCTGTGACAAGGGCTTGTGAACTGGTACTGGCAACGTCCCTTCTACGAAGCTCTTCATTAAGTAGACTATTCTTTACCATAGACATTGTTACCACACCATTTGGGGCTGAGTTACTCAATGATATGACAAGAGTATCCCAGCTATCTGGTAGAGTTCCCATCAAAAGACATGCTTGCATCTCATCATCCAAGGACATACCCGTGACTGCTAACTCACTTACGAATCCTTCAAAGTCATTCAGGTGTTGTGTGATTCATCGTCCCTCTGTTAGTTTCAAGTTCACGACTTTGCGAATCATGAACACTTTTCCTTGAGCATTTTTAGCCTCGTACATATCCTCTAGCTTCTTCTAGAGAACTTTGGGATCTATATCATTCCTCACCTGATTGTACAGGCTAGCATTTATTCATTGATGTATTATACCCAATGTCTGCTTTTTCAACTTTATCCACTGTTGTTCTTCAATATCCTTCGACTTTGCGTCGTCACCCTCAATTGGATCATACAAATCTTTGTAATTGAGGTAGTCCTCCATTCTGGATTTCCACATTGAATAATTTGTATCCGTCAATTTGATAATTACACTGTCATTTGCCATGTCGAAACTTTAAAAATAGCAAAATTTTACTATTCATAAATTTTACTATTCATTTAAATAGTGACTGTATATGTGAATAGTATCGTATACCAAAATAATACTTATATATTGGAATAGTATTAGTATACCTCCGGTATACTTAAATAATAATATTCATAAAATGATCAAATATGAATATTATTATTCAAGTTAATATTTTACTATTCACTTAAATTGCGTATCTACGACGGTTTTTCAAACGGATTGCGCCACCGGATTTGTCGTAATTTTCTCGTCGTCATGGTATATTTATTTTTGAAAAATATATCTATATATTTTACTGATAATACAACCTTCAGCTCTGGTGCCACTTGTTAGGCCTAATAATTGATTACGAGAAAAGATAATAACAGCAGAACAAAAAGTCATGCAGATTTTTACGCGAAATCCCCAAATGAATTAGGGAAAAACCACGAGACAAACTCCGAATAATTCTTCCACTATGAAAATAATAGTAGGTACACCAAGAGATTATAAAATAGTTGCACTCAAGTATTTCCCAAAACCTCACTATTTTTCTCTCTTACCCACCTCTTAGGAACCCTTTTCCTAAGGCTCTCTACACAGATCACATTTTTATCTGTGTTTCTTCTCTCTTGCTCTCTTTTGCTCTCTGCTCTTAAAATGAGCAAAACCTCCTCTATTTATAGGAGATTTAAAACGCATATGGCCGAATTGTGCACTGTAATTTTACTGTACACTTTTTAAAAAACCTTCTACCGACATACCTCTTTTTATTTTTTTAATTAATTTAGTGGGTCCCACAATAATGAGGGACACCACTTAACTTCTTTACCATTGGAAGCTTGTATCTGGCTCCTGTAAAGAATAGAAAGATAAATGTAGCACCAGATAACGCAATTTCTCTTTGATACTAAATAAATACTACTATAGTATCATCAATGTTTTAGAAAGCGCTAGACACTAATCGGGCGGCCGATGCTGCAAAACGCTTAGGCGGGGCTTGAGCGGGTGTGAGCCGATGACCTTCGATCCCCCTGCCCGCACGGTAAGCTTTAATGCTCTTCGGCGTGGGGCGGAAAAACAACGAGCGCTGTGAAGCGTGCTAAGGGATGATCCTTATTTTAGCATGATGAAAATGGATAATGGAAGCGATGTTGAAGTTGAATTTTAGTCCAATTAATGGGTTAAGGAATAAGAGACTAAGAATCCCATATTTTAAGATAGAGTCATCACCCAGTTAAGCTCCACCGGGAATTTGGGTACGATATTCCCATCGGGTGGTTAGACCGTACCTTAAAACAGTGATTCTAGGTTCGGATGATGTTGCTTACTTTTCAATTTTTAAATGAAGCCGATTATATTTTAATAAACGTGACTTTAGTTCTTTTGCGATTTAATCCGATTGTTATTTGGTATTTTCGATATATATGCCATGCAACACACGGAAAGTGATACATAAAAAAAGCAAGAAAATAAAATTATTACAAGGTTTTACAAATGCCTATACATTTTTTACAATGCGAGAAAATAAATAAAGCAATAAATAAATAAACGGGCAAAACCGGGTTTTAACCGAGCTTACCGACTCAGACCCGGCTCGAAACGAGGCAATAGAAATACGGGAATAATCACAAGTAAAGCATAAATAAATAAATGAGGAAAATAAACACAAAGCATGAAGAAAACATATTTTTGAATTTTTCGGGACAAAAGCATAATTTTCTGGTGTTAATTAATTATCTAACAATCTAAGAAGGGTGAAATAAATTAATTAAACATCCTAAAATCAGATTAAATATATTCAGAATATTTTTGGGATTTTTAGTTGGTAGAAAATAATTTGTTTAGATTTATTTAGTTAAAAATGCTATTTTAAGCCATTAAATAGTCATTTAACCCGTTAAATAATAGATAAAATAATTTCCAGCAGCTATAAAAATTGATCTAATTAATTTCAGACTATTTGTGAATTTTAGATTTTTTTGGGTAAAAATCAGGACTAAAAATGCATTAAAATGATAAAAATCGGGGACTAAAAATGCATTAAAATGATAAAAATTGGGTCAAAAACGACGGAAACAGGATAAAAAATAACAGAATAAAGCAAACAGTGACCATTTGGACATTTTTACCTATAGGCCGACTCAGTGACATAGTAGACCGACTCAATGAGGTGGCCTAGATGACACTCAGTCGGCCTTCATCCCATTGAAGTGGCTTGTCGGAAAAAGCGTTTAGCAAGCCGGAATTTGCATTTTTGTGCCTGAAAACCCAAGATTGTTAAAATTTTAAGCCGTTTCATACACTGTTACAGTAGATTCGGGCTTAAAATGTTTTAGTAACTTTGGTTTTTCAGTTTGGGGGAAAAGAACCGACGAATGGCCGCTTGAGCGACCCGTAGGCCGACTGAACAAAGTGGTTGGCCGATTCAGCGAGGTGGCCTCGGTGACGTTCAGTCGGCCTGACGTTTGCCAGAATAGTCAGACGGAGTTTTGGTAGAAAATCACAAAAAGGATGATGAAAAGGGCCAAATGCCCGAAAAAAATAACCAAAAACATAGCTGCAGAAATAAATAATAAAAGAAATAGATTGAAGCTCAGAAAGTTACCTAAAGGCTGTGAATCCACTCTCGAGAATCGAACCGGACGTTTGGCAAGCTTTGTGACGGATTTGAGATGAAAACCCGACGAAACAACCGATTTAGCAAGGGATTTAGTGATTTGTGAGGAAAAAGTCCCTAAATCCTATTTAAATCAATTTTTGCCTAAGATTTCTAATAGATTTCAATGATTTAACCTAAGAGATTAAGCCTAATAAAATTTAGAAATCAAGAACCAAGTGTGTTGGTTTTGATTTTCACCATATTATTAAACTCTTTCTTACTAAAGCTTAGAAAATTCTAAGAATTCTAATGTGTTGAAAAATCAGCAAAAAGTCCTAAAATCTGATTTTTGATGGGTATTTATAGACTTCCCAAGTGTAAAATCCCAGAACTAATCCCCCAAACGTCAATATTTGATGAAAAAATCCCAAAACCCGGCTTGGTGGCCAAGAAAACCCGAAGAAAATCAGTCTGCAAATCTCTCTGTGCGAAGGCTGCATCAGTGACACGATGGGCCACGTCACTTGACGCAGCCCAGCCTAGGCCGCGTGAGCCATGTGGCCCACCTCGTGGCTTTCATAGCCTACCATGTGGTCCACGCGACTCCGGGTCTGACTTTAGCTTCTACCGCCACCGCCGGACCGGGGACACTGGGGGGAAAAGGCAAAAAGTCATCCGGCTGCAGGGCCTGAAACACGTACAACCAACACAGGGCATCCGATCGGGACGATTCTTAACATTCCGAATAGCTAGGAGAGCGAAGAATCCAACAATACAAACGAGACTCGCTGAAAATGTCCGAATTTTAGGGAAAAAATTGCAAAACAATTTACTACGCGCTAGGGGGAAGGAAGCAGTTAACATCTTAACATGCGATCCAATTATTTAATCGGGGACAAAGATCTCAAAATCGTCAACAAAGAACTTGCCAAAAGCGATTCGATTCTAAAATAATGGAACAACTAGACCGTTAAAATGTTAGAGCAAAAAGTCATCATCGTTCCGAGGGTCACTGAAAAGCCCGTGCTCACAGGCTCCCCGTCATGAGATTATCATTTGAAGGGTCAAATTTGATCTCATAAAAGAGCGAGGGATAGGAGGATATACCTGACATGCAGATTCTTGAACCGGTTGGCTTCTAGGATTACGATAAATAGACCTATCAAGAACGACATTCTGACTTGGATGTTTTGATTCGGTATACCTGTTAAGAGAGAATTGAGGTTTGCGAAGCGCGAGCTTGGGATTTTGAGGTTTGCCAAGCGTGGGCTTGCGCTTTTGAGGTTTACCAAGCATGGGCTTGGGCTTTTGAGGCTTTGCCAAGCATGGGCTTAGGCTTTTTAGGATTTTGCCAAGCACGAGCTTGGGCTTATGAGGGATCGCCAAGCACGGGCTTGGGCTTTTGATGGATTTGCCAAGCATGAGCTTGGGCTTTTGAGGTTTTGCCAAGCATAAGCCTGGGATTTTTAGGGTTTTGCCATGCATAGGCTTAGGCTTTTAAGGGTTTGCCAAGCATGGGCTTGGGCTTGGGCTTTTAAGGGTTTGCCAAGCACAGGCTAGGGCTTTTGAGGGATGCCGAGAACTTCTAACGAGACCAAACTGGGATTTGCTTGGCTTGACTCGCATGCCGGGAATATCAAGCGAGATCCCTAGACTGGAATGCACACCAAGAACTTAACTGAAAGGTGCCGAGGACTTCTAATGAGGTCGGACTGGGATATGCTTGGCATGAATCGTATGTCAAGAATATCAAATGAGATCCCTAGACTGGAATGCACACCAAGAACTTAACTGGAAGGTGCCGAGGACTTCTAACAAGATCGCACTTGGATATGCTTGGCTTAAACCGTATGCTAAGAATATCAAATGAGATCCCTAGACTGGAACGCATACCAAGAACTTAACTAGAAGGTGCCGAGGACTTCTAACGAGGTCGGACTGGGATATGCTGAAAAAAACGCCCGAGGAGATCGTTGGACTAAACGCATTGTGCCTGCTACGGAAATTTTAAGATATTAGAGAGAGACATGAGTTGTGCTTTTGTTGCTTAATTGATTTGACCAAGACAAAAAAATTTTTCCCCTTCAATTAAGCAACAAAAACAGAAGAATGAAACCAAAATACAGTTGAGATTTCCGAGAGTCCAGAGAGATTATCGAGGCCGAGCGCCGAGTCTGGCTGATATGCCCCTAGGTATTTGCATTAAGGTGCCCCTAGGTATTTGCATTGAGGTGCTCCTAGGTATTTGCATTGAGGTGCCCCAAGGAGAAACTTCTGAGTTCTGATTTTAGGATTTATCGGGTTGGTCGTCCTTCTGAATTGCCCCATGGTGTGCCTGTCAAAAAGGCTTTAAAGCATTAGTAAGCCATATAAATCGCATTTTATTGCCTAATTGATTTTGTGGAATAAAAATATTTTTGCCCCTTCAATTAAGCAATAAATTGGAAGAAAAAGAAATAAGAGTTGATATTTCCGGATGCCGGAGAAACTGCCAATGTTAAGCATTGAGACTAGCTGATGTGCCCCTAGGAGAAATTCTGTCTTTGAATGTAGGACAGAAGACAATTCTGAGATGCCCCTTGATACAGGCTCTTACTTGGAGGTCGAGCGCGTAACCCGAGGATATTTTTCCTTACTTTATTTCCAGTGGAATTCAGCATAGAGTAATAGACATGAACATTATGCATGAATGTATGAATGCATGAGATACTCGGACTGGTCATCTTCAAGCTGACTGATTAACTTGCTTGATCGACTTTGCTCAATTCGGGGAAAGATCGACTTGCTTGAAAAGGGAGGATACATGGAATTGCTATGTGGTATGGACAAGACAAGAATGCCCCTAGAGGAGGATTAGGGATGTTACATAGATTAGGTGAAAATGCCCTTGGTGGAGAACTAGGGAAGCCGCGGTGATTTGACTGCGAATTAATTATTAGATCAGGCATGACGGAGACAAAGGGGGGTGTACAAAGCAGAGCTCAAGACCCTGGATAACGAATGATCGGGCGCTATCACTACCAATGAATTCTACCAAGGATGGCTTCAGAAGATTAGGATATTTTGGAATCAAGATGCTCGGTTGCGGTCAAGAATTGAGCGGACACGGGCGGAGGATGAATTTGAGTCCTTCGAATCTATTAGACCGGCTGAACATATTCTTGCATTCTGATGATGATGGCGGTGATGCAGGTATCTCAATGTGATCGATGGCAATCATTCATCTTTGGTTTGGTTGTCTTAATTTTTGCATAGACCTAGACATTTTGTCGGGCCCATCAGACTTGCTTATTTTTGCTCTTATGTTCTAATTTTTCCTGGACCACCCTTTTTGGGTTTTCAATCCAGTGAAATATCCCGGCTTTTGCATAGACCTCGATTCTTTTCAGTCTATCAGGATTTTTGCCTTTTATCTTTGTTTTTCTTATCTTTTGAGGTATTGGGTCGACTGCACAAAACCCTACGTTCGACTTACTTGCAATATTTTGCCTTTAGGGCCCAATATATTCATTCAAGCACAAACATGAAGGATTTAGTAAAAGTGACATTTCCATTAGTTGAATTAAGTTTGAGTACGTGATGATGATAATCATTTCTACCGACTCAAACTCTGAAGCTAACTAGCCTATGAAGGTTTTCTAGCCAACATCCTCTCGTGGCTCACTTTACCTTAATTTTTGCCTAGGCCGCCCTTCTCCGGCTTTCAGCCTAGTGGGTCATTTTGCACCCTAACTTTTGCCTAACCGATTTGTAGAATACCAATCAGCGGGATACACCCTAATTTTTGCCCGAGCAGTAGAGGACCACTCGTCGGGTGATTGATTTATATATGCTTTTTGTGTGCCACTTTTCTAGATTTGATTCTTTTTTGTTAGATATGATAATGCTTCGACTTGCTTTGTTTGATAGGGTTTACGAACTCGGTACCATCCGAAATCTTCATGTCCCTGGAACTGGGTATCTTTCTGATTACATAAGGTCTTTCCCAATTCAGTCAGAACTTCCCCCTTAGGTCAGCGTTGGCAGGATTTGCTTGCTTTGGAATCAGATCGTTGGCCTTTGACGGATACTCAATACTGGATGAGGTTGTTATTCAGCCTTGCTATGCGCTTTTGATATATCTGAAGGCCGCTTAAGCTGCTCAGGCTATGCCTTAGTCCATGGGGGTCTCTTTGATGCTGGGTTCAGTATGACTCTTAAGGACTTCATCTTGGTCTTGATTGGTAGCACGATTTCCATTTCGCAGGCACAGGAACAAGGTGTTTAGAGAATTTGTACACCTACACGCTACCCATAAAGAGTAAACAGTGGTTTATCGGTTCAAACTCTGACCCTTGTGGCGCTCTTGGACATAAACCTTTCGAGAAGTAGGTTTGTGGCTTTAGTTATCCCATTGGCTTGTAGTTGGATGCGTGAAGGTCTGCGGTGCTCGGACCCAAATTTCTTGATTAATCAGTGTTTGGTCCTTGGGATTAAAATTGATTGCTTAAAATGATGTGATGAGGTAGGCTGTACCGAGGCAAGATGTGTTTTTTGATGAACTTGACCATCTTCTCGGCGATAATGTCAGTGGAAAGGGTCAGCTTCCCCCTAAGCTGATGAGGGTCGAATCTTGCTGATCATATGCGTCCCCCTCACCGAGAATGGTCAAGGAGGAGAGAAACATGGAAGGTTTGGAGAGGTGGAAGGTTGAAGAGATAGGGTATTAGGAAAAGGCAATGTTGCATGGGGGAGGGATTTTTTGAGAATGGGTGGACGAAGAAAAGATGAGCCACAACTCTGTCAAAGATGATCCGGCGATGCTCTTCCTCCATAATCAGCTGACACTTCTTCGATATCTTGAAAATCGGTTTGCATATAGCTGTGAGGCCGGTGATGGACCGATTGACATATTGGATCTATCCCAGGAAGGATTGAGCTTCTTTTGCTGTTTCAGGCATGGAGATGAGATGCTCAGGAATCCGGTGACGAACCTTGGATGTCTAGGCATGGCTAGGCGAAAGCGTTATCATAATCTTTAAGCACTCGTTATCTCTCATTTTCTTCCAAAGGTTAGGTCATTAGAAAGTGGTTACCATTTTAGGTTATCATCTGTACTCAAACTTATGTCAGTTAAAGAAACCTCATGAATACTGAATACATTATGCTTGTGATAAAATGAATGCATGGATCCATCGGGCGAAACATCAAACAGATAAGCAAAAAGAGAGTCTTTCATTAAATTAAAGTGCCATAAAGGCATAATTGTTCATATCTCGATACTAGAAAAAAAAGAAAATTACATAACAGATAGATAGGCATCCTCCACAAGCGGAGGGTCTTGAGTTGCAGCTCTGGTAGATTAATCATCCTCGGTATGTTTCATTGGCGTGTCGTCCAGGTTAAGATCTAAAACTTTCATGCGCTCGGCTGATGACTTGTCTCCTTCATCCGCTAAAGTCCTCGCAGGATTCTAGCCTTTGGAAAAGATGGCTCTAATGATATCTTGCGGACCCCTAACTCCCTTTGGTGAGCCTAAAACCCTGACTGTTAAATGCTTTTTCGGGCTCAACTATCTTTCCTTCCTTCACTAAATGGTTGATGTCTTAAATCAATTTTTGACATTAGTCAGTGCGATGGCCTCTTTGCACATGATATGCACAAAAGTTATGCTTCTCCTCCTCCTTAGGGGGCCTATGCTCGCGAAGGGTTCTGAGGAGGCCGCGCTCCCTTAAGTTGGCTAAGATTACACTGAGGGGTAATTTCCACGGACTTGTAACATTCTCTGGGTTATCTTTGGGAGCTACTACATCTGGTGCCCGAGAGATGCCCGATCTTGAGGGGAAGGCCTGAGATTCGACCTGTTAGCTTGCGAAAGCTTTTCCTTCACTTCGGCCCGCAATGATATAATACGAGGTCCTTCACACTCTTTGAGCTTTACTTTTTGACTCTCTTCGGAACTAAAGAGTAATAACTTATGCAGTAGAGCCTCCATTTTAGGCGTCATGCCCGGGGATTGCACGACCTGGTCGGTGGAGGAATGGGGCGCTAATCGATGTGTGAGAGCTTCAATTTCAGGTGTCATGCCCGGAGGTTGCATGACCTGGTCGCTAAAGGGATGGTGTGCTAAACTGGAATGGTGAAGCAATAGATGAGGGCTCAACTGGAGAGTTAACTTGCAGATTGGTATTGAAGGGGTTTTGCGGGTAAGCAGCCCCTCTCGGAGTAATAAGAAACTGAGGAGGAGTAGGAATAAAGGACTTTGGAGGCATTTGAGGTCGAGACAGATTCTAATCTAGTTGGAATAGATCGGATCGAGACTGGATAGGATAAATTGACCGAGTGGGCTGAAATTGATCTGGGATTATTGGGGTTAATGGAAGCTGGCTCGTACTAGTGCAAAAACCAGGCTTGAAGGTATGGGTTAAAGCCCAGGTTGGATAAGCTAGCACGAACGACTGAAATGGGATAGGCGGAGGCTGAATAGGCTGCTGCACACACTGAATCGGCTGAATTAGTTGAACAGAAGAATGAGCCTGAAATGATAGAACCTGAATTGACCCACTTTGACCGATCTCTGGTTGTCCCCGAGCTTGAATACCAATCATTGAAATCCTTTGAACACTTCTTTTCTCTTCCAAAACTGCGCTTACCGAATCTTGGATCTGCCCCTGAATTGCATCTCAAAATTGATCGGATCGGAGAAATACTGATAAAGCATTGGCAATCTCGGAACTCAAAGGAGACTGATCCTAATTATGTAGGAGGAAAGGAGGAGAAGAAGAACCCTCGGATGGAACCTTATCCACTGGCGATAAATTGGACATAGCAGAAAGAAATAGATTCTAAAACTGAGCTTGACACTGAATTTAGACCTACAGGACAGCGAACTAGGAGATGATCGAATCTGACGGCACCAATGCCTTGGCCTAACTAAGAAGCCGAAAAATGATCAGCATGAATCAAACTATAATAACCCAAATGATGAATGCTATACGTACGGGTGGTCAAGAGAGGTAAAGAGCTGAAGAGCTTATGATACGAAGCTTAATCCCTAAAATACGTGAGACGTACAAATTCCTCACTATGCCTAGAGAACTAGGTACAGGTCATTCAGACTCAAACGATCTCAGGCATTTTGTGAAATTCCCCCTTTAAGCGGGGGGAGGGGGGGAATAGGGGTAATCGAAAATCGAAAATAAAGGTCGGCCATAGGCGGCCTATGCATAAAGTGCGCATGTATGAGTACAACACAAGTAGCACACGAAAGCAGATAAACCTCTTCCAACCTTATGACTCCCGCATAACGCCAATTTATAGTCTGGGGTTAACTCTACGCCAGAAAACGACAAGAGGGTATGCGACCTAGATCTAGATTGTTATGGTGAACCTACAGGGAAGTTACTATGGCTAGTTTTATCATGGTTCATAGTCTCAAACTGCTGGTGTCGTGGAACAAAACTGTAGAAGGGTCTTGTTTACCTTGATTCCGTGTAACTCAACCACTCCTCAAATGAGTGCGACCGCGAGAATTACATGTTGGTTAAAATAAGTGTTCCACCCACAAATATCCCCAATTCCTGCGGGCATGATGTATACAAGTGAGCTTCAAGGGGGTGATAAAATGGCACCTTAAGACTTAGAATCTAACTAAAGCGGTGGATCAAATGGCATAAGAAATAAAGCGTTGATTTAAAAACGATTTAGGCACATCATCAAAATCCATTAACCAAAGTTTGAAAATGAGAGCGATTTCAAGTTTTAAGTTAAAGGAAGATCCCCAGCAGAGTCGCCACTGTGAGCCCACGACCCCCGATCCCCCCGCCAGCACGGTAACCTTTAATGCTCTTCGGTGTGGGGCGGAGAAACAACGAGCGCTGTGAAGCGTGCTAAGGGATGATCCTTATTTTAGCGTGATGAAAATGGATAATGGAAGCGATGTTGAAGTTGAATTTTAGTCCGATTAATTGGTTAAGGGATACGACACTTAGAATCCCGTATTTTAAGATAGAGTTGCCACCCAGTTAAGCTCCACTGGGAATTTGGGTATGATATTCCCATCGGGTGGTTGGATTGTACCTTAAAACAGAGATTCTAGGTTCGGATGATGTTGCTTGCTTTTCAATTTTTAAATCAAGTCGATTATATTTTAATAAATGTGACTTTAGTTCTTATGCGATTTAATCCGATTGTTGTTTGGTGTTTTCGGTTTATATGTCATACATCACACGAAAAGCGATAAAAAACAAAGCAAGAAAATAAAATTATTACAAGGCTTTACAAATTCCTATACATTTTTTCTAATGCGAGAAAATAAATAAAGCGATAAATAAATAAAAGGGCGAAACCGGATTTTAACCGAGCTTACCGACACGGACCCGGCTCCAAAAGAGGCAATAGAAATACGGGAATAATCACAAATAAAGCATAAATAAATAAATATGGAAAATAAATACAAAGCATGAAGAAAACATATTTTTGGATTTTTCGGGACAAAAACATAATTTTCGGGTGTTAATTAATTATCTAACAAACTAAGAAGGGTGAAATAAATTAACTAAACATCCTAAAATTACATTTAATATATTTAGAATATTTTTGGGACTTTTAGTTGGTAGAAAACAATTTATTTAGATTTGTTTAGTTAAAAATGCTATTTTTAAGCCATTAAATAGTTATTTAACCCGTTAAATAATAGATAAATAATTTTCAGCAGATATAAAAATTGATCTAATTAATTTCAGACTATTTGTGATTTTTAGAGATTTTTGGGTAAAAATCGGGACTGAAAATGCATTAAAATGATAAAAATCGGGTAAAAAACGACAGAAACAGAGCCAAAAACAACAGAATAAAGCAAACCGTGACCATTTGGACATTTTTACCTATAGTTCGACTCAGTGAGGTGGTAGACCGACTCAGTGACATAGTAGGCCGACTCAACGAGGCGACCTAGATGACACTCAGTTGGCCTTCGTCCCACTAAAGTGGCCTGCCGGAAAAAGCGTACAAACAAGCCGGAATCGGCATTTTTGTGCCTGAAAACCCAAGATTATTAAAATTTCAAGCCGTTTCCTACACTGTTATAGTAGATTCGGGCTTAAAATGTTTTGGTAACTTTGGTTTTCAGTTTGGGGGAAAAAGAACCCAAAAAATCCGACAAAACGATGATTGGCCGCTTGGGCAGCTCATAGGCCGACTGAACGAAGTGGTAGGCCGACTTAGCAAGGTGGCTTAGGTGACGTTCAGTCGGCCTAACGTTCGTCGGAATAGTCAGTCGGAGTTTTGGCAGAAAATCACAAAAAGGACGAAGAAAATGGCCAAACGCCCGAAAAAAATTACAAAAAACATAGCAGCAGAAATAAATAACAAAAGAAATAGATTGGAACTCATAAAGTTACCTAAAGGCTGTGAATACACTCTCGAGACTCGAATCGACGTTTGGCAAGCTTTGTGATGGATTTTAGATGAAAACCTGATGAAACAACCGATTCAGCAAGGGATTTAGTGATTTGTGAGGAAAAATTCCCTAAATCCTATTTAAACCAATTTTTACCTAAGAGTTCTAATAGATTTTAATGATTTAAGCTAAGAGATTATGCCTAATAAGATTTAGAAATCAAGAACCAAGTGTCTTGGTTTTGATTTTCACCATATTATTAAACTCTTTCTCCCTAAAGCTTAGAAATTTCTAAGAATTCTAATGTATTGAAAAATCAGCAAAAAGTCCTAAAATCTGATTTTTTATGGGTATTTATAAACTTTCCAAGTGTAAAATCCCAGAATTAATCCCCCAAATGTCAATATTTGACGGAAAAATCCCAAAACCCTACTTGGTGGCCAAGAAAACCCGAAGAAAATCAGTCTGCAGATCGCCACGTGCGAAGGTCGTGTCAGTGACGCGGTGGGCTACATCACGTGATGCGGCCCATCCTAGGCCGCGTCAAGTGACGTGGCCTAGAAGGCCCCGTGAGTATGCTGCCCGGAGCGTGGATCATGCGGCCCCCACTCCAGATTGCAGCCGCCAGACTGGGGACACTGGGGGGAAAGGCAAAAAGGGTTTCAGCTGCAGGGCCCGAAATGCGAACAATCATCACTAGGCATCCGATCGGGGCGATCCTTGACATTCCAGAAAGCTCGGAGAACGAAGAATCCAACGATGCAAACGAGACTTGCTGACAATGTCCGGATTTTAGGGAAAAATTCGTGAAATAATTTACTACGCGCGAGGGGGAAGGAATCGGTTAACATCTTAAAATGTGATCAATTATTTAATCGGGGTCAAAGATCTCAAAATCGTCAACAAAGAACTTGCCAAACGCGATTCGATTCTAAAATAATGGAACAACTAGGCCGTTAAAAGGTTAGAGCAAAAAGTCATCATCGTTCCGAGGGTCACCGAAAAGCCCGTGCTCACAGCGGGACCTAGACGGGATTTAGGGGATTTGTATTTTTTATTACTAAATATTTAATATATATGTAAAAATATCAATTCAACTAAAAAGAAAATTATAATAATATAAAATATTAAAAAATATAATTTAAATCATGTTTAAAAAAATCATTAAATGCTAATTGAATGGTAAGAACCTCTTTATTAGTGGCATAGAACATATTATTTCCCGATTTGAGACTCAAAATGATAATTTTATTGTGAGAAGTTTGAGACTTAAAATGACAATTTTATTATAAAAACGCTATAACATACTTTAGTTTTACCAACTAAACTATTTTTATTGGTAAAATATAATTATCACAAATTATGGTATCATAATAAATTAAAATTAGGAGCCGTCTAAATGAAAAAAATTGAACTAAACAATACCTAAATAACCATAAATTAATTGACATCTGATAGTGTCTTCAAAATAAAAAGTCAGATAATAAATCTAAAATAGAGCCTAAGGCAGAGATTATTAAAACTGTGAGTATAATAACTGTCCATATCCTTCATTAACTTGTGTGTTTGAGGAATTAAATTAGACAGCGATAAAATTCCAAACCACCATCCTCCTTTTTAATTTTGTATTAATTTCGTTGATCGTTACACTTTTGGTCACATACCCAAAGATTCCAATCCAACCCACTTCAAGTTGAATCCAAACCTATCCTTACCGGTGTTTTAAAACTCCCCATTTAGCTTTATTTAGATTTTGTTTAGGTGTTATTTTGAGGCTCGTTGTCTGACTTTTTATTCATCGGGCGCTATCAGGCGTTGGATTGACATATTACCGTCTAGGCATCGCCTAGTCCCATTTTTTCCACCTAGGCACCGCCTAATCCGATTTTTTCCCAATTTTTAAGAGACCGATACCTATAATAATTATAGTTTAATTTTTTCAATTCAAAAAAGGTAACGCAGCTGATAAAACTAATGTACAACAAAATATTCTCACCATACAATTTTTATTTTGAATTTCAAATCGAAAAATAGTACGCTATAAACCACAAAAAAATTAGTGGGGATATTTGTTTTTAAGGAATTGATTTTAATGTTGATATGTTTTTATGTGAAAATTAACTAAAACTCATATTTTCATATGCTAAACTATTTTTTTAAAATATTATTGTAATATAATTAATTTTTAATTGAATTTATACTTTTATCTATTAATAATTATAAAAAATAAAAAATTTATAAATCCACCTAAGCGTTCGAAGCTCCAACCGTCCAACTAACGCCTAACACTTTTTAAAACCTTTCTCCGTACAGTTTCGAATATGTATAATCTTAGTTATGTTACATATTTATAAGCTCCTAGTGTAGTTGTTGAGACTCTGCTTATTATGTTCAAGCCACATGGGGAACAAGTGGAGATTTATTTTTGCATTTAGTGGTAGAATTGTATAAACTTAAAAATGAATTTAATATTTAAAAGTAATTAATCTACCTGGTGGTAATATGTTTGAATTTCATTAAAATTGTGTTTGGAATCAATTTTTTTAGGGGAATAAAAATAATTGAATTGAATTTTTTTAGTAGAATTGAATTCATTTTTTCATTTTAAATTCTTTGTTTGGAAATATCTTGTACATAAAAGAATTTAATTGATTTTTAAAGAATTTATTCTATATTATTTTCAAAATTGTCTTCTTCTATAACAAGTGTTTTCTTAAATATTTAATTAAAGGTTGAATGCTCTTTAATATCCTCCAAGTTGAACATTTTTGTCTTAGATACCCCCAACTTTCAAGTGAACCTCCGAAGTACCCAAACTTGTAAAAAGTGAACTTTCGTACTACCTCAGTCATATGTGACAGCTGAGGTGTATTGCTTTGACCAAGGGGGTGCGTGGTTGACTTTCAATTGAGTAAAAAATTAAATAAATTCAATAATTTGTAAAAAAGAATCATAAAAAAATCTCTAAATACTTTTCTAATTGAATGACACTCTTCCTCCTTTAGGGTGTGTTTGAAAAGCTTACATTTTCTGATAAATTCTTACATCAAATTTATTTTATTTATTTTCCGGACATTTAATAATATTTTGGGAGTTTTCAATTTTTTACGAAACCGGGACCCGAAACGTATTTTCACATTTTCGAGCCCTTCCATAAACATTTTCTGAAAAATTCTTGCACCAAATTTATTTTCTTTATTTTACGCACATTTCATAATTTTTTGGGAATTTTTTATTTTTTATGAAACCGGGCCCCGAAACATATTTTCACATTTTCGGTCCCTTTTGGAAACATTTTCTGAAAATTATTCCACCAATTTTTTTTATTTCCAGATATTTCATAATTTTTTGGGATTTTTTGATTTTTTATGAAACCGAGCCATCGAAACGTATTTTCACATTTTCGGGCCCTTCCAGAAACATTTTCTGAAAAATTCTTGCACCAAATTTATTTTCTTTGATTTTCGGATATTTCATAATTTTTGGGGGATTTTCTATTTTTTATGGAAACCGGCCTCGAAATGTATTTTTACATTTTCAGGCCCTTCCATAAACATTTTCTAAAAAGTTCATGCACCAAATTTATTTTATTTATATAATAAAAGTTAGAGGGACTTTAATGAATTTTTTCAAGGTTTTTTTAAAATCTATTGTAGAATATGGTGTTTTTGGTTGAATTAAAATTACAGAAACTTATTGAAGTTTTGCCAAGGTTTTTTTTTAAATTTTGTTAGTTTATGCTATGTGTTGTTATGTCATTGGTTTGACTTTTCCAAATGTATGGTATTTTTGGTTGAATTAAAATTATAGGGACTTAAAAAAGTTTTGTCAAGATTTTTTTAAATTTTTGATAATTTATGCCACATATCGTTCACTTATGTGAAGGATAATATGGTAGAAATAATATCCAAACGCTTAGCTCAAATGAATTCCATAAAAATCATGCAACTTTTGGCAAGAATTCTATTCCATACATTCACAAGAATTCAAATCTTGCATGATTTGAATTCTGTTGATATTTTTTTGTTTCCAAACAAGGGAATTTAACAAAATGAATTCAATTCAATTGAACTCACTCAAAAGTGAGCTTTCCAAACACACCATAAATACACTTTTTTTACAAGAGAGATCTTAATTGTATTTAAACCACATATGAATTAAAATATTTCGATCTAAACTCATTCAACGGGTGGGCGCGATCGGGTTTGACCAACCTCACCAAAATGACTATGTCCAAGCCCAACTCAATCAGGGTCGATTCGAAAATTTTTGAGGCCCTGAGTGAAAAAGAAATATGGGCCCATGTAGAAGGAAAGTATGTTCGACACTTTCAATAACACATTTTTTAAAAATTTACAGAATTGCGCTTACATTAAATACGAAAGAAAATCTTACCTTATCCCTCATGCGATATCCCATAATCAAAAGAAGAGTCTCAACTATTAGTCTAAGACATCGTCGTTAATTAATGTAATTAGAAAACCCGTTTCATATACATTATTATTAGATGTTACCTAATTATATAAATTATTATTATATATTTTTAAATGTATCTATCAAGTCCAAAGACCGTGTTTGAAAAATATGAGAATAATAAAACCAATTCATTGTTAAAATTAAAATTCATAAATTTTTTAATATATATAATTAAATAATTTTTTAAATACATATGAACTATTATATATTTCTTAATGTTTTATAAATTATCATATCAATTTGATTAATTTACAAAACCGTTTAAATTTAATGTCTCTTTAATTTAAAATTTTAAAATAGTAAATTTAGTAAAAAAAACTATTAGATGGTATACCACCTTATTTTTATGTAAGCTATATGTAAAAAAGTAAATTAATTTTTTTAATGATTATCATTTTTTTAATCATTTTTAAAAGGAGAAAAAAAGAAAATAATAAAATAAGTAATATATCAATAATGATTAATTTTTTTTGAAGAAATAAGAACATAAAATGTTTTGAGGAATTTGAGGCTTGAATTCAATATTCCCGGCTTCTTTCTCCACTAAGAAGGAAGTTGTGGTTATTAGACCAAGTCTAGTGGTTAATAATAATTAATTTTAATAACATTGATTTTAAAAATAACAAATTTAATAAATAAAAAAGAGAAAATATATTTAGATAACATAAAATCTAAATATTTTTGTAATTGAAGATACATATAAAAAAATAAGTTTATAATACTTTGAATAATTATCATTAAATAATAAATAAAATATAAAAAGGGGAGAAAAAGAATTCAGAAAAGGGCCTATAGTAGGTAGGGAAATTGTCATATTTGATCCATTTGGGTAAAATAATTTCAGCCCAAATTTAGCTTAATTACCTAAAGGCCCTGACATATTTTTTTAATAACCTTCATACGCCCTACATATTTTCATACGCAATTCATAACTTTCTTACGCTCCTGCAAAACTCCAGATTGTTTTAGGTTTGTAACAGATATATAACAGCTTTGTAACAGACTTGTTTCATACATGTATTAGACTTGTATTAGGTTTGTAACAGATATATAATAGACTTAGTAAACGATTAGTGACTGACAAATAATGCCAAACATTTTAATAATAATTCAATGTAAATCAAAACTAATGAAAATTTCCTATTTTATTCATCAAACACTAGTAACAGATATATAACAGCCTTGTAATAGGCTTTATAACATGTTTATAGTAGAATTGTAATAGATAAAAGTCATAATGATTATGCCAAACACTTCATTAGTAATTCTATCTAATTCAATATTGTTATATTCCTGTTATATATTCATATAACACTTGTATTAGACTTGTAGCAAATATAAAACAGATATGTAGTAGGTCTGTATTAGATATGTAACAGATTCAAAGAAACAATTCATTCATATTTCCCTTCTGATACAACACTCTTACATGTCCGTTATATCATCACCAAACACTTGTATTAGGCTTGTGGCAGATATATAACACATATGCAACAGATATGTAGTAGGTTTATATTATATGAGTAACATGTAGAAAAAAACATGCAAATCAACTTCGCAAACACTTGCGAATGAAGAACGGATTTGAATAAGAAATTAAATATGAAATTGAGGACAAAGAACATAGATGAAATCGAGAAAGAAGAACATAGATGAAATTTGAATTCCGAAATCGCGAATGAAGAATATATTTGAATTAGAAATCAAATCTAATATCGAGAACGAAGGACACAGATGAAATCGATTTGATTTGAATCTGAAATCAAATCTGAATTTGAGAATGAAGCACAGATGAAATTTAAATTCTGAAATCACGAGTGAAGAATAGATTTAGATCTGAAACCAAATATGAGATTGAGAACGAAGAACATAGATGAAATCGATTTGATTTGAATTTGAAATCAAATCTAAATTTGAGAATGAAGAACAAAGATTAAATCGAAAAGCAAAATAAAACCCGGATTGGATCGTTGAATCGATTATAGGAGAGAATTGAGAAGAGAATGGCTAATCTGCAAAAGCAATCTGTTTGTGATTTTTCCGTGCTGATATAGAGCGTATAAAAGTTAGCAATAAGTTAAGAAAAGTTAGGTTGGTTACAAGCGTTTTTTAGGCATAAAAGTAATTAATTTGCAAATTATGCACAGTTCTGTGCTTTACCCTAGATAATATTTGTAAAAATAACCCATAAAGGAGAGGAAATAAAAAAATGCGGCCCTGGTATCAAACCCTGGACCAACTAGAAAGTAAAACGCGCTCTTACCACTAGTTCACCTCTATATTATGATCTCATTTGCTTCTTTTTGTATATATTTATACCAATGATTTACTACTATGTTCATGCAAACCCAAAAAAATTTAAGGCCTCCTAAAATTCGGGGCCCTAAGCGATCGCTCACCCTGCTCTTACTAATGGTCGGCCCTAAACTCAATCAACATTCATAATAGGCAGGTTCCGATCATATAATGAGTTTCATTACATCTAATTTCAACAAATTAAATGAATTTAATATAATCGACTGTGTCACATTCAACTAATCTCAAGTCTAGGCCAACTATTTATTTTGAATGATATCTTTTAGAAATACATGTTTAATAAAATTAAAATTTAGAAAATGGATAGTTAATTTATTTAGGTAAAATACATCTAGAGCTATATGTACTTGATACTTTTGTGAGTGCCTATCAAATTTTAGTTGTTCCTGGTGGCCCCTTAAATTTGGTAAAAGTGTAAAAGATTTCTGCTTGAAAGTCATGGGCCAATTTCTAGTTAGAGAAATAATAACTAGGAGAATGACATATTAGAAAAGCCAAATCGACCAAAAGTTGACATGTGGCATTCGGGCAACAATTTAGTGCACTTTTACCAAGTTTAAGGAGCTAGTAGAAATAAATGAAAGTTTGTGACAAAGGCTTTAGTGGCCGGGCCTTGAAGCTGTGATCCTAAAAGTCACAAGTTCGATTCCACATACGGGTGGGGAGGGATGTGGTTTTTCTTTGTCATTATTGTAAGACCAATGAGACCATTTTTAAAAAAAAGTGAAGTTTGTGAGCCTGTCGGTAAAAAGTGTCAAGTTCAGAAGACTTTAAATGTATTAAGGCATCTATTTATAAAAAAAATTTCTAACTATTCATTTTAGGGTGTACAACCCAAAATGCTCTGATTCGATTAGTAGAGTAAATGTCTATATTATATACAAAGGAATAGGCACGGGTGCCACTTTGAAAATTGAATACGAAGCAAAGATGAATTGATAAATTGTAAATTGTATTATTGAGCTGTGTATAAATAATTACACCAATGACTATTTACAGTGTACAAACCTACGAGAAAAATGGAACAAATAAATCTACATGAATATAATTAATTGCAAATTATCTTCCTAGTTAACATTAATTGATACTTCCCCTCAAGTTGGTGAGTGAATATTCTGAACTCCCAACTTGTGTTGCAGTGTTAAGAATTGGTCATTTCCTAATGGCTCTGTAAAAATATTTGTAAATTGGTGATGCGTTGGTACATATGAATGACTAATTATTCCTTCTTGCAGCTTCCTTAGCATAGTATGCACATGAAACATGAGGTTTGCTGCAATGTGTAGTGCCGCTTTTGTTATAAAATAGTGGTGTAGGAACATCACACAAGACTTTCAAATCTTGCAATATGATACGTAGCCATACTAGCTCCAAACATGCATTAGCCATTGCATGATATTCTGCCTCTGCCGAAGATCTTGATACTTTGTTCTGTTTCTTTAACTTCCATGAAATGGGAGAAGAACCGAGGAAGACGTAATAACCTAAAACTGATCTTCAAATGGTTCAACATCCTGCCCAATCTGAATCACAATATGCCTTCAGTGTGAGATTTTTTTATGGCAATAACAAGCCTTGACCTAGAGTTCCCTTGATGTTTTCCAGAATACAAATTGTTGTATCCCAATGTGGTTCATGTGGAGTTTGCATGAATTGACTTAATGTCCGAACTGAAAAGACTATGTCAGGTCTAGTGACTATGAGGTATATCATGTTGGGAACTGACAGTCACTTTAAACATGCATAACATGCATGACAGAAATTTAAAATTTTGTCCCTTGTTCCTAGGAACTCTTATTAGTTGCATATAAATTAATTAAACCCTTAGCTAAATAAATTCTCTACCTAGGTTAGCAGGCATACTATAATTCTTGTTGAACTAAGCACAAGGTTGGACTGACTCAGTGGATGACCCAGTGAAGCTTATGTTTTGATCATAACAATTAAGCTCAGTATAAGATAATTAAATCAATAATGATGTTAGAATAAATAGTCTATGGTTGTATGCGGGTAAGTATATTCAAGGATAGAATTTTATGTCTCCGCTGACCTAGCTAATTAGTTTAAATGTGAGTTGTTCTGGGCTGAGTATGTACTTTAGTCGCTGACTAAATATTATTCACTCATCACTTGATATTTAGATTTAGCTTCAGCTGAGTATATCAATTTATCATTTTGTTGAGTTACTTTATGTCTGTCAATGGCACTGACTTTTCTGTTTAAGGAAATATGGAAGATTTGCTTTTAGTGTTGCTTTTTGCAGGACATTAATGAGACAAAGATAAATAGAATTAATGCCTTGACAAGACTCTGGTTTATGAAGAAAATGACAAAGTATTCCAAAATTAAGCTGCAAAAAGTCATTTGCATATTTGGATAATTCTGCATATCAATAACATTGTATTGCGCACTTTGTAAAATGTCAGATTACTAGAAGGAATGGTAAGATAACACATAGCAAGTCAGCAAGAGTTCTATCTGACGGAAGAATGGCAACAAATACAAAGAATTCAAATTGAAGCTCGAATTTCAATCTAACGAATTGATTTCTATCTAACGAATTGATTTCTATCTCACAATGGTGTGATTCTATCTCATAACGGATTGATTTGAAGAAGCAATGGGTGAATAGATGAGCTATTAATCTCAGAAGATGCCAAGGCAAGTTCAATGGCTACTTTGTTATCTTCATCTATAAAAGGAGTAAGAAGGAAAGCATTAGAACTTGGTGATTACACATGAATTTCTTAGAAGCAAAACTCTGTCATTTTACAAGCTTTAAAGAAGTTCAATCGAGAAAGCACTACTCAGCAGAGGACCCAGCCAGAAAAAGGCATGGGTACCTAAGAAAACTTGATTATTTTGCAGGTGAGCCTGAGATCCACTAATGACAGAAGAATGTGGTATTTGGATAGTTGATGCTCAAGGCATATGACGGGTGATGAAAAGCAATTCATCACATTGGAGCAAAGAAGTAATGGAAGTGTCAATTTTGGAGACAACAAAAAGGGAAAGATTGTTGGCAATAGCACTATAGGAGTCAAGCCTTCAATTGATAATGTGTCTCTTATGAAAGGCCTGAAGTTCAACTTGCTAAGCGTTGCTCAGCTATATGACACAGGCAAGAAAGCAATATTTGACTCAGCGGGCTGCTCAGTCATTGATGGAAACTCTGACCAAACTATTCTTTATGCTCCTAGAATTAATAATATTTATATGATTGATTTATCCCCTAGCTCCAATGGTATATGCTTAATTTCTAAGGAGGAAAACTCATGGATATGGCACCAAAGGTTAGGACATATCAATATGACCAATCTGTCCAAATTAGCCAGAAATGAACTTGTTGAGGGTTTACCCAATCTAGCCTTTGAAAAAGATAGACTCTGCTCAGCATGCCAACTTGGGAAATAATTTAGGAAGACCTTTAAATCCTTATCTGATATATCTTCTTCTCGTCCCCTTGATCTTCTACACATGGATTTGTTTAGGCCAGTTGTGCCAACAAGTCTAGGTGGAATGAAATACATCCTTGTGGTTGTAGATGATCTGACTAGGTTCACTTAGATTATCTTGCTGGCAAGCAAAGATGAAACATTTGAATCACTCTCTAGGTTGGCTACCTGGATCATGAATGAAAAAGACCTTAAAATTAATAGAATCCGCAGTGACCATGGAACATAATTTAAAAACAGGCAGTTTGAGGAATTCTATTCTAAGCATGGTATTGACCACAATTTTTCTACCCCTCATACACCTTAGCAGAATGGGGTTGTTGAGAGAAAGAATCGCACTATTACGGAGATGGATCATTCTATGCTGAGTGATAACAATTTGCTAAAGTATTTTTGGGGAGAAGCTATTAACATAGCTTGTTACATTTTAAATAGGGTTTTAATTCTCCCAGTTTTGAACAAAACTCCTTATGAACTTTAGAAGAGGTGCAAGCCCAAGGTTAGTCATCTCAAGGCCTTTGGTTATAAATGCTTCATATTAAACACTAAAGACCAACTAGCTAAATTTGACCCCAAGGATGATGAAGGAATCTTTCTGGGTTACTCAACACACAGTAGGGCGTACAGAGTGTATGTCAAGAGGACTAGCATCATAGAGGAGTCCATGCATGTTGATTTAGATGAAACTAATAATGAGAGTAGAAAAGCCAGTGATGATGAAAAGGAAAAGGAACAAGTCAGTAGATCAGTCAGTCAGCCCATTGTTATCCCTAATCTAGTACCAGAAAAGGAAGACTATATCGTTGACTTGGACCAATCCATCAACTTAGGTGATGATGTAGATTCTCAACCAACGATAGTAGCTCAGCGAGCTGATCCTGATCTACCAAGAGAAGTCAGAACAAGGAGAGATCACCAAGTTGAGAAGATCCTTGATAATGTGCAAAATCCAATGCTGACCAGACATCGGCTAAATAGAATATTGAGTCATTCAGCATTTGTATCATTGATTGAACTAAAAAAGTTTGAAGATGCTAAGTTTAATGACAATTGGATGATTTCTATGCAAGAGAAGCCAGACCAATTCAGAAGAAATGAAGTTTAGGATTTGGTGGAGAAACCCAGAGGCAAGTCAATCATTAGCACCAAATGGATTTTCAAGAACAAGCTAGATAAAGCAGGTAATATTGTTAGAAATAAGGCCAGACTAGGTGCTCAAGGCTATAATCAATAAGAAGGCATTGACTATAAAGAAACCTTTGCACTAGTAGCAAGACTTGAAGCCTTAAGAATTCTCTATGCTTTTGCATCTCATATGAACTTCAAGCTATTTCAAATGGATGTTAAGAGTGCATTTCTTCATGGTTATATTCAAGAGGAAGTCTATGTTAGACAGCCCCCAGGCTTTGAAGTTCCAAAATATCCATATCATGTCTTCAAGCTGAAGAAGGCTTGTATAGACTGAAACAGGCTCTAAGAGCCTGGTATGAGAGACTGATTAACTTTTTACTTAGCAAAGGTTATGTCAGAGGAAAAGCAGATAAAACTCTGTTTATCAAAAGAAAGCATTAAGATGTGTTGGTAGTCCAAATCTATGTTGATGACATCATCTTTGGAGAAATAGATGAAAACCTATGCAAAGAGTTTAGCCAGTAGATGAAGAAAGAGTTTGAAATGTCAATGATATGAGAGCTTAATCTCTTTCTTAGTTTGTAAATCAAGCAAGGCAATGATGGGACCTTCATCAGCCAAGCTGTGTATGCCAAGGAAGTACCCGAGAAGTTTGGCATGGATAAAGCCAAACCAATGTCAACACCCATGGCCACCAATACAATTCTGAGTAAAGATTAGAAAGGTAAACATGTTGAGAGTAAGCTCTGTAGAGGTATTATTGGTTCCCTCCTTTACTTAACTGCTAGTAGGCTTGACATTCAATATATTGTATGTTATTGTGCAAGATATCAAGCTGGCCCCAGAGAATCTCACTTAGCTACTGTTAAAAGAATTCTCAAGTATTTGCTAGGCTTTATTGATGTAGGTTCATGGTATCCAAGTAATGCAAACTTCACTCTAAGAGGATACATAGATGCTAGCTATGGAAGAGACAAACTTGAAAGGAAAAGCACCACTAGAGGATGTCATTTCCTTAGTGATTGTCTAGTAATATGGTATAGCAAGAAGCAGACTTTTGTGGCTCTGAGTACAGCTGAGGCTGAGGACATGGCTGCAGGAAGTTGTGTAGCACAACTGTTATGGATCAAGCAGCAATTGGAGGATTATAGTATAAAGTCCAAGTGTCTTGAAGTCATATGTGACAACAAGAGCGCAATTGACCTATCCAAGAATCCAATTCAACATAGCAGGATGAAGCATGTCAACATTAGACATCACTTCATAAGGGATCATAAGCTAAAAGGAGAAATCAAGCTCATACACATTCCCAATAAAGAATAGCGAGCTGACATATTCATAAAGCCTATTGGAAAGGATCAATCAACACTCTGAGAGAGCTAATCGGAATGTCCAATCCAATTTGAAGAAATTCATTTCCCGCTAACCAATTCTGAGCTGATCAAGAATCTAGGGCTCACTCTTAGCTTCAGCAAATTAGGTTAAGTGATTCTTCTTCTCGCTTGAATTTCGAACACGTTATTAAAACTGTCACCGGTTTTGTTTCAAATTTAAAACTGATAGAAATGGTAGCAAGTTTAAAAACGATCTATATTCAGGTGTTTTTATTCGGTTTATCTCGCTTTATTTATCTCACAGTAATCCTTGATGAATCTCACCGTTGATTTATGACCATGGATTGTGAGTCATATACGTAAGCTTCACAGGTATTAGCGAAGAGTCTTTGGCTATTTAAAGAGGAAATCAGAAGAGGAAGAGGTTACTATACCAAATTTCTTTTCTGCATTTTTTGTCTCAAAATCCCCAAATTCTCTATTTTTCTCAAAGCTATTTCAATGACGAGCACATCTAGAAGATCATCAGAACCCAGCGCTCAGGAATCCTTATTTATCACTTCAAGGGACTATATTGCTCAAATAGCGATTGGTATCAACAAAAGGGAAGATCTATTCATTCTAGCAGGAACCAAATATATTCCAACTGGATGGTGCTTTAGAGAAGGAGCTATAGTAGAGGAGCCAACAACTGCTTATACGCTCGGTTTCTTAAGCGATGTGCACTTTGGGAAGTGGACGCGTTAGCACCATTTGAGAGGTTTTATCGAGATACCCAGTGGATGCTACGAGCAGTAGTGATGAGATTTTTCCATAGGATTCACCTCATTGAAGGTTTTAAGGATTTATTTATGACTACCATGATAGGGAGAAAGGTGTATATAACCTCTAAGTTGATAGCTGGCTTGTTGGGTATGCGAGAAAGAGGGCTGAGGATGCGAGTTATTAGGGATGAAGAGCATGTGGATATCCCTATTGATTATGAAGTCTGCTCTGACTATAAGGCTGGTGAACTAATAGCCTCTATGTTCACTAAAGAAGGAAAAGAGGCACATGAGCTTGTTATAAAGGTGTTGTTATCCAATATCACTTCTACAGGAAGTTGTTCTAAATTCGAGAGAGTGTTTGTGTATGCTCTAACTCATGGGATGTGCATTAACTGGCCCCTGGCAATTTTGCACAAGTTTTTGAAGGTGTACAAGCACATGGTCTATGGGCATCTTGTAATGGAGATTTGCAGGGCATATGAGCTAGACTTGGAAGGATGGATGTAGAAGAGCATAATCTCTCTAAAAGTGATTGATTCAAGAATTCTGAGTAATGCTTACTTTCATGGCTTGAGGTGTGATGAGAAGCCTAATAACACCAAGTATATCAAGCTGAAGAAAGGAGAGTTCAAAGTGAAGGATCCCAAAGCCATTATGCTACTAAGACCTCTTAGGCATGAAGAGGAAGATCAAACTCTTGAAGATTTTGTGGCTAGGGAGCTTGAGAGGATTACCAAGCTCAGAGTAGAAAAAGGAGAAGAGAAGGTAGAGAAGAAGGAAAGCAAGAAGGAGTTAAGGAGAGACTCCTAGAAGGATGAAAAGAAGGAGAGCTCAGCGAGATCTAATCCTATAGTTGCTTATGTTCCTAAAAAGACTAGATCTGCTAAGGGAACAAAGGAAGAGAAGCCTAGAGAGCTAACTTACAAGGAGATTGAAGAAGAAAAGAAAGCTGAAGAAGAGATGAGAGAGGAAATGCCTCTGGTCAGATCAAGGAAGAGAAATGTTAAAGCTGCAGGACTTGTTAGAGAAAAGGCTAAAGGACATAAATCTATATCCATTCCTGTGCCTTAAGTAGGTCAGCCTAAGAAGAATTTAATGGTATGTAAGAAAACTAGCGTAGTCCAGGATATGGAGGAAGCTGAGAAGTTTAAGGCTCTTGAGAAAGAAAGAATCAAGAAAGGACAGGATGATATAGAAGAAGAGATAAGAAGAAGGGCTAAAAAAGCAGCAGCAAAGGCTAAGGCTGATACTAGGAAAGCTATAGAATCTGCAGTAGTCAATCTAGCTGATAAACCTAGTCCAGAAGTAGTGGAGGAGATGATAGGAGCCCTGGAAGGAATTAAGAACCGGGATGAGCAAGAAGATGATAAAGAAATTGAAGTTCAAACTATTGAGTTTGATGTGATTGAAGAAGACCAGCAGGTTTGTTTGACTGCTGAGGAAGCCAAGGAGGAGAAGAAGGAGAGGAAAAAAAGATTGTTGAAGAGGACAAAAGTTGTTATTGATGAAGATGACGGAGATCTAGAGGATAAGGATGAGGAAGAAGTTATAGTAGTTGAGCAGGGGCTCAGCTGACTGAGCAAACTCTAGCTCAGGTCAGTGAGTAAACTGTTGAAGGTGTGGAAGAAGAGAAGGAAGAAAACCAAGATGAGCCATTCTTTTTCCCAAACCTTTCTAATAAAACACCCTTATCACCTACACAATTTTCCATGTAAACTCTACTTGATAACCATCCACCATCCACCTTAAATTTTGATCAAACAACCATCATTCCATATCTTTCTCCTGTGGGGTCTCCTGAGCCTGAACAAGTTATGTTGGAGGGACCAATTATCAGAGGTCCTCTAATTATTGAGGAGATTCCACAACCACACCAATAACCTCAATCCCAATTTAACACCCAAACTGATTTATTGGGAGATATAAGGAGGATGGGAAGAGCTAGATTTCTATAACTAAGGACAGATGCAGAGATAGATGCTAAAATTGCCAAATCGTTACTATCTGAGGAAGTTCTGAGGAGGAGTGCAAAGCCTGTTGAGCCAGTGCAAGGATTTTTAGAAGGTGTTAAGGAAATGAAGGCCTATTTCAGATTAGTCCCTACCTAGTTTTCCCTAATCAAGGCTTTAGTGTCTTATATTTTGCCTCTGTTAAATGTTGCAGGTAGGAAGACTGACTATCTAAAGTTGGAAGTTGCTAAGCTAAAAAAGGAAGACAAAGAAAATTTAAGAAAGCAACTGCAGAGTTTTGAATGAAGAAAGCGAATTCAGGAACTCTATGACTGATAAATTCAACCCTTTGCTACAAGGAATGCAAGTTGTGTTGAATGGATATAGCATTTTGAGCAAGGACAATGATGCCAATACATCTAAATTAGATGCAGTTATTGATGCTATCAATGCTTTGATCATAGTGGTCTCCAATCAAGGCAACTCAAATATGCTGACACACATGAGAGGAGATATTTTGAAAGGAGTTAAGGACTCTGAGGAAGGAATCTTGTCGGCACTTAAGAGGCTCAATATATCTGACGCTCTAAATAGTGATATTATTATATCAGACGCTAAATAGGAACCACCTCTTCATTACAAGCTTGGTCACATTTGTGATCAAATAAGATCCATTCATGCTGATGTCATCAATAATGGTCAACCAATTGATCAGATTCCTGAGCAAGTATCGACTCACATCCACAGCACTCCCATGCTAGAGCAAATCCTAAGAGAAAACATTCAAGCCAAGGCTTTAGCCAGTCTCACCCAGATTTTAAAGGTAGGATTATATGCTCAGTACCAGGTCAATCAATCTCAATCCCATGCTCTGGTAGGTCTTTTTGCTTTTCTCAAAGAACAGGATGCCATCTCTCAAGAAATCTATGAGTTGCTAGTGCAGAATTTTTCTTCCACCATCTATGGCAAGCTCAAGTATTTTGAGGAGTCTCTGAGCTCGTTTGATCATCAAGCCCACATCATTTTAGATGCAATGGCAATAGGGGAGAAGGATTGCAAGAAGCGTGAGCAAGAAGAGGAAGAGAGAGATCAGTGGGTAGCTGAATTTTCTTATAAATCTACTAAGGATCTGAAGCGCATTCAAAGACAATATGCTGAGAATTGTAAGAGGAAAGGAAAGGAAATCGCGCTTCCCAAAGAAAAAAAGTCAAGATGGGATCAGCAGGCATTTGTGGAAAGAAGAGCAAACCTTGGAGGGCCACCTATGCCCAAATAGAATAGAACTTTTGTAATCTCTAGAGCTGATTGTAAAACTTAGTATAGATTAACTCTTTGTTATCTGTACTCAAGTTATTCATATATATAAAGATTACTATTTCTATTCTAAGTTAAGATCTTCTTAACTTCTTATACTTTCTTATATATATATATATATATATATATATATATATATATATATATATATATATATATATATATATATATATATATATATATATATATATATATATGTGTGTGTGTGTGTGTGTGTGTGTGTGTGTGTGTGTGTGTGTGTGTGTGTGTGTGTGTGTGTGTGTGTGTGTGTGTGCATGCGTGCGCGCCCGTGTGTATGTGTGTGTATGTGGATTATCTTGCAGAAATATGAGAAGTATTGAGGAATGCAAAACTTTGAAGAAATCAAGGATTATGGGGGAGTTAGCATTCAGTCTAAGCTAAATGAAGATGTTGAACAAAGTCATAACAAGCATTAGTATAAGGTAACTCTGATCTAGATATCTTATTGATTTAATTCTCGCTCAATTAATTGCCACTGATCAAAATGGGGGAGATTGTTAAACCAAGCACAAGGTTGGACTGACTCAGTGGATGACTCAGTAGTGATTAAGTTTTGATTATAACAATTAAGCTCAGTATGAGATAATTAAATCAATAATGATGTTAAAATAAATAGTCCGTGGTTGTATGCGGGTAAGTATATTAAAGTCTAAAAACGCTTAAAGAAAAAGACCTAATAATTAAAATGCTTTAGCATAACCTCCTTGCACAAGCCTCCAAGTGTAGGATAGCCTCTATGAGTATCCACACAAACCTCACCAACTGAAACCTCCCAATGAGGAAGAGCTGTAGAGCTTTAAGTAGCTGCTTGACCACTCTAAAAGCCCACTCAAAAATATTAACTAGAGGTGCCTCAAAATATTTGAGGCTCCTCGAAAGGAACTTGCTCTTAAGTCAACTCAAGTGATAGCACGTTGGAACCTCAAGTCAAGACTCAAATGAGCTTCTGGTGCAATTTGGGAAAGGGAGAGGTGAAGTCTATTTATAGGCTTGGAGAGCAAAAACGCTCCCCATTTTTCCAATGTAGGATTAGGATTTCTCCTAATCCCACATAGGTCAACACGGGGACCCCCATTGTTCCTCGGGTTGACTCGCGCGTAGCGTGCTTTGCACGGTGCGAGGAAGCTTGCACAATGCAGGCTCTTGCAAGCTGAACTTGTCTCATAGGATGGGCCTCATGGGTGGCTTGGCTACAGGCCGCGCAAGCCCAACTTGCATTGCCTGCAACCCTCGAGTGCCTTTGGCACTTGCATGTCCCGCATCCCTTTGGGCTTGCGGGGATTTTCGTTTAGGGTCCAACCCTTTACTTTGTCCTTGGAAAAATACCTTTTGATCCCTTCTCAAAACATTTTATTTATGACCCTAATAAATTAGTTACCGGTTAAAAGAAAATCTTGGTTAACCAGAAAATGATCTAATCATTTTAATCCATACTTTAATTTCTTTATGACTCTGATAAAATTAGCCACCAGTCAAAATAAATTCTTGGTCTAGCCAAATAATAATCCAATTATTATTATATTATATTTTCATAATAGAATAAATCTATTAATTCTTTACTCAGTCCAATGAAGGTAAATTATGTGTGACCTTATAGGATCACGAAGTATTGAGTTGTTTAGGCTTAACCAATCCTTATTCTATAGGAACTATTGGCTTTTAGACCGTGAATAGAACTCGATTACCTTAAACGACTGTAGTACGCCTCTAGCAAGGGTCCACCATCCCCCATTACTCAGAACATCATTTGTGCTTATGACTTAATCCCGGTTAGTGCAATAGTTGCCCAATGTGATGAACTCCTTCCATTCTTTAATATTAGTACCATCTGGTTTGTTGGGCTAGGTTAAAGTGTTAACCCACTAAAAGCGAGGATGCTCCAAGTTATCTTAGTTATTAACTTGTTATCGAAGTATATTGCTTTTTACCATAATGTGTTTGACTAGAAACTATTTCTATCAAACACATACTCTGATCAGAGGTTTATAGCAATCCTTACTTCAACTCTTGGGAAACAATGATCCGGAAAAAGCAATCCAAGAACATATCCAATTCATGTTTGACGAAAACAAAAACATAATCTCCTAAGAAAATAAAAAACAAGCGTTCAAGAGAAGTCATTCGAACACATATTGAAGACCTTAAACACCTAAGTACAAAAGGAAAGCATCCAATTAAAGTTTGGAAAGGAAACAAACTTTCAAACTCTCAAAAGCAGCATCCGGAAGAGAAGACTGATTGAAGAAGCATCTGAATGTATTAAATCTGATAACATTCGAAAGATTCAATTATCAAGACAACGGAAAAAGTTCAAAATTTACCTTTTCCCTCCACACTTAGTCTTAAGTCAAAGATCTTTTTGCCTTGAAGATTGTAAAAGAGACAACTAGCACGTATTTCAAAAAAGGACAAAAGGACTGACACAAGAGAGAGAAAAAGTAACAACCTTTTAACATAAACCAATAGGAATGGCGCGTAGAGCTCACACAAAAGCAAACGGCATAAAAGTTGGTGATTCACTAAAATACAAACAAAACAATCACTGACAACTTTTTAGCCTCAATCCTAAAAATTCAAACGGGACATTTATTCAGTCTAACGGATTAATCAATGGCTCCGAAAGCGCTATATCATACCTGATCAACAGTGAAGATTAAAGATCTACCTAAATGGCACTCAACGGCTACATTTATGGTCAAAGCCTATAAAAAGGAAGCTTCACAAGTTGAGAAGGTACTGGTTGATTTCATAAGAAGCCATTACAAAGAGAGTTCAAGCTTATTCAATTAGTGAACAAAATCCCTCCAAGAACTAAGAATATTTCACATCTGTTTTATAAGAATTCTCAAGTGAGTTATAAACTTGAAGAATTCAAAAATCAAATCCTTGAAAAATTAGTTGTACGATCTCATACTTGGGTGAGTATTGAGAATGGGATCTAGCTAGAGTTGGTGCTTTAAGTGGTATCTCCTTGTTGGACTCATCTTAGGTTTGGGTAGAATCTAAGTGGTATATCCTACTAAATAAAAAGGACTCGGCTAGGAGTTAGTGCTTCTAATAGTATATACTAAATAAAAAGGACTCAGCTAGGAGTTAGTGCTTCTAGTAGTATATCCTACATCCGGAGGAGAATCTCCGGAGATAATTGTAAGGCTTGATTTCTGCCAGTCGGAAAGGAATTACACTAGTGGACAAAGCTTGGAGGAAGGAGGCCCTAGGGATTGGAGTAGGCGGAGCCGAACCAAGATAAAATCATATTGTTTGATTTTCTTTAACTTTTTAGTTTATTGCACATCTTTTCATATTTGCATCATATGTATCCATTACATCTGGAACATATCTAACACGCTACACAAGACTTTATAAAAGTTTATAAATTCCGCAAAAAGGGTCATTTACCCCCTCTGACCTTAGAAACATACGCACAGGGACCAACATCAACAAGTGGCCAGGTACAACTCCTTAATATATCTGGAGCGATGGATTCTTTCCGACTATATAGCTTACCAAGGTGATGTCATCACTATACCCGTAATCACCCATGACACCTCATATTAATGGGTGCATAGGAATGACCTAAAGTATAGCGATAGTACCACACAAGGTAACTAGTATCTCAAGTATGAGGTATTCACAAAGCTACTACATAAAGATAAACACTAACACCTTGGTATATATACCAAGTGTTTATCTTATTGCAATATATTCACTAGATATATCCACGTGTCAATCTTAAGGCACCACCTTCAGTTATAGGAGATTAATTGCTTGGACCCATTCCAAGAAAGTTGACCACATTAATGCTTCATCAATATCTTTTCTTGATGAAACTATGACTAGGGATAGTTTAGATATAATCATAATTGCATAAGAAGCAGATCTCTCTAAGCATAGTCCAACTATGATCTCTCACTTCATGCTATGATATATGCCAAGGACTTTTGTATACAGATATCAATGAATATATTTTAACCAGTCATAATATATATGGACACACTGATATAAACAAAACATTAAATGCCTTTATTAATAAAATAAATTATTCATACCATTACATAATTAAGATATATCGCCCTAATTTCCTTAAGGGCATACATCATATCTAACAAACTCCCACTTACACTAAGCCTAATTAGCCAAATCTCTTAATCCATATGCTTTCACATGCTGATCATGTTTGACTTGCGCCAATGGCTTCATTAGACCATCCGCAAGGTTCTGATTAGTGGGGACATATTCTAATCTTATCATTTTAGTATCAACAATCTACTTGATGATATGATACTTTCTAGATGCATGTTTGTTTTTCTGGTGAGACCGTGGTTCTTTTTCTGAACTATAGTACCATTGTTATCACAATAGAAATTAATTGGATCAACAATCTCATGCACCACACTGAGATTACTAATAAATCCCTTTAACAAGATAGCTTCTTTTAAAATTTCACAGGCAGCGATGTACTCAGATTCCGTGGTTGAATCAGCAATAGTTTCTTGCTTGGAACTCTTCGACCATACTGCCCCTCCATATAACACAAAGCTTGACTGAGACTTAAAGTCATCTTTCTCATATTGAAAACTCGCATCAGTGTACACTCTAATTATGAGGTCACCATCTGCATATATCAAGAACTCATCTTTAGTCCTTCTCAAGTACTTAAGAATTGCCTTGACAGCCATCTAGTGCTTTTCACCTAGATCTAATTGATATCTACTTGTAAATCTCAAAGCTCGAAAGACATACGACCTAGTGCATATCATAGCATACATGATAGATCATATTGTGGATGCAAAGGGTATATCCTTCATGCGCATTCTCTCATGAGCTGTCTTCGGACACTCAGCCTTAGATAGGTTAATCCCCTTTATCATCAAGAGATAACCTTTCTTAGAATGCTCAAGGTTAAACCTATTCAGAACCTTGTCTATATATGTACTTAGAGAAAGACCCAACAGCTTCTTGGATCTATCTCTATAGATCTTTATGCCTATTATAAATGCTACTTCTCTAAGGTCTTTCATGGAGAACTTTCTTAACAACTATATTTTAATACTTTAAAGAAGAAAAATATTAGAATATCATCGACATATAATACTAAGAAAACGACTCAACTCCCACTAACCTTCTTATAAACACAGGGCTCATTAATGTTTGGACAAAAATCTAGTTCACGGATCATCTGATCAAACCTGATATTCCAACTCCTAGATGCTTGCTTAAGTCCATAAATAGAAATTTGCAGTTTGCATACCTTCAACCCATTTTGAGATGTAAAACCATCGAGTTGTGTCATATATACATCTCAGTCCAAATCCCCATTCAGGAATGTTGTTTTAACATCCATCTGCCAGATCTCATAATGATAATGAGCAGCAATGGCGAGGAGTATTCTTATGGATTTAAGCATGGCTATCGGTGAGAAAATTTCATCATAGTTAATACCTTCACGTTGACTATAACCTTTCATAACTAACCTTGGTTTACAGGTAATAACGTTACCGTCTATGTTAGTCTTCTTCTTGACCATTTGCACCCGATAGGCGTAACCTCTTCCGGTGCATCGACCAAATTCCAAACTTGGTTTTTATACATGGAATCCATTTGTGATTTCATGGCTTTAAGCCATTTATTAGAATCTGAGCTCTTTATTACTTCATCATAGGTTCTCGTTCATCATCCTCTATGAGATATAGTTCCTTATCATTCATGGTTATAAAACCATATCTTTCGGGAACTTTATGAACACGACTTGATCTTCACAATGATTATGTTTTGACAGGTTATTCTTAGATCACACTTTCTTATGTATCTAGAACGGGGTCAATCAGTTGATTATCTGTTTCTTCCTCTTGAACTTCCAGCTCAAGATTGCTCCCACTAACTTTTACAAGTAAGTGTTCCTTTTCCAAAAAGTGAGCACTCCAAGACACAAATACCTTCTGTGCTTCGGGTTGGTAAAATAAATATCCAATAATTTCCTTTGGAAATCCAATGAATAGACACTTATCAGATTTAGCATCTAGAATATTTGAAGCTATCCTCTTTACCATGGAAGGACAGCCCCATACTCTTAGGTGAATTAAAGATGACCTTTTATTATACCATCTTTTGTAAGGCCTAAAATCAACTAATTTAGAGGGCATTTTGTTTAATACATAAACTACGCTCTCTAGTGCATATCCCTAAAAGGATTTACTAAGGTTTCCTTGGATCATCATGGACCAAACTATATCTAATAAATTCCTACTTTTAGTCACTCTATTGTGTTGGGGTGTAGAAGGAGGGGTCCACTAGGAAACTATCCCGTTTTCTTTTAGATAATCCTAAAACTCTTGACTTAAGTATTCTTCACCTCGATCAAATCATAGTGCTTTAATACTTTTCTCAAGTTGTTTCTCTACTTCATTTATGAATAATTTGAACTTTTCAAAACTTTCAAACCTATGCTTCATCAAGTACAGATAACCATATCGTGAATAATCATCAATAAAGGTTATGAAGTAGGAGTATCCTCCAAGTGCCTGCACACTCATTGGACCACACACATCAGTATGTATAAGTTCCAATGTACTTGTGGCTCGTTCATCCTTACCTTTAAAGGGTAACTTAATTTTTCCTTTTAAACTAGGTTCACAATCACCATAAGACTCCAAGTCTGTTGGGCCCAAGCCTTCACACTTATGCAACTTGGTTAAGTGATCTTTGTTTACATGGCCTAAAAGACAATTCCATAAGTAGAAAGATTTCTCGTTATCTAATTTAACTTTCTTCACATTGTTTATGTTAAAGACTTTTGTTTAGTAGCAAGAACATAAATGCCACCATTCAACATCCCATAGCCATAAAGAACATTATTTAAATGAATCTGACAATTATTATTCAAATATAAAACTTCAAATCCATCTACTGCTAAATGCGCAACAAAGATATTATTCTTAGTAACATTTAGAATATTGTAATAATTATTCAAAACTACAACTAGGCCACTCGATAAAATAAGATTAAAGCTTCATACAACTCGTGCTCCATTTCCCATACGCAGGTCCATCTCCCCTTTTGCAAGCCTCCTATTGTTCCTTATTCCCTACACAGAAGTACAGATGTGAGAACCATAACTAGTATCCAATACCCAAGTTGATTCATAAGGAAAAGTAGCATAGTTTTCAATTACAAACATACCTGAAGTAGATGCCTCTACAGGCTTCTTCTTCAAATGTTCAGAAGTGGGAGCTTTGCAATCCCTCTTCCTGTGTCTTGATTTCCCGCACTAGAAGCAGACATATTTAGATGTCTTCTTTTCTTTCTACTTCTTACTGATTCTTTTCTTGGCCCCCAATGCCTTCTTCTTTTTAGAAGTTTTGCCCTTCTTGAGCAACTGTAGAGTCTTCTAATCTTTCTTGATCTAAGGTTCTACTATCTTCAGCATATTGATTAATTCTGGAATCATAGAATCAATCTTGTTCATGTAATAGTTAGTCACAAAATTTGAGTAACTATCTGTTAAGGACATCAACACAAGGTCGATACTTAACTCATGATTCATTTTAAATCCTAATTGATTCAGCTTCTCAAGGTATCCCAAGAGTTTTAGTACATGTTGAGAGGCAGATGCGCCAGCCTGCATCTTGGTTCCAAAAAGGAGTCTTAAGGTCTCATACCTCTCTGTCCTTCTCGCTCAGCAAAGAGCTCCTCAAGATGGAGAACTATGGTCTCTAAGTCCATTTTCTTATGTTGTTTCTGAAGCTTATGACTCATGGACCCCAACATTATGCGTGTTGTAGTCTCACGATCTTTTTTGTGCTTCAACCAGGTATCACGTTCCACTTGATCCCCAACTTCAGGTTCTATGGGGAAACTCTCATCTAGAGTATAGACAATTCCCTCGGATTTGAGAACTATTCTCACAGCTCAGAACCAATCAGAAAAGTTCGAGCCATTCAGTTTAGTGTCAAGTAACGGACAGAGATTAATGTTGGAAGTCATTTTCAACCTAAGATATAAGAAAATTTGTTTAGACTTTAGTATATAGTACATGTATTTAATATAAGGACTTTTAATTAAATACATTTATCCTACCATTTATCAAAATTTACAATAGTCCATTCTATTGAATTCGGGAAGTGTAGCCTAGCTAAATTTCCAAGTAGGCAGCATCTACAACTAGTCTAATATGACCCCCAATTTTATATGAGTCAAGCCATATTAGTAAGTTGTAGTTGGAATCCCATTTCATTTGCATCGCATGTAATTGCTGATCTATTCAAGTTCCCTAACTCCAAGGGACGTGTGCTCTTATATTAGCATCTCCTTGTACGTGTCTTGGTTCTGCGGCTAGCCCCCAATTTTATGGTGGACTACCCAGTCCTGTTAAGGCAAACCCTATCTCAACATCTATAACCGATCGATGTAGACAAAAAGGAACGCTTTGCACAACACTTTTATAGCCGAAAAAGATCGTATTATAAATTTGAGTAAGGAAGACTATAACTTGCCTTAATATATTTACTTTGGGATTTTATTGGTATTAGACGTCTCACCCATGGACATATTTATAATAATTTATATTAATTCAGGGACTTTTAAAATTAATTTATAAGGTCTAACCTTAGGTGGGTTCAAACTCTTTATTATATATTTTCCATCAACCTAGATTATATGCAAAATATTAACCTCTTTTATTTGTTATTTATATTACATTTCCTTTAAGCTTTTATTCAATAATTTAATTTTTACTTTATTATAGAAACATATATAAGCATCATCTTATATACTAGAAATAAATCAAGCCATATTTAATCCCTTCTTAGTCAATTCAAGTTGCACCGATATAGGTTCCCAGGTAGGAGAGGTGCCCTACGATAAGTAGACACCAAGTCCAATCCTTTCCAGAATAAACACGGGCACAAACTCGAAGACCATGGATCCTCTTGAACTAATAAATTTCGTTCTTTCAACCGAAAGAATTCGGTCAACTTGTGTGTTTCACTATTCTTCCCTTCTACTCTTTTCATTGAGACATGTTTAATTTACCTTTAGACATGATGCTTGCATTTAGTTTGTCTATGAACTAAATCTTTTTAGTTAGGTTAGATGGATCTTGGTTAGTTACTATGTTATGAACATCTTTTCTTACTTTATTTAATTCGGATTTTCTTCCACTTCAGGTTTTGATATATATTATGCTTAACGCTTGTTATTGGTGGCCTATTGATAGCATGTTGTTAGTTTCTACTTAGATTGATCGATCGAATAGGAATGGAACTATATATATTGAACTTGATATGGCCTTATCTCGTGGTTTTCCGATTTATCGGGTTCTTCTAAGTACTTTATGCATTAGAGGTTTGATAAGTTGACTTGGTCTGAGTTAGTTTATTGATATCTTTAATAGGTTTATGTATTTGATTTGAATAGGCAAATAATTTTGAGAAGATCACCAACCCTAGGAAGAACGAATTAGATAACTAGAAGACGGAATTTCATAGTAGTTATTTAAGTGAAGTTGACCCCTAACTATCTCATTTTTATTGTTTATCTAAAATTTTTTGCACTCATTGTATCCAATAGCAATTTAGCTTAGTTTAGATATATCAACTCAACTTATTGATTAGTCTAACAAGTAGGTAACTTTAGTAGGCTTGGTACCTAAATATTAGTCCTCGTGGGATCGACTCGTGCTTGTCACGATATTACTTGATTTGATAGAGTGCACTTGCTCTATTCATAGGCACACATTAATTCGCTATGTTTTCAGTCTATCAAGTTTTTGGCGCATTTGGCGGGGACTATTTATTTATTATTGAGTCAAATAAGTTCTTATTGTTTTAGACATTTTGTAGATATTTTTTAAAAATTTTAATTTTTTTATTTTTTTATGAGGTGATGTCTACGAACGGATATCCAGGGTGATATAATCAAAGAAGTAATGATGAGGATAACCGTTCAATAGAAGAAATTGTCAGTTCATTCGACCAAATTGGAACGAATATGATGGGATTATCATCAATCGGTAAATTTTTAGAATTCACAACAAAAGGATGAGCAAAAGTCAATTCTAGAACTAATTATAGAGCAGAGAGTAGAATCTCTTCATTCAAGGCTTGACGATATAGATGCGGGTTATAAAAATATAGAAGAAGCCTACGAGAATATGTCTACACAACTTAGTCTTATAGTTGGCATTGATATTTCTGTTGCATATTCAAATCAAATAAATAAACCTATTATAGATACCAATAAACTAACTTAGACCAAGTCAACTTATCAAACCTCTAATGCATAAAGTACTTAGAAGAACCTGATAAATCGGAAAACCACGAGATAAGGCCATATCAAGTTCAATATATATAGTTCCATTCCTATTCGATCGATCAATCTAAATAGAAACTAATAGCATGCTATCAATAAGCCACCAATAACAAGCTTTAAGCATAATATATATCAAAACCCGAAGTGGAAGAAAATCTGAATTAAATAAACTAAGAAAAGATGTTCATAACATAATAACTAATCAAGATCCATCTACCCTAACTAAAAAGATTTAGTTCATAGACAAACTAAATGCAAGCATCATGTCTAAAGAATAATGAAACACAAAAGTTGGTCGAATACTTGTGCTCGATTACTCTCAGATCTTCCATCTCGTTCCCCAATATGCACAAAATTATCGAGGTTTTCTGCCTCCAAATCTCTCTAAACTCTCTCCAAAATCCTCCTTAATTCGTGCTGCCTATATCCTCTTTAATAGTGGAGCAATATGAGTTCCATTAGAATTAGGACTCCTTATGAAGCTGTACAACTTGTAAACAATAGACTTCCTTTGCTTTTCCACCATTCCAAACTAGACATAATTCATCCAAAACACTTATATAATGACTGGAACACATGCTCAAATATTCCAGAAGCTTTAGACTTCGAATCGGATTGAAACTAGATGACCATGCACAAACATATCACTTCACATCAACAGTAACTTTGAACCCACTTTTGGCTAGGATAAAGTCCGAATTTGGAAAACCTTTTTAGATATAAAATTGTAGCCCTATCTCTTAGGTTTCAATAGCCTTTTGAATCACCTCAACCCAACATCATATGAAAAAGTTATTTCCAAAATACGAAAGACTGTCCAGACTAAATTGATAAGTATTGAAATCCACATGCATTCGGGGAGTGGGCTCTTAGGAATTCGGGGAGCATTTGGTTCTGCCCTCATATCGTCAATTCCATGTTGGAATTATTTTCGAACAATTCATAAAGTGTGGGCTAAATATGTAAATATTAAATGTGTATAGTAGTCATAATATATAGTCAAAATAAGTTTGTGGTCAAATTCAGAAATATTGACTATTAAGGTGTCAATTTGGTCGTAGGAAGAAAGTGTAGGGCCGTTGAGTAAATTCTGTTTTGTTGAATGGCCAAAATAGAAATTTGCTAATTCAGAAATCTATAAATAGGGGTTGGTCCCCAAAAGTTCGATCGTTACTTTTTTCAGACAACACTTCCCTTCGGTCCTTCGATCGGATCGTTTGGAAGACCATTCAATCCTCAGTTAATCACCAATTCATTCAAATCGAGATTCTATGATTAAGGTACGCTTCCGTTTTCAGTTTCTTTCTTAATGAATCAACATGAATCAATCCTGACTTATTTCGATTTCGAGATTTTTTCTTTCAATTGGTATCAGAGCCTATCATGTTCGAATCATTGAGAATTGCTCAATTATTGTTTGGATTATAATCGATATTGATTGCGATATAATTATTTCATTGAATCGTAATCGGTAATTCATTCTACAATTTGGGATGAATGTGGAACTGATTGGTATTTGTGTAATTAATCAGATTGCGTTGAGATTTTCTTTTTGGCGATTATTTATGAAATGTAATTATGGATTACATAGTTTCAATTTTTGATTCAATTTTTCATATTGAAGAATCTTATTTGTAGTTTTCCGCATGCTTTTCGATTGACCATTTGGATTAATTAAGAGTTGCAAATATTTAATTATTTTTTTCATTATTTAAAACATTTGCCCTTGAGGTCCTTTAGTGGCAGATGTAATAATCATGATTAAATGGCTTCTCTTTATTAATCATTAAGTTTCTGGCCATCAAAGTTTCTGTTGCGGAATTGTTTAAAATCATTTTACTATTTTATGGTGAATTCAGTTTAATGGCCTAGATTTCACAGTCCAATTTTGTTATTGATTGTGTATCTGAGTTTTCATTAGCATGAATCTGTATGCTCATGAAAATAAGGGAGTTTATGGTCGCAATTACGTAAGGAAACAAGTATTCATCTTGCCATTTTTTTGTGAATTGCAGAAAATTCAAGTAAAAGTAATATTGGCTTTCATAGAAAAGTAGTAAATTTGAAATTGTTGTTCTGCAATGTAAATGTAATTGTAATTTTCTGGTTTCAATCATAATTGTATTTATGGATATGTTGTTTTCTTAAGGAACGATGAATTCATGAATTTTTTGGTAAAAACGTATTCTACATGTTGAACCTTTGAAAATTTTGGTTTTCATTGATTATATGTTCATAGATTTTTTGAGGTTTTATGGCCTAAATCTATGAATTTGTGAAAAAATTGGATTATGATAACAAAATACTATATAGATTATTGAATCTCGGTTATTCACCGGATGAAATTCGTTCGGGATGATCCATGAATATATGGTTATTATTTTGTCGTCGTTCCTTTTCCGAGTTATAATTTGTTTCAATTTTTCTTTTGTTTTCAAACTTGAAAAATGCAAAACAAAATTATTAAGTTAATATTGCATTATTATATGATGAATCGAGTGAATTTTGTTTTATTAGTTGTATTTCGAGTTTGAAAATTCGAAAAAAATTGTAAGAAAACACAATTTTTGGTATGAGTACCGGAAATTCGTCGGAAAATAAAATTTTCCAGCTTTTCTGATCCTTGGGACGGTTTTCTGGTCTAACTGTTCTCAATGGTCAAGTTTCGGATGAGGTAAGGTTTAGCGACGCTTTCCAAAACGTCGCAATTGGTGTCATTAGAAGCGTCCTTCAGGACACCAGGCAACGCTTTTAGGCGTTGCTAGAGACAGCAGGTGCGACCCTTTAGTTTTTTGGCGACGTATCTCTTCTAAATGTCGCAATAGCCGCCAACAGGCGCATCCTTTGTAATTTTTTTGGCGGCGTTTTAGGTTGAATGGACGCCAACTTGGAGTTTCTGCGACCGTATTTTCTTAAAGAGTTGCAACAGAACCTGAACTCTTTTATGTTATTATTTTAATTCTTTTTAAGAGTTCTTTTGATCATAAAATTAATTTATATGGTTTCTAAATTAATTCTTGATCCAAAATAAATCAGTTTAAGATATTTTTATAATAATGCATAAATTAATTTTTTTTGCCATAATTTAATTTTGGTTTTTCTTAAATTTCGATGGCAAATTTTTTGTATTATCTTTCATATAGTTAAATAATTATTTTTTTAAGTGAAATTAATAGAGACAACATTCCGTCAAAGTGGACTCTCTTGTTAAAATTAATTTTAACTTACCAGATTATTTGTTTTGTATATTTATTATTTATGCGATTGGTAATCGGCCCAAAGGAAGGTTTCCACTTGGCCAAATAATATATATACATGCGGTGATAAATATGACAATTGTTTGGCTAACCCATGTGGATAATACATCGGCCCAAAGGAAGATTTATTATTTGACAAGACTTATTGTTAATGTTTGATTACTTAAACAAGGTACTAATTACAAGTTAGATTTTTTCTGTCCAAAGATGGAAACGTTAATGTTGTGCTAGATATCTTGATTTATATGAAAGATATGCATTATTATTGTGATGTGGATTGTGAGCATATTAGTAATTATTAGTTAAATTCTTCGAGTATGGTTTCATTATAAGGCAATGTTGAGGAACTTTCCCATTTTGCTAAAGAAGTTATTCATCATCAAGATCAAACTAAATAACCTTAAGAAAATTAAGGAAATCCATTTAATGGACTTAAGAAGGTTTTGCGTTAGTGATACTTTAAGTTTATCAATACTATATGCTCACATATGGAAAGTCAGATCATATGGAGATCATTCAATATTTGGATTCTAATTTACATGGATGGTTAAATAATATAAAATCCACATCAAGCTACATTTTCATTTTGGTATGAGGTGCTATATACAGGAAGAGTTATAAACAAACACTAATAGTGATCTCCATTATAGAAGTAGAATTTGTAGTGTGTTTTGGTGCATTCTAGCTATTAGGGACTGTAGTTAAGGAATTTTGTCATTGATTAAGGTTTTAAATGTCATTGAATGACCAAATACAGTTTTATTATGACAACATATCTATAGTCTAGTTCTCCAATAACACAGAAACTTTTATCGATCAAAATCATATTGAGATAAAGTTTCTGATTATAAAGGAGAAATTACAGAGTGGAAGAATATCCATAGAGCATATCAGTGCATCTCCATGATTGCAGGTCCGCTTACTAAAATAGTTATGTAAAGGCCTTTTCAGGAGCGTGTAGCTCATTTTTGTGTTACACTATTTTAGTATATTCAGATTCAGTGGGAGTTTGATTATGTTTTAATATGTGGATGCTCTATTCGGTATGGATATAATTATGATATAATTCAGTTTCTGCAGAAAATAAAGTATTCAGTCGTATACACACTCTGTCTAACATATATATTATGCTTGATATATGTTTTATCTCAATAAAGAGGACCAGTTGAAAACAGACATGATAGATCACATTTCATGTAGTTTCAACACTACACTCCTATGATTGATCTATGTCATTTAGAAATATCGATGCATGTGATTGATGGTGGATTAACTCACAATGACTGTGACGACTATCCCTTCAGGATACCATGTCTATGACTACATTATATAGTGCATAAGGTTGTACACATTTCATAAGGTGACATATGTTAGCCCAAGTGGGAGATTGTTGGAATTATTTTCAAACAATTCATAAAGTGTGGGCTAAATATGTAAATATAAAATGTGTATGGCAGTCATAATAAATAGTCAAAATAAGTTTGTGGTCAAAATTCAAAAATATTGACTATTAAGGTGTCAATTTGGTAGTAGGAAGAAAGTGTAGGGCCGTTGAGTAAATTCTGTTTTATTGAAGGGCCAAAATAGAAATTTGCCAATTCAGAAATCTATAAATAGGGTTGGCCCCTAGAAGAACGATCGTTACTTTTTTTATACAACACTTCCCTTCGGTCCTTCGATCAAATCGTCTGGAAGACCATTCAATCCTCAGTTAATCGCCAATTCATTCAAATCGAGATTCTATGATTAAGGTACGTTTCCGTTTTCAATTTCTTTCTTAATGAATCATTATAAATCGATCTTGGCTTATTTCGGTTTCGGGATTTTTTCTTTCATTCCAACCTTTGAAATGTGTACCTTAAGACCTCGAGCTTCTTCATATGTTCCAAATCAACCGAAACGAACCTGAAATCAATATAAAACGAATAAAAGCAGTAAATTCCAACTTTTATGTAAATGCAATAATTTATACTAAAAATAAAACCTAAACATGCATGAAACTAGCCTAAAACATATATTAAAATTATATAAAAATACACACTTAACATTTGGCATTGTTGTTCACAAACTTTTAATAGCACTACATATTTTGGCTTTGAATAACACATTTTGATGTTTCATACTAATTAATTAGGAACTGTCTGATTTATTTTTTCCAAAATCAAATTTGCAGCTTTCAAAAAAAATCTTGAAATTAGAGCTTTTCAGAAAAACCGCTGAAAAAAATTACAAAAACCCACAATCAAACTGGCCCTAAGTCTCCCGTTCTACGAATGGTGGTGACCAAATATGGCAATCTTCTACACCATTTAGCCCATGCCAATGCCAATGGCCAGTAATGTCTTACGAAGTCATGATCATTGCTACTCCCTCTTTTCTACAACACACCACTTCTTATTAGTGCATTCCAACCTTACTTAAACGTTGTTTTTCAATGTTTATAAGTTGTACAAAACATTTTATAGGAGTTTTTTTTTCACTTAACTTATAAGTTGTTTAAAGAAGTGTTTTTGACTACTTATATTTTAACTGATAAGCAAGTTATAAGTTGAAGTAATAAATGAGTTTTGTAGCTTATAAGTATTTAAAGGTGGACCACTTAAAAGATCAAAATATATTGTACAAACTTGTCTATCATCTCAACCTATACATTTTAATCGTTTTATAGTTTCTACACGTTATAAGCTACTTATACACAATTTACCAAATAGTTCAGCTACATATAAGCTATCTTTTAAAAAATACTTCAATTCCTTATTTTTAAGCTCTTTTTAAGTTGAAAATTGCTAATAAGCAATAAGCCAAAAACACACCCACAAGGACAAACAACCCTTTGTTCTGCAAGCTCAAATCAAACTCAATAAACAATTGTAAAATTTTTTAATAGTGGCTCATGTGTAGTATAGATCTCAATTTAATGATAATATTCAGGTTCGTATGAATATTATCAATTCTTATGGACATTAAACGGTTTAGGCTTAATAAAATTGACAAAGCAAAATGATTGAATTAGAAGAATAATATTTGAATCGTTTTTATTTGAATTGTTTATTTATGATACATGTATATAGGCCTGTAAGGTAAACTAAGCATATTGACACATTTAAGCCCATACAGACGCAGTTACTCGTCAGGAAATTATTAAAAATATATATATTTATTAAAATATTTATAAAATTAATTATTAAATTAAATTATTTATATATCTATTATTTAATCATAAATAATTTATAAATTAATAAAAAAAAGAGAAAATAATTTTATAAATACTATCTGACCGGATAATTATTAAACGATTACCAAATAAAAATTAAAACATATTTTTATAACTATTTACTTTTACTTTCATAAATTTATAAATTATTTATAATATTATCAAATTATTTTAATTTTTTTTAATTATTTAAGAACCCTTGCTCATCCATAGGCTGAGCCCCATCCTTAGCCCAATATCAGGTTGACTTTTAATACTGACGGTTATGTCACCTGATCGTTCCCCCACTATCTAAGATCATCAGCCAAATAAGATTTGAGTAGATGATAACTTATTACTTAATAAAATACAAGATGTAAGTAATACATAGAATCTCATGAACTTTTTATTTTTAACTTTAATGATGATATATATAATATATGGATTAAGTTTTATATTTATTAAATTAATCTTTTATATTTTCTTTACACTCTATGATTAATTTTAAGTTTTCATTTTTTTCCTATACATTTCACTATTATTCATGTAACACCCCGAGTTTGACCGACTGCCCCCACAAACCAACATGAGTCTTTCGTGTGAGCTTTGTCCTCATTCGTTCACTTCCTGAAAATTACTTCCCAAGAGGTCACCCATCCAGAGATTACTCCAAGTCAAGCACGCTCAACATTGAAGTTCTCCCCAGTAAGCTCCCGGAAAGAAGGTGCACCTTGTTGGTATAGCTAGTACCAATCAAATCTCTTAAGTCCCTCTCAATTGTAATGTCCTATACCATTACAATCTCGAAATCCTTAACCGTTTTCAATTCTGTTATCCCATACCAGCAAAATCTCGAAACCCTCTCCTTCGGGTGTGGACTCAGTTCATTCCTGTCTCCATCGACATCCTTCACGGTCGCTCTTTGCTCAGATCTTCTACCCCAGCGCCACCCCTCTTAGGACCGGGTCGCTGCAATTCACGTTACTGTTCACACTATTCATTTTTCTATTTTTTTTCATCTTATTTTGAAATTATCTTTCAAACTGTTCATTTTTTCGACATGTCGCTCTAGAGTTTTTTGTTCATCTCATTTTTATCTTCGAAACGTCATCCATTGTGATATACTTTTTCAAATTATTTTTTCGGTTGTTCGATATCTGGTAAGTAACTGATAAATATCTGGTAAGAATCATATTTTATATGTTTGAATTTCTGTTTTTAATTCAACAGAATCTGGTAAGTATCTGGTAGGTAACTGGTAAGAATCGTATTTTTATATGTTTTTAATGTATGTTTTTAATTCAACATAATCGGGTAAGTATCTGGTACGTAACTGGTAAAAATCATATTTTCATATGTTTTTAATTTCTGTTTTTAGTGCAACAGAATCTAGTAGGAATCTGGTAAGTAACTGGTAGGTAACTGGTAACAAATAGTATTTTAATATGTTTTTAATTTCTGTTTTTAATTTAATAGAATCCGATAGCTATCTGGTAAGAAACTGGTAGGTAACTGGTAAAAATTATGTTTTTATGTTTTCATATGTTTTTAATTTTTGTTTTTAATTCAATAAAATCTGATAAGTATCTGGTAAGTATCTGCTAAGAAATTAAAAGCATACATTAAAAACATATAAAAATACTATTTTTACCAGTTACGTACCAGATACCTACCAGATTCTGTTGAATTAAAAACATACATTGAAAACATATAAAAATACGATTCTTACCCGTTACCTACCAGTTACTTACCAGATACTTACCAGATTCTGTTGAATTAAAAACAGAAATTCAAACATACAATAATACGATTCTTACCAGATATCTACCACTTACCTACCACATATCGAACAGTTGAAAAAAAAGTTTTGAAAAAGTATATCACAATGGATGGCGTTTCGAAGATAAAAATAAGACGAACAAAAAACTCTAAAGCGGCATGTCAAAAAAATGAACGGTTTAAGATATAATGGCAAAATAAAATGAGAAATTAAAAAAAAAATGTGAATAGTGTAGTAGCATGAATAGTAAAAAGTATGGGTGGAATGTATAACTTTAATTTTAAAACTTATTTTATTAGGGAAAATTATAATCCAAATATTAAGATGAAAAGAAACTCTATTTTTAATATATATTTATAAAAAGCTAATATAATCCCTATTCCCTAAAAAAATAAAAAATAGTTAATCCAATTAAAAATTATAGCATGAAATATGCTAGATTGTTAAGTTTAATTAGGAGAGAACAATTTAAGTGCTCCTGTCTTGAAGAGATAACGCTTGTGTGTTGCCAACTATAGATTAAAATTTGTTGTCCCTAAATTGGTATACTTTTTTATATCCTTTATTTAAATATTGATATGTGTCTTTTTTTATTATTATTTTATTTTTTTTCAATATATCTCTCTTATAAATATAATACATGTTAAATAATGAATGGAGGGATATGGAAGGAACAACAATTTGAGGACAGCAGATTTGAATCCACCATCCATATACCTTGAACTAACTTTATCCCTACTTGTAGCTACTTTCCAAACTTCCCGTGTTTATTTGGCGTGTGATTATGGATATAGTGCCAACGAAAGTGAGGTTGTTACAGCGACACGCTGTGGACAATGATCTTTGCCCAATCTGTTTTTCTGAAGCGAAAAGTCTAGCTCATGTTCTATTTAAATGTTTATTTGTTAGAAGGGTCTGGGAATGTTTTGATCGTGGCATTATAATCCCGTTTAACTGTAGTGTATCAAGTATTATAGATGGGTGGTTATCTAATTTTTTCACTCAACGATTGCAACAACTCTTCTACATGCTTTGGACAATTTGGTTGAATCGAAACCAAGTGGTGTGGCAACGTCAATACAGTTCACCACAAGCAGTTTGCAGATGGAGCGCAACCATGTGCGCACAGTGGACGTAGGCTGGGGGCGCAAGGAGAACGCGACTATAGGTCCAGGCGTAGGTCGGGCAGGAGCGCTTCAATGGAATGGGGACTACCAGGGCACGGCAGTGGGAACCGCCGGCGGATCCTTTTATTAAATGCAACTCGGATGCTGCACTTTTTAACTTTGGTGCTTCAGTGTGTTATGGCTTAATTGCAAGGAATGCGAGAGGTAATTTCATAGTGCAAAATCTGGAAATTTGTCATCTTCTATCTCAAATCTTGAGGCGGAGGCTTTATCGGTTAAACGACATGGGTTATTCACATATGGTTCGCGAAGTTAACAATCACATTCTTTTTGATTCATCAATAAACTATGATTTAGGCTATTCACACTTTTCTTCTATAGTTACGGAATGTAAGCAATTGGCACAAAGTTTTATTTTCTGTGTTTTCAGCTTTACTACTAGGAAGTCTAATACTTTGACACATTTAATTGTCAGATCAGCTTTTCTGAATGAGCTAACAGAAATTTGGTTGGATTCGACACCCGCATGTGTTACTCATCTACTTTAATTTAATACAATCCAATTTTTCCTAAAAAAATTAATCCTTATTTCCTCAAAAATAAATATAAAAATTAGTTAATCCAATTAAAAATCTAGCATGAAACATGTTACCCAAATTAACATATGATATGTAAACAAAAATAATTTTTTCATTTTAAAGATCCATACGAGTGGGTCGTGGCATTCAAGTATACGTATAGCAGTTCAAAAAATTCCATGATCCCGCCACGTGTTCATCTCCTCTTTCGAAGCACCGTTGGCCGTCCCCCTCCCGCCATTTTCTCTCTCCCTCTCGCCCAATCATTATCTCCCTCCTCTTTCCAACTCATATCTCATTCTGCAATTTCTCTCTTTCAATTTCCTTTTCCCTTTCAATCTTGTCAATCTCCTTCCTATGGAACCGATTTCTGACTTGAGGCGGAATACTCCGCCAGGGATTTTGCTTTTCAGAAGCTTACGAGGCCGAGATTGGACTCTCAAAACCTACCGGTACGTTATTTTGTTGGTTACTTTCATTGCCTATGCTTGTTATCACGCCTCTCGAAAACCTACTAGCATAGTCAAGAGTGTCCTGTATCCGGAACCCTCCAAACAACGCTCCGGCGAATACCCTTGGCCAATTGGTCGCGTCTTCGTTAAAGACGACGATTTCGTTGTTAATGATGAAAACGGATGGTATCCTTTCAATGGCCCCGACGGGACATCCAAATTGGGCGAAATTGATGTGGCGTTTCTCGCTTGCTACTCTCTAGGTATGTTTGTTGCTGGTCATTTAGGGGATACATTGGATTTGAGATTGTTTTTGACTGCTGGTATGATTGGTAGTGGGATTTTTGTTGGATTGTTTGGGATGGGTTATTTTTGGGGTTTTCACATGTTTTGGTTCTATTTGGCTATGCAAATGCTTGCTGGGTTGTTTCAGGCCACCGGTTGGCCTTCTGTTGTGGCTGTTATTGGAAATTGGTTTGGGAAAAGAAAGAGGGGTTTGATAATGGGGATTTGGAATGCTCATACTTCAGTTGGGAATATAAGCGGTTCTCTTCTTGCTGCTAGTGTTTTGAATTATGGTTGGGGTTGGTCTTTTATACTTCCTGGAGGATTTATTATGTTGGGAGGAGTTTTGGTTTTCTTTTTCTTGGCGGCTTATCCTGAAGATGTTGGATTTCCTTGTGTTAATGAATTAGACACAAAGGTAAAAGGCGGTTCTAGGGATATAGAGAGGCAGAATTCAAAAGGAAATGTTGAGCAAGAAAGGAAGAATGATGTTGTCCTTAGTGGATCTCAATATAGGAAAAGTGTAGGGCTTTTTGGAGCTTGCTGGATTCCAGGGGTTATACCGTTTGCGTTGTGCTTGTTTTTCTCGAAACTTGTGGCTTACACGTTTTTGTATTGGCTACCGTTTTATCTGAGCCAGACAGGTCAGATATTATGAGCTTTTCCTATTATGCATATGTTATCGTCTTTTGTTATTATGCCATTTATTGAGCACTATTGTGATTTTGTTATTTGGTGGAATTCCCTGTGTTGTTGTTTGTGTGTGATGAGATAAAAGAATGGTGAAAATTGTGGAATTATTGCTACTATTTGGTGTCGTAGAAGGGTTGAATTTTGTATGGTCTTGTCACTTTAGGTTATGAAGTTAGAGCTGAAATCCTGAAGCAGAAGTTGAGATCTCGATAATAGGTTGAACAATTATGTGTGCCACTTTAAAGAAAATGGCAACGCCAAAATGCTTCTTTTCCTTAGAAAGCCATAATTCAACTAAATTTATCACTTGTTTTTAACAATTCATTTAAGTGTGGAGTGTTATGAGAAACAAAATCATGGACTCTACTGTATATAAAAGCACATATCAAGTGACATTGTCTTGTTTTGGAATTTGGATGTAAAATCATCATTGACATAAATATTAGACTTAGAAGAGCTGTTAGGTATATGCATGCTTCATAACATTCATTCTCATTTATAATGTATTAATTTAGCCAAGATCAAAGCTTTATTTTGGCATGGGCCCCATTTGAGATATTGTGTAAGATTGAGACATGGCAAATGCATATATTGCTACTTCTACATTCTTTGCTATGCACATATAATTCAAATTGAATTCATCACTCCTTCATCGGTGTTCAGGAATATAGTTGTTCTCAGTTTTGTCGACAATTATAACTTACACGTTTAGTGGACTGCGCTTTGCTTATTTGTACAATATACCTTCATATGGATGTGGTCTAACGCATCAGTAACCTACTGCCCCCCTGAACTTTGAAAAAGGTCCATGGAACTCCCTCAATTTGGCAAAAATGCACAAGGTTGCCCGTGAATGCCACGTGTCAGCTTCTGATAGTGAGAGAAAAATGGTAAAAAAAAGACATCTTTGTAGAGTCAAACCAATCAGAAGGTGACACGTGGCATTAAGGGGGAAACTGATGCACTTTTTGAAAGTCGAGGGAATTACAAGGATCTTTACAAACTATAGATATTGCATCTTCTTACACACATGCATTGCTGCTTCTCAATTGTTTTCCTCTTTCCTTCCATCTTGCAGAAATTGGTGGAGAGTATGTGTCTGTGAAATCTGCCGGAAACTTATCTACTCTATTTGACGTTGGGGGAATTGTTGGTGGGATTCTCGCTGGCTACCTATCAGACAAGCTTAAAGCTCGAGCTATAACAGCAGCCAGTTTCACTTATCTTGCAATCCCTGCCCTGTTCTTATACAGGTGGTATGGCAGCGTCTCACACACTATGAACATTATACTGATGATGATTGCTGGATTGTTCGTAAATGGCCCCTATGCACTCATAACAACTGCAGTTTCCGCTGACCTTGGCACACACAGTTCGCTCAGAGGGGATTCTCGAGCACTAGCCACAGTGACTGCCATTATTGACGGTACTGGCTCGCTCGGTGCAGCTCTCGGCCCTCTTTTAACTGGGTTCCTTTCGACTATGGGATGGGATGCGGTTTTTACCATGCTGATGGTTGGCGCTCTCATTGCGGGGCTTTTACTGTCTCATCAGGTCATGGCTGAAATTGCTGAGAAAACTAGTAAACCTGAATGCCGAAATCATCAAGGTGAGGATTGAGAAATACAGAGCTTATGGTATAATTGTTCTAATCAGGCCTAATGCATCAATAGGTACCTGGACTTGTCCCAACAAACCTACTGCTCAACTTTCAAAAAGTGCGTCACTTTGCTCTTTGAATGACACGCGTCAAATCCTGATTGGATAGAGAAAATCAGAAATAGGACATATTTGAAAAGTCAAACTAACCAAAAGCTGACACATAGCATTTATGGAGCAAAGTGGTGCACTTTTTGAAAGTTAAGGGGAGCTATGGGGTCACTTTGAACGCTTGGGGCTGCAATAGGTTTTTTTAGAACAAGTTAAGGTACCTATTGATGCATGAGGCCTTCTAGTTATGTGCCTTCAGTTTTGAACTAACTGGTATAGTCTGTTTTAATGTTCCAGGTCGGGTGTCACAACCGCTCTTAAGCGATGAGAGATGAAACTCAGGTAATGCTCCTCTTGAAGCTTTAGAAATCAGGAGATGATGAACAAAGTTGATATATGCTGACTGAAATACGGAAAGGGTAGTAATATGCTGTATAAGTTTTGAATGATGTTGCCTTACCTTTTTGTTAGTTTGAGTGTGTAATATAAAATATGTAGACTGAAATACAGGTGATGCAATATGTACATTATACCAATTTTGTATCATGATTTGCAATATCATTCAAAAGTTTTTTATAATTGAATATAGTTCCATTTTCTGTTACTTAGTGCTTCACATTTTTTTTAATTATTATTTTTTTTCTTGTATTTAGTGTTATGCAGCTGTAGAAATAGTCGGTGTTATGTTGTACTAATAGATATGGTGTCAGGTATTTGAAGGGGATTCAAATCTGCTATCTCATGTCCTTATTTACTTTTTGATATGTGTTAGACACATAGAATAAAAAAATAAAAAAATAGGAAAGAAAAATTAAAATTAAAAAATTAAGTAAAAAAACTAACACATAATAAAATCTATATGAGGAACGTGAAAGGGGACATACAAGTGAGGACATCATATTTGAATCCATTTGAAGGAGTATAATAAAGTTAAATACCTTTATGTCAGGGTTTAGGTCATGTTTTTTTCAACTTATTTTCTGTTCAATTCAGCATTATTTAGTTCAGTTTAGTATCGGTATTCAATTTCAGTATTCAGCATTCAGTATTAAGTTTCAGTTTATGCATTATATCAATATTATTAATGCATATTATTATTCATAAATATTAAAAAATAATAAATATTAATGATAATATTATTTCAATTCCAATTTTAGTTCATTTTTATTTATACATTATTATAGAAATATTATTAATTAATATTAATAATTATAAATAAGAACAAAAAAAAGTAATTAATAATAATAATTTTTAAATTATTAATTATTATTTTTAAATGAATAATTTTAATAATTAAAATAATAAGGTAATATTAATAATAATAATTGTAATAAAACATAATATATAATATATAATTATTATTATTATTATATATAATAATTAATAAATTTTATTAGAATATATAGTACTATTTAAAGTGTTATTAATTATTATATTGATAAATTTTAATATTTTAAAAATATTATTTATATTATTAATTATAATTCAGTTTCAGATTTTTAATTTCAGTATCATTTAATTTAGCTTCAGTACAGTTTAATTTAATATCATTCAATTCAATACAATACCAATTAATTTAGTTCTATTTAATACATCTACGTATTAATTAAAAAGAACAGAGCCTTATTCCCTCAAATTGAATGATCCATAATTATCATTAACGAAATTAATTAGTTATGCTCTATTGTATTCAGTGAACAGCTGCCCATTTTGTTACGGATCTTAGTATATATTCCCTAATATAAGGCTAATAATCAATTGATGAAATATCCAAATTTGGCAAGCAATCCCCACATCCCATCTCCCCAAACAAATATAAAAAATTGTCACGACCTTGCCACCAATCTAATTCTAGGGAATCTCAATCAAAAAACAAATAGAAGAAATTGGAACGAAGAACATATATACATTCTGAGGTATTTTTTATATAGTTCAAGTTTTCAATGCAAACGAATTTTAAAAAAAAAATTATACTGTACTGTGTGAAATTTTTTAAAAAAGTTATACTGTACTATATGATACGGTGTTGTACTTGGATGAACGATAGCCTAACAAATGCCAAAAAGCCTATCTGGAGTGTGTTACCGTTACTGTTTTAAACCGTACGAGGTCGGCCCATTAAGTATAAAACGCTCAGTTTCACCGTACGGGGTGTCATTAAATATGAGCCGAATCTCAAATTATTTGCGAGGTACTAAGCATGTTAACAACCCTTAGTAAGGCTAAGAGCTTCATCATTTCATATCAAATATTAGATAAGCCCTTCTTTCTCTTATTCCTTCGCTTTAATTTCTCTCTGCTTACAACTATCTTGTGCCGCTTCTTTCAAACTCTATCTTCTTCCTCCGTAAAAAAAATGGGATCCAAAATTTTTCCTTCAGGTACTCCATTTTCTACATACCATACTTGTTATTGTTGGAAAACCGAAAAATTTAAATTAACGACTCTTGACTAAAACATAAACTTTTAGACTCACAATAATAAAGCTTTATTATTGACACACTTATACAGAATACACTCCTTGCAATTACCTTACAATTCAATAAAGGACTACATTTTGATTTCCTTCCTTTTACAAAAATGGCAGACTTCCATTTACCTTTTAAAGGGCATTTCATACTTGATGGACACAAACATTAGTCATCATACATATCAATAATAAGGACACATGTGCATTACTTGTATCAATCTTAAACAATTCACCAAAATTCCTTTGCCACTAGCAACCATGTGATGACACTTGTTTTCATTTCATTCATGACTCATCACTTGTTTTTGCCACCCATGAATTATTGGATAACATGGCAAGTTGCTTATCTAATCACCTAGCTGTCGCGCATCAACTTGTTGCCAGCCCATCTACTTCCAACTTGCACATTTAATTCACTTAAGTTTAATTTCCAACAGTTATGGCTTCTTTTTCCGGTTTCGCAGGGGCTAGTCATGATACCGGGAAGACCTCAATGTGCTGCTCCGAGGAATTTCGGATATTCCGCTACAGCCAATCGCGGTTCCTCCCTCGTCAATTCGTATACTCTGGTTTCAGTTAGTCGGATCATGTCAAATTCAAATCTCAACTCAGTTATCTGTGCATTTGCTAGGCAGCGATTTATCGCAAGGGCCGAATCGGAGGAGTCTGCCGGTGCGGAAGAAAATTTGGATGTTGAACAAGAGACGGAAGCAGTTGGTGAAGAGACGCCTAAAGAACCAAGACAACCAATTACTAAACTCGGGGATATAATGGGGGTAGTTAATGTTAAAATATTAAACTTAAAACTTAATCTCCCAAATAATAAAAAATGGAGCCATGATAATAAATCTTATAAAAAATTAGTAAGAAGACTTTGAAAAACAATGGGAGTATTTTTGGTGATTGGAAACATTGAAAAAATGGGCACTTGGATTATTAGGAGACTTAGACTTTGTAGGATTTGTTAGTTGGATTTTGTGAAAAATTAAAGTAAGTTGTTAACCTAAATTTGAATTTTGTAATAGATTGAATTATTGAGAAAATGATAGGGCCATTGCAGAATTCATCAAATGCTTATATAATTTGCTATTTTAAAGAGTGTAAGAGAGTGAAAAAATAATAAGAGTTTATGAGTGTATTGTAATAAAATTAGAGTGAATTACTCATTTTTATGTTTTGAGCATTTTTGCTTGATTATTTTCCTCTTACATCCAACAAAGTGGTATTAGAGCCATTTCATATCCAATCCTCTTCCCAAAAATCCCTGAGTAAAAAAAGTCGAGTTTAAAGAGTTTCAGAAGCAGCCCAGAAAGTGTTGCAATAGGCTGTCAGAAGTGTTGCAAACAATTGCAGAAAGTGTGGCAGTTAGCATAAAGTGTCGCCAATACTCAAAAAAGTTGCAATAGCCTCTGTTCTTCCTTTCTGGAGAATTTTCAAGTTCATCTAAAATTGCAAGGAAATATTTTCCCTTGCTGTTCTCCTTGCAAAATCTGTCTGAAGCTATAGCGACGTACCAAAGTGTCGTAATAGACTCAAAAGCGTTGCAACAACCCCTGTACTCTTTGAAACAAATTTTTCTTTACAAAAATGAATCCCAACGGTGTTTCCTTCGTTTTCCCTCAACTTACAAAAACCAATTACAAAAATTGGTGTGTCAAGATGAAAGCCATTCTGGATCCCAAGATGTTTGAGATATTGTTGAAAAAGGCTATGAAGTCCCAGGTGCAGATGTACAACTGTCGCAAGCCGAAAAGTACAGTTTACATAAGAGTCGTCGTACTGACCAGAAGGCTCTTAGTATCATCCATCAAGGATTAGATGATGTTATGTTTGAGAAGGTGGCAGAAGCAAGCACCTCCAAGCAAGGTTGGGATATACTACGAGTTTCTCTTCAAGGAGAGGAGAAAGTACAAAAAGTTCGGCTCCAAATGTTGAGAGGAGAGTTCGAGATATGAAGATGAAGGAGACAGAAGTGATTGTAGATTACTCCTCATGATTAAAATCTGTCGCTAACCAAATGCGGCAATATGGAGAAAAGCTTGAAGAATCAAGGGTTGTTGAAAAACTTCTAAGGTCACTACTACCAAAGTTTGACTACGTAGTAGTGGCAATAGAAGAATCTCGGGATATAAGTAAAATGACCGTCGATGAATTAGTTGGCTCATTACAAGCACGTGAGGAGAGACTAAACAGACAAAGAGAAGAGTCTGCAGAACAAGTCTTGGCAGCAAAGGTTTCAATCAAAGGTGAAAGTAGCCAGGATTCTAGCCATTACGGACGAGGACGTGGTAGAGGCCGTGGAGGAAATGGAAGAGGAAGAGGACGTGGCAGAAATCAACCATTCGGTAGAGGTGAAAATAATAATGGAGATAATCAGTCCATACGAGGCAGAGGTCGTGGTCATGGATGTAGACGAGGAAGAGGAAACTGGAGGCATAATGATGGACGTGACAAGTCCAATGTTCAATGCTACAATTGCTCCAGATATGGCCACTATGCAGCAGAATGTCGGAGCCCACCAAAGCAAACAGAGGAAACGGCGAATAATATTCAAGAAGAGGACGTAACCAACACGGTATTACTAACCCGTGAAGGTGAATACAGTCAAGAAAACAACATATGGTATCTTGATAATGGTGCAAGTAACCATATGTGTGGAGACAAGAAAATGTTCTTAGAGCTGGACCAGTCATTCAGTGATAATGTTGTTTTTGGGGATTCCTCAAGAGTTCCTATTCAAGGAAAAGGAACTATTCTTATTCATTTAAAGAATGGAGAGCACCAATTCATCAGCAATGTTTATTACGTTCCAAACATGAAAAGCAACATTTTAAGTTTGGGACAACTGCTAGAGAAAAATTACCAAATTCACATGGTGAACAGAAAGTTGGTGCTGTTAAACGAAAAGAAGGAGCTGCTAGCTAGTGTACCAATGTCAAAAAATAGAATGTTCACTCTCAACATCAAGACGAATGTAGCAAGATGCTTAAAAGCTTGCGTGAAAGAATCTGATTGGCTTTGGCATTTGAGATTCGGTCATCTCAATTTTGGAGGGTTGAAATTGCTAAGCTAGAAGAAGATGGTGCATGGTCTTCCGCTGATTAATAAACCCCATCAGCTTTGTGAAGGATGTCTTGTTGGAAAATATTCTAGAACTAGTTTTCGAAAAGAGTCCATGTCAAGAGCAAAGGCTCCCCTTTAGCTTATTCATCCCGATGTCTGCGGACCAATGACACCAATATCATTGGGAGGCAACAAATATTTCTTGCTATTCATTGATGATTATAGCAGAAAGACGTGGGTTTATTTTCTGAAAGAGAAATCAGAAGTTTTTGAAGCATTTAAAAAGTTTAAAGCTATGGTGGAAAAAGAAAGTGGCTATTACATCAAAGCTTTAAGATCCGACAGAGGGGGAGAATTCACGTCAAATGAATTCAAAAGATTCTGTGAGCATCAAGGAATCCGTCATTTCTTGTCAGTCTCAAGATCGCCTCAGCAAAATGGTGTTATTGAATGAAAGAATAGAACCGTGATAAATATGGTGAGGAGCATGTTAAAGAGCAAGAATTTGCCCAAAGAGTTGTGGGCAGAAGCTGTTGATTGTGCTGTCTACATCTTGAACCAATCTCCAACAACAAGTGTGTCGGATATGACACCCCAAGAAGCATGGAGTGGGAGAAAGCCTAATATCTCTCATTTTCGTGTTTTTGGGAGTGTTGCACATGTTCATGTTGTGGATGAAGAAAGGAGAAAGTTGGATGACAAAAGCAAAAAATACTTGTTCGTGGGATATTCAGAATTTTCAAAAGGTTATAAGATGTTTGATCCTGACACAAGGAAGATGATCATCAGTAGGGATGTGACTATTGACGAGGAAGAAATTTGGGAATGGAATAATGACAAGCAGAAGAATTACAGTTTTTATCCTTTCACCATGGATGAAAACAATGATCGAGATGTGAAGGAGTCAGGCAAAGCATCGACGTCATATAGTCCCATTCCAATTGCATCTCTAGGACAAGATGATGATGAAAGTCAAAGTCCAAGAGAAAGACCTAGAAAATTTCATCTTGTTGAAGATCTTTATGATGCAACTAGAGAGCTCAATGAAGAATTGACTCTTTATTGTCATCTTATTGATAGTGAACCTATTGATGCTGAAGAAGCCATGAAAGATGAGAAATGGAGAAAAGCCATGGAAGAGGAGATCAATTCAATTGAGAAAAACAAGACATGGGAGTTGACCAAACTTCCAGCTGACAAAAAGCCCATTGGAGTCAAATGGGTGTTCAAAGCAAAGAAGGATGCAAATGGAGAAATCGTTCGACATAAAGCGAGGCCAGTCGCAAAGGGATATAGTCAAAAACCCGGTATTGACTATGATGAAGTATTTGCACCAGTAGCAAGAATGGAGACCATCAGACTGGTGATCTCAGTCGCTGCCCAAAATGGATGGAGGATCCACCAAATGGATGTAAAGTCAGCATTTCTGAATGGACACTTGGAGGAAGAGATCTATGTCCAACAACCACCTGGTTACATTGTCAAAGGTCATGAACGAAAAGTGTTGAAGCTGAAGAAGGCGTTGTACGGACTTAAGCAAGCACCGAGAGCTTGGAACAGCCGCATCGACAAATACTTTTGCGAGAATGGATTTGTCAAGTGCCCACACGAGTATGCCTTGTACGTGAAAGTGAAAGGTGGAGACATATTACTTGTTTGCTTATATGTGGACGATCTCATATTTACCGGGAACAATCCTCAAATGTTTAATGATTTCAAGAAGACGATGACTCATGAATTCGAAATGACCGATATTGGCCTGATGTCATACTATCTTGGCATTGAAGTGAAGCAAAGTGATGATGAAATTTTTATTTGTCAAAGTGGCTTCGCCAAAGAGATCTTGAGGAAATTTAAGATGAAAAATTCCAACCCTCTGTCAGCACTCCGGCCGAATGCAGTTTGAAATTGACCAAGGATGAAAATGGAGTCAGGGTGAACCCGACAATTTTAAAAGTTTGATCAGGAGTCTCAGATACCTGACATGCACAAGGCCAGATATTCTGTATGCAGTTGGACTAGTGAGCAGATACATGGAAGAACCGAAGGAGTCTCATTGGAATGCAGCGAAAAGAATACTCCGCTATGTTAAAGGTACAACTAATTTTGGATTGCATTATTCAAAATCTGACGAATTCAAATTAGTTGGCTACAGCGATAGTGATTGGGCTGGTGATAAAAATGACCGAAAAAGTACAAGCGGGTTTGTATTTTTTCTCGGTAACACGGCATTTACTTGGAGTTCAAAGAAGCAACCTATAGTGACGTTGTCAACATGTGAAGCTGAATATGTTGCTGCAACATCATGTGTGTGTCATGCAATATGGCTGAGAAGACTATTAACGGTACTTCAAATGACGCAACATGGTCCAACGAATATTTTTGTCGATAACAAATCGGCATTGGCGTTGGCGAAAAATCCTGTCTTCCATGATCGAAGCAAACACATCGATATGAGGTATCATTTCATCCGAGAATGTATTAAGCAGAAGGAAGTCGCATTGAAGTATGTCAAAAAGCAAGATCAAATAGCGGACATCTTTACGAAGCCACTGAAGTATGACGTGTTCAACAAATTACGAGGGTCATTGGGAATAACGGAGAATTAAGTTTAAGGGGGAGTGTTAAAATATTAAACTTAAAACTTAATCTTGCAAATAATAAAAAATGGAGCCATGATAATAAATCTTTTGAAAAATTAGTAAGAAGACTTTGAAAAATAATGAGAGTGTTTTTGGTGATTGGAAACATTGAAAAAATGGGCACTTGGATTATTAGGAGACTTAGACTTTGTAGGATTTGTTAGTTGGATTTTGTGGAAAATTAAAGTAAGTTGTTAACCTAAATTTGAATTTTGTAATAGATTGAATTATTGAGAAAATGATAGGGCCGTTGCAGAATTCATCAAATGCCTATATAAGGCAATGTAATTTGCTATTTTAAAGAGTGTAAGAGAGTGAAAAAATAATAAGAGTTTATCAGTGTATTGTAATAAAATTAGTGTGAATTACTCATTTTTATGTTTTGAGCATTTTTGCTTGATTATTTTCCTCTTAAATCCAACAGTTAAATCATTCCTCTCATTCATTCAGTTTTTGTGAAATTGTGCTCATATTGAAGGAAATTCTGTGGTTGATGAACAGGAAGTTCCAGAAAACAGGCGTAGGCTTTCAATCTACAAAGGGATTGTAATTTCCAAGCAAAATGCTGGTATTCACACTACAGTTAGGGTCCGCAGGATCATTGCTGGCATCGGGGTTGAGATTGTTTTCCCTCTATGAGTAATTTTTACTCTCTACACTCTTATTGGTATTCCTCTATGCATATGCAAAGTACGCAGCTCTCCTAAAGCTTCATTTTGGACTTAAATAACTTTTTAGGTGCTGTACTATAACTCAAATGCCCTTTAAGTACATAACGTATTCACTTTTCGCCTATCTGGTACTTGGAGTAGTCAATGTTAGCCTATTTAGTGCAGGACCTATTTAATCGTAGTACATCAAGCATCCATCTAACAACACAAAACACGTGAAATGCCTATATCGTAATTTGGAAAATAAATATGTTTTGTTGATCATGCGTAAAATTGTCAACTCTCGTTGATTCGTTATTTGTCAAGTTGTCGTACTAAAATTGAATATGTCAAGTACCACATAGGCAAAAATTGAATACGTCAGACACAAAATAGGCAATTTCAATAAACTGGGTACTAAAAAAAAGGCATTTGAGTTTTAGAATACGACCCATCAAGGTATTTAAGTTCATTTTGACGCTGATATTGTAAGCTTAGCAAGTTTAGTATTGTCAATGTGTCATTGATGTAACCTATATACTTTTACTGTTAGTTTCTATCTTAGAGTGATAAATTTTCATATACCATCTTATTCTTTTATTTTGATAATGCAGGTACTCCCCAAATATCAAAGAATAAACATAGTGAGCCACAGGAAGGTGCGGAGGGCAAGGCTGTATTATCTGAGGGACAAGCTTCCAAGGCTTTCTACATTTAAGTGAAAACATGGAGGGAGTTGTCCTTCACTTATCCTCTTATCCTTTTTCTTTCTTTTATGTTTGCATGCAATTTATTGAATATGTAGGAAATTTTGGGGGAGGAGAGGACATTGACACTATACAATGTTTTTGTACTTGTTACAGCTACTTCTGGCCATTAAAATGTGCAAGTTTTATTACTTTCAAAGTTTGCAATGTGCTATCACTCTTCTCAGTTGAACTATTCTTGATTCTCTCATTATAGTTTGATTGTACTTCTATTTTTCCGGCGATAGTTCAGCTCATGTGAGATAGTTTGTGTCCCTATGTGCATAGTTAAACGGAGGATAGAACTTAGGACGTGTTCAGTTCATGGAATAGCTACTTCATCATGGCGGAATGATTCACTTTTAATTAGTTGATTTTGAAGATAATGAATAGTCACTCGAAGAATAGCTAATCCATGATACATGGAATACATAGTCTTTTAGGGTAAACTTAAAAAACATGCTTTGTGGTTTAATCGTCTTATAAAAAAGTTCTTGTGGAATTTTTTTTCAAATGGGTGCATGTGGTTTCAAAAGTTCAAAAAAAAAAAACACATGGTTGTTTTTGAAAATTAGCTTTTTTATTAATGCTACAATTATTTTAATAAATTTAGTGTTTTAAAACTCCAAGCCTAGCTCCGCCTAGGCCCCGCCTAGGCGCTATTTTGAGGCTTGCCGCCCGACTTTTCATTCCTCGAGCGCTATCAAGCGCTGGACCGACACATTGCTGCCTAGGCACCGCCTAGTCCGATTTTTCCCCCAATTTTTAAGATATTGATACCTATAATAATTATAGTTCAATTTTTTCAATTCAAAAAAGGTAGCACGGTTGGTAAAACTAATGTCCAATAAAATATTCTCACCATATAATTTCCATTTTGAATCTCAAATCGAGAAATAGTACGTTATAAACCACAAAAATTAGTGAGGATATTTTTTTTAAGGAATTGATTTTAATGTTGATGTGTTTTTATGTAAAAATTAACTAAGACTTATATTTTCATATGCTAAACTATGTTTTTTGTAAAATATTATGTATTATAATTAATTTTTTAGTTGAATTTATACTTTTATCCATTAATAATTATAAAAAATAAAAAATTTACAAATCCGCCTAGGCGCCGCCCACGCCCCGCCCAGGCGTTCGAAGCCCCGGCCGCCCGACTAGCGCCTAGCGCTTTTTAAAACCTTGAATAAATTCAACATTCTTATATTTTAACTATAATATTTAAGAATTATATATAAAGATTCGAGTAAGTTTTGAAAAAAAATTTATTTTATTATAATTTTTTAAAGTTATGATCAATTTTAATAAAAAATTATATGTAGTTCTCAAAAAATTATAAAATTTATCACTCATTTGTATTGTATTTTATTAACTAAGTTGCAAAATATCACTTCAAAATGAACAAGATTACCCTTCAAGATGTGAATTAGAATTCTTTTTTTTGTTAACTTTTGAAACCACGTGTATCCTTTTGAAAAAAAAATCCACAAGGACATTTTACAAAACAGTCAAACCACATGACATGTTTTTTAGGTTTACCCAATCTTTTATTATAGTATTTATGATGGATCCAAAACAATTAGCTATTGTATTTGATATTCTTTCATTTATTTATATTCTATTTTTATAAATAATCATACCGCGAACCACATGTTAGGCCCAATAATAAGTTACGAGAAAAATAATAGCAGCAGAATAAAAAGACACAGATTTTTACTTGGAAACCCAAATAAATTAGGGAAAAACCACGGGACAAATTTCGAATAATTCTCCACTATAAAATAATGTAGGTACACCAAGAGATTACAAAATATAGACACTCAAGTGTTTCCCAAAACCTCACTATTTTCTCTCTTACCCAACTCTTAGGAACCATTTTCCTAAGTTTCTCTACACAGATAATACTCTTAATCTGTATTTTTCTCTTATTATTTTTCTACCTAAAATGAGGCAGAGTGCCTCTCAATTTATAGGAAAAATAATGCGTAAAAAACTCACCTAATTGCGCCTTCAATTACGCACCTATTTTCTTCCGTCAATCAACAAATAATTGTCACCTCCCTTTTTGTATTCTTCTGCTATTTTCTTTTCTTTTTTTTTTTAATTATTTCAGTGGGTCCCACAATGTAAAGGGACATCACTCAATAAATCTCCATCTGCCGACTATATTGTGGGACTCTCCATCCCGGTTGCTTTAACGCATTGGTCGAACTTTTCTTTTGGTACGACCTTCATTAGCATATCAGCATCATTGTTGTTGGTATGAATCTTCTGCAACTTGAACTCTTTTTCTTCAATGGCAAGTCTGAGTCAATGATACCTTACATCAATATGTTTCGTACGTGCATAGTACATAGTATTTTTGCTCAAGTCTAATGCACTTTGACTATCATAATAAACTACGTATTCTTCTTGTTGCACACCCAATTCGGTAAAGAATCGCTTTAACCAAAGCATTTCCTTTCCTGCTTCCGCTGCTGCAATGTACTCTACTTCGGTTGTTGATAACAAAACATATTTTTATAATCGTGACTGCCATGAAATAGCTCCCCCTGAGAATGTAAATAAATAACCCGATGTAGATTTTCTTTCATCAAGGTCACCAGCCATATCTGCATCTGTGTAACCAGCAAGTGCAGATTTTCCAACTCCAAAAGTCAAACATAACCTTGAAGTTCCTCTCAGGTATCTGAAGATCCATTTTACTGCTTCCCAATGTGTCTTCTGGGGATTTGATAGGAATCTACTCACAACTCCAACTGCATGAGCGATGTCTGGTCTTGTACACACCATTGTATACATCAAACTTTCGACCGCTGAAGAATATGGAACATTTGAAATATCTTCTCTATTTTTCTCTGTTGATGGGTAGGATTTCTTACTCAACTAGAAATGAGGGGCAAGTGGAGTGCTAACTGGTTTAGCATTCTTCATATTGAACCTTTCTAGTACCAGTTCAATATATTTTTCTTGCGATAACCACAGCCTGCAGGACCTCTGATCTCGGGTAATCTCCATTCTGAGAATTTGCCTTGCTGATCCCAAATCGTTCATGTCAAACGCCTTAGACAAATCACCCTTCAACTTACTAATCATTTTGGCATCTGGCCCAACGATTAGCACATCATCAACATATAAATGGAGAATGATAAATTTTCCATTAGGGAATTTCTGTACATATACACATGGATCAGCTTCTGTCCTCTTGTATCCTTGATTCACCATGAAAGAATCAAACTTTTTATACCATTGTCGCGGGGCTTGTTTTAACCCATACAAACTTTTCTTCAGGCCACAAACCATGTCCTCCTTTCCCTTGACCTTGAAACCTTCTGGTTGTTCCATATAAATTTCTTCTTCTAAATCCCCATGCAAGAACGCAGTCTTTACATCAAGCTGTTCTAACTCAAGGTTCAAGCTAGCTACAAGACCTAGCACAACTCGAATGGAACTCATTTTCACAACTGGTGAAAAAATCTCGTCAAAGTCGATACCTTTCTTTTGAGTAAAGCCTTTGACAACCAATCTAGCTTTGAATCTCACTAGGTTTCCATCATCTTTCTTCAGCTTGTACACCCATTTGTTCTTGAGTGTTCTCTTCCCTTTAGGAAGTTTCACCAGCTCGTACGTGTCATTCTTCTTCAAAGAATTCATCTCCTCCTACATGGCCTTCATCCAACAATCTTTATCTTTCCAAGATTGCACATCTTAGAAGCTTTCAGGCTCCCCTTCATTAGTGATTAAAATATAATCAGAACTAGAGTATTTTGTAGATAGTTGGCGTTCTCTGATTGACCTCCTTAATTGAGGTTCTTCTTCTGGTAGAATGGGGTTCTCTGGCTCCCCCCGCTCAATACCCTCTTCATTCGTATCTTCATCTACAATCGTATCTTGATCCCTCACAACTGGCTCTTCTTCTCTCTCTTATTCTGATTGATGCATTCTTCTCTCTATGCCATCATCTGATAGAATGCTCTTTGGTGTTATATCGATAACACCGTCACTTATAGATCTTTCAACGATGATATCATTCTTATGAAATACAACATCTCGGCTCCGCACAATTTTATTTTTTGCTGGATCCCATAATCTGTAGCCAAACTCTTCATCTCCATAACCTATAAAAGTGCAAGGAACTGATTTATCATCAAGTTTTAGCCTTTGCTCTTTAGGAACATGCATAAATGCCTTACAGCCAAATACCCTCAAGTGAGAGTATGAGATATTTCTACCTGTCCAGACCCTCTCTGGAATATCAAAATCCAAAGGTGCTGAAGGTAGTCGGTTGACAGCTTCTCCCCAAAATGACTTAGGTAAATTAGCCATTTTGAGCATGGATCTAACTCTTTCGACAATTGTACGATTCATTCATTCAGCAGTGCCATTGTGTTGAGGTGTACCAGGAACTGTCTTTTCATGCCTGATACCATGTTGACTACAGTAATCCTTGAACTCCTTGGAGATATACTCACCATCATTATCTATGTGCAAACACTTCAATGGTGCTCCAGTCTCCCTTTCCACCATTGCATGGAATTGTTGAAAGTACTTGAATACTTGATCCTTTGTGTGCAGCAAATAAATCCATGTCTTCCTTGAGAAATCATCAATGAAGGTAAGAAAGTATCTTCTTCCTCCAATGGATTCTGTATCCATGGAACCACAAACGTCAGAGTGTACCAACTCTAACTTATTATTCTCCTTCTAGAGCTTTTCTGAAATGAAACTCAATGTTGCTTCCCAAATAAACAGTGATCACACGGGTTAATTTTTTCTTTAGCTAATGGGATAAGGGACTTCTTAGCTAGTGTATTCAACCCTTTCTCACTAACATGCGCTAGTCGCCTATGCCATAAATTTGGTGAAGCATCATCTCTAACTGTATTCAGTTGACCCGCACATATTATTGCATGCGTTTTGTATAGCGAGCAACACAATCTTCCTTTCGCCACCACCAATGATCCTTTGGTGAGTTTCCAATTTTCATCACCTGTATGATTGTAATAACCTTCCTTGTCCAATACACTAATAGACAACAGGTTCAATCAAAAATCTGGAATGTGTCATAAATTTTTAAGTGTTAATGTGCATCCAATGCTTGTCTTCACACAGATATCGCCGATTCCCACCATTTGTGAGACACTATTATTTTCCATTCTAATAGTACCAAAATCGCCCGCTTTATATGTTGAGAAGTATTTCTTTTTTAGAACACAGTGATATGAGGCACCAGAATCCATAATCCACTCGATATCTGCATCTCCAACATGACAACAATCTGCATCATGAGATACTAAATCCACCTCTCCATCTTCTATTGTGATTGTAGCAGATGTATTTTTGTCATTATCATGACTTCGTTTTGCATTCTCTTGTTTAAAGAAACGACAGTTCCTTTTGAGATGACCCTACTTTCCACAATGGTAGCATGACCTCTTCTCCCGGGACTTGGATCTATCTTTCGATTTTCCATTCCCACGACCTCTACTCTTGGTTCGGCCCATATTCTCTGTGATAAGGGCTTGTGAACTAGTACTGGCAACGTCCCTTCTACTAAGCTCTTCATTAAGTAAACTATTCTTTACCATAGACATTGTTACCATACCATTTAGAGCTGAGTTACTCAATGATACGACAAGAGTATCCCAACTATCTGGTAGAGTTCCCATTAAAAGACATGCTTGCATCTCATCATCCAAGGACATACCGGTGACTGCTAACTCACTTATGAATCCTTCAAAGTCGTTTAGGTGTTGTGTGATTGATCGTCCCTCTGTCAGTTTCAAGTTCATGACTTTGCGAATCATGAACACTTTTCCTTGAGCATTTTTAGCCTCGTACATATCCTCTAGCTTCTTCCAGAGAACTTTGGGATCTGTTTCGTTCATCACGTGGTTGTACAGGCTAGCATCTTTCCATTGGCGTACTGTACCCAATGTCTGCTTCTTCAACTTTATCCACTACTGTTCTTTCATATCCTTCGGCTTTGTGTCATCACCCTCAATTGGATCATACAAATCTTTGCAATTGAGGTAGTCCTCCATTCTAGATTTCCACATTGAATAATCTGTATCCGTCAATTTGATCATTACACCATCATTCGCCATGTCAAAACTTTAAAAATGGTAAAATTTTACTATTCACGAATTTTATTATTCACATAAATAGTTATTGTATATGTGAATAGTACCATATACCCAAATAATACTTGTATATTGAAATAGTAATAGTATGCCTCCCGTCTTATACTTAAATAATAAATATATGAATACTATTCATAAAATGACCAAATATGAATAGTATTATTCAAGTTACTATTTTACTATTCACTCAAATTGCGTATCTGCGACGGTTTTTCGAACGGATTGCGCCACCTGGTTCGCCGTAATTTTCTCGTCGTCGTGGTATATTTATTTTTGAAAAAATATATCCACGGATTTCACTGATAAAATAACCTTAGGCTCTGATACCACTTCTTATGCCCAATAATAAGTTACGAGAAAAATAATAGCAGCAGAATAAAAAGACCAAGGATTTTTACGTAGAAACCCCAAATAAATTAGGGAAAAACCACGGGATAAACTCCGAATAATTCTCCGGTATAAAATAATAGTAGATACACCAAGAGATTATAAAAAAGTGGCATTCAAGTGTTTCCCAAAACCTCACTATTTTCTCTCTTACCCAACTCTTAGGAACCCTTTTCGTAAGTTTCTCTACATAGATAATACTCTTAATCTGTGTTTTTCTCTTATTATTTTTCTACTTGAAATGAGGCAGAGTGCCTCTCAATTTATAGGAAAAACAACGCGTAAAAAACTCACCTAATTACGCCTTCAATTGCGCACCTATTTTCTTCCGCCAATCAACAAATAATTGTCTCCTCCTTTTTTGTATTCTTCTTCTATTTTCTTTTCTTTTTTTTAATTATTTCAGTGGATCTCATAATACAAAAGGACACCACTCCATACTAAATGACACTTATCACGTAAAGCTACGTGGACTTAGTTTAAAATATTAAAGAAAAAAGCTATCTTGTGGTTCTATCAAGTAGCTACTTAAAAATACAAGCCTAATTATACACCCTGACCATACCTTTATAACTCCAAATACATGAATCGCAGGCACACTTTTAAGTGGACTTTGGTTAAAATATCAAATGCCTATGTAAATTGCATTTTAATCAATGTTTACTAACACTTTACCCTTTATTCTTCTCTTACAGGTTCTGATTATATTATTAAATTTGCAAGTTAGATGATGATGGTTAAGAACAAACCAGAATCATTAGAGGGGAATGGAGGCTGGTTAAAAAATCATTATTTATTATGTTCTTTATTTTATGGGGATAGAGTTGACTTTTCATATGCAGATTCCTGTGGGTCAGTTGGTGATGTGGGGTGAAATGAAAACCAACTGTGGACATGCCCTGCAACTTGAATGTTAGTCCGTTTCCTATCTTATTATTTTAATCATAATGTGTATATCATGGACATAATTAATGTTGTATTTCTTGAGTTTAAGTAACCATTTAACTCTTTAGGTGACTTGTGATAGTGATTTGGTTAGTGATCATCCAATTATCCTTTTGTTTTCATAGTATTAGCCTAAACCTAACAATGTTTTTTTTTCATATGGGTTGTACTGATATAAATTTTAAGAAAGTTATAAGACATTGGAGTTAACTTTTTTTTTAAAACTTATCTCATTGAAGCTTACAATAATAACGAAGGAAAACTTTATCCCACATCGCCCGAATCTGGATTCAAACCTGCGATCTCTAGGATCAAAACTTTAAGGCTCAACTACTAGACCAAACCAATGCCACAAGACATTGGAGTTAACTTAATTGATTAGAGTTCTTAAATAAAACCACGTATTTAAGAAATGAATATTGATCATAGCATTAACTGCTAAATCCATAAAAAGATCCAAGTGTTTTGTGTTAATTTTATATGAAAATTAAATATCTCTTTCAAAGAACATGCAAACGAGTGAAACTTTGTATATAGCAAAAAAAAAAAACTAAGTTGAGCAATTTCTATAAGTTTTGAACTTTAAAAAGACTTTTACCTTAGCTAGATTAGCAGAGTTAGATGGGAATAGAATGCGACTTGAAATGACAATAGATTCCAAGTTTGGTGAAAGTTCATCTTAAACATATAATTCAATTTTCATTTAGTGTTTCTGTTTCTTCTCGGTCTTTCTTTTGTATTTTTTTTTCATTTTTTTTCTTATTTTCTTTTTTTTAATAATATGAACGGGGAGTACCTAGTCTCCAATTTTTAAAAAAAATTATAATTCAATTTTCTATTTTCGTTTATTTGCGTGGATAATTTGATTTTTTTTAATATTTATAAATATCTACATTTAAATAATATTGTTCGGGGTTTAATAACAGTTAAGGCTCTTCATTCCTTCAATAAGTATAATTAGTACGATTCAAACTTTATTCTGCTTCAATTTATTCAGCCTGTTACAAACTGAGCTATATAAATAATTAGACTCTTGACATAAATTTGAGTTATCCCTTGTGCTATTTACAATTTTAGTATTCCAACCCAAAGTCAATTTCTCCTTAACAATACCTTATAAATGTGAATGTAAACCAATTGCCTTCTTGAACTTTATTATACAGGTATAAGTTAGTGCATTTAACGCCATGAAAAAGATCTGTTTTTTTCAATTAATTTAATTATTATTAGGTACACTTATTTACCAAACTAGACTAGTTATTTCTTCTAATAAAAAATTAAAGCTAGTTTATTGAAGGCATAAAGCCAAAATGTTTGCTTCACTTGCATTAGAAAATTTAATTTTCTGAGCGTATTTTTTATGATAACCACTTGTAATAAGAATTGTGTTCAAACAAAGAATTGCAAAAACCCGGGAAATAAGTGTTCTTATGTTGGAATATATTTTAATGTAATAGGAAAAATATTTATTTCCCAAAGAATAATTAATTATACACTGTTTATTTCAAAAAAGAGATCATAGTATGTTTTAAAACATTTTGATGTTTAAAATTGAACTTGTTCCGTTTTTTTAATAAAATCGGGGATAGTATTTGTTAACGTCTTACTTCTTCAAGTGCACCAACTCAACAATAGGTTAGTAGATAATGAAAATAAATTGTATGATTAGCTTTGAAGTCAAAACTAAAAATGAAAATATTTTTTTCTTTTATTGGAAGAGTTGTAAATTTGATGGCAACCATTTAATTCAAAATTTGAGTTGATAGGTGACATTCATCTTTATATTGTCTGACAATTAATATGCCATAATCATATTTCAAAGTTTTATTGAAAAACAATCCAAACCTACAATATTATTGAAACGAGTAGTGCGTTTGATTTGTCTGTTGTTAGTTACTCTTTTATTTTTGAAGTGATTAGTTATTATTAAATCAAATTCAATTTACAAATTATAATTACCATGTTACGAAGTTTTATACAGTATCAATAAAACTAACATACAATCCACCATCTTCAAATTGCAATGAAAAATTAAAGTAACCTTTAAATTTTATGGTTATTTTAGGTAATTATTACTTTATCTTTATTATTATTGATGAACGATGGGATGATTGATTCAATAATAATAATAATGAGCAAAGTAATAAACACGTGACTAAATATGTATCAAAACCGGGTTGATATAATGGGTGAGTAAAAAGGTATGGACTATGCCTATACAAAGGAAGTCAAATTTCTTCTATTATTAATCTGTCCCTCTATCTTTTACTAACTTAATTATTAGAGTATATTTCATTTGTTTTTGCAGGTTTTTCACGGAATAAACTTTAAAATCAATTATCAACTTTAGATAAAAGTCAGAGAAAAAGGAAAATTGGCTTTTAAAAAGTTACTAAACATCCGAAATAAATAAAAGCCATAAATTTATTCAAATATTTTTATCAAATTTATATATATATATATATATATATATATATATATATATATATATATATATATATATATATATATAATTAAGTTTTAAAAGACACTTTTACTCTTATATCTTTTACAAAAAATTATCCTTATACCTTTTACATATATAAATTATTAATTAATATTACTTACCATGAATAATAAATGATAAAATTAACTATAAACATTATTAATAATAAATAAATTATTAATTATTTTTTAATGAGTGAAATCAAAATAAAAAATTTATATATAAAAATAATAAAAATTATATTTTAGTTATATTCATAATAATCATAACAATACCAAAATATAAAATTAAAATAAAATTAAAATAATAATAATAACAACGATAATAATAATAAAACATTTAATAAAGAAAAAAGAGTCATGATAATTCTTAAATAGGATTATAATCAATAGAGTCATATTTTTTAAATTTTAATTTGTTGTTCATATTGTCTAATTGTTTGAAATTTTTTTTACAAGTTAGTTCTTATTTTTTTTACCAATGTGAATATTTGATATGTTATTGCCAACTTTTTCAATTATTTGTTGACATATAAGGGCTTTCTTTACTTTAATTGATTTTACCTTATATATGAGCAGATTTTATTGCCGTCTAAAATAATTATTATATTAGATATTTTTTCATAAATTTAAATCAATACTTCTTCAATCGAAATTTTAGGAAATTGATTTTCATATATTTCCTAAATAGGTTTGATTTAGAAAAATGATATTGATTAATGGCAATAACTATCTTTTATAAGGAAATAATTAATTAGGGTGAATTATAATTATTGTTATACACTAATAAATTATGGTTAATTTTCGCAATCAATATAAACATTTGTATCAAAACACATATAGTAAAAATGAAAGATTACATCAGTTTGATAAGCACGGAAGCTATCGAGATAAAAGTTTATACCTTAATATTTGTCGTTATGGATTCATACAGGTTCGTCTTTTTTTAACTGAATATAAAATATCTATTTTACATACTTGAAATATGAAATTAATCAATACAAAAATTATAAAATATAATTGTACTTTTAATTTAAATATACATTAATTTTAAACTTTTGTGCGTTACTTTAATTTTATAGAAATAAATGTATAACATCACGGCTTGATATGTTAAATAATACAGTCAATATCTACTTTAATAAAATAAAATATATACTATAAAATAAATTTTTTAAATTTAAATTTATTTATTATTTATATATTTATTATAAATGATCTACGATAGTATATTTAAATAACATAAAATTCCCAATTCCAGAGCAGTAATTGTAGTTCCAAAATGTGAAAGTAGGAATAAATCGCAATTGAAGCGGGCGTCGTTTCTCTAAATTCCCCACACGTGTCTCTCTTCTCCGATTGTACCATGTCTCATTTTCCGGACTATAACCAACCATTCATTCTCCTTCTCCACTGTTGAATTCCATTTTTTAGACACACCGATCAATTTCCGATTTATTCTCCTTGTTTTTCGAGCCATTTTGTGCTGTATTTCGCACCTTTTTTCATTTTTTCCCCAACACATTCGTTTGGCCACACGTTGGTGCTCTAAATTTGTCCCTCTCTTGCTCCTTCCCCTTTTCTCTCTTTCTCCTAACCAATTCATTCTCTGTTTGTGTAAATTTTAGCGGTTTATGTTCTTGTTTTTGTGAGTCACAGCGTTGGTAGTTTTTTTGATTGAATTTTGTAAGATTGATCTGTGTTTGTTTGGTGGACCAACATGACTGCCGGTGGTGGTACTGCTCAGTTGATCTCCGTTCATCCTGATGAAATCAAGTTCCCTTGTAAGCCTTCTCTCTCTCTTTCTCTGCACCTCTTGTAATTGTTTATTGATCTTACACATTGGACACATTTCAGATTTTGTGCTTATTATACTCTTACGATTCTGGCCGTAGGGATGAGTTTAAATTACTCTAAACTGTGCGATTTTGAATATACCTTCATGTTCGTTTTGAAAGTTATTTTTTCTGAATTTTGGGGCATGCATCTTATTTTGATCCAATGTTTATGTTCATAGACTGAATATACTTTCTATTCTTAATAGTTGATCCAATGCTTATTGTCCTGTTTCCAGAGTTTCATATTGATCCTGTACTATGAGTCTATGAGTTATAGATAACTGAGTTGTGACAGTTGTCCAACCACTGAAGCAGAAAGAAATGAGTATATATTCTAAAAATGGTGTATTTGTTGGCTAACGATATTCTTTTGAAGGCGTGTCTGAACTAGGTGTGAATTGGAATTTTGTTTATACCATTGATTCCATCATTCCAGTTATGATGTAACCGTATTGCATTTATTAAATCTCGAACAAATTAGAGATAGTCATGATTGTTAGAGTGAAGAACTTAGAATTTCGAGGAGATAACTCATGGAGCTGTTCAAGTCAGATAAATGAACCCACATCTTAGCTGGATCTGGTCAAATAGTCCTGCTTGGCAATCCAAAAGCTTATTAATGGAGGAATTGTATGGTCCACATTTATTCACTTAAGTGGAGGAACTGTTTTGGTCACAGTTGAAGGTGCATGAGAACTGTAGAACTAATTTGTTTGTTTCTGGAAGTATGAAGCTTAAATGTGTACTGCCTAGAGTATGGTCACTTCTGGATGTAACTAAATATGAATATACAATATTCTTAAAAAGTAAAGTCCAGCTTATATTAGTCAAATGTATGGGCTGGTTGCTGTTTTTTGTGCTTAAAATTTCTGTCACATGAACAGTTGAGCTGGAAAGGCAAAGTTTTTGTGACCTCAAAGTTGTGAACAATACCGAGAGTCATGTTGCTTTTAAGGTATGTCTATGCTGGCAAGCAGTTGCGTATAAATTCGTTCTCAATGAGTATAAAATTAAGCAAGCCATTATGGAACTACTGCCTAATTTTACAGGTTAAAACCACTTCGCCCAAGAAGTACTTTGTACGACCAAACACTGGTGTTATACAGCCTTGGGACTCATCTGTCATTAGAGGTGCCACTTTCTAATATTTCACAATTTTCTGTACGATATTATTGAATCTCTTTATTATAAATTAAAGATTTTATGCCCATAAGAAGGCCATCTTTCAATGGCATCGAAATTTGAAAAGACAGATATTGTTGTGTTCTCGTACAATACTTCGGTGCTTTTACTTCTGATAATTACCTTTGTTGTCTGAAAAATGTAATTTAGTGAAGTAATTTGTGCATTTTCAGTTACTCTTCAAGCCCAACATGAATATCCTCCTGACATGCAATGCAAAGACAAGTTTCTCTTACAGAGTACAGTTGTACCTCCTCATCCTGATACCGATGAACTTCCACCAGATACTGTAAGAATGCTAACTTGGTGAAGAAAATTCTTTGTTTGACTATTAATTAGAGATGACATCATTATATCGAAAATAATATATGGATTTTTTATACTAGTTTAATAAAGATGTTGCTGGGAAAGTAGTAGAGGAGTGCAAGCTTAGAGTTGTATATCTTTCTGCATCAGCTCAAGGAAACTCTGAAGATGAGGCAATAAAGAATTCTTCTCGGAGTCCCGAAACTAACTCTGTGAGTTCATTATCTTTTTCATGGACGAAAATTATTGCTTCATAATTCCATTTTATCATTAGACGCAGATTTTACATTGTACAATAAGATGCCATGTATAATTTGGTTTATGAGACCATTTTGCTAGTTTCATCTGTTGAGTTCCTTCACAAGCATATTTTAGGATTTATTAATTGCTCTTTTAGCATATATCATGAATATTTCATCTGCGTGTTCGATCAGGCTTTACAGCGCCTGAAAGATGAAAGGGACGCAGCGTTGAGACAGACACAACAATTGCAACGTGATCTGGTCAGTTACTGCAATCTTTAGTTGTTGAATTTTTGTCAATATTTAGAAATTTAAATCTAATTTAGTCATAGATAAAGGTTTGTGGAAGTCTATTTTCCATTTTGTTTATTTTAACCACCCGCCATTGCACCATTTTCAACAGCCTTGTAGTATAAAATTACTTGCATCAACATTTGAAAAGCATAAAGTCCATGTTTGACTATATATTATGATGTTGACAATTCTGCCTAAATTAAGAATATTGATAAAGATTCATTGGTTGATTTAATAGACAAGGCTTGCATTTTTTTCATTTTTTTTGTCAATAAGGACAAAGGTTTGTAATAGTTCATTGGTCTACTTTTAATATAATCTCGAACTTCCGAATTGGCAGTAACAGAATATTAACAAATTTTAATGTCAATTTCTTTCAAAAATGGAAGAGAAGAATCATTATGTGAAGCCAAACAGTTACAGAACATTAATTTGTATAAATCTGATAGGCCCATATGTTTTCCATTAGTACAAATTCTCTTACAGTTGGTTCCATCCTGCAGGACATGATGAAGAGACGAAAATTTAGGAAAAGCGATCCAGGGTTCTCGCTGACATTTGCATTTGTTGTGGGACTTATCGGCATAATGGTGGGGTTCATCTTAAACTTCTCATTATCTTCACCAGCTCCAGTTACAGAATGAATGGCGAAAACCGGAAAAAGCTAAGCTCATGAGACAAACTTGGTTGTCTGTTCTATTGTACAAGTTGTGGTTGGCCGAAATGGGGATTTTATACTCTTTTGTTTCTCCTGTACATTGATTGCTGCAATTATTGGTTTGAACATATATATTATTTATTTTAATCATATGTTATCGTTAGTTACGTATATTTTCATCCCATTTGAATGTTTCTGTTAATTTGTCTTTGTTGAAATTTCTGAAATATTGTTAATGGTTGCCGAATTTTGTGCTTGAAGATTATTATCATTCAGAGAGGATAATAAATGTGGGGATGGCTTTTCGAGCTAATATAACTCTTATCCTCGGGTAGACTAGAGAACATATAACAAGAAACTGACGTATTTCTATCCAATTGTACCAAGGTGCATTATGATATAAAAATTTGCTGAAAAGGTTTGAGTTCGAATATTCATTTTTCTTACAAAAGCCGGCTCAACGTGTATTGATTTGAATTTTATATTTAATTTACTGAGCTTTTACAATTTTTTTATTTTTTATTAAATTATTCAAATAAAAAATATAATTATACGTGAGATTTATATATATTTGTATAAAATTGGCATTTTTTTACTTTTTTTTAGTTTATCCAAAACTTTATAAGAAAAACTATTTATAGACCTTGGGTTATGCTTTGCAATGACCTCTTAGGCCCGATCCAAGCTTGAAAATTTAAAATGTGAGCCTGTTTGGGCTTGAGTTTGATGTTTTTAGTTAAAAGCCATATGAGGTCCGGTCCGTCCGTCTAACATGTGGTACTTATACATGTTGGTAGAGCGAGTCATACCTCATCGAATTTTTTACTTATAGCATTAGCTCAGACTGATCCACACTTTTAGAATTTCGTGTTTGAGTTGTGCTCGAGCGGACTTATGAAGTTATTTCCGAGTTCGACCTAGAACCTATAAATAATTTTTTTCATAAAGTTTTGGATGAACGACATTTTTTTTGACAAAATCCATGAACTAAATACTTATTTTTTTTCTCAAAATAACTAATTTAAATTCACAGACCGAAAATTATTTTCATATAGCTTTATAATACATATAAGAAAAAATATAGAAGTGTTAAAAATATAATAAATATATACAGAATATCAATATAAGAATACAAATATAAGAGTAGTGTGTGAGAAATTTAAGATAAAATTGTCTCTTTTCATTCTTAAAATGAAGAACATAATACCTCAATTTATAGTCATTTAGGAGAGAATGAAAAGACATAGGTTATAGGATTTATTAGGTTTAATTAGTCATCCAATTAATATAAATATAAATATTATTTTTATTACAATTTCACTTTGAATGATTATGCAATATGAATATGCCTCATTAAAACCTTGCTAAGAATAATCCAGTGGGACAAAAACTTAGCGAAGGAAAAAAAAACAATATTCATATTGAATTCTACTTCCCCTCAAATGTTCAATCGTCAAGACATATCATTGAACTGATGCATTTCAATATTATGCACATATCTTGAAAATAAAAGGAGAAAGTGACTTAGTGAAAATATCTCTCGGATTGTCACTTGGTCTAACTTTGTAGATGTCAACTTGATTTTTTTTCATGGGATCATGAGTATGAAAGAATTCAGTTGAAATATATATGCTTAATCTATCTCCTTTAATGTAGAATTCCTTCAATTAAGCAGTACGGTTGATATTATCTTCAAAAATTATCATCAAGTCTCGTCTTTAGCTATTGATGTACCATTTGAGTTCAAACTGTCATAATCCATGTATAGATCGTTGTATCTTAATTGAACAATATTTTCACTTACAGCACTTTTCCTCCGCCACAGAAGAATGTCTCAATGTAATATAAATGTAAAAATAAACAAATGTAAATATAGGAAAAAAGATATTGACAAAATAGGTAGTATGAAATTTTCTTCTACTTGAATTGCATCTTAATTTCCAATTTGTCAATCACTTTCGACATTTCTCGAACATTTTATAGTTCATGATCCATGATCACATTCTCAATATTTGTTGCCACATATATAGGCAAAATATGGTATACAACTATTATATCATTATTCGATCTTTTACTTGTATATTATAATTTATTTCAATTTCCTCATTTTTAACAACTTCGGGTTTGCACTTTGGATGCTAATACTTCTCCAAGAAGTGTATTTATATTAGTACACTTATACTTAATGAGATTATATTTATTGTTGATAATTTTTTATTTCTGTAGGATTATTATCATTTAAACCAATTGGTCATCCACGCTTCAAGCGTGTTATAGCGATATTTTAATTGATTCTTTAGAAATTTTTATACGAATTGACTTAGGATCCATAAAAATTAAAGATGAAGCATTCCATAAATTTTTCTTTTCCAAAAGTGTCTTTCTACATTCTTTCCCTAATTTTGGAAAAATGCTTTCTTCAAAATTACAATCTACAAATCTTGCAGTAGTCATATTGTTTTTAAATGCTCGAGATACTTAATTACTGATGGAGATTCACATCCAATAAAATTTTATAATCTCCTTTAAGGACCCATTTTGATCTGTCTTAATGAGGTCATAGGCACATAAATTGCATAACCATAAAACTCTTAAATGAGAAGATTTGGATCATAACCATAGCTAATTATAGGGGAAATAACAAAATAACTTATTGGTCATATAAAAATAATTGCTCGCAATATTACATATCTCCACACTTATATTCAAATTTGTTAAATGGTTTTACCCTACCATTTTGAGTATGAACATATACTACATGATGTTCAACTTTAATCTTAATTAATTTACAAAAACATACATGTGATCATTTAGTTAAACATCAGCTTCAGATTCTTGTACTTCTTCAGGAAGTGACTGCAAAACTAAATGGTTTAATCATGGATGAATTGGTCCATATATATCACAATGTATGCGTTTAAGTGTTAGAGATTCAATTATGACCTTACTTCTGAAAGGTTAGGTTTATCATCAAATAGGCATGTAAATATGTTTGTACCATCAGGACATTCTAATGTATTCACTCATATATTTAATATAATATTTAATTCGAGAATATTTTTAACTTTTAATAATCTTTTGTGAGGAATAGAGAGAAATAATGTATTAATCATAATTATCTTTGTCCCATTTGAAATACTCATATTGGCTCTTTTAGTCCATTTAACTTTTTTCCTTTAATACATTATCAATACTTACTCATTTTGGAACATTCAACAAGTTTTCTCTCTTGGTACATTATGTTGGCTATTCTGGAGCATTTAAAATTTATTTCCCCTTATTACATTAATATTGGCTCTTCTGAAGCGCTCATCAATTTTCATGCTTATGCAATATCATGGTAACATTTTCATTCATTTTCGTATATAAATTTATGTCATTCTATGAACTTCTATTTTATAGTTAAACTGGCCAGAAAATATATGTATCATGAAGATATTTTTTTATTACTTCACGCACATTTTCAATAATATTCATTTATGCGAATATTTTAAAACTCAACCAACATATGTGAGAAGTTGGGGAATATAATGCATTATTCATAATAATCATCCCATTGGTAGATTAATATTCGGTCTTCCGGACCATTCAATAACTTGTTTATCCCCTTAACATATAATATTAGCTTTTTGGGAGCATTCAACAGTTTTTTTGTTTCTTAAGTACCTTAATACTACCTCTTCTAGAGCATTGAACTAATTTTTATCCCCTTGGTGCAGTAATTCTGGCTCATTTGGAGCATTTACAAAATGTGTTTTCCCTGAAAACAATATTGGGTAACATTTTATTTCATATCATCAAAGTATTATATATTGACTCTTCTAGAGCCTTTTTACAATTGCTTCACTAGCCATGACGTCAATCAATATCGGAAAGAATTCATTTCCTTTTATCAAAATATTTCAATTCAATTTTCACTTTTGGTGGTTATTGGGTCTTAATTTTACTTTTCCACTTCTGGTGGAAATTATACATCATTTTTACTTTTCCACTTCATGGAAAAAATTATTCATCAATTTTAATTTCACTTTAGATAAATTTCTTATCAATTTTAATTTTCACTTCGGGTGAAATTGTTCATCGATTTTACAATACCACTTTGTGTGGAGATTATTTAACAAATTTATCCTTCCACTTCGCGTGGAAATTATTCCCAATTTTATTTTTCCACTTCTAGTGAAAACTATTCATAATTTACTTTCTCCACTTCATGTGGAATATATTGATTAATTTAAAATTTTCACTTCGGGTGAAAATAATTTATCGATTTGATTTTTCTCACTTTGGTTGAAAAATTCATCAATCTTATTTCACTTCGGGTGGAAAATACTAGCATGTTCATATGCATTCCAAATTGCAAAATATATTTTCTTTAAAACTTTTACAAAAGATCTACAGGATCTTCAATAGTCAATTATTTGATTATAATAACTTTTATTTTATAACTTAAATATAATCATGTACACAATCAAAATAAAAAACTAATTAAACACCACCTACATTGCCTTATAAATAAATAAATAAATATAATTATGTAAATAATAAAAATAAATAAACTCTAATCACTTTGTACTGTAGTCCTACTATCTACTAAACACACGTCTTCGATGTTCAAATTGTTCATTCAGGGAATTTCAAAGAACTAATAGATTTTTCAAAGTGAGATACTCGACTTTTCAACTCTTCATGTAAATGATGCCAAAGAAAAAGCTTTGCTTTTGAGCGATTCTACAAGGATGCTTCATTTCCTTCTTTAATAGAATCTTCACGATTCATGACATTCAAATAAATTTCAGCATCAAGTACTCATAACAATTAATTTGTCATATTTTATGGAACATTTTTTATTTAGAGTGCTGCTACAGGAGCACAAGCTGCTACAGGAGTATATTATATTTCATAAAGCCTCATATATACATGTATAACTTTATTTCCGCTTGAAATGAGCTTTTAATCAATACTTCCACGTAGTCATAAATTTGTTTTCAAAGATCTTCGGGATCTTTTATAGTCTAATAAATATTCTTCGAGAATATACAAATTAAATTTATTTGTTATAGCCTTTAGGGATATATTTACATACATATATATATATATATATATATATATATATATATATATATATATATATATATATATATATAATTCTTCCGAAATAAAAATAAAAATAATTTATTTATTTCCTTCAAGGATATAATTACCTATACCGTTCCGGAATAAAAAAAAAATTATTTATTTATATCCTTCAAGGATATAATTTCATAAAAATTCTTCAGGAATATATAAAAAATATATATATACTTCAGTATCTAAATCAAGTATGTACTTTTTAATATTAATTGAATAAATTTCAATATCCAACACTCATGAAAGATAATTTCTTGGTAACATCAATAGTTACAAACTCAATATTTGCAAAATTTAACATATATATAATAATAACAAAGGTATACCACAAAATATAGTCTTACCCCTTCTGCCTGATACGAAATTACCTTTGAGAAAATTTCTCAGCGATCCAACGGTGAAAAAGATAGAAACGGATGTTAGAAACCTTCTGACCAAATTTTAAGACGATCCAACGGTTAGCATTCCGGTAATAATGAAAAAGTCCAACTAGGCAGATTTATCGAAAGACAAAAAAAAATTCTATGCAATTCATCGCTAAACGAAACATCATTTATCATTTAAATAAATTTTATCAACAAAAATATTTGAAAGAACGAATACAATAATTATCTAGAAATAATGATAATAAAAAAAAAACAAGAATAATAACATTTGAGATAAAATTAAAACTTTCCCATCCATTGAATTCTTGACATCTTTGTGATACCCATCACTTCAATGAATAATGCCGAAGAGCAAACGTGTTATAAATAAAATGAATATATAAAGAATATCAATATAAGAACACAGATACAAGAGTAGAGTATGAGAAATGTAAGATAGAATTATCTCTTTTTATTATTAAAATGAAGAACATAAGACCTCAATTTATAGTCATTTAGGAGAGAATGAAGAAACATAGGTTATAAAATTTATTAGGCTTGATCTAATTAATATAAATATAAATATTATATTTATAACAAGAAGTATTTTCTTTTTACAAAAAATTCAAGTTTGGACACCAAATTAAGGGAGTGAAAATGGCGGGAGATTCTCACGTGCCAAATCTCAAACCCTGAAAAGAGCACGTATCCGCGGCTCTTCCTCCTTGTCTCCATTTCTGCAAATCTTCTACATCCTTCTTCACGCCCTAACCTTCCCTCCTCCACCATCCTAATGCCAACTCACCCGCCGGAAAATCAGCTGGCGACGGTCAACCCAATCACCGAGGTCACCTCCAATCTTGATTTGAATTCGAACTCGCAGTTAAATAAAGCATGGCATCTCCTATCTCTCCTCCTCTCACTCGGCCATCCAGCTTCTCCTTTCGACCTTGCAATTCGCTGCACTCTTTTCCGTGCCACACCAGATCTAATCCGATTTCTCTGCTCTCTTCCTAATTCACCTGTCGCCTTAACTACCAGCGACGATGATGTCAGCTTTGTCACCATTTCTCCCCGGGGATTTGTTGCTTTTCAACAATTTCTCTCCAACTTCAACTTGATTGATGCTTTTTTGGCTGGATTTGGAGCTGCAGTGCAGGGGCCAGGGATCTCATTTCCGGGAGGTATGAGCGTGTATTTCAGGAGGAAGAAGAGAAGGCGGATCCAGCCAGATATCGTAGAATGTAAGAACATAGTTGTCGAGTTTTATTTTGTAGTGCTTTTAATTGCGCAGTTAGTGATTCTAATTTTGGCTTATCTATTACGTTACAGTGGATAACGAGTATCTATCGATTTCTCCTCTTTCGAAAAGAATGCGAAATGATTGTGCCAAGGTATTCTTCAATTCTGCAACTGATTCGGATTTTGATTTATGCTTCATATTTTTTTCATCACTAAGGGTTCAATTTTAGGAATTTAATGCTTTCCATTGATTGAGCAAGAACGCATTAGATTTGAATTAGTGTTGACTGATCTATTTGACTGTCATTATACAGCTACAATGTAACTCATTAGGAATTTATTAGTAGGGACACTATTTTCTTATATATGTGTGTATGTTTTGAGACATTTGTGAAGGTACACGCTTTATACTGATTAAATTGTGAAAGTAATATGCATTAAGTGCAAAATAGTATCCCATTTTGAGAAATTCAGGGTATAGGTGCAGGTGAATTTTCATCTCACTGAAGGTATCAGCATGAGTATTAATCTCAAGTCTATTAACGCGATTAACATGATTTTGCAGTCTAATGCACTAATCGAAGCCTCAGCCAGTGAGCTGATTAGAAATCCAAAGAATGGAAAACGAGTTGAAGATGAAGTTAACAAAAATATGATTGTGGAATGGACAGAAAACAATCAAATCACTTTATCTGAGCTTGGTGAAGAATCTACTCTTCCTACAGTTATACCAGACACGGATGATGCAAGTGAAGAAGCTAAAGTATACCAGAAAGATCTTCAGAGTACAATGGTAATTGAAGCTACTTTATGCAAGGAAGATTCTAAGCAGGCCAATATATTAACACTGAGGTGTGCAAGTGCTACTGATGCTTGCAATGCTGAAGTTGATTATCCTATGCAAACCGTAGGAATTCAATGCATGGAAGAGGAGCTGTTAATGGATAATGGTATTTCGAAAAAGGAAGCAGAGAACAACTGTTTACAGCTAATTGATTTTACACTTTCAGATATGCCAAGAGAATGTGACTTTAAAAAGATGAATGAGTTGACACCACTAGCTGAAGAGCAAGAAACTTGTCATGCTAAGAACAAAACAATCACTCCATCAATCAGGCTTTCCAGAACTCAGAAGCATTTGTCGAGACCCTCTGCCAAGATGAAGCTCACTTTTGGGGATGCAACAAGTTCAAAAAATGAAGCTTTTCGTCAATATTTAGATGGAAGTAAGGCGGTAAGCACACAAAAAGATAACCGGCCAGTTAAAAGAAATATCATACCAGTTGGAGTGGCAGAAATTCCAAAGCCCAACAACGATAACATGGAAATAACAAATGGCAGAAATGACCTCGCTCCAGTTTCTCCCATTGTAAGCTTCACCTCGATTATATCTGCTCACATACTTCCTTGTGAAGCTCCTTCACTTGTTATAACTAGTGGTCTTATTCTTTAATTTTCATTTAATGCTATCCAATGATCTCTACTTTGTAGGATCAAGTGGAAACCAAGGCCCTGCCATGCTTTGAGTCTTATGTTGTAGAAGAGGAAGAAGGATCTGGTATGAAAGCTTTTGTTTTGCCTTTTCTTATTACATTGTTCCCAGCTCCCACCAATATACGATTATATGTTATAAATATCCATTGACAGCTAAGCCACTCTTGCAGGTGGTTATGGCACCGTTTACAGGGCTAGGAGGAAAACTGATGGGGAAGCAGTTGCTATCAAATGTATGTAAAATAACCCAAATAAATAGTTTTCTTTGTTATGCTTGTGTTATCATTTTTTCATCATGAGTTCATAATCAAGTTTTGTCCGGTTTTCTGCAATTACAGACTAAGTCATATATCTCATTCGTTTTCATCATTGTGGATTGTGCTATCTTAAGAAAATTCTGTAACTTCCTCCCGTTATAATAAGTCCTCTATAAAAAGATAGACGTCAAAATCTATAAAAGTTTTCACTTATTATTACTAAGTTTCAAAATTTATTTCTCAAATTGGAACCAACTTCGAAAAACTAAATATTGCTGAGAGTGCATTTTAAAGATATTCTTCTTTCTTTATATGTGATGATTGGCATGCAGTATCCATTACTCGTCAATGCTGCATAGTACTTCCTTGATGTCAATTTGAACTGTTTTGCTCCACAGGTCCTCATGCAAATGCTCATAGGCATCATGTTGTCAATGAGCTACGGATGTTGGAGCGCTTTGGGTGAGATCTTAAGAAAGATAAAGTCACATTAGGAAATTGATTAGCTTTGATTTAAAATATGTTTAACGTGCAAGTTAACTTGATAATTCAGGGGCAAAAACTTTGTAATAAAGTATGAAGGCTCTCTAAAGAATGGCAGTTCTGACTGCTTTGTTCTGGAACATGTTGAGCATGATAGACCAGAGGTAATCCTCAGAATCTCATATCGTTAGCACTTTGCACTATTTGTTCAACTGTTGATTTTGGTTCCTTCTATTTTTCAGGTGTTGAAGAGGGAAATAAATATCTTTGAGCTACGTTGGTATGGTTATTGCATGTTCAAAGCCCTTGCCAGTCTTCACAAACAGGTAAGAATAACATCTGTATTTATAATATGTTGATTTGCATGTTATGTGAAGGGTCAAAGAATCTTGACTTTCATTCTCATGTTGTCAGGGAATAGTCCACAGAGATGTAAAACCTGGCAATTTTCTTTTCTCTCGCAATGGCAATAAAGGCTATTTGATTGATTTTAATCTAGCCATGGTTAGTAATTTCGTCCATGTAAACTTTTGTCCCCATTGAACTTTGTTCCTCCTATCTCATTTTTAGTTATCACTGAATGTCATTAATCTCAATTTAATTTTCTTTGCTAGGATCTCAACCAAAAGTATGCAACAATTAGTAAGTCCCTATCACTAGTTTAACAAGCTATTGAACACTGTTCAAAAGATTTTATTTTGATACCTGTTAGTTTACTTTGCCTGCTTATGCTCCTGAGCATAATCTGTGGCTGAAGTTGTTATGGCCATGATATAATATTATTAGAAATTTGATGGAATTTTCTTCCTTACTTTTGCAGACAAGTCAAAGGTTAGGAACGATGCAAGCATTAGTCATGTAACCGTTTCCAACTCCAAATATGTCCCTTCTACTAGAATTAGGAAGACTCTGGGTCCCACATCCTTCAATGCAATTAATCAAGAATCAACAATAGGCTTGAAGGCAACGATAGAAGTCAAGAACCAAGGGAAGAAAGCAGTAAATAGGACAAAGACCCAAAATGGATTGAATGGTTGGAACATCAGGAAAAGTCAAGGACCAGATGGCTCTGGCATAACTTCAGCAAAAGATGTGACAACCCATTCTGCTGAAAGGCTCAGACAGCCTTTACCATGCCAAGGCAGGAAAGAACTTATAAACTATTTGCAGGAAGCAATGCATGGTCCAAATTATGAAGCATCGAGTGTTCCAGCTAATATCAGAAAGAGGGTTGCTGCCCCACAGAGAAAAGTGGATGAAAGACGTATTTATCTTACTCCAATGCCTTTGCACTCTACTGGAAATGGCACTCCTGGTGCCTGCTTAATTAGGAACAAAGGTTTGTTTCTTAACAGTTGGCTATTTGTTTTTTTTCATAAAAACTTATTCAAGTCTATTCATTGTCCTTTTCTCTATCAGATGGAATGCACAAGAAAGAAGGTCCATGTGTTGGAACCAAAGGTTTCCGAGCTCCAGAGGTGAGAATGCGAGAAATACCTACTAGGCCCTGTTCTTTTCAACTTATTTTCTGTTCAGTTCAGTTCAGTACTAATCAGTTCAGTTCAGTACCATTCAGTTCAGTTTCAGTATTCAGTATTCAGTTTCAGTATTCAGTATCCAGCATTCAGTATTCAGAATTCAATATTAAGTTTCAGTTTATGCATTATATCAATATTATTAATGTATATTATTATTCATAAATATTAAAAGCAATGCATATTAATGATAATATCATTTCAATTTCAATTTTAGTTCATTTCTATTTATACATTATATAAATATTATTAATTAATATCAGTAATCACAAATAACAATAAAGAAAAAGAAATTAATAATAATATTTTTAAAATTATTAATTATTATTTCTACCATAAATAATTTTGTAAGAAAAATAAATAAAAAAATAAAAGTAATAATGTTTTATAAATATTAATAATAATTAAAATAATAAGGTAATATTCATAACAATAATTACAATAAATAATAATAATAATAATTTATAATGGTATATTTAATTATTATTATTATATGTAACAATTAATAAATTTTATTAGAATGTATAGTATTATTTAAAGTGTTATTAATTATTATGTATTTTAATATTTTTAAAATATTATTTATATTATTAATTATAATTCAGTTTCAGTACCATTCAGTTCAGTTCAGTACCAATCAGTTCAGTTCAGTACACTTACTTATCAATTGAAAAGAACATGGCCTTAGTTAGTTACTTTATTTGAGATATCAGGAATCACTGCTCATTAACTTTTCTCATGAATGTATATAATTAAAAATGCCAGCTGGTTTCAAAGTCAGTAGAATAATTGCCAAAAATCTGAATTATGCATGTTATGATGTTGTGCTATAGTTGATATGTGATCGTAGGCTGTCTACTTGATATCCATTCTATCAAATAATTTTGTTTTATGCTGTTGAAAAATCTACATAAAACTGGATACAATTATTTCTAAAGATGAAGTTACATTTTCTGATAGGTAGGTAAGATCTGATCTTTGTTTATCTTAAACATCAAATGAAATTGTGTATTATTTACCATGATCAATACAATCACAGTAATGAACTTTATGGAAATAACATGTTGATTATTTTATCCAGGTGTTATTAAGATCTCCCCATCAAGGACCCAAGGTTGATATTTGGTCAGCTGGGGTTACCTTACTTTACCTTATGATTGGAAGAACGCCGTTTTACGGGGATCCTGAACAGTGAGATTTTTAATTCCTAGTCCAAAACCTTTTCGTATATTACCTCGTTATATTTTATCAGCACAAAACGTTGATATTGCCAACCAAATTGTTGCTGCTATCAGGAATATAAAAGATATCGCAAAGCTAAGGGGCAGTGAAGATCTATGGGAAGTTTCAAAGCTACATGATCGAGAAGCCTCATTCCCACCGGTATTTATACTTAAATAGTGACGTTCCTGCCCTACAATTATCAAAATTTGACTTACCAGTGTTTAAAAGCTTCATTTTGATGCAGGAGTTGTATAAAACTGAATTCTTACCATCAGTAAAGCTATCTGAATGGTGCAAAATGAACTCAAAGAGACGTGATTTCACTGACCTCATCCCAAGGTCACTCATGGACCTTGTGGACAAGTGCCTGACTGTGAACCCAAGATTAAGGATCAGTGCGGAGGATGCATTAAAGCACGAGTTCTTTGGTCCATGCCATGAGGACTTAAGAAAGCAAAGGCTCCTCAGGCAGGGTTCCATCGTAAATTCCGGTGCAAATCCTCCATTACATGGAAAAGCGGTTGAAAACGGCATACCCATTAATCAAGTGGCATGATCACAGAAAGTGACAGTACTCTCTTTTCGACTTCACTGATTTTTATTTGACCTTTAATTTGTAGCTTTAAATATGTACTTGATTCTACTGTCTGTAAATATGCTCTGGAAAGATTTCTAGAGCTGTGTGTCTCTATGGGTGAAGAGAAACACATATAACTGTAAAAAATTTGCCTTGTCAATGTCAACGACAGTGGGAGTAAATATCCTTGGTTTGGTGAACTATGATATAAGTTTGGGCTACTTGGTAAATTTCTTTCTAGTAAATCTGTACAGGTGTGCGAGTGCTCAAATCCGTTCACTGTTGTGCTAGTGATAAGACTGCTTTTAAATCTCCCTAGTTCCTAGCAATGATTAGTTGATACATCCCAATGGCTTTAAGATAATTCTCTTAACAACTAGTTTTTCTTTGGATTGAGGTTTTATTGGCTTTTACGATTTAAATAGCTATCAAGTTTAGACATTAATTTAGTCGTTAAATTTGGTTTGTACACTATATGATCACAGTATCCCTGACCCATAATAACATGTGTCAGCATTTAATTGTTGAGTTTTTTTTACATGTGTCTTAGTGCTTGCATGTTTCATTTTGGACATCTAGCCAAATGCCAAGTTCTTATACTGACTTAATTTATACTTAACTTGATTAATGAAATAATTTGAGGGGTAAAATTGACAAATTATCAGTTTTTAAATGTTATGGAATATAAATATTTAGATGTGATATGATCTTAACAGAGTGATTAGACAAATGGAAGATTTACGTCCAATAATGTCGGATGATTTATCTTTTAATTTACTGTATGAAAAATGAATAAGATGAAAAATATATTATTTTTGTTGTTTTATAATCGTTTACATCAAGTATATATAATATATAATACATATAAGAAAAAGAAATAAACCAATTAATTACAAATTATTTTCATAATCAATATTAATCATATTATTCTTTATTTAGACTAATAAAAAATAATTTAATATAGAAAAATATAATATAGGAAAAATCTACTTGATAATACCCGGCTAAACTTGGTGTCATAATGTCACAATGGCTAACTCCTTGACATATGGCCAAATTCTATGGGCAGTTTTATCAAATAATTAATGACTAAATTGGTTATATATGTAAGAAAATTATAATAATAATAAGAGAAGGTATAGAGAGAATTTAAGAGAAATTTTTATTTCTTATTTCTAAGATATATCAAATGAAGAAATTGAATTCTATTTATAGAGAAATCCAAAGTAAAAATGATAAATAAGTAAGAAACATATTACATCAAATAATAATGACATGTCGAAAAGTAGAAAACATATCATATCAAATATTAATGACGTGGGCCCTGATACATCAATAATTTAACACTCTCCCTTTGATGTATCATCTGCCGCGAATGAGATACTGTCTCGTTAAAAATCTTATTAAGGAAAAACCCCGTGGGATAAAAACCTCAGTTAAGGGAAAAAGAGTACAGTGTTTACTCCCCCTGTTCGCGAGTTAACTGGAGATCCTTAAGACGACGCATTCCAATGCTGTAAATCAATTTCTTGAAAGTTGAGGAAGGTAAAGCCTTGGTAAATAAATCTGCTAAATTGTTACAAGAATGGATTTGTTGAATACTGATTTCACCATTCTTTTCCAGATCATGAGTGAAGAAAATTTTTGGTGAAATATGCTTTGTTCTGTCTCCTTTAATATAGCCTTCCTTCAATTGAGTAATACAAGCAGCATTATCTTCATATATTGTCGTCGGACCTTCCTTGACCGTAACTTTTCCACATGCTTCTTGAATATGTTTGATTAATGATCTCAACCACACACATTCACGACTTACCTCGTGAATCGCTATTAACTCCGCATGATTTGAGGAAGTAGTTGTAATTGTTTGTTTTGTCGATCGCCAAGATATAGCTGTTCCTCCATATGTGAATAAATAGCCCGTTTGATTTTGAGCTTTATATGGGTCGGATAAATAACGCGCATCCGCATAGCCAACTAATTTAAGCCTAGATTCATGTGAATAAAATAAGCCTAAATCAGTAGTTCCTCGAATGTAGCGTATTATATGTTTAATTCCATTCCAATGTCGTCTTGTAGGTGCAGCGCTGTATCTTGATAATAAATTAACAGAGAATGCAATGTCCGGTCTTGTGTTATTAGCAAGATACATCAAAGCACCTATTGCGCTTAGATATAGTAGTTCAGGACCGAGAACTTTTTCATTATTTTCTCTAGGACGAAAAGTATCATTACACATCGAGTGATCGTACAATCATTGGGTTATTCAATGGATGTTCTTTGTCCATATTAAATCGTTTCAGGATCTTTTCTGTGTAATTTAATTAATGCACTAAAATTCCTTTTTCAAAGTGCTCAATCTGCAAACCAAGACACAATTTTGTCTTTCCAAGATCTTTCATCTCAAATTCTTTCTTTAAATAATCAACTGGTTTTGGAATCACTTCTGGAGTTCCAATAATATTCAAATCATCAACATAAATTGAGATGATAATAAAATTAGATCCTAATTTTCTTATAAAAACACATTGACAAATTAGATCATTTTTATATCCTTCTTTCAATAAATATTCACTGAGACCGTTATACCATGTGCGCCTAGATTATTTTAATCCATATAAGGATCTTTGTAACTTCATCGAGTAAAGTTCTCGTTTGTCATATTTTTCCAGCAGCTTTAATCTTTCAGGGGTTTTCATATAAATATCATTATCAAGCAAACCATAAAGGTAAGCTGTGACAACATCCATCAAGTGCATTTGTAAATTTTATTGCACTGCAAAACTAATAAGATATCTAAAAGTTATTGCATCCACCACTGGAGAATATGTCTCCTCATAGTCTATCCCAGGTCTTTGGAAAAAACCTTGTCCAACTAATCTGACTTTATATCTTATTATTTCATTTTTCTCATTTCTCATTCTAATAAAAACCCATTTATTACCGATAGGTTTTACGTCCTGTGGTGTTCGAACTACTGGTCCGAATACTTTGCGTTTTTCAAGAGAATTCAGCTCTGCTTGAATTGCTTCTTTCCAATGTTGCCAATCGTTTCTACTTTGGCATTCTTCAATAGATGTTGGCTCATGATCCACATTTTTATTTTCAATATTGATCGCAATATTATATGAAAAAATATGATCTATAACTATTTTATTGCGATTCCATCTTCTTTCAATATTGATATAATTTATTTCAATTTCTTCATTTTCAATAGGTTCAGGTATTTACACTGCAGGTGTTTGCACTTCTTCCGGAAGTGTATTTATATTTATATCATCAATGAGAATATCTTCATTATCAATAACTATCCTCCTTTTAAAATTTTTATTCTTTGAACCAATAAGTCATCCACGCTTCAGGCGTGTTAGAGTATTATCCGTAGGTTGTTCTTCAGGAATCTCAATACAAATTAGCGCATTTACTGCTGGTATATGTGATTTCGTTACTCTTTTATGATTAGCGAGTGCATCAGACAATCGATTTGCTAAATGTTGAAGATGGATTATTCTCTGAACTTCTAGTTCAGAATCATTTGATTTAGGATCCATATGAGAAAGTAATGAAGCATTCCATATTATTTTCTTTTCCAAAATTGGGCTCTTATTCTCTCTCCCTAATTTTGGGAAAGTGTTTTTATCAAAATGACAATCTGCAAATCGTGCAGTAAACATATCGCCAGTTAATAGCTCAAGATATTTAATTATTAAAGGGGATTCATAGCCAACATAAATTTCTAATCTCCTTTGAGGACCCATTTTAGTCCTTTGTAGTGGAGCAATAGGCACATATACCGGACAACCAAAAACTCTGAGATGAGAAATACTAGGCTCATGGCCAGAAGCTAATTGTAATGGAGAATAATCATGATAACTTACTGGTCTTAAAGGTATAAGAGATGCTGCATGTAATATTGCATAACCCCAAACTGTAGTAGGGAGATTTGTTCGCGAAATTAGCGGTCGTGCATTAATTGCAGACGTTTAATAAATAATTTTGCTAAACCATTTTGTGTATGAACATATGCTACATGATGTTTAACTTTTATTCCAATCAACATACGATAATCATTAAATGTTTTGGATGTGAGTTCCCCAGGATTATCAAGATGAATTGATTTAACAGGATAATCGGGAAACTGTGCCCGTAATCTTATAATTTGAGCAAGTAACCTTGCAAATGCCATATTTCGTGAAGATAATAAGCATACATGTGACCGCCTACTTGAGGCGTCAATTAGAAACATAAAATATCTAAATGGTCCACATGGTGGATGAATTGGTCCACAAATATCACATTGTATGCGCTCTAAAAATGCTGGCGATTCCATTCCAACCTTACTTCTGAAAGGCTTTATTATTAATTTTCCTTGCGAACAAGCAGCACAAAATAATTCATTAGTTTGAAGAAACTTCTGGTTCTTCAATGGATGCCCATGTGAATTTTCAATAATTTTTCTCATCATTATCGAACCAGGATGACCCAGTCGATCATGCCAAATTTTATAAGTATATGAATCTATAAACTTCTAGTTTATAATTAAATTGACTTCAATCATATTAATATATGTATAGTATAAGCCACATGAAAGAGTATAAAATTTTTCAAGTATATATTTCTTACTTGAAATTATTTTTGTAACATAAAGACATTCTTTATTGTCTTCGCTTACAGTTTCAATATGATATCCATTTCTGCGAATATCTTTAAAACTTAATAAATTTCTGTGAGAATTGAAGGAAAATAATGCATTATTTATAATAAGTTTTGTTCCCCTTTGTAATATAATATTAGCTCTTTCGGAGCCTTCAACCATTTTTGTTTGTCCAGATATTGTGGTAACAACAGTTTCACCCCTTTTAAGAGTATTAAAATATCTTGCCTCTTTGAGAATAGTATGGGTGGTGACACTATCTATAATACTTAAATTTGCTTCATTTTCCTTGAAGTCATATAATAGCGGAAAAGAATTCATTTTCATCATTGAAGAAACGAAAGATGTATTATTATTTATTCATAAATAAACATTGCATAAAAAGTACATTAAACAGCAATAACAAAAGCAAACCAATAATAATATAAAAATTATAATATATTAATTAAGCAAAATATATGAACTAATTATTCATATTTTTCCTTACCACTGGTACTGGGTAACAGAAAATCATCCATCTCCATAATGGGGATATCAATAAGGTCATTAGTTGGGGTATTATCATCCAATATAAAATTGGTTTCTGGTTCCATACATTTCTTAAGGGATGCTTGGTATAAGTTTACTAATTGTTTAGCGGTTCTACAAGTTCTTCACCAATGACCAGTCATACCGCATCTATGACATTTATTTTTATTATCTTGATTATTATTTCTTTTATCAAATCTTTTAATTTGATTATTCCACTTCTTGTGGTTATTTGTATTTTTCCACTTCGGATGGAAATTATTGTTATTATTATTATTAACATGTTTCCACTTCTGGTGGAAATTGTTATTATTATATCCTCTACCATGCCCATTACCACGACCTCTACCTCGACCACGACCACGATCATTTCTGCGGCCGCGTCCATTAAAATTATTATGAATTATCGCATTCGCTTCAGGGAATGGATTTGTTCCGATAGGTCGCAATTAATGGTTTTTCAACAGGAGTTGATTTCTCTGATCTGCTAGGAGAAGAACAGTAATTAGTTCACTATATTTCTTATAATCTTTTGCTCTATATTATTCATGTAATACCATATTATTCAAATGAAAAGTATAGAATATGTCTTTTCCAACTCATCAGTTATTTCCTTTCCACATAATCTTAATGTGAATGTAATTTGAAAAAGCTTATAATTGCATGCACTAACAAATTCAAAATCTTGAAACCTTGAGTTTATTTATTCATACTGAGCATTTGGTAGAGATATTTTCTTTAGGTGTTCAAACCTCTCCTTTAATTGTCTCCAAAGATCTGCAGGATCTTTGACAGTCAAATATTCTGATTGAAGTGATTCATCAAGATGACGGCGGAGAAAAACTAGAGCTATTGCCTTATACTAAGGTGCAATATTATTATTTTCAATAATAGTATTATTAAGACCTATTGATTCTAGATGCATTTCTACATCCAGCACCAAGTAAGATAATTTTTTTTCAATATATCAAGAAAAATAAAGTCCAAACTTTTAATAATAGACATATTAAGAATTATAGGTATAATATATATTTATAGAAAATAAAATAATTACGCCTTACCTTGGATTTATTTGATGATATCCTTGATTAATAGAGCAAGTTCATGCTGATAACGTGTTGAAAATTGATTATATATACAAGAAAATTATAACAATAATAAGAGAAGGCAGAGAAAGAATTTGAGAGAAATTTTTATTTTTTATTTCTGAGATATATCAAATTGAATTCCAGAAAAATTAAATTTGACATATACGTGGCGTGATCTCATTGGGACTAAGACGTATATAGCTATGAGGACGACTAGTAATGGGTATTTCTTGGGGCCAAAGCGTCATAGTCATAGTTATTAACTTTTTTCTTTTTTTAATTACTCTCAATGAATTGTCAATTTTCTCCTCGTTTGATACTTGAATCCATCCAAAAGAAAGAACATTAATAAAGTAGTTGGTCAATTCCACAATGAATTCCTAGAATAGCCTTCAAGTTCCTGAATATGCCTATTTATTATTGCTAGTTATTACTCTTAATTGATTTATATTTCAGCATTCAGTAAAAATATAATTAATTATTATGATTAATGATATAAATTATTAAAATAAATATATTAAAAATAAATTAAAAATTATTTATAAGGGTAAAAATTGGATTATATAATTCAAATTATAAAAAAGAACTGTAAAAATTTTAATTTAATGGCGTTTTTAAAAATGAGATTTAGTCAATGTTAAAAATGAACCTCTTATTAAATTTTATCATCATCAAACACATCAATTATATATTTTTGGTGATTCAAACCTCAAAAGAAAGTCTTTTAAAGACAACCAAACAAGGCTAATATCTATCATACAATTGTTTGATCCGGATCTGACCCATTTTGTCTTGCCTTTCATTTTTCATGTCCCTACAGACTAATGTTTATTGTGATATTTTTTCAATTAATTAAAGCACCATAACACCTTTCTTATATGTATAATGTACTCTGATTATCTAATTTTTATTATTTTTTTAGCTTATTTTTTAATTTTTTTTAGTTATTAATTTATATTTTTAATACATTTTTATTTCTTTTTCTTTAATTTTCCCTTGTATTAATGATGAGAGAGATGGTGTATGAATAAAAATTATAAGTTGGTAATTAAGAAGAAAGAGAATATTTATATAAAAGTGTAAGGAATAAATTAGTCATTTTAACAATATAATAAATGATTTATTAGTATTGATAATTCGGTTAAATGGACAATAAAAAGTAGATGAAGGGAGTATTAGATTAAAATGACCTAATGATTTATCACAATAAGAGTAACGTCATAATTTTTCTCGTGATCAAATTGGGATTTGACACCTAAAAAATGTATAATAGAAAAAAATTACATTATAGTTGCATGATTGAAGAATAAATATATGAAAGGAGCAAATTTAACCACAGAATTTTTTTTTAAAATTTTCTGCTGAAAACGGGCTTTGTCAGCCCGTTTTCAGCTAAAAATGGGCTGACAAGGCCGTTTTCAGTGGGTGGATTTGTTTTCACCCATTTCATTTATTCCTCCACCTAAAATTTTTTACTCAATTTTACTTCCCACACTTTTCTCTCTTAATTTCAAATTTTACACTTTCGTTTCTCTCAACTTTCATCATTTTCATCTCACAAAACTCCCTTTATTTTGATTTCTAATCTACTAAATTTTACTTCTACAAGTTAAATCCAAGGTAATAATAGTTGTTATTTTTTAATTTTTTGTTTATTGAATTTATTATTGTAAATGATAATGTTAAACTTATTGTTAATTTTTTTTACAGGATATTTACAAGTAAAAAAAATAGAGGTATGTAAGCCAAATCTTTAAATTTTAGTTTTGATGCAAAATTTATAGTTATTTGCATGTATGAACATATTTTTGCTATAATTTTAGTTTTAGTATTATTATTTATTTTCGGATTTGGCACCCAAAAAATGCATAATACAAAAAAAATACATTATAGGCGCATGGTTGAAGAATAAATACAGAAAAGAAGCAAATTTAACCACTGAAATTTTTTAAAAAAAATTTCTGCTGAAAATGGGCATAAAAGAAATTAGATTAGGTTTTGGTGAAATTTGAAAATTAATAAAATAAATTTAATATGGTTGTTAATTTTTTTAATGGTTGTTAATTTTTAAAAAATGTTGTGTTCATAGAATGTACTATTTTAAATGATAATTTTGAACTTATAATTAATTTTTTTGCATATATAAACTATTTTTACATTTAGTTTTTGAAAAAAAAATTAACTCTAGTTTTAGTGAAATTTTAAAATTAGTTATACCTATAATATAAGTTAATTTTTTTTGATATATTAACTAGCATATTATTGCTGTAGTTTTAGTTTACACAAAAATATAGAGAAATTTACTCTAATTTTAGTGATATTAAAATATGAACATATTATTGCTCTAAGTTTTAGTTTTAGTATGATTAAGGTTTAGTTTTACATAAAAAAATAGATATAGTTTTAGTGAAATTTAAAATATGCATATATTAATGTTTTAGTTTTAGTGGTAGTATAAGTTAAAATAGAAATACCAAATAAAATGTTAACAAAATTTAAGGCCAACATAACAATAATTTTGTAAAAGTATGTAACCATAAAAAAAAATTAGTTATCAATAACATTATTAGTACTAATACATAGACAATACTGATTTAGTTAAACCTTTTTAATAGAAATTGATAAAAAATATTATGAAGATTATTGAGTAATTTAATTAATTTTCAATTAAGAAGTTAGTTTCGGTTTCAGTGATTACAGTGAGAATGCTCTATTTATATGCAAGTAGAATTTAGAAATGATAATTAAATGAATTCCTTTCAAGTTTGGAAATTTGAAATATTCACATATTAATATTTTAGTTTTAGTGGTGGTATAAGTTAATTTTTTTGTTTCATATATCAATATATTATAACTTTAGTTTTAGTTTTAGTTTTAGTTTTAGTTTTAGTATGATTTTGATATTGACTGATATTAGTATACTTTGGTTTGTTTGGTTATTTTAGTATGAAAATTCTGTAGAAAATGTAAGTGTAATTTGATTAGAAAAAATTGTGTTGTTTTGCAAGGAAAAATGGAACAAATTCGAAGAGCTGAACAGATTATAAATCCTGGACCAATTCAGATGGATGTGTTAACTTTACAAACGAAGCATAGATCACAAAATATATGACGTGGAGAGGTAAAATATTATGTATACCTAGACAATTTTTTTAATTTTAATGTAATTGAATCAAAAAAATTATTAATTGAAGATTTTATACTGACAGGAATGTTCAGAAGTATATTTGAATAAAGGCGGGGTTGGGTCATTGTTAGACAACATTAACCCAAAAATATATGAAAAAATAATTGAATGCGGCTTTGAAGGGGTTGTAAAAATTGGTATAATGATAGTAGACCACAAACTGATTAATGCAATGGTGGAGAGATGGCGACCCGAAACATTCACATTTCATCTAAGCGTTGGTGAAGCCACTATAACACTTCAGGATGTTGAGGTGTTAACGGGGTTACGTGTAGATGGAGATGCAGTGACAGGTCTAACGAAACATCCCCGGAATCTTTACGAAACTTGTGAAAATTTGTTGGGAAAATCTTCGAGGACAACTGATTTATCAGGAAGTAAAATAAGGCTGAAATGGTTTAGACAAGAGTTCTCTCGTTTACCTACTTATGCCGATCAACGTACAATTGATCAGTATACTCGAGCATTTCTAATGCAGTTATTTGGGGGTTTGCTCTTTAGCAATACTTGTGGAAATGGTGTACATGTAATGTGTCTGAGCTTATTGCGAAATTTGAATTCCAAAGGTGTTGGTAGATATGCCTGGGGCGCTGCTGTCCTGGCCTATTTGTACAGAGAGTTGTCAAAAGCAACACGTCTAGGGAAACAAAATATGTGTGGATATTTCCAACTGGTGCAAGTACGGGCTTTTGAGCGGATAAAAAACATAGTCCCTAGATTCTCTGAACCACATTACCAAGCTTGTGACAAAGAACCATATGTTATGAGGTAAAATTATATGGTTAGCTTTTTATTTAAGTTTCAATTAGTAAGGGGATAAAATATTTTAGAAAAAGTAAACTATTTAAACAATGTAAGTGAATCTCAGGTGGAAGGTGTAGGTTCTGAAAGGTTCCATTTGTAAGAAATAAGAAGACGATTAAATTGTTTGCCAGCTAATCAGGTTTGTTTTATTTTATTGAAAAATAATTTAATTAATGGGTAGAGCTAACACATTAATAGTATAAAACATGACATATAATTTGACTATGAATTTGTTATGCAGTTTGTATGGACACCATATGATGAAATCCTAGAGTTGTTGCCTGAGTATTGTACCCATGGAAATAGAGTTTGGAGAGCAATTGTACCAATTATATCATGGCATATAGTTGAGTTTCACCATCCAGATCGATGCATGCGCCAATTTGGATTTGATCAACCTATACCGCAAGCCATTAATCCTGCAGCGTACGATCTCCAAACTGTCAAAATGACCGGGTATACAGGTGCTGACTGGGGCGACAAACATGCTCAATACATAGCTGCGTGGAATTCACGTTTGCAACGGATTGCAACCGTTAGAGATAGGTGTCCAGCATTCTCAAGTCCACAGGCTCTATATCAATCTCAATATATGCAGTGGTACCTTCAAATTATAAGACGTTGGATCAGCCCAACTGGTGCCGCAACTAATGCAGTGGTATGATATTTGTTTGAAAGTAAAAAATTTTATTGCAAAATAATAATGTCACTATATTGATGATTTTTATTTGACATAATATTATTCGTGGTAGGGAGACGGACTTCAACAAGTGTACTATATGGAAGGAGGCGAAACCTACCGTCAAAATGTTAGAAACATGGTCAGAAGTATGCTTGGTGGATTAAACCAAGAATATCGTATGGAGAGGATAGCTCGACCACATGTAGGTCCACCGCCAATTTCATATGAAAATGTGGCAAACCCCGCCTGGTTGGCAAGTCGTCTTAAACGAACCTTTGGTATGCAATGAGATGCAGTTCCTTTTCCTCCATTTCCTAAGGGAATTCAACAAATTCCAGGACCCTATTTTTTTCCTATACATTATAGAAATGTTGGCCCATCAGTGGGCCAGAATGACGCAGGTCCATCAAACAACCAGAATGACGCAGGTCCATCAAACAACCAGAATGTTGCAGGTCCATCAAACAACAGAATGTCATAGGCCAATCAATAATCCAGAATAAACAAAGTTGGAGTTTCAGTACTATAATGGAAATGGTTAGAGAAAATGATAATGCAACAAATGATCCGAATGGTGGAAATAATTCTGATTTTGGCAGTCCTGACTCATTTGTCCAACAATATCACACCGCGGTACAACCTAATGCTCCTCCATTTGGACATGTTACACTTGATTCATATGGAAATACAATTATGCCAAATTTCCAGATGGGTCATGAATTTGGGATTGGTCCTTCAAGTGGTTTATACAATAATATGAACACAAATATCCCATATGAAGGAATGGGTCCAAGGAGATTAGATTATTCAGATGCATTGAACACGGAGGGTCAAGGATCAATGAATGTCCGATATCGAAATACGTTCGATCTTAACGAACAAGACACCCAACATCACAACCCAGAATACCAATTGTAGCATGTTTTGTACTGTAAAAAAATGTTTTATTTATTTCGAACTCAAGTAAATTTTCTTTAATATGTTATGTTTTCATATTATTTTGAGTTACTTTGGTTTTATTTTTAGTAGCATTTTTTCCAAAGGTGTTGAAATAATTTATGAAGTAGTAAAAAAGAAAACAAATAAATGATTAAATATGAAAACAATATGGACATGATACTATTTAAAAATATTTACTCATTTAGTATAAAAATTCAGCATTGTGCTCAAAGTTGAAACCCATTTAAAAATATTTAAAAACTAAACTTTAAGTGCTTTGAGTTACCAAATGTGCATTACTCAAAGTGTAGACATGCCAATGTGAAAGTAAACATACCATAAAACACACAATAATGCATTCATAGAGTTAAAAAAATATTATAAAGAAGAGACAAACTTAATAGTAATAATAATTTCACTGTGATAGATCCCTTACTAATTTAGATATTGCCTACTACGACCGGGATTGGTACAAGTTGTTCGATTATGTCCACCTCGGCCACAGTTACTACATTTGTAAGAAGTGGTCCCCTTTTCTTTTTCATCCATTTCATTTCTTATTCTCGTTGACTTTGACCTTCCCTTACTCCGTTTGCAAGCCGGATTCGGAACCACTGTTGTCGAGTTCACTTCAGGCTAATAGTACCTGTGGCCTAAAGGTTGGAATGGATGATTGTACACTTTTAAGTTCTCCTCCAAAGTGTGCACTTTATCAATGAATTCGAAAAAGTCACAACGCAAACGCTTACATACAGCAATTGCATGCGAACATGGCATTTTGTATATTTGGAATTTCTTGCATGTGCACTCTCAACGTTCTAAGTTCACAACGTGAATATTGCGTCCTTTTAATAGAATTGGGTCATATCCAGGTAAAACTTCGCACAGTCCACTTCTACTGTCGAAGTATATCACAGTATGACAATCTGCCTTACGCACATATTTTGTCAATATTTTCTTACAGACAGGAGTAACATGTTCACCCTTTTGAAGCAAATTCATGTATTTATTTCAACGGGTATCAAAATAATGTACCATTTTTCCAAAGGTGTGTTCAACAATGCTCTGGATAGGCCTTTATCGAATGCCCTTTAATACGCTGTTTACGCACTCAGCAACGTTTGTACACATATGACCGAACCTTGAGCCGTTATCATTTGACAAACTCCACTTCTGCACACGTTTCTCCATCGCCCACTGGTACGCTCGTGCATCTATTTTTCTGATTTTGTCCATCTGCTTTAAGAACTTCCGCTCTTGTGCTTGAGCTCCTACATCTAATAAAATTCATACCGTTATAGCTATATGTCGGCAGCATACCAAAAGCATTAGAAATAGATATAGTGCATAATTTGTACATTCGTACCGGCTCTATATAATAGGTTTTTTATTGTAGTATTGTGGTACTTTTTGTTGTAGTTGCTCGTAAAGTGTCTGAGGCAAAACTGATGGTATGCTAAAGGTTCTACCCACCCTAAAACTTCACTGTTCATTGTCTGTAGTATTCTACCGTGGCGATCAGAAATGACACCTAGACCTTCACATTGTGTCACATACACCCTTATGCACTCCATGAACCACCCCCAACTAGATCCATTCTCACTTTCAACAATAGCAAACCCAATGGGAAGAATATGATTATTACCATCTAGCGCAGTTGCCACCAACAATGTGTGATGATATTTCCCTTACAAGAATGTCCCATGAATCTGGATTACAAGTCTATAATGCTTGAACCCTTCGATGCATGGCTTGAAAGACCAAAATACTCGACTAAACATGTGATATCGACTGTCAGTTGTTGCATCCGTGATCAAAACAGTGGCAGAACCAGGGTTGTAATGGGTCAATGCATTCAGATAACGTGGCAACATATTATACGAGCCTTCCCAGCTGCCAAAAATATCTTGCATTGCTTTTCTTTTTGCACAAAAAGCCTTCTTCTTCGAAATGGTAAACCCCATTTATCTTTAGCATGCTCAATTATTACATCAAGGCTTAGTGATGGATTTTTTGAAACCATTCCAAATATAGAACCGGCAATTAAATTTCCATCGAGATTCCGATGGTCTTGAGATAGTTGAGAGTTCACGCATGTATGTGGACTAGGGAGTCTAGTGATTTACCACATATTGATTGACTTCTTAAGGCTTGCACGGAGCCTCCATCCAAATGTTTGTCCTGGTCCACCTTCTTTGTTGTTACATTGGAGAGCTAATTTATATGGATAAGATTCAACCACTCGATAAGACACATGGATTTTCATCGACGTGATCTTAACCGCTGTTTGCACAGACTTTTTGTCTGGGAAAACTAATCCAACTCTCAACTCAGATACTCCATTCCATGTGCTTATGTCATCAATATCATTAGCATATTGCACATAATCATTCTCCTCTATCGCTGTATATGTAGGGCCTGGAAATTCAAAAGCTATTAATGGAGCAATAGGTGGAACGTCGTGCCTTTCCTCAACATCCGGGGGAGTCATATTCAAATCGATCATATCAGATTCGTTAGTGGCCTTATTATCAACATTCCCGTCATCATTATCACAATCACTATCAAACATATCCATATCGTAAATGAATTGCTCCTCCAATGTGTCGTCAATATCATTTGGTTCCGCAGTGCCATTAACATAATCACAAATTGGGTCTTCTATTTCTTCTTCTTCGTTTTGGGAACTTCCCACAATATCATTCATTGGATTCACCTCATTGCTTGTTGCAATGCCACCAGTAACTCCACCTGTTGTTGTTATCATTGGAGTTGTCACTGTTGAAAAAAATTGGACAGGATTGGATTCTCCAGCATCACTGCATCCCACATTTCTTGTTGATTGAACTCCAACAGAAGGATATCCTGTATTAGCTTCCATGGAACCAAATGTACACAATGATTGATTTTGTTGAAATGAAAAAGGGGATGGTGGTTCTTGACCATCTACCTCATATTCAACAAATAACTCAGCCGTGTGATAATTTGAAATGTTGTCTAAATTATAGTGAATAAATTCAATTCCTTCATCATTACAAATGTCCATGTATCAATAATAATTAGTTGGTGGAATCGGATACCTGTACACAATCTTTGTTATCTTTCCATTATTTTCAAATCCAATCTCTGTTGATATCTTTTGAACAAGACTACCAAACAACGGCTTCCTCTTAACCTTCACACATTTTTGCATTGCTCCCAATATATAATGTAATGGTTGTTCACTGACATTTTTTCCTGATTTAGAAACAAATTAATTTTCTTGTTTAATGATCATTTATAAACAAATATAAAGTAAACACACATAAATAAATATTAATTAAACAAACATAACTTAAATATATAAAAAAACTAACAATATTTATTTCACAATAATAAAAATACTAAAAGCTATATAAATTTATATCACTCATAATTCTTCTAACAACATTAAAAGCTACATAAATATATAATAGTCATAATTTTTCTAATCATATAATTTTCTAGTTGGAATGGATGCGCTCATTGCATATTCCAAATGCCATAAAGTTGGTTGATCCTTGGCTAGCGATCTCCTGCGAATCACTTTCGGGCCACTCCTTAAATTTATAGTTCCTTCCTCCGTACGAACCAAAACGTGAATACCATTGCATAAGTACTCTATAAATAACTTCATCGCATCTCTGTAATTTTCATTTTTAAATTCAAATGTATGCTTCAACTTTTTTTTAAGAAACCTATTGTTCAAAGATTCAAACATACATGTGAAAAGGGACTTTTGATTCATTCCCATGTTAAATCCTCCTATCCATATATATTTTTGTATTTTATCATGTATTTTTATAATATGAGATGACAATGCATCTATATCATTATATCCATGTGGATATGAGATTTTTTTTATTTCTTTCATTTCATCTTCGAGCCTCTTGAACTGCCAAGCAAATTTTGGACAAATTGGTGTCCTCACCATCTATACAAATTGTACAAAATCAATGTTAATTATTGACTATAAAACTAAGTAACAATACACGAATATATAATATGAATAATTTAAATCTCATTATGTGGAGTTTTACTTAGTACTCATATTTTTCCACTTTAATTAGTACATTATACACTACTTTGAAAATTAATGATATTTTGGACTTATAATTAGTAATGTATTAAATTAGAAAGCATGTAAATTAACACTTTATTAAACTAAAACTATAATCTTAGTAGACAAAAAATATGATAAATGTTAATTTGGTATAACTATACTTAACTTGTTTTTAAAAACTAAAACTTAAGCAATAATATATGAAATAAGTAAATTTTCATAATACTAAAGGTATAACTAATTTTTTATTTTAAAAAACAATTAAAGCCAATTTCTTTAGTTTTTATTACAAAAAACTAAACTACGACTGACACTAAAATTAACATCAAGACTTAAACTAAAATAAGAGCAACAATATGTTCCTATATGCAAATTTCGTCTACTTTTTATTACAAAAATAAATTTTGTCAACAATTTATTTGGTAATTCTGTTTTAGCTTGTACTAAAGCTAAAGCTAAAACATTAATATGTGCATATTTTAAATTTCACTAAAACTATATCTAACTTATTTTTTTTGTAAGACTAAAACTAAAACTAAAACCAAACCTATACCTAAAATCATACTAAAACTAGAACTTAAATCAAAAATATGTTCTATTTTAATATCACTAAAACTAAAGTTAATTTCTTTATTTTTTTTCGTAAACTAAAACTAAAGTGATAATATGTTAATTAATATACGAAAAAAAAATTTACCTTATACTACATGTACAACTAATTTTAAAATTTCACTAAAACTAGAGCTAATTTATTTTTTAAAAAACTAAAAGTAAAACTAGTATATATAAATTACATATAAATTCAACATTATCATTTACAATAGTAATTTCTATGAACAAAATATTTTAAAAAAATTAACAACCATTATAAATTTTATTTTAACTTATACTAAAGTTAAAACTAACTTTCAAATTTCACCAAAACCTAAGCTAATTTCTCTTTTTGTAAAACAAATATTAATACTAAAACTAAAACTAAAATAATAGCAAAAATATGTTCATACATGCAAATAAATATAAATTTTGCATCAAAACTAAAATTTAAAGATTTGGGTTACATACCTCTATTTTTTTGTTGTAAATATCCTGTAAAATATTAACAATAAGTTTAACATTATCATTTACAATAATAAATTCAATAAACAAACAAATTAAAAAAATAACAACCATTATTACCTTGTATTTAACTTGTAGAAGTAAAATTTAGTAGATTAAAAATGAAAATTGAGGGAATTTTGTGAGATGGAAATGAAGAGAGTTGAGAGAAATGAAAGAGTGAAATTTGAAATTGAAGAGAGATGAAAGTGTGGGGAGTGAAATTGGGTAAAAAAATTTAGGTGGGGAGGAATAAATGGGAGTGGGTTAAATAAATCGACCCAGTAGATACCCAGGCCATGTCTGAAAACGGGCTGACAAGGCCCCTTTTTAGCTGAAAATAGGCTGACAAAGCCCGTTTTCAGCAGAAAATTTTTAAAAAAAATTTGTGGTTAAATTTGCTCCTTCCTAGTATTTATTCTTCAACCATGCGCCTATAATGCAATTTTTTTTCTATTATACAATTTTTTAGGTGTCAAATCTGATCAAATTGTATTAAAATTAATATTAAAAATGAATACCAAAACCAATTAGCTGATTTTTATTTATTTGAGTGGAGTAAAATGAAGATATATTTTAAATATATAATCTTAAATCGTAAAACTTGGTAAAACTAATTATTTTAGTCATACTTGGCTCTTCATAATGCTAATATAAAACCAAAATAGGAAATTGAATTCCTTGAAAAAACAGAAAAGTTTTTTTTTTGTGAAATCTTGATTTTTTTTTGGTGAAAAAAAAAAGAAAAGTTAGTTACATAAGACCGGTAATGGAGCTGAATCCAGAATTTTCGGTGTATAGTAATTGTCAATGAATACGGGTCGGATACTTTTTTCTCGGGGAACTATCTAAAGGATAAAATTGTCAAGTGTAAGTAAAACCGAGGAAGGATAGTATAGTCATTAGCGTCCTCCTGGAAATTTCTAGGAAGTTACGGCCCGAATTTCCCCTACATCCCAACTCATATAGTATAAATAACAAACCAAGTCTTTTCTGAGAAAAAAATCAATCATAATCGTGAACTTATTCTTTGACCGCTTCCTCTGCTTCTAATTTTGATACTTTCTCCTGATTTCCAAGACGATGGATGCGTTTGCCTCCTTCTTCGAGTCCCAGTCTTCCTCTAGGAATCGCTGGACTTACGATTCTCTCAAGAACTTCAGACAGATCTCACCTCTTGTCCAGAATCATCTTAAGCAGGTACAATTTTCTCTAATTTTTTTGACGACTCTCTTTTTTTGTGACTAGTTTCGGTTTGATGAAAGATCTTCTGTGTTTGGGTTTAATTTCGGTTGATTCCTGTTTTTTCGTCGAATTTAGGTTTGTATAGGTCTCAGTTTCCTCTTTGATTATATTTGTTCTTGAGATTAGTTGGAATCGTTTTTTTTCCTGGATCCTTTTGTCTTGTTTCTGCCTACGTTGCGATTAAATTTTCCCTAATTTACGAAATCTTGTTTTTGTATATGGATAATTTTACAATTAAGATGATTGTGTTTGGTGAGAGGATATTTGTGCTTTCTTCGGTGCGTGAATCTGTTTTGAATCGTTGGGAGTTAGTTTTGATTTAATCGGTTGACATTGGAATTATTTGCCATTTTCTGTTTCTTAACTGGAGACCTTGACCTAAGGAGATTTATCTTTTCCTTAATTCCTTTAACTACAGCTTAGAATTTAAAATATGATATATAATTGAACTTGATGTCTCCTTCTGTGACGATTTTGCAGGTTTACTTGACATTATGCTGTGCTTTGGTTGCATCGGCCGTTGGAGCTTACTTGCATATTCTGTGGAACATTGGCGGTCTTCTAACAACTTTTGCGTGCTTGGGATGCATGGCCTGGCTATTATCTGTGCCTCAGTATGAAGAGGTTGGGTTGTGTTTATACTTCATTCTTTAACTTGTATTTTGCAATAGAGGTAGCTTTTGACATTTTCCCTTATCATTCTATCTTTCTTTTATTGAGCAGAAAAAGAGAGTTGGTCTTTTGATGGCATCCGCTCTCTTTGAAGGGGCTTCTGTTGGTCCTCTGATCGATTTGGCTATTCAAATTGATCCAAGGTATGTACATGCGACATGTCATTTATAATATGTTGTCTTAACTCATAACATATCATTGGTTACTTGCTCCACCATTAATGTTTTCTATAGTGTGGATATAATGAGGTAACAGGGCCGGTCCTGAAATTTCGGAGGCCCTAGCGAAATTAAAAATATGGGCCTATTTTATTAATTTTTTTATATAAAATTAAAGTATATCGTAATAAATATCTAATAAAAACTATTTTTTGATTTTATTCTAACTTTATAATCTAATTCAGTTACATTGAAAATTTTTTAAAGTTTATATATATAATACATACATGCTTAGTAACAAAATACAGGGCCCTTTTTAATCGTGGGCCCTAGCCATCACACCTTTTGTCTGACCGGCCCCGTGAGGTAGTATCTTTTTCTGTTTTTTTGGCTATCACTCTTTCAAAAAATGGTAGTTTTGATGTTCGCTTGCGTTGAAATATGAGTGCAAGGTAGCAAATGCTTAAGTTCCTCCTATTGTGCCGAGCTTGAAAGCTTTTCATCCCTGGTGTAAGATCCTTAGTAATATATTTTTCTCATGTTAAATGAGTTAAAAGAAAAATTAGTTTCTTTAGAATAAGGTAGGAAAGGATAGCTGATACTAGCATTCGAGCATATTCTAAAAAATTGAAGTGGTTGGTCGAGCTATGGTGTTTGTTTCATGTACTAGTATTCTTGATGCAAATTATGCCTTCCTATTTGTTTTTAGTTTCGAATGTTGATTCTTAATTGTCATCATTGTTGTTACGTAACAATGCAAGCATTCACTTACGTTGGCATCCAGTAATATAATTGACAATGTAATGATATATTTTTGCTGTGACTAGATATTTTGTTTTTTAAATATGATACGGAAAATAAGGTTATGATCAGTAAATATAGAAGTCCCCAATCCTTCTGAAAGCCATTATCGAAAAGGTTGGAGTGAAGAAGTAAACTCTTAACAGTTCGGCTGCTTGTACTGTGCACATTCCTATTGTCTGACCCTCATTAAACGCTCATTGGGAGGCTATTTTTGGAAAAACATGACTCATGTAATGGTTGCTAATGAAATTTGTGGAACCCTTGTGACAGTGTTCTGATAACAGCATTTGTGGGGACTGGGGTGGCCTTCGGTTGTTTCTCAGCTGCAGCTATGTTGGCAAGGCGTAGGGAATACCTTTACCTTGGTGGCCTTCTTTCTTCTGGCCTGTCAATCCTCCTCTGGTTGCATTTTGCATCTTCCATCTTTGGAGGCTCTGCAGCCCTCTTCAAGTTTGAGGTGTGTATATATGGACATGATTGAACCAACTTGTTGGCTAGTTCTTTTATACAGGCGATTGTAATATGACACTGATTTAAAAAAATTCTTGCAGTTGTACTTTGGGCTATTGGTGTTTGTGGGCTATGTGGTAGTTGATACCCAAGAAATCATTGAGAGAGCCCACCTGGGTGACCTGGACTATGTGAAGCATGCCTTGAGCCTTTTCTCAGACTTTGTCGCTGTATTTGTGAGGATCCTTATCATTATGGTGAGTTGAATATATTTTTCAGTTTGTCTAATGTTCTACATGATTCACATATCAAATGTGCAAGGACTGAAATGTTTACTGTTTGTCCAGTTAAAGAATACAGCTGAGAAGAACGAGAAGAAGAAGAAAAGAAGAGATTAAGTGTTTCAGCCCTGCAAAACAGAATCAGGAATAAGTAGTTGCGTTACTAATACTTAGTAGTCATGGCTGTGCTGGATTTATGTCAGTTTTCTATAATATAATATGCGGAGAAACTAATATTAATAGGTGTTTTGCGTTCTGTATATTTTTGGGAGTTAAATGACAATATTATTGACTTTGATCTTGATCCCAACTGAATATTCTTCTTGTTGGGTATGTTGACTGCTTTTTTTTTGGTTCTTTCTTACCCCTACTGAGGCAATTAGCCACGATTTAGCAATTGGTATTTAATTTAGGAGCAATTTCTAACTATTCCTTAAAAGTCTCGAAAGTCTTGACTGTCGTTTGATGGTGGATGGAAAAATACCTGACAGTCATAGCTGTTATTTTTTTTTGTTATTGCTATTAATTTTTTATCTTCGGACATGATTGCAAGACAAATCTTGATTTTAATATTATGTTATTCATGAATCAAGCAGTTGGATGGGTGAAGTTGAGAAGAGGTCTTCTACTTTTGCCACGAGCATCTGAAAAATGCATGCGCATATAAGAATGTTTTCAATGTTTCAGAGTTCCTCATCTATCTACATATAACAATATTACCAAAAAAAAAAATCTATATATAGCAATAAATAACAATAGATTGACTAGCTCCAAACACAGTAAGAAGTCTGACCAAACTAGTTTTCCAAATGAGTTGGTTTATTTTCTTATTATTTATATACTAGTGGATGATGTTGCATGATGTTTATTGTGAACTCGTAATACCAAAGTTGAATGACTATACTTGCAATGAAGATTCTCAATTTTGAGTGTGCTTTTTTTTTTAATTACATTATAATAGCAACTTACACGTTTACGTTTACTGAGAAAAGTAACATTATATAATTTCTACAATCAAGTTTGAACCGCAGGTATGATTTGGTGTGATTATTTACTCAACCGATCAGATAACTAGATACAAATAATTTGGTAGCTTAAAACTCTCACTTTAACCACAAGTAATGACTTTGTGACTACTACCTTTTTTTTTTTTTTTGAGAAAATCATGAAGTTTGGGTCGGGTTTGTTCCTTAATCTACAAAATTGTCAGTATTATAATTTAAATTTTCCTTGTTAAAAATATTATAAGTATAATAAAAATATTACATATTAAAGTCAACATCCATTTTTATATAAGATTTTAACCTTTTCAAATAACATTTGCCTTATCGGCTTGCAATAACAACAAAGAAAAAACCTATCCCACCCAAATGTGGATTCAAACCTGTGATATCTGGGATCACAACTTCACATTCAACCACTGGGCCTTAACCTTTGCCACTTTAAACTAACCAATCATAAAATGATAAAAATATAATTTGATTTGTCTATGTAGTGTTAAAATTATAAAAACTATTTTTTGCCTACATTATAATAACTTTTGCCTTTAACATTCTAAAAGCTTGTTCTTTCACATTATGCAATTAAAGATGAATGCTTCAAGTTCGTTAATGTGTAGTTTCTTCTAATTCGTATGCTTACACGAGAATCCTTCAATTGATATTTCTTACTAAGATAAGGAGCTAAGAATCCAAGAATGCTAAAGTATGTTTAAGTTTTATTGATTAAAAAATAATATCGATTAATTTAAAATAAATTTACATAAATTAAATCATATTCAGTAGAAAATATATGCAATAAAAAGTTACCATTTAAATAAGAAAATTAACTAAATAATTAAACTAAAAGTATATTAATAAAAAATGATTTTATTTATTATTAACAAATAATTATACAAGTGTATATATATATTAAATTAATAAAGTATTATATTGGATACACAAGTAGTGTGAACTGAATTTGGAAAATTTCAGAAAACATAGAAATAATGTTTTCTGCTGCAAGATATAATTTAGAAAATTCTAAAAATTCTTTTCTAGTTTTTTAATTTGAAAATTCTGCAACTAAACAATAATTTTTATTTTCCATTTCATTAGAAAAATTTTCTGGAAAATAGATCCAGTTTTCTACAACTAAACAGACCCTAAAAGTGTCTCTTTAAAGGGTATTTAGCATGGTTTTCAGAACCGGACCGGCTACCGAACCGGTAAAGGCAGTGGTTCATGGATTTAAGGTTCAACCGGATTAAATCGGTGGTCGAACCGGATTTTCTTAAAACATGTAAAAATATTAAATATTTTATATAATTTGATATTAAACATGTAATATAAGTTATACTCATATAAAAATTAATAATATTAAATAAAATGTTCTATAATTTGAAGTTATATTTCATATAAAAATAAAACCGAAGATAATAACTAATATTATCTAATGAAAGAATTCAAACCGAATTCTATATTATATAGATTGGATAAAAAAGTTAATAAATTTGATTTATGATATATAAAAATTATGCATTAAAAGAATTAAAATTCATACACAATATGTAAAATAAAAAAATTATATATCCATTTAATATAAATTTAGTCAAAAAACTTAGAGTAACGTTATATAAAAAATTTATATGTTATTTCGTTATGAAAAAATTCAAAGTTGTTATTGAAAGAAATATTTTAAATTTAATAAACTGTGTAATATATGAAATAAAAAAATATTTATTGTGATTTTTTTATAATAAAATATTATTAAAATAATTTACAAATTAACAATATATAATATAAAAGTATAGACCGAGAAAATGTTACCACTTGTGTATGGTAGTTTAATTGGTAGAGCATGTATTGAAACATATGTTAGAGGTTTTGTGTTCAATTCCCACCACCAACAATTTTTAAAAAAACATGATTTAAGATAATCGAAAACCGGTCATCAGTTGAACCTGCCGATTCTGCCGATTCCCGATCGAACCGGCTGGTTCAATCAATCATTGACCGATTCTTGACCATGTCAAGAATCCAATCAAATCGGACCGGACCAAACACCTATTCCAATAGAACCTGATCCAACCGATCCGGTCCGATTTTCAAAACCATAATATTTAAATCCCCAACACTTACAAAATAAAAGATATACAAAACAAACAAAATAAAAGATAGAAAGCAAACTTTTATTTAAACATGTATTACGTTAAAACTTGATATAGAAAGATATAATGACAAACACAAGGATGTTGTAATATGACAGAAGCAACATATTGGAGATGCTCTTAGTATGAAAATGTAATAGATAGGGAAGTATTAGTAAAATAAAGAGAAAAACTCAGAAAAAAAATATACTCATAAATTAAAAAATACAATATAAACATGGCAATTTTGTAATATTTAACATGAAATTCACAGTTCAACATTAAATTGCATAAGCCTAGTTGGGCTATGAATTTCATGTTGGGCTCGTTCCATCACTAGCCGAAATACTCATTAGTCAATTCTGGGTTTTTGAAAACAAAAATCCTAAAAAAAAAAATTATTTGACGATACCATAAATAATTTATAAGTTTATAAAAATATGGATAAATAATTATAAAAATACGATTTAATATTTATCTGATAAATATTTAGTAATATCTAGTAGTTATCTGGTGAATCATAACTTCAAATTATTTTCTAAAATATACATAACATAATTTTAACATTTTTTTATGTATCTAATGACACTTAACATATATATATATATAATAGACGTGCATGACACCTAACATATATATATATATATATATATATATATATATATATATATATATATATATATATATATATATATATATATATATATATATATATATATATATATGTGTGTGTGTGTGTGTGCATATGATAATTTCATAATAATATTTACTAGATAACTACTAAATAATTACTAGACGAATACTAGATATTTATCAGATAAATACGAGACCATATTCATGTAATTATTTTCTCCTATTTTTGTTAATTTATAAATTATTTATGGTTGCACAGTAAATATATAATTTGTTTAACTTAATAATTAATTTTATAAATATTTTAGTGAGACATGTATATTTTTTACAATTTCCCATATCATACCTCAATTGCTAGAATAAATATGTGAAACGATTCTTTCTGATTTGTAATGTAATTTTGATCCTATTGAATTACTACTTATCAGATCATACATTATTTTAGAAATATATTATTGAATGGAATAGGGAAAATTAAAAAGTGGTTTTATTTATTTTTAAAATTGGATTTGATGTTTTTTTTAAATGAGGTATGTGGTTTTAAAAATTTTTTAAAAAAATTCAATATTGAATTATGTCACGATAATAGGTAATCTTATTCGTTTTTATCCGAAATTTTTGTGGATTGGTTAATGAGAAGGCAATACACGTCAGTGATAATTTTTAAATTATTTTTTAATAGTGCAAATATTTTTTTAATTAAAATATGATAACAAACTTTAAAATTATAACAAACGGAAAAAATCTCTAAAACTTACTCAATCGTAACATATAATTTTAAATAATAAGATTAAATTATGAAAATATTGAATCGATTGTAACATCACTATTCCAAAAAAAATTATTTTTTATCTTTTTTTTATCAATTTTTTAAAATCACAAATCCCAATTTATAAAAATAATTTTTCAAATATCATTATGTGACACTTTTTATAAATTTGGTTTTCTTTTTGATCTAAACTACTTAATATTTGTATAAAAACCCTAAAAACCGACCTACCATACACGTGAAAAGATAGGTATTGCCTTTACTACTTTGTAACTTTATATATAGTCCCATTCTTTTCCTATAGATAGATGATATACATATATATGTATCTCTTTCTCAATATTGGAATTGGAAAGTTTTAATTGTGGATTCTTTTCCCTTTGTATGACACTGAATTTTGTCTTTTTTAGCTTAAGATCTAAGTTCAAGATCTTCTTCTCATTATTTACACACCATAGCAAAATTGAAACTATGCATTAGTCATAGGCTGACTTCGTATATACTTTATTTATCCTTTAACTAATACCTTTTCCATTATCTTTTTCTTTTTCTATAATGTGTGGTTTGGATAGCACCAATCTAATTGAAATTATAAAATTAACACTAGTTATCATTTATGTACTAAATTACTTAGTTCATGGCTGCATCTGATTAAATTCTTTATACATATATTTTTGAAGGTTGTAAAATGCAAAATCACATTAATTTATTGATTTGAAAATCTTTTTATAGATTGGCTAATTTTGACAATGTAACAAAATTAAGACTGGGAAAAATCAACTCCTTCGCCAATGGGAAATGTAAATCTTTTTTTATCATTAGTCCATTTCATTTACCTAATTTATCGCAATAATCCAGAATTAGTGCTAATAAAATAAAGTATAATTTTGATTATATATTTGGGTACATATCATCATCAAAATTAAGTTTCATAGTTGAAATCAAATCAAAGAATGTTCGTACTTCTTTATCTGCCATATAATATTCTCAAACCGCCCAAACATCATATCCCATATATATTCATTAGCTTTTATCTTGGCACTTTGTATCAATTATTACTCTTTTCAATTTTTATTTTCAATTATGATAAATATTTCACTTTACTCATTGTCAAGTGCTCTTATACATGCGGCTTACCCGTATTCTTTTCAATTTATAATTCATTCAGTTTGATTCAGTTTAATTTTAGTATTTACAGTTTTCATTCAATTTCAGATAAATTTAATTTTAGTTTAATTTCAGTAATTAATAATTAATATTTTATTTTATTATAATATAATATTATTTAAAGTATTATATAGATTATTGTTATTATTAATATAATAATATTTTGATATATTATTATTATTTATATTATTAATTATCTTTTAATTTACTATCAGGATTTTCAGTTTCTGTTCAACTGCAGTTCAATTTCAATTCAGTTCAGTTGACTACTGCTACTTATAAGTTGAAAAGAACATAGCCTTACACTTACTCAAAAGAATAAGGGTAGTTTAAAGATTTAACAAAAGTAGTCTTGTTTCCACTTCATGTTCAATATATACATTATTTTGTCATCCTTATAAGTGAACAATATGAAGTTTGATACAATGACAGTGAAGTTAAGATTATTAAAAAAAAAAAGCAACCAAAACGCCTATGAAGTTTAGTAAAAAGCATTTATTCCGTACTTTTTTATATTAGACCAAATACATTTGTTACCGCCTATTTTCGGTACCAAATGTCCCCTACTTTTTTTAAATTTTCAACTATTCCTTGTAACTCTTGAATTTAGGGGCACAAATTTGTTTCTTGAGTCCAATTACACAAGACATTTGTTGGATGTGCAGTACATATGTTGACTCATGTCAATGTTAAAAAGCTTAACCAATAATATATTGACATGTAACATGTGATATATAGCATACAGAATGTGTCATTACGTGTCATATTTTGAAAACCCAATTATATGTTGATACGTGAGAAATAAGCAAAATCACTTTCTAATTTTTTTCTATCCCCACATCACATTAGTGAGAATAAGTTAATTTGTACATGTTCACTAAGCTTAGGGTTTAGCATAAATAGTTATATGCTGAAGGCGACATAATGCAATCGATGTCAAGTATAGACGATTACATATATATTTGGTCTTTATCTTATTATTATTAATATTAAGGTAAATAATATAAACATCTTAAGTTTGAAGAATAAACTCCTTTTATTTATATTTTTAAAGTAATTTTAACATAGAGCTAGATTATAGAAAAGGAAAAAAAAACTAGATGGAAACTTAATAGATAAGCATAACTCATCATAACATAATATTACTGGAATAAAAACACAAAATCAAATCTGATTGGAGAAGCTAGCTAGCTAGCTAATAAAGTATTGAATATTGTGAGGGTATAAAGTAATGAATTTGAAAATGAAATGAAATAAAATTGTAGAAGATAAACGGTTATGTTATGTTGATGGAAGAGTAGTTGGTGGGTGGGGATTTGATTGGATCAGTCATTTCACGTGGCTATTGGATTTGGATATCATACATACATGCATATTCGGTAACAGTTTGCGATTTAAATTATTTTTATGTGGGTAAATTTTAAAAATATATCATGTGGTTTAATTATTTTGTAAAAATTTTTTTATGAATTTTTCTGTTTTAAAAGGGTGTTTATGATTTCAAAAGTTAAAAAATCATGATTCTAAAATTTTGAAATCACAGTTGGAAGGTTAATCTTGTTCATTTTGAAGCGAAATTTTGCAGCTTTGTTTATAAAAATACAATACACATTAGTGATATATTTTAAAAAAATTTTAGAAGTATAAATATTTATATTAATTAAAAATTGAGCATAACTTTAAAAAATCATAACAAAATGAAAAGTTTCCGAAATTTACTCAAATTTTAATAAATAATTCATAAATAATATAGTTGAAATATAAGAATGTTGAATTTATTAAAATAACAGAGATTATCCTCCCAACTGTGGTTTCAAAATTTTGAGAAATATGTTTTTGCTAACTTTTAAAACCACATGCACCCTTTCAAACAAAAAATTTCATATGGACCTTTTTGTAAAACGCTCAAACCGCAGAGCATGTTTTTTAATTTTACCCTATTTGAAATTTAATTTCCTTTCTCTAATCATATTATTCATTTTTAGTAGACCAAATACATTATTTGCCCCCCGAACTTTCGAAAGTTCCAAGTTGCCCCCTAAACTTAGCAAAAATGAAGCAGTTTACCCCTTGAACTTGGCAAAAGTGCATCAGTTTGCCCAATTATTATCTCCACGTTACATTAATGTCAAATGAAGAGACTAAGGGGGCGTTTGGTTGGGGAGTTTCAAAAAAGAGAAATGGAATCAGAATATCTGATTTCCTTTGTTGTTGTTTGTTTGGATAAATGAATCAAATTCATTACCCAAATTAGGTAATTGGATTACCCATTTTAAGATCTTTCCATTCCCACCACTTTACCGGGTATTAACATTCCCTTTCTTTATCTTTCTCCACTATGATTATCTTATCATTATTTTATAACTAAAATAATTATTATAAATATATGCACAATATAATAATATAATTATAAATTAATTAAAAAATTTATATAAATAATTAAAAATAACATTAAATAATATCTAATAATAATAATATTATTTAATTAATAATAATATATTGATAAATATTATTATTATTGTTATATTATAATAAATAATATTATTTTATATAATTAATAATAATATATAAAAATAACTATTAATATTATTTATATTATAATAATATTATTATAAAATGTATTATTATTATTGTTATTAAATAATAATATTTTATATATATATATAATAATCAATAATAAATAAGTAATAATTTGTATAATTAATTATTATATTTTTAAATATTATAAAATAATTATTAACATTAATAATTTTTATTATGAATAAGACAACAATTATTAATTTATCACTTTATGTTAATATTTAAATTTAATTATATAATAATTATTATAAATATAATAATTTGTTATATTAATATCTATTTTTAATAATAATAATAATTTTAATTTATATGATAATATTAAAATAATTGTACAAAATAATATTTATTACTATTATTATTAATATAATTAATATTAATAATTATTATAATACTAATATAAATAATAATATTATTAATTAAATATTATTTACTAATTAATAATAATATATGAAATAATTATAAATATTAATATTATAATAACACATATTATTAATATTAATATTATTTTTATGATTATTATAAATATAATATTAATATTAATTAGTAATAATAATTAATAATTAATAAATTATAATTTTATTTATTATAATTAATTAATTAATATTATGTATAATTATTAATATTATATTATAATAAAAAATAAATTTTATTTAATCTAAATAATAATAAATGAAATGAGGAATAATGTCGTTCCCTTTTTTGAGCATACTAAATACATAAACTATTTAAAGAGAATTACATTTCTTTCTTTATCTCTCCCTTTTCTGATTTTCTTTTCATTTCTTTATATGAATCAAACTACTCTCTTACTAAAGAATGAAAATAGAGTTTTGATTGGAAAGAAAAACGGGCCATTAGTTGAGGAAAAGTAGCCCACAAAGTTTGGGTTGGGCCGTTGAATTAAAGCCTGAAGAATAATAGAATTAGATAAAAAAAAGTCAATTTATTATTATTATTATTATTTAAACTAATAGTTAGGGATAATAATAATAATTATAATATCCCCAAGCTAAAGGACGAAAAAGAATCAGGGCATCTAGACAATTTACATATTGTTTCGTTGATGGAGATTTTAATAAAGATAGTGAAATTCAAAGTATGGCATAAGAGTCATTTTTTACTATTGTTAACCTTATAAACTTAAATTTTGCTTGCTAAAGTTGATTGAAATACTGAATTGGACCCAAAATAATTATCTGAAGACATTCCTTAAAAAAAAATAAAGGCAGTACATAAAATTGAATTGCCAAAAACAACCTTTATCTCACAACGAAAAAAAAGCTAACATAAATAGTAAGTAGTGGAATAATATTTCTATCACCAACAAAACTACCTAAAATAGGACTTTTCGAGTCCACTTGTGGCTCTAGTATTCTTTTATCAAGTTTCAATTAGATAAATAAATATTAAAATCTTTTATTCTTAATTGTTTTCCCACACGTATCTTTTATGGATTTTTTTCACGGTGACATTATTTTTTTCTGGCTACTATTAGTATTAAAGTTACATCAATTTTTTTTATTTATCGTTATCCGTATTGGATTAAATTTCATCCCACAAAATTAATAATGATAAATGGCAGAGTAATTTTTACTTTACAAACACACAAAATTATCGTAGCATTTATCTACATAAACGGTGAAACGTAATAGAAAATACTTCATTGTATAAGTCAATTTAAAAAAGTTTTTTTTATGGAACCTTGGTATCAAAATAAAAATTGTGTCCCCTCAACTTTTAGTTAGTGTAACACTTATTAATTAAAAAACAAATTATATTGACAATACTTTTTTTATTATTGAAATTTGACAAGTTTTGTGTGTGTTGGCCCTTAATTTCAAAGAAACTTGGGACAGTAGAGAAATCTAACTCTTTGTAGGCTAGTTTGGATGCTGTAATTTGTATGTGTATATAGAACCAAAAACATAGAAAACTAATATTGAAAAAACTTCAAACCTTAAGAGAGAAGATATGTTGTTTTGGTATATCTGTATATTATAATTATAATATTTTTCAACTTATTCTTGGCCCCATTGCCATTGGACATTTGTTATTCAATTGATCAGACCCACCCCACACTTCTTCATTATTACTATTTTATCATTTGAGGAAATTACCTCTCCAAATAATATAATTACAAAATTATAACTGATACGTTATGGTATAAAACTCAACCATGTAATTAATATATCTAATATATTCCCTTCATGCTCAATTTAACAAAATCTCTAAAATCAATAAAACTTTATCGTACTATTTAAATGATTAGTTCATCTTTTTATATTTTGATGTTGAATTTATTTTCTTGATTACCAATTTATATTGTTATAGACTCGTTTTTAACATTTTTTAGGGATCTAAAAATTATATAGGAATTATTAAAATGAGCATATAATTTAAAAAAATGTAATAAAAATTTAATTTTTTGAGATATTTGAAATTTTCTCACATTACTGTTATCATATATTCATTTTATACAATATCATATTATAAATAATTTCGAATGAATTTTTGCAGGTTTTGTTAGAGTTATTTATAACATTTTAAATGAATTTTTAGCTGGAGTTATTTATAATTTGTCAAATTAAAATTTATTTGTTTTACTCTAATATGACTGGAAAATTTTCTTGCAAAATACATTACATACTTTGTTTAAGAGAAAATAAGTTTACTTCTTATTTATTCTTATCGGAATAGATTCATTCTTATTCATTTAAAATTCTAAACAAACTCGTATAAAGAATCACTTTATTTTATTAGATTCTTGAGAGTTGTAAAGTTGTACGTCTTCCTCTTGATATTTTAAGCCAATTTAGTTGCACACGTTTTATCTAGTAATCATAAATATATGACTAACATCTATTATACTCCAAAGCTTCCAACAAAATAATATGGAGAGATGAGTACATATTAACACATTTATATTGAAGATAAATACAATTGAATCCAAACCAAACTGATCATATCATCAAATGAACATTAATTTTAAATTTTTTTACAATTTAAATAGTCTAATAAATAGATTTTAAATTTGAATCGTCAACATCATGAAGGTGTTAAGTAAGATGAAAATCTTCTTTTTTTATACAAGAAATTTACACAATCAAATTGAAAGCCCAAAAACCTTGGCATCTTGTTTATATTTATGCTTGCTTCATCGACAAAATATGCCTTCATTTATTTATTTTACGCAATTTACTGTTTTCCATTTTTATCAAGTTTCCTTTTTTGTTTTACTTAACTATAAAAATGATTCTTTCCGCCTAAATCTTTTCCAAAATTGTCCTGTGTCCCCCATTACGATTAAATTCTAATTAACTAGTTGAAAAATTAATTGCTAATTCAGGAGGTGATGTGTCTCTTATTATAACCTTCTATTATCAATGTGAGGTATTGGGTAGTTAAAAAGAAAAATTCTTGTCTACATTATATATATTTTTAATTTTCATGTTATTAATTAGTTGTATTCTTATTAATTAATGACATGTTCTCTTAAACTATAATTTAATATAATTTAATTTAATTTAGTTCAGTCAATTTTAATTTAATTCAGTTTAAATATACGTAATTATAAATTTATACTTAAATAAATTCAATTTAATTTAATTCAACTCAATTTAATTTAATTTAATTCGACGGATAAAAAAATGGAGTAATTATTATGTATGCCACTGTGACTTTGTCAAACCATAATTGAATAAATTCACATTTTCTTTAAAATTAAGTCAACAGACTCAATGCCAATAATCACTTCACTAATAATATATACCAATAGGCATTATCCACTAGTACCTTCTTTGATAATTTCAAGTTTTCAACCCATTTAGCTGGCAAAATAAAGCTAACAAAAAAATATATTTAACACGCATACACGATGAAAATTTATGTTTTGTAAAGGGTTATATGTGGTTACTTTATTTTATGCAAGATGACTATTATTTTTCCATTCGAAATTATTTGATGAATGATATTAAATTTAATATAATAATGATAAAGAGTAAAATAAACGATATTTTGTTAAAATTAAAATGATTTTTCAAAGTTCATTCATAAAAATATTAAAAAATGTAAGAAAATAAAAATTGAAATATGAAAATACAGTTCTAGTTATAAGAAATAAAAATGTAAATTATTAAGTGGTGGTGTTCACATTGCGTACACCACATATAGTGGTGATCCATATTTCCTCACGTATAATATGTTATTGTGTTAATATTGCTAGTGAAGCAATACCACTACCACTTCCAAACATTAAGATTGGATTAACATGTGTTGTTTTATTCACGGAATAGAGTAAATTAAAAGAATTTTTTTAAATTTTTTATAAAAAAATTGTTATTTTATTCCACCGTATTTCATTCTAATCCGCAAACCAAACATCACATAAGATTATTATTGTGAAATAATCATGATTAAAGATCTCAAATTAGTATTAAATAATATTTTCTCTAATTCAAAAATATATCTCACTACGAGATGAAAAATATTATCTCAAAGATTTTGTAAAAAAAATTCCTCTTACAAATAAATATTTGTTATTTCCTATTTTTATTTTAAGCAGTAAACACACATAAACAATTGTCATGGAAAAAAATTTTCATGAAATAAATAGATTCTATTGGGTTTTATATATGTTTTTTCCAAAAATAAAATAATCATTAGTTTCCCCTTATCACCACCAAAGGTGGAGGGATATTGTTGTATCTGATGCAATGTTAACAAGAAAAAAAATAATAATTACCTTATTAAAAAAATAAAGTAAATATAAAAAAAACACCAATTCTATGAAAATATATAATAAAGAGCTTCATTGTCCATACATACATGTTTAATTGTATTTGAACAAAATTAGATAATGTTATTTTCAAATTTTAAAAATTGAACTGAACTGAAGTAAATTAATTAAATTTATTTCAGTGTAAATTTATAACTATGTGTAACTGAACTGAATTAAAGTAGAATGAACTGAACTGAAGTCCAAGAGAATAATATTTCTTAAATACTTAAGCATATATTGCCTAACCAATAATTAGTTATAGAAGATTTATATTGTGGGTAGAACTAATGAACAGTTTAAATTCTTGAATATATATATATATATATATATATATATATATTCGTAGAACTTCTTGAATATATTACTGTATCAAAACAAAATCAATATTCTGACATATCTAAATAAATTCAAATTGGAAAAGTTCAACCAGAAAAAATTGTATTTCGTGTTGTGGCACTTGAATGAAAACTTATTTTTTTTATGACAGAATGATACATGTGAAATTGGTCAAATATTATCTAAACCATTAAGCATATTTTCTTAATTGTTTGTGATATATGTTGCAATTTTTTTTTGATTTTTTTATAAAATTTATACTAATTTGATTTTAGATTAATAGTTCTGTACGTTATAATATCGATACCTATGATAAATTTAATTAATAAGATGGAGAGTTATTTAGCATGTATAATTTAGAATGTTCAGAAAAACAATAAAGTTAAAAAGAAAAAAGATGAAGGGGCACTTGGAATATTATAAATAAATAAGGTAGGCGTTTGTTTATTGGCTGTGCCGGAGATTAGGTTCTTCTTTCTACCCTTTATATTTATATAAGACGGCTTCTGTTTTGTTTTGTTTTTCCACTAAACGATACCCATTTACTTTTTATACAGTACGTGTAGAACATGGATAGTACCATACACCGCAACACCACAGATGTACATGTGTCCCTCATATTGGTGGATTAAAATACTTCTTTCACGTTTTTTTACTTATCATCCAATAAGTTTCACATTTATCAATAAGTTTATTTATTAGGGATATGAAATTACTAATTTACCTTTATATCTTAAATTAATTCATTAATATTTTAACCCAAATATAATTAATATTAAGAATATAGTTAGAAGAATAATAAAAAAAGTACATAGAAAAGTATAAATAATAAGTATTTTGGTAATCTAATTTTAGGATAGTCTATTTTAAAAAGATGGAGGGAATATTTATTAAGTTAATCTCGTGGGACCCTATTCAGAATAATGAAGCTCTAAATTACGAATTCAAATTTGATGTCTCCAATTATGCGTCTCCTTCCATATCCCTCATTTAGATTTTGTCATGTGTCGAAGTAAAAAAATAAAAAAGAAAAATTAAAATTAAAAAATTAAATAAGAAAAAATAACACATCAAAATCTGAATAGGGAACATAAAATAAAATACATAATTGGGGATAATAAATTTAAATCCTAAATTACAAGAGAGTGACACGCCAAATGAGGTGTTTAAGCTCTTTAATAGTGTGCCAATGTTCACACTATGAATTTTCACCTTCAAATGTGCTACCCAATGGACATTATGAGACTATATTATAAGTGCCATAATGTACCTTGTTTTATCCCATTAAGAAATTATTTGTGGTTAATTACAATTATTGTTAATAGTTGTGGGAATAAATTGATATTAATGCGTGTTAGAGTAAATGGGAAAGAAAAGAATACTTGGTAAAATGAAAGAAGCTGTCTTCAGTCAGTGATAAATTTTGTTTGGGATCCATCAATAGACCGAATCTAATAGTTCCTTTATCTTTTTAAAATAGATATTTTAGTCGCTTTTTTAAATACTTTTTACTTATCATTTTTAAATATCTAGGCACTTTTTAGATTACTTTTTTAATTATACCCTCATTGTCCCATTATCATTAATTGCAATGGAGTGAAAAATTAAACATTAATTAAAGGATAAAATAATATTTTTCTGCTTTAATTAATTAATTTCTTAAAAAAATATGAAATGTATTAGAACACAAGTGAAAAAATGAATTGAGTATGTTTTTATCTTCAATTGTCTGCATTAATAAATACTAGTAAATAAATAGGCAATCCAAAGAAACAAAATATAGAACAATTTTCTGCAAGCTTATGCTGTTGCTCATTATGGGCCAGTCTGGACCCTCGATTCTAACTACTACGTATCTTCCTAGTTTCTACTTCGATGATTATCAGATTAATCATAGAAGTTAACAACGATAACCTTTTTATTAGCCAAATACATTATAACCCTATCAACTTGGCAACATATGCCAGATAACACTCTCAAATTTCATTTCCTCATTCAATTTGAACCCTTAAAATCGCATGTCAGCTTTTGATTGAAAAAAAAAAAAAAAATTTTTAAAAAGTCAAATAAATTAAAAGCTGGTAAATAATATTCAGGGGGAAAACTTACACTTTGCTTAAGTTTAGGGGGGTTAATTAAAATTTTTAAAAGTTCCGATAACATTCAACGAACGCCAAGTACTCTGGGGTATAGATGTATTTAACATTTTTTATAATATAGATCAAGCCTAATATATTTGGACCCCTATAGTTTACCCTTAAATTTACAAAATTTCACATAACCATCTAAAATTATTTCAAGTGCACCATATAACTTAGAGATGTCACATGTCAGGTTCTGGTTGGAGAGAAAAAAATAAAAAATTAAACGTAAAAATAAAGTTTGTACAAATGTATCTAAAATCTTACATAAATTTGTGCTTTTAATTAAAAGGCGGAGGCCGGAGAATCAGACTCAATTTTATTAAATAAAAGAAAAGAAACAAAAAAGTAAAAAGCTGAAAATAACAATAGTTAAACAACCATTAATGCAGGAAAGAAGCACTATCAGCTCAAGAGAATACTTCAAAGGAGGTTTCCGCTCCTTTTTGTCTTGTTCCATGCGCTCCTGCTTAGCTCGAACAGATAACTTTTATTTTCTTGGATATCGCGGGATAGTCTCCCTCATTTATCTCACGCCAAAAGCTTTCATCGTTAGAAGAGAATGAATACTCTTGCCTGACAGGTGTTAACTGTTTGGCTTTATTTTATAGTTTTAGCTCTTCTCGCTCTTCAGAGTCCGCCCAAGAGCCTGGGACACCTCTCGCAGGTTGTGAATAATGACTCAAAATCAGTGCCGGCCCTGGGGGTGGTGCAACGGGTGCTATCGCCCAGGGCCCATACTTGAAAGAGGCTCAATTTTTTTTAGTTTTTTTTAATTTTTATGTTTATGAAAAATAAAAATAAATTATTTTTATTATTGTTCAATAAAAAATTTTAATTAATTTTTGATAAACCATGATATAATAGCATAAATTATAAATTTATGTGGTTTTACTCATTTAGGTTTTTAGTTCCCTTTTCCTCAAACAATTAGATATAATTAAATTTCATTATTGTTATTTAATTATGTATTTTATTTTATAATTAGATTCCAAGTGTATTGATTATAGCGGTAAAATGACTAGTTGAAACCTAAAGAGTTGAAAGTTTGCTCCTAAGAAAAAACGTCTTAATCATGTCCATGTCAGAATTATGTAAACAATTATCCCCCAATTTATTACAAAAAAATTATAATTGGATCATTTTTATATTAAAAGGGCCTAATGTATATGTTTCATGTACTATTTTACCTAGGGTCTCAAAAATGTCAAGACCGGGCCTCCTCAAAATTCTCTCATAGAACCATATTTTCTCGCTCATTGTTCTGAAATATCGGTGAATTTTCCATCCTTAGGCTCATGTATGTTTTGGTTTTCTGCCATCAAAGAAATTCCATCTGTAAATTCCGCAATAGGGACTTCCCCCCTCAACCGATTTTCCCTGGCCCTGAACCTCTGAATCCTCATATTGCGGTTGTTTGTCCACCGTCGCATTTCTCAGACGAGGTGAAGCAACAACCTCAACAACAGATTTCTGATTCCTTCTCCAGACTTCGTTTAAAGTCCAACTCTGGTTCCTCTCCGTCTCAATCGAAACCACTTTACTTTGTGTCTGCATCCCTTGTTTGTAATTTTTCTTACAAGAAATAGCATCATGGCCAATAGAAGAACATACGTTACACAATAAAGGTATATTCTCAAATTCAGTGGACACCCAATGCATCCCATCATCTGTATCGACTATAATTTGGTCTTTTAATGGCTTTACTAGATCAAGATCTACAAGAATCCTGACCAAATTCACTATCAACGGTATTTTTATCAAATCGTAATGGGACCCCGATTCCACAAGCAATGTCGGTTAAGATACGTCTATCCCAAACTCCCATGGTAAATTAAAAGGTAGAATCCAAACCTGACAAGTTGTCTGTTTATGATTTGCAGGGTCAGATCCCAGCTTCCAAGGGTTGAATCGCATTATGACAGGCTTGAGATTGAGATTTCCCTTGCTCCAAACTTGTTGTAAAGATTCAGCAGACGACATGATGATGTGGTAGCAACCATGCCTGTAACGAACCGAAATTTCAAAATTTACTTATAATAAATTATTATGGTATTAAAATATCATGAAAATTATTTTTATAATTATTGTTATTATTATTATTGGATATAAGACATGAGGAAATAAGAGTTAATTAAGTTAGAGGGATGAATTAGGCATTTAATTATTTGTTCAAGGGCATTATTGAAAATTGAAAAAAAAGAAGAGAAATCAAAATCCTATACGTATCCTCTCTTCTTTCTCCCTTTCATCTTCTCCATTCTTCCTCTCTCCCTTAACAAAATTTTTCCCTAATCTAAAAACTTTCGATTACTTCGATTCAACTTCAAATTCTTGTTAGAAATCGATCCTTAAGCCCTCTATCATCATCAATTTCAATAAATCAAGGTTAGAAGAAGAGGATTTCAGTTTTTAAGGTTCGTATGAATAGTAACCCGAATTTAAGGTGAGTGATTTTTGATGAAATTAAAGCTTAATTAGTAGAATTCATGGTAGATTAAGCGTATTTATGGTATTAGGAAGTTTATTTATACAACATCTTGATAGAATTACACATGGATGCTGTAGAGGAAGCTAGTGCAAGTAAATCAAATGCAAAAGAGGTAGAAGAGAGCTAGAAAGAGCTTAGAAAAAGGTTTGTGTCTCTAATTTCAATTTCTCGGTTTTCGGAAAATTTTCCAGTTTTGTATTCCTGTTTTATTTTAATATTTTCTCTCATTATATGAATCCGATTTGAATGATTCTTAATTTTATTGATATCTACAGAAAGTAAGGAATATATGTACAGAAGAATCCTTATTGAATTTCGTTCGTTTTCAATGTGAAATTTTCGTTTGAAGTTGAGTCATGAAATCCATTTCGGAAAATCTCAGCTTTGTACACTGTTTAGTATTTTGATCATAACTTTTGTTATACAATTTGGATTTCTGTGATTCTGATGGCTTTGGAAAGCTGAGACATGTGGCTAATTATGTTTAGAAGAAAGTTCTTTAATTGGATGATGTTTTAATAGTGAAAAATGCAGGGGAAGTCAGGTCACGAAATCTAGAAATTTCTGGAAAAAAATGAATGTTAATTTTATTGAGTTTTAATTGAAGTTTGATGCTTTAAAATTTAGTATATGAATCTCTTAATTACTGAAGTTATGTTGAATTATGTTTAATGGTTTATATTAGAATTTTTAAGATGTTACTTTGATTTATTGTCCTTATTAAACGAGTAGAATACGGGTCAGGTAGATTGGCGCCAATAAAGGGGGGTACAATACCGTACAAACAATTGAAGCTTTGGCTTCGGGCTTCGGCCGGTATTCTGATAAATATATATTGATATTGAAGCTTCGGCTTCGGTCTTGACCGATATATTGATTTTGAAGCTTCGGCTTCGAGCTTGACCGATATATTGATTTTGAAGCTTCGGCTTCGGGCTTGACCGATTCATTAATATTGAAGCTTCGGCTTCGGGCTTGTCCTTGCCCATATCCATTCTACCATTATTCGTGACTTGTTTACTTTGCGCAATATGTGGTTAATGTGTTTGAAAAAATTGGATATAAATTTGATTGTACTTTGAAAGGTTTATAGTAAAAGTTTTATGTTTTGGTTTTATAAAGTTGTTTAATTTGGTTTTGACTTATGAACATACTTTGTTTCTATTTTTAAAGTGTTAAAAATGTTCAAAGTTGTTGTATTTCTTTTATGTATACCACTAAGCAAATTGCTTAGCAAATTGCTTATTTTCTACACGCAGATACTGAAGATTGTAGATAGCTTGGACCAAAGTGGTATAAGTGGATCAGCTTGAAGAGCATATAAGGAAAGACTCGAGGTGGATTTGTATTTTAATGTAATATTATGGTTTGTAAAATAATGGCATGTACTAGATAGTGTGAGAAATGTAAAGTGGTATTGAGAAATATTTGGAGAATAATTAGCATTGAGAGATATTATGAGTTGGAAATATTATATTTGTATTTGTACATATGAAATCTATAAGTATTGAACTTCATATAGTGGAGTAGAGTTGTTTATTGGGTGTTTATAGTTGTTGTGGCACTCCCTATAAAGGGGGTATTATATTTATTGGTATCAGAGCGAGGTTTAGGCGATTCTAGGACTAGTATGTACATGCCATTTAGGATGTAAATATGTTATGTTAGTTGTTTGATCCACTTTGGTCCAATTTTCAGGAATAAGTTATGGCAAGTAGTCATAGTCAGAATGAGGAAGAGGATGCTGAGAGTACGGTCCATATTAGACAAGGGGATGAACAAAGACATGAACCTCCACCAGTTCATGGCTTTCCCGAACAACCTACTCCAACACAAGCTGCTTTACTTCAGCATATGACTACTGAAGTAATCACACTAGTACTTTAAAACATACCAATCCCCCAAGTTCCTGTAGTACCTCACTTTGAAAGAAGAGAGAAGAGAACTCCTCTTGAAAGAATCAAGAAGCTTCCGGCTGATGACTTCAAAGGGGATACAGTGAATCCTGCATTTGTAAAAGATTGGCTTGATTATACTAAATGGTGTATAACTAGGCTTCATTTTACAGATGAATAGAGATTAAACTGTATGCAAGGTTTACTCAAAGAACAAGCAAGGAGGTGGTGGGATAACATTGTGAGAGAAAAGAGCCCCAGAGAAATCACTTAGGGTCTTTTCTTAGAACAATTTGACAAGAAGTAAGTTAGCGAACGATTTAAAGATGAGCAGAGGAAATTGTTCTTATCTTTGAGATACAGACGAATGACTGTATCAGAATATAAAATTCAATTCCTCAAACTCGAGAGGTATGCTCGTGATATCATTGACGGTGAAGTAATGCGATGTAAGAGATTCGAGGATGGGCTGAATGATGAAATTAGAGTGCATTTACTTGCACAAAAGATTAGGGTGTTTAATGACTTAGTTGATGCTACTACGAGCCTTGAGAAGATCAATTCAGATAGGCAACAAAGAATGGCTAAGAGATCTGGATTTCAAAAAGGGTCACAGGGTCCGGCTAGTTCAGAATCTCCAAGTAAGAAACAGAAGGGAACATCATAACAAACACAATCTCATTTCAGAGGGTTTTCACCAAGACAAACCACAAGTACAGGGTCAGCGACTAGTGAACCTTCAAGTCGAGGCAGAGGAAATATTCCACAATGTTCTAATCTTGGAAAGATATATACAGGGGAATGTTGGGGAAAAGGTAGAGTCTGCTTTAAATATGGCTCGAGGGAACATTTGATTGCAAATTATCCTCAAAGACAAATAAGTACATCTGCACCTGCAGTAGTTCCTACTCCTATAATGCAAGAAGGAAGAGGAAAGAGAATAGGAAATGCTAGTGGTTCAAGTGGACATGATGTGGCTTAACAAGCACCGCTGAGTGGTAGACCGGGAGGAATGGTGCGAAGTTATGCAATTCGAGGGCCTGAGACTCGGGAATCTACTAAAGTTATTATCGATAAATTTTCATTCTTTAATCACAATGTTTATGCTTTGATTGATCCCGGTTTATCTCATTCATATATATGTACTGCGTTAGCACAACAGAATGGGTTACATGTAGAAGAATTGGGGGAAATATTAAAGTGACTAATCCTTTAGGACATAGTGTGATAGTAAACAAAGTGTATATGAATTGCCCTATTATGATTCAACATCAACTTTTTCTTGTAAATTTAATTGAGTTACCTTTTCGAGATTACGATGTTATCTTGGGAATGGATTGGTTATCGGAACATCGAGCTATGGTGGATTGCAAAAATAAAAGAATGTCACTTCAATTTTCTGATAGAGAATAAATAGTTATCGTGGGGGAAAGATCAGATTATCTCTGTAACATAATTTCTTTTATGAAGATAAAAAGGCTGGTTAGGAAGGGATGTCAGACCTACCTAATCTTCGCTCTAGAATTGAAGAAAGGTGAGTTAGAATTACAGAATATTCCTACAGTATGTGATTTTTCTGATATATTTCCATAAGAACTACCGGGTTTGCCACCAAAAAGAGAGGTAGAATTTGCAATTGATGTGTTGCCGGGTACCGCACCAGTATCTAAAGCACCATACAGAATGGCGCCTGCTGAACTGAAAGAGTTGAAGATCCAGTTGCAAGAATTATTAGACAAAGGATTCATACACCTGAGTATATCCCTATGGGGTGCACCCGTGTTATTTTTTGAGAAGAAAGATGGGTCGCTCCGATTATGTATTGATTACCGGGAGTTGAATAAATTGATAGTGAAGAACAAGTATCCATTGCCAAGGATTGAAGACTTATTTGATCAACTCTATGGTGCCAAATACTTCTCCAAGATTAATTTGAGATCGGGTTACTATCAGGTGAGAGTGAAAGATGATGATATTGCAAAAACGGCTTTCCGAACTAGATATGGGCACTATGAATTTTTGGTGATGCCGTTTGGTCTTACTGATGCACCAACAGCATTTATGGACCTTATGAACCGTGTCTTTTAATTATATTTAGAGAGGTTTGTAGTGGTTTTCATTGATGACATTTTGGTGTATTATAAGTCATGGGAAGAGCATGATCAACATTTGCGGATAGTCTTCCAAACTTTGAGGGAAAATAATTTATATGCCAAACTTAACAAATGTGAGTTTTGGCTTGAAGAAGTTTCTTTCTTAGGCCATATTGTTTCTGCAGAAGGAATTAAAGTGGATCCTAAAAAGATAAAAGCAATTGTAATATGGAAACCACCAAAGAACCCTACGAAAGTCAGAAGTTTACTTGGCTTAGCAGGGTATTATAGAAGATTTATGAAGGGATTTTCAGTCATTGCTGCCTCGCTGATGAAACTACTTCAAAAGAATGCAAAATTTGAGTGGAATGATAAGTGCCAAGAAAGTTTTAAGGCGATGTTGACAAAAGCACCCATCCTTATCCAACTAGAGCCTGGAAAAAACTTTGTAATCTATACTGATGGTTCGTATAGTGGTCTTGGGTGTGTTTTAATGTAAGAAGGGAAAGTGATTGCCTATGCTTCCAGGCAATTGAAGAATCATGAAAGGAATTATCCTACTCATGATTTAGAAATGGCTGCAATAGTCTTTGCCTTGAAATATTTGCCAGCACAGAAGGAGTTGAATTTAAGGCAGAGAAGGTGGATGGAATTCATTAAAGATTACGATTGTCTTATTGATTACTATCCAGGAAAGGCTAATGTGGTGGAAGATGCTCTCAGTAGAAAGACAATTATGGCACTAAAGGCTATAAATACGGGGTTAGCTCTTACTAGTGGTGGGGCCTTAATTGCAGAATTGAAGATTCAACCTGTACTACTACAACAGGTTAAGCAAGCACCAAATGAAGATGATAACTTGAAGGTCATTCGAGTAAGGACACAAGTGGGTATCGTAGACAATTATATGGTTTGAGAATATGGGTGTCTATATTTTAAAGATAGACAATGTGCGCCAAACAATGAATAATTAAAGAAGAATATCTTACATGAGGTGTATAGTAGTCCTTATGCGATGCATCCAGGAGCAAACAAGATGTACCAAATTTTAAAGAGCCATTATTGGTGGAATGGGATGAAGAAAGACGTTACTAACTATGTCGCTCAATGTCTAACTTGTCAACAGGTGAAAGCCGAACATCAAGTTCCTTCTGGATTGTTGCAACAAATAACAATTCCAAAATGGAAATGGGAAAGAATCACAATGGACTTCATGACTTCTTTACCACTTACACAGAAGAAACATGATGCAGTGTGGGTTGTTGTAGATAGATTGACAAAGTCTGCCCACTTTCTTCGAGTTAGGATGGATTATTCACTTGATAGGTTGGCTCAGTTATATGTAGATAAGATAATGTGGCTGCACGGAGTGCCTGTTTCAATCATTTCTGGCCGAGATCCGAGATTTACTTCGAGATTTTGGAAGAAGTTGCAAGAAGCCTTAGATTGTAAACTTTATTTCAGTACTTTATTTCATCCTTAAATAGATGGTCAATCTGAAAGAGTAATTCAGGTGTTCAAAGACATGATGAGAAGTTGTATCATTGAATTTGAGGGAAGTTGGGATAAGTATTTATCCCTCATGGAGTTTGCCTATAATAACAGCTATCAGTCAAGCATACAAATGGAAAAAAATGTAGAACTCCATTATATTGGACCGAACTTAGTGAAAACAAGATTGTGGGAGTGGATTTAATTCAGGAGATAAAGGAGAAGGTAAAACTTATTCAAGAGAGATTGAAGGCTGCATCGGATAGACAAAATTCTTATGCTGATCTAAAAAGAAAAGACATTACTTATGAAGTTGGGGATAAAGTATTTCTCAAAGTATCTCCTTGGAAGAAAGTCCTGCGATTTGGCAAGAAAGGCAAGCTCAGTCCAAGATTCATTGGCCCATTTGAGGTTATAGATAAGGTCGGACCGGTAGCTTATCGGTTGGCACTACCCCCGACACTCGACAAAATTCATAATGTGTTCCATGTGTCAATGTTAAGGAGATACATATCAGATCCATCACATATCTTATCTCCTGATGTCATAGAAATCGAACCCGACTTGACGTATGAAAAGGAACCGGTACAAATCTTGACGAGAGAAGTTAAGTAATTAAGAAACATCCTTTGGTAAAAGTACTTTAGAAAAATCATAAGGTTGAAGAAGCAACTTGGGAACCGGAGGATACAATGAAAACTTAATATCCACAACTGTTTTCAGGTAATTTTCGGGACAAAAATTCATAAGAGGGGGAGAATTGTAACGAACCGAAATTTCAAAATTTACTTATAATAAATTATTATGGTATTAAAATATCATGGAAATTATTTTTGTAATTATTGTTATTATTATTATTGGATATAAGACATGAGGAAATAAGAGTTAGTTAAGTTAGAGGGACGAATTAGGCATTTAATTATTTATTCAAGGGCATTATTGAAAATAAAAAAAAGAAGAGAAATCAAAATCCTATACATATCCTCTCTTCTTTCTCCCTTTCATCTTCTCCATTCTTCCTCTCTCCCTTAACAAAATTTTTTCCTAATCTAAAAACTTTCGATTACTTCGATTCAACTTCAAATTCTTGTTAGAAATAGATCCTTAAGCCCTCTATCATCATCAATTTCAGTAAATCAAGGTTAGAAGAAGAGGATTTCAGTTTTTAAGGTTCGAATGAATAGTAACCCGAATTTGAGGTGAGTGATTTTTGATGAAATTAAAGCTTAATTAGTAGAATTCATGGGAGATTAAGCGTATTTATGGTATTAGGAAGTTTATTTATATAATATCTTGATAGAATTATATATGGCTGTTGTAGAGGAAGCTAGTGCAAGCAAATCAAATGCAAAAGAGGTAGAAGAGAGCTAGAAAGAGCTTAGAAAAAGGTTTGTGTCTCTAATTTCGATTTCTCGGTTTTTTGGAAAATTTTCCAGATTTGTATTCCTGTTTTGTTTTAATGTTTTATCTTGTATAAAAATCCGATTTGAATGATTCTTGATTTTATTGATATCTACAGAAAGTAAGGAATATATGTTCAGAAGAAACCTTGCTGAATTTCATTCGTTTTCAATGTGAAATTTTCGTTTGAAATTGAGTCATAAAATCTGTTTTGGAAAAATCTCAGCTTTGTACACTGTTTAGTATTTTGATCATAACTTTGGTTACACAATTTGGATTTCTGTGATTCTGGTGGCTTTGGAAAGATGAGACATGTGGCTAATTATGTTTAGAAGAAAGTTCTTTGATTGGATGATGTTTTAATAGTGAAAAATGCAGGGGAAGTCAGGTCATGAAATCTAGAAATTTCTAGAAAAAAATGAATGTTGATTTTATTGAGTTTTAATTGAAGTTTGATGCTTAAAAATTTAGTATATGAATCTCTTAATTACTGAAGTTATGTTGAATTATGTTTGATGGTTTATATTGGAATTTTTAAGATGTTACTTTGATTTATTGCCCTTATTGAACGAGTAGAATACGGGTCAGGGTAGATTGGCGCCAATAAAGGGGGGCACAGTACTGTACAAACAATTGAAGCTTTGGCTTCGGGCTTCGGCCGGCATTCTGATAAATATATATTGATATTGAAGCTTCGGCTTCGGGCTTGACCGATATATTAATTTTGAAGCTTCGGCTTCGGGCTTGACCGATACATTGATATTGAAGCTTCGGCTTTGGGCTTGTCCGCTCCCGTATCCATTTTACCGTTATTCATGACTTGTTTACTTTGGGCAATATATGGTTAATGTGTTTGGAAAAATTGGATATAAATTTGATTGTACTTTGAAAGGTTTATAATAAAAGTTTTATGTTTTGGTTTTATAAAGTTGTTTAATTTATTTTTGACTTATGAACATACTTTGTTTCTATTTTTAAAGTATTAAAAATGTTCAAAGTTATTGTATTTCTTTTATGTACACCACTAAGCAAATTGCTTAACGTGTAGTTTATTTTCTACATGCAGATACTAAAGATTGTAGATAGCTTGGACCAAAGTGGTATAAGTGGATCATCTTGAAGAGCATATAAGGAAAGACTCGAGGTAGATTTGTATTTTAATGTAATATTATGGTTTGTATGTACGATAGTGTGAGAAATGTAAAGTGGTATTGAGAAATATTTGGAGAATAATTAGCATTGAGAAATATTTGAAGTTGGAAACATTATATTTGTATTTGTACATATTAAATCTATAAGTATTGAACCTCATATAGTGGAGTAGAGTTGTTTATTGGGTGTTTATAGTTACTGTGCCACTCCCTATTAAGGGGGTGTTACAATGCCCAATAGGTATCCATTTCCATTCCATGGAACAATTCTAAATTGAGTTTAGTCTTGTCTTGAGGTTGGCATGCCTCCATGGGCTTTCCCCCTTTGCCAAAGTAACTCTATCGATTATAGAAAACTTACAAGCATTGATTCCTTCTTCATAAACTCATTGTGAAATTTTGATTGCTTTGTAACCGTCTCCGGAGTCAGAAATAATCCTGACAGATGAATCTATAGGCTTGATAATACTCGAGTATTGATTGACAATCGTAGCATAAGTCTTCCGTGGTTGCAAGTTTCCAGTTGGATTTACAGAATTCAAATCCAAAGAGGAGCTTGAGCGATCGGTGTTAGAAGAGAGACACTGGTTGTTGAATAGATCGGCAATTATATCGGCGTTAGATAATACGTCATTCATGGCGGCGGCTGTGCGTTCAGGTTAGGGTTATCCCCCTAGAGAGCATCGCCCCCTTCTGAATTCTACGTAAAATTGTGTTATTTACTTGAGTTATTTAATAAAAAGTAAAAAAGTTATTGTAATTAAATTTCAAAGCTCAATAAATTAAAATATAAAAATTTACAAAATTAGTTCATATAATACATAATATATAATTGATAGTAGTATTATTCGTCAGTTTGAGTTTGAGTATTAGGTCTCACTTGGAACAAATGAATTCCTCGTATTTTTTTAGGAATTCATTCGTAAATCCCTATTTCTGTGCTTGAAAAGCCAAAAATTGTTATTTAAATTCCAAGAATAAGTATTCCAATGAACTGATTAAACCTATATGAAATTCCACCAAAATAGATGGAATTTGTAAATCAAATTCCTATTTTTTTTTAAAAAAAATTTAGATGACAACAATACATTTCTATAAAACTATATGCGACCTGTCTTTGACCTAGATAGACTCTTTCTTCAAAATGAATTACAAGCTACAGTGATAACATGTTAGTTTTCTCTTTTCTGTGTGTTATTTTTTGCAACTACAAAATCATATTTCATGAGGTTCAATTAAGGATTATTGAGGTTATGATATGATTACTTCTTTCTCTTGTATTTTGTAGTTCTTGGGCCTAGAAAAGAATTTGGATTTCAATAGTGAAAACATAAAAAGAAAAATGAAGAAGATAGAGTTTGGATTGGAAGATATAGAGACCATTGGTCTAAAATAACTAAAGGCATTCTTTTGTAGTACACACTTATCTTGGATAAATTAATATATTACATGGTAAAGATATATTAAAAACTAAAAAATATTTTTTATCTCGAGATCAACACTCATGTCATTGAATATAAACTAGTAATTTTAGTTTTTTTTTGTTGCAAAAGAAGGCCCGTTCCTACCCTACAAGATAAAAATTAGGGCCTTATTAACGAGTAAAAATTTAAAGAAATATATGATTTTGTACTTCTATTAAAACATTTAATAAGAGGTAAAACAAAAATATTAAATTTTATATTATAAAGTAGAAAATAATATTATGACAAAAAAATTATCATATTGATAAAATAAAATGATGTCTATGAGCATTTCAAGCACTAAAATCACTAATAATAGTGTCCACTCTAATATGTAGATTGTGAAATAAAAAAATTAAATACACTACCTCAAAAACTTAAGTGAACTTTCCTCACAATTAATTAAACCTCCCATCTGATGCAAAACATACAATGACCAATTTACATTTTTTAACCGAAATATCATATTATCAGTTGAAATAAACTAAAAATAAAGACAATTTTTTGATGTGGATGAAAGAAGAAATGAATAACTATTTATAGGTGATAAGGGTATTGAATGAGTATAAAATTTGGAGAATAATAGCAATGGTAAGGAAGATTAATGCCCCTAACTTTCTATTTTCAATTTTAGAAGTTGAACAAACTAAAAAAAATTTAAGTCCTGTTTGTTTGCCGAAAAACATTGTGTAGGAAAATATCTTTCAGATTTTTTGGCATTTATTTTGCTCGGAAAATAAGTCAATACAAAATATCTTGCAAGTCAACATGAAAATGTAGTATAAATAATGAAAAATGTTTTACCCTCTAATAAATGGAAAAATATTTTCCCTTAATCTATCACATTCACTTTCTCCATCCCGCTTCATCCATTAATGCCTTCATTTCTTTCATGTCACCATCACAATCACTGCCTCAACCCACCTCATCGTTGTTGTTGCTGCCGCCGCCGCCACCACCACCACTACCTTTTCCCCCCAATTTTTGCCACCACCACTATTATCTTTACTTTAATTTTTAACTCAGCTTTCACCACCACCATCTCTACTTCCATCTCCACCTGTAGAGCCACTATCACCACCACCATTGTTGCCTATATATATTCCACCTTCACCACTATTGTTATCACATATCATTTCTAATCCACCTCCACCTATATTTATTTTTATATAAAAATATTAATTATTCTATACGACTTGCTTTTTATAAAATAATAATTCAATATTTCACATATTTTATTATTTTATATAAATATGATCGAAAATGTTAAATTTTGTGGTTTGAAAATATTTTTTAATATTTTAAACAAACACCATAATATATTTTTCACTATTGGGACCAAACACAGAAAAATATTTTATTTTCCTGCAAAATATTTTTCCTTGCACGATATTTTTCCCTGCACATTATTTTCATGCAAACAAAGGGGACCTTAAAGAAAATGAAACCTTGAGAGATAATGATGTTGTTAATGGATATCACAGAAATTAATGAGATAAGAGTCCAATTTAATAATTAATACTTGTTTTTTATTTAATGATTCAAACAAAATCAACCAATATCCATAAGTAACTAATCACTTAAGATTTAATAGTATAATAGTATTTCTTTACAAAAGAAGGAATTAATTAACTTGAACTCTAATAAAGTAAAAATAATTTAATAATCACTGAAAGTGAATCCCTTTTTTTACTGGACCCTCAGCCGTTTCTCCTATTACCCCGCCTCAAAAATCGCTCTGTGCAAAAGCTATCACCGATACTTGTAAGTGTGTCTATACAACTATTGTAGTTGAAAAAATTAGGAGTGGATAAGTGAGAAACAATAAAAGTTCTTGATTTCTGGGAGGATATATGATTTGGACACTAAACTTAATTGGCTAAGAAAAAATATGGAATCGTGAATAAGTTTAGATAATTAGTTATTTAGTGGTGAAATGTTTTTAGACATTTTTTTAATATTGTTGATAATTATTGGGAAGATTATTGTTATATTTGATTGATTGCAGATTCAAGGCATTACTATTTTTATAGTGATTTAATTGACTAAATACTTCACATTTAATAATAATTTCTTGATAAAGTCATTTTAAAAAATAATTTACAAATAAATTTTATGAATTATTTATTTTATTACAAAATAAAGAACCTGTTCATTTATTTCAATATTTTTAAATGAATTATAATTGATGAATTTCAAATTCTCCTTGGATTGATTTCAAGCTAAGCCTTAATATAAAAATTAAATTCGACCATAAAATTTCAAACTTTAGCAAACTCGGGTCATACTAATTTATAAAAAAAGAATGCATGAATCCGATCCATATAAGTGGACACAAGCAGAATCGGATGGCTTTAACAAACTCAAATCGTACTAACTTGTAAAAAAAGTATGCATGAACCCGATCCATATAAGTGGACACAAGCAGAATCGGATGGGTACTCCAAACCGAGAACAAGTCTATTTATAACTATGCTAGCCACATAAGATATCACATCGCATACGGATGCAACAACTATGATTTTTTAAAAGAAAAAATAAAGAGTTATTAGTTTAACCCATGCAGCTTAAAAATTAAATTGCAGTAATGGACGGTATAATGTCCAATATGGCTTATCTCCACAATTCTTTGGCTCCCACATAATATATATGCTTCTTAGTTATAGTTGAAGCAATAAAATAAGGTTCCATACATCTACATTTTTTTTATAGTTCTCCTTAAAATTTTTATGATCTCCTGAATTTATAAAAGTTTCACGTAACTTTCTGAACTTGTTAAAGTGAACCTTATAGTCTCCTGAACTTGTTAAAAGTGAATCTCATAAGTCATAACCCCTTCAAGCTGGTATGCCAAGTATTATTTCTCTAGAGATTGGATCTAAGATTGTTTCGTCAAAGATTGAATCGAAGATTGATTTACCGGAATAAAATCGGGCTTGTCGGCATCAAGGGGTTTGAGGTATACTATTACCAAGTTCAAGGGGCTATAAGGTCCTTTTAACAAGTTCATGGGGCCATAAGGTCCACTTTAACAAGTTTAGAGGAGTTATTTAGAATTTTTGTAAGTTTAGGGGACTAAGGGATTTTTAGGGACAATGATAGAAAGGTCTAGATATATTAGACCATAAAAAAATAGTATAAGAGTTTAGATTATTCTAAAATTATTGGCGAATGTCTAAGCCTTGTGATTGAGATTTTTTCTAATAAGTAGAAAATGTCACGGGTCTAATGGTTCTCAACATGTGACCATAATCTTAATTGATTTTATTGATCAAATATTTAGGTGAAAGAGTTCCAAAATACCTTCTTAAAAAAAGTGTATTTAATCCCTCCCATCTATAAAATAAAATTGACAAAACAATACCCGTTGTTACTAATAAAACTCATGCTTATAGTTACACAAGCCACGTGGTTTTAAAAAATTACCCCTTAGTAAAAAATATATCCAAAGTTACCATTAAAATATACATATATTCACAAAGCTATAAAAGTCCAATTCAAGGGGCACCAAATTCATGGATGCCCACTATGCTTCATGAATATGACTATTTTGTCTTTCTATTTTTTTTCTAACTTATCAATTTTTTTTAATAAAGGCTTCTCTAAAGGTATATAGAGATTTTTTGTGAACAAATTTAGGTGGCTTGATAACCTCTAAAAATTTAGAATTTAATAGTTTTTTTTATTAAACAGAGCAATCTAATATATTTTTAATGTTCTTTAAAACAATTGTGAATTTATTTCTTTAATATCAATATAATAAAATTCTAAACACATACTTATCCACTAATTTAATTGATTTTTTATTTATCAAACGCTATATGTACAGGTAATATGTAACAATGTAAATAAATTTTTTTTATATATACTTGTTTTAGGAGATGAAAATCCTAAACCTACGACAACTACATTGTCCCCTCTGAAGGCAGCCGCCGATTCCGATCACCGGCCTCCTTGACATGGTCATGGACGCTGGGTATTCCACAGCCGGCATCATTGTCGATCTTTTTAATAATCAAAGTTCTTTGCCGGTTACTCGTGTCTTAGAGAATCAAGTGAAGTTATGCCGCTCGTTGAAATTATTTTTAGGGCCGATTGATCTCATGGCTACCGGGACCTCCCCTCCGATGAAAACACCTCCATTGAACTACGTAGACGCTTCTCTTTTCAGCTGTGAGTGTTTTTTGAAAGCGACGACAGGAAACCCTAAACCGAAAATAACTTCTTATGCGGCTGTTGTAGGTGGATCAAACCAGGGTGTTTAAAATCCTGATATTTTATTAACTGCCAAGGAAAAAGTTACTAAAAAGGGCGGATTTACATCGGTAAAGATTCCACAATCTCTACTTGATAAACGTTTAGCTTTATGTGCAAATTCTTTGATAGGAAGATTGATATTACAGAATGGGGATATTCCATATAGACTCGCTTCCTTAAAGGAAGCCTTGAGTAAGGTATGGGGAATTACAGATTCATGGAGCATGATTTCCCTAGGGAAGGGTTACTATCACTTGTTTCTTGGTACCCAAGCGAATAAGAAGAAAGTTTGGAATAAGGGAACGATCGGCTTAAAACTTGGAACTATCAGGATCCAACTATGGCAACCGGATTTCAACCAGGTTGACTAAAAGACCACCAAGGCCTTAGTTTGAATTTGATTACATAATCTTCCATGGGAGTACTGGGATGCTTCCATACTTGCCTGCATTGTGAAGGGAACAGGTCAATTTGCTCGAGTTGATAGAACAACGACTGACGGTGATTTTGGGCACTTTGCCCGGGTACCCATCAATGTGGACTTAGCTAATACCCTCCTTGAAATAGTAGGTGTGGAATGAGATGGTAACCAATTATGGGTTGATGTTGAATATGAAAATATTCTGAAGTTCTGTAAAATATGCTCCTCAATTGGCCATTCTTGGCGAGAGTGTAGACATAATAAAAAGGATAGTACTGAGGGTGTTAAGAAAGCGGCTGAGGATAAGCAGAAAAAGCCAGCTCAGGCCAAGGAGAATCAAGCTCATACTGGGGGTAATCAAATTGAATCTGAGCAGAAGCAAGCTTATAAAATTCTAGCTTAGGTCGAAGTTGAACAAACCAAGGCAACTAGGTCAGTTGTTGCTGGTACTGTTCCTTTGCAACTAGTACGAGAACGAATTGGACAGGATTTACCTGAATCCCCAGCTTTTTCGGAGCCTGTTGGCACTGTACAGGTGGCGGAAATGATTGGGAATCTGAAGCCAAAAAAATAAGTCGGCGAGGTTGGGTCGGAGATTGGGGTTATGATTGACGGGAAGTCAACTAATGATTCCGATGAATCAGATAATGATAATTATTACTCAAATTATTCTCAACATGAAAGAGGTGTCTCAGGCTCTTGGGCGGATTCCGTAGAACGAGAAGACGAAAGATTGAAAAACAAAGCCGACCAGGTATCACCTGTTAGGCGAGAGTTTTCATTTTCTTCTTACGATAAAAGTTTCCGTCGCTAGATAGATGAGGGAGACACTATCCTGCAATATCCACGAAAATAAAAGTTATTTGTTTGAGCTAAGCAGGAGCGCAGGAAACTAACTAAACATGAGCGCATAGAACAAGCTAAACGGAAGCACAAACCTCCTCTAAAATACTCTTCTTAGCTGATAGTGTTTTTTTTGCCTTAATGGTTGTTTAAATATTATTGTTTTTAACTTTTTACTTCTTTATTTCTTTTCTTTAATTTAATAAAATTGAACCCAATTCTCCGACCTCCGCCTTTAATTAAAAAACAGAAAAAGAAATGAATTCCTATCATATAATCAAATAAGCAATATATATATATATATGCCATATAAACCAAATGTACCAAGTAATCCAAAAGGTCATTTTTCCTTCATTTGTTTAAAAGGACCTATTTGGTGTCTGAAGTATTCATTTTTTGCTTATTGGTATTCAACGTATTCTATATTTACTTATTTGGTGAATAGCCTATTTACTTATAGTACATCAAGTGTTCATTTAATAACATAAAAAATGTGAAATACATGTATTATCTTTTGGAGAATGAATATATTTTGATAATCATGCATAAAATTGTTGACCCTTAATGATATCTTAAATTATCTTACTAAAATTTGATATATCAGACACCAAATAGGTGAAAAATGAATAATACTAGAAAGCAATTTCATTATATCAGATACTCAAAGAGGTATAGAATACAACCTAAAAATGTATTGGAGTCCTTTTTCTACTTAGGTGATAAACTAACATGCTTAAGAAATTATAGAAAGTGACAGCCTTGATGATCACTTTTAGATCGTGGATTAAACCATTTAAACTATACAATGTGGGTCCCATTTGACATAATTCATCAAATCAAACGGTGACAAATGTGTTTGTGAGCATGAATAATGACGGAAGACGGTGACTTTACTGCCTATATAATTTTGTGAAAATTAAAAAGAAAAGATCGCACTTAATATTTATCAATATCATATTATCAATTACTTACCAAAAGAAAAAATTATTACTATTATTTTTCAAGGATATTACAAAATAGATCATTTCACATAACCAATTCCTCTTTGTTTCTCTGACCTTTTTTGGGTCCTAGTTGTCCATTTTCTTTCAAAACCTCTCAAAATTCACATTATTTCTCTTTTGTTTTCTTGCTAAACAAATATTTTATGGGGTTATGAAATTTTACACAAAAGCAGAAAAGTCCATCATCAACAAGGATATATGCAAATAATATTCCTCTTCTACCTATCGCTAACCATTTTTAAGGTAAAAAAATTATATTAAAATCAAATATTAATAAGGGTCTATTTAGAGCAAGTTGTATAAGAATTATAAAGGATACAATAATAAAGTAATGCATGATATTTAATGGAAACATACACGATGATACGGTACAATCTTTAGAGGCATTAATAATTTTATAAGGTATCATATATGTAAAAATTACTTAAATATTATTTGAGAATAAGTTCATGAATAAATTAAAAAGTATATGGCTAAATTTGTAAAAAGAACGCCACTATCCCTTTGAATCACACATTTTGAGAGATTCAAACTGAAACTGAAGTAAATGATAAGATCCGGAAGGATTTCATTTCTTAAAAACTAAAAAGCAACCACCTTACAAGTAAATTTTATCAATCCAGCTGCTGACATTGTTATTATTTATTGTTGCAATAGTTATTCATTATTGATATTACAAATAACATTTCATTTCAAAACATAGATTTAATAATGGTTATCAAATGAAATAACTATTGTTTAATGTAATAACTGTAAAAGTTAAGTGAGGGAAAAGTCTCCAAACAATCACTACAATCTTCCAAGAATGTAAATTAAAAAAAGAATTATAAAGGAATAGAAATGTTTCAATAACAAAAAAATAAAGCAAGCTAACATTTACTTAATAAACAATACAATTCAATACCCTCACAAATACCCTTCTTTTCTTCTCTTTCCCTTTCCCTTTCCCATTCTCTCTCTCATTTTTCAGCTTCCTCCATTTCAATACCCCCATTAAATGCTCCTTTCTTTTCTCCATTAGATTGTACAGATTCCCTACTCAATCTCCCCTTCTCTATATTTTCCTTTCTCCTCTTTTCCATTTTTCCCCCAATTTTATTCAACTGTTGAGCTATAAACTCTTCTGGGTTTCTTGGCTTTTGCAAACTCTATTCTGGATTTGTTGCAGAAAGCCGAATATTCTCACTAATATATATGCTTTCAACATAATAAATCAATTTTACTCAATTTTTTGAATTGCTGAATTTTTGTTAATAATTTTTAGCTTTTTTATTTTCAAAATTTCCTCCTCTTTTGTAAATTTGCTTTGAAATTTTCAATTTCCTCCACCCAAAGAGAGATATGGGCAAGCAAGGACCTTGCTGTCACTGTGGAGTTACAAGTGAGTTCTTGTTTCTCCATTTTTTTTGTGAGGTTTTCAATCTGCTGACAAAAATAAATGTTTTTAATTCTTAATTTACTTCACTGATTTTCTATCAATATTCCTTGAATTTGATTTTTATATGTTTGGGGATAAACGGAACGATTCTAAGCAACAAGGAAGAGATTACCTGGACATAGATGAGAATTTTAGAATGTGTGATGTTCTTGTTTGGTGTTTGTTTGTACAGGAAATTTGAATTACATCTGTGTTTTGTTTTTCTTGTGTCCTTGAATTTGTTGTTATATAACTTATACCTCTTGTTTGGTGTTTTTGTATTTGACCTTTTAACAATGTTTGAACATATTTTTCCAATTCCTAATTCAATTTGGCGTAATCGAACTTGTTGAGTAATGGGCAAATTAGTTTAAGTTTGATTACTATGAACTGCAGTTTCTGCTTAGCATTTAAATAGACCTTATTTTATAGTCAAACTGCAAATCCTCTTTGTGCTATCCTTGTAGAAACAAATAGATCAATGAAAAGCCAAATCGAATTGCTGCTCTTGATTGAGTTCTTCATTTTAGAGTATACTCCTTGTATTTGATCACCAAATTCGATTAGAACATTCAGTAACACCATTTACCTATTTGATTCAGCTCATTGTAGAGCTATACAGTATAAACTTCAAAATGCAGCCTCTAATTTTGATCATAGACTAGTTTGTTTTAGCAATTTCTGTTTAATTTGCTCTCTGTACTTACAATTCAACCTTATTTACTTACTGCTGACATTACATCTGTGTATAGGCACACCTCTTTGGCGAAATGGGCCATCTGAAAAGCCGGTATTATGCAATGCTTGCGGTTCTCGATGGAGAACGAAAGGCACTCTAGCAAACTACACACCTCTTCATGCCCGAGCAGACCTCGACAACTACGAGGATCACAGGGTCTCAAGAATGAAGAGCATATCTCTAAACAAGAACAAAGATGCCAAGCCACTTAAACGAAAGCCAAACCACGATAATGTGGCAATAGGGGGCTTTTTACCTGATTATAACCATGGTTATAAGAAAGTAATCGATGAAGACGCAAGTAATAGATCGAGTTCCGGTTCAGCTATATCGAATTCTGAGAGCTGTGCTCAATTTGGCAGTGCCGATGCAAGTGACTTGACAGGTCATCGCCTTTGACTTTCGTTGTTTTCGACCTTTTACTGGTTTCTATGCTAGTAGTAACATTGTTTTAGTATCGTTTTTTTTTTCAGGCCAGGCTCAGTCAAATGTGTGGGACACATTGGTACCCTCTAAGAAAAGGACATGTGTTAATCGGCTAAAACAGTCTTCATTTGAGAAGCTGACAAAAGATTTGTATACTATATGGCATGAACAGCAGTCTTCTTCGTGTTTTTCGGGATGTTCAGAAGAGGAATTGCTGTTTGAAAGTGAAGGGCCAATGGTTTCGGTTGAGATAGGACATGGAAGTGTTCTTATAAGACATCCGAGCTCTATAGCTCGAGATGAGGAATCTGAAGCTAGCTCGTTGTCTGTTGAGAACAAAGTTTATGTAACAAATGAGGCTTATTCAAATTCTGTGGCTTTTCCTGTATATAATGAAAATAAAAATGTTAATATACCTAGCCCTGGAATTGAAAAGGCGAAAAATCCTGCTGGACAATGGATGCTGCAAGAGCAATTGAAGAGGTTATTGTTTAATTTCGATATGAAATTTCGAAAACACTAAAACATTACTTCTGTTTTGTCTGATGCATTCTAATGGCTGGAATTTAAGGGACAAGTCTCAGCATGAAAGGACGGAATTCTTGGCCAATCATAACTCTCCACTTTGTGATGTTGACTTGAATGTAAGTCGCCGTGTAATGTTTCGGCGAGTTGGTCCTTCCGAATTTTGAACTTTATCTAATATTAGTATTTGAAGTTACGCGTTCGTGCATATAATCGTTTTGAATAACTTCCGAATTTTTAGTATACTTCGATACTCAAGGGTTTAACTTTCTCTGAACCATAATATCTGTTTTGTTTTATCTATAGAAGGATAACATTTTCAGAAAGGTTTCGTGTAGGTTTGTTAGTGTATGACGGTTTTCTTTTTTGTTATCTCAGGATATTCTGAATCTCGAGGAGTTTGCTAGATGTTTGACAAAAGAAGAGCAACAACAGTTACTAAAATATTTACCTCCTATAGATAATTCGAGACTTCCCGACAGGTCAGTCTTGCACTCATTAACAAGACAATTTAATTTAATGCATATGATATTCGTAACAGCAATAGGGCTCGCTGGTATTATTTTTCTTTATAGTGTTTCTTGTGCTATAAAGACGAGTTGACATTGTCGTGTTTTATTTTTGCCGCAGTATCAAATGCATGTTCGATAGCCCTCAATTCAAGGAAAACATATCTTGTTATCAACAACTGCTTGGGGAAGGGCTCTTTGATCTCTCCTTCACAGGAGCAAAAACCGAAGACTGTATTACTTTGAAAAGGCTGACACTGTCGAATTTTTCGAAATCCAAATGGGTAGAGTATTATCGTCGGTTAAAGGTACGAATTTCGTTCAAACAAGTTAAATTGTTCCCCATTGAATGATTAGAGAAATTAAGTCCAGTTATATCTTGCTAATTACAGCCTCATTTTCTGCAGCAGTGCAAAATTAGTACCGGAAAGTCTCCTATTGGGAGAGAACCAAATATTGTCACATCTAGTAATATGGTTAAGATTCCAGGTGACTAAATAACTGCTAATACTAGACTATTACATTTCTATTACTTGGTGTAAGCAATTAAAAGTTGTTGCTTCTGTGAATTGTGAAGCAGAAGTAAAGATGAAGAGTCCTAAAAGGGTTAATATGAAAGCGGCCTCCGAAAACAAAGAAATGGAAAGTGATGGCTCTTGTTTTAGTCCGAGAAGCTTATTCGCCTTGCCGCCTAATGGGGGCCCCTTTATGTTGGATTCGATACAATATGGGGACGAGAACTCTGAACAGGACTTGGTGGTGGATGTGCCATCCTATGGCTCGTTTCCACAAGCCGAGCTTCTTCGTCCTGTTTTGAGTGTCGGGCAACAGCCACAGCCACAGGCGAGCACAAGCAGTAGCTCGACATACCCAAATCTATTTTATCCCTGACAATACCCTATTTTTTTTTTTATAACTAGGGATATGTAGATTCGTATTTTGCCACATTCCTGCGACTTAGGTCACAATTCGTGATTGAGGTTTGATGGTTGCTTAATTTATCATAAAATTTTCGAACTTGGTAAGCCAAAGGATGGATTTGGATGGGACTTTTTTTTGTATAGGTTGACAATGACAGATTGTAATATATAATAGCTCAAATTGCACAAGAGACGGTGCTTTCAAGAGTCATATATGCAGTTTTTAGTCTGTGTATTGCAATATAAATCTAGAGGTACATTTTGACTGGCAAGATTACTTTGCATTATATAGGGGAGGGGAAATTTAGGTGTTGTTTGATTCACGGAATAGAATGTAATAGGGCGGGATAGAATAAGTAATCTTGAAGGATTTCTTAAGGAAAATATCGCCTACTCTGCTCTATTCTGTTTCGTTCTGTGAACTAAATTACAAATCAACGGAGAGACTAGGTTAAAGAAGTTGTTTATTGGAGAGAATTGCTTTCTTGGTCAAAAGTTGAACTGTCTTTGCTACTGACCTATTTTACTGAGTCAACTTGGGAAACAAGAGTTTATTTGGCTATCTTACAAGTTTCATCATGTTTTGACTTGTTCCCTTTGATTTTTACAAGGTCTTACTTGTATAGAAAAGGCCATCGTATATGTGACTCTAATGTATTGCGACTGGGCGTGGAATATAATAAGTATTTCTTAATGATTCTGTAAGGAACATGTAAAATAAACGATAAATAAGTGTAGTCAGTAGATTTTAATTACAACAATAACTACATAAAGGGTGCTTGATTTATGTAGATAGTTTAGCATCAGAGTAGCATTAGATTAATATCAGTTTCTTAAAGAATCCTTTGCCTAACAATAGTTTTAAGTGTTTAGTTATGGCTGTTGAACTATTGTTTTGGATATTAAAGTTACCACTTATAGAAAAGACTATTACCAATAACAAATACCAACCAGTAGTTATATCTTGAGTTGTTAAAGTTTGACCTATAGTTTTAGTAACTAACCTCTTAATTTGCTTAAACTGAAAATATATATACATAACATATTTAAATTCAATAGTAAAAACATAAAAGAATCTGATGAATTCTCAACGAGTATAGAGATTTTTTTAATGAATCATAGATCAACGAATTGTCTTTTTGGTTTCTAGCTTCTGATTTGTGATTTTCACTCATTGACCTACAGCATTTCAGCTCAATTCCTACATATTGCTCTATGTGTATAATTAGATTACATAGAAATGAACAAAAACAAGCATGTTTAATGGCCAAATATTGTATACAAAGGATCATTTATTGAGTTAAATGTTCTCAAATATAGCTAGTCAAATGCTATATGTGCTCAATTGTACTAAGTCAAGAATTAAAAGTGCTTTAAAATAGTTAAGAATGAAAAGGGCTAAAACAAAAGGTTGAAATGCAAAAAGATAATTAGTTAAATAGTTTAGGAGGCAAAAGAAATGTTACACCTTTTAATGACACTAGAGCTCCATGTTATGTTTGAAATAGCCAACCACAGATAGCTTTTCATTAGGCTCATCTTAGTTAGTTTAAATTAAATTTATCTTAGAATAGATTTATAAGCATATAAAATTGAATTGAAATCATGATGAAAAATAAGAGGCAGATATTTGGGCAAGTATATAGGTATGTGACTTAAGTAAATCAATAATAAATGGGAACAATTAATGAGATTATCATGTTCTACAATTCAAATCAAACACATAGATTGATATCTTTCACTACTTTTGATTTTGTGGAAAGGATAGGTGGATACCAAAATCCAAACCAACTTAGATAATTTTCCCCCCATGTGGGACAGCTTATGCAATTATTTCTCTCATAATCTTGACAAACCTCAATTTATGCTTAGAAATGGGTCAAGGATAAGCACCTATGCTTGTTAGTGCTTTCCCCTAATGGGGTCTATGAACTTTTAATTTATAATTTAAAGTTAACTAAGTAAATAACCTCACTTTCTGAATAAGAAAAAAAGAACCAATAACCTTCATTTAATAGGGAGGAGTTACTTGTTGAAAATCTACTCAAGCACCGTAAATTAGTAAGCAAATAAGAGGGAAAAAAATATATTTTTGGGCCTTATGTACGATCAATTTATCCATTTAGTCCTTCTGGTATACATGTTATTCAATTGGTCGTTGTGCTATTCAACTTGTTATCTTTTTGGTCCATTTAGTACATATTACGTGATAATTTGCTAATATAGTTTCTACTACACGGGGCTCAAAGAGTGAACAAACTGCATACAACATGGACCAAATGAATAACGAATGTATAGCCTAAAGACCAAAAGGTAACAAATTATATTGCACAATGAGCAATTGAATAATGTGTATACCATGGGGACTAAATGGGTAAACCAATTATACCACAGGGCCGGAAAGATCTTTTTGCCAAATAAGAGAACACCTTACATGTCAAAATTGTACATCTCAGCATATGGGAAAAGATTTCGTTGACATTAGGTTTCCTAACCTCAGTTTAGTAATGAAAAAAAATCAACTCCAATATTTTGAATTCATAAGAAATTAGTTTCATTAACATTGATTTCATAAGACTCTTAAGGTCCATAAGGATATTCAAATACTCCTTGTCCCAAAGTTCAGCAAATTCTAGTATACTCTTGATGTTATTAGTCATCTTAACCTATGTACTTCAAACGACATTTAACTATTGATTGACATTTCTATTTCGCAGTGTATTTACACCCTCTAATTGAAAAATAATTGAAGAAAAGAACTCCACCTGAGTTAGATTGAGCCAAATATACAGAGTTTGTAAATTCAGTTCTCTTTATCATCTTCTGCTTGAATTCCCCTTTTCGGCAACCAAAATCTCAACGAAAAGTCATGCCACCCCTTTTTGCAGCCTCTAAGACACTTAATTTTGCAACAAAAGGATCACAGGTATAATCCTTAGCAAGCTCTCTTAGCACATCCAATACTGTCATCTCCTTATTGTTACTTGTGCTTAATAATCCCTTTAATGCCACTTCGCCTTGTGCATTGCTATTGTTTGTAGGGCGCACGTATCTGAACTTGTCAAGATCATCAATACTCTTTGTTGCCCTGAATTTCTGCCTCTCGTGAGAATTTACACCAGGCGATGGCTCATCAGGGCTGCATAGTGTATCAGTTTTGCCATCTTCAATCTCTTCACTTTCAATTACAGCTTCTGCTTGATCTTCATGAACTGCTTTGTTGTCTTCCAGTTCCATATCAGATTCTTCTTCAATTTCTTCAGTTTGATAACCTTCTGCAACATCTTCATTATCGATTAAAACTGCTTCATTCTCTTTCATTCTTGATTCCAATGTTGCAGAATGAAATTGTAGCTTTCTCGCAACATATCTATCTCCTCGGAACTCCTTATCCACACAATTGACATTTTCATTTTGTTGATTTTGAAGTGAAATGAAGCAGTTTTGTGGACTTGATTCGAAGCTCAACTTTTTAGCAGTGTGTAAGGAGCTCGATGATTTAGTACGAGAGGTATTCCGTGATCTCTCCAGCACCACATCTTCATCCAAGTTTTTTGAATTTTTGGATGGAGATGCCAATTTCTCAATAGATTTAGCAACTCTTTCTAGGGTTTTTGCAACTTCAGAGCCTAAACAAAGTTTTGGAGTGTTCAAACCCAAATTTTCGTCCCTAATTTTCAATTTTTTAGCTGGAGTTTCGCCTAGACCATCTCTTTCATATGATTCACCCTCTTTAATCGTAAAATTGATAGATTGAAAGTGAATTACCTTGTTATCACTGAGTTGATTCGTACCATAGGATGATTGCGAACCTGAATCCATCTCAATTTTCTCCGTTACCTCAATCTCTGCAGAAAACCCTAGATCTGTATCCCTCCCCAAATCGACCGCTCGCGCATCATTCATAAAATTACCATCAACGCCTGCGAAATTCCCATTGTCTGCAACTCCCTCGACCGCCCGATCGCCTCGAACATCGACGGCGGCATCATTCTCCTGAGAGGCCACCAGAGATGACTCTTCCGGAGGGGTATGGAAGACGTCGTTATCCCGGGACGTACTAACGCCATTTTCGTTCTCGTCAGTGGAGTCCGGAACAGAGAGCATGAGGATTCCGGCTGATTCAACGGGGATACCGCCGGAATCGTCGCTGGATAGGGATTCATCGTCTGGTTCACCGGCGAACCGGCAGCGACTTAGCTGGTCTTGCTGAGAGGAAGAAATTTGACAGAGTTGAGCTAGTGAAGCAAAAGGATCGGCTGGTTCCATTGTGGAGCGGGATTTAATGGCTAAGGGACGGGAATTTGAAAAAAAGGAAGACGAAGACTAGTGAGAGAAAGGGAGGGGGGTAGTGTTTGCGCGCGCTCGTTCGTATGATTGAAATTTTGGGCTGCGGATTTCAATTTGGGCCTTTTCCCGCCGTTTTCTGATGAACGGTCGATGATCTAATCTGATGGAAGTCGCTTGTCTTCTTGCAAACGGCTTGTCGTTTGTTTGGAACTTCCATGCATTTCCAATTTTTCTTCACCACTGTCGTTTACTAATTCGTGTATGGTGCTAGATAATCCATGTTTTGTCAACTTTACAACTTTTTAAAATGTTACCCTAAACTTTCATTTGTTATTCTTAATTACATATTGACATTAATTTTTCGTAAACTATTATATGTTAGCTTTTAATTTTTAAGAGAAAAATTAAGAAATTGACATTTAAAAAGCCAAACCAATATAAAACGGACACACGACACTCATAAAGCTTAAAATGCACTTTTATTAAGTTCGGAGCACACTCAAATTCCTTGAACTTAAGGAATGGTGCATATTTTACCACGTTATTAATTTACCACCCAAACCTTATAACATAAGTGACATAACAACTTTTCTTATAATATTAGAAAAGATGTGTTAGATTTTAAAGGAAATAAGCTTTGGAATTTCTTTGCACCCCTGGCAATATAATGTATTTATGGAGATTCTGGGACCGTTTTGAAAGAAAATTTTCAAAATTGCTACGTATATAATTCTATGAAATATATCCATTATAGTGTTACTTTTACTAATTTGTGTATAACATTTTTAAATAAGAAACATGTAGATACTTTTATTATTATTAATCGGAATTTTAATTCTTAAAATTTGAATTTCATAGAATTTATCGTGCTATAACTTAAACTCCACCAAATTAGACGGAATTTACCAATTCAATTTTTCTAAAACTAAAGTTCGTAATTCTATATTTCTATATCTTATACTAATCATTGGGATTCATTTTAAATAATTTGCATGTGAAAATAAATTACATGTGATATTCCAAATGAATTCTATTGTTCTATTTTATCATTTGTTTGAATTTTAAACTAGTAAATATTAAAAAACAATAAGTGTTTTTTTAGATAGCCATCCTTTAAGAAATAGAGGATTTACTACAAACAAATAACATAAATATTCATTGCATGTGTACACAATAACCATTTTATAATCATTATTATTTTTATTAATTGTGAAACTTACAAAACACATGCAGAAGGGAAGATCATATGCATTTCAATCTTTAACTTTAAGATGAAACATTTACTTCATTGGTTATGTTGTAGCCTTCACATCAAAGCTTTTCATAACTTAATTTCAAGCTCAACTTTTCATTTTTCTTAAATGAACAACACATTAAATTTAAATTTTATCACTACAACCCCTATAACAAATGCAATTTCCTTAGTATTCTTAGCCACTGTTTAATGTTTATCCATATTATCTAACCATTTTTATATAATAGACTTTCCCAACAAGAAAAGATGAATTTTTTTATTTATCTTTATATATCAATTGTGACTCACCAACTAACTGCTGCATTTAACAATTAATATCTTAACTTCAAATCCATGCACAAAAAAAGGAGTACTTACTTACTCTTAATTATTTACCTAGCTAGGTTTTATTTTCAATATTTTCCTCATATAACATTTTATTATAAGTTTATTTAATAACCTCATGTACTTTAATGGACAATATAATTCTGAATACATAGCAAATACCATTTCGCCTTTTAAAATGTGCAACATACTTCTATTTTAAGAAGTGATGAAATTTTTACCGAATACTAGAAGATTTTTAGAAATTTGAATCCACAACCTTTGGCCTTAATAGCTTTGATATACAACTTGTTTTAAAATTTTTTTTTCCTCGTATGAGCTTACAATAATAATAAAAGAAAATCTTATCACACCCCGTCCGAGTGTGAACTCGAACCTGTGACCTCTAGGATCACAACTTCACGACTTAACCACTAGAACAAGCCTTTGCCATGTGCACAACAACTTATTAAGCTCTATAACAGATAAAACTCAACTAAGAAAAAGAACCGTATTGTGTAATATATTGAATTCATTTTCTTGATTTGGCATTGAAAGAGATGTATAAATTAAGCTTGTTATAATGTCAATTATTCATAACAAAATGGGAAACATTGAAAGAGAAGAGAAGTAACGACACTACACTAATCACAATACCTTAATTTCTTTAAATACGTTTTCTATCTTCACCTCTTTTGAGTTTTTATCACAAAAAAAGGAGAGAAATTAGAAATGTCTGGTAATTTGGTCTCAGTTTGGGTACATTGGTTAATAATCGGCCTTGTTTTTATCTCTGTGGCTGCCGGGACTGACATAAACTCGGTGGGAGAGATTATCGAGAAAGACGAAATTGCAGTTGAAGAGAAAAAGAGCGAAATAGAAGGGACGATTAGCAAAATCAACAATACGATAAACGCAGTGGAAAATGCAGTAGAGGGCACTGTAAAAGCTATAAATAATACAATAGAAGGAACCACAACTACTATTGATAATACTAAGCATGCTGCTGAAAATCTCGTCCATGGCCGCAAAGAGGCTTACGATGCTGTCAATAATGGCGTTTACAGCAATGTAAAAGTACAAGTAATTCCGTTGTTTCTGTGTTTGATTGTTATCTTATTGGCTTAACTGATCGTAATTTTATATTTCTTTTCTGTGTTTGTTTGCTGTATGGTTTGGGGGACTTGGATCGTACTGATGCTTTTTTCTTGAATTGTTTTTCTTATTTTCATCTATTTGTTTGTCTGGAAAGGAGTCCAAAATACAAAAAAATTTATTTATTTAGTTGAGAAAATTGTGCGAGTAGTTCAATATGCAGCAGTTTTTTTTGTTTCCCAAAGATGATAACTAGTGATTTATCATTAAGATACTAAATAAATAAATTAAATCCTTCTATATCTACATTTATTTAGTTTCAAAGATAATTTTGAGTGTATAATACACTGAAATGGCAAGAAAAATGAAGCACTTAGACTTGAACTTCCATATGCGAGGGAGGCACATATAGATAAAAATAAATCAGTTCAATGTAATACGTTTTGTACCAATCTATTTTTGAGAGTTTAATTAGTATCTTCTATAAGATTAAAATTTGTAGATCAGGTCAGGTCCATGAATAGACCCGAACATGGATCGACACACCCATTTTGCAAACTAATTTAAATATTTTTGTATTAATGTTATAGCTAAATTTAAATACTTATAAACTAATCATTAACGTTAATAGAAATAAATTATCCACAAATAAGAGATGGGATACTTACCATTTTTGTACAATAACTTTTAATTTCTTTATAGTTTTGAATTGAAAATTTGTCTCTGATACGTTAGATCTAAATCCCAATTTTACGGACAATGGGTCCGGTAGTACTCACGTGTGATTTATTATGTGAATGGCCGGTGTAGAAGCTCCTTATATACACAACCTGTGGGTTACTAGTGATCTAGAACTTGCAGAAACCATCAATTGCAAGGAAGACTCTCGGGGATTAAAAGATTAGAGGTTCATAAAGTTTTAGTTCAAATGGATGCCCGCATTGTAATTTCTAATCTTAATTCTCTTTAAAATATTCAATCTGTCGATTATATAGAGAGGAGAGATCGAGAACAAGAAGAATTTTATTGAATTGAAAAGAAGGGAATCAATACAATCTGATGAACCCTAACCATTTATATATAGCGGCTAGTTCAAGTTAGTTAATGCTAAATTATAATAATGTCCCTAACGGCTATTAACAGATTTTGTACTAACCAACACTCAATATCCTCCGCAAGCTGAGCATCATGAATTACAATTAAAAATGGAAATTAAACCCAGTCTTTCTACTCGCTGATTAAATTCAGGAGAGTGCAAAGCCTTTGTCAGCGAGTCTGCAAGTTGATTCTTTGTTGAGACATTCACAAGATGAATGATGCCAGCTTGTAACTTGGACGGACGAAATGACAGTCAATATCAATATGCTTTGTGCGTTCATGGAAGACTGAATTTTTGGCAATATGTACTGCAGATGTGTTGTCATAGAACAATAGAGTAGAGGTGTTATTCTGAATTTTGAAATCTTTTAACAAGTAGAGTAACCATTGTATTTCTGCTGTTGTAGCTGCCATGGCTCTGTATTCAACTTCAGAGGAGCTTCTTGAGACTATGTTCTGCTTTATGGATTTCCAGGAAATCAGTGAGCCACCAATGAAGACACAATACCCTATTATTGACTTTCTTGTTTCTGTACAATTACCCCAGTTAGAGTCTGTATATGGTTTGATCTTTATGTCATCTGTTGTTGAGAAAAACACTCCATGTGTTGGCTTGCCTTTGAGATATCTCAAAATCCTATTTGCTGCTGTTAGATGTCCCTCATGTGGTTTGTCTAAATGTTGTGACAACTGTTGGACAACAAATGATATGTCTGGTCTGGTGTTGGTGAGATATAGTAATTTGCCCATCAACTTCCTGTAGTTGGTGTTGCTTTCAAGTCTTTTTGTGTTTGTGAGATCTTCTTTGTCAGTTGAAATTGGTGTTTTTGCTGGCTTACAATTAAGAAAACCATATTCTGCAAGCAAATCTAATGTGTACTTTCTTTGATACATATGAATGCCATGTTTATTTCTAGCTATCTCTATCCCTAATATGAACTTTAACTTTCCCAAGCCTTTTATGCTGAAACAATCATGCAAATATTTCTTAATCTCTGCAATGGCATTCATGCTGTTACTTGATAGTATCACATCATCAACATAAATTGTTAAAGCTATGAAAGTGCCTTTTTCTACCTTTCTAAACAATGAGGGATCTACCATGGATTGTTGAAAGCCCTTGTTAATTAGTGAGCTTATCAATGTGGGGTTCCATTGTCTGCTTGCCTATTTGAGACCATAAAGAGACCTTATGAGTTTGCAAACTGCATCTGGTATGTTACTTGTGATTCCTTGAGGTAAGTCCATATAGATTTCTTCTTCTAGGCTTTCATGTAGAAATGCATTATTGATATCAAACTGTTCTAAATACCATCCTCTTTTTGCTTCTAATGCTAGAAGAACTCTAATAGTTATCATCTTGGCTACTGGTGAGAATATTTCCAGATAGTCTACTCCCTTTTGTTGAGTGTAGTCTTTAGCCACTAATCTTACTTTATACCTCTCAATTGTCCCATCTGCTTTTCTTTTGATTTTGTACACCCACTTGCAGCCAATTGACTTCTTTCCTGCAGGTAAACTGACAATATCCCAGGTTTCATTTTCCTTTTAAGCTTCTAGTTCAGTGTACATAGCCCTTTGCCATGCTTTGTCCTGAGCAGCTAAGGTATAGTTTTTAGGCTCTGCATCAACACTCAATGTTAAAGAATAATCTCTATATGACTTGGATAAAGCATCATAATTCAAAACATTTGATAAAGGATACTTTCCATTCAAAACAGATATATCAGCATTTTCTTTTCTAAGTAAAGCCTAGTGGTAATCTTTTAAGTAACTAGGTTTCTTGTGGTTTCTCTTAGTGACTTTGCCATCAATAGCAGGCTCATTTTTATTATTATTCTCAGAAACATCATTTTGGGTCTTATAATGAATGTTTTTAGAAGATTCAATAGAGTCTGGTGAAATTCCACTATAAGGAAAAATATTTTCATAAAAAGTGACATTTCTAGAAATAATAATGTTATGAGACTTAAGGCTATAGATTTTGTAACCTTTAATCCCAACCTTATAAGCCAAGAACATGCCTTTTCTGCTCTATCTTCGAACTTGGTCCTGTTTCTCTATAAAGTGCTTATGAAGGCAAGACAACCAAAAGATCTCATATTGCTGTAATCAGGCAACTTTTTATACAATTTTTCATAAGGGCTACAATTTTGTAATAGAGGAGTTCGTATCCTATTTATCAAATATACTGCATGCCCCATAAAATAGTTCCAGAAAGAAATAGGTACATTACTTTGCTTTTTAAGGCATCTAGCAACATTGATTATGTGTTGATGCTTTCTCTCCACCAAGCCATTCTGTTGTGGGGTTTCAACACATGATCTTTGATGTATGATACCATTTTTCCCATAAAACTACTTTAGATTGAATTCTGGACCATTATCAGTCCTAATTACTTTTATTGACTTACCAAATTGATTTTTTTATCATAGCATAAAACTGTTGAACAAAGATACTAACTTCATTTTTAGTTTTCATAGTAATAGCCCACACAAATCTTGAAAAATCATCTACTGCAGTCAAAAAATACTTAGAACCATTCATGGAAGTAGCAGTAGGTCCCCAAATATCAAAATGCACAATATCAAACTCAGATTTAGTAACTGAAGCAGAGACAGGAAAAGGTAATTTTCTTTGCTTACATTCATTGGATATATCACATACAAAATATGAACTAACACATATGTCAGAAAACTGTTTATATATTATGGACAATCTATTATTGGATAAACGACCAAGCCTATAATGCCAAATCTCTTCCTTATTAGTATTAATAGAAAAAACAGTAGCATGGTGATTCTCTGTATCTTTGCAAAACTCAGTTGTGTCAAGATGGTAAAGTCCATTATGCATTTTAGCTGAACCAATCCTCCTCTTGGTCAGTGTATCCTAAATCAAACAAGATGCAGAAGAAAACACCAATTCACAATGCAATGATGCAACCAATCTAGTTACTGACAACAAGTTGTATGCAAATGTTAGAACATACAGGACATCTATAAGCACAAAATTATAATTAAAATACACATCACCCTTATGTGTAGCTTTCAACTTCAAGTTATTAGGCAATAAGACATTCTAATTACTAACAGGACTGATATTTCTAAAATTTTCTAAGGAATTAGCAATATGGCAACTAGCTCCAGTATCCACTATCCAAGTATCTTTTGTCAAAACTGTAGAATTACCTGAATCCTTGCTGAAGTCTACTTGAAAATTTGGTTCAATTCTATTTGAGGCTGCATGACTATTGTTCATGGGAAACTGTTCTGGAGGTTGTTGAGACTCCATCATGTGAGTTTTAATCAATTGAGTCAATTGTGCCATTTGTTCTTGAGTGAAACCATTTGCATTACTCTCAGTAGTAGCAATGTTGATATCCAAGACATGTTGTTTATTATGAGAACCAAAACTTTCTTGTTCATAATAGTCTTGATCAAATTCTTCCATTCCTGAAACTGCATTTGCCCTACTGAATCTGGATTTTAAGTTTGGAGGATATCCATTCTTCTTCCAGCAATTCACAACCAAATGCCCTCCTTTGCAAAAGGAGAAAACAATTTGTTTACTGTTATTTTACCAGATCTGTGGTTTTCTGAATTTGTACTCTGAAATTGACCATTATTCTGTTGATTCCTATAGTAATTTCCACTCTGAGAAGATTCACCAAGATATCCACCTCCCCCTTGCCTTCTTACCTATGAAGCTATTTCTTGCATACTACCATCCTTATCTTGAGTATTAAATTCCCTTTCAAATTGCAATATTAAAGAGAACACCTTGTTCATGGCTGGAAGAGGATCCATTGCCATGACTTGTGATTTAACATTCGAAAAAGAAGAATTTAACCCTTTTAGGAAGCATATGACCAAATTTACCTCTTGTTTCTTTCTAATAGCTTCCCCAATGTTACAAAAACATCCTTCGCAGATATAGCTAGGGATCGGATATAGACTGACAAACTCATCCCACAAAAATTGAAGAGAAGCAAAATAATCAGTTATAGATCTGTTACCTTGCGATATGGTGAAAATTTTTGTTTGGAGGTCTACGATCTTGTAAACATCTGATTGCGCAAATCTTTCCTTTAGATTCTCCCATAGTTGCTCAGCTGTTTCGAAAGCCATAGCTGTCTGCGCCACCGAAGAAGTCAATGACCTAATGATCCAAGATAACACCATATTGTTACAACGTCGCCAAGATCCATACATCTGATTCGTCACATTAGGTTTTTCGAATCATTCCATCCACACACTCTACGCCATTTTCATGTTTCTTGCCCATGGATGATAATTTGTACGATCCAACAGCATCGTTACAAGGATCAGTGAAGGCGTTTCCCCTGGGTGTAGATAGTAGGGGCTATTTTCATCGATGCGTAATTGATTTCTTGTGGCCATTTTTAACAGAATCGAAAAAAAATGAAATTGAAAGAGACGAGAAACAGAGAGAGAACAAAATCGAACAGAGGAAGAACTCTAATCACAGGAAAAATGAGCTGCGGAATCGCTCTGATACCATGTCGATTATACACAGAGAGGGAGAGAGAGAGAGAACAAGAAGAATTTTATTGAATTGAAAAGAAGGGAATCAATACAATCTGATGAACCCTAACCATTTATATATAACGGCTAGTTCTAGTTAGTTAATGCTAAATTACAATAATGCCCCTAATGGCTATCAACTTATTTTGTACTAACCAACACTCAATACAATCCCCAACCCAATAGGCTTGGTGCATGGAGATTGAGCGGTTTTCCTATCCTCCTTATTTCATGAGTTTTGTAATAAGGGGCATTTTTTTTGCGAAATTTGTAGATTGTGTTGGTGGCCACCTGTCTTTAAAATTTCGACTGCTTTGATTTGCATCATGCCTTTTGCAGCCATGAAGAAAGATGAAGTGCAACTTTTTTGCTGTTGTTGATGATTAGCCTTTAGTTGTTAAGAAGCGGTATTTTGGTTAGGCGGAAACCACTTTTGTATATTGTCTGGGATATCAAATTCAAATGTCATGGTTGATTTGCTGGCTTCAGTATCTACTTGTTCCATTTCAGTGTCAACCTTTCGATATTAAGTTTGGCCACAAAAGTGGTGAAGTCTTAGCATAGTGGTAAGACTCCGTACCACATCCGGAGCGGATGAAGATTTTTCTTTCTACTTATGTAAGCGCAATTAAAGAAAAGGTCTTGCGCAAAAACTTCTCAATATTGTGAATTTTACATTCTTGAATTCTACATAAACCTAGTTGATCTATAACTTCCATACGAAACGGTATATACTCTTTCAATAACTTATCCGGTTATGCTTGAATTCAGTGAAGCAAAATATTAGGTGTATAATTGCTTCTCGGAAGTGCCCTGAGTTTGATATGAACAGAATCCATTATTTATTCCAGTATAAATGGAACTTTTATTTATTTGTTTAAAAATTGCTTATGTGCTCAAGTAATAAGAATTGGTATCTGCCATTGACTTCTTTTTTAATTTAGAAACAATGAATGCTAAAAAATGGGTAATGTATATACAAAGATTTGAACATAAGTAGACACATGTATGTTAATAGTTTCTTTAATGCAAGTCTATAGAATTAAATTAGAGAAAATGAAAAAAAAAAACTAGATGGAAACTTAATAGATAAGCACTCATTGTAACATAACATTACTAGAATAAGAACACAAAAAGAAATATGATTGGAGTAGCTAGCTAGATAATTAAATATTGAATATTGTGAGAGTATAAAGTACTTTATTAAAAAATGAAATAAAACAAAATTGTAAGAAGATAAATTGTTATGTTATATTAATGTATGAAGATTCTTTAAGGTTGAAAATCAACTTAAGAAAATATGTGAGTAAATTTAAGCTCTTTATTCTAATTTAAAAGGCTAAAACTTATTATACATTTTCTAAAAAAAAAATCCTAGATCTCTCTAACTTTAAACTAAAATTATTTTAAAGAATTTTTTTCCTAAATTAATGAGAATAGTAGGTGGGTGTAGATTTAGTGTATTGAATTTGATATCAAATCTGTTGTTACCTTCCATGTCCTCCATATAAGGGTGTCTATTTCTACTAATATAATATTTTTTTAATTTATCTCTCGTAGAGTATGCTACATGTCAAATGATGATGAATTAAGGGATATAGATGGAGACCACATATTCCATTCTGGATTTGATACATTCATTGCAATAGCCCTCTAAATTAAGCTACGGGAGGTCACTTTCCTCTTTCCGCGTGTCTTCTCCAACCATATGTTCCTGCCTTTCTCTATTTCATTACTGATGGATCTGTTTCAGCAACAATTTTGTTAGAAAAAAAAGAAAGTAAAGTGGAAACAATAAATATGAGAAGAAATGCTACCACTTCTTATTCAATAAATGAAATCAACAATAACCATTATATAGGCTTAAAAACATAAAAGTAGTGGGATATGAAACTACACCCACAACATAAAGATCGACTGTACATGCTACTTTAAATTAGAAACATAAATGGCACTAACACATTAATCACAACTTATTTTGACCCATAACTAAAGATGCTTTTGATGATTAAAAATTTTAATTAATTTTTAAGCATATTTCAACACACTCCCTTGCTTAAAAAACTAGTAAATATTATAATGCCTAGCTCATTACCAAAAAATAATCTTTTGTTGATACACATTAACACCAACAATCTTTAGAGCACTTCTCTCTATGGTGCACATATTATCACACATCCTAAAATAACATTTCTTCCATGGCCACTTGTGCCATGTCTCTTTCTCATCACGCATTTCATTATTTTTGAACCTCCAACTCCTAGCCATATGCTCAAATCTTCTACACCGAAAGTAAGGATGTTAACAAGTCCAATGGCTCGCAAACAGTTCGAGATTCAGCTTAGTTAAAGCTCGATCAGAGTTTGACTCGAGTTCGGGATCAGCTCGAAATATTAACAAGCCAAATCAAGCCTTCTGAGGTTCAGCTCGAAAGCTCGCAAACATGTTCGTATAATTTTTATAGTTAATAAATTAGTGAAAAACAAATTAATTATATATTAATTGGTGAGTAATAATTATTTATTTATGATAATTATTCGTAAAATGATGATTTAAATTAACTTCCTACTTTTTTGCAAGAGTGGTTATGAATATAGAATTGCATAGGATAAAACATAGAAAGAGACTTAGTTTAAATTTTTTAAAATTATGTATTTCTTCAAACGGGAATAAATTGCGTTATTTTTTTGAAAATGTATTTTTCAATATTTTTTTTGAAAAAGTGTAACAAAATATCATGCTACTGATGCAACCTTTTTTTCAACTAATATTGCCATAAATCAGTTTTAATCATCAAAGTCGAAACATTTTTATTTTGTGTTGCAATAGTGCATATATGTTAGGGCTTGTGAGCTCGCAAACTCTAGTCGAGCTTCATTTTTCTAAGCTCGACGAGCTTCGAGCCGAGCAAACATGTTCACGAGCCGAGCCCTACACTATTCGGTCTCGGCTTGTTAACACCCCTAACTAAAAGCATCATGGCATATTTCTGAATTGGCAAAGATGAAGACCAAAACCTCCAGGTTAAGTATAAAATTAGACTCCCGTATCCTTTTGTCTTCTTTGTCCCCAAATTTCTTCTTTAATCTTTCGATGGGTTCTTCAAAAGTTAATATATTATGTAAATGATTAGCAGAAAGTCCCAATATGTACTTTGCATCTGAAAAATCACTTGTTTGTCAGGCCTCACTCCATGATGCAACATTTGTTGTTCGCATTGGAGCTAATGAGGCTGAAGTCGAAATTTACAAGGAAAATGAATATCGACGATTGAGCACTAATACAAATTGTTGTGCAAGCAAACAATGAAATTTGTAAGTGCATGTTGAACGTGGATCATTCTCTTATTAGTGTGAGAGGGAGGGATGGTATCATGACCCATTTTTTTAAAAAAAATTGCGCATACATTAAATAGAAAAAAAAATCTCCACTAACTTCGGATTGGTTGAAACCTAGGATTGATGATTTTACTTCAATACAACCTATGAAAATGGGGAGTACTCCAACTCCATGCTGAGAATTAAAATATTGAAACAATAATCAATATTGCATGAGCTCATAGTCATGCCAAAATTGCAGAGCAACTCTACGTAATAGAAGATGCACCACCTATTGGTGTGCGGGATGCGTTGTATTCATATGCACAAATATTTTATCTTGATTTTAAGAAGACTACGCCAAGTACGGTAAGGCTTGGCCTGATTGTAATTACCTCCATAATGTTTTCATCGTTTTTTCGAGCCGCCGACCATAAAGGGAAAACAAGATTTGATCATTCTCTTGCTATGTGTACTTATATGTAGTTATCTGATGTTCATAGAGAATGCTTTGACAATAGTAGTAGTGCTTACACCATAATCTGGTGCTTTATTTTCAATCTTGCCTTTCAACTATTTGCATCAATACTATTATCCTCGTTTTTTTAGTATTGATGTTGCAATGCTTATTGGAACCTGATTTGTCATATGAGTTAAGGAGATTGATTAAAGAATGGAGAGGCAGAGTATGTTAAGGGCAAGGGAAAGACAAAGGCAAAGTAGAAGAAGGGTCAATCCCCTTCCCCTTACCCTTCTTCTTCTATGCCTTTGCCTTTCCCTTGCCCTTAACATGATTTGCCTCTCCGTTCTTTAATTAATCTCATCAGCCCATACAACAAAGCATGGATTCCAATAAGCATTACAACACCAATACTAAAAAAACAATGATAATAGTACCGGCGCGGATGGTTAGAAGGCATAATTGAAACCAAAGCACAAGAGTAGGTAGTAAGCACTACTACCATGATCAAAGCAATCTCCATGAATATTGAATAACTATATATGAATACCCTTATCAAGAGAAGGGTCAACACTAATACAGTAGAGTTAGATAACATGAACCAAATCAAGAAAAATAGATGATCAAATCGTGTTTTCCCCTTAGTCCCTAGAGGGCTTAGGGTGATGAAAACATTGTGGCGGCAATTACAATCAAGTTAAGCCTTACCTTATTTGGCAAAGTCTTTCTTGAAATCATGAATAAAATATTATGCATAGGAATATAATGCATCTCGCAAACCAATAGGTATTGCATCTCCTATTTCGTAGAGTAGCTCCGCGATTTCGATATGATTATGAGCTTGTCTAATATTCATTGTTGTTTCAAGATTGTTATTTTCAGCATAGAGTTGGAGTACTCCCCAATTTCGTAGGTTGTATCTAAGCAAAATTGCCAGTCCTAGGTTCGAAATAGATCCAAAGTGAGGGGAATTTTTTTTTCTATTAAGCGCAGTTGCGCAAATTTTTAAGAAAAGGGTCGTGATACCTTCCTTCCTCTCACACTAACAAGAGAGGGATCAACGTTCAACATGCACTTCATATTTTCATTTACTTGGATAACAATGTTAGAGCTCAACCGTCGATATTCAGTTTCCTTGTGAAGTCCGGCTTCAACCTCCTTAACTCCATTGCAAACAACAAATGCTGCATCATGGAGTGGGATTGACAAACAAGTGATTTTTCAAATGCAAAGAACATATTGGGACTCTCTACTAGTCATTTATATAATATACTCCCTCCATTTCCAAAAGTTTGACATTTTAAAATTTCAATACATTTTTTGTCATATTTTTCCTAATTTACTCTTATATTAATTAGGAGAGAGATAATTGATTATGAGTAGTAATTAAGAAGAAAGAGAATTTTCATATAAAATATAGAGGATGAATTAATCATTTTAAGAGTGTGATAAGTATTTCATTAGTTTTGATGATTCAGTTAGAATGTCAAACTTTAAAAAATGGAGGGAGTATTAACTTTTGAAGAACCCATTGAAAGGTTTAAGAAGAAATTTGAGGAAAGAAGATAAAATTATACGGATATGAGAGAGTCCTCCAAATTTTACACTTAACCTGGAGATTTTGGTCTTCATCTTTGCCCATTCCAAAATTTTCTATATAAATTAAAAAGATTCGATTAAATGAGTAAACCTCAAATTAGAAAACGCGGACTCACGAGTTCTAATTCGTCTAAGCTAATCAAATGTCAAACCTCAAAATTTGTTTAAATATGCTTCAAAATTAGTTAATATTTTTAATTATTAGAATCATTTTTAATGGGTCAAAATAAGTTGTAATTAATTTGTTGGTGGTAATTATGTTCCTAATATAAAGTAGCATGTTTAGGTGATTGTTATGTAGTGTTAGTAGTTTCATATCAAACCAGTTGTGTGTTTCTAAGTCTATGTAATGACTATTGTTCATTTTATTTATTAAATAAGAAAGTAGTAAAACATTTCCTTTCATGTTTAGTTTTCTATTTACATTTTTTTCAACTAGTATAAGAGTCATTGATATTGTGGGCCTTTCCAGTCCTCTCCATTTTCCATGACATCCAACAATCTTTCAAAATGAACAATCAAAATGAAACATTATGATGAACAAATGGCTAAAAAGACTAGAGCACTTTCATGCCTACATTTGGGTGTGTCGGAGGAAATTTTCACAACTTTTATCTGTGGTGACTCTTCCAAAGAAGAGTGACAGAAGCCAAAGGAGGAGTTTGAGAGAGACACTCAAACTAAATTAATGCATATTTTAAATATCAAGAGAGGATTTAAGAAGATGGGGATGAAAAGCAATGAAGGTGTCAAAGAGTACGAAAGTCGGTTGATGTCCATTGTCAACCAAATCAAGCCACTTGGCAGAGAATTTACTAGCCACAGAGTGGTAGACAAGCTTCTAGTTACTCTTCTGAAGAGGTATGAACCAAAATTTTCCACCCTTAAAGAGACTAAAGTGGTTTGATATCCCAGCCGATATACAAAAGTGGTGTTGCGTAACCAAAATACTGCTTCCTAACAACTAAATGGGTAATCATCAACAACAAAAAAAGCTGCACTTTGATGCAAATCTAAGCGGTCGAAATTTCAAAGCACGGATTTGAGCTGTTTTCCTAATAAGCTAGTGGCCAACAAGCCATTGCTTGGTGGTTTACTCCACGATTAATTTGAAGTTATTTTCATTTTAAAAAAGACCAAATTGACTTTTTCCCACCTGAACTTGGACTCACTCCCTGAATTTTTCAAAGTTTCTCTTACCCTCTAAACTTGGCAAAAATGCAACGGTTTGCCCCTTGAATACCACTTATCAAATTTCTAGTTGGTTTGACTTTTCAATAAGTCATTATACTAATTTTTCTCTCTCCAATCAGAAGCTAACTCAACTCGTGACATACGGGGAAAACATATGCATTTTTGCCTAGTTCAGTGTGATTAGAGAAACTTTCATTTGCCCAAGTTTAGGCAGATAAAGATGTATTTTGCCTAAAAAACGTTCCTAACAATTCAAATCATATGCATTTTGTGAAACCTCAGGATACAAACTAATCATACATATAAAGATACCTCACCAACCAAATCGAACTCATTGATGAATAAATAAACACCAAATCAAACTCAATGTAAGTGGTCCTAGTGGTTAAGATTGAACTTTCGGCCTCAAAGGTCCTAGATTCGAACCACATCCAGAGTGGATGGATATTTTTCTTTCAATTTCATGTAAGCGCATTTGCGAAAAATTCTTTAAAAAATTAAAATAAAATGTTCATGACAAGTTCCTATTAGCCCGAACACTTACAAGCACTAAGCAATTGGAGGACCCGGGTTAGAGAGAAGAAACAACATTATATTTTTGCAACTACATGTATCTTCATTAATCGGAATTTAGTCAAAATTAATGCTCCTTATCCAACACACTCGATTGGGCTGCTACAACCCATTAGTGAAATGACATAAATTGGAAACAATTTCCATTCAAATGAACACACAAAACTTACGAGTGAGTAGGAGAGGAATCTACTAATCTCCCTGTGAATGTTCAGCGGCCTTGTGTGATCTCTTCCTTTTCCCCCTGCTCCTAATTCTCACACCTTCTTTTCCTTCATTATTTCCCTGCACACAACCAACAACCTTTAACTATACTCTGTCTTATCAATTCATTGCTACTTCCAAGTGTTTTTAACTTTTTACCACATAACAGTCAAACAAAAGGAAATAACATGAGCAGACAAACTTCATACACACCTTAACTGATGATGACTTTGAGTTTTCATCTTTCTTTTTCTTCTTGCACGAAAGTGGGTTTGGTCCCTGGGAAATTATAGAACACAAAGCCAAACGTATGAGGCTAAAATGGCTCTGCAAAGCTATAGATCACATGCAATCATGGAAAGAGAAGAAGTTGTTATGTTTTTAGGGATGACTTCAAAAACCCCGCTGTGGTTTCACTCGTTTTCAAAAAGGCCCTTGTGTATTTTTTTTTTCAAAAGGGCCCTTGTGGTATCAAATGTTAGCAAAAAAACAGATTTTCTCTTAACAAAGTTAGTTGTGCTATGTTGGAAAAGGGTATTTTTGGAAAACCCCAAATTTTACAAATTTTAAAACAAAAAAATATGATAATAACCTAGCCAACTCAGCATAACTAAAAAATCCGTTAATTGCTAACATTTGATACCACACGGGCCCTTTTGAAAAAAAAATAACACGAGGGCTTTTTGAAAACGAGTGAAACCACATGGGGTTTTTGAAGTTAAACCATGTTTTTACAGCTGGAAACATACTGGCTTGCTTATACAAAACTATTGGTTTACAGCTGTAAAAAACAAAGGGTAATAACCTTTATCCTTGTTATTAACTATTGTGTATAGAAAAAGAGCTATTGGCTTGAAACCAAGGGGCAAAAGACTTTTTCTCTGCCTCTACCTATCCTACTCCCAATTTAATTAACCTTTCCAGGAAAAACTAGTCATTTTAGACTTTTTATCTATGTTCCTTTTATTTATCATTTTAGAATATCAATGCAACTTTCACAATTTTTTCTCTAATTTACTCTTGTATTAATTACGAAAGAGATTTGTTAATGATCGATATTATAAATTGGTAATTAGGACAAAAGAGAATTGTATCAAGGATACATTAGTCATTTTATTGGTTTTGAAAAGCATAAAAACAGCCAATTTTAGAACCAGAGAGAGAGAGAGTATTTAGTTAATGTATAACACCAAAAACTATTAAGAGTGGCAAATTAACAAGTGACATTTTAGTGAAGCTTTTTCCATAATTCCCTTTTCAATCTTGTATAATTTGTTTCCTTTTCCTAAAATTTTACTTATTTGTAGCAATTCCGTATCCCCATACCCTTATTCAAAATCAGGACCGTGTCCTGTGTCCTTAAATTTTAAAAATGTAGTACCAAACACTGGGATCCGCACCCATATCCGATACTTGTACCCGGGTCTAGGTAACATAGAGTGTATATGTATTTTCAATGTAGTGTTATTAAAAGTCGATAAGGTGCTCGCCTAGGCGCTCAGGCAAGGTGAGGCGGCACAGGAGTATGCCTTCAAAGAGGCGAGCGCCTTCGGTGGAGATTGAGGCGCCAAAGTCAGCGCCTCAACGAAAAATAAGATTTAACAGATAAAAATAGAAGAAACGACATTGAAGAGGCTTAAAGGTCTCTTTTAGTTGCAGAAAAAAAACACAGAAGCCTTGGAACTTAGAAGAGGTAAAAGAAGATGACCTTTCAATATCTAATGAATGCTTTATTGGTACAATACACCAACGGCTATTGTTTTCTTAATGACACATACTTCATCATTTAATAGCCCACATTTCTTCTATCTCTTATCGACATTTCTTCTTTCTCCATCTTGTATCTAGCACCAAGGGCACAAACTTCAACTTGTATCTAGCACCAACACTACATTATTTTTAGCTAACACCTTTAGCATTTAATAACCCACATTTCTTATTCTCTCTCTAATTAAAACGGTAAATAGGCACCAACTTCAACTTCAACTTCAACTTGAATTTAATGATCCCACAGATGAAATACTTTTTGTAATCAAATTTTAACAAATTTTTAATCAAACATTTATACAATTAAATTGTAATTCATTCTTAAATGAATCTCTTTGTAATAAAATTTCAAAAAAATTTCCTGAAATTATATGATTTTATTTAAGTAATTATATTTATTTATATAAGAAATATTATAAAAGAACAAAGTGAAGTATAATATAATTATTTACATATATTATTTTAAGAATTATATAAAGTGGCGCCTCGCATCGCTCAGGCGAGCGCCTATTGAGACTGTAGCGCCTCAAGGGCGCCTAGCACTTTTAATCATAGTTGTTAAAAGCGCACCCTATGCGCTTCTATGAACACAAAGCGCAGGGGTGCAAAAAGCGCCAAAAAACGTGCGCTTCAATACAAAAAAGCGCACGACATCAATTTGAAGCCGATATTAACTTGTTACTTGCTGGCTGGAAGATTGTGACCTATATTGGCAGGATGAGTTCTCACTAAAGCTTCCTGTGTGAGTTGAATGCCTCCAAAATGTCGCTCCATCTAATATTTCTAACCTAAATGCAAAGTCAACTATTGTGGCATGTGATATTTTTAATATTTATTAGTTGTAAGTAGCTATATTATACAAATTTTCTAAACATATAACTCCCTCTGGTTCCAAAAGCTAGTCACTCTACACATTTTTCCTTTGCTCCTTTTACTTGTCATTCTCTATTTCCAATGTAAGCTTTTACTCCTTTCTTCCTATTATACCCTTATTAATCTATGTAGCACGGAAACAGAAACGGAAACGGATATGGAAACGAAAACCGGGAAACGCCATTTCCAAAAAATATAGGCTTGGAAACTGTGGGGAAACGAATACGGAAACAGAAATGCCGAAACGGCATGTAACCGGAGTTTCCGTGCTTCATAGTTATTAATTGTAACTCAATCCCAATACACATATTACTCAATTAATGCTAATTTAAGGGTAAACAAGTAATTTTATACCCTCCATTAATTGCTTCTCAAAATTTGTGAATTTCTGACTAATTTTTGGAACCGGAGGGAGTAATATTTTGTGAAAATTTATAACAGTGCGCTTTTTTTCCCGAAGCGAGCGCTTTTTTTGCGCTTTGCGTTGCGCTATCGACAACTATGCTTTTAATAACACTATTTGAATGAGAATCAAACACATCATGTTGGAAACAGAAATGTGCATCAGCTGGTAAAAATGGATACTTGTTTTAGGAACAATTTCACTAATTTAACATAAGAAATTTTTTGGGAAAGCTCATTTCGCAATAGAAGCAACATAGGTCATGAATACTACAGGGAAAGTAATATATTGGCTGACTTTACAGCTTGCACATTTTTTAAGCAGTAGTGTAAACTAAAGATACAAAGATAGTATGTGAAAAAGAAGTACGGATGATACCTTTGCTCTCTTTCTTTTGAATTGAGGTCTATCATTGATTCCCATTCCCTTCATTGCTTTAGGCTTCTTTTTAACTGGCTCCATTCCAGAAGCTTTTTCTCCTGGATCTTCATTTTCATATGAAAAATGTTCACCTTCCTCATCTCGTAATATGCTTTTGGTTCTTTGCTTTAACAATTTATATTCTCTTTCAGTCACATGCAAGCGTTCTTTTTCAGAGTTTTTGACAAACTCCTGTTGAAATGAAGATGGCGGTTCAAGTAAGAGGGCATTCCTCAGTCCATATATAAGAGGGACACCTGGTACCTGCAGAATAGTAATCTCTTAGGAATACTAAATCGTTATCGCATTATACTAACATAATTTAAAAAATATATAAAAGCCCCATAAAATAAGATGAGGTACACAAACCTCTCGAAATTTCTTCCGCAATTCAAAATCCTGCGTGGCAACATAAAAGTGCTCTGGGTTACTATCTCCAATAACGTCGACTATGCAAGCTTCAGCACCCTTTATTTTTTCATGATCACATCTGAAATTGGAGATAGTTACAAGTTACAACAGCCAGCAAGGAAAAATGTTACTACACTTAACCATATCTATCAACTGAACACAGAATCGACACAAGAATACAAAGATAAATCTATATAACATTGAGAGATAGCAGAGGTCTACCTTGCTGTCATGAGTTGTTTAGCTGCCAGGAGAGATTCAGAGTAAGAACTACCAAGACGTTTGAGCTCTGCAAGAACACATCTACATAACACAATAACACAAAAGACAACTCAGATTGAATGAAAAATAACTAATACACGTTAAAAATATAACTAATAGCGACGATGAGAAAAGAAAGCATGGAGACCTGGTGGTGAATAGCTTAACTGAGCCAGAAAGAATATTTGATAGAGCTTTATCTGCTGGCGCAATGCGATTTGCTATGAGGTGATGCACAAAAGTGCCATCACAGAGAATCTTAAATGGCTGCCTGAATCCAAAACACGTTGTGTAGAATCTAACAGCCCTGTGATGCCGTTTTTGCTTCTTCACTCTCATTCTTTAAATCTGAAAACATTAACTTTTCATCGGCATAACGCATATATACGTTAAAAAAGTAACTTCTGTGCAAGAAAACTAGAACCGAAAGCTAAAATGCCCTATATATGGGGGTAATACAGCGGCCCCTGCCACTGCCGCAATTGAAATTGTGCCCAAATAATGAAATTTGAGCCCAAACACATATGGCATCACCGCCAGATTGTTATGAAGGATGATTTAAGGTCTAGAATAGGTGTAATCCATTATTTGGACTCCAAATTGAACTCAATTGAATAATGTACTGCAGTAATCAGGCTATTAATAAAATCTAAAGGAGATCAATGTGTAAAATCAACCTAATATAAAAAAGAATGCGCAGAAGATGAAACAAAAAAACTTCTGTCCGTGACTTTCCTAAAGATCAACAAATCCGAATAACAGAGAAGTAATAGGACAAAATAAAAACTTACTTGGTCAAGTGATGAAAGATTAAGAAAATAGAACGCCGATGAGAGGCTTTGTTCGGAAATTAATCAGAGAGAATTCTATAAACACCAAAAGAAAGGCGACTGTTGAAGTGAAGCGGCAAGGACTCAAGAGGTAAATAAAGCCCTAAGCCCAAAATATAAGAAACAACGATCAACCACAAAAGGAGAAACGATGTCGTTTGTTAAGCGCGGGCCTTGTAAGCGGGATCCACACAATTCACAATAATTTACACCGACACTCAGAAATTACTTGTTACGTTCGATCGCCATCCCAATGGCGACAATACCAGACACCAATGGACTGGCTGCACGGGGGAAGAACTAGCAAATCAGCAGCTCAACTGGATGAACATATATTTTTGCTATTTAAAAATCAACAAAATTTAGCACATGCATTTCATGGAAACGTCTCCTCAAATGTAGAGGTGTTTCTATAAATCGCCTCTCTGACGCCCCTCTAATGGCAGGGGCGTTTCCTTGCCTTTTATTTTTTTTAATTTTTTTAAGTTTTATTGTTATTATTTTATAGTTTTAAAAAATTTTATTTGTTAATTTATATCATTAGAGTTTAATTGGTTGATGGTTATGGTTGTTTTATGAATTTTTTAAGTATAAGAGTGAAGTCATTTTTTACACCGACTGTAACAAGTAATTTTCGACGGTCTTTAACATCACTAATATATTTTCCAATTCCTAATAATTTTTTTTTAAATATGGTTGTAAGTAACTTTTATTTTTTATGTTTCTATTTGTCAGTTATTAGTATATTCTTTACAATTGTTTAAACTACTATATCAGTTTTTCTATAATGGCTTTTTTCTTACTTTTAACAATATCATAATTAAATTTTATTTCATTAATCTAACGAGATGGAGGAAAAAATAACTTTACTTTGCAATGAAAATAAGAAACATCTTAGTCATGAGAACCTGTATTGAATTTCTCATGACTTCCAAACCTGCAATAGCTAATACAGCCCATCAAAATAATCAATCTCGCATGTGTCGACCGAGGTACCAAATGAATGGGATCCGCTCTCCCATTATCCTTTTTCAGATGTAATAATAATAATAATAATAATAATAATAATAATAATAATAATAATAATAATAATAATAATAATAATAATAATAATAATAATCTACGATTATTTTAACTAATCTTTATTTTACCTCCATATTGTTGGATAATATTTTAATTTAATGGTGATAAGAGACAAGGTAATATTAACTTTATAAAAAATAAAATAATTATAATCTAATAATAATAATAATAAATTATTATTATTATTGTTGTTGTTTCTATGATGTGAAATGATTGGGTTAATTCATACATAATATATTAATTATATCTAATATTTCAATTTGGTACATCATCTTTATTTCAAGGCCGGCTTTACAAAATTTCGGGCTTTAGGCGAAAAATAAACATTTTAAAGAGAAATTTTTAAAAATATACATGTTCCGCTAAAATATTTATAAAATTGACTATTAAGTTAAACTAATTACATATCTATTGTCCAACCATAAATAATTTACAAATTAACAAAAATAAGAGAATAATTACATGAATACGGTATGGTATTTATCTGGTAAATATCTAGTTTTCGTCTAGTAATTATCTGTAGTGAATATTGTTATGAAATTGTCATATATATATATATATATATATATATATATATATATATGTGTGTGTGTTAGGTTTCATTAGATCCATAAAAAATTGTCAAAATTAAGACTAGATAAATACTAGATGTCATATGTCATGTATATTTTAGAGATTTAGAGATTTATTTGAAGTTGTGATTTACCAGATAACTATTAGACAATTACTAGATAACTACTAGACGATTACTAGATATTTATCAGATAAATATTAGACCATATTTTTGTAATTATTTATTCATATTTTTTATAAATTTATAAATTATTTACTGTATCATTAAATTATTTTAATTTTTTTTAAAATTTTTATGAGAACCTCATTTTAAAACCGCGGCCCTAAACAAAAAATATGCAATTTAAAATATTTTAATAACATTATTAATTAACTTCATTTTATATAAAAAATATATAACATCATTTCACTATTTATTAACGAAAAATATGTAATTTAAAATATTCTAATAACATTTGAAGCTCATTGATTAACTTCGTTTTATATAAAAATATATTAAAAATGTAGTTGAAATAGAAAAGTTAAATTATGTATTAAAATGAAGTATAAATAAAATATAAAAGACTAAAAATTTTAGATCCCAAATATTTCGGGGCCTTAAATAATGGTCTAACTGACCTCAGGGCCGCCCTACTTTTTTTTTTTTATCATTATCATACTCATTATATATTATTTTTCAATCTAGTTATTTTCACTTGTTATTCCTATCATTTTCGTTAGGGAAGAGCAAATATCAGTTCTGTCTAAAAATCGAACCGAATCGATTCGAAATTCGAATTAGTAAAAATATAAGAACCAAAATAGAATCGAATATAGTTCGGTCAGGTGTAAATCGAACCGAATATAATTCGGTTCAGTTATAACCGAATTGATCAAACTTTATAATTTATAAAATAATTTGTAATTTATTTTTTCGTTTTAGAGTTATATGAGAGAGGCTTAAAGTAATTCATCTTCATATGTGTTAAATCTGATAGTGTTTAGACTTTAAAATTTATATTTACAACAATAAATATAAATATTGATACATAAAAAATATAAATTCAAGTAGTATGACATGCATATAATGAATTATTGTATGAGTCATATTCTTAAAGTTGTAAAGTAAAATAATTATTTTCAAATTCGGATAACTTAAGTTAAAAGCTCATATTTGTTATTATTGTTTACTAATTTGTGTGTTGTATATCGTCAATATTGATTAGGATATTAGATATAATATGAATATATATCAAAACATAATATTTATTAATTTATTCATTTCGGTTTGGTTTTTATTTCAGTTTTTGCAGTAAAAACCAAAACTGAACCGAAACTCAAATTTTAAGAATTTTAAAAATCAAAACCGAACCGAAATAAATTTGATTCAATTCAGTTCGGTTATTTTTATTTAGTTTTGATTTGGATTTTAATTTCGGTTCGGTTCTACACACCCCTAATTTTCGTACACATCTTCAATTAATCCCAAGTGATGCGAGACCATTTCTAATATTTACCATTATGCCCTCAATCTGTAAACTTTCTCAAGTAAATTATTATAACCTCCCTCTGTTTTGTTCTAATACACTGTTACCTCCCTAAATTTCATCAATATAATTTATATCTCCCCATATTTTATTTTCATCCAATTAAAATATTTTTCTGTTAAATTTTATAATTTTTCCATCCATTTTACTGTCATTTATGTGTTACAATATTACCCCTTTCTTTCCTTTTTTCCATCTAAATTTCGTGTCTGGCTTGCTTTCCCCTCCATCTCAACCTGAAATTTCAACAGTTAGATGGCAATGAAATAGACCTGAGCATTAATTCACTGGTCCGCGAGGTTTATTCATGCCCGTCTTTCATTGGCCGGGTTTGAATAAATTAATTGGAGGTTAGGTCCGGCCCGAATTCGAGAAGGCCCGAAGAAAGTATGGAATGGGCTTGGTTTTAGTCATAAAATCCAAATTCCGCCAGCCCGGTCCGAACTACTAAATAAATATATTAAATAAATATATATTTATTATTTATATTAGTAATAATTATTGAAATTCTTAAAATTTCTTGTAAAATTTAGCTTTAAAACTCAATTTTGTGACTTATATTAGAATTTTGGTTACAATTATTTAATTATAATAATTTATTTATTAAAAAATAATTTAATTTTTTAATTATATACATTAATTGGTAAGTCAGCGGGCCGGGCTTTGGGATTTGATTATTTTATAAAGGCCCGAGCCCGATTTTTATTTTTATGGGTTGAGCCGGGCTTGGGCTACTTATTTTTTAGTTAGGCCTGATTGAGCCTGGCCTGAGCCCGGCCAATGCCGAGGTCTACAATGAAATAAGAATAGGTAGCATGGAACTCTGACAATTGGATGGCTGGAATAAAGAGTGTTATTAGTTATTATTCTTCTAAATGAGGTATTTGGTTGGAATGGATTGATTTTACAAGTTTGTGTTTGTTCACGAGAATCAATAATATCTATAGCTCCTTGTGGTGAATATTTATTTCCATGTTGGTTAGACTATGCAAAATTAGATGCGTATTTCATATCAGGGACCAAGGAATTCTTAGGTTGATCTTGAGGGTTGATTTCGCATGCCAATTAGGTCATTAACTAATAAGGAATACTAGATTTGTTATTGATTACAGATTAAAGGTGGTATCCAGAATTCCATATCTTGGTTTTGTATTTGTGAGGAAGCATTATTTGGATGTACTTGCTGAAATTAAATGGAGAAATATTGTATTTGAGGAAGCCCACAGGTTTCTGAAGTTGGTATAGTAGAAAGTGAAAATGAGAAGACAGTAAGAAAATTTATGCAAGAAGAAATTTGAAGTACACGTGGATTGAAATAGAACAAAATGGGGGTTGCTGATATTACTTTTCTTACCTGAAGTTCAGTTTTCGTGTCTGGGTTGCAAAAGAAAGGACGAGACTAAGAGAAAATTAGAAGACAAAATATAAAAGGGGGGAAATGAATAAATAAGGGTAGTTTTGTAAATATTAGAATACATGTTATCTATTTGAATGGAAAGATTATAAAGTTTGATAGAAGGATGTTTTAGTTGGATGGAAATAAAACACAAGGATTCAAATTATATTGACAAAATCGAAGGATGCAATAGTGTATTAATGTAAAACGCAGGGAGGTCATAATCATTTACCCAACTTTCTCCGGGATAAACTAATCAATAAAAGTAATACAGAAATACTATAATGTAAAATGAGTTAAGGAATATGAACACCGATAAGTTGAGTCATGTCTAAGACCCTGTTCTTAAAGGATACTCGTAGTTCCTTCCAGAATTAAACAGCTTCTTCAACCGATTAATTGGATCAGGAATAGAAACTCAGATATATATCCGGAATACAAGACAAAAAATAGAACGAGAAAATATAAAGAAAACAATTGTATCAATTTGCTTCTCATGAACAAAGAACAATAGCCTTTTACAGACATAAGAAGGAAAAGCATTGACTAAGCAAAATTAATATTAAAATATTAACTTTATTTAACAAAATCAACTAGATTAAAAGTAAAATTAATATAATAATAAATTATCAAAATTAAAGTCATTATCACCGTTTCTTTAAAAAATGAAACGTATTTTTTGTAATTAACAAAATTAATATAATAAGCTTGTTTCTACATATAAAATATATTTTTTAAAATATTATTCACTTATAATAAAAAGGTAATAAGTATTTAAATAATCAACATAATAAATAACAAGATCTTTTCTTACAACAAAATATCCAAAAATACTAAAATACAATGTAAACTGAATTTCTTTTGAAATAAAATTATACAAAATTTCCAACAATCTTTCACCTATTTCAAATGTAATTTTAAAAATAAAGAATATTCTGGATATCTCAAGTTTGACATATAATTCATAAATTCCGTGTCATTTGGACTATGAACTAAACCTTGATAGATAAAATTTATCTTACTAAAAATCTGGTGAAATATATAGTTTTTATGAACTAAAGATTCGCTATGTAAGATAGGGATTTTAGCTATCACATTATACCAAGATAAGTTTCTGTTCAACGCCATGGTGCGCCACTAGGCCATGCTCGTGCTTGGTCTTTCATAAGTGCTCCAGAGATAGTGCCAATATCCTATAGAAGCGGCCCCACTTCACACTTATATAGGTGATTTCATCAAGTGTATATTGTTGCACTTTATACATCACTCATAAGAGCTACGAAATTCAGTAAGAGTTCTTTAACTCAACCTCTCAAAATATGCAACATAGCACTTTCTCACATCTAGGATTGAGACACAATTTTTAGTGCTAGCAGAACTAACAAATGCTTGTTATAAACCATATGAACCTATTCCGTGGGATCTTCACTCATATAAGTTGGGTTCCCACCTTTGGTAATTTCAAATGGCTTAAGTCTCATCCTCTCTGATGTTTCCGAAATATTTTTTAAAAATTCAGTCAAATAATTAGGCCAAAATCACTTTGACTCACCTGATTATGATATAATTCCACATTTTAGTACTCATAACATGTTATCTCAAATAATTGTATCTATTTTCTTTTAGAGATAAATATTGTCGTTTGACAATCTCAATGCTCTATCACCAAAGGTGATATTTATATTCCGAAATGAATATATGCAAAGAAATTTTCAACCACTTAGCCTCAATATATGTTGACTTAAAAGCAAACCATCTCAGAATATAGTTTGCTTAGTTCACTTTCATGTTATTGTTCCAACATTAAGAATGAAACATAACCACTAGTAAATATTGTTTCATTTAGATCTAAGATCTAATTAGCATCATTGCACTCTTTTAGCACAATGGATATCCACAATATGTAATGTCACAATTCATGATATCTCTAAAGCATTTCACAAGTCTTAATAACACCCCATGGTTATTATTTTTCTTCAATTGAATATTTGAATCATAAGGGATACTCAAAAGATTAACATCATAAAATACAAACTTCTTTAGAAGTTTTACAACATATTCATCCTTATGATTCTCATTAAAAAAAATTACATACTTTTTTCCACTTATTTTCTTTATTTCATTTCTCTCCAATCACTTTCCTCATAAACGTAGTGAAAGTTACAATATAAAAAAAACTGTTACAAAACTTACAATACAAATAAAAAAAAGGAACTTTATCAACACCCTTGAAAAAAACTTTATGCATTTTCTCTACTTAAAAAATGCTCCATCATTTCTCCTTAAAAAACGAAAGGAATAGTTTTACCATAACACCCCACACTTTTAAAACTTTTTTATTATGAAAATATCTCTTTCAAAATTTATATCGTGTCAAACTGTTTTTTTTAATCAACACAAATACCAAATTTTGAAAAATAAAAAACGTTAGTCATACCTCAAAGGAATACTAAATATCCTTTAGGATTGTTAGAAAATAATTACAAAAATAGAATAAAGAAATAAATCTTCGATCTTAAATTTTCTCTATCAAGTGTAGGGTTGTTAAACTCGTTGGGAAGCACGCCGTAGAGAGTGCTTTCTGTCTCCATCTTACATCAAATAAAGATAAACTAATCAATAAAAGTAATATAGAAATACTATAATGTAAAATGAGTTAAGTAACGTGAGCACCGATAAGCTGAGTCATGTCTAAGACACTGTCCTTAAAGGATACTCATAGTTCCTTCCAGGATTAAACAGCTTCTTGAACAATAAAATTAATATTAAAATGTCAACCTTTTTAACAAAATCAATGAGATTAAAGGCAAAATTAATATAATAATAAATTATCAAAATTAAAGCCATTATGGCTGTTTCTTTCAAAAATGAAAAAGTATTTTTGATAATTAACAAAATCAATATAATAAATTTGTTTTCATATGTAAAATATATTTATTAAAATATTATTCACTTATAATAAAAAAGTAATAAGTATTTAAATAATCAACATAATAAATAAAAAAAACCTTTTCTTACAAAAAATATCCAAATATACTAAAACACAATGTAAAATAAATTTCTTTTAAAATAAAATTATACAAAATTTCTAACAGATATAAGTTATTCTTTCACTTTGTAAAATTTACGGTTAAGAATATCTGTTCTATAAAGCACTTATAATTTCTAAAAGCCGCTCAACTGCCCAAAAAAACCCTGAGCTTTTAACTCCATCGTCTAATTCCATTTCCTTAAATTTATTCATTTTGTTTCTTTTGAACTATATACACTAACATACTTAGGATTAAAGTAGTTATATGATTGTTTTATCCAAGTTAAAAGGGCTAATAAAATACTTTGAATGAGTTTAAGGATCAAATTGGCAATTTTAGCAAAGTCCCACATGAGAGCAATAGGTGATTAGTGTCAATTTCATATGAATCTAGATAAATTCAACATTTGTAAGTATGTTAGCGTATATAGTTATACTGATTAAATTTTACTTCCTTCTTGATTTATTACTAATCATATAATTAGATCCATACATGTCTTATCAAAGTAACCTTTGCTTATGTTTCAAGTTGATTTTATGGACAAAAACATGCCCAATATATAGAATTTTCAATGTTATTTTTTGTTTTTTCATACATTAAACTATTAAATATCCTATCAGCATATTAAAAGCAATTAATTATATTGGTTAATTGCTTCCATGGTCATTTAACCATAAGTTAATAACAAATCATTTAATGAGAACTTGAATTTTCTAAAGAAAATTTTTTACTACAATATCAAAGGAAAATCAAATTCTATACAATGAAAATAATTTATCCCATGTTTTTTATTAATCCAATATTTAGTATTTCAAAACGAAAGAAAAATTTATTATGTGATTAAAATTATAAATTTATTCTTGATATTTTATGTCAAAAGTATGTTTCTTTTCAATTACCTATTTATATATATATATATATTTAATATCTTTTCTAATGATACAATGCTATACTAAAACAAAGGGGAAAAATGTTTTCATCTTTTTCCAAGTCAATACTAATAACTGTTATATTTATCATTAATTGTATTTGTAATAATATAATAATAATTAATTAATTAATTGTTAAAATACAACATTTACTAATGTTGGAACCTACTTTCAGTGACAAATTTTCACAAGCAAGGTTTTGAAGATAATAAAAAATTGCATTATCGGAAGATAGATATTCAGAAGATAATGTTTAAAGTACGGAAGATATTTCGCAGTCAAGACTGCCTCTGTAGAAGATCAAGAAGATTTGTTCAGGAAGGAGAGCTGAAAGCTCATATCCCTATGTAATTTACGTGAAGATAATCAGCTAAAAACAAACTCCTACTTTTTGTGTGGCAAATAGATAGTCTGTCATCTAATGTGTGCAGTGACGGTGCCAAATTATTCAGACTGCGGGGCGAAACTTTTGTTAAAAAGTTCCGACCGGCAAAAAAATTTCTGACCTACGATAATAAATTTCTAACAGATAAACTAAAACTATAAACATTAAAAACTAAATTAAATTAATGTATGTAATAAAAAAATACAATCATCCAAAATAACTCCATTAAATTAATGTACAAATAATAATATATTAAGAATTATTTTTTTATATTTAATGAAAAAAGTATTCAAATCCTTAACTTTTAAACATTTCAAATAAATATTTAGTTAAAATTTAAATGTTAAATCATCGTACTTAGTAGTAATAATTGAAATTTTAGTCTTACAGTATTATTTTAAATAAAGCATTGCAACATACAATATAATTTCCATACACGCGAATAAATTAACTTTCAAAACTTCATATTAATTAGCAAAAAAATAAGTATATATTATAAGAAAAATAGAATATTAGTTTCTGAGTAATTTAAATATGTCATTAATAAAGAAATGTATAAATGGTAAGTGAGAAAAAGAGAGAGGCTCGTAACCCAATAAAAAGGACTTCTTATTTACTTTATGTCAGTTCTTTTGTCTTCTCTTTTTACTTTATTGTGCAAAATTTTTAGCCTTCTAGTACAATTTCATCGCTCCATCTCCCCATTCTTTACTTTCTCTTCCATGTCCGCCGCTAATATTTTAATCTCCAGCAAGTTTTGCTTCATCGACCTTAGTCTTTATTCAACTCTCTATTCATCCCTTTCATTAAACACAAAGCCTTGCTGGGGCGGCATCTATGGCTATTCGGGGAGGTAAAGTCGTCGAAAAACCCCAGGATCTTTTTTCGGTGACTGGGTGGGCTGTTGCCTCTGCAAGCCCACCCCTGGCTCCGCCTCTGGATATGTGTCAATCTGTACGGAACTAAAAGGTGCAAGAAAAATCTGAAAGTTGGAGAATTTACAGAAGTTGGTAGAGTTGACCTTCGTTGATCAGTCTAACTGAAAGATTGGTAAGTCTGACTAATGATCCAAACGACTCTCAAAGAAAAGAGTTGTTGTGAGACAAAGTGTGAGATTATGAATTTGAGTTTCAGTCACAATGGGAATAATTTGAAGGCAACTTGTATAGATACCTCTATCACCATTGAAGAAACTACCGAAACTTACATACAATGCAATCCAACTTGACTCTCCGCAAACCTGTCAAGCGAACATTTCTCACTTGTTTGTAATCTCTTGAAAGCTAGAACAACTTATTTCAAATTTGTTGCAAAAGTGATCATTAAACAAAGTTTAAGATCAGAGCAACTTTCTTTCTTTCACTAATCATTGTAAGCAATTGGGCATGTTTAGTGCTAGGTTTCAGGGGCGGTGCTGGGGGAGGCTTGCTGAGGCAGCCGCCCACCTAGCGGCCAGAAAACCCCATATATATTAGTATTCCGGCAAGATTTTGCCTCCCCAAGCTTCCATGGCTGCCCTTTGCAAGGTTGAAGATGAAGCTGTTAATGCCCATCCCGTTTTTGTCTTTCTTTTAGGGTAAACTTAAAAAAAATACTTTGTGGTTTCACTCATTTACAAAATGGGGTCTGAGGAATTTTTTTTTGCAAAATAGGGTCTGTGGTTTTAAAAAATTTGCAAAAAGGGGACTTTAGCTTCAAAATAGTGGTGTTACATTGAATATTTTAAATAATTTGACATTATAATAATTTAACCTTATTATTTAAAAATTATACGAAAGAGTTTGAGTAATTTTCAGAGATTCTTTTTATTTTTTATGATTTTTCAAAGGTTGTTATCATAATTTAATTTAAAAAATATTTATACTAGTCAAAAATTTTTAAAATTTTCACTGATATGTGTTGTATTTTTATTAACTACCCCACAAAAATTCAAATAAAAATGAATAAGATTACTCATTTTTATGACATAATTTAATATTAAGGATCCTTTATTTATAAATTTTTTAAAACTACAGACCCCATTTTATAAAAAAATTCCTCAAACTCTATTTTACAAATGAATAAAAATATAAAGTACTTTTTATTTTTAAATTTACCATTCCTTTTATCCAAAAGAATAAAAGAGTGTAGATTGGACTTCCAATTTAAAAAGGCAAAATTCTTAGTTACCGTGCGTGTCTAGTTATTATAATTTATTGGACATTTCACCCCCTCTCGCATATCCTCGTTTCCCAACTCACATTCAGCTTCATTTTTATTTTTTTTTCCTTTCCCATTTTTTAACCTCTTTTTAAGTAAGTGCCGTATTTGTTGGGTAGAAAATTAAATCCCTCCATTGCTTTATATGCATCTTTTTTCTTCATTCATTCACAGATTTTTTAAAAGTTTTTATCAAAATGAAAGACATAATTTTAGAATTCACAACATCATGTTGTTAAAACTGAAAAGTGAACTAGAAAAATTAAATTTGTATTCAATTTTAATATTTTTATATTATTATATAAATCATAATTAAGTAAATTCAATTCTGTATACTAAACATTTCAGTATCCATTTTTAAAATGAAGCATTGTTTTATTAAGGTAGAAGGAATTATAAAAATTTAAAACTCATTATAATTTGAGTGCAGTCTAACAATAAAGTTTTTATCAACGATATAAAACAATATATTAGTCTTCTCTCTTCTTATTATGGAATAACATGTTGAGATATAGGGAATGGAGATTAATTTTATTTCATTTCTTCCTTTGATTAAGTTTTATTTACAAAATTGATTTTTTTAATAGTTAAGTTGTATTTCATTTTATAATTTTGATACTAGCAAGTTTATAAACACTCTTCTTTTTGTCCAAAGTTTTCTAACACTATCTTGCCGATTTGTGGCAATTAATCTTTGTCCGTGTAAAATTATGCCCCCCAATGTGTAGGTCAAGGCTCCGCCACTGGGGTTCTAGTATTTTATTTAAGAGAATAGTATTTTTAGAGTTAGAAATTAGACGGTAAGAGGAGGGTACTCTGTTGTGAAGGTTTCTTTGTCTTAGAAGGAGTTGAAACTAGTGGATTAAAATTTGAAGGAGGAAACTCTGGAGACTGAATACAGAAAATGGTTCAAACTAGTATAAATTGCTAGTGTTTGATTTTCTTTACCAAAATTTATACGTTCATACTTTATCTATTTTTCAATATCCCATTATTTCTCTATTTGATATTTTGCTTACTTATCGAAAGCACACACTTTAACATAAGTTTCGCGAAAATAAGTAAATCATTCCCTCTTTGACACCTTATCGCCCAAAAAGGGACAAATAATAATAATAATAATAATAATAATAATAAGTATTATTATTATTAAAATACAATTGATTTGTTGTTTCCTACCAACAACAACAACTAACGAGATGAAGATAAGTTGCATTTTTTTCTCCAACATATACAAACACATACACAAGTTAAGACCTAATTCCTTCAATTCATTTTCTTTCGGTTCCTGTGTTAATTTTTGGTTACCTATGTGGACAATTTAGCCCTTATTTTGTTGATAACCCTTCTTTGTTACAGAATATAGCCCCTTAAATAGAAAATATTATACTATTTGATATTTTCTCATTGATCTAAGTGATCATATTCATGTATATCGGGATTTTTATCTCTGAAATTGTTTTGCATTGATAAGTATGGAAGTATATAATATATATAATTGAAGTCAAAGCGCATATATAAATCCTTTCTCAGTTATGGTATATAATTAAAACTCATAAATGTCCCTTAATAATAACATAACGCCATATATTTAGAAAATGGTAAATAATTATAAGAGGTTTTTCATATTTTTTTTGGATTGAAGAAATAGTAATTGTATTAATCGGAGGCGATTGCATCTCTAATTAAAGGTGGACAGTTACCAAACCACGTCCTCTTACTTGTCAAAGAACCAACTGTCCTATTGGATTACTATTTTCGTGTATTTTTTTCACATAATTTATGCCTTCTTGTGTTTTGTTTTCATCTAACTAATACCTCACTATGTTATATTTTGCCACTTTTCCTTCCAAACAATATTTTTCTTGACATGTTTACCCTTGTTTCCATTATTTGTGCTTCTTACTCATTTTCACAATTATAATTATCACGAGGTTATTTTCAATCCAACTCTTTATTTTTCTTACCTTTTTCCTCTCTAATTTTCTAATTTTGTTTATCCACTACATTAATTGACCCTTCTCACCCTCTGGAGTCCAAAGTGACCATTTATTCATTATCATAAACTGAACGAAATATGTGAAAATGTCATATAAATATAATAAAAAAAAATAAGATTTTATATTGTTAATATATGCTATTGCCAACCTTATTTAAGGGGGGAAATATATATGTTCAAAACTAATTATAAAATCATATTTAAAACTTACTTTGATATTGTAATTTAAACACGAATTGTGCAACATATGTCATCATTTTTTCTTTTTGTGCAAAACATATAGTTTATCCTAGTGCTAATACATTATTTGGATGAGAGACCACATATAAGATATTTGAAAAACTTTAAAGTGATTAACGAAATTCACTTTATTTATTCAATTCGTGATAAATCTTCATAGATTAAGAAAATTATTAAAAAAATTATAACTTTTGAATAGTAAATAGGTTTTTTTTCTTATGATGTTAATCTTATGACAATCTTTACTTATATTTTTTCTCATTCATTAATTTCTATATTTAAGATTGAACTTGTTTTGCTTTATTTATTAAATTTTTATAAAAAATTTAAGATGGTTATTATTAACACATTAACAAATTAATTAAAATTGATACATGCCAAAATATACTTTTTTTTATATCTAAGCATTATGTAAAAATGCTACTTTGGTAAATGAGGAAAATTAGTCAAAGTTAGATATGTTTAAAAAGATTAAAAGCTATGTTTTTTTATTTTTGTTTTGCTGAGTGGGGAAGATGGAAAACTCAATTACTTTTTTAATATGATTTTAAAATAACATGTACATTCATCTACTTAAATAAGCAAGAGCAATAAATAATATTAACAGTATAAAAATAATATTTTTTTTACTTATATGATATTTATTCATATTTGATTTAGTTCATGAAAATGAATAAATGATCACTTTCAACCCTAAAATATGTAAGAATGGTCAATTAAAAGAAATAAATGGATAAAGCATAAAAATTAGAGATGAAAAGGGTAAAGAGAAAAATATAAAGAGTTTTATTGAAAATAAGATAAACAGGCAATGGAATAAAGTTAAGAACAAATTTCTCAACACAAATGCTATTTGGATGAAAAAATGAAAAAATATAATATATGAAGGTTATAATTGGATAGAAGTAAAATACAAGGAGGTATAAATCATATTAAAAAAATTGAGGGAGTTAATAGTATATTATAACAAACCTATCGAAGGTTATAATTATTTACTCTTTAGAAAATTATTAATTAAATACACTTTCCTTTCAAACTGAAAAATGAATTTGAAATGTAAGACAACCTTATCACTCAAAGCCAATTTGACATTCTATCCCATTATTTTAAGTAACCCATTTTTTTAATTTTTTCAAAAACTTATCCATTTTTTTAATTCCTCTTCCTCGCCTATATAAACATGTCAACAATTCCAATCTCAATTGTATTAATTTCAAGAAACCCTAACGTTATATTTGCATTGTAGTAGTTTTAATTCAATTCTACATAATGGGAAACTATGTATCCTGCAAGATGGGGAATTCATTGTTGATCAAGAATTCAAGAGCAGTAAAAGTAATTTTACCCCTCGGAGGCGAAATCCAGCAATTCCGGCAGCCGAGGAAAGCAGCTGAACTTATGATGGAAACGCCTAATTTTTTCGTCGTCAATTCTAACTCGCTCAAAGTCGGTCGGAGGTTTCGCCCTCTTAATGCAGATGAGGATCTTGTGAAGGGGAATGTTTATGTGATGTTTCCTATGCAAAGGAAGAACTCAGTTGTCTCAGCAAATGATCTCGGAGTTTTATTCACCGCCGCCGCTAAAAGGGCCGGAAAAGTGAGGGTTCAGCCGAATGACGTGGCGGCAGCGCCGTGGCTGAGTTTTGAAGGAGTAGAGGAGTTGTCGGCGCCGCAGTTTATGCATAGATTGTCAGTGTCCAAATCCAAGAAGCCATTATTAGACGCAATAGATGAAGAAACCGTTCCTAGAAACTGATTTTTTTTGAAAGAGTTTGAATCGATTTTGCATTAGCATTTTATCTATTAGCAAAGCATATTCATTTGAGTTGCTACAGTAACCTTGTAAATTTCAAGTAATTTAGGAATTCATAAAAGTTTGAAAACAAATATTTAGAAAAAATTCTGTAAAGTAAGTAAAAGAAAATAATTAAAAGAAAAAGAACTATGTAGGAAAACAATTATATATAGCTTATTTTTGGATAATAGCTTCTAATTGTTGTTCAAACTTCTGCTTAATTTTCTTTAAGCTTTCTAGGTTCTTAGTCATCCATCATTCGATGATAGTATTTTACACTTGGTTGTGTTCGCCTAAAGTCTGTTGTTGTATCTAGGGAGACAGTTTATCATATGGGGCAAAATCTGTCTTAAAGAAACCGATTCGGGCTCAACAGAACCCTCTATTATAATTAAACGGTTAAAAGGTTAATTTCGGTATTATTTTTTTATGTTAAATATTTTATATTTTATAATTCAAGTTACTAATATTTTTTTTAATCTTTTATAAGGAATTGTATATACTTTATATCTAATATTTCTAACAATCTTAAGACAGATTTTCCAGTATTATATATTCCTTCAATAGTGACATACTTGGATTACCATGACGTTGGATCTTAATTTTTGAGCAAATTATTGGACTTTATTTGGACAATATATTAAAAGTGACTTAAAAGGAAATAAAAAAATATCATACAGACACTTTATTGGTTATAGTTATTACTATTACTTATTATTCTGAAATTATTCTAATTTGGTTTGTTTGAAATTTCAGAATTTATCATGGCTGATAATGGAGGCATTGGTTCTGAAATTGCTCAAGGCCAGAATGATGAGAGCCAAAATGGACAACTTGGTCCAATTGGTCCTGAGCCTATTGCTTCTGTACTTGTAAGTGGACCAACTGCTTTTGGCTACGTAGCTTATAGACCAACTGCTTTTGGATCTACGAGTTCTGGCCCTACTCAAGAAAATGGCACTGAAAATATTAATGGTCAAATTAACCAAAATGGACAATTTGGTCCTAATGGTTTCGGACTTAACCAAAATAGACAATTTTGTCCTAATGGTTTCGGACTAAATGGAAATGGACTTTTGAGTTTTGGACTTGTTCTGCTTAATAGTCATGGGGCTTCGGGTTCACACCCTGTCACAATCCCTGAAAGACCTGAGAAATTCAACGATGTGAATTTCAAAGTTTGGCAACAGAAAATGTTATTCTACTTGACTAGTGTGGGACTTCAAAATTTTCTGAAAGAAGATCCTCCTATTGTTCCTCAAGGAGTGATTGATGCTTCTGTTCAGAAATTTGTTGATGGCTGGAATTTTTCTGATTTTCTTTGCAAAAACCATATTTTGAATGATTTAGTACCCCATTTATATGAGGTGTACACTGTTAAATGAAATGCAAAAGAATTATGGGAATCCTTAAACAGAAAATACCGAACTGAGGATGTTGGCGCTAAGAAATACTTAGTAGGCCAATTCCTTGATTTTAAAATGGCTGATTCCAAGCCTGTTGTGAGTCAAGTGCAGAAACTCCAGCTACTAATCCATGGGATGGAAGCTGAGAATATGCATACTAGTGAACCCTTCCAAGTGGCTGCCATAATTGAAAAATTACCACCGGGTTAGAATGATTTTAAGCATTATCTAAAGCATAAACAATAAGAAATGTCTGTTGATGATCTTATTGTCCGACTTCGTATAGAGGAGGATAATATCTGATAAGAAATTTTTTGTTTCTAATTAAGATATGGTGAAAACCAACGTGGTGGAGGTCCTTAGAGACTCCAATAAGGGTAAGCAACATGCTAAACCCAAGTCCAAAATAGGACCGAGAGGAGGCATTTCCAAGAAACCTAAGTTTAATTGAAAATCCTTCAATTGCAATAAGATGGGACATAAGTCCTCTGAATGCAGACTGCCAAAAAGGATAAAAAAGAATGAGGCAAACGTTATGGATGGAATTACTAAAGATGTGTCTGACATCGACTTATGTACAGTAATTTCTGAGGTCAACTTGGTTGACTCAAACGCACAAGAGTGGTGGCTCGATACTGGTGCCACCCGTCACGTATATTGTGATAAAGAGTCTTTTGCTGGACTGACTCTTATAGATGATGGGGAGAAGCTATACATGGGCAATTCCTCTACTTTCAATGGTAAGGGACATGGAAAAGTGATTCTGAAAATGACTTTCAGGGAAGAAGTAAAACTGCAGAATGTCTTGTATGTAACTGATATAAGGAAGAATCTGATTTCCGGGAGCCTTTTGAGCACACATAGATTCAAGATGGCGTTTGAATCTCAGAAATTTATCTTGTCTAAGGGAGGCATGTATGTGGGAAAGGGATATAAGTGTAACGGAATGTTTAAATTCAATTGTATCTCTTGTAAGCATGGTTCTATTAACATGAATAAGAACAACGTTTCTGCTTATATGGTCGAGTCTTCTAATTTATGGCATAGTTAAGGGTGTTAACGAGCCGAACCGAGATAGAATAGTGCAGGGCTCGGCTCGACTCGTGAACATATTTGCTCGGGCTCAGCTCGGCTCGAAGCTCGTCGAGCTTAGAAAAATAAAGCTCGGCTCGGGCCAGTGAAAAGCTCGGCTCGAGTTCGCGAGCCGAAACGAGCCCTAACTTATATGCACTATTGCAACACAAAATAAAAGTGTTGCCCTTAAGTGTTTCAACTTTGGTGATTAAAACTGATTTATAGCAACACTCCTTAAAAAAGGATTGCATCAATAACATGACATTTTGTTACACTTTTTCAAAAAAAAAATCAGAAAATACATTTCCAAAAAAATGACGCAATTTATTCGCGCTTAAAAAAATATATAATTTTAAAATATTTAAACTAACATCATAATATTTTTACCATGATCCGTAATCACTCTCATTTCGTCTCTTTCTATGTTCTATCCTATGCAATTCCATATTCATCACCACTCTTGCAAAGAAGTAGCAAGTTTTTTTAAATCATCATTTTACGAATAATTATCGTAAATGAATAATTATTACTTACCAATCATATATAATTAATTTATTTATAACTAATTTATTAACTACAAAAATTATACGAACATGTTTGCGAGCTTTTGATCTGAACCTCAGAAGGCTTGGTTTGGCTTGTTAATATCTCGAGCCGATCCCGAATTCGAGTCAAGCTCTATCGAGTCGAACTCTGACCGATCTTTAACTAAGCCAAATCTCAAACTATTTGCGAGCCACTGGGTTTGTTAACACCCCTAGGCATAGTAGACTTGGACATGTTAATTTTGATACGTTACGACATTTGATTAACTTGAATCATATGCCCATATTTCATATTGATAAAACACATAAATGTAAAACTTGTGTTGAGAAAAAATTAACAACATCTTCATTTCATTCCGTTGAAAGAAATTCAGAATCACTTGATTTGATACATGCAGATATTCGTGACTTAAAATTTGTTCAATCAAGAGGAGGAAACAAATATTTTATTACCTTTATTGATGATAGCACAAAATATTGTTATGTATATTTGCTTAAAACCAAAGATGAAGCTTTAGAGAGATTTGTACTCTATAAGCAAGAAGTAGAAAACCAACTTGATAAGAAAATTAAGAAGGTTAGAAGTGATTGTGGTGGTGAATATGTTGCACCATTTGGCGAGTTTTGCTCCCAAAATGGAATTATTCATGAAGTAACACCACCTTACTCTCTCTCCACAATCAAACGGTGTAGCTGAACGTAAAAATCATACTCTTAAAGAGATGATGAATGCAATGTAAACTAGTTCTGGTTTACCACAAAACATGTAGGGTGATGCTGTTTTATCAGCGAATTATCTTTTGAATAAGATACCACATAAGAAACAAGACGAAACCCCTTACGAATTATGGAAGGTAGAAAACCCTCATATAAATACTTGAAAGTGTGGGGGTGTCTTGCAAAATTAATTGCACCATTACCTAAATGTATTAAAATAGGTCCAAAGATGGTGGATTGTATTTTCATTGGCTATGCTTGTAATAGGAACGCATATCAATTTCTTGTGCATGAATCTAAAAACCCAGATGTACACAAGAACACTTTGATTGAGTCAAAGGATGCTTCATTTTTTGAAGACATGTTTCCATGTAAGGAAAAAGGCAAAGGGTCAGGAACTAAAAGGTCTCGAGAACTTATTGAAAGTAACAGTTAAGTTGATCAACAAGACGTTGATAATTATGACTATCTTCAATCAATGACTGAAGAAGATGATCAAAATTCTCAAGAAGAGAATAATGCAGATCATGAGGAAGAACCTAGAAGAAGTAATGGGCAAGAGTTGAAAAATCCTTTGGTTCGGATTTCTTAATGTATATGGTTGAAGCGGAACCTCAATCGTATAAAGAAGCTATAAGCTCTACTGGAAGTCCTTTATGGAAAGAATCCATAAGGAGTGAAATTAATTCCATTTTGCAAAATCATACGTGGGAATTAGTGGACCTTCCTCCCGGAACTAAGCCACTAAGTTCTAAATAGATTTTTAAATGTAAGCTAAAAGCTGATGGAATAATTGATAAGTACAAGGCTCGTTTAGCTATAAAAGGATATAGATATAAAGAAGGCCTTGATTACTTTGACACGTATTCTCCAGTATCGAGAATAACTTCCATTAGGATGATACTTGCAATTGCCGCTTTGCGGAATCTTGAAGTACACTAAATGGATGTGAAAACTGATTTTCTAAACGAGATCTTGAAGAAGAAATCTACATGGAACAACCCGAGGGTTGTGTAGCTTCTGGTCAAGAACGGAAAGTATGTAAGTTGGTGAAGTCCTTATATGGTTTAAAGCAAGCATTAAAACAATGGCATAAGAAATTTGATGATGCCATGATGACAAGTGGATATCGTATAAACGAGTGTGACAAATGTATATATGGAAAAACTATAAATGAAGGATATGTTATTCTATGTTTGTATGCTGATGACATACTCATTGCTGGAAGCAATGAGAGAATGGTAAAAATTACCAAGAATATGTTAAATTCTAAATTTGACATGAAAGATATGAGACTAGCTGATGTAATTTTAGGCGTCAAAGTTCAACGTTCACCTAACGGTCTTATATTGTCATAGTCACACTATGTGGATAAGATACTTGACAAGTTTAAGAAAGGTGATATTGGTATAGCCAAAACACAGTTAGACGTTAGTCTACATTTGTCCAAGAACAAAGGTGAATGCATAGACTAAGTGGAATATGCAAGGGTCATAGGTAGTCTAATGTACCTCACAAGTTGTACAAAGCCTGATATTGCTTATACTGTTAGTAGTTTAAGCAGATTTACGAGTAACCCGAGTAAAAGCCATTAGGATACAATCGTGAGAATACTAAGGTATTTGCGATATACTCATAATTATGGACTACACTATACGAGAGAACCTGCTATACTAAAAGCATATTCTGATGCTAGTTGGATAGCTGACATCAAGAATTCTAAAGGTATAAGTGGGTATATGTTCACTCTAGGAGGAGGAGCCGTGTCATGGAAATCCTCGAGGCAAACAATTATAACTCATTCCACAATGGAAGCTGAGTTTGTGGCCTTGGATGAAACGGGAGAAAAAGCTGAATGGCTACGTAACTTCTTAGAGGATATTCCAGAATGGCTTAAGCTTGTGCCTGTAATTTACGTATATTGCGATAATCAAGAACGATTAAAAAAGCACAAAACATTATGTATAATGGTAAGTCGAGACACATATGTCATCGACATAATACCGTTAGATAACTGATCTCAATGTCAGTTATCTCTATTGATTTTGTAGGATCAAAGGATAACATTGCGGATCCGCTAACCAAAGGGTTAAACCGAGATCAAGTTGAAAAGACATCTAAAGGAATGGGACTAAAGCCCATGAATAATTAAGGCACTATATAAAGGAAAACCCAACCATGTTTGACTGGAGATCCCAAGATCTTGGTTCAATGGGACAACGTAATTGCGTAGACCTTGTGAGGTCACTGTTGGGGTAACCCCTGTGTCCATTCCTATGATGTAAAAAGTGTCAAAACGTGTTAAGGATAAGTAATGCTTTTAATGATTCTTTGTGCATCAAAAGTTTGAGCAAAAGAGATCACCTATGTGAAAGTGAAGTGGGGTCACTGCAAAAGAAACTAATGGGGCTTAGTTATCTGAAACTCTTGCAGAACCAGGAGATGTTCACGACCATAATGAACATAACCATGAGAACCAAAAATCGAGTTAGATTAATATTTGTGAAAAGTATATCATCGTTTACACAAACGACAGAATAGTTCAAGGACATCGCGTCTACTAGTCAGCCAGTAAAGTAAATATACTTTCACAAGGGAAGGTTCAAAGTTTGTAGTCCACCTATCCTATGCAAATATTAATGTAGAATATTATCACCGAATCGAATCTATCATTTTCCTATTTTCTTTTACATGGGAGATTGTTGTAAATTAAGTCAAAGAAACTAATTAAAAGAAAAATAAAAATGTCGGAGAACAATTAAGTTCAAAACAATCAAATTTATGGTTTAAACAATTAAGTTTCTGATTACTTTTTCTCTTTAATTTTGAAACTTATGGTTTCATTTAATTTTTATGTGTGTTCTCTCTAAATTTTGCTACATATAGGTTATTTTTGGATAAAAGGAGACACATACACACAAAAAGTAAAGCTCCTAATTGTTGTTCAAACTTTTGCTTAATTTTCTTTAAGTTTCTTAAGTGCTTAGTCATCCATCCTTTGGTGATAGTATTTTATATTTGGTTGTGTTCGCCTAAAGTCTGTTGATGTGTCCTGGGAGACATACCATACGGGGTAAAATCTGTCTTAAGGAAATCTATTTGGGCCTCAACAGAACCCTCTCATTTTAATTAAACGGTTAAAATGTTAATTTGGGTATTATTTTTGTTATGTTAAATATTTTATATTTTGTAAGTCAAGTTACTAATATTTTTTTAATCTTTTATAAGGAATTATATATACTTTATTTCTAATATTTCTAACAAAAATATCGTTTTGATCGAATTAAAATTTCGGGCTTCAAAAATATATCCGGATAAGATAGTTACTCAAGCTCAATTCAAAACATTTTTATTTATCCATAAATTTAATTTTTATCAATGTTATAGAAACCGGACCGGACATCGATGGAGACAACGGTTCACGATTTTAGTGGTTTAATAGGATTTAACCGCGGTTCAACCATGGTTCAGCAGTGGACCAACTGTGGTTTTTATGGTCTAACCAGCCAGTTCGATTCGGTTTCATTAACATTGGGTTTTATATTATTTTATACTCTTATTTTTTTAGGGAAAAACAGCTAATTGGACAAAGATCAGTAAAATATTTACCATTATGGCCCAAAAAAAAACGTCTAACATATCTGGAAATTTTCAATTACCTGTACACTCTATATAACCTAGATTGTACTCGATTATTCATGGGATTTGCAGTTTTTCTTCTCAATTCTTTCTTGTTTTCTCTTGAAATAGATCTTCGTTATTGAATCTTGATTCTTTCTTGCATTCTTTCATCTAAAATCTATTATTCATTACTGATTTTGTTATGTGATCTGTGTTCTCCTTAAAGAATCTCAAATCGATATGTGATCTGCGTTTTTTCACTCTCTATTGTGACTTCGAAATGATTTTTTTGAATTTGAACACGAACAACACTCTTGTTTTTCTTCATATGAATAGATCATGGATGGATGATAACAGATTTATTGGATTCAATGTAGATAGAGTGCATTCTTTAGTTCTTTTTCTATTTCGAAACTGATTGTATGTTCTTTTATATCTGTTATAAATCTAGTATAAACATACTACAAATCTGTTATATTTCTGCTACAGGCCTGATAAATATCTAATACAAGTGTTTGATGAAATATATAACAAATTTATAACAATATTGTATTAGATATGACTACTATGAAAGTATTTGACATAATTTGTATGTTTTTATCTGTTACAAATCTATTATAAATCTGTTATAAATCTATTATAAATCTGTTACAAATCTATTATAGATCTATTATAAATATGTTATAAATCTAATATAAATGAGTTATAAATCTATTATAAATCTGTTACAATTCTATTATAAATCTAATAATATAAATGTGTTATATATCTGTCATAAATATGTTACAAATCTATTTTAGATCTATTATAAATCTGTTACAAATATAATATAAACGTGTTATATATCTATTATAAATCTGTTTCAAACCTATTATATATAGATCTTAAATCTGTTATAAATATAAAATAAATATTGTTCATGAATGTTTAGAAGGTAATCTTTAGTTCTTTTCTATTTCAAAACTGATTAATTTGTTCTTTTGTATCTGTTACAAATTTAGTGCAAACCTACTACAAATCTGTTATATATCTGCTACAAGCTTGATAAATGTTTAATACAAGTGTTTGATGAAATATATAACAGATTTGCAAATCTAGTACAAACCTACTACAAATTTGTTTGTAAACTTTTGAAACCACAGACACCCTTTCATAAAAAAATTCCACAAGGGCCTTTTTGCAAAACGACCACATCACATAACTTGTTTTTGAAGTATACCCTATTTTAAAAATATTTACAAAAGTATACTTATATAGTATCCATATCAAACCTATATTTGTGAGAAATTAGTACAATGGTTGAGCTTGAAGCTATGATCTTAGATGTCATAGGTTCGAATCCATATTCGAGTGTGTGAGATAGGATTTTTCTTTATTATTATTGTAAGCCTAGTGGGATAAATTTTTTAAAATATTCATCTCAAACCTATATTTGTTCAAGGGAAATTGTCAAAAATATATATGTCCTACTAAAATATTTATAAAATTGACCATTAAGTTAAACTATTTATATATCTACTGTCCAACTATAAATAATTTATAAATTAACAAAAATAAGAGAAAATAATTACATGAATACGGTCTGACTAGATAACTACTAGACGATTACTAGATATTTATCAGATAAATAGACGATTACTAGACGATTATCGGATTTTTACCAGATAAATACCAAACCGTATTTTTATAATTATTTACTCCTGTTTTTGTAAACTTGTAAATTATTTATGGCACCATCAAATTATTTTGGTTTTTTGTGGGATTTTTGTAAGAATCCGTTTGTTCAATTTCTACTTACATGTTAAGCTTTATTTTCTTCTTTCTCAAATTTAAACCCCTCTCAGCTCTCTCGTTTACCTTCTTTTTTCTTCAACAACTGCCAACTCTCATCTTTGTTAACAAATCTACTCTGACATTCACTCTCTGATTCCATTTTTTGAATAAATAAGAAATCTCTGCAATAAACTCAATTGAATAAACTTGAACACAAACATCTCAACATAGGCTATTAGTCTTGAACATCAAGAAAATGGATATTTGGAGAAAGAGAAAAGAATACAAGGAACCCAAGATTAGATGGTGGGCCCTTAAGGGTATTAAGATGCTGGAGTTTAAGAAAAAGGTATTGGATGGAGGATTTGGAGATATGGAAATCAACACAAACTCAATATGGAAAGTAATGGGAGAATGTGTAAGGAAAGTAGTAGGTGAAGTGTTAGGGATTTCTAAGGGACAAGGACCTCGCCCTCAAGATGCATGGTGGTGGAATGAGGAGGTTCAAAATGTTATAAAGGAGAAGAGGTATTGGTATACGATGTTACCAAAAGCAACTGATGGTGAGGCTTTTGAGAAATACAAGAGGGCTAAGAAAGAAGCTAAGAAGGCTGTTAGTCAAGCACGAGGTAAATACTTTGAAGGCTTGTACTAAAAGCTAGGAACATGTGAAGGAGAGAGAGACATATACAAGCTACCCCGATTGAGGGATAAGAAGACAAAGGATTTGAATGGAGTCAAATGCATTAAAGATGAAACATAAAGAGTCTTGTTAGGAGATAGAGAGATAAAAAAGAGATGGAGAAACTACTTTGATCGGTTTCTCAATGATGAAAACGAAGATGACATAGCAAGATTGGAGGTAAGCGGAGTTGAGAACAACCTAAATTACACAAGAAGAATTACACATAATGAAGTGAAGGAAGTTCTGAAAAGGATGAAGGTAAGGAAAGCATGTGGGCCAGATAACATACCGATTGAGGCATGGAAATGCCTTGGAGATGAGGGAATAGTTTAGTTAGCCAAACTATTTAACTTTATATATAGGGAGAGTAAAATGCCGGACGAGTGGAGAAGAAGCACCCTTATACCTATATTTAAGAACAAAGGAGATATACAAGACTGATTTAATTATCGAGGTATTAAACTGATGAGTCATACAATGAAACTTTGGGAGAGAGATTGAACACCGTCTTAGGATGATTGCTAATATTTTTAAAAACCAATTTGGTTTCATGCCTGGTAGGTCCACGACTGAAGCTATTTTTCTTCTGAGAAATCTAATGGAGATATATAGGGAGAAGAAGAAGGACATTCATATGGTTTTCATTGACTTAGAGAAAGCATATGATAGAGTGCTGAGGAAAGTACTTTGGTGGGCACTGGAGAAAAAAGGTATTCATGTAAAGTATATAAACTTAATAAAGTACATGTATGAAGGGGCGGTAATAAGTGTTCAAACTGGACAAGGAGTGACAGAGGAATTTCCCATCACGATTGGATTGCATCAAGGATCATCTCTAAGCCCATTTTTATTTGCCCTAGTTACGGATGAGTTGACCACCAAAATACAAGACGACATCCCATGGTGTATGTTGTTTGCAGATGACATCGTATTGGTTGATGAATCAAGGGAAGGGGTTAACAAGAAGCTAGAGGTGTGGAGAAATGCATTAGAGAGTAAAGTTTTTAAGTTAAGTAGAAGTATGACTGAGTATTTGCATACCAAGTTCAACTTATGGAACGGAGACGAAGGAGAAGTAAACTAGCAGATACAATCGTGCCAAAATGCAAACGATTTAGGTATTTGGGCTCTATCTTCCACGAGTAGCCGATGATTGATGATGATGTAACTCATAGAATTAATGTAGGATGGATGAAATGGAGAAGTGCTACCAGAGTCTTATGTGACAAAAAGATACCTTTGAAAGTGAAAGGTAAATTTTACAGAATGGTTGTTAGGCCATCCATGACATATGGGAGTGAATGTTGGGCTATTAAGACGCAACATATTCAAAGGATGAATGCGGCGGAAATGAGGATGCTTAGGTGGATGAGTGGGCATACAATGATTGATCGAATTAGAAATTAGTGCATCCGCCAAAATATCGGTGTGGCACATATTGAGGATAAACTGAGAGAAGGACGACTAAGGTGGTATGGACATGTGCTACGTAGACCAATAGATGCTCCAGTTAGAAAATGTGAGAACTTATGGACAGAGAGTAAGGGTAGAGGGAGAGGTAGACCTAAGATTACTTGGAGGAAAACTATTTCTAAGGATATGCGTTTGCTCGGTATGGACAAAAATTTGGCTTTTGATAGAGCTTCATGGCGTCGGAAGATCCATATAGCCGACCCCACCTAGGGTGTGATTTAAGGCTTAGTTGGTTGGTTGGTTGGTATGATCATGTTTTTTATAAGAGATAAGGGAAAAAAATAATTACATATTCCGGATGTGGTGGTTTTTGTATAGAATGTTAAATATAGAGAAATTTATGGTGTAAGGTAAATTTGTGATTATAAATCTTGAAATGCTCATTTATTATTATGTTAGATCAAGTAAAACGTTTGAAATTTTCGCGTAAGAAAGTAACTCTCACGTGTTGAACTTCACATGTAACTTTGCTTGAGTATGGCTACGATGAACCTGCAAAACAATAGATGAAAAGAAAGGATCGGAGCTTGTTTCCCGGGGAAGCTCCGATGCCTAAGTAAGGGTTTGAATATGAAAATTGGCAGAGTTTAGGTAAGAGATAGAAATTAGAAATTAGAAACTACCCTTTTATGTGGCCTTTTCTCTTGTTTATAAGCACCAAGAGTATGACTACCTATAGGTTAGGCAGTTAGGTTTTAAAAGTCGTATAATGATCCCAATATTATTGGGAGAATTGGTCAAAGATTTCCCTTGTTTGTCATATTCCTATTTTTAAGGCTGAAAGTTCTGCTTTTGCGGGGAACGTGGAACATAAACATTGATTTGGTGAACATCTTGCGTAAGCACCAAGCTAGAGGCACAATTGCAAGTGTGTTGTCTCATTCTCGAGACGACGGAACAGTTACGTGAATGGTTGGAGCGCGACAAGGATGCAAATTCATTGAGATGATGTCAAATGTGTGTTACACGCATTTCAAATGTGTATTTAGTTATCAACGTTGTTCCTGAAAAATTTGTAAAATCCCCAAACTAAAATGGATTGTTGATGGGTTTCTGTTTGATAATGTACCCGAATCTCCCCTGTCAAGCCCAATTGTAAAAAGCCCTATCAGGCAAAAAGCCAATTAACGGTAGCTCTAATTTGAGTAGTTCTATTTTTATTTGGAAAATTGTCAAAAAAAATATACATGTCTCATTAAAAATATTTATAAAATTTACTATTAAGTCAAATTAATTATATATATATATAAAAAAATAAAAAATTAATAAATTAATAAAAACATGAGAAAATAATTACATAAATATTATGGAGTAGTTATATGGTATATATCTAGTAATCGATCTACTAGATATCTACTACATATCTAATACTGACCTACTAGATGTTTGCTAGATATCTACTAGATGTTTACTAGATATCTACTACATATCTGATACAAATCTACTAGATGTTTTATAAAATAACTACTAGACGATTACTATATATTTACCACATAACTACTATATGATATTTTTATAATTATTTTATGCTGTTTTTATTAATTTATAAATAGTTTATGATGTGCCCAAATTAATTTAATTTTTATGGGTATTCCTATAGGAAGCCCTTTTTTATTTCGAGGTTTTAGGTGAACATCTACATTTTGAGGCCATAGCATAAATCCTTTGCATATTAAAAATATCCTTCATAAATACACATTTTTTTAACTTATTATTAAATTTGAAAATTTTCATATTGAAACAAATTAAATCTTAAACTGTTTAGTATTTTTCACCAAGCTTTAGAATATTTTGTTAATTTTATTTTTTTAAAAAATATATGTATTGATATACTTTTGAAAATATGATTTCGTCTACTTGAACAAATAACGCCCACTTGAACAAATAATTTATTTAAGTTTAATCAAGTCTATGTAAATTAGTGGCAAATGTTTGATCTAGTGGTTGAGCTTAGAAGCTGTGATCCTAAAGGTTGTATGTTTCAGTCCACATTCGGGCAGGGTGAGATAAAATTTTTCTTTATTGTTATTGTAAGCCCAAATGATGTAAATTTTAAAAAAAAGAGTCTACTTAAACCATTTTTTACGAGATACTTAAACCAAGATTTTTTTATGAGATACTTAAACCAACTAATTGAAGCATTATTATAATTCTTTCTTCGTGTTATTACGTGTGAAATAAGAGTTTTTTCATGATAATTATGTTTTTTTTGAAGTAACCATCTTTTATCCTTTACGGCCATTCGATTTTTGATGTGGAATTTCATCAAATAGTTGTAAAGGGTAAAGTAATAATAGTGTTGTAAAAAAGCAAACCTATGGTTTCAAACATAAAAAAAAGATATAAATGAATATTATAAAGTGACAGTTTATAAAAAAAATTGAATTGCAAATCAAAATAAGAGAGACAAGTGAAAAAAATCAAGTGTGGACAAGTGCTAGCATAAATCAACGTATGTAGTCCAAAAAATAGAAGTTTTATTTTAGGTGTTTTGGCTAAATGCTATTATCCATAATGGATTATATTCTAGTATCCCTTTTCATATTTTACATTTAATTTTTGGTTCGTGTTACATTTTCTAGGCATATATATAAGAGAGAATTTGAAAAAGAAAAAATGTGAAACGTGTAAAAAAAAATTGAACAAAAATTATAAAAGGGAAGGCCAAATTGAGAACAACGTATTTTTAAGATTTTGGCTATGTGCTTTTCAACTTATAATTCATTCAGTTCAATACTGTTCAGTACTACATACATATAAATTTACACTAAAATAAGCACTTATCAGTTCAGTTCAGTACTGCTACTTATAAGTTGAAAAGAATATGACGTTTAATCGTGTGGGAAGAAATTGTTGGAAAGTTTTCTTATTTGTTATCCAATTGTCAAGCAATACAGAATTTTTTGCCTGCTAAAAGGAAACGCAATGCTGCTTCTTGTTTGATTATCTTATTGTCTCTTTTGTAAATGTTATAAACGAAATACTATATAACAATGTTACCTAGTATATATTTGTACTGATAAAACTCAGTCTAGAATATCCTACCTTTAACTGGAATAAATATAGGTCAACAATAATATAATAGTCTCAAAAGCTTCAAAAATTGATAATCTTCGTACAAAAATATGAACTTTCAAAAAAAGAATATTCTAAAATTTTGGGTATATACTGCATAGATACCAAGTTTAATTAGTTATTTTAATGTACATTTTAAAACATGCAGGCCCTAGTGTTATCCAACATCTCCTTTTATTGGTCTACATATACTAATCAACTTTTTTATCTGAAAGATCAGTTTATAATTAATTAACCAAACAAAATGGGTAATAATAATTACAAGAGAAATTGCAAAGTCAGTTTCCTATAAATTTCCCGTGTGTGTTTTTATACAGAATAAAATATTTGGTATAAAAAAAATGATCCTTAATACATATTTTGATATGTGTGTTAATGGATCCAAAATATTTATAATCAAGATACATTTTGCTCTGCCGAAATTTCGCGGCTTCTTCGCCCTTTTTGGTGATTGGAGAACCCAATTTAAAAATTTTCCTATAAATTAAAATATGAAACACTCTTTGCTATGAGCAGCCTTTTCCTCTAGCATACTCAATTAAGGTAAAGCTCTTTTTTTCTTCTTCTCATTTTCCATCTACACAAATTCAAGTCAAAACCTAACTCCACCAGCTAATAGTCACTTCGTGGAGGATAAAATGTTGAAGAATGATGCAAAAAATGGACAAACCGATGAACTATACGAGTTATTCGTGAAAGACCCATATCTCCTAGAGAACATCGACAAATTACCAATAGTCGACACGCCTCTACACGAAGCAGCTAGGGCTGGAAAAGCCCATTTTTGCATAGAGGTAGCAACTTTAAAGCCATCACTTGCTTGGAAGCTAAACCCGCGAGGTCTTAGCCCTATGCATTCGGCTTTGCTGAATGGACACACCGACACTGCAAGAGGTCTTGCAAATATAGATGGAAATCTCATTCGGGTTAAAGGGAAGGGGAGAATTACTCCTCTTCATATTGTAGCTGAAAATGGAGATGTTGAGCTTTTGCAAGAGTTCTTGTTTCTATGTCCTTCAGCCATCCAGGATTTGACGGCTCGCCGTGAAACTGTTGTTCATGCTGCTGTTAAAAATGGCAAGGTGCAAGCTTTTCGGTTTCTGTTCGGTTGGCTTCATCGGCAGAATATGGAAGATGTATTGGATTGGAAGGATGATGAAGGGAACACTGTCTTGCATTTAGCAGTTATGAAAAATCTGCCTGAGGTAATTTCAATACATGATTATACGTTTATGCATGGTCCTTAACAAACTAAGTAGGCCAAATGTGATGCATTTGGTCATTAATTTTCAGTTTTTCTCATAATAAGTCATAAATAGTATCCAAAACAAAAAAAAATCTGAAACTTTTATGCATTTTAATTCAAATAACAACTAAATATCATATCCATTCTTAAAAAAAAAAACTATCATATCCACGACATTGTTTTAATATTCCAGCCTAGTCCCCGCCTGGACAAAATTTTGCTAAATATGGATTTTATGGAATTGAGCTTTGATGGATTTATTATCGCATAATCTGATTTTTCCACTTTTTTTTAAAACACTTGTTTTAATATTTACAATTAGTTTTTTTAAACAAGGGTAGTTGGCTCAACCGATGTACAAAGTATTCACAATATTAAAGTCTCGATTCTAAGTGTCAAACACAGAAATACTTTATACAAATTTAGTCTAAGTCACCAAAATTCCAGATTGGTGTACAAATTACTTATTATTTTAATTTTGTATTGTGCAGTTTTTAATTATGTAAGAATTTAGTAAGATTCTATATTTTTTTTATTTCTAATGTCTATTATGTTTTTATAATGTTTAATTATATTATAATTCACACTTTTAATGAATTTATAGTTTTAATACATTTATAATAATAAAAAATAAAAAAAATAAAAATTTGATTAATCTGGGTCTAGACGCGGACTAATCTCTGCCTAAGCCTTAACAATCCCCGTAGCCCAACTAGTAACAATTTTTAATACACGAAACATTTTATGTTCTCTTATTTGCGTGTGGATATTTCTTCCTTTTATCTACTTGGTCCTTAAACTCTTCAGCTATAACAACAGTTTAATTTTAATGGTACACGGTACACACACCATGCTTGAAAGGACCAAATTGTAAATTTGTAACCGAATTGCAAAGTACAAGGAAAATTTAAAATTAGGATCGGAACGCAAATACACAGACCAAAAAGTTGCAATTTTTTTCTTTTGTCTATAATTATCAATGCTTTAATACTAAAAAGAATTCAATATATGTGTTCTTTGTATCTTTTTACTTCCTTTTTAGGTTTTAGAGTTGTTAATCAACAACGTAGATTTCAACGCCAAAAATGGCAAAGACAAAAGAGCTATAGACATGCTGGAGCAATGCAATCCCCAAACGAAACGCATTCTTCGTCGTCAATCATTCCTTTCAAGCACGTTAAATTCACTCATAAGAAAAAGAGATCACGAATTAGGGCTCATCAACACCACCAACATCCAAGTCCTCGAAACTTTTAGCATTGAAATCCGAAGCGTGGTCCTTGTTCTAGCAGTACTAATAGCAACCGCAACTTATCAAGCAATCCTCAGCCCGCCGGGCGGATATTGGCAAGATTATGCCGATCCACAAGCAAGCAAAATCAACAACGACATTGATGACGAAACGAAATGGCATAAACCGGGGAAAGTAATAATGAAGCCATTTGAGAGTTCATTTTTTACTTTGTTGAATACCGCGGCTTTTTCGGCTTCCATTTGTACAATTATTGTACTTGTGATGGGATTGCCTTTCGCTTTTTTGCTCGAAGCTTCGACGCTTTTTATTTCGTGTTCTTATTTTGTTTCGCTCGTGACGATATTTCCGTCGCTAGATGCCACGACGGAATGCTTGCTTTTGTTGAGTGGGGTGATTTTGCTGTGTGTTCATCTTGTGGCTTTTGAGGCTCGTAGGAGGAAAAGGGAGAATTGTAGAGTGGGGAAATATCAATGGAGGTATAAAGTATCTTATGAAAATTGTGATCCTAATCATGGGAGTTCTAATTAATGGGAAGTATATATATATATATATATATATATATATATATATATATATATATATATATATATATATATATATATGTTTTGAAGCTTTGATTTGTACATTAAGATATTAGTTGAGAAAGTGATATAAAGTTATGGTTTTAATTTTCTAATAAGTTGATTCTGTTGGGCAATGAAGTGATGTGAGACTATTGGATCATTGTTATTTATTAATATATTTTGGTACTATAGAAATTTTTTTGTGGTTATCCCTCAATATTTCGCGGTTGAGTCATTAAATTTTGGAACAATTTGGTTTTGTTAATATTAGTTATTGGGATCATCGATAACTTTTTGTGTTCCAAATAACTAAAAGACATTTTACATCTAATTACATATTATAAGAAAAAAACACTTAGCGAAATGATAAGTAGATGTTTGTTTTGGAGATGTACGAGAAATCCCACGTCGAAAATAAACAAGATTAAAGAATGATATATAATTGGTGTAGATTCAGCCTTAGCACAAATCAACTGATTTGAATTAGATGAGGTTAATCCCACTTAAACGTGAACTAATTCTCTATAATTTTTTTTGGTAATACTTACAGGTATCTTCATTGAGATAATTTTGTTCGGGGGCTTAGTAACAGTTAAGGCTCTTCATCCCTTCCAACAAGTGTATTTAGTGGGATTTGAACCCTGTTCTTTTCCAACTTGCTCAGCCTGCTTAGCTAACTGTGCTACACCTTGTTGGTAACTAATTCTATATGGTTGAACCCATTTTAACATTCTCTTCTTTAACCGATTCCACAGTTTGGAATCTTGAATCTTTTCTAATTGATTGCGAATTCATTTCTTTTATTTTTGTGGTGGGCGAGTTGTAATATAAGGTGTTGGCTACTATATAATTTTTTTTATAATGTATGACATGTTTTCTAAAACTTTATTTGAGGTACTATATGTTCATCAGAAGTTAGAACCATCCAATACATGTCAAAGTGGTGTAATTGGAACCGTTAGTTCGAATATTATATGCTTCATTTATTTAATAGTATAATATGTGGAACCAATGACTTTATGCATTGACCCAAACCCAATGACTACTGGCATATGCTTAGAATTTGAAAATGAAAAGTAAGAATGTGGAATAGATCTAAAATGTACAAAATGTAAAAAGCCAAGTCCAATTAAACATCATTAATCTTCTAGTCCTTCACGTAATCCAATTAATAAATCTATTAAAGTTTACCAATCAATATAAAAAGATTTTAATAGTGTAAAATAAAACATAATGCTAAAGTATCATCTCAATCTTAATTTCTACAGATTTTGGCTGTTGTATTACAATGGAGACATTAATCAAAGCAAGTGAAGAAGGAAACATAGATGGATTATATGAAGCAATAAGAGAAAATCCACAAATTTTATCTATAATTGATGAGATACCATTTGTGGATACTCCATTACACATTGCAGCTTCTTTAGGACACATCCAATTTGCTATGGAAATTATGAGATTAAAGCCATCTTTTGCTCGAAAGCTAAACTTTTTCGGTTTCACCCCAATCCACGTCGCTCTACAAAAAAAACATACCGAATTAGTGCTTTGGCTTATAAACAAAGACGAGGAGCTTGTTCGTGTTAAAGGAAGGGAAGGCGTCACGCCTTTGCATTACGTAGTCGAGAATGGAATTTTAAATCTCTTGGTAAGATTCTTGTCGGTCTGTCCTAGAGCCATCGAAGATGTTACGATAAGGAACGAGACTGCTCTACATGTAGCTTTGAAGAACAATAGGGTAGAAATTTTTGAAGTATTTATGGATTGGATTTATAGGGATGGTCCGAACAATTATTGCCCGAAAATGATCCTTGATTGCAAAGATGTGGAAGGTAACACTGTGTTACATGTAGCAACTATAAGAAACCAGCACCAGGTAAAGCTCAAATTTAACCTAGTACTAGCTGCATAAATTTCGGAAAAATATGTAGCAAAAATTCTTTTACGAAAAAAATTTCACGAAAAGAAACCAAGTATATAAGTTAGATTACTGAAATTCTACCATATTCCGGATCCAAATAGATGTAGCCATTAATAATCACTTGGATTAGGATTCAGGAATATGATAGAATATCTGTTTAAATTAAAAATCAAAACTTTTTCTGAATTTTCTAGTAAAACAATTTGAATATTCATAGTAACATAATTTTTTACTATCAAATTTTGTACAAACTGTTAGAACATTCAGCACATCCTATAATATCCATACATTTGCAATTTTTTTAAAAAAAATCAGGTACCAATATGATATATATTTGTAGAATTATTATTAGAATAAAATTGATCTTGATATAATTTTTCTAAGTATATGATTTGGATCAAGATCCATGGATCTGACCCAGATCTGTCTCATTGCCTTCCCTAGCCCGGATCCAAATATATGCAACGGTTTATGATCACTTGGATTAGGATTATGCTAGAATTTCTATTTAAGTAATAAATTAAACCTTTTGGTGAATGTGTTAGTAAAATAATTTATATATTCATAGTAACATAATTTTTGATATTATCGTTGTTACGTACATGTAAACAGGCATTACGGGTACTAATAAAGTACAGGAATGAAAATCCCGGGATGTCGGAAGCACTCATAGTGAACAATAATGATACACTAGAATCCAATTGTAATCCAATTGCAACTCCAGAACCACAACAAACTCATAATCAGAACATGAACTCCACAATGGTACCATCGTCAAAAGACCGAGGAAGAATATACATGTGGGAAGATTACTTCAAATACGAGTTCAAAAACGACAAGCGTGATAATACAAGAAGCGATTTACTAGTTGTAGCAGTTCTAATGGCAACAGCAACATACCAGGCAGCTCTGAGTCCACCAGGCGGACTTCGAGAAGATAGACCCGAATCGTTATTGGCATCTTCTGATCCTTGGATGTATATTATCTTTATTACGTTCAACAGTTTCGGGTTTTTTCTATCGTTGAACACAATAAGGATACTTATATACAAGTATCCGATGTACTTGGAAACTTATTTGGCGATGCTAGGGATGATTCTTACTTATGATATATCAATAAATGCAATATCTCCATCAGGATTTACTGTGAGGATTTTTGGGTATATTTCTGCAGCAATGCCATTGTTAGTTGTAATTATGCCCTTTTTCTTGAGATTATGCTACAAAGGAGCACGAAAAAGGATGCACGGGTATAAGCGGCATGAGAATGTATGAAGCCAGCTATAGGTATGAAAATTTATGTAGTGTATGTTAGTCAGCTTTTCGTACTGATCATTTGACGTGTAAAATAATCTTCAATACATACTTCGATATGTGTGTTGGTGCATCTAAATCTGCAATTCGTTATAAGTCAGCGTGGTGGTTGGCACCTAGGATTAATTTTATATTTTCTGACACACAACAGGAAAGTTTGTCAAATCATTTAATTTTGTTTTGGCTTTGAGCTTGTGATTGTCATAGAACCAATATGTCTAGTTTGAAATTTAGACCTATTGTACAGTTAATAATATGGCGAAAAGTTTATAAAATCCGACATGTATTCCTAAATACGCTACTATTTCCATCCATTTTTGCAATTGACTATTACTTTCCTTATATTTGCCTCCATCCAACTACAAGTTTTTGAGCTTTTTTCATTCATTGTACGAGATGACACATTTTTTTGGTAATATATGAGATGCCACAGTTAAATGGTGTAATAATCCTCTTATTTTACATCTATTCAAGATATTTAATAATATTTTTTTTTCAAATTGTAAATACTCATGCAATTTCCATAGCGCCGTAGAGATTCTGTGGGCCTCAAGAGTATGGGCTCGTTAGAATGAGTGAATACATAAGTGATGTTGAGTTCATCTAACACAAAATCAATTGGCTTGTGTTAAGGCCCAATCTACTCGACTTATATACCACTGTTCTATTATATTTCTAATGTGGGATAACCTCACATCTCCAACACTCCCCCTCAAGTGCAACTGGGTCTGGACCAGTTGCCACTTGCCAACATTCCTTAGCCTATTTTCTCCGAGGTTCAAGGTCAACATTGGGTCTAATCTTTTCTCTGCTAGCCCAAACTCACCAGGATTTTAAACACGAAGCCATGATCATATGGCTGCCAGGCCTTCCACTGCTCTGATACCATGTAGAGATTCCGTGGGCCTCGAGAGTGTTGGGCTCGATAGAATGGGTGAATACACAAGTGAAGTTGAGTCCATCTAACACAAAACCAATTGGCTTGTTTTAAGGCCCATACTCCACTTATATACTACTCACTATTCTCTTACATTCCAATATGGGATAACCTCGCATCTCCGACAAGGGAAGAGTAATTGTGAAAAGTAATCAAGACCAAATAAATATAATCCACGAATAAAGAATAAGGCAATACAAATTAAAATTTTCACATATGATTCCTACAATTAGAGGTACAAGAATGTTGTGTGGTGAAAAAATAAAACAATATATAATATCTACAACTTGTACGTAAATGACAATAATAAATAAATGAATTCAAACATATTCCACTAGCATCTATAAACAACTTTGAGGTCGTACAACACCAAATGCCTTGCCAAGTGCGTTTCCACAAAATGTTTGAACTTGGTCAGTAGAATGCGTTAACTTTACATTGCTTAATTTTATTCGTTCGCATGGATTTTCTGAGCTGCAATCAAATTTCATAGCAACTTCTGTAGCTGACTTTTCTCGTATTCCTGCATATATCACTGATTTTAATGCCAGATATCTACATGTATACAAATATAAATTAAGTCCCTGAATAAATTAAGTCTAATTAAACAACATTGTAAGTTAATAGTATTTTTTATCTGTACCTCAGTTGGATAGTTTAAATTATGAGGACAATAATGTTGAACAATAATAATAGGATTTTGGACATTTTGCATTATAGCGGCTATAAATCGAACCCTTTGAACGAATCCAGTACTCGATCTAGCTCGTGACTTAATTTTGAACCCATTTATTGATACTGAGTGGTGTCCCTTTATATTTTGAGATCCACTGAAATAATTAAAAAAAAGAAAAGAAAATAGAATAAGAATGCAAAAAGGGAGGTAGCAATTATTTGTTGATTAGCGGAAGAAAATAGGTGCGCAATTGAAGGCGCAATTACGTGAGTTTTTTACGCTTTGTTTTCCTTAAAAATTCTGCCTCATTTCAGGTAGAAAAATAATAAGAGAAAAACATAGATTAAGAGTATTATCTATGTGGAGAAACTTAGGAAAAGAGTTCCTAAGAGTTGAGTAAGAGAGAAAATAGTGAAGTTTTGGGAAACACTTGAGTGCCACTATTTTGTAATCTCTTGGTGTACCTGCTATTATTTTATAGTGGAGAATTATTCGGAGTTTGTCCCGTGGTTTTTCCCTAATTTATTTGGGGTTTCCACTTAAAAATCTGTGTCTTTTATTCTGCTGCTATTATTTTTCTCGTAATTTATTATTGGGCCTAACAAGTGGTATATGCAATGGTGTGTACAAGACCAGACATCGCTCATGCAGTTGGAGTTGTGAGTAGATTCGTGTCAAATCCCCAAAAGACACATTGGGAAGCAGTAAAATGGATCTTCAGATACCTGAGAGGAACTTTAAAGTTATGTTTGACTTTTGGAGTTGGAAAATCTGCACTTGTTAGTTACACAGATACAGATATGGCTGGTGACCTTGATGAAAGAAAATCTACATCGGGGTTATTTATTTAAATTCTCAGGGAAAGCTATTTGATGGCAGTCACGGTTACAAAAATGTGTTTCGTTATCAACAACCGAAGCAGAGTACGTTGCAGCAGCGGAAGCAGGAAAGGAAATGCTTTGGTTAAAGCGATTCTTTATCGAATTGGGTCTTCAACAAGAAGAATACGTAGTTTATTGTGATAGTCAAAGTGCATTAGACTTGAGCAAAAATACTATGTACCATCCACGGACGAAACATATTGATGTAAGGTATCATTAGCTCAGACTTGCCATTGAAGAAAAATAGTTAAAGCTACAGAAGATTCATACCAACAACAATGCTGTTGATATGCTAACGAAGGTCGTACCAAAAGAAAAGTTCGACTAGTGCGTTGAAGCAACCGGGATGGAGAGTCCCACAATATAATCGGAAAGTGGGGATTTATTGAGTGGCATCCCTTTACATTGTGGGATCCACTGAAATAATTAAAAAAATGAAAATAGAAGAAGAAAATAAAAAGGGAGGTGGCAATTATTTGTTGATTGCGGAAGAAAATAGGTGTGCAATTGAAGGCGTAATTATGTGAGTTTTTTACGCGTTGTTTTTCTTATAAATTGAGAGGCACTCTGCCTCATTTCAGGTAAAAAACAATAAGAGAAAAACACAGATTAAGAGCATTATCTGTGTAGAGAAACTTAGGAAAAGAGTTCCTAAGAGTTGGGTAAGAGAGAAAATAATGAAGTTGTGGGAAACACTTGAGTGCCACTATTTTATAATCTCTTGATGTACCTACTATTATTTTATAGTGGAGAATTATTCGGAGTTTGTCCCATAGTTTTTCCCTAATTTATTTGGGGTTTCCACGTAAAAATCTGTGTCTTTTATTCTGCTGCTCTTATTTTTCTCGTAATTTATTATTGGGCCTAACAAGTGGTATATGCAATGGTGTGTACAAGACCAGACATCGCTGATGCAGTTGGAGTTGTGAGTAGATTCCTGTTAAATCCCCAAAAGACACATTGGGAAGCAGTAAAATGGATCTTCAGATACTAGAGAGGAACTTCAAAGTTATGTTTGACTTTTGGAGTTGAAAAATCTGCACTTGTTGGTTACACAGATGCAGATATGGCTGGTGACCTTGATGAAAGAAAATCTACATCGGGGTTATTTATTTACATTCTCAGGGGGAGCTATTTCATGGCAGTCACGGTTACAAAAATGTGTATCGTTATCAACAACCGAAGCAGAGTACGTTGCAGCAGCAAAAGCAGGAAAGGAAATGCTTTGGTTAAAGCGATTCTTTACCGAATTGGGTGTGCAACAAGAAGAATACGTAGTTTATTGTAATAGTCAAAGTGCATTAGACTTGAGCAAAAATACTATGTACCATGAACGGACGAAACATATTGATGTAAGGCATCATTGGCTCAAACTTGTCATTGAAGAAAAAGAGTTCAAGCTACAGAAGATTCATACCAACAACAATGCTGCTGATATGCTAACGAAGGTCGTACCAAAAGTAAAGTTCGACTATTGTGTTGAAGCAACCAAGATGGAGAGTCCCATAATATAATCGGGAAGGGGAGATTTATTGAGTGGTATCCCTTTACATTGTGGGACTCATTAAAATAATTAAAAAAAGAAAAGAAAATAGAAGAAGAAAACAAAAAGGGAGGTGGCAATTATTTGTTGATTGGCGGAAGAAAATAGGTGAGCAATTGAAGGCGTAATTAGGTGAGTTTTTTACGCGTTGTATTTCTTATAAATTGAGAGACACTCTGCCTCATTTCAGGTAGAAAATAATAAGAGAAAAACACAGATTAAGAACATTATCTGTGTAGAGAAACTTAGGAAAAGAGTACCTAAGAGTTGGGTAAGAGAGAAAATAGTGAAGTTTTGAGAAACACTTGAGTGTCACTATTTTGTAATCTCTTGGTGTACCTACTATTATTTTATAGTGGAGAATTATTCGGAGTCTGTCCCGTGGTTTTTTCCTAATTTATTTGGAGTTTCCACGTAAAAATCTGTGTGTCTTTTATTCTGCTGCTATTATTTTTCTCGAATTTATTATTGGGCCTAACAGTTTACCATACGAATATTGTTTTCTTCACTGTAACATTTTGAACCCCTTCTTCTACTTCACTCTTTGCAAGACTTCCTATGCTGCATATTAATTAACTCATATTAGTACGTACTTTATAATTCAAATTTGTGCATACAATTAAGTATTAGAGAAAGTATAAATGCATTATAGCCAAGTGACTAACCTAATGCCGTGACCAGGGCCGCATCTAACACCTTCAACCCATAAATTCTTAGTACCAGGACCAATTGAAATGCAGTCATCTCCAGTTTTAATGGAAGAGTTAAAAATAGCTACATTTGTTGAAAACTGAACATGAAAACCATCGGTATTCGGGCTGTTTCCATCAGCTAGCACTTTTGCATTTTCGACATAAACATCTTTGCATCCATTGAACACAATGTGGAACATTTGGCTATTTAATGACAATAGGCCTTTGATCTTTATGTTGTTTGAATTGGTAAAGGTCAAACTCTGCAATTCACAAATATCTATAACTTGCTACAAAGTTTGAAATATATACAACTACAATGTAGCTAGTAGCGAAAAATAAGGGATGATAAATTATAAGTACCGTGGTGCCAAGTGGGCAATCGGTGGATTTCGATTTGCAAGCCCACAAGGACGAGCCTTTGGCGTCCAATGAGCCACCCAAAATAGAAACACCGTTCAGTCATTCAAAGCTTAGCCAACTGTAGGAACTACCGAGAATTTTATAATCCGAGGGAGCCCAAAAAGTGCCATCGATCCGAAAAGTAACAGAAGGGGTATAGCAGAGACCTCTGAAGACCATAGGACCAACTATGTACCTTCCTTTAGGAACATATATCATAGCTGAAGGTGCAGTGGAAGCACAGGCTGCAACCCATGCATCAACAAATGCCTTAGTCGAATCAGTCACTCCATTCGGTCTAGCTCCATATTTTAGTACATTATAACTTCTAGCTGCAAATGTCAAGTTGATATGGAAGCAAAGGAAAATTGCCAACAATACTAATCTTGCCATATTCGTCAATTTGAATAGAAGGCGGGAGAATTAGCTATCAACTTTTACGATGTAGTTAAGTAATGATAACTCGGAAAATAAATCTTTTATAGGAAGAAATACTTAAAAAAATTTTGTACCGGAGAGCGGTTAAGTTCTACTAGTTTATATTAGTGTTGAGAAGGTTGAAATTTTTGGTGTGTGGGATGTTGGAGATTTAAAATGGTATTTATAGGTTTGATTAATTAGGGAAACAATGTATACTATACATTAATATAGGTAGGTAGATAAAGAGGAATAATTTAGAGTACAAGGAAAAAAGGCAAAAAAGTGAAGGAATCTGCGGTATAATATTGTACATGTATTAATTGCTTTAGTTCTAATTGACAACTTTGCATCAAAATATTGTAAGTAATTCAATTTCACCAAAATATTTGGACTTAGCCGCCATTTATTGATACCTTGGCACTCAATTAAGCAATTTATTTTTTTGTCATTGTCATTATCTAAATTTGTAAATTCATTGGACTATGACAAATATATGTCGTCAAAAATAATCAATACTATAAATTGGGCTGGATATATCCAATTCTCCATGTATATACATGTCTCTGACAGTTGATGTTTTGCTTGAACATCACTTCTGATAATGGTTTAATCTGAACTGATTCTATGTTATTTTCTTGAATATATGCTTATTACTTATTCAACAAATCATTGATTGGGGTATTCAGCATTGGTTAATACTACACTATGTATATAATAATGTACATGAAATCCAATTTTACACGGGTAAGTACTGATTTGCAATTTTAACTATCATTATATACATATATATACATATAGGAGGTGATTTTTATTGGTATTTTAGTGTAATTGGATCAACTAGTTGATCAATGCAGTCGTAATATTTCATCGAACAAGTTAGGAGAGTGCGGAGTGCACGCTTGTTCGAGTTCTATTACGATACTTAGCTTACGAGGGTCCGGGAGCTACCTTTCGCAACACTTCTATTATGAACTGTTGCAGTTGCTCGAATGGACACGTCTTTTTGCTATGCTTCTATTCTGAACAGTTGCAACTGTTCGTTTCAAGCTTATAAATATCTGGCATTGGCAACATTTTTAGCAATCTGGTTGCAATCTGGTTCACTTTTTCACAACGAAAAATTCATTCTAAGTTCTTGTCATTTCTTATTTTATCCGATTGATCTATTTGGTAGAACCGCCAAATAAGATTCAATCTTAAAGTGTTCGTCACGACTTCAGAATTATCCAGGCGTTACTCCACCGGATTTCATCAACAGAGATTGATAGATGTTTTTTTAAGACATTTAAGTCTTCATTCTACTGGAATTTCCCAACAAAGATTGAATCTTATTTTCGCTTGAAGCCTGAGTTATTCATAAGACCCAACAAAGATTGAAATTCTGAAAATGACGAACGACGAATCTACAAAGATTGAAAAGTAAATTCTTGATGAATTAGGAATTTTTTTTTATTAAGGTACACTTTCATTTCGGTTTTGTTTCTTGATGAATTAACATGAATCGATCCTGGCTTGTTTCCTATCATAATTGATTCATCGAGATAATATTTGAATTGAGTTATGGTTCTGGAAATTAAATTCCAATTATTTTTTTGCCGTTTTTTGTTCAATCCGAAATCAATTTTGATGAGAGTTTGAATTAGATAGATGTATTATTGGGGCAGAAATTACTTTTTGTGAATTGATTTCATTAAAAGAATCATACTCAATTTGGGGAATATTGCCAATGTCAATTCTCACGTTGGTCCTGCATATTTACTTTATTGATATTGGTCTTTTAAGGATATCAATTATAATGAGTGATGTCATTAAATTTCCCCCCTTAGTGTTCGTAAATTAAAAACATTATTGTGGGTGATTTATTAATTTATTTATTTATTTTTAGTTGCCCCTTGTTTTATAAGGAATTGAAAACCTTGTGCCTATTTTGATTCTTTGAGTTCGTTTTCATGGTCATTCCCATATACAATTGGAGTGATATTAATCTTTGTTCTTAATGGTACATTTTAAATAATCATTGTGAATGGCCATGATTTCAAGTATACTTTTTGGCACATTCGGTTGTTTATCAATTTATGGTCTATCTGAACAAAATCTTGTACTTTAAATGTTCAAAATCGCGTATGAATCGATTATGTTCGATTTCCGGTATTTTCACGTTGTTTTCACCGTAAAAGGTTGCGTTTTCGCATTATTTTGGATAAATGACTAGTTTTTGTTCATTTTTTGGTGAAAATAACAAATCCATTGGACTCGAGACGTTTAAAACCTTAGGAGATGTCTGGTCGGAGGCCGGAATCGTTTTCGGAATGATTTAAATGCATAATTCATTTTTTTCTGCATTTTACAAGGGATTCCGAATCCGTTGCAAACTCTATTCCACAATGAAAAGTTGCGATGGTTCATTTGCGACAACTTTTTTTGCGGCAGTTCATGGTTTCTTATACGGTTTATGAGGGATTCTGATTCCATCAGAAATTTCGTCACAAAATGAAAAGTCAGGACGGTTAGTTTTTGTGACAACTGTTTGTGACGGTTTATGATCTGCGGTGATGCTTCGTGTAGCAGTTTTGGCAACGTTTTTGCTATCTATTGTGACGCTTTTAGAAGTGTTGGAAGAAACTAGGCTACTGGTTTATATGATAACAATTTTCAGAGCGTTGCCAGAATAATTTTTTGTGTCACAAGAAAGAATGTAAGTGAAGCAGTTTTGGCAACACTTTAATGAAATTACGCGTTGCCAAAAACTTATCCTTATCCAACTTTAACCGTCATCGAATGTGGCATTGGTTTAACTTTTGGGGTTGACATGTCAATGGTTGATTTACACATGTCAGTCAAAAGTCAAAGTCGACCGATCAACATAATGCCATATGACGCGTTTCTAATGGCTTCCTTCGGTTTTTAAAGATTAGTCGGATACAAGTTATTTTTCTTATGAGGAGGATAGTTCTTCCACAAGTGGATGAGTGTTTCTTCTTTGGGGAGGTGCTACTTCTTGAGTGTCTAAGAAACAAACTTGTATCAGTGATTCGACAATGGAATCTGAGTTTGTAAAAACTGAGCATAATTTAGCCGATCATATAACCAAATGGTTAAGGAAAGATCTTGTGCAAAAGTCGGCTATCGGGATGAAATTAAAGTCCAATTGAAATCTCTCATGTTAAGATACCCAATTCCCACCAAATATGACGTTAGGTGTTGAATTCAATGAGGAAAGCTTAGCATCTAGAGATTGGAACACACTGATTAAAACATCCCAAGGTGTGTGTTCAGACCTGCAAGTAAAGGAGGTTGAAGTGTAACTTCTTAATAGCCTTTTTCAAAAATTGCATTCGCAGGTGCTAGAGTAAAAATGCTACCTAGATAAGCATGAAGTTTAGCCACTTCAAGAAGCTTGGACTTGGCTTTGATATGCTTATGAAGGATAAGGACACAAGGCTTGTAAAAGATAGTGTCAAGTAAGAACATGTTAGAATGTTGACTTATGTATATATTATCTTCGAGTATTCAAGATGGATAGCCAAGGTTCAATCTATAGTGACACCTTTGATATTCGAATATTTGGAATGTGTAATATACTAAGACGAAATTCAATCGTCTCGATATTTCATTTATGCATAAGTTTGTTATTTGTTGTGATTTTGTTTAGTTAATCATGGATTACACTAAAATGGGGGAGGATTGTAGGTATTTTAGTGTAATTGGATCAACTAGTTGACCAATGCAGTCGTAATATTTCATTGAACAAGTTAGGAGAGTGCGGAGTGCACGCTTGTCCGAGTTCTATTACGATACTTAGCTTACGAGGGTCCGGGAGCTACCTTTCGCAACACTTCTGTTATGAACTGTTGCAGTTGCTCGAATGGACACGTCTTTTCGCTGTGCTTCTATTCTGAACAGTTGCAACTGTTCGTTTCAGGCTTATAAATATCAGGCATTGGCAACATTTTTAGCAATTTGGTTGCAATCTGGTTCACTTTTTCACAACAAAACATTCATTCTAAGTTCTTGTCATTTCTGATTTTATCCGATTGATCTATTTAGTAAAACCGCCAAATAAGATTCAATCTGAAAGTATTCGTCACGACTTGAGAAATATCCAGGCATTACTCAACCGGATTTCATCAACAAAGATTGATAGATGTTTTTTTAAGACATTTAAGGCTTCATTCTATCCGAATTCCCCAACAATTTTGCATTCATAAAGTTTTAGTGTATGCAAGAACTCTTTTCTTTTACTCTTTTTACTTTGAAACATTAAATAAATAGCAAGACTACACTTCAATGCAGTTTAATTCAGTTCAGTTCAGTTCAAATATGCTTATTTATAACACTGAAATAAGTTCAGTTCAGTTTAGTTCAGTTAACTTCAGTTCAATTCAACTCAGTTCAGCTTTTAGAGGTTGAAAAGAACATGGCCTAAATATTGGTTATTTATCAAGAAAAATGAAGTAACCATAAATATCCTGTAAGTATAACAATTAAGGTGAGTTGGGAAGAAACCGTGTCAAATTCTATTTCTATTGTTCAATCAATTTCAAACCGGGTGTAAAAGAATTAATGTGTTTATGATCGTTGTTGGATCAATTTCAAACAAGGTTTAAAATATTATCTTTGTAACGTTCAACAGTTTCGGGTTTTATTTATCATTGAACACAATAAGGATACTTATATACAAGTATCCGATGTACTTGGAAACTTATTTGGCAATGCTAGGGATGAGTCTTACTTATGATGTATCAATAAATGCAATATCTCCATCAGGACTTATTGTGAGGATCTTTGAGTATATTTATGCAGCTTTGCCATTGTTAGTTGTAATTATACCTTTCTCTTGAGTTTATGCTACAAAGGAGCACGGAAATGATGCACGGGCATAAGCAACATGAGAATGTATGAGGCAATCTAGTATTCTAGGTACAAAATATCTAGTACCGTATACAAAGAACTGGAGAATTATCCCTTATGTTGATTGAGCCCAAAGTTTTAAAATGTTTTGCCCTATTGACACAAATGGAAAAATGTGTTATTGAAGACACTTTTTCCCATCAAAATAACCTGCATTCTTTACATAAACCGCTGTGTTTGGGACTGGTGTCATTGTAAAGAGATGGCATAATCTATTAACTCGGAGCAATGTTATATATTTTGACATACAACAGAAAGTCTTTCACATCATTAATTTTTGTTTGCGCTTACATACACAAGTCATAGTTTGAAAGTTGGACTTATTGTACTGTTATTTATAACATTTTTATGTTTTTTTGTGCCTCCATCCAATTACAATTAGTTTTTGAGCTTTTTTTCAATTCATTCGTACGAGATGAAACTAATTCTGGCGATGTATAAGATGCCACTTTAAATTGGTGCAAGTGTAACAATCCTTTTGTTCAATGTTTCCTATTAGAATAAATTAGCAAGATATTTATAATATTCTTTTCAAGCTATAAATACTCATATGCAATTTCCGAATTGCAAAACCATTTTGACTAAGACTTATGGAATCGAAGTAAAGAAAATTCAAATTAGCACACCAAAACAGAATGATTGAGATTAATCTAAAATGATGTCATCTGTTAGACCAAATTTGGTGAAATCTAAAAGTTAGATTAAACCATTAACTTCAATTCAACTACGTGATGTTTGTTGTTTGACCAAAAGATAAATAGGATTAGAGTATACATAAACTAAGACGAAAGGGCAATGCAAGAATTGGAACAAAGCCAAGGACTTAATGATAAAAAGGGAAATTGTTGGTTTTTGCCCATTTGGGTAAAATAAATACCAAAACAACCCAATAGAGAAAAAAAAATATCGATATACCTTTTATCAAAATGCCACAAACTTAATTAACTTTATCATAACCTTTATACGGTCCTAATGATGTCATGAGAAACCTGGATGATGTCATGCGAAATCATGATGATGTCATGCGATTTGGGTTGTTATTTTTATTTATTTTGGCTTATTTTGCATTTATCTCACAAACCGTTCATTTTTTTGACATGCCGCTCAGGCGCTTTTTGTTCGTCTCATTTTTATCTTCGAAATACCATCCATTGTGATATATTTTTTTCAAAAAAATTCGACATATTACAAACCTATTACATATAATTTGTAACTGACTTATATTCAACAAACTTATTATAATAAACTTATATTAGACTTATAACAAATATATTGTACATATATATCACAGTTCAATGAGCATTGCAAATACAAAGAGACTTATATTAGACTTGTTATTTTTAGGGAAATTGTCAAAAATATACATGTCCCACTAAAATATTTATAAAATTGACCATTAAGTTAAACTAATTGCATATCTACTGTCCAACCATAAAAAATTTACAAATTAACAAAAACAAAAGAAAATAATTACATGAATACGGTCTGGTATTTATCTGGTAAATATCTAGTATTCGTCTAGTAATTGTCTGATAGTTATGTAGTAAATATTGTTATGAAATTGCCATTGCCATATGCACATCTATTACATAACACACACACACACACACACACACACACACATATATATATATATATATATATATGTGTGTGTGCGCGCGCGCGCGCGTGTGTTATGTGTTATTAGATCTATAAAAAACTGTCAAAATTAAGACTAGATAAATACTATATGTCATATATCATGTATATTTTAGATATTTATTTAAAGTTATGATTTACCAGATAAGTACTAGACGAAACCAAGATATTTACCAGATAACTATCAGACGATTACTAGACGATCACCAGATAAATGCTAGACCGTATTTTTGTAGTTATTTACCCCTGTTTTTGTAAACTTGTAAATTATTTATGGTATCATCAAAATATTTTAATTTTTTGTGGGATTTTTGTAAGAACCCCTTATTTTTATTCATTTTGGCTTATTTTACATTTATCTCACAAGCCGTTCATTTTTTCGACATGCCGCTCTAGAGTTTTTTATTTGTCTTATTTTTATCTTCGAAACGCCATCCATTGTGATATATTTTTTTAAAAAAAATTCGACCTATTACAAACCTATTACATATATGTTATAACAGACTTATATTCGACAAACTTGTTATAATAAACTTACACTAGACTTATAACAAATATATTGTAGATATATCACAGTTCAATGAGCATTGCAAATACAAAGAGACTTATATTGGACTTGTAACATATATGTATTAGATATATAGTAGATATATAATAGTTCAATAATAATTGCAAATAGAAAGAGCCTTATATTAGACTTATAACAGGCTTATGTTAGACTTGTAACAAATATGTATCAGCCATATACTAGATATATAATAGTTCAATGAGCATTGCGAATATAATGAGACTTATATTAGACTTGTATTACACTTGTAATATATATGTATTAGATATATAGGAAATATATAACAGTTCACCGAGCATTGCAAATACAAAAAGACTTATATTAGACTTATATTAGACTTGTAACAGATCTATATCAAATCTGTAATAGATATATAAGAGTACAATGAGTATCTGTATTGCAAATACAAAAAGACTTATATAATAGATATGTATAAGATATATAGTAGATATATAATAATTCAATGAGTATTGCAAATACAAAGAGACTTATATTAGACTTATAGCATACTTATACTAGACTTGTAACAAATATATCAGATATATAGTAGATATATAACAGTTCAATGAACATTGCAAATACAAAGAGACTTATGTTAAACTTATATTAGACTTGTAATAGATATGTAACAGTCGAAAAGAATTTTGGAAAAAATATATCACAATAAATGACGTTTCGAAGATAATAATGAGAAAAGAAGTCTATAGAGAATATGTTGGTATTTTGCAAAAGCTTAACATGTAATTATTTTTATAAAATTAGGTCATTTTGATGTTTTATCCATAATAAAATACCACATATGAAGAAAAGAAGTATAAGGCCTAACTTCAGCCTCCAAAATAGACATAAATCAGGCCCAAAATAAAATAATCCCAAACCCATTTTACAATCATCCAAGCATCCAGTTCAATCACTGTCAGAAAATTTCAATTTATGGATGGCAAACCTATACCATCTCAAAATCAGTTTAAGTAACTATGTGCCGCAAATAACAATTCAATTCTTTGAGCATAACTCAACCTTTTGTTCGGAATCAACATTTTTAAGAGAATTTAGTTTAATTAAATTTATTTTAGGGTAAATTTTAAAAAAAGTACCTTGTGGTTTCACTCATTTGCAAAATGGGGTATGAGAAGTTTTTTTTATAAAATGAGGTTTGTGGTTTCAAAAAATTTATAAAAGAGGGCCCACGGATTCAAAATAGCGGTGTTACATCGAATATTTTTAACAATTCAACATTCTAATAATTTAACCTTATTATTTAAAAATTACACGTCATATTTGAGTAATTTTCAGAATTTTTTTTATTTTTTTATGATTTTTTAAAATTTGTTATTATAATTTAATAAAAAAATATTTACACACAGGTAAAAATTTTTCACCAATATGTATTGTATTTTTAATAATCATCCTGTAAAAATTTAAATAAAAAAGAATAAAATTACCTATTTTCGTGAGATAATTTAATATTGAGAATCCTTTATTTATAAATTTTTTGAAATCACATACCCTGTTTTATAAAAAAAAATTCCTTATACCCTATTTTACAAATAAATGAAATCACATCATATTTTTTTTTATTTACCGTTTATTTTATATAAATATTTAAATAAATTAAATTAAATTAAATTCCTTAACTTAAATACCTTTTCACACTCAACGTTAACACTCAGCAAAACATACTCTTCCGATTCCTCTCAACAGCGATCGTACGCTCGTCTTTTTCTCCCATAGTCTACTGATTTTCTTTCATTCTTCCAATTCCGTTTCCGAAATTCTGATTTCCGATGCCGATTTCTGAATTCTTTCATTCTTCCGATCAATCATTCTTCCAATTCAGATCGAAATTCTTTGCTTTCCGAAGTTTAATTCAATGGAAGATGAAACTCATGTGTCATCGAACTCACGTAGCGAGCGAATATCGATAGAGGTAAAATCAATAGTTTTTTTGTCTCAATATTACTGATCGTTTGTTGAATTTTGAATTGTTGTAAAGAGACGTGGTCATGAGGTCATATCAGAACAATTTGTTGTTGAATATTAGGTTACATATATTTAGCTCTAGAGATAACCTCAAGAGAAAAGGTCAAAATCTAGCTTTGTCTTTTGTAAATTTCGGTTCGATAGTACTGTTTTCTGTAATGATTCTAAGTTTTTCTATTGGTGATAAATCACGGGGTCTTTTATTTTATGTCTTTGCTTGTGCAATGTTAAATTGATTTCAGGATGCTCTAATGTTGGTATGTCTAATCAACAAGGCTATATGACGACTAATCAACAGCATCTCATAGGAAATTGGAATGGAATTACATATGCAAGTATGCCTTGTTCATAATCTTAAGAAACATAATTCTTTATATAATATTGGTAAGATGAGTGTTGATTCAATAAAATTTCATGAGAATATAACTTTGTGACTGTAGACACAATTTCTACAGAAGAACTTGACTTTATGAAGAGAGCTGAAGAAAAGAATGATCAAATGGGATATGAAGAAAACAAGGAGCAGATAGTTCAAAGATTTAGGATATATACATGCTTTTGTCTGCCATTTTTTTTGGTAGAATACAAGATTGGATTATAATTAGTCATTTGCTCAAGGATTTGAGAGATAGTTCTCTATTTTTTTCAGTTGGGTCAAACCATTTAGGCAGTACATGATATCAGAACCTTGTTTTGACTTCCTTAAAATAAAAAGAGTTGTTCGTATATGATGCAAATTTGTATAGCGTGCTTATATAGAGTAACAAATTAGCTCATATCACCAAATGAAAGGAAAATAATTTGGAGGTTGTAGAAGTGTTTGGTGTGGTAGATTTCAAATAATTTTGTTTATGTTGATATTATATGATTTAGACAAGATTTGACTTATTATCTTAGATTTTGTTTGAATACTTGCATCATAGATTTCAGCATCAGCTCTTGTTGGACATTTGCAGCACTTCTTAGAAGGGTTACTACCCTGAGAAGGGCTTGAGTTCTTTTTGTTTCTATTGTCATGTACTTTTTGTCATTCCTTTATTACCCAAAAATAATCTTAAATTTTGTTTGAACAATTTTGCTTCTTCGTGGCGTGTTACATAAGAAAGCAAACGAACAATCTGTGTGTCCTTCGAGAGTTACAATCCAACAATCTGTGGTGAAAAATTAACTTTCTTTCTGTCTATTTATAAAAAAAATTATCAGAAAAATCAGTTTTTAAGAAATAAAAGAACATTTTATTCCAATATTCTAGACAAAATTACAGATATAGTATCTACATATTAGTAAATTTAGTAACATCATGAGCATTGGTAGGCATGAGAGCAAAGATCAGAAGCACAACTAAGATCCCGATTGATAGCAAAAGCAACAAAATTGGCCAAGGCGACGATATCAATGGCAGAATCAACAATGTTGCAGTTAAACATTTCAGAAGAAACAATGTTGTATGAACAATTTTGGAATTAGAAGTCATGTTGAATTATGCTGCAAATCTGAACTAATCTTCGCTCATTTGTTATTTCTCAGAGAATGGCCTTACTCAAATCATTAAGATGCTCCATGGTGTTTTCGGCGGATAGTGCTTTGCAAGCTCAAATTGCGTCATAAGCTGCGGGAATTAAAAAACAGTACATTATCAAAGTGATTTTGCAAAATGATAAACTAATTAGGAACATATAAAGACCTCTTAAATCCGTGTACGAAACAAGATACATATAAAGAAACAACCAAGCTCTACTGCAAGAAATGTATTTCATTATGTTGCATATATAGACCTGAAATTATGCATTAGTTTGTGAAGTTCAGAATCACCAATGAATAGAGCTTGTTGCTCTATAACCAATTCAGCTACAAGTTGCGAAACAGGATACTAATTCTTTGAAAAAAATGTTCATTACCCTATCTAAAAACCCGATTCAATGATTTAATCTCACTTTCATACTTATAAAACACATACTATTTGGCTTTAAATTACTCCATTACTAATCTATTTAGGATAAAGCTAAAATAGCATTACCAATATTTGATTTTAATCCATAATTTCAATTCATTTCTTCAATTTTTTTTGTGATACGTAAGAAAGAATAGTACACAAACAACAAAATCAGTATAATTTCAAAATGGAAATATAGAAACAATTGAGAGTAGGGATGACAATGGATATGGATATGGATATCCATATACTTGTATGCAATATATTGTAGAAATATACTGTAGAATATATGGTAGGATATCCATATCCAATCCATTGCCATCCCTAATTGAGAGTCTAACATACCTTGAGGTTTTTCATGATTTGTTGAAGAAGAAATTGGGTGACAAAATCGAAATTAGGGAACTTTGATCTGGAGAAAAATCAGTATCAGATATCAGAATTGGAAGAATGAAAGCAAATCAGTAGACTACTGGAGAAAAGGATGAGCGTGCGATCGTCTTTGAGAGGAATCAGAAGAGCTTGTTTTGCTAAGTGTTAACGTTGAGTGTGAACAGATATTAACAACGTTAATTTGGAGTTATAGGCTGACTAGGATTTAATTGATATGTGTCAAAAATTTATATGGAGACATAGTTGGGGACACCTGATTAATTTTTGTTTATGATTTAAGCTTATGACAAAACTTTTGAGTTCAATATGTCTAGTTTGAAATTTACTTACTGTACTATCTATCTCCATCCATTTTAGCAAATTAACTCTCAAATTCCTTATATTTGCCTCCATCCTACAAGTTTTTGAGGTTTTTTTCTTTCATTTTCGGAGATGCCACAAAAGTGGAAATTAATTACGAAAAGTAACCAAGACCAAATAGATATAATCCATGAAGAAAGAATTAGGAAACACAAATTTAATTTTTTTACATACAGTAAAACCTCTAAATATTAATACTTGATAAATTAATAACCTCAATAAAATTAATAATTTGTCCAGTCCCAACTTGGGACTAGTACAAAATTGGACCTCAATCGATAAAATAATAAGATAATAACTTTTTTAAAATCCTAGTATATATATATTGATCCCAACGAAACTATAAATTAATAATTACTAAAAGATTCCAAATTTTAAGATTGTCCAATAGAAAAATGAAACAAGTATTCATATCTATATTGAGTTCATCTTTAAATTTCCTCATTGCACTTAAGAGTTGGGGCATTGTGTTCTCGTATTGTAACAAAAAGTTTGATATTGTTCCTTGACTAACTTTCAAATCGAAAGTTTTGTTAACCCACTGCACGAAATCTTGTTGAGTGCATCCTTGGTGATCTCTCTTATACTCGCATAACAGTTTTCGTTGTTGATTGGTCATAGTTGATTTTTGAACACCTATTAGTTTAGGAGCCATAGTTGATGTAATTTTAAAAAATTTCAATAGACATTTTATAATGATCAATTTCTAACCATGTTTAATATACATGGAGAAGAAATGTGCCTTGAAACTTGTTTTTGTAATTTATTTTTTTTGTACCATGAACTAACTTTTTACTTATTCAAAAACAACGAACTTGACAAATTCAATTAATTTGTGAATGTACATTGGAATTGGAAATTTAAAGGTCATACGTAAAACCTCTTTAAATTAATAAATTATTAATTTATCAATATAATAATATATTGCTAAATTAATGAAATATCTCGGTCCCAACATTATTAATTTATAGAGGTTTTACTGTATGTAGCTACAATTAAAGTTACAAGATTATAACGTGGTGAAAAAATAAAACAATAATATCTACAACTTGTACATAAATGACAGTAATAAATAAATGATTTTGAACATAATTGTATTCCATCAACTAGCATCTATAAACAACTTTGAGGTCGTACAATACCGAATGCCTTGCCAAGTGCGTTTGCACAGAATGTTTGAACTTGGCGAGTAGAATGCGTTAACTTTACATTACTTAATTTTATTCCTTCACATGGATATTTTGAGCTGCAATCAAATTTCATAGCAACTTCTGTAGCTGACGTTCCTTGTATTCCTTCATATATGACATCACTGATTTTTATGCCAGATACCTACATGTACACAGATATTAATTAAGTCAGTGAATAAATCAAGTCCAATTAAACAACATTGTAAGTTAATAGTTTTTTACTTATGTATACCTGATTTGGACAATTTAAATTATGAGGACAGTAATGTTGATCAATAATAATCGGATTTTGGACATTTTGCATAATAGCGTCTATAAACCGAACCCTTTGAACAAATCCGGTACTCGGTCTAGCCCATGACTTAATTCTGAACCCATTTGTTGACCCTACGAATATTGTTTTCTTCACTGTCACATTTTGAACCCCTTCTTCTACTTCACTCTTTGCAAGACTTCCTATGCTGCATAATAATTGACTCATATTAGTAAGTACTTGATAATAACAATTTCTGCATATTATTAAGTAATAGAGAAAGTACAGATGTATTATAGGCAAGTGACTCACCTAATACCATGGCCAGGGCCGCATCTAACACCTTCAACCCACAAATGCTTAGTACCAGGACCAATTGAAATGCAGTCATCTCCGGTTTTAATGGAAGAGTTAAAAATAACTACATTTGTTGAAAATTGAACATGAAATCCATCGGTATTTGGGCTGTTTCCATCAGCTAGCACTTTCGCATTTTCTACATAAACATCTTTACATCCATTGAACACAATGTGGAACATTTGGCTATTTAATGACAATAGGCCTTTGATCTTTATGTTATTCGAATTAGTAAAGGTCAAACTCTGCAATTCACAAATATCTAACTCGTTACTAAAGTTGAAAAATAAATAACCAAATGTAGCTAGCAAAATTATTAGGGCTAGTTTTAAGTACCGTGGTACCAAGTGGGCAATCGGTGGATTTTGATTTGCAAGCCCACAAGGCAGAGCCTTTGGCGTCCAATGACCCACCCAAAATAGAAACACCGTTGACTCCTTCAAAACTTAGCCAACTGTAGGAACTACCAAGAATTTTGTAATCCAAGGGAGCCCACAAAGTGCCATCGATCCGAAAAGTAATAGAAGGGGTAGAGCAGGGACCTTCGAAGACCATAGGACCAACTATGTACCTTCCTTTAGGAACATAAATCATAGCTGAAGGTCCAGTGGAAGCACAGGCTGCAACCCATGCATCAACAAATGCCTTGGTCGAATCGGTCACTCCATTCGGTCTAGCTCCATATTTTAGTGCATTGTAACTTGTAGCGGCAAATGTCAAGTTGATATGGAAGCAAAGGTAAATCACCAACAATATTAATCTTGCCATTTTCCTCGACTTGAATTTAAGGCCAAAAAATTGAATACCAACTTAAAAAATAAATTGTCTATAATAGGAATACTGAAAATTTTTCTACTGGTTTGTATTGACGTTGAGGAAGATGAAATTTTTGTGTGTTGGAAGTTGGAGGTTTAAAAGGGTATTTATAGGTTTGATTAATTACAGAAATAATGTATACTATAGTTTAATATAAGTAGGTAGATAAAGAGGAATAATTTAGAGTTTAAGAAAGATTACACAAAAAAGCAAAAAAGTGAAGGAATCTGCGGTATTATACTGTACATATATTAATTAATTGCTTCAATTCTAATTGACAACTTTGGATCAAAATATTTTAAGTAATTCAATTTCACCAAAAATTTTTGGACTTAGCCACCATTTATTGATACCTTAGCACTCAATTAAACAATTTATTTTTGTCATTATCATTATCTGAATTTGTAAATCCATTGGACTATGACAAATATATGTCGTCACAATTAATCAATAACACAATTTGGGTTGGATATATCCAATTCTCCGTGCATATACATATGTCTCTGGCCGTTGATGTTTTACTTGTGTATCACTTTTTATAATTGTTTAATTTGAACCGATTCTATACTATTTCTTGTATATATGCCTTTGTGACTTATTCAACAAATCATTGATGGGTGGATACTTTTTTTTTTTTTTTTTATATTTACAAGTATCTTTATTGAGATAATCTTGTTTGGAGCTTAGTAATAGTTAAGGTTCCTTATCCCTCAGGAAAAGTGTATTTAGTGGAATTTAAACCCTATTTTTTTCTAATTTGCTCAGCCTACTTTACCAACTGAATTACACCTTGTTGATATTGATTGGTGTATACTATATTATGTATATAATGTACATGAAATCTTATTTTACACGGGTAAGTACTGATTTGCAATTTAAACTATCATTAATTATATACGTATAGGTAGGCCCTAAATGAGTCAAGCCGTTCGTAAACAACAACGAGGTAATTTTGCATTTATAAAGTTTTATGGCTTGTTTGGTATTATTTTTTAAGTTATTGTCTCAATAAGTTGTTCTCATTAACTTTTAATAGAACTACATATTTTAGCTTCGAACAACACATTTTAATCTTTAATATTAATTAGGCCTAATGCATCAAAAATATCCTCAAGTTGGCCCCAAAATCTCACTGCCTCCCTGAACTTTGGAAATGTCCCCGCAGCTAGGGGAGAGCAAGAAACCTAAAGAACTGAACCGAACCTAAGAACCGAAATGATCCGAACCTAACCGGATCGGACCTAACTTATTAGGCTTGGTACTTGGTTCTAATATTTTTCTTATTTATTATTCGGTTCGGTTCTCGGTTCTAAAGAAAAAACCCAAATAAACCGAGAACCGAACCTAATTAGGATAATATATAAATATATGCAAGACAAAATGTAGGGAAATTCATATTAGAAGTCTAACTAATAGTGAACATTAGAATTTTTTATTTATATTTTTTCAAGTATTAATATTATAAGTATTATATGAAAAAAACATAGAGAATTCCATATTAAAATTCAACAAATGGCGAATATTGGATGTTATTTTTAATTTTGATTGATTTTTATTGTTTGTTATATTTTATAAGATATAAATAAACTCATTTATTGAATCTTGATTGAATTAGTTTTTTTACTATATTTTACTATCAATATATCAAATTTGAGTTTAGCATGTTATCGAATTTCATAATAAGTGATTCAAATAATAATTACATCTTTAACATGAAAAGGAAATTTGGTTCCATACTAAACAAATCGAACCGAACCTAAATATTTAGGTTTGGTCCGGACCGAACCGAATTTAATTAGGTTCAGTATTTGGTTCCTAATTTTCTTGTTATTCAGTTTTCGGTTTATTTGGTTCAGTTCTATTCTTGGATCGAACCGACTAATGCTCTCCCCTACCCCGCAGCTACCTCAACTTTCAAAAAGTACACCACTTTGCTCCCTAAATGCCACGTGTCAGCTTTTGATTGGAGAGAGAAAATCTTAAAAATTGATATATTTGAAAAGTCAAACCAACCAGAAACTGACATGTGGCATTCAGGGAGCAAAGTGGTGCCTTTTCTGAAAGTTGAGGCAACTGCGAGGACACTTTCAAAGTTCAGGGAGGCAGCGGGATTTTAAGGCCAAATTGAGGATATTGTTGATGCATTAAGCCTACTAATTAATTAGAAACTTTCTGATTTATTTTTTCCAACATCAAATTTATTGCTTTTAAAAAAAATTAAAAATGGAGCTTTTCAAAAAAGCCGCTAAAATAAGCACAACCAAAATGACCCTTAGTGTGTGGATAAGCTCTTTCTTTTTCTCTTTTTTATTACTTTGAAACAGTAAGTAAATAGAAAAACTAAGGGGGCGTTTGGTTCACAGAGGGGTAACAGAATGAGAATAAGAAAACTAAAGAAAGGGAAAGGAAAGGAATAGACCTTAAATCCTATTTGTGTTTGGATGGGTACGGGAAAGGTAACCATATTTCCTTAATCCCATATGTTGTCCTTTGATTCAAAGTAATCATCAATTAACAATTGAAACATCAATTATTCACCGTCAAAACTCACTTCTCATCATATTAATAATAAAAATCATTCACAATAAAACCCAATATGCATATAGAAATTCAGTTCTCAATTGGTTTGGTTTCGTACCCATATCTCAATAACTAACAAATAACAATTATTCACTATAACATCCAAATTTCATTTAATTGGAAGTGAAAAAGTTGCAGAAACAAGATTTAATTTCTGTCGAAAAAGATGGACGATGACGGCAATGAAACATCAACAAATGGTGAGTTGGACGATGACAACGAATCATCAATGGCGTCAAGCTCCGTGACGACAGAGAGCTTGATGATGACGGCGACCTGGGTGAGGATGGCAAAGCATCGACGGCGGCGAACTAGATGAATACGGTGAAGCATTAATGGGAGAGAAATAGATGGTGTCAATAAAAGTGGGGTTGCAGGTTGAAATTTAATCCACATTTGTGGTGGAGTTGGAAATGAAATACTAATACCTTATGAGTTGATGGTAATCAAACAGAGGACTTAGGAGTAATAAGAAAAAGGAAAAATGGGCAATCAATTTTATTAATTTACTCAATTAAACAGTAACAAACGGCATTGAATTTTTTTATTTCCTTTCCTTTTCCTTAAAACCTCTAAATAAACGCCTTCTAAATATCAATGTTATCAAAATCGGACCGGACATTAAATTAGTAAAGTTAGTGGTTTACGATTTTAACGGTTCAACAGAGTTTAATTATGGTTCAACCGGATATCTGATTTTTTAATAAATACTTTAAAAAATATATATAAATATAACAAATATCCATTTGTCCAATATAGGCATAAGTGGTTAATGGTAGAAAACTAAATATAGTAGTTATTATTGACAAATATTTATGGAAAGAAATATATTAATAATATAATTAGAAATAATAATTAAGGTAAATTTTTTATAATAAATACTAGTTTATTTCTCTTTATAAATGTGTTAAAAATAATAATTAAGTTAAATTTTCTACCATATTAACAGTATAAAAATCAAAATAATAAATTAGTAAATAATTATTTTTCATAAGTATATAAATATTTATGTTGATTTCCAAATTTATCTTTAAATTTATGTTAATTTCAAATGAACCGGATTTTGACCGGTCCACTGATTTACCGGTTTTTTCTGGTTTGAACCGGTCAAATTAGTTTTTTACAAAACTGTTATTTTTTTATCAATCGGACCGAACTCATTGCCGGTTCTTAGTATTTCTGGTTGAACCGACCGGTCCGATTTTAATAACATTACTAAATATTAGTTACTTTATGATGAAAAATAAAGTAACCATAAAAATCCTACAAGTATAACAATTTAGGTGAGTTCCGAAGAAGCGGTGCCAAATTCTATTTCTAGTTCAATCAATTTTAAAAACCAGGTGTAAAATAATTGATTTGTTTATGATCGTTGTTTAATAAGTTTTAATTGTTGTTGAGATGAATTCATGCAACATTGTTTCTTTTCTTTATTCATGTATACTTTGTGTGGAAACAATTCTCCATGAGAAAGGTTTAGAATTGAATATCAATACTTGAATTCAACTGAATTTATAGCCTCAACTTTTAACTAAAAAAATTGAATTTATTTTATCAATTGTTTGAAAACTTTTTTAATGTAAAAGAATTCAATGCTTATTAGTGAATTTATAGAACTCAATGGTGCCTTATACGACGACATTGTTTTTAACAAATTAATTAATTAGCATTACTTGCCCTTTACAAACATTGTATCAAAGTTCACACCGTTGATCTAATGATTGCAAATAGAAGTATGATTGCTTTATGAAAACAAAGTTACCGTATAAAACTCTGAACTGCAGAAGTAAGGTGATGAAGGCATCGCTTGAATTAGAGCTAGCCAAGGAGAGTTCCAAACAAAGTATCAGGTTGCAAGTGTCCTGCTTGTCATCTGTTATTGTGATATCGTTTAATAGTAATTTAGAGTGTGTTAATTAACCTTACAATCAATATTTTTGTTCTGCAGTATCTAATTTTGTATATACTCCTAAGCAGATCAGTATCATTATTCTACTAGCTTCAGTTTTGACAGTATGATCAAAAAAAAATATGCAACTAACGTAATTTGTGTCAATTTCTGCTGCTCCTTATTCTTCTGTAAACACTTCTCTGCGATAAATTAGAAATTTGCAAGTAGGCAATAACTTTTATATATGAACGAGGATTTGCAAATAGGGAATGGCCAATGGGTGACACTGTAACTTATTAATTAAGGCTAAATGCATCAAAACTCGTCTAAACATGGCAAAAAAAAAAATCGGATGTCATCTTAAACTTTTAAAAGTTGTAACTAGCCTAACCCCTTTAAATTGGGAAAAGTGCACTAATTTTCCCTCTCAATGCCACATGTCAGCTTCTGGTTGGTTTGACTTTTCAAATATGTTATTTTTCTAAATTTGTTTTCTCCAATCAGAAGCTATACGTGGCAATGAGGAGCAAACTTGTGCACTTTTACCAAGTTCAAGGGGTTAGTTAAAACTTTTAAAAGTTTAGCTTTGCATCCGCCTTTTCGTGCCAAATTCGAGGGTAAATGATGTATTTGACCTTTAATTAAAGACTCCGGCCCATCCACTTGGCTGATATGTCTAAAAAAATATGTTTTTTTATCAAAATAATAGTTTAGGATAAGAATTACTAATTCCAGATCATATCATGGTTCATAGAAGAAAAATCTATTGTTGCTTGACTTACCTATAGACAATTAGACATCAATAACAATTCGTCTCAAGTCAAATCTCCTCTTCCATCAGATGGAAAAGAATTCTATATTAACTTTTTGAACTTTTTCAAGTTGTCTTCTACAATATTATCACAAAACAATCAATTATACAAAATTACAAATAGATAAAGCCACACTTCATTGCTGACTAAATTTTTGTGAGATTTGGTTACAACAACAGGGGGTGTGAAAGAGACAACCACTTCAGTGTTCAAATTTTGTTTTTCTTCTATTTTAAAATGACTTTGTTTATTTATTCTTTTGGCTATCCAATCCAAATTTACTACAATCATTGAGAAATTTGACTATCTACAAAAAAAAGTCTAGTACAGTAATTGTTGAAACTTCAATCAATACAAATGTCCTACAATTTGCAAAACAGCAGTGTAAGTACCAAATACTACAACCATAACACCCAACACTACAATTCCCCCAATTAGCACCAGTTCCCAACTAAAACCCCTATAAATTCCTGAAATTTTTAAGTAACATAAACACGGGATTATTATCGAAGCAGACACACTCAAAAACGCTCCAACCAAAGACATTAAATCGCCAAAGAAAGGAAGAGCAAGAGCTACAATCACTGTGCTGATTAACAACGCAGTACTAATAAGTATGTTCAATGGCTTCTTATAGCCATTGAACCATGGAAACCAATCCTTAGTAGCATTCACTATTGGTGTAACCATCAATGCATATTTCGATATTGGGTTCACTAGAGTAGTGTATATCGCTATTCTCGAACTCAGCGTTTTTGTCGGGAGGTTTAAGGTTATTTGTGACTGAACATCTGACCCGAACATCAAGTACCCTATGACCGCCATTGATGCGTAGCCGAATGTACATACAATGAAACATATGAGTAGTACCTGCATAGAAGAGCTGTATTAGAAATTTAAGCGAAAAGAGAAACCACAGTCGAGTGGAGATTAATAGTAAGCCTCATGCATCAGGTCGCCTGAATTTGGTCTTAAATACTCATTTGTCCCTGAACTTGGTCCTAAATGTCCGTTTGCCCCCCTGAACTTTCATTTATTCCAAATAACAGCTGAACTTGTTTAAAGAGCACCTTCTAACCCTCAGTGGCGTTTGGTTCGCGGAATGACTATTCCCATGGAATAGAAGAAAAATGAATGAAAAAAAAGTTACATATGATAGCATATTTATCTCAAATCCGTCATAAGATGGAATAACTATTTCTTGTTATTATACATCTCATGAAATCGTTATCCCTACAACTCACCTAGTAATAGCTGGGAATAACTATTTCATTCGACGACGGATTCTAGACAAACAATTTATCATATTTAACATTTATTCATTTCCACGGAATAGTCATTCTGTGAACCAAAAGTCACTTGAATGTCACAAGCCAGCTTCTGGTTGCATAGAGAAAAATGACTTTTTTGAAATGTCAAACCAGCCAGAAACTAAGACAGGTGCATTTTTTCCAAGTTTCAGATGGCAAATGTGAGTTTAGGTCAAATTCATTCCTGATTTATTAGACCTAAATAGTACTTACATTGGAAAATTGATGCTTCTTCTTCATGGAAGTGTAGAGAGTAGGGAAAACCGGATGTGCACAGTAACAAAAACCGTATAAACTAACAGCAGTTGGGATTCCATTCCAATCAAATACTTTCCCCTTCTCCTGAAATCCAACTCCATCAACAGCTCCAGCCCAGAAAATCGAGCCAAGAATAATAGCCGAAGCCAAAACACCACTAGCCGACACATAAGAAAGGATGCTGAGATTATCCAACCAAACAGTAGGCAATATAATAAGGGCAACAATTATAACAAAGCTCTGTCTTCCTCCAATGTTAAAACCAGCAATTTCAATGTTGACATTTGGGAATAAATTCTGCAAGTTATCGCCTTCGAGAATCAAGAAACCTGTGGCCACTAAGTAGAGCTCTGTGTACATGAAAATGGAAATTAGAAGTCTTCCTTTGTTGCCGAAAGCTCTTTGGCCTATGTCGGGATAAGTGGTGAAGTTTGAATCGGCTTCCATACATCTTTTGATTAGTAAACCAGAGTAGAAGGCTGCAGTTGCAATTACGAAAAGGAGAGATAAGCTTAGCCATCCTCCTGATGCTAGTGCATATGGGGTTGATAGTATCCCAACTCCTGAAAAGTTCAACAAATACATGATGTAAGCTAATCGTGGTGATTTCCTCGTTAAGACTGAATTAGTTCGAATCATGTATGGGACTGGTTAGTCACTTACGGGGTGTGATGGGGATTTTTCTTTCTGTTTAATTTGTAATGTCAGTTGTGCAAATTTTTTTTTTCTAAAAAATTGATATGGTCCAGTCATGAGGAAACTAAATCTAAGGTGAGTTCAAGTTCATGAGACGAAATCGGGAAATATTATGCTATAATGGTCCATGGTAAATGGAAAAATCACCTCAATACATTTTATTTTATAGAAAATTTGTAAATTTTACATTGAATTCTTTCGAAAAGAAGGTTCCAGACATATTTTAGACGATAATCACCTAATAATGTGATACTGAACATAAATGTTGAGTTTGACATTGCTTCCAAGTCCAAAAGCTGTTGTTTCGGCTGAACAACAGGTTTAAAGGCTCGGAAAAGCATCAATAAATTGACCTAAATGTTTAAATTCCATGGATAATAAATAAATGTATCCAATTCTAATAGATTGAATAATATTGAAGATATAAAATAAGTACACAACAAGGGAAATTAGGAAGTACGGAAACTCCTACACACTAGCGTTTCCCGTTTCCCTCGGAAACTTGAAATCATGTTATTTTTTGAATTTCCCATGTTTCCTTACCCGTTTCCGTGCTACGAAGAGAAGTTATAGTGAGAAACAAGAACAGAGAAAAATAGAATGGAAAAAAGAACCTGATAAAGCATTGAGGCCATTGACAATGGTCTTGAAAGAGGAGGCAGTGGGTTCAGTAGAATGAACATAGCAAGATTCGGAATCTTGCAATTTGTTTGATATGCTGTGCGTGTCTTGATGTTGGTCAGTTATAAGAGGCGCAGTTAACGAACAATCTTCAGGCCTACGGGACTCCATTGAACTGCGCAGCCACACAGACACACAGAGAAAATAAAAAAGAAAAAAGGTGTATACTTTGAGGAGTACAGGTGGTGGGTGATTGAAGAGATAATTGCGATAAGCAAGCGCAAGAGATAAAAACAAATCCAATATTAAAATTGAATTTTGCTTACAAAGGTTATCGCTCTTTTTAACACATTATATGACTAGTCTTTGTGTCTTTATATAATACTCATTCCACCACGGCCAGCCCCTTTTCCGCATGAAAAAACAAAAGCAACGAGCCTTAATTAGCCTTACGCTCTGAATAAATTATCTCTATATGAATAGTGTATGTTCGACAAGGACCAATTCCCACGTAGAAAATGTTCGAAAAATTACTAAAGAGGAAATTATTAATTATTAAAACTTTGATTGTAATAAAGTAAATTAATAGTTACTTTTGTAATATAAAAAATAAATATAGAGAGGAGGATTATGAATTATCAAAGTGAACGAAAATTTTGAGCAAATAGATATGCTCAATGTGAGGATCATGTGATCCACAACAGTATCAAAGAACAAGTTTAACAACATACCTAATAAAAATAAAATCCAAACATGTTCTGATTATATTAACTCACCTAGTATAACAATATACATACGAAAAGTTTATACTAGTCTTCTAATAATATTGACCTTCAGTTATAAATAGAAAGAAATATATTTTTTGGAGTAAATAATTTATTAGTTCTTCCGTCTATGCATATTAAATAAGTTAGTATTTCTGTTTTGAAAAATACTCCCCTAATTGATTATTTCTTCCTTATCGAATTCAAATCTGTCATCCCCAATTATGTGTCCTCATTCATGTCCCTCATTCATATTTTACTACGTGTTAGACACGTAGGATAGAGAAACAAAAAAATAGGAAAGAAAAATTAAAAATTAAGAAAAAATAACACATTACAAAATATAAATGAGGGGCATATAAGAGAACACACAATTGGAGACAGCAGATTTAAATCCTTCTTTATCTATACAATTAGTTTAGTCATTATGGACTTTTAAATAATATTGTTTAATTTACATATATATTTTCTAACTAAATAGCATGTAATGTTTTTATTACACTATTTTGTATTTCTACTGTTAGATTTCCAGATTCTATTTATTTTATTTTTATTTTTAATAATCTTTAAATTAATATTAATATATTATATTAATAATATGAATTCTTTTGTAATAGTATTTTATTTTGATTTGTGTAATAATAAAAACCGCATGCTATTTAGTTAAAAATTATATGTTAATTAAACAATATTATATGAAAGCATCTAGGTAGATCATACACTCCATATGTGAGGATGGTACCGAGGATACCTATCTGGGATTGAAAACGGGATGAGGATTACTCGAATTCAATTGAGATCCGCCCCGATAAGGATGGGGAATCCCTATTTTTTGTGGACTAAATGGAGAATTTTTAACTATTAAAACCTTAATGAATATGGATATGAGGAATGTATTTTTCAGTCCGATAAATTTCTGTGTGAAACCCCGATTAGTCTGCACTGGAGATCCCCGGATATTCCCTCGAATAATAACCAAAACCTCCAATTATTGTTTACATTTTATATTAATTATAAGTTAATATGGTTGGGAATTTCTTACAATTCTAATGTGTTCATGGTTTTACTTGGAATGTTGTTCACTTTAAACAAAAAAATATTTGGCATTCCAATTTCTCATTATTTTGTTGTTTTTATTGAATATTTTGACTGTTGAAAAATTTATTTAATTATATGAAGCCGGATGTTGAATCATATTATTTTGTTGCTTTGTTATTTTTATTTTAATCGTTCATTATTTTTAATTTTTTTATTGCATGAAATTTTAAAGAAAATGTATATTATTTATTTTAGTGGAGAACTGGAGAATCTGTAATGGGGAACGGAGAATCTCTGATAAGGAAATGAAGGAAAAATTATCTCCGAACCCTTAATGAATATTGGGATGGAGGAAAATTTTCCCTCAAAACCTCAATAGATATGAATATGAAGAGTGTATTACCCGATTCGATAAGCCCGTTTTCAACCCTATACCTATCATGCTTTAATTTCTTGTAATTTTGAGTGCTGAATTTTAAATGTTGAATTTTTAGAGTGTAATTTGCATCTATATATCAATAATATCTGTGTTATAATAAAAGTTTGGATAATATTTTTTTATAATTATATTCCTAGTACATAATTATCAGTCTCTACTAAAATATTAAACAAAACAATAGGGATTAGGAATATGTGATTCGCAGCATAGGCTCCCTATTTCCGAGTCTGAGGTGTAGTTTGATTTATATAGCTGAATGTGAATAATATCAAAGTGGTTTGGTGGTCCAAATTAAATATAAAATGACGAAACATGTGATGACTATTATTTGATGCAATCATTCTTGTATCTTTGTCCGTCAATTTTGTATACATTTTTTCATGGTAAACATGATTTTAATTTAATTGATTAAACATATTAATTTAAATTTACATAAATAATATTCAAAAGGTGCAAATTGAGTTAAAAATGTCGTAAATCCACGCGTTATAGCTTGACCAATTTATTTCAAAGCTTTAGTCCTTTTCAGCATTTAAACACAAACCGGGTACTTACGCCATACTATAATTTAATGTAATTTAGTTTAATTTAGTATAATTTAGTTTAGTTCATTATAATTTAGTTCAATTCAGTTATGCGTAGTTATAAATTTATGTTGAATAAGTGCAGTGTGGTTCAGCTCACTTCAGTTTAGTTCAACTAATTTCAGTTCAGTTTCAGCTTTTAGAAGTTAAAAAGAACATAGCCTTAATAAATGTACTATTCATCAATAAGGGTTGGTACAAGTGGTAAGCGATTTGGTATCGCTTAAGTAAGATCTCAAGTTTGAGTCCTAGTGAATGCAGAAAATCCTTATTGGGAGACTCACCCACTACAGCCAGGTGCGTGACCCGGGTCGGATCTGGACGTAGTCAGAGCAAAGCTCCGGTGAACCAGATGGGCAAAGTTAGAGCAAAGCTCCGGTGAACCAGATAGGCAAAAAAAAAAACATACTATTCATAACAATATTATCAAATACCGTACCGGGCCATATACCGGTGAGGCTAGTGGTATGCAGTATAACCGGCATTATCGGTATTATTAGTAGTTTTACTAATTTTTTATTTTTTAAAGAATAAATATTATTTATGGTTTTTAATGGCTATTGCAATGCTTTTTAGGTCTTTTGCAACGCTTATATGTGTCGCAATAGAAGTTTTGGAAAGAAATATATATTATTTAGGATTTTCAGCTGCTATTCCAACGCCTCTTGGTCTTTACAACTTTTTTTATCTTTAGCAACGCTTTTAAATCTTTAGCAACGCTTTTAAGTCTTTAGCAACACTTTTTTATATCTTTAGCAACACTTTTATTTATTACCAAAAGTATTTTGAGACAACCGATTTGAATCAGTAAGCCGGTTTACCAGTTTTTTACCGGTTCAATCCGGTTTTCTCCGTTTTTTTATTAAAACCGATTTTTATACATACCGCACCGTAGCCATGATCGGTTCGCAATAAAATTGGTTGAATCGTCCGGTATGGTGCGGTATTAATAACACTGATTCCTAGTAACCAAAATTTTGTTTGCAAACAATAAACTATATATCTTATATTCTGCCCCTACTACCCGATGAGCCTAATTTAGTCATATTATTAACTTACTTATCCAAGTTAATAGTATAGAAAATATGTAAATACTTATCAAATGATAGTGAAAGAGTTGGAACATTTGGCATAGTTGAGTTGTGGAAAAAAAGGTGTTGTGTTCCAGAAAGTTTTTTTTTGATAAAAATGTTCCAGAAAGTTTTAGTAGGAAAATTAGATAACAGATTTTATTGTTTAGGTGCAAATTTTAGAAGACGGATAGTTAGAAAAATAGTTTTCTATATATTTCAAATTATAAATGCAATAAGAAAACTAGTAAAATATGTTTTCCTTATGGAAAACTTGGAAGAAGGAAGAGATTAGGGGTGAGTAAATATTGGTTTGGTCTAAAAATTGAATCGAACCGATTTGAATCAAAATTTGAATTAGTAAATAAATGAAAATTGAAACCGAACCGAATATAGTTCGGTTTGGTGTAAATCGAACCGAATATAATTCGGTTCAGATTCGGTTCGGTTCGGTTATAACCGAATTTCTCAAGCTCTATATTTATAAATAATTTGTAGTTTATTTTTTTTATGGATTTAAATTAATTTTATTTCGATATGTGTTAAATTTAATGACAATTAGACATTTAAATTTATATTTTCAACAACAAATATAAATACTAATATTAATGGTATTACATGTATATATAATGAATTAGTGAATGAATTGTATTCCTAATAGGATTAGGATTTTCAAATTGTAAAGTAAATCAATTCTTTCTTAATTAGGATTACTTTAAGTTAAAATCGCATATTTATTATTATTGTCTACTAATTACATGTCACATGTCGTAAATATAAATAGAATTTTAGATATAATATAAATATAATATTTAAATATAATATTTATTAATGTATTTGGTTCGGTTCTATTTTATTTCGGTTTCTATTACAAAAAAAAAACCGAACCGAAACCCAATTTTTAAGAATTTTAAGAACCAAAACCAAACCGAAATAAATTCAGTTCAGTTCGATTCGATTTTTATTCTTCGATTTCGGTTTGGGTTTCGGTTCCGGTTCGGTTCTACACACCCCTAGAAGCGACAGTAAACTATATTTTCATAAAAAGTGGGAAAATATATTTTAATGACTTCTTGATATTTAAATTGGCTATAATTGATTTTAAATTAAAACTATATGTTTATCTAATTTGTTGGAATAAATATGATAATCACAAACTACTTAACATAAAAATAATATATTTATCTCAAAATGTAAAAGTGAAAAATAATAATTGAAAGAAATTTATATTTTTTTTAAAGAAATATCTGCACAAATTCACTTATATTAATATGTAGGGATCTCTAAAGTCATATATTCTTAATTACTAAACTATATAGAGTGTGTGACATAACATTAACTATTTTTATAAATTTAGAATGATACTACTTAAAATAAATAAATTATAGCACATATGATAAAAAAATCAACAATTTTTATTAAAAATAGACGACGCCCATTCTAATGGTAAAACTATCAGAGACGTTATTGCAGCAGCTCCACAAATTGAGGGTGATGATTGCACGATGAAAACTAAATAAAAATACAATGTATAGATAATTTCGCTAAAAAAAACTAAAAATAGTTAGTAGTAGTCATGACTACAAAATTTTACAACCAAAATACAATAATTTTGCCGTTAAAGGTATTTCATTGCAGCAAGTTTCAGATTTTTGGTATGTTTAATATTGTTTTTTAAGCTGATATATCAATAAGTTACTTTTATAAATTTTTAATAGAATATATATTTTAGCTAACAACACATGTTGATTATTAGTACTACTAAATTAGCAATTGTTTGATTTATTTTTTTTTAAATTAAATATGTTGCATTTAAGGCCCCGTTTGTTTGCTGAAAAATATTGTGTAGGAATACATTTTTCGGATTTTTCAGCGTTTGTTTTGCTCGAAAAATAAGTTAACATGAAATGTAGTGTAAATAATGAAAAAATTTTACCCTTCTAAAAGAAGGGAAAACATTTTACCTTCATCTATCACATTCACTTTCTCCATCGCGCCTCAACCATCAACACTATTATTTCTTCCGTCTCATCACCACAAACCACCACCTTCACCCACCCCACCACCGTCGCCGCAACCATTACCTCCACCTACACTACGTGCTCCATCCAATTTTTACCACCACCACCACCATTATCTTTACTTTCATTTTCAAATTGCTTTTACCACCACTATCTCTACTTTCATCACCACCTCCAGAGCCATTACCACCACCATTATTACCTATGTATATTTCATCTTCACCTTTAATGTTATCACACACCATTTTCAATTCACCTCCACCTATATTTATTTTTATGTAAAAATATTAATTGTCCTACAGGACTTACTTTTTATAAAATAATAATTCATTATTTCATATATTTTACTATTTTTATATAAATATAATAAAAAATGTTAATATATTAAAATAAATAATATTAAGTACTTAAATTTTGGGGTTATAAAATATTTTTCAATATTTTAAATAAACATCAGAATATATTTTTTATTGTTGAGTCTAAACGCAGAAAATATTTTATTTTCTTTTAAAATATTTTTCCTTGCACATTATTTTCTCCTTGCAAATAAACAAGACCTAAAAAGAGCTAAAAAATAAAGTTTTTTTAAAAAAAACGGCTTCATGATATAATTATATAACACGACGTGGAAAAGTAAAATTCTATTGTAAATATAATAGATTCCACCTCAATATCACCAACTTCATATTTTCTATTATCCAATCACAATTTGTTGTTTCTTATAATAAAATAGTTGATTTGCAAAGTTAAATTATAATTATTTAATTTGATTAGGTCCGCGAATCAGGCTATATATAAGTTTGTTGAGTCAGCCGATTCTTCAGCAGAAAAGGAAATATGGGTGAATATATGTTCACCTTTAATTAGAGCTGTAATAGCTTCTGATTCATATTAATAACTATTTTCATCTTCGGTCAAAAAAATTATAATTATTTAAGGTTGTCAAAGAATGGGTGAAAAATACTATGAAAAACAATTCATTAAATAATATACATATAGTTAATAAATTACATCCTTTTGAAAAAAATAGGATGCATAAAAATGAAAGAAATAATGTGTGAACTAATTAATACCAGAGATAAAGTTTAGTTAATTCAAAACATGACACGAATATGATCAAGATTTCTATCTCAAACTTATTATAATACTTCATCCAAAAACTAGTAAAAGAATTTTATCAAAATCAACAAAAAAAATTAATATTTTACTAAAATATTTAATATATCTTTAATAAAATTGTAATAAAAAATAAATTAAAATAAATTTAATAATTATATTTATATTTTAAAATAATAAGTAAAAGAATTCAATTTAAATCGTTAAACCATTAGTTTTTGAAAATAGGAGTATAATTTTTAAAATAATTAAGTATACAAATATAAAAGAAAGACGTAAAGTGGCCATTGAATTTGGACAAAACTTGTCACCCATCTGCTCTAATCATTGAGAGAAACTACTCAATAGTCATTAAAGAGCAATAAACTTATAAGAAAATTACTTTGACTTGGATTTCATTGAATTTAATTTTAGTATTAAGGTAAGACTCTGGTGAATTTGCTTTCTTTAAAAGTATACGAGATTATATTTTTTTAAAAAAATAGTCTATAACCTAAAAAATAATATGAAACACAATTTTTACTCTTTTTGATATGATACACATTTGTCACTCGGTAATATAATTCAAAATGCTATGGGCGGATTTCCATAAAAAATTTCATGTAAAAATTTATTAAAAAGCCAAATACTTATTGGTATTGTTCTTTTTTTTGAAAGCTAAAAGACTGGTGTCTAATCAATGAGTTCCCAAACGAAAAAAAAACCTCAAATGGTTGGTTGATTTACAAAATAAAATAAAAAACTAGATAACTTTTTATCAATTCAATTTGAATTTAATTCTTCATAGAAAACAAAGCGTAACAAGTCGATCATACAAGATGATGGGTCCATACACATGTGATTTGATACTAATTTTTTTGTCAAATAATTTTCACTTTATTCGTGCACACAAAAATTGCACGAAGTTAGTGTGTTCTATTTAACAAAAAAAAATTTAATGGGTTGGCTACATTTGTTAAAGAAGAGGTGACGATGGAGGAAAATTATATAATAGATCGGATTCTTTAGTCGCTTCTCCCGTATTATTTTAATAATGAATAAAATAATAAAAAAAGTAATAGCATAAAGTAATTTCTGAAACATTTATTATTTATGTGGGGAGAAGGGATTCAAGGACTCAATCCATTATATGATTTTTCGACGGTTGGTAGACTGCAATAATTTGAGTAGTTATTTACATTATTTTTTCAATTGGCATATTAATTGCGAAGTTAAAAATTTGATGAACTCTTTCACTATGAAAGATATACTTCTCCTGCAAACCTAAAATCATCCGGAGAAGAAAAATATTGAATTCCTTTTGTATAGAGATATATTCATACAAAAGAGTTTAAGAGAAATTACTCAAATTAGGGGAGTAAGTTGAGTGGTTTAAAAAATACTACACTATTGGGTGTAAGGGTTAATTTGAGCATTCTAATTTTCTCCTAAAATTATTTTATATCTCAAGTTTGGGTATACTTGAAAAAAAAGCTTTATTTTTGTATCCTCGTTATTTATTAGTGAAGTTATTTTTGCGCCCCTTGGATTTTTTCCCTTCTACAGGGTTCCCACGTAAATCTTTGTGTCTCTTTATTGACTTATTTATTTTTATACTTGTTGTTGCAATGTCTATTTTAGTTAATACATATCACATTGCTACCAAATTCATTTATGGGATGGTTTCATAAAGGTGGTTGTAATTAAAATGGAAGGTTCTTCAACATCTGTGATCAAATTGAACGGTTCGAACTGGTCAATTTGGAAGCCCATGATGGAGGATATATTGTACTGCAGAGATATGCATGAAGCAATTAAAGGAGACTATGCAAAGCCGAAAGATATGAAAGATCCATATTGGAATAATTTGAATTGAAAGGCCATTGGTACCATTCTCCAATGGCTAGATTTTAACGTGTTCGGCCAAGTCTCCGAGAAAACGTCTGTCCATGATCTATGGAAGAAGCTGCCAGATCTGTATGATCGCAAAACTGCTGGGAACAAGTTATTCTTGATAAGGAAACTTGTTAATATGAAATATAAGGAGAGAACTCCTATTGCCGAATTCTGAACGAATTTTGAACTGCTATTAACCAGTTATCTTCAATGCAAACTACACTTGAAGATGAATTCCAATCCTTATTATTGCTCAACTCTTTACTCAAGAGTTGGATACATTAGTTGTATACTTGTATCTGTGACCAATTCTGCTCCATATGGAGAAGTATCCATAAACCACATTTTTAGCACTTTGCTGAATAAGGAGACAAGGAGGAATGTTTTGATTATCAAAAGGAGCCAAGCTCTAGTCACAGAACACAGAGGTCGGAGAAAAAATAGAGGTCCCAACAATCCTGACAAACCTAATGGAGGAGACAAGTTTAGAGGTAGATCTAACTCTGGGGGTAGAGTCAAATGCTACCATTGTGGACTCGAAAGCCATTTGAAGAGGAGCTATCAAAAGTTGAAGAGAGAACATAATGATGGAAGTAACCAAGAGGAAGACAAGAACACCACTGTAGCAACTGAGGAGATTGTTGTTCTTTCTTTCAGTTATGAAGAATAATGTCTGCAAGTCTCAAGTCAAGATGAGACGAAATGAGTGATCAACACTGCAACATCTTATCACGCCATTCATAACAACGAGTTCTTCACCACATACAAAGTAGGAAATTTTGGTGTGGTGAAGATGGGAAATAATGGTCATTCCAAAATTATTGGAATTGGTGATATTCATATTAAGATGAACACCGGTTACACACTCATCCTCAAAGAAGTTAGACACGTTGCTAATTTGAGTCTTCACTTAATATCTTGTGGTGTCTTAGATCGTGAAGGCTTCAAGAATTTCTTCAGGAGTAGGAAATGAAAGCTTACCATGAATTCCTTAGTGATTGCAAAAGGTGCTATGTGTTGTACACTGTACAAAACAAATGCAGTCATTTGTAAAGATGAATTGTATAAGAGTCTTCACCAGATTTGTGGCATAGAAGATTGGCTCACATCAGTGAGAAAGGGTTGCAGATTCTATCCAAGAAGGCGCTTGTAACTTCGGCTAATGCTACACCACTATCTCCAAGTGACTATTGCCTATTCGGCAAGCAACATAGAGTTTCATTCAGCAAGTCATCAAGTAGAGAGTCAAGTGTTTTTGACTTGGTGCACTCAAAAGTATGTGGCCCCTTTAAAAATGAGACCATGAAGGTAAAAAGTATTTTGTTACTTTCATTGACGATGTATCACGGAAGCTGTGGATGTATTTTCTAAGAACAAAAGATTAAGTATTTTGGTCATTCCAGAAATTTCATTTCATGGTGTGGAAAGGGAGACAAACAAGAAATTGAAATGTCTCTAAACAAACAATGAAGATGAATACATGTCACATGAGTTTGAGAACTTCTATTCCAAACATGGAACCCAACATGAAAAGATTATACCTAAAACCCTACAACATAATGGTGTAGCAAAAAGGATGAATCTCACCATTGTGGAGAAGGTTAGATGTATGCTCAAAATGGAAAATTTATCTAAGTCGTTTAGGGGAGAAACATCACGCAAAACCTACTATCTCATCAATATGTCACCATTCGCTGATATAGATTTTGATATTCTAGAAAGAGTATGGACTGGAAAAGATGTTTAGTACTCTCATTTGAAGGTGTTCAATTATAAGGCATTTGCGCATGTGCGTAAGGAGCAACAGTTAAAGCTTGATGATAAATTGAGACCACATATCGTCCTTGGATATGGAGATAAAGAGTTCGGGTACAAACTGTGGGACCCAGAGAAGATGAAGCCCATTAGAAGCAGAGATGTGTTCTTTAAAGAAAATGATACTATAGAAAGCTTTAACACAAATGGCTAGTCAGAACTTGTGAATGGCATCATTCTCGGCCATGTTCCTTCACCGTTAAACAGTGCCACTAGTAAAGATGAGGTACAATTTCAGTGCAATGATGAACTGCTAGCACTAATGGAGTGATTGGTGTCGAGACCACAAAAAATAAATCCCTGCACAGAATAAACTGGTAGTTAGTAGTGAGCAGAGGTCGAATCCACAGGGAACGGTATTTGACAACATTATTCTTAGAAGATAACACACAACGTGACCTAGCAGTACTCTTGATGGGAATTTCTAGATTGAAACTAAATAAAGCAGGTAATAAAATAATAAGAAATAATGACTCAACCAAACCAGAGCAAGACTAAATATCATGGTGATCATGGGACGAGGAATTAACTACATCGGGACCTAGATTTAGTTATAGTAGCACTCATGCACCGTAAATTACTAGCAACTCTTCCTTACTGTGTATAGAGACTGGAATTCACGCCATAACCTCCCTCTTACTCATTGTGTCTCTCGACTTGACGCCAAAGAGCTCGCCAGTGAATAGCAATAAATATTAGAAAATCCTAAATCCTTATCGATAGGTGTAAGATTACCTTTCTCAAGTCTCGGTGGAGATTGTTGTCACTTTATCTCTCTTTCAAGCGCAATTATGGATGCAAGAATTAAGATTAATAATAATCATAGAGAATTACCAGATGGTTGATCAGGCCAAACAGCGAGACTCGGCGATATTCTTACTATAGAACCCTTGAAGTACTGAGATTGGCAAATAGATTGCCTTGCGAATTTTTGTATTCAATTACGATCCTCACACCATTTTAAACCTAACCTTGACCCTTACTTGGTCAATTCATAAAGAATTTAGCTAGACATGACTGAATTTAAATATACTGAAATATAAAGAGACTGAAAGTAAATCATGCTGAAAGTATAAAGACTAAAATTGAAATGAAACTTAAAACGATTAAACTGGAAATGAAATTGCTTATTAAACTGAATCCGAAATCAAAAACTCAGAAATCTGAAATACTTGAAAGTAAAGAGACTAAAAACTAAAGGCTAAAACTAGACTGGAAATCAAATGATCAAGACTGTTGTGAAAAGTATGGTGATCCTTTGAAATACGCCGATCTCAGTATTTATAGCTAGAGCCTCTCCTCATGCTTCCTCTTTTGTGAAATAATAGGACTCTCATTAATCTTATTGGATTCATTTCCTTTTAGTCTCTATCTTTAAATGGAATTAAATCCCTATCTTTATTTCCCATAGATAGGATTAGGGTAGGAATTAAACTCTTTCTTGAATTGGACTCTTTCTAAATAGGATTTGTCTGAAATAGGTGTCTTCCAAATCTTAAACCTAGTGTGCTTGGGTATCGATGTCATCTTGGTCGCTCTAAAGTGTTCTGGAATCACCGGAAATAACTATCGCTCCTGTTGCCTATATCAGGTATCGGTGAAAGGATCTTTTTGTCTAAATATTGTATGTTTTCTCCAATCACCTTAAAAAATTAAAAAGACAAGAAAGGAAGTAATAGAGGCCAAAACGACTGAAAATATGGTCTTTATGATATAGAAATAAGCATAAATACATGTTGGAAATACAACCCATCAAATCTCCCCACACTTATTCCATGCTTGCCCTCAAGTACGCATTAAAGATGAGGAAGAAGAGAAATTTAAACTGCGCAAATAACCCTAAATAATTTTGCAGATACCGTATTCTTTCACCGAGAGTTATATCGAGGCTCTTCATTAACTATTGAGTATTCCAATGTAAGATATCATCGAGAAGACCTTTTTCAAAACTTTGCCTGAGAGTATTTACTAAATTAAAGCATGAGCACACAAAATATTGTTATTGTTCATAATTACCTTGATTTGAAATTTAGCGCGTCCTGGTGATCATAAGATGACTCTTTCTAAACCTTTTATTTATTTGAGGCACAATTTTACTTGGTGGGGATATGTCTAGCCATTGTTTAGGTTTCGTTTAGTGATTTTAAGAACTTTACTAGCTTTGCTAGCCCCTTTATATTAAATTTGTTAACCCATTTTATCTCATTACGTACTTTGCTATAATACTTAGGTCCTTTTGCACTTTTAAACCATTAATTTATCCTAATCTATCTCTCTTTTTGAAAGAGTCTTCTCCCGGTTTTTAGCCATGGATAGCTCTTCCTCTATCTCTCCTTATAAAAGAGCCTTCTCCTAGTTTTTAGCCGTGGATAGCTCTTCCTTATATCGGTCCTATGAAAGAGATAAGCAAGGTTGCGAGCCAAGTAAGTCTCATTTTGACTGATTGTAGAACTTACAGTAGAAAGTAACAACCAAGATTGATACCAGGATTGTAAGGTCTCGATGGAGGATCTTATGAAACACAAGGAGTAACTAAAACCAAACCAAGTCCAAATTAAAGCATGTAAACAATTAAATCATGTTACACTTTTCTGTACTCAATGGGACTAAGAATTTTACAAAGTGATTATTAGAAATCTTTAGATTGGAATATCAATAACCAATTTAGGTCTCAATGATAAGCTACAGCTAATTAAAACAGTTATCTTTGTTATCTAATTAGTTATTTACATAGTATTTCTTATCTTGATTATCATCAAGTCTCAATGATAGGTTAGAGAGCAAAACTATATCATTGTAGGGGTAAAAAGAGCTAAAACGAGTCATTGTGAAACTTTTTCTTGAAGCAAAATAAAATATTTACAATGATAAAGAAAAATAAAAAGAAAAAAGACTAAAAATTAAAACTAAAAAGTAAGAAAAAGATCAAAAAGAGAAAAGAAGCAAAAAGGATAAATTCCCTCCCCACACTTAAAAATTGCATTGCCCTCAATGCAAAAAGAAAAACAAAAAGAAGAAAAAAGAAAAATAAAAAGAGAGGGCAAAAAAAACATTACTGTCCTGATGGAGAAGGAGAAAGGCAAGGAGAGTCAGCCTTCAGCGATCTTGTCTCTCGATGTCAATATCCTGGATCAGAAGTCCACATTAAGTTTAAGGGCATCATAACGGATTCGAAGGTTCTGATCATCGCCATCAAGCTCCATGATGCTTTTGTACAGCTCTTTGTACATGTTTTCTAGGCGGTGTATTTCTGAAGGAGCTCGGTGTATGCTGTTGAAGGAGTGAGGTCATCATAAGCATGCTAGCCTGGCTGTGGATCGGCAGGAGCAGGTAGAGTGGGATTGTCTTCAAGAGGACTAGGAGGATACATAACCACGATCTCGTTGATTGTTTCTGTAAGCAGCATGTTCCCAAGAGTCTCCAAGTCCAAGAGCGGGGTCTCGGTCATTCTAGTGTAAGGGTCAGGATTGAAATGATCCATGCCATGCGTAATTATTGAGATCACGATGCCTAGGATTGGAGGGCTCTTAGGGTGAGTGAGGACATATTGAAACTGCTTGGCCAGCTAGGCTCTAAAGTGGAGCTTCTTATTGATTTTCACGCACCACAGAATGTGCACTTCCTTCTCATTTAGGGTCTAGAGCTTCTATGGCTACCAGAAAAATTAATGAAATAATTCTATAGGCACACCTGAGATGGGGCTCATGTATGTAAAAGTCATACGAGTCACCGAACTTCCAGGTGGTGACTCGAGGATCATTATTGCAGAGGTACAAATAGGTCTCGGCGGTGTTGAAATTAGAGGGAAGAGCATCACACATATCATTAGAGGGGCCAGTCACCTCTAAAGCATTATTGAAGTCATCGAGACTCTAACTCATAGTCCTCCCATGGAGATGAAACTTGATCACCCCCTCCTCTTGATAATTGGAGTAGTCCTGGTTGAACTAGAAATTCACGTAAAACTCCTAAATAAGCTCTTAGTAGGAGGCTAGACAGATAAAGAGTAGGGGTAGCCACGAGATCACAGTGAAGGCATTAATGACGGCTTGATTGATGCTGAGAGTAGTCATGGTCTCCTTGCAGGAAGACTTACAGGGCTTTGAGGACTGCCCCTTAAAATGGGCGTAGATGGTGCATGGAGCAGGATGATCGAAGGAGCTGTGGATCTTACTCTTCGCACCGAGAGTCAGGGTTTTCTCTTTCTTAGCCACTTTGGCCTTCTTCAAACTCTGGCTACTTTTGGTAACACTCCTGGTGAGCATCTTCCTCTTTACAGGGGGAGGAGGAGTATAATCGCTTCCCTCATCGGAGTCGATCTCGACAAGGTCACCTTAGGGTTTTGCCTTCCCCTGAGGTGTCTTTGCCTTTTTTATTGGAGTCTCACTAGACTTCTCATTATCAGTAGTGGTAGAGAAGACGGCAGAGATACGATTGACGGTGGGAGGAGTCTCGTCGGGGGTAGCAGTGGTGCTGTAAGAGGTGGCGAGAGTAGGAACGCCATGGCCTTGCTTCGCCGTGGTCTTTTAGAGAGTGACCACAGCAGCGATAGTAAAAACGGTGGTAGCAGGTGCTACGGTGGTGGTGGTGGTGGTAGTAGTAATTTTAGAAGTAACGGGAGTGGGGTCTGCTATGGTGGCGATGGTAGTGGTAACAGTGGATAAGGTGGCCATTGCCGGAATAACGACGGGGGGAGTGGTGGTGATAATAGTGGTGGTAGTGGTGAAAGGAGTGGTATCAATGGTGATGCTATCGATCAAGACTTCGGTGGTCATTGGGGAGATGGTGACGATGTTGTCTTTGTTGGAAGCCATTGCGGTGTTTGAGTGGTGGTTTAAAAAGGAAAATTCACCAGAGAAGAAGTTTGCTTAAGAGGGAGCTTGAGAGTTTGAAAGCAAGTGTGACTATTGGGAGTAAGGAGAGAGGTTTAAATAGTGAATTATGGCGTGCAAGGGGTTAGGTCATATGGTAATAATGAGAGTAGTAGCAATCATGGCCTCGATTTAGCACAAACCATCATAAACCTCGATGATATTCGCATGACTTGCATGTCATCCACTGTGCATGTATCGGGGTGAGTGAGCCAATTCACATCCCTTGTCCTCTCAGTCACGTCTCCTGGCATATGATGCTTTGGCTCCTAGAGAATGTACAGAGACCTATATCTGTAATAAATAACATAGAGAGATCAGCCCTTGTCTAAACATAAATAAAACTAACTAGATAAAGAGTTAAAAATGCTTGGGTTGCCTCCCAAGAGCACTTTGTTTAACGTCGTTGAGCTCGACGCACCATACCAAGATCACGGTGTGGTGGCAGTAGTCTCTGTGAGAGTGATCTCCTTAGAGTGAGCTTGGAATCCTTTATAGTAGCACTTGAGGCGATGCCCATTGACTTTTAGAACTTTTCCTATCGCGATGCTATGTATAATGATTGCTCCATGTGGGAACACTTTGGTCAAGACATAAGGTCCAGCTCACCAAGACCTCAACTTTCCAAGAAATAGTCTAAGACGAGATTGGAACAGAAGGACTCTCTGCCCCACTTTAAAGACTTTTATGGAAGCAAAAAGGTCATGGTGAAGCTTAGCGGTCTCTTTGTAGGCCTTGCTCCTTTCATAAAAATCATTACGAATCTCCTCAAGTTCATGTAGTTCCTATTGGTATTTTAGTGTAATTGGATCAACTAGTTGACCAATGTGATTGTAATATTTCATCGATCAAGTTAGGAGAGTGTGGAGTGCATGCTTGTTTGAGTTCTATTACGATACTTAGCTTACGAGGGTCCGGGAGCTACCTTTTGCGACACTTCTGTTATGAACTGTTGCAGCTACTCGAATGGACATGAGTTTTAGCAACGCTTTATCTTTGAAGTGTTGCAACTGCTCATTTCAGGTTTATAAAAACCTAGCACTGGCAACACTTACAGGAAGTTTTTTGCAACGCTTATGGCTAGTTCAATTTTTCTTCACAACGAATAGTCATTCTAAGTTCTTGATTTTTTCTCTGATTTTATCCGATTGAAAAATTTGGGAGAACAACCAAATTAGTTTCAATCTAAAAGTGTCATCACGACTTCAGAAATTATCTAAGTTATTTTCAGGAATTCCCCAACAAAGATTGAAACTAATTCATTTTGAAGTCTGCTTAGTTTCAAAGATTGAAACTAAATTTTTTGAAAATGACCAACGAAGAATCTATTAAGAAAGTCATGGAAATCTATTGATATTCAAAATACCGGTGATTCAATCTCATGTTTTGCATACAAACGGTGTTATAATGGCATTCTTTGATCTCGAGCACCGAAAAGGTACACAATTCGATCCGTTCTTATTTGAATTACTTCTTTGATATCATAGTGAAGATTTTTGCTATGTTTTTCTGGGTTTTTTTACGAAAATTCTCTTTCTCCTTTTTCTAGAAATTGTAAAATTTTTGTTCGGAATGATTTTCCATGAATTTTTTTTGTCGAATTTACGGTTAAAGTATGTAAAATGGTGTAAAAATCGTGTTTTTGGAGCATTTTGGCCATGATTATATAATCTGATCAATAATTGAATGAAATTTCGTATTTTTTATGTTCAAAGTCGCATTTGAATCAATTCTTTTCGATCTCGGGTATTTTTACGTTGTCTTCACCGAAAAAGGTTGCATTTTCGCTTTATTTTGGGTAATGGCGAGTTTATGTTCGTTTTTAGTAAAAAGAACGAATCCATTAGACTCAGGATGTTAAAAAACCTTAGAAGGGGTATGTTCGAAGGCCGAAATCGTTTTTGGAATCATTTTTCTGCATTTTGCAAGGGAATCTGAGTCCGTTGTAGAATCCGTCAGAAAAAAAGTTGCGATGGTTCATTTGCGACAACTGTTTCTCTCGATGGTTTCTGAATACGATGGTTAGTTTGTTTATGAGGCATCCTGCATTCGTCAGAGATTCCGTCATAAAATGAAAAGTCACGACGGTTGGTTTTTGTGACAACTGTTTGCGACGATCATGATCTAAAGCAGTTCTGGTAATGCTTTGGTAAAATTAAGCGTCGTCAGAAACTTTTGTCCTAACCCAATTTTAATCGTCATCTATGTGACATTTATTTAACCTTTAGGGATTGACCGATAAATGGTTGACTACCATGTGTCAGTCAAAAGTCAAAGTTGACTGGTCAACATAATGCCACATGGCGCATTTCTAATGGCCCTATATGTGTTTTTGCAGTTTGAGGCCCTAAGTAACTTCTTTTTGCTCCGAAATTTTACCAACCCCACCATTTTCATATTTTTTGGATTTAATGATTATTTTTTCAGAATTTTTTAAAGTTCATAAAGGTGATTTTTTGATTTATTTTGTGTAAATTTATTCATGAAAATTATAGAATATAGTTTATGAATTTTATAAAAATTTCTAATATGTTAGAAATTATTTTTACACATTTTTTAATTTGTTGGTTAATGTGAAAAACCTTGTAATTCATGAGGAGAAAGTGTTATTTTAGTGAATTGGATGAGGAGATTTATATGAAATAACCTGAAGGGTTTGTTATGTTAGGTTGTGAAAATAAGGTATGTAAGCTAAAGAAATTGCTATATGTACTAAAACAATCACTAAAAGCATGGCATCAAAAGTTTGATGATGTGATTTTGTCTAATGATTTTGTTATAAACCAAGCGGACAAGTATGTATATAGCAAGTGTGTATGTCATGATTAGCACTGGGTCAAATATAGCTTATGTTGTAGGAAAGCTCAGTCGGTATACTAGTAGTCCTAGTTCGCATCATTGGCAAGCTTTAAGCTGAGTATTCAAGTACTTAAAAGGAACCAAGGATTATGGTTTGACTTATACAAGATTTCCTTCGATTTTTAAGGTTATTCAGATAAAAGTTATATTTCTTATGAAGAGTATAGTTCTTCCACAAGTGGATGGGTATTTCTTCTTGGGGGAGGTGCTATTTCTTAGGCATCATAGAAATAGACTTGTATGAGTGATTCGACAATGGAATCTGAGTTTGTAAAAACTAAGTGTAATTTAGCCGATCATCTAACCAAAGGGTTAAGATGAAATCTTGTGCATAAGTCGGCTTTGGGGATGTGAATAAATTCCATCTAAAATATCTCATGTTGAGATACCAAATTCCCATCTAATATGACGTTAGATGATGAATTCAATGAGGAAAGCTTAACATCTAGAGATTGTAACACACTAATTAAAAAATCCCAAGGTGTGTGTTAGGACCTGCAAGTAAAGGAGGTTGAAGTTTAACTTCTTAATATCTTTTTTGAAAAATTGCATATACAGGTGCAAGAGTAAAAGAGCTACCTATATGAGCATGAAGTTTAGCCGCTTTAAAAATCTTGGACTTGACTTTGATATGCTTATGAAGGATAGGGACACAAGGCTAGTAAAAGATAGTGTCAAGTAAGAACATGTTCGAATGTTGACTTATGTGTATATTACCTTCGAGTATTCAAGATGGATAACAAAGGTTCAATCCACAGTGAGACCTTTAGTTATTTAAATATTTGAAATGTGTAATATACTAAGATGAAATTCAATCGTCATGATATTTCATTCATGCATAAGTTTGTTATTTGATGTGATTTTGTTTAGTTAATCATGGATTACACTAAAATGGGGGAGGATTGTTGGTATTTTAGTATAATTGGATCAACTAGTTGACCAATTAGATCGTAATATTTCATTGAACAAGTTAGGAGAGTGCGGAGTGCACGCTTGTTTGAGTTCTATTACGATACTTAGCTTACTAGGGTCCGGGAGCTACCTCTCGCGAAAATTTTGTTATGAGCTGTTGCAGCTGCTCGAATGGACATGACTTTTAGCAACACTTTGTCTTTGAAGCGTTGCAACTGCTCATTTCAGGTTTATAAAACCTGCCATTGGCAACACTTACAGGAAGTTTTTTGCAATGCTTATGGCTGGTTCAATTTTTCTTCACAACGAATAATCATTCTAAGTTCTTGATTTTTCTCTGATTTTATCCGATTGAAAAAATTGGCAGAACCACCAAATTTGGTTAAATTTGAAAGTGTCATTAGGAATTCCCCAATAGCTGCAACCTCATCTACTCCTTAGCTGCATCGAGCCTGAAATTGGTCTCTTTGATGGCCCAATATGCCTTATGCTCGATCTCGATGGGTAAGTGGCACGCCTTCTCATAGACAACTCTATAAGGTGATATCCCAATGGGAGCTTTCCATGCTGTGCGAACTGCCCAAAAAGCTTTAAAGAGATGGAGACTCCAGTATTTCCTGTTGGTATTGACTGTCCTATCCAACATGAGCTTAACCTCTCTATTGCTCACTTTAGCTTGCCCATTTGTCTGTAGGTAGCATGTTTTGGAAGTCATATGCTTGACCCCCCATTTTTTCAGTAGCGCGAAGACTCTCTTGTTGCAAATATGTGTACCACAATCACTAATAAGTAGTCTTGGTGTCCTGTATCTGCAAATGATACTATCTTTGAGGAAGTAAGCTATGGTCTTTCCATTATCATTCCTAGTCGCCTTGGCTTCTATCCATTTGGAGACATAATCTACTGCAAGGAGGATGTATTTGAATCTATAAGAAGTAGGAAAAGGGCCCATGAAATCGATACCCCAGCCATCAAAGATCTCGAGGACCAAAATGGAAGTCATCGAGAGCTGATCTCGATGTCCAAGATTACCTATTCTTTGAAAGTTATCGCACGCCTTACAAAACATATAGGACTAAAAAAAAATATGGGGCCAATAAAATCCACACTCAAGGATGCGTTGCATTGTTCTCCTTGGCCCGCCTTACCTCCGCAAACCTCAGAATGACATACTTGCAAGAGTCTCATTATCTCTTCCCGTAAACACATCTCCTTAAAACTTAATCGTTCCCCTATCTCCATAGATAAGGGTTATCCTAAAATTACTTGTTGGCTTCCCTTTTCATCTTTTCCTTATCATTGCGCGTGAAATCCTCTAGAAATTTCCCGGTGGTAAGAAAGTTGACCAGATCTACGTACTATGGAGTCTCGATGATAGCAAAGAGACTCTCCCCCATAAATTCATCATGGATTTCTATTAGTTACTCTGAATTAGTCAGCCTACTGAGATGATCGACCTCCAGGTTTTTCATCCCCTTCTGATCTTTAGTCTCGATGTTAAACTCTTCAAGCAAAAGGATCCGCTGAATCAGTCTTAGTTTAGTATCCTTCTTGGTCATCATGTACCTTAAAGCAGCATGGTCTGAGTACACTATGACCTTAGAGCAGAGAAGGTAGGAACGAAACTTCTCTAATGCAAAAATGATAGCAAGGAGTTCCTTCTCAGTTATGGTGTAGTTTCGATGAGCTGCATCGAGAGTTTGGGAGGCATAGTAAATCACATGGGGTTCTCAGCCAACCCGTTGTCCCAATACTACTCCTACTACTTTATCTCTACCACCGCTCATGATCTTGAAAGGTTGGTCCCATTTTGGTGCTTAGATAATAGGTGTAGAGACCAACTTTTTCTTAATGGTGTCAAAGGCTTTCTTGCAAGGATCTCCAAACTCGAAGTTAGCGTCTTTCTGAAGTAATTTGTATAGGGGCTCTGCAATCTTTGAAAAGTTCTTGATGAACCTGCAATAAAAACTTGCATGCCCATGAAAAGACCTAACCTCCTTTATAGAAGTAGGGTAAGGTAAGGATTGAATAACATCAATTTTAGCTTTATCTACCTCAATACCCTTCTTAGATACAACATGACCCAATATCATACCTTATTCTACCATGAAGTGGCATTTCTGATAGCTAAGTACTAAGTCAGACTCGATATAGCATGTAAGGATCTTACCAAGGTTATTGAGACATATGTAAAAAGAATCACCGTACACTGTAAAATCATCCATGAAGACTTCAACGATGTTTTCCATGTAATCAGAAAAGATACTCACCATACACATCTGGAATGTAGAAGGAGCATTGTAGAGAGCGAAAGGCATTCATCTATAAGTAAAGGTGCCAAAGGGACACATAAATGTTGTCCTATCTTGGTTTTCTGGTGCCACCGGGATCTAATAGAAACCTAACATTCCATCAAAATAGCAGAAATAAGACTTGCTTGCTAGTCTCTCTAGCATTTGATAAATGAATGGCAGTGGGAAATGGTCCTTCTTAGTTACGGCGTTGAGCTTGCGATAGTCTATACTGACTCTTCATCCATTCTATATTCTAGTTGGGACTGCTTCTCCTACTTCATTTATTATCACCGAGATCCTTGTCTTCTTAGGAACAACTTGTACCGGGCTAACCCACCCACTGTCAGAGATGGGGTAAATGAGGTTAGCCTCCATGAGCTTGATCACCTCCTTCTTCACAACTTCCATCATAGGAAGATTAAGTCTCCGCTGCAGTTGGCGACAGGTCTTGGCATTCTCCTCTAGCTTGATCTTGTGCATGCAAGTGGTAGGACTAATCCCCTTGATATCAGCTATTGTTCATCTGTTAGTCCCTATAAGGGTCTAAATAAGGTCAGAGGGGACGTGAATGACCCTTTTTTGCGGAATTAAAATACTTTAAAAAGTCTTAGTGTAGTGTGTTTGATTATGTTTTGGATATGATCGATCCTAATGATGCAAATATGAATTATAATGCAAATAAATAAAGAGTAAGAAAATTAAGCACATAATTTTATCCTGGTTCAGCCCCTCCTACTCCAGTCCCCGGAGTTTCCTTCCTTCAAGCTTTTTCACTAGTGAATTTCTTTCCAACTGGCAGAAATTAAGCCTTACAATTTATGTCCGGATGGTAACCCCTTCCAGGTGTAGGATATACCACAAGAAGTACCAACTCCTAGCCGAGTCCTCTTGTCTTTAGCAGGAAGTACCACTTAGAATTCTACCCAAACCTAAGCTGAGTCCTACAGGGAGATTCCACTCAAAGAACCAACTTCAAGCTATATCCCAATCTCACTACTCACCCAAGTATAAGATTTTTATACTTTATTTCTCAAAGGTTTTGGTTCTGGAGTTCCTCAAGTTTATAACTTACTTGGGAATCCTTACATACAGATTTAGAGTTGTTTGATTCTTAGAGGGATTAAATAACTGATTGCTTTAGCGAATTCTCTTGTGTATTCTTTCTCAAAACAACCAGCACCTTCTCAACTTGTGAAGTTTCCTTTTATAGGCTTCTGTTATAAATGTAGCCGTTGTGAGTTGCTGAAATTGAATTTAAACTTCATCGTTGATAAGGTAAAATATGGGGCCTCCAGAACCGTTGATCAATCCATTAGACTCAGATTTTGACCCGTTTGAATACTTGGGATTAGGGCTGAAAAGTTGTCAATGATCGTTTTCCTTGGATTTTAGTGTTTTACCAACTTTTATACTAGAGGACCAAAATCATGATCTTCACGCGCCATTTATAGTGTTTCTGTCCTTTTCTAAAAAGTGTTAGCTGTCATTTTTGTCTTTTTATAAGGGGAAATGATCTTTGACTTTTCTGACCAAATAGCTGGAGGGAATGTAATTTTTGAATTATTCCCTTTGTCTAGATATTTAAGTCTTCCGGATGTCTTCAGGCTTAATATCTTCGAATATGTCTTCTTTCAAATGCTAATATAATCGGTTCTTTTGGTTGCTGATTTTAAGCGGTTTAAAGTTTGTTTCCTTTCCAAACTTTAACCGATGCTTCTATTATGTGCTTAGGTACTTATGATCTTCAATGGATGTCCTTATGTCTTGATTTTGACTAGAAGCTTCCATTTGGATTTAGGAGATTACATGTTTAAGTTCTTACAAGTTTTTATTTTCTTCAAACTTGATCTGGATAGTTTCTTGACTGTTCTTTCGGATCATTGTTTCCCAACAATTTCCCTCATTTGATGGAAACAAAAACTAAGCACATGAAAAGGGGTTTTATGAGCTAAGTATGATTCTTGATACTTAGTCATTTATATGATTTACTCCCCCATAATCTAAGCATCCTAGCTTCCCCAATATTTTTGAATTCTAGCTTCTAAGTTTTTAAAGTACAATTACAAATTGTACTTAGAAGCAATTTTGAGTATAAGTTTTTTACTATATATACTTCTATTGTTAACAATAGTTAACCTCATGAAGTTCTGAATTACAATTATAGAAATATATAAGTGAAAATAGAACTAGCTACTACAGTTTTTTACATTTGACAAAAATAGCTATTCCAAGGATGATTTCATCATTTGCTTGCACTTTTGGTTGACTTCCCCTCTTTCCCTTTTCCTTTGCTTCCTTTGCTCTTATCTTTTAGATGACTCCCCATCTTTCCCTTTTCCTTTGCTCTTCTCCCCCCTTTTGGTTTGCATCAGATTGAGGGTCAATAATCATATAAGATTTTCCATCCTAGCTCTTTTGCCAAGCTTCTGAGTAGATAGAATAGTCCACATTATCCTATAGGCACTTTTCAATGATGGCATCAATTATTGCCAGAAGAAGATGGAGAGTCCTTAGAGAATTCTGAAGCTTCTTATAGGATTTGGTCATAGAAGGGAACATATTCAAGGCATGATCTTGGTCTTCCTTATCAAAATATGGAAACATGCACTTGAGGAGAGTCAGACCACACTTATACCTAAAGAAACTAGTATTGCCTATATGCTTGACTAAATCGTTGACCACTGATATGAGAAGACTGTCCAGAGCAGAAGATAAGGATCCAGAGGAGGAGATGGATAGATTAGCCATACCTGACTTTAAAGCATCAATATCCTGGCAAATACCTCTCCGGACATTGTGGATACTTATGTTGAGTATAGTAAGATCCTTGTGAAAAGCCTCTTGAAGATTTTTTATTAATTCATTAGCTCCAGATATATGGCTGCCACAGTCATCACTGATTTAATCCACTTGCTTCTCTAGTAATTCGGGGAGACCATCATCAAGAAAATTTGTGAGCATTTCTTGTGTAGCTTGATGCTCCTCATTAAGCAAGGTAAGTCTAGAGGTAATTTCTTTCCCTCCTTCTATAACTGCTCTAGGAATGAATTTTTCCAAGATTTCAAAATTCCGGTCCATATATTCTTTGAGCTCATTGGTTGTCTCTATGGAGGAGGAGGTGATTTTTTCCAATAAGGTAGCATAGTTGTTATCGCCACCTGTAAGTGCTTGATCTGCAGAGCAATTTTCTCCTGTAAGACCCGTACTTATTTGTTCTAGTATCAGAGTGATTTTAGATAATGAGGCTTCTGCAATTTGCTCTGTTGAGGGATACCCTTGCACTTTTCTTTTAATATTTTGCACCAAGCTTTTGATTTCTCCTAACTCAGACTTCAAATTTGGAGCTAATGATTTGTCATTAATGATGCTCTCCACGGATTTGAGTTAAGAGCAGATGCTTTGAAGGTCCTCTTAATATAGCTCTCCTTATGCCTCTCAACCGCCACCTCTTAAATCATCTTAAGTACAGTGGTTAGCTTGTAAGCTCTTGCAGGATTATACTTGGGAGTTAGCTATTTGGGGGTTTGCTTAGAGGAGGATGTTTCCTCAATACTGCTTTCAGAATTCTCAGATTTGGATGACTTTTCCTCACTTGTTTCAGCAGATTTTTCTTTGTCTTCTTTTTCTTCTTCCTTATCCTCTTCCAACCATTCCTCCTGCCTAGGCTCGTCCTTAGAGTCCACTTTAGAAGTGTGCCCTTTGGAACTCAGACTAGCTCCCTCCTCCAAAACTTTGTGTTCCAGATTAGACTAGTTATCCTTGGATGCAGTTTAAGAGTCTGCACCCAAGTTATCTTCTTTATCAATGACAATACCAGCCGAAATTACAGTAGGGATAGATGGAAGAATGATTACCTGATTATTTAATTAAGGTTCTATATTTTCTTCTTCAATCTGCTCTGAAATCCCAACATCTAGAAGACTAGAACTGTCCTCAGTCTCCTCTCCTAATGACTGAATAGGACTTATAACCACAATCATTTCATTATCCAGAATGGTGGAATTGTCCTTACCATCCCCTCCTTTTACCTTTTCAGGACTTTCAATCTCCACTATTTTAGGTTCACACTCAATAAGTTCTTCGGAAGAGGCCATGATCTGGCTTGAAAGTTGAATAAATCCTCATCCTGATAATTGGCTTCTTTGAGAAGTGCCAGATCCTTTAAAGCTAAGAGGATAGGTGGGCTATTAGTGGCTGTTGCTCTGGATAAGCCTTCGGGTCCTTCCTTGGTCATTAGATTTATCTTTTGATTATCCCGGAATGCTGACATCATTTCAGCAAATTGAGGATCTTTCGGGAAGATATTATCCTGAGGAATTGGCTTATCAGTGAACACTACCAGCTCCTTTCCCTTTCTTAGGTCAACTGGGGTGGCTACTTTTAGAGATGGTATTCTGAATGTTATTATGGCAGTGGGCTTATTGAATTTAAGCTTTGCTTTCTCTGCCTTTAAGGCTCCTCGGAAGGTTAATCCCCTCTCCCAGAGTTGCCTTTTGGGTGCTGGTTCCCCATCTCTGGTATCCTCATTATCAGATCCATTTCCCTTAGCCAAGATATCTTCTATACTCCTTTTCTGCCCCTTATTATAACCTTCCCTGATTATAGCAGTAGCTACTGCAATGTTTTCTCTTACTTCTAGTTTACAGACTGGCTTTTTCATTTTATCAGCAATTTTAATGAGCCTTCCCCTTTTCTTTGGCTTCTCAAGAGTAGTCTGCATTAATTGAGTGAGAGGTATTGTATCCTCATCCTCTTCTTCCACCAGAGGCTTGGTGTTTATCTTCCTTTGATCCTTGGGCTTTGTAGTTCTGGCCCTTTTAGCTTCTAGAGTAATTTCAACTCCGGCCTTCATGCCTTTTCTCTTTTCCTTTCTTTTTTCCCTCTACCTGATTGCTTTTGCCTCATCCCATTTCTCATTAAATTCAAGCTTTAAAAAATTCTTCTTCAAGATGGCTTTTCCTTCAATAAGTTCTTCTCCGGTGAAGTCCACTTGATTCTGAGTTAAGAATGTTGATGCTTCTTTAGGTAGTGGATTAGCAGAACAAGCATGTTAAATTCTCTGCTTTTGAACCAGTGTTGAATGATACAATGCTGGAATGAAGAGGCAGTATTAAGAGATCCCCTCCGAATTAGAATTAATCTAGCCATCACAAAATGGAGAGTTCTGGGAGTTTGAGGCCAGTGAGTGGCTATTTTATCTCCAAAAAATCTTTCAAGAAGCCATATCTATGGATCATATTTAACTTTAAGCTCATCCCCATCTTTTGTCAGTATAACTCCTCTATTTTTCATCTCATAGTGGGTGACAAGGAATTCTGGAGTGATTGTGATCTCCTTCGCTTTTACTGTGGTTGTTAGGGCATCGTAGTATTTGTGGATTTTGAGGTTTTTGTAGAATTCTTTTACCAAAGTGAGGTAAGTTAGGTTTTTCATCAGGAGAAAGATCCCTAGATGTTGGTCTTTTAAGAGGAGTTGCATGTAGGGTTCTGTGGTGAAGAGATACTCATCGTCTAGATAATCTGATGGAGGTATAGAGTCTGAGTCTTTGAGATACAGTGGAGTGAAATCTTAATTTTTAAGTGAATCTACAGGAGGTAGGTGTTTTAGTAAGACAACAGCTTGATCTTTGGTTCTTGCCATTATTGTAGATTTAAAGAATTGGATTTAGGAATTTTAGGGTTTTGAGATTTAAAATTTGCAGAGAAATAGTAGGCAATTACTTGTGTGAAGAAGAAGAGGGATTTTTTGAGGGGGTTTTTATAGAATTCTCAAAGTTAGGGTAAAATTATAATCCGAACACCGTTAACATTGGACTGAATTGATAATGTGGCAGGTAAAATTGATGAGAGAGGTAAATGTCATTTAGCCGGAGAATTGGAACAGTTTATTTTCCAAAATAACTGTTTCTTTTACAGCGCATGGTATGCCCAATAAACGTTTGAAATTTAAAACGTGTACAGTTATTTTTCAGTGCTTTTACTGCCATTTGTCCTTTCTATATGCTGAGATGGCAGTCTTTGTTCCAGATCCAGAGTTAATTTTACTACTTTTCTTCCTGACTCCTTGACTTATAAAAGTTCAAATTAAAACATGATTGTCTTCCAGATTCTTCTTCAAATTGGGTTGGATATTCCAATTGACTCCCTTAGCTTGTTGAATTGATCTTTACTTAATGGTTTAGTAAAGATATATGCTATTTGGTCATTGGTTGGAATGTAAGCCAATGCAACATCCTCCTTTATCACATGATCTCGGATAAAATGATGCCTGATGTTTACATGCTTCATCCTACTATGGAGCACTGAATTCTTTGACACATCAATGGTACTTTTTTTTGTCACACATGACTTCAACACATTCGGATTGAACTCCATAATCCTCTAACTGTTGCTTGATCCATAGGAGTTAATCTACACAACTTCCTACTACCACGTATTCTTCTTATGTGGTTGATAAAGCAACTAAAGTCTACTTCTTATTATACCATGATACCAAGCGATCTCCAAGAAAGTGACAGCCTCCAAATGTACACTTCCTCTCAAGAGTGTCTTTGCCATAATCTACATCAGTGAAGCCTTGAAGTGTGAAATTCCCATTACTAGGATACCATAATCCAACTTCAGTGATTCCTATGAGATATCTAAGGATTCTCTTTACTGCTTTGAGATGTGAATCCTTAGGATTGGATTGGTATCTTGCACAATAAAAACAATATAATGTATGTTAGGTCTGCTAGCTGTCAAGTACAATAGTGATAAATCATTCCTCTATAAAGCTTCTGATCTACTTCTTGTCCTTCACAATCCTTTGATAGGACTATATCTGATCCCAAGGGAGTGGACATTCGCTTGCTTTTGTCCATTTCAAACTTCTTCAGAGGTTCCTTGGTATATTTGGATTGATTAATGAAAATCCTATCCGGACTCTACTTGATTTGTAGACCAAGGAAGAAATTATGTTCTCCCATCATTGACATCTCAAACTCCTTTTACATTTGAGTGCTAAATTCTTCACACATCTTTTCATTTGTTGCTCCAAAGTTGATGTCATCAATATAAATTTGGACTAGAATCACACAATCCTTCTTCTTCTTGATGAAAAGAGTTGTATAAAGCCTACCTCGGATGTACCCCTTGGATATGAGAAATGTAGTGAGTCTCTCATACCAAGCTCTTGGTGCTTGCTTCAATCCATAAAGGGATTTTTTTAGCTTGTATACATGATCCGGATGCTTTGAGTCTTCAAACCCAGGTGGCTATTTGACATAGAATTCTTCTTGAATGAATCCACTTAAGAATGCACTTTTGACATCCATTTGGAATAATATAAATCCCATGAATGATGCAAAAGCACATAGAATCTGGATTACCTCCAATCTTGCTACAGGAGGAACGGTTTCTTTAAAGTCAATGTCTTCCTACTAATTATAGCCTTGGGCAACCAATCTTACCTTGTTTCTTACCACCACTCTGGATTCATCTAGCTTGTTCCAGAATACCCACTTGGTACCAATGATTGACTTTCCCTTTGGTGGTGCCAGTGGATCCTACACATCATTCCTGGTGAATTAATCTAGTTCTTCTTGCATAGCCATCATCCAGCTTTCATATCCTTTTATATCTTGAAATTTCTATGGTTTAATGCGAGAGACAAAAGCAACATGGCTCATCTTACGGTTAAGTTGTCCTTTAGTTCTAACTAGATTTTGGACATCATCCAAAATGGCTTCTATAAGATAATTTCTGTGAGTCTGGATTTCTCTTTGAAGATCTGCATGCTAGTCTGGAGCTTATACTTCAACTGTCTCAACCCCTTCTTCTTAATTATCCATGAAATTTATCTCACGATTGATAGGATAATCCTATGGAACTTCTGAGTTGAGAGTAGTTCCTTCATCTTCTTCCTTATACTTCTTGATCTAGAAGGAATCTAGAATCTGCACTAGTTCTTTTTCTCTAGTGTTTTTAGCTTCCGGAGTTAAATCTTCCGGATTTGAACTTCTTCTTCCTACATGGTTAGTCTCATTGAAATCTATATGTATTGACTCTACCACAGTTTGGGTTCGTTTGTTATAGACTCTGTAAGCTTTGCTATGTGTTGAGTATCCAAGAAAAATTGCTTCATCAGACTTAGGATCAAATTTTCCTAATTGCTCTCTATCATTCAGGATGCAGCATTTACATCCAAAGGCTTTGAAATACCCAATTTTGGGTTTCCTTCCCTTCCAAATTTCATATGAGGTATTTTCTAAAGTCTTTCTAATGAGAGCTATATTTATAATGTTGCATGCTGTGTTTATGGCCTCACCCCAAAAATATCTGGGCAGATTGTTCTCACTTAACATTATCTGGGCCATTTCAACTAAGGTTCTATTTTTCCTTTCAACAACCCCATTTTATTGAGGTGTATGAGGAACAAAACAGTTATGCTAGATGCCCTTGGAGTCACAAAATTCAGCACAATGGTTATTTTTTTAACTCACCTACATTATCACTTCGGGTGCGTTCAACACTTATGCCCAGTTCTACTTCTATTCGGATGAATATTTTTGAAAAATGGTCAAAGGCTTCATCTTTGCTAGCTTGCAAAGCAACCCAGGTATAGCGAGAATAACCATCCACAATGACCATGGCGTATTCTCTTCTACCTAAACGCAATGTTTTGATTGGACCAAAGAGATCAATATGCAAGAGTTCAAGCACTCTCTTGTAATGTATGTATGAGATGGAAGGGAAGCTTTTCTTATGTTGTTTACCTAAATGACATGCAGTGCATATGTGATCCTTATAAAAAGCTACCTTAGGCAAACCCACAACATGTTCCGTTTTGGGTAATTTGGATAGGAGGTTCATGCTTACATGTCCTAACCTCCGGTGCCATAGCCATGATTCTTCCTCTTTAGACACCAAGCATATATTCTTTTTCTCATTTTTAATTTTAACACAATAAACATTATTTACTCTAGGTGCATAAAGAATGAGTTAATTTGACTTATTATTATAGATTGAGCATCCTCGGGAGTCAAAGGTAACTTTTCTTCCTTTATTACAGAGTTGTTCTACACTATATTGGAAACAATGATCCGAAACAATAAATAATCTGGTTCAGGTTTGAAGAAAACAAAATACCTAAGTATAAAAAGACCTAAGACATTGCATCCGGACATATATCCAAGACATTCAAAGCCCAAGACAAGTGAAGACAAGTAGCTAAGCATAAATGGAAACATCCGGTTAAAGTTTGGAAAGGAAACAAACTTTGAACCGCCCAAAACAACATCGAGAAGAACTGATTGCACAAACATCTAGAAGAAGACACATCTAGAGATATTAAATCTGAAGACATCCGGAAGACTTACATATCAAGACAAACATAATTGTTCAAAAATTCCATTCCCTCCATTATTTTGGTCTATGAAGTCAAAGATCCTTTTCCCATAAGCAAGACAAAAGAAGATAGCTAGCACTTTTCAAAAAAGGACAGAAGGACTGACAACGAACGGGAAAAAGGTAACAACCTTTTTCACCTAGACCAATAAAAAGGCGCGTGGAGCTCACACCAAAAAGCCACTGGCATAAAAGTTGGCAAGATACTAAAATACAAGAAAACGATCACTGATAACTTTTCAGCCTTAATCCCAAGGATTCAAACGGGTCAAAATCTGTATCTAACAGATTGATCAACGGCTCCAGAAGTGCCACATATTACTTGATAAACGGTGAAGGTTAAATACAAGTTCAACAACCCACAATGGCTACATTTATGATGGAAGCCTATAAAAGGGAAGCTTCACAAGTTGAGAAGGTGCTAGTTGATTTCAAGAACGCATATACAAGAGAATTCTCTAGAAAGCAATCAGTTTACAAATCCCTCATAGAACCATCCATTTAAAATCTGCTGTAAGGATTCCTAAGTGAAATTATAAACTTGAGGAAGTCCCAAGCCAAAAACCTTTGAGAAAGAAAAGTGTAAAGATCTCATACTTGGGTGAGTAGTTAGATTAGGATATAGCTTGAAGTAGGTGCTTTGAGTGGGATCTCCCTGTAGGACTCAACCTAGATTTGGGTAGAAATTTGAGTAGTATATCCTACTAAAGATAAAGAGACTCAGCTAGGAATTGGGATTTCTAGTGGTATATCCTACATCTAGAAGGGGGTACCATCTAGAGACAAGTTGTAAGGCTTGATTCGTGCTAGTTAGGAAGGAATCCACTAGTGGAAAAGCTCGGAGGAAGGAAACTCCGGGGACTAGAGTAGGCGGGGCAGAACCAAGATAAAATACTTGTGTTTGAATTTCTAACTCTATATTTATCTGCATTATTATTGTCATAACTGCATCATCCGAATCCATCGCCTGGATCATATCAAACACGCTACACAAAGGCTTTTTAAAGTCTATTTATTCCATGAAAAAGGGTCATTCACCCCCCCCTCTGACCTTATTTAGACCTTCATAGGGACCAACAAGTGGTATTAGAGCGAGTGCCCAAACTAAAGATCTAACAATCTTGACCTATAGGTCTATATATTTTGATTCAAGAATCAAAATGAGTTTTCAAACTCATAGCTCCTTCTAGAGGGTATGTCTATTACCCATCCTCCACTCTTCACCGGTGAACACTACACATTCTAGAAAAATCAGATGAAGAATTTCATTCAGGCTCAAAGCATGATGGCATGGATGGCCATTAAAGATGGTCCATATGAGCCTACTCATGAGGTAGATGGTTTAACCACCCACAAGCCCTCGAGCTAATGGGATGAGAATGATTATAAAAGATTGCAAGAAAATGTAAATGCTATTATATGCTTCATTGTACTCTTAGTGCAGCTAAATTCAGCTAGATATCAGGATGTGAAACTGCACAAGAAATATGGTAGAAGCTAGAAGTGACCTATGAAGGAACAAACAAGGTCAAAGAAGCCAAAATTTACCTACTACAATAGAAGCTTGAATCCTTCAAGATGGAGCCCAAAGAATCCATCAGCAGTGTGAATACTACATACACCAATCTAGTAAATGAACTGAAGAGGCTAGGGAAGGAAATCTCAGAAGTTGACATGTTTAAGAAAATTCTCCAGAGTCTCACCAAGGAATGGGACAACAAGATGACTGCCAATAAAAAAAGGACGGAAGAAAAGAAGAAGGCCATTGCACCTAAGGCAGACTCTGCCGGATCAGCCTCTTCTAGATTAGAAAAGCAGCCAAAAGAATCAAAGTACAGTGAAGAAGATAAGGCTATGCTAGCCAAGTACTTTGAAAAATTCCTAAAGAAAAGGATAGAAGGAGATCTAGAAGATTTAAATCACGAAGGCCTAAGGAAGGCACATCGAGAAGGGATAAACCAAGAAAGGCTCCAGAAGAAAAGAAAGATCCAGAAAAGAATGCTGCCTGCTTTGAATTCAGGGAAAAAGGACACTTTAGAACCAAATACCCCAAGCTGAGGAAGGAAAAGAAGTATAAGAAGAAAGCTATGGTGGCCACATGGAGTAATAGTGAAGAAAGTAGCAGTTCATCTTCAACAGAAGAAGAAGAGACTACTCACTGTGCATAAGTGGCAGACAGATCCGGAAGTAGAACAATCCAGAAGGAAGTCATGCAAGTAAGACACTGAGCCAATTGGGGACTCAGAATCAGAATCAGTAAATACTGAGGTAAACTCTCATTCTAATTCTGTTTCTAACATTGATCTTGCTAGAGCTTTAAAGGTGGTGATCCACAATGTGAAAAAGAACACCAAAGCCATAAAATCCACACAATGACAAATTCTAGAATTGGCTGAAGATGCTGAAGCAATGTCACAAGACATCAACTTGATAAGAACCACAAAGCATGTGGTGGAAGAAAACTTTCTGAGAAGTCAAGTTTAGATCTTAAGTGCAAACTTGACAGTGTTAGATAGGGAGCTAACTCTAATGAAGGAAGCATCCGGAAGGAAATCAAGACCTTCGCAACCAAGAAGGAATACAAGGCAAGTTGCCAAGAAAAATCCAAAGCCCTCTAACCAAAAGGGGAAGGAAGTTAGTAGGAAAACTCAAGCTCAAAGATATACTGCTGTACAAAAAGGAAAGGCTAAAGTAGTCTACAATCACCAACCTATCAAATAAAGAAGAAATTATGCAGTAGAAGTTGCACCCCTAACCAGCTTTCTGATATACACCAGATCAACAATAAGTGTGCAAGAAGTTGGATATAAAGGGAACTATGAGAAGGATTATCTTGAGAAGATCGAGAAGAAGCAAGAGCACAATAGACCTATTTCAGGGTGCAGGTTTTGTAGGAAAAACAACCATGTTACCAAATTATGTAGATTAAAAAATGGTTATTATGATATTTATCCGTGGCCTGAAATGGTTGATAACCCGAGAGGACCCAAATATGATTGGGTACCTAAACCCACTTGATCTATTTTGCAGGTATGCCTCAGATCCATAGAAGATTAACATATATGGTACATTGATAGTAGATGCTCAATGCACATGATAGGTGATGAGAAGGCCTTCATCACTTTAATCCAGAAGAGAGGAGGCAAAGTAAGCTTTGGAGACAATCAAAAGGGATAGATCATTGGGCAAGGAACCATTGGATCTGAAATACAAATAGAAGATGTATCTCTAGTTGATGGACCGAAATTCAACCTACTCAGTGTAGCACAACTCTGTGATAAAGGAAGAAAAGTCACCTTTGACTCCGGAGGATGCTCAATCTATGATAGTAAGACTAATTTACTCATTATTTATGCATCTAAAGTAAATAATGTTTATTGTGTTAACATTAAAAATGACAAAAAGAATATATGCTTGGTGTCTAAAGAAGAAGAATTATGGCTATGGCACCGGAGGTTGGGACATGTTAGCATGAACCTCCTATCCAAACTAGCCAAAAAGGAATTGGTAGTGGGTTTGCCTAAGGTTGCTTTTGATAAGGATCATCTATGCACTACATGTCAATTAGGTAAACAGCATAAGAAAAGTTTCCCTTCCATCTCCTACAATCCTTCCAAAAGAGTACTTAAGCTCTTGCATATAGATCTCTTTGGTCCAATCAAACCATTAAGTTTAGGTAGAAGAGAATACACCATGGTCATTGTGGATGATTATTCTCACTATACCTGGGTTGTCTTACTTGCAAGCAAATATGAAGCCTTTGACCAATTCTCAAAAAATTCATCTGGATAGAGGTAGAACAGGATATAAGTATTGTACACATCCGGAGTGATGATGGTGGTGAGTTCAAAAACAAGCACTTTGCTGAATTTTGTGACTCCAAGGGCATTGAACATAACTTCTCTGCCCCTCATTCTTCTCAAAAAAATGGGATCGTTGAGAGAAAAAATAGGACTAAAGTTGAGATGGCTAGAACAATGCTTAGTGAGAATTGTTTGCCAAAATATTTTTAGGGTGAGGCCGTAAACACAACATGTTAAATTTTGAATAGAGCTCTCATTAGAAAGACAATACAAAAGACCCCTTATGAAATCTAGAAGGGAAGGAAACCCAAGATTGGGTATTTCAAAGAATTTGGATGTAAGTGCCACATCCTAAATGATAGAGAACAACTAGGAAAATTTGATCCTAAATCTGATGAAGCGATTTTCGTTGGCTGCTCAACACATAGTAAAGCTTACTAGAATATATAACAAACGAACTCAAACTAACGAAGAGTCTATACATATAGATTTTGATGAGACTAACCATGTAGGCAAAAGAAGTTCCACTCCGGAAGATCCAATTCCGGAAGCTGAAAACTTTGGAAAAGAGAAGGAAGCCAAAATTCCTAATTTTTTCCAAATCAAGAAGTACAAAGAAGAAGATGAAGGAATATATTTCGATCCAGAAGTACCACAAGTTGATCTCAATCCACATGAGATAAACTTCAATGATGGTCAAGAAGAGGAAGCTGAGGCAGAGATGAAACAAGTTTCGCTCCAACATGAAGATCTACCAAGGGAAGTCCAGACTCGCACAGATCATCCAATAGAAGCAATTTTGGGCAATGTCCAAAATCCAGTAAGGACTAGAGGTTAACTTAACCAGATGATGAGCAATGCTGCTTTTATCTCGCTTATTCAGCCAAAGAAATTTTAAGAAGTTGAAGGAGATGAAAGCTGGATGAAGGCCATGCAAGAAGAATTAAATCAATTCACCAGGAATGATGTATGGGATCTAGTGGCACCTCCAAAAGGAAAGTCAATCATTGGCACCAAATGTTTATTCCAAAAAAAAGCTGGATGAATCCGGAGTAGTGGTAAGAAATAAGGGAATATTGGTTGCCCAAGGCTACAATCAACATGAAGGGATTGACTTTGAAGAAATATTTTCCCCTGTAGTAAGATTGGAAGCAATCCGAATTCTATATGCTTTTGCATCATTCATAGGATTCACACTAATCCAAATGGATGTCAAAAGTGCATTCCTTAATGGAGTTATCTAAGAAGAAGTATATGTGAAGCAGTCACCTGGATTTCAAGACCCAAAGCATTTGGATTATGTATACAAGCTGAACAAAGCCCTCTATGGATTAAAGCAAGCACTTAGAGCTTGGTATGAGAGACTTACTACTTTTCTCATATCTAAGGGATATATCCGGGGCAAGGCAGATACAACTCTTTTCATCAAGAAAAAGAAGGATGATATCATTCTAGTCCAAATTTATATGGATGATATTATCTTTGGTGCAACAGATGAAAAGATGTGTGAAGAATTCAACTCTCAAATGTAGAAGGGGTTTCAGATGTCCATGATGGGAGAACTTAATTTCTTCCTTGGGTTGCAGATTAAGAAGAGTCTGGATGGAATTTTCATCAATCAATCCAAGTACACCAAGGAGATTCTCAAGAAGTTTGGAATGGACAAAAGCAAGCCAATGTCCACTCTAATGGGTTCAGATACAGTCCTATCCAAGGATTGTGAACGAGAAGAGGTTGATCAGAAGATATACAGAGGAATGATTAGATCGCTTCTATACTTGACAACTAGCAGACCTGACATACACTATATAGTTTGCTACTGTGCAAGATATCAAGCCAATCCTAAGGATTCACATCTAAAGGCAGTGAAAAGAATCCTTAGATACCTCTTAGGAACCACTGAAGTTGGGTTATGGTATCCTAGTAATAGAGAATTCACACTCCAAGGCTTCACTGATGTAGATTATGGCAGAGATACTCTTGAGAGAAAGAGTACTTCTGGAGGTTGTCATTTCCTTAGGGATTGCTTAGTATCATGGTACAATAAGAAGAAAACTTCAGTTGCCTTATCAACCACTGAAGTAGAATATATGGCAACTGGAAGTTGTGTAGCTTAACTCCTTTGGATTAAGCAACAACTAGAAGATTATGGAGATCAATCTGGATGTGTGGATGTAATATGTGATAACAAAAGTTCCATTGATGTGTCAAAGAATCCAGTACTCCACAGTAGGATGAAACATGTTAACAGAAGGCATCATTTCATCTGGGATCATGTTATAAAGAAGGATGTTGCATTGGTGTACATTCCAACCAATGAAAAAAGAGCAGATATTTTTACTAAGTCATTGAGTAAAGATCAATTGTCCATTATTTTGATGGGGCTAAAGATTCACCATTCTTTGGCTTTAGATTATAATGGACTAAAGCTATCTGAGCTTCTTTTATTGTAAAGTCACGGATAGCCGTTGCAATTCCACTTTAGGGTCAATTGGAAATAACTACTTTGTAATTACAGAGGTAAGGTTGCGTACACCTGACCCCCCCTTACCCCACTTGTGCGGGAGCCTTAAAGGCATTGGGGTAATGTTGTTGTTATTGTTGTTGTTGTATTGAGTAAAGATCAATTTGGCAAGCTAAGACAGTCAATCGGAATGTCTAATCCAATTTGAAGAAAATCCGGAAGACTGTACAAAGTTAACTTGGATTTTTAGCAAGACAAAGAATCCCGAAGAGAAAGAGAAATGAAGTTAACTATGCTCTGGAGGGAATATTGCCACATCAGCAGACAAGAATGATATATGGCAGTAAAAGCGCGAAAAAGTAACTGTTCCTTTTTTAATTTCAAAAGTCTATTGGGTGTTACACGCGCGGTAAATTCAATAGCTATTTTTAAGAATAAACCTTTCCCATTCTCCAGTTAAATGAAATTTACCTCTCCCCTAAAATCTAACCTGCCATGTTATCAATCCAGCCAAAGTTAAAGGCGCTAGGATTACCAAAATACCCTCACTTTGGAAATCCTATAAATACCTTCAAAATTCCTATCTTCTTCACGCGAGCAACAATTATCTACTGTTACCCTGCAATTTTTAAAACTCAAACCATAAATTCTTTTAAAATCTCAAATGGTAGCCATCATGCTAAATAACCAAATCCAAATGCTTCCTATAAAAAAACATCTTTAGTGAGTTCGATTTTAAAGATGCAGATTTCAAACCCCTAAAACTCAAAATAGACAATTCTGTTATCCCTACAGACTTCTTGGGCGATAATTTTTTATTTGGGATAGACCCCTACTCTAAACTAATAGAGGATCAACGGCTAAATGATTTCCTCAAAATCAATTTCCCAACCTATCTGGAACTGGTGCGAGAATTCTACGATAATCTGAGAGATCACTCTTATCATGATGCTCTCGAAACTCAGGTTCAGGGAAAGGTGATTAATATTACACCAAAATTTTTTGAAAAATTCCTGAATATGAAGAATGACGGAGTCCAACTTAGAAGCGATGGGAATGAACTGTAGGTGAAGTATGACCCAAAGATGTGGCTGCATCTAAACTATTTTGGGGATAAATTTTAAACATACTTTTCAGAGGTGCCAAGATTCCTCCTGCACACACTTGCCAAGCTGGTTCTAATCCAAAAAGGCTCTCTCACCATAGTATCCTCTTACCATCACTGTGTATTACAACACTAGGTAGAGAGTAGGGTTGTAAACATGCCGGTGCTGATCATCCACTACCTAAGGCAGCACAGGAACTCCCATGGTGCACTTATCACCTGGATTCTTGTTGCAAATGAAGTGAATGTATCTGGGTTCCAAACTATGAATGAAAAGGAAATTCTAGAAAAGAATTTTAAAACACTGAACTTCAGTGAGACTTGGAATGAAGAAAAAGCCAAGAAGCTTAGGGATGAGAAGAAGATAATGCTAGGAAAGCAGTGGATCCGGTTGAAGAGGCTCAGTTTCCTAAAAAGGCCAGAACCACCAAACCTAAAGCAAAACAGTAGCAAGCTTTGGTTTTGATGGAATAAATTGATGAGGATGCCTAAACCATCAGCCAACTGTTAAAAAAGAGTCCGGAAGAACCAAAGCCAAGGGGGAGATTGATTATAGCAGTAGATAAGAAAAGAAAATATGCTAAAACCTCAACTGTGGTAATAGATGATGAGAAGATAGAGGATGAGGCTCTGATACAAAAAAAGAAGTTCACAAGAAAAGGGTGTACTTTTGATAAGGCTTTGAAAGCCCAGAAAGCTAAGAAAAGAAGTCGGCAGGGATTGTAATTGATGAGGAAGCAAGAAGAGGGTAGAAGAAGCTGAATTGGCTAAGGCCAAACAAATAAAAGGTAGAAATGTGCCCAGATCCACTAAGGAAGTCCATCCAGATGACCCTTAGTATGATATAATAAAGGAGGCCATGAAGGACTATGACAAAATCAATAGGCTTAGAACTGAAGGACCCGGCGATTCTTCCGGCGTCCGAGCTATCCTAGTTAATCTAGTGGACATGGACACCCTAGCCCAAGATCAGAAAGCTGATCATTTCCCATTCTTGCCTAAAATCGTACCACTTCTAGAAAACCTTTTTAACCCAGAAACTGAGACCACTAATGTAGGAAGACCTAAAAAGGCAAGAGAAGAGGGTGTTGATGACATTACCAACACACCTGGGAAAGCAGATAAAAGTCCTGAAAAGGCAAATTTAGGGATAACTAAGGATATTTTCTGTCATTTAGGGGTTGTAGAAGTGGAATAAAGAAGCCAAGAAGCAGCTGTTTAGGATCAAACACCACTCACTGAGGTAATTCCTGACATAGTGCCATTTAATATTAATATTAATGTCATTACTGCTCTTGAAATAGCAGATGTTGAAGAGGATAACTTAGATACACATACTCTGAGTGAATACAAGGAACAAGAGTCTAACCCGAAAGACACTATTCTAGAGGAGGGACATAGTCTGTCCCACAGGCACACTCTTAGAGTGGACTCAAAGGGTGAGGCTAGTCCAGGGGAATGGGTGGAAGAAAAGAAAGGAGGAGAAGAAGAGGAATCCCTAAAGATAGAATCATCTTGATCTGATGAGACTGGAAGCAGCTTCAAATCTGAATCTCCTCCTCTTGCCAGTCTAATAAGAATTCTAACCTCTAGTATTAATTAAACTAGAGCCAAAAAGATAACAACTATATTGAAAATCCTTCAAGAAACTACCCATGAGGAACACGAGGAGAGATACATCAAGCAAAGTCACCGGAACATCTGTAAGCATCTCAAATCCGTTGAAAAAGTACTAATTGAACATTTCTCACCTCCGGATTTAAAGACTTGAATAGGAGAGATAAAGGAGTGCATGAAGAAAATAGAGCAGAAAGTCGAGGATTTTCCCACTGCTGATTTAGTGGCTGAAGTGTCACTAGCTATGGTCACCCCAATACTAAATGAGTTGAAATCAAGTGTTGCAGCAGCAAATCGCTCAGCTGATCAGGCTAACGTCGGAGCCATAAATAACTCCACTACTGTTTTGGACAAAATCACCTCCTCCTCCTTTGAGCTATCCACAGAACTGAAGGAGTATATTGATACCAAGTTTGAAAAATTATCAAAATTCATTGCTGAAAAGGAAGAAAAATTAGTTCTCCCCAACCTCACTGAAGCTCAGTAAATAATCTTGAATAAGATGACCAAATTCATGGAAGAAGACCTGCCTAAGCTATTTGCTAAATAGATGGAGGATATTACCCAAGAAGTAGCAGGTCAGATGAACGGGTAGGATACAATCATTAATAATGCTAAGGAAGAACTTCATAAGGATATAATGATTGCCAATAATAGTGTTCACAACATCCGCAGGGATCTGGGCAAAGACCTTGAGAAATTATAGTCCAAACTATCAAACTTATCAATCTCCGGATCCTCCTCCTCTCCATCTATCCCAGAAAGCCAATTACTTCTAGTCTTCCAAGACCTTGTCCAGTATATTGGGGACATAGGATTCCTTGGACATAAGGGCATAACCACTCTCCTCAAGGTACTCTTCTCTTATTTTGATGAGAAGGATAGGGAATATGTACTGAAGATACATCCCTACATCACAGGCTCTTACACCGAACTCCGAAACCTCTTCCGCCCTCTACATCTATCTCCAGCCACTGTGGACCACATCTTAGAGTAGAGAAAGCAAGGAAACTTAGACTGCTCAATCTATTCCAAGGCTTGACAAGAAAGCTGGGATGGGAAAAACTATATGGTGATTAACCCCCAAGCTGGAAACCAAAAGGGGGAGAAAAAGTATAAAGGGGGAGACAGACAAAGTTACCACTACTGCAAAGGGGAAGAGTAGCATTAAAGGCAAAGAAAAGGAAGGAGGAGCATCTGGTGCACCTGGAAGAAATTAGACTAGCTATATTCTGTATATAATTGTAATAGCTAGATTCACTTATATATTTCTGTATCGTGTAATCCTAAAGCTTTATTGATGTTAACTATTGTTAACAGTAGAAGTATATATAGTGAAAATCTAATTCTCTTAAAAAATTGCTTCTAAAAGTATAATCTGCTATTATACTATAAAAATATTAGAAGCTAGATTGAAAACTATTAGAGGAGTTAGGGGATGCTAGAATTATAGGGGAGTAAAAATTGTAAATAACTAAGTATCAAGAATCATACTTAGTTTATAAAACCCCTCTCCTTATGCTTAGATGCCTTAGGTTTTTATTTCCATCAAATGGGGGAGATTATTGGAAACAATAATCCGAAACAACAAATAATTTGGATCAGGTTTGAAGAAAATAAAACACCTAAGTACAAAAAGTCCTAAGATATTGCATCCAGACATATATGCAAGACATTCAAAGTCCAAGACAAGTGAAGACAAGTACCTAAGCATAAATGGAAGCATTCGATTAAAGTTTGGAAAGGAAACAAACTTTAAACCGCCCAAAATAGCATCCGGAAGAACTGATTGTACAAACATCCGGAGGAAGACACATCCGGAGATATTAAGTCTGAAGACATTTGGAAGACTTATATATCAAGACAAAAGGAATGATTCAAAAATTCCATTCCCTTCATTATTTTGGTCTATCAAGTCAAAGATCCTTTTCCCATAAGCAAGAAAAAAGAAGACAACTAGCACTTTTTAGAAAAGGATAGAAGGACTGACAGCGGATAGTAAAAAGGTAACAACCTTTTTCACCTAGACCAATAAAAAGGAGCGTGGAGCTCACACCAAAAAGCCACTGGCATAGAATTTGGCAAGATACTAAAATATAAGAAAATGATAGCTGATAACTTTTTCAGCTTCAACCCTAAGGATTTAAAAGGGTTAAAATCTCTGTCTAACGGATTGATCAATGGCTTCAGAAGCGCCATATATTACCTGATCAATGGTAAAGATTAAATACAAGTTCAACAACCACAACGGCTACATTAATAATGGAAGCATATAAAAGGGAAGCTTCACAAGTTGAGAAGGTGATGATTGATTTCAACAAAGCATATACAAGAGAATTCGCTAAAAAGCAATCAGTTTACAAATCCCTCCAAGAACCATCCATTTAAAATCTATTGTAAGGACTCCCAAGTGAAATTATAAACTTGAGGAAGTTTAAAACCAAACCTTTGAGAAAGAAAAGTTTAAAGATCTCCTACTTGGGTGAGTAGTGAGCTTACGATATAGCTTGAAGTAGGTGCTTTGAGTGGGATCTCCTTGTAGGACTCGGCCTAGATTTAGGTAGAAATCAAAGTGGTATATCCTACTAAAGACAAAAGGACTCAGCTAGGAATTAGAATTTTTAGTGGTATATCCTACATTCGAAAGGGGGTACCATCTGGAGACAAGTTGTAAGGCTTGATTCCTGCCAGTTGGAAAGGAATCCAATAGTGGAAAAGCTTGGAGGAAGGAAACTCCGGGGACTGGAGTAGGAGGGGCTGAACTAGGATTAAATACTTGTGTTTGAATTTCTAACTCTTTATTTATCTGCATTATTATTTTTATAACTGCATCATCCAGATCTATCCTCCGGATCATATTCAAACACACTATATAAAGACTTTTTAAAGTCTGTTTATTCCATAAAAAAGGGTCATTCACCCCCCTCTGACCCTATTTAGACCCTTATAGGGACCAACACACTAATAAAATTGAACTTTAGCCCATCAACTAGTGAGACATCTTCTATCTTTATTTCAGATCCAATGGTTCCATATCTAATGATCTGTCCCTTTTGGTTATCTCTAAAGCTTACTTTTCCACCTTTCTTTCGGATTAAAGTGATGAAGGCTTTCTCATCACCAGTCATGTGCCTTGAGCATCCACTGTCAATGTACCATGTGTGTTGATCTACTATAGATCTAAGGCATACATGTAAAGTAGATTAAGTGGGTTTGGGTACCAATCAGATTTGGGCCCTCTCGAGTTATCAACCATTTCAGGCTAAGGATAAACATCATAATAACCATTTTTTAATCTACACAATTTAGTAATATGATTATTTTTCCCACAAAACCTACACCCATAGATGGGTATGCTCTGCTCTTGCGCTTTCTGGATCTTTTTGAGATCCTCCTTTCTATAGTCTCCAACATATCCTGCTTCTTGTATAGTTATCTGCTCGGAGTGTATCTAAAAGCTGGTTGGAGGTGCAATTTCTACTTTGTAATTCTTTCTTTGCATGACAGGTTGCTCATTTGATACAGCCTTAGCTTTTCCCTATTGAGCAGATGTGAGGTGTCGATGACGTGTGGGTCTCCCTTAGCACCTGTTTGCTGGGGGTTGGTTGGATTTAGGTGTGACAAAACATTTTTAGTTCAAGTTTGCACAAAATAGTCAATTTTAAGGAATAAAAGAATAGAGACCCAAATCTCGATACAAATGATAGAGTCGCCACCCAAGTTGTCTACTTGGTAAAGAGTTTTGGTATAGTTCCCATTAGATGGGAGACTCATACCTATTGGATCAGAGATTCGGGTACCAGATGAGTCACTTATTTCTCATTTAGTTCATTCAAAATTACATTCACCGCGTAAAAATATTTTTGTTTTCATCGTTTGGAAATTATCATAGAAATCCTATTTTTATACACTCTTTCACACTCGTTACATGCATTTACAGATTACAATAAAGCAAAAGCAATAAATGGAGGAATAAAAATTACAACTAGGGGAAAATGGGGGAATTACAAGAGAACCTATATATTTGTTCTAAGTTATAAAACAAAAATTAAAAAAAATTCCCCTGCATCCACAAAGATTAGCATGGTTTATAGCGCATCATAAGTTAGCATTTCATTAGGGAAAAAGTGATCACGTTAGCGTGGCAGTTTTACGATCAATAGTGCTAGGGCGACTTCTAGGATCAGAGAGAAATAACGAGTTTTTAATGTATTTTGTTATAAAAACACATTTTAACTTTTGTGGGTTGATTTACTAGATTATTAGTGAAAGTGCTCACATGGCAAATGGTGAGTTGAGTTGATTTTAACTGATTGAAATAGGAATTCTAAATTCTACTTATAGTTGGTACCCGTACAGGTGGGTAGGACTCGTTCGGCTACTAGGAAGGACCGGTACGGGTCCTGTCTAATCCAGACAAAAACTTTACTTGGTTTAATACATAGATTAATGGATGAAAAATAAATTAAAAATAGGATTTCCTTCCGTATGAGTATGGCGCACCAATTTAATATCTCAAAGACACAAGGTGCCAACAAGGCTTATACGGGTTAGGACCAGACCCGAAACATAAAATAAAAAGAGCAGATACAATAGAGGAGGCAGAGAATAATAATAAAATAACTAAGATGTGAGTCTTTTTGAAACTCATGAGCGTTACCTTTGCAGCGTGAATCCACTTTGAGATGATCCCTTTACTATTGAGAGAGTCTAGTCGAAGTAGATGAAGCATGACTATTTAGGCGAGTGTTTGTGTGGACAGAACCTCCCCTAAATCTTAATAAATGAAGCTGGTAATGAAAAATGTGGACAAAACCTCAGAAGATGGGTTTTCTCCCTATTTTATACCTCCTATACCTTAATTATAACCTTTCTATCCCTATAGAAACTGCTAGAATTTGTATAGTGTCTAACTATTTTTGTATTATGGATTGTGTATGTAAAATGTGAAGAGAAGGGCCCTATTTATAGGGGAAATGAGGTCTGAATGCAATAAATCACGTTCATGACCTGCCTTTTCCCAAAATAGGAAAGGATTCCCTTCTGAAAGAGCCTGTTTAGGCAATAAGAGGACTCCGTATAGGTGGGGGCCCTCCCGTACGGGTCCCCTCCAAGTGTATGGAAGGAATGGCCTGTACGGGTCCGCTAGTGGATCTGTACTACAAGGCAGCACTCGTATGGGTCCTTAAAGGCGGACTAGGCTCCAAACTTTGGCCAAACTCAACTCTGCAGCAGTAGGAACACCTCTGATGGATAACACTTGCAAGAGAATGCATCAGATAGCTCTCATCATTATTCCATAAGAATGATCATTAAAATCCAGTGCTCATAGACTACCCATCATGAGATTAGTGCAGATACGAATCTGTATGATCTCATGATGTGAGCAAGGGTTTAGAAATTATACCTGAGGTGATGACATGGGCGAGCTCCTTTCTTGAGGTGAAATCCTTTCATGGGGAACCATTTCTTGAGGTGGACGACTTTCCTTTACCGATATGTATCCTTTTCCTGAGGCAGATGACTTTCCTTGTCGATGCGTATCCCTTTCCTGAGGCGGATGACTTTCCTTCCCAATACGTATCCCTTTCCTGAGTCAGATGACTTTCCTTGCAAATGCGTATTCCTTTCCTGGGGCGGACAACTTTCCTTGCTGGTGTATCCCTTTCCTAAGGCGGATTAACTTTCCTTGCTGGTGCATCCCTTTCTTGAGGTGGATAACTTTCTTGGTGCATCCCTTTCCTAAGGCGGATTGGCTTTCCTACTGGTGTATCCCTTTCCTAAGGTGGATCAGCTTTATTGTGCATCCCTAGTGACTCTACTGGGGAAGGTGTATATATCTCTTTCTTAAGGCGAATTGACTCTCCTGGTCCAACCCTTTCCTGAGGTGGATTGACTTTGCTGATAGATGGTGTATCCCTTTCCTAAGGTGGATGACCCTCCTGCCTGAGGTATCCCTTTCCTGAGGCGGATCGACTTTCCTGACTGATGGTGTATCCCTTTCCTAAGGCGGATAACTCTCCTACTGGGGCAGTCGAATAACCTTAAAAGAGATAATAATCAAACACTGAGTTAGTCATTGTCTAAGCAGATACATATTTATTCTTAATTGACTTTTATGAAAACAAAAATATTTTTGCCCTTTCAATTAAGAATAAAGATATGTGGATGAATAAACTAAAAACTATGTACGGGAATGTCGGGTTTGGCCCAATTTCTGCTGGTTCCATTGATGGGGAATGCCCCTAAGATGGGTGCCCCTAGGGTTTTTTTATGATGGAGGTATTCCCTTTGATTGGGTAGGGGGATGCCCCTTGGTTGATTCCGCTGCTGGGAGATGAGGGGATGCCCCTTGGTTGACTCCGCTGCTGGGAGATGGAGGGATGCCCTGGGTTGGTGGGGAGATGCCCCTTGGTTGACTCTGCTGCTGGGGAGTAAAGTAATATCCTTTGAGTAGAACCTCTTCTTTTGGGGGAACTCTATCCTAGTAAGATTTGTTTGCTGGAGGAGAATTCATGTACTATGATGGACCTGTACACAAAAATCATCTTTGTTAGTGATCAATTTGAAAATGGCTTACCTTGATTCTTGATTGACTTTTGTGAAAATAAAAATATTTTTTCCCCTTCAATCAGGGATCAAGGTGAGCACAGGGCTTCACTCATATATAACTAAAATATAGGGTTAAGAATGAGTAGGGTTGGCCCCAAACTCAGACTGGATGAATTTTTGGTGATTTCTGAAATACTGGTTCAAAAATCTGCCCCTGGATGGCAGGGGAAGGCCCGTATCAGTGGGGTGGGACTCGTACGGGTCCCCATCGGGGGTTTGAAAAGGCTGATCAGACTCTTTGCATCCTGCCTTATACCAAATCTCCCCATTTGTATTTTTCGGAAATTTTCTTCCTAGAACCAATCAAAATGTATAAAAAGATCCCAAAAACTGGCCGTTTCTCCCTTAGACTCGAGGATTTTCCCACGGTGGGTGATCCGGGGCTCCAAGAATTACCTTTTTGTTGGGTACGCTTTTCGCGAAGGGGACTAATTTATGGGGCTCACTCCTACCTATGAAGTGCCTCTAATCCCTTCTCCTAATACCTACGCTTCAAAACTCTAGGTAATTTTTCTTGATTTTCCATTTTCCATTTTTGAACTCTTTGAGAATTTCTCAAATTTTAGCATGAATTAGGGTGTTTTAGACCTTGAAATAGAGCCTAATGCATGTAACTTTAGTCTAGGATGCTTTTAGGGTAGTTTTGATTAAGCTTTGACTGAGTATGGATCATTTTGGATTGTTTAGGAACTTTTCTCGTGAAGCCACTATTTATAGGGACTTGTATGGATGAGGGAGGGACCTGTACGGATACCATTGAGGTACAGGAGCCTCTTATGGACCCTATACAGGTGGGGCCTACCTATACGAGTCCTGTCCTTAGGGATAGAATGCTGATTTCTTTGATTTCTTTAATCCTTTTCTAATTTTTGACATGTCTGCTGTATTTTAACCCTGTTGAACTGTAATTCTATCTTTGCAGTTTTAATATAAGATTATGGGAGCTCTGAGCTTCTGCAAGAAATGGTAGGAGGAGATCCGTACCTCGGGTGACACGAAGCTGCTGGCTCGCATTGATTCCTTTAGCTTCAGTGACATTATCGGGGCCTTTCCTCAAGCTCTAAAGACACTAGCCCCAAGGGCCATTTCAACCTTAGTAGAGAGATGGTCGAAGATGACCTACACATTCCATCTACCGATTGAGGAGGTCATTATCAATCCCTCCGATGTGTGAGCTGCGAAGGGATTAGAGTGGAGCAAGAATATTGTCCACTTTGATGTTTATACCAACAGGTGGCATTCTCGACTTGAGGTGAAGGCCTACATTGCTAGATTACTTGGGCTTCGTCTGGGTGGTATGAACAAGCTCAAGTATGGGGATCTGCATGCTTAGTAGATCAGGCAGTTAAGTCCTGCTGTGGCTGATAGGAGGGATTAGTACGCCCAGTCCCTCATGTTAACGTTCCTTATTGTTGTCTTCTTCCCGATCTTTTCGGGCAACCTTAATTATAGTTTGCTCGCCACTGTAGAGGATCTTGCTGCTGCACCAAGCAAGAACTAGTGCCGGGCCATTTTGGCACAGCTACATTATAGATTGGACATTAGAGTTTAGGGTGAGCAGTCCGAGCTCAAGATCTGCCACCTGATACTACTGATAAATCACGAACCGATCTCTTATACTTTAACCTTTTATTCAAATCATGTTGCGACTAATCCTTATTTTATCTTACAGATTTGGGCCTTTGAGCACCGGTTCATCCCTAGGTCGGGTTTGCCATGCATCTCGAGACATAACATATTATATCTATATGGATGGGGCTTTGGCAGGGCCAGCCCTTGACTATAGCGCAGTACAGAGAGTTCCTACACCAGCTACGCTCTAATCCAGTAAACTTCTTCCCTACTAAACCTGTATTTTACATTTCAATAAACCATTAGTAGAAATTGTATTAATGAGGTTATGATACTTACAGTGCATTTATTTTGTGCAGGTCATCCAAGACCCGTGGGAGAGATTGAACATGCATGGGGCTATTAAGTGGATACAGGCTGGCGTTGATAACCGCCGCTTTGTCCTAGAGTCACCACTCTCTTATGAGTGGCATTTTAGTGAGCAAGTCCGAGGGTGGAGAACCAGTGCCATGGTAGAGAGACCGATCCCTCCCCCGATCCCACTGGTCATCTTCTGGCCTCATCTCATGCCGGGGACCAACCAGGGGTTGTACTTACTAAGCGAGGGAGCTTGAGTGCTATCTGTAGAGGGCTCCTACACAAAGTTTATAGATTCCCTACTTTTTCCTCCTTGTGAGAGGAACCACCATGAGGATGTCCCTCTCAAGTTCCACTAGAGCAACAATGAGGATAATGATGATGATGACAATGATAAGGATGGGACGAGGGGCGACCGTGGGGGTCCATCTATAGTTTGGGGTACCGAGGGCTTACTAGGTCTACTACCCTTTCTTCTCAGGTATTTTCTTAACTTAACCCTTGTGAATTCTATATTATTTCCTAAAACTGATTGTGATTCAGAGTATGATCCTTTATTTCTATAGCCTTCTGCTTTCATACGGAAGAGACCTATTGCTGCTGCTACTACTTCCGTTGAGCTGTTGGCAAAGCGGTCTCACGCTTCTAGGTCCCTGAGAGAGGGGGTCCTCTGAGCTGAGATAGATACTTTCTTATAGCTCCTCGATCATTCAGGGAAGTGAGTTATCAAGGAGCTCGAGGAGTTGGTCCAGCCTATCGGTTTCACTCCTTCCAGATCTACTTATGTAAGGAATCCCCTACTTTAATCTTTATCCATTATTGTGATTGCTTAGAGTGTCCTATCCTGATGTGACCTTTTCTTTTTAGGTGACCATCTCTGAGGCTGAGAGGATCGCCAGGGGCTATTTCTCTGTACGCGATCTACTACTGGCCCTAGAAGCGCTAGCCTCGGTAAGTTTTACCTGTAAAATTTAATAAACTATGCATGATACATGCTATGACATTCATGTATGTATACTGATCTTATGATTCAATTGTAGACCTGCTGGCCATGGAGTGCAGCAAGTCCGTTCGAGACTTGGATTCATCAAAAGAGAGAGCCAGGTTCTTGGAGGAGCAGTTGCGGGATAGGGCCGAGACTGCTCGGGCGAGGGCTAAGATTGAGATGTTGAGGGGCCAGCTAGCGAGGATGACTGAGGACAGGCAAATGCTGGATCCTGGTGATAATGAGTCCGAGGATGATCTTTCTACATACCATGTAACTCAGACGGGTAGAGATCGGCCTGCTGAGGGGGCTGATGTTATGAGGGCTGTTGTAGGGAGATCAGAGACTAGGGCCCCTGCCCAGTTAGCTGTTAATACCGATGAAGCCAAGGATTACATGACTATAGATGTGGGTTATCTGCTGGCGGATACATAGGATCAGATTCTAGAGGGTCACTAGGGACAGGGTCCCCCGACAGCTTAGATTATGATTACTTTTTAGATTTTTGATACTTTTGGGCCCTATGCAGCTTGTTTTGGATGTAAACTTTGGATTGATACTTTTGAGATTTAACTTTTATGTATGCGGATTTTTCTTGAACTGAGATCATTGAGTATTACTGCTTTGTGAACCTATATTACTTCTATCTAGTGATTTTGTAGTGAGGGGACCGAGTGATGTCCTAACTTTTACATAGGCCATTTGATGTGAGATGACAAATCGGAGATTTATTTTTCTTTCTTTTTTCCTAATTTGGTCCTGAACTGTCCTTATTGGCTCAATCTAGCAGACTTTTTCTTTTTATCTTTAACTTTGACATAGTCCGCCCTTTCGGGTTTTCAACCTACCAAGCTTTTTCTTTATTTTTTGCCTTAATTTTTGCCTAGACCACCCTTTCAGGTTTTTAATCCAATAGGCTTTCCTTTCTTCTTTTTTTTCTTTACCTTGATTTTTGCAGAGACCGCCCTTTCGGGTTTTTAATCTAGCAGACTGTCTTAATTTTTACTTGAATTGTCCTTGACGGCTCAATCCAGTAGACTTTTTCTAAACTTGCATATGCCTAATTTCTTTGGTACTTTTATCTCTATTGGATTACATGTATAATGAAAGAAATAATAATGATGCATAACATATAGAGAAAAATTGATGCTCACACACTTGTGATTATTTCACCTAAAGACATGCATGCATTCATAAGCCCAAGATTCTTAGCAAAATCATAACATGTTCATTGATGAGATTAATTTGAGTACATAGGCAATGGTAATAATTTCCCATGGTTACCCCTACTGTCTACTATGTTGGTCCCTGTGAGGGTCTTTATAAGGGCAGAGGGGGGTAAATGACCTTTTTCGTGAAATAAATAGACTTTAACAAGTAGTGTAGCGTGTTTGATTATGATCCAGATGATGGATCCGGATAATGCAAGTATGATAATGTAATGTAATAAGTAAAGAGAAGAAAATCAAACACAGTGATTTTATACTGGTTCGGCCTCGCCTACATCAAGTCCCTGAAGTTTCCTTTCTCCGAGCTTATCCACTGGTGGATTCTTTTCCAACTTATAGGAATCAAGCCTTACAATTTGTCTCTGGATGGTACCCCCTTCTGGATGTAGGATATACCACTAGAAGCACCAAATCCTAGCTGAGTCCTTTAGTCTTTAGTAGGATATACCACTTAGACTTCTACGCTAAATCTAAGTGAAGTCCTATAGGGAGATCCTACTCAAAGCACAAACTTTAAGTTGTATCCTAATCTCACAACTCACCCAAGTTGGAGATCCTTACACTCTTGTTTTCACAAAGGTTTTGGTTTTGGATTTCCTTAAGTTTATAACTCACTTAGGAATCCTTACAACAGATTTGAAATTGTTTGATTATTGGAGGGATTGTGATTACTGATTGCTTGAGCTAGTGTTCTTGTGAATAGCTTTTTTAAATCAACCAGCCAACCTTCTCAATGTGTGAAGCTTCCCTTTTATAGGTTTTTGTCATAAATGTAGCCATTATGGGTTGTTGAGCTTGAGTTTTAATCTCCAGCCTTGATCAGGTTGAATGTGGCACTTCTGGAGCCGTTGATCAATCCGTCAGACAGTAATTTGACCCATTTGAATCCTTAGGATTGATACTGAAAAGATGTCAGTGATCGTTTTCCTTGTATTTTAGTGACACACCAACTTTTATACAAGTAACCTTTTAGTGTAAACTCTACGCGCCTCCTTATTGGTCTAGGTGAAAAAGGTTATTAGCTTTTTCTGTCCGGTGTCAGTACTTTTATCCTTTTTCTGCAAAGTACAAGCTGTCACTTTTGTCTTGTTCATCAGGAAAGGATCTTTGACTTTGTAGACCAAAAGGTGGAGGGAAAAGCTATCTTAGAAACTTTTCCCATTGTCTTCAAGTATGAGTTATCCGGATATCTTCAGACTCACTATCTCCGGATATGTCTACTTCTAGATCTAGTGTAATCACTTCTTCTAGATGCTGATCTTGAAGATTTAAAGTTTGTTTCCTTTCCAAACTTTATCCTGATAGTTTCAGTATATGCTTACGTACTTGATGTCTTCAATGGATGACTTTGTGGTTGGATCTTGTCCGGATGTTTCCATTTGGATTTAGGAGTTTAAGTTTTTATTTTTGTCAAACTTGATCCTAATATTTTAGTTCAATTTTATGATCCGGATCATTGTTTCCAACAATCTCCCCCATTCGATGGAAACAAAAACTAAGCACAAGGGAATGGAGTATATATGAGCTAAGTATGATTCTTGATGCTTAGTCATTTACAAGTTTTACTCCCCCATAATTCTAGCATCCTAACTCCCCTAATGTTTTTAAATTCTAGCTTCTAATATTTTTATAGTACAATAACATATTGCACTTTAGAAGCAATTTTTCAGAAATTAGATATTCACTATATACTTTTGCTGTTAACAATAGTTAACATCAATGAAGTGCAAGATTACAAATACAGAGATATATAAGTGAATCTAGCTATTATAAAATTTTACATTGAAGAATAAGCTAGTTTAATTTCCTCCAGATGGTTCTTCCTCCTTTTCCTTGCCCTTGCTTGTCCCTTCCCCTAGCTGATTTTTCTCCCCCTTTTTATTTTTAGCTTGAGGATTTATTACCATATAGGTTCTGTTATTCCAGGCTTCTTGCCAAGCTTTAGAGTATATAGAGTAGTCAATATTACCTATACTCCTTTCATCAATGATGTGATCAATAGTTGCTGGAGTGAGGTAGTAGGGTCGGATGGCTTTCTTCAGTTGAGTATATGCCTGTTTGATTGCAGGATGGATGTGAAGTGCAAACTCTTGATCTTTCTTGTCGAAGTAAGGGAAAAGTGCCTTTAGAAGTGTTGTCACCCCTTTTTGTCTGAAGAAGCCGGAGTCCCCGATGACTTGGATAAAATTATGGAAGGCCGGAAGGAGCTGGCTCTCCGAAATTGATGGTGTAGAGGAAGATCCGAATAATGATAAGTTATTAATTTTGGTTTGAAGGAGAGTTATTTCTTCACTGATACCTATTCGGATGTTATGGATAGATTCTGTTTGGAGCTTGACTTCTTTTATGATGGAGACTTTCCAGTCATTTATTATCTTTTTGATTCCGGCCAGGTGACCTCCCAGCTCATCACCCATATCATCCAACATTTTCTCTTGGATTTTGGGAAGAGATTCATCTAGAAAGTTTGCAAGCTTTTCCAAGACTACTTGTTGGTCTATTCCTAGTTCCATGATAGCCAGCTTGAAATCCCTTTCAGCCATGAATTTTGACAAGTTTTCAAACTAAAAATCCAGGAATGCCTTGATTTCATCTGATAACTCGGAGTAGGAAGAAAAATATTGTCTAGCATTGTTCCACAGTTATTTGAGGCCAATGTGTTTGCTTGATCAACAGTCTGGCTGGCTGTTGCAATACTAGCTTTAAGCTCAGTGAATGTTGGATTGATCTGGGATAAGGAGGCTTCAGCAATTGCTCCAGGAGAAGGGAAATCTTAAACTTTTTCTTCTATCTTCTTCACTGATTATATTATTTCTCCCAAATCCTACTTTAAATTCGGACCAGAAGCTTATTCAAGCATTGCTTTTTTAACAATTCTCAGATGAATGCAGATGTTCCGGAGACTCTACTTTATATATCCTTCCTCATTCTCCTCTTGAGTAGCTTCTTTTAACAGTTTAAGTGCTATTGTAACTATAGCTTCTTTGGTATTAACTCCTGGTATTTTGATAGGGCTAGCAGCTTGAAGAGGTTTGTCTCTCGATAAGCCAAAAGAATAACTACTTTCTTCTTCTTCTTCCTCCATTTCACCTGACATCATATTCTTCTTCTTTTCCACCCTTTCCTCTGGACTAGCCTCGCTATTAGGGTCCACATCAGAAGTGTTCCCTTCAAAACCCAGACTTTATCCCTCCTCTGGAATGAGGTTATCCGGGTTAGGCACTGGTTCCTTAGACACATTTTGATTTTCAATGTCTAAGTTGTCCTTGATTTTTCCCGCTGTGCCATCACCAACAGTATGGTTAGCATTAGCATTAGAAAGAGCTAAGGTAGGAGTTACCTCACTGATTTACGCTTGGAGAAGGACGTTTGCATCTTCTCTTCTTACTTCATTAGTTTCCACCTCGACCCCTGGATGACAGGAAATGTCCTCTATCACCCTACATTTGCCTTTGCAGAACTTTTGATAGCATCCTTAGGGGTGTTGGAAATGTCCCTAACACCCTCTACATATGTCTTTTCAGGGCTTTTGATGTTTGCCGTTTCAACCTCCATATACAACAAATTTTCTAGAAGAGGTTCAAATCTTCGTAGAAAGGGGAAAATCTCTACTTCCGAAACCCTGGGGATTTCTTCCAGATCTACTGGATCAATTCGGATGGGTTGAGTACTGAAACTGCTCCCAGGTCCGTCTATTATGAGCTTTTTATTGATTATAGTGTTTTCCTTCGTGGCTTGCCTTATCTCTTCAAAGTGAAGATCATCCGGTTGTATCGCCTCAGTGGATCTAAGCACATTCTTGCCTTTTGCAACCCTGGCCTTAGCCAATTCCTCCATTACTACTCTAGTGGCTGCTTCCTCATCAATCACAATAGCAGCAGGCTTTTTAGCCTTCTTCTTCTGATGCTTTTGAGCTTGGACTGCGTTATCAAATGTACAACCCTTCCAGGTGAGTTGCTTCTTTAGCATAAGAGCCTCATCTTCTGTTTCTTCATCATCAATGACCACTTTTAGGATGCTAGCCTATCTTTTCTTATCGGCTACTTTTATCAGCCTTCTCATTGGCTTAGTCATTTTTTGGGCTTTTACTTATCAGCTCGGTGAGAGTTTTAGTATCTTCATTATCTTCCTCCTCTATTAGGACCAAAGCTAATTATTGTTAGACCTTTGGCTTAGCTGTTCTTGGCTTCTTAAGAGCAGGGGCAATAGCATCTGGATTTATAGCTTTCCTTCCTTTGCTCTTCTTCTCATCTCTAAGCTTTTTGGCCTTCTCCTCATTCCATTTCTCCCTAAAATTTAGTCTTCTGAAATTCTTCTTCATAATTTCTTTTCCTTGTACTACTTCAAAACCAGTAAGATTAACTTCATATGCTATGAGGATCTAGGTAATGAGTGCTCGATGGGAGTTTACGTGGTTCTTGAGATAATTGATAATCAGGACTGGCATGTTGTTTTCCTTGCATCCAATCCAATGTTGCAACACGCAGTGTTGGAAGGCAGATACTATAGTTAAGGATCCCTTCCGGATTAGAATAAGCATTGCCATTGTATGTTGGAGAAATCTGGGGGTTTCTGTAAAGTAATTTGAGAACTTGTCACCAAAGTATCTGGGATGTAGCCATAACTTTGAGTTATATTCTGCCTCTAATTCATCTCCATCAGTCCGTAGTAGAAGTTTGAAATTCTTCATGCTGAGGTATTTCACAAAGAAGGCAGGAGTGATTGTAATTTCTTTCCCTTGAAACTTGGTTTGCAGGGCATTAAAGTACTTGTGGGCTCAGAGGTTATCGTAAAATTCTTTGACCAGTTCAGGATAGGTTAGTCAATTTATTTTGAAAAAATCACTTAAGTGTTGATCTTCTATGAGTGTTGAGTAGGGGTTAGTTTTGAACAAAAAGTTATCATCTAAGAAATCCATGGGGATAATAGAGCCGGAGGGTCTGCAGTCTATAGCAATGAAATCTTTATCTTTCAAATCATATTCTAAGAAGATGTCTTGGGTAGGAAGAATTTAGGTCCTTCTCTAGTCATAATAGCAGCCATTTGAAAAATATTGAAGGAATTAGGGTTCTGGGTTTCGAAAATTGTAGAGTAATAGTACTTAGTTGCTCGTGTGAAGTAGAAAGTGAATTTTTATGGTTATATAGATTTTTCAAAATAAGGGTATTTTGGTGATCCGGATGCCAGTAATTTTGCTGGATTGATGACATGGCAATCAGATTTTTAGGAGAGAGGTAAATTCAGTTTAATTAGAGAATGGGAACGGTTTATTTGAAATGCTAACTGTTGAATTTACTGCGTGTGTAACAACCAATAGACGTTTGAAATTCAAAAAGTAACTGTTACATTTAAGCGCTTTTACTGCCATTTGTCATTCTTGTCTTCTGATGTGGCACTCTCTTTTCTGGGATAGAATTCTCTCCAATGCTTCTTCTCTTCCGGGTTTAATGTTTTGCCAGTTATCCAAAAATGGTCTTGGACAGTCTTCCGGATTAACTTCAAATTGGATTGGACACACCAGTAGATTCCCTTAGCTTCGCAAATTAATCGTTACTCAGTGGCTTAGTGAAGATGTCTGCTTTTTGCTCATTGGTTGGAATGTATACCAAAGCAATATCCTTCTTCATCACATTATATCGGATGAAATGATGCCTTATATTGACATGCTTCATCTTACTATGGAGCATTGGATTTTTTGACACATCAATGGCACTTTTGTTGTCACACATAACATCCACACATCTGGATTGAACTTCATAGTCTTCTAGTTATTGCTTGATCCAAAGGAGTTGAGCCACACAACTTCCAAATACCATGTATTCTGCTTCTGTAGTAGATAAAGCAACTGAAGTTTGCTTCTTATTATACCATGATACTAAGCAATCTCCAATGAAATGGCAACCTCCAGATGTAATCTTTCTCTCAAGAGTATCTCTGCCATAATCTGCATCAGTGAACCCTTGGAGTGTGAAATCTCCATTACTAGGATACCATGACCCAACTTTAGTGGTTTCTAGTAGGTATCTAAGGATCCTTTTAACTGCTTTGAGATGAGAGTCTTTAGGATTGGCTTGATATCTTACACAGTAATAGACTACTTAATGTATGTCAAGCCTACTAGCTGTCAAGTATAGGAGTGAGCCAATTATCCCTCTGTAGCATTTTTAATCTTCTCCTTCACAATCCTGGGATAGGACTGTATCTGATCCTATTGAATTGGACATAGGCTTGCTTTTGTCCATTTTAAACTTCTTCAAGATCTCCTTGGTATATTTTGACTGGTTAATGAAAATCCTATCCGGACTTCGCTTGATTTGTAAACCAAGGAAGAAATTGAGTTCTCCCATTATGGACATCTCAAATTCCTTCTACATTTAAGAGCTGAACTCCTTGCATATCTTATGATCAGTAGCTCTAAAAACGATATCATCCACATAAATTTGGACTGAGATAATATCATCCTTCTTCCTTTTGATGAAGACTGTGGTGTCTGCCTTGCCTTTGATGTATCCCTTGGATATAAAGAATGAGGTTAATCTTTCATACCAAGCTCTAGGTGCCTACTTTAATCCATAGAGAGCCTTCTTCAGTTTGTACACATGATCCAAATGCTTTGGGTCTTCAAATCCGGGAGGTTGCTTAACATAGACTTCTTCTTGGATAACGCCATTTAGAATTGCTCTTTTGACATCCGTTTGGTATAGTGTAAACCCCATGAATGAAGCAAAAGAGTATAGGATCCAAATTTACTCCAACCTTGCTACCTGTGCAAAGGTTTCTTCAAAATCAATTCCTTCTTGCTAGTTGTATCCTTGGGCAACCAATCTTGCCTTGTTTCTTATCACAATTTCGGATTCATCAAGCTTGTTCCAGAACAACCACTTAGTGCCAATGATTGACTTTCCCTTTGGTAGTGCCACTAGATCCCATACATTATTTCTTGTGAATTGATCTAGTTCTTCCTGCATTGGCATCATCCAACTTTCAGCACCTTCTACATCCTGGAATTTCTTTAGCTCAATTAATGAGACAAAAGCAGCATGAATCATCATCCTATTGAGTTGACCTCTAGTTCTTACTGGATTCTAAACATCAACCAGAATATTATCCATTGAATGATCTCTGTGAGTTCCGATTTCCCTTTGTAATCCTTCATGTTGGATTAGAGCTTGTTCCACTTCTACCTCAGCAGCTTCTTCTTGAACTTCATTGAAGTTAATCTATTGTGGGTTGAGATTAACTTGTTGTACCTCTGGATCAAGGGACATTCCTTCATCTTCTTCTTTATACTTCTTGATTTAGAACGAATCAGGAATTTTTGCCTCCTTCTTTTCTCCAGATTCTTCAGCTTCTGGAATTGGATCTTCCAGAGTTGAACTTCTTTTACCTGTATGGTTAGTCTCATTGAAATCTACATGTATAGACTCTACCACAGTTTTGGTTTGTTTATTGAAGACTCTGTAAGCCTTACTATGTATTGAGTAGCCAAAGAAAACTGCTTCATCAGATTTAGGATCAAATTTTCCTAGTTGCTCTCTATCATTTAGGATATAGCATTTACATCCAAATGCTTTAAAGTAACCAATTTTGGGTTTTCTTCCCTTCCAGATGTCATATGGGTTATTTTCTATGGTCTTTCTAATGAGAGCTCTATTTAAGATGTAACATGTTCTGTTTACGGCCTCACCCCAGAAATATTTTGGCAAATGATTCTCACTTAAAATTGTTCTAGCCATCTCAACTATGGTCCTGTTCTTTCTCTCAACAACTCTACTTTGTTGAGGGGTGTGAGGGGCAGAGAAGTTATGTTCAATGCCCTTAGATTCACAAAATTCAACAAAATGCCTATTTTTGAACTCACCACCATTATCACTCTAGATGTGTGCAATGCTTATGCCCTGTTCTACTTCTATCTGGATGAGTTTTTTGAGAATTGGTCAAAGGCCCCATCTTTGCTTGCCAGCAAAAGAACCTAGGTATATCGAGAATAATCATCCATAATGACTATGGTGTATTCTCTTCTACCTAAACTCAAGGGTTTGATTGGACCAAAGAGATCAATATACAAGAGCTCAATATCCAGCTTCTTGTACACTTGTAAAAGGTTCGGTGTGTATCCGAAAGCTAATTAGAGGTGCAACTTCTACTGCACAATTTCTTCTTTGTTTGGTAGGTTGATGGTTGTAAACCACCTTAGCCTTTCCCTTTTAAGAAGTAGTATATCTTTGGGCTTGTGGTTGCCTGCTAACCTCCTTTACCTTTTGATTAAAAAGCTTAGGATTTCCTTTGGCAGCTTGCCTTGGGGGAGGATTAGGTCTCCATCCGGATGCCTATTTATCAGGGTTATTTCTCTATCTAGCCTAAGCAAATTAGCACTTAGCATTTGCACTTGATTCTTCAGGTAGTTCTCCTTAACTTCATCAATGTGCTTTGGTTTTCTGATCAAGTCGACATCTTGTGCCAATGCTTCATTATCTTCAGTGATTTCTAATACTTGTCTTCTCAAGCACTTGATTGCTTTTGTATTCTTCTTCACACTCTTGATCACAATAGATAAAGCTCTAGCAAGGTCAAAGTTAGAAGCAGAATTAGAATGAGAATTTACCTCAGGGTTTGCTATTTATGATTTTGATTCTTCAATTTGCATTGTATCTTGCTTAGAGACATTCTTTTCAGATTTTTCTACTTCTGGATCAATCAGTGCCATGAATGCACAGTTAGCAGTCTCTTCTTCTTCTGTTAAAGATGAGCTGCTATCGCTATTGCTCCAGGTAGCCACCATTGCCTTCTTCTTATACTTCTTGATTCTTTTAAGCCTAGGGCATTTTGTCCTGAAGTGACCTTTCTCCCCACATTCAAAATAGGCAGCTTCTTTCTCAAAATCCGTCATTTCTTCCAAATTCTTTCTGGGCCTGTCTCTTCTAGAAGTGTCTTCCCTTGGTCTTAGGGATCCATATTTTTTGTACTTCCTTCTTTCTTCCTTTTGTAGGAACTTATTGAGCCTTCTAGTTAACAGAGCTAGTTGTTCCTTGGTACTTTGAAGTTCTATGACTTGTTCTTCTTCCCCGAATGAGGCTGATCCAGTGGATTCTACCTTGAGTGCAATGGCTTTCTTCTTCTCCTCAGGCTTCTTTTCTTATTGGCTATATCTCTCTAAGGATAATTCTTGGGTTATTAGATTGCCAATGAGCTCATCATAACTATAGAAATTTAAGTCAAGAGCTTCCTCAATGGTAGTATTCTTATTGTCCCATTCCTTGGTGAGACTCCGGAGCACCTTCTTTACCATCTCTACTTCAGAGATTTCCTTTCCGAGCCTCTTCATTTCATTTACTAGATTGGTATATCTAGTATTCATGCTATAGATTGATTCCTTTGGCTCTATTTTGAAGGATTCAAGCTTTTGCTGGAGTTGATCAAGCTTGGCGTCTCTTACTTTATTAGTTCCTTCATAGGTTACCTCTAGCTTCTCCAAAATTTCCTTTGCAGTCTCACATCTAGTTATCCTATTAAATTCAACTGCACTAAGGGCACAATGAAGCATGTTAATAGCATTTGGGTTTTCACATAACTTTTTAAAATCATTCTCATCCTACATACTTGATGGCTTTCGAGTAGTCATACCCTCTACTTCACAAGTAGGCTCATATGGGCCATCTTTAATAACTAACCATGCTTGCATGCTTTGTGATTGGATAAAGTTCTTCATCCAGTTTTTCCATAACGTGTAGTGTCCACCGGTGAAGAGTGGAGGACAGGTAATAGACATACCCTCCGGAAGAAGCTGTGAGTTTTGAAAACTCATTTTGATTCTTGGATAAAAATATATGGACCTTTAGCTCGAGATTGTTAAATCTCTAGTTCGAGCACTTGCTCTGATACCACTTGTTGGTCCCTATAAGGGTCTTTATAAGGGCAAATGGGGGTGAATGGCCCTTTTTCATGAAATAAACAGACTTTAAAAAGTCTTAGTGTAGCGTGTTTGACTATGATTAGGATGATGGATTTGTACAATGCAAGTATGACAATATAATGCAATAAGTAAAGAGAAGAAAATCAAACACAGTGATTTTATACTAGTTCGACCCCGCCTACATAAAGTCCCCGGAGTTTCCTTCCTTCGAGCTTATCCACTAGTGGATTCCTTTCCAACTGGTAGGAATCAAGCCTTACAATTTTTCTCCGCATGGTACCCCTTTTGGATGTAGGATATACCACTAGAAGCACTAACTCCTAGCTAAGTCCTTTAGTCTTTAGCAGGATATAACACTTAGACTTCTACCCCGAATCTAAGCTGAGTCCTACAGGGAGATCTCACTCAAAGCACCAACTTTAAGTTATATCCCAATCTCACAACTCACCCAATTTGGAGATCCTTGCACTCTTGTTCACAAAGGTTTTGGTTTTGGATTTCCTTAAGTTTATAACTCACTTAGGAATCCTTACAACAGATTTGGAATTGTTTGATTCTTGAAGGGATTGTAATTACAAATTGCTTGAGCAAATGTTCTTGTGAATAACTTTTTCAAATCAACCAGCCAACCTTCTCAATGTGTGAATCTTCCCTTTTATAGGCTTCTGTCATAAATGTAGCCAATGTGGGTTGTTGAGCTTGTTTCAATCTTCACCCTTGATCAGGTTGAATGTGGCAATTTTGGAGCCGTTGATCAATCCGTTAGACAGTAACTTGACATGTTTGAATCCGTGGGATTGATACTGAAAAGATGTAAGTGATGGTTTTCCTTGTATTTTGGTGACACACCAACTTTTATAAAAGTAACCTTTTGGTGTGAACTCCACGTGCCTCCTTATTGGTCTAGGTGAAAATGGTTGTTAGTTTTTTCTGTTCGGTGTCAGTACTTTTGTCCTTTTTCTAAAAAGTGTAAGCTATCTTAGAAACTTTTGAGTCTTTCGGATGTCTTCAGACTCATTATCTCCGGATCTGTCTTCTTCTAGAGCTAGTGGAATCACTTTTTCTGAATGCTGATCTTGAAGGATTAAAGTTTGTTTCCTTTCCAAACTTTATCCTGATAGTTCCAGTATGTGCTTAGGTACTTGATGTCTTCAATGGATGACTTTGTGGTTGGATCTTCTCTAGATGTTTCCATTTCGATTTAGTTTTTGTTTCTTTCAAACTTGATCCGGATCATTGTTTCCCAACATACTGGTCTTTTACAAATTTTCTAGAAAGCAACTGACATTTTTCTCTTGATGCCTAACTTTTGCCTAAGCCGCCCTTTTTGGGTTTCCAGTTTAGCGGGCCTTATTGCGTAGGAGTGCCCTAATTTTTGCCTGACCAGTTTACGGAATACTGACCAGTGGGTTACACCCTAATTTTTGCCCAAGTATTAGAGGACCACTCATCGAGTGATATATTCTTTATTTCTTTTAATCTTTATGCTGCTTTTTTATGATTTAATTCTTTTGACCTAGACATGATAAAGCTTAAGCCTATCTTGATTTACTGGATTCACGAATTCATTTCCATCCATATCTATAAGCTTGATTCCTCCTTTGCCAAGGACTTTCTTAACTACGAATGGTCCTTCCCAATTAGGCTTGAATTTTCCCCTGGTGTTAGTGTTGATCTGAAGTAGCTGCTTCAGAACCAGATCACCTGCTTTGAGAGGTTATTTCAGGTATTTGACTCTACTATTGTAAGCTCGAGCCATGAGCTGTTGGTACATCTGTAGATGGTCAAGTGCTTTGAGCCACTTTCCATCTATTGCATTTAACTTCTTGTACCTAGCCCATGCCCAATCTGACTCTTTTAACTGAGCTTCGAGTGCCACTCTTAGAGATCTTACTTTTGTTTTAACTAGTAATACAGCTTCCATTCTATATACCAAGGAGAATGGCATCTGATCAGTAGGAGTTCTTATGATGGTTCTATACCCCCAAATCGCAAAAGGAATTTTATCAGCCTAGTCCCTATAGGTAGCCACTATCTTTGACAAGATTTTCTTTATTTAATAATCAGCTTCCCTTTAGAGTTTCTGAAGGATTTTGGTCATCTTTTTTATGGCCCAAGATGTTCATTCTATTTTTCATGAATAGAGCCAGCCTGCTGTTGATGTTCTCATGAGACTTCTTGGTCTTCTTTCTTGATGATGTGTAACCTTGTACCCTTTTCTCCCTTCGTAAAGAAAGATGGCCCAAGATTCACTCTTACCATATTTGCTAAGCACTTTTATTATCTCTCTTTTATTTGGTGATAGATTTTAACCATTGGATATTTGTACCATTGCGATATATTCAAGGTCGACTTCATTAATGAATATGATGATATTTTTAACGATGTTGTTGTTATGAGTGCATGGTGTTATTAGAATGGGACACTCAACTGAAATATGAATGGGAGATGCATCAATTTATTCATGACATGTAAAAAGTACTGATGTTATAACTTATCCATGATATGCCTTGTAAGTGGCATTGTTTGCATCAAAAATATTTGCAACATTAAAAATTACATCATCTGAATAATCCTCCACAGGCGAAGGGCCTTTTGATTAACTTTGGCAATACTGATAGCTGAATTGGTAGCTTCAGTGTGTAGGTTTGCATGCGTTCTTTGGCTACTGCTCTTGCTAAGTTTTTGACAACTTTGTTGATAGGATTTCCCTTCCAATTCTTTCTCGTAAGTACTACTAGTGCCTTGGTGATGGAATTGATTGCTTCTTTCATTTCATCTTCTTCAGCATTCCCGCATACATTTACAGAAACTAAGGTTTCAATCATGCAGCCTTTCTAGAAATCATAACATTATTGAAGATCTCAAAACTAGGGACCTTCTTACCCCTTACTTCGACAGTTTCTTCCTCACCTGTGAATATCTTTTGATTGAGTCAGCCTCTATCAGGAGGCAGGACTGGGGTTTAGATTTCTTAGCACTTGGGCAGTTCCCTAAACTAAGTCTGAATGGCCATGGAAGAGGCAAAATGGGTTCCAGCACTCCCTGTAGATTCTTTCTAAGCCCCTTTCCTTTCATATAACCTTGCTTCATCATGATCTTTTCAATTTTAAGCGATATGTACCCCATAACCAAAAATTTTGTACCCTGGTGAGCTATAACCACCCTAGATTCCTTTTCTTTGGCCTCTTTAGCTGCTATAATAGATGGTTTATCAGCTTCAATAGTCGCTAGCTTGCCATTATGGATGAGCTTAACTTTCTAATGGACTATGGAAGGGATGGCTCCTAATGCATGGAGCTAAGGTCGACCTAATAATAATGATTAGGTGATGGGAATACGGAGGACAGTGAATAAGACTTTGGACTTTAATCCCCCCAACTGTAACTTCAGCTTCAAACACCCTAATGACACTTCTCTTTGTATCATCATATGCCCTTATAATAATATTGGATTTCTCCAACATGGATTCATCTAGCCCTAAGTGAGGAAGCATATTGGCAGGGCAGAGATTAAGGGCGGAACCATTATCCACCATAACACATAGGATAGAATGATCAAAGATTTACACCTTAATGAAAAGTGCCTTATTATTCTTATTCCCATCGGCCGGGAGGTCTGACGGATAAAACTTAATGGGTTCATCTTGACCGGGAAGAGATCTCCCAATAACTAAAAATACTTCAACCAGAGTGGTAGATGGTGTAGCCCCCATGCTTAATAACTTTTCTATCAAACCCTTGCGATGATCTTCAGAGTGAAAAGAATATGCCAGATGTTGTACTTAGCAGGGGTAACTTACAACTATTGGATGAGATGGGTGACCTTTGAATCTTTCTTTTAATTACTAACTAAGGTTTGAGTTTCAATAGTAGGCATGAAGATTGGACCCTGATTAATATTTGGAATGACATGGAGATCTACATCTCTGCCCCTTTTTTTGGGAGCGGATCAGGAGGAATCCTTCCACTTTGGGTAATATGCAACACCCCATTTTTCATATGATTTCTCCCTTTGGAAGTTTCCACCAACAAGGCTGGCCTTTCGAGCTCATCATTTTCCAATACATAAGCATTGATATCAATTGGTTCTGGTTAAACCAACATAGCATCCTTATCATGAGTTCCTTCTAACTCAAATGCTTCAATGTCAATGGGGACCGGTTCATCAGGTGAAGCCACTACTGAGTGAACCATAGGATTAGCTTGCGAGATCATATTAAAGACATGGTAGGACGGCAACCTGACTCGACAGCTGCAACTTATTTCACAAAATTTAGCAGGGGGTTATTTTATGGTGTTGGGCTTAAGTCTAGGTTCGTGAATCTTCTTTTCCCTAATCAAACTATAAATAACCTTAACCAGATCTCTACAAGCACCAGTGCGATGACCCTTACTAACGTGATAAGAACAAAATTGATCCCTGTCTATGGGCTTGGGTGGGACATAGGGCTTGATACTCTGAAGAAGGCCAAGTGCCCTTAACTTAGTAAAGATGGCAAGCAAAGATGCTTTCCATGGGGAAATGTCGTCTTTGATGGTACGGACTGCAGTCACTTCTTCTTGTATTACCACTGCTTTAGGATCACAGCCAGAATTTGGCTTAGAAGCCTAGGCTGGGGCTGAAGGGTCATTCTTTTTAAAACAAGGTTTGGCCGGCACACTCTTCTTCTCTAATTCCTCTATTCTTTCCTATTTCTTAGCATTTTCAAAGACCTCAGCATAGCATACCATCCATTACCTTTATGATCATCTCAGGGAGACTTAGTCTATCTTTCAATAAAACTTGAGTGGCCATACATCTCTCGAAATAGGGCTTGAATTTCTAATTAATTGCCTCTAAATTCTGTATGGTAGTTTTAATGGTGGCATTAAAACCATACTGCTCAATGAAAGCCTCAGATAAAGCTTTCCAGTTTTTGGTCACCTCACTTGATAGAGTATTGTATAACTCGATAGCAGGAACTTCCAGGGTGCAAGTGAAAATTTTGGCTTGGACTTTATCATTTAACTTTCTAATTCTCATAACCCTCTAATAGGTGGCGATGTGAGATTGAGGTGGACCAGTTCCCTTATACTTCGCAATGTTAGGCATACTAAAGTTTTCAGGGACCCAATCCTCCTCTTTAGTAGTTTAAACTGATAGTGACGATGGCTAAGAATTGGGATTGGTAGCAAGTAATTTCTGAAGTAGATCATGCAATTCTATGGACAAGAATTATCCCTCCGATTGAGTAATTGAGCCCGAGGGTAAACCTGTTGATTAAGGAAAGGTCATCCCTTTAGGTGTGACCATAAAATTAAGGGTTGGGCCAGATGCCCTAAACTGAAATAGAGGCAGCACAAACCCCTGACTAGGCTGAGCAAACTGACTGACAGCCGGTGGAACCACTATACCCACTAACTGGAATGACTGGTTAACTAAACCAAATGGTCCCATAGAACCTAACTGGTCAAACTGACTAGAAGAATCCTTGCGAGTCCACACAAGTGGCAACTAAAACTGAGTGAATGGATAATGAATAACTCTTGATACTTTCTAACTAATATCTGCATTCACTGCTGAAGCACTGACAAGTGCGCTATGAGGAGCATTGACCATTCTCTCTTCGGCCATGATTGCCCTGATGGAAACTAATACCTTATCATTCATCTGGTTTAAGAACCGATCACTTCCCAAGTACTGAGAGATGGCATTTATAAATCTCTGACCTAACCTTGGCCCTTGACGTATTTGCCTCCTCACCAATAGTAACATTCTCAACCTTAACATCAATCTGGCCCTTTGGAGTCAGGATACGAGACATTTCCTTAGGATAATAGGTAGAATCAAGATCAATCGGACCAAACTGACTGTTGGACAAAATACCCGTAGACGAAGGTGGAGCAACCCTTAACTGAGCCAGAGGAGGAGGAGGAGCTAGAATTCAAATCAAACGGACCTCGGAACTTTACCAAGTTTTAACCATTTGAGCTTTGGCTGAGGTGATAACCAAAAGATCAGTACATGAATGGGATGCGTTATGCATGTACAAATTACAATTATCCATGGATGGGTTAATTACAGGGGAATGTAACACAACACATGCAAAGCAACCGATTCCGTCCTTATTTCTCCCACCAATTCTGAGGATATTCTTCCTTACTCTGATCTCATACAGAAATGGGTACCTAGAAGGTAAAATTCTAAGGCTTTCGATAAGAATGGCATAAGGACATATTGGAAGTTTGATGTAGAAGGTTCCCATTGCATCAAGCCTCTTTTGGAGGGAGATAGCAATGAGTACTCCACCCACTAGAGTGTCCTCAATTCCTGGCGGGCATGGGTGACACTTTTGTAAGTTTTGCAGAAATAATAGGGCACCTTAACCTAGCACTAGAAGAAGAGTGCATCTAACTAAAGAGACAAAGGGATGAGAAGATAGAATGTGATAATTTTCCTAAATGATGAAAAAGAAAACAGGTTGAATCAAGTAAATGAATTTCGGTGCTCATCTTAATATATTAAGCTTTTAAAAAAACTAAAATTTTGCAAGTTACAAGATTATATGCCCAGCGGAGTTGCCACTATAAGGTGTCAATGACGTGGGGGTCTCCCTTGGCGCCTGTATGAGAGGTGGGGCCCACTGTGGGTTGGTTGGATTTAGGCGTGACAAAACATTTTTAGTTCAAGTTTGCACAAATAGCCAATTTTGATGAATAAAAGAATCGAGACCGAAATCTCGATACAAATGATAGAGTTGCCACCCAAGTTGTCTACTTGGGAAAGAGTTTTGGTACAATTCCCATTGGGTGGGAGACTCATACCTATTGGATCATAGATTCGGGGTATCAGATGAGTCACTTATTTCTCATTTAGTTGATTCAAAATTACATTCACCGCATAGAACCATTTTTGTTTCCATCGTTTGGGGAATTATCATATAAATCCTATTTTTCTACACTCTTTCACACTCGTTACATGCATTTATAGATTACAATAAAGCACAAGCAATAAATGGGGGGATAAAAAATTACAACCGAGGGAAAATGGGAGAATTTCAAGAGAACCTATACATTTGTTCTAACTTATAAAAGAAAAATAAAAATAAATTCCCCTGCATCCACAAAGATTAGCACGGTTTATAGGGCATCAAAAGTCAGCATTTCATTAGGAAAAAAGTGATTATGTTAGCGTGGCGGTTTTACGATCAATAGTGCCCAGGCGGCTTAAAGGATCGGAGAGAAATAACGAGTTTTCAATGTATTTTGTTATGAAAACACATTTTTAACTTTTGTGGGTTGATTTACCAAATTATTAGAGAAAGTGATCACATGGCAAATGGTGAGTTGGGTTGATTTTAACAGATTGAAACTGGAATTCTGAATTCTGCCTGGGGTTGGTACTCGTACGGGTGGGTGGGACCTGTACGGCTACCAGGGAGACCGGTATGGGTATGGTGTACTCGTACGGGTCCTGTCTAGTCTAGACATAAACTTTTTTTGGTTTAATACACAGATTAATGGATGAAAAATAAATTAAAAATGGGATTTCCTTTCATAAGAGTATGGCGTACCAATTTAATGTCTTAAAGACATTAGGTGCCAATAAGGCTTATACGGGGTTAGGAACATACCCAAAATAGGAAATAAAAAGAGCAGATATAACCGAGGAGGTAGAAAATAATAATAAAATAATTAAGATGTGAGTCTTTTTGAAACTCAAGAGCGTTCCTTTACAGCGTGAATCCACTTTGAGGCGATCCCTTTACTGTTGAGAGAGTCTAGCTAAAGTAGATGAAATAGGACTATTTAGGCTAGTGTTTATGTTGATAGAACCTCCCCTAAATCCTAATAAACGAAGCTAGGAATGAGTAAAATGTGGACAGAACCTCAGAAGATGAGTTTTCTCCCTATTTTATACCTCCCATACATTAACTATAACCTTTCTATCCCTATAGAAACTGCTAGAATTTATGTATAGTGTCTAACTATCTTTGTATTATGGATTATGTGTGTAAAATGTGAAGAGAAGGGCCATATTTATAAGGAATAGGAGGTTTGAACGCAATAAATCGCATTCATGACCTGCCTTTTCCCAAAATAGGAAAAGATTCCCTTTCAAAAGAGCCTGTTTAGGCAACAGAAAGACCGTATAGGTGGGGCCTCACCCATATGGGTCCCCCCTAGGAGTATGGAAGGAATGACCCGTATGGATTCGCCAGTGAATCCGTACCACTAGGCAGCACCCGTACGGGTCCCTAAGGACAGACTAGGTCTCCAAACTTTGGCCAAACTCAACTCTGCAGTAGTAGGAACACCTCTGATGGATAAAACCTGTAAGAGAATGCATCATATAGCTCTCATCATCATTTCGTGAGAAGGATCGTTAAAATCCAGCGCTCATAGTAGTTGTGAATCTTTGTGCTTGAGGTTGCTTGCTAACTTTTCTTTCCTTTAGATTTGCGGGCACCGGATTCTTTTGATTTCTTGATGCTTCTTACCCTTGAATTCTCCTTCTTTATGGAGGACCTAATTTCCTTCCGGGTGCCTCCTTCATCACGGTTAGCTCCCTATCTAGCCTAGTTAAGTTAGCACTTAGGATCTGAACTTGACTTCTTAAGAAATTTTCTTCCACCACATCTATATGCTTTGTGGTTCTTATCAGATTGATGATTTGTGACATTACTTCAGTATGTTTAGCTAGCTCCAGAACTTATCTTTGTAGGGATTTTATGACTTTGGTGTTCTTCCTCACATTATGAATCATTACCCCTAAAGCTAGAGCAACATCAAGGTTAGAAAATGAATCAGAGTGAGAGTTTACCTCAGTGTTGGCTGTCTTTGATTCTGAACCCTCAATTTGGTCAATATCTTACTTAGATGGATTTCTTCTAGATCTATTAGTGCCATGAATGCTCAGTTGGCAGTTTCCTCTTCTTCTATTGAAGATGAGCTACTGCTTTCCTTACTATTGCTCTAGATGGCCACCATTGCCTTCTTCTTGTGTTTATTATATCTTTTAAGCTTGGGGCGTTTGGTTCTAAAATGGCCTTTTTCTTCACATTCGTAACAGGCAGCTTCTTTTTCTGGATCCTTTTTTTCTTTTGGAGCCTTTCTTGGCCTATCTCCTCTAGAGGTTCCTTCCTTTGATCTTTTGGATTCATATCTTTTGGATCTTCTCTTATCTTTCTTCTTTAGGAATCTATCAAAATACTTGGCCAGCATAGCCATATCTTTTTTATTGTAATTAGATTCCTTTTGTAGTTTGTCTGATCCGAAGGAGGCTGATCCGGCTAAATCTATCTTGAGTACAATAGCATTCTTTCTTTCCTTAGGTTTTTTCTCCTGTTGGCTATATCTTTCCAAGGATAACTCTTGAGTTAGGAGATTACTAATGAGTTCATCATAACTATAGAATTTTAAGTCTTGAGCTTCCTCAATGGCAGTCTTTTTGTTGTCCCATTCCTTCGTGAGACTCTGGAGTATTTTCTTGACTATATCTACTTCTAAGATCTCCTTCCATAGCCTCTTCAACTCATTTACTAAGATTATTATATCTAGTATTCATGCTACTGATGGATTCCTTGGCTCCATCTTGAAGGATTCTAGCTTTTGTTGTAGTAGATCAATTTTAGCTTCTTTGACCTTGTTTTTTCCTTCATACGTCACTTCCGGCTTCTGCCAGATTTCTTGCGAAGTCTCACATCCAAATATTTTGTTGAATTCAGCTACACTAAGGGCAAAATAAGCATATTTATAGCATTTATGTTTTCATAAAATTTCTTATAATCATTCTCATCCCATAAACTCGAGGGCTTTCGGGTAGTTATACCCTCTCCTTTATGAGTAGGCTCATATAGGCCATCTTTAATGGCCATCCATGCTAGCATGCTTTGTGATTGTATGAAGCTCTTTATCCAGTTCTTCCAGAACGTATAGTGTTCACCGATGAAGAGTGGAGGACGAGTAATAGACATACCCTTGGGAAGGAGTTGCGAGTTTTGGAAACTCATTTTGATTCCTAGATCCAAATTTAGACCTTTAGCTCAAGATTGTTAGATCTCTAGTTTTAAGCACTTGCTCTGATACCATCTATTGGTCCTTGTAAGGGTCTAAATAAGGTCAAAAGGGGGTGAATGACCCTTTTTCACAGAATTAACAGACTTTAAAAAGTCTTAGTGTAGTGTGTTTGATTATATTCTGGATATGATGGATCCGAATGATGCAAATATGAATTAGAATGCAAATAAATAAAGAGTAAGAAAATCAAACACAGAGTTTTATCCTGGTTTTGCCCCGGCTACTCCAATCCCTGAAGTTTCCTTCCTCTGAGCTTTTCCACTAGTGAATTCCTTTCCAACTGGCAGGAATTAAGCCTTACAATTTATCTCCAAATGGTAACCCCTTTCGGGTGTAGGATATACCACTAGAAGCCCCAACTCCTCGCTGAGTCCTCTTGTCTTTAGTAGGATATACCACTTAGATTTCTACCTAAACCTAAGCTGAGTCCTACAGGGAGATCCCACTCAAAGTACTAACTTCAAGCTATATCCCAATTTCACTACTCACCCAAGTATGAGATTTTTATACTTTATTTCTCAAAGGTTTTGGTTTTGGAGTTCCTCAAGTTTATAACTTACTTGGGAATCCTTACAAATAGATTTAGAGTTGTTTGATTCTAGGAGGGATTAAATAACTGATTGTTATAGCTAATTCTCTTGTGTATTCTTTCTCAAAACAACCAGCACCTTCTCAACTTGTGAAGCTTTCCTTTTATAGGCTTTTATTATAAATGTAGTCATTGTGAGTTGTTAAAATTGAATTTAATCTTCACCATTGATCAGGTAAAATATGGTGCCTTCGGAGCTATTGATCATTCTATTTGACTCAGATTTTAACCGATTTGAATCCTTGGGATTTGGGATGAAAAGTTGTCAGTGATAGTTTTCCTTGGATTTTAGTGTTTTACCAACTTTTACGCCAGAGGACTAAAATTGTGATCTTCATGCTCCATTCCTATTCGTCTAGGTGAAAAAGATTGTTACATTTTTCTCTTTCTCATATCAGTCCTTCTGTCCTTTTCTGAAAAGTGTTAGCTGTCATTTTTGTCTTTCATAAGGAGAAAGGATCTTTGACTTTTCTAACCAAATAGGTGGAGGGAATGTAATTTTTGAATTATTCCCTTTGTCTAGATATTTAAGTCTTACGGATGTCTTCAGACTTAATATCTCTAGATATGTCTTCTACCGATTGCTAATACAATCAGTTCTTTCGAATGCTGATTTTGAGTGGTTCAAAGTTTGCTTCCTTTCCAAACTTTAGTTGGATGCTTCCATTATGTGCTTAGGTACTTATGATCTTCAATGGATGTCCTTATGGCTTGATTTTGACCAGATGCTTCCATTTGGATTTAGGAGATTACATGTTTAAGTTTTTACAAGTTTTTGTTTTCTTCAAACTTGATCCGAATAGTTTCTTGACTGTTCTTCCAGATCATTATTTCCCAACACCATCCAATTGCCTCCTTATATTGCTGGAGCAAGGAGATTAACCACTTCTCTTCATCGGGACTCAACTTACTATAAATGATCACTGGGAGTGTATCTTTATCCCTTAAGAAATCATACTTGAGGTGACTCGACAAACTTTTAAGTTCAAGATCCGGTGGTTGGATGATGGAAGGAGTGAGCTTTTAGAAAGGTAGTAGAGTGAGCATCGATCTAGGTTATATTGTAGGTTGAGGTGAGTCGAGACTGTAGATAGCCTCTTTCACCTTCTCGTTAAATCAGTGTCATCGAGATTCTCAATGTCGAGGGCCTCATTCAGTGCGACCAAAAACTCGTCTGAGAGATTAAGCTCAAAAATTTGTTGAATGACAGGATCAATGCTATCAATGTTGCATAAGCTCGAATCTTCTTCTGGGTTCTTCATGGCATTATAAACATTGAAAGTGGCTTCTTCCCCATTGAACTCCATAGTGAGAGACTCATTGTGTACATCGATCTTAGTCTTGGCAGTGCTCAAGAATAGTCTCCCTAACAGTAAATCCATGTTCCCCTTTTATATTCATTACACATATCAAGAACATAAAATTCAAAGGGAAAAACAAAATCATTTACCTTGACTAATACGCTTCCAAAATTCCCTCTAGGTAGACAATAGAGCGATCCACGAGCTGTAGGACTATCCTAGTCTATTTGAGAGGCATGTTGTGGTTGGCTTATATCTGCTGGTAGATAGAAGAAGGCATGACATTTATAGATGCACCAAGATCACACATAGCCTTTTGAATTCCAACCTAGCCTATAGTGCAATTGATTGCGAACATTCCTTGGTCCTTTAGCTAAGGGGGTAATTTACGTTGAATCACAATAGATACATTCTCCCCCATCACGACCTTGTCCAGGTCATGTTGCTTCTTCTTATTAGCATGCAGCTCTTTGAGAAATTTTGCATATTTGGGTATCTGTCTAATCACATCAAGCAATAGGACGTTTGTGAGCACGGGATTTTACGGTCCCTCTCGCGAGATGATGATGACGTGTACCCGATTTTAATGCCTCAAAATTAAAAGTTCTCTTTGGAATTTTTATTACCAAAATAATATTCCTCGCAAATTTTTATTTGGTAGAATACAGTTCGGCGTGCCCGATAACGTGTTCGGTGGGAGCTTGAACCGATGATTGGCACTCAAATAATAAATACCCTTTGAAATATTGTTAAAAGTCAAAAAGATGCCTTTTCACCCACTATTAAACCACTTTTCCCGACTTTTTTAGCTTTTTGGCCCATTAGCTGTCGTATGCTAGAGGCTGATGCCGCCAGAGGCATCATCCATGCCGCCGGCGGCATCACCATACCGCCGGCGACATCATCCATACCGCCGGAGGCATAACCCGAAATGGGTCCCTTCACAGATAGCCTTTCGGCCACTTTTGGCAGAATTATTAAAAAAAGGCCTAAAAAAGCACCCATTTCACCTATAAAAGCACCCATTGAGCTGCATTTTAGAGGAGAGAAAAAGGAATGTTAAGATTTTAATGTGGGAATATATTCTAGTGAGATAAGAATTAGATAAAATAGAAAAAAGGGATTCCGATCCATCTTTCCTGGTTTTTCTTCTTTGAATTCTCTGATTGTGAGTTAAAATCAATAAGTCTTTAAGTTAAAATCAACTTAATTGGATTTAGAAACCAAAAAGCACTTAAATTTATTGTTAAATCGTCGTAACAAGCTCCCCGAATTTGTTTCTTTTGGTTCACGAAGAGGTGGATTCACGACCTCGAGGTAAAAAAATCCTGAGTCTCATAGCTCTTTGGCATTGATACTACTGATTTGTGTTAATTTTTGTCAATTTATATTAATTTTTGGGTCTTCGGTCATTCTTACTGCCACCACTGCTGCCTACAAGCTGATACTGCTGGTGACGTAAATGATATCGCTGGCGGCATTAGCCATGTCACTGGCGGCATCCGGCATGTCGCCGGCGGCATCAATTATATCTTCGGCGATATGACTTTCTGGACAGCAGTTTTATTTTCATTTATAATTCGATTAAAATAAGGATTGAGCCTAAAAATTACTTAAAAATGGAATTTCCTCGAAAACACCGTTCAAATCCCATTTTAGCCATCCAACCGGGCTTTATAATACTGTAAATAAAGTATGCTATACCTGTGCTAACAATCTTCTGCAGGCGGACGTATGTCGAATATTCAGGTACTTTATTTATTACATACAAAAATGTATAGGACTTGAAAACCTTGTAATAATTTTACTTTTCGCACTTATTTTTTTTATGGCTGTAAATATTTTATTCATTGCTTCAATTGCTTGATAAACACGAAAATAACAAAATAACTGAAAATACAAATAAATAGGGTGGATTAAACCGATCAAGAAAGAATGAAGTATCTTAACTTGGCCTAATGAAAAATAGATAACATCATCCAAACTCAGAATCTCTACTTAAGGTATGGTCCGACCACCCGGTGGGAGAATCTGACTAAAAATTTCCCGGTTGAGATGAACCGGGTGGCGACTCTACTTTAAGTACGGGATTTCGATCTCATATCTTTTGAGTATTAAAATATGCAAAATTATTATCCAAACATATCACATTCATCCCCCGACACTCTAATGGGGCCGGCCCAACCGGGTCAGGCCCCGCTGCCGCCGCGCGAAACTTCGTCCGCTCACAGTGGCGACTCTGCTGGGGAACCTCTTTAAACTTGAATTTTCTTTCATAAAGTTTAAAAGATTTTGATGATGTTTTGAAATCGGTGGCCAAATTCAAACTTCATTCCTTCTTATAGTGTTTTATCCTCACGCGTGTAGATAGTTGGGTAATTTTAGGTGCCCTATTTTCGCCCGAGAAGCTCACAAAGTATCACTCATGCCCTGTTAGAATTGAGGATGCCTAGTGGGTGGATCACTCATTTTAACCAACACGTAAACTCCTATGATTGCACCTATTTGGGTAGTGGTTGAGTAATATAGAATCAAGGTAAACGAAAACCTTCTACATCAACAGCCCTATACCAAAGCCGCGCTAGAAAAAGCCTTAGCACATCATTCCCCTTAGGATTACCCAAAACAAATAAAATAATTAGGACGCGCTTCTTTCGCCATTACCGGTGAAGAGGCTAAAGTCCATCATTCCAAAGAGGCATTACGCATGAGTCATAAGGTTGGAAGAGGGACGATTCGCGTGCTACGTGCTCTGTGATCACGCACCCTCATGCATTGGCTTTAAGAGCCGGAAATGAATTAACTTACCCTTACCACTTTCACCCGTGGAAGAGGTTTGGCAACACAGGTAGGACTTCTCTTGTACCTCCGTTGCGTCACCACATATCGCTATGTAAGACGTGAGGTACAAATGTCCTACGTATGGTAGAGGGATAAGCCATCACATCATCTCTAACCACATCTACGTGTAGCCATTCGCATTGCATATCCTTCCCAAGGAACAAAAGGCATGCATACCATGCATACCATTCACCAACCCATTCATGGTCTGATCCACTGCCTACCATTTTAGCTAGGAGGAGGCGCACTGATCGTCGCACCCCAGCTTGGAAAAGGATAGAGCATCACTGATACGTCATCCTCTGACCCCAATTATCACCACTAAAGTCGAAGGAATTCCCCACACCGATTCCAGCGGGGAGTCAGATTCAGAACAAGTTCAGTTAAGCCAAAATCCCTCTCGACCAGCCATGACTTTCCCAAGAAATGAAGGGACCCCTCCTCTAGAAGAACACTTTAGCCCCACTTCCAGCTCAGGATCAGGATCCTAACCACCACCTGGTTTCGACTTTACCAGTGCTATAATGCAATTCCTGAACTCATATGCTTTCCAAGCTTTTATCCAAACTACGGTTCAGGCAGCCATTAAGCGAGCTCTCAAAGATAGGAATTCTGATCGAGTATCGACATCCAACATTCAGGCCCTGAAAAGTTCGACACAGATATTGACTAGTATGGTAGAGGCGAGACCCGTCACACCTATGTTTCAATCAATCCAACCCATGGCGAGTCCATTCCAGTTTGGGCAGGCTTCGGCTTTCTTGTCAACTTCGACCATCCCATCAGTTGTGCCTTTCAATCCAAGACCTTTCGCCCAAAGCTCCACTCCTCCGGTATTCACTCACTAAAGCCCAATTTCTCAGCCACTACCCTCCTTCACACCTCTGCAGTTTGTTGTGACTCCTAAAGGCACCACCTACCCCTAAAATCCATTCACTAGCCAGCTGACTATTTGCCCTTCGCTACCTCTAACACTCAACGACTAGGTCATGCAACCTCCAAGCGTAACACCTGAGGTAGCTGCCTTTGTTCAGAAAATGATAGCTTCTCAAACCATCAACGACCAGGTCACGCATTCTCCAGGCGCGACATTTGAAGCCCCGACTATCTCTCATAAATCGGTCAGTGACCAGGTCACGCAGCCTCCGAGCGTGACACCCAAGATCCAAGCTTACATCAATCGCCTCATCACTGATAAAAAAACCTGAGAGGGACAAGGATTAAGTCCCCGATAATTTTACTATACCAAACATGGCTCATTATGATGGCTTAGAAGCACCTGCCTCTCACATCATAATGTATAAAAGAGTGATGTGCGTAAAGAAGCTGAGTGATAAGGTGCTGGCTGAAATATTTCCATGTTCCCTTTGGGGTCCTGCACTTGAATGGTATCACACTTTGCCGTAATATATTGTCGCCGACTGGACTCTCTTATCCGAGGCATTGAAAGTGCATTATGGTTTCAATACTATGATGGAGACGACCCTCCAACATCTTGAGAGGGTCTATCAAATGCCTAACGAAACCTTTAAGCAGTACTTTAATAGGTGGATATCGACTCAGGTCTTGATGAAGTCCAAGCTTAGCCTTGAGAAAATGATTGTCAAACTCCTTGAAGAGTCTCTCCCCCTGTTCCACAAGGAAATGGCTACAGATTCCTTTCTTTCTTACAAGGCTGTATTTTAGAAAGCTGAGAAAATTGAGTGTGGGGCAGAGCGTGAGAAGGCCGAGAGACCAGGGAAACCATGGTTCAGGAAGAATGAAGCTCAACCCTCAACCCTGGCACCGGCTAGGCCAAAAAGACCGACTGCAATTTAAGCCATTTCTCACACCCCCGCTACGCCACTTACAGCCAATCCAGCTTCATCAATTGTTGCCATCATCCAACCTCCTTATCCCCCTTTTGTTTTGATCAACCCCTATAAATTGCCCCTGCGGGTCATCTTTCAGTGCTTGAGGGAAGTAGGTTTTATACAGTCCCTTCAGGAATACAAGCCACATAGACCTGAAGATAAGAATAACTTCTATAATTATCACATTCAGGTGGGGCACCAAACCAACAACTACAAGGCCTTGCTCTCAGTTATTCAGCGGTTGGTTAGTGAGGCAAAGATTGCTGAACCAGATAAAGCCCCGAGCACTATGAATAACCCTTTACCAAACTTTAGAAGTAAGGTCGGAATGGACCAATCTGGTTTACCTGAAGCCATAATCTTTTATCTCCTTGCTCGAGGGCCGGATAGTAGTAACTCTATCCTAGTCATCAGTTTGGGTCTACCATCTTACTCAATTTTTGACCTTATCAATTAAGCAAACCTAGGAGTCAACTCCATTTAGGGAATGGAAATTGATCCAAACCAACCAAAGTAAGAGAGCTGCAGGTCTAAGCCATTTATGGTAAAAAGAAAGAAAGCTGAGGGGAAAGCACTATTCAGCGCAGATTCCTTTGTTTTGAAGGAGAACTATTCTGATGAGGATAGGGAAATGGCTCGAGAGACCAAGGCCATAAGCACCAACTTGTTCAAGGTTGATCACCATGACCTTTTTAGTGTGGATAAATATGAGCCACAAGACCCGGGTTCAGACTCCGAAGAGCAACAGTACCTATTTGAAACGGAAACCACTAAGAGCGTCTTGCTCAATAATGTCCTCAATATTACCCAGAGTGGTCGCGTATATCAGCCGAAAGACCGATATCTTCATTTAAACAAAGACCTGATTCCTAGCAGAGTTGGAACTACTGCAAGACCCCCTTCTCCACCTCCGCATGTCCCTACCAGTCTTGAGGTTGACCCCCTTATTACCCAGCTAAAAAATACCCAAGCCCGATATAGCATTTGGCAATGGGTAATTGACTCTAAAAGACACCGCAAGGGTTTGATCAAGCGGCTCCTAAATCTGGAAGCTAATCCAACCACCTCGGTCGTTGAGATGTGCACTACAATAGAAGAAGGCATCCCCCTGAGAAAAGGGCCTCAGATTGTACTTGACAGTTTTGATCTTACGCTCGAAGGAAGGGACCATAATAGAGCCTTATTCATTCAGATCCAAATTCTCGATAAGGTCATCCAGTGCGTCATGGTGGATGATGGATCCGCTCTAAACCTATGCCCTCTAAAAATCCTTCCTCATCTGGGGTTGTTAGAGGACATGCTTGAAAGGTCCAGCACGATTATTAGAGCTTACGACGATTCAAAGCCTAATGTAATTGGGACTTTTGAGGCAGAAGTCACTGTCGAAGGTGTTGCAAGCAATGGACATTTCACCATACTTAACATTCCTATTACCTATTCTCTGTTGCTTGGCCGACCATGGCTCCATGCTTTGGGCGCATTACCCTCCACACTACACCAAAAAATCAAGCTAATTCATGATGATAGAATGGTGACTATGGAGGTCGATCCTGCTTCTGTTATGGCCGTTATGAAAGCCGAAGCTAATCTAGAAAAGGGCATTTAGATTGCCATGATTAGTAAAGCTCAAAAGCCTCCTCCCCTTTGGCACATCTACCTTCATTCGGGTATGGGCAAACTAATGAAGAAGTCTGGTTACAGGCCTGGCAGAGGTGAAGGAATACACAAATAGGGAATTATTGAGGTGTTGGAGCTAAAAATCCTTATTCATGGAGCTGGACTAGGATATAAGCCTAGAAAAGCCTATCGCCACATCCCTTCTTGCTATTGCTGCATGGTCACTTGTTATGAAATCCAAGGCAAGAGGCCTTATAAAGGGGAGCCTGAACCAATCGAATATGGCGGGAAAATGTGGCCCGGCATTGAGGTCTTTAAAGATATCTATGACTTTGAGGCTAGTCATATGATAGTTTCAGCTGAACCCGAGCCTACTGAGCCTGATGCGTCTGTCGATGTGATTTTTGATAAGGCTAAGGGGAAATGTAAGATGTATCTTGAGGATGAGCCTATCGATCTGGAAATTAAGAATGCTGTGGTGACCGTGATAAAAGCTATGGCACTACTGATGAAGAAAGGCTGGAAGGGTAACAGGGAAGAAGATGCTATGACAGCCATAGTAGAAAAGCTCGCCAAGGCTCTAACTGAAAAGGCCGACCTGTCTGAAGAGCCATCGCTCACCATTACCTAAAAGACCACTCTAGAGCATGAACTAAGCACCACCCTAACAGACGATACGGAGGACACCTCACCCATCGAGGTTGCCACTGAAGCCCCTCCACCTGTGGAGGAGGATATGGACAATGTAATTTTTAATATTTCTGATGTTTTTTATGCAAACAATGCCGCTTATGAGTCTTTTAATGCAATGAATAACTCCCGTTCTGCTTACTTGTTTGATGTCTTTCCTGATGGGTCCATGCATTCACATAACAATACACATAATGTTTTTGGCATTAGTGATACGTTATTAAGTGAAATAAACCTAAGTATAGATAACAATCCTAAAATGGTAACCATTTCCAAAGATTTAACTCCCGAGGAAAGAAGTGAGATCATAAAAGTGCTTAAAAATCATGTTAATTCTTTTGCCTGGTTGTATGAAGACATGCCTGGGGTTGACCGATAAATCGCCGAACACAGAATCCCAACTGATCCTAAATTTCGACCTATCAAGCAGAAGCTCCGCCGGTTGAGACCTGAATGGGAAGAACAGGTTAAGACAGAGGTTTTAAGGTTGATTGAAGCTTGATTCATAGAAGTGGTAGAATACCCGACTTGGTTGTCCAACATCGTCCCAGTACTAAAGAAGGATGGTAGGGTCCGAGTCTGCGTGGATTTCTAAGACCTCAATAAATCCTCACCGAAGGATGACTTCCTCTACCACACAATGATGTCCTAATTGACAGCGCCACCAGGGTGGCTATGTATTTGTTCATGTATGGGTTCTCAGGGTACAATCAAATTCTGGTTAATATTATCGATAAAGTTAAAACAGTGTTCATCACTGAATGGGGGGTGTATTGCTACAAGGTAATGCCATTCGGGTTGAAAAATGCTGGGGCCACTTATCAGCGAGCCGTAATTGCCCTCCTACATGACATAATCCATAAAGAAGTGGAAGTGTATATGGACGACATGATTGTGAAGTCCGCCACTCGAGAGGAGCACCCTGCTGTTCTTGAAAAGTTCATGGATCGCATTGAAAAGTATAATCTTCGTCTAAATCCAAAGAAATGCATATTTGGAGTTACCTCCGGCAAGCTATTAGGACACGTGGTTAGCCAGAAAGGGATTGAAATGGATCTAGACAAAGCTAAAGCCATCAGGGGCATTCCTCCCCTTAAGACAGAGAAGGAGGTCCGATCGTTTATAGGGTCCTTGCAGTACGTTAGTCGGTTCATTGCTTGCCTTACTACTATCTGCGAACCCATCTTTAAACTGTTAAAAAAATAGCAACCTGTGGTATGGAATAATCACTGCTAAGTAGCGTTTGACAGAATCAAGGCATATCTTATCGATCCACCCGTCTTGACACCCCCCATTCTAGGGAAACCACTCATCCTTTATCTGGCCATTAAAGAAACTTTCGTCGGAGCCATGCTTGTCCAGGAACATGATGATAAGCGCGAACATGCCATCTAATTCCTTAGCAAGAAGCTATTAGATTATGAAACCCAGTATTCGATTATAGAGAAGACCTATACTACCATGGTTTGGCTCACTAAGAAGTTGCGACATTATTTCCAATCTTATCGCGTCCAAGACGTAGCCAAGATTGGTCCAATGAAGTTTCTTTATCAATCCCCTACTCTGGCCGGCAAATTATCCCGATGGCTACTTCTCCTGTCTAAGTTTGACATTGAATATGTAACCTGGAAGGTCATTAAGGGGCGGGCCATAGCTAAATTCCTGGCTAATCAACCCCTCAGCTTCGACTATAAGGAAAATTTAGAGTTCCCTGATGAACAACTTACCTCTATTACAACCCTTGATGACAATTGGAAAATGTACTTTGACGGTGCTGTGAACTGTCGGGGAGTAAGTCTCGGGGTCATCATCATCACACCAGATAATGAGATAATCCCATTGTCCAAACGTTTAGAATTCGACGTCACTAATAATGGCATTGAATACGAAGCTTGCCTGTTCGGCCTCGAGGCTCTTCTTTAAGTTCAGGCACGCCATATATCTATCATCGGAGATTCAGCTCTGGTTGTTTGTCAGGTCACTGGAGATTGGGAAGTTAAAGAAGAATCCCTCCGTCTTTATGTTGAGGCTATCTACGAATTATTTGAGAAATTTACCTCGTACTTGTACCGCCATATCCCTCGAGATGAGAATCAAATGGCAGATGCTCTCACCACTCTCGCATCCATGTGGGAAGGACCCCAACAGCAACCTATCCGCCCTTTGGTTTTGCTGTCCACCAAGATCCCATATCATGTTCAATCAACTCCTCTAGTTCTCGCCATTTCATCTGAACCTTGTTGGTATTCTGACATCATCCTATTTCTTCAGATTGGCCAATACCCCACAGATTCTTCCAACTCAGACCGTACCACCCTAAGGTGGCTCGCTACCTAGTTTTATATTGTGGATAATGACCTATTCAAGCGCACCAACGATGGCCTACTTCTCCATTGCCTCATTGATTCTAAGGCTCAAAATGTAATGACCCAGGTCCATGCCAGTGACTGTGGCCCTCATATGAATGGTCTTGCCCTCAAAAAGAAAATCTCGTAACTAGGGTATTTTTGGCTCACTCTCACAACCGATTGTATCACCTAGGTCAAACGATGCCACAAATGCCAGGTTTACGGAGATATGCGGCATCTGCCATCGACCGAGCTCCATCACTTATCCACCCTTTGGCCATTCTCGGCATGGGGTATAGATATAATTGGTGAAATCTGTCCTTCCTCAACAAATGGCCATAAATTCATTGTGGCGGCAGTAGATTACTTTTCAAAATGGGTGGAAGCTAAATCCTTCACCAATGTCACCGCCAGACAGATGGCCAAGTTCATAGAAAAGCACATCTTTGATCGGTATAAGCTCCCACACCATATAGTCTCAGATAATGGAGTACAGTTTCAAGGAGCAACTGCTTCACTGATTGAGAAGTATGCGATCGAGCACCATAGGTCTTCTCCATACATATCATAAGCCAATGGAGCTGTTGAGGCAGCCAATAAATCGGTAAAGATGATTCTTTCTAAGATGATAGCCGGTTACAGAGATTGGGCGGATAAGCTGCATTTCGCTATCTGGGGATATTGCACCAGTATACACGCCCCGATGGACCAAACTCCGTTTTCCCTGGTCTACGGGATGGAAGTAGTCTTGCCAGTTGAAACTCAGGTGACCTCATTAAGAGTTGCTCTAGAGGCTAAGTTAGAAGAATCCGAATGGACTCGGGCAAGATTTGAACAGTTGAACATGATGGATGAGCAGAGGCCGAAGGCCCTCGACAGCCTCCAGATGTACCAACAACGTATGGCTTGGGCATATAACAGTCGGGTAAGACATCAAAATTATCCCTGAAGGCCGGGGATTTGGTCCTCAAACAGTTGAAACACTCTACCACTGATGCGAGGGGTAAATTTAGGCCAAATTGGGAAGGACCATATGTAATAAAGAAGCTGCATAGCAAAGGGGCAGCTAAATTTATGGACATGGATGGGAATGAGTTCATAAATCCCGTAAACCAAGACAGGCTTAAGCGTTATCATGTTTAATTCGAAAGAAATAAATCAGAAAAGCAGCACACCAAAAAAAATACATACGTGATAATTACCCGCCTTTCAGTCTTTTACTGATCGGGCAAAAATTAGGGTGACGCCCGACGATTGGTATCCTGCAAACCAACTGTGCAAAAATTAGGGTATGAGATAAACCCGCTAGATCGAAAACCCAAAAAGGGCAATCTAGGAAAAAGTTAGGGTATGTGAGCAAAGAGCGAGTGCCTTCTAGAAAACCTATCTCGGCTAGTTGGCACCGGGAGTTAAATCAATGGGAATGTCAACCAAACATCATGTATTTTATTTTATCTCAATTAATAAAAGTTCTCTTTTGTTAAAATCTAAATGTTTATACTTATGTGGATCCTGTATTCGTAAGATTAAGACAACTTCAGCAAGCATTGAATAGAGTTCATTTTATTTCATTTTAGATTATTTAAATTAATAATAATAATTTAAAAAAAGAAGAATAAAAAAAAGAAAAGAAAGACCTGATGGTTCTGACAAAAGCAAGACTCAAAACAAACTTCCCGCATCATCGTCATAGTACCTAGAGATCCGCCTCGGTGTCTTAGTAGAAGAGGAGTCTTCTCTCCGCTCCGTACATTCCCCCTTAAAATGGGCCCATGACTACTTCCGACGGGTCGGCAAGTCTCTTGTCTCAGCAAACCATCCCCTGTAGTGTGTGTTAGTTTCGGTGGTTTCCATGTGATCATAATCCAGAATCTCAAATACAGCCTCTCTGGACCACTTCTCCCGAATATGGTTGACCAACCTAGCTTTGTAAACTCCGATCTGATTATGGGGCAATTTTATTAGGACTCTTTCCCTTTTGTCATACTGACGACACAGCCGATAAGGGGTATAAAATGAAGATTTCTCCAGACCTATCAGTTGAACACATGCTCCCTAAGATTCTACAACCACATCCTGAATTCTCCACCATGGACTAACCCACTGAACCTATACGTCAGTATACCCCCTTAAAATAGGCACCCAATCATCATATGTCAACTCGTCGAAATCAGCCCGCATAAGCCCTCTCCCCCTCAGATGGACGGGAAGATACTTTTTTAGATTCCCTCGTGGCGCCTCCCTCAACTTTAGCTTCTCCATCAGCCAGACCTATAATTCAAAACTCGGGTAAGGATGGGGGAAGGAAATGTTCGGATCAGAAAGAATAAAAGATACCTGTAGTAATATGAGTTAATCTCCGATGAGTGACGAGTCAACAGAAGTAGCATCCACTTTCAACAAAACATCGGCCAACCCTATAGCCACGGGAAAGCCCCTGTCGATATAGGGCTAATGAGCGAAATCAACCTGAGCGGAGCAATCGGGCACACTCCACATATAAACTCCGCCATGAGTAATAATGCCACCATGAATGGCCAAGCATGATGGGATCGGGGCACTCTACGACACCACTCTAGAACTGCTCTGAGCTGAAACCCAGGTTTATCGAGCAACTGAGATAGAAATCGGTCAACAGAATCTAAATTCTATAGCCCTCGTGGAATTCCATCTACGCCAAAATGAAAGTCTGGCAACGCTAGTAAAACGCGTTTAGGACATGGTGTCCCTAAAATAGCGGGGAATTCTTCGAGCAAGGGGCAAAGCTCGAACGATGAAAATCTGAAAACGTGGTCCATTGGATCCTAAAAAGACAGTGCCACTCAAAGGAATTCGCGGCTTACGGGCCACGCTATGACATATCAAAACCCCCAAAGACTGAATTTTTCAAGCCTCTTCCAGTCTGCATTCCCCAGGCTCTGCAAAAAACCCCGTAGCTTTTGATTGTGGGTTGCCATGATAGGAATGGACAGAATAGTCGAAACCAGGTTGCTGGAAAACTGATGCCGCCGGCAATATGGGTGATGCTGTCAGTGATGTAATTAATGCCGTCGGCGATATGGACCAATTTGGGCAATATCAGATGATGCCGCCGGCAATATGGACTTTCAGACAGCCCTGTATATATTATTTAGGCTGGATGAGTTTAGACGATATGGGTCATGCCCGGCAACATGGAGTGAATTTTCCGGCGGCATCAGAAGCATTTCTTCCATTTCAGACCTGTATAAAACCTGTAAACGATCCTATACCACGTTTCCAATGCCTTTCCGAACAGCGACCCATTCTTATTCAAAATAAAAAGCCCAAAGGCACAAACCATCTAAAAATTCTGATAAAAAACCCCAATGTATCAAGGGTACAAACAAGCAAATAAAATAAAAAAGAGAGCAAAATAAACTAAGCATGCTCGCAACTACCGGCTGGGCGGGATGAAAAGTCATCAGGGCTTACAAGCCAATCTCTAACATCGTCCTCATCTTCCTCCCTTCCCTCTATCATGGGCACACTGCTAGACTCCTCGACCACGGTACGCGAGCGTCGGCCGGTGGACATGTTGATCCCCCTACGACTGGTGCTATCGGGGTGTGCACGGTCTAGGTTTTGCTTACTTCTCTATTCCTGAATGGTGGCTGCCAGCTGACCCTCGAGATCACTCACGCGACGCCGTAGGTCTGCAGTCTCCTCCTCGTACTGCTATTGGGCTGCATTAGCATCTGACAAGGAAAGGGCCAAGAAATCATGGAAACCGGAGAAAATATTAGCAGCGCATATCATTCATAACATCCATACATGCATCCCATCTTAACATGTGCATAAAATACCTGAGCAAGGAGCGACTGTCCAATGAGTGTATCCTGGAGAACAAAATTGTTCTCTGTGAGCTGCTCCACATGGCTCTGCGCCACCTGGAAAATCCAAAAGGCAAATCCTTAGACACCTGCATCCAAGGCTAAACAAGAAAATAATTACTAGGCCTTACGTAAGTAGTATTTTTAGGCATGAAAATAGGAGCTTACCGGTCGAGCCAATATTTCTAGGGAGGAATTTGCCTCGGGAGTTCATTAGCAGGAATGTAGTTTCCAACGGATTGACCAGACGCCCCTCCATAAAGTTTATGCCCTCCGGCACACCCTAGTGTCTGGTCCTACTTTGGTTATCCCGACCTCTCTTCCTCACGGGTTCCTGAAAAACATGAAAGCCATACATCAACAACATTCCTAAATGACTTCAAAATCATACACACAAGTACAATCATACCTCAGAAGAACGTTGCTCCCCTTGGGACATTGGCGTGCTCCCGCCAGCTACGTCCACGCCCACCTCATCCTCCCCCTCGGGGTCAATCGCAACATCCCCTTCAAGTGCCTCATCCTCATCATCATCTTCCTCATTAACGTCTGCAATGCCTTTGAGGCGCCTTTTCTCATCCTCCAACCGTTGCTCGTTATGATACTCAATCATATCATTTCTGTGGATGCAAGGACTCACAGGTAGTAGACACTGCAGAAGCCGCTCGTAAAGGCCAGGGATGCTAGGGATCACTCGGCCGTTCCCCTCAATGTAATCAGCCTTGTCAGCCTCGGAGGTGATAACCAAATGGGGCCACCATAAGCCCCTAGGAGGATCAACAGGCACCGGTCTAGCAGCCACCGGGACGGACCTCCAGCCCTGGATGCGCTCACCTAGGTACCACTGCTGGAATAGAGGTCACTCAACCACAAACTGGCGGTCATCTACCTCCCTCCGGACCCTTTCGACCTCGGGTAGATTCTCCACCCCATCAAATGGATCCAAGACGAGCTACATCAAAACAACCAATATAAGTCCATAAGCAATTTTTGTTTTGTCTAAATGTAAAAATAAAGACTGAATCAAAAATTGCATACCGAGCTCAACCGCACGCTCCTCAGGACCTCCCTATATTTTGTAGGGTACTTAGCATTCCAACCGATGCCCCCGCACCAGCAAGCGAGGAAGTGAGAGCCTAATGGCACAACCTTCTTAAACTCCACCGGCAGGAGGATTTGATGCTCGAAGGCCCAGGCATGCATAAATAACGACCAATCAATTTAAAAAGTGTCATACAATAAATGAGAATGCATGCTATCAAGAAAAATACTTCCAAAAAGTTATACCCGGAGTAATAGGTGGTAAAGGCGAAGGGCCTTCTTCTTCTTCTGGGCTCCCACGTCCAGCCCATAGTACAACTGGGCTAAGATAGCCCTCGGCCAATTCTTCCTCTTAATACCCGCCATGTCCTCCAAAGCAGTTATAAGCATATAATTGATCTTGCTCCCTGAGATTGGGAAGAATAGCACAGTAAGTAGAGAAATCACGAAGGATCGGACACAAGCCTCCCTCTCCTCCTCGAGCACTACATCTACCCGGGTCCAATGATGGTACAACTCTCCATAAGACAGCCACCCAGAAACGGGCTTCACACCAAATAACTCCTTCACCCACCTCACCACAGGCCCCTCAACATGGTACTTCTCCATGTAAGCATCAAAATGTATGACCTCGTCCGTCCAAGGGATGCCGGTCATGGCTACGACGTCAGAGGGGGTAATCGTAGCCTCCCTGAAAGAGAAGTGGAAAGTATGGGTGGTCTCGGACCACCTCTCGGTTAGGGCCATTACTGCTGAATGAGAAAGCTTAGGCATCAGCATTGGCATTATCCGGGCCAAGTCCCCGAACCCTATGTCATTGATGGCAAGTGCTAGCTCGGGGTCATTCTCCAAAATGTGATGCCACCATTCACCAATGGTGCCCATTCCCCCTGTATAGGTCAGTTTATATGGCTATAAAATTAAAAACAAATAGGATCACTCCTGCTTATTTTTCATCAGAAAAGCTGTTGATGTTGCTTCTGCTAAAAGCAATGTCGCCAGTGGCATCACTCCATACCGCCAGCGGCATGGATGATACCGCTGGCGACATCACTTTAAACAGAAGCGACATCAGTCTACTATAGGCCCTTTTGCAAGGACTGATGCCGCCAGCGACATCACTCATATCGCCGGTGATATCACTATGTACGGGCAGAACCTATTTCTCCCTAAAATTGCACCCATCGTGCCAAAATTGCGAAAATCATAATCAATTAAAACAATAAGCCCGAAAATGGTAAAAATCGATTCTAAAGCGTGCAATATAACCAATCTATTTCACACTCAAACTCCTATCATGGCACGATTTCAAATCTAAAGCTAAATCAAACCGAACCTAAAAAAGAATAGATTCGAGTTTTATGGGATTACCTGGACGTAGTAGAGGTGCGTCTCCTTCTCCGGGGTCAGATTGGTGATGGGAGAATTAATCCCATAGCCATACATCTCGGCTGTCTCTTTCAGGCTATAAGCAGTAGGAACGAAGAGAACTTTCAATCCCTCGACAGAAGAATTGGGCAAGTTCTCCCTAGGCTTGGCGGATTTGCCCCTGAAAGCCTTGGTGATTCTCTTCATGATGTGAAAGACAAAGAAAAAAATAAAAAAACTTTGGAGAAGAGAAGAAGAAGGGGGTATGGTTTCTAAATAGTGAGGAAGAAGGGAGTTTCAATCCCTTTTAAACTGCTGCACGGAATTCGAGGAGATTTAATTTATCTAAAACTGTCCGTTCACGCTGCCGGCAGCATCACTCCATGCCGCCAGCGACATCACCCATGTCGCCGATGACATCGCCTCTTTCAGTTCAAATTTTAAAATTATCTGACCAGTCAAAGCTGCCACATGGCACTCATGTCACCGACGACATAGATTTATACCGCCGGCAACATCACTCCTCCAATTCAAATTTTTGCATAAGTCCGACCAATGGGCAACCAATCTACAAAGCATAAAACCCGACCAAGGGATAATTTCTCCGCGAAGCATAAGTCCGACCAAAGGGCAACCAATCTACAAAACACAAAACCTAACCAAGGGACAATTTCTCCGCAAAGCATAAGTCCGACCAAAGAGCAACAAATCTACAAAACACAAAACCCGTCCAAGGGAAAATTTCTCCGGGAAGCTTAAGTCCAACCAAAGGGCAACAAATCTACAAAACACAAAACCCGACCAAGGGACAATTTCTCCATGAAGCATAAGTCCGACCAAAGGGCAACAAATCTATAAAACACAAAACCCCGACCAAGGGACAATTTCTCCATGAAGCATAAGTCGGACCAAAGGGCAACCAAACTACAAAACACAAAACCCGACCAAGGGATAATTTCTTCGTGAAGCATAAGTCCGACCAAAGGGCACCAATCTGTAAGACACAAAACCTGACCAAGGGACAAATTCTTCACGAAGCATAAGTCCGACCAAAGGGCAACCAATCTACAAAACACAAAACCCGACCAAGGGATAATTTCTACGCGAAGCATAAGTCCGACCAAAGGGCAACCAATCTATAAAACACAAAACCCGACCAAGGGACAATTCCTCCACAAAGCATAAGTCCGACCAAAGGGCATCCTTTACACAAAGCTCAAGCCCGACCAAGGGGCAATTCCTCCACAAAGCTCAAGCCCGACCAAGGGGCAACCGCTCTACAAGATACAAGGTCTAACTAAAGGTCAAACCGGTCACCCATCAGGTATCATTCCTATCCCTTACTCTTTCGTGTGGTCATACTGACCTGTGGTAGCAGTGATCCCCCGAGGGGCAGCCTATGAGGACGAGATTTTGAGGTCCCTCTCGCGAGACGATGATAACGTGTACCCGATTTTAATGCCTTAAAATTAAAAGTTCCCTTTGGAATTTTTATTACCAAAATAATATTCCTCGCGAATTTTTATTTGGTAGAATACAGTTCAACGTGGCCGATAACGAGTTCGGTAGGAGCTTGAACCGATGATTGGCACTCAAATAATAAATACCCTTTAAAATATTGTTAAAAGTTAAAAAGATGCCTTTTCACCCACTATTAAACCACTTTTCCTAACTTTTTTGGCTTTTTGGCCCATTAGCTGTTGGTATGCTGGAGGCTGATACCGCCAGAGGCAACATCCATCCCGCCGGCGGCATCACCATACCGCCGGCGGCATGACCCAAAACGGGTCCCTTCATAGACAGCCTTTCGACCACTTTCAACGGAATTATTAAAAAAGGCCTCAAAAAGCACCCCATTTCACCTATAAAAGCACACCTTGAACTGCATTTTAGAGGAGAAAAAAAGGAATGTTAAGATTTTAATGTGGAAATAGATTCTAGTGAGATAAGAATTAGATAAAACAGAAAAAAAAGGGATTCTGATCCATTTTTCCTGGTTTTTCTTCTTTGAATTCTCTAATTATGAGTTGAAATTAATAAGTCTTTAAATTAAAATCAACTTAATTGGATTTAGAAACCAAAAAGCACTTAAATTTATTATTAAATCATCGTAACAAGCTCCTCGGATGTGTTTCTTTCGGTTCACGAAGAGGTGGATTCATGACCTCGAGGTAAAAAAAATCCTGAGTCTCATAGCTCTTTAGCACTGATACAACTGATTTGTGTTAATTTTTGTCAATTTATATTCATTTTTGGGTCTTTGGTCGTTCTTACTGCCACCACTGCTACCTACAAGCTGATATCGCCGGTGATATAATTGATGTCGCCAGCAGCATCAGCTATGTCACTGGCGGCATCAGGCATGTCGCCGGCGGTATCAGTTATATCATCGGCGATATGACTTTCTGGACAACAGTTTTATTTTTATTTATAATCCGGTTAAAATAAGGATTGAGCCTAAAAATTACTTAAAAATGGAATTTCCTCGAAAACGTAGTTCAAATCCCATTTTAGCCATCCGACGGGGCTTTATAATACTGTAAATAAAGTATGTTATACCTGTGCTAACAATCTTCTACAGGCGGACGTATATCGGATATTCAGGTACTTTATTTATTGCATAGAAAAATGTATAGGACTTGAAAACCTTATAATAATTTTACTTTCCGCACTTATTTTTTTATGGCTGTAAATATTTTATTCATTGCTTCAATTGCTTGATAAATACAAAAATAATAAAATAACTAAAAATACAAATAAATAGGGTAGATTAAATCGATCAAGAAAGAATGAAGTATATTAACTTGGCCTAATGAAAAATAGATAACATCATCCGAACTCGGAATCTCTACTTAAGGTACGGTCCAACCACCCGATGGGAAAATCATACTAAAAATTTCCCGATTGAGCTGAACCGGGTGGCGACTCTACGTTAAGTACGGGATTTCAATCTCATATCTTTTGAGTATTAAAATATGCAAAATTATTATCCAAACATATCACACTCATCCCCCGACACTCCAATGGGGTCGGCCCAACCGGTCCAGGCACCACTGCCGTCGTGCGAAATATCGTCCGCTCACAATATTGATCTCAACTTTTCTCAAGGTCTTAAAGATTTCCTTCTCCTCTTCTTAGTCTTTTCTAGACTCTCTAGAAAAAGAGGTCTGGTCTCGGTAGAAACCACTGGTTCTTCCTCATCATCTAGTATCTAAATGATTTCATCCTCCAATTCAGCTCTCAATGGTTCTAGTTGAACCTCTTTCTTATCCCTCAGCGTGATCGCCCTAACATTTTCTATTGGATTATCCTCCGTTTGAGACAAAATTCTCCCCATGTTCTCAATCTTGGAAAGAGTTCTAGCTATCTGGGCCATCTACTTTTCCAAGTTTGAGAAGTTACCTTGCAGTCCTTGTATTCGATCGTCTACCAACTCAAATCGCTTATTAGAACCCTCAGTCAGAGTAATGAAAAGTTCATAAGGATTATGTTATAGCTGCTGAGGTGGGTTGGGTTGGATCTGTACTTATTGAGAAAGTGTTGGTACGATCGCGTTCTTTTGATTTCTCAACACAAACTGATTCTGCCGTCCCTGTGGTTATTGGTGTTGGTGTTTCCCCAAGAGAGTGCTGGTCGATCTCTTCACGCGATCTAATTTCTCTGTGGTGGTGGAATGTACGGCTATTTATTCCCCTGATTATAATTGTTACTACAGTTACCGTAGTTACCATAGTTACCATAATTTCCCATGGCATTGACTTGCTCAAATTTGGGGTCTCCAATACTGGGGCACTCTTTGGCAGCATGGGTATTTTTCTTGTAAAGTTCACACTCCTTTGTGACCTCAGTCTGGACAGCTATCTTGAGTACAAGTTCAGTGAGCCTCTCTAATTTGTCATTGAGATCATAGGAGCTAATCCCATTGACTATTCTTGAAGTAGACTTCCCTTCACGATCGCCAAAATGTTGAGTGGTTTCTACCATAGTCCTAATGAGTTCCCAATCCTGAGTTGGGGTCTTGCTGATGAGAGCACCCCTACTAGCGGTATCCATCATAGATTGCTAGAAGAACGGGAGCCCTTCATAGAAAGTATGGACTAAGGCTTGATCAGTGAATCTTTGGGGTGGACAAGCTGCCAAAAGGTGTTGGAACCACTCGTAATACTCATAGAGACTCTCTATGTCTTTCATCTTGGCTGAACAGATCTACCTCTTCAAAGTGGTAACTCTCAATGTTGGAAAATACTTGTCAAGAAAGAGTCTCAACGTCTAGCCCCATGATGTAATGGATCCTAGTTTTAGATGACAAAATCAGTTGTTTGCTGAGTCCTCAGGAGAAAAAGGGAAGGACTTCAATATGCAAGGTCCAGGTCGACCTTTGGTGGCTTTATAGAACAAACCATCAAATGGAACTTCTGCAAATTTTTATGAGGATCATTAGTGATCCTTCCGGCGAATTTAGGTAAGCTATGGACAAACCCATATCTCATCTCAAAGTTTTTGCCATCAGTCTCAGTCGGATAAGTGATACAAAGTGGTTGTTGATCCATTGGGACTCGTGTAAGGTCTCAGATTGACTAGCATGGTCACGATGGCTATTTCAGGTTTAGAATCTGAGTCATTTGGATCGTCAGACAGTCCTTCTACACTGATTGGGTCATCATTGGGTGTGCTTGAAGTTTTCGCCTGATGTTTAGACTCTCTACGCTCTTGAGCTTGCTTAACACGAGCTCTATTAGATCTTTCAATTTTGGGGTTATAGAAGAATTCGCTGCCACGACCTGTGGCTCTGGTCATCCACGTCGAATAACTAGTCAAAAGGAACTGTTCCCAAGCAACGGCACCAAAATTTGATGGGTGTCAAGACTACCAAAAATAAATCCCAGCATAGAATAAACTAGTAGTTAGTAGTGAACAAAGGTCGAATCCACAAGGAATGGTATTTGACAATGTTATTCTTAGAAAATAACACACATTGTGACCTAGCAGTACTCTTGATGGGAATTTATAGATTGAAACTAAATAAAGAAGGTAATAAAACAATGAGAAACAATGACTCAACCAAATCAGAACAATTAACTGCATCAGGACCTAGATTTAGTTATACTAGCACTTATGTACTGTACAATACTAGCAACTCTTCCTTACTGTGTATAGAGATTGAACTTTACGCCACGACCTCCCTCTTACTCAGTCTGTCTCTCGACTTCGCTCCAAAGAGCTCGCCAATGAATAGCAGTAATATTAGAAAAGCTTAAGTCATTATCGACAGGTAGTGAAGCACTCCCGACAGGTGTAAGATTACCTTCCTCACTTTATCTCTTCTCAGGAATAATTACGGATGCAAGAATTAAGATTAACAATAGTCACAAAGACTTACTAGATAGTTGATCAGGCCAAATAGCGAGACTAGGCGATATTCTTACCATAGAACCCTTGAAGTACCGAGATTGGCAAATAGGTCGCCTTGCGAATTTTTGTATTCAATTACAGTCCTCACACCATTTTAAATCCAGCCTTGACCCTTACTTGATCAAGCCATGAAGAACTTAGCTAGACATGACTAAATTTAAATGTACCGAAATATAAAGAGACTGAAAGTAAATCATGTTGAAAGTATAAAGATTGAAATTGAAATGAAACTTAAAGTGATTAAACTGGAAATGAAATTGGTTATTAAATTGAATCCGAAATCAAAATCTCAGAAATCTAAAATACTTGAAAGTAAAGAGACTAAAAACAAGAGGCTAAAACTAGACTAGAAATGAAATGATCAGGATTGTTTTGAAAAGTAGGATGATCCTTTGAAATGCGCCGGTCTCGATATTTATAGCTAAATCCTCTCCTCATGCTTCATCTTTTGTGAAAGAATAGGACTCTTAGCATTAATCTTGTTGGATTCATTTTCTTTTAGTCTCTATCTTCAAATGGAATTAAATCTCTATCTTTGTTTCCCATAGCTAGGATTAGGATAGGAATTAAACTCTTTCTTGAATTGGACTCTTTCCGAATAGGATTTGTTCAAAATAGGTGTCTTCCAGATCTAGAACCTAGCATGCTTTGGTATTGATGTCATCTTGGTCGTTCTAAAGTGTTCTAGAATCACTGGGATTGACTATCGCTCCCTTTGCCTATATCAGGTATCGGTAAAGGCTCTTTTAGTCTAAATATTGCATGATTTCTCCAAATCACCTTCAAAACCTGAAAACACAAGAAATGAAGTAATAGCGGCCAAAACGACTAAAAACATGGTCTTTATGTTATAGAAATAAACATAAATTCATGCTAAAAATACAACCCATCATGGAGGATCATGAACAAGAAGATGTTGATGAGTAAGGGGAGTAACCCACCCAACAAGTAGAAGCTGAACAATAACTTAGAAGATCTATGAGCAATCGTCAACCAACATCAAAGTATCCTAGTTTTGAGTATACTCTCCTAACTGATAAGGGGAGTCAGAGAATTTTTAGGAAGTTTTAACTCATGTAGATAAAGAATCTTGGCTGGAGGCAATGCAAGACGAAATGAATTCCTTGCAGAAAAACAACATATATGAGTTAGTCAAACTTCCTAGAGGAAGAAAAGCCTTGAAGAACAATTGGGTTTTCAATCTCAAAAGAGATGGCAATGGAATGCTAGTGAAGTTCAAAGCTTGTCTAGTAGTCAAAGGTTTCCAACAACAAAAGAGAATTGATTTCGATGAAATCTTTTCTCTGATACTTAAAATGACTTTTATTTGAGTAGTTCTAAGCTTGGTAGCAAGTTTGAATCTTGAGCTTGAGCAGCTAGATGTCAAAACCGCCTTCCTTCTTGGCGACCTAGAAGAAGAAATCTATATGAAGAAACCAAAAGGTTCCGTAGTAAAAGGGAAAGAGAACATGGTTTGTAAGCTACAAAAGAGTCTGTATGGGTTAAAACAAGCACTCATGGATCCCTTGAGTAGATTTTGGGCATGAAGATTGTTGGTGATCGAAGAAACAAAAGGTTGTGGTTATCACGGGAAAAATATTTTGAACTTGTCTTAGAAGGTTTCAACATGTTGAATGCTAAACCAGTTAGCGTTCCTCCTTACCTGACATCTGAAGTTAAGTAAGGAATCTGGTCCTAGAACTAAAGAAGAGAAGGAAGCCATGGGAAAGATTCCATATTCCTCAGCGGCTGGGAGTCTAATGTATGTGATGGTTTGCAAAAGGCCAGACATTGCATATGTTGTTGGACTTGTAAGTAGATTCTTAATAATCCGGGAAGACAACACTGGGAAGCTGTAAAGTGCATTCTCAGATATTTGAAGGGAAGTTCAAAGAAATGCTTATGTTATGGGGAATCTAAACCAATCCTGGAAGGCTTTGTTGATGCCAATATGGCAGGAGATCTGGATCATAGGAAGTCAACTTCGGGACATGTGTTTACATTTTCCAGGGGAGCAATTTCTCGACAATCAAAATTACAAAAGTGTGTTGCGGTTTCTACGACTGAAGCAGAATACATTTCAGCTACTGAAACACAAAAATAGATAATTTTGTTAAAGAGATTCTTTGAAGAGTTGGATAAAATACATGCTGACTCCATAGTATATTGCGATAGTCAAAGTGCTATAGACTTAAGCAAGAATAATATGTATCACTCTCGAACAAAGTACATTGATTTCCTATATTATTAGATACGAAAACAACTTGAAAAAGGAGTTCATCTAGAGAAAGTTCCGATAGAGGGGAACCCTTCAGATTTGCTGGCCAAATTAATTCCTCAAAAAAAGTTTGAGCTATGCAATGAGTTGATCGGAATGATCTCCATTTAGGAGCTAACTTGATACCCTGATACCCCATGAGTCTGGAGGGGGGAGAATTGATTTTTTTTCAAATAATTTTATAATTTTTAGCTTGTTCAAATGTATGGCACGCAAAGTTGCAGGAAGTTAGTGTGTTATCTCTGGGGAAAAAAAAAACAAAAGCAATTTATGGGTTGGCTCCATTTGTAGAAGAGGTGATGGTTGGTAGATTTCAACAATTCCAGTATTTGTTTACATTATTTTTTCAATTGGCATATTAATTGACAAGTTCAAAAATTGATGAACTCTTTGCCTATAAAAGGCATACTCCTGCAAATCCAAAATCATCCAGAGAAGAAAAACATTGAATTCCTTTAGCAAGAGAGAGACATAATCCTACAAAAGAGTTTAAGATAAATTAGGGGAGTAAGTTGAGTGATTTGAAAAATACTACACTATCGGATGTATGGGTTAAGTTGAGAGTTCAAATGTTAACCTAAAATTATTTTATACCTTAAGTTTGGGTATACTTGAGATAGACTTTATTTTTGTATTTATTAATGGAGTTATTTTTATGTCTCGTGATTTTTCCCTTTTAAAAGATTTCAACATAAATCTTTGTGTCTCATTATTATCTAATTTATTTTTAAAATCGTTATTGCAACGTCTGTTTTAATTAATACATATCAATCTGTTACCGAATTTAATTACGGTACCTAATAAAAGAAACCAAAGAACTAAACAAATCTTGGATTCCAAAACAACAAATTCATAACACAACTAACTTATTGCCGAACAGTTGTAGTCTGAATGTGGGTGGTCTGCATCAAAATTTTTCAAAGTGTCGACGCGTGGGCTGCAGTAAAATTTACTTTTATCTACAAAATATTCTATTGGTAATCCATCAACAGTCACTCAAATTCGTCGCCATGATGCGTTACAAAGTTGTTTGATACTCTATCATAACGAAAATTCTTGTAGTATAAAGCAACAAAACATTTTTTTTATTTTATTAGGTATCTTTTTAAAATTTTCACTCATCGTAAATATGCAAGACGACCTTGTATCCCAATGTATACTCTTCATGCAATATTTTTTATTTTACTATGTAATTGCATTATTCAAAGAATAAATAATTAATCGGCTATTAAAAAATCGGAAAACATGGTATGGTTCTTAATTACGCTTTCAAGAAATCACTTTAACATTAACATCCTTGTATCTAGAGAAAGAGAAAATGTGTGTATGATACAACTCACAAAAGTGAAGAGTCTGATTTTATTTATAGAAAAAACACAAGTTAGTTTGAAAATTTAGCTATCAAAGTGTCAACCAAAACATATTTGTTATTGTGATGAAAATAAAATGTCGTGATAAATATGCTTCATAGAGATAAATAGTTTTTGTGAATAACATAATTCCTCATTTTGTAAATGTTAAATAACCTTTATTGTGGCATTTTAATTTTACAATACATTAAAGTCTTGTAAATATGAAATGTAATAAAAAAAGTATCAGTATAGTTACTTGTATAGAAAGGAAATTGAGCCAATACAATATTTATAAAAAAATCAACTTGTGGCAAACTTAATTAGTAAGGGAACTAAGCTACTCGGTAGTCAAGCCTATCTAAATAGCAGCTAGAAGGGTGGATGCCACTCCATGCCGTCCTAAAGCGTTGCTCCTGTTTGGACATGTTCACTGATAAGAGTATCCGTGCACCCTTTCCGAGCCAATTCAAATAAGCTTAAGATTAGACACTTTTTTTACGCAGCTTGGCCTAAGTCTAAGCTCCAAAACTTATGGAGCATACTTAGTTTTTATATTTATACTCAAGATTAGTTCGATAAATAATAATTTTATTCATTATAAATTTATTCATTATATTTAATTATTAAGTGAAGGTTGTGGTGACTTTATTTTTTATAAAATAAAAGTTACTTTTGTAGAATTACCGAGTCCCACATTAGCAAAGTGAATAAAAAAGAAAATAGGAATTGTCCCACATTGCCAATTGTAAGGCATAGAGGCTGATTTTGTAGTATAAAAAAGGGCCTATGGCCTTAGTTGAAATCACACCAACAAAGCATTTCTCATCTCTAAGGCATTTATTCTTCTTATTCCTTTTCTTTGTAATATTTTGTTATAAAAGTAAATAGGTAGTGTAATTTTAGTGTTTTCTCTTTATTTTATTTTAGTAGTAGTTTTAGTTTGCTAATAGTTTCTGCAACAATTGGTACCAAAGCGTTGGTTTTAGGAAAAATTAGTATGCTCTGTGCGCTATAGGTATACTACGGTCAGCATATCAGAAAGTTTTTTCTAATTTCCAGGCATGTTGTCTAATTGGCATTTAGCAAATTTAAAATTATTGTTAAAATAATCTTTCGGTAAAATCTAGAATAATAATAGTACACTGTCTCGAGTAACTGGAAAAATTCTGTCACCAAGCGATAAGAGCCTAAGGAAATTGGTGTTTAACTGAGACCGTTTGTGACTCGACCAATTACCTGAGAATTTTTCTAGCACTTGAGTAATATTATTATTTGTGATTTTACGGTTTGAGCTGAAATGGAAGAAGAAAATCTATTCGGAAAGATATCCACTTCGAATGCTTCTTCAAGTATTCTTCAGAGGGCCGCTAGAGTAAATTCCAGATTGGTGGTGGAAATTTTCAATGGAAGTGGTCATTTCGGCATGTGGCAAAGTGAGGTTCTAGACGCATTGTTTCAACAAGGTCTAGATATTACCGTTGAAGGAGAGAAACCAAATGAAATGGGAGAAGGGGAATGGAAGACCATCAATCCACTGGCTTGTGGTACAATTCGGTTATGTTTATCTAGAGAACAGAGTTATGCATTTTACAAAGAAACCTCTGCTAGAAAATTGATGACGGCACTGCAGGAGAAGTTCTTGAAAAAGAGCAGTCAGAACAACCTTCACATGAAGAAAAGGCTATTCCGATTCACTTACATTCCTAGTACCACAATCAACGATCACATCACCAGCTTCAATCAACTAGTTGCTGATTTGTTGAACCTATATATGACATTTGAAGATGAGGATCTTGCCTTATTGTTGTTGGGATCTCTTCCGGAGGAGTTTGAGTTCCTCAAAACAACTCTACTCCATGGGAAGGCTGCTGTAACTCTCAATGAAGTTTGTGGAGCTTTGCACAGCTATGAATTAAGGAGGAAGGATAAAAGGGAAAGCTCAAATAGAGCTACCGAGGCTTTGATTGTTAGAGGATGCTAGGGGAACCAGGCGAAAGGAATGAAGCAACGATCAAAGTCAAAATCCAAATTGGGGAAAGATGAATGCACCTTTTATCGTGAAAAGGGGCATTGGAAGAAAGATTGTCCTAAGCTGAAAAAGAAAGGCCAATCTGACAAGGGAAAGACTATTGCAGTAGCTGAGTATGACGATAACTCAGATTGTTCACTTGCTCTTTCGGCTTCTATCAACTCTTCTAGTGTTTGGCTTCTTGATTCAGGATGCAGTTGTCACATGTGTCCTAATCAAGAATGGTTCTATGATTTTATAGAACTAGAAGATGGTGTTGTCTACACAGTAAATAATTCCCCTATCTTCACACATGGGGTTGGTTCCATTCGGTTGAAAAACCAAGATGGATCAATCAGAACGTTGAAGGAAGTTCGCTACATGCCTGATTTATCAAAGAATCTCATTTCTGTGGGAGCCCTAGAAGAAAAGGGTTTCAAAGTTCAAATAAAAAATGGAGTAATGAAGATCATTTCTGGTGCATTGGTGGTGTTGAAGGGAGTCCGAAAGAATAACAGGTTGTACCACTATCAAGGTACTACTGTTATTGGAACTGCAGCAGTGGCTTCTAATGATGAGAAAGAATTGGAAGCATCCAGATTGTGGCATATGTGCTTGGGGCATGCTGGTGAAAAATCCTTGAATCTTCTGGTAAAACGAGGATTATTGAAAGATGTCCAGGCTTGCAAATTGGACTTTTGTGAGCATTGTGTCAAAGGGAAAAAGACAAGGGTGAAATTTGGAACTGCGATCCATGATACTAAAGGTATTCTAGACTATGTTCACTCTGATGTGTGGGGGCCTTCCAAGATGGCATCACTTGGAGGGAAGCACTACTATGCCACCTTCCTTGATGATTTCTCCCGGCGAATTTAGGTGTATACTATGAAGACTAAGGATGAAGTGCTCGAAATTTTCCTTAAGTGGAAAAATATGATGGAAACTCATATGGGTCGAAAGATCAAGCATCTCTGAACAGATAATGGTGGAGAGTACACGAGTGATCCATTTAAGAAAGCTTATGATGATAGTGGTATTGTCAAGCACTTCATAGTCAGGCATACACCATAATAAAATGGAGTGGCTGAACGTATGAACCGATCCTTACTGGAGAAAGTTTGATGTATGTTGTCCAATGCTGGGTTAGGTAAGCAGTTTTAGGCTGAAGCTGTTACATATGCGAGCCATCTCATCAATCGCCTACCATTTAGTGCTATTGAAGGTAAAACACCACTCGAGAAATGGTCTAGGAAACCTGCTACTGACTATGATTCCTTACATGTGTTTGGTTCCACTGCTTATTATCATGTGAAGGAATCAAAGTTGGATCCTTGTGCAAAGAAAGCAATTTTCTTGAGGATCGCTTTGGGAGTAAAAGGGTATCGTCTTTGGTGCCTAGAGACCAAGAAGATGATCATCAGCAGGGATGTTACCTTTGATGAATCTACCATTGTAAAAAAGGTGACAATAGAATAGATAGATGGTACTCTAAAACAGGTGGAGTGTGGAAGGCAGATAGTTAGTCCAGCAAATGTTGAAGATGTAGAAACTCCAATGGTAGATGAGGAGTCTGATGAGGAAGAGGTTCAAACCCAAGAACCTCCACAGCAACTTGAACCAATTGCATTGAGAAAGCCAAAAAGAACAGTAAGAAAGCCTGCTTGCTATGTTGATATGGTGGCTTTTGCATCTCTAATTGCAAATGATGACATCCCTACCACTTACAAAGAAGCAGTTAAAAGTTCAGAAGAAGATAAGTGGAGGAATGCCATGATTGAAGAAATGTAGTCCTTTCAGAAGAATTAGACATGGAAGTTAGCTGATATTCCAAAGGGAAAGAAGGCAATTGGGTGCAAATGGGTCTATGCAAAGAAAGATGGACTTCCTAACGAGTCTAATGTTTGCTACAAAGCAAGGTTGATAGCTAAAGGCTACGCTTAGACAGAGGGAGTTAATTACAATGAAGTGTTTTCTCTAGTTTTGAAACACTCTTCCATCCGTATTTTATTGGCTTTGGTAGCACAGTTAGATCTGGAGCTGGTTCAAATGGATGTAAAAACAACATTTTTACATGGAGACTTGGAGGAGGAAATCTATATGGTTTAGCCTGAAGGATTCAAAGTTACTGGAAAAGAGAACATGGTTTATAAACTTGAAAAATCATTGTACGGATTAAAGCAATCTCCGAGGCAGTGGTACAAGTGATTTGACAAGTTTATGTTGAGGCAGAAGTACACAAGAAGCAAATATGATCATTGTGTGTATTTGCGCAAGCAGCAAGATGGATCTTTTATATATCTTCTTCTTTATATTGATGATATGCTGATAGCTTCCAAGAATCAAGAGGAAATTGAGAAGTTAAAATCTCAATTAAATGAGGAATTCGAAATGAAGGGTCTTGGTGAAGCAAAGAAGATTCTTGGCATGGAGATAAGCAGAGATAGGAATGTGGAAAGACTTTTTTGACTCAGAAGGAATATTTGGGAAGGTTATTGAAGCGTTTTGGCATAAATAAGCAGTCAAAACCTGTTAGTACACCACTTGCTTCTCATTTCAAGCTCAGTGCAGCATTATCTCTAAAAGGTGCAGCAGAGAAAGCATATATGTCAAAAGTACCATATGCAAGTGCTATTGGTAGCTTAATGTATGCTATGGTGTGTATAAGGCCGGACATTTCACATATAGTTGGGGTCGTGAGTAGGTATATGCATAATCCTGGAAAGGAACATTGGCAAGCTGTGAAATGGATTCTACGGTATATTCTGAACACCTTGGATGTTGGATTGGTATATCAGCAGGATAAAGGCGGTCAATATGTAGTTGGATATTGTGATTCCAACTATGCAGGTGATCTAGATAAACGTCGATCAACTACTGGTTATGTGTTCACCTTGGCAAAAGCACCAGTATGTTGGAGGTCTACATTACAGTCGACAGTTGCCTTGTCTACGATAGAAGCAGAATATATGGCATGTACAGAGGCTGTAAAGGAGGCAATCTGGCTTCAAGGGTTGCTCGGTGAATTGGGTATTCAATAGAAGCACATAAAGGTGCACTGCGATAGTTAGAGTGCTATCATGTTAGCAAAGAATCAAGTTTACCATGCAAGGATGAAGCATATCGACGTTCGTTACCACTTTATACGAGAGGTTCTCGAAGAAGGTGGAGTTGTAATCCAGAAGATTCGGACCACAGAGAATCTAGCGGATATGTTGACAAAGGCAGTAAAACCAATCAAATTTCAATATTGGTTGGATTTGATCAATACTGTCAAAACTTGAAGACTGCATTGGAAGACACTACATAAGATAAGAGATTGAAGATGTGGAACTTGTCAAGGTGAAGATTTGTAGGATTACCAAGTCCCACGTTGGCAAAGTGAATAAAAAGGAAAATGGGAATTGTCCCACATTACCAATTGTAAGGCATAGGGGCTGATTTTGTAGTATAAAAAAGGGCCTATGGCCTTAGTTGAAATCACACCAAGAAAGTCTTTCTCATCTCTAAGGCATTTGTTCTTCTTATTCTTTTTCTTTGTAATATTTTGTTATAAAATTAAATAGGTAGTGTAATTTTAGTATTTCCTCTTTATTTTGTTTTAGTAGTAGTTTTAGTTTGCTAATAGTCTCTACAACAACTTTACCCTTCTTCACCATTGACAAATGGGGAGAAGTTCAATCCAATGGTGATAATGACAAAATAAGGAAAAAAAATAAAGTTACTATAGAATAACTCTAATTATTGTTTTGAGTTTTTATGTTTCAACCTATTTAACTTTTAAACTTAATATAATAAATCTTACTATTTATAAAATAATTTAAGTAAAAAAATTATAATTATATATATAATTTAGAAATATTTGAATGACAAGCAGGACCGGAGCATGCCTAATGATATATCTAACTCATTCTATATACTTAGCCTAATAAGACATTTATTAGAACAAAATTTTTTAACACAAGCTTGTACTAGGCATATAAATACAACTTTAAATATTGGATAAACTTTACACAATTATTAGAACTGTCAATAAACTTTAGTTTCAGCATAGTCAACACAAAACGCCTAAACGCCCTCCCGGATAAACGGCTAGATGCGACAAGAGCCTACTAATAAAGTTCTGACTGTCCTGATAATTGTAACCTAACTTATCGTTGCATTTAAATTCTAGTATAAATTTATCTTAACAAATTTTGTCCTAATAAACTCTTATTATCTAAGTATATGGAACAAATCAAACATACCATTATGCATATTCAGTCTCACAAATCAATAATATAAAAACATACTATTTTTCAGAGGCATTCATGGCATTATTTAACACAGCAGATTAGCCTACCATATTATGGTGGCACTAACACAAAATATTATTAATATAAAAATTTACAATAACGAAGGAATTATACCTTCGGAGCACACTGTGGAGTTGATCAGAGACCTCCTCCTTAATTGTTACAAGCTACGTACACACCTATCATTACAATTTTTATTCGCTATCCTAATTCGCAATCTGCCTATTACAGAGAAAACAATCCGTTTATATAGAATACGGATTTGAAAAAAGATTACAATACAGAAAATAAAATAAAAGAAAGAGGCGGACAGCTGGTGATGAGCAGGAGACAGCTGGATGGACGACCGCCAAAAGAGGAAAGAGACAGGGAGGTGGCAGACAGGAGAGGATGGCCACCGAAAGAAGAAAGGGACAGGAGGGACAGGTGGCCGACAACTATGAGTGCCCTGTCAAGAAAAAGAAAAAGAGAAATATTCTCTGTCGGCCAAAACCCGTAAAATCCAAAAAATACTATTCACCTTTATAAAAGGTAATAATAACTGGTAATTATTTTTCTTTGCCTTTGGCTTTGTTTGTAGAATCTTGCTTGGTATTACCAAGTAGTAAATCTAAAGGCAGTTCATTCTCAAAAGGATCTTGAGAATCTTGAAGCATAGCTTCATTTGTAGCGATTGCTGCTTCCATAACAATATCCTCTCCAACAGAAGAGGCTGTTAAAGAAATATCCGGTTGTTGAATTTCAATCCCGAAATTTTTCTTTAAATCTGTCTTCATTGCTTCCATATAGGCAGCAATCATTTGTTCCTTTGAAACTTGTCCTTTCATTTTTAATTTTCGAGAAATTGGTTCAAAAGGACTAGGTATCTCAATTTGAGATACTCTTGATTTATATGTATCAAGAGTTGACTTTATAGAGTCAATTGTATCCTGAGCTTCAATATTTCCTTGCTCATTTTTCCTCATCATTTTCTTCCAGAATTTGGATGAAAAATTCCTGTATATTCAAGGAATGTGTTGTTTAGTATAACCAAACTCTATATCCCATTTAAATATGTAAGGGATTCCAAATTCTATAAAGAAATTAGGAATTGGCATGCCTTCAATCCAATTATTGGCATGTTGGGCTTCAATAAGTTTGGGAGATATTTCTACCCAGTCAGAATAAAAGTCTCTGAATATCCCTGGTAAAATTTCAATTCCAGGACCAAAAATCTGCCACCATTGGTATAACCAATTTGGAAAATCCTTTTTGTATATATTCTGGCAGAATTTTAAGAACCAAGTATGCTTGTGAGATGGGTTTTGGTATAACAAAACCTTCTGGAATGCTTCAACATAATCCCAGTAATTAAATCTGACAGTAGTTTTATTGTCAGCAAGCAAGTACTCTCTATCTTTAAAAGTACTTAGGCCCCATTCTTCTGCGGATATAACACGCTTAATGATTGCCTTGCTAAAAGTATATATTCTTCCAGCTTTAAAATGGGTTATTTCCCATGAATCTGTAGTTTTGAGAATTTGCTCAAAATGATTTCTGCCTTTATATGATCCGGCAGTGAAGGAGATTCCTGATTCAATGTCCAAATATTTTTGGAATAATCCCCAGACATCATCTTTTCTTTTGATTTCATTGTCCTCAAGAAGAAGTATAACTTCTTTTTCGTTATGCTTAAAATAAGGAAAGTCATCAGACTCTTCTTCCATTATTTGAGCATATGATGGGTTAGTAGCCTGTTCTGTTTGGCTACTGGATGCAACCTGAGTATTACTCCGGTCCTGTTTCGATGCTTTGAAAGCAAGAAATTCCTTATAAAGAGAATCTCTTTCTGTTGATGCAATATTCTGGGCTATTAGCCTAGAATTTCCATGTTGAGCCAATAAATTTCCTCTATTAGAGGAATACTGGCCTCTGCCTTGGGAAGTGCTTCCTCTATGAGAGGAATTTCCCTTGCCTCTGTTGCCTTTTGTGCTCATCCTGCAACATTTAAATGGAAACTATTAGTTTCAGATAAATATTCTCTAGTTAAAAAATCTGGCAGGCTGTTATCTGTCCCTTTTTTATATTCAATAATAAAATCAAAAGGGGCTAATTGAGCTTGCCATCTTGCAAACATTTGTTTGCTGATATCATGTTTAAAGTCTTTGTCAAACATATATTTGGCTGCTTGACAATCCGTTTTTATTAAAAACTTTTGATTATATAAATCATCTTGAAATTTTAGTACACATTTTAATATGGCTAAAATTTCTTTTGCTATTGTAGCATAGTTTTTCTGGCTATCATTCCATTTACCAGAATAAAATCTAACAAGATATTCTTGTTTGTCAATTGGTGATATTTGTTTTAAAATTCCACCATATCCTATGTCTGAGGCATCTGTTTCGATGATTTTATCCCATTTGGGATTAGCTAACATAAGACAGGGTAGATTGTTAACTTTCTGTTTAATTAACCTAACCGCTTCTGTGTGACTATTAGTCCAAGGTTTAGGTTCCTTTTTAAGTCTATCATATAAGATAGCAGTATGTTTAGACAAATCTTTTAGGTAGGGTGAAATATAATTTAGACTACCTAAAAATCTTTGGAGTTGAGTTTTGTCTTTAATTTCATCAGGAAATTTAGACGCAAATTCAATACTTCTGTCTATGGGAATTATTTTTCCCTTGTCAATATTATGACCTAAAAATCTTATATTAGATTTAAATATTTGCATTTTGGGTTTAGATATTACTAACCCATTTTGAATGACAACTCTTTTAAAAATTTCGAGATGTCTAAAATGTATTTCAATATTCTTTGAAAATACTAAAATATCATCAATATAGACTATTATAAAGTCTGAGTAAGGGTTAAAAATATCATTCATGATATTTTGAAACTCTGAAGGGGCATTTTTTAGCCCAAAAGGCATAACCTTCCACTCATATTGACCGAAAGGTACATTAAAAGCAGTTTTATAAACATCACTTTCATTTATCTGTATTTGCCAATAACCTGATTTTAAATCAAATTTGGAAAATACTAAGGCATTATGAAGCCTATCAAGAAGATCTTTCTTGTTAGGAATAGGGTATCTAATCCATTTTAACACTTTATTTAGTGGTTTGTAATTAATGACTAGTCTTGGAATACCTCTTTCTTTTTCAGCATGTTTATTAACATAGAAAGCGGTGCAAGACCAAGGAGATTTGAAAGGTCTTATTAAGCCCTTACTTTGGAGATTATTAATCTCTTCTTTGCATAAATGCAGATATTCTGTATTCATTTGGCAGGGTCTTGCCTTAGTGGGAATTAATTTTTCATTAAATTCCTCTTCGTATGGCAAAGACACAATATGCTTTTTTCTATTCCAAAAAGCATTTGGGTGATCACTACATATTTCAGAAGTGAATTGATTATTAATCAATTTAATTTTTTCCTGTAATTTAGGATTTTCTAACATATTATCAATGTTAATAAAATTAATTTCTTCTTTTAAAAAATTAATTTGGTTTTGTTTACTCTTTATTAAAGAGTCTTTAATTTGATTTAAAAATCTAGTAACCGGTTTTGTTTCAAATTGGAAGTAGATATTACTACCTTGAAAAGTTCCTGTAAAACCATTAGAGTCAATGTTTTTTAAAGGAAACAAACTTCTCATAAAAGGAGTGCCAAGTATAACTTGGTTAGTTATGTCTTTAACTAAAATAAAATTGGTAGGAATACAAATTTTATTCTTGCATATATATGCAGTAGGGATTTTAAAACTTATATTAAGTTTTTGTCTATTAGCAGACCTTAAGGATTGTGAGGTCTTATGGAAATAATTGGTGGGTATTATTCCCTCCTGTATACAGTTTAGATCTGCACCACTGTCAACTAGTGCAATAAGATCTTTAAAGATTTTGCCTTCTATAAGAAGTGAAATCTTTATATACCATTTTTGTGAAGTCATTACTTCTATGGTTGATAGGAAATCATCATGATCTGAATTATTTTCAGATGATGTTGATGAGGAATAAACAACAGGGGTTTTTCCTTTTAGTTTCTCTAATTTAGAGACCCTATTATTTAGACTTTCATTGTTTAATTTTAAGTCTTTTATTTCTTTTTTAAGGTTATTAACCTCAATAAATAAATCACTAGTGTTAGTAATTTCACTAGTTTGTTTTTGTTTAAGCATCCTTTTGACTTCAGCCATAGAATATGGGTCAGAAGTCTTAAGAGTAAATTGCTCTTCTTTAGATGCTTGGTTTTGCTTATTATTATTAGCAAATTCTTCTAAGATTTTTAATCTTAGTTCTGGATCTTTAATCCATTGTAATATATCTAGGATATTATCACTAGTTATTACATTTATTTTCATATCCTGAAATTGGGACATAATTTGATAAATATTATCATTATCACTATCACTGGAATCTTTAGCTATTTGTTTACATTTACAGTCTGTTTCAGATGAAAGTATTTTTTCATCTTTTAACTTGGTCAGATTATTTTCTGACTCAGAATAAGAACTGTAATCAGTATCAAAAGTACTTTCTGACTCGGAGGAATTAATCATGATTTTGCTTAAAGCAGTTTTTAAGTCCTCACTAAAATTAAGATTATTAATCTTCTTTTTTAATTTACATTTAGTGGCATAATGACCTTTTCTACCACATTTATAGCAAGTTATGGTAGATTTATCTGGACGTGGATTATTTTCCAGTCTCCTTTTCTTTCTAAGTTCTCTTTTAGCTTTTCGCTTAGTGAACTTATTACTAGTATAATAATTTTCCTTTTTAGGATGCCTATGAGGCTTGTGAGGTTTACTAGTAGAGGGATTATCAATCCCAAATTGACCACAAAATTGGCCAAGTTGCATCTTTTCATTTAAATGGTGCTTTTTAATTTGTTGGTTTAACTTTATTTCATTACATAAAGCTAAACCTTCCTGAATGCATGTACCAATTAATTTGCCGTAAGTATAACTTGCGTAGTTAATTTGTACATTGCCTTTTCTAAGGTTTTTTCTAACCCTTTCAGCAAATAACTGAGGTAATCCATCTATAAATTTGGATTTCCAATGGTCACTATTGGACTCAGGTAATTCCATGACTCTACTTAAAAAGGTGTCTTTATACCACCTAAAAGAGGTCAAAGTAGGACATCTAAGATTTTGTAATAGAGTCCTAATATTTTCACTATTATCAGACCATCGGCCTGTAAAGTGTTCAATAATATTTAAAATGAGTGTATAAACTGCATTTTCAGTTGTGACATTATTTTCAACTTTTACTGCTGACAAAATTTTTGTCCTATCTTCTTGGGATAAATAATTATCCCACCAACCTTTAAGTTGGCCAGTAAATCCTGCTACTATCATATTAGCAATAACTTTATCAGTATTACTGTTATTCTTACATATTGTAGAATACATTAGCATCCTATGGACAGCACTATAAATCTGTCTTTCAGTGAAACCATCTATGTTCCATTCATAGATTTGTTTTCCACTGTATGAATTATTCATAATTAAATCTTGTTCTTCAAAAAGAACATCTTGTGGTGTAGGCCTAGGATAATAAAACAAATTTTGTTTTGGCCTATCTGCATATTTATGCAATTTATTAATTTCGTCTATGAGAACGTTTTTATAATTTTTAGTGTTACTTATTGTATCACTAAATTCCTCCTCAAGAGTATTGATTCGAAGAGTTTCAAATTTCTCAGTTAAAAATTTCTCCAAATCAGTTAAAGATTTTAATTTAAAACCTTTTATTTCTGGAGGGGGCTGTATACTAGGGGTAGCACTACTGCTAGCTTCTATCCTAGTAACATTAGTAGTATTGTTATTAACAATATTTGTTAATTCATGGATTTGGGAATAAATTCTTTCTACCCTATTATGAATATCCACAAGTTTTTCTCCTAATATTATTAGGTAAATATTTGTGAAATTTTTCTGTTTAACCAGAGCATTAATGTGCTGTGTGGTTGACTGAATAATTTCATTTTCAAATATTTTTTGGAAAGCATTATAATGCCTGACTTCATTATCTCTTTCTATTGAGAAGGGATAACTTGGGGGAAATACTTGTTTGATTGTTTCCCCATTAGGATTTTTAAAATCTCTTTCAATTACAGAAATAAATTTTTCTACATGGTTGGCTATAAACCAATATACAAAGGATACTTTGATATTTTTATGAGATAATTCATCATAAAATTCTTGCTGAAAGTTATTTCTTTCATCTTTAGAAAAATTATTAAAAAACCATGTTCTAAATGGTTTCCAATGATCTTTCTGAAAATCCATTTGGATTTCCTTTCTGGCTTGTGAGCCAGGACTAAAATCAATTTTGGTTTTACCTGTCATAAGGTAAAATTTATTTCGCTGGCAGTCATATCTGCCGGAACTTCATAAATTCCAGATGCTATGTTGTTTTTATCAACATGAATCCTATTAACCCTATCATGGTTAAGTTCTGATTCTCTATCTGACTCATTTGATGAGTTATCAAAATTATTAATTTCATTTTTAGAATTATTAATTCTATTTATGTCTGACATTGAATGTCTTAGATTCTTGTTTGCAGTATTATGAATACTGTTATTGAAATTATTGGAATTATTAATTCCTTCAATATTTGATATTGAATGGCGTGGAATATCAGTATTATGAATACTGTTTGAATTGCTAGAGTTATGAACTGGAGATATATGAAAACGATTGAAACTAGATCTTGAAGATCTGGACCTAGGAATATTTTCCAGGAATTTTTGTTTTTCAAAATTTATTAGGATATTTCCTTCTTGAGTTTGAATAATCCTAGTAGGATTATTTTGAGTAATTGGTCTGGCTGGAACAGCTTTTTCTATGATCCAATTTTCAGGAAATATAATTTCCTCCCATTTAATAGGTCTACGTGTAGTAATTTCTGACCTATGGTAATTTGACTCTATTAGAATCGTTTCATTTAAAGGTTTGTCCATTATTTGACAATGTGGATTTAAAGTCATTAAAGGCTTAAAATATATCCTATAGCATACACAAATGACTTCTGATCCAGGGGCATAATTATACCCATTAGTTTTAACATTTAATGTTAAAGCATCTAATATATTAATATCTGACAAAGATAATTGTAAATTCGGGTATACATTAAAGTATACTGGGCCTTGGGCCAAACTGGACTGTATTAAGCCCATGAGCGACTGTTTCCAGTCTAAATTCCTAGGGTCTCTTAAAGCTGCTACAAAGCTTTCAGGTAAGCCTTCTAAAGTTAAAGGCTTAAATGCAACCTGCACTAATCCTATATGTAGGATATAATTAAGAAATATTTGAATAGAATTTATTATTTTTGTTTATATTTAAGACACCATAAAATTTGAAAGAAACTCTACTTATGAGCCATTAGGTAAGTTTGGATATGATCTCGTAAGCCTAGCATGAGTTTAAAGTTTTAAAATGTGGTTGGGTCAAGCTTAGATTTGTATTTTTATTCAGAAGCCAATGAGGCCCAACCTGATCCAGTCCGCCAACAAACAAGTCTACTCCTGACATCGAGTACTAGTACAGTTCAATTGCCTCTAGTGATTTTGTAAAAAAGGAATGTAGGATTAAGGGTATGTTCTTTTCAACTTTTAAAAGCTGAATTGAATTGAACTTATTGTAGTGTAAATTTATAACTACGCACAACTAAATTGAACTAAAATGGTCTAAACTGAATTGTAGTTTAAGAGAACTAAAAACGGGGAAAACGAGATAAAATAAACTAATAGTTGCGAATGAATTTCATTAATTGATTTGTTTGCATTTCTGGTGACAAATACAGAACAATGATATACATGGAAGCAAATTTACACAACATAACCCCTTTTTTTGAAATTTTATGTTTATTGGAATATGCTAGATAGACATTTACCAACCACAGAAATTGAAACCGTTTCCAATGATTTCAGAATTCAGATAAATCCAATAAATTTATACAAAAAAAACAAATTCACCGAATCGAAACCGTTTCGAATGATTTCAGAATCCAGACAAATCCAATATATACACAAAAATAAATTCAGAATACACCAATATTAATAATGGTAATAGAGAAGCAAATCAAAAGGAAATCCCCTTTTCTAACCACATGATATGTTAGCCACAATGTGTCCTCACCTAATGTAGTCCATCTAACTAAAACATTTTCTGCAATGTTTGCTTTATGAACCCATACTTGTTTGTATTCTTTTTTTTTTTTCCATTCTAATCACATTTTTTGTTGAAAATATATTCCATTTCAGTGTAAGCTATGTAACTTTGTTTTCTAGCAAGTACATATTAATTTGCCTCTTATTACTATTGGATCAAAATGTTATCCACTCATTCAGTGATGATGGAGGCAAAGTAAGACTTACTTCAAGTAATCATAATATCTCATTCCTTTTAATTTTTAGCACGTTTTATTTTTTAAGTTGTTAGCTGTTGTAGGAAATTTGGTTTTTAGTGGCAGTTGTAAATTTGGTCTCAAGTGGGCCAAAACTTAACCTTCTAGTTCATACCTTTAAGCTCTATCTTGAAAATAGTTGTAACATTTCGTTGCTTCAGCTATGTCAATTCACACTAAGGGATAGTTTCACATAGTTTTTCAAAGCCGGCTAAGAACATTCAAGCTTGATTCTCAAACATGATGCTCCAGAGGAAGCTAATGTCTATGTGAAGTTAGCATTCAAGGGCTACGAAAAATGTGACAATACTCAAGAACACAACATTAGATGTCATTCAAATTCCTTCACAATGCATATTCAAGACCAACAATGGGAAAAGCGTAGCAAAGTCATCTACAAAGTATTCCAAAGACATCTTAGAATGTGCATGTATGATATCAAAATATTCTAATAAATATCGAGTTCAAATTTGCAAGTAATGAGTAAGTGCAAAGTAGACCTATAAAATACAAATAACAATGGACTTGCTTCTTGCAGTGAGTCATATGGCCGGTATCAGGCTGCCTTTTGACATACAGCAAAACTGTCTAGATTGATTGTGATGCATTTTGTGCACTTGTTGTCTGTTTTGTATATTCCAACCAGCCAACTCAAACATGTTATTTCTAAGGTGCGCAAGGAAAAGTAACTTATGATAATAAATTGTGCATACTTTCTCTGGTCCTTAACATAATGCCCAAATATAAACATTCTTGAAATATACAATCAGAGGCTTCAGTTTATGATTTTCCCTTTATGATAACAGAGCTAAAAGTTGAGAATTGTTTTATGAAAAGAAAGTGTAATTTGACTGTATACCCTTTGGAAGGGTACTGTGAATGTAATTTCAATTTCACATTGTCGGCCATGCATTATTTTGGCTTCTTATGATTTCAAAATAGCTAGCATTTGTAATGTCCCACTTCACATGTTGGCAAGCATAATTATCTCCACAAATACAACACGTATTTGACCATTGTAAGTACATTTCACATTACTTTATTTATGCTATATATAGCTTACAATCCTTCATTTGCAGAATATCCCATTTTGTGAGTTTAATATATATATACACATCTTGTATATATATATTTGTGAGGGTTAGTTTGGGTGTATTTTGGGTTAAGGGTTTGAGTGTTTTATTTCTCCATTTCTTTTGTACCACTTTTCGTATTATTAGTAGATTATTTGTTTTCTCCTTTCGCCAATTATTTCTCCTATTTTGTTATTGTCATATTCACCCAAAATAAATATTTCGTTCCGCTGCAGGTTCTAATTCCCTAACAAATTGGTACCAGAGCTAATCAATATTTATTTTGAAATTTTAAAAATTTACTATGGCGACAATAAAATTCGATATCGAGAAATTTGTTCGCAATACGAGCTTTGCCTTATGGCATGTTAAGATGAAAGCGATTTTGACGCAAAACGGATTGTACAAAGCGATGATGGAAGAATTATCTGAAACGGTGACAAAGGAGAAGAAACAAGATCTGGAGGATAAAGCTCTTGCTGCCATTCAGTTATGTTTATCGAACGAGGTTCTGCGAGAAGTCATCCATGAGAAGACTGCTAAAAATTTATGGGAGAAATTACAATCTCTCTACATGTCCAAAAACCTCACCAGTAAGCTTGTGGTGAAGCATTGTCTCCATATGCTCCACATGGCAGAAAGCACATCCCTTAAGGCGCATCTTGATGATTTCAGTTCCATTCTTTTGGATCTAGAAAATTTAGATATCAAATACAAAGAAGAAGATAAAGCTCTTATATTGTTGCGGTCTTGTCCTCCGTCGTTTAAGAATTTCCGCGAGACCCTTATCTATAGTAAAACCACTTTAACTATGGAGGAGGTTAAAGAATGTTTGTTCTCTAAAGATCTTATTGATAAAGAGCTTTCTGGTGATAGAAATAGTCCTGGAGAAGGTCTGGTCGTTTGAGGGAGATCTAGTACAAGAGATCCCAGCAGCAGCAACAACAACCGATCCAGATCTAAATCAAGATCTTGTTACAGTAATTTGACGTGCAATTACTGTAAGAAGAAAGGGCACATTAAAGCTGAATGTTTCAAGCTCTAATGCAAGAATAAAGACAAGAGTCACAAAGATGACAGTTCTGCAGAAGCCAGTGTTGCAGAAAATCAAGTAGATGCTGAAGTATATACCGTGTCCGACGATGGTGCCATATCTAGACAAGGATGGATCTTAGATTCTGCTTGCTCATTCCATATTTGTTTCCACAGAGATTGGTTTTCCTCTTATGAACCAGTAGATAAAGGAGTCGTGTTGATGGGCAATGATCATCCTTGTAATGTTGTTGGAATTGGTACTGTCAAAATCAAGATGCATGAAGGTATCATTAGAACCCTGACTGATGTGCGGCATGTTCCAGATATGAAGAATAACCTGATCTCGTTATCTGCTTTAGACGACAACAATTGCAGATTTTCTGGTGGAGGTGGAGTTTTGAAGGTTTTGAAAGGTGCCCTCATTGTGATGAAAGCCTAAAAAGTTGGGAGATTGTACGTGTTGCAAGGATCAACTGCCACAGGTGTTGTTTCAGTTTCATCTTACATGTCAGATTCAGATGTGACAAAATTATGGCATATGAGGCTTGGTCGTATAAGTGAAAAAGGCTTGGCCATGCTCAGTAAAAGAGGTCTACTTTGTGGCCAGAATACTTCCAAGTTAGAGTTTTGTGAGCACTGCATTTTCGGTAAACACAAAAGAGTCTGCTTCAGTGGTGGTGTTCACAGAACAAAAGGTACTTTAGATTATATCCATTCAGACCTTTGGGGCCCTGCTCGTGTTCCTTCAAAAGGTGGCACTCATTACATGCTTACTTTTATTGACGACTACTCTTGGAAGGTGTGGACTTATTTTTTGAAACATAAGAATGTTGTCTTTGTCACTTTCAAGCAGTGGAAAGCCTTGGTGGAGAATCAAACTGGCAGAAAGATCAAATGTCTCCGAACAGATAATGGTTTGGAGTTTTGTAATGCAGAATTTGACACATTCTGTAAAAATATAGGCATCTCGAGATATCTCATAGTTCTAGGAACACCACAGTAGAACGGTGTAGTTGAGCAGATGAATAGAACTCTATTGGAGAAAGTTCGATGCATGTTATCAAATTTTGGTTTGTCTCAAGCATTTTGGGCTGAAGCAGCTGCAACAGCTGCTCATTTGGTGAATCGCTCTCCTTGTGCTTCTATTAATTGTAAAACTCCTGAGGAGTTGTGGTCTGGGAAACCTGCTAATTATTCTGATCTCAGGATTTTTGGGTGTCCAGTTTATGTACATGTCAACGATGGAAAATTGGAGCCTAGAGCTAAAAAGGGCATTTTTCTTGGCTATCCTATTAGTGTAAAGGGATATAAAGTCTGGCTTCTTGATCCCAAGTCACCAAAGTCTGTTATTAGCAGAAATGTTATTTTCGATGAATCTGCTATACTTAATCCAAGAAAAGAGTCCTCAATTACAGCTAACACAAACATATAGAATTCTCACAAGCAAGTGGAGGTTCTGTTCAAGGTGGAGGAATCATTTGCTCCTTCCGACGCCACAGAGGAGCAAATTTTAGAACAGTTGTCCGAGCCTACAGAAGTAGAGAAACTACTACCATCGAATAGGTGGAGCATCCTGTTATAGAAAGCAGGCCAGATAGAGAAAGAAGAATGCCTGTAAAGTTTGCAAATTATGTTACTTATGCCTTTGTTGCTGCACAAGAAACAGAAGGAGTTGGCGAACCTTCCACATATTCAGAAGCCATTTCTTGTGATGATTTTGCAAAATGGCTAATAGCTATGCAAGAGGAGATTGAATCGAACAGAATATGGGAGTTGGTGAAACCGCCTAAGGACAAGAAGATTATTGGTTGTAAATGGGTCTTCAAAAGGAAAGATGGCATTCCAGGAGTTGAGGATGCTAGATACAAGGCATGATTGGTCGCTAAGGGCTATAGTCAGGTTCAAGGAGTTGATTTCAATGAGGTGTTTTCTCCTGTTGTTAAACAAAGCTCTATTCTTGTTTTGCTTGCTTTGGTTGCTATACATGATTTGGAGTTGGAGCAACTTGATGTCAAGACTACTTTCTTGCATGGAGAATTGGAGGAGCAGATCTATATGAGACAACCAGATGGTTTTGAAGTTGAAGGCAAAGAAGACCATGTTTGCTTATTGCAAAAATTACTGTACGGATTGAAGCAATCACCTCGACAGTGGTATAAGCGGTTTGATTCCTTTATGGTTGGACATGGATATTCAAGGAGCCAGTATGATAGCTGTGTGTATTTCAGAAAACTTGCAAAAGGCTCATTCATTTATTTGTTGCTTTATGTTGATAATATGCTTATTATTGCCAAGGATATGTCTGACATCAACAGATTGAAAGTAGAGCTTAGCAGTGAATTTAAAATGAAAGATTTGGGAGCTGCTAAGAAGATTCTCGGCATGGAGATCCAAAGAGATAGAGCTGCACGAAAGCTTTATTTGAATTAGAGAAGTTTTGTTGAGAAAGTGTTGGAGCGTTTTGGCATGAAAAATGCCAAACCTGTAAGTACTCCACTTGCTGCTCATTTTTGACTTTCTGCTGCTCTATGTCCTCAATCCGAAATGGATATTGAGTATATGTCACATGTTCCTTACTCTAGTGTTATTGGTAGTATCATGTATGCTATGGTTTGTACTCGTCCTGATATTTCACATGCAGTCAGTGTTGTTAGTAGATATATGGCAAATCTGGGTAAAGAACATTGGCATGCTGTGAAATGGATTTTGAGATACTTAAGGGGTACTACGAACGCATGTTTAGAATTTGGAAAAAGTAAGAACATGGTGGTTGGCTATGTTGATTCAGACTATGCAAGGGATCTTGACAAGTGAAGATCGATCACAGGTTATGTGTTTACCCTTGGCAGTAGTGCTATCAGTTGGAAAGCTACTTTACAGCCTACAGTTGCATTATCCTCTACCGAAGCAGAATACATGGCAGTAGTAGAAGCTGTAAATGAAGCTATTTGGCTAAGAGGTTTGGTCGGTGAACTCAGTTCAAATTTACAGAAGATTGTTGTCCATTGTGATAGTCAAAGTGCGATTTGTCTAACTAAAGATCAGATGTTTCATGGAAGAACTAAGCACATTGACGTGAAGTATCATTTTATTCGAAACATTATTTCTGAGGGAAATATCAGTATTACTAAAATCGGTACAGCGGAAAATCCAGCCGACACGATGACGAAGCCTATTTCGAGAAGCAAGTTTATGGTGTTTGCAACTATTGTGTTCAGAGGAAGACATAATTATTCAGTCAAATTCAAATCAAGGTGGAGATTTGTGAATGTGATTTCAATTTCACATTGTCGGCCATGCATTATTTTGCTTCTTATGATTTCAAATTAGCTAGCATTTGTAATGTCCCACTTCACATGTTGGCAAGCGTAATTATCTCCACAAATACAACCCGTATTTGACCATTGTAAGTACATTTCACATTACTTTATTTATGCTATATATAGCTTACAATCCTTCATTTGCAGAATATCCCATTTTGTGAGTTTAATATATATATATATATATATATATATATATATATATATATATATATATATATATATATATATATATATATATATATATATATATATATATATATATATATATCTTGTATACATATATTTGTGAGGTTTAGTTTGGGTGTATTTTGGGTTAAGGGTTTTGATCGTTTTATTTCTCCATTTCTTTTGTACCACTTTTCGTATTATTAGTGGATTATTTGTTTTCTCATTTCGCCAATTATTTCTCCTATTTTGTTATTGTCATATCCACCCAAAATAAATATTTCGTTCCACTGTGAGTTCTAATTCCCTAACAATTACGATTATGAAACTGTAATTTATTCTGAAGGATCCACATGTAGCGATGTGCAATCAGGTGAGGGCCTGCTCATTTGCTGTTTAGGAAAATTTTTATATGTGGTCAGGAACTTGAGTCGGAATGTCAAGTGCTTTAAGCTCTTTTAAGAGGTGAGTTAATTGGTTATCGTCTTTGTAAGTAAATACGAATAATAGAAACGTATGGACGTGGACTAGAGGATAAAGAATCCCTACAAGGAAATAATGAAAAGCACGAGTCTACATCGGAGCAGTTGGTCGTGGCTCAAACGCGGCCGCGGATCTTCTAGTTAGATTGACACTAGCATATTTCTCGCCCTATAAAGTTGGAAAAATGGTTGTTTTTAATACACATCCAACTGATAAAATACAGCAAACCATTCTTGATTCATTTCACTAGACTTATCACGAAACATAGAAGAATGTGCCCAAAAAAGGAAAGGGCCTTGTGGCGAAGGTAGGAAAATTTGTTAGTTTAACTTTTGTTGTAATCGATAATACCACATAAGCATATATGAATATGAATAATACAATAAACAGTTCTAATCAATATCAAATTTTGATTGTCTAATAGTTTGTATAGAATAATCTCGTTAAGCGATATTAACTAGGAATGTTGGTTTTAGCTAGCTATGTTGAGTCTTATGAGTAGGGGTGTTAACAAGCCAAACCGAGACCGAACAGTACAGGGCTTGGCTCAACTCATGAAAGAAAATGATCAGGCTCGGCTCGGCGAGCTTAGAAAATTGGGGCTCGGCTCGAGCTCGTGAAATGCTCGGCTCAATCTCACGTGTTCGCGAGCCTAAATGAGCCTACTAGATATGCCCTATTGCAACGAAAAACAAGAGTATTGCTTCCTAGGTGTTTCAACTTTGATAATTAAAACTGATTTATAGCAACTCTAATTAAAAAAGGGTTCCATCAGTAACTATATTTTGCTACATTTTCTAAAAGTCTCGGAAAATACGTTCCCCAAAAAAAAGCTGAGAAATAAATAATTTAAAAAATCAAAACTAACATCATAATATTTTTTTGTCTTAATCACTAATCAATCATCACTCTCATTCTGTCCAATTCTATTGTTTTTTCCTATGAATTTCCATATTCATCATTACCATTACAAAGAAGTAGAAAGTGTATTAAAATCACTATTTTACAAATAATTATTGTACATGAATATTTATTACTCACCAATCATATACAATTTATTTTTCACTAATTAAGTAGAAAAATTATACCAACATCTTTGCAAGCTTTCGAGCCGAACCTTAGAAGACTTGGTTTGGCTTGTTAATATCTCAAGCTGATCTCGAACTCGAGTCGAGCTCTATCAAGTCGAACTCTGGCCGAGCCTTAACTGAGCCGAATCTCGAACTGTTTGCAAGCTTACTAGGCTTGTAAGTACCCCTACTTATGAGTACTATTCATTAGCTAAAAAATCAACACACCATCTGCATTCCTACTTAACATTGCCTTGATGAATAAGAATATTCTATATAAATTATTAGGCAACCAAAATTTGTTATTAATCAAAATTTTATATTGCATTATGCATATTCTTAGATGCTTATGTGTTATCATAGACTAAAACAAAAGTTAAGCTAACAGGACTTACCTTTTCCACAAGGCCCTCTTCCTTTTTTTGGCCATTCTTTCACATTTCATGATAAGTACAATCAAATGAATCAAGAACGGCCTGTCGTATTTCATCGGTTGGAGGTGTATTGAAAACAAGCATCTGCCAAACTTTTTAAGGCCAGAAAAATGTTAGTGTCAATATTGGCGACCGTATTCGAACCACGATCAACCGCTCTGATACAAACTCGTTTTTTTCCATCATAGGCCTCAGTTTTAGTTTGAATGGTCTTCATTATTTCCTTGTATGGCCTCTCTATCCCTTAGTCCACCCCTATTCGTTTCTGTTATCCATATTTACTTTCAGGATAACCAATTCACTCACCTTCTTCAAGAGTTTAAAACATTCTGAGGATCTAATTTCATGTCCACATAAAATAAAAAATTTACCTAAATGCAAATGAGTAGGCCCGCAACCGATTGCTCTATCGCTCTCGTGATATGTCAAAATAAATTACAACTTCGTAATCATAACCTTTGAAAGGGTATGCAGTCCAATTAAGCTTGTACACTTTCTTTTCATTCTTCATAAACACTTCTCGTCTGTCAGCTAGGTTACCATTAAAAGACTCGCGTTCTTCCAACTACAATTTTGGGTATGAACAAAAGCAATAAATAACGAAAAACTCAAACAAAGAAGAAATGAGCAAAAGATTCTATGACAAAAAACTCAAAAACTCCAAGAAAGAAAAATTATAAACTGAAGTGTCAGATTGTATTTGGTCGGAACGGATTTGAAGTTAACCAAAGCTGCTTGACTAGTCTGGTTTTCCTGAAGGTGGTTTTCCTCAACCTAAAATCCGTAGTGTGTATTTGAAAATTTTGAGTTTTGGGGATTGTGTTTGCCTTGTCGATGTTTCCTAGTATTGGAAGCGTTTATATAAGCTTCAGGAATGGTTTGGGGAGAATCAACTTAAGCATTGCACTGTCGGTTTGAAGTATAATGTGATAAAGCTTATGACATACAATCAGCATGTGGTAGCAAACTTGAGTATTATGTAGCTATATCGTGTAACTTAAGTTTACCACCACATCGCTTTATTTTGTGGCTGGCAGTAAGGGATTCTCTGCTGACAAGGGTTAATATTAATAGAAGACTTCCGATTAATGTGATGTGTCTGAGTTGTGGGCTTCAACGAGACTACAACTTTTGTTTTTTGAATGAGTTTGCTATAAAGCTAGCAGACAGCTTGAAGCAGGGGCTTGAGTTTACAGCTTGGCCAGAATCGTTCAAGAGGTGGCATTATTGGATAAAAAATTTAAGTTCAAAAGTTTCAGGTACAAGATAGCTGCCTGGTGTAATGCAGTTTGGCAACAAATGAATAGCAAATTGCATATGGGTGCTATTGTTGATGTTCATCATTTCTTTCGACAGATCAAGCATTTCATAGAGATTCATAGTAGAGTTATAGTGTCAGGTTCTTGACCTGAACTAGAATATTAAAAGACAGAGAAAGATTAGAGAGAAGGAAGAAGAAGAGAGGAATTAGAAAGGGAAGAGAGAGAACCGAGAGAACTAAGAGAGGGAAACATTCTGATTATTTTTCATTGATTTCTCATTCAATACATATAGGTATTTATAATAGGTATCGCTAACAACTAACAACCTCCATAACAACCTTCCCTAGTAAAAGACTAAAGTACTCTAATACAATATCTAAATTGTTAACAGACTGATAACTATTCTCTTAATACCTGACATATAGATAGGGAGAAGCTTAGGGGAGATGACTTAAGTTTGTATAGTAAGTTGTTAGAGTCTAATTGTGCTTTTTCTTTTGTTTGATTTCTGCAGACGTTGTGACATCCTAGGTTGTATTGAATATGTTTTGATGAATGGCTGAGCTTTTTTCCAAAAAAAAAAAGTATACATAGAATAGGCTGCCAGCCAGGCAGCGTTCTCTTTTTCAAGACATCTAAGAACATTCAAGATCGATTCTCGAACATGGTGCTTCCGAGGAAGCTAATGTCAATGTCAGATTAACATTTTAGGGCTACAAACAATATTACAATATAAAGAACACAATATCAGATGTCATTCAAATTCCTTGACAATGCATTTTCTAGACCAACAATGGGAAAGACTAGCAAGGTCATCTACAAAGTATTCCAAAGACATCTGAGAAAGTGCATGTATGATATCAAAATATTCTAATAAGTATCGAGTTGATATATGAAAGCTATGAATATGTGCAAACCAGAACTACACAATATAAATAACAGTGAAATTGCTTCTTACAGCGAGTCGTAATGCAAGCATCAATGTTCGGTATTAGGCTGCCTTTTGACATACCGCAAAACAGCCTGGACTGATTGTGATGCTTTTTGTGCAGTTGTCTGTTTTGTATATTCCAAGCAGTCGATCCGCCAACTCAAACATGTTATTTCTAAGGCTGCACATGGAAAAGTAACTTAACAGTTAAAAAGTACCCAAGTAGCAGTAGCATCTGAAGAGTTGATTTTGAACCCACCTTATGATTATAAACTGTGCATCCTTTGTCCGGTCCTTTACATAATGCCCCACGATTGAAACATTTTTGAAATCTAGCAATCCACATTAATTACGAGTATGAGAAAAAAAAACAAAAAATATGAATGTAAAAATTCAGTGTTTAATGGAAGATTACCCAGAGCAGCATCAATTTCGTCCATTACGTAGAGCGGAGTAGGCTTGTAGTGATGAAGTGCAAAAACAAGAGCCAAGGAGCCAAGTGTCTGAGCATAGATACGAAACTCAAATTTTATTACTATTGAAAACATCAAAAAGATTGAAAATTTATTTCAGATTTTGTTTAAAACTATTTAGAAACAAAATAACTATTGAATATCACCTTTTCACCCCCAGATAAGTTAGCAATGTTTTTCCAGCTTTTTTTGGGTGGCCTCACGCTGAAAATAACTCCTTCAGAGAAAGGATCCAAAGAATCCACCAGCTCGAGCTCTGCATCACCCCCAAGTGTAATCATCTATATCAAAGACATAAAAAATGGGAATTCAATCAAAGACAGCACTAAGCCACCAACAAACCGAATCAACATTAATTTTTATGTAAAATACAGGTGTACAAAAAGTTACAAGAATCAGTGGAATGTGCATAACAAATTCTACATCGGAACAGATAATTACCTACCTGATACATTTCTTTCAATTTTAATGATATTGCATTGAATCCAGCCATGAACTCATCCAACCTGAAAAGTTACCTGATTCATTAACAATTTCCAACAGGAAAAAGATAAATCTGATGTAAAGTAAGCACAGAACTGGAGATTTGCTTGCCTTCTCTTTCGCCATTCGTCATGCTGCCTTTAAATATCAGCACGCTGTTGGGTGACCATGTCTAGCTCCTCTACTCGCTCATTGTACAAGGACACTTTTTTGCGGTATCTGTTTCACCATTGTTTTAGCTGATGTAAATAGGAGTGTAAAATTTTATGACAAAGCGCAAATAGATCTTAAATTTAATAGCAACCATGGCGCAAATCGAACTTTTTAGGTCATTATAGCTCTCTAACTTGCGTGTCATCAGTCTTTCGACATCAAACTATGACATGTACTCCAAATTCAGTAATTTACCAATCACATTAAGGACAGATTTCCAATTTCACAAGTATAGCAAGATGAGGGAGTATTTTGGAACATTAACCATAGCCCAGGAATTTAAGGACCAATTTAATACTCCCTCCATATTTTTATACTTGTCGTTTTAGCCAATATCTCAAATGCCTTTTTACTTGTCATTCTCAAAATTCGAGGCAATTTTTCCTTCATTTTTCCAACTCTACCATCATTTATCTCATTATCATTAATTGCAATGGAGTGAAAAACTAAGCATTAATTAGAGGGTAAAGTAGTATTTTTCTACCTTAATTAATTGATTTCTTAAGAAATGTGATATATGTAAGAAGAAAAATAAATAAATAAATAAATATGGAGAGAGTACTTTATTTAAAGTTCAGAATTAAAAAGTATTCATACTCTGCTATCGAATCAAGATTTGGATTTATCTCTTTCAGCTGTGCTTCTAACAATGCTACCATTTCTAAGACCACAAGCTTCAGCAAGAGTCTCATCTGACAATGTCGCTTGAAGCTTTTCAGGGTCCACCGGATCCTTTTGAATTCTGAAAACAAAATCGAGCTTATTTATTTTGATATAACACTTCAAAAACATACAATTCAAAAATCAACTTACTGCTCCATATGGTGTGTCAGAGCATTTTGCAAGTCATCGAGCCTTTTTTTGTAACTCTTCCCCTTCAAATCCAACTCCTTGTAAGCTTTCTTCATATCTGATAATTTGTAATCTGCATCCACCTGTCCGACAAAAAGATGAAAATTAGCTGAACCGATACACATTACTCATTAGACCAAAAGAAAATATATTTTTTTTAGAATTTGATGTGGCACAGTACCTCTGATGCCCGCAGCTCACCCACAACTTTTTTCACATTATCATACTTAGTTTTGGCTTCATCCAGCACTTCCTTGTGTTCATCAAGTAGCTGCAGATTAGGCACGCCATGTCTCAGTAGGGGAATTGATTAGTCAGACCTTGTTGAAACATAAAAGCTACGGAAAGTTTTACCTTCTGTGTCTTTTTGTAATTACCCTGAATTGCAAATGCTTTTTCTTCTGTTTCTTTGAAACTACTTCTCAGTTTCTCCTTCTCCTCAACAAGCCTATCCATCTCCTTCTTTGAATCTTCAATGGTCTTAGTTAACTTCTTTATCATTTTCTGATTTGTCTCAATTTGTACCTTATGACGGTTGATGTCCGTGCTAGTCTTATCAATATCCTGGTTGTAAACAGCTTCAGTAAGAACATGCACTGATGGAGAAATTGAGATATTACAAGTCATGATTGATCATATGTTAGGGTCTCCCTTACTAGCTAGAAATATCATATGAATAGAATAGTAACAACTAGGAAAACAGAGGAATGAAATAAGGAAATACAGAAGAATAAGAGCTATGAACTAGGGTTAGATAAATAAAGGAAATGACAGAAGAATAAAGGAAATAATAAGATAGTTTTTCATTTGATTCATTGATAAGGATTCAGTACAATTCTCCTCTCTAAATAGACATATTCCAACGGCTAAGGACAGTTGTCCACTAGCAAACGAAACAGTAAAACAGATTCTAGATCATTCCATTCATTGGCTGACTCAGCCTTTATGGAAATAAAGACTAAACACTCTAATTAGCTACAAATCAACTATATTAACTAAGACTAATAAAACATAATAGCAAACATAATATAATCCTTGATCCTTCTTCCTCTTCAAATCATTCTTGTCCTCAAGAATGAAAAACTTGATTGAGAAAGCATTTCTCTCCTTAAACCTCCATTAAGACCTTGCTTGATGCACATGTTCTTCCACTGCGCGACTCTGATCACAACACAAGTAAGTTTCTGCCCTCATCCAAAGTTCAGCCTCTAATGCAATTTTGTCCATGCCCAAATTATAAATTGAGTGACAATTGGGATCATTAGTAGCGCACAATACCTTTATACTATTGAAATGCATGTCAATTATATTGGTAGAGCCAGTATAGTTTAGATTTTGCTGTGATGAGACTAGTTGAGTGTAGTATTCATAACCTCGATTCAAGAGCAGCATGTAACGAGGTTGGATTTCTCCCTCGCCGGCACTTAACACCTTCGCGTAGCCTTGCGAACTTCGTGTCCTAAGTAAGCCTAAATATGTGTCGCAGCGGAAATGACACGATATGCGGCGCTTACGCTTAACAATCCTTGCCACTAAGAGTTGTCAAGTAAGCCTTTGAGATGACTTCGATGAGTAATTGTAGACATAGCAATCGCTTGAGCCTTTCAAGAGGTTTAGAGAAGACATGGGGGTTTGGAAATGGTACTTGTATTATTACATGAATACAAGGTACAAAAGGATACAAAGGGTTACATGGGTGATCACTAGTTATGCTGTAACACCCCCTTCATAGGGAGTGCTACAGTAACTATAATAACCCAATAAACAACTCTACTTCACTATATAAAGTTCAATACTTATTGATTTAATATGTACAAATACAAATATAATGTTTCAAACGCCAAATTATTCTCCAAATATTTCTCAATGCCACTTTACATTTCTCACACTATCTAGTACATCCCATTATTCTACAAACCATAATATTACAATAAAATACAAATCCACCTCGAGTCTTTTTTTATTTGCTCTTCAAGCTGATCCACTTATACCACTTTGGTCCAAGCTATCTAAAATCTTCAGTATCTGCGTGTAGAAAATAAACTACACGCTAAGCAATTTGCTTAGTGGTGTACATAAAAGAAATACAACAACTTTATAAAATCAAAACACAAAAACTTATATTATAAACCTTTCAAAGTACAATCAAATTTATATCCAATTTTTCCAAACACATTAACAATATATTGCCTAAAGTAAACAAGTCCTGAATAACGGTAAAATGAATACGGGAGCGGACAAGCCCGAAGCCGAAGCTTCAATATCAATGTATCGGTCAAGCCCGAAACCGAAGCTTCAAAATCAATATATCGGTCAAGCCCGAAGCCGAAGCTTTAAAATCAATATATCGGTCAAGCCCGAAGCCAAAGCTTCATTATCAATATATTTTTATCAAAATATCGGCCGAAGCCCGAAGCCAAAGCTTCAATTGTTTGTACAGTACTGTACCCCCCTTTATTGACGCCAATCTACCCTGACCCGTATTCTACTCGTTTAATAAGGGCAATAAATCAAAGTAACATCTTAAAAAGTTCAGTATAAACCATCAATCATAGTTCAACATAACTTCAGTAATTAAGAAATTCAAATCCTAAATTTTAAAGCATCAAACTTCAAATAAAACACAATAAAATCAACATTCATACTTTCCAGAAATTTCCAGATTTCGTGACCTGACTTCCCTTGCATATTTCACTATCAAAACATCATCCAATCGAAAAAGTTTCTTCTAAACATAATTAGCGACATGTCTCAGCTTCCCAAAGCCACCAGAATCACAGAAATCTAAATTGTATAACCAAAGTTATGATCAAAATACTAAATAGTGTACAAAGCTGAGATTTTCCGAAAACAGATTTCATGACTCAACTTCAAACGAACATTTCACATTGAAAACGAACGAAATTCAACAAGGTTTCTTCTGAACATATATTCCTTAGTTTCTGTAGATATCAATAGAATCAAGAATCATTCAAATCGGATTTATATACAAGAGAAAACATTAAAATAAAACAGGGATACAAATCTGGAAAATTTTCCGAAAAACCGAGAAATAGAAATTAGAGACATAAACCTTTTTCTAAGCTCTTTCTAGCTCTCTTCTACCTCTTTTGCCTTTGATTTACTTGCACTAACTTCCTCTACAATAGCCATATATAATTCTATCAAGATATTGTATAAATAAACTTCTTAATACCATAAATATGCTTAATCTACCATGAATTCTACTAATTAAGCTTTAATTTCATCAAAAATCACTCACCTCAAATTCGGGTTACTATTCATCCAAACCTTAAAAACTGAAATCCTCCTCTTCTAGTCTTGATTCACTGAAATTGCTGATGATAGAAGGTTTAAAGATCGATTTCTAACAAGAATTTGAAGTTGAATAGAAGAAATCGGAAGTTTTTAGATTAAGGAAAATTTTGTAAAGGTAGAGCTTGGAGATGAATATGGATATGCAGGAGAAGGAGATGATGATGATGAAGTTGGATATATATATATGTTCAATTTCTAATAATGCCCTTGAACAGATAATTAAATGCCCAAATTATCCCTCTTATTTAATTAACTCTTATTTCTGCATGTCTTATATCCAATAATAATAATAACAATAGTTATAAAAATAATTTTCATGATATTTTAATACCATAATAATTTATTATAAGTAAATTTTGAAATTTCAGTTCGTCACATATGCCACCTCCTAGTGATCTTTGATCACTTGACCTTGAGAGGATTCAAGGATGATTACAAATGAGGGGAAGTGGCCTATTTATTGGCATTCCACCTCCTCAACATGTGGTGGACATTTACATAGCATATTATAGGAATATTCTATCCTAATAATGCTAGAAATATCCTACAAGGTCGGTTAGAAGCTTCATTGCATGATTAAGGAGCAATTGAGACGTTTCTAGTCTGTCCAGGTCCTTTGGCGACACTTTCTGGAACTCTCGTTGCCTTTCTGGGTCTGTAGCAACACTTCCCGGAGTTCTAGCGACGCTTCTGGAAGCTTTTTTTGCGGGCTGGGCAGCGATGTATCGCGGGGCAAGAATGGCGCCACATAACATTCTCCCCCACCTGATTTCGCGGCGTCCTCGTCGCGAGTGGACCTTGGCCACGTTTGTTATTTGCGATGCGTTTTGTTATTTGCATCCTGTCGTTGGTGAACGCCATCTTTTGTTGGACTGGTCATCTCGTTAACCTCGTCTCATCTCGTTGTCTTCGAATGTTGGGACTTCGGACCTGCAAGACTCCGCATCGCTCCCTTCTCCTCAGACTTTGGACCTGCAAGACTCCGCATCGCACCCTTCTCCTTGGGTCTTCGGACTTGCTTCTCCGCACCGCCCTTTGGAACTTCGGACTTGCTCCTCTGCAGCGCCATCAACCATTGACACTTTTTTTGGTAGTCATGCTTCAATAATGTGTGATTTTTCTCTTAACCGTGCCCTCGAACATGCCCTTGTTCTTAGGCAGCCATGTTCTCTACCCCATTGGCCATTAGTGCGAAAATGGTCTTCAAGAAAATAGGTCAGGATCGACCACCTGTAACGAGGTTGGATTTCTCCCTCGCCGGCACTTAACACCTTCGCGTAGCCTTGCGAACTTCGTGTGCTAAGTAAGCCTAAATATGTGTCGCAGCGGAAATGACACGATATGCGGCGCTTACGCTTAACAATCCTTACCACTAGGAGTTGTCAAGTAAGCCCTTGAGATGACTTCGATGAGTAATTGAAGACATAGCAATCGCTTGAGCCTTTCGAGAGGTTTAGAGAAGACATGGGGGTTTCGAAATGATACTTGTATTATTACATGAATACAAGGTACAAAAGGATACAAAGGGTTACATGGGTGATCACTAGTTATGCCACCTCCTAGTGATCTTTGATCACTTGAACTTGAGAGGATTCAAGGATGATTACAAATGAGGGGAAGTGGCCTATTTATAGGCATTCCACCTCCTCAACATGTGATGGACATTTACATAGCATATTCTAGGAATATTCTATCCTAATAATGCTAGAAATATCCTATAAGGTCGGTTAGAAGCTTCATTGCATGATTAAGGAGCATTTGAGACGTTTCTAGTCTGTCCAGGTCCTTTGGCGACACTTTCTGGAACTCTCGTTGCCTTTATGGGTCTGTAGCAACACTTCCCGGAGTTCTAGCGACGCATTTGGAAGCTTCTGACAGATTTAGCAAGGAAACTGGGCCTTGCAATGCGCTGGGCAGATTGGGCTTGCCATTTGCGGGCTTTTTGCGGGCTGGGCAGCGATGTATCATGGGGCAAGAATGGCGCCACGTAACAAGCAGCTCTTCTAATTCTAAAACATCAGCCTGTGTTAGTATGTGGTGTGTTGCCCATTCCAGATGAAATTCTTCAGAATCTAACATTGTAGAACTTATTGCAGATAATTGTTTTGCCCTGATAAAATCTCCCTTGAAATGTTGCCCATGCAATAAATTTGATAATTTCACTTCTGAGTAGGACACTTCTTAGTAGGACAATTCAGTTCTTGCAGATTTGATCAGTGAGCCACTTAAATTCTTCTCCAACTCTATTTCAGTTCCTGCATCTCTTGCCCTCTTTGCAGGCCTATGGGAATTCTTATCACAAATTGCCAGGAGCAAAACAAGATCTACAACATGAATGGTAGTCTCACTAAAGCGGTCATGGCCCAACAAAAATTCTCTTCAGCTATTTTCTCTAGAAACAGAGCTGCCATAAGTTCATTACATGTAGCAACATGTGTTAAAGCTACCAAAAGTACCTCTATCACGAGCAGGTGAAATTCCTAATTCATAAAGAGTTGTAATAGGTGGACCAATACCCCTTAAAATATCTATGGCATGCATAACATTCTCAATTTCAACACCAGTATTAAAGATTGATTCTTTAGCTTCAAGCAAAGCACTTAATTGTTTATAAGGCACTAAGTTCTGATTGTGTACTACCCGAACTGACCTAATTCCATATTCAACTACAAAAAAGTGAGCATTTTGAAGCGAAGAAGAGACTAACCCAACACCGCTCATAGGCTGTAGACCCTCTTTACTGACAAAAATATTTCCAGCTGCTGATGCCAGATAAAACAGTTAGAAAGGTGGAAAGATGCCAAACTCCACTGTAACTGCATCAGCTTCAGAGAAGGAGGCTTCAGATGGATCGTTTGGCACAGGAAGGATTAAATAGGGCATTTGGGTTTCTTTTAAGCCATACTTGGGCTTGAGATTGGGCCTATTTTTAAATAGAACCCTAGCCTTTCTAATTAAACCCTTACCCCTTTCATAGTAATTAAAACATGTAATACCCCTTTTTCTAATATGCCCTTCTCTGTAATTTCTTCCTCTATATTTTCCGGTGGCCTGCGATTTCGTACTTGGTCTGCCCTTGTACTTTCTCTTTCTTCTTTCTTTCTCTTTAGCACCAAATTCACAATTTCAAAGGGTAGTATTTCGCCCTTGTTTCAAAGTCAAGGGAGCTTGACGGAGATGCCGCTTTCTGGCCACCGTTCCCGTCGAATCTGGGCCTGGGTTGAACTGGGTTGTTGGCTCTGATTTACGCTTGATTTCAAAAGGTTCATAAACAGATTTATTTCTTCCTTCCTTTCATGCAGTATCGTTCTTTACAGCTAGGGGAGAGCATTGATCGGTTCGGTCCAAGAACCGAACCGAACCAAATAAACTTAAAACCGAATAATGAAAATATGAGGGACCTAATACCGAACCTAATATAATTCGGTTAGGTCCGGACCGAACCTAAATATTTAGGTTCGGTTCGGTTCTGTAAAAAACCAAAATTTATTATATTTGGCCATAAAAATAAAATGTGAAAACCCCATCCAAAACTCGTAAAAAAATGGTTCATGTATAATATATATTATAAACAAAATTAACAATTAAACTGGAATTTAATTGATAAATTTTCAATTTCAGATTATGTCCCTAGCTTCAGGGTCCAAAAGAGTGACAGTAGTTGCGTTAATATATGCAAATAAAGGATTAAACAATACAATTAATATACAATCAACAAAATTCAACTAGTATTAACCAAAGTGCAGGCAAGACAACAACTCTAGCATAGTTTTTTCAGTTTCTCCTATTGTTCAACACACAAATATCTTTATTTATTTATATATAACCTAATTAGGTTCGGTTCTCGGTCTATTAGGTTTTTTTTTCTGAGAACCGAGAACCGAACCGAGAACCAAATATGAAAAATATCAGAACCAAATACCGAACCTAATAAGCACGGTTCGGTTTGGTTAGGTTCGGTTAGGTTCGGTTCGGTCCATTAGGTTCATTGCTCTCCCCTATTTACAGCCACTGAAAGTGCTTCTTTCGTCAATAATTTCTGCCCATTACTTTCAGCTTTCTGCTCCACCTCTAATTCATTTTTCCTTTCGAATCCCACTGTTTTTGCTTCAATCTCCACCACCGGTAACTTGACATTATTTCTAGAAATTCCCATATGTTTTCCAGATTTTTCATCTTACAATGGAACTACAGCTTGAGGATCTGAAGCCTTTTGAATCTCTTTGGGTTTGAGATTATGAACTTGGCTCTTCTCTGCATATTTCTTGTTGATAATCTCTTTTTCTTCATCATACTTCTTAAATATTTCTTCAATCCTTTCGAACCTGGAGCAAAGATTTTGCATTTCTTGCTAAATGAATCCCAACAACTGTTGCCTATAAGAATCCATGAAATTTTCTGATTTTGAATGAAACAGGTACCAAGAAAGAGCTCTGATACCAGTTGTTAGGGTCTCCCTAACTAGCTAGAAATATCAGATGAATAGAATAGTAACAACTAGGAAAACAGAGGAATGAAATAAGGAAATACAGAAGAATAAGAGCTATGAACTAGGGTTAGATAAATAAAGGAAATGACAGAAGAATAAAGGAAATAATAAGATAGTTTTTCATTTGATTCATTGATAAGGATTCAGTACAATTCTCCTCTCTAAATAGACATATTCCAACGGCTAAGGACAGTTGTCCACTAGCAAACGAAACAGCAAAACAGATTCTAGATCATTCCATTCATTGGCTGACTCAGCCTTTATGGAAATAAAGACTAAACACCCTAATTAGCTACAAATCAACTATATTAACTAAGACTAATAAAACATAATAGCAAACATAATATAATCCTTGATCCTTCTTCCTCTGTACCTGACATCATACCGACTGAATTTTGTTGACCTTTGATTTCTGCACTTTCAATGCTTCACCACCAGAATTCTCTATTCTACTCTGAAGTTCCAAAGCCTATAAACGAAAAAATTTACATTGGATTGCAGCAAAAACCAAAGCATGAATCGAATTTTGGATTAAGTCAATTACAAAATCAAGAATAAATTCAAAGATGTAAAGGAGTTCAATAATTAAGCTCAAATCAGTACAACAACAGATAAGGATTGCCATTTCGGTTTCCAAAATGCTCAAGTTCTGCATAACAAAGCCAAGATACTTCTTATACCTGTTTCTTCAAACTTTTAGACCCCTGAGTCAGTCTTTCTATCTCCCTTTCCTCTGAAGATATTACTTTCTCAAGCTGCCTTAACCTATCGAGTTCATCCTTCTTCGGCTGAGATGCAGCTTTCAGAGAATTAAGTTGTTTTTCAATATAACCATGTACTGAATTTAAACTGTCAATCTGTTTAAGAAAAAACATCAAAAGAATTAACTACTATCTCCAACAGCAAAAGAAAACTCATAAGCACTTAACCGGAAGAGTTACCTCTTTCTGGGATTTGGCTAATTCCATCTCTGAGTGCATTATTGTTTTTTCTGAGGCCTGGTAAGTTCTTACTGCATCAACTATCCTTTGACGGATACCATTCAGTTTATCAACCATATTAGAAAGCTCCTTCCCTGCATTTGCAATAGCTTCACTCGAAACGCTCACAGCTCAGATAGATGAACCCATTTTACCACCACGCGGCTTACTACCTCCACCACTCATGGTGCCGGATTTTTCAAAGAGTGCACCATCAAGTGTAGCTACGCGACGAAACTCCATATTTCCACCATATGCAATTCGCGTTGCCTATAAATTGAGAATCTCCTGATTAAGCTCAAACAGTATATTTGAAGTAACACAGCATAGATAATTGTGTTGTAAAAATCACCTACCTGTGAAGACTACGAAAATTAGTCATAGCATGAGATGAAAGCACATTCAAATCCAATACATTTTGCATCATTAAAAAGAATATATATGTGCAGTTTACGTAGGGAAGTATGAAGTAGTTCATGCATAAAAGGTTATCATCGCTACCTAGCAGATCAATGTGCCTTACAATTCATAACAATTTGCAGCGTTAAGAAGTAGTTTACTCAAGTACCCAGATATAATCTTGAGTACTTGATGTATTCAATGCATGCTAAACAGCCACTAAATTGCAGTTGTGACTTTTCCTAGGTTCCGACAGTCTTTTGTTTTAAAGTAATTAAAAGGAAATATGAAAAAAAGTTAATTAGACAGGCTAGCTTCTATAGCCTCATCCAATGGAAAACCATTCAGAAATTAAAAAAAATGAAATAGAATTTCTGAGAAGAAGTTGCTGATTCAATTCAAATAAGTGTTCACCCCATTCAAAATTGTCAGCCATAAAAAAATATTTCGCAATTCCCTCCCTTCATCCACTGAGAGATAACATTAACAGTAGTTTTTCTTAGTAATACAACAATTCAAGCCAGTGATGACTGACATGGCCAGAGAATTACCCATTCAAAAGTGTAACTGGCTAATTGCTTAGACACAACAAAATAAAAGGTAAATCAGAGGATAGTTAAATTATTTGTAAACTGGGTAAAAAAGAAAAGACTAATGAGCAGCTTGTGATTTCTTGATCACTTCAATATTTGTAATTTTTTATTCATTACATCAAGTTTTCAAAATAATATTCATTTATGCATCGAAATACTGTTGTAAGAAGAATCATCATAAGAATTTTTACACCTATGACCTATTTCGATACTACATATAATTGGGCAAACACGTGAGACTTCATTAGAATTTAAAGTTACTGAAAAAAAATTCGACTCATTTAGACTTGCATACCACATATAATATTAGATATGTTCAATCCAGCTAAGCTCATATGACAAACATGCCATGGTCAAGCCAAAACTATAGTCGGCTTGGCAGCATGTCAGCAGCTCATGTGCTACTAGATAAGCTATGTTAGCAATTAAACACATATTTTAGGACTTCATATGAGCTGCATAGGAAAGCTTGCATACCTGATCTAGATCATTTGCTACAACAGTGTTACCCAAAGCAGCAAAGAATGCAAGCTTCATTCTTTCATCTTGAACCCTTACTAGATCAAGAAGACGTGGAACTCCTTCTGGAGTGTTTACTTTATTCTTTAACTTTGGAAGGAGGTCAGCTTGTTTCTCCTGCATTTACAAAATGGTAATGTATCGACATGAAAAAGAAATTATGTATAATCAATTTTTACGTCATGTGCCAAAGAAGTCATCCAAATCAAATATAAACAATCCAATATCCTAGCTAAATATGTTTGGAACGGAACTATTATAGACCATCACAATACTTGGTTGAATAAAAGTGAAATGACAAAATCTACACCATTGTTCCGTAAACTAAGTGTTTCCATTTGACAAATGCTTTTGTTGAACTATTGAAGTATATCACAAAATAGTCACAGCTCAACTCTTTTACAAAGATTATCAAGTAAAGCGAGGTACCGAAGTTGTAGGACATAATCTGTAATCATCAAATGTCTAACTAATTTGTATGGATAGCACAACAATAAATAGACTATGCAAGCACCTATTGCCTAACAATTAATTCAATGATTTCCGCAAAAAGTTATACAAACAAGTACTTCCAAGAAATGCAGTGAATACCAATATCATGAAAGTTGCAACTCCAAGATTCTCGCTTCGGAGCAACTCAACACATGCTTGGGCTGAGGCAGTTGTCTCTACCACAATGTAATCAAGCCCTGAACAGGCTGTCGATATGGCAACATCATATTTTGCTGCAATGATAAAATTTAATCACAAAGGTGAATCCATCGTACTACAATTACTTTTAAAAAAAACAAGAACACAAATGCAACAAACTAGGACTTCTAAAGAGATAAGAAAAAAAATTGTTTTCAAGTGAGAACAAGATCATAAATTATAACGAATAAAAATATAAAAGAACCAGGGATTGGACTTTAACATTCAAAAACATGCAACTACAAAACTAACTCAGCAACCAAAATTTTCACCTATAGTTTTGCACATGAGATGAAATCATACACGTGATATGAGAAAATTAATGCTCGAAATTTATACCTTCAATCCACATTAGTGTAAAAATATCCAGTATAAGTATATCATACACAAGAATATATTCTAGCTGATAAACATCAGGAACCTCACCATCAATAGCACCTGAATCACCCATCCGGCCATATATTCCCTCTATTTTATTAGATTTCTTGGCCTGCAATATTGCACTCATAACTGATCCCTGACTCCTCTCAGAATCAGCAATTGCTCTAAGTTCTACTACTTTCTGTCTCGCAGCTTGTTCTAATGGAATGGATGATTCTTGTTCTCTGATGCATTCCTGAAAACAGATGAGTTCTTACTATTTCTGACAAAAGGAAAAGTTAACAAGCAATGAAAACATAATTTAAGTAATTACAAACTTCTTCCACTTTATGCGCTTCGGATGCCTCAAGTTGGTGCTTTTCTATGCCAGTTCGTAGTTTTGCAATGCTTGAAGTTTTCTCTTCAATTCTTTCCAAAATAATACTCATTTGCTTTCGTGCATCTTCAAAAGCACTACGACTAGCTTCATGCTGAAATAGCCAACTAGCACTGTTAGCCAATATTTCATTGGAAAAAGATTTGAATACATTCAAACCAAATGAAAGATAACATAAAGTTAATTTCAAAATTGTAATACATCAGTTAACACTTAACGGTTCCAACACATAAGTCCAACTCCTAAGTTGGTTCTGAATTCATATGATAAATTTTAGATGCTAATTCCAGACAACAATTAAAAAAATACCAAAGTTTTGCGTAAGGCACAAAGTAGGTATAGTACCCATTGTTGAAATATATCCTTGCAAATGGTAAAATTAGAGAATATACCAATGTCATCACTAAAACAGCATAGAAGCAGATGCTACATCAAAAAAATAACTGTGAAGATAAAGCATCTTTACTAATGATATAGAATTATAGAAATATATTGTTAGACAAAAGGAAAAGACGGAACCTTTAGACTTTTCTAAAATATCTTCAAGTATTTTCTCCTCATCAACCAATAGTTTTTGCAGGTTTGGAATGTTATCCTCAAGTTTCGGAATCAAGTTTGTTGAGTTCTCACACTCATTCGTTAAGTCATCAATCTTTGGTGAGTCCTGTGAAGAGAAAAAACGTTAGAGGACTAGACGTTTCAAATGGCAGAAAAGACTCATTTTCACCAACCTTCTCAAGTTTGTCTTCAAGTTTCTTAACCTTTTGTTTCTTGTGCTTCAAATCCTCCCGGCATTTAACATCCTGCCTTTCAAATTCCTTAAACTGCTCTTTACAATTTCTGAGATTATTGTCAAGTTCCTGAAATCCAGACAAAAGAAAGAAACAGCCACCTGTCAAAAAAGAGAAGACCAAATATAAGCATAGCAAAAGGCGGAAACATAGGTTTGTCGCCAAAAGGTACAAGTATTATTATATCATTTGTTGAGAAAGCTAGAATGGATATGGCTGCACAAGCATATGGTTATCAAAAAGTCAACTGAATGTCGTGTAAACCTCCTGTCTTTTCATATGGTTCTTGTGCGCAGTCTCAAGCTCCTTCAATGATTTATGACTTTCTTGAATCTTCACCCTAAATACATCAACAACATTTTCAATATGTATAGATCTAGTGGTTGAATTCACTGCAAATTTCTATAACCAAAATAACCTTTCAGCTTTCAAATTTTCTTCTAGGTTAGACACGCTTGTTTCCATTTCATCCATTTTCACACTGTTATCTCCATAAGCTAATTTTGCAGCTTTCTCTTGCCATTTAAGAAATGATAATTCTTTCAGCATATAAGCCTCTGCCTCATTCTTCACATCCTATTCCACAGGAGAAAAGGAATTAATTAAACAAGTCAACTGAAATAATTACATGAACAACAAAGGTACACAAACCTCCAAGCTGTCCCATTCTTTCTCAGCCAATTTAACCATCTGCACCACTCCTGACCTTTCCTCATTAAGGGATTCCATCCTACAAAAACAATGCACTTAGAAACACGTACAAGATGACTTTCTTAACAAATTGCTAGGAGTATTAACATATTGACAGCATAAAGTGAGTAAAGATAAGTAGCATCCTCCGACTCCTAATGTGCAATATACTTGTTCAAGGAATTTAAACACAATTTCATTGCCACAGCTTCATCAACGAGCATCTACAAAATAAGTTTCTATAATTTTCCAACTTGGTAGTTTAAGAAAATAGACACCAATTCTGTCAGCTGGCATTTATGTAGTTTACTTAGTTTTCAATTAAATCCGAAGGTTTATAATAAAATAACTTAAATACATTTTAAATGAATTTAGTTCACTTGCTATTACTTCCAAATTTTTTTTGGGCAGGTAACAAGCTTGCTATCGCTCACTGACGATATGAGCTTGGGTTTTACACCCAATATCTATTTCTTTACTAAAATTCGTACAATCAAGAGATGGACTTCTCATAATAGAGTCATTTACAAAACTAACAGTATTTTTTACTTGGTATATGCACGTATAATACAGGTTATATAGATTTTTACCAAGAACTTGAATTTTAATCTAAAACTTAAGATAAGCACCAAGCATTATTCTTGAGCATTTATAGAACGGGAAAATACTCACTCCATGGATGATTCTTCAATCTTCTGAACATACTTGTCAGTACCAATTATGTCTTCCAGATATTCAATAAACCCTTCATCACTGGGTCCATGAGATTTGGGTTTCATCAATGAAATCTGTTCAACTTCCCCCTGTAACAGCAAGCAATCAAAATGTTAACCCGATGAACGACACTAACTTCTTAGAAAAGATAAATATCTGTTACTGCAAGTAGAGAACTTGAGAATCAGAAAACGATTGTTGTCAAGATCAACCCCCTTCCCTTTCAGCTTTTTGGTGACTGCAGTAAAATTACTTGAACGTTTATTGATGTAATACTTGGATGAATTGTCCCAAAAAGCAACCCGAGTAATTTCAAAATCACTTCCTGGCACAGCTGCATAGTTGCCGTCATCCTACAATGGTTAAGAACTTAGCTTTAAAAAAGATTAATTGAAAATCATAGTTTTGTTCTGGTTACTGAGACAATATGAAGCAAAAATGAGATAGTGAGACCGCGACACTTTCTTGCTAAGGAAAACCTTGAAAACCAAAGAGACACTATCTCATGGAGATGAAGCGGAGAATCAATTACTTAAATAGGCAATAACAGAAGTTTAAGAGAGATTACGAGCCTAATATTACCAGGTCGACTATCTCCTGAAAATGAACAGAAACACCAGCACTGTCTAAATTCTGGTAATTAGTGGAATTGTGGATAAGTTCAGAGACCTTGTTAAGTCTCATCTGCAAATTTGACGTACCAAAGTAAGGCTCAAAAATTGAAAATCAGAATAATTATTCAAATATATAGCACTATTTCATTACAGGAGTAACATTATATTTCAACATACAGGCTAGAATGAAGGTGCTCACAATTGTGGCAGCAAAACGGAAAACAACACACTTCCAGTTCCAATGACGGAAACCATAATTATCTGCATCTCAAATGTTGCAAATGAAGTGTAAAATTACCTGCTTTGCCCGCTTTCCAAAGACAAATAACATTGCATCAATGACATTGCTCTTGCCACTCCCATTCGGACCCACCACTGCAGAAAAACTCTGGTATACAGACAAAAAGGTTATAACGAACATTAAATTATAGTTAAACAGGAGAATTCCATCGACAACAGCGAGAAGAGAGGATAAACTTTGAGATATACTCTGTTGCATTTCAATTTAAGTGGCCTAATATCAGAAATCGATAGAATTTCGCTTCGCATCAATCAACTTGTCAACAAAGCTAACCCTAGAAATCAAATGAATGCAAACGAAATTCGCAAAAAGGTGAAAGCGTACCTTGTGGAAAGGACAAACGTTTTGTTCCCCAGCATAAGACTTAAAGTTCCTCATAACCATTTCTTTGATGAAATGCCTAGGAGCTCTGGAAGATCCGCCAGGTCTAACTGAGTCGGAGTCGGTGGCCATGAACTCGCCCACCGATTCGATCCCCATTACCGAGTGAACTTGGGCTTAATGATCAACTCAGCAGCTATCTTGCTTTCTCACTCAACACAAGAATCTTAAGTCTACTGCATAAACAAATTCAAATCATTTCAGAAAGAAAGTGATAAAAGGTTTGGGTAGAGCGCAGTTGTTTGGCGGGAGATTCGGTCGGACTATTGGGTTTCAATAATATATGGGCCGGACTTTCTTCCGAAAAAGTTGCCCACTATGATGGCAACTCCTGCCATATTCTCCGTTTTATATTGTCTAAATTATACTATACAGAATTTACTGTACTTTTTTTTCAAGGTTTTAAAAAGCGTTAGGCGTTAGGTGTTAATCGAATTATCAGGGCTTTAAACTCTTAGGCATGGCTTGGGTAGAAGCTAAGTGGCGCTTAGGCGGATTTACAAATTTTTTATTTTTTATAATTGTTAATAGATCAAAGTATAAATTCAACTAAAAAAATAAATTATAATACAATAATATTTTACAAAATATAGATTAGCATATGAAAACATAAGTCTTGATTAATTTTTACACAAAAACACATTAACATTAAAATCAATTCCTTAAAAACAAATATTCTCACTAATTTTTTGTAGTTTATAGCGTACTATTTCTTAGTTTGAGATTTAAAATGAAAATTGCATGATGGGAATATTTTGTTGTACATTAGTTTTACCAACCGCGCTACCTTTTTTGAATTAAAAAATTGAACTATAATTATTATAGGTATCAGTATCTTAAAAATTAGGGGAAAATCAGACTAGGGGATGCCAGGCGGAAAAAGTCGGACTAGGAGGTGCCTAAGCGCCAATATGTCGGTCCAACGCCTGATGTTGGTCCCTGTGGGGGGCTTCATAAGGGCAGAAGGGGGTGAATGGCCCTTTTTTCACGGAATAAGCAGACTTTAACAAGTCTTAGTGTAGCATGTTTGATTATGATAGGGGTGATGGATCCGGATAATACAAGTATGACAATGTAATGCAATAAGTAAAGAGAAGAAAATCAAACACGGCGATTTTAAACTGGTTCGGCCCCGCCTACGTCCAGTCCCCGGAGTTTCCTTCCTCCGAGCTTATCCATTAGTGGATTCCTTTCCAACTGGCAGGAATCAAGCCTTACAATTTGTCTCCGGATGGTACCCCCTTCCAGATGTAGGATATACCACTAGAAGCACCAACTCCTAGCTGAGTCCTTTAGTCTTTAGCAGGATATACCACTTAGACTTCTACCCCGAATCTAAGCTGAGTCCTACAGGGAGATCCCACTCAAAGCACCAACTTTAAGTTGTATCCCAATCTCATAACTCATCCTAGTTAGAGATCCTTACACTCTTGTATTCACAAAGGTTTTGGTTTTGGATTTTCTTAAGTTTATAATTCACTTATGAATCCTTACAACAGATTTAGAATAGTTTGATTCTTGGAAGGATTGTGATTACTGATTGCTTGAGCAAATGTTCTTGTGAATAGCTTTTTCAAATCAACAAGCCAACCTTCTCAATGTGTGAAGCTTCCCTTTTACAGGCTTCTGTCATAAATTTAGCCTTTGTGGGTTGTTGAGCTTGAGTTTAATCTTCACCCTTGTTCAGGTTGAATGTGGCGCTTTTAGAGCTGTTGATCAATCCATTAGACAGTAATTTGACTCGTTTGAATTCTAGGGATTAAGGCTGAAAAGATGTTAGTGATCGTTTTCCTTATATTTTAGTGTCATGCTAACTTTTATGCCAGTAACTTTTTGGTGTGAGCTACACGCGCCTCCTCATTGGTCTAGGTGAAGAAGGTTGTTAGCTTTTTCTCTCCGGTGTGAGTCCTTTTGTCCTTTTTCTGAAAAGTCCAAGCTGTCACTTTTGTCTTGTTCATGGGGAAAGGGTCTTTGACTTTGTAGACTAAAAGGTGGAGGGAAAAGTTATCTTTGAAACTTTTCCCATTTTCTTTAAGTGTGGGTCTTCTGGATGTCTTCAGACTCATTGTCTCTGGATCTGTCTTCTTTCGAAGCTAATGCAATCAGTTATTCCAGATACTGATCTTGAAGGATTAAAGTTTGTTTCCTTTTCAAGCTTTATCCTAATAGTTCCAGTATGTGCTTAGGTACTTGATGTCTTCAATGGATGACCTTGTGGTTGGATCTTGTTCGGATGTTTCCATTTGGATTCCGGAGTTTAAGTTTTTGTTTCTTTCAAACTTGATCTGGATATTTTAGTTCAATTTTATAATCCGGATCATTATTTCCCAACAATTTCCCCCAATTGATGAAAACAAAAGCTAAGCACAAGGGAATGGAGTATATATGAGCTAAGTATGATTCTTGATACTTAGTCATTTACAATTTTTACTCCCCTATAGTTCTAACATCCTAACTCCCCCAATATTTTTGAATTCTAGCTTCTAATGTTTTTATAGTACAATTACAGATTGTACTTTTAGAAGCAATTTTTCAAAAATTAGATATTCACTATATACTTCTGTTGTTAACAATAGTTAACATCAATGAAGTGCAGGATTACCAATACAGAGATATATAAGTGAATCAAGCTATTACAAAATTTTACATTAAAGAATAAGCTAGTCTAATTTCCTCCGGATGGTCCTCCCTACTTTTCCATGCCCTTGCTTGTCCCTTCCCCTTGCTGACTTTTCTCCCCCTTTTTGGTTCCAGCTTGAGGATCGTTTACCATATAGGTTCTGTTATTCCAGGCTTCTTGTCACGCTTTAGAATATATGGAGTTGTCAACATTACCTTTACTCCTTTCATCTATGATTTGATCAACAGTTGCTAGAGTAAGGTAGTAGGGGCGGATAGCTTTCTTCAGCTGAGTATAGGTCTGTTTGATAGCCGGATGGATGTGTAGAACAAACTCTTGATCCTTCTTGTCAAAATAAGGGAATAGTGCCTTTAGTCGAGTTGTCACCACTTTTTGTCCAAGGAAGCTGGAATCCCTAATTACTTGAATCAAATTATGGAAGACTGGAAGGAGTTGGCTCTCCAAAATTGATGGACCAGATGAGGATCAGGATAAGGAGAGGTTATTTATTTCGGTTTGAAGAAGAGTTATTTGTTCACTAATTCCTTTCTAGATGTTATGAATGGATTTAGTCTGAAGTGATATCTCCTTTGTAATAGAGGCTTTCCAATCATTTATTATTTTTTCGAGTCCGGCCAAGCGACTTCCCATCTCTTCACCCATATAATCTAACATTTTCTCTTGGATTTCGGGGAGAGATTCATCTAGAAAGTTCTCAAGCATTTCCTATACTACTTGTTGGTCTACTCCCAGCTCCATGATTATAGGCTTAAGGTCCCTTCAACCATGAATTTTGACAAGTTTTCAAACTTAGAATCCAGGTATGCCTTGACTTCATCTGATAGCTCGGAGGAGGAGGAAGTAATCTTGTCAAGCACTGTTCCACAATTGTTTGATGCCAATGTGTTAGCTTGATCATTAGTCCGGTTGGATGTTGTAATACCATCCTTAAGCTCAGAGATTATTGGTTTTATTTGAGACAAGGAGGCTTCAGCAATTGCACCAGGAGAGGGAAAATCTAAAACTGTTTCTTCTATCTTCTTTACTAAGTGCTTTATTTCTCCCAATTCCTACTTTAAATTCGGACCAGAAGCTTGTTCAAGCATTGCTTTTTCAACAGTTCTCAGATGGAGGCAGATGTTCTGGAGACTCTACTTGATGTGCCCCTCCTCATTCTCTTCAAGTGTGGCTTCTTTAAGTAGTTTAAGCACTGCTGTTACTTTTGCTTCTATTGCATTAACAGTTAGGATTCGGATAGGGCTGGTGGCTTGAAGAGGTTTGTCTCTGAATGAGCTGGAAGAGTCATCTCCGGATGATGCGGAAGAATCACTACTCTCCTCTTCTTCTTCTTCTTCCACTTCCCCAGTCTTCTCATCCTTCTTTTCTTCCACCCGTTCACCCGGACAGGCCTCGCCCTTAGGGTCCACTTTAGAAGTGTTCCCTTTGGATTCCAGACCCTGTCCCTACTCCGAAATAATATTATCCAGGCTGGGCACTGGTTCCTTAAACACATTTTTATTTTCACGGTCTAAGTTATCCTTGATTTTACCTGCTATGTCATTTGCAATGTTAGCATCAAATGAAATTATGGCAAGATTTACCTCATCTGTTTGTTGGTCTGGATTCTGAACTGTTGTTTCTTCCTTCCTTTCTTCCACTCCAGCCTTCGGATGACTAGCAATGTCCTCAGTCATCCCTTCCAATGCCTTAACAAGACTTACAATCATTATCACAAGCGTATTAGAACTGTCCTCAACGCCCTCTACAAATGCCTTTTCAGGACTTTTATTTTCTCCCCTAGGATTGTTGGCATTTTTCTCAACATCCTCTCCCTGTGCCTTTACAAGACTTTTAAGATCAATTACAATAGCTTCCGGATTAAGCAAGTTCTCTGGAAGGGGTCCGGTGATAGGTGCAAACATTGCTAGCTCTTCCTCTGGATACTAACCCTCTTTTAGAAGGACTAAGTCAGTGGGATCAACTAGAACTTTCTGAGTAGTAGTTCCAGAAGATCCTCTAGGTCCCCCTATTCTCTGCTGGTTGACCTTATTGTTATCCTTGATGGCTGCTTGGATGGTGTTGTATTGAGGGTCATTCGGACTAACTATCTCAGTAGCTTTAGGCACATTTTTGCCTTTTGATGATTTGGCCTTAGCCAACTCTGTTCCTCCATCCACTGTTGTCATATCTCATTGATTACAATTCCAGCAGCTTTCTTCTTTTTCTCCTGGGCAGCTACTACCTCATCAAATGCTGGCCCTTTCTTGATAAACTTCCTTTTCTTAGATTTTGGGGCTTCATCTTCTGTCTCTTCATCATCCTCGAGATCAGCATGCATTTCCTCCAAAGTCCGTTTGGCCTTTTTCCCTCCCGCCTCAATTGTCTTAGCCATAACTGGAGGCAGATCCTCCACCTCAATCTCAGGAGTTATAATATTTCTCCCTTTCTTAGCAGCTGCCTTAATTAACTTCCCCCTAGTTCTTAGCTTGGGTAGGGATTTATTTAGCAGTTCTGTGAGGGTCTGCTGGTCTTTATCCATCTCTTCATCCACTAAGACTAAGGCCAATTTCTGCTGGGACTTTGGCTTTGTGGTTCTGGCCTTCTTAGGTACCGAAGCACTTGCTTTCGAATTGACAGCTTTCCTCGCTTTGCTCTTCCTCTCATCCCGGAGCTTCTTAGCCTTCTCCTGATTCCACATCTCCCCAAAAGTTAGTCTTATAAAATTCTTTTCTAGAATTTCTTTCCCTTGCACGGCTTAAAAGCTGGTAAGATTCAGTTCATTAGCTGCCAGGATCCGGGTTATGAGTGTGCCATAGGAATTTATATGATTCTTGACATAGTTGATAATTAGGATTGGTATGTTTATCTCCTTGCATCCAATCCAATGTTGCAGCACGCAGTGTTGGAAAGCAGACATCGTAGTTAGAGATCCCTTCCGGATAAGAATCAGCTTTGCCATGGCATGTTGGAGGAATCTTGGGGTTTTTAGGAAGCAGGTGGAGAACTTATCTCCAAAGTAGTTGGGATGTAGCTATAGCTTTGGATCATATTCCACCTCTGATTCATCTCCATTGGTTCACAATAGAAGTCCGAAATTCTTCATGTTTAGTTAGGTTTCAAAGAAGGTAGGGGTGATAGTGATCTGTTTCCCCTAAACTTTGGTTCTCAGGGCGTCATAGTATTTGTGGGCACGAAGATTATCATAAAACTCTCTGACAAGTTCCGAATATGTGGGGCAATTGATTTTGAGGAAATCGCCCAAATGTTGATCTTCTATTAGTGTTGAATAAGGGAAAGTTTCAAACAGAAAGTTATTGCCCAGAAAATCCATGGGGATGACTGGATCAGTGGTTTTTAGATTTACAGGTTCAAAATTAGCGTCTTTCAGATCAGCCTCTTTGAAGACATTTTTGGGGAGGATTACTTGGATTTCTTTTTCAGTTATGGTAGCAGCCATTTCAGAAGAGTTTGAAGAAGTTTAGGGTTTTGAGTCTTAAAATTTGTAGAGTAATAGTAAGATAGTTGCTCGCGTGAAGAAGAAAGGATTTTTGGGGGGTTTATATAGATTTTTCAAAATGAGGGTATTTTGGTAATCCGGACGCCGGTAATTTGGCTGGATTGATGAGATGGCAATCATTTTTTTAGGAGAGAGGTAAATTCAGTTTAACCAAAGAATGGGAACGGTTTAAATTTGTAATAGTTGTCTTTTCACTCGCGTGTGTAAGAACCAATAAACGTTTGAAATTCAAAACCGGCTCAGCTACTTTTTCGCGCTTTTACTGCTATTTGTCATTTTTGTCTGCTGAAGTGGCAGTGTTTCTTCCAGAATTGATTTTTCTTCTATGCCTCTTCTCTTCCGGATTAATTTTCTTGCCAAGGATCCGATTTGATTTTGAACTGTCTTTCGGATTAACTTCAAATTGGATTGGACATTCCAATTAACTCCCTTAGCTTCCCAAATTGATCTTTACTCAGTGGCTTAGTAAAGATGTCTACTCTTTGCTCATTGGTTGGGATGTACACCAATGCAACACCTTCTTTATCACATGATCTCGGATGAAATGATGCCTAATATTGACATACTTCATCCTGCTATGGAGCACTGGATTTTTTGACACATCAATGGCACTTTTGTTATCACACATAACATTCACACATCCGGATTGAACTCCATAGCCTTCTAGTTGTTACTTGATCTAAAGGAGTTGAGCCATACAACTTCCAGCAGCTATATATCCTGCTTCTGTAGTAGATAAGGCAACTGAAGTTTACTTCTTCCTGTACCATGATACTAAGCAATCTCCAAGGAAATGGCAGCCTCCGGATGTACTCTTTCTTTCAAGAGTATCTCTGCCACAATCTACATCAGTGAACCATTGGAGTGTGAAATCTCCATTACTGGGATGCCATAACCCAACTTCAGTGGTTCTTAGTAGATATCTAAGGATCCTTTTTACTGCCTTGAGATAAGAATCCTTAGGACTGGCTTGATACCTAGCACAGTAGTGTATGTCAGATCTGCTAGCTATCATGTATAGGAGAGAACCAATCATTCCTCTATAGTGTTTCTGATCAACATCTTCTCCTTCACAATCCTTGGATAGGATTATATCTGATCCCATTGGAGTGGACATAGGCTTGCTTTGTCCATTTCAAACTTCTTCAAGATCTCCTTGGTATATTTTGACTGGTTAGTGAAAATCCCATCTGGACTTTGCTTGATTTGTAAACCAAGGAAGAAATTGAGTTCTCCTATCATGGACATCTCAAATTCCTTCGGCATTTGAGAGCTGAATTCCTCACACATCTTTTCATTGGTGGCTCCAAATATGATATCATCCATATAAATTTAGACTAGAATAATATCATTTTTCTTCTTCTTGATGAAAAGTGTTGTATCTGCTTTCCCCCGGATATATCCCTTGGATATGAGAAATGTAGTGAGTCTCTCATACCAAGCTCTTGGTGCTTGCTTCAGTCCATATAGAGCTTTCTTCAGTTTGTAGACATGATCCGGATGCTTAGGATCTTTAAATCTAGGTGGCTGCTTCATATATACTTCTTCCTGGATAACTCCATTGAGGAATGCACTTTTGGCATCCATTTGGAACAATGTAAATTCCATGAATGATGCAAAAACACATAGAATCCGGATTGCCTCCAGTCTTGCTACATGGGCAAAGGTTTCTTTAAAGTCAATCCTCTTGTTGATCGTAGCCTTGGGCAACCAATCTTGCTTTATTTCTCACCACTACTCCGGATTCATCTAGCTTGTTCCGGAATACCCATTTGGTGCCAATAATTGACTTTCCCTTTGGAGGTGCTATTAGATCCCATACATCATTTCTAGTGAATTGATCTAGTTCTTCCTGCATTGCCATCATCCAGCTTTCATCTCCTTCAGCATCTTGAAATTTCTTTAGCTCAATGAGAGAGACAAAAGCAGTATGACTCATCATCCTATTGAGTTATCCTCTGGTTTTGAATGGATCTTGGACATTATCCAAAATAGCTTCTACTAGATGATTTCTGTGAATCTGGATCTCCCTTTGTAAGTCTTCATATTGAACTGGGACTCGTTCTACCTCTACTTCAACCACTTCTTCTTGGCCTTCATTAAAGTCAATCTCTTGTGGATTGAGATTTACTTGTTGTACTTCTGGATCAAAGGATATCCCCTCATCTTCCTCTTTATACTTCTTTATTTGGAATGAATTAGGAACTTTTGCATCCATCTTTTCTACAGAGTTTTCAACTTCAGGAACTGGATCTTCCGGAGTGGAACATTTCTTTCCTGTAAGGTTAGTCTTATTGAAATCTACATGTATAGACTCTACCACAGTTTGGGTTCATTTATTGAATACTCTGTAAGCCTTACTATGTATTGAGTAGCCAAGGAAAATTATTTTAATAGATTTAGGATCAAATTCTCCTAGTTGCTCTCTGTCATTTAGGATGTAGCATTTACATCCAAATGCCTTAAAGTACCTAATTTTGGGTTTTCTTCTCTTCCAGATTTCATAAGGGTCTTTTCTATAGTCTTTCTCATGAGAACTCTATTCAAAATATAGCATATTGTGTTTATGGCCTCACCCCAGAAATATTTTGGCAAACAGTTTTTGTCAAGCATTGTTCTAGCCATCTCAACTATGGTCATGTTCTTTCTCTCAACAACTCCATTCTGTTGAGGAGTGTGAGGGGCAGAGAAGTTATTTTCAATGCCCGTAGAGTCACAAAAATTAGCAAAATGCTTATTTTTTAACTGTCCACCATTATCACTCCAGATGCGTGCAATGGTTATTCCATGTTCTACTTCTATCTGGATGAATGTTTTTTAGAATTGGTCAACGACTTCATCTTTGCTTGCTAGCAAGAGAACCCAGGTATATCGAGAATAATCATCCACAATAACTATAGTGTATTCTCTTCTATCTAAACTCAATAGTTTGATTGGACCAAAGAGATCCATATGCAAGAGCTCAAGTACTCTTTTGGAAGGAATGTAGGAGATGGAAGGGAAACTTTTCTTATGCTATTTACCTAATTGACATGCAGTGCATAGATGATCCTTATCAAAAACAACCTTAGGCAAACCCACTACCAATTCCTTTCTGGCTAATTTGGACAAGAGGTTCATGCTAACATGTCCCAACCTCCGGTGCCATAGCTATGATTCTTCTTCTTTAGACACCAAGAAGATATTCTTTTTCTCATTTTTAATGTTAACAGAATAGACATTATTGACTCTAGGTGCATAAAGAATAAGTTGATTGGACTTACTATCATAGATTGAACAGCCTCAGGAATCAAATGTGACTTTTCTTCCTTTGTCATAGAGTTGGGCTACACTTAGCAAGTTGAATTTCAGTCCATCAACCAATGAGACATCTTCTATCTTTAATTCAGATCCAATGGTTCCATGTCCAATGATCTGCCCCTTTTGATTGTCTCTGATTGCCTCCCTTCTTCCGGGTTAGTGCGATAAAGGCCTTTTCATTACCTGTCATGTGTCTTGAGCATCCACTATCAATGTACCAAGTATATTGATCAACTGTGAATCTAAGGCATACCTACAAAACAGATCAAGTGGGTTTGGGTACCCAATAAGATTTAGGTCCTCTCAGGTTAATAACCATCTTAGGCCAAGGATTTGTTGGGAACTGACAGTCAAATTGAACATGCATAAGAGGCATGGCGGAAATTCAAAATTGTGTCCTTGTCCACAAGAACTCCTATTAGTTGCATATAAATTAAATAAAGCCTTAACTAAATAATTCTCTACCTAGGTTAGCATGCTAAAGGACTAGGCATACTATAATTCCAAATTATATCCTAGCATGTTTATTTTATACTAAGCGTATTATAACTCTAAGTTATAACCTAAGCATAAAATAAACTAAGTATGCAAAAATAACCTAAGCATAATTATTAAGTCTAAAAAACTTAAAGAAAAAGACTTAATAATTAAGAGAGAAAGAAAAAGAACTTACCAGTTGAAGCGTGCTTTTGCAGAACCTTCTTGCATAAGCCTCCAATCGTAGGATAACCACTATCAGTATCCACACAAACCCCACGAACCAAAACCTCCCCAGGAGGAAGAACTAAGAATCCTCGAGTAGTTGCTAAACCACTCTAGAAGCCTCACCCAAAAATATAAACTAGCGGTGCCCGAATAAATTCAGGCTCCATAAAAATAACTTGCTCAATTACCCGAGAGATTAATTATCTCGCTTAGGATTTAAGCTTTGAGCTTGGTACAATTTGAAAGGAAGGGGGACAGCCTATATATAGGCTTGGGGGAGCATTTTGCTCCCCTTGTGAGCGATGTGGGATGGGAGTAATTACTTCCATCCCATGTGCACACACACGTTGTGTGCACATGCAAGGCAAAGCCCTTGTGGGATTTGCCTTGCTTGTGGGCTGCGCATGTGCAGCCCATTTTTATGGGCTGCCGCGAGCAATGCCCAGCATTGCTCGCACACCTTTCGGTGTACTCTTGCGCACTCGAGCCTGTATAAAATACTTTTGTACTCTTGGTCCAATTAAACTCGCCAATGCAAAATTCCCCTTTTTAATCCTTTTTCAAATATTTATTTTCTAACCCTAATAAATTAGTCACCAGTCAAAATAAATTTCTTGGTCCAACCAAAATTGATCTAATCAATGATAATTTATTTATGACTCTAATTAATTAGTTACCAGTCAAAATAAATTCCTTGGTTTATCCAAAATTGATCTAATCAATTTTAACCAATTAAATAATAATCCAATTATTATTTATGTTATATTTTCGTAATAGAATAAATCTATTAGTTCTTTACTTAGTCCGATAAAGGTCCAATGTGTGTGACCTTATAGGATCCCGAAGTATTGAGCTATTAAGGCTTAACCAACCCTTGTTCTAATGGAACCATTGGCTTGATGTTCTAGACCGTGAATAGAACTCAATTACCTTAAACGACTGTAGTACGCCTCTAGCAAGGGTCTACCATCCCTCATTACTCAAAACGTCATTTATGCTTATGACTTAATCCTGGTTAATGCAATAGTTATCCAGTGCGATAAATTCATTCCATTCTTTAATATTAGTACCATCTGGTTTATTGGGTTCGGTTAAAGTGTTAACTCACTAATAGTGAGGTTGCTCCAAGCTATCCCAGTTATTTACTTGTTATCGAAGTATATTGCCTTTTACCATAGTGTGTTTGACTAGAAACCATTTCTATCAGACACATACTCTGATCATAGGTTTATGGCAATCATCACTTCAACAAGTGGCCAGGTACAACTCCTTAATATATCCGGAGCGATGGATTCTTTTCGACTACTCAGCCTACCAAATCTTGTCATCACTATACCCGTAATCACCCGTAGCACCCTAAATTAATTAGTGCATAGTAATAACCCAAAGTATAGCAATAGTACCATACAAGGTAGCTAGCATCTCAAGTATGAGGACATTCGCAAAGCTTATTACATGAAGATAAACACTAATATATTGATATATATACCAAGTGTTTATCTTGATGCGGTCACCAATATATCTCTCAAATGTATCCATGTGTCAAACTTAAGGCACCACCTTCAGTTTTTAGGAGGTTAACTGCTTGGACCCTTTTCAAGAAAGTTGACCACATGCTAGTCTTTCCGTTTCATCAATATCCTTTCTTGATGAAACTATGACTAGGGATAGTTTAGACATAATCATAATTGCACATAAAGCAGGTTACACCAAATATAGTCCAACTATAATTTATCTGACTTCATGCTATGATATGTCAAGGACTTTTGGATACATCAATGAATATATATTTAACCAGCTTTAATAGATATACACACATACAAGCATATTGATATAAATAAAAGATTAAATGTCTTTATTGATTAAACAAATTATTCGTACTATTACATAATTAAGATATATCGCCCTAATTACCTGAAGGGCATACATCATATCCAACAGGATTAACATCATAATAACCATTTTTCAATCTATATAATTTATTAATATGATTGTTTTTCCCCAAAAATTGCACCCTATAATGGATCTGTTCTATTCTTGCTTCTTTTTTATCTTTTCAAGATCTTCCTTCCCATAGTTCCCTCTATATCCAGCTTCTTGTACACTGGTAGATAGTCCGATGTGTATCCAGAAGTTGGATGGAGGTGCAACTTCTGCTGCACAATTTCTTCTTTGTTTGGCAGGTTGTTGACTGTAAACCACCTTAGCCTTTCCCTTTTGAGCAGCAGTATATCTTTGGGCTTGTGGTTGCCTACTAACCTCCTTCACCTTTTGATTAAGATACTTTGGATTTTCTTTGGCACCTTGAGATTGATTTCTTTATGTAGCTTGCCTTGGGTTTTTCCTTCTTTGTGGAGGATTAGGTCTCCATCCAGATGCCTCCTTCATCAGGGCTATTTCTCTATCTAGTCTAAGCAGATTAGCACTTATCATTTGCACTTGATTCTTTAGATAGTTCTCCTCAACTTCATCAATGTGCTTTGCTTTTCTGATCAAGTTGACATTTTGTGCCAATGCTTCATTATCTTCAGCAATCTCTAACACTTATCTTCTTAAGGACTTGATTGCTTTTGCATTCTTCTTTACACTCTTGATCACAATAGATAAAGCTCTAGCAAGATCAAAGCTAGAACCAGAATTAGAATAAGAGTTTACCTCAGTGTTTGCTGTTTTTTATTCTGATTCTTTGATTTGCATTATATCTTACTTAGAGATATTCTTTTAGGATTGCTCTGCTTCCGGATCAGTCAGTGCCATGAATGCATAGTTAGCAGTCTCTTCTTCTTCTATTAAAGATGAACTGCTACTTTCCTCACTGTTGCTCCAAGTAGCCACCATTGCCTTCTTTTTTAACTTCCTGGTTTTCTTAAGCTTGGGGCATTTTGTTTTGAAATGGCCTTTCTCTCCACATTCAAAGCAGGCAGCTTCTTTTTTCAGATTCTTCTTTTCTTCCGGATTCTTTCTAGGTCTGTCTCTTTTAGATGTGTCTTCTCTTGGTTTTTGAGATTCATACTTTCTTGATTTCCTTCTATCTTTCTTTTGTATGAACCTATTGAGCTTTCTAGTTAATAGGTCAAGTTATTCTTTGGTGCTTAGTGATTTAGTGATTTGCTCTTCTTCTCCGGATGAAGCTGATCCAATGGATTCTACCTTTAGTGCAATAGCTTTCTTCTTTTCTTTAGGCTTCTTCTCCTGTTGGCTATATCTCTCTAGAGACAGCTCTTGAGTCAAGAGATTACCAATGAGCTCATTATAACTATAGAAATTTAAGTCATGAGCTTCTTCAATGGCATTCTTCTTGTTATCCCATTCCTTAGTAAGACACTGGAGCACTTTCTTTACCATCTCTACTTTAGAGATTTCCTTTCCGAGCCTCTTCATCTCATTAACTAGATTGGTATATCTAGTGTTAATGCTACTGATTGATTCTTTTGGCTCCATCTTGAAGGATTTAAGCTTTTGCTGGAGTAGATCAAGCTTGGCTTCTCTTACTTTGTTTGATCCTTCATAGGTTACTTCCAGCTTCTGCCAAATCTCCTGTGCAGTCTCACATCCGGATATCCTATTAAATTCTGCAGCACTAAGAGCATAATGAAGCATTTTAATAGCATTTACATTTTTACAGAGCTTCTTAAAATCATTCTCATGTCTCATACTTGAGGGTTTTTGGTTAGTCATACCTTCTACTTCATGAGTAGGCTCATATGGACCATCTTTAATTACTAACCATGCTTGCATGCTTTATGCTTGGATGAAGTTCTTCATCCAGTTCTTCTAGAATGTGTAATGTTCACCGATGAAGAGTGGAGGACGAATAATAGACATACCCTCCGAAAGCAGCTGTGAGTTTTAAAAACTTATTTTGACTTTGAATTAAAATATGTGGACCTTTAGCTCGAGATTGTTAAGTCTATAGTTTGGGCACTTGCTCTGATACCACTTGTTGGTTCCTGTGAGAGTCTTTATAAGGGCAGAGGGGGGTGAATGGCCCTTTTTCATGGAATAAATAGACTTTAACAAGTCTTAGTGTAGCTTATTTGATTATGATCTGGGTGATGGATCCGGATAATACAAGTATGACAATATAATCCAATAAGTAAAGAGAAGAAAATCAAACATAGTGATTTTATACTGGTTAGACCCCGCCTACGTCCAGTCCCCGGAGTTTCCTTTCTCCGAGCTTATCCACTAATGGATTCCTTTCCAACTGGCAGGAATTAAGCCTTACAATTTATCTCTGGATGGTACTCCCTTCCTGATGTAGGATATACCACTAGAAGCACCAACTCCTAGTTGAGTCCTTTAGTCTTTAGCAGGATATACCACTTAGACTTCTACCTCGAATCTAAGTTGAGTCCTACAGGGAGATCCCACTCAAACCACCAACTTTAAGTTGTATTCCAATCTCACAACTCACCCTAGTTAGAGATCCTTACACTCTTATTTTCACAAAGGTTTTGGTTTTGGATTTCCTTAAGTTTATAATTCACTTAGGAATCCTTACAACAGATTTAGAATAGTTTAATTCTTGGAGGGATTGTGATTACTGATTGCTTGAGCAAATGTTCTTGTGAATAGCTTTTTCAAATCAACCAGCCAACCTTCTCAATGTATGAAGCTTCCCTTTTATAGGCTTCTGTCATAAATGTAGCCGTTGTGGGTTGTTGAGCTTGAGTTCAAACTTGAACAGGTTAAATGTGGCGCTTCCGGAGCCGTTGATCAATCTGTTAGACAGTAATTTGACTCGTTTGAATTCTAGGGATTGAGGCTGAAAAGATGTCCGTGATTGTTTTCCTTGTATTTTAGTGTCACGCCAACTTTTATACCAGTAACTTTTTAGTGTGAGCTCCACGCGCCTCCTTATTGGTCTAGTTGAAATTGTTAGCTTTTTCTGTCCGGTGTCAGTCCTTTTGTCCTTTTTCTGAAAAGTGCAAGCTGTCACTTTTGTCTTGTTCATAGGGAAAGGATCTTTGACTTTGTAGACCAAAAGGTGGAGGGAAAAGTTATCTTTGAAACGTTTCTCATTTTCTATAAGTGTGAGTCTTCCGGATGTCTTCAAACTTATTGTCTCTAGATCTGTCTTCTTTCGGAGGTAGTGGAATAAGTTCCTGAGGATGCTGATCTTGAAGGATTAAAGTTTGTTTCCTTTCCAAACTTTATCCTGGTAGTTTCAGTATGTGCTTAGGTACTTGATGTCTTCAATGGTTGACCTTGTGGTTGGATCTTGTCCGGATGTTTCCATTTGGATTTAGGAGTTTAAGTTTTTGTTTCTTTCAAACTTGATCCGGATAGTTTAGTTCAATTTTATGATCCGGATCATTGTTTCCCAACACCTAATAGCGCCCGGGGAATGAAAAGTCGGGCAGCGAGCCCCAAAATAGCGCCTAGGCGGAGCTAGGCGGGGAGTTTTTAAACACTGTTTTTTTCAACAATCTTTCTCTCTTTTATTCCCTAAATTGAAATTTATAAAATATAATTTTATTATTATCATACTAATTTCTTACAAGCTAAAAATGAATAATAAAACAAAATTTCAAAAATGAATAGAAAAGTAAAAAGTAATTTTATTAATGCTTTTCCTCCATTTTTAGGGATATATTATGAGAAATAGTTGGATTTACACATTTCTCATATTTCTTTTCCATTTTGGAAACAAAATTTTGGAGACAAAATGGAGAACATTGAACATTTTCTAGGTACAACAATAGACACAATGTTTTTTAAGCTTTGATTTGAGTCAAATTTTTTAATCCTTCAATTTTTGTTAATTCGGTATCATTTTTTAGCCAAAAGCATACATTGCCCTCAGAATTTGGCTCTAAAATCTAACCACTCTTGGTCATCTCGAGCTTTCAATTATGACACTTTACTCCATAAAGTTGGTAAAACTAATACAGTTTGTTCTTTCAATTCAAAGTGTCAGCTTCTGATTAGAGAGAAAAAATCAAAAAATGGTATTTTTAAAAAGTTAAACCAACCGGAAGCTGACACGTGACATTAAGAGGCAGACTGTATCATTAGTACCAACTTTAGAGGGTAAAGTGTCACACTTAAAAGTTCGAAGTAACCAAAAGCGTTTGAAGAAATTGGGGGGCAATGTATGAACTTATTCTTGTTTTTTATTGCACATCTAATATCAGAAGAGACCAACTTTGGATATAGACTTGTATGAATCGCAATATGAAAAGAGGAAGAGTGATAGATGAATTTCATGAAGTGAGTAGAATGTGAAAGGAGAGAACATGCACTATTATTTAAATCATCATTTTCAAAAAAAATTACAAATATTTTCATTTGAGATAATTTTGGTTGGTCTTTATATAATAAAGACTCCCCACCCCTTCTTACAAAAATAATATTAAAAAACTTGATATACAAATTGTTGAATTGAGCTTAACTTTTAAGTATTTTTCTTTTAAAAATAGGTAATCAATTGTATTTGTTTTTCTCATTGGATAAAAACTTAAATAGTATAAAACAATTAGAGAATGTGCAATAAAATAGAAACATATATATGTATATATAATACAATTTATGTTACTGTTACATGTTAGAATACAAATTACATGTGTTAGTTCATGTGTAGATGTGGTAAGACTTCATTTTCATGAGCAAAATGTTAAATGGTTCTAAACTCACAACAACCTTGAGGTTATGAGATACACTCCCAACCAATTGTCCCAAAGTACTCATTTGCATCAGTTGTCTACTATGATTTACTACTATATATGATGGGGCATGACCACCTTTAATAACGTCCTATTTATGCAAAATTATAATTAGTTAATTATAAAAAACCTTAAGATTTATTCAGTTGTAGAAAACTATTTTCATTTTCACTTTCCATTTTTCTTTTCCTTTTCCAAATTTTTCAATTTTTCATATAAAAACTGAAAAATGAAAATTATGTTCATTTTTATATATTTTCCATATTCCATTTATACTTTTTTCAAAAACTAAATTTAAAAATTAATTAATCCAAAAACATGACCAATTAATTAAAAAATAATAATTTCTACAAATTTGCTACTAATCAATACTAAAAGTTAAAAGAATCTCTTTAAAATAATCCAAAACAATAACACAAATGTTGTTTAATAATAAGTTTGATTAAGAAAAAAGATACTATAAACTATCGTCGATTGTTATATTCATTCCACAATTGATCTACAATAATTTCTCTAACCGTGATCTGACTTTGTTGGGACATGTCAACTTCGATTCCTTCTTGTACCACAGTTGAGTTATTCTCTTCATAAAATTCTAGCCCTTCTCTTCCATATTCAGTAAAAAGTTTACCCGCTCTGTCTTCCTATTGAATAAAATTATGAAGTGTGCAACAAGCTATGGGAATTAGTTTCTACTTATGTAGCGGATAACTTGGTATCGACTTAATAATGATAAATCTTGCCTTTAACACCTCAAAAGCTCTTTCTATTACATTGCACAAAGATGAATGCCTAAAGTTGAATAGTTCATATTTTCTTCTAATTCATTCACGCCCACGAAATTCATTTAAATGATATCTCTCACCATGATAAGGAGCTAAGAATCCTGGTACGTTAGGATAGCCGGCATCTACAATGTAATAATAATATATAAAGAAAGAAAGAAAGAAAAACATATTTAATGACAATGCATCAATGAAATATTTATAAAATAATAAAACTATGTTTAAAATTACTTACCATCTATAGGCATATAAAAATTATTGTCATTTCTTGTTAGTGCATCAAGAAATACATAAAAATTATTTGGTGTCCCTTCCCATTCAGTATAGACAAAGGTCAACATCATATCATGAGAGCAAGCTGCCATTACATTCAGGGTCGTCCCTGGGCCAGGAAAATAGGGGCGACGGCCGAGGACTCAGCAAAAAAAGGGGTCCATTTTTAATAATTATTAAGATATTTTTAGGATTCAAGTTAATTAATCGTTTAGATTATAAAAAACGTTAAAATAAAATACTAATAAATTTAAAGTGATCGGCTCTTGCAAAAACTTCTTCAAAAAAAAGTGATTCATTAGTTGCAGAATAGGGTTGACTTTATTTGAATTATTCAATAAAGAAGAAAGTGTTGCATTAATTGGTCGATGTGAAATAGAAAATCAAAGGCATTAATCTTCCTTACCGTTGTTGTTATTCTCCACATTTCATACTCATTCAATCCCTTTAGTACCTATAATAATTCTCCATTTCTTCTTTCATCCACATCAAAAATTGTCTTTAGTATATTTTTCTTTAATTTATTATTAAATGTTGTAATAGAAGTACAATATTATATATTTCATTTCTAATTTTTACTTATTAATAGGACCGCGACTTTTATTTCACCCATGGGCCCTAAAGAAGGTAGGAACGGGCCTAATTACATTTTGTATTACCAATGCTACATTTTTTTTCCACGAAATGCTTTTCCTTTAGCTGTCGGATCCGAGGCTGCCACATGTGTTACATCAATAGCACCTACAAAAAATATAATATATTTTTTTAGTAATTAGAGTGCTATAATATGTATATAACAATCAACTATGATGCTTTAAGGCATTTAAAGAAAAAAAATAGTATTTTAAATCATGCTATAAAATTTAAAAGAAATTATAAGTCATACCTTAAAATAGGGAAACAAATTTCAATTGTGTTGTATGTCAGGTTGCACTTCACCTCTATATTTTGATTTAATCAAATCAGTTCCCAAGATTGCTAATGCTCATATAACAATTTTAAACAAAAAATGCACAGTAGCAATAGAATGTTGAAAACGTTGAGCTACAATTCTTTGTCTTGTACCATGACAAAGAATTGCCAAAGCCATCGCTTCACCCTCTTCAACACTTACCTCCTTAGCGTTCGCTGATAAGTTTTTCATTTTTAGTCTATCACATAAATTCTTAAATACATGTGAATTCATTAGAAAATTGTCATAGCATCTAGTAGGATTTCCTACAAATACCTCAAGTATATAATCTTTTTCACTGAGTATTAAAGTTCTACAAGGATTCTTACTAACAAGAAGCCTTTGATTTACCATTAAATACCTTACCATAAGTAAATATTCGAAAAATTTATCATCACTGTCATCACTTGAAACATCAGCACTTGATGAATTTAACATAGGATTGTCAACTAAATATTGTGTCATCTTGCTGCAATATTTGTTAAATGAAATATATAAAATAAAACTGTAGTAAAAGCATTACCATAATTCATAAGCAAACTAAAACATTTTCTAAAGTACAAATCACATAGAACGGAACAAGCCACATTGTAGTAACCAAAGTCAATCAAATGCCAATTAAAAAGATTTTACTAAAAACAACAAATAAAATTCAAATAGCTACATAAGGTGCAGTGGCTGATTCAACACATCTGAATACAATAAAAATTGAACTAAAACAACAAATGAAACTTAAATAGCTATCAAAGTTCAGTATCGAATTGAATTCAATGCCTATCAATACACTAATTTGGAATTGTATTTAAAGAACAAATGAAAATTAAATAGCTACCAAATTGCAATATCTAACCAAAACACATGAGACAAAATCATCATCAAACTGATTCAATATACGAGAATCAAGGGATAAAAAAACCGGGTTAGATAAAATAGGAACGTGGTGGGACTTAACAGATCTAACCATATCATCTTGTTGAGAAGGAAACATATTATCTCAATCCCGCCCAAACCAGCCATAGCAAAATAATTAATCAATACAAAGAAACTGTTGTATTGTTCAAATAATGCCATTATCTTCAGCTCAAGCAACATGTATAGATCAATCAACAAAAATTTACATTAAAACGAGATAAAAATTGAATTAAAATTGATAAATAACTCACCTGAATAGAATGAGACAGAAGAAGTGTTGAGGGTGGGGAAGGACGAACAACTGTTGACGCTTGACAGAGAATGCAAAACCTAGTAAAAGAAAGTCCTTGAACAATAGCAATCATTAAATTAGTATAATGAAGTGATCAAAGTTATCTAGCGTGTTTTATTCATGGAAAAGGAATTTAATTAGCTTTCAAAATCCTTCGTTAATTAGAAAAAATTAAAAAGTCTTTTTCTATTTTCTAGATTAGAAAAAATTGTTACCTAAACAACAAACTTCATTTTTTAATTTTCTAAAAAAAATTGTCTAGAAAAGAACCCATTTTTTTTAGAACTGAACATGCCCTAAAAAAGTACTACGTATTTTTGTGATTCAATAATTCAGAAAAAAACTGAGGCTTTGGAAATTGGAAAAAGAAATTATTTTAAATTTAAATTTTAAAACTTTTATGTAGGAGTATAAAATTATATATGTAGATCTACATTCTACAACCATCACATCCCCGAATATGTATTTTTTTAACAACAATCAGTGACGAAGATATTTGTTCCATAGAAAAATTAAAATTATTAGATGAGTAGATCTAGCGAAATGACACTAATTTGGTGTATAGCATACCACACCGCATGGATAAAAAATTTCATAAGTGCTAGGAATGGAAGATGAGAAAGTGAAAGAAATAGTGCATGCCTGTGGGCCTTACTGCTCTCTTCAGCTGTTCACTAATCAATCAACCAACTTGCAGTTGGCTCCCACTTGTAATTTATCAATGCTCCCTCTAATACTACTATTAATAAGAGCATCTTAATTACAACTTTCACCATCTGTTCAAAATAGAAGCAGCATAAACTTGATATTTATTCATCCAACCTTTCCTGACACTTATGATTTATCACAATTTGCCTAACTGTTCCTATGGCGATTTGAGAAAAATATTGATTATTTTCAATTGAAAAGTTCTCATTATCATCTTATTTAGAGCTAGTTTGGGATTATTTTCTCATACTTATAATCCGAAAAACTCCATTTTTAAGTTTTTCTTATGACAACAGTTTTTGCAAATGAAAAATTAATAGCAAGCGGATCCTAATTAATTAGTATTAAGAGTTAAAATATCCTCTTTAATGCCAAAATATGTTATTTTGTGAAAAGTTTGTGAATGAAATTTTTCATGATAGCAGTTGTGACAGCAATATCAAACATGCTCTTACTCTTTTGGGTATTTTTTGTTGTCTATGTGGTGTTTCCTTTCATGTCTCTCATTCAATTTTTGAAACGTGATAATTTTTTATTATTTTATGATTTTTTTTTCTTTATTTATCATACAAACGTGTCACATGGTAAGTACAATGAATTCGACACATGTTATTTTTTTACGTAATAAAGCACTAACAACATCAAAATTATACCAACGAAATAAATTTGATCAGTAATTGTTAAATATTCCTTACTACGAATCAGTTTTAGAAAAATTTTCCTTGAAAAACTGCCCCTAAAAATTCAGTTTGTCAATAATACTTCTACCTTTTGAAATCGAATGGATAATGTTATAGTTGTTTTGATGTCTTGGTTAGACAATAGAGAGTATACTTTACTCGCATTATAGTGAAGTAGTAAAATTGCCTTATTTGGGCAAGTGAAATTGTATCTCTTAATCAACTGATAAATATATGTAATGAATTGAACTAAATTGATTGGCACTGAACTGAAACTGAATGATACTGAACTGAACTGTACTGAAACTAAACTGAATGATAGTGAAACTGAACAATACTGAAAATGAAAATACTAAAACTCAAATACTAAAACTGAATTATAATAAATAATATTTTAAAAATATTAAAATACATAATAATTAATAACACTTTAAATAATACTATATATTCTAATAAAATTTATTAATTGTTACATATAATAATTAAATATACCATTATAAATTATTATTATTATTATTATATTTTATTATAATTATTATTATGAATATGACCTTATTATTTTAATTGTTATCAATATTTATAAAATATTATTACTTTTATTTATTTATTTTTCTATAAATTTATTTATCGTAGAAATAATAATTAATAATGTTAAAAATATTATTATTAATTTTTTTATTATTATTTGTGATTACTAATATTAATTAATAATATATATATATAATGTATAAATAAAAATAAACTAAAATTGAGATGATATTATCATTAATATTCATTACTTTTAATATTTATAAATAATAATATATATTAATAATATTAATATAATACATAAACTAAAATTTAATATTAAATTCTGAATAAATTATAAACAACATTACCTTAATTGCATAGTCTAGCTCAAAATGCTAATTTTCAACTCTGAAAGCAGATAGGGCTAATTTTCAACTCTGAAAGCAAATGCGGCCGTTTGGGAATTTATAAAAAAAAAAAGACTTTTTTTTTTTTTTACCCTTCTCTCATTTAATAATTAAAAATTAATTAACACCTAATTAAAACATACACAGATAGGATCAGGATCCAGATCCCATACAATTAACGAAATACTTTGATAAACAGAACATAGAATTCATTGAAATTATAATTAAATAACAGAAGAGCCCCTCTCATATTAGGTTAATACCCCTAAAAGGAGTAGCTATAGCTTGGAATTGAATCACAAAAACAGCTGGGAATGTCATTAAACAAAACACCCACTTAATTAATTAATTAATTATAGTTAACATAGAATGTTGTTAAGGGCACTTGGGTCCTCCCTCCTTGGTCTTCCAGTTATTGTAGCAAGGGCACACTGCTTTATTACCATAATACCCCGGAGGAACGCACAGGCATTTGCTGCAGCACTTCTGACAGAAGAACATGCATGGCTTGTGGTACTGCGTCCTGCTGCATCTCCTCGTGCATTGTGATGGGCATTCTGGTCATTCCACCAACAAACATTCATTCAATTCGGATATTTTAGTAATTTAATTAATTCAAAACACACCGTAATTTCCGCTTCCAGTTTTTCAAGATTTGCTTTATTGGGTATTATTACGACCCATTTGACCACTGTCAAAAGCAACTTTGACGTCCCCTTTTCCACATTTGGAAGGGGCGATAATGGAATTTCATCCCACAATTGCAGGCGTTTTCGTGTTTGTTTCGAGGGAAAATGAGAAGGAAAATAATAGAGATCTAGAGCTCTAGCTAGATATAACATAATGCAAAATAAAATTAGAGTCACTGGTACTAAATTGAACTGATAAATATTTATTTTAATGTAGATTTTTATGTATAAAATATTGATAAGTACTTAAAAATAATAAACAGAATAAATTATAATTTGTAAAGCAAAGAGCCTTATACTTACGGTAGCTCTTCAGACTCCCAGGTCCATAACGATTCTGCAAAAATAAATCAAAACGACATTAATGGTAAGCATTAACGAAGATTGGAACCATTTAATTAATAAACAGCAATTAATCATCAAAATGGCTCACTTGATTGTTATAATGGTGGCCTCCATGACCATTAGACGCCATAATCTAAAAGGAAAAACGAAGAAAGCTATAATAAACGAAGAAATAGATCTTTGATTTTCTTAAATTTAAAAAAGAAAAACAGGAGAAAGAAGATCGATACTATACCAGGGATTGGAGCGTGGAAAGGGCGATGAGGGCAAAGAGGAAGAGAGCAAGAGACTTAGCCATGGTGGTTGCTGCAGATGATCAAAACCCTCTTCTAAATGGAGTGTGAATGAGAATAGAGGGGATTGATTGAAAATGGAGTAGGGGAGTGGGGGGTTCATATACAGATTTTTCAGTCACTTTTTTCTTTTTTTATTCAAAAAAATAAAGTATTTTTTTAGTGTGAATGGGGAAACAGGATAATTGTTGGAACTGTGGGATCTTGAGATAAATGTGGCCACACCTAAACTCACCGTTTTGATTTCTTTGTGAAAAAAATTTATCTGTATTTGTCAATCTTAAACTCATATTATGATGTCTATAATGGTCATGAGTTTGAATTATACGAGAAAACAGTGCACATGAGAAAGATACTTCATCATGTTGTTTTTAATAGTCGTTTAATGTTTTCACGCAGGTTTATTTTTATTTTTATTTTATTTATTAATGTATTTTATCACTTTTTATTTAAATTATCCGTCTTATTAATGAAGAGAGCATTTAAAGGCATTAAAATTATAAGTTGTTAAATTTTTTTTTTAAGAAAATAGATTATATTATCGATAAACTAGATGAGCAACACATGGTAGTGGTATAATAATCCAGACGCCTGTTACTTCATTCAAATGAGTAGCTCTTGCTATAGAATGAGCAAGATCATTAGTAGTACAAGGTACAATACTAATCACATATGATGGAAAAGGGAGTAATAAACTCTTGCCGTCTAAAATAAGTGATGAAAAATATGAAAATCCTACCTCGTGACTAACAAGAGATTCGAACAAAATAATGTCATCAATTTCAAGAATAACATGTGTATACCCAAGCTCCTTTAACCAATACAATGCTTTACGTATGAGAGAGTTTTCGCCTCGAGAATAGACACATAAGAAGGTAAGAAATTAAATTTAGCACAAATAAATCTGTCCGTTGAATTTCTAATAACTAAACCAAAGCACACTGTATCTCCATTATTGAAAATTGCTGGATGGAAATTGTATTACAGGACGGGAAGGTGAGGAGGGTCCTAATTACCATTTGAATTTGATAACAAGGCATCTAAAGATTGCTGAAAGTGTGAACCAAAAGTGTGCACTAATTTAATAAATTATTAAATTAATTATTTTAATAGTGTAAAAATATTTTATATGAAATATAAATAATAAACTAACTATTTTGATAGATAATAGTAAATTTATTTCTCAAAATTGATAAGTTTTTAACTATTTTGATAGATAAGAGTAAAAATTTCATCAATTTTAGAAATAAAGATTATATTTTGTCGATTTTTTTTAGAGATTCTGAAAAGTGAATCCACAAACATACACTTTTTAATTTTTTTTGTTAAAGAAGACGGTGGTAGCTAAAAATTTCATCAATTTTAATATATATTCAAAAATTAGATGAGTTAAAATAAAGAAATGATTAAAATAGAAAAAGAAGTTAATGAGGACGGTGAGAAATTGAATGGAAAGGAGGAGTAGAGTGAGTTAGTTAAGTAGTTGAGGGTGGCGGGACCCACTATAACAAATGAAGTCAACAAAAGTGAATTCCTTTATTCAAAACAGTTACTTACTAAATCGAAACCATTTTAATCCTCTCCACGGAAAAGTCTAAGCTGTCCTTTAGCTTTTTGTTTGTGGTTCGTCTCACAATCACGCCATGTGCTTCACTGACCATAGCACGTGACTTAATGCTGCGCCGCTTTGACAAAAGTGCGCACCATGCGCTGTAAATCATTCCATTTCCACTATAATTTGTAAATGTGGTTCTACTAGTTTAACTTGCGGATAAATTATTTATAATAAATATATTAATAGTAAGTAGATTTAAATTTTAAAATATATTTTATAATATATATTTTATTTTATTAAAGTAGTTACTGACTTTATTATTTAATATGTCAAATAATGATATTATACATCTATTTCTATAAAATTAAATAACGTACAAAAGTTTAAAATTAACGTATATTTAAATTAAAACTATAATTATATTTTATAACTTTTATGTTGATTTTTCCAACTTACAAGTATGTAAAATAGATATTTTGTATTTAGTTGAAAAAAGACTAATCTGTATGAATCCATAACGACAAATATTAAAGTATAAACTTTATCTCGATAGCTTTCGTGCTTATCAAACTCGTGTAATCTTTCATTTTTACTATATGTGTGTTTGATACAAATGTTTATATTGATTGTAAAAATTGGCCACAATTTATAAGAACTTCCAATTATCACTTTATTTTCGTTTTGCTTTTGAAAGAGCAAAATTTAAAAAAAAAATAAAAGCTAGGATCTTTTATTTTAAACGGTATGAGGGTAAAAGAATTTTTTAGGACTTCAGTTTCATCATTTATTATTCATGGTAAGTAACATTAATTAGTAATCTATATATGTAAAAAGTATAAGGATAATTTTTTTAAAAGGTATAAGGGTAAAAGAGTCTTTTAGGACTTTATTGCTTTTATACATCTGTAGATATAGATGTTTATACTAATTGTTAAAATTGGCCACAATTTATAAGTGTATAATAATAACTATAATTCATCCTAATTAATTATTTCCTTATAAAAAGTAGTTATTGCTATTAATCATTATCATTTTTCTAAATCAAACCTATTTGGGAAATATATTAACAATTTCCTAAAATTTCGATTGAAGAAGTATTGATTTAATATTGATTTAAATATATGAAAAAATATCCAATTTAATAATTATTATAGACGGCAGTAAAATCTGCTCATATATAGTATAAAATCAATTAAAGTAAAGAAGGCTCTTATATGTCAACAAATAATTGAAAAAGTTAGCAATAACATATCAAATATTCACATTGGTAAAAAAAATAAGAATCAACTTGCAAAAAAAATTTCAAACAATTGGACAATATGAACAACAAATTAAAATTTAAAAAATATGACTCTATTGATTATAGCCCTATTTAAGAATTAAGGTGACTCTTTTTTCCTCATCAAATATTTTATTATTATTCTATAAGAATTAATGTGACTACTTTTTACTCATCAAATCTTTTATTATTATTGTTGTTGTTATTATTTTAATTTTATAATCAATAGAATTATATTTTTATTATTGTTATGATTACTATGAATATTAACCAATTTTAAATACTCATAAAATATTTTATTATTACTATTGTTGTTGTTGTTGTTATTATTTTAATTTTATTTTAAATTTGTTTCAATTTATATTTTGCTATTGTTATGATTATTATGAATATTAAACAATTTTAAACACCTCTATTAAAGTAATATTAACCTATTTCTATAATAATGGTATTTTATATATGTATAGAAGATTAATATAAATTGAAATAATATGGTAATAAAATAAAACAAATTTAAATAAAATGTTACAATTTCTTTTGAAATTTGTAGGGGTAAAAAGGTATTTTAGGACTTATTTGCTTATATATATATATATAGATGATGAATATTAACCAATTTTAGATACCGTCATTATAGTAATATCAATTTCTACAATAATGGTATTTTATATATGTATAGAAGATTAATATAAAATGGAATAAAATGGTAATAAAATAAAATAAATTTACTAATAAAATGTTACTATTTCTTTTGAAAGGTGTAGGGATAAAAAGGTATTTTAGGACTTATTTGCTTTTATAGATATATAGATTAACCAATTTTAAATACCGTTATTATAGTAATATTAACCAATTTCTATAATAATGGTATTTTATATATGCATAGAAGATTAACATAAATTAGAGTAATATGGTAATAAAATAAAAAAAATTAATAATAAAATGTTACTAATTCTTTTGAAAGGTGTAGGGGTAAAAATGTATTTTAGGACTTATTTGCTTATATATATATATATATATATTATCAAATAATAGTAACCATTATTATGAGACCATTATTATAGTAATATTAATGTGACTGGTTAAGAATTAATGTGACTCCTTAATGTGACTCTATAAGAATTAATGTGAGTACTTTTTACTCATCAAATCTTTTATTATTATTATTATTTTTGTTGTTGTTGTTATTTAATTTTATGATCAACAGAATTATATTTTTAGTATTGTTATGATTAGTATGAATATTAACCAATTTTAAATACTCATAAAATATTTTACTATTACTATTGTTGTTATTGTTATTACTTTAATTTTATTTTAAATTTATTTCAATTTTATATTTTTGTATTATGATGATTATTATGAATATTAACCAATTTTAGATACTGTTATTATAGTAATATTAACCAATTTCTATAATAATGGTATTTTATATATGTATAGAAGATTAATATAAATTAGAATAATATGGTAATAAAACAAAACAAATTTAAATAAAATGTTATTATTTCTTTTGAAATGTGTAGGGGTGAAAAGGTATTTTAGGACTTCTTTACTTATATATATATATATATATGAATATTAACCAATTTTAGATACCGTTATTATAGTAATATCAATTTCTATAATAATGGTATTTTATATATGTATAGAAGATTAATATAAATTGGAATAATATGGTAATAAAATAAAAAAATTTAATAATAAAATGTTTTCTATTTCTTTTGAAATGCGTATGGGTAAAATAGTATTTTAGGACTTCTTTGCTTTTATAGATATATAGATTAACCAATTTTAACTACCGTTATTATAGTAATATTAACCAATTTCTATAATAATGGTATTTTACATATGTATAGAAGATTAACATAAATTAGAATAATACGGTAATAAAATAAAAATGAATTAATAATAAAATGTTACTATTTCTTTTGAAAGGTGTGGGGGTAAAAAGGTATTTTAGGACTTCTTTGCTTTTATAGATAGAAGATTAATATAAATTGGAATAATATGATAATAAAATAAAATAAAATAAATAATAAAATATTATTATTTCTTTTGAAAGGTGTAGGCTATAAAGGTATTTTAGAACTTCTTTACTTATATATATAGATTATGAATATTAATTAATTTTAGATACCATTATTATAGTAATATCAATTTTTATAATAATGGTATTTTATATATGTAGAGAAGAATAATATAAATTGGGATAATATGGTAATAAAATAAAATAAATTTAATAATAAACTGTTACTATTTCTTTTGAAAGTTGTAGAGGTAAAAAGGTATTTTAAGACTTATTTACTTTTATGGATATATAGATTAACCAATTTTAAATACCGTTATTATAGTAATATAAATCAATTTCTATAATAATGGTATTTTATATATGTATAGAAGATTAACATAAATTAGAATAATATGATAATAAAATAAAATAAAAATAATAATAAAATGTTACTATTTCTTTTGAAAGGTGTAGGGGTAAAAAGGTATTTTACGACTTCTTTGTTTTTATATATAGAAGATTAATATAAATTGGAATAATATGATAATAAAATAAAACAAATTAAATAATAAAATATTACTATTTCTTTTGAAAGGTGTAGGGGTGAAAAGGTATTTTAGGACTTTTTACTTTTATATATATATATAGATATGTAATATCTAATTAAGATTCGTAATTTTCAACTTATAATTCATGCGGTCAGTACAATCAATAGTTATAACTATAAATTTATGCAAAAATAAATTAAGTTCAGTTCAACATATTCACTCATAAGTATGAAAAAAGCCTAAATCAGTAACAATGTTATAATGTTAAAATTAAGTTTTACATAAAATTCAAAACTCAGTTTCGTAGTGCTTCATTGTATATGTCATACAAAATAACAACAAAATTTTTAATCTAGAAAATTAATACCACAGTCATTAAACCCTTAATAGATTTTTTGTCTAAAAAATTATAGTTATTATTTATATGATAGGCCAAGCAAAATTTTGAAGTGAAATTTCAAACTGAAGTATAGCGACCTTAAAGAACAATTTTTTTAGAACGATTAAGCTCGATTTGTACCAAATTCAGCTCGTTTGATGACATATCTGATTTCCCACAACCTAATTTTGGCCCTTCTCATCCAACAGACAAGCTAAATGTTTTATTTCACCATAGCTTTTCATTTATTTTTGGCCTAATACATCAAGAACCCTTTAAACTTATCCTTAAACACCTATTTATCCCCTGAATTTTTAAAAGTTCCAAATGACCCAATGAACTTGTAAAAAAGTTTCAAATAACCTCTTGAACTTGCGAAAAGTGAACCAATTTGCCCCATCAATGCCACATGTCGGCTTCTGATTGAAAAGAGAAAAATGGCATATTTGAAAAGTCAAACCAACCAAAATCTGACACGTGGCATTTAGGAGGGGGCAAATGAGTTCACTTTTTACAAGTTCATGAAATTATTTGAAACTTTTAAAAATTCAGGAGGCAAATGACATTTAGGGGTGTTGACGTATTCAGCCTTTATTTTATGGTTAACAGAACACAGCAAAATCAGTTTTTTCATTGCCTTGTTAATTATGGGAGGAGGCAATATCATCAACTGACAAGCTTAATTATCAGAACATACTAGCAGAACAGCAAAACCAGATTTTGCATTGCCTTTTTATTAATTATTCGAAATATGCCTTTGTTAGGAATATAAAATGGTAACGGAACAGAATTCGCCAGCGCCTAGAGGTGGTTTTAAAAAGTGAAAATGTATCTGTATGATGAATATTTAGGTTTAACTGTGTAAGTAAAAATATTTACGTGTTTTAACTGTGACTAAGAGTAAATTCAGGCATTCCATATTCTAAAATAGACATGGTTGAATTCAACCATTCTCTCTATGGTGTATCTCTAAAATATGGTTCTTTATAGGCATGGAACTATATTTTAGGGATGAATATTAAATTATTATTTATTTTTACTTTTTTATTTTTTTAATTATTTTATTGGTTGATTAGAATAAAAATAATGTAAAAGAATTAATATAGTAATTATAGAATATTATTATTTTAAGGAAATATAATTAATCCATGGAATGAAAAATAGGGAAGATGGTTGGAGCAAAAATACTGTAGATCCTGTAAAATAAAGTTTGGGAAATGAAAAATAGGAAATATTGTTGAACTTTCTTAGTCTAGCATATTCAACGCAAAAGCAGGTTACCAGTGAAATATTCTCCCTAATTAATACGGCCGATCCTGAACATAAATTATGAGTGCAATGACTCACGATAAAAAAAGGATCAAATTTTATAAAATGTATATAAAATTTATAAAAATTTTAATTATATATTCAATGTAAATGAGATAAATTATTAATGTATAATAAAAAATATTTAAATTGTACTATATATTAAAATTATTTCACATTTACCTTTTGACAAACACCCCAATATTAGAATAATTAAGAAAATTAGTTTTTCTTTCTAAAAAAATTAGAATCCTAGCCGTCATTGAGTTGGAGATTTCTGCATTCTTCATTTATAAGTTTGTTTATTAGGGAAGAAAAAAAGTTTAAGTAAGTTTTTTCTCCCTTCCATTATTTATTTATTTTTTCTTTTTTTCTTTAATTTGTTTTTGATGTATTTTATGAGAATAATTTATAACAACTACTTTATTATCATCCACTATACAACCGTCTTCTTTAAAACACGGATTTGTTGCTACATACATTAATCTTGATAGTTTTAAAACTAGATTGGACTCCATTCGCAATAACAAGATACTTGTTGATGTTTTAGAGAAGACACCCAGATTTATCTCGGTACAACAAGATAGTTTCAGATCTGCACCACTGGTTGATGTTATGGCGTAAGCAGGTTATGATTTTAGATATTAAAATTGTTAGCTGGGGTTAACGAAATATAGGTTGCAGTGTATTATCTTTATTTTTAGTTTAAGTCTTGCCTAAGGGCATATTTGCGTTCTGTTTGTTTATTTTGTTCAGTGTTTTAACTCCGATAAATTATTTTTAAAATTTTTAGATTTATCTATGTTTATCAGTCTACGAATCATTCTGTACAGTTGTTAGGTAGAGCAGTTAATTCTTTGACATGTAGGGGAGCTTGACATTATGTTTGTCTACTTTTGATTAGAGCTGTAATTGGTTCTGATTTTATATATAGACAGTATTCTTCGACATGTAGGAAGATTTAACTTTATGATTGTCCACCTTTAATTAAAACTGTAATTGATTCTGATTTTATCTATAAATAATATTCTTCAGTAAAAAATTATTAAAATTATATTAATTTTACATGAATCTTTTTATAGTCGAATGGACCCTTATTTTTTATTTTATTTAAATGCTTTGAAATGTTAGGGTCAAATCGGGAATGTTTCAATTTTTTTTGGTAAATAGTTGTGGCTGTTTCATTAATTACACTGTTGGCTGTTTAGTTCTTTCTTTAGTGTTTTTTTATATTTTTAATAATATTCGAATTTAATATCCGGCCTTCACTTTTAGTTAAATATTATTTTAATAAAGATTATTGTTATTTATAAAAAACAAAAAGTTAAATTGTGATATATTAACTTTTTTCACATTAACTTTTTTCTTTTCTTTTTACCAAGTATACTATGATTAGTTGTCATATTTAGTAGACATTGTGCTAACAACTCATGTGAAAAAAAAGTAACGTGGGTCATGATTAATTGAAGTGATAGATGTTAACTCGATATTTTATAAATATTGGATAGAAGATCAGCAAGATGTCATGTTATCAGTTAAATTTGTAGTTGGATCATTATTTGTCTGATCGTATGAAGGGTCTTGATTACACCGATTTAATCAGGAGATATAGTCTCGTCATAACTCCTCTTTCTAAATAGATAAATAGGAAGACTATCCTTTCCTGAATGGATAAACAAGAAGAAACCTCTTGTAGAGGAAATCATGCCAAAATAGGATCCTTAGCTGATAAGGACTCCTCACCGCAATAGAGGAAATATACTCCTGATGAAACAAAGACACCATTCACTATAACTATGGGGTCACCCTCATACTCAGGTATCGCATTCTAAACCCTATAACTCACTTATTTACTTGCCCCCTCTTTATTACCGTCGCTGACTTAAGCATCGGAGAGGCTACGCAGTTCACACGGCTAGTCACTTTGAAGCTCTTTTTTGTCTTGCAGCCACCATCTCCGGCGAAAGCAGACGCTCTCCCTTTCTGTGAAAGTTAGCTCAAGGAACCCTTTCTTTGACCAATCTTTCAGTGGTGCGGTGAGCGTGCACAAACTTACTTGCTCCGACAAGAATTTTGTCTTTCGGCGAACACAAAAATCCAACCAGATGGACGACAGCCAAAACCATGATCAAGCGGCCAATGACAACATCGATGACTCAGGGGCGGCAATCAACTCCCAATCAACTGCAGCGGCACCCCTCTCTTCCACAATCCCACCCATGGATTCCGCCGTAGCGCCACCGGCAAACTCCGCAGCCGGAATGGTGTTCTTTGAAAGTTTCGCTCAACACTATTAGGTTTCCCCCGAAGACCAAAATCAACTACGAAGGAATCTATTCGGAATGATGAAGAAGGGAATGGCTGGGCACACAACAAGCGACCGCTACACCACGCGGAATCTCTCATCCATCCTATCACTCACTGGGTCGGGCCTTACAATGCTTCCCTATGAGGATCCTTTAACACAAATCAAGGTGAGCCACACAACGCTCTCCCTAAAGGGCCACACAATGCTCTCCCCAAAGGCCACACAACGCCCAACAATATGGATCTCTCAAAATTCACTGGGTGGGGCCACACAAGGCTCACCCGAGTCTTAATGTTGCAGGAAGTGGCTTCCAACAGGCTCAAAACAATGCCAACCTCAATGCATTCATTACAGGTAGAAGCATGGAAGTCCCCTCATGAAGGGATCTGATTGGTATGTCAAAGGCGCGACAAGCAGAATAGGCCACGGTGAATGAACCTGCATACGACGTGTACTACCCGTGAAGACCTACTCCATCAAGCTTCTTCCACCCGGGCGGTCCGTATGAAGGTCTAACTTAATCCACTCATCTTCCTCCACCACCACCACTAAGTTCACAATCGAAGCCTAAGAAGTTCAGATATTGGGATGACCGGGAGTTGCAGAAGATGTTCAAGGAAGGCTTCAATGGCTATGTTGTTTCTTTATAAGAACCCTTGTTTGAAATTTTTGACTCCCCATTCAGCAAGGAGATCCTCGCGGAACAGCTTAACCCCCGAGTCAAGCTACCATTCATTTACAACTATAGCAGAGACACAAACCCTAGGACCCATGTCCGAACTTACAAGAACTAGATGGACTTAGCGTACACCTCAGAAGCACACACCTGTAGGAAGTTCCCCAACACTCTAATCAGTTCGGTAGCCTACTGGTTCGACTCATTGCTAGCCAAGTCCATAGATTCATGGGATGACTTGAGGTAGAAGTTCTGTACTCAATTCATCGGCTCCATTCCAGTAGGAACTACCACTCGTACCCTCAACGAGATCACTCAGAGGATGGATAAATCACTCTGCTCTTACATTGAGCGGTTTAATAAAGCATATCTGCAAATACGAGACCTGGATTATAGCACCGCCAGAGAAGCTATAATTAGAGGCACAAGGAATGAAAGACTTTGTGCAGAGCTCATTCAATGGCAACTTAAAAAACTAGATCAGATGATCACCATTGTGAAGAACCTGATTGAAGTGGATGAAGTGGATAGGCCATACAAGATGCTTGAAAGAACCCGACCTGAAGACCGAGGGGCTAGGAAGAAGGGGGGAAGTACCATAAGCAGTCCTCCACCCAAAATAGATACAGACTAGAGTTGAACGCTCCTTTGCAAGACATCTTGCTAGCTGTGCAAAAAAGTGATGATAGGAAATCCATTAAATATCCAAAGGTGACGCCTGAACAGTTCATTAGGAAAGACATGAATAAGTACTGTAAATTTCATAAGTCTACCTAGTAGATAAGATCTATGCCCTAGTCTAGCAAGGGAAGCTTTCACAATTTGTGAAGGGAATCACCAAAGAAAGCAGATCCGGATCGAAGAAGGATGACGAAGATAAGTCATTACAGAAGTCAAAAGGGCTTGTAATGGTGATCATAGGTTGACTAGGCTTTGAAGGATGCCCCTCGAAGGGAAAGTGTTCCAAGCGCAAAAGATCAAATACTGAAGATAACTCAGAACTCAGTAGACCTTTTCGGAAATAGAGCTTAGTAAAGAACCCATATACGGACCCCTTTGTGCTAGAGGCCTTGGTAGAAGGGTACACTGTCAAACGGATCATCGTTGACACTGGCAGCGTCATCAATTTATTTAGAAAAGAGGTGGTTGACAAATTAGAAGTTCATCACAGCCAGATGCTGCCAGCCAGCTCACCACTCGTATGCCTTAGTGGTCACTCAGTTCCAGCACTCGGCCAGACCACCCTGGAAGTCGAGCTTGGTGACCACAAAACTAAATAGAGAGCAAAACTGGGCTTCAAAATTGCTAATGTACTAATCGGCTTTAACATCATCCTGGGCAAACCATTCCTAGCCGAGTCAGATGCACTGATCTCAATCAAGCACCTGATCATATAGATTCCTACTATAAGGGGAGTCGCGGTAGTTGTAGGCAGTCCTCTAGTGGTATAAGAGACCTACTTAGCATCACTAAAGATGGATGAAGAAGTCATAGAGCTGGAAGAAACAGAAAGTGGTAAGCCAGTCGGTCTCATTAAAACACTGACTGTAGGGCCTAATCGATAAGTACGCATAGCCGCTGACCTCCTAGAACCTGGAAAAGAAGACATCAATCGAGTGCTAATAGAAGAACAACCCACCTTCTCCTAGATGAATGAAGATATGACTGGGGTACCACCCGAAGTAATTACACATAGCCTGAACCTCGACCCGAAGGCATCTCTGGTGAAGCAAAAGAAGCGCAATCATGCGTTAGGCATGCAGAAGGCAATTGAAGCCGAGATCTTAAAACTCTTAAAAGCCAACCACATCCGAGTGGTGCATTACCCCAAGTGGCTAGCGAATGTGTTCTTGGTGAAGAAGCCAAACGGGGCTTGGCGAATGTGTGTGGACTTTACAGATCTTAATAAAGCAACACTAAAAGACAGCTATCCACTTCCCAGCATTAATCAACTAGTAGACTCAACAGCCGGTTACACCATATACTCCTTACTAGATGTAAAAGCAGGATATCATTAGATTCCTATAGACCCAGCTGATGAAGAAAAGACGTCCTTCATAACGCATGAAGGAACATATTATTACTGGGTTATGCCATTCAGCCTGAAGAACGCTGGAGCCACCTATCAGCGCGTGGTGAATAACAAGTTCAAAGGCTATATAGGAGAAATAGTGGAAGTCTATATTGATGATATTATTGTTAAAAGTAGAAGCCTGGAGGAACACGAAGAAGTCATTAAAGCTGTGTTTAAAACCCTACAACAATATCAGCTCAAACTGAACCTAGAAAAGTGTACTTTCGGAGTAGGAGGTGGTAAATTCCTCGGTTTCCTAATTTCCCAAAGGGGAATTGAGGCAAACCCAGAAAAAATAGAAGTTATAATGAAGATGGAGCCGCCTAAGACATTGAACAAAGTTTAAAGACTGAATGGAAGGGTGAACGCTCTTGGCCGATTCATCTCATTTTCAGCCAAGAGATGCCTCCCATTTTATAGAGCCATCAAGAAAAACAAAGCATTTAGTTAGGACAAACACTATAAGGAAGCCTTTAAAAACATCAAAGATTCTTAAGCACACCACCTCTCTTTAGTAGGCCAAAGAGGGATGAAGAACTGATCATGTATTTAGCAGCCATAGATGAAGTAGTAGGATCAGTGTTGATCAGAGAGGCAGAAGGGAACCAGCACCCGGTCTACTAAATAAGTAAAGTACTAAAGAACCCTAAACTCAGATATCCAAAAATTGAGAAGTTGGCTTTAGCCTTAGTCTCAGCAGCAAAAAGGCTTCGACCCTACTTCCAGGCTCACACGATCATTGTCAAAACCAATTTCCCCTTGAAAAAAGTACTGCAAAAGGCCAGAAACCTCCGGACGGCTAGCCGGATGTGCCATACGGTTGAGGGAGTTTGACATACGGTTTGAGGGAAGGAAGGCATTAAAAGCTCAAGCTTAGCAGATTTTGTTACTGAGTTCACAGGGCTTGAACCTTCACTCGGCCTCAAGACCAAATCTTGGCGTATATACATTGATGGGGCATCTTCCCATGAAGGAGCCAGAGTCGAAGTTTAGATAGAAGGGCCAGAGAGAATACGGATGAGTTACGCACCAAAACTAATCTTTCCAGTCACTAATAATGCCGCAGAATACGAGGCAATAATTAAAGGCTTGGAACTAGCTAAAGAAATTGCTCCAGATAGAGTAAGCATCAGAAGCAATTCAAAGTTGGTTTCCAACTAAATCAATAAGAATTAAGCAATAAAAGAGCAAGAAATGATGAAATACTTGGCCAAAGTGGAAGCCTTGCTGAAGGAACTTGAGCCACAAGGAATTTTTAGGTATTTGAACACATCCCTAGAGAAGAAAATGAGAAAGCAGATGAGCTGGCTAAAGATGCAGCTAGTGCAGACTGATGGAAGAAGCAGAGCTGCCCATTCGAAGTTATTCATGCTCTAACAATAGAAGAGCAGAATCTGATGCTAGTAATACAAAAAGAGCTCGAGTGGATTCAACTATTGATTGACTACTTAGATACGGACATCCTTCCAGAGGATAAAGTTGAGGCATCTAGAGTTGTAAAATAGTCATCGAGGTACTTGGTCATTAACAGGACACCATACAAACGATCCTACTTGAACGCTTTACTTAAATGCATTACACCAGAAGAAGGAAAGTATGTGATCCAGGAGATACATGAGGGAAACTGTGGCTCCCATCAAGTGGCCTCTACCATCACACAAAAGGCCAAACTCTCGGGGTATTACTAGCCAACCATGGAAGCAAATTCAACGGATTATGTATAGTCTTGTCACCAATGTTGGATTTATACAGAAAAGTCACATATCCCGCACGTAATGCAGAAACCTCTACTTACCGGGTGGCCATTCACCACCTGGGGAATTGATGTTATTGGACTAATGCCTAAAGCCATCAGAAAGAGGAAGTTCATCATCGTCGCAATCGACCACTTCTTAAAGTTGGTCGAAGTAGTGGCTGTTAACACCATTACTCCTGAGAAAGTAATTGATTTTGTTTGGAAGCATATAATCATTCGTTTTGGCTTTGCAAATGAGATCATTTTGGATAATGGGTCATAGTTCATTTCTGTGAAATTTTGAAAATTCTGGTAAGGCCTAAAGATCCAAAACTGATTCGCCTCTATAGCACACCCACAGACGAATGGGCAGACAGAAAGAATCCATAAGATGCTTAGAGAAGGACTGAGGAAATAAATGGAGGGAAAAAAGGCATATGGCTAGAAGAATTGAACAATGTCCTCTGGTCGTACTGAATAATTCCTTACCGACCGACCGGAGAAACCACATTTTCCCTAGTCCACGGGGTGGAAGCGGTCGTACTGGTAGAAATTGGCGCTCCTTCGGATCGAGTGGTCTATTAAATGGAAGAAGAATATGACATCAACCTAAAACACCACTTAGATAGTTTGGAAGAGTGCACAGATAGAGCCCACATTCTGATGGCCGCATATAAATCCAGAATCACCAAGTACTATAACAAGAAGGTTAAAGAAGTAAGACTTAAAGAAGGCGATCTAGTGCCTAGGGACATGGTAGCATCGCAGAGCAAAGAAGGCAAAGGAAAGCTAGGATCCAACTGGGAAGGACCTTACAAAGTCACTCAAGTCATGGGACCTGCTACTTACCGACTTAGCCAAATGGATGGAAAAGAACTCCTCAGGATATGGAACATAGCTAACCTTAGAAAATATTATGTAGCTGCAAACACTTAGGGACCAAGTTTCTGCACTCTTTTTCCCTTATTATAGATTTTCCCCCCTGGGTTTTTTCTATAACAAGGTTTTTAATGAGGCATCACTCCTTAGGCATACTTTCATCCGGGATCACACTATAAGCCCGGACATTGTAATCTTTCTATTTTTCTAATAAATAAAGATTCAATTTTTTTCACCTGCTTGTGCACCTTAGAAGTTGTGATCAAACTCTCTTAGCACTTTACTCGACCACAGAGTCGGTGTCAGACCAGCTACGCGCACCCAACTCTGCAAAATAGACCTAGGCCACTTAAAGCCCTCAGGTATGACAAAAGTCCTAGACCACACTTGAGCTCTCAGGTATATCAAAAGTCCTAGGCTAAACTTATAAGACTGCAGGCATAACAAAAATTCCTAGGTCCTAGAAGCCAATAGGCGAATAAAAGTCCTAGGCCATTCATAAGCCCGCAGGCATATTTAGTAAGACCTAGGCCACACTTGAGTCCTCAAGCATATTCAAAGACCTAGGAAACTCATAAGCCCTCAACCACCTAAAGGGTCTAAGCAAACAATAAGGCTTATGATACTATAAAAAATCTTAAGTAGAACCACTCGTCTCCAAGGCTGAGTGTCGTATACTTAAAAAAATCTCAAACCAAAAGTACTCATCGCAAAGAATGGATAAAACATCAAAACATTCAAATGAAGATTCATCAAGCACAAAAAATAAAAACCTGCAGTAACCATCCTTATGACTGAATGTAAACATTCATTCGTCCTAATGAATCGGGGAGGTTCACAAGCATAGTAGAAACATTTAAAGAAAAACACAAGCAAAATCATTCAATAAGCATAAAGATAAATAAAGAAAAAAGATGCCATAAATAAATGCCACAAAGGGTGATTGTATGGATATTACAAAATTAAAAAGCCCAAAGGCTTAAAAAAATACAACATATCATCACTCGGTGAGAGGAGAAGCATCCTTTAACCCGACGTCAAGATCTTCGTTGGCAGCTTTATCGGTTATTCCGTTGACACCCTCTGCTAACAGATCTGCATCCGTATCCAGAGCTTGACCGTCCCCCAGACTTTCTTGGCCCAAAGTCTCTTCCCCATCCTTCTCCGCCTCCACCTGAGCAGCCTTATAAGCTGCTAGGTCGTTATAAGAACGGAAGTCTACATCATCTATGTCCCACTAAAAGAGATTAGGGTGGACGGACTGACATGCTTGGAAGATCATCTCACTATAAAGGAAGCCGCAATCACCAAGTTAGTTGGTTATCATAGCAGCTGTCCCCTTAGCCTTAGACGCCTCATCTCAAACGGCTGCTAGCGCCTTCTCCAAGGCAGCCACCTTGGCCTCTGCCTCACCCTTCGCCCGGTCACTCTCTGCCTGGAGCCTCCGGGAATCATCCCTCTCATCCTCGAGCTTAAGGCACTCTTCTGGGCCAGCATGAGCTTCTGCTTAGTATTAGTGAGCTCCTTCTCCTTTAATTTTAGCTTTATCTCACGCTTATCATGAGCCCTTCAGTTGAGCTCTGAGCCTCGGGACATAGTCTAAGGACAAGAGAAAAACACTTAGCGTAAATCCATAAGCAAAAAAAAGCCAACAAAAGATAATAAGATGTACCCGAGTGAGGTCCTGGAAGAAAAGAGACTGAAGCAAGGCGGTAGGCTCCCCTTTATAGCCCTCTACATCAACACGGAGGGGGGAAAGCACCTTTCAAAGTAGGGGTGTTAAAGAACCGAACTGTGACTGAATAGTGCAGGGCTCGGCTCGGCTTTTGAACATATTTGCTCGGGCTCGGCTCGGCTCAAAGCTCGTCGAGCTTAGAAAAATGAAGCTCGCTCGAGCTCGCGAGCTTAATAGAGCCCTAACATATATGCACTATTGCAATACAAAATAAAAGTGTTGCCCCTTAGTGTTTAAACTTTAATGATGAAAACTGATTTATGGCAACACTATTTAAAAAAAGGATTGCATTAGTAACATGACATTTTGTTATACTTTTTCAAAAAAAATTGGAAAATACATATCCAAAAAAATAACGCGATTTATTCGCGATTAAAGAAATACATAATTTAGAAAAATTTAAACTAATATCATAATATTTTTATCATGATCCTTAATCACTCTTATTTCGTCATTTTCTATGTTCAATCATATGCAATTCCATATCCATCACCACTTTTGCAAAGAAGTAACAAGTTATTTTAAATTATCATTTTACGAATAATTATTGCAAATGAATAATTATTACTCACCAATAATATATAACTAAGTTTTTTCACTAATTTATTAACTACAAAATTATGCGAACATGTTTGTGAGCTTTCGAGCTAAACTTTAGAAGGCTTGGTTTGGCTGGTTAATATCTCGAGCCGATCGCGAACTCGAGTCAAGCTCTATTGAGTCGAACTCTGACTGAGCTTTGACCAAGCCGAATCTCCAATAGTTTACGAGTCACTGGGCTTGTTAATACCCCTATTTCAAAGCACCTTGCACGACAATATCCATGCAAGGGAGGCTTAGGAAGGATTGATCCATAAACTCAGCCAGTGCCGGCTGGGGAGAAGGGCGAGGAGAGACAGAGCCCCCATCCATCCTATGACTGGATGGATTAACCAGTAAACAAGAAATTGTCAAGCTGTGTGACATATAAAGAAATCTAAACAACAATAAAGAATATATATATACCTCACGGCGGGGGAGATGCTGTTGGATATGATGTATGCCCTTAAGGCAATTAGGGCGATATATCTTAATTATGTAATAGTATGAATAAATTGTTTAATCAATAAAGGCATTTAATCTTTTGTTTATATTGATGTGTTTATAAATATATTATGACTGGTTAAATATATTCATTGATGTATGTTTACAAAAGTCCTTGACATATCATAGCATGAAGTTAGAGAAATTATAGTTGGACTATATTTGGTGGAACCTACTTCATGTGTAATTATGATTATGTCTAAACTATCCCTAGTTATAGTTTCATCAAAAAAGGATATTGATGAAGCACAAAGACTAGCATGTAGTTAACTTTCTTGGAAAGAGTCCAAGCAGTTAATCTCCTAAGGACTGAAGGTGGTGCCTTAAGTTTGACACATAGATATATCAGGGAGATATATTGGAGACCGCAGTAAGATAAACACTTGGTATATATATCAATGTGTTAGTGTTTATCTTCATGCAATAAGCTTTGCGAATATACTCATACTTAAGATACTAGTTACCTTATATGGTATTATTGCTATACTTTGGGTCATTACTACACACTCATTAATTTAGGGTGTTACGGGTATAGTGATGACAGCACATTGGTAAGCTGAGTAGTCGGAAAGAATCCATCACTCCAGATATATTAAGGAGTTGTACCTGGCCGCTTGTTGAAGTGATGATTGCTGTAAACCTCTGATCAGAGTATGTGTTTGATAGAAATAGTTTCTAGTCAAACACATTATGGTAAAAGGCAATATACTTCGGTAACAAGTTAATAACTAGGATAGCTTGAGGCAATCTTGATATTAGAGGGTTAACACTTTATCCGAACCCTATAAACCAGATGGTACTAATATTGAGGAATGGAAGGAATTTATCGTATTAGATAACTATTGCATTAATCGGGATTAAGTCATAAGCACAAAGGACATTTCGAGTAATAGGGGATGGTAGACCCTTGCTAGAGGCGTACTACAATCGTTTAAGGTAATCAAGTTCTATTAATGGTCTAGAACCTCGAGCCAATGGTTCCATTAGAACAAGGGTTGGTCAAGCCTTAACAGGTCAATACTTTGGGATCCTATAATGTCACATACATTGGACCTTTATCGGACTGAGTAAAGAATTAATAGATTCATTCTATTACGAAAATATAACATATTAATAATTGTATTATTATTTGATTGGAACGAGAGTTTTTATTTATTGACCGATAACTAATTTGTTAGGGTCATTAGATAAAATATTAATTTATTAAAGGAGAGCCAAAATTGGATTTCCAAAAGCGAGGGTTGGACCCTGCGCATATGGGCCCCGCAAGCCCGAAAGGACTTGTGGGGTCTATGATAAAAAGGGCCACACGAGTGCATGGTGCACTCGTGGGTCACATGCCATGCAAGCCCAGCTTGTATAGGCATGAGACATGGGCTGAGTAAGCACTGCACAAGCAGCGCTTGCATAGCCTAAAAGGGCTTTCCGAGAGCTGGGCTCGCAGGAAAGCCCGCAAGGCCCGATAACCCGGCTTGTTGTGCAAGCCAGGTTAACTTAGGCAGCACCCATCCTGCATTAATTAGGTGGAGCCTTTGCTCCACCTGTAAAAGGGGGCTCCATTCTTCATTCCAATTTGTACCAATTCAAGTGGAACTTGAATATTTTAGATTATATTTTTGGGTGGGATTTTGGAGTGGCCTAGCAGCTACTTAAGGTTCTTCGGTTCTTCCTCATTGGGAGGTTTCGATTGGTGGGGTTCGTGTGGATACTCAGAGAGGCTATCATACACTTGGAGGCTTGTGCAAGGAGGTTCTGCTAAAGCACTCTTCAACTGGTATGTCTTTATTTTCTCTTTTAATTATTAAGTCTTTTTCTTTAAGCGTTTTTAGGCTTAATAATTATGCTTAGGTTATTTTACATGCTTAGTGTGAGCTGACGACCCGAATCCCTCGCTCGCAAGGTAAGCTTTAATGCTCTTCGGTGTGGGGCGGAGAAACAACAAGCGCTCTGAAGCGTGCTAAGGGATGATCCTTATTTTAGCGTGATGAAAGTGGATAACGAAAGCGATGTTGCAGTTGAAATTTAGTCCGATTTATGTGTTAAGGGGTACGAGACTTAGAATCCCACATTTTAAGATAGAGTCGCCACCCGGTTAAGCTCCATCGAGAATTTGGGTACGATATTTCCACCGGGTGGTTGGACCGTACCTTAAAATAGAGATTCTAAGTCCGGATGATGTTGCTTACTTTTCAATTTTCAAATCAAGCCGATTATATTTTAATAAACGTGACCTTAGTTCTTATGCGAGTTAATCCGATTATTTGTTTGGAGTTTTCGGTTTAATATGTCATACATCACATGAAAGGCGATAAATAAGCAAAGCAAAGATATAAATTTATTACAAGGCTTTATGAATACCTATACATTTTTCTAATGTAAGAAAATAAATAAAGCGATAAATAAATAAACGGGCAAAATCGGGTTTTAACCGAGCTTACCGACTCGGACCCGACTCCAAACGAGGCAAAAGATGAACGGGAATAATCATAAATAAAGCATGAATAAATAAACGCGGAAAATAAACACATAGCATGAAGAAAACAATTTTTTGGATTTTTCAGGACAAAAACGTAATTTTCGGGCATTAATTAATTACCTAACAACCTAAAAAGGGTGAACTATATTAACTAAACATCCTAAAATCTTATTTAGTATTTTCAGAATATTTTTGGAATTTTTAGTTGGTGGAAAACGATTTATTTAGATTTATTTAGTGAAAACACCATTCTTAAGCCATAAAAAAGTCATTTAACCCGTTAAACAATAGATAAAATTATTTCCAGCAGCTATAAAAATTAATTTAATTAATTTCAGATTATTTGTGATTTTTAGAGATTTTTTGGGTAAAAAAGAGACTGAAAACGCATTATAATGACAAAAATCGGGCCAAAAATAACAGAAATAGGGCTAAAAATAACAGAATAAAGCAAACAATGACCATTTGGACATTTTTACCAGTAGGATGACTCAACAAGGTGGTAGGCCGACTCAACGACATGGCCTAGATGACACTCAGTCGCCTTCATCCCACTAAAGTGGCCGGCTGGAAAGAGTGTCTAAACAAGTGAATTAGACATTTTTGTGCCTGAAAACCCAAGATTATTAAAATTTCAAGCCGTTTCCAACATTGTTATAGTAGAATCGGACTTAAAATGTTTGAATAACTTTGGTTTTTCAGTTTGGGGGAAAAGGACCGAGAAGATCTGACAAAACAATGATTGGCTGCTTGAGCGACCCGTATGTCGACTGAATGAAGTGGTAGGCCGAATCAGCGGGGTGGTCGAGGCGACGTTCAGTCGGCCTGACGTTCGCCGGAATGGTCAGCCTGAGTTTTGGCAGAAAATCACAAAAAGGACGAAGAAAAAAGGCCAAACGTCCGAAAAACCAACCAAAAACACAACAGCAGAAATAAATAATAAAACGAAATAGATCGGAACTCAGAAAATTTCCTAAAGGCCCTGAATCCACTCTCGAGTCTCGAACTGGACGCTTGGCAAGCTTTGTGACGGATTTGAGACGTAAACCTGATGAAGCAACCAATTTAGCAAGGGATTTAGTGATTTGTGAGGAAGAAGTTCCTAAATCCTATTTAAACCAATTTTTACCTAAGAATTCTAATAGATTTTAATGATTTAACCTAAGATTTATAAATCAAGAACCAAGTGTGTTGATTTAGATTTCACCATATTATTAAGCTCTTTCTCCCCTAAAACTTTCAAAATTCTAAGAGTTTTAATTTTTGTAGAAAACCAGCCCAGAAAAAGTCCTTTAATCATATTTTTGATGGGTTTTTATAGACTTCCCAAGTGCAAAATATCAGAATTAATCCCCCAAATGTCAAAATTTGACGGAAAAAATCCCAAAGCCCGACTTGGTGGCCAAGAAAACCCAAAAAAATGCCGACTATAGAAACCCTAGGCCGCGTCACGTGATGCAGCCAAATTTAAGCAGCGTCAAGTGACGCGGCTCGCAGCATGGACCACACGGCCCTACTTTTCGGTGGCGGCACCGGCCGCCGCTGCCTTCGGATCGGGGGCACGAGAGGGAAGGCTAAGGGGCCCGGTGAGGGCCGGGCCCAAAAAGCAAATAACTCTATAGTACGGGCATCCGATCGGGGCAATACTTGACATTCCGGAAAGCCCGTAGAGTGTAGAATCTAACGATGCAAATGAGACTCACTGAAAATGTCCGGATTTTATCGAAAAAAATCGCGAAACAAATTACTGCACGCGAGGGGAAAGGAAGCGGTTAACATTTTACATGCGATTCAAATATTTTTAATTAGGGTCAAAGATCTCAAAATCATCAACAAAGTACTTGCCAAATGTGATTCGATTCTAAAATAATGGAACAACTAGACCGTAAAAGGTTAGAGCAAAAAGTCATCATCGTTCTGAGGGTTACCGGAAAGCCGGTTCTCACAGGCTGTCCCTCGTGAGATTATCACTTGACGGGTCAAATGTGATCTCACGATAGAGCGAGGGATAGGAGGTTATACTTGACTTGTGAATTCTTGAGCCGATTATCTACTGGGGTGGCCATCAACAAATCTTTTGGGAGAAAGAAGCCAGTCATAGAAGCGAAACTCCCGAAATGGTTGTTTACGGACGGTATAGGGACCCGTCATCAACGGACCTTATAAGGATAGAAAATGCTTTGAGTTGGTTATCTACGGACGGTACAGGGACGCGTAATCAATGGACCTTTCAAAGCTGAGAATCTCAAATCGGTTGTTTATTGGTGGTTTGGGAACGCACCGCTACCGGACCAATCGAGACCAAATTTTTTTTCCTGAGTTGTAGGAATTCTGAATCAGTTGCTTTCTGGACATGCCATCAATAGACCTATCAAGAATTAAAATTGAGAAATTAGCATGTGATAAATATGCCCTTTTTTATTGCTTAATTAATTTTGTGAAAATTTTTTTTTTGCTCCTTCAGTTAACAATAAAAAAAGGAATGAGAAAAAAATAGAGATTAGAGATGTCCGGGAGCCGAAAAGAAATAACCAATCGAAGGATTTTGCCTCTTACTGAAAGGAATATTTCAGAGAATATTTCATTCACTACAGGACAAAAAGAATATATTCCTTTTCTAACTTTTCCTTCGTGACATAAAACCTTCTTTCATTTCTCATTCTTTATTTTCCATTTAATTTCCTTTACTCTCTCTTTCTTGTTTTCTTCTCTAGACAAAACCTGAGCTACTTCCCGACTTTTTGAGCTCGGGGATAGATGTATTGCAAGAAAGGGGTTAAGAGGTCCCACAATCTTGACCACAAAATGCTACCACGAGGGGATGATGGCCGACGGATTTGTCTGGTTCACTGGGCATACGGAGTGCGGGCCTCTGACAAATTTATAGGATATATACCAACCTCTCAGGTTCTAATATTCGTCAACTTGGCCGGGCATGCTTCTGACCTTCAAGTAAACCGATAAAACCCAATTTTTGCCAAAGTTTCCATAAAATGCCATGAACTTGATTTGGATTTTTTAGGGTGCTTTAGACTTGAAATAGGGTGAAATAGGTTGAGGATACATGTTTAGGATACATTTAGGTGCGTTTTGGGCTGATTTGGATGAATTTGGACTAAGATTGGGCCTGAAAAGGCAGACACGGAGTTTTTTGGGGACAAGCTGTGGCGGTGGGAGGCCGACCACCGCCGGTGGCCAGGCCACGTTGATGACGGGGCCTATCGCCTTGACGGGGCAGCTCGCCGCCTCAATGAGGTGGCCTTACCACATTAAGGTAGCCTCCGGCCATCGGTCACCGGCGACGACTGCCGGCGGACGGGGAATAAGGGGGCATTCTTCCTGGGGAAACCAGGGGCCTATCCAGACCGATTTTTTATGCTGAGTCCAATTTTGCAGTCAAAATTTAAATTTGGGATAGGCTAGATGCTAAAAATATAGTTTATTTCTGATTTTGCACACTTTAACTGCTAGTACTAAAGCTTGACATTAATTTTTCACAGCCACATGGTCTTAAGTCGATGGGCTCATTACAGCGGTGCTAAAGTGGTTGAGTCAGATCAAAGGCCGGACCGATATCTCGCTAGTTGTGGCTATTCGAGGTATGGGGCTCGAGTGGATGCTAGATTCCTTGATAATTTCACGCTGTCCGATGAGCCGGAATATACAAGGGTACTTGGTTGAGCGCTGGAGCGAGACAACACACACATTCCATCTTCTGGTCAGTGAGATAACGATCACCCTATCTGATTTATGCGCTATGACAGAGATGCGATGAGAGGGCTTTCCGATGGAATTTGACGTCTATCCCGATCACTTCGGCCATGAGCCGGAGGCCTATGCCCGGGTGTTGGCACTTTTAGGGGTTTCGATGCTGGCTGACGGCAAGCTGAGATATACAGATCTGCATGAGCATTGGGTCGCGGCGACCGACCTCAACGGGGAGTGTTTTGACCAGTACCTCTAGTCATTCCTCTTGACCATATAACATGCTTATTCTTTCCTTGCTGTTCGAGTAGGGCCTCACTCAGGCTACTATGCATCGTCGAGGATTTGAGTAGCTTCAATATGTGGAACTGGCCGAGGGCCATTCTCGGCCAGTTTTAATATGATCTTGACTGCTCGGCATGAGGGAAGTCACCAAATTCAAGGGAAGCTCTGGGAAAGTCACCAAATTCAAGGCCGGACAGCTATGGGTCACTTAAATCTTTAACATATACTTTTGTTTTTTGATGCTTTTTGAGCTTTTTACTTATTGCATTTGTAGATGCGGGCTTTTAAGTACCGAATTATCTGTCCTCCTGACTTGGAGGATCAGCAACCACCCGGGTCACATGCCATTGCCCGATGGATGGTTAGCTAGTCGAATATTGATCGAAAGGGCAGACCATGCTGGTACCGAGAGTATTTGAGATAGCTGCGCCATTATCGGGTAACCTTACTGTCTGCGCATTTAGTTTAAACATTAGTTCAAAACTGTATTTATAAAAGAGCAAGAATACTTACAATAGTAATTGACGCAGTTTTCTTTGTTCTTATTTGGAAGATCATTTCTAATCCTTTGAAGAAGTTGGCAAATTATGAGCACGTGAAGAAAGTCTGGGGGACCATAGGTAGGTGACGATTTATATTAGAGTGCCCCTTCAGCTTGGAGTCGTATTTTAGCGAGCGGGTCCGCCGATGGAGGACTAGTACCACTGATCAAAGGAGGGTCCCCCCTGATGTACCCATCGGTATCTTTTAGCCTCACCTTATGTCATCGAAGGACCAGGCTCGGTTTAAGGGAGGAAATTAGGTCCGGGTGGCCTTAGTTAGCAGGGATTATAATTCTCATCTGAGGTGACTAATTCCTTCATGCCCCAGGAAGGCCCAAGATAATGTGGTGTGGAACTTTGAGTTCAGTGATGATGGCATTCAGACAGATGATAGCACAGGACTTGATGGGGTGGGTGATGATGCCGACGACGTCCTTTTTGAGGCTGGTGATAAGATGGATGATATGGATTTGGGCGAGATGCTTTCTAGTGATGCCGGGTCGGGCGTCGAGCCACTGGCCCTAGTCAGGGGCGCCGAGGTGTATGCCTCATAAACTTTTGATAACTTTTCTCCACATAAGCTGGAATCATTATATTACTCTGATTCTTCCTTGACTGATTCGATTTGCTTTTTCTTTTGATTTCAGGGGGCCCAGAGAGATAGGAGGGGAGCTCTTGTGCTTAATATAGGAACTCACACAGGGCCTTTACACCAGTCTACGATCGATCTAGAGACCACTTCCGCTGGGCCAGCTCCTCCTACTTAGAGATCATTCCCACCGAGATTCATCGAGGGAGTGTTGGTAAACTAGCTAGATACCTCTTTATGCCCGATGACCCATCTGGGAGTTCGAGAGCATAGGCGCATTGAGGAGTATACTACACCTTTAACCTTTGACCCGCTGGAGACCACACATGTAAGAATCTAACTCATGCTTTACTTTATCAATTCTTATAGTCTGGTGTCGCCTAACTATAGTGATTGGTTGGTTCTGCTTTTGATTGTGCATGTACTCATCTCGGAGGCCGAGCGCTTAGCCCGAGATTGCTTTAGCATGAGGGACTTGGTCATTGCACAGGATTCAGCAGGCTGGGTAAGATTCTATCTTATAAAATTTTAAGATTTAAAACAAGAAAAGCATATAGGATATTTCTTAGCTTTATGCATGAATGTTATGAATGTATGAATTGTCAGGCTGATCACTGATATTTGCAGCTCTTAGTCAGGATAGAGCAAGATAAGTATTGGAGTAAGCAAGAGGAGCAGATGTGGATTGACCACGAGTACGCGGATTACTAGAGTCGATTAGATCGAGAGAGGACAGATTACGAGGGTCGGCTAGCTCGGAAGGCTGCAGACTACAAGAGGCGAATAGCTTAGCAGAGGGAGTAGTATACACGAGAGATGTAGATGCTGAGGAGCTATATTGAGAGGGTAGAGGAGTGGCGAGACCAATTATAGATGGAGGCTTAGGCTCTCGAGGCAGCTATAGTGATGGAGGAGATGAGACTGAGGTTACTACGATCGATACGAGCCAATCTGCACACTTTCAGGCTACCTTGGAGACGATGGGCTTTTTAGAGATGTAGCCTATGGGTCTGACTTTTGCTTCTAGATTTAGCATGGGTGGAACTTCAAGGCCTGGTGCCTTAGAGGGAAGATCTGGGGGTCACCTCGGAAAAGCCCTTACTCTTATACATTTATATTTTTTTTGCTGATGTACTGGTGACTTTATGGATGGTTTGATTGCGTGATGCTTAAGTTATTTGCTTGTTTGATTGCGTTGCTTGCTCGCTAGATGAATGCTAGGCGCGATAGATGCTTGACTAAGAACGAACTAATCAATGCTTACAATCATCCGAATTAATGAGTGCAACCCTATTTGACAGGTGATTAGTAGATAGAGATCACTAATGGAGACATATAATCCTAGGTTGAGGCAGTTTTTGCATACTTTAGCGACCTTTGACTGGGAGAGACTGGAGGTTTTCGGATTAGCGGGTCTTTAATATATTGCTAGCAGGCCGATGAACGTGGCCTTCCTTTATGCAACATTCCTTTCTTGGGATTTGATGGACCATTTATTTCACGTCTTGGGCTTTGAGCTTTACCCGATGGTCGAGGAGTGTCACGCTATTCTCGGGATGATCTGCACTCGCGGGATGCACTTTGCTATGCCAGAGGTGCATTTTGGGGCTGAGGATCAGCTGACTGGGTTATGGAACCTGGATGCCCCTACTACTTTCCTTTCCCGAATTCCTGGATCACTGGGATTTGATCTCAGTAGGGTACATCAATTGGTGCATAGCCACTCCCAGGTCGCATATTTCTTATCCTTTTATGGTGGCTCTATTGCTTATGGTTGAGTTTATTAGCAGGGTGGCACTGTTGCCCTATTCTGGCTAGTTTCGATCATTGGACATGCCTTAGTGGGCATATCTCCATTATTTCTAGGGTTAGCTGAGACCCTATTCCATTTGGATAGATCTATCGGTGATCTTGATCACATCAGAGACCACTTCTCTATACTACAGGTATTCCTTTAATTGACTCTAAACTTGAAACTGATACTGAACCTGAATTTAAAACTGAATCTGAATCTAAATCTGAAACTGAAACTAAATCTGAATTTGAATCTAAAATTGAAACTAAAATTGAAACTAAATTTGAATCTAAAACTGCAGGTTTGGCTCTTAGAGAAACTAGCTTTGCTCCGGGATCCTTGCAGCAATCCGAGATGATATGGGCCTAGGAATTATCATGGCATCAGTGCTGGCCACAATGCCATGACGACTGGCGATTAGATAGCGATCATGGAGGGTATATTCAATGCAGACATTCATTGGGTCTACCGCTGGTGGGAGATTTCTGATGTTTTAGTGGACATCGGTGGAGGTAAGGTTCAGCTTGTAGGGCTACAGTACTTTGAGCATTACTCGCCTTATTGCTTATGTCAATAGTATGGGCAACGATAGAGGGTCCCACTCCATTTGGGTGATTTCAAGGCTGGGCAGTTCTCAGCCCATCTTCTTGGCCATGCTAGAGAGGTATAGGCCCGCCGAGCGAGCTACGAGACCTTAGACTATGATCAGCTGGATGTTATCACTACTGATGGATTCTACCAAGGATGGCTTTGACAGGTTGGGAGAATATGGTGTCAAAAGAAGCGCCTGCACTTGTGGTCCTAGTGGAGGGACAGGCAGGAGGGACTCGATCCTTTATCAGCCGAGGAGAACCTGGTTCGAGCTTTCGACTCCTATTATGATGATGATGATGATGATGAGGGTGTGGGGTCTTCTGGGTGATTATTGATTGCGCTATCTTTACTTTTGCCTTTACTTTTGCATAGGTCTGAACATTGTGTTGGGCCCATCAGACTTTTATTTGCTACTTTTATGTCCTAACTTTTGCCTGGACCGGCCTTTTTCGATTTTCAATCCAGCGGACCTTCCAGCTTTTACATAGGCCTAGATGTTTTCAACCTATCGGAGTTTATGCCTTTTTATATTTCTTATGATTTTCATTTTATTTGGTGCGCAAGAATTTATGCTAAGCGATATCCCAAACTCGACTTATCTACAACATTTTGCCTTTAGGGCCCAATATATTCATTTGCACATAAACATAAGAGTTCAGTAAAAGTGACATTTCCATTAATCGAAGCAAGCTTGGGTACATAACAATGATAACCATTTCTAACGACTCAAACTCTGGTGCTAACTAGCCTAAGAAGGTTTCCTAGTCAACAAACTCTCATGCCTCACTTTTACCCTAACTTTTTCCTAGACCGCCCTTTTCGGGTTTGCAGTCTAGCGGGTCATCATTTTTTCTGTACCCTAACTTTTCCCTGATTTATTTGCGGAATACCAATCAGCGGGATACACTTTAATTTTTGTCCGAGCAGTAAAGGATCACTCGTCAGGTGATTTGATTTTATTTATTTTTATGTCCGCTTTTCTGGATTTAATTCTTTTGATTCAAACATGATAATGATTTAACCGATCCTGATTGATAGGTTTCATGAACTCATTACCATCCATATCCATGATTTTCATTCCCCTTTTACTGAGAACTTTATTAATCACATAAGGTCCTTCCCAATTTGGTAAAAAATTCCTCCTTGGATCGATGGTGGAAGGCTTTACTTGCTTCAGGACCAAGTCACCAGCTTTCAATGGATACTTATGGTGCTTAACCCGACTATTATAGGCTCTTGCCATATGCTGCTGATACATTTGAAGGCTATCCAAGGCTTTTAGGTACTGCTCGTCTAGTGTATTCAGCTGCTCAAACCTTGCTTTTGTCCATTTAGTCTCTTCGAGCTTAGATTTGAGCGCCACTCGCAATGACTTTATCTCAATTTTAACGGGTAAAATGGCTTTCATACCGTAAACTAAGGAAAAAGGGGTTTGACTTGTGGGAGTTCTGATGCTTGTTCGGTACCCCCAAAGAGTGAATTGTAACTTATCGGCCCAATCTTGGTATTCGGCTATGGTCTTAGAAAGGATTTTCTTAATGGACTTGATAGCTGCTTCCACGGCAGCGTTAGCCTAAGGACGATAGGGTGAGGATCTATGATGCTCTATAACATACTTCTCAATTAACTCCATGATTGTCCCATGGAATTGAACCCCCCATTGTCTGATATGATATGATAAGGTAGACCATACCGAGCGAAAATGTGCTTCTCAATAAACTTGGCCATCTTCTTGGCGGTAATACTGGTGTATGATTTGGCTTCCACCCATTTTGAGAAATAATCCGCTGCCACGATGATGAAGCGGTGACCATAAGTTGACGATGGCTGAATCTCACCAATTATATCCATCCCCCAAGCCAAGAAGGGCCAAGGCGTGGATAAACTGTGAATCTCGGTGGGTGGGAGATGCTGAATATCTTTATAAATCTGACATTGGTGACATCTCTTAACTTCAGAGACATAATCGGCAATCAGAGTTAACCAGAAGTACCCCACCCGCTCAATTTTCTTAGGTAAGGCCAAGCCATTCATGTGTGGTCCACAATCACCCACATGATCCTCTCCTACAACCCAATGAGCTTCTAATTCGGTCAGACACTAGAATAATAAACCATCGGAAGTGCGCTTGAAGAGATCATTGTCCGTAATTCTAAACTGAAAATCTAACTTTTGGAGTGTAGCACAATCGAAGTCGGTAGCACCATCGAGATACTGGCCATTCCGGAGAAATTGCACAATGTCCGAATACCAACAGGGCTCATCGCTGATGGTGAGAACTTGGGCAATGTTACGCGAATGGTAGGGAACCTCCGCTGAAACTAAGATCAGAGGGTAGATGGGTTGGCGTTGGGGACCCTCCCACATCAAAGCCAGTGTAGCTAAAGAATCAGCCATCTGATTTTCATCTCGGGGGACATACTAATAAAGATACGTCTTAAATTTAGCTGATAAATCCTAAATGGCATGGACATAAGGACGAAGAGACTCTTATTTGATTTCCCAATCTCCAATGGCTTGACGGATGACCAAGGCCGAATCTCCAATCATAGAAATGTGCTTTGCCCCTACAAGCAACATGGCTTCAAGACTAAATAGACAAGCTTCGTATTTGGCCCCATTATTAGTAGTGGGAAACTCCAAGTGCTTGGATAGAGGGATAACTTCATTATCGTGTGTGAATAAGATGACTCCGAGGCCCGCTCTAAATCAGTTCACAGCACCATCGAAATACATAGTCCACATGGGCTTGGCGACATCAATCATAGCTAATTGCTCGTCGGGAAAGTCTAAGTTCTTGACATAATCGGAGCTGAGAGCTTGGTTGGCCAAAAATTCTACAACTGCTCTACCTTTGATAACTTTCGTCATGACATACTCAATATTAAATTCAGAAAGCAATAATAACCATCTTGATAATTTGTCAGATAAGGATGACGAATGGCAAAGATATTTCATTGGGTCGACCTTAGCAACGGAATGAACTTGGTACGACTGGAAGTAGTGGTGGAACTTCTTAGCTAGCCAAACCATGGCAGCACACGTCTTTTCGACAATCGAGTAACGAGTTTTATAATCCAACAGCTTCTTTTAAGTAGTACACTGCATGCTCCTTCTTACCGTCATCTTCTTGAACAACCATTGCCCCTATGGTGGAGTCATCGATTGCTAAGTACAAGATCAATGGCTTGCCTGGGGTGGGCAGACAGAGGATGGGTGGGTGAAGAAGGTAAGCCTTAATTTTATCAAAAGCGATCTGACAATGCTCATCCCACACAATCAACTGAAGCTTCCTTAACAGCTTAAATATTGGCTCACAAACGGTAGTGAGGCGAGAAATGAACCTACTGATATATTGGATAGAACCAAGGAAAGATCGGACTTCTTTTTTATCTTTAGAATGGGCATATCCCTGATCGCTTTAATCTTATCCGGATCCATTTCAATCCCCCTTTGACTGACCACATGGCCTAAAAGCTTTCCCGATGTAACCCCAAATACACACTTCTTTGGATTAAGGCGTAAGTTATACTTCTCAATGCGAGTCATAAACTTATCCAAAACTACGGGGTGCTCTTCTTTGGTAATAGACTTAACCAATATGTCATCCATGTAGACCTCTACTTCTTTGTGGATCATGTCATCCAAGAGAGTGGTGACAGTGCGCTTATAGGTTGCTCCAGCATTCTTCAGACCAAATGGCATAACCCCGATAGTAGAATACTCCCCATTTAGTGATGAAAGCTATCTTAACCTTATCGAACAGAATTTGATTGTATCCTGAGAACCTGTCCATGAATGAGTACATTACGGCCCTAGCAGCACTATCGATTATCACATCGATGTGAGGCAGGGGAAAGTCATCCTTTGGCAAAGCTTTTTTTAGATCTCGGTAATCTACACAAAATCTTACCCTTTCATCCTTCTTTAGAACCGGGACAATGTTGGATAGCCAGGTCAGATATTTGATGACTTCAACATGCTTAGCCTTAATCATGTTAGCAACCTCTGCTTTAACCTTGTCGGCCTACTCCGGTCTCATTCTTTGGAATTTCTGCTTGACAGGATGGAATCTAGGATTGGTTGGACTGCGATACTAGGCGATATGGCGATTGACACAAGGCATGTCTATATGCGACCAAGCCAAAGTGTTAACATGATCTTTTAGCACTTTAGTTATCTCACTTTTAATCTCAAGGGTTAAGTCAATAGAAAGGGTTACCATTTTAGGGTTATCATCTCTACTCAAGTTTATTTCAGTTAAAGAAACATCATGAATACTGAACACATTATGCTTATGGTTAAATGAATGCATGAGCCCGTCGGGCAAAACATCAAGCAAATAAGGGAAATCAGAATTTTTCATTGAATTAAAGGCCTTATAGTCTACATTGCTCTTATAAAAAACATTGGAAATATTAAAAGTTACATCATCATAGATAGAGTCATCCTCTATAGGCAAAGGGTCTTGAGCAGCTGCATCAGCAGAGTTGAAACCCTCGGCAGGTTCCATAAGCAGGTCATCCAGATCATGATCCAGGGCTTTCACTTGATCGGCGGACAATATACCTTCTTCAGTAGCAAGAGATCAGGCAAGCTTCTTTACGGCTTTGGCTAAAGGATTGGCTTCATCATTCTTCTTCCACTTCTTCTTAAGCAGAACAAAAATGGCCTTAGACATAGCAGCAACTGCATCTTTAATTTCTGGGTCTATAAGCTTTTCATCATCTGAATCAAAAAATAGCTTCCCCTTGTCTTTCTCATCGGATGCAACAGCAGTTATCGGCTCAATCGGGCTCTCCCCCTTCTCAATAAAGTAATTCTTCTCGAAGTTATACACATGCTTGAAGATCTCAAAACCCAGCCAGACTTGACCATCATGCTCAATAGGCTCAGATTCTCCTTTATAGACACTCTTCCCTTGAACCTTATAAATAGTCACCATGTTGCAGTAGAATGAATGAACAAGCCTATAAACCTTCTTTGGAGCATCCCCGAAGCTAGCTCCTTTAGGGTACTTCTTGATTGGGAGAGGATTGACAATTCCCCCAAGGTGCTTGCCTAAACAGTGACCCGGCTTATGGCCATGCTTCTTCATCAGCTTCCTCACTACAGGTGAGTAGCGCTTATAGCGAGGGGCCTTAGGTTTCTCATTACTGATAACAACCATTCAAAATTTGGACTCCTCCTCAGCTTTCATAATGGCCGTGATCGAGGCATGATCAGCTTTAATTACCTTAATCTTTCTGTCTTTCCCCATGACTTTAATCTTTTGATGGAGCGTCGATGAGACTGCTTCCACAGAGTGAAGCCAGGGTCGGCCTAAGAGTAAGGAATAGGTGACGGGAATATCGATGATGGTAAACTAAACTTTGGTAGAAATTTCCTCCGTAGTTATTTCGGCTTCAAAAACCCTAATCACATTCCTATTCGAATCATCATAGGTACGAATGACAGTGTTGGATTTCTCGAGCATTTCCCTAGATAAACCCAGATGGGGAAGAAATTTTAGAGGACACAGATTCAGAGACGAACCATCATCAACCATAATGCATGGGCATAATTCTGTCCAGGACCTGGGCAAGGATGAATATGGATTGGTTATGAGAGCACCCCTCAGGTGGAAGGTCTTTATTAGAGAACATTATCGGATCATCCCCTCTCGGGAGTGGTATTCCTTTCCCTATCATGTTGCAAATCTCAACAATAGAAGTAGTAGGCTTCGCTTTAAGATCCAGAAGCCTCATAATTAGAGCCCGACGGTAATCCTCGGAACCAAGAACTAATTGCCAAATGCTGAAATGGGCTTGAGTCATCTTCAACTGTGTTATTAGAGGATCAATATCAAGACTCGCTTCAACCTGAGGAGGCGGTGCCAATGGCTTAGCTACATTCTTAACGGGGTTTGGGATTGGATCATTCTCAATATGAAGACGGTTGTCCTTAGGCTGGCACACTTGACCACTATAGGTGACATGCAAAATCCCATCAATTGATACGCTTTTTGTGGCCAGGGTTTCAAATGGGTACGGCGGCTCCTCATATACCAATGATGAATCCCGAAGCTCATACTCATCTACATTGAAAGCCTGAAACTCTTCATCAGAATACTCTCCCTTTAGAATATAATCATCAACATTGAACATTGCCGGTTTGACCATTTCCACATCTTCGGTTTTGGTCTCCTCTTCCTACCTCATTTCTTTAATTTCTATGGAGCTTACCACAAGATTAGACTGTGAGATCATATCAAATACAAAGCCTAAAGGGAGACCAGAGCCGATAACCATTACGAATTCCTTAGATATCATTTCTAGAATATACTTTTCCTTAATGCAAGCACTGATCATAGAGACCTTGCCTCCAAAATTAGGCAAAGGGTTTCCTATAGTGATCGGCTTCCTAGCCGGCTCAGCCATATTCCATCTTTAACCATACGAGCAATAGTGGAAGCTAGAGCCTTACGCTGATCAGTTTGATGCCCCTTTTGCACAAGAAACTTGCAGAAATTCCCCTTTTCATCCGGTTGAGGATCCTGGACATCGCGAAGGGGGTTTAACTCACCTGCTTCATACATCTTAGCAAAAATGATGCTGAGGGGTAACTTTCACTAGGACACAAATGATTGCTGAGAAGGGGGAGAAACTTGAACTGCTGAAACTTATTCTTGGGCCACAGTTTGCACCGCAGGGGACTTACCCTTAGCAAGAGCTGGTGCAATTTCTTTTGACTCATTCTTTTTAAACCACGTCTGATTCCCACTCGACTTGTTAGCCCGGTCTTTCTCCTTCCGACGCTCGATTTTTTTAGCTTTTTAAAAAACTTTCTGATAGGACTTGAAAGAGTCGGTCTCCATTTCTTTTTGGAGCATCGGGAGAGCCCCATCAAGCAACTTTGGGATTATCTCTTTCAGGTTAAGCTTTTACTTTAAGAGGACCTGAGTGGCCATCCATCTGTTGAAATATGACTTGAAGGATTCACCTGGCTTTTGCTTGACTACCTCAAGATGCTGAATGGTAGTCTCCATTACGGAATTAAATCCATAGTGGGCAACTAAAGCTTAAGATAGGAGTTTCCAATCTAGGATTGTGGACTCTAGAAGAGTATTATACCACTTAAGAGCAGGGCCTAAAAGGGTACACGGGAATAACTTAGCCAGTGCCTTATCCCCAATCTTTTGGACGCTCATGATTCGCTCATACATCACTATATGGGACTTGGGGGGTCCTTCGCCTGAATAAGCCTCCATTCAGGGCATTAAGAATTTTTTAGGCACCCAATCATCATCTCTTGCTTCTACCTTATCCTCACCCCTATTCAAAAATTGCCTGAAGAAAGCCGCCATTTCGGGCATCACGCCCAGAGGCTACGTGACCTGGTAGCAGGAAGATGACCCAAAGTAGAAAGGTGGAGGAGTCGGGGTTTTGACCTAAGGGTGAGAGAAAGGATTCTAAGGGTAAGTGGCCTTATAGGGAGTGACCACAAAGCTAGGGGGTGTGAAAACAATCAGTTGCATTGGAGGAACAACAAAGCCACTCGGGGGGACTGTCATCTGAGAAGTGAATCCCCCTAAGAAAGTGGGGAGAATAGGAGACTGGCGAATATGCCTCGAATGCACAGGGGAATAAAAACCAAAGGTTGGTGGAACAGATTATAAGGATGGCTGAGAAGAGCTCTAACCAAACTGAAATTGGCTTTGCTGGATAGGACGAACAGGGGGAAGCGGCGGTACTAAAAACTAATTCTGGACTGGCGGGGAATGAACTATCTCTTCTGGAACTTGAAATATAGGCCCTACTGGACTCTGAGACTCTCTTTCCTCCCTGAGAGCGGATCTAACTTGCTCTTGAATGGTGGCTGAAACATATCTGACTGGAGGAACATAGCCATAGCATTAGCCAACTCTGAACCCAACTGAGATTGCCCCTGATCGACCGGCAGAGAAGAGATAGGCGCAGGCGTGCCCTCGGTCGGAAACCCGCTAGATGGAAGAATATCAGACATGGTAGGAATAACTGATTCTGACACTGAAATGCGAACTAAAGGGCGGTCGAGTCGCAACCAAAGAGGGCTTCGACGGCGGGGACGTCTTAACCTAACTGATTAAACCAGAAGATGATTAGCTTGAATCGAACTATGAATGAGGTGAATGATAACATAAATATTCAAGTGATGAATGCTATAGATACGGGTGGTTTAGAGAGGTAGAGAGCAGAAGAGCTTATGATGCGAGAGACACACAAATTCCTCGTTATGCCTAGGAAACTAGGTATAGGTCGTCGGGACTCAAACAATCTTAGGCATTATGTGAAATTCTCCTTTCAAGTAAGGGGAGAGTAGAGGTAAGCAAGAACCGAAAATAAAGATTGGCCACAGGCGGCCTATGCAAGAGCTTTGCATGAATGAGCACAACACAAGTAGCACACGAAAGCAAATAAACCTCTTCCAACCTTATGACTCCCGCGCAATGCCAATTTGGATTCTGGGGTTAACTCTAGCGCCACGAAACGGTAAGAGAGTATGCAACCTAAATCTAAATTTTTTCAATGAGCCTAAAGGGAAGTTGCTATGGCTAGTTTTATCGTGGTTCATAGTCTTAAACTGCTGGTGTCGTGAATGACACTCTAGAAGGGTCTTTCGTTTACCTTGATTCCGTGTAAGTCAACCACTCCTCAAATGAGTGTGACCGCAGGAATTACACATTGGCTAAAATGAGTGTTCCACCCACAAATATCCCCTGTTCCGGGCGAGCATGAGGTATACAAGTGAGCTTTATGGGGGTGATGAAATGGCACCGTAAGACTTAGAATCTAACTAAGCTGTGGATGAAAAAGGCATAAGAAATAAAGCGTTGATTTAAAAATGATTTAGGCACATCATCAAAATCCTTTAATGAGTTTTAAAAATGAAAGCAATTTTCCAAATTTTAAGTTAAAAGGAAGTCCCCAGCAGAGTTGCCACTGTGAGCTAATGACCCGAATCCCCCGCCCGTAAGGTAAGCTTTAATGCTCTTCGGCGTGGGGTGAAGAAACAACGAGCGTTGTGAAACGTGCTAAGGGATGATCCTTATTTTAGCGTGATGAAAATGGATAACGAAAGCAATGTTGAAGTTGAAATTTAGTCCAATTTATGTGTTAAGGGGTACGAGACTTAGAATCCCAAATTTTAAGATAGAGTCGCCACCCGATTAAGCTCCAACGGGAATTTGGGTACGATATTCCCACCGGGTGGTTGGACCGGAACTTGAAATAGAGATTCTAAGTCCGGATGATGCTGCTTACTTTTCAATTTTTAAATCAAGCCTATTATATTTTAATAAATGTGACCTTAGTTCTTATGCGATTTAATCCGATTATTTGTTTGGAGTTTTTGGTTTAATATGTCATACATCACACGAAAGGCGATAAATAAGCAAAGCAAGGAAATAAAATTATTACAAGGCATTATGAATACTTATACATTTTTCTAATGCAAGAAAATAAATACAACGATAAATAAATAAACAGGCAAAATCGAGTTTTAACCGAGCTTACCGACTGGGACTCGGCTCTAAATGAGGCAAAAGATGTATGGGAATAATCATAAATAAAGCATAAATAAATAAACGCGGAAAAAAAAACCCATAGCATGAAGAAAACATATTTTTGGATTTTTCGGGACAAAAACATAATTTTCGGGCATTAATTAATTATCTAACAACCTAAAAGGGTGTAATAAATTAACTAAACATCATAAAATCAGATTTAGCATTTTCAGAATATTTTTGGGATTTTTAGTTGGTGGAAAATGGTCGATTTAGATTTATTTAGTTAAAACATCATTCTTAATATAAAAATTAATTTAATTAATTTCAGATTATTTGTGATTTTTAGAGATTTCTCAGGTAAAAAAAGGACTGAAAACGCGTTATAATGACAAAAACCTGGCTAAAAACAACAGAAACAGGGCTAAAAACAACAGAATAAAGCAAACAAGGGCCATTTGGACATTTTTACTAGTAGGCCGACTCAGCTAGGTGGTAGGCCGACTCAGTGACATGGTAGGCCGACTCAACGAGGTGGCCTAGATTACACTCAATCGGCCTTCGTCCCACTAAAGTGGCATCCCGAAAAAAGTGTCTAAACAAGCCGGAATCGACAATTTTGTGCCTGAAAACCCAAGATTATTAAAATTTCAAGCCGTTTCCAACATTGGTACAGTGGACTCGGGCTTAAAATGTTTGAATAACTTTCGTTTTTCAGTTTGGGGGAAAAGGACCCAGAAGATCTGACAAAACAACGATTGGCCGCTTGAGCGACCCGTAGGCCGACTGAACGAAGTGGTAGGCCTAGGCGACGTTCAGTCTGCCTGACTTTCGCCAAAATAGTTAGCCGAAATTTTGGCAAAAAAATCATAAAAAGGACGAAGAAAAAGGGCCACACGCCCGAAAAAATAACAAAAAAGCACAGCAGCAGAAATAAATAACAAAAAGAAATAGATTGGAACTCAGAAAATTACCTAAAGGCCTAAATCCACTCTCAAGACTCGAACCGGACACTTGGCAAGCTTTGTGATGGATTTGAGACATGAACCCGATGAAACAACCAATTTAGCAAGGGATTTAGTGATTTGTTAGGAAAACGTCCCTAAATCCTATTTGAACCAATTTTTACCTGAGATTTCTAATGGATTTTAATAATTTAACTTAGGAGATTAAGCCTAATAAGATTTAGAAATCAAGAACCAAGTGTGTTGATTTAGATTTCACCATATTATTAAGCTCTTTCTCCCTTAAAACTTTCAAAATTCTAAGAGTTTTAATTTTTGTTGAAAACCAGCCCAAAAAAAAGTCCTTTAATCAGATTTTTGATGGGTTTTTATAGACTTCCCAAGTGCAAAATCTCAGAATTAATCCCCTAAATGTCAAAATTTCACGGAAAAAATCCCAAAACCCCAGTTGGTAGCCAAGGAAACCCGAAAAAACGCTGAATGAAGAAACCCCGAGCGAAGGCCGCGTCAGTGACGCGATCGGGTCCACTACATGGTCCGGTGCATGGACCACACGGCCCCGCTTTCTAGTGGTGGCGCCGGCCGCCGCCGCCGGATCGGGGGCACCAGGGGGAAGGCCATGGGGCCCAGCAAGGGCCGGGCCTAAAATGTGAATAACTCTATACTACGGTCATCCGATCGGGGCGATTCTTGACATTCCGGAAAGCCCAGAGAGTGTAGAATCCAACGATGCAAATGAGACTCACTAAAAAAGACCAAATTTTAAGGAAAACAATTGCGAAATAAATTACTGCACGCGAGGGAAAAGGAGGCGGTTAACATTTTACATGCGATTCAAATATTTTTAATCAGGGTCAAAGATCTGAAATTTGTCAACAAAGAACTTGCCAAACGTGATTCGATTCTGAAATAATGGAACAACTAGACCGTAAAAGGTTAGAGCAAAAGTCATCATCGTTCCGAGGGTCACTGAAAAGCCCGTGGTCACACTTAATTTATTTTATGCTTAGGTTATAGCTTAAGAGTTATAACATGCTTAGTATAAAATATATGTGTTAGGACATAATTTAGAATTATGATATGCCTAGCCCTTTTGCATGCTAACCTAGGTAGAGATTTATTCAGTTAAGGCTTTATTTAATTTATATGCATCTGATAGGAGTTCCTGGGGACAAGGACAAAATTTTGAATTTCCGCCATGCCTGTTATACATATTCATTTTGACTGTCAGTTCCCAACAGTGGTATCAGAGCCTGCCGACTTAGTGTATAGTTAAGCTAGAAGCGAAGTGAATATAATTTTCTATTTAAAATGAATATTGTTTATTTAATTGTTTGGAACAATGTAAATGAACCTGCGCCTTTTATTTCAAGGTTAGAAAATGGTTATGAATAATTTTGAATAAGCCTGCTCAACTTACTCATATTATACAAGTTTCAATAATTTATTTAAATTACATGGGTTATAGATGCCTTCAATTTACATGAATTGGAAGAGCGAAATTTATTAGGTCAAGAGAATCCATTGGTCTTCAAGTTTGTGCCCGTATTTGTCCTGGCTAAGGATTAGACTTGGTGTCTACTCACTTCAAGGGTGCCTCTCCTACTTGGGAAACTATATCGGTGCAGCTTGAATTGACCCACCAGGGGATTAAATATGGACTAATTTATTTCTAGTATATAAGATGGTGCTTATATATGTTTCTATAACAAAGTAAAAATTAACTTTATTGAATAAAAGCTTAAAGAAAATGCAATATAAATATAACAAATAAAAGTGTTAATTATTTTGCATATAATTTAGGTTGATGGAATAATTATAATATAGAGCTTGAACCCACCTAAGGTTAGACCTTATAAATTAATTCTAAAATTTCCTGAATTAATACAAGTTATTATAAAGATGTCCATATGATAACATGCTAGATTGGGTGAGATGTTTAACACCAATAAAATTCTTCAAATAAATATTAAGGCAACTTATAGTCTTCCTTACTTAAATTTATAATACGGTCTCTTTGGGCTATCAAAGTGTTTCACAAAGCGTTCCATCTAGTCCACATTGATTGGTTGTAATGTTTGGGATAAGGTCTACCTTAACGGAACTGGGGTAGTCCACCATAAAATTGGGGGCTAGGCCCAGATCTGAGACATATTCAAGGAGATGCTAAAATAAGAGCACACGTCCCTTTGGTTTATGGAACTTGAATGAATTAGAAATTGCATACGATACAAATGAAATGGGATTCTAACTGTAACTTACTATTGTGACTTTACTCATAAGATTGAGGGTTGTAATAGACTAGTTATAGATGCTACCTACTAGAAAATTTAGCTGGGCTAAAATTTCCGAATTCAATAGAATAGGCTGTTGAAAATTTTGAAGAAAATAGTAGGACATATGTATTTAATTAAAAGAGCTTATATTAAATGCATTCACTTAAACTAATATCTAAACTCCTTTTCTTTTCTTATATCGTAGGTTGAAAAATGACTTCCAACGTTAATCTCCGTATGTTACTTGACACCAAACTGAATGGCTCAAACTTTTTTGATTGGTTCCTAGCTGTAAGAATTATTCTCAAATCCGAGGGAACTACCTATGCTCTAAGTGAAATTTTCCCTATTGAACTTGATGTCGAGGATCATGTGGAACATGAGGCCTGGTTGAAGCACAGGAAAGATCATAAGACTGCCTTGTGTATCATGTTGAGGCCCATGAATCCTGAGCTTTAGAAACAACATGAGAACATGCCCTTAGAGGACATGGTTCTCCATCTTGAAGAGCTGTATGAGACCTCCAAGCACCTTTTCGAAACCAATATGCAGGCTGGCACCTCTGTCTCTCAGCTTGTACTAAAACTCTTGGGATACCTTGAGAAGCTGAATCGATTGGGATTCGAGATGAATCATGACTTAAGCATTGACCTTGTATTGACGTCCTTGATAGATAGTTACTCATGCTTCATGACTAACTATTACATGAACAAGATTAATTCTACTATCCCTGAATTAATCAACATGTTGAAAACAGTAGAACCTCATATCAAGAAAGATCAGAAACCTCTACTATTGGTTGAGAAAGGCAAGGCTTCTAAGAGGAAGAAGCAGGCACTGGGTGCCAAGAAAACAATTAGTAAAAAGAAGAAAGAAAAGAAGACATCTAAGTATGTTTGCTTCCAGTGTAGGATACCGAGACATTGGAAGAGGGATTGCAAAGCTCCTATTTCTGAGCATTTGAAGAAGAAGCCTGCAGAGGCATCTACTTCAGGTATGTTTGTAATTGATAACTTTGCTACTTTTCCTCGTGAATCCACTTGGGTATTAGATACTGGTTGTGGTTCTCATATATGTACTTCTGTGCAGGGACTAAGGAACAGTAGAAAACTTACAAAATGGGACATGGATCTGCATTTGGGAAATGGAGCCAGAGTTGCTGCATTAGCCATAGGAAGCTTCAATCTTATTTTGCCAAATGGACTTGTTTTAGTTTTGAATAATTGTTACTACATTCCAAGTGTTACTAAGAATATTGTATTTATTGCGTGTTTAGCAGCAGAAGGATTTGAAAATTTATTTTCAAATAATAATTGTCAGATTCGTTTGAATAATGTTCATTATGGTTATGGGATGTTGGAAGGTGGCATCTATGTTCTTGATACTAAAATAGAAGTTTTTAATATAAACAATGTGAAGAAAGTTAAATTAGATAATAAAAATTCCTTTTACTTATGACATTGTCGTTTAGGCTACATAAACAAAGATCGCTTAACCAAGTTACATAAACGTGGAGACTTGGGCCCAATAGACTTGGAGTCTTATGGTAATTGCGAACCTAGTTTAAGAGGAAAAATGACAAAGTTACCCTTTAAAGGAAATGGTGAATGGGCCACGAGTACATTGGAACTTATACATACTAATGTATGTGGTCCAATGAGTGTTCAGGCACTTGGAGGATACTCCTACTTCATAACCTTTATTAATGATTATTCACGATACGGTTATTTGTACTTAGTGAAGCATAAGTCTGAAAGTTTTGAAAAGTTTAAATTGTTCAAAGCTGAAGTAGAGAAACAGCTTGAGAAAAGTATTAAAACACTTCGATCAGATCGAGATGGAGAATACTTAAGTCAAGAGTTTCAAGATTATCTAAAGGAAAATGGGATAGTTCCCTAGTGGACCCCTCCTTATACGCCCCAACACAATGGAGTGTCAGAAAGGAGGAATCAGACTTTATTAGATATGGTTCGGTCTATGATGAGCCATACAGATCTCAGTAAATCCTTTTAGGGATATGCATTGGAGAGCGCAGTTTATGTTTTAAATAGAGTGCCCTCTAAATCAGTTGATTTTGGTGTATTAGAAAGCCATCTCTAAGTCAATTAAAAGTATGGGATTGTCCTACTATGGTAAAGAGGATAGCGTCAGATAAGCTAAACGACAAATTTGACAAGTGTCTGTTCATTGGATATCCAAAGGAAATAATCAAATATCTGTTTTACCAACCTGAAGCACAGAAGGTATTTATATCTCGAAATGCTCACTTTTTGGAAAAGGAACACTTACTTGCAAAAGTCAGAAGGAGCGATATTGAACTGGAGGTTCAAGAGGAAGAAACAGACAATTAGCTGATTAACCCCGTTCTAGATGCATAAGAAAGTGTGATCCAAGAGCAGCCTGTAGAAACACAATCATTGCGAAGATCAAGTCATGTTCATAAAGGTCCCGATAGATTTTAGTTTTTCATCATCGCTGATAAGGAACTATATCTCATGGAGGATGATGAACCAAGGACATATGATGAGGTAATGAAAAGCTCAGATTCTGATAAATGGCTTAAAGCCATAAAATCAAAAATGGATTCCATGTATAAGAACCAAGTTTGGAATTTGGTTGATGCACCGCAAGAGGTTAGACCAATTGGGTGCAAATGGGTCTTCAATAATAAGAATGACATGGACGATAATGTAATTACCTATAAAGTAAGGTCTGTTGAGAAAGGTTATAGTCAACGTGAAGGTATCGACTACGATAAAACTTTCTCACCGGTAGCCATGCTTAAATCTATAAGGATACTCCTCGCCATTGCTGCTCATTACTATTATGAGATCTGGCAGATGGATGTTAAAACAACATTCCTAAATGGGGATTTAGACCGGGATGTGTATATGACACAACTTGAGGGTTTTACATCTCAGAATGGCTCGAAGGTATGCAAGATACAAAGATCCATTTATAGACTTAAGCAGGCATCTAGGAGTTGGAATATAAGGTTTGATCAGATAATTCGTGAACTCGATTTCTGTCTAAACATTAATGAGCCTTGTGTTTACAAGAAGGTTAGTGGGATTGTAGTCGTTTTCTTAGTATTATATGTCGATGACATTCTACTAATAGGAAACATTATTTCTCTTCTTCAAAATGTTAAAGTGTGGTTGTCAAGAAAGTTCTCCATGAAAGACCTTGGTGAAGCAGCATTTATACTAGGAATAAAGATCTATAGGGATAGATCAAAGAAGCTGTTAGGTCTTTTTCAAAGTACATATATTGACAAGGTATTGAATAGGTTCAACCTTAAGCATTCTAAGAAAGGTTATCTCTCGATGACAAAGGGGATTAACCTATCTAAGGCTGAGTGTCCGAAGATAGATCAGGAGAGAATACGCATGAAGGATATACCCTATGCATCCGCGATAGGATCCATCATGTATGCTATGATATGTACCAGGCTAGATGTCTCTCAAGCTTTGAGTTTTATGAGCAGCTATCAGTCAGATCCTGGTTACACTAAAGATGAGTTCTTGATTTATAGAGAAGGTGACCTCACAATTAGAGGTTACACTAATGCGAGTTTTCAATCTGAACAAGATGACTTTAAGTCTCATTCAGGTTTTGTGTATGTGTTAAATGGAGGGCCAGTATGCTGGAAGAGTTCCAAGTAAGAAACAACTACTGATTCAACCACGGAATCTGAATACATTACTGCATGTGATGTAGCAAATAAAGCTGTCTGGTTAAAAGGATTTATTGGTGATCTCGGTGTGGTGCCTGAGTCCGTTTATCCAATTACTTTGTATTATGATAATAATGGTCCTATAGCTCAGGCAAAGGAACCACGGTCTCATTAGAAAAATAGACGTGTATCCAGAAAGTATCATATAATTAGGGAGATTGTTGATGCTAAGATAATAAGACTAGAATATGTTCCTACTGATCAAAACCTCGCGGATGGTCTAACAAAGCCATTGACTTAAGTCAAACATGACCAACATGTTAAAGCATACAGATTAAGACATATGGCTACTTGGCCTTAGTGCAAGTGGGAGTTTGTTGGATATGATGTAAGCCCTTAAGGCAATTAGGGTGATATATCTTAATTATGTAACAGTATGAATAAATTATTTAATCAATAAACGCATTTAATCTTTTATTTATATCGATGTGTTTATAAATATATTATGACTGGTTAAATATATTCATTGATGTATGTTTATAAAAGTCCTTAACATATCGTAGCATGAAGTCCGAGAAATTCTAGTTGGACTATATTTGGTAGAACCTGCTTCATGTGTATTTATGATTATGTCTAAACTATCCCTAGTCATAGTAAAAAAGGATATTGATGAAGCTGAAAGACTAGCATGTGGTCAACTTTCTTGGACAGGGTCCAAGCAGTTAATCTTCTAAGGACTGAAGGTGGTGCCTTATATTTGGCACATGAATATATCTGGGAGTTATATTGGAGACCGCAGTAAGATAAACACTTGGTATATATATCAATGTGTTAGTGTTTATCTTCATGCAATAAGCTTTGTGGATATCCTCATACTTGAGATACTAGTTACCTTACGTGGTACTATTGCTATAGTTTGGGTCATTACTACACACTCATTAATTTAGGGTGTTACGGGTGTAGTGATGATAACACGTTGGTAAGCTGAGTAGTCGGAAAGAATCCATAGCTCTCGATATATTAAGGAGTTGTACCTGACCGCTTGTAGAAGTGATGATTGCTATAAACCTCTTATCAGAGTATGTGTTTGATAGAAATAGTTTCTAGTCAAACACACTATGGTAAAAGGCAATATACTTCGGTAATAAGTTAATAACTGGGATGGCTTGGAGCAACCTTGCTATTAGAGGGTTAACACTTTAACCGATCCCTTTAAACTAGATGGTACTAATATTAAAGAATGAAAGGAATTTATTGCATTGGATAACTATTGCATTAACCGAGATTAAGTCATAAGTACAAATGACGTTCTGAGTAATGGGGGATGGTAGAACCTTGCTAGAGGCGTACTACAGTCGTTTAAGGTAATCAAGTTCTATTAACGGTGTAGAACCTCGAGCCAATGGTTCCATTAGAATAAGGGTTGGTCAAGCCTTAACAGCTCAATACTTCGGGATCCTATAAGGTCACACACATTGGACCTTCTTCGAACCGAGTAAAGAATTAATAGATTCATTCTATTACGAAAATATAACATATTGATAATTGGATTATTATTTGATTAGAATGAGAGTTTTTACTTATTGATCGGTAACTAATTTATTAGGGCTATTAAATAAAATATTAATTTATTAAAGGAGAGCCAAAATCGGATTGCCAAAAGTGAGGGCTGGACCCTGCGCACATGGGCCCTGCAAGCCCAAAAGGACTTATGGGGTCTATGAAAAAAAGGGCCACACGAGTGCATGGTGCACTCGTAGGCCGCATGCCACGCAAGCCCAGCTTGCGTGGGCACGCGACCTAGGCTGGGCAAGCGCTGCACAAGCAGCGCTTGTACAGCCCAAAAGGGCATTTCGCGAGTTGGACTCGCGGCAAAGCCAACGAGACCTAGCTCGCGGGGCAAGGCAGCGCAAGCTGATAACCCGGATTATTGTGCAAGCCGGGTTAACTTAGGCAGCACGTGGATCCTATGGGATCTGCATATTTTGCCAAGGGCGGGATGGTTATTTATCCATCTCGCATTAATTAGGTGGAGGCTTTGCTCCACCTATAAAAGGGGGCTCTATTCTTCATTCCATTTTAAATCAATTCAAGTGGAACTTGAATATTTTAGATTATATTTTCGGGTGGGATTTTGGAGTGGCCTAGTAGCTACTCAAGGTTCTTCGGTTCTTCCTCATTGGGAGGTTTCGGTTGGTGGGGTTCATGTGGACACTCATAGAGGCTATCCTACACTTGGAGGCTTGTGCAAGGAGGTTCTGCTAAAGCATGCTTCAACTGGTATGCCTTTATTTTCTCTTTTAATTATTAAGTCTTTTTCTTTAAGCGTTTTTAGACTTAATAATTATGCTTAGGTTATTTTGCATGCTTATTTATTTTATGCTTAGGTTATAGCTTAAGAGTTATAATATGCTTAGTATAAAATATCTGTGCTAGGATATAATTTAGAATTATGATATGCCTAGCCCTTTTGCATGCTAACCTAGGTAGAGAGTTATTTAGTTGAGGCTTTGTATAATTTAAATGCATCTGATAGGAGTTCCTGGGGATAGGGACAAAATTTTGGATTTTCGCTATGCCTGTTATGCATGTTCATTTTGACTGTTAGTTCCCAATAGATGCGCATCCAGATCGAAGGATGCATCCAAAAGGGTCACGACGACCCGCTTGATGGATTCCTAGAACTCAGCAGGCTTCCTCTTAGCCCCATTTACAGCAACTGCTTGAGTACGGTTGTTCTTTCGCTGTGACTTCTTGGTCCCTGGAAGAGCATGAGCAGATTCAAGATCAGACATGCTTACCTGAAATACAAGAAAGTACAAGTAAGAAAATAAGTATACCAATTGCTGGAATTCGCCCAGGTAGATAAAGTATCCCAATCGGTGCATGAGCAAGAAGGTGGTATCCAAAAATAGAGGCCCAAGGGGCCGAATTAAAACTCCACTTGTACTGCTCTAGGGAGCAAAAAATCTGTAGCCAAGCGTCTAGATCGTTGGCCTTAGTCCTTCTCATTGGCGGGGTCGCGATGGACCAGGTTGTAGGAAAAGAAGGGTAGTAATCATTCACCCAGATGTAGAACCAAAACTCCTTGTAATGATGAACAAAAGAAGGCCGGTTGGAGAAGCGATACATCCCGTTCTTCCTCATAAACTGATAATGGTCATCACCCTTGTTCACTTGACAGAGCAAATCTTGCGAAAGAAGGTGGCATCAAAAGCCAGGCCTAAGTCAAGACACATCTGGTGATGCTCCATCATCACCACCTACGCATTCGGATGCAACTCAGCCAGATATAAACCCCACACCTCTAGCAGGTTGGTGACGGATGCTGGAAGAGGATACTCGAAATTGCCTCTAATGACATACAAATACATGTCAAAGTAGCCAGCCGAAGGAGCGTTCACTCATTGGTCCACACTCGAAAGAAGGACGTGACAATCCTTAGCCATGGATACATCATGACCTCCTTCTCAATATGATCCTCGTGGATGCACGAAATCATGTCATCCACCCGGGGAGTCATGTTCCTCCCTTCCTCTTCCTCTTCTTCAGCTGAACCTTCCTTCTCCATTCGGCCACTCATGCCCACTTCATCTGGATGAAGGCCCTCTTCACCCCTATAGTTCCCCACATCCTTCATAACTTTGGAAGAGTCCGACTCAAGGCTTACTTGGCTCATATGCTCAACACTTACATTGTCCGCCAAACGGATCCGGCTGGGCGCATCTGAGTTACTCATCTTCCTTCTGGTGGTGCACTTAACCTTAGGGGTGGGACGGTAATTAGACTTATCAGTTCACAAAGGAGGGCACAATCTAGATAACAGTTCGGCCGTTTCACGGTGCAATTTACGGGATTCTTCACTATCGTAACTACTATTGGGTGAAGAAGTCATACACCGTTTCCTCATTTCTAGCAAATTTAAAGATCTAAGGGTGCTAAAATGAAGAACAATAGATAAACAAACATACGAAATTCCCAGAAGATATAGCAGGTGCAAACCAAAGAAGAATTAAGAATCAAAGCGAGGCTCAAATCACGAAACGAAAGGCGCGACAAAGCTCAAAAGCATAAATCATACACAGAAAAAAAAAAACAAAGACTAGGAATACAGCAAGAAATTTCCAGAAATCAAATGGAAACCCAAAGGCATTGCGTAACAAAATGACATCAAAAGTAGAAGGGAAGAGATAGAAGACTGACCGAAGTTAAGAAAAAAGAGAGGGCGATGAGAAGCTTGCTCGGAATCTCCACCAGAAGTTTGTAAGTCGTCGGAAAATGATGAATCGAAAATACCAAGGAAGAAGATGTAGTGTGAAAAGTGTGAAATGAAGAGAAACATGCTATTTAAAGCTGCTACGAAAAGACGCACCTTCAAATATAGCTGTTGATCATATCCACGTGTCACTTCATCCACAAATCGCGCGTTACCCGAGAAGAAGTTAATGATGAATTAGCTGTCATAAACTGACCATAGGCGAAGATGAAGAGTTGGGGTCGAGTGCTCACTCGGCATGTAGATCCAAAACAGAAGATGGAGAGTCTGGCCGGTTGCTCACGCGGTCGGGACGAATCCTAAAGAATTTGACTAAACACTTGCGGGGGGACTTCTGTTGACTCGGTATTTTATAGATACCGGGTGGAAGACCAGCAAGGCGCCATGTCACCAATCGGGATCGCAGTTGGGTCACCATTCGGCTGGCCGCGTGAAGGGTCTTGGTCGTTTTGGCCTAATTAGGAGATATAGTCCCGTTATAACTTCTCTTCCTAAATAGATAAATAGGAAGACAATCCTTTTTTAAACGGATAAACAAGAACAAACCTCTTATAGAAGAAATCATGCCTAAATAGGATCCCTAGCTGATAAGGACTCCTCACTGCCAATAGAGGAAATATACTCTTGATGAAATAAGGACACCATTCACTATAAATATGTGGTCACTCCCATACTGAGGTATCACATTCTAAACCCTAAAACTCACTTATTTACTTGCCTCCTCTTTATTACCGTGCTGACTTAACTATCGGAGACGCTACGCCGTTCACATGGCTAGTCACTTTGATGCTCTTTTCTGTCTTGCAGCCATTATCTCGGGCAAAGACAAACTCTCTCCTTTTTTATGAAGGTTAGCTCAATGAACCTTTTCTTTGACCAATCTTTCAATAAAAATGCTTATGAAATGAAACTTGAACTGATTCACATTTTCATGTACCATTAATTTTAAATAATACCCATAATTTTTTAACATCGAAGGATGCATTTTCTTCTCTCAAAGATCATAAACTATTACAATACGTAGGATATGTGGTCGAGACATGAAAATTTACATATAATTATCCAATAATCAACGGCTCTAACTAATGCATGATCAAGTATTTAATAGACGTAATGTTGTTGTTTAAGGGGGTGTTTGTTTACTTATCATACAACAACAGTTAGCTGTTAGGAAGTGAAATGCTCTTTTAATCGTGTTTGGTTAAATTTCTGAAACAGCAAACTGCTGCTACTTAAGTCTCTATCTCAAGCTGTTACAACAGCAGCAATTTACTACTTTTCATCTCCAATGTGCACCAGTTTCCTTTATTTGGACCACTTTTTCTCTTATTATAATTATATAATATAATCTAAAATTTAATTTTCAGATGTTTTTTCTTGGAGTATATATTTTCTATTTCTTTTTTTTAAGAATTATTTTTGAAGAATTATTTTTAAAGAGGCTAAGTATTAAATCTATGACCTTCCACTATTAATATTTAGTGGTGTACCAATCAAGCTATACCCGATTGATATTTTCTATTTCTCTTTGTATAATCTAAAACTTTAGAACTATGGAAAACAAATGAAAAATCATTTTGAACCACATACATGGAGTATGTTTCTTATGAATACTAGTTTAAATTAATTACTATGAATCCTTACTCTTATACTAAAATTTATTAATTAATTCGAAACATGTCTATATTTATAATTTTATATTTTATCAATAACATCACATTATAAATTTATCAAATGCTAAATTGTGAATTATTACGATTGAATAACAAACTCCAATCGTAAACAACTAAAGTCAATAAACATTTTATATATACTTATAGCATAAATAAATTCGTTTTGGCACTTACGGTAGAGAACCTGTGGGTTATATTTTAGGCTTGATAGCTTGAATGAGCACGTAAGTAGGATTGAGTTCATTTAATATAAAACTAATTGTCTTGTAGTAAGACCCAATTTACACTACGTATATGTAACTCATCATTCTTATATATTTTCATTCTCCACATATCTCCAACAGTCCCCTTTAAGTGTAATCGGGACTGGCTAATTACCACTTGACAAACATTCTTCGTCGTATCTTCTTTGAGGCCCAAGGTCAATGTGTCTTGTCATCTCCGCTAGCCTAAAATCCACTAGGACTTTTAGACAAGAACCCATGATCTTTTCGGTTGTTACGTCTTCTTCTGCCCTGATACAATTTAACTTATTTATCAACAAGTTTAGTCTTCTCCGCTAGCCCAACTCCACCAAAACTTTAATACGAACTCATGATCTTCTGGTTGTCAGACTTTTTTCTGCTTTGATACCATGTAGAAAATCTATGGTACTTAGAGTGTTGTGCTTGATAGCTTGAGTGCATGTAAGGCCGGTTGAGCTCATATAACATAAAACCAATTAGCTTGTGTTAAAGTCCAATTTACACTACTTATATACCACTTATAATTCTTGTTTATTTTCCATATGTGATAACTTCCATATCAACACTTACCACAAGCATGTGAACGTGAATAAAAGAAACACGGCCTATTACCTTCCAACTCATTTTGCATTGTGACCACTGGTAGCATCTAATTTTATTACCACTGTTCCAAATCTTCAATTCTTTGTCCAATTCAACGATTCTCTGCAACTTGAAACTTGAAACCTCTGCCAAACCCGGGTCACCTCTTCCCTTATAATATAAAACATTCAAAGCCACCAAAAGCATACATGTAGAGGATCGAAGAATACCCATGACCAAGTCTCACTCCATTATCAAACGCAATGTCATTTGTCATTTGTCATCCACATTGAAATTATGACCTTTCTAGTCATATAAAAAACCTTGTTAACCACTTAGTCGAGAGATTTTATTAAATTAAACATAAAGATTAGTTATGAGAGTATTTTTGTAGTTTCAGTTTTATTTCTTGTTCCTTGATTAGGATTGTCATATGTACCTTGTAATAAGTTTTCTTTTTGTTATCATTTAACTTTATAAAATAATACAAACTTTTTCTTCCACAGCTGGAAAAAGAAAGTAATCGTCCATGTATTTTTTTTATTCAAGGGATTTTGATGGGTCACCAAATCTATCATTCCTTTTCACCAAAGAATAGTTCCGACAATTTTATCTACCTAGAAAAAAAATGTTACCTGCTTTTTGACATCCCAAATTATAACTCCCCTATTTTCTTTTTTCCTCTGTCATAATTTGTTTTCCTTTTCCAAATTCTCTCAAATCCCTATTTTTCAACTCTTTCAAACTTCAATTTTTCAACGAAATCCTGATAAAACACCATAACTAGAACGGAAAAACTACCAATCATTATCAGTTAACATTTTATTTTCAAAATTCCATGAAAAACGAATTAAAAACTCTAAACCTTATAAATCTCAACATTCCAACCAAATCAACCTAAAAAAATCATTACAGATGAAAACAATGGTAGAAGAAAGCACAAACGAAACTCAATTCATGTTATATTTCGATTTACGCAAAAAGAAATAATTTAATGAACTTAGATTAAATGGAATCCCCTTAAATCCTCTCAAATCTCCTCTGGGGTTTGAGAAAGTAATTTTCATCTCGCTAAGGGGGATTTAAGGGGATTCTCACTGAATTCTCTTAAATCCCCTTGGCGTGTTGAAAACTAATTCTCAAATCCTTATGATTATGTTATTTTAATATAGTTTTGTGGTCGATTTTGTGGAATCCCCTTAAATCCCCTCAATTTGCTTCTGAGTTTAAGATTGTAATTTTCAAGTCTCTACCGAATCCCCTTAGTAAGTTGAAAATTAATTCCCAAACTCTTATGATTATATTGTTTTAACATGATTTTATTGTTGATTTTGTTGAAAGATTGATGTTTGAAAGTATTGAAAGTAAAGAATTTAGAGAGAGAAGTTGAAAGCTTAAGAAAATGAGGTGGTAGAAAGAGAAAAATTCAAAATTATAAAAGGTATAATACGATAAAAGAGACTATTTAAAAGGGGTTGGAAGTAATAAGAGGGTGTCATCAAGCACTACTACCAACAACAACAAGGTAAAATTGAGTGCCCTAAATTTTTTAATTTTGAATCTAAAATTGATTAAAATATGAGTAGGTGCCATTACATAAAGGGCAAACTGAAGTATTCATTCACTGATTGACCCGTTGCCTGTTTCTCATTTTTGTTTTTCCTATAATGGTCTAGGATTAGATAATAGAGACAGCATTTACATTGTTGTTCTAGGTGAAACTCCGCATCAGTTTAATTTCAACACTATTTTGTTTATTTAATTGATATAATGAGTTGTTACAGTAGTTAAAAATATTTGAGCGAAAATATATAGACGAAGGAAAATTGAAATTAAGAAAACGCTAATCTAGGATTCTATTGTAAATAAAATTGGGTTGGCATATATCAGTCACGATCAAACTATCTCTTTCCAAATTAGACAATATTTGTTTTGAAGATTTGGGCAATCATAGATAAAAAAAATCATTACATTAATACTCTAATCAAGGGAAATTTATATAAAGAATTTGATATTTTACACCCTTCTCTTATTTAATGATTGAGAATTTATAAAAAAAAATTTAATTAAAATAAGAAAATATTTAATTAAGTATTGGTAAAAAATTCTTAACTGTTAAATAATAAAAAAAAGTAGAAAACATCTTGATGTTAAAATATATAATGATAGTGAAGTATATGAATAAATTATAATAAAGAAGAAAAAGAGAGAAAAGAATGAATGACGGGCATGTGACATTCCTTAGACATCCCCACATGCTGCCACCAACTTGATAATTAGTTGCACTACGTCTAATAACAAACATTTTCCTTTTTGTTTATTTACTTTTTATATAATTTTTTTACTTGGATGAATGGAATAATGTTATTTAGCTACTTAATTCTTTTACTTGCCTAATACATATATCTAGTTAAATTTACTCGCTCTTAGATTTTATTTTATTTTTTACAATATACTCATTATATATTACAGTAGAACATTTATAAATTAATATTTGATAAATTATTAATTTTAATAAAATTAATAATTTATTTAATTCTAACTTGGGATCAGTATAAAATTGGACTTCAATCGATAAAATAATAAAATAATAACTTTTTTAAATTTCAGTGTATATATATTGGTCCAGCCAAACTACAAATTAACAATTACTGAAAGATTCCAAATTTTAAGATTGTCTAGTAAAAAATGAATTTATAGTCACTTATTTTTTTACTTCAAATTCATATTGAGTTCATCTTTTAATCTTCTTATTACACTTAAGAGTTGGGACATTGTCTTCTCGTATTGCAACAAAAAGTTATGAAGAGTTGTTGTCGCTTGCAATGCTTCTTTCCGAGTGACCGGTTCTAAAGCTATTGAATCATCCTCAACTTCGTAATCGACCGGATTTTGAATAGTATCCGCCACAATTTTTCAATGCTTTGAACCTCGTAACATTCATTATTTTCACCAGGATAATCTAGCAAGTGATTCGCATCTATTTTGTGCTGATAATGTATACCCGAAATCAAGTTGTCAAGCTCACGAATGTCTTCTCTAGAATTTACATCGTTTAAATCACTTGAGCCGGTTGGATTCGCTGGACGAATTTTACAGTGTTAAAAGCAAGTTGCTATGGCCTCTTATTGCACATTTCTCCAAGCTGAGATGGCCAAATTGATAGCATCTAAAATATTAATCTTTTCTGGAGAAGAAATATCCAACTCATAACCTTCCAAAATCTTACGGTAAAACCTTTTACGGTACTACATTTTAAAGGCTCTAATTATCCCAGCATCACATAGTTGAATTTTTGAAGTCATATTTGGCTGTAGAAAAAATAACTCAATGTTTTGCAACCCTTGGATATTATTTGAATGGGCTGGACAATTATCCACTACCAAGAGAATTTTTCGACCATGCATTTGTTCATCCAGCCAACGAACATATAATTCAAAAAGCAACCCAGTCATCCATTCTCTTTTGTTGGCACGGTATTCACAGTCTAGGCTATTCATGTTGACATTCTTAAAACAATGTGGCTTTGCATACTTTTTTTCGAGCCAGCCTCATTGCAACAAGTAACAATTGTAGGTCTTTTTTTCGAGCCTACCTTCAAGTTGTTTTGTTGCAAGTGAATGGTCAGTTTGTAACCTGTAAAACAAACCAGTTTTATCCATATTAAAAACATCTTTCATAGGAAATTGATCAATTTTTTCCCTTATAGACTCCAATTTCTTCTCCATGTCAAGTGTGTCGACTGAGCCACTTTCTCCGAAACGGCGATATGATTTGATACCATGCCTTAACTTGAATTTCTCAAGCCAGCTTTGTGAAAGTTTATGATCTGAAGAATCCTGTGGATACAAAAGCTTCAGCGCCTCAGCCGCTTTCTCTATGATTAGCTCCGAAACGGTCTTGATGTTGGAGAAACCATTCATAAACAACTTTCTCCATGTCTGGGGTACTTGGCTAGTTTGTGACTCTTGGAAGATCCACCTTTGTCAAAGTCAGCTGATAGGAACTTTGATGATCGCCTGAGAGTGTTTGATATTGTTCCTTGACTAACTTTGAAATCGAAAGTTTTGTCAACCCACTGCACAAAATCTTGTTTAGTGCATCCTTGGTGATCTCTCTTATACTCGTATAACAGTTTTTATTGTTGACTGATCATGGTTGATTTTTGAACTCCTTTTAGTTCATGAGCCATAGTTGATGTGATTTTAAAGATTTTCAATGGACATTTTATAGTGATCAATTTCTAACCATGTTTAATGTACATGGAGAAGAAGTGTGTCTTGAAACTTGTTTTTGTAATTTATTTTTTGGTACCATGAACTAACTTTTTACTTATACAAAAACAATGAACTTGACAAATTCAATTAATTTATGAATGTACATTGGACTTGAAAATTTAAAGGTCATAAATAAAACCTCTATAAATTAATAAATTATTAATTTATTGATATAATAATATCTCGCTAAATTAATAAAATATCTCGGTCCCAACATTATTAATTTATAAAGGTTTTACTATACATGGTCGCTCGATTATGCATGACGGACGAAATTTTATTTTCTTTACTATAAATATATAGCCAAGTGGTAAGCGGCTTGGTATCACTTAATCAAGGTTCTCTTTTCAAATCTTGTGAATGTAAAACAGTTTCATTGGGATACTCACCCACCATAGCCAGATGCGCGACTCGGATTGAATATGAATGTAATCAAAACAAAGCTCCCGAGAACTAGATAGACAATAAAAAAATATGTATGATGTTTAATCAGAATAATTTTATTCACTACAGGGCACATTAATAAATATTTAATTTCACAAGTATCACAACTTACTTCATATATATATAAACTCTATTTTTCACAAAAGAAAAGAAATAAGAGTGTTATCAGAGCGCGAAAATAACACCTCAGGAGGGTTTGCGATTTCTTCACGCCGTCGGATTTCTGCCGTCTCGTTCTTCTCGCCGGCCACCATGGCCATGAGGCAACCTTTTGGTGAATCGAACCCTTCATGTGATTTCGTGATAGCTAATCTTTTCAGTAGAGACAGCTTTCTAAAAGTGCAATCTACTATTTCATCTTCGACAAACCTAATTCTATCAAGAAGTCTCCCACTATGGCGATTTCTTCTAATAAATCTCAAGCTGACTTTACGATTGTTGGTCTCTTCAACAAGGATTCCTTTCTTAAGACTGCGCAACAACCTTCTAAGATGAAAAAATCACCCATTGAAAACCCTAACTCAAACAAAAAAAGCCCTATCTTATACGCCTATCTTGAACCAAGATGATTTTTCTTCAACACCACCGGGAAAGTAATCGGTTACAGTTTCTGACGCTGGTAATAGATATAAAGCTATCAAAGTGCCGACAGAATTTTACATGGACTCATGCAAAAATTTCATGATCGAACGACTTACTTTAGCCAAGGGGGATAAGCCATAGACACATGCTAATCTAAAGCTGAAATTAAATTCGATATGGGACCGTAAGATAGATTGGAAGCTCATCCCCCTTGGAAAGGGCTTTTTTCACGTCATTATGCCTTTGGCGGAGGCGGTGCAGAAGATTTGGTCAACTGGAAGTCTAAACCTAAAACTTGGAATTATGAGATTCTCGGTTTGGAAACTTGGTTTTGATCCAACGACACATAAATAAACATCTTCGCAGGTTTTAATTAAGCTTCATAATCTACCATAGGAATTCTGGGACCGCAGACTATTAACTAGTATAGCGCAAAGAATTGGAGTCCCGATTAGATTCGATCGTAAAACTATTAAGGGAGAATTTGGACATTATGCTTGAATTATCGTTGATTTTGATCTCTCAAAACCGTTGATGGATCAAGTTAGGGTGGACACTGAAAGAAATTTATTTTGGGTTACTATTGAGTATGAGACATCCTAGCTATATGTGCTACATACCAATCGATTGGGGATAGTTCTGCTATGTGCAAACATAATCAGCCTCAAGGGGAACCTTTAGAGCAGTCAAAGGTTACTGAACCAGATCCTAAGCCATTGAATAACACCAATACATGGCATACGAAAAATAGGAGATCGCAAAGTCCCGTAAAAAAGGTAACCTATGCAATTTTGGAAGCTGTTGTGTAGACGGTGAATCTGAATCAAAAGAAAGGAAAATAGATTATCTATTGGGCCGACCAATGTTAGGAAAAGATAGCGAGGCAAAAAATATTGATACTGTTGCGCTTGCACTAGCTTTAACCAAAACTGATAACATCACCATTCACAAGCCTGTTTGTGTAGAGAATTCTCAAAATGAGGTGAATCAGGAGGATTCAGTTTCTCAGCATATTGCTACGAAAATTGTAACTCAACAACACGCTTACGCTCCGTCAATTACTGAAAATTTGCAAATTATGATCCATATGGCAACTACTAATGACGTAGAGATTTTGGGTGACCAGACGATATCAGATATGGGAACCCAAACTCCTACGAGGTCTAATAAAAAAAGAAAGGGGGTACAACTCCCTCGGTTCAGGCAACACCTAGCACTCAAGGGAAAAGAGTGCCGAAAACCAACTCAAAGCGATGATCAATACACTCTATTGGAATTGTAGGGGTATTGGTAATAAAGATACCCAATGGGTCCTTCGTGATTTGGTTAAGGACTGTAACCCTCAATTTCTTTGCTTAGCTGAGCCGATGGTGTCTTTTGATGATATCAATTCTATGTTTTGGTGAGGTATTGGTTTTTATTTAGTTGCTATGAATAAAACACCGACGCCTTCCATTTGGCTATTGCAAGATGATAATTTTAATAGTCAAATTGCTATTGACTTCATCTTTGATCAGGTCATTCTTTCCATTACTCATTTTTTGATTCAACTCATTATGTGGCTTGTATTTGTGCTAGTAATTTGTATGGTTTACGGCATAATCTTTATGCTGATATCCTTCATTTAAAGCATACTTATCCTAGCAATTGGTTATTGTTAGGTGATTTTAATGCGGTTAGGAGTAGCCACGAGAGACGAGGAAACTTGCCTTTGAATTGCTCATGCAGAGATATTTAGGAATTTATCGATGGTGGGGAATTGGATGAAATTATTACTTATGGGCGTTTTTTACATGGAATAATAGGGGTAGGGGATCTAATATTGTATTGATAGGGCCCTTGGTTCGGTGCAAGTTTTTTCTTTTTGGGGGAAATCGGTTTGTAATGTTCTGCCTAGGTTTCGTTCGGATCACCATCCTTTGTTGGTGAGTTGTTCTATGGGAGATAAGAGGGTGTCTAGATTTCATTTTCAATCCATGTGGTTGGATCATTCGAACCTAAGGGAGGTGATTCCTAATCACTAGAATGGAACTTTTCCTTCCTTACCTCCCTGTCAGCTATTACAACTGAAGCTTAAAGCTTTAAGGCCTATTTTATGAAGGTGGAACTGGGAAGTTTTTGGTCACTTGGACACTAATATTGCTAATAGTAGGGCTGAATTGTCCTGCATTCAATTGATTATCTCTAATGGGGGAATTGCTGATGACCTACATAAAGAGGAACTATAAGCTTAGGCTATGCTTGATGCTAATCTTAGGCAAAAAGAAACGTATTGGCGTGAAAGGAGCAGGGCTACATGGCTTAAGCTGGGCAATAGAAATTCTGATTTTTTTTCCATCGGGTAGCGAATGTGAAAAAATCTCGCACAATGATTCAGGCTATGAACGTCAACGGTATCCGTACCATGGACCAATCAGCAATTGCCAATCATATGGTTAGCTTTTATTCGGATCTCTTCTCTGATAATGGTACCAATGCATTTAATTTTGATATTATCGATTAGATTATTACTCATATGGTTTCGGTAGTTGAAAATGACACCCTAACTCATCTCCTTGATCAGTTGGAGATAAAAACTTGTGTATTTACAATGGATAGGGATAATTCATAGGGACCGTATGGATTCACGAGGAGATTTTATCAATGCTTTTAGGATATCATTGGACCTTATGTTTGCAGAATGGTCAACTGGTTCTTTATTAATAGGATATTCCCCATGGTTTGAATTCAAATATTATGGTACTTATTCCCAAGAAAGAGGGTGCGGTTAACATCGAGGACTTTTGTCCTATTGTTATGAGTAATTTTGCCTTCAAGATTATCTCTAAGATCATCACAGTTAGATTATCTACCATTGTACAGAGAATTATTTCACTAAACCAATTTGGTTTTCTTAAAAATAGAAGCATCCACCAATGCATTGCAATTGCCTCTGAGGGAGTTAATATGTTGAGTAAAAAATGTTATGGCAGTAAGCTGGTCCTAAAAATTAACATAAGAAAGGCTTCTGACACTATTAGTTGGCCTTTACTATTGAGAGTTTTGGATTCTTTCGGGTTTTTTTGCTCAATTCTCTAGGTGGATCGGAAGTATCCTTGGATCTTCTCAAATATACATTATGATCTTAGCTAGTATGCAAGGATATTTTTCTTATTCGAGAGGTGTCAGGCAGGGAGACCCTCTCTCACCCATTCTTTTCGGGATCGCGAAGGACTTTTTCAGTAAATATCTCTCTAACATGGTGATCCATGGAGATATTCTGCCTATGGGTTACACGCAAGGGGTAACGCTTCCCTCTCAGATGATATTCTTATTTTTTATAGAGCTTCGATAAAAAATATAAGGAATATTCAAAACGCTCTCAACCTATAGGAGTCTATCGAGACAAGTGGTCACTTGGGGAAAATCTAAAATTTTATATGGGATTTGGTCCCTAACAATAGAAGAGTTGAGATTGCTAACTTAACGGGTGTTCGTATAGGCTGTCTCCCAATTAAATATCTTGGTGTTCCTCTTTTTTGAGGTAAGCCAAAATCTTGCCACTTACAACTAACTCTGGATGTTGCGCTTGCTAAATTTTCAAAATGGAAAGGAAATGCCCTTTTGATGGCAGGTAGACTAACACTAGTTAACTCAGCCATCACGGGGGCTTTGATTCACTCATTTATTATGTATAACTGGCCCATTATATTGATTAACAAACTGAATAAGGCTACCCGTACTTTCGTGTGGACTGGTAGCATTGATGATAAGAAATTGGTGACGGCTCCTTGGTCTATATGTACTCAAAAAATTCAGCATGGAGGTATTGGATTGAAAAATTTCTATATCATGAATGATGCTCTTCTTGGCAAAATGGTGTGGGGTATCATATGTGAACATTCGTTATGTTTTAATACTCTGCGGGCTAGATTTATTGGAAAATCTGGATTACCAAAAATGATGGGGTTTTTGTCGATTTAAAGCTCCATTAAATTGGTTTTTCATGCTCTTAAAGCCAATTCATACTAGGTTCCAGGAGTTAATTCTTTATTAAGCTTTTGGCACTCGGAATGGATTTTGTTACGGACCAAATTAGTTTAGATGAGATAACCATGCGACGTCGTTTTGCTAGAGTTTCTAACTTTTGGCTAGAAGAAAATTGGCATGATTTACCTCCTCTCCCTGTGCAAGTGCGAGATCAAATTACAGCTAATAAGTCGATTAGAGATGCTAATTGTTGCTTCTGGTGTCCGGGAAGTAGAGGTATTTTCAATGTAAGGCTTTTCTATCAATGGATGCAAGGTGAGCATCAATCGTCCCCCATTTATAAATTTATTTGGAATCGGTTCATTCCACCATCTCACTCCTTCATTTCCTGGAGAACGATTCGTGGATCTCTTCCCATGCATGGCAATTTGAGAAGGAGAGGAATGTTTTTGGGGGCTGCATTTTCACTCAGCAACTTTGGATGGGAATCACAAGAATGTTTCAAAGGGATATCGTATTTGTTGGGTTTGTGATGAATATCTTTGAATGGGCTGCCTCACAAAAATTTAGCACTCAAATTCAATGACTATGGGAAAGCGCTTGGGTCAATTTATGTTGGATCACTTGGCATAGTCACAATGAAAGCATTTTTTTATGGGAAACAACCGAATATACATTATTCTCTTCGTGCATTATGGAATCTTATGAGGGAATCTGATTTTTTGGGTGATGGTTTTACTGGTAATTTGGTGATTGAAAATAAAATTCTTCAGAATCTTGGGCTAGTTGCCCTTCACTCTAAAGCGCGGAGAATTATTAATGTCACAAGGGTTCCGCTGCCTAGAGGATGGATCAAGATCAATACCGATGCGTTTGTGGAGAGTAATACTAATGAGGCAGGTTGTGGGGGCGTGTTCCGAGATGATCGAGGGCGATTCATTGGCGGTTTAGCTATAGGCTTTTACACAAACTTGACTTTTCTATCTGAACTTAAGGCTGCCATAATGGCATTGAATGCAGCCTCTGATCGAGGTTGGAATAAAGTTTGGTTGGAAAGTGATTCGGAATATGTTGTTCAAATCGTGAAATCTCGCACTAGGAAAGTCATGTGGAACATTTACAGGGAATGGTTGACCTGTCTTAACAAATTGGAAAACATGCAGGTGATTTTTAGTCATATTATTAGAGAAGGGAATCAAGTCGCTGATGCCATTGCAAATTTTGGTCGTCAATCGAATCCCTTTTCTTGGTGGGATGCAGTACCTGATTTTTGTTTAAATGTTTATTTCACAATTTGAGTGGTCGAAGCCTGTTTTAGTTCAAATAATTGAACATTTTTATACTATGATTTTCTTTTTCCTTTTATAATAAAAGAGGGGTGGGTGTCTTGTAGGCAAGAGGGGGTGCCAACCTAGTTGGTACTTCCACCCCGAAATTTTCACCCGCTCCAACCTTTTAGCGTTTGGAGGGATACACTGTTCCTCTGGTGGGTTTTAAAAAAAATACTTCATATATATAAAATTTAAATTATTAGTTTTAATGTTAGAAATATCTCATGGCATATGTCTTAGCCTAATTATTAAGACGGAAGTTGTGAAATCTAAAAATTAATTTTAGATTCAAGTCACATCGAGGTGTGTGTGGTTTTCTTTGTATTTAATATAAGTGCAGCTACGTAAATTTTATTAAAAATATGTTTGAAATATCTCATAAATCTAAAAACCGTCTCTATATAAGTGGTGACAATTAACAGTTAATCTAATTGATTTTGTATTATCTAAGATCTGTTGGGAAACAAGGATTCGGAACACAAACAATCTGGATCAGGTTTGAAGTAAACAAAAGACCTAAGTCATTTTTCCAGACCTATATCCAAGACATCCAAAGTCCAATACAAGTAGAGATAACTACCTAAGCATAAATGGAAGCATCCGGTTAAAAGTTTGGAAAGGAAACAAACTTTGAACCACCAAAAACAGCACTTGGAAGAACTGCTTGCAAAAGCATTTGGAAGAAGACAGATCCGGTGATATTAAAGTCTGAAGACATCGGGAAGACTTTAATATTTCAGACAAAGGAAATGATTCAAAAATTCCATTCCCTCCATTCTTTTGGTCTCCAAGTCAAAAATCTTTTTCCCTAAAGCAAGACAAAAATGATAGCTAACACTTTTTAGAAAAAGGATAAAGGACTGACATCAGATAGAGAAAAAGGTAACAACCTTTTTCACCTAGACTAATAAGAAGGCGCGTGGAGCTCACACCAAAGAGCTACTAGTATAAAAGTTAGCGCATCACTAAAATACAAGGAAAATGATCACTAATAACTTTTCAGTCTCAATCCTAAGGATTCAAACGGGTCAAAATCTCTATCTAATGAATTGATCAACGGCTCTGGAAGCTCCACATCTTAGCCAATCAACGGTGAAGATTTAACTACAACTCACTAACCTACAATGGCTACATTTATGATCAAAGCCTATAATTGGGAAGCTTTACATATTAAGAAGGTGCTGACTGACTTGAGAAAGCAATTAACAAGAGAATTAGCTAAAACAATCAAAAAACACATCCCTCCAAGAATTAAATATTTCCAAATCAGTTGTAAGGATTCCTAACTGAGTTATAAACTTGAGGAAGTCCAAAACCAAAACCTTTAAGAAAATAAAGTGTAAAGATCTCCAACTTGGGTGAGTTATGAGATTGGGATATAGCTTAAAGTAGGTGCTTTGAGTAAGATCTCCTTGTAGTACTCATCTTAGGTTTGGGTAGAAATGTAAGTGGTATATCCTGCTAAAGACAAGAGGACTCAGCAAGGAGTTGGTGGTTATAGTGCTATATCCTACATCCGGAAGGGGGTACCATCCGGAGACAACTGTAAGGCTTGATTTCTGCCACTAGTGGAAAAGCTTAAACACTAGTGGAAAAGCTCAAACGAAGGAACCTTTCGGGACTGGACGTAGGCGGGGCTGAACTAGTATAAATCTCTTGTGTTAGAATTTTCTTTACTCTGCCTTTAATTTACTGCAATTTACATTATTTGTATCATTCAAAACATTCAAACACGCTACAAAAGACTTATTAAAAGTCTAAAATTTCTAAAAAAAGGTCATTCACCCCCCTCTGACCTTATTAACATAAGCACAGGGACCAACAAGTAGTATCAGAGCAAGTGCTAACACTAAAGATCTAACAATCTTGAGCTAAAGGTCAATATATTTTGATTCAAGAATCAAAATGAATTTCTAAAACTCATAGCTCCTTTCGGAGGGTATGTCTATTACCCAACCTCCACTCTACACCGATGAACACTACACATTTTGGAAAAATCGGATAAAGAATTTTATTCAAGCTCAAAGCATGATGGCATGGATGGGCATTAAAGATGGTCTATATGAGCCTACTCATGAGGTAGATGGTTTAACCACCCGCAAGCCCTCGAGCTTATGGGATGAGAATGATTATAAACGATTGCATGAAAACGTAAATGCTATTAAAATGCTTCATTATGCACTTAGTGCAGCTGAATTTAATAGGATATTCGGATGCAAAACTACAAAAGAGACATGGCAGAAGCTAGAAGTGGCCTATAAAGGAACAAACAAGGTCAAAGAAGCCAAAATTGATCTACTATAACAGAAGCTTAAATCCTTTAAGATGGAGCCCAAAGAATCTATCAACAGCATGAGTACTAGATACACCAATCTAGTAAATGAATTGTAGACACTAGGGAAGGAAATCTCAGAAGTTGATATGGTTAAGAAAATACTCCAGAGTCTCACCAAGGAATGAGACAGCAAGAAGACTACCATTGAGGAGACTCATGACTTAAACTTCTATAGTTATGATGAGCTCATTAGTAATCTCTTGACTCATGAATTATCCCTAAAGACATACAGCTAACAAGAAAGAAGGCTGGAAGAAAAGAAGACGACCATTGCTTTTAAGGCAGACTCTGCCCGATCAGCCTCTTTCAAATCAAAAAAGCAGCAAAAGAGTGAAAGTATAGTGAAGAAGATATGGCTATGCTAGCCAAGTAGTTTGACAAATTCCTAAAGAAAAAGGATATAAGGAGATCCAGAAGACTCGAGTCAAGAAGGCTTAAGGAAGGCACCTCAAGAAGGGATAAGCCAAAAAAGGCTCCGGAAGAAAAGAAAGATCCAGAGAAAGATGCTGCCTTCTTTGAATACGGGGAAAAGGGGCACTTCAGAACCAAATGCCCCAAGCTGAGAAAGGAAAAGAAATATAAGAAGAAAGCTATGGTGGCCATATGGAGCAATAGTAAAGAAAGAAGTAGTTCATTTTCAATAGAAGAATAGTCTGCTCACTGTGCATTTATGGCACTAACGGATCCAGAAGAAGAACAATCTAGAAGAAAGTCATCAGAGCAAGACAGTGAGCTAATTGAGGATTCAGAATCAGAATCAGCAAATACCGAGGTATGCCTTAGATCCACAGTAGATCAATACACTTGGTACATTGATAATGGATGCTCAAGGCACATGACAGGTGATGAGAAGGCCTTCATCACATTAACCCAGAAGAAGGGAGGCAAAGTAAGCTTTGGAGACAATAAAAAAGGATAAATCATTGGACATGGAACCATTGAATCTGAATTACAGATAGAAGATGTCTCACTGGTTTATGGACTAAAGTTCAATTTGCTAAGTGAAGCCCAACTCTGCGACAAAGGAAGAAAAGTCACCTTTGATTCCGGAGGCTGCTCAATCTATGATAGTAAGTCTAATCAACTCATTCTTTATGCACCTAGAGTAAACAATGTCTATTTTGTTAACATTAAAAATGAGAAAAAGAATATCTGCTTGGTGTCTAAAGAAGAAGAATCATGGATATGGCATCGGAGGTTGGGACATGTTCGCATGAACCTCCTTTCCAAATTAGCCAAAAAGGATTGGTTGTGGGTTTGCCTAAGATTACTTATTATAAGGATCATTTATGCACTGCATGTCAATTAGGTAAACAGCATAAGAAAAGTTTCCCTTCCATATCCTACATTCCTTCTAAGAGAATACTTGAGCTCTTGCATATTGTTCTCTTTGGTCCAATCAAACCACTGAGTTTAGGTAGAAGAGAGTACACCATGATCATTGTGAATGATTATTCTTGATATACCGGGGTTCTCTTGCTATCAAGCAAAGATGAAGCCTTTGACCAATTCTCAAAAACATTCATCTGGATAGAAGTAGAACAGTGCATAAGCATTGCACACACCCGGAGTGATAATGGTCGTGAGTTCAAAAATAAGCACTTTGCTGAATTTTGTGACTCCAAGAGGATTGAACACAATTTCTCTGCCCCTCATACTCCTCAACAAAATAGGGTAGTTGAGAGAAAAAATAGGACCATAGTTGAGATGGCTAGAACAATGCTAAATGAGAATTGTTTGCCAAAGTATTGGGGTGGGACCGTAAACACATCATGTTATATTTTTAATAGAGCTCTCATCAAAAAGACCTTAGAAAGACCCCCTATGAAATCTAGAAGGGAAGGAAATCCAAAATTGGGTATTTTAAAGCCTTTGAATGTAAATGCTACATCCTTAATGATAGAGAGCAACTAGGAAAAATTGATCCTAAATCTGATGAAGCGATTTTCCTGGGCTACTCAACACATAGCAAGGCTTATAGAGTCTTCAACAAACAAACCCAAATTGTGGTAGAGTCAATACATGTAGATTTCGATGAGACTAAACATGCAGGGGAAAGAAGTCCTACTCTGGAAGATCCTATTCCGGAAGCTGAAAATTCTGGAGAAAAGAGTGAAGCCAAAATTCCTGATTCTCTCCAAATCAAGAAGTACAAAGAATAAGATAAAGGAATATCTTTTAATCCAAAAGTGCAACAAGTTTATCTCAGCCCACATGAGATAGACTTCGATGAAGGTCAAGAAAGAGAAGTTGAAGCAGAAGTGGGAAAGCTCCAATCCAACATGAAGATCTACCAAAGGTAGTTCGGACTCGCAGAGATCATCCAGTTGAAGCTATTTTGGACAATGTCTAAAATCCAGTAGGAACCAGAGTTCAAATCAATTGGATGATGAGCCATGCTGCCTTTGTCTCTCTTATTGAGCCAAAGATGTTCCAAGATGCAAAAGGAGATGAAAGCTGGATGATGGCCATCCAATAAGAGCTAAATCACTTCACAAGAAATGATGTATGGGATCTAGTGGTACCTCCAAGAGGAAAGTCAATCATTGGCACAAAATAGGTGTTCTGGAATAAGCTAGATGAATCTGGAGTAGTGGTGAGAAACAAGGCAAGACTGGTTGCCCAAGGCTACAATCAACAGAAAGGGATTGATTTTGAAGAAATATTTGCCCTTGTAGCAAGATTGGAGGAAATCCAGATTCTATGTGCTTTTGCATCATTCATGGGATTCATCTTGTTCTAAATGGATGTCAAAAGTGCATTTCTCAGTTAAGTTATGCAGGAAGAAGTCTATGTTAAGCAGCCACCCGAATTTGAAGATTCAAAACATCCGGATCATGTCTATAAACTGAAGAAAGCCCTCTATGGATTGACGCAAGCACCAAGAGCTTGGTATGAGATACTCAGTAATTTTTTCATATCCAAAGGGCATATCCCGGGGAAAGTAGATACAACTCTTTTCATCAAGAAAAAGAAGGATGATATCATTCTAGTCCAAATATATGTGGATGACATCATTTTGGGGGCAATAGATGAGAAGATGTGTCAAGAATTCAGCTCTCAAATGTAGAAGGAGTTTGAGATGTCCATGATGGGAGAACTTAATTTCTTCCTAGGGTTGCAGATCAATCAAAATTCGGATGGAATTTTCATCAACCAATCCAAATATACCAAGGAGATTCTCAAGAAGTTTGAAATGGACAAAAGCAAGCCAATGTCCACTCTAATGAGTTCAGATATAGTCTTATCCAAGGATTCTAAAGGAGAAGATGTTGATCAGAAGCTATAAAGAGGAATGATTGGATCACTTATATACTTGACTGATAGCAGGCCTGACATACACTATGCAGTCTGCTATTGTACAAGGTATCGATCTAATCCTAAGAATTCACATCTCAAGGCAATAAAGAGGATCCTTAGACATCTTCTAGGAACCACTGAAGTTGGGTTATGGTATCCTAGTAATAGAGATTTCACACTTCAAGGATTTACTAATGCAGCCTATGGCAGAGACACTCTTGAAAGAAAGAGTACATCTGGAGGTTACCATTTCCTTGGAGATTTCCTTGTATCATGGTACAGCAAGAAGCAAACTTCAGTTGCTTTATCAACCACAGAAGCATCATATATGGCAGCTAGAAGTTGTGTAGCTCAACTCCTTTGGATCAAGCAACAACTAGAAGACTATGAAGTCCAATCCGGATGTGTGGATGTAATGTGTGATAACAAAAGTGCCATTGATGTGTCACAGAATCCAATACTTCATAGCAGGATGAAACATGTTAATATAAGGCATCACTTCATCCAGAATCATGTGATAAAAAAAGGATGTTGCATTGGTGTACATTCCAACCAATGAATAAAGAGTAGATATCTTTACTAAGCCATTGACTAAAGATCAATTTGTTAAGCTAAGGGAGTCAATTGGGATGTATAATCTGATTTGAAGGAAATCCAGAAGATAGTCCAGAGTTACTTTGGATCCTCTACAAAATAAGGAATCCGAAAGAGAAGAAGAATTGAAGAAAGCCCAACTCTGGAAGGAATATTGCCATATTAGTAGGCAGAAAGGACACATGGCAGTAAAGGCACTGAAAAGTAACTGTTACTTTTTGAATTTCAAACGTCTATTAGGAGTTACATGTGCGGTAAATTCAACAGCTTGAATTTATAATAAACTGTCCCCATTCTCTGGCTAAACAGAATTTACCTCTCTCCTAAAACTTGTCTGCCATGTCATCAATCCAGCAAAATTAACGGCGTCTGGATTACCAAAATACCCTCATTTTGAAAATCCTATAAATACTACCCCAAAATCCTTGTCTTCTTCACGCGAGCAACATTCTCCACCCCTAATTATTTTTAACCTCTCAAATGGCTGCTAGCATGACCAACAAAGGAATTTAAATGCTTCCTACCAGAAATGTCTTTATAGAGTTCGATCTTAAAGATGCAGATTTCAAACCCCTAAAACTCAAAACAAATAACTGTGTTATTCCTACAGATTTCTTGGGCGATAATTTTCTGTTTTGGACATACCCATACTCTAAACTGATTGATGATCAATATCTGATTTATTTCCTCAAAATCAACTATCCAATATATTCGGATCTAGTGAGAGAATTCTACGATAATCTCAGAGCCCACTCTTTTGATGACGCTTTGAGAACTAAGGTTCAAGGAAAAATCATAACCATCACTCCTGAATATTTTCAAAAATATCTAAATATGAAGAATGATGATGTTCAACTGAGAAGCGATGGAGATGAACAACTTGTGAAGTACGAACCCAAAATATGGCTGCATTCGAACTATTGTGGGGACAAATTCTCCACCTACTTTTTAGAGGTACCAAGATTCCTCCATCATGCTCTCGCTAAACTGGTACTGATCCGAAAGGGATCTCTCACTACAGTGTCATCCTTCCAGCACTGTGTACTACGGCACTGGGTGGAAAGTAGGGTTGTGAACATCCGGTGCTTATCATCCATTATCTAAGGTAAAATAAAAATTCTTATAGTGCCCTGATCACTAGGATCCTCCTCGCAAATGAATTCAATCTGACTGGATTCTAATCTATCAATGGAAAGGAAATCCTGGAGAAAAACTTTAGAAAATTGAGCTTTGGAGAGAAGTGGAATGAGGAGAAGGAGAAGAAACTAAGAGATGAGAAAAGGAGCAAGACCCAGAAGGCAGTTGATCCTGTTGAAGAGGCTTTAGTACCAAAAAGGGCTAGAACCACCAAGTCTAGAGCACAACCGAATCTTTCAATAGTTCTGGAAGAAAAAATTAATGAAGATGCTCAAACCATCAGCCAGTTGTGAAAGAAGAGCCCGAAGAAGCAAAAGCCAATGGGGAGATTAATCAAGGCTGCTGATAAAAAGAGGAAATTGAAAAAGTTCTAGAAAATGTGGTAGATGATGAGGAGACAGGAGATGAAGCTCCAGTGCCCAGGAAGCAATTCACCCGGAAGGGGTGTACCTTTAATGAGGTAGTTAAAGCCCAAAAGGCATAGAAAAAGAAAGCAAAGAAGCCTGTGCGCATTGTGATTGATGTAGTAGCGACCAAAAGGGCAGAAGCAGAAGAATTGGCTAAGGCCAGAATAACTAAATGGAAACATGTGCCCAGATCCACTGAGGAAGTTCATCCGAATGATATTCAGTACGATGTAATGAAGGTGGCGATGAGGGACAATGATAGAATCAACAAGCAGACATAGAAGGTCCCGGAGGATCTTCCGCAGCTAAAAATATTCTCATTGATCATATGGATATGGCAACCATCGCCCGATTTCTGAAAGCTAATAATTTTTGATTTATGTCTAGATCCGGATCGCTTCCAAAAATCTGTTAAATGTGGAAGCTGCAATCTCAAAGGAAATAAGTCATATAAAGGCAACTAGAGATGGCATTGAGGGCATTAACAATGCACCCGGGGGAGAAATTAAAATTCCTAAAAAGGCATCAGAAGGGGAGATTGAGGACACTGCCAATCTTCCAGGGGTTGAGGTGGAAGTTAATGAAGAAAGAAGAGAGGAAGCAACCAATCTAGATCAAGCACAACTCAATGAGGTAATTCTGGATACTATTTCATTTGATGTTAATTCTAATTCCTCCTCTGTTGATGTTGAAATAGCAGTTAATAATATGGATAACTTAGATACACAAACTCCAAGTGTATTTAACAAATAAGAGTCCAATCTGGAAGACACCATTTCGTAGGATAGACACAGTCTAAGACCCAACAAAAACACTCCTAGAGTTGACTCAAGGGGCAAGGCTAGTCTGGAGAAACGGTTAGAAGAGGAAAAGTAAGAAGAAGAAGAGGAATCCTTCAAAGAACAAACATCCGGATCTAAGGACATTGAAAGCAACTCCGGATCAAAAACTCCACCTGCAAGACTAATGAAAATACTGACTTCAAGTGTAAATCCAACTAGAGTCAACAAGATTGCAACCGCTTTAAAAATCCTGTAAGAAGCTACTCATGAGGAGCAAGAGGAAAGCAATGTAAAACAGAGTCTCTGGAACATCTGCAAGCACCTAAAATCCATGAAAAAGGTACTAATTGAACAATTCTCCTCTCCGGATCTGAAAATGAAATTGGAGAAATAAAGGGATTTCGCAAGGATCTAATAATAATTAACTCCAGCATTCACAACATCCGCCGGGATTTGGGCAAAGATATTGAAAAATTGTAGTCCGAACTGCCAAGTCTGTCTATCTTTGGATCCTCTTCCTCCGCATCAATCCCAGAAAGCCAACTTCTTCCAGTCATCCAAGACCTAGTCCAACACATTGGGGACACAGGATTCTTTGGACATAAAGGTATCACTACCCTTCTCAAAGCACTCTTTCCATATTTTCATAAGAATGAGAGGGAATATGTGCTAAAGATGCATCCTTACATCACCGGATCTTATGCCCAACTCCGGAACCTCTTCCGCCCTCTACATCTATCTCCGACAACGATAGATCACATCCCAGAGTAGAGAAGGCAAGGCAACTTAAACTACTCCATCTACTTAAAAGCCTAGCAAGAAAAGTGGGACGAAAAGACATATATGGTGATCAATCCCCCTGCTAGAAACAAAAAGGGGGCGAAGGTACAAAGAAGGAGAAAGGCAATGAAAAGAAAGGAGGGGCATCCGGAAGGAATTAGACTAGCTATATAATATCTTGTAAAAACTTTGTAATAGTTAGATTCACTTATATATTTATGTAATCTATAATTTAAAAACTTCATTGATGTTAACTATTGTTAACAGCAGAAGTATTTAGTGGATATCTAATTTCTAAAAAAATTGCTTCCAAAGTACAATATGCTATTATACTATAAAAATATTAGAAGCCAGAATTGAAAATTGTTGGGGGACTTTAGGGATGCTAGAGTTATGGGGGAGTAAAAATTGTAAATGGCTCAGTATCAAGAATCATACTTAGTTCACAAAAACTCCTTTCCTTATGCTTAGATATCTTAGGTTTTTATTTCCATCAAATGGGGGAGATTGTTGGGAAATAAGGATCCGAAACACAAATAATCAGGATCAGGTTTGAAGTAAACAAAACACCTAATTATAAAAAAGACCTAAGTCATTTATCTGGACTTATATCCAAGACTTCCAAAGTCCAAGACAAGTGAAGAAAACTACCTAAGCATAAATGGAAGCATCCGGTTAAAAGTGTAGAAAGGAAACAAACTTTGAACCACCCAAAACAGCACCCGAAAGAAGATAGATACGGTGATATTAAAGTCTGAAGACATCCAGAAGACTTTAATATTTCAGACAAAGGGAATGATTCAAAAATTCCATTCCCTCCATTCTTTTGGTCTCCACGTCAAAGATCTTTTTCCCTAAAGCAAGACAAAAATGACAGCTAGCACTTTTCAGAAAAAGGTAAAAGGACTGACACCAAAACACAGAAAAAGGTAACAACCTTTTTCACGTAGACCAATAAGAAGGCTCGTGGAGCTCACACCAAAAAGCTATTGGTATAAAAGTTGGTGTATCACTAAAATACAAGGAAAACGATCGCTGACAACTTTTCAGCCTCAATCCTAAGGATTCAAATAGGCCAAAATCTCTATCTAACGGATTGACCAATGGCTCCGAAAGCTCCATATCTTACCTGATCGACGGTGAAGATTTAACTACAGCTCACCAACCCACAACAGCTACATTTATGATCAAAGCCTATAAAAGGGAAGCTTCACATGTTGAGAATGTTCTGGTTGACTTGAGAAAGCAATTAACAAGAGAATTAGCTAAAGCAATCAGAAAACACATCCCTCCAAGAATCAAATATTTCCAAATCAGTTGTAAGAATTCCCAAGTGAGTTATAAACTTTAGGAAGTCCAAAACCAAAACCTTTGAGAAAACAAAGTGTAAAGATCTCCAACTTGGGTGAGTTGTGAGATTGGGATACAGCTTAAAGTAGGTGCTTTGAGTGGGATCTCCATGTAGGACTCAGCTTAGGTTTGGGTAGAAATCTAAGTGGTATATCCAACTAAAGACAAGAGGACTCAGCTAGGAGTTGGTGCGTCTGGTGGTATATCCTACAACCGGAAGGGGGTACCATCCGAAGACAACTGAAAGTCTTGATTTCTGCCAGTTGGAAAGAAATCACACTAGTGGAAAAGCTCAAAGGAAGGAACCTTTGGGGACTGGACGTAGGCGGGGCCGAACCAGTATAAATCTCTTGTTTTTGAATTTTCTTTACTCTGCCTTTAATTTACTGTAATTTACATTATTTGCATCATCCGGAGCCAAAACATCTCGAATATTCAAACACGTTATACAAGACTTATTAAAAGTCTAATATTTTCGCGAAAAAGGTCATTCAACCCCCTCTCTGACCTTACTAACATAAGCACATGGACCAAAAAGATCCACATTTTCTATATGTTCACTCATGTATTCAAACCTAACATTGTCATGGGGCATGGGAAATTTTTTTTACCAAATGGGGTCTGCGGTTTTAAAACATTTGCAAAAGATGATTCTTAATATTAACTTATATTATGATAATAGGTAATCTTACTCATTTTTATCCGAAATTCTATGAATTAACTAATAAAATGTAGTACACATCAGTGATAATTTTTGAAATTTTTAATTTTGCAAATATTTATTTTAATTAAAATATGACCAAAAACTTTAAAAAATTATAAAAAATGAAATAATTTCGAATGTTACTCGAATTGTGATGTATAATTTTTAAATAATGAGGTTAAATTATGAGAAAGTTGAATTGATTAAAATATTTTTTATAACCACACTATATTTTTAAAAAAAAATTTAATTCTCTTTTTGTCAACTTTTTTAAACCTTGATAAGTGGAAAATATACAAGTTAAATTAGAGATAAAATGGGTTTGAAATCATTTAATTTGGATTTAAAATGAAGTAAAATGGCCAAATAACGTTTTTGCAAGCAGCAAGCAGAATGATTGCCCCAAAGGCAGAAAGCAAGCAGAATGATTGCCCTGAACAAGCAGAATGCAAGAAGAATGGTCGCTCCAAACTAAAATGTGTTTTTGTTGGATAAAAGAATCAACACCGACCATAAAAATGATAAAAGGAACATGAAATATGAAAATGAGAGCTGATGTGGTGATTAAAAAGACGCCACCTACCTACTAATTAGAAAAGAAAAATATATATGAGGTGGTATTTTATTAGTAGAAAAGTGACCCATAACATCAACTTAGAAGCTAAATATGACAAGTGGTAATGCAAATTCCACTAACTAAGATGAGCCACCATGAAGACATGCGAGTGGAGCCATTTTATGAATACACCCCAAATATCTTATATTTGTTTAATTATATAATTAGATATTTTTGTTCACAAGTTTACCCTTCTTCACCCATTATAAATAGGGGATGCAAAACCGCTGTCCTCAAATTGGTGTCTCCTTCCATGTCCCTCGTTCAAATATTAACACGTGTGTCTGTTTTTATTATTATTTTATTCTTTTTCAGTTTATCTCTCCTATAAATATAACACATGTTAAATGATGAATGAAATGACATGGAAGGGGAAACAAATTTGGGGACAGTAGATTTGAATCCATAAATAGGATATGTACTTGGGTGAAAGGTTTATCAAATGTTTTATACTTTGATCCACCACTTGGTGGTGTAAAACTCTTTCTCTTTATAATATATGTATATAATTAGTATTTCTTTTTATGTTTTTGTTCATGAAGTATGAGTAGATATTAGAGGAATCTCGGTAAGCAAGCAAAACACAAGTAAGTTTACTTTCTTTCCATTTATTTAAGCATTAAAACTAATTGTTGGTTGTTAAATGACATGCTTAATCCTTATGATTTGGCCACATCGTATTTAGTAGTTATAATGAGACTAATCAGAGATTTACACTATGGAACAACCATTTAACACATGTATGCATGAAACAGATCAAGCAATTGTTGCATGTTAAGGGTTTTTATCATTAATTTGGTGAAATGCTTGCTTTACTAAATACATGGAACTGAATCTAGTAAATAAGCTAGGTAATTTTCCATAGAATCCAAGTGAGGATGATCAATTAAGCTTGGTGAAGTTAGAAGTAAGATGCCTTAAACATATGTTCTTAATATTACTCAAATTAAATGGAAGAATGTGTACTAAAACTATTTATGCTTGCTTGACTTGAGATTGTGCCCTTAATATTGTAAGTTGCAGTAACCATTTTGATTGCCCCATTTGATTTTGCTTTCTCATAATTTGCACCCGACTGTTGAAAGAAACCTTAGACTATCTGTTTACTATTAATTAAGATCATTTACTTTTATTCCATGTAGAAATGACACTTGGACTCACCATATGCTATAGATTGACCTAGTATACTTGCTAGTGTTAGTTTTGGGGACAAGACAAACCACAAACCCCCATTTGTAAAAAAAATTCTCAGATGCTATTTTACAAATGAGTGAAACCACATGATACTTATTAAAAGTTTGCTCTAATGTTTTCAGTGAAATCATATAAATTCTTATTAACAAAAAATCTTCGTAAAGTTGGGACAAAAATCACTATGTAAGAAACCTTTTTTCTTGAGGTTACATGTATATAGACCCACGATGTTTGTATAAGGAGCTTTTACATAAATAATCAAAAAAATATAAAAATATTTGAGCCAAAAGTTTTACCAATATCAAAATTGGAAGGAAAAGGAGAAAAATATTACAAAATTGCAGTGCTATCAAAAGAAATTCCAAACAACATGGGCACACCCTTCTCACATGCGTTGTTCATTGATTTTTTAATTTTTTTTACTTTATTTTACATTTATCTCTCAAACCGTTCATTTTTTCGCCATGTCGCTTCAGAATTTTTTGTTCATCTCTTTTTTATCTTTGAAATGACATCCACTGTTATATATTTTTTCTAATTTTTTTTAAACTGTCCCATATCCAATAGATATCCAATAGTTCTATAGAAATTCGTAAATGTGGAAGTACTTTGATTCAAAATATTAGATGAATTTTTTTATAGACCAGAACTTTAAAATATATTTGTAAATGTAGAAGAACTTTGATTCAAAATATTAGGATAATTATACTGACATTTGGACTGAATATTGCCTTCTGAAAAAAGGTTTTGTTGTTGTAACCATTTTATCCTAATTAAAGAAGTTTTTGGACTAGATCATAGTTGCCTCAGGCGCAAGGCGCTCGAGGCTCAAGGGATAGTTCCTCAAGGAGGGTCAGGCGAGGGGAGGTTCATCAAGCATGCACCTTGTGCGCGTCGGGCACGCCTTTGTGTGCATCAGATGCGCCTTTTGCAACTTAACGCGCCTTAATGCAAATATGAAGGTTTCTTTTTTGTAGCAACCAATATTTATTGCACTTTTTTCTATATGGGGCTTAAGTCCCTCAGGCGCGCACCTTGCCTTGCGCCTCGGTGCGCCTGGCCCTCTGGCACCTCAGTGCGCCTTGCTCCCGTAAAAGCTATGGACTATATGATGACTTCTGATATTGTATGTATCCATCAGACACCAAATAGATTACCAATAGACATTTGATAGAAATCCAATAGACATCCGATATAAATCCATTATATAATTGATTAAACATCCAAAATACAACAACAAAAACATTACCCCAATGCCTAACAAGGCTCCCGCACAAGTAGGGTAAGGGAAGTTGGGTGTATGCAACCTTACTTCTGTAATTACAAAGAAGTTGTTTTCAATCGACCCTGAAGTGGAGTTGCAACGCTATACATGACTTCATAATAAAAGTAGCACAAACAATTTAATGAATCATTTTGCTTTAGTCCATTTTGCTTTAATGAAACATCCAGAATAATCTAACCAAATACTAAAGACAACCAACAGTTACCCAATAGACAACCAATGTATATCACTTTTTCCATCAAAAAAAGAAACAGTAACTAAAAAGGATCAATATTCAATATACAAAATATCATACAACAATCTATTAGAAATCTATTGAAACGCCAATTGAAACACAAAAGTCAATTACACAAACTTGTACAAATGTCTAATATCAACTTCAAACAAGTGACAGCTGAAATTCAAAATATATGTGTACATATGTCTATTATCAATTTCAAAATAGATTTTCTATAAGAATTCTAGTAGATATCTGATAGATGTCTAATAGATGTTTGATAGATGTTTAATAGATGTGCAATTGATACTCCAAAAATTTCTTTTGAGCTAAACTGATGATGTTAACCGCTGCCTGAAAAGCCTATTTTAGAACACCAACAACTAGTGTTATTGCTAGTGACACAAACATTGTTGCAAAAAAATTGAACCCTACCACATATCAGCAAAAATGAATGAATTGAATATCAAGTTGTTGGTTTCTAAGATTCAAGCCTAATTGAAAAAGTGGCAACTAATTCACTATAGGAATAAATACTAAAATAGATAGCGAATCTTTGCTATCTATCACCAAAAGTATTTGTGCTATAATTGAATGTCATATCATATATGCTGAGACCCAAATAATATTGTGGCATTCTTCCATTTAAGTCAGAAGCATACCATTGACAAGCACTAATTAAGGGATTCTTCGCTTAAAACCAAAATTAAACTAGAGTTCAATAATATCCTATAGATATCCAATATATGTCCAATAGATGTCCATTAGATATTCAATAGATGTATAAGGTTAACATGACTATAATTTAGGTCACTAATAAACAACAATCTCATCCTTAATTTGGAATACAAGCACACATTTCAACATCAAAATTGCTTGCTCCACCAGCAGCCTAATTAAATTAGCCATTGATATTAAAATAACTACCTTGGCATTTTATCAAACACATGGCATGCACTTCAATTTAACAAAAGATAAAACCTACCAACAAACCTAATGAACTTGCAGATAATTAGAGATTCAAAGATAACAGCAAAAGGTAATGATTCTCATTTCGTCTAATCAATTTGAAATCAGTAAACATAGGCAATCAAATTCCAGAATAATTTTTTTATCAAATCCAAAATTAAAGAATTCTTAAGAACAAAGTCTCTCACGCAACTTACCGGATGAGACGTCACAATGAATTGGAAAATCGTGGAATCGAATCATCGTAAAGGTTTTTGTAGCTGTGGGATATGAAAGAAGGAAAGATACAGAGAAGAGATGGGAGGGAACAACCCACCAATGGAGAATTGATTTTAGTGATCGAATCACATGCTAGGACACTTAAATAGAGCGTATAGATGTAGATAATTAGGTAATGTAATTTTTAAATGAGAAATATTTAGATGGATGGTGGAAATGTAAATATTTTAGAAATAGTGAATCATCTTGACAAATTCCCTTTTTGTAACATCTAGTCACATCTACCCATTCATAGGGAGGGTTGGGTCGGGCCTCGGGCTGAGCTCGGGCCCAGTTTAAGAAGCCATTCCAAACCCGGTCCAAAGTCTCTAAATAATTATTCTTTCAAATTTTTGGTAAACTATAAATAATAAAAATGATAAATTTTACACATATATATTTAAATTCTACGTATAATAAATTACATTTTTTTACTTGAATAATTTAATAAATAAAAAGAGATATTATAAAAGTTCAATAAATTAGAGCTTAAAATCCAAACAATTATTATTTATAGTATATAAATATATAATAAATAGAGTCATTATTCGACCGACTCGAAATAGGCTTGAGTTTTTATTTAAAAATCAAGTCTTACCTATAAAAACTTCATGTTTTAGCAGGTTTAAACTCGGGCCGAAGTTTATAAAAAATGCATGTCCAAGTCCAACTCATTTAAACGGCCTTAGGCCGGACTGACCGAATACCTTGGCCTGTGAACAGTTTTACACTAGATGAGAGAAGTGAAGTCATAAGGTAAGAGTTGAGACTCAGGATCGTAACGAAACCAAGTTGATAAAGTTAGATGGATCAAAGTTAGAAAATTTTGGGTAATAGTGACTAGAGTTACATAAAATAGTCGACTTGACCAAGTTACCTGTCTTATTTGGACAGTTGAGAATAGGATTTAGCTTTAAAAAGGTGAAAAAGTTGAATAATGGTGGCCAAATTTTAGTGTGCTTAGATCACATTAAGCTTGAGGTCTAACATGATGGTTTCTGAATAATACTCGATGTAGTTAGCGATAACTTTTTTTAAAAAAAAAAATTTGCAGCATTTTGGCGATATAATTTAAATCTGGGTTTAGTTAATCACTAGAATCACACCCAAATCACATAGTTAATGACAACTTGCAGGAGCGATTTCATGTGTATTAGAGTGAGGTCCTTAGACCTCACTTTTTAAAAATAATAATACTAAATTATACTATATATTAAATGTTTGGGCACCATAAAAAATATATATGATTGATCTCATATATAATTAACTTTTACCAAAAATTCATTTAAAAATGTTAGCTAGATGAATTTTAGCAATCAAATTTCACTAACTTCTCTTGTTTATTAAACTAATTTCTAAATTTTCTCATTTTTTATATTTATTTTACTAATTTCTAACTTTTTTATGTAAAGAAAAGCTTCAAATTAATTTTTTTTCTAAACATTGTTGATATGCATAATTTTCTACATATATTAAAATTAAAAATAAATTATATGAATATTTGTACCCATAATAAAAAGTTCTGAATTGGCCGTATAAAAAGTTGGTGTGATAATATTGGGTTCTAGTGAACCGGTTTAGTACTCACCTATAAAAAATGTTTTTTATTTAGGTTAAGAGTTTACGAACCGTTAATGTGAAGCAAATGAATAAATGCGTAGAGCGAGTGCACGGTATTTATCTCATTCTCTATCTAATTTATTGGAATTTTACTTTAATTATATTTATATTTAATTTGGATCGCTCACCTGACTGTAATAGGTGAATCTCTTAATAAAATTTTTTACATTCACTAAAATTCAAACTCAAAACCTTATTTAAACAATATTAAATCATTTATTACTTGAACAAAGTTACTGCTACAGCTAGTGCATGGTATAGGACGTGATTTGGACAACTACTATTGAACACTATTGCTTTGCAATTTGCATGTGCCAAGCACATGGCGCTCAATTCAATGTTTGTTAGTACTTTATTATATACTACTTTTATATATATGATACAATCATTCATTTCTGATAAATATCTTCACCACCACCAACTTATTATTCACATTCACATCAATTCTGCCCTCCCACTTGATTATTTATTATTTATCCTTTTTCTTTAACTTTTTTTCATTTATTAGCTAAAAACTTTTACTATCTAAACAAATTTTCATTTTCCACCAAAGGGATTTATTTATATTTGGTATAGAAAATCATCTAAAAAATTGTGTACTTAAGAATTATGATTCTAATTTTTAGCAAAGAATTCCTTTTAAAGTGAAGAAAGAAACTGAAGTCCTCTTCAAGCCCTAGATTCTTAAAAAAATTAAATATTTCTAAAATTTGAAGGGAAAACTATGATGGTTATTTCGATAAAAAACGAAGGATGTATATTACTCAAAGTTATCAATACCGGATCGGATTTTATACCGACGAGATTAATGGTATGCGCTAATCGGTTTTATCGATATTATTAGTGATTTTACCGGTTATTTTTTTCTATAAAGAATATACTATTATTTATGATTTCTTGTAGTTATTACAACACTTTTTGAGCATTTGGCGACGCTTTTGCGTGTTGCTAGAGGGATTCTGAAAAGAAATATATGTTATTTAGGGTTTTTAATAGCAATTGTAACTTTTTTCTAAATTTTTAGCAATGCTTTTGATTCTATAGCAACGCTTTTAAGTCTTTAACAACGCTGTCCTGTATCTTTAGCAACACTTTTGTATGTTGCCAGAAGGATTTTGAAAAAATCGGATTTAAACCGATACGCTGGTTGGTTTATCCTGATTTTCTTCAATTTTTTACTATAACCGGTTTTTAAGTATACCGTATCATATTTATAGCCGGTTCGCAATAAAATTGATTGAACCAGCCGGTATGGTACGATATTGATAATATTGATATTACTCCTGTGAAGCAGCATGTATTTGTTGCTCAATTCAACGACAACGTGCCATGAAACAATTTTCTACGTAAATAGTAAGAAAAGCAAAAATAGGGCTACAGAGGTCATATAATAGGATCAAACAAGTGGGATATATACTAGTAAATTTACATATGATTAAATTATTTTAAACTAGATTCTATAGAGATACCTAAATTATTAAAGCGTCGGTGCATTTTGACGAGACAGATCTATGGGAAAGCAAGTAACATGTTACCAATGAAAAGCCAATGGATAATGAGTTCATAAATTATGATTCAATCTAACATGTCATAATTATTCTCATTCATCATTATTTGTGGAGTTATTTATTCAGTTTTATTTTTATACTAAAATGAGTACTATATTAGATCTAGCACAAATAGTTTCGGGAAACAAATATTAGCAATAAGAGTATGATTATTTTTTTACAGCTTTATGACACCAATTACTTTATTATTCGAAAATGACATTTTTGCTAATAATTAAACAATTGATGCATGATATTGCTTGTGGTTTTAGCAATATAAGAGCAAATTCAACCATTCTCTATTTTAGGTTTCCTAAAATAACGAATGGATATAGGGAATGGTTGAATTCAACTATTTCCTATATGGTATATTCCTTATTTCAAATGATAAATATTATATTATTTTTTTTTACTTTTTTTTAATTATTTTGTTAGTTGATTAAAATAAAAATGATATAAAAAAATTAATATAATAATAATAAAATATTATTATTTTTTGAGAATGTAATATAAGGAATGAAAATAAGGAAGATAGTTGGAGCAAAAATATTATAAATCTCTTAAAATAGAGTTTAAGAAATAGAAAATAGGGAATAATAATTATCGCATGATTTTGGAAGTTCAATTCAAGGTAGATAATAAAAAGATAGTGGAATTAATTAAGCTATTGTGAGCTAGTGAACCCTTGTGAAGTATATACCAAAATATAAGCCAAATGTATAGAATAACAATATTACCTCAATTCTTAATAAGGGTCTTGCATAAGTGATGTAAGGAGGAGTTAGGTATACACAATTTTACCTCTATAATTATAGAGAGGTTATTTTTAATTGACTCTGAAGTGAAGCTGCAAAAGCTATCCATGACTTCATAATAATAGAAGTTCAGACAGTTATGTTAAAAAAAATAGCTAATAGAACTGAACTAAGAACATTAGAACATGAAAGATGACACCAGAGAAATATAAATTTAATTTAAAAAAAATCACGAGTTATCAGAGAGATAATAAAAATAAAAGAAAGACCAATGACGAAGAGAAAATCAATAAATGTAAGAAAAACCAATGACCAAAAGAAAATCAATAATGAAGACCAATTAAGAGAACTTGGGCCTGAAAACTATTAAGGAGCAGTACTTTCATTTCCCAGGCCCATTAGACGTTATGCCATTGAACAAGCAAATCGCCTGCCGTATATTTTCTTTATTTTCTCTTTAATAACCATTTCAAATAATAATACTAAATACTAATAATAATGATAGATTGGTGTAGGTTATAGTTAATTATTTTTCATAAAAGTAGTTATTATTTTAATTTTTATTATCATTACATCAAAATATGATTATTTCATTCAAGTAGCCATAAAATTCCTTGATAATATAATGTTAATAATATTATTATTATCATTATTATTATTTTAAATAAAAAAAAGTTAAAATCAACATAAAAAATATTTAAATTTTAATATCTACCCATAAAATTGGTGCCCCCGATTTGGAGAGTTCAAGCTAATGATATACCTTTATTGAGGAGATAGAGTTGATACTTACAGTAAATTCAACCATTTTTTTTATTTTACATTCCCCAAATCTTATTCTAGGAAATTTATAGTGTTTTTGCTCCAACCATCTTTCCCATTTTTCATTCTCCATATTAGATTGTCTAAAAATAATAATACTTTATTATTATTATATTAATTTATTTACATCATTTCTATTCTATTCAACTAACAAAATAATTTAAAAAATTAAAATTAAAAAATAAATTATTAAAATAATCAATTCTCCAAAATGGGGTTCCCCAATATGGGAAACCCCATTTTGGGGACATACACCATTCCCCATATGCCCCAAAATGGGGAACCGTTAGAAGTGCCCTTAGCATACTACACAATTAATTTCGTGAGGTGGCAAATAGAGGTGTGCGGGGCTGAACTGAACTGAACCAAATTTATTTCGGTTTGATTTCGGTTTTTAAAATTCTTAAAATTTGGATTTCGGTTCGATTTCGGTTTTCACAATAAAAACTGAAATAAAATCGAACCAAATCGAATTACTATTAAATTTAACACATATTAAGATGAAATTACTTTAAGTCTCTCTTATATAACCCTAAAAGGAAAAATAAATTACAAATTATTTTATAAATTATAGAGTTCGAGCAATTTAGTTATAAACGAACCGAACTAAATCCAAACCGAATTACATTAGTTCAGTTTACACCAAACCGAACTATATTTGATTCAATTTCGATTCTTATATTTTTACTAATTCAAATTTTGATTCGATTCGTTTTAATTTTAAGATCGAACTGATATATACTCACTCTTAGTGACGAAGGAGTTGAATTGGATGTAAGTTGACCTTATTTTATTCACTAGCGACGTCGTTTTTTTTCTTTTACTTATGAAAGGCCAAAACCACGTCTTTTGAAAGGGGTTTTACATAAATTGGTTGAAAAGATAAAATAATTTAGGCTAAATGTAACAATAAAGACAAAATAAGTTTAAGTATGTAATCCTTGTAAAATAATTACAAACTCCTTTCCCCACACATGTTTCATTTTTTTTATTTTATTTGTTTGATTTGTTTTACTTATATATTTTAAACCGTTAATTTTTTCGACATACCGCTTTAGAGTTTTTTTGTTCATCGCTTTTTTTATCTTCGAAAGTAGATCCATGATGATATACTTTTATTGAATCTTTTTTAACTGTTAGATATCCAATAGATTTCTAATCGAAGTCCAATAGAAATCAGTAAAATAGAAGACCTTGGATTCAAAATACTAGATAGATTTTAATAGATCATAACTTTAGAAAAGGCTTTTGCAGATGTCTAAATATCAACTTCAAACTAAATTTTCTAATGAAAATCTAGTAGATGTCCAATAGATTTCTGATATATGACCAAAAGATATCTTGTAGATGAGAAATCACACATTAAACAACTAATTGATCTCATAAAAACAATAAATAAAGAAATAGAGATGAAGCAAGAGATCAATTGCAAAAAAAATCTTCAACAAAATAATCTCTTCAACTCCTGAAAGTCCACTCCTAACTCAAATTTATACCGTCAATTTGCCCAAATTCCGTAATTGAATCGAAATAAATTAAATAACACATGAATGTCCAATAGTAAAGGGTAGAGGACTCCTAAATTATACTTGTAAAAATTAACGATGGATACAACGAAATTTCCAGTGATCTATTGGATATCTATAGGATATCCATCAATGATATATTGGAGATCTATTAGATAAAAAAATGTTGAAAAGTCATAGGGGATTTCATTTTAAAGATAAAAATAAGACGAATAAAAAACTCTAAAGCGGCATGTCGAAAAAATAAACGATTTGAGAGATAAATGAAAAATAAGAAAAAAAAGCAACAAAACAATTGTATAAATAGAATTAAAAAAAATAAATTAATATATATTTAATAAATATAATAATTTTATAAATATTTTAATAAATCTATAATTAATTTTTAAAAAAAAAATTTCGTTCCTACAAATTCCCCTTTTGAGATGTATTTAGGGCAAAATTTAATAGAAAGATAGAATAGACATTTTAACCATTGAAGATAAGAGGGGCGACCATAGCTACCGGAAACAAGGCACGATAATTATTGTAATTATATAATTTTATTCTATACATGTACATATCATAGTGATTATTACTAATCATCAACTACTATGTTACTATTGTAATTGGAATGTTATACCAATTGATTATAGTCCAATTAATATATCTCTTAATGCGAAGGATGAAGGTCATAGGTTTAATTTCAAGTCTTTGCAAAAAAAAATTAATTTATCCAAAAAAATTGGAATGTAATTATTAGTTGTTCTTTTTTATAAGTATTGTTTAATATTAATATGACTTTTTTATTTTTATTTTTTTATAATAATAAACTTCATTAGACTAAAAGCAACCAAGTACCAAGACAATGAAATTATGGGCTAAGCCAAGCAAACACATCATGTAAAATGATAAATATCAAGAATGGGTAAACAAAAACCACACAGGGCAAAAAGGTCTAACCTAATGATAGCAAAAACACAACACTATCATAAGAATTCAACCATTAACCTTACACCGGAATCTATAAATCCGAAAATAAACACACCATAAAAGATGATCTATACAAACTGAACAACAAAATCCACAAAAAACTTCACGAACACATAGATCTGAAGAGATATTTTCGAAAATATGTAGATCTAGAGATCTATACTGCACTGACCTTTGCCAAAGATTTTTGTGAGAGTAATTTGCTACCCCCTATGCGTTAAAGTTGAGAAAAAGTAGATTGGAAAGATAGTTGAACAATTGATGTAGGAACCGTTAAAGAAAATTCATTTCGTTTGTAACATTCTAAACTGATCGAAAATCACTAGACAATAAAAAGTAGAAAAGGTAAAAGTTGAAAGGTAGTGAGTAGGAAAAATGACACAACTCCATTCTTCCTCAAAGCTTTTGAAGAAAAGTGGGAGTCTGTGAAAGTTTTTATAAATTACTATATTCTAATGGTTAAATGCATGTTCTATATAGAGGTAAATATATAAGTTACCCTAATGTAGAAAAACGTGGACATGTATTTCTTGGCCTTTTACAATGTAGATGGGCCAAGCCATTCTAATTGGGCCATTATGTAGGCTATTATTTGATATTTACGTTAAAGCCCAAATCTATTTGTCAGACTCGTGAATTATTTTAGACAAAAATCCCAGGAAGATTTTTCTTTCAAATATATTTTCTCATAAAATTTATTTCAGATATATTGTTGTCAAGCCCTTACAGAAATTACCAGAAAATTTACTCATCATTCTCTGAAATCAATTAAATTTCGAATCCAATTTGGTAAACTGGACCTTGTGTGTGAAATGGACATAGGGGTGTTTCTCGTAACTTATGCTTTTTAACTTATAACTTAATGAGCGGAGTGTTTCTTTCAAGGAGCTTATAAGCAGTTTAAATGTTTCTCAAAGAGCAAAAATTGTTAAATGACAAAATTGGACATTCATTATTTATCCTAAAAAATTGCATTTTATCTATAAACAAAATAGTTTATTTTATAATACACATAATATTTTTTTATAATAATAATTTATTACAATAAATATATACTCTGAAACAAAATGACTTTTAATCTTTTATTAGGGTATGAGAATTTTTAAAATTTTAAATAAAGTAAATAATAAAAATTGTCAAAAAAATATTAATGAAGCGTCGAATAGTGAGGACAATATTGATATTTTGTTGGTCAAAATGTAACACCACAACAAAAAAAGTGGCAAATAGCTGCTTATTTTTTTCTCCTTTTAAGCTCCTTATAAGGAGCAATTAAGGAATGAGAAACACTCCAATTCGGCTTTAAAAGTCCAAATCTCCTTATAATTTGGATTTGAATAACTTATATGGGATGAGAAACACCCTTATAGTTTTTAAAACTTTATATATATTACTTTTTCTAATTTGGTTGTTTTAAGTTTTTGCAATGTTTTAAAAAGCGCTCGGCATTAGTTAGGCGGCCGGGACTTTTAGTGCTTGGGTGGGGTTTAGGCGGATATGTAATTTTTTTTTATTTTTAATATTTATTAATAGATAAAAGTATAAATTCAACTACAAAATAAATTATAATGTAATAATATATTACAAAAACATAGTTTAGCAAATGACAACATAAGTCTTAATTAATTCTTACGTAAAAACACATAAACACTAAAATCAATTCCTTGAAAATGCATACCTTGACAAATTTTTTGTAGTTGATAGCGTACTATTTTTCGATTTGAGATTCAAAATGAGAATTATACGGAGAGACTATAATTATTATAATTATTTATATCTTAAAAATTACGAAAAAATTGGATTAGGCGGTGCTTAGACGGAAAAATTCGGATTAGGCGGTGCCTAGGCGATAATATATCGGTCCAACGCCTGATAGCATCTGAGGAATGAAAAGTCGGGCGGCGAGTCCCAAAATAGCGCCTAGACCGAGTTAAACGGAAATTTTTAAAAAAGTGAGTTTTTGTAATGAATATTTTAACCTAATGATTCAGAATGAAAAGGTTTTAGGTTTTAGGTTTGAGTCGATACAAAGTGGGCAAGGAATTTTTCGTAGTACTTTAATAATGTAAGAACAAATGTTTTCTTTAAAACACCAAAGTGATATAATAACATAAACTAACATTATACGTATGAACATCAATACAATTAATGGCTTGGAAAAATTGAAATTGACTTAGTTTTTTAGGTCAAATGTGTAAGAGAAATTACCACAAAATCTACCACTTCATGAAGTTCATGAACAATTAGGTATAAAGTCCTTTTTAACCTCCCTTCTATTCATTGAGTTCCTATCAATCCCCAAGCTCTTTTAACTTTTTGACTGAGGGCATATTTGGTAGTTGATAGTTGTTGCTGTTTGCAGCTGCGGTTAGTTATTTGCTGTTGTTTTTAGTTTTTGTTGTTATGTTTCCTGTTCAATATTAACTTTTTATAATTCAGTATTTGATAAAATTATGATGCGTTGTTGTTGTTAGTATATTGAATGACATATGTAGTCATGATATTTAATGGAACTATCAATCGTGCTAGTTTACAATTTCAAATATTTGTATGAAAAAGTGCCAACTTGTTGCAGCATCTCTCCCAGGGTAACCTGGAAATGCAACTGAATCATATCCTATATATCATTATGCTTGATGTATCTAATATTAATTTATCTAATTCTACCCACCGGCTTTAGTATTTTATTTTACTTTATTCAATTTAAACACACCTGACGTTAGTAGTTTATGGTTGTTTGACCCTAGGCATTTTAATACGTAAAATTAAAGGAAACTAGGTCCAAACGTATATGCGGGCAAAAGAGTCCTATATGTTTCAAGGAGGAGAGATCTGTTGTTTGAAGGTGAAAACACCAATTTGCTGCTAATGGAACTCGAGCAGTTTAGATAATGAACTGCAGTAGTTTGCAGTTGAGAAAATCTTACCAAACAACATTTTTAGAGCTGTTTTGTTTAATATGCTAACTGTAGCAGATATATAGGTAACAAACAGGCTTTGAATAAAATATATAAAAATATAAACTTAGTAAATCTATCTGTTATTGTGTATTCTTCCATGTTCTCCTAATTTTTGACATGTGAAGCTACTTCAGTCATTTTTTCTCACATCGGTTTTCCTTTTCGAGTCATCAATTTCACTCTTTCTATCTATAATATTCATATTGAATTATGAACTAAAAGAATATCAAGTGTACTCAAAACTAGTTAAAAATTATAAAATAATTTAGAAAATATACTGGATTGATTTCTATTAAAAAATTCAATATTTTTTTTTCATGTTGAATTGATTTTATCAATGAAAAATAGAATGAAGGACAAGCAATCCTCAACTCAAGCACCAAATACATTGGAGAGGAGTATTTGATATCTACTCACTAATTTTTCCACAGTAAATTGATTAATATTTTTTATTTTTATAATGAATTTTTAAAAGTTTCAGTGTTTGTCTTAAAAACTCTCACTTTCCATTGAGAAATAGTGACGCTTATTATCATCAAGAAGTAAGTGAGATCTTTGTACAAGTGATTAATACCTTTAAGTTTGTCTTTTTCTTTACTAAAACATATAAATTATGTAAGTTAAATATGTGGTTGAATAAACATAAAATTAAAAAAAAAGACAAGCTTACTGAGACATGGCCTACAAACAGTCAATAATTTAGGTGGTTAAAGCAATGAACACACCAAACTATATTAATTGATTGTTTGATTTTCTTCTTCCATACATAAAATTTGAGCTACAATCATATGGATTCAAATTCAAAAGAAAAATAAAATATTCAATAATATAAAACAAGATATTTTGGAACAATAAATTAGTAATACAAATTGAGAAAGTGACTGAGGTCTTTGTTTGGTGGTTAAGACTGAAACTGTGATTTTTAAAGATCTGAGTTTCAAGTCATATATCTGGGACGGGGTGAGAATTTTTCTTTTCATTTAATGTGAGCCCAATGAGACAAATTTTTTTAAAAAAACAAATTGAGAAAGATGGGATAATGCTATTGCTGTTAATATTTCATTTTCTTCCCTTTGTTTCGTTAATATACTATAAATAAAGTTCTTATTATTAACTTGTTAGAGTATATTTTATTTCTTCCTTAAGTGGGATGTGTATGACAAACACATACACAAGTTAATGTAAGTAGGCCCATTGCAGATGTTAAGAATCTGTTTCCACAACAAACTCTAATTATAATTATAATTTTATTAATAGTTTTAATATATCTCAGCTTTGATATTAACATTTTTAATGAATAATCACCAGTTGTGCCCAAGGAGTAGAATAAGTGTTGCAATGAACCGATGGGTCACTTAACTGTCCATTTTAAGTGTTCTTGTAAACTGATTTTTATTACAAGCTCCTCTAGTTTTACTATCTGCAACTTCAGACGCCGTGGATAAAAGAATCGTGAACACTTTGATACAAGACTTAGTTCTGATATTGAGTCTGCGATCTGAGCTTTTTAGTAATAAGTGTACAACTTTGGGAATAAATGTTTTGTTGGCGTTGGTTCAATTGTACAATTTTGGCAATAAATGTTTTAAGTGTTAACTTCTTCTTACTATTTTTCTCGCTACTTATTGGATTTGTTGCAATTTTGATCTGAATTGATAGAAAGAGGTTTGGAATATTTTGAAGGTTTGAAGTTGGTTGTTGCAGGTTGTTGATATTTGTTTTGTTGTATTGTGGAGGATGTTTAGCTTCTGATAATCTGCTCTTAATTATATTACAGATTGGTTGATATTTTCACTGACAATTTTTCCAAATATATTAAATCGTTTTGAACTTAGTTTTTTGTTCAAACAGGATATCCTTAATTTTTAATTAGCAATGTGAAATATGGAATGATTTGGTTATGGATAAATGGGGATGACATTCCTTCTAGCAATTGCAGTTTCCACAAAGCTAGAAACCAAGTGAATGGGATGTAAATGAATGAAATGTAAAGGAAAAGAAAGTGAGGGAAATAATTTTAAAGAAATTGAGTAATTTTAAAATTTCTGTGTTCGGGAGTATTGGAAGGTGTTAGGAATTAAAATTCGTAGCGGAACGAAATATTTATTTTGGGTGAATATAGCAATAATAAAATAGGAGAAATAAATAGCGAAATGAGAAAATAAATAATCTACTAATAATACAAAAAGTGGTACAAAAAAAATAGAGAAATAAAATACTCAAACACTCAAACTCTTAACTCAAATATACTCAAAAGCCTATATGTAATATGAAAGAAGAGAAAGAGTTATTAGTTTTGGCAGATGATTTCATGCAAATGTTATATATAGGCCAATCAATTAAATAAAGACAAAGATTGAATTTGTGGTGCTTAACAATTTGACAAAGAAGATAATTAGAGTTCTGAGGATCAGAGTTTACCGATATCAATATGTGGTTTCAATTTATGACCAACTTTGAGATCAATTGCAATCCTCATACCGACATAATTTTATATGTGATCATGATTGTGCCGACAACTGATATTTGTTTACTTGCGTCGTTGAATTATCAATAATTTCAAATCAATATCTTCTACAAATCTCCACCTTGATTTGAAATTGTCGAATAATTGCCCTTTAGGGCAAGCTTATTAATTACGAACACCAATTAAGTTTAAGCAATGCTTAAACTTACTGGTTGGAAAAGGCTTCGTCATCATGTCGGTTGGATTGTCCGCTATACTAATTTTAGTAATACCAATATCTCCCTTGGAAATAATGTCTCGAATAAAATGGTACTTCACGTCAATGTGCTTGGTTCGTTCATGAAACATTTGATCTTTAGTTAAACAAATAGCATTTTGACTATCACAATCAACAACAATCTTTTGTAAATTTGAACTGAGTTCGCCGACCAAACCTCTTAGCCAAATAGCTTCTTTTATAGCTTCGACTATCGCCATATATTCTGCTTCGGTAGTGGATAGTGCAACTGTAGACTGTAAAGTAGCTTTCCAACTGATAGCGCTACTACCAAGGGTAAACACATAACCTGTGATTGATCTTCGCTTGTCAAGATCACCTGCATAATCTGAATCGACATAGCCAACCACCATGTTCTTACTTTTTCCAACTTCCAAACAAGCATTAGTAGTACCCCTTAAGTATCTCAAAATCCATTTCACAACATGCCAATGTTCTTTGCCCGGATTGGACATGTATCTACTAACAACACTGACTGCATGCGAAATGTCAGGACGAGTACAAACCATATCATACATGATACTACCAACAACACTAGAGTAAGGAACGTGTGACATATACTCAATATCCTTTTTGGATTGAGGACATAGAGCAGTAGAAAGTCGAAAATGAGCAGCGAGTGGAGTACTTGCAGGTTCGGCATTTTTCGTGATAAAACGCTCCAACACTTTCTCAACAAAACTTCTCTGAGTCAAATAAAGCTTTCCTGTAGCTCTATCTCTTTGGATCTCCATGCCCAGAATCTTCTTAGTAGCTCCCAAATCTTTCATCTCAAATTCACTACTAAGCTCTGCTTTCAATCGGTTGATATCAGACATATCCTTAGCAGCAATAAGCATATCATCAACATAAAGCAACAAATAAACAAATGAGCCATTTGTAAGTTTTCTAAAATACACACAGCTATCATACTGGCTCCTTGAATAGCCATGTCCACTATAAAGGAATCAAATAGCTTATACCACTGTCGAGGCGACTGCTTCAATCCGTAAAGTGATTTTTGCAACAAGCAAACATGGTCTTCTTTGTCTTCAACTTCAAAACCATCTGGTTGTTTCATAAAGATCTGCTCCTCTAATTCTCCATGTAAGAAAGCAGTCTTGACATCAAGTTGCTCTAACTCCAAATCGTGAATAGCAACCAAGGCAAGCAAAACACGAATAGAGCTATGTTTAACAATAGGTGAAAACACATCGTTGAAATCAACTCCTTGTAACTGACTATAGCCCTTAGCGACCAATCGTGCTTTGTATCTAGCATCTTCAACTCCCGGAATGGCATCTTTTCTTTTGAAGACCCATTTGCAACCAACAATCTTCTTGTCCTTAGGCGGTTTCACTAACTCCAATGTTCTGTTCTTATGCAGAGACTCTATCTCCTCTTGCATTGCTATTAGCCATTTTGCAGAATCATCACGAGAAATGGCTTCTGAATATATGGAAGGTTCGCCAACTCTTTCAGTTTCTTGTGCAGCAACAAAGGCATAAGTAACATAATCTACAAACTTTATAGGCATTCTTCTTTCTTGATCAGGCCTACTTTCAATTAACAGGATGCTCCACCTTTTCGACGGTAGTAGTTTTTTCTACTTCTATGGGCTTGGACAACTGTTCTAAAATTTTCTCCTTTGTGGCGTCAGACAGAGCAAATGATTCGTCCACCTCAAACGGAACTTCCACCTGCTTGTAAGAATTCTGTATGTAGGTGTCAGTTGTAACTGAGGGCTCTTTACTTGGATTAAGTATAGCGAATTCATCGAACACAATATTTCTGCTAATAATAGACTTTGGTGACTTGGGATCAAGAAGCCAAACTTTATATCCCTTTACACCAAGAGGATAGCCAAGAAAAATTCCCCTTTTAGCTCTAGGCTCCAATTTTCCATTGTTAACATGGACATAAACTGGACACCCAAAAATCCTCAGATCAGAATAATTAGCAGGTTTACCAGACCATAACTCCTCAGGAGTCTTGTAGTTAATGGAAGCACAAGGGGAACGATTCACCACATGAGCAGCAGTTGCAGCTGCTTCTGCCGAAAATGCTGGAGACAAACCAGAATTTGACAACATGCATCGAACTTTCTCCAACAGAGTTATGTTCATTCATTCAACTACACCATTCTGCTGTGGTGTTCCCAGAACTGTCAGATGTCTCGAGATGCCCATATCTTTATAGAATGTGTCAAATTCTACATTACAAAACTCTAAACCATTATCTGTTCGGAGACGTTTGATCTTCCTGCCAGTTTGATTCTCCACCAAGGCTTTCCACTGCTTGAAAGTTGTAAAGACATCATTCTTGTGTTTCAAGAAATAAGTCCAGACCTTCCTTGAGTAGTCGTCAATAAAGGTAAGCATGTAACGAGCGCCACCTTTCGAAGGAACACGAGTAGGGCCCCAAAGGTCAGAATGGATATAATCCAAAGTACCTTTTATTCTGTGAACACCGCCACTGAAGTTGACTCTTTTGTGTTTGTCGAAAATGTAGTGCTCATAAAACTCTAACTTGGAAGTACTTTGGCCACAAAGTAGACCCCTTTTACCGAGCATGGCCAAACCTTTTTCACTCATGTGGCCAAGCCTCATATGCCATAATTTTGTAACGTCGGAATCTGAAATGGAAGATGAAACTGCAGCAACACCTGTGGCAGTTGATCCTTGCAACACGTACAATCTCCCAACTTTTCTGGCTTTCATCACGATGAGGGCACCTTTCAAAACCTTCAAAACTCCACCTCCACAAAAAAATCTGCAATTGTTGTCGTCTAAAGCAGATAACAAAATGAGGTTCTTCTTCATGTCTGAAACATGCCGCACATCGGTTAGAGTTCTAATAATACCATCATGCATCTTAATTTTGACGGTACCGATTCCAACAACTTTACAAGGATGATCTTCGTCGATCAACGCAACTCCTCTATCTACAGGCTGATAAGAGAAGAACCAATCTTTGCGGAAACAAATGAGGAATGAGCAAGCGGAGTCCAAGATCCATCCGTGCCCAGATCTAGCACCATCATCGAATACGGCATATACTTCAGCATCTACTTGATCTTCTGCAACACTGGCTTCGGCAGAACTGTCATCTCTGTGACTCTTGTCCTTATTCTTTCTCTGAAGCTTGTAACATTCAGCTTTAATGTGCCCTTTCTTCTTACAGTAATTGTACATCAAATTACTGTAACGAGATCTTGATTTAGATCTGGATCAATTATTGCTGCTGCTACCAGGATCTCTTGTACTAGATCTCCTTCGAATGACCAGACCTTCTATAGGACTATTTCTGTCACCAGAAAGCTCTTTATCAATAAAATCTTTAGAGAATAAATATTCTTTAACCTCCTCCACGGTTAAAGTGGTTTTACTATAGATCAGGGTCTCGCGAAAATTCTTAAACGATAGAGGAAGAGACCGCAACAACATAAGAGCTTTATCTTCTTCTTCATACTTGATATCCAAATTTTCTAGACCCAAAAGAATGGAACTAAAATCATCAAGGTGCTCCTTAAGGGATGTACCTTCTGCCATATGAAGCATATGGAGATGATGTTTCACCATGAGCTTGCTGGTGAGGTTTTTAGACATATAGAGAGACTCCAATTTCTGCCATAAGCCTTTGGCAGTCTTCTCGTGGATGACTTCTCGCAAGACCTCATTTGACAAGCATAACTGAATGGCAGCTAGAGCTTTGTCCTCCAAATCTTGTTTCTTCTCCTTTGTCACCATTTCAGGTAACTCTTCTATCATCGCCTTGTACAATCCGTTGTATCAAAATCGCTTTCATCTTAACTTGCCATAAGGCAAAGCTCATATTGCGATCAAATTTCTCAATATCAAATTTTGTTGTCCATAGTAAATTTCCAAAAATTCCAAAATAAATATTAATTGGCTCTGATACCAATTTGTTAGAAATTAAGACCCGCAGCGGAACAAAATATTTATTTTGGGTGAATATGGCAACAACAAAATAGGAGAAATAAATGGCGAAAGGAGAAAATAAATAATCCACTAATAATACGAAAAGTGGTATGAAAGAAATGGAGAAATAAAATACTCAAATCCTTAACCCAAATATACCTAAAAGCCTCACACACACACACAAATATATACTATTCCTATATATAATATGAAAGAAGAGAATAGTTATTAGTTTTTGTTCGATGATTACATGCAAATGCCTACACGTATATATAGGCCAATGAATTGAATAAAGACAAATATTGAATTTGTGGTGCTTAACTAGTTGATGAAGAAGATAATTAGAGTTCCGTGAATCAGAGTTTACCGACATCAATATGTGGTTTCAATTTATGACCAACTTTGAGATCAATTATAATCCTCACACCGACACAATTTTATATGTGATCATAATTGTGCCAACAACTGATATTTATTTATTTATGTTGTTGAATTATCAATAATTTCAAATTAATATCTTCTACAGAAGGAATTATAAAAAGATAGATATAAAACTCATAAAACATCCTTTCAAAATAAAGAGTGTGTGAATAATTTTAAAAAGTAGGGTTATAATGGTAAATATAAACTCCTCTCCCTTCCTATCCCATTAATTTAATGGGATTGAAAATAAGGGAGATGAGTGGATCCTAAAAGAATTTATGTCCTTTATGATAATTGGCAATTGATCCCTGCATTGAATTTGATCTCCTTTCCCTCCCATTTCAATGAAAAACTTGATCCCAAACATACCTTGATAATGCTCTTGAGGAGTTTGGTTCTATATACTGTCTTGTTTTCTGTTTGGGCTTGTTGGTCATTTGATAGTACAATGTTGTTATTATTATTATTATTATTATTATTATTATTATTATTATTATTATTATTATTATTATTATTATTATTATTATTATTATTATTATTATTGAAAAAAAAAAAAAGTAAAGAAGCCACTATAAATATTCAATTAGAAATAAGCTTATGAAGTCTGAATCTTGAGTTGGAGGAGGAAATCAATTTTTTCTGCATCACCCAATGTTGGAACCGTAGTGAATGTGTATAGAGAGGATTGGGTGGGACGATTCTCGCCTCTTTAAAGCCTTAATTAGGCCACTACTGTACTCGAGTCCTAATTAATTGGCTAGTGAGCCTGGATGCCGTGGCGAAAGAAAAAAAAGACATACTAGCATAAATTATTGAAAGGGTTAATATTGACATTTTTCAAGCATTTAAATTGAATTGTCATGTTAATTGATATTTCTTATCAAGTTTTCAAATTATTGGTCAGTGTCTAATAATATAGAGTTACACTTGAGTGCCAATTATTTAATTTTTCACATAATATCTTCTTCCCACCAAAAACTTGTGTGCTTTTGTGGAGAACCAAAACTGAGTGTTAATTTTATAATCTTCTTTGTGACATGAATGTATGTCAATTATATCCGGATCAATGTATTATTTCTCCACATTGATGTAAATAAATATTTATTCTTGGCGGGTATAGGAGTGTATTATTTAAAAACGTAATATTACGATACATAATATAAGTTAGTGCACACGGGCTGATTTTAGGAATAGCTTAGGAGTGAAATAATTTAAAACTTACGATTAAAAGGATCTTAATTTTTTTATTATATCCATATGCATATATAGAATCAATAGTTGTTTTTCAAGAAAATTAAGCCATCTTTTCATAAAGATTAAACTATCCTAAATTTGGTTTATCCTCCGACTTTTAAAAGGATCTATTACCTCTCTTAATTTAGTAATTAGTTTCTATTACCCGTCCCAACTTGATAATTATGCTCCTATTATCTCCCTCAACTTGATAAATACTTTTATTTAATGAACATAATTGAGGGAGATAATATGAGCATAATTATCAAGTTGGGGCGGATAATAGGAACTAATTGCCAAGATCTTGTAGTTGTCAGACCTTCACTGAATCTGATACAATGTAGAGAATATGTTGGCTTCACGAGTATTGGGCATGATAGGAAAGTAAGCACATGATAATAGAAAATCAATTGACTTGTGTTAAGGCACAATTTACTCCACTTATCTCACTCATCAACCTTGTGGCTTTGTATTATTTTGTGGCCGGTATAAGCAGTGTAACGCTATAGGGGGAGCATGACCTTACCCCGGCCTATGTAACTAGACATGTTTCAGCCAGGCTATCCATTGGGCCAGGCCAGAGCCCGCTCTCATGGGCTAGACTTAAATAATTGTTTTTTTAATTAAACTCGGCTCAAGCCTTCTAACTCGTACTTTTATAGGATGAGATTGATTTTTATATAAATATTTTCTTTAACTAATTAACGATAGTATATAAACACACTTCTGCATCCAAGCACAAGCTGGTGTGACGTAAGTTAGTACACTTTCTGAAATTTTAAGGGGTTACAGAGAGTAGTATATGAAATGAGATAAGTTGAGACAAGTGGTGATGAATTAGCCCTATATTGTATTGTTTATTGATGAGTTGAACTTTTGATGAAAGCTATGGTGACTTTAATTTTTATAAAATAAAAGTTATTTTACTCTTTATCACCAATAGATTTATAGGAAGAAGTTCAATTCAATGATAATAATGGCAAAATAAGGGAAAAATATAGTCATCGTTGAAAAACCCCAAACTTTTATTATGAAAATAAATAAAACAAGTGTTTAATGTAGCTCGTAAGCCGTAACCTCAGAGATTTTATGTATATTAAGTTGTAATAAGTTATGATAATGTTCATATCTTGGGATTTTACGCTAGAAATTTCGATGGTAGCTTCAATAAAATATAAAATTGCTATAACTCGTATGGTTTTCTATTAATTAAATTTAAATAGTTGAATTAGTCTATTACGAATATGCAACAAATTTATAGATAAATTATAATTATTATTAAACTAGTGCAGTACCCTTGCGATGCACGAATAGATCATTTATAATCTGTACATTAAAGATAAATCTATTTTGTAATATATATGTTTATATAATAAAAAATATTAAAGCTAAAAAAATATATTATACTATATATCAAATTGAATTACGGAAAACCTCTTTATATACAAAGAATATCATATTAAATTTCTCATTTTTTTACATTATTATATTGGTTACAAACTCTATTTCTTCTTAATTATTAATTATTTTTTCGAATTAATACAACTATACTGCGTTCTTAATCTTTATAAATATAAAATTATAAAAGTAGAGGAGAGAGTACTTGATAACAAATTTATGTTTCCAAGTATTCTTCTCCACATTCTAAACTTTTAATCCACGATTCGTCATCATCTTATCCTTTTTTTTCAAATCTCATCTTAATCACTAATGAATCACACTTCAATTTTTAAATCATCAAAGGATTCACAAAATTCATTTATTTCTTCTCAACAAATTCATTGATCAGCAACGGTTTTTTTCAATTTGGAGAAAATAATATAAGAATTATAAAATTTATAAAAAAATAATTAAAAAGATAAATATAAGAAGAAATAATATTTCACTGTAAATTAATATTCAAACGAGCATATATAAGGAAAACTCATCAAAATATTTAACATTTTACTTTTAATATAAATACTAACTAATTAAAATAATAGTAGAAATTAGAACAATACGTTAATAAACTAAGAAAAATTTAATAATAAAATTGTAATATTTCTTTTGAAATATTTGAAAGGTTTTAATAATTACACATCAAAACCTTTAACATAAATAAATACTAATTAATTTAAATTATAATAATATGGTAATAAAATAAAAAAAATTTAATACTAAAATTGTAATACTTCTTTTGAAATGTTTGAAAGGTTTTAATAATAACCATTTATATATGAAAATTAAATTTGAAAATTTTAATAATAACCAATTTTAAATATCATTATTATAGAAATAAATCAAAGTAAACGTACAATGGTTTAAAACAATAATTATATATGAAAATAATTCATAATTGCTGATAAGAATAATATTATGAAACTGTTATAGTAATTAATAATTATTTGACATTTAAAGTAATATCCATATATATAAAAAAAAAACTCATTAAAATAGTTAACATTTCACTTCAATATAATAAATTCTTATAAGGAAAACTCATACATATAATAAATTATAATATAAATAATAACTATTAAAATAGTAATATAAATTAGAATAATATGGTAATAAAATAATTAAAATAGTAACATAAAGTAGAATAATATGGTAATAGAATAAAATAAATTGAATAATAAAATAGTAATATATAAATAAATCAAAGTAAATGTACGATCAATTAAAATAATAATTCCACATTAAAATAATCTATAGTTGCTGATAAAAATAATTCAAAAGTATGTTCCTTAATTACTGTATCCCTCAATTCATTTGCAGTTTTTCCAATCAATTGTTGCACTTTACTGTTCCAAATTAGTAAAGAAATAAACTCAGTGTCATCCCTTACACGAACTTGAAGTTTATATATGTGAAACCAATTTGAATGTTTAATTCATTACAATTTTAATTTCGAAATACTTTAACTATATTAATTGAACAATTGAAAGCCAAATTTTAAGTGCATAATGTTTACCTGTGGAAAGCCGAGTAATCAAAACGATTACACTTTTGGCAAAAGAACCTGCTGCCATTTACCTCTACCTTTTTGAAACATTTGCTATTTCTACATCCCGGATATGACCAACCATTTTTGCACTCTAAATCAATAATTTTTACCATAATCTAAAAAACTCCTTCCTGAATAATTGTAAAAATTATCATAAAAATAATTGTCATGCATTATTTATTTATGCACGATTTGAGAAAAAAAAAAGAAGAAATTGTTTACCACATTTTAATTAAGAATAAGGAACTAAAATCTTCATTGACTTTGTTTGGATCAAGCAATTCTGTGTAAGAGACTAATGCGAATAAATTGAAACTAAAATGTTGGTCATTGACCTCCCGAACAATCGTTCTCGACGAAAATGTTAACCTCCATTCATTTGTTGTTGGCTTAGGTGTTTTGATATTATATATTCTGGTTGATAATGTAGTTACTCATATTGTACACCTTGAGTTCTTAAAGATTATCAAGAAACCTGAAAAATATTAGTTTTTGTTACCGTCGCTTGAATGCGATCTCCCTATTACAATATTACAAAACATCAATATTACAAAATATCAAAAAAGATAGAATTTTTTATTAATTATGCAATTTTATTAAACATTTAGTATCATAAATTTTTTAATAGTCAATTATAAATAATTTATTAACATACCTTTTCGGTTTGAAAAGCCATTTCAATAGTAAATATTGGATTTGGTTTATTTTATCCTAGAATGGTCCAAAGACGGAGAACACGTACTTTGAGGGTCCATTGTATCTTAGTTAGATTTATATCGCATTTAAAATCCGTCTTCAGTTGCACTCTAAGTAGGTTGATATCATACACCGCATTGTGTTTCTGCTTCAACATAATGAACAATATACTTTTCTACAATTATCCTGTGCTTTTTTGTCAAAATTTGATAAGGAAAAATGAGTCACATGGATTCTTAAATAAGGAGTAAGTATTGCTACGAAATTCAAATTTATTCTTAAATAGGATTATAACCAATATAATTAAATCAAAAATAATAAATTAAATTTTAAATAAATAGATTTCTGAGATATATATTATTTTGATTTATTTCAATAATTCAACATAATTAATTATTTTCTAATAAAAAATAGTTATTGCTATTAATCATTATCATTTTTCTAAATCAAACCTATTCGAGAAATATATTAAAATCAGTTTCCTAAAATTCCGATTTAAATTCATGAAAAAATATTTAATTTAATAATTATTGTAGACGACAATAAAATCTATTTATATATAGTGTAAAACAAATAATTAGAAAAGTTAGCAATAAAATATCAAATGTTCACATTGGTAAAAAAAAATAAGAATCAAGGTGTGAAAAAAATTTCATAACAATTGAATAATATGAACAACAAATTAAAATTTAAAAAATATGACTTTATTGATTACAATCTTATTTAAGAATTAATATGACTCTTTTTTACTTATCAAATAATAAATTAATATTATTATTATTTTAATTTTATATTTTGATATTGTTATGATTATTATTATTATGAATATAACTGAAATATAATTTTATTATTTTAATATATAGATTTGTTATTTTGATTTTATTCATTAAAAAATACCATTATTAAAGTAATATTAATGTGACTCTATAAGATGTGTCTACGCTAACCGCACCATTAAAAGGTAATCCGCACCACTGAAAGGTAATCTAAGTCATGCGTTAAAATATTATAGTAATATTTTTAAATAATATTAACCATTATTATAGTAATATTAATGTGACTCTATAAGAATTAATGTGACTCCTTAATATAACTCTATAAAAATTAATTGACTACTTTTTACTTATCAAATATTTTATTATTATTATTATTATTATTGTTATTGTTATTATTATTATTATTTTGATTTTATAATCAACATGTGTTACATTTTTAGTATTGTTATGATTAGTATGAATATTAACCAATTTTAAATTCTTATCAGACATTTTATTATTATTGTTGTTGTTGTTATTATTATTTTAATTTTATTTCAGTGTTATATTTTGGTATTGTTATGATTAATAAGAATATTAACCAATTTTAATTACTATTATTATATACAAATTAACTAATTTCTATAATAATAGAATTTTATTTTTATATATATACAAGAGTAATATAAATTAAAATAATATAATAATAAAATAAAATAAATTTATTAATAAAATGTCATTATTTTTTTTGAAATGTGTTGGAATAACAAAATAATTTAGAATATTGGTATATAAATAATTTAGAATATTGGTATATAAATAACAAAATAATTTAGAATATTGGTATAATAAATGTGTTGGAATAACAAAATAATTTAGAATATTGGTATATAAATAATTCAACCTCTCATAGGTATGTGATTTACTGCACTGCAAATATTTAATCTGATACTTTAAAATATTGGTATGATTATTTGACAATATATCAAGTTTCAACGTTGGTACTGTTGTAAGTGCAACTGTTACCACACAGTACACTGCTAAAGCTTTGTCTGGGTTTCAGTGGCTTGGTTGAATATTAAGTCAGATTTATTCCATTCTAGTTTTTCAAAGTCTTGCTTACTGTTTTCTCCCTTTCTCTAATTTCTTCCAGCATTTGAATCAGTTTTTTAATTATAAAAAAGGGAAGGATGATTAACTTTTTTAAAAAAATTGATCGAAGTTTTATAATAATACAGTTTAATGAATTGAAATTAATGTTGGAGTACTGACATGTTGGCTTATTGGTTAATATCGAAGGTTCCAGTCACATCTGAGGCGGGTAAAAAAATTTTCTTTAAAAAATAGAAATTACTGTTGGATTTGAATTGAGAAGAATTAATTAACATCGGTGCCTAACTATTATATAAATGGACTATGGGGTGGGAAAAGTTTTTTTCAAAATAAATGTATATTTGTGGGTAAAAGAAAGTACAAAAAGAGAGTACTACTGCTATATCATGTGGGTTGAAATCAGAGTGGACCAAACATTAGGTGTTTGAGATTTCGAATTAAATGCTTACCCTCAATTTTGTAATTATTTTTAACTACTGAGGATTTCAGGTTTATAATTAAATAAGAAAAAAAGATATTGACATCCACAGCTACTACTACTAATGTTTGTAATTTCTTATTAATTTAATGTGTTTCTTTTCTAATTTTCATTTCAATTATACAGTAATACCTGCCAGCATTTTAAAGCTTATTGTCATATTATTTACAGAAATGCTTTAAATCAAGGGCTTTTATATAAATATACATAAATAAAGTTTCTTATCATCTCATTATTTGAGTTTTAATTTTTTCTAACTAAACAAGTTTTAAAATTTCGAACTTATACGTTTCAAGTAAATCTTTTGTCTCCCTTACTCTACGCTTTCTTAATCAAATATATGCATCTCTCATTTCATTTTTTTTTCGCATCTTATTTTGACATTATCTCTCAAACCGTTCATTTATTTGACATGCCGCTTTAAAGTTTTTTATTCGTCTCATTTTTATCTTCGAATCACCATCCATTTATAATATACTTTTTCGAAACGCCATCCATTATCTCTCAAATTCGGTTTGGACTTGATTTTTTCTATAAGCTCTGGGTTTCGTTTTTTGTTTGTTTTGATTTGAGATTTAACCTAAAGTTTTGATTTTTTTTTTGTGGGGTTTGGATTTTTTTTTGCAGCGGGTTTGTCTCCTACTGGGTCTCCTGGTATGTTCTTACGCTGATCTTACCTCACCTTTGTTTTATTTTATTTGGCTGTTTGATATGTTATTATTTTCTTATTAAATCTGCACATGCAAGGTTGCATAAGGGTGTTTAATGCAATCATCTGCTTTGATTTTGTCCAAATAGATTGAATTTTTAATGCAATTTAAAAATATAGTTCCAAAATGTGCTGGTTTTGGTTTAATTAGTGCTTTTCAGATTAATTAATGGGACTTGGTATACTAACTGGGTTTCTGAATCTGGGACAAGAAGAAAATCCAGTCAAATTTGGTGTTTTTCTAACCGGAAAATTTGTTTGTCTCATTTTTTTAATATCTGGTAGGTAACCGGTAGATATCTGGTAGGAATCTGATATGAACCTTATATTTCATTGAAAATTGTTCAATCCATCAAGTTTATGTTTGGAACAACTTTCTACATTATTTTATGAATTTACTAGCATCATATCAGATACTTATCAGATATCTACCAAATACATTCAAAATCTTTTTTCAACTGTTGAGATAAAAATACATACTTACCAAATACCTACCAGATTCTGTTGAATTAAAAACATATGAAAATACGATTCTTACCCGTTACTTACCAGATACATACCAGATTCTGTGAATCAAAAACAGAAATTAAAAACATATGAAAATATGATTCTTACCAGTTACCTACCAGTTATTTACCAGATACCTATCAGATTCTGTTGAATTAAAAACAGAAATTAAAAACATATGAAAATAGAATTCTTACTAGTTATCTACCAGTTACTTACCGGATTCTGTTGAATTAAAAACAGAAATTCAAATATATGAAAATACGATTCTTATCAGGCATCTACCAGCTACTTATCAGATATCGAGCAACCGAAAAAATTTCAAAAAAGTATATTACAATGGATGGCATTTCGAAGATAAAAATGAGACTGAAAAAAAAACTTAAAAGCAGCATGTAAAAAAATGAACGGTTTAAAAGATAATGTCAAAATAAGATAAAAAAAATTATAAAAAATGAATAGTATATAAATAGTAATGTAGACAGTGGTATGAATAGCGGTGGGATGTGTTCCTTGATAATGAAAACTTAAAATTAATTAAAGAATAAAAAAAATAAATATGTAAATATAAGACTTAAATAATATATTTTTAATAATTTTTAAAAAAAAATAAGTGGAGTGAGTCTATGGGTAAATGTTTTCTATGTTAATTATAGAGAATCGTCGCACAGAAAAGCAAAAACAATAAGATTATAAAATCTAAACAAAGTGTGTCGGATGTAATCAAACATACAAAAGGTAATAATTAAATAATTAAAAGTAAAAACCTCGAAAAGTGCTGTTCCAAACCATGCTACCTCCCGTACCTGGCCAATTAAAGATTAATATAATGTTGTTAAAAGAAACAAGAAAATACTACTAGCTTATTACTAATTACAAATTATTAGGGCTTAGTTTAGCTTCCTCCATCTATATTATTCATCTGCTTGCATCATCCCTACTTCTATTTTACATTTTAATTATTACATGCCAACAAAATCAGTGCCATATTGAGAAAAGAAATGAAACGTTCTTTCTATTAGTAGACAGGGCAGAGTTGGGTGCACGCAGGGGCAAATGTTTGACGGAAATTACATGAATATAAGGTGATTTTGTCCCGGTAAGAAATCAGAGCAAAAGGACTAAGGTCAATTCTTTTGAGCGGCGGATATATTCTAATTTGCAGCTTTAGTGGTTTAGGGTTAGTTATTGAAAATAATGACTTTTTTTCTTTTTATGTCCTTTATTTATCTATTAAAACACATAATTTTGAATAGGAACAAGCCCAAATTCCTCACATCATTCTATGGGCCCATATTTTCTCTTTTACTATTGCGTGCCTTTATACAACAAAAAAAACAAGTAATTTTTTTTAACTTGTTTATTAGATACATACTAATATATAAACTTAATCGACTAATAAATATTTTTACATACAAAAGGTCAACTTGTTGGGCCTTTTTTCTCCTGTAATTTCTTTTTAAAAATTTATGGCTCGATGTAACTTTTCTTTTTCTTTTTGCTAGGTAGAGTTCATACATTTAGTATAAATAAACTACACCATATGTTGTTTCAATGGAATAGATTCTCCAAGCTTATTGAATTTATACTTCTAGTTTATTCTAGGTGTTTCTTCTGTTTAGTTTAGTTAATATGCATCTACAGGTTGGTCCTTAATAGAAATATGGCTATTCACGTACTCTATTGTTTGATAATTACTTCCCAAATATAATTAAGTATGCACTTTTGTTTTCGATGTGCATAACTAGTTAATATAATAATAGGTACCGGTGTCATGATTTATCTTATATCATTTTCGTCGGTTGGAGATTATTTTCGGCCACGATATCAAATTTTCTCCTCTACAGTGGAATAGTCCTGGCACCACCACTGTTACTAGATGCACTATAAGAAATTTAGCATTTTATGAATCACCAAAATCATCATGAAAACATGTTTTTTCGCCACCATAGATGATAGGTGACGAAAAATCATCGTCATAAGCTTCGTCACAGTATGTTCGTCATATTTTATTCTTATGACAATTTTCCACTTCGTCATAAAATTTTTGATTTTGTATGACGAAACACACGTGTCATTGTAATTTTTTTTATTTTTGTGACAATTATTTTGTCATTATATTAATATTTTATTGTCATCTTACCGTAACTTTCGTCACTAAAGTTTATAATTTATATGATAAATTTATATTTTGTCATCTAAAATGTCCATTATGGTGAGGAACTCTAAATGAATAGTAAACATATTACGTTTTAGTGACACTGTTATTATCATAAATAAAGCCCACGTTTGTCCCTATAGCATATAATTTGTCTCAATAAAGTAATAATATGTGACAGCTTGAACTCGTCATTGTAGGCATATTTTTTGTGACATTTTTATATATCATTAAATATATAATATAATCATAATAGGTACATAATTCTTGACATTTTTTTATCGTCACATGTGATTACCTTGGATGACAACATGTTTATCGTCATTAAATAATAATAATGTGATAAAGTATTGCGTCGTCTAATAGATATTATGGTGACAGTCTTAAATAATATTACTGACTAAATTATAAATAGCTATAAATTTTTGTGACAATAATAACTCGCCATTGTATTAATATTTGTTGTGATGTTTTTGTGCATCATTAAATATATAATATTGTCGTGATAGGTATAAAAAGGCGCATTATATTAAAAATAAATAATAAGAAACAATCATGTTTTTCTAATAAAATGTTTAACAATAAATATGAAAATAAACTTCTAAAAACTAAAATAATAAACAAAGTCTAGTAAAGATCATCTTCATTCTGCTTCTCTAGTTCCATCAACATGCAATTTGTAAATCAAGTATCTGCATGAAAATCAATAATAGTTTAGCCTTATTAAAAAATAAAAAATTAAAGCAGGTTTATCTTTTGCATGTTTGAATTGTTTGAAAACAAAAAGTATCTACAATTATGAAGATTGTTCACCTGATTTTGAAGTCCCAGTAAGCCTTTCTCAATTGGTAAATCATAATAAGCCATAACTTGAGAGAATATATGAATTTATTTTCTCATTTTTGTAGATCTTATGCCACCATAACCCATTAGTTCCTTACAATTCAAAGAAATTATGTTAATTCATTATTTGAAGAAGGAACCAATTGGTTTTTTTAAAATAGTTGAAGAGATTATTTTACATAACATAAAATTACTGTGAAAAGTAGACAAATCAAATGATGTTCACACCAAATACTTCGTTAATGAGAACCCACCAATTTTAGGAATACAAGGAATATATGAATTTGACGTAAGAATTTTAGAAATGAGAAAAAAGTACCTGAAAAAATTGAAATGGAGTTGTGAGATCCTAATGTTTTATAAGAATGTCTAATAAAAATTGAGATGGATTAGTGTCACCAAAGGAAAGATATCCTAACTATTATTATTACATTATAATTCATTATTTCTTGTACTCCTATTTAGTTATTGTTTCCAAGTTATCCTTTAACGTAAAGGAAAGATATCCTAACTATTATTATTACACTACAATTCATTATTTCCCATACTCCTATTTAGTTATTGTTTCCAAGTCATCCTTGTATTCCTATTGAGTATTGTTTATTGGTTAGAATATTTTTAGAAAAATTTGTTACATTCTTGTTCTTGCACTGTACTATGTCATTATCTAGCAGAATTTGTGAAGTTACCCAACTTAAGAAAGTTGAAGTAATATAAAAAATTTTTGCAGAGAAAAGCCCTCATGAATTTTAAATAGGTTTGCTTTTCAAAATAAAAAGAATTCAAATGCATTATAATTAAATTATTTGAGGTTTTAATGCTCCATAATATTATTTTTCACATTAGTTAGTTTTTCGGCCTTTATTTTCTCAGTATAAGCTCTATTTTTATATCAAAAAGTTTTTTTTGTTTACGTCATTAATGAATAAAAATCAAAACAATATTGTACATCATTGTGTAGACCAAAGAAGATAAAAAAAATATGGACTTATTAATTCAAATATATTAAGAATTATATTAAGGCAAGTTATCTTTATTTTATGACGAACATGTTGGGAAACTATGATCCAGACTACTAATTAAATTAAAATATCCGGATCAGGTTTGAAAGAAATAAAAACTTAAACTATGTAAATCCCAAATCCAAATGGAAACATCCGGACAAAGATCTAGCCACAAGGCTGTCCATTGAAGACATCAAATATCTAAGCACATGGAATCATTAGAATAAAGCTGAATAGGAAACAAGCTTTAATCCCTCAAGAACAGCATCCGGAAGGACTGAATGCCTTATCTCCGGAAGAAGGCAGATCCGGAGAATATGAGTCCAAAGACATCCGGAAGACTCATGCTTGAAGACAATAGGAAAATTTTCAAAGATAGCTTTTCCCTCCACCTTGTGGTCTATGAAGTCAAAGATCCTTTCCCCAAGATAAAGACAAAATGACAGCTTGCGTTTTTCAGAGAAAGGACAAAAAGACTGACACCAAACTGAAAAATCTGAAAACCTTTTTCACCTAGACCAATAAGGAGGCGCGTGGAGCTAACACCAAAAAGCTAATGGTGTAAAAGTTGGTACATCACAAAATGCCAGGTAAAACGATCACTGACCACTTTTCAGCATCAATCCCTAGGATTCAAATGGGTCAAATTACAATCTAACGGATTGATCAACGGTTCTGGAAGTGCCACCTATAACCTGATCAAGGGTGAAGATTTATTACAAGTACAACAACCCACAACGGCTACACTTATGATGAAGCCTATAAAAGGGAAGCTTAACTATGAGAAGGTTGGATGTTTGATTGACAAAAATAAGAAACAAAAAGCACACGCATACAATCAGCTTACAATCCCTCCAAGAATCAATTAATTCCAAATCTGTTGTAAGGATTCCTAAGTGAACTATAAACTTAAGGAAATCTAAAAAGCAAAACCTTTATGAAAACAAGAGTGTAAGGATCTCCAACTTGTGAGTTGAGAGATTGGGATACAACTTAAAGTTGGTGCTTTGAGTAGGAACTCCCTGTAGGACTCAGCTTAAATTCGAGGTAGAAGTCTAAGTGATATACCCTACTAAAGACTAAAGGACTCAGCTAGGAGTTAGTGCGTCTAGTGGTATATCCTACATCCGGAAGGGTTTACCATCTGGAGATAAATTGTAAGGCTTGATTCCTGCCAGTTGGAAAGGAATCCATTAGTGGAAAAGCTCCAAGAAAGGAAACTCCAGGGACTGGAGTAAGCGGGGCCGAACCAGGATAAAAATCTTCTGTGTTTGATTTCTCTAACTTTTACTATTTGCATTATATTGTCATAACTACATCATCCGAATTCATCATCCGGTTCATTATCAAACACGCTACACTAAGACTTTTTAAAGTCTTTATATTCCGCAAAAAATGGTCATTCACCCCCATCTGACCTTATATAGACCCTCACGGGGACCAACAGAACATATACTAACCTAAAATTTTAAAAATTAAATATGACAAATCAAATTTACCATATTCTTTTCATTAAATAATGTCATATCATAAAAATTATTATAAAAATTGACAATTCACAATCGTCACTAATACAAATAATAGTGATATTTATATATCGTCACCCTGTATAAATTTAAATACACATGACAAAGTTAAAGTTGTCATGGAGTTTCTAACAAAATCATGGCACATATATTATCACAAAAAAGATATAAATAATGACAATATTCATTAACATTATAGTGACACATGTTATATTTTGTCATAATATATACTAAAAATATTTGACAAAATCTAAATGTCGTGACTTAAAATAAAATATATGACAAAATATATTGTCATTTTCTTTTTTGTTAAATCATGATATAAAAAAATAGTCATAGCAACATTGTATACAATGACGATTTAAAATCATCATTAATTATCATTATTGTGACAAATATTATATATCGTCATAACAATGCATTACAATATATGATGGGAACTTAATAACGTCACTATAAAATAAATTATGTGACAAATTTAATATGTCGTATTATTGTTTCTCAAACTATGACGAATATGAAACGTCATAAAACCTACTTTTACAATGACGGTGAAGTTGTCACTAATTGACTTTACTTTGTCACGGTAAGTATTTCCCTCCAAATTTTTGTCACGAGTTTTTGCCTCCAAAATTATATATGACGACATTTCTTTTATCGTCACAAAATAATAAAATTGGTGACAATAATTCATATTAATGGTGACAATAAATTAATATGTCATATAAGTGACGATTTGTATTTTTTGTCACAATAAAGCTATTAAATATGACAAAATCATGTGCGTCGCAAAATAAATTGTCATAATATGCAGGATTTCTTGTAGTGATGATATATTTTCATTATTAATTGAAGGTTTGAGCTATATTAAAAACTGCAAATGTTTGGTGTCAAATTAAACATTTTAGCAGTCATAACCCCCTCTCTCTGAACTCTTTATATATCTCTCTAAAAGAATTCTTAAGGAGGAAGAATAGGTTCTCTTTCTAAAAATTCAAAACTCTAGCCCCCATTAATTTGAGAATCTTCGACTTTTTCGCTTGTAAGTTTTTTTGTTAGGGAGGGAGAAAAAGTCCAACTAGTCTTTTTCTACCTCCCAACTTTGTTTTCTTGTCTTTTTTTCTTTAGTTTAGTTTTGGTATTTTTTTGTGAGAATAATCTGCATCAACTGTTGATAATTATTCTAAAATTGATCTGGAAGCAAGATATAGCTGGAAGTTGGATCCGGATGCAAGTTAGGCTGGAAGCTGGATCCAGATGTAAATTAGGTTGGAAGTTGGATCCGGAAGCAAAATATGGCTGGAAGCTAGATCCGAATACAAATTAGGCTGGAAGCGGGATCCGGAAGTAAAATATGGCTGAAAACTGGATCCGAATACAAATTAGGCTGGAAGCTGGATCCGGAAGCAAAATATGGCTGGAAGCTGGCCTTTTTATTGGTGAAAATAATAGGCGTTAGAAAACAGTAAAAGGCAGCCACAAAAAAATCGTAACCGGTAAGAGTTATAAAATCATAAATGAGAATATGACTGTTGGCAATTAAGAGATCCGTTACAGTTTCACTTAACACCCCTTATAATTCAACAGTTATGGGTAAGCAATTTAAATTTAAAATATATTTTTGACAAATATTATTTTCTCAATAAAAATAATAAAATAGTTCGGAGCATAGTCCCCATCGCCCGCACCGGGGGTGGGGGGATCCACCGATTTGCACTAAAAATGGCTTTGGGCCATTTCTCTCATGTACGCGAGAGCCCACCTATTCCCTCTCACAACTTAGCAAGCCCATATGGAACATCTCAATATAAAGTCAAAAATTCACTTATCAAAAACTCATGTGGGATATTGATTCTTTTGAAAGTAACTTTAAACACTAGTTTTTCCAACAATCCCCCACAACTTTCCAAAGAAGATTTAAAATAAAAGAATTTTTTGGATATCTCTGGTTTGACATATAATGCATGGAACTAGTGTCTAGTGGACTATGAACCAGAACTTGATAGATAAAATTTAACTTACGGAATACTTGGTGAAACATATAGTTTCTATGAACCAAATAAACGCTATTGTAAGATAGGGATTTTATCATATCGCATTATACTAAATACATTTCTGTTCATCGCAGTTTTGTGCAAATAGGTCGTGTGCGTGCCTGGCCTTTAATGAGTGCTCTAGAGATAGCGCCAAAATTATATCTCATAGAAGCGGCCCCACTTCACACTCACATAGGTGATATCATCAAGTGTATATTGCACTTTATACACCACTCATAAGAGCTATAAAATCTCATTAAGAGTCCTTTTGACTCAACCTCTCAAAATATGCAACATAGCACTTTTCACACATCTAGTATTGGGACCATGATAAAAATTTATTTTATATATATATATATATATATATATATATATATATATATATATATATATATAGTGCTAGCAGAACTAACGGAAAGGCTTGTTAGTACCCATATGAACTTATTGTGTGGGATCTCCACTCATCTAGGTTAGGTTCCACCCTTCATTAATTTCAAATTGGCTTAAGTCCCATCCCCTCGGATGTTTCAAAGATTAATTTCCTCCCCACAGGCTTTGTCAGAGGATCGGCCAAATTCACTTCTGACCTTACATAATTTATGGATACTACATCTTTTAGTAATTGCTTCACAACATTATATCTCAAACGAATTTATTCTTGCCATTAAAGGTCCTATTTTTTGATATCGATATTGTCGCTTGCCAATCACAATGTATATAAACCGAAGGTGTTGGCTTTACTCCTAAAGGCACACCTGCTAAGAAGTTTCTTAACCACTCAGCCTTATTACAAGTCAACTCTAATGCCACAAACTCAGATTCCATTGTGGACTTCGCAATAATAGTTTATCTAGTTGACTTCCATGTTATTGCTCCACCACCAAGGGTGAAAACATAACCACTAGTGGACTTAGTCTCATCTGAATTAGAGATCCAGTTTGTATCACTTTACCCCTCTAGGACAGCGGGTTTTCCACTATATAGAATACCATAATTCATGGTACCTCTCAAATATTTCATAAGCCTTAAAATGGCTGCCCAATTACCATTATTTGGATTATGTGTATATCTACTCAATCTACACACAGCATACGCTATGTCAGGACGTATGAAATTCATTAAGTGCAATAAACTACCAATAATTTGTGCATACTTTGATTGAGCTATGGGCTCACCTTTATTTTTATTTAAATGGATATTGGAATCATAAGGGGTACTCACATGATTTACATCATAATATTCAAACTTCTTGAGAAGTTTCTCAACATAATGCTCTTGAGTTAACAAGATGTCATTATCCTTCCTTATGATTCTCATTCCCAATATCACACTTGCTTCACCCATATCTTTGATATCAAACTTTGATGATAAGAATATCTTTATTCTATTGATAATATCAATACTCGGACTAAAGATAAGCATATCATCAACATAAAGACATATAATCACACATAAGCCATTAATTACTTTAGAATATATATACATTTATCCACCTCAAGTGATGTGAAACCATCATCTAATAAAGTTTGATCAAATTTCTCATGCCATTGTTTGGGTGCTTGTTTTAAACCATATAAATATTTTATCAATTTACAAACTTTCCCCTCTTGTCCTGGCTCAACATGCCCCTCAGGTTGCACCATATAAATTTCTTCATCTAAATCACCATTTAGAAAGGCAGTTTTAACATCCATTTGGTGAATAAAAAGATTATGAACCGAAGCCAAAGCAATTAAAATACGAATAGAAGAAATTCTAGCCACCGGAGCATAGGTATCAAAATAATCAATATTTTCTTTTTGATTAAAACCTTTTGCAACAAGACGAGCTTTAAATTTATCAATAGAGCCATCAGGATGACATTTCTTTTTTAAAATCCATTTGCAACCAATAGGTTTAGCTCCCGGAGGTAAATCAACCAAAATCCAAGTTCCATTTTTCAAAATAGAATCAAGCTCAATTTTAATGGCTTCTTGCCAAAACTTTGACTCGGAGGAAGAAATAGCTTCAGAAAAACTCACAGGTTCATCTTCAGTTAAATAAGTGTAAAAATCATCACCAAAGGTTTTTGCTTTACGAATTCTCTTGCCTTCCCTCAAAATCTCATTTTCAAAATTATTTTGAGGAATGGGTGCAATCGGGTTAACATCTAGATTAACTCTAGATTCGGGAAATTCAGTAGTCTTTAATGGAAAAACATTCTCAAAAAATTCAGCATTCTTTGTCTCAATAATTGTGTTATTCATACATATCACTTTTAAGCACGAGAAATCTATAGGCAGCACTATTTGGAACATAGCCTATGAAAACACAATCTGAAGTTTTTGAACCTATTTTCTTCTTTTTAGGTTCAGGAAGAAGAACCTTAGCTAGACACCTACACACTTTCAAATAATTCAAATTAGGAGGATAACCCTTCCATAATTCATAGGTGTCTTATTGGTCTTCTTATAAGGAATCCTATTTTGTACATGACAAGCAGACAAAATAGCCTCACCCCACAAATTATCAGGAGCACCAAAACTTAAAAGCATACAATTCATCATTTCTTTTAAGGTTTGATTTTTCCTCTCAGCTATACCATTGGATTCAGGTGAATAAGGAGTTCTGGTCTCATATATAATACCATGTTTCTCACAAAGATCATTTAGGGCAATATACTCACCACCTCTATTGGATCTAATCCTTTTAATCTTCTTATTCAACTGATTCTCAACCTCATTTTTATTTAGCACAAATTTATCAAAAGCCTCATCTTTACTATTAAGTAAATACACTTTTGTATACCTTGAAAAATCATCAATAAAAGTAACATAATACTTTTTCCCACCTCTAGTTATGGTATTTTTCAAGTCTCCTAAATCGGAATGTATTAAACTTAACAATTCAGATTCTCTATGTATTGAACTAAAAGACTTCCTAGTTTGTTTTGATTCAACACAAATTTCACATTTGTCAAAACTAGAAAAATTGACGTTTGGGATCAAGCCACTAGAGTTTAAAAGTTTCAAATAAGGCAAACTAATATGACCTAATCTATCATGCCATAAAACACAAGAAATAACAACATAAGCAGAAGTACTAGCATCATTATTATTAATAATTTGAGCAACATTAGGTACAAAAATTCCATGGTTGAAATAAACCTTTCCGATGAACACATTATTTTTAGTCATTACAACTTTATCGGACTCAAAAGCTACCTTCACACCACTCTTGCCTAAAAGGCCCACAGAGACCAAACTGGCTCTAATATTAGGAACATGTAACACCTCAGAGAGTGCCAATATTTTGCCCGATATGAGCTTGAGAAGAACTTTCCCTTTTCTAAGAACATGTGTCGTTCTAGAATCACCAAGGCAAACAGTTTCTTCTCCACTTTCAATTGAGTATATGATTTGAAAGCATTTCTATACGCACAAATGTGCCTCATAGCTCCAGAATCAAAAATCCACTCATTTTCATCGGCCACCAGATTTACTTGTGAAATGAGCGCAGCAATAATTTCATCATCCGCTTTAACCAGATTAGCTCTAGGTTTAACGGGATTGTCATTCACAACTCATTTCCTACATTGAGGAGCATGGTGACCGAGTTTTCCACATATGAAATAGTTCCCTTTCTTTTTGAAGGTTTTACCACTTTTGGGTTTAAAGCTATGTTCGTACCTTTTCTTTTGACGAGGAGCAGTTTCCATGATATTTGCCTTACAGACTATCTCTTTCCCTTTAGCAATGTTGGCCTCTTTCTTATTAGCATCCTCGATGATGATGTGCTTGATTAGCTTAGTGAGTGATAAGGTCTTTTATTTATGTTTGAGCTGATGCTTGTACGCATTCCAAGAAAAAGGAAACTTCTCAATAAGAACTCCGGCTAAAAACTAATCAGGAAGTACAATCTCCTTAGCCTTCAAATCCTCAACAAGTTTTTGATACTCATTGATTTGAATTTTGATGTCCTTGTCTTCAACCATCTCCCATTTGCAATATTTGCCAATTAAAAACTTTTGTTTCCCATCATCCTCAGCAGTGTATTTAGAAATCAATGATTCCTAAATCTCTTTAGCTTGCTTGTAGGGATAGTACACATAAAAAAGATCATTAGATAAAGTGCTGAGAATGCAATGTCTACACACCTTGTTAGCATGAATCCAAGAATTCACATCAGCATCAAGATAAGTAAGAGTAGATTCAGTAAGAGCAGTAGCGACTCCATGCATATCTAGCACAGAGAAAATTCTTTCTTGCCATCTCTCAAAATTCTTGCCACTATATATCTCTATTTTAGAGACATCGGGAAAAGGCTTAGCATAAACCGGAGAAGGCAGTGGTGGAACATTGGCATTGGCATTGTTGATGGTAATGTTAGTTCTATAACCATTACTAGCAGGAGGAGTAAAATCAGCCATTGCTAACTATCCTTTAAGATTGTTGATAATTATTCCAAAATTAATCTGGAATCAAGATATAGCTGGAAGCTGAATCCGAATGTAAGTTAGGCTGGAAGCTGAATCCGGAAGCAAAATATAGCTGAAAGCTGGATCCGTATGTAAATTAGGCTGGAAGCTGAATTCGGAAGCAAAATATGGCTGAAAGCTAGATCCGGATATAAATTACACTGGAAGCTGGATCTGGAAGCAAAATATGGCTGGAAGCTAGATCCGGATACAAATTAGGCTGAAAGTTGGATCTAGAAGCAAAATATGGTTGGAAGCTGGATCTGGATACAAATCAGGCCGGAAGCTAGATCCGAAAGCAAAATATGGTTTAAAGCTGGATCCAAGTGTACAGATAAACATGTTCCAGCAACTAGAATCTGAAATAAAACAAACTTCAGGCAGCAATAAGTAGAATGAGTTGAGTCACTCCTACGTGACTTTCTAGGATTAAACAACTCCGTCAAGCTCGATTTAAACTTGGAGACTGTAATCAGAAATGTATATATAAATCCAGAAAGTAGAAAAGAGAATAGTAGTCGGCCTCTCGTAAAGTAAAACACTGAAAGCCTTTCTGTAGGTGAAAATAATAGGCGTTAGAAAACAGTAAAAGGCAGCCATAAAAAATCGTAACCGATAGGAGCTACAAAATCATAAATGAGAATATGATTGTTGGCAATTAAGAGATCCGTTACAGTTTCACTTAACACCCCTTAAAATTCAACAGTTACGGGTAAACAATTTAAATTTAAAATATATTTTTGACAAATATTATTTTCTCAATAAAAATAATAAAATAGTTCTGAGCATAGTCCCCATCGCCCGCACAGGAGGGATCCACCGATTTGCACTAAAAATGGCTTTGGGCCATTTCTCTCATGTGCGTGAGAGCCCACCTATTCCCTCTCACATCTTAGCAAGCCCATATGGAACATCTCAATATAAAGTCAAAAATTCACTTATCAAAAACCCATGTGGGATATTGGTCCTTTTGAAAGTAACTTTAAACACTAGTTTTTCCAACATCAACTACTTTGGTACCATCGACTACACGATTATCTTCTTCAAACACGGATTTGTTGTTACACATATATATACATCAATCTTGATAGTTTTACAACTGGGTTGGACTTCATCCGCCTTTAGACAAGATACTTGTTGATTTTTCACATAATACACCCAATTCTATCTTCGTACAATAAGATCGTTTCAAATCTGTACTACTGGTTGATGTTATGGCGTAAGTAAGTTATGGTTGGGGGTATTCGAAATCGTTAGTTAGGGGTTATGGAAATATAGGTTGCATCGTTTTATCTTTTGTTTTCAGTTTAAGTCTTGTCCAAGGGCATGTTTATGTTTTGTTTGTGTGTTTTGTCCGGTGTTTTAACTCCGGTAAATGATTTGTAGTAGTTTTAGGCTTATCCATGTTTATCAGTTTGTATATCATTCTGCACATTTGTTAGCTAGAGCAGTTGATTCTTCAACATGTAGGTGGACTTTACTTTATGTTTATTAACCTTTGATTAAAACTGTAATTGGTTCTGATTTCATCTATTGACAATATTCTTCAGTCAAAAAGAAGAAGAAGAAGTGAGCGATTAGGCTTTAATCTTCTTCCTCCCCACTTTTATTTTAGTTTTACTTGGTTTTATGTTCTTAATTTCATCTTCTTTTTTTTATGTGATTAATCTGTATCAATATCTTTTTTTGTCTTTCACTAAGATGTCATTTTCTTCAAATATGAATCTACTACTATACATCTCAATCTTGATAGTCTTACAACTATATTGAACTCCATCAACTTTCTGACAAAGATACTCGTTAATTTTTCACATATGATACTCAAATTTATCTCTCTTAAGCATGATTACTCTAGATTTTAAAATTAAATTTGGTTGATATTATGACGTACGCTTATGTTTACATGGTTGTAAATCTTCGAGAATGTTAGTTGGGCTAAAATTATATATTGCAGTATTTATCTTTGTTTTCGGTGATTTATATTTGTCTTCTTATTCTTGTGACTAATTATCTATTATCTCCCAATATTATGAGATTTTATTTCCCTGATTATAATAGGTATTTTATTTGATATATGTGAATTCTTTTACTCATATATCAATTAAAATATACTCTATAGTTCAATATTTATGGAATATTTCATTTCTATAATAAAAATTAGAAACTTTTAGATTTAAAATAAGAAAGTCAAAGATTATGGTCAATTTGGTAATTTTAATATACTTGGTGGGCTAAAATAAAAAATTTAACATTAAAGGCTAAACTAGTAATCTCAAAATTATATCGAGGCTTAACCCATCATTTATTGCTTTCATCATTTAATGGAGTATTATTTTTATGGTAAATTGTATTTTGACCCCTCTTGTTATATTCGCGATATACCATGCTTAATTGTGTAATAGTTACATAACATACAAGGCGATTATTATAAAAAAAGTCTTATAAATGCTTGGTCAGAGTGAATAGTTTGTGTTAGGCCCAATAATAGATTACGAGAAAAAATAATATCAGCAGAATAAGAGACACGCAGATTTTTACGTGGAAACCCCAAATGAATTAGGGAAAAATTACGGGACCAACTCCGAATAATTCTTCCACTATAAAATAATAGTAGGTACACCAAGAGATTACAAAATAGTGGCACTCAGGTGTTTCCCAAAACCTCACTATTTTCTCTCTTACCCAGCTCTTAGGAACCCTTTTCCTAAGACTCTCTGCACAGTTTACATTTTTATCTGTGTTTCTTCTCTATTACTTTCTGTGTTGGTCTGCTCTTCAAATGAGCAAAACCCTCCTCTATTTATAGGAGAATCAAAACGCGTATGGCCGAATTGTGCACAGTAATTTTACTGTACACTTTTTGAAAATATTTCTTGCCGACCTGCCTCCTTTTTTTTAATTTTTTTTAATTAATCAGTGGGTCCCACAATAAGAGGGACATCACTCAACAAATCTCTCCCTCCCGACTACATTGTGGGACTCTCCATCTCGGTTACTTCAACGCACTGGTCGAACTTTTCTTTTGGTACGACCTTCGTCAGCCTATTAGCAACATTTTTATTTGTATGAATCTTCTGCAACTTGAACTCTTTTTCTTCAATGGCAAATCTGAGCCAATGAAATCTTACATCAATATGTTTCGTCCGTGCATGATACATAGTATTTTTGCTCAAGTCTAGTGCACTTTGACTATCACAATAAACTATGTAGTCTTCTTCCTGCACACCTAATTCGGTGAAGAATCGCTTTAACCGAAGTATTTCCTTTCCTGCTTCCGCTGCTGCAACGTACTCTGCTTCGGTTGTTGATAATGAAACATATTTTTGTAACCGTGACTGCCATGAAATAGCTCCCCCTGAGAATGTAAATAAGTAACCTGACGTAGATTTTCTTTCATCAAGGTCACCAGCCATATCCGCATCTGTGTAACCAACAAGTGCTGGCTTTCCACCTCCAAAGGTTAAACATAACTTTGAAGTTCCTCTCAGGTATCTAAAGATCCATTTAACTGCTTCCCAATGTGTCTTATGGGGATTTGACAGGAATCTACTCACAACTCCAACTGTATGAGCGATGTCTGGTCTCGTACACACCATTGCATACATTAAACTTCCGACCGCTGAAGAATATGGAACATTTGACATATCTTCTCTATTTTTCTCTGTTGAAGGGTATGATTTCTTACTCAACTTGAAATGAGCGGCAAGTGGAGTGCTAACTGGTTTAGCATTCTTCATATTGAACCTTTCTATTACTCGTTCAATATATTTTTCTTGCGATAACCATAGCCTGCAGGACCTCCGATCTCGGGTAATCTCTAATCTAAGAATTCGCCTTGCCGGTCCCAAATCCTTCATGTCAAACGCCTTAGACAAATCACACTTCAACTTACTAATCATTTTTGCATCTGGCCCAACGACTAGCATATCATCAACATATAAGAGAAGAATGATAAATTTTCCATCAGGGAATTTCTGGACATATACACATGGATCAGCTTCTGTCCTCTTATATCCTTGATTCACCATGAAGGAATCAAACTTTTTATACCATTACCGCGGGGCTTGTTTTAAGCCATACAAATTTTCTTCACGCGACACACCATGTCTTCCTTTCCCTTGACCTTGAAACCTTCTGGTTGTTCCATATAAATTTCTTCTTCTAAATCCCCATGCAAGAACGCGGTCTTTACATCAAGCTGTTCTAACTCAAGGTTCAAGCTGGCTACAAGACCTAACATAACTCGAATTGAACTCATTTTCACTTTCAAAGTCGATACCTTTCTTTTGAGTAAAGCCTTTAACCAATCGAGCTTTATATCTCACTAGGTCTCCATCATCTTTCTTCAGCTTGTACACCCATTTGTTCTTGAGTGTTCTCTTCCCTTTAGGAAGTTTCACCAGCTCGTACGTGTCATTCTTCTTCAAAGAATTCATATCCTCTTGCATGGCCTTCATCCAACAATCTTTATCTTTACAAGATTGCACATCTTGGAAGCTTTCAGGCTCCCCCTCATCAGTGATTAAAATATAATCAGAACTGGAGTATTTTGTAGATGGTTGGTGTTCTCTGATTGACCTCCTTAATTGAGGTTCTTCTTCTGGTAGAATGGGGTTCTCTGGCTCCCCCTGCTCAATACCCTCTTTATTCATATCTTCATCTACAATTGTATCTTGATCCCTCACAACTGGCTCTTCTTCTCCATCTTGTTCTGATTGATGCATTCTTCTTTCTGTGGCATCATCTGATAGAATGCTCTCTGGTGTAATATCGATAACACCATCACTCGTAGATCTTTCGCCGATGATATCATTCTCATGAAATACAACATCTCAGCTCCTTCCTCTAATGGATTCTGTATCCATGGGACCACTAACGTCAGAGTGTACCAACTCTAACTTATTGTTTCTCCTTCTAGAGCTTTTCTGAAATGAAACTCGATGTTGCTTCCCAGATAAATAGTGATCACATGGGTTAATTTTTCCTTTGGCTAAAGGGATGAGGGACTTCTTAGCCAGTATATTCAACCCTTTTTCACTAACATGCGCCAGTCGCCTATGCCACAAATTTGGTGAAGCATCATCTCTAACTGTATTCAGTTGACCCACACATACTATTGCTTGTGTTTTGTATAGCGAGCAATACAATCTTCCTTTCACCACCACCAACGATCCTTTGGTGAGTTTCCAATTTCCATCGCCTGTATGATTGTGATAACCTTCCTTGTCCAATACACTAACAGACAACAAGTTCAACCGAAGATCTGGAACGTGTCGCACATTTTTAAGTGTTAATGTGCATCCGACACTTGTCTTCACGCAGATATTGCCGATTCCCACCATTTGCGACACACTATTATTTCCCATTTTAATAGTACCATAATCGCCCGCTTTATAGGTTGAGAAGTATTCCTTTTTTGGAACACAGTGGTATGAGGCACCATAATCCACAATCCACTCGGTATCTGTACCTCCAACATGACAACAATCTGCATCATGAGATACTAAAGCCACCTCTCCATCTTCTATTGTGACTGCAGCAGATGTGTTTTTGTCATCATCATGACTTCGGTTTGCATTCTCTTGTTTAAGGAAATGGCAGTTCCTTTTGAGATGACCCTGCTTTCCACAGTGGTAGCATGACCTCTTCTCTCTGGACTTGGATCTATCTTTCGATTTTCCATTCCCACGACCTCTACTCTTGCTTCGGTCCCTATTCTCTGTGACAAGGGCTTGTGAACTAGTACTGGCAACGTCCCTTCTACGAAGCTCTTCATTAAGTAGGCTATTCTTTACCATAGACATTGTTACCACACCATTTGGAACTGAGTTACTCAATGATACGACAAGAGTATCCCAGCTATCTGGTAGAGTTCCCATCAAAAGACATGCTTGCATCTCATCATCCAAGGACATACTGGTGACTGCTAACTCACTTATGAATCCTTCAAAGTTGTTCAGGTGTTGTGTGATTGATCGTCCGTCTGTCAGTTTCAAGTTCATGACTTTGCGAATCATGAACACTTTTCCTTGAGCATTTTTAGCCTCGTACATATCCTCTAGCTTCTTCCAGAGAACTTTGGGATCTGTTTCATTCCTCACGTGGTTGTACAGGCTAGCATCTATCCATTGGCGTATTGTACCCAATGTCTGCTTCTTCAACTTTATCCACTGCTGATCTTTCATATCCTCCGGCTTTGCGTCGTCACCTCAATTGGATCGTACAAATCTTTGCAATTGAGGTAGTCCTCCATTCTGGATTTCCACATTGAATAATTTGTATCCGTCAATTTCATCATTACACCGTCATTCGCCATGTCGAAACTTTAAAAATGGCAAAATTTTACTATTCACAAATTTCACTATTCACATAAATAGTGACTGTATATGTGAATAGTACCGTATACCCAAATAATACTCGTATATTGGAATAATAACAGTACGCCCGTATACTTACATAATACTATTCATAAAAGATGGCCGAATATGAATAGTTATTATATATGAATACTATTACTTAAGTTACTATTTTACTATTCACTTAAATTGCGCGACGGTTTTTTGAACGGATTGCGCCACCGGATTCCCCGTAATTTTCTCGTCGTCGTGGTATATTTATTTTTGAAAAATATATCCACGGATTTTACCGATAAAACAACATTCGGCTCTGATACCACTTGTTAGGCCCAATAATAGATTACGAGAAAAAATAATATCAGCAGAATAAGAGACACGCAGATTTTTACGTGAAAACCCCAAATAAATTAGGGAAAAACTACGGGACCAACTCCGAATAATTCTTCCACTATAAAATAATAGTAGGTACATCAAGATATTACAAAATAGTGGCACTCAAGTGTTTCCCAAAACCTCACTATTTTCTCTGTTACCCAGCTCTTAGGAACCCTTTTCCTAAGACTCTCTGCACAGATTACATTTTTATCTGTGTTTCTTCTCCATTACTTTCTGTGTTGGTCTGCTCTTCAAATGAGCAAAACCCTCCTCTATTTATAGGAGATTCAAAACGCGTATGGCCTGTACAGTAATTTTACTGTACACTTTTTGAAAATATTTCTTACCGACATGCCTCCTTTTTTTAATTTTTTTTAATTAATCAATGGGTCCCATAATAAGAGGGACACCACCCAACAGTTTGTGTGTGATGCTAGAGGTATATATTGTGGCGGTGAAGCCAAACTAAAATCACATTAAATGAGGCTAGTAAAATGAAATAAATATCACATTATAATGTTTTATGAAGAACTCATAGGAATTGTTAGTAAAAAATAAAATCAGTATAGTAAACACCAATTAATTTGCACTAAAAATGAAAAATAACGATATAATTTCCTGTAAATTTGTTTCTTCCGTTGGATTAGAATCAAAGTTTAATCTTAGAATAAGCAATGTCATATAAGTTGCGAAATTAAGTAAGTTTACCGATTATAGTTTTGTGTTGTAATAGTATAGTTTTATTGTATTTGTGCGTCATACATGGCACTTTTAAGTTTTAAGAAATATATGAGATGGAGAGATTTCAATATCTTGTTCAAAGCCTATGAAAACTAAATTAGTTAATGCTAAGTTTTGACCATACTGAATTGGATTCATTTCGTACAAAAGAAAATATAAACCAATGATTTTGAAATATAAGTAATTGCTAATATAATAAGTGATTGGTTAGAGAACTGTTACGTTAGGAATTGGAAAATTTAACCCCAAAAAATAAAGGAAAATAAAGGCCATAGGCGTGATAGAAAGTGTACGTGGCACATGAAAATGGTAAGTTACTCGAAACGTGTCAAAAGGAATTAACACGTGTATAAATGATGCAAGGAAGGGTGTTTAACGTCTTAATTAATGATTAATAAAATTTAAGGTGAGGATTTAAGGGGAGGCTTCTGTTGTTTTCAATTTCTGAAAGCTGAATTGAATTGAATTGAATAGAAGTTAGTTAAATTGAACTGAAGTGAATTGAATTGAACTGAATTGAATTTATTCAACGAAAATTTATAATTATACATAACTGAATAAAATTAAGCTGAAATAAATTTAAAAAAATTAAATTATATTAAATTATAATTGAGGACAAGAAGTACTTACTTGCTAATTTACGTTACTAGTAAAACATGCACAAAGGTCCAAAGCATTGGATCGATCAGGATTGGGTATTGTTTTGTTTTGGTGTGATTCCATCACGTGATCCTCTTCTGCCTTTTACGGTTATTTTTTTGGAGAATACGCTGCCGTTTCCCTCCGCAAATTCTCTCTATCCGACAAATATCCCTTTAAGTCTCTTGCCTACTACTTCTCTATATACTCCAATCCCAAATAAATGACCGTTTCAACCTCATCTTATTAAGGGTACTTTCGTCACTTTTTAGCTCGCTGGATCCGCTAAAGGTACCATGGTCATTTTATAAAGTAGACAAATTTCTTAAATTGGTTAATAACTTAATATGCATAACTTAAAAGGCTCAGTAAGCAGAACCAGTCCCGTTCATGTAACCTTTAGAGCATTGAATTTTTTAATAAAATTATTGTTGTTTATCAATAAACAAAATCTGATAAACAAAAAATTTTTTTGGAGGAATTCACTAAAATATTTATTAAAAAAAATTATTTTTATTTTTTAAATTACAAACCAACGGACTGAAAAATTATTTTGGTGCCATGTGCTGTGGCACAGACTGCCTATCCATTTGGTCGACTCTCATCTAAACTATGAATGAGATTTATTTAATTGTGTTGTAATAATTAATAAAGTTATATTACTTGTTGTTTAATACATTATATAGAATATTTATATAATTTTTTTCACCGAAGAATATTATCTACTATATAAAATCAGATTCAATTGTAGTTCTAATTAAATGTAGACAAACATAAAGTTAAGTCCACCTGTATGTCAAAAAATTAAATGTTCTAGTTAACAATCGTATAAAATAATTCGTAGACTGATAGACATAAAAATAATAAAATCAGTTTATCGGAGTTAAAACTTCGGATAAAACACAAACACACTAAACTTGGTACTACCGCAAGATAAACATGCCCTTAGGCAAGACTTAATTTGAAAACAAACTATAAAACGTTAACCCCCAACTAACGACTTCGAATATCCACAACCATAAATTGTTTGAACCATAACATCAACCAGTAGTGCAGATCTGAAACGATCTTGTTGTACGAAGATATGTTGAGTGCTTCTGTGAAAGATCAACAATTATCTTATCTAAAGGCAAACGAAGTTCAACCTAATTGTAAAACTATCAAGATTGGGATATGCAGCAACAAATCCGTGTTTGAAGAAGACGATCGTAAATGATAAGAAAGTAGTTGATGCAGATTATCCTCATAAAATACTCCGAAATTAAAAATAAAGAAAAAGAAAGATAAAAAGACAAAAAGACAAAAGATATAAGAGAGAAAAAACCTAATAAATAAACTTACAAGCCGAGGAGGCGAGGATCCTCGAATCAATGACAGCTAGGATTTTTAACAATTATATAATTTTAAAATAGTAAAATTAATTAAAATATAAAAATTTCTGTACTCATTTAATTTAGTTTTAAAAATGTTTTTTAATTAAATCAGATTAGATTGATGCAATATTGTGAAGAAGAACATGATAGGAAGATTAGAATCAAGTTATCAACTAGTTTTATATGTATTTTATAATTTGGGATGTAACAAAATGAAAATATAATCATGCGATCTCAAATGAAAAACAGAAAGGTATAACAAGTTTAAAATCTCACTCAACTATGATACTTCATAAAAAAAAAATTTGACTATCAAGGGGTACAGCTGCAAAGAAGAATCATAAATAGGATTAAGAATAAGAAAACACTGAAAAAAGCCTATTAAAATGGGGAATTATAAATGGACAAGTCAAAATACGGTAATTAAATAAGAGTAGAGAGTGTAACTGTGTAAGAGTAGTAAACTAAGAATACAATTAAGAAATATAAATATAAGTAGAAAATAGGGTCAATGGCTATTTATATTAAGGAATAGGTATATTTATTACGCAACAATCTTAACCCCAGACAAAGTGACTTAACCATAGATTATACAACTATGGTTAAAAAATTAATATACAAGTGGGTTAAGTAAAGTTAAGAAGCCACGACCACATAACCCAAGATTTTTTTATTATCACTACTCATTACTGCTCATCCTCTCCCCTTCTAATTATCCTCTCCAAAAAAACCCACCACCTCCACCGCCGCCTCCTCCTCCTCCCATGGCCGGGAACACCGCCGCCGTCACAACCAGCTCATAAATAAGCCGAAAGCAATGGAATTAGCCCCAACAACCACCAACATTAACACTCCAACTACAAAATCACCTGATCAAGAAGCGGAAATTCCCCCCCGGATCCACCAGGCAAAGCCGTTATCTTTCACCAACGGCGTACTCAAACGCCACCACCACCACCACCACCTGGCTCCACCGCCGGTGGTTGTGACTTACAAAGAATGCCTCAAGAATCACGCCGCCTCAATCGGCGGCCATGCCCTCGACGGCTGCGGCGAATTCATGCCGTCCCCTAACGCTACCCACACCGACCCAGCCTCCTTCAAATGCGCAGCGTGTGGCTGTCATCGGAATTTCCACCGCCGCGAGCCGGATGATTCTCCTCCCGCGAACACCACCACCACCACAATCGAGTATCAGCCACTCCATCGCCACCACCCTCCACCTCCTCCCCTTCCTCACCGGAGCCCCAATTCCGCTTCCCCTCCGCCGATCTCCTCCTCCTACCCCTCCGCCCCTCACATGCTGTTGGCCCTCTCCGGCGGCGTCCCCGCCGGACTGAATGATAATTCGACCGTAAGCCTCCCCGGCGGGTCATCAAGGAAGCGATTCCGGACGAAATTTAGCCAGAATCAGAAAGATAGAATGTATGAATTTGCAGAGAGAGTTGGATGGAAGATGCAGAAAAGAGATGAAGAGATTGTTCAAGAATTTTGCAATGAAATTGGGGTTGATAAAGGGGTTTTGAAAGTTTGGATGCATAATAACAAGAACACCTTCGCTAAAAGGGATTCAAATGCTAATGGGAATGGGAATGGAGACAACAACCTTAATAATCATCATCAGCAGTTTGAGAATGATAATGTTGGGCGTGTCGGAACTAATGGGTCGTCTTCTTCTTCTTGAATATTGATCTGGAAGAGTTTGACTGATGATTAATAAAATGTTAATTAGCTAGATAGATGAGTAAGTGTGCTTAATTAATTAGTTCCTTTTTCTGTTTTCTTTTAATTAGTTAACTTAATCACAACGATGGTTTCTTCTCGTTGTTGAGAATTAAGATTGATCCAGAGGGAAAACATAATTTCATCAGTTCATTTTAATTTGGTATGTTTAATTAGTTAGTTGTTCCATTATTGCCTTTAATTTGCTTTTTTGTTGCTAATTAATTTCGTCACTCATTACGCTAATTTAAGGAGATTAAGTGTTAATCACAATTAATGAATCTAATGGCTCTTCATAGAAAATTAAGACTTTAATTAGGTTATGATAGAGAGAGAAGGGGAGAGATTCTTCTTATCTTGTGTCTGAAAGAATGAAGCAAAAAGTGGTCTCCCCATAGTTACATATTATTCTAACATATCTCATTTTAGCTTTATTACTTTATTATACTGAATTATTTTTAGGTATATATGTTTTGCATCTGCATTTGCATATTTAGGGATTTGACCCCTTGCTTATTTTAATACCTTAACCATTATTTTAATCAAAGAATTAATCATGTCAAAACACTTTTTAATCATCACCATTTCCATTTACAATCTGATTCTGGGTTGCAATTTTTTTTTCATTTTCTATTAAGTCACAATTGGTTAAGAAGCCCATCTTAATACTTTATTAATGTTGATGTAATAAAGTATTAAAGTGCATGGTAGATTATCTGGGGTTTTTAGAGATATCATTATTTAATACTGATTAGGGTAAGGTGATAATATTTAACCTAACCTGATTAGGATAAGCCATCATGCGGTGTCTTAATTTTGGGATATATGTTAATTTCAGCTTTCCTTATAAGGGAAGACGAAATCATTTAATTAAAATAATTAAAACTTGTAGTATAATTTTTTTTAAAAAAGGGAATTGCATATGGTGGTGACGTAAGTGGGTACTTAAATGTAATATAATGTCTTTTCAAATAGGTTGTTTTGGTAATTGCTCATTGATGAAGTCAGTAATGTTGTTTTGTGGGGGCGCTGATCCAACTGCCTAAGCATGGGTCACTAACCCTATAGTCTGCCCTTAAGACCATTATTATAATGGATTTTTCTACGTGTAAAAATTTCATAAATTATTTTTTCTGTTGTAATAGGGATTGATTTGAATTCAAATAAAAATAATGGCTGTTCCATTTAATTCGGCCATGTGGTTCCAATAATTAAAAAAGAGAAAATTGCAGCTTTTTATGATGATAACTTAATCAAAGTCCAACCTTGAAGCTTAATAATTGAAATAGAAGATTAGAAGGGTTAATTGAGTGAGTTAGGGAGTAAAGCAATGATTGAATTGGGGGAAAATTTTGTGTCCCTAAAAAATTAGGGGGTATAAGTACAAAGTAGAATCAGAATAGAGTAGAGTGAGAAAAAAGAAAAGATTTTTCGATGAAGTATAAATTAATTAGAGATTGGAACTTGGAAATTAAGGGACTAAAATGAGATCTATAGCCCATCTCCCTCAAGATTGAGTAGCGTGTGGACTTTGAACTACCATCCTAATCCCTAATGTCGGCACGTGCAATAGTAGCTACTGCAATACCATTTGTTCTATTCCTTTCATTTATAAATAATACTAAGATCAAATAAATTCTTAGATTTGCTTAGTATTATTATAAATTTATATTAAAATAATTTGGGGTAAAAATTCAGAAGAACAATGCCTTTTATGTGATTTTGTTTAATTATTTAAGTTTTTTATAATATAATATCAACCTTTAATTTTAAGGAATGAAAAATAAATTTAAACAACTTCAATTATTTATTAATTTTCAACCCGTTACATAATGAAATAAAAGATATAAGGTATCATGTATCATTTTAAGGTTTTCAGGTTAAATAGTTTCTAATAATAATAAATTTTCAAGAAGTTCAATATTTTTAATATATTCTCAATTACTGAAGTATTTTTATAAATTTTGTTTAATTACGTTTATATAAAATAAAAAGAAAAATGATCATCCAAATGTTCAAATTTGGATCTATAGAGACCACCCGTTAAATTTTATCACTACGCTGAGACTTCACCACTTTATTGAAGTATTTAATGCACAATAAAATTAATTTCAAAATATAAATTTCTTTCCATATATCCATTTAAATTTTGTAGAGGAATTGTAATAAAGTAGCATGGTCTCTTATTTGTTTTCCTTCTTTTAGGGGAATTATTGAGTCCTTCAGCATGATTTAATACAATAATCACATTTTTATATAAAAAAAAAACCATTATGTATTCGGTTTTAATAAGAATGTACTCCCTCCGGTTCTAAAAATTAGTCGCTTTTGGACTTTTCATTAAAATTAATGAAAATTTAATACTATACTAAAATGACTAATGTATCCTTAATAAAATTCTCTTTCTTCTTAATTACCATTTTATAATTTTATCAATATCTATACTCTTTCGTAATTAATACAAGGTGGTGAAAATTACAAGTTGCTCTTTTTTTTCAGTATGAAGCTAATAGTAAAATTTCAAGAAGAAACCACACTAGTTAGATTTGAAACTAACTAGATGCTAATCTCGTGTTGCAGTTTTTTAACAAACGCTGCAACACAATTGTCAGTCATCAAATTTAATCAATAAAAAGGTGAGTGGATATCACTTTAAGAAACTAAATAACGTTACAAAAAATATACGAATATACTTTCATTAAAAGATATTTTAACAAACTCAACATATTATCGAATTTCTCATAAAGTAGCCGCCACCACCACTGTCTTTTTGAGTCTTCAACCATATATGGTTTGTTGCAACTCTCCAACAATACCAAGCTCTAAGTAGCCTGCCAATAGAAAATAGCGAAAATATACCACTCTAGTTAGACTCAAAACCATGTTATCGTTGAGTCTCCAATTGTAGCACAAACTTACCTATAAAAAAATTTATTAAAAGAACCTGCACTAGTTAATTTTAAAACTTTTGTTACTTATTTTATTTTGTTTGCTATTGCAAATAATTTTAATCTAAACAATAATTTCAAATAGTATAATTAAATACATAAAACTGTAATTTAATGTTCATAATGTTAAAGCGAGTTGTTCACATGATTGTTTCCTAAGCACCCATTAAATTGTAATGCTACTTTTGAACATACATTACATGTTATGCAAGTTGCGACAGTAGATGAATTTCCGCCCTGTAATGTTAGCTAGACGTCATATAAATAAACTTTGAAATTTTGGGTTAGTTATTTTCATAAGATGGTATTAGAGCCGGTAATAACATATAGTGTTGAATAATGACATCTTCATTTGTAAATTGAATTTTTACACATGATCAATTGAGTGTGTCTTGTATTCACTTTAAATCCAAAGACCATTCAACATGAGATACAAATTTAATTTAGATAATCTCTCATCACATTCAAAATCTAGAAAATAAAATAAATGTGGTCCCTAATAGTTTTTATATGAATTTAATATGATTAATTTTTTATAAAGTAATTATTATTATTTTTTTTTATTACGATTGAACGAGTGATATGAAATTTAATTTAATAATAATAAATAATAAAATCATTTTATAAAAAACAAAATAACCTTACAAAACATTATATATGCAAATTTGTAGATCCGTCCTTTATATAATTACTAGATTTTATTAAGGATTTCAAAGTAAAATTATGAATTTATTGACATGGAGGTTGATTTCACTCGAACAAATATTTAAAATGCAGCAGAATAGTGCCAAAGTGAATGCAACAATGCTTAAGCTAAAGTAGAAACTGTAACGTAGAAGCCTAAAGTAAAAAAAAAAAAAAAGACAGGTAGGCATTGGTTATTAGTTGGGACTTTCTTCAAAAGTAACCTTTGTGTTAATCCCTTTTCAGAATTAGGTACAATATTGCCATTACCTCTTCATTTTCTACACATCATTAATGTGCCATCACCTTTTTACCTATGATTACCCTAATCACTTTCTATTATTAGGTTTATTAAACTAAACTTTATTATATATATAGAATATAGCTTTTAACTGTATTTCATGCATGTTTACAATTTAGCAGAAAATCTTTATTGAGAGACTTATCCACCATAATTAGGTGTACTATTCGGATTCAATTTAGATGTAGTTAGAGCAAAGCTACGATGAACGATAAAAAAAATACATGTTACGATTCACAATTTTATTCATTATTAGAGATTTGTGTTGTGTGATTACTGATTACAATCAAACATAAATTTAAGTGGTCTTATAATAATATCAGACCACTTTAAAGTTGAAAATATATAAAGGAAGAAGAATTTATTTTGTTTTTTTTTTTAATTTTAAAATGTGGCATTCAAGGTCTTATCTCACAATAATATTTCATTAAATAAGGTTACTCAATTTATAGCCATTGCTGACATCTTTAAACTGTCTTATTACACGGATACTTGTGTCTTTTAATTGCATTAAATAAATATCCTATTACTTAAATGTGAAATCACTCAATTTGGCAATTCTATTTTAAAATCAAATATGCAACTTTTGGGTCACAAAAGGGAGTGAAAATGAGAGATCCTTATTCTGATGGAAACTCGCAAGAAAGAAAAATTCAATAATTAATAATACAAGAAAATTAGATAAAAAAAGAGATAAATAGGAAATTCATATATAGCCACGGTTGAACACCTTCTTCGAGAAGAGTTGAAATAAACACTTGAAATAGTAGTAGTGATAAAAATTAATGAACCAATTGATTATTAGAATTAGGACCACACACATAAAAATAAAATTTGAAAAATAAATAAATAAAATTATTAATTTGCGGCATAAAGATTACTGCTTGCACTTTTAGTTGTGGTCCAAAAATTCCACACAATTATATTTGTAATATTCTTGTAGATTTTTCCTTACTAATTTGATAATATCCCTCTAATTTTTCAAATTGCCTGAATATTAACTAATCTAATTATATGCTTTTTTTTGTTTCTTACTTTCTTTATATCCCACTCTTTATGCTTCTTAATGGAGCATATCATATTCAACTTTTTCTTACATTGTTTTCTTTTAAGATTTTTTTCTGATATGGTATAAAAGAAAACAATCAAATTAACTCTAGGGTTTAGATTTAATTCAAGATAAATAATTAAATGGCTACAATTATTTAGACAGGATATTATTTATCTAATGCAAATCAAAGCCATATGATGTTTAATTTTCAATTAGGGTCATGTGAAAAATCATATTTTAGGTATAAGCAGATATGAAGACATTAATAAGTCAATTAAAAAAGAAATACAAAGGCAAGTGATTAAAGAGTTTGATAGAGCTAATTAATGGAGTTGATGGCATGTGAAAATACAGAGGAAAGAGGCTAACTTGTCTGACCCAAATGTTTTAAATTAAAAAAAGAAAAGAAAATTGTACAGTTCACTTGATTAAGACTTTGTAACTGTACAATGACACATGAGCTGTAACAAACTTACAACAAGAACATTCTAGCTTTCCATATTTCTGTTTTCTTGTCTTTGGAAGATGTTTAATTTAGGTTCTAAGGAATTTGAGAAGACAGTTTAACTTAATTATATGTTTAATACATGTAATCACATACCAATCTTAATTAGCGGTTGAATTGGTTAATCACCGACAATGAAGTCATTTTAAATTCATTTTTAAGTATTGTACTTAGTAATACATTGAAGAGAGGAGCTCTTCAGTGGTCGTGTATTTGCCCGGCCCGAATCAGCTCTCGTGGATCGGACTTAAACACTAAGTTTTTAACAAAACATGGACCGTACTTGAATTTGGCTCGTTAAACGTTTACATTTTGTATACTTAATTTTTATATATCCAAATTTTGCCAGACTATAATAATTTTATTATACATATTATTTAATAATTATTTTGATTATATTTTCACATGGTGGACTTATAAACTTCACACACAAATACAATAAGTGATACAATAAGTGATGTGAAAATTAAATAAGAACAGAAAATAAATGGCTATTTATTAATGTTATTAATACTGTATCGGATCACAATCGATGAAGTTAGTGGTATGCGGTATAATCGGTATTATCGATATTATTAATGGTTTTACTGGTTTTTTATTTTTTAAAGAATACATATTATTTTATAATTTTCAATAGTTATTGCAACGCTTTTTAGGTTTTTTGTAACGCTTCTGCATGTTGCCATAGAAGTTTTGGAAAGAAATATATATTATTAAGGGTTTTTAGTAGTTATTGCAATGCCTTTCTGGGTCTTTAGCAACATTTTTGTGTCTTTAGCAACGCTTTTAAGTCTTTGCAACGCTTTTCTATATCTTTAGCAATGCTCTTAAGTCTTTAGCAACGCTTTTCCATGTCTTTAACAATACTTTATCCGTTGCCAAAAGTATTTTGAAAAAACCGGTTTGAATTGATACGCCGGTTTATCGGTTCAACCTAATTTTCTATTAAAACCTATTTCTACACATACCATATTATAGTCGTGACTGATTTACGATAAAATCAGTCGAATCGATACGGTATTGATAATATTACTATTTATAATTTACAATATCTATAAGAAAAAAGAAATAAATAAATTTACATAAATATAATTAATTATAAATTATTTTTTAAATTATTAATAATCTTAATTAATACTATTATTCCTAATTTAATATATAAATATATCAATATATAAATATTCTTGATATATCATGTAAGAAAGAAGTCAAATAAATATTGTAATTATAGATAAAATTTAGACATGTATTTGCAAGACTTATATGTAATGATATGTAATTATATGTTCAAGCCTCTTCTCCTAATTTTCAGCCTATTATTGACTCAGACATCGACCGTTTGAAATTCGAGATAAATCATGCAACTCCAAAACTGGTTATGAAACTGATAATGGCCCATATCATTCAGTAGCTCATTTTTATTATATGAAAGCTTTGGACATAATATGTATGGGGGAGATATTATTTCACGCGTTATTTTTACTTTTATTAAAAAGGTAATCTTTTAGTAGTCTACAATCAACTCAGTACACGTGTCGGAAGCCTAAAAAATACCCCCTCTTAGTGGGGAAATTTTTTTGATTTTGTTTATATGTCTTTCATTTTTTTTTTACTTAACAAAATTGAGTTTGATATTCGACCTCAAATTTATTAAAAAAAGACATGTATTTATATAAAATATATCTTATAATTACTTAGAGGATAATAAAAATAGTGTAAAGAAATAAAAAACTTAGAGATTGAAGTTCATAAAATTAAATTATGTTTTTTTTATTAATGTTGCAATACCTGTACGTCCTCTCCCAAAACTATTTGGGTAAATCAAGAACCAAGCCCTATTATTTTTCACAGTTCAAGAAATAGTCTTTACAAATGCTTTTCGTGTGCTTGTAAGAAGAAGTCCACTCATAAGTCCCTTACTTTATTTCTCAAATTCCATTTTACATGATTTATAATATTTTTATTACAACCATTTTCTTTATTTTTCATTTTCATAATAGAATCTTTTAAAATAATAATACTTTATTATTAATATTATTATATTAATAATAAGTATATATATATATAACCTTTTTATATATGAAATTAAATTGTGAAAAACCTTTTTATATATAAAATTTGAAGCTTCATTTGCTACTTATCATCATCATTGTAGACCATAATTTTTAAACCCTCTCTTTTTATTACTCGTAATAGAGGTACATAAAGTTGTCTATGTGTGAACACGGGTCTTTTAAGAAATAATCTCATATGAGTAAGTGTTTATCCTTGACTATTATTAATAGTCATGGCAAATGACAATCCAAGTGGGAATTGCTTTTTATGAAATTTGGAAGGTAGTCGTGCATCAGATGATCTTAATATTATTATGGAGATGAACACTTTTTCTCCAACTTATTTCTTGATAGAATCTTTGCTTTAATGACCGGATCTCATAGTCTTGTGACAATCAATCTCATGTTATTACACAATCCCGATGTTTGTTCTATATTCCTAAGTAGCATCATTAGCACATCCTCCTTCAAAGCGATTGAGTGATTCAGAATGCCTGAAGATTTGATACTATTTAAGATTTGATGCACGGATAAGTCATTTGTAATCAGTATATCAACTTCAAAGTGATTGAGTGATTCAGAATGCATGAAGATTTGATACTATTTAAGATTTAATGCACCGATAAGTCATTTGTAATTAGTATATCAATGATAAATTTATATATATATAATAAAAATAGAACATAGAACATAGAAAATATTAAAAGCTAAAATAAAGATATTATATTGTGTATCAAATTAAATTGTGAAAAACCTCTTTATATACAATATCACTTCCAAATTATAAATGTTGAAGTCAATCACTCTTATTTAAAATACACCCACACAAAAATAAAACTATAGAGTCATTTCCCATATTGCACAAATTTAATGATGTTCTTGCTTATTTTTTACATCGAATCTCTATTTATTCCTAAAAATATTAATGTAGTTAATTAAAAATAACTTTTTATAATTTAATTGTCGTAAAAAAATATATTTATAACATCCAAATGTATCACAAATATTATTTTTTTAATGATGCTAAAAATAATTTATCCTAATTGCAATAGAGACAAAAAAATAGTCCAAATGTTTTTAGCTAAACATTTTTTTTGAAAGAAAAGAAGTATGATTGTTTGCGGATAAAATTTTAATTTTATGATTTTTAAAAAAGGTTCAATTGAAATAATCATACATATAAATTTAATACATGAAAAAATATGAGGCTCAATTAATTCCACTAATTAGTTAGTTAACTTCTTAATTTCATTTCACTTATTTCCTTTATTAATTTCGAACTACCAATTATTACCACTAATTAACTACTTAACTTCTTAATTTTCTTACTTGTTCAATATTCACTATTTAATATTATATATACATATATACGGTCTGCCTTTTAATAAAAGTTCTTATTTAACATTTTTTCTTTTTTTTTAATTAATTTCAATATTTAAACATCTACATATGAAACAGATAAAAAAAACTTAAACATTAATTGTGATAATAATAAATTATTTTTAATTATTTCACTTTATCAAATAATTAAAAAATATTTTATTATTATCTAGAAAGAATAAGTATTATTATAAAATTTAATTTATTTTTCAATAGGATTATAATAAATAGAATCAAATAAAATCAAGAGCAAATTAAATTTTAAAAAGCAGATTTAGAAAATATATTAATTGATAAATATACTTAGTGGATAATTATGAAATTTGAATTCAATTGATCAAATAATTAAAAATATTCCATTATTACCCATATAAAGGAGTAACTACTATTATAAAATTTAAATTTTATCTTAAATATGATTATAATCTATACTTTTCTGCAATTATCTTGTGATTTCCCATCAAATATTTGATGAGGAAAAAAGAGACATTAATTCTTAAATAGGATTATAATAAATAAAATAACATTAGATAAAATCAACAACGAACAAATCAAATGATTAAAAAATAGATTTAGGAGATATATTAGTTAATAAATATACTTAATGGATAATTATGTAATTCAAATTCACTTCATTAAATAATTAAAAAATTACATTATTATCCATAAGTAAGAGTAAGTATTCTTATAAAGTTTAATTTTTTTTCTTAAATATGATTATAATCAATAGAATTAAATAGTATAAAGAACAACAAATTAAATTTTAAAAAATAGATTTAGGAGATATAATTTTAAATATGTTTTAACAAAAATTTTAGAAGTGATAAGGTAACCAAAAAATTAAAAAAGTAAAAATGAGAACAAATAACACCTATTTAAAATGAAACACTTCAACAATACAAAATAAATAATATATAACACTAAATAATAATTCTGCCTACTTTAACAAAATTTTAACAAATAGTAATCTTTCTTTAAAAAGAGATACATATCAATTATTATCATTTTTGATAAAAAAAATCTTTTGAAATAACAATAATAAAATTCAAAATTTTTCTTAAATGTGATCATAATCAACACAATTAAATAAATTCAAAAATAATAAATTAAATTTTAAAAAATACATTTAATAGATATATTAGTTGATAATTAGCCATTTCATCAATTAGGCTCAATTTTTTTATGGGTAAAAAGATATTTTAAAAGGTATAAGGCGTTGAATAACCAATGACAAAATATAAATAAATAAAAATAACTAAGTATATCTTGGATCCCGATTTTCCTCTATCGGCTGTCGGGGTGCCACACTTGTTGAAATGTCCACCATAAAGTGCTTTCTATTCTCCACCTTGCATCAAACAAAGAAATATAATCAATATAAATAAAATAAATACGATAGTAGATTCAATAAATAAGTTAAAGGAAACGTAAACACCGATAAGTTAAATCGTGTGGAGCATTGTCGTTAAAGCATACATGTAGTTCCTTCTAGGATTAAACAACTTCTTCAATCAGAATGACTGAAACAGGAACATGTTGGGAAACAATGATCCGGATAAAAATCTAAAAGCAAATCCGGATCAAGTTTGAAAGAAACAAAAACAATGTATGTTGTTTCCCCAAATCCAAATGGAAAAATATGGACAAAGATCAAAAATACAAATCATCCATTGAACAAATTAAAAACCTAAGCACTAGAGGAAATCATCCGAACAAAGTTTGGAAAGGAAACAAACTTCTGTCCTTCAAGACCAGCTTCTAGAAGAACTGATTGAAGCCGCCTCCGGAAGAAATATCCTGAGCATATAGGTCTAAAAGACATCCGGAAGATCTATATTTCAAATACAGGGAAAGTTTCCTATATATCTTTCCCTTTACCTTTTTGGTCTATAAAAGTCAAAGATCCTTTCCTCAAGATAAAGACAAAATGATAGCTTGCATGTTTCAGAGAAAAGTCACAAGGGTCTGACACCGGACAGAGAAAAGCTAACTACCTTTTCTCCTAGACCAATAAAGACGCTCGTGGAGCTCACACCATAAAGCAGTTGGTATAAAAGTTGATGTATCACAAAATGACAAGCAAAACGATCACTGACAACTTTCTAGCCTCAATCCCAAGATTTCAAACGGACCAAAATACAATCTAATGGATTAATCAATGGATCCGGAAGCTCCACATCAAGACATGACCATGGGTGAAGATTGAATGAAAGCTCACCAACCACATACTACTACATTTATGATCAAACCCTATAAAAGGAGCTCTTCACCAAATGAGAAGGTCAACTGGTTGATTCATAAAAGCAAGTAACAAAGCAATACTTATTCAATCAGTTGATACAATCCCTTCAAGAACCCTTGATTCAAAATCTGTTTGTAAGGACTCCCAAGTGAAACTATAAACTTGAGGAATTCCAAAACCAATCCTTGTTAAAAACCAAAGTGTAAGAATCTCCAACTTGGGTAAGTTGGGAGATTGGGATATAGCTTGAAGTAGGTGCTTTGAGTGAGATCTCCCTGTAGGACTCAGCTTAGATTCGAGGTAGAAGGCTAAGTGGTATATCCTATTAAAGATAAGAGGACTTAGTTAGGAGTTGGTGCTTCTAGTGGTATATCCTACTTCCGGAAGGGGTTACTATCCGGAGATAAATCTGTAAGGCTTGATTCCAGCCAGTTGGAAAGGAATCCACTAGTGGATAAGTTCGGAGGAAGGAAACTCCGGGGACTGGACGTAGGCGTGGCTGAACCAGTATAAAATACTTGTGTTTGATTCTCTTTCTCTTTTACATTATTGCACATATTTGCATCATCCGGATCCATCTTCTGGATCATAATCAAACACGCTACACTGAGACTTTTCTAAGTCTGCTAATTCCTTGAAAAAGGGCCATTCACCCCCCTCTGCCCTTATAAATACCCTCACAGGGACCAACAGAATAAAAACTCGAATAATATATCCAGAATGGTAGAAATACAAAAACAATTAGATATAATTAAGAGAGAAAGACAAATGAAGTATAGAAGGTAGTGAATAGTTTTTTTGTGTTAAAAATAATAAGATGATCAGTCTTATATAGGCCAAATAACACCCCATTGTCCAACGTTTAAAAGACAATTAAGGAAAAAAATCACTTGATTTTCGGAACCAAAAACAGATGCTTATTGACCAAGCAAAAATTTATGATAATCAAACATTTATTGTTATAATAAAGGAATTTTTTAATTATTTAACTTGATCAAATAATTAAAAATATTTCATTATTATTCGTAAGAAGGAATAATTACTATTATAAAATTTAAATTTTTTCTTAAATAGGATTATAATTAACAGAATCAAATAAAATCAAGAACAATAATTAAATTCTATAATAGGATTATAATCAAAATAATAGAATTAAATAAAATTAAGAACAACAAATTAACTTTTCAAAAAATAGATGGAGTAGATATATTAGTTAATCAAATAATTAAAAATATTCTTTATTTATCCATATGAAGGAGTAAGTACTATTATAAAATTCAAAATTTTTCTTAAATAGGATTATAAAATATAATTTTCTGCAGTAATCTTGTAATTCCCTGTCAAATATTTGATGAGGAAAAAAGAGTCACATTAATTCTTAAATAAGATTATAATCAATAGAGTAATATTTTTTATATATGCGAATATTTTAACGGATATAATTGGTAAAATTGTCAGCCGTGGATTTTTTGACGGATTATAATCTTATTTAAAAATAATCTGACTCTTTTTCCCTCATCAAATATTTTATTATTATTATTATTATTGTTGTTGTTGTTGTTATTTTAATTTATTTTAATTTTATATTTTGATATTGTTACGATGATTATTAATATAACTGAAATATAAATTTTATTGTTTGTATATATTTATTTGTTATTTATTTTTATTCATCACAAAATAATTAATAATTTGTTTGTTATTAATATTGTTTATAGTTAGTTTTTATCATTTATTATTCATGGTAAGTAGCATTAATTAGTATTCTATATATGTAAACGGTATAAGGATAAAAATCTTTTAAAAGATATAAGGGCAAAATAGTATTTTAAGACTTCATTGCTTTTATATATAATATAGATTGCTTTTATATGTAATATACATTATTATTATTATTATTGTTATTATTATTATTAATTTTTTACATCTTGCAATAAAAACTAACAAAATAATTAAAAAAATAATATTGTTGGAAATATGGCATATAAGATAATGTTGTGCATTATCTATTTTAGGCTAAATTATAATAAGGAAAACCTATGATTTGAATAACATAAAATATGTCATTGAATTTTACGCTTCGAGAGCTTTCCAACGATATATTATACGCCTGAAATGGATTAACGGTGAATGAAAAATTGGAGTTTAAAGTTTGAACATCTGTCAAATTTAGGCGCGCTAAATCGGTGATTCGGTGCAAAAAAATATTGACATGTCTTACTTTTATTTTCACCAGATTTTTATTTGAATTTAATGGATTTTAATCCCTTAATCAACATGATTTCTCATAACCTTCAGGGATCGTTCGGTTCGCTGAAATCCTATTCCATGGAATAGAAATAGAAATGTATGGAAAGATATCAGATATGACACATTATTCATCTAGAATCCGTCGACACTTGGAAAAGCCATTCCTAGTTTATATACATCTCACGGAAAAGCTATTCTTTCGTTTCAAAAAGGAATAGCTTAAGAATAGCTTTTCCGTGAGATATATATAAACTAGGAATAACTTTTCTGTGCATTGACGGTTTCTAGACATATTCTCTACTATATTCGACATCTTTCCATTCATTTCTATTTCTATTCCACGGAATAGGATTTCCGCGAACTAAACGTCACCTCATTGTTAATGACCATAAATTGGTGGTTACAAGGGTATATGCTCTTTAAGCCAATTTAATCCATGTTAATACCATCTACCCTATAAATACTCTACTCTTCTAGCCTTTCTCTACACCTTTTCTTTATACTTCTACTCTTGATAAATTCTAGCTAATTCTTGTTTACTTGGTTACTTTGTGGTTTATTTTTTTGGTTTTCATAAAAAAAATCTTCAAAGTTTTCATTTCTTTTCAAGAGAAGGCTACTTAGTGTTAGGTTCTTGTAATTCGCTCTTCACACGGTTAGAGTTTGCCTATGATTGCGGTTATATCCTGGGAGACAAATTCACCAGTAGAGGATGAATAATTGTCTAAAGGAAACTGAAGTTTCAAGCCTCCGCAATAACTTTGTTACGGTAAAAGGTTTGAGAGTATTTCTTTTATTTGTTCTTTTCTCACTTTTATATATTTGTTAATTCTATGGTAATCTTGTTCCTATTAAAAAAATATAATAATATTTATTTTATTTTTATACTGGTTACTAACAATTTTAGGACAATTATGTCTATTTTTTTAAGTTTAAGTGCAGGTTACTCTGGATTTCTTGAAAACTATTTTTAGAACAAAATCGGTATTATCAGAACCGGACCGAACACCAAACCGGTGAAGTTAGTGGTTCACTATTTTAGCAGTTCAGCTGGATTCAATCGTGGTTCAACCGGATGTATGATTTTGTAATAAATATTTTTAAAAAATACATATAAATGTAACAAATATTCATTTGTCCAATATAGACATAAGTTGTTAATGGAAGGAAACTAAAAATAGTAAATATTAATGATAAATTCTTATGGAAAGAAATATGTTAATAATATATTTAGAAAAGTAATGACTTTTTATTGAATAAAATAAAAAAAAATATTCATTTGTCCAATATAGCATAAGTAGTTAATGAAATGAAACTAAAAATAGTAGTTATTAATGATAAATGAAACTAAAAATAGTAGTTATTAATGATAAATGACTTTTGATAAAGAAGTAAAACTGTAAAATGGCTTGTATGTACCTGACATGAGAAAAAATCTAATTTATGGGAGCCTATTGAGTGCATAAGGCTTCAAGATGATATTTGAATCTCAGAAATTTATTTTGTCCAAGGGACACATGTATGTGGGAAAGGGATATGAATGTAATGGAATATTTAAATTTTGTCGTATTTTTGTAAGAAAAATTCTTTTAATGAGAATAACGTTGTTTCTTATATGATTGAGTCTTCTAATTTATGGCATAGTAGACTTTGACACGTTAATTTTGATACGTTACGACGTTAATTAACTTGAATCATATACCCACATTTCATATCGATAAATCACATAAATGTGAAACATGTGTTAAGTCAAAATTAACAAGATCTTCATTTCAATCCGTTGAAAGAAATTCCGAATTACTCGGTCTAATACATACTGATATTCGTGACTTGAAATTTGTTCAATCAAGGGAAGGAAATAAATATTTTATTATCTTCATAGATGATAGCACAAAATATTGTTATGTGTATTTGCTTAAAAGCAAAGATGAAGTTGTAGAAAAATTTGTACTCTACAAGTAAGAAGTAGAAAACCAACTTAAGAAGAAAATTAAAAAGGTTAAAAGTGATCGTGGTGATGAATGTGTTGCACCATTTGGCGAGTTTTGCTCACAAAATGGAATTATTCATGATGTAATACCACCATATTCTCCTCAATCAAACAGAGTAGCTAAACGCAAAAATCGTGCTCTTAAAGAGATGATGAATGCAATGTTAACCAGTTCCGGCTTACCACAAAACTTGTGGAGTGATGTTGTTTTATCAGTAAATTATCTTTTGAATAAGATACCACGTAAGAAACAAGACAAAACCCCTATAAATTATAGAAGGGTAGAAAACCTTCTTATAATTACTTAAAAGTGTGGGGGTGTCTTGCAAAGGTAATTGCGCCATTACCTAAATGTATGAAAATATGTCCAAAGATGGTGGATTGTATTTTCATTGGCTATGCTAGTAATAGAGACGTATATCAATTTCTTATGCATGAATATAAAAACTCGGATATGCATAAAAACACTTTGATAGATTCAAAAGACACTTCATTTTTTGAAGATGTATTTCCATGTAAGGGAAAAGGCGAAGGTCAGGAACTAAAAGGTCTCGTGAACTTATTGTAAGTGACAATCAAGTGGATCAACAAGACGTTGATAACTATGAAAATCTTCAATCAATGATTGAATAAGATGTTCAAAATTCTCAAGAAGAGAATAAATCGGATCACGAGGTGGAACCTAGAAGAAGTAAAAGGACAAGGATTGAAAAATCATTTGGTCCGGATTTCTCAATGTATACGGTTGAAGGGAAACCTCAAACATATAAAGAAGCTATAAGCTCAATTGAAAGTCCTTTATGGAAAGAAGCCATAAGGAGTGAAATTGATTCCATCTTGCAAAATCATAAGTACGAATTAGTGGACCTTCCTCCCAGAACTAAGCCACTAAGTTCTAAATGGATTTTTAAACATAAGCTAAAAGCTAATAGAACAATTGATAAGTACAAGGCTCGTTTAGTCATAAAAGGTTATAAACAAAAAGAAGGTCTTGATTACTTTGATACATATTCTCCAGTGTTGAGAATAACTTCCATTAGGATGATACTTGCAATTGCTGCTTTACGGATTCTTGAAGTACATCAAATGGATGTGAAAACTGCTTTTCTAAACGGGGATCTTGAAGAAGAAATTTACATGGAACAACCTGAGGGTTATGTAACTTCAAGTCAAGAAAGGGAAGTATGCAAGCTGGTAAAGCCTTTATATAGTTTAAAGAAAGCACCAAAACAATAGCATAAGAAATTTGATGATGCTATGATGGCAAGTGGCTATTGTATAAATGAGAGTGACAAATGTATATATGTCAAAACTACAAATGAAGAATATGATATTCTATGTTTGTATGTTGATTACATACTCATTGTTGGAAGTAATGAGTGAATGGTAAAGAGTACCAAAAATATGTTAGATTTTAAATTTGACATGAAAGATATGGGAGTAGCTAATGTAATTTTAGGCATCAAAGTTCAACGTTCACCTATCGGTCTCATATTGACACAGTCACACTATGTGGACAAGATACTTGACAAGTTTAACAAAGGTGATATTGGTATAGCCAAAACACCGTTAGATGTTAGTGTACATTTGTCTAAAAAAAGGTGAATGCATAGACCAAGTGGAATATGCAAGGGTTATAGGCAATCTGATGTACCTTACAAGTTGCACAAGGCCTGATATTGCTTATACTATAAGTAGTTTAAGCAGATTTATGAGCAATCCAGGTAAAAGCCATTGGAACACGATTGTAAGAATACTAAGGTATTTGCGTTATACTCATAATTATGGACTGCACTATATAAGAGAACGTGTTATACTAGAAGCATATTCTGATGCTAGTTAGATAGCTGACATCAAGAATTCTAAAGGTACAAGTGGGTACATGTTCACTCTAGGAGGAGGAGCGGTGTCATGAAAATCCTCAAGGCAAACCATTATAACTCGTTTCACAGTGGAAGCTGAAAAGAAGCCGAATGGCTACGTAACTTCTTAGAGGATATTCCAGAATGGTCTAAGCTTGTGCCCGCAATTTGTGTACATTGCAATGATCAAGCGGCGATTAAAAGAGCACAAAACGTTACGTATAATGGTAAGTCGAGAAACATGCATCGTCGACACAATACCATCAAACAACTGATCTCAACTTTAGTTATCTCTATTGATTTTATAGGATCAAAGGATAACATTGCGGATCCGCTAACCAAAGGGTTAAATCGAGATCAAGTTGAAAAGAAATCTAAACGAATGGGGCTAAAGCCCACGGATATTTAAGGCGCTATATGAAGGAAAACCCAACCAAGTTTGACTGGAGATCTCAAGATCTTGGTTCAATGGGACAACCTAATTGCATAAACCTTGTGTGGTCATTGTGGGGGTAACCTTGTGTCCATTCCTGTGATGTACATGGTGATAATAACGAGTTACGGTTAAGCTATGCTTTTAATGATCCTTTGCGCCTCAATGGTTGAGCAAAAGAGATCACCTATGTGAGAGTGAAGTGAGGTCGCTTCAAAGGATACTATTAGGGCATAGTAATCTAAAACTCTTGCAAAAAATAGGAGATGTTCATGACCATAACAAACATAACCATGAGAATCAAAAAACTGTGATATGTTGATATTTGTGTGGGGTATATCATCGTTTACACAAACAACAGAATAATTCAAGGACATCGCGTCTACTAGTCAGCCAGTAAAGTAAATATACTTTCACAAGGGAAGGTTTAAAGGTTGTAGCCTACCTATCTTATGCAAATATTGGCCGAAAAGCATTTTCATCCTTCATTTTCTGAAAGCGTCTGTTTTGTTTTCTTTTTCAATTTTCATTCATGTGGGGGATTATTGGAAATATGGCATATAAGATAATGTTGTGTATTATATACTTTAGGCTAAATTATAATATGGAAAAGCTATTATTTTAATAACATGAAATATGTCATTGTATTCTATGTTTCAAAAGCTTTCCAATGATATATTATATGCCTAAAACGGATTAACGGTGAATTAGAAATTGTAGTTTAAAGTTTGAACATCTGTCAAATTTAGAAGCGCTAAATCGGTGATTCGGTACTGAAAAATATTGACATGTCATATTTTTATTTTCACCAGATTTTTATTTGAATTTAATGGGTTTTAATCCCTTGATCAATATGATTTCTCGTAACCTTCATGGTTAACGACCATAAATTGGTAGTTACAAGGGTTAATGCTCTTTAAGCCAATTTAATACTTAAGCCATTTAGCCTATAAATACTCTACTCTTCTAGCCTTTCTCTATACCTTTTCTTTATACTTCTACTCTTGATAAATTCTAGCCAATTCTTTTTTACTTGTTTATTTTGTGGTTTTTTTTTATATAAAAAAAAATATTCTTCAAAGTTTTCATTTCTTTTCAAGAGAGGGCTACTTAGTGTTAGGTTCTTGTAATTTGCTCTTCACACGGTTAGGGTTAGCTACGATTGCGGTTGTATCCTGGGAGACAAATTCACTGGTAGAAGACGAATAATTGTCTTAAGGAAACTGAAGTTTTAAGCCTCCGCAATAACTTTGTTACAGTTAAAGGTTTGAGAGTATTTCTTTTATTTGTTCTTTTATCACTTTTATATATTTGTTAATTTCATTGTAATCTTGTTCCAATTAAAAAAATATAATAATATTTATTTTATTTTTATATTGGGTACTAATAAATATTACATTATTATTCCCGTATCGGGGGAATCCTCATTTTGAAGAATACCATATGAGAAATGGTTGGACTCAACTAGACCTGGGCACCAACCCGCCGGCACGCGAGGCCCGCCCATGTCCACCTTCCATGGGTCGCGTTTGGACAAACTAATTAGAGAATAGGCCCGCCCGAACCCAAAGGGGCCCGAATAAAGTATGGGATGGACTTGATTTTAGTCCTTAAATCCAAGTCCGACCCGTCCGACCCGAACTAATAATAGATATATTAAATAATGATATATTTATTAAATTATAACACTAATAATTGTTGAAAATTTAAATTTTTTTTGTAAAATTTAGCATATATACTCAATTTTATGATTTATATTAGAAATTTGATTGCAATTATTTTATTATAATAATTTTTTTATTAAAAAATATTTTAATTTTTAATTATATATATATTAATTAGTTGCCCCGTGGGCTGACCCGATCCGAAGCCGACTTTAATTTTATATGAATTGAGCCGGACTTGAGCTATTATTTTTTAGTCAAATCTAATTAAATCCAACCTAAATTCAATTCAATCTAAATTTAAACTCAGCCGTTCTCCATATTTATTCTCTATTTCAGAGAGGAAACTTAAAATGAAGAATGGTATGACTTGCTCTAAAACCATACGTTACACTTTCTGGCTATTGCAGTATCACCCATAAATATCAAGCATCACCGAAATTTCATAACGTTTGTGTTAAGGATTTCACCAACATAACGGAATACATTTAAGTACTACATGAATGCTATGACTTTTATTTTTGTGTTTTTATAAATTTATAATGCCTTGTAGTATTAATATCTGTGTTGAAACCATATATATTCTGTGATTTAAATTTTGCATGAGTTTTATATTTAGGCTCCAGAAAAGAAATTGTTAAGCCTAAACATTAAACTGATATACTACAAAAACAACAGCACTGTATATACTAATCAGGTCCGATTCTAATTTGTTGGGGGCCTATGAATAAGATAAAAAATCAGGACCTGTTTACTAGGGGGTTCATTCTTAATATTTTAGGTCACTAGGTAAATAAACGTGGAAAGTAATAAAAAAACCTTCAATTTATAACATTATAATAAAATATTAATATTGTAAAAAAGTTATGAATTGAACTTACAATATTTAACCAAATTCAGTCAGATAAATATCATTTGATCTAAATTTAATAAATATTTATATTTCAAACTACAAATTAAGAAACTAATATATTTTATTTTGAGACCCTTTCTACTTTAAACATTAACCGATCGCCCCTATTACCTACCCTCACCAACAGTCCTGATACTAATACACACACATATACACATTAAAGTATCTCAATTTATCAACTATCAGTATTATCAGTGTGATGCTCTTATCTTGAATAGTTATATATCTCGTTAGTTTATTATTTTCTTATAGATATAGATACACTAATTGTGCCATTTATGGTATTTTAAATATTTGATTTTAATTTTATTTTATGTGTTGATATTTATCGCCCTTTTTAAAATTTATCGTCCCCCATAATCTCTTATATGTCTTTTATATTTATTTATTACAATAATAATTAATGTTATTTATTGATCCCCTTTCATACTTACTACCCACAATTATTTATATTTCTTTTATATTTATTTATTAAAAAATAATATTTCATCTAAATAATTTCAAAATAAAAAATTAATATATAAAATATTTTAACTATTAAATAAATTATTATTATACTTATGAGTAATATAATTATAAGTTAAAATAAAGAACTAAATTGTCAATATATAATCGTATTTCTTGAGTTGTGATAAAGGTTTGGTCTAGTGGCTGAGTCTTGAAGCTGTGATCTTAAAGGTCGCAGGTTCGAGTTCTCACTCGAACAGGATAGGATAATGTTTTCCTTTATTATTATTATAAGCCCACATGAGACAATTTTTTTTAAAAAAATTGTATTTCATGAGTTTTTATTAGTCGAAGATAAAATACAATGCTTTTATTTATTAGATTAATAAAAGGGCAAACTAATCAATAACCAACATGAACAAATCAGTAAACATTAGAAAATATTTAAAAGAGACTTGTAATGAATTCGATGGTGATCACAAAGTTTATAAAATAAATTTTCACCGCTGCTACATTCAACTAATAAAATTAAAATGCATCAACCACTATAATCTTCTAATGATATATTGAGATTTTCTATACCAAAAATATATAGACATTAATCATCTTTGCTTTCAATTTCATTTTAGAATTTCTTATTTATTTTTCTCTTAATAATTCATCTTGTTTTCCTTATATAATGAGAATTATTTTTTATTTGCTTTTTAGTTTTGTATCTTTATAATAACCAATACATTAATTTCTATTTAATTAAATATAATTTAATTTTTATTCATAAAATATTAAGATATAAGTATAATATTAATATTATTAATAATAAAGACATTTTTGTCATTATGAGCGACGATAATCATAATAAATGAGCGATAAATAGTTATTCAGTTCATTTTTTATGGTCTTATCAAATTTTGGTAATTACGAATTACAGAATCTGAAATTTTAGGGATTTAAATTTTTATATTTATATAATGCTGGTGTGTCACTAAATTTTATTTATTATAGAGATTGAGACGGCTAAATATTAATGGGCTCGGTAAAGCTAAGCCTTCCAATTCCCATACTAGGTAGAGAATTTATTATAATGGAGCACTTTTTTTAAATTAATTATAGATTTATTAAAAAATTTATAAGATTATCATACTTGTTAAATTAACTTCCTCATTTTTTCAATTCTATTTATACAATTGCCATGTTGCTTGTTTTTTTGATTTTTTTTCTTATTTTTCATTTATCTCTCAAACCGTTTATTTTTTCAACATGCCGTTTTAGAGTTTTTTGTTCGTCTTATTTTTATCTTTGAAATGATATCCATTGTGACTTTCGACATTTTTTATCTATTAGATTTCCTATAGATCATCTATAGATATCCAATAGACCACTAGAAATTTCGTTGTATCCATCGTTAATATTTTACAAGTATAATTTAAGAGTCCTCTACCTTTTACCATTAGACATTCATGTGTTATTTAATTTATTTCTATTCAATTGTGAAATTTTGGCAAATTGACTGTATAGATTTGAGTCACGAGTGGACTTTAGGAGTTGAAGGGATTATTTTGTTGATGATTTTTTTGCAATTGATCTCTTGCTTCATCTCTTTTTCTTTGTTTGTTGTGTTTATGAGATCAATTAGTTGTTTAACTTGTATTTCTCATCTACAAGACATCATTTAGACATCAATCGAAAATGTATTGGATACCTACAAGATTTCTATTAGAATATCTAGTTTGCAGTTGATATTTAGACATATGTAAAAGTTTATTTTAAAGTTATGATCTATCAAAAATATATCCAGTGTTTTGAATCTAAGGTCTTCTACTTTTACTGATTTCTATTGAATTTCTATTAGATATCTATTGAATATCTGGCGGTCTAAAAAAAATTCGATAAAAGTATATCATCATTGGTCTAATTTCGAAAATAAAAAAGAGATGAACAAAAAATTTTAAATCGAAATGTTGAAAAAATAAACGGTTTGAAAGATATAAGCAAAATAAAAAAAAATTAAAAACAGATGTAACAGTCGTGTGGTTGGGGTGAGGGGGGTGTTTTTAATTATTTTATAAAAATGACATACTTAAAATTATTTTACTTTTTTTATGAATTTGACTCAAATTACTTTTTTTTTTCTTATTTACATAAAAGTACCTAATATGTATGCACTTTCCAAGGACAATTGGTCCAACTATACCTTCAGCCCAAAATGGAAATCCTTTTTATAATATTTTTTTTTTTTAGTAATTACAAGTATTTTTTTAGATAATTTTATTTGAGGCTTAGTATTAGTTAAGACTCATTATCTTTCTTAATAAATATATTTAGTAAGATTTGAACCTTATTCTCTTCTAATTTATTCAGTCTATTTAACCAACTGAGCTACACCTTATTGGTAAATTTTTTATAATACTAAATTATTATTAAAGGCACATAATTCGTTTTCTTTGGACAAATACCTGATCTTCTTGTTTTGTATTCCTCACCTCCCTTTTAATTATGATTTTGAGATTCGGACCGATCACCGAATCGATGAAGGGAGTGAGTCATAGATTTAAGGTTCAATACGATTAAATCGATGGTCCAACTGAATTCTTATAAAACATGTTAACATAGTAATATTACTAATAATAATTTGAAATAAAAACATATAATTTAAGATATATCACACTAATAATATATAATATTTAATTTTAGTACAATTCAAAGTTTATATTTTGAATAACAATAAAATACAACATATTTACATCATAATTGGTGAAAAACAAAGAATTACAATATTGCATCAAATTATTCGAATTAGTCAATATTTTAAAAATTAGACAAAAAAATTCAATAAATTTTTCATATTATATAACAACTTAAAAATTTTAAAAGTTGTGTTATATAAAAAAATATTAAATTATGCTTTGAATTTTAGTACTTTTTTTTAAAAAAAATAGTATGACAAAAATTTAGTCAAGACATAAACTAAAATAAAATATATATTTTAATTTTGTAAAAATTCTAGTTGAAAAATTATTAATAGTATGAATAAATATAGTAGTATGAAAGATTATAACATATAGAATATATGTATTACTTATTTAATGGGTAAATTTAAAAAACATACCCTGTGGTTTCGGCCATTTTAAAAAAGATGATCATAAAATTTTTATTTTTGAAATGAGGACTATGATATCAAAAGTTAGCAAATAAAAGAAAAAATTTATAAAATGTCTTTTTTCTAATATTACAAAAGGTATTTTAATTAATTCAACATTCCTATAATTTAACCATATTACTTATGAATTATATATCAAGATTTGAATAAATTTTATAGATTTTTTATTTTGTTATGATTTTTTAAAATTATTATCGTATTTTAATAAAAAAATACTTAAACTTCTCAAAAAAATCAACATTTATCACCAAGGTTTACGTATTGTATTTTTATTAACCAATATACAAACTTTTAGTTTAAAATGGACATGATTACCCTTTTTCGTGACATAATTTCAAATTGAAGATCTTTTTTGTCATTTATTTGTTACCTTTTGAGATCACAGTCCTCGTTTTAAAATAAAAAATTTATGATTCTCTTTCTGAAAATGGTTGAAACCACATGGTATGTTTTTTAAATTTATCCTCCTTTAATTATCATTGTATGTTTTTTAAATTTACCCTCATTTAATTATCATTCTTTTAAGAAGTAGGGACATTTAATTTTTGAGGAACCATTAAATAGAATGTTATCCAATTGGTTAACACTTTACGGAAAATTATACAATGGTCTGGGATTAAATGAGCCTTCATCCTGCATGAAGGACATGTACCTAAAAATGAATAGAATAATATAAAATAATAGCATAAAGTAGTTTCTGGGGGACACGTCATTTATGCAGGGTGAAGGGTCCTTGTGAAGGTAATTTTATAATCCCGTAATGATTTTAGTGATAGAATCAGTGCTCACTGTAAGCCGTACACTGTAATCAAACGAAATCCCAAAACCGAACCGACTTGTCTAAAATTGATTGATAAATAATAATTATATTAGTGATTTAGCGGAAGATTACCTTTAGATGTATAAATTATTCTAAAGAGAACAAACCATTCTTTTTCCTCTATTTTAATAATCGGACTTTTGATGATAAGAGTTTGTAAAGAGAATTGGAATTGTAAAACCATTATTTAATTCCAGATAACTTTCATATGATTAATATCATATCATAAAATATTATGCCAATGAACTACTGGAAAAAGAAACAACTAATAAAATGGAAGATTTCATTACTTAAATCGATCCACTTCTATTCATTTTTCTTTTCTGTCTTTTTCCCATTTTCATTTTCTATTATTGCAAGCAATTTATTCATATGGTAAATGACGGTTCACTTTGTATATACACAACCGTCAATCCTTGTGTATAACGTCCATTCCGTTGATTTTTCATTCCTTAATATCATATGTAAATATACGATAATTAATTAGCAGACGTTATGCCAATTAATCAATGGGAAACCACTATTACTATTAACTAGTTATGTGTTACAAATAAGTCTTATCCATTTATGTATTACACTTTTAATCCTTTACCTTTATGTCAATTTAATCGTAGAATAAAGAGAGTTTAAATCTCATCCGATTTAATATTCGTAAGGCATGCAATCATCACACAAAGTCATATATAATCATTAAATCGGGAACGATAATATACATGAGTCACAATTATTATATTAAATAATCTTACAATCTCCCACTTGGCTCCGTGTGGAAACGAATATGTATATACGAGTCATCTTTAATTTATAAAACTTAACACACATATATAACCTTTACACGAATTATAACAATTGAGACATGGCGGTTGTAGGTCATTAATGTCGTCCGTTCCCTTCCATGTACTACAAATTGTTTTAACACTCAATATATTATTATGCAATAAACATTACATTATTGCTAACTTTAATATAACAATTATTTCATTGTTATTAAATATATAACTATAATATTATCGCACTCAAATAAACTTTAATGCGTGCATGTAACGTGGATAACAATTATATATACAAAAATAAATTTTATTGAATTCCCAAAGTGTCGTTACGATCAAATTGATGAGCTCAGACTTTTATTGTATATACCACTCATTATGCCGACAACAACTTTTATATAATGTTCATATTCCGTACATGGCCAATAATCTTTTCGACCAATAACCTTTCGTTAGTGATTCTCTACAGTTAATTCTATTTTGATATGCTCAATCGACACTTTGCATTTTTACACTTCTTTTTTGTTAAGTACTTTACATTAATGTGCTTTATACCCTTACAGTACTTATCAATCTTTTAAAAGAAGACTATTGCGGAACTATCAGAATACGGTCTCAACCATTTAATAATAATAACGACTAATCCTTACTTGAGACAAAATTCCACAACCCAAATCCTTGAATCATGGCCTCAAAGCACGCCACAATTTCAACAATGGCAGTGGAAGTAGCAATCATAACTTGCTCCCACTTTTCTATGATACTACTTCATTATTTTTTCTTGAATAGTAAATTCTTTGCCTCACATATTATAAGTGACAAGAATTATGTTGTCAAAATATAGGTTAAACTCCCACTGACCTTCATATAAATCCATAATAATAACACACAATGTTATTGTTATACTTAAATATCATTGATAGGAAGTTCATTTTAATCCATATATTGACCTCTTTAATTTATATACATAAATACTTTCTTTAATTCTTTGACTTTCATTTTATGTATTTAACATCACATTTGGGCAGAAAATTAAATACATAACCTTATACTGTTATTGATGCTATAAGTTTAATCATTTAATTGATTTTATTAAATATTATCTGATTAACACAGATAACACCTTTGGGCAGATATATATGTTAATCATACATATATATATATATATGATTAAATACATATATATAATGTCATTAACCACAAGTAATGATCTACCTTTGAGTCATCTCCTAGCATTGTGATTAATGATCTCAATTATCTAGTGTAAACCTTTTATGTCATTAAGCATCCCTTCCACTAAGATAATTGATTCAACCATATTTAAAATTTTATTTACACTGCATAAGGTCACTTTGGAGACTAATATGTTCTCTATTTAATAAATGTTTAAATATATACAACACTTATAAAATGTTTAATCAAATAAGACAAGGCCCACTTTGATGACTAACATGCACTCGATACATTAAACATTTAAAATATGAATGTTTTATTGTCATATAACCTTAATTTTATCTTTTATATATGTCGATTGATATGCATGAAAAAAATTAACAATGTCACTTTAGTGACTAAAATACTTTCTATACAATAAATATTAAATTTATGCAACTTAAACTTTTACAAGAAAAATTAAAATCTCAAATCCTTTCATTGTCTTTTAACCTTAATTGACACTAACATGAATAATCAACCTTCAATTCATGTAACTTTAATCTATCATACATGTAATCCTAGCCACCCCTCTTTCACTCTTTGCCTTTGTTCAATTCTTGTCAACCTCTCGTTGAGGAGGAATGAGAAAGTCTTGGCTTTCTTCTTCATCCCCTCTTTAAGAATTTTGATGTTTTTCATTTATGTTGAATAATCTGTTGCTATTTTTTTTAGTTTTCACAACGAAATCGGCTCCTTCAATTATGGATCTGATGCTACACATCTCAATCTTGATAGCTGGATTAGATTTCATCCGTCTTTAGACAAGATATTTGCATGATCTTTCACAGTAGGTATCCAAATTTATCTCCTTTAAGCAAGATCGTTCCAGATCTGCAGTAACGGTTGATGCTATGGCGTACGCAGAAGTTCTTATGATTGTGGATCGAAAACGTTAGTTGAGATTAAAAAATATAGATTGCAACGTTTATTTTATTTTATTGATGGTTTGTCTTGCCATATAGCTTGTTTGTCTTCTGTAAAAGCAAGTTTTGTTTGTTTGTGCTGATTGTTTCTGTCCGGTGTTTTAACTCTGGTAATATGTTTAGTGTAGTTTTTAAATGTCTATGTGGATCGGTCTGCGAATCATGCTGCTCTAATTGTTAGTTAGAGCAGCGAATTCTTTGACATATAGAAGGATTTGTCCACATTTAATTAAAGCTGTTATTAATTCTAATTTACTTTAATAGACAATATTCTTCGGTTAAAAAAAATCTATCTTACATGTAAATGCCTTTCCATATGTTGTATATTACATGTCATTAATCATGTACACATTTATTCATATAACTTATTCTATTACATATGCTAATTCTTTTATAACATATTATAAATTACATACCATTATAATAATTTACAAATTAGATAACTTCGTAATTACAAAACAAAATGCAATGTAATTGATAAACGCTTATACTCTTCTGTACCCGTAAGATTTACTTTTATTAAAAAGTTCATCAAAATTTAAACGAAAAATAAAGAAAATTCATTTATAAAGAAACTAAAGAAACCATTAGTTAATTAAATAGAAAGTATCATTTTAACTTTTATTTTTTATTTCTTGATCTTTTCCTTTCTTTTCCTTTCATGTTTTCTTTTATTAATTTCATGTTTCTATATTATCTCTTTCTTTTTAATCTAACGTGTATATATAAAAATAATTAATATATACAACTCTTAAATAATAAGAGAAGAGAAGGTGGTTACATAGTTTGATTAATTAATTAAAAAGCCATAAATGTCAATTATCTTATCTCATGACTTTTGAATTAATTAACACCTTTCATTTACCCATTTCATATATTATAATTTAATTTAGTACTTTTACCATTAATTTCCTTTCTTTCATTATTATATACTATATTATATATATATCAGTTATAAATTGACAAAACTGTTATTATTAATTATAATTAATAAAAATTAATTATTATACTTAATTATTTAAAATAAATAATTATTTTAAAATTAAACTATTCATTCATTGTATTTTAATCTTTTATTGATAACTAAAATATTAAATATGGTAAATTTATGCACAATCAACTAATACATGAGAAATATTCATACGTCAAATGTATATCATGCCTTCTATTTTATAAGAAAAAAGCCTTAGTCTTTCTTATAGACTATTATATGAAATCCTTAATATATTTCCAAAAACTTTTATACAATATAATTTATTTATGAAAGAAGCACGAGAAACAATTCTATTAAATAGAAATAGAAAATACCATTTGTTCCTTTTTCTTTTATGTTTCCATTCTTCAATTCATACTTTTCTATTTTTCTTTTATATTGAAATATAAAATAGACAATGTTATACTCCTATAACATGTACAACATTTCATTATACTATTAAATTCCAAATACAAATCTAGCTTGCGAAAGTATTCCCTTAATTTCATGAGAATTATGTCAGACCCAAAATTATCTCATGAACCTTAATATGGAAAACCTTAACAAATTTCAAAAGGAAATTCCTCTATGAATTACTCCATACATTACAAACAATTCTAAAACAAGATCGCTCTGATATCAATTGAAATCAATTTTATAATCTCGTAATGATTTCGGTGATGGAATCAGTGCCTATTGTAAGCCGTACACTGTAATCGGGAAAAATCCCAAGACCGACTTGTCTAGAATTGATTAATAAATAATAATTATATTAGTGATTTAGCGGAAGCGTACCTTTAGATGTATTGAACTATTCCGAAGAGAACGAACCGTTCTTTCTCCTCTAATTTTAACAATCGGCCTCTTGACAATAAGAGTTTGTAAAGAGAATTGGAGTAATTGGAATTGTAAAACCATTATCTAATTCCAAATATCTTTCATATGATTAATATCATTAAATATTATGCCAATGAATTACTGGAAAAAGAAACAATTTCATTACTAAAATCGATCCCCTTCTATTCAATTTTCTTTTCTATCTTTTTCCCATTGTCATTGTCTATTATTGCAAGCAATTTATTCGTATTGTAAATGACGCTTCACTTTGTATATACACAACCGTTAATTAAAGATTGCTTTAATCCTTGTGTATAAGATCCATTCCGTTGGTTTTTCATTCATTAATATCATATGTAAATAAACGATAATTAATTCGCAAACGTTATGCCAATTAATCAATGGGACGCTATTATTACTATTAACTAGTTATTTGTTACAAATAACTACTCACATGCTTATTCATTTATGCATTGTACTTTTAGTCCAATCCTTTACCTTTATACCAACTTAATCGTATAGTGAAGAAAATTTGAACCTCATCCAATTTAATGCCCGTAAGATATGCAATCATTATATAAAGCCACATATAACATTAAATTGAGAATTATAATACTCATGAGCTATAATAATTATATTAAATAATCTTACACATTAATCCCAAATTATTATATAATTTTTTTTATTTACTCTATAATAAGACACGTGTAAATCGTTATATGTAGTAATAATTTTTATGATAAAATGCTGAGACGGGATTCATATAAAATATCGCAGGAAAGTAAAGGATATAGGCATAATGGAAAGTGTACGTGGCACATGAAAATGATAAGTTGCTCAAAGCGTGTCAAAAGGAAATAACACGTGTATAAATGATGCAACGAAGGGTCTTTAAACGTGTTAATTAATGATTAATAAAATTTAAGGTGAGGATTTACGTTACTAGTAAAACATGCACAAAGGTCCAAAGCATTGGATCGATCAGGATTGGGCATTGTTTTGTTTTGGTGTGATTCCATCACGTGATCCTCTTCTGTTTCTACTTCTTTTGCTTTTAACTCTCTTGAGTACTCCTCCTTCCGATTTTAAAAATTAATCATTTTACTCATTTATTTTTTTTATTTATCATTTTTTATTTTTAATATAAATTTTTATTTTTTTATTATACCTTTATTAATTATAATTTAATCCTAATACATATGTTACATAATTAATACTAATTTAAGAGTAAATAAGTAATATTATACCCTTTATTAATTAGTTCTTAAAATTTATAAATTTTTCTAAAGCGACTAGTTTTCGAAATCAGATGAAGTAATTTTCTGTATACTCCAATCCCAGCCAAATGACCGTTTAAGGGTACTTTCATCACTTTTGTAACCTTAAGAGCAGTACAAAAAATGATATCATATTTTTTTTATAAGTTTCACGCTTCTTAATAAACTCATTTATTAAGGATATGAAAATATTAGTTTACCTCTGTATCTCAAATTAATACCTTAATTTTTTAACCAAGTGCAATTAATGCTAACGGCATAATTGAAAGAATAATAAAAAAGGTACCTAAAAAAGTGCAAATGACAAGTTTTTTAATAATTCAATTTTATGCTAGAATGTCTATTTTAAAAAGGGAAATTATATGGTGCACCGAGTCCTTTTAGATCCTTTTAAAATCAAGGGCTAAGAATTAATAGAAAGATATTTAATTGGAAAGAAAAAATGTTTCATTAAGTCTCCATCGAATATCAGCCTTTGGATTATTTGGTCCTAAAAATACCCCGGTCCACCATATAAAAGCCCTTTAAAAAGATGGAGGGAATATTTTTTTTGTAATATTTACAAGCCCTTTACTAGTATTTATTGCGATAATCTTGTTCGGAGCTTAGTAATAATTAAGGCTCCTCATCCCTCCCATCAAGTGTATTTAATGAAATTTAAACCTTATTTTTCTCTAATTTGCTCAACTTACTTAGCCAACTGAACTACACCTTATTAGATTTTTATAAAGACACAAAAATAAAATTCATAGAATAATGAGTTTTTTTAATAAAATTATTGTTGTTTATCAGTAAACAAAATTTGATAAACAAAAAAAAGATGGGAATATTCACTAAAAAATATATTTTTATAAAACTTATTTTTATTTTTTCACATGACAAGCCAACCAACCGAAAAATTATTTTGGATAAAGCACCTAAATGCAGTTAATTGTGCAAAACAATAACCAAACTACCACAACCAAATGCGTAGAACCTATTTAGAATTTTTTAAAAACCAATTAATTATAATACGTGTGTATATAAACAACAGAAGCTAAACAAATCAGGAAAATTGCAGCTCTCTAAATCAAAATTCTCTCTCGTTTTCTTCCTATCAGTAATCGTTATTCTTCGTTCCTGCGCTTTTTCATCATGAATCCTTTATTCATCATCGATTTTCTTCTATAATTTGAGTTCTTTCAATCAATACTGATCGAATATCTTTCAATCAATAATGCTCTGCGTTTTTCTTTCCATCTGCAATTTTTTCTCACTAAAACAATTTCGAACTGATTTTGAGCAATTGAAGAGGAATTTTGCCGCAATTTTTTTATTTCAACACTGATTTGGATGTTCTTTTATATCTGTTATACATCTATTATACATCTACTACAAATCTGTCATATATCAGATGTATAACAAATATATATTAGATTCACATCTCTTTCAATCAATATCGATCTGCATTTGTCTTTCCATCTGTAATTTTTTCTCATTAAATATCAGATATATATATATCTGATATTTCGAATTGATTCTGAGCAATTGAAGAGGAATTCTGCTGCATTTTTTGTTTTAACAGTGATTTATATGTTCTTTTGTATCTGTTATATGTCTGTTATATATCTACTACAAATTTGTCATATATCAAATATATATAAGATATTTATCAGATATATAACAAATATATATTAGATTCGCATCTATTTCAATCGATACCGATCTGCTTTTTTCTTTTCATCTGCAATTTTTCTCACTAAATATCTGATATATATCAGATATTTTCAATTAATTTTGAGCAATTGAAGACGAATTCTGCTATATTTTTTTTATTTCAACACTGATTTGGATGTTCTTTTGTATCTGTTATACATATATTATATATCTACTACAACTCTGTCATATATTAGATATATATCAGATCTTTATTAGATATATAATAGATATATATCATATTCGCATCTCTTTTAATCGATACCGATCTGTATTTTTCTTTCCATATGCAATTTTTTCTCAGATATTTCGAATTGATTTTGAGCAATTGAAGAGGAATTCTACTACATTTTTTGTTTCAACACTGATTTTGATGTTTTGTTGTATCTGTTATACATCTATTACATATCTACTCCAAATCTGTTATACATCTACTATAAATCTGTCATATATCAGATAAACAACAGATATATGTATCGGATAGATATCAAATATATAACATATTTATATCTAATATAAATCTGACATATTTCTATTATAATGAAATGCGTATAAAAGTAAGTTATAAAGTGAATATGGCGTAAAAAAGTTACGGAAAGCGTATTTTGGTTAATTAGAAACTTAATATGAGCTTTAGGTAAGTAAGCTAAAGTTGGAAAGAAATTATTTAGCCCAAATGAGGCAAAACTGACAATTTCAGTGATAATTTTGCCCAAGAAATTATTCCTCTTCAATTGCTCAAAATCAATTTGAAATTGTTTTAGTGAGAAAAAATTGCAGATGGAAAGAAAAACACATATCAGTATTGATTGGAAGAGATGCGATCAATATTGACACTCCATCTACATTAAATCCAACAAATCTGTTATCTTCTGTCCATTCTCCATTCACATGAAGTAAAATAGGAGTTTGTCTAACTTCAATTCTGGAAATCAATTTGAAATCACAATATGGAGTAAAAACGCATATCTTAGATCGTTTTGTGAGAATACAGATTGTAGAACGAACCTAGTAATGAAATGGAGATCAAGAAACACAAGATTTAATGAGATTGAAGAACAATGATCTGTGGTGAGTGAAAACGAGAGAGAATTTTGATTTGAAAGAGCTGCGAATTTCCTGATTTGATGAGCAATCGATTATTTATATAGGGCTTATTCCGATTATTTATATTTTGTAAATTTCTAATTTGGTTACACGAGTGTCATTGAGACATTTAGATAATTATTTTACATAATTTAGTGCATTTTGGTGTTTTACCCTTTATTTAATTGTGTTGTAATATTAAATAAAGTTATATTAGTTGTTCTTGTTGTTTGATACGTTATTTGGAGCATTTATATAATTTTAAAATAATAAAATTAATTAAAAATTTGGAAACTTATGTAATCGTTTAATATTGTTTTAAAAGTGTTTTTTTGTAATTAAATCGGATTAGATTGATACAATATTTGAAGAAGAATATAATGGAAAGATTAAAAACAATTAGTTTTAGGTTCACATGTGGTCAAGATATGGTAAAAGATTCACTGCTGCAGACTCAACATATGGTGGTAGTTGGTGGAAGGTTTACTCATGTGCATTCAACATAAGGTAGTTGGTAAAAGATTCACTGCTGCACACTCAACATTCAATTCACCTCTTTAACTCTCTCTCTCTCTCTCCACACTACACTATATTCTCTCCACTATTTACTGCTTCAACTATTCAACTATTCACTATTCACTATTCACCGCTTCAACTCTCTCCACACTACACCATATTCTCTCCACTATTCACATCACAGCTTCGACTATTCAACTCTCCACATCAACTATCATGAAAAAATTTAGAATTTAGCATGATGGAGGACTCAAACTTGGGTCAATACACCCAGAGAACACAAGCCTTATACCATCTAACCAAGTGTATTTTTTATCCATATATCCTACTTAATATTACTAGATGTAAAATTTGAGGGGGCCTAGACCCCTATAGCCATGTAGGTTGGTCCGCCCCTATCATTACGGGTCTTCTTCCTGCATGTATTGCAAAGGAATGTTGTAAGGGAGTACGCAGCCAGGAGAATTCCTGTAGAGTTGAGATAGTTGAATGGAACCTTGCAATTATATATCACAATTCGAGTGTTGAGTGTAGCAGTCATATTTCTATTTTTGCCACTGTAATAATGAACACGGATGTAGTAGTTTAACTTTCGAAATTCGATTTATGATTTATGCAAAAGACAAATAGTTAAGACAAAATGAATGCAATCCATTTTCAGAATGTTCAAGGGTATTAGACAACATACGTAATCATGCTTCATATTTGCAGTTTTTGGAATTACAATTTCAAATTTTGCTTTTTTGGTCAAAAACATTACATGACACATATCAAACCCTTATCCTATCCAGCCCATATATATGTATGGGTAAAATTCACGTTATATAAGTAATAGTATAAACATAATGTTAAATAATTGTAATTATTTCAATTGATTTCGTATGTTAAATCAATTAAAACAATTAAATTCCTTAAGATCATGTTTTCTTGCTCCTAATTGCTAACTCCATCTCTCCAATGGGAGGGGCAGTGGGAAATGGAACTAGAACTGGAGGGGGAGGGGGAGCCGAGGTAGCCTGGCCATCACATTTCCAACATTTGTAGCACATGAATCTACTTAAAAAATAGATCGTCATGATAACTCCTAGAATATCAAGTATTGGTGTAATGGGAATCCCAATGATAATAAGTGAGAGATTCATGAATACGGATGTTGAATATTGTGAGAGATAACAAGTGAGAGGTGTGAAGCTTTGAATATTGTGGAGTAGTGGGGAGAGTTGAATGAACCTTGCCACTATGTATTACGTGTAGCAGTGAGATTTCTATTTTTTGCCATGTAATAATGAACATGGATGCTTTGTTAGAGAAAGAATGAAGAATAATAGAAATTATCATCAATTGGAAAACTAGAAAGAAACAAGAATCACACCCAAGGGCTGATCTACTGAGGAGAAAGGGGGGACCATTGCCCCCCTGAGTTCTGAAATAATTACTATAATATCATTTTGAATGTCATGATATTTGATTTGGAAATTTTAATATATAATATAAAATTGAGTTAAATAACTAATTTTGATTAAAAATAAATTAACAAAAAGTGAAGTAAACGACGCGAATGCAAGAGATAGTAAAATGAGGTGAAGGTGAGATACAGTACAGTCAAAAATCAAAGCGGTAGGGATTAGAACTTGAGAAATGGAAAAAGAAGCGAAGATAAAGTTGTTGGCAAAAGAATTTCAAAAAATTGATTGAGGAAATGAAAAGAACAGGGCCGTTTTTTTAAGCATAGGAGAGAGGCGCAGCCGTCTACGGTCCTGTTGTTACAGAGACTCTCTTAATTATTTATAATTTTTTTTATTATTTATTTAAAAAATATAGAATTCTATATTTTATGCTTTTATCAATTATAATTTTAAAAATTTTATTTATAAGGAAGGATTAAATTTCTTATTTATCCTATAGGCCTACAATAAATTAGATCGAACATAAATTATTCACTTATAAATAATATATTTACCTTTAAATTTCATTAGAGAGATAAGCATTTAGATTTTAATGCTAATTTTTAATATTATGTTTTAAAATTTTACGTTTTTATTTGATCTTTTATTAAATAAATTAGTAAAATATAAATTGACGTATTATGATTTTAAATATTTTATTTATAAAGAGAGTCACAATCTCTCATCTTACCTATAGGTTCTAACATGATTGAAACGGGCCGGAAAAGAAAAAAACAAAATGGATGAAGGAAAACTTGGGCAAGGAAATGACGAAAGAAACAGGAAAAAAATTTAGAATTTAGCATGATGAACACAAGCCTTACCATCTAATCAAGTGTACCTTTTATCCATATATCCTACTTAATATGACTAGAAGTAAAATTTTTAGGGGGGGGGGGGGGGGCCTATAGCCATATAGGTTAGTCCGCCCTTGCCATTAGGGGTTATCTTCCGGCATGTATTGCAAAGGAATGTTTCAAGGGAGGAGAATTCCTAAACACCAAGAATTTGGAAAATGGGAATGGTAGGGAAATCAAGTGTGAGCTTCATGAGTAATTGAATGTTGTGAATATTGTGGAATGGAGGTAGTTTAATTGAACCTTGCAATTATATATTATAATTCGATTGTTTAATGTAGCAATCATATTTCTATTTTTGTCACTATAATAATGAACACGGATATGATAATTTAACTTTTAAAATTTGATTTATGATTTATGCAAAAGATAAATAGTTAACAAAAAATGAATGCAATCTATTTTCAGAATATTCAAGTATATCAAACTGCATACGTAATCATGCTTTATTTCCGTAGTTTTGAAATTTATAATTTCAAATTTACTTTTATGGGTCATCTCGATGGGCCTGTATCTTTTTCTTTTACTAGTTGATGCCTATAATTTGATCACAAATATTAAACAAGTACATATATATGGTTGATCACAAATATTAAACAAGTGCATGTATATGGTTGGAGATGCGTAGGAAATGTTACACGACACATATCTGACCCCTATTTTATCCGACCCATATACGTACGTGGGCATAATTCACATTATATAAGTAACAATATAAACATAATCTTAAGGAATTGAAATTATTTCAATTAATTTTGTATGTTAAATCAATTAAAATAATTTAATTCCTTAAGATCATGTTTCCTAGCTCATAATTGCTAACTCTATCTCTGCAGCGGGGGTGAGAGTGAGAGTGGGAACTGAAACTCGAGGGGGAGCAAATTCAGCCTGGCCATCAGAGGTTGGCGGCCACCCCCCCTCTCCGGCGGAAAATAGTGTCCCATCCATTAGTATTTCACCTCTGGAATACTGCAATTGCTGGCCGCTGCCCCTTTAACAATAGTTTTAGTCTCCAACTTCTCTGAAACATGCAGAGCAATCGATTTAAATAAAAATTGTAGAAAGAAAATAGGTTTCCTACGGAAAGGTTAACCTGAAAAGGATTCATGGCAATGGCTAGATGAGTAGAAATCAGAGAAAATGGAATAGGAGATGGAGGAGAAGAATAGTTTGGCGGCTGGAATGTAGGGTTAGATGAAGAATGGAGGGTGTAGGCGAGTTTATACCTAAATGGGCTTTAGGTAAATGGTTTTGGGCTTGGTAATTAGTGTAAGCGCAACTTAGTTAAATATAAGAGTTTGACCTTTTAATTTTATAAGTACTAATTTAATACTTTTTAAATTACACTATAAAAATTTACTTTTCTTAATTACTTAAACTCTTTTTTAAATACAATATTTTAACTTTTGAATTTTATTTTTATATGAATACAAGAACCCTCATTGTAACAATTTGCTCTCTCCTAATTAATTTGATTTTTATAACTTAAAAACGACTATATCTCACAAACCGTTAATTTTTTTTGACACGAACTTTTGAAATATTTTATTTTTTTTATTTTTATCTTTAAAATAAAATCTATATTGAATATTTTTTGAGTAAATTTTTTTTTCACATTTCATATCAATTTTACCAACATTTTGTAAATTTTTATACCCGGTATAAGAGTGGTATAATGTATTTATAGCACCAGTTTTCCATTTATTTTTAGGTAGATAACATAAAACATTAACAACATTGTTCTATTTCAACCAAAAAAAACTCTTATACCTGGTATAAACGTAGTAAAAAATCGGTATAAGACTACGAAATTTTTTTTGCTCCAAAAATATTCAATATGGATTTCCTTTTAAAGATAAAAATAAGACGAACAAAATATTTTAAAAGCTCATGTCAAAAAAATTAACGGTTTGTGAGATATAGTCGTTTTAAGTTGTGAAAATTAAATTAAACATGGGAGATAAGGTTGTGGTAAAAAGAAAAATAATAACCTTAAAAGTAGTAGATAACTAAAGAAAAAGAAAGTTAGGTATATGAAAAATATATCTTATAAAGAGGGTATTTTCTTGTATTTCCATGAAAGGTGTAAGTTAGATAATTTGCTTACAATTTAATTTTAGTTTATGTATCTTATTAGTATAAAATCACCAAAATAAACTCAAGAGGAACTTAATCTCCTTTAAGTAATTGTTCAACTAGTTCATTTTCTTATGTCAATGTTTTTTTCAGACATTAGTTTGTGAATTAGTGGGACATTGTTAGCTAGGATTACATAGATGTATTGAAGATAAATAATTTTTAAAAGATATTTACAACTCACAGTTTTATTTTATGAGTTAGACAGGACGATATTGTGTTCATAAGACATAAATGATAAATGGTTTTAATAAAAAAACCTGGCTGTAATAGTATCAAATTCTACCGAAAATCGATATGTGACAAATATAATATCATATTCTTAATACGATTCTTTTCTTTTTTTGCTGTGTTATGATATTTATTTTCTTTTGTTAGCATATTATGAAAATTTCAATAGAAATATTTAAATTAAATATAAAATTTATTGGACAAATTTGTTTATATCATCCATACCGATAAGAACTAGGTTCTATTAGTTGCAATTTGTTTATATAGTAATTCTATAAGATATTTTTTTAATTATATATTTGTACTGAAAATGTTTAGTTAGAAAATTCGCCCCCCGTATTTTGATTTTCTGGCTCCGCCACTGATTATAAGGGAGTACACTACTAAAAGAATTCTTTAAACACCAAGAATTCAGAAAATGAGAATCGCAGAGAAATCAAGTGAGAGCATCATGAGTAATTAGATGCTGTGAATATTGTCGAGTGGATATAGTTGAATTGAACCTTGCAATTTTATATTACAATTCAAGTTTTGAGTATAGCAGTCAGATTTCTATTTTTGTCACTGTAATAATGAATGCGGATGTAGTAGTTTAACTTTTGAAATTCGATTTATAATTTATGCAAAAGACAGATAATTAAAATAAAATGAATGCAATTCATTTTCAGAATGTTCAAGTGCATCAGACAACATATCTAATCATGCTTCATATCCGCAGTTTTTGGAATTCACAATTTCAAATTTTCTTTTATGGGTCATCTCTCTGCGCCTTGTATCTTTTTTTTTACTAATTAGTAATTTATCATTCAAAATTCACAAATTTATTCTTGAATTTACATTGTAGTATTACATCATGGTTTTTAAATTTTTTCTTAAAAATGTAGATGTATGCCAAAATTAACTTTTACCCAAAATAATTTATGATTTATTATATGTTTTAATGTGTCATAATTTTTATTTTGTTTAACTTTGTATTTCAATATTAATAACTGAGTTTAAAGATTCGATTTATGACTTATTTGGATAGAGTACAGATTGCATTATCATGTTTCATCGATTGCATTAGTGTTTTGATTAAAAATTAAAGTCATTCAGCCAATTCAAATTTAGTTTATAATTTTAGCAAAAATAAGATTATAATGGTTCCAAAAAATGCCGATCGGAACCATTTTTGCGAAAGATCGCCCCCCTTCTTTTCTAGTTGTGGTTCCGCTATTGGTAGGGGTGTTAACAAGCTTAGTAGCTCGCAAACAGTTTGAGATTCAGTTCGGTTACAGCTCGGCCAGAGTTCGACTCTATAGAGCTCAACTCGAGTTCGAGATCGGCTCGAGATATTAACAAGTCAAATCAAGCCATCTATGGTTCGGCTCAAAAGCTCACAAACATGTTAGTATAAATTTTTCTACTTAATAAATTAGTGAAAAATAAATTACATATAATTGGGTGAGTAATAATTATTCATGCACAATAATTATTTGTAAAATAGTAATTTTTAATATCACTTTCTACTTCTTTATAATGGCGATGATGAGTATGGAAATGAATAGGAAAAAAACAATAGAATGGAACGGAACGAGAGGTGATGACTGATTAGTGATTAAGACAAAAAAATTATGATGTTAGTTTTAATTTTTAAACTATTTATTTATCTAAATGTAAGCGAAAATAAATTGCGCAGCTTTTATTTCGGAAATATATAAAAATGTAGCAAAATATAGCGTTACTGATGCCACCTTTTTTTAATTAGAGTTGCTATGAATCAGTTTTAATCATCAAACTTGAAACACTTAGGAGGCAACACTCTTGTTTTTCATTGCAATAGGGCATATATGGTAGGCTTACTTAAGCTCGAAAACTCGCGAGCTCGAGCTGAGCCCCAATTTTCTAAGCTCGTCGAGTTTTGAGCCGAGCCAAGCCGAGCCCAATCATTTTCTTTCACGAGACGAGCCGAGCCCTGCATTGTTCAGTCTCGGTTCGGCTCGTTAAGACCCCTAGCTATTGTTTACAAATAATATTTACATTACTAACATCCCCCCTCAAGTTGAGCCGGATTTCGAACTACGGCCAACTTGTCCCATAATAGTGGAAAACGAGTGCTATGTAACGGCTTGGTAAGGACATCCGCAACTTGATCATCCGTAGAAATATGTCGCACCACAAGGTGTTTTGAAGCCACCCGTTCACGCAGAAAGTGACAGTCAAGTTCCAAATGCTTTGTTCAATGATGAAAAATTGGGTTGGCGGTTAAATAGGTTGCACTCAAGTTGTCACACCATAGGGTCGGTGGAGTCGATAAATGAAAACAAATGTCAACCAGCAAAATACGGATCCAAGACAACTTTGGAGTTGTTGTTGCTAGGGCGCGATACTCGGCCTCAGTTGATGAACGGGACACTATAGGCTGTTTACAAGAGGCCCAAGATATAAGATTAGTACCATGGAAAATAGCAAAACCCGTAATGGACCGACGATCATCTGGGTCACTTGATTCCAGTAGGACTCAGTGGCGAATCCAAAAACGTTTTGTCTTGGGGTCCAAATACTAATGTATAAATAAGTTTGGATTTTTTAATATATGTTAATCAATATCCAATAATACAAAACACAGCAAATTCATTCTTAATTTTCCTCAAAGAATTTTCATATACATGATTTGATCATTGATAATGAAAAAAATTTTCATAAATAAATCACAACACTAATACGGTACAATTTTTTTACTAATTTGGTCAGCACTCGGGCTAATTTGGTCAACACACTTCAATAAAATAAAACTTTGGTATGCCTTTCAACTTGAGCTAATCAATGAGCTCCAACTGGGATTAGTTTGGTACTCCCTCGGCACTAAACCTTCTACCATCTAACGTGGCAGATATTATCTTGACCCTATCAGTAAATTTGGGCCGTCAGATCAATAAGTTGCCAAGATGATTGAAATTCCTAAAACTAGGGAGCCTCTGCCACGCATGAAATTTACAAAATTTATTTGGTTCCTGAGAAGGAAATAAATGACGTCACCAATTTGGTAGCTGTAACGCAATTGCCAATTATGAATGTAAAATGGTCATTTTACCATTTTTTAATCAGCCAATTACTTCTTAATTCCTTTTCATTTAATAATTAACTTTATATCAATATTATCCATCATGGTTTTCTAATTTTTGTATGTTCCCAAAATCGTGAGTTGTGATAGAGAATAAATCATGTGTTTTGGATGAGGGGTTTTATTTTCCTTGAAATAACAACAATAATTGATTAAAACAATTTCAACCGCATATTTTGCTAAGTCAGTGATGTCGTGGGATTCGGGACATAGGATTGGCTTGGTGCTATCTAGATCGAGAAATCTGCACAGATAATAGCACGTTAGAGGGCCAGATCGGGTGTTCGACGTGGCCTCTCTGACGCTCAAGTTAGTGTGACGTGGGAGGATGACGTAGATGTTACTAAAAGGGGTAGGTTGTGTGTATTAATTACCTGAGTGCCCTTATTACTTATATAGGGGTAGTGTCCATTGGATGACTGCCATGTGTCCGGTCTTGGGGGTTAAGGAATGTCTAGATGATTGACATGTGCCCTAATTCTCTTGACTTGGTGGGCAAGTTCCTTGAGTGGGCTTCGTGGGCCTTATTGGTATTAGGGCTTTATGTGCCTTGCTATTAGATGTCCCCCCCATGGTCAAGGTAGACTCTTCAGGGTTGACCATCTGCCTTATATGCTCTTGGCGGATTGGATCTATCTTGAGATTTCGAAGATGATCGAGACAAAATGCGTCGTCGCATGTCCCTCCTCAGGTCGGTTCGAACTCTTTCGGGTTCGAGAAGCTTCTTAGGAGGTTCGTTGGACTTGTGTCGCATTTTATCGCATTTTATCTCTGTTTTCAGAGATGTCCCCCCTCAAGTCGGTTTGAACTCTTTAGGCTTCGAGTAGCTTAAGTTTTGTATAGAGGCGGGGTCTTAAAGTGGCGCTTGTCTCGTCGGAAGGCATGATGACCGATCTTTGAGTTTACATTAGTAAGGGTCGCCTTTATCAATTGAAGTTGGGAAAAAATGTTTGAATTTTTCCGTGATGGGAGTTTGACCGACAACTGCCAGCTGCTTTGCGTGTTCGCGTTGCTTTGGAATTTGTTGCCATTAATTGGGGGCATTTACTCTCTCTACCCTATAAATAGGGGTGGGGTTTCTCATTATTCACTTACTGGTGATTTTACCGGAGTCCTTCCTCATCTCCTTCCTATCTGGTAGATCGATCATGGGTCATGGTGTTTGGGTGATTGGGCGTCGACCTCCAGATAATTTGCACATCTGGTCAGCGGGGTTGGCTTGAATACTTTTCTTTGCCCAAGGGCAGACGTAGCGCGGTGGGCTTTGCCCAGGGGAGGATGCGGTATCCAAATGTCGCGGCGGTGTCGTTGCAACCTCCCTCGTTGCACACCTTGGCTAACGGTACTCTCTGCTGCCATTCTGTGCGACTTGGAGTGCCACCACTGGCGATGGTTCGGCGTGCCGTTCTTCCCTAACTGGCAGCTTCTCACCACCCGAAATCTTTTTCTCTTCCCCATAGGGTAGTGATGTTTTATTTTTTTTATAGGCCACGAGCTCGACCATTGTGAGCTCGGTTTTACTTCCTGTGAATGTAGTTGTCGGTCTTACCAAGGCTACGAGTTCGGCCCTTTTGTGCTCGATTTTATGTTCTATGAATAAAGTTGTGTTTTATGTATTGCATCAGTTATCTTTTGTTGCTTGCTTTAAATTGAGTGGTCAACTCTTTCCCTTGGAGGACGACTGATATGTAGCTTCTTTACTTAATGTTCTAATTAGGGTGTTTACTTACGCGTGGGTTCCACGGGAGTCTTTTGGACTTCAGCGTGCTGAGCACACAATCGATTGGGCTTCTCTAGGTCATAATTGCCCGACGATTCAATTTTTGGGGCAACATTTTGAATCTTGCTGCCCATTTTCTCTATAAATACCGGAGCCAGCTCCTCCTTTATTATCTCTCACTCTCCCTCTGCTCATCTTACATCGGCTTTTTGCAGCATCGGTAAGTTTATTTTTTTATTATAATGGATTTGTCCGACGCATCTTCATCCGGCTCGAGTTCCTTGTCCTCTGCTTTGACCTCCGCCTCAGGCTCTGCTCCGGCATCGATTCCTCCAATGTTACATCCTACTTCAACCGCACCGATTCCTGTACCTCCACTTCAGGTTGTTTATAATCAGCACCGTCCTCACTCAGTCGATGGCCGGGCATCCAAAGATTCTGACAGGTCATACAGCTTTCAATCGGAAGAGAGGAATGCAGAAGCATATACTGAGGAGACCGTTTTCTCTCCATCGTATCTTGGCTTAAAGGTAATAAATCATGAACCAAGTAATAATGTACCAAAATCTACGGTGATGTCTTCGAAGGCTGTGGAATGCACTCCCTCATCAGTCAGTCAGGATTTGTTTGACCAATATTCATGGGTTATGCTGGATGGTCGCCTTAGTGTGCATGGGACCATTCTGACCCCGGAAGATAGGATGGATGTGCCGTCGAACGATGTGTTTGCTATCTTTGAGTAGCACATTAAGTGGGGATTTAAACTTCCTCTAAGCAGGCCGATCTATTCCATGCTAAGAGAGTTTAAGGTCTGTCCTTCACATGTGTCTCCAAATGCTCTTATGGAGTTACTACTAGTTGCCAAGTTATGCCAGGACTTGAATTTGTGGCTTGATGGTGTCATCTTCTGATGGTTTTACCTTCCAGCATAGAAGGGGGTGGGCAGTTGTTTATATTGGTGCTGGGGTCAGCTTAGGATGAACAAGCTTGTTCATCGGAAGGATTCAGTGAAGGGTTTTAAGAGGAAGTGGTTTTGGGTTAACTTGGACACCGACGCGAAGATAATATATCTAAAGAACGCCCTTTATAGGTGCGGCTATTGGCCTTTTCCCATGAAATGGAATACGCAGCATGGGAATCCATCTACCTAGAGATCCGATAGCCGACTGACACGGCATCAGGTTAGTACTGTGAGTTATTTATCTCGTGTTAAGGTCCCAAAGTTATCGTGGACTGATGCTACCTATTTATTGATCACCAATCACAACAAGTATGTCGAAGTGGAGGACGGGGTGGTCGAACTTATCCCGAGGATCGAGAGGGGTGAAGATGTCGAGCCTGCCATTCCACAAGGTAATGATCATCTCCATTCCTTGCTTTTCAAAATTGATTTGTTATTTTTGCTGAGGTGCAGGTATATCTAACCAAGGCAATTACGTTGATATTCTCGCAACCGCGGCGAGGCTTAAGAAGAGGATGTTGAGAAAGGGCAAAGTTTCTTATACTGTGCTTGCTAAAAAGGGCAACGCGATGGGGACAGCTCAGTCCACCCTCCATCGATCTGCTCCCAAAAGGGATTTGAGGGAGGTTATTGAGTCCACGAGGGTAGAGACGATTCCCTTACCCGATCCAGATGGGGTGGTTGATATGACCGACTAGGTTAGGGCTGTTAACAAGAACCCGGCTAATGCTATCTGCCTTAATTTTGACCAGGAATCAATCGATGAGGCTTTAAGGTCAAAAAAGCTGAGGCTGAGTGCTAGTGATAAAGGAAAAGAGGTGACTGGTACCAAAGACACTACTACTCTGCCTAACCAAGGCCTATATATATCGCCGCCCGATGTAAGATACCGATCAACTTTTAAGTTCCCCTTTTTTTAACTTATGTCCGTGCTTCTTTGCTTTCAGTTGTGGAAGTTAGCCATTGGCTCAGATATGAAACTGGAGAATGACCTAATTGTTCGGGACTTTACTAGTTTCATGCATCTTCTGTGAGAGATGGATCAACAGCGTAAGGTAAAGGTCGGCCAACAGGACTTCCGCCATCAGGCTAATCTTATCTAGGTAAGTTTTACTCTTATTGGTAAGTGTTTCTTATTTTGCTTTCCCTAGCCTAAGGTTCAGCTGCTTTTTTGCAGGCTTTGTTCGATGCGGTCTATCTGACCAAGGCCTTGGTGGAGAAGGATAGGGAGATAGATGCTCTTTAGGGCTCGAGGGAGCACCTCAGCACTAAGCTTACTACAATCTTGAGGGAGAGGGACGATTGTAAAATGGGGGCCCTTAAGAAAGAGCAAGAGTTGAAGGCTCTTCAAGAGTCGATGCCTGCTAAGGTTAAGGAGGTCGAACAGAAGTATACAGGAGAGCTTGATGCTCTGAAGAAAAATAAGTGTGCCTTAGAGGTTGAGGTTCACAGGCTAAAGGATGAGGCTGGTGCTGCCATGAAGGATCTAAGCGATATTAGAGAGAGCCGTGACTTTTACAAGAGGTGTAACAAGGATCTGAAGCACCACTTTCAGAAGAAGGATTTGGTAGTACAAGATTGGACGCTGCGTTACAAGGTCAACTACCGCTCTAATTTCCTTTGTAAGGTGTAGGAGAAATTTAAGTGCCATGCTTCGGATTTAGATGACTTTGCTCTCCTTTCCGAGCTAGAGGCGGATGTTAAAATGGTACCCTGGTCCGAGGATGTTCATCTCTTCAACCTCGGGGGTGGTGAAAAGGAAGCCAATGAAGAAGACGGGGTGTGCAAGGCGAGGATGAAGAAGATAAAGACGATGTTATCTCTTATCACTCGTATGCTACCTCAGATCTTAGCAAGATGGGTGAGGCCGAGGATGATGCTTTGTCTCGGTCCCCAAAAAATATTTAAATTTTGTCAAGTTGGTTTATGAACAATCCTTTTGAGCTTTGGCTGCTATTATTTTATTATTATTATATATTTTTTATGTGTAAGGGGGAACCCTGCTCCGGGTTGCCGCGCTCGTTACGTGTTGAATTTGTGCATTAATTCTCTTACTTTAAGGGGGAACCCTACTCAGGGTTACCTCACTCATTACATGTTGGATTTATCCAACACTTGAAGATAAGATGAATAAACTCTAAACCTTTCATTAAAATTCACCGAGGAGTACATCCAAATAAAAACATACTATTACTTAGACCGACGAAAGAAACTATAAACAACCAACCCTACGACTGACTGACGACTGACCAAACAAAATAAAGAAAAGCAAGACCGACCCATATAGGAAGACACTAACACTTATTGAAAATAAAACCACCATAACTGGGGGATGGCCTACTCCCCGGCGAAAAAATTCCACAAGGCCACCACGTTCCATGTTCGGGGCAAAATCTTCCCTACCACATCTTGAAGTTTGTATGTATTGAGCCTGATCTTTTAGCTGATCTTAAATGGGCCTTCTAAGTTTATACCGAGGTTGCCTTGGCCTGCCCTTGGTCTCAATGCTTCAGTTGATTGGAGCACGAGCTCTCCTAGTTGGAAGCTTCGGGGCTTTACCTTTTTGTTAAAGGCCGATGCGACCCTCTGCTTGTAGGCAGCTATTTTGGCGTATGCTTGATCTCTGCGCCCTTCTAGGTCATCTAGATTTGACCTTAGCTTTTCTTTATTATTTGTGGGGTTGTTATAGTGCGACACTCTCTCACTGGGAGTGCCTATATCAACTGGTACCACAGCCTCGGTTCCATATACCAGAGCGAAGGGTATTTCTCTTATTGCCATTCTTGGCTTGGTTTGATAAGACTAGAGGAAATTTTGCAACTCATCGACCCAGCTTGATTCTCTCTTGAGTACCCTTATTTTGATCCAGTCCATGATCATTATGTTTGTTACCTCGATTATGCCATTACATTGGGGGTACAACTTGGAGGAGAGCCGAAGCCAGATTCTAAGTCCACCGTAGTATGATTTGAATGCTTCACAATTGAACTGCGTGTTGCTATCCATTATCAGGGTGAGGTATGCCGAACCTGGTAATGATAAACTTATTGAAGAACTGTATGACCTGATTAGGGGAGATTGTGGATATAGCTTCGACTTTGACCCATTTTGAGAAATGGTCGATCGCGACAATGATTCATTTTTTTGGTATTATGCCACAGGTAGAGGCCCGACTATATCCATCCCCCATGTGGAAAATGGCCAAGCTGCTCGGATTGCAATCAATTTTGTGGGTGGTGCCATGATGTTCTTAGCATATGCTTGGCAAGACTAGTATTTTTCTATTAACTCTTTAGCGTATAGCTCCATCATCAACCAGTAAAAACCCTGTAGCTTAGCATTCCTGACTACGGTGTCCTTCTTTTTATGGCCTCCACAAATCCCTTCATGGATTTCACGCAAGATATAGTCAACATCTCTCTTTCAGAAGCATTTCTTCCAAGGGTGGCTGAAAGATCGCCGATATAAGTGGTTGCCTAAGATCGAATATCAGAACAATTTTCTTACGCTTTTCTGCGCCTTGACTAAATCCTTTGGGGGGTCAAATTAATTAGATATCTCCATATCATGGAGTACCATTCCTCTATTATTTCGGCTTCACCCAAAATGACTAGGACCTCACTCCATTTAGTTCTAGATCGGTCAATGCTTCCAGTGGTGCAATGGACGAGGTTGTCCTCGCTGGGGTCCAACGCTGCCTTTGTCAGCTTATCAGCTTTAGCGTTTTGAGCTTGTGGTATTTGTCGAATTTCTATCTTTGTTCCTGTCTGCTTTATCCTATTGATAAATGCTCGTACCAGGGCAAGGTACTGCTGCATCATCACATCTTTCGTGGTATATCCTCCCCCCAGTTGATTGACGATGAGTTTTGGGTCACTATAGATATGAGCTCGGTCCGGCTGTATTGCTTTGATCAACTATTGGGCGAGGATGAATGCCCTCATACTCAGCCGCGTTGTTTGTTGCAGTGAAGGAGAGTCTAGCAGCCTAATTAATGGCTATTCCGTTTGGGCCTTGCATATGCACTCCTATACCGCCCTACTTTTGGGTTGAACTTTCGTCAATAAAAAATTTCCACATTTCCTCCAACAACGTGGTCGGCTCGGGTAATGGAGCCTCTTGTATAAAATCTGCGAATGCTTGAGCCTTCATCACCTTCCTTGGCTCAAACCTGACATCGAACTCTAATAACTTCACTGCCCAATCTGCTACTCTGCTCGACGTCTCTAGTCTTTAGAGAACTTTTTTCAGACCCAGGTCAGTTTGGACCACAATCGTGTGAGACTGGAAGTAGTGTCTTAACTTTTGAGACGTGATGATGACAAGATAGGCAGCTTTTTCGAGACAGGGGTATCTTAGCTTGGCATCCCTGAGGACCTTATGGCAATAATACACGGGGTACTACTCTGCCTTCTCCTCCCTAACTAAGGCCATTTCCAGAGCCTCTTCAGAGGTGCTGATGTAGAGAAATAGACACTCTTCAGGGGTGGGTCAGCTTAGTAGTGGTGGCGAGGAGAGGAACTGTTTTAAATCATCAAATGCCTTGGTACACTCATCTGTCCATGTGAAATTCTTCACCCCTTTTAGAGTTTTGTAAAAAGGCATGCATCTCCTAGCCGAGCATGATATGAATCGATCCAAGGCATTAATTTTGCCGTTTAATATCTGAACATCATTCACCGTCCTAGGTGGCTGTAACTCTATTATGGCTTTAATCTTGTCCGGGTTAGCTTATATTCCCCTATGGGAGATTAAGAATCCCAGAAACTTCCCTGTGGCTATACCAAAAGTGCATTTTTCCGGGTTAAGCTTTAGCTGGTATTGGTTTAGGTTGTGTAACACCTCTTCCAAGTTGGCTGGGTGAGCATCAGTCCTCTAACTTTTGATGATCATGTCATCGGCATATAGTTCCACCATATCGCCAATCTTTTCAGCAAATACTTTATTAACCAGGCGCTAGTAGGTCACACTTGAGTTTTTTAACCCAAATGGCACGACTTTATAACAATACGCTCCTTTATGGGTTATGAACAAGGTCTTTTCCATGTCATACTTGGCCATGGGTATTTGAACCCGCCTTCATATCCACGGTGGAGTAAGACTCATCACCCGCAGTTGCGTCTACAAGGGACTCAATGTCGGGCAATAGATAACTATCTTTTGGACAAGCTTTGTTTAGATTAGTGAAGTCTACACACATTCGATACACCTTACTAGGCTTCTTGACCAATACAACGTTTGCCATCCAATCGGGGTACCGAAGCTCCCTAATATGACCTGCCTTTAACAATTTTGCCACCTCTTTCTTAATGGCGCACTACTTTTCCAGACATCAATTTCTGCGCTTTTGTTTAACTGGGCTGGCTTTGGGGTCGAGATTTAGCTTGTGCTCCATGACTCTACGATCAACCCCTGTGACGTCAGCCTCTGACCAAGCGAATGAGTTTTTGTTTCTCCTGAGAACCTCAATTAGGTTGTCCTTTGCCTGGGGGTGATATCCTCTGAGATAAATACTTTCCTATCTCGGCTTAGGCGCAATGTTTCTAATTTACCGTGGGGCCCGATCTTATCTGGTGGATTTTCTTTAGCCTGGTGGGTCGGCTCGACCCATAATAAAGCCAGGTATGTTTTTCGTGCCATCTTTTGGCTGCCTCTAATGGTTGCCATTCCTTTTCAGGTCGGAATTTGCATCATAAGGTAGCATAGGTTGACCACTATCTTAGACTCAACTAGGATCGGTCTTCCTAAAATAATGTTGTATGCTAAAGGCATATCCACAATCAGAAACTCGAATTGTGATCTCCACTTGATCGCATCATCTCCCATGGTGATTTGTAGCATGGCCGACCATATAACCTCAACTGCATGGCCGCCCAGACCTAAGATTGGGTCCTGACCTACTCTGAGCTTGTTTGGGTCTAATCCAAGGGTGTCATATATGGAGTGGGTCATCAGATTGACCAAACTGCTGGTGTCTACTAGTACCCTTTTTACAAAGAACCCTTCGATCTCCATCTCAATTACCAAAGCATCCTGATGTGGGGCAGGTTTGGGTACATGGGCGAAGGAGTAGTACACCCCTTGCTCCCAATCGGTGTTATTGACTGATGATGCTTTACGTTTCTTTGACATCGATCCACCATAAATGATGTTAATAATCCCTCACCAAGCTGGGGGGGATTGGCTGCTCTCTTAGTAGGAACAGCTCAATGCCTCTCTTCCCGCTCCTCTTATTTTCTATGCGACTGCGGTCTTGCCAAGAAATGATCAAGTTTCCCCCCAGTTGCCCTCTTATTGAGTTCGATGGCCAAGTGCCGACACTCCTCAGTGTCATGACCTTCTAATTTGTGGAAGTCGCAATAGGTGCCTGGCTTTCCCGGCCACTTTATCTTTGGTGGATACTCGATGTACTGTTGATTCTTCTCTATCTAGTAAAACACTTCCTTTTGATCTGATCTCAATGGAATCAAGTCCTTAGCGAGATTATGATGTTTGTATTCATTCCTGGAGGGCTTCAGGAGTAACTTATTAGACAATGGCGCACTCGGCTTTCAGCTTGTATGCTTATGCATCGACGTCCCTTTCTTATGAGCCTCGTAATTTACCTACTCCCACGCCTTCTTCATAATCAACGCCATGCTCTTTGGCCTTCTTATTAGCAAATCCTTTTTAAGGTCGGCATTTTTACAATTGCTTACCAGCATATCAGTGGCGACATCGACACTACACCCCTTTACCTCGAGGGTTACCCTTTGGAATTGCTCCACAAAATCTTCCAGCGTTGCATTTCGACCCTACCTTATCAACTGTAAATCTTGAATAGTCTTATAAGGCGGGATCGATGTTACGAAGTACAGGAGGAAGTCTTTTATCATTGCCTTAAAGTTCATGATTGACCCTGGTTTTTGATTCTCAAACCAGAAAGTGGCTAGTCCCTCGAGGGTCGTTGGAAAGATCTTACACAGCATCGCATCGGTCACCCTAGTGGTTGCCATTTTCTGCCTAAAATTCTTGATATAAAGGGTTGGGTCACCAGTGCCATTATAGTCCCGTAACTTCGACCATTTGAAAATTTTGGGGAATTCCGCCTTTAAAATTTCAAGGGAGAACGATGATTCTGCATCCTCAATCTCGGGGATGGCCGACTCCATTCCCATGTTCGCGAGGAGCGCCTTCACATTCTTCATCACATAGCCAGCCCATTTTGGGGCAAATTTTTTCTCAATTTCTTCAATCGTCTACTTGGAGGCTAGGGTTTGATCAGACCTGGCTGTCGACCTTCTGGGTTCCTTCATTTATGAGTTAACAGATGTATTCGGGGAGCCGCACCAAGGCCTTTTCCTTGGCTCTTCTTTTTTTTCCCTGACTCGCCCTTGTGGGGGTGAGTGAAGTCGGTATAATCCTTCGTCACTGCGGCCTCTCCAAGCCGCGACCCGAGTAGCAATTTTACTAGCCCTCTACCTGAACGATGAGACCCTGTCTCTCGCAGGCTTGGCTTGGGCTGATGATCTGAGACTGTGGGGGTTAAAAGGGCACCGACTTCCTGGCTTCGGTCATATGTCAAAAGTCTCTTGAGATTCTGTAACCCTTTCGAGGCAGACCTAGATTGGGCCGATGTAGCCACTCTCTTCTCCAGGTTAACAAACTTACCCTCTGTGGCCATGCGTTGCGCATTTAAGGTGTTAACCGAATGCTCCATGTCGCTCATCTTGTACATTACTTGCTTTGTCATTGTCGCTAGCATTTAAGATCGTCCGTGGCATCGGGTTTTGCCACCATTGCTTCTATTTGAGCGTCAAACTCCGGCCCTATTGCGATATTCTCAATTTCATTACCCAATGCATCAATCGATTCTGTGGGTGTTGCGAACTCGCCCGTCGACCTTTGGGCATTTTTCGTATCAACCTTGGTCGATGCTGGCTTCAGGGCAGGCTTTTGCCTTGCTGAATCTTTCATTACCAAATTTGAGAATGTAAAAAATGCAGGCTCTTTGAACTGAGTAAACCGGGTCACTGTGTTCGATCCACGCACACCGCACCAATTTGATGTCGTGGGGATTGAGGACACAGGATCGACTCAGTGCTTCTTAGATCGAGAAACCTGCAAAGGCAATAACTCGTTAAAGGGCCAGGTCGGGTGTTAAAGTGGCCTCTCCGACGCTCAAGTTAGTATGGCGTTGGGGGATGACATAGATGTTACTAAAAGGGGTAGGTTGCGTGTATTAATTACCTGGGGACGCGTGCCCTTATTCCTTATATAGGGGGTAGTGTCTCTTGAATGACTGCCATGTGTCCGGTCTTGGGGGTTAAGGAATGTATAAATGATTGACATGTGTCACAATTCTCTTGATTTGATGAACAAGTTTCTTGAATGGGCTTTATAAATCTTGTTGGTATTAAAGCTTCATGTGCCTCAGTCATTTTCAATTTTCCCAGGATGTTTGATAATTTGATAGAATAACATAGATTGAAATGAAAATGAAATATTTTGATAAATAAGATCATCACCAAAAGGAAATATATTTTTCATAGAGAATAGATATTTCTATTTTGGTATTCCTTTTATCTAATTCAGTTTTTCAACACGTGTCACATGTTAATAATGCATTTTTGACATCCTCAGCTAGGAAAGGGTGTTGTAGGTCAGCTTGAACATAATTTGAAATTTAGGGCTGAATACGTGATAATATATAATCAAAATGAGTGTCTTTCGTTTTGAAAAGATCTATGTAAAAGGATTGACTAATTCCTCCAAACCATGTCCCCACAGTACCCATTCACCATTCGGTCTTTGCTACTGTTGGAAATTATTTTTTCTTTGAGGGGTAGAGTAGTTTGAATTCTTGTCTCCTCCCTTAAGCCACTGACAGATATTTCATATTTTTTTCATTGGATACTTGAAATATATACCGTTTTTATTATTATAATATATAGTATATATCAAACATTCAATAGAAAGGGTATTAAATATCCGATCCCGTGTAAAAGAAGTCTTAAGCCACGTTGATTTCGGCCTTTGCTTCCAATAGTCGGATTGTTGTTTTCGGGTGATACCCAACTCGCGCTTTTTCACCATAGACCGATCATCTACTTCCCACTCCGATCTCTCCTTCAAATTATCTAGTTCCTCTCTACACCTCCTCAATCGACGTTTATAATCTCCATGTTGGGTACGACCCCATCTTTCAATTTCCACAGCACACCGCTATAATTTCTCAATCAGTGTCTTCGTTGGACTAAAAAACGAACATTCCGTCACGATCCCCTTACACCCCTGTGTTGTTCTCCACCAATTTTCAAATCAGAAGGGTGTTACCTAGCAGTGAAGAAGTAAGTCCGAGTAATATGATTTTGAGGTTGGAATATTTTGAATCCATGCACTGTTAAATAATCCATTCCACTCCGTTGTACAAACTACTCGATCAAGCCTTTCCGCTATCCATGCATCTGATCCCCCTACTACGTTCCCAAGTAAATTGGTAGCCCGACATACCCAAGTCCGTAAGCCTACAGTCCGTAAGAGCATCATGAAATCCCATTATCCAGTTGATCGACCGGGGTCTCCCACCCACTTTCTCCGATGTAGCGAGCATATCATTAAAATCACCGAATATACACCCTGGTAAACTACTAAGACCAGAAATATTTCAAGCAGTCCCAAGATTCCTTCCTTCTAGCATTATTGTTCTCTGAGAAGCCGTAACAGCCTTTAATAGGCCAACAATTATCATCGCTCTCTACTAGTAGGTCAATGAAGTTCCTTCGATACTTATTAAGCTTTACTGTATCTCTTTTTCTCCTAAGAAAAGCTAACCCGTCACCCGAGTTAACATGTGACACATAGAACATGCCATCAAAATGAATCCTGTTCTGCACTCTCTCTATTACCGACCTCCCCACCATCACTTCCATTAAGAACACCAATATTTATTATACAGATTGAAATGGCTAAATAATGATGGGCTCCGCTAAGCAGGCCCTTCATTGACCCGTAATATGTATGAACTTTATAAGGACATTTGGTCCCAGCTATATCTTCAGCCCAAAATCGAAATCCTTTATATAATACTAAATTATTATACAAGGCACATAATTCGTTTTTTTTTTTTTGACAAATACCTGATCTTCTTGTTTTGAATCCTCACCTCCCTTTTTATTATTTGTTTTTCTATTCTTTTTGTTTCATCTAAATGGCTTATAACCCACAAACGGTCAACTTTATTATATGTGGTTCACAGCTTTTCTTTTTTCTTGTTTGTTTTTTTATCTTTAAAATATATTTTATATCGATATATTTTTAGAAATATTTTTCACACATTTATACTTAATATATTACATGTATAACGGTAGTATAAAGAGGTGTGAAGCGCGTGAATAACGCCAGATCTCTAAAACTATAGTTCTTCAAAAAATATATGGTTACATAATTAATTTTCTATTTTAGTCTTGTAGCTTTGGGGATATCGCAAAATGTGTTAATTTAGTTGAGATATTTTGCATATCCCTAAACTACTAGTCACTCCTTTCATGAAAAAAGATAATTAATTTCTTAGAAAATTACAGAGATAATATAGAAGAAAAAACTAAACATAAAAGAAAATTGTAAAAAATATACTATTTAAGTTTCATATTTAGGCCTGTTCTCTTAGACTACAATTTAATGTAGTTCAGTTTAGTTCAATCCAGCTATGCGTAGTTGTAAATTTACACTGGAATAAGTTCAGTTCAATTTAATTCCGTTCAGCTTTCAGAATTTGAAAAGAACATGGCCTTACATCTTTACTTTCTTGTTTATTCGTAGCACTCTCTAACCAATTTTAAGTCTTCATTATCAAGTAATACTTTCTACTACTATTCACGCTACTGTTGATGATACTATTCACGCATTATCAATTTTTTTAAATTTTTTCATCTTATTTTTTCATTATCTTTCAAACCGTTCATTTTTTTCACATATCGCTTTAGACTTTTTTTGTTCATCTCATTTTTATCTTCGAGACGCCATCCATTTTTTGAACTTTTTTTTCCTGGTGTTCGATATCTGGTAAGTAACTGGTAGATACCTGGTAAGAATCGTATTTTCATATGTTTGAATTTCTGTTTTTAATTCAATAGAATCTAGTAAGTATTTGGTAAGTAACCGGTAAGAATCGTATTTTCTTATATTTTTAATTTCTATTTTTAATTTAACAAAATCTGGTAGATATCTAGTAAGTAACTGGTAGGTACTGGTAAGAATCGATTTTTCATATGTTTTTAATTTCTATTTTTAATTCAACAGAATCTGGTAGGTATCTGGTAAGTATCTATTTTAAACACAACAGTTGAAAAAAGTTTTTGAATGTATTTGGTTGGTATCTGGTAAGTACCTAATAAGTATCTGGTAAGTACCTAATAAGTATCTGGTAGGGAATGTAAAATGATTTGCAATAAATTCAAAATCACTGTATGAAAAAAAAAATAAGTAATGAACATGTAGGAAACTGGTAAGTAAGTGGTAGATACCTGGGAGAAAAAGTTTTTCTAATCAATAAAACACAATAATCAAGACTTAAAAATCAACGAAAACGGAATATAATGTGATTTGTAATAAATTCAAAATCAATGTATGAAAAAAAACAAGTAATGGAATACAAAACAGGTACGAAACTGGTAGGTAATAGTCGTATGAAAAATCATTCTAGTGAAACTTAATTTGTAATCTGTAAAAGAAATCATAGTGTTTTGCAATAAATTTATGTCGATGCAAAACATGTAGGATATTGGTAATATCTAGGAATTCATCAAAAAGACAAATTACTTCAAATCTGGTACAAAACTAGTAGTTAAGTGGTAGAAACCTGGTATGAAAAATCATTCAAGTGAAACTTAATTTGTAGTCAATGAAAGAAATTGTGGCAAAGGCTTGGTCTATTGGTTGAGCATTGAAGCTGTTATCCTAGAGGTCACAGGTTCGAGTCCACACTCGGGCGGGGTGGGATAAGGTTTTCCTTTGTTATTATTGTAAGTCCATACGAGGCAAATATTTTTAAAAAAATAGTAAAAGAAATCATAGTTCTTTGCGAAAAATTTATGTCAATGCGAAACATGTAGGAAATTGGTAATATCCAAGCTTGATGAAATTTGTGAATTTAGAAAACTATCAGTTTCCTACTAGGTAACTACTTGATAACTACCAAATACGTAAAAAACGAAAATGCAAAATCAAAAATAAATCTGATAAAAACACATTAATATCTTTGATTTTTATCATTCGAAACAGAAATTCAAAAGCTCCAATCAAACAAATTAGTTGCGAATCAAATCAAAAGCTTAATGAAGTTGTAAGGAAAATGTTGAACCTAGCACAAGGTTAAGCTGACTCCATGGAAGACTCAGTAGTGCTTAAGTTTAGATCGTACCAATTAAGTTAAGTTTGAGTTAATTAAATTAATAATGATGTTAAAATAAATAGTCTTGGTTATATGCGAGTTATTGAATTCGAAGGTAGAATTTCAAGTCTCCGCTGACCTAGCTATTTAGCTCTATTCACTCAACGCTCGATATTTGGATTGTGTCTTAGTTGTGTTTATTTAATTATTCATTTCCTGAGTTACTTCGTTTTCTAGAAACACTGACCATTACATTTTAGGAAAAATGGAATCTTGCCTTTTGTCTTGTTACTTTTTCAGACATTAATGATAGACATCATAAAAAAGGCAAAAGGAATTAGTGACGTGATAAAGAAAAAAGCCCAGCATAGATAAAGACAAAAGTTGTCCAGAGAAAAGTTGCATGAAGACAAAGTCAAAATGGATTGTTGCAACGCATATCTCCTGCAAATGCGCGACTCTGCAAGAATATCAGATTGCCAGAAGGAATGGAAAGATGATACCTAGCAAGTCAGTGCAAGTTCTCTCTAACGGAAGACTGGCATCAAATGATAAAGATTCAAATTTAAAGCTCTAATTCAATCTGTCTCTAACCGATTGATTTCTATCTCACAACAGTGTGATTCTATCTCCTAACAAATCGATTTGAAGAAGTAACGGGTGAATAACTGAGCTGTCAAATTGTAGAAGATGCCAAGGCAAGTTCAACGGATACATTCTTGATTTCAACTATAAAAGGAGCAAGAAGGCAAGCCTTAAAACTTGGTGAATACACCTAAATTTCTAAGAAGCAAAACTCTGTCAATTTCCAAGCTTTAAAAAAGTTCATTCAAGAAAGCATCTATTGAGAGAGAATCTGCTTTGCAATAAAAGAGATTAGAATAGATCATTTGAACTATTATATCGGATTATTTGTATTTAGATCAACGTTTCTATACGTTGAATCTAGCTCTTGTTTAGACTTTGTTGAGTTGCTGGTAGAAGATGGTATTCTACTCAGCGGGTGAGTGATTACAGTGAGGAGTGTACTCAGCTGTAATTGGGACACTCTGTGAAAGGCTTCTACTCCTAAGGTAAAGGAGTTGAGATTAGTGGATTAAAGCCAAGACACTTTCTTGGGACTGGATGTAAGCACAGGTTGCGAACTAGTGTAAAGTCTCTATCTTCTTTACTTTTTTATTGAAGCTCTACTCAGACTCGGTTCAGCCCACTGACTTGCTCAGTGCAATTTGCTTAATCACAAAAAAGTTACCTATTTTATTCTAGAGAGCCATTCTCCCCCCTCTGACTCACTGAGTCTATGCATAGGGACCAATACGTGGTATCAGAGCTAGTTCTCAGTCTAAAGATTTCACGATCTTGAGATAAAGACTATGGCGTATAAAGGAGGGGAATCTAGTGGAAAGGCCTAAGCCTATATTCTTCCTGAAGGCATGTCAGTCTTCAGGCCTCCTATGCTCAATGGTGCACATTGTACCTATTAGATGAATAGGATGAAGAATTTCATCAAGTCGTAAAGTATGTATGTTTGGGCGGTTATTGTTGAAGGGCCATTTATTCCTACTGTTATAAAAAATGGAGTGCGTGTTGATAAGTACTCTAATGAGTGGGACAACCAAGACTTGGTCAGACTGAAGAAAAATGTAGCTGCTATCAACTATCTTCACTATACTCTTGATACAACTGAATTCAATCGTGTTTCAGGGTGTGAAATTGCTCGAGAGATCTGGAAGAAGTAGGAAGTGACTTATGAAGAAACTGACAAGGTCAAGGAATCCAAGATCAACATTCTCATAAAGGATTATAAGATGTTTCATATACAATCCAAGGAGGACTTTTCTAACATGAACACCAGATTCATGAATATTGTTAATGAGCTGAAAAGACTTGGCAAGAACTTCACTAAAGAAGAGACTGTTAAGAAGATTCTGAGAAGTTTGACTCTAGAATGGAATGAAAAGAATATTGCTATCGAAGAAGCTTATAGTATGAAGACTTACATATTTAATGAGCTGATGGGAACCTTGCTGACTCATGGAATGTCACTAAAGTAATATGTATATGATTCCAAGAAGTTCAAGCACAAGGAAAGAGAAAGCTCTAGCAGAGCTATTGTTCACAAGGTTGATCAGGATTCCTCAGAGGAAGAATATCCTGAGGACAGAAAGGAAGAGATAACACTGATGACCAAGAACTTCAACAGGTTCTTGAGGAAAGATAAGAACTTTTAGAGATTCAGAAAGCCCAGCAAGCACGAGAAGGGAGCAGATGATATACCATACAAACAATTTAACAAAGAGCATAACAAAGACATCAAGTGCATTGAATATGGTGAAAAAGGGCATATCCAGTCTAGCTGTCCTAAAGCTAAGAAGGACATGTTCAAGAAGAAAAAGGATAAGAAGGCTCTTGCTGCTACCTGGAGTTATTTTAAACAAGAGTCATCATCCTTAGATGAAGAGGCATAAGCTTTAGCCAATGTGTGTCTCATGGCAAGGGATGATCAACCCAACTTAGAGTCAGCTGACCAACCATTTACTTCTGCTGCCAATCAATCAGCTGACCGAAGAAGAGATAAAGGAAAGAGAACTAAGCTAAATTATGAACCCCCTTTATCTTTAGATGAACTTGCTGTAGTACTTAATGATGTTATTAATATGACTAAAAAGTTAGCCAAATACATCAAAGTACTTTAGAGAAGGTGTGATGATGTAGAAGATGTCAATTCTTTTACCTCACTTGACATCTTATGCGTTATGGAAAAAGCTGAGTACCATGACGGATATAACAGCTTGCTCGCTAAGAAAATGAATGAGTTAGTTGCTGAATTAACAACTTTAAAAAAGGTGTGGGTCACTCCTCAACCAAGTAGGAATACTGAGAGTAACCACACTCACCACTCTGAGAAGGTTTCTCAAAAGAGTAAAGTGAGTAGGCCCATTCCCAAGGCCGTGTCTAAGTTTTGTGGAAAATCAGGACATCCCACCGTCATGTGTAGACATAAAAATGGTTACTATGATGAGTATGACTGGTTAAGGATTAACACCACTAACAAGGGAGGACCCAACTAGAAAAAGGCATGGGTCCTTAAGAAAAATTAATTGTTTTGCAGGTGAGCCTAAGATCTACTATGTTGGGAACTGACAGTCAATTTGAACATGCATAACAGGGAGGACCCAGCTAGAAATAGGCATGGGTACCTAAGAAAAATTAATTATTTTACAGGTGAGCCTGAGATCCACTATATGGGGAATTGACAGTCAATTTGAACATGCATAACAGGTAAGGCGGAAATTCAAAATTTTGTCCCTGTCCCTAGGAACTCCTATTAGTTGCATATTAAATGAAGCTTTAACTAAATAATTCTCTACCTAGGTTAGCATGCATAGGCTAGGCATACCATAATTCTAAATTATATCCTAGTATAAAAATTTGCACTAAGGATGTTGTAACTCTAAGCTATAACCTAAACATAAGATAAACTAAGCATGCAAAACAATCTAAGCATAATTATTAGTTCTAAAAGCACTTAAAGAAAAAGTCCTAATAATTAAAACATACCAGTTGAAGCGTGCTTTAACAGAACCTCTTTACTCAAGCTTTCAAGTGTAGGATAGCCTCTATAAGTATCCATACGGACCCCACCAATGAGGAAGAACCGAAGAACTTTGAGCAGCTGCTAGGCCACTCCAAAATCCCACCCGAAAATATATTGTTTAATTTCACCTTACACGTAGTAGGTTTCTATTGAACTGGTGCGATTTGAAATGAGAAATTGGGGATCAATTTTTAGTGGGAGTAAAGGCACCCCATATTAAATACGGGATGGGAATAACCCCATCCTGCCCTTTGCAAACACACAGATCCTATAGGATCCGCGTGCTGCCCACACTGACCCGACTTGTGCCATATAAGGCAGGCTCTCGTGAGCCTGCCTTATCCCACGGGCTGGGCCTCGCAGGCTCTCCTATGAGCCTAGCACGCTGGTGGGAAAGGCTGCACAAGGCAGGCTCTTGTGAGCCTGCCTTATCCCACAAGCTGGGCCTCACGGGGACTTCCTATGAGCCTAACTCGCCGGTGGCCTTGTTGCAGGCCAGTGCAAGCCTAGCTTGCACTACCTACAGCCCACGAGTGCCTTGGCACTCATACGATCTTGCGTGGGTCCTGCAAATCCTTCGGGCCTGTAGGTCCTATTCTTGAAGGGTCCAACCCTCAATTTTACAGTCCTAGCTCTTTCTCTAATTCAAATAAATATTAATTTTATAACCCTGTTAAATTAGTTGCCGGTCAGAAAATAAATTCCTTGGCTTATCCAAAACGATCCAATCATCTTTTAAATAATTAAATAATAATCCAATTATTATTATGTTATATTTTTGTAATAGAATAAATCTATTAATTCTTTACTCAGTCCGATGAAGGTCCATTGTGTGTGACCTTATAGGATCCCGAAGTATTGAGCTGTTAAGGCTTAACCAATACCTGTTCTATTGGAACCATTGGCTCGCGGTTCTAGACCGTGAATAGAACTCGATTACCTTAAACGACTGTATTACGCCTCTAGCAAGGGTCTACCATCACCATTACTCGGAACATCATTTGTGCTTATGACTTAGTCCCGGTTAATGCAATAGTTATCCAGTACGATGAACTCCTTCCATTCCTTAATATTAGTACCATCTAGTTTATAGGGTTTGGTTAAATTGTTAACCCACTAATAGCAAGGGTGCTCTAAGCTATCCCAGTCATTAACTTATTACCGAAGTATATTGCCTTTTGCTATAGTGTGTTTGACTAGAAACTATTTCTATCAAACACATACTCTGATAAGAGGTTTATAGCAATCATCACTTAAACAAGCGGCCAGGTACAACTCCTTAATATATCCGAAGCAATGGATTCTTTCTAACTACATAGCTTACCAACGAGCAGTCATCACTATACCCGTATTCACCCATGACACCCTAAATTAATGAGTGTATAGGGATGACCCATAGTACAGAAATGGACCCACACAAGGTAACTAGTATCTCAAGTGTGAGGATATTCGCAAAGCTTATTGCATGGAGATAAAAACTAACACATTGATATATACACCAAGTGTTTGCCTTACAGCGGTCTCCAATATATCTCCCAGATATATCCATGTGTCAAATTTAAGGCACCACCTTTAGTCCTTAGGAGATTGACTGCTTGGACCCTTTCCAAAAAAGTTGACCACATGCTAGTCTATCCGCTTCATCAATATCCTTTCTTGATGAAACTATGACTAGGGATAGTTTAGACATAATCATAATTGCACAAGAAGCAGGTCTCACTAAATATAGTCCAACTATAATTTCTCTGACTTCATGGTATGATACATCAAGGACTTCTTTATACATACATCAATGAATATATTTTAACCAACCATAATATATTTACAAGCATAACGATATAAATAAAAGATTAAATGCCTTTATTGAATGAACAAATTATTCTTACTATTACATAATTACGATATATCGCCCTAATTGCCTTAAGGGCATACATCATATCCAACAAACTCCTACTTGCAATAAGGCCAATTAGCCATATGTTTTAATCCATATGCTTTAACATGCTGGTCATGTTTGCCTTAAGTCAATGGCTTTGTGTGAGGTGTTGATGATGTGTGGGTCTCCCTTGACGCCTGTGTGAGAGGCGGGGCGCACTGGGGGTTGGCTGGATTTAGGCGTGACAAAATATTTTTAGTCAAAGTTTGCACAATAAACTAATTTTAATGAATAAAATAATCAAGACCCAAATCTCGATACAAATGATAGAGTCACCACCCAAGTTGTCTACTTAGGAAAGAGTTCTAGTATGGTTCCCTCTAGGCGGGAGACTCATACCTATCGGATCAGAGATTTGGGTATCGGACGAGTCACTTATTTCTCATTTAGTTATTCAAATTACATTCACCATGAAAAACCTTTTTATTTTCATCATTTAGGGAATTATCAGAGAAATCCTATTTCCACACTCTTTCACACTCGTTATATGCATTTACATATTACAATAAAGCACAAGCAATAAATGGGGGAATAAAAATTACAACCAGCGGAATAATGGGGGAATTGTAAGAGAACCTATACATTTGTTCTAAGTTATAAAACAAAATAAAAATAAATTCCCCGCATCCACAAAGATTACCACAGTTTATATCACACCATAAGTCAATATTTTATTAGGAAAAATGATATTATGTTAGCGTGGCTGTTTTACGATCGATAGTGCCCAGGCGGCTTCTAGGACCTCAGAGAAATAACATAGTCTTCAGCGTATTTTATTATGAAAACACATTTTAGCTTTTATGGGTTAATTTACAGGAGTATTAGTGAAAATGATCGCATGGCATATGGTGAGTTAGATTGATTTTCAACCAATTAAGATGAGTTCTTGGAATCTGCCTGGGGCTGGTACCCGTACGGGTGGGTGGTACCCCATACGGCTACCAGGGAGGAACGGTACAGGTATGGCATAACCATACGGATCCTATCTAGTCTAGGTAGAAACTTTGTTCAGTTCAGTTTATAGATTAACAGATTAATGGATTGGTGGAAGAAAAATAAAAAAAAGGGATTTCCCTCCGTATGTGTGTGGCGCACCGATCTAATATCTTAACGATACAAGGTGCCAGCAAGGCTTATACGGGTTAGGACCAGACCCGAAATAAGAAATGAAAAGATCAGATATAATAGAAGGGGTAGAAAGTAACAACAATAATAAAACTGAAATGTGAGTCTCCTTGAAACTTGGGAGCGTTACCTTTGCGGCCTGAATCCACTTTGAGGTAATCCCTTTACTGTTGAGAGAGTCCGACCAAAGTAGATGGTGAAATAGGACTATTTAGGTGAGTATTTGTGTGGACAGAACCTCCCCTAAATCCTAATGAATGAAGCTAGGAATGAATAAAATGTGGACAAAACCTCAAGGAATGGTTTTTCTCCCTATTTTATACCTCCTATACCCCACTATACCTTTTTTACACCTATAGAAATTGCTAGAACTTTTACTATAATTTTCCTATAGTTTTTCTTCTAATGTGATTACGTGTTATGAAATGAAGGGAAAGGCCCTATTTATAGGGTGAGGGTCAGGTCTAAATGCAATAAACCGCATTCAAGACCTGCCTTTTCCCAAAAAAGGTAAGAGATAGCTTTTGAAAGAGTCTGATTAGGAAATCAGAGGACCCGTACGGGTACTAAGGGACCCATATGGGTCCCCTCTACACGTATGCAAGGAATTTGCCTGTACGGGTCTACTAGTGGATCCGTAACACTAGAAAGAACCGGTACGGGTACCAAAGGGTAGACTAGGTCTCCAGACTTCGGCTAAACTCAACTCAGTAGTAGTAGGAACACCTATGATGGACAACACCTGAAAGACATTGCATCATATAGCTCTCATCATCATTTCATAAGAAGGATCATTAAAATCTAGTGCCCATACTTTGTCAGACCATCCGTGAGATTCTGATCAGTGGGTACATATTCTAGTCTTATTATCTTAGCATCAATAATCTATTAGTCCCTGTGAGGGTCTATATAAGGTCAGAGGTGGTGAATTACCCTTTTTCACGGAATTAACAGACTTTAAAAAGTCTTGTGTAGCGTGTTTGATGGCTTTTGGATGTTATGAATCTAGATGTTGAAAATGTGAAATATGATGCAAATATAAATTAAGAGTTAGAGAGAATCAAACACGATGATTTATACTGGTTCAGCCCCGCCTACATCCAGTCCCCAAAGGTTCCTTCCTTTGAGCTTTTCCACTAGTGTGATTTCTTTCCAACTGGCAGAAATCAAGCCTTACAATTTATCTCCGAATGGTAACCCCTTCCGGATGTAGGATATTCCACTAGAAGCACCAACTCCTAGCTGAGTCCTTTTGTCTTTAGTAGGATATACCACATAGACTTCTACCTTGAATCTAAGCTAAGTCCTACTGGGGATCCCACTCGAAGCACCTGCTTTAAGGTATATCATAATCTCACTACTCACCCAAGTAGGAGATCTTTTGCACTTTGATTTTTAGAAAAGGTTTTGGTTTTGGACTTCCTTAAGTTTATAACTCACTTAGAAATCCTTACAAACTAATTTTCAGTGATTTGGTTCTTGGAGGGATTTGTGACTCTGATTGCTTTCTTGTAAATTCTCTTGTTATATACTTTTGTGAAAATCAACCAGTACCTTCTCAACTTGTGAAGCTTCCCTTTTATAGGCTTCCATCATAAATGGAGCCGTTGTGGGTTGGTAGGCTGTAATTAATCTTCACCGTTGATTAGGTGAGATGTGGCACTTCTGGAGCCATTGATCAATTTGTTAGATACTAATTTGACCCGTTTGAATCCTCGGGATAGAGGCTGAAAAGATGTCAGTGATCGTTTTCCATATTTTTTAGTGTTACACCAACTTTTATACTAGTAGCTTTCTGGTGTGAGCTCCACGTGCCTCCTTATTGATCTAGGTGAAAAAGGTTGTTTCCTTTTTATGTCCGGTGTCAGTCCTCGTGTCCTTTTTCTGAAAAGTGCGAGCTGTAACTTATATCTTGCTCATGGAAAAAGGATCTATGACTTTGTAGACCAAAATGCGAGGGAAAAGTTATCTTTGAAACGTTTCCCATTGTCTTGATATCTGAGTGTATCGGATGTTTTCAGACTCAGTGTATCCGGATCCGTATTCTTCTTCCAGAGCTAGTGAAATCAGTTCTTCTGGATGCTAGTCTTGGAGGTTTAAAGTTTGTTTCCAGTCCAAACTTTAACCTGATGATTAAAGTATATGCTTGGGTAACTATAGTCTGTAATGGACGTCCTTGTAGCTGAATTTTAACTGGATGCTTCCATTTGGATTTAGGAGATACTTTGTTTGAGTTTTTATTTCTTTCAAATTTGATCCGGACATTTTAGTTTAATTGAGATTCTAGATCATCATTTTCCAGCAATCTCCCCCATTTGATGGAAACAAAAACTAAGCATATGGTAAAAGGAGTTATATGAACTAAGTATGATTCTTGATACTTAGTCATTTACAATTTCATTCCCCTATAAATCTAGCATCCTAACTCCCCTAATATTTTTGAATTCTAGCTTCTAATGTTTTTATAGTATAATTATAGATTGTACTTTAGAAGTAATTTTGTAATAGATTTCCACTATATATATATATATATATACTTCTGCTATTAACAATAGTTAACATCAATGAAGTGTAGGATTACAAATACAGAAATATATAAGTGAAAATGTGAAACTAGCTATTATAGATTTTACATATGAATACCATAGCTAATCTATCTATTATAAAAGTAAATCATTTCTTCACGGATGCACCGAATGCTCCTCCTTCCTTTTCTTTACCTTTATCTTTCTCCCCCTTTTGTTTTCAGTAGGGAGGTTGATCACCATATAAGTCATGCCATTCCTTTTTTCTTTCCAGGCTTTTTAATAAATTGAGTAATCCAAATTACCTTGCCTTCTTTGCTGCATGATATGATCTACAGTTATCGAAGATAAATGGAGGGCGCGAAAGTGATTCCGGAGCTGTGTGTGGGATCTGGTGATGTAGGGATGCATCTAAAGCACATAATCTCTATCTTTCTCATCAAAGTATGGAAATAACGCTCTGAGAAGAGTAGTTATTCTCTTGTGTTCAAAAAATCTGGTATCTCCATTGTGCTGAACTAGATCCCAGAAGACCGCAAGAAGCTGGCTTTTAGGAATTGATGGAGAGGAGGAGGATTCAAATATGGATAGATTTGACAGTTTGGTCCGAATGGTTTGAAGGTCTTGACCCAGATCCTTTCGTATATTATGAATGCTAGAGTTTATTGTTGTCAAATCTTTGCACAGATCATCTCTTGCTCATTCAGTGACAGAGTCTTGTCCATTGAGTTGTCCACAAACCTCTTGCGCTATAGTTTCTAATTGTATAGTAAAGAGCTTTGGAAGATCGTCTTCCATGAACCGGGTCAACTTATTTAAAATAGTTTGCTGCTTTTCATTAAGACTTGAGAGAGGGGATTTCTCTTCCTTTTTAGCCATGAATTTTGTCAAGTTTTCAAACTTAGTATCTATATACTCATTTATTTCAGTGGACAGGTGTGTGCACAGGCTTTTGGTGACCCTTGGAACGATGATGGCTTGTTGGTCTGACCGTTATGGTCACTCCCCCCTCTATGGTGGCTTCACTACCACCATGGCAGCAACCACCACCACCCTTGTGGCAGTGGCTGCTGTTGTCATGGCGATGGCTGCCGCCCCTATGGCGGTCACCGCCGTGACAGTGGCGTTAGGTGTGGCACGACCTGTTACAGGCCTGCCACTTCGCTCCCTCTCTCTCGTTGTGATTTTGCCACGTATTTTTCCCGAAAATTCGCCTAAGTTGGTGGATTTTTTAGTGTGAGAGTATTTAAGCCAATCCAAGAGAGTGATTATGGGAATTTTCTAGAATTTAGAATTAGAAATCATTTTTAAGAGAAAATGAAGAATAAGAGAGAGAAAGCTTAAGAAAAGTATAGAATCCGGGTTTAATCCTTTTTAATCTCGATTCTTAGTTATTCTTAGGCTTAATCTCGTAGCTTAATCACTAAAATCGGTTAGAAATCATAGGTTAAAATGGATTAAATAGGGTTTTAGATACTTTTTCTCAAATACAACCTAAATAATCTGTCACCATTTTCGTCACTAATTCTGTCACCATTTCGTCTGAAAATCATCAAAAGCTTGCCAAATGTCCAGTTCGAGTCTCCAAAGTTAGATTCACGGCCTAGAGGTAACAAAACCGAGTTTCCTCATCTATTTACTTTCATTTTTATTAAGTATTGTTGCTGTTCTTGGTGCTTTTGGTGTTGTTTCTTGGTTTATGTTTGGTGTTCTTAGAAGATCGTCAGAAAACAGTTCGACCTCTATAGGGATAGCCTTCACCTCTATTCCTATAGCCTTGGCCGCTACTGTTATAGCGGTGAAGGCTATAGCTATGGAGGTGAACTCGACCCCTATAGAGGTCTCCTTATTTCTTGCGATTTTTTGGTATTTTCTTACCAAAATCCAAAAAATCAATATTATTTGTGTGTTTTAAGTCTAAATCTGTTGAAATATAATTGATTACGACTTAAAACTTCAATGATTCTGAGTTTATGGATGTAAAAACATTGATTCCCCCCTTAAAAACAAAGCTCGACGGCCAAGGCTATAGCAACAGCCTTGACCGTCGCCGCTATAGCCTCCACCGCTGCCACTATAGCGGTCAAGGCTATAGTGACGGCGGTCAAAGCTGTCGCCATAGCTTTGACCGCCGAAATTGGATTTTAAGTCTTTTTTGGCTGTTGTGTTTTTGACCTCGATTTTCACCCAAAATATTTTCTAAAAATCTAAAAATTCTAGAATATATTTAATTTAATTTTAATATGATTTATTATTTTGTCGTTTAAATTGATTAAATAACCATTAAATGCCTAAAAAATGCCTTTTAAATCAAAAATTTCCCAAAAATGTTTTTTCTTCATAATAAAATTTTATTTTCTGCTTTTAATTATTTGTGCCTTATTTGTGATCATCTGTGATTTATTTATCGTGTTTCTAGCCATTTCAATGTTGGTAAGTTCGGTTGAGGCCCGATTTTGGTCTCTCTTTATTCGCTTTATTTATCCTTTTTATTTACTTTCCTGCATTAGAAAAATGTATAGGTATTTTTAAAGCCGATAATATTTATTTTATTTGCTTTATTTACTACTATAGGTATTTGTAAAGCCTTGTAATAATGATTTTATTTACTTTATTTACTGCTTTTGTGTGATGTATGGCATATAAATCAAAAATTCCAAACAATATCCAGATTTAAATCGCATAAGAACTAAAGTCGCGTTTATTAAAATATAAATGGTTTGTTTTAAAAATGAAAAGTAAGCAACATCATCCAAACTTAGAATCTCTATTTCAAGGTACAGTCTAACCACCGGGTCGGGTTCTCTGTTTTAAGGTACGGTCTAACCATCAATGATTTAGTTCTTGGACGGATTTGTGACTCTGATTGCTTTCTTGTAAATTCTCTTGTTATATACTTTTATGAAAATCAACCAGCACCTCCTCAACTTGTAAAGCTTCCGTTTTATAGGCTTCCATCATAAACATAGCTGTTGTGGGTTGGTAGGCTATAATTAATCTTCACCATTGATTAGGTGAGATGTGGCGCTTCTGGAGCCGTTGATCAATCTGTTAGATAATAATTTGACCCATTTGAATCCTTGCGATAGAGGCTGAAAAGATGTCAGTGATCGTTTTCCTCATTTTATAGTGTCACACCAACTTTTATACTAGTAGCTTTCTGGTGTGAGCTCCACGCGCCTCCTTATTAATCTAGGTGAAAAAGGTTGTTTCCTTTTTATGTCTAGTGTCAGTCCTTGTGTCCTTTTTCTGAAAAGTGCGAGCTATCACTTTTGTCTTGTTCATGGGAAAAGGATCTTTGACTTTATAGACCAAAATGTGGAGGGAAAAGTTATCTTTGAAACTTTACCCATTGTCTTGATATCTGAGTGTATCGGATGTTTTCAGACTCAGTGTATCTGTATCCGTGTTCTGCTTCCAGAGCTAGTAAAATCAGTTCTTCTGGATGCTAGTCTTGGAGGTTTAAAGTTTGTTTCCTGTCCAAACTTTAACTTGATGATTATAGTATATGCTTGGGTAACTGTAGTCTTTAATGGATGTCCTTGTAGCTGAATCTTGACCGGATGCTTCCATTTGGATTTGGGGGATACTTTGTTTAAGTTTTTGTTTCTTTCAAACTTGATCCGGATATTTTAGTTTAATTGAGATTCCAGATCATTGTTTTGCAGCAATCTCCCCCATTTGATGGAAACAAAAACTAAGCATATGGTAAAAGGAGTTATATGAACTAAGTATGATTCTTAATACTTAGTCATTTACAATTTTACTCCCTCATAAATCTAGCATCCTAACTCCCCCAATATCTTTGAATTCTAGCTTCTAATGTTTTATAGTATAATTATAGATTGTACTTTAGAAGTAATTTTGTAATAGATTTTCACTATATATATACTTTTGTAGTTAACAATAGTTAACATCAATGAAGTGCAGGGTTACAAATACAGAAATATATAAGTGAAAATGTGAAACTAGCTATTACAGATTTTACATATGAATACCATAGCTAATCTATCTATTACAAAACTAAATCATTTCTTCCCGGATGTACCAGATGCTCCTCCTCCTTTTCTTTACCTTTATCTTTCTCCCCCTTTTATTTTCAGTAGGGGGGTTGATCTCCATATAAGTCATGCCGTTCCTTTTTTCTTTGCAGGCTTTTGAATAAATTAAGTAATACAAATTACCTTGCCTTCTTTGCTGCATGATATGATCTAAAGTTGCCGGAGATAAATGCAGGGGGCAGAAGTGATTCCGAAGCTGTGTGTAGGATCTGGTGATGTAGGGATGCATCTAAAGCACATAATCTCTATCTTTCTCATCAAAGTATGGAAATAACGCTCCGAGAAGAGTAGTTATTCCCTTATGTATAAAAAATCCGGTATGTCCAATGTGCTGAACTAGATCCCGAAAGACCACAAGAAGCTGGCTTTCAGGACTTGATGGAGAGGAGGAGGATTCGAATATAGATAGATTTGATAGTCCGGTCTGAAGGGTTTGAAGGTCTTGACCCAGATCCTTTCGTATATTATGAATGCTAGAGTTTATTGTTGTCAAATCTTTGTGCAGATCATCTCTTGCTCATTCAATGATAGAGTCTTATCCATTGGTTGTCCATAAACCTCTTGCGCAATAGTTTCCAATAGTTTCCAATCGTCTTCCATGAACTGGGTCAACTTATTTAAAATAGTTTGTTGCTTTCATTAAGACTTGGGAGAGGGGATTTCTCTTCCTTTTTAGCCATGAATTTTTTTTCAAGTTTTTAAACTTAGTATCTATATACTCATTTATTTCAGTGGACAGGTGTGTGCATAGGCTTTTGAGTGACCCTTGGAACGATGATGGCTTGTTGCTCTGACCGTTGTAGCCACTCCCCCCATGGTGGCTTCACCGCCACCATGGCAGCGGCCACCACCACCCCTGTGGCGGTTGTTGCTGCTGTTATAGCGGTGGCTGCCGGCCCTATGGCCGTCACTGTCGTGACAGCGGCGTTGGGCTTGGCACGACTTGTTACAGGCCATGCCACTTCGCTCCCTCTCTCTCCTTACATGCCATACCACTTCGCTCCATCTCTCTCCTTGTGATTTTGCCATGTATTTTTCCCGAAAATTCGCCAAAGTTTGTAAATTTTTGAGTGTGAGAGTATTTAAGCTAATCTGAGAGAGAGATTAAGGGACTTTTCTAGAATTTAGAATTAGAAATCATTTCTAAGAGAAAATGAAGAATAAGAGAGAGAAATGGAAGAACTAGAGAGAGAAAGGTTAAGAAAAGCATAGAATCCGGGTTTAATCCTTCCTAATCTCGATTCTTAGTTATTCTTAGGCTTAATCTCTTAGCTTAATCACTAAAATCGGTTAGAAATCATAGGTTAAAATGGATTAAATAGGGTTTTAGATACTTTTTCTCAAATATGACCTAAATAATCTGTCACTAATTTCGTCACCATTTCGTCTGAAAATCATCAAAAGCTTGCCAAATGTCCGGTTCGAGTCTCCAAAGTTAGATTCACGGCCTAGAGGTAACAAAACTGAGTTCCCTCATCTATTTACTTTCTTTTTTTATTAAGTATTGTTGCTGTTCTTGGTGCTTTTGGTGTTGTTTCTTGGTTTTTTATTTGGTGTTCTTAGAAGATCGTCAGAAAATAGTTCGACCTCTATAGGGATAGCCTTCACCTCTATCCCTATAGCCTTGGCCGCTACTGTTATAGTGGTGAAGGCTATAGCTATGGAGGTGAACTCTACCCCTATAGAGGTCTCATTGTTTCTTGCGATTTTTTGGTATTTTCTTACCAAAATCCAAAAAATCAATATTATTTGTGTGTTTTAAGTCTAGATCTGTTGAAATATAATTGATTACGACTTAAAACTTCAATGATTCTGAGTTTATGGATGTAAAAACATCGATTCCCCCCTTAAAAACAAAGCTCGACGGCCAAGGCTATAGCGATAGCCTTGACCGTCGCCGCTATAGCCTCCACCGCTACCACTATAGAGGTCAAGGCTACAGTGACGATGGTCAAAGCTGTCGCCATAGCTTTGACCGCCGAAATTAGATTTTAAGTCTTCTTTGGCCGTTGTGTTTTTTATCTCGATTTTCGCCCAAAATATTTTCTAAAAATCTAAAAATTCTGGAATGTATTTAATTTATTTAATCTACTTTATTGTTTATTTTGTCATTTAAATTGATTAAATAACCATTAAATACCTAAAAAATGCCATTTTAAATCTAAAAATTCCCAAAAAATGTTTTTTCTTCATAATAAAATTTTATTTTGTGCCTTTAATTATTTGTGCCTTATTTGTGATCATTTGTGATTTATTTATCGTGTTTCGAGCCATTTCGATGTTGGTAAGTTCGGTTGAGGCCCAATTTTGGTCTCTCTTTATTCGCTTTATTTATCCTTTTTATTTACTTTCCAGCATTAGAAAAATGTATAGGTATTTGTAAAGCCGATAATAATTATTTTATTTGCTTTATTTACTGCTATAGGTATTTGTAAAGCCTTGTAATAATTATTTTATTTGCTTTATTTACTGCTTTTGTGTGATGTATGGCATATAACTCGAAACTTCCAAACAATAACCAGATTTAAATCGCATAAGAACTAAAGTCGCGTTTATTAAAATATAAATGGTTTGTTTTAAAAATGAAAAGTAAGCAACATCATCCAAACTTGGAATCTCTATTTCAAGGTTTGGTCTAACCACTCGGTGGGAATCTCTGTTTTAAGGTGCGGTCTAACCATCAGTGATTTGGTTCTTGGAGGGATTTGTGACTTTGATTGCTTTCTTTTAAATTCTCTTGTTATATACTTTTGTGAAAATCAACAGCACCTTCTCAACTTGTGAAGCTTCCCTTTTATAGGCTTCCATAATAAATGTAACCATTGTGGGTTGGTAAGCTGTAATTAATCTTCACCGTTGATCAGGTGAGATGTTGCGCTTTCGGAGCCGTTGATCAATCCGTTAGATAGTAATTTAACCCTTTTAAATCCTTAGGATTGAGGCTGAAAAGATGTCAGTGATCAGTTTCCTTGTTTTTTAGTGTCACACCAACTTTTATACTAGCAGCTTTTTGGTGTGAGCTCCACGTGCCTCCTTATTGGTCTAGGTGAAAAAGGTTGTTTCCTTTTTCTATCCAGTGTTAGTCCTTGTGTCTTTTTTCTGAAAAGTGCTAACTGTCACTCTTGTCTTGCTCATGGGAAAAGGATCTATGATTTTGTAGACCAAAAGGTGTAGGGAAAAGTTATCTTTGAAACGTTTCCCATTGTCTTGATATCTGAGTCTACCGGAAGTTTTCAGACTTAGTGTATCCGGATCTATCTTCTTCTTTCGGAGCTAGTGCAATCAGTTCTTCCCGATGCTAGTCTTAGAGGTTCAAAGTTTGTTTCCTGTCCAAACTTTAACCTAATGATTCGAGTATATGCTAAGGTAATTGTAGTCTTTAATGGATTTTCTTGTAGCTGAATCTTGACTGGATGCTTTCATTTGGATTTAGGAGATACTTTGTTTAAGTTTTTGTTTCTTTCAAACTTGATCCGGATATTTTAGATTAATTGAGATTCCGAATCATTATTTTCCAACATAATTTCCCTGATTATATGATACTTTCTAGATACAGGTCTATACTTCTGGTGAGGCCGTGGTTCCTTTGCCTGAGCAATAGTACCATTGTTATCACATTGCAGAGTAATTGGATCAATAGTCTCAGGCACCACACCGAGATCACCAATAAATGCCTTTAACCAGATAGCTTCTTTTTTTTGCTTCGTATGCAGCAATGTATTCAGATTCTATGGTTGAATCAGTAGTTGTTTCTTGCTTTGAACTTTTCCAGCATACTGCCCCTCCATTTAACATATAGATGAAACCTGACTGAGACTTAAAGTCATCCTTGTCAGATTAAAAACTCGTGTCAGTGTAACCTCTAATTGTGAGATCACCATCTCCATATATCAAGAACTCATCTTTAGTCCTTCTCAAGTACTTAAGAATTGGCTTGACGGCCATCCGGTGCTTTTCACCTAGATCTGACTAATATCTGCTCGTAAAGCTCAAAGCCTGAGAGACATCTGGCCTACTACATATCATAGCATACATGAAGGATCCTATTATGGATAAATAGGGAATATCCTTCATGTACATTCTTTCTTGAGCTATCTTCAGACACTCATATTTAGATAGGTTAATCCCCTTTGTCATCGGGAGATAACCTTTCTTCGAATGCTCAAGGTTGAACCTATTTAGAACCTTGTCTATATATGTACTTTGGGAAAGAACTAACAACCTCCTGGATCTATTCCTATAGATCTTTATACCTAGTGTAAATGCTGCTTCACCAAGGTCTTTTATGGAGAACTTTCTTGACAACCATACTTTAACATTTTGAAGAAGAGAAATGTCGTTTCCTATTTGTAGAATGTCATCGACATACAATACTAAGAAAACGACTGCACTCCCACTAACCTTTTTGTAAACACAAGGCTTATTAAGGTTTGGACAGAAATCCAGTTCACGGATTATCTGATCAAACCTTAAATTCCAACTCCTGGATGCCAGCTTAAGTCCATAAATGGATCTTTGCAGTTTGCATACCTTTGAGCCATTCTGAGATGTAAAACCCTCAAGCTGTATCATATACACATCTCAGCCTAGTTCCCCATTCAGGAATGATGTCTTAACTTCCATCTGCCATATCTCATAATCATAATGAGCAGCAATGGCGAGGAGTATCCTTATAGATTTTAGCATGGCCACCGGTGAGAAAGTTTCATCATAGTCAATTCCTTCACATTGACTATAACCTTTCGCAACTAACCTAACCTTATAGGTAATCACATTACCATCCATGTTAGTCTTTTTCTTGAAGACCCATTTGCACCTGATCAGTCTATCCTCTTGCTATACATCAACAAAATTCTAAACTTGGTTCTCATACATGGAATCCATTTCTGATTTCACGGCTTTAAGCCATTTATCAGAATATGAGCTTTTCATTGCTTCATTATAGGTCCTTGGTTCATCATCCTTCACAAGATATAGTTCTTTATCATCAGTGACTATAAACCATATCTATTGGGAATTTTATGAATACAACCCGATCTTCGCAAGGCTTATGATTTGACAGGTTATTCTTGGATCACACTTTCTTGTGTATCTAGAGTGGTGTCAATCAATTGATTATCTATTTCTTTCTCTTAAACCTCTAGTTCAATATTGCTCCCACTGACTTTTATAAGTAAGTGTTCCTTTTCAAAAAAGTGTACACTCCGAGATAAATACCTTCTGTGCTTCGGGTTGGTAAAACAAATATCCAAAACTTTCCTTTGGATATCCAATGAATAGACATTTATCATATTTATCACTTACCTTATCTGATGCTCCTCTTTACCATGGCAGGACAACCCTATACTTTAAGGTAACTTTAAGATAGCTTTTTATTACACCATCTTTCGTAAGGTGTAAAATTAACTAATTTAGAGGGTACTCTGTTTAATACGTAAATCACGCTCTCTAGTGTATATCACCAAGAGGATTTACTAAGATCTGCTTGGCTTATCATGGAGGTTTGATTCCTCATTTCAAACACTCCATTATGTTGGGGTGTTTAAGGAGGGGTCAACTGGTGAACTTCCCATTTTCTTTTAGATAATCTTAAAACTCCTGACTTAAGTATTCTCCACCTCGATTTGATCGAAGTGCTTTAATACTTTTCTTAAGTTGTTTCTCTACTTTAGTTTTGAATAGTTTAAACTTTTAAAAACTTTCAAATTTATGCTTCATTAAGTACATATATCCGTATCGAGAATAATCATCAATAAATGTTACGAAGTAGGAGTATCCTCATAGTGCCTGAACACTCATTGGACCACACACATCAGTATGTATAAGTTCCAATGTACTCGTGGCTCGTTCACCCTTTCCTTTAAAGGGCAACTTTGTCATTTTTCCTCTTAAATAAGGTTTGCAATCACCATAAGACTCCAAGTCTATTAGGCCCAAGTCTCCACGCTTATGCAACTTGGTTAAGTGATCTTTGTTTATGTGGCCTAAATGGCAATGCCATAAGTAGAAGGAATTCTCATTATCTACTTTAGCCTTCTTCACACTATTTATATTGAAAACTTCTGTTTTAGTATCAAGAACATAAATGCCGCCTTTCAACATTCCATAACCATAAAGAATATTATTCAAACGAATCTGACAATTATTATTCAAAAATAAAATTTCAAATCCCTCTGCTGCTAAACACGCAACAGATACAATATTCTTAGTAACACTCGAAATGTATTAACAATTATTCAAAACTAAAACAAGTCCTCTTGGCAAAATAAGATTAAAGCTTCCTACGGCTAATGCAGCTACTCTGGCTCCATTTCCTACACGTAGGTCCATCTCTCCTTTTGCAAGTCTTTTACTGTTCCTTAGTCCCTGCAAAGAAGTATAGATATGAGAACCACAACTAGTATCTAATACCCAAGTGGATTCACGTGGAAAATTAGCATAGTTTTCAATTACAAACATACCTGAAGTAGATGGCTCTGCAGGCTTCTTCTTCAAATGTTCAAAAGCAGGAGCTTTGCAATCCCTCTTCTAGTCCCAATTTCCCACACTTGAAGTAGATATGCTTTGATGTCTTCTTTTCTTTCTTCTTACTGATTCTTTCTTGGCACCCAGTGCCTGCTTCTTTTTCTTAGAAGGCTTCCCTTTCTCGACCAACAGTAGTGGTTTTTGATCTTTCTTGATCTGAGGTTCTACTATTTTCAGCATGCTAATTAATTCTGAGATAGTAGAATTAATCTTATTCTTGTAATAGTTAGTCACGAAGCCTGAGTAACTATCCATTAAGGACATCAACACAAGGTCAATGCTTAAGTTATCATTCATCTCGAATCCCAATTGATTCAGCTTTTCAAGGTATCCCAAGAGTTTCAGTACATGTTGAGAGGCAGAGGTGCCAACCTGTATCTTGCTTCCAAAAAGGAGTTTGGAGGTCTCATACCTCTCTATCCTTTCCTGCTCAGCAAGGAGCTCCTCAAGATGGAGAACCATGTCCTCTAAGGTCATGTTCTCATATTATTTCTGAAGCTCGGGATTTATGGACCCCAATATAATGCATATTATAGTCTCATGATCTTTCCTGTGCTTCAACCAGGCATTATGTTCCACATAATCCTCAATATCAGGTTCAACGAGGAAAATTTCATCCAGAACATAGGCAATTCCCTCGGATCTGGGAATTATTTTCACAACTCAAAACCAATCAGAAAAGTTTAAGCCATTCAGTTTTATGTCAAGTAACAGATGGATATTAACGTTGGAAGTCATTTTCAACCTAAGATATAAGAAAAGAAAATTTGTTTAGATATTAGTTTATAGTACATGTATTTAATAAAAGGTCTTTAAATTAAATACATTTGTCCTATTATTTTCTTTGAAATTTACGATAGCCCATTCTATTGAATTCGGGAATTTTAGCCCATCTAAATTTCCTAGTAGGTAGCATCTATAACTAGTCTATTATGGCTCTCAATTTTATGAGTCAAGTCATATTAGTAAGTTATAGTTGGAATCCCATTCCATTTGCATCGTATGCAATTGATAATACATTATAGTTCCCTAATCCCAAGGGACGTGTGCTCTTATTTTAGCATCTCCTTGAATATGTCTCAGTCCTGCGGCTAGCCCCCAATTTTATGATGGACTACCTCAGTCCCGTTAAGACAGTCACTATCTCAATTTTTATAACTGATCAATGTGGATGAAAAGGAACGCTTTGCGTAACACTTTTGTAGCCCAAAGAGACCGTATTATAAATTTGGGTAAGGAAGACAATAATTAGCCTTAATATCTTTACTCTATGATTTTATTGGTGTTAAACGTCTCACCCAATCTAGGATTTTATCAGATGGACATATTTATAATAATTTATATTAATTCAGGGAATTTTAGAATTAATTTATAACGTCCAACCTTAGGTGGGTTCAAGCTCTTTATTATAATTATTCCATCAACCTAGATTATATGCAAAATAATTAACATTTTTATTTATTACATTTATATTGCATTTCCTTTAAGCTTTTATTCAATAGATTTAATTTTTACCTTATTATAGAAACATATATAAGAACCATCTTATTTACTAGAAATAAATTAGTCTATATTTAATCCCCTCGGTGGTCAATTCAAGTTGCACCGTTATAGGTTTCCAGGTAGGAGAGGTGCCCTAGGAGAAGTAGACGTCAAGTCAAATCCTTAGCCAGAACAAATACGGGCACAAACTCGAAGACCAATGGATCCTCTTGAACTAATAAATTTCGTTCTTTCAATTCATGTAAATTGGAAGCATCTATAACCCATGTAACTTCTATAATTTATTAAGTCTTTGATAATTTTGAGTAACTTGAGCATGCTTATTCAAAAAGAATCTACAACCAATTTCTAACCTTGAAATGAAAACCCAAGTTCATCCATTGTTCCAAACAATTTAATAAACTTTAAAACATTTCATATAGAAAATACAATTTAATTCATTTCTAACTTAATTATGCACTAACTAGGCAGGCTCCGATACCACTGTTGGGAATTGACAGTCAATTTGAACATGTGTAACAGGCACGACGGAAATTCAAATTTTGTCCCTGTCCCCAGGAACACCTATTAGTTGCATATTAAATAAAGACTTAACTAAATAATTCTCTACCTAGGTTAGCATGCATAGGCTAGGCATACCATAATTCTAGATTATATCCTAGCATAAAAATTTATACTAAGTATGTTATAACTCTAAGCTGTAACCTAAGCATAAAATAAACTAAGCATGTAAAACAATCTAAGCATAATTACTAAATCTAAAAGCACTTAAAGAAAAAGACCTAATAATTAAAATATACCAATTGAAGCGTCCTTTAGTAGAACCTCTTTACACCAGCTTCCAAGTGTAGGATAGCCTCTATGAGTATCCACATGAACCCAACCAACCGAAACCCCCAATAAGGAAGAATTGAAGAACCTTGAGTAGCTGCTAGGCCACTCCAAAATCCTACTTGAAAATATATGTTCAATTTTACCTTACACGTAGTAGGTTTCTATTGAACTGGTGCAATTTGAAATGAGAAATTGGGGCTCAATTTATAGGGGGAGCAAAGGCTCCCCGTATTAAATGCGGGATGGGAAAAACCCCATCCTTCCCTTGGCAATCACGCGAATCCTATAGGATCCGCGTGCTGGCCAGTCTGACCTGACTTGCTTCACAAGTCTGGTCCTTTGCCATACAAGGTGGGGTCTTGTGAGCCTACCTTATCCTGTGGGCTAGGCCTCAAAGGCTCTCTCACGAGTCCATCTCATTGGTGGCAAAGGTTGCACAAGGTAGGCTATTACAAGCCTGCCTTGTCCCACTGGCTGGGCCTCACAGGACTTTCCACAAACCTAGCTCACTGGTGGCCTTGCTGCAGGCTAGTGCAAGTCTAGCTTACGCTGCCTGTAGCCCACTAGTGGCTTGGCACTCATACGGGCTTGCGTAGGTCCTGTAAAGCCTTTGGGCTTGCGAGTCTATTCGCGAAGGGTCCAACCATCAATTTTTCAGTTCTAGGTCTTTCTCCAATTTAAATAAATATTTATTTTATGACCATAATAAATTAGTTGCTGGTCAGAGAATAAATTCCTTGGCTTATCCAAAATGATCCAATCATCTTTTAAATAATTAAATAATAATCCAATTATCATTATGTTATATTTTTGTAATAGAATAAATCTATTAATTCTTTACTGAACCCGATGAAGGTCCAATGTGTGTGACCTTATAGGATCCAGAAGTATTGAGCTGTTAAGGCTTGACTAACCCTTGTTCTATTGAAAACATTGGCTCGCGGTTCTAGACCGTGAATAGAACTCGATTACCTTATACGATTGTAGTATGCCTCTAGCAAGAGTATACCATCCCCCATTACTCAGAACGTCATTTGTGCTTATGACTTAATCCCAGTTAATGCAATAGTTATCCAGTGTGATGAACTCCTTCCATTCTTTAATATTAGTACCATCTAGTTTATAGGGTTTGGTTAAAGTCTTAACCCACTAATAGCAAGGTTGCTCCAAGCTATCCCAGTCATTAACTTGTTACCGAAGTATATTGACTTTTACCATAGTTTGTTTAACTAGAAACTATTTCTATCAAACACATACTTTGATCAGAGGTTTATAGTAATCATCACTTCAACAAGCTACCAGGAACAACTCCTTAATATATCCAGAGCGTCGGATTCTTTCCGACTACATAGCTTACCAATGAGCAGTCATCACTATACCTATAATCACCCGTGACACCCTAGATTAATGAGTGTATAAGAATAAGCCAAAGTACAGCAATGGACCCACACAAGGTAACTAGCATCTCAAGTATGATGATATTCGCAAAGCTTATTGCATGATGATAAACACTAACACATTGATATGTACATCAAGTGTTTACCTTACGGTGGTCTCCAATATATCTCCTAGATATATCCATATGTCAAACATAAGGCATCACCTTCAGTCCTTAGGAGATTGACTGCTTGGGCCCTTTCCAAGAAAGTTGACCACATGCTACTCTATCCGCTTCATCAATATCCTTTCTTGATTAAACTATGACTAGAGATAGTTTAGACATAATCATAATTGCATATGAAGCAGGTCTCACTAAATATAGTCCAACTATAATTTCTCCAACTTCATGCTATGATAAATCAAGGACTTTTATATACATACATCAATGAATATATTTTAACCAGCCATAATATATTTACAAGTACATCTATATAAACAAAAGATTAAATGTCTTTATTGATTGAACAAATTATTGTTACTGTTACGTAGTTAAGATATATCGCCCTAATTTCCTCAAGGGCATACATCATATCCAACATAATGATGACAGAAGAATGTGGTATTTGGATAGTGGATGCTTGAGGAATATGATAGGTGATGAAAAGAAATTCATCACATTGGAGCGAAAGATGAATGGAAGTGTCAGTTTTGGAGACAACCAAAAGGGGAAGATTATTGGCAATGGCACTATATGAGTCAAGCCTTCAATTGAAAGTTTGTCTCTAGTGAAAGGCCTGAAGTTCAACTTGCTAAGCATTGCTCAGCTGTGTGACAAAGGCAGGAAAGTGATTTTTGACTCAGTGGGCTGCCCAGTCATTGATGGTAACTCTAACCAAACTATTCTTTATGCTCCTAGAATTAATAATGTTCATATGATTGATTTATCCTCTAGCTCCAATGATATATGCTTAGTTTTTGAGGAGGATAATTCATGTCTATGACATAGAAGGTTAGGATATATAGATATGACCAATTTGTCAAATTAGCAAAAAATGAACTTGTTGAGGGTTTACCCAATCTAGCCTTTAAAAAAGATAGACACTGCTTAGCATGCCAACTTGGAAAAAAGTTTAGGAAGACCATTAAATCATTAGCTGATATATCTTCTTCTCGTCCCCTTGATCTTCTAAACATGGATTTGTTTGGGCCTGTATATCCAACAAGTCTAGGTGTAAAAAATACACCCTTGTGGTTGTAGATGATCAGAGGAGGTTCACCTGGATTATCTTGCTTTCAAGCAAAGATGAAACATTTAAATCATTCTTTAGGTTGGCTACTCGAATTATGAATGAAAAAGGACTAAAAATAATAGAATCCGCAGTGACCATGAAAGAGAATTCAAAAATAGGAAGTTTGAGGAAATCTGTTCTAAGCATGGTATTAACTGCCCCTTATACACCTCAGCAGAAGGGGGTTATTGAGAGAAAGAATTGCACTACTGCAGAGATGGGTCTTTCTATATTGAGTGATAACAACCAGCCAAAGTATTTCTGTGGAGAAGCTGTTAACACAGCTTGTTGTATCCTAAATAGGGTTTTAATTCACCCAGTTTTGAACAAAATTCCTAATGAACTTTGGAAGGGGCGCAAACCCAAGGTTGGTCATCTCAAGGCCTTGGGTTTTAGATGCTTCATATTAGATACTAAAGACCAATTTGCTAAATTTGACCCCAAGGTTGATGTAGGAATCTTTCTTGGTTACTCAACACACAATAGGGCATACAGAGTGCACGTCAAGAGAACTGGCTCTTTAGAGGAGTCTATGCATGTAGATTTTGATGAAACTAACAATGCAGGTAGAGAAGTTAGTGATGATAGAAAGGAAAGGGACCAAGTCGGCAGATTAGTCAATTAGCCTATTATTATTCCTAATCCAATTCTAGAAAAAGAAGATTATGAAGTTCACTTGGACCAATCCATCAACTTTGGTGATGATAATGATGCTTAACCCATGTCTATAGCTCAACGAGCTAATCTTGATCTACCAAAAGAAGTCAGAGCAAGGAGAGATCACCCTATTGAGAAGATTCTTGATAGTGTACAAAATCTAATGCTGACAAGAGGTCGACTGAATAGAATGATGAGTCATTCAAGATTTGTCTCATTGATTGAACCAAAGAAGTTTGAAGATGCTGAGTTTGATGATAATTGGATAATTGCAATGCAAGAGGAACTAGACCAATTTAGAAGAAATGATGTTTCAGATTTGGTGGAGAAACCCAGAGGCAAGTCAATCATTGGCACCAAATGGGTTTTTGAAAATAAGCTAGATAAAGCTGGTAATGTTGTCAGAAACAAGGCCAGAATAGTTGCTCAAGGCTACAATCAATAAGAAGGCATAGATTATGGAGAAGCCTTTACACTAGTAGCAAGACTTGAAGCCATAAGAATTCTCTGTGCTTTTTCATCTTATATGAACTTTAAGTTATTTCAAATGGATATCAAGAGTGCATTTCTCATTGGATATATTCAAGAAGAATTCTATGTTAGACAACCCCCAGGCTTTGAAGATCCAAAGTATCCAAACCATGTCTTCAAGTTGAAGAAGGCTCTTTATGGATTGAAGCATGCTCGAAGAGCTTGGTATGAGAGATTGCTAAATTCTTACTCAACAAAGGTTATTTCAGAAGAAAAGTATATACAACCCTTTTCATCAAGAGGAAGCATCAGGATGTGTTGCTAGTCCAAATCTATGTTGATGATATCATATTTGGAGCAACTGATGAAAATCTATGCAAAGAGTGCAGCCAAGGGATGAAGAAAGAGTTTGAAATATCAATGATGGAAGAGCTTAATTTCTTTCTTGGTATGTAAATCAAGCAAAGTCATGATGGAATTTTCATCAGCCAAGCTAAGTATTCCAAGGAAGTACTAAAAAAGTTTGACATGGATAAGCCGAAGCCTATGTCAACACCCATAGCCATTGATACTATTCTAAGTAAAGATGAGGAAGGTAAACCTGTAGAGAGTAAGCTCTATAGAGGTATCATTGGTTCTCTACTTTACTTAACTATTAGTAGGTCTGACATTCAATATGTTGTATGTTATTTTCCAAGATATCAAGCTAACCCCAGAGAATCTCTCTTAGCTGTTGTTAAGAGAATTCTCAGGTATTCGGAAGGCTTTATTGATGCAGGTTTACGGTATCCAAGTAATGCAAATTTCACTCTAGGAGGATACACTGATGCTGACTATGGAAGAGACAAATTAGAAAGGAAAAGAACCACCAAAGGATGCCATTTCCTTGGTGATTGTCTAGTAACATGGTATAGTAAGAAGCAAACTTTTATGGCACTGAGTATAGCTGAGGCTGAGTATATGGCTATAGGAAGTTATGTAGTACAACTGCTATGGATTAATTAGTAATTGGAGAGTTATGGTATAAAGTCTAAGTGCCTTGAAGTCACATGTGACAACAAGAGTGCAATTGACCTATCCAAGAATCCAATTCATCATAGCAAGATGAAGCATGTCAATATTAGACATCACTTAATAAGGGATCAGGTGCAAAAAGGAGAAGTCAAGCTCAGATATATTCCTACTAAAGAACAACAAGCTGACATATTCACAAAGCCCATTGGAAAGGATCAATTCAACATCTTGAGAGAATTAATCAGGATGTCCAATCTGATTTGAAGAAATTTTTTCCCCGCTGACCTAGTACGGAGCTGACCTACCTTCCACTCCGAGCTCTTGCAAATTAGGTTAAGTATTCCTTCTTTGTGCGTGAATTTTAGACACGTCATTAAAATTGTCACCGGTTTCTTTTCAAATTTAATGTTGATAAAAATGGTAGCAAGTTTAAAAACGATCCATATTCAACCTCTTTAACTCTATGATTTATGTAATCATTTATTCCATGGTAACCATTGATCAATCTTACTGTTCAAATATGACCATTGCTTGTGAGTCATAAACATAAGCTTTGCAGGTTAAATCGAAGAGTTTTTGCTATTTAAGGAGAGATAAAGAAGAAAAGAAGTTTATACTTTACCAATTCTCTTCTACATCTTCTTCTTAAATCCCTAACTCTCTTACTATTCTTCAAAGCTATTTCAATGGCGAGTTCTTCAAATCCATCAGCTAGATCTTTTGAGCAAGAATCCTTATTTATCAGAAATAAGGAAGATACATGTTGGGTTATAACGGTAGATCATCTGGCTCAAGTAGTTGTTAATATCTCAGAAAGAGAATATTTTTTTATCCCTATAGGAAACTCCTACACTCCAGCTGAGTGGTGTTTTGAAGAAGATACTGTAGTAGAAGGCCTAGTTACTGTTGATATGATGAGTTTCTCAAGAAATGAGCGCTTTGGAAAATGGACTCGCCAGCATCATTTGAGAGGTTTTTTTGAGCTTCCTAGTAGCTGCTATAAGCAGATTGTTAATAGATTCTTCCATGGCATCCACATGGTTGAAGGTTTTAGTGATATGTTCATGACTACTATAATGGGGAGAAAATTTTATGTGACTCCCAAGCCGATTGTCAATCTATTAGGGATGAGGCAAAGAGGACTGAAAATAAGAGCAGTAAGAGATGAGGAGTACGTGGATATCCCTGTTAACTATGAGGTCCTCGCAGACTATAAGGCCTGAGAACTAACAACCTCCATGTTTACCAAGAAGGGAAAGCAAGCCCATGAGTTAGTAACGATGGTACTACTGCTAAGGACTTCATCAATTGGTAGCCACTCCAAGTTTGAAAGGATGTTTTTTATATGCCCTTACTGAAGGCATGTGTATCAACTGGCCACTGGCTATTTTACATAGGTTTTTAAATGTTTCAAAGCATATGGTATATGGACATCTTGTAATAGAGATTTTTAAGGCATATGAACTAGATTTGGAAGGATGGGGTCTGAGAAATGCAGTGGTGTACAAGGTTATTGAGTCTAGAGTACTCAATAATGCCCATTTTCATAACCTAAAGTGTAATAAAAAGCCCAAGGTCATAAAGTATATCAGGCTGAAGAAAGGAGAGGTCAGAGTGAAGGACCTTAGGGCTATAATGCAATTCAAGCCCATAAAACCTGAGGAAGAGGATCTAACCTTAGATGCCTTTGTGTAGAAGAATGTGGAGAGAATCACTAAATAAAGAGCTGAGAAAGGAGGAAAAGCTTAAGAAAAGACAGAAATTAGAAAGGAGGTCAGACGAGACTCCAAGAAAGAAAGCAAAAGGGCAAGCTCAACCAACTCTCATCTAGTGGATATCCATGTCCCCTAAACATCCAGATTTTCTAATGGGATTAATAATGTGAAGCTAAGGGAGCTAACAGCTAAAGAGATAGATGATATAGCTGTTGAAGCTGAGTTAAAAGAAGATGTGCCCTTGAGGAGGCTGCAGAAGAGGAAAGTTGATGATGCAGTCCTAGACTCTGCCAAGACTAAAGGGCATGTAGCTATATATGTACCGGTACTTGAAGTTGGTCAGTCGAGAAAGAAATTTGTTGCGAAGAAACTAACTGGAGTAGTCTAGAATATTAAAGAGGATGAGAAAGTGAAGGCAGCCGAAGCTGAGAGAATAAAGAAGAGGCAGGAGGATCTTGAAGAGGAAATCAGGAGAAGAGTCAGCTGCTCAAGCTAACGCTAAAGTTGAGAAGGCGTATGGGAAGGAAACTGCAAGCTTGTCTGAGAAGTCAACCCCTAAAGATATTAATGAGATGATATGTGCTTTAAGAGGGAATAAGAGTGAAGAAAAGTAGGAAGATAATGAAGGAGCTGACCAAGTGAACTCAGTAGAGTTTGATGTGAATAAGGAAGAAGACCAGCAAATTATTGATTTATCTACCGAGGAAGCTAAGGAGGAAAGAAAGGAGAAGAAGAGGAGATTATACAAGAAGATGAAGGTAGTCTTTGATGAGGATGGAGGAGACTTGGAAGATAAGGAGGAATGAGAAGTAGTTGTATTTGGACAAGGAGCTCAGCTGGTTGAGCAAACATGTCTAGCTCAAGTCAGTGAGCAAATTGTTAAAGGTGTTGAAGTAGAGAAGGCTGCAGAGCAGTAAGAAGAACCATTTTTATTTCCTAACCTATCCACTGAAACACCACTCTCACCTAAACCCCTTTCCATGCAACCATTGACCATCCCAAAAAATCAATCACCATTCACTTGAAATTCTAACCAACCAAACTCATCCACCTCTGACCAAACAGCCTACAAAACCATCATTCCACTTCTTTCACCCGTTGCATCTCCTGTGCATGACCATTGATGATAGAGGGACTAATTCTTAAAGGTCCAACTACTGAGGAGATCAATAATGAACAACCACCACCTCTACCAAATCAACCTCAACCCTAATTGAACCAACAAGCTAAACTTCTAGGAGATATGAGGAGATTGGGAAGAGAGAGATATCAGCACTGAGTAAAGAGGAAGAAATTGATGCTGTTATTGCTAAATCATTGCTATCTAAGGAAGTGTTAAGGAGACTTGCACAGACTAGTGAGCTAGTGTAAGGGTTTATGGAGGTAGTGGAGGAGATAAAAGCCCACTTTAAGTCAGTCCTTACTCATTTCTCCTTGGTAAAGGCTATAGTATCTCATACTTTGCCCATTTTATTTATTGCAAGTAGGAAGGCTAGTTACTTGAAGATGGAGGTTGGTGAGCTTAAGCAAAAGATGGAGAAGATTTATGAGACCAACAATAGAGTTGTAAATGAAGAGAGAGATTTCAAGAACTCTCTGATTGATAAATTTAATCAAGTGTTGTAGGGATTTCAAGCTATACTTAATGGACATAGCATTCTTACCAAGGAAAATAACACCAACACACCAAAGCTGGATGTTGTGATCGATGTTGTAAATGAGCTGATAACTCCTTTTAAACAAAATCGAGGCAACTCTAATGATCTTAGGCATGTGAAGGAACAACTATTAAAGGGATTTAAGTCCTCAAAGGAAGCAATTTGGAATGCGCTGAAAAATTGAACATTTCTGATGCACTGAATACCGACATGATGATGTCAGAGGCTGAACAAGAACCATCTCTTCATCAAAAGCTTGCACATTTATCATCAAATCAAAGTTGTTTATGCTGATGTATAAAATGATGATCAAGCTCTTGATCAGATATATAAGCAGATTTTATCCCACATTCGAAGCACCCCAGTTCTTGAAAGGGTGATGCGTGAAAATAGTCAAGCTAGAGCTATATCAAGCTTAATGCAGATTTCTAGAGAAGGGCTTAATGCCCAATTCAGAGTCAATCAGTCTCAGTCATGCACTTTTGTAGCACTCTTCGCTTGCTTAAGGGAACATGACTTCATCTCTCAGATAGTTTATGAGTCCCTAGTCAAGAACTTTTTAGCTAACATCTTTGGTGATCTGACCGTATTTAAGGGAGTGCTTAACTTGTTTGATATTCAAACTCAAGCCATTTTGGATTTAATGGTAATGGGGAGAAGGATCACGAGAAGCGTGAGCAAGCAGAAAAGGAGAGTGAAGCAACGATTGCTAAATTCAACTATAAGCTATCCTAGACTCTAATGCGCACTGAAAAGGAATACTCTGATATTAGGAAGAGGAAACGCAAGGATCCAATGCCACCAAAGCAAAAACAATCAAGATGGGATCAAGAGGCTTATGAAAGGAAGGCTGCTAACTTGCAAGGACCTATTCTTCCTGACAAGTTATAGATTAGAATAGAATCTTTTGTAATCTTTAGTGGTGATTGTAAACTTAGTATAGGTTAACTCTTTGTTGATTTGTACTCGGTTTTCCCTATATGAAAAGATTACTTATTCTATTCTAACTCAAGAACTTCTTAACTTCTTGTATTTTCTGTTATACATCTGTCCCCTAACTTTACAGGAAAATATGAGAAGTGTTAAGGAATGCTGACCAAAGAGGAATCAAGGATTATGAGGGAGTTAGCACTTACTCTGAACAAAATGAAGATGCTGAACAATGATATATCAAGCATTCTTTTGAGGTAACTCTGATCTAAATATCTTATTGATTTAATTCTCGTGAAGTTAATTTCCATTGATCTAAATGGGGAAGATTTTGTTGAACCTAGCACAAGGTTGGGCTGATTCAGTAGTGCTTAATTTTTTTATCATACCAATTAAGTTACGTTTGAGTTAATTAAATCAATAATGATGTTAAAATAAGTAGTCTTGGTTATATGCGATTTATTTAATTCAAGGGTAGAATTTCAAGTCTCCGCTGACCTAGCTATTTAGTTTTAACTCTGAGTTATTTTGGGTTGATCTATGTTGTTAGTCGCTGACTAAGCACTGTTCACTCAGCGCTCGATATTTATTGTGTCTTAGTTATGTTTATTTAATTATTCATTTCGCTGAGTTACTTTATTTTTTAGAAATGCTGACCATTCCATTTAAGGAAAAATAGAATCTTGCTTTTTTTCTTATTACTTTTTCAGACATTAATGATAGACATCATAAAAAAGACAAAAGGAATTAATGACGCGACAAAGATAAAAGCTCAGCGTAGATAAAGACAAGAGTTATCTAGAGAAAAGCTGTATGAAGACAAAGTCAAAATGGATTATGGCAGTGCGTATCTACTGCAAGTGCGCGACTCTGCAAGAATGTCAGATTGCCAGAAGGAATTGAAAGATGACACGTAGCAAGTCATCACAAGTTCTCTCTAACGAAAGACTGACATCAAACAACAAAGATTCAAATTTGAAGCTCTAATTCAATTTATCTCTAATCGATTGATTTCTATCTCACAACGGTGTGATTCTATCTCTTAAGGGATCGATTTAAAGAAGCAACGGGTGAATATATGAGTTGTCGAATTGCAGAAGATGCCAAGTCTAGTTCAACAGATACATTCTTGATTTCAACTAGAAAAGGAGCAAATACACCTAAATTTCTAAGAAGCAAAACTCTGTCAATTTTGAAGCTTTAAAGAAGTTCATTCAAGAAAGCATCTACTGAACGAGAATCTGCTTTGCACTAAGAGAGATTAGAATAGATCATTTGAACTATAATATCAGATTATTTGTAACTAGATCAATGTTTCTATAAGTTGAATCTAGCTCTTGTTTAGACTCTATTGAGTTGCTGGTACAAGAGGGTATTCTACTCCGCGGGTGAGTGATTAAATTGAGAAGGGTACTCAGTTGTAATTAGGACACTCTGTGAAAGAGTTCTCCACCTTGGGTAAATGAGTTGAGAATAGTGGATTAAAGCCAAGACACTCTCTTGGGACTGGATGTAAGCACATATTACCGAACTAGTATAAAATCTCTATGTTCTTTACTTTTCTGCTGAAGCTCTACTCAGACTCTATTTAGCCCGCTGACCTGATCAGTGTAGTTTGCTTAATTGCGAAAAAGTTACTTGTTTTATTCTTGCGAATCATTCACCCCCTCTAGCTCACTGAGTGTACGCATAGGGACGAACACAAAACTCTAAGAAATTTATATCCAACAATCTCACCACCACTCAGGCAATTCATCACACACTTTATGTGCAAACTCTTTATATCCAACTTAGATTCAAATCTGAAAACAAATCAAAGATAACTGGATCAAATCAGAGATTAAACTTTTTATCCAACAAATCTGAAAACAAAATAACTTGATCCAGATAACCGAATTAAATCAGAGATTCAAAAAAAAATCAAATCAAATTCAAAAACAGAGAAAAACCTAATAAAACACCAAATAATTCAACAAAAATGCATAATATTCATCAAATCCATTGAAATCGTATTTGAATAAAAGTTAAATTACTAGAGAAAAGAATCTACGAGTTGCAATTTCTTGGAATCGATGGAATTTGAAATGTTAACTGCCATTGAGTGTGTTTGAATGGTTTAAGAAGGTGGAGAGTAAGGAAGGTGAAACGTTTGGTTAGAATGTATGATTTGAGTATTTTGAAACTAGTTTAGTCTGAGAAAGTTATGAGCCAAATGTTGGGGAAAAAAATTTAATTTTGATACATTTATATAAAAAGTCCAAACATAAATGTGTCTTTAATTTGAAGGAAAAGGAAATATCTCTTAGCCCATAATATTTATTTTTTTTAAGTTATATCCACCTTCATTTACAATTTTTGTAATCATATCTCGAATTTTAGAAGTATTTCAGATTAAACATTAGAAAACTTTGAAAGAAATTCTAAATTTGTTTTGGTTTCTTATTATTTTAGCATGCGTTAGCTCAAGCAAACTCAAATTTCCTACTCATCTGCCAGCAACTCTTTCCTCTTTCATATAATATCTTCAAAAAAAAAATGCCACCTAGTTCGCTACAAAAAAATTTATCGTCTCAGTCTCTACTTCTTTTTTTAAGTCACATTAGTTCATATGCCATCATATTGTGTTTAGCAGAACCATTTATTGCTAAAATTCAAAATTTATACATGGAAGCGTGAGCCATATTGTTCATATTACATTTATATCACTGCATGTATGGTCTTACCGAGACCATTTGATTCAGAGGTAACTTTCCCTTACGTGCAAGGTCCTTAATTAGTAGGTGAAATAATCACCACCTCTCTCAACTTGTCTCATTATCATGAACTTTGTAAATGTTTTGTAGCACCCTAAGCTATCAAAAAGTCTATTAATTTGTCTACTAGTCATGACATGTCAGCTTTTGGTTGGAGAGAGAAAAATCACGAGAATGACATATATTGAACCAACCAAAAGCTGACAACTAAATACAATAATGAGCTATAAACCACTAGGCATTGGTCTAGTGACCACCAGCTTGTTAGGAAAAAACCAACAAGCATGGAACTTTGAATTCAAACCACACAATCAACAAATTTGACAATAATGCCTCATATTACTCAAAAAAGTAATGAATAAATAATTGTGGGGTTGGATCGATGTAACTTATAAAATCAATTGACTTATGCTAATTTACTATCTAAACTGCATATATGTACTATTTAAACACATTTTCAATTTGAATCTCTAATGATAACTACAAAGAGCCATTGGGCAATGATATATTAATAGCCCAATAGGGAAATAACGGGATGAAACCCTAGCCCCTCTTCGTCGATTCTCATTAGATCTTGATGGGTTTCGGGGATCCTTTTCGTGATTCTGCGGCCTCTAACCTTGGTGATTTTAATATAGCACATCAGTTCAGTCGACCAGCTTTCTTAAAGGCCTCTTCTGCAGCCCCCCCAAAGGATTCCTTGAAATTGAAACAAGTTTCTTATGCATTATTGTTGTCCAGAAATTCAGGTTTTAATTCAAATGCACTGTCTATAGAAATCAGTACAGATAAAGGTGGCTTTTATTCCGTCAAAATTTCTTAATAGGTTTATGATCATCATATCAAGATTTGCAAGAACTCCCTAATTGGTAGGATATCTTGAACAAAGATGAGAAGCCAAGAAAACTAGAGGATTTGAAACTACAATTGAACAAGATGTAGGGTCTAACCATGCCATGGCAATTCATATCCTTAAGGCGAGGTTTTTACCATGTTTTTCTTTTACAGTCAGAGGTTAAAATTTTGGTTTGGAGTTGCGAAAGCCTTAACCTAAAGTCATGAATTTTTTGCTTATAATGATGGGCTTCTAACTTCGATCAACGCACAGGTATGGGCCAGATTTCAATCATTGTGTTATGAAGGAAAGAGTGCATTAATTTGGAATTAAATTTTGCTAGAAAGTAAAGAATGAATTGATTTGGATTGAAATTTATTAGTCATCAATTTCCAATCAAATATAGAAGATTTGAGGAAACAAATGGAAGGCTCATTGAAGTCTCATTATTTCTTTTTAATGTCTTTCCTTATGAAATGATTATCTATCTTGTATATGTCTTTGTATTCTACTATAAAAGCCAGTGTAAAGCTCTTGAAATAATACACCAAAATAAAAAAGTAATTCCTCCATTTCTCTTGTCTCAATTTCTCTTATGTTCTCTTATTTTTCATTTATGTAATTTAAAATATGGTATCAGAGTGTGTTTTAGTCTTAGGACTATAAGGAGTGCTTATGATATACTAGGCGGAGGGCTAGTAATTTCTAGCAAGAAAACAATATCAATGGCAACACAAGATCAATGGAAATCAGGCCAAGTTGGAAAAGGCAACGGTGGCCATGGAAACTTTCATAAACCAAAAAGTTTTTCATGGATTTTCATTTATGGTGCCACAGACACTATGACTTTTGATTTCAATGATATCAAAGTTCAAGCCAAGCCCTCAAAAACAGATGTTATGGCGGTAAATGGGGAAATAATACATGTAAATGGTGCTGGGTCAATTGATATATCACCAACTTTGAAGTTATCAAATTGTCTCTATGTCCCGTCACTATCATATAAATTGTTATCCATTAGTCATGTTACAAAAGAGCTTAATGGTACTGTACTAATGCACCCAACTTTCTATGTACTGTAGGATATCAGGATGGGAAAAATTATTTAATGTGGCACTAAATGCCAAGGATGGTACTACATGTGTTGGTCCCTGTGGGGCTCTATATAAGGTCAGAGGGGGTGAATGACCCTTTTTGTGGGATTAACAGACTTTAAAAAGTCTTGTGTAGCCTATTTGATATGTTCCGGATATAATAGATTCGGATGATGCATATATGAAATAATGTGCAATAAATAAAAATTTAGAATATTAAACACAATATTCTAACCTGGTTCGGCCCCGCCTACTCTAGTCCCCGAAGTGTCCTTACTCCGAGCTTTTCCACTAGTGGATTCCTTTCCAATTGGTAAAAAGGAGGCCTTACAATTTATCTCTGGAGATTTATTCTCCTCCGGATGTAGGATATACTACTAGAAGCACCAACTCCTAGCTAAGTCCTCTTGAGCTTGTCTTCGGATGGTGCCTCCTCCCGGAAGTAAGATATATCACTAGAAGCACCAACTCCTAGTTGAGTTCTTTCACTTTAGCAAGATATACCACTTAGATTCTATCCAAATGTAAGCTCAGTCCTACAGGGAGATTCCACATAAAGCACCAACTCTAAGCTAGTTCTCAATCTCAATACTCACCCAAGTATGAGATCTTTAAAGCAGATTTTCTTTTGAAAGGGTTTTGAACTCTTCAAGTTTATAATCTTTACTTAAGAGTTCTTAAAAACAGATTTAGAATGGTTTGGTTCTTAGAGGGATTATATTACTGATTACAATAGCTTGAAATCTCTTATGTTGTGTTGTTTCAAAACAACCAGAACCTTCTCAACTTGTGAAGCTTTCCTTTTACAGGATTCTATCATTAATGTAGCCGTTGTGTACAATTGAGGTTGAATTGAGTCTTCACTATTGATTAGGTATTATGTGGCACATTCGGAGCCATTAATTAATCTGTTAGGTACAGATTTTGACCCGTTTGAATTCTTGGGATTGAGACAAATAGTTGTCAGTGATCATTTTGTGTGGATTTTAGTGATCACCAACTTTTATGCCGTTTGCTTTGATGTGAGCTCCACGTGCCATTCTTATTGGTCTATATGAAAAAGGTTGTTACCTTTTTCCCTTTCCTGTGTCAGTCCGTTTATCCTTTACTAGGGTGCGTGCTAGCTATTTTCTTTAAGGCAAAGGATCTTAGACTTCAGACTAAAAATAGAGGGAAAAGGTAATTTTGAACTTTTCCCTTTGTTAGGATATTTGGATCTTCTGGATGTCTACAGATCAAATATATTCGGATGTTATTTCAATCAGTTCTTCTTCCGGATGCTGCTTTTTAGAGGTTTAAAGTTTTCTTCCTTTCCAAACATTAACCGAATGCTTTCAATGTGTGCTTAGATATTTATAGTCTTTAATATATGTCCGGATGGCTTATCTTGGACTTAGAAGACTAAATATTTTTATTTGTGTATTTTTGTTTTCTTCAAACTTGATCCGGATCTGTACTTGGGTATGTCCTTCCAGATCATTATTTCCATCAAAGTGGATGAAGTTGCCTAGCACAGTACTGTTATGCTTGCCCATAGAACTGCAGATATGGAAGCTTTGCTTTGGCACCGGAGATTGGGACATCCATCCATGGGTTACTTACATCTTCTATTCCCTAAGCTTTTTAATTCCAGTAATGAATTACATTATGAAACATGTGTTATGGCCAAAAGTCCCCGAAAAACCTTTAGACCAAATAATACAAGAGTTGCATCACCATTTGACTTAGTTCATTCTGATGTATGGGGACCATCTCCTGTTGTAGGTGGCCATTGATTTATATATTTTCACATTTTGTTAATGATTATACTCTTATGTTGTGGGTATTTATCAATACACATATAAAACAATTTTTCTAAAAACATGGGTTAGTTCATCAGACTTCTTGGCCACATACCCCTAAACAAAATGGTGTAGCCGAAAGGAAAAATACAATCCTACTAGAAATGTCCCGAATATTTATCATTGAATCTAAAGTCCCTAAAAGTTTTTAGCCTAAAGCATTAGCCACGGCCACATATTTACTCAATAGACTTCCAACCAAAACTCTCAACCTACAAACACTAGTCCAAACCCTAGCCAAATTTACCGATATACCCCCACATTTAGCCCTTCAACCAAGAATTTTTTATTGTTCAATTTTTGTCCATATTCTTAAAACAGAGCAAACCAAACTTAATGCATGTGCAAAAAAATGTGTTTTTGTAGGATATGGAATTAATCAAAAAGGGTACAGATGTTACAATCCTAAGACACCTCATATGTACACCATAATGAACTGCGATTTCCTTAAAACTGAGTATTATTACCAGACCTAACTCAGTGGTCAGAGGGAGAGCAGAGATACAGATACACGTAGTTGGCTTCCTGAAACTATAATTTCATTAGAAATGGAGATAACAAAGTACAGTATTGTTAGGCATACTTTGAATACTTCTGTACAATCTGAAGAGCTTAGTGTCTTAGAAAGTAATCACCCCAACCTAGTATTTGAGGTAAGAGAATCTAACTCTGAAACTTCTCCCATTTTTATTTCGACTGATTATGGTGGATATAGAGTTATGGGAGAACAGGTGACAGAACTGGTGATAGAACATGAGATAGAGAGGGAGGAAGTATTTGCACTACCTCTAAGGTGTAACAGAGGAGTTCCTCCTGACAGATATTCCCTAGAGAAAGAGGCTAGAAGATCAAGATATCCAATAGCTAACATTGTATGGGGGAGTCTATTTATAGAGGCTAAAGCCTTCATTACAGCTTTGTGTAAGGAAGAGATTCCAACCACAGTCGAACATGCTTTGGCATCAGACAAGTGGACTAATACAATGATGGATAAGATGAATGCCCTCAAAAAAAACAATACATGGGAGAAATGTACTCTACCCACAGGGAAGAAACTAGTTGGTTGCTGCTGGGTCTTTACTGTGAAACATAAACTAGATGGTTCAGTTGAGAGATACTAAGCACGGTTGGTAGCAAAGAGATATACTCTGACATATGGCATCAACTACTCAGAAACTTTCTCACCCGTCGCAAAAATTGATATGATTAGGGTTAGGGGAGAGCATTGGTCCGTTCAGTCCAAGAACCAAACCGAACCAAATAAACTAAAAATTGAATAACAAGAAAATTAGGAACCTAATACCGAACCTAATTAAATTCAGTTCGGTCCGGACCGAACCTAAATATTTAGGTTCAGTTCGGTTGAATTTAGTATGGAACCAAATTACCTTTCCATGTTAAATATGTAATTATTATATGAATTACTTATTATAAAATTTGATAACTTGGTAAACTCAAACTTGATATATTGATAGTAAAATATAGTAAAAAAATCTAATTCAATCAAGATTCAATTAATGAGTTTATTTGTATCTGATAATATATTTTTTTGGTAAAAGTATCTTATAATATATAACAAATAATAAAAATCAATCAAAATTAATAATAACATTCCAATATTTGCCATTTGTTGAATTCTAATATAGAATTCTCCATGTTTTTTTCATATAATACTTATAATATTAATACTTAAAAAAATATTAATAAAAAATTCTAATGTTCACTATTAGTTAGGCCTCTAGTATGAAATACCCTACTTTTTTTTGCATATATTTGTATATTATCCTAACTAGGTTCGATTCTCGGGGCTTTTTAGTTTTTTTCCTTCAGAACCAGGAATCGAACCGAATACCAAATAAGAAAAATATTAGAATCAAGTACCGAACCTAATAAGTTATGTCCGGTCTGGTTAGGTTCGGTTTGATTCGGTTCTTTAGTTCAGTTTGGTTCTTTAGGTTTGTTAATCTCCCCTTATTACGGTGCTGTTCTCGGTAGCAGCAAATAAAGGATGGCCACTTCATCAATTTGATGTCAAGAATGCCTTTTTGCATGACGACTTGAAAGAAGAATTCTATATGGAAGCTTCACCAGGTTTTCAAAAGGAATTCAAGAAAGGGGAAGTTTGTAGGCTGAAGAAATCTTTCTATAGGCTAAAGCAATCACCCAGAGCTTAGTTTGGGAGATTCACAGTAGTAATGACAAAGTATGGGTTCTCGCAAAGCAATTTTGACCATACCCTTCTTCTTAAATGAAGGGGTAAACTTGTAACCGTTTTTATTATATATGCTGATGACATGATCATTACAGGTGATGATGTAGAAGAAATTGCCAAGCTTCGAGAAAGCTTGTTCACATAATTTGAAATGAAAGACTTGGGGAGATTGAAGTACTTCCTTGGAATCAAAGTGCTAAGATCTAAACAAGGAATCTTCATATGTCAGAAAAAGTATATCGTAGGTCCCTGTGAGGGTCTTTATGGGACAGAGGGGGGTGAATGACCCTTTTTCGCAGAATATAAAGACTTTAAAAAGTCTAAGTGCGGCGTGTTTGAATATGATCCGAATGATAGATCTGGATGATGCAGTTATGATAATATAATTCAATAAATGAAAGTTCAAGAAATCAAACACAGAAGGCTTTTATCCTGGTTCGGCCCCGCCTACTCCAGTCCCTGGAGTTTCCTTCCTCCGAGCTTTTCCACTAGTGGATTCCTTTCCAACTGGTAGGAATCAAGCCTTACAATTTATCTCCGGATGGTAACCCCTTCAGGATGTAGGATATACCACTAGAAGCACCAACTTCTAGCTGAGTCCTTTGGGTCTTTTGTAGGGTATACCACTTAGCCTTCTACCCTGAATCTAAGCTGAGTCCTACAGGGAGTTTTTGCTTAAAGCACCAACTTTAAGTTGTATCCCAATTTCATAACTCACCCAAGTTGGAGATCTTACACTTTGGTTTCTATCAAACATTTGGTTTCGAGTTCCGTAAGTTTATAGCTTACTTAGGAATCCTTACAATAGATTTTGTATCAAAGGGTTCTTGGAAGGATTATATCAACTGATTGAATGATTATTCTTTGTTACTTGTTTTTGTGAATTAAAAAGTTTTTTTCAAATGGTGAATAGCTCCTTTTATAGGCTTCGATCATAAATGTAGCCATTGTAGGTTGTTGATCTTGAAATAAATCTTTGCCCTTGATCAGGTTATGGGTGGCGCTTCTGGAGCCGTTGATCAATCCATTAGACTGTAATTTGACCCTTTTGAAGTCTTGGGATTGAGGTTGAAAAGTTGTCAGTGATCATTTTCATTGGCATTTTATGGTGCACCAACTTTTATACCAATTGCTTTTTTATGTGTGCTCCATACGCCTCCTTATTGGTCTAGGATAAAAAGGTAGTTAGCTTTTTTTGTCCGGTATCAGTCCTTTTGTCTTTTTTCTGAAAAATGCAAGCTGTCATTTTATCTTTATCTTGGGAAAAGGATCTTTGACTTCATAGACCAAAAGGGTAGAGGGAAAGTTATATTTAAAACTTTTCTTTTTGTTTGATATAGGAGTCTTCCGGATATCTTCCGGATATCTTCATACTCTATATCTCCAGATCTGCCTTCTTCCCGTGTAGCTTCAATCAGTTCTTTTGGATGCTAGTCTTGATAGTTAATAGTTTATTTCCTTTCTAAACTTTAACTGGATCTTTCCTTTTATGCTTAGGTACTTGTCTTGACTTGGGTGCCTTGTTTAGGACTTGGTAATTGTCTAAATTTTTCGGATGATATAGCTTCAGTTTTTTGGATTATCCGGATAAGTCTTATACTTAGGTTTTGTTTACTTCAAACCTGATCCAAATGTTAGTCTTCTGGATCATTTTTTCCAACAATCTCCCCTATTTGATGGAAATAAAAACCTAAGTCAACTAATCATAAAGAGAGAGGGTTTAATGATCTAAGTATGATTCTTGATACTTGGTCATTTATAATGCTCCCCCATAATCTTTAGCATCCTAACTCCCCCATAATTTTATAATTCTAGGTTCTAAGTTTGTTTTAGTACAATTGCGGATTGTACTTTAGAAGCGTTTGTTTTGATAGTTAAGTACTTCACTTCATATATACTTATGCTGTTAACAATGGTTAACATCATGAAGTTTAGAATTACAAATTATAGAAATACATATAAAGTGAATCTAGCTATTACATAAGTATTACAATATCATCTAGCTAGATTAACTACCTCTCCGGAATGTCCGCTCTTCCTAACTTATATCATTTTGCCTTTACCATTCCCACTTCCTTCCTCTTGATGACTCGGATATTCCTTCCCCTTTTTACTTCCATCAAGGGGATCAATAAACATATAGGTTCGCTTGTCCCAAGACTACTGCCAAGCAGAGGAGTAGATAGAGTAATCCTTGTTGCCTTTTGCCCGCTCATCAATGATGTGATCAACTATAAGCAGAGTCAAATAATAAGGGTAAAGAGATCTCCAGAGTTGATCATAGGATTGCGAGACTTGGGGAAGAATTCACAGAATATAGTCCTGGTCTTTGTGATCAAAATAGGGGAACATGGCTTCGATAAGAGTAGTCGTACCTTTTCGGCTCATGAATCCAGAGTCCCCTATGGCTTGGATAAGATTATTTAGTACCAGAATAAGCTGGCTTTCTAGAATAGCTGGAAGGGAAGAGAGTCCAGAAATAGACAGATTGTTGATTCTAGTTTGGAGTAAGGTTATTTCCTCTAAGATCCCCTTCTGGATATTGTGGAGTGACTCCATCTAGTCCTTTATTTCCATGGAAACGGACTTCTTCTCGTCATTTATCAATTATTCGATATCGGAGATTCTAGACTGAATCTCATCACCCATACCATCCAGTATCTTCTCTTTGAGTTTAGGGACAGTTTTATCAATAAAATGAGCAAGCATGTCCTGGGTTACTTGTTGATCAGTTTCAAGGTTGAAGAGAGTAGGTTTCAAGTCTCTTTCTCCCATCAATTTTGTCAAGCTTTCAAACTTGTTATCAATATGGTCCTTTATTTCAGTGGATAGATTAGTGGCGAATGAGGACATTCTTTTAAGAATAGTTGCACAGTTATCAGAGGCCAAGGTATTGGCTTGACCGGTAGTCCTATTTGCTGTAGTGGAGCTCTCTTGTAGTTCATTCAAAATTGGTTGGACTTGGGATAGAGAAGCTTCCGCCAAAGCTCCGGGAGTTGGAAAATTCATAAGTTGTTGCTCAATTCTGGGGAGGCATTTCAAAGTCTCCTTGATCTCACCCAAGTTATTTTGTACTGCTGTATCAGATCGTCACCTTATTAATTCCCTCTTAACTCCTCGAAGATGAGAGCATATAGTTTGGAGACTCTACTTCACATATCCTTCTTTGCTTTCCTCCATAGCAACCTCTTTCAATAACTGAAGCGCAGCTGTAACTTTGGATTTGATAGTGTTGTTCATAGGCACTCTCATAGCTAGAATCTTGGGAGGGAATTCCTCATCAGAGGAGCTGGATGAGGTGTCTTCCTCCCTTTCTTCTTTCTCATATCTTTCTTCTTCCTTCTCATCATAACTTTCTTCTTAATCCTTATCCTCCTCCAACCGTTCCTCTGGATGAGCCTCGCCCGTAGGGTCCACTTTAGAAGTGTGCCCTTTGGAACTCAAACTTGCTCCCTTCTCCGGAGTTATATCATCCGTGTTTGGCACTATATCCTTAGAGACATTGTGAGAGTTTGTAGCTAAGTTGTGCTCATTTTCTACAATATCATCTTGAATAGCATCAAGATCAGAATCAAGATGAAGTAGAGCAGGGGTTACCTCATTGGTTTGTAGCATCTAATCCTGATGATCTTTAACTTCCTACTTTTATTCGTCCAGTCTAGCCTCCGGATGGTTGGAACTATCCTTAACCGCCCCTATAAGTGCCTTTATAGGACTTACAGTTCGCTCTTTAAGCACGTTGGAAGTGTCCTCAATCGTTACTACAGATGCCTTTTCAAGACTAATCTTTTCTCCCCCGGGCGTGTTGGTATTTTCCTCAACACCTTTCTCCAGTGCCTTTCAGGACTTTCAAGATTTATTATTGGATTACCGGATCCAAGCAGATTCTCTGGTAGATCTTCTTTGTAGGAGGCAAAAATAAATAAATCAGCTCCAGAGATTTTGGACAATGTGTCCATCTCATTAAGAGTCACTAAAATTGGAGGTACCAGGCCTAGATTTACTCTGGATAAAGCACCTGGACCTTATATTCTTTCTCGATTTATTTTGTTGTTCTCCTTGATGGCAGCTTGTATTAATACATATTGTTCATCATCTTCCCCTACTATCTCTATTGCCCCTGGAACATTTTTCCCTTTAATTAGCTTTGCTTTCTCCAAAGCAGCCTTGTCTTTATATTACCGTGCTTCCTCATCTAATACTATACTAGCCAACCTTCTTCCTTCACTTGCCTTCTTTTCTTGTGCAGCCATGGCTTCATAAAATGTTAGACCCCTTCTTTTAAGTTTCTTTTGTACATGAGCCTCATTCTCTATCCCCTCATCATCCTCTTCTATTTCTGCTAAGCTTCTCTTAGCTTTCTTTCTTCCTGCCTCAATTGACTTAGCAGCAATTTCATCAATCACATTACTTCCCTTCTTTGCTGCGGCCTTAACCAATCTCCCCCAGGGATAAGGTTTCTCTGAACTCCCTTTTAGAATCTGAGTGAGGGGCAAAGAGTCCTCATTAACCTCTTCCAAAACCACTTCTATTTGCTTTTGAGCTTTGGCTTTGGTGGTTCTGGGTTTCTTAGGAGCAAGGGTTAGTGCTTCCGGATCAACAGCTTTATGGGCCTTAGTTTTCTTCTCATCCCTCTTTTGCTTAGCCTTTTCCTCATCCCATTTCTCATCATATCAGAGATTCTTGATGTTCTTTTTAAGGATGGCTTTTCTAGATAGCCCATCAAATTTGGTGCGATCAACTCCAGCAGCTTGGGGGATCCGGGTGATGAGATCACCATGAGAGTTTGCATGGCTTTTGAGATAACTGATGATGAGTATCGACCAATTGACTTCTATGCACCCAACCTAGCGCTACAGGATACAGTGTTAAAAGGAAGACACTATAGTCAGGGATCCCTTCCTGATCAGTATTAGCTTCGCCATGGCATGTTGCAAATACCTTAGGGTTTTTGGGAAATAGGTAGAGAACTTATCTCCAAAGTAGTTCTCATAAAGCCAGACTTTTAGGGTATAGTTAACACCCATTTCATCTCCATCTTTCCTCATCAAGACTCCAGAGTTCTTCATGTTAAAGAGGTTTTTGAAAAATTTTGGGGTGATGGTGATGTCCTTTCCCTAGATTTTTATTTGCAGGGCATCATAGTGGTTATACGCACAAAGATTCTCATAGAATTATCGGACGAGATCAGGGTAGGTAGGGCAGTTTATTTTTAAGAAAGCACCCAGATTTTGATCCTCAATCAGGGTTGAGTAGGGGGTAGTTTTGAAGAGGTAATCATCACCCAGATAATTAGTGGGAATCACTGATTCGATAGTTTTTAGGTTTAAGGGACTGAAATCAGAATTTTTTAGATTAGACTCTTGAAAGATATTCTTGTTAGGAAGGATTTTAGGTGTTTATGAGGTGTTGATTGCTGACATTTGGAAGGATATAAAGAAATTAGGGTTTTAAGTTTTCAAATTTGTAGAGTAACAGTAAGAGTATGTTGCTCGCGTGAAGAAGAGAGGGCATTTTGAGGGGTTTATATAGAATTTTTGCAGTGAGGGTATTTTGGCAATCCGTACTCTGGCTATTTTGGTTGGATTGATGACATGGCAGTCGAATTTTTAGGAGAGAGGTCAAGTCAGTTTAACCGAAGAATGGGAATGGGTTTTTTTGAAATAACTGCTATATTTATCACGCGTGTGACAGCCAATGGACCTTTGAAATTCAAAAAGTAACTGTTACCTTTATGAGTTTTACTGCCATATGTCATTCTTGTCGGCTGACCTGGCAATCTTTTGGAATAGATCTTCTCCCAACAATCCTCGTCTTGCGGAATGAGTTTTCATCTTAGGATCCGGCTTTGTTTAAAACTATCTTCCGGATTCTCCCTAAATTGGATTTGACATTCCAATTGACGTTCTCAGCTTCCTAAATTGATCTTTACTTAAAGGCTTAGTAAAGATATCAACTCTCTGTTCATTGGTTGGGACATATACCAATGCAACATCCTTCTTCATCATGTGATCCCGAATGAAATGATGCCTTATATTGACATGCTTCATCCTACTATGGAGCACCGGATTCTTTGACACATCTATAGCACTTTTATTGTCACACATAACATCTACACATTCGGATTGCACTCCATATTTTTCAAGTTGTTGCTAGATCCATAGTAGTTAACCAACACAACTTTCAGCTGCCATATACTCTGCTTCTGTAGTGGATAAGGCAACTGAAGTTTGCTTCTTACTATACTATGATACTAAGCAATCTCCAAGGAAATGGCAGCCTCCAAATGTACTCTTTCTCTCAAGAGTATCTCTACCATAATCTGCATCAGTGAACCCTTGGAGTGTGAAATATCCATTACTAGGATACCATAACCCAACCTCAGTGGTTTCTAGGAGGTATCGAAGGATTCTTTTAACTGCCTTGAGATGGGAATCCTTAGGATTGGCTTGATACCTTACACAGTAGAACACTGCATAGTGTATGTCATGTCTGCTAGCTATCAAGTACAATAGTAAACCAATAATTCCTCTATAGACCTTTTAATCAACATCTTCTCCCTCATAATCCTTAGATAAGATTGTGTCTGAGCCCATTGGAGTGGACATAGGTTTTCTTTTGTCCATCTCAAACTTCTTTAGGATCTCCTTGATATACTTTGATTGATTAATGAAAATTCCATCCAAACTTTGCTTGATTTGTAGACCAAGGAAGAAGTTGAGCTCTCCCATCATGGACATCTCAAATTACTTCTGCATTTAAGAGCTGAATTCTTCACACATCTGTGAGCGGACGACGTTCTACGCAGCTGCGAAGCCAGGCTGGTGAACTGGCCTCTTAAAGTAACGGGGGATGCGAGTGATGTGATTGGAAAATGGTTTTGCATATTTTAATGCTCAAAAGATACAAGATCAAAATCCCATACTTAAAACAGAGTCGCCACCCAGTTCAGCTCAATCGGGAAATTTTTGGTACAATTTTCTTACCGGGTGGTTGGACCATATCTTAAGTAGAGATTCCGAGTTCAGATGATGTTATCTATTTTTCATTAGGCCAAGTTAAGATACTTCATTCTTTCTTAATCGATTTAATCCATCTTATTTATTTATGTTTTCGGTTATTGTGTTGTTTTCGCGTTTATCAAGCAATCGAAGCGATGACTAAATTATTACAGTTATCTGAAAATAAGTGTGAAAAATAAAATTATTACAAGGCTTCCCAATCCTATAAATTTTTTATGCGATAAATGAAATACCCGAAGGCCTAATATACGTCTACCTGCAGAATATGGTTAGTACAGATATGGTATGTCATACGAGATGTATCACGAATCATGTATAGTTAGCAAACCAAATAAAACCTGAGTTAGCGCGGATGTGACATATTTTATTTACCGTATTATAAAGCCCGGTTGGATGGCTAAAATGAGATTTGAACGGCGTTTGCGGGGAAATTCCGTTTTTAACCAAATTTTAGATTATAAGCGAAAATGCCACATATTATGGGGTAGGGTCTATTTTCAGAAGGTTTTGGACCTCTGTCGTTGCACTGTATACCCTAGTTTTGGAAAATAAACTAGCTCGGAAATAAATGAAATAAAACAGCTGTCCATAAAGTCATGCCGCCGAAGATATCGCTGATGCCGCCGGCGACATGGTTAATGTCACCGGTGATATGGCTGATGCCGTCGGCGACATCATTGATGTCGCTGGTGACATGGCTGATGCCGCCGGCAACATCATTGATGTTGCTGTTGACATCAATATGTAGGCAGGCTACATGGCTTTCTAGGTACCATAAAGAAAGGGTCCCACAAGAAAGTGAGGTCTCTGGGGAATATGATATCGCTAGCAATATCAGTGATATCTCTAGCGACATGAGTGATACTGCCGGCGACATCACATGTCTTCAGCAACTTTAATTTCTTGAGGCAGCATCAGGCAGCAGTCAAAAATGACCGAAAACCCAAAATCGAACACAAATCAACACGAATTAGTACAAATCAGTAATATTAATGCCAAAGAGCTATGAGACTCAGAATTTTTACCACGGGGGCATGAATCCACCTCTTCGTGAACCAAGAAACACCTCCAGGGAGCTTGTAACGATGATTTAGTAGTAAATTTAAGAGCTATAAGTCTCTAAATCCTATCAAGTTGATTTTAACTTAAAGACCTACTGATTTTAACTCATAATGAGAGAGTGCAAAGAAGAAAAATCCGGAAAAATGGATTAGAATCCTTTTTCCTACCTTCTTTAATTCTTATCTCACTAAAATCTATTTTCTCTCTCAAGTTTTCCTTCTTCAATTTCTGATGGCTCTCCCCCCTCTCTCCTGAAAGCCTAAGGTGTGTTTCTATAGGTAAAATGGGGTGGTCTTCGAGACCTTTTTGACCAATTCCACCGAAAGTGGCAAAAAAGTTATCTGTGCAGGGGCCTGTTCAAGGCCATACCGCCGGCGACATGGTGATGCCGCCGGCGGTATGGCTGATGTCGTCAGCGATATGGTGATACCGCCGACGGTATGGCTGATCCCACCAGTGGCATCAGCCTCTAGCAATCTGACAGCCAGCGGGCTTATAAGCGCAAAAAGTCTCCAAAAGTGGTCAAAAGTGGGTCAAAAGGCATCTTTTTAAATTTTAATGATATTTTAATCAGTATTTTTTTGGATGCAAATCATCGGTTCAAGCTCCCACCGGACGCGTTATCGGCTACGCTAAACTAGGTTCTACCAAGTATAAAATTCAGAAGGAATATTATATTGGTAATAAAAATTCTAAAGAGAACTATTATTACGAAGCATTAAAATTGGGTACATGTTATCATCATCTCGAGAGAGGGACTGCAAAATCCCATGCTCACAAGCTGCCCCTTCGAGGATCACTGCTGCTACATGTCAGTATGATTGCATGAAAGAGCAAGGGATAGGAATGATACCTGGTGGATGACTTCTTTGCCCCTTGGTCGGACTCATATTTTGCTGAGAGATTGCCCCTTGGTCGGACCTATGCTTTATGGAGTGGTTGTCCCTTAGTCGGACTTATGCTTTATGGGTTGGTTGCCCCTTGGTCGGACTTATGCTTTGTGAAGAGATTGTCCCTTGGTCGGACTTATGCTTTATGGGGGGATTGTCCCTTGGTCGAACTTGTGCTTTATGGATTGGTTGCCCCTTGGTCGGACTTGTGCTTTGTGGAGTGATTGTCCCTTGGTCGGACTTGTGGCTTATGGAGAGTGGTTGTCCCTTGGTTGGAATTATGCTTTGTGGAGAGGTGAACCCAAAGGCGGGATGTACAGGGTCATGCCGGGACCTTCAGTTGGCGTTCTAGGGGTGAACCTAAAGGGTGATATATATAGAGACTATGTCAAGGACCTTTAGTTGGCATTCAAGGGTGAACCTAAAGGGTGATACGTACAGAGACTATATTAGGGACCTTCAATTGGGATTCTGGGGTGAACCTAAAGGGTGATACATACAGAGACTGTATCAGGGACCTTCAGTTGGCGTTTAAGGGTGTACCCAAAGGGTGATATATATAGAGACTGTATCAGGGACCTTCAGTTGGCATTCTAGGGTCAATCCGAAAGGTGATATTTGTAGAGACTGTATCGGTGACCTTCAGTTGGCGTTTTGGGGAGAACCCCAAGGGTGATACGTATAGGGTCATGCCGTAATCTCTGGGTAGCGTATAAGATGAGTGTATCAGGTTTGCAATTATGGCTTTGTGCAAGTTCTGGGATGTCGGGGCTAGAGCCGGGATTTCACCGAGGATGGCTGAAAAAAGGCATAGATAGATCTGATATCGCCGACGACATAAATTATATCGCTGGTGGTATGAAGTGATATCGTCGATGGCATGGATGCCACGTGGCAGTTTTAGCTGGTCAAACAATTTCAAAATTCGAATTGAAGGAGGTGATGTTGCCGGCAATATGACTAATGTCGCTGGCGATATGGAATGATGATGCCCGTGGCATGAGTGCCACGTGGCAACTTTAACTGGTCAAACAAATTCAAAATTCAAATTGAAGGAGGTGATGTCACTGGTGGTATGATTGATGTCGCTGGCGGTATAGAGTGATGCCGCTGGCGGCATAAATCGGGCAATTTCGGATAAATTAAAACTCCTCAAATTCCACGCGGTAGTTTAAAAGGAAGTAAAACTCCTTTCTTCTTCATTCTGCAGAAACTGTACCTCTTTGCTCCATTCTTCTCCAATTCTTTCATTTTCTCCGTCATTCCAATCATAAAGAGAATTGCCAAGGCTTTCAAGGAAAAATCTGCTAAGGCTAAGGAGAACCTGCCTGATTCCTCCATTGAGGGGCTGAAACTTCTCTGGGTTCCTATCGCTTATGGCTTGAAGGAGACGGCTAAGATGTATGGGTACTGGATCAGTTCCCCCATCACCAATCTGACCCCAGAGAAGGAAAATCACCTCTGCTATATCTAGGTATTCCTGCAAAACTCGAATTTCTTCTTTTTGGGTTGAGTTTCGATTCTGCCTTAGGCTCAAAATCGTGGCATGATAGGAGTTATAAGCATGAAATAGATTAATTATAAACTGATATTGCTTGTTTTCAGTTTGATTTTAACTATTTTTTAGGCTTATTGTTTGATTGATTGTGATTTTTATGGTTTTAGTGCGATGAATATGATTTTCGGGGAAAATAGGTTCTGCCCGTAGGTTGTAATGTTGTCGGCGATATGAGCAATGTTGCCAGCAGCATCAGGCCTTGCAAAAAGCCCTAGGGAGGCATGATGTTGCTTCTGATTAAAGTGATGTCATCGACGACATCATCCGTACTGCTAGCGGTATGGAGTGATGTCGCCGACGACATTGCTTCTAGCAGAAGTGACATCAGCAGCCTTCCATCAGGTTCTAGTAATGAGAAAATAAACTGGGACTTATCTATTTTGCTTTTGATTTTTGCAGCCGCAAGGACTAACTTATACCAGAGGCATGGGCACCGTCGGTGAGTGGTGGCACCATATTTCGTAAAAGGATCCTGAACTTGCACTAGCCATTAATGATATGGGTTTCGGGGATATAGCCCAAATCATTCCAATGTTAATGCCCAAGCTCTCCCATATGGCCGTGATAGCCCTTACAAAGAGGTGGTCTGAAACCACTCACACCTTTCACTTCTCATTTGGGGAAGTGACAATCATACCCTCTAATGTTGTAGCCATGATTGGGCTTCCCTGGATGGATGAGTCATTCACTTTGATGCCTATATGGATAAATATCACATCGAGAGGCCCGTGGTAAGGCAGGTGAATGAGCTGTTTAGTTTGAATCCCATCTCAGGGCAGCTATCTTATGGTGAGCTGCACCAACACTGGACTAGTGCAGATGTGGTGCCTGAGGATGAGAAAGACACTTGCCTTGCATCCGCTCCTTCGTGATTTCCTTGTTCACCGTGCTATTTTTTTTATCTCGGGGAGCAAGATCAACTACAAGTTGATATCCGCCATGGAGAATGTGGTGGGCATCAGGAAGAAGAATTGGTCGCATGCCATCTTGGAGCAGATGTACCACGGGCTAGATGCAGGTGCTTGGAAGAACGGGAAGGCTCTTCACCTTTGCCATTTACTACTTTAGGTATATCTTCTGGGAAGCATTTTACTTGATTGTGCATGTCTCATTTACTGTGGATGTTTTTGAGCTGACCAATTATTACTTGTGCAGGCCTGGGCTTTTGAGCATCAAATCCTCCCACCGATCGAGTTCAAGAAGACCGTGCATCCGAGTTCCCATTTCCTCGCCCGTTGGTGTGGTGGTATTGGCGGAAAGGCCAAGTACGCCATGAAGTACAGGGAGGTCTTGAGGAGTGTACGATTGAGATCGGTATGTGATCTTTTGATTTAGTCCGTGTTTTACACTTAGAATAAAATAAAAGTGTTTATGTATTTAGTGTTTATGAATTTATATCGCCTGTTTTGGTTGATTTTTGGTGCAGCTTATTGTGGACCCATTTAATGGGGTGGAGAACCTGCTGGAAGTTGCGAGGGTCAGGAGGGAGGTGGATGACTGTCGGCTTGTCGTGGAGTGCCTCTTGTCTCAGTAGTGGTACTTGGGGGATTGTGTCCGGGGCTAAAGGTTTATCCTAATTACCGATAGATCAGTTCTCGTCGATCCTCCTAGGGGCTTATGGTGGCTCCATCTGGTGAGTACATCCACAGCTAACCAAGCCAAACATATCAGGGGGGATGGTCGGGTTATTCCGAGCATTTCAGGCTCCTACGAGCAGCACCCGTAGAGCCTACTCCCCTTGTGCCCCCGCATATATAGGAATGATACCATTGAGTACCATAATGAGCAAAGGCTAGAGGAGGAGAAGAGGAACCTCAAAGGGATAGTTTATATTGAGGAGAAGGAGGAAGAAGAGAAAGAAGAGGAGGAGATTGAAGGCAATGTTGGGATTGAGCCTGAGGAGGAAGATGAGGTAGGTAAGGACGTAGCTGGTGGGAGCATGCCGATGTCCTAAGGGAGGCAATGCTCTTTCATGGTATGATTGCGTTTGTGTATGATTTGCAACTGTTTAGGTTTAGGAATGTCGCTTTTGTGTGTCTTTCGTGCTTTTCAGGAACCTACAAGGAAGAGAGGTCGGGATAACCAGAGTGGGATGCAGTACTATAGGGTATCGGAGGGTATAAATTTTATGAAAGGGCATCTGATCAACCCAATGGAAACTCGGTTCCTACTTTTGAACTCCCGAGGCGAGTTCTAACCCAAGAACATAGGCTCGAGCCGGCATTCTCTGATCTTTGTGCCAGAAAGCACCACTTATGTAAGGCCTGATAATTGCTTTCTTGTTTACCCTTAGATGCGGGTGGTTAATGATTTACCTTTTAGATTTTTCATGTGGCGCGTAGTCATGTGGAGCAACTAGCAGAGAATAATTTTGCTCTCTGAGACACGCTTATCGGGCAATCTCTGCTTGTTCAGGTAAATTCCCCATTTATATCATGCCAAAATAAGATAAGATGCATGTATGGAAGCTATGAATGAAGTGTATCATTGACATTTTCCTTGGTTTGTAGGATTTCTTGGCCCTTTCCTTATCAGATGCTGATGCGGCCCAGCGGAGATACGAGGAGGAGACTGTAGAACTCCGACATCGTATGATCAGCCTTAAGGGTCAGCTGGAGGCTACCATTTAGGAACCGAGGAGCAAGCAAAATCTGGATCGCGGGCACTCCAGTAGCACCAGACGTAGGGGACTGAAGATGTCCGCCAGCCAACTCCCGTTTATTACGGTTGAGGAGTCCAGCAGTGTCCCCGATTACTGAGGGAAGAGAGGAGGATGATGTTGATGATTGGCTAGTGAGCCCTGAGGATGTCTCATCTTGTTCGCCTGGCGGTGGCGGGCATGCCTAGATTTTTACTTTCATTTTGCTTTTTATCTCGGATTTTGGTTTGTACCCTTGATACATTGGGGTTTGAATAATTTGGATTTATTGTTTGGTTTTGGTTGTCCGAGATATTTAAATGGTTTGCGCCCTTGGGCTTTTTTTACTTTAAATAAAATGGATTGCAGTTGAACAGGTGTTGAAAATAGATTACAGGATTGTTTACAGGTTTTGTACAGGTCTATAATGAGAAACATGCTTCTGATGTCGCTAAAAATTAACTCTATACCGCTGGCAGCATTATTCATATGGCCAGGTGCATCACCTCAAAACCGCCTATACCCATGTCGCTAGCGGCATCAAGTGATATTGCCTAAAATAATCCATGTCGTCGGTGGCATCGCCCATATTACTGGCGATAACAACTTCCCAAAAACACAGATTCGACCATTTCTTCAAATTCTGCTACAGCGAGCCATACTTAACAGCTATAGAGCTTCCTGTGCAGATTGGAGGGAACTGGAGAAATTTAGGCTCCATCATGACTCTAACGTTTGCATAGACTGCACTTTCGGGTTTTCAACGTAGCAGACTTATTCTGACTTTTGCATAGACCTAGATGTTTTCAGTCTATCTGGATTTTTTTATTATTTTTTTTACACTAATGAGCTCGGAGCGTCTTCGATTAAGCTTATTTGCGATGTTTCCATCACTCGGTCACCAGACATTCATACAATCATAAACACAGAGGTTTCAGTATAAAAGACACTTTTATCGAGTGAATCTAATTCGAGTCAAGATGTTGGCAATCATTTCCATTAATGGAACCCCTAGTGTTAACCAGCCTTTATAGGTTTTCAAGTTAACATCTCACTATTTTTCTCTCGTGCCCTAATTTTTATCTGAACCGCCCTTTTCCGGTTTTCAGTTTAGCGGGCGATATTGACTTATCCCCTAATTTTTGTATGGGCCAATTTGCAGGATACTGACTGTAGGGTGTCACCCTAATTTTTGTCCGATCAGTAAAATATCGAAAGGTGGGTGATTATCATATATATTTTTTAGTGTGTCGCTTTTCTGATTTATTTCTTTTGTTTAGACCTGATAATGCTTAAGCCTGTCCTGGTTGACTAGATCAATGAACTCACTCTTATTTGTGCTCATGACTTTAATAGCTCTGCTTATGTGGTACCATCTTCAGCCACATGACAGCCTTCTCAATTTGGTCTGAACTTTTTATTAACAACGATATCGAAAGGTCTCAAACCCTTATGTGCTGGGTCTATGACTCTTGGCCAGGGTGTTGGGTATCTGATTTGCTCTTATGTGCTCGATTATGCCTTTGCAAATTCTTCAAGGTTCTTAGTGTCCATTTGGTTTTTGCCTGGATTACCTGATTCATTCTAACCTTTAAAGTTACGCCGGGTAACCTTGCTTTGATTCTGATTGGCCACATTGCAAGGAGTTTAATTTGTAGGAGTTTTGGCGCTTACACAGAGCCTTCTTGATTGATTTAATTTCCATTTTGATTGCTATTCTGAGTGCTCCTTTGGTCTACAGTTTGCAGAGCCCTTCCTGTTTAGGCCTAAATTTGCCCATTCTACCGGCGGTAGAGGGTTTTAACCAAGTGATATTTATTTTGGGGGCCTTTTACTTGGTGCCTTTAAAAGGTGAAGTGGTGGTTTGTTTTGTCGCTTTATTTGGCAAGCTGATTGCGACTTCGGTTATTCGCTTATCTTTGTGGCTCGTGGGTTGAAGGTGCTTGCCCTCATACTTTATGCTCTAGGCGGTGGTTACCCTCTGATCTTTGTTGGTCAAGGGGTTTAATGTAGGTTAATTTGCGCTTGGTGAAGATGTGTTTCTCTGCAAATTTGGTCATTTACTTGGCGGTGACATTGGTCAGAGATTCGGCTACGGTGTTTATTTGATGGAAGTTGGGCTTCATCAGTCGTTGATGGGTGTATGCCGCGATTTTCAATTTTAGGGGGCCAGTTGATACTTCCTTAGTAGCTTGAAGGTGTACCGTTGCGGGGTTACTGAGTTAATTCTGGATGAGACCCGTGGTGTTCAACAATCTGACTATTAATCGGGGGACCAAGTAAAAGCATTATCATGGTCTTTAAGTACTTTATTATCTCTTGTGTGTTTGACAGGAGTTAAATTATTGGGTTTGATTACAGCATAAGAGCTTTCATTTATACTCAAATTAATTTCATACAGTAAAATATCTTGAATACTGGAAGCATCATGCGTATACTCATATGAATGCGTGGATCAAATGGTAGAGACATGACATAAGTAAGGAAAATGGAAGTTGTTCGTGGAGCTCAAAGTTGTAAATGAAAAATTGTCAACCTCCACAGGTGGAGGGCTTTGCAAGATCAAGCTTTTAGGGGATAATTGATTGTGAGTGAAGTGTTGGGGCCTTCTTTAGGGTAAAAGGAAGGCGGTTAGACTAGACTGCAGCCATTGTCAAAAAAGCTGGGGTGGCTATCCCCTAGACAACATCATTTTTTCTAAGCCAAACATTTTCCATTCTCCCATCACGCTTAAATCTAGCCCACTTAGCCTCATTATCAAGGTATATTTTCCTCTTTCTATTGGCCTTTTCCTTGGAACCGACATCCCTAGTGAGCATATATGGCCCATTTGCTTATTTAGGGGTACCAGAAATAGGCATACTTATCTGGTCAACGAGCCTTGTGTCCCTAGGCATTCTATCCAGCTTGGCTATCTTTCCTTCTTATACCAGACAATTTATAGCTCGGGCTAGGGTTTGGTATTCATTCGTGCGATGTCCCCACTGGACATAATACCCACAAAAGTTCCCTTCTCGTCTTCTGTTAGGTTTTTGTAATCTCGAAGGGGCTCGATGAGACCACTTCTTCTTAATCTGGTGAAAATCACATCAAGGGGTAAAACCCAAGGGATTACAATATTAGTTGGGATAGGTTCCAGAGAGGCTTTTCGGTTTCCCTCGACCTGAGATGGCAACACTCCTAGCCCATTATAGCCTTCTGCCTAGCGTATACTAGAACCCTTAGAGACTCGGTTGTTATTTCCTTGCGGCTCCCTTTCCCTTTGACAAGCCGGCACTAGTTGGTGCAAGAAAGCTTCCACCTTATATGTCATGTCCCGAGGTTGTACGAGTTGGTCGTTGGCTGTCTGATGTATGGCTTCTAGTTTCACGCTCGGAGATTGCGACATGGTCGTGGCTTCTAAACTGACTGTAGGGATAAGGAGTCAGTTGATCAAGTCGGGGACCAGCCATCAGATCATTGCCAAAAAGGTTTAGCTGGTAGGTCATCCCCTGAGGTGTTGAGTTAAAAAAAGGTGGCGGCATCACTGGTTAGGTTGGTTCTCTAGGGAGAGTTGAGATTTGCTGGGTGAGCTCATCGAGGAATGGTAGGAGGATCGAGTTTTGCGTCTTATGCCTTGGGCTTGGAGGTAATAAAGAGAAAGTTGGCTGAGTCATAGAAATCTGGTCGCATTGGAATATACTGGGATGTGGCCGAGTCTGAACTGACTGGACGGAAAGCTAAGTAAACTGCATTGGTTGCTCTTGTTGGACAGAACGGAATATAATCTAAACCATTTCGAATAAATTCATTTTGATACTGGGGCTGACAATCTGATTCTGAAATCCAACTGGCATTCTCACTTATTAGGGCTTGCCTGACAAATCACCATACTGTTGTCTGGATTTGTTCCCAAATAGCATTATGGAAGAGATTTGAACAGATAAAATGGGTCATAGTGACGGCGATTTTTGACCCAATGGACGGAAGGTGAGCTACTGCTTCTGAAGTGGAGGGAAGACTAGTCGGTTCTCAAGGTGAGGCAGAATTTTCATTGCCAGGAAGAGACATGGCTAGTTGTGAAGGTCTGGATTTGGGAGGAAGATTTGGGGTTGTGAACAGTGGGTCAGACCATGAATGGGTTATAAATGGTATGGATGGTATGTATGCTTTTTTTTAGAAGCGGTGCGTGATATGTCAGGTTATGGGTAGATATGGTTAGGGATGATGCAATGGCTTATCCCTCTAACATACGTGGGACGTTTATATCTCGCACTATACATAGTGATATGTGGTGACGCAACAGAGGTATAAGAGTATTCCTACATATGTTGCTAAACTTCTTCCTCGGGCGGAAGTAGTAAGGGTAAGTTGATTCATTTTTTGGCTCTTAAAGCCGATGCATGGGGATGTATGATCACGGAGTACATAGCACATAAATCATCCCTCTTACAACCTTATGACTCCCGCATAACGCCTCTTTGGAAGGATGAAGTTTGGCTTCTTCACCAGTAATGGTGAAAGAAGCGCGTCCCAATTATTTTATTTGTTCTGGTGATCCTAAAGGAATGATGTGCTAAGGCTTTTTCTAGCGCGGCTTTAGTATAGGGTTATTAATTTAAAAGGTTCTCGTTTACCTTGATTCCACATTACTCAACCACTACCCAAATAGGTGTAATCGTAGGAGTTTACGTATAGGTTAAAACGAGTGATCCACCCACTAGGCATCCTCAATTCCAACAGGGCATGAGTGATACTTTCATGAGCTTCTCGGGTAAAATGGGGCACCTAAAAATTACTGAACTATCTACACGCGTGAGGATAAAACGTTATAAAAAATAATGAAGTTTTAATTTGGCCAATGATTTCAATACATCATCAAAATCCTTTAAACTTTATGAAAAGATAAGTTTAAGTTTAAAGAGATAGTCCTCAGTAGAGTCGCCGCTATGAGCGGACGACGTTCTACAGGGCGGCTGCGAAGTCGGGTCGATGGACCGGCCTTTTAAAGTAACGGGGGATGCAAGTAATGTGATTGGAAAATGGTTTTGCATATTTTAATGCTCAAAAGTTACCAGATCAGAATCCCGTACTTAAAACAGAGTCGCCATCCGGTTCAGCTCAATCGGGAAATTTTTGGTACGATTTTCCCATCGGGTGGTTGGACCATACCTTAAGTAGAGATTCCGAGTTCGGATGATGTTATCTATTTTTCATTAGGCCAAGTTAAGATACTTCATTCTTTCTTAATCGGTTTAATCTATCCTATTTATTTGTGTTTTCGGTTATTATGCAGTTTTCGCATCTATCAAGCAATTGAAGCGATAACTATATTATTATAGTCATCCAAAAATAAGTGTGGAAAATAAAATTATTACAAGGCTTCCAAATCCTATACATTTTTCTATGCGATAAATGAAATACCCCGAAGGCCTAATACACGTCTACCTGCAGAAGACAGATAGTACAGATACGGCACATCGTATGAGATGTGTCATAAACCATGTATAGTTAGCAAACCAAACAAGACCTGAGTTAGCGCGGATGTGACATATTTTATTTATAGTATTATAAAGCCCGGTTGGATGACTGAAATGAGATTTGAACGGCGTTTGCGAGGAAATTCTGTTTTTAACAAAAGTTTAGATTCGATCGTTGCTTTAACTCGATTATAAGTGAAAATGCCACATGTTATGGGGTAGGGTGGGTCTGTTTTCAGAAGGTTTTGGACCTCTGTCGTTGCACTGTATACCCGAGTTTCAAAAAATAAACTAGGTCGGAAATAAATAAAATAAAACAGCTATCTAGAAAGTCATGCCGCCGAAGACATGGCTGATGCCACCGGCGACATGGTTGATGTCACTGGAGACATGGCTGATGCCGCCGGTGATATTATTAATGTCGCCGGTGACATGGCTGATGCCTCCGACGACATCATTGATGTCACAAGAATGATGCCAGCGGTGACATCATTGATGTCACTGGTAACATCAATATATAGGCAGTCTACATGGCTTTCTGGGTACCATAAAGAAAGGGTCCCATAAAAAAGTAAGGTCTCTGGGGAATGTGATGTCACTAGCGGTATCAGTGATGTCTCTAGAAATATGAGTGATACAGCTGGCGACATCACATGTCTTCGGTGACTTCAATTTCTTACGGCTGCAGCAGGGAGCAGTCAAAAACGATCGAAAACCCAAAATCGAACACAAATCAACAAGAATCAGCATAAATCAGTAATAGTAATGCCAAAGAGCTATGAGACTCAGAATTTTTACCTCAGGGGCGTGAATCCACCTCTTCGTGAACCAAGAAACGCCTCTAGGGAGCTTGTAACGATGATTTACTAGTAAATTTAAGAGTTTTAAGTCTCTAAATCCTATCAAGTTGATTTTAACTTAAAGACATACTGATTTTAAGCTCACAATCAAAGAGTTCAAAGAATAAAAACCTGTAAAAATGGATTAGAATCCTTTTTCCTACCTTCTCTAATTCTTATCTCACTAAAATCTATTTTCTCTCTCAAGTCTTTCCTTCTCCAATTTCTGATGGCTCTCCCCCCTCTCTCCCCAAAGCCTAAGGTGTGTTTTTATAGGCAAAATGGGGTGGTCTTCGAGACCTTTTTGGCCAATTCCATCGAAAGTGGCAAAAAAGCTGTCTGTGCAGGGGCCCATTTTGGGCCATGACGCCGGTGACATGGTGATGCCATTGGCGGTATGGCTGATGCCGCCAGTGGTATCTGCCTCCGATAATCCAACAGCCAGCGGGCCCATAAGCCTAAAAAGTCGCCAAAAGTGGTCAAAAGTGGGTCAAAAGGCATCTTTTTGACTTTTAATGATATTTTAATGGGTATTTTTAATTTGGGTGTAAATCATCGGTCAAGCTCCCACCGAACGCGTTATCGGCTATGCCGAACTAGATTCTACCAAGTATATAATTCGAAAGGAATATTATACTAGTAATAAAAATTATAAAGAGAACTTTTATTATGAGGCATTAAAATTGGGTACACGTCATCATCATCTCACGAGAGGGACTATAAAATCCCGCGCTCACAACATCCTTTCATCATTAGCTCTAAAAATGATATCATCCATATAGATCTGGACTAGAATAATATCATTCTTCTTCTCTTTGATAAATAGTGCGGTGTCTACCTTGCCTCTAGTAAATCCCTTGGATATAAGGAATAAGGTTAATCTTTCATACTAGACTCTTGGTTCTTGCTTTAATCTATAGAGAGCTTTCTTCAGCCTGTAGACATGATCCAGATGCTTTGGATCTTCAAATCCGGGTGGTTCCTTAATATAGACTTCTTCTTGGATGACACCATTTAGAAATGCACTTTTAACATCCATTTGGTATAGTATGAACCCCATGAATGATGCGAAAGCACATAAGATCTGCATTGCTTCCAGTCTTGCTACAGGAGCAAAAGTTTCTTCGAAATCAATTCCTTCTTGTTGGATGTAGCCTTAGGCAACTAGTCTTGCCTTGTTTCTCACCACTACTCTTGATTCATCAAGCTTGTTTCGGAACACTAATTTAGTGCCAATGATTGATTTCCCTTTAGGAGAGGGCACTAGATCCCATACATCATTCCTGGTGAATTGATCTAGCTCTTCCTGCATTGCCATCATCCAGCTTTCATCGCCTTCAGCATCTTGAAATTTCTTTAGCTCTATGAGAGAGACAAAGGCAGCATGGCTCATCATCCGGTTGAGCTGACCTCTGGTTCTAACTGGATTTTGAACATCATCTAGAATATTTTCAATGGAATGATCCCTATAGGTCCAGATCTCTCTTTGTAGGCCTTCATATTGAACTAGAATTTGCTCCATTTCAGTTTCAATCATTCCTTCTTGGCCTTCATTAAAGTCAATCTCCTGTGGGTTGAGATTAACTTGTTGTACTTCTGGATCAAAGGATATTCCTTTATCTTCCTCTTTGTACTTCTTTATTTCAACTGAATCAGGAGTTCCTGCTTCCTCCTTTTCTCCATATTTTTCAGCTTTTGGAGCTTGATCTTCTAGAGTCTAGCTTTTCTTTCCTGTAGTGTTAGTCTTATTGAAGTCTACATGTATTTACTCTACCATAGTTTGGGTTCGTTTATTGAAGACTCTGTAAGCCTTACTATGTGCTGAGTAGCTAAGGAAAATTGCTTCATCAGATTTAGGATCAAATTTTCCTAGTTGCTCTCTATCATTAAGGATGTAGCATTTACATCCGAATGCTTTGAAGTACCCAATTTTGGGTTTTCTTCCCTTTCAAATTTTATATGGGGTCTTTTTGATTTACTAGATTTGTGTATCTAGTGTTCATGTTGCTGATTGATTCTTTAGGCTCCATCTTAAAGGATTCAAACTTTTGTTGGAGTAGATTAAGCTTAGTCTCTCTTAATTTGGTGGTTCCTTCATAGGTTACCTCCAACTTCTCCCAAATCTCTTTTGCAGTTTCGTATCCGGATATTCTATTAAATTTAGTTGCACTAAGAACATAGTGAAGCATGTTAATAGCATTTGCATTTTCACGCAACTTTTTAAAATCATTCTCATCCTACATACTTGATAGCTTTCGGGTAGTCATTCCCTCTACTTCATAAGTAGGCTCATATGGACCATCTTTAATAACTAACCATGCTTGGATGCTTTATGACTGGATGAAGTTCTTCATCTGGTTTTTCTAGAATGTGTAGTGTTCACCGGTGAAGAGTGGAAGACGGGTAACAGACATACCCTCGGGAAGGAGTTATGAGTTTTGGAAACTCATTTTGATATGTGAATCAAAATATATGGACCTTTAGCTCGAGATAGTTAGATCTCTAGGTCGAGGACTTGCTTTGATACCACTTATAGGTCCCTATAAGGGTCTTTATGGGGTTAGAGGGGGTGAATAACCCTTTTCGTGGAATATAAATACTTTAAAAAGTCTTAGTGTAGCGTGTTTGAATATGATCCGGATAATGGATCTGGATGATGCAGTTATGACAATATAATGCAATAAGTGAAAGTTAAAGAAATCAAACACAGAAGGTTTTTTCCTGGTTCGGCCCCGCCTACTCTAGTCCCTGAGTTTAGTTCCTTCGAGCTTTTCCACTAGTGGATTCCTTTCCAACTGGCAGGAATCAAGCCTTATAATTTGTCTCCAGATGGTAACCCCTTTCGGATGTAGGATATACCACTAGAGGCACCAACTTCTAGCTGAGTCATTTGAGTCTTTTGTAGCATATACCACTTAGCCTTCTACCCTGAATCTAAGCTGAGTCCTACAGGGAGTTCCCACTTAAAGCACCAACTTTAAGTTGTATCCCAATCTCACAACTCACCCAAGTTGGAGATCGTACACTTTGGTTTCTATCAAAGGTTTGGTTCGGAGTTCAGTAAGTTTATAGCTTACTTAGGAATCCTTACAACAGATTTTGTATCAAACAGTTCTTGGTGGGATTATATCAACTGATTGAATGAGTATTCTTTATTACTTGCTTTTTGTGAATCATCCAATTATTTCAAATGGTAAATAGCTCCTTTTATAGGCTTCAATCATAAATGTAGCTGTTGTGGGTTGTTGATCTTGAAATAAATCTTCACCTTTGATAAGGCTATAGGTGGCACTTTCGGAGCCGTTGATAAATCTGTTAGACTGTAATTTGACCAGTTTGAAGTCTTGGGATTGAGGCTGAAAGGCTGTCAGTGATCGTTTTCATTGGCATTTTTTTATGCACCAACTTTTATACCAATTGCTTTTTGATGTGAGCTCCACATGCCTTCTTATTGGTCTAAGATAAAAAGGTAGTTAGCTTTTTCTGTCCGGTGTCAGTCCTTTTATCCTTTTTCTGAAAAATGCAAGCTGTCATTTTATCTTTATCTTGGGAAAAGGATCTTTGACTTCATAGACCAAAAGTGTGGAGGGAAAGTTATATTTGAAACTTTTATTTTTGTCTGATATAGGAGTCTTCCGGATATCTTCAGACTCTATATCTCCGGATCTGCCTTCTTCCAGTGTAGCTTCAATTAGTTCTACCAAATGCTAGTCTTGACAGTTAATAGTTTGTTTCCTTTCCAAACTTTAACTTGATCTTTCCTTTTATGCTTAGGTTCTTGTCTTGACTTGGGTGCCTTGTTTAGGACTTGGTAATTGTCTTAATTTTTCGGATGATATAGGTTCAGTTTTTTGGATTATCCGGATAAGTCTTATACTTAGGTTTTATTTACTTCAAACTTGATCTGGAGGTTAGTGTTCCGGATCATTATTTCCAACATATATCTTGGATCTGCTAGCTGAAATGGGGATGCTTGATTGCAAACCAGTTGATACCCCTATAGTGGTAAATCATGGGCTTAAGATAGAAGATGGAGCAGAATTAGCCGATAAAGAGAGATACCAACGATTGGTAGGAAAATTGATTTACCTATCACATACCCAATAAGATATTTGATATGCTGTTGGAGTAGTAAGCCAATTCATGCATCGACCTCAAATAAATCAAATGAAAGCTATATGGAGTATCGTAAGGTATCTCAAAGGAACAACCAAACTTGGAGTTTTGTATAGGGCACACGGTAACCTAAATATTCAAGGGTACACTGATAATGACTGGGCAGGAAATCTAGTAGATAGAAAATTCAACCTCAGGCAATTTTGCTTTGTAGGAGGTAATTTAGTCACATGGAGAAGTAAGAAACAAAAAGTAGTTGCGTTGTCAAGTGCAGAGGCAGAACTTCGAGGAATAGCTCGAGGCTTAACGGAGATCTTATAGATGCAAAAGCTACTAATAGAAACTGGTTTTCCACCATCAGAGACCTGCAAGATAATGTGTGATAACCAAGCAGCCATCCGAATCTCTAAAAATCTGATGCCACATAATCGAACAAAACATGTAGAGGTTGATTGACATTTTATCAAAGAAAAGATTGAAGCAGAAATTATAAAACTACCCTTCATAAGATCTGAAGATCAATTAGCAGAAATTTTGAAAAAGGCTATAAATGGAAAGGTGTTTAAAGAAGTGTTAGACAAGTAGTGCATTGGAGACCCCACTACTCAACTTGAGGGGGAGTGTTAGAAAGGAAAGAATGCATTAAATTGGAATGGAATTTTGCTAGAAAGGAAAGAATGAATTGATTTGGAATGAGATTTGTTAGTCATCAATTCCCAATCAAATATGGAAGATTTTAGGAAACAAATATGGAAGCCTCATTGAAGTCTCATTGTTTCTTTTTAATGTCATTCCTTTATTTACCTTATATATGCCTCTATATTCTACTATAAAAGCAAGTGTAAAGCTCTTAAAATAGTACACCAAAATAAAAAGCAATTCCTCCATTTCTCTTGTCTCAATTTCTCTTATGTTCTCTTATTCTTCATTTATATAATTTAAAACAAGGTATCAGATCATGTTTAGGTCTTAGGACCATAAGGAGTGCTTATCATATACTATGCGGAGGGCTAGTAATTTTTAGCAAGAAAACAATAGCAATGGCAGCACAAGATCAATGGAAATCAGGCCAAGTCGAAAAAGGCAACGACAGCCAAGGAAACTTTCATAAACCAAAAAGTTTTTCATGGATTTTTTATTGTGGTGCCACAGACACTATGACTTTTGATTTTAATGATATCAAAGTTCAAGCCAAGCCCTCAAAAATAGATGTTATGGTGGCAAATGGGGAAATAATACCTATAAATGGTGCTGGGTCAATTGATATATCACCAACTTTAAAGCTATTGAATTGTCTCTATATCCCGTCACTATCACGTAAATTGTTATCCATTAGTCATGTTATAAAAGAGCTCAATTGTACTGTACTAATGCACCCAACTTTTTGTGTACTATAGGATACCAGGACGGGAAAAATCATTTAATGTGGCACTGAACACCAAGGATGGTACTACGTGTGTTGGTCCTTGTAGGGGTCTATATAAGGTCAGAGGAGGGTGAATGACCCTTTTTATGGAATTAACAGACTTTAAAAAGTCTTGTGTGAATGTTTGATATGTTCCGGATATAATAGATCCGGATGATAAAAATAGAAATAATGTTAAATAAATAAAAAGTTAGAATATCAAACACAATATTTTATCTTGGAATGGCCCCGCCTACTCCAGTCCCTGGAGTGTCCTTACTCCAACTTTTCCACTAGTGGATTCCTTTCCAACTGGCAAGAACTAAGCCTTACAATTTATCTCCGAAGATTTCTTCTCCTTCGGATGTACGATATACTACTAGAATCACCAACTCCTAGTTGAGTCCTATTAAGCTTGTCTCCGGATGGTGCCTCCTTTCGGATGTAGGATATACCCTTGGAAGCATCAACTCCTTGCTGAGTCCTTTCACTTTAGCAGGATATACCACTTAGATTCTACCCAAACCTAAGCTGAGTCCTACAGTGAGATTCCACTTAAAGCACCAACTCTAAGCTAGTTCCCAATCTCAATACTTACCCAAGTATGAGATCTTTAAAGCAGATTTTCTTTTGAAAGGGTTTTGAACTCTTTAGGTTTATAATCTTTACTTGAGAGTTCTTACAAACAGATTTAGAATGGTTTGGTTCTTAGAGGGATTATACTATTGATTGTAATAGCTTGAATTCTCTTGTGTTGTGTTTTTTCAAAACAACCAGCACCTTCTCAACTTGTGAATCTTCCCTTTTATAGGCTTCTATCATTAATGTAGCCGATGCATACTGTTAAGGTTGAATTGAATCTTCACTGTTGATTAGGTATTATGTGGCTCATCCAAAGCCATTGATTAATCTGTTCGACACAGATTTTGACCCGTTTGAATTCTTAGGATTGAGGAAAAAAGTTTTCAGTTATCGTTTTGTTTGGATTTTAGTGATACACCAACTTTTATGACGTTTGCTTTGATGTGAGCTCCACACGCCATTCTTATTGGTCTATGTGAAAAAGGTTGTTACCTTTTCTCTTTCCTATATCAGTCCTGTTGTCCTTTTTTGGGGTGTGTGCTAGCTGTTTTCTTCAAGGCAAAGGATCGACTTTAGACCAAAAAGAGAGGGAAAAGGTAATTTTGAACTTTTCCCTCTATCTAGATATTTGGATCTTCCGGATGTCTTCAGATTAAATATATCTGGATGCTATTTCAATCAGTTATTCTTCCGGATGCTGCTTTTGAGAGGTTCAAAGTTTGTTTCCTTTCCAAATTTTAACCGGATGCTTCCATTGTGTGCTTAGATTTTTATAGTCTTCAATATGTGTCCGGATGGCTTGTCTTGGACTTAGAAGACTAAATGTTTTTGTTTGTGTGTTTTTTTCTTCAAACTTGATCTAGATCTATACTTGGATATGTTCTTCCGGATCATTATTTCCAAACAACTTGGATGAAGTTGCCCAGCACAGTACTATTATGCTTGCCCATGGAACTGCAGATAGGGAAGCTTGGCTTCGGCCCCAGAGATTGGGACATCTATCCACGGGTTATTTTCATCTTCTATTCCCTAAGCTTTTTAATTCCAGCAATAAATTATGTTGTGAAACATGTGTTATAGCCAAAAGTCACCGAAAAGCCTTTAGACCAAATAATACCAGTGTTGCATCACCATTTGACTTAGTTCATTCTGATGTATGGGGTCCATCTCCTATTGTAGGTGGCCATGGATTTAGATATTTTCTCCTTTTGTTGATGATTATACTCGTATGTCATGGGTATTTTTCTTGAAAAATAAATCAGAAGTCACAGAGAAATTTATCTACTTTTACACAATGATCCAAACCCAATTCAAAAGAACCATTCGAATACTATAATGTGATAAGGGGGAGAGGGATTTGTCAATACACATATGAAACAATTTTTCCAAAAACATGGGTTAGTTCATCAAACTTCTTGTCCATATACCCCTAAACAAAATGGTGTAGCCGAAAGGAAAAATAGAATCCTACCAGAAATGACTCGAGCATTTATCATTGAATCCAAAGTCCCTAAAAGTTTTTGGCCTGAACCATTAGCCACAGCCACATATTTTCTCAATAGACTTCCAACCAAAACTCTCAACCTACAAACACTAGTCCAAACCCTAGCCAAATTTACCGATATACCCCTACCTTTGACCCTTCAACCAAGAATTTTTCGTTGTTCAATTTTTGTCCATATTCCCAAAACAGAGTGAACCATACTTGACCTATGTGCAGAAAAATGTATTTTTGTCAGATATGGAATTAATCAAAAAGGGTACAGATGTTACAATCCTAAGACACATCATATGTACACCATAATGAACTATGATTTTCTTGAAACTGAGTATTGTTACCAGAACCAACTTAGTGGTCAAAGGGAGAGCAGAGATACAGACACACTTAGTTGGCTTCCTGAAACTTTTATTTCAGAAGAAGTGGAGATAACAAAGGACAGTATTGTTGGGCATACTTTCAATACTTCTGTACAAACTAAGGAGCTTAGTGCCTTAGAAAGTAATCATCCTAACGTAGTATCTGAGGTAAGAGCATCTGACTCTGAAACTTCTCCCATAAGAGAATTTAACTCTGAAACTTCTCCCATCTCTATTTTGACTGATCATGGTGAATATAGAGTTATGGGAGAATAGGTGACAGAACTGGTGACAGAATAAGAGATACAGAGGGAGGAAGTATTTGCACTACCTCCAAGGCGTAATAGAAGAGTTTCGCCTGACAGATATTCCCCAGAGAAAGAAGCTAGAAGATCAAGGTATCCAATAGCTAACATTGCATGGGGGAGTCTGTCTGTAGAGGCTAAAGCCTTCATTATAGCTTTGTGTAAGGAAGAGATTCCAACCACAGTCGAACATGCTTTGGCATCAGATAAGTGGACTAATGCAATGATGGATGAGATAAATGCCCTCAAAAAAAGCAATACATGGGAGAAATGTACTCTAGCCAGAAGGAAGAAACCAGTTGGTTGCCGCTGGTTCTTTGCTGTGAAACATAAACCATAAAATTCAATTGAGAGATACAAAATACGGTTGGTAGCAAAGAGATATACTCTGACCTATAGCATCGACTACTCAGAAACTTTCTCACCCGTCGCAAAAATTGATATGATTAGGGTTAGGGGAGAGCATTGGTTGGTTTGGTCCAAGAACTGAACTGAACCAAATAACAAGAAAATTAGGAACCTAATACCGAACCTAATTAAATTTGGTTTGGTCCCGATCGAACCTAAATATTTAGGTTCGGTTCGGTTCAGTTTAGTATGGAACTAAATTTCCTTTTCATGTTAAAGATTTAATTATTATTTGAATTACTTATTACGAAATTTGATAGCTTGCTAAACTCAAAATTGATATATTGATAGTAAAATATAGTAAAAAATCGAATTCAATCAAGATTCAATTAATGAGTTTATTTGTATCTTATAAAATATAACAAATAATAAAAATCAATCAAAATTAATAATAACATTCCAATGTTCGCCATTTGTTGAATTTTAATATAAAATTCTCTATGTTTTTTTCACATGATACGTATAATATTAATACTTGAAAAATATAAATAAGAAATTCTATTGTTCACTATTAGTTAGGCTTCTAGTATGAAATACCCTACATTTTTTTGCATATATTTATATATTATCCTAATTAGGCTCGGTTCTCGGGTTTTTTTGTTTTTTTTTCTCAGAACCGAGAACTGAACCGAATACCAAATAATAAAAATATTAGAACCAAGTACCGAACCAAATAAGTTAGGTCTGGTCCGGTTAGGTTCAGTTTGATTTAGTTCTTAGGTTCGGTTCAATTCTTTAGGTTTCTTGCTCTCCCCTAATTAGGGTACTGTTCTCGGCAGCAGCAAATAAAGAATGGCCACTTTTTTAATTTGATGTCAAGAATGCCTTTTTGCATGGAGACTTGAAGGAAGAAGTCTAAATGGAAGCTTCACCAGGTTTTCAAAGGGAATTCAAGATAGGGGAAGTTTGTAGGCTGAAGAAATCTCTCTATGGCTAAAGCAATCACCTAAAGCTTGGTTTGGGAGATTCACAGTAGCAATGAAAAAGTATGGGCTCTCGCAAAGCAATTCCGACCATACCCGTTTCCTTAAATGAAGGGATAAACTTGTAACCTATTTGATTTTCTATGTTGATGACATGATCATTACAGGTGATGATGTAGAAGAAATTGCAAAGCTTCGAGAAAGCTTGTTCACAGAATTCGAAATGAGACACTTGGGAAGATTGAAGTACTTCCTTAGAATTGAAGTGCTAAGATCCAAATAAGGAATCTTTATATGTCAGAAAATGTATATCTTGGATCTGCTAGCTGAAATGAGGATTCTTGATTACAAACCAGTTGATACGCTCATAGTGGTAAATCATGGGCTTAAGTAAATAGAGATACCAATGATTGGTAGGAAAATTGATTTACCTATTACATACCCGACAAGATATTTCATATGATGTTGGAGTAGTAAGCCAATTCATGCATCGACCTCAAACAAATCACATGAAAGCTGTATGGAGGATCATAAGGTATCTCAAAGGAACAACCGGATAAGGAGTTTTGTATAAGGAACATGGTCATCTAAATATTTGAGGGTACATTGATGCTGACTGGGCCAAAAATCCAGTAGATAGAAGATCAACCTTAGGCTATTTTACTTTTGTAGGAGGTAATTTAGTTACATGGAGAAGTACGAAACAAAAGGTAGTTGCGTTGTCAAGTGCAGAGGCAGAATTTCGAGGAATAGCTCAAGGGTTAACGAAGATCTTGTGGCCATAAAAGCTACTAATAGAAATTGGTTTTCCACTATCAAAGACCTGCGAGATAATGTGTGATAACCAAGCGGCCATCCGAATCTCTAAAAATCTGGTTCAACATGATCGAACGAAACATGTAGAGGTTGATCGACATTTCATCAAAGAAAAGATCGAAGCAGAAATTGTAAAACTACCCTTCATAAGATCTGAAGACCAATTAGCAGATATTCTGACAAAGGCTGTAAATGGAAAGGTGTTTAAAGAAGTGTTAGACAAGTTATGCATTGGAGACCCCACTACTCAACTTGAGGGGGAGTGTTAGAAATGAAAGAATGCATTAATTTGGAATGAAATTTCGCTAGAAAGGAAAGAATGAATTGATTTAGAATGAAATTTGTTAGTCATCAATTCCCAATCAAATATGGAAGAGTTGAGAAAACAAATATGGAAGCCTTATTGAAGTCTCATTATTTCTTTTTAATGTCTTTCCTTTATTTACCTTGTATATGCCTTTATATTCTACTATAAAAGCCAATGTAAATTTCTTGAAATAATACTCCAAAATAAAAAGTAATTCCTCCATTTCTCTTGTCTCAATTTCTCTTATGTTCTCTTATTTTTCCTTTATGTAATTAAAAACACATTGCCATGGGACTATTAGGACCCACAAATCCTCACAGGACTTTCGAAATGTGTTGGGGTCTTAACTCACATTGATCGAGACATTATTGAAGGAGATTTCGGCCATATGCCCGCCTTTTGATTGACGTTAATTTATCAGGTGATCCGCTACACACTATTAGCATTGAGCGGGAGGGAAAGGAATTATGAAGTGTTTTAGGAAAAACTTCCTCCATTTGTAAGCTATGTGGATCAGTGGGTCATTTACCCTTTAAATGTCGCCATAATAGGAATCCAAAAAGCAGTAAGGAGGACCCAATTAAACCTGATACATCATGGGGTCACTCTTTACAAAGACAACCACATAACAATAGTATTTAACTACTTGCCTCTCGTGACATTATGTATCGACAAAGATGTAGACCAGCTAGGCTAAATGCAATCCAAGATAGCTTTGCCAAACAATAATGCGATTAATAATTCCTAAACAACCCATACTATTTATGAGAAGCAGACTTTGGTTCATGTTAATGAGAAAGATAATTCAATTCATGCCATGTCGGCGTCTCAAGGGACTCGACCTCCTCAATCTCCAAGGAATTGTGGTTGACACTGTTCAAATCTCTCTAGTGAAATCAAAGGCAACAGCTTGGCCTTCCCATCCAACAAATAATTTAGTTCAGACCACATCTCCTCTCGAGAACGCTCAGGTATCACCGGTGTAGAATGTTTCTACTTTAAAGGTAGCTTCGCCATATGCTGAGAAATAGGTGACAACACATCAAGATTCTGTCAGTGATGAAACTACTTCTGTGGAATGCCGTGAAGATAAGCAAACTATGTCTTGGGCTGACAGGTTTGGCTTGAGTGATGATGAGGACGAAACAACCAATACAAGGAACATCAGGTCGAGAACAATCTATGCATGGATCTTGATCTTGTGTTAAATAATCATATTTGTGATGCGATTGAGGATGATATTATTCCATGGCATCCGGTGAAGTTTTGAAAGAAGAAAATTTTCTCTTTGACAAGTAGGCGATCTCAACTCTCGCACAAGCAATGGGACATTTAAACTCCTTAAAGATTATTTTTTTTTTTTTGTCATTCTTTAATTTTTTTTCCTTTTATTCTTTTTTTTACATTTTTTCTTTTATTTTTAATAAAATTTGAGCCATGGGCCTTAACTTCATTAAAAAAAACCACAAGAAAAACTACATAGAGCCATTGTACCGCATGGTTGAATTTAATGATAATGATAGTATCAGGATATCAACCTTCAACTTATAGACTAAAATAGAAATCAGGCTGGAAAAACTTTTTTGATTAATGTATATTTAGCATTATTATCTCCCACACGATATATAATTATTCATGAATTTGTTATTTTACTAGAAAATGACATCTACCCAATTTTTTAAATTTTGTTTTACTTCTTTAAATTACATGTTCAATATGTTAAGTCCAAACTAATTTGGAGGCTAATTAATTCAACTAATTTGGAGGCTAATTAATTCAACTAATTTGGAGGCTAATTAATTGCCAACAAATAAGGTAGGAAGATGGTAGTTAATAATTGGCATATTAATTGCCAATTGGAAAGTTGATGCAACTTTTTTTGCCTATAAATAGGCATTTCCCATAATCCAAATTTATCAAGCAAAATTTGAGAGTTTCCTTTTGTAGAGAGTATATTTCCTACAAAAGAGCTTAAGAGAAGTTAGGGAGTAAGTTGAGTACTTTGGAAAATACTACACTATTGGGTGTAAGGGTTAATTTGAGTATTCCAATTTTTCTCCTAAAATCATTTTATACCTCAAGATTGGGTATACTTGACAGAGCCTATTGTATTCCCATTATTTATTAGTGGAGTTGTTTTGGTGCCCCGTGGTTTTTCCCTTTAAAGGGTTTCCACGTAAATCTTTGTGTCTCTTTTATTGCTCTATTTATTTTTATACTCGTTGTTGCTACATCTATTTTAGTTAATACATATCACCTTGCTGTTGAATTGATATACGGGACCCAAAAAGTGGTATCAGAGCTGTTGGTTCCATAAAGGTGGTTGTGTTAATTAAAATGGAAGGTTCTTCAACATCCATGATCAAATTGAACGGTTCGAACTGGTCAATTTGAAAGCTCATGATGGAGGATATATTGTACTACAAAGATATGCATGAATCAATCGAAGGAGACACCGCAAAGTCGAAAGACATGAAAGATCTAAATTGGAGTAAGTTGAATAGAAAGGCCATCGGTACCATTCGCCAGTGGCTAGATTTCAACGTGTTCGGCCATGTCTCAAAGGAAACGTCTGCCCATAAACTATGGAAGAAGCTACAAGATCTTTATGATCATAAAACTACTGGAAACAAGTCGTTCCTAATAAGGAAACTTGTCAGCATGAAATATAAGGAGGGAACTACTATTACCGAATTTCTAAATGAATTTCAAAGTGTAATTAATCAGTTATCTTTTATGAAAATCACACTTGAAGATGAGGTACAATCCTTATTGTTGCTCAATTCTCTACCAGAGAGTTGGGAAACCTTGGTGGTATCTGTGACCAATTTTGCTCCTGATGGAAAAGATTCCTTGAACCATGCTGTTACCACTCTGCTTAATGAGGAAACAAGGAGGAAAGTTTTAATTACGGAAAGCAGTCAAAGTTTTAATTACTGAAAGTAGTCAAGCTCTTATCATAGAACATAGAGGCTGAAGTAAAATTAGAGGTCCCAATAATCCTGACAAATCCAAAGGAGGAGACAAGTTCAGAGGCAGATCTAAGTCCAGGGGTAGAGTCAAATGCTACCACTATGGACTAGAAGGCCATCTGAAGAGGAACTGTTGAAAGCTGAAGAGAGAACAGAAGGATGACAATAACTAGGAGGAAGACAAGTATACCACTGCAGCAACTGAGGAGATTATTATTCTTTCCTTCAGTCATGAAGAACAATGTCTTCAAGTCTCAAGTCAAGATGATATGGAATGGGTGATTGACACTGCAGTATCTTATCACGCCACTTCCAACAAGGAGTTCTTCACCATATATAGAGCAGGAAATTTTGGTGTGGTGAAGATGGGCAATAATGGTCATTCCAAAATCATTAGAATTGTTGACATTCTTATTAAGATAAACACTGGCTGCACACTCGTCCTCAAAGAAGTTAGAAATGTTCCTGATTTGAGGCTCAACTTAATATCTTGTCGTGTCCTAGATCGTGAAGGCTTTGAGAATTTCTTCAAGAGTAGGAAATGGAAGTTTACCAGGAATTCCTTGGTGATTGCAAAAGGTGCCATGTGTTGTACACTGTACAAAATAAATACAGTCATTTATAAAGATGGATTGCATGCTATTGAAGAAGATTCTTCACCAGATTTATGGCATAGAAGATTGGCACACATCAATGAGAAAGGGTTGCAGATTCTAGCAAACAAGGTGCTTGTACCTTCTGTTAATGGTACACCACTATCTCCATGTGATTACTGCCTATTCGGCAAGAAACATAGAGTGCCATTCAATAAGTCATCAAGAGAAATTCAAGTGTTCTTGACTTGGTGCACTCAGATCTATGTGGCCCCTTTGAATATGAGACCTTGGGAGGTAACAAGTATTTTGTTACTTTCATCGACGATGCATCACAAAAGCTGTGGATGTATTTCCTAAGAATAAAAGATCAGGTATTCCAGTCATTCTAAAAATTTCATGTTATGATGGAAAGAGAGAGAAACAAGAAAGTAAAATGTCTTTGATCCGATAATGAAGGTGAATACACATCACACGAATTTGAGAGCTTTGTTCTAGAGATAGAATTCGACATGAAAAGACTATACCTGGAACCCCACAACATAATGGTGTAGTAGAAATGATGAATCGCACTATTATGGAGGAGGTTAGATGTATGCTCAAAATGGCTAACTTGCCAAATTCAATTTAGGGAGAAGCAACATGCACAGCCTGCTATCTCATTAATAGGCCACTATCTGCTGCTCTAGATTTTGATATTCTAAAAAGAGTATGGACTGGAAAAGATGTTCAGTACTCTTATCTGAAGGTGTTTGGTTGTAAGGCAATTGCACATGTGCCTAAGGAGCAACGGTCAAAGCTTGATGATAAATCAAGTCCATATATCTTCCTTGGATATGGAGATGAAGAGTTCGGGTACAAACTGTGGGACCTAGAGAAGAAGAAGACCATTAGAAGCAGAGATGTAGTCTTTCGAGAAAATGAGACTATAGAAAGCTTGAAGAAGAATGGCAAGTCAAGACTTGTGGATGATGTCATTCCCAGCCATGTTCCTTCATCACCTAATAGTACCATTGGTGGAGATGAGGAACAAGTTCAGAATAATGATGAAATTCCAGAGCTAATGGAGGATCATGAGCAAGAAGATGTTAATGAGCAGGGGGAGCAACCCACCCACCAAGCTGAGGCTGAACAACAGCTTAGAAGATCCACCAGGGATCGCTAACCAACATCAAAGTATCCTAATTCTGAGTATATTCTCCTTACTAATGAGGGGGAGCGAGAGAATTTTCAGAAAGTTCTAACTTATGTAGATAAAGAATTTTGCCAGGAGGCAATGCAAGATGAGATGAATTCCTTGCAGAAAAATAACACATATGAGTTAGTTGAACTTCCTAGAGGAAGAAAAGCCTTGAAGAACAAATGGGTTTTCAAGCTCAAAAGTGATGGCAATGGAAAGCTAGTGAAGTATAAAGCTCATCTAGTAGTAAAAGGATTCCAACAACAGAAAGGAATTAATTTTGATGAAATCTTTTCTCCGGTGGTTAAAATGACTTCTATCTGAGCAGTTCTAAGCTTGGTAGCAAGTTTGAATCTTGAGCTTGAGCAGTTAGATGTGAAAACTGCCTTCCTTCATGGCGACCTAGAGGAAGAAATCTACATGGTGCAACCAGAAGGCTTCAAATTAAAAGGAAAAGAGCACATGGTTTGTAAGCTGCAAAAGAGTCTATATGGGTTGAAAAAAGCACCCATGCAGTGGTATAAGAAGTTTGACTCTTTCATGAGTATTCATGGCTACAAGAAGACTCAGGCGGATCCATGTGTTTACTTCAAGAGATTCTCTGGTAACAACTTTATCATATTGTTGTTATATGTTGATGATATGTTGATCGTGGGACAAGATGTTTCTTCAATTCATAAATTGAAAGAATAGTTAGCAAAGTCCTTTGACATGAAGGACTTGGGTCAAGCACATCAGATTTTAGGCATGAGGATTGTTCATGATCGAAGCAACAAGAGGTTGTGGCTGTCACAAGAAAAATATGTTGAACGTGTGCTACAACATTTTAACATGTTGAATGCTAAACTAGTTAGCGTTCCTCTTGCCGGACATCTAAAGCTGAGTAAGGAATCTTGTCCTATAACCAAAGAAGAGAAGGAAGACATGAGAAAGATTCCATATTCCTCTGCAGTGGGAGTCTGATGTATGCGATGGTTTGCATAAGGCCAGACGTCGCACATGCTGTTGGAGTTGTAAGCAAATTCTTAGATAATCCAGGAAGACAACACTGGGGAGCAGTAAAATGGATTCTCAGATATTTGAACGGAAGTTCAAAGAAGTGCTTATGTTATGGTGGATCTAAACCAATCCTAGAAGGCTTTGTTGATGCTGACATGGTAGGAGATCTCGATCATAGAAAGTCAACTTCGGGATACGTATTTACATTTTCTGGGGGAGCAATTTCTTGGCAATCTAAATTATAGAAACGTGTTGCACTTTCTACGACCGAAGCAGAGTACATTTCAGCTATTGAAGCAAGAAAAGAGATGATTTGGTTAAAGAGATTCTTTGAAGAGTAGGGTCAAAAATAAGTTGACTGTATAGTATATTGTGACAGTCAAAGTGTTATAGACTTGAGCAAGAATACTATGTATCATTCTCGAACAAAGCACATTGATATCCACTATCACTGGATACGCGAGCAACTGGAAAAGGGGATTTTTCAGCTTGAGAAAATTCCAACAGAAGAGAACCCCTAAGATATGTTGACAAAAGTTATTCCTCGAGATAAGTTTGAGTTGTGCAATGAGCTGATCGGCATGAGCTCCAAGTAAGAGCTTATTTCATACCCCATTAGTTTGGAGGGGGATAATTGTTAAGTCCAAACCAATTTGGAGGCTAATTAATTCAACCAATTTAGAGGCTAATTAATTGCCAACAAATAAGGTGGGAAGATGGTAGTTAGTAATTGGCATATTAATTGCCAATTGAAAAGTTGATATAACTTTTTTTGCCTATAAATAGGCATTTCCCATAATCCAACTTTATCAAGCAAAATTTGAGAGTTTTCTTTTGTAGAGAGTATATTTCCTACAAAAGAGCTTAAGAGAGTTAGGGGAGTAAATTGAGTACTTTGGGAAATACTACACTATTAGGTATAAGAGTAAATTTGAGTGTTCCAATTTTTCTCATAAAATTATTTTATACCTCAAGATTGGGTATACTTGAGAGAGCTTATTGTATTTCCATTATTTATTAGTAGAGTTGTTTTGATGCCTCGTGGTTTTTCCCTTTAAAGGATTTTCCATGTAAATCTTTGTGTCTCTTTTAATGCTCTATTTATTTTTATACTCATTATTGCTACATCTATTTTAATTAATACATATCACCTTACTGCCGAATTGATATACGGGACCCAACATAATACTCATATGGATAGCCTAACTTGAATATTTTTGGTTATACATTTCACATGGAAAATATTTAACACCGTCAGTACTGAATTTTCGTTCTTCCTTTTTAACATAAACAGACAAGAAAATAAACAAGGATTCAAATTTTCTTGTGTGTACAAATCGGACCAATTTATCTATCTATTGCTATAAGTCCTAAATTACTTATTTACCTCTATAATAATAATATTATTAATAATAACACAAATAAATAATAATAATTATTATTGTTATAATAAAAAAAAAAGTGAGGACATACATACGGCAATTATGAAAATTATTATTATAATAATAAAAGTAAGGATATAAATATATATATATATATATATATATATATATATATATATATATATATATATAAATAAGGAAAGAAGTTCTAAATTACTTCTTTATCCCTATACCTTTTAAAAGAATTATTAACATTAATCTTTCTCTTCTTCTAAATTCCTTGACGGTATTTTTAATTTTATTTCATATGTAACTTCTAATTAGTACGTTGTATTATTTGCATTGTAGTTCATATATATATTAACTTTGAATTTTAGACAAGAAATGAAACTCTGACACCGTTAATATTGATAGATGAAGATAATGCACAACTTTCGAGTAATCAAGCAAAATGGATAGGGATTGAGAATGAGAAGAATAATTGATATGTATCTCTTTTTAAAGGAAAGATTAGTATTTGTTGAGATATTGTCAAACTTGGCAGAACTATTATTTAGTGCTATGTATTTTGTATTATTGGATTGTTTCATTTTAAACATGTGTTATTTCTTTATATTTTCATACCTTTCCATTTTTCTGGTAAATTTGCAATTCTTATATTATTTTCTCCAAAGTTGAAAAAAGACATTACTGATTGATTGATTATAAGCCTATTTTGAATTTTATAATAGTATAGATAATACTTGAATATTTTTAATTATTTGATCAAGTGAAATAATAGAAATATTTCATTATTATCACAATAAATATTTAATAAAATCGCAACAAATTAAATTTTAAGAAATATATTTAGGAATTGATGTGACTCTTTTTCCTCATCAAATATTTGACAAGGAATCACAGGATAACTGTATAAAAGTATAAATTAAAATCATATTTCAGAATAAACATTCAATTTTATAATAGTACTTGCTCCTTCTTCTCGATAATAGTGGAATATTTTTAATTATTTGATCAAGTGAAATTAAATATTCCATTATTATCACAATAAATATTTAATAAAATCAAAACAAATTAAATTTTTAAAAATAGATTTACGAATTAATGTGACTTTTTTTTCTTATCAAATGTTTGACATGTAATCACAAGATAACTGTAGAAAATTTTAAATTATAATCCTATTTAATAAAAAAATTAAATTTTATAATAGTACTTACTCCTATAATGTAATGTTTTAAATTATTTAGTCAACTAATGTATCTCCTAAATCTATTTATTTAAAATTTGATTTGTTATTAATTTTATTTAATTATGTTGGTTATAAATATTCCATTATTACCATAATAAATATTTAATAAAATTGCAAAAAAATTAAATTTACAAAAATAGATTTAGAAATTAATGCAAATCTTTTTTTCATTAAATATTTGACATGGAATCGCAAGATAACTACAGAAAATTTTAAATTATAATCCTATTTAAGAAAAAATTTGAACTTTATAATAATACTTACTCCTTATAGAATATTTTTAATTATTTGATCAACTAATATATCTCCTAAATATGTTTTAAAAATTTAATTTGTTGTTCTTGATTTTATTTAATTTTATTCTATTGATTATAATCTTATTTAAGAATTAATGTGACTCTTTTTTCCTCATTAAATATTCGACAGAGAATCACAAGATAACTGCATAAAAGTAAAATTAAATCCTATTTCAAAATAAAAATTGAATTTTATAATAGTATTTACTCCTTATGTATAACGAATGGGATATTTTTAATTATTTAATCAAGTGAAATAAATAAAAATATTTCATTGTTATCACAATAAATATTTAATAAAATCACAACAAACTAAATTTATAAAAATTAATTTATGAATTAATGTGACTCTTTTCTTCTCAACAAATATTTGACATGGAATCACAAGATATCTGTATAAAATTTTAAATTATAATACTATTTAATAAAAAAAATTGAATTTTATAATAGTAGTTACTCCAATGATGTAATATCTTAAATTATTTGATCAACTAATATATCTCCTAAATCTATTTATTTAAAATTTAATGTGTTGTTCTTGATTTTATTATCGTACTTACTCCTTATTTAAAAATCAGTGTAACTCTTTTTTCCTCATCAAATATTGACAAAAAAGTATAAATTATAATCCTATTTAAGAAAAGATTTGAATTTTATAGCAGTACATACTCTTTCTTATAAACAATCCAACAATACAAAATACATAATACACAAAATAAACTTATCACTAATATACTTATTACAAGTGCCCTATCCGTGCATCGCTCGGGCACAGTATATATACAAGCATTAAAGTCCTTCACATCCGTCATATTTTTTGGCAATATATTTGTACATATCCATTATTAAAAATTATATTAACAGTGCTGCCTATAGCTAGCCAATAGTAAATGGTACGTACACTAATTAATTCTATACAAATTCTATATATATATATATATATATATATATATATATATATATATATATATATATATTATAAAAGGCTTGGTAAATTTGCTAATTGGACTTCCGTTGAAAATTAAATTATGAAACTAATTAAATTTGATTCACTAACAAAAAGAAAGGATTAGATATGCATTAATTAGCTTTAATCAACTTTTAAGTACACTGCTAAGTAGAATTTCCATTATAACAACCAACATGATTAGAAATGTGGGCCTGCAACCTTAAATACAAAAGTGATCTTACCATACAGATATGACTACCGCATTTGGAAAATATTCCATAGATTTTTCTCTCTGTGCTTCAAAAGATAACATTGCAAAATTGTTTATGGACTTACATCAACCATCATATAATTCATCAAATTATTTCATTTCTTTTTATAGGTCATGAATATTGAATGAATAGCTCAAACTTGTCTACTGCATTTCCTCATATATGCTGGAAAATTGTAACTAGTTAAGACGAGTCGTCTAGATAACATTTTACCGATTTTGAATCAATTAATAGGAGATATATTAAAAAAGGGAGCTTGTTGAATTTGAAGAGCATAAGTTAGCAAGACCTATTTTAAGAAGGAAAAATTCAATTCATATATATAAACATCAAACCGCTGATTTCTCGTCCTACTGTTCGGCTTTAGGACCGCAGAAAGCAGGATGCAGGAAAAACTATATGTCAAAAATCTATCAGCAAGCAATTATTTTTCTTGCATCCACCAATTTCTATTAGAGATTTAATTCAGGAAAAAATTAACTCAGATCACACTCTTCAATATTTTTTTTTCCAATCTTAATTTCACACAAATGGTACTAAATTGAAAATATGAAAGTACAGTTTCTTGATCAATCCTCTAATGGAGAAAATTACAGCAAAAAAACCCAAATCCAAAAGAAAAATAATCACAAGTACCAAACACAAATATCAACCATGAAATTTAATATAGAAAGCCATATATCTAGGTAGCATAGAAACACATTAAACGCCAAATATAATGTGATTTTTAGGTTCCGTGCTACCTAGAATATAAATTGAAATAAGTTAGTGGGAATTTGAAGAATTAGGAGAAGAACAATCACAAGCAAGCTCAGTCTCAAATTCCCTTCTGTGGAAATTTCTATGGCAGCCACAGGCAGCACAAGTAAGTGCAGCAATTGAGCCTTCTTCGCCATTACTAGCCATGAATTCTCTGCAACCATCAACAGCATAGCCTCCAACATTAGCCGCATGATTCTTTTCGCACTCTCCATATCTAACACTTGTGACGGTGATTGATGAAGCTGTTGAATTTCTTGGTGTTTCTTCTCTTCTTACCACCACTTGCCTCTTCCTCATCTTAAATTATTAAAATTATAGGAGCTAGAGAGAAGAAAGGGTTGAGAAAAGTGAAGTTAGGTTCTAAATTTTTAATTGCAAGCCCTAACCCTAGTGGGGGGTTCTATTTATAGCATGTCAAGCTCAATTATTATATTATATTATTCTTACAACTCAGGAAATTTTGGGAGACTCGCCCACCACAGTTAGATGTGTGATCCGAATCGAATTTAGATGTGATTTATAAATAACGGAAAAAATAATTATGTTGGTAAATATAAATATAATTGTTGTTTAAAAAAATTATAATATGCACTTTCTAGTTTCTACCACCCTATTTTACTCTTTTTATGTTTCTATTTTCTTATTACAATCATTTTGGGCTATAATAATTTGCTCCATGTAGTATTCGCTTAATTAAGAACTTTCTTTTTTTCAAGATGCTTATCCGTTTATGGAATTAGAAGAAAAATTTGATAATAATGAGATTGTTTATTAAAAAAAATTATATTGGACCTAATACATCCGGACCACATCAACTTGACCTTAAATGCCTATTTGCCTATGAACTTTCATTTGTTCCAAATAGCCCCCTAAGATGCCACGTGTCATCTTCTGTTAAAGAGATAAAAATCATATAAATGACATATTTGAAAAGCCACACCAATTATATAGAAGCTGACACGTGACATTCAAATGGGTACATTTTTTCCAAGTTCAATAGGGTAATTGGAACTTTTGAAAGTTTAAGGGTAAATAAGCGTTTAAAGCCAAGTTCAGTGGGTATCATGTATTAGTAATTAGTTTTAAAACATTGTTACTGAGGTGAAATTGTGTGGTGGCAAATGAGAATTTTAATTACAAATTTCATATTTTAATTAATTTTAAAACATTGTAATGGAATAAAAATTCTCTCAATTTGTAATAGTAATACATTTGTATAGCTAGATTAATATGTACCTTTGATTAACTATAAATCTCAATCCTCGATCACAACTTTACTACAAACTTACCTCTAGAGAATCCTAATCAGTATGTAATTTGTCCATTGCTAAAAGTTCTTTTGTTACTTATAGGACTCATATGAAATGATAGAAATAACCTGATTAAATAATAGTTTAAATGATATTTTTGTTATATTTGACGAAAAAATTATAAGAAAAAAAGAGTGAAATTCTGACACATATGTAAAAAATCACTTTAATCAAGTATAAATATGTGTACTGTGTATTATTTCTCATTTATCTTAACCATGCTTTTCTACCATGAACTGCCAACTGCCTTAATAACTCATTAATTGATACATTATACAGAAAAATTCTTTCATTCCGAAAAGCAAAGACAATTATTTTGGAAGTGTAATGGAAAATTAGCCAAAAATGATGAGAAAGCTTTACTTTTGAAACCAGATTGTGATTGGCTTAAAATGGAATAACCAGCTAAGCTCTTTTTAAACGTATTATATGTATGTATTTATGAAGCTACTTACTTTTCACCTGATTAAATAGAGATTACTTTTTAAAACATAATTCTTATTATTTGTGGCCTATAATTAAATTTATACTGATTGGTGCTAATGCTAAAAAGGAAGTTTCGTGGGGAGAATTGCACTAATTGCTAAAAATATGACTATCTTGACCTAATTACATGCCATTGCCAAACTCATACCAAATACCTTCATTTTCTATAGTTTTGATTAATTCTTATTTTGTTTTGGTAAAATCTTATGTTTTGTGAATTTTTTTTATTTACAACTGTCTATTCATTTTTATAAATAAAAAAGTTTAGGTAAGGTATGTTTCCTCAATCCCCAAGGTCAAGATAACCACATTCAGAATTTGGGTTTACGATTAAAATTTCAGATTAAATAAAAATAAAGTTTAAATTTTGATGAAGTGGTTTTGTTTTTTTATTAAAAAAGTTACAAGTTCATTTCAATAAAGTATATAGCTAGTTTAACCACATATGTCTTTCATACGAAACAAATGGAGCTAATATTTTTTAGTAACAGTATAAAAATTAATCTATAGAATGTTAGAGTGAGAAACTCTAACTGGAGCTCTAATTCAATTGCTTTGAAGATACCTTAAAAAAAGAAAAGTGTTACAACATAACTATTTTATTCAACAATTAATGCCCGATATTCAACAATGCCCCGTGCGTCTAGAACAATCTAAAGTGTTTAACAAATATCAACAAATGCCCCAAAAATACATACGAGGCTTTAATAATGGGTAAAATAATGTCAAGAGATACTTCAGAAACAAGCATTTTTAGTGTTATTTTAAGAAATAATTTTGAAATGAAGATAAAATTATTGGCATATAAACATTTAGCTAGATGGATTTTTTTGGGGATTTTCCTTTTCTAATTGTGATGAAAAAAGAAATTAATTAAAGTAGTAGTTTATAATTTTCTGTAATAAAAACTAATGACATAACTAGTAGTCATATATAGAAAATTTGATTAGACATTAACACTCATCATATTACGTACTTTGGCAAAAGAAAAGAAGAAGGATTATTGAAAATGTAAGAAATTTTGTGAATTTTAAGGATATAGCAGCTGTCATATTGATATTGTTGTCCAAAACAAATACTATTACACCAACTCACGTGTTTTCCATGTGCTTTACACTCTTGGCCAAACTTTGTTTATACATATACACGTATACACACTTAATTTAACAATTGAATGATTATTAGTGTAGTACCGTGCGATGTACAGATAGGTCATTCGTAATAAGTATATTAATGATAAGTAAGGTTAAACTTTAAAAAATCTATTTCATAGTACATATTTCATTTCATTAAAGTAGGCATTGACTGTATTATTCGACATGTCAAGTAGCGATATTATACATCTATTCCTATAAAACCAGAATAACGCACAAACGTTCAAAATTAATATATAGTTAAATTATAAGTGAAGTTGAAATGAATCAACAAAAAATTAATATATAGTTAAATTAAAAGTGTAATTATATTTATATAATTTTTTGTTGATTCATTTCAACTTCCAAGTATGTAAAATAGATATTTTGTATTCGGTTGAAAAAAGACTAATCTGTATGAATCCATAATGACTAATATTAAAGTATAAACTTAAATATCGACAGCTTCCATGCTTATCAAACTCGTGTAGTCTTTCATTTTTATTATATGTGCTTTGATACAAATGTTTATATTGACTGCAAAAATTGATCATAATTTATAAGTGTATAACAATAATTATAATTGATCATAATTAATTATTTTCTTATAAAAAGTAGTTATTGCTATTAATCATTATCATTTTTCTAAATCAAACCTATTCGGAAAATATATTAAAATCAATTTCCTAAAATTCCGATTGAAGAAGCATTAATTTAATATTGATTTAAATTTATGAAAAAATATTTAGTTTAATAATTATTGTAGACGACAGTAAAATCTGCTCATATATAGTGTAAAATCAATTAAAGTAAAGAAAGCTCTTATATGTCAACAAATAATTGAAAAAGTTAGTAATAACATATCAAATATTCACATTCGTAAAAAAAATAAGAATCAACTTGTAAAAAAAATTTCAAACAATTGGACAATATAAACAATAAATTAAAATTTAAAAATTATGACTCTATTAATCATAATCCGATTTAAGAATTAATGTGACTCTTTTTTTCTCATCAAATATTTTTTATTATTATTGTTTTTATTATTATATTAATTTTATTTCAGTTTTATATTTTAGTATTGTTATGATTATTATGAATATAACTAAAATATAATTTTTATTATTTTATAAATAGATTTGTTATTTTAATTTTATTCATTAAAAATAATAAATAGAAAGCTCTTATATGTCAACAAATAATTAAAAAAGTTAGTAATAACATATCAGATATTCACATTGGTAAGAAAAAATAAGAATCAACGTGTAAAAAAATTCAAATAATTGGACAATATGAACAATAAATTAAAATTTAAAAAATATGACTCTATTGATTATAATCTTATTTAAGAATTAGTGTGACTCTTTTTTTCTCATCAAATATTTTTTTGTTATTATTGTTGTTAATATTATTATTATATTAATTTTATTTCAGTTTTATATTTTGGTATTGTTATGATTATTATGAATATAACTGAAATATAATTTTTATTTTTTATATATATAGATTTGTTGTTTTAATTTTATTCATTAAAAAATAATTAATAATGTATTTATTATTAATAATGTTTGTAGTAAGTTTCATCATTTATTATTCATGGTAAGTAATATTAATTAGTAATCTATATATGTAAAAGGTACAAGGATAAATTTTTTTAAAATTTATAAGGGTAAAAGAGTCTTTTAGGACTTCAGTTATATCATTTATTATTCATGATAAATAATATTAATTAGTAATTTATATATGTAAAAGGTGTAAAGGTAAAAGAGTCTTTTAAGACTTTATTGCTTGTAAATATACATTATGAATTTATAATAAAGGATAAAGTAATTGTAAATGAATAACCATATACTACATTGACATATATAATCATGCCAATACATTATAGCTTATATAACAAATATAAACTGTAAGGATTTTGCATTAATTTACAATTAAGTATTGGTTTATAGGGTAAACTTAAAAAATATATCATGTGGTTTGGTCATTTTATAAAAAAGTGCTTGTGGAATTTTTTTTCCAAAATGGAGGATTTCAAAATTTTAAAACCACATTTTGAAGGGTAATCTTGTCCATTTTAAAGTGAAATTTTTTAGCTTAATTAATGAAATATAATACACCTTTGTGATAAATTTTAGAATTTTTTGAGAAGTATTAATATTTTTTAAAATTAAAATTTAATTATAATTTAAAAAAATCAAAATAAAATAAAAAAAATTTTAATCTTACACAAATCTTAATATATAATTCTTAAATAATATAGTTAAAATATAGGAATGTTGAATTTATTGAAATAACTGGTGTAGCACTGTAATTATTAAACCACATGTACCCTTTTGAAATCTTTTAAACCACATGCATCCTTTTAAAAAAATAATTTACAAGCATCTTTTTATAAAATGATCAAACCACATGACATGTTTTTTAAATTTACCCTACTTTATATGATATTGATAATTTTGTTTGATTAATTGATAGATGAGTTTTGACTCATGATATTGGAATATTCAACCATAAAATTACATGGAATAGTCAACTATAATTGGAGAAAAGTTGAGTCGGATTGGTTGGAAACTGACTATATGCAAGAAAATTATAACAATAATAAATAAGGTAGAGAGAGAATTTGAGAGAAACTTTTATTTCTTATATCTGATGTATATTTCAAATGAGGAAATTGAATTCCTATTTATAAAGAACTCCAATGGTAAAAACGGTAAATAAGTAAGAAACATATTAAATCAAATATTAATAACAGGTAGAAAAGTGGAAAACATATTATATCAAATATTAATAAGTGGAGCCCACATCAATCATATAATAGCCGCCTGCATAGTAACAGGCGGTTGATACATCAATTATTTAACACTCCCCCTTTGATGTATCATCTGCCGCGAATGAGACTTTGCCTCGTTAAAAACCTTTCTAAGGAAAAACCTGTGGGATAAAAACCTCAGTTAAAGGAAAAAAGAGTACAGTGTTTACTCCCCCTGTAAGCGAGTTAACTGGAGATCCTTAAGTCGACGCATTCCAATGCTATAAATCAATTTCTTGAAAGTTGATGAAGGTAAAGCCTTGGTAAATAAATCTGCTAAATTGTTACAAGAGCGGATTTGTTGAATACTGATTTCACCATTCTTTCCTAGATCATGAGTGAAGAAAAATTTTGGTGAAATATACTTTATTCTGTCTCCTTTAATAAAGTCTTCCTTCAATTGAGCAATACAAGCAGCATTATCTTCATATATTATTATCGGATCTTCCTTGATCGTAGCTTTTCGACATGCTTCTTGAATATGTTTGATTAGTGATCTCAACCACACACATTCACGACTTGCCCTGTGAATCGCTATTTCCGCATGATTTGAGGAAGTAGCTGTAACTGTTTGTTTTGTCAATCGTCAAGATATAGTTGTACCTCCATATGTGAATAAATAGCCCGTCAAAGATCGAGCTTTGTGTGGGTCGGATAAATAACCCGCATCCGCATTTCCAACTAATTTAAGCTTAGACTCATATGAATAAAATAAGCCTAAATCAGTAGTTCCTTGAAGGTAGTGCATTATATGCTTAATTCCATTCCAATGTCGTCTTGTAGGTGCAGCATTGTATCTTGATAATTAGATAACAGAGAATGCAATGTCCGGTATAGTGTTATTAGCAAGATACATCAAAGCACCTATTGTGCTTAGATATGGTACTTCATGACCGAGAACTTTTTCATTATTTTCTCTAGGACGAAAAATCCTTTTTCACATCAAGTGATCGTACAACCATTGGATTACTCAATGGATGTGCTTTGTCCATATTAAATCGTTTCAGGATCTTTTCTGTGGAGTTTGATTGATGCACTAAAATTCCTTTTTCAAAGTGCTCAATTTGCAAATCAAGACACAATTTTGTCTTTCCAAGATCTTTCATCTCAAATTCTTTCTTTAAAGAATCAACTACTTTTGAAATCTCTTCTGGAGTTTCAATAATATTTAAATCATCAACATAATTGAGATGATAATAAAATTAGATCCTAGTTAACACATGGACAAATAGGATCATTTTTATATCATTCTTTCAATAAATATTCACTGAGACGGTTATACCACATGCACCTAGATTATTTTAATCCATATAAGGATCTTTGTAACTTTATCGAGTAAAGTTCTCGTTTGCCATATTTTTCTGGCAGCTTTAATCCTTCAGGGATTTTCATATAAATATCATTATCAAGCGAACCATAAAGGTAAGCTGTGATAACATCCATCAAGTGAATTTGTAAATTTTCTTGCACTGCAAAACTAATAAGATATCTAAAAGTTATTGCATCCACCACTGGAGAATATGTCTCCTCATAGCCTATCCCAGGTCTTTGGGAAAAACCTTGTGCAACTAATCTGCCTTTATATCTTATTATTTCATTTTTCTAATAAAAACCCATTTATTACCGACAGAATTTACGTCATGTGGTGTTCGAACTACTGGTCCAAATACTTTATATTTTTCAAGAGAATTCAGCTCTGCTTGAATTATTTCTTTCCATTGTTACTAATTATTTCTACTTTGGCATTCTCCAATAGATGTTGGCTCATGATCCACATTTTCATTTTCAATATTGATCGCAACATTATATGAAATAAATATGGTCTATAACTATTTCATTGCGATTCCATCTTCTTTCAGTATTGATATAATTTATTTGAATTTCTTCATTTTCAATAGCTTCAGGTATTTGCACTTCAGGTGCTTGCACTTCTTCCGAAAGTGTATTTATATTTATATCCTCAATGGGAATATCTTCATTATCAATAACTCTCCTCCTTTTAGAATTTTTATTCTTTGAACCAATAGGTTCGTCCACGCTTCAGGCGTGTTAGAGTATTATCCGTAGGTTGTTCTTCAGAAATCTCAATACGAATTGGCGCATTTACTGCTGGTATATGCGATTTCGTTACTCTTTTAGGATTAGCGAGTGCATCAGGCAATCGATTTGCTAAATATTGAAGATGGATTATTCTTTGAACTTCTAGTTCAGAATCATTTGATTTAGGATCCATATGAGAAAGTGATGAAGCATTCCATATTATTTTCTTTTCCAAAATTGGGCGCTTATTCTCTCCCCCTAATTTTGGGAAAGTGCTTTCATCAAAATGACAATCTGTAAATCGTGCAGTAAACATATCGCTGGTTAATGGCTCAAGATATTTAATTATTGAAGGGGATTCATAGCCAACATAAATTCCTAATCTCCTTTGAGGACCCATTTTAGTCCTTTGTGGTGGAGCAATAGGCACATATACCGCGCAACCAAAAACTCTAAGATGAAAAATACTAGGCTCATGGCTAGAAGCTAATTGTAATGGAGAATAATCATGATAACTTACTGGTCTTAAATGTATAAGAGATGCTGCATGTAATATTGCATAACCTTGAACTGTAGTAGGGAGATTTATTTGCAAAATTAACAGTCATGCAATTAATTGCAGACGCTTAATAAATAATTTTGTTAGACCATTTTGTGTATGAACATATGCTACAGGATGTTTAACTTTTATTCCAATCGACATACAATAATCATTAAATGTTTTGGATGTGAATTCCCCAACATTATCAAGACGAATTGATTTAATAGGATAATCAAGAAACTGTGCCCATAATCTTATAATTTGAGCAGGTAACCTTGCAAATGCCATATTTCGTGAAGATAATAAGCATACATGTGACCACCTAGTTGAAGCGTCAATTAGAACAATAAAATATCTAAATGGTCCACATGGTGGATGAATTGGTCCACATATATCACATTATATACGCTCTAAAAATGCTGGCGATTGTATTCCAACCTTACTTCTGGAAGGTTTTATTATTAATTTTTCTTGCGAACAAGCACCACAAAATAATTCATTATTTTGAAACAACTTTTGGTTCTTCAATGGATGCCCATGTGAATTTTCAATAATTTTTCTCATCATTATCGAACCAGGATAGCCCAGTCGATCATGCCAAATTTTATAAGTATCTGAATCTATAAACTTCTGGTTTATAGATAAATTGGCTTCAATCATATTAATATATGTGTAGTATGAGCCACATGAAAGCGTATAAAATTTTTCAAGTATACAGTTCTTACTTGAAATTATTTTTGTAACATAAACACATTCTTTATTGTCTTCCCTCACAATTTCAATATGATATCCATTTCTACGAATATCTTTAAAATTTAATATATTTCTGTGAGAATTCGGGGAATAATGCATTATTTATAATAAGTTTTGTTCCCCTTTGTAATACAATTCTAGCTCTTCCGGAGCCTTCAGCCATTTTTATTTGTCTCGATATTGTGGTAACAACAGTTTCACCCCTTTTAAGAGTATTAAAATATCTTGTCTCTTTGAGAATAGTATGGGTGGTGGTACTATCTACAATACATAAATTTGCTTCATTTTCTTTGAAGTCATATAATACCGGAAAAGAATTCATTTTCTTCATTGAAGAAATAAAAGATGCATTATTATTTATAAATAAATATTATAAAAAGTAAATTAATCAACAATAACAAAAGCAAACCAATAATAACAAAAAAATTATAATATATTAATTAAGCAAAATATATGAAGTAGTTATTCAAATTTTTTCTTTTCACTGGTGCTGTGTAACAGAAAATTATCCAACTCCATATTAGGGATATCAATAGGGTCATTAGTGCGGTTATTATCATCCAATATAAAATTGGTTTCTGGTTCCGCACATTTCTTGAGGGATGCTTGGTATAACTTCACTAAATATTTAGTGGTTCTACAAGTTCTTGACCAATGACCAGTCATACCGCATCTATGGCATTTATTTTCATCATCTTGACTATTATTTCTTTTATCAAATTTTTCAACTTGATTATTCCACTTCTAGTGGTTATTTGTATTTTTCCACTTCGGGGTGGAAATTATTATTATTATTACCATGTTTCCACTTCTGATGGAAATTGTTATTATTATATCCTCTACCACGCCCATTACCACGACCTCTACCTCGACCACGACCACGACCATTTCTGCGGCCGCGTCCATTAAAATTATTATGAATTATTGCATTCGCTTCTGGGAATGGATTTGTTCCGGTAGGTTGTAATTCATGGTTTTTCAATAGGAGTTGATTTCTCTGTTCTGGTAGGAGTAGAGCAGTAATTAGTTCACTATATTTCTTATAATCTTTTGCTCTATATTTTTCTTGTAATACCATATTATTCAAATGAAAAGTAGAATATGTCTTTTCTAGTAAATCCTCATCAGTTATTTCCTTTCCATATAATCTTAATGTGGATGTAATTTGAAAAAGTTTAGAATTGTATGCACTAACAGATTCAAAATCTTGAAGCCTTAAGTTTATCCATTCATACTGGGCATTTGGTAGATATATTTTCTTAAGGTGTTCAAACCTCTCCTTAATTGTCTCCAAAGATCTGCAGGATCTTTGACAGTCAAATATTCTGATTGAAGTGCTTCGTCAAAATGACGGCGGAGAAAAACTAGAGCTATTGCCTTATACTGTGGTGTAATGTTATTATTTTCAATAATAGTATTTTGAAGACTCATTGATTCTAAATGCATTTCTGCATCCAGCACCCAAGTAAGATAATTTTTTCCCGATACATCAAGAGGAGTAAAGTCCAAACTTTTGATATTAGACATATTAAGAATTATAGGTATAATATATATTTATAGAAAATAAAATAATTATGTCTTACTTTGGCTTTATTTGGTGATATCCTTGATTGATAGAACAAGCTCGTGCTGATAACATGTTAGAAATGCAAGGAAATTATAACAATAATAAAGAAGGCAGAGAGAGAATTTGAGAGAAACTTTTATTTCTTATATTTGAGGTATATTTCAAATGAAGAAATTGAATTCCTATTTATAGAGAAATCCAACGGTAAAAATAGTAAATAAGTAAGAAACATATTATATCAAATATTAATGACAGGTAGAAAAGTAAAAAACATATTATATCAAATATTAATATATAGAACCCACATCAATTATATAACAGTTGTCTGCATGATAATATACTGTTAATACATCAATTATTTAACAGGATTAATATTTACTCATTTTTTTCTTTTTTACAATATCCTAACCCATTTCTGTATACTATTGTTACACTAAAAGGTATGCCATTTGTGATATTATAATTATGTTTGTAAATTAATTATATCTTATGTATAATATGGAATACTAGTGGCATACTATGATACGACAATGGTAGGAATACTATTGTATAGTTATAGTTTAATATCGAAGATTTTTTGTATTTAAACTTTAAAGTAAGTACACTTGTATAATTTTTTTTTTTGTAAAAGTACCTTCTCTCCTTTTCTTGTTACGTAGAAGTGAATAAAGGGCCAAAAGTAGTCAATTATATATTTTCCCCCATAAATATTAGTACAAAGGAAGATTTGATAGTATGACAAATTCGATGAAGACTTTTTTTTTTTGCTCTTTGCCATTGTGATCGTTGTATTAAATTTCAAATCACTCAAAAAAAATCTAATATAATGAATGGTAAAATAATTTTTATCTTAAAAAAAATAAAATCAACATAGCATTCACCTTGATTGTATGATTATATATAGTTACAAAATATATAGGGTATCATATTTTATAGGCTAGTTTGATTAATCTTTTTTCAGCAGCATTTTTAAAAGCTTAATTTTTAAATTTTTTCTAGAAACAGTTGATTTTATTTTTAAAAAAATAAATTATAATTTCTAATTAATTAATATATTATTCCAAATCAAAATATAATTCTATTTTGCGAGAGAAACCTACTGTGGTAGAGCACCTTAAAAACACCTCAAACTGCCTAAAAAACATATATAAATCACAGCAAATGAGTTGCATAGTTAGTCTCAATAAAATAGCAATAATTAAGTATGCTTTGGCCCTGATGCTAATTGTTGTGCATGAATGTGTATAATACAAATGTTCAATATTAAGTAGCTAGCTAAGCTTAGACATTAATTAATTAATTAATTAGGCAATAGGGCCAAGTAGGTGATATTGATGGGTGACAAATATAGGCATGTGGGTCAACCATACAGCATTTGCTATTTATGGTCAATTGTAGCAATCCATCCACACTATTCCGCTTATTATAAATCAATTATTTTATTACCAAAAAATATATAATAATTATTTCAAAAAGAACTCTTTTCTTATTTATCTATCATTTTAATGTAATTTGTGATAACATGACTGTATTAAATATTTAAATAAGATAATAAATGTATAATATATCCCTAATATTTAATTTTTAAAAGATAACTGTTCTTTTTTGCTTGTATAATAATACAATAAATAAGGGCAAACAAAGAAAGAAATGTAAATAAATGTATTAAAAACTAAAATGACAAATACTTTAAAAATATTAAAAGCTGAAGAAAACAAATACTTAAAAAACGAAAGGAATGCATATTTCAATTATACTTTCATATATGAATACATGGAATGGAGGGACACAAAATCACAATTTTTATTAAATACCTTTACAGAATGTGCTGTAAAGCATTCAACACTGCCTAAAATTCAATACCCTCTCCCCTAAAAGAAATTCCTTATAATGTGGCCATGGTCATTTAAGATTAGAGTAATAATGTGGCATCAATTCTTGAACTTAAGGAAATATGTATGAAAAACAAATTTTTTTTAATTTATGAAATTATGCTTATATTATTGAACATAAAAAAATCTTCAACTCATTTTAAATGTAATTTAAACTCATAATCTCTAGAGTTATAGATACAGGTTCAATAACTAAATTATAACCTATAAAAAAGAAGTTAATCATTCACTTCTACTAAGTAGTAAAAAGCAAGCATTTGGACGCGATTCCATTTATTAATTATTATTTTAACTTTTAAAATTTTTTATTGACATTTTAAATTTGACAACGGTTCACTAATTTATCTCTTCAATTTAACATGGCGATTTGTATTTATTATACGTAGGATTGGCTATTAGAGAAAGTGTAGAGCGATCGTTTAGAACTTTAAGGGCCTTAAATTTAAGTTTAAGTACAAGTAAATTTCCTCATTGGAGGTACCTGGATCGAATTCCCTTGAATGCATTTTTAAATCAACTCTTTTTTCTCTTTACAAATGCAGTTTATTTATTTTCAATAATAAAAAATTATACTTAATTATATTTATTGACATTAAAAATGAGATTAACATTTAAAAATTTATTTATCAATGTAAAATTTTTATTTAAAAAAGGTTGATATAAAAAAAATAGTCATTGAAGCTAATACCGTTGTAAATTAATTATTATGATCAATGTTATCACAATATTTTTTTAATAGAAACATTATATTTTTAAAATTGTTATCTCTCAAGTCTTTCAAAGTAAAAATAATTAATAAAAATTTTAAGTACGTATCATTTTACTGTTTGTATGTAACATCTATCTTTTCACTAAGTTTTGTTTCGATTTCGTATTAGTTTAAACTTATATAAGGTAACTTTTTTTATCACGAGCAAGCAATTTTGATATTCAATTTTCTTTCATTCTTTTATTTATGATATTAAATACAAAAGTTAGTATCAATTTGATAAATAATTTTATTTCGAAAAGGAAAAAAATATTAGTATAATGTTTTCAAAACATATTTTAGCGTGGTTGTTTTTTTAAGTATGGTCCTCTATGGTTATTTCATGGTTCAAATAACCATGAAAATAGAATCAACAATTTGGTGGTTCACTATGGTTCTCTCTCAAATTATACTAAAAACTTTAGAAAACCATACAACCATACCATCTATCCAAATAAAAACTTTTAAGAAACTATATCGTACCATTAGGGGTGTTAACAATCCCAGTGGCTCGCAAACAGTTCGAGATTCGGCTTCCTCAAAGATCGGTCAGAGTTCGACTCGATAGAGCTCGACTCGAGTTCGGGATCGACTCGAGATATTAACAAGCCAAACCAAGCCTTCTAAGGTTTGGCTCGAAAGCTCTCAAACATGTTCGTATAATTTTGTAGTTAATAAATTAGTGAAAAATAAATTAATTATATATGATTGGTGAGAAATATGTTAAGGAAAAGATAAATGCCAAAAAGATATTTTTTCCTTAATAAAATAATTATTCATTTACGATAACTATTCATAAAATTGTGATTTAAAATAACCTGCTACTTCTTTGTAAGAGTGGTGATGAATATGAAATTGCATAGGATAGAACACAGAAAGAGACAAAATGAGAGATTACGGATAATGGTAAAAATATTATGATGTTAGTTTAAATTTTTTAAAATTATGTATTTCTTTAAGCGCGAATAAATTGCATTATTTTTTTGGAAATGTATTTTTCGATTTTTTTTGAAAAAGTGTAACAAAATGTCATGTTACTGATGCAATCATTTTTTTAACCAGTATTGAAACACTTAGCGGCAAAACTTTTATTTTGTGTTGCAATAGTGCATATATGTTAGGGCTCTTTTAGGCTCGCGAGCTCGGGAACTCGAGCCGAGCTTTTCACGAGCCCGAGCCGAGCTTCATTTTTCTAAGCTCGACGAGCGCCGAGCCGAGCCCGAGCAAATATGTTCACGAGCCGAGCCGAGCCCTGCACTATTCGGTCTCGGTTCGGCTCGTTAACACCCCTACATACCATACTGCACCATGCAATACCATACTTTAATAAACCATGAGTCAAACAAGGCCTTAAAGTTTCAATTAACCCCTTGAACTTGAAAAAAGTGTACAGGTTTCCCTCTTGAATGCCACATGTCAGCTTTTAGTTGATTTAATAAAGATGACATTTTTCTGATTTTTCTCTCTCTTCAACTAGAAGCTGATACGGTGTGTTGAGAAGGGGAAAACTAGTGCACTTTTACTAAATTTATAAAGATAAATATAATAAATGATAGTTCAGCAAGACATCTTGTGAAAATTGTCAAATTGAAGGGCTTTAAATGAATTTGGCCAAATTTAATCCATTATATGCGGGAAAAAATATATATTATACCGGGTCATAATTGTAAATATTCAATATATAAATCATCTAATATACGCTGCCTAATATATCAAGAATCGCTTAAATTTGTCTCTAAATACCTATTTTATTTTGAACTTTTAAAAGTTTCAAATAACGCCTTGAACTTGTAAAAAAGTTCCAAATAACCCCTTGAAATTGTAAAAAAGTTCCAAATAACCCCTTGAAATTGCATAAAGTGAACCAATTTGCCCCTCAATTCCACGTGTCGGCTTCTGATTGAAGAGGGGAAAATGATATCTTTAAAAAGTCAAACCAACCAAAATATGATATATGACATTTAGGGGGCAAAGGAGTTCACTTTTTGCAAGTTCATGAGATAATTTAGAACTTTTTTATAACTTCAAAGAGTTATTTGAAACTTTTAAAATTTTATGGGGTAAATAAGTGTTCAGAGACAAGTTCAGGGGGTCTTAATGTATTCAGCCTATATACACCGAACATCTTAAGCATAAATTTGCAATAAACTAATTTATTGCTTCATTTATATGGCAAACTCAAGTATATATAATGTGATCATAATAATTTGATTTTTTGAATAAAAAAACTTGCACGTTTTAATTCAATTTTAGAAAAAAAAAATCAATAAAGTGAATAAATAAACTAGAAAGAAATATAGGAAGTAAGTAAGGATGGAGAAATGTGGGGTTGAAAAAGAGAAATGGGTATGATTATGTTTTGAATGGTGAGGCCTTTTGCCACTCACCAACCCAACCCATTTACTGCTTAATTTCCACAATTAAAGAAAGATAATGATTTTGGCTTTAATTTGGATAATAGCATCTCTTAATCACACATTTAATCCTTTGTGTTCTTGGAGAAAACAATGTCACTGTTCTAGATCAACAATGATGCTAATAATAGAGATATGCTCATTTATATATGGAAATGTGGTGTATTGATTGATGCAACTTCACCTAAAGAACAACTTTCCTATCCCCACCCAAAATTTTTATTTAAAATAAAACCACATTTTGATTTTATGATGCGATGACATTTCAACTTTTTATTCAATTAGCAAAGCTTCTTTCAAATTTGTAATATTTGCATAAGTTTGGACCACCCAAACAATCTACTAATCAATATATTAATTAATTAATTGTTAAGTCTAAGAAAAAATAATTGCAGTAGAATAAAAGATACGCAGATTTTTATGTGGAAACTCCAAATAAATTAGGGAAAAATCACGGAACAAACTCCGAATAATTCTCCACTATAAAATAATAGTAGGTACACCAAGAGATTACAAAACAGTGGCAGACAAGTGTTTCCCAACACCTCACTATTTTCTCTCTTACCCAACTCTTAGGAACCCTTTTCCTAAGTCTCTCTACACATATTACATTTTTATCTATGTTTCTTCTCTCTTGCTCTGCTTTTAAAATGAGCAAAACCTTCTCTATTTATAGGAGATTTAAAACGCGTATAGTCGAATTGTGTATAGTAATTTTACTGTCTACTTTTTGAAAAAATCATCTGCCGAAATGCCCCCATCCTCTTTGTTTGAATTACTTTTTTTTACAGTGGGTCCCACAATAAGGAGGGACACCACTCAATAAATCTCCTCCTCCCGACTACATTGTGGGACTCTCTATCCCAGTTGCTTCAACGCACTGGTCGAACTTTTCTTTTGGTACTACCTTCGTTAGCATATTAGCGGCATTGTTGTTGGTATGAATCTTCCGCAACTTTAACTCATTTTCTTCAATAGCAAGTCTGAGCCAATGATACCTTACATCAATATGTTTCATCCGTGCATGGTACATAGTATTCTTGCTCAAGTCTAATGCACTTTGACTATCACAATAAACTACGTATTCTTCTTGTTGCACACCCAATTCGGTAAAGAATCGCTTTAACCAAAGCATTTCCTTTCCTGCTTCAACTGCTGCAACATACTCTGCTTTGGTTGTTGATAATGAAACACATTTTTATAACTGTGACTGCCATAAAATAGCTCCCCTGAGAATGTAAATAAATAACCAGATGTAGATTTTCTTTCATCAAGGTCATCAGCCATATCTGCATATGTGTAACCAACAAGTGCAGATTTTCCAACTCCAAAAGTCAAACATAACTTTGAAGTTCCTCTCAGGTATCTGAAGATCCATTTTACTGCCTCCCAATGTGTCTTTTGGGGATTTGACAGAAATCTACTTACAACTCCAACTGCATAAGCGATGTCTGGTCTCGTGCACACCATTGCATACATTAAACTGCCGACCGCTGAAGAATATGAAATAGTTGACATATGTTCTTTATTTTTCTCTATTGAAGGGTAGGATTTCTTACTCAACTTGAAATGAGAGACAAGTGGAGTGCTAACTAGTTTAGCATTCTTCATATTGAACCTTTCTAGTACTCGTTCAATATATTTTTCTTGTGATAACCACAGCCTGTTGAACCTTCAATCTCGGGTAATCTCCATTCCAAGAATTCGCCTTGCGGGTCCCAAATCCTTCATGTCAAATGCCTTAGACAAATCACAGTTCAACTTATTAATCATTTTGGCATCTGGTCCAACGATTAGCATATCATCAACATATAAGAGAAGAATGATAAATTTTCCATCAGGGAATTTCTGGACATATACATATGGATCAGCTTCTGTCCTACTGAATCCTTGATTCACCATGAAGGAATCAAACTTTTTATACCATTGTCGCGGGACTTGTTTCAAGTCATACAAACTTTTGTTCAAGCGACAAACCATGTCCTCCTTTCCCTTAACCTTTATCGCGAGGCTTGTTTCAACCCATACAAACTTTTCTTCAAGCAACAAACCATGTCCTCTTTTCCCTTAACCTTGAAACCTTCTGGTAGTTCCATATAAATTTCTTCTTCTAAATCCCCATGCAAGAACACAGTCTTTACATCAAGTTGTTCTAACTCAAGGTTCAAGCTAGCTACAAGACCTAGCACAACTCGAATGGAACTCATTTTCACAACTGATTAAAAAATCTCATCAAAGTCGATACCTTTCTTTTGAGTAAAGCCTTTAACAATTAATCAAGCTTTGTATCTTACTAGGTTGCCATCATCTTTCTTCAGCTTGTACACCCATTTTTTCTTGAGTTTTCTCCTCCCTTTAGGAAGTTTTACCAGCTTATACGTGTCATTCTTCTTCAAAGAATTCATCTCCTCCTGCATGGCCTTCATCCAACAATCTTTATCTTTACAAGATTTCACATCTTGGAAGCTTTCAGGCTCCCCCTCATCAGTGATTAAAATATAATCAGAACTGGAGTATTTTGTAGATGGTTGGCATTCTCTGATTGACCTCCTTAATTGAGGTTCTTCTTCTGGTAGAATGAGTTTCTCTGGCTCCCCCTACTCAATACCCTTTTCATTCGTATCTTCATCTACAATAGTATCTTGATCCCTCACAACTAGCTCCTCTTCTCCATCTTGTTCTAATTGATGCATTCTTCTTTCTGTGGCATCATTTGATAGAATGCTCTCTGGTGTAATATCGATAACACCGTCACTTGTAGATCTTTCACTGATAATGTCATTCTAGTAAAATACAACATCTTAGCTTCGTACAATTTTCTTTTTCACCGGATCCCATAATCTGTAGCCAAACTCATCATCTCCATAACCAATAAAAGTGCAAGGAACTGATTTATCATCAAGCTTTAGCCTTTGCTCTTTAGGAATATGCATAAATGCCTTGCAGCCAAATACCCTCAAGTGAGAGTATGAGATATTTCTATCTGTCCAGACCCTCTCTCGAATATCGAAATCCAAAGGTGCTGAAGGTAGTCGGTTGATAAGGTAGACAACAGTATTGACAGCTTGTCCCCAAAATGACTTAGGTAAGTTAGCCATTTTGAGCATGGATCTAACTCTTTCGACAATGGTGCGATTCATTCGTTCAGCAACGCCATTATATTGAGGTGTACCAGGAACTGTCTTTTCATGCCTGATACCATGTTGACTACAATAATCCTTGAACTCCTTGGAGATATACTCACCACCATTCTCTTTACGCAAACACTTCAATGGCACTCCTGTCTCTCTTTCCACCATTGCATGGAATTGTTGAAAGTGCTTGAATACTTGATCCTTTATGTGCAGCAAATAAATCCATGTCTTCCTTGAGAAGTCATCAATGAAGGTAAGAAAGTATCTTCTTCCTTCAATGGATTCTGTATCCATGGGACCACAAATGTCAGAGTGTACCAACTCTAACTTATTACTTCTCCTTTTAGAGCTTTTCTGAAATGAAACTCGATGTTGCTTCCCAAATAAACAGTGATCACACGGGTTAATTTTTCCTTTGGCTAATGGGATAAAGGACTTTTTAGCCAGTATATTCAACCCTTTCTCACTAACATGCGTCAGTCGCCTATGCCACAAATTTGGTGAAGCATCATCTCTAACTATATTCAGTTGACCCGTACATATTGTTGCGTGCCTTTTGTATAGCGAGCAACACAATCTTCCTTTCGCCACCACCAACGATCCTTTGGTGAGTTTTCAATTTCCATCGCCTGTATGATTGTGATAACCTTCCTTGTCCAATACATTAATAGACAACAGGTTCAACCGAAGATCTGGAATGTGTCGCACATTTTTAAGTGTTAATGTGCATTCGATACTTGTCTTTACACAGATATCGCCGATTCCTACCATTTGCGAGACACTATTATTTCCCATTTTAATAGCACTATAATCGCCCGCTTTATAGGTTGAGAAGTATTCCCTTTTTGGAACACAGTGGTATGAGGCACCAAAATCTACGATCCACTCGGTATCTGCATCTCCAACATGACAACAATCTGCATCATGAGATACTAAAGCCACCTCTCCATCTTCTATTGTGACTGTAGCAGATGTATTTTTGTCATTATTATGACTTTGGTTTGCATTCTCTTATATAAAGAAACGGCAGTTCCTTTTGAGATGACCCTGCTTTCCACAGTGGTAGCATGACCTCTTCTCTGGGGACTTGGATCTATCTTTCGATTTTTCATTTCCACGACCTCTACTCTTAATTCGGCCCTTATTTTCTGTGACAAGGGCTTGTGAACTGGTACTGATAGCGTCCCTTCTATGAAGTTCTTCATTAAGTAGACTATTCTTTACCATAGACATTGTTACCACACCATTTGGAGCTGAGTTACTCATTGATACGACAAGAGTATCCCAGCTATCTGGTAGAGTTCCCACAAAAGACATGCTTGCATCTCATCATCCAAGGATATACCGGTGACTGCTAACTCACTTATAAATCCTTCAAAGTCGTTCAGGTGCTATGTGATCGATCGTCCCTCTGTCAGTTTTAAGTTCATGACTTGGCGAATCATGAACACTTTTCCTTGAGCATTTTTAGCCTCGTACATATCCTCTAGCTTCTTCTAGAGAGATTTGGGATCTTTTTCGTTCCTCACGTGGTTGTACAGGCTAGCATCTATTCATTGGTGTATTGTACCCAATGTCTGCTTCTTCAACTTTATCCACTGTTGTTCTTTCATATCCTTCGGCTTTGTGTCACTACCCTCAATTGGATCGTACAAAGTTTTGCAATTGAGGTAGTCCTCCATTCTGGATTTCCACATTGAATAATTTGTATCCATCAATTTCATCATTACACCGTCATTCGCCATGTCGAAACTTTAAAAATGGCAAAATTTTACTATTCATGAATTTTACTATTTATGAATTTTACTATTCAGCTGAACAGTAACCATATACGTAAATAGTATCGTTACTCAAATAGTAATAGAAACCGTTTAAATAATAACTATAGGAACACTATTCATAGATAGTATTATTCAAGTTACTATTTTACTATTCACTCAAATTACGTTTATGCGACGGTTTTTCGAACGGATTGCGCCACTGGATTCCCCGTAATTTTCTCGTCGTCGTGGTATATTTATTTTTGAAAAATATATCGGCGGATTCTACTGATAAAACAACCTTCGGCTCTGGTACTGCTTGTTAGGCCCAATAATAAATTACGAGAAAAAATAATAGCAATAGAATAAAAGACACGCAGATTTTTACGTGGAAACCTCAAATAAATTAGGAAAAACCACGGGACAAACTCCGAATAATTCTCCACTATAAAATAATAGTATGTACACCAAGAGATTACAAAATAGTGGCAGATAATTGTTTCCCAAAACCTCACTATTTTCTCTCATACCCAACTCTTAGGAACCTTTTTCCTAAGTCTCTCTGCACAGATTACATTTTTATCTGTGTTTCTTCTCTCTTGCTCTGCTCTTAAAATGAGCAAAACCTCCTCTATTTATAGGAGATTTGAAACACATATAGCTGAATTATATACAGTAATTTCATTGTACACTTTGAAAAATCCTAATCTCGATATACCCAACCTCTTTATTTAAATTACCTCATTTTCTTTTTTTACAATAGATCCCACAATAAAGAGGGAGCAATTTGGCATTGCCTCAATGTGATTCTTAAAACCACTCAATATTCTATATATTTAATAAGGATTACAAGCTAAAATAGAAGATTAACACTCGTATCTAAAGTCAACGACAATCAAACCCATATATATTGAAAATAGTCCTTGAAAAAAAAGATGAACATACAAAGAGAGAGAAACCACAAATAGTTCGTAATAACACAAGAGAAACTAAATAGAAAATTAGACAACACGCTCTTAGCATAAGCAAAGCCCAGTTCGAACCACATTAGGTGGGAAAATATTTTTTTTCTCTATTTAATGCAATGCAAGTGCAACCGCACATTTTTTAAAAAAAACAAAGCTCAATTATTCTCCATTAAACAAATGATGATAGAAATTTGAAACTTTTTTTTTTGAAAATTACAACATCAACGCTCATCCGAACAAGAAGAGAAGACCAAATGATTCTGCTATCCATACAATGAGGACAGATTTTTCCCTACCTGCCATGTATATTGGCTTGAGTGGATAGCTTTGACTAGCTATATGTGTTTCGTACCTTTGCGATTCAAATTTCATGAGAGAATTCCTCGGTATAGAATCTAAAAGAAATCCTTCCCGCTAGGTGTTATCTTCGAGCAATTGCATGATCCTAGCTATTGAATTCTCCTATAAGAAAAGGTATATTGTAAGGAAAATACTCATGGAAAAGCATTAAGTATAGATTTTTTTATTTCAGTCGAGGGACCTTCCAACATAAAAGAATGTCACTCGATATCGGTTGGTCCTAGAAAACAGTATCGCTGTAGAACTTGATGAAATTCCTTTTCACATTCCTATGTGAATAGCTTTCACGATTGCGTTTCACTAGAAGAAATCAGTTAATATGTGACAACAAAGTCACTGTCACTAAAATTGTTGTCACAAAAAGATATTATTTGTTACAATAAAAATTTTTACCGTCACAAAAATTAGTTTTGTGAAATTTTATTGTAAAATTGTCACATATAATAGATGTTTTGTGACAATTTTTTATGATCGTAACTAATATTTTTCTGTTACAACTTAAGTTGTAACCTATAATTTAGAAATTGTTACAATAAAATTTTATTGTCACAAAAACTATTTATGTGATAACATAAAATCTTGTTACAAATAATTTGTTATTTTCGTGACAATAAATTTAACTTGAAACAAAAAAATACTTCAGTTACAAGTGAGAGTTGTAACTAAAAATATTCAATATGTGACAATAACTTTTTATTGTGACAAAATATATATATGTGACAATATAAAAACTTGTCGCAAAAAATTAAATTATTTTTGTGACAATAATTTTAATTTGCAACAAAATACTTTAGTTACAAGTAAAACTTGTAACAAATATACTTTACTTACAAGTACAACTTGTAACAAAAATAGGTAATAAGAGTAGTGATATAAGAGGTGTGATTAGCCTTTACTACTGATTTTTATTTGCGTGTGTAAGAAGCATAATATGGGTTTTGTAATTTCGGATGTATTTACTTTTCTGCAATTTCTTATTTCTTGTAACTGACTCTATTGATCACACCTTGTGATTAGCCTTTTAAATTAATACTAAGCCTGAAACAACCATAATGGCTGTTTACGGGTTACTTCATTCAAAAAAAAAAAGAGGTGTAGGAAAATTGTACTTATATAATAAGTTAATTAAAGATATAAGCATATGAAAAGTTATAAAAAATATAGAAAAGTTTTAGGTTTTGTTTTAGAGAAAATACAAAATGTGTATCGAAAATTTATAGCTTAAGCTGTATGAAAACTTGAAAAGTTTGGTTTATTTCTTAGTATATCACTTTAGAATATTTTCTTTGTACCAATTGGGTATAGTTCAATTGGTACACCACTCTATAAAAGTGGTGGGAAATTCTAGTTTCAATACATAACCTCTTCAAAATTTCATTAATTAAAAAAAAGAATATTTTCTTTGTCTTTAATTTTCCTTCAAAATAAAATCCATGATAATATATTTTTTTAAATTTTTTTATTGATATATATTTATTGTAGTTGTCATATAGCTAAAATACATACGTAATTAAATACACATGACATTAACACAATTACATAGTTTTAATCACTAGGTTAATAACTCGGTCACAAATAAATTCATAGTTAATAATAATGCTATTTTTACAAATATTTTCTCATTTAGGCCATGTTCTTTTAGACTATAATTTCATGTAGTTCTGTTCAATTCAATTCAGTGCAGTTCAGTTTAGTTCAGTACAGTTTAGTGTAGTTCAGTTCAGCTATACGTAGTTATAAATTTACACTGAAATAAAGTTCAGTTCAACTAACTTCAGTTCAATTCAATTCAGCTCTTAGAAGTTGAAAAGAAGAAAGCCATCAATATCATAGATGATAATATTAAAAGCCATTTTTTATCATTAAAGATTAAATTACTTTAACCCTAATCATTAACCATAACTCTAACCCTAACCCTAATCATAAACCATAAACTCTAAACCCTAAACCTCAAACCCTAAACTCCGAATCCCGATAATGCAAAAGTATTATTTAAATATTTTAGTTAACTACAATAATCAATACATCATTCTTATAAAAGAGTTTCTTAACTACGAAAAAATAAAAATATTTTTTATATCATATATATTTATTTTGTAATTAATTATTAAAAATAAAATTAAAACCTACAATATATATGCGGCAACATAATGATAATAATAATGACAATAATAATTGGCATCATTATCTTCTTTCATGCATTTTATTATTCAATAACTATAATTCGTTATCAATATATTGATTTCAAATAGTTATACTTCATGTAATTAATTTTTATAAATAAACTAAACATAATACAGCATCACCTTTTTCAAGCATAATAAAACTGAAGTAAATTAAAAAAAATTAAAAGTTTAGAATAGAAAAAGATTAGAAATTTAATTAATTATTATAATTAATAATATTATTTATAAATATATTCATTTATATTTAATTTTTTTTAAAATCCCCCAGAGGAACATCGTGTCCCTTAAAGGAGAAAAAGGTTGGGGCAGGTGAAAATTTTGGGACAGATCTATCAACTAGGTTGGCACTCCTGCTTACCTACAAAACATCTACCCCTCTTTTATTAAAAATAAAAAATTGCGGTCCTCAAGACGAGAATACGTAAAAGTCAATTACAAGAGAGTAATAATCCCGAAAAAATAAATACATCAGATGCATTAAAATTAAGACCTCGCCTTCTACACTTAAAGAAAAACCAGCATAGATAAATACTAGAGCTGATTAAATCGTCTGAGCCCAGAACACCATCAAACATGAACTTATTTCTTCTCTTCCAAAGTGACCATGTAATAAGGAAACAGAGTGAAGTGGCAAAATCTCTATATAACCCTGGAGAAAAATGTTGCCTTCATATCTCCAAGAAATCATAACCAGACAATGGCATAACAAAAGAGATATCGAATATCAGAAAAGCTTGGGCTCAAACCATATAACTCCCACAGCAATGGAAGATGGCGTGATCAAAGGTCTCAACCTTGTCACAAAACGGGGCAGATTTCATCACTTACGGCTATACACTGACGGCTAAATAAAAATTCTTTTGTGGGTAGACGAGTATGAAACAGGAGCCATCCAAAAAATTGAACTTTAGGGATAAGGCAAGCTTCCCATATCAACATGAAATTCATCCTATGTTTCGGCCAATGTGCATAGAACCCTTGACAAAACGAAGAAGCCGAATAAGCTCAAAGCTCACCCAATTCCCATCTAAACATGTCCTCAATTTCGAAAAATAGCAAGTTTTGATTATGTCCATCTTTAGAACCCTCAACTATATTCTCAAAAATTGTCGGGCATGTTTGATTAATCCAAAATTGAAGCTATACAGCCCTCTCACGATCTGACAACCTTAGCCTTTGTTTTCAAAAGGGACGAGAGAAAGAGCTCACTCCAAAAAAAAAGGGTACAGCCATCAACAACTGAGCTCCCTTTCATGTTGCTCAAAGGATATAGATCCGGGAATAATAACGCCAAAGGCTAATAACCTGTCCAATTGTCATGCCAAAAGGAGCTGATCCTCCTATTCCCTACCTCCACCCGAACCTGTAAAGAAAAAAAGCCCCAAAAGGTGGTGTTTTTAATACAACAAGAAAATATCGCACGCCAAATATGAGACTGCCTTCTAGATTCGTAAGTTTCAATTGAATTCCACGATGAGAACCCACAGCGTTAGATGCAAATTTCAGCCCAAAGCGAGTCGTGGTCCGACACCCGCATCTTCCATAACCATTTCATCAATAAGCTACACATATTTAAATTATTATTATTGATAATTATTAATAAATTTTATTACAATAATTAGATGACATTATTTATTAGTATTATTTATAGAACTTCATTATGTATGATTAGTACTTTATTAGTATTATTCTTTAATATTTATTAGGTAAAGGTTTTTAGAAAGGTTAAAAAATGTCGGCCTCCTGCAGTCAAAGAACCAGTGCCGCCTTCCTTACTTTACCAAACCTAATCCTAATTTCAAGCCTCAATTTCAGCGGGTATCTCATCCAGCGTTCAGATCTTCCGCCTCTCAACAGTCTAGCCATTTGTCAGACGTTGATGGCTACAAGATTTTCTCTAATCAGACGGTGTATTTCAAAGGGCTCCCGGCCAATTGGAATGTCTATATTCTCAGGAGGATTTTCAACAGGTATGACATTGATGGTTTTTTTCACTTGCTCGAAAACAAAATGTTAGCACTTGCAATTTGGTTTCCTTTGAGCTAAACGCAGTAGTATTATTGAGATAGGAAGCAGGAAATTGAAACCCCATATTGCTAGGTTTTTGAATTGGTACAAGGTAAGAGAGAAAGCACCCCTTCAGAATCCGTCCTCCAAACTGAAACCCATGAAAGCTTTCATTCCTTCTAAACGAGATAATCGATACTATGCTGCTTTTACTTCAAAAGTCCCTCATATAGCTACTACCAATCGTCTCTGTCCCTCATGGTGTTCTACAGAGGCGTTTCTCTGATTTCTCGACTTCGTTCTCGTGCTGTAACTTCTCTTCCCCCTCCAAATTTTCAGTATTCTTCATTAATTTTCCATTATTAGTGTTTGCGGAAAATATTTCGTTCTTCATCAATAGTTGGATGAAATTTTGGTTTATGTCCAATGTATTGCAGGTTCAAAAGTCGAATCTCTGCAATTCGGTGAGATGGATTTAGATACACAATAATCACGATTTGTTCTTGTTTTGGCTAATCACTTTCTCATCTTAGATTAGGTTAGCTCATTTTCTTATTAACTTTTGTTTTGATTTAGAATTTTCTGAAATTGGGGCTTTTTGAGTTCGGGTTCTATTCATATGCGAGGTTTTCTGAAAGTTGTTTTATAGTGTGTGTGTGTGCGTGCGTGCGCGCGCAGCTTCTAGAGACAGGAAAAGTTATATTTTGGTGGATTAATATAGTAACATCTATCATAGATAGAATTTTCTGAGTTTCTAAGAAGCAAGTTGTTGTAGAGTGAGAGATACGGTTGATAGATTATAGATGACAAAAATTACCTGCTCTGTTTTCTTAAGCTTGGCAAATTTGTGGTTTAGAGGAATTTGAGTTTTATTAATTTGAATTTGCAGTAGATCAGGATTAGATTAGTAAAATGAGAGAAACAAAACTGGTTATTGACTTTTTTAATTCTGTTCATAACTAAAATTAACAAATAAGGTATATATGTTCCTGCATTTAGTACTTGTGTTGTTATATTGAATTGACTATTTTTCATTAATAATTAATAGATAGGATGTTTACTGATAATCAGATATGGATCGATGAGAACTTAGTTCAGGAAGTTGAGTTGCCATTTTGTGTGATAATATTTATGGCTCTTTTTAATATTTGATTTCCCTTTTCCTGGTTCCTTTGTTTTAACCTTAATTTCTTAACAAGTATTGTTTATTCCTTTGATTTCTTCTTCCCTTTGTACATTTGTTTTAGTTTTTGATATTTTATTTCCATACAAACTATTTATAAGAAAATTTGTAACTATTTTTCATTTATTGTGCTATTAGGTACATAGTTGTTACAGGCGCGACTCGGGCACAAGCGCTCGAGGCTCAAGGGCCAGCGCCTCGTGGAGGGTCAGGCGAGGCGAGGCCCCTCGGGCGAGCCTTTGTGAGCCTCAGATGCGCCTTTTGCGCCTCGGCGCGCCTCAATGCAAAAATGAAGGTTTGTGGTAGCAACTAATATTTATTGCACTTTATTCTATATAGGCCTCAAGTCCCTCAGGCGCGCTCCATACCTTGCACCTCGCGCCTTGGTGCGCCTGACCCTCTGGCACCTCAGTGCGCCTTGCGCCTATAAAAAAATGATTAGGCACGATAGGATCATGTTTTCCGCAAAGAAGTTTCTAGCATTCATGTTGATGTTGTTACGAGTGTTACTCAGGTAAATCTTCTATTACATGGCTGGTGGCAATTTGAATTCCAACCATAAGATTAAGTCGATGAATAGAAGCTCCCAGAATGCTAATTACAAACAGACATCTCTAGAGAAATATGGAGCTAATTAACTTTACCTAATTTCTAGATTAAATTGTGTTATAGATAAATCTTATAAATATTTAATAATTAACTTCCATACAGTTCTAGCAATTTCTTAAATACCTTATGTCGGTGCTATAATCTTAATAGCTTTTACTGATTTACTAAAGTTCCTGCTTTTGATTTTTAGACTAATGAAGCTTTTGTGCTTTGATTTGACTGCTTTTTCTCTTGCTTTTGTTGTCGAGAAGGGGAGAATTACTGTGAATTTTAGTTTCCTATTATGTTAAATCTGCTTTTAAGTATTCAATTAATTTCAAAGACCTAAGCTTTTATTTATCATCATAGTTAATCTTTTATCCCCTCTTTTTATTGTTCGAATTACTGATGGTTTTTATTAGAGCTGTTGTTTGCTTTCTGGTTTGGTTGAGATTGAGGATAAGGTTTGTTGTTTTAACATGTTTTATTGTCATTTTGTCAACTATGAGGGACATGAATAAAACATTGTTGAAAGTTCAAGGGTTTACCACCATCTTATGCATTGTTGCAATACTTCAACCTTAGTAAGCTCTGCACCTTATCAGTCTCTTTACAAACATGAGTAAATAGTTAGGTTCTACTTATCATTAGAAATAGTACATGAGTCGTAGAGGTAAATCGTGACCCGTGAAAACTATCTCATATAGAAGTTTTGAAGGCTCACACACTCATGTGTCATCTACCTAGGATGGAGTTATAATTTGGTAATGACTTGCTAGCAGCATGTACCAAGAAATAAGCAATACTTATATTTCTCTACGCATTTTGAAATGTTGAAATGAATAGCAATTATAAAGTATCTTCTATTTGATGTTGCTTTTGAAGCATATTAAGTTTTGTGTTGGTTAATGACATGACATCTATAATTTAGTTTTCTGCCCTTAGAATTTTACTTATTTTGTTATGTTGCTCATTGTGCTACGTAATTTAATGTGCATATTGATATTGTTGTTATCATGTGGGCAAGGAAACAAACCGATGTAGCTCCATTCAATCCAAATAATAATGTGACAAAAATAACATTGTCACGAAAAATTGCAATATACGTGACAATATTTTATTATGAAATTTGAAATTCTTTTTTAAGGAGTATATGTGACAATCTCATTGTTGTGTGACATCGTTATTGTTACAAACATATTTAGTTTATTTTGTTGTATAATACAGGATAGTTCGCTCTATTAGTGACAATAAATTTTATTTGACATGAAAATTATTGTCACAAAAAATTTTGTGATAACATATTTAGAAATATTATCTGTTACGGAGTTATAGTGACGACAACTTTGTGACAACTATTATTGTCATATATAGACTTGTGTGACAACTTTGAAACTTTTTTGTGACATCAATTATTATTACAAATATTATAATATGTGACAACAATATTATTTCCAACAAGGAGTTTTCTTTTCAGTGACAACAAAAGTTGTAACTAATAAAGATACTGTGACAGCTCTATTGTCACAAATAAATTTTTGCGTGACGATTTTTTTTATTTTGTCACGTATTTTTAGTTCATTTTGTTGTATTATATGTGACAAGTAATTTATTTGTGACGACATTTTTTATTAGTTACAACATAAGTTGTCAAACAAATGTTCACATACTTTACTATTTGTGACAACATTGTGATGCAATATTATCTACAACGGAGTTATTAGCGACGCACTGTGACAACATATTATTGTCATGTAATGTTATATGTGACAACTTCTTTCTTTTTGCGACAACATTTGTTGTCACAAAAAGCTTGTTTTCTTGTAGTGTTTCTCCCATATGAAGCGGTATGATTATCATAGAAATCGAAACTAGTCGGCAATTATTTAATGCCCTTTGACATCATTGTTCCATCCCTCAACATATACTAAATCACACAGATATCGTGAATTAACTACCAATATGAACTCCCAACAGTGACTCTTGATCATTTACCAAGCGAAAGATACTGTTTTTTTATAGGAAAAAGGTAAAAAAAATGAGTATATGGACTAGAAATTACAACTAGGTTGACATCCCTAATATACCTTATGCTTTAGTCAATGTGATTTAATAAGAGACTTCTAGAGGAGGACAAGATCAAAAAAGAAAATTGTTCAATATATTGATCCGACGAAGTAAAAGAGAAAGAATGATTCCTAATAAAGCATACTGATCAATAATGATCTCAAATACTATATCATCAATAAAATCAATATTCTAAAAATCTTTATGTTTCTTGTCTTCCACAGCTTAGAGGCAATATACATTCAAAACATATGAAACAACAATGTTCAAACCTCATGTAATGTGGGATATTCAACAAGCCTCCCTTACGTCCAAATCAATTTGGATCGTGGAACAAATATTAATAGGTGACACAACATCATAATTTAATGTTATCATCCATATATAATCTCCAAAACTACCTCGTGAGGTTGAGATTGCTAGCTTCATAAATATAATGAAAATTTCTTATACATAACCAAACTATGTGGAATTCCAATAAAATCTCCACTAAATCTAGCCATAAACACCAAATTGATGGCGTATTTTTTAAATGTGAGATCAAGTTGAAACTTAAGCTACTTCAACTCAACAGCAGCTCAATAGATCACCAAAGCAAGCTAGGTAGTTAAGCTGATGTCATCGTTCATGATAATCGTGTGCCAGCTCAGCAATCTTGTTGCCAACCTGTCATTTTAGCTAGAATGGCAATTATTTACCACAAGTGTAGGGAATTTAACCCGAAATTTCAGAATTAAAACATGCATTCAAAAGAAGAATCGTAGAAAATGAAAGAACACACTAGATTTTTACGTAGTCCCCTCCTGTTGGTACGTTTACCTGAAGGACCAATAATCAAGGTATCTCTACGGCAAAGGACTTTGGTAGCTATTATTAATGGCAAAGAATGTAAAAGATACAGAGATTTCAGGCCAAGAACTATCAATTTCTCAAGAACAAGCAAACAGTAAACTGTAAACCCTAACTACTGAAAGCTTAAAGAAATCAACTGAGAAAACAGATACAAGAACTAAATACAATCTCTCAACAACTAGCTAAAACTCATACCCAAAATGAAGACGCCTCTCTTCTTATATAGTCGTAAATCAGTAACCGCCTCTTTCCTTATTAACCGCTTCTCAACAAACTCTAACCAATCCATGCCGTCTCACGTGCCTAGAAGCTTCAAGAAATGACTTCAAGCACATGGCGAAAGAGGAGTTGCATGAGAAGAAAAAATGAATTACAGAGAAGAGGTGAAGAGTTGAGAGGATTTTCAAAATAAGCGGCTGAACAAGTAAAGAGGGTATATATTGCTAGGTTAATGAGTGTGACCGGGTTAATGGGTATAAATAGAATATTGGGCTTTCAGGTTTTTGGGCTAAGCAAATAAGCTGCTAGGCCAAACATTAATTTAGGCCAACAATCTCCACCTTTTAGCTGCAGCTTCTCTACCAATTAATACAAACTGTCGAAGTCCTTTACATTTTATAAATATTAATTCAAGACTTAGGAGTACAGCTTTGACACCCCACCAAGCCTTCTAGGGCTTAGGCATCAATAAATCAGAACTTAGTGGCACAATTTGACATTAAATCAAACTGCGCCTTACGAAGATTTTTGCACCTGAAATCAGAAAACAAAGAGTACTTCAGTATGCAGGCTAATAAAACAGCAATACTAATCACAAAAAAATTGATCTAAAGGACATATAGCAATTTCTCTTAGATTTATTTTTAACTGACATAGCACTGCCAATGCTATAAGGATACATACACTGTTTTCCAAATTTATAATTTACATCACCAAGTTGACACTTATCAACATCAGGATTAAGATGAAAAACAGAACTTATAACATTCTTATTCAAATCACTTAACTCCACCTTAATGAAAGCGGGATTAAACTGAGCATAGGAATACAAACTATCTGTTTTAGAACATGCTACACTCTTATCACTAGCATTTATAACATTCCTATTACTCACAACTTTACTTAACACATCACATTCCTATTACTCACAACTTTACTTAACACATCACATTCAATTGAAATATTAACAGTAAAATTACTATCAATTTTAGCATAAGACTCAGAATTCAAACATTCTTTTACAGTACTTCCTCGATCCAATTCATTAATAAACATGTTAGCAGGCAAATTATCAACAACAGTAGGCATGCTAAATTTCACGTTAGAATCAACAAAAGCAAAACCATTAAGGTGATATAGGCCATTATGCAACTTTCCACTCAACAAACATTTATCATTCTTAACAATGTTTAAAACTCCACCTTGAACAGAAAACACAAGACCTTTACCATCCAAATAACTAAGAGAAATCAATTTTCTCTTAAGATGGGGAACATACATAACATTGGTTAGCATAAATTTAGAGCCATTTTCACATATGAACTTAACACAGCCAACACCTAGCACATCACAAGAGACACCATTACCCATGTAAACTTTACTGCCTCTATCAAACAATTCAAGATTTAGAAACAAATCTTTCCTAGGTGGCATGTAAAAACAGCAACTAGAATCAAGAATCCAGGAATTCAAATCACAAGATTGACTCACATTAAGCATTTCAATATCATCAGATTCAACAATATTATTCATAGCTCTACCTTGTTCTACATTTTCAGTTTGGTTATTATTCTTATTAAGCATTTCTTTACAAAACCTCCTAGTATGGCCTACTTTTTTTACAATAATAGCAAGTAATATTTTTATTAAACCTAGGCTCATTGCTATCACTAGTCTTACTATCAACTTTATTATTCTGATGATGACTAAACTTTTTCTTAGAATGTGGCTTAATACTATTATTTTCCTTAACAAACAGACCTTCACTAATCTGATTTTTACCTTTAGACTCAGATTCAAGTTCAAGTTCTATCATTTTTAAGGCAGAAATAATATCATCAACTTCTAAGTTCTACATACCATATTTTAAAGCTTCCTTTAAATACTTAAATTTTTCAGGAATGGAATTTAGCAAAATTATTGATTTATCTTCATCACAAGCAACAACAATGGCATCTTCTAAATCATTAACTAGTTTTTGAAAAACATCATAATTTTCATCAACACTCTTTTGAGGATCCATTTTAAAACTAAAATTTTTTTCTTTAAGATAAGCAATTTTAGTAGTGTTAGAGGTCAAATAGAGGCTATCCAACTTAAACCAAAGCAAATTAGCACTCTTTTGATCCCTAACTCTCCTAACCAAAGCAAATTAGCACTCTTTTGATCCCTAACTCTCCTAAGCACATTATCAGACAAGTTTAAAATTATGGTAGAATAAGCCAATTCCATTAAATCAGATTTTTCATTATCAGACATAGAATCAGGAAGACTAGCAATACCTTTAAGTGCCTTAACACATTTATTCTAAACTAAAACAACCTCCATCTTATCTTTCCACAAAGAAAAGTCACTCTTACCATCAAACTTATCTAAACTAATCCTAACAGAATATATCCTAACCAAAGCTAAGGGCAACAACTGAAATAGAAAGAACTATAAGGAAGAGAAACTAAGAACAAGACAAGAGACTTATTGCTAAAACCTATTCTAAAGGACTTAGGCAAAGACAACAAACAAGCCTAAACAGAATAGAAAAACTTAGCAATAATACTAAAATCTAAAATAGAACTTATAGAATCAGTTATAGCCATACACAAGCAAAGAACACTTGATACAAGATTAAACAAATCAGAATTAGAAATTTTGGGATCCAAACACCAAAGCCTAAACATGATGATTCTAAAAACAAGATAATCTGACAAGCAAACAAAATAAAACTAGTTTATATAGAAGACAAGTTATGAATATAGCATATTATAAGATCAATTATCACACAAATAATCCTAAGAGCATGCCAAAAAAACTAACCAGCAATCCAATTTCAGCAGCAAATAACAATTATTTTAATGCTTTATTAAAGGAAAGTGCTGAAAAAATACTTACATTGATTAGCTCTTCCTTTTCAGTAAAAGAAAACTAGCAAACTTAAAGATTTAAGGTTCAAGAAATTACCTCTTATGCAGCTTTCAAACACAAAGAATAATGATCAATAATTCCAACCAGACATTAAAGCTTCTCCAACCGAAACTCACAAGAAACAAGAAAAGCAAATAGTTAGAATAAAGATCATTTAAAAATAGTAAATTTAGAAAGATCCACAAATAAGAAGACAAGGAAAAACACTTATATAGAACCAATTAGAAAAACAGCAGCTAATAAATTTCTTTACAAAAAAAAACCTCATGAACTTGAAATTTGTTTTTTTTCCAGAATAACGCCAATCACTTTATCAAAGCAAGAAATTATGCAAAGGCAATTCACAGGAAATACATAATCAAAGATTATCATACAAAAATAGTTTTATACAGATTCTGAACAAGAAAACAATTTTACAGTGTACCGAAATCTGAAATAATGCAGAGACTTCATGTAAAATATCAGCGGTAACTATTTTAGAACACCAAATCATGTGAGACTACATCAGTGAGCAAAATCGCATATCAGAATTTGCAGGTCAAGAGAAACACATACACGAATCTTAATAGAACAAGATTCAACCACAGGATTCACAAACAGAGGCAAAAACGCTAAAGTCAAAATAGAAAATTAGCACATGCGATTTCAACCAAAAACTTTCAGATCTAAAGAAAAATAAATGCATGCAACTACAATAAAATAGGAAAAGCAGCTCTGGTACCAAATGTAGGGATTTTAACCTAAAAATTTCAGAATCAAAATATGCACTCAAAAGAAAAATCATAGAAAATGAAAGAACACATTGGATTTTTGAATTGTTCCCTCCTATTGTTGTGTGTACCCGAAGGACCAATAATCAAGGTACGTCTACGACAAAGGACTTTGGTAGCTATTATTAATGGCAAAGAATGCAAAAGATACAAAGAGTTCAGGCCAAAATCTATCAGTTTCTCAAGAACAAGCAAGTAGTAAACTATAAACCTTAACTATTGAAAGCTTAAAGAAATCAACTGAGAAAACAGATACAAGCACCAAATACAATCTCTCAACAGCTAGCTAAAACTTAACCCAAAATGAAAACCCCTCTCTTCTTATATAGCCGCAAATTAGTAACCACCTCTTTCCCCGTTAACCACTTCTCAACAAACTCTAACCAATCCATGCCGTCTCATGTGCCTAGAAGGTTCAAGAAGTGATTTCGAGCAAATGGTGAAAACTGAGTTGAATGAGAAGAAAAAAGGAGTTATAGAGAAGAGGTGAGAGTTGAGAGGGTTTTAAAAATAAGCGGTTGAACAAGTAAAGAGGGTATATATTGCTAGGGTAATAAGTGAGACTGGGTTAATGAGTATAAATAGAGAATTGGGCTTTCGGGTTTGGGGTTAGGAAATAAGCTGCTGGGCCAAACATTAATTTAGGCCAACAATTTGTAACGCTGGCTACTTATTTACTGAACAAAAGCTAGAACAAGCTTGAAAGCTTTATTAATTAAGTAACATTTATAGAGAAAATTAGCAAAAGAGATAAAAACTATGGCTAGTCTACATTGTATTCATACTTGCTGTTGGGGCAAGTGTGGAGTTGGGATATCCCATATGGAAAGTTAATGAGTTAAGTGAATGATATATGATTGGAAATGACCCATTAACCCATCACCTTAGGGTTTTGGGTCAGATATGGTGTCAAGCCCATGAAGTATATCATTCACTTGTGTGCTCATTGTTCCCTCAGACCAAAAGCTCTTGGATTTTGACAAGTGATATCAGAGCTGGTGTGGCTTGCTTGAGCAGTGTTGCGCTCAAGGGAAAGCATGGCCTTAGCCTGGATGTGGTGATAAATCACACTTGAAGGAGAGATTGTTCGGGCAAGTGTGGAGTTGGGATATACCACATGGAAAGTTAATGAGTTAAGTGAATGATATATAATTGGGAATAACCCATTAACTCATCACCTTAGGGTTTTGGGTTAAATATAGTGTCAAGCTTATAAAGTATATCATTCACTTGTGTGCTCATTGTTCCCCCAGATCGAAAGCTCCTAGATCTTACCCAAATCCATTTAAAAACAAACTAATATTCATAATCTTCGTATCAATGCAGTGACAAATTTTAGAAAATTGAGGAAAATACAATAATTATCTTAGCTTGACAATTAAAAAGGAAAACTATGAAAAGCTTAAATTAACAATTAAAAAAAGTTGAAGGTAACTTTGTGGAATTTTCTTTTTACAAAGAGGGTCAAATGCATTTTTATCCCCCTAAATTTGGCATAAAAGGTCTACTGCCCTACTGAAATTTTAAAAGGTTCTCAGTCCCCTGAACTTGGCAAAAGTATCTCATTTTGCCTCTTAAATGCCACTTGTCAACTTTCAATTCGAAAGAGAAAAAAATATATTTGAAAAGTCAAACCAATAAGAACATGACACATGACATTCATGGGCAAACTGATACACTTTTGCCAAGTTCAGGGGGTAAACTAATACATATATGCCAAGTTCATGGGGCTGAGAGAACCTTTTGAAAGTTCAGGGGGCAGTAGACTTTTTATACCAATTTTAGGGGGTAAAGATGCATTTAGCCCAAAGACTCTCTCATCTAGTTCTAGACTTTCTTTTACTGAAACAATAAATGAGACCTATAGTTCATAAATGCATTCTTTGATGATTTTCTTATTCTAATAGTTACTATATAAATTTATGACCATGGTTTTATAGCGGCTCGCGGAAGCACTTGGACACGACATATCTCAATATATAGTATGATATTATCCATTTTACGCTTAAGCCCTCATGGTTTTGCTCTTGGACTTTAAGTAAAAAAAACCTCATACTAATGGAGATATTGTCCACACTTAAGAACCCGTGAGTCTCATCCTTGTTAACCAATGTGGGACATTAGTTCGCATCCTAACAATCTTGATCCCCCTTAACAAAGTATCATCAAGTTTTCCCTCGACTGATCATCCATTTAGACATTTTCTACATACCAATATTTTTCCACTATAATGCAATAGAGGACACATCTTACGTAAAGAACCATCGGTTTCACAAATCATTGTTTTTCAAAAAAACTAGGTGAACCACCTTGTTTGACATTTCACATATTCATCCACATGGCTCAAATACTACATGTTGACGGCTAGTGGAATCACTTAGACACCACATATCCCACACATGGTATGATATTGTTCACCTAGGACTTAAGTCCTAAAGGATTTGCTCTTGGATTTTACCCTAAAAGGCTTCATATCAATAGAGATATTATCCACACTTATAAAACCATGAACTCATTCTTAATAATCAATATGAGACATTTGTTCGCACCATATTAGTTTTTTTTATATTTTTAGTAAAAAATATATATGTTGCTTAACAAATGCTGTAAATCTGCTACTAAAGAAATAGTAGTATATTACTTCCAATTTACAATTATTGGTTTGAATAAATGTGAGACCATATAATTATTCATGCATATTAATATAGATATGTCCTTGGCGGCTATACGAGTTGTAATACAATAAATTTCATTCAAAGACTTTCGGTGGTTTTCAACCATTTTCTATCTACATAAAAAGAGTTTTCAGTTTCCAAATTCCAACTTCCCTTCTATTATTGTATCTTAATTCTGTTCGATTTTAACAATATGCTACTATTTCATTATTCTTTTTTTCTAATAATTGTAAAATATTATTTTATTTGTTGTATGCTTAGTGATCGAAAATCAGAAAAATATAAACTAATTCTTAGGTAATTGGCTCATTATTATTTATAAAAAAAAATGGTTCATTATTTGAAATAACTTGTCCAAAAATGGAATGAATTGAAAGTATATTATATTTAGAAAAAATATAGTGAATGACCTAGTGGATTGCAAAGAAATCCACATGTTGGACTTAAATGCAACATGAGAGTGGGCTGTTGGCCTTATGATATTGTCCATGAGATGCCACATGATTTTGTCTTCGCGAAACAATAACAAAATCCAGTCTTAAAATTAAGGGTCCAATTTCATTGTTATAAACTATTATTTAATTACAATTAGCTAAGAGACAAAAATCAAACTTGTTTTAGGAGCATATAATTCGTTTTGGATTTGACATTGTATTTTATTTTGTTACAGTTTTAATTTAGAGAGAGAAGGGATTTCATTACCATATTATATAAGAAAATTCAGATTACGTAAAATATATAAAAATATATTAGGATTTATACATATTTAAGCCCCCAAATCATGTGTCACCCTGTAATTGGTTTAACTTGTTAAAGATGTAAAATTTTCTATTTTCCTATTTCCAATCAAAACGTTATACGTGGCACTGATGGGGCCGCAATGAACACTTTTATCAAGTTTAAGGGCCTGATAAAGACTATTAAAAGTTGGAGGCTCCACCTGATATAAAGTGTCAGATTTGGGGGCTAAATATGCACTAAACCATAATATTATTTTGACATTTTAAATTGTATCATCCCCATAAACGCTAACAAAGTTATTTATCACATTTTTTAACCATTTATCAGTTAACAAATCATTATTAACTTTGTTAATTGGGCTGTCACACAAGACTTGAATACATCAATTTAAATTATTGTAGATTTAATGTGTGAAAATGAAAATTTGAGGAGTCCCAATATGGATATTTTCCATACAGAATTGTTACATGTATAGTCTAGATTATAAAATAATACCAAATCATTTCACTTGAAAAATGATTGTCAGCAGAAATTTTAACATATGTGCTATGAGCTTAAATTTATAACACTTTAAACTCCATCTTCATACATGACAAAATTAGTTGAAAGTCACTTTTTTGCTCAAATTATGTTATCTTAAAATGTGGACACTTACCCCTGCGATGTTGAACTTCAAGCAGCAATATATTTTATAATTTTTATTAAGTGGCTAAAAATAAAGGATGAGGGTGAATATAGCTCGAGTGAGGTAAGGAGAACAAGTTGAAATGTGTTTCATTACTTAAAGTCGATGCAAGTTGTGGTCAGCCAGCCATATGTTTAGATGCTTTGGCTTCCCATTGGCGTCTTGGCCTGGATGTTTCTTGATGGGTTACATCACCACCATTTTGTTTTTCATTTATTTGCTCATATAATGTATCGTTTAGTTGATGGGTTACATCACCACTACCTTTTCTTTTCTTCTTAATAATATGAAATTCAATTTAAAGTTTACATAAACTAAGATGTCAACCTAGTTTAGATGTTTGTCGCTAAGCTTAAATGATTCTCGAAAAGTTAAGGTTATTGCCTTTTGCTTTCTAAATTTAAATAAGAGCATGATTTTTAGAAAAATATTTGGAAATCAATTTTAGCTCCGTCGATACGAACACATATTAATCTTTTTAGTTTTCTTTATTTTTTCTTTTAAACTGTATTTTCTATATTTATATATTTATATGCATTTTACTTTTCTTTTTTTATGAAATTCGCCCAAATTTTTTAGTTAACTTTAAAAATTGAATTTAAGTAGACGTAGGCATAGGCCAAATTAATTGGGTCGAGCTACAAAATTAGCAGCCAGGCTCATCCTAAATTATGTGAAAGAAACTTGAGCTCAAATAAGGCTTTCAGTCGAATTCCGAGCCCAGCCTTTAAAAATATAAAAATTTATTATCAAACAAGGTTTTAAAAAGCGCTAGGTGCTAGTTGGGCGGCCGAGGCTTTGAATATTTAGGCGGAGTCTGAGCGGGGCCTAGGCGGATTTGTAAAGTTTATATTTTTTATAATTATTAATAGATAAAAGTATAAATTCAATAAAAAAATTAATTATAATAGAATAATATTTTAAAAAAATATAATTTAGCATATGAAAACACAAGTTTTAGTTAATTTTTACATAAAAATACATCAATATTAAAATCAATTCTTTAAAAACGAATATCCTTACTAATTTTTTGCGAGTTACAGCGTACTATTTCTCGGTTTGAGATTCAAAATAAAAATTGTATGGTGAAAATATTTTATTGTACATTAGTTTTACCAATTGTGCTACCTTTTTTTAATTGAAAAAATTGAACTATAATTATTATTGAAACCTATATCTTAAAAATTGAATAAAAAATCGGACTAGGCGGTGCTTAGGCGAAAAAAATCGGACTAAGCGGTGCCTAGACGGCAATATGTCAGTCCAGCGCCTGATAGCGCCCGAAGAATAAAAAGTCGAACGATGAACTTCAAAATAACACCTAAACGAGACCTAAATAAAGCTAAACGGGGAGTTTTAAAATACTGTTATTAAAGTACTTTTTTTTATTGAATCTAGAGGGCAACCATGATTTGGCACGAATTCCTATTAAGGTTGTCACCCTCCTATTATCAAAATACTTATATGCATAATTTATTAGAAGTGGGAAGCAAAATTGTAATATGAACAACCAAATTAAATTTAACGTCTATATTTTTTAAAATTAAATTTTTATTGAAAAAGATTGAGTGTTATATTGAAATTATAAATTATATATAATAAATACACAAATATATTTATTTAATGTATTTTTATATTATATAGGACCGAGAGGATCAAGTTTTGATTTAAATATTAAAATTAAGCCCATCTTATACATTAGTTGGACCTCGATGCATTCGGGATGGGCCATATTGCCATGAACTAATGAATGTATCGGGTACAAATTTAAGCATATAAAAATTAGTTGATATAAAAGTATGAAAAAATTTAGGCAAGCATTTATGACAAATAAAATGTAGAAAGGTAACAAACCCCTAAAAAACAAATAAATAAAAGCCAGCTTGAGAGCATTATTGAGATATAGAAGTAGTCCTTTCAAAGACGGGATCTTGACTTTATTTGCCGAGGCTGCTAACTCTTATTCACAATTAAAGGGCACGCCCAATCAATCAGTGTTGTTGAAATGGTAAATAGCTTGGAATCGTTTAAATAAGATTTTGAGTTTGAGTTTAGTTAATGTAAAAAAATTTTATTAGGAGATTCATCTATCACAACTAGATGTGTGACTCGAATTGTATCTAGATGTAATCGAAGTAAAACTCCGATAAATCAGAGAAAAAAAAAAGATCAGGCCAAGAATTTAATGGAGAGACTAGTTCATTTAATTACAATTGGATAGTAACCATGGTTTTGTAAACCGGATCGAACCGGTCGGTCAGATCGAATTCGATTGAAATCGGTGTTTGGTCTGATTTGGTTTGATTGGATTCTTGATATAATTAATTATCGGTCAATGATCGGTTGAACCAGCCAGTTTGATCGAAAATCATCCGGTTCAACTGGTAATTGATTTCCGATTCTCTTAAATCATGTTCTTTTTTAAAATTGTTGGTAGTGGGAATTGAACACAAAATCTCCGATAAATGTTTTGATACACGCTCTACCAACTGAGCTACCACACACAAATTGTCACATTTTCTCCTTATATACTTTTTATATTATATATTATTAATTTTTAAATTATTATAATAATATTTTATTATAAAAAAATCATAATAAATATTTTTTTATTTCATATATTACATATTTTATTAAATTTAAAATATTTCTTTCAATAACAGCTTTAAATGTTTTTCATAACGAAATAACATGTAAATTTTTTGTATATCATTACTCTAAGTTTTTTGATTAAATTTCTATTAATGGATATATAATTTTTTTATTTTACATATTGTGTATAAATTTTAATTCTTTTAATGCATAATTTTTATATATCATAAATCGAATTTATTAACTTTTTTTATCCAATCTATACAATATAGAATTCGGTTTGCATTCTTTCATTAGATTATATTAGTTATTATCGTTTGTTTTATTTTTATTTGAAATATAACTTTAAATTATAAAATATTTTATTTAATATTATTAATTTTTATATGAATATAACTTATATTACATGTTTAATATCAAATTATATAAAATATTTAGTATTTATATATATTTTAAGAAAATTCGATTCGACCACCGATTTAATCCGGTTGAACCTTAAATCTATGAACCATTACATTCACCGATTCGGTAGCCGATCCGGATCTGAAAACCATGATAGGAACACTTCTTTTTTTATTTTTCTGTTGCAATTATTTAGTAAATTGAATTCATGCTCTACCCATCCCTTTACAGTATGGAAATTTTTGGTTCATAAACTATTTGCTTGGTCAATATTGAATTACCTATCTCTACCAACCTATCTAGTTGTAATAAAAAGTTCATTAAGTAATTAAATGTGGAGCATGTTAGTACTTTTTTTCCTTGGAAAATAAATAGCATAATACTTTCACATGTGCATTTAATACCCATTCTGCAAATTTTCAAATGCAATAAAAAAATGCATTGCTGTATAATTCTTAAAATTCTTTCAACTTTTTAAAAAGAAATTTTAAACATAGTTGGAAAGGAGGATGTTGGTCATGGGGTTAACGTCCTCTTCATATGTTATACATGCCTTTGCAATTTTCTAATTAGTAGGCTTCGTAGATATAAGGCCGAATGCATACATACCTCTTTAAAGTTGATTTAAATTATTTTTAGTCATCTTAAATTTTTAAGTGTGACACTTATCCCTTCTAAAATTGATAAAATTGGTACAGTTTGCCCCTAAATGTCACGTGTCTGTTTTTAGTTGGTTTGACTTTTCAAAGATGAAATTTTCTAATTTTTTTTCTCTAATCAAAAGCTGATATATGACATTAAAAGGGACAAACTGTATCAATTTTATCAATTTTAAGAAAATAAATATCATACTTCAAAGTTTGAATGGCTAGAGACAATTAAAGCCCAGGGTCTGTATGTGTTAGGGGTAGATATAAATTCTATTAAGTTGATTGAAAACATTGATTTTAAACCCAACTTCTTTATTTTTTAAGATGAAACTGGAGATATATTATATTATCAATTATCAAAATGACTGTCCTAATCAAAATGGCAGTCCGCAGCAAAAGCCAGATGATTAGACAATCAAACTTTCCCTATCTCATTAAATAAATCGTCCGAATGAGCAATAAATTATTTTTTCTACGAAACAAACAAGAGTAAAAAGAAGCTATCAAATTTCTTAGTATTTTATTATAATTGAATTAATTAGTTGATCAATGCGATTGTAATATTTTATTAAATAAGTTGGAAGAGTGCAGAGTGCATGCTTGTTCGGGTTTCATCACGATATTTAAATTTTGGACACAGCACCCCAGGCTGGGGTCGAGCTACCAGGTTAGCTCGGAAATTTTTTATTTTCGAATAAAAGTTCCATTTGTAAAAATTCGCTTTTCGAATGAATTTGTCCCCATGTAGCGCTCGTGACAAGGCTCAAGCTCGGGTTAATAACACTTGAGAAACATATGATTTTGGCATTTTGAGCCACCATCACGACGACCGAGTCGCGGTAGCGACACGCGGTTAATTGGACGAAAATAACTGTAAAAGTAGTTGACTTTGGACGGTTATTTACAGTGTTATATATATGAGACTGGACATTGGCGAGGCACTGAATTTTCATCAAACATACACGGTTCTTTTCACTTCAAATCAATTGTTCTAAGTACTTTTTATTTTCTGATTTTATCCGATTAAATTATTTGAATATCGAGTGTTTTGATCAAACTCCATCACATGTGCCATAATTCTTTCAATAATTTATACTATAGCACCATAATCGATCAAACTCTTTCGACTAATTAAATCGAAGTTACTCAAACACTCAAGTACGGTTATGAAGGGGAGCGAATGGAGCGACCGCTTAAAGCTCCATATTTTTCGGGCCTCAAATTTTTATTTGGGTATAGTACAAGTTTAACAATTAAAATATATAATACAGTTGTGAGAAAATGATTAGAATTATACTTTGGTGTGGTGGTTCGAGCGTATCCATCTCTTCATTGGGTTCGGGTTCAAACCCCACAATTCTTTTTTTACAACTTAATCTCCTCTTTCTTTAAAAAAGAATTTTCTATTTAATATCCTTTTTCTTTATTCATGTAGGCAGTTCTTTTATATTACTTTTAAAGCACATTTTATTTTATTTCCTATTTTAAAAGTCCTTAATATAAAAATACATTTCAACTATTTTTATTTACATTTAAAAGGTCTATATTAACATTTGGATCTAATTTTTTATTTAAAAAATAAATATAATTTTCAATTGTCTTTTCTTAGTTTTATTTTATAAATCTCTCAGTATAAATAATACTCCCTCCATCTTTTTAAAATAGGCATTCTAGCCACTTTTTAAAATATTTTTTTACTTATCATTCTCAAATATCTAGGCACTTTTTGAATTAGTTTTCCAATTATACCCTCATTTATCTCATTATCATTAATTGTAATGGAGTGAAAAACTAAACATTAATTAGAGGGTATAATAGTATTTTTCTGCCTTAATTAATTGATTCTTTAAAAAATATGAAATGTGTTAGAAGAGAAGTAAAAAAAGTTAGAGGGAGTAACTAATAAGAGCTTTAAGTATTTATCATTTTACAATTAATTAGTAGTGATTTAACATTAGCTTTCTAAGTATGTTTTTTCAATTTGTTATTAGTTTAAAGTTTAAACCTATAGAAGAATTGACTAATTTGTTAAATTTATTATTTTTTTCTCTCGAGCAATTTTGGTATTTAATGTTTCTTTCACTTCTTTAATTACAATTTATAATACAAAATTTAGTATAATATATTAAGTATAAGAATTTCATAGATAGTTTTGTATTTATACATAACAAATATTAGTTTAATTGTTTCAAGATATATTTTTGAGATTTTTATATTGTATTTTAATTAAAATCATTGTATTCTTATATGTTTCAAATATATCAATTATGTAAAATTCAGAATGTGATTTTTGATAAAAATTTCTTGTGAAATCAATTGAAATTTGCTTTAAAAGGTATTCCAATAACTAGAACTTCATATAATAATATCATAATCTAAAATATATGTATATAAAGGCTCCGATTTTATTTTTTATTCAAGGCCCCGAAAATCTTCGAAACGGTCCTGCAAACACTCTTTTTCATATATGTATAGTGTTGTAAATTGTAACAGATTTATATTAAATTGAGAGATCTAAGGGATTGTAACATTCTTTCAAAGTAAAGTTTGTTAATGTGGAGTACTATGTTAATTTTAAACCCACCTCACTTAATTCACTTGTTTTAAATAATTACATTGAAAAATTGTGATATTGGTTTGAGAAGGGCTTTGGATTAGGTTACATGGAAGTTTCTAGAATTAATTGAAGAGCTTATCAGCCTTAATTATTGGTGGCTGCTGACTCTTATCTCCACTTACTTGGATTACCAATAGCAATAATTATGCAGTGTTAATTATGGTTGACTTTTTCCATACTTAGCAAGCTGCGTGGCATGCTTACTTATGTTATCAACAAATCAAACTGAAGCATTTAATTAATTTGATAAGTATTCATTACAGTAGATCAAAGTCGTCAAGTTATTTTCAAATTAATTAGAATAAAAGTCAAAATTTCATTAAATAATTTAACAGTGGACGATATTTTTAAATTATATTTATGTTCAGATTAATTTATAATCGTTAATTTATATGTATTTTAAAAGATATGGTATCTACCTTTAAAATTTAAAGTTACTTCATACACTTCCTTAAATTTGATAAGAATTAATTCCTACCACTAAATTACACCTTAGAGTTTCATTTCATACGTATTAGTACTACACATTTTTCTTCTAAATTTCATTACAATCGAAAAGTTTGAACGTGTAATAGTTTATTACAATATCACTAGCGTATGCTATACTCTCTGGTTATTTGTATATAACTTTTAAAATTACTAATTATCCTTAAACTTTATTTTAAACTTCTACTTCTAATGTAAGATTATTTACATAATTTATGCATCAATTAAGCAGATAGGTGATTTACACTATTAAAGGATTGGCAAAAGCTAACAATTTTGAAACTTTAGCTTAAATATTAACTTGGTCATATATTCATGATAATTAATTCTATAGTCAATTAAAATAAAAAATTACTATCTCTATATTTTTTTACTTCTCTTCCTATAAATTTTACATTTCTTAATAAACTCATTTATTAAGTACATAAAAATATTAATTTATTCTTATATTTTAAATTAATGCCTTAATTTTTTAATTTAAATATAATTAATACTAAAAACATAATTATAAAAATATTTAATAAAAAAATACTTAAAATAATATAAATTATAAATATTTTAATTATTTAATTTTAACTTAAATTACTTATTTTAAAAAGAGGGAGGGAGCGAGGGAGAATAAATTAAAACATTATCAGCTGTAAAAACAGAAAGCTAAAACGACCCATACAAGACAATTAATATGATGTGAACTAGAATAAGTACAAATAATACTGAATTTAAAATAATATTAATTTTATTCTGAACAGAAAACAGACCACATAATAAATAAATGAAATTTACACTTGAAATCTATGTTTTCTAACCTAAGGTCCTATTTTTTTTTAATTTATATTCGATTCAATTTAGTATTATTCAGTATTTATTAGTACTCTATATATATAAATTTACACTAAAATAAATACTGATAAATTCAATTCAGTACTGTTATTTATAAGTTGAAAAGAACATAACCTAAAGGGATAAATGATTAACCAATCCGAAAACCCTAATTAATTAATCAACCCCTTTAGAAAAATAATAATTAGCAGCATCCTAATTACTGTAACAAATCTAAAGAAAAAAATCAACTAGAAAAAGTTATTTTCTTCATCTAATACGAAATCTTTGGCTTGAGAAATAGAAACATCATCAAACAGCCATTTTTCAAGCAACGAAAGCTGTGGCAAATTCGAATTGGCTTGATCTTCATCAGGTGACATTGTTTGATTAGAAATATCCGAATTCGACGAATCAAATGACTCCAAGTTACCAAAAACTTTTTCAAACAATTCAATTCCATTTTTATGATCAAACTCCGGTTTATTCTGATCATTACTCGACATAGAATCAGTCATCGCCGGCAAAATCTGCGGCTTTTGTAATCCATTGTCGTTAGGTTTATTTTTCATCCAGCCTTCGAGCAATTTGGAAATGTTTTCGGTACTTGAAGCGTAGATTGAAGAGGTAGCTGGTTTTGCAGTGGTCAAAGAGGTGTTGCCGGAGGTAAGTTTTTCCGGCGAAAGGGCGTCGTAGAGAGCTTGTCTGGCGGTGTGTATATCGGCTTGGAGCCGTCTTTCCCATTGGCCTCTAGAGATTGGTTCAGAGGAAAAGGCATTTGGGGATTGAGATTGATTAGGGTTTGATTGAAGCTTTTTGAGCTTTTTCTTGAGATGGGTATTCCAATAGTTTTTAATGTCATTATCTGTTCTCTGTGGAAGATATGATGCTATGGCTGCCCATCTGCAACAAAATTTATTTCTTCATCATTCACACCATTAATTAATTTTAGACTGAAAAGTTTCAGTTTTAACCCAAAACTGGGCTTAAGTGCACAAGTTTGGGACATTTTACACAAATTCAAGGAAAAAAAATTAGCATTTTTTTGCCAAGTTCAAAGGAGCAGTAGCCGATTATAATTATAGCAAAATAGGGTGTTAATGTAACTTAAATAAAGGTAAAAAATTACCTGTTGCCTAAAAGAGCTTGGAGATGAACAATCATCTTCTCTTCATGATCAGTAAAATTACCACGTTTAATACCAGGCCTTAAGTAATTAGTCCATCTAAGCCTACAACTCTTACTGCACCTAAGCAAGCCTGAAAAACAACAAAAACCTAACTAATTAGTTAATTACATGATTAAGGTGAAAAGTAAAACATAAAGAGACGATTAAGGAACTAACCTGTATTAGAGGGAACAGATCTCCAATTTCCAGGGCCATGTTGTTGAATGTAAGAAACAAGAAGGATATCTTCTTCAGGAGTCCAAGGGCCTTTTTTAACTCCACTCTTATCACAGCAAGGTGGCCTGCCCATTCTATTTGAAATTGAACTTTTTCTCCTAGATCTCTTGTAATTTGCCTTGTAAATGCTGCTTTCAAAGTTGTCTCAAAGGACAAGAGTCTTGTGGTAGCTAATGAGTTAGTGTGCATATATAGAAAAAAAACTGAAGGAGAGAGAAAGAGAAGCTGACCTAAAGAAGAAGAAGAAAGAAAGAGAGGTTTGTGTTAGAGTCAACAGATGACAGCAAATGCATTTACTAAAGGGGAGGCAGAGTCAGCTGTGCCATTTTCTTTTCTACGCGGGGCATTCAATGTGGGTTTGCACCGTAATTCTCATTAGTATCATTTTATTTTAATACTAACCACTTCCAGTTTTTCTATTTATTTACGGTTAACTTTCTGTTGTGTTCCAGGACCATACATAATTGGTCTGTGAACCATGGTAGACATCACTTTTTTCATTTAGCAATTCACCGCAGATAGCTGTGAATAATTCTTTTTCTAGTTGCTCCAGTAAAGTTGTAAGTGATGCCAAAATGTGTACACAGGAGTTGTGTAATCCCAACCAATACCAATGTATCTTATATAGCTACACACCACTCAGAACTATTCGTTAGGCGGGCTGGGTCTGATCATGCTTTTTAATTAAAAAAATTCAATCCAAGTCTTTTTCCGACTCATACTTTAGAACTTCAGGTCAAGCCAGATTTAACTGGGTTACGAGGTCATTTTCAAGCTCTGCTCATGGCCATGAATAAATTTCCTTTAATTTAATTTTTTTAATTGACTAAATAGAAAAAAAAGATAACTTCAGTACAAATATGTCTAAATTACATCTCATTGCATTTTTACTTGAATTCTTTAATACATGTAGTCAAATTTAGAAGAACTACAGGATAAAATTTAAATATCTAAAATGGTTATTAATATAATATATATAATAAATAAAATTGTTCATCGGGCCGAGCTTGGGTAATTCTACAAAAATAAAATTCGGTCCATAAAACACCGGACTTTAGCGGGGCTTGAGCTGGACCTGTGGGTAGCCTGGTCTTTGAACGGATCTAATACCAGAACAGAGTTACTTACGATACGCGATTTAACATGTTGAATTGGACAGGACAATACAGTTTCAATAATATTGGTCCTAACTCGGTGTGTTGGGAAGACATGGTTCAAAACGGGAAAAAGTTATCCTATGCTTTTTTTTACTTAACATAGATAATACTAGAAGTACATTGTTATGAGAGGCTTAGCTTTTATTATGATTAATGGTTGCTAATTACAGAATCATTTCCTTAAGAAATGTTAACTCGCTTTTTAAATCTGTTGGAACCTTATACTATTACTTATTGATATGAACATAGAAGAGTTTACTTTAAAAAAAATTAATAATAATTTGTTCTATTATTAAAAGTCGCCTAATTTTGTAAGAATATATAAATAATGATGCATTGACTATTGTCTCTCAATGTAATTTATTTTTGGGAGAGAACGTGCATCTACTTATTAGATGCGTGGACCTTTGTAATATTTTTTGTAAAGTTCCTCAAATTAAAGAAGTAGCGTGGGTTAGTAGTTTCGTATCACAATTCTTACTTTTAAAAAAATATTATTTTTTTTACCACGAGGTAGTTCCGGATGGATTTTAACTGTGAATGGCATCTTTAAGCCATATCCACATCTAGACTAATCCTCGATCGTCAATTTGTGGGTACCTCAAAGGGCAGGATGGTTGGCCCCAAAATTTAAAGTTGCTCCATACACTTCACATGATTCAATACCTGATGGATGCTTAAGGATGGGCTAGGAAAAATGTAAAAGGAAAACAATTCTTACTTCTAAAAAAATATTATCTTTTTTTCATATTTAAATGGAAAACAATAGTTTTATAAATATTAAAATATAAAACACATTATTAAAAAATTTCAAGGGTGTGGTCTAGTGGTAGGGACTATAAACATTTACTAGAGATCAAACTCTCGAATGTGTATGGAACAACCTTTAATCTTGGGGCCAGTCATTCTGCCATTCGAGGAACCCGTAAATTATCAATTGAGGATTCAGTCTAGATGTGGACATAGTTTAAAGATATCATCTATAATTAGTACCCACTCAGGACACCTCGTGGTAAAAAAAATACATCATTAAAGACCAGACAAATCAAACAAGATTTTCTAATGCAAGCAAAATAATATATATTTTCACCTTATTGAGAGATGATAAAAACATGTCACAAAAGTATTATAAAGCATAAAGGACAATAAAAATCACAATTTTACAACTTATATTTCGTTAAGCTTCATTTGGTCATGTTATCAAAGACACACAACCGTAAGGACTCTTGTGTAGTGTTATAACACTAACCAGTTTTTACATATATGCAAAGATTTTGCTTAAACGAAAAAATTTGGATGGCTAAGATGAAAGATTAACTTGTATCTTTGACTCATTTATATATGTGAAAAATGAATAAGAACAGAAAATGATGAATAAAATACTGTATATTGTGTTATTGAATTATGTATAAACAATTACATCTATGGCTATTTATAGTGTACAATACTTATGAAAAAAAGGAAACAAATAAATTTATATAAATACAATTAACTGCAAATTATCTTCCTAAATCAACATTAATCCTAATTAGTGATATTATTCCTAATTTAGACTAATTAGGACTAATCTAATATAGGAAAATATCAATATAGGAATATTCTCAATACTCCCCTTCAAGTTGGTGAGTGAATATTCTGAACTCCCAACTTATATCGTAGTGTTAAGAATTGGTCCTTTCCTAATGGCTTTGTAAAAATGTCTGCAAGTTGGTGACGCTTTGGTACATATGAAGGTCTAATTATTCCTGCTTGCAGCTTCTCTCGCACAATATGATAATCGATCTCAATGTGCTTTGTACGCTCATGAAACATGGGGTTCGCTGCAATGTGTAGTGCTGTCTGATTATCACAAAATAGTGGTGTAGGAACATCACACAAGACCTTCAAATCTTGCAATATGTAACGTAGCCATACCAGCTCCAAACATGCATTAGCCATTGCACGATATTCTGCCTATGATGAAGATCTTGATACGTTGTTCTGTTTCTTTGACTTTCATGAAATGAGAGAAGAACCGAGGAAGACACAATAACCTGAAACTGATCTTCGAGTGATTTGGCATCCTGCTCAATCTGAATCACAATATGCTTCAGTGTGAGATTTTTTTTGGATGGAAATAACAAGCCTTGGCCTGGAGTTCCCTTGATGTACTTCAGAATATGAATTGTTGCATCCCAATGTGGCTGACGTGGAGTTTGCATGAATTGACTTAACGTCCGAACTGAAAAGACTATGTCAGGTCTAGTGATTGTGAGGTACATCATCTTCCCACGAGCAGTCTATACTTAGATGGATCTTTCAACAATTCTCTATCTTCTGAAGTTAATTTTGAATGTTGTTTCATTGGAAATTTTTCTGGATGAGCACCTGTTAGCCATGTATCCTGCAAAATATCAAGTGCATATTTTCTTTAAGACATGTAAATTCCAGATTTGGAACAAGAAAACTCAATCCCTAAGAAATATTTTAAATCTCCAAGATCTTTAATGCGGAAGCGTCGAAGTAAGCATTCTTTGAGGCATTGCATTTCTTTGAGGTCATTCCCGGTGAAAAGGGTATCATCCACATAGATTAAAATGGTAGTGAATGAGGACCCTTGATGCTTTGCGAATAAAGAATAGTTTGCTTTGGACCGTTGGTAACCTGCTGTCTGAATCACATTGGAAAATATAGAGAACCAATTTCAAGAGGCTTGTTTGAGGATATATAATGATTTGTTGAGTCGACATACAACATTCTCCCCCTATCGACGATGTCCAGGTGGTAAGTCCATGTAGACAACTTCGTGTAAGCTGCTATGTCAGAATGCATTTTGTACATCCAATTGATGAATAAACCAGTCTCTCGTGGCTGCTACAGTGAGGAGGCATCTGAGAGTTGTTAGTTTTGCTGTCGGTGAAAAAGTCTCTCCATAAGCAATCCCTTTAATTTATGTGTACCCTTTTGCTACAAGGCGTGCTTTATATCGTTCAATGGTCCCATCATATCGATATTTGATTTTATACACCCATTTGCAACCGATGGGTTTGTGACCTATTGGGAGTGTCATTATTGTCCATGTTTTATTGAGTTGAAGGGTTCGTTAACTCCTCTTCTATTGCCTGCTTCCATTTTGGATCAAGGATAACTTGAGCATATGAGGTGGGTTCTTTGGTGCCTATGATGTTAGCTAGAATGTACGATGTGTGGGAGTAAAATGAGAATAAGAAATAAAATTTTGAAGGGGATACCTGATCAATTTTGACAGTTGTTGACTAGAGTCAGATTGATTGGCTTGAGATCCCACCCCGTAGTCTTGATGCCAGGAAGGGGGGGCCTGTCTAGCGCGGTCGAAATGATGGATGGAAGGAGATTCTAGTGCTGCAGGTGTGTTTAAAGGTGGATTTTCTGGTATGGATGGAGGAAGAGAATTCACAATATCTGAATTTTCTGATATAGAAGGATTGACTGGTGAAGTGGGATATGGTAAATCAAGAGCTAGATTTGGTAAGACTCTATGTTAATTGGGAGAGGATGTTGTTGTCGATTTATTAAGGAAGGGAAATAAATTTTCATGGAATGTAACATCTCGACTAACAAGGAATGTGCCACTTTCCATATCAAACAATTTATACCCTTTTTTATTATTTGGATATCCAAGAAAGATATACTGCCGAGTTCGAGAATCAAATTTTTGTTTAGGTGAAACAATAGTTGTATCACATAAACAACTGAATATCTTCATATGAGAGAGAGATGGAGGTCGATTATATAGGAGTTCAAATAGAGATTTATTTTTCAATAAAGGTGAAGGTAAACGATTAATTATGTATGCTGCGGCCAAAACACATTCACCCCAAAATTGTAATGGCAAATGTGATTGGAAAAGTAATGATCGTGTAGTGTTAAGAATGTGTCTGTGTTTGCGTTCTGCTACCCCGTTTTGTTGTGGTGTGTAGACACAGGTATGTTGACATTCGATACCATTCTTGTGAAAGAAGGCTTGCATGGAAAGGAATTCTGAGTCATTATCAACTCGTACAATTTTATCTGAGGCATGAAATTAAGTTTTTACAAAAGTGATGAATGACTCTAATAGGTGTTGTGTTTCGGATTTTTGATTCATGAGAAATAACCGTGTGCACCTAGTAAAATCATCTACTATAGTGAGAAAGAAACGTCCCTCTGAATGTGTTGGAAGTTTGTGTGGACCCCAAATATCACAATGTAATAAGTCAAAAGGAGAATGAGATTGTATTGTGCTTGATGGAAAAGGCAATCTTGTTTGTTTTGCTTTAGGACATACATGACAATGATTATGATCAGAAATAAAAATTTTATTTAAATGTAGCAAACGTAAGATAAGCTTAAGAACCTTATGAGAAGGGTGTCCGAGGCGCATATGCCATAAATATGAGATGTGAGATGCTTGGAATGATTTTGCTGGGTATTTTATTGGAGACATGTAATATAGACCATCGCGTTGTTCACCCGAGCCAATCATCCTCCGTAGCCAAATCCTGCAAAATACAACCATTTGGAAAAAGGACAACACAATAATTTAATTGGTTAGTCAATTTACTAGCAGAAATGAGGTTTAAATTAAAAGAAGGAACACAAAGCACATTTTTTTAATGTGATATCATTATTAAAATTGATTGTGCCTGTGGGTAAATTAACGAGCGGAATTGGAGATGGTGATGTGTTAGAAAATAGATGTGAATCAGACGAAATATAATCGGTGGCTCCACTATCCAGGATCCAAGGTTTTACGAAAGCACAATTGATTAAGGCATTATGAGTTAACATACCTGATGCATTTGCAAATGATTTACCTTTACCGGAATTATTCGCCATGGTAGTATATGCAATAGATTAAAATGTAAGACTTTTGAAACACCAAGATCACTGCTCTGGTACCATGTGAAAAATGAATAAGAACAGAAAATGATGAATGGAATATTATATATTGTATTATTGAGTTGTAAATAAACAATTACATCCATGGCTATTTATAGTGTACAATACCTATGAAAAAAAATAAATAAATTTATATAAATATAATTAACTCCAAATTATCTTCCTAAATCAACATTAACCCTAATTAGTGATATTATTCCTAATTTAGACTAATTAGGAATAATCTAATATAGGAAAATATTAATACATGAATATTCTCAATAATATCTCGAGCCGATCTTGAATTCGAGTTAAGCCTTATCAAGCCGAGCTTTGACCAAACTTTGACCGGGCTAATCTTGAACTACTCGTGAACCGTTCAATTCGATTGCAGCCCTATATATGTCAAAAAAAATATACAATTTAAGAGATAAATAAAAAATAAAAAAAAAAATTTTTAAAAGAAATCATGTCAATTGCATGTTTTGCCATGTTGAATCAAATTTGAGAATTGCTTGATAAAGACATTACAATTAAAAATATGAAACTTGAAAATGAGTAAATTTGGATTGAAAACTTTAAAAAACTAAAGAAAAAAGATAACAAACTCTTATTTTACTTTCTCAACTCAAATGGAAAATTATATCTTAATGACTATTTAGACTAATAAATGGAAAAATTTAGAACGAGTACATGTAACTTAAATTACAATCAAATGACACTAAAATGTGAACTCTAACACGTGCCCTTAGATGAAACATCATTAAATAGAAGAAAAAAATATCATAAAAGACTCTCAAAATTCATAATCATTTCGGCTTTATCAATCCATCAAGTCAATTCGGCCTCATCAATCCATCAAGCCAATTCGACCTTAATCATAGTTTTAGAGGATTTCTCCCCAAAGCATCATTGTTTGAGAAGATTCCACTTTAATAATTTTAGTTTTGAAAGATTTCGTATTTGATAGTCTTAGACCATTTCGGCTCAAATCATTATAGTTTTAGAACATTTCGGCTCCTATTATTATAGTTTTATATTATGTGAAAACCAGAGAGAAAATAACAAACTAAATTGAAATTTGAGAGAAAAGATAACAAACTTTTATTTCATTATCTAAACTTAAATGAAATTTTTTATCTTAATGGTTATTTATACGAAAGAATCTAGAGTAAGTAAATGTTGTTGGAGATATCTCACATGGAAAACTAATAATTACAAAGAGTGAAATATAAGTGGTGTAGATTGGGCTTTAACACAAGCTAATTGGTTTTGTGTTAGATCGGCTCAACTCACTTGTGTACTCACTCATCCTATCAAGTGTAACACTCTTCAGGCCCACGGATTCTTTACATGGTATCAGAGTAGGATAATGCCTGACAGCCGAATGATCATGAATTCGTGTTTGAAGACTTGGTAGAGTTTGGACAAGCGGAGAAGATAGACCTGTTAATAGCATTGAGCCTCGTATGAGATAAGCCAATGAATGTTTAGCAAGTGAAAACTGGTCCAGACCCAATTACACTTGAGGGGGAGTATTGGAGATACCCCACATGGGAAACTAATAATGATAAAGAGTGAAATATAAGTGGTGTAGTTTGAGCTTTAACACAAGTCAATTAATTTTATGTTAGATGATCTCAACCTCACTTATATACTCACTTAAACTATCAAACCCAATACTCTACGCGCCCACAAATTCTCTACAAATGTAACACAAATTACAATCAAATACACTAAAATGTTAACTGTAACATATGTTATGGTCCATTGTACTTTCACCCAAATTAGTTTGGAAAACTAGACTTTTTACGTGAAAGCCCATTTTAAAAGAATACAAAAATCATTTATCTGGTGATTTTTATCCGTATATTTTTTTTTAATTTGACTCATATAAACTTATAATAATAATAAAGGAAAACTTTAAATTTGTGATTTTTAAGATCACATCTTCAAGGCTCAACCATAAACCAATCCTTTGCCACATTTTTACCTATATATTAACAGTACACATTTTAAGAAGTTTTATAGTGATCTAAAACAGAAATTAGATCACATCAATGCTAATTGAAAGATGGGCTAATTAGAAATATTTGATAAACTTCAAACAAAATGAATTAAAATGGATAAAAAAGACAAATTTTTAATATCAAATGGCTATAAGATATTAACATCGTGAATACAGAAGAAGCCATATAACGATATACATTGACTGAATAATTCACAATTGTTTTCATTGACATATTCATATATATATAACAGTAATTAAATGTTAAATCGATAAATCAAACAACTATTCCACATACATACATACATAAAATTTAGTAGTGAAATAATGTAGATTATGACATCAAAATGAAAATATCTAAAAGTTAAGTGGATGAGAATCTTTAGGGCCGTGTCTGCCTTTCAAGAAATTAATTCATGTAGACATTATTTAAATATGTAACCAATTACATAAGGGTACACATTTTTTAATTTTTTTATTTATGAATATACGGCAGTTTTGCTGATCGATTGTCATATTCATGGTAGTTCAAGGTTTATTATGTAGATTGTGATTTCTTTTTTCTTTTTTTCATTGTAATCTTGAGCTATAGGTAATATAGGAAATAATTAGTACAAAACCCTCTTCAAGATTTCAACTTGTATAGGTTTTGGATAAGTTTATTGGAAATAGTTTTGTTATCCAAATACATCTTTCAGTTACACTTGACGTATTTGTTTCTTTAGTTAGTTTGATTATATTGTTTGTCTCAATGAATTGTAAGTTAAAGGAGTCAATTCTTCTTGTACTCATTTCTCTATTTAGAGCAGTATAAAGTGCAAGTTCTGACAATGTCTCGAACTATGTGACTAAGAAGGTATAATTTTATAAAAAAAATGTTATTAACAATATATCGAGAAGAGTCTTGTTATAAAGACAAAAACAAATAAAGCAAAAAAAACTTAATGTTATATATAAAAATTAATGCTTTTTGAGATATAATCGATTTAGAATGAATTTTTTTTAAAGAAAAGGGAGAAGAAATCTTATAAGGAAAAGAAAGAAAGGAAAACTGAAGAGAGCCACGGAGGAAAGAAACTTAAACCTATAAGTCACGTAGTTCGGTAAATATGAATTATAATACTTGAAAAAAAATCATATTTGTGCGTGTTTTTATATAGATATCATTATATTATTCACACTCTAACAACTTTATAATAAAGTATAATGTCGATAACTATTAGTTGCTCGAAGTTTGCGATAGAATAAAGAAAAACTTAAAGTAAATATAACTTTTAGAGTAATAGTTAAACATCATTCGATACTAAATGGCATAATTGAACATATTTAACTTTGTTTTTTATAAAATTTTTATTATTTTCTTATTTTTTATTATTAAGGTATGCTTGATAATATTTTTTAAACTGTTTTTTTAATAAGTTGCCTCTATAAATTTTTAATAAAACTATACATTTAATCATTCATACTAATTAATTAAGAACTGTCTGATTTATAATTAAATTTACTACTTTTAAAAAAAAATTTCAAATAAATCTTTTAAAAGAACAACTAAAATAAGCACAGTCAAACTGACAAGTTGTGGAAGATTTGAACAAGTGACTAAAACAAACACTAAGCAATGGTTATTTTGAAATAAATAAAGTATACAAAAACCATCATTTTGTAATATCTTCTAATTGAATGACCTATACTATAGGTTATCAATTTTATATCATGATGTTTTAGTTAGGGCTATAAATGAATTGAGCCGTTTGTAAATAGTTTGGTGTTCGGTTCGATAAAAGCTCAACTTGATTTATAAATGAACAGTTTATGAACATAATTTTATTACTCGAATTATAAATGAACTGAACATTAACAAGTCAAAGCTCGACTCGTTAACTCGTGAACAAACTCGATTATTATAATTACATATAAAAAATAAAATGTTATAGAATTAAAATAAATTATATATTTAAAAAATTAGACTAGTAAAACTAGTATACGTATAATATTACTCAACAATTTTATAGCACACTTTAGATTATGTGTTGAATTAGAAATGGTGTTCACGAATAAAGTAGGCAAGCTCGTTCGCGAACAAATTAGCGAACTGTTCACGAATAAAATAAATGAGTTGTTCGCGAACAGGTCGTGAACAAACGAATGCTTAAATGAATCGAAAATGAACAGAATTTTGAGTTCGAATTCGAGCTCGACTTGGCTCGTGTTTAATTAAAAATTAAACGAATGAACACGAACATGCTTAAACTCGGCTCGACTCGACTCGTTTATGGCCTTAATTTTAGTGATTTACTTATAAAATGAGAATAACTTCTCAATTGTTTATAAAAAAATTCTTCCAATAATTAATTAATAATATTTATTTCGATTTAATTATTCATTTATTTTATTGATTGGAAAATCGACTATTACAATTAAAATAAGAAGCAACTGTCAAATGTGTGGAGAAAGTGTGAGACAATTTCCTTGCTGGACCCTTCTATGGGCTCATAATTAATTGGACCTGGACCAAACATTTTTGCATCTTTCGTACACTACACGCATAAAGACAAAAAATAAATATGTTTTAAACAAATATTTTTTTTATCTTTTTGATAAACAAAAATTAAGATATACTGTATTATTTATTGCAAGGACCATATGAAACATAAATATGTTCAGACTCTAAAAAATGAACTTGAAATCTAGTAAGACAATTCGTAGTTTTGCTCTTTTTAAGCTATATGTTTGTTATCAAATTTGTAAAGTATACATGTTATTTATTTTTTTTTATATTATGCGATTGATTACCTTTTTATTTTTGTATCATGTAATCATTGTTCATTACGTCTTGTATCATGTAAATTGCTCATTAGGTCTCTTGATTATGTAGTCTATTTTTTTGAATTTCCTATCGTAGAATCTCCATTAATGTCAAGGCAAATACATTAGGTACTTGCTACGAATATCTTATTGCCTCTTCAACTTACGATTGTTCGTGTTAACCTACTGAATTTGGCAAAAAATATTGATGTCGCGTGAAAAGAGAAAAACATGAGAGATGAAGATTTCAATTTATAATATTTTTAGCTTTGCATTAACAAAACCATAATCTTTTTTGCCAAAATAACAGACCTATAATACATGCCAATGTCTGGGTAATAGAAGAATGAATGGTTGGGTAATTAAAGTAGAAATTAAATTTTATCAATTGGACAAAAAGAAAGAAAAAGAGTTAAAGGAGACTTTAGTTTTGAAGTTGAAATAAGTTAATTGAAGGAATTTTTTTTATACTTTTATATGTATACGTCTTAACATGTTACTATATTAACTTTTAAACATTTGACACGTGGTAATAGGTTATTGATATAACTTTTCAACAATAATACGTGTTGGCTTTATACCATACGCTCCAATAAGTGTGTGATTTAATTACACTAGGTGAACATACTATTGCAGTTTTACTAAATTCGGAAAGCCAATAGGAAGAGTTGTAAGTTGAGGCATAGTAGCCGTGTAGTAGCAAATACAGACAACAACAAAGACTTGCCCAAAAATTAACTTTCCTCATTAATTAATCCACGATAAAAAAAATTGTAATGATAAAACAAAATATTAGTATGTGGCAAACAAGTTGAACACGTTTGAGCCCATTTAGGACATGTGAAACGTCCAGTCTGTCTGGTGTCACTCCCACACCCTCTCTTAAATGACATTTTAATGCTCATTTTACCGCTCTTATCAACTATTCACACGCCATTCCAAGAATTCTTGTTAAAGCTCCAGTTTTATATTCACTTTAATACTATAACAATAACAAACGCTAACTATATATATATATATATATATATATATATATATATATATATTTTTAAGAAGTTCATTATAAAATTGTCAGCTTTACTATATACATGTAAAATTTGCTATTGCTTAATTAAATATGAAAACGGGTCAGAAAAAGTGAATACATCATCTATAACCTCTTAAGTTTAACATTTTTTATGGTAGGTTATTAAGAACTTTAAAAGTTTTAGTTTTGACCATAAATTTTGAAAAAGTGCAAAAACTTGTCCCTTATTACTTAAGGGACAACTTATATTTTATTATTTGTCATGTAGAACTAATATTACTATATGATTTGGCTTTTTAAGTCGTGGGGTTAGCAAGACAATTTCAATAAATTTAATGAGTAAATAGTATACTTTATCAAGTAATGGGTAACATGAGTGGATGAAAATTCAAAATAACACATAGCAAAAAGTGTCAGGTAAGAATGTATTTAGTCTAGAAATTAACCTATACAATAAAGTTAATAACAATACAAATATGAAATTAATTCACCAAGGGCTGACTTAGGATGAATAAATTCTATAATGTTTAGTAGAATTCATTTGTAAATTCAATTTGTTGCGCTATCTAGTAATCACGAGGACATCATATGTCTCTACAATTATATGATATTATCTATTTAGGAGTTACTTTTGGGTGATGCTTAGTACCAATGGGTTATTGTCAATGTTAATATACCCATGAATCTCATTTATTTAACTGATCTAAGACATTTGTCCGTACATTAGCTGTGTTTATACTAAGTTTTTTTGAAAAAAAAATTACTTGGATGAATTAATTTCATCAAATAATTGTGTCTTCTCTATATCTTCTCTTGATATTATTTTTATAGGTCAAACTTAAACACTTATTTTATTAAATTGATCTGAACTTGTTAAAACCTAAAATTTTATGGGTTAAGTTTGATTTTGTTGAAAAATTCAAACTAAGTTCAAGCCCGATTAAACAAATAATGATTTTATTTGTTATATATTTGCATATTATATTTAATATTTGTTTTAGGTTCTAAGATTCTTATGTTTCAGCCTATCGTACTTTTAAATTTGATTACATTTAATCTTACTCTGTATTAAAGAAAACACGTACAAAATGAAATTTTTATGTAATCGATGCATAAGTTTTGGTGGAATAGGCAATTACAGTGTATTACTAATAAATAAGAAATATCATTCCTTATGGCAAAATGATTCCTCTTTAGATAATATTCCTTTACAAGATGTATACATGCACTTTAACTACAAAATGGTATGCATGTATTTAGGTGAAGTTTGATTCGCGGAATGTTTATTCTGTATAATAGAATTAGAAATGTATGAAAAGATATCAAATATAACACATTTATTCATATAGAATCCGTTGACGCACGAAATAGCAATTCCTAGTTTATATGTATCTCATGGAAAAAGAATTGATTTTCCAGAAAATGCATATAAACTAAGAATTGTTATTCCGTGCGTCGACATATTCTAGAGATATACTTTACTATATTTAATATATTTCTATTCATTTCTGTTTCTATTCCTATGAAATAGGCATTTTACAAACTAAACAAACTCTTATAATTCATACAATTATATGCAGCTGGAGTATGAGATTTGGTTTTTCTTTTCAGTTATATATGTATAAGGTGACAGATGGAAATATGCAATGGGCCAAAGTGTGTTGGGTTACATATAATTCCAAGGATTAGGAATACATAGGTTGTTGACTTGTTCTTAAACTTCCGACGTACGGGGGTTTTAGGAAAGAAAAAAGAAATTAAAATATCTGATTTTTTTATTATTATTTATTTGGATAAAAGAATTAAATTTATTATCTATTTTAGGTAATAAAATTATTTCTTTCAATGTCTTTTCATTCTCCTACTTTACTAGGTAGTGAAGGTGTTAGGACACGAAAATTGAATGGATGTGAATTTACACGTACAAAAATGACTAGATGAGTGGCGGTAACTCAACAATTACAGCGGCGTAACATTTTTGACAAATGATAAAAGTAGTTGAAATTTAATATTTGCTAATATCAAAATTAGATATAATATTGTGATAAGACTTAACTAATTGAGAAAATAAAATTAAATTAATTCCTATATGCATACTGCAATTGCATAATCAATGAAAAAATGAAGAACTCTAATTCATTTTCCTTGTTGTATGTTGTTAATAAAACTTTTATGATTAGATTTCTGATAATTTGTGTTGCTACCTTAATAATATAAAGCCTTCTTGTTAAAAATGATTGTGAAATTTGAAAAATAAAAGAATCAAATAATATTTGATTATGTATTTATGATTCCTAAAAAATGTGAAAATTTATAAATTTAACATAAGTTTGATTTTCTTATTTCACTTAACGATTGATATAGTAAAGTTTGAAGTTAAGCCTTACATTTTGACAACTAAGTTTGTTAAAAAACAAAAAAAAATGCACTAGGCATAGAGACATATAAAATAGGAAGAGAGAGAGAGAGTCCAGTTTTCTTAATTTTCACCAAAATATTTTATTATGAAATGAATAAAATAAGAAAAGAAAAGATAATTAAATGTGGAAAAGCCAAATATTTAATATAAAATTCTTGTGAGGGTAAATGAGAAATATGAGTAAGAAACAAACTACACAATTAATAATAAAATAAAGGCTAAATATAATATAATTCTTTCATCTTCAATTTTTGTAGGGCAGTCCTGCAGAGGTAAAATTTTTTTATAATACTCGATTTGCATGGAGTTTTCTGCGTTGAGTGGATAGCTGCCTCTACAAACCGCCCTCCAGTGCCGCCCTGTTATTAGGTATTAATATTTGCTTTCTTTGTCTTTCTCCAATACTACTATCTTATAATTAAATTATTATTATTATATAAAATAATAATAAATATTATTATAATATTATTATATATTAATTAAAATAATATTATATAATTAATAATAATTATAAATAATATTATTATTCTATATAATTAATAATAATATATAAAAATAATTATTAATTATTTTTTATACTTGATAATATTGTTATAAAAAATATATGATATTATTATTAACAAATAAGAATATTTGTTTAATAATAATAAGAATATATAATAGTAATAATAATTATTATTATTTTTATTATTAAATAATATTTATTTAATAATAAATATTATTAAATAATATTATAATAAATAATATTATTATTTATTTAATAATAAATAATATTATTAATATTAAAAATATTATTTATAATTAAAAATTTCTCAAGTAATATTTATATAATAATATTATTATTTATTTAATCATATATTAAATATTATTAAATATTATTATTTTAATAATACATATTATTAATATTAATATTATTTTTATAATTATTATACATATAATATAAATATTAATTAATAATAATAATTAATAAATTATATTTTTATTTATTAAAATTATATATAATTGTTGTTATTATATTATAATTGAGTTTCTTTAATCCAAAAAATAATAAATGAAATCAGGAAAACAATTTCATTTCCTTTCTTGACCATAGCAAACACATAAGCCAATCAAAAGGAATTGTATTTCTTTTCTTACCTTTTTCTTTCTTGATTTCCTTTCACTTTCTTAATGTGAATCAAACACCCCCTTAGTACTATTGATGCTTGTAAGCCTCCCATTAGTATTCTCATTCTAATTAAAGGAAATATTAAAACTATAGGTAAGTTTGAGATTGTTGTCTCTAATTTTTGTCTCCTTTTTAAAAGTACCCTATAATTTTAGAAAAGTTGACAATAGCAAAAACAAAGCCAAACACATTTTAATACTATAGATTGATAAAATGACTTATGCGATACCTCCACTTAAATTACCGAATATTGCAAATGGACTCTTTATTAATCGGTGAATTAAGAAAAATGAATATCAAAGTTCTAGTTCATATCTTCTATTTTAAAATAAAATATACAAATTAAAAATACTTGTCTACTCTCTTTATTTAAGAAAGAAATGAAACTATTTGACTCTAAAATTGAAACCCAAGGTTTTCGGCGAAACACTGAAAATTTTATTTTGTTGTAATTTGTCCGTTTTGTATGGTTATATTATATTCTAACTATGACATCTTGGGCCAAAGTTTCAAATGGACTCTCTGTTGTTTCAAATAGCCGATTACAACTTGTCTTTTCTTTTGTCTGGGTTCAAAATTCATGATTAGGTTAGTACAAAATATGAAAGTCTTTATCTTGATATAATTGGATTGATGAATTATTTATCCTTATATCTTGTTTTTTACTCGTTCTGTTTCCTTTCAAATTTATTACAGACTTCTAAACTTCTTAGTAAGTACATTTTCATGATTTCTTTAAGAATTTAAGAACATAATTTAAAAATAATTAGTTCATCAAAATTTCGCTTTCATTACCAAATAACTTACAAAAATCAAATTTCATTCATCAAGTAAGCATTCTATTTGAAAGAGTGCTATGCATTGCGATGGGACCATTATTTTGTCCCACAGACAGACAATAACGACATTAATCTTGAGATTGGTTTAATTTATTGTTAATTATTATTCGTCTTAATTGATATTTTACCCTAGGTTTCTATGTGGTTAGCTAGATATTATCTAATCACTACTTTGATCTCCTCTACTTAATTACAAGTAAAGCCGGAGCTAATGTCACATTACAAATTAATCTAAAAACTTCAAAGCTTGTACAATAAATATTCACTTATGTATTAAAATTCCAACAATATAATGTTGTGAAAAATTAAACTATCAACAACTTATTTTAAAAGCCTCTAACAATATTTCATAAAAATCATTAATCACAGAGATATAATTCATCGTTTGTTTTCACTTTGTTCATAATTGATTAAGTCTACTAAAAAAGTTATTACCGTTCACTCTTTATTCAGCTAATGAAATAACTGATGATTTGACATAGGATTTTTCTTAGCAATGGTTTTTACTAATTTTTTTATTTGTAACAAGTTCACAATGTCTAACCATGTCCGATTTTAGGGAGGATATATGAATAAAGAAAACTTGGGTGTCTAACCATGAAAAAGCGTATATTTTTTATTAAATCCCAAGTCCGGGGCGGACCCAAGATGAAGCATGTGGGGTCCGGCCCTCTATATTAAATTATTAAATATATCTGTAAGGATATGTAAGTCAAAAGTTGCAGCACAGATGGTTAAGTTGGACATTTATTGAGGTGTTGACAAAGGTTCAAACCCTTCCTGATGTTTTTTTTTTTTTTTATCAAATTTAACCTTGCCTTTAAACTTAATTTTTCTTATTTCTTTTTTGCCAATTTCTGTTATTTATTTTTATAGTTTTTGAATTTCAATAATACAAAATATATTATCAGTCAAATAAATAATGTTTTAAAATGTATTCTTAAATATATTAATTATTTTATAGAAATTCAACTTCAATAGAAGTTGAAGAGAAATTTGAAAAAAAAAAAACAACTCAACTGATTACTATTTTAGAATGAAAAATGGTAAAAACACAAGTCTAAGTGAACACTAGATCATGTTATGGATCAAATTTTTCATAGTTAAAAAAATGAATTTCAAAATGTGCATTAATAAAGGACATTCATATCAATTTTAACAAGTAAGAATATTTTTTTTGGCCCCCCTAAAAGCTTATCCTGTGTCCGCCCCTACAAGTCTCGTATTTCAAACCCTTGTTAATGCATTTTTTTTTTTATCAAATTTAACCTTGCCTTTAAACTTAATTTTTCTTATTTCTTTTTTCACCATTTCTGTTATTTATTTTTATAGTTTTTGAATTTTAATAATACAAAACATATTATCAGCCAAATAAATAATGTTTTAAAATGTATTCTTAAATAATTAATTATTTTATAGAAATTCAACTTCAACAGAAGTTAAAGAGAAATTTGAAAAAAAAATATAAATAACTCGACTGATTACTATTTTATAATGAAAAATGGTAAAAATACAAGTATAAGCGAACACTATATCATGTTATGGATCAAATTTTTCATGGTTAAAAAAATGAATTTCAAAATGTGCATTAATAAAGGACCTTCATATTAATTTAACAAGTTAATTCGAGTCAGAAAATTTTTTTTTGGCCCCCCCTAAAAGCTAATCCTGCCATACAAGTCTCGTATTTGGCATATAACAAATTGAAATTTTTTGACATCTATTTTTTACAATTTAAACATTAAACAACATTTCAAAATATTTAGTTACGGTTATTTTTAATTATTTCAGAGAAAATATTATCATCAACTAACAACAAATGTAACAATGTAATACTAAGTCAAACTATTTTAAAAATGCACCTTATTAAGATAATTAATCTCCTTTCAAATCTCATTCCTCCAACAAAATATAAGAAAATTAATTGAAGGTAAAGAATTTTTTAATCCCATGCATTTCTTTTTTTTTTTTCCTTCCTTTAGTTTTTCTTTTTTCTAAATATCAAATATCTTCGTAACGTTATCGAACGGTATAAAACCGTAATATAAAAAAAATAATAAAATGAATACCTTTAATTAAAAAAACCATTATAAAGACTTAATTCTTCCCAAAAAAAAAAGAATTGAACTTACCATCTTTATGATTCTTGTTAGTAAATGATTACCATTTAATCTAATGTTAATTACTCTTTTTTTAAAAAATCACATATGGAGGACCACGTCAATTTGGGGATGTGATTTTTTCCTTTTTTTCTCAAATAAGTGTTTATTTGGGTTTTTTTTTCTATTCCATATGTCAAAGATAGATTATCACGGAATAAAATTTGTTCCCATAAATCGATATCTACTTTCATGTCTCTGCATTTATCCTTTGACGTATAGTATATTTGTAGGAAATAGAAACCAAAAAGGATTAAAATAATAATAAATATAGACACATGACAACAAATGAATGAGAAACATAGAAGGAAACATCAATTTAAGAATACAAATTTGAACTCAATTATCTGGTAGATAAGAGAGAGATTAATAGAGTAATTCCTTATAAGAGATAAAAGATAACAACATAAGATATTAGTAACTTAAATTATAAATAATATGCAAATAAATTATAAACAAAAATATAAAGGTATTAGAACAAAATATTAAACATAAAATAACCTTTTACCGTTCAATCAAAGAGAGAGTTCTGTTGAGGCCCGAATCGGTTTCCTTAAGATAGATTTTGCCTGTATATGATAAACTGTCTCCCAGGATACAACAACAAACGTTAGGCGAACTCAACAAAGTGTAGAATATTATCACCAAAAGGAAGGATCACTAAGAACCTAAAGAACGGAAGTCGAAGGAAACTAAGCAAATAAAATGAAAGAGCAATTTAGAAATTCTTTTGTCTGTGTTATTTCTTTGCTAAAAAATAAGAATATATATAAGAAAAAGAAGGGGACCAAGAGCAACCATAAATACATGTCAGGCTCAAAATTTCAAACCAAAGAAATTAGCATACAGATGAACGTCCATATGTCTTTTCAATTATTATTATTATTATTATTATTATTATTATTATTTGATATCTTTTTCAACAAAAAAAACACAGAATATATATAAGAAAAAGAAGGGGACAAAGAGCAATCATAAATAAATATCAGACTCAAAATTTCAAACCAAAGAAATTAGCATACATATGACCGTCCATATGTCTTTTCAATTATTATTATTATTATTATTATTATTATTTTCTTTTACTTTGATATTTTTTTTTCAATAATCCCTCACATAAAAGAAAATAAGAAAACGATTTACTCGATTTGGTGATAATATTCTACATTAACATTTGCATAGGATATGTGGATTACAGTCCTTGAACCTTCCCTTGTGAAAGTATATTTACTTTACTGGCTAACTAGTAGACGCGATATCCTTAAACTATTCTGTTGTTTGTGTAAACGATGATATATCTCACACAAATATTAATCTAATTCGATTTTTGGTTCTCATGTTTATGTTCATTATGGTCGTGAACATATCCTGATTCTGCAAGAGTTTCGGACAACTAAGCCCCATTAGTTTCCTTTGAAGTGACCCCACTTCACTCTCACATAGGTGATCTCTTTTGCTCAAACTTTTGATGCACAAAGAATCATTAAAAGCATTAATTGCTTAACCTTAACATGTTTTGTCACTGTTTACATAATAGGAATGGACACAGGGTTACCCCCACAGTGACCTCACAAGGTCTATACAATTAGGTTGTCTCATTGAACCAAGATCTTGGGATCTCTAGTCAAACATGATTGGGTTTTCCTTCACATAGCACCTTAAATATTTATGGGCTTTAGTCTCATTCCTTTTGATGTCTTTTCAACTTGATCTCGATTCAACCCTTTGGTTAGCGGAACCGCTATGCTATCCTTTGATCCTGCAAAATCAATAGAGATAACTTCCGTTGAGATCAGTTTGTCTAACGGTATTATGTCGACGACGCATGTGTCTCGACTTACCGTTATACATAACATTTTGTGCTCTTTTAATCGCTGCTTGATTATCGCAATGTATACAAATGGCAGGCATATGCTTAGGCCATTCAGGAATATCCTCTAAGAAGTTGCGTAGCCATTCGGCTTTTTCTCCCATTTTATCTAAGGCTACAAACTCAACTCCATCATGGAATGAGTTATAATTGTTTGCTTTGAGGATTTACATGACACTGCTCCTCCTCCTAGAGTGAACACATACCCACTTGTACCTTTAGAATTCTTAATGTCAGTTATCCAACTAGCATTAGAATATGCTTCTAATATAGCAGGTTCTCTTGTAAATTGCAGGCCATAATTACGAGTATATCGCAAATATCGTAGTATTCTCACGATTGCTTACCAATTACTTTTGCTTAGGTTACTCATAAATCGGCTTAAACTACTTACAGTATAAGCAATATCAGGCCATGTACGACTTGTAAGGTACATTAGACTACTTATAACCCTTGCATATTCCACTTAGTTTATGCATTCACCTTTGTTCTTAGACAAGTGTTTACTAATGCCTAATGGTGTCCTGGCTATGCCAAAATCATCTGTATTAAACTTGTTAAGTATTTTGTCCACATAATGTGACTGAGTTAATATGAGATCTTGAGGTGAACTTTTAACCTGGATGCCCAAAGTTACATCTGTTAGTCCCATATCTTTCATGTCAAATCTGGAATTTAACATATCTTTGGTACTTTTTACCATCTTTTCATTGATTCCCACAATGAGTATGTCATCAACGTACAAGCATAGAATGACATATCCTTCATTTGTAGTTTTGACATAAACACATTTGTCACATTCATTTATGCAATAGCCACTAGCCATCATAACATCATCAAATATTTTATGCCATTATTTTGGTGCTTGCTTTAACCCATATAAAGATTTCACCAATTTACAAACTTTCCTTTCCTGACCTGGAGCTACACAACCTTCAGGTTGCTCCATGTAGATTTTTTTTTCAAGATCTCCATTCAGAAAGGCAGTTTTCACATCCATTTGATGTACTTCAAGATTTTGCAAAGCGGTAATTGCTAGTATCATCCTAATGGAGGTTACTATCGATACTGGAGAATACGTATCAAAATAATCAAGGCCTTCTTTTTGTCTATAACCTTTTATGACTAAACGAGCCTTGTACTTGTCAATTGTTCCATCAGCTTTTAGCTTACGTTTGAAAATCCATTTAGAACTTAGTGGTTTTGTTCCTGGAGGAAGGTCCACTAATTCCTACGTATGATTTTGCAAAATGGAATCAATTTCACTCCTTATGGCTTCTTTCCACAAAGGACTTTTAGTAGAGCTTATAGCTTCTATATACGTTTGAGGTTCCGCTTCAATCATATACGTTAAGAAATTCGGACCATAGGATTTTTCAACCCTTGCCTGTTTACTTTTTTTAAGTTCCACCTCATGATCCGTATCATTCTCTTCTTGAGAATTTTGATCAATTTCTTCAATCCTTGATTGAAGATTGTCATAGTTATCAATGTCTTGTTGATCAACTTGACAATCATCATTAAGTTCACGAGATCTTTTAGATCTCGACCCTTCATTTATTTCCTTACACGGAAACACATCTTCAAAAAATGAAGCGTCTTTTGACTCAATCAAAGTGTTCTTGTGCATTTCAGGGTTCATAGATTCATGCACAATCGATATGCATTACTATTCTCGGCATATCCAATGAAAATACAATCCACTATTTTTGGACCTATTTTCATTCGTTTAGATAATGGAGTCATTACCTTTGCAAGACACCCCCACACTTTCAAGTAATTATATGAAGGTTTTCTACCCTCCCATAATTCATAAGGAGTTTTGTCTTATTTCTTACATGGTATCTTATTTAAAAGATAATTTGCTGATAAAACAGCATCACCCCATATGTTTTGTGGTAAACCAGAGCTGGTTAACATTGCATTCATCATCTCTTTTAGAGTATGATTTTTGCATTCAGCTACTCCATTTGATTGAGGAGAATATGGTGGTGTTACTTCGTGAATAATTTCATGTTGGAAGCAAAACTCACCAAATGGTGCAACGCATTCGCCACCACGATCACTACCTTCTTAATTTTCTTATTAAGTTGGTTTTCTACTTCTTGCTTATAGAGTATAAATTTCTTTAAAGCTTCATCTTCGTTTTTAAGCAAATATACATAACAATATTTATGCTATCATCAATGAAGGTAATAAAATATTTATTCCCCCCCTTGATTGAATAAATTTCAAGTCACAAATATCTATATGTATCAAATTAAGTGGTTCTGAATTTCTTTCAACGGATTGAAATGAAGATCTTATCAATTTTGTCTCAACACAAATTTCACATTTATGTGTTTTATCAATATGAAATGTGGATATGTGATTCAAGTTAATTAAACGTCGTAACGTGTCAAAATTAACATGTCCAAGTCTACTATGCCACAAATTAGAAGACTCAATCATATAAGCAACAACATTATTCTTATTCAAAGAATTTTGCTTACGAGGGATACAACAGAATTTAAACATTCCATTACATTCATATCCCTTTCCCACATACATGTCTCGTTTAGATAAAATAAATTTCTAAAATTCAAATATCATTTTGAAGCCGTGTGCACTCAAAAGGCTCCCAGATACCAGATTCTTTTTTATGTCAGGTATATACAAGACATTTTGCAGTTTTACTTCTTTGCCGGAAGTCATTTTCAGAATCATTTTTCCATGTCCTTTGACATTAGAAGTAGTAGAATTGCCCATGCAGAGCTTTTCCCCATTATCAATAAAAGTCAATCCAACAAAAGACTCTTTGCCACAACACACGTGACGAGTAGCACCGGTATTTAGCCACCACTCTTTTGGGTTTGAGTCAGTCATATTGACCTCAAAAATTACAACACATACGTTGATATCATATACATCTTTTGTAATTTCTTTTATAGCGTTTGCCTCAATTTCATTGACCATTTTTGTCAATTTACAACTAGAGGACTTATGTCCCATCTTGTTGGGACTATAGCATTTTCCAATAAACTTTTATTTCTTGGATATCCTAACATTTGGTCCACTTTTGGACTTGAGTTTAACAAGTTGCTTGTCCTTTTGAAAGTCTTTGAAGACTTCCCCCACATTTGCTTTCGCCACAGCTTGATTAGCAACATGTTTTGATTCAATCATATGACAATTAAATAATTGGTCTACTAAGAATTTCGTAGGTTCCACTTCCACAGGTTTGCATTTTCTGTCTAAGGAATCCAACAATTCTTTTGCAGTACGTTTCTCATTGAGGTTTTAAACTAAACCATTCAAAATATGGTTTTTGCAAAGAATATCCATATGATTCTAACCATCTACAAATAACTGAAGAGAAGCGTTATCCACTCCTTAGAAAACGAAAGGAGGAACATCTTTCAGTATTTTATGGTGTCCCATGCTAGTCTTATAAAATAACATTTTATGTTGCCAAACTTTAAAATTTGAATTGTTGAATTTCTTTGATCTTTTGGGTATTCGTTATAGGGTATAAACCTAAAATCCCTAGACCATCAGGCAAAACAAGCTCAGAACTCGAAATTTCATTTCCACTAGGTCTAAAACCAATAAGACTAAATTGTCCAATTTGATTATCTTGGCCTTGGATATTTTCAAAGCCATTTCTTTGAATAGAACCAAAATTTATAAATCCAAAGATAATTGGTCTACAACCAGTGTGACCAAAAGCAGTTGGTCCATCAACATGTATAGATACAACTGATCTTTTACTAATAGGCTCAGCACCAATAGGACCACGTTGTCCATTTTAATTTTGTTTGTTGTAATCTTGAGTATTTTTAGGATCAATGCCTCCACTTAATGGGATTTAATCAATCATTATTAATTCTGAAATTTTTAAATAAACCAAAAAAAAAGAATTCTAATTAATAATAATATAAAGATAATTAATAAATTGTCTGTATGACAATTTTTTTATTTATTTAAGTTTTTTAAAGTCGCTTTTATTGTTTAAATTAAGTCTAATAATTTGTCCAAAATTATTAAGGTATTTCAACGTCACGGTAATTTAAGTCACGGCATTTCAAGCTACGGAAATCTGTTCGTCTCTTTTAAAGGAATTTATAGAATCATCATAAACAGAAAAAAAATCTGTCTTAAGATTGTTAGAATATGAGGAGAGATTAATTGAGTAATTCCTTATAAGAGACAAAAGACAACAATATAAGATATTAGTAACTTGAATTATAAATAATATGTAAATAAATTATAAACAAAAATATAAAGGTATTAGAGCAAAATATTAAATATAAAATAACCTTTAACCGTTGATTAAAACGAGAGAGTTCTGTTCAGGCCCGAATCGGTTTCCTTAAGACAGATTTTGCCACGTATATGATAAACTTCTCCCAGGATACAACAACAGATGTTAGGTAAATTCAACCAAGTGTAGAATATTATCACCAAAAGGAAGGATCACTAAGAACTTAAAGGACGGAAGCTGGAGGAAACTAAGCAAAGAAAATGAAAGAGCAATTTAGGAATTCTTTCGTCTGTGTATTTTCTTTGCTAAAAAATAAGAATATATATAAGAAAAAAAAGGGGACGAAGAGCAGCCATAAATAAATGTGAGGCTCAAAATTTCAAACTAAAGAAATTAGCATACAGATGAACGTTCATATGTCTTTTCAATTATTATTATTATTTTCTTTTACTTTGATTTTTTTTTAAAGAAAAAACACAGAATATATATAAGAAAAAGAAGGGGATAAAGAGCAGCGATAAATAAATGTCAGGCTCAAAATTTTAAATAAAAAAATTAACATACAGATGACCGATCATATATCTTTTCAATTATTATTATTATTATTATTATTTTCTTTTACTTTAATTTTTTTCAACATTATCTATACAATTTTAGTCTTACACGAATTAGAAAAGAAATTAAATATTAACGAAAAAGAATTTCAATCATAGATGATTTAATCATTTTAACGGTATAGAAATTGGAGGGAATGATATCTACTTGTATATTTCCCATATTAACAGTACTAAAAATCTAGACAAACAAATACTCCACTGTTTAGCTTGTTGAACTAGAGTCGACTCCTTTAGGACTTGGTCCGCATTGCCAAACGATGATGGACCCTTTTTCCTTGTTTCAATCTTTCAGTGTGTGAAGTCAAACTCCCATTTAGTGCAAAACTTTCTTTGATGACCATAACCACCCACCCACCTATTCCTTCACTACATGCCATTCTTATGACAAATCAGCCTTTCTTCTATTCCCAACCCTTCTTTTTAGTTTGAACTATTCTTCTAATTTGATTTACACTGAATTTCAATACCGCTTTCATTTAATGTGCAAAAAACAAACGCCTTATTTTCGAAATTTCAAAGGCAAATCCAGAATTTGTATTCCTTAAAACCCTCTCATCCCTGTCGCTGGCATGTGCTTTTCTCCCCTTCACAATTCCCCTATTTTAGGTCAGATTTCAATTTCTCTGGTTCAGATTATTATGCCCTTTACATATGCTTTGCTTTGATTTTGACGTTGTTTCTGATTTGTTTTTCTACAGGTGAAAAGTCTATTCCTTTTTATATATTTCAAACTGGCTATCACAGTTTTGACGACTTCTATGATTTTTTCCCTCTGCTTTTCTTGCTTCAAGATGAAATTAGCGAGCTTGTTGGGTTAAATTGCTGGCTTCCCAAAATGGGTTTTTGTTCAATTCCCATTTCAAGTTAGTGAAGATGTCTTCTGTTAATGGATTTTTACACAGGAAATTGCTTCGCTATGCTGCCTCTCTATGGGTCTCCGTTTCTGCTCTGTTCTTCCCTCTCTTTGGTTTCTTCAATAAAGCTTTCAGGTACTTTACTGTGTCCCCTTTTCAAAATTTGATACAATTTAGGCTTCTGTAGCTAAATTTTCGGTTTAATTCAGGGTCAAAGTGAATGAAACTGCTCAAACGAACAATTCAAATCGGTCTACAGAACAAGAAATTGAAATTGATAATTGTACAGAACAATATTCGGATTGTTTGGAACAAGAAGCTGAAGCTGAGGCTAAGGGGCTAGAAATTGGACTCACTGAATTGAATGGTTCAAAAGAAATTCATGTTTTAGAAGAAGAAGAGACACCCAAATTCTTTTTCAAATTTGAGTATCAGATTCCTAAGTATGAGCCAATTGTTTCAGATTCTGTCTCTTTAGAAAATACCAATAAGCATGAGTTCTCTTCTGCAGAAGATTCTTGTTTGTTACAAGAAAAAGATCTTAGCTTTAGAGTGGAAGAATTAGATGCTGACTCAATAGAGCCCATAATTGATGAGGAAAAAGAGAAATCTGCAGATGGTTTAGAGGTGAAGATTGAGTCTGTAATGTTCATTGAAAAGTCTTTTTCAGGGAAGCAAATTGCAGATTGTTCTGAGAAAAATGTGTGGCTTGATCAGTTTTTATCAGAGAAAGACTTAATTACATCTGAATTCGATTCTAGTTCAGATTCTGATTTCGATTCTGATTCGATTTCTTCAAGCCACGAGTTTTTTAGTCGAGTTGTAGCTTCATCCAGCGACGGTTTCTTATCTGAAAAGGATTTTGAAGAGGCAATGCAGTTCATAAATTTGAGGAACTCTGAAGAATTGGAATTTGAGGATGTAAATTCACAGAATTCGAGTTCCGGGTATGAATCAGATGAGGCTGAGAATTTAGAACAGCCGAAATCGATCAATGAAACAAATTCGGGTTCAAAGGATTCAGGTGAGGATCCAAATGGACTGGAAGCTTTATGGGAACATCAAGAACTAATAGAGCAACTAAAAATGGAGCTGAAAAAGGTTAGAGCAACGGGACTTCCAACAATCATGGAAGACGATGAGTGTCCGAAAATAATGGAAGATTTAAAGCCATGGAAGATTGATGACAAGTTTCAGGAAAAAGATACAATGGGTGAGCTTCATAAATTCTACAGGAGTTATAGAGAAAGAATGAGAAAATTTGATATCTTCAATTACCAAAAGATGTATGCAATTGGTAAGTTCATTGCTTTATTCATCACATTTTTTAAGTAATTTTTTTACTTAAACTCAATTATTCATTTAGAAGTTAGGGTTATGGACCCACTAAATCTAGTTTGGTATGCATAAACACAAAGTAATGAATCTGCTTTTTTTTTTGTAGAGTAATAATTACACCAAATTACGAGATTTGAAGGAAACTTAAAATTTCTATCATGTTTTTGTTTAGTTTGACCAACTTTTCTTCATGAATACATTACAAATTTACAGGGCCAAAACTATTGACATTATATAATTCTATTTTCCTTTACGTGTTTAGAACATTCTTTTAGCAGTTCTATAATATTGACTTTTCAACAATGCTATATGATGTGTCTAATCATTTACTTTTAAAAATGTAATTTTTCTTTTCAAAGTCTACACACGTGGTAGTTAACCTTTGTATTAAAACCTTAATGTTAGCTCAAGGTTCATATTTATTATTCTTAATTAAATGTTATTTGACCGATATTTTAGCTTTTAATTTGGGTGAGTGATAGTGTGTTTTTGTTGTTTCTGATAATTTTTTATTTCTTAAATAGTTAAAAACAATCATAACGAAACACTTGTTTAATGCTGAAAAGTTAAAAAACAGTTTTTGAATAAATTCTTATACCCACTTATTTTAATTTAGAGGGCCTAAGTCTCAGTTTCTTATGCATCTTAAATATTGTTCCACTTCTTTTAAGAAAAATTTCTAGTGTCATTAATAAGCGCATTTGATTTTATTATACACAAATGTCATTTCATTATCACAAACTAAGTGTACATCATTTTGCCTCTTATAATGTGACATAATATGGCTCTATAAGAAATTTTTTTATATATAAATATGAATTGTAACAACGGACAACAAGATACATGTATATAACATTTGTATTTCATTGAGTATAAAATCAGTGACGTTTTTTTATAGGGCTTCTGCAATCAAAGGATCCATTGAAGTCGATTAATTGGAGCAGCAAAGCATCATCAGATCCAGCATTGACCTCTCTTCTTTCGATAGGAAAGCGAAACAGGTGCACTAACGGCCCAACGATGAGTTTCATTAGAGAACTGCATAGCGATTTGGAAGTTGTTTATGTAGGTCAAATGTGCCTTTCTTGGGAAATTCTTCACTGGCAGTACCATAAGGCACTTGAAATATGGGATTCCGACCCTCATGGAATTAGTCGATACAATGTAGTTGCTGGAGAATTTCAACAGTTTCAAGTTCTTTTGCATCGCTTTATAGAGAATGAACCTTTTGATGGTCCAAGAATTCAAAACTATGTCAAGAGTCGTTGCATCTCGCGTAATCTTCTTCAAGTTCCCGTCATAAGAGGTACTTATAATAACACTAAACATCCGACTATTAAGTTATCGTGTTTCAAAAAAAACTTTAACATCTATGTACTTTTGAAAATACGATTTGTCACTAAATTATTTATTAGCATCGACTCTAAGTCAAAAACCGCAACGTAGCGATGGAAAACCTGCAGATGCGAAAACTGTTGTTGCCAAAATTAGAGTCGACATATAAGTGTGGTAGGCGCAAACATTTTTGTCGCTATGTCAATGTCTAGATTCTTGCATTTGACACTAAAATGTGGCTGCCAAAGTCGACGCTCGCATATTTTGTCTCAATTATTTTCATTTTTGTAGCGATTTTTGGGAAAATTTAAGGAGAAACCGTCATCGATATAAGTTAAGGAGAAACCGATTATATTATTGTTGTTGATATAATAGCTAATTTCAGTAGATGCACAGTAGAATTAATTCAATTATTGTGCCCTTTTAGGGCTGAACATTATTTCTTGACTAATAGAAAATTAACTGATTATGCAGAAGACACTATGAAGGATAAGAAAGGAAGAAGAACCAAATTACAAAACGATTACGCAATTAAAAGCGAGACACTAATAGAGATCGTGGAGGAATCAATAAGAATTTTCTGGCGATTTGTTCGAGCTGATAAAGATTCACACAGTGTGATGCAAAAAAGTCGTAAAGGAACTCAAATACAACCTCAAGATCCTGCTGAACTTGAGCTATTAACAGAAGTCAGAACAATTTTACTAAAGGTTAAAACATTTCTTTTCATTTTGGGTCCTTGGTCTGCCTGTTGTAGCGAAACTAATAATGTGGTTTGTTTTGTGTATGCAGAAAGAGAAGAAACTAAAAGAAATATTGAGAAGTGGAAGCTGCATATTGAGGAAATTTCAGAAACGGAAAGAAAAGAGCAATTCAGATCAAGTTTTGTACTTCTTTTCACAAGTAGATATGAAATTGGTGGCAAGAGTGCTAAATATGTCAAAAATAACAACGGATCAACTATTGTGGTGTCGTAGCAAATTGGATAAGATTAGTTTTGTTAGGAGAAATATAATACATGTAGACCCTTCTTTTTTGCTTTTTCCTTGCTAAGTCTCTCTGTGTATATTAGTGTCTTAGAAGAACCATTTAATAAAAATAGGTAAAAAATTTACAATTGCATTGTGTTAGTTTAACTTTAAAATACCACTCAAACTTATTATTAATATGAATGTCACCTAAAATATATTAGAGTTTCATTAGAAGCCACATCTTGATTTAATATTACAATATGTTACACTAATAAATGTTAAAGTTTATACTTCACAATTCCACTCAACTTATTCTTATTGACTCGAATTGAATTGAGTTCATTACCAAGTTCATCAATCTAAAAGCAAACTTATCCACTATCCGTGATTTCATTATCCTACATTATACTAGTATTTGTAGCTTTAGCTCTATTTATTATGATCTTAGGTCCTTTTAAACTTGAATCTCATCCTAATCCTTCATGGATTTGAATTCTGTAAAGTCGTACATTTCAGTAAATTTCAACCATTCATTGAGTTTTAATGATCAAGGTTTTATTGAACTGTGGACCTTACAAACCACCAAAGTTGAATCCAAATCATTATAACTCAATGAATGGTTGAGATTAGCTGAAATGTACAACTTTACAAAACCCAATCTTTCAAGAATCCTAATCCTCCATTTCATTGTTTTCTTTAGTCAAGACTTTAAGGTATAAAACGTATCCATTAACTCAATTTTCTAGGACTTGCATCAATTAACTTCAATTCTCTTCTACTTTCCATAGTATAAATTTACACAAATAAATACAATTCATTCTTGTCAGCTTTTATTAGAAGCACAAATTAATGCCTCGATACCAAATGCCCCGTGGGGTTTGAGATTATGGTGGATCCTCAACTTATTGATACAGATATTAGCAACACCTTGACGCACATTTATATCTTCATTTTTTTACATACATATTAGATTACAGGATTGTTAGAAAGAATCTTACACACTATTCAGTCAAGTACCACCTAGCTCCAACTAAGGTTGCAATCAAGTCGAGCGGTTCACGAGCAGATCGAAATCGGCTCGGGCAAAGTCCAATCAAAGTTCGGCTCGATAAGGCTCATCTCGAGATATTAACAAGTCAAGCCGAGCTTTTTAAAATTCGGCTTGAAAGCTCGCAAAGAAGAAACGTATAACTTGTAATACTTTATAATGCTATTAATTTTCTATACATTCACAAAAATATGGTAAGTTGGTTTAAATTTTAAATATCCTAATTAAAAAAAAGTAGTGTATCATATTTTAATTAATTCTAAATATCCTTATATAGGTTGTATTCTCATTCTAATTTTATCTCTTTTAAAAAAAAACCTTACCCTATTCGTCTAATATAAAAAGATTATCTATGAATTTTATTTTAACAAAAAGTATGTATTTAAAAATAATTAAGCTCATAAGCTTACAAACTCGAGCCGAGCTCAAACATCAAACATTTTTTATTTTCAAGCCGAGCGTTGTTATTTTCAAGCCAAGCCGAACTTAGACAAGTTTAATCCCGGTTGGGCTTCTTTTGCATCCCTAGCTGCCACACCTTATTACCCATTTTCTTTTGAATTTCAACAATTGCGTAACCATAGCAATTCAATTGCATACCTTTTACCAATGTTTATGACTCCATTTAACTCAAAAACATTAATTCCACAGTTTTGTTGAGGCTTGGCTAAGATATTATGCATTGTCAACTTGCACATTGCAATGGAGTTATAAAGTAATTATAGAAGAACAAATGAACTATTCAGTCAACAAACAAGTATTCAACATCAAACAAATAAAACCTTCAAATTCAACTTCTAATTTGGTGGGATCAATCAAAACAAAATTCATATCCAGCACACTTTTTAGCTCAAACTCAGAAGAAGCCTCAACTCTTTGATACCTTTTCCTTAGCCTTCTGAATCTTCAATACCTTCTTCACAATCTTCTGCTCCTCCACCAAAAAAGCACGAATAATCCTGCATAGGCAGATATTATATTAAATCTCCTGTCATTTTGAAGGAAGCAATTAATTACATGAGCCCGCTAATATACCTCTCCCTAACAGCGCCTCCAGACAAGACACCACCATATGCACGATTAACTGTGCGTCTGTTCCTCGACAATCTTGACCTCTTGTATTCAGCAGGCCTCAAGTGAGGAATCTGCAGACATCGAGGAGAAAAAAAACACAAATAAATAAGGCTCTGGTGATTTTGAGCATAATTCTCAATCTACATTGGAGTCTCCAGAAGCTATAACATTTCAATGGCATATCATTAAGTACTCCATAGATCACATTATATTGTTATGTAGAAACAAAAACAATACATCAAATTAGCAGCAATAAAAGTTCAAGTGAAAATGTGAAATTCAGAAGGTATAGTTCATAGGTGGGCATGATAACAGCCTAATTGAGAAATGCGCTGGAAGTGGTTAAAGAGAAGAATATCAAGAAATCTCTAAGTGCAAACTCTGCATGTATTTATCGTTAGCTATTTTCAGTTCGCAATATCATTTACATGCACAATGCAGCTACAAAGTTCAAAACTTGGATTCTTATTTCCTGTTCATCTCAGGACCCCCAGTCTGGCAATTGCAAAACTTCCCAATCCAAACGTTACCCATGTCAAGACAGGAAGGAACAAGGAGTAGCATCCATCCAAAAAGTCAAATTCATTATATTACCAATAACTGCATGATCCTTTTTTATAATAAATTATCAAATGTTCATGTTATTCAGCAAAACTATTTCCATGTTTGAAGTTAACTTGCCAGTTGCCACCATTTGTATTGTATAAATATAAAATACTGGGCCGATACTCAACTTTAACTTTAAGGGACTAACAAACTACAAACTAGAGTGTAGTATTCACACGTCCCATATACCACCACCAATAGGTTGAATTCAGGAACTAAACTTTCTAGTGCTTAGAAGTTGACATTGCCTGGAACTAGTTCAAACTTGGATAATCCCGCACCATCCCAATAGCCAAATCCTCACTAAACCCTAGAATTTCAAGTCAGATACAAATGTAGCTAAACCTTGTAGATGGCAAACATACAGTTCTAACCAGTAGTAATGCAATCCTATGATCATAAATCGTAAAAAAAGAATGCAAAGAGGAAAGAAGTCCACATAGTTCAACAATTATAATGTATCAATAAGCAGATCAAACTAGAAACAATCACAAAACGAATCACAAAACATTCAAATAACAAAGTACATATCAGGTCAGGCAAACACATACCCCCTGGATTCGCTTTCCAGTAACGGGACATTTGGGTCCGCTAGCTCTCTTTTTGGTTGTTTGATACACCAATTTACCACCTTAATTCAAAAAACAGCCACAATTAAACAGAACTCTTCAAAAACTAACGAACATAAGAGAATATAGCAAATGAGAAATACCAGGTGTCTTGACGATCCGATGCTGGTTGGATTTGGTGGCATAGCTATGCCTAGAGCGATAGGTGAGTCGCTGAACCATTTTGCTTAACTCGTCTTCTTCTCTGGCCTATGCAATGGAGAAGGAGAAAGAGGTTCACAACCAAAAAGAGTGATTATATAGGGTTTTGGTTCGCATAGACCTAGATCGGATGGATGTTATTGCAAGTTTGTGTTATCAACGGTTGAGATTTCACAGGCAGAAGCGACTTTTCGGCAATTGTTAATGGACCAGTCCAACTTCATCATAATTTTCGAAAATGCAAAATAGAATTACACAAATTCTTATTAGTATATTTTTCGATTTATTTTGCTAAGTTTCCAAATTAGTAAGAAGTTAGTGGTATATTTATGATAAAATGGTAAAGTAATAAAAAAATAAAGTCATTATGAAATTTTTCTTACGTTATATTTATTTTAGAGCTGTATAGTTTTTTAAGGTAATTTTTATAAATATGTCATGTCGTTTGGCTGTTTTGTATAAATATTCTTGTGGAATTTTTTATTTTAAAAGAGTGTCTGAGGTTTCAAAAGTTAGTAAAAATATGCTTCTCAAAATTTTGAAACCATATTTATAAGGATAATCTCAGTTATTTTAATTAATTCAACATTCCTATATTTGAACTATATTATTTGTAAATTACTTATCAAGATTTGAGGAAATTTCAAAACTTTTTATTTTGTTATGATTTTTTAAAGTTATTGTCAATTTTTAATTAATATAAATATTTGTACTTCTCAAAAAATTCTAAAATTTATCGCTAATGTGTATTGTATTTTTATAAACAAAACTGAAAAATTTCATTTCAAAATATAAAAGATTACCCTTCCAAATGTGCTTTCAAAATTTTGAGAAGCATGTTTTTGTAAACTTTTAAAACCATATGCACCCTTTTGAAATAAAAAATTTCACAAGGACTTTTTTGCAAACAGTCAAACCATATGACATGTTTTTTAAGTTTACCCTTTTTTTGAAAAGCAACCCATTTCATTCAAACAAGGATAAACAGTACAAGAGCAAAAGATCTAAGAGTATCTTGTAATAGATGGTCTATTCTATTATTCTTCTTGACATATAAGCATAAATAGACATTCGATTGAAAAATAGAACTACACTAGTTTGTCTATTTATTCTTTTAAGTATGACGTGTTATCGTTAATTATGAATATTGCCTATTTCATTTTTTACAAATAGACAGTCAAACGAAAGATTGAATCATTAATTATATAATATTTTAATGATGAAAGAGAATTATTAAGTAGTTAATATAGTATTTTTGCTATCATTATATTTTGAAAAATTACAATTCACACTCAAATAGATATTATATTGTGGCTCATTTTTTAAATGTCTTGTCTATTTTATCACCTCATCAATATAAATGTTTATTCCACATGCCACATTATTGTAGAATTCATTATCTACTAAAGATGCTCTAAGGACTGAGAAATCAAATACATCATCGGAAGAGATAAACAATTCCACCAGAGGGAAGAAGACCACAGAGGACAAAAAGGTCAAACCCAAATGTAAACATCACACTAAAAATAAAAATTTACAATCAAGTACCCCAAACTCGAATCTACCGAACTACATACCAGTAACCCATGAAAGAACTCGACAAATAACATCACAAAATTTCTACCAAATCTAAAAAAGGGAGAAAAAAAAATTTATTCTTGTTATTGGAAAAGAAAAACTCACATATCCATACAACTAACTTAAGGATATAAATCGAGACAAGAAGGGTAAAACAATACAATATACAAATAACATCACAAATTTTCTAGGGTTGAAAACGAGTTGTGAATTATTCGAATCCGATGGAGATCCGTCCCAACAAGGATGAGAAATCCCCATTAAAAAATTTTCATGGAGCATGAATGATAAATTTTTTGCACCCGAAAACATTAATGGATAAGGGGATAAAGAATGTATTCCCCAGGCCGATAAATTCCCGTATTCAATTCCGATTAATCTCCATTAGAAATACCCCAAATATTACCCAAAACCTCTAATTATTTTTTACATTTTATATCAATTACATGTTAATATGGCTGGACTTATAGATATTGGCTTAATCCTTTAAATATAAGTTTTTTGTGGGCCTGATCCTTCAGTTTGTTAGTACATAAAAAAAACTAAGGTGTCCTTCTTCAATATTTCAAGCCGAGGTTGATATTTTCCTCCACTATATGCTAAAGTGAGTTAATTTCCTATTTTAAATTGTTTATTATTTTTTAACTTTTTTAGTTTTATGAAATATTGAAAAAATGTATATTATATATTTTTGGGTTAACTTTAAAATGATACCTTATGGTTTCTCTGATTTGTAAAAGGGGGTTTGAAGAATTTTTTTTGTAAAATGGGGTCTGTGGTTTCAAAAAATTTGTAAAAAGGGACCTATGGGTTCAGAATAGTGGTGTTACAATGAATATTTTTAATAATTCAATATTATAATAATTTAATCTTATTATTTAAAAAATATAGATCAAAATTTGAGTAATTTTCAGAAATTTTTTATATTTTTATGATTTTTTAAAGTTTATTATCATATTTAATTAAAAAAATATTTACACTATTCAAAAATTTTTACTGATGTGTATTGTATATTTAATAACCATCCTACAAAACTTCAGATAAAATTGAACAAGATTACCCATTTTTGTGACATATTTTAATACTGAAGATCTTTTATTTGTAAATTTTTTAAAACCACAGACCCCATTTTACAAAAATAAATTCCTCAGACCCCCTTTTACAAATGAATGAAACCACAAGGTACCTTTTTGAAGTTAACCCTATATATTTTAGTAGGGAATTGAAGAATTCGATGGGGAATGGAGAATCCATAATAAGGAAAATGGAGGAAATATGATCCTCGAATCCTTATTGAATATGGATATGAATGATATTTTTTTCTGAAACCTTAATGGATATGGAGACGGAGGATGTATTACCTAATCTGACAAGCCCCGTTTTCAACCCTAAATATTTCCAAAACACTTCCCAACATCCGGATTTAAAGAGATCTTGAAAAAAATGTAGATATAAAAATCTACACTGCACTGACCTTTGCCAAACGGCTTTGTGTAAATATAAGGACTACATTGCATCGACCTCGAAGAGATTGCGAGCACCTGATGAAGAATTTCAACCGAAAAATTAAACACGAAGAAGAGAATCTAAAATCAGAATATTTGATCGAAAATCTCAAACAAAAAGTTGAGAAAGCAAATAAAATAAAGCGGTGGAATGAGGAGGAGGAGGGGAGCATAACAAGCGCTTTTTCTCCACCAAGTCGGAACGGATTTAGGCACAAGTTTTTTAGTTAGGCCGACCATCCTGGATTAGGTCTTGCTACAAATATTTACCTTGATACAATAAATGGCAAATGAGAAGGAAAGAAAAAAAGCAAATATTTCATTCTTTAAGCTATACCCTTTTCAAGCCGAGTTTGATATTTTTCAAAAGTTGTTATCTTTGAAATTATTGTGATATAGTTAGTTTTTACCGATAGAACATCTTGTGGGCTGGAAAAACAATATATATCGCCCCTTAGTTCAAATTGATAAAAAGACCACAAATTAAATTAAATATAACTACTCAATTATTTATATTGTACATTTTAATAGCAATGAATTTAAAAAAAATATGAAAGAGTGTCTAATCTCCCTATTTCCAAATATAAATTAAAGTTAAATATAATTACTCAATTATTTAAATTGTACATTTTAATAGCAATGAATTAAAAAAATGAAAGAGTGTCTAATCTCCCTATTTCCAAATATAAATTAAAGTTAAATATAATTACTCAATTATTTATATTCTACATTTTAATAGCAACGAATTTAAAAAAATGAAAGAGTGTCTAATCTCCCTATTTTCAAATGCAAATTAAAGTTAAATATAATTACTCAATTATTTATATTCTACATTTTAATAAACGAAAAATAAAGTGCAATGAATTTGAAAAAAAAAAGATGAAAGAGTGTCTAACCCCCGCTTTTTCCAAATATGAAAGAAAAATGAAGTAAAGACACGTTATTGAAAACGTCCACATTTGATTTGATTCGGGTTCCGTACCTAACTGTGATGGATGAATTTTTTTAAAAAAAAATTCTACATATAAAATTCAAAATTTTACTTAAACAATATCAAATTATTTATCACACCTTATACCTTATTTAAATAATATCCAATTATTTGACTACTTAGACCGGGTTATTGGTAGTCAATTTGTTGTTTACATCATAAAGAAATGACAAAGAACTTGAAGTACTGCCGTATTAAATAAAATTGTCAAGAATGGAATTCGAACCCATGCCCTTTCGTGCCAATACCTGACACTGGGGCCTTAGACCAACTCGGCCATCTTGACCGAGTCACATTTCTTCATCATTTAAGCTATTTAAACTTTTATTATACAAAACCAGGGAGTAGAGTTAGAGCACAGAAGGATCCCAAATAAATAAAAACTTGATCGAATTGAATACCATCTGATCAAATTTCAATTTTCTATAGTATTATATATGATTATTGTATTTAATACGAGGGGATAAGACTCATAAATTGTTATTTCTGAAGTGTTGAAATGGGGTGGCAGCACTTAGCTATAGATGGATGTGTCATGCTTTAAACATGAATTTTTAAGCATTTAATATCTCAAGAACATACATGCAAAGCGAAAAATGAAATGGTGGAAAGTAAAGAATACATAATATTTTTGACGCAGTTCTCCCCAATAGGCACGTATATCCGAAGGATCTATTCTCAGGGTATTTCTGCCGGCGAAAGAAGAGAGCAGTTATCATATATAGTGGCGAAATCAAAGGCCAGACAAAGATACAATATTCAAATCACAACCAACAAAATAGAAACCTCAAAAGAAACAAACTAGTTTACAACCAAAGCTTAAATCCCCAAACACATGCAAAAATCTAGAAAACCCTAACAATATCACCTCTTTCGCGCACTGGAGAAAGTGAAGAAACAGTGTATATATAGCTCTCAAAAGATAGCCGTTGTAACTGCCTTCAACTTCAAATCAGAACCATCAAACTCTCAAGATCAAGATCAAACGCAAGAGAGAAGGAGATGAACATATCACAGAGATGAATAGCAAATTGAGAATCAAAGTGAATATTAACAGTACCCTGTATAGCACCAAGTTCAGATGCAATGCCTTTTAACCACAAAGCTACTTTCACAGCTTCTGTGAGAGAAATGTACTCTGCTTCAGTGGTAGAAAGGGCAACAACATGCTGAAGAAAAGGTTTTCAGTTTATGAGATTATTACCAATAGTATAATAGTACCCTGAAATAGACCTTCTCTTATCTAAATCAACAGTATAATCAAAATCACAGAAACCTTCAATCTTAATGTCAGTATTCTTACCATACAACAAACATAAAGAAGAATTACCAAACAAATCCCCCTAAACATTTAACAACATTCCAATGACTTTTATTAGAATTAGACATAAATCTGCTAACAAGGCTAACAACATATGCAATATCAGGTCTAGTACAAATCATGGCATACATGAATGAACCTACAACATTTTGATATGTTGGTAACTGACAATCACTTTTGATAGTAGCGGTATTAAAAATAAATAAATAATAGTATTATATTTTTTTCCAATAAGAACAAGAATACAAAGGAATTAACAAGAAATAAGAAAGTGATAGAAGAACAAATAATTTAAATACTCTCAAACCTTTAACCGTAACAAAGTTATTGCGGAGGCACGAAACTTCAGTTTTTTTAAGACAATTATTCGTCCGCTACCGGTGAATTTGTCTCCCAGGATACAACTCAATCAAAGGCGAACTCTAACTGTGTGAAGAGCAAATTACAAGAACCTAACACTAAGTACTCTTCTCTTGAAAAGAAATGAAAACTTTGAAGAATATTTTTTAGTATGACAACCAAAAAATAAACCACAAAATAAACAAGTCTACAAGAATTAGCTAGAATTTTTCAAGAATAGAAGTATGAAGAAAAGGTGTGGAGACGGCATACAAGAGTAGGGTATTTATAGGGTAGATGACATTAACATGGATTAAATGGACTTAAAGGGCATTAACCCTTGTAACCACAAATTTATGGTCACTAAGCCTTATAACCTCAAATTTATGGTCATTAACCATGAAGGTTATGAGAAATTATATTGATTAAGGGATTAAAACCCATTAAAATCAAATAAAAATCTGGTGAAAAAAATATATGACATGTCAATATTTTTTCAGTACCGAATCATCGATTTAACGCATCTACGTTTGATAGATGTTCAAACTTTAAACTATAATTTCTCATTCACTGTTGATTCGTTTTAGGTGTATAATATATCGTTGGAAAGCTCTCGAAATGTAGAATACAATGACATGTTTCATGTTATTCAAATCATGGCTTTTCCATATCGTAATTTAGCCTAAAGTAGATAATGCACAATATTATCTTATATGCCATATTTCCAACAATCCCCCACAAATGTATATGTGAAAGTATATTTACTTTACTGGCTGACTAGTAGACGTGCCGTTTGTGTAAACGATGATATACCCCACACAAATATCAACACATTACAGTTTTTTTGATTCTCATGGCTATGTTCATTATGGTCATGAACATCTCCTGGTTCTGCAAGAGTTTTAGATTACTATGACCCAATAGTATCCTTTGAAGCGACCCCACTTCATTCTCACGTAGGTGATCTCTTTTGCTCAACCATTGAGGCACAAAGGATCATTAAGAGCATAGCTTAACCTTAACCCGTTATTGCCACTATTTACATCACAAGGATGGACACAGGGTTACCCCCACAGTGACCACACAAGGTCTATACAATTAGGTTGTCCTATTGCACCAAGATCTTGGGATCTTCAGTCAAAAATGGTTGGGGTTTCCTTTATATAGTGCCTTAAATATTCATAGGCTTTAGTCCTATTTCTTTTGATGTCTTTTCAACTTGATCTCGATTTAACCCTCTGGTTAGTGGATCCGAAATGTTATCCTTCGATCCTGCAAAATTAATAGAGATAACTGACGTAGAGATCAATTGTCTAATGGTATTATATCAATGACACACGTGTCTCGACTTACCATTATACATTACATTTTATGCTTTTTTAATCGTTGCTTAATTATCGCAATGCACACAAATTGCACACACAGGCTTAGGCCATTCTAGAATATCCTCTAAGAAGTTATGTAGCCATTCAGCTTCTTCTCCCGTTTTATCTAAGGCTACAAACTCAGCTTCCATTGTGGAACGAGTTATAATCGTTTGCCTTGAGGATTTCCAAGACACTACTCCTCCTCCTAGAGTGAACACGTATCCACTTGTACCTTTAGAATTCTTGATATCATCTATCCAACTAGCATCAGAATATGCTTCTAGTACAACAGGTTCTCTTGTATAGTGCAGTTCATAATTACGAGTATATCGCAAATACCTTAGTATTTTTACGACTGCGTTCTAATGGCTTTTACCTAGATTACTCGTAAATCTGCTTAAACTACTTACAGTATAAGCAATATCAGGCCTTGTACAACTTTTAAGGTACATCAGACTACCTATAACCCATGCATATTCCACTTGGTCTATGCATTCACCTTTGTTTTTAGACAAATGTAGACTAACGTCTAACAGTGTTTTGGCTATACCAATATCACCTTTGTTAAACTTGTCAAGTATCTTGTCTATATAGTGTGACTGCATCAATATGAGACCGTTCAGTGAACGTTAAACTTTGATGCCTAAAATTACATCAGCTAGTCCCATATCTTTCATGTCAAATTTAGAATTTAACATATTCTTGGTACTCTTTACCATTCTCTCATTGCTTCCAACAATGAGTATATCATCAACATACAAACATTGAATAACATATCCTTCATTTGTTGTTTTGACATATATACATTTGCCACACTCATTTATACGATAACCACTTACCATCATGGCAACATCAAATTTCTTATGCCATTGTTTTGGTGCTTGCTTTAAACCATATAAAGACTTCACCAGCTTGCATACTTTTCTTTCTTGACCTGAAGTTACGTAACCCTCGGGTTATTCCATGTAAATTTCTTCTTCAGGATCTCCGTTTAGAAAAGCAGTTTTCACATCCATTTAATGTACTTCAAGATTCCGCAAAGCGGCAATTGAGAGTATCATCCTAATGGATGTTATTCTCAACATTGGAGAATACATATCAAAGTAATCAAGGCCTTCTTTTTGTCTATAACCTCTTACGACTAAACGAGCCTTGTACTTGTCAATTGTTCCATCAGCTTTTAGGTTACATTTGAATATCCATTTAGAGCTTAATGGCTTAGTTCCGGGAGGAAGGTCCACTATTTCCCACGTATGATTTTGCAAGATGAAATCAATTCACTCCTTACGACTTCTTTCCATAAAGGACTTTCAATTGAGCTTAGTGCTTCTTTATATGTTTGAGGTTCCTCTTCAACCATATACGTGTAAAAATCCGAACCAAATGATTTTTCAATCCTTGTCCTTTTACTTCTTCTAGGCCCTACCTTGTGATCCGATTTGTTCTCTTCTTGAGAATTTTGAACATCTTCTTCAATCATTAATTGAAGGTTGTCATTTTTATCAACAACTTGTTGATCAACTTGATCGTCACTTTCAACAAGTTCACGAGATCTTTTAGTTCCCGACCCTTCACTTTTTTCTTTATATGGAAACAAGTCTTTAAAAAATGAAGCGTCCTTTGACTCTATCAAAGTGTTCTTGTGTACATCTGGGTTTTTAGATTCATGCACAATAAATCGATATGCATTGCCATTACTTTCATAGCCAATGAAAACACAATCCACTATTTTTGGACCTATTTTCATACATTTAGATAATGGAGCAATTACCTTTGAAAGACACCCCCACACTTTCAAGTAATTATAAGAAGGTTTTCCACCTTTCCATAATTTATAAGGGGTTTTGTCTTGTTTCTTACGTGGTATCTTATTCAAAAGATAATTTGCTGACAAAATAGCAACCCCCCACAAGTTTTGTGGTAAACCGGAACTGGTTAACATTGTATTCATCATTTCTTTAAGAGTACAATTTTTGAGTTCAGCTACTCTGTTTGATTGAGGAGAATATGGTGGTGTTACTTCGTGGATAATTCCATTTTGAGAACAAAACTCACCAAATGGTGCAACATATTCACCACCATAATCACTTCTTACCTTCTTAATTTTCTTATTAAGGCCCTGTTCTTTTCAACTTATTTTCAGTTCAGTTCAGTTCAGTTCAGTACCAATCATTTCAGTTCACTATATTTCAGTTCAGTTCAGTTTAGTTCAGTTCAGTTTAAGTATTCACTATTCAGTTTCCGTATTCAGTATTCAGTATTCAGCATTCAATATTCAGAATTCAATATTAAGTTTCAGTTTATGCATTATATCAATATTATTAATGTATATTATTATTCATAAATATTAAAAGCAATGAATATTAATGATAATATCATTTCAATTTCAATTTTAGTTCATTTCTATTTATACATTATATAAATATTATTGATTAATATCAGTAATCACAAATAACAACAAAGAAAAAGAAATCAATAATAATATTTTTAACATTATCAATTATTATTTATACGATAAATAATTTTGTAGGAAAAATAAATAAATAAAAGTAATAATATTTTATAAACATTGATAACAATTAAAATAATAAGGTAATATTCATAACAATAATTACAATAAAATATAATAATAATAATAATAATAATTTATAATGGTATATTTAATTATTATTATATGTAACAATTAATAAATTTTATTAGAATGCATAGTATTATTTAAAGTGTTATTAATTATTATGTATTTTAATATTTTTAAAATATTATTTATATTATTAATTATAATTCAGTTTCAGTATTGTTCAGTTTCAGTATTGTTCAATTTCAGTATTTTCAGTTTCAGTATTTTCAGTTTCAGTATCATTCAGTATAGTTCATTACCATTCAGTTCAGTTCAGTTCAGTTCAGTACACCTAGTTATCAGTTGAAAAGAACATGGCCTAAGTTGGTTTTCTACTTCTTGGTTATAGAGTATAAATTTCTCTAAAGCCTCATCTTTGCTTTTTAGCAAATACACATAATAATATTTTGTGCTGTCATCTATGAAGGTAGTAAAATATTTATTTCCTCCCCTTGATTTAACAAATTTCAAGTCACAAATATCTGTTGTTTTAAATCGAGTGGTTCTGAATTTCTTTCAATGGAATGAAATGAAGATCTTGTCAATTTTGCCTCAACAATGGAATGAAATGAAGATCTTGTCAATTTTTCCTCAACACATATTTCACATTTATGTGTTTTATCAATTTGAAATGTGGGTCTATGATTCAAGTTAATTAAACATCGTAACGTATTAAAATTAACGTGCCTAAGTCTCTATGCCATAAATTAGATGACTCAATCATATAAGCAGAATTAACGTTGTTCTTATTCATAATAATAGAACCATGCTTAAATTTAAATATCCCATTACGTTCATATCCCTTGCCCACATACATGCCCCCTTTAGACAAAATAAATTTCTGAGACTCAAAAATCATCTTGAATCCATGTACGCTTAAGAGGCTTCCAGAAATAAGATTGCTACTAATGTCCGAAACATATAAGACATTTTGTAGTTTTACTTCTTTACCAGAAGTCATTTTCAGAATCACCGTTCCATGTCCCTTGACTTTAAAAGTAGCAGAATTTCCCATATAGGGTTTCTCCCCATTTTCAAGAAGAGTTAATCCAGCAAAAGACTCTTTTTATCACAACATATATGATGTGTAGCACCAGTATCTAGCCACTACTCTCTTGGGTTAGAGTTAGTTTAATTGACTTCAGAAATTACAGCACATAAATCAATGTCAGATACATCTCTTGCAATTTCTTCCACAGCATTTGCCTCATTTTTGTTGACCCTTTTTGGCAATCTACAATCAGAGGACTTGTGACCCATCTTGTTGCAATTGAAGCATTTTCCATTAAATTTTGGTTTCTTGGAAATGCCTCATTTTGGTCGCATTTTGGACTTGGGTTTAGCAGGTTGCTTGCCCTTCTTGAAGTCTTTAAGGACCTCCACGTTGGCTTTCGCCATAAATTGATTAGCAACTGAGAATTTCTTCTCTGGTCGTCTATTATCCTCCTCAATACAAAGGCGAACAATGAGATCCTCAATGAAATTTCCTTCCACTTATGCTTAAGATAGCTCTTGAAATCATTCTAAGAAGGTGGTAATTTTTCAATTATTGCAGCCACTTGAAACGTTTCGCTAGTCCCCATACGTTCCGTTTGCATCCCATGGATCAAAAGCTGGATTTCCTGCACTTGACCAACAACAGGCTTAGAATCAATCATTTGATAATTAAGGAATTGGCCTACTAAGAATTTCTTAGAACCCGCATCCTCTTTTGGTATTTCCTGTCTAAGGAATCCCACAATTCTTTTGCAGTCTGTTTAACAGTGTAGACCTCATAAAGATGAGGCACTAAACTATTTAAAATATGGTTTCTACATAGAAAATCCAAATGATTCCAGTCATCCGCTGCTAGCTGAAGAGAAGCATCAACCACTCCTTCAGGAACGACTGGGGGGTCCTCTTTCAGTAATTTTTGGTGCCCCATGCGAGTCAAGTAGAAAAGCATTTTCTGTTGCCAAACTTTAAAATTCAAACCATTGAATTTCTCCAGTCTTTCAAGAATTGAAATAGGATGTGATCCCGAAGCAACCCCGTGACCATTAGGCATAACAACTGAAGATCCATTTCTACTAGGTTCAGAACCAAGAGGACTAGTTTGTCCATTTTAATTATTCTGGCCTGGAACAACATTAGAACCATTGCCTCCAGATGATGGGATAATGTCAACCATTTTCTCAATTCACAAATCTGAATTACAAACATAGTAAGTCAGAAAAATTGTAAATGAGAAAAACCAAATAAATAGAAGAAGAGAAAAAAAATTAGTAAAATAATAAATAGTTTTTTTAATTGAACAACGTTTTGTTCTAAAAAAACTATCTTCAAGAATCCAACGTAACCTGCACTTAACTTAGAGAAAAAAATTCTTATAATTGTCTTAAGATTGTTAGTAACAGTATTAAAAAAATAAATAATATTATAATATTTTTTTCAATAAGAATAAGAACACAAAGGAATTAACAAGAAATAAGAAAGTGATAGAAGAACAAATAATTTAAATACTCTCAAACCTTTAACCCTAACAAAGTTATTGCGAAGGCCTGAAACTTCAGTTTCCTTAAGACAATTATTCGTTCGCTACCGGTGAATTTGTCTCCTAGGATACAACCGCAATCAAAGGCGAACTCTAACCGTGTGAAGAGCAAATTACAAGAACCTAACACTAAGTAGCCTTCTCTTGAAAAGAAATGAAAACTTTGAAGAATATTTTTTAGTATGACAACCAAAAAATAAATCACAAAGTAATCAAGTAAACAAGAATTAGCTAGAATTTTTCAAAAATAGAAGTATGAAGAAAAGGTGTGGAGAAGGCATACAGGAGTAGGATATTTATAGGGTAGATGATATTAATATGGATTAAATTGACTTAAAGAGCATTAACCATTGTAACCACAAATTTATAGTCATTAAGCTTTATAACCATAAATTTATGGTCATTAACCATGAAAGTTATGAGAAATTATATTGATAAGGGATTAAAACCCATTAAAATTAAATAAAAATCTGGTGAAAAAAATATATGACATGTCAATATATTTTCAGTACCGAATCACCGATTTAGCGCGTCTAAGTTTGACAAATGTTCAAACTTTAAACTACAATTTTTCATTCACCGTTAATCCATTTTAGGCGTATAATGTATCGTTGGAAACCTCTCAAAGCGTAGAATACACTGATATATTTCATGTTATTCAAATCATAGCTTTTCCATATCGTAATTTAGCCTAAAGTAGATAATGCACAACATTATCTTATATGCCATATTTCCAACAAACTTTGAACATGTATAACAAGCATGGAGGAAATTCAAAATTTTGTCTCTTATCCCAGGAACTCCTATTAGTTGCATATAAATTAATTAAAGCCTTAACTAAATACATTCTCTACACAGATTAACATGCATAGACTAGGCGTACCATAATTCTAAATTATATCATAGCATAAATATTTTATATTAAGCATGTTATAACTTTAAGCTATAACTTAAATATAAAATAAAGTAAGCATTCATGTAATAATTATTAAGTCTAAAACGCTTAAAGAAAAGGACCTAATAATTAAAAGAGAAAAATAAAATATACCAGTTGAAGCGAGCTTTAGCAGAACCTCCTTGCACAAGCCTCCAATTGTAGGATAGCCTCTATGAGTATCCACGCGAATCCCACCAACCGAAACCTTCCAATGAGGAAGAATCGCAGAGTTTTGAGTAGCTGCTACACCACTCTAAAACCCACCCGAAATATTAACCAAAGGGACTCCTTAATTTTATCTTCTAATTTAACATTAGCTCATAGGAAGATATATGGTGCAAAGAATAAAGGGCAGATTTCAAAAACATGCATTGTGGTTTAACTCATTTTCAAAACGGGGCTTGTGGTTTCAAAAACATGCATTGGATCAAAGTTTTTTTTATTTCAAAACGGGGCTTGTGGTTTCTAAAGTTAGCAAACAAAGGACAAAAAATGATCCTCAATTTGCAAATATGTCACGACAAAGGGTAACCTTATCCATTTTGAACTGAAATTTTATAGGTTAATTAATAAAAATACAGTACACCTCTATAATAATTTTTAAAATTTTTTGAGAAGTGTAAATATTTTTTTAATTAAAAGTCGGTGATAATTTTAAAAAATCATAACAAAATAAAAAATCTGTGAAACTTATTCAAATCTTCATATATAATTCATAAATAACATGGTTAATTCATAGGATTGATGAATTGATTAAAATATCATTTGTAATATTAGAAAAGGGATATTTTGTAAATTTTTTCCTTTGTTTGATAACGTTTTAAACTTCTGTCATCGTTTTGAAAATAAAAATTTTATGATTCTTTTTTTGAAAGTGGTCGAAATAACAGGGTATGTTTTTGAAATTTACTCAAGAATAAAGAAAAGAGGCTTGGTTTATATAGTGGGAGCAAAGACTCCCTGAATTTAACGTGGATTTAATGCTGATTTAATGTGAGATTAAATGCGTGATTGAATGCCAATTTAAACACAAGATTAATTGTGGGATTGAATGCCAATTTAAACACAAGATTAATTGTGGGATTAAATGCCAATTTAAATACACGATTTGATTGCTAGATTAGATCACAATTTAAATACAAGATTTAATTGCTGAATTAAATGTCAATTTTAATACATGATTTAATTGTTGGATTAAATCCTAATTAAAATACAAGATTTAATTGCTGAATTAAATACCAATTTAAATACATGATTTAATTGCTGGATTAAATCCCAATATAAATACAAGATTTAATTGCTGAAGTAAATGCCAATTTTTTTACATGATTTAATTGCTGGATTAAATGCCAATTTAAATACATGATTTAATTTAATCCTCCTCTCTTTTATGACCCTAATAAAATTAGTTATCGGTCAAAATAAATTCTTGGCTTAACCATAAAATGATTTAATCATTTTAATCAACACTTTAATTTATTTATGACCCTAACAAAATTAGTTACTGGTCAATAAATAAAATCTCCGGTCTAATCAGGTAATAGTTCAACCATCCCTTTAACATTTTCGTAATAGATCAAGTCTATTAATTCTTTACTCAGTCCGATGAAAGTTCAATGTGTGTGACCTTATAGGATCTCGTAGTATTGAGTTGTTAAGGTTTGACCAATCTTTGTTCTATAGGAACTATTGGTTCGAGGTTCTAGACCGTGAATAGACCTCGATTACCTTAAATGACTGTAGTACGCCTCTAGCAAGGGTCCACCATCCTCCATTACTCGGAACGTCATTTGTGCTTATGACTTAATCCTGGTTAATACAATAGTTGTCCAATGCAATGAACTCCTTCCATTCTTTAATATTAGTACGATCTGGTTTGTTGGGTTCGGTTAAAGTTAATCCACTAACAGCGAGGTTGCTTCAAGCTATCCTAGTTATTTACTTGTTACTGAAGTATATTATTTTTTTACCATAATGTGTTTGACTAGAAACTATTTCTATCAAACACATACTCTGATTAGAGGTTTATAGCAATCATCACTTCAACATGTGGCCAGGTACAACTCCTTAATATAGCCGGAGCAATGGATTCTTTCTGACTACGTAGCTTACCAACGTGTTATCATCACCATACCCGTAATCACCCGTGACACCCTAAATTAATGAGTGCATAGGTATGACCCAAAACATAGTGACAACTAGTATTTCAAGTATGTGGATATTCGTAAAGCTACTGCATAAAGATAAATACTAACACTATAATATATTTACCAAGTATTTATCTTATTGCGGTATCTAATATATCTTTCAGATATATTCATGTGTCAAATTTAAGGAACCATCTTCAGTCATAGGAGTTTGATTGCTTGGACCAATTCCAAGAAAGTTAACCACATGCTAGTTTTACTGTCTCATCAATATCCTTTCTTGATGAAACTATGATTAGGGATAGTTTAGACATAATCATAATTATACATGAAGCGGGTCTCACTAAGTATAATGCCATTATAATTTTTCTCACTTTACGCTATGATATGTCGAGGACCTAAGTCATTTGCTTTGTTTTATAGGAGTTCAATGAAGGATAAGTTTGATTTGTTGTGATATTAATACAAAAGGTACACCGTGTTTACAAAGTTATAAAGCATAACATAATTTCACCTATAAGGTTAAATTTCAGTGTTTTTATTTTCTATTAATCTAGGCCAATATGTGTCTTTTTCTCCATAGGTTTTAATATCATATTTATTGATATTTAGTTATCAAGATGAAGGCAAGAGAAAAATAGAATATAAGCAATGCGCTCCATGATAGGCAGCCAAACAAAACTTAACCATTACTAATTCAACAAGTAGTAGTACTCAGCCATCAAAATAAAAAATTAAAAAAGCAAATTTACCAATCTATTTTGTATGGAATGGATTATGGAATAGAAGGTCAATGGTTAATTATACGATGAAATAGTTTATATTATGTTATGTTTCTTTGTCAATTTATTGAAAAGTTACATAGCACAATTGAAATAAGCAGCAAAAGATTACAAGTCAAAATTAATAGAAAGAGATATAAAAATATCAAATTCAAATCTTCAAATCCCCGACAATCAATAAATACAAAAATAGGAAACTTTACCGAGACTGTCAAATAGGCAACCGGAAGAGAGAGTAGCAGTTAAATGCATGGTATAGATTTTGTCCAATTTTGGATCAACGGTACTTGTTTTTGGCTCTTCGCAAACAGCATGAACGACGGTTATTCTTTGAAAACCGGAGTGAATCCCATCAAATCCGCTTCAATTCATTCGAAAATGAAGAAGGATTTGGATTGAGAAGACAAAAAATGGAGGCCCAAGGGATAGTGCTAATTATCTATTGCATTGTGAGTTATTCAGTTGTGCAAAGTGTTGTTGGAGTAGAGATTCTTTCGAAATCGAAGCTCGAGATAGGATCTGCTTCGAGTGCTCTTAACTGCACTTCCAAAATCGTCTTTAATCTGTAACTCACGTTCTACTGAATTTACAAATAAAGTATTGTATCTACCAATTGTCTTTCTTGTTATATTTTGGATTTTCTAATTCAATTTGTTGTTTGTTAATGTATAACATCAATTGTTGCAGAGATAATGGAAGTGGAGAAGAATTCGACCAACAATATGAAAACATTACGAATACCACCGTTGATAACTATCAATAAATCATCTGCTTATGCGCAGTTCGAACTGCCATATATACGCGTATGTTTAACTTAATTGGTTAAATATTGGGATATAATTCAGTTTTGTAAATTTCTTATTGATCACATTAACTATTGTCATACTTGTATTCAGGATGTTGCCTATAAACTTGATGTACTCTGTTAAAACACGCAAATGTGAGCCCGATGCTGGTGCAAATGTTGTACAGATATGCAAGAGGCAAGTTATCGTAGATTTGTATTATTTTTGGCTTAAATAATTTCGGTCCGGCTATTTTAACACAAGTCCATATAACACAAAAAAACACAATTCAATTACCAACGTTTGATCTTGTGGTGACTAAAGTTCACTCATTCCTACTCCTATTCCTCTTTTCAATTCTGTTTTACAGTAACCTCCCTCCGTCTTCCCAACTCTTTTTTTTCTTCCTTACCTCTATTTCACCGATTCTATTCTTCGCCGATTTTCCATTCTTCACTTTCACAGCTGTTCCGCTTTTTCTCTGCTCTATTTCGTTGCGGCTGTTTTCAAGTTAGAATCTCCGCCGCCATTTTCAGGTTAGAGTTCCACTCATTTTCCCATATTCTTTGTGTGGTCTCTTTTACAGTGAGTTAACTTGTTATATGGGTTTTAGTGTAACGAGAGTTTGGGCACTTTTCGGATTTGCAATGGTTATTCAAGATTTTGTATATTTATAGTGCGCATTTAGGGTTTTGATTAGAAGAGGTATTTGGGGGTTTGATTTAAATGAATGTGTTGTTCAGTCTCTCTGCCTCATTGAATTTTTTTTCTTCATTGTTTAAATCTTTACTACATGATAATGAATGCTAGAAGTACAGATTTTTTAGCTGAAAAATCTCATTGCTTCATTACTGAATTGTTTTTGAGTTAATAATTATTCACTTGAACTCTGAGATTAACTTAATTTCTCTATTTTTATCAATTGATTTTGGTATATATTAGTTATTGTAAATGTATATATATGACTACTAACAAGGTGTAGCTCAGTTGGCAACACAGGCTGAGGAAGTTGGATGAACAAAGTTCGAATCTCACTAAAAACACTTGTGGGAAGGGGTGAGGAGCCTTAACTGTGACTAAGCCCTGAACATATTATCTCAATGAAGATACTTGTTTATATTACCAAAAAAATGTATATATATGACTAGGTACTAAAACTGTGTCTTGTTGTAACTTGTAATTAAGAATTGTATTGACTTATTTATAATTCAAGTGAATTGAATAAGCTTTTTATTTATCTAGTGTGCTTTCCTGAAGAATTTTAGGACACTTTTTTACTGATCATGATATTTGAAATAATGAACTTGTGGATGCAGCAACTACAAAGCTAAAAGCCTTTGGTTCAATTTGTCCAACATACAAGAGAAATTGTGGTTATCAAGATGTATGTTGCACATGGAAATGGGTGTCATGATTTGTGTCTTGGAGGGCAGCTTAACAACCCCGAAGTTGAGCAAGATATGGATGAGGAGTTCTTTAGTGATTTTATAGACTTGAAAGCACCTTAGTTTAATTATATCGTATTTTCAGTCTTAAAAGACCTTTGTATTCATTTTGTCAGATGAGTAGCAAATTTCATACCCAATATGTACTCAGTTTTTTACTTTCATAGCCATACGGTATGGCAATTGTTGTACTATTGAAGTAATATTTACATCTAGGTTGCCTTGCATTTAGACAGTGTGATCAAGCTTTCTTTACTGCCTTGCATTTTCAACCATTTGAGTTCAGAATTTTGAATTGTGTCCATAAGTTTCATATATGGTATAGCATTTTAAATGCATATAGTATGAGTCAATGGTAATAAATTTTATCAAATTAGAGAAGGCATTGTTAACTTTCTTAGCCGGCAATTAATCATGCCCCAATTTGTATTGTCTGGTTATAGAGTTTATGGTAATATAGAAAGACGGGTCAAGTAACCTGAAATCCCCTTCCACCTTACTACCATGGTTAAACTAAACTCTAGAATTGTATTTTCAGATACGATGTAAAGGTAAATTGTGAGCATCTTAAGGCAATAATGTATCTTATCAGATAAAGTAATTCAAAATTAGAGGTCCACCAAATAATTAATGTATAAACAGAAGTTAATCCTAAACCAAAGCACCATGTAAAAAAATTCAATTGTCAAATGTATCTTATATAGAAGCCTAAAATTTACCAAATGCAAATCAAAATTAGTTTCTCACTTGTAGTACGCTTGTTATGCCCTCCTTTGTGGCAAGCTGAACACCGAACGGTATTATTTGATGCTTCTTCTAGCCACTTTGAATTCTAGCAGCTTTATTTTGAAGCCCTTTTTCTTCCCTGAGTTTGACTAACATTAGGATCATGAATTTTGGAGGATTGATTCTCTTGGAAATAATTATTGTCTTCCTCATGAGTCTCGTTACCTATTACCCCATCTAAAATGTCTCTGAATTTATGCTTAGTGGACTTTATATATTCCTTCACATACTCAAAAATGTCATATGATAATTCACACATAGCATGCAGTTCCTCCAATGTTTTCTTCACTTCAAAGCTTCGAATTTATGAGTGCGACCTTACTCTATAAGAAACCTCACATGTGAATATGGTACATGCAACACCTTTGGTCCATCAGTTCGTGATGTAATTTGAATGAATTCTATCGACATTATACATGTGAAATATGGATAATATATGCTTGCACAAAATTCTCTTAAACTCAAACAACATACACTCACAATTAGACTCTTTGGTACTTGTATCATATTCAACTCCAACATCCTGCTCTAAATCATACTCAACTGGATATAGTTGCCTTGTAAATTCCTCATTTAGTAATGTTCGTCTACAACCAAGTATTGAAGTTAGCTGTTTATGAAATAGTTTGAATGTCTCACTTGTGTAGACACTACCAGCATGCTTCTCTAAATCCATATTTAATGTCAAATTCGGAACCTTTTGGTTAGAATCAAATTCTGCACGTCTGAATTCTTCATAACGACTTTCTATTGCTTCTTCACGTTTTTTCACAATCTCCTTTATTGTCATTCCTGTTTTAAGATAAGTGTCAAATAATGCATTTATACTCTCACTCCTACCAGTTGTGTTCATTCCTCCAAAAAACACATTCTTGCTAAAGCACGGAACCCACAAGTGTCTCATAGAATACAAATTTTGTAACCACTTGTCAAATTGTACTCATTCACTAACCTTTCCCATGACTTTTCAAAATTTTGAGTGGACACCGACATGTGAATGCATCGGTTCAAATCTGTCTTAAATTTGGAGTTGTCGTGAAAAATATGCGAAAGTCTTTCGGGGAACTTTTTAATTATGTGCCATAAACATAAACGATGCTTGGCTGCAAGGAACACTTTTGCAACAGCTTTCATCATTGTTGCATCCTGAAATACAAATGACAAATATATACTTTGAATTTCGTAAAACAAATATATCCAACAAAGATTAGTAAAACGATTTGTACTGTTAAAACTAAACTTCAAAATGAAAATATTATTGGTTTTTAAATAATCAGTATGAGAGAAGAGAAGTGGATTATATACAATGTTACGTAATAATAGTTTTAAATGATGGTATTTTCTAGTGAATAAAAAAAGCAAGAGTGACAATATTTAAAAAAAAATTTCAAAGTCTCCAACAGAAGCACCTTAGTTCTTTAGTGATTTTATAGACTTGAAAGCACCTTAGTTTATTTATATTGTATTTTCAGTCTTAAAAGACCTTTGTATTCATTTTGTCAGATGAGTAGCAAATTTTATACCCAATAATGTACTCAGTTTTTTACTTTCAGAGCCATATAGTATGGCAATTGTTGTACTATTGAAGTAATATTTACATCTAGGTTGCCTTGCATTTAGACATTATTATCAAGTGTTGGTCCCTGTGAGAGTCTTTATAAGGTCAGAGGGGGTGAATGACCCTTTTTCGCGGAATATACAGATTTTAAAAAGTCTTAGTGTAGTGTGTTTGATTATGATCTAGATGATGGATCCCGATGATGCAATTATGACAGTAAAGTGCAATAAGTAAAAAGTTAAAGAAATCAAACACAAAGGATTTTATCCTGGTTCAGCCCCGCCTACTCCAGTCCCCGCAGTATCTTTCCTCCAAGCTTTTCCACTAGTGGATTCCTTTCCAACTGGCAGGAATCAAGCCTTACAGTTTGTCTTCGGATGGTACCCCTTCCGAATGTAGGATATACCACTAGAAGCACCAAATCCTAGCTGAGTCCTTTACTCTTTAGTAGGATATACCACTTAGACTTCTACCCCGAATCTAAGCTGAGTCCTACAGGAAGTTCCTACTCAAAGCACCAACTTCGAGTTGTATCCCAATCTCATAACTCACCCAAGTTGTAGATCCTTACGCTCTTATTTTCACAAAGGTTTTGGTTTTTGGATTTCCTTAAGTTTATAGCTCATTTAGGAATCCTTACAACACATGTGGAATTAATTGATTTTTGAGGGATTTGTAAGCTGATTGAATGCTTGTTCTTTGTTACTTATTTTTGTTAATCAAACAGCCAACTTTCTTTTTTGGTGAAGCTTCCCTTTTATAGGCTTCCATCATAAATATAGCCGTTGTGGGTTGTTGAACTTGTAATAAATCTTCACCCTTGATCAGGTTATAGGTGGCGCTTTCGGAGCCGTTGATCAATCTATTAGACTATAATTTGACCCATTTAAATTCTAGGGATTGATGCTGGAAAGTTGTCAGTGATTGTTTTACTTGGCTTTTTATGATGCACCAACTTTTACTCCATTAGCTCATTGGTTGGAATGTATACCAATGTAATATCTTTCTTCATTACATGATCTCTAATGAAATGATGCCTTATGTTGACATGCTTCATCCGGCTATACTGGATTCTTTGACACATCAATAGCACTTCTGTTGTCACACATAACATCCACACATCCGGACTGAACTCCATAATCTTCAAGTTGTTGCTTGATCTAGAGGAGTTGAGTTACACAACTTCCAGCTGCCATGTATTCAGCTTCTGTAGTGGACAAGGTAACTGAAGTTTGCTTCTTGTTGTACTATAAAACTAAGCAATCTCTAAGGAAATGGCAGCCTATGGATGTACTTTTTCTCTTAAGAGTATCCCTACCATAGTCTGCATCAGTGAACCCTTGGAGTGTGAAATCTCCATTACTAGGATACCATAACCCAACATCAGTGGTTCCTAGGAGGTATCTAAGGATCCTTTTTACTGCCTTGAGATGAGAATCCTTAGGATTGGCTTGATATCTTGCACAGTAACAAACTGCATAATGTATGTCAGGTCTGCTAGCTATCAAGTATAGGAGTGAGCCAATCATCCCTCTATAGAGCTTTTGATCAATATCCTTTCCTTCACAATCCTTAGATAGGACTGTATCTGATCCCATTGGAGTGGACATGGGCTTGCTCTTGTCCATTTCAAACTTCTTCAAATTTCCTTGGTGTAATTTGACTGGTTAATAAAAATCTCATCCGAACTTTGCTTAATTTGTAGACCAAGGAAGAAATTAAGCTCTCCCATCATGGACATCTCAAATTCCTTCTGCATTTGAGAGCTAAATTCTTCACACATCCTTTCATCAGTTGCTCCAAATATGATATCATCCACATAAATTCAGAATAGAATGATACCATTTTTCTTCTTTTTGATGAACAATGTGGTGTCTACTTTGCCTTTGATATAACCTTTGGATATAAAAAATGAGGTTAATCTTTCATACCAAGCTCTAGGTGCCAGCTTTAATCCATAGAGAGCCTTCTTCAGCTTGTAGACATGATCTGCATGCTTTGGGTCTTCAAATCCAGGTAGTTGCTTAACATAGACTTCTTCTTGGATAAAACCATTTAGAAATGCACTTTTGACATCCATTTGGTATAGTATGAACCCCATGAATGATGCAAAACCACATAGAATTCGGATTACTTCTAGCCTTGCTATAGGAGCAAAGGTTTCTTCAAAATTAATTCCTTTTTGTTGGTTGTAGCCTTGGGCAACTAATCTTACCTCGTTTCTCACCACCACTCTGGATTCATCAAGCTTGTTCCAGAAAAATCATTTGGTGCCAATGATTGATTTTCCTTTAGGAGGTGGTACTAGATCCCATACATCATTCCTGGTGAATTGATATAGCTCTTCTTGCATTGTCATCATCCAAATTTCATCTCCTTCAGCATCTTGAAATTTCTTTGGCTCTATGAGAGACACAAAAGTAGCATGGCTCATCATCCTATTGAGCTGACCTCTAGTTCTTACCTGATTCTGAACATCATCCAGAATATTTTCAATGGAATGATCTCTATGTGTCCGGATCTCCCTTTATAGGCCTTCATATTGAGCTGGGACTTGCTCTACTTCAGCTTCAACCACTCCTTCTTGGCATTCATTAAAGTCAATCTCATGTGGGTTGAGATTAACTTGTTATACTTCTGGATCAAAGGATATTCCTTCATCTTCCTCTTTATATTTCTTAATTTGAAATGAATCATGAATTCTTTCTTCCTTCTTTTCTCTAGATTTTTCAGCTTTCGGAACTGGGTCTTCTGGAGTGTAGCTTTTCTTACCTGCAGTGTTCGTCTCATCAAAATCTACATGTATTAACTCTACCACAGTTTGGGTTTGTTTATTGAAGACTCTGTAAGCCTTACTATGTGTTGAGTAGCCAAGGAAAATTGCTTCATCAGATTTAGGATCAAATTTTTCTAGTTGCTCTCTATCATTAAAGATGTATCATTTACATTCGAATGCTATGAAATACCCAATTTTGGGTTTTCTTCCATTTCAAATTTCATATGGGGTCTTATTTATGGTCTTTCTAATGAGAGCTCTATTTAGAATATAACATTTTATATACACGGCCTCTCCCCAAAAGTATTTTAGCAAACAATTTTCATTGAGCATTGTTCTAGCCATTTCAACTATAGTCATGTTCTTTCTATGAACAAATCCATTTTGTTGAGGAGTGTGAGGGGCAAAGAAGTTATGTTCAATGCCCTTGGACTCACAAAAGTCAGCAAAATGCTTATTTTTAAATTCTCCACCATTATCACTCTGAATGCATGCAATGCTTATGCCCTGTTTTACTTCTATCCAGATAAATGTTTTAAAGAATTAGTCAAAGACTTCATCCTTGCTTGCTAGTAGGAGAACCCAGGTATATCGAGAATAATCATCCATAATTACCATGGTATATTCTCTTCTACCTAAACTCAATGGCTTGATTGGACCAAAGAGATCAATATGCAAGAGCTCAAGTACTCTTTTAGAAGGAGTGTATGAGATGAAAGGGAAACTTTTCTTATATTGTTTACCTAATTGACATGCAGTGCATAGATGATCTTTATCAAAAGCAACCTTAGGCAAACCCACTACTAATTCCTTTTTGGCTAGTTTGGACATGAGGTTCATGTTGACATGTCCTAACCTCTGATGCTATAGCCATGATTCTTCTTCTTTAGACACCAAGTAGATATTCTTTTTATTATTTTTAATGTTTACAGAATAGACATTATTTACTCTAGGTGTATGAATATTGAGTTGGTTGGACTTACTGTCATAGATTGAGCAGCCTCCGAAATCAAATGTGACTTTTCTTCCTTTGTCACAGAGTTGGGCAACACTTAGCAAGCTGAATTTTAGTCCATCAACTAATGAGACATCTTCTATCTTTAACTCAGATCCAATGGTTCTATGACCAATGATCTGTCCCTTTTAATTATCTCCAAAGCTTACTTTGCCTCCCTTCTTTCGGGTCAATGTGATGAAGGTCTTCTCATCACCTGTCATATGCTTTGAGCATCCACTATCAATGTACCAAGTGTGTTGATCAATTGTGGATCTAAGGCATACATGTAAAACATATCAAGTGGGTTTGGGTACCCAATCAGATTTGGGTCGTCTCGGGTTAATAACCATCTCAGGCCAAGGGTAAACATCATAATAACCATTTTTTCATTTACATGATTTTGTAATATGATTTTTTCCCACAAAACCTGCTCCCTGAAATGGGTCTGTTCTGCTTTTGCTTCTCGTCAATCTTCTTCAGATCCTCCTTCCTATATTTCCCTTTATATCCAGCCTTTTGCATGCTAATGGATGGTTCGGTGTGAATCTAAAAACTGGTTAGAGGTGCAACTTCTGCTCTACAATTTCTTCTTTATTTGATAGGCTGTTGGTTGTAAGCCACCTTAGCCTTTTCCTTTTGAGCAGCAATATATCTTTGGGCTTGTGGTTGCCTGCTAACTTCCTTCATTCTTTGATTAGGGGTCTTTTGGAATCTGTTCTGAGCAGGAGGATGATTATCTCTTCTTGGAGCTTTTATCTCTGGCCTATTCCTAGATGCCTCCTTTAATAAATTGATTTCTCTATCCAGTCCCGTTACATTTGTATTTAGAATCTGGACTTGATTCCTAAGGAAGTTCTCCTCCACAACATCAATATGCTTGGTTGCTCTAACCAGATTGATGTCTTGTGCCATTACTTTAGCATCTTCTGCCAACTCCATTACTGCTCTTTTAAGGGACTTGATTGCTTTTGCATTCTTTTTTACACCCTTGATTACAATAGATAGAGCTCTAGCAAGGTCAAAATTAAAAGCAGAATTATAACAAGAATTTACCTTAGTATTTGCTGTTTCTAATTCTAATTCTTTGATTTCCACTATTTCTTACTTGGAGGCATTTCTTTTGGATTGCTCTACTTCCAGATTAGTCAATGCCATGAATGCACAGTTGGCAGTCTCTTCTTCTTCTGTTGAAGATGAGCTGCTGCTTTCTTTATTGTTTCTCCAGGTGACTACCATTGCCTTCTTTTTGAACTTCTTGGTTTTCTTAAGCTTGGGACATTTTTTTTCAGAAATGGCCTTTTTCTCCACATTTAAAATAGGCATCATCTTTTTCTGGATACTTCTTTTCTTTCGAATTTCTTTTGGGCCTGTCCCTTCTGGAAGTTCCTTCTCTTGATCTTCACGATTCATATTTTTTGGACTTCCTTCTTTCTTTCTTTTGTAGGAACTTGTTAAGCCTTCTGGTTAATAGAGCTAGTTGCTCCTTAGTACTTTGAGGTTCCGTGGCTTGTTCTTCTTCTCTGGATGAAGCTGATCCGGTAGATTCTACCTTTAGTGCAATGGCTTTCTTTTTCTCTTCAGGCTTCTTTTCTTGTTGGTTGTATCTCTCCAAGGATAGCTCTTGAGTTAAGAGATTGCCAATGAGCTCATCATAACTATAGAAGTTTAGGTCATGAGCTTCCTTAATGACAGTCTTCTTGTTATCCCATTCCTTAGTGAGACTCTGGAGCACTTTCTTCACCATCTCTACTTCAGGATTTCCTTTCCAAGCCTCTTTATCTCATTTACTAGATTGGTGTATCTAGTGTTCATATTACTGATGGATTTTTTTGGCTCCATTTTAAAAGCTTCAAACTTCTACTGGAGTAGATCAAGCTTAGCTTCTCTTACTTTAGTGGTTCCTTCATAGGTTACCTCCAACTTCTCCCAAATCTCTTTTGCAGTCTCGCATCCGGATATTCTATTAAATTTAGCTGCATAAAGAGCACAATGAAGCATGTTAATAATATTTACATTTTCACGCAACTTTTTAAAGTCATTCTCATCCCACATACTTGAGGGCTTTCCGGTAGTCATACCCTCTACTTCATAAGTGGGCTCATATGGGCCATCTTTAATGACTAAACATGCTTGCATACTTTGTGATTGTATGAAATTCTTCATCCGATTCTTCCAGAATGTGTAGTGTTCACCAGTAAAGAGTGGAGGACGGGTAATGGACATACCCTCGGAAAGGAGTTATGAGTTTTTAAAACTTATTTTGATGTATGAATCAAAATATTGGACCTGTAGCTCGAGATTGTTAGATCTCTAGTTTTGAGCAATTGCTCTGATATTACTTGTTGATCCCTGTGAGAGTCTTTATAAGGTCAGAGGGGGGTGAATGACCCTTTTTTATGGAATATACAGACTTTTAAAAGTCTTAGTGCAGTATGTTTGATTATGATCCGGATGATGCAGTTATGACAGTAAAATGCAATAAGTAAAAAGTTAAAAAAATCAAACACAAAGAATTTTATCCTAGTTCTGTCCCGCCTACTCCAGTCCCCGGATTTTCCTTCCTCCGAGCTTTTTCACTGGTGGATTCCTTTCCAACTGGCAGTAATCAAGCCTTACAATTTATCTCCGGATGGTAACCCCTTCCGGATGTAAGATATACCACTAGAAGCACCAACTCCTAGCTGAATCCTTTAATCTTTAATAGGATATACCACTTAGACTTCTACCCTGAATCTAAGATAAGTCCTATAGGGAGTTCCCACTCAAAGCATCAACTTCAAGTTGTATCCCAATCTCACAACTCATCCAAGTTGGAGATCCTTACGCTCTTATTTTCAGAAAGGTTTTGGTTTTTGGATTTCCTTAAGTTTATAGCTCACTTAGGAATCCTTACAACAGATGTAGAATTAATTGATTCTCGGAGGGATTTGTAAGCTAATTGAATGCTTGTTCTTTGTTACTTATTTTTGTTAATCAAACAGCCAACCTTCTCATTTGGTGAAGCTTCCCTTTTATAGGCTTCCATCATAAATGTAGTCATTGTGGGTTATTGAACTTGTAATAAATCTTCACCCTTGATCAGGTTATAGGTGGCGCTTCAGGAGCAGTTGATCAATCCATTAGACTGTAATTTAACCCGTTAAAATTCTAGGGATTGATGCTAGAAAGTTGTCAGTGATCATTTTACTTAGCTTTTTGTGATGCACCAACTTTTACACCATTAGCTTTTTGGTGTGAGCTCCACGCGCCTCCTTATTGGTCTAGGTGAAAAAGGTTGTTAGCTTTTTCAGTTCGGTGTCAGTCCTTTTGCCCTTTCTCTGAAAAATGCAAGCTGTCATTTTGTCTTTATCTTGGGGAAAAGATCTTTGACTTCATAGACCAAAAGGTGGAGGGACAATTTATCTTTGAAGATTTTCCCATTTTCTTCAAGCATGAGTCTTCCGGATATCTCTTTAGACACATATTCTCTAGATCTGCCTTCTTCCGGAGATATGGCAATCAGTTCTTCCGGATGCTGTTTTTGAGGGATTAAATCTTGTTTCCTTTCCAAGCTTTATTCTGATGATTCGATGTGCTTAGGTATTTGATATCTTCAATGGACAGCCTTGTAGTTGGATCTTTGTCCGGATGTTTCCATTTGGATTTCGGATTTACATAGTTTTAAGTTTTTATTTCTTTTAAATCTGATCCGGATAGATTAGTTTAATTTTGTGATCTGGATCACTATTTTCTAACATCAAGCTCTCTTTACTGCCTTGCATTTTAAGCCATTTGAGTTCAAAATTTTGAATTCTGTGCATAAGTTTCATATATGGTACAACATTTTAAATGCATAGAGTATGAGTCAATGGCAATAAATTTTATCAAATCAGAGAAGGCATTGTTAACTTTCTTAACAGGCAATTAATCAGGCCCCAATTTGTATTATCTGGTTATAGAGTTTATGGTAATATGGAAAGACATGTCAAGTAACCTAAAATCCCCTTCCACCTTACTACCATGGTTAAACTAAACTCTAGAATTGTATTTCAGATACGATGTAAAGGTAAATTATGAGCATCTTAAGGCAATAATGTATCTTATCAGATAAAGTAATTCAAAATTAGAGGTCCACCAAATTATTAATGTATAAACAAAAGTTAATCCTAAACCAAAGCACCATGTAAAAAAATTCAATTATCAAATGTATCTTATATAGGAGCCTAAAATTTACAAATGCAAATCAAAGTCAGTTTCTCACTTGCAGACATGTACGCTTGTTATGCCCTCCTTTGTGGCAAGCTAAACACCGAACGGTATTATTTTATGCTTCTTCTAGCCCACTTTGAATTCTAGTAGCTTTACCTTTTGAAGCCCTTTTTCTTCCCTTAGTTTGACTAACATTAAGATCATGAATTTAGGAGGATTGGTTCTCTTGAAAATAATTATTGTCTTCCTCGTGAGTCTCGTTACCTGTTACCACACCTAAAATGTCTCCGAATTTATGCTTAGTGGACTTTATACATTCCTTCACATACTCGAAAATGTCATATAATAATTCACACATATCATGCAGTTCCTCCAATGTTTTCTTCACTTCAAAGCTTCGAATTTATGAGTGCAACCTTACTCTATAAGAAACCTCACATGTGAATATGGTAAATGCAACACCTCTGGTCCATCTGCTCATGATGTTATTTGAAGGAATTCTATTGACATTATACGTATGAAATATGGATAATATATGCTTGCATATAATACCCTTCAACTCAAACAACATACACTCACAACTAGACTCTTGGGTACTTGTATCATATTCAACTCGAACATCCTGCTCTAAATCATATTCAACTCGATATAGTTGCCTTGTAGATTCCTTATTTAGTAATGTTCGTCTACAACCTAGTATTGAAGTTAGTTGTTTATGAAATAGTTTGAATGTCTCACTTGTGTAGACACTACTAGCATGCTTCTCTAGACCCATATTTAATGTTAAATTAGGAACCTTTTGGTTAAAATCAAATTCTGCACGTCTGAATTCTTCATAACGACTTTCTATTGCTTCTTCACGTTTGTTCACAAGCTCCTTTATTGTCATTCCTGATTTAAGATAAGTATCAAATAATGCATTTATACTCTCACTCCTACCAGTTGTGTTCGTTCCTCCAAAAAACACATTCTTGTTAAAGCATGGAACCCACAAGTGTCTCATAGAGTACAAATTTTATAACCACTCATTTTTTGTCAAATTGTACTCATTCACTAACCTTTTCCATGACTTTTCAAAATTTTGAGTGGACACCGACATGTGAATGCATCAGTTCAAATCTATCTTAAATTTGGAGTTGTCGTGATAAATATGCGAAAGTCCTTCGGGGAACTCCTTAATTACGTGCCACATACATAAACGATGCTTAGCTGCAGGGAACACTTTTGCAACAGCTTTCATCATTGCTGCATCATGAAATACAAATGACAAATATACACTTTGAATTTCGTAAAACAAATATATCCAACATAGATTAGTAAAATGATTTATACACAATGTTATGTTATAATAGTTTTAAATGATGGTATTTTTTAGTGAATAAAAAAAGCAAGAGTGGCAATATTTAAAAAAAATGTCAAAGTCTCCAACAGAAGCACATTACAATACTTTTCTCGTCAAACACATTCATAAAAAGTTATACATGGTCTGTTATGAAAGAAATTTGGTGTTTTCCATCCATGGCATGTAACCAAGCTTCAAACAACCAAATGAATGACTTTTCTATTTCATCTTGCAATAATGCACAACCAAACAATATGGTTTGCATATGGTTGTTCATACCCACAAATGGTGCGAACGACATGTTATATTTATTTGTCCTATATGTTGTATCAAAACGAACAACATCTCTAAAAATTTGATATACCATTCTTGATCTTGCATCTACCCAAAAAAAATTCGGCATTCGATCCTCATCATCAAATGAGATTGAATATCGAAAATTAGGATTTTCTTCTTGTTGACGAGCACAAAACTTAAACACTGCATTAGCATCTCCTACGTCCAATATATTTCTCCTTAACTCTAGTAATGTGATTATAGCAATCTTTTTTAGTGAATGTCACCTCATCATGACCCGAATTCAATATAATGGGTACTTTCCCAACTTGAATACCCTGACTTTCAAATGCTTCAGATAGAGCTCTAGCAGGGTTGGTGACCTTTTTGTGCGATCTAAGATACTTTATACTATTAGGTGTATCCATTTCATGATTATGAGAATCATGAAATTTCGTAATGTGCCACATTTTAGTTGTCGTGCTTAAGGCTAAATGTAAGGATACACCACAACCTAACCTCATAGACTTAGTAAAGCGAGAAGCCTCTTGGTTACTGCTATTTGCCATAATATTTATTTCCCTTTTTGATTTGTTAAACCCCTCGAAATTACATATTAGTTGAATAGCATCTGCTCTTGTATTCCAACGACGAACACCAAATCCCTTTTTCTTAGCAAAAGAATTATTCAACAATTCTATTTCCTCATATGTACCAAATGTCATTCCTTGTGCTATAACAACACTGCTCGATCCATTATCATCTAGAACAGAACTATCTGGTACAACATCATTCTCTACATCAGTGGAATTAGTAACATTATTTGTATCCATCTGTCAAAGTTAAGTAAATACATATGTAACATCATTTCATGCATTATATCTGTATTTGTCCACATATATTACATGTTATAAAATTAGACTATATAATATTTTATATGTCATATTTATCAGAAATTGATTAGTTAAAATAATAGTCATTTGATTATATAAAATACAATATTTTAATGACTAGTTACAGAATTATATAGCTACAGAATTTTAAGGAGTAAATGAATATAGTTATATTATTGATACAAAGTAATTTAGATAATATAATATAATATAATATAATTGTATAGTTTATTAGTAGTATTAGTAATATTATTGTTTTGGTATAAATGGAGATTATAAGGGGTATAGTTGGTATATAATGTTAAGGATATATATATAAGAAAGTAGGTAAGATGAGGATAAAAAAATCTGATCTCTACAACCTCTAGAAAGACCAGAATTGTTCCATAGAAGAGAAGGAAGCTAAGGAAGAAAAGAAATAGAAAGGGAGGAGGAGGAAATCAGGTATGTTTATGGTTTTATAATACGATTTTTGTGATTTTAGAGACAAAATTAGGAGGTGTGGTAAACTAGACATTTGTTTATCTATCTCTTAAGAATCCTCCTGCAAAATTTGGGGATTTTTAGATGAGTATATCTATAGCTATATGGAATTGTGTATTAGGAATTGAACAAAAGAAGAATCAACGCATTTAATTAAGTAAGTCAAAAGTTATGAATTTTGAAGTAAAGTGAGGTCATAAGAACACTAGTTCTAAGCACAAGCAAAATAGGGCCGAATTAGAGTAAAATATAAATTTGTAATAAATGGAAAAGTGATCAAAAAATTATGAAATTTTGACATGTTATAAAGCTATGTGTTCAGAGTAAAATGAAACTGGAATCAGGTCATTTGGGTGAATACTTTGAGAGATATGATTGATTATAGTCAGTAAGGTCACAGAGATGGTAATTCTATTCTTGTTTATATTAGTCTTTATATATTTAAAAAAGGATATAAGATTTATATATGTATGTTTGATATATAAATATGTATATTATAGGAGCTCAAAACAATGAAGAGATTTTGGAGAAAGGTCCAAGTCGTTCCGAGAGAATTAGCTCGGATAATTAAGTGAGTATAAATATGATATAAATTTATGGGTGAAATGTGTTGATGTGTTAATTGTATGAATATGTGAATTGTGGTGACAAGTGAATATTTGTGAACGGTTAATGTGAATTATTGGATAAGTATAAGTGAGTATAAACATGATATGAATTTATGGATGAAATGTGTTGATTTGTTAATTGTATGAATATGTGAATTATGGCGATAACTGAATATTTATGAACTGTTAATGTGAGTTATTGGATAAGTATAAGTGAGTCTAAGCATGAAATGAATTTGTGATTGTGATTTGTGTTGATATGTGACTATATATGTGAGTGGAACTTGATATATATGAAGTGTGTTGACATTATTTGAGTGTGAAATGAATTGTATTAGAAACATATTGTTATGTGAATATAAACTTGATTTGAATTGTTAAGTGAATCATGTGCATATAAGTTTATAATGAGAATTATATTTGATACAGTCAAAATTATATGATATATGTATGTGGAATATATGCTAAAATTCAATTGCATTATTATATGCTAATTGTAAGTTCAATGGTTCGTATAACAAACATTTGCACTTGAATATATGAAAAGTATAAGAGACATTGTGACATAGCCGATCAAACATTACAATACATGTTCTGTTCATCTAGACCTATATGGTCAATCAATTGCAATATGTGACAAATGGACCGAAAGGTCAACCAATGGTTTATCTGGACCGAAAGGTCAACAATTGTTACATAGCTGGCCAGCAATTCAATTGATAATTGTTACAAATGTTACATGTATCCCGAGGCAATAGTTTGGCTGGTGGTGTCATAATAATTAAATAACCGTTTCATTCATTCTCATATAAGTGCGACTGTATATTGAATTTGTTAATGTATATATGTGATTTGCTATCGAATTTGTAATGTGTGTAAATATGTGATTTGCTAAATTCATAGATTGTTAATATTCACTGAGTTACGCCTCATATAAAGCGCTAAATTTTTCAGAGCTTATAAAGTTTGTACTAGAAGCTCATTACCTATAGATATCATGGACGAAAGATTGATTGGCTGTGTTCCATCTCACTCCCCCTCCTCACAAAACAAGCATATAGAATAGACGATGGTCGGGTTTTGATTTTTCTTTGTATAAGATTGTTTTGTAAAAAGATATAATGTTACAAGTGGTTATATATATAATTGAAGTATAAGTACCAAAAAAAATTTATATATTGTGATTACGATTTTGGTGATTTAGTATAAGGTATAGGTTATTTCAGTTGGTATTAGAGCGGGGATATGATCATAGGGGCATTATATGCATACACATATAAAAGTTAATACATTTTAGGATTGAACATTTTATCACCTTTATATAAGGCTGATAAAAATGATAACTTGAGGAGAGAGGAACTAGCCAGAACGTCACCTATAGGATCACCTGTGATTTCGTATGCATCAAATGTACGTCAAGAGCCTATATGGTTCAAGAGCCTCCATCATTTGCTTAAAGGGAATGAATGTTTGATGAATAGAAAGAAAATGGTATAGTAGAATTCAGAGGAATTCTTTTAAGCGAATTGATTGTTATAGATTTAGAGAATTTTTTATATGATATTGGGTTTCCATTAGCTGATGAAGCAACATGTCATTATCAATTGTTTCGCCAAAGAAGTGAATTTAGAGTCATCAAGTTAGTCATGAGCTATTTTTCAAGCTGAATGTAAGGTAGTGCCTACTTATTTGATTCTTGCAATAAGGATTTTATAAGAACCAGTGTGTCTCCTTGGGGTGCTTTAGTATTATTTGTCAATAAGAGGGATAGTACTATTTGCATGGATTATAGGAAGTTGTATTGAGGCACTATGAAAAACAAATATTCTTTACCTCGTATTGGTGATTTATTTGATCAATTACAAGGAGCCAGGGTATTTTATAAGATTGATTTGAGAGATAAGATAGATGGAAAACCTGATATTAAACTCTACAAAACCTTTAGAAGTTTCAGAAAACGTAATTGAGGAACAAGAATAGCAAAAGAAGAGATAGGGAAGTAAAAGGAATCAGGTAAGCAGCTGAACTTATTATACGATTTTCTTGATATTAGAGATAGAATTATGGTTCAAAATATTAAAGAGAAAATAAGAGAAATGGATAGAGAGAAGGAAAGGCATAAGAATAAGGTATTTCAGTAATTTGTGATATGATTTATGTTATGTTAGAAATAGAATTAGAAGTTGTCATATGAAGATGAATTGTTTATCTGTAAGATATGATTTTGTTTACAAAACTGGGGAATTCTTAAATAAGTTTATAGGGAGTATGACCTTTGGTGGTGAAAGTGTTCAAAATAACATGATCAATGAGTTAGGGTAAAGTTTAAAATTGATCTGGGAATGTTTTACTATTTAGAATGCTCTAAAATTCTCATATATTGTTCAGGAGTATGTCCTCTATACATAGCAAAAAGAATCGGGTAATTTGAGGTTTTATAGAAAAAGTTGTAGTCATTTTACTAGGCGCTGTACATGTGAAATGAGACAGATTTAGGAAGTGAAAGAAAAAATAATCAGATGGTTACGAAATTTAAGTATGTTATAGTCATGTGTGTTACAAAGAAAACGAGATAAGAACCAGATCATTTGGTTTAGTATTGTACGAAATATGATTTTTTTGAGTCATTAAGGTAATGAAGAATATGAATCGGGATTAAGTATACTTTTGAAAGAAATGAAAAAAAAATTCACTATAGGATTAAGTATAGTTATCACCTTGGAAAGACATATTGAGATTCGTAAAGAAGGGAAAGCTAAGTACACAGTAAATAGGGCCTTATGAAATTCTTGAGAAAGTTAGTCTATTTATTTATAGATTGGCGTTACCTTAAGAATTAGCTCAAATGCACAATATTTTTTTTGTGAGCATATTAAGGAAGTATCAATAAGACCCCACACATGTACTCGAAAATCAAAAATTAGAAATTTCACATAATTTGAGTTATGTGGAGGAGCCAGTAGAGATTATAGGATATAAGACTATACAACTAGGAAACAAATAAATATCATTTGTCAAAGTACTTTGGAGAAGTCATTTAGAGGAAGAAGCTACTTCAGAAACAGAGGAATGAATGAGGAATTATTTTTTTCTGATACAGGTATATAATTTTGAGGACGAAATTCTTTAAGAGAGGGAGAATTGTAACATCCCATTTCATGCATTATATTTGTATTTGTCCACATATGTTACATGTTATAAAATTAGACTATATAATATTTTACATGTCATATTTATCAAAAATTGATTAGTTAAAATAATAGTTATTTGATTATATAAAATACGATATTTTAATGACCAGTTACAGAATTATATAGCTACAGAATTTTAAGGAGTAAATGAGTTTAGTTATATTATAGATATAAAGTAATTTAGATAATATAATATAATTGTATAGTTTATTAATGGTATTAGTAATATTATTATTTTGGTATAAATGAAGATTATAAGGGGTATAGTTGGTATATAATGTTAAGGATATATATATATATATATATATATATATATATATATATATATATATATATATATATATATATATATATATATATAAGAAAGTAGGTAAGATAAGGATCAAAAAATTTGATCTCTACAACCTCTAAAAAGACCAGAATTATTCCATAGAAGAGAAGGAAGCATAAGGAAGAAAAGAAATAGAAAGAGAGAAGCAAGAATTCAAGTATGTTTATGGTTTTATAATACGATTTTTGTGATTTTAGAGACAAAATTAGGAGGTATGGTAAACTAGACATTTGTTCATCTATCTCTTACGAATCCTCCCGCAAAATTTGGGGATTTTTAGATGAGTATATCTATAGCTATGATTTTTATAAGATGAAGTGTCCAGAATTGGATGATCAAAGAGATGAGGTGAGTTTTAAAATTAATCTGGGATTGTTATAATGCTTAGAAAATTTTGATTTTTTGATATGTTATTCCCTTAGGTGTATAGTTTAAGTAGGAAAAATAATCAGGTCGATTCATGTTGTTTATAGAAAGTTATGGTCATTTTACTAAGATGTTGTCCGGGTAGAAAGGGTTGAAACAGGGCATTGAAGAAAATTCACTATAAATCATATAAGGCTTTGAAAATTTTGATGTTTTATTATGTTATGGAATTGTGTATTAGGAATTGAACAAAAGAAGAATCAACGCATTTGAGTAAGTAAGTCGAAAGTTATGAATTTTGAAGTAAAGTGAGGTCATAAGAACACTAGTTCTAAGCGCAGGCAAAAAAAGGCAGAATTAGAGTAAAATATAAAGTTTTTAATAAATGGAAAAGTGATAAAAAAAATTATTAAATTTTGACAGGTTATAAAGCTATGTGTTAAGATTAAAATGAAATGAGAATCAGGTCATTTGGGTGAGTACTTTGAGAGATATGATTGATTATAGTCAGTAAGGTCACAGAGATGGTAATTCTATTCTAGTTTATATTAGTCTTTATATATTTACATGATATAAGATTTATATATGTATGTTTGATATATAAATATGTATGTTATAGGAGCTCAAAACAATGAAGAGATTTCGAAGAAAGGTCCAAGTCGTTCCGTGAGAATTAGCTCGGATAATTAAGTGAGTATAAACATGATATGAATTTATGGGTGAAATGTGTTGATGTGCTAATTGTATGAATATGTGAATTGTGGTGACAAGAAAATATTTGTGAACGGTTAATGTGAATTATTGGATAAGTATAAGTGAGTATAAACATGATATGAATTTATGGATGAAATGTGTTGATTTGTTAATTGTATGAATATGTGAATTGTGGCGACAACTAAATATTTGTGAACTGTTAATGTGAGTTATTGGATAAGTATAAGTGAGTCTAAGCATGAAATGAATTTGTGATTGTGATTTGTGTTGATATGTGACTATATATGTGAGTGGAACTTGATATATATGAAGTGTGTTGACATTATTTGAGTGTGAAATGAATTGTATTGGAAACGTATTGTTATGTGAATATAAACTTGATTTGAATTGTTATGTGAATATAAACTTGATTTGAATTGTTAAGTGAATCATGTGCATGTAAGTTTATAATGAGAATTGTATTTGATACAGTCAAAATTATATGATATATGTATGTGGAATATATGTTAAAATTCAATTGCATTATTATATGCTAATTGTAAGTTCAATGATTCGTATAACAAACATTTGCACTTGAATATATGAAAAGTATAAGAGACGTTGTGACATAGCGATCAAACATTGCAATACATGTTCTGTTCATCTGGACCTATATGGTCAATCAATTGCAATATGTGACAAATGGACCGAAAGGTCAACCAATGGTTTATCTGGACCGAAAGGTCAACAATTGTTACATAGCTGGTCAGCAAATCAATTGATAATTGTTACAAATGTTACATGTATCCCGGGGCAATGTTTAGCTGGTGGTCATTCATTCTCATATAAGTGTGACTGTATATTGAATTTGTTAATGTATATATGTGATTTGCTATAGAATTTGTAATGTGTGTAAATATGTGATTTGCTAAATTCATAGATTGTTAATATTCACTGAATTGCGCATCATATAAAGCGCTAAATTTTTCAGAGCTGATAAAGTTTGTACTAGAAGCTCATTACCTGTAGATATCATGGATGAAAGATTGGTTGGCTGTATTTCATCTGACTCACTCTCCTCATAAAACAAGCATATAGAATAGACGGTGGTCGGATTTTGATTTTGCTTTATATAAGATTGTTTTGTAAAAAGATATAATGTTACAAGTGGTTATATATATAAATGAAGTATAAGTACCAAAAAAAAATTTATATATTGTGATTACGATTTTAATGATTTAGTATAAGGTATAAGTTGTTTCAACATATCTCCAATTAAAATATGATTCACAACTTGAAAAAGGAAGCATAAATTACCCATAACACTTATTTTCGATAAAACGTAATGATAGTCTTTGTAATGTTAACGGAATATGTCAACATTATATTGACAAAATTTATTTTTCTATGTAAAATCTATTTTTCTATGTTAAGCTAACAAATACATTTAGATTGAAGATGTCTCTTTCTTGAAAATGTCGTGTAACTGACATTACAAGGGCAATTGCATATTAGAAATCAAGAAAGCTCATATGATCTATATCCAAAGACAACTAAAATTAAACTCTAAAGATTTGCACAAAACCAAGTTGAAAAAAAAATTACAAACATATAAAAAAATTCTAAAAGTATAAGTAAAAGCCCTTATTTCCAATAATTTATAGCATCCAGCAATTTGCATATTGAATTTCCTTATTCGCCCCATCTAACCCTAATCCAATCAAACATATTCGAACTGAAACACACTGAAATTGTCAACAACATGTATAAAAATTAAAAAAAAACATTAAAAATGGAAACTGAAACTCAAAATCTGAGGAAACTGGCAGGAGAGATTCTAAACTGAAAACAGCGGCAGAGAAGTAGAAAAGAGAAACAGCGGAAAGCGAAGAACGAAAAATCGGCGAAGAATAGAATCGGTGAAACAGAGGTAAGGAAAAAAAAGACCTGAGAAGAGGGAGGTTACCATGAAACAAAATTGAAAAGAGGAATAGGAGTTGGAATAAGGGAACTTTAGTCACCATAAGATCAAAAAAGGATCAACGGTGGTAATTAAATTGTTTTTTTTTTTATTATATGGCCGGACCCAATTATATACTCATAAAATGAGATATATACTCATAAATATTGTGCATTTTTTAGACATTCATTTTGAATTGTATATGGTGATATATATATTATGCGAAAAAAATTTCATAATAGTTCACCCGGTGTCCTGGCTCTGCCGCTATTAATTTTAACACATTTCACAACTGTAATCTTGGATTCTTGGTTCTTACTTTGTTACGAAATAGATTTTTGTTTTGCTTGCAATTGTTTTGCTCTTTGTTACAATTACTTTGTAAGAATATACTAATTATATAACAATATTAATTCTTAAAAATCAACTAATTCAAAATGATTTTAAAAAATAGAAAGAAAATAAAAGACATCAACTGTAGACGAAGTCATGCCATGGTTGTGGAAGCTCAAATCCCTTCTCCAATTCACTCGTAAAACATAGAGACATTATCAAAATTCAACGTAGCTCACTGAAATATTTACAAATTTATAATTAAGTTAAATTAATTATATATTTATATTTTCCTCCAATCTATTTACAAACCACACATTCACACTCTTTCCCCCTTTTTTTTATTTTTCTTCTTATTTTTTATTTATCTCTGAAACCGTTTATTTTTTTGACATACCGCTGTGAAGTTTTTTATTCGTCTTATTTTTACCTTTGAAATGGTATTCACTGTGACATTTTCAAAATTTTTATCTAGTATAAATCTTGTAGATCACTGCTAGACAGGCTCGACCATGGGGGATGGGCAACGGGTGCCACCGCGTAGGGCCCATAGCCGGAAGGGGCCTAAATATATTTTTTTGCTTAAAGATTTAGTTGTTATTATTTTAAAGATAAAAGTAGATACAAATTAATGTTAGTAGAGTTGGTAAGGAGCTTATTAAAGTTGTGAGAGGGCAATGATTTAATACCTTGTTTTTAAAAAAATATCTATTATTTCATTATTTTTTTGTTGAGGGCCTCATGATACTAATTTTAATATTAATTTTTCTAGGGCCCCCAAACTGTCAAGGTCGGGCGTGCTACTAGATATCTAGTCATAAATTAGAAATAGATCTGTATATTTTTACGATTATTATTTCATAAAATATACTACTCCCTCCATCTTTTTAAAATAGGCATTCTAGCTAAAAAATGTATTACTAAAATACTTGTCATTTACATTTTTCTAGGTGCTTTTTTTATTATTATTTCAACTATATCCTTAGTATTAATTGTATTTATATTAAAAAATTAAGGCATTAAATTGAGATACAAGGGTAAATTAGTATTTTTATATCCTTAATAAATGAGTTTATTAAAAAGCTTGAAACTTGTAGGAAGACAAGTAAAAAAATATAGAGGGAGTATCTAATAAACATCCAGTAGATCTGTATTAGATATGTAGCAGATATCTAGTAAATCTTAATTTTGATAATTTTTTTATGGAATCTAATGACACCTAATATATATAATAGATATAAAATAGATGTGCATATGACAATTTTATTAATTTGAAATAGATCTGTATCTCTTTCTTGATAATTATTTTATTAAATATAACATCTAGTAGAGATATCTAGTAGACATCTAATATATCTGCATTAAATATCTAGTAGATCTTGATTTTTACTGTTTTTATAGAATATTTTATAAAATATAATATCTAATAGATTTATAGTAGACATCTAATAGATTTGTATCATCTTAAAAAATAATTAGATACCTGTTATAAATTGTGTTAGCTATTTGAAATTATGATCTACTATATAACTACTAAGCAATTACTAGATATTTACCAGATATCTACTAAATAACTACTAGATATCCGATTGTTCAAAAAAATTTTGTCAAAAAATATCACAGTGGATGTCGTTTCGAAGATAAAAAAGAGACGAATAAAATATTCTAAAGTGACATTTCAAAAAAATAAACGGTTTGAGAGATAAATGTAAAATAAGCTAAAAAAATAAACATGTCAAACACATGTTTTATATGGAAGAATTATTTTAATATGAAAATACTCTTGCAAATTATTTTCAAATTGACCAAATTATTTTAGAAATTATAAACATTTGTGTTCTAAAATAGAAGCGTGGAATATCCGAGAATATTCAAGCGCGTTATTCCTTTTCTCTTCACCGTATTCTTCTAATTCTCCCTAATCAAGCATTTTATTCTCTATCATATCGATTTCTCACAATTGTCCACTTTACTCCTACAACATGGCCACCCCTTATCAAGAAGCAATCCACACTTTATGAGCATCACTAGTGTAAATTGATTATACCAATTTTATACTTTGGTATAATACAATTAAAAACTCTGTATAGTTAGTATAAAATATATGTAAAATTGGTATAAATTAAGAAAAGTATGAAAAAAATTATATTTTAATATAAAATTTTTATAAATATTTTATACCAAAAAAACACTACGATTTCAAGAAAGGTATAAGTTGTTTATACTTGTTTTATATTTTAGTACATTACAAGTAAAAAATGGTATAACCGATATAAAACATGTATAAAACTGATAAAATTAACTATTATAAATTTATACTAAATATAAAACTGGTCTTAATATTTTATACCATAAATCATTACTTTTAAAAAGAAGTATAAAAAATTATAGAAAATGGTATAATTGTAAAATTAGAAATTAGAATTGTTTTTTTGGAAATTTTTATAATTCGAATGATTAAATTAATGATTTTGAAAAAAGCCCAAAAGCTTTCTTATGCAAACAATAGTTTTTGTTAGCCCAATAAGCCCACTTATCGTTACCCGGCCCGTATTTGGTATGAAAGTCGGTATTGGTCTAATGAACCCGAATGACTGAAAATGAAAAACCGACCGGAGAAGCCTTGAGATTTTCAAGGGCCGATGATGGTTTAGGGTTTATGGCTGCTTAATTTTGTCCCCCACTTTCCCCTTCATTTCCTCTTTCCCCTTAATTTAACTTTGCTTCCTTTCATTGCATTTAGGTATGTTCCTTAATATTCTCTACACTTGTTCCCGTTCTGTGGTTTTCATTTTCTGCTATAGAGCTGGTTTCTTCAAACATCCATTCCTCTTTTGATCCTTCTTGCCCACTGAATTACATAAAATTTGTTTGAATTTTCTTTGCTGTATCAAAGTTTGTTTCTAATGGCAAGAGGCTCTTTTGCTTCTCTTCTTCGTGCCTATGCATCAAAAAGAAAGGTTTCAAATGTTAGATTAATACTCTCTCATCAAAGATTTTATTCTTTTCGGCAATTCAACGAGCAGAATGAAATCAATCAATTTGGTACTGATTTTGCCCTTCCATGTTGTCAATTCTCTACAAGTTTGTTTGAGGTAATTGATTCTAAGTTCCCGTCATTTAACCCATGTAGTTCCGTCAATGGGAGGGGCTTCTGTTCAGATGTTCAGAAAGGGGATTGTGAGAATAATTACAGCGAGGGATTTAATGAGATCACTAGTATGGATTTTGTACAAGGTATTAGTCAGGCTGATAATGAAAACGGAATAAGTGATGCTGTTGAGATGGTTATTTCCGATTCTGAAATTATTGAAGACGAGAGTGATTACATTGATACCGATAGCAAGAAAATTGCAAGGAAAGAAATCATAGCTTTTGTTGAACCTCTGGAGTTATATCGTGAGCTTTGCAATGCTGAAAAGAATGATAAGCTCAAACGGTCCGATTGGGAGACTCTACAAGTGATATTCTCTTATTTCTCTCATTCTGGCTGGGCTGCCAATCAAGCTCTTGCAATTTATATTGGCAAAGCATTCTTTCCCACTGCTGTAAGTAAATTCAGGAGTTTTTTCTTTAAGAAATGTTCTGCTGAGGTTGCTATGCACTTGGTTTCATTAGGCCCATGTGATGAAGCTATTAGGTTCCTTTTTCCTTTATTTGTTGAGTACTGTATTGAAAGTTTTCCAGATGAGATTAAGCGGTTCCAAAGCATGATTAACTCGGCTGACCTTACAAAGCCACACACTTGGTTTCCGTTTGCAAGGGCAATGAAACGCAGGGTGATATACCATTGTGGCCCAACAAACAGCGGCAAAACTTATAATGCACTTCAACGATTTATGGAAGCTAAGAAGGGTATTTATTGCAGTCCACTTAGGCTTTTGGCTATGGAAGTTTTCGATAAGGTGAATAGCAGCGGCGTTTACTGCAGCCTTTTAACAGGGCAAGAGAAGAAACATGTACCGTTTTCTAATCATGTAGCCTGTACAGTAGAAATGGTGTCGACAGATGAACTATATGACGTGGCGGTTGTTGATGAAATTCAGATGATGGCAGATACATTCAGAGGTTATGCTTGGACCAGAGCATTACTTGGTTTGAAAGCCGATGAGATTCATTTGTGTGGCGATCCGAGTGTTCTTGACATAGTTAGAAAAATCTGTTTGGAAACTGGGGATGAATTGATTGAAAACCATTATGACAGATTCAAGCCATTAGTAGTTGAAGCCAAAACCCTGTTGGGAAATCTACAAAATGTACGGTCTGGGGATTGTGTAGTTGCGTTTTCAAGAAGAGAGATTTTTGAGGTGAAATTGGCTATTGAGAAAAACACGAAACACCGCTGTTGTGTTATCTATGGCGGCTTACCACCCGAGACACGTAGACAGCAAGCTAACTTATTCAATGGTCAAGACAATGATTTCGATGTGCTGGTTGCTAGTGATGCTGTTGGGATGGGATTGAATTTAAATATTAGAAGAGTAATTTTTTATAGTCTTTCGAAGTATAATGGTGATAAGGTTGTTCCAGTTCCAGCATCACAGGTTAAACAAATTGCTGGACGAGCTGGAAGGAGAGGAAGCCGATATCCAGATGGGCTAACAACCACATTGCATGTAGAAGATCTAAATTACCTAATTGAGTGTTTAAAGCAGCCATTTGAGGTAGTAAAGAAAGTTGGCCTCTTTCCTTTCTTTGAGCAAGTTGAATTATTTGCTGGTCAACTTCCAAATGTGACTTTTCCCCAACTGCTCGTAAAGTTCGGTGAGAATTGCCGTCTTGACGGGGCCTACTTCTTGTGTAGGCATGATCATATAAAGAAGGTGGCCAATATGTTAGAGAAGGTTCAGGGTTTATCTCTTGAAGATCGGTTTAACTTCTGTTTCTCTCCGGTTAATATTAGAGATCCAAAGGCAATGTACTATCTTTTGAGATTTGCCTCTTCGTATAGCCAGAAGGTTCCTGTTAGTATAGCGATGGGCATGCCGAAGGGATCTGCGAGAAATGATTCGGAACTTCTTGATCTTGAAACTAGACATCAAGTTCTTTCGATGTATATGTGGTTGCATAATCAATTCGAAGGTGATAGATTTCCGTATGCGAAGAAAGCTGAGGAAATGGCAGTAGAAATTGCGAATTTGTTGGGGCAATCTCTTGTTAAAGCTCAGTGGCAACCAGAATCAAGGAGACAGCAGAAACCGAAGCCCCAGCAAAAGGAAGATACTGATAAGGGGCCTAGGTCCCTCATCAAAATGCAAATGCAGTAAGTTCTTAAGAATCGAGTTTATTATTTTCTGACTTGCCATATCCTACAAATCTGCAGAACTAACCAAATATTATTTCATCTAGACTGCTTTATTATATATCCAATTCTCCAAAATTTGCTGGCTGGTGTCTGTGTATGCTTTTTCATTGTTATATTAAATGAAATATGGCTAGTTACTACTTACTAGGCATATTTTTTAGTAGTTAGTTTTTGATATCATAGAGCCATTCTTTGGCGTTTGTAGTGAGTGAACTTATCTTCTACATAGGTGTAATTTTTATCTCAATTTGCTTAAAATGTTAATGATGCTCTTCTGATAATTAGGAAAGTTATTGAGGTCTTTACTTAACTTTTGATGATGTATCGTGTATGATACCAATTGAGATTGTTACTTAACATTTAAAATATGTGGGTGAAAGTTAGCTCCGTGTATAGAACATTTGGGAATTTGAGGAAATGGAGAACCAGAACATTAATCTGATGATGAATTAAAGAAGATAATGTATCTGATTGGCAGTGTCTTTTATTTTAGATGTTTTGGTATTGATTAAAATTGTGAATCATTTCTGTTGTTATTGCAGGAAAAGGCTACAAAATGATTCACTGAAGGAGCAAATAGAGGCAGCAGCTCTGTAACAAGTTTTACCCGTGCATGCTTCTGATTTCCTTTTGATTTCACGTTCATACGAAATCCAATTTTCCCATTCCGTTATCAATGGAATGCTTAGAGTATGTGGTGCGTTTGATGTAATTAATCTATATTCTTTTTGCTCCAACATTAGGGTATATAATGATTAGAGTGCTTCCTAGGTATAATAAAATGAAAAGAAGATCCCATATTAGTCTGAGAAATATTCAGTTATTGCGACAGATTTTTTTGGCTTGTGTTTCTCCGAATCCTAATTTGAGAAAGAAGGTGAAATAAGTCTTTCTTAGATCCACTTGTGATCTGCTAGTGATGTTTTGAAATGTTTAGGTGATGAAATGCATCACAGTTGATCAAATTCACGATGAAAGTGCATGGATGTATTATTTCTTTATTTTCGGACTTTGCCTTGTTCTTTAACATTATCTATGTACCGTGTCAGAAGCATATCTTGTACCCCCATCACATTCAGCAAGTAGTCATGGTTGAGCATAAACATTGAGTCGGGTTCCAAAAAAACTGAAAAATGTGTTATCGCTAATGGATGTCGTGTCTCTTTCGAAATCTCTTCAGAATTCTGATAGGATGCCTTGGAGCTGTCATCGATCAGGTCGTTATTTGTCATTGAACACTATTGAAATGTCCTGGAAACCCTCGGCATTATAAGATTCATTGTTGCTACAACACTCAAACTAGGTGGAGGACCGAATATCTTGGACATTGACACAGTTGGCACTAAGGAAGATGAATGCTGGGGAGAAGAATTATATTGGTGTTGCAGAGATGTGCGGAAAGAGGCAAGAGAGGCGTGGTCTAACTCTAGGCCAAAACCAGCCCTGAATTCTGCTTTAAGGGATGATAACCAATGTTATCAATACCATACCGGGCCACATACCGGCAAGGCTAGTGGTACGCGATATAACCGGTATTATTAGTATTATTAGTGGTTTTACTGATTTTTTATTTTTTAAAAGAATATATATTATTTATGATTTTTAATACCTATTGCAACGCTTTTTAGATTTTTTGCAACGCTTATACGTCTCGCCATAGAACTTTTGAAAAGAAATATATATTATCTAAGATTTTTAGTGGCTATTGCAACGCCTTTATGGGTCTTTAGCAACTTTTTGTGTCTTTAGCAACGCTTTTAAGTCTCTAGCAACGCTTTTCAATGTCTTTAGCAACGCTTTAAAGTCTTTAGCAACACTTTTCTATATCTTTAGCAACATTTTTATTTGTTGCTAAAAGTATTTTGAGAAAACCGGTTTGAACCGGTATGCTGGTTTATCGGTTTTTACCAGTTCAACCCGGGTTTTTACTTAAACTGATTTCTACACATACCGTACCATAACTGTGATCGATTTACGATAAAACTGGTCGAACCGGTCGATACGGTAAAGTATTGATGACACTTATGATAACAAACTCAATAAGCTTATTTCATTGGTCATATGATTAGGCTGACAGCAAGACATCTTTAATAATGCAACTTTCAGAATCACATCTTTAGTAATGCAACTTTCAAAATCTTTCTATTGGGTTATTAATTGGGTTCTTATACTTAAATCACATGCTAAATTTATAAAACTGAATTTGATACTTCATCTTTATCTTTTTGACGTAGAAAATTATCGTTTTTTTGACACTAAAACAAATTATAATCAAACATTTCTTATTTAAAAATAAAAAAAAATTGTATTAATATTAATAAAAATGTCTCATATTATTAAAAAAATTTAAAAAATCCTCAAATTATGGATAAAAAAATGAACAAATGAATAACATCATCAAATCAATACAAGAAATGATTCTATGTTTGAATACAAGAATTGCTCTAGCTTCTTTTTTTTAAATTGATTAATTTTGCGTTCAATAATAATAAAAACTCTATCTCACTATACAATTTTTAGTATCAACTACTATTCTAAACTCTTATGGTTTATTTGGTTTATGGGATGACTATTCCATTAAATAGAAGAAGAATAAATGGAAATAAAGGTTAAAAATATATGAGTTTTCGCTTAGAATCCGTCTTCCGATGAAATGGTCATTCCTAACACATTTATGAAATAGCTATTACACATGTATTAAATATCTATTCTTTCGTTTCAAATGGAAATAGCTATTCTATGCGATACGTAGTAGTTAGAATTAGCTATTCCATCTGTTGGTGGATTCTTGACAAAAAATCTATCGTTTTTAATAAATTTTCATTCATTTTTCTCCTATTTCATACGATAACTATTTCACGAAACAAAAAAACCCTTATAGCTTCTTACGATGTCGTTTTTGTCTTCCCTGTCAACTTCACAAATAGAAACAAAAACCTCCGAACTTGTCCAGATGCCATAGCCACCAAATTTCACCTACTCCTCTATTTCTCTCTCTTTTATCCCTTTTCCCTATTCTCATTTTTATATTAATGGCCCATATTCCTCAGGTTCTTCTCTCTGTCATTAGTCAACGCCTTACCAAACCCTTTTCTCTTTCTCCCCATTTCATACCTTCTAAATCGACCGATCAGGCCGTGTTTCGCAATATCAAATGGCTCGCAGACTAAATGACTCGGATGCCTCCCGTTTCTCCTCTATCGCTCTTCTCTTGCTCGGCTTTATCTCTTGTGCTATTGTCTACGCTGTCCTCTCCGTACTACTGAATCCTAATTCTGGTTTGTCAAATTCTGGTACTCTGTCTTTGGCGTTGATAGAGGAGAATTATGATGGAATTGGCGGGGGATGTTGTCGAGGGATTGATAATTTGGAGCTTTGGGGAGCTGCTGTGAAATGGGGATCAGAGTTTAAGTTTAATTCTTCCAGGGAATGCTGTGAGGCTTGCAAGGCTATGTGTAATGGCAGTGATGGCCCTTGCTTGTGTGATACTTGGGTCTATTGTGGAAATAGAAAGACTTGTGGATCCAAACTCGGTGAGGTCAGATTGGATTGAATTGAATTTTGTGTTTGACTTTTAATTTTTCTGCTTTTAGGGCTTGTAATTCACTCTGGTTTGATCTGTGAGTCCTTCTTGGACTGACTGAATCGACTACTGCATTTTTTTTTAATCCTGGATGGATCAGTGATCTCTTTTGAAATTACGCATTTATGAGCTCCAATTTGAAGTCTCAGCTAGGAATTTCTTGCTACTGCCATTGTTATAGCTTAGTTCATGGCCTTTCTGCCATTTGTTGACAACTTATATCTGTTATAGTTTCATGTTGTATGACGGCTGAGTAACAAAGTTATTACTTATTAGATTTACATTTTTCATAAACTAAGATAGTTAACAAATTAAAATTCTTGCCTTACCAATCATGAATCCATGATCAATAGCTCTCAAATGATAGTTGGTTTAATTTAATAAAATGTTAATGAGTGTAGATTGACATGATATGTCTTCTTTTATGGGTTAGTTTAGAATCCTTTTCCATTTTATAGTTAGTTGTTCTATCCCTTTTATACAATGGTTGGGCATAAATGTTTTCTTAATGATGGGCCAGTTTGGTATTGCTTTTTAAGGTGTTGTCAAAATAAGTTGCTCTCACAAGCTTTGAATAGAACTGCATAGTTTGGCTTCGAACAACACATTTTGATCTTTTATACTAATTAATTAGGAACTGTCTGATTTGACTTTTCCAAAATGAAATTTGTTGCTTCTAGGAAAAGCTTGAAAATGGAGCTTTTAAAAGAAGCTGCTGAAAAAATCTTAACCAAACTGGCTCGATATTATGTACTTTTATTTACTACCTTTTACGATTTTCATCAGGGTGACTCTGTTCATATGTTGTCCAGTGTTGGTTGAAGAAACAGAAGGACATATTGTCGCCTGATCGGCAGGAAGCAGGCGACAAGGTTAGCTGGACTTCAGGGCTCATCTTTGGAAAAGGAGAGGTATCTTATTTGGTTACTGTATATATATTTCTTAGTTTTTCATCCATAAATCCTTTTCTTTTGGGCTTGAAATGCACTGTACTGCATTTTCACTGTCTCCATGTCGGCTTGCTACTCATTTCTTTGCTTTGGCGATGTTAAACTCAAAATATGCGTGTTGACATTTTCCTTCATCGTTGTTCTTCCTAGGGAATTATTGGCTTGCAAACAAAATATGGCACTCTGCACATAAAAGTAAGTTTTTCTATGCAAATATTCATCAAACAGTTCAATGTGCTTTAACCGTGCTTCATCAGAGTGGTTTTCCTATCACTAGTTATTTTGTAGTGCATTTAAAATTAAGTTCGAACTTTATGTTATTCAGAAGACATCTTTAAAAGGGTTGTTAACTAGCTAAAAACGCCCCAATCTAAGGAATTTGTGTCATTTCATTGCTTCTCTGATTATCAGCATATCCTGATTTGAAAATTGTGAAAAATAGCTAACTATCTATTGACAGTTGCCGTATGCTTTGATTATTTTATATTGTTTTAAGATAATCCTCAACTACATAAAAACGACTAAGATCCCTGCAATTTCAGGATCTTGTTTCGCTATATATTATGAATAATTTAGTAGTTTCTCCGTTTCCCGCTTGGTTTATACTTGGTTATGTGCAGCTTTTTCCAGAGTGTGCTCCTCAATCTGTAGCTTACATACTCGAGTTGGTAAATTCGCGCCTTTGTGCTGGTTGCGAGTTTTTCCGTGCAGAAAGCCGTGGCCATGCCTGGGATTCACAAGGAAATCACATAAAAAACGTAAGGATGCATTTAACTCCAGGCAAAAAGGACTTTTTGGTCCCTGTGCTATAAATGTTTTACCTATTTGGTCCTTATGGTATACAAATTACCCATTTGGTCCCTATGCTATGCAATATATCATCTTTTTGGTCCTTGTGCTATTCAATTATTACTTACTTCTTGATCCCTGTGCTATGTAATCGTTGCTCATTGGGTCCTTGAGACATGCAATTTGTTATATTTTTGGACCCTATACCGCAGAGACTTTATTAATGACATTTCACATAATCCGTACTAAAGGGACAAAAAAGCAACAGATCGATAACACATGGACCAAATAGTAACGTGTATAGCACAAGGACCAAAGGGACAAACTAGGTCTTTTTGCCTTTAACTCCATCTAATCTCAGACGGAAATTCTGCATATTATAAATTCGCAACCTTTTTTCCAGGCGTCGTTTGGTCCTCCATTTGCTTTGATTCAAGGAACACTTGAAGCTCACGGAACGGAATTCAAAAAAATTCCTAGAGAAGTTTGCCCTACAATTAAATGGGGTTCAGTTGCATGGGTTGGTTCTGGCCCGGAATTTATGATTAGCCTAGCCAATCACCCGGAGTGGAAAAATTCGTATACTGTGTTTGGTGCTGTTCTTATGGAAGACATGGGGATAGCAGAAAAAATTGCGCAGCTCCCTGCTAAATCAGATGTTTGGAACAATATCAATGTGTCTGTTTTGGTAAATCCGGTTCCCATTACGTTTCGAAGAATCAAGACGGCTACTGGAGAAATTGATACAAGTGCAAAATCAGGTTGAGAGGATCTAAAGAAGATACCTTTTTGTCTCAAGGAGTAACACTTTAAATGAAGAACACAATTGTAAGATTGTGTGCAGAAATTTACCTGTCTCAAATTGCTTTGAGTTTTGCTTGTGTTACTGTACATCTACACGCCCATCAAGTCTTAAAAGCTAGCGTTTTCATGTTTTGTTTCGTATTTGGAAACCTAAACTCATGTTATTTATTGCGTCTTCTGGTATATGTTTCAGTTTTTTAGTATACACTAATGTTTAATGCTTAGGTCACTAAATACATTAACAATGAGTTAAATTGCACTGATGTAATCAATCATTCACTTTTACATAAAAAAAAAATACATGAACTACAAACATTACATAAGATAAATTGGCATAATTTTAATACAGTTTCGCTGTTACTGAATTGGCACAAGTTTGTACAAGGACCTTGAATTCGTTCTTAAATGTTTGATGTCACTTTAAAGTTTAGATTTAGGTTCTTTAAAGTTCACACTCTCTAAAGTTGTACATTTCAGTCAATTTCAATCACTCATTGAGTTTTAATGGTCTGCACTGTGGACCACACAATCCACTAAAACTGAATTTGGACCTTTAAAACTCAATGGATGGTTGAAATTGATTGAAATATACAACTCTAGAGAGTTTAAACTTTAGAGAACCCAAATTCCACTCGAAACGAGTTTCACATGATCATGTGAATTTAGAGTTCATTACGTTGTTGTCTGGTTGAGGAGAAAAAAAATAGAAAATGATATTAGAAAGTGAGACCAACCCAAAACTACTTTATCCGAAGTTGAAGCCAAGGCATTTCCCATTTGTAAAGCAATACGGCGTCGTTGTAATCCCTCCTCCCCTCTTTTAAATCCCTCCTAAATCTCAACTCCTCCATCGGCGCCTCTCTTCCCGCCACCGGAGGAACAACGATGGTTCAATTTCACGAGCACATCCTCACCGACCTCCTCGAGGAACCCACCGGCGGACTGGTAATCCTTTCCTCCGGTCTTTCTCTTTCAAAACTCATTTCTTCTCTTCTCCTCCTCCACCATCCCTCTCAAGGCACTCTTCTCATTCTCTCTCCTTCCCCTTCTCTCAAATCCCAAGTCCTCCACCACTTCACCTCTCATCCCAATCACTCCCCTGAAAACCACCAAATCGACGAAATCACCGCTGAGCTTCCCTCCCACCACCGCCTCTCCCTTTACTCCTCCGGCCAAATTTGCTTCATCACTCCTCGAATCCTCATCGTTGACCTTCTTAGTAGTAGAGTCCCTGTCTCTACTCTCTCGGGATTGATTCTTCTCAATGTCCATTCTCTTTCTGAGACTTCGACCGAAGCTTTCATTGCTAGAATTCTCAAAACCCTATCTAAGAACATTTACATCCGTGCCTTCACCGATAAGCCGCACGCTATGGTAGCAGGGTTTTCGAAGACGGAGCGGATTATGAAGTCTCTTTATATAAAGAAATTGCACATTTGGCCGAGGTTTCAGGTTTATGTTTCGGAGGAGCTTGAGAGGACTCCGCCGGAGGTGATTGATGTGAGGGTTCCGATGAGTAAGTACATGTTGGGGATTCAGAAGGCGATTGTGGAAGTCATGGATGCGTGCTTGAAAGAGATGAGGATGACTAATAAGGTTGACGTCGAGGATCTGACTGTAGAGAATGGATTGTTCAAATCCTTCGATGAGATTGTGCGGAGGCAATTGGATCCGATTTGGCATGTTTTGGGCAAGAAGACAAAGCAACTGGTTTCTGATTTGAAGACCTTAAGAAAGTTGCTCGACTATCTTGTCAGGTAATGCTTGTATTTGATTGTCCTGGTTTTGAATGAGAATGTAGTAGAAAAGTTTGTGTTTTCTTTCAGTTGAGGAGATTATGGGATCATTATCATATAACAGTTGCGAAGCACATTTGCCATCAGTTCTTGTTTATGAATGATAATTAAAATGTGAAATTAATGTAAGGAATTCTGTATAACTTCGTTGTCAGCTATGCAAAGAGCAATTCACTGATATGAATTTGTGAATTGTTTTGTTTCTGTTAGGTATGATGCAGTCAGTTATTTGAAATATTTGGATACCCTTAGAGCGTCGGAGAGTTTTCGGTCTGTTTGGATATTTGCAGAGTCCAGCTTTAAGATATTTGACTATGCAAAGAAGCGTGTATATGGTTTGAGAAGGTCAAATGATGTAAAAGTAAATGGGTCAAGTAGTAGCAGCACTGCCAGCAAAAAGAGGAAATCGAAGAAGAATGATAATGAGGAAGAAGGTGAGGGCGTCATTTTCAGTTCCCATTTTTATGTTATGGTTACCTATTCTCGAGTCTTAATTTTCTTCTTTAAATGATGACTTGGTAGCTGATGGAACTTCATCCTCTGATCCGAAGGGTGGAATTATACTGGAGGAGGTTATGGAGCCTGCACCAAAGTGGAAGGTGTTACGTGTGAGTGAGTAACAAATTCTATGTTATCTTATAGTTGATGCTATTTGTAAACAATGAAATATGGTGCTTGAGCCTGTCCGTATCAGTAGTCCTGATTTCCTATTGTAGTCCATGGTTTATTTGGTCACATTGGTGGTTATTAGTGCTTTTGTGGATGTTTATAATAAATGGTTATTGAGATGTTTATTTAGGCTTGGAGAATCCAGTGTTAGTTGACATGAATATGCTTGGTATAGGAGATTCTTGAAGAGATAGAGGAAGAAAGACAAAAGCACAAAGAAGAGGTTTTGGTTGAAAGTGGAGAAGACTATGGCATAGTTCTAGTGGCTTGCAAAGATGAACGTTCATGCATGCAGCTAGAGGACTTCATCACCAATGGGCCACAAAAGGTTTTTACTTCATTTTCGGCAATTATTTTGATTCTTTCCCCCTTGAAGTAAAATTCTTAGAAGCTTTATCTTCTTTTCGAAACTTGTGCTCCCTATTTCACATAATCTTGTTTCTGGCAATTTCCAAGTGCAGTTCAACACCATATCCTTTACAGTCTACGTAATTTAGGCAGCTCATTTCAATGCTCCTTTACATTTTGGATTTTTTTTTGTGTTGGTAATTTTCATTTATGTTGTAAAGACAAGATTGCGAATTGCGATTTCAAGGAAACTTGTCCTTGTGATTTGCTAACTCAATACTAATATTTTGTCGTTGTAAATGATTGTTGGCATGTTTCCTTTTGAAGGTCCTGCAAGAAGAGTGGGAGAAGTACTTGTTGAGCAAAGTAGAATTGCGTGGCTTGCAAAAACCTCAGAAAAAGAAACCTAAACCGAAGGAATCAAAGGGATTTGGAATTCTTGATGGTGTTGTCCCTGGAACGGCAGGACAGAACACAGAAGCTAGCAGCATAAACAAACAGGAGCATCTTGCCCTGTTGGCAGCTGCATCAGAAATAAGAAATCCGCGTAAAAAAGATTGCATTGTTCACGATGAACAACAGCCTCTTGACAGCAGTGAACAGGAAAAAGAAAGGGGAGGAGGACGGATTAAGAAACGTAGAGCTAATGCTCAAAATTCTGGAAAAAAAGATGGTAATGCCCGTAATAAACTGAAAACAAGTGATAAGCCTGAATTATCTAGTTTAGTGAACGATGGCAAGACTTCTGGACATGAAAAACCTGTAGGTGCATCTCGAGACCAGGGAGTTCTTTGCAGGCATTCTGGACAGCCTGATACTTCACATAGTACTGCTAAACAAATACCACCAGTGCATTTTTATGCTGAAGAAAGTGATGAACCAATACTTGATATCCTCAAGCCCTCTGTAATTATTGTTTACCATCCGGACCTGACACTTGTTCGAGAAATTGAAGTCTATAAAGCTGAAAATCCCTCGAAAATGCTGAAAGTTTATTTCCTCTTCTATGAAAGTTCTACTGAGGTCCAAAAATTTGAGGCAAGCATACGAAGGGAAAATGGAGCATTTGAATCCTTGATCCGGCAGAAATCATTGATGATGATTCCAGTTGATCAGGTATATGTCTTGATTATGACCTGAACTTATCTTGAGAATAGAATTAGAGAAGTAAGAAAAGAACAGGGAACAGAGGTAAAGAAGAATAGACTTGGTAGAAGAGAAGATAATTTTGATAATTCCATTGCATATTGATTCAATACAGCTCTAATGATCTTATAGGACTAGCAGCTGTAAAAACAGCTGTAACATAAGACAAAATAGCAAAACTACCTTTGTACCTAATGCTTAAAATGAATGATTCAGCCTCGAGGATAAAACTTCTAGAAGGGTTACATTTAGAAATCCAGGCATGAAGCAGAGAATAATCAGCTAATTAACTAACTTAGCTAACTTCGGGCATAATATCTGATTTAGTCCTTTCTTGAACATGTGGTAGTATATTCTACCCGATTTGTTTCTGATCTCCAGTGGATGATATTTTGGAGATTAATTTCCTTAGGCACGGGTATCCCTTACATTTTTAATCTACATGAACTACAAATTTTATTACCGGAGAAAAAAAATTTGGATGGTCATGTAAACTGTAAATTTTATTTGTTTTGTCAAGCTCATATTGCTTTAATGTAATGAAGCTTAAGCCTTTTTTCAGGAGGAATTTGGTACTACACTACAGAAATGGACTTTGTTGTAATCAATGTTCAGGATGCAACTTCTATACTCTTTCCATGCATGTTTGTCTGCTAACAGTCAATACATTACTTATTTTGCTTTGTGATTAGGCTGATTCAGCGATGCATTTAACTAAATTGCACGGTATCTCATGGTCATAAAATGATTTACATCTTTGATCTGAAAAGCCAAATAGCAAAATAAAGTAACACTCAGAAGTGGAAATCCTTAATTTCTATTCCAACGTCAGTTGATATATATATTTTTCATATTTGGACCGTAAATGGTACAGAATACAAATGGAATTGGAGTGAGTTCTTCTATGGAGTCGCAGCCTTCTAGCTCCCTAAATTCATTTACCAGAAAGGCTGGGGGAAGAAAAGAAGCCGAGAAAGAAATGCAGGTCCGTATAGTGTGTTTGCCTACAATTTTTAATCCTATATCCACTGCACAATAATATTATCACAAATTCTTTTTCAGGTCATTGTTGATATGAGGGAATTTATGAGCAGCCTTCCAAATGTCCTCCACCAAAAAGGAATGCGAATCATACCTGTAACCTTGGAAGTTGGAGACTATATCCTTTCTCCACTAATATGCGTCGAGAGAAAGAGTATTCAAGATCTCTTTATGAGCTTCACATCAGGCCGCCTCTACCACCAAGTAGAAACAATGGTTCGCTATTATAGAATACCTGTTCTTTTGATAGAGTTTTCTCAAGACAAAAGCTTCTCGTTTCAGGTAACCTATCTGGAATCTAAGGGAATGTGTTTAGGGTTGGCTTGCTTGTTTTTTAGGTTAATCATTCGATATTATTTGCAGTCAGCAAGTGATATTAGCGACGATGTCACGCCAAATAGTGTAATATCGAAGCTGTCATTGCTGGCTCTCCATTTTCCGCGCCTTCGAATCATTTGGTCTCGAAGCTTGCACGCCACTGCCGAAATATTTGCCTCACTTAAGGCAAATCAGGACGAACCTGACGAATCCAAGGCAATGAGAATCGGTGTCCCATCTGAAGAGGGTGTCATCGAAAATGACGTCAGGCAAGATGCAATCAATTTTCCTTCTCTCAACACAAAACCGAACTGATTGTACTTGAATGTGTGTTATTTACTATTGGAATTAGATGTATAATATATTTTCTTGTTATATATTACAGGGCTGAGAATTACAATACATCTGCAGTGGAGCTTCTGAGACGGCTTCCAGGGGTAACAGATTCCAATTACAGGGCTATAATGGATGGGTGTAAAAGCTTAGCTGAACTCGCCCTTCTTCCTTTAGAGGGGCTAACGGAAATAATGGGTGGTCAGAAAGCTGCTCGAACTCTGAGAGACTTCCTTGACGCTAAGTATCCAACTTTGCTCTAATCCTCTTTCGTCACGGTACAGAAAATTGTGCCTGATTTGTGTTTTATACATTGGTTTGCTGTTGTAGTACAGAGATTATACGGTGGAGTAATTGATGCTCTGCATTGGGTAGTTGCGGTTAGCTTTGCAATTTTTCATGTTGTAATTGTACTCTATTTATTCTAATTTTATAATTGAGCAGAATTTTGTGCATTGCAATATTTGAAGTGACCTGAATATTTCGTTGAAAATTTTCGCTGAACAGACCATTTCGTCTTCTTTATGATTGCTTAACAAATTCAAAAATTGGCTTCTTTACTGATGTAATTGCTATTTTGGCTAATGTATTTCAATGTTATCCTATTGAACTCCTTTATGCCAGACGATTTGTTATTACTAGAATTATTATTGCAATTCTACTTCAATTTTGAGGCATGGATATGTATGAATTTCAGTCTATTACTAAATTTGATCCTTAGCTAAAGATTTTGAGAGCTACACGGTCATACATTCAAGGATACAATGATTTTAAGAAAAATTAACCATTGCAGCTGTGCTCAAATTGGAAGTGATATTTTAGCTTTACGATCCGATAATTAAGCCATGTTAATAGTTGTGAGTAGACGAGTGAGAGTAAGCGTTACAGGATTTTATATGGTTGGATTTTTATAAAGTTACTTTAATATTTGAGTAAAGTATTCATAAAATGCATTGCACTATAGTTCCGATTATAATCAAACCACGCCAATAATTTGTATTGATATATGTGCTAAACTTAAAAAATATACCTTTTGGTTTGACTGTCTTGCAAAAAAAAAAGTTTTTGTGAAATTTTTTTTAAAAGAGTGTTCGTGGTTTTAAAATTTTACAAAAAAAAGAACAATTACATGATATATTTTTTAAAATTAGCTTTTTTTGTTAATGTTACACTAATTATTTTAATAAATTCAACACTTTTATATTTTAACTATATTATTTAAGAATGATATATGAAGATTTGAGTAAGTTTCGTAAAATTTTCATTTTGTTATGATTTTTAAAGTTATCTTCAATTTTTAATTGAAAAAAAATTCTAAAATTTGTACTTCTCAAAAAATTCTAAAATTTATTACTAAGATGCATTGTATTTTTATTTACTAAGCTATAAAATTTCACTTCAAAATAGACAAGATTATCCTTAAAACTGTGGAATCTTAGAAATAATTTTTTTACTAACTTTTGAGACCATATATACTTTTTTAAAAAATAATTTTCATAAGGACTTTTTTACAAAATAGTCAAATTACGGGGTATATTTTTTAAGTTTACCCTAATATATATATACAGGAGCTCAAGCCTATAACATCATTAAAACATGAAGGCAGTTCATTACTTCGTCAATTACATACTATGAAAATCAGAATCATTGAAAGCGTGTGACAAAAAACTAACAAACAATACCAGTTTAAAGTCGCGGGAACTTGGAACCGCTTCCTTTTGTCTTCTACCCGACAAGCAACTCATTTCTCACGTCGTTTTAACTAACGACCTCCTTAACACGACACCGTTTCACAGTTATGACAAAATCACCGGCACGGAAAAATCTGCTCCATTTCTTAATCGGATTTGGATTTGTGAATTATATATGCGTGTCTTGAGTCGCATCACTGGTTCAAAATCATAATCAAGACCAATGGCTCTCTCCGCCTCTACGAATCTCGCCGCCCCTAATCCGGCCGCCGCTTCCCCTTTCAAACCTCAAATCTTCCCCCTCAACGTCACCCCCGCCGTCACCGCCAGAAAGCCCAATCCAATTTTTGTGGCCTCTGTGTCCACTTCATCCTCTAACGCAGTTTCTTCCAATTGGGCGGTGGATAGCTGGAAATCGAAGCCGGCACAACAACTCCCTGAATATCCTGATCAGATTGAATTTGAATCGGTTCTGCAGAGCCTTAGCAGCTTCCCGCCCATTGTGTTTGCGGGGGAGGCGAGGAAGCTTGAGGAAAGATTAGCCAGTGCTTCCGTTGGAAATGCGTTTCTTCTTCAGGGTGGAGATTGTGCGGAGAGTTTCAAAGAGTTTAATGCCAATAATATTCGGGATACCTTTCGGGTTTTGCTTCAGATGGGTGTTGTTCTCACTTTTGGTGGTCAAATGCCTATCATCAAGGTCACTTTTCCTTATTCTCTGTGTGGTATTATGCTTATGTTTTTTTAATGGAATTTCATTGTATTTTTGGTTTTCTGAGCTTTTCTTATGTTGAGTGGTTTTCTTATTGCTGGAAGGAAGATCCGATATCACTTTGATGTAGGATGTCTCTATTCAACCAAACTTGATGCTTCTTTAGTTATGTAAACAGTATACTTCAGGGGTTTACCTTGTGATGTGAAACTTTTCTAATTTGATTATGGCTTAGGGATATACCTTGAGATTTGAAAATTTTCCAATTTCCTATATTTTTGTTCAATTTTGATTTTTCATACTTATGGTCCTCCTTCATATGGTTGTTGTTGGGATATACAATGTTTGAAATCTCATATGGCATGCTGATTTCATTTGATCTTTTGGTTTGCACGCTAAGATTCACGTGGCTCCCTTTTTCTTCTCATAGAGTTCCCTTACTGCTATGGAAATTAGGGATGAGATTTCTCGCTGATGAAGATTTTTGCTGCACTTGCTTCATTACTAACTTCTCGTATGCTAATCTATTTGTGTAAATGTTCCGTGTTTGTAATCTTAGCTTTAAGCTTCTTCATTTTCATGCTCTTGCATTTTCTTGTTTATACCTTTAGGAGTTTGTTTCCAAATGCATTTGATGCCATTTGCTATTTGATTTGTTCAATTGATGTGCTGTATTTACATACAACGCATTCTTTGGCTTGAAGCCATTTGTCGGTTCAATAAGAAAAAAAAAACATATCAAAATTGTTTGCTCTTATCATTACAGGTAGGAAGGATGGCAGGTCAATTTGCGAAACCAAGGTCAGATAACTTTGAGACGAAAGATGGTGTGAAGCTCCCAAGTTACCGAGGAGACAATATCAACGGTGATGCTTTTGACGAGAAGTCCAGAGTGCCCGATCCTCAGAGGTTGATCAGAGCATACCTTCAGTCTGTCGGCACTCTGAATCTCGTTAGGGCCTTTGCCACTGGTGGCTATGCTGCAATGCAAAGAGTTACACAATGGAATCTCGACTTTGTTAAGCATAGCGAGCAAGGAGACAGGTACATATTGAATTTTAAATTAGCCTGGCCTTGTATCTTATTCTAGTTTCTTCAATGTAATAATTCTTTTGGTCAAAACCAGGTATATGGAACTCGCACATAGAGTTGACGAGGCTTTGGGGTTTATGTCTGCTGCAGGCCTCACTGTCGATCATCCTGTAATGAACACAACTGAGTTTTGGACATCTCACGAGTGCCTCCATTTGCCATATGAGCAGGCCTTAACTAGAGAGGACTCGACATCTGGCCTCTTTTATGACTGTTCAGCTCACATGCTTTGGGTAGGCGAGAGGACTCGCCAGCTGGATGGAGCTCATGTTGAATTCCTCCGAGGGGTTGCCAATCCTCTCGGAATCAAGGTAACTGAAATTTCAATTTCTGCCATTAGAATCCTGCAGCTTCACAAGCTATGCATAATTGAATTTTAAAATTTGACTTGTTTATAGGTGAGCGACAAGATGGATCCAAAAGAGCTCGTAAAGTTATGCGAAATTCTGAACCCGCACAACCGATCTGGAAGATTGACGATAATCACGAGGATGGGTGCAGACAATCTACGGGTGAAACTCCCTCATCTGATCCGAGCCATTCGCCAGGCTGGCCTTGTAGTCACCTGGGTTAGTGATCCAATGCATGGAAACACTATCAAGGCTCCATGTGGTCTCAAGACTAGGCCATTTGATTCAATAAGGGTAAGAAAATAAAAATTAATTAAAATCCGTTGATTGCTCGGCTGGTCTGAGGGTAAGTATGTTTGTTTTTCAGGCGGAGTTGAGGGCGTTCTTTGATGTGCATGATCAAGAAGGTAGCTACCCGGGTGGGGTCCACCTCGAGATGACAGGGCAGAATGTAACGGAGTGCGTTGGAGGGTCAAAGACCGTGACTTTCGATGACTTGAATTCGCGTTACCACACGCATTGTGATCCGAGATTAAATGCATCGCAATCGCTGGAGCTGGCATTCGCTATAGCCGAGAGGTTGCGGAGGAAAAGGTTGAGATCGGGTGATGGCATCCTTGGAGCACAAAAACTAGGTGGATCTATGGCGTGAGTTGTGATGCTTGAGTTTTTATTTTGATGTTAAGTTATGTTAGTATTTGGTATTGTTGTTTCGGGATAAATTATGTTAGTAGTTGGTATCGTTGTTTTGGGATATGTAAGAAGTAAGATTTTGGGTTAAACAATTTGTGGGTTGATATGGAACTTTTGCAGTGCTTAAATTATGTTAGTTGTGTAATATGAATTGAATAAATTAAGTTTTGTTATTTTCAATATATAATTCATAAATTCAGTATCATTTAATAATGCAGACTTATGAATGTACATTAAAATAAATATCGTACATTTTTGGAGCCATGGACAAACAATACATAAAGCAATATATTAAGCCCTTTAATAAAAAGTTCTGGTTAAATTATAAAATTAATATATATTAATTGACCAACTAAATTATAGTTAACTATACCCAAATGTTTTTTTAAAAAAAATGAAACTAAGAAATTAAACGAGGTATTATAAAATTATAATTTTAGTCTTTGTTTGTTTAATAAAAGAATATTTTTATTCTTTGAATAAAAAATGAGATAATTTATGAGTTAAAAATATTTGGTTATTTCTAAATAATGTTTAAAGGTAACTGCTTTTTTTTAAAACCACCAATTGGTATTTTAGAGTGCACTGTATGAGTTATTTCATTTCACACAATTAGCTTTTTATAGTTGATTTACTATTTATTTAAAATATAATAATTAGTTATTTTGCATCTCTAACCACCACTACAATTCATATTTTTATTAAACACTTAAGAAGGATTGATTAGTAGTAAACAACAAACCATAATAACAAACAACTGAAAATACAATAACATCAACAACAACCCAATAATAGTTGTACGAAATATGACCTTAATGTAAGTATTATATTGTTGTCCATTTGAAAAAATATTTGAGTATTATAACAATAACATTAATTTTTATTTTTTTATATTAAATTTTTTTATAAAAATTATAATTTTAGGCTCCTTATTTCTATGAGTCCTAGATGATCGTACCCCATACACACACACCTTAAGATCGACCTTAAATATCGTTCATTTCAATACACTTATTTATAAGTCGCAAAGAACCGAGCTTAATAGATACGATAATGGGATGCAATTGCTAATTTTATTGTGGGAAGATAACGTTGGGAAGTTATTTATCCGACAAAAGAAATAGAACAAGCCAAGAAATGTAGTATAGGTCGGTTATAGTTGCTTATTTAATGCGTCTTGGGATTACACATTTGATTTATATTTAGTATTTGTAGAAGCAGTGGCGGTGAGGATCCGTGGCGCAATGGTAGCGCGTCTGACTCCAGATCAGAAGGTTGCGTGTTCGATTCACGTCGGGTTCAATTTTTTTCATTTCCGCAGCGTTCCCTGTCCTTTGGTATATTACAGTTTACATCCTTCCAGCGTTCCCTGTCCTTTGGTATATTACAGTTTACATCCTTCCATAGATACTCCGTTTCTATTTTCGTCCCACGCCAGCAAATTAGGCTTTTCAATTTGAAATTTTTAATTCCTAATAATCATTTACAAAAATAAATTAATTTATTGTATTTTATTCATAATTTTAGCTCATATCTTGTTTTCTTTTCATAATTTACACTTCTAGTAAATAATTATTTTTTTATTTCTTCTCAAAATAATATTTTTTTATAATGATTATACATGTTTCACCTCTGTTAATTTCTTAATACTATGGGTGAGCAAATATCGATTTGGTCCAAAAATCGACCCAACCCGAACCGAAACCCGAATTAGTAAATAAATAAAAATCGAAACCGAATATAATTCGGTTCGAATTCGGTTCGGTTTGGTTATAACCGAATTTCTCAAACTCTATATTTACAAATAATTTGTAGTTTATTTTTTTATGGATTTAAACTAATTTTATTTCGATATGTGTTAAATTTAATGGCAATTAGACATTTAAATTTATATTTTCAACAACAAATATAAATACTAATATTAGTGGTATGACATGTATATATAATGAATTAGTGAATGAATTGTATTCCTAATAGGATTAGGATTTCCAAGTTGTAAAGTACATCAATTCTTTCTTAATTAGGATTACTTTAAGTTAAAATTGCCTATTTATTATTATTGTCTACTAATTAGAGTGTCACATGTCGTAAATATAAATAGAATTTTAGATATAATATAAATATATATTTAAATATAATATTTATTAATGTATTTAGTTCGGTTCGGTTTTATTTCGGTTTCTATTACAAAAACCGAAACTGAACCGAAACCCGATTTTTAAGAATTTTAAGAACCGAAATCGAACCGAAATAAATTCAGTTAAGTTCGATTCAGTTTTTTTTCTTCGGTTTCTGATTGGGTTTCGGTTCCGGTTCGGTTCTGCACACCCCTACTTAATACCATTCCCCAAGTCCAATTGTAATTTGTAGCTCATAATTTACATTTGTAACTTACATATGAAATATGGTTAAAATTTATCTAGCAGACTCTCTTGATGTGTTGATAAAATAAATAGGGGAGTCAATTGCGAAATCCAGAGGACTAGTGAAGTGTTTTGCCAACATAATAAACCTCGTATTAGTGTTTTTTGTTTGCTATCACATAGAGGCAGGTCGGCTAGCTATAGTTATTTTACAATTTATTTACGGATAAGATTAGTGCTTTTTGTGATATTCTTACACATACTGTTCAATTTGTTAAATGATCAAAAGATATTTTAACAATACTCACACACCTAACTGGAAATTGTATTATTTACCATAACATTGTGAAATTAACAAAGCATGCATGTGTTACCTCAAATTTGATAAAACTACTGTACATTAAAATATTTTTACTAGGAATACGTCGATTTCGACATCTAACTCAGTGCTGAGAGCTTAGAAACTACATGATAAAAATTACATAAAAATTGAAGATACTCTAAATCATGATAAAATAAACATAAAAAAGGTGAATGAAAATGAGAATATTTCTCATCTATGCTAAAAACAATGTAAATGAAGATTTTAGCAAACAAGGGTAAGCCCCTGCAATGTATATTTCCACTGCTGCTGAAAACTTTTTATTTTTAAAACTAAAAAACATCGGTGTAATAGACTTAATCAGGGCCGTTTCGAAAATTTTTGGGGCCCTGAGCAAAAAATGAGATAGGGCTCTTGTAGAATGAGAGAATGTTTAAATAGTATCAAGCTTTATAACTCACTAATAAACATGAAAAAATGGTTAAAGTTTAATACATACATATATATTTTGAATATGACATTATCATTTGAAATTTCAGTTATCCAAATATTATTTGAAGTAAATTTTAATTGACTTTTACATTTTCGATTTTATTATTATTGATATTTTTAAAAGATATAAGAACACAATGACTTTCATTAAAATACGGTATAAAAATCTCAAAAATATAGCTTGAAACGAGTATAAATATCTGTTATTTTTTTGAATGCAAAACTAGACAAATTTTATGAATACTTTAAGCAACCCTTACTTTGTAGTTATCGCCATTAGATGAGTGGTGAGACGATTGATCCAATAATTATAACTTATATCAAATTCTTATACATGATATATTACTGACTTTTGTATTGTAAACTGTAATTAAAGAAATGAAACAAAATATAAATACCAAAATTGATTGCTCTTTAGAAAAAGTATAGTTTGTTTAGCAAACCAATCAAACCTTATGTAAGCTTAAACTAATACCAAATTATTTTTTTAAAAAAAAACCACGCTACTGCTTGCAGGGAAATATTAAAAATTAAAAAGAGAGCTGGCAAGGATTCAAACTCATGTACAATGTGGACTGAAACCCTCTTCCCTACCACCACACTACTGCTTTACTTTGTCCCCATTCCGCATCTTATTTTATATATATTATATTTATATACATACTATACCCGAATGAAAATTTGAGGCCCTCGAAAACTCGGGGCCCTGAGCGGTTGCTTCACTCGCTCCTTCTTATGACCGACCTTGGACTTAATTAAACACTCGGAGTACAGTTTTACTCTGTTATTTCCAACTTATAAGTAATTGTACTGTACTGAACTGAATTGAAATATACTTATTTCAGTGTAAATTTATATGTATGTAATATTTATAAATATTAAATTGAATTAAACTAAACTAAACCAAACTAAATAAATTATAAGTCGAAAAGAATAGATGATTTACTTTAGCTATTTGGTACGATAACCTACACATAGGACTGACCGATGAGCAACTAGCTATCATATTACAAATTAGATTTCTTTCATATGGGTTCCGGTATTCTGATATGGAAAAATGTCGTTCCATACATCAATTGATACATGTCCTATTATATCCACTTTTTCCTACATAATGGGACATGTGTCTATTAATGTATGGAGCGACACTTTTCCATCCTAAAATGCCGGGACTCGTACCAAAATTTCCTACAAATTAATCTGGCCAGGATACTGAATAATATTACTCATAAAACCAGAAAAAAATATACTTCTATAAAATATATATTCCTAAGTAATATCGATTCCTTGCCAAATGCCAACTCATACTCATACAACTATTATATTTTATTAGAAATATGAATAATAATTACAAAATAGATGTAAATCCATTGTAATTTCCCCAACCCACAACCGCTCTATAAATAATCACAACAAAAATGATGTACCATAACTCATAATTTCAACATTATAATTTTACTAATCATCCATAAAATGGGAAAGGTTTTCAGCTTAATTGCCATTGGCATGATAATTACATTATCCAATGCAATTTTATCGAATGCAGGAGATCCTGATATCCTCAAAGATTTCCTACTACCTCTCGGATTCGACCCTACTAACGTAACAGGCGATTTTTTCACATACACCGGATTTAGACAGCTCGTAAATGTCAACATTACAGGGTCTAATGCAATCATAACAAAAGCCTCAATGAAAGAATTCCCCGCCCTGGAAGGTCAATCTGTATCAGTTGCTGCACTTATCTACCCTCCCTCAGGAATTAACCCGCCCCATGTTCATCCTAGATCTGCCGAGCTTTTAATTGTAATCCAAGGAGAACTTGAAGTTGGATTTGTAGACACAACAAACAAGCTTTTTACGCAGACTCTTCAAGTTCCTGACATGTTTATATTCCCGAAAGGGCTAGTTCATTTTCAGGTTAATACAAAGAGTGATGCTCCTGCTTATGCTCTTGGCATGTTCGGTAGTGCTAATGCCGGGGCTTCGTCTATGCCTGTTTCGGTATTTGGAAGTGGTATTGCTCCTGAAATTCTTGCTGAGGGCTTTAAAACTGATGTTGAGACTATTAACAAGCTTATTGCTGCTAATACCATCAAAGCGTGATTATCATTTGTAAATTAGTGAAATGTGTTTGCTGAAATTTTAATTTATAATTGTAATAATGGTAAGAACATCAAGATTATGCTGCCAATAAAATGAATTTTAGAATAATTAAAAGTTGTGTATTGTTTTCATCATCGTACCTATGGACATTAATATTTTCATTTCTTATATTCATTTCTTCCTAATTACAAGGAGAAAATACTGTGGAACTTTAATCAAAGGCGAACATTAAGGTCACATTTGCATAAATTGATCCTGTTGGAAAGTAAAGCCAAGTCCCACATTAAAAGATTTGGAGAGCTTGCACCAAAATATAAGTGTCCACAAAGACTTACATTAGTATGAAGCCTTTTGGGGAAAGGAGCCCTAAGAACAAAATTGTGAGGGCTCGGCCCAAAGTGGACAATGTCATACTAATGCGGGGTCTCGGGTGGCGCCGCTCGGAGTTCAACATGGTATCAAAGCCACGGTTCGGAATTGGCAAAAAGGAGCGGAGTGCAGGGTGGCAGTTCTCAATTATGTCCAGGATGCACGAGTTGTGGTCCTCGGTTTAAGGGGGATGTTAGAAAGTAAAGCCAAGTCCCACATAGGTAGATTTGGAGAGCTTGTACCAAAATATAAGTGTCCATAAAGACTTGCATTAGTATGAGGCCTTTTGGGAGAATGAGCCTCAAGAACAAAACTGTAAGGGCTCGACCCAAAGCAAACAATATCATACTAATGCGGGGTCCCGGATGGCACCGGTTGGAGTTCAACAGATCCCTAGTTGAGAATGATTTGGAATTAGTTCATGGTTTATTAGGAGCAGGAAGCACTTAAAGCGCTTTGAAACCATCAACAAGATTATTGGAGAGCTAATATCATCAAAGCATGATAACAATTAATAAAGTAGTTTAATATGTGCATGTAATGCAATAATATTGATCAGCGGGGTAATTAACCTCCTTTTACGTGGAAATTAATGCAAGCTCTTCTCAACTATTAGGGGAGGAAAGTGACCAACTTGAACGAAGCAATAAGAAGATTAAAGGTGCGGATGGAACTGCTGGGCAACTTGTTGATTTGGTGGGTATACAGGGGTTACACACTTCATATCCAATCAGGAAGAAACCCCTCTATAAGGACAAGCTATATGGCATATCCAATGACGAAGACGAGTCCATGTCTGTTGAGGTTAGCACTTCAGAGAACAAATATAGCTCAGAAGAAGAATTTGTTGCACTATCAGACAACGATGACGAAGGATAAGATGATGATCGATGTCCCCGAGTACGGTTCTCGGCATCAGAGAAAACCTCCTTTTGGAAGCCATGGAAACTCTCTATTATTGCCAAGGTGCTTGGTAGAAAGGTGGGATTTAACTTCTTAGCGGATAAATTGTATAAGTTTTGGCAGAAGGCTGACATAATGGAACTTATTGATCACTTGAATGATGTATATCTGGCAAGATTTTCAAGTAAAGAGGATTTCTCGGCTGCTCTTAAAGGTGGACCTTTGATGGTAGCGAATCACTTAGTTTCAGTGACAAAATGGCACCCCCACTTTGATCCTTTTGATGTTCAGTCATCTAAAATTACAGCTTGGGTTCGTTTCCTGGGTTTGCCTATTGAGTACTACAACTTTCAAGCTCTAATGAAACTAGAAGCATTGACTGGAAAAGCTTTATATGTAGATAAAGCAACCCTTAGTGCCAGTAGAGGAAAGTATGCAAGGGTATGTGTTGAGATTGATTTAAGCAAACCTCTTTTGGCTAAATATCGATTGAAAAACCGCATACATAGAATTGAGTACGAGGGTTTATATAACATATGCTTTCAGTATGGTACTCTCGGTCATAGCAAAGAAAATTTCCCATCTAATGTGGAGGAAGATATTACCCTTGGAGCCAAGGTTTAGGAGTTATAGGAGAAATCGAACAATCAAAGGCAAGCTAGGCAAGAAGTCTTCGAAGATTTTAGCCCTTAGATGATGGCAAAGAGAATAGTATGGCGACTTCAAGGGAATACGATGAAGGATTCACCGGAGAACGGCAACCATGTGTTAAAGGGCAGTAACCAGAAAAATATTAGTCAACACCTCGAGCCACGTGCAACGGTCGGAAAAACTTTCATTGACAAGACATGAGCTTCTAGCTTAGGTAATAGATTTGAGGTATTAACGAAGGATGGTCAATCTTTAACTCAGTCCCACAAATGGTGTTGGAGAACCCACCAATTCCATCTAAATTGCACATGCCACGTGATGATCCTAATATCATAAAGCCCAAGTTTAGTAATAAGGATATTAGAAACATGGATGATCAATCTCTCTAAGGCCCCAAAAGCCTAATAAAGTCCACCTTCAAAAGCCTAAACTATTAATTAAGGATCCCAATGCCATAGATAATCAAGCCATTGAGACCAAGAGAGGTTCTACTACAAAGGGTACTGGTGATTACCTTAGTTTACCGTCGCAACATAATTCCTATACTCCATCTCCTCCCACCATGAAATCAAAATGCTCCATTTCTCAAAAAATCAATATCTTGAAGCCTAGAGATCTGTCCGCTAATTTCGATTCAGCCCCTAGGAACACCAAACCGCCTGCTGGGGAATTACAGGACCGAGGGAGCCTAATTCTGTAATCTCTAAAGACTCAGGGCCAGAGAATGTTCCACCACCAATTCCACCTGATGTCATGATAGGAAAAACATTGAGGAAGGCAAAAATTAAGGGTAATGGGCAGGCTACTGCCTCAGGGAAAGACTTTAAATTATTGTCTAATCAGTAAGTATCTGATGTCAAGCTGTTTAACTTGTTCATTCTTTATTATGTTTTCCATGAATTGCTTATTTTGGAATATTAGAGGTTATGCCAACCTTAAAAGTTTCCTTTATGTGAAAGATCTAATTCGTATCCATGGATTGAAATTATTTGGTCTTTTGGAAACAAAGGTGGGTCTTTCTAAAGCTCAGGAGTTTGGTGCTAAGCTAAGAGATTGGAATTTCCATTGTATTGATACAGTTAGTTTTTCTAGGGGTATTTGGCTTTTTTGGAAGAGAAATTGTATGCATATAGACATCTTATAAGAGAATAGATTATCCTTCATGTTCGAGTATATAAAAGGGGATGCCCTCCACTTGCCTTAACTTTGGTTTATGCGAGTACTCTGGCCTCCTTTAGAAATAGTATGTGGGATGAAATTTGTTCTCTACAAACTGATCCTACTGTGGCGTGGTTCGTTGTCGAAGATTTCAATGACACTACGAATTTAGGGGATCAGAAAGGTGGACCCTAACATTTATAAATAGGTGTGTGCATCACCAAAATCAAACAAATTCAGCTAACTTTATTGATATGGGCGCTTTGGGTAGTAAATTTACTTGGCGTCACCTTTGTGTTCATGTTAGATTAGATAGATGTTACAGTAATATGGTAGGAAGGATTGCTTTTCTAAATGCTATAGTGACCAACCTTCCCTTTTGCCACTCCGACCACCGCCCAATCCTCATGGAGTTTGAGGGACCAAAGTATGATCGGTCAAATAGACCATTTAGGTATGAGGTTGATTGGAAAACCCATGAAGGATTTTATGATTTTGTTTTGAAGCACTGGCGTCCCCAATCTAACTTCTTTATAGCTATTAACTCTTTCAAAAAGGAGGTGGTTAGTTGGAACAAGATTGTTTTTGGGCATATAAAATAAAAGAAAAAGGAACTTCTTGCTAGATTAGCAGGAATCAATAGAGTTTTGGAGCATGGGTGGTATCATTCATTATCAATGCTTGAGACTCAACTTCAGGCAGAGTTGTTTGATATTTTACAATGTGAGGAGATGTTATGGTATTAAAAGTCATGAAAAACATGGCTAAGAGATGGAGATAGAAATACTCGCTACTTCTATGTGTCGACTTTGATTAGGAGAAAGAGGAACAAGATTGACAAGCCGAAGACAACTGATGAAATTTGGGTTAAAGACCAAGAAAGTCTTAAGAAGATGACAATTCAATTCTTCCAAGACCTATTTACAGATGAACATGGGAGTGCTAATGGTACTTACTTTCCTACGAACTTTCCTGATTTGGATCCCAGGATCATTGAAGCAACCTATCAACCAGTTTCCATTATGGATGTGAGGAACGCAATCTTTTCCATAGAGGCTATAAAAGCTCTAGGTATTGATGGCTTATCGGCAGGATTTTTCCAAAAGCACTGGAATATAGTTCGGATTGGAGTAACTGAATTTGCGATGGCGGCTTTTGCTGGAAATATCGTCTTGTCAAGTGTAAATGAGACTCTTCTTGTTCTTATCCCCAAAACAACTCATCCTAAAGTTCTATCTTAGTTCAGGCCCATTAGTCTATGTTTAGTTATCTACAAAGCCATTACTAAAATCATTGCCAATCGGATTAAATCTATCTCGCCTCTTCTTGTTGCCTCCAATCAGAGTACCTTTGTTCTGGGGAGACACATTAGTGATGATATTATTATTGCTCAGGAAATTATCCATTCGACGCGCATTAAAAAAGGAAAGAAAGGTTTTGTGGCTATCAAAATTGATTTGGAGAAAGCGTATGATTGCCTAAAGTGGGAGTTTGTTGTAGATACATTGAAAAGTGCTCAGTTGCCTCAAAGTTGGGTGGACCTTGTTTCTAAATGTATGTCAACTTCTTTAATGCACATATTGTTTAACAGAAGTATGACTGACAAATTTTCTCCTTCCTGGGGTATTAGGCAAGGAGATCCTATATCCCCTTATATTTTTATCCTGCGCATGGAGTAGCTTGGCCATATAATACAATCTAAGGTTAAGTTAGGGTTGTGGAAGGGCATTAAATGCTCGAAAAACAGTCCAGCTATTACCTACCTCTTTTTTACAGACGACTTATTTCTTTTTAGGGAAGCCACAATGGAGCAAATAGAGATCATGAGATCATGCCTCAATGACTTTTGTGATATGTCAGGACAAAGGGTTAGCTTGTCAAAGGCACATTTGTGTGTTTCCAAGGATGTTAATTCAGCAGTAGCATGTGCTATTAGCCAAAATTATGGTATCCCTCTAACCTCTTGCTTTAGGAAGTATTTCGGTGTTCCACTTCTAGAGTCTCGAGTTTCTAAATTGACTTTTTCTAAGGTTGTTGATAAGGTTCAGTCCAAACTCTTAGGATGGAAGGCATCTACCTTGCCCCTTGCTGGTCATACCACTCTAATGAAGTTGATTTCGAGCAGTATTCCTGACCACATTATGTAGACTAACTTACTGGCCATCTCAAACCTCGCAACCTTAGACAAAGCTAACAGAAGTTTTCTATGGGGGAATGAAAATGGCAAGAAGAAGATACATCTAATAGCTTAGGATAACGTATGCAAGCCAAAGGAGGTAGGAGGCTGAATATTCGCAAAAGTCAACCTCACAATCAGGCTCTCCTTATGAAGCTTTTGTGGCGGATATTTAGAGAACCGGATGCTCTTTGGGTTCAAGTGTTACGGGGTAAATATTTGGGGAACAAGGATATCCTTGATTTTGAGGGAAATCAAGCTAGAAAATCCCATTTATGGAGGAGCCTTTTATCTGTGTTGACGAAATTTAAAAAAGGAATTGCTTAGCTACCAAAAAATGGCACTGATGTGTTGTTTTGGAGGGATATTTGGCTCTTGGATTGACCGTTGATAGAAATATCTAGACCAGTTCTGTTGGAGCATATCGACAACAAAGTGTGTGACTTCTTAACTCCATATGGTAATTGGGACTTGACTTTGTTAGAACAACTTCTCCCCCATGATGCTCTACTCCGTTTAGCTAGATTTAAAATCAATGAGGGTTCAATTGAAAAAGATGAAATTATTTTGAGTAAATCTTCATCTAGAAATTTTACTACTAAGTTAGCCTTCGACTTAATCTCACCGGCGGAAGTTGGCCCTGCTGGATCACTACTAAAAATCTTATGGAAAGTACAAATTCCACACCGCATTCAGATGTTAAATTGGCTAGCTTATCAAGATAGATTTTTGACTAATGTATTACAATAGCAACGTCACCTCATCAATCATACAAGTTGTGTTTTCTGTCCATTGAGCTCAGAATCCACAGAGCATGTCTTAAGGGGATGCATTCATAGTTCTTAAGTTTGGCAAGAAATTGGTGTCACTCAATTTTTACCTAACTTTTCCTCTTGTGATAAGGAGGAATGGTGGAAGACAAACTTGTATTGCACTTCCAAATCTGTTTGGGAAGTTCCTTGGAACCAAGTCTTTTGTTGTATTAATTGAATCTTATGGAAATGGAGAATATGAGGATCTTCGGAAATGAATGTGTGATACGAAGGAACAAGTGTGCTACTATTAAGAGTTTCCTTGAGGCATGTAAAAAGAACTGGCTGCTTAATGTGTTGAACTATCAACAACATCGAGAGTCGAGTCGGGTGAATTGGAGAAAGCCACTGTAAGCACGGGATTTTGCAGTCCCTCTCGCGAGACGATGATGACGTGTACCTGATTTTAATGCCTCAAAATAAAAGTTCTCTTTAGAATTTTTATTACCAGGATAATATTCCTCGCGAATTTTATACTTGGAAGAATACAGTTCGGCGTGGCCGATAATGCATCCGGTAGGAGCTTGAACCTATGATTTGCACCCAAATAATAAATACCCATTAAAATATTATTAAAAGTCAAAAAGATGCCTTTCCACCCACTATTAAACCACTTTTCATGACTTTTTTTGGCTTTTGGGCTCGTTAGCTATCGGTATGCTGGAGGCTGATATCACCAGCGACATCAGCCATGCCACCGGCGACATCACCATACCGCCGGTGGCATGGCCCAAAATGGGTCCCTCCACAGATAGCCTTTCGGCCACTTTCGACGGAATTGGTAAAAGGGGCCTAAAAAAACCCCATTTCACTTACAAAAGCACACCTTGAGCTGCATTTAAGAAGGGGATTGAAGGTTAAGATTTTAATGTGGGAATAGATTTTAGTGAGATAAGAACTAGATAAAATAGAAAAAAAAGGATTCCGATCCATTTTTCCTGGTTTTTTCTTCTTTGAATTCTCTGATTATGAGTTGGAAATCAGCAAGTCTTTAATCAACTTAATTGAATTTAGAGACCAAAAGCATTTAAATTTACTGCTAAATCGTCGTAACAAGCTCCTCGGAGGTGTTTCTTTCATTTCATGAAGAGGTGGATTCACGGCCTCGAGGTAAAAATCCTGAGTCTCATAGCTCTTTGGCATTAACATTACTGTTTTGTGTTAAATTTTCGTCGACTTATATTCATTTTTGGATTTTCAGTCATTTTTTACTGCCACCACTGCTGCCTACAAGCTGATATCGCTGGTGACATAATTGATGTCGCCGGCGGCATCAGCCATGTTGCTAGCGACATCAGTCATGTCGCCGGCGGCATCAGTTGTATCGTTGGCGATATGACTTTCTGGACAACAGTTTTATTTTTCTTTGTTTCCGGATTAGCTCATTTTTTGAAGCTAGAACATATCATGTAATGAGGGAAGTTCAGAATCTCTTGCAAACAGACCCCACCCCGTAATGTATGAGTATTTTCACTCATAATCCGGTTAAAATAACGAGTGAGCCTAAAACCTGATTAAAAATGGAATTTCCTCGAAAAAGCCGTTTGAATCTCATTTTAGCCATCCCATCGGGTTTTATAATACCATAAATAAAATATGCTATACCCGTGCTAACAATTTTCTGCAGGCAGGCGTATATCAGACATTCAGGTATTTTATTTATTGTATAGAAAAATGCATAGGACTTGGAAGCCTTGTAATAATTTTGTTTTCCGCACTTGTTGTTTTTATGGCTGAAAATATTTTGTTCATTGTTTCAATTGCTTGATAAAACGCGAAAAACAACAAAATAACTGAAAATACAAATAAATAGGATGGATTAAACCAATTAAGAAAGAATGAAGTATTTTAACTTGGCCTAATGAAAAATAGATAACATCATCCGAACTCGAAATCTCTACTTAAGGTATGGTCCAACCACCCGGTGGGAAAATTGTACCAAAAATTTCCCGGTTGAGCTGAACCAGGTGGCGACTCTATTTTAAGTACGAGATTTTGATCTCGTATCTTTCGAGCATTAAAATATGCAAAATCATTTTCAATCACATTATACGCATCTCCCACCTCATTTCAAGAGGCCGGCACACCGGCCCGGCCTCGCAGCCGCAGCACGAAACGTCGTCCGCTCATAGTGGCGACTCTGCTGGGGATCTTTTCTCTAAACTCGAACTTTCTTTCATATAGTTTAAAAGATTTTGATGATGTATTGAAATCATTGGCCAATTAAAACTTCATTCTTTTTTTTATATAACGTTTTATCCTTACGCGTGTAGATAGTTCGGTAATTTTAGGTGCCCTATTTTACCCGAGAAGCTCATGAAGTATCACTCATGCCCTAGTGGAGTTGAGGATGCCTAGTGGGTGGATCACTCATTTTAACCAACACGTAAGCTCCTACGATTGCACCTATTTGGGTAGTGGTTGAGTAACTTGGAATCAAGGTAAACGAGAACCTTCTACATCAACAACCCTATACCAAACCCTTTAGGATTACCCAAAACAAATAAAATAATTAGGACGCGCTTCTTTCGCTATTATCGGTGAAGAGGTCAAACTCCATCCTTCTAAAGAGGCATTACGCGGGAGTCATAAGGTTGGAAGAGGGACAATTCGCGTGCTATATGCTCTGTGATCATGCACCCCCATGCATTGGCTTTAAGAGCCAAAAATGAATCAACTTACCCTTACCACTTCCACCCCTGGAAGAGGTTTAGCAACACACGTAGGACCTCTCTTGTGCCTCCGTTACATCACCACATATCGCTATGTATGACGTGAGGTACAAACGTCCCACATATGTTAGACGGAGAAGCCATAACGTCATCTCTAACCACATCTATGTACAGCCATGCACATCACGCATCACTCCCAAGGAATAAAAGGCATGCACACCACCCATACCATTCACCAACCCATTCATGGTCTGATCCACTGCCTACCATTTCAGCTAGGAGGAGGCGTACTGATCGTCACACCCCAGCTTGGAAAAGGATAGAACATCGTCTAATACGTCATCCTCTGACCCCGATTGTCACCACGGAAGTTGAAGGAATTCCACACACTGATTCCAGCGGGGAGTCAGATTCGGAACAAGTTTAGTTAAGCCAAAATCCTTCTCGACCAGCCATGTCTTTCCCAAGAAATGAAGGGACCCCTCCTCTAGAAGAGCCCTTTGGCCCTACTTCCAACTTGGGAATAGGATCCCAACCACCACCTAGTTTTGACTTTACCAGTGCTATGATGCAATTCCTGAACTCGGATGCTTTCCAAGCTACTATCCAAACTACGGTTCAGGCAGCCGTCAAGAGAGCTCTCAAAGACAGGAATTCCGATCAGGTATCAGCATCTGATATTCATGCCCCGAATGGTTCGGCACAGATGTTGACCAGTCTGGTAGGGGCAAGACTCGTTGCACCTATGTTTCAATAAACCCAACCTATGGCAAGTCCATTCTAGTTTGGGCAGGCTTCAGCTTTCTTATCAACTTTGACCATCCCATCAGTTGTGCCGTTCAATCCAAGACCCTTCGTCCAAAGGGTCACTCCTCTGATATTCACTCACCAAAGCCCAGTTTCTCAGCCACTACCCTCCTTCACACCTCCACAGTTCATTGTAACTCCTAAAGGCACCACATATCCCCAAAATCCTTTTGCCAGCCAGCTGACCATTCTCCCTCCACTACCTCCAGCACTCAACGACCAGGTCATACAACCGCCGGGCGTAGCACCTGAGGTAGTAGCCTTTGTTCAGCAAATGATAGCTTCTCAAACTATCAATGACCAGGTCGCGCATTCTTCGGGCATGACACTTGAAGCCCTGGCTATCTCTCATAAATCGGCCAGCGACCAGGTCACACAGTCTTTGGGCGTGATGCCTGAGATCCAAGCTCACATCAACCGCCTCATCACTAATAAGAAACCTAAGAGGGACGAAGATTGGGTCCCCGATAATTTTACTGTGCTAAATATGGCTCATTATGATGGCTCAGGAGCACCTGCCTCTCACATTATAATGTATAAAAGAGTGATGTGCGTGAAGAAGTTGAGTGATAAGGTGCTTGCTGGAATGTTTCCCTGCTCCCTTCAGGGCCCTGCCCTAGAATGGTATCACACCTTGCCGTAACATATTATTGCCGACTGGACTCTCTTATCCAAGGCATTGAAAGTGCATTATGGTTTCAATACTATGATGGAGACGACCCTCCAACATCTTAAGAGGGTTCGTCAAATGCCCAATGAAAACTTTAAGCAATACTTTAATAGGTGGATGAAGACTCAGGTCCTGATGAAGTCCAAGCTCAGCCTTGAGGAAATGATTGTCAAACTCCTTGAAGGGTCTCTCCCCCTATTCCTCAAAGAAATGGCTACAGATTCCTTTCTTTCTTACAAGGTTGTGTTTGAGAAAGCTGAAAAAATTGAGCATGAGGCAGAGCGTGAGAAGGCCGAAAGAGCGGGGAAACTGTGGTTCAGGAAGAATGAAGCTCAACCCTCAGCCCTGGCACTGGCTAAGCCAAAAACACCGGCTACAATTCAAGCCATTTCTCACGCCCCCGCTATGCCCCTCATAGTCACTCCTGCTCTATCAATGATTGCCGCAATCCAACCTCCTTGTCCCTCTTTCATTTTGACCAACCCTTATAAATTACCCCTGCGGGTCATCTTCCAGCGCTTAAGGGAAGCAGGTTTCATATAATCCCTTCAGGAATACAAGCCACGTAGACCTGAAGATAAGAATAACTTTTATAATTATCACGTTCAGGTAGGATACCAAACCAACAACTGCAAGGCCCTACTCTCAGCAATTCAACGGTTGGTTAGCGAAGCAAAGATCACTGAACCGGATAAGGCTCCGAGCACTATGAATAATCCTTTGCCGAACTTTGGAAGTAAGGTCAGCATGGTCCAATCTAGTTTATCCGAAGCCACGGTCTTCAATCTCCTTGCTCAGAGGTTGGACAATAGTAACTCTATCCTGGTCATCGGTTTGGGTCTACCATCTTGCCCGGTTTTTTATCTTATCAATCAAGCCAACCTGGGAGTTAACTCCATTCAAGGAATGGAAATTGATCTAAACCAACCAAAGCAAGAGAGCCATGGGTCTAAACCATTTGTGGAAAAAAGAAAGAAAACTGAGGGGAAAACACTATTCAGCGTAGATTCCTTTGTTTCGAAGGAGAACTATTCTGATGAGGATGGGGAAATGGCTCAAGAGACCAAGGCCATAAGCACCAACTTATTCAAGGTTGATCACAATGACCTTTTTAGTGTGGATAAATATGAGCTACAAAACCCAAATTTGGACTCCAAAGAGCAACAATACCTGTTTAAAATGTGAGCCACTAAGAGTATCTTGCTCGATGATGTCCTTAATATTATCCGGAGTGGTCATGTATATCATTCAGAAGATTGTTATCTTCGCCTAAACAAAGACCTAATTCCTGGTAGAGTTGGAACTACTGTAAGACCCCCTTCTCCACCTATGTCTTTCCCTACTAGTCTTGAGGTTGACCCCCTTATTACCTAGCTGAAAAACACCCAAGCCCGATACAGCATCTGGCAACTGGTAATTGACTCTGAAAGGCATCGCAAGGGTTTGATCAAATGACTCCTTGATCTAGAAGCTAATCCGACCACCTCGGTCATTGAGATATGCGCCATGATAGGAGAAGGCATTCCTCTGAGAAAAGGGCCTTAGATTGGGTTTGACAATTTTGATCTTACGCTCGAGGGTAGGGATCACAATAGGGCCTTATTCATCAGGATCCAAATTCTCGATAAGGTCATCGCGTGCGTCATGGTGGATGATGGCTCCGCTCTAAACCTATGCCTCTAAAAATCCTTCCTCATCTGGGGCTATTGGAGGACATGCTTGAAAGGTCCAACACAATTATTAGACCCTATAATGATTCAAAGTGCAATGTAATTAGGAATTTTGAGGCAGAAGTCACTATTGAAGGTGTGGCAAGCAATGTGCGTTTCACCATACTTGACATTCCCGTTACCTATTCTCTGTTGCTTGGCCGACCATGGCTCCATGCTTTGGGCGCAATTCCCTCCACACTACACCAAAAAATCAAGCTAATTTATGATGATAGAATGGTGAATATAGATGCTGATCCCGCTTCTATTATGGCTGTTATAGAAGCCGAAGCTAATCTAGAAAAGGGCCTTCAGATTGCCATGATTAGCAAAGCTCAGAAACCTCCTACCTTTTGGCACAACTACCTTCATGCGGGTATGGGCAAACTAATGAAGAAATCTAGATACAAGCCTGGCAGAGGTAGAGGAATACACGAACAGGGAATTATTAAGGCATTGGAGCCGAAGATCCTTATTCATGGAGCTGGATTGGGATATAAGCCTAGAAAAGCCTATCGCCGCGTCCCTTCTTGCTACTGCCGCATGGTCACTATTTGTGAGATCTAAGGTAAGAGGCCTTATAAGGGGGAGCCTGAGCTAATCGAGTACGGTGGGAAAATAAGGCCCGACTTTAATATCTTTAAAGATGTCTATGACTTTGAGACTGGTCGCATGATAATATCAACTGAACCCAAGCCTACTGACCTTGAGGCACCTGTCAATATTATTTCTGATAAGGCTAAAGGGAAAGGTAAGATGTATCCCGAGGATGAGCCTGAGAGAAGTAATGAAGAGTCTGTCAATCCAGAAATTAAGAATGCTGTGGCGACCGTGACAAAAGCTATGGCACTACTGATGAGGAAGGGCTGAAAGGGTACCAGGGAAGAATGCACTATGACATCGATAGTAGGAAAGCTCACCAAGTCTCTCACCGAAAAGCCAACTTGTCTGAAGGGCCATCACCCACCATTGCCCAAAAGATAGCTCTAGAGCATGACCTAAACCGCCATTCTGACAAACGATACAAAGGACACTTCTCCCGTCTACGTTGCTACTGAAGCCCCTCCGCCTGTGGAGGAGGATATGGACGATGTAATTTTTAATATTTATGATGTTTTTGATGCAAACAATGCTGCTTATGAGGCTTTTCATGCAATGAATAACTCCCATTCTGCTTACTTGTTTAATGTCTTTCCTGATGGGTCCATGCATTCACATAACAGTATGCATAATGTTTTTTAGCATTAGTAATACATTATTAAGTGAAATAAACCTAAGTACAGATGACAATCCCAAAATGGTAACCATTTTCAAAGATTTAACTCCTGAGGAAAGAAGTGAGATCATAAAAGTGCATATAAATCATGTTAACGCTTTTGATTAGTCATACGAAGATATGCCTGGGGTTGACCGACAAATCGCCGAACATAGTATCCCAACTGATCCTGAATTTTGACCTGCCAAGCAGAAACTCCATAGGTTGGGACTTGAATGGGAAGAATAGGTTAAGAAAGAGGTTTCAAGGTTGATCAAAGCTCGATTTATAGAAGTGGTAGAATACCCGACTTGGTTGTCCAACATCGTCCCAGTATCGAAGAAGGATGGTAAGGTCCGAGTCTGTGTAGATTTCTGAGACCTCAATAAAGCCTCGCCAAAAGAAGACTTCCCTCTCCCGCACATCGATGTCCTAATTGATAGCGCTACCAGGGTGGCTATGTATTCATTCATGGATGGTTCTCGGGGTATAATCAAATTCTAGTTAATATTATCGACAAAGTCAAAACATCATTCATCACTGAATGGGGGGTGTATTGCTACAAGGTAATGTCGTTCGGGTTGAAAAATGCTGGGGCCGCTTATCAGCGAGCTGTGACTGCCCTCTTACATAACATGATCTATAAAGAAGTGGAAGTGTATATAGATGACATGATTGTGAAGTCCGCCACTAGGGAGGAGCACACTGCTATTCTCGACAAGTTCATGACTCACATTGACAAGTATAACCTTCGCCTAAATCCAAAGAAATGTGTATTTAGAGTTAACTCTAGCAAGCTATTGGGACATGTGGTTAGCCGGAAAGGGATTGAAATGGATCCGGACAAAGCCAAAGCCATCAGGGACATGCCTCCCCCTAAGACAGAGAAGGAGGTCCGATCATTTTTAGGGTCCTTACAGTATGTCAGTCGGTTCATTGCTCGCCTCACTACCATTTGCGAACCCATCTTTAAACTGTTAAAGAAATAACAACCCATGGTATGGAACGATTTATGCCAAGTAGCATTTGACAGAATCAAGGCATATCTTGTTGATCCACCAGTCTTGACACCCCCCATCCCAGGAAACCACTCATCCTTTATCTGGCCATTGAGGAAACTTCCGTTGGGGCCATGGTTGTACAGAAACATGATAATAAGCACGAATATGCCATCTACTACTTGAGTAAGAAGCTATTAGAATATAAAACTCGGTATTCAATTGTAGAAAAGACCTGTATACCATGATTTGGCTGACTAAGAAGTTGTGACATTATTTCCAATCTTATCGCGTCCAAGCTATAGCCAAGATTGACCCAATGAAGTTTCTTTATCAATCCCCTACTCTGGCCGGCAAATTGTCTCGATGGATGCTTCTCCTATCTAAGTTTGACATTGAATATATAACCCGGAAGGTCATTAAGGGGCGGGTTGTAGCTGAATTCCTGGCTAATCAACCCCTCAGCTCTGACTATAAGGAAAATTTAGAATTTCCAAATGAACAGCTCGCCTCTATTACAACCCTTGATGATGCTTGGACAATGTACTTTGATGGCGCTGTGAACCGTCAGGGAGCAGGTCTCGGGGTCATCATCGTCGTGCCAGATAATGAGGTAATCCCATTGTTCAAATGTTTAGAATTCGCTATCACCAGCAATGGTACTGAATATGAAGCTTGCCTGTTCGGCCTCGAGGCTCTTCTTCAGGTTCAGGCACGCCGCGTATCTATAATCGGAGATTCGGCCTTGGTTTTCCATCAGGTCAATAGAGATTGGGAAGTTAAAGAAGAATCTCTCCATCCTTATGTTGAGGCTGTCCGCGAATTATCTGAGAAATTTACCTCTTACTTGTACCACCATGTCCCTCGAGATGAGAATCAAATTGCAGATGCTCTTGCCACTCTCGCGTCTATGTGGGAAGGACCCCAACAGTAACCTTTCCGCCCTTTGGTTTTGATGTCCACTAAGGTCTCATATCATGTTCAATCGACTCCTCCAGTCCTCGCCATTTCATCCGAACCTTGTTAGTATTCTGACATCGTCCTATTTCTTCAGACCGACCAATACCCCACGGATTCTTTCGACTCGGACTATACCACCCTACGGTAGCTCGTTATCCAGTTTCATATTGTGGATAATGATCTATTCAAGTGCACTAGCGATGGCCTACTTCTCCATTGCCTCACTAATTCTGAGGCTCAGAATGTAATAACCCAGGTCCATGACAGTGACTATGGCCCTCATATGAACGGTCTTGCTCTCGCAAAGAAAATCCAGCGGCTGGGGTATTTTTGGCTCACTCTCACAGCCGATTGTATTGCCCAGGTCAAACGATGCCACCAATGCCAGGTTTACGGAGATATGCAGCATCTGCCACCCACCGAGCTTCATCACCTATCCACCCCTTAGCCGTTCTTGGCATGGAGGATAGATATAATTAGTGAAATCCGTCCTTCCTCAATGAACGACCACAAATTCATTATTGTAGCAGTAGATTACTTCTCAAAATGGGTAGAAGCCGAATCCTTCACCAATGTTACCGATAAACAGATGGCCAAGTTCATAGAAAAGCATATCTTCGCTCGGTATGGGCTCCCACACCATATAGTCTCAGACAATAGAGTATAATTTCAAGGAGCAACTACTTCTCTAATTGAGAAGTATGGAATCGAGCACCATAGATCTTCTCCATACAGACCACAAGCCAATGGAGCTGTTGAGGCAGCCAACAAATTAGTAAAGATGATCCTTTCTAAGATGATAGCCGGTTACAGGGATTGGGCAGACAAGCTACATTTTGCTATCTGGGGATATCGCACTAGCATACGCACCCCGACGGGCCAAACTCCATTCTCCCTGGTCTACGAGAGGGAAGCAGTCTTGCCAGTTGAAACTCAGGTGACCTCATTAAGAGTCGCTCTAGAGGCTAAATTAGAAGAATCCGAATGGACTCGAGTGAGATTTGAACAGTTGAACATGATGGATAAGTAGAGGTTGAAGGCCCTCAACAACCCCCATATGTACCAACAACGTATGGCTTGGGCATATAACAGTCGGGCAAGACATCAGAAGTTCCCCCTGAAGGCTGGTGATCTGGTCCTTAAGCAACTGAAACATTCTACCACTGATGCGAGGGGTAAATTCAGGCCAAAATGGGAAGGACCATATGTAATAAAAAAGCTGCTTAGCAAAGGGGCAGCTAAACTTATGGACATGGATGGGAACGAGTTCGTAAATCCTGTAAACCAAGACAGGCTTAAGCGTTATCATCTTTAATTCAAAAGAAACAAATCAGAAAAGTAGCACACCAAAAAATATATACGTGATAATTACCCACCTTTCAGTCTTTTACTAATCGAGCAAAAATTAGGGTGACGTCTGACAATTGGTATCCTGCGAGCCAGCCGTGCAAAAATTAGGGGATGAGATAAACCCGTTAGATCAAAAACCCAAAAAGGGCAATCTAGGCAAAAGTTAGGGTATGTGAGCAAAGAGCGAGTGCCTTCTAGAAAACTGGTCTCGGCTAGTTAGCACCGGGAGTTAAATCAATGGGAATGTCAACCAAACATCATGTACTTTATTTTATCTCAATTAATAAAGGTTCTCTTTTGTTGAAATCTAAATGCTTATACTTATGTGGATCTTGTATTCATAAGATTAAGACAACTTCAGAAAGCCTTGGACAGAGTTCATTTTATTTCATTTTAGATGAAACTGATAGTTTTGACAAAAGCAAGACTCAAATCGAACTTCCCGCATCATCGTCGCAGTACCTAGAGATCCGCCTTGGTGTGTTAGTAGAAAAGTGCTCCTCACGTTCCCTCTCAAAATGGGCCCATGACCACTTCCGACGAGTCGATAAGTCTCTTATCTCAATAAGCCATCCCCTGTAGTGTGTGTCAGTTTCGATGGTTTCCATGTGATCATAATCCAGAATCTTAAATACAGCCTCCCTGGACCACTTCTCCCGAATGTGGTTGACCCACCTAGCTTTGTAAACCCCCAATCTGGTTGTGGGGCAGTTTGATTGGGACTCTTTGCCACTTACCATACTAACGACACAGCCGGTAAGGGGTATAAAATGAAGATTTCTCCAGACCTATCAGTTGAACACATGCTCCCCAAGATTCTACAACCACATCCTAAATTCTCTACCATGGACTAACCCACTGAACCTACGCGTCAAATAGGCACCCAATCATCATATGTCAACTCTTTAAAATCGGCCCGCATAAGCCCTCTCTCCCTCAGATGAACGGGAAGATACTTCTTCGGGTTCTCTCGTGGCACCACACTCAACTTCAGCTTCTCCATCAGCCATACCTATAACTCAAAATTCAGGTAAGGATTGGGGAAGGAAATGTGCAGAATTAGAAAGAATAAAAGGTACCTGTAATAACACGAATTGATCTCCGATAAGCGACGGGTCAACAGAAGCAGCATCCACGTTTAGAAAAACATCGACCAATCCCACAGCCACGGGAGAAGCCCTTGTCGGTATAGGACTAATGAGCGAAATCAGCCTAAGCAGAACAATCGGGCTAACTCCGCATATGAACTCCGCTATGAGTAGCAATGCCATTATAAATGGCCAAGCAAGATGGGATCGGGGCACTCCACGACACCACTCTAGAACTGCTCTAAGCTAAAACCCAGGTTAATCGGGCAACCGAGACAGAAATGGGTCGACAGAATCTAAATTCCATAACCCTCGAGGAATTCCATCTATACCAAAATGAAAGTCTGGCAGCACCTGCGTAATGCATTTAGGACACGGTGTCCCTAAAATAGCGTGGAATTCTTCGAGCAAGGGGCAAAGTTCGAATGATGGAAATCAGAAAACGTGGTCCATTGGATCCCAAAAGGATAGTGCCGCTCGAAGGAATTTGCGGCTTACGGGCCACACCGTGACATATCGAAACCCCTGGAGCCTAAATTTTTCAAGCCTCTTCCAGTCTGCATTCCCCAGACTCTGCAAAAAACCCCGTAGCTTTTGATTATGGGTTGCCATGACAGTAATGGACAGAATAGTCGAAATCAGATCGCTAGAAAATTAATACCGTCGGTGATATGGGTGATGCCGTCAGCGATGTTAATGATGCCGCCAGCGATATGGATTAGATTGGGTGATATGGGTCATGCCGCCGGCGACATGAAGTGAATTTTCTAGCAACATCAGAAGCATTTTTCCATTTCAGACTTGTACAAAACCTGTAAACAATCCTATACCCCGTTTCCAATGCCTTTCCAAATAGCGACCCATTCTTATTCAAAATAAAAAGCCCGAAGGCACAAACCATCCAAAAATTCTGAATGTCTGGACTACGAAAGAAACAAAACCCAACAGAAAAAACCAAATTATTCCAACCCCAATGTATCAAGGGTACAAACAAGGAAATTAAAAAAAAAGTAAAATGAAAAACTAGGCATGCCCACCGCTATCGACCGGGTGAGATGAAATGTCTTCAGGACTCACAAGCCAGTCATCAACATCGTGCTCTTCCCTTCCCTCTGTCATAGGCACACTGCTAGACTCCTCTGCCATGGCAGGCGGACGTCGGCCGGCAGATATCTTGATCCCCCTACGACTGGTACTACCAGGGTGTGTAGGGTCCAGATTTTGCTTACTTCTCCGTTCCTGGACGGTAGCTGCCAGCTGACCCTCAAGGTCACTCACATGATGCCATAGGTCTGCAGTCTCCTCCTCATACCGCCGTCGGGCTGCATTAGCGTCTGACAAGGAAAGGGCCAAGAAATCCTGCAAACCAGAGAAAATATCAACGATGCATATCATTCATAACATCTATACATGCATCCCATCTTAACATATGCATAAAATACCTGAGCAAGGAGCGACTACCTGATAAGTGTATCCTGGAGAACAAAATTATTCTCTACGAGCTGCTCCACATGGCTCCGCACCACCTGAAAAATCCAAAAGATAAATCATTAGACACCCGCATCCAAGGCTAAATAAAAATAATTACCAGGCCTTATATAAGTAGCATTTTCAGGCATGAAAATTGGAGCTTGCCAGCTCAAGCCTATGTTCCTAAGGAGGAACTCGCCCCGGGAATTCATCAGCAGGAATGTGGTTTCCAACGGATTGACCAGATGCCCCTCTATAAAGTTTATGCCCTCCAGCACACCATAGTGTCGTATCCCACTCTGGTTATCCCGGCCTGTCTTCCTCGCGGGTTCCTAAAAAAACATGAAAGCCATACGTCAACAGCATTCCTAAACAATTTCAAAATCAGGCATATAAACATAATCATACCTCAAAAGAATGTTGCTCCCCTTGGGACATTGGCACACTCCCACCGGCTACATCCACACCCACCTCATCCTCCCCCTTGGGCTCGATCCCAACATCCCCTTCAAGCTCCTCATCTTCATCATCTTCTTCCTCCTCGAAGTCCATAATGCCTTTGAGGCATCTTTTCTCATCCTCCAACCGTTGTTTGTTATAATACTCAATTGTATCATTTCTGTGGATGCGGGGACACATAGGGAGTAGATGTTGCTGGAGCTGCTCGTAGAGGCCAGGGACGCTAGGGATCAATCGGCCGTTCCCCTTGATGTAATCAGCCTTATCAACCTCAGAGGTGATCACTAAATGGGGCCATCATAAGCCCTTGGGAGGATCAGCAGGGACCGGTCTATCGGCAATCAGGTTAGACCTCCAACCCGGACACGCTCACCCAGGTACCACTACTGGGATAAAGGACACTCCATGATGAACCGACAGTCATCCACCTCCCTCCTAACTCTTGCAACCTCTGTTAGGTTCTCCACCCCATCGAATGGATCCAGGACAAGCTACACCAATTATAAACCAAAACAACCAATATAAGTCCATAAGCGCTTTTTGTTTTTTCTAAATGTAAAAAAATAAGGACTAAATTAAAAATTGCGTACCTCAGTCGCACGCTCCTCAGGACCTCCTTATATTTCATAGGGTACTTGGCCTTCCTACCAACACCCCTGCACTAGCGGGCGAGAAAGTGGGAGCCTGACGGCATAATCTTCTTAAACTCCCCCGGCGGGAGGATTTGATGTTCAAAGGCCCAAGCCTGCACAAATAATGACCAATCAATTCAAAAAGCATCAAACAATAAATGAGAACGTGTACAATCAAGTAAAATATTTTCGAGAGGACACACCTGGAGTAACAGATGATAGAGGTGAAGGGCTTTCTCCTTCTTTTAGGCTCCCACGTCCAGCCCATGGTACAGCTGAGCCAAGATGGCCCTCAGCCAATTCTTCCTCCTAATGCCCGCCACGTCCTCCACAGCAGTTATAAGCATATAATTGATCTTCCTCCCGAGATTGGGAAGCACAGCACAGTAAGCAAAGAAATCATGAAGGACTAAACATAAGCCTCCCTCTCATCCTCAGGCACTACATCCACCCAGGTCCAGTGTTGGTACAACTCACCATAAGACAACCGCCCAGAAATGGGCTTCAGACCAAACAACTCCTTCACTTGCCTCACCACGGGCCTCTCAACATGGTATTTGTCCATGTAAGCATTAAAGTGTATGACCTCGTCCATCCAAGGGAGGCCAGTCATAGCTACGACGTTAGAGGGTGTAATCGTAGCTTCCCTGAAAGAGAAGTGGAAAGTATGGGTGGTCTTACACCACCTCTCGGTTAGGGCTATCACTACTGAATGAGAAAGCTTGGGCATCAGCATTGGCATTATCCGGGCCAAGTCCCCGAATCCTATCACATTGATGGCAAGCGCAAGCTCGGGGTCGTTCTCTGAAATATGGTGCCATCATTCGCCGATGGTGCCCATCCCCCTGTATAGGTCAGTTCATAGGGCTGTAAAATTAGAAACAAAACAGATCAGTCTTGCTAGTTTTCCCATCAGAAGAGCTGCTGATGTCGCTTCTGCTAAAAGCAATGTCACCGGCGGAATCACTCCATACCGCCAGCGGCATGGATGATACTGCTGACGACATCAATTCCAACTGAAGTGACATCAAACTTTTATAGGCCTATTTGCATGAACTGATGTCACCAGCGACATCACTCATGTCGTCGGCAACATCACTACCTGCGGGAAGAACTTGTTTTCCCTAAAATCGCACCCATCGTGCCAAAACCACAAAAATCACAATCAATCAAACAATAAGCGTGAAAATGGTGAAAATCGAACCTAAAGCATGCAATATAGTCAATCTATTTCACACTTAAACTCCTACCATAGCACGTTTTCAAGCCTAAAGCCAAATCAAGCCGAACCCAAAAAGAAGAGATTCGGGTTTTGCAGGATTACCTAAACATAACAAAGGTGCTTCTCCTTCTCTGGGGTCAGATTAGTGATGGGAGAATTGATCCCATAGCCATACATCTTGGCCGTCTCCTTCAGGCCATGAGCAGCAGGAATGAAGAGAATTTTCAATCCCTCAACAAAAGAATCAGGCAGGTTCTCTCTAGCCTTGGTAGATTTACCCCTGAAAGCCTTGGTGATTCTCTTTATGATTTGAATAACAAAAGAAAAATTGTAGGATTTAGAGAATGAGATGTAAAGTAGTAGGTACGGTCTTCTGAATAAATAAGGAAGAAGGGGGTTTTAATTCCTTTTAAACTACCGCACAGAATTCGAGGAGTTTTAATTTATTTGAAACTGTCCGTTCATGCCGCCGGCGGCATCAATCCATGCCGCCAGTGACATAACTCATGTTGCTGGCGACATCGCCTCCTTTCAGTTCAAATTTTGAAATTGTTTGACCAGTCAAAGTTACCACGTGGCACTCATGTCCCCGGCGGCATCGATTCATACCGCCAACGACAGCATTCATGCCGCCGGCGATATAACTCCTCCAATTTAGAATTTGTACAAGTCCATCCAAAGGACAATCACTGCAAAAAGCATAAGCCTGACGGAGAGGCAACTGACCTACAAAGCACAAGTCCGACCAAAGGGCGTCCTCTTCTACGAAACACATAATCCGACTAAGGGATAATTTCTCCGCAAAGCATAAGCTCGACCAAGGGGCAACCAATCTACAAAATAAAAGTCTGACCGAGGGATAAACTCTCCATAAAGCATAAGTCCGACCAAGGGACAATCACTCCACGAAGCATAAGTCCGACCAAAGGGTGTCCTCTTATACAAAACACAAAACCCGACCAAGGGACAATTTCTCTGCGAAGCATAAGTCCAACCAAAGGGCAACCAATCTATGAAACACAAAACCCGACCAAGGGACAATTCCTCCGCAAAGCATAAGCCCGACTAAGAGGCAACCAATCTACAAAACAAAAGTCCAACCGAGGGACAATCTCTCCATAAAGCATAAGTCCGACCAAGGGACAATCTCTCCACAAAGTAAAAGTCCGACCAAGGGACAATCTCTCCACAAAGCACAAGTCTGACCAAAGGATAAACTCTCCACAAAGCATAAGTCTGACCAAAGGGCATCCTTTCCGCAAAGCTCAAGCCTGACTAAGGGGCGGTCTCCCCCTAAAGCATAAGCCCGACCAAGGGGCAACCTCTCTATCCGACCAAGGGGCCAATCAATTACCTATCAGGTACCTTTCCTATCCCTTACTCTCTCGGGTGATCATACTAACCTGTGGCAGCAGTGATCCCTCGAGGGGCAGCCTGTGAGCACGAGATTTTGCAGTCCCTCTCGCAAGACGATGATGACGTGTACCCGATTATAATGGCTCAAAATGAAAGTTCTCTTTAGAATTTTTATAACCAGAATAATATTCCTCGCGAATTTTATAATTGGAAGAATACAGTTCGGCATGGCTGATAACGCGTCCGGTAGGAGCTTGAACCGATGATTTGCACCCAAATAATAAATACCCATTAAAATATTATTAAAAGTCAAAAAGATGCCTTTCCACCCACTATTAAACCACTTTTCATGACTTTTTTTGGCTTTTGGGCCCATTAGCTGTCGGTATGCTGGAGTCTGATGTCACCAGCGATGGCATGGCCCGAAACAGGTCCCTCCACAGATAGCCTTTCGGCCACTTTCGGCGGAATTGGTCAAAAAAGCCTAAAAAAACACCCCATTTCACCTATAAAAGCACACCTTGAGCTGCGTTTAAGGAGGGGGATTGAAGGTTAAGATTTTAATGTGGGAATAGATTTTAGTGAGATAAGAACTAGATAAAATAGAAAAAAAAGGATTCTGATCCATTTTTCCTGGTTTTTTCTTCTTTGAATTCTCTGATTGTGAGTTGGAAATCAACAAGCCTTTAATCAATTTAATTGAATTTAGAAACCAAAAGTACTTAAATTTACTGCTAAATCGTCATAACAAGCTCCCCGGAGGTGTTTCTTTCGATTCACGAAGAGGTGGATTCACGGCCTCAAGGTAAAAATCCTGAGTCTCATAGCTCTTTGGCATTAACATTACTGATTTGTGTTAGATTTCGTCGACTTATATTCATTTTTGGATTTTCGGTCATTTTTTACTACTACCACTGCTGCCTACAAGCTGATATCATCGGTGACATAATTGATGTCGCTGGCGGCATCAACCATGTCGCCAGCGACATCAGTTGTATCGTTGGCGATATGACTTTCTGGACAACAGTTTTATTTTCATTTATTTTCGGATTAGCTCATTTTTCGAAGCTAGAACATGTAATGTAATGTGGGAAGTTCAGAATCTCTTGCAAACAAACCCCACCCCGTAATGTGTGGGTATTTTCACTCATAATCTGGTTAAAATAACGACTGAGCCTAAAACTTGATTAAAAATGGAATTTCCTTAAAAATGCCATTTAAATCTCATTTTAGCCATCCCATTGGGTATTATAATACCATAAATAAAATATGTTATACCCGTGCTAACAATTTTTTTCAGGCAGACGTATATCAGACATTCAGGTATTTTATTCATTGGATAGAAAAATGTATAGGACTTGGAAGCCTTGTAATAATTTTATTTTCCACACTAATTTTTTTTATGGCTGTAAATATTTTGTTCATTGTTTCAATTGCTTGATAAAATGCGAAAAATAACAAAATAACTTAAAATACAAATAAATAGGATGGATTAAACCAATTAAGAAAGAATAAAGTATTTTAACTTAGCTAATGAAAAATAAATAACATCATCCGAACTCGGAATCTCTACATAAGGTATAGTCCAACCACCCGGTGGGAAAATCGTACCAAAAATTTCCCGGTTGAGCTGAATCGGGTGGCGACTCTATTTTAAGTACGAGATTTCGATCTCATATCTTTCGAGCATTAAAATATGCAAAATCATTTTCAATCACATTATACGCATCTCCCCCCTCATTTCAAGAGGCCGGCACACCGGCCCGGCCTCGCAGCCGCTGCGTGAAACGTCGTCCGCTCACAGCCACTAGATGGATGTCTAACACTTAATGTTGATGGATCTCATGAGCAAGCCTCGGAAAGGATTGGCGCTAGAGAATTAGTTCATGATCAAAATGGAGAATGGTGTCGGATTTGTTCATAACATTGGCATAGGTTGTCCCCTCTTAGCTGAAGCTTGGGCTATGGTCTCCAGCCTAAAGATGGTTCTATCTAGAAACCTCCAAAATGTTATTATCGAATCTGATTCCTTAGAGCTAGTTAATTTTATTAACGAAGTGCAAAGTGTTGAATCGGCTCATCCACTTAGCAACATCCTACTTTTCATCCGATGACTCTTAAATTTGGTTCCTCGTGTGTAGGTGAAACACATTTACAGAGAAGCTAATGAAGTGGCTGATTACCTGGCCAAATTTGCTCTATCATCCAACACTAAGTTTGAGATAATTGTACAGCCACCTCCCTTTATTCTACCGTTATTGAGTTTTGATGGTTGGGGGCTCCCTGTGCCTTCGCCTGCTGTTTAGTTATTGTTTCTTGTTTTACCTTTTAACTTTTATTATGTAACAAAATTGGTCAGCGGGGTGAATTGTGTAGGGATTTCAAATCCCTAAAACGCATTTCAGGTTCAAAGAAAACAAAAATTCCAAATAGCATAAAAATTCAATATATCTAAATTGCATAAAGAACATAAATAACACAATAATTTAACGTGATATCCTCAAGTTACAAGAGAGTTTCAGGCCATAAAGATCTCAGTTTCTAAAAAACAAGCATTCTCAAATCAACCCTAACAATAGAGAAGCTTCAAAAAATAACAGAGAATACAAAATTTAGGCACCAATAACCTCCATATGTTCAAGACCTATAATTGAGCCACTAAAGAAACCAAGAACGAGAAACCTCACCGAAAAGAGCACAATACTCCCTTTCTCATCGAAAACAATAGTCCTCTCAAGCCTTTACATAAACCGTTCCAGCAATCAACCGTCGACCATGAGTTTAAACTGCACAACACTAAGCCTATTGCACTTAAAAAAGAAAACATTCAAACTTTTAGTGCACTAAAATGAAACAGCTGTAACATATTATAATTAATAATAAAAAAAGGACATCTCCATTTTTGGTAAATAACAAATAGTTACAGCATATAAAGGATATGCACCAAAAATAGTTATAAAAAATTTCAGGGAGGCAAAAACTTGCTGAAACTAGAGTCACAAAAACAAAAATGAGCTCTAACAAGCTCCACCTTAATCACAAAGTTATAACCAAGGCATTAATGGATATGCATAGAAAAAACAAGCATAAAGCTTAACTTGAGCAACAAATTACATCTAGTAGAAAAACTATAAAATCAAAAATATTAGAAACTGCTCAGAAATATATAATGCAATACACTATTAGCCTTGCTGCCATTGAAAATGACAAAAAACTTATAAAAACAATAAAGATCTTAAAGCACAAAAGCACTCAAGACAATTGAAAGTTTCAAAATACTTTAAGGCTCTACCTTGAGAAAAGCATACAGGATCTTTAAAAGCATGATGACTAATCAGGAAAAACAGTTTCCTCTTAAAACATTATATTGAATCACGCATGATAAATCACATAACATGCCATAGACAATATAATAAACCACAAATGTAATCATGGCCATAGCATTGAGATACAAAATAAAAGAGAGCATAATAACAAATTATTCAAACCAGATTCAGAATAGAGAAAGCAATAGTAATACAATTCCTTATTTAACGAAATATTGCTAACTAAGCCTAACATGCATTTTAGACTTAAACTAGCAACATAACTAAGAAATTGATTTAACAATGAAAGACATTTCTCAATTGACAGAATAAGGGGTTAAATACATTTGAAAAACAACTCCTTTTAAAACAGAGGTCATAAAACTAGCTCTCAAAAGCTAACAAAATTGCTTAACAAATTTCCTATTAAGTCACTTCAGAAATGAAAGAGAAATAGCACAACTGTTAAGCAAAATATAAAAGGATCTCACAAACATCACCAATGCTAAACTCAGATTTTTAGTAAAACGATGACATTTTGGCATGGAGGAATTATTAGTTCAATAAAAATGCTGATGCAAGGGTTTGAACTCCTACCCTTCATCTTGCAAAGAGTCACGCTCTACCAACTGTTCTAGAAGATAAAATTGAAATCATTACATATAGTATAGTGATATCCCAAAACTCGGAGGGGGGTGCATGACCCCTACAGGTGTCCACCTGAGTCCGCCCCTGGTGGTGCTGCTAGAAACCCGAGTTTGGAGGGGCAAAATTGCCTCTAAATGGTTTATTTATGAGAGACATTCAAAATGGTTTTTTTATTGATTTTCTATGGTTGTTTTTTTATAAAGTAACATTTTTTTGTCGTTTATTATTGTGGATCAAACATTTGATCACTCATTTAGTTGTGATAAAAGAAAAGTAATGATTATTTAATAAGAAATAAAGTATCTATATAAAATACATTTTTACATACATGTCAACTTATAAACAATTATTTTTACCTTTTTCAAATTGAAATTTTGACTGTCGATTAAACAATAAATCCACTTTCTAATAAGTTTAATATTTAACTAATATTTTTATAATGCAAGGATTCAGAGATTGAAAGTGGAGTATACAAACCAAATACTTTTCGACCCACTAATTCATGGGTAAAATTTGATTACAAATATTAAACAAGTACATATTATTGGAGATGTGTCGGAAATATTATACGACACATATCCGACCCATATATATGTATGGGTAAAATTCACAATATATAAGTAATAATAGAAACATAATGTTAAGGAATTGTAATTATTTCAATTGATTTTGTATGTTCAAAGAATTAAATTCCTTAAGATCAAGTTTCCTAGCTCCTAATTGCTAACTCCATCTCTCCAATAGGAGGGGCAGTAGGAACTGGAACTGGAACTGGAGGGCGAGGGGGAGCCGATTCAGCCTGGCAATCACATTTCCAGCATTTGTTGCACAGGAATCTGGTAAAAAAATAGACCGCCATGATAACTCATAGAACAGTAAGCATTAGCGTAATGGGAATCCCAGTGATAACAAGTGAGAGATTCATGAACGCGGATGTTGAATATTGTGAGAGATAACAAGTGAGAGAATTATTAGTTCAATAAAAATGCCGATGCAAGGGTTTGACCTACTACCCTTCATCTTGCAAAGAGCCACGCTCTACCAGCTATCAAGACAAAATTGGAATCATTACATATATTATAGTAATATCCCAAAACTCAGGGGGACTCAGGACCCCTACAGGTGTCCACTTAGGTCCACCCCTGATGATGGAGCCAGAAACCCGAGTTTGGAGGGACAAAATTGGCTCTAAATGGTTTATTTATGAGAGACATTCAAAATGGTTTTTTAATTGATTTTCTATGGTTATTTTTTTATAAAGTAACCTTTTTTGTCGTTTATTAATATGGATCAAACATTTAATCACTCATTTAGTTGTGATAAAAGTAGAGTAAGGATTATTTAATAAGAAACAAAGTATCTATATAAAATAAATTTTTACATACATGTCAACTTATAAACAATTATTTTAACCCTTTTCAAATTGAAACTTCGAATGTCGATTAAACAATAAATCCACTTTCTAATCAAGTTTAATATTCAGATAATATTTTTATAAGGTAAAATTAAAAAACATACCATGTGGTTTTGTCGTTTTGCTAAAAGGTGCTTGTGGAATTATTTTTTTAAAGGGTTTACGTGGTTTCAAAAGTTTGAAAAAAGATGATTTCCAAAATTTTAAAACCACATTTTGAAGGGTAATCTTGTCCATTTTGAAGTGAAATTTCGTAGTTTAGTTAATGAATATATAATACTCGTTTGTGATAAATTTTAGAATTTTTCGAAAAGTATTGATATTTTTTTAATTAAAATTAGATTATAACTTTAAAAAATCAAAATAAAATAAAAATTTTCCAAATCTTACTCAAATCTTGATATATAATTCTTAAATAATATAGTTAAAATATAGGAATGTTGAATTTATTGGAATAACTGGTGTAGCACTATAACTTTTAAACCACAGACACCATTTTGAAAACTTTTGAAACCACAAGCACCCTTTTGAAAAAAAATTCCACAAGCATCTTTTTGCAAAACGATCAAACCACATGGCATGTTTTTTAAGTTTACCCATTTTTATAATGCAAGGATTCAAAGATTGAAAGTGGAGTAGACAAACCAAATACTTTCCGACCCACTAATTCATGGGTTAAATTTGATTACAAATATTAAACAAGTACATATTGTTGGAGATGTGTCAGAAATATTACACGACACATATCCTACCCATATATGTGTATGGGTAAAATTCACATTATGTAAGTAATAATATAAAATAATGTTAAAGAATTGTAATTATTTCAATTGATTTGTATGTTAAATCAATTAAAATAACTAAATTCCTTAAGATCATGTTTCCTAGCTCTTAATTGCTAACTCCATCTCTCTAATGGGAGGGACAGTGGGAACTGGAACTGGAACTGAAAGGGGAGCCGATTCAGTCTGATCATCATAATTCCATCATTTGTTGCACAGGAATCTGGTAAGAAAATAGACCGCCATGATAACTCCTAGAAAAGCAAGTATTGGCGTAATGGGAATCTCAGTGATAACAAGTGAGAGATTCATGAACGTAGATGTTGAATATTGTGAGAGATAACAAGTGATAACAAGTGAGAGATTTGAAGCTTTGAAATTTTGAATGTCGATTAAACAATAAATTCACTTTCTAATCAAGTTTAATATTCAACTAATATTTTTGCAATGCAAGGATTCAAAGATTGAAATAGACAAACCAAATACTTTCCGACCCACGTGGTGGTTCATCTTGTCTGCTCCCTTCGGGTGAGCTAATGTAAGCGATGGATCATTGAGGATGTAATGTCACTCTCGCTCTTTTATTCCTGCCCCCTTACTTTCTTCAAAAAAAAAAAACTTCCCCCCCCCCCCACTAATTCATGGGTAAAATTTGATCATATATATTAAACAAGTACATATTATTGGCGATGTGTCGGAAATATTACATGACACCTATCCGACCCCTATGCTATCTCCCACTAATTCATGGGTAAAATTTGATCACAAATATTAAACAAGTACATATGGTTGGAGATGTGTCGAAAATATTACACGATACATATCTGACCCTATCCTATCCGACCCATATATATGTATGGGTAAAATTCACATTATATAAGTAATAATATAAACATAATCTTAAGGAATTGCAATTATTTAAATTAATTTTGTATGTTAAATCAATTAAAATAATTTAATTCCTTAAGATCTTGTTTCCTAGCTCGTAATTGCTAACTATATCTCTGCAGTTGCAGTGGGAGTGAGAGTGGGAACTGGAATTGGAGTGGGAGCCGATTCAACCTGTCCATCAGGGGTCTTCTTCCTGCATGTATTGCAAAGGAACGTTCCTAGGAGAATTCCTAAAACACCAAGAATATAGGAAATGGGATTCGCAGAGAAATCAAGTGACAGCTTCATGAGTAATTCGATGCTGTGAATATTGTGGAGTGGAGATAGTTGAATTGAACCTTGAAATTATATATTACAATTCGAGTGTTGAGTGTAGAAGTCAGATTTCTATTTTACCCACTGTAATAATGAACGCGAATGTAGTAGTTTGACTTTTGAAATTTGATTTATGATTTATGCAAAAGATAAATAATTAAGACAAAATGAATGCAATCCATTTTTGAAATGTTCAAGTATATCAGACATCATACATAATCACATAGGTGAATCTACTAGTAGGTAAGTGGGGTCAATGGACCCACTTATTTTTGTAAAAATAATATTACATATATATAATATAATTTTTAGACCCACTAAAAATTAAAAGTGGACCCACCAATAATTAACTACGAGTCAAACACCCCATAGAAAAATTCATGGAAAGTCATCCATCACTTTTATACTTATCATCTCCTTTTTCTTTTAGAATTTTAAATATTTTCCAACTATAAGAAAATTATTATATATCAAGTTATAAAATTATTATTTTTTTAGGTAAAAAGTTATAAAATGGTTATAAAAATTAATATTTTTCTATTAAGTGGGCAACATATAACTTACAATTTTATTAGCTATTTAAGAGTATATTATTTCATTGTTTTATTAACCGTATAAATTGGTTTCAATGAGGTAATAATCCACAAGTAACCTAAAGAAACTCATAAAATACCATTAAAATGAGGACTTTTGAGATTCTCATTTTGATAGTATAAAAGGAGATACATGCATATGGTTAAGGTCACCAATACACTAAATCACATAAGTGTTCTTCTCTACCCATCAAGAGAGAATCATATAGTGGCCTCGTTGAGGCATAAGAATATATAGTTGAGGAAGGCCTCAAAACCACCAGTTTTGGTTCATCTAGCCAATGATCGTTAAAGTAATTCCACAGAAGCGATGATCGATGATAAGGGTTATGTTGGGAAACAATGATCCGGATAAAAATCTAAAAACAAATCCGAATCAAGTTTGAAAGAAACAAAAATAATGTATGTAGTTCTCCCAAATCCAAATGGAAAAATCTGGACAAAGATCAAGATACAAATTATCCATTGAACAAATTAAAAACCTAAGCACTAGAGGAAATCATACGGACAAAGTTTGGAAAGGAAACAAACTTCTATCCTTCAAGACCAGCATCCGGAAGAACTGATTAAAGCCATCTCCGGAAGAAAGATCCGGAGCATATAGGTCTAAAAGACATCCGGAAGACCTATATTTCAAATATAGGAAAAGTTTCTAATATAACTTTCCCTTTACCTTTTTTTGGTCTTTAAAAGTCAAAGATCCTTTCCCCAAGACAAAGACAAAATGACAGCTTGCATATTTCAGAGAAAAGTCAAAAGGGTCTGACACCGGACAGAGAAAAGATAAATACCTTTTTCTCCTAGACCAATAAAGACGCACTTGGAGCTCACATCATAAAGCAATTGGTATGAAAGTTGGTGCATCATACAATGACAAACAAAACGATCACTGACAACTTTCTAGCCTCAATCCCAAGATTTCAAATGGATCAAAATACAGTCTAACGGATTTATCAACGGATCCGAAAGCTCCACATCACGACTTGATCAAGGGTGAAGATTGAATAAAAGCTCACCAACCACAAACGGTTACATTTATGATCAAAGCCTATAAAAAGAGCTTTTCACCAAATGAGAAGGTTAACTGGTTGATTTACAAAAGGAAGTAACAAAGCAATACTCATTCAATTAGTTGATACAATCCCTCCAAGAACCCTTGATTCAAAATCTATTTGTAAGGACTCCCAAGTGAAACTATAAACTTGAGGAACTAAAAAAGACAACCCTTTGTTAAAAACCAAAGTGTAAAAATCTCCAACTTGGGTAAGTTGGGAGATTGGGATATAGCTTGAAGTAGGTGCTTTGAGTGAGATCTCGCTGTAGGACTCAGCTTAGATTCAAGGTAGAAGGCTAAGTGGTATATCCGACTAAAGATAAGAGGACTCAGCTAGGAGTTGGTGCTTCTAGTGGTACATCCTACTTCTGGAAGGGGTCACCATCCGGAGACAAATCTGTAAGGCTTGATTCCTGGCAGTTGAAAAGGAATCCACTAGTGGATAAGCTTGGAGGAAGGAAACTCTGGGGACTGAACGTAGGCGGGGCCGAACCAGTATAAAATACTTGTGTTTGATTTTCTTTCTCTTTGACTTTATTGCACATATTTGCATCATCCGGATCCATCTTTCGGATAATAATCGAACACGCTATACTAAGACATTTCTAAGTCTGCAAATTCCATAAAAAAAGGGCCATTCACCCCCTCTGCCCTTATAAATACTCTCATAGGGACCAATAAGTGGTATCAGAGCTAGTACTCAAACTAGAGATCTAACAATCTGGAGCTAAAGGTCCATTTATTTTAATTCACATATCAAAATAAGTTTCCAAAACTCACAACTCCTTCCCGAGGGTATGTCTGTTACCCGCCCTCCACTTTTCACATGTGAACACTACACATTCCGAAAAAATCGGATAAAGAACTTCATCCAGTTGTAAAGTATGCAAGCATGGTTAGTTATTAAAGATGGCCCATATGAACCTACTTACGAAGTAGAGGGCATGACTGCCCAAAAGCCATCAAGCATGTGGGATGATAATGACTTTAAAAAATTGCGTGAAAATACAAATGCTATTAATATGCTTCATTATGCTCTTAGTGCAGCTGAATTTAACAGGATATTCGGATGTGAGACTGCAAAAGAGATATAGGAGAAGTTGGAAATAACCTATGAAGGAACTACCAAAGTAAGAGAGGCCAGGCTTGATCTACTCCAACTAAAGTTTGAATCTTTTAATATAGAGCCTAAAGAATCAATCAGCAGCATGAACACTAGATACACAAATCTAGTGAATGAAATGAAAAGGCCGGGGAAGGAGATTCCAGAAGTAGAAATGATCAAGAAAGTGCTCTGGAGTCTCACTAAGGAATGGGACAATAAAAAGACTGCCATTGACGAAGCTCATGACTTAAATTTTTACAGTTATAATAAACTCATTAGTAATCTTCTAAACCAAGAATTATCCTTGGAGAGGTACAGCTAACAAGAAAAAAACCCGAGGAGAAAAAGAAGGCCATTGGTCTTAAGGCAGAATCCACTGGATTGGCCTCATCTGGAGAGGAAGAGCAAATTGATGAATCAATGAGCTCCAAAGATCAACTCGCTCTACTAACCAGAAGGCTAAATTGATGCATACAAAAGAAAGATAGAAGGAAATCAAAGAGGTATGAATCTCGGAGACCAAGAGAAAGCACTTCCAGAAGAGGTAAGCCAAGAAGGAATTCAAAAGAAAAGAAAGATCCAGAGAAAGATGCTACTTATTTTAAATGTGGTGAAAAAGGCCACTTCAGAACAAAGTGCCCCAACCTCAAAAGAACCAAGAAGTTCAAAAAGAAGGAAATGGTTGCTACCTGGAGCAACAGTGAAGAAAGCAGTAGCTCATCTTCAATAGAAGAAGAGAAGACTGCTAACTGTGCGTTTATGGCTCTGACCGAACTTAAAGCAGAGCAATCTAGAAAGAATGCCTCCAAGCAAGAAATAGTGCAAATCAAAGAATCAGAATCAGATACAGCAAACACTGAGGTAAATTCTTGCTCTAATTCTTCCTCTAACTTTGATCTTGCAAAAGCTCTTTCTATTATTATCAAGGAAGTGAAGAAGAATGTGAAAGCCATCAAGTCTCTGAAAAGAGCAATATTAGAATTGGCTGAAGATGCTGAGGTAATGGCATAAGACATCAATCTGGTTAGAGCAACCAAGCATATTGATGTAGTAGAAGAAAACTTCCTGAGGAATCAAGTCTAGATTCTGAATGCAAATGTAATGGGACTGGATAGAGAAGTTAATCTATTAAAGGAAGCATCCAGGAAGAAACCTGAGACGAAGAATCCAAGAAGAGATAATCCTTCTCCTCCTCAGAACAGGGTTCAAAGGAACCCAAATCAAAAGACAAATAGAGTTAGTAGGCAGCCATAAGCTCAAAGATATATTGCTGCCCAGAAAGGAAAGGCTAAGGTAGCTTACAACCAACAACCTATCAAATAAAGAAGAAATTATAGAGCTAAAGTTGCACCTCGAACCAACTTTCGAATTTATACATGACCATCTACCAGTGTACAGGAAGCTGGGTATAAAGGCAACTATAGAAGGAAGGATCAGGAGAAGATCAGCGAGAAGCAAAGCAAAATATACCCCTTTCAGGGTGTAGGTTTTATGGAAAAAATAATCATATTGCTAAATCATGTAGATTAAAAAATGGTTATTATTATGCTTATCCTTAGCCTGAGATGGTTATTAACCCGAGAGGACCCAAATCTGATTGGGTACCCAAACCCACTTGATCTGTTTTGCAGGTATGCCTTAGATCCACAGTAGATCAACACACTTAGTATATTGATAGTGGATGCTCAAGGCACATGATAGGTGATGATACGGCCTTCATCATATTAACTCGGAAGAAGGGAGGCAAAGTAAACTTTGGAGACAATCAAAAGGGACAGATCATTGGCATGGAGCCATTGGACCTGGATTTAAGATTGAAGATGTCTTATTGGTTGATGGACTGAAGTTCAACCTGCTAAGTGTGGCCCAATTATGTGACAAATGAAGAAAAGTCACATTCGACTCCGGAGGCTACTCAATCTATAATATTAAGTCTAATCAACTTATTCTTTATGTACCTAAAGTAAATAATGTCTATTCTGTAAACATTAAAAATGATAATAAGAATATATGCTTGGTGTCTAAAGAAGAAGAATCATGGCTATGGCACCTGAGGTTAGGACATGTAAGCATGAACCTCCTGTCCAAATTAGCCAAAAAGGAATTAGTTGTGGGTTTGCCTAAGGTTGCTTTTGATAAGGATCGTCTATGCACTGCATGACAACTAGGTAAACATCATAAGAAAAGTTTCCCTTCCATCTCATACATTCCTTCCAAAAGAGTACTTGAGCTCTTACATATTGATCTCTTTAGTCCAATTAAGCTACTGAGTTTAGGTAGAAGAGAATACACCATGGTCATTGTATATGACTATTCTCAATATACCTGGGTTCTCCTGCTAACAAGCAAGGATGAAGCTTTTGACTAATTCTCCAAAACATTCATCCGGATAGAAGTAGAATAGTGTATACGCATTGCATGCATCTAGAGTGATAATGGTGGAGAATTAAAAAATAAGCATTTTGCTAACTTTTGTGACTCCAAGAGCATTGAGCACAACTTCTCTGCCCCCCACACTCCTCAACAGATTAGAGTGGTTAAGAGAAAGAACATGACCATAGTAGAGATGGCTAGAATAATGCTTAGTGAAAATTGTTTGCCAATATATTTCTGGGGTGAGGCTGTAAACACAGCATGCTATATCTTAAATAGAGCTCTTATTAGAAAGACTATAGAAAAGACCCCATATGAAATCTAAAAGGGAAGAAAACCCAAAATTGGATACTTCAAAGCATTAGGGTGTAAATGCTACATCCTCAATGATAGAGAGCAATTAGGAAAATTTGATCCTAAATCTGATGAAGCAGTTTTCCTCGACTACTCAACACATAGTAAGGCTTATAGGGTCTTCAATAAATGAACCCAAACTGTGGTAGAGTCTACACATATAGATTTTGATGAGACTAACACTATAGTAAAGAAAAGCTACACTTTGGAAGATCAAGTTCCGGAAGCTAAAAAATCTGGAGAAAAGAAGGAAGCAGGAATTCCTGATTCATTTCAAATCAAGAAGTACAAAGAGGAAGATGAAGGAATATCCTTTGATATAGAGAAACAACAAGTTAATCTCAATCCACAAGGGATTGACTTTAATGAAGGCCAAGAAGGAGTAGTTGAAACTAAAGTGGAGCAAGTCTAAGATCAATATGAAGGCCTGCAAAGGGAGATTCGAACGCACAGAGATCATTCCATTAAAAATATTCTAGATGATGTTTAAAATCTAGTTAAAACTAGTGGTCAGCTCAATAAAATAATGAGCCATGCTACTTTTGTCTCTCTCATGGAGCCAAAGAAATTTCAAGATGCTGAAGGGGATGAAAGCTGGATGATGGCGATGTAGGAAGAGATAGATCAATTCACCAAGAATAATGTATGGAATCTTGTGCCCCCTCTTAAAGAAAAATCAATTATAGGCACTAAATGGGTGTTTCGGAACAAACTTGATGAATCCGGAGTAGTGGTGAGAAACAAGGCAAGACTAGTCGCCCAAGGCTACAACCAGCAAGAAGGAATTGATTTCGAAGAAACTTTCGCCCCTATAGAAAGACTGGAACCAATCTAGATCCTATGTGCTTTTGCATCATTCATAGGGTTCACATTATACCAAATGGATATCAAAAGTGCATTTATAAATGGTGTCGTTCAAGAAGAAGTATATGTCAAGCAATCACCCAGATTTAAAGATCCAAAGCATCCAGATCATGTCTACAGACTGAAGAAAGCTCTCTATGAATTAAAGTAAGCACCAAGAGCCTGGTATGAAAGATTAACCTCATTCCTTATATCCAAGGAATATACTAGAGGTAGGGCAGATACCACACTCTTCATCAAGAAGAAGAAAAATGATACGATTCTAGTCCAGATCTATATAGATGATATCATCTTTAGAGCCACTGATGAAAAGATGTGCAAAGAATTCAGCTCTCAAATGCAGAAGGAATTTGAGATGTCCATGATGAGAGAGCTCAACTTCTTCCCTGGTCTATAAATCAAGCAAAGTCCAGATGGGATCTTCATCAATCAATCAAAATACACCAAAAAAATCCTAAAGAAGTTTGAAATGGACAACAGCAAACCTATGTCCACTCCAATGGGTTCAGACACAATCTTATCCAGGGACTGTGAAGGAGAAGATGTTGATCAGAAGCTCTATAGAAGAATGATTGGCTCACTCCTGTACTTGATAGCTAGCAGACCTAACATACACTATAAAATATGCTACTATGCAAGGTATCAAGCCAATCCCAAGGATTCTCATCTCAAGGTAGTCAAAAGGATACTTAGATATCTCCTAGGAACCACTAAAGTTGGGTTATGGTATCCGAGTAATGGAGACTTCACACTCCAAGGGTTCACAGATGCAAACTATGGTAGAGATACTCTTGAGAGAAAAAGTACATCCGGAGGATGCCATTTCCTTGGAGATTGCTTAGTCTCATGGTATAGCAAGAAGTAAACTTCAGTTGCCTTATCCACCACAAAAGCAGAGTATATGGCAGCTGGAAGTTGTGTTGCTCAACTCCTATGGATTAAACAATAACTTGAAGATTATGGAGTGCAATCCAGATGTGTAGATATAATGTATGACAATAAAAGTGTCCAGTGCTCCATAGCAGGATGAAGCATGTCAACATAAGGCATCACTTCATCCGGGATCATGTGATGAAGAAGGATGTTGCATTGGTATATGTCCCAACCAATGAACAGAGAGCTGATATCTTTACTAAACCATTAAGTAAAGATCATTTTGGGAAACTGAGAGAATCAATTGGAATGTCAAATCCAATTTAGGAAATCTCCGGAAGATAGTTTTTAAACCAAGTCGGATTCTGAGATAAAAACTCACTCCGAAAGACATGAAGCATTGGGAAGATCTATTCCGGAAGATTGCCACATAGGCCGATAATGATGACATATAGCAATAAAAGCCCATAACGGTAACTGTTACTTTTTGAATTTTAAAAGTCCATTGGCTACTACACGTGCGGTAAATACAACAGTTAATTCAAAAATAAACCGTTCCCATTCTTCGGTTAAACTGATTTCACCTCTCTCCCAATAATCCGATTGCCATGTCATCAATCCAGTCAAAACAAGCGGAGTCCGGATTACCAGTATACCCTCACATAAAAAATTCTATATAAATCCCTCAAAATCCCATCTCCTCTTCACACGAGCAACTACTCTACCATTACTCTGCAAAATTCAAACCTAGAACTCCAACTTTTAAAATCTCTCTAAAATGGCAGCCACAAACACCTCCAACACCCTTGAAATCCTACCTAGCAAAAATTTCTTTCAAGTATCTGACTTGAAGGATACTGATTTTGAACCTCTAAATCTCAAAACCTCCGACTTTGTCATTCCCACTGATCACTTAGGTGATGATTACCTATTCAGAACTCCTCCTTTCTTCACCCTGATCGAAGATCAAAGTCTGGGTGATCTTCTGAAGATAAATTGCCCTACCTACCTAAAGCTCATGAAAGAATTTTTTGCAAATCTCATTGCTCACAACCATTTCGATGCCTTACGCACTGAAGTATAGGGGAAGGTCATAATCCTCACTCTAGAATTCTTTGAGAAGAATCTGAACATGAATAAATCCGGAATAATTATGAGAGAAGATGGGGATGAGACTGGAGTTGTATACGATTCTAAACTATGGCTCCACAAGAACTACTTTGGCAATAAATTCTCAACATACTTCCCTAGAACATCCAGATTCCTATAGCACATTTTGGCTAAGCTCATCCTGATAAGGAAAGGATCATTGACTATAGTTTTTTCCCTCCAGCACTACATCTTACAGCACTAGGTTAGAAGTGTGGAAGTAAACTGGCCGGTCTTGATCATTCACTATCTCAAGACATATATAAACTCATATGGCGCCTTGATCACAAGAATTCTACAAGTGGTAGAAGTAGATCTGACGGGATTTGAAGGCATTTATGGAAAGCCTATTCTTGAGAAGAATTTCCTCAATCTCCGCTATGATGAGGAATGGGATGAAGAAAAGGTGAAACTGAAAAGGGATGAGCAAAAAATTAAGTCTGAAAAGATAGTTGATCCGGAAGAGGAGGCGCTTGTTCCTAAGAAGCCCAAAACCACCAAAGCCAAAGCTAAAAAGCAAGTAGAAATGGTTCTGGAGGAGATTGATGAGGACTCTCTACCAATCACTTCGATCCTAAGCTCAGAGAAGCCTAGGCCTAGGGGCAGACTGACTAAGGCTGTAGCTAAGAAGGGTCAGCATGCGTTTGCTTCAAGTCTACCTTAAATTGCTACAAAAGCAATTGAGGCCAGAAGGAGGAAAGCCAAAAGAACATTGGCTAAAATGGAAGAGGAGGAAGACGATGAGGAGATGGAGGATAAGGCTCCTCCTCAAAAGAAGCTCAGGAGAAAAGGGCTAACTTTTGATGAAGCCATTGCTGCCCAGGAAAAGAAAGCTAGTGAAGGCAGGAGGCTCGCTGGAATAGTCCTGAATGAGGAAGCCAAGCAGTATAGGGAGAAATATGCTTTGGAAAAAGCAAAGTCTAGCAAAGGGAAAAATGTTCCCGATGCAACAGAAATTGTGGGGAGAGATGATGAATAATACGACATCATCAAAGCAGTGATAAAAGACAACAATCGAATAAATCGGGGGAGAACTAAAGGACCCAGAGAATCATCTCAAGTTCCCCTAATTCTTGTAGACCCAAATGATATGGATGCACTGTCAAAAATTTTAGAAGTTGATGAATTCATCTTTGCTGATAGAACAGAAGCTCTTCTAAAAAATATGCATGGACCTGGCACTACAATAGTTAATCTTAAAAGTCCTGAAAAGGCACTAGAGAAGGATGTTGAGGAAAGTGCCAACATGCCTAAGGGAGAAAAAGAAATTCTTGTAAAGGCAGTTGTAGGGGTGGTTGAGTATAGTTCCAACCATCCGGAGGCTAGGCTGGAAGAAGAAATGCAGGATGTTGTAGACCATCAGAGTCAAAGACTACAAACCACAGAGGTAACCCCTGATCTCTTTCATCTTAATTCTGATCATGAAGGGCATAACTTGGCTATAGTCTCTCATAATGTAGCTAAGGACATAGTGCCAAACCCAGATGAAATAACTCCGGAGGAAGGAGAGAGTCTGAGTTCCAAAGGGCGCACTTCTGAAGTGGATCCTACGGACGAGGCTCATCCGAAGGAACGGATGGAAGAGAAGAATGAAGAAGCAAGTAATGATGAGTAGGAAGAAAATAGTGAGGAAGAGACCTCATCCAGCTCCTCTAATGAGGAATTCCCTCCAAAGGTTCCAGCCATAAGGGTACCTGCAAATAACATCCCAAATTCAAAGTTACAACTGCGCTTTAATTACTAAAGGAGGTCGCTAAGGAGGAGAGTGAAGAGGGATATGTGAAGCAGAGTCTCACAACTATATGCGCTCATCTTCGAGGAGTTGAGAAGGAATTGCTCAGGCAAAAATCTGATAAAGCAGTCCAAAAAGATTTGGGAGAGATCAAAGAGAGTTTGAAGTGTCTCCCCAAAATTGAGCAACAACTCATGAACTTTCCAACTCTCAGAGCTCTAGCAGTAGCTTCCCTATCTGAAGTTCAGCCACTTCTGAATGAGCTAAAAGAAAGTGCCTCAACAGCTAATCGGAATGCTAGCCAAGCCAATACTTTGGCCTCTGATAACTGTGCAACTGTCTTAGAAAGAATGTCCTCATCTGCCACTGATCTATCCATAGAAATCAAGGACTACATTGACTCCAAGTTTGAAAACTTGACAAAATTCATCGAAGATGGAGATCTAAGACCTACTCTGCTAAACCTGGAGACTGATCAGCAAATAACCTAGGAAATGCTTGCTCACTTCATAGATAAAACCATCCCCAAACTCAAAGAGAAAATACTAGATGATATGGGTGATGAGATGCAGGCTAGGAACTCTGGTATTGAACAAACAATAAATGAATGGAAGAAGATTGTCTCCAAAGAGATAAAAGATTAAACAGAGTCTATCCACAACATCCGGAAGGGCCTCAGCGATGAAATAACCTTTCTTCAAGCCGGAATAAATAAATTATCTATCTCCAGACCATCCTTGTTTCCTGCTATTCAAGAAAGTCAGCATTCCAGCTATGCACAACCTTGTTCAAGCTATAGGGGACTCAGGGTTTATGAGCCAAAAAGGTAGGAATACTCTTATCAAGGCTATATTTCCTTATTTTGATCCCAAGGACCAAGAGCACATTCTGCAAATTCTTCCTCAAGTCTCGCAATCTTATGATCAACTCCGGAGGTCCCTTCGTCCTTATTATTTGACTCCGCCGATCATATTATTGATGAGCAGGCTAAAGGCAATAAAGACTACTCTATCTACTCCTTTGCATGGCAGCAATCTTGGAACAAGCGAACCTACATGGTTATTGATCCCCTTGATGGAAGTAAAAAGGGGAAGGAAGATCCAAGTCATCAAGGAGAAGGAAGTGGCAAGGGAAAAATGCTGCAAGTCCGGAAGAGTGGTCCATCCGGAGAGATAGTTAAGCTAGCTAGATAATTTTGTAATACTTATGTAATAGCTAGATTCACTTTATATGTATTTATGTAACTTGTAATACTGAACTTCATGATGTTAACCATTGTTAACAGCAGAAGTATATATGAAGTGAAAATTTTTAACTATCAAAACAATCGCTTCTAAAGTACAAACTATAATTGTACTAAAACAAAATTACAAGCAAGAATCATAAAATTATAGGGGATTTAGGATGCTAAAATTATGGGGGAGCATTGCAAAAAAACTAAGTAACAAAAATCATACTTAGTTCATATACCCATATCCTATGCTTAGATGACTTAGGTTTTTGTTTCCATCAAATGAGGGAGATTGTTGGGAAACAATGATCCGGATAAAAATCTAAAAACAAATCCAGATCAAGTTTGAAAGAAACAAAAACAATATATGTAGTTCTCCCAAATCCAAATGGAAAAATCTAGACAAAGATCAAGATACAAATTATCCATCGAACAAATTAAAAACCTAAGCACTAGAGGAAATCATACGAACAAAGTTTGGAAAGGAAACAAACTTTTATCCTTCAAGACTAGCATTCGGAAGAACTGATTGAAGCCATCTCCAGAATAAAGATCCGGAGCATATAGGTCTAAAAGACATCCGGAAGACCTATATTTTAAATATAGGGAAAGTTTCTAATCTAACTTTCCCTTTCCCTTTTTTTGGTCTATGAAAGTCAAAGATCCTTTCCCCAACAAAGACAAAATGACAGCTTGCATATTTTAGAGAAAAGTCAAAAGGGTCTGATACTGGATAGAGAAAAGCTAACTACCTTTTTCTCCTAGACCAATAAAGACGCGCGTGGAGCTCACATCATAAGGCAATTGTTATGAAAGTTGGTGCATTATAAAATGACAAACAAAATGATCACTGACAACTTTCTAGCATCAATCCCAAGATTTCAAACAGATCAAAATACAGTCTAACGGATTGATCAACAGATCCGGAAGCTCCACATCACGACCTGATCAAGGGTGAAGATTGAATGAAAGCTCACCAACCGCAAACGGCAACATTTATGATCAAAGCCTATAAAAAGAGCTCTTCACCAAATGAGAAGGTTAACTGGTTGATTTACAAAAGCAAGTAACAAAACAATATTCATTCAATCAGTTGATACAATCCCTCGAAGAACCCTTGATTCAAAATCTGTTTGTAAGGACTCCAAAGTGAAACTATAAACTTGAGGAACTCCAAAAACCAACCCTTTGTTAAAAACCAAGTGTAAAAATCTCCAACTTGGGTAATTTGGGAGATTGGGATATAGCTTGAAGTAGGTGCTTTGAGTGAGATCTCCCTGTAGGACACAGCTTAGATTCAAGGTAAAAGGCTAAGTGGTATATCCTACTAAAGATAAGAGGACTCAGCTAGGAGTTGCTTCTAGTGGTATATTCTACTTCCGAAAGGGGTCACCCTCCGGAGATAAATCTTTAAGGCTTGATTCCTGCCAGTTGAGAAGGAATCCCCTAGTGGATAAGCTCGAAGGAAGGAAACTTCGGGGACTGGACGTAGGCGGGGCTGAACCAGTATAAAATACTTGTGTTTGATTTTCTTTCTCTTTTACTTTATTGCACATATTTGTATCATCTGGATCCATCTTCCGGATCATAATCAAACACACTACACTAAGATTTTTCTAAGTCTGTAAATTCCACGAAAAAGGGCCATTCACCCCCCCCCCCCCTCTGCCCTTATAAATACTCTCATAGGGACCAACAGGTTAAAGGTATTATTAATTCCAACATTTGATAATCCGACAATGATGAGATCATACGGATTATTGTATATATTTATAATATTATAATTGTAATTGTAATTGCATTATTATTTTTCCGATTAGTTAATAATAATTTTTCTAACACCAACTGGTAAACCTAGAATGTCAAAACAGTGAAAATTAAAAACCTACCTCAATCACTTTCTACTATTGCTTCAAAGATTGAGAACACACTTGACTTTGAAAATAAGGTACTTAATTTCTATATTAATTTAGTTGTTTCTTTGTTATTGGTATATGTTATTTATTTACTTTCTTCTATGTTCAATCAAATCTATTTTTACATTTTATGATTTATAAAAAAAATTATTTATTTTATTAATGTTTATGAATTTTTTATTGGGATAATATGTTGAGGTTTTACAATAAGAAAGCTAAATTTGTAGATGAATCGAATGACCATGTTGTTTCTCAATTAACTGATTTGAATACTCTTCCGGATGATCCTAGTGAACGATGAAAAATTGAGAGTTATCATCCTAATGATCGAGATAGAATTAGAAGAGCATATCTTTAAAAGGGTCCTTGTTGGTGGGAAACAATGATCTAGAAGAATTAAAATCCAGAACAATCCGAGTCAACTTTGAAGAAAACAACAACTAGAAACAAAATAGTAAGGAACACATCTTGTAATATCCTTAATCCAAAATGGAAGCATCTTGTCCAAAATAATTCATCAGAACATTCATTGAACACTACCCTAGGACATAATGGAAGCATCCGGTTAAAGTTTGGAAAGGAAACAAACTTTGAACCGCCCAAAACAGCATCCGGAAGAAGACTGATTGAACAATATCCTGATTTATCAAGACTAAAGTCATCCGGAAGATATTGTCAAAAAGACAATGGGAAAAGTTTCAAAAATAACTTTTCCCTCCCCCTATTTGGTCAGAAATTCGAAGATCCTTTCCCTTATGAAAGACTAAAATGACAGCTAGCACTTTTTAGAAAAGGACAGAAGGACTGACATGGATAAGAGAAAAGGTAACAACCTTTTTCACCTAGACCAATAGGAATGGCGCGTGAAGATCACACATCCGAACTTCTGGCGTAAAAGTTGGTGAAATGCTAAAATCCAAGGAAAACGATCACTGACAACTTTTCAGCCCCAATCTCAAGAATTAAAATGGGTCAAAATCTAAGTCTAACGGATTGATCAACGACTACGGAAGTGCCACATATTATCTGATCAATGTTAAAGATTCAGTTTCGACAACCCACAATGGCTACATTTATGATGAAAGCCTATAAAAGGAAAGCTTCATAAGTTGAGAAGGTGCTGGTTATTTTGAGAAAGCATAAACAAGGGAATCTCCTATTGCAATCAGTTATATAATCCCTCTAAGAATCAAACATTTCCAAATCTATTTGTAAGGATTCCCAAGTAAGCTATAAACTTGAGGAACTCCAAAACCAAAATCTTTGAGAAAAATAAAGTGTAAAATCTCATACTTAGGTGAGTAGTGAGATTGGGATATAGCTTAAAGTTGGTGCTTAAGTGGGATCTCCCTATAGGACTCAGCTTAGGTTTGGGTAGAAATCTAAGTGGTATATCCTACTAAAGAAGAGAGGACTCAGTTAGGAGTTGGTGCTTCTAGTGGTATATCCTACATCCGGAAGGGGTTACCATCCGGAGATAAATTGTAAGGCTTGATTCCTGCCAGTTGGAAAGGAATTCACCAGTAAAAAAGCTCGGAGGAAGGAAACTCTGAGGACTGGGGTAGGCAGGGCCGAACCAGGATAAAACTCTATGTTTGATTTTCTTATTCTCTATTTATTTCCATTATAATTCATATTTGCATCATCCGGATCCATCAAACACACTACACTAAGACTTTTTAAAGTTTGTTAATTCCGTAAAAATGGGTCATTGACCCCCCTCTAACCTTATTTAGAGCCTTATGGGGACCAACAAGTGGTATCAGAGCAAGTGCTCAAACTAGAGATCTAAAAATCTTGAGCTAAAGGTCAATATTTTTATCCAAGAATCAAAATGAGTTTCCAAAACTCATAACTCCTTCCAGAGGGTATGTCTATTACCCGTCCTCCACTGTTCATCGAATGAACAGTACACATTCTAGAAGAACCGTATAAAGAACTTCATTCAAGCACAAAATATGATGGCATGGATGGCAATTAAAGATGGCCCATATGAAGTACTCTACTTATAAAGTAGAGGGTATAACTACCCGCAAACCCTTAAGTCTATGGGATGAGAATGATTATAAAAAATTGCATTAAAATGCAAATGCTATTAATATGCTTCACTGTGCTCTTAATGCAGCATAATTTAACAGGATATCCGGATGTGAGACTGCATTGGAGATTTGGCTGAAACTGGAAGTGACCTATGAAGGAACCAATAAGGTCAAAGAAGCCAAAATTGATCTACTCAAGCAAAAGGTTGAGACCTTCAAGATGGAGCGAGCCTAAAGAGTCAATCAACGACATGAACACTAGATATACCAATCTAGTGAAGGAGAAGAAGAGGATTGAAAAGGAAATCTCTGAAGTAGAGATGGTTAAGAAAGTGCTCCGGAGTCTCAGCAAGAAGTAGGATAATAAAAAGACTGCCATTGAGGAAGCTCATGACTTGAACTTTTACAGTTATGATAAATTCATTGGGAATCTCCTAACTCAAGAGTTATCCTTGGAAAGATATAGCCAACAAGAGAAAAATCTTGAAGAAAGAAAGAAAGCCATTGCACTAAAGGCAAAGTCCTTCGGATCAGTTTCCTCCGTAGAAGAAAAACAACTCACAGAATCTCAAAACAACAAGGAACAAATGGCCATGCTAGCCAGACAGTTTGATAGAATCCTAAAGAAGAAAGATATAAGGAATTCTAGAAGATATGACTCTAGAAGAATGAAGGAAAATTCTCCAGAAGAGAAAAGTCCAGGAAGAATTCAGAAGAAAAGAAGGATCCGGAGAAAGATGTTGCCTGCTTCGAATGTGGAGAGAAGGGACATTTCAGAACCAGATGCCCCAACCTAAAAAGAGAAAAGAAACACAAGAAGAAGGCAATGGTGACCACATGGAGCAATAGTGAGGAAAGCAGTAGATCATCTTCAACAGAAGAAGAAGAGACTGCTAACTGTGCATTCATGGCACTAAGAACAATTCTAAAGAAATCCATCTAAGCAAGACATTGTGCAAATTGAAGAATCAGAATCAGAATCAAAGACAACTAGTACTGAGGTAAACCTTCACTCTAATTCTATTTCTAACTCTGAACTTGCTAGAGCTTTAGGGATTGTGATCAAGAATGTGAGGAAGAATACAAAAGCTATCAAATCTCTATGAAGACAAGTGATAAAACTTGCTGAAGATGCTGAAGTATTGGCATAAGATGTCAATTTGATAAGAGCCATGAAGCACATTTAATGTAGTTGAAGAAAACTTCCTGAGAAATCAAGTATAGATCTTAAGTGCTAACTTGATGGGGTTAGATAGGGAGCTAACTCTGATGAAGAAAGCTTTCGGAAGGAAACCAGGCCCTTCACAATAAAGAAGGAATCCAAGGCAAGGAACACAAAGAAATCAAAAATATGTTGGCAAAAAGGATCCAGGACCCTCAAGTCAAAAAGAGAAAAAATCTTAGAGGCAACCTCAAGCTCAGAGATACACAGCTACTCCAAAAGAAAAAGCCAAAGTAGTCCATAATAGGCGACCTGCCAAGCAAAGAAAAAACCATGGAGCAGAGATTGCACCTCCAACCAGCTTTTGGATACATACCAGACAAATAAGCATACACGAAGCTGGATATATGGGAACCTATAAAAAGGGGATCTTGAAAAGATCCAGAAGAAGCAGGAGCAGAACAGACCTATCTCAAGGTGAAGGTTTTGAGGGAAAAACAATCATGTTACTAAATTATATAGATTAAAAAATGGTTATTATGATGTTTATCCTTAGCCTAAAATGGTTAATAACCCGAGAGGATCCAAATTTGATTGGGTACCTAAATCTACTTAATCTGTTTTGCAGGTATGACTTAGATCCACAGTAGATCAACACACATGGTACATTGATAGTGGATGCTCAAGGCATATGACTAGTGATGAGAAAACCTTCATCACTTTAACTCGGAAGAAAGGTGGAAAAGTAAGCTTTGGAGATAATTAAAAGGGACAGATCATTGGACATGGAACCATCAGATCTGAATTAAAAATAAACGATGTCTCATTAGTTGATAGAATGAAGTTCAACCTGCTAAGTGTTGCTCAACTCTGTGACAAAGGAAGGAAAGTCACCTTTGACTCCAGAGGTTGCTCAATCATTGATAGTAAGTCAAATCAACTCATTCTTTATACACCTAGAGTAAATAATGTTTATTCCATTAACATTAAAAATGAGAAAAAGAATACATGCTTGGTGTCTAAATAAGAAGAATCATGGCTATGGCACCGGAGGTTAGGACATGTAAGCATGAACCTCTTGTCCAAATTAGCCAAAAAGGAATTGGTTATGGGTTTGCCTAAGTTTGCTTTTGATAAGGAACATATATGCTCTACATGTCAATTAGGTAAATAGCATAGAAAAAGCTTCCCTTCCATCTCATATATACCTTCAAAGAGAATTCTTGAATTCTTGCATATTTATCTCTTTGGTCCAATCAAACCAATGAGTTTAGGTAGAAGAGAATACACCATGGTCATTGTGGATGATTATTCTCGCTATACCTGGGTTGCTTTGCTAGCTGGCAAAAATGAAGCCTTTGACCAATTCTCAAAAATATTCATTCGGATAGGAGTAGAACAGGGCATAAGCATTGCACACATCCGGAGTGATAATGGAGGAGAATTTAAGAATAGGCACTTTGCTAAATTCTGGGAATCCAAGGTCGTTGAACATAACTTCTTTGCCCCTTATACTCCTAAACAAAATGGAGTTGTTGAAAGGAAAAACAGAACCATTGTTGAGATGGTTAGAACAATGCTTAGTGAGATTAGTCTGCCTAAGTATTTCTGGGGTGAGGCCATAAATATAGCCTGTCATATTTTGAATAGAGCTCTCATTAAAAAAACCTTAGAAAAGACCCCATATGAAATCTGGAAGGGAAGGAAACCCAAAATTGGGTATTTCAAAGCATTTGGATGTAAATGCTACATCCTGAATGATAGAAAGCAATTAGGAAAATTTGATCCTAAGTCTGATGAAGTAATTTTCCTTGGCTACTTAACACATAGTAAGGCTTATAGAGTCTATACATATAGATTTCAATGAGACTAACCATACAGGAAGAAGAAGTTTAAATCAAAAAGATTTAACTCCGGAAGCTGAAAACACTGGAGAAAAAGAAGTGCATATCTCAGATTCCTTCCGGATCAAGAAGTATAAGGAAGAAGATGAAAGAATTTCTCTCAACTCTAATCACCATGAGATAAACTTTATGGATAATCAAGAAGAAATTGAAGCAGTTGAGGAACAAGCTCCAGACCAGCATGCAGATCTCTAAAGAAAAATTTGGACTCACAGAAATCATCTAGTAGAAGCCATTTTGGATGATGTCCAAAATCTATTTAGAACCAGAGGACAACATAACCGGATGATGAGCCATGTTGCTTTTGTCTCTCTGATTGAGCCAAAGAAATTTCAAGATGCTAAAGGAGATGAAAGCTGGATATTGGCAATGCAAGAAGAACTAGATCAGTTCACTAGAAATGATGTTTGGGATCTAGCGTCACCACTAAAAGGTTAGCCAATTATTGGCACCAAATGGGTACTCTGGAACAAGCTTGATGAATCCGGAGATGTGGTGAGAAATAAGGCAAAATTGGTTGCCTAAGGCTACAATCAACAGGAAGGCATAGACTTTGAAGAAACCTTTGCTTCTGTAGCAAGATTAGAGGCAATCCAGATTCTATGTGCTTTTGCCTCATTCATGGGGTTCACACTATTCCAAATGGATGTCAAAAGTGCATTTCTAAATGGAGTTATCTAGGAAGAAGTCTATGTCAAGCAACCTCCTGGATTTGAAGACTCAAAGCATCCGGATCATGTATACAAGCTAAAGAAAGCTCACTATGGATTGAAGTAAGTACCAAGAGCTTGGTATGAGAGACTCACTACATTTCTAATATCTAAGGGGTATATACGGGGTAGAGCAGATATAACTCTTTTCATCAAAAAGAAGAAGGATGATGTTATTCTAGTCCAAATTTATATTGATGACATCATTTTTTGAGCAACAGATGAAAAGATGTGTGAAGAATTTAGGACTCAAATGTAGAAGGAGTTTGAGATATCTATGATGGGAGAACTCAATTTCTTCCTTGGTTTACAAATCAAGCAGAGTCCGGATGGGATTTTCATCAATCAATCCAAGTACACCAAGGAGATTCTAAAGAAGTTTAAAATGGACAATAGCAAGTATATGTCTACTTCCATGGGATCAGATATAGTCCTATCAAAGGATTGTGAAGGACAAGAAGTAGATCAGAAGCTTTACATAGGAATGATTGGATCATTGTTATTGACAGCTAGCAAACCTGACATACAAAATACAGTTTGCTACTGTTTAAGATATCAATCCAATCCTAAAGATTCACATCTCAAAGTAGTGAAGAGAATCCTTAGATATCTTTTAGGAACCACTGAAGTTGGGTTATGGTATCCTAGTAATGGGAATTTCACACTCCAAGGCTTCACTTATGCAAATTATGGTAGAGATACTCTTGACTGGAAGAGTACATCCGAAGGCTGCCATTTTCTGAGAGATTTCTTGGTATCATAGTACAGCAAGAAGAAAACTTCAGTTGCCTAATCAATCACAGAAGCAGAATATATGGCAGCAGAAAGTTGTGTAGATCAACTCCTATAGATCAAGCAATAGTTAGAGGATTATAGAGTTCACTCTGGATGTGTTGATGTAATGTATAATAACAAAAGTGCCATTGATGTGTCAAAGAATCTAGTACTCCATAGCAAGATGAAGCATGTAAACATCAGGCATCACTTTATCCGGGATCATGTGGTGAAGAAGGATGTTGCATTGGTTTAGATTCCAACCAATGAGCAAAGAGCAGACATCTTTAAGCCATTAAGTAAAGATCAATTCAATAAGCTAAGGGAGTTAATTGGAATGTCTAATCCAATTTGAAGAAAAATCCGGAAGACAATCAGGGGTTAGTCTGGACTTTTATGAGCTAAATAGTCAAGAAGAAAGGAAAACGTAATGTTGACTGTGGATCCGGAGAAAGGCTGACAGCTCAACAGACAGTAAAGAAAAATGGCAAAAAAAGCGTAGAAAAAGTAACTATACACATTTTAAATTTTAAACTTTTATTGGGCATCACACGCCTGGCAAAAGCAATAGTTATTTTGGAAAATAAACTGTTCCAATTCTCCAGTTAAACGGCATTTACCTCTATAAGCAATTTTTACCTGCCACATTATCAATCCAGCCAAAGTTAATGGTGTTCAGATTATGATTATACCTTTACTTTGGAAATTCTATAAAAACTCCCAAAATCCTTCTCTTTCTTCACGCAAGTAATTTTCTACTGTTACTCTACAATTTTTTCTTCAGAAACTCTAAAACACTTTAAATCCTTTCAAATTCTTAAATGGCTTCAAATCAAATCACTCTTCCTTCTCTAAGATATATCTTTAATGAGTCTAATCTTAAAGATGCTGATTTCATCCCTCTCAAATTGAAAAACCCAAACTCCGTTGTACCATCAAACTATCTAGGGGATAACTTTCTGTTCAACACAGAACCGTAATCACAACTAATCAAGGACCAATGCCTTGATGATTTCCTCAAAACAACTATCTTATCCGAATTTTGTAAGAGAATTCTATAATAATCTGAGAGCTCACTCTTACTATGATGCTCTCAGAACCACAGTTCAATGAAAGGTGATTACTGTCACACCAGATTTCTTCATCAAGAACCTCAACATGAAAAAAGACAGAGTTTAACTAAGGAACGATGGGCACGAACTCCGGGTAATGTACTACCCAGCAAAATGGCTTCCTTCTCGCTACTTTGGAGATAAATTTTCCACTTACTGGCCATAAACACCAAGAATCCTTCAATATGTCTTGGCCAAACTAGTGCTCATCCGGAAAGGATCCATAACTACTGCTTCTTCCTTTCAACACTGTGTTCTTCAGTACTGGGTTGAAAGCAGGGTTGTCAACATATCTGTATTGATCATCCACTTCCTCAGGCAGCACAGAAATTCCCATGGCGCTCTAATCATTAGAATCCTTCTTGCCAATGGAATATATTTATCTGGAGCTTAATCAATTCAAAGAAAGGAGATCCTTGAAAAGAACTTCAAGAAACTCAGTTTTGGAGAAACTTAGGATGAAGAAAAGGCTATAAGACTAAGAAAAGACAAGAAAGAAAAGAAAAGGGTCAGGAAGGCAGGAACTGATATTGCTCCAGAGGCCAAGAGAGCCAGAACCACTAAGCCCAAGGCCCAAAGAAAGATCAAATTAAAACCAGTTATGGAGGATAATGATGAGGATAAAATTCCTCTCTCACAATTGATGAAAAGCACATTAGAACAGCCTAAGAAGCCAAGAGGAAGGCTGATAAAAGATGCTGATAAAAGAAAAAGGCCTGTTTGTGACCAGAAAGAGGAAATAGAGGAAGAAGAGCTTATTCCTAAGAAAAGGTAACTCTAAAAGAGGGGATTGACATTCAGTGAGGCTTTAAAGGCAAAAAGGGCTAAGCTTCCCATTAAAAAGCCCGCTGCCGAAATAACCATTAGAGAACCAACTCCCAAACAGCCACACCAGTTGACTTAAGTAAGAGAAAGGAATTGGTGGTGTTCACTGAAAAGCTAGTTCTTTAGGATAATATATTTTCGGAGGACCCTTAATTTGCTGAGATGATGTCTGTTGTCTAGGATAATCAAAAGATAAACAACCTAACCAAGAAAGGACCAAAAGGCTCATCCAGAGCAGCAACCATAGATAATCCACTAGTACTAATTGCTTCAAATGATCTGGCACTGCTCAAGGAGGCCAAGTATCCGGATGAGGACTTATTTTCCTTCCAAGCAAGATCAGGGCCTCTTTCGGAGAACTTATTGAGTGTAGAACCTGAAGTACTGGAGATTGAAAGTCTTGAAAAGGCAACTAGAGGGGATGGTGAGGAAAATTTCACCATTCTAGGAAATGAGATGATCATAGTTGCAAGTCCTATATAGGCAATAAGAGGGGAGACTAATGACAGTTCCAGTCTTTTGGATGATGGGATTGTGGAGCAGAATAAAGCAGAATAAGCAGATACTCAACATGTTAATCAGGTAATCATTCTCCAATCTATCTCTGCTGATAATGAAATTCCTGCTGGTGATGCCATTGAAACAGAGGAAAACTTAGGTATAGATACCTAAACTGCATCTAAGGAGAACTAATCCATCCTGAAACACCATGTTTCAAAGGAGGGAACTAGTCTGAGATCCAAAGAGCACACTTCTAAAGTGGACTCTAAGGACGAGGCTAGTCCTTAGGAAATGCTGGAAGAGGACAAGGAAGAATAAATAGATAAGGAAGAGTCTAATAAAGAAGAAAGCAGTCAGGAGAAGGATGAGGAATCTAGCGTTGAAAGTTCCAGAAGTAGTTCTGGATTAGAGGAAACATCCTCCTCTGAAGAAACCCCCAAACAGCTAACTCCAAACCATAATCCTATAAGAGCTAACAAGCTGACCACTACTCTTAAAATGATCTAAGAAGTTACGGTAGAGAGGCATGATGAAAGCCATGTGAAGAGGACCCTTCAAATCATCTTCCCTCAGCTTAAATCCTTGGAGAGTATCATAAATGACAAATCACTTGCTCCGGATTTGAACGCTAAGTTAGGAGAAATCAAGGGCATAGTCCAGAATATTGAGCAAAGAATTCAAGGATATCCCTCAGCAGATCAAATTTCAGAAGCTTCATTATCCAAGATCATTCCGGTGCTCAATCAAATCAATACCAACATTGTAGGAGAAAATTGCTCCGCAGATCAAGCTAACACCGGAGCAAATTATAATTATGCAACTTTAATGGATAAAACCACCTCTTCCTTTACCGAAATTACCATTGAGCTTAAAGAGTATCTTGATAGCAAGTTTGAAACTTGGAAAAATTCATTCCATAAGCAGTTGCAGAAAGTGGAAAGGGAATTACATCTGGGATTACAGAATTAAATGAAGAATATCAAGCTACCCAAGAGATGATAACTAATTTTCTGGATGAAGGCCTCAAGAAATTATTGAAGAAGCGAATGGATGATTTCAATGATGAAGTTAGTAGTCATGTCTCTAGAACAGAGAGGATTATTAACAACTTAAACGAACCATTTCATAAGGATTTGACAACTCTTAATGCAAGTGTTCATAACATCCGGAGAGACATTATTACTGAGATTGAATCCCTAGAGTCAGGTATAGCTAATCTATCCATCTCCTCCTCTGGATCTTCATCCTCCACTCCGAACAGCATTCTATACTAGTGGTCAATGATCTAGTCAAGCATATAGGTGACACTGTTTTCTTTGGCTATAAGTGCAGTCTGACTCTCCTCAAGTCTATGTTTTCATATTTTGTCAAGGATGACCAAGCACATGCCTCGAAGATGATTCCAAACATGACCAGATCCTATAAAAAGCTCTGGAATTCACTTAGGCCAGTGCATCTTCTTCCGGCAACGGTTGAGACTATCATTGAAAAGCACTTACAAGGTAATGTAGACTATTTAGTTTACTTAGAAGCTTGGCAAAAGAGCTGGGATAGCAGAACTTTCATGGTCATTGACCCCTAGGTTGATGAAAACCAAAAGGGGGAGAAGAGCACAGAAGAGAGGAAACAAGTAGAATCATCAAGTAGAGGCAATAAATGAAGAGATAAGCCCTCAGAATAGCTATTTTTCAAAATGTAAAAATCTGTAATAGCTAGTTCTGTTTTCACTTATATATTTCTGTAATTGTAATTCTAGAACTTCATGAGGTTAACCATTGTTAACAAAAGAAGTATATATAGTGAAAAATTATACTCAAAAGTGCTTATAAGTACAATCTGTAATTGTACTTCAAAAACTTAGAAGCTAGAATTCAAAAATGTTGGGGGAGCTAGGATGCTTAAATTATGGGGGAGTAAAACTTGTAAATGACTAAGTATCAAGAATCATACTTGGCTCATAAAACCCCTTTTCCATGTGCTTAGTTTTTGTTTCCATCAAATGGGGGATATTGTTGGGAAACAATGATCCGATAGAATTAAAATCCAAAACAATCCGGATCAAGTTTGAAGAAAACAAAAACTAGAAACAAAATAGTAAGGAACACTTCTTGTAATCTCCTTAATTTAAAATGGAAGCATCTTGTCCAAAACAATTTATCAGGACATTCATTGAAGCCTACAAGTACCTTAGCACATAATGGAAGCATTCAGTTAAAGTTTGGAAAAGAAATAAACTTTAAACTGCCCAAAACAGCATCTAGAAAAAGATTGATTGAATAGCATCCGGATTTATCAAGACTAAAGTCATCCGGCAGATACTGTCAAAAAGACAATTAGAAAAGTTTCAAAGAAAACTTTTCCCTTCCACCTATTTGGTCAGAAAGTCAAAGATCCTTTCCCCTTGTGAAAGACAAAAATGACAGCTAGCACTTTTTAGAAAAGGACAGAAGGACTGACATGGGAAAGAGAAAGGGTAACAACCTTTTTCACCAAGACCAATAGGAATGTCGCGTAAAGATCACACATCCGAAATTCTGGCATAAAAGTTGGTGAAACACTAAAATCCAAGGAAAATGATCACTGATGACTTTTCAGCCCCAATCCCAAGAATTCAAATGGGTCAAAATCTGAGTCTAATGGATTGATCAATGGCTCCGGAAGCTCCACATATTACCTTATCATTAAAATCAGTTTTAACAACCCACAATGACTACATTTATGATGCAAGCCTGTAAAAGGAAAGCTTCACAAGTTGAGAAGGTGCTGGTTATTTTGAGAAAGCATAAATAAGGGAATCTGCTATTGAAATCAGTTACATAATCCCTCCAAGAATCAAACATTTCTAAATTTGTTTTTAAGGATTCCCAAGTAAGTTATAAACTTGAGGAACTCCAAAACCAAAATCTTTGAGAAGAACAAAGTGTAAAATCTCATACTTGGGTGAGTAGTGAGATTGGGATATAGCTTAAAGTTGGTTCTTTAAGTGGGATCTCCCTGTAGGACTCAGCTTAGGTTTAGGTAGAAATCTAAATCTAAGTGGTATATCCTGCTAAAGACGAGAGGACTCAGCTAGGAGTTGATGCTTCTAGTGGCATATCCTACATCCGGAAGGGGTTACCATCTAGAGACAAATTGTAAGGCTTGATTCCTGCCAGTTGTAAAGGAATTCACTAGTGGAAAAGCTAAGAGGAAGGAAACTCCGGGGACTGGAGTAGGCGGGGGCCAAACCAGGATAAAACTCTTTGTTTGATTTTCTTACTCTTTATTTATTTGCATTATAATTCATATTTGCATCATCCATATCTATCATATCTGGTACACAATCAAACATGCTACTCTAAGACTTTTTAAAGTTTGTTAATTCCGTAAAAAAGGGTCATTCGCCCCCCTTTGACCTTATTTTGACCCTCACAGGGACCAACACTTGTCAACCTCGCTAAAATAATTTCCAATAAAGAAATATCGGAGGTGGATTGCGTCATATTAATTCTGATTGATTTGATGAATATAATTATTGGTTAGAATATAGTATGGAAGAGGAAGTAGCATTTTGCCTTTGTTGCTATTTGTTAAAAAACGAAATAAAAAACCATGGTAGTCCTGACTCTTTTACAGGTGAAGGATTTAGATCATGGAATAAGAAATCACATCTTGATGTTCATGATAGTTCAAGTGCACATACGATGATCGTTCAAAAATGTCAAAATTTGATGAATCAATCTCAATCTATTCAATTTGCATATGATAAGCATGCAGATTTTGTTAGAAACTTGTTAGTAGCAGTATTGAATAAAATAAACAATATTATATTTCATTAAGAATAAGTACATATTACAATATGATTCTCAGTAACATTTATAATATAATAATACTTAAACCTTTATCGAAGAAGAAGCTTATTGCGGAGGCCTGAAACTCAGTTTCCTTAAGACAATTATTCGTCCGCTACTGGTGAATGCTTCTCCCAGGATACAACCGCAATCGTTAGTCAAACTCGAACCGTGTGAAGAGCAATTCACAAGAACCTAAAACTAAGTAGCTTTCTTGTAAAAAGAATGACAACTTTGAGAGATATTTTTAGTATGAAAACAGAAAATAAATCACAAAGTAAACAAGCAAAAATACGAGCTGGATTTTTCTAGAGTAAAAGAGAGAAGAACAAGTGTTAGTAGAAGGCATGCAAGAGTAGGGTATTTATAGGGTATATGACATTAATATGACTTAATGAGGTTTAAAAGACATTAACTTTTGTAACCACCAATTTATGGTGAATGTTATGAAAATATTATTGATTAAGGAATTTATTACCCATTAATCCATAGTAAAATCTGGTGAAAAAAAAATATGATGAGGCAATATTTTTTCAATATCGAATCACCGATTTAGCGCGTCTAAATTCGACAAATGTTCAAACTTTAAACTACAATTTCTCATTCACCGTTAATCCATTTTAGGCATATAATATATCGTTGGAAAGCTCTCAAAGCGTAGAATACAATGACATATTTCATGTTATTCAAATCATAGTTTTTCAATATTGTAATTTAGCCTAAAGTAGATAATGCACAACATTATCTAATATGTCATATTTCCAACAGATTTATCAAGGAGTGAGTATAGAATTTGGCTAAATGCATCTATCGATTGCATACAATTTCTTTTGAGACGGATTGCCTTTTCGTTGTCATGATGAATGTGAGAATTCAATTAATAAGGGAAATTTTCTTGAACTTCTACATTTTCATGCAGAACACAATGATAAAGTGGGTACTGTTGTATTATCAAATGATCTAGGAAATGACAAAATGATTGCTCCTTCAATCCAAAAGGACATCGTGCATGCAGCTACAAAAAAAACTATCAAAGATATAATTGATGATATCAATGATGATTTTTTTGGGATAATAGTTGACGAATCACGAGATGTGTCATATAAGGAGCAAATGGCTTTGATTTTTTGTTATGTAGATAAAAGATTAAAAGAGGATCAATCATGGAAAGATTTCTTGGTCTTGCTCATGTTTCAGATACTTCAGCTATATCACTTAAAAGTTCTATTTGTTCTATGCTTTCTGAATATAATCTAACCTTATCTAGAGTTCGAGGGCAAGGTTACGATGGTGCTTGTAATATGAGAGATGAATTCAATGGCTTGAAAACTTTGATTATGAGAGAAATAAGTTTGCTTATTATGTTCATTGTTTTGCTCAGCAAGTGCAATTGGCACTTGTATTTGTTACGAAGAAGCATGTTATCATATGTGATTTTTTTTATGTAGTTAATCGTTTATTGAATGTGATTGGATCTTCGTGTAAGACGAGATAAGCTAAGAGAGCAACAAAGAACCAAGGTAATTGAGTCATTAAGTAATGTTGAATTACAGACAGGTCGCGGCTTGAACCAAGAATTGAGTATCAAAAGGCCGGGTGATACTCGTTTGGGATCTCATTATGCTTCAGTCTTGAATATAATGGCTATGTTTTCTTCAATTATAGATGTACTTGAAGATATTGAAAGTGATGGGATTTATCAAGATCAAAGAGCAGAAGCACATCATCTCTTATTGCATATTAAGTCATTTAATTTCATTTTTGGCACACATTTAATGGTGGAAATTTTGGGGATTACTAATGAATTAAATTTAGCTTTGGAGAAAAAAGATCAAGAGATTGTAAATGATATGTCACTTGTTAAAAGTGGTAAGGAGAGATTGCAAAACATGAGAGATGAAGGATGGGAAATCTTAATGAAAAGTGTCTCATTATTTTGTAATAACTTGGAGGTTCAAGTTCCAAGCATGGAAGATGCATATGTTAGACGAGTTCGTAGCAAAGCATCTCAGGTGAGCAATCTACATCACTACCAAGTTCATTTATTTTAGGCCGAAAGCTCTCTAATACCCCCAACTTGCGCACTTTTGCCTTAGAAATACCTAAACTTTGAAGTGGACCTCCGTGCTACCTATTTTCACTGGCCCAGTCGCAGCCCGAAGAGTGTATTACACTCGCTGCCAAATTTCAAAAAAGCCTTGACAAAACTTCTTTTAAGTCCCTATAATTTTAATTCAACCAAAAATACCAAAAATTTGGAAATATCCAGAAAATAAAGAATTTCATAGGAAAATAAAAATTTGAAAAATTTGTGGAAAATCAAGAGAATGAAGAAAATAAATTTGGTGCAAGAATTGTTCAGAAAATGTTTCTAGAAGGGCCCGAAAATGTAAAAATACGTTTCGGGGCTCGATTTCATAAAAAATCAAAAAATACCAAAAAAACTATGAAATATTCGGAAAATAAAGAAAATAAATTTGGTGCAAGATTTTTTCAAAAAATGTTTTCGGAAGGGCACGAAAATGTGAAAATACGTTTCGGGGCCAGTTTCATAAAAAAATTGAAAAATCCCAAAAAAATTATGAATATAGAAAATAAATTTGGCGCAAGAATTTTTCAGAAAATGTTTCCGGAAGGGCCTAAAAATGTGAAAATACGTTTTGGGGCCCGATTTTATAAAAAATCGAAAAACCCCAAAAAATTATGAAATATTCGAAAAATAAAGAAAATAAATTTGGTGCAAGAATTTTTCAAAAATTATTTTTGAAAGGGCCCGAAAATGTGAAAATACGTTTCGGGGCCTGGTTTTGTAAGTAATCGAAAAATCCCGAAAAATTATGAAATATAATTCGAAAAATAAAGAAAATAAATTTGTTGCAAGAATTTTTCAGAAAAATTTTATGGAAGGGCTTGGAAATGTGAAAATATGTTTCGGGGCCCGATTTCGTAAAAAATTGAAAACTCCAAAAATTAATGATGAAATATCCGGAAAAGAAAGAAAATAAATTTGGTGCGAGATTTTTTCAAAAAATGTGAGCTTTCCAAATACACCCTAAAGGAGGAAGAGGGTCATTTTATAATTAGAAAAGTATTTAGAGATTTTTAATATTTTTTTATTAATTATTGAATATATATAAATTTTTTAACCCATTTTTTAGGTCAACACGCGCCCCCTTGGTCAAAGGTAGCACGGAGGTCCACTTTTAATAAGTTCAGGTATCACGGAGATCCACTTTTGACAAGTTCAGGTACCTCGGAGTCCCACTTCAAAGTTTGGATATGTCTAAGGCAAACGTGCGCAAGTTAGGGGTATTAGAGAGCATTCGGCCTTTATTTTATGTTGTCATTGATATGTAACTTAAAGAGCTTAATGGTCGATTTAATGAAGTAAATACATAATTACTTCTTTGTATTACTTGCTTGAGTCCTCAAAATTGTTTTGTTGCATTTGACAAGGAAAAGTTGCTAAAGATGGCTGAACTTTATCCATATGAATTCTCTTTCACTGACCTTATAGTTCTAAATAATCAACTTGATAATTACATTACTAATGTTCGAGGTGATGAAAAGTTTCTTGATTTGAAAGGAATAAGTGAGCTCTCTAAAAGGATGGTGGAAACAAAAAAACATAACATTTTTCCATTGGTGTATTTGCTAATAAAAATGGCTTTGATTCCACTGGTAGCTACTGCGACTGTGGAGAGAGCATTTTCTGCAATGAAATTGATAAAAAAAACGATTTGAGAAATAAAATGTGTGATTAGTGGTTGAATGATAGTTTAGTAACATATATTGAGAAAGATGTTTTTGATATCATTAGTAATGACCAAATTATATTTTATTTTCAGAATATGAAAACTTGTAGAGGAAAGATATGAATGAATTTCTTGTTTGATTGTTATCGAAATAGATATTTATTTAAAGCTGGTTAATATTTAAATTTTTATTTGTACCTTTATGCTTGGATCCCGCAAAAAAATAAATTCTGGATCCGCCACTAACAATCAACCGCCGTCCATGCGTTCCAAGTGCGTGTGACAGTTTCATGGTTGCTGGAGAAGAGAACAAGATTAGGGTTCATAGGCACAAAGAGATGAAAGGAAAAAGAGGTTGCTCTAGAGAAATGGTAAAATACGCAGATGGAAAGAGAGATTCGAAAAACTTAGGTCATCTAGGCATTAGTTTATAGGAAAAATTGCGTTTAGGTTATGGGCTTAGTTTTGGGCCTTCTACAAACATAAGTTACTAAGCCAAACCACTTTAGGCCAATAAATTGGAAATATTTACAAATTTTAATATTACCCAATTTAAATTTAGAGCTATTGTTACTTTCTTAATATTAATTTCTGAGCTCACTTAATATATTTATTTGAAAAAAGGGCGTTTACTTATTATTTATGAAAAATAGCTGTCCTGTTAAAGATAAGTTTGACTCTAGGGAGAAAAAGTGTAAGACCCTAACATATGCAAGCAGAGTAAAATTTTGTCCACAAGATCCCTGAACACATAATTTGCAATTTGAACCATTTTTATCTGTAATAAATATAGTTGAAACGACTCAGTTTTCTGTAAACCATATTCCATGTCATTGGCACATGTAATCTGCATTGTTTGACAAAGTCCGTTACACTATTCACGTGCCGCTTACAAGTTACATGGCACTTCAATTTAGAGGTCATAAATGTCTCATGCCAGGCAATATGTGGGTTCTCTTACAGGAGCCGGGTATTTGAAGTGCTTTGTTCCTAATAGGTGACATTTATCTCCATTTATAGTTAGTGGGACATATGTCATCTATTGGGAGCCGAGTAATCCAGATACCCGGCTCCTAAACGCGCTTCACAATGTGACACAGTGCAACGTCGACAACATGTGCCCGGTGTAATTAAATCTATGGGAGAACTTTGTGTCAATAAGCTGAACAGTTCTTACAAAAACATAAGCTGTGTCAACGCTTGTTGCTGCTAACAAGGGACCAAATTGTACATTGTCACGAAACTGAGAATTTAAATTATCAACTTGTTGTCATTCTATCAAATGAAACAGAATGAAATCTTGATATAAGAGACGAAAACTTTCAATTGGAAATAAAAGAAAGTAATGAGAAGTTTGATTAATTTCAGCAAGTCACAAAGTACACAGAAAACTGTCACAATCTCTAATAACTAACTTAACATAAATATATAAAAGACTTTCAATTTTCCAAAGGAGTACTGAATTTGTAACAGTAAATAGAACAGAGAATTGATAATATATCAAGCAAGTAAATTGAAACATACAAATTTCAACATGCATGCTTAATTAATCTAAACAATAGGCAAGTCATTATTCATCTTAATTGACAGCAGAATCTCGATAATCTTAGCTCCATTCTGCTGGATCATTATTATCACATAGATTACGGAATAAAATCTTATCACACATATTGAGCTAATTTATAAATGACGATCATGGTTTGATGGTATTAGCAGCAATAAGCTTGTTAATAGTCTCAACATCAGTTTTAAACCCCTCGGCAAGAATTTCAGGAGCAATCCCACTTCCAAATACGGAAACAGGCATAGAAGAAGCCCCAGCATTGGCACTACCGAACATGCCAAGAGCATAAGCAGGCGAGTCACTCTTTGTATTAACCTGAAAATGAACAAGCCCTTTCGGAAATATAAACATGTCAGGAACTTGAAGAGTCTGCGTAAAAAGCTTGTTTGTTGTGTCTACAAATCCTACTTCAAGTTCTCCTTGGATTACTATTAAAAGCTCGGCAGATCTAGGATGAACATGGGGCGGATTTATTCCTGAAGGAGGATAGATAAGTGCAGCAACCGATACCGATTGACCTTCTAGGGCGGGGAATTCTTTCATTGAGGCTTTTGTTATGATTGCGTTAGAGCCTGTAATGTTAACGTTTATGAGTTGTCTAAATCCTGTGTATGTGAAAAAATCTCCGGTTATGTTGGTAGGATCCAATCCTAGAGGTAGTGAGAAATCCTTGAGGATATCAGGATCTCCAGCATTGGCTATAATTGTGTTGGATAATGCAAATATTATGCCAATGGCAATTGAGCTGAAAATTTTTCCCATTTTATGGATTAGTAATGGAATTAAATGTTGAAATTGTGAGTTGAAGTATTAAACTTATTTTGTAGCTATATATAGAAAGTAATTGCAGTTATTTTCTATCCCTTTTGTCATTAATCCTAATGTATTGGGATAAATGAATAATTAATAAATGTATGAGTTGGCGATCGATGCTACATAGGCGTATGTTGTTTTTTTGTAGGATTAATTACTTTATTTTTGTGTGTTGTAAGTGAAATTAATATATTAATTATGGAGTTAAGTAGCACTCAGATAGGGTCAGAACTTGGAATAAGAAACAAACTAAAACCTTCATTAACATCATCTTAACTGGCAAGAATCTGAAGTGTTAATGCCAAGAAATTCTTAATAACATTCCACTTTCATACAATTTCCAGTAAGTTGAGAATATTCTTAAAAATGCATTTTTTTCATCATTTTAACAAATTACATAATTAATCACACATCCATTTCAATTATATGGCTCCTGCTCAGCTTGGTTTATCGCTATATATATATATATATATATATATATATATATATATATATATATATATATATATATATATATATATATATATATATATATATGAAACAGTTATTTTATTTAAGATACTTCATTATGGCTCGTTTTTTCCTTCAATTCAGTAACATTAAGTTAAATTCAGTTCCAAAGAGATATAAATTCACTTTGAATTATACATGTTCGTCCGGCACGTTGAGCTGGGGCGGATTCGGGTCAGGCCTTATCTGACTTTTGACTAAAAACATCAATTCAAGCTCGGTCAAACCCACATTTTAAAGTTTGGGCTCGGACTGGTTCTAGTCGGGCTTACGATGTCATTCCTAAGCCCAATCTGCAACCCATCTATATTATTTTATTCAGATTTTTTGGTGGAGTAAATAGAGACAAAAAAAAAAGACTTATTGCATTTAAGCTTAAAAGTCCAATATATTAAAATCTAAAATCCAAAATAATAATCAAATATAATATATAAATATATAGTAAAAAATTATTATTCACCGGGGCGAGCTTGTGTATTAAAATTAAAACAAGCCCGATCCATAAAAAAATTGGACATAAGCATGCTCGGGGCAAGACTTTGTGAAAAATGAGTGTCGAAGTCAGCCCATTTAAACGAGGTCGGTCTAGGCAGAACCGATACCTAGCTCACGGTGAACATGTCTACTTTGAATTCAATTCAATTCAAATAGTTTCGATTGGAAAATACACATGCATTTAATGTTTTGTTATCTTTAATATTGGTGATAGTCTATTTTCTCTCAATAGTCCAATAATAAGAGATAACATAGTTACAAAATCAGGTATTAATGATGAATTCAGCTTGAAGTTTGCTATATCATGATTTTTTTAGTTTATCCTTTATGATATATTAAATAAAAATATTTATAATATATGGTTAATTACAATAATGATGATGTCATTGATTATTAAAAAACATGGGTTCTTTGCCACCGTACATCGAAAATTAATAAGTTTAAAGAGATGCATATTAATAGAGTATATTAGATTTTAACAGAAGTTCTAATTGACTCTGTATTATATCTATGAGAAAAATGTTTTGGGATTTGGGAAACAAAAATATCTTTTTTTTTGTTTCCTAAGATCAAATAGTGCCATTATCTGAGGAACTACAGAATAAACTGAAATGTTAATACAAACTGAAATGAAATTGATTTAAAAATTATTTGAATATTAATACAAACATTCTAACAGTTTTTACTTTTTACTTAGAAAAGAACATTCATAATCTCGGCCTGGAAATTAGCATACAAATGCTTTATGTTGAAAAACATATAGACAATAAGCATAACAAACAACTCCAGTTATGTAATGTTTCTCACTCCTTGTTTGCTTGTATTAATTTGGAAATAGTATCCTCATCCACATTGAAACCCTTAGCGAGTATTTCAGGACTTATTCCAGAGCCAAATATCGTACTTGGCAACGACACAGTTCCAGCGTTGGCACTTCCAAAGACACCAAGTGCAATGGCAGGCGAATCTGGCTTTATATTAACTTGAAAACGCACAAGTCCTTTAGGGAAAATGAACATGTCAAAAGGCTGAAGCGTTTGTTTAAAAAGCTTATTTGTCGTGTCAACAAACCCAACTTCTAAATTTCCAAGGAGTAAAATAAGAAGTTCGGCCGCTCTAGGATGAATGTGAGGCAAGTTTATTCCTGAAGGAGGATATATAACTGAGGAAACCGAAACTCCTTGTCCTTCTAGGGCGGGAAATTCTTTGAGCGTTACTTTCGTAACCAGGGCTGTCGTTTTTCCTGTCAGATTAGCTTTTCTGAGGGGTCTGAATCCTGTGTATGTAAAATATTGTCTGGTTATGTTGTCAGGATTAAGGCTTGGTGGTACAAGGAAATCTTTGAGGATGTTAGGGTCACTTGCATTGGCCAAAATGGCATTTCCTATTGCTAGGATTAATAAAATTGGTGAACCAAAAATTTTCATAATTTTTTTATAAAATAGTTAATTTGATGATTCAAATTAACTAGGGAATCGAGGGGTTGAATTGGTGTAGGTGTATTTGTACTGAGTTGCAATTTTAGAGAATTATTATATATGTTTTGGAGTGTCATTAATCGATAAAAACTTGGAAGCATAGTGTTGGATTGGTACAGGCAGTCAGGCGATTGTTTTGAGAGTATTTTTTTTTAATATTTTCAAGAATCTTCATCGATATAGTTTTATTTGTGGCTTAGTCACAGTTATGGCTGCTCACCCCTTCTAATAAGTGTATTTAGTATAATTTGAACCTTGATCTCCTCCAATTTACTCAGCATGCTTAGCCAACTGAGCTACACCTTATTAGTTAAGAGTATATTTTTTTGGACGTATATATATTTCTAGTTATGTGTTTAAGGATGGTGCTTAAAGCTAAAATATTTATTAGCTGTTAACAGTGCGGATGAGCTATTTGGTGCATTTATATATTAATTAGAACTAACCTCTTTTTTTTCCGTCTTGTGTGATATTTGGATATTTTGGCCTTGGAAAGAGTAATCAAAAAAGTTTTATAGATTATGGTATTTAAATTTTTTAAAGTTAAAATTTTTTAAAGTTGTATATTTCAGTCAATTTCAATTATTTATTGAATTTTAATAGTCTAAATTTTATTATACTGTGAACCTTATAAACTATTAAAACTTAACATATAACTAAAATTGACTGAAATATATAATTTTAAAGAATTTTAGCTTATGAGTATTGGTTATTGGATACGCAAGCCTTTGACCCTTTGTCAATGTGAATAATGTCAACAACGAGCTCAAAGTTTGACGGATAGAAAAGGTATTATTTACTTAACACATACGGTAAAAAATGTTACCACTTAGCACCAAACAACGTTAAGAGTAGTTCTATGTGGTAAATGTGGTCTTCTTCATTACATTAAGGCATTGTTTTTTTTAATTTATAAGTAATAATATTAAATTAAATTAAATTTATTTCAGTATAAATTTATATGTATATAGTACTGAATTGAATTAAATTAAATTAAACTGAACTGAATATAAATTAAAAAGAATAGGACCTAAATATTAAACCAGTGATTTGCACATCGGAGGATAGCTAAAACCCTTGTGAACTATACGTCAACTTCTGGATTGGATCTAGGGGATATGTAGAAAAATAGAGAAGAAAACATACCTTGGATGTAAGGGCAGGTCTAATGGTACTCTATATTTAGAATAAATGTTGTATTTAGAGTAGGGTCAATCCTACTCTAAATCTTTACTCCGAATACAGAGTAAGGTATGGATTATTTCAAATTTAAAATAGCCCCAACTCTATATTTAGAATTGAATATTTTAATATTATTTTAATTTTATTAATTAATTATTTCAAATATAATTTAATTATTTATTAATTTGTATATGTTTTTTATAATTATTAATTTCATTTATATATTTATTATACTATAATAATAATCTTTTTATTTAAATATAAATTATGATTATATAAATTAAATTTAAAATATGAATTGACTATATAATATAAAATAAACACGAATTAAAATTTGTAAAAATAAATTTAATTATTTCAATATTATTTTAATTTTATTAATTAATTATTTCAAATATAATTTTATTATTTATTAATTTGTATATATTTTTTATAATTATTAATTCCATTTATATATTTATTATATTATAATAATAATCTTTTTATTTAAATATAAATTAGGATTATATAAATTAAATTTAAATTATAAATTTACTATATAATATAAAATAAACACGAATTAAAATTTGTAAAAATAAATTTAAATATTTCAAAATTATAACATTAAAAAATAAAAAAATACAAACATTATTTCAAATTCATATTTATAATTTAACATGAAAAATATTTTAATTTAAATATTTTTGTTTTATAAGAATACGGATATAATATTTATCAAAAAAAATATGGATGTAATATTTTAAAAGATAATAACAATAAAATATTATTTTATGAAATAATTTTTTTTTTAAAATAGAAGAATGGAGTAATTGATTGAAGTGGATTTTTTTGTAGCTTTGAAATGGAGTTTAAATTAGATGATATAGATTAATGGGTTGGATATAGCCAAAGAAAGGGTCTTATTTTTAGGCATATAAGATTGCACAGTGGGCTTCATATGAGCTTCATGTGGCCTAATGGGTATGGGCCTACTATATAGGTGTTACCGCTAAGGAGCAACGACTTGTACTTATTAAGGCTTTAAATGAGTCAAGCCGAGTTATGGAATATTCGTATTCAGCTCATTTAATTTTTAATCGAACACGAGTCGAGCCGTGCTAGAATCAAGCTCAAAATCATGTTCGTGTTCGATTCGTTTACGAGCTCGTTTGTTCACGAGCAGTTTACAAACAACTCATTTATTTTGTTCGTGAACAATTTATAAATTTGTTGATGAACAAACTCGTTTATTTTTTTCACAAACAAAATTAATAACAAAATATGAAAAAGTAAGTTTTCAATATCATAATATCTCAATAAAAAAATAAGAAATTAATAAATAATATCCTTAAATAAAATACAAAATATCTAAAATATTCTCAATTCAACAAAACAAGAACAAAAATAAGAGAGTTTGATGTTTGGGAGATATCAGATACGTCTGTGGAGACTGAAGGTTGTAATACAAAATAGGGATACATCTAACCCTAGTTTAAGTATTTATACCATAAATTATTTCATCGAGAATAAAATGGGTCAGCAAGTATTGTTAATATGGGCCATAAATTAAATTATGGATTATACGTATATATCACAGATACAAAATATGTTACTAAATATTTTTTAAAAGATATTTTATTATAGTTTTATAAATATTTTATTATTTGTAGTTAGTTCACGAGCTCTAATTGAACATGTTTATGAACTTGTTCACGAGTCTCTAATAGAGTTTATTTGCGAGTACTTTATATATGTGCTAACACTATAGTTTTTTCTTAAAAAATGGGAAGAGAAATTCGTATAGAAGGTAAAGTAAGAAATTGAAAAAGTGTAGAGCTTACAAATTTATTCAACTACACTCAAATGAGTTTTCTAAAACAGTAAAAGATTAATTTTTCATTCAGTTTTTGGCATTAATATATACTACTGAAAACATATAATGTAGTAGTGTACCATAACATAATTCACATAATACTACTAATTACCAACCATATATCCTAAACTTCATATAAAAAAAGACTCATTTTATTTGTTTTAAAATTATGGATTTTGCTTTTTTTGTTTTTAGCAGTGCGTGATTCTGAATGGATCCCAACTGTGTGCGACACCTTTAAGTCATGTCCACATCCAGACTAATTCTCAATCGTCAATTTACGGGTGTCTCGAAAGTTAGGATGGTTGGCCCTAAAATTTAAGGTTGCTCCATGCACATCCCACGATTCGATCCCTGATGAATTAAGGATGGACTAGTCCCTACCACTAAACATACCAGTAAAAATTATGGATTTTAGGCCCTGTTCTTTTCAACTTATTTTCTGTTCAGTTCAGTACCACTCAATTCTGTTCAGTTTCAGTATTCAATTTCATTATCCAGCATTCAGCATTTAGCATTCAGTATTAATAATTCAATATTAAATTTCAGTTTATACATTATATCAATATTATTAATGTATATTATTATTCATAAATATTAAAAAGTAATGAATATTAATGATAATATCATTTCAATTTTAATTTTAGTTCATTTCTATTTATATATTATATAAATATTATTAATTAATATCAGTAATCACAAATAATAATAAAAAAATTAATAATAATATTTTTAAAATTATTAATTATTATTTCTATCAGAAATAATTTTATAAAAAAATAAATAAATAAAAGTAATAATATTTTATAAATATTAATAATAATTAAAATAATAATAATTATAATAAACAATAATAATAATTTATAATAATATATTTAATTATTATTATATATAATAATTAATAAATTTTATTAAAATATTATTAATTATTATATATTTTAATATTTTTAAAATATTATTTATATTATCAATTATAATTCAATTTTAATATTATTTAATTTAATTTAACACCATTCAATTTAATTCAATATTAATTAACTCAGTATCTATCAGTACGAAAATAACATCCCCTTGTTTTATTAAATGCTCCACATTTCATTTATTTCGCGTAGTTGCAGCGTAGTCCCCAATTCCCAGTTCAAAAGAAATCAGATTCAAACTTACCGTACTAATCCATCTCTTAACAATACCCTTTTCGCCGCAGTCGGCCCCCTCCTTTCTTTTTGGTTAGGGTGCTTCCTTTCTGTACTTCTTCCATATGCGCGCAATTGCAGTATTTTACCATTCGAGCATCTCCTTCGTTGAAGCCATGTTACAAGGTAATTGTCTCTCTCCTTTCTCCATCTCTACTCAGTTCATTGAGTCAATTTACTATTTTCATTGGGTTTAGGGTGAGTGAGTAACCGGATCGTCAATCCTTGATCCCTAATTTCTATCTACTGTTAAGAATTTGTGAACCAACGAGACTTTAAGTTTGAATTTATTCTTGTGTTGTGTTGCTTGAAGTGAAGTTGAAATGACGACATTTGCACCATGCTGTTGCTTCTCTTGTTTTACTTGATTCTTTGTCAAAATTTTTGGGCAAATGCTTGATGATGAGTAGCTATGAATTTCTCGAACCTTTTTACCCTTGCAAATTCTTACTCGTTTATATCTTCTTAGGTTCTCATAAAATTGTTATATGTTTCCCCTATTGCAATATAAATAATTCTTATATATTTTTCCTTTTCTAGTTGATTATCATTTGAGCTTCCTTGCGTAGAGTTCACTGTTGATGTAAATCGAACTTTCATAATGCTCAATAGTCGGTTATTTAGATGCAGTTATGTTCCTAAAATATAAGAGGGTTTGATTTGGTAATTATTCTGTTCTATTCATTCAACAAACTTGCCCTACCTATCACCTGTTCTTTGCTGGAGTAATCCTCAAAGCAAAACAACAACCTTCCTCATACCCATTTCTCATGGCATAAACACTAAACTCAGGTGAATAATGTAATGTGCTCTACTGGACTTGAGCAGGAAAGTCATGAAGGACTTGGTGCGACATTTAAGTGTAAGACACTCGTTTCTATTGTTCTTTTATTTAAAGTTGATTATGTTAAATTTTGTTTGACTGTTTATGGTGGCGGGCTGAGTTTATGCAGAGGCTTGGAGGTGTTAGAGACTATGCGACTTCAGTTAATAGATCAAAGTTGCTGCTTGAAGGGGTTAAGGATGTTATAGCTGTTGCTTCTGGGAAAGGCGGCGTTGGGAAATCCACCACAGCCGGTATTTACTAAATTTATGTTCTCCTTTTGACTCTAATTTTTGTTTGAGATAGTATTTTTTTTTTATCATTGTACCTTATGTCTGATCACTTTCCCACAGAAAACATGTTTCTTTAATTTTATCAAGCAGACTGAGTCATGGGTTTCTTCGTATTTCGGTTTTTGAATCAGATGAAAATGGAGTTGACATTAACCTTCACTTATAACTAGTCATACTAAGTTAATATACTGATTGGTCAGGTCTTAGTGTGAAACACCTTAAATCATCTGCCATCATTATTTGTTCTATATTTATACTTTGATTTGGCTCATATATGTATATTGGTTATCAGTCAATTTGGCAATTTCACTTGCTAAGACGTGCCAACTGAAGGTGGGCTTGCTTGATGCTGATGTTTATGGACCGTCAGTTCCAACAATGATGAAGATTGACAGAAAGCCAGATGCCACCAAAGGCAAGTATTTGATTCTTCAAGATTCTTTGGGAGAAATTATCATTAATATTGTTAAATGAGGGAAATTTTTCATGAGTTCATTGTTACATCTGTCGTTTTAAGATAGCGTCTGGTTGCAGTTAGATTATTGTGGCTGAAGTTCAAATTTTAGTGTTTTACTATCAACATTGCAAAACTAGTTCCAATTTGTAGTGTATTTTTGTGCAAGATCCCTCCATCTTCCGTTCTACATTTGTGAAATTAACATTTTATATCCAAGGACTACAGATTATAATCATGCCTTCTTTACTAACAGATGAGACTGCAATAACAGTTTTTTTTTCTTTGTTCCTCCTGTAGATGCAAAGATGATACCGATAGAGAACTATGGAGTTAAGTGTATGTCAATTGGATTTCTTGTCGAGAAGGATTCCCCTATTGTTTGGAGAGGTCCCATGGTACGCAACTTTATTACAGAGTTTTAGCTTTAGTAACTGTATTAGGATATTGTTCTATATAAGCACATGCTATAGTTAATGTCCCTTTACCTGGCGGTTGTAAACTCTTATCTTGAGTGGTTTTCTTTTGTTAAGGTGAAAAATGTGATATTAACTGATAGAATTTATTACTAAGGTAATCAAGATGGGACTTAAATGCCTTTTTGGGTCATGTTCTATAACTCAAATGCCCTTTTGGTGTCTGGTCTATTGAAATCGCCTATTTGGTGGCCAACGTATTCAATTTTTGCCTATTTGGTACCTGACATACTCAATTTTAGTATGACAACTTAGGGGATTACTGAGGGTCGACAATTCTATATTTTGTTCCAAATGATGCTATAGATATTTCACGTTTTTTGCGTTAAATAAACGCTTGATGTACTAAAATTAAATAGGCCAGACACCAAATAAGCTAATGTTGAATATGTCAGGTACCAAATAGGTGAAAAGTGAATACATTAGGCATCAAATAGGCAGGTTCAATAGGTCAGACACCAAAGGGGCATTTGAGGTATAGAACATGAGCCAAAAAGGTATTTAAATCATCAAGATGGTGGTATTTTTATATTTATAATGTTGAATTCTAGAATTTTTGAGTAATAATCTCCAAAAGTTTTTAAAATTTAGATTATTAGTAACAAAACTTACGTGGGGCTTTCATCTTCAAAAACTACTTGGTATTATCTTTGCTTCAAAGTTGACTTGGCCTTTTTATTTTTGAAGGTGATGAGTGCACTGAACAAAATGTTAAGGGGAGTTGAATGGGGGAATCTTGACATACTGGTGGTTGATATGCCCCCTGGCACTGGTGATGCTCAGTTAACTATGAGTCAGAATCTGCAATTATCAGGTCTGAAAATCAGTTAATAAGACACCGTTCTGCCAATTTGGTTATAATATTGGTAGCATGCTATATTGCAGACTAGTTTTTAATCCAGATTATGGTGATTAGCTTCTGTTTCTTGGTGTACTTTTTTATTTTCTGAACTCATTTTTTGTTTGACGTCGTGGTTGATTATCTTATGGATATAGTAATTTTCTTGTTCCAATGTGACTGGAAACAGGAAACTAGATTCCATTATCTTTGGGAATTTAAAAAATGATTTTGAAAAATTTGCTTACATGTCCTTTTTTGGGGATATGATAGGGTAGCCATCTACTGCAACTCGTATAAAAATGTTAATATTGTAATTATGGCAAATTTAGAGTATTCATATATGAAGTGCTACATCCATGGATCGTTTTTCTGGAAGAAGAAAAAAACTTATGGTTGTTGATTTGCTTCCAGGTGCTGTTATTGTCTCAACTCCGCAAGATGTTGCATTAATAGATGCTCGGAGAGGAGTTAAAATGTTCTCTAAAGTCCAAGTTCCTGTATGGTTTTGAATGTTTCTTCAAGTAATTATTGAGAGTATTTTGTATTGTGAATTAGATCAGGAAGAGATTATGCTGGTTTGCTCATAATTTGGTTATGCTATTTATTTATAGTTAGAAAAATGTGAAATTATTTATTATAATTTTTTTTCGCACATTCTGCTGGTTGAACAAAAGTTTATTACCATTGATGAATAGTTTTTATTTTTCTCTTACTGCTTTTGCAGATTTTGGGATTTATAGAGAACATGAGCTGCTTCAAATGTCCGCATTGCGGTGAGCCTTCATTCATATTTGGGGAAGGAGGAACTCGAAAAACGGCAGCTTCAATGGGTTACAACGTTATTGGTGAGGTAGCTACATGTCCTAGCAGCTTCATTTGACTTATTCTGGTCAAGCTTGGTTTCTTCTTGATTTAGTACCAACCTATAAGGGTTTTTATAATCTTTCTTGTCCGAAAATGTATTCTCATAATTCGATCAATTTCAAACTCGAGCTGATGTTTGACTAGAATCATACGTTAATTTGGTTTTGATTTCAGATACCATTAGAATTAGAAATAAGGAAGAGCTGTGATGATGGTGTCCCCATAACAATATCATCGCCTGAATCTGTAGTGTCCAAAGCATATGGTGACGTGGCAGAAAATGTGGTCAAGAAACTTAAGGAATTGGCAAAAGAACAGAATCTGCAACCAGAAATTAATCTCTGAAGTTCTGTGTGGTAAACAATTGTTGGGAATAAAATTTGTTGTCTCTAAATCGGTGTCTACATGTGGTGCCACATGTCAAAAATTGAGAGTACACAGATTTTAGGGGCACCGGATTTGCCGTCTTAACCATAATTAATGTTGTGGTATGAACTATTAATATATACTTGGCTATGTCCATCTTATATCACAGCCAAAATGATGCTCAATAATTTTTTTATCTAATTCATATATCCGTCTCACAGTATGAGGAGACAAGCTTATTTACGATTCTAATTGTTTGCTTTTAGTTTTTTGGGATAGGTATGGCTTTTTCAAATGGAAATTGTTTCTTTGAAATGTTAGATACTCCCTTCATTTTTTTAAAATAGGCATTCTATCCACTTTTTGAAATATTTTTTTACTTGTCATTCTCAAATATTTAGGCATTTTTTAAATTATTTTTTCAGTTATACCCTTATTTGTCCCATTATCATTAATTGCAATGGAGTGGAAAATTAAACATTAATTAGAGGGTAAAATAGTATTTTTTTTACCTTAATTAATTGATTCCTTAAAAAGTGTGAAATGTGTTAGAAGATAAGTAAAAAAAGATGGAGGGAGTATTGTTTTTGTTGGGAATTCAATCCCTAATAAATCAACCTTTAAATTTAACAATCAATTACATAAAGGTAAAGAACAAATAATATTTTGACGTGCTTTCTTTACGGCAGAAATAATGAATGCACGATGTAAAGATTCCGGCAGATTTCTCATTAATGACGATGAAAAGAGCAGAGGCGATACAAGATTCACAGGCAAAACACTATCTGATTCTCTAAAACAAACAAACCAATAACCCTAGACACTGATGCTTAAAGAACAACAGAGAATCAGGTAAACAAAGCCACAAAACTCTTCAAAACTAGATCAAAGATCTATACACCAAGCCAAAGAATACAAAGAGAAACCGAAATCACCCACACTAGATAAACCTGGAGCATCGCCTCTTTAAATAACCGCCTAACAAACTTCCAACTAAGTCAACATTTAATAACTGCTCCGAGTTGCTGAGTAACCATCTCAGAAACGATTGAACAGAGAGAGAAAGCTCAAAGAGTTTATTTTTAGGCGTAAAAAGAGAGTGAGGCAATAATCCAGGTTCAGCTTCGGGTAAAATGGGCTTTTGGGCTTAAGCTACTAAGCCAACAACTGTAGGCCTAATAATCTCCACATTTGGCTGCAGCTTCATCACCAGACTAATGAAATACTACCAAAGAACCCTTGCACATGGATAATAACCTTAACACTTGGTGGCAAAATTCGACACAGTCAAATGCGCCTAACTAAGCTTCAAGTACCTGAAATTGAAAACATGAAACACTACAGTTCATAAACTAATACAGCTGCAAAAATAGTAAAACTATCAACCAAAAGGGAATAGTCGACTTATCTCTTTTAGATTAATAACAAAAAAAATACTATTTTGCAGCTTACTAGCACCAATTCAATTTCAGGAAAAACAATCAATAACATGCTGAATATATTTAAACTCAGCAACATACAAACTGACTAGCACCAAACTAGTTCACAATTTCAGGGCTACATTTTTACTTGCCGGAAAAACTAGGGAATGTAGCAGCATCAATCATAAAAAGCTCCACCTTAATAAAATTAAGGTAATGAACAAGGCAGATAAAAGATGATCACATAAATAAGCCATTTTAGACTTAACCGATCAAAAGGACATTAAAGATAACAACAATCAAACTTGCTCAAAATAACTATGCAATATATCAGCCTTACACTCATAATTCAACTACAAAAAACTCATAAAAACACTTAAGACCCTCAACATAAAACAACTCAAGATAAACAGAACACTTTAAATTATACAAAACTCCACCTTGAGCTAAACATATACGCATGCCTTAAAATAAGTTCACTAAGCAAAAAAAATAAAGTCGACTTAAAACATATCAAATTGAATAATTTTCTCTATCTTATAAAAGTTATTCAAACAGCAATATACAACATAAAACATGATTTTACATGAGTAACAAACTCTTCCTTCTAAGTAAACTAATAGGAGAGACTAGCCTACTGACATAGACTAAAAACTAATCAACACAAAAACAATATTGTTTAACAGGATACTAACATTAAGATAGAAGAAACACAAAACAGATCAATGATATTAACAAAATAAAATTCACTTAAAACCTAGTACATTGATCAAAACATGGCTAAAACACGTAGCATGCCAAACAATATAATAGACAACATATCAAACTAACCATGACTACAAAGTAGAGCAGAGCTAATAAATTATGAAGTCAAATCGAATGAGAAATCACAAGAAAATAAAAACTCTTTCCCAAAATGAAAGAAACAAAAACAAGCAAATACACACAATTGATTATAATAAGAAAAATTTCTAAAAAAACATAACTAGACTTCCAACTTATTGAAAATTAGCTCATTTTAAAACAGTGAGATCACATAAAAAAATTAGTTTCAAAAAACTAAAATATTAGATTAAACTTGATAAATAAGCAATATAACAAAATATCTCAGTGACACTAATGCAGAACATAGTTAACACAAAGCATATTACAATTTCAATACTCATGATATATATGCCAAGACTTTAAAGATAAAAAAAACCAAAACTATCAAATCAATGAAAGCAGACAAAATAATCGATATTCAATACACCCAACTGTCAAGGAAAAACAGATATGCATATGACAAACTTTACCAATATAAGGTAAAAACTATGGCAAGCAAAAGAACTACAGACCTAAAACATGCCTACCATCAAGCATATAGAAACAAATAACAATAGTAAGATATTTTAGATATTCTATACGCACATTTACGATACAAATATCCTAGACAAATTGCTATTCAAACAGCATACCTCATAAGGCAATGGAAATAATAAACTGATTACATTATATTTCAGCAATCAATAACTAACACATGCTTGAAAATATTACTAACAAATCACAAAGAGCCTAAAAGGATGAACTATTCTTAAAGAACAATATAGATTAAGAATATTACTAGGCCAATTTGAAAAACTTTAGCAAAAAGAAACAGACCGCCAAAACAAGAAAGGATATATACCAAGCATATGATAAATAATAGTAGTAATCATGGCAATTGAACATGTCTTTTTTAAAGTTAATATGCAACTGACATAATAACATGCCAATTATAAGAACACAATTAGCAGACATGACATAATTAAACAATTGCCATAAAAAATATCAAATGTGGACTTGCCCAAAATATATAACAATTCTGCAAAAAAAAATTTGAGAATAGAATGTTACAAGATTGATATCTCCAAAAAAATCTTAAAACTCAAATATTAAGAAAAATATTTTAAAAATATTTATCTTAAAAATAATTTGATTTTAGATAACAACTCTTTATTTAACTAAGTTCATAAAAAAATTCCAGCAAAAGCCAAACTCAAACAGCTATGCTATATTCACAATAACAATAGCCAATAGACTAAATTGGGTGAAGAAAACAATACTTGAGTGCTCCAGCAATAATAATAAATTATAAAAATTTTAAACAGATGAGGTTTTAGATTACTTGCATATGTTTAGCAAAGACTCACAACAATCAGTAGTTGGTCCACCAACCAAGAAACCAACGAAAAATTGTTCCTCGCAAAGAATGACACAAATTAAAACAACAATATGAACTTAATAAAGAGATCAGAATCTTGACAGAGCACAACACCTCAATAGTAACACACAGAGGGTGCTTAATGGCAGCGGAAGAATTTTGTACAGTTAGAAAATCATTCAGTGGCAAAAAAATAACTCAGATCAAGAACAAGAGAAAACAAGTTTATCAATTTACCTCAGATCGAAGACAAGAACAGATATGCTATATCAATTAAACTCCAGAATATAGCCCTAATTCAACATGCAAAACGATTCTTACCCGATCCAAACACAAACACAATAGGAAAAGCAAGTTCCTCTTAAAAACTAAGCCAAAGAATGAATTTACTAGCATTGGTACCACATGGCTTTCGGTCCGGGGGAACGATGAGCACACAACTGAATGATATACTTCATGGGCTTGATACCACATCCTAACCCAAAACCCTAAGGTGACTAGTTAATCGGTCATTTCCAATTATACATCATTCACTTAACTCATTAAGTTTCCATGTAGGATATCCAACTCCACACTTGCCCCAACAATCTCCCCGGGTTAAGACCGTGCTCCCCCTCAAACGCAACGCCGCGCTTAAACAAGCCACACCGGCTCTGATACCATATGTTGGGAATTTAATCCCTAATAAATCATCCTTTAACAGATTTAACAATCAATTACATAAAGGTAAAGAACACGCAATATTTTAGCGTGCTTCCTAGTTCTGTGTTTTACGACAGAACTAGTCGATGCATGGTGCAAAGATTTCAGCAAATTTCTCATTAATGGCGACGAAAAGCGCAAAGGCGATACAAGATTCACGAGCTAAATACTATATGTTTCTCTAAAACAAGCAAACCAATAACCCTAAATACTGATGCTTAAAGAACAACAGAGAATCAGATAAACAAGCTAAAAAAACTCTTCAAAACTAGATCAAAGATCTATACAGCAAGCCAAAGAATACAAAGAGAAACCGAAATCACCCATACTAGATAAACTAGGAGCATTGCCTCTTTAAATAACCGCCTAACAAACTTCCAACTGAGTCAACCTTTAATAACCGCTTCGAGTTGCTGAGTAACCATCTCAGGAACGATTGAACTGAGAGAGAAAGCTCAAAGAGTTTATTTTTAGGCATAAAAAGAGAGTGAGGTAATAATCCAAATTATATAGCAATAGGGTTTAAAAAGAGTATTAGGTTCCAGTTTATGGGCTTCGGGTAAAATGGACTTTTGGGCTTAAACCGCTAAGCCAACAACTTTAGGCCTAACAATTTTGAAACTAAAGAAAATGAATTTGTCAATTTAATGGTTTCAAAAGTTTATGTTCTGTTTCTTCATTCTCTTTCCTGTACAAACTTAGTTAAATGTTGTTGAAATACTTTATTGATTTATATATATTGTATTTTGTATTAAAATGATAGCAATATGGGTTTGTCACGATTATCGACCACCTAAAGTAATTATATAATGTATTGACTTGTCATAAATTGATAATTTGGTACCAAGTCTATTTATGAAGGATGTAAGTTGAGATTGTATTTACTCAAATCCAATCAGTTACCTCAACATAGCTATATCACAAAACACATTATTACCTTTGTTTGAACTCCACAACATGTTGCTTTCCCTTCCTTAGATCTTATCAATTAAAAACAAAATAAAATAAGTAATACATCTTCAAAAGTAGAGATGTGAGATCATGAGTTCTATACTCAACCTCTTTAAACTCTCTATTTGTATAAAAAAACTAAAATAAAATGTCTTAATTTGTGTACAGTAGAATAGATGAGAGAGGATTGAGAATCTCCAAAGTTGAAACTTTATAAAGTTGTACATTCAACTCGATCTTAACTATTAGTTGAGTTTTAATGGTTAGATTTAGTTTTAATTTTTTTTGTCATTGAGATCAAATGAAACGTACTCCTTTATAAATTTTAACTTTAGAAAATCCAAATCCAATGAAGAAAAGAGAGATAAAAAAAGCAATTTATTGAAAGAGGATAAGTCGAATGGTGCATATTTTGCTGCATATTTTGACAACCTACTATTGACAACTTTTGATCTCCACCCTCCATCGCATTATCATCCAATGGTGCCTATTTCACTAAATATTAACAACCTACTATTGACAACTTTTGATTTCCACCTTTCATTTCATTATTATCCAATGGTACCTATTTCACTTCAATAAACACCAAAAATACCCTTCTTCTCTAACCTTTCTCCTCTGTTTCTCACTCTAAAACTGCCGCCTTCTTTTCCAATTATTTTATTCGTACTCTCCATCTTCACTTCACAATTTACTTCTTTTTTCCTGTTTGTTTTCCTTCATTTCTACTATTTAATGTACGTTTTGCATTTTCTTTAATGGAGATCTGTTAATTTTGATTTCTTGCTGTATCAATTAGATTTGTACGCTTTTCTATTTCATTTACTTTAGATCTAGTTTATCTTCCTCGCGTTCTTGTTTGTGTTTCCTTAAATAGCATGATGGATATGAATTACGATTCTAGAGTCAATTTCAGGCATTGATATATGTTAGGAAGTGAATGGCGATTTTGATATTTCCATTGGATGATAATGAAATAAAGGTTGGAGACTAAGGGGTGTTTCTCTAAACTTATTACTTATTATCAGGCCCGTTCTTGAAAATTACAATTAAATAGAGGATCCATTTTTTGATATAATAGTTATAATTTATTAAATTAAAACGACTAATAGCAAATCTCGGTAGAAATTCCGGGGCCCACTTCTACACATGATAGAATTTTTTAAATTAAAAAGTAATAATAATTAGCAAATTTATTTTATCTCACTAAGTCTCCCTATCCCGTTCTATTCCTTTAACTATTCAACTTCAAAACAATAACATCAAATCTCCATCATTTCTTCGATCTCCATATAACTCTAATCTCATTCACCTATTAATAACCATTCTTTCATTTCTAAATTACACATCTTTCAAACAAATTGTCTTCCAGTTCTTGTTTTATTTCATTTGCTATCTGTTTTGAATTGGATATTGCATTCATTAAACTAGTTGAAATTTTTAAACTTTTGACGGCCAATTTTACTAAATTTCTTGTGGAAATGTCTATAATTTCTTTGATGAAAAAATGTAAGAGCGTGTTGATATAAACACTATCATTAATGATTTTGCTGCTAGAAATACTCGTAGAAATTATCTTGTGTGATCATTACTTAATTTTGATGTTATTTTCCACTTAAGTTTTTGTTGGATTCTCATTAGTTGTAATAAAAATACAATTTTATGTATCGCAATGTTTAAATTTTTTTACTTATTAGTAGGGTCCCAAACTTTGTTTTGCCCATAGGCCCCCAATTGTATTTTTATTGGAGAAGAAGGGTATTTTTGGTGTCTAGCAACGGGCCTGCTTATTGCTAGAAATATACTTATAAAAAGATTTTAACTTATAAGTTGGAATGTTTTTCAATTTTTAATTTAAAAGATCAGAAAAGTAAAAAGTAGCTATGTGAAAAGAAGAAGTTAAGGCCATGTCCAACCATTACTCTATATCCTCCGCTCTAAACTCTATTTTTACAGTATTTACTCTATTCATACAGTTGCTACATCCTCTGCTCTAAAATCTATTTTTTTACAGTAGCTGCTCTATTTATACAGTTACAGTAAATTCACTCCAACCATTGTTTTAAAAATCCCCGCCTAGGCGCTATTTTTTGGCTTGCCGCCTGACTTTTCATTACTCGAGCGCTATCAGACGTTGGACCGATATATTGCTGCCTAGGCGCCGCCAAGTTTGACTTTTTCAGCTTAAGCCCCGCCTAATCCGATTTTTTCCGCAATTTTTAAGACCAATACTTGCAATAATTATATTTCAAAATATTTTCACCGTATAATCTTCATTTTGAAATCTCGTACCGAAAAATAATACGCTATAAACCCCAAAAAAATTTGTGAGAGTATGCATTTTTAAGGAATTGATTTTATTGTTGATGTATTTTTATGTAAGAATCGATTAAGACTTATGTTGCTATATGCTAAGCTATGTTTTTGTAATATATTACTACATTATAATTTTTTTAGTAGAAATTATACTTTTATCTATTAATAAATATAAAAAAATAAAAAAATTATATCCGCCCGGGCTCCGCCCAGGCCTCGCCTAGGCGCTAGAAGTCCTAGTCGCTCGACTAGCGTCTAACACTTTTTAAAACATTGACTTTAACTCATTAGTGCATTTCTCTACTCTAAAGGAATTTTTATATCCAACAATATTTTATTATTATTATATTAATTTTTTAAACATTTCATCCAATAAAATATTGTAATTAACTAACAAAAAGTAAAATATAATATTAAAATAATTAACTCCAAATATAGTGTAAGGTATGGGTTGCTCCATATTTGGAGTAGGGTTGGATTTCAATTCTATTCCAAATATGGAGTTACTCTATAAATAGAGTACCAATGTACCATTGGACTTGCCCTAAGAGAAACACACTCCAAAAGTTGTAACACCCCCTTTATTGAGAGTGCTACAGTAACTATAAACACCCAATAAATAACTCTACTCCATTATATGAAGTTCAATACTTATAGATTACAATATGCACAAATATAAATATAATGTTTCCAACTCCAAATTATTTCTCAATGCTAATTATTCTCCAAATATTTCTAAATACCACTTTATATTTCTCACACTATCTAGTACATAGCATTATTCTACAAACCATAATATTACATTAAAATGCAAATCCACCTCGAGTCTTTCCTTATATGCTCTTCAAGCTGATCCACTTATACCACTTTGGTCCAAGCTATCTATAAATCTTCAGTATCTGCGTGTAGAAAATAAACTACACGCTAAGCAATTTCCTAAGTAATTTGCTTAGTAGTGTACATAAAAGAAATACAACTTTGAACATTTTTAACACTTTAAAATAGAAATCAAGTTTGTTCATAAGTCAAAACAAATTAAACAACTTTATAAAACCAAATCATAAAACTTATATACTAATCCTTTCAAAGTACCATCAAAATTATATCCAATTTTTCTTAACACATTAACCATATATTGCCCAAAGTAAACATGTCCTGAATAACGGTAAAATGGATACGGGAACGGACAAGCCCGAAGTCGAAGCTTCAATATCAATGTATCGGTCAAGCCTGAAGTCGTAGCTTCAATATTAATATATATACATCAGAATATCGGCCAAAGCCTGAAGCCAAAGCTTCAATTGCTTGTACAGTACTATTGTGAGCGGACGCCTTTTAGCGCGGCTGCGGCGCGGGGCCGTGCCCGTTCAGGCCGGCCCGTTGGAGTGTCAGGGGGATGAGTGTGATGTGGTTGGAAAATGATTTTGCATATTTTAATGCTCAAAAGATACGAGATCGAAATCCCGTACTTAAAATAGAGTCACCACCCGGTTCAGCTCAATCGAGAAATTTTTAGTACGATTTTCCTACCGGGTGGTTGGACCATACCTTAAGTAGAGATTCCGAGTTTGGATGATGTTATCTACTTTTCATTAGACCAAGTTAAGATACTTCATTCTTTCTTAATCAGTTTAATCCACCCTATTTATTTGTATTTTTTGTTATTTTGTTGTTTTCATGTTCATCAAGCAATTGAAGCAATAAATAAAATATTTACAGCAGCAAAAGAAAAAATAAGTGTGGAAAGTAAAATTATTATAAGGTTTTCAAGTCCCATACATTTTCTATACAACAAATAAAATACCCAAATGTCCGATACACACCTACCTGCAGAAGATGGTTGGCACGAATATGGCATATTTTATTTACAATATCATAAGGCCCGATTGGATGGCTAAAATGAGGTTTGAATGGTGTTTGCGGGGAAATTCCATTTTTATCCAAATTTTAGATTCAACCGTTGCTTTAATCAGATTATAAGTGAAAATGCCACTCTTTGTGGGGCAGGGTCTGTTTTTAGGAGGTTTCGAACCTCCATCGTTACACTATATGTCCTAGCTTCAGAAAATAAACTAGTTCGGAAACAAACGAAAACAAAACTGCTGTCCAGAAAGTCATGCCGCTGGTGGGGCATCTGATACCGCCGGCGACATGGTTGATGTCACTGGCGGCATGGCTGATGCCGCCGGTGACATCAATTGTGTCGAGGGCGATATCAGCATGCAGACAGGCACAGGGCTTTTTGAATACCGCAAAGAAAGGGTCCCGTAAGAAAGCGAGGTCTCTAGGGAATGCGATGCTAACGGCAGTATCAATGATGTCTCTGGCGATATGGGTGATACAGCCGGCAACATCGCATGTCTCCAATGACTTTAATTTCTTACAGCAGCAGCGATTGGTAGTCAAAGTGACCAAAAACTCAAAAATGAACACAAATCAACAAAAATAAACACAAACTAATAATAATGCCAAAGAGCTATGAGACTCAGAATTTTCACCTCGGGGTAGTGAATCCAACTCTTTGTGAACTAAACAATAACACCTCCGGGGAGCTTGCAATGATAATTTGATTGTTAATTTAAAGGTTTTAGGTCTATAAGTCCTATCAAGTTGATTTAAACTGAAAACCCACTGATTTAAGCTGACAATCAGAGAGTTCGAAGAACAAAAATGGGGAAAAATGGATTAGAATCCTTTTTCCTACCTTTTCTAGTTCTTATCTCACTAAAATCTATTCTCTCGATTTCAGCCTCTCAATTGCCCAATTTTAGCTCCTTCCCTATACAATTTCAGTCCCTCCCCTTTATTTTACAGCTTAAGGTGCCTTTTTATAGGCAAATTGGGGTGTTTTTGAGACCTTTTTAACTTATTCCGTCGAAAGTGGCCGAAAGGCTATCTGTGGAGGGACCCATTTTAGGCCATGCCACCGGTGATATGATGATATTGCCGGCGGTATGGTGATGCCGCCGGTGGCATGAATGATGTCGGTGGCGACATCATCCTCCAACATACCGACAACCAACGGGTCAAAAAGCCTAAAAAGTCAGGAAAAGTGGTTTAATAGTGGGTGGAAAGGTATCTTTTTGAATTTTAATTATATTTTAATGGGTATTATTTAATTTGGGTGTAAATCATTGATTCAAGCTCCTATCGGACGCGTTATCGGCCACGCTGAACTGGATTCTACCAAGTATAAAATTCACAAGGAATATTATTTTGGTAATAAAAATTCTAAAGAGAACTTTTATTTTGGGGCATTAAAATCGAGTACACGTCATCATTGTCTCGCGAGAGGGACTGTAAAATCCCGTGCTCACAGGCTGCCCCTCGGGGGATTACTGTTGCCACAGGTTAGTATGATCATATGAAAGAGTGAGGGATAGGAATGATACCTGATGGGTGACCAGTTTGTCCCTTGGTCGGACTTATGCTTTATGGATTGGTTGCCCCTTGGTCGGACTTACGCTTTGTAGATTAGTTAGTTGCCCCTTGGTCGAACTTACGCTTTATAGAGATTATCCCTTGGTCGGACTTGAGCTTTGTAGAGATTGCCCCTTGGTCAGGTTTATGCTTTATGGAGAGATTGTCCCTTAGTCGGACTCGTGCTTCGTGGAGAGATTGTCCCTTGGTCGGACTCGTGCTTTGAGGAAATTATCCCTTTGTCGGACTTGAGCTTTGAGGAAATTGTCCCTTGGTCAGACTTGAGCTTTGTAGAGATTGTCCCTTGGTCGGACTTGAGCTTTGTAGAGATTGCCCCTTGGTCGGGTTTCTTATTTTGTGGAGATTGGTTGCCCCTTGGTCGGACTTGCGCTTTGTGGAAATTGTCCCTTGGTCGGACTTAAGCTTTGCAGAAATTATCCCTTAGTTGGACCTTGTGCTTTATAGAGATTGTCCCTTGGCCGGACCTTGTGCTTTATGGAGAAATTGTCCCTTGGTCGGACTTGTGCTTTGTGGAGAAATTATCCCTTGGTCGGACTTGAGCTTTGAGGAAATTATCCCTTGGTTGGACTTGAGCTTTGAGGAAATTGTCCCTTGGTCGGACTTGAGCTTTGTAGAGATTGCCCCTTGGTCGGGTTTCTTATTTTATGGAGATTGGTTGCCCCTTGGTCGGACTTGCGCTTTGTGGAAATTATCCCTTGGTCGGACTTGAGCTTTGCAGAAATTATCCCTTGGTCGAACTTGAGCTTTGTAGAGATTGTCCCTTGGTCGGACCTTGTGCTTTGTGGAAAGATTGTCCCTTGGTCGGACTTGTGCTTTATGGAGAAATTGTCCTTTGGTCGGACTTGCGGTTTGTAGAGAAATTATCCTTTGGTCGGACTTATGCTTTGTGGAGAATTTTTCCTTTAGTCGGACTTGTGCTTTGTAGAGAGTTTATCCCTTGGTCAGGCTTGTGCTTTGCCGAGAATTTATCCTTTGGTCGGACTTGTGCTTTGCTGAGAATTTGCTCCTTGGTCGGGCTTGTGCTTTGCCGAGAATTTGCCCCATGGTCGGGCTTGTGCTTTGTAGAGAATTTGTCCTTTGGTCGAACTTATGCTTTATAAAGAATTTGTCCTTTGGTCGGACTTGTGCTTTGCAGAGAATTTATCCTTTGGTCGGACTTGTGCTTTGCTGAGAATTTGTCCTTTGGTCGGACTTGTGCTTTTCCGAGAATTTGCCCCTTGATCGGGCTTGTGCTTTGCATAGTGATTGTCCTTTTGGTTGGACTATCACTTTGAAGAGATAGCCCTTCGGTTGGGCTTGTGTTTGGTATAGTGATTGTCCTTTGGTCGGACTTTCACTTCAAAGAGATCGCCCTTCGGTTGGGCCCTCATTTTATGAGGAGACTGCCCTTCGGTTGGGCTTGCATTTTGTACAGTGATTGTCCTTTGGTCGGACTTTCACTTTGGAGAGATCACCCTTCGGTTGGGCTTGTGTTTGGTACAGTGATTGTCCTTAGGCCAGACTTTCACTTTGAAGAGATCGCCCTTCGGTTGGGCTTGTGTTTGGTATAGTGATTATCTTTTGGTCAGACTTTCACTTTGAAGAGATTGCCCTTCGGTTGGGCTCACTTTAAAGAGATTGCCCTTCGATTGGGCTGGCATTTTATACAGTGATTGTCCTTTGGTCAGACTTTTACTTCGGAGAGATCGCCCTTCGGTTGGGCTTGTGTTTGGTACAGTGATTGTCCTTTGGCCGGACTTTTACTTTGAAGAGATCGCCCTTCGGTTGGGCTTGTGTTTGGTATAGTGATTGTCCTTTGGTGGAACTTTCACTTTGAAGAGATCGCCCTTCGGTTTGGCTTGTGTTTGGTATAGTGATTGTCATTTGGTCGGACTTTCACTTTGAAGAGATTGCACTTCGGTTGGGCCCTTATTTTGTGAGGAGACTGCCCTTCGGTTGGGCTTGCATTTTGTACAGTGATTATCCTTTAGTCGGACTTTCACTTCGAAGAGATCGCCCTTCGGTTGGACTTGTGTTTGGTACAGTGATTGTCCTTAGGCCGGACTTTCACTTTAAAGAGATCGCGCATCGGTTGGGCTTGTGTTTGGTATAGTGATTGTCCATTGGTCGGACTTTCACTTTGAAGAGACTGCCCTTCTGTTGGGCTCAAAGAGATCGCCCTTCGGTTGGGCCCTCATTTTGTGAGGAGACTGCCCTTCGGTTGGGCTTGCATTTTATACAGTGATTGTCCTTTGGTCAAACTTTCACTTTGGAGAGATTGTACTTCGGTTGGGCTTGTGTTTGGTACAGTGATTGTCCTTTGGCCGGACTTTCACTTTGAAGAGATCGCCCTTCGATTGGGCTTGTGTTTGGTATAGTGATTGTCCTTTGGTCAGACTTTCACTTTAAAGAGATTGCCCTTCGGTTGGGCTCACTTTAAAGAGACCGCCCTTCAATTAGGCCCTCATTTTGTGAGGAGACTGCCCTTCGATTGGGCTTGTATTTTGTATAGTGATTGTCCTTTGGTCGGACTTTCACTTCGGAGAGATCTCCCTTCGGTTGGGCTTGTGTTTGGTACAGTGATTGTCCTTTAGCGGGACTTTTACTTTGAAGAGATCACCCTTCGGTTGGGCTTGTGTTTGGTATAGTGATTGTCCTTTGGTCAGACTTTCACTTTGAAGAGATTGCCCTTCGGTTGGGCCCTCATTTTGTGATGAGACTGCCCTTCGATTGGGCTTGTATTTTGTACGGTGATTGTCCTTTGGTCGGACTTTCACTTCGGAGAGATCGCCCTTCGGTTGGGCTTGTGTTTGGTATAGTGATTGTCCTTTAGTGGAACTTTCACTTTGAAGAGATCGCCCTTCGGTTGGGCTTGTGGTTGGTATAGTGATTGTCCTTTGGTCGGACTTTCACTTTGAAGAGATTGCCCTTCGGTTGGGCTCACTTTGAAGAGATCGCCCTTCGGTTGGGCCCTCATTTTATGAGGAGACTACCCTTCGGTTGGGCTTGTATTTTGTACAGTGATTGTCCTTTAGTCGGACTTTCACTTCAGAGAGATCGCCCTTCGGTTGGGCTTGTGTTTGGTACAGTGATTATCCTTTGGCCGGACTTTCACTTTAAAGAGATCGCCCTTTGGTTGGGCTTGTGTTTGGTATAGTGATTGTCCTTTGGTCGGACTTTCACTTTGAAGAGATTGCCCTTCGGTTGGGCTCACTTTGAAGATATCGCCCTTCGGTTGGGCCCTCATTTTGTGAGGAGACTGCCCTTCGATTGGGCTTGCATTTTGTACAGTGATTGTCCTTTGGTCGGACTTTCACTTCGAAGAGATCGCCCTTCGGTTGGACTTGTGTTTGGTACAGTGATTGTCCTTAGGCCGGACTTTCACTTTAAAGAGATCGCCCTTCGGTTGGGCTTGTGTTTGGTATAGTGATTGTCCATTGGTCGGACTTTCACTTTAAAGAGATTGCCCTTCGGTTGGGCTCACTTTGAAGAGATCGCCCTTCGATTGGGCTGGCATTTTGTACAGTGATTGTCCTTTGGTCAGACTTTTACTTCGGAGAGATCGCCCTTCGGTTGGGCTTGTGTTTGGTACAGTGATTGTCCTTTGGCTGGACTTTTACTTTGAAGAGATTGCCCTTCGGTTGGGCTTGTGTTTGGTATAGTGATTGTCCTTTAGTGGAACTTTCACTTTGAAGAGATCGCCCTTCGGTTTGGCTTGTGTTTGGTATAGTGATTGTCCTTTGGTCGAACTTTCACTTTGAAGAGATTGCCCTTCGGTTGGGCCTTTATTTTGTGAGAAGACTGCCCTTCGGTTGGGCTTGCATTTTGTACAGTGACTATCCTTTAGTCGGACTTTCACTTCGAAGAGATCGCACTTCGGTTGGACTTGTGTTTGGTACAGTGATTGTCCTTAGGCCGGACTTTCACTTTAAAGAGATCGCCCTTCGGTTGGGCTTGTTTTTGGTATAGTGATTGTCCATTGGTCGGATTTCACTTTGAAGAGATTGCCCTTCTGTTGGGCTCAAAGAGATCGCCCTTCGGTTGGGCCCTCATTTTGTGAGGAGACTGCCCTTCGGTTGGGCTTGCATTTTATACAGTGATTGTCCTTTGGTCAAACTTTCACTTTGGAGAGATTGTACTTCGGTTGGGCTTGTGTTTGGTACAGTGATTGTCCTTTGGCCGGACTTTCACTTTGAAGAGATCGGCCTTCGGTTGGGCTTGTGTTTGGTATAGTGATTGTCCTTTGGTCAGACTTTCACTTTAAAGGGATTGCCCTCCGATTGGGCTCACTTTAAAGAGATCGCCCTTCTATTAGGCCCTCATTTTGTGAGGAGACTGCCCTTCGATTGGGCTTGCATTTTGTATAGTGATTGTCCTTTGGTCGGACTTTCACTTCGGAGAGATCTCCCTTCGGTTGGGCTTGTGTTTGGTACAGTGATTGTCCTTTGGCCGGACTTTTACTTTAAAGAGATCACCCTTCGGTTGGGCTTGTGTTTGGTATAGTGACTGTCCTTTGGTCAGACTTTCACTTTGAAGAGATTGCCCTTCGGTTGGGCCCTCATTTTGTGAGGAGACTGCCCTTCGGTTGGGCTTACATTTTGTACAGTGATTGTCCTTTGGTCGGACTTTTACTTCGGAGAGATTGCCCTTCGGTTGGGCTTGTGTTTGGTATAGTGATTGTCCTTAGCCCAGACTTTCACTTTGAAGAGATCGCTCTTCGGTTGGGCTTGTATTTGGTATAGTGATTGTCCTTTGGTCGGACTTTCACTTTGAAGAGATTGCCCTTCGGTTGGGCTCACTTTGAAGAGATCGCCCTTCGGTTGGGCCCTCATTTTGTGAGGAGACTACCCTTCGGTTGGGCTTGTATTTTGTACAGTGATTGTCCTTTAGTCGGACTTTCACTTCAGAGAGATCGCCCTTCGGTTGGGCTTGTGTTTGGTACAGTGATTATCCTTTGGCCGGACTTTCACTTTAAAGAGATCGCCCTTCGGTTGGGCTTGTGTTTGGTATAGTGATTGTCCTTTGGTCGGACTTTTACTTTGAAGAGATTGCCCTTCGGTTGGGCTCACTTTAAAGAGATCGCCCTTCAGTTGGGCCCTCATTTTGTGAGGAGACTGCCCTTCGATTGGGCTTGCATTTTGTACAGTGATTGTCCTTTGGTCGGACTTTCACTTCGGAGAGATCGCCCTTCGGTTGGGCTTGTGTTTGGTACAGTGATTGTCCTTTGGCCGGACTTTCACTTTGAAGAGATCGCCCTTTGGTTGGGCTTATGTTTGGTATAGTGATTATCCTTTGGTTGGACTTTCACTTTGAAGAGATTGCCCTTCGGTTGGGCCCTCATTTTGTGAGGAGACTGCCCTTTGGTTGGGCTTGCATTTTGTACAGTGATTGTCCTTTGGTCGGACTTTCACTTTGGAGAGATCGCCCTTCGGTTGGGCTTGTGTTTGATACAGTGATTGTCCTTAGGCCGGACTTTCACTTTAAAGAAATCGCCCTTCGGTTGGGCTTGTGTTTGGTATAGTGATTATCCTTTGGTTGGACTTTCAGTTTGAAGAGATTGCCTTCGACTGGGCTCAGTTTGAAGAGATCGCCCTTCGGTTGGGCCCTTATTTTGTGAGGAGACTGCTCTTCAGTTGGGATTGCATTTTGTACAGTGATTGTCCTTTGGTCGGACTTTCACTTCGGAGAGATCGCCCTTCGGTTGGGCTTGTGTTTGGTATATTGATTGTCCTTTAGTGGAACTTTCACTTTGAAGAGATCGCCCTTCGGTTGGGCTTGTGGTTGGTATAGTGATTGTCCTTTGGTCGGACTTTCACTTTGAAGAGATTGCCCTTCGGTTGGGCTCGCTTTGAAGAGATCGCCCTTCGATTGGGCTCTCATTTTGTGAGGAGACTACCCTTCGGTTGGGCTTGCATTTTGTATAGTGATTGTCCTTCGATTAGACTTGTACTTTGAAAAGATTGCCCTTCTATTGGGCCTGTGTAAAAATCTGATTTGGAGGGGCGATGTCGCCAGTGGCATGACTGATATCGCTGGCAGCATGGATTGATATCGCCGGCGGTATGAGTGCCACGTAGCAGCTTTGACTGGACAGATAATTTTAAAATTTGAACTAAAAGAGGTGATGTCGCCGGCGGCATGGATTGATGTCGTCGGAGGTATGAGTGTCACGTGGCAGCTTTGACTGGTCAGATAATTTTAAAATTTGAACTAAAAGAGGCGATGTCGCCGGGGACATGAGTGATGTCGCTGGCGACATGGATTAATGTCGCCGGCGGCATGAATGAACAGTTTCAGATAAATTAAAACTCCTCAAATTCCGCGCGGGAGTTTAAAAGGGAATGGAACTTCCCTTCTTCCTCACTATTTAGAAACTGTACCCCTCTTGTCTTCTCTTCTCTAAGGTTTTTTCTATTTTGTTTTGCTTTGTTTCCTTTGTCTTTGAAATTATGAAGAGAATCACCAAGGCTTTCAGGGGCAAATCCAAGGCTAGGGAGAGCCTGCCCGATTCTTCTGTTGAGGGATTGAAAATCCTCTCCGCTCCTACTGCATATGGCCTGAAGGAGACAGCTAAAATGTATGGTTATGGCATTAACTCTCCTATCACCAATCTGACTCTGGAGAAGGAGAAACACCTCTGTTATATTCAGGTAATCTCACAAAAACTCGAATCTCTTCTTTTTGGGTTCGATTTGCTTTGGCTTTAGATTTGAAATCAAGCCATGATAGGGGTTTAAATGTGAAATGGATTAGTCATATTGCATCCTTTAGGATCAATTTTTACCGTTTTTTGGGCTTATTGTTTGATTGATTGTGATTTTTGTGATTTTAGCACGATGGGTGCGATTTTGGGAGAAAACTAGTTCTGCCCGCACATAGTGATATCGCCGGCGACATGAGTGATGTCACTGGTGATATCAATCCTTGCAAAAGGGCTCATGGGAGTCTGATGTCGCTTCTATTTAAGGTGATATCGCCGGCGACATGAACCATACCGCTGACGGTATGAGTTGATACCGCCGGCGACATCGCTTTCAACAGAGGCGACATCAGCAGATTTTATGATAACAAATACGCAAGACTGATCCATTTTATTTTCAATTTTACAGCCATACGAGCTGACTTACACAGGGGGAATGGGTACCATTGGTGAATGGTGGCACCATATCTCAGAGAACGACCACGAGCTCGCGCTTACAATTAACGAGATAGGGTTTGGGGATTTGGCGCGGATAATGCCTATACTGATGCCTAAGCTTCCTCATTCTACAGTTATGGTCCTGACTGAAAGGTGGTCCGAGACCACCCATGCCTTCCATTTCTCATTTGGGGAAGCTACAATTACCCCTTCTGATGTAGTAGCCATGACCGACCTCCGTTGGATGGATAAGGTTATACATTTTGATGCTTACATGGACAAGTACCATGTTAAGAGGCCCGTGGTGAGGCGGGTAAATGAGTTGTTCGATCTGAAGCCCGTTTCTGAGCGGCTATCCTATGGTGAGTTGTACCATCACTAGACCCGGGTGAACGTAGTGCCTGAGGAGGAGAGGGAGGCTTGTATCCGTTCCTTCGTGATTTCTTTACTCACTGTGTTGTTCTTCCTAATCTCGGGGAGTAAGATCAACTATATGCTTATAACTGCAGTGGAAGATGTGTCGGGAATCAGGAGGAAGAATTGGCCGAGGGCTATCTTGGCCCAGTTGTACTATGGGCTGGACGTGGGAGCCCGGAAGAAGGAGAAAGCCCTTCGCCTTTGCCACCTGCTACTCCAGGTATAACTTTTTAGAAATATTTCTCTTGATAGCATGCATTCTCATTTATTGCATGACGCTTTTTGAATTGATTGATCGTCATTTGTGCAGGCCTGGGCCTTTGAGCATCAGATCCTCCCGTCGGTGGAGTTTAAGAAAGTTGTGCCACCGGGCTCTCATTTCCTTGCTCGCTGGTGTGGGGGCATCGGTGGGAAGGCCAAGTACCCTACGAAGTATAGGGAGGTCCTAAAGAGCGTGCGGTTGAGCTCGGTATGCAATTTTTTTTTGATTTAGTCTTTGTTTTTGCACTTAGATGAAACATAAATCGCCTATGGACTCATATTGGTTGTTTTGATGCAGCTTGTCTTGGATCCGTTCGATGGGGTGGAGAACTTAGCCGAGGTTGCAAGGGTCCGGAGGGAGGTAGATGACCGTCGATTTGTGATCGAGTGCCCTATGTCCCAACAGTAGTATCTAGGTGAGCGTGTCCAGGGCTGGAGGTTCATCCCGGTGGCTGCTAGACCGGTGCCTACCGATCCTCCCAAGGGCTTATAGTGGCCCTATTTGGTGATCTCTTCCGAGGCTGACAAAGCTAATTATATTGAAGGGAACGACCGAGTGATCCCTAGTGTTCCTTGCCTCTATGAGCAGCTTCTGCAGTGTCTACTCCCTGTGTGTCCTCATATCCATAGAAATGATATGATCGAGTATCACAACGAGCAACGGTTGGAGGATGAGAAGAGGCACCTCAAAGGCGTTGTGGAGGCTAATGAGGAGGAGGATGATGAGGATGAAGAGCTTGAAGGGGATGTTGCGATCGACCCTGAGGGAGAGGATGAGGTGGGTGCGGACGTAGCTGGTGGGAGTGTGCCAATGTCCCAAGGGGAGCAACATTCTTTTGAGGTATGATCGTGCTTGTGTGTATGATTTTAAAGTCGTTTAGGAACGTTATTGACGTATGGCTTTTATGTTTTGCAGGAACCTACGAGAAAGAGGGGTCGGGATAACCAAAATGGGACCCAGTACTATGGTGTGCCGGAAGGCATAAACTTCGTGGAGGGGCACTTGGTCAATTGTGGGAAACCACCTTCCTATTGATGAACTCCCGAGGCGAATTCTTCCATAGGAATGTTGGCTCGAGTCGGCAAGCTCCGATTTTCATGCCTGAAAATACTACTTACGTAAAGCCTAATAATTATTTTCTTTTTCAAGCCCTGGATGCGGTTGTCTGAGGATTTGCCTTTTTTGATATTCCAGGTGGCGAGGAGTCAAGTGGAGCAACTTGCAGAGAATAATTTTGTTCTCCGGGATACCCTTATTGGACAGTCGCTCCTCGTTCAGGTATTTTATGCACATGTTAAGATGGGATCTATGTATAGATATTATGCATGATATGCACTGCTGATATTTTCTCTAGTTTGCAGGATTTCTTGGCCATTTCTTTGTCTGATGCTGACGCAGCCCGACGGCGGTATGAGGAGGAGACTGCGGTCTTACAGCGTCGCGTGAGTGATCTCGAGGGTCAGCTGGCAGCCACTACTTAGGAACAGAGAAGTAAGCAAAACTTGGACCGTGCGCACCCCGGAGGCACCAGTCGTAGGGGGATTAAGATGTCCGCTGGCCGACGTGCATTTACTGTGGCTTAGGAGTCCAGTAGTGTTTCTATGATAGAGGGAAGGGAGGAAGAGAAGGATGATGTTGACGACTGGGTTGCAGGCCCCGATGACATTTCATCCCGCCCGGCCGGAAGTGGCGGGCATGCTTAGTTTTACTTTATTTTACCTTTTTTAGCTCTTTGTTTGTGCCCTCGATACATTGGGGTTTGGTTTTGGGATATTTTGAGTGATTTGCGCCTCCCAGCTTTTATTTTGAATGAAAAAATGAATTGCTATTTGATAAGGCATTGGAAACATAGCATAAGATTGTTTACAGGCTTTGTACAGGTCCGAAATGGAAGAAATGCTTCTGATGCTGCCGGAAAATTCACTCTATGTTGCCGGTGGCATGGTCCATATCGCCCAAATTGATCGGGCTAAAAAAATATATACAGGGCTATCTGAAAGTCCATATCACCGGCGACATCATTTGATATCGCCCAAATTGACCCTATATCGCCGGCGGCATCAATTACATTGCCGACGGCTTCACTCATATCGCCCAAAAAAACTTATATTGCCGGCGGCATCATTGAAATTGCCGGTGGTATCAATTTTCCACCAATCTGATTTCGACCATTCTGTCCATTTCTGTCATGGTAACCTATAATAAAAAACTGCGGAGTTTTCTGTAGAGTCTGGGGAACGCAGATTTTGGGCTCTAACTTGACCCTATCGTTTGCATAGGCTGTCCTTTCGAGTTTTCAACCTAACAAACTTATTCCGACCTTTGAGCGCATAGCGCCTTCGATTAAGCTTACTCGCGATGTTTCCATCCTTTGATCGCCAGACATTCATACAATCACAAACACAGATGTTTCATTATGACAAACACTTTTATCGAGTGGATCTAATTTGAGTACAAGATATTGGCAATCATTTCCATTAATGGAACCCCTGGTGTTAACCAGCCTTTACAGGTTTTCAAGTTAACATCTCACTGTTTTTCTCTTGTACCCTAATTTTTGTCTGAACTGCCCTTTTTGGGTTTTTAGTTCAGCAGGCGTTATTGAGTTATCCCCTAATTTTTATATAGCCGGTTTGCAGGATACCGACCGTCGGGTGTAACCCTAATTTTTGCCCAGTCAGTAGAAGACCGACAGGCGGGCGATTATTGTATATTTTTTAGTGTACCGCTTTTTCTGATTTGTTTCTGTCATTTAGACATGAAATGCTTAAGCCTGTCCTGGTCGACTAGATCGATGAACTCACTCTTGCCTATGCTTATAACTTCGGTACCATCCTTAGCCATATGACAGCCTTCTCAATTTGGTCTGAACTTTTCACTACTATCGAAGGTTTTCAAAAGCTTCAGTGTCGGGCCTATAACTCTCGGTAAGGGTGTTGGGTATCTGATTCACTATTGTGTGCTTGGTTGTGCCTTTACAGATATTCTTGGTGTCCATTCGATTTTAGCCTAGATCGCCCGATTCATTCTAACATTCATCGGGTAATCTTGTTTTGACTTTGGCTGACCTCATTGCAAGCTGTTTAGTTTATGGGAATTTTTGAGCTTACCCAAAGCCTTATCGATTGGTTCGATTGTCATCCTGATTGCTATTCTGATTGCTCCTTTAGTCTGTGGTTTGCAGAGCCCTTCTTGTTGAGGCCTGAATTTGCACCTTGTATTGGTGGTAAAGGGTTTTAGACAAGTGATGTTTGGTTTTGAGGACCTTTTGTTTGGTGCTTTTGAAGTGGTAGTTTGCTTTGTTGGTTTATTTAGTAAGGTGATTACGTCATTGGTTGCGCGATCATCTTTGTGGCTCGTAGGATGAGGGTGCTTGCCTTTAGACTTGGTGTTCTGGGAAGTGGTTGCCCCCTGACCTTTGTTGGTCGAAGGGTTTGATGGGGTTGACTTGTATCGGGTGAAGATGTGTTTCTCTGCAAATTTGGCCATATTCTTGATGGTGACATTGGTCTAAGAATTGGCTACGATGTCTATTTGATGGAGGTTGAGCTCCATTGAGTGTAAGCCTTGATTCTCTATTTCAGTGGACCGGTTGATACTTCTTTGGTAGCTTGAAGGTGCACCGTTGTAGGGTTGTTGAGTTAATTCTAGAAGAGACCCATTGCATTTCAACAATCCGATTATTGAGCTGAGCAAAAGCATTATCATGGTCTTTAAGCACTTTTATTATCTCACATGTGTTTGACAGGGGTTAAATTATTGGATTTGATTACCACGTAAGAGCCTATATCTGTACTCAGCTTAATTTCATTCAATAAAAATATCTTAAATATTGAAAGCATCGTGCGTATGCTCATATGAAGACGCGGATCAAAGGATACAGACATGACATAAGTAAGAAAAATGGAAGTTGCTCATGGAGCTAAAAAGTCTGAACTCTAAGGATTGCAAATCGGGATTCTTCATCCTCACCATCGGAGCGCGCTTTTCCCCCACCATTGGAGTAGATGGCCTTGATGAGATCTTGAGGTGCATTTAGTTGTTTGGAAAAGCTGGGGTTAATCATCTGTGTCTGGTTGTCAGGCTCTGGCAAGGGGCAGGATGCCCTTTCAGGGTCAGTAATCTTCTTATCCTCCACCAGACGTTGGATGGTACGGACCAAAGCTTTGCAATGATTAGTGTTGTAACTCGACAACATGTGATACCTGCAAAAGCCTTTTCCTTGTTCATTCATGGGGGGATTGAATTCACGAAGACGTTTAAGAATGCCAGCTTCCCTTAATCCGGTGAAGATTACATTAAGCGGCAGTTTCCACGGATTTATTCTATACTTAAGACGATCATTTGGCTGAATAATGGCAGCTGGTGCCAATTTCTGAGAGGTCTCTTGGTCTACCATGATTTGAGGTAGGGGTATGGGTGAGTCAGTGTTTCGAAAGATCTGGTCCTCCTCTGATTAGACCCTTCCCTCTTTCTGATAGCAGCCTACTATCATCAATTGAAGCGAGAAGTCTTCAACTTTGTGTTACATGACCTGGTCATATTGAGGAAGTGTCAGGGTAGTGAGGACCTTAAATTGTGATGGGGTGACCAACGTCGGAGATAAGGTGTTAAAGAATGGTGGAAGAATTGGACTCTGGGCTCCTTCCCTTTGTCCGGGGTAAGCGGTTGGCGGTGATTGCCAGAGTGTATTGCCATCGAGTGTCATGCCCGGAGATCGCATGACCTGGTCGAAGTCCTGACTTCCTAGGGCCTTCTTGACGGATACATACACTAGCTCCTGAATGATGTTTCGGAACTGATTGAAGTTCAGAAACTGGACGATCGCAGCGGTGATCTCTGATCCAAGAGATGGAGAGTGAACCGTTGCTCCTGGGGTGGGGGGAAGACTAGTCTGTTCTCTGGGTGAGGTAGAGTTATCATTGTGAGGAAGAGACATGGCTAGTTGTGAAGGTCTCGGTTTAAGAGGAAGACTATTTAGGATCATAGGTCAGACCATGAATGGGTTGTAAATGGTATGGATGATATATATGTATGTCTTTTTTTTATTAGAAGCGGTGCGTGATATGTATGGCTGTACGTAGATGTGGTTAGAAATAATGTGATGGCTTATCCCTTCAAAATACGTAGAACGTTTGTATCTCACGTCTTACATAGCGATATGTGGTGACATAATAGAGGCACAAGAGAAGTCCTACGTATGTTGCTAAACCTCTTCCACGGGTGGAAGTGATAAGGGTAAGTTGATTCATTTTCGGCTCTTAAAGCCGATGCATGGGGGTGCATGATCATAGACCACATAGCATGCGAATCGGCCCTGTTCCAACCTTATGACTCCCGTATAATGCCTCTTTGGTAGGATGGAGTTTGGCTGCTTCACTGGTAATGGCGAAAGAAGCGTGTCCCAATTATGTTATTTGTTTTAGGTAATCCTAAGGGGAATGATGTGCTAAGGCTTTTTTCTAACGCGGCTTTGGTATAGGGTTGTTGATGTAGAAGGTTCTCGTATACCTTGATTCCACGTTACTCAACCACTACCCAAATGGGCACGATCATAGGAGTTTACGTATTGGTTAAAATGAGTGATCCACCCACTAGGCATCCTCAATTCCAACAGGGCATGAGTGATACTTTGTGAGCTTCTCGGGTGAAATAGGGCACCTAAAATTACCGAACTATCTACACGCGTGAGGACAAGATGTCATAAGAAAGGAATGAAGTTTTAATTTGGCCAATGATTTCAATACATCATCAAAATCTTTTAAACTATGAAAGAAGATTCAAGTTTAAAGAAAATCCCCAGCAGAGTCGCCACTGTGAGCGGACGACTTTTTGCGCGGCTACGGCGCAGGGCCATGCCCATTCAGGCCGGCCCATTGGAGTGTCGGGGGGATGAGTGTGATGTGGTTGTAAAATAATTTTGCATATTTTAATGCTCAAAAGATACGAGATCGAAATCCCGTACTTAAAATAGAGTCGCCACCCGGTTCAGCTCAACCGAGAAATTTTTGGTACGATTTTCCCACCGGGTGGTTGGACCATACCTTAAGTAGAGATTCCGAGTTCGGATGATGTTATCTACTTTTCATTAGACCAAGTTAAGATACTTAATTCTTTCTTAATCGGTTTAATCCACCCTATTTATTTGTATTTTTAGTTATTTTGTTATTTTCATGTTCATCAAGCAATTGAAGCAATAAATAAAATATTTACAGCAGCAAAAGAAAAAATAAGTGTGGAAAGTAAAATTATTACAAGTTTTCAAGTCCCGTACATTTTCTACGCAACAAATAAAATACCCGAATGTCCGATATACACCTACCTGCAGAAGATGGTTGGCACGAATATAACATATTTTATTTACAATATCATAAGGCCCGATTGGATGGCTAAAATGAGGTTTGAATGACGTTTGCGGGGAAATTCCATTTTTATCCAAATTTTAGATTCAACCGTTGCTTTAATCGGATTATAAGTGAAAATGCCACTCTTTGTGGGGGGCGAGCTCTGTTTTCAGGAGGTTTCGAACCTCCATCGTTACACTATATGTCCTAGCTTCAGAAAATATACTAGTTCGGAAACAAACGAAAACAAAACTGCTATCCAGAAAGTCATGCCGCCGGTGGGGCATCTGATACCGTCGGCGACATGGTTGATGCCGCCGGCGACATCAATTGTGTCGAGGATGACATCAGCATACAGACAGGCACAGGGCTTTTTGAATACTACAAAGAAAGGTTCCCGTAAGAAAGTGAGGTCTCTGGGGAATGCGATGCTAACGGCGGTATCAACGATGTCTCTAGCGACATGGGTGATACAGCCGGCAACATCGCATGTCTCCGATGACTTTAATTTCTTACAGCAGCAGCGATTGGCAGTCAAAGTGACCGAAAACTAAAAAATGAACATAAATCAACAAAAATTAACACAAACCAATAATAATAATGCCAAAGAGCTATGAGACTCAGGATTTTCACCTCGGGGTAGTGAATCCAACTCTTTGTGAACTGAATAATAACACCTCCGGGGAGCTTACAACGATAATTTGATTGTTAATTTAAAGATTTTAGGTCTATAAGTCCTATCAAGTTGATTTAACCCGAAAACCCACTGATTTAAGCTCACAATCAGAGAGTTCGAAGAAGAAAAATCGGGAAAAATGGATTAGAATCCTTTTTCCTACCTTTTCTAGTTCTTATCTCACTAAAATCTATTCTCTCGATTTCATCCTCTCAATTGCCCAATTTTAGCTCATTCCCTATGCAATTTCAGTCCCCTCCCTTTATTTTACAGCTTAAGGCGCCTTTTTACAGGCAAATTAGGGTGTTTTTCGAGACCTTTTTGACTTATTCCGCCGAAAGTGGCCGAAAGGCTGTTTGTGGAGGGACCCATTTTAGGCCATGCCGCCGGCGGTATGGTGATGTCGCCGGCGGCATGAATGATGTCGATGGCGACATCATCCTCCAGCATACCGACAACCAAAGGGTCAAAAAGCCTAAAAAGTCGGGAAAAGTGGTTTAATAGTGGGTGGAAAGGTATCTTTTTGAATTTTAATTATATTTTAAAGGGTATTGTTTAATTTGGGTGTAAATCATCGGTTCAAGCTCCTACTGGGCGCGTTATCGGCCACGCCGAACTAGATTCTACCAAGTATGAAATTCACAAGGAATATTATTTTAGTAATAAAAATTCTAAAGAGAACTTTTATTTTGAGGCATTAAAATCGGGTACACGTCATCATCGTCTCGCGAGAGGGACTGCCAAATCCCGTGCTCACAACTGTACCCCCTTTATTGGCGCCAATCTACCCTGACCTGTATTCTACTCATTTAATAAGGGCAATAAATCAAAGTAATGTCTTAAAAATTTCAGTATAAACTATCAAACATAATTCAACATAACTTCAGCAATTAAGAAATTTAAATCCTAAATTTTAAAGCATCAAACTTCAATTAAAACACAACAAAATCAACATTCATATTTTCTAGAAATTTCTAGATTCTGTGACCTGACTTCCCTTGCATTTTTCACTATCAAAATATCATCCAATTGAAGAACTTTTTTCTAAACATAATTGGCCACATGTCTCAGCTTTCCAAAGCCACCGGAATCACAGAAATCCAAATTGTATAACCAAAGTTATGATCAAAATACTAAACAGTGTACAAAGTTGAGATTTTTCCGAAAACAGATTTCATGACTCAACTTTAAACTAAAATTTCACACTGAAAACGAATGAAATTCAACAAGGTTTATTCTGAACATATATTTCTTACTTTCTGTAGATATCAATAGAATCAAGAATCATTCGAATCAGATTTACATAATGAGAGAAAACATTAAAATAAAATGGGGATACAATCTGGAAAATTTTCCGAAAAATCGATAAATCAAAATTTGAGACACAAACCTTTTTCTAAGCTCTTTCTAGCTCTCTTCTACCTCTTTTGCCTTTGATTTGCTTGCACTAGCTTCCTCTACAACATTCATATATAATTCTATGAAGATATTGTATAAATAAACTTCCTAATACCTTAAATATGCTTAATCTACCATGAATTCTACTAATTACGCTTTAATTTTACCAAAAATCACTCACCTCAAATTCAAGTTACTATTCATTTGAATTTTAAAATCTAGAATCCTCCTCTTCTAGTCTTGATTCACTGAAATTGATGATGATAAAGGGCTTAAGGATCGATTTCTAACAAGAATTTGAAGTTGAATCGAAGAAATCGGAAGTTTTTAGATTAGGGAAATTTTGATGTGGTAGAGATGAAGGAGTAGGAGTAGGAGTAGATGATAATGGAGGAGAAGAAGAGGTAACTGAATATATGATTTTCCTCTTCTTCTTTTTTTAATTTCTAATAATGCCATTGAACAAATAATTAAATGCCCAATTCATCCCTCTTACTTAATTAACTCTTATTTCCTCATGTCTTATATCCAATTACAATAATAATAACTACAAAAATAATTTCCATGATATTTTAATATCATAGTAATTTATTGTAAATAAATTTTGAAATTTTGGTTTGTTACAATTCTCCCCCTCTTATGAATTTTCGTCCTCGAAAATTACCTGAAAACAATTGCGGATATTGAGTTTTCATTGTATTCTCAGGTTCCCAAGTTGCTTCTTCAACCTTATAATTTCTCCAAAGTACTTTTACCAATGGAATAGACTTGTTTCTCAATTATTTAACCTCTCTCGCCAAGATTTGTACCGGTTCCTCTTCATACGTTAGGTCGGGTTCGATTTCTACGACATTAGAAGATAAGATATGTGATGGATCTGATCTGTATCTCCTTAACATCGACACATGAAAAACATCATGAATTTTGTCGAGTGTCTGGGGTAGTGCCAACCGATAAGCTATCGGTCCAACCTTCTCTATAACCTCATATGGGCCAATAAATCTCGGACTGAGCTTGCCTTTCTTGCCAAATCGCAGGACTTTCTTCCAAGGAGATACTTTGAGAAATACTTTATCCCCTACTTCATAAGTAATATCTTTTCTTTTTAGATCAGCATAAGATTTTTGTCTATCCGATGCAGCCTTTAATCTCTTTTGATTAAGTTTTACCTTCACCTTTATCTCCTGAATTAAATCCACTCCCACAATCTTGTTTTCACTAAGTTCGGTCCAATATAATGGAGTTTGACATTTTCTTCCATACAATGCTTCATATGGCGCCATTTGTATGCTTGACTGATAGCTGTTATTATAGGCAAACTCCATAAGGGAAAAATACTTATCCCAACTTCCCTCAAATTTAATGATACAACTTCTCATCATGTCTTCCAACACCTGAATTACTCTTTCAGATTGACCATCTGTTTGAGGATGAAATGAAGTACTAAAATGAAGTTTACTACCTAAGGCTTCTTACAACTTCTTCCAAAATCTCGAAGTAAATCTTGGATCTCGGTCAGAAAGGATTAAAACAGGCACTCCGTGTAGCCGCACTATCTTAACTACATATAACTGAGCCAACCTATCAAGTGAATAATCCATCTTAACTGGAAGAAAGTGGGCAGACTTTGTCAATCTATCTACAAGAACCCACACTGCATCATGTTTCTTCTGTGAAAGTGGTAAAGACGTCATGAAGTCCATTATGATTCTTTCCCATTTCCATTCTGGAATTGTTATTGGTTGCAACAATCCAGAAAGAACTTGATGTTTGGCTTTCACCTATTGATAAGTTAGACATTGAGCAACATAGTTAGTAATGTCTTTCTTCGTTCCATTCCACCAATAATGGCTCTTCAAATTTTGGTACATCTTGTTTGCTCCTGGATGCATCGCATAAGGACTACTATACGCCTCATGTAAAATATTCTTCTTTAATTCTTCATTATTTGGCACACATAGTCTATCTTTAAAATATAGACACCCATCTTCTCGAACCATATAGTTGTCTGCGATACCCACTTGTGTCCTTGCTCGAATGACTTTTAAGTCATCATCTTCATTTTGTGCTTGCTTAACCTGTTATAGTAGTACAGGTTGAATCTTTAATTCTGCAATTAAGGCTCCACCACTAGTAAGAGCTAATCCCGTATTCATGGCCCTTAGTGCCATCATTGTCTTTCTACTAAGAGCATCTGCCACTACATTAGCCTTTCCTGGATTGTAATCAATAAGACAATCATAATCTTTAATGAATTCCATCCACCTTCTTTGCCTTAAATTTAAATCCTTCTGTGTTGGTAAATATTTCAAGCTCTTGTGATCTGTGTAAATATAACATTTTTCTCCATAAAGATAGTATCGCTAAATTTTCAACGCAAAGACTACTGCAGCCATTTCTAAATCATGTGTAGGATAATTTCTTTCATGATTCTTCAATTGCCTGGAAGCATAGGCAATCACTTTCCCTTTTTGCATCAAAACACACCCAAGACCACTATGCAAAGCATCACTGTAGATTACAAAGTCTTTTCCAGGCTCTAGTTGGGTAAGGATGGGTGCTTTTGTTAACATTGCCTTCAACTTCTCAAAACTTTCTTGGCACTTATCATTCCACTCAAATTTTGCATTCTTTTAAGGTAGTTTCGTCAGTAGGGCAGTAATGACTGAAAATTCCTTCACAAATCTTCTATAATACCCTACTAAGCCAAGGAAACTTCTGACTTTCATAGGGTTCTTTGGTGGTTTCCATTCTATAACTGCTTCTATCTTTTTAGGATCCACTTTAATTCCTTTTGCAGAAACAATATGGCCTAAGAAAGAAACTCCTTCAAGCCAAAACTCACATTTCCTAAGTTTGGCATACAATTTATTTTCACTCAAAGTTTGGAAGACTATCCGCAAATGTTGATCATGCTCTTCCCGTGACTTAGAATACACCAAAATGTCATCAATGAAAACCACTACAAACCTGCCTAAATATAAGTAAAAGACACTGTTCATAATGTCTATAAATGTTGCTGATGCATTAGTTAGACCAAATGGCATCACCAAAAATTCATAGTGCCCATATCTGGTTCTGAAAGCCATCTTTGCAATATCATCATCTTTCACTCTCATCTGATAGTAACCCAATCTCAAATCAATCTTGAAGAAGTATTTGGCACCCTTGAGTTGATCAAATAAGTCTTCAATCCTTGGCAATGGATACTTATTCTTCACTGTCAATTTATTCAACTCCCGGTAATCAATACATAATCGGAGCGACCCATCTTTCTTCTTAACAAACAAACTGGTGCACCCCACGGGGATATACTCAGGCATATGAATCCTTTCTCTAACAATTCTTACAACTGGATCTATAACTCTTTTAGTTCAGCAGGCACCATTCTGTATGGTGCTTTAGATACTAGTGCGGTACCCGGCAATACATCAATTACGAATTCTACCTCTCTTTTTGGTGGCAGCCCCGGTAGTTCTTCTGAAAATACATCGGGAAAATCACATACCGTAGGAATATTCTACAATTCTAACTCACCTTTCTTCAATTCTAGAGCGAAGATTAGGTAGGCCTGACATCCCTTCCTAACCAGCCTTTTAGTCTTCATAAAAGAAATTATGTTACAGAGATAATCTGATCTTTCCCCCATGATAACTATTTCTTCTCTATCAGAAACTTGAAGTAACATTCTTTTATTTTTGCAATCCACTACAGCTCGATGTTTCGATAACCAATCCATTCCCAAGATAACATCGTAATCTCAGAAAGGTAACTCAATTAAATTTGCAAGGAAAAGTTGATGTTGAATCATAATAGGGCAATTCATGTACACTGTGTTTACTATTATACTGTGTCCTAAAGGATTAGTCACTTCAATATTTTCTCCTAATTCTTCTACATGCAACCCTTTCTCTTGTGCTAATGCAGTACATATATATGAATGAGATGAACCGGGATCTATCAAAGCATAAACATCGTGATTAAAGAATGAAAATTTATCGATAATAACTTCAGTAGATTCTCGAGTCTCAGGCCCTTTGATTGCATAACTTCACGCCATTCCTCCCAGTCTACCACTCTGTCGTGCTTGTTGAGCCACATCATGTCCACTTGCCTCATTAGCATTTCCTCTTCCCCTTCCTCTTCCACCTTGGATTGTAGGAGTAGGAACTACTGTAGGTGCAGATGTACTTATCTGTCTTTGAGGACAATTTGCAATCAAATGTTCCCTCGAGCCATATTTAAAGCAGACTCTACCTTTTCCCCAACATTCCCCTGTATGCATCCTTCCACAATTAGAACATTGTGGAATATTTCCTCTGCCTCGACCTGAAGGTACACTAGCCGCTGACCCCGTACTTATGGTTCATCTCTGTGAAAACCCCCTGAAATGAGATTGTGTTTATTCTGATGTTCCCTTCTGTTTCTTACTTGGAGATTCTGAACTAACTGGACCCTACGATCCCTTTTGAATTCCAGACCTTTTAGCCATTCTTTGTTGCCTATCTGAATTGATCTTCTCAATGCTCGTAGCAGCATCAACCAAGTCATTGAACACCCTAATCCTTTGTGGAAGTAAATGCACTCTAATTTCATCATTCAGCCCATCCTCGAATCTCTTACATCGCTTTACTTCACTGTCAACAATATCACGAGCATAGCTCTCGAGTTTGAGGAATTGAATTTCATATTCTGATACAGTTATTCGTCCCTGTCTCAAAGACAAGAACAATTTCCTCTGCTTATCTTTGAATCGTTCACTAACGTACTTTTTATCAAATTGTTCCAAGAAAAGACCCCAGGTGATTTCTCCGAGTCGCCTTTCTCTCACAATATTATCCCACCACCTCCTAGCTTGTTCTTTGAGTAGACCTTGCACACAGTCTAATCTCTCTTCATCTGTAAAATGAAGCCTAGTCATACACCATTTAGAATGATCAAGCCAATCTTCTGCAAATGCAAGATTCACTGTATCCCCTTTGAAGTCATCAGCCGGAAGCTTTTTAATTCTTTCAAGAGGAGTTCTCTCCTCTCTTCTTTCAATGTGAGGTACTATAGGAACTTGAGGGATTTGTATGTTTCGAAGTACTTGTGTGATTACTTCAGTAGTCATAAGCTGAAGTAAAGTAACTTGTGCTAGAGTAGGTTGTTCGGGAAAGCCATGAACTGGTGGTGGTTCATGTCTTTGTTCATCCCCTTATCTAATACAGACCGTACTCTCAGCATCCTCTTCCTCACTCTGGTTGTGACTACTACTAGCCATTCTTATTCTTGAAAATTGGACCAAAGTGGATCAAACAACTAACATAACATATTTATATCCTAAATGACATGTACATACTAGTCCTAGAATCGCCTAAACCTCAGCTCTGATACTAATAAATGTAACACCCCCTTTATTGAGAGTGCTACAGTAACTATAAACACCCAATAAACAACTCAATTCCATCATATGAAGTTCAATACTTATAGACTACAATATGTACAAATATAAATATAATGTTTTCAACTCCAAATTATTTCTCAATGCTAATTATTCTCCAAATATTTCTCAATACCACTTTATATTTCTCACACTATCTAGTACATGTCATTATTCTACAAACCATAATATTACATTAAAATGCAAATCCACCTCGAGTCTTTCCTTATATGCTCTTCAAGCTGATCCACTTATACCACTTTGGTCTAAGCTATCTACAAATCTTCAGTATCTGCGTGTAGAAAATAAACTACACGCTAAGCAATTTGCTTAGTGGTGTACATAAAAGAAATACAACTTTGAATATTTTTAACACTTTAAAATAGAAATCAAGTTTGTTCATAAGTCAAAACAAATTAAACAACTTTATAAAACCAAATCACAAAACTTATATAGTAATCCTTTCAAAGTACAATCAAATTTATATCCAATTTTTCTTAACACATTAACCATATATTGCCCAAAGTAAACAAGTCTTGAATAACAGTAAAATGGATACGGGAGCGGACAAGCCCGAAGCCGAAGCTTCAATATCAATGTATCGGTCAAGCCCGAAGCCATAGCTTCAATATCAATATATATACATCAGAATATCGGCCAAAGCCAGAAGCCAAAGCTTCAATTGTTTGTACAGTACTGTACCCCCCTTTATTGGCGCCAATCTACCCTGACCCGTATTCTACTCGTTTAATAAGGGCAATAAATCAAAGTAACATCTTAAAAATCCGAGTATAAACCATCAAACATAATTCAACATAACTTCAGCAATTAAGAAATTCAAATCCTAAATTTTAAAGCATCAAACTTCAATTAAAACACAACAAAATCAACATTCATATTTTCTAGAAATTTCCAGATTCTGTGACCTGACTTCCCTTGCATTTTTCACTATCATCTAATTGAAGAACTTTCTTCTAAACATAATTAGCCACATGTCTCAGCTTTTCAAAGCCACCAGAATCACAGAAATCCAAATTGTATAACCAAAGTTATGATCAAAATACTAAACAGTGTACAAAGCTGAGATTTTTCCGAAAACAGATTTCATGACTCAACTTTAAACAAAAATTTCACATTGAAAACGAACGAAATTCAACAAGGTTTCTTCTGAACATATATTCCTTACTTTCTGTAGATATCAATAGAATCAAGAATCATTCAAATCGGATTTACATAACAAGAGAAAAATTTAAAACAAAATGGGGATACAATCTAGAAAATTTCCTGGAAAACCGATAAATCAAAATTTGAGACACAAACCTTTTTCTAAGCTCTTTCTAGCTCTCTTCTACCTCTTTTGCCTTTGATTTGCTTGCACTAACTTCCTCTACAACATCCATATATAATTCTATCAAGATATTGTATAAATAAACTTCCTAATACCATAAATATGCTTAATCTACCATGAATTCTACTAATTAAGCTTTAATTTTACCAAAAATCACTCACCTCAAATTCAAGTTACTATTCATCCAAAATTTAAAATCTGAAATCCTCCTCTTCTAGTCTTGATTCACTGAAATTGATGATGATAAAGGGCTTAAGGATCGATTTCTAATAAGAATTTGGAGTTGAATCGAAGAAATCGAAAGTTTATAAATTAGAGAAATTTTGATGTGGTAGAGATGAAGGAGTAGGAGTAGGAGTAGATGATAATGGAGGAGAAGAAGAGGTAACTGAATATATGATTTTCCTCTTCTTTTTTTTAATTTTCAATAATGTCCTTGAACAAATAATTAAATGCCCAATTCATCCCTCTTACTTAATTAACTCTTATTTCCTCATGTCTTATATCCAATAACAATAATAATAACTATAAAAATAATTTCCATGATATTTTAATATCATAGTAATTTATTGTAAATAAATTTTAAAATTAAAATTTGTTACAAAAGTTATCAAAGTTATCAATATATAGGTTGTCAATATAGCATTTCTAAAAAAAAAGAAAGGTAATTCTATGGAATAATAAATTATATAATAATAATTTTTAATAAATTAAAGAGATGATCTTACAATATATTACTGTAGAATTTTCCATATTGATATAATTTGTGTTAAGAGTGTTATTATTTGTAATCTTATGATCTTATTCAAGGGCAGTGAGTCCTAGGAACTGGTAGTAATGATAATGACACAAAAAGGTTCAAAAAATCTAAATGAAAAATCCTTAAAATTGTACCCAAATTTTTTTGACGGTGTAAATCCCTAAGTATACTAGGATGCATCGATTTCTTTTAAGTCCTTTTACAATTAAGGCCTGAAAAAGGTATTTAATTGGAAAGAGAAAATATTTATTTAAGTCTCCTTTAAATAATAGTCTTTAAATTATTTAATTATAAAAGGACTCAATCCATCATATAAAAACTCTGACATTCAGCTTTGCAAGAATTTCAAGACATAGAAAAGACCTTGTTTATATCGAAAACAAGGGGCAAGTGTTGTCTGCAGATGAGATGCTAATTCTTTGCTGTACTTGTAAAACTGCAAAGGAGTAGTAGTTTTGTACTACCAACTAAAAAATGATGTAATCAAAGATTCAATTCTTTTTTCTTTAAACTTTGCTAAAAGACAAAATACACAAACCCCATGCCTACTCCTTCCTGACTCATTAAACTCATCCATTTTTCTCACTATTAATCTTTATCATTTTCTTTCTTTTTTTTTTAAGTCTGCCGGATTTTTGACTGGGAAAATGAATTTACACATCCAATTGGTAATGTGTTGGTGTAATTTAAATTCATAAAATTTTATCTTCCATCAGTAAATATGATGAAAAGTACCTCAGAAGTCTGTGCTTTATACATAAAAAAACTTTGTATTTTGTATAAAAATCTCTCATTAATACTAGAATAAAATTTAATAATTTTATTTGATGTGTGAGGTTTGATTAACTAAAATTAATTAATGGTAAAATTAGAATTCAAATATATAAAGGATTTGAATCCGTAAAATTGTGATTAGGAATTGAATTCATACTAGAATAACATAAATCTCAACCATTTAGCTTATGTACCTTTGGACAAAATAATTATTTTCTTCTTAAGAACAAAACTAATAGTAATAACTACAATTTAAAATCAATATGAAATATCAAAAAATTATTTTTTTAGCTCATGATAATATTCTTTCATTATTAGTGCAGTTTTTAAGGAAAATTGGGCTGTGGTCCAAAGTTACCTTCTTCACAATAGGTTAATTTCAGTCCCCTCTTCTCGTCCCCCTCTTTCTTCTCTCCGATCGTAAACCCTAATCTCCTCATCTCCATCCCCATATCAGGTATTTTTCTATTCCGCTATGCATTATTTCTCCTCAATTTTGAAATTTCGCTCCTCTTTTTGGATTTTTCACCAATTCATTTGTGAATCTTCCGTGTTGCTATTTCGATTCCGATAATAGGTGTCGGATCTCATCTTCTCTTCCAAATCTGGGGGTACAAAGAAGCACCCTCAGCTTGAAATTTCTCGACTGTGGGGCCGCCTGGAACAGCCCTTCTGAGGGTGGATTCCGGTTGCTCCCTCCCCCCACCTCTGTAATGCTCAGGAATTTCTACAAGCCATTTATATGAAGTGTGAATGGAAGGATTTTATTTCAAATTAATACATCAAATTTAATAAGTTATAGCTGAGAATTTTATTGGAAATGCGTTCTCTTTATATTTTCATGTTTTTTTCTTCTTCTCCAGAAACTACTGAAAGATTGTGCATGAGGCAATTGGTTTAGTGCTATTAATCTTTGTTTTTGCAAGTTTTTTTTCTGTTGTTTTACATTTTATTTGATACATGTTTGATAGGAAATGGATGGGTCAACTCACCGAGGCAGCAGTACTGCTGATCTGATTTTACAAAATTACAAACTTGGCAAAACTCTTGGAATTGGTTCCTTTGGCAAAGTGAAAATTGCAGAGCATACATTGACTGGGCACAAAGTTGCCATCAAGATACTTAACCGTCGTAAGATAAAGAACATGGATATGGAAGAAAAAGGTACCAATTAATTTTCTTTCTTTATTTTGTTCTGTTCCTGATGTGTGTGAATACTAGTGATCAGAATAGCTGTCTCTATAAGGATGGATGCATCTGATTCTTCTTCTTTAATTTTGTATGTGGAAATTGTGCTATTTATAAGAAGTATTGAATATATTAGAATATTAGAGAAGGTGCTTGGTAGATCGATTATGTCCTATGTCCCATCATATCTGTGGTCAGTCCTTTCCTCTGTGATATTTCATAAGAAGTCTTTTGTTTTTCTGATACATTGATCGATTTCCATCCAGAATTCTCTCGACTTTTGATTGATTTTTCAGACCCGATTTCTCTATTTTCACATTGTTTTCTTTTGCAGTGAGGAGGGAAATCAAAATTCTGAGATTGTTTATGCATCCTCACATTATTAGACTTTACGAGGTTATAGAGACACATACTGATATATATGTTGTGATGGAGTATGTAAAATCTGGAGAACTATTTGATTATATAGTGGAGAAGGGTAGGCTGCAGGAAGATGAGGCTCGTAATTTCTTTCAGCAGGTGTGAATAGGCATCAATGTGACTGAGTTTTGCATGGTTTGTCTTCATTTCTCAATTAGGTTGAATGTTTAGTCTAAATTCCTCTATGGATGCAGATAATTTCTGGTGTGGAATATTGCCACAGAAATATGGTTGTGCACAGAGACCTTAAGCCAGAGAATCTGCTGTTGGATTCTAAATGCAACGTGAAGATAGCAGATTTTGGTTTGAGCAATATAATGCGAGATGGTCATTTTCTGAAGACAAGTTGTGGGAGCCCAAATTATGCTGCCCCTGAGGTGCGAGTTGTGTTGTTAGTTTATAATTGATTTCTGTACCTGAAGTAGGAACAAGGCTTAGCTTATTAAGTCCACTTTTCTTTAAATACATGTCTTTTATAATAATCACAGTTTGAAGGTTGTGCTGTTTTTTCTGCAGGTTATATCTGGGAAATTGTACGCTGGGCCCGAAGTGGATGTGTGGAGCTGCGGTGTTATTCTGTATGCTCTTCTTTGTGGTACCCTTCCCTTCGATGATGAAAACATTCCAAACCTTTTCAAGAAAATCAAGGTGTTAGTTCTTCCCATAGTTGTTAAAAGCGCTCGCTTTTGCGCTTGAAGCGCCAAAGCACAGCGAAGTGCACCCTGTGCGCTTCTGTGAACACAGTGCAGGGGGTGCAAAAAGCGCACAACATCAATTCGAAGCCAATATTAACTTGTTACTTGCTGGCTGGAAGATTGTGACCTATATCGGCAGGATGAGTTCTCACTATAGAGCTTCCTATTCATAGTTGTCAAATCGAGATTCGAATCGAGAATCGAAATCCAATTTTTTTGAATCGTGAATCGGGAATCGAATCGAATCGTAAGATTCAGTTCAAGTTCATAATATTACAAAAATAAAATATATTACATTTTTATCTCATATATTATTAATTATATATTTGTCTAAAAATGAAATTTTAATATAAATGATCAAATATTCAAATCAACTAACATGTATTTTAAATTTAAATATAACACAAATATAATAATAATAAAAATGATTTACATATGTTATAAAACTAAGAAATTCATCAACTTGCATTAAATAATTTTAAAACTAATTCATTATTATATAGCATGTTATGAAAACTGTAACAAATTTATATCAGAAATTAATGTCAACAATACATGGGAGGATGAGTTTGTTAGGTAGAGTTGATTAACTTTAAGTAAAAGAACCATTGAATTGAATTGAGCTATAACCTATGTTACTCGGACTTTTGAAATTGGCCGGCTCACCGGTGTCCGGTACGGACGCTACGGATACCGGTACTGGATCCGTGTCCAGTACGCCGGAGAACATGTGGGTACGGCAACCTAGGAGAGTCGTTGTGCAGTAACAGTGAAGAGCAGTGTTTCAAAGACGGCTAGAGGTAGAAGACAAAGTTTTGGGCTAGGGTTATTCTATTGGGCCTTTTTTAATGGGCTTTTCATTGTAAAATTTAAATTACAGTCTTTTTTTCTAGAATTACGGCATCCATTTTAAGGTTTTTTTACTTTTCTTTTATGACTTGATTTTTAATATCTTTTTTAGTATTAGTTTCATTAATCAATTTATAGAAACATATTAAATGGAATTTTTTTATTTACGTGTAACAACAAATTGAATGAGTTTCTTTGAAAAAAAATTTAAAAATCATTTGTAAATTTAATAACTTCAATACATTGGTTTGGAGTTTATGAAAAACATCTATTATTATTGATTGCTTACATGTTTAGGCTAAGGCCAAGTCCAATGGTACTCTATATTTGGAGTAAATGCTATATTTGGAGTAGGGTTGAAGTCCAACCCTACTCCAAATCCTTACTCCAGATATAGAGTAAGGTATAAGTTACTCCAAATATAGAGTAACCCATACCTTACTCTATATTTGGAGTTGGATATTTTAATATTACTTTTTACTTTTTGTATTTAATTATTATAGTTTATTTGATGAAAGGTTTAAAATATTGATATAATAATAATAAAATATTGTTGGATGTAAAGATTCTTTTTTTAGAGTAGAAGAATGGAGTAATGGGTTGGAGTGAATTTACTGTAGCAACTGTATAAATAGAGTAAATACTGTAAAAATAGAGTTTAGAGTAGAGGATATAGAGTAATGGGTTGGACATGGCCTAAGTACCTTATTTCTAATGAGTTTTTTTTAATGTGCTGTATCCCCGTACCCGTATCCAAACGGTGTCCCCTTATCCTAAAATTTTTAAATTGCCGTACCGGACACTCGGATCCGCACCCGTATCCGATACCCGTACCCAAGTCCAAGTAACAAAGGATATAATGACAAGATAGTAGGAAACATGCGGGAAGATGAGTGTTAGGTAGAGTAAATTACTTGTTTTTATTAGCAGTATTAACTATTGCGCCACTTAAAAGTCAAAATGCACAGTGTCCAATTTTCTAATTAAAACAAAAAGGAAGGTTAAAGGTTTTGTCTTCTTCAACCTCAGTTCTTCTCTGCTGCAAGAAGGGTTTTGTTTCAAATATTGGGTAAGAAACCTACAATAGAAAAGTCCCGTGGCTAGATGGGGATGAAGTTCCCATCATCTTCAAGAATATGCTCTTAATCTTCCATCTCATCTTTTTCTTCTTTTTTTTCAGATTTGTTCCCGAATCGGTAGAATCGGCCGATTCATCCGATTCACTACCGATTCGGATGATTCATTACCGATTCGGATTGGATTTCGATTCACCCCATAAATTCATATCTATTTTGGGGTGAATCGAATCGAATCGTACGATTTGAATCGCGAATCGTACGATTTCGAAAAGTATGTTCCTATGTGAGTTGTATGCCTCCAAAATGTTACTCCATCAAATATTTCTAACCTAAATGGAAAGGAAACTATTGTGACATGTGATATTTTTAATATTTATCAGTTGTAAGTAGCTATATTATACAAATTTTGTAAACCTATAATATTTTGTGAAAATTTATAACAGTGCGCTTTTTTTATTTCCCGAAGCGAGCACTTTTTGCGTTGAAGCAAGAAGCGAGACCCTTGCGCTCCGAGTGCGCTTTGCGCTCTCGATCACTATGGTTCTTCCCTTGAAGTATTTATGTACATATTTCTACTCAGCTTATCTGCAGTGCTTTTCAGCTCAGTAGCTGATCCTTTTTGGATCTGTGTTCTTACTAGAGTTGTTCACTTTGTTGAGCTCTTGCGCCTTTATATTCTGTTTGAGATGCCCATTCTGTTCGGTTGGCAGAACTAGTATTATTTGTACCATTGTAGTCAAAAGCGCGCTTAAAGCGCTAGGCGCTCGAGGCGATTAGCCTAGCACCTAAAAGCTTCATAGGCGGTTTATATGGCGAAGGCGCGCTCCTAGGTGTGCAAGGCGCAATGCGAAGCTCAAAAGGCGCACATAATTAATTTTTTAGGGTTTTTTTAAAATTAGATTAATAGTGATTATACCTAGTAAAACTCTAAAGCCTGCCAAGTGTCAACTACTTTTAGTTTTCCTATTTGGCTATTTAGTAATTCAAAACCTATTAAAACTCTCATTTATAATTTATTTATCCTAATTAACTTATTCCTAATTAAACAAAATACTAATCATTCATATAATATCTGTTCTCTTCTCTCTTCTCTATTTTATTTGCCTTTGAAAATCTAGCCGATCAATCACCAATCCTTCTGGTTCGAAAGTCAAAAGTATTGTCATTGATTCGGAGAGAACAAAGGTTGGACGAAAAAGAAAAGCATCACGAACTCAAAAAAGAACAAGTATTTTCATTAATGATGATGATGAAGATGAAGCTGAACAAGATCATGTGGAGGAGGAGGAGGAATATGTTGATGACAAATTTGAGAGTGATGATTCTGATGAAGATGGGGAATTCGTTGATCTTGATGATTCTGATGATTGATAATTTATATTTTAGATTGATAGGAGTTAGTTTTATGAGTCAACTTTGAATTCTTGAATTTCCTTTAGTGAAGTGAAAAACTTTTTATTTTTTATTTTTTTAATTTCATGCGCCTAGCATGCGCCTTTTTGTGCGCCTAGGCGACAGGACCCCTTGTCGCCTTGGGTGCGCCTAGCGCATTAACTACTATGATTTGTACAGTTCTTAGCTCTTCTGAATTTGTTAACTTGTTGTCTTCTTTATCCCAACATGAAATGTTACATCAAGATCAATCAACCAAGCCTTAAATACCTAGGTGGGCCAGCTATGTGGATATTTCGATGCCATGAATAAATAATTTCTTAAAGTGCAATTTGATTTTCTTGTATTAGGAATCATGGTTCTTGAATTATAATCAAGTGAACTTGTAGTTGCTGTGTCAATATTTGAAAGAAAACTATATATCAGAGACATACTGCTGGTATTATACTAGGTTGCACGGACACGTCCTGAGTGTCCGACACGACACAGACACGTGGACACGGCAATTTGGAAAAAATATGCATTTGGACACGGCTGGGACACTGCAACTAAAATAAATTTTCAAATAGGAATATTCATATATAATAAAATTCATATCATCTATGGTCATTTGATCAATTACAAAACAACAAAAAAATTCGAAATAGTTGTTATGTCATGTCTTTGTTGCACATGCCAATACCTTTACAAGCTATGTACAACAAATATGCTTTAACTCCAGGGTATGGCCCTTACTTTTTTTTCCCCACATTGTTGCATTTAAATGCCATATCACCCACCCCCACTACTTTTTTCTATTTTTGTCACATATTTCGACAAAAGAGATTCATTAACTCCTACGTGGAGTGTCCGACCCCACTACGTTTTTCTATTTTTGTCACATATTTCGGCAAAAGAGATTCATTAACTTCTACGTGGAGTGTCCGAGATGTGTCCACGGAGTGTCTGTTTAAAATTTGGAGTGTGGGACACGTGTCCAACGAGTTTCCGGACAGTGTCGGTGTCCGATACGTGTCCGACACAGGTCCATGCATCATAGGTATTATGCCCCTATGCGGTTTAGGTAAGTATGAGATAGTTTGACTGGGATGTAAGCCTACCATTATTGTTATACACTACCTTCTGTTTGCTGTCCTATTTTCTGTGGCCAAATGAAGTTGCAAGAAGAGACTTATTTCATATTTAGATATTTTTATGGAAAATCTGAGTTTTCTACCTTTTCTTAAGATTTTTCTTCACAATGTTCTCAAGTACATTGCACTACTACATTTTTGATACGTCTGATTTGCTTTTTCCTATGCTTTAGTACCTTCTGCTGTTTTTTTATTTTCAAATTACCTCCTTCTGTTCATTATATGATGAACTTAAATGAGATCCATCTTATTATTTTCCTTTTAGGGTGGAATATATACACTTCCCAGCCATTTATCTCCCGGGGCAAGAGATTTGATCCCAAGGATGCTTGTGGTTGATCCAATGAAGCGGATGACAATCCCTGAAATCCGTCAGCACCCTTGGTTTCAAGCTCGCCTTCCACGCTACCTAGCTGTCCCACCACCTGATACAATGCAACAGGCAAAAAAGGTTGGTTACATTTCACTGCATGGCTTGCTCTCAAAATCTTTTTGGGTGATTTATTTCAAATTTAGCGTATTTAGTGGTATTCTTTGTTGTAGAAAATAAAAATAGTCTGAATTTGACCCAAGTTTGGTAATTATGAGGAGAAATTTTTTTTATGAATAATTATGCTGCTCATCCGTGTGATACCCTGCATTACTTTCTCGTGTTATGATGTACGTTGTTTCCTTAAGGGCATGTTTGGAAAGCTCTCGTTTGAGGGAATTTAATTCAATTGAATTCATTTTGTCAAATTCCCTTGTTTGGAACCAAAAAAATATCGATAGAATTCAAATCATGCAAGATTTAAGTTCTTGTGAATGTAAGGAATAGAAATCGTGCCAAAAGTTGCATGATTTTGATGGAATTCATTTGAGCTAAGCTTTTGGATATTATTTTTACCATATTATCCTTCACATGCTTCTTTATTTTATAGATTGAAATTACTCGTGTAAACAATTTTGAAAAAATGTTAAATAAATTTATTACCAATCAATTGAATTCTCTAATATGAATGAAGGTTCCAAGCAAAAAATTTGTTTCAAGAAATCAATTCAATTGAATTCCATGAAGTGAATTCAATTCAATTCTTTTTCATTTTCTTGTGGAATTGTTTCCAAACACACCCTAAGTACTTTTAATTTTCCTGCTTGTTTAGCAATGGTGATGATAGTTTTGAATTGAATATAAATGATTCTTTTACATGCTTGGAGTTTGGAATTTAGGACAAATAGTAAGAAATGTCTTCTAATTATTTTTGCTATTTTTCAGGGTATTTCTGTTTTTATGACGTTACAATTTGAGGGGAAGAGGGGTTGTAGTACTTATGGTATATTAGTATGCAAGCAACTTATTTCCCTATTACTCTTCATTTTGCAGATTGATGAAGAGATTCTTCAGGAAGTGGTCAATTTTCAGTTTGATAGAAACTTTGTCATCGAATCTCTTCGCAACAGATTACAGAATGAAGTTTGTGCTTTTTGAAAACTCTTTTTATTTGTTCTTTTTAACTTTGTTTTGACTTAACTGTATGTTTAATTACAATGGATCACAGGCTACTGTTGCATACTATTTATTGTTGGACAATCGGTTCCGTGTTTCGAATGGGTATCTTGGAGCTGAGTTTCAAGAAACAATGGTTGGTATCTCGTTTCCAATTTTTTTCTCCAGCCAAAGATCTTGTTTGTTATTATTGTTTTGTTAGCAGAAAGTATTTAAAATCAATAATGGATTTCAAAATTGCCTTGATCCAGAGCACTAAATTTGTGACTCTAATTTTCCAGGCTCAGATGACCTGGAAACTTTCCCCAAATCCCTTGTTTTAAACTGTCTAGCCAAGTTACAATTAGTAGTTGACATTGGGTTTTTAAACTGTGGCTTTTGTTATTTTCATACTGAATCGGGATGGGATTCCAGTAGGGATACTACGTGGGATGTATGCACTATGCTAAATAGAATTATCTCCCTCTTTTTATTTCTCTCTTTGGCCAGAAACTACCAGTTCTAAATGTCTTTTATCTGAGTTAGCAACTATTTTCTTTTTGCATAATACATGTTTTTCCTTGTGGTCATCTTGCTTCTATTTTCTTTGCTTTATTAGGATTGTGGTTTCAACCAAATGCATCCCAGTGAACCTTCTTCTCCAGCTTTTGGGCACCGCCTTCCAGGATACATGGATTATCAGGGAATGAGTTTAAAGTCACAGTTCCCAGTTGATCGGAAATGGGCTCTTGGACTCCAGGTTAGGTTTCCATGCTCTTTAATAATAGGAGTCCAATTGCTTCATAATTTATGTGATACACCGATACAGAATGATTTATCTTGATTTCTTAGTGTCTTAGACAACCTAAATATTTTTGCTGTAAAATACTTAGATTTACTTTTATAAGATGACACCATTTTTTTTAGCATGCTGGTGACTATTATTTTCATAGAAACTTGATTGATAATTTTTTCACATTACTTTGACAGTCAAGAGCCCACCCTCGTGAAATAATGACGGAAGTTCTCAAAGCATTACAAGAACTGAATGTGTGTTGGAAGAAAATCGGTCATTACAATATGAAATGCAGGTGGATTCCTGGAATTCCCGGTCATCACGAAGGGATGGTTAATGACCCTGCCCACAATAATCATTTTTTCGGGGATGAGTCCACCATTGTCGAGAATGACGGGGTCACTAAGGCACCAAACGTAGTGAAATTCGAAGTCCAGGTAAAGACAATCTCTTCGAATTTCATGAATGTATAATTTTTCATAATGCTGTAAAAAATACAAAAGTTCTAATGATAGATGCGTGATCTTGACAGCTGTACAAAACTCGGGATGAGAAATACCTGCTCGACTTACAAAGGGTACAGGGACCGCAGTTTCTGTTCTTGGATCTTTGTGCGGCGTTTCTGGCACAACTTCGAGTACTTTAGGTTGGGAAAGGGTATGGGCTGGCAAGAAGAATTCAGTCAAGGGATCGCTTGCTATGCCTGTGAATAAGAAAGCGTGGTGTATATAACTTGTCTTTGGAAAGACTTGCATTGTTGGTGCACGTTTTTTAATGACTCCCTAAATTTTATAAGGGTAATTATTGTATGCAATCAACTTGTAACACTGATGTTGGTTGAATCCCTTTGTAATCGGTTTTTGTTAGTTTAATATTCTCTCTTTTACTAGATTTTCTCCCTAAATCGGATTTATCTTTTGGAGGATTTCGTATAATTCCTGTTGAAGCATATCTAATTACTGTAGCTTTTTGCAGTGAATCTGTAATTGATCTCGACTTTCAAATTAATTGGTCTGTATTCAAGTGTTCATCACTTAATTCAGTTCTTGAACTTTGTTAGTACTTGATGCTCTTTTCTGGTTGATGGAAGAACTAACTGGATTATAGTGAATTTTCTTGTACTATTCCATCTGCAAATGTTGATGGTATAGAAGAAAAATGTATAGTGATAGCATACATATGGTGTTTCGGTTAACCCTTGATGATAATCCATCACCTCCCTGGTAACTTTCGTTGGGTTGGATGCTACCTTAAACCTTCAAAAGTTTCAGTTTCATTCCTTGAACTTGATAAAAGTACACTGATTTACCCCGTTCATGTTAGCTTTCAGTTGACGAAAGTTGCATAGTCAGGCGTGTATCTGGATGCATTTTGGCCATAAATTGTACGAAAAGACTAATTTATGATTTCAGTTTACAAAGAATTTCAAGACCCACCAATCACTATCAACAAATTCCCTTTTCTATCATTGTAAATCACAAATGAGTCCTCAACGTTTAATGGGAAAGCAATTTGGAACTAAACATTAGCAGAAACCAAGTGACTAAATGCTGTACTACTTGAAATTGAACTTGAAGCAATCATTATATTAATTTGGAGGATAATTTTATCCAAACTAAAACAATACATGATCTGATTTTAATGTAGCAGAAAGATGATAACCTTTTCATTTCAGATTTCTGTACGTGTATATTCTGAATGTAGCTCTGTGTTGATCAGTTGTTTCATAACTCACGAACATGAACAAAAATCACAAAACATTTCCAACTGTAAATCATCTCAGCTACATAATATGTATTTTTTTTTGGTAATTAGAAGTATGAAAAAAAAATCTGATAAAAAAGAAATCTCAGTTGACATAACAAATTGGTGGAAGATCAAGAGAGCTCCAAAGTGACAATTCACCATCAATAGAGCTTTGCTGCTGCTGCTGTTGTTCTTCATGTTTCCTTTCATTAATCACTTCATTTTTCTGTTCTTCTACTTTGTTCTCCTCTTTACTCAAAATCGCATTTCCAATATGAGTCAATTGAACATTACATCTATCTGATCTTGCACCTGATTCCTGCAACATGAGCCTTAAACACTCGGGAATTCCATTAAACGCATAAAGAGAAGCTGAAAATTTCCTCTCGTATTTCATCCTCTTCATTGCTGCTCTTAGCATCGACGGCTCATCTCCACAGTTCAATTCTGTCACAACTTCAGTACCCTCTCCAATCTCTTCAGCAATATCAAAAGGAGAATAATAACAAGCCCCAACATTATCTACAAATCGAAAATCTATACCTTCTATACCACAACTATACCCGCTCCCCCCTCCTTCACTTTCACTCTCCAATTTCTCCCCTTTATCCTCTTCCTCAGTCAAACATGACTCAAGACTGTTTTTCATCTCTTCAACGGCACTTATACCACAACTATTACCTATACCATTATCACTAAAAAAGGTATAATCTTCTGAATCATTGAGGAAATCGGGGAAATGGGTATCGGAAAAATCGTTCCTTTCTTCTCTGTACTCCTCAATTTGAGGCTGTTCTTGCTGTATAATAGCCGAAGAAGGCGGATTGTTTCGTGCTTTAAGCCTTTGTAGGAGAAGGTTTGTGATTTTTGTAGGTAAAGCAGGAGTTTTTGTTGTAGAAGAAGAATTAGAAGGCCAAAAATTGGTTCTTGTATTAGCTCCTCTGAGTATACAAGCAGCTTCATCATAAGCTCTTGCAGCTTCTTCAGCAGTATCAAAAGTACCCAACCATACTCTTATTTTTTGTATTGTGTCCTTAATTTCAGCTACCCATCTGCCTGATGGCCTTTGCCGGACTCCTACGAATCGTTTTCGAGCTCGCCGGAATCCGCCTAGGGCCACCGCGTCGGCCGCCTCTTTGACCATCTCATCCCAGCCTAGAGTTTGTTCTTGTGTGGAGTTGTTTTCCACAGCTTCACTGGTCTTTCTTTTTCTGCCCATGTTTTTGGTATAGTTGAAGTATAGTTGTTGTTTTGTTGTGGAGGTGTTTGATTAAAGGTTGTTATTCCAGTTATGTTTTGGTGTTGAAATTTGGAAGTATATATATATATATATATATAATGAAAGTCTTTAATGTTTGTTGTTATGTAATTGTTGTTATCTTAGTTTAATGTGAAATTATTATTTGATGCAAGTGAATGAGTACCAAATGGAAATATTCTCTATTGCTTTGAGTCTTTGACTTGGCCAAACCCTTGATCAAGTTTCTCTTATTAAATTTTCCTATTTTTTATTCACTTGAATAGGTCACTGTAGTTTCTAGATTAATTAGAAAATTAATTCTAATTACATTAACATAAATTTTTCAAGTATGCAAAAAGAGGTGAATTATTATTTTCGAGACAAAGAACACAAGTCATGTTGGTGATGATTATAGATTTTATTTCGTAGAAGAGTGAATCATTTATCCAGTTATTGAGTTAGAGTCCTAGTGAATGCAGAAAATCCTCAGTAGGAGACTCACCCACCATAATTAGGTGCGCGATCTGGATTGGATCTGAATGTAGTGGGAGCAAAGCTCCGGTGAACCAGATTAGCAATAAAAAAAACCTTTTTGACAACCCAATTAATGAAACAATCATTTGGGTGTATTAGCCCTTGGCATAATTTCTTGTGTGCTTAATTTGTGCTTATATGCGTGAACCTGAGATGTAATCAATACTTCATATTTTGTAAGTACTTTAATCATTATTTTGTTTTGTCACTATTGATTTAAATTTTACTACTAATTGATTATAATTAAAAACTTATATACTAAATCTCTCAATCCCATAATATAAAAACGGTGTCACTGTCCTGCCTAAAAAGGTGAGGAAGATTACATTGGGCAGATAGTCAAGCCAATGCCAATGCCAATGAATTTGATTTTGTCATCCATCTTCCAAGTCAAGAATAACGATTTTCCCAAAGCCCCACCATTTTATTACATTAATCTCTTTCTTTGCAGTACTTGTATATCTCTTTCGGTTTGTCTCATTTCGTCTAATGTGTCTTTGAGCTTTATTCCTACTAACTCTTAACTTAGTAAAAGTATATCACATTGCTCCTAAATGCCACATTTTTAGCTTTTGCTTGAAGACAGTAAAATAGGAAAAATGACATTTGAAAAGTAAAAAAAACGAAAACTAACACACGTCTACGTTTAGAGGAGCACACTAATGAGCTTTTTAAAGTTAAAGGGGCTAGAAAGACCTATTCATAATTCAGTAAAAAGTAGATGAAATGGGACAAGTTGAGAGAAGTGGTGATATATTTAACCTTTTATTTATTTTTAAAAAATTTTATTTCATTAAAATATTAAATTTCCAAATAGAAACTTTGATGGGTTTTATATCAAGATTAGTTAAAGAAAATGCATTAACGCACCATACTTCGATTTGAGAGGAATTCTTTGATGTGTATGAATTCAATTGAATTCTATTAACTAGGTTGAATCCAATTTTTTTCTTTTGCTCAAGTAATTGCTTAAGATCATTATTTAAATAACGCGGGTGTGCGGGTAATCTAAATGAAATTTTATTTATTGAGCTTTTCACATAAATTAACACATGGTTTATGTGATGTGAACGCTTGTGAGACAGAACTCTGTTGAAGCTTGAGACATCGTGCGATTCAGTCGGTTTTGAACAATATGAATTCTTTAAAGTGTTATTTTTTAGAGAGCAAAGCACATAGTATCATATTATATATCCATAATTAATAACATTCTTAAGTGTACTCTAATTCCTAGCCCCTTCCACATTCTCAAAGGAATTGTAAAATGTATGCAATATTGTATTTTAAAGGAATTATATAATGTTCTAATTTACTTTAAAAAATAAGGGTGATTGGAAAATTAAGGGTGATTAAACTATGTGTTTAATTGATTTAGAACTTTCAATATAATATATAAGTACTCCATTAAATGGTGAGTTAGCTTAGCAATCGTGAAAAATATTTAATATGTGAAAGATTTAGACAGAAATTACTAAAAATATTAGAATGGCGACTGTACGGGGCAAAATTAATTAAAAAAGGGAGATATTAATAAAAAATCAAATATGGAGACAAATTACCACTTTATTTGTGTCGGTTATGTTGGTATTTTATATCCTTGAAATTAACAAAAAAAAAATCTCTTAAGAAACAAATTTCAATCGACCAACCTCTATAATGGAGAAAGAAAATGACCCCAATTAAATAAATAAAACTGTGTGCAATCATCCATAATTTACTTCAATGATTTGAGGTTTCCTAATATGTATAGTTTATAGGTAGTAATAATATTATTAAAATCGGACCAGATATTAAATCGGTAAAGGAAATAATTTATAATTTTTATGATTAAATCGTGGTTCAATCGCAATTTAATTATAATTTGACTATATTTTTTTTCAGTTAAATTGACTGATTTGATTTAATTTCTGATAATATTGGGTGATAAAGTTATAAAATTTGGCTAATTTAAGCTATAAAGTAAATTTAAATAATTAAAATTTAATTTATTATTATCAACCATAAATATAAATCCCAACCCTTACTCGTAACTTTAAAACCGGTTTAGCTTTTAAATTCTAGCAAATTCATAGATAAGACAACAGATGGCATAAGATTTTATAATTTAATTTTGTTAAGGGTGAATAATTATAAGCTTCGGGTGTAATATAGTATACTATTATTTTTTTGGATTTTAAAAATTTAATTTATATCTTCTTATATTTTATATTTTTTCATTATTATCTCTCTATATTTTACTTTTATTATATTATTAGGTCTTTTTATATGTTATTATGTCATTATTTTACTAAAAATTTACCGAAATATACATTTATAACAAAATTATTATTGTTGTGCTATTTTTATATTCAATTTCCTTTTGATTTGTCCATTTTACATATGATTTTTCTAACGCAATCATAAGACTGGAATGTAATAAAATGTCAGAAAATAAGCAAAACAAACATCTTATTTATGAAATATCTTTAAAAATCAGTACATATGATTTCATGTTAAGTAATTATTGTAAAAAAGTGTATGAAATATCAATAATTTAAAATAAAAATGCTTAACAATTAATAGAGAGAGGTAGTAATGAGAATGCAAAACATCAAGAGGTATAAATTAGATTTTTAAAATACAGGAAAATATTAATATATTAAACTAAATTGGAGGTAGATTATAATTATTTATCTTTTATTAATTAAGAAAGAGCGGATAATATTAGAAAATTCAGTAGATTATATATGTTATATACGCTAGTGGAATTATTTAAATTTGAACCCAAAAGAAAGAAATTGTCAAGAACAATCCTTGCTCCTCCACGTGGGGTAACCAAAGCTGATGAATTGTCTCATTCTCGCCAAATTTATAATAATGATAGTCAAAATCAACCTTAGTTATTTCCGTCCTTAAACTAAAAACAGCTTCTTTTTCAAATAAAATAAACTTCTTAAAACCTCAAATACTAAACTTGAGGAAGTGAATAAATTCTGCTCTACCATAATAGTTAATACTTTATTAATGTCGTTGCGTATAATTTGAGCTGGGTTAGATTAAAATTTAGTGTACATTTTCTTATCCTACCATTTACTTGGACCCTAATTGCTCAATCAAGCCGTTTTCAGACTTTAAGTGGTGTAAACAAGTTATAAATTAGATATAATTTGGTGATTTTTTAGCCTAGTAATTAAGATTGAAATTGTGTCCTCTAGAGATTTTAAGTTAAAGGATTTATTTTTTATAGTCAATGTAAGCGCAACTGCACAATTTTTTTTATAAAAAAAGTTAGATATAGTTGTGGAATAATGTATAAGTGATATATAAATAATAGCATTGTTTTTTTGTGTGTGTTTTTAATGTTATGTTGTATTTTTCATACGGAAAGAAAGTAAGCATTAGAGATTATGAGAAACATTGGAACACATATGCATATAGTACATATGAGCTCACTTATTATTGAAATATGAATGTCTATTTATAGGCTTACAAGAATATAACATCTAAAACTAAAATATAATAATTTATATTCATAAAAAAACATATAATAATTTATATTTTTAATATGATTCTATCAACTGAAATCAAATTGAATCTTTCAAATACGAGCTTCTAGAATCAATTTCAACATATTCGAGTCATAAAAATATAATTTTACCATCACAAAAAATGGAGGGAAAAGCATATTCCCTACCAATGCTACCACCAGAACCGTTGCCTTCTCGACCTTCACTCATATTGTTGCCACCACTATATCCACCGCTTCCTCCAACTATGATATTTTGTATACTTAAACATGCGACTGAAAGTATTTACAGCCTTGTAACTAAATCCAATAATATATATTCCAGTGTTAGCCGGAAATTTACACATTTTCTGCAAATAAATTGAAACTAGGGTAAATTAGGTAAATACACCTATAGGAAATAAGTATTTAAAAAATAGAAATCAATAATTTACATTCTAATTCATAAAATACACATTTGATCAGTTTACCCCAAATCTGAAATCCAAAAAAAATCGGTTACCATATTTCTAATAAATGCGCGTGCAAGAAACCAATCTAATCCCGTCAATTTCAAAATCGATTCCATCTTTCTCACCATAATCCCTAAAATAGAAATCGATTTTCACCGCCGGTCCATCGAATCCCGTCAATTTCACCGCTTGAATCATGCCGGTCATTCGAATCCTGTCAATTACACCGCTCGAATCCCGTCAATCGATAAAATAGGGGTTTCCACAAGTTCAGTAAGGAGAGAAAAAAGGACGATAATGGACCAATGGAAGACGAAATCAGGGGAACCCGCGCAAAAGGCAATTCATAAGCTAGTTTTGTGTACATTGATATACGTTATTTTTGTATATTGGAAAACCCTATTACAATCTAATTTTGAATTCGGATTTTGCAGGGAAAGGGGAAACGGACATCAACTAATTCTAATTTAGAAACATCAAACGAGGTAAGAATTTGTATATTGAATATTGCACACTGATACACAATTTAAATTATATCTAGAATAAAGCCATAAGAATTTGTAATTATGTATAATGACACTCTATCTCAATTTCATTTAATTGGAATAATCTTATTCCAACAATAGCGGTATGCAATCTTTAAAACTGTGTGATATCAGTGGTATGCAATCTTTTAAAATTGTGTGTATATTGATATACATTTTTTATATATTGAAATACATTTTTTTGTATATTGGGAAAGACTAGTTTCAATCTAATTTGGACTTCGGATTTTGCAGGGAAAGGGGAAACAGAAAGTAACTGATTCCGATTCAGAAGCATCAATAGAGGTAAGAATCTGTATACTGAAATATGTATTCTGCAATTTAGATTGTAATTGTGTAATTGTGTATACAGAGATCTATATATTGAAATATGTATACAAATTAAATTTTATGAGGAATCAAATGAGTTAGGAATTTGAGTACTGCAATTTGTATATTGGTATTACTTATATTTTGTACATCGAAATCAACTAATATATAACATTGTAGTGTTATATTTTTGTTGTATATTGTTGATATACAATTTTATTGCTAATATACATCATACGGAAAAATGTATATCAACAATATACAATAGAAAGCATACCACTGAAAATAACTCATCTGTATATTGCTAATATACAGTTTTTAAAGAATTGCATACTAATATAAACTGTATAATTCATTTCAAATAAAATTATATTAAAATTTGCGACATGTTTAATTCTGTATATTATTATGTAAATAGTGTGTATACTGATATACATTATTTACATACTGATATCCCTTTTATTCGGAATGTGGAAACCAACTAATGTGCATGACTCATAAATAAAACTGTATACTGACAATCGTATATTGATATACAATTCTTATAATATTAATGATATTAGGTCTTTAAAATTGTCTGTGTATTAAAACTGTATACTAACTTATTTATGAATTGCAGCTATTACCTTAATTCGTTGGGAAATATAATGTACACCGCTACCAAAAGGATTCATTTTCCCCACTTAGAGTTTTAGTATCGTCATGCATCAGAACTGTTCATGCGTGCATAATATCTTTTAGGGGTAGGCATCTATACAATATACCGTTAGTAAAAGGGTTCATTTGGCCCAACCTAGGGTTTTAGTATCGTCATGCATAAATAATGTCTATGCATGAGTACCCCTAAAAGATATTCTACACACATGAATAGTACTTATGCCTGGCGATACTAAAACCCTAGGTTGGGCAAACATGAACCCTTTTGCTAACGATGTGCAGTATAGATGTCTACCCCTAAAAGGTATTGTGCACTCATAAACAATATTGATGCATGACAATACTAAAACCCTAGGGTGGGTAAAATGAACCCTTCTTGTAACGGTGTACAGTATAGGTGCATACCCCTACAAGATATTGTGCACGCATAAACAGTATTGATGTTTGGCGATACTAAAACCCTAGGTTGAGCAAACATGAACCCTTTTTGCTAAAAGTGTAGAGTATAGATGCATACCCTTAAAAGACACTTATTATGTAGATGAAATATACCTTATTCCGAATAAAATTAGATTGAAATTCGCGACATGTTGAATTCTGTATATTATTTTATAGACGGTCTGTATATTGATATACATTATTTGCATACTGATATCCCTTTTATTTGGAATATGAAAACCAACTAATGTACATGACTCATAAATCAAACTGTATACTGACAATCATATATTGATATACATTTATTATAATATTAGATCTTTAAAACTGTCTGTATATTAAAAATGTATACTAACTTATTTATGAAGTGCAACTGTTATTACTAGTTTACAACACCAGAGTTTTACAAACGTGGAATACCAGATTAATGATAGAATTTGACACCGACATTATTCATGTCATTGTCAATCTTCCCGAACATATTTGTAAAAAGTTTAGAAACACAATATTCGGATATTGGGTGGACTACCCCGGGTTTAAGATTCACACAAAGCTGCTGCAGTTAAATGATATTAGTTTGAAATATAGAACAGTGTAACAATAATTTTTTGCAGAATGAAACATTGCAAATATTATTTAAGTTATGAATTGTTGCACCAGATAAAGGTAAACTGTATACTAATGTATATTGTTCCAACAAAAATGTGTATATTGATTATATACGAGTTGAATAAATTGTATACTATGAATGTAAAAGGCACAAGACATGGGTCAAGGTGCAATCTCAGATGCAATTGATGATATACAATTGAATAAACTGTATATTATGATTGTACAAGGCACAAGGCATAAGGCACAGGTCAAGGCACATTCAGGAATTATAATTCATAAATGTCTATGATGATATACGAATTGAATAAAATGTATAATATGGTTGTATAAGGCACAAGGCACAAGGCACGAGTCAAGGCGCAATATCAGCCGTAGTTTGAAATACGTGTAAAACTCATTAATATCACATCTCAAATAGAAATGTCATGACACCATGTGTATATCCCGACATATCAATGCGAAGGTCCAAGGTACAAGTCAAGGCGCAATATGAGGCGCAGGTTCAATGTGTATATCGTAGATATACATAAAGTAAAAGTTGTATACAAGTTACCGAAGATGAAAACATATAGTAAAGGATGAAACAAAAGACAAAAATGTACGTGTTTATCATAATTAACACATTTTAAGTAGTTTTGGTTGTAATACGAAAAGCACAGAAACTGTATATTGCTGATATACGAGAAAAAAATAATGTATATCAGACTGTAAAATTGCAATTTTGAAAATCAGTATAAAACATAATCATAAGACAAGCTTAAGCAAATCAATATCTTTGAACTAAACAAAACCAAATCAGAATCTTCAAACTAAGCACGTGGACAAGTTCTCTTATTGTAGCAGATTGGATTATGTCAGTCATACTAGTGCCATCTTGCTCATAAACATTGTGAATAGACTTATTCATCTCATTCCTTGTGGAAGATGTAAGGAAGTTTATGAAATGAGTCTCGTCATCAATTGATTCTGAATTACCATCACCAAGGAGTGTTGGTTGGTTGCAACTATAATGAGAAGCAATGCATTGGTCAACTATTGTCATAAAAGAAAAGCACAAATTAGCACACACAACAAACATTAAAAATATACAATATACATATGACAATATACAAAATGGAAAGCAAAAAATAAAAACATGAATGAGCGCACACAACACAGATTAAAAATATACAATATGCATATAACATTATACAAAATGGATAGCAGTGAAAGTGATTGTGTGTATGAGAGTATGAAATAGGAAAATGAAGAAAACAACTAAGCAAATATGTCAATCAGAAGCATAATATAATGTAACAACAAACTCAAAAATATATGCGAAAAACAAAAAAACGTATACAATATACAATTGCGAATATACGGTAAGGCTTCGCAAGATAATTCAAAACTACAGAACTGAAAAAAAGGGTAAGAGAGAAAACATGACAATTCTAGAAATGCTACAATTGAACAACAAAATTGAAAATTAATGAAAATATACAATTGAACATAAAAGGGTATACAATATACAGTTGTAAATATACAGTAGGGATTTGCAACAAAATTGAAAATTCCAGAAATGCTACAATCCAATATAAGAGAGAAAAACAACTAGGCAAATATGTGAAGCATAAAGAACGACATAATTTAACGACAAAATCAAATATATAAGCGACAAGCCAAAAAGGTATACAATATACAATTATAATTATATAGTAAGCCTAGTCGTTTGATATAATTCCAGAAATGCATAAATGCTACAATTCAGAGTAAGATAGAAAACATGGCAATTCATATCATTATAGCATGAAATTAACGGTGAATAATAAGAACTTAAAAAAATTGAACAATAAACGAGATCAATGAACATAAAACCTGACATACCTTGTAAATTAACTTCACTGCATACAGATCAAAAGTCGATTCGTCTAATTGCAGGCTCTGAAACAAATGACTCCTAAAATCAGTAAAGGATGCTTCAGAAGGAATGAGAACACCATTAATACTATGTCTAGAAAACTCAAAATCAGAAATCCATGAACCATTGTAATGAATCAGTTTAGAAATTCGCAACATGGTTAGATTCATTTCGAAACAAGGAAAGATTATAATCAAAAGAGAAGACAGAAATTGAAGTCAAAAGAATCACCATAACCAAAAGAGAAGACAAATCGGAATTTCGAATGTTGAATACATGAAAGAAAGAATCCAAATAGGAATCAATCAAAATCAAAACTAAGATAGGAAAGAAATCAGAATTTTGAATGTTGAAGATAAGCAGATCGTGAATTCCTACTAAAGCGGGATCTCCAAAATTAGAGTATGGCTAATTAATGAATTAAATTACTAAAAAAGTGTATATAATAATTAGGTTTGGTTTGGGTGCATTTTATGAATACAAATGTAACAGGGGAGTATTTCCAATATATTTTAGGTAAAAATAGGGATAATCATATTTTAATTGTCCACAATAAGTTCAATATGTTGGAAAAACTAATGTTTAAAGCTACTTTTAAAAGAACCAATATTCACATGGGTTTTTAACAAGTGAGTTTTTGACTTTATATTGAGATGTTCTATATAGGCTTGCTAAGTTATTAGAGGGAATAGGTGGGCTCTCACGCACATGAGAGAAATGGCTCAAAGCCGTTTCTAATGCAAATCAGTGGATTCCTCCCCTACGTGGGTGATGAAGACCATGCTTGAAACTATTTTATTATTTTTATTGAGAAAATAATATCTGTCAAAAATATTTTGTGAATTTAAATTGCTTACCCCGTAACTGTTGTTTTTAAAAGAGTTAAATTACCAACAACTACTTGCATTAATATTCTAACTGTTTTTTTGATTTGCTTAAATGCTAACCGCTATTTTTCATTAATATTTTGTAACTCCTTTTCAGTTACGATTTTAATGGCTTATGAATCTCTGTTTTTCAACAACTATATTTTTACATATGAAAAGGCTTTGAGTGTTTCATTTTGATGTACACCTACTCTTTTCTATTTTCTGAATATATATATCATTTCTAATTTCTGTCTCCAAGTTTAAATGCCCAATTTTTACTCAGTCGAATTCAACTCAGCTGAACTTTATTCAGGCAGATTCAAAATTTTATCAACACAATCAACAACTCTTTTACTCGTGTATTTTTGAAGATTGTTGAAGAGGAAATAATTCAAATCAACGATGATAATAAGAAGTGAATTTGAAGGAAAACTACTATGTTGAGACACATAACAAATACATGTACATGAATTTACATTTCTGCTACATGATAACAAATAATAATACATAGTTTAATTGAGTACTAAGATAATTGATACAGTTTCCATATAACGGCTTAATTAGTCCAAATATTGAATTATGTTCAAGTTCAGATTTTAACTTGTGCTATACAATGGTCAAGTTGTCATTTAGAAATACAGCAGTACATGAAAAACTTCCATTTTTTGAATCATCTTTCTTAAAATCTACTCCAAATCCTCTTTCTTCTAATTAATCAAACCTATAAATACCCTTTTAAATCCTCAATCTCCCACACCAAAATTTCAACTCAGTATTTTCCCTTACCTTACAACTGACCACCACAAACAGCTATAGTAACTGTTAATTCTACATTACAGAAAATTTTAATTTATACATGGAAATAAGATTGATAATTTTGTTGGCAATTTTGTTGGGCTTAGGACTCGTGGACTTTGTCATATGGCAGTGTGATTACAAACCATAATGTACTAAAATATGGAGCTAAACCCAATGGGGTGACTAATTCCACAAAGGCATTTGTTGATGCTTGGGCTGCAGCCTGTGCTTCTACTGCAGATGCTTCTATTATTTATGTCCCTAAAGGCAGGTATTTGGTTGGCTCTATGGCCTTCAAAGGTGCCGGCAAAACCCCTTCTATTATCATTCGAATCGACGGCACTCTGTTGGCTCCAGAGGACTATAGAATTCTTGGCAATTCAAGCAATTGGGTTAGCTTTGAAGGTGTTAGTGGGGTTTCTATTTTAGGTGGCTTTTTGGATGCCAAAGGTTCTTCCTTATGGTCTTGCAAATCGAATAAATCTCCGAATTGCCCTTCCGGAGTTACGGTAGTTACTTTTATTTTTGCCACTATTCTTAAATTGTATGTTTTTGGACTTGAGTAACTAATTTGTATTCCTGAACTGGACGCAGAGTTTACGGTTTACGAATTCGAACAACATAAAGATAAAGGGGTTATTGTCATTAAACAGCCAGATGTTCCACATTGTGTTTAATGGATGCAAAGATGTTAGCGTTGAAAATGTGAAAGTGATTGCCGATGGAAGCAGTCCAAACACTGAAGGAATTCATGTCCAACTCTCAACAAATGTGACTATAATAAACTCTTCTATTAAAACCGGAGATGATTGCATTTCAATTGGTCCTGGTGCTAAGAACTTGTGGATCGAAGGTGTCACTTGCGGCCCTGGCCATGGCATTAGGTTAGTCAATTATATACAGTTTTTGTGCTATTTTGATCATGAGTATGAAATATATACTTACTAACTTGAGTTTATTTGCAGCATAGGAAGCTTGGCTAAGGATGCAATTGAGGAAGGCGTTCAAAATGTGACAGTTAAGAGAACGGTATTTACAGGAACAACAAATGGGTTTAGAATTAAGTCATGGGCTAGACCCAGTTGCGGTTTTGTTCAAGGAGTTCGATTCATAGACGCTATATTGCAAAACGTTAAAAATCCTATTATTATTGATCAACATTATTGTCCTCATGACTTCAATTGTCCGACTCAGGTTATAATATAATCAATAAACAGTTGCAATATTTTGTTTAAAATATATGAAAATGGTAGGTTCTAAAGTTGAGTTGAATTGATGTGTAGGTATCTGGCATACAAATAAGTGATGTGGTATACGAAGATATACGTGGAACATCGGCAACAAAAGTTGCGATGAAATTCGATTGCAGCTCAAACAAACCGTGCACAAAAATAAAACTGCATAACGTAAACTTAACCTATGCGAGTGAAGCTGCTAAATCAAGTTGTTCGAATGTGCTTGGAACCACAACAGGCATTGTACAGCCCAATGGTTGCTTATAGCTAGCTGCAGATAGAAGGATAAATTTAACATTATTATATGTTCATAATTGTTTTATAGGCCAAAATGTACATATTATTCTTATTTTTAACACAATTACTTCTAATTATAGCAACTGGCAACCGTATGTCCAAATTTTTTGAAAATGTATTAGAATTGGAAATTTCATTAGGAACTAGTTCGTTTCGAGTGAAACAATTGGTCACAATTAGAAATTAAAATAAACATAACGATGTCCCCAATTATCAGGAACAAAAAGGACTTGCAAATCTAGTCTAGCCTGACGAAAATAAAAGAAGACGAAGGGCACTAACCACACGAACAAAAAGGTGCAATAGCCATCCCGCGCTCAAAATTATTTGCCAAAGAGAAGACACCAACAAAGAGATCCAGAGCTGATCGATGGCTGTATATTGTTCGTTCCTTAAATTCCTGAGATCATGAAACAAACAATGCATGAGAGTGAGTGGTTACAACCACTGATTACAAAGACAATAAGATTTTCTAGAAATCGAGTGTAAGAGCAAACTTAAATCTGAAACCAGGTTGATAAATCCAAAAACAGAAACAACGAGCACGTCATCTACCACTAAAAGTTAACACTAAGCTCAATCAAAGCACGATTAGGATAAGAGGTATCAAATAAAATAAATGACAGCAAGAAGATGGAATGTAGAATATCCATGACATCCGAAAATATGTCTTAAAAATATGTTCAGGATATCCGATTGAACAAAAAAAAGATGTAATTCATTTTTTAGTTAAATTACAGGTTCAACGAGTTTATTTACCAAAATTTGACCAAATATATTATTGAATGAATCGGTTGAGTCCATCATTGATTCTGTTTGAAATCAGTCTGACCAGCCAGTTTGGTGTAGGTTTACAAACCATGTATAAAAGACATTTCAAACTAGTCAAACGGGGAAAACTATATACATATGCACAAAGGTTAACTAATAGAACAAGAATCATCACAAGAGACCAAGTAAAGTGCACAAAGAGTAACCATCTTGATCCATCGGTCCACAAATAAGAGCATTTGAATGTATCATACATAGCTAAAGACAAACTAAGAGTCACAACTGCATATAAATGCAGTAAGCAGACAACATATGGAATTTTAACAACTTATTCTCTATCTTGTATCATATTTTTTTATCATTCTAACCAAGGGGACAGTTCCCTTAGACATGATTTCTAACCTCGAAGTATTAGAAGACTGCGAAAACAACGAAAGACCGAATACCAAAAAGAGAAGACACCAAAGAAGAGATCCAGAACTGATTTCAGTGACTCCAAAATCCAAATCAACAAAGTCCTAACCAGAGCCAAAATCATCCGACTCTCTTAGACTGATCAATTTACTCCAGGAATAAATTAAACGCATAACCAATAGAATACATAACAGTATATTGTTCGTTCCTGAGACCATAAGAAAAACAATCCTGAGTTTGTCCCTAATCGCACCATGACCCCTTAACTTTCAAAAGTTCCTCTCGGCCCCTTGAACTTGTCTACAGTTCGTCTCGTCTCGCCTCCCTAACTTGTTTAAATTGCACCTCATGACCCCTTCTGCTGACTTGGCAAGTGAGTTCATTATTTTCAAGCATTGCCAACTCATCTGCCATGTGGTCCCGAGGTGCAATTTAGACAAGCTCAAGGGGGCAATTAGGGATAACTTCAGGGAGCTCGTAATGTATTAAGCCGAAAAACAATGCATGAGAGTGAGTGGTTAAAACCACTGATTACGAGAACAATAAGATAATCTAGAAATTGAGTGGAAGAGCAAATTTAAATCTGAAACCAAGCAGCTTTGATAAATTGAAAAAAAAAACAGAATCAACGCGAGATACATCATCTACCACTAAAACTAAGCTCAATCAAGCACAATTAGGGCCACTAAAACTAAGCTCAATCGTCAAATAAATGCCAGCAAGGAGAAGAGCAACACTGTAGGTGCCGGCTATAGTAACTTGGTTTTCAAACCAAGTATAGTTACTTTGTAATATAGACCGTTGATTTTGCAAAGGAATAATCTGAACCCTTTACATATTTAAACTGCTCCTAACCTTCTACCCTTTCGATCGGTAACTCTTTTTTGATCGTGTACAACTACGGTGCTCCGCCTGCTCTTCATATTTCTCTTCTGCGATCAATGGATGCACTAGTGAGCTATCCTTTTTTTCTGGTTTCTCATCTGGGTTTTCATTTATTCTTTTAGTAAATGATATGTTCAGATTGAGATTTTTTTCTGTTCCTCTTTTCTTCATTAAATTTGATCATTTTATTTTGTATAATCACTTAGAAATTCTGTTAGGCTCCATAGGAATTGAAGCCTTCAAGCCATCTCCAATCAGCCAAGCTACTAAGCTAGTATAGTGGCGAGTTTTCGGTTCTAGAGTATTGGGTTCTGTTGTTTTTATTTAATTGCAAAAGAATAAACTCAAAGGTACTAATACTTCATGCGCGTCTTCCTCTTTCCTTTGTGATTATGATATATTCGATTAATCAAGCTACAACTTTCCTTCATTTGGTTCAACTTATTAGATATTCTATATTTTTTTGTATCTTTTAATTCGGTAACATATATGGTACCCATTATAAACTGATAATTTCGTTGGTTTGATTGTTTGTATCCCTTGAATGCAACTTCATATACATTGCTTATACTCTTCTAACATTTATTTTCGTTCAGGGTAGGTGGGTAATATTGGTATTTATCTCTGAAGTTTGTAAAATGCACCGATAAACTTTATGTTTTTATTCTATATGGATAATAGCTTGAGAATGCCATCCACCGTTGTCCGCTCGTATCAATTATTTTAAAATCTATATTGTGGAAAGCCTTCAAGTGGAGGATCTTGTCAAATTTGATTGCAATGGATGTCTTTGATGTACATTAGTGCTCAAGTGCTTTCTAAACTTCAAAGCATGCAATGAATGTCTAGCCAGATGCTTGAGAGATGAGATTTTGCATTTCCTATATTTAAAGCGAGTTTACTGATTGTCTTTGCACATGCTTATGCTTCCATCTTTAGCTTTAGATGGTTTTATTGAAATTCATGTTATTATTAATTTGGGATGGATCTAATGGTTATGTTAAATTTATTTAATATTGTGGATCTTCGATGCTGTACATTATTTCGATGGGGCCAAAGATTCACCATTCTTTGGCTTTAGATTATAATGGACTAAAGCAAAATGATTCATTAAACTGTCTGGGCTTCCTTTTATTGTGATGTCACGGATAGCTGTTTGCAACTCCACTTCAGGGTCAATTGGAAACAACCTCTCTGTAATTACAGGGGTAAGGTTGCGTACACCCGACCCCCCTTACCCCGTTTGTGCGGGAGCCATTGGGGTAATGTTGTTGTTGTTGTTGTATTGTGGATCTTCGATATTATGCTTTCTGCAGTTGGTATAATTTTTTTTGTGACATTGGGCTTTGGGAAGTTGGCTCACGGGAAAGATTGGCACATAAATCTTTCGAAGTGTGGATGTTGCTTCAATGCCATTGCAGGTATTATTCCTTTCAATCAGATTAAATATTGCGCCTTTCTTAATTAAATGAAGTTGACATTAAGTCCTTATAGTGTAAATCAGTGCTGGCTCTTTGCCCTTTGGCTAATATAGTCTAAGGACTTAGTTTTTAAGCTAGTAGATTAGTAGTGATAAGTTTACGAGTTCAGAATTGTAATTTCCTCCAAAAAAGTTTTGTGTGGTGCATACCAGACTACTTTGTTGAATGATGTTGCAATATCAGTTAAATGGTGTGTTTGGGGACATATGGTCTAGTGATTAGTATGTATTCATGGAGACTTCGCAATTGACATTGGAAGGTAACATTCTTACCTGTTAACTGTGATATTCTCTCTCTCTCTCTCTCTCTCTCTCTCATTCCATTTTAGGCGTCAGATATTGCTTGTTTTGACCCTCAATAGTTCAAATTTATAAATAGCTGTAATTAGTCTTGATAGGACATGTCTAGATCCTTTTAAAGATTGCTAACTATTGAAATGCATAAAATTTCATTATGTTAAATATTAATCTAAGTAGTTTAGTGTTTAAAACAAAACAATTCTGGTTAAGTGTGTCCTTTTATGTCCTTTGTGATCATTTTGGTTGTGTTCATCATATTACTTCATAATTAGTTCAGAGGTATTAGAGTGGAGCAAGCCAAGTTTATAAGCTACCTACCGTAGTAGAAAGATCCAAAGACCCTGTAATCAAATCAAGCAATCCTGCATGCAAGAGATGTGTATTGGTAAAACTTATATGTACGACAACTTCTACTTTGCACTGTGTCAGCTCCAGTTCTTTGATGGCAATCCAATCATTTCTTAACAAATCGGTACTTGAATCTCGATCTGTTTCATCAAAGCATTACTTGAAACTGATGATGTCATCGCGCTTAACGAATTTGATTGACAGGCTGAAGTGACTGAAGAAATTTTGTGTTAATAGTTAATTTATGTCCCATATATGGAGTGAAATTGCTCTATTAAAACTTCTCTTTTGGTTTATTCAACCTGAACCTGACTAGAGCAATCAATTTTGTATTGTACGAATGTCTTCAATGGAAGTGACTCAGTTGAAAGTGAAAAGAAGGAAATTGCATTGTCAAGACATATACTTACAACCCTAGTGGAGAGTTGAGATAATATTTGGAGGTAAATGAAGAAATCCTAGCAATCATGTCATGCTTGGTAGGATACTTATTTGGCATATTTGACAGCCTATCTCCTCTTTTAGATTGATGCCCATGTTGGTGGTGTTAATGACATTGCATTTTCTTATCCCAACTAGAGACTATGTATTGTCACATGTGGTAATGACAAAATGATTAAGGCATCGTTGTCAAAAGTGCGCTTTTAAGCGCAAAAGCGCAGCGAAGCGCACCCATTGCGCTTTTGTGTACACAAAGCACAAGGGGTGTATAAAAGGCAAAAAAGCGAGCGCTTTTGACAAAGCGCTCGCTTTTTTTTTTTATAAAAGCGCCCTAATCTGCAATTCCCCATTTCAACCATGCTAAATTTTGTGGTTCTTTTTTTTTGATTGTTTGTACCCCTCAGTTACCAATTTATTTCTCCATTTTATTGCACAATTCTTCTTAAAATTCTTATCTCCGTTTGAACTAGTGAAGTCATTGAATCTTTTTGCTTGAGTTGTCCATGTTGCTGTTGTTTTCTCAAGTCAATTTTGTTTTATTCTATCTGGGGCTTTTTCTGTAATTTACTTTGGTGGGTTGCTTGTTTGATATATCTTATAAGTTCAATTAGGTAATTGAAAATGCTAACTTTTTTTGTCTAATCAACTGATTACTTCTAGCTTACGACTTAAGATCAATTCAATAAAAATTACTTCGTGTTATACTTAGAAATGAACATGGTGAAGTTCTGTAAGTCTGTAATCTGAATTTTGTAATTCTGAAATTCTATAATTGTTTCTTTTCCGTAATTTTAATTTTTATTATTAATTGATTGTTTCTGTAATTGACATAGTTGTTAAAGGCGCGCCTCATGCAGGGCGCAGGGTCCAGCGCCTCGCCATAACTCAGGCGAGGTAGTGTAACCTAATATAACACTGTGTTGGAGCCTTTCTTATTTACATATGTTCTGAAAAAAATTACGTATATTCACATTTATGGATAAACATCAGCAAAAAGTACATAGGTTTCATACATTAGGATGAGATTAAGTGTAACCTAATGTAATACCGTGTTGAAGCCTTTTTTTTTTTGTTTTTAATTGATTGTGAGGATGTGCTATATGTTACTTTGTGGGTGAAGGGTGGAGTGCTTATATTGTGTTTGAAAGGGAATGCTAAAATGTGATTTTTAATTCTGCCAGGAACTTCCTCCTGAAGTTAGAGAGGCTCAAGAAACCAAGTTAGATAGCAGCAACAAGAGGTTCATACACGATTAGCTTTGGAATGGAAGATATTCTTAGTAAATAGAAAGGTCAAGCTTTTTGGTAAATTTGTCTGCCTTTGTTATCAGGTATCAACTGACTGATGAGAATACATTTTTACATCCTTTAATTTAGGTTCTGTTAACGTCAGATTATGTTAGATTATGGAGTATGAAGATTTTAGTTTCTAATTTTGTAGTTCCAAGCTTAAATATTGTTGTCTTCGTAGTTACTAGCGAGTAGTAGGTAGTTCATAACTCAATACCTTTTTAGATTTTTCATAAAATAACTTGGTATACTATTTGTTTTAGTATTTAGTAACTTTGTAATTTGTATAACTTATAGTTCAACTTTCTTGTAGCAAATTTGTTTTACAATTGAAACGAGTTCCCTTCGGTACAAAAAAAACTTTAACCGTGCGATAAAATGATTGAATAATGCGATTCAAATAATGAAAAAAGTGAAGTTCACATAAAATTTAGAAATTTATGCAGTTTTCGTAGATATATTTTACTTAAAATGGTACTTAATTTTTTGCGAAGTTGACATTTTTTGAAAAATGCAATTCAAATGATAAATCAAGGTTTATGTAAATTTTTAGAATTTTACGAAATGAATTGAAATTCAGATATATATTACGTGACAGACTACTAAATTTTCATAAAGTTGACAGTTTACAAAAATATGTTCACCTTTATGGAAAATGATAAAATGAATAAAAATTGCAAAAATATCTTATTGAAATGATAAAAAAGTTTATTAGAAATATTTGAATTTTATGAAAGTTATTGAAATATATACAAATCTTGTAAAAGACTCAATTTTTTCAAAGTTAACGCTTGAAAAAAATTGTCAACTTTATGAGTAAAATGAATGAAAAATCCAATTCAAATGATAAATAAACGTTCACTTAAATTTTTAGAATTTTACGAAATGAACTGAAATTCATATATATTTTACGTGAAAACAACTGGTATTTTTGTAGTTACTATTCATTTTTGCAAAGTTGAAGATTGATCAATAAAGTATTAACTTTACAAAATTTAAGTAGCATTTCACATAAAATATATCAAAGTTCCAATAAATTTTGTACAATTTAAAGATTTTACATTAAACGTAGTTTTCCAACTAATTGAATACTTATATTTTTACAGTTGCCATTCGTATTTTGCAAAGTTGAAGATTTTTCAGTAAAGTGTTGACTTTGCGAAAACTAAGTATCATTTCATGTAAAATATATCTAAGTTTCAATAAATTCCGTACAATATAAAGATTTCACGTTAAACTTAGCCTTATAAGTATGCTTATAAAATCATCGCTCTATCTCGTCCATGTAAAGATACAAAAATGCATTGGTTAGTTTGTAATTTAAACTAGGGTAAACTTCAAACAAGCGCCTTGTGATTTCACTCATTTGTAAAACGGGGTTTGAGGAATTTTTTTTTGCAAAATGGGGTCTGTAGTGTCAAAAAATTTATAAATAAAGGATCTTAAATATTGAATTATGTCACAAAAATGGGTAATCTTGTCCTCTTTTATCAGAATATTTGCAGGATGGTTATTAAAAGTACAATTTACATCAATGAATTTTTTAAATTTTTTTTGAATAATGAAGATATTTTTTAAAATTAAATTATGATAACAAACTTTAAAAAATCATAAGAAATAAAAAAATCTCTGAAAATTACTCAAATCATGACGTATAATTTTTAAATAATGAGGTTAAGTTATGAGAATGTTGAATTATTTAAAATATTCAACGTAACACCATAATTCTGAAACCATAAGCCATCTTTTATAAATTTTTTAAAACCATAGACGTCATTTTGCAAAAAAAAACCCAGACCCTGTTTTGCAAATTAGTGAAATCACATGGTACTTTTTTGAAATTTTTCCTTTAAAATATTGAGGTAAATTATTAAATGACTAAAATTATATAAGTGTAGCTGAAATTTAAACTATTGATAACACGACCAAATGTAGAATATTAAGGTTGGATAGATCAAATAATTTGTGAATAATAAATAAATTAATACCATCTCCACAAGTTATTTTACATATGTTGTTCTCGCTAATGGATTCGGTATAATCATGCAAAAGCTCCCGTGAATTGGGTGGGTAACAAAAAAAAAGTAAACAAATATGTGTTTGATTACGTAAAATATTAGGACTTTAATTACGAAAATTATTGAAACTTAGACATATTTTATGTGAAAGACGACTTAAATTTAGTAAAGTTAATACTTAATGAAAAAACCTTCAACTCTACAAAAAAAAATGAATAACAAAATGTTTATTGGAAAGTTTTGAATTTTACAAAGGTTATTGAAACATATTCAAATCTTGCATAAAAGACAATTTAATTTTTGCAAAGTTAATGCTTGGAAAAAATCAACTTTATGAAAAAAGTGAATGAAAATGTCATTCAAATGATAACTAAAGAGTTTACCTAAATTTTAGAATTTTACAAAATAAATTGGAATTCAGATATATTTTATGTGAAAGACTTTGTTCAATAAAGTATTAACTTTACGAAAATTAAGTAGCATTTCATGTAAAATACATCAAAGTTTCAATAAATTTCGTACAATTTAAAGATTTTACGTTAAATGTAGTTTTCCAACTAATTGAGTACTTATATTTTCGAAGTTCTCATTCATTTTTTGCAAAGTTGAAGAATTTTCAATTACGTGTTAATTTTATGAAAATTAAGTAGCATTTTACGTAAAATATATCTAAGTTTCAATAAATTTCATACAATATAAAGATTTTACATTAAACTTAGCCCCATAAGTATGCTTATAAAATAATCGCTAGTTAGTTTGTAATTTAAATAATTGAGGTAAATTATTATATGACTAGAATTATATAAGTGTAATTGAAATTTAAACTATTGAGAACACGACCAAATATGAATATTAAGGTTAGATAGCTCAAACAATTTGTGAATGATAAAGTTATTTTACGTATGTTGTTCTCGCTAATTGATTTAGTATACTCAGGCAACAACTCCCGTGAATTGGGTGCGCAACCCAAAAAAACTAAATAAACCCGTGTTGAATTATATTACGAAATTTATTGAAACATAGACTTATTTTAAATGTTGTAAGATTAACACTTCACAAAAAATTCTTCAACTTTGCAAAAAAAATTAAAATTGATGACCGCAAAAAAGTTCGTATTGAAAAAAAACTACATTTAAGGTAAAATAATTAAATTTTATGAAAATTAATTAAAGTTAGTTATATATTATGTAAAAGAATATTTAATTTTCATAAAGCTAAAACTTTACCAAAAAAATCTTCAATTATGAGAAAACGAACGTCGCCTGCTCTGAAACTATATTATTTTAATTATAAAATAATAATATTAAAATATATTGTTATAATTTTATAAAATTAATTAAAATATATACATATTTTACGTGTACGACGAATAATTTTTCTTAAAGTGAATACACTTTACAAAACAAATCCTGCACTTCGTAAAAAGATTGATAATTACAAAAAAATATATGTATCGAAATGATAGAAAGTAATGATTGCAAAAATTTTTTAAATTTTATACACAAATCTTATATGAAAGGGTACATAATTTTGATAAAGCTAATACTTAACTAAAAAAATCTTCCGCTTTACAAGAAAATGAATGAAAAATGCGATTCCAATGACAAAAATAGTAAAATTCGCGTAAATTTTTAGGAAACTAATTGAAAACCGGACATATGAAAGACTAAGACATATGCCACTAACATTTTCCCAAAAACATCTTCACCTATGCAAAAAAAACCAATGAAAACTTTAAAATTATGTTATTTAAACGATAGAAAATGAAGGTTCGGATAAAAATTTAGAACTTCACAAAATTAAATGAAAAAATTAGACATGTTTTACATGAAAGATTACTTATTTGTAAAGTAAACAATTTACTAAAAAAATCTTCAACTTCTCAAGATACGACTAAAACTACAAAAAAATATATGTGTATTTCGATAGTAGAAAAACTGGAGATCGAATAAAATCTTTAGGCTTATGAAATTGATTAAATTTAGTTATATTTGATATTAACAACTAAACATCTCATAATATTAACATTTTGTAAGGAATTGAGTGAAAACTATGAAAATTTATTTATTCAGATAATAACAAAAAAATCTTCACTTCAAATCTTTTTTTTTTTATTTTTCACAAAAAATTATTATAATTCACTTTTAAATTAATAATTTAAAATTTGTATACTTCATCGAATTCATTATCGTTTTTATTTTTTGAAAATCTTTTTTGGATATATTTTTCTGAAGTAATTTAATAAAGAAGAACTATTTTACAAAAAATTTAATATCGTGACGAAAATTTGTAAGAGTTAGAATAATATTTTCGTAAAGTTTTAAGAAATTTCGCAAATGTAGATGGATGTATATAATTTATATACTACCTAGTGTGACTTTAGCCTACCCTTTAACTTGTTAATGAAGTGTTATTTCAAGTAAATTTTTCTTAATTATTTTTTCTTATTATTTTAAATTTCCACATGTCACAACACTATTGAACATAAAAGCAAAGTATGATTACTTTATTTTTCAACAAAGTATCTATAGAATTTGCCAACATTGTAAATATGAAGCAGAAACACAATCGTGAACTCTAATAGTAATTCTATTTAATTACAGACAGAATGGAAGAAGGAAGAGGGAGATACCTGAACAAGAAAGAGCAAAACGAAGAAGAAATAGAATTTTACAACTCTTCAGGACCACTTGGTTTGACATCAACACTGAAGCTGTATTCCTGATCACATCCCAATACGAATCACAAATAAAATACAAAGTATATGACTTCTTTCCAGCTTCCAAAGGGGCAGCAAACTCCAGCTTCACCTTTGACTTCCTCTGCACAGAAACTCTTTTGATTGCAAGCAACTAGTTGCTCTTTGTATCACCAACAACAACCCACCATCCTTTTTCTTTGGCCTTAGGATACCTCGCAGCATCGACATGCCCCACCTCTGCCTTCCCTTCAAGATCCCTTTCAAGTGTGACTATCAATTTTATATTTCCCCCCACACTCACATGCTCTTCATCTACCACCTCATATGACATATCTATGTTTAGGAATCGGTTGCAAAATCTCATAATATCCAGCAATTGTGAGTCTGACATCTGCCGTCTTCCATCTCAATAAGATCGAACAATGTCTCTATGCTTTTTCCGGGATTGGCTTGGCACTTCTTGGCTAGTTCTTTTGTGAAGTGTGGAAGTTATACAAGTACGGAATCATGATCCCACATTGCTTGTGTCACCATTTGGCTAATTTCCATCGTAGTAAGAGCAAGGTTCAACCAACCATTGCTTGAAATAACATCAACCATTGCTTGAAGCAGCCTACTAGCAGAACGGAGCACCTCCCTCTAGTCTGATGCTAAGGTCCCACTAGCAAATTACCTTGAGAAATGAGCTTGAAGCAACACATTTGCCTTCACATGTGGATCGGTGAGTCTGGGATTTTTAAACAAGAATCTCTGATGCTTAATTGATCTTCGAAGCTTGTCCTCCTCACCAGGATGTACTGGAAGCTGTGCATACTCTAAGCCTGAAGCCAAAATTTCCAAGAGACCCTTCATATTTGTTTTGGGAGTTGTTGGAGATATCTTACGTGGAAAACACACAATGATAAAGAGTGGTATATAAGTTGAGTAGATTGGGCCTTAACACAAGCCAATTGGTTTTGTGTTAGATGGGCTCAACCCCACTTGTATGCTTGCTCAACCTATTGAGCCCAACACTCTTGAGGCCCACGGATTCTCTACAATGTAAGAGATATATCCCACATGGGAAACACACAATAACAAAGAGTGGTATATAAGTTGAGTAGATTGGGCCTTAACATAAGCCAATTGGTTTTTTATTAGATGGGCTCAACCCCACTTGTATGCTCACTCAAGCTATCAAGCCCAACACTCTCGAGGCCTATGGATTCTCTATAGGAGTTAAAGACGAACCGAAATGTTCAATTGTAGTATAGTTGATGTAATAGTAGGACGCTATCATGCCAAGATTTGATGGAGATTGGGCCTTAACATAAGCCAATTGGTTTTGTGTTAGATGGGCTCAACCCCACTTGTATGCTCACTCAAGCTATCAAGGCCAACACTCTTGAGGACCATGGATTCTCTATATAGTATCATAGCAAAAAGATCCTGGGTCTGTACTTAAAGTCCTGGTGGAATTTAGGCTAGCAGATAAGACTAGACCCGTGGATGGGCTAACGAGTAAGACTAGACCCGTTGATGACCTTGAGCCTTAGAGGAGATAGGCTAAGGTATGTTTCATAAGTGACAACTGGTCCAGGCTCGGTTACACTTGAGGGGGGGTGTTGGAGATATCCCCCATTGAAAACACACAATGATAAAGAGTGGTATATAAGTTGAGTAGATTGGGCCTTAACACAAGCCAATTGGTTTTGTGTTAGATGGACTCAACCCCACTTGTATGCTCACTCAAGCTATCAAGCCCAACACTCTCAAGGCCCATGGATTCTCTATAGGAGTCAAAGACGAACCAAAATGCTCAATTGTAGTATAGCTGATGTAATAGTAGAACGCTATCATGCCAAGATTTGATAGAGACAAGTCCAAGCCCTTCTCAATAGAAATACATTTACTTTCTTCTAGATCACTTAGAGTGTTCTCCACAATCTCTGAAAGGTGGTCAGAAAGATGCCAATTGCTAACTCCGTGAAGATTGTAGTAGTTTGGATTTTGAGTAAGCCGACAATACATGAAAGTCCGTAAGATAGTCCACTACATTTTGCTTGTTCTAAACAACACCGGCAACAATTTCAGCATTCAAATTGTCTTATAGAAAATGGTGCAAATGTCTTGTAACAAGGAATGATTCATATAAGAATTTCTTATAATATTCTTTGAGAGGTGCATGGCAGAATATGACAAACTTTCCAGAAGGTCGGCTAACCATCTACAAAAGATCTATAACTGGGTAATCCCCATCATAATACTGTGTTCCCATCACAACAACCAAATGTGCTGACAACGGCACTCCCCAACACATCAAACTGCTCATAACACAAAACTGAATTGACCCAGCCTCAAAAAGCTGCAATACGACTTCTTGATCCAAACTACTTAAGCCCTCATGCAAGTAACCAACCCCATTAAGCAGCGTGGCTCTGTCACAACTTGAAGAGAATAGCTATTAATCTGTATTAGCAGTTTGTATGAGGCAGTTTGTAGTAGGCTTCTAGTATATTATATAAGGGTGCTTTAGTCTTTTACTAAGACAAGTTGTTAGGAAGGAAGTTGGGTAGTTATAGACATCTAGTATAAATATCCCAATGTATCTGGAATAATCAATCAATGAATAAACAAGACATTTCTCACACACTCTCTCTCGCTTCTTCTTCTCTCTCCTGTTCTAACTTTCTTTTACTGTAAATCGTTACATTGGAATCAGAGCAGTTCGGTTCTCTGGCAATGGCTGACATTAAATTTTGAATCGGACAATTGATGGTGGATCTTAGAAGGCAAACTGAGAAATTTAGAAAAGAGCAGCAACAACATTTCGGAGCATTCAAAGAGAAGTTGGCACAGTTTCACAATGAAAAGTAAGAGCAAGATATGCAACTTCTCTCTTCTATCTTACACGTGCATTAATCGATTCTTGGATTTAAAAGTCTGAAATCTCAAGAAATAGCAGCTCTAATAGATGTAGTCCAACTGTTTGATGAAAGGCCTGAGAAGAAATCAGAGGTAAAGGTTACTGATCTTGATGAGGAGCTAGTAAAAAAGAAGACTGAAAAATCCAAAAAAGTTTCAGAGGAGTTTCAGGTAGAGGTGTTTGATATCAACGGGTTAAACGGTATAAAAGAAAATGTAGTGGGAGAAGGAAAAAAGAAGGATCAGATGCAAGAAATTCATGAAGCTTCTATTGTTGCACACATCCTGTTTGATAAAAAGTCTGAAAAAGAATTGTTTAAGGATCACCCCTATAGCAATGCTTTTTTCAATGTTTTTCAGTCTGATTTTAGAGTGCTATTCAAGATAAAAATCAGTGGAATTTTTTTAGCAGCTTGATCTGGAAGAAGCCATTGAGGAATGAAGAGTATTACCACTACCCAATGTGATTTCCGAAATAAAGTGAAAGTTGATGGTGATCAATCTTCATATCCATTTGATAGAGGAAAGACAAACACAAGTTTGAAGAAGCCCTTCCTAATTGAGCAGATCATGTTTCTGTTTGACAGATGAATACAAAGCAAAGCCAAATATGGCCACCAAGTCTAAAGAATAATTGGTCTGCTGTTTCATCTACAAGTGTAAGGGATGTTACTAGTTTTTGTTCATTTTTCATTCTTGGGGTCAAGAATGATTTCAAGGGGAGGGTATTGTCACTACTTGAAGAGAATAGCCATTAATCTGTATTAGCAGTTTGTATTAGGCAGTTTGTATTAGGCTTCTAGTATATTGTATAAGGATACTTTAGTCTTTTACTAAGACAAGTTGTTAGGAAGGAAGTTAGGTGGTTATAGACATCTAGTATAAATATCCCATTGTATTCCGAAATTATCAATCAATAGATAAACAAGACATTTCTCACTCTCACTCTCCTATTCTCTCTTCTTCTTCTTCTTCTTCTTCTTCTTCTTCTTCTTCTTCTTCTTCTTCTTCTTCTTCTTCTTCTTCTTCTTCTTCTTCTTCTTCTTCTTCTACTACTACTACTACTACTTCTTCGCTTCTCTCCCCTATTCTAACTTTCTTTTACTGTAAATCGTTACAGGCTCTCAACGATTCATCCTGAATTTTCCCAATATAAGGCTCCAGTTCTTCAGGAGAACGCAAAATGAAAACTAGACTATCTCTACCATCTATACTTGAGTATGCCATTAAATCAACTGCGGTGAGTCGTACATGTTTTCTTGTAGGAATAAAAACTATAATAGGCTTTTTGATTTTGGTGTGTTGGATTATAGCAGTGTATGTCAGTTTTGTCATGGCCTGCATCCTGGCTTCATAAAAGCTATGATCTTTACCATGCCCTAGATTTAGATTTTTTGTGCGCAATAACCTGAGATTGAGCTCGTATGAAAGTATCCCGCGGCAGACCTACGACTCCCCAATCACTACCTAGTACATCCCGGCTCTAATTTTCTTGGCCTTAACCGAAATCTCATAGAAAAGCAAGGAATCTCTTGAGAGAAGTCCTTCTTAAGTTCGAAAGTAAGAAGATTAGGTTATTAAGTTAGAGGGGAGCTAGTACAAGAAAAACTATCTTAGAGCCTCTTCACTTCCTAAGTCCCCGGGACCTACCAAATTAACAATATGCACTCCTTGTATAAGTATCTCCAAGGGGGGGAAATTAAAAAGACCATGCGAAGAAGCTCCAATCCATTCTCCGAGATCCTTAGCATTAGCAAGGGAAGATGATAATGCCACGATTCGAATCTTGTTCTCACTCTTACTGGAAATAGACCTCATCCTAGAAATAATCACTTCTAATACAGGACCACCTTGACCCTCAATCAAGTGAAGTTCATCGATAACAAACAGACTAACTTGCTGCACATACTTCCGCTACTTCCAGTGATGAGACAAGGCATCCCATTTTTCTGGAGTGCTGATAATTATGTTACCCTTTTTAAGCAGTTTCAAATCTATTGTTGTTTTCCTAGTTAATTCAACGACTTGCATTCCCAGACCTTGACCAAATTTTCTCTCCCAAGCACGATATCGTTCCTTGGCAATTGCTTCTAGAGGCACAATATATACGGCACATAAAACACTATCAGACCCCTTATGGTAATTCCTCAAAACAGTAAACTCAGCACATATGGTTTTCCCACTTTCGGTTAGACCAACAACCAATACATTGTCATCAGTATTATATAGAACAGTAAAAACTTGTGTTTGGGCAGGATTAAAATGCTTGAAATCTCGATATAGAGCTTCATATGATGGATTCTTAAGAGCAGTCACAAGCAGAGGTTGCAAGTCTAACAACTCTATCGGGGGAGGATACTTAGCTGGCAATATGAGGTGCTTAAAAGAGATTGGCAAAACTATTTGAGACCCAAGCCATTTATCTGACACAACACGGATAAAGTACTGAGGCGGCAAGGGCTCATAGATCGGTATAGTGAAATTCAATGTGTGGTTCTCATCTATGTACTGATTCTTCAGCATAAAGTACTCATGATGGGGAATATCTTCACACCATCATTGTCCTCCACAATCACCCAAAATGGCTCCACATATCTGTGAACCTTGTCCTCCCATGGGAAGTCTGGTGTTATAGTAAGTTCAACCCTCAACACTGTGTGAGTGATTGGCTGCACATGGGCAGTCAGGTTTAGCTTTGGGAATTGGTGGATGAACTTGTGCTATGCTCTGCCCATCTTTGGAAAACGATGAGTTCACCAATCTCCTGTGATGAAAGGTCGTGGTACCTTTCCCAATCCAAATCTTTCTTCTCCAACTTCATCAAGATTTCGTTTGGGATCCCATTGAATTGACGTAGAGGGGTCTGGACTCTCCACATCCTTTTGCTGACATCTTACACAAGTTTAGAGCCTTCTCAGCGAACTGCGCCCACCCTCTTTTCAACACAATCTCAAAAAGAGCTCGCATTAGAAACCGTGCGCTCTACAAAAGGAAAATTCAAGAAAAAAGTCAAAAAGTTAGACTGCGGGCATTTCAAGGGTTAATTTCATTACATTAAGTATCATTGTTTTCTCAATTTTATACCTAAATTTTATGCACAATATCATACATAAACTTATAGGTAACCTTTCATTATAGTACATATAACTTGATATTGCTGGTTATTCATGAAATGCAACATAAAATATTGGGTCTCACTAAGTTAAAAATACTTTACCTTGAAAAGAGAAAATATATGTCATTATTTTAGCAAAAAATACATGGTAACTACGGTTTTAATTTATCTAAATTAATACAAACTAGAAAAAAAATAATTGAACCACCCATTATGCTTAAAATTCGTTACAATTACAATTTAATTATCAACCAATTAAGCAAATTTATATAATATTATACATAAATTAACACCATACTACATACATTTTTTTAACAAAACTTATTGAATCTAAACTATATTAAACTAAACTTTACTGGACCTTAACTGTATTTGTTATTAGAGTAATAGAAATGAAAAATTAATGACAATAATTTGATACAAATTCATAATAATTATTATTCTAATTAATTTTATTCAAATTATATTTTTAGTAAATAAAAAAAGTCATAATTAAATTAACTATATAATAATAAAGAACAAACAAGAAACATAATAATAATGTTAATTATTGAATAATAATAGTTGAAAATAATAGTATTTAAATGAACTGTAATGTCTATATTATATTTTATTCAAATAATATTTGTAATAAATAAATAAGTCATAACTATATTATTACATAATAATAAAAAAAACAAACAAGAAACATGATAATAATAATGTTAATTATTAAAAAAAATAGTTGACAGTAATAGTATTTAAGTGAATTGTAATGTCTGAAATGTAATGTTTATATTATACTGTTAAATTTTTTAATAATAATAATCATTATCAATTGAGCACGTAACTAATTAATATCAGTATTTATCTATATTGTTAAATTAAATACTTAAAATACCAAGCAGGGTAGAATATTAGTAATCATTAGTATTACTAGTTGTTATTATTAATTTTTGATTATACGTTATATTTAACTATTTTTTCTTCCTATTATTATTAATTATTAACAATATTAAATATTATTGTAAAAATTAATTATTAAAATGAATTATATTTGTTGGATCTGAAATGAAATTACTTGACTTAAAATGAACTTACAACAAGAATAACATTACTCCAATGTTAGTAAGGCTTCCACACAAACAGGATAAGGGGGGTCGGATATATGCAACTTTACCTAGAGGTTATTTCCAATTGGAATTGAAGACTTGAAATGAACTTATAGGAACTAAAATAAAGTATGAAAGAACATTACTGATGGAAAAAATTTGGCGTTAAAAAGACCTTAAAATATATATATCTATCAATAGTTATGATTTTTAAACTGTATTTGTTAAGAAAGAAAATATAAAAAAGTATGAAATATATTTTTATAAGGTTAAAATTATATTTTAAATATAGTGGGATCTAATATTTTAAGTTGAGTATGGTCAAAATGTTGATATGTCACGAATATTTATATGTACTATAATAGAAGGTCATATACAAGTTAGTGGCAAAAATAAATTTCACGTATAAAATTAAGAAAATAATAATATTTCACGTACAATGCATGAAATTAAGCCGGCATTTCAACTAAAATAACAAAACATTAACATTACCCCAGTGCCTAACAAGGCTCCTGCATAAGCGGAGTAAGAAAAGGTCAGTTGTACACAACTCTACCTCTATAATTATAAAGAAATTGTTTCCAATTAACCGTAAAATGAAATTGCAACATCTACCATTAAAAGAAAAATTAATTGAAACAAACCTATGTTATGAACACCATGTCTGATGTAAGGGAAAGTCCATCAAGCTTGAGTTGTGAAATATAGGCTTGAAGTAAAACATTAATCTTAGCACTAGGATCTTCTAGGCTTTCCTTGATTGGAATTGGAACCCGGCCCAAAAGCTTCACTAGCTCCATCTTCTCATCTTGCACCGTCACATATTTAAATTCTTCACTCAAACGGCGCAGCTCTATATCACCCATTGTTGGCTTCAGATGCTCATTATATGCGGACACTGTTCTATGGGTTGTATAGTAATAACTAGCGATTCGGCCCAAGACAGTGACCTGGAAATATCCACTTTTTATGTCATACTTAACCAGATTATTCTTGTCCAAGATTGTTGCAGCCGAATGAATCTGCAATTACAAGAATAAGATTAGATAAGTAACAAGAAACACAATTATTAGGTTTAAGGGAAACATAAACAACATGGCAAAGCAATAGAATGTCAAAATTCTCATTTCATCAATTAAATAAGTCTGCTAGCATAGTCAATCAAAGTAAAATATTGTAATAATGGGTACATAAAATACATGCCATACTAACTGAACTTGTCAACAGTCAAATACTTCATCGAATAACCAAGCAAGTTAAAAGTGGAATAATGATCAGGTGGTTATCATGATATAGGCATCTAACTTTCACATGCTCATAGATCTAACAAACAGCAGTTGTTCCTATTGTGAAAGTGGGATAAGCAAGCGCTACTATGCATCTTATTCATTCAGTCAATTAACCTGTATAAATAAACATAAACCAAACATAAGAACATTCGTTAAAGGCCAAGAAAAATTAGATACCTATTGAAAAACAAATTATTTCACGAAGAACCAAGATTCCAAGACCCGGGATAAATGAATCAAATCCTATCATCCAAAAACACGTAAAAGAAAAAACAAGCAGCAGTTCAAAAAGAAAACATAGCATTCATCAGGAAAGACATAATGTAAAGAGCAATAAAGCATAAAAAAGAGCTACCAGGGGGTCATTTCCTACCAAATCTGCTCTCCTTGTTGAAATATTTTTTAAAACTTAATCTTTAATAATTAAATAATAAAATAAGTTAATATTGCAAGTTAGTAATTCAATAATGAATTTGCAAGTTGTAATAGGTGGCAACAGGTAGATTGGGGGCAATAATCATCATCAAAGATGCAAGTGGCATAGGCAAATCATCATTAAAATTGCAAGTGGCTTTATGGGTGGCAATTCATTATGATGGGCTGAAATTTCTCAATTTTGTGATTCACAATCACTATATATATGTTTCAATTTGTTGTATCAAAAAAATAGAGAGTGAAAAAAAGTAAGGCAGTTGGAGTGTGAGCAAAGGAAAAAAAGGAGAGCAAACTTTGTAATATGTAAAGCTCCAAGTTTCAATCAAAAATCCTTTTGTGTTTAAGCTTTGATTCATTTTACTTCCTTTTCTTTGATTCATTAAATCAAATTTATCCCCAAAAAAGTGGTATCAGAGCCATTTCGTATCCAATCCTCTTCCCAAAAATCCCCGAGTAAAAATGTCGAGTTTAAAGAGTTGCAATAGGCTGTCAGAAGTGTTGCAAAAAACTGCAGAAAGTGTCGCAGTTAGCCTAAAGTGTCGCCAACACTCAAACAAACGTTGCAATAGCCTCGGTACTTCCTTTCTGGAAAATTTTCAAAAATTCCTCTAAAATTGCAAGGAAATATTTACCTTGCTGTTTTCCTTGCAAATCTATCCGAAGGATATAGCGACGCACCAAAGTGTTGCGATAGATTCAAAAGCGTTGCGACAGCTCCTATACGCTTAGAAACAAATTTCCCTCTACAAAAATGAATCTCAACGGTGTTTCCTTCAGTTTCTCTCAACTTACAAAAACCAATTACAAAAATTGGTGTATCAAGATGAAAGCCATTCTAGGATCCCAAGATGTTTGGGATATTATTGAAAAAGGCTATGAAGTCCCAACTGCAGATGCACAACTGTAGCAAGCTGAAAAGGACAGTTTTCATAAGAGTCGTCGTAATGACCAGAAGGCTCTTAGTATCATCCATCAAGGGTTAGATGATGTTATGTTTGAGAAGGTGGCAGAAGCGACCACCTCCAAGCAAGCTTGGGATATGCTATGAGTTTCTCTTCAAGGAGAGGAGAAAGTACAGAAAGTTCGGCTCCAAATGTTGAGAAGAGAGTTCGAGATGATGAAGATGAAGGAGAGAGAAGCGATTTTAGATTACTCCTCATGATTAAAATCTATCGCTAACCAAATGCGGGAATATGGAGAAAAGCTTGAAGAATCCAGGGTTGTTGAAAAACTTCTAAGGTCACTACTACCAAAGTTTGACTACGTAGTAGTGGCAATAGAAGAATCTCGAGATATAAGTAAAATGGCAGTCGATGAAGTAGTTGGCTTATTACAAGCATGTGAGGAGAGACTAGACAGATAAAGAGAAGAGTCTGTATAACAAGTCTTGGTAGCAAAGGTTCAGTCAAAGGTAAAAGTAGCCGGGATTCTAGCCATTACGGATTAGGATATGGTAGAGGTTATGGAGGAAATGGTATAGGGAGAGGATGTGGCAGATTTCAACAACACGAGAGAAGTGACAATAATAACAGAGATAACCAGTCCATAAGAGGCAGAGGTCGTGGACGTGGATGAGGAAGAGGAAACTGGAGGCATAATGATGGACGTGACAAGTCCAATGTTCAATGCTACAATTGCTCCAGATATAGCCACTATGTAGCAGAATGTCGGAGCCCACTAAAGCAAACAGAGGAAACGGCAAACAACATTCAAGAAGAGGACGTAACTGACACGGTATTACTAACCCGTAAAGGTGAATACAGTCAAGAAAACAACATATAGTATCTTGATAATGGTGTAAGTAACCATATGTGTAGAGACAATAAAATGTTCGTAGAGCTGGACTAGTCGTTAAGTGGTAATGTTGTTTTTGGGGATTCCTTAAAAGTTCCTATTTAAGGAAAAGGAACTATTCTTATTCGTTTAAAGAATGGAGAGCACCAATTCATCAGCAATGTTTATTTCATTCCAAACATGAAAAGCAACATTTTAAGTTTAGGATAACTGTTGGAGAAAAATTACTAAATTCACATGGTGAAGCGAAAGTTGGTGCTGTTAAACAAAAAGAAGGAGCTGCTAGCTAGTGTGCCAATGTCGGAAAATAGATTGTTCACTCTCAACATCAAGACATATGTAGCAAGATGCTTAAAAGCTTGTGTGAAAGAATCTGATTGGCTTTAGCATTTGAGATTTGGGCATCTCAACTTTGGAGGGTTGAAATTGCTAAGCCAGAAGAAGATGGTGCATGGTGTTCTGCTGATTAACAAACTCCATCAGCTTTGTGAAGGATGTCTTGTTGGAAAACATTCCAGAACTAGTTTTCTAAAAGAGTCAATGTCAAGAGCAAAGGCTCCCCTTGAGCTTATTCATACCGATGTTTGCGAACCAATGACGCCAATATCATTGGGAGGCAACAAATATTTCTTGCTATTCATTGATGATTATAGTAGAAAGACGTGGGTTTGTTTTCTAGAAAGAGAAATCAGAAGTTTTTGAAGCATTCAAAAAGTTTAAAGCTATGGTGGAAAAAGAAAGTGGCTATTACATCAAAGCTTTAAGATTCGACAGAGAATTCACTTCAAATGAATTTAAAAGATTTTGTGAGCACCATGGAATCCGTCATTTCCTATCAGTCCCGAGATCGCTACAACAAAATGGTGTTGTGGAAACAAAGAACCGAACGGTGAGGGATATGGTGAGGATCATGCTGAAGAGTAAAAATTTTCCAAAAGAAGTGTGGGCAGAAGCGGTTGGTTGTGTAATTTATATCTTGAACCAATCCCCAACAACAAGTATTTTGGATATGACACCCCAAGAAGCGTGGAGTGGGAGAAAGCCAAATATCTCCCATTTCCGTGTTTTTGGGAGTGCTGCACATGTTCATGTAGCTGATGAAGAAAGGAGAAAGCTAGATGATAAAAGCAAAAAATACTTGTTCATTGGTTACTCAGAATATTCCAAAGGTTACAAGATGTTTGATCCTGATACTGGAAAGACTATCATCACTACGGACATGACTATTGACGAGGAAGCAATTTAGGAATAGAAGAATGACAAGAAGAAGAATTACAGTTTTTATCCTTTCACCATGGATGAAAACAATGATCAAGATGTGGAGGAGCCAGGCATAGCATCGACGTTATATAGTCCCATTCCAATTGCATCTCCAGGACACGATGATGATGAAAGTCAAAGTCCAAGAGAAAGACCTAGAAAATTTTATCTTGTTGAAGATCTTTATGATGCAACTAGAGAGCTCAATGAAGAATTGACTCTTTACTGTCATCTTATTGATAGTGAACCTACTGATGCTAAAGAAGCCATGAAAGATGAGAAATGGAGAAAAGCCATGGAGGAGGAGATCAATTCAATTGAGAAAAACAAGACGTGGGAGTTGACAAAACTTCCGGCTGATAAAAAGCCTATTGGTGTCAAATGGGTCTTCAAAGCAAAGAAGGATGCAAATGGAGAAATTGTACGACACAAAGCGAGACTTATTGCGAAAGGATATAGTCAAAAGCCTGGTATTGACTATAATGAAATTTTTGCACCGGTTGCCAGAATGGAGACAATCAGATTAGTGATTTCAGTTGCTGCCCAAAATGGATGGAGTATCAACCAAATGGATGTGAAGTCAGCATTTCTTAATGGATACTTGGAGGAGGAAATTTATATTCAACAACCGTCGGGCTACACCATCAAAGGCCATGAAGAAAAAGTGCTAAAACTGAAGAAGGCACTATACAGACTAAAGCAAGCACTAGTAGCTTGGAACAGTCACATTGATAAATATTTTCAAGAAAATGGATTTGTCAAATGCCCACATGAGTATGCCTTATATATGAAAGTGAAAGATGGAGACATGTTGCTTGTTTGCTTGTACGTGGATGATCTTATTTTTACCGGAAATAACCCTCAAATGTTTGAAGATTTCAAAAAGACGATAACCCACGGATTTGAAATGACTGACATTGGCTTGATGTCATACTATCTCGGCATTGAAGTGAATCAGAATGATGATGGCATCTTTATTAGTCAAAGTGGCTTTGCTAAGGAGATAGTGAAGAAATTCAAAATGGAAAATTGCAACCCCGTCAGTACTCCGGTCAAATGCAGTTTAAAATTGACCAAGGATGAATATGGAATCAGGGTAAACCCGACAATTTTTTGAAGTATGATCGGGAGTCTTAGATACTTGACATGGACAAGGCCAGATATTTTGTATGCAGTTGGATTAGTGAGCAGATACATGGTAGCACCGAAGGAATCTTATTGGAATGCAGCAAAAAGAATACTCCACTATGTTAAAGGTACAACTAATTTTGGATTGCATTATTCAAAATCTGACGAATTCAAATTAGTAGGCTACAGTGATAGTGATTGGGCTGGAGATAAAAATGACCGGAAAAGCACTAGTGGATTCGTATTTTTTCTTGGTGACACCGCATTCACATGAAGTTCAAAGAAGCAACCAATTGTAATGTTGTCAATCTGTGAAGCTGAATATATAGATACAACCTCGTGTGTATGTCATGTAATATAGCTACATCGATTATTGAAGGAACTTTAAATGACATAACATGATCCAACTGATATTTTTATCGATAACAAGTCAGCCCTGACATTAACGAAAAATCCAGTGTTTCATGATCGAAGCAAACACATCGACACAAGATTTCATTTTATCAGAGATTGCATTGAACAAAATGAGGTCACATTAAAATACATGAAAATGCAAGATCAAATTGCGGACATCTTTACAAAGCCACTGAAGCATGAAGTGTTTAGCCAGTTACGAGCATCGTTGGGAATAACAGAGAATTAAGTTTATAGTGGAGTGTTGAAATATTTTTTTAAACTTAATCTTTAATAATTAAAAAATAAAATAAGTTAGAGTTGCAAGTTGGTAATTCAATAATGAATTTGCAAGTTGTAATGGGTGGCAACAGGTAGATTGGGGGCAATAATCATCATCAAAGATGCAAGTTGCATAGACAAATCATCATCAAAATTGCAAGTGGCTTTATGGGTGGCAATTCATCATGATGGGCTGAAATTTATCAATTTTGTGATTCACAATCACTATATATAGGTTTCAATTTGTTGTATCAAAAAAATAGAGAGTGAAAAAAAGTAAGGCAGTTAGAGTGTGAGCAAAGGAAAAAATGAGAGCAAACTTTGTAATTTATAAAGCTCCAAGTTTCAATCAAAATCCTTTTGTGTTTAAGCTTTGATTCATTTTACTTTATCTTCCTTGATTCATTAAGTTAAATTTATCCCCAACACTCCTTTCCTCCAAGGTTATATCTGTAGCAATAGCATGTAGCGCTAATCCATAAATTGCTGGATTTCTCAGTATTCGAACATACAAGTAAGCATAGCTAAGCCAGTTACAGGCTTCTCTACAATTTTGAACAGTTCTAACTGATCAGCCAGTTTGGATATGAATTGACTTTCAATAGGAAGTTGTTCATTCATTAAAGATAAATAGTATTAAAGTTCACTATAGCCTGTGATGATAATTCCTTCTCCTAATGAATCATACTGAGGTCTTCCAGCCCAAGCCAACATTTGCATAACATCCAAAGGACTTAGTTCAGTCCATGCTCCTTTTCAGGATTATAAATCTGAGTCCTCTTCATAATCACAGTATGAGCAGGAAGGTTAACACCTCAAGCAAGTGTTGCGGTGGAAACTAAAACTTGTACATGTCCATATGTGAAAAGATCTTCAACAAGTTAACGGTCAACCCTAGTCATTCCAGCATGATGAACAACAAACCCATAGGGCAGAAAATCTTTCAGGTCATTGCTTTTGACCATATCAGTATGGCTCTGGAGAATCTCACGACTTGCACTGTCCTCTTTCAAGAATCTACTGAGGGTATCATTAGTAAGTGCTGGATCCCGTGTAGCTCGAGCTGTCTTTGCTATTTCCTTTCTTGAGTGAACAAAAATACGAACTTAATGCTTACCTGCTCTTGTAATTACCTTTTCATAGCAGAAATCATTCATCAACTGAAACCTCTGCAGTGGCTTCCTCATAGTGATTCCAATATACTGTTGAGATAGAGGAACTGGTCTGTAACTATTATCAAAATGGAAGAGCCCTTTCTCAACATCAACACGTAGAAACAATGCCACATCTTCAAAATTAGGAAGAGTGGAAGACAACCCCACTTTCGTGGTTTCAATTTGTCTAACGGTTCTAGCCACAATAATCTTAAGGACTGGCCCTCTATTATAATAAAGAAGATGAATCTCGTCGATGATAAGAAGTTTGACAAGCTGAGTGTAAGTGTGGTCCCCAAACTTTCGGGTAATGATATCCCACTTCTCAGGAGTAGTAACAATTAATTGAGTTTCTTCAATTTACTGGCGAGTCATTGTCTCATCTCTGCTCAGTTCTCTAACATTAACACAATATTCTTGTTGAAATGTGCTTCAAAATCAACTAATGTTTTTTAGTTACTAGAATATTTTTTAATTATGGTCAAATTAGATTGTCGTGTTAGATGTGTTAGTGGATTATTATTTTCTTAAATTAAAGTAGCATTTTTATGTAGTTGTTATGTAGTGGGTAGTTTCATATCCCACTGCTTGTGTTCTTCTAAGCCTATATAATGGCTATTGTTCATTTTATCTTATGAATAAGAAAGTAGTAGCATTTTTCACATATCTATCTTTTTATCTTTACTTTCCTTTTTCCAACAATTGGCAATCAGAGCATAAATGATCTTACGGGGCTTGTGAATATGGGCAACAAAATTGAAGAAATACAAGATGAAAAAATTGTTTAACAGATTTATGATGAGAAATGCATTATGAGAGTTGTGAAGAGAAGTTCCTTACCAAGATGATAGTATGGAGAGATGATGCTCCATGTATGTATTTTTTTATTATAATAATAGTTTATTAAATTTTGGGTCACTTGAAAGAGATTTGCAAAGTTCAAGAAAATGAAGAAGTTGTAGAGACAACTAAATTGGTTTTTGGAGAAAAGTGCTCAATGAGTTTAAGGTTGGTGACAAGTGCATCAACAAGTTTAATGGTGAGAAAGTGCATCATTATTTGAAAGTTGATGAGAAGTGCATCAACAAGTTGACTGGTGAAAAGTGCACCATCAAGAAGTGCTCTTGCAATTTTCAATTATGTTTCACTGGGAACATTTTAAGCAAGGAAGATTGTTAGAAAATGCCTAAAATATTTCCATGATATTAGTTGTTAGATGTGATGAAAGTAGTGGCCATGTTATTTTAATTAAATTACTAGTTGAATTAATGGATTTATGTTATGTGTTAGTAGGTTTCATCATGTGTAGTAGTAGGTTTATGGTAGTTAAATTTATATGCCTATATATAGGCTAAACATTGTATTGTTTTATGTGAGATGAAATTATGAATGAAGTATAGAAATTTTTATTCATCTCCCTTTTACTTTTATTTTTCCTCCTCCAAAATTTCCAACAATTGGTATTAAGAGCCATTGATCCTATGAGCCTTTTCAATCTTCCATTTTCATGGCATCCAACAATTTTGCAATCTCAATTCCTTTATTCAAAGGAGAAAATTATCATTCATGGGCAATCAAGATGAAAGCTTACTTAAAGGCCATGAGTTTATGGGATGTTATAAAAAATGGTGAAAGTCCTACCCTTCCACAAAATCCAACCATTGCCCAAATGAAACATTATGATGAACAAATGGCTAGAAAGCCTAGAGCACTTTCGTGTCTACATTCAGGTGTCTTAGAAGGAATTTTTACAACTATTATGGGTCGTAACTCTCCTAAAGAAGCATGGGAAAAATAAAAGGAGGAGTCTGAGGGCAATGATCAAACTAAGCTAATGCAAATCTTGAATCTCAAGAGAGAATTTGAGAAAATGGGGATGAAAAGCAGTGAAGGTATCAAAGAATATGGAAGTCGGTTGATGTCCATAGTCAACCAAATCAAACTACTTGATGGAGAATTTAGTAGCGAAAGAGTGGTGGGCAAGGTTTTAGTCACTCTTCTAAAAGGTATGAATAAAAAATTTCCTCACTTGAAGAAACTAAAAACCTGTCACAGTTAACATTTATAGAATTGATCAACTTGCTTCCTGCCGCAGATCAATGAAGAGTAATGAGAGATAAAGATGGCGAAAGGGTTGAAGGTGCGCTACTAGTCAAGTCTTCATATCGAAAGGGAAAGGGAAAGGGAAAACTTATCAAATGCAATTATTGTGACAAAAATGGTCATGAGGAAAATGATTGTTGGCACAAAGGTAAGCCACGATGCTTTAAATGTAAAAGATTCGGACATATGGCTAGGAGTTGTAGGTTCCAAAATAATGGAATGCATGATGAGAAAGAGCCAATGGCATAAGTGACTGTGGAAGAAACTTTATTTTAGCAGTGTGGGTGATAATGTGCACCATAGAGAGAAGTGCTCTAAAGATTGTTAGTGATAATGTGCATCAATAAAATATTTTCTTTGGTGATGAGATGGGCATCATAAGGTGAAGAGAAGTGCTTCATAATATTTACTAGATTTTGAAGCAAAGGAGTGTGTTGAAATGTGCTTAAAAATCAATTAATGTTTTTAGTTACTAGAATAGTTTTTTAATTATGGTCAAATTAGATTGTTGTGTTAGATGCGTTAGTGGCTTATTATGTTCCTAAATTAACGTAGCATTTTTATGTAGTTGTTATGTAGTGGGTAGTTTCATATCCCACTACTTGTGTTCTTCTAAGCCTATATAATGGGTATTGTTCATTTTATTTTATGAATAAGAAAGTAGTAGCATTTTTCACATATTTATCTTTCTATCTTTACTTTCCTTTTTCCAACAATTCTTGCAGTCGATTGGACAAATTGCCAACAACTTCAGCCACAAGAGCTTTCATCGGTGCTACATAGACAATCTTATAATTGTTATGGTTAAACGAACCATCTGGATTCCTGTTCAATGCAATCTGCTGTAGTATGGCAAGTACTGCAACATTAGTTTTTCCAACACCAGTAGGGACATACAGAAGGATATTATTTGCCTTAAAAAGGGCAGTCTCATAGACTTGATTCTGTACTCGGTTCAACTGATTCATCCCTTTGAAAGCAGGGTGTGCCCAATCTGGCATGTTAGCTATCTTCACAAGCTTCTCATCTGATGCTATTGGTTTAGGCTTCATGGCAGGCACATAAACTTCTTCATAACCCTTACGTTGATGCCTGTAAGAACCAAGTGGTAGATAACACTTCTTATTTGCCATGAAAAGACCACCATGATCAAAAGCAATGCTTTTTAAATCAAGCAACTGGGGCTGGCCTGCTGCCCACTCACTTTCAATAAGCCAACTCATATCCCTATTGTTATCTTCACCACTCTCATCCTTATTCCGGCGAGCCTCTTCCCCTATACTCTTCTCCAAATTCCTTTATCTCTCGTTAGCTGCTTCCCTTGTTGCATGCAACTGCTTTAAAATAGCCACCAAATCTGGAATCGAATTCATCATTTCCTCTTTAATTCCATTCCTCTCTACTTGATCTTTAGCCCTAGCCAAACGAGTACACCATACGATTTTTAGCCTATTTATCAAAAGATACTTTGTGAGGTTGAATTTTTCATACTCTAGATGATACAACAACTTCCTCTCAACATCCCTCGTGTCTTCCAAAGCAAGAACTTGTAGCACCTCCTTTGCAAGTTTATGGCATCAATGTTGGTCAATTTGTTGCTCATAAGCTTGTAAGATCTTCCTTTGAAGCCAATAAGCATCAATATTCTGAAATTAAGGCTCGTGTCTTCGTACGCCTCCATCATTTCTTCATCACCATATCCACCTCCCATTTGTATAGCCCCTGAACTAGGGATGTCAATAGGGCGGGGAATACTTGAAAATCGTAACATCAGAACCGATGCGGACGGGGAAAAATAAAAATTTCCACCCGTAAGGGCGGGGATTGGTGAATTTTTACCCCCGTTTATAAAATGTGGGTGGGTATGGGTGGAGCCATCCCTGTATCATTGGATAACCTGCACTGCAACCGAATAAATACCTGAACAAAAATCCAAATACACACGTGTGTATATAGAAAATATTTTAATTAAATAACATATAATTCATTAAAGAATCATCTTTCAAACAATTGCATATTCAAGTTTTATTGAGAAAAAACAATAAAAATAATAACACAATGGATTGAAGCGTTAAATCCTTAAAGATATCAAAGAATAGTATTTAGTTACAACAATTAGAAAACTAGTTAGTTACTTCGCAATTGTATCTTCTTATGTATTTTCTATTATTAGTTCATCAACTAAGCCAAACTTGAATAACAAAGACTTTTTTTATTGTGTTACTTAGTTCATATGAGAACTCTTTGAATTTTTTTAGAATTCTGTTTATATTCTTTGAATTATCATTTTAATTTCCTTGATAAACATGAAGTTTATCAAGAATTTGATTAAATTGAATTATAGAGATATATAAGAATAAATGATAAAAATTTTAAATTGTTTGGATTTGCAGAATAAACTAACTCATTATATATTGTAAAACGGTTATGAGCTGTTAATATAGCCGTTATAAACTAGGGGTATTTTAAACTTTTCACTTTTCTATTTTTAGCCAATATAAAAGGCGAGCTCATGAACAAACTATTGTTAGCACGGGATTTTACAGTCCCTCTCGTGAGACGATGATAATGTGTCCTTGATTTTAATGCCTTGTAATAAAAGTTCTCTTTAGAATTTTTATTTACCAATATAATATTCCTTGCAAATTTTATACTTGGTAGAATCTAGTTCGGCGTGGTCAATAACGCGTTCGGTAGGAGCTTGAGCCGATGATTTACACCCAAATTAAAAATACCCATTAAAATATCATTAAAATTCAAAAAGATGCCTTTTGACCCACTTTTTATGACTTTTTAGGCTCCTAGGCCCGCTGGCTGTCGGCTTGCCGGAGGTTGATGCCACTAGCGGTTTTTTTGCCACTTTCGGTGGAATTAGTCGAAAAGGTTTCGAAAACCACCCCAATTTGCCTATAAAAATGCACCTTAGGCTTTGGGAGAGGGGGGAGGCAAAAATTAGGAAGAGACACAAACAGCTTTTTTGCCACTTTCGGTGGAATTGGTCGAAAAGGTTTCGAAAACCACCCTAATTTGCCTATAAAAACGCACCTTAGGCTTTGGGAGAGGGGGGAGGCAAAAATTAGGAAGAGAATTGATGGGAAAATTTAATGTTAGAATGAGAAAATAGATTTCAGTGAGATAAGAATTAGATAAGGCAGGAAAAAGGATTACGATCCATTTTTCCTGGTTTTTCTTATTTGAACTCTCTGATTGTGAGCTTAAAATCAGTAGGTCTTTAAGTTAAAATCAACTTGATAGGATTTAGAGACTTAAAACTCTTAAATTTTACTACTAAATCATCGTTACAAGCTCCCCGGAGGTGTTTCTTTTCAGTTCACGAAGAGGTGGATTCACGACCCCGAGGTAAAAATTCTGAGTCTCATAGTTCTTTGGCATTAATATTACTGATTTATCCTGATTCTTGTTGATTTGTGTTCATTTTTGGGTTTTCGGTCATTTTTTACTGCTGCCCACTACTGCTGCAAGAAATTGAGGTCGCCGTAGACATGTGATGTCGCCGACAGTATCACCCAAGTCGCTAGAGACATCACTGATACCACCGATGGCATCACATTCCCCAGAGACCTCACTTTCTTATGGGACCCTTTCTTTATGGTACCAAGAAAGCCATACAACCTGCCTATATATTGATATCACCAGCAACATCAATGATGTCATCGACGGGATCAGCCATGTCACCAGCGACATCAGTGTTATCACCGGCAGCATCATCGATGTCTTCGGCAGCATGACCTTCTGGACAGTTGTTTTATTTCATTTATTTCCGACCTAGTTTATTTTCTGAAGCTAGGATACACAGTGTAACGATGGAGGTCCAAAACCTTCAGAAAACAGACCCCACCCCATAACATGCGGCATTTTCACTAATAATTCGGTTAAAACAACGATCGAATCTAAAATTTGGTTAAAAACGGACAATCTCCCCACAAACGCCGTTCAAATCTCATTTTAGCCATCCAACCGGGCTTTATAATACTGTAAATAAAATAAGCTGTATCCATGCTAACTCAGGTCTTGTTTAGTTTGCTAACTATATGTGGTTCGTGAGATATCTCGTACGACGTACCGTATCTGTGCTAACCATTTTCTGCAGGTAGATGTATATTAGGCCTTTGGGCATTTTATTTATTGCATAGAAAAATGTATAGGACTTGGAAGTCTTGTAATAATTTTATTTTCCACACTTATTTTTAGATGACTATAATAATTTATTCATCGCCTCAACGGCCTGATAAACGCGAAAACAACATAATAACTGAAAAACACAAATAAATAGGATGGATTAAACTGATTAAGAAAGAATGAAGTATCTTAACTTGGCCTAATGAAAAATAGATAACATCATCCGAACTCGGAATCTCTACTTAAGGTATGGTCCAACCACCTGGTGGGAAATCGTACCAAAAATTTCCCGATTGAGCTGAACCGGGTGGCGACTCTGTTTTAAGTACAGAATTTTGATCTCGTATCTTTTGAGCATTCAAATATGCAAAAGCATTTTCCAATCACATCACTCACACATCCCCCGTTATTTTAAGAGGCCGGTCCACTGGCTCGGCTTCCCAGCCGCAGCATAAAACGGCAGCCGCCGCATAAAACTTCATCCGCTCATAGTGCCAACTCTACTGGGGATTGATCTTTTTATAAAGTTTAAACGATTTTGATGATGTATTGAAATCATTGGCCAAATTAAAACTTCATTCTTTTTCTTATGACATTTTATCCTTAAATACGCGTGTAGATAATTCGGTAATTTTTAGGTGCCCCATTTTACCCGAGAAGCTCACGAAAGTATCACTCATGCCCTGTTGGAATTGAGGATGCCTAGTGGGTGGATTACCCATTTTAACCAACACGTAAACTCCTGCAATCACACCTATTTGGGGAGTGGTTGAGTAGCGTGGAATCAAGGTAAACGAGAACCTTCTACATCAACAACCCTATACCAAAGCTGTGCTAGAAAAAGCCTTAGCACATCATTCCGTTATGATCACTAGAACAAATAAAATAATTGGGACACGCTTCTTTCGCCATTGCCATTGAAGAAGCCAAACTCCATCCTTCCAAAGAGGCATTACGCGGGAGTCATAAGGTTGGAAGAGGGACGATTTGTGTGCTATGTGCTCCATGATCATGCACCCCCATGCATCGACTTCAAGAGCCAAAAATAAATCAACTTACCCTTACCACTTTCACCCATGGAAGAGGTTTAGCAACACACGTAGGAGTCCTCTTGTGCCTCCGTTGCATCACCACATATCACTATATGTGGTGTGAGATACAAATGTCCCACGTATGTTGTAAGGATAAGCCATCACATCATCTCTAACCACATCTACGTGCAGCTACACATATCATGCTCCGCTTCCAAAAACAAAAAAAACATACATACCATCCATGCCATTTATAACCCATTCATGGTCTGACCTACGGTTCATGATCCTAAATAGTCTTCCTCCCGAACCCAGACCTTCACGACCAACCATGTCTCTTCCTCGCAATGACAACTCTGCCTTACCCAGAGAATAGACTTATCTTCCCCCGACCTCAAGAGCAGTAGCTCACCCTCCGTCTACTGGGTCAGAAATCGCCGCCACCATGACCCAATTTATCTATTCAGATTTCTTCCATAACACTATTCGGGAATAAATCCAGATAACTGTGCAATTGTTTGTCAGGCAAGCCCTAACAAGTGAAAATGCAGGTTGGATTTCAGAATCGGACTGTCAGCCCTAGTATCAGAGTGAATTTTTTTTGAAATGGTTCAGATCATGTTTCATTCTGTCCAACAGAAGGGCAGCTAATGCAGTTTACTCAGCTTCCCGTCCAGTCAGTTCAGACTCGGCTATAACCCAGTCTAGTCCAACATGACTAGACTTTCGTAACTCAGCCAACTCTCTCTTTATTACCTCCAAACCCAAGGCATATGGCCCAAAACCCAATCCTTCTACCATTCCCTTATAAGCTCGCCCAGCAAATCTCAGCTCTCCCTAGAGGATTAACCCGACCAGCAATGTCGCCGCCATCTTTTAACACGACACCTCGGGGGATGACCTACCAGCCAAACCTTTTCGGCAATGATTTGATGGTTAGTCCCTAACTTGATCAATCGACTCCTTATTCCTACGGTCAGTTCGGAAGCCACGACTAGGTCATGCAATCTTCGAGTGTGACACCCCGAAGCCATGCATCAGACAACCAACGACTAGCTTGTACAACCTCGTGACATGATACATGAGGTGGAAGCTTTCTTGCACTACATAGTACAGGCATGTCAAAGGGAAAGGGAACCCCAAGAAAATAGCTGTTGAGTCTCCAAGGGTTTTAATATGCGCCAGGCATAAGGCTATAATGGGCTAAGAGTGTTGCCATCTCAGGTCGAGGGGAGCCGAAAAGCCTCTCAGGAACTTATCCCAACTGACCCCTGGGTTTTACCCCTCGATATGATTTTCACCAGATTAAGAATAGATGGTCTCATCAAACCCCTTCGTGATTATAAAAACCCAATAGAAAATGAGAGGGGAAACTTTTGTAGGTATCATATCCAGTGGGGTCATCAGACGAATGACTGTCGAACCCTGACCCGAGCTATAAATCGTTTGGTGAAAGAAGGAAAGATAGCCAAGCTGAATAGAATGCCTGGGGTTACAAAGCTCATCGATCAGACAAGTATGCCTATTTATGGTATGCCTAAATGAGCAAATGGGACATATATGCTCACTAGGGTTGTCGATTCCAAGGATAAGGCCAATAGGAAGAGGAAAATGTACCTTGACAACAAGGCTAAGAGGGCCATATTTAAGCGAGCTGGGAGAATGGAAAATGTTTGGCTTAGAAAAAATGATGATGTCCAGGTGATAGCCACCCAAGCTTTTTCGACAATGGCTGCAGTCCAGTCTAACCGCCCTCCTTTTACCCTAGAGAAGGCCCCCAACACTTCACTCCTGATCAATGCTCGCCCAAACGCTTGATCTTGCAAAGCCCTCCGCCTGTGGAGGTTGATGATTTTGAGCCCCATGAGCAACTTCCATTTTTCTTACTTATGTCATGTCTCTACCATTTGATCCACGCATTCATATGAGAATACGCATGATTCTTCCAGTATTTAGGATATTTCACCATATGAAATTAATTTGAGTATAAATGAAGGCTCTTATGTGGTAATCAAACCCAATAATTTAACTCCTGTCAAACATATGTGAGATAATAAAGTGCTTAAAGACAGTGATAATGCTTTTGCTTGGTCCCCAGATCAATAGTCAGATTATTGAACACCACGGGTCTCTTTCAGAATTAACTCAATAACCCCGCAACGGTACACCTTTAAGCTACCAAGGAAGTATCAACTGGCCCCCCTGATATGGAAGATCGCGGCATACACCCACCAACGACTGATGAAGCCCAACCTCCATCAAATAAACACCGTAACCGAATCTCAGACCAATGTCGCCACCAAGGAAATGACCGAATTCACAGAGAAACACATCTTCACCCAACACAAATTAACCCGCATCAAACCCCTTGACCAACAAAGGTCAGGAGGTAACCACCGCCTAGAGCATAAAATTGGGGGCAAGCACCTTCATCCTACGAGCCACAAAGATAAACGCACAACCGAAGCCGTGATCAGCTTACCAAATAAATCAACAAAATGAACTACCACTTCACCTTTCAAAGGCACTAAGTAAAAGGCCGCCGAACTAAATATCACTTGGTCAAAACCCTCCACCACTGATATAAGGGGCAAATTCAGGCCTAAACAGGAAGGGCTCTGCAAACCGTAGACTGAAGGAGCACTCAGAATAGCAATCAGAACGGCAATCGAACCAATCAAGAAGGCTCTGTGTAAGCGCCAAAACTTCCATAAATTAAACTCCATGCAATGTGGCCAATCAGAATCAAAGCAAGGTTACCCGATACAACTTTGAAGGTTAGAATGAATCGGGTAATCCAGGCAAAAATCGAATGGACACTAAGAACCTTAAAGAATCTGCAAAGGTACAACTGAGCACACAAGAGCAAATCAGATACCCAACACCCTCACCAAGAGTCATAGACCTGGCATAAAAGCCTCTGAGATCTTCCAATACTGATGTTAATAAAAAGTTCAGACCAAATTAAGAAGGCTATCATATGACCGAAGATGGTACCAAATAATCGGGGCTATAAAAGTCATGAGCACAAACAAGAGCAAGTTCATCGATCTAGTCAACCAGGACAGGCTTAAGCATTATCAGGTCTAAACAAAAGAAATAAATCAGAAAAGCGGCACACCAATATATATATATATATATATATATATATATATATATATATATATATATATATATATATATATATAATAATCACCCACCTTTCGATCTTTTACTAATCGGACAAAAATTAGGGTGACACCCGATGGTCGGTATCCTGCAAATCAGCCGTACAAAAATTAGGGGATAAGTCAATATCGCCCGCTGAACTGAAAACCCGAAGAGGGCGATTCAGACAAAAATTAGGGCACGAGAGAAAAATAGTGAGATGTTAACTTGAAAACCTGTAAAGGTTGGTTAACACCAGGGGTTCTATTAATGGAAACGATTGCCAACATCTTGTACTCAAATTAGATTCACTCGATAAAAGTGTCTTTTGTACTAAAACCTCTGTGTTTGTGATTGTATGAATGTCTGGCGACCAAGTGATGGAAACATCATAAGTAAGCTTGATCGAGGATGCTCCGAGCTCATAATAAAAAAAATAAAAAAATAAAATAAAATTCTGGATAGACTGAAAACATCTAAGTCTATGTAAAAGTCGGAATAAGTCTACTAGGTCGAAAACCCGAAAAGGCAGTCTATGCAAATGTTAGAGTCATGATGAAGCCCCGAATTTCTCCAGTTCCCTCTAATCTGCATTCCCCAGACTCCGCAAGAAGCCCCATAGCTGTTAAGTATGGCTCGCCGTAGCAGAATTTGAAGAGATTGTCGAATCTATGTTTCTGGGAAGTTGATGCCGCCAGCAATATGGGCGATGCCGCCAGCAACATGGATTGTTTTGGACGATATCAGTTGATGCCGCTAGCGACATGGGTATAGGCGGTTTTGAGGTGATGCACCTGGCGATATGAATCATACCGCTAGCGGCATGGAGTTAATCTTTTAGGCAGCATCAAAAGCAATCTCATCACTTCAAACCTGTACAAAACCTGTAAATAATCCTGTACTCCATTTCCAAGACCTTTGTAAACTGCAATCCATTTTTATTCAAAGTAAAAAGCCTGGGGGCACAAACCATTCAAATATTCTGGACATCTAGCCTACCAAACCCAAAACCAAACAACAAATCCTAATTATTCAAACCCAATGTATCGAGGGTGCAAACCAAAATCCGAAATAAAAAAGCAAAATGAAAGTATAAGTCTAGGCATGCCCACCAATGCCGGCCGGACGCGATAAGACATCCTTGGGGCTCACTAGCCAATCATCAACATTATACTCCTCTCTTCCCTCAGTCATCAGGACACTGCTGGACTCCTTGACCTTAACAACCGAGCGTCGGCCGACGGACATCTTCACTCCCCTACGATTGGTGCTACCGGGGTACGCGTGATCCAGATTTTGGTTGCTCCTCTGTTCCTGAACGGTAGCCTCCAGTTGACCGTCAAGATCGCTCACACGATGCTAGAGTTCTGCAGTCTCCTACCTGTATCTCCACCGGGCCGCATCAGCGTCTGATAAGGAAAGGGCCAAGAAATCCTACAAACCAAGGAAAACGTCAATAATGCACTTCATTCATAGCATCCATACATGCATCTTATCTTATTTTGACATGACAAAAATAGGGAATGTACCTGAACAAGCAGCGATTACCCAATAAGCGTATCCTAGAGAGCGAAATCGTTCTCTGCCAGTTGCTCTACATGACTCCGCGCCACCTGAAAAATCTAAAAGGCAAATCATTAACCACCTGCATCTAAGGGTAAACAAGAAAGCAATTATCGGGCCTTACATAAGTGGTGCTTTCTGGCATAAAGATCGTAGCATGCCGGCTCGAGCCTATGTTCTTGGGTTGGAACTCGCCTCGGGAGTTCATCAGTAGGAACTGGGTTTCCATCGGGTTGACCAGACGCCCTCCCACGAAATTTATACCCTCCGATACCCTATAGTACTGCGTCGTACTCTGGTTATCCCAGCCTTTCTTCCTCGCAGGTTCCTGAAAAGCATAAAAGACACAGATAAGCGACATTCCTAAACCCAAATGATTGCAAATCATGCACATAAACGCAATCATTCCTTAAAAGAGCGCTGCCCCCCTTAGGACATCGGTGCACTCCCGCTACCTACATCCATGCCTATCTCATCCTCCCCCTTAGGCTCGATCCCAATATCGCCTACAATCTCCTCCTCTTCCTCTTCTTCCTCGACATCCTCAACATCAACTATCCCTTTGATTTTCCTCTTCTCCTCATCCATCCTCTTCTTATTGTGAAACTCGATCGTATCATTATCCTAGATCCGAGGGCAAATGGGCAATAGGCGCTGCTGGTGATGCTTGTAGAGGTTAGGGACGCTAGGGATCACTCGACCGTTCCCCTCGATATAATGAGCTTTATCGGCCTCGGATGTGATCACCAAATGGGGCCACCATAATTGGAAGGATCATCGGGCATAGGCCTGGCGTTAATGGGGACAAGCCTCCAGCCCTGGACGCACTCCCCCAAGTACCACTGCTGGGATAGAGGGCACTCAATCACAAACCGATGGTCATCCACCTCTCTGCTGACCCTCACAACTTCCAATAGGTTCTCGACCCCATCAAACGGGTCCAGAACAAGCTGTACCAGCAATCAACCAAAACGATTGAGGTAAGTATGATGTAACTTCATAAATGCATTTTGTTTACTAATGTATAAAATAGGAGTCCCGCCGATGCCACCACACCATCGAGTGAGAAAATGGGAACCCAAGGGCACAATAGTCAAGAACCCGACCGGAGGGAAGATCAGATGCTCGAACGCTTAAGCCTACACAAGCGAACAACCAATCAGTCCAAAATGGCCATAGTAGATAAATTATTCATACCAAATGAAAAAAATCAAGTAAAATGCTTCCAAGAAAGGTATACCTGCAACAGTAAATGGCTGACTCGAGGAGCCTTCACATTCTTTCGGGCTCCCACATCCAGCCCATGGTACATCTACGCCAGGATGACAGGCGGCCAATTTTTCTTCCTGATGCCCGCCATATCCTCCACAACGGATATCAACCTATTATTGATCTTGCTTCCCGAGATCAGAAAAAACAACATGGTGAGCAAGGAAATCACGAAGGAGCGGATATAAGCGTCTCTCTTATCCTCGGAAACCACATCTGCCCTAGTCTAGTATTGGTGCAGCTCACCATCAGATAGCTGCCCCGAGGCGGGCTTCAAACCAAATAGCTCCTTTACCCGCCTCACCACGGGCCTCTCGATGTGATATTTATCTATATAGGCATCAAAGTGAATGGCCTCATCCGTCCAGGGAAGCCCGGTCATAGCTACAACGTCAAAAGGCATAATTGTCACTTCCCTAAACGAGAAGTGAAAGGTATGGGTGGTTTCAGACCACCTCTTTATAAGGGCTGTCACGGTAGGATGGGAGAGCTTAGGCATTAGTATTGGCATGATTTGGGCCAAGTCCCCGAAACCCGTCTCGTTGATAGCTAGCGCAAGCTCAGGGTCCTTTCCTGAAATATAGTGCCACCACTCGCCGATGATGCCTATACCTCTAGTATAAGTTAGTCCGTACGACTGCAAAAATCAAAAGCAAAATAGATAAGTCCCTATTTATTTTCTCATCACTGGAACCTGATGGAAGGCTGTTGATGTCGCTTCTACTAGAAGCGATGTCACCGTTGACATCACTCCATACCGCTGGCGGCATGGATTATATCACCGGTGACATCACTTTAATCAGAAGCGACATCACACCTCCCTAGGCCTTTTGGCAAGGCCTGATGCCGCTGGCGATATCACTACCTGCGGGCAGAACTTGTTTTCCCTAAAAATTGCACCCGTCGTGCCAAAACCACAAAAATCACAATCAATTAAACCATAAGCCTAAAAATGGTAAAAAAATTGAACCTGAAACATGCAATATTAGTTTGTAATCAATCTATTTCACTCTTATGACTCCTATTATGGCAGGATTTCGAGCCTAAGGCCGAATCAAAACTCAACCCAAAAAGAAGAAATTCAAGTTTTGCGGGATTACCTGGATGCAGGAGAGGTGTTTTTCCATCTCAGGAGTCAAATTGGTGATAGGGGAATTGATACCATACCCATACATCTTGGCCGTCTCCTTCAAGCTGTAAGTAATAGGAATCGAGAGAATTTTTAGCCCCTCGACGGAGGAGTTAGGCAGATTCTCCCTAACCTTAGTATATTTTCCCTTGAAAGCCTTGGCAATTCTCTTCATGGTTGGAATAGCAGAGAAAATTGGAAGATTTGGAAAAGAATGGAGTAAAGAGGTACAGTTTTGCAGAATGAGGAAGAGAAAGGAGTTTTACTTTCTTTTAAACTGCCACGCGGAATACGAGGAGTTCTAATTTATCTGAAACTGCTAATTCATGCCACCGACAACATCACTCCATACTTCTAACGACAACACCAATGCCGCCGGCGATATCGCCTCCTTCGATTTGAATTTTGAATTTGTTTGACCAGTCAAGCCTACCATGTGGCATTCATGCCGCCGGCGGCATCATCCTTACCGCCAGCAACATCAACCATGCCGCCAGTGACATCACCTCCTTCAATTTAAATTTTGAATTTATTTGACCAGTCAAAGCTGCCGCATGGCACTCATGCCGCTGGCAGCATCATTCCATACCACTAGTGACATCATCCATATCATCGGGGATATCAGATCTCTTGCCTTTTTTCAGCCATCCTCGGTGAAATCCCTGCTCTAGCCCTAACATCCCAAAACTTGCACAAAGCTACAAAGCACAGGTCCGACCAAAGGATAATCTCTCCATAAAGCATAAGCCCGACCAAGGGACAATCACTCCAAAAAATGCAAGTCCGACCAAAGGACAATCTCTCCACAAAGCACAAGTCCAACCAAGGGACAATCTCTCCACAAAGCACAAGTCCGACCAAAGGACAATCTCTCCACAAAGTACAAGCCCGACCTAGGGGCAATCTCTCCACAAAGCACAAGTCCGACCAAGGGACAAGCTCTCCGTAAAGCATAAGTCTAACTAAGGGACAATCTCTCCGGAAAGTATAAGTCCGACCAAGGGACAACCTCTCTACAAAGCACAAAGTCCGACAAAGGGACAACCTCTCCACAAAGCTCAAGTCCGACTGAGGGGCAACCACTCCACAAAGCATAAGCCCGACCAAAGGACAACCACCCCATAAAGCATAAGCCTGACCTAGGGGTAATTTCTCTACAAAGCATAAGTCCGACCAAAGGATAATCACACCACAAAGCATAAGTCCAACTAAAGGATAACCTCTCCATAAAACTCAAGTCCGACCAAGGGACAACCTCTCCATAAAACTTAAGTTCGACCAAGGGGCAACCAATCCATAAAGCATAAGTCTGACCAAGGGATAACCATACCACAAAGCTCAAGTCTGACCAAGGGACAACCACTCCACAAAGCATAAGTCCGTCCAAAGGACAATCTCTCCGCAAAGCGCAAGTCCAACCAAAGGACAACCACTCCACAAAGCATAAGTCTGACCAAGGGACAACCACTTTGCAAAACATTAGTTCGACCAAGGGACAACCACTCCACAAAGCACAAGTCCGACTAAGGGACAATCTCTTTGTGAAACACAAGTTCGACCAAGGGGCAACCACTCCACAAGGCGCAAGTCCGATCAAGGGCCAAAGAAGTTGTCCATCAGGTATCATTCCTATCCCTTGCTCTTTCGTGTGATCATACTGACCTGTAGCAGCAGTGATCCCCCGAGGGGCAGCCTGTGAGCATGGGATTTTACAGTCCCTGTCGCAAGATGATGATGATGTGTCCTCGATTTTAATGCCTCGTAATAAAAGTTCTCTTTAGAATTTTTATTTACCAATATAATATTCCTTGTGAATTTTATACTTGGTAGAATCCAGTTCGGCGTGGCCAATAACGCATTCGGTAGGAGCTTGAACCGATGATTTACACCCAAATTAAAAATACCTATTAAAATATTATTACAATTTAATGCCTTTTAACCCACTTTTGACCACTTTTTACAACTTTTTATTCTCCTAGGCCCGCTGGCTGTCAGCTTGCCGGAGGTTGATGCCACTAGTGGCATCAGCCATGCCGCCAGTGACATCACCATATCACCGGCGGCATGGCCCAAAACGGGCCCCTACACAGACAGCTTTTTTGCCACTTTCGGTGGAATTGGTAAAAAAGGTCTTGAAAACCACCCCAATTTGCCTATAAAAACGCACCTTAGGCTTTGGGAGAGGAGGGAGGCAGAAATTAGAAAGAGAATTGATGGGAAAATTTAATGTTAGAATGACAAAATAGATTTTAATGAGATAAGAATTAGATAAGGCAGGAAAAAGGATTACGATCCATTTTTCCTGGTTTTTCTTCTTTGAACTCTCTGATTGTGGGCTTAAAATCAGTAGGTCTTTAAGTTAAAATCAACTTAATAGAATTTAGAGACTTAAAAGTCTTAAATTTTACTACTAGATCATCGTTACAAGCTCCCCAAAGGTGTTTCTTTTTGGTTCACGAAGAGGTGGATTCACGACCCAGAGGTAAAAATTCTGAGTCTCATAGTTCTTTGGCATTAATATTACTGATTTGTGCTGATTCTTGTTGATTTGTGTTCATTTTTGGGTTTTCGGTCATTTTTGACTGCTGCCCGCTGCTGCTGTAAGAAATTGAGATCGCCGCAGACATATGATGTAACCGGTGGTATCACCCAGAGACCTTACTTTCTTGTGGGACCCTTTCTTTATGGTACCCAGAAAGCCATGTAGCCTTCCTACATATTGATATCACTAGCGACATCAGTGATGTCGCCGGCGGCATCAGTGATGTCGCCGGCGGCATCAGCCATGTCACTAATGCCATCAGTGATGTCGCCGGGGGCATCATCAATGTCTTCAGTGGCATGACCTTCTGGACAGCTATTTTATTTCATTTATTTCTGACCTGGTTTATTTTTCAAAGCTAGGATACACAGTGTAAAGATGGAGGTCTAAAACCTTCTAAAAACAGACCTCACTCCATAACATGCGGCATTTTCACTAATAATCCGGTTAAAACAACGATCGAATCTAAACTTTGGTTAAAAACGGACAATCTCCCCATAAACGCAGTTCAAATTTCATTTTAGCCATCCAACCGGGCTTTATAATATTGTAAATAAAATAAGCCGTATCCACGCTAACTTGGGTCTTGTTTGGTTTGCTAACTATTTGTGGTTCATGAGATATCTCGTACGACGTATCGTATTTGTGCTAACCATGTTCTGCAGGTAGATGTATATTAGGCCTTCGGGTATTTTATTTATCACATAGAAAAATGTATAGGACTTGGAAATCTTGTAATAATTTTATTTTCCGCACTTATTTTTGGATGACTGTAATAATTTATTCATCGCATCAACTACCTGATAAACCCAAAAACAACATAATAACTGAAAAACATAAAGAAAATAGGATGGATTAAACCGATTAAGAAAGAATGAAGTATCTTTACTTGGCCTAATGAAAAATAGATAACATCATCCGAACTCGGAATCTCTACTTAAGGTATGGTCCAACCACCCGGTGGGAAAATCATACCAAAAATTTCCCGGTTGAGCTGAACCAGGTGGCGACTCTGTTTTAAGTATGAGATTTCAATCTTGTATCTTTTGAGTATTAAAATATGCATAACCATTTTCCAATCACTTCACTCATGCATCCCTTGTTATTTTAAGAGGCCGGTCCACCGGCCCGGCTTCGCAGCCGCCACGTAAAACATCGTCCGCTCACAACTATGTACTTCATCTTCTTCATTCTAATCAATCAATAAAGTTCTTTCTTTCCTTTCTATTGAAATGTTATAATGGTATCAAAGCAAAATTACGTTCTTATTCTTTGATTCTTCCGCGCGAATTTTCTTTCTTCAAGCTTCTTTAGTCCGAAGTTTTGTTTCTTTTCTTCTTTTCTTCAGATCGCTTTCTTAATCAGAAGCAGAGGTTTCTTTTTGTCTTTCTTTCTCTTTGAATTAAAGATTTACATTCATGGCTGCTAGAAATCAATTGCCAATTGATGAGAACAGTCCATTCTACTTACATTTAGGTGAGAATCCTGCTTTGGTATTTTTTTAGGCCTTTATTAGATAGATCCAATTACCATTCTTGAGCTAGGTCTATGAGGATGTCATTGATGTCTAAAAATAAATTAGAATTTATCGATGGAACCATAGAAAGGTCTAATTCTGGGGATACGATGTTTGCTTCCTGAAGAAGATGTAATAACATAGTATTGTCTTGGTTATTGAAGTCTTTAAGTAGTTATATGGCTCAAACTTCTCTAGGGTTTGATACAGCTGAAGGTTTGTAGGATAATCTGAACGAGAGGTTTTCTCAATCAGATGCTTCCAGCATTGCTGATTTGCAAGGCCAAATATACACTATTTCTCAAGGAACTAGGTCTGTAACAGATTATTTCACCTCTCTACAGATTCTTTGGGATGAATTCGTTAATCTTTATCCTGTTCAGAGTTATACTTGTCAAGAATGCTTTTGCAATATAACTCAGATTATCAAAAGATCTCAAGAATCAAATTTGGTTATTTGGTTTTTAAAGGGCTCAATGGATCTTTTCTTGTAGTCAAGGCATAAATCATGGCCATGGACCCATTGCGAACCATGAATAAGGCTTTCTCACTGGTTTTACAGTTCAAAAGGGAATTTGTGAATATCAATAAAGAAGTGTTTGCACAAGATATGGCATCTTTTATCAACAGTGGGGGTATGAACTACAACAAGCAGTATGCAAGATCTCAAGGAGGACAATGTGAAGGAAATCATTATTTTCAAGGAAATCAGTATGGAAATAACTCACAAGGGGGATTTAGGAGGCCATAAATAGGAAAAGACAAATTGGTTTGTTCTTTTTGCAAAGGAGCTCACTTGGTAGTGAATTGCTGGAAAAAGAATGGAAACCCACCTCACATCAAGCAAATGTTTGCAAAGGTTAAGGGTTCATTGATCAAGATAGCTATGATCAAGGGCCTATACCTAAAAATGAGTCCCCACAGTTTATGTAGAATGGTTTTACTCCTGAACAAATTGCTTAAATTACACAGATTATTCAATACCAAACACAACAAAATGTTCAAACACAACCACAACTGCAATCTACTATACTTCTTCTACCAGGATCATGATAGATACATCTATACCTACAACCTCATACAACATTGACAACAATAATTGTGCACCATCTGGTATATCTTCTAACTCTATTGATTCTATTCATGATGCTTGGATTGCTGATACTGGTGCAAGCAATCATATTACTAGTACTATGAAGAATTTTGTAGAAATAAGACCCATAAGTAATTGGCATGCCATGTTGCTAAATAACTTAAGGCTACAAGTTACTCACTTAGTAGACATTCATTTTAGTAAGGACCTTGCATTGTATGATGTGCTCTTTATTCCTACATTTCATTACAACTTGCTTTCTGTGACTAAACTATCCAAATCACTAAATTGTTAATTAGTCTTTTCTCCTACTCATTGTGTTATACAGGACATCTCAACCAAGAGGAAGATTGGTTCAGCTGAGACAAAGAATGGCCCATATCATCTATTTTTTACTGCATCTCCTACTAAAAAATTGAACTTTGTTTTTTCCTCTACATGTAATAAGCAAGATCTTTGGTATTATAGACTGGGACATTTGTCCAATACTAGACTATCTGTATTAAATAAAAGCTTTACTGACATTTGCATTTCTATTGATTTTGTATGTGATGTTTATCCAAAGTCTAAACAAAAGAGAATACCCTTTGAGAAATCTGTGTCTGCTACTAAACATGCTTTTGACCTTATCCATATAGATATTTGGGGACCTACTGTTGTTTCTTTGGATGGATATAGATATCTTGTTTCAATTATTGATGACTTTACTAGATTTACATGGGCTGTAATGATCAAGAGTAAAGCAGAAGCTACACAGGTTGTCCAAAACTTTTATGCTCTTGTTAAAAATCAATTTGGTAAAAGTATTAAAACTATCAGAAGTGATAGTGGTCCTGAATTTGCTATGACTGATTTTTATGCTAAAGATGGAATTTTGCATCAAAGATCCTGTATAGAAACTCCTCAACAAAATGGTTTAGTTGAAAGGAAACACCAGCTTATTTTGAATGTTGCACGAAGCATGAAAATTCAAAGTAATTTGCCTACTCAGTTTTGGAACTTTTTTGTTGGCCACGCTGTTCACATAATTAATAGACTGCCTTTACCTTTTGATTCCTGATTATAGATCTTTTGGTTGTTTATGTTATGTCAATGCTCTTGCTAGAGGAAGAACTAAGTTTGATAATAGGGCTGAAAAGGGTGTATTCATTGAATATGAGAATGAGGTTAAAGGATATAGAGTGTATAGTCTGGATTCTTATAAGGTTGTTACTTCTAGGAATGTCAAGTTTGATGAGCAACTATTTCCTTTTAGTAAAGAAAACAATGAGAAGATAGTAGATGATAGCCTAAGTTTAGACAAGGAAATTGAGAGTGTTGATGTGCAAGCTAAAGAGAGAAATGATTACAAAGGGAGGTCAACTAGGATTCATAAACAACCTAAGTATTTGAAAGATTATCACTTCAATTCACTACAGGGTATAAATAATGACAAGATGAAAATCCTAGATCAAGATAAGCTATTGTTGGAAAACAATGACCCAGATATGCATCCGAATCAAGTTTGAAAGAAACAAAAACCAATGTAAGTGATTCTCTTAAATCCAAATGGAAGCATCCGAACAAACCCAAGACCAATTGTTAAGACAAAATCAGAAACCTAAGCAAAGGAGAAAATCAAGGATAAAATTTGAAAAAGAAACAAACTTCCGTTCCTCAAGACTTGCATCCGAAAGAACTGATTGAAGCCATATCCGGAAGGATGATCCGAAACAAATAGATCCAAAGGACATCCGGATGACCCATCCGAAAGACCTATATCTAAAAGCTAAGGAAAGTCTAAAACATATCTTTCCTTATGCCTCTTTGGTCTACTAAAGTCAAAGATTCCTTTTCCCAAGAAAAAAGTACAAAAAGACAGCTTGCACAAATTAGGGAAAAGTCAAAAGGGTCTGACACAGGACAGAGAAAGTCTAACTACTCTTTCTATCAGACCAATAAAGGCGCGTGTGGAGCTCACAGTATATGACAATTGGTATGAAAGTTGGTGTATCACAAAATGACAAATAAAACGATCACTGACAACTTTCCAGCATCAATCCCAAGAATTCAAATGGATCAAAACACAGTCTAACGGATTGATCAACGGGTCCGAAAGCTCCACATCATAACTTGATCAAGGGTGAAGATTGAATGAAAGCTTACCAACCACAAATGGCTACATTTATGATCAAAGCCTATAAAGAGAGCTCTTCACCAATTGAGAAGTGTAACTGATTGACTTACAAAAGCAAGTAACAAAGCAATACACATTCAATCAGTCGAGATAATCCCTCCAAGAACCTTAGATTCAAAATCTGTTTGTAAGGATTCCTAAGTGAAACTATAAACCTAAGAAACTCCAAAAACCAACCTTTATTACACACCAAAGAGTAAGAATCTCCAACTTGGGTGAGTTGGGAGATTGGGATAGAACTTGAAGTAGGTGTTTTGAGTGACATCTCCCTGTAGGACTCAGCTTAGATTCAAAGTAGAAGGCTAAGTGGTATATCATACTAAAGATAAAAGGACTCAGCTAGGAGTTGGTGCTTCTAGTAGTATATCCTACTTCCGGAAGGAGTTGTCATCCGAAGATAAATCTGTAAGGCTTGATTCCTGCCAGTTGAAGAGGAATCCACTAGTGGATAAGCTCAGAAGAAGGAAACTCCGGGGACTAGATGTAGGCGAGGCTGAACTAGTATAAAATACTTGTGTTTGATTTACTTTTACTTTTACTGTATTTTACTCATGTGCATCATCCGGATTCATTCTTTAGATTATATTCATTATTCGGAACCATCTTCCGGATCATAATCAAATATGCTACACTAAGACTTTCTCTAAGTCTATAAATTCCGCAAAAAGGGCCATTCACCTCCCTCTGCCCTTATAATTATTCTCACATGGACCAACAAGTGGTATCAAAGCAAGTGCTCAAACTAGAGATCTAACAATCTCGTGCTAAAGGTCCATATATTTTGATTCATAAATCAAAATGAGTTTCCACAACTTGCAACTTCTTCCCGAGGGTATGTCTATTACCCATCCTCCACTCTTCATCGATGAACACTACATGTTCTAGAAAAACCGGATGAAGAACTTCATCCATTCACAAAGTATGCAAGCATGGTTAGTTATTAAAGATGGTCCATATGAACCTACTTACGAAGTAGAGGGTATGAGTACCCAAAAGCCATCAAGTATGTGAGATGATAATGACTTTAAAAAATTACATGAAAATGCAAATGCTATTAACATGCTCTATTGTGCTCTTAGTGCAGCGGAATTCAACATGATATCCGGATGTGAAACTACAAAAGAGATATAGGAGAAGCTAGAAGTAACCTATGAAGGAACTACCAAAGTAAGAGAGGCCAAACTTGATATACTCCAACAAAAGTTTGAATCTTTTAAAGTGTTTTGGAGTCTCACTAAGGAATGGGACAATAAAAGGACTGCCATTGAGGAAGCTCATGACTTAAATTTCTACAGTTATGATGAACTCATTAGTAATCTTCTAACTCAAGAATTATTCTTGGAAGATACAGCCAACAAGAAAAGAAACCTGAGGAGCAAAAGAAGGCCATTACTCTTAAGGCAGAATCCACCGGATCGGGCTCATCCAGGGAGGAAGATCAAATAGATAAGTTAATGAGTACTAAAGATCAACTCGCTCTATTGACCAAAAGGCTAAATCGATTCATACAAAAGAAAGATAGAAGAAGATAAAAAAGGTATGAATCTCGAAGACCAAGAGAAGGCACCTTCAGAAGAGGTAAGCACAGAAGGAATATGGAAGAAAAGAAAGATATAGAGAAAGATGCTACCCATTTCGAATGTGGCAAAAAAGGTCATTTCAGAACAAAATGTCTCGAACTCAAGAAAGCTAAGAAATACAAAAAGAAGGCAATGGTCGCTATATGGAGCAACAGTGAAGAAAGCAGCAGCTCATCTTAATTAGAAGAAGAGGAAACTGCTAACTGTGCATTCATGGCTCTAACCGAACCGGAAGTAGAGCAATCCGGAAGGAACGACTCGAGGCAAGAAATAATGCAAATTGAAGAAACAAATTCAGCGAACACTGAGGTAAATTCTTGCTCTAACTCTACCTCTAACTTTGATTTTGCAAAAGCTCTTTCTATTGTTATCAAGGGAGTGAAAAAGAACGCGAAAGCCATCAAGTCTCTGAAAAGAGCGATACTAGAATTGGCTGAGGATACTGAGGTGATGGCACAAGACATCAATTTGGTTAAAGCAACCAAGCATATTAATGTGGTAGAAGAAAACTTTTTGAGAAATCAAGTCCAAATTCTGAATGCAAATGTGACGGGACTGGATAGAGAAGTCAACCTATTAAAGGAAGCATCCAGAAAGAAACCTGAAACAAAGAATCCAAGAAGAGATAATCCCTCTCCTCCTCAGAACAGGATTCAAAGAAACTCACATCAAAGGACAAATGAAGTAAGAAGACAACCACAAGCTCAAAGATTTACTACTGCTCAGAAGGAAAAGGCTAAGGTAGCTTATAACCAACTACCAATCAAGCAAAGAAAAAATTACAGAGCTGAAATTGCACCTCCAACCAACTTTCAGAATTATACCGGACCATCCACCAATGTGCACGAAGCTGGGTATAAAGGCAACTACAAAAGGGAGGATCTGAAGAAGATCAGCAAGAAGTAAAAGAAAAACATACCTATTTCAGGGTGCAGGTTTTGTGGAAAAAATAACCATATAACTAAATCATGTAGATTAAAAAATGGCTACTACGATGATTATCCTTGGCCTGAGATGGTTATTAACCCGAGAGGACCCAAACCCACTTGATTTGTTTTGCAGGTATGCCTTAAATCCACAATAGATCAGCACACTTGGTACATTGATAGTGGATGCTCAAGGCACATGACAGGTGATGAGAAGGCCTTCATCACATTAACCCGAAAGAAGGGAGGCAAAGTGAGCTTTAGAGATAATTAAAAGGGTCAGATCATTGGTCATGGAACCATTGAATCTGGATTAAAGATTGAAGATGTCTCACTAGTTAATGGACTACAATTCAACCTACTAAGTGTGGCTCAATTATGTGACAAAGGAAGAAAAGTCACATTTGACTCTAGAGGCTACTCAGTTTATGACAGTAAGTCCAATCAACTTATTATTTATGCACCTAGAATAAATAATGTCTATTCTGTAAACATTAGAAATGATAAGAAGAATATATGCCTGGTGTCTAAAGAAGAAGAGTCATGGCTATAGCACTGTAGGTTGGGACATGTAAGCATGAATCTCCTGTCCAAATTAGCTAAAAAGGAATTAGTTAAGGGTTTGCCTAAGGTTGCTTTTGATAAAGATCATCTATGCACCGTATGTCAACTCGATAAACAACATAAGAAAAGTTTCCCTTCCATATCATAAATTCCTTCCAAAAGAGTACTTGAGCTCTTACACATTGATCTTTTTGGTCCAATTAAGCCACTAAGCTTAGGTAAAAGAGAATACACCATGGTCATTATAGATGACTATTCTCGATATACCTAGGTTCTCCTTCTAACAAGCAAGGATGAAGCATTTGAACAATTCCCCAAAACATTCATCCGGATAGAAGTAGAACAAGGCATACACATAGCACGCATCTGGAGTGATAATGGTGGAGAGTTCAAAAATAAGCATTTTGCTAACTTTTGCGACTCCAAAGGTATTGAACACAACTTCTCTGCACCTCACACTCCTCAACAGAATGGAGTGGTAGAGAGAAAAAATAGGACCAAAGTAGAAATGGCTAGAATAATGATAAGTGAAAATCGTTTGCTAAAATATTTCTGGGGTAAGGCCGTAAACACAGCATGTTATATCTTAAATAGAGCTCTCATTAGAAAGACTATAGAAAAGACCCTATATGAAATCTGAAGGGAAGAAAACCAAAAATTTGATACTTCAAAGCATTTGGATGTAAATGCTACATCCTTAATGATAGAGAGCAATTAGGAAAATTTGATCCTAAATCTGATGAAGCAATTTTCCTCGGCTACTCAACACATAGCAAGGCTTATAGAGTCTTCAATAAATGAACCCAAACTGTAGTAGAATCTATACATGTAGATTTCGATGAGACTAACACTGCAGGAAAGAAAGGTTACACTCTGAAAGATCAAATTCTGGAAGCTGAAGGATCTGAAGAAAGGAAGAAAAGAGGAATTCCTGACTTATTTTAAATCAAAAGATACAAAGAGGAAGCTGAAGGAATGACTTTTGATCCAGAAATACAATAAGTCAATCTTAATCAACAAGGAATTGACTTCAATGAAAGAGTAGATGAAGCTGAAGTGGAATAAGTTAAAATTCAACATAAAGGCCTAGAAACGGAGATCCAGACCCACAGAGATCATTCCATAGAGAATATTCTGGATGATGTTTACAATCCAATTAGAACCAGAGGTCAGATCAATCGGATTATGAGCCATTCTGCTTTTGTCTCTCTCATAGAGCCAAAGAAATTTCAAGAAGCTGAAGGGGATGAAAGCTGGATGATGGCGATGCAGGAAGAGTTAGATCAATTCACCAGGAATGATGTATGCCCTCTCATAAAGGAAAGTCAATTATAGGCACTAAATGGGTGTTTTGGAATAACTTGATGAATCTGAAGCAGTAGTAAGAAATAAGGCGAGACTAGTCGCTCAAGGCTATAATCAGCAAGAGGGAATTGATTTCGAAGAAACATTCGCTCCTGTAGCAAGACTGGAAGCAATCCGGATCCTATATGCTTTTACATCATTCATGGGTTCACATTATACCAAATGGATGTCAAAAGTGCATTTCTAAATGGTGTCATTCAAGAAGAAGTGTATGTCAAGCAACCACCTGGATTTGAAGATCCGAAGCATCCGGATCATGTCTACAGACTAAAGAAAGCTCTCTATTGATTAAAGCAAGCACCAAGAGCCTGGTATGAAAGATTGACCTCATTCTTTATATCCAAGGAATATACTAGAGGCAGGACAGATACCACACTCTTCATCAAGAAGAAGAAAAATGATATTATTCTAGTCCAGATCTATGTGGATGATATCATTTTTGGCGCCACTAATGAAAGGATGTGCAAAGAATTCATCTTTTAAATGCAGAAAGAATTTATGATGTCCATGATGGGAGAGCTCAACTTCTACCTTGGTCTACAAATCAAACAAATTCCAGATGGGATTTTCATAAATCAATCAAAATACACCTAGGAGATCCTGAAAAAGTTTAAAATGGACAGCAGCAAACCAATGTCTACTCCAATGAGTTCAGACACAATCTTATCCAGGGACTATAAAGGAGAAGATGTTGACCAAAAGCTGTATAGAGGAATGATTAGCTCACTCCTATACTTAACAGCCAGCAGACTTGATATATACTATGCAGTATGCTACTGTATAAGATATCAAGCTAATCCCAAGGATTCTCATCTCAAGGCTGTCAAGAGGAAACTAAGATATCTCCTAGGAACCACTGAAGTTGGGTTATAGTATCCTAGTAATGGAGACTTTACTCTCCAGGGGTTCACGAATGCAGACTATGGTAGAGATACTCTTGAGAGAAAAAGTACATCCGGAGGATGTCATTTTCTTGGGGACTACTTTGTATCATGGTATAGCAAGAAACAAACTTCAGTTGCCTTATCTGCCATAGAAGCCGAATATATGGCAGCTAGAAGTTGTGTTGCTCAACTCCTATAGAACAAATAATAACTTGAAGATTATGGAGTGCAATCCGGATGTGTGGATGTATTGTGTGATAATAAAAGTGCTATTAATGTGTCAAAGAATCTGGTGCTTCATAGCCGGATGAAGCATGTCAACATAAGGCATCACTTCATCCAGGATCATGTGATGAAAAAGGATGTTGCACTGGTATATATCCCAACAAACGAACGAAAAGCTGATATCTTTACCAAACCTTTAAGTAAAGATCAATTAGAATGTCAAATCCAATCTAGAAAAACTCCAAAAGATAGCATCTAATCAAGCCGGATCTTGAGATAAAATTCTCACTCCGAAAGAAAAGAAGAGTTGAACAAGTATATTCCGGAAGATTGCCACGTCAGCCGACAACAATGACGTATGGCAGTAAAAGCCCATCAAGGTAACTGTTACTTTTTGAATTTCAAAAGTCCAATGACTGTTACACATACTGTAAATACAATAGTTAATTTAAAAATAAATCGTTCCCATTCTTTGATTAAACTGAATTCACCTCTCTCCTAAAAATCCAACTGCCATGTCATCAATCCAGTCAAAAATACCGGAGTCCGGATTACAGTTATGCCCTCACTTTAAAAAGTCTATATAAACCCCCTCAAAATCCCTTCTCTTATTCACACGAGAAAAGGTTTCACTCTTACTCTGTAAAAATTCAAACCTAAAACACCATCTCTCAAATACTTAAAAAATGGCAGCCAAAAAAACCTCACACACCCTCGAAACCCTACCAAGCAAAAACCTCTTTCAAGTATCTGACTTGAAAGAAGCAGATTTTGAACCCTTAAATCTCAAAACCTCCGATTTTATCATCCCTACTGATCATGTAGGAGATGACTATCTATTCAAAACTCTACCTTTCTTTACCCTAATTGAAGATCAAAATCTGGGTGATCTTCTCAAAATAAACTGCCTAACCTATCCCAAACTGGTGAAAGAGTTCTACTCAAATCTAAGTGTGTATAATCACTTTAATGCCCTACGCACTGAGGTACAAGGAAAGATTATCCTTCTAACACCAGAATTCTTTGAGAAGAATCTAAATATGAAAAACTCAGGAGTACTGTTGAGACAAGATGGGGATGAAACTGGAATTGAGTATGACTCTAAGCTATGGCTCTACCAGAACTACTTTGGCAATAAATTCTCAACACACCTCCCCATAATGCCCAGATTCCTGCAGTATGCTCTAGCAAAGCTTATTCTAATAAGGAAGGGGTCATTGACTACGGTCTCTTCCCTTCAGCACTGCATTCTACAACACTGGGTTGGCAGCGTGGAAGTGAACTGGCCAGTCTTGATCATCCATTATCTCAAGACCCATGGCGCCTTGATTACAAGAATCCTCCAAGCGATAGAAGTGGATCTAACAAGGTTTAAAGGGATCTATGGCAAACCCATCTTAGAGAAGAATCTCCTAAACCTCCGCTTTAATGAAGAATGGGATGAAAAAAAGGCAAAGCTAAAAAGGAATGAAAAGTTAAATCCAGAAAGGCAGCTGATCCGGAAGCAGAAGCCCCAGTTCTCAAAAGTCCTAGAACCACCAAAGCCAAAGCTAAAAAATAAGTGGAACTGATATCAGAAGAGATTGATGAGGATACTCTGCCTCTCACTCAAATCCTAGGCTCTGAATAGGTAAGACCCAGAGGCAGATTGAGCAAAGCCGCAACCAAGAATTGACAGCATGGGCTTACTGTAGGTCTACCTAAAATTGCTATAAAGGCGATTGAGGCTGGAAGAAGGAAAGCCAAGAGAACTTTGGCTGAGATGAAAGAAGAGGCTGATGATGAGGAAACAGAGGATGAGGCTCCTCCTCAAAAGCAGCTCTAGAGAAAAGTGCTAACATTTGATGAAGCTCTTGTTGCTCAAGAAAAGAGAGCTAGTGAAGGCAGGAGGCTTGCTTACTAAATGAGGATGCAAGGCAGTATAGGGAGAGAGCTGCCTCAGAGAAAGCATAATCCAGTACAGGGAAAATTGTTCCCAGCACAACAGAATTTATAGAACAAGATGATGGGCAATATGCTGAGATTTAGGCAGCTATCAAGGAAAATAATGCAATAAACTAGAGGAAAACAACTGAAGGACCTGGTGAATCATACCAAGCTCCCCTAATACTGGTACATCAGAGGACATGGAGACCCTATCAAAAATTTTGAAAGCATATAAATTCCTATTTGCTGAAAGAACCGAATCACTTCCAGAAAATCTACTTGGATCCAGCAATGAAGTCATCAATCTTGAAAGTCCTGAAAAGGCATTAGAAAAGGCTGTTGAGGAAAATACCAACATGCCTGAAGAAGAAAAATAAAGTCCTGAAAACGTAACTATAGGGGTGGTTGAGGATAGTTCCAACCATCCGGAGGAAAGGCTGGAAGAAGACAGGAGGGATGAGGATCAGACGCTACAAATAATTGAGGTAACCTCTAATCTTCTTCATCTCTCTTCTAAAAATGAAAAGCATAACATAGTTACAATCTCTCATAATGTAACTATGGACATAGTGCCAAACCCGGATGTAATAGCTCCGAAGGAGGGAGAAAGTCTGAGTTCCAAGGGACACACTTCTGAAGTGGATCCTGCGGGTGAGGCTAATCCGGAGAAAAGGGAAATGAGCAAGGGTGAAGCAGAAAGAGCAGTTGGAGGCTCATGTTCGCCAGATAATAGCCCCTTAGGAAGCACTTTAAGCTTCGAAAGCGAATCTAGCTCATCAAGTAGTGAATCATCCGGACCCTCTAATAAACACTTCCCTCCTCGCACCAAATCAGTGACTCTTTCTGATGAAAACTCCAAAGAATCCAAAGTCAGTCCAGCTCTCAAACTCCTTCAGGAGGTAACTCTTGAACACCATGAAGAGGGCTTTATCAAAAAGAGCCTCCTAACCATCTGCACCCATCTCAAAGCTATGGAAAAGGAATTACTTAGGTAAACATCGAGTCAAGAGGTCTGCAAGGACTTAGGTGAAATCAAAGAAAGGCTGAAATGCCTCCCTAAAATTGAGCAACAAGTCATGAACTTCCCAACTCCCGGAGCTCTGGTGGTAGCTTCCCTTTCTGAGATTGAGCCTCTCTTGAATGAGATAAAGGAAAGCACCTCTTAATCCAATCGCAACGCTAGTAAAGCCAATACCTTGGCCTCTGATAACTGTGCAACAGTGCTGGAAAGGGTGTCCTCCTCTACCACAGACTTATCCACAGAACTCAAGGACTACATAGATACCAAGTTTAAAAACTTGTCAAAATTTATGGGGGAAAGGGATTTAAAACCGACTTTGCTGAATATTAAAACTGATCAGCAAGTCACTAAAGAAATGCTTGCAAATTTCATAGACAAAACCCTCCCCCAATTGAAAGAGAAGCTCCTTGATGATATGGGTGATGAGATGCAAGTAAGGAACTTCAGCATTGAACAGGCAATAACAGAGTGGAAGAAAACTGTCTCTAAAGAAATAAAAGATCAAACGGAGTCTATCCACAAAGTTTGGAAGGGCCTAAGTGATGAAATCACCCTTCTTCAAACTGGAACAAATAAATTGTCTATCTCTAAACCCTCCTCCTCTCCGGATACTCTTGAATGCCAGCTCATTCCTATCCTGCATGATCTGGTTCAGTCTATAGGGGATTCAGGGTTCATGAGCCATAAAGGCTTGACTATACTCACCAAGGCCATGTTCCCTTACTTTGATCCCAAGGACTAAGAACAGATTCTGTGCATCCTCCCTCAAGTCTCACAATCATATACTCAGCTTTGAAGGGCCCTTCATCCTTACTACTTGACTCCGCGTATTGTAAATCACATTATTGATGAGCGAGCCAAAGGTAACAAAGACTACTCTATCTACTCCTCTGCCTGGAAGCAATCTTGGGATAAACGTACCTATATAGTCATTGATCCCCTTGATGGAAGCAAAAAGGGGGAGGAAGAAGATAGTCAGCAAGGAGACGAAAGGGGTAAAGGTAAAACACTACAAGTCCAAAAGAGTGGTCCGTCTGGAGAGATAGTTAAGCTAGCCAGATAAAATTGTAATAGCTAGATTCTCTTTATATGTATTTCTATATCTTGTAACACTGAACTTCATAATGTTAACTACTATTAACAGCAGAAGTATATATAAAGGGAAAAATTCCTAACTACTAAAGCAAACTCTTCTAAAGTACAATCTATAATTGTACTACAACAAAGTTAGAAGCAGAAGTCATAAAATTATGGGGGAGCCTGGATACTAAAATCATGGGGGAGTACCTTAAAAGTTAAAAATCTTAAAGTTTTTGTTTCCATCAAATGGGGGAGATTGTTGGAAAATAGTGATTCGGATATGCATCCGAATCAAGTTTGAAAGAAACAAAAATGAATGTAAGTGATTCTCTTAAATCCAAATGGAAGCATCCGGACAAAGCTAAGACCATTTGTTAAGACAAAATCAGAAACCTAAGTAAAGGAGAAAATCAATGACAAAATTTAGAAAGAAACAAACTTCTTCCTCAAGACTTGCATCCGGAAGAACTGATTGAAGCCATATCTGGAAGGAAGATCCAGAATAAATAGATCCAAAGGACATCCAGATGACCCATCCGGAAGACCTATAACTAAAAACTAAGGAAAGTCTAAAACATATCTTTCCTTCTGCCTCTTTGGTCTACTAAAGTCAAAGATTCCTTTTCCCAAGAAAAAAGTACAAAAAGACAGCTTGCACAAATTAGGGAAAAGTCAAAAGGGTCTGACACAGGATAAAGATAGTCTAACTACTCTTTCTATTAGACCAATAAAGGCGCACGTGGAGCTCACAGTATATGACAATTGGTATGAAAGTTGGTGTATTATAAAATGACAAATAAAATGATCACTGACAACTTTCTAGCATAAATCCCAAGAATTCAAATGGATCAAAACACACTCTAATGGAATGATCAACATATCCGAAAGCTCCACATCACAACCTGATCAAGGGTGAAGATTTAATGAAAGTTACCAACCACAAACGGCTATATTTATGATCAAAGCCCATAAAGAGAGCTCTTCACCAATTGAGAAATGTAACTGATTGACTTACAAAAGTAAGTAACAAAGCAATACACATTCAATCAGTCGAGATAATCCATCTACGAACCTTAGATTCAAAATCTGTTTATAAGAATTCCCAAGTGAAACTATAAACTTGAGGAACTCCAAAAACCAACCTTTGTTATACACCAAAGAGTAAGAATCTCCAACTTGGGTGAGTTGGGAGATTGGGATAGAACTTGAAGTAGGTGCTTTGAGTGACATCTCCCTATAGAACTGTGAGCGGACGATGATTCGCGCGGCTGCGGTGAGGGGCCGGTTTCAATTGGGCCGGCTCATTAGAGTGTCAGGGGGATGAGTGTGATGTGGTTAAAAAATGATTTTGCATATTTTAATGCTTAAAAGATACGAGATCGAAATCTCATACTTAGAATAGAGTCGCCACCCGGTTCAGCTCAACCGGGAAATTTTGGGTACGATTTTCCCACTGGGTGGTTGGACCATACCTTAAGTAGAGATTTCGAGTTCGGATGATGTTATCTACTTTTCATTAGGCCAAGTTAGGATACTTCATTCTTTCTTAATCGGTTTAATCCACCTATTTATTTGTATTTTTAGTTATTTTATTATTTTCGCATTTATCAAGCAATTGAAGCGATAAATAAAATATTTACAATTGTAAAAGAAAGGTAAGTGCGAAAAGTAAAATTATTACAAGGTTTTCAAGTCCTGTACATTTTCTACGTAACAAATGAAATACCTGAATGTCCGATATACATCTACCTGCAGAGGATGGTTGACACGAATATGGCATATTTTATTTATAATATCATAAAGCCCGATTGGATGGCTAAAATGAGGTTTGAATGGCGTTTGCGGGGAAATTCCATTTTTATCCAAATTTCAGATTCGATCGTTGCTTTAATCGGATTACAGGTGAATATACCACTCGTCGTGGGGCGGGTCTATTTTCAGGAGGTTTTGAACCTCCATCGTTACACTATAGGTCCTAGCTTTCAAAAAATAAATTAGTTTGGAAACAAACGAAAACAATACTGCTGTCCAGAAAGTCATGCCGCCATAGAGCATCTGATGCTGCCGACGACACAGTTGATATCGCTGGCGGTATGGCTGATGCCGCTGGCGACATCGATTATGTCATGGGCGATATCAACATGCAGACAGGCACAGGGCTTTCTGAGTACCATAAAGAAAGGGTCCCGCAAGAAAGCGAGGTCTCTGGGGAATGCGATGCTAACGGCCGTATCAACGATGTCTCTCGCGACATGGGTGATACAGCCGGCAACATCGCATGTCTTCGGTGACTTTAATTTCTTGCAGCAGCAGCGGTTTACAGTCAAAGTGACCGAAAACTTAAAAATGAACACAAATCAATGAAAATTAGTGCAAACCAATAATAATAATGCCAAAGAGCTATGAGACTCAGGATTTTCACCTCGGGGTAGTGAATCCAACTCTTCGTGAACTGAACAATAACACCTCCGGGGAGCTTGCAGTAATAATTTGATTATTAATTTAAAGGTTTTAGGTCTCTAAATTCTATCAAGTTGATTTAACCTAAAGACCCACTGATTTAAGCTCACAATCAGAGAGTTCGAAGAAGAAAAATTGGGAAAAAATGGATTAGAATCCTTTTTCCTGTCTTTTCTAGTTTTTATCTCACTAAAATCTATTCTCTCGATTTCAGCCTCTCAATTGCCCAATTTTAGCTCGTTCCCTCTATAATTTCAGTCCCCCTTCTCCTTTTGCAGTTTTAGGTGCCTTTTATAGGCAAATTGGGATGTTTTTCGAGACCTTTTTGACTTATTCCACCAAAAGTGGCCGAAAGGCTATCTGTGGAGGGACCCATTTTAGGCCATGCCGCCGGTGACATGATGATGTTGCCGGTGATATAGCTGATGCCGCCGGTGGTATGGTGATGCCGCTGGCGGCATGGATGATGTCGGTGGCGACATCATTCTCCAGCATACCGACAACCAACGGGTCAAAAAGCCTAAAAAGTCAGGAAAAGTAGTTTAATAGTGGGTGGAAAGGTATCTTTTTGAATTTTAATTATATTTTAATGGGTATTATTTAATTTAGGTGTAAATCATCGGTTCAAGCTCCTACCGGACGCGTTATCGGCCACGCCGAACTGGATTTTACCAATTATAAAATTCACAAGGAATATTATTTTGGTAATAAAAATTCTAAAGAGAACTTTTATTTTGAGGTATTAAAATCGAGTACTCGTCATCATCGTCTCGCGAGAGGGACTACAAAATCCCGTGCTCACAGGCTGCCCCTTGGGGGATCACTGCTGCCACAGGTCAGTATGATCGCACGAAAGAGCAAGGGATAGGAATGATACCTGAGGGATGACTGGTTTGTCACTTGGTCGGACTTATGCTTTGTCGATTGTTTATCCCTTGGTCGGACTTACGCTTTGTCGATTGTTTGTCCCTTGGTTGGAGTTACGCTTTGTCGATTACTTGTCCCTTGGTCGGACTTACGCTTTGTCGATTGTTTGTCCCTTGGTAGGACTTACGCTTTGTCGATTGTTTATCCCTTGGTCGGAATTACGCTTTATCGATTGTTTGTCCCTTGGTCAGACTTACGCTTTGTTGACTGTTTGCCCCTTGGTCGGACTTACGCTTTGTTGACTATTCATCCCTTGGTCGGACTCACGCTTTGTTGATTGTTCGTCCCTTAGTCGGACTTACGCTTTATCGACTGTTCGCCCCTTAGTCGGACTTACGCTTTATCATTTGTTTGTCCCTTAGTCGGACTTATGCTTTGTCGATTGTTCATCCTTTGGTCGGACTTATGCTTTGTCGATTGTTTGTCCCTTGGTCGGACTTACCCTTGGTTGGACTTGTGCTCCATAGAGAATTTATCTTTGATCGGACTTGTGTTTTATGGAGAATTTATCCTTCGGTTGGACTTGTGCTTTGTGGAGAATTCATCCTTCGGTCGGACTTGTGCTTTATGGAGAATTTGTCCTTCGGTCGGACTTATGCTTTGTGAAGAATTTATCCTTCGGTCGGACTTGTGCTTTGCATCGAGAGGTTTGCCCCTTGGTCGGGCTTTTGCTTCGAATAGAGAGGTTTGCCCCTTGGTCGGGCTTTTACTTCGAATAGAGAGGTTTGCCCTTTAGTCGGGCTTTTACTTCGAATAGAGAGGTTTGCCCCTTGGTCGGGCTTTTACTTTATGAAGAGTTTGCCCTTCTGTCGGGCTTATGGTTCGTGGGGAGTTTGCCCTTTGGATGGGCTTGTGTTTGGTACATTGATTATCCTTTGGTCGGACTTTCACTTTGATAAGGTCGCCCTTTAGTCGGACTCATTTTAAAGAGATTGCCCTTCGGTTGGGCTCGTTGTGAAGAGATCACCCTTTGGGTGGGCTTTTGTATTTAGATATAGTGATTGTCCTTTGGTCGGACTTTCACTTTGAAGAGATCGCCCTTCGGTTCGGCTTTTGTTTGGTACAGTGATTGTCCTTTAGTCGAACTCTCACTTTGAAGAGATCGCCCTTTGGTTGGGCTTTTGTTTGGTACAGTGATTGTCCTTTGGTCGGACTCTCTCTTCGAAGAGATCGCCCTTTAGTCAGGCTCATTTTGAAGAGATTGCCCTTTGGTTGGGCTCGTTTTGAAGAGATCGCCCTTCGATTGGGCTCGTTTCAAAGAGATCGCCCTTCGGGTGGGCTTTTGTATTTAGATATAGTGATTGTCCTTTGGTTGGACTTTCACTTTGAAGAGATCGCCCTTCGGTTCGACAAATTTGTTTGGTACAGTGATTGTCCTTTGGTCGGACTCTCACTTCGAAGAGATCGCCCTTCGGTTGGGCTTTTGTTTGGTACAGTGATTATCCTTCGGTTAGACTCTTACTTCGAAGAGGTCGCCCTTTAGTTGGGCTCGTTTTGAAGAGATTACCCTTTAGTTGGGCTCATTTTGAAGAGATCGCCCTTTGATTGGGCTCATTTTGAAGAGATCGCCCTTTGGTTGGGCTCGTTTTGAAGAGATCGCCCTTCGGGTGGGCTTTTGTATTTTGGTATAGTGATTGTCCTTTGGTCGGACTTTCACTTTAAAGAGATCGCCCTTCGGTTGGGCTTTTTTTTGAATGAGGAGATTGCCCTTCAGTTGGGCTCACTTTGAAGAGATCGCCCTTCGGTTGGGCTCACTTTGAATGAGGAGATTGCCCTTCAGTTGGGCTTGCGTAAAAATCTGATTTGGAGGGTCAATATCGCCGGCGGCGTGACTGATATCACTGGCGGCATGGATTTATAAAGCCGAAAGTATAAGTGCCACGTGGCAGCTTTGACTGGTCAGATAATTTTAAAATTTAAACTAAAAGAGCCGATGTCTCCGGCGGTATGACTGATATCGACGGCGGCATGGGTTGATATCGCCGGCGGTATGGGTGCCATGTAGCAGCTTTGACTGGTCAGATAATTTTAAAATTTGAACTAAATGAGGTGATGTCGCCGGCGACATAAATGATATCGATGCTGACATGGATTGATGCCGCCGGCAGTCTGAATCGACAGTTTTAGATAAATTAAAACTCCTCAAATTCCGCGCGGCAGTTTAAAAAAGGGATGAAACTTCCCTTCTTCCTCACTATTCAGAAACAGCATCCCCCTCTCTTCTTCTCCAAAGCTTTTTGATTTCTTCCTGTGTTTTTGAAATCATGAAGAGAATCAGCAAGGCTTTCAGGGGCAAATCCAAGGCTAGGGAGAGCCTGCCCGATTCTTCCGTTGAGGGATTGAAAATCCTCTCTGTCCCTACTGCATATGGCCTCAAGGAGACGGCCAAAATGTATGGTTATGGCATTAACTCTCCTATCACCAATCTGACTCCGGAGAAGGAGAAACACCTCTATTATGTCCAGGTAATCTCTCAAAAGCCTGAATTACTTCTTTTTGGATTCGATTTGATTTTGCTTTAGATTTGAAAACATGCCATGATAGGGGTTAAAAATGTGAAATAGATCAGTCATATTGCATGCTTTAGGATTAATTTTTACCGTTTTTGGGCTTGTTGTTCGATTGATTGTGATTTTTATGATTTTTGGCACGATGGGTACGATTTAGAGAGAAAACTAGTTCTGCCCACACATAGTGATGTCGCTGGCGGCATAAGTGATGCCGCTGGCTACATTAGTGTTATTGCTGGTGGCATTAGTCCTTGCAAAAGGCTTTATGGGAGTCTGATGTCGCTTCTGTTTAAGGTGATGTCGCCGGCGACATGAACCATGCCACTGGCGTTATGGGTTGATGCCGCCGCGATATCGCTTTCAATAGAGGCGACATCAGCAGCTTTTCTGATAAAAATAACCAGGACTAATCCTTTTTATTTTTTAATTTTACAACCATATGAACTGACTTACACAGGTGGGATGGGCACCATCAGTGAATGGTGGCACCACATCTCAGAGAATGATCCCGAGCTCGCGCTTGCAATTAACAAGACAGGGTTTGGGGATTTAGCGGGGATAATGCCTATGTTGATGCCTAAGCTTCCTCATTCTGTAGTAACGGCCCCGACTGAAAGGTGGTCCGAGACCACCCATACCTTCCATTTCTCTTTCGGGGAAGCTACAAATACCCCCTCTGATGTGGTAGCCATGACTGGCCTGCCTTGGACAAATGAGGTCATACATTTTGATGCCTACATGGACAAGTACCATGTTGAGAGGCCCATGGTGAGGCGGGTAAAGGAGTTGTTCGGTCTGAAGCCCATTTCTAGGCGGCTGTCCTATAGTGAGTTATACCATCACTAGACCCGGGTGAACGTGGTGCCAGAGGAGAGGAGGGAGGCTTGTGTCCGTTCCTTCGTGATCTCACTACTCACTGTGTTGTTCTTCCCAATCTCGGGGAGTAAGATCAACTACGTGCTTATAACCGCAGTGGAAGATATGCCGGGAATCAGAGGAAGAATTGGCTGAGGGCCATCTTGGCCCAGTTGTACCACGGGCTGGATGTGGGAGCTCAGAAGAAGGAGAAAGCCCTTCGCATTTGCTACCTGCTACTCCAGGTATAACTTTTGTAAATATTTCCCTTGATAGCGTGCGTTCTCATTTATTGCATGACGTCCTTTGAACTGATCGGTCGTCATTTGTGCAGGCTAGGGCCTTCGAGCATCAGATCCTCCCGCCGGTGGAGTTTAAGAAGGTCGTGCTGCCGGGCTCTCACTTCCTTGCTCGCTGGTGCGGGGCATCGGTGGGAAGGCCAAGTACCCTACGCAGTATAGGGAGGTCCTAAGGAGCGTGCGGTTGAGCTCGGTATGCAAAATTTTATTTTTTTTTATTATTATTATTTTATTTTACTTTATTTTTTTTATTTATTTTTTTTATCTATGGACTTACGTTGGTTATTTTGATGTAGCTCGTCTTGGACCCATTCGATGGGGTGGAGAACTTGGCCGAGGTTGCAAGGGTCTGGAGGGAGGTGGATGACCGTCGGTTTGTGATCGAGTGCCCCCTGTCCTAGTAGTGGTATCTGGGCGAGCGCGTCCGGGGCTGGAGGTCCCTTCCGGTTGCTGCTAGACCGGTGCCTACCGATCCTCCTAGGGGCTTATGGTGGCCTCATTTAGTGATCTCTGCCAAGGCCGACAAAGCTGATTATATTGAAGGGAATGGTCGAGTGATCCCTAGCGTTCCTGGTCTCTATGAGCAGCTTCTTCAGCATCTACTCCCCGTGTGTCCTTGCATCCATAGAAATGATACAATTGAGTATCACAATGAGCAACGGTTGGAGGACGAGAAGAGGCGCCTCAAAGGCGTTGTGGACGTTGATGAGGAGGAGGATGATAAGGATGAAGCACTTGAAGGGGACGTTGTGATCGACCCTGAGGGGGAGGATGAGATGGGTGCGGACGTAGCTGGCGGGAGCATGCCGATGTCCCAAAGGGAGCAACGTTCTTTCAAGGTATAATTGTGTTTGTGTGTATGATTTTGAAGTTATTTAGGGACGTTATTGACGTGTGACTTTCATGTTTTGCAGGAACCTGCGAGAAAGAGGGGCCGGGATAACCAAAGTGGGACCCGGCATTATGGCGTGCCGGAAGGCATAAACTTTGCGAAGGGGCGTTTAGTCAATCCGTTGGAAACCACCTTCCTGTTGATGAACTCCCGAGGCAAATTCTCTCACAGGAATGTTGGCTCGAGTCGGCAAGCTCCGATTTTCATGCTTGAAAATACTACTTACGTAAGGCCTAATAATTATTTTCTTGTTAACCCACGGATGCGGTTGTCCTGGTATTTGCCTTTTAGATTTTCCAGGTGGCGCGGAGTCACGTGGAGCAACTTGCAGAGAACAATTTTGTTCTCTGGGATACCCTTATTGGATAGTCACTCCTTGTTCAGGTATGTTATGCACATGTTAAGACGGGATGTATGTATGGATGTTATGCATGACATGCAATGCTGATATTTTCTCCGGTTTGTAGGATTCCTTGGCCCTTTCTTTGTCTGATGCTGACGCAGCCCGGCGGTGGTATGAGGAGGAGACTGCGGTCTTACAATGCCACATGAGCGATCTCGAGGGTCAGCTGGCACCCACTGCTCAGGAAAGGAGAAGTAAGCAAAACTTAGACCGTGCGCACCCCGGAGGCACCAGTCGTAGGGGGGATTAAGATGTCCATCGGCCGACGTGCGTTTACTGCGGCTGAGGAGTCTAGTAGTGTCCTTATGACAGAGGGTAGGGAGGAAGACGATGATGATGTTGACGACTGGTTTGTAGGTCCCGATGACATCTCATCCCGCCTAACCGGTAGTGGCGGGCATGCTTAGTTTTATTTTCCATTTTCATTTTGCCTTTGAGTTCTTGGTTTGTACCCTCGATACATTGGGGTTTTGATAATTTGGTTTTGTCATGGGCTAGATGTTTTGGTATAATTTGAGTGATTTGCGCCTCCGGGCTTTTTATTTTGAATAAAAAAATGAATTGTTGTTTGATGAGGCATTAGAAACATAGAATAGGATTGTTTACAGGCTTTTGTACAGGTCTGAAATGGAAGAAATCCTTTCGATGCCGCCCAGAAAATTAACTCAATGCCACTGGCGGCATCACCCATATCGCCCAAATTGATCCTATGTCGCTGGCGGTATCGATTAAATCGCCGGCAGCATCACCCATATCGCCGACGGTATCCCCCATATCACCGGTGGCATCAATCTTCCAGCAATCTGATTTTGACCATTCTGTCCATTTCTGTCATGGCAACCCATAATCAAAAGCTGCGGGGTTTTCTGTAGAGCTTGAGGAACACAGATTTTGGGCTCTAACTTGACCCTATTGTTTGCATAGACTATCCTATCGGGTTTTCGCCCTAACAAACTTATTCTGACCTTTGAGCGCGTAGTGTCTTCGATTAATCTTACTTGTAATATTTCCATCCTTCGATCGCCAGACATTCATACAATCACAAACACAGATGTTTCAGCACGAAAGACACTTTTATCGAGTGAATCTAATTTAAGTACAAGATGTTGGCAATCATTTCCATTAATGAAACCCCTGGTGTTGATTAGCCTTTACAGGTTTTTGAGTTAACATCTCACTGTTTTTTCTCTTGTGCCCTAATTTTTGTCTGAACTGCCCTTTTTGGGTTTTCAGTTCAGCAGGCGTTATTGACTTATCCCCTAATTTTTGTACAGCCGGTTTGTAGGATACCGATCGTCGAGGTGTAACCCTAATTTTTGCCCAGTCAATAGAAGACCGACAGGCGGGCGATTATTGTATATTTTTTTTAGTGTGCTGCATTTTTCTTATTTATTTCTTTTGTTTAGACATGATAATGCTTAAGCCTGTTCTGGTCGACTAGATCGATGGACTCGCCCTTGCCTATGCTTATGACTTCGGTACCATCCTTAGTCATATGGCAACCTTCTCAATCTGGTCTGAACTTTTCACTAGTATCGAAGGTCTTTAGATGCTTCAGTGTTGGGCCTGACTCTAGGCAAGGGCGTTGAGTATCTGATTCATCGTTGTGCGCCTGGTTGTGCCTTTACAGATATTCTTGGTGTCCACTCGGTTTTCGCCTGGATCATCCAATTCATTCTATCTTGTTTTGATTTTGATTATTCTTATTGCGAGCTGTTTAGCTCACGGGAGTTTTCGGCGCTTACCTAGAGCTTTATCGATTGGTTCAATTATCATCATGATCGCTATTTTGATTGCTCCTTCAGTCTGTGGTCTGCAGAGCCCTTCTTGTTTAGTCCTGAATTTGTATTCTGTATTAGTGGTGATGGGTTTTGAACAAGTGATGTTCGGTTTGAGGACCTTTTGTTTGGTGCTTTTGAAGTGGTTGTTTGCTTTGTTAGTTTATTTGGCAAGCCGATTGCGACATTGGTTGCATGATCATCTATGTGGCTCGTAGGATGAGGGTGCTTGCCTTTAGACTTGGTGTTCTAGGAAGTGGTTGCCCCATGACCTTTGTTAGTTGAAGGGTTTAATGGGGTTGATTTATACCGGGTGGAGAGGTGTTTCTCTTCAAATTTGGTCATGTTCTTGGTGGTGACAATGGTCTGAGATTTGGCTACAATGTTTAATTGATGGAGGTCTGGCTCCGTTGGGTGTAAGCCTTGATTCTCTATTTCAGGGGACCGGTTGATACTTCTTTGGTGGCTTGAAGGTGCACCGTTGCTGGGTTGTTGAGTCAATTCTAGAAGAGACCCATGGCGTTTCAACAATCTGATTATTGAGCTAAGCAAAAGCATTATCATGGTCTTTAAGCACTTTATTATCTCACATGTGTTTGACAGGGTTTAAATTATTGGATTTGATTACCACATAATGTACTCAATTTAATTTCATTCAATAAAAATATCTTAAATACTGAAAGCGTCGTTCGTATGCTCATATGAAGACGCTGATCAAAGGATACAGACATCACTTAAGTAAGAAAAATGGAAGTTGCTCATGGAGCTAAAAAGTCTGAACTCTAAGGATTGCAAATCGGGATTCTTCGTCCTCACCGTCAGAGCGCAATTTTCCCCTACCATTTGAGTAGATGGCCTTAATGAGATCTTGAGGGGCATTCCGTTGTTTGGAAAAGCCGAGATTATTTGTCCGTGTCTGATTGCCAGACTCTGGCAAGGGGCAGGATTCCCTTTCAGGGTCGGTAATCTTCTTATCATCCACCAGACGTTGAATGGTACGGACCAAAGCTTTACAATGATTGGTGTTGTGACCCGATATCATGTGATATCTGCAAAAGCCTTTTCCTTCTTCTCTCATGAGGGGATTGAATTCGTGAAGAGGTTTAAGAATGCTAGCTTCCTTTAACCCAGTGAAGATTACATTAAGCGACAGTTTCCACGGATTTGTTCTATACTTAAGATCGTTGTTTGGCTGAATAATGGCAGCTGGTGCCAATTTCTGACAGGTCTCTTGGTCCACCATGATTTGAGGTGGGGGTGTGGGTGAGTCAATGTTTTGAATGATCTGGTTCTCCTCTGATTAGACCCTCCTCTAATTGTAGCCCACTGTCATCAATTGATGCGAGAAGTCTTCAACTTTGTGTTGCATGACTTGGTCGTATTAAGGAAGCGTCGGGGCAGCGGGGATCTTAAATTGTGATGGGGTGACCAACGTCGGAGATAAGGTGTTAAAGAATGGTGGAAGAATTGGACTCTGGGCTCCTTCCCTTTGTCCGGGGTAAGCGATTATCGGTGATTGCCAGAGTGTATCGCCATCGGGTGTCATGCCCGGAGATCGCATGACCTGGTCGAAGTCCTGACTTCCTAGGGCCTTCTTAACGGATACACACACTAGCTCCTGAATGATGTTTTGGAACTAATCGGAGTTCAGAAACTGAATGATAGTAGCGGTGATCTCCGATCCAAGAGACGGCGGGTGAGCTGTTGCTCCTAAGGTTGGGGGAAGACTAGTCTGTCCTCTGGATGAGGCAGAGTTGTCATTGTGAGGAAGAGACATGGCTGGTTGTGAAGGTCTTGGTTCAAGAGGAAGGCTGTTTAGGATCACGAGTCGTGGATCAGACCATGAATGGGTTATAAATGGTATGGATGGTATGTATGTATGTCTTATTTTTTATATTTTATATTAGAAGTGGTGCGTGGTATGTATGGCTGCACGCAGATGTGGTTAGAGATAACGTGATGGCTTATCCCTTCAACATACATGGGACGTTTGTATCCCACGTCTTACATAACGATATGTGGTGACACAATAGAGGTACAATAGAAGTCTTACGTATGTTGATAAACCTCTTCCCCGGGTGTAAGCGGTAAGGGTAAGTTGATTCATTTTCGGCTCTTAAAGTCGATGCATGGGGGTGCATGATCATAGCATGTGAATCGGCCCTGTTCCAACCTTATGTCTCCCGCGTAACGCCTCTTTGGTAGGATGGAGTTTGGCTGCTTCACGGGTAATGGCGAAAGAAGTGCGTCCCAATTATTTTATTTATCTTGGGTAATCCTAAGGGGAATGATGTGCTAAGGCTTTTTTCTAACGCGGCTTTGGTATAGGGTTGTTGATGTAGAAGGTTCTCGTTTACCTTAATTCCACGTTACTCAACCACTACCCAAATGGGCACGATCATAGGAGTTTACGTGTTGGTTAAAATGAGTGATCCACCCACTAGGCATCCTCAATTCCAATAGGGCATGAGTGCTACTTTATGAGCTTCTCGGGTGAAATAGGGCACTTAAAATTATCGAACTATCTACACGCGTGAGGACAAGACGTCATAAGAAAAGAATGAAGTTTTAATTTGGCCAATGATTTCAATACATCATCAAAATCTTTTAAACTATGAAAGAAGATTCAAGTTTAAAGAAAATCCCCAGCAGAGTCGCCACTGTGAGCAGACGAAGATTCGCCAGCTGCGGCGCGGGGCCGGTTTCGGTCGGGCTGGCCCGTTAGAGTGTTAGGGGGATGAGTGTGTTGTGGTTAAAAAAATGATTTTGCATATTTTAATGCTTAAAAGATACGAGATCGAAATCCCGTACTTAGAATAGAGTCGCCACCCGGTTCAGCTCAACCGAGAAATTTTCAGTACGATTTCCCACCGGGTGGTTGGACCATACCTTAAGTAGAGATTCCGAGTTCGGATGATGTTATCTACTTTTCATTAGGCCAAGTTAGGATACTTCATTCTTTCTTAATCGGTTTAATACACCTTATTTATTTGTATTTTTAGTTATTTTATTGTTTTCGCATTTATCAAGTAATTGAAGCGATAAATAAAATATTTACAATTGTAAAAGAAAAGTAAGTGCGAAAAGTAAAATTATTACAAGGGTTTCAAGTCCTATACATTTTCTACATAACAAATGAAATACCCGAATGTCCGATATACATCTACCTGCAGAGGATGGTTGACACGAATATGGCATATTTTATTTATAATATCATAAAGCCCGATTGGATGGCTAAAATGAGCTTTGAATGGCGTTTGCGGGAAAATTCCATTTTTATCCAAATTTCAGATTTGATCATTACTTTAATCGGATTACAGGTGAATATACCACTCGTCGTGGGGCGGGTCTATTTTCAGGAGGTTTCGAACCTCCATCGTTACACTATAGGTCCTAGCTTTCGGAAAATAAATTAGTTTGGAAACAAACGAAAACAATACTGTTGTCCAGAAAGTCATGCCGCCATGGGGCATCTGATGCCACCAACGACACAGTTGATGTCGCTGGCGGCATGGCTGATGCCGCCGGCGACATCAATTATATCACGGTCGACATCTGCATGCAGACAGGCACAGGGCTTTCTGAGTATCGTAAAGAAAGGGTCCCGCAAGAAAGCGAGGTCTCTGGGGAATGCGATCCTAACGGCGGTATCAATGATATCTCTCGCGACATGGGTGATACAGCCGGCAACATCGTATGTCTCTGGTGACTTCAATTTCTTGCAGCAGCAGCGGTTTGCAGTCAAAGTGACCAAAAACTCAAAAATGAACACAAATCAACGAAAATTAGTGCAAACCAATAACAATAATGCCAAAGAGCTATGAGACTCAGGATTTTTACCTCAGGGTAGTGAATCCAACTCTTCGTGAACTGAACAATAACACCTCCGGGGAGCTTGCAGCGATAATTTGATTGTTAATTTAAAGGTTTTAGGTCTCTAAATTCTATCAAGTTGATTTAACCCAAAGACCCACTGATTTAAGCTCACAATCAGAGAGTTCGAAGAAGAAAAATCGGGAAAAAATGGATTAGAATCCTTTTTCCTGCCTTTTCTAGTTCTTATCTCACTAAAATCTATTCTCTCGATTTCAGCCTCTCAATTGCCCAATTTTAGCTCCTTCCCTCTATAATTTTAGTCCCCCTTCTCCTTTTGCAGTTTTAGGTGCCTTTTATAGGCAAATTGGGGTGCTTTTCGAGACCTTTTTGACTTATTCCGTCGAAAGTGGCCGAAAGGCTATCTGTGGAGGGACCCATTTTAGGCCATGCCGCCGGCAATATGATGATGTCGCCGGCGATATAGCTGATGCCGCCGGCGGTATGGTGATGCCATCGACAGCATGGATGATATCGGTGGCGACATCATTCTCCAGCATACCGACAACCAACGGGTCAAAAAGCCTAAAAAGTCAGGAAAAGTGGTTTAATAGTGGGTGGAAAGGTATATTTTTGAATTTTAATTATATTTTAATGGGTATTATTTAATTTAGGTGTAAATCATCGGTTCAAGCTCCTACCGGACACGTTATCGGCCACGCCGAACTGGATTCTACCAATTATAAAATTCATAAGGAATATTATTTTGGTAATAAAAATTCTAAAGAGAACTTTTATTTTGAGGTATTAAAATCGGGTACACGTCATCATCATCTCGCGAGAGGGACTGCAAAATCCCGTGCTTACAAGGACTCAGCTTAGATTCAAAGTAGAAGGCTAAGTGTATATCCTATTAAAGATAAAAGGACACGGCTAGGAGTTGGTGCTTCTAGTAGTATATCCTACTTCCGGAAGGGGTTGCCATCCGGAGACAAATCTGTAAGGCTTATTTCCAGCCAGTTGAAAAGGAATCCACTAGTGGATAAGCTCGGAAGAAGGAAACTCTAGGGACTGGACGTAGGCGGGGCTGAACCAGTATAAAACACTTGTGTTTGATTTACTTTTGCTTTTACTGTATTTTACTCATTTGCATCATCCGGATTCATTCTTCGAATTATATTCATTATCCGGAACCATCTTCCAGATCATAATCAAACACGCTACACTAAGACTTTCTCTAAGTCAATAAATTCCGTGAAAAAGGGCCATTCACCCCCTTTACCCTTATAATTATTCTCACAGGGACCAACAGCTATATCCCCTCTCCTCTGTTCTAGATTATAAGAATTTATCCACTGAACATAGAATATTTTCCATTAAGCTTTTATTTGAAAAGGAACCAAGTACCTATATAGAAGCTTACAAGTCTGAAGACTGCTAGAATGCTATGAAAATAGAGATTGATGCTTTAAATGCCCACAAGACTTGGGAAATAGTGTCTTTGCCTGAAGGAAAAACACCAATAGGATGCAAATGGGTGTACAAAGTCAAGAGGAAAAGTGATGGTACAGTAGAAAGGTTGAAAGCTAGGTTGGTTGCCAAAGGTTATACTTAATAACATGGTTTAGACTACCTAGAAACTTTCTCTCATGTTGCCAAAATCACCACTATAAGGACCTTATTAGATATTGCTGCTAAGAAAAATTGGCATTTAGAACAACTAGATATTAATAATGCATTCTTACATGGGGAATTAGATGAAGATATATATATATATATATATATATGAAACTACCTCAAGGAATAATATCTAATTTTCCTAATGTTGTTTGTAACTTGCAGAAATCTCTTTATGGTTTGAAACAGGCTAGCAGGCAATGAAATACCACCTTGACAGCCTCTCTTATTGACAAAGGATTTGTCCAATCTATGGCAGATCCCTCACTTGTCACTCAACAAAAGGGACGTGTTTTTACTGCTCTAACAGTTTATGTTAATGACATAATATTAGCCAGTAACTCACAGGAATCAATTACTGAAGTCAAATAATATCTACATGAAAAATTCAGCATTAAGGAAAAGCTAAAGTTTATACTAGGCTTAGAAGCTGCAAGAAACAGCAAGGGAATATATCTATATCAAAAGAAACACACCTTAGACCTCTTGGCAGAATATGGTTTCTTGGATTGTAAACCCTGCTCCACTCCAATATCCATAGACTAACAAGATTACACAATTACAGAGAAATTGATAGACAATTCAGATTACAGGAAGCTAATAGGTAAACTACTTTACCTTACAAATACAAGACCAGATATAAGCTTTGTTGTACAACAGTTATCCCAACACCTTGAAAGTCCTCATCAAGTACACCTAGTAGCATCACACCGCATTCTAAGATACTTAAAAGGGAAGCCAAGTCAAGGATTGTTTTATTCAACAACAGAAGATGTTCAAATAAAGAGACAAGAAAATCAGTTACTGGATACTGTGTTTTTCTAGGGAATTCTTTAATCTCTTGGAAATCAAAAAAGCAAACTGAAGCAGAGTATAGGGCTATGGCCACTACAGCTGCAGAAATACAATGGACACTATTTCTATTGAGAGATTTTAAAATAATGATCAAGCATCCTTCCATTTTATTCTCTGACAACCAATCGGTAGTTCACATAGCTAACAATAACATATTTTATGAAAAGACAAAACACCTAGACATAGATTATCATTTCGTGAGAAGCAAAGTTCAAGAGGGATTAATTCATTTAATGTCAGTTTCAAGTCACAACCAATTGGCGGATCTATTCACAAAACCTCTTCACTCTCTGGCATTTCACAAACAAGTCAACAGCCTTGGAATGATCAGCATTACATAAAGTCAAGATCAGCATCTTTGCCCATGCTAATCTTGCGGGGGGATGTAGATTAAACTAACTCATTATCTATTGTAAATTCATTATCTATTGTAAAACGGTTATGAGCTGTTAGTATAGCCGTCATAAATTAGGGGTATTTTAGATTTTTCACTTTTTCTATTTTTAGCCAATATAAAAGGCGAGCTCATGAACAGACTCTATACTGCGTCTTCTTCATTCTAATCAATCAATAAAGTTCTTTCTTTCCTTTCTGTCGAAATGTTATGAGGATTAATAATTTTTATATATAATTTCATTCACATTTTAGAATAGATTAACATTCAATTTTCTATAGCTAAAATTTACTAATATATGTTCGAATGTGAATTCTGATCATTAATATATATGAAAACACATCTGAAGTTTTGTGGAATTTATTGGTGGGTGGGGATTCCCCGAAAACCACCCGAACTCGGGTGGGTGCGGAATGGGTGCAAAAAAGTACTCAAAACACTAATTAGGGAATCCCCAAAATCGCACCCGAAAAGTATTGGGTGCGGAATGGGGATTGAACTACCCGAACCGAACCCACACCGTTGACATCCCTACCCTAAACCCATGGGTTCTACGACATCATCATCATCCTCCAAATCATCGAGGACAGCATCCAGATCACTTTCATCTTCCCTGTCCTCATTGTCTTCATCAAACTCAACAGCCGCACCCGCATCATCATCATCAAGTGCATCATAACCATTAGCCGTAGTAGGATCTTCCGCATCACCTCCATCTCGATAACAGTGATAAGATTGCTGATTTTGATAAGCTGATCAAACACATGACTGTCAATAGGATTTAAAAAATTCTCAATCTCTTTCTTCTTGTCAGGTGTCTTAACAGCCTCGTTTTTAAGGACAGCTAAAATCTCATCTGCAGCTGCATAAACTATATTCAGAGGTTGACCCCCTAACTGATGTTGAATAGCACTGAGCATGGCCTCATAGGCAGCCCTAGTCTCCATGGTTTTGGGCTGATAAAATCCTTCCTCTGTGGAGGTAAGGACACTCTCATCCCGCAGGCAGCGTTTCTTAGCTTGACGACTGAGGAAAGGCTCTGAATGTTGGTCCAGATCCCCCTTCTTCTTCCTAGATTTCCTGATCTTCTCATCTAGCTTGGGAGGCCTATCTCTATAAGCATAGACACCAAATGTATTAGGATCAATTATTCCACGGAGAGACCGAGGCTCACCGGTGGGTTCATGAGAGTCACCTGGGCGAGAATCGGAGGTAAGGACCAAGCTAGAGTTGGCACGGTGTTCATACTGCTTAGATCGAGCGTGCGCCTCAGCGCCACCTCCTAGATGCGCCATTGAAAGCTATTAAAAACAGTGGCGAATCCAGAATTTTTTATCGTGGTGTCCATTTGTATATATATATATATATATATATATATATATAAATGTTCAAATGATATTATTAAATAATGAATTCAGAACCAATAAATTATAAATGAAATAACACTTTATAAATTTTTATTGATATATATAGGCATTTATTAAAAAATTCTATTTTTTCTAGATTAGATGAGTAGTTTCAATATTAATATAGGGTTCAATTATAATTTTTAATGGGGTTCAAATATAATATATCAATAATTTTACACCATCATTTAAAAAAAGCAGGGTCCATTGACCCCACATATTTGTACGTGGCTTCGCCACTGATTAAAAACCTGAATCCAAAGAAAGAAGCAAAAACCAAATCAAGCATAAACAAGGGAGATTACAAACATTAAAGTTATTTAAACCCTAAAACAACAGGGAACTGGAAAAGCATATGAACTGTCCTTGCGTGTTGGTTCAGAAAATTGTAATTGTAGTACAAAATTACGATACAGTTGTTTATAACATTACAATAGACGCTTACAAACATTATGAAAACGCACCCCATCATGAAAAACATAACAGAAACATGTAGATATTTGATAACGTATAATACATGTAAATTGAAATAGTCAGAATCAAATAATAAAGTTTTACGATTGAGAAATATCCATACCAGAATCACGACAGGAGAATTACAAGTGATCACACTGCAGTAGGGCAATGGAGATGGAAGAGAAGGGAAGGAGATTCAAAGAGGGAAACTAGAAAATCAAAATGATTGAAATATTAGGGCTCAATCTTCTGGTTGCAGTTGGATTCGAAAGTCCCGCGTTTAGGGAAAAAAAAGCTAGCAAGGTGAACAAGTTTTTAAGCCAGATTCCATGGTTACTTTAACTATTATTTTGCCCTTTTCACCATTAGATTAAAATAATCATCACTCATTCTATAGTGAAAAAGTGCAAAATAATGAGTACTTTATAAAAAACAAAGTAACCATATAACGCACCAGTTTTTAAATGTTATATTGAGTTTATATATTTTTCGTTAGTATAATTTATTCCCTAAATAGGATATCTTATATTCTGTAGTTTTCCTAGTCTTATTCGTATTGGGTTCTCTTTCACTGTATATTACAAATTTTGTTAAACTTTTTAATCTTATTTGTATGCTAATAAATAATTATAAATTATATTTTCTAAAAAAATATTAGGAGAATTACTAGTTTTGTTGTTCTAATTGATTATTAAAGGAAAATTGTTCAGTTATGTTCCATTTGAGCAAAATAATTGTTGGCCAACTTTTCAATTACCTAGAACTCACATCAAGTTTCCAGATTAATCACAATATGTTTTTCCTTACTTTTGTACGTCATATTCACTTTGTCACTTACTTTTATACGCTTTTCAATATAACAGATTTATAAAAGATACAAAACTCTTATAAATCTATTATTTTTTTCATCAAACACATGTATTAGACATTTATCAGACTTGTAGCAGACATACAAATTTATTCTAGTTTATAATATATATATATATATATAACACATTTATATTAGATTTATAATAGATTTGTAATAGATATAAAATAACATACAAATTTTACCAAACACTTTTACAATAGTCATATATGATACAAAACTGTTATAAATATGTTATGTATTTAATCAAAAACATGTATTGGACATTTATCATGCTTGTAGCAGACATACAGATTTATTCTACGTTTATAACAGATATATAACACATTTATAACATATTTGTAACAGATACAAAAGAATATACAGATTATGCCAAACACTTTTACAATAGTTATATCTACAAAACTGTTATAAATCTGTTATATAAATCATCAAACACTTGTATTGGACATTTATCATGCTTGTAGCTGACATACAGATCTAGGCTCTATTTTTTTCAACTTATAATTCATTCAGTTCAGTACTTATCAATACTTATCAGAACTTATTAGTACTTATCAGTACTGTATACATCTAAAATTACACTGAAATAAGTACTTATCAGTACCTATCAGTTCAGTATCCTCTGAATAAGTTGAAAAGAACATAACTTTATTCTACGTTTATAACAGATATATAACACATTTATAACAGATTTATAACAGATATAAATCTAGTACAAATCTGTTATAAATCTACTACAAACCTGATAATTTTGTTGCAGATACATAAAAACAAACAATACATCTATTTGGTTGGAATGGACACTCCATCTACCTTGAATCCAATAAATTTGTTCTCATCCGTCCATGATTCCTTCACATGAAGCAAAACAAGAGTGTTGTTCATCTTCAATTTTTGAAAATCAATTAGAAATTGCAATGCACAGAAAAAAAACGCAGATCGCAGATTGTTTTCTGATTGTTAAGATAAAAAATGCAAAATTCAGATCACAGATCGCAAAAGAGAAATTAGAAGGAAATAAGTAATAAATAAAGGATTCAAGAAGAAAAAAATCAAGAATGAAGCAATATTCACGAACAACAATCTTTGTTGAGAGAAAACGAGAGCGAAATTATATTTGAATGAGCTGCAAACTTTCCTGATTTGTTGGTTTATATATGACGTATTTTGGTTAATTACTTTGTCAATTATTCTATATTGGTGAAGCAATATTCACAAACATTTAAATTATTATTTTGCACAATCATGTGCAATTGGATGCTTTTCTCTTGATTAAAAACTAGAGCCATCGTTGTAGTTGCTTCCTACCTTGTGGATGCTCAGGTGCTTTATCTAAGTACTGCATTTACGTATTGCAGGTCATACTCTCAGTCTAGAGAAGATACACTTAATTTCCATTTGTTTGTTTGTCCTTTTAAAGCGTTATTGTTTTTTTAATGATCATGTGTTCAAAATCATAAAAAATACACAATTCTTTTTAAGAAAGGTAAACTGCATTAAATTAAATTCAGGATAGAAAAGTGTAGTTTGCTTTTGAAGTGAATATTATGGACTTAGAGAGAGATATAAAGGGAAAAGGCAAGAAAGAGATACATAAATGTTTATTTGATTCCATCTTCATATTGCAATATTACAATACATTTATATTTAGAATTTCCTCAAAACCGAGGAATTTATAAATTACTTTAACATAACTTTTTCATACAAATCATTTAACAATTATATTCTAATGTATAAATTATTAAAGTGAACAAACCAAAGTATAATATCATTCCTTCTAAATTCACATTTATTAAGTATTATTTTTTTTATTTTAACTTAACTATTTATGATAATTTTTAATTATAATATATTTTTTCTGCAAAATTTTGATAGTAGGATCATCATCGAAAATTTATAATGATATTGAGAAAAAGAATAGTATTAAAAATTTAGCCTTTTTTATTAAATTTGAAATAGGGTAAATTAGGGGAATGCCCCTATAGGGGATACATATTTAAAGAATAGAAATACCTAATTAACAAAAAATACTTCAAGGGATACTTATTTATAAAATACCACATTATAATAGATTAGAAATATATTTGAAATCCCTAATTTGTAGGTAACCTTACCAATTTGAAAATACCCAAAACGCAAAATCTCTTACCTTCTGAAACTAAAAATTAGGCAACCCACCACCTCCCACTATTCCGGCATCCAACAACCGTCGAAACCGTCGCCAATGGCTCCTACCATCGCCGTTTCTACCAGTTGCCGCCCTTTCAAAACTCAAAACCCCTCCTTACCTTCTGTAATTCGCCGCTTCTAATAGTTGTCGCCTCCGGCAAATCATTGGTAGGCAAAATTGGTGCATGAATAGCGTCTTTAGGCAATCTCAACCTCCTCAACCCCATAATTTATCGTCGGAACTCCTTAGGCATCAAATAGGACAACTGAGTGACTCCATGGGTCGCCGACGGGTCCAACTTCTGGTGACGGGTGGCGCGTCTCAAATTGAACTTGCTCTTGAAAAGTGAGAAGTGACGTTCTGCTCCAGAGTTCGACAGCGGCTCCATCGCGGCAACGGCGGAGACGAGGAGGAGAGAGAATAACAAAGAAGGAGAGAGAAGGAGCCATTGTTGATAATTAGGTGAAGGTAAAGAAGAAGAAAAGCAAAGTGGGATATTTATACAGAAAGGGGAGATACAATTTATTAATATCATTTGTATATTCTCAAATGTATAATGTATACATTTATTAACTCATTTGTATATTGCTAATATACAGTTCCCAAAGAAACGTATATTAATAAAAACTGTATAACTCATTCTGAAAAAAATTATATTGAAATTTACAACATGTTTAATACTATATATTATTATGTAGACAGTGTTTATACTGATATACATTACTTGCAGCTAATATACAGTAAAAAAGAAATTGTATATACAATGAAACTATATATAGATAATATACAGTGTCAATGAAATTGTATCTAGCCTATAATCAATTGTATGCAATATACAGCCAGCTGTATACAATAAGGGAACCAAAAGTTTTATAGAAAGCACAACATTAATTGTTCATAAACTGAAAATATACGCAACAGCACAAAAGCGTATACAATATACAGTTGTCCATATACAGTACGACATATGAGAAAAATCGGAATTCCACAAAATGCTACAAAACAGACCTTGTAAAGTTACTTCTCTAATGATAGAAATAGATATGTAAACATTATTGATGCATAACGATACTAAAACCTTAGGTTGGGAAAAATGAACCCTTTTGCTAATGGTGTACAATATAGGTGCGTACCCCTAAAAGATACTGTGCACCCATGAACAGTATTGATGCATGATGATACTAAAACCCTATGTTTGGCAAAATGAACCCTTTTGCTAATAGTGTACAGTATAGATGCCTACCCCTAAAAGATATTGTGCACACATGAATAGTATTGATGCATGACGGTACTAAAACCCTAGGTTGGGCAACCTGAACCCTTTTGGTAGCGACAAACCGTATATTTCGTAACAAATTAGGGTAATAGCTGCAATTCATACACCGACAGTTTTAAAGAGCTAACCTCATTAATATTAGAAGAATTGTATAGCAATATACGGTTGATAGTATACAATTTCATTTATGAAAGTAATATATATCAGTATACATAATATTTACAAAATAATGTACAAGAGTGAACAATTGTGTATCAAGTATTGTATATCAATATACAGAATATTTACATAACAATATACAAGATTAAACAATTGTGTAACAAGTTCTGTATATTAATATACGATTGACAGTATACAATTGTGTACATAATGGGTACCACCGACGTTGATTTCTATTCCCTTTAAACCAGCGGCCGTAAAAACTGAAAACCCCTCCTTCTAAAACTGGAAAAATTCTCGACCACTCACACCGTTGAAACCGTCGCCTGAACTGTCGCCGTCGAAACTATTGAAACTGTGATTTCGATTCCCTTTGAAACTGTCGTCGTCGCCTGAACTGAATACCGTCGCTGATTCCCTCTATATTTCCATAGATGAAAACCGATTCAATTATGATTGAAATCAGAAAAAATGGAAGAAATCGAAATTGAGATGGAAAAAATGGATGAAATCGGAAAAGATCGTATTTGATTCAATTATGATTCAAATACGAAATTAATTGAGGTTGAGATAGGAAATAAATTAAAAAATTCCCTCTGTAATTTCATAAATGAAAACCGATTCAATTATGATTGAAATTGAACAAAATGGAAGAAATCGAAATTGAGATAGAAAAAAATGGATGAAATCGGAAAGAATCGTATCTGATTCAATTATGATTCAAATACGGACTTAATCGAAATTGAGATGGGGAATAAATCAAAATTTGAAAATTAGTAACTCCTATTATGGAGGGATTTCCTAAATAACCGATATAGGAGGTAATGGTAGTTAATAAATATATTTAATAAAAATTGGGCATATAATAAATATGTTTGTAATGTAAGCATTTTAAGAATAAGTATGTCCTTGGAGTGCAATTCCAATAATTTCCCTTTAAAATATTGAAATTTGAAATATTGCGCTTACAAATACAAAGAAATATCCATACACATCTCATCCCAAATTTAACTTGAAATTGTGACATTTACATGTACAAATTTAATTTTAACCACTAGGTCAAAATATATGTCATTGTATTATAAATCTATATTAATAACATAATCAATACAATACACTTTAGTGATAAATTTTAGAATTTTTTTGAGAAATACTAATATTTTTTCAATTAATATGTGATAATAACTTCTTAAAAAATTATAATAAAATGAAAAGTTTCTAAAAATTACTAAAAGCATAAGGAAAATTGTCCAATATGGCCAATTTACCTAAAATAATTTCAAGCAAACTTTAGCTCAATTACCCAAAGCTCTTAATTAGGTTTGTTAATTATCGTTATATGTCCTTCATAACCTTCTCATGCTTTTGCCAAAGTCTGGTTTTATTCTTACGCTCCTCACTTCTAATCACGATGAATCTATTATCGTTCTTTCTATTCGTCAGTTTTCTTCCAATATTGCTACATCATCTCTTTATATAAGCCTCATTTGAACTCATTTTTATATCAGATTTCAACACAGCTCTTTGTTTCTTACTAATATTTCCGATTCCTTCGTTTTGAAGTTGTTTCATTCAAGCTAGCTTTTTGTATTTCTCTCATTCAAGTTTTGTCAGCTTTCTAGAGTTTCTGTATAGCAGAATTCAAGCTCGAAGTTATTTCGTTCAAGCTAGCTTTTCGTTTTGAAGTTGTTTCGTTGATCCATGAATTCTTGAAACAATACAGGTATTATCATTCTTAGCTCTTTTGTATCAAAGTGTGTGAAGTGTTTGACTAATTAACAAGTGATATATATGCAGTGGCAGAGGGAGTGGGGCACGTGACCCACCGGTCGTCGGGATATACCCCTCTCCTACAGTGAGCCATGCTTGGTGGGAAGTGTCCCACCAAGTTTTTTGCTATAATGAATGGCGGTGAGCATGAGCAAGGAGGAAGACGGCTCTTTCTTTTCTTTTTTTAGTTAACCCTAACTCAAAATGACGTTTAAAGATATCTATTGATAACCCTAACTCAAAAAGACGTGGTTTTGAGATAGGGTTAATTTTAATTAAAATTAAACTGGAGAAGGGTAAAGAGATTTTTATCTAAGTTCCAACCTTTGTCAGCGTAATCTCTTCCCCTCTTCCGCTCTTAGGTTTCTTCTCCTCTTTTTTTTCCAATTTTTCCTTTCATGGCTAGAACTACTCATCCTCGTTGCTGCTGGAAGTGCTCCTCCTCGTTGCTACCTGAGCTTCACGCCTTCAGGAGTTTCTCCTATTTTAATTGAGGTTAGTGTCCTATCCATTTAATCAATTTACAAAAGTAGGTTTAAGGCTGGATTTATCCTCAAATAAATTGAAGTTAGGTAATGAGTTGTTTAAGGTTAATTTATGTGAAATTGTGAGCTATTATGTGTTGTTAGTTTAATAATACTGAAATTGGGATTAAGGACTGATTACGAGTTGTTAGTTTAATGAAATTGAAATCATAATCATGGATTGCTTATGTGTTATTGATTTAATGAAATCGCAATCGGAATTAGGGATTGATTATGTATTTAATTAGGTTGAATTGAAATTGAAATTAGGTAGAATAAATTATGTATTATACAATAATGTTGTTAGGGATTAGAATTAATAGTTCAAATATTATGTATTGTTATTTTTGTTTAATCATATTATCCTGTTAGGTATTAGAATTAATATGGTATTATTTTGTTAGGTTTATTATTGGCGTAATTGTTTTATTATTGTGTCCTTATATTTTGAGGATTAAAATTGTTGAATAGAGACTTGAATTTCTTTTTTTCTAACTCACTACCAAAAGAAATTCGGACCCTAACCACCATCAAATAATAGTGCAATTAATGTAGATAAGGCTAGTAAAAAAGAGCATATATGGAGATAGAAGATTCAGATCATTTATTTTGTCAAATTGATTATTTATATGTAATTGTGATCTATCAGAGTTGAAATTCTGGCTACGCCACTGTATATATGTGTGTGTGATACAAGTCTGCTATATATCGGATATATATGTGATATAAGTCTGTTACATGTCTGATATATATGTGAACAAGTTTGTTATATGTATGATATATATGTGATATTAGTCTGTTATATATCTAATATATATGTGTGATTAAATTTCAGTTATAACCATAACTATAACTAACTCTATAACTAGTAAATGTTATAACCATCACTATAATTAACTGTATAACTATGACTAACTTACCTAAGACTAGTAACGACTATAATCACAATTATAACTAATCATATTTTCAATATATTATGTTTGTAACAAATATATAGTAGACTTATAATATATCAATGACTTAAAGATTATGTCAAATAATTTAATAATAATCCAATGTAATACAAAATTGATGTAAATATATTAGTTTTTCATTCAACACTAGTAATAGATATGTAACCGACATGTATTAGGTTTGTAATTGATATATATTAGGCATTTATTTGACCTATAATATAACAATATGCAGTGGATGTATACTAGATGTATAAGGGATACAAAAGAACATCTAAGTCAGTATTAAAACAAAAAAATGCAACAGAATTCTTTTACGCATATTTCAAATTCAAAAAATCAATTCAAAATATTGTTGCAATAGAGAGAAAAAGCGCAACACTGATTGAATAAGAAACCCTTGATTTGAAATACAAAGAGTAGGAGAACGAAGAATGCAAGTTGCTTAATGAAATAGAAAAGAACAATAAAATCGAGATTCAAGAAGAAACAATACTCAACAGGTAACGGGAGAGAATTGAGAAGAGAAGAACGCCAAATTTCTGGAAAGAAGCGAATTGATGACGAAAGCGTGCGTTTATATAGAACATATTATGGTTATTGGTTAAGTAAAAAATTCCAGAACAGTTTCATGCATTTTTTCGAGTTATAAAGGTAATTAGTTTTGCAAATGTTGAACATTTAGGAGCTTTTCTAAAATTTTGACATATAATTCTTAAATAATTTAGTTATATTATAGAATTGTTGATTTAGTTAAAATATCTTCTCTAATATTGTAATTTTTATGAAAGATATTATTTTTCCTTTTTGCACCATTTTGAAAAACAGCCAAAGCACGAACATGTTTTTTAAGTTTACCCACAAAATTGAAAAGTATGTTCAATCTCCACAATCTACATAATTGACAAAACTGGTACTTATTCCTAAATGAAAATTAACATCTTTTAAAAAATCATACTATATCATACATTTTCTTCGTGACAAAGTTTTAGCCTAGTGGTTGATTTGGAAGCTGTGATTCTAGAAGTTACAAGTTTGTATAACATTTCTTTATTATTATTGTAAGTTTAATGGGACAAATTTTCTTTAAAAATCATACATTTTATTCAAACACAACTTTTTTAAAAATAATATTATACTATACTATCGTAATGAACCACAACCAAAAAAAGCATTAGGCTTTATTTGGGAGAAGGAATCTCATTATAATGTAAAGGAAGCTAATTCAAACTCTATGCTTGGGAGGAAGAATGTTAAGGAGAGGAGTTTTGGGAGGAGCCCTTTCCTCCGACTTCCATCGACTTCCATCAAAGCCCTTATTTGGGATTTCACTAAATCGGTAGAATCTCGGGGGATGCTATATAAATTTCTAGTTTCGTCTTTTTCTTTCTTGATTAACACCGTCGTTTCTTTTTATATTTATAATTTTTTCTATTTCTTAAGGATATTTTAACAGTTACATCCCTACTTCACTTTAAAAATTCATATATTTTTTCCAAATACAATTTACTTAATCCTTTATATTTTCATCAAATATCATCATTTATTTTACCTTCCTTTCGTTTCCTTTCCTTTTATAATTCTTAAGGCCAGTTTGGCTATGAATTCTTACAGTTTTTTTAGCAGCTTTTCTAAAAAACTCAATTTTTAAAATTTTTTTGAAAGTTGCAATTTGATTTTAGAAAAAATAAAGCAAACAGTTCCGAATTACTCCCTCCATCTAGTCTTTCTTGTCTTTTTAGCTCTTTTTTAGCTCTCTTTTTAGTTGTCAATTTATATTATCAATGCGTTTTTACTACATTTTCTCTAATCTGCCCTTTATATTAATGATGAGAGAAATTGTGTATGAATGAAAATTATAAGTTGGTAATTAAGAAGAAATAGAATATTTATATAAAAATATAAGGGATAAATTAGTCATTTTAACAATATAACAAATATTTTATTGGTATTGATGTTTCTGTTAAATAGACAATAAAAAATAGATAAAGGGAGTAATTAGTATCAAAGATCAAAATGTGTTGTTCAAAGCCAAAATATATAATTCTATTAAAAGTTTGTGAGAGCAACTTATTTTGACAACAGGTTAAAAACAATGTCAACGTAGCCTTACAAAAATTATAGCCTAAGTAACACCACCCAATGTTTTAAAACTCCCCGCCTAGCTCCGCCTAGGCCCTATTTTGAGGCTCGCTGTCAGACTTTTCATTCCTCGGGTGCTATCAGGCGCTGGACCGATATATTGCCGCCTAGGCACCGCCTAGTCCGATTTTTTCTGCCTGGGCACTGCCTAGTCCGATTTTTTCTCCAATTTTTAAGATACTGATACCTAACAAAATATTCTCACCATACAATTTTCATTTTGAATCTCAAACCGAGAAATAATACGCTATAAACAAAAAAAAATTAGTGAGGATATTTGTTTTTAAGGAATTGATTTTAATATTGATATGTTTTTACGTAAAAATTAACTAAGACTTATATTTTTATATGATAAACTATATTTTTTATAAAATATTATTATATTATAATTAATTTTTTAATTAAATTTATATTTTTATCTGTTAATAATTATAAAAAATAAAAAAATTTATAAATCTATCTAGGTGTCCTTCAAATCCCATCTAAGTATTTCAAAGACCCGACTAACCGACTAATTTAAAACCTTGGCACCACCGCACCCTCGTCGTGTGAGCTTATCATTTTTCCACGCCGTTCTAGCTTTCTTGCCCCCACGCAAAACGTGCGTTCTGTCTGCTCCTTTGAATCCTTGGCAACCATCGCCACCCCTCTTTTCCCCGCTCCCATCCCTACTTCGGCGATCTCCGCCACCGTCTTCTCCAATCCTACCAGGTGCCGCCTACGGGTAATTTCCTATTCTGTTAGTTTATCGACCGATCTTAGCGTAAAGTTAACGAGTCCTGTTACATGCTTTTTACAGATCAACTTTTTTGGCTGAAAATTTTTCAAGGATGAGTGAAGTTTTTGAAGGATATGAGCGACAGTACTGCGAGCTCTCGGCCAACCTTTCGAGGAAGTGCACTGGAGCTGGTGCTCTTGAGGGAGGTAAGCTGTTATTTAGAAATTGAAAAGACTTCCATCAAATTGTTCATGACTTCTTGTCTTGGTCTCTGGCCTCTTCCTTAGTCGCTGATCGGTGTATTATAATGAAATTATCGTATTTAGCTTCTTAATCAGAGTTCGATTGTCCTTTTTTCTTTGTGATGGTTTAAAATGCAATCCGATCAAATTACTCGTTTCGGGTGTGTTTGTAAACCCAAAATCTAAAGGATTCAATTCATATTACATACAAAAGTTCAAACTTTTCTATACAAAATAAAATGAATTCAATTGAATTCCTTCGAATTTGGGGTTTCCAAACACGCCCTTTTGGTTGATTGTGATGGATCTGCATCGATATGATACACATTTGGCAATCCAATGATGTAGTTAGGGAAGTATTGCTTGCTTGGTTGTTGAACACTTGGGTCAACTTTATTCAGCATTTCGAGTCGGGGAACTTAGCTTTGAATACAATGTATTTGTGAACCTTGTTTATTTGGATTTCGTTGTTGCCTTTCACCATAAGTGTTTCCAATATAACTTTTTATGCATAGTAATATTTTTCTTTCATTCAAACACTAATTTTAGTTGTGTTTTTAATGGATGTGCTCATTTGTTGGTCGTCCTCTACAGCAAAAGAAGCAAAAGTTGTCTGAAGTTAAAGCTGGATTAGAGGATGCAGAATCCCTGGTATTTCATTCAACATAATTTTAGTGAAGAATTTTCTTTTTCCTTCCTTCTGTGTCTTTACGCTTTGTCACTGATGGATGGTCAAAATCGTATAGATTCGCAAAATGGACCTTGAAGCAAGAAGCTTACAGCCCAATGCCAAGGCTGTCCTTCTAGCTAAGTTGAGAGAATACAAGTCAGATCTGAACAATCTTAAAAGCGAAAGTTAAAAGAATTGCATCTGGTAACCGAAATCTAGCAGCTCGCGATGACCTTTTGGAATCAGGAATGGCTGATACTTTGACGGTATGCTTAGTTCTGTATAATTTCTTCAAGTAATTCCATATGGCACGCCAATTCATATTTTAGCCATGATCTTGTCTTCCGTGCTCCAATTTATCATTGTGAAGCTTAATATTTCGAATGCTTTTAGTTTACAGTCTTGGCACACTTGACTTTCTATTCTTGTTATCTAACTTTTTCTGTATTCTTCTTGATTATAATTGTTCATTACATTACTGTAATAAATACAAGTTTCCTGACAATTTTCAACATTTTAGAACTTCTTTGAGTGCACAAATTCATTCTGCATATTCCTCCATATAACCTTTTGTTAACTGCATATTTATCTCATTTGTTTTTTAAAAGCTCATACATCCTTGATCCTTCCCCTCTCTATTATTTATTCATAAGTTTGCTCTATTAAGCCTTGATTCCAATATAAATTTCAAACTTTCTCGTGTCTTCCTGTTACATATGATATTTTAATGCTACTTACAGCCATTGATCTAATGATCTCATCAAATTCTGCCTAATAATTTGGAGTTATTTATAATTTATCCTTTCTTGATTATGTTGACTTAGTGCTGCTTTAATAGGCCTCTGCCGATCAAAGGTCAAGATTAATGATGTCTACAGAACGACTAAATCAGTCCAGTGATAGAATTAAAGAGAGTAGAAGAACAATGCTGGAAACTGAAGATCTCGGTGTCTCGATTCTTCAAGATTTACATCAACAGAGACAGTCTCTGTTACATGCCCATAACACGGTATTGCTTTATTGGATTTCTAGATTTTGCAATATATTTCCATTTAATGCCAATAGTATTACTAATTGACCAAATGAATGAACCAAATCATTAACGTATAGTATTTTCTCCAATGTATTCACAAGCTAATAGTCTTAGTTGGTATGAGAATTCAACATTCATTACTGTTTTAGCATATTATTTATATTACTATTACCAATTTTACTCAATATTCGTTTTGAAAATTTTGCAATTTGTTAAAACATCAACTACAATTTCAAGAAGATTCGCAAATTTATTCCATGATGCTTCAGCTCATCATCAGAGAGTTAAGGTGGACCATAATGCTAAATAAGCTGTAGTCTTCTTGAAAGCATGTATGCGAGATATTTCAAATAAAGAATGAAAAGCCAAAAAATTTTATTCTAATTATTCTTTAACTAGTTAATGTTTGCTCTTGATCTTTGGTCTTCTGAACGAGGTAGAAGAACTCTATAATGGTCTTGTACTTGAACCAAATTTGATAGAATTGGAATTATATTCAAGAGGCCATTAAAATAATTTAGCTCCTGAATCTGTAGAGAAGTTTGGTTTATAATGACATCTATTGCCAGATTTACTTTGCACCTTTTTTCCAGAAAATCAGTGTCATTGGACACGCTAATCACTATTATCTGATTGGTGTACTCATGTTATTCTATGAATGATGGCATATTTCTAGTTTCTAATCCATAAATAACCCAAGTTCGGGCTATAAGCAAAAAAAGCCATCATGGTTGAAATTGAACAACCTCAATTAATCAGTCTAATATAATGGTTTTCTTGTTTAACAGCTTCATGGAGTGGATGACAACATTGGCAAAAGCAAGAAAGTATTGTCAAACATGACAAGGAGGATGAACAGGAACAAGTGGATTGTTGGTGCTGTTATAGCAGTCCTTGTTGTTGCGATTGGATTGATCGTGTACGTCAAACTTAAATAAAGCCGAGATTCTCCTGAATATATTTATGGGGACGTAAGTTTTCTGTGTGCCGTCCTTTGTTGATTCCGTGAGGTTGCAATTGTAGTTTTCGCCCATTTTATCCATTTGAGTTGATATTGGATTTCCCTGAAAATGTAATTGTATATGGCCTTTTCCCTCTGTTTAAATGTCTTCCTAGATATTGGTCAAGAACGTTCAGAAGTTTATTTTGAGACAATGAATTGAGGGTAACGACAGATTTAGCAACTCGCATAATATATCCAAAAGACTGTCTAATGTATTGTGACACTAAAATCTTGTGTGCATTAATGCTCTCTAAGCTCCCAATTTTGTAACTGGAAGTTGTGAAACTGGGAACGTGGTGAGCTTTTATCAATAAATCATTGGAGTTGTATGGTGCTTTTCAAGGCAAAAGACGTTTTGTTGGTACACCTAAAATCGTCAATCAGCTCATTTACTTTTCTCTGGATGCATTTGTTTATCAGCGACTTAATTACCCTACAACAGTTGCAAACTTTCCTTAAAATGTCTTCCATAGATTTTTTTCCAAATATAACTATCAAGAATAGTCATATAGGTCAAACTATTTATAAATATACATTTCTTTTAATTCTATTTATATATTATGTCGTTAACCTGTTTCGTCCCTTTTTTCTTTGATTTTTTTTCTTATTTTTTATTTATCCGTCAAAGCGTTTATTTTTTCGACATGTCGCGCTCGTTTTTTGCTCGTCTTATTTTTATCTTCGAAATGACATCCACCGTGGCATTTTTGAATTATTTGAACAAGTAGATATCTGATAGATGTCTAATAGACATGTGATAGAAGTCTGGTAGGAATATAGTAGATATTAGTTTTTTATGAGTTTTTTATGGAATCATTATGTTAGTATGTACAAACCTTAAAATCAAACCACCAGCTAAACAATGATAAATTAGTGGCGAAAATCCAACAAATAACAAGAAGAGAAGAGAATCGAGATGCGATTTTCAGATCAGAACGCAAGAGCAGATCCAATAGAGAGAAAGTACAATATACATATTATAAGAGAAAAAAGGTTAATGAAAAAAATAGATTTGACACATCTACTACACCTACCACACTTTTACTACATGTCTATCAGACTTCTATAACATGTGTACCATATATCTACCACATGTCTATCAGTTGAAAAAGTTCAAAAGAATCACAGTGGATGTCGTTTTGAAGATAAAAAAGAGACGAAAAAAAAACTCTAAAGCAGCATGTCGAAAAAATAAACAGTTTGAAAGATAAATCCAAATAAAAAAAAAATATATAAAAAAGTTATGAACAGTCAAGGTGGAGGAGGGGGAGCGAATTGTTGGAATTTTTTTTTCATTTTGGTCAAAATTATTTTATGAAATATCTACTAAAATCTCAATAGGGAAAAAGCTTAGAGTATGTTTTTTCTATAAACAATTCCACCAAAGGGGAATCGTGAGTAATTGTCGTTTCTAGTAAAAGTCGGTGGGCATTTGCTTTCGACTCTACATCGTTAGGCAACTCTTGAACTTATGATAAGAAATAAGTTTAATTCAAATTAATTCATCTATATATATATAAATTTAAAATAAGCATGAAGTTAAAAATAAAAAAACTAGGTATGAAATTCTTAATCCAAGATGAAAAATAAATGGGACATTATTTACACAATGGTGCTTACTGCTGCGGCGGACATGGTTGTGGGAAATTCTTATACAAGCGTTTATTAAATAAAAAGGGTTGATTAATCCTATAAAAGACTATGATTATACTCATTCAAATAGATGAAAAGAAGTCGTTCAATACAATATGACACATGGAACACCATGTTGAGAGCAAGCAATCAAATCTAATGTATTTTGTGTATCTTCGAGTTAGAAGAACTCAGTAAAGTGCAGTTCTCAGTTGTCACCTATGAAATGTTCCATCTTCCCATTACAACCTCGTTATATCCGTTTTCTTCTCCGATCATGCGCTCGCCAATCCTATCTCTCAACTGGCAAAAAACTTCACGCCATTATCCTCACTACAGGCTTTGCCACCTGCCCCAACACCTTTCTCCCCAATGTCCTCCTCCACATGTACGCCCTGTGCGACAATATATCCAATGCACTCCACCTGTTCGACCAAATTCCTCACTCACAAAAAGACACTGCAGACTGGACCTCCGTCCTTTCCTGCCTAGCTAAGAACAGCGTCACCCCTGCTGCCGCGTTTTCTTTCTTTAAACAGATGTGCTCGGAAGGAGTCGTCCTTGATCATGTAGCATTAGTTTGTGTTTTCAGCCTGTGTTCTAAGGTGAGGGATTTTGACATGGGAAGGCAAGCGCATTCATGGCTAGTGAAAACGGGTTTAGGATTTTGTGTGAAGACTTGTAATGCGTTGATGAATGTGTATGTGAAAGGTGGGTTAATAAGTGAAGCACGAAGAGTTTTTATTGAGATGGATGAGCATAGTATTGTATCATGGAGCATACTATTGGAGGGGGTGGTGAATTGGGAAGGAGTTGAGAATGGGAGGGTAGTGTTTGATAAAATGCCGCTGAGAAATGAGGTTAGCTGGACTATTATGATTTCTGGTTATGTGGGAAGTGGATTTTGTAAAGAGGGTTTTTTTCTTTTATCTCAAATGGTTTTAGGGTCGAAATTAGGGTTAAATTATGTTACACTTTGTTCAATGTTGTCAGCCTGTGCTCAGTCTGGAGATGTAATGTTTGGCAAATGGGTTCATGTTCATACTTTAAAGACAATGGGCAAGGAAATGGATATAATGGTGGGCACGGCTTTGGTCGACATGTATGCAAAATGTGGTCGGATAAATATGGCCTACAAAGTGTTCAAATACCTCCCAAGAAGAAATGTGGTGGCTTGGAATGCAATTCTAGCAGGTCTCGCAATGCACGGAAAGGGTAAAATTGTCCTGGATATGTTTCCAAAGATGATTCGAGAAGCTAACCCTGACGATTTGACTTTCATGGCTGTACTAAGTGCTTGTAGTCACTCAGGTTTAGTTGATAAAGGTTGGCACTTTTTTAACACCCTTGAATCTGACTACAGACTAACACCTAAACTTGAACACTATGCTTGTATGGTGGACCTTCTAGGCCGTGCTGGTCAATTAGAAGAAGCCGGTCTTTTAATAAAGAAAATGCCAATGCCTCCCAATGAAGTTGTTCTAGGGTCCCTTTTGGGTTCTTGTAGTGTCCATGGAAAGTTAAAACTCGGCGAGCAGATTTTACACGATTTAATCCAAATGGATCCACACAATGCGGGATATCACGTATTGCTTTCGAACATGTACACTTTAGCAGGAAATCCCAATAAAGCTAAGTCCTTTCGACAAATCATGAAGAGCAAGGGCATCAAAAAGATGCCAGGCATGAGTTCTATTCATGTGGACGGCCAAATCCACAGGTTCAGCTCGGGTGATTTGTTACATCCCCGAGCCAGGGAGATTTACCTTATGTTGGATGCTATGATTCAACGGTTGAGATCGGCCGGTTATGTTCCTAACACAAGTGGTCTAGTTTTCTCTGGAGATATATGGGAAATGGAGGAGAAGGAAAGAACATTGTTTTGTCATAGTGAGAAGCTGGCAGTTTGCTTTGGGCTGATAAGCACAAGACCTGAATCAGCTTTGTATATATTCAAGAATCTTAGAATATGTGGGGATTGCCATACTGCTATTAAAATTGCTTCTGGTGTTTATAAGAGAGAAATTGTTGTGAGAGATCGAAATCGTTTTCATTGCTTCAAGCATGGTTCATGTTCTTGTTCTGGTCATTGGTAAGCTATGCTCCACAAATTGTTTGTTTGAACTGAACAAAGAATTTATTGGTATTTAATTATTTAAATATTGGCAAGTTTGGAACAAATGTTGAGTAGCTAATCTAACTGTACACAAAATTCTTTGATTCTCTCCATTTGGAATTTGGATGGAAGATTGCCTGATCAATTAAGTAGTTGATTATATTAGTAATTTTTATAAAAGCAAGCAATTGGGGATGTAGCTCAAATGGTAGAGCGCTCGCTTTGTATGCGAGAGGCACGGGGTTCGATCCCCCGCATCTCCACATTTTTTTCTAATTTAATAATTATTCCCTGATTACTACCACCCTTGAAAAAGCACTTCACTATGTTGAATACTTAGTACAATATCACATTTTATACTGCAAATTGATATATCCCAAACAATGGAACTTGATCCATTTTAATTATTTTTTGCATCGAAAAGAAACATATTACACAAAAATAATGATAAATTGTCTTTATGCACTTTCCACAACACTTCAAGGGGATAATTAATTCTATAAAGTTTTCTTTTGTGTTTTCTTCTCCAATACCAAGTGTTTACAATCTTGGGTTAGGATCATTGAATGATTTAAAGTCAGTTCCTGTAAATAAAACATAAGTTGATCTTGTTAATTCAGACCAAATTCTTGTTAAGACTCTCCCTTTTGAAGTCACTATAATCTGCAAGCAAGCTCCCATTGACTTTGTGTTTCATGTTCTGCACTAATCCTGTCAACACCTGTTTTCAATACAACGATGCACAACACTGTATTGTTACAACAAACCACATGTAAAGGAGAAAGTCAAATCTATTAATAAAACACTGAGTGTTAATTCCTAACCGTCTCTGCAACGTTCTTGCGAACATCTTCAGGAATCAATGCGAGCACAGGTGGAAGAACGAAGCTTATATTCATCTCCAGTTGGCCTTTAAGTCGCGTTCTTGCACCTAGTCTATCGGCATACAATGCTCCTTTTACTCCGAGGGAAAAGTGAGACGGGTCGAGGACATTATTAAGACCTTCAAGTTGCCATCTTGTCTGCATATATGCTTTGGTATAGGTCACACGCATATATATATATATATATATATATATATATATATATATATATATATGCATTGTTATATGATGTTGGCTTATAATAATGAACAAATACATATTTATCCGCTTGATCGAAAATGGCCAACTGCCCCCTCTGAACTTTTCCAAGTTTTTATTAGCCTCCTGAACTTGGCAAAAGTGCACCAATTTGCTTCTGAATAACATGTGTCGCTTTTTGGTTAGTTAGTTTGACTTTTCAAATGTCATTTTCTTGAATTTTCTCTCTCTAACCAGAATTTGAAGCATGACATTTCGAGGGCAAATTGATGCACTTTTACTAAGTTGAAGGGGCTAAGAGAAACTTCGAAAAGTTCAAGGGACGGAATGCCATTTATGCCAAGTTCATGCAGGTAAAGATGTATGTAGCTTAAACTTACAATATTGAGCTCAAGAACTTTGGTTATATGTTGAGGTATTTGTGGTGGGTAATCTTTAGTGCCTGTTTTACATCTCAATCTCATGTCTACTATTGGCCATACAGTCAGAAACAAGAAATTAACAGGCAACATTTCAATTCTCCATTCTTCCTACAAAATTTGAGAGCAATTGTGAGACTTAATGACAAACCTCATTGAGTAATAATTTCCAGGGAAAGAAGCAAACCTCATTGAGTTGTTTAGACCTCCGTTTGTCAGGAAACATAGCTTTGAAAACTCTAGGTTTGTCTTCCAAATATCTATCAAATGAAGCCTGCAAATATTCATCACTCACCATTTAAATTCATCATAAATTGTAATAACAATAATAAAAATGAAAGGATAGGTACCCCAGGAGACTCATAGAGAGGAATATCAGTTGAAATTTTAGAAGAATAGGTAGCAGCCTTCATTGCCATCTGATTTGTTATCTTTGCTTTCACACCTTGGATTTGGAATTGGAATTGGAATTGCAGCTCATTTTTCTTGGGTTTTCCATTCCATTTTTTACTTGTGTAATGCCCAAATACCAAGTGGTGCTGCCTTGATGCACCCATTGAAATTGCTCTACTCTCTCCCATTTCCCTTTCAGTAAAGTTTATATCTTTTGTCTTAATTTCTCCATCAAATTACAGATTGATTGATGAAGCTGCTAAAAGTGGAAGATGGGAAAGATGGATAAGAACAATCCCAATTGGGTTATTTGTCTTGTCTACGTGGCACTGTCTTAGTGAGTAGAAATGCTGACACTTTAAGCCCATTGGTGCTATGTTGAAATTGTGGACCCATCACCTATCCTAGTGTCTTCTTTTTGGCAAATTTTATACGACATTTCGAAGGCAAATTGTTAAAATTATACTACTTCCTCCGCATATTTTTTTTTCATTTAACCAACTGATTAATTTATCATTCGTATTTTTATATTAATATTTTATTCTCTTCTAATTAGCTGCTTATACTTTTTATTAATATATCATCTCTTCTTATTAATATAAGAGTAAATTAAAAAAAAATGATAAAATGTGTATTGATGATTTAAATTAATAATTAAAAAAAAATTAATAAAAGAGCTAAATAGATAATAAAAATTAAATGGAGGGAGTAATTAAGTTTCGATGTACATCTTTATTGTAGCGTGAGATTTAAGGCTTAATTGGTTGGTTATATCTTTATTCTCTTACTTATTCGTTGTACTCTCTAACCAGTTTTAAGTTTTTATTATTACCGAATACTCTCTAACATTGTTCATGCACTTTTCAGCACTATTCAAGTTACTGTTCACGCTTTTTTCATTTTTTCATCTTATTATCTTTCAAACTGTTCATTTTTTTGATATGCCGCTTTAGAGATTTTTGTTAGTCTCTACCTTCGAAACATCATCCATTGTGATATACTTTTTTCGAAAACTTTTTTTCGGTTGTTTGATATATGGTAGCTACCTGGTAAGAACCTTATACTACATGCTTGAATTTCTGTTTTTAATTCAACAGAATCTGGTATGATGCTGGTATATATTTTTGAAATGAAGTAAAAATCAGGTACAAACATAAACTTGGTAGATTAAATAAACTTATAATGAAAAGTAAGATTCCTACTAAGTTCTTAACAAGTATTGAACAGTTGGAGAAAAGTTTTTGAAGGTATTTGGTAGAATGCTGGTATATTTATGAAATATAGTACAAACCTAGTATAAACATAAAATTGATGGATTGAACAAACTTTCAAAGAAATAAAAGATTTTTATCAAGTATCTACCAGGTAGCTACCAGATATCAAACAGCCAAAATTTTTTTTAAAAAAAGTATATAACAATGGATAGCATTTCGAAGATAAAAATGAGACGAATAAAAAACTCTATAACGGCATGTCAAAAAATGATCGGTTTGAAAGATAATGTCAAAATAAGATGAGAAAAAAAACATTATCCCAATGCCTAACAACAGTCCCGCACAAGCGGGATAAGGGGGATCGGGTGTACGCAACCTTACCTCTGTAATCACAGAGAGATTGTTTCTAATTAACCCTGAAGTGGAGTTGCAGTATTGTGAACAATAAGCGTGAGTAGTGGAGAGTAACGGAGCTGAATGATTTGTTTAGAACATATTTGTTATAGATTTTGAAACTAATTTGGTTTAAAAAGTTAGGGTTCAAATGTTGGGCTGATAGAAAACTTAATTTTCACCTATTTTAAATACCTTTCACCTAATTGATAACATTTGTCCTATTAATTATAAATTGGGATAAAAGTTATTGATCAAGAGCAGAATACTCAAAATATCCGATTCCATGTAAAAGAACCGTTGTCTTTAATTGCTCTGATTCCTTATCATATAAATTGCGTGTTTTCTGTTTTTTTCCTAGAGTAGTTTTTACTTTTCATTTTTCTTAATGAAAGAGTGGTTGAGAGTTTGGTCCAATCGTAGTTAAAGATAAAGTAATTGTTACTTTATAAAAAAATAAAAATAAACTTAAAAAATATGTCATATATTTGGCTGTTTTGTAAAAAGGTATTTGAAGATTTTATTTTATCAAATGGTTGTTTATGATTTCAAAAATTAGCAAAAAAAAAGGATTCTCAAATTTTTGAAATTACATATGGAAGGGTAATCTTGTCCATTTTAAAGTAAAATTTTATAGCTTAGTTAATAAAAATATAATACACCTTACGCTTCACTTGAGAGCAATATTTTGAAGAATTTTAATGAAAAGAAATGTAGAGGAAAAGAAAGTGAGGGATAGAATTTGAGTAAAATGAGTTAATTTTTAAAATATGGTGTTTAAAAGGAAGAGATGAAATCATAAAGTAAAATATATATAAAATCCATGAAAGGTTAAAACAGTAAATTAAATCTCCAACCCATTCAAATCACACCAAATCACACCATTTTGGTGGGATTGAAAATTGAGTAAAATGGTGATGCGGACTGAATTCAATTTTCTCTCAATCCTGCCCATTTTTTTTAAAATTCATTCCCAAGCATGGTAATCAACTTACCATCCCCTCCTTTCCAATTAAAAACTTGCTCCTAAGCAAGCATGATTAAATTTAGATTTTTTAGGACGTATAAATATTTTTAATTAAAAATTAATAATAATTTTAAAAGTTAAAATTTTTTAAAATTTATTCAAATTTTGATATATAATTTTTAAACAATATAGTTAAAATATAAGACTCTTAAATTTATTAAAATAACTGATGTACTATAAAAAAAGTTAATTTTTAAAAATATATCTTGCGGTTAACTTTTATTTGCTGACTTTTGAAATCACAAACACCCATCTGAAAAAAAAATCTACAATGACCCTTTTATAAAACGATCAAACCACATAACATGTTTTTAAAATTTGACAGGTGTTGCAACGTGATAGAACATCTATATCGTTCTGTATTATCTTGTAGTCCCTACTTTTATCATGTGTCACATCAAAATTTGACTTGCCATTGAATAACAATTCTTAAACATGACACAGGCTATCACTGTGTGTATATAAGGTATAGGGACGAAATCAATTGTGGAATGAAGACGTAGTTGAAGTGTATAGAGAAAGGGTGATTGCGTTTACATTAATATCAATTGAGTAAAGGATGGATTTGGATTGATGGATAAATGACAGTGTTTATTGTCTATAACTTTTTTTTTTAAATTACGTAATTGCACTTATATTAAAGAAAAATCACCACTCACCCTAGATGTAGTTTAAATCTGAAATCTCTAGAGGGCATAAGTTCAATCATACCACTAGTAATTAGGAATAAGTACACATGTTTAACTCATCGATTATATTATAATTATTAAATTTAAAAATGAACCTACATTTTGGAACGGGATATGAATGTTAAATCATGATATTTGCTTAATTACACTTCACTCATGTTTGTGGATTTCCTAATTCAAATATCAGCTACCATCAATTGAATGTAACTTAATTAGTATAACTCTTAGGGCATGTTTCGTTGCCCGAAAAGACAAGGAATAGACAAGCAATTCCTTATCCAAACTTATTTTTTGCTTTGGTTGGTTTTCAGGTTGAGGAATAGGATTTCCTTAGAATGGCTATTCCAGAAATGAAGAAATAGGTATCCTTATAATTTAGCCGGAGTAGCATTTCCGTTCCTTAGTTTTTGTTGGAAACAATGATCTGGAATAACAAATAATCAGGATCAGGTTTGAAGTAAACAAAACACCTAAGTACAAAAAGACCTAAGTAACTTTATCAGGACATATAACCAAAACATCCAAAGTCCAAGTAAAGTGATGACAACTATCTAAGCATGAAAGGAAAGAATCCGATTAAAGTTTGGAAAGGAAACAAACTTTAAATCGCCTAAATCTGCATCTGGAAGAACTGATTGTATTAGCATCCGGAAGTATACAGATCTGGTGATATTAAGTCTAAAGACATTTGGAAGACTTAAATATCTAAAGACAAAGGGAATAATTCAAAATATTACAGTCCCTCCATTCTTTTGGTCTATAAGTCAAAGATCCTTTCCCCACAAGAAAGACAAAAATGACAGCTTGCACTTTTTCAGAAAAAAGGACGTAGGACTGATATAGGAAAGAGAAAAGGTAACAACCTTTTCTACCTAGACCAATAAGAAAAGCACGTGGCACACACACTCCGGGCTACTGGCGTAAAAGTTGGTGAAACACTAAAATACAAGGAAAACGATTACTGACAACTTTTCAGCCTTAATCCCAAGGATTCAAATGGGTCAAAATCTCTGTCTAACGGATTGATCAACTGTTCTAGAAGTGCCACATATTACCTTATCAACAGTGAAGATCTGATTCAAGCTCAACAACCCACAATGGCTATATATGATATAAGCCTGTAAAAGGGAAGTTTCACAAGTTGAGAAGGCGCTGGTTGTTCAAAGAAAGCATTAACAAGAGAATTCGCTATTGCAATCAGAAAACACATTCCTGCAAGAATCAAACAATTCCAGACCAGTTTGTAAGGATTCCTAAGTGAGTTATAAACTTAAGGAACTCCAAAGCCAAAACATTTGAGAAAACCAAAGTGTAAAAGATCTCTTACTTGGGTGAGTAGTGAGATTGGGATATAGCTTAAAGTTGGTGCTTTGAGTAGGATCTCCCTGTAGGACTCAGCTTAGATTTGGGGTAGAAATCTAAGTGGTATATCCTACTAAAGACAAAAGGACTCAGCTAGGAGTTGGTGTTTTTAGTGGTATATCCTACATCCGGAAGCGGGTACCATCCGGAGATAAATTGTAAGGCTTGATTCTTGCCAGTTGGAAAGGAATTCACTAGTGAAAAAGCTCGAAGGAAGCAAACTCCGGAGACTGAAGTAGGCGGGGCCGAACCAGGAAAAAAATACTTGTGTTTGTTTTTCTTACTCTTTACTTTTGCATTATATTATATATTTGCATCATCCAGATTCATCATTCGGAATATAATCAAACACGCTACACTAAGACTTTTTAAAGTCTGTTAATTTTGCAAAAAAGGGTCATTCACCCCCTCTGACTTTATTTAGACCCTCACAGGGACCAACAAGTGGTATCAGAGCAAGTGCTCAAAACTATAGATCTAACAATCTCAAGCTAAAGGTTCAAATTTTGATCTAAGAATCAAAATGAGTTTCTAAAACTCACAACTCCTTCCCGAGGGTATGTCTATTACCCGTATTCCACTCTTCACCGGTGAACGCTACATATTCTAGAAGAACCGGATGAAGAACGTTATTCAAGCACAAAGCATGCAAGCATGGTTGGCCACTAAAAATGGCCCATATGAGCCTACTCAAGAAGTAGAGGGTATCACTACCCGAAAGCCCTCAAGTCTACAGGATGAGAATGACTTTAAAAAATTGCATGAAAACGCAAATGCTATTAATATGCTTCATTGTGCTATTAGTGCAGCACAACTTAACAAGATATTCAGATGTGAGACTGCATAAGAGATTTGGCATAAACTAAAATTGACCGATGAAGGAACCAACAAGGTCAGAGAAGCCAAACTTGATTTACTCCAGCAAAAGCTTGAGACCTTCAAAATGGAGCCAAAAGAGTCAATCAGTAGTATGAACACTAGATACACAAATCTAGTGAATGAAATGAAGAGGCTCAGAAAGAAAATCTCTAAAGTAGACATGGTAAAGAAGGTGCTCTGGAGTCTCACCAAGGAATGGGACAACAAAAAGACTGCCATTGAGGAAGCTTATGACTTAAACTTTTATAGTTATGGTGAACTCATTGGTAATCTCCTAACTCAAGAATTATCCTCAGACAGATACAGCCAACAGGAGAAAAAGCCTGAGGAAAGAAAGAAGGCTATTGCACTCAAGGCAGATTCAGCCGGATCAGCCTCCTCTAGATCAGATAAGATACCAAAGGAATCAAAGTACAATGAAGAGGATATGGCCATGCTAGCCAAGTATTTTGATAAATACCTAAAGAAGAAAGATAGGAGGAGATACAGAAGATACGACTCCAAGAGGTCAAAGAAAGGCACATCTAGAAGAGACAGGCCAAGAAAAGCTCCAGAAGAAAAGAAGGATCCGAAAAAAGAGGCTGCCTATTTTGAATGTGGAGAAAAAGGTCACTTTAGAACCAAATATCCCTAGCTAAAGAGTGAAAAGAAGTATAAGAAGAAAGCTATGGTGGCCATATAGAGCAAAAGTGAAGAAAGTAGCAGTTCATCTTTAATAGAAGAAGAGGAGACTACTCATTATGCTTTCATGGCACTAACTGATCCGAAAGTAGAGCAGTCCAGAAGAAGTTCATCCAAGAAAGATACTGAGCAAATTAGGGATTCAGAATCAGAGACAGTTAATACTGAGGTAAAATCTCACTCTAATTCTATTTCTAACCTTGATCTTGCTAGAGCCTTAAAGGTGGTAATCCACAGTATGAGAAAGAATACCATAGCCATAAAATCCCTATAATGACAAGTTTTGGAGCTAGCTGAAGATGCTGAAGCAATGTCATAAGACATCAAGCTAATGAGAACCATAAAGCATATGGATGTAGTGGAAGAGAATTTCTAAGAAGTCAAGTTCAGATCTTAAGTGCTAACTTGACAGGGCTAGATAAGAGCTCTCATTAGAAAGACCATAGAAAAGACCCCATATGAAATCTAGAAGGGAAGAAAACCCAAAATTAGGTATTTCAAAGCATTCGAATGTAAATGCTACATCTTTAATGATAGAGAGCAACTAGAAAAATTTGATCCTAAATTTGATAAAGCAATTTTCCTTGGTTACTCAATACATAGTAAGGCTTACAGAGTCTTCAATAAGTGAACCCAAACTGTGGTAGAGTCTATATACGTAGATTTTGATGAGACTAACACTAAGAGCTACACTCCGAAAGATTAAGTTTCGGAAGCTGAAAAATCTGGAGAAAAGAAGGAAGCTGGAATTCCTGACTCATTTCAAATCAAGAACTACAAAGAGGAAGATGAAGGAATATCTTTCGATCCAGAAGTACAATAAGTTAATCTCAACCCACAGGGGATCGACTTTAATAAAGGCCAAGAAGAAATGATTGAAGCTGAAATGGAGCAAATCCCAGTTCAACATGAAGGCCTATAAAGAGAGATCCGGACCGACAGAGATCATTCTATTAAAAATATTCTGGATGATGTTCAAAATCCAATTAGAACTAGATGTCAGCTCAACTGGATGATGAGCCATACTGCATTTGCCTCTCTCATAGAGCCAAAGAAATTTCAAGATGCTGAAGGCGATGAAAGCTGGATGATGGCGATGCAGGAAGAGCTAGATCAATTCACCAGGAATGATGTATGGGATCTTGTGCCCTCTCCTAAAGGAAAATCAAGCATTGGCACTAAATGGGTGTTCCAGAACAAGCTTGATAAATCCGGAGTAGTGGTGAGAAACAAGGCAAGACTAGTTACCCAAGGCTACAACCAGCAAGAAGGAATTGATTTTGAAGAAACTTTTGCTCTTGTAGCAAGGTTGGAATAAATCCAAATCTTATATGCTTTTGTATCATTCATGGGGTTCACATTACACCAAATGGATGTCAAAAGTGCATTTATAAATAGTGTCATTCAAGAAGAAGTCTATGTTAAGCAACCACCCAGATGTGAAGATCCAAAGCATCCGGATTATGTCTACAGGCTGAAGAAAGCTCTCTATGGATTAAAGCAAGCACCAAGAGCCTGGTATAAAATATTAACTTTATTCCTTATATCCAAGGGATACACTAGAGGCAAGGAAGATACCATACTCTTTATTAAGAAAAATAAGAATGATATTATTCTAGTCCAGATCTATGTAGACTGATGAAAAGATGTGCAAAGAATTCAGCTCTCAAATGCAGAGGGAATTTGAGATGTCCATAATGATAGAGCTCAACTTCTTTCTAGGTCTACAGATCAAGCAAAGTTCGGATAGGATTTTCATTAATCAATCAAAGTACCCCAAGGAGATCTTGAAGAAGTTCAAAATGGACAAAAGCAAGCCAATGTCCACTCCAATGGGATCAGACAAAATCTTATCTTGGGACTATGAAGGATGTTGATTAGAAGCTCTATAGAGGGATGATTAGCTTGCTCCTATACTTGACAGCTGGCAGACCTGATATACACTATGCAGTTTACTACTGTGCAAGGTATCAAGCCAATCCTAAGGATTCTCATCTCAAGGCAGTCAAAAGGATCCTTAGATACCTCATAGGAACCACTGAAGTTGGGTTATGGTATCCTAGTAATGGATATTTCACACTCCAAGGGTTCACTGATGCAGATTATGGTAGAGATACTCTTGAGAGAAAGAGTACATCTAGAGGCTGCCATTTCCTTGGAGATTGCTTGGTATCATGGTATAGCAAGAAGCAAACTTCAATTGCATTATCCATAACAGAAGCAGAGTATATGGCAGCTAGAAGTTGTGTTGCTTAACTCATATGGATCAAACAATAACTTGAAGATTATGGAGTGCAATCCGGATGCGTGGATATTATGTGTGACAACAAAAGTGCTATTAATGTGTCAAAGAATCTGGTGCTCTATAGTAGGATGAAGCATGTCAATATAAGGCATCACTTCATCCAGGATCATGTGATGAAGAAAGATTTTGCATTGGTATATATCCCAACCAATGAACAGAGAGCTGATATCGTTACTAAGCCTTTAAGTAAAGATCTATTTGGGAAGCTAAGAGAGTCAATTGGAATGTCAAATCCAATTTAGGAAGAATCCGGAAGACAGTTTTAAACTAAGTCGGATCTTAAGATGAAGACTCATTCCAGAAGACAAGGAGTATTAGGAGAAGATCCATTCCGGAGGAAAGTATGCTATGTCAGCCGACAAGAATGACATATGGTAGTAAAGCTCATAAAGGTAACTCTTACTTTTTGAATTTCAAAAGCCTATTAGTTGTTACACGTGTGGTAAATATAGCAGTTATTTCAAAAATAAACCATTCTCATTCTCCGATTAAACTGACCTTACCTCTCTCCTAAAAATCCGACTGACATGTCATCAATCCAGCCAAAACAGCCGGAGTCTAGATTACTAGAATACCCTTACCTTGAAAAATCTATAAATACCCCCCAAAATTCATCCTCCTTCTCACGCGAGCAACACACTCTTACTGTTACTGTGTAAAAATTCAAACCCAAAACCCTAGCTTCTAAAATCTCTCTCAAATGGTAGCCACAAGCACCTCAAACACCCTCAATAACTTACCTAGCAAAAATCTCTTTCAAGTATCTAACTTGAAGGATACCGATTTTGACCTAAATTTTAAAACCTCAGAACTCATCATTCCCAGTGATAACTTAGGTGATGATTACTTATTCAGAACCCCTCCTTTCTTCATCTTAATCAAAGATAAACTGCCCTACCTACCCAAAGCTGGTGAAATTTTTTTTCAAAAATCTCAGCGCTCATAACCATTTCAATGCCTTACGCACTGAAGTACAAGGGAAGGTCATAACTATTACACCAGAGTTCTTTGAGAAGAATATGAACATGAAGAACTCTAGTCTACTAATGAGAAAAGATGGCGATGAAACTGGAGTTGACTACGATTCAAAATTGTGGCTTCATAAGAATTATTTCGGAGATAAATTCTCCATATACTTCCCTAGAATGCCCAGATTCCTGCAGCACTCTCTAGCAAAACTCATCCTAATAAGGAAGGGGTCATTGACTATAGTTTCTTCCCTCTAACACTGCATATTGCAGCACTGGGTTGGAAGTATGGAAGTAAACTGGCTAGTCTTGATCATTCACTATCTCATGACACATGTGAACTCCCATGGCACTTTAATCACTAGAATTCTGCAAGCAGCAGAAGTAGATCTAACCAGATTTGAAGGCATCTATGGCAAGCCTATCCTTGAGAAGAATTTCATTAATCTTCTATGTGATGAGGAGTGGGACGAAGAAAAGGCCAAACAGAAAAGGGATGAAAAAAGAATTAAGTCCCGGAAGATGGTGGATCCGAAAGAACAAGCGCATGTTCCTAAGAAACTCAGAACTACCAAAGCCAAAGCTTAAAAACAAATAGAAGTGGTTCTGGAAGAGGTCGATGAGGACTCTCTGCCCCTCACTTAAATCCTAAAAGGGAGTTTAGAGAAGCCTAAGCCCAGGGGGAGATTGATTAAGGCCGCAGCTAAGAAGGGTCGAAACATGATTGATGAAATTGTTGCCAAAGTAGTTGAGGCTAGAAGGAGGAAAGCTAAGAGAAGCTTAGTTGAAATGGAAGACGAGGAAGATGATGAGGATATGGAGGATGAGGCTCCTCCTCAAAAGAAACTCAGAAGAAAGGGGCTAACTTATGATGAAGCAATTGTTGCCCAAGAAAAGAAGGCCAGTGAAGGGAGAAGACTAGCTGGAATAGTGCTGAATGAAGAAGCAAAGCAGTATAGGGAGAAAGCTGCTTTGGAAAAAGCAAAATCAAGCAAAAGGAAAAATGTGCCCGGAGCAACAGAGATTGTGGGGAGAGATGATGCACAATATGAGATCATTCAAGCTGTGATAAAGGACAACATTAAAATAAACCAGGAGAGAACTGAAGGACTCGGAGACTCATCTCAAGTACCTCCAATTCTTGTTGACCCACAAGATATGGATACACTATCAAAGTTTTCGGAAGCTGATAAATTCATCTTTGCTAATAAACTAGGAGCTCTTTCAGTAAATCTGCTTGGATCAGGCACTCCCATCATAAATCTTGAAAGTCCTGAAAAGGAACTAGAGAAGGGTGTTGAGGAAAATACCAACACGCTTGGTGGAGAAAAGATAAGTCATGTAAAGGTACTTATAGGGGTGGTTGAGGATAGTTCAACCATCCAGAGGCTAGGCTGGAAGAAGAGAAGCAGGATGTTGAAGTCGATCAAAATAAGACGCTACAAACCAATGAGGTAACCCCTGCTCTACTTTATCTTAATTCTGATGTTGATGAGCACAACTTGGCTATAGAATCTCCTAATGTAGCTAAGGACATAGTGCCAAACTCGGATGAATTGACTTTGAAGGAGGGAGAGAGTCTGAGTTCTAAAGGGCACACTTCTGAAGTTGACCCTATGGGCAAGGCTCATCCGGAGGAACGGATAGAAGAGGAGAAGGATAAAGAAGTAAGTGTTGATGAGCAGGAAGAGGAAGAACATAAGAAAGAAGACAGTGAGGAAGACACCTCATCCAGCTCCTCTGATGAGGAATTCCCTCCCAAGGTTCCAGCTATGAGGATGCCTGCGAATAACACTGTAAAATCTAAAGTTACAACTGCTCTTCAGTTATTGAAAGAGGATGCTAAGGAGGAAAGTGATGGGGGATATGTGAGATCAAATACGGTAGTACAAAAGAACTTGGGTGAGATCAAGGAGAGTTTGAAATGCCTCCCTAGAATTAAGCAACAAGTCATGAATTTTCCAACTCCCGGAGCTCTGGCAGCAGCTTCTCTATTCGAAGTCCAACCACTTTTGAATGAACTCAAAGAAAGCACCTCCATAGCAAATCGGATTGTCAGTCAAGCCAATACGTTGGCCTCTGATAATTGTACAACTGTTCTTAAAAGAATGTCCTCATCTATCGCTAATCTATCGACCAAAATAAAGGACTACATTGATTTTAAGTTTGGAAGCTTGATAAAATTCATGGAAGAAAGAGATCTAAAACCTACTCTCTCCAACTTAGAAACTGATCAACAAGTGACCCAGGACATGCTGGCTTACTTCATTGATAAAATCATCCCCAAACTCAAAGAAAAGATCCTTGATGATATGGGTGATGAGATGTAGGCCAGAAACTCCGGTATCGAATAATCAATAAATGACTGGAAGAAGTCCGTTTCCAAGGAACTATAGGATCAGATGGAGTCACTCCACAATATCTGGAAGGGGATCTCAGAGGATATAACATTACTCCAAACTGGAATCAATAACTTATCTATCTCCTGACTGTCTTCCCTCCGGGTGTTCCAGAAAGCCAGCTTATTCCCGTAATACACAATCTTGTCCAAGCAATAGGGGACTTCGGATTCATGAGCTAGAAAGGTATAACTACTCTTATCAAGGCTACGTTCCCCTATTTTGACCCCAAGGACCAAGGACCAAGAACACATCCTGCATATTCTTACTCAAGTCTCTCAATCTTATGATCAACTCCGGAGGTCTCTTCGCCCTTATTATTTGACTCCGGCCATAGATCATATCATTGATGAGTAGGCTAAAGGCAACAAAGACTACTCTATCTACTCCTCTGCTTGGCAGCAGTTTGGGACAAGCGAACCTACATAATTATTGATCCCTTTGATGGAACAAAAAGCAGGAGGAAGATCTAAGTCATCAAGGTGGAGGAAGTGGCAAGGGAAAAACGCTGCAAGTCAGGAAGAGTGGTCCTTCCAGAGAGATAGTTAAGCTAGCTAGATGATATTGTAATACTTATGTAATAGCTAGATTCACTTTATATGTATTTTTGTAATTTATAATTCTGAACTTCATGATGTTAACCATTGTTAACAGCAGAAGTATATATGAAGTGAAAATTCTTAACTATTAAAACAATCGCTTCTAAAGTACAATCTGTAATTGTACTAAAATAAACTTAGAAGCTAGAATCATAAAATTATGGGGGAGTTAGGATGCTAGAATTATAAGGGAGCATTGTAAATGACTAAGTATCAAGAATCATACTTAGATCATAAATCCCTCTCTTCTCAATGCTTAGTTGACTCAGGTTTTTGTTTCCATCAAATGGGAGATTGTTGGGAAACAATGATCTAGATAAAAATCTAAAAAAAAATTTGGATCAAGTTTGAAAGAAACAAAAACAATGTATGTAATAACCCCAAATCTAAATGGAAATATCCGGACAAAGATCAAGATTCAAGTCATCCATTGAAGAAATCAAATACCTAAGCACTAGAAAAAACCAATCGGACAAAGTATGGAAAGGAAACAAACTTCTGTCCTTCAAGACTAGCATCCGGAAGAGCGGAAGAAGATAGATCCGGGGGATATAGGTCTAAAAGACATCTGGAAGACCTATATTTCAAACACAAGGAAAGATACAAAATATATCTTTCCCCCCATCCTTTTTGGTCTATGAAGTCAAAGATCTTTTCCCCAAGACAAAGATAAAATGACAGCTTGCATATTTCAGAGAAAGGACAAAAGAACTAACACCAGACAGAGAAAAGTTAACTACCTTTTTCTCCTAGACCAATGAGGACGCGCGTGGAACTCACACCGAATAGCAAGCTGTATAAAAGTTAGTGCATCACAAAATAACAAGCATAACGTTCACTGACAACTTTATAGCCTCAATCCCAAGATTTCAAACGGGTCAAAATATAGTCTAACGGATTGATCAACGGATCTGGAAGCTCCACATCACGACCTGATCAATGGTGAAGATTGAATGAAAGCTCACCAACCACAAACAGCTACATTTATGATCAAAGCCTATAAAAGGAGCTCTTCACCAAATGAGAAGGTCAACTGGTTGATTTAAAAAAATCAAGTAACAAAGAATAATCATTCAATCAGTTGATATAATCCCTCTGAGAACCTTTAGATTTAAAATCTGTTTGTAAGGATTCCCAAGTGAAACTATAAACTTGAGGAACTCTAAAAACCAACCATTTGTTAAAAACCAAAGTGTAAGAATCTCCAACTTAGGTGAGTTAGGAGATTGGGATATAGCTTGAAGTACGTGCTTTGAGTGAGATCTCCCTGCAGGACTCAGCTTAGATTCGAGGTAGAAGGCTAAGTGGTATATCCTACTAAAGATAAGAGGACTCAGCTAGGAGTTGGTGCTTCTAGTGGTATATCCTACTTCCGGAAGGGGTTACCATCCGGAGACAAACCTGTAAGGCTTGATTCCTGCCAGTTGGAAAGGAATCCACTAGTGAATAAGCTCGGAGGAAGGAAACTCCGGGAACTAGACGTAGGCGGGGCCGAACTAGTATAAAATACTTGTATTTGATTTTCTTTCTCTTTTACTTTATTGCATATTATTGTCATAGTTGCATCATCCGGATCCATCCTCCGGATCATAATCAAACACGCTGCACCAAAACTTTTTTAAGTCTGTAAATTCCTCGAAAAAGGGCCATTCACCCCCCTCTGCCCTTATAATCTCACGGGGATCAACAATAATAGTAATAATAATAATAATAATAATGATAAAAGATATTTATTTAATAATAATAAGAATATATAATAATAATTAATATTATTAAATAATATTTATTGAAGTAATATTATTATTAATAATAATATTAAATAATATTTATTTAATAATAAATAATATTAATATTAATAATATTATTTATTATTAAAATTTTTCAAGTAATATTTATTTAATAATATATTAAATAATCATAAATATTATTATTTTAATAATACATATTATTACTATTAATATTATTTTTATAATTATTATTAATATAATATGAATATTAAATAATAATAATAATTAATAAATTATATTTTTATGTATTATAATTAATTAATTAAGATTATATATAATTATTGTTATTATAAAATAATTAAATAATTGATTTTCTTTAATTCAAAAAATAATAAATGAAATCAAGAGCAATCTCATTCTCTTTCTTGACCATACCAAACACATAAATCAATAAAAGGGAATTGTATTATTTTTCTTACTTTTCCCTTTCTTGATTCTTTTTCCCTTTCTCGATGTGAACAAAACGCCTCCTAAGTTGAACATTATGAAGTTCGTAATACAATAAAATGATTTTTGGTGAAGGATATGTTTGATATTATACAAATATTTTATCAAATGAGAAATGCCCAAATTTTTTATGATTATTATGTATATGTGAGTTGGTAGAATTGTATTTGTAAATTATATCCAAATTATATATATTAAGATCACAATTATCTTTAATTTTTCTTATGAAAATTTTATAATTCTCTATTTGGACTAAATTTTAAAAAATGGATGTATTGGTAAATGTTATAATATATGATGACTATTAGAAATGTTCAATACTAGATTATAATACGGAATGTTCAAAATTTAAAAAAAGTAGATAATTAATATAGCTTACATATAATTCATTTTAATGGAGGGCAATCATGTCTTTTAGACTCAAGAATTTGCCGCCTCATTTATATTCCACGTGAACAATCAATACAAGAATAAGTATTTTATGAAATACATATTCTGTTCTTTGCAATTCTATTCCAAACTATTCCTTAGGAATAGCAATTCTTTTTTTTTTATCAATAAGGAATAGCAATTCTATTACATTTTATTCTAATTGACAAACTAAATGTCACTTTAAAGTAGAAGCTGGAAATTTAAATTTAGTATTCTGTCTCTTTAAAATCTAAATCTTCAAGAAAAAAATTGAACTCAACTCCAACTCGAAGACCTAGGAAAAGTATCTATTCATGCAAGAGTTTTTTTAAGATCATTATAATGATAAATCGGTTAAGCTACTAGTGGCATATGTGATTATAAATTTGTATGTTCCTTGAAAATTGAAATCATATGTGATCTTTATTTTGGAGAAATGTACTAAAGAAACGAACAAAAGTTTGACTCCGTAAATATTTGTCCTAAATTTTCTTTTACCCCATAATGAAACACGTGTTTGGCCGGCAGAAAAATGACTGAAACGTTGTCGTTTGGGCTCGACGAACATTATAAAATGGCGATCCAAATTTCAGGGGCACAGAGGAAACCAACAATGCCATACTACGAGAGAGACGCCGACGCTGTCGATGATTTCGACGAGTACGATCCGACGCCGTACGGTGGCGGATACGACCTTGACTTGACCTACGGGCGCCCCCTTCCACCGTCCGACGAGACCTGCCACACCAACAGCTCTTCCACTGGTGAGATCGACTATGAGCGTCCCCACTTCAGCACTCACGCGGAGCCCTCAGCCTATTCCGATGACCATCTTCAGGTGGAGTACGGAAGCTATGCCCGTTACAAGATCCGACCACATCCTGCTCATGGATTCACGCCCGGTGGTACTGGCGGGGAAACATTTGTAGATGCTAATCCTGGGTCTGGATATGGCGGAAGGCCTCAGTATGAGAAGCCACACGGTGAGGATTTTGTCTCGGGTTATGGCCGGAGACCAGATTCGGAGTATGGATCTGGTGGATATAAACCGCCTAGCGAGGAATATGGATCGGGATATGGTCGGAGACAAGAGGCGGAACATGGATCTGGAGGTTATGGAGGACGGAAGCCTAGTTATGGAGAAGGAGGATACGGAGATAGGCCGAGTTATGGAGATGAATCGCCAAGGAAGACTGGTTATGGGAGAAAGGAAGATGACTATGAGAAGCCATCCTATAAAAAGCGTCATGATGATGATGATGATGATGATGAGGGCTCTCGCAGGAAGTATGGTTCTGGAGATGATGAAGGCTCTGGCCGCCGTAAGAAATATGTAAGCATTTCTCATCTTCAGCTTTTTGATTTGATGTTTCTTTTCTGTATTTCCGTATTTACTCTTCGTTTTCTATCATTTAAATGAAAATTTGCCATTGTGACTGTTTTTCCAGCGTTTGTGATTATGAATTAAGTGAGTGATGGATTGTGGATTGAAAATTGCTTGTGGATTAAGCGATTGATTTTTGAAAATTAGGAAAAGATTTGGAGCATTGTGTTAGATTTTGGGTTTGGGAAAGTAACTCCAAGTTGGCCCTTAGGCTACAATTCGAACTGGGATTTTTAGCCTTGTAATTTAGAGAACATAGATCGCACAAGTAGTAAGCAGTTGAAGTGTTTTTTTGAGTAATAAGGGGCATTTACCCAATTTTGTAGATTGTGGGGATTGAACCCACAACCCCACACTTGTTGTTTATAAAATAACAAGGTGGTGGCTACAAAGCAGTTGAAGCGTTTGATTTGGTAAAAAGACAAATATCATGATCTATTTTATGTAATGGATAACAGGATTCTAACTGCTACTGATCAAAAATTTCATGCTGTTATGTGGTGCTTGTTCTATAATTTATCCGTAAACTGCAGAACTTATGAGTTATGACTTGTGGAATTTGCATCTTTGTCTTGCTTCTGCTGTTCATTTCTTTATCTCAAGTTCAATGGGTTTTTTTTCTTTTATGACAAAGCTAGTAGTAAATTTCAGTTCAGAGGAAATCGGTCATGCCTGTAAGGTATTTTTAATTTCTCACTGCCATAACTATTGCAATGAGATTTAACCCTGACATTCCCTAATTACCTAAAACAAAATCTTGCTCTTTTCAATCCAATAATGGAATCTGAAAAATTAATTATATTACTTTTAAGTTGTTCGAGTATTTCATAGATAATCTTAATGACATGCTATTAGTTTGCTATGCTTTCATTCATCTTAGTTGGTGAAAACTAGTATCCCAGCTGCAACTATGTGAGTCTAAAAAGCAACCAACCGGACGGAAATGCCTGCTTCCTAATTTGCTAGTTGCTTATATTCAATTCTAGGAAAAGGACATATTAAAAAGTAGCATATTTACCCAAATGCATTCTGCATATTACTAAATTTGACCACCTATCCGTCTTATATCCCTAAAATTCTCTACTGATTTTGCAGTTATATTTTTTATTTTGTTCTTTTAATTTTCTATTTGTCACTTGTCATCTCAGACTATAACTAAAATAGCGAATGCTCTGCGTTCATTTTGTGTGGTGTGTTTGCCTATGTATATTTGTGGCAGGGGGATGATGATTCTGATGATGACGATGATGATAAGAAGAAGCATCGTCGCCGCAACAAGCACCACAACAAGAAGCACTCTGATGAAGAGTAAAGCTTTAGTTTGGCAACGGGATTCGTGCCATTATTTGCTACTAAATAAAGGATTCAGGCATATGTCTGAATATGATGAGCATGTCTCCTGCATATTGGTGCTATTGCATAGATGAACTCTGTTGTATGTTTTATTTATTTGTTACGAAATAAAAAATGCCGGACTTGTGGGTCTGGTGTGTTTATCCAATTTGGTCTTTGATGGTCAAATGTTTCTATGGAAAGGGTATCTTCATCTTTTTCTTCATTCGGCATTTGCAATAAGGATTATTGTTTGAGATGGCCTTTTATTCTTTTTTTCTTTTTCCAGAAGTGCATAAAAAGATAACTACAGAAATTTTACTTGTTATGTCCGCAAGTGAATCAATCATTTGGTACCAGCAAAATAGCATGTGCTTAATTTTAACTGTAATTCAATTAACGGCGAGCACATAATTCCTTGGTTTAACTTTTAAGAGAAAATTTGAAAATAAAAGAAGAAAATTCAGCATAAAAATGTTTAAGTTGCATGAAGGAGCTCTTAAGTAGAAAGAAGGAAATATATAATAAGTTGTAAACTCAAAGTAATTGTTAGAAAAATCCTGATCGTATGGTAATAATAGTTAAGGGTAAATCAGTTGTTTTGTAAAAGAAACAAATTAATAATCATAAAAAAAATTTCGGTGAACCTCATTTAATACCAGTATACTTGCGTAAATTTGTATGACAAGCCTATTGTAAGTTTTTGATAATTTAGCTCTCGATATTTAAACTTGCTAGCTAAATTTTCAAAATTATCTTATTAAGTGGCCTTCATCATCTTGAAGTAACAAGTGTTAAATATTTCTTTTTGTTAACATGAAATTAGATTTCAAAAATTGCAAATACATAGTAGATCTATTAACGTATATTACATTTACCCAATTTAGGTACTCTAGTCTAGTGCTAGGTTCGATTGGATCTCAAATATACATTCTTTACTTGAATAAAGAGAAACTATCAAGAATAGTCATACTTTGTAAACTATTTATAAATTTACCATCAAGTCAAACTTTTTATAAATACACATTCCCTTTAATTTTATTTACATACGTGTCATCCACTTGTTTCTCCCCTTTTTCTTTTGATTATTTTCTTATTTTTCATTTATCTCTCAAACCGTTTATTTTTTCGACATGCAGTTTTAGAGTTTTTTGTTCGTCTTATTTTTATCTTCAAAATGACATCCACTGTGATATTTTCGAATTTTTTGAACCAGTAGACATCTGATAGATGTCCAATAGACATGTGATAAATGTCTAGTATACATATTGTAGATATTAGTTTTTTATGATTTTTTTATAGAATCGTTATGTTAGTTTGTTCAAATTTTGAAATCAAACCAGCAACTAAATAATGATATATTAGTGGCGAAAAGCAAACAAATGACAAGAAGAGAAGAGAATCGAGAGACGATTTTCAGATCAAGAAAAGAATGCAAGACCAAATTAAATAGACAGAAAGTACAATATACAGATCATAAGAGAAAAAAGGCTAATAAAAAAAATAGATTCCACACATTTACCAGACTTCTACCAAATATCTATAAGACTTCTATAACATGTCTGCCAGACATCTACCACATGTCTATCAGTTGAAAAAGTTTGAAAAAGTCACAATGAATGTCATTTCGAAGATAAAAAAGAGACGAATAAAAAACTCTAGAGCGGCATGTCGAAAAGATGAACGGTTTGAAAGATAAATGCAAGAGAAAGTAAAGAAAATAAAAAAATCATGAACAGTTGCTTTTGAGAGGGGGAACGTGTATATGTAGTTATTTTTATCTTTTGGTCTAAATTATTTTATGAAGAGGGGTATTTTTTATAAGAGCTCCTTAAATAAATATGTATAAATCTTATAAATAATTATTCTAGTCAAGTTTAAAATATCAATAAGCTAAAACATAAATAAAATTATCATTTATTGGTATTAGGAATAATGCGTAATTATTTACTGCTCGACTCCCGTCACACTCTCGGAATAATTTAATTGGTAAATGGAGAATAAAATTATGCGAGAACAACAACAATTAGATATAAGGATTTAATGTGATTCGGCCAAACTGCATTCTTCAACGATTGACGATCACATAAATTTCCACTAAAATTAACTGAAGATTTATAAAATCACTCAAGTGTTTATATTTTTCCAATGACCCCAATACACTCAAAAATTCACATAGTAAACTAATATACACAATCTACTTAATTCTCCTGAACTCTCTTTAAACAATTTTTTTTTATCAATTGACAACTTACTATATCAATTATTTGATGATGAAACTCATACCACTCTGATTATATTTAGGTGAGAATGTATATTTGGTCAGTTGATTAAGTTAGAAGCCTTTAAACAAATGGAGGCTCTATGTAGTATTTTCAACTACATGGTTTTTCAACTTAATGGATACAATACGTTATCTTTTCATCATGCGACAACTCTTTAATGATTTGAGTCCCAAAATTTCAAATCACTTTTACAAATCTCCACTCTAATTTAAAATTTCACCGATCATTTTTTTTCGGTATTTTAAACACTGCAAAAATCCGTCTCGAACTTCACCTTAGAAAGAGCTCGTAGCTTCTCCACGATAGAAGCTATTCTTCCTTTACTTGCATATATCCCCGATGATTGCTTCCTCGATACATCAATTTTCTCCACCTTCTGCATCACTCCAAGTTCAACCAAACCTTCAATTAAACTGACAGCACATCCTCCACATGTTGCACCAACAGTTTGCATCACAGTGCTTTTGGTCAAATAATAGAGGCCTCAAATGTTTCTTCCTTTCATCACAATCGGTGCACCTTTACAGACTTTCAAAACTTCACCTCAAGTATAAAACCGATAACCTTGGGATTCAAGATGACTCAACGAAAAGATTCTTTTTAATTCTAGAACATGTCGAACTTCTAGTGTTCTAGTAATGCCATTGTACATCTTGATTTGACTGTACTAACACCAACTACTGAGAGTTCTTTGTCATTTCCAAGTACCACTTTTTCACTATCAACTTCTTGGTAAGTAGAAAAATCAATGTTTATTAGGAGACATATGGATAGTATAAGCCGAATCAAGAATCCATGCATCTTCATTGCTTTCTTCTGACACTGCTAGCACATAAACGAAATCTGTGGAATTTATCATTTTAGTGACAACATTTGACTCATCACAAGAATCATTAAGGTCACTATCCCTTTTATCTTTCCGCTTTGGACAATATTTTCTTATGTTCCCAGTTTCATTACATCCATAGCATCTAACCTTCTTGGATTTGGATTTTTATTTGCTTCCATATCCCTTTTCGCCAGATTTACCTCTCATGACCATGACCCTTTCCGGATCCTCATATTCATCACCATCAATTTTCTTCTTCAACTCTTTCGAATTCAAAGCTAGCTTGACACATGCCACCGTAATAGTGTCTCGACTAAAAATTATGATGTCGATGAAATTATCATACGAGGATGACAACTTACACAACAACATCATTGTCTGGTCTTATTTTCTAGATCCAAGACTATCTTATTAAATTCATCAAGATAATCTTTCACCGATGATCCTTCTTGCATACGGAGAGAATATAACCATTGTTTCAAGTACAAGCAGTTGATGAATGACTTGGTCATATAGAGTGACTCCAACTTCTTCCATGAAGCAGCAACGGTACTTTCTCCAGGGACTTCTCTTAGAACATTGTCAGAAAGACATAACAAGATCAAACTTCATGCTTTCTCGACAGTATCTTCAATTTCACCTTCGTCATATTTTTCTAACTAGACATCTTCTCCTTCAAGTGCTTTTGACACTCCTTGTTGAACCAATAACGCCTTCATTTTAATTCTCCATAAATTAAAATCATTCTTGCCATTGAACTTCTCCATTTCATATCGCATTGCTAATTATCGGCTTGCCATGTCGATATTCAATTAAATATTCCAAACTTCTCCAATAATAAATGAGCAAAAAATTGTGTCGTAAGAATAAATTGATATAAATATCAGTATCAACACCAGCTTTAACACCAATTTGTTAGGAATAACGTGCAATTATTTACCGCTCGACTCCCACCACTCTCTCGGAATAATTTAATTGGAAAATGGAGAACAAAATTATGCAAGAAAATATCAGAAACTGGACACAAGGATTTAACGTGGTTCGGCCAAACTGCCTACCTTCACGACTGGCGTTCAAAGAAATTTCCACTAAGAATAAATGGAGATTTACAAACCACTCAAGTGTTTAACTCTCTCGATGACGTCAATACACCGAGAGAGAAAATTCACATAGTAGACTTGTAGAAATTGTGACAAAGTCGAACATGGACAAAGTAAAAGGGGACTCAACTAAATTGGTGGCTTAATTAAATAGGAGACTACATTAATTAGGTGGCTAAATATGGTTGGAAGATGGCAAAATTTGTGTATAAATAGACCTATGATCTTTGCTAATTCTTCATCCCAAAATCAAATGTCTTTCTATTCTTAAGGCTTTGTAATTCTTTCTCTTCTCTATTTGTAATATTTCTTTAAGTGAAATATTAATTTGGTAGTGTCCGGGGACGTAGGCAAAATTGGTCGAACCTCGTTAAATTGTTGGTATTCTCTCTATTTTGTTTTGGTTTTTAGCAATAGTTTTGAATTTGCTAGTCGTTTCTGCAATAATTGGTACTATAGCATTGGTTTTAGGAGAAATTAGTATGCTCTGTGTGCCGTAGGTGTACTACGGTCGGTACATCAGAAAGTTTTTTCTACTTCTGATCCTATTGTCTAATTGGCATTTAGCAAATTTAAAATTATTGTTAAAATACTCTTTTGGTAAAATCTAGAATAATAATAGTATATTGTCTCGAGTAAACGGAAAAAATTCTGTCACCAAGCGACAAGAGCCTAAGGAAATTGGTGTGTAACTGAGATCGTTTGTGACTCGACCAATTACCTGGGAATTTTTTCTAGCACACTTAAGTAATATTATTATTTGTGATTTTACGGTTTGGCTGAAATGGAGAATCCATTTGCAACGAAGGCATCCACATCAAATACTTCAAGTATTTTTTAGAGAGTTATTGGAGTATATTCGAGAGTGATGGTGGAAATCTTTGATGGTAGCGGTCATTTCGGCATGTGGCAACATGAGGTTCAGGAAGCCTTATTTCAACTGGGTCTTGACATTGCACTTGAAGGAGAGAAACCAGATGAATTGGGAGAAGGAGATTGGAGTACCCTCAATCGGTTGGCTTGTGATATGATTTGGTCATGCTTATCTAGAGAGAAGAAGTATGCATTTTGCAAAGAGATTTTGGCTAACAGATTAATGAAGGCACTGAAGGAGACGTTCCTAAAGAAGAGCAATCAGAATAAGCTTTACATGACGAAAAGACTATTCTGATTTACATTCACTCCTGGTACTACAATGAACGATCACATCACTAGTTTTACTCAGTTGGTTGCTGATTTATTGAACCTGGATGTGACATTTGGAGATGAGGATCTTGCCTTGATGTTGTTGGGATCCCTTCTGGAGGAGTTTGAGTTTCTTAAAATGACTCTACTTCATGGGAAGGCTGTTGTAACTCTCAGTGAAGTCTGTGGAGCTTTGTATAGCTATGAATTAAGGAGGAAGGGTAAATTAGATAGCTCAAGAGGAGGGACTAAAGCCTTGATTATCAGAGGACGCCCGGGGAACCAGGCGAAAGGAAAGAAGGGACAATCAAAGGTAATGTCAAAGTTGATCAAAGATGAATGCGCCTTTTATAGAGAAAAAGGGCATTGGAAAAATGAGTGTCCTAAGTTGAATGAGAGAGGCCAATCTGACAAAGGAAAGACTGTTGCGGTGGCTGAGTATGATATAGAATCAAATTGTTCACTTGTTGTATCGAAATCTACCAGCTCTTCTAGTGTTTGGCTTCTTGATTCCAGATGCAGTTATCATATGTGTCCTAATCGAGAATGGTTTTATGATTTTGAAGAACTAAAAGATGGAGTAGTACATGCAGCAAATGATATCCCTATTACCACACATGGGATTGGTTCAATACGATTGAAAAATCAAGATGGATCAATCAGAACTTTGAAGAAAGTTCGCTATGTACCAGATTTATCAAAAAATCTCATTTCTGTGGGAGCCTTAAAAGAAGAAGGTTTCATCGTACAAGCAGAAGCTGGAGTTATGAGGATAATTTCTGGTGCACTGGTGGTGTTGGAGGGAGTTCAAAAGAGTAATAGGTTGTATCATTATCAGGGTAATACTATTATCGGAAATGCTAAATTGGCTTCTAATGACGAGGTGTTGGGAGTAGTCGGATTGTGGCAAATGTGCTTGGGACAAGTTGGTTTGGTGTATCAGCAAGATAAAGAAGGTGATATGGATAAACATCGATCAAATACTGGTTATGTGTTCACTTTGGCAGAAGGACCAGTGTGTTGCAAGTCTACTTTACAGTTACCAGACCCTCTGTTTACGATAGAAGCAGAGTATATGGCATGCACAGAGGCTGTAAAAGAAGCAATTTGGCTTCAAGGGTTGCTTGATGAGTTGGGGATTCTGCATAAGCACGTGAAGGTGCATTGTGATAGTTAGAGAGCTATTGTGTTGGCTAAGAATCAAGATCATCTTTCAAGGATGAAGCATATCGATGTTCATTACCACTTTATACGAGAGGTTCTCGAAGAAGGTGGAGTTGCAATTCGAACCACAGAGAATCTAACTGATATTTTGGTAAATGTTGTAAGCTTGGTCAAGCTCCAATGTTATTTGGACTTGATCAATGCTATTGAAAATTAAAGACTGCATTAGAAGACACTACACAAGATAAGAGATTGAAGATGTGGAATTTGTCAAGGTGGAGATTTGTAGAAATTGTGACAAAGTCCAACATGGACAAAGTAAAAGGTTGACTCAACTATATTGGTGGTTTAATTAAATAGGAGGCTACATTAATTAGGTGACTAATATGGTTGGAAGATGGCAAAATTTGTGTATAAATAGACCTATGATCTTTGCTAATTCTTCATCCCAAAATCAAATGTATTCCTATTCTTAAGGCTTTGTAATTCTTTCTCTTCTCTATTTGTAATATTTCTTTGAGTGAAATATTAATTTGGTAGTGTTCGGGGACGTAGGCAAAATTGGCCGAACCTCGTTAAATTGTTGGTGTTCTCTCTATTTTGTTTTGGTTTTTAGCAATAGTTTTGAATTTGCTAGTCGTTTCCGCAGCAAGACTAATATACATTCTCTACTTAATTGTCTCTAACTCTCCATAAACGATTTTCTCTCAACTGACAACTTACTATGTCAACTACCTGATGATGAAACTCATACCATTCTAATTGTATTTATAGGAGAGTTTATGTATATATGGTCAATTGATTAAGTGAGAAACTTTTAAGCAAATGGAGGTTTCATGTAGTATTTTCAACTACATGATTTTCCAACTTGATGGCTTTCCCAAAAATATAACACGTTTTCTTCCCACCATGAGACAACTCTTTAATGACTTGAGTCCCAAAATTTCAATTCACTTCTAAAGTTGGCCTAGACTCATGAATTTATATAAAACCAAGCACGATTCGTACGTTTTTAGGCTCTAGGCTCGAGCTGAAATCAAGCTTTATAAAAAAAATGAGTGTTTCAATTATGGCACATGAAAGTGGGTTCGAGCCCAACGGATATCCCGACTCGGTCTACTAAATAGTCAGGCTGGTGCATTTCTCTGAGAGCCATTAGTATTGTGATAACTCACAAATTTAACTCTTTTTCTAATGGTTTAATGTGCTATTTAGAATCGTTTGGTACTGATTTTTATGCATATGTTACAAACATTCAGGTCTTGGGCGTTGTTTGAGCTAACTTAGAAGTTTTGGCGTTAATGAAGCATTTTGGTAGCTGTTTGGAGCTGAGTTATAGCTTAACCTGGAGTCCAGGATATGCATTCCGAACTCAAAATGATTAGAGCTTGAATGTACAACGAGTTGCGCTAATTTGGAGTGTTTTCATTGACTTGACCTCTGTTGACCAGAACCGAGTTGACAGCCGTTGTTGGGTTGTTTCCTGATTCAAATCGAAGACTGTTTTGGAATATCAGTCTCACTCAATTTCCTCTTCAGTAAATTCCAAATTTACATGGGCTTTATTCTTGAATTATCTCATGCCTATTTTATCTCTTTGGATTGTTTAGGATTTTATCAGCTTTTATTTTAGTTATTGATTTCTTTTAGGGATATTTCTTTTAAGGATCTCTTTCCTTGTTTAGATAGAGTTTGTTTCTTGTTTAAATAGGCTGATTATTTTCCAGCAGAGCAGGACGACTTTGGGGCTGAATATTTTGGTTGGTTCAGTGCATATTTGGTGCTCAATTTTGAATGGAAAAATTAGCTTGTTTGTCTTGCATTATGAGTAACTAAGTTCTTCATTCTTTCCATTAAGGAGTTTACTTGAAGCTATTATCAACCGTGAGGCTCGCTCTCAACTTTGTCTTGAAATTCAGTTTTTGAATCCAAATCAGTAATATCTTTTATTGTTTCCCTTTTGATTTCATCAATCCGGCCACTTGTTGATTTTCGAAAGGTTAAGCATGTTGTTACTTCTATTGTGTTTGTGCTATCATGATATAATAGAAAACTGTAACAAACGGAATCTTATGAAAGTTCCGTGGTTAGATTCGAATTAATAAATCTCTTTGTGCTATCATAAAGTTTTGAATTAAAGTTGATTCTTGTGCTTAAAGCCTTTTTGGAATTAAACCTTGCTAGCTATCTACAAATGCATTCTAAAATTGAGAGTAATGAATTAGCTATCTAATATCATTCTCAAGTCTGAAAAGATCTTTAATTATGCTATTTCATGATTAAGCCAACTGACTGAAAATTCAAGAAGCCTATGTCTTATGCATGTGATCGATTGATTTTATGCTAAAAGTATCCTTAGTCGAAAGAGTCTCAAATCATATTTTTACTTCCTTTGAGTTTGCAAGTTTTATATTTTTACCAATCACTTCTCAACCCCCCATTTATTTATTTTATCGCATTCTCTTGGTTGTCATATTAATTTAAAGTTGATTTACTTGTTCCCTATGGTGACGATCCCACTTACCACTTCTGCAAATTTTGTTTGTTTTAGTGTAAACGGGTTTATTAGTATTTTTAGCGATTTCGACGCTCGTCAAATTTTGGCGCCGTTGTTGGAGAACTGAGTACTAATTTTCTTTTATTTCATGACCAGGACTGATCGAGGAAGTGAAAAATTCTTCGATCCTGAAATAGAAAAGACCGCTAGACACTTAAGAAAGATCATGGAGCGGAGTAAAGGGGCTGCAAATTCATCCAACAAAGAAGAACTGAAAGAAGAGCTGAATTTTGATCTTGACCAGCTATTTTCTGGCGAGGTGAACAGCCCCAAATCTGAACCTTCAGAGCAATTTAAAGAGGAGATCAGGATGGCAGATAACCGCACACTCCGCGAGCTTGCCATTCAAAGGCCGAATACACCCAATTTTTGCATCAATTTTCCTGAAGCTCTAATTGACTTCTAGCTCAAATCGGGTCTAATCCATCACTTGCCAAGGTTCCCTGGAATGGAAAAGGAGGATCCGAATAAGCACTTAAAGGCTTTTTACGGCGTTTGTGCTGGAATGAAGCCTCCGGGAGTTTCTCTAGATCAAATTTCACTATGTTGTTTTCCTTTTTCTTTAGAGGATGCTGCTAAAGAATGGTTATATACTGTCCCTGTAGGTACTATCACTTCGTGGCCTGCCCTTGAATCTGCGTTCTTGGAGAAATACTTTTCGGCTAATAGGGCAATCGCAATAAGGGTGGAAATCACATCTATTAGGCAAAAGGAGACTGAAACTCTTAATGAGTACTGGGAGAGATTTCAAAAGCTCGTGGAGGCATGCCCAAATCATGACATTTCAGAGAAAGGGCTAGTCGAGTACTTCTACTACGGATTGCTTCCTTTGGAAAGAAAATTCGTTGATGCAGCTTGCAATGGGACTCTAATTGACAAGACGCCTGCAGATGCTAAAAAACTCATCTCTTCAATGGCTGCAAGTTCACAACACTTCGGTAACCCACGCCATACTTTACCGAGAAAAGTCAATGAGGTAAACACTTTGTCCATTAAAACTAAGTTGGCTGAACTCACTTCTTTAGTTAAGTCTATGCAGGTAGGAAATTTGAATCGAGTAGCCGTATGTGAGATTTGCTCGGTTGTTGGTCACACAATGAAAAATTGGCCCACTTTCTGTGGTGATGAGCAAGTGCACGCCATTGGTGGATTCAACGGGCAGTAAAGGAGATATGACCCTCATTCCAACACTTATAATCCGGGGTGGCGAGATCACCCAAATTTTAGCTATGCACAAAGGAGCGAAGTTTCTCTATAAAATGCCCATCTGAGGCAGCAAAATCTTCAAACTTAGCCCAATAAACCAGCAATGTCACTCGAGGAGATGGTGACAACGATGGCAGCCAGTACACTCCAACACCAACAAAAGACGGATGCAAGCATTCGTAACTTGGAGAGCCAAATGAGCCAAATTGCCACTAGCTTGAGTAAGTTAGAAAATCAAGATAAGCTTCCCTCTCAAACTGAAGTTAATCTGAGGTAAAATGCTTGTGCTATAACTCTTCGTAATGGAAAAGAACTCGTCCATGAAAAATCTGAATATGTCACTGCTAACTTGGAGTCCAGGATAAGCAGAAGTAATGAACCTAATTTAAATTCGACTGGAAATTCAGAGAATGAGATAAGTATTGATGACAACAAGGAATTGGGAACAAAATTAACTGAACCTTTAGTTCGCCCACCCCCTTTTCCGAAAAGGTTATCAAAGACTAAAAAGGAAAAGGAGGATGGTGAACTAATGAAAATTTTCCGGAATTTGGAAATCAATATCCCATTCCTTGATGCCATTAAACAAGTCCCAAAGTATACTAAGTTCCTCAAAGAGTTGTGTTCTAATAAAAACAAGTTGAATGGAAATGAAAGAATACAAATTGGGGAGAATGTTCCGGCCATTCTTCAAAAGAGGATACCTAGAAAATGCAAGGACCAAGGTATGTTTTCTATCCCTTGTAAAATTGGTGAGGTAACTGTGAAAAATGCTATGTGTGACTTAGGTGCTTCTATATATGTTATGCCATTATCCATATATCGAGCTTTGCATGCTAACCCATTGAGTAAAACCGGCGTTGTGCTTTAATTGGCTGATTTGTCCTTAGTATATCCTGAGGGAGTGTTAGAAGATGTCCTTGTCCAAGTCAATCAATTAGTGTTTCCCGCTGATTTCTATGTGTTAGATATGGGTGATGACATTTCTTCTAATTCTCACAATTTGTTGTTAGGAAGGCCATTTCTAGTTACGGCTAGTACAAAAATTGATGTTCGCACAGGCATGCTTTCCATGGAATTCGATGATGAGATCATTAAATTTAATATGTATGATGCCATGAAATTTCTACGTGATACAGCCCCTCTTTGTGTTGTTGATGTTATAGATGATGTGGTGAAAAAATTGCCTTTGTATGATGATGAGTTGCAAGTAGTTTTGAGTTTAGGTTTTGATGAGTTAGGGGTTGATTCTAATTTTATATTAAATGAAAATATGAAAGAGATTATTCATGAGCTTAATGCCTTGAGGTCGTTTTATACAACAGCCCCTAACATGAAATTATTGCCTTCTAACTCCAAGCTTTTACCCTCTGTTGTACAGGCCCCGATTTTAGAACTTAAAGATCTGCCCGAGCACTTAAAATACGTCTATTTAGGAGAGGATATGACGCTGCCAGTGATAATTTCCAGCAAACTCGGTGTAGAAGAAGAGGGCAATTTGATTCAGGTATTGAAGGAGCACAAGGAAGCATCGGATGGACGATAGCTGACATTAAGGGATTAAGCCCATAGACGTGTATGCATCGTATCTTGTTGGAGGAAGGATCAAAGCCCAAATGAGATGCACAACGTCGCTTGAACCCGCCTATGATGGAGGTTGTCAAGAAAGAGGTCCAAAAGCTATTAGATGCTGATATGATTTATCCAATTTCGAATAGTGAGTGGGTAAGCCCGATCCAAGTAGTTCCCAAAAAAAGGGAGTTACAGTAGTGCGGAATGAATCCAATGAGTTAGTTCCCACCCAAATCCAAAATGGGTGGCGGGTTTGTATCGACTATCGCAAACTTAATGCATCAACTAGAAAGGACCATTTCCCTTTACCTTTTATCGATCAAATGCTTGAACGATTGGCGGGAAAAACTCACTTTTATTGCCTTGATGGTCATTCAGGTTTTTACTAAATTCCGGTTGCTCCTGAGGACCAAGAGAAGATGATGTTTACTTGCCCATTTGGAACGTTTGCATATCGACGCATGCCTTTCGGCTTATGCAATGCCCCTTCCACCTTTTAAAGGTGCATGGTAAGTATCTTCTCCGAATATGTAGAAAATTGCATCGAAGTGTTCATGGACGATTTTACGGTCTACAGAGAATCATTCAATGAATGCTTAGCTAATTTGACAAAAATCTTAAAAAGGTGTTTGGAGTCAAATCTGATTTTAAACTATGAAAAGTGTCATTTTATGGTTGATAAAGGTTTAATACTTGGGCATATTGTTTCTCGAAAGGGGATTGAAGTTGATAAATCTAAAATTGAAGTTATTAAGTCTTTGCCTTACCCCTCTACTGAGAGGGAAGTTCGTTCTTTTCTTGGCCATGCAGGTTTTTATAGGAGGTTCATTAAGGATTTTTCAAAAATCTCTCAACCGATGAGCCAACTATTGCAAAAAGATGTAGACTTTAACTTCAATGATAAATGTAAATCCGCCTTTGATGAGATCAAAGAGAGGCTGATTTCTGCGCCCATTATGCAGCCTCCAAATTGGGAAAAGCCTTTTGAAATCATGTGCGATGTAAGCAATTATGCAGTAGGGGCTGTTTTGGGTCAAAGGGTTGATGGGAACCCTCACGTCATATACTACGCCTCTAAAACACTTGACAATGCCCAACGCAACTATTCTACTACGGAGAAGGAGCTTTTAGCCATTGTTTTTGCTTTAAAAAAATTTCGATCATATTTATTGGGAACTAAAGTAATTGTTTTTTCTGATCATGCAGCTCTAAAATACTTGTTGAAGAAGAAGGAAGCCAAGCTGAGATTAATCCGATGGATTCTGCTCTTGCAAGAATTCAATTTGGAGATCAAAGACAAAAAGGGATCAGAAAATCTTGTGGCGGACCATTTAAGCAGGTTGGTAAATGGAGAAGAGGTGACACCAATTGAAGATGAGTTTCCTGATGAGCACTTGTTCTATATCAAGCAAGTAACCCCGTGGTACGCTGATATTGTGAATTTCTTTGTGACTGGTACCTTACCAAAGGAACTAACTCGAACTGAAAAAGATAAAATTAAAAAGGAATCAAAATATTATGTGTGGGATGAACCTTACTTGTGGAAACATTGTTCTGACCAAGTAATCAGGCGGTGTGTGCCTTTAGAGGAAACATCATCTATTTTACAATTTTGTCATTCTTTTGCTTGTGGCGGTCACTTTGGTCCTAAAAGGACAGCTCGGAAAGTACTTGAATGTGAATTGTATTGGCCTAATATTTTTAAGGATAGCTATATGTTTTGCTATGCTTGTGAAAGTTGTCAAAAAATGGGTAATCTGACTCGTAGGGATCTAATGCCTTTAAGGTCAATTTTAATTTGTGAAATTTTTGACGTATGGGGGATTGATTTTATGGGTCCATTTCCGAATTCTTTTGGCAATTCTTACATTCTTTTAGCTGTGGAGTATGTGTCGAAATGGGTGGAAGCGAAGGCCACTCGTACTAATGATTCTCGAGTTGTTGAAGATTTTGTGAAAACTAACATTTTTTCGAGGTTCGGGGTACCTCGAGTTCTAATCAGCGATAATGGGACACACTTTTGCAACAAAATCTTGGCCAGTCTCTTGAAAAAGTATGGGGTGGAGCACCGGACTTCTACAACCTATCACCCTCAAACAAACGGTCAAGCTGAGATTTCCAATCGGGAAATTAAATCTGTAATTGAGAAAACAGTAGGTCCCAATCTGAAGCAATGGAGTTTAAAGCTCGATGATGCTTTGTGGGCTTACCGTACCGCGTTTAAAACTCCAATTGGTATGTCTCCATTCCGTTTAGTTTATGGTAAGCCTTGTCACATTCCGGTTGAAATTGAGCATAAAGCTTATTGGGCCATTCGCCAGTTTAATTTTGGACTTGATGAGGCAGGTAAGGAACAAAAATTGGAATTACAAGAGTTAGAAGAGTTGAGGCTGGATGCTTATGAGATTTCTAAGTTGTATAAAGAGAAAACAAAAGCTTTTCATGATAAATTAATTTCTCGAAGACAATTTTCGATTGGACAAAAAGTTTTACTCTATAATTCGAAATTGAAATTGTTTCTCGGAAAGTTACGTAGTAGATGGATAGGACCTTTTGTTATTACTAACGTTTACTCTCATGGTGCAGTAGAAATTCAAAATCTAGAAATCGGTAAAATTTTTAAGGTCAATGGCTACCGTCTTAAACAGTCTATGAGGGATTTCAGGCAATTGGGACTGATGACTAGAATCTGGACGAACCAAGCTCCGAGCCGTAATGTGGCAGCGGCAATATCGGGCTAACGACAATAAAAAAAATGCGCTTCTGGGAGGCAGCCCAGTATTGAGCATGAACTCATGCTCATCTCTCTATCCTTTTAGCTTAGTTCCTAATTTTCTTTTTAATTTTCAGTTAATCTAGTTTTTAGTTTATTAGGGCATGAAGGTAATTCTCTATTCAGGTTGTCTTCAACCTTGGTTTTAATCTTAAATTTTGTTTTGTTTTTACAGGTGGAAAGTTTGTCTTTAATGGAGTATGGGATATTTTTTTTTTTTGAAAGCTTACGGGTTGTACTGAAATAGGTAATGGCAAGAGATGGATCCAAGATGTTGTGGTGGTTTAGACCCATAAGTAATTACCCATTCCCCTACAAATAATTACCCAGCTCAAGGCCCAACAACCACCTAACCCATCTACCCACATACCCAACAACGACTTAACCCATCTACCCAAATACCCAAATAACCCACCTACCCAAATACCCATATTCCCTTAATTACCATCTGGAACCCAAAAACAACAAAAAAAAGTTAAACTCCCAATTTCTCAGCCGTCACTCCCTCTCCCTCTCTAACAGCCACCGTCGCTCCCTCTCTCTCTCTCACACAACCACCGTCACTCCCTCTCTCTCTCTCTCACAACCACCGTCGTGCTGCCCCATGGCTCGCAAGAAAACCACTGCTCGCCGGCCTCCAATACCGCCACTACCACCTCCGCGGCAGAAACCCACTTCACCGGAAAAATCACAGCCGCTGCCCACCGCCACTCCGAACTCACACACGGCGAGTCCCTTACCACCGCCATCATCAGTGGCGCCGCGATCGCCAACAACCGCCATCCTAACCCCTAAGGACGCCATAATTCTAAAAATGGCCACCGTTACTCTTCCGGCCACTTCGGTCTCATCGCCGACGAATCCCCTCCTCCAGTCAACAAATTCTACTCCAGTAAGAAGGGGAACCTCAAAAGCAGCCATTCTAGCAGAATATCGCTGAAAAATGGGTCTTGCCACGAACAGCACTTCGACTGCTCCACCGGCACCAAAAACAACGGCCACTGGTTCCCCTCTGTCACACACCTCCGGCGAGTCACTTACAATAAATCCCGAAACCTCTGATTCTCCGGTAGATAAGGCAGCCACCACTACATCATCAGAGAGGGAACCAATTCTGACACCACACGCAGGTCCACCGGCGACCAGAACGCGCTCCCGTTCAGTCCCAGCTGAAGTCTTGCCAATAAAGAGTGTTTCTTCCAAACCAAAACGAGCAAAATCAAAAGGGAAAGCCATGAACAAGAAGGCAACAGCTTTTAGTACTAAGAGAAAGGCGAAACAAGTGGCCCCCGATTGCTCCAAAACTAAGAAAAGGGCCAGATTAGCGAATGGTAAGCCGAAAAAAATCCCAACCTCAGGTAAGATTCTCCAAATACCAAGATTCTAAATTTTTGCATTATGATACACTTGAGGTATTAGGAGTAGATGAGTCAGTTGAGAGATACATAGGCAATATTGGTTGGGAGTCATTTTTTAAAATGCATTTACCTTGTTATCAGGAGCTTATTGAGGAATTTTTTGGGAGTTATGTTTTCAATCTTGATAATGCTAAAGTTGAGGTTGATACTCCTGGAATGGTCAATTTTTCTGTTTGTGGCGAGAGTTTTGGATTAAGCATAACGGAATTTAATATTCATTTGGGGTTAATTACAGAATCTTCTGCTGAGTCTGAGAAATATAAGGATGGCATTTTGATTATCCTGAGGATTTTAGAGATGCTGAGTTTTTTAGGTTTTTGAGTGGCTTGGAGTTTGGTGTTTATAGTTCTAGCAAATCCACTGATGCACGATTCACTGACTATGCACTTAAGTATTTGCATCGGTTATTAGCTTTTGTGTTTTCTAGGCGAGTTACTAACTCCCCTATTGTTTCTAAGACTGAGCTGTTGTTTTTGTGGGGTATGTACCATGAGAAATATGTGAATTTAGGCTATTGGATTGCACTTCAGATGAAAACTGTAGCCGAGGGTACTCGTTCTGTTCTTCTAGGACACTTAGTGACTCAATTTGCGGTTAATCAGAATCTATTTGATCACGAGGGCACAGAGTTTGATGTTGTTTTTTCTATGCAACCCCTTGACTTGAATAGCTTAAGTAGGATGGGATTGGTCGAAAATACCCCGGATGGGCATTTTGTTTTTAAAGTTGCAGGTTCTGATGACTATCCTCCGGTCCAACATCTCCTTGTTGATAGACTAGATAGTCATACAACATCAAGAACGAATCGTCACACTCCTACAACAACAAAATGAGCGACAAGACCGAATGCTCACAGTATTGCAACAGCTTCTGCAGCTCCAACAACGGCCTCAATAGGCTGCCCCGAGCCTCCTCCACCGACAGGTTGCATCTTTCCTTAACTACTTTCATTTCTTTTGTTTGCGCAAAATTGAGGGCATTTTTGCCTATAAGTGTGGGGGAAGGATGTGTGATTTGTTGCCTTTATTGTCTTCAAGTGAAAGTAAAAAATTTTCAAATATTTTGAGCAGGTCACATGTTAGTTGCACTTTTTAACCTCTGTCTTGTTACAAATCGCATTGGTAAACACCACTTAAATTCAATGGGTACACTTAGAAAGTAGATAAGTCATTTTTGAACCATTTTTTCTTATGTTTGAGGGCCTTGAACTAGGATTTTTATGATGGTCGGGTTTGTTACCACTGCTTTTAGGGTCGAGACACATAACTCGTTGATGTTCACTTGAATCTCTTCCTTATTATGGTTTTATATCTGTCAAAGCGAAATGAAGAAAAAAGGGTTATTGAAAAAGAAAAAAAAAACAGGAAAAGAAAAAAATATGTCTGCAAAGAAAGAAAGAAAAAAAAAGAAGGTTATTCAAAGAAGATTCATTGTTCTATCATTATAATTTTGTTGAATTTCTTATGACCTCTCTACTCTACCCCGTTGCATCTTGGTAATATCCATGATCCGGTGAAGTTGAGGGATGGGCTCATCTTCACCTTAAGCAGTTTGCGTATGGAGCTCGGATCATAGGGAGAACCACCCTCGCAAGGGCCCTTAAAAGTTCCTACAACTAAGGTGTAACGGGTTGTCAATGTGTTTCATCCACCAAGTTTAGCTATCTTTGTTTTAAAAGCGTTTTAACCGACTTGATCCTCGTTAAAATACTCTTTCAACGTTTCTGAAGCTTATGAAAAAAAATGTACAATTATTAGTCGACTCTTTCTAAGTTTCTTATTGAATTTAAGTCATGTAGAAATGTGGTGAAAATGCAATATAGTGGTTATTCGGATTGCTTGATTAGCTGTGATGATGCTCATTTTTTATTTTTAATGTTTGCTTGAGGACAAGCAAAAGGCAAGTGTGGGGAATTTGATAACTCACAAATTTAACTCTTTTTCTAATGGTTTAATGTGCTATTTAGAATGGTTTGGTACTGATTTTTGTGCGTATGTTACAAACATTCAGGTCTAGGGCGTTGTTTGAGCTAACTTAGAAGTTTTGGCGTTAATGAAGCATTTTGGTAGCTGTTTGGAGCTGAGTTACAGCTTAACCTAGAGTCCAGGATATGCATTCCGAACTCAAAATGATTAGAGCTTGAATGTACAACGAGTTGCGCTAATTTGGAGTTTTTTGACTTGACCTCTGCTAACCAGAATCGAGTTGACAGCCGCTGTTGGGTTGTTTCCTGATTCAAATCGAAGACTGTTTTGGAATATCAGTATCACTCAATTTCCTCTTCAGTAAATTCCAGATTTACATGGGCTTTATTCCTGAATTATCTCATGCCTATTTTGTCTCTTTGGATTGTTTAGGATTTTATCAGCTTTTATTTTAGTTATTGATTTCTTTTAGGGATCTCTTTCCTTATTTAGATAGAGTTTGTTTCTAGTTTAAATAGGCTGATTATTTTCCAGCAGAGCAGGACGACTTTGGGGCTGAATATTTTGGCTGGTTCAGTGCATATTTGGTGCTTAATTTTGAATGGAAAAATCAGCTTGTTTGTCTTGCATTATGAGTAACTAAGTTCTTCATTCTTTCCATTAAGGAGTTTACTTGAAGCTATTATCAACCGTGAGGCTCGCTCTCAACTTTGTCTTGAAATTCAGTTTTTGAATCCAAATCGGTAATATCTTTTATTGTTTCCCTTTTGATTTCATCAATCCGGCCACTTGTTGATTTTCGAAAGGTTAAACATATTGTTACTTCTATTGTGTTTGTGCTATCATGATATAATAGAAAACTGTAACAAACGGAATCTTCTAAAAGTTCCGTGGTTAGATTCGAATTAATAAATCTCTTTGTGCTATCATAAAGTTTTGAATTAAAGTTGGTTCTTGTGCTTAAAGCCTTTTTGAAATTAAACCTTGCTAGCTATCTACAAGTGCATTTTAAAATTGAGAGTAATGAATTAGCTATTTAATATCATTCTAAAGTCTGAAAAGATCTTTAATTATTTTATTTCATGATTAAGCCAACTGACTGAAAATTTAAGAAGCCTAAGAAGCCTATGTCTTATGCCTGTGATCGATTGATTTTATTCTAAAAGTATCCTTAGTCGAAAGAGTCTCAAATCATATTTTTACTTCCTATAAGTTTGCAAGTTTTATATTTTTACCAATCACTTCTCAACCCTCCATTTATTTATTTTATCGCATTCTCTCGGTTGTCATATTAATTTAAAGTTGATTTACTTGTTCCCTGTAGAGACGATCTCACTTACACCACTTCTGCAAATTTTGTTTGTTTTAGTGTAAATGGGTTTATTATTATTTTTGGCGATTTCGACGCCGGTCATATTGCTCAAGAATAATCAATTATTCTAATAAGTTTGCTTAAGTTATTCCTATAAAAAAGCTTAATTAAACAATGTAACATTCAAATTACATTCCAAAAATTAAGCAGACAATGAATACTGTTGTATATTAGTTTCTGAGCCAGTTGCATAAAATGGGTGTGGCAAGCCAAAATTGCCAGTACATAATCATTGACTGTATAAGTCAATCTTCTAGCACCATGAAGCTCTATAAATAGCATTTAAAGAAACAAACTGGCAGAAAAAACTAGAGCAACTTTTTCCTTTCAAAATAAGTCTTGAGATGCCAGAGTTGCATAGCAGCCACTGATAGGCAAACCGCAATTGAAAGGAATCCTAGTGTTGTCATTTTTACATTTGTTGATCTATTGAATTGCTGCATTTCTTCCTCTCTGCACGTTATTAATTAACACCACCATCAGTTTATTACCCAATTATAGAAGACCAACAACTAAATAAATAGTAACAGGTTAGCATAACTAGTTAGCAAGATATTTTTAATATTCATGTCATATACCAATAGCGAGTAATGTTCATAACCAAATTAGATCATTGTTTTTCCAAGGCCGAATGCATACGCTGCCAACGTGGCTCTAACCGTCCTTGGCCACCTAGAACTTTCAAGTGTGGCATTTTACCCTTAAAGTTGGCAAAACTGTTGCCACGTGTCAGCTTCTGATTGGAGAGAAAAAAAAAAAGAAAAATGGCATCATTGAAAAGTCAAACCAACCAGAAGCTCATGCGGTATTGAGGGGGCAAACTGTAAAAGTTTTGCCAACTTTAGGGGGTAAAGTGTCACATTTGAAAGTTCGGGATGGCCAAAGACGGTTAGAGCCAAGTTCAGGAGGCAACGTATGTGTTTGGCCTTAATCTAAAGACTCTCGCAGAAAAAGCTTGTCAGTGGAATTGTTTTTATAGGATACGAGCTTTTAAAATTTTGGAAAAACAATGTCAAACTGACCGGTAAATAATGAATTCATACCTCTCGCGAAGATAAAAGATCTCATCATGAATATAAACCACAGTTTCATACAATTTCTTCAATTCGAGCTCCATGATCTATCACAATCACAACACAAATATAATGTCAAAATCATTACAAATATAACAATCAAGTTGATTGATATGATCTATTAAAAAAGAAAAGAAAAGAAAAACTGACTTCAATTTGGCCCTTTTTAGCAACATCAGACCAATCTTTAGCAGCAACACCAGTTCTCCAATCAAATTCAACAGGCAACATAACTGGATGAACTTGTTCAGTTATCCAAAAACATGTTGTATAGTCTCCACTTTCTGCTGCTGTAAATGCAAAATTACCAGACACCACATGATCCCCATAATGATATGTGCTTCCATATGGAGATGTCACCTAAATTGATCCAAATATTAGTTAACAACAACAACAACAACAACAACATTAGGCTCCCGCACAAGCAGGGCAAGCCCTGTGGGAACATTTAGTTTTTGACGAAGCTGTATTTTTAATTACGTACCTTAACGATGAGCTTGTAGGCCTCAGGGAGAGGAGAAGGATCATTGGGATTATGGATGCTGTACTTTCCCACAGTCATTGAATTCATCTTTATGTCCTCTGATATGCATTTTCGTTGGCCTGATTTTAATTCGAATCGCATTGCTTCTGCTACATTTATCAGTATCAATCCTAATGCTGTTCTTGTTATTAGCCTTATTATCGAGGTAAATTTCGCCATTTTCGGTTTTCAGATCCTGCTGGATTCAGAAAAAAGTGTTATTACTGTAACTCGGTGAAATGCATTTATTTTTAGTTAGGAGATGCGATTTCAACGTAATAAAAGTAGCAACCAATTTATTACTCCAGTGATTTATATATAACCCTTGTGCATTACAAAAATATACATTTTTGAGAAATAAAAAGATTTAATATTTGATTATATTGAAAATGAAAAAACTAGTAAGTGTTGCTTGAAGTATTATTTCATTATTTGTCTAACTCTCCTTAATTAGTATTTAGTAGTATTACAAAAAAAAAACTCTTCTTATTTAGTGATATTGGATCTGAGTAGCAATGAAGTACAGTAGCCCATCTTTTTTGCTGGAAAAATAACGAAAATCAATTAGAATTGAATATAAGTGATTAAAGAATTGACGTCAATTATGCAACAGACAATAAAATTGAATCCTAAACCACGCAACAAAATAAAATTGGAAAAAGTCGCCTAAAAAGGTTAGGTCTTGCATTCTTTTTCTCATGTGCCATGGCACTCAAGAATAGAAATGTACGGGCCAAACTTAAAAATAAAGATACGTTTTGGTTTTACTAATGAGTTCTGATAAATTTATTTTTGTAAAATGGGGTATGTGATTTCAAAAAATTGACAAAAGATGATTCTCAATATTAAACTGTGGTACGATAATGGGTAATCTTGTTTGTTTTATCCGAAATTTTGTGGATTTGTTAATAAAGATGCAATACACATTGGTGATAATTTTTTATTTTTTTAATATTATAAATATTTTTTAATTAAAATATGATGATAAACTTTAAAAAATTATAAAAAAATGAAAAATTTTCCGAAACTTACTCAAATCGTGACGTATAATTTTAAATAATGAGGTAAAATTATAAGAATGTTGAATTAATTAAAATAAATACTGAAACATTACTATTCTGAACAGAAAAACATTTTTATCTCTTTTTACAAATTTTTTGAAACCACAAACCCCATTTTGCAAAAAAAAATTCTCATACCCCTTTTACAAATAAGTGAAACCACGTAATACTTTTTTAAAGTTTTCCCAAATATATATTATTATATGCAATTATATTATTATTGCATGCAATTATATGAATTTACAACAAATGTTAATTTAATGTTGAATAAGGTGTAGCATCCACATGTACAACATTATACGAAAAAAACTCAAAATTTGTTTGAGTACTGACTTGTCACACCATCATTTTGATGATATATTTTGATAGATTAGAACGAGCATAACTTCTTTACTTCACTATTGGAGTTTACTGAGTTCATCAATACATATTAAATTTTAGGAGCATGGAATGCATAAACATCAAATTCCGATAAACTATTAATCAAATGCTTGATTTTCCATGAATCTATTTAGCAACTTAAAAATCTTCAACTTTAACACGTGTTATTTGTTTGTAGTTTTTGTTGGTGGACCTTGGAAGACTAGATACATTTGTCACCATCTCCATGGTAAAGAAAATTATTAATGAATGTTGATTTCCAGCATGAATTCGAGATTAAGTACTTATCAAGAGAATCAAATCTGAATTCAGCTTGGTTGAAGAAGAAGAAGAAGAAGTTTGGTAAAGAATTCTCAGCTCAACTGGTTCAGTTATGGCAAAATGCATACATGGATTAATTACAACAGCCTCAAAAAAAATTTGAAATATATTATGGCAACTTCTGCGTATTTGCATCATTATCAGTACAAGTCATCAATTGCCCCATTGGTCAATGGAAGTAACAACTGTAATACAAGCAAGTTAATCTGTCCCCTTGTCATATTCATGTTTTAAGGTGTACCGAATTGAGCTCCAATGTTTGAAGCTTGAGACTCTTCTCAAGCCCTACAATCTTCCACAAAACAAGGTTCACAAATCACTACAGCCTTCAAGTAAAAGAACAGGCAGCAATTCATAAACTAACAACGTAAATGTTCCAGTCACACATCACTCATAACTTATTCAACTAAACATCAAACTCCCAACATAAATTTTGGTGATTAAACGTCAATTGAATCACCAAAATAGGAAATGTCAAACTGACAACAACGAAAAATACTAAAGAAAAAAATGGCCATAATATGATCTCTTAAACAATTTTCAATACTTGATTGTCTAAAAGCACCTAGGATACTTGAGAGCTGAGCTTCAGCTTATCTTGATGAAAGAGCCTATATGTTAGCCAATGCTTGAAGCACATCAGCCTTCAAATCCTCAAAGTCTTCAACTCCAAAGCTAAATCGAACCAAGTTATCTTTGATCCCATAACTCTCCCTCTCTGCTCGGGTGAGATCCCTAGCAAAGTTCAGGAGTAGCAAAATGATCAACACTATGATAAAACCATTTGCAAAAAAAAACAGCATCTACAACTCCCGGGATAACGCATAAATTAGTTGACATTTTCAAATGAGATTGAACGTGCATAAAGTGTTTCCCCATTACCAATAGTCTAAACATATACAGATTTGAACCTAGCCTAGCAGTTCAGTATTGCTTTTGTATGCGGTTTAGTTCACGGAATCCCGTGAACCAAACAGAACCTTGAAGTATTTATTCTAATTAACTGGTTAAATATGACATCATTTATGCATTCGCATCAACAATAAGTAGAGAAATTATTCAGACACGTTATGAGGAAAGGGATTTCCTATTTAAATATGAGGATGAAAGTTTAGATTACTTAACATATAAATACTTGCTTCATAGAGAGACTACAGGGTAAAAAAATCACGAATCAAAAACAAATACTACAACCATATAAAAAATCAGCTTACCAGTAAGACATTATAGCTGGCTGATCCACTATGCTTTCACAACCACCAAAAGATGGGGCGATATATGGAATTTTCAACGAATCCACAAATTTTATAGTGGTCATCAAGTCTCCATCAACCTGTAGCATTATTTGATGAAAAATCCATTATAAAAAACTTCCTTTTTAGTTTTTACCGGGAAAAAAAGTAGTTTACATGCAGAACTGACCATCCACATATTGAAGTAGTCTACAATACTCACCTCGAAACTCACCACACCACCAAAGCCAGTCATTTGCTTCTTGGCAATGTGATGTTCAGGATGACTAGGCAAGCCTGGATAATAAACGTGCTTCACCTGTCAACATCATTTAAGAATTTTGACAAGTACATGATTTATCAGGTTATTCACTTCTTTCAAATACTTCCAACATCATTATCAAAAGCTTATTTGGTTGTTGCAGAAGGTCAGAAGTCCACATTACTACATGAATGGAAAATTTACTTCATAATCTACAGAGGTGTGCTTCAATGAGACGTCTAGATTTGAACTTTGAAGATGAAACTTTGAAGATGAACTATCTTCAAGATAAATAAATTTTTCAGAATGAAGGGAGTATATAAAGATTTTATCTTTCATTCAGTCTTGAGGAGAGACGGAGACACAAGCCATCTAAGACAGTGAGCCCAGAAAGAAGGAAGAGAGATTTGTTTCCCCAAAAACAAGAAACCCCCCCGTAGATTCCTGTAATCAAGACTTTGATAATTTAAATTGCAAAAATTATCTAGCGCCCTAATCTGGCTTTCCTCACATTGAGTGCTACAGCCTACAGCATTTTAGTAATATAAATTATTAAATCTCGAATACAGAAATCTACACTGGAATTTCCCCATTCCCCCTATCTATCTTTTTGGGAAAAGAAGTTGCTTTTCCTTCTTTCTCAGATCAAGGAAACCATGAATTTGTTCATGGCGAGTATGAGTTGACAATGGACACTGGCAATTGATGCTAATGGTTATTTTATCAAGAATACTTAAGAAACATGGGATTATTTAGCCGGACAAAAGTAATATGATATTCTTTACCAAATGGAAAAAGAAAACTAAAAAATAAATTTACAAACCTTAGGATGTGCCTCTAAAACTTTGGCCATCCTTAATGCTGTAGAGTTATGTTGCTGTACACGAAGATGCAACGTCTTCATGCCTCGGATGATCAGATAAGCCGCGTTCTGTAACATTTTTTTTGGCAATATAAGTATAGTTTTATACTAAAAATCATTCTAAGATCTAGTCTTAAAGTACAATCAATAAATCATTCTACAGGCTATGTAGCACATACAAGGGCACCAATAAATGTCACTTCTAGAAAATATAGGAAACGGAAATTGTGCAAAAATGTGTAAATAATGAAAACCTATGAAGCACGGAAACTCCAGTTACATGCCGTTTCGCGTTTCCGTTTCCGTATCCGTTTCCCTGTCTGTTTCCCCACAGTTTCCAAACCTATATCTTTTAGAAATGGCGTTTCCCGGTTTCCGTATTCTTTTCCGTTTCCGTGCTACATAGATGAAAACTAAAAGATATATTTAAAAATATATAATTTAAAAATATGCCTTGATATAACTTTGTTCTTACAGAAAACGAAAGAGTAACACATTAATGAAAAGAAACACGATTGAAGACTAAAAGAAATGATGAAAAAGTAGCAAATCATTGATTGAGAGAATTATTTGAAAAATAAATTTATGTTTAGAAGAGTGGTAGTAAAAAAATTAGAGGAAAATTTAACAGAATGGCTTCCTAAACATAAAGGTAACGAGTTTCCAGCTTTTATTATTTACAAAAACAGCCCGGAAATGTTTCATACCCGGTTTCCGTGAGTTTGAGTTTCCGAAACGGAAACGAGGAAATGTTACACTAAAACTAGGCTTCAAGTCCAAATACCAATAAATCATGTAATTAAAAGCCTTACACCTCAACATGTTAATACAATGTGAGAGGAAGAAAAGATAAACTAGAGTCCGAAGCAAATATGTGATGCAGATCCTAATAAAAAATAGATATAAGTAACTCACCGGGTTAAGAGCACCGCCCAAAACATGATGCAAATTACGAATTTCTGAAACTAACTTTGTGGAACCACTAATGCAACCTGCAAGGACCTGGAATAGATATATGCATTTATGCTTTGCTCTATGTGAAGATGGTATCATATAACTCATGGGTAAACCAAAAAGCTTAAACTCACATCATTGTGGCCACCAAGAAACTTTGTTGCAGAGTGCAGAACAAGATCAGCACCAAGAGCAAGTGCCTTCTGATTGAGAGGCGTAGCAAAGGTACCATCAATGCAAACTATAGTTCCTTTTCTATGGCAGAGCTCTGAAACCAACTTTATGTCAACACATCTAAGGAATGGATTGGTCGGAGACTCGGTAAAAAAGAGAGAGACCTGAGTGCAAGTAGGTTGAGTCAACTCATGAGAAAGCATCTCAGAGAAATACTTACAAGTAACTTCCAAATCCATATCAAACTACTATTGATCACCTACTGCTACTCACTTTGTTATTCTCAAGAGCTGATTCAAGACCTTCCATATCTGCAGGGTCAATCACGGTGGCCTGCGAAATCAATGATAATCCAGCCCATTAACAGAAATTTCAATCAAAATCCATGATTCTAAGTATTTAGATAAGACAGATCCATAACAATATCAGAATTTTAGGAAAACAAGGCAATAAAATTTTTTTGGGAACATACAGATTAGTAAGCATAGCTTATGTAAATCAGTGGCTTCAGAATCCAACAATAAAATATTAAACAGAGCTTCTATGTTTTACATCTAACAAACAAGCATACCAAAATTCTTCCATAAAAAGGCATATTAAAAATAAACATGTTAAAAAGACAGCTAGGGAGCGAAAGTCATCAATATGTCAAAAGAATGAGAAACACAGCCGCGGATGATTGTGTTAACTGATCAAACTATTCAGACCTTACACCACCACTTATACCCAAGGCATATAATATAAAAAACCTAGATATTCTTCAGATTTAAATTGTAGAAAAAATAATATTAAAACAAAGGCAACTATTTTGCAACCTTAAGACATAATACCTTGATCCCCATTTTAGGAAGAACAGTTTCAATGAATATCCTAGTCTTCCTGTAACAATCAGTGGTTGTCACAATATGTCCGCCAGCTGGAACCAATGCCATCAACATGACAGTACTCGCACACATCCCAGAAGACATAATCAAAGTTGATTCTGCCCCCTCTAGAGCACTGGTTTTAAATCAATAAAAGGCAGTTGTGTTATTAACCATTAGATAGCAAGAAAAGAGATCATCACTGTCCATCCTAGAGAAGAGACAAACCTTATTTTCTCTTCCAAGACCACGGTGGTAGGATTTCCATACCGGCCATATTCAAAACTTGCACGGCGTTTCTCCTGCAATCAAGGTACGTTAGAAACAATACATGGATATTTCAATTACCAATTTGAATACACAAATAAATAAATAAATAAATAAATGAAGAGGCATGTCAAAAAAACGTTTTGTTAATCAAATTAGGAAGCACACAATATATCAATACATTTTATAATCTCTTACTACATCAAATACAAAGGAAGCAAAGGGACGTTAAACATATAAAATTGCGGCTAACCTTAAAATCAATGAGTTCAGCAGTTTTCTTGAAGAAGTAGGCAGATGTATTAACCACTGGAGTCGTAATTGCATCTGTAACAATACCGCGACCTAACCTCTCGCCTAGATTAACCAGATACAGAATAACACTTCAATTAATCATCAATCAAACTCCTATAATAAATAATTAAGCGAGAGAAAATATTGAAGAGAAAAAAAATAATTAGATAATCCATTATTATATAAGCCACGAAGAGAAAGAGGATATATACCAGCATGAATAGTGATGCTCCCATCGGAGCTCAAAAACGACGAGTATTTCAAACCACTACTCAAATCCTCAAACTGTGCGCATCCATTATTATTATTAACCTCCTCAACCCTCGCTTCATCATTGCCGGCAATAAATTTGGCCGGCTCAGCAGCGGGAATGGCGGCGGCGGCCGCCGCCGCCGAAGGAACACCGGCGGCGGAATTGTTAGACCACGAAGCCGCAACGATTTGCGCGACGCCAATGTTGCTACAGTTGCGGCGAGCCTTGGTGCTGAGCTGGCGAACGAAATTTGGGGGGAACTTCAAGATGAGAGAGGAAATACCTCCGCCAAGAAATGAGGCGGCCGTTCCATTACGAACCGAATTGACTCGAGCGGAGTACCGGCCGAGACTCGGCTGGTCGGATCCAGAGGGATCGGAACGGCACTCAAAGGAAGGAGATGCGGTGGCGGGAAACAACTTGACGGAGGTATAGGAAGACACGGCCATATTGCGAATCGGTGTCTCGCTATCTGGAAAATGGAAAGTGGGTGTTCAATCAGGCTCTAATATACCGAGTACTCTAGTGGTCAAATGAGGTTTATTATAAGCGCGTTGGCAATACCCTTTTTTTCGTTATTTGGCTCTACCAGATAATTTTTCGTCCGTCGACCTACACCAGTTCGCGGGCTGGCGGGTCAGGGTCGGAGCGGGTTAAATACAAATTTGTACTCTAAGATATTTTAGACTTTAAGGTTTGTAAGTTGTAAATTTTAATTATTTATTAAATTTTAATAGTTAAGATTTAATTTTAGTGGTCTATAAAATTTATAGAGTAATAAAATTTTAATAATTAAAATATAATAAGTGATTTGATTTGATTTGATTAAAATGTTCAACTATATAAAGTCTAAACTTTAAAAATTCAAATCAATATTAAGGTTAAAAGTCTATATAAATTTTGCATCTTCGGATACAGTAGTACTTAAAATAAAATTTGATAGTAAATGATATCAACTTAATATTTTATTATTATAATAATCAAAATTACTTTTGACAATTAAAATTTATCTTTATAACCATTACTCTTTTAATCGTATCATTGTATTCTAATTTTTTTAATAAACTAGAAGCCCGTTCATCTTCCTCATCAACGTATGTATAAAATTTGATTTTTCTTCTTCAACTAGGTGATACTTTTCCAAAAACAAACTTTAAAATAGATTTGCAACGGGCTCTCAAAGAAGCCTCTAAAGAGTGGGTTTAGAAACTTAAAATTTAAAGGTATTGATTCATTTAATTTCATTTTATATTTATCGTAATATTAAAGATTGTTTTCTAAATTTAAAAATTGTTGTTTAAAAAGCTCTGATACACTAACAAGTTATTATATTTCAAACTAGTATAGTATGTATCATGTTATAGTTGTTTGATCTCTTAATTTTAATTTTGAGTTCTCCTAGTCAATGTTTTAAAAATTGGGCTAGGCGCACCTAGGCTAATTTTTTCATAACACCGCCGTGATTTTAGATAGTCAGGCGGTCATAAGCGGTTGTCCGATTGAGGTGGGTCTAAGCGGGTCTAAACGGGATTTTTATTTTAAAAATCGACCTAGGAAACGCCTAGACGGAATCTTTCATAACACTATTTTAAAATATGATTTAAATTATATTTTTTTATATTTTATATTATTATAATTTATTTTTTAATTGAATTTATATTTTTATATATTTTTATATATTTAAAAAATAAAAAATATAAATCCATATAAATTCTACCTAAACGTTTTAAAGTCTCGACCGTTCAACTAACACTTAACTTAACTGTTTTTAAAACATTGCTCTGCAAGTTGTAAAATAAATTCTATTCACAGTTAACTTTTCTTTGTACTTTAATAAAGTGTGTTTTGTTTTTAAAGTTCTATATTTTATTAGTATTTTGTTAGTTATATTATACTTTTTAAATTATTCTATCTACCAAAAAAAATTATATTTTTTAAAATATAATATAAATGTATGTAATGCTTTATTATTTATATTAAAATTGTTCTTTTACCTATGTTAACATGGTATAGCTTCATCTTCTAATGGTATCATATCCAAACCAAGCTTTACGTTGGTGAAGCTCTTTGCAATAGTGAAGCTCTTTGCAATAGAAGGAATAAATATAACCTATAAAAGTCAAATGTATATTCTAAAAAGCGTTAGGCGTTAGTCGGGTGGTCGGAACTTTAAAATATCTGCATCGAGACTTAGGCGAAATCTAGACAGAATCTAGGCGGAATCGTAATTTTTATTTTTAAAGATTTGTTATATATATAAAAATATAAATTCAATTAAAAAGAAAATTATAATAATAATATAAAATGTCAAAAAAATATAATTTAGACCATGTTTTAAAAACTATTAAGTGATATAGAGCATATTGTTTCTTTCTTTGAGATTCAAAATGACAATTTTATTGTGAGAACACTTGAATGTAATATAGTTTACCAATTAAACTACTTTTTGTTGGTAAACTATGATTATTATAAATAATGGTATCATAAAAAATATAAATTAGGCGTCGCTTAAGCGAAAAAATCAGATTAAGCGGTGCCAATGTGGCAATAAATCGGCCGAGTGCCTAATAGCGCATAAGGAATGAAAAGTTAGACAGCAAACCCCGAAATAATGCATAGAAGACGATTTTTTTAAAACATTGTTAACAATAGTGTGTTTTTCAAGGATATAACTTTTCCATAAGACAAACACCAATAAACATAAAAAAATAAATTAAGGTAGGATTTGGTGATCTTAATTATTCTTGAATATTATCTCAATTACAATGACTAATTTGATACGGTACATCCATAAAAAAATTGATACGGTACAAATAAAATAATTAACAATTTAATTAACTAGGGAAAAAGCATAGCAATTGTGAAGCTCATGTGCTATAGGATTAATGAATGAATTGAAATAAATAAAGAAAAAATAGTTGAAATATATCATTTGCCGTATGTTACTTTAAATTTTTAAAGTTTCTAATTTACTCTATGAATTCAGCTAAAGTGTATCAGTTTGTCCCATTATTACTACGTATCAGCTTTCAATTAGAGAAAAAAATAAGAAAAATGACATCTTTGAAAAGTCAAACCAATCAGAAGCTGACACATAGCATTGAGAGGGCAAATTGGTGTACTTTTTCCAAGTTCAGGAGCAAATTGGTTCACTTTTGTTAAGTTAAGGGAAAAGTTAAAACTTTTAAAATTCCATGGTAGCATCTGACTTTTCATACCAAGCTCAGGAACAAATAATGTATTAAGCCGGAAAAATATCATATGATATTAAAATTAATGTCTTAAACTTCAATAATTTTCAGCTTGCTGTCACTTTAAACTTTGTAAAAATGATCAATTTTCTGCTTAATTTTGTCAAAAATGTCCTATCATATCCTTCAACTTGGAATAAATGAATTAAGATCCGATGAAGTTGAAAATGGACAACAAAGTGAAGTTTGGCAATCTTTACAATAAATTAAAAAATTAATGATCCAGATCCTTTTTAAACTTTTTGAATAAAAAAAATATTATTTTACTATTTATGAAACAGCTTTATCTTACTGTTTAGAGTTGAATTGCAAAGAATTATAACCCGGAGTAAATCGAATCATATATTGTCTTACATAATACATACAAATCAAAAGTTATAATGTGAGCAATAAAAAAAATTAGTGCAATTTTATCGGTGCAAATTAAAACTTTTGCATGTTCACTGCGACAGTAATAGAAATTTAGTCTCAAATATGTGGTGCTGCATTTGAATAAAATTAGTGTGAAATTTTGGGGTGAATAATTTAAAAAATAAACCAAAATTGTAAGCTCTCTTAAAGTATCGAAAAGCTAAATAAAAAAATTAATAAGGTATAATTTAATTGGCAACGTAGGTTGAGTAAGTTAGAGGAGAATAATATTTAAATTCTATTAAATACACTTATTGAAAGGAGTGAAAAATCTTAACTGTGAATAAATTTTAAATAAAATTATTATAACAAGATACTTCTAAATATTTAAAAAAAATAAATAAGAAAGAAAAAGATGTTGATTTAGTTACTAAAAAAAGGAAAGGCCAACAATTTTCAATTTCAATAATGGGCTAGTTCTTCGATTACACGAAAAGCCAATATTAACTCCACTGGCGCTACACATTAAACAAACAACACAATTTGACTATGAGAAAGACAGCCACCCAATTATGTTTCTTCTTTCTATGTTCAGTATGAATATTTGGTCGCATAAGTATTTTTTAACTGATTGATTGTATTAAAAAAGTATGCATGTCACCATTTAAATGACAAGGACAATTTGTTTGGAGAAACGTAACATGCACTTATAATCCTATATCCGAAGATTCATTTTCATATACGGATATCAAATTTAATTTATTATAAGATGGTTTTGTATAGAAATTTATAGCTAGCAAAAATGCAGTACATACTCACTTTGCTATAGCTCAGTTGATAATGCGTATCGAGTTTGAGAATATATAAATGTGTTTAAATTCATTTAAATACCGTTTTTATAAAAAAATAGTAGAGAATTTAACTATCTTATAAAAAATTATTCCATTGAAGATACCCGTGATTCATAAAAAGAAAAATTGAACAAACAAATGAATATTAGGAGGTATTAAAGTAAAACAATGGCATTTCGTGTATTTCCATTATGATATAAGCATATGGTAATATAAGTGAGTAGCAATTCTATTACATTATTGAAATTTAAAATAAAAACAAAAATACACCTCGATTGCGAACCTACTTTCACTGTTACTATTTGCTTTCATAATTAAAGCTATGACATAGTATCAGCAAACAATTAGATTATGCATCATCTAGTTAGACTCCATTATCCATATATGATAATTTGGAGAGATGCACATCTTTAAATGTACAACTTGAGAGATATTCGAAGTTGGAGATTCTTTTGAAAGGATAATTAAGAACCACAGGTGGAGATTTAAAGGCCTTATACCAATTGTTGGCTTGCACCTAAAAACTAGATTTGTTCAGGAACCCACCCAGCCCGGTTTTAGTCTACTCAAATAGATTAGGCTTGTACACTCACTTTTTTACAAAACTCGAACTGCGCCTGAATTTGCTAAAGCCCGAAGTAAACAAAAGTTTTATCACAAATAAGCTATCAACCAACTCCAATAAACTTAAAATCAAGATGTTTCAAAACAACTTAATTCAAAACATATTGATCCACATAAAACATATCAAAACCTCATTTGTTTCTCAATAAATAAATATTTTGATTCAACACAATTTTCAAAATTTGAAAGTTCGAACTTATGAAATAAAATTACTCATATTCAAAACCTTATCTATCACATGAAAAATCTCACGATTCAACCAAATAGGCAAAGAAGAGCAAACACATAAATTGATAATATCAAAAAAATCAAAGAAATTTTATGGTTCATATAGCTCATTCCGACAATACACTATCTTTAGTTATTAAAACCTTGTCGGACTCAAAAGTTACCTTCACTCCATTTTCGCTTAAAAGGCTCGCTAAAACCAATTTGGTTCAAATATTGGGAACATATAGCACCTCATTATGTGCTAAAGATGTGAGTTTGACGAGAACCTTTATTCTCCACTTCCAATTTGGGTGTATATGACCAGGGGGCATTTTTATTTATTCTAACAAACGTGCCTCGTTACTCCATAGTCAATAATGCATTCCTTCACATCAATAACCATGTTTACTTGTGAAATGATTACAAAAATAATATCATCTACTTAACTATAAGCTGAGTAGGATTGTCACATTTCACAACTCTTTTCCTCCATTTAGGAGCATGGTGGTCACATGTATAAAATTTCCCATTTTTATATTATTGAAGGTTTTATTACTTTTGAGCATATAACCATAGAGAAATTTGTACCTTTTTCCTTAGCGAGGATTGGTTTCCACGATATTTGCATTTGAGACTATCTCATTCCCTTTGATCATTTTGTTCTTTTTCCAATCAACGTCTTCTAGCCCAATGACAAACTTTTGCTCACCAGCACCCTCATAATTGTATTTGAAAATCAAAGATTCCCAAATCTCATTAGCTTCAACTTTCGAAAAATAGCACCAATTTCAATTTTTGTTATATCACGAAACGACATATCATATTGGAGTAGCTAGTGGAGGAACGACCACTCTCACAGTCTTAAAGAATTGAGTCTCATAAGAGAAGCATAATTTTCCACTACGGAATATCCTTTAAGATTGTTGGAAAATTTGCTCTTTAAACTTAGCTCCGGAGTTGCTTCCGAATAGAGGCAACGCTTTTCTGAAAACTGTTGCAGAAGCTCAAAAACTAGATCAGAGGCAACACTTCCGGAGGCAAAACTGTTCCGGATGAAAACTGATCTAGATGCTAACTAATCCGGAGGCAAACTTGGTGGAGAGGCAACGCTTTTAAAACAACTATTGCAGTAGCTCAGAAACTGGAACAAGGCAACGCTTCTCTGATAAGAATGTTACGATAGATCCGAAGGCACCCCATAGATCTAGAGGCACGACTTATGCAACGCTTCATGTGAATAAAATTTGTTGCAGTAGATCCGGAGTCATCTGATAGATCCGGAGACACAACTTAGGCAACGTTTTACTCAGAAGAGGCAGCATTTTCTGCTAAAATTGATAATGATCTTCAGAAGCTGTGTCCTACTCGACACAGATGAGTTGAGTCGAGTAGGAGACTCTGTCCGTAAAGGATACTTCGTAGTTCCTCACAGGATTAAACAACTCCTTCAAGCTCGATTTGAGCTTGGGTACATGATTCAGAAATGCTTTACATATCCAGAAAAGAGGGGAAAGAAGAGAGTATGAAAAATTGTTGTCTCTATATCTTTCAAAGAAAAACCCGCTCACCTTTTTATAGGTAAACAAAAGAGTTTATGACCATAAAAGTTTTGCTGTTACAAAATTTAATAAAATAGCCGTTGGTGTTTATTATTAAAACACTTAATCAAAACCATAACCGATAGGAGTTGCAAAGAGTTATACAAAATATATCCGTTAGGAAATTAATCACACTTATAATTCTCTTTTATGAAGGAATTAAATTGTAACGGCCACAATTAAAACTTTTGACCAAATATATATTTCTCAATAAATATATGACAAAATATATTTCTTTTGAAAGTAAAATAAAAATACTCATTTTACCAACAGGCCCGAGCCCAATCCAGATCCAAAGTTGTAAAGTATGGGTTGAGCTAGACTTGGGTTGATGTTTTTAGTAGACATGTTCATCAGGCCGACCGAACCAGACTTCCTAATAAAAGTATTAACCTAGGCCCGATCCAACTCATACTTTTAATTTTCGAGCTCGGGCCGGGCTTGAATCAGGCTTATGGAGCCATCTCAAGCCCAGTCCACTGGCCATTTATTAAGTTTTAAATTTTTTATTATTAAAAGTTTAACAGAAATAAAAACATACAAGTTTTATCATATTCTGAAATTTAATTAAAAATTACAAAGATGCTAAATCCTTAAACTGGAAATAACAGACAGCTGAGGATCAGACATAAAATTGAAATATATATGAATGTCCATTAGCCTTTTTTTCGCAAGGAACCCACTGTGAAATGCACTATATTGTATGTACATAAGAGTAAGCCCCAACATACTAAATAAATTCTTTAATTATTAATCGGCCTGGCTCGGGCATTTATACAAAAATCAAGCATAGACCATCATGCTTCGGAGTTTAGCGGGTTCGGGCTCGGGCCGGGCTTAATTAAAAAATGAGTGTCCAAGCCTTGCCCATGGAAGCGTAGGTCTAGTTTTTAGTAAAAAGTCTGATGAAGCCCGGCACAAGCCCATAGTTAAATGTTGAGCTTAACTAGTGGTGACTCTTGGTATAAGTAACTAATGTGTTGCTTTCATTTTGTGCCTTGCTAAAAACCCTACAAATTTTTTTTTTTAAAATTTGCCTTATATGGGCTTACAATAATAACAAAGGAGAACTTTATCCCACCCCGCCCTAGTCTGGACTCGAACCTACAAATTTCTCCTACTAGCTTTGCTCTTGAAAGTTTTGTTTAGCTGTTGATTTTTTTTTGGTGCTATTTGTGGATGTTTTCCTGGGAAATGTTGAAGGCAGTTGGATATTTTCATTGATCTCCTATAAATATAGAGGTTTGAGAGAGATTTGTTGGGTGTGATATGATGAACTTTTGTGTATCTTTGTTGTAGATCTCATGTTTGTTCTTTATTTGGTCATTTTTTAAAAAAAATCGCCCAATTGCGCTTTCATTAAATAGAAAGAAAAATCTCCACCCACTCCGATGTTCGAACCTGAGACCTTTAAAGACCACAAGTTTGGTCTTAACCATTATGCTAAGAATTCACCGCTTTATTTGGTCATCCCTTGTTCTAGTTTATTTGTATTATGCATAGGTTGAGTTTACAAGTGCTAGTGGAAAATTGGACAGAATTTGTTGTTACAGTTCCTGTTAGTTTGTTAATTGATTTGCAGATACTTATGAGGAATTAGGCCACTGTAACTGATTGTATTATTTCATGACTTATAAATTTTGTTTTTCTCCTCCCCTTTCTCTATTTTCACTATTTCCCATCCATCTTTGATTGCCACAAATTATTCTTGCAACGGATTGTGAAAGATCCCAATCTTACTGGTATAGGTGGTATTAATCATTTAACTAATTTAACGCCGCGTCTGATTTGATTTTTTCCGCCTAGGGTGTCTAGACTTCTTTTTTAAAACAACAATTTTTATAATATTAATGTAGCTAAATTTGTTAACCCACATGAGTTGGCTTAGTTGGTTAAACTATTTTATATCAAGATGTTCTTACCATAGTTAAACTATTTTGGCCATACTGTTACTCTAGCTCGATGTGTATACCAACCTATGGGATGCACGCTTGTCAGTATCAGAGTTTCAGCACTTTTCAAGAAAAAGAACACTCCTTAAATCGATGTGTTTGATTACGCTTCTTTATGCTGTTTGAAAGCTTGAAATCGTTTTTTGTGGTGAATTGTTAGCTATGCACAAGTAAAGGGGAATGCATAAGTTAACAATATAGTTATTTCATTTTAACATCATAAAAAATAAACACTGAGATTGAGAATCAAATATCGCCAAATAACATATATGATCCATGATAAATTATAATATTATTGTTTACGAATCAGACAAGGGTGTTTGTCCATTTGTTCTTGACCAACTGAATGGATTTTGGCATAAATAATAGATTAGGCCCATCCAAATTGAAGAGTGAACATAAATTAATCTGTCTCCTCTTTTCATCTCCATTTACCATTTCTTTGGGAGCCTAATTCAAATTATTTCACTATAAATTTAAGAGAACATAATCTTCATATGCATCAAATTTAAATGAGGTTATGAATTTTGAATATGCATTTTGGTGACTAAAATGAATCCATCTCTAATATCAGAATAAAAAAAGTATTCTTTAGAATTTGCGAATGGCAAAGATTCTTTCGTGAAATACCATTAAGTTTCATTCCTTAAGAATTGAATAATTTTCCCAAAACATATTTTCTCATTCAAAAATCCTTCTTCTTCACTAATATAGCCGCATTTTGTTTGCTTTTTCTTGCCATTGTTTTGTTCAATTTTTTTGTCTGATTATCTTCATCGTTAATTCTTTTTTTTTAAAATTTTTTTTGACTCATTGTTAATTCTATGATCATTGTCTTTTGTATTTTTTCATTCCCACTAGAGTATAGCTAGTTCAACTCAAATTTCACTTATTCCTACACAAAACAAATATAATACATGTAAAAGCAATATAAAACTTAATTAAACGAAGTCAAAAACCCAATACAAAAACACATGCACTAAAGGTTTATTTTGAGTTCTTCGTAAATGAGATATATATAAAGAAAATTCAATAAAAACAATAAAATGTCAGTTTTGTCACTTTTGTGTCTAGTACCGCTAAGGTGTCAGTTTCAGTACCAATTTATTCGTTCGGCGGGTCAGATAGAGCTTAGTCGGGCTTTCAATTGAAAATATTAATTCAAGTTTAGTTTAAATTCATGATTTAGAATTTCAGGATAGGGTCGGACTTATCAAACATTTCCATGTCCGATCTATGGCTCATAAATAATTTTTTTCTTTTAATACTTTATAAACTAAATTAAAAAAATTATAATATATATATTAAATTTAAAAATTTAGTAGATTAAAATATAAAAACCTATAAATACCTATTAAATATAACATAAAATTAAAAGCTATATTTTTAATTCGTCGGTTGGACTTGAGTACTTATATAAAATTCAAGCCCGACCCATAAAATTTCAGCCTTTTAAGGACTCGAGCATAACTTTATAATAAAATAAGTGTCCAAATCTGACTCATTTGAACGGACTCAAGCCGAGCCCCGATAAATAATCCAACCCATAAAAAGATCTAAGTGTCACTAAAGTTCTTTTCTTCAACGAAATTGAGTTAAACATAAATAAATTAAATAAAATTCAGTGTAATTTATAACTACAGCTAACTGAAAATAATTTGAATTAACAATAAATTAGAAAAAACATGGGCTCCGTTCACAATGTATCACCAAGGTTTGACTAGTGCGCTAATGTAGGACTTGTTGCAACTGATTTTTTTAATACAGTAATTTGCATGATTTTGTGGTTTTTTTTAATTCTGATTTATTTTTTTCATCCGGTTCACCATAAATGTAAATTTGATCTGAGTCGTGTACCTGGTTATTGTGGGTGAGTCTTCTAATAAGAATTTTTTGCATTCACTAGGATTCGAACTCAAAACCTTAGTTAAATGATACCAAATCACTTATCACTTAAACCAAATAGTTTATTTAGTATTTAATATATTTGATTTTGATTTGTTTCTTTGTTCAATCGAATAATTTTGGCACTCTAGCGATTATAGCGAATTTGTGTTTCACGTGTTTAATATCTTAATCTAGTGAATTGAGTCTGAAACTGTGATTCTAAAAGTTATAAGTTTGAGTTCATATTTGAATATAGTAAAATTTTTATTATTATTATTGTAAGTACAATAAGCCATAGTAAGAATATATATGTTCCTATATTCTTGTTATTCTGTTAAAATCCCATTAATTATTTTAATGTGAGACAAATTTTAACCTTAATTAAATACCAGTGTTGGTCTCCTTAAAATATATTATGTAGGTCAAAGTAAATTTTAGCTAAGCATCAGGGATACAAGGGATATATGTCGTGCCAAAAACACCTATTTTTTTGTGTAACATGTATTTATTTACTTTTTTACTATTGCTTAGAGTGCTAAATAAGTCAAGCTTCTAATGAGCAACTTTATAGCAAGTATATAAAATCCTAGCACCAATAAAGTTTATGAAGTCCACTGAAAGAGCTTGTCCACCAAGTTAAGGGGACAATAACACATGTCAATCATCCAAACATTCTTTAACCCCCAAGGTCGGACACGTGGCAGCCGATCAAATGACACTATCCCCTATATAAGGATTAAGGGCACGTATCCTCGAGTAGTAGCTACCCCTTTTAGCTACGTCTACATCACCCCCCCACGCCACACTAACTTGAGCGTCGGAGAGGCCACGTCGGAGACCTTGCCCTCTAACGAGCTGTTGTCTGTGCAGGTATCTTTACCTAGGAAGAGCCGTCCCGAGTCCCACGACATCAAACTGGTGCGGTGAACGTGGATCGAACACAATGACTCGATTTATTCAGTTTGAAGAACCTGCATCTTTCTCTTTTAAAGTTCCCATAGTCGGTAGTTGCAATGGTAGATTCAGCACGGAAAAAGCCCGCCCTGAAGCCAACTTCGACCAAGGTCGATACGAAAAAGGCCCAAGGGTCGACAAGTGAGGTCGCGACACCCCCAAAGCCGGTTGATGCATCGGGTAACGAAATCGAGAACATCGTAATAGGGCTCGAGTTTGATGCTCAGATAGAAGCAATGGTGGCAAAGCCCGACACCTCAGACGATCTTAAAATACTGGCGACCATGACAAAGCAAGTCATGTACAAGATGAGCCATATGGAGCATTCGGTGAACACCTTAAATGCGCAATGCATGGCCATAGAGGGTAAGGCCGTCAACCTGGAAAGGAGAGCAGCGATATCGGCCTAATCCAGGTCCACCTCGAAAGGGTTTTAGAACCGCAAGAGGCATCTGACATATGAGCGAAGCCAGGAAGATGGTGCTCTTTCAACCCCCACGATATCGGATCTTCAACTCGAGCCGAGTATGTGAGAGTCAGCATCCCATCGGTCAGGTAGAGGGCCAGTAAAATCGAGACTCGGACCGCAACCTGGAGCGACTGCAGTAACGAAGGACTATACCAACTTCACTCGCCCTCATGAGCGTGAGTCTGGCCAGAAAAAAGAAAAGGCAAGGAAAAAGCCTCGGTACGGCTCCCCAAATACATATGTTAACTCATCAATGAAGGAACCTCGACGGTCGATGGCCAAGTCTGATCAAACCATAGCCTCCAAACAGGCGATTGAAGAAATTGAGAAAATTTTAGCCCTAAAATGGGCAGGCGATGTGATGAAAAATGTGAAGGCGCTCCTCACGGACATGGGAATGGAGCTAGCCATCCCCGAGATTGAGGATGCAGAATCACCGTTCCCCGATATTTTATGGGCTGAATTCCATGAAAGTTTCAAATGGCTGAAGTTACGGGACTACAACAGTACTGGCGACCTAACCCTTCATATCAAGAATTTCAGGTAGAAAATGGCAACCACTAGGGCGACTGATGTGATGCTATGTAAGATCTTTCCAACGACCCTCAAGGGGCCTGCCACTTCCTAGTTTGAGAATCAAAAGCCAAGATCAATCACGAGCTTCAAGGCAATAATAAAAGACTTCCTCCTGTACTTTGTAACATCGATCCCGCCTTATAAGACTATTCAAGATTTACAATTGATGAGGTAGGGTCGAAACGAAACACTGGGAGATTTTGTGGAGCGATTCCAAAGGGCGACCGTTGAGGTAAAGGGGTCTAGCATCGACGTCGCCACTGATATACTGGCAAGTAATTGTAGAAACGCCGACCTTAAAAAGGATTTGCTCATAACAAGACCGAAGAGCTTGGCATTGATGATGCAGAAGGCGCGGGAGTGGGTAACTTACGAGGCCCCTTAGAAAGGGATACCGGTGCATGAGCACATAGGCCGATAGTTGAGTCCGCCCCGGTCTAATAAGTTACCCCCGAGGCCCCCCAGGTATGAATACAAACATCGCGATCTCCCTAAGGACCTAATTCCTTTGAGAGTAGATCGAAAGGAAGTGTTATATTGGATAGAGAAGAATCGGCAGTACATCGAATACCTACCAAAGATAAAGTGGCCGGTAAAGCCAGGCACCTATTATGACTTCCATAAATCAGAGGGCCACGACACCGAGGATTGTCGGCATTTGGCCATCAAACACAATAAGAGGACAACCAAGGGGAAACTATATCACTTCTTAGCAGGACTGCGACCGCATCGACAATAAGAGGAGTGGGCAGAGAGGCATCATGCTGCTCCCACTGAGGGAGCAGCCAATTCTGCCCCAGCTTGGCGAGGAGTTATTAACATCATTTGCAGTGGATTGACGTCGAAGAAATGTAAAGCGTCACCGATCAATAACACTGGTCGAGATAGAGGGGTGTGTTACTCCTTCGCCCATGTACCCAAACTTGCCCCACATCAGGATGCACTAGTAGTGGAAATAGAGATCAAGGGGTTCCTTGTTAAAAGAGTACTGATAGACACCGGCAGTTCGGTCAATCTGATGACCCGCTCCACATATGATGCCCTCGGATTGGACCCAAACAAGCTTAGAGTTGGTCAGGACCCAATCTTAGGCCTAGACGGCCATACAGTCGAGGTCATAGGATTGGCCACTCTATAAATCACCATGGGAGATGATTTGATCAAGTGGAAATCACAGGCCGAGTTTCTGATTGTGGGCATGCCCTTGGCATACAACATTATTCTAAAAAGACCGATCCTAGTTGAGTTCGAGGCAGTGGTAAACTTATGCTACCTTATGATGCAAATTCTGACCACTCACGGAATGGAAACCATTAGAGGCAACCAGAATATGGTGTGACAGACATACCTAGCTTCAATACGGGCCAAGCTGACACACCGGGCTGAAGAAAATCTACCAGATAAGACTGAACCCCATGGTAAACTAGAAACATTACTCCTAAGCCAGAATAGGAAAGTATTTATCTCGGAGGACTTGAACCCTCAAGTAAAGGCCAGCTTGGTCAAGGTTCTCAGGAGGAAAGAAAACTCATTCACGTGGTTAGAATTCGACGTCACAGGGGTCGATCCTAGAGTCATGGAACACAAGCTAAATGTCGACCCGAAAGGTAACCTAATCAAACAAAAGTGCAGGAACCACAGTCTGGAAAAGCAGCACGCCATCAAGGAAGAGGTGGCAAAACTGTTGAAGGCAGGTCATATTAAGGAGGTTCGGTACCCCGATTGGATGGCAAATGTAGTATTGGTTAAAAAGCCTAGTGGGGCATATTGAATGTGTGTAGACTTCACTGATCTCAACAAAGCCTATCCAAAAGACAGTTACCCACTACCTAACATTGACTCCCTAGTAGACATAATTGCAGGTTATGAGTCTTATAGTAGACATAATTGCAGGTTATGAGTCTTACTCCACCGGGGACATGAAGGCGGGGTACAATTAGATACCCATGGCCAAGGACGACGTGAAAAAGACTTCGTTCATAACCCATGAAGGAACGTATTGTTACAAAATCATGCCATTTGGATTAAAAAATGTGGGTGCAACCTACCAGCGCATGGTAAATAAAATATTTAAAGGCAAGATCAGCGATATAGTGGATTTATACGTCGATGACATGATCATAAAAATAAGACAGCAGATGCACACCGATCCACCTTGAAGAAGTGTTGCACATCTTGAACCAGTATAAGTTAAAGCTGAACCCAAAAAAGTGCACTTTTGGTATAATGGCAGGGAAGTTTCTTGGATTCCTAATCTCCCACCGAGGGATAGAGGCAAATATCGACAAGATTAAGGCAATAATGGAATTACTGCCTCCCAAGACTATGAATGACGTACAGAGGTTGAATGGCAAGATCAACGCCTTGGGTCGATTCATATCATGCTCAGCCAGGAGATGTATGCCTTTTTATAAAACCCAGAAAGGGGCAAAGAATTTCTTATGGAACGATGAGTACGCCAAGGCATTCGGTGATTTAAAATAGTTCCTCTCCTTGCCACCACTACTAAGCTGACCCACCCTAGGATAGTTTCTATTTCTCTACATCAGCACCTCTAAAGAGGCGCTTGGAATGGCCTTAGTTAGGGAGGAGAAGGTAGAGTAGTACTCCATGTATTATTGCAGTAAGGTCCTCAGGGATGCTGAGCTAAGATACCATCGTCTCGAAAAAGCTACCTATGTTGTCATCATTGCGTCTCAAAGGATGAGGCACTACTTCCAATCTCAAACGATTGTGGTCCGAACTGACCTGGGTCTGAAAAAAGTTCTCCAAAGACCAGAGACATCGGGCATATTAGCAGAATAGGCATTTAATTTGTTAGAGTTTGACGTCAGGTTTAAGCCAAGGAAAGTGATAAAGGCTAAAGCGTTAGCAGATTCTATACAAGAGGCCCCATCGCCCGAGTCTACCACGTTGTTGGAAGAGACGTAGAAGGTTTTTATTAACGAAAGTTCGACACAGGGGAAGGGAGGGATTGGAGTGCATATGCGAGGCCCAAATGGTATAGTCATTAATTAGGCAGTAGACTCTCCTTTACCGCAACAAATAATGCGGCTGAGTATGAGGCATTCATCCTCGCCCTACAGTTGATTGAAGTAATACAGCCGGACCGACCTCACGTCTACAGTGAATTAAAGCTCATTGTCAATCAACTAGGGGGAGGATTTGCAACAAAATATGCGATGATGTAACACTACCTTATCCTAGTGCGAGTGCTTATCGGTAGGATAAAGCAGACAAGAACAAAGATAGAAATTTGACACATACCAAGAGCTCAAATTTAACACATTATCCATTGCACCATTGGAACTATTGACCGACCTAGCACTAGAGGGAATGAGGTCCTAGTTATTTTGGGTGAAGCTGAGCTGACGAAGAAATGGTACTCCCTGATATGGAGATACCTGAAAGATTCCACCCTCCTAGAGGACAAAGTCGAGGCACAGAAAATTATGAGAAAATCATTCCGGTATTTGATCCTGGGAGACCACTTATACCGACAATCTTTCAGCCACCCTTGGAAGAAATGCCTCAGAAAGAGAGATGGTGACTATGTCTTACATGAAATCCATGAAGGGATCTTTGGAGGCCACAAAAAGAAGGACACCATAGTCAGGAAGCCAAGCTGCAAGATTTCTACTAGCCAACGATGGAGCTAGACGCCAAAGAGTTAAAAGTGTTGGGAAACTATAATTCGGATCACAAAATTAAATCATTCCGGATCAGGTTAGAAAGAAACAAAAACTGTCCCAAGAAATAAAAACTTAAACTATGTAAATCCCTAATCCAAATGGAAACATCCGGATAAAGATCCTATTATAAGACTGTCCATTAAAGAAATCAAGTGCCTAAGCTAGGAATCATCTAAATAAAGCTTGGAAAGAAAACAAGCTTTAATTCCTCAAGAACAGCATAAGGAAGAGCTGATTGCTATATCTCCGGAAGACGGCAGATCCAGAGAATATGAGTCTAAAGACATCCGGAAGACTCATGCTTAAAGATAAATGGGAAAAGTTTTAAAGATAGATTTTCCCTCTGCCTTTTTGTCTATGAAGTCAAAGATCCTTTCCCGAAGACAAAGACAAAATGACAGCTTGCATTTTTAAGAGAAAGGATAAAAGGACTGACACCCAAAGCTGAAAACCTTTGTCACCTAGACCAATAACGACATGGAGCTCACATAAAAAAGCAAATGGTGTAAAAGTTGGTGCATCACAAAGTGCCAAGTAAAATGATCACTGACCACTTTTTAGCATCAATCCAAGGATTCAAACAGTTCAAATTACAATCTAACGGATTGATCAATGGCTCCTGAAGTGCCATTTTTAACCTGATCAAGGGTGAAGATTAATACAAGTTCAACAACCCAACGACTATATTTATGATGAAGCCTATAAAAGGGAAGCTTCACTAAATGAGAAGTTTGGCTGTTTGATTAACAAAAACAAGTAACAAAGAACAAGCATTCAATTAGCTTACAAATCCCTCCAGGAATCAACTAAATTCCACATTTGTTGTAAGGGTTCCTGAGTGAGATATAAGCTTAAGGAAATCCAAAACCTAAAACCTTTGTGAAAACAAGAGTGTAAGAATCTCCAAATTGGGTAAGTTATGAGATTGGGATACAACTTAAAGTTGGTGCTTTAAGCAGGAACTCCCTGTAAGACTCAGCTTAGATTTGGGGTAGAAGGCTAAGTGGTATATCCTATAAAAGACTCAAAGGACCCAGCTAGGAGTTGGTGCTTCTAGTGGTATATCCTACATCCGGAAGGGGGTACCATCCGGAGATAAATTGTAAGGCTTGATTCCTGCCAGTTGGAAAGGAATCCACTAGTGAAAAGCTCGAAGGAAGGAAACTCCGGGGACTGGAGTAGGCAGGATACTCCAGGATAAAATCCTTTTATGTTTGAATTCCTTAACTCTTTATCTTATTGCATTATATCTTTATAACTGCATCATCTGGATCCATTATCCGGATCATATTCAAACACGCTACACTAAGACTTTTTATAGTCTTTTAATTCCACAAAAATGGGTCATTCACCCCCCTCTGACCCTATATAGACACTCATAGGGACCAATAAGTGGTATCAGAGTAAGTGCTCAAACTAGAGATCGAATAATCTCGAGCTAAAGGTCCATATATTTTGATTCACATACCAAAATGAGTCTCCAAAACTCACAACTCCTTCCCGAGGGTATGTCTGTTACCCATCCTCCACTCTTCACCTGTGAACACTGCATGTTCTGGAAAAATCGATGAAGGACTTCATCCAGTAATAAAGTATGCAAGTATGGTTAGTTATTAAAGATGGTCTATATGAGCCTACTGTGAGCATGGGATTTTACAGTCCGTCTCGCGAGACGATGATGACATGTACCCGATTTTAATGCCTCAATTTAAAAATTCTCCTTGGAATTTTTATTACCAAAATAATATTCCTCATGAATTTTTATTTGGTAGAATACAGTTCGGCGTGGCCGATAACGCGTCAGGTGGGAGCTTGAACCGATGATTGGTACCCGAATAATAAATACCCTTTAAAATATTGTTAAAAGTAAAAAAGATGCCTTTTCACCCACTATTAAACCACTTTTCCCGACTTTTTTGGCTTTTTGACCCATTAGCTGTCGGTATGCTAGAGGCTGATGCCGCCAAAGGCATCATCCATGCCGCCGGCGGTATCACCATGCCGCCGACGACATCAGCCATACCGCCGGCGGCATCACCATTTCGCCGGCGGCATGACCCGAAACCGGTCCCTTCACAGACAGCCTTTCGGCCACTTTCGACGGAATTATTAAAAAAAAGGCCTAAAAAAGCACCCTATTTCACCTATAAAAGCATACCTTGAGCTGCACTTAAGGAGGAGGAACAAGGGGGAATTGAATGTTAAGATTTTAATGTGGGAATAGATTCTAGTGAGATAAGAATTAGATAAAATAGAAAAAAGGGATTCCGATCCATTTTTCTTAGTTTTTCTTCTTTGAATTCTCTGATTGTGAGTTGAAATCAATAAGTCTTTAAGTTAAAATCAGCTTAATTAAATTTAGAAACCAAAAAGAACTTAAATTTATCGTTAAATCATCGTAACAAGCTCCCTGGAGGTGTTTTCTTCGGTTCACAAAGAGGTAGATTCACGACCTTGAGGTAAAAATCCCGAGTCTCATAGCTCTTTGGCATTAATACTACTGACTTGTATTAATTTTTGTCAATTTATATTCATTTTTAGGTTTTCGATCAACCTTACTGCCACCACTGCTGCCCACAAGCTGATACCGCCAGTGACGTAATTGATGTCACTGGCGGCATCAGGCATGTCGCCAGCGACATCAGGCATGTCGCCGGTGGCACCAGTTATATCGTCGGTGATATGACTTTCTGGACAACAGTCTTATTTTCATTTATAATTCGGTCAAAATAATGATTGAGCCTAAAAATTACTTAAAATGGATTTTTCTCCAAAAAAACACCGTTCAACTCCAATTTTAGCCATTCGACCGGGCATTATAATACTGTAAATAAAGTATGCTATACCTGTGCTAACAATCTTCTGCAGGTGGACGTATATTGGATATTCAGGTACTTTATTTATTGCGTAGAAAAATGTATAGGACTTGAAAACCTTGTAATAATTTTATTTTCCGCAGTTATTTTTTATGGCTGTAAATATCTTATTCGTTGCTTCAATTGCTTGATAAACACGAAAATAACAAAAATAACTAAAAATATAAATAAACAGGATGGATTAAACCGATTAAGAAAGAATGAAGTATCTTAACTTAGCCTAATGAAAAATAGATAACATCATCCGAACTCGGAATCTTTACTTATGGTATGGTCCAACCACCCCGTGGGAAAATTGTACCAAAAAAATTTCCCGGTTGAGCTGAACTGGGTGGTGTCTCTATTTTAAGTACGGGGATTTCGATCTCATATCTTTTGAGCATTAAAATATGCAAAACCATTTTTCAAATATATCGCACTCATCTCCCCGACACGTCAACAGGCCGGCCTGACCGGGTCTGACCCCGCTGCTGCTGCACGAAACGTCGTCCGCTCACACCTACTTATGAAGTAGAGGGTATGACTACCCAAAAGCCATCAAGTATATGGGATGAGAATGACTTTAAAAAGTTACGTAAAAATGCAAATGCTATTAACATGTTTCATTGTCTCTTAGTGCAACTGAATTCAACAAGATATCCGGATGCTAGACTGTAAAAGAGATTTGGGGGAAGTTGGAGGTAACCTATGAAGGAACCACCAAAGTAAGAGAAGCTAAGCTTGATCTACTCCAGTAAAAGTTCAAATCCTTCAAGATGGAGCCTAAAGAATCAATCAGCAGCATAAATACTAGATACACCAATCTATCAAATGAGATGAAGAGGCTGGGAAAGGAGATTTCAGAAGTAGAAATGGTTAAGAAAGTGCTCCGGAGTCTAACTAAGGAATGGGACAACAAAAAAACTACAATTGAGGCTCATGACTTAAACTTTTACAGTTATGCTAAACTCATTGGTAATCTTCTAACCTAAGAATTGTCCTTGGAGAGATATAGCCAACAGGAAAAGAAGCCTGAGGAGAAGAAGAAGGCCATTGCACTTAAGGCAGAATCCACCAGATCAGCTTCATCCGGAGGAGCAGAACAAGTCAATGAATCAATGAGAACCAAAGATCAACTTGCTCTACTAACCAGAAGGCTCAATAGATTCATATAAAAGAAAGATAGAAAGAAGTAAAAAAGGTATGAATCTCGGAAACCAAGAGAAGGCACTTCTAGAAGTGCCTAGAAGGAATCCGGAAGAAAGAAGGATTCGGAGAAGGAAGCTATATGTTTCGAATGTGGTGAGAAAGGCCACTTCAGAATAAAGTGCCCCAATCTCAAAAGAACCAAGAAGTTCAAAAAGAAGGCAATGGTTACTACTTGGAGCAACAGTGAAGAAAGTAGCAGCTCATCTTCGATAAAAGAAGAGGAGACTACAAATTGTGCATTTATGGCTTTGGCTGATCCGAAAGTAGAGTAATCCGGAAGGAACGCTTCCAAGCAAGAAACAGTGCAAATCGAAGAATTAGAATCAGATACAGCAAACACTGAGGTAAATTCTTATTCTAATTTTGCTTCTAACCTTGACCTTGCAAAATCTCTATCTATTGTTATCAAGGGTGTAAAGAAGAATGCAAAAGCAATCAAGTCCCTTAAAAGAGCAGTAATGGAGTTGGCAAAAGATGCAGAAGTAATGGCACAAGGCATCAATCTAGTTAGAGCAACCAAACATATTAATGTTGTAGAGGAAAACTTTCAGAGGAATCTAGTCCAGATCCTAAATACAAATGTAATGGGACTGGATAGAGAAATCAATCTGTTAAAGGAAGCTTCCAGGAAGAGGCCAGAGATAAAGGCTCTAAGAAGAGATAATCCTCCTCCTGCTCAGAACAAATTTCAAAGGATCCCTAATTAAAAGATGAAGGAAGTTAGCAGGCAACCATAAGCTCAAAGATATACAGCTACTCAAAAGGGAAAGGCTAAGGTAGCTTACAACCGACAGCCTATAAAATAAAGAAGAAACCATGGAGCAGAAGTTGCACCTTATTATGATGTTTACCCTTGGCCTAAGATGGTTATTAACTCGAGAGGACCCAAATCTGATTGGGTACCCAAAACCACTTGATCCATTTTACAGGTAAGCCTTAGATCCACAGTAGATCAACACACATAGTATATCGATAGTGGATGCTCAAGGACATGACAGGTGATGAGAAGGCCTTCATTATACTAACCCGGAAGAAGGGAGGCAAAGTAAGCTTTGGGGACAATCAAAAGGGACAGATCATTGGTCATGGAACCATTGGATCCGAGTTTAAGATAGAAGATGTCTCATTGGTTGATGGAATGAAATTCAACTTGCTAAGTGTGGCTCAGCTCTGTGACAAAGGACTAAAAGTCACATTTGATTCCGGAGGCTACTCAATTTATGATAGTAAGTCCAATGAACTCATTCTTTATGCACCTAGAGTAAATAATATCTATTCTGTAAACATTAAAAATAATAAAAAGGATATTTGCTTGGCATCTAAAGAAGAAGAACCATGGCTATGGCACCAGAGGTTAGGACATGTCAGCATGAACCTCTTGTCCAAACTAGCCAAAAAGGAATTAGTAGTGGGTTTGCCTAAGGTTGCTTTTGATAAGGATCATCTATGCACTGCATGTCAATTAAGTAAACAATATAAGGAAAGTTTCCCTTCCATCTCATACATTCCTTCCAAAAGAGTACTTGAGCTTCTGCATATTGATCTCTTTGGTCCAATCAAACCATTGAGTTTAGTTAGAAGAGAACACACCATGGTCATTATGGATGATTATTCTCGATATACCTGGGTTCTCCTGCTAGCAAGTAAGGATGAGGCCTTTGACCAATTCTCCAAAACATTAATCCGGATAGAAGTAGAATAGGGCATAAGCATTGCACGCATCCGGAGTGATAAATGGTGGAGAAATAAAAAACAAGCATTTTGCTGATTTTTATGACTCCAAGGGCATTGAACAATACTTCTCTGCCCCTCACACTCCTTAACAGAATGCAGTTGTTGAGAGAAAGAACAAGATCATAGTTGAGATGGCAAGAACAATGCTTAGTGAAAATTGTTTGCCAAAATATTTTTGGGGTGAGGCCGTAAATACAGCATGCTATATATTGAATACAGCTCTCATTATAAAGACCATAAAAAAGACCCCATATGAAACCTGGAAGGGAAGAAAATCCAAAATTGGGTATTTCAAAGCGTTCGGATGTAAATGCTACATCCTTAATTATAGAAAGCAACTAGGAAAATTTGATCTTAAGTCTGATAAAGCAATTTTCCTTGGCTACTCAACACATAGTAAGGCTTACAGAGTCTTTAATAAATGAACCCAAACTGTGGTAGAGTCTATACATGTAGATTTCAATGAGACTAACACCGCAGGAAAGAAAAGCTACACTCTAAAAGTTCTAGTTTCAAAAGCTGAAAAATCTGTAGAAAAGAAGGAAGCAGGAATTCCTGATTCATTTTAAATCAAGACATACAAAGAGAAAGATGAAGGAATATCCTATGATCCAGAAGTACAACAAGTTAATCTCAACCCGTAAGAGATTAACTTCAATGAAGACTAAGAAGGGGTAGTTGAAGCGGAAGTGGAGCAAGTCCGAGTTCAACATGAAGGCCTACAAAGAGAGATCGAGACCTATAGAGATCATTTTGTTGAAAATATTTTGGATGATGTTTAGAATCCTGTAAGAACCAGAGGTTAGCTCAATCGGATGATGAGCCATGCTACTTTTGTCTCTCTCATAGACCCAAAGAAATTTCAAGATGCTGAAGGTGATAAAAGCTAGATGATGGCAATCCAGGAAAAGCTAGATTAATTTACCAGGAATGATGTTTGGGATCTAGTACCACCTCCTAAAGGAAAATCAATCATTGGCATCAAGTGGGTGTTCCGGAACAAGCTTGACAAATCCGAAGTGGTGGTGAGAAACAAGGCAAGACTAGTTGCCCAAGGGTATAACCAGCAAGAAGGAATTGATTTTGAAGAAACTTTTGCTCCTGTAGCAAGGCTAGAAGCAATCCCGATCCTATATGCCTTTGCATCATTCATGGGGTTCATATTATACTAAATGGATGTCAAAAGTGCATTTCTAAATGGTGTCATCTAAGAAGAAGTCTATATTAAGCAACCACCCAGATTTGAAGATCCAAAGCATCCGGATCATGTCTACAAGTTGAAGAAGGCTCTTTATGGATTAAAGTAGGCACCTATAGCCTGGTATGAGAGGTTGACCTCATTCCTTATATCTAAGGGTTATATCAGAGGCAGAGCAGACACTATCTTATTCATCAAAAAGAAGAAAGATGATATTATTCTAGTCCAAATTTATGTGGATGATATCATATTTAGAGTCACTGATTATAAGATGTGTGAAGAATTTAGCTCTTAAATGCATAGGGAATTTAAGATGTCCATGATGGGAGAATTAACTTTTTTTACAAATCAAGCAAAGTCCGGATGGGATTTTCATTAACCAGTCAAAGTATACTAAGGAGATCTTTAAGAAGTTTGAAATGGACAAGAGCAAGCCTATGTCCACTCCAATGCGATCAAAGACAGTCCTATCTAAGGATTGTGAAGGAGAAGATGTTGATCAAAAACTCTATAGAGGGATGATTGGCTTAATCCTATACTTGATAGCTTGCAGACCTGACATACACTATGCGGTTTGGTACCGTGTAAGGTATCAAGCCAATCCTAAGGATTCTCATCTTAAGGGAGTCAAAAGGATCCTTAGATACCTCCTAGGAACCACTGAAGTTGGGTTATGTTATCCTAGTAATGGAGATTTCACATTCCAAGGGTTCACTGATGCAGATTATGGCAGAGATACTCTTGAGAGAAAGAGTACATCTGGAGGCTACCATTTCCTTGGAGATTGCTTAGTATCATGGTATAGCAAGAAGCAAACTTTAGTTGCCTTATCCACTACGGAAGCAGAGTATATAGTAGTTGGAAGTTGTATTGCTCAACTCCTATGAATCAAACAATAACTTGAAGATTATGGAGTTTAATCTGGATGTGTTGATGTCATGTGTAATAATAAGAGTGATATTGATGTGTCAAAGAATCCAGTTCTCCATAGCAGGATGAAGCATGTCAACATAAGGCACCATTTCATCAGGGATCATGTGATGAAGAAGGATGTTGCATTGGTATACATTCCAACCAATGAGCAGAGAGCTGATATCTTTACTAAGCCTTTAAGTAAAGATCAATTTGAGAAGCTCAGGGAGTCAATTGGAATGTCAAATCCAATTTAGGGAGAATCCGGAAGACAGTTCTAAATTAAGTCGGATCCTAAGCTAAAAACTCATTCCAGAAGACAAGGAGTATTGGGAGGAGGTCTATTCCGGAAGATTGCCATGTCAGCCGACAAGAATGATATATAGCAGTAAAAGCACCTAAAGGCAACAATTACTTTTTAAATTTCAAAAGTCTATTGGCTATTACACGTGCGGTAAATGCGATGGTTATTTCAAAAATAAACCATTCCCACTCTTCCATTAAATTGAATTTACCTCTCTCTTTAAAATCCAACTACCATATCATCAATCCAGCCAAAATAGCCAGAGTTCGGATTACCAAAATACCCTCAGTTTGAAAATTCTATATAAACCCCTTAAAATCACCCTTCTTCTTCATGCGAGCAAGTAAGCACTGTTACTCTGCAAAAAATCAAATCTCAACCCTAATTCCTTTAAACTCTAAACCCGAAATGGCTGCAATTGTAAACCAAGAAACCAAAAAATTCCCTACACAAAACCTATTCTCAAAATCCAACCTAAAAGATGATGGCTTTAAGCTATCAAAACTCAAACCCAGCAACGCTGTAATCCCCACAAAATTTTCTGGGAGACAATTTCCTCTTCGAGACAACTCCATTTTGCACTCTTATTGATGATCAAAATTTGAAAGATTTTCTCAAAATCAACTGCCTAACATATCAGGAGCTGCTCAAAGAATTTTATGATAACCTTCAAGTCCACAAGGAGCTTGACGCATTCAAACCAAGGTTCAAGGGAAAGAGATCACCATCACCCCTGATTTCTTTGAAGAGAAACTCAATATGAAAAACTCTAGACTAAAATTGCGAATAGATAGGGATGAAATAGAAGTAGAATATAATCCAAAGCTCTGGTTACATCCCAACTACTTTGGGGATAAATTCTCCACCTACTTCCCAAAAACCCCCATACTTCTCCAGCATGCAATGGCAAAGCTTATTCTGATTTGGAAGGGATCCTTGACAACAGTCTCTTTGCTACAACATTTCATCCTTCAATGCTGGGTTGGCTGTGTAGAGGTTAATTGGCCGGTATTGATTATAAGCTACCTCAAAAACTATGTTAATACCCACGGGGCTCTAATCACCTGGATCCTCTAAGCTAATGAGGTAAATCTAAATGGGTTCTATGCTGATAATGGAAAGGAAATTCTGGAGAAGAATTTTAGAAGACTGACATTTAGAGAAGAATGGAATAAGGAGGAAGCGAAGAAGCTAAGGGTTGATAGAAGGAATAAGGCCTGAAAGACTGCTAATCCGGATGTTCTTGCCCCTGCTCCTAAAAAGGCCAAAACACAGAAATTGAAAGTAGTACAGCCATTAGCCAAGGCTTCAATAGAAGAAGTGGAAGATGAAGATCAGGAGACAATTTCCCAACTACTAAAGAATTCCCCAGTAAAGCAAAAGCCAAGGGGAAGGCTGATCAAAACTATTGACCTTTTGAAGAGACCGGTATTTAATCTGGAGGCACAGGAAACTATTACAGTAGTTGTAGCTGTAGTTAGAAAGGGTTATGAAAAGGGGCAGAAGGGGAAAGCTTCAGAACTGCTGAAAGGGGGAAATAGGTCGAAAGAGGAAGAAACAGAGGATGATATGCCTGCACCGAAGAAGCAGCTCACTCGAAAGGGGTGTACCTTTTATGAAGCACTCAAAGCCCAGAAGCACCAAAAGAAACCTACGAAAAAGCCAACCTCCATTATAATTGATAAGGAGGCTGCAAGAAGAGTTATGGTAGAGGAATCGGCTAAGGCCAAAAGCTTAAAGGGCAAGAATGTGCCCGGATCCAATAAGGACATCCTTTCGGAGGATCCTCAATATGAAGAAATGATGGCATCCATGGCAGAAAACTTCCAGCTGAACAATCTAGCCATTGAGGGACCCAGGGGATCTGCTCCTTATCCAATCCTCATTGACTCAAATGCCATGGTTGAGCTTTCCAGAATTCCTGAATTCGGAACCTTCAATTTTATGCCCTTTACAGAACCTCTTCTGGAGAATCTGCTAGGACCAAAAGCTGGAATTCCTGTAGAAATAGGTCATGTAAAGGCGATAGGAGAGGGCATTGAGGATAATTCCGATGCTCATATTGAACATCAAAGTCCTGAAAATGGAATAGTAAGGATGACTGAGAAGAATTCCAGTCATCCGGGGATTGTGATGGAAGATGAAGCTATAAATAATCAATTCCTACTGCCATCCGCTGAGGTAAATTCTATCTCAGAGAATATTATTGTTAATACTAATGATACTGCTGCTGTTGAAACAGCAATTGCAATAAGGGACAACTTGGATACACAAGTATCCAAGGAAGATGTGCCCAACCTAGATAATTCCATTTCAGAGGAGGGTCTATGTCTGGGATCCAATGAGCACACTCATAGAGTGAACTCAACGGACGAGGCAAGTCTTGAGGATAGGTTGGAGGAAAGGCAAGAAGATCAAGAGGAAAATGAGAAAGAGTTAGAACCTGAACCCTCCGGAAGCAGCTCTAGCTCCGGAGATGAATCTTCAAGCTCATCTGATAGGGAGAAATTGCCTCCCAAGGTCAGCCCAATAAGAGTGCCTGCAAATAATACCATCAAATCCAGAGTCTCTACAATACTTCATTTGCTTAAGAAAGCTACTCAGGAAGAGAATGAAGAGGGCTATGTCAAACAGAGTCTTCGGACCATTTGCACCCATCTTCGAGGAGTTGAGAAAGAGCTGCTAAGATAGGCTACTAATAAGGATGTCAAAAAGGAGCTGGGTGAGATTAAGTTATCAGTAAAAATATTGAAGACAAGGTCTTGGATTTCCCCACTCCCAGTGCAATAGCAGAAGCCTCTCTCTCTCAAATCACTCCAATCTTGAATCAGCTTAAGGAGAGTGGTTCTATAGTAAATAGAACTGCTGATCAAGCCAACATACTAGCATCAAACAACTGTGGAACCTTACTTGACAAGATCACATCATCCTCCTTCGAGCAAAAAGAAGAGATCAAGGCCTACCTGGATTCCAAGTTTGAAAACTTGTCAAAATTGATAACTGAAAAAGATCCCACAACAATAATAATTGATTTAGGGGTAGATCAGGAAGTCACCCAAGAAATGCTGGCACATTTCATTGAGAAAACCATCCCCAAAATCAAGGAAAAACTTTTAGATGATATGGTGATGAGCTGCAAAGCCATAAATCTTGTTTGGAGAAGCAAATAAATGATTGGAAGGCTTCTATCTCCAAGGAACTCTCTCTCCAGTCTGAATCTTTGCATAATGTCTGGAGAGGGCTTAGTGAAGAAATAACCCTACTCTAGACTGGACTGAATAACCTTTCATTATCCAGATCTTCCTCCTCTGCTATTCTGGAAAGTCAACTCCTTTCGGTATTCCATAATCTTGTCCAAGCAATCGGGGACTCCGGATTCTTTGGCCAAAAAGGCATGACAACTCTTTTAAAGGTACTCTTCCCTTACTATGATCCAAAAGATCAAGAGTTTGTCCAGCGCATTCATCCTTCCATCAAGCAGTCATATGATAATCTAAAGAAGACCATTTGGCCCTATTATCTCACTCCTTCAATAGTTGACAAAATTATTGAAGAAAGGTTAAAGGGGAGTGCTGATTATGCAATCTATTCAAATGCTTGATAAGCAGCTTGGGAAAATAAGTCATACATAGTAATAGTCCCCTAAGCTGGAAACAAAAATGGGGAGAAAAGCATACAAGAGCATGAATCCGGCAAGGGAAAGGAGAAGGAGGGAAGTTCATCCGGAAGGAATATCTGAATTAGACTAGCTATCAATACTTGTAAATTTTTTGTAATAGCTAGATTCACTATTAAATATTTCTGTAATCTGTAATCCGAACTTCATTGTTGTTAGCTATTGTTAACAGTAGAAGTATATATATAGTGAAATATCTAATTCTCAAAATTTGCTTCTAAAAGTACAATCTGAAATTGTACTAAAACAAACTTAAAAGCTAGAATTGAAAAACTTTGGGGGAACTAGGATGCTAGAATTATGGGGGAGTAAAATTTATAAATGTCTAAGTATAAAAAATCATTCTTAGTACATATATACTCTATACCCTTGTACTTAGTTTTGTTTCCATCAAATGGAGGAGATTGTTGGGAAACAATGATCCGGATCACAAAATTAAATCAATCCAGATTAGGTTTAAAAGAAACAAAAACTGTCCCAAGAAACAAAAACTTAAACTATGTAAATCCCTAATCCAAATGGAAACATCTGGACAAAGATCCTGTTACAAGATTGTCCATTAAAGAAATCAAGTACCTAAGCTAGGAATCATCTGAATAAAGCTTAGAAAGAAAACAAGCTTTAATCCCTCAAGAACAGTATCCGGAAGAGCTGATTGCTATATCTCCGGAAGAAGGCAGATCCGGAGAATATGAGTCTCAAGACATCCGGAAGACTCATGCTTAAAGGAAAATGGGAAAAGTTTCAAAGATAGCTTTTTCCTCTACCTTTTGGTCTATGGAGTCAAAGATCCTTTCCCCAAGACAAAGACAAAATGACCGCTTGCATTTTTCAAAGAAAGGACAAAAGGACTGACACCGGACTAAAAAAGCTGAAAACCTTTTTCACCTAAACCAATAAGGAGGCGCGTGGAGCTCACATTAAAAAGAAAATGGTGTAAAAGTTGGTGCATAAAAAAATGCCAAGTAAAATGATCACTGACCACTTTTCAGCATTAATCCTAAGGATTCAAACGGGTCAAATTACAGTCTAACGGACTGATCAACAGCTCCAGAAGCGCCACCTTTAACCTAATCAAGGGTGAAGATTAATATAAGTTCAACAACCCAACGGCTACATTTATGATAGAAGCATATAAAAGGGAAGCTTCACCAAATGAGAAGGTTGGTTGTTTGATTGACAAAAATAAGTAACAAAGTACAAGCATTCAATCAGCTTACAAATCCCTCCAAGAATTAACTGAATTCCACATCTATTGTAAGGATTCCTAAGTGAGATATAAGCTTAAGGAAATCTAAAACCCAAAACCTTTGTGAAAACATGAGTGTAAGAATCTCTAACTTGGGTAAGTTGTGAGATTAGGATACAACTTAAAGTTGGTGCTTTAAGAGGGAACTCCCTGTAGGACTCAGCTTAGATTTAGGGTAGAAGGCTAAGTGGTATATCCTACAAAAGACTTGAAGGACTCAACTAGGAGTTGGTGCTTCTAGTGGTATATCCTACATCCGGAAGGGGGTACCATCCGGAGATAAATTGTAAGGCTTGATTCCTGCCAGTTGGAAAGGAATCCACTAGTGAAAAGCTCGGAGGAAGGAAACTCCAGGGACAGGAGTAGGCACGGCCGAACCATGATAATATCCTTTTGTGTTTGAATTCTTTAACTCTTTATTTTATTGCATTATATCTTCATAATTGCATCATCCAGATCCATTATCCGAATCATATTCAAACACGCTACACTAAGACTTTTTATAGTCTTTTAATTCCGTGAAAAAGGGTCATTCACACCCATCGACCCTACATAGACTCTCACAGGGACCAATAAATAGAAAAATGCGAGCCATGCTTAGAATATGCTAAGAACATCAGAGCACTGCCCACAGAAATGATTGCTATCTGAGCAGCTTGGCCTTTTTCCACTCGGGGGATGGATATAGTCGGACCTCTACCCATGGCATAATACTAGAAAAAATGGATCATCATCGCGGTCGATCACTTCTCAAAATAGGCCGAGGCCAAAGCTATATCCACAATCTCTCCTAATCAAGTTATACAGTTCTTCAACAAGAGTATCATCACCAGGATCGGTATACTATACACCTTGATAACGGACAATGACAAGCAGTTCAACTGTGAAGCATTCAAAGCATACTACAGCGGACTTAGAATTAAGCTTCAATTCTCCTCCTTGTTGTACCCCTAATGTAACAACATGACTGAGGTAACAAACAGAAGAATCTTGGACAGAATCAAAACAAGATTACTCAAGAGTGGATCAAGCTAGGTCGATGAGCTACAAAATGTCCTTTGGTCTTATCGAACCACGCCAAGAATGACAACAAGAGAAACACCCTTCACCCTAGTATATGGAGCTGAGGACATTGTGCCAGTTGATATAGGCACCTCTAGCGAGAGAGTGTCATACTATATCAGCCCCACCAATAATAATGAAAAGCCAAGGTCAAATCTGGACGACCTAGAAGGATGCAGAGATCGAGCATATGCCAAAACGGCTGCCTACAAGCAGATGGTCACATCCGCCCTTAATAAAAAGGTAAAGCCCTGAAGCTTCCAACTAGGAGAGCTCATGCTCCGGCCAGTTGAAGCTTCGAGAATAAGGGTAGGTCAAGGCAAGCTCAGTATAAATTGGGAAGGCCCATTCAAGATCTGACAAAAGATCAGGCTCAATACGTACAAACTTCAAGATATGGAAGGGAAGATTTTACCGCGGACATGGAATGCCGAGGATTTAAGAAAGTTTTTTCGCTGGGGAGTAGACCATCCAGCAGTTATATAAGTTTTATTTTCAGTAAGTGTTAGCATCAATCCTGTGTGAGTTAGTCTTGCTTGTCTTTACTTTGTTAGCGTAGGTCCTATATGAATGTCAGTCTTAGGGTCAGTTGTTTATAGCTTCTAACGTTGGTCCAAGTGTTAACTTTTTTTTATTTGGATGTATTCCTCGGCGTATTGTAATGAAAGATTAAGAGTTTATTCAGCTTATCTTCAAGCGTTACATAAATCCTATGTATAATGAGCGAGGCAACTCTGAGTAGGGTTCCCTCTTATAGTAAGAGAATAAATGCACAAATTCAACATGTAATAAGCAAGGAAACCTCAAGCAAGGTTCCCCCTTACAAAAAACAAACAAACAAACAACAAACCAAGCTTAAAAGGATTGTTTATAGACTGACTTAATAAAGTTTACACAACTTTGGGGGACCAAGACAAAGCCTCATCCTCAGCCTCACCCATCTCACTAAGTTTCGAGGTGGCATATGAGTGATAAGAAATAGCATCATCTTCATCTTCTTCATCCTCGCCTTGCTCGCCCTTATCTTCTTCATTGACTTCCTCTTCACCACCCCCAAGGTTGAATAGACAAACATCCTTAGACTAGGGTATCGGTTTAGCATCGGCCACCGGCTCGGGAAGGAGAGCTAAATCATCTAGCTCTGAAGTAGGGAATTTGAATTTCTCTTGCACTTTACAAAGGAAATTAGAGCGGTAGTTTACCTTGTAACGCCGTGTCCAATCTTGTGCTACCAAATTCTTCTTCTGAAAGTCGTGATTTAGAGCCTTATTATGCCTCTTGTAAAAGTCATGGCTCTTTCTCATCTCTTTTAGGTCCTTCATGACCGCACCAGCCGGACCCTTTAACTTCTGAACCACAACCTCCAAGGCACACTTATCTTTCTTCAGGCCATCCAGCTCCCCCACATGCTTTTGTTTGATCTCCTTAGCCATAGCTGCTGTCATCTGGTGAAGAGCCTTCAACTCCTACTATTTCTTCAAGGCCCTCATCTTACAATCATCCCTCTCCCTCAAGACTGTAGTAAGCTTAGTATCGAGGTGCTTCCTCGAGCCTTGAAGAGCATCGATCTCCCTATCCTTCTCTACCAAGACCTCGGTCAGATAGACCGCGTCAGACAAAACCTATGCTATAGCAACTAAACTTTAGGCCAGGGAAAACAAAATAAGAAATAATTGCCAATACGAGCAAGACTTACAGAGATAAGATTAGCCTGATGGCGAGAGGCATGTTGTTCGACCTTCACCTTTCGCTGCCTCTCCACTTCCGACGGGAGACGCATGAAACTAGCAAAGTCCCAAACAACCAAATCATTCTCTAGCTTCACTTCTGGACTGATGATTAACTTCCACAGCTGGCAATAAAGAAGCATGGACATAAGTAAAAGAAAGGGGAACATAAGAAATAATGATTATCTTACATTGGTCGGTGTTGCTTCCAAAATTGACAACCTAGCAAGTGCACTAGGGTCAATGTAGAGTGGTAAGCACAAGGTCGTATTCCATAAGGAGTAATCTTAAAATAGTTCGAGGTTTCCCTAGTAGACTGGTTCAGAAAGATCTTCTTAATTTCGAAAGTTTGTTTATTTGTTTAAAAATAGCAATGAAACAAAAGCAATAAAGTAAATAAATGTTGTAAACAATGATAAAAAAGCACAAGTTTCACCTACCCATAAATAACATAAGATTTCCTCCTAGCAAAACCTGTCAATCTACTTGATTATGCGCATAGATCTAAGGTCTCTTAACCAGATTTCCCCAAGCTTACCCCTAGGCTTCAATTAGTTTCTAAGATTTTTAATTTAAGTCTCCCCTAGGTACTTGTTAAATTAGTAAACTTGCATTAAGATTAGTTAAGCATTTAATCAAAATTAAAACCCTTAGTACATACACAATCCCCCCTAGGTTTCTTGTAATATGTGTGTGTGTTTATGATTCTAACTATAACAAATCTCCCCTAGTTACTTATTATTATTATAGGATGTATGATTCAAGCACTAACTCAATCAAATTATTACTTAAACATAGCAATCATCAATAGATTCAAAATAAAATTACAAGGTTGCGTTGGAGATTACTCACTCATGATGAAGAGAATGCTGAACTCCATTAAAAAGAAAATAAAAGAACAATTCTATTCTAAATATTATTGATGGATTGTCTGATGCTTTATCAATAGAGAAGAGGTATATTTATACCCACCAATTGATAAAGATGAAAATAAATAAAAATCCCCAAAGATAACTATCCTATTTTAGTCTTTATCTAAAAGGGAAAATAAACTCTAAACGAGAAAGAGCTCTAAGGTTATTAATAAACTTGGAAATATTAAAAAATAAAATCTCTCTTTTCCTTCTTCTTTAGTTCACGCCACATCAGCCTTCTAATTAGGTGGTCCAACCCTTCTATGATTCTTTTCCTTTTTGTCCTTTTTTGCTGAGATTTCCTACTTTGACAATCTGCTGGCGAGATCTTCCTAATCTGGCAGAAAACCTGAGATTGAGCCAAAAATCAATAAAAACTTATTTTATTTAAATTAGTTAAGCACATTAATGACACAATATTTCACTACTAAATTTCACTTATCATTCGACGATATATATATGCACTGGTTAAGTGCAGGAGTAGTCTCCCCGGCACCAGTCACCTCTTTTCCCTTTCCACTAGCACTCAGCCTCGACCTCTTCAACCTTAGAGCTTCATCGATCGCTTTCTGGTCTGAATCAAGACTGATAGCAGTAGCCGGGGCTCTTGCTAACAGCCTCAACCCGATTGGTCATATCAACGACCCCATTAGGACCGGGCATTAGAGTCGGTTCTACTCCTATTGGCGCACCAATGTCCCTTGAACCCCTTTCAGGAGCGGGTCAAAGTGGAGTGGACTGAGCCGTCCCCATTACATTACCCTCTTCGGCTACCACAGTCTCAGAAACCTTACCCTTCTTAGACTTCCTCTTCTTAGGCCTTACCGCGGCTGTGAGAATGTCAAAGAAATTACCTTGGTTAGACATACCTGCACCTCGGTAAAAATAACAAATCAATTTTGAAAAACAAGGAAAGGCAGTGATCATTACCTTACAGTACGACAAGTTTGACGCCTAAACCGTGCTCGATCCTTGAGACAAGTTCGACCACCCAGTCCTCCACCTCGATAAATAACTTATAGTACCAGCCTTCTACCATGTTAGTTGACCATCGGGTCTCTACGTAGATAGATTCCCATGCTGAGTATCCCATTTCATAGGAAAAGGCCAGTAACCGCACCTATAAAGGGCGCTCTTTGGATATATTATCTTAGCGTCAGTGTCCAAGTTAACCCAAAACCACTTCTCTTTAAAACCCTTTACTGAATCCCTCTGATGAACGATGTTGTTCATCTTAAGCCGACCCAGTACCAGTATAAATAGTTGCCTACCCCCGTCTGTGCAGGATGGTAAAACCGTTTAAAGATAGCACCATATAGCCATAAATTCAGGTCCTGACATAACTTTGCAATTAACAGTAATTCCATAAGAGCATTTAGAGACACTTGCAAGGGACATACCCTAAACTCCCTTAGAATGGAGCAGATCGACCTACTTAGAGGAAGCTTGAATCCCCACTTGATATGCTGTTCAAAGATAGCAAACGCATCGGGGGGTAGCATATCCATCCTATCTTCCGGGGTCAAAACGGTCCCGTAGGCACCGGGGTGACAACCAACATAACCTCAGTATAGTGGTCAACCAAGTCCTGACTGACCGATGTAGGAGTACACACCATAGCTTTCACAGACATCACCGTGGATTTAGGAACATTTTATTTGGTTTAGGATTTATTATCTTCAAGTCAAGGTACGATAGAGAAAAAATAGTCTCCTCAGTATACGCTTCCTCAATCCACTCTTCCGATCAAAAGCTGTACGACCTATCGGAATTTTCAGACCTCCAGCCATCGGCCAAGTGAGGACGATATCGATCATAGACAACTTGAAGAGGTGCAGGAATCAGGATGGTTGTAGCAGTATGTACCGATAAAAGAACCAATGATGAAGTAGAGCTCGAGCTGGAAGTTGAGGCGTTAGAGGATGAGGATGTTGAATCGATCAAAGCGCATCTGACATATCTATTGTAATAAAAAAAAACTTATTGATGTTGTGAAAAACCGACGTAAGATGAGCAGAGCAAAAGAAAATGAGAAGAGCAAGAAATGAGGGAGGAGGAGCCAGCTCCGTTATTTATAAAGAAAATGAGCGATAAAATTCAAAATGTAACCTTGAAAACTGAACCGTCATGCAATTATGACCTAAAGAAGCCCAAGCGACTGTGTGCCCAGCACACCAAAGTCAAAAAGATGCGCATAGAACCCACGCGTATGTAAATGAACCACTCAGAACACAAGTAAAGAAGCTACTAATCAGCCACCCATAAGGGGAAAGAGTCGACCAACAAATCTAGAGAAAGCAATGGAAACCAAACAATGCAACACACAAAACACAACTTTATTCATAGAACATAAAACTGAGCTCACAAGGGCCAAGCTTATAGCCTTGGTAAGACTGACGACTACATTCATAGGAAACAGGACCGAGCTCACAAGGGCCGAGCTCGTGGCCAATAAAAATTAAAAAAGAAACCACCACTTCCCCCAATAGAAGATTCTAGATGGTAAGAAATGGCGAGTTGGGAGAGGACAGCAGACCAAAGCATTGATGGTGGATGAACCCCTGGAAATACAATAAAGCGAAGGAAGTACTTTTCGCTAAGGTGTGTAACAAGGAAGGTTCTGATTACACCGCCGCTGACCTCCGACCATTACGTCCTCCCTTGGGAAAAGCCCATCATAATACGTCCGCCCTTAGGCGAAGAAAAGTCTTCAAGCCAACCAGCTAACCCGATGTGCAAACCATCTGGAGGTCGACCCCTGATCACCTAAACATCGCGTCCCATGATTAGTCTACCAGATAGGGAGGAAAGGAAGGATTCCGGTAAAACCAATAGTGAGTGAATAATGAGAAACAATAGTTTACCCCACGCCTATTTATAGGGGTAGAGAGAGTAAATGCCTGTAATTAATGATAACGAATTCCAAGGCATTGGGAACACGCGAAAACAACAGGCGGTTGACAGTCAGACGCCCATCTTGGAAAAATTCAAAAATTTTTTCCCTTCCAAACTTCAGTTCACAAGGGCAATCCCCGACCAACGAATAAACCCAAAGATTGGTCACCACGCCTTTTGACGAGACAGGCATCACTTCAGAACCTCGCCTCATTTCAAAACCTAAGATGCTACTCGAACCCTGAAAGAGTTTGGATCGACCCAATGGGGAACATCTCTGAAAATAGAGACAAAATGTGACGATGCATTTTATCTCTATAAGATGGTCGAACCTCCTAAGAAGCTAATCGACCCCTAAAGATTTTGAACCGGCATGAGGGGGGACATCTCTAGAAATAGAGATAAAATGTGATGATACATTTTATCTTGACCATCTTCGAAATCTTGAAATAGATCCACCATAAGCATATGAGGCCTATGATCGACCCTAAAGAGTCTTCACTAACCAAGGGGGGGACATCTGATAGCAAGGCATATAAAACCCTAACACCAACAAGACCCATAAAGCCCACTCAAGGAGCTTTCCCACCAAGCTAAGGGGATAGTAACACATGTCAATCATCCAGACATTCCTTAACCCCCAAGGCCGGACACGTGGCAACCGATCATGGGACACTATCCCTATATAAGGAATAAGGGCACATATCCCCAGATAATTCACCACACACAACTACCCCTTTTAGTTACATCTACATCATCCCCCCATGCCATACTAACTTGAGCGTCGGAGAGGCCGAGTCGGACACCCGACCTGGCCCTCTAACGAGCAGTTGTCTGTGTAGGTATCTCAACCTAGGAAGCGCCGAGCCAATCCTATATCCTGAGTCCCACGATATCACTACTCGATGCTCCGTCGAGCTCGACTTTATAATATATGAGTTTGTTCAAGAAAAAAATTTTAGGCTCATTTTCATAAACTAGTTGAGCTTGAATAAGAGATACACGACTTGAAAGCTCGTGAAAATGTTGGATAGGAGACCCGCGAACTAGCTTGCAAATAGGCTCGTATGGACATGTATGAAGAAAGTAAATATTATACTTTTTGTTTTCCTTAAGAGAAAAGGTCTCCATTCTCTCTGCACCCCTACCTTCCTTTTCCTCCGTTTCACCTTCTTTTTCCTTATCTGAGGAGGAAGAAGGAAGCTTTTCTTGCTTTCTTCTTCCTTCTCCTGCAAGTTTCTCTCCATATCACCATGATGTGTTGGGAAAGAAGGAAGTTTTAGAGCTCTTCCTTCTTTTTTTAGATATGAAAAGAGGGAAGTTTTTTTTTCGCTTATCTACTTGATATTAAAGTTTGATATGACTTTCACAGATAAAAGGATCTGCAGGTCCCGGACTTCCATGTATCGCACTTTTGGTCGTAGATCTGAGGCAGCAAACACTTTCCTTAGAATGGGTGTTGATTACTTTAGCTGGTGGTTTCTTTTGCCACGTTAGTGACTTGTTTATGTTATGTTTCTTGTAAGCAATTTTATGTATTTTGCTTTTGTAAGCTCCATCTTTTCTTTTCTTTTTCTTTACTATATATGCTTTTTTAATTTCTATTTAATAATATTAAAGTTCAAATTACCAACCCCAGCTTTTACTTAAAAAAATATTATATATAAGAATAATATTTACCATATAAAGATATAAGGAACATAACATATAGTTTTTGCTTGATGCAATGTAAAATGAATATATATAGTTGTATGCATCGTAACATTTAAGTACTTTAAGAATTAAAAACTACGTTAAATACGTATCACTTTAATTCGAGAGGTCAAATAATAATTTTAAACCTGAACCGAGCTCAAAACATTACTTAGCCTCGTTAAATTTTAATGAACATAATAAAGCTTGCTTTGCAAAAGCTTGAGTTACGCAAGAGCTTGGAAAAGTTCGGCTCAGATTTAAGCTTGAGTTCGTTAAAAATTTAACAAGAAAAAAAACTATGCCTCGTAAAACTTTAATATAATAAGGCTTAATGTATACTTAGCTCCTCAACTTGACAATTTTTATCGCTTGGCGTCTCTAACTTAGATATGTCTTTACCAACCCCCTGAACTTGGCAGAAGTGTTCATTGCAGCCTCTCAGTGCTACGTGTCACCATGTGATTGGTTTAACTTTTTAAATATGTCAAAAAAAATTTATTTTTCTCTCTCCAATTAGAACTTGACACGTGGTATTGAGGGGGTTGCAGTGAACACTTTTATCAAATTTAGAGAGTTAGTAAAGACATTTATAAGTTGAAGGAGTTAAATAATAATAGTAGACAAATTGATGGATCTAAATATATATTAAGCCATATAATAAACACAAAAAAGTTACTCTAAAATGGGTAAACAATCTTCTAAGAAATAAGATAATTAGTATTTTGGAAGGTTTTATCAGCTCGATTATTGTACTTTAATATCATATATGTCTGACAAAAAATGAGATTAAAGCATGGAGTAAAATTTGGCCTAGCCTTAGTACTCATTATACAAATAAGATTAAACTCAAAATCAACATAATTTCTCATTGTTTTATTACATATATTTTTTTTGATGAAATTGTTTTATCACATATTAAAATACAATCTGAAAAAGGAAAAACAAAATTAATGTGACAGAAAATGGCCTGCTTTTATATAGTAGTACTAGTTCAATAGCACCTTACATACAAAATAAGAAATGATGCATATAGTATATGATAATATTCACTGAATGTAAAATAAATCTGAATATACCAACCGCAGTAGCTGCACTAATTAATTACATGAAATTAAATATTATAATTTATCATTTATGAGATTGTTGAGTTGGTGAAAAGTGAAAAGTGAAAAAAATTGAACCAGATAAATATGGTTCAAAAGTTGATGCATTCATTAAACTTTATATAATAAATACTTTCTCCGATTTTAAAAAAATGATCTTTTAAATTTTTTATTAAAATTAATAAAATATTAATTAAGTAATTAAAAAAATTATTTTATATTTTATAAAATTCTCTTTTTTTATAACTATCAACTTATAATTTTAATAATACTTAATCTCTTTTCCGATTAATGTAAGGATAAATTAAAAAAAATAATAAATATTATATTAATAATTTAAATAATAACTTATATAAAATTAAAATTAAAAAATTAAAAAATTATTTATTTAAAATTAAAGGGAGTAAAATAATACTACAACATTTTCATATATTGGGTTCGATGGTACATATCACAAAAGAGAAGTGTCATTTAATAAGGCACAGTTGGCTGCAGTAAATTAATTTAAGACCCATGTGACCTGCATTATACACTGAAATAAATGTTATTTGTACTGGTCAATGAATTTTCCAACTTTGGATTATTTTATTTTTCTGTTTCTGAATTGTGGTCAAATTTTCACATTTTTTTCTTGTATATACTGTAACTTTCAACCAGGCTGGCTTCATTATCCATTCAATTAATTGGAAAATAACATTTTTCACTATTCAGTTGATTTTTGGTTTGAATCATCTATAAATGACATGTCCTCAATTTGTTACTATTTTTTGATTAAAAAATCAACTTGTCATCATAAAATTCATATAATATCAATTAATACAGTTTCGATTGGTCTTCTTTTAATTGCAAAAAAAGTCACTAATAAGATTAAGCCCGTTGCTTTAAATATCAATGAGACTTGAAAAATGTTTACAGTATTGACTAAAATATGAACCAAATTACCATATATAAGTTCATGCAATGATAATCTCATGATTATACTTCGGGTAGGAGATCGGATCAAAGTTGAGCCGTCTGGCTCTCTCCCTCACGGAGATCACAATTTATTGAGAGCCGGTTCTAATGAGGCCGGATCAGGGGACATCCCAGCAGGTATCTAAGACCAGATCCATATCGTTAAGGGCCTTGCAATGTCTTAGGCAGACTAGGTATCAAGTCGGCATGAGACCGGCTAAATAGCACTGTGTGTCACACACACAGGAGAGTCTAAGTAGGATTCTTATTCCTGTATTCTCTCTATTGACCTTATCCTAATCTGCTTGGGATTCAAGGATATCGGATAGACACAAAGAGTTATGAACTCATTCTGTTCAGGACTTCTTATTCCATCAGGAATAGGATATGTCCTACGCCTATATATAGGCCCCTTGAGTCAGATTCAAAGGTACACACAATTCTAAAAGCTCAAAAGCACTCAATATTCATTTTATTCCTCAAAACCCTTTACCGAATTAAGCATCGGAGGGTCCCCTTGGGGTAACCACCGATCACCCCCAAGCTCGTGTTCTATTTTGCAAGAATTAGGTTAATTATTCAATCAAGGTTTATTCTGAAATATCGGATTCAAGTACGATATTTTCAGTGGTGCGGTGAGCGTGGACTAAATTTACTTGCTCATGCGAGAATTTTAGTTCCTCCACGAACAACAACAAATCCTCTAAGATCCAGTTTTTTCGCTAGCCAAGATGTCTCAAAATACTAGCGAAACTTTCGTCGATGCTGGGAACAACGCCTAAGAAGGCACGGTAAATACCAGCGGTGCAAACGACACTCCAATCACACCTGTTAGCTCAACCCCAGGAGGAAGTTCCTCCCATGCATCGTTGAGTCCGTTCATGAAGATAGCCCAAAAAGCGGCACTCACTCCAGAGGAGCAGAAATAAATGCTTAAATCTGCCTTCGAACATTATGTATCATCAGGCCGACTGGGCGCCTCAAAAGAGCTAGATTTTGATGCTATAATCTAGGTCGAGCCAATCATTCAAAAGAACCTACTCCCTCAGTTTAATTCCATCCCGCAAATGCAGACGTCTGTGCCCCTAGTCATGGAAGGATTGAGGCAGATGGGCATGTCCTTACCAACGGAAGTCGTGCCAATACCCACTTATCCTCTCACCATTGGATCTGTCCCACTGGATCCCAATCAGTTGGCAATGTTATAAGGAATAACTATGATGCTGCAAGGCAGTCACTCGGTACCATCTAGAGTAGGCAGAATTCAAAATGGACTCCTAAATGTGCTATCGGCTAGAATATAAGGTGTTGACACCGACTCAATCACAGTAACAACCAAGGCGGTTCCCTCCGTAATCGAGGCGGAACACCAAAAATCCAAGGGAAAGAGTGTAAGGAAAAGTAGAAAGCATAGATCTCCTTCCTCTTCCTCCTCATCAAAAACCGAGTCATCTGATTCCTTAGACAGTGACTCAAAGTTCAAGAGAAGATTGAAGAAATACGCTATCTCATTCCAAGAGCCTTTGAACGAAAAGAACATCTCTCCTTTCAAGAGGCACATCCTGGCACAGAAACTCCCAAATTATCTTATCCCTCCAATAATTGACAAGATTTTATGGGAAGGACAACTCCAAGGCGCATATGAGTGAATATTGTGATAGGATGGACTTGATCAATGCCCCTGACGCTTATAGATGCAGGTATTTTTCAAGCACTATAGGCGGTGCGGCCAAAAAGTGGTTCGTTCGACTCCCACCAAATTTAATTAGAGTATTTGAGCAATTGTCTGGAATGTTCATGAAACACTTCTTGGGATCTACTCAACCCGGCTATGTGAGCCGAAATTCACATGACATCGTCCAGAGATTGGGTGAGACCTTGAGAGATTACTTAGAAAGATTTAATGAAGCCTGCGTAGGCATCACCGACCTGGACTTCGAAACAGCAAAAGAAGTCCTCATCAGAGGAACTTACAATGAAAGACTTAAACAAGAAATTATAGTGCGAAGGCTGACTTAATACACGCAGATGATCTGATTGGCAAGGAACTTGATTGAACCTGATGAAGTCACTCAGTCAAATAAAAAAACTCTAATGACAGAGACTATTCTAGGAGGGACAAGAAGGGCGATCGAAAGAATAAAGGTAACAGCTGAAGCTCCAGCCGGTACGACCAAGATAGACCATAATTAAACACTTCCTGAAGTAAAATTTTGGTGGCTATCAAGAACGGGCTGGAGAGAAAAAACGTAAAATTTTCGAATGTCCTAGAAAGAAAAACATTAGGAAAGGATTAAGATAAATATTGCAAATTCTATAAGGCTAAAGGACACCACACAGATGATTGTAGGGTCCTAGCTGAGGAAGTTCATGCCCTCATTAAAGCCGGCAAGTTTAGCCAGTTTCTGAAGGGTGTTACTAAGAAATTTGAAGGAAGAAAGGACAACTCGGACGACTTAAGAGGAAAGCCAGCTCAAAAAATAAGAGCCAACAAGGATAACAAAGTATTGGTAATCAATGGAGGCGCAGATAAATACCGGCCTCAAAAGAGGGCAAAGCATCATGTAGGCCAGACAGGTGAGCTAAGAGACAATTCGAAAGCCAATAAGGCATACATAAAAACAACGATGGTAACGAAATAGCACACTGATCCACTTGCAATCGAAGTGATTATGGAAGGCTATGAGGTATATGAAGTACTGGTGGATATGAGAAACTCGATAAATCTAATAATAAAATCAACATTTGATCAACTAAAAGTAAGCAACAGAAGAGTCCAGCCAGGCTACACCACACTTTCAGATTTAAGCGGACACACTACATTGTCTTTAGGTAAAGTAAAGCTAGAAGTTGAGATCGGCGATCAAAACCACATCTATAGAGTGGAACTTAATTTCACTATCGTGGTTGGTAGGATTCAATATCATCTTGGGATGCCCTTTCCTATGCGAATCATTCACCTGGATATCTCCTATTTACTTGGTATTACAAATATCAACTAAGGATGGGACGACAGTGGTAATAGGGAACCCCTCTGTGGCGCATGCAACCTATGTGGCCGCCCTCATGGATGGAGAGCCAGCTGAAAGAAAATCTGATAGAAAAACTAGCAAGGAATGAGATGGCTCAAGCCTAGATAATGACAGTCCACTGATAGAGCCAATCAGTGAACAAGAAGTATTCATGGTGGCACCGGGTAGAGCATTAAAGGTGGCAAAAGACTTATCAATAAAAACCAAAGCAAGCATCAACTCCATTCTCATTGGCCAGGTAAACTCCTTTTCTTGGTTCCATGATAATAGGCTTGGGGTTCGGCCAGAAATAATCTAGCATAACCTTAACCTCGACCCAGAGGTGGTTCCAGTGATACAAAAAGAAAAGAAAGCATGCTCCCAATAGGCAAAAAGCAATCGAAGAATAAATTGACAAATTACTAAAAGCTAAACACATTTGAGAAGTTCACTATCCAAGGTGGTTGGCAAACATTGTATTAGTCAAGAAATTGAATGGAAACTACCGGATGTGCGTAGACTTTATTGACTTAAACAATGCTACCCTAAAGGATAGCTACCCTTTGCCAAGCATAGACCAGTTAGTAGATTCCATAACCGGATACGCTATCTACTCATTCTTTGATGCAAAACCCGGATATCATCAAATACCAATGGACCCAGCAGATGAAGAAAAGACTTCCTTTATAACCTATAAAGGAACATACTGCTACACGGTGATGCCATTCGGGCTTAAAAATGCTGGAGCTACTTACCAAAGATTGGTGAATAGAATGTTCAAGGATATGATTAGAGAAACTATGGAGGTCTATGTAGATGACATGATAGTAAAAAACAAGATCGAGGAGTCACATGCGGAAGATTTAGAAAGGGTTTTCGAAGTACTGCAAAAATATCGGCTCAAGATCAACCCGTAGAAATGTGTGTTTGGGGCAAAGAGTGGAAAGTTCCTCGACTTCATAATACCAGAAAGAGGAATAGAAGCAAATCTGGATAAAATCGAACCAATCATCCGGATGGAACCACCTCAAACCCTAAATGAAGTTCAACACCTCAACGATAGGATTAATGCTCTAGGAGGGATCATCTCTTTTTGAACAAAGAGATGTATGCCTTTCTACAAAGCAATTAAGAAGGATAAAGACTTTAAATAGGATATAAATTGCCAAGAATCCTTCATCAAAATCAAAGACTTTTTGGCCAAACCTCCTCTCATGAGTTGCCCCAACGATGGGGAAACATTATATTTATACCTGGCTGCCACGGACGAAGCGGTAGGAATAGTTTTGATAAAAGAAGATGACCAAGGGCATCATCCGATTTACTACACCAGCAAAGTATTACAGAATGTCAAACTCAGATACCCCAACATTGAAAAACTAGCCCTCACGCTAATCCACTTGGCTGGCAGCCTGAGACCATACTTTCAAGCTCATACGATCATAATGAGAACCGTCTTCCCTTTAAAAAAAGTTCTACAAAGGCTGGATATGTCAGGATGACTCATCGAGTGGGCTATCTGATTGGGAGAGTTTGACATTAGATTTAAGGCTAGGACTACTTTGAAAGCCCACGTGCTGGCGGACTTCATAGTAGAGTTTACGTGCCTCGAGCCAAACAGGCCAGTACGATAAAAAACTTAGACTATCCACGTGGATGGATCCTCCTGCACCGAAGGAGCCAGCATAGGAGTATACATTCGAGGACCTGAAAGAATCAAACTTTCATAAGCAGCCAAATTGGCATTTCCATCAACCAATAATGCAGCTGAATATGAAGCGGTCATTAAAGGTTTTGGGCTAGCAATAGAGATTGCACCTGATATAGTAGTGATAAAAAGTGACTCCAGGGTAGTTTCAAACCAGATCAATAAAACATACGGAATGAGATAAGCCGGAATGGTTAAGTATCTAGCTAAGGTAAGTACCTTATTAGACAAACTAAAGGTGAAAGGCACTGAGAGGAAGATTGAATATATCTCCCGATCATAGAACAAAGAGGCAGATGAGTTATCCAAGAAGGCCGCGGGAAAGGACTCTTGGAAGGAGCTAAGTTGCCCCTACGAAGTCCTAACCCATTCTAAATCCGAAGAATACAGTGAAAGCCTGAAGATCTAAAAGAAATCACTTGGTTAGATGCAACCAATTTATAACTATTTGGATTGTGATAAACTCCTAGAAGATAAAGTCGAGAAGGAGAAAGTCATAAGGAAATCCATGCGGTTTGCTTTGGTTGGCGAAGAGATATATAGGAAATCCTACTCCAATGTATAACTTAAATGCGTCACCCCAGAGCTAGGAAAGTTAATCATAGAGGAGATCCATAATGGAGATTGCGGATCCCACCAGGCTACTGACACATTACTCAGACGAATCGCTCTAGCCGGATACTACTAGGAATCTGTCAAGGCTGATATTAAAGCGTATGTCAAAGCTTATCATTAATTCCAAATACATGCTAGGAAGATAAACATCCCCAAGGCAGATCAAAAGCCTATAATGATCGGTTGGAAATTCGCAAGTTGGGGAATCGACATAGCCGGACCAATGATAGAAGCTGTCGGGCAAAAGAAGTGGATAGTAGTAGTAGTCGATCATTTCTCCAAATGGAATGAAGTGGAAACACTTAGCTCAGTTACAGCTGACTGGGTTAATGAATTTGTATGGAGGAACATCATCGCCCGATTCAGAATACCTAAGAAGTTTATAGCAGATAACGGCTTGCAATTCATATCAGAAAAATTTAAAGACTTTTGCACACACTAGAAAATTGATCAACATTTCTCCTCAGTAGCACACCCATAAACCAACGGCCAAATAGAATTGACTAACCAAACTCTTGGCGAAGGCCTAAAAAAGTGAGTCCTTGATAGGAAGCGAAAGTGGTTGAATGAATTGATCAGGGTGCTATGGTCTTACAAAACCATTCCTTGCAAAACAACTGGAGAAACCCCTTACTCCTTGGTCTATTGGGGTCGAGGCAGTTATCCCAGTAGAAATTGGAGCCCCATTAGAACGAGTGGCGTACTACATGGAGGAGGAAAATAACATTAACATGCAATACTACCTAGACAATCTAGATAAAAGAAGAGAAAGAGGATGGATCCTTACGGTGGTATACAAGGCAAAAGTTGCTCGATACCATGATCGGCGGGTTAGAGAAGTCTGCTTAAAAGAAGGGGACTTAGTCCTCAAAGACTCAGTCGCTTCACAAGCTTGAGAAGGCAAAGGAAAGAGGGGCGCTAATTGGGTAGGCCCCTATAAAATCCTCAAAGTCATCGGGCCGCCTACATACATGTTAGGGACAATGAAAGGCAAAGAGCTTCCTCACACTTGGAATATTGCTAATCTTAGGCCCTATCACTCACTAGAAACTTAGGGATTCCAGTAGCCGTACTCTTTTTCCTTCCTTAAGGATTTTTTCCCACTGGGTTTTCCCTTAAAGAAGTTTTTAACGAGGTGGCTCCCCTAAAGTAGTTATCCAGATGCATAGAATTCCCGGACATGTATTTAAATTCGCTATTAAATAAACAGCAATTTTTTACATACATTCGCCTATGTTAAGTACTGATCACACTCAATGCACTTTTGCCCAACACTTAATAAGACCGGTTCAATCGCATGCATAATACTTAGCAAAAGCTAACTATTTTCAGGCGGCAATCACCCCTAAAACAAAAAGCAGCTGGCTGAAATAACGTAAGACCAATGCAAAATTAAATAAAATGTGAGGTAAAATTAAACTTGAACATCCATCTAATCGGTAATCAAAATATACAATCGATTCAAAAGCATTCATGCAAAAATAAAGGCATGAAAATAAGACCTTAATAAATGCCTCAAGAATAGGCTTAAGTTAAACTGAATTGTATTTACAAAATGAAAATAAATCTAAGTTACAAGCAAAATCAAACTAAGCTACAGGATTTGAGTCTTGAGATACGTTTTCAACTCTTCCCTTCGACTCAATTTGGTCATCTTCAGCCAGCCTTACCGGGTCCTTTTCAACTGCCTCCTACTGAATAGATCCTGGATACTTTAGCATTTGTAGGAGAGTCTCAGGAATATCTGAATGAATGAGTCGGCAGGATTCTAAAACCATCTAGCCAAACTGATAGCCATCATCCACCATGACCTCGATGGATTGGATGAACTCAGCTTTATCCTTCTCCTTTGAAGCTTGGATGGACTAACACTCCAACTGGATAGAGGTAAGGTCCGCTCGGCTTTGCACAAGTTCATTGGAGGTAGTTTTATGGGCCAATTGGAGCAGCTCGTGCTCTCCCTTCAGCTTTATAAGTTTTCCCTCTAGCTTCTTGTTGGCCTCATCCAACTCCTTTAAAAGGCTCTTTAGGCTCTTGTACATGTCAATCGCCTTGGAGAATTTCTCAACATTGGTCTCCTTAGCCTTTATTCAGTGGTAAAGCTCGACTCCTTGAGATAAAGACTGTTGAAACATTGATCAGAATACCCATTGACATAAACATGAATATTAATCAAAAAATACAAAAGCAAACCTGGCTGATGGATTGAAAAAGTAAACCTAAGAGGGTAAGAAAATCTTCCTTCTCATAGCGTTGAGCCTCCCGCTCTAAGGGAAAAGCCTCGCGAAGAGACTCTTGCTCTATGGGAAGAGTGATAGCCGGCCTATCCCCTGCTACCATCTGTAAAGCCTCCCTTACAAGCAAGATGGAGGGAGGAGCAGCCAGATTCGTACCATCATCCGTTTTTGATGCAATAGCTAAATTGAGAGCAGCCTGATAAATAATTGTTAGTAATAAATAGCGAAAGTGTAAGTATAAAGTTCAAGAAAACACATTATTACCCAACTAGCCCCCTTGACTTTCTTCTGCTTCTTGTTGGCCGGTTCCAGATCTTAAGCGTTATTGCACTTTCCTTTAATAGACTCCGAAGCGGCGTTCTTGCCTAGCAAAACTGGATCAACAGCTTCGTTAGATTGAGTTGCTAACTCAACTAGAGCTGATCAAGTATTCTCATGCTGCAAGTTTTTGACCCGCTTGGCTATGGCACCAGAAATTTTAGCTCTAACTCCAAACATAGCTGAAAACATAAAACAAAAAGAGAAGTTAAGATAACTCATCGGGCAACTGAGGGCAAGGATAATATTTGAAGCCATCATCCGACTCCAGGGCATAGTCTGTCACCCTATGCCTATGAACTAAGGCGTAAGAAATATTGCCTAAAGTTCAAACCCCTCTCTTTAATCAGTCGAACAATCCAACCCGGATGTCCGGATTATTTTTAAGGACAGAGAGGGTAGGCGGTATTTTGAATGACCATTGAGTCGGGAAGGTGGGAAACCCCTCTTGCAACTGGATGTATATATAAAATTACTTGAAGTTCTTCACCGGGTTGGATTTCCCAGAGAAAGAGTAGAATCCCTTCTTATGGGAGAAATGCAAGTGGTCCTCGCCTTTATTCAGCTTGCAGGAAGCCACCCTCTTAAAGAAATTAGCGTCAAAGCTAAGCCCTAGGTCTATAAAAATTTGTAATGGCCTGTAATGTCAACCCAAGTGTTTGGGTGTATTTGAGTCGGGCATATATTCCAATAGTTCAGCAGGTCACAGATGCCCAGGGGTAACGGGTAGAGGAACCCGGACCAAATATGCTCCAAATAGATACTAAACCACCCAGGAGTCGGCTTATGAATACGCTGGTCTTCAGCCGAAAGCATGATCGTACACCTTCTCATCCAAGGGAAGGTCACCTTTTCAAACTCAATGTCCATTGGGTGAAAGATGGAAATCATGTCCTCTATCCTCGGGGTCATTTTTTTAGCTTAGGGGCTCCTTTCTTAGCCGCCTCCCCAATAACAGCTTTTCCCCCCATTTTACTGCCTTCTTGTCTCTAAAACCTTTGGGGATTAGGGAATTAGTGTTTTGTTGGGCCTTTGCTGAATCTCTTGCTCTTCTCCTTCCCCCGCCCAGGCCTAGTCGAACGAATGTATTTGTAAGCTTGAGGCCGCCTCGTGGGATGCCCTCCTATCATCATCAGCATTTCTTCCTATCCGGTCCCTCCTCCCTGTTGTTCTTTTAACCCTAATGTTAGGACAAAAGTTAGTTTGGTCAATGCTAATGTAACACCTTGACACCGAGTCAGGAAACTCGGCATAATACTCATCAAACATCCTATCGGTTGAGCCGGTACTTATGGAGGTAGTAGAAGACATGGTCGCCTAGAAAATGAAACCGCCTAAAGCAAGTTAGATTTAGGGAAAATCTACCCTAAAGGATCTAAACACTTTTTCAGCAAGGAGGGAAAGCATCGAAATCTAAAAATTCCTATATTCATCAAAGTTCATGCAAAACCCAGTTTCAAACCAGAATCAATGACAGTTTACCCCTCAAGTCATACTTCAAGCGCATTTTAACGGAGGGAGAAAAACCAAAACTACAGCACAGTAAAAGCATACCAGCATTAGCAAAAGGTGAACAGTAGTTCATGGCAATATTTCATTCACAAAACAAATAATTCATAATCAAAAGCAAGGAAGATAGTGAGTGGCTTACTTGTTGAGCAAATATGAAAGGAGAGGTCGTTGAAAATGAAAAGCTTGCTGAAATCAAAGGAGACTCGCCAGGAATCACCGAATAAAGCTTTCGCAGAAGAAGTAAAGTGGTGAAATGAGTTCATTTTACGTTTAAATAGGGGAGAGCAAAAAATGAAGAGTCTCTCATCATCACTATTTGCCACATGGCCATCATTCACAGGTGAGTTCGAAATTCAAAAAATTTGGACTGCCGCCAAGGTGTACGAAATGACACACGCTTCCCAGGGAAGCTTCGAGAATACATGGGCAGCGATTTGCCATGCAGCCCTTATCCGCCTGAGTCGAGCCGGATCATAACCACCTGAAGCCCTAAAAGAACTTCTCACATCTATGGGGGGCTTCTAATAATCTCATGATTATTACTCCCCATCTCGAGTAAGGAGTCTAGGTTAAAGTTGAGCCGCCTGGCTCTCTCCCTCGCGGAGATCACAACTTATTGAGAGCCCATTCTAATAAGGCCAGATCAGGGGATATCCCAGCTGGTATCTAAGACCGGATCCATCTCGTCATGGGCCTTGCGATGTCTTAGGCGGACATGGTCCCGATACGGCACGAGACCGGCTAAATAGCACTGCATGTCGCACACACTAGAGAGTCTAAGTAGGATTCTTATTCCTATATTCTCTCTATTAACCTTATCCTAATCTGCTTGGGACTCAAGGATCATATAGACACAAAGAGCTATAAACTCATTCTGTTCAGGACTTCTTATCCCATCAAGAATAGGATATGTCCTACGCCTATATATAGGCCCCTTGGGTCAGATTCAAAGGTACACATAATTCTAAAAGCTCAAAAGCTCTCAATATTCTTTTTATTCCTCTAAACCCTTTACTAACTTAAGCATTGAAGGGTCCCCCTGGGGTAACCACCGATCGCCCCCAAGCTCGTGTTCTATTTTACATGAATTAGGTTAATTATTCAATCATTGTTTATTCTAAAATATCGGATTCAGGTACGATATTTTCATGCAATTCTTCCTCTTGTAACTTTTTCCTTTTTCAAAGGAGTAGTTCAGCATTGACATAACATCATAACATTTTTTGTTCTATCTTTCATTAATTTTAAATATATTTTTTAAAATTTAATGGCAAATCTGACATTTCGAGGGCCGTAGGCGAAATAAGAAATAGTGACATATTTAATAAGAAAATTTCACATCAAATTAAAATATATTCTTATAAATATTAGTTACTAAAAAGTTTTTATTCTAATTTATTAAACTACTTCATTCAAATTCAATATACTAGAAAGTTACTTAATGCTCCTATATAATTGTATAAACATAATAAAAAAATTGAGCACCTTTTAATCATGGATCTTAGATCATCGTACTCTTAGACTATGCCAAGACTGACCCTGCATAATTGTTGTGAAAATTGCATATTGAATGGTGATTGAGGTGAGAGGAATATCATAGCTAGGTATTACTTTATTTCTTTTTAATTATTTGTCATTTTAACTTAATTTATCAACACAAAGACTCCATTAAATAAGATAATAAAAATTCTTACATACTCGTATCATTAATTTTTTATAAGGTTAATGATACACTTTATTTTTCATTAGATAGTGCCAATGTTATTAATATTGGATTGGGCCTCATACAAGCAAAATCAATGGTATGTGATATACCTGGTATGATTGGTGGTTTTATCGATTTTTTTATTTTTTAAAGAATATATATTATTATGGTTTTCAGTGGCTACTACAAAGCTTTCAGGCTCTTTTGCAAAGCTTCTGCGTATTGCCAGAAGGGTTGTGGAAAAGAATATATATTATTTAGGGTTTTCAGTGGCTATTGCATCACTTTTCTGAGTCTTTAGCAACGCTTTTCCTGAGTCTTTAGAAATGTTTTTACTTATTGCCAAAAGGTTTTTCGAAAAACCAGGTTTAAACCTGTACGCCGGTTTCCTAATTTTTTTGATTCAACCCAGTTATCTCCATTTTTTTTTACTAAAAATCAGTTTTTAAATATACCGTACCATAACCATAACTAGTTTACAGTAAAATCAATAGAACCGACCAGTAAGGTACAATGTTTATAACATTGGATAGTGCATAAAAGGACAAAAAAGGAAAGAGATGTAAGTATATGCACTCAAAACACAAAATGATATATTTTAAATTTTTTAAAGGGCCAAGAAAGAACGACATGTATTATTTTCTCCTTCTAGTTTTAGTTGTCCATTTAACAAAATTATTAAAATTAATAAATATTTTATTATATTATTAAAATAATTAATTTATCCTTTATATTATATTAAAATTTATTTTTTTTAATTACTAATTTATAATTTCATCAATACATATTTCTCTTCTGATTAATACACAGGTAAATTAGAGAAAAAAGATAAAGTATATTTTAGTGATAATCAAAATTGCCAACTAGAAGAAGAATTTATGAAAATGCTAAATTGACTACTAAGACTAGATAGAGGTAGTATAAATTTTCTCAAGCTACTACACAACATTGTTCTTAGCGAAAACTTAAAAAACATGCCTTGTAGTTTCACTATTTTTCATTGGGGATTTGTATATTTTTTCAAAATAGGGTCTATGATATTAAAAAGTTAGCAAAAAATATATAATATTTTTTTTCTAAGGTTATAGAGAATGTATTAATCAATTCAACATTCTAATAATCTAACATTATTATTTAAAAATTATACATTGAGCATTTTAATTAAGAAAGCATATTTTCTATTTTATTAACCAATCTGCAAAAATGTCAGATGAAAATGAGAAAAATTATCTATTATCATGACATAATTTAATATTAAGAATATTTTGTTTATTATATTTTGAAACTACTAACTCCCTTTTAAGAAAAAAAAATTCCACATGCCCTCTCTTAAAAATAATGAAACCACAAGACATGTTTTTAAATTTACCCTTATTCTTATTAAAATTTTTAATACAATTCTTTTAAAAGAAAATAGTGTATATGTGATAATATATAGCCTCTTAAAAAATCCATAATTATATAAAAAAATGACAATCAAAATATATAATTTTATATTTCGTGGTGATTTATAACGTTAATTTGTTATTTTACTAAGTAGATATTAATTTACTTACTATTACCCTTAGATAAAACTTTTAATCATTCATCTAATGGTAATAATAGAAAAGTAACAATTACTTTATAAAAAGAATAAAGTAATCATAATAAAACTCTATCGGCATTGTGTGTACACACATACATATTTAATTTGCTTATATTGTGATATAAAATATAATAGTTTTATGTATTGGCTATAACCCTAGAAAATATTCTCTAATATTATGTTATAATACTGAAAAATATTTTCTAATAACAAATTAAAACACATAATATGATATATTTTTATACTTTACCATTTTCAATTAAATATGTAAAAATATAAAAAAATGTGATATAATATAACTTATTATTATTATCATATAAAAAGTCGTGTATATTATATAAAAAATTATTACTACTGCAATTCAGAGTTTATATATATATATATATATATATATATATATATTTCGGAATCACTTCAAGTCAAATCAATGAGGACGGGAATTGATAATACTTCGTGCATTCTTATCATTGATCGCTACTTTGTGGAAATACTAAACGATTGTTAGTTGGATGGACACGAGTTAATGGATTTGAGGCCTTCTTCAACTAAATCTCTTTATGTCTTGAATAGACTAAAATTTTTCTCTTTTGATGGGTAGAGGAGAAAACTAATTGATTTAGTATATTGGGGGCTTTAACCACATATACTCTTTATATAGTCTCTAAATGGGAATCCGTAAGTCCCACATTTTATGAGCATTGTATGTTACTTGCAGGTTTTATTTCATTGAGTAACCAATTTATTTGGCATAATGAATGAAATAAAAGAGTCCATAAATAACCAATATAATTGTATGTTACCTATGTTGTTCTTTAATAAGATATTAAGAATTATAAACATTAAGAAATTCTAACATGTTAATGTATATTTTTATACCAAAAATAAATGTAGGTTGAGGATGGGGTGGGGTAAAAAATGTGATCGATAGTGACGGTAATGGTGAATGATAATAGTTATAGGCGGTAGTGGTTATGGCGAAAGTGGATGAGGAGATATATGGTAGTGGCATTGGCGGCTATGGAGGAGGCGAAAGAGATGGTGGTGGAGGCAATGTTAGTGGAAGATGGTGGTGTTAGCAACAGTGTAGATGAAAGAGGAGAAGGTGCGGTGGTGCGGAGGTCAGATAGATAAAGTATTGTCGAAAGCGGTGGTTGTGGAGGTTGAAAAGCAAATGAGAAGGAGATGGTGTTGATGGCTATAGTGGAGGTGAAAGAGGTAACATTGGTTATGGTGGGAGGAGACGTTGGTGGGGACGGTGGCAGTGGTGATAGTAGCAGTAGTGGAGAAAGTAGTGGTGGTAGCAGTGGAGGCGAGGTGGAGAAGCAAAGTGTGATGAAGCAAGGGAAAATATTTTCTCCTTTTTTTTATTGACTTATAATATATTATTCATTGGCTTATATTCTAAATGAAACAAACACTCGAAAATTCGAAAAATATAATCCTGTAAATAAAAGACACAAAGATATATATAAAAAATTTATATACCTCAATCCCTACCTAATATGTGACTCGAAGTTATGAAATCGAAAGTTACATATTCAGTTTAAGATATTCAACACTCATCAATATATTCAACATCCTTGATTAACTTTATAATACTATATATATTTGCATAATTCCAAATCGCCACCAGATACTATATTATTTATACAATTCCAACTGAATTTTACTTTATTACTTCTTTCTCCCATATGTGTAGAATTTGATAATAATTTATTTGAAACTGACGACATAAGGTTAATACAGTGATAACTTACTAAATATAACTCGCCCATCTCGTCCTAGAGACCGGGTCAATAAAGAGCCGCGTGGCTCGCTCGATCGATTAAGTTAGAAAAACCTAAAGCCGGCTAGAATCTCACTCCGGCCGGAGATCATACAAAACCGAAGACCACGAGATGCCTTAAACGGTCATAGTCTTGAGGCGGTTCATGACCAGCTCAGAGGCATCTCCATGCCCTGCAAACAAGGAGAATCCAGGACTGACTCTAGACCCTATATCCTCTCCTCTATCCTTATCCCTATCACCTTGGGATACAAGGATCAGATATGTATGAAGAGTTCTAAACTTATCTCAATTAGGACTCCCTATTCTATCAGGAATAGGGCTGTTCCTGCGCCTATAAATAGGCCCTTAGGTCAGTTCAACAGGTATCTCAACATTCTCATACTCACTTTCATAATATTCCTCAAAACCATTTACTGACATAAGCATCGGAGGTCCCCCACAGGGTAATCAGCGATCGCCCCCAAGTTTGTGTGTTATTTTACAGGAATTCATTCGTAGGTTCAAACAAGTTCATAGAAAGATCGATTCTGAAATATCGGATTCAGGTACGATATTTTCAATGGTGCGGTAAGCATGGACTTCGTTTACTTGCTTAGGAAAGAATCGTTGCTCATCAGAAAGAACACTCTAATTCAAATTTTTAGGAGCTCTCATAGTGACCATGTCACACGGAAACTTTGAACCAATTATTAACTCTGATATGGAAAACACCCATGACGGTGTTGGAAACACCAATTCAACTAGAAAAATGACAATCGTGACGGATCCCGTGGTGAAGATGCTGCATAACCCAGGGGGTTCAGGAACTAAAGAGGAGGAGGAGCGCTTCTCCCATCCCTCTTAGGAACTGAACCCTTTCTTAGAGATTGCTCAACAGGCAGAACTCATGCTAGAGCAGCAAGAACAGATGATGCAATCGGCCTACAACCATTTTGTGTCGGTAGGCCATCTGGGAGGAGAACTATACGAAGATTTAGTGGTTCCACCAGAAATAACCATCAATCGAAATCTCCTCCCCCAATTCGACTCGGTCACTAACTCCATAACCCCACATCCCAGGTAACGGAAGGATTTAGGCAGATGACGATATCCCAGCCGGTCACTCCAGCAGCTAAAGAACCGATTCTTGCCAAGGCATCCCTAAGTGGTTTTACAGATTCAGACCTGGCAATATTACGAGGAATTCTCATAATAGCGCAAGAAGGGAAAGAAATCCCGGCTGGGATATCATTACAGCACAAAACTCCTAAACTTAAAGGAGTAGCTACCGACTCAATGGTGGTAACCATGGAGTAAGATGGAGCGGACAAAACCAGGTCCCGACGCAAGTCGAGAGGGAAGAAAAGAAATGGGAAAAAGCAAAGGTCCCCTACTACCTCTCCTTTTAAATCTTTCTCACATTCCTCCCAGTCCGAGTCTGGAAGTTCAGAAGATTTTGACACCAAATTCAAGAGACAGCTGAAGAAGTATGCTATCTCATTCCAAGCGCTAATCAGCAAGAAGACTCTCGCCCCATTCAAAAAGCACATTCTAAATCAAAAGCTGCCTGAATACGTCTTCCCACCCGTCTTGGATAAATATAGTGGGAAAGACGACCCACAATTATACATGACAGATTATATCGACTGGATGGATTTGATAAACGCTCTAGAGGCCTTCTGATGTAGGTATTTTCCCACTACTTCAATGAAGCAGCCAAGCACTGGTTCCTCCGTCATAGTTAGTTTAACTACCCTAACTATGGAGGAATATTTCCAAGATGTACTTCTATTTATTGACAATATCTTCCTTTTCATTCAAGTAGGATCCAAAGTAACTCGATAAAAGATTTTGAGACGCTAAGAGGAAAATTCCAGAAGTACCTTTTAGGGTCAGCTCAACTAGATAATGTTAGCCATGTCCACCACAGCGTAGTACAAAGATTGGATGAATCCTTGTGGGATTGTCTAAAGGTCTAACGAGGCCTGTGTAGGCAATACTGATTTAGATTTTGGGATGGCCAAGGTGGCCTTGATAAAAGGAACCCGCAATGATCGTCTCAAGCAAGAAATCATTACTAGGAAACTGACTCACTTCCCCTTGATGATTGGCATGGCCCAAAACTTAGAAGAGGTGGATGAAGTAAGTCGCTCTAGTAAATGGAGCTCTGAATACAGTGACCATCCTAGGCGGGATGATAAGAATAGGAAGAGAAAAAGGGACCAAAGCTGAGGCGGCGTTCTTGGGTCTAGCCGGTATGACCGAGAGGAAGACAAGCCAAAACTAAATACATTATTAAGCATAATTTTGGTAGCCATCAAGAACGAGCCGGAAAGGAAGAGCATCCGGTTCCCAAATCTCCCAGAAGGTAAAACCTTGGGAAGAGATTATAATAAGTATTGTGAGTTATAGCCGAGAAAGTATACGCCCTGATTAGGGCAGGGACGTTTAGCCAATTCGTAAAAAGGGTGACAAAAGGGCAGAGAGGCGTGATGACTCGGATGATTCTAAGGAAAAGCCCAAAGAAATAAAGAAGGCTGGTGGTGATAAGGGAATCAAAGTAATGGTGATACAACGCGGCGAAGATAGAGAGCCGCCTTCCAAGAAAGCAAGACATCCTTCTAGCCATCTACTTACGCTAAGCAACGGCTCGGAAGCAAATAAAGCCTATAGGAAAGCAACCATAGTAACTAAGCCCCACTCTGATCCCCTTATCATCTAAGCTATGGTGGAAAATTGCACAGTATACCGGGTGCTGGTTGACATGGGAAGCTCTATAAATTTGATCACTAGATCGACATTCAAATAGTTGAAAGTGAATAATCATAGGGTCCAGCCGGGGTATGCCACAATGTCTGATCTAAGCAGACACATCACCATTTCCTTAGGAGAAGTCAAGTTAAATGTAGAAATAGGTGATAGAGAGCATGTATACCGAGCGGAGGTAGACTCTACCATTGCCGAAATTTCAATCGGATTTGACATCATATTAGGACTCCCCTTCTTGTATGAATCGTTTGCTTCAATATCCCCCGCTTACTTGGTCTTATACATACCAACTAAAAAGGGGATGGCAGTGGCAATCGGAAACCCCACGGTGGCTCACGAAGCTTATATAGCCTCCTTAAAAGTATACAAATAGCCACCTCAACATGAAAGATCAGAATAAGATCGAGAAGATACTAGCTCGGATGGTAATAGTTTAATAGCCGAGCCAGTGGGCGAACAAGAAGTACTGATGGTAGGACCAGGTAGAGCATTAAAAATGGCTAAAGACTTAAAAGTAGACACAAAAGCTAGCATCAACGCAGTCCTGGTTGGACAACAACACTCATTCTCATAGAGTCACAATGACATGTTGGGGTTTCAGGTAGAAATAATATAGCATAGCCTCAACCTTGACCCGGAGGCAACCTTAGTGGTACAGAAGAGAAGAAAGCATGCCCCTGAAAGACAGAAGGCCATCGAAGAAGAGATAGATAAGTTGCTCAAAGCCAAACATATTAGGGAAGTAAATTACCCTAGATGGCTAGCAAACGTCATGTTGGTTAAGAAACTAAATAGAAATTATCGCATGTGTGTAGATTTCACAAACTTGAACAAGGCAACCCTAAAGGATAGTTATCCTTTGCCAAGTATTGACCAGTTTGTAGATTCTACAGCTGGGTACGCCGTCTACACCTTTTTAGATGCAAAGGCTGGATATCACCAAATTCCTATGGACCCGGCAGATGAAGAAAAGATGTCCTTTGTTACCCACAAAGAGACATATTGTTACACGGTCATGCTATTTGGGTAAAAAAACGCTGAGCAACTTACCAAAGGCTGGTAAATAAAATGTTCAAAGACATGATCGGTGAGACAGTCGAGGTTTACATGGATGATATGATAGTGAAGAGAAAAAATGAAGAATTACATGCAGATAACTTGGAAAAAGTTTTTAAAACATTGCAGGCCTACCGACTAAAGCTCAAGCCGGAGAAATGTGTCTTTGGGGTTAAGAGTGGAAAATTTTTAGGCTTTATGATTTCAGAAAGAGGCATTAAGGTGAACCCTAAAAAAATAGAAGCCATTATCTAGATGGAGTCACCTTGCTGTTTAAATGAAGTTCAACGCCTCAATGGAAGGATTAATGCCTTGGAACGCTTCATCTCTTTCTCAACAAAGAGGTACATGCCTTTTTACAAAGTGATCAAGAAGGATCGCGATTTCAAGTGGGATAAAGATTGTTAAGAGGCCTTCAATATAATGAAGGATTTCCAGGCTAAACCTCCTCTTATGAGCCGCCCCAACGTTGGGGACACACTTTATCTCTACTTAGCAGTGACAGATGAGGCGGTAGGAACTGTCCTAATTCGAAAAGATCAAGAAGAGCAATATCCCATCCATTACACCAGCAAAGTGTTGAGAAACGCAGAACTAAGATATCCAAAGATAGAAAAGCTAGCTTTGCCCTCGTTCACTTGGCTGAGTGGCTCAGACCTTACTTTCAAGCATATACCATCGTAGTAAGAACCGGTGTTCCCCTTAAAAAAGTGTTGTAATGGCTAGATAATTCTACCACCTAACCAAGTGGGCCATCAGGCTCGGAGAATATAACATACGATTTAAGGCAAGAAAGGCTCTAAAGGCTCAAGAATTAGCCAACTCCATAGTAGAATTTGCAGGCATTGGGCCGAAACAAACCATCCCCTCTGAAACTTGAACCATCTTTGTAGACGGTTCCTCTTGGGCAAAAGGAGTCGGCATTGGAGTTTATGTTCAAGGGTCCAAAAGGATCAGATTATTGTATGCCGCCAAGTTGGCTTTCCCTTCTACCAATAATGTGGTTGAGTATGAAGCAGTGTCGAAAGGCTTGGAGCTAGCCAATAAGATTGGACCTGATATAGTTGTGCTTAAAAGTGACTCCAGGCTAGTAGCGAATCAGATCAATCGGACGTATGGAACCAAATAAGCCGAAATGGTTAAATACTTAGCTAAAGTAGCAAAGTTGCTAGAAAAACTTGAAGCTAAGGGAACCGAGTGGAAGATTGAGTATATTCCTCAGACTCAGAATGAAAGGGCGGATGAATTAGCCACAGCGGCCATGGGAAAAGACTCATGGAAAGAGCTAAGTTGCCCTTATGAGGTTTTAACTCGGCCAATATGTGAAGAGCAAGGCGAAAGCCTGTGGATCCAAAATAAGTCACTAGGGTGGATGCAATCTATATAAGATTACTTGGCTTGTGATAAGTTGCCCGAAGATAAAATCAAGGCGGAGAAAATAACCCAGAAGTCTATGCGGTTTGCATTGGTAGGAGATGAATTATATAGAAAGTCCTACTTGGACGTATGGCTTAAATGCGTCACCCCCAAGCTAGGAACCTCATTATAGAAGAAATCCACAAAGGAAGCTATGGATCCCACCAGGCGGTAGAGACACTACTTAGGAGAATCGCCCTAGCTGAATACTATTGGGAAATTATTAAAGCTGACTCGAAAGAATATGTGAGGACTTGCCACCAATGCCAAATACATGCAAGGAAGTCATACATTCCAAAATCCAATCAAAAGCCGATAATGACCGACTAGCCATTCACGTCCTGAGGTATTGATATTACAGGACTAATGCCAGAAGTGTCCAGCCGAAGGAAGTGGATATTAGTGGCAATTGACCATTTTTCTAAGTGGGTCGAGGCGGAAGCACTTAGCTCGGTCACAGCCGAGAGGATCATTGAATTCATTTGGAAGCATATAGTCACTTAGTTTGGAGTACCAAAAAGAATAATAGAGGGCAACGGCTTGCTATTTATCTCGAAAAAGTTCAAAGATTTTTATAAGCAATGGAAGATAAAAAAATCACTTCTCCTCCGTGGCGCACCCACAGACGAATGGTCAAACGGAAGTCACCAATAGAACCCTAGGAGAAGGGTTAAAGAATAAGGTGCTAGATCGAAAGGGAAGATGATCGGATGAATTGATCAAAGTCTTGTGGTCATATAGAACCACTCCTTACAGAACAACCGGCCAAACCCCTTACTCTCTAGTCTATGGAGTCAAAGCGGTTATTCCTGTCGAGATCGAAGCCCTATCAGACTGGGTGGTATATTATATAAGAGAAAGAAAACAACATCAACATGAAGTACCACTTGGATAACGTGGATGAAAGAAGAGAGCGAGCTTGGATTCTCATGGTGGCTTATAAAGCAAAAATTGCTAGATACTACGATAGGCGCGTACGAGAAGTCTGCCTCAAAGAAGGAGACCTAGTTCTCAAAGACTCGGCCACTTCACAAGCCCGAGAAGGCAAAAGAAAAATGAGTGCCAACTGGGAAGGCCCCTACAAGATCACCAAAGTCATCGGGCCGGCCACCTACAAGCTAGGGACTATGAAAGGCAAAGAGCTTCCTTGCATATCAAACATTGCTAATCTTAGGCCCTACAATACAGTAGATACTTAGGGACTCTGGCAACTGTACTTTTTTTCCTTCGTTAAGGATTTTTTTCTCATTGGGTTTTCCCTTAAGGAAGTTTTTAACGAGGCAGCTCCCCTCAAGTAGAAATCCGGATGCATAGAATTCCCGGACTTATACTCAAATTATTATTATTAATAAGAGCATTCTTTTATTCATACATTCACCTTAATAAGTACTGATCACACTTTATGGCATATCCCTGACATAACATAAGATCGGTCTAAATATCTCACACGCATAGGACCTATTTAAAACTATGGCAAATAGTTCTTAGGCGGTCACATCCCAAGAACGCAAATAAGACACAAACATCCAAACGGCAATAAAGCATTCATGCAAAAATAAAGGCACAGAAATAAGACCTTAAGAAATGCCTTAAGAATAGGCTTAAATTAAAACCGAATTGTACTTACAAAAATGAAAATAAAGGTAAAGACTACAAGCAAAATCAAACTAAGGTACATGATTGGAGTCTTGAGATAAGTTTTCAACTCTTCTCCCTAACTCAATTTATACATCTTCAGCCAGCCCTACCAGGTCCTTTTCAACCACCTCCTGCTCATCGGATCCTAGATACTTAAGCATTTATAGGAGAGTCTTGGGAATATTCGAATGAAGGAGCCGACAGGAATCTAAAACAATCTGGCCGAACTGATAGCTATCATCTACATGCCCTTAATAGATCAGATAAACTCGGCTTCATCCTTCTTCTTGGAAGCTCGAATGGACTGACACTCCAGCCGGCTAGAGGTAAGGTTCGCCTGGACTTTCACAAGTTTATTGGAGGTAGTTTTATGAACTGATTGGAGCAACTCGTGCTCTCCCTTCAATTTCATAAGTTCGCCCTCGAGCTTCTTGTTGGCCTCGTTCGACTCTTTCAGCCAGCTCTTTAGGATCTTGCATATGTTAATTGCCTTGGAGAGTTTCTCGATATTAGTCTCCTCAGCCTTTATTCGGCGTTAAAACTCAGCTCCTTGAGATAGGGACTGATGAAATGTTGATCAGAATACCGATTGGCACAAGCATAAATACTAATCCAAGAAATATAGAAACAAACCTGGCTAATGGATTGGAAAAGTAAACCCGAAAGGGTAATAAAATCTTCCTTCTTATCGCGTTGAGTATCCCACTCCAAAGGAAAAGCCTCGCGAAGAGAATCTTGCACTATAGGAAGAGTGATGGCCGACCTATCCCCTGCCACCTTTTACAAAGCCTCCCTTACAAGCAGAACGGAGGAGCAGCCAGGCTTGTATCAGCATCCGATCACGGTACAACGGCAAAATTGAGAGCAGCCTGATAAACAGTTGTTAACAACAAATAGCAAAAGCATAAAGTATAAAGTTCAAGAAAGCATAGTATTACCTTATTAGCCCCCTTGACTTTTTTTGCTTCTTGTTGGCCGGCTCTAAATCTTGAGCATTAGCACGCTTTCATTTAACAGCCTCGAAAGGGGTGTTCTTGCCTATCAAAACTGGATCAATAGCTTTGTTAGATTGAGCTGCTAACTTAACTAGAGGTGATCGAGTATTCTCTTGCTACAAGTTTTTGACCTGCTTGGCTACGGCATAAAATTTTTTAGCTCTAACTCCAAACAAAGCTGAAAACATAAAATAAAAAGAGAAGTTAAGATAACTCACCTGGTAGCTGAGGGCCATTATAATATTCGAAGCCATCATCCGACTCTAGGGCATAGTCTATCACCCTATGCCTATGAACTAGGGCGTAGGAAATATTGCCTAAAGTCTAGACCCCTCTCTTTAATCGATTGAACAATCCAAATCGGATGTCTGGATCATTTTTGGGGACGGAAAAGGCAGGCAGTATTTTGAATGACCATTGAGTCGGGAAGGTGGGAAACCCCTCTTGCAATTGGATGTATATGAAAAATTGCTTGAAGTTCTTTATAAAGTCGAATTTTCATAAGAAAGAGTAGAATCCCTTCTTATGGGAGAAATGCAAGTGGTCCTCACCTTTATTCAGCTTGTAGGAAGCCACCCGCTTAAAGAAATTACCATTAAAACTAAGCCCTAAGTCTATACAAATTTTAGAATGGCCGTTAAGGTCGCCCCAAGCATTTGGGTGTATTTGAGCCATGCATATATTCCAATGGTTCAATAGGTCGTAGATCCCCGGGGGTAACGGGGAGAGGAACCCCTACCAAATCTGCTCTAAATAGATACTAAACCACCCAGGAGGCGGCATATGAAAGCGTTGATCTTTAGCCAGAAGCATGATCCTACTCCTTCTCATCCAAGGGAAGGTCACCTTTTCGAACTCAATGTCCACCGAGTGAATGATAGAAATCATGTCCTCTATTTTAGGGGCATCTTTTTCGGCTTAGGGGCTTCTTTCTCAGTCGGTTCCCTAGCAATGGCTTTTTCCTTCCCCTTTTTCGCTGCCCTCTTGGCTCTAAAACCTTTAGGTATCAAAGCATTGATGCCTTGTTGAACCAACTGCTCAACCTCTTGCTCTTCTTCATTCCCAGCCTAAGCCGAATCGGACGAATGAATTTATGAGCTCGAGGCCACCTTGTGGGATGCCCTCCTCTTGTCCTTAGCATTCCTTCTTACTCGGTCCATCCCCCCCGCTATTCTTTTAACCCAATGTTAGGATGAAGGTTAGTTTGGTCAATGCTAACATAACACCTTAACACCGAGTCAGGAAACACTGTACAATATTCATCAAACATCTTATCGGCTGAGCCGATACTTATGGAGGTGGTAGAGGACATGGTCGCCTAGAAAATGAAGCTGCCTAGAACAAGTTGGATTCAGGGAAAATCTACCCTAAAGGATCTAAACACTTTTTCAGCTAGGAGGGAAAACATCAAAATCTAAAAAATCCTATATTCATCAAAATTCATACATGAACCCAGAAACAGGTCAAAAGAAACCCAGATTCTAGCAATACTAAATTACAACTAAGATCATTTCCATAGGTAAAGGCATTCAAAATTACGAAGGATTCTAGCCCAGCAATTCTAGATACACCGTAACGTAATAGCATAAAAGGCTGTTTAGCAAGAACTCGTTTAACATAGAATTCAGGTTATGGTGGCACACAGTCAAAAGCACAAGAGTCATAGACATGGAATTCATGGAAAGAAGAAGTATGATAAAAGTTACTTACTTGCAAGATATGAAGAGTTTAAAGGAGCAAATGTCTCCGGAAAAACAACCTTGAAACTTAGAAACAGAATTCACCGGAGTGAAGCAGAAAAGATCAGGCAAGTGAAAGTGATGCAATGTGTGGAAAAAATGGTTAAATAGGGAGAAGGATAAAAAGTGAAGGGTTACAATCATTAAAAGACAGAACCATAGTGCCACGTATCAATTAAGGTTAGGCTGGTTTCAAATTTTGAAAAGTCATGCTGTGAGTACGAGCTTTTCGGTGACCCTTGGAACGATGATGACTTGTTACTCTAACCTCGTATGGTCTAGTTGTTCTATTCTTAGAAGGTCTAAACGCATTTGGCAAGTACTTTTTTTATGATTTCGGACCCTTGGCGGCGCTTAAATATCATTTGCATGCATTTAGAATTAACCATTCCCTTTCGCTCCTGTGCAGTAATTTATTTTATGATTTTATATAAGATCCGAACATTTTCAGCAAGTCAGATTTATATTGTTGGATTCCTGACTCTCCAAGCTTTTTGGAATGTCAAGAATCGCCTTAATTGGATAACCGTAACGAAAGATATAGGCATTGGAAGTTGAAACCCTAAATCTGCCCTTATTGCCCCATAAAACCCTACCTAAACCCTAATCCACAAAACCCCTACCTTAACCCTAATTACCCCCAACCCTACCTAAACCCTAATTAATCAAGCTAAACCTTAATTAACCAAAGCCAAACCCTAACCCTAATTACTTAAAATCCTAGCAGCCCCCCTAGCCCCCTTTTGCTGCCACCACCGCCGCCGCCGGCAATGGTGGCAGCCTGCCCTTCACTAACGGTGGCCGCCACTCTTATGGCAGCCACTGCCGCCGTGGTGTCGTTCACCGCCGCCCTTTATGGCGGTGAACACCATCGGGGTGGCCACCCCCGCCATTATGGCTGCTATCACGATGGTGACCGCCGTCGCTCTTATGGCGGTCACGGCCGTGACTGTGGCGTTGGGCGTGGCACGACCTGTTTCAAGCCGTGCCACCTCATTCTCTCTCTCCTCTTATGATTTGGCAATGTATTTTTCCCAAAAATTTGCTTAAGTGGGTGGATTTTTGTGTGTGAGATTATTCAAACCAATCCAAGAGAGAGGTTAGGGGACTTTTCTCCAGATTTAGAATTTAGAAATCATTTTTGAGAGAAAAATCAAGAACAAGAGAAAGAAAAGGAAGAACAAGAGAGAGAAAAGGAAGAACTAGAGAGAGAAAGCTTAAGAAAAGCATAGAATCCGGGTTCAATCCTCTCTAATCTCGATTCTTAGTTATTCTTAGGCTTGATCTCATAGCTTAAACACTAAAATCAGTTAGAAATCATAAGTTAAAACGGATTAAATAGGGTTTTAGAGACTTTCTCAAATACCACCCAAATAATCTGTCACTATTTTTGTCTCTATTCCATCGAAAAATCATCAAAAGCTTGTCAAACTTCCGATTCGAGTCTCCCGAGTTAGATTCACAGCCTAGAGGTAACAAAATTGAGTTCCCTTGATCTTTTACTTCATTTATTGTCTATTATTGATGTTCTTGCTGCTTGTGGTGTTGTTTCTTAGTTTTTCCTTGGTGTTCTTGGAAAACCGTCTGAAAATAATCCGACCTCTATAGGGATAGCCTTCACCTCGACCCCTATAGCCTTGGCCGCTACTGTTATAGCGGTGAAGGCTATAGCTATGGAGGTGAACTCCACCCCTATTGAGGTCCCGTTATTTCTTACATTTTTTTGGGTATTTTCTTACCCAAATCCATAAAATCAACATTATTTAAGTGTTTTAAGTCTAAATCTATTGAAATATAGTTGATTAAAACTTCAATGGTTTCGAGTTTATGGATGCAAAACACCGGTATCCCCCATAAAAATGGTTTGGTGTGGCCAAGGCTATAGTGACAGCCTTGACTACCGCCGCTATAGCCTTCACCGCTGCCACTATAGCGGCCAAGGCTATAGCAGTGGCGGTCAGGGTTGTCGCCAAAAACCTTTGCTGCCAAAAGCTATTTTTAGCCATTTTTCGCCGTTTTCTTGCGTTTTTTACCTCGATTTCAACCCGAAAAAATTTTTCAAAAATTATGACTGATTAGAAATTATTTTTATTTATTTTATTTGTTTTAATATGCATTTTAATGGCTTAAAAATAGTGTTTTTGCAAAATAAATCTAAATAAATCATTTTCCACCAACTAAAAAATCCCAAAAATATTCTCAATATGTTAAATCTAATTTTAGGATGTTTAGTTAATTTATTTCACCTTTTTTAGGTTGTTAGATAATTAATTAATGCCCGAAAATTAGTTTTTATCCCGAAAAATCTAAAAATATGTTTTCTTCATGTTATGTATTTATTTTCCGCATTTACTTATTTATGCTTTATTTATGATTAGTCCCGTATATTTCTTGCCTCGTTTGGAGCCGGGTCCGAGTCGGTAAGCTCGATTAAAACCCGGTTTCGCCGCGTTTATTTATTCATTGCTTTATTTATTTTTTCGCATTAGAAAAATGTATAGGTATTCGTAAAGCCCTGTAATAATTTTATTTTCTTGCTTTGTTTATTTATCGCTTTCCGTGTGATGTATGGCATATAAACCGAAAACACCAAACAATAATCGGATTAAATCGCATAAGAACTAAGGTCACATTTATTAAAATATAATCGGCTTGATTTAAAAATTAAAAAGTAAGCAACATCATCCGGACTCAGAATCTCTGTTTTAAGGTACGGTCCAACCGCCCGATGGGAATGTCGTACCCAAATTCCCGGTGGAGCTCAACCGGTTTGCGACTCTATCTTAAAATACGGGATTCTAAGTCTCGTATCCCTTAACCCATGAATCGGGCTAAATTTCAACATTAACATCATTTTCCATTATCGTTTTCATCACGCTAAAATAAGGACTATACCTTAGCTCACTTCATAGCGCTCGTTGTTTCTCAGCCCCACGCCGAAGAACATTAAAGCTTACCATGTAGGCGGAGGGATCGAGGGTCGGCTCACACATGCCTACCACCAAAGAATATGAAGAGACTTAAGCTTCTCAAGGAAGCTTTGAGAATGCTTGGGCCACAAGTGGCCACGTAGCCCTAAACATTAGGCCGCTCAGAATTTGAGCCGGTTCATGCTGCCAGAAGCCCTAAAGAACTTCTCACACTTGTAGGGAGGCTTTTGATAACTTACTAAATATAACTCGCCCGTCTCATCCTAGAGACTAAGTCAACAAGAGCTGCGTGGCTCGCTCGATTGACTAAGTTAGAAAAACCTAAAGCCGGCTAGAATCTCATTTCGGTAGAAGAGCATACAAAACCAGAGACCACGAGATGCCTTGAACGGTCATAGTCTTAAGGCGGTTCGTGACCGGCTCGAAGGCATCTCCATGCCCTACAAGCAAGGAGAATCTAGGTTTGGCTCTAGTCCCTCTATCCTCTCCTTTATCCTTATCCCTATCACCTTGGGATACAAGGATCAGATATGTATGAAGAGTTCTAAACTTATGTCAATTAGGACTCCCTATTATATTAGGAATAGGGCTGTTCCTACGCCTATAAATAGGCCCTTAGGTCAGTTCAACGAGTATCTCAACATTCTCATGCTCACTTTCATAATATTCCTCAAAACCCTTTACTGACTTGAGCATCGGAGGGCCCACGGGGTGACCACCGATCGCCCTCAAGTTCGTGTGTTGTTTTGCAGGAATTTGTTCGTAGATTCAAACAAGTTCATGGAAAGATCGATTCTAAAATATCGGATCCATGTATGATATTTTCATATAGCATCTCTATTCTCTATTACACTATACATTCTTGTTGCAAATGAAGGGTTGATCTGTCCATTTGAAATTTGATATTTGAATTATTTATAAATAGACAAATCTGATTGTTGAATTAATTGGTGCAAAATTGAAATTTTAAGGTAGTCCTGACTTAAAATTTGCATTAAATTAGGCTACAGACATACTTCTCAAAACATATTTAACGAATTTTTAGCATTGCAGATCTATTTTCTCAACTTATAATAATAGATATATTTAAAACTGAAATGTGCTTTTTTTTTGTTGAAGGTGGAGTCTAACTAGAAAATTAAAGTTAGTTCAGAGTTAGGAAAAAAAATTAGGTAATGAAGGAAAGAGTAAAGGGAGAAATGACTAAGGTGGTTCGACGCTGACATAGCTCAACCGGCGGACCGGGAGCACACTAGACCATACCACTCATACCACCATTCACTCGATTAGAACCCAAAAACCTTCGTGCAAGGTAATCCAAAACCCTTCCCTAGATCTAACCCCAGAAAAACAAATTGATCTCATTTTATTAAGATGAAAAGAAAAAAAATACATGAAAGTCAAGACATTACTAGAACCGAAACATGCTTTGGCCTGAATAATTGAGCAAAAATACATCGCCACAGAAACTAGGCGTGGAGCTCCACCAAGTAAGGTCATTAACCATTCTTCCACGGTTAGCAAGTCTGTCTATAACTTGATTGCCTTCCCTGTAAGTATGAGTCGCTACTACTACCATTAAGTTTATCAACCACAAACAATCTGCCCATTCTGCACATATGCACCAAGGAACATCAAGAGTCCACTTTCTAAATACTTGAACCACATATGTCGAGTCGCTCTCTAACCATATCCCCGTTTATCCTCTTTCATATGGCAATTTAATGGGAAATATTGCTGCCTTTAATTCCGCTAGAAATTTGAAATGTACTTATTTTAGTGTAAATTAATATATATGCAGTCATAATCAAACCTACACTCATCTATGTAGGGTCAAATACATTTAATTTTTCTTCGTAACAATTTATATTTTAAAAAACATATAGTATAAACCATAGAAAGATACATTTGACCCCATCAAAATTATTAAATGAACATCATATATCTATTGAAACTGTTCATTTATCTCAAGAAAATAAAATTATTAAAAAATTATTTTATTTATCTTATTTAGAAAATCCGTTGATTACTATCCACCTTTCTTTTCCTCTTCTTCTCCCTTTTTTTTCCTGTTTGAGGGTGAAGAAGAAAGCCTTTCTTTTCTCCTTCCTCCTCCTCTGCAACTATCTCATCCATCATTACCATGATATGTTGAAAAAGAAGAAAATTTTGGAAAAAGAAGGAAGAGAGAAGCTCATCCTTTTTCCAGAATAAGAAAAGAGAGAGGTTTTTAACTTTTTTTTATGGAAAAGTTTGGTATGGTTTTCATAGTAGGAAGGGTTCATCGGTTCCGGTCTTGCAGGTCATACTTATTTTTGTGAGTTCAGATATGAGGCAACAGACTCTTCACTGGGAATGGGTGTTGGTCCCCTTAGTTGGTGGTTTCTTTTGTCATGTGTGTGGCTTATTTTATGATTTTACTTTTTATAAGCATTTTTTTATATTAAAATTCTTATAAGCTTCATCGTTTTCTTTTCCTTTTCTTTTTCGTTATTTTGCATGCTTTTTCATTTGTATTTGATAATATTTGGGTCAGGATTGCCGGCCCCAGCTTTTACTTAAAAAAATCCGTTGAACAACTATTTAATTAGAATAGGCAAAAACTTTTTTTTAGTCTTATAGTTTAGCCCATTTGTTAATTTTGTCTCGTGGTATACAACTTAGTCATCTGGTCATTGTGTTGTACAACATATTACATTTTATATATACTATGGATAATAACATTAATAGAGATTATATAATACAAGACCCAAAAAGTTAACATATTGCAGAACACAAATAAATGAGTAATGATTGTATAGCACGCGCGCACACACACACAGATATATATATATATATATATATATATATATATATATATATATATATATATATATATATATATATATATATATATATATATATATATATATATATATATATTACTTAAATATTGATTGACTATTAATAGAAAAAATTTCTTAAACAATTTATTCATTTTTTGTGAAACTCAAAGTCGCGTTGCTGTAAGCCGTTGAGCTGTGGATAGGCGTTGAGGCAGTTTACTAGCGTATATCATTGACAGTGATCAAAATAATGGATAAATTTTTCGAAAAATTTTCTAATAGTAGTTCAAGCAATAGGAAAAATGTTAATAAAGGTAAGAATAAAGAAATATTACTTGTTAATAATATAGATAATGAATTACATAATTGGAACTTGCCTCCTATAGATGCTAAAAGTATCTATAAGACTAACAATAATTTTTTATTTAAATCTGACTATATTATTAAGACTGTACAACAGTCTATATCAATAGATAATAATTTGTTATCTTTTAATTTATTATCTGCTAATCTAATAGATAAGCATAAAGAGTTATACTCTTTTATTCATATTGGAATGATACAAGTTGCAGTGAAACCAGCAACTAGAATAGGCTTGCCTATTACGGCACTAATTTCTCTAAGAGACAAAAGAAATAATAAATTCTCAGATTCTCTGTTAGGAGCCGTTGAATCCTCCTTAACAGATGGACCAGTCTATTTTAGTTGTTATCCTAATTTAAAGTTCCACTAGACTTTCCACATGTTTTAGATGTAGCTTCTTTAGATATCAAAACAGAAGGTTTTGATATGAAACCAGGATCAAAGAATTTGATCTTAATCTATACAATTCATTACAAAGTAATGAATAGTATTGTCCCAAATATAAGGGATAATGCTAGTAGGTTGCTGAAAGCACCTAAGGGGGTTACTACCCTATTTCTAACTGATTTGACTAAAGGAAATTTAGTGGTCCCTAAACCAATACCACGGGAACAATTAAATTTTCCTAAGTCATGGAAGATAGATGATGCAATTCCTTTAAAAAATGAAGAAAACTCAAACTTGGATTATATCCTTGAAGAATCTAATGATAGTGTGATCTTAAAGTTCACAAAAGACTCTTCTTCAAGAAGATCTTTTACTAGGATAACCAGTGCTCCTAGTATGATGTCTTCAAGACATTGAACTTCTTCAATTCCAGTGGCTATACCAATTACAACTGAAGAATAAATTAAGGCTACTGAAAGAATGCCTTCTAATGTGGTAAAACCAGTTTATGAGAAACATGACAGTCCAACTATGTCCGACATGGGTTGTCACTCCATTTTTACTTCAACAAAAGAATTAAATTCTTTTGATAAAAGGTTTTTAGTAACTTTCTCTGAAAAAGAAAGAAAAGGTTGGACAAAGAAATATAATTGGTATAAATCAAATGGCGGTGAAAGTCTTAAAGAATTTCCTGACTACATGAAGTCTATTTGCACGATTAACGGAAAAAAATTCCCTATATTAGATAATCCTCAATATTTAGAAACTATAGAGTCTTCGTATAAGACTTTTATTACCCAAAAGGGGGAAACTCTTAAAAGTGTTCATCCACCCTTAGCTTCGATCTCATATGAAATAGAGCCTAATGTTAAGATTGAAATTAGTCCTTTTATTGTAGGTTCTGATGCTGTGGTAAAATAATCTAATTTCACTAATCTTAGTCTCCATACTATAGGAGAACAGCTTAATCGTATTGAAAATACAATTCCCAGACCTGCTCTTAAAGAGGGGGGAGAGGACAAGGTTATTATAAAACCTACCTCTAGTCAGAAGTTAAACTTCCAATTTGATAATACTCAAGAAAAATTGATAGAGGAAATTACAAAAAAAACTGTTGGGGAATTCCGGTAGGATGAAGCCTTGAATGTCTGTAAAAAACGTCTCTCAATCTTTGTTGAAGAAATCTGATAAAACGATGCATGGATAATTCTGAAGTCGTGACAAACACTTTCAAATTGAATCTTATTTGGCGGTTCCACCAAATAGATCAATCGGATAAAATCAGAAATGACAAGAACTTAGAATGAATTTTATTGTGAAGAAAAGTGAACCAAAATTGCAGAGAACGTTGTAAAAACTTTTTTTATAAGTGTTGCCAATGCCATGTTTTATAGACCTGATACGAACAGTCGCAACTCTTTAGAACAGAAGTGTTGTAAAAAGACATGTCCATTCGAGCAGCTGCAACAGTTCATAGCAAAAGTATTGCAAAAAGTAGCTCCCGGACCCTCGTAGCTAAGTATCGTAATAGAACTCGAACAAGCATGCACTTCGCACTCTCCTAACTCGTTCGATGAAATATTATGACTGCATTGGTCAACTAGTTGATCCAATTACACTAAAATACCATCAATCCTCCCCCATTTTAGTGTAATCCATGATTAACTAAACAAAATCACAACAAATAACCAACTTATGCATAAATGATATATCGTGACGATTGAATTTCATCTTACTATATTACATATTCCAAGTATTCGAATAACTAAAGGTGTCACTATGGATTAAACCTTGGTTATCCATCTTGAATACTCGAAGATAATATACACATAAGTTAACATTCTAACATGTTCTTACTTGACACTATCTTTTACTAGCCTTGTGTCCCTATCCTTCATAAGCATATCAAAGCCAAATCCAAGCTTCTTGAAGCGGCTAAACTTTATGATTATCTATGTAGCCTTTTTACTCTCACACCTGCGTATGCAATTTTTCAAAAAGGCTATTAAGAAGTTAAACTTCAACCTCCTTTACTTGTAGGTCTGAACACACACCTTGGGATGTTTTAATCAGTGTGTTCCAATCTCTAGATGTTAAGCTTTCCTCATTGAATTCAGCACCTAACGTCATATTAGGTGGGAATTGGGTATCTTAACATGAAAGATTTCAAATGGACTTCAATTTTATCCCCATAGCTGACTTTTGCACAAGATCTTTCCTTAACCCTTTGGTTCTATGATCGGCTAAATTATGCTCAGTTTTTACAAACTTAGATTCCATTGTCGAATCACTCATACAAGCTTGTTTCTTAGACACCCAAGAAGTAGCACCTTCCCCAAGAAGAAACACTCATCCACTTACGGAAGAACTATACTCCTTATAAGAAAAACAACTTGTATCCGACTAACCTTCCAAAACCGAAGGAACCCATTAGAAACGCGCCATGTGGCATTATATTGACGGGTCAACTTTGACTTTTGACTGACATGTGTCAGTCAACCATTGACATGTCAACCCCAAAAGTTAAACCAATGCCACATTAGATAACGGTTAAATTTGGATGAGGACAAGTTTTTGGCAACGCTTAATTTCACTAAAGTGTTGCCAAAACTGCTTCACTTACATTCTTTCTTGCGACACATAAAAAAATTCTGGCAACACTCTGAAAATCGTTACCATATCAACCAGTAGCCTTGTTTCTGGCAACACTTATAAAAGCGTCGCAATAGATCACAAAAGCGTTGCCAAAACTGCTACATGAAGCATCACCACAGATCATGAACCGTCACAAATGGTTGTCACAAAAACTAACCATCCTGACTTTTCATTTTGCGACGGACTTTTTGACGGAATTAGAATCCCTCACAAACGGTCATAAGAAACCAAGTCCTGCCGCAAAAAAAAGTTGTCGCAAATGAACCATCGCAACTTTTCATTCTGCAACGAATTTTGCAACGGATTTTGCAACGGATTCAGAGTCCCTTGCAAACTGCTGAAAAACGAATTCAGATTTTAAATCATTTCAAAATCTATTCCAGCCATCGACAAAACCCCTCCTAAGGTTTTTCGATGTCCCGAGTCCAATGGCGCTGTTATTTTTACAAAAAATGAAACTAAACACGTCGTTTATGCAAAACGACTTGAGAATTAAGATTTTTTCCGAGAAAAAGAACGTTTATACCGCCATAAACAACCAAAAATGAAAATGGCCATCAAACATTATTCAACATAACTTCAATAATTAAGAAATTTAAATCCTAAATTTTAAAGTATCAAACTTCAATTAAAACACAATAAAATCAACATTCATACTTTTCAGAATTTTCCAGATTTCATGACCTGACTTCCCCTGCATTTTTCTCCATTAAAACATCATCGAATCGAAAAATTTTACTGTAAACATAATTAGCCACATGTCTCAGCTTTCCAAATCCACCAGAATCACAGAAATCCAAATTGTATAACCAAAGTTATAATCAAAAAACTAAACAGTGTACAAAGCTGAGATTTTCCGAAAATAGATTTCACGACTCAACTTCAAACGAAAATTTCACATTGAAAACGAGTGAAATTAAACAAGGTTTCTTCTGAACATATATTTCTTAGATTCTGTAGATATCAATAGAATCAAGAATCATTCAAATCGAAATTATATACAAGAGAAAACATCAAAACAAAACAGGGGCAAAATCTGGAAGTTTTCTGAAAAATCGAGAAATCAAAGTTAGAGACACAAACAATCATCGCAAGAGAACGGAACGAATTCGTACCTTTTAGGCTTCAACCGACAAAATAAGATTCAACATATGTTGGGGAATTCCGGTAGGATGAAGCCTTGAATGTCTGTAAAAAACGTCTCTCAATCTTTGTTGAAGAAATCTGATAAAATGATGCATGGATAATTCTGAAGTCGTGACAAACACTTTCAGATTGAATCTTATTTGGTGATTCCACCAAATAGATCAATCGGATAAAATCAGAAATGACAGGAACTTATAATGAATTTTGTTGTGAAGAAAAGTGAACCAAAATTGCAGAGAACGTTGCAAAAACTTTTTTTTAAGTGTTGCTAATGCCATGTTTTGTAGACCTGACACGAACAGTCGCAACTCTTTAGAACAGAAGTGTTGTGAAAAGACATGTCCATTCGAGTAGCTGCAACAGTTTATGGCAGAAGTATTGCAAAAAGTAGCTCCCGGACCCTCGTAGCTAAGTATCGTAATAGAACTCGAACAAGCGTGCACTCCGCACTCTCCTAACTTATTTGATGAAATGTTACGACTGCATTGGTCAACTAGTTGATCCAATTACACTAAAATACCAACAAAAACTTGCTGAACTTCTTATTGATAGAAAGCAAAAGCAAATTTCTCCTCTAATAAAGAAAATCGATGAAATCGATGAAACAGATAATAGTTCTGAACTAGGTACTGAAAACTCTGAAATGAGTTATTCTAAAATTGAAAATTTACAGTCTTTATTTCAAAATATGAAATTAGACAACACTGGTAAAACCAGTAATCAGATAAATTAAATTTATCAGGCAAAAGAAGGTTCTGAAAAACCTTATTATCCTAGACCATCCCTAGTAAATCTATAATATGAGGAGTTTAGACCGTCGATGCTATCTTTTGATGGTAGATCCATAGAAGAGTGGAATGTAGATGGAATGTCTGAATATCAGATAAAGAATGTTATTCAATACATGCTAATGCACGCCTCTGCTTCTAGAATTCACGGCAATAGTGATAAAGTTATTGCTGAGGCTATTGACGCCGAATTTACAGGCCAACTGAAAGGTTGGTGGGATTTCTGTTTAAACATAGAAGCTAAGAACAATATTCTTAACGCTGTCAAAATTGAACGAAATTAGCCTATTCCTGATTCCATCAATGTGTTAATATACACCTTGATTTTATATTATCTAGGTTCTACTTCTTTATTCTTTGAGCAAACTACAGAGCAGCTCATGAATTTGCGCTGTAAGGATCTCTGTGAGTTTAAATGGTATAAAGATGTATTCTTTAGTGCTGTTTACACTAGAGATGATTGTAATCAAGATTTCTGGAAAGAAAAATTCATTTTCGGACTCCCTAGATTATTTACTGATAGAATAAAAGAAAGAATTAGAAATAAATTTGGTGGAACTATTCCATATAACAACTTAACTTATGGAGAAATTTCTACTGAAATTATCTCGGAAGGAATGTTGTTATGCAATGAATTAAAAATTCATAAACAAATGAAATATGAAAAAATGCCAGAAAAAATAATTCTTGGCACATTCTGTGAACAATTAGGCTATAATCCTATTAAAAGATCTAAAAGATCTGTTCAAAAGGGTAAGAGAGATTTTAAGTATGATCGTAAAACTGATCAAAAATCTTACAAGATTCTTAAAAGGAAAACTTTTAAAAGAAAATCCTTAAAGGATAAATCCCCAAAGAAGTCTGCCAAAACTATTATCTGTTACAAATGTGCCAAGATAAGGAATTATTCGAATAAGTGTCATGTAAAAAAACAAATTAGGTCTTTATTAATAGATCAAGGTCTGAAAGACTCTCTTGAAAAAATCATGCTAATAGCATCTGACTCGGAAAAGGAAGACTATATAATTGATAATATAGATGACAATACTTCTTAATCAAATTTAGATAGTAGTCCAGAATGTGATGGTCATTGCGACTATTACAAAAATACTATGTTCATCAAATGGACTTATGGTTCTTACTAAAAGTGAGGACTCCTTATTAACCTTGATCGAACAAATCCAAGATCCTTCTGAAAGAAGAATACATTTAGAACATTATTTAGAGTTGGTTAAAATCAACAGTCAAATGAAGCCAGTACTTCTAGATCTACCAAAGTAGAGAAAAAGCTAGAAGAAAAAACTGCTGCTTATGATTTGAGAGAAATATTAGGAAGGTTCAAAACTCTTAAAGGGAAAGAACCTACATTTAATGATTTAAAATTAGAAATTAATAACCTAAAAAGGCAGATTAAAGATCTGAAAGATAGAGTTCTAATTCTAGAATCTGTAGACAAAGAAAGTGATAGTTCTGAAGAAGAAATTCCAGAAGAATTATTACAATAACCAGAAGATTCTAAAGCAATAAAGGAGTTAAAAATTCCTACTCAAGAAACTAAAAGTTTCAAATATATTGATTTAATTAATAGAGTTGTCACTTATAAGTGGCATAAAAAGATTACTTTAGTAGTCAACAAAGAATTTGTTGTCACAACCATTGCTCTTATAGACTCTGGAGCAGATTTAAATTGTATTAATACTAATTCCTTCAAAATATTTCACTAAAACTTTAGAAGAATTGCATACTGCTAATGGTGAAAAACTAGCAGTCAACTTCAAGTTGAATAACACAGCAATTTGCAATAAAGGATTATGTTTAGAAATACCATTTATAATGGTTATAAATTTAAATCAGACTGTTATACTAGGAAATCCATTCCTTCACAGTCTATTTCCTATTAAGGAAATCTTTAAAAGAGGCATTAGTACAGAAATTTTGAGAAGAGAGATAATTTTTAAATTCTTATCTCAACCCAAAGCTAAAAGCTTAAATATTCTTAGAAGAAATATCCTTAACAAAGAAAAATTTATCAATTCCTTAAAGGAAGAAGTTAGCTTTAATGTTTTAAAAACTAAAATTGAAAACCCTGATTTGCAAAAACAAATCACCGAATTATAGCAATTAATGGTAAAAGAAATATGTTCTAACATTCCAATAGCATTTTGGAATAGAAAGAAACATATCGTCTCTTTAACATACGAACCAGATTTTAATGAAAGGTTTATTCTAACCAAAGCTAGGCCTATTGCAATGCCTACAAGACATTTAGAAATCTGTAAAACAGAAATCAATGATCTCTTGAATAAAGGTTTAATTAGGAAAAGCTCTAGTCCTTGGAGCTGTCCTGCTTTTTACATTTAAAATGCTGCTGAACTCGAAGGAGGAGTTCCTAGGTTAGTCATAAATTACAAGCCTCTTAATAAGGCACTTAAATTGATAAGATATCCACTTCCTAACAAAAGGGATCTTTTAAACAGACTTTTTGAGGCTAAAATCTTTTCTAAGTTTGATATGAAGTCTGGTTTTCGGTAAATTCATATTGACGAAAAGGATAAGTATAAAACTGCTTTACTATTCCCTTTGGTCATTATGAATGGAATGTCATGCCATTCGGGCTTAAAAATGCCCCTTCTGAATATCAGAAAATTATGAATGACATTTTTAATCCTTATTCATCATTTTCTATCGTCTATATTGATGATGTCCTCATATTCTAAAAGATTATTGAGCAACATTTTAAACATTTAAAAATCTTTCTAAACATTGTTAAAAACAACGGTGTAGTAGTCTCTGCTAGAAATATAAAACTCTTCCAAACAAATGTTAGATTTCTAGGCCATACCATTGAAAATGGTACTTGTGTCCCAATTAGTAGAGCAACAGAATGTGCTGATAAGTTTCCTGATGAAATCAGAGATAAAAAACAATTACAAAGATTTTTAGGCAGTTTAAATTATATAGCAGACTTTTATAAAGATGTGGCATTTGATGCAAAACCTTTGTTTGAAAGGTTAAAGAAAAATATTCCTGAATAGACTGAAAGTCATACTTTAGCAGTTAAACGAATAAAATCTCGCGGCATGGTTATACCTTGGGAAGCTATTCCCCTTCCTGAAGCATTTAAAATAGTTGAAACTGATGCTTCAGACCTAGGAAATGGTGGAATCCTTAAGCAAAAGATCAATGAAATTGAATCCTTAGTCCGATTCAGAAGTGGGGTATGGGTAGGAGCTAGAAAAAATTACTCCACGATCAAGAAAGAAATGCTTTCTGTTGTTTTATGTATACAGAAATTTGAATCTGATTTAATAAATCAGAAATTCCTATTAAGGATAGATTGCAAAAGTATAAAAGAAATTTTAGTTAAAGATGTTAAAAACATCACTTCTAAACAAATATTTGCTAGATGGCAGGCCATATTGTCTATTTTTGATTTTGATATAGAGTTCATTAATGGAGATAAAAACTCCCTTCCAGATTTTCTAACCAGAGAATTTATTGGAGGAAATGAATTCAAAGGCTAATAACATGAACCTTAAAAGGTTTGAGGGCAGTAGCAGCCAAGGGTCTCAAAGACCAGTCACCCAAAGATCTCAAAGGTCTTTGCCTCAAAGGCTTGTTAAGAAAAAACAAACAATCGACAATCTATCCGTTAAAAGCAAAAATGATGAGTATGATACAGATGCTTATCAACTAGCACTAGAACCTGATACTCTGAAGGAAGAAATCTTTCCCTTCATCCCAATTACTACTCAGGGAATATGTCCTATTGAAAATAAGCATGCCAATTTAAAAATTCATGAATTGGAGTTATTTGATACAAGGAACCACACTACAGTTCCTTATCTCCTAAGGGATTATGGATTTTATCTACCTATCCTAGAAGAGACTGGTTCAATAAAATTTGAAACAATGTCCCGGAGTAACTCTGAATGGGCATTTGCTAAGTTCACAATACTAAAAGTATTGTCCCCAGAAGAATGGGATAGAGATTTATTTACTCTTAAAAGAGGAAAGGAGGTAGCTTATAGCTACTTTGATTATGTCGATGCTTAGCAACAAGCACTACTCTATAATAGCCTTTGCAGATTCAGCTAGTTTCTGTAGTTTTAATTGGTAAAACCAATTAAATATTTTCCAAATTGGTTCCATAATTGGTTCCAAAATTGGGGTCTTTTCCCAATTTTCCTACCTAAAAGGGTTAGAGAAATATTTGATCAATTTTGTGAAGTAAATAGTAGCTGTGAAACAGCGAGACTGCAGTTTGCCTGCCTTTATATAGTGCCACGGATCCTAAAATGGGATTACATCATTTCTTATAGGAATAAATCTGAATATTTTCTGGCACCAAGCAATAAAATTGCTATTCCTTGGCTCACCAGGAGAATCTCTGCGAAATGGTGGGACAAATTTGAATTTTTTTGAAAAACCTTCAGTTTACTCATCTGAAAATTTAATAATTCTAGAAAAACCTTTAGATTTGAGTAAATTGGAGCCATCTGCCCCTTTACTCCGTAAAGATCTCCTTTCTCAGATGACTGAAGAAGAGCTGAAAGCTCAAATGGTCGAATTTCTTAAGACCAGGGCTAAAACGTTCCCTGTCCAAACACAATCCAAAGGAATCACAATTCTGGATAGTCCTAAAAGGAAGAATAATGATGCATCTCCATTGGAAACTTCCCTAAACAAAAAAGAAAAATCAGAGGCCTCGGCGTCATCTGCTAAAGGCAAAGGGAAGGCTGAAGACAAGATAAAAATAGTTGTCTCCAATCCATTTGATCTGCTGTACAAAGATGCTTAGAATCCAGATGATGGAATCTTGGATGTTGATGACCTGCCCGAGGATGACATTGAGGACTTTCTCTAGACTTCAATGTGATTCTGATGAAGGACGCTGCTTAAAGCAAAAGTTTATGGTTATGCCATGGTCAATCGATTCTACCATACTAGCCAACCGGTTCCACCACTCAAAGAAACTGGTTAAATCAGTCCAAATTACTGTATAAGGCGCAGTGCTGCCCAAACTTCAGCATTCGTAACATTTTCCTAAAATCTAGAGAGAGAAGCTCTCAAACACCGGCCATCTCCGACCACCGTCTCCAACCATCATCTCCGACCACCTCTCCGACCATCGTATTTACTATTCCAACATATTTTCCGGCACCTATAAATGTCTAAAAGACGTAAGTTTTCTTTATTTTCTTTTCTTTCTTTATGTAATTTATTCTCTGTTAATAATTTTCTTTTCAATTTTTAGTTTGTAAATCATAATCTGTTCAATCATTTATATATGTTATGAATTGTCTAAATTATCTATATATACAGAAATTTGAATCTGATTTAATAAATCAAAAATTCCTGTTAAGGATAGATTACAAAAGTGCAAAAGAAATTTTAGTTAAAAATGTTAAAAACATCGCTTCTAAATAAATATTTGCTAGATGGCAGGCTATATTATCTGTTTTTGATTTTGATATAGAGTTCATTAATGGAGATAAAAACTCCCTTCCAGATTTTCTAACCAGAGAATTTATTGCAGGAAATGAATTCAAAGGCTAATAATATGAACCTTAAACGGTTTGAGGGCAGTAGCAGCCAAGGGTCTCAAAGACCAGTCTCTCAAAGATCTCAAAGGTCTTTGCCTCAAAGGCTTGTTAAGAAAAAACAAACAATGGACAATCTATCCGCTGAAAGCAAAAATGATGAGTATGATACAGATGTTTATCAACTAGCACTAGAACCTGATACTCTAAAGGAAGAAATCTTTCCCTTCATCCCAATTACTACTCAGAGAATATATCCTATTGAAAATAGGCATGCCAATTTAACAATTCATGAATTGGCGTTATTTTATACAAGGAACCACACTACAGTTCCTTATCTCCCAAGGGATTATGGGTTTTATCTCACTATCCTAGAAGAGACTGGTTCAATAAGATTTGAACCAATGTCCCAGAGTAACTCCGAATGGGCATTTGCTAAGTTCACAATACTAAAAGTATTGTCCCCAGAAGAATGGGATAGAGATTTATTTACTCTTAAAAGAGGAAAGGAGGTAGCTTATAGCTACTTTGATTATGTCAATGCTTGGCAACAAGCACTACTCTATAATAATAGCCTTTGTAGATTCAGCTAGTTTCTGCAGTTTCAATTGGTAAAATCAATTAAATCTTTTCCAAATTGGTTCCAAAATTGGGGTCTTTTCCCAATTTGTCTACCTAAAAGGGTTAGAGAAATATTTGATCATTTTGTGAAGTAAATAGTAGCTATGAAACAGCGAGACTGCAGTTTGCCTGCCTTTATCGAGTGCTATAGATCCTAAAATGGGATTACATCATTTCTTATAGGAATGAATCTGAATATTTTCAGGCACCAAGCAATGAAATTTCTATTCCTTGGCTCACCAGGAGAATCTCTATGAAATGGTGGGATAAATTTGAATTTTTTGAAAAACCTTCAGTCTACTCATCTGAAAATTTAGTAATTCTAGAAAAACCTTTAGATTTGAGTAAATTGGAGCTGTCTGCCCCTTTACTCTTTAAAGATCTCCTTTCTCAGAAGACTAAAGAAGAGCTGAAAGCTCAAATGGTCAAATTTCTTAAGACCAGGGCTAAAACGCCCCCTGTCCAAACACAATCCAAAGGAATCATTATTCTAGATTGTCCTAAAAGGAAGAATAATGAAGCGTCTCCAATGGAGACTCTCCCAAACAAAAAAGAAAAATCAGAGGCCTCGACGTCATCTGCTAAAGGCAAAGGGAAGGCTGAAGACAAGATAAAAACAGTTGTCTCCAATCCTTTTTATCTGCTGTACCAAGATGCTCAGAATCCAAATGATGGAATCTTAGATGTTGATGACCTGCCCATGGGAGACATTGAAGACTTGCTCTAGACTTAATGTGATTATCTTGAAGGACGCTGCCTAAAGTAAAAGTTTATGGTTATACTATAGTCAACCGGTTCTACCATACGAGTTAACCAGTTCTACCACTTGAAGAAACCGGTTAAACCGGTCCAAATTACTATATAAGGTGAAGTGCTGCCCAAACTTCAGCATTCACAACATTTTCCTAAAATCTAGAGAGAGAAGCTAGAGAGAGAAGCTCTCAAACACCGACCGTCTCCGACTACCGTCTCCGACCACCTCTCTGAGCACCGTATTTACTATTCTGGCATATTTTCCGACATCTGTAAATGTCTAAAAGACGTAAGTTTTCTTTATTTACTTTTCTTCCTTCATGTAATTTATTCTCTGTTAATAATTTTCTTTTCAATTTTTAGTTTGTAAATCATAATATGTTCAATTATTTATATATGTTATAAATTATCTAAATTATCTATATAAACTGCTGCCTTTTAAATTACTTTTAATTATTCCATGATCTGTTCCCGATCCGTCGAAAGTGGTATCAAAGCCCGTTTACTTTAGATAACAGTTAAACTGTTTAAAATTTGTAAACCTAGAAGGTTATTTTTAAGTTCAGGATTGGTATAAAATACTAAGATTTATATTTTGCTAAGAACAGAATAAAAATCTGCTAATCTTTTCTCTTCTATATTATTTCTGAGTAGTATTTCTTTCATTATTGCAGTTATTAATATTTAAATATTGATTGACTATTAATAGAAAAATTTTCTTAAACAATTTATTCATTTTTTGTGAAACTCAAAGTCGCGTTGCTGCAAGCCATTGAGCCGTGGATAGGCGTTGAGGCATTTTACTAGCGTAATCATTGACAGTGATCAAAATAATGGATAGATTTTTTGGAAAATTTTCAAATAGTAGTTCAAGCAATAGGAAAAATATTAATAAAGGTAAGAATAAAGAAATATTACTTGTTAATAATATAGATAATGAATTACATAATTGGAACTTGCGTCCTATAGATGCTAAAAGTATTTATAAGACTAACAACAATTTTTTATTTAAATCGAACTATATTATTAAGACTGTAAAACAGTCTATATCTATAGATAATAATTTGTTATCTGCTAATCTAATAGATAAGCATAAAGAGTTATACTCTTTTATTCATATTGGAATGATACAAGTTGCGGTGAAACCAACAACTAGAATAGGCTTGTCTATTACGGCACTAATTTATCTTCGAGACAAAAGAAATAATAAATTCTCAGATTCTCTGTTAGGAGCCGTTGAATCCTTCTTAACAAATGGACCAGTCTATCTTAGCTGTTATCCTAATTTAACAGTTTCACTAGATTTTCCACATGTTTTAGATGTAGCTTCTTTAGATATCAAAACCGAAGGTTTTGATATGAAGTCAGGATCAAAGAATTTGATCTTAATCTATAGAATTCATTACAAAGTAATGAATAGTACTATCATAAATATAAGGGATGATGCTAGTAGGTTGCTGAAAGCACCTAAGGGGGTTACTACCCTATTTCTAACTGACTTGACTAAAGGAAAATTAGTGGTCCCCAAACCAATACCATGGGAACAATTAATTTTTCCTGAGTCATGGAAGATAGATGATGCAATCCCTTTGAAAATGGAAGAAAACTCAGACTTGGATTAAAATTCAGACTTGGATTATATCCTTGAAGAATCTAATGGTAGTGTGATCTTAAAGTTCACAAAAGACTCTTCTTCAAGAAGATCTTTCGCTAGGATAACTAGTGCTCCTAGTATGATGTCTTTAAGACATTCAACTTCTTCAATTCCAGTGGCTATGCTAATTAGAACTGTAGAAGATATTAAGGCTACTGAAAGAATGCCTTCTAATGTGGTAAAACCAGTTTATGAGAAACATGACAGTCCAACTCTGTCCGACATGAGTTATCACTCCATTTTTACTTTAACAAAAGAATTAAATTCTTTTGATAAATGGTCTTTAGTAACTTTCTCTGAAAAAGAAAGAAAAGGTTAGAGAAAGAAATATAATTGGTATAAATCAAATGGTGGTGAAAGTCTTAAAGACTTTCCTGACTACATGAAGTCTATTTGCAGGATTAAAGGAATAAAATTCCCTAAGTTAGATAATCCTCAATATTTAGAAACTTTAGAGTCTTCGTATAAGACTTTTATTACCCAAAAGGGGGAAACTCTTAAAAGTGTTCATCCACCCTTAGCTTCGGTCTCATATGAAATAGAGCCTAAGGTTAAGATTGAAATTAGTCCTTTTATCGCAGGTACTGATGATATGGTAAAATAATCTAATTTCACTAATCTTAGTCTCCATACCATAGGAGAACAGCTTACTCGTATTGAAAATACAATTCCCAAACCTGCTCTTAAAGAGGGGGGAGAGGACAAGATTATTATAAAACCTACCTCTAGTTAGAAGTTAAACTTCCAATTTGATAATACTCAAGAAAAATTAATAGAGGGAATTACAAAGAAACTTGCTGAACTTCCTGTTGATAGAAAGCAAAAGCAAATTTCTCCTCTAACAAAGAAAATCGATGAAATCGATGAAATAGATAATAGTTCCGAACTAGGTACTGAAAACTCTGAAAAGAGTTATTTTGAAATTGAAAATTTATAGTCTTTATTTCAAAATATAAAATTAGACAACACTGGTAAAACCAGTAATCAGATAAATAAAATTTATCAGGCAAAAGAAGGTTCTAAAAAACCTTATTATCCCAGACCATCCCTAGTAAATCTACAATTTGAGGAGTTTAGACCCTCTATGCTATCTTTTGATGGTAGATCCATAGAAGAGTGGAATGTAGATGGAATGTCTGAATATCAGATAAAGAATGTTATTCAATACATGCTAATGCAAGCCTCTGCTTCTAGAATTCACGGTAATAGTGATAAAGTTATTGCTGAGGCTATTGTCGCCGGATTTACAGGCCAACTAAAAAGTTGGTGGGATTTCTGTTTAAACACAGAAGCTTTGAATAATATTCTTCATGCTGTCAAAATTAAAGGAAATAAGCCTATTCCTGATTCCGTCAATGTGTTAATATACACCTTGATTTTACATTTTACCCCACTTGTGAATCGAACTAACGATTCAATTTCATTGATCCTTTGCTTAAGGATTCCACCATATCCTAGGTCTGTAGCATCAGTTTCAAATATTTTAAATACTTCAGGAAGGAGAATAGCTACACAAGGTATAACCTTGACGCGAGATTTTATTCGCTTAACTGCTAAAGTATGACTTTCAGTCCATTCAAGAATTTTTTCTTTAACCTTTCAAACAAAGGTTTTGCATTAAATGCCAGATCTTTATAAAAGTCTGCTACATAATTTAAACTGCCTAAAAATATTTGTAATTGTTTTTTATCTCTGATTTCATCAGGAAACTTATTAGCAAATTCTATTGCTCTACTAATTGGGATACAAGTACCATTTTCAATGGTATGGCCTAGAAATCTAACATTTGTTTGAAAGAGTTTTATCTTTCTAGCAGAGACTACTAAACCATTATTTTTAACAATGTTTAGAAAGATTTTTAAATGTTTAAAATGTTGCTCAATATTCTTTGAGAATATGAGGACATCATCAATATAGACGATAGAAAATGATGAATAAGCATTAAAAATGTCATTCATAATTTTCTGATATTTAGAAGGGGCATTTTTAAGCCTGACTGGCATGACATTCCATTCATAATGACCAAAGGGAACAGTAAAAGCAGTTTTATACTCATCCTTTTTATCAATTTGAATTTGCCAAAAGCCAGACTTCATATCAAACTTAGAAAAGATTTTAGCCTCAAAAAGTCTGTTTAAAAGATCCCTTTTATTGGGAAGTGGATATCTTATTAATCTAAGTGCCTTATTAAGAGGCTTGTAATTTATGACTAACGTAGGAACTCCTCTTTCGAGTTCAGCAGCATTTTCAACGTAAAAAGTCGGACAGCTCCAAGGACTATAGCTTTTCCTAATTAAACCTTTGTTCAAGAGATCATTGATTTTTGTTTTATAGATTTCTAAATGTCTTGTAGACATTGCAATTGGCCTAGCTTTGGTTGGAATAAACCTCTCATTAAAATCTGGATCGTATGGTAAAGAGACGATATGTTTCTTTCTATTCCAAAATGTTGTTGGAATGCCAGAACATATTTCTTTTACGATTAATTGCTATAATTCGGTGATTTGTTTTTGCAAATCGGGGTTTTCAATTTTAGTTTTTAAAACATTAAAGCTAACTTCTTCCTTTAAGGAATTGACAAATTTTTCTTTGTTAAGGATATTTCTTCCAAGAATATTTAAGCTTTTAGCTTTGGGTTGAGATAAGAATTTAAAAATTATCTCTCTTCCCGAAATTTCTATACTAATGCCTCTTTCAGAGATTTCCTTAATAAGAAATAGACTGTGAAGGAATGGATTTCCTAGTATAACAGTCTGATTTAAATTTTTAACCATTATAAATGGTATTTCTAAAAATAATCCTTTATTGCAGATTGCTACGTTATTCAAGTTAAAGTTGACTGCTAGTTTTTCACCATTAGCAGTATGCAATTCTTCTAAAGTTTTAGTGAAATATTTTGAAGGAATTAGTCCTTCATTAATACAATTTAAATCTGCTCTAGAGTCTATAAGAGCAATGGTTGTGACAACAAATTCTTTGTTGACGACTAAAGTAATCTTTGTATGCCGCTTATAAGTGACAACTCTATTAATTAAATCAATATATTTGAAACTTTTAGTTTCTTGAGTAGGAATATTTACATCCTTTGTTGCTTTAGAATCTTCTAGTTGTTGTAATAATTCTTCTGGAATTTCTTTTTCAGAACTATCACTTTCTATGTCTGCAGATTATAGAATTAGAACTCTATCTTTCAAATCTTTAGTCTCCCTTTTTAGGTTATTATTTTCTGATTTTAAATCATTAACTATAGGTTCTTTCCCTTTAAGAGTTTTGAACATGCCTAATATTTCTTTCAAATCATGAGCAACAGTTTTTTCTTCTAGTTTTTTCTCTACTTTAGTAGATCTAGAAGTACTGGCTTCATTTGACTGTTGATTTTTAACCAACTCTAAACAATGTTCTAAACGTATTCTTTTTTCAGAAGGATCTTGGATTTGTTCGATCAAGGTTAATAAGGAGTCCTCACTTTTAGTAAGATCCATAAGTCCATTTAATGAATATAGTGATTTGTAATAGTCGCAATGACCATCACATTCTGGACCACTATCTGTACTTGATTCAGAAGTATTGTCATCTATATTATCAATTCTATAGTCTTCCTTTTTCGAGTCAGATGCTATTAGCATGATTTTTTCAAGAGAGTCTTTCAGACCTTGATCTATTGATAAAGACCTAATTTATTGTTTTACACGACACTGCTCTCAAACACCGGCCGTCTCCGACCATCGAATCCGACCACCTCTCCGACCACCGTATTTACTATTCCGGCATATGTTTCGGCACCTGTAAACATCTAAAAGACATAAGTTTTCTTTATTTTCTTTTTTTTCTTTATGTAATTTATTCTTTGTTAATAATTTTCTTTTCAATTTTTAGTTTGTAAATCGTAATATGTTCAATTATTTACATATGTTATAAATTGTCTAAATTATCTATATAAAATGCTGCCTTTTAAATTACTTTTAATTATTCTCGATCTGTTCCGATCCATCGTAAGTGGTATCAGAGCCCGTTTACTTGTGATAACAGTTAAACAATTTAAAATTTGTAAACCTAAAAGGTTATTTTTAAGTTCAGAATTGGTATAAAATACCAAGATTTATATTTAGCTAAGAACAGAATAAAATTCTGCTAATCTTTTCTCTTCTATATTATTTCTAAGTAGTATTTCTTTCATTATTATAGTTATTAATATTTAAATATTGATTGACTATTAATAGAAAAATTTTCTTAAACAATTTATTCATTTTTTGTGAAACTCAAAGTCGCGTTGCTGCAAGCCGTTGAGCCGCGGATAGGCGTTGAGGCATTTTACTAGCGTAAATCGTTGACAGTAATCAAAATAATGGAGAATTTTTTTGGAAAATTTTCTAATAGTAGTTCAAGCAATAGGAAAAATATTAATAAAGGTAAGAATAAAGAAATATTACTTGTTAATAATATAGATAATGAATTACATAATTGGAACTTGCCTCCTATAGATGCTAAAAGTATCTATAAGACTAACAATAAGTTTTTATTTAAATTTGACTAGATTATTAAGACTGTAGAACAGTCTATATCTATAGATAATAATTTGTTATATGCTAATCTAATAGATAAGCATAAACAGTCATACTCTTTTATTCATATTGGAATGATACAAGTTACGGTGAAACCAACAACTAGAATAGGCTTGCCTATTACGGCACTAATTTGTCTAAGAGACAAAAGAAATAATAAATTCTCAGATTCTCTATTAGGAGCCATTGAATCCTCCTTAACAGATGGACCAGTCTATTTTAGCTGTTATCCTAATTTAACAGTTCCACTAGACTGTCCACATGTTTTATATGTAGCTTCTTTAGATATAGGTTCTAGTTCTTTATTCTTTGAGTAAACTGCAAAGCAGCTCATGAATTTGCGCTGTAGGGATCTCTCTAAATTTAAATGGTACAAAGATGTATTCTTTAGTGCTGTTTACACTAGAGATGATTGTAATCAAGATTTTTGGAAAGAAAAATTCATTTCTGGACTCCATAGATTATTCGCTGATAGAGTAAAAGAAAGAATTAGAAATAAATTTGGTGGAACTATTCCATATAACAACTTAACTTATGGAGAAATTTCTGCTGAAATTATCTCGGAAGGAATGTTGTTATGCAATGAATTAAAAATTCATAAACAAATGAAATCTGAAAAAATGTCAGGAAAAAGAATTCTTGGCACGTTCTATGAACAATTAGGTTATAATCCTATTAAAAGATCGAAAAGATCTGTTCAAAAGGGTAAGAGAGATTTTAAGTATGATCGTAAAACTGATCAAAAATCTTACAAGATTCCTAAAAGTAAAACTTTTAAAAGAGAATCCTTAAAGGATAAATCTCCAAAGAAGTCAGCCAAAACTATTGTCTGTTACAAATGTGGCAAGATAGGACAATATTCGAATAAGTGTCGTGTAAAACAACAAATTAGGTCTTTATCAATAGATCAAGGTCTGAAAGATTCTCTTGAAAAAATCATGCTGATAGCATCTGACTCAGAAAAGGAAGACTATATAATTGATTATAGAGATGACAATACTTCTGAATCAAATTCAGATAGTAGTCCAGAATTTGATGGTCATTGCGACTATTACAAATCACTATATTCATTAAATGGACTTATGGTTCTTACTAAAGTGAGGACTCCTTATTAACCTTGATCGAACAAATCCAAGACCCTTCTGAAAGAAGAATACATTTAGAACATTATTTAGCGTTGGTCAAAAATCAACAGTCAAATAAAGCCAGTACTTCTAGATCTACCAAACTAGAGAAAAAACTAGAAGAAAAAATGCTGCTTATGATTTGAAAGAAATATTAGGTAGGTTCAAAACTCTTAAAGGGAAAGAACCTAGAGTTAATGATTTAAAATCAGAAATTAATAACCTAAAAATGGAGATTAAAGATCTGAAATATAGAGTTCTAATTCTAGAATCTGCAGACAAAGAAAGTGATAGTTCTGAAGAAGAAATTCGAGAAGAATCATTACAACAACTAGAAGGTTCTAAAGCAATAAAGGAGTTAAAAATTCCTAATCAAGAAACTAAAAGTTTCAAATATATTAATTTAATTAATAGAGTTGTCACTTATAAGTGGCATACAAAGATTAATTTAGTCGTGAACAAAGAATTTGTTGTCACAACCATTGCTCTTATAGACTATAGCGCAGATTTAAATTGTATTAATGAAGTACTAATTCCTGCAAAATATTTGAAAAAACCTATACGATATATCACCAAATTAGTGATCACAACATATAAATTTTTTTAAATACTTATACTTCTTTATATATATAATTATTTCTAACATTATATCTTTTTACAAAATAATCTTATACAAAGCAAAACCAAAACCCGACCACGATCTATACTATATGCTTGTTATGTGAGGAGATAGAGTGAGATGGAACACAACCAGCCAATCTTTCATCCATGATATCTACAGGTAATGAGCTTCTACAAATTTTATCACCTCTCAAAAATTTAGCGCTTTATATGAGGCGCAACTCAGTGAATATAAACAATCTATGAATTTATCAAACCACATGTATACTTACATTCGAATAGTCAACATGTAGACATTCAAATATGCTTATGAATGATTCATTTATTTATTTGTTGTGTCATTTCCGGCCAAACTATTTCCCCGGGATACATGTAACATTTGTAATAATTGTCAATTGATTTGCGGTCCAGCTATGTAACAATTGGTTGACCTTTCGGTTCGGATAAACAATTAGTTGACCTTTCGGTACATTTGTCAGATATTACAATTGGTTGACCATATAGGTCCAATTGAACAAAACATGTATTGCAATGTTTGATCGGCTATGTCACAATGTCTCTTTTACTTTTCATATATTCAAGTGCAAATGTCTGTTATACGAATCATTGAACTTACAATTAGCATATACTAATATAAATGAACATATATTCCACATACGTATATCACATAAATCCAGCATATCAAATACAGTTCTCATTATAAACCTATCCAATGATTCATATATGCAATGATTCCCTTCACTTGAAAATTCAATCCATTATCATATTCAAATGATACATATCAACATATTTCTCATACAATTTCATATGAAAAACAATTCATATCACATTCACAAGCACACTTTAATACATTTCGTAACAAAACATTTCAGAACCACTCAGATCAATATCAAGTTCATTGCATATATGTATCATATTAATCTCACATATCAAATACAATACTCAATTATACTCTACCAATAATTCACATTAAACCATTCACCAATATTCACTTATAGCCATATTTCACATATCAATATCATCTCAATACAACTTACATTTCATATCAAATATGATTACACAACATATCATTACAATTCAAATACAAATTCAAATCATAACAATTCATATCACTCAATTCATACAGGGATAATTTACACAAATCATATCAAATTTAACCACACATCAATACAATTCATATCATGTTTATACTCACAGATTATCCGAGCTAATTCTCTCTGAACGACTTGGACCTTTCTCCGGAATCTCATCACTATTTTGAGCTCCTATAACATACATATTTATATATCAAACATACATATATACATCTTATATCCTTTTGTAAATATATAACGATTAATATAAACTAGAACAAAATTACTATCCTTGTGACCTTACTGACTATAACCAGTCATATCTCTCAAAGTACTCAACCAAATGACCTGATTCTAGTTTCATTTTACTCTTAACACATAGCTTTATAACATATCAAAATTTCATAATTTTCTAATCACTTTTTCATTTATTACGAATTTTATATTTTAAACTCTAATTCTGTCTTATTTTAGAACTAGTACCCTTGTGATATCACTTCACTTCAAAATTCATAACTTTTGACTTACTTACTCAAATGCGCTGATTCTTCTTTTGTTCAATTCCTAATACACAATTACATAACATACTAAAACCTCAAAATTTTCAAGTCCTTATACGATTTATAGTGAACTTTCCTTCAAAACCTGTTTCAGTCCCACTTAACCTGGACAACAGCATAGTAAAACGACCATAACTTTCTACAAACAACATGACTCGACCTGATTCTTTTTTTTACTTAAACTATACACATAAGGGAATGACATATCAGAAAAAAGAATTTTCTAAATAGTATAAAAGTCCTAGATTAATTTTGAAACTCACCCCATCTCTTTGATCATCCAATTCTGCACACTACATTTTATAAAAATCATAGCTATAGATCTACTCATCTGAAAATCTCCAAATTTTACAAAAGTAACCTAGAGATGTAGAGAATCAACTTGTATTTTTGTCATAACCTCAAATTCTTTCTCTAACATCTCGAAAATCATATTATAAAATGATATACATACCTGATTCTTCCTCTCTCTTTGTTCTTCTTCTTCTCTTCTACTCCTACGCTTTCGTATTCTGAGTTTTTCTTTCTTTTATGGCTGATTTAAGATACTTATCTATTTCTTATCACTTCCACAATTATCTATAGGCTAAAATGACCATTTTGCCATTCTTTTTCGTTATATAATACTTACACTTATACTATACTATACTTATACCAATAATAAACAACTCAAGTATTAATTTAATTACCATCTATAATTTCTAATTTTATCTTCACAAAATTTCAAATCCCTTTTATATATTTTAGTGTATATATCTAATATATTTTAAACTAAATATACCAAAATTAATATATTTATTATATATTTATACTTAATCTAATAATTTCTAATATACATGCATAAATGACTAAAATGATGTGTGAAATGGGATGTTACAATTCTCCCCTCCTTAATGAATTTCGTCCTCAAAATTAAATGCTTGTATCCGAAAAAATATGAATAGTCCTTTCTCATCTGTTCTTCTGTTTCTCAAGTAGCTTCTTCCACTAAATGACTTCTCCAAAGTACTTTGATAAATGGTATTTCTTTGTTTTCTAGTTGTATGGTCTTATATCCTATAATCTCTACTGGCTCCTCTACATAACTCAAATTATGTGAAATTTCTAATTCTTGATCCTTGAGTACATGTGTGGGGTCTTATCGATACTTCCTTAACATGCTAATATGAAAAATATTGTGCATTTGAGCTAATTCTTAAGGTAACGCCGATCTATAAACAAATAGACTAACTTTCTCAAGAATTTCACAAGGTCCTATATACTGTGTATTTAGCTTTCCCTTCTTTATGAATCTCAATATGTCTTTCCAAGGTGATAACTATACTTAATCCCATAGTATTTTTCATTTCTTTCAAAACTATACTTAATCCAGATTCATATTCTTCATTACCTTACTGACTTTGAAAATTCATATCGCTTACAATACAGAACCAAGTGATCTTGTTCTTATCTCATTTTCTCTGTAACACACATGACTATAACATACTTAAATTTTGTAACCATCTGACTAGCATACAATTTATGCTAAATTTTTTCTTTCACTTCCGGAATCTGTCCCATTTCACATGTACAATGCCTAGTAAAACGACTACAACTTTTTCTATATGACCTCAATTGACCTGATTCGTTTTACTATGTATAGAGGGCATACTCTTGAACAATATATCAAAATTTTAGAGCATTCTATGTAGTAAAATATTCCCAGATTAATTTTAAACTTTATCCTAACTCATTGATCATGTTATTTTGAACACTTTTACCAACAAAAGTCATACTCCCTATAATCTCATTTAAGAATTCCCCAATTTTGTAGACAAAATCATATCTTACAGAGGAACAATTCATCTTCATATGACAACTTCTAATTCTATATCTAACATAACAAAAATCACATCACAAATTACTGAAATATCTTATTCTTATGCCTTTCCTTCTCTCTATCTATTTCTCTTATTTTCTCTTCAATATTTTGAACCATATTTCTATCTCTAATATCAAGAAAATAGCATAACAAGTTTAGCTACATACTTGATTCCCTTTACTTCCCTATCTCTTCTTTTGCTATTCTTGTTCCTCCAATACGTTTTATGAATCTTCTAAACATTTTGTAGAGTTTAATATCAGGTTTTCCATCTATCTTATCTCTCAAATTAATCTTATAAAATACCCTGGCTCCTTGTAATTGATCAAATAAATCACTAACGCGAGGTAAAGAATATTTGTTTTTCATAGTGCCTCAATTCAACTTCCTATAATTAATGCGAATAGTATTATCCTTCTTGTTGATAAATAATACTGAAGCACCACAAGGAGACACACTGGTTCTTATAAAACCTTTATTGCAAGAATCAGACAAGTAGGCACTACCTTACATTCACCTTGAAAAACAACACGTGACTGACTTAGCGACTCTAAATTAACTTCTTTGGTAAAACAATCGGTAATGACACGTTGCTTCATCAACCAATTGACATAAAAGACTTTCATATTTCATCTAATCAGTTTTTCAAAAAAAATATTTCATCTAATCATATTAGCAACTAACACTGCTTTATCAATTAGAGTGAACAGTTTCGTATACTTGATTTATAGCAATCAATTCACTTAAAAGAATTCCTTTGAATCACATTGTATCATTCCTCTTCTATTCATCATGTACCATTTCCCTTTGAGCAAATGGTGGAGGCCTTTATATCACAAAGCCTCTTGACGTACATTTAATCCACGTGAATGTACATATAATCCTATAAATGGCTTTTTGGCTGGTTCCGCTCTCCTCGGGTTAACATTTTCATCGACCATATATAAAGGTGATATCATACACAATCCTAACATGTATTAACTTTTATGTATATATGCATATGATGCCCCTGTGATCGTATCTCAGCTCTGATACCAACTGAAACAACCTATACCATATACTAATTAGTGATCAGAACATATAAATTTTTCTTTAAATACTCATACTTGTTTATATGTATAATTATTTCTAACATTATATCTTTTTACAAAATAATCTTATACAAAGCAAAACTAAAACCCGACCACTATCTATACTGTATGCTTTTTATGTGAGGAGAGAGAGTGAGACGGAACATAACCAGCCAATCTTTTGTCCATGATATCTACAGTTAATGAGCTTCTACAAACTTTATCACCTCTGAAAATTTAGCGCTTTATATGAGGCACAACTCAGTGAATATAAACAATCTATGAATTTATCAAACCACATGTATACACACATTCGAATAGTCAACATGTAGACATTCAAATATGCTTATGAATGATTCATTTATTTATTTCTTGTGACATTTTCGGCCAAACTATTGCCCCAGGATACATGTAACATTTGTAACAATTGTCAATTGATTTGCTGGCCAGCTACGTAATAATTGGTTGACCTTTCGGACTGGATAAACATTTATTTGACCTTTCGGTACATTTGTCAGATATTACAATTGGTTTACCATATAGGTCCAATTGAACAGAACATGTATTGCAATATTTGATCGGCTATGTCACAATATCTCTTTTACTTTTCATATATTCAAGTGCAAATGTCTGTTATACGAATCATTGAACTTACAATTAGCATATACTAATACAAATGAACATATATTCCACATACGTATATCATATAAATCCAGCATATCAAATACAATTCTTATTATAAACCTATCCAATGATTCATATATGCAACGATTCACTTCACTTAAAAATTCAATCCATTATCATATTCAAATGATACATATCAATATATTTCTCATACAATTTCAAATCAAAACAATTCATATCACATTCACAATCACACCTCAATACATTTCGTAACAAAACATTTCATAACCACTCAGATCAATATCAAGTTCATTGTATCAAATATTCCGAGTACAAGTATCATATTAATCTCACATATCAAATGCAATACTCAATTATACTCTACCAATAATTCACATAAACCTTCACCATTATTCACTTATAGCCATATTTCACATATCAATATCATCTCAACACAACTTACATTTCATATCAAATATGATCACACAACATATCATTACAATTCAAATTCAAATTCAAATCATAACAATTCATATCACTCAATTCATACAAGGATAATTTACACAAATCATATCAAATTTAACCACACATCCATACAATTCATATCATGTTTATACTCACAGATTATCCGAGCTAATTCTCTCGGAACGACTTAGACATTTCTCTGGAATCTCTTCACTGTTATGAGATCCTATAACATACATATTTATATATCAAACATACATATGTACATCTTATATCCTTTTGTAAATATATAAAGATTAATATAAAATAGAACAAAATTACTATCCTTGTGACCTTACTGACTATAACCAGTCATATCTCTCAATGTACTCAACCAAATGACCTGATTTAATTTCATTTTACTCTTAACACATAGCTTTATAACATATCAAAATTTCATAATTTTATAATCACTTTTCCATTTATTATGAATTTTATATTTTGAACTCCAATTTTGTCATGTTTTTCCTGCACTTAGAACTAATATCCTTGTGACCTCACTTTACTTCAAAATTCATAACTTTCGACTTACTTACTCAAATGCGCTGATTCTTCTTTTGTTCAATTCCTAATACACAATTACATAACATACTAAAACTTCAAAATTTTCAAATCCTTATACGATTTATGGTAAACTTTCCTTCAAAACCTGTTTTAGTCCCTCTCAACCTGGATAGTAGCATACTAAAACAACCATAACTTTCTATAAACAACACGAATCGACCTGATTATTTTTCCTAATTAAACTATACATGTAAGGGAATAAAATACAAAAAATTCAGAATTTTCGAAGTAGTATAACAGTCCCATATTAATTTTAAAACTCAAGCCATCTCTTTGATCATCCAATTCTGCACACTACATCTTATAAAAATCATAGCTATAGATATACTCATCTAAAAATCTCCAAATTTTGCAGAAGTAACCTAGAGATGTAGAGAATCAATTCTTCTTTTTGTCAAAACCTCAAATTCTATCTCTAACATCTCGAAAATCATATTACAAAATTATATACATACCTGATTCTTCCTCTCTCTTTGTTCTTCTTCTTCTCTTCTACTCCTACGCTTTTGTATTCTGAGTTTTTCTTTCTTTCATGGCTGATTTCAGATACTTATCTATTCCTTATCGCTTCCACAATTATCTATAGGCTGAAATGACCATTTTGCCATTCTTTTTCATTATATAATACTTATACTATACTATACTTATACCAATAATAAACAACTCAAGTTCTAATTTAATTACCAACTATAATTTCAACTTTTATCTTCACAAAATTTCAAATCCTTTTTTATATATTTTAGTGTATATATGTATATATCTAATATATTTTAAACCAAATACACCAAAATTATTATATTTATTATATATTTATACTTAATCTAATAATTTCTAATATATATGCATAAATGACTAAAATGATGTGTGAAATGGGATGTTACAATATTTCACTAAATTAGAAGAATTGCATACTGCTAATGGTGAAAAACTAACAGTCAACTTTAAGTTGAATAACGCAGCAATATGCAATAAAGGATTATGTTTAGAAATACCATTTATAATGGTTAAAAATTTAAATCAGACTGTTATACTAGGAAATCCAATCCTTCACAGTCTATTTCCTATTAAGGAAATCTCTGAAAGAGGCATTAGTACAGAAATTTCGGGAAGAAAGATAATTTTGAAATTCTTATCTCAACCCAAAGCTAAAAGCTTAAATATTCTTAGAAGAAATATCCTTAACAAAGAAAAATTTGTCAATTCCTTAAAGGAAGAAGTTATCTTTAATGTTTTAAAAACTAAAATTGAAAACCCCGTTTTGTAAAAACAAATCATCGAATTATAGCAAATAATGGTTAAAGAAATATGTTCTGACATTCCAACAGCATTTTGAAATAGAAAGAAACATATCGTCTCTTTACCATATGAACTAGATTTTAATGGGAGGTTTATTTCAACCAAAGCTAGGCCTATTGCAATGTCTACAAGACATTTAGAAATCTATAAAACAGAAATCAATGATCTCTTGAATAAAGGTTTAATTAGGAAAAGCTCGAGTCCTTGGAGTTGTCCGACTTTTTACGTTGAAAACGGTGCTGGACTCGAAAGAGGAGTTCCTAGGTTAGTCATAAATTACAAGCCTCTTAATAAGCCACTTAGATGGATAAGATATCCACTTCCTAATAAAAGGGATCTTTTAAACAAACTTTTTGAGGCTAAAATCTTTTCTAAGTTTGATATGAAGTCTGGCTTTTGGCAAATTCAAATTGATCAAAAGGATAAGTATAAAACTGCTTTTACTGTTCCCTTTGGTCATTATGAATGGAATGTCATGCCATTCGGGCTAAAAAATGCCCCTTCTGAATATCAAAAAATTATTAATGACATTTTTAATGCTTACTCATCATTTTCTATCGTCTATATTAATGATGTCCTCATATTCTCAAAGAATATTGAGCAACATTTTAAACATTTAAAAATCTTTCTAAACATTGTTAAAAATAATGGTTTAGTAGTCTCTGCTAGAAAGATAAAACTCTTTCAAAAAAATGTTAGATTTCTAGGCCATACCATTAAAAATAGTACTTGTATCCCAATTAGTAGAGCAATAAAATTTGCTGATAAGTTTCCTGATGAAATCAGAGATAAAAAACAATTACAAAGATTTTTAGGCAGTTTAAATTATATAGCAGACTTCTATAAAGATGTGGCATTTGATGCAAAACCTTTGTTTGAAAGGTTAAAGAAAAATATTCCTGAATGGACTGAAAGTCAAACTTTAGCAGTTAAGCAAATAAAATCTCGCTTCAAGGTTATACCTTGTCTAGCTATTCCCTATCCTAAAGCATTTAAAATAGTTGAAACTGATGCTTCAGACCTAGGATATGGTGGAATCCTTAAGCAAAGGATCAATGAAATTGAATCCTTAGTCCGATTCACAAGTGGGGTATGGGTAGGAGCTAGAAAAAATTACTCCACAATCAAGAAAGAAATGCTTTCTATTGTTTTATGTATACAGAAATTTGAATCTGATTTAATAAATTAAAAATTCCTGTTCAGGAGAGATTGCAAAAGTGCAAAAGAAATTTTAGTTAAAGATGTTAAAAACAACGCTTCTAAACAAATATTTGCTAGATGGCAGGCTATATTGTCTGTTTTTGATTTTGATATAGAGTTCATTAATGGAGATAAAAACTCCCTTCTAGATTTTCTAACCAGAGAATTTATTGCAGGAAATGAATTCAAAGGCTAATAACAAGAACCTTAAATAGTTTGAGGGCAGTAGCAGCCAAGGGTCTCAAAGACCAGTCTTTCAAAGATCTCAAAGGTCTTTGCCTCAAAGGCTTGTTAAGAAAAAACAAGCAATCGACAATCTATCCGCTGAAAGCAAAAATGATGAGTATGATACAGATGCTTATCAACTAGCACTAGAACCTGGTACTCTGAAGGAAGAAATCTTTCCCTTCATCCCAATTACTACTCAGAGAATATGTCCCATTAAAAATAGGCATGCCAATTTAAAAATTCATGAATTAGCGTTATTTTATACAAGGAACCACACTACAGTTCCTTATCTTCCAAGGGATTATAGGTTTTATCTCACTATCCTAGAAGAGACTAGTTCAATAAAATTTGAACCAATGTCCCGGAGTAACTCCGAATGGGCATTTGCTAAGTTCACAATACTAAAAGTACTGTCCCCAGAAGAATAGGATAAAGATTTATTTACACTTAAAAGAGGAAAAGAGGTAGCTTATAGGTACTTTGATTATGTCGATGCTTGGCAACAAGCACTACTCTATAATAATAGCCTTTGCAGATTCAGCTGGTTTCTACAGTTTCAATTGGTAGAACCAATTAAATTTTTTCTAAATTGGTTCTAAAATTGGGGTCTTTTCCCAATTTGCCTACCTAAAAGGGTTAGAGAAATATTTGATCAATTTTGTGTAGTAAATAGTAGCTGTAAAACAGCGAGACTGCAGTTTGCCTGCCTTTATCGAGTGCCATAGATCCTAAAATGGGATTACATCATTTCTTATAGGAATGAATCTGAATATTTTCAAGCACCACGCAATGAAATTGCTATTCCTTGGCTCACCAGGAGAATCTCTACGAAATGGTGGGACAAATTTGAATTTTTTGAAAAACCTTCAGTCTACTCATCTGAAAATTTAATAATTCTAGAAAAACCTTTAGATTTGAGTAAATTGGAGCCATCTACCCCTTTACTCTTTAAAGATCTCCTTTCTCAATTGACTGAAGAAGATTTGAAAGCTCAAATGGTCGAATTTCTTAAGACCGGGGCTAAAACGCCCCCTGTCCAAACACAATCTAAAGGAATCGTTATTCTAGATAGTCCTAAAAGGAAGAATAATGAAGCATCTCCAATGGAGACTTCCCCAAAAAAAAAATAAAAATCAGAGGCATCGGCATCATCTACTAAAGGCAAAGGGAAGGCTGAAGACAAGATAAAAACAGTTGTCTCCAATCCTTTTGATCTGCTGTACCAAGATGCTCAGAATCTAGATGATGGAATCTTGGATGTTGATGACCTGCCCATGGGTGACATTGAAGACTTGCTCTAGACTTCAGTGTGATTCTGATGAAGGAGGCTGCTTAAAGTAAAAGTTTATGGCATGGTCAACCGGTTAAACTGGTCCAAATTACTATATAAGGCAAAGTGCTGCCGAAACTTCAGCATTCGCAACATTTTCCTGAAATTTAGAGAGAGAAGCTCTCAAACACCGGCCGTCTCCGACCACCATCTCCAACCGTCGTATTTACTATTCCGGCATATTTTCCAGCACTTGTAAACGTCTAAAAGACGTAAGTTTTCTTTATTTTCTTTTCTTTTCTTTATGTAATTTATTCTCTGTTAATAATTTTCTTTTCAATTTTTAGTTTGTAAATTATAATATGTTCAATTATTTATATATGTTATAAATTGTCTAAATTATCTATATAAATTGCTGCCTTTTAAATTACTTTTAATTATTCCCGATCAGTTCCTGATCCGTCGAAAGTGGTATCAAAGCTCGTTTACTTGTGATAATAGTTAAACTGTTTAAAATTTGTAAACCTAAAAGGTTATTTTTAAGTTCAAAATTGGTATAAAATACCAAGATTTATATTTAGCTAAGAACAGAATAAAATTCTGCTAATCTTTTCTCTTCTATATTATTTCTGATCAGTATTTCTTTCATTATTCCTAGAAGAGACTGGTTCAATAAAATTTGAACCAATGTCCCGGAGCAACTCTAAATGGGCATTTGCTAAGTTCATAATACTAAAAGTGTTGTCCCCAGAAGAATGGGATAGAGATTTATTTACTCTTAAAAGAGGAAAGGAGGTAGCTTATAGCTACTTTGATTATGTCGATGCTTAGCAACAAGCACTACTCTATAATAATAGCCTTTGCAGATTTAGCTGATTTCTGCAGTTTCAATTGGTAAAACCAATTAAATCTTTTCCAAATTGGTTCCATAATTGGTTCTAAAATTGGGGTCTTTTCCCAAGTTGCCTACCTAAAAGGGTTAGAGAAATATTTGATCAATTTTGTGAAGTAAATAGTAGTTGTGAAACAGTGAGACTGCAATTTGCCTGCCTTTATTGAGTGTCATGGATTTTGATATGAAGCTAGGATCAAAGAATTTGCTCTTAATCTATAGAATTCATTACAAAGTAATGAATAGTACTGTCCTAAATATAAGGGATGATGATAGTAGGTTGCTGAAAGCACCTAAGGAGGTTACTACCCTATTTCTAACTGACTTAACTAAATGAAATTTAGTGGTCCCTAAACCAATACCATAGGAACAATTAAATTTTCTTGAGTCATGGAAGATAGATGATGCAATTCCTTTAAAAAAGGAAGAAAACTCAGACTTGGTGTATATCCTTGAAGAATCTAATGGTAGTGTGATCTTAAAGTTCACAAAAGACTCTTCTTCAAGAAGATCTTTTACTAGGATAATCAGTGCTCCTAGTATGATGTCTTCAAGACATTCAACTTCTTCAATTCCAGTGGCTTTGCCAATTAGAACTGAAGAAGAAATTAAGGCTACTAAAAGAATGCCTTCTAATGTGGTAAAACCAGTTTTTGAGAAACATGATAGTCCAACTATGTCCGACATGGGTTATCACTCCATTTTTACTTTAACAAAAAAATTAAATTCTTTTGATAAATGGTTTTTGGTAACTTTCTCTGAAAAAGAAAGAAAAAGTTGGACAGAGAAATATAATTGGTGTAAATCAAATGGTGGTGAAAGTCTTAAAGACTTTCCTGACTACATGAAGTCTATTTGCAGGATTAAAGGAATAAAATTCCCTAAGTTAGATAATCCTCAATATTTAGAAACTTTAGAGTCTTTGTATAAGACTTTTATTACCCAAAAGGGGGAAACTCTTAAAAGTGTTCATCCACCCTTAGCTTCGGTCTCATATGAAATAGAGCCTAAGGTTAAGATTGAAATTAGTCCTAAAATGGCATTACATCATTTCTTATAGGAATGAATCTGAATATTTTCAGGCACCAAGCAATGAAAATGCTATTCCTTGGCTCACCAGGAGAATCTCTACGAAATGGTGGGACAAATTTAAATTTTTTGAAAAACCTTCAGTCTACTCATCTGAAAATTTAATAATTCTAGAAAAACCTTTAGATTTGAGTAAATTGGAGTCGTCTGCCCCTTTACTCTTTAAAGATCTCCTTTCTCAGATGACTGAAGAAGAGCTGAAAGCACAAATGGTCAAATTTCTTAAGACTAGGGCTAAAACGCCCCCTGTCCAAACATAATCCAAAGGAATCATTATTCTAGATAGTCCTACAAGGAAGAATAATGAAGAGTCTCCAATGGAGACTTCCCCAAACAAAAAAGAAAAATCAGAGGCCTTGGTGTCATCTGCTAAAGGCGAAGGGAAGGCTGAAGACAAGATAAAAACAGTTGTCTCCAATCCTTATGATCCATGGCACTCGATAAAGGCAGGCAAATCGTAGTCTTGCTATTTTATAGCTACTATTTACTTCACAAAATTGATTAAATATTTCTCTAACCCTTTTAGGTAGGCAAATTGGGAAAAGACCCCACTTTTGGAACCAATTTGGAAAAGATTTAATTAGTTTTACTAATTAAAACTGCAGAAACCAGCTAAATCTGTAAAGGCTATTATTATAGAGTAGTGCTTATTGCCAAGCATCGACATAATCAAAGTAGCTATAAGCTACCTCCTTTCCTCTTTTAAGAGTAAATAAATCTCTATTCCATTCTTCTGGGGACAATACTTTTAGTATTGTGAACTTTGCAAATGCCCATTCGGAGTTACTCCGGGACATTTATCAAATTTTATTGAACCAGTCTCTTCTAGGATAGTGTGATAAAACCCATAATCCCTTGGGAGATAAGGAACTGTAGTGTGGTTCCTTCTATAAAATAACGCCAATTTATGAATTTTTAAATTGGCATGCCTATTTTTAATAGGACATATTCTTTGAGTAGTAATTAGGATGAAGGGAAAGATTTCTTCCTTCAGAGTATCAGGTTTTAGTGCTAGTTGATAAGCATCTGTATCATCCACATCATTTTTGCTTTCAGCGGATAGATTGTCGATTGTTTGTTTTTTCTTAACAAGCCTTTGAGAGACTGGTCTTTGAGACCCTTGGCTGCTACTGCCCTCAAACCGTTTAAGGTTCATGTTATTGGCTTTTGAATTCATTTCCTGCAATAAATTCTCTGGTTAGAAAATTTGGAAGGGAGTTTTTATCTCCATTAATGAACTCTATATCAAAATAAAAAACAGACAATATGGCCTGCCATCTAGCAAATATTTGTTTAGAAGCGATGTTTTTAACATCTTTAACTAAAATTTCTTTTGCACTTTTGCAATCTATCATTAACAAGAATTTTTGATTTATTAAATCAGATTCAAATTTCTGTATACATAAAACAATAGAAAGCATTTCTTTCTTGATCGTGGAGTAATTTTTTCTAGCTCCTACCCATACCCCATTTATGAATCGGACTAAGGATTCGATTTCATTGATTCTTTGCTTAAGGATTACACCATATCCTAGGTCTGAAGCATCAATTTCAACTATTTTAAATGCTTCAAGATGGGGAATAGCTAGACAAGGTATAACCTTGACGCGAGATTTTATTAGCTTCACTGCTAAATTATGACTTTCAGTCCATTCAGGAATATTTTTCTTTAACCTTTCAAACAAAGTTTTGCATCAAATGCCACATCTTTATAAAAGTCTGCTATATAATTTAAACTGCCTAAAAATCATTGTAATTGTTTTTTATCTCTGATTTCATCAGGAAACTTATCAGCAAATTCTATTGCTCTACTAATTGGGATACAAGTACCATTTTCAATGGTATGGCCTAGAAATCTAACATTTGTTTGAAAGAGTTTTATCTTTCTAGCAGAGACTACTAAACCATTGTTTTTAACAATGTTTAGAAAGATTTTTAAATGTTAAAAATGTTGCTCAATATTTTTTGAGAATATGAGGACATCATCAATATAGATGATAGAAAATGATGAATAAGCATTAAAAATGTCATTCATAATTTTCTGATATTTAGAAGGGCATTTTTAAGCCAGAATGGCATGACATTCCATTCATAATGACCAAAGGGAACTCGAAAAAGCAGTTTTATACTTATCCTTTTCGTCAATTTGAATTTGCCAAAAACCAGACTTCATATCAAACTTAGAAAAGATTTTAGCCTCAAAAAGTCTGTTTAAAAGATCCCTTTTATTAGGAAGTGGATATCTTATCCATCTAAGGGCCTTATTAAGAGGCTTGTAATTTATGACTAACTTAGGAACTCCTTTTTCTAGTTCAGCAGCGTTTTCAACATAAAAAGCCGGACAACTCCAAGGACTAGAGCTTTTCCTAATTAAACCTTTATTCAAAAGATCATTGACTTCTGTTTTACAGATTTCTAAATGTCTTGTAGACATTGTAATAGGCCTAGCTTTGGTTGGAATAAACCTCTCATTAAAATTTGGTTTATATGGTAAAGAGACGATATGTTTCTTTCTATTCCAAAATGTTGTTGGAATGTTAGAACATATTTCTTTTACCATTAATTGCTATAATTCGGTGATTTGTTTTTGCAAATCGGGGTTTTCAATTTTAGTTTTTAAAACATTAAAGCTAACTTCTTGCTTTAAGGAATTGACAAATTTTTCTTTGTTAAGGATATTTCTTCTAAGAATATTTAAGCTTTTAGCTTTGGGTTGAGAAAAGAATTTAAAAATTATCTCTCTTCCCGAAATTTCTGTACTAATGCCTCTTTCAGAGATTTCCTTAATAGGAAATAGATTGTGAAGGAATGGATTTCCTAGTATAACAGTCTGATTTAAATTTTTAACCATTATAAATGGTATTTCTAAACATAATCCTTTATTGTAGATTGCTGTGTTATTCAACTTGAAGTTGACTGCTAGTTTTTCACCATTAGCAGTATGCAATTCTTCTAAAGTTTTAGTGAAATATTTTGAAGGAATTAGTCCTTCATTAATACAATTTAAATCTGCGCCAAAGTCTATAAGAGCAATGGTTGTGACAACAAATTATTTGTTGACGACTAAAGTAATCTTTATATGCCACTTATAAGTGACAACTCTATTAATTAAATCAATATATTTGAAACTTTTAGTTTCTTGAGTAGGAATTTTTAACTCCTTTATTGCTTTAGAATCTTCTAGTTGTTGTAATAATTCTTCCAGAATTTCTTCTTCAGAACTATCACTTTCTTTGTCTGCAGATTATAGAATTAGAACTCTATCTTTTAGATCTTTAATCTCCCTTTTTAGGCTTTTAATTTCTGATTTTAAATCATTAACTGTAGGTTCTTTCCCTTTAAGAGTTTTCAACCTGCCTAATATTTCTTTCAAATCATAAGCAGCAGTTTTTTCTTCTAGTTTTTTCTCTACTTTGGTAGATCTAGAAGTACTAGCTTCATTTGACTGTTGATTTTTAACCAACTCTAAATAATGTTCTAAATGTATTCTTCTTTTAGAAGGATCTTGGATTTGTTCGATCAATGTTAATAAGGAGTCCTCACTTTTAGTAAGAACCATAAGTCCATTTAATGAACATAGTGGTTTGTAATAGTCGCAAGGACTATTATCTGAATTTGATTCAGAAGTATTGTCATCTATATTATCAATTATATAGTCTTCCTTTTCCGAGTCAGATGCTATTAGCATGATTTTTTCAAGAGAGTCTTTCAGACCTTGATATATTGATAAAGACCTAATTTGTTGTTTTACATGACATTTATTCGAATAATGTCATATCTTGCCACATTTGTAACAGACAATAGTTTTGGCTAACTTCTTTGGAGATTTATCCTTTAAGGATTTTCTTTTAAAAGTTTTCCTTTTAGGAATCTTGTAAGATTTCTGATCAGTTTTACGATCATACTTAAAATCTCTCTTACCCTTTTGAACAGATCTTTTTGATCTTTTAATAGGATTATAACCTAATTGTTCGCAGCCAAAAATTCTTTTTCCTGACATTTTTTTAGATTTCATTTGTTTTTGAATTTTTAATTCATTGCATAACAACATTCCTTCCGAGATAATTTCAGCAGAAATTTCTCCATAAGTTAAGTTGTTATATGGAATAGTTCCACCAAATTTATTTCTAATTCTTTCTTTTACTCTATGAGCAAATAATCTAGGGAGTCCGGAAATGAATTTTTCTTTCCAGAATTCTTGATTACAATCATCTCTATTGTAAACAGCACTAAAGAATACATCTTTGTACCATTTAAATCAGAGAGATCCCTACAGCGCAAAATCATGAGCTGCTCTGTAGTTTGCTCATAGAATAAAGAAGTAGAACCTAGAAAATGTAAAATCAAGTTGTATATTAACACATTGACGGAATCAGGAATAGGCTGATTTCCTTCAATTTTGACAGCGTTGAGAATATTATTCTTAGCTTCTGTGTTTAAACAGAAATCCCACCAACCTTTTAGTTGGCCTGTAAATCTGGCTACAATAGCCTTAGCAATAACTTTATCACTATTGCCATGAATTCTATAAGTAGAGGCGTGCATTAGGATGTATTGAATAACATTTTTTATCTGATATTCAGACATGCCATCTACATTCCACTCTTCTATGGATCTACCATCAAAAGATAGCATAGAGGGTCTAAACTCCTCATATTGTAGATTTACTGGGGTTGGCCTGGGATAATAAGGTTTTTCAGAAACTTCTTTTGCTTGATAAATTTTATTTATCTAATTACTGGTTTTACCAGTGTTGTCTAATTTCATATTTTGAAATAAAGACTGTAAATTTTCAATTTCAGAATAACTCATTTTAGAGTTTTCAGTACCTAGTTCAGAACTATTATCTGTTTCATAAATTTTCTTTGTTAGAGGAGAAATTTGCTTTTGCTTTCTATCAATAGGAAGTTCAGCAAGTTTTTTTGTAATTTCCTCTATTAATTTTTCTTGAGTATTATCAAATTGGAAGTTTAACTTCTGACTAGAGGTAGGTTTTATAATAACCTTGTCCTCTTCCCCCTCTTTAAAAGCAGGTTTGGGAATTGTATTTTCAATACGAGTAACTGTTCTCCTATAGTATGGAGACTAAGATTAGTGAAATTAGATTGTTTTACCACAGCATCAGAACCTGCGATAAAAGGACTAATTTCAATCTTAACCTTAGGCTATATATATATATATATATATATATATATATATATGAGTATTTGACACCTCAGAAATTTTTTTTAGATACATCACTCTATATTGAACTGAATAAAACTATAAACTGAATAAAATTGAACCTACATCCCCTTCTTTTGTAGACACATGTCATGTCATGTACTTGTGGATTAATTTGGTCCCAAACACCGAATTTAACTGCGATTTATGACTAAATTTAAGTTTATTCAAGATTGGTCCTATTGCTTTGTAATTGTTTGGGATTGATTCGACGGCAATTGGTCCATTTTTAACATGTTCTGTTTCTATTGCTGGATTAATTTTATTCCAAATACAAAATTTAGTAGTCAAATTAATTTCTAAACTTAATTACTCTCTCAAGTTATCTTGCCCTTGTTCACCGTTGTCCAATGGTGATAATGGCGAAGTAAGAAAAAATAAAGTTACTATAGATAAAGTCGATCCTGACATTTTAAGGGCTCTAGGAGAAATAAAATGTTCGCTTGTATAAATTTTTTTTACGTAAATTGATATATTCTAATAAATATAAAAAAATATACTTTTTTTTATCATAGTCAATAATCTAAATCATTCACATTAGATAAATTTAAAAAGATTTGTAAAGCTTATATATACATAATACATAAATCGGACCCCCTTTTAATCGTGGGCCCTAAACCGTCGCATTCTTGGCCTATGTACAGGGCTGACCCTGTTCATAGAGTAACCCATATATATGGGTACAAGCTCAAATATTAGGATTAATATATCTTGCGGCTGTTTTTTTTTTTAAGTAAAAGGCCGAGCTCGGCTACCTCAATTTATTAAAATGAGAAGAAAAAAGCAATAAAAAAGAAAAGACAAAATAAAAACATCTCTAGGATGTTAACAAAACCAATTGCAATCTAGTGCAATAAAATAAACTAAAAAACCCAATCACAATAGAGTGTGATCATAATGATCTAAAGATCCACAGCAGTAACTGAATTGTAGCCGGCATGATAAGGAACGATAGGAAATTCCCCGTGATGCAACAAAGTCAATCTCGACGAAGGGCTGAGATGATGAGGCCTAACGGCAGCGATGACGACAACATCATCGTAAGATTTAAAGCAATTTCGAGGTCGTATAGGCACAAAGACCGAAACTGCCCAACTCAAGCGAGGGGCTACAGCCAAGGAAATTGAGACTGAAGGTTCGCAATCACTACCGCCGGAGAGATCGCCGTCGGTAAGAAAAAATTAGAGCGACTAGGGAATAGAGAGCCCTAGCCATTTGCTCATAAACACTCCTCAGGAGGAGTTGTGAGGGCTATCCCTTTGACGAACAGCCGGTTAAAAAATCGGTGAAAGCAAGCATATAGATGAGGCGCGCCCGTCCCCTTGAAGGACTGCCGGAAATAACGCCGGTAAAGGAGAAAAACCTGGGCGGCTTAGCCTTCTACTCCTTAACGATCAAGGAGGAGATGCGAAGCGAGCCATTTGGAAACGATTCGCAAATGGAGGAGCAACAATCCCCATGACAAACTGTCGGTCAAGATCGGTGAGAGAAGGCATCTTTCCTGAACCCTAGCCGCCCAAAATCTCCAGAATCTTCCTTGCGGCTGTTATTAATTATTGGGCAACTTAGCTAAATACAACATTTTGAGCTTTTAATTTTATAAATACCAACCAAATATTTTTTGAATCCTATCATAAAAACTTACTTCTCTTAATTACCTAAACTCTTTCTTAGTTACAATATTTTAACTTTTGAATTTTGCTTTTACATGAATACAAGAACTCTCATTGTAACAACTCTCTCTCCTAATTAATTTGATTTTTGCAACTTGAAAACAACTATATCTCACAAACCGTTAATTTTTTCGATACGAGCCTTTACAATATTTTGTTCGTCTTATTTTTTATCTTTAAAGCAAAATCCATATTGAATATTTTTTTAGCAAAAAATTTTTTTCGCATCTTATACCAATTTTACCAATGTTTCGTAAATTCTTATACCTAGTATAAGAGTGGTATAATATCTTTATAGCACTAGTTTTAAATTTATTTCCAGTTAGATAACATAAAATATTAGCAACATTATTCTATTTAAAGCAAAAAAAAACTCTTATACCTGGTATAAAGGTAGTAAAAAACTGGTATAAGATTGCGAAATTTTTTTTGCTCCAAAAATATTCAATATGGATTTCGTTTTAAAGATAAAAATGAGACGAACAAAATATTATAAAGGCTCATGTCGAAAAAATTAACGGTTTGTGAGATATAGTCATTTTAAGTTGTGAAAATCAAATTAAATATGAGAGAAAAAATTGTGGTAAAGAGAAAAACAATAACCTTAAAAGTGGTAGACAGCTAAAGAAAAAGAAAGTTAGGTATATATAAAAAAAAAGGCCAAATGCATCTTTAACCCCTAAAACTTGGCACAAAAAGTCTATTGCCCCCTAAGCTTTCAAAAGGTTCTCTCAGCCCCCTGAACTTGGCATAAATGTATCAGTTTGCCCCCTGAACTTGGTAAAAGTGTATCAATTTGCCCCGTGAATGCCACTTGTCAGCTTTTGATTGGAAAAAAAATGTGTTTGAAAAGTCAAACCAATCAGAACATGACACATGACATTCGTGGGCAAATTGATATACTTTTGCCAAGTTCAAGGGGCAAACTGATACATTTATGCCAAGTTCAGGGGCTGAGAGAACCTTAAGTTCAAGGGGGCAGTAGACTTTTTATGCCAAGTTTAGGGGGGTAAAAATGTATTTAGCCTAAAAAATGTCCTATAAAGATGTTATTTCTTTGTAATTCCCTTAATTATTTGGGAAATACACCCAAATGTTAACTTTTGCAAAACTAATTACCAATTTACGTTCCGAATAATATTCTATCAAAACTAACTTTACAAGTTTTCTAAATTACCATTTTACATTCCATCCTTTTTCATTACATTTTATTTTTATTTTGCATTTGTTTCACAAACCGTTAATTTTTTTACATATCATTTTAGGATTTTTTGTTCGTCTTTTTTTTCTCTTCGAAACTAAATTCATGATGATATAATTTTTTTGAACTTTTTTCCGGTATGTATTTTGCATATATTTTGAACCAAAGAGATCAAAATTTTTGCATATATTTTTTTAGTAATATTTACAATTATCTTCATTGAGATAATCTTGTTCGGGGCTTCGTAATAGTTAAAGCTCCTCACCCCTTCCAATAAATATATTTAATGAGATTTGAATTTTATTTGGGGCTTCGGTTTTGGGGAGACAAATTCATCACCTACTTTACTTTATTACAAGGAAAAGCTTGAATACCAACTATCTATTTCTAACGGATACATCCCATTTTTTTCACCAATTTTCTTTCTTTTTACAAATGTGTTTTATTCAAGATTTTCGGATTAAAAAATTTAGCATTGGAAGTCTTTCACAAATTTTAACATTTATGACCGACTATCATTTATGCCTCTATCTCTCATAACGAGAATAATGCATGTATTTCTAACCTTGTTTTTCAAAGGATTTATTTCAATGTGATTATAAAATTATAATAAAGTTTATGTGTAAAATAAAATAATATAAATCGGATGGAATTACTCAATTATTGGTTGCAAGAACATCCAATAACTTTGAAATTTTTAAAATGCAACTCATTGTTTAGCATGAGACAGATTAAAAATTAATTGAAAGAATAGTTGAATTTTTATTCAGGTTATTAAAAAAAATCCCACAAAAAATTAAAATAATTTGATGATACTATAAATAATTTACAAGTTTATAAAAACAGGAGTAAATAATTATAAAAATATGGTCTGGTTTTTATCTGGTAAATATATGGTAATCATCTAGTAATCGTCTAGTATTTATCTGATAAATATCTGGTAATCGTCTAGTAGTTATCTGGTCAGACCGTATTCATGTAATTGTTTTCTCTTGTTTTTGTTAATTTGTAAATTATTTATGGTTGGACAGTAGATATATAAATAGTTTAACTTAAAGGTTAATTTTATAAATATTTTAGTGGGACATGTATATTTTTGACAATTTTCCTTTTTATTTAGTCTATTAAACCTGCGAGATAAGAATGGGTTAAGGGGCTTGGTCGGGTTCCTAAGCCTCTTTGATATTTAAGTGAGATTCTGATGAGTGAAATGGTATGGAATTGTTGAGATTTAATCCCATAATTTATCAATCTTTAACAGATTTAAATTAGGCTTTCAGATTTCCAGATTTAACAAATAAGAACATAATCAAAAATAACAAAAATGCAATATTTTACGTAGTTTCCCGTAAGTTCATTTTACCAAACTTACGAGTACATTTACGGGCAAAGATCCGGCAATTTCTCATTAATGGCAAAAAAAGGCAAAGATACAAGATACAAAGACCAAAACTATTGAATCCCTAACCATTTATTCAGTACAAATCTCAACTACTGAATGAGAATACACAAGAAGCTAGAGAAACAATACAAGCCTCAAGAACACCCAAAAACTAGATCAAATACCCAAACACAAGCCATTAATACAGAGAAATTAGAAAGCACCCACCACAAAATCGATAGCTTCACCTTATTAAATAGGCTTCAAACTCAACCGGAATCTCCAAAGAAAAACTGCTCCAGGTTACCGATAAGGCCATCTCAGGAACAAGGAGCGAGAGAGAAAAACATAGATAGTATTTTTGAGTTTTGGGTTAAAGGTAAGGAATCTAAAAGCCTAATTTAAATCTGTTAAAGATTGATAAATTAGGGGATTAAACCCCAACATGTGGTATCAGAGCTATTTATTCGATTCTGAGATCTGTTCCTGAGTTGCATGTGTTGAATCTTGAATGATTTAACAGTTTTTGTGATTGAGTTGCATGTTTATTATCTGATACCACATGTTAGGATTTCAATCCCAAATTTCCAGTTCTTGACAATTTCATAAAAATAGAAATTAAAGCAATAAAAGGGCACATGCGATTTTTACGTAGTTCCCCCCAATCGGTACATTTATCCGAAGGACCGATTATTAGGGTAAGTCTAAGGAGCAAGGATTTAGAAGCTTTATTAATGGTGGAAAGGGAAAATATTACAGAGTTTATACATGCCATGAAGAGTTTCTCTAGAACAAGCAATCAGAACACCCTAACTTACTAAAAGCTTCAAAGAACAACAGAGAAACCAAAAGGAAAACCTAACAGATCAAAAGATCTAAAATGCAGCCACAATAAATACAAACAATATACATGCATTACCTAGGACTGTGAACCCGTCATTCTTATATAGCCACAAATCGAAACCGTTTTATATCAGATAACCGCTCCTAACGATCTTTCTGAAGCTCGTGCCATCTCATGTGCCTTTTCAAGCTTCAAGAAGAATTTTGAGCTCAATGCTAGACAGAGTTGTAGAAAATCAAAGAGAGAAAAAGAGTTGTACAGAAGAAGAGATATGAGTAAACATGGCTTGTAAGTGTGGACCACATCCCCATTGTTATGAGGCCTTTTGGGATAAAGTCCAAGAAAAAAATCATGAGGACTTAGGCCCAAAGTGGACAATATCATACCATTTGTGGGGATATGTGGTATCCAAATGCTTTTGCAAGCCGCTATAGTTGGTATCAGAGCCAGAGTCATGCCTGAGATTAGTCGCGATCTGAATGAATTCTCGGAGAATCGAACAAAAAGTGGGTAAATTCCAGTTTGGTCATCGGATATTCGTGAAACCGCTTATGCTCTATGTAAGGCATGTAGAGCGAAAAAAAGATGTGTTGTAGACGGATGGTTGATCGATCAAGGGGAGGCCCAATGAATCTTTGTTCGAGGGGAGGACTGTTGAGTCAAATAAATATCCCACATTGGCTAGAAGGGATGAGTATCTATGGCTTGTGTGTGGACCATATCCCCATTTTTATGAGGCCTTTTCGGATAAAGCCCAAGAACAAAATAATGAGGACTTAAGCCTAAAGTGGAAAATATCATACCATGTATGGGGATATGTGGTGTCCAAACGCTTTAGCAAGTCGCTACAGTTGGTATCAGAGCCAGAGTCATGCTTGAGATTAGTCGCGATCTGAATGAATTCTCGGAGAATCGAGCAAAAAGAAAGCAAAGTCCAATTTGGTCATCGGATATCCGTGAAACCGCTTGTGCTCCATGTAAGGCATGTAGAGCGAAAAAAAGATGTGATGTAGAAGATGGTTGATCGATCGAGGGGAGGCTCGATGAATCATTGTTCAAGGGGACTACTGTTGGGTCAAACAAATATCCCACATTGGCTAGAAGGGATGAGTGTCTATGGCTTGTGTGTGGACCATATCCCCATTGTTATGAGGCCTTTTGGGATAAAGCCCAAGAATAAGCCTAAAGTGAACAATATCATACCATGTGTGGGGCTATGTGGTGTCCAAACGCTTTCGCGAGCCGCTACATGAATGATGAATTAAATAATTAGTTACTTTACACTATTTGATTGTTTATTTATAGTGGAGATGTTGATGACATGACCTAACCGCCTATATATGCCAGGTGTTTGTCTGATATTGGGTCGAGGCCGCTCTTAACTCATTAATAGATAACTACCAACATGTGGACTTGGGTTTCAATAGATTAAATGGTGATCTCTAGTGATCGTGATTCTTTAAAGTTGATTGATAAAGTTATACATTTTAGTCAATTTAAACCATCCATTGAATTTTAATGATTGAGATAATTAAAATTAAATTCCGACAATTAAAAGTTAATAGATGATTAAGATTAGCTGAAATGTACAACTGTACTAATCTACAACTTTAAAGAATCCAAATCCAATAAGTTTTTTATTTACCGTTATCAATTTTATGGTGTAGGCTATGACACTTTGATTTTTATAAAGTAAACATTACTTAATAATAATTATTACTATTTAATATTTCTTTGTGGTAACATTTTTGTTACTAATTCTACTTTTTGTGACAAGTCCAATTTGGTTCCAATTTTTTTTCCTATGCTGTTCCTTCTTTTTCATATGATATTATTTAGTCAGAAAGTTTCCCAAAAGGATGAAATTTAACTTTGCTCATATAAAATGATCAAATTAAACTATGTTTTCTATTGTTAGGTATCTAGTTTAGAGTAATATCAATTCGGTCATTAAGATATTAAATTTTGTCGTCATTAAATTAATAAATTTTTTTGTTTTTTTCTTTTCAATTATATGTTAGTCAAAGATAAAATACAGTGTTGATAAAAGTTTAGAAAGATGGAAAAATTGCTCTTTCATGTGAAATTGGGTTCAATTCATTTCATAGCAACCGAATAATTCAAACTTGAAAATATTTACTTCGTTACCAAGAGAAATTAAATATATATATATATATATATATATATATATATTATATTTTTTATTTTAATCGTAATTATTTTATCATTTGAATACTTACTTTCAGTTTTGCTTTTAAAAGTTATACTTAATTGATACCATATTTAGTAAAGATTAAATAAGTTAAATCTCAATGTAAGTTAACTATTTCTTAAGATATATAATCAAATGAAAAGAAATTTGCTTTTTTAAACAGGTAATTTATTATATGTTTGGACTTTGGACCAATGCCATCAAGTAGAATCACCAAATTTATTTGATTAAAATTAAAAGTATTAAATTAGGTAGATATTATCATGTGATACTTGTAGGCATCAAAATCACATCTTAATCTCTATTAATTCTTCAATATCGCTTTCTTGATACACATTTAATGAATATGTTGTTCTATATTGAGATATCTTAATTTTCAAAATTGAATAACTGATCACAATCAAAAATGAAAATTATATGCGTGGTACTGAAACTATTTAAACATGAATTATGATTTATTAATTGAGTTGCAGTACTCGATAAATATTTCCCATTTTTCAGTTCATATTTATCTTCATATATATTCAAAAAATTTATGTTTATTATTGTTATTAAATTGCATTTATTTTGAAAGAGTCGTATGAAAGCTGAAACAGACAAATGAACTTGAAAATGGGAAAAGAAAGAACAAGTATATTCCAACCACCCATAAAATTTTCTCTTTTGCCATAATTTTTGTGCTTTTTGTAAAAAAAAATTGAATAAGATATTTCATATTTCCCCAGTAAAAAGTGTCCTTCCAGTCCCTCTCCATGGAAGTTTTCATATTTATTCCTACTAGTCAAAAAAATTAATAATGAAAAATTTATTTTCTTGATTGCAAGCAAGAATGTGACATAAAACAACCAGCAATAAAAGATAATAAATACATCTCTTGTTCAAAATGTCCAAATTCTACACTATTTTCTTATTCACTTTGGATGATGCTTTCCTCACATAATTTTAGTTCAACTATTGCATTTACATTACTCTTTAGTTTGTTCTTTTCAACTTATAATTGTACTGAATTGAATCAAAATATATCAAATTGAATGGTATTGAAACTAAACAATACTAAAACTAAAACTACAACTGAAAAATAATTAATAATATTTTAAAATATTAATATTTATTAACAAAAATAATTAAAATTACTTCAAATAATACTATATATTAAAATAAAATTTTTTAATTGTTACATATAATGATAATAATTATTAAATTTACCATTATAAATTATTATTTTATTCTATTGCAATCATTGTTATGAATATTATTTTAATTGTTATCAATATTTATTAAATATTATTTTATTTATTTATTTATCCTATAAAATTATTTATTGTAAAAATAATAATTAATAAATTTGAAAATATTATTATTAGTTACTTCTTATTTGTAATTATTTGTGATTACTAATATTAAGTAATAATATTGTTATAATGTATTAATAGAAATGAACTGAAATTGAAATAATATTACTGTTAATATTCATTGATTTTAATTATTTATGAATATTAATATTAGTTAATAATATTGATATAATGCATAAACTGAAACTTAATACTAAATGTTAAATACTGAGTACTGAAACTGAACAGAACAGAAAATAAGTTGAAATAAGGTAGCCTTTAACATCTTAGTAAAGTAACTAATTAATTTTCAATCACCTGCTACATGTAAAATATTAGAACAAGAAAAATTTTCACCAGAAACAAAATAAGTTAGAATATAAGTATGTATTGGCAATTTATGTCCGTGAAACATGGGCTGTTAACTGATTCTATCAGGCCTCAACACTAACTATAGAAACTCGATTTTACTTATTTTTCTTGAGATATGATTAGTAATCGTTCCGTTTTCATCAAAATAGATGAATGTATTTTTTCAAATACACATCAAATATCATTATATTAGACATGAAGCAAACACACATGAAATGTCTATTTTTCAAGTAGTATGAGTTGACCAACAAGAATAAGACAAGTCGATAGAGTGCCAAATCTGCATTTTGTGGCTTAATTCCACACTTAATATTTCTGATTACATTTGAATTTGAAGAAATTAATAATAGAAGCAAAAGCAAATCAATAGCAATACACTTTTGGTACAAAAACAGTACTATCCTATTCTTTTTCATATTTGTCACTCAAACCCAACAAATTAATCAATCTAATAATTATATATCACTGGACACATAGTGAGAAAATCACAAGCTAATTGTACGTACCGCTCTAAATTACTAATAATTTCTCGGTAATTATTATATTGTTAATAACAATTAATTGTTCTAATTAAAACATGGGTGAATCCGAAGGAGATGAATTCACCAAATTAAGAATACTATTCCAGTAATTCTTGTTATCTTCATAATAATCACTCCCACTACCACTGCCACTAATATCAGACTCCTTGCCGCTTTCCGTCAAACTCCGGTCCCCGGAATCACTCAGCAAAAGATTAGTAAACCCTTCTTCCATTGCACTTCCGATATTCAGCCTCAAAGATTCCGGCGTCCAGGGATTCTCCATAGAAATCCCTAAATGATCATGATAAGCTGAATTACTCTGTGTCAGATTCGAATTGGCAAGATTCTTCCAATCATTAATTTCTCCTTCTTCTTTAATAATTCCTGTCTCGGAGGAACAACCTGAAGCTGTACCAACCAACTCAATCATAGGAATTGAATTCTCCGATCCTATTCCACAGTTCTGTATAATCGCCGCCTGAGGCTGTTGATGATTTTCTGAGAAAGTAAGAGTAGAAGTCGGAGAATCAAGATCGGCTCCAATTCCGGAAATACTACCAGAAATATAAGATTTCGCTGCGAAATATTTGTCTGTCGTCAAAAAGTCTAAAAATGTTAACATATGTATTAAAAAAGAGTTGTCATAAAATTGCAACGTATCTATTTGGCGTCAAAGATGAAAAATATTTTGTCGCGGTTAATATGCCTATGGCAACGATTATACAGTATAGTTTTTAAAATGACCCTCTTTAGGGCAAAATTTAGTCTTTTAAATAATGATGAGAAATTAATGGAACCTGAATTAATGTAGCCGGACGGAGGTAAGGAATGGGATCGGAGTTTGGATTCTCGAACAAGACGAGCCTCAGCTTCAAGACGAGCACTTTCCCACTGAGCCATATGGCTAAGATTAGCAGAATTTTTGGAATGGCCGTCGGTAGACAGTAAAGCATCATTTTTCTGCTTGTGAGTGACAGGATCGATTCCCATTTTGGCTAATCTTTTTTTAAGATGAGTATTCCAGTAATTTTTTATTTCATTATCAGTTCTCTTTGGTAAATGAGTAGCTATGGCTGACCACCTAATTGAGGACAAACATAACAACAACAAAAAAATTAAATCAGTTAGAAACCGACACCTTAAAAAATATCCTAGATATTAACATCAACAATCACTTATAAACATAATAGTATGCTATAATTTTGTATGAAGACAAATTATGTATTTTAGAATAGGGAAGTATAGAGGGCAAATTTTTTGGTGTCATATCATATAAAATAAAAATTGGAAAAGATTTCGCATTTAAAGATGCTCAATAAATGAAATCGGATTAGATGTCAGAACACAGTAAATAATAGCAATGCAGAAGACCAGAAATTATTATATGTTTCGAAAAATGTAGGTCAAGTTGACGAGGGATTAGTCGATAATTGAGTTGTATTATTGGGATTTTACATCGATCAAATCATTTTACTGTGCTTGTTGGAGTTTTTTTATATACAAATTTACGTACAGAAAATAATGTTAAATTTAGTAAAAAAATTATCACAAAAAAATTGCTGTATGAAATTACGTATACATTAACAATTAACGAAAAAAAAATACATAATTCATGATAAGATGCAGCAATATGTATGAATAAGTACTGAATTAAGTGATAATTAAAGAAGAAAATTACTGAAATAGTAAAAAATACAATTAATACCTGTTGCCTAAGAGAGCATGGAGTTGAATAATTGTTTGTTCTTCTTGCAAACTGAATTTTCCTCTCTTAATGTCTGGTCTAAGATAGTTAGTCCATCTAAGCCTGCAGCTTTTTCCACATCTTTGAAGACCTAATTCGACCATAAACAAGTATTTAATCGAATGTTCGAAACAAGACTCGATCTAGCTATATATGTTGCGATGGTGAAAGAGCGTACCTGCTTTAGAGGGCAAGGCGCGCCAGCTGCCATGGCCGTGTTCTTCGATATAAGCTAAGAGTTTTTGGTCTTCTTCAGGAGTCCAAGGTCCTTTCTTCAATCCCACTTTATCACAGCAAGGGGAACGACCCATTGTTTTTTCCGCTACAGAATTGGGCACAGTAAGGAACGACAAGAGAGAAGTAACTTGGTCTTTATATAACACAGATAAAGAGAGATAATTATTGAATAAAAGGAAATTTATGACACAAGAATGGAGGATATATTTTTGTGCTTGACGGCCAGAGAAGAAATGTCAGCGAAATAAATATGGGGTAATTTTTTATTTTTTATTTTTTATTATTATTATTATTATTATTATTATTATTATTATTATTATTATTATTATTATTATTATTATCAGCAGCAGTAGTAGTAGTACTGTAATCTCCGTTTTCATTAAGCGGAAAAATTATTTTCTCTGTCGGTATTCTCCAGTGAGGAAATGAGAAGTTCAATCCCTGATGCATTCTACACCTAAGATTAAATACTATGTAATTTTTTAATGGTATACTTTTCTTTCTACAACTATTAAATTAGTTGTTTGAAATAGGGATGTAAATGAGTTGAGCGGTTCGTAAAAAATTCGAGATCGGCTCGGTTAAAGTTTGACCAAAGCTTTCAATCAAGCTCGACTTGAGTTTGAAATCGGCTCGAGATATAAACAAGTCAAAGCTACATAATTTTTAATAACAAAATTATATATGTATTGCAATATACCATGACTATTGTCCGATTTTAATATCTATAATACATACCATAGGACATTTTAATATCTATAATACATACTATTGGCTTGAATGATATTTTCATGTAGTTAGTTTTTAATTAAAAAAAAGTTGGATTCCAGAATGCTAAATTTAATCTTTAATAAAACTTTCATATTCATCAAATGAAATTATTAACAGGAGCACTATCAATTTTCTGAAGTCCGAAAGAGAGGCTGCTAGGGTTATGTCGCCGCTAGCCAGCCCTTGATTTGTCGGCCGGATTTTTCCTCAATTCGGCATCGTCTCTCTCTTTTCGATGGATTTCTCTTATCTTCAATATTATTGCAACAGCAAAGACAAGATTCAGGCCAAGAATCTGCCTTTTGTTTCGGAAGCCAAAAACCCTAATCCTGAGCCGCATCAAAAATCATCAAAAATCATATGTAGCGAGTACCCCTTCAGCGGATCTCCTTGCCGATAAGAAGGCCACAGCCACTATCTCCGATGCAGGAGATGGTTACAAAGGTATCAAAATTCCGCCGGAATTCTGCAAGGACTTTCTCTCTTCCTACCAACTCTCGGTTGTTGGGAGATTGACTCTTGTCAAGGGTGATACTCCATGGAAACATATCGATACAAAGAAAAAATTGAATGCCATATGGAATCGGAATATGGACTGGAAGTTAATATCACTTGGTGAAGGATTTTATCATATTATCATGCCGTCGGCAGAGGCAATCCAGAAAATATGGTCTACTGAAAGTCTTAACCTCAAACCTGGGATTATACGATTTTCGGTTTGGAAAGCTGGCTTTGATCCTGCTAAATACAAACAAACGACGACCCAGGTTTGGATTCGTTTATTCAACCTACCTTGGGAGTTTTGGGACCGGAGACTCCTCTCTAGTGTTGCACAGGGTATTGGGGTTCCCATTCGCTTTGACCGCAACACCATTGAAGGGGAATTCGGGCATTATGCTCGAATTTTGGTCAATATTGATTTATCAAAACCAGTTATGGATTAGATTCGTGTAGATGCGGAGGAGAAAATCTTTTGGGTGATGGTTGAGTATGAGAACATCCCTGATCTTTGCTAGGCCTGCAACTCTTTAGGGCACACAGCTGCTGCTGCCTATAGGAGAATTTAACCCCAATATAAGCAAATTGGGAAACTTAGAGCCCCTGGTAATCATGAATCCCTTGACAAAACTAAGTCAGGCATTAAAGGGAACAAGCTGGTTCAAACCAACACAAGGAAGGAAGTTGCTCTCCCAGAAAAATCTGATCGGCTCATCACAGACGGCTCTAGTCAGAGGGAAGGTAAGAAGGTCTTTTCTTCAGTAGTATCAACCGGCAATCTTGATCCCAACCTAATTGACGTAGTGGTTACCGAGTCAATTGAGGCGGCGGCTGTTGAGGTGTTCAATACTCCGCGAGACTTTGATTGCCCGAAAGATAGAGAAATACAGGTTGAGGAACGCCTGCTAAGAAGGAAAAAGAATAAGACCATCTCTTGGGCGGACGAATGTCAAGAAATCGACGATGATTCTGAAAGTATAAATGCAGATGCACTTGTTCTACATAACCAATAAAATTTGGCATTCTTCCAACATAGCAAACCGAGACAACGAGATTTGGAGAAGAGGAATAAAAATGCTGCAATAGTTATAACAACGAATGCCTTTCAAACCTTGGATGGTCAGAATTTTGATGGGATTAACTTGGAAGTATGTCTACAACATGATAAAACTCTAGAAGAGCAGCCTAATGACTCCCCTGTTGATAGCGCCTCCAATAGCACAGGTTCTCCGGTCAATAGTGCCTCCAATAGCACGGGTTCTAGTTGGAAACCATTTTCAGTCAAGAAAAAGAAAGGACTAGTGATTGATACTAAGGAGCAAGTTCAGCGTGGCCATAAGCTGGGATACTGAGCTCCTTCTTTTGGAGATCTTTCTTTTTTATTTTTTTGTTTTCTTCTTTTCTTTCTTCTGTTTTTGTATTTTTCTTTTTTCCTTTTAATAAATAGAGGCCGGATTCAACATTTAAATAAAAAAAAAATTAAAAAGAGGTTGCAAAATCAATTTTTCTTAAAACTCCTTAATAACTCTTGTTATATTTCTACTCATCCCCTTCTCACAAGCATAAAAAACTTTTACCTTATAATTTTATATAAAAAGTTCATTTCTATATAAGGCTCGTTTAGGCTCACAAACGCGTGAGTTCAAGTTGAGCTTGTCAAAAGCTCGAGACAAGTAAAAGGTTTTCAAGCTCGACGAGACGAGCCGAGATTGGTTATTTTCCTTTTCAAGACAAGACGAGTTTGTGTAGGTTTGATCTCGGTTTGGCCGGTACACATCCATAGTGTAAATTTTGATTCATTGGTAGTAAATTATAAAAAAAAAAAAAACAAAGTTATTGTGGATTGCACCAACTTTTCAATATCAAAATTCACATTTGTATGATATTTAAAAATAAATTTCATGCAAGTAGAAATTTAGAAGAAAAAAGTTCGGAATTACAGCTATGGAACTTCCGTAAACTAACGAGTATAAAAGTTTCTTAATCCTATATCTCAAGTGAAGGGAATTTATGGGTATTATGGTGGAGAAACTTATCTCCATGTCATTTTTGTTAAGGATATGAGGATAAAATTTTTTATCCTAATTATCTTGTGGAAATTTTTATGGGGAATTCAGGTCCTTATCCAAGCGGATCTTTAGAGGGATAAGAAACTTCCCGTCAGTTTATAACCAATATTTTCTTGTGTAAAATTTGTACCGTTCTCTGACTGCAAAAATGCAGTTTATATATTATTATCATCACTGTATATATCTCTTATTGTAAAGTATATATACATATGGCTTATATATTATAGCTGGTTTTGTGGGGCATATATAATAAAATTGGCCACATGGAACCGAAGGATTTAATTGCCATATCATTAAGTGAAATAAATGCGTAAGGTGTAGTATATTGTATTGTAAGTTTTAGATCTACATTTTCACATCTGATATTTTTTTCATAACATTCATACGCCTTCCTCTTTCATTTAATATTATAATTTCCTATCTTTTTTATCATCATTTCCCTTCTCAAATAAGTGAATATGCCACTACACATTTACTTACCCACAAATGTACCAGACAGAGACTATGAGTAGCCATTTATATGTAACATTATATAGAACCACTAAACATATCATTTAATATTTGTTGCGGGTATGATTTTATTCATCTTGGTTGAATTTTCTTGGTTTAGTAAGAAATTTAATAATGTCCATAATAAACTTATAGCCAAATATACAATTTGGCTCTCCAAATTGGCATCAAATGACTGATCCCCACCCAAACTTACACTGTCTTGTTGACTATCTCAACTTAAATAAGATAATTAACTAGTTTTCTATTAAAATTTGGCATGAAGTGCCATATTAAGTCCTTCATATTGATCCAATTCCATTTTAATGTATGGTTTAAAAATTTCATCCTGCTGTAATTGAATGGGAAACTTAATGTATACAATGTTCTCCTACTACATTACCATTAAGAGAAATGTTAAATAATCTCTATCTGTTTCTGTTGAGCGGTTATTAATGAGAAATATTTACTAACAATTACAATCAATTGAAGAGTTAAGTAGTTCATTTGCCCTAAACAATATCTAAGGTTCTAGTATTTTACCAATTGGGTGTAGCTCAATTGGTACACCACTCAATGTTAGTGGTAGGAGGTTCTTGGTTAAATACCTAGCCTCTTCAAAAATAATTCTTAAAAAAAAGGTTCTAGTATTTTGAATTGGGAAATTGTAATTGGGAGAATTTCAACTCTTTCACGATGTATGAAAATGGAAACATATATTGCTACTGAATCAGCGGAAAACAATTTTTGGAAAAAAAATTTTGATGTGTCATTGTGTAAATAATAAAAATATAAGGTTATATTTATATATTTGAAAAGTCAACTACACAGTATTGTTTTAATATAGCTAAAGAAAAAATTAAAGCATTATATATTAGAAAAGGATTTGGGTTATCAAAAGTTCATACTCTCTAAAGTTGTATATTTTAGTCAATTTTAACTATTCATTAAGTTTTAATTGTAATAGTCCAGATTCAGTTTTCATGGTTTGTAGGGTCCACAGTGCAATAAAATCTGAACCATTAAAACTCAATGGATGGTTGAGATTGACTGAAATGTACAACTTTAAAGAGTTTGAACTTTAGAGAATCCAAATCCATTAGAAAAAGAAAATATAAATTTTACTTTTTCATATTTTATATTCTAATTATATGATATTTTTGGAAAAAAATTATGGAAACTTGTATGAAACATTTTTATATTTTTTTAAAACAATTGGGAAATTGATGAGCTATATTTTCAACATATATTTATGTTTATTTCTATATTATTGAGTCCATATTTTTTATCTTTTTGGCCGCTATTACTTCTTTTTTTGTATTTTTAGATTTTGAAGGCAATTTAGAGAAAACATGTAACATTTGGACGAAAAAAGCCTTTCACCAATGCGTGATGCAGACAGTGGGAGCGATAGCTGGTCCTGGTGATTCCAGAACATTTTAGAACGACCAAAATGACATCAATACTGAAGCACGCAAAGTTTCAGACCACGCTCCTTTAAGTTACCTAACGACCAAGAAGGACGCTAAACCAAGACTGATTCGGTGGATCCTTTTGCTTCACGAGTTTGACATCGACATCAGAGACAAGAAGGGGACAGAGAACCTAGTGGCCGATCATCTTAGCAGGCTGACCAATTCAGAAGAACCAAGAGAAGTCCAGGATGAATTTCCGGGGGAAAGTCTCTTCGTTATCACCAAGACTCCATGGTGCGCAGACCTTGTCAGCTTTCTTATCACTGGGAGGTTTCAAAGGATTTCACTCGCAATGAGAAGGAGAAGATGAAGAGGGCAGCCATCAAGTACTTTTGGGATAATCCTTATCTATGGAGACAAGGAAACGATCTGATTTTTAGGAGATGCATTTATGGGGAAGAGATACTGAGACTCTTACAAGCATGTCATTCTGAGGTTTGCGGAGGTCACGGTGGGCTAAGGATAACAACACAACGCGTCCTTGAGTGCGAATTTTATTGGCCCCATATCTTTCATGACTCCTATATGTTTTGCAAGGCATGTAACAACTGTCAAAGAATAGGTTATCTGAGACATCGAGATCAGCTCCCGATGACTCTCATTTTGGTCATCGAGATCTTTAATGTTTGGGGTACAGATTTCATGGGTCCTTTTCCTCTTTCTTATAGGTTCAAGTACATCCTCCTTATAGTTGATTATGTCTCCAATTGGATAGAAGCCATGGGGACCAAGAATGATGATGGAAAGACCGTAGCAGACTTTATAAAAGACAACATTATTTGTAGATACAAGACACCAAGACTACTTATCAGTGATCATGGTACACATTTTTACAACAAGACGATCTCGGCATTACTAATGAAGTGGGGAATCAAGCATATGACTTCCATGGCACACCACCCGTAAACAAATGGACAAGCTGAAGTAAGCAATAGGGAGGCCAAGCTCATCCTAGAGAAAATAGTCAATCCCAATAGGAAAGACTAGAGTCTCCATCTCTTTGAAGCTCTCTAGGCAGTCCGAACAGTATGGAAAGCCCCTATCAGGATGACACCATACAGAGTTGTCTATGGAAGGCATGTCACTTACCTGTCAAGATCGAGCACAAGGTGTATTGGGCAATTAAAGAGACCAATTTCAGACTCGATGGGCAAGGAGCACAGGAGGTTGCAGCTCCACGAGCTCAAGGAGATCCGATATGACGTCTATGAAAGGAACAAGGCCTACAAGGAGACCGTTAAACGCCACCATGACATTTTTGCTTCCAGGAAAACCTTTAATATGGGACAGCGGGTCCTTCTATTCTAGTCTTGTCTCAAATTATTCCCTGGAAAGTTGAGGTCTCGGTGGGCTGGACCTTACATCATGACCAAAGTGTTTCCACATGGTACAATCATTATAGAGAGCATAGCAACTGAAAAAGTTTAGAAAGTCAATGAGCATCGCCTCAAACCCTACTATGAAGGATTCCAAGCTCACTTTGAGGAGATCACTCTCATAGAGACTCCTGACGCCACACCATGATCTCGGTGTGGTGCGTCGAGGTCAGTGACGTTAAATAAAGTTCTCTTGGGAGGTAACCCAAGCATTTTTTACTCTTTATCCCTCTCATTTATTTTTAGTTAGTTTCTTTAGTTTTTATTCGTTGTATCTAGACTAGGACTAATCTATCTCTCTGACATTTATTACAGGCGTAGGTCTCTATACATACAATAGGAGTTGAAGCATAGCACGCCAAAAAATAGGATTGAAGAGACAACGGATGGGAAACTGCTCAAGCACCTTGATACATGTACAGTAGGTGATGTGGCAGTCATACGAAGATCATAGAGATTTATAACCATTTTGTGCTTAATCGAGGCCATGATTGCTTCTGATCTCATTAATACCCTGTGAGTCGCCCTTTTGCATGCCAGTCTTTCCTATTTGAACCACACCCTTCACCCTCAATAGTCACGCTCTCATTCCAACTCTCAAGCTCCCTCTTAAAGCAAAACTCTTCTTCTCCGGTGAACTTTTCTCTTTTCACCACCCTCACTCACCACTATGGCTTCTAACCAAGACACCACCACCACCCAAACCCCGGTGACCACTACAGTCATGATTGGCAATATCGCTATCGACACCACTCCTTTCACCACTACCACCACTCATGTCACTACTTCCACCACCCCTATTACCATTACCACCACCGTCGCCCCGCAGCAGACTCCACTCCTGCTGCCCCCACCATCACCACAAAGGCTGACACCGTCATCACCGCAGCATCTTCCACCGTCTCTACTCCCACTGCCTTGGTCACTCACAAAAAGACCCTGGCGAAATGAAGCCACGACATTCCCACTCCCAATGGTTTAGTCTTTACACTTCTTTTTCTTCCACGGTGTTCCCACTCCCTCCGCCTCTCATAGTGCCACTGCTACTTTCGAAGAGACCCCTCTCGCCATCAACCCTATCTCTACCATATTTCCCGCCGCCGTTACTATGAGGAGTCTGGCGAGACTCCCGTCAAGAAAGAGAAGTCACCTCAAGGGGAGACAAAACCATAAGATGACCACATTGAGATTGACTCCAGCGAGGAGAGGGATTTCACTCCTCCTCCTTCCCCTCTGAAGAGGAAGATGCAGACCCAGAGCGCCGCCAAGAGCGGCCAGAGTTCAAAAAGGGCCAAGGTGGCTAAGGAAGAGAAAGCCCTTGCTCCCAATGCGAATAGCAAGATCTATAGTTCTTTTGATCATCCTGCTCCACGCACCGCTTATACTCGCTTCAAGGGCCACTCCTCCAAGCCCTGCAAGTCTGCCTGTAAGGAGACCATGACTACTCTCGGTATAAACTAGGCTATCATTGATGCCTTTAATGCAATCTTGTGGTTACCCCTGCTCTTTATATGTTTCCCCTCCTACCATGAGCTTGTCTGGGAGTTTTACATTACTTTCCAATTCAAGAAGGACTACACCAGCTACAAAGAGGAGGGAGTGATTAAGTTCCGTCTCCTTGGAAGGCATGTCAGTTGGAGTCTCGATGACTTTAACAAAGCTTTAAGGGTGACTAACCCCTCTAATGATATGTGCGATGCTCCTCCCTTTAATTTTTATCACCGCCGAGACCTAATTCTCTCTCTGTAACAATGATCTTCGAGTCACCACCTAGAAGACCGGTGAATCTTGTGCCTTCTACATCCATGAGCCCCACCTCAGGTATACCCATAGAATTCTTACCTTTAATCTTTCCAGATGTCATAGAAGCTCTGGGACCTTGAACGAGAAAGAAGTGCACATTCGGTGGTGCATGTAAAAGAAAAAGAAGCTCCACTTGGGAACCTTGCTGGCCAAGCAATTTTAGTACGTCCACACTCACCCCAAGAGTCCTCCAATCCTAGGCATCATGATCTCGATGATTGCCCATAGCATGGACTACTTTGACCCTGCCCAATACACCAAAGCCTTCGAGGCCACGCTCTTGGATTTGGAGACTCTTGGTACCATGCTGCTTGTTGAAACGGTCAATGGGACCACAATTATGTGCCCTCTTAGTCCTTTTAAGATCAAGATTACTCCTCCTGTTGAGTCGCTGAAGACCCTGCTCTTTCCGCTGCCTACATCGAGCTCCTCCAAAAGTACAACCACCTTGAGAACATGTACAAAGACCTCTACCAAAGCATCATGGGGCTCAGTGGTGATGATCAGAACCTCCGGATCCACTGTGATGCCCTCAAGCTTAATGTGGACTTCATCATCGAACACCTGGGGATCCAGAAGCCCTAGCGAGACTAGCCATAAGTCTTTTTGCCTCTCTCCCCTCCACCAGGATAGTAACGTTCTTTTTTACGTCTTTTATTTTTCTTCTTTATTTTCTTTTTTCTTCTTTTTGTTTTTCTTTTGCATTGAGGGCAATGCAAAGTTTAAGTGTGGAAAGGGGATTTATCCTTTTAGCTCCTTTTTTTGTTTTCATCTTTTTCTTGATCTTTTTATTTTATTTTTAAGTCTTTTTGTTTTTCTTAATCATTGTATATATTTTCATTTTTGCATCATTTAATCAAGAAAAAGATTCATAAGGACTCGTGTTTTATCTTTTCTTCTCATAATGACCTAGTTTGTTCTCTAACCTGTCGTTGACAAATGAGGATAAATAAGATAAGGAATACTGTGTAAATAGCTAATTAGACAACTAACATGACTGTTTTGATTAATTGTAACTTGTCATTGAGACTTGAGTTGAGTATTGCTGTTCCAATTTTAGATCTCTGAAAGTCACTTTGTAAGATCCTTAGTCCCGATCGGTACAGAAAAGTGTAACATGATTTAATTATTTGCATGCTTTAACCTGGACTTGGTTTATTTTCAGTTAGTCTCTCTGTATCATAGGGTTTTCATCAAGACTCTTATTCTATTCTTGACTTTGATCTTGGTGGTTATTTTCTGTTTTTACTTTCTTGTTGGCTAGAAGAAAGAGCACTGCTCGGCTCGTAATCGGATGGTAACTATTTCATAGTAGCTAGAAGAGGGAGCAAGGCTCGGCTAGCAACCGGGACTTGACTGTCTCATAGGTTCTTATTTTTTACAGTTAAAAAAATATAAAAAAATAAAAAGAAAAAAAGAAAAAAAAATATATGTGGCTAGAAGTATTAGGGACCTCACCAAGTGAAAATGTACATTAATTTTGTAAGGGTCAAGTTGGAGTCGTCTTGTGTTTATCGAGATCTGTTGAAATCTAAACAAAGGTAATTCTAAACTTTGAAAATTTTCAATCGTGTGCTTGTACTCTTAATTTGGTAAATACTCCAGGGCTGAGTTTCGAGCAAGGTCCTTATGCTTTCTCAAGAATATCTCAAGCTGGAACTCTGATAGTTGATAAAGAGGCTCGATGCAAGTCTCGGTGAAAGAATTAGGTCTCTGTGAAATTGTTTAGGGTTATTAGCCAGTTTAAATTTCTCTTCTTTCTGATCTTTAATGAATACTTGAGGGCAAGCATGGAATAAGTATGGGGATATTTGATGGATTGTATTTTCAGCATATATTTATGCTTATTTCCATATCATTAAGACCATGTTTTTAGTCTTTTTGGCCGCTATTACTTCCTATTCTGTATTTTTTAGGTTTTGAAGGCAATTTGGAGAAAACATGCAATATTTGGACGAAAAAGGCCTTTCACCGATACCTGATGCAGACAATGGGAACGATAGCTGGTCCCGGTGATTCCAAAATATTTCAGAACGACCAAGATGACATCAATACCAAAGCACACAAAGTTCCAGATCTGGAAGACACCTAATTCGGTCAAATCCTGTTTGGGAAGAGTCCAATTGAAGAAAGGAGTTTAATTTATATCCTAATTCTATTTATGGAAGATAAAGATAGAGATTTAATTCCAATTGAAGATAAATGCTAGAAGGAAATGAATCCCAAAAGATAACCACAAAGGGTCCTAATCAATCTCTAAAGAGGAAGCAAAGGGAGAGATAGCTAGCTATAAATACATGAAGGCCGACGCATTTTGAAGAACATCCTTTCATTTAGAGTTCTTCACTTCTAGTCTTGTTTTTGTTTTTAGCTTTAGTCTTTCTGTTCTTTAATTCCAAGCACTTTTGAATTCTACTTTAGTTTTCCCAGTTTTGATTTCTTGTTTTCGTATTCTTTTAAGTTTAATCGCTCGTTTGTTTCAGTTCAATTGCTTTCTAGTTTTATTTCAATTTCAGTCTTTACATTTCAAGCATGATTTACTTTCAGCCCCTTTACATTTCTACACATTTAAATTCAGTAATGTCTAGCTAAATTTTTTATGACTTGACCAAGTAAGGGTCAAGGCTGAGTTTAAATGGTGTGAGGACTACTATTGAGTACAAAAATCCATAAGGCGACCTATTTGCCAATCTCGGTACTTCAAGGGTTCTATGATAAGTGTATCACTTAGTCTCGCTGTTTGGCCTAATTAACCATTTGGTAAGTCTCTGTGATTGTTGTTAATTTTGATTCTTGCATCCGTAATTGTGCTTGAAAAGGAATAAAGTGACAATAATCTCCATCGAGATTGGGGAAAAGTAATCTTACGCCTATTGGGAGTGCTTCACTACACGTCGATAAGGATTTATGCTTTTCTAATTTATATTGCTATTCATCGGCGAGCTCTCTGGCGCGAAGTCGAGAGACATGGTGAGTAAGAGAGAGGTCATGGCGCGAAGTCCGGTCTCCATATACAGTAAGGAAGAGTTGCTAGTATTGTACGGTGCATGAGTGCTAGTATAACTAAATCTAGGTCCCGATGCAATTAATTCCTTGTCCCGTGATCACCATGATGTTCAGTCTGGCCTTGCTTTGGTCGAGTCATTGCTTTTCCTTGGTTCATTACTTGCTTTATTTAGTTCTGATCTACAAATTCCCATCAAGAGTATTCTTAGGTCACGATGTTGGTTATCTATTGAAAATAACATTGTCAAATACCGTTCCTTATGGGATTGTCCTCGGCTCACTACTAACTATTAGTTTATTTTGTGCAGGGATTTATTTTTTGTGGTCTCGACAGCCATCAGAAATTGCACTTACATTAAAAAGAAAGAAAATTTCACACTCCGGATATGGTTTGAACCTAAAACCTCTAGAAGTCACAAATTCAATATTAACCACTGGACTAAATCAATCACCACGTAAAATATAGAAACGACTCTGCTGGATTTTAATTTGATTTAAATTGATCGTTCCAACATAAAAACCTTAATGAAAATAATGAGTTCAAATTCAGAGATACAAAACGACTTTATTTTTGTCCATTATGTAAATAGAAGCCTTTCCCATTACTTGTTTGTAAAGGCCCAAGTACAAAATTACCGATTTCAACCAAAAAAAAAAACAGTTGTTGACCTTTTAAGTCCAATATCATAACATTTATAAAACAAATTATTTGTGTTTGTAGCATAGTGTATAGGGTGGTATAGGATTGAAAGTGAAGTGAAGATTTCTCGAATTTAATAGAACTTTGTTTGGATAAGGTTGAGGAATTACTGATAAAAAATTTTACGTAGTAAAGTTACAGATATTTATTCCTTCAATCCTTAATAAGGATGAGGACAATGACATTATTCCCCGACCTAAAAACCTCATAACCTTATAAAAAAAGTAAATTATAATTTAATACAAATATTAACATATCTTTACAAATATTTTCAAATAAACAAAAACAATTTATTCTAAAATATAATAATGTAAGACTTATAATTTTCTATTCCTATATATTAATATTCAAAAGTATAAATATACTTGAAAAAGAATATTAAACACCCTTTAATTATTTATTAACAATTAATTTATATTAATTATATTATATTATTTTTAATTTATTTAATTATATTCACTAATGACATGTTTTGAATTGAGAGAGAGTGTTGAAATTTGATTACAAAATCAGTAAAATATTATTTGATTTGTTAAGATAAAATTAATTTATTTGAATATGAAATATTATAATTTAGTTACTGGTTTTGTGTGATATTTTTTTTTATCATGTAAGCTTATTTGTAGGCATCAATATCTCTTTAATAAAATGTGCCAAGAGATGCAAGGTGTGTGTCGTGAAGTATTCATTTCCCAAAAAACCATTATTTTCGCTTATTATATATCTTGTATTAATTTTATCGACTTATCAGTATAAAATAATTTTAGTTATATGTTATTTTGATAAATAAAAGAACTTATTTTTTGTTTAGTGGAGAATCGGAGAAATTCTGTTGGAGAGCAGAGAAAAATTTTCTCTGAATCCTGAAGAGTATGGGAATGAGAATTTTTTTCCCGGAAATCTTAACGAAGTTGAAGATCTGATGGAAAATTCACTTTCAACGCTAATGTGGTTACTTTTTTTTTCTTGGAGTATATGGACTGTTTCATCAATTAAAAATTTTACATGATAAGTCAACTAACATATAAGAGAGTAGTTTTAAACATTGAACAACTTTATTATTATAAGTCAACTAACATACATTTGAGTAGTTTAAAAATTTAAAAATTTGCAAAGAGAAGTTGATAGATTTCATATAAATCCATTTCTATAATTTAAAAAATAAATTTGAACCACAAAATAAATAATCGATATTGTTTAACAAGGATTTATCATGGTGGCATGAATATGAGAGGTTTCAAAATCACAATTATTCCTAATAACCTATTACAAGTGATACGTACTGATCAATTATAACATAATTAATTTATCTGTTTTAACAAAATAGCACAACTACACATATTTAAATTATGATTCGTAGTCCTATTCTTAATTACAAGAGAAAATTCTTTATTTTGAATCTAAGGATAGAAAAACGCGAGCAAATGCTAGTGCTAGTTTGGTATTATTTATTAAGCTGCTGTTAAAATAAGTTATTTTCACAAACTTTAAATAGGACTATATATTTTGGCTTTGAATAATATATTTTGGTCATACATACTAATTAATTAGGAACTATTTGACTTGTATTTTCTAAAATCAAATATGCTAATTATAGCAAAAACTTGAAAATGAAGCTTTAAAATTAACAGATTGAAAAATCAATCCCAAACTGTCCTTAGCCAATTGCATACAATCCTCATGATCATTATATTATACTCCCTCCATCTTTTTAAAATAGACATTCTAGCCTAAAATTGAATTATCAAAATACTTGTCATTTGTACTTTCGTAGGTACTTTTTTTTATTGTTCTTTTAACTATATCCTTAGCATTAATTGCACTTGGTTGAAAAATTAAAGTATTAATTTGAGATATAAGGATAAACTAGTATTTTTATATCTTTAATAAATAAATTTATTAAAAAACGTGAAATAAAAAAATATGGACAGAGTAATTAGAGAACGGATATGAGAATTGAAATTAATATTGTTAACGATTACCTAAGCATCCATATTAATTACATGTCCACAATTTTAAATTAAACAAAGTGGCTCTCCAACATATGCCTTCGGAACACTTCAATATCTTCCAAACCTTCATTCAAACAACACATGGCACCAATGTAAATGCCCCTGGCTCCGGAAATACCTTGCTTCAAGATTTAGGAGCTATTGTTATCAACTTTAACGTGGTTCAGTTCGATTTCAGTCTATATTCATTCAATTTAGGTCTATATAGTTCAATTTAGGTTTTAATCAAAAAAAATAGTTCAATTTAGGCTTTATTACTATTAATTAATACAAATAATAACAATAACTAATTCTATTTTAATAATAATAATACTTTTGAGAATAACTACTAATATTTATAATAATAGATAACAAAATATTAATAATAAAAAATAATTATAAATTTATACCATTGATAATAAAATTTATATCCGGATTACAATATTTATTAAAATAATAATACTAGTTATTATAATAAAAAAATATAATAATTATGTTTTACTCTAATAATTACTATTAATTATACATATAGATTACTCTTTTATATATTAGATTACTCTTTTATATATTAATTATAGTGCATTCTATGGTTACTTTATTTTTTACAAAGTGCCTATCACTTTGCACTTTTCCACCATAGGATGAGTGGTGGTTATTTTAATCCAATAGTGAAAAGGGAAAAGTCATGATTAAACAAAGTAATCATAGAATATGCCATTATTATTGCCGTTATATTTTAATTTTGTATTATTATTAACTAATTAATTGTATTAATAATTTATAAAATTGATAATTAATAACATAAAAATAGTTAGGGGTGAGCAAAAATAAAAAAATCGAACCGAACCGAACCGAACCGGCATGAACAAAACCAAACCAAAGTTATTCTGTTCGGTTTTCGATTTATATATTTCTGATAATTTGGTTCGGTTCGGTTTTTTGGTTAAAAACCAAAAATCAAACCGAATTAGCTTTAATTTATTTTAATTTATATATGTTAATTTTTTTACCTTTTTTTAGTTCAATTTGCATTTTATACTTGACAATAAAGTTTTTCTTTTCAAATTAACAATAATTTGTTGGTTTGGGAGATATTTATGCTCATTTTTTGTCATTTTATATATTAAATTTATATTTAAAAAAACAAAAAATTAATTAAAAAAAGTAATTTAGTTGAAACCGAAACTGAATTGAACTGAACCGAAATAATTTGATTCGGTTTGGACCGAACTGAAATATGTTCGGTTCGATATTCAGTTCCAACATTTCCGTTATTTAATTCTCGACTCGATGTTTGCTCACCCCTAAGAATAGTTATTAATTTTATTTGTGAGTAATTATAATAATAATAGTGATAGTAATAATAAATTTGGTCGTTAGTTATACTATTCTTTATTCATTATATACATAGGCTTACCTATTGCACGCAATTTATACATTCACAAATTGTTGGAGCGACTCGTTGTGTACAAAGACAACGGAAACGCACATTCATGGTGTACAAGGGGAGAGCTTAACAAATTTCAATGAAACAATCTTTTTCCTTCAAGAGAGACATTGTTGTCACTTTTTCCATAAAGAACTAGTTCATTCCTTGCTCGGAACAATGTTTCACTAAATAATTTATTTCTTGTTGAATTGGTAGTTAAAAATCTCCCTCTATTGTTGACTATGAGTATAAAATGCTCTTTATATTGAAAGAACAATTCTGTTGGACTTGTTCCTTGACTTATTTTACAAGCTCAGTTATGAGCCCATTGTCCTCTGTTGAAGCCCACAACCAAATCCCTCCTGATACTTGATGAAACGCTGCGTTTTATGGGACCTTAGTATATAAGGCTTTCTGTGATGAAATTAAGGTATTTTTTTCATAACCCTCTTTCCGATTTCTCTCTTGCCGCCTCTTTCTGTTCTTCATGCACTACCCTTTGATTCTTCTGGATCCAACTATGTGATGGTGTTCCTCGTGAAAGGCGGTTATTACTTTATTGGAATCCTATAAAGGTTATTCTGTAATTAGTATTCCAGTGAGAGTGTAAGCGATTTTCATTAAGTATTTCGTATTTTAGGGTTCTTTGGCTTGCGGTGTTTTTCTGGGTTTTACTGAATTTTCTTGTTGAGATATGCATCAAGATGAGATTTGCTTTTTTAATATGTTTGAAATTTATTTTAAATTATCATTATTTTTTTAAATAAATTAGATTAGTTTTAATTTGAATAAGTAGATTAGGTTTAGTTTAAATTGTTAACCATCCTTATTTGGTGGGATTTCATATTTTTAACTTATGTATAAATATATGGTTTGATATTAATAGAAGATGAAGAAGTTTTATTCCCCAACAATTTTCTTCAAGCTCATAGCTGAATTTTTCAGTAGACATATCAATCCACATTTTCAATCCATTGAACCAAACTCTTAAAAACCCAACAGGGGTATCAGAGACATAGTTGATCTTAAGGGTCTTATTATCAAACCAAATAAAACTATCAAATTTCAGTATCTTTTTTCAAACCATTTTTCCAAATGGCCAGTCTTAATCTTTCTTTAAATACTCCAAAAATCTTCAACGGTGAAAATTATCACAGTTGGTCTGTGAGAATGCAATCATACCTTGAAGCATATGATCTTTGGGAATATGTTGTTCAAGATAAGGAAGTAGCACCTCTTCCTGCGAATCCTACTCTTGCTCAAATTAAAGCTCATTCCGAAGAAAAATCAAAGATGTTCAAAGCAAAAACCCTTATTCAAAATTGTGTTGGAGATACAATTTTTCCAAAAATTATTTCTTGTCAAACTGCCAAAAATGCTTGGGATAAACTCAAATTGGAGTACCAGGGAAATGAGAGAATCAAACAAGTTCAAATTCTGAACTTGAAAAGAAAATTTGAATCTTTATGCATGCAGGAAAATGAAACTATCACTAATTATTCTGATAGAATTTCTTCAGTAGTCAACATGATCAGATTACTTGGTGAAGATTTTCCTGATTCAATAATCATTGAAAAAGTTCTTGTGACACTTCCTGAAAAATTTGAATAAAAAATATGATCTCTTAAAGAATTGAAAGATCTCTCTGTGATTACACTTCCAGAACTAATAGGTGCATTGGAGGCACGAGGAGCAAAGAAAATCTTTGAGAGAAAAAAGTCGAACAACCGAGGGTGCATTTTTTGCATGAAAAGATAAAAATCAACAGTGCAAGCATTGTAAGAAGTTTACACATTCAGAAAAATATTGTTGGCGGAGACCGGATGCTATTTGTGGAAATTGTAAAGAATCTAGTCATGCTACAAAAGTCTGTAAAATAAGAATGGTCCTAATATTGGTGAAGTTCATCAAGCCAATGCTCAAATTGAAGAAGAAGAGCTTTTCTAATGGAGGTTTTTTTATAAATCTCCATCTTGATGCCAAGGTGGAGTGTTGAGATATGCATCAAGATGAGATTTATTTTTTTAATATGTTTGAAATTTATTTTGAATTATCATTATCTTTTTTAATTAAGTTATATTAGTTTTAATTTGAATAAGTAGATTAGATTTAGTATAAATTGTTAACCATCCTTATCCGGTGGGATTTCATATTTTTAACTTATGTATAAATATGTGGTTTGTTATTAATAAAAGATGAAGAAGTTTTATTCCCCAATAATTTTATTCAAACTCATAGCTGAATTTTTCAGCAAACATATCAATCTCCATTTTCAATCTATTGAACCAAACTCTTAAAAACTCAACATTTCTTCTTGCTGTTTTATCTCTTTCGCTGAGAATCTTTTTATGCATGTTGATAACTCTGCTTGTAATTCTTTGTCGTGGTCTTCAGTGCCTTATGCTTAATAAAGTTGCTCATCTTCACCGGCAGACGTACCCTAATAATCGGTCTGGATTGTAAATCTGATTGAGGGGAACTGCCTAAAAAATCTTTGCGTTCTTTAAGTTTTTCCGCAATTATTTTACTGCTCTTGAATGTTAGATGTTAAGATTTCAGTGAAATAAGTATAATATGTGGTATCAGAGCATTAAATTTATGATCTAGGGTTGCATGTAATAGATTTTATGTTTCTATTTTCACAGAAATTCTTCTTTTATTTTTTGAGTTTTCTGCATGCGATAATTTCTGCTAGGGTTTACTTTGATTTGATCTTTGGAAACGTTTTCTTTATACAATTTGTTTTTTAAAAGAAACTGTTTAAACCCTAGTTTTCTGTATTTTGTTAATTCGATATTCTTGGCATGTTTTGTTGCAATCTTCTGACTCTAAATTTCCATCTTTTGTAATCTACTTCTTTAAAGTGTAAGTTGAATCTAATTACCTCTTGCTTTCTTTCGAGGTTAATCTGGATTTTTCTTTGGTATGCATTTCTAGAAGATAGTTAAAGCATCGAGGTAATCCTTTCAAACTTCTCTTTAATTTTTTTTTGCAATCTTTACATTGTTATAGGAAAGACTCCTGAAAGTGGAGTATAATATAACAACCACTGTAAGTATTTCTTTCATCCTCTTTAAAGAATTCAATCGATTTGCATGCTGGTGGACTTGTTGGTAGAACTTCTAGGATTGATTTGTCTGTCCCTGATTCTGCTTACTTCATTTCTTGAAGAATTATTTGTTGATTGATTGGCCTTTTCTGTTTTCTTTGATCATAGTAATTTTTTTTGGGTTCTCTTTTGATCCCATCTCTTTCCCTTAATCTCGATGACTGAGATTAAGCTTTTGATTGCTAGGTCTTCTTTGTTTGGCTTTGTTAGTCTCTTCTCTGTCTTATCTTCTCTATTTTCTTGTTTCTGTCTCTCTAAGATTGTTTTAGTCAATATGTCTATTGCTAAAGCCACCGTATAGAAGTTTGATGGTAAATCTGATTATACCATCTGGAAAGATAAACTTACTACTATTTTAATGCAACAAAAATCCCATAAAGCCTTGCTTGGTAAAAATAATTTGTCTGATAAACTCACTGAGGAAGAGAAAGAGGAAGCAATGGACATTGCCTACTCTATCATTATTCTTAACCTGACTGATAGTGTTCTTAGAATAGTTAGGGTTTTAAAACTGCACCTGATCTTATAGATAAGCTTGATGAGTTGTATATGACTGTTAATACTGCTAAAACTGCTTTTCTTAAAGAACAACTTATTAGTTTTAAAATGAACCCTTCTAAAAACATGGATGAAAAGTATAATGAATTTAAAAATTAATCATATAACTTGAAAGTGCTGAAGTCAGTATTTCTGAAGATGATCAAACCATTCTGTTATTAAATTTCATACCTAATAAGTTTAAAGGTTTAAAAGAGGCTTTAAAATATGGTAGGTAATCTTTAGATGTTGATGATATTATATCTACTTTAAAAATGAAGGAATTAGAAATAAAATCTGACTCTAAAGGTAAGGGACAGAATGGTGAAGGTCTCTTTATTAAGGATAAAGGTAAGAAAAAGGGAAAAAGCCCAAAACTAACTCTAATTAGACAAACAACCAAGATGTCTAAACTAATTCTAATTCTAATTAGAATAAATGTTACAACACTAAACACAGAAAGGAGTTCATTTGTTTTTACTGTAATAAAAAGGGTCACACTTCTAGATTCTGTAAAATTAGAATTAGTGGACAACCTAGACCTAATAATGATAACAAGAATGAAGTGATTGTTAATAATCTTGCTGAGAGTACTGAAATTGAAGCTTTAACCATCAGCCATGTCAGGGATTCTGAATCCTGGATTTTAGATTCAAGATGCACTTTTCACTTAACACCAAGGAGGGACTGGTTTAATGAGTTTGAATCAGTCCAAGGTGGTCAAGTTCTCATATGGATTGACTCCTCATGTGAAATACTTGGCATTGGAAGGTTTTGATTCTATGTGATGATTAGTCCAGAGTTAATCTTACTAATGTTAGGTATGTACCTAATATTAAGAGGAATTTGATCTCTCTCAGTTATCTTGATAGTAAAGGCATGATTTACAAGGCTCAAGGTGGAGTACTTGGAGTTTATAAGAAAGATAAATGTCTTATCAGAGGACAATTGTCCAATGGCCTTTATTATCTCCTTGGTTCTATTATCACTGGGTCTTCTGCTTATGTGTCCAATGTTGATAAAATGGTCTTATGGCATAAAAGGTTAGGCCATATTAGTGAAAAAGGTTTTAATGCTTTGTGTAAAACTTCTAATATTGATCTTCCTAAGTCTGTCAAATTGGATAAATGTGATGTATGTATCTTGGGGAAATCTCATAAACTTAGTTTTAATACTGCTAATGACATATCTAAATAACCTTTAGAGTATCTTCATAGTTATTTATAGGGTTCCTCCTTTGTTCCTATGTCCTTGTCTCACTGCCAGTATTTTGTAACTTTCATTGTTAACTTTTCTAGGAAAATCTGGATATATTTCTTGAAAAATAAATCTGATGTTTTTGATAAATTTCTTGAATGGAAAGTTTTAGTTGAAAATCAGTGTAATCACAAATTAAAGGTTTTAAGAACTGATAAATGGTCTTGAATTTGTCAACACTCAATTCAATGATTTTTGTACCAAATATGGCATTATTAGATATAAGACCTGTGTTTATACTCCACAGCATAATGGAGTTGCTGAAAGATACAATAGAACTATTTTGAATAAAGTCAGAAGTCTTTTGATTGTATTTGGTTTGAGTCATAAATTTTGGTCTGAATCAGTTGCCACTTCTTGTTATATCATAAATAAGACACCTAGTTCTGCCATCAACTTTAAGTGTCCTAATGAGTTATGGTATAATAAACCTGTGAATTACAGTAATCTTAGGACTTTTGGATGCCTTGCTTATTTTCGAATGAAGAGTCTAAGTTAGATCCTAGGGCTAAAAAATGTATTTTTCTTAGCTATCCCTCTGGTGTTAAAGGATATAAGCTATGGTCTTTAAATGAAAGTAAGGGCATTGTTAGTAGAAATGTGTCATTTAATAAAAATCTTTTTCCTAAGACTGTAAATGAACCCAATATTGTTCAGCAGGATAGTGCTTTATTTGAGGTAGAGTTTGATAATTCTTTACAGAATGGACAAACTTTAAATCCTATTGAGAACCCTAACATAAATCCTGATAATATTGTTAATGATAATTTTGTCCAACATGATTTAACTCAAGATGATAATCAAGAGAGTGATGTAAGTCATCAACAATTTGAATCTGAGTCTAGGGTCAGACCTAGGAGAGAATCTAGGTTTCCCTCTATTGTTTATGATTGTAATTACTCTGATTTACTTGATTATGCTATGCTTAATGCTGAAAATATTGAGTATGAAGATCCTAAGTCTTACTCTGATGCTAAAATGAGTAGAGACTGGGATAAATGGTCTCTAGCTATGAAAGAGGAGCTAGAATCCTTGTCTAAGAATAAAACTTGGACACTTGTTCCTAAACCTGATGGTAAGAGGATTATAGGATGCAAGTGGTTCTTTAGGAAAAAACCTGCCATACCCAGAGTTGAAAAATAGAGATTCAAAGCTAGATTAGTCGCTAAAGGTTTTTCCCAAATTGAGGGTATTGATTACCAAGGAAATTTTTTCTCCTGTTGTCAAGCATTTTTCTATTAGGCTTATTCTATCTCCGGTTGCTTTATTTGATCTTGAACTTAAACAAATGGATGTTAAAACTGCTTTCTTGCATGGAGATCTTGAGGATGAGCTATATATGTCTCAACATGAAGGTTTCATTGTTAAAGGTTTTGAAAATCAGGTTTGTTTATTGAAGAAATCTCTCTATGGTCTTAAGCAGTCCCCTGGATAATGTTATCTTAAGTTTGATCAATTCATGCTTAGTCTTAAATTTGTTAGAAGCAGTTATGATTCATGTGTCTACTTTAACAAGCTATGCAATAATCAATATATATATATATATATATATATATATATATATATATATATATATATATATATATATATATTTATATATATGTAAATGACATTCTCATTGCTTGCAAAAACAAACTTGAAACCATGAATTTGAAATCTAAACTTAATACTGTTTTTGAAATGAAAGATTTGGGTCCTGCTAGAAGAATATTAGGGATTGATATTTTTAGAGATAGAAATAAAGGTTTCTTAATTTTAACTCAATCTGAATATATTAAAAAGTTTTAAGGAATTTTGAGTTAAACTGTAACAATCACGTTTCTACACCCATTGGAGCTCAATTAAAGTTGTCCATGAATAAAGATCCTTTTAAGTGTTGAAGAATATGAATTCATGAGTAATGTGCCTTATCAGAATTGTTGTAGGCTCCTTTATGTACTCCATGGTCTGTACTAGGCCTGATATTGCCTATGGTGTGAGTTTGGTTAGCAGGTATATGGCTAATCCAAATAAGCCTCACTAGAATGCTATCAAATGGCTTGGCAGATACCTTTTAGGCAGTCCTAATGTTTGTCTAGTTTATAAATGTTGCAAGAGTAATTTTTTGCAAATTGAAGGTTTTTGTGATTCTGATTATGCTGCTGATTTAGATAAAAGAAGATTTATTTCTGGCTTTTGCTTTACTCTTCGTAACAATCTGATAAACTGAAAATCTTGATTGCAACATGTAATTTCCCTTTCCACTATAGAAGCTGAATACATCTCTTTAACTGAAGTAGTGAAAGAAGCTTTATAGTTGAAAGAGATTGTCACTGAACTTGGTTTAACACAGAATACTGTCAATATCAATCGTGATTCTTAATCTACTATTCATCTCTGTAAAAATGCTATTTATCATGAAAGAACAAAGCATATTGACATTAAACTTCATTTTGTTAGGGATATTATTGCTTCTGGTGATGTGTCTGTTGTTAAGATTCATACCAGTGTTAATCCAGTTGATTTACTGACTAAAGTTATTCCTGTTGACAAGTTTCAGGTTACCCTTAAAAGATTGGGTGTTGTGCAGTTTGACTCTATGTCAGATTGTGCCCCTAACTCTTGAAAGGTTCTTGGTGATTGCCCCTTATTTATTCAAATGGTTATATAAAGATTTGAAGCGACTTTGTTAAGCATGGTTGGCGCCAAGGGCCAAAGGTGGAGAATGTTGGGTTGCAGTGTTGTCCCTTGCCGTATTTTGCAAGCCTAGTTATGAGCCCATTGTCCTCTATTGAAGCCCGCAAGCTAAATCCCTCCTAATACTTGATGAAACACTGCGTTTTATGGGACCTTAGTATATATGGCTTTCTGTGATGAAATTAGGGTATTTTTTTCATAACCCTCTTTCCGATTTCTCTCTCGCAGCCTCTTTCTGTTCTTCATGCACTACCCTTTGATTCTTCTGGATTCAACGGTGTAATGATGATCCTCGTGAAAGGCGGTTATTTGCTTTATTAGAATCCTATAAAGGTTAATCTGTAATTAATATTCTAGTGTGCGTGTAAGCCATTTTCATTAAGTACTTTGTATTTTAGGGTTCTTTGGCTTGCGGTGTTTTTTTGGGTTTTTACTGGGTTTTCTTCTTGCTATTTTATCTCCTTCGTTGAGAATCTTTTGATGCATGTTGATAACTCTGCTTGTAATTCTTTGTCGTGGTCTTCAGTGCCCTATGCTTAATAAAGTTGCTCATCTCCACCGGCAGACGTTCCCTAATAATCGGTCTGGATTGTAAATCCAATTGGAGGGAACTGCCTCAAAAATCTTTGTATTCTTTAAGTTTTTCTGCAATTATTTTACTGCTCTTGAATGTTAGATGTTAAAATTTCAGTGAAATAAGTATAACAAATTCTAACCTTATATGGTACCTTTCAAATTTATATATGGATGCTTACATTGATACCACAGTCAGATGGACAATATTGTTAGATCAACTCGACGATGAGGACATATGATTATATTAATAAAAGAATTCGCTAATCTCAAGGAATACCTTTTGAAATTATTTATGGATGCTTACATTGATAAAAACAAATTTTCTAGCAGTGTTAAAATTTCAATAATATTGACAAATATTTGGAATTACTAACCTATTTTCCCATACTTTGAATTGTTACTTTTCTTTATAAATTAAATGGTCAAATAGCTGAAATGATGATCCCCTTATCTCTAATGTTTATTTATGTTGGTTTCTTTTCTATTGTAAAAACGAACATTTACTTTTGCGGTCTCGGATTGGTTCGTCAACCCGAGCTTGTTACTATTTTGTAACTAACTTACGTTTCTCACCTTGAGAAGCAATTGTTCTTAATATAATGCAGGATAGGGGTTTTTTCGGGACTGGGTTCGTGTCTAGGCTACGCACTTAGCCAACACACCCGTGTCCCTTTTCCCTCTATACCTTTCTTCAAAAAAAAGTCGAAAGAAAAATAAAGCATCCCAATTTAGTTGACACCTCCATAAAACCCGCAATAAAGTATCCCAGTTTAGTTGACACCTCCCAAACTTGCAATAAAAAAAAAATCATAGTGAGGGCTCATAAATTACAATAACATGGGATGGGTTTATGATACCAATTGTCACCCTTAATGAGGTGACAAAATTAAACATGAACCACTCGCGTATTAATCAATAATGATAAGAAATTTTCAAATTATGTCTAAATTTACCCATTTAACACTAATTCACCAAAGTTGACAGTGACATTAATAATACAGACATCAACTCGTTTAAACAACTTAACATCCATTAATAGAGGTAATATGTGAACTTTCCCTTCTTTTCTTGAACTAAACTGAAAATGATAGAGCATGAATTTTCCTTGTGTTCAAAATTTTTTAATTTATAAGCAAGTATACACTGAAGCAAATAAAAGTCTAAGAAATTAGACTATCATATATATTAATACATATATATAATAATTTTTCCTACACAATATAATATACATATGGTCCCAACCCTAAAGGATCTATTTATTAAAATGAGATAGGTAGCATTGAATTTTCTGAAATCAATTAAAAGGTTGCAAGCATAATTGCATAAGCAATTAAAGAATGGAGATTGAAAAAGCTAAAATTTGGGGTCTAGAAAAACGATTCTCTCATCAACTTCACACTATGAATTAAGCATCCTACTAATAAATTGACTTTTAAATGCCATCATGACAACAATCAATTGGACTATCCTAATAATCAAACACTACTCCATTAAATTTATTAAAAACTAATATTCAATTATATTTATGGATATTAAATAGGTACTAATACATTATAATATAAGGTATACGCACCTATACGAATCAAAGACATGTGGACCTTCTTCATAAATTCAATACTAATTGTTTACTTGAGAGACTTTCTCTCTCTTGCCAACAAAATTAGACACTTCATATAGTGATGATGATTGTGACATTCCCTACTTCCATACTTAATAAGGTTTAATTAATATACTAATAATGGATCATGCAACCTTAGATAAATAATTGTTGTGTAGTGATTAATTTATTTCTAAAGAATTGATTAGTGAGAGCTAAAGGGGCAATTATGTAATTTAACCCATCATGCTAGAGTAATTGAGGTGGGACTATTATAAGCCTTAGAAAGAAGGGAATTCATTGACATGTAGCATGAAAAATTGAACAGACAATTGATAGATAAGAGGGTCCTATATATGTGAAAGTTGATTTCAAATTACATAATGGTTTAATAATGTTTTATTAACAATCACTTAAATTCTTTTACTATATTGTTAATTTGAATTGAAAGAAAAATGACCGAATAAAAGTAGATATATTTAGTGGACTTGTTCAGGTTGAAAAGTAGGAATATTTAATTTTTTGAAAAATTTAGGGCTTGAATTATAAATTCTCAGTTTCTTTTCTTATTTTAGGAGGAAACTATGATCGCTACATCAAGCCAAGTGATTGGACGTGCTAAGGTTTCGTTTGCTGGCTTCATGTGTTTAATGCCAATTAGGTCCGAATAAAAATGTTTAAGCCCGTCTGAGCTTACGACATTTATCCCAACTCCTTTCTTCTCTTTAAAATCAACATAAATCCTAATTTAATCAAAATTTAGGGGGTAGAGAGATTTCAATTCACAATTTCTACATCTACGTATCGTGTATGTTTAGACAAAAAAAAAGCTTACTAAATATTGTACTTAGTTGCCTTTGCTTGATTATAATATACACGTATACAAATATTTTTATTGAATAGTAAAAACATATAATTAAATTTTTTAACTTAGTGGTTAAGATTGAAGCTGTCACTTCTAAAGGTTTCAGGTGCGAGTCATACCAAAGGTAGATGGGTTTTCTTTACATTTAATATAAGTGTAATTACACAATTTTTTTAAAAAAAACTGAACAAATAATTCTCCATATTAAATTTTATTACTTACATGTTATTTTTATAATTTACTATTTGAATGTTAATTGAAATATATATTGGTATTGTGTTTACTGCATATGATTGATTATAATATATTGTTTTAATATTCAGCCCATTAATATTTAACTCCTATAGAATTTTTGATCCGCCATTGTGAATAGTTATTTTTATTTGAACGTTGCATGTATATATTACTTCAAAAAATTTCAAGTACGTTCAAAATAATTGTATTTTTAAATTAATGACGAGAGCTAATAGTTTGCTCCTAAATTTTTCTTCATATCAATTATGAGGCATATTTTATGGTTACTTTATTTAACTATAACTTTATATTTTTCACCAATGGATTAAAATAACCACCACTCATTTTATAGTGAAAAAGTGCAAAGTAATAGTTACTTTATAAAAACAAAGTAACCATAAAATGCATCCAATTATGAAAGAGATTAAACATCGACAGAATTATAATTTAATAATTAAGAAAAAAAAATAGAGTTTTATTATAAATTACGAATGATAAATTAGCCATTTTGATAATGTGATAAAGGTTTCATTTAAATTTGATGAAAAGTTAGGTGATTAAAAAATGGGTAAGCTTCAAAAACATCATATGTGGTTTAATTATTTTGCAAAAAGGTATTTGTTGAATTTTTCTTCTTAATGATTGCATGTGGTTTCAAAAAGTTAGCAAAAATATGCTTCTTAAAATTTTGAAACAACATTTGGAGGGGTAATCTTATCCATTTTAAAGTGAAATTTCGCAGCTTTGTTTATAAAAATATAATACACATTAGTGATAAATTTTAGAATTTTTTGAGAAATACAAATATTTATATTAAATAAAAATTGCGATAACTTTAAAAAATTATAACAAAATGAAAAATTTTCGAAACTTACTCAAATCTTGATAAATAATTCACAAATGATATAGTTGAAATATAAGAATGTTGAATTTATTGAAATAACTGATGTAACATTTATAAAAAAAAGCTAATTTTTAAAAACATACCTTATAGTTAGAATGTTTTTGCTAACTTCTAAAACCACAGATATCTATTTGAAATAAAAATTTCACAAGAACCTTTTACAAAACGGACAAACCGCATGACATATTTTTAATGTTTACCCTTAAAAAAACTAAAAAAAGTAGTATTAAATATTTAAATTGTACATAACTCAAAAAGAAAAATAAAAATAAAAAGAAGGGTGATAGAAATGAGTGAAGCAAGTAAGTATAAGGACAATTGGGAGAGCCACCTTAAATTCTACTTCATCATTGGCACCTCGAGGCTCCAATATTAACATGGTCCAACATTGTATTCATTACTCCATTCAATTCCTAGACTACTCTTTTTCTGACACTTGGCATGATTTTAATTAGTCTACATATATATGTACCTGATGCCACATTGACTGAGCCTACTGAATCGGCTAGAAAAGAAGATGGTTAGAGGGGTTAAACTCGATTTCGAGCGAAGTCTCTTTAATTTTAAATTAGATTTTGGTGAAAAGAAATGCGTATGAAGATAATGAAGGGGAATTAGTTACATCACAATATTTGATTATGTACTTTATATAAGAAGAGAGGTTCTAATGTGACATAACAGTTTGTGTCGTATATCCTTATGATATTGAGCCGAAGTCAGACTCGGCCTGTGACAAATAATTACCACTAGGTTGGCTTGGACTCAAGTAGCTTTGGTAATATGTGTTAAAGATGTTGGGGTTATCGAAATAAATAAGGAATATAAGTGATATATAAGTAGTTTAGATTAGGCCTTAAAACAAACTAATTGATTTTATGTTAAATAAGCTCATCTCCGTATATATGCTCACTTAAACTTATAGAGCTTAACACCCTCAAGACTCATGAGTTAATCCTTATGTATATATGCCCATGTTATGATACTCATTTACATGTATACTTGGAAATTAAGAAAAACAAAATGTTAATATATGCTACGAAATCAATACTTTCAAAAATTATTGAGTTATTATGATTTATTGTATACAATCATTGACGAAAATCATTGGGTTAATTATTGACTATAAGATTTTTTTTTTCACTTTTGAAAGGGGACAAACTATAAAAAAAGTCACTCTACGTATACATGTGTAAATATGTTAGAAAAGTAACGTCAAATATTATTTGTAAACGATTAAATAATAAAAGGACAATTTGATAATATCATACAACCAAGCAATTATTTTGAATAAAAGCATAAAATATAAATACTATTACTAGTGGAAAATGGGCCTAATAATCCGTTAGTCTAGTATCGATTTTATTCATAACCGAAATTAATGTTGAATTCGTGGGACCAATTTTTAATTGTTGGGCTCAAATTGTACATTTCTCCTCGGTTTTTAAGATAACCTAAGAAAAAAATCAAATTTTCCTCGGTTATTTATAAAACCGAACCGAGGACAATGTTTAATTATTCTTACTATTAGAATTTCACACAACACAGATTCTCTCTTTAAGCCCTCACTGTCTCAAGTTTAAAACCCTAGTGAGAACTCCTTACCATCGCCGCCGCCTTACCGTCACTGCCGCTCTCGTGAGAACCCTCACCGTCGCCGCCGCCCTTCATGGGAACCCCTCACTGTCGCTGCCGTCTGTTCTGAGAACCCTTCCCTCGTAAGAACCCCTCACTGTCGTTGTGGCCTTTCATCCACCTCTGCGCTTCTCTTCTCTCGCTTCTCGTTTCCTTTTTTCCTCCTAGACATAAAACCCCGCCGGAATTCCTCCCGGAGTCCGTCAAAATCCCGATCCAGCCCAAAACTTCCCGGTCCGGTTACTCGCCGCTCAATGACCCGTCGCCCAATTTCAGCAGCCGTCCCCCAAAAGAAACGATCCTGCTTGATGGCTACGCCTATGAGCACAAGCTTATCGTGTTGGAATTCCTAGAAAATCTAAAACCCTCTGAAGAGGAAATGATCAATGCCTATGTAAAAGCTCTGGTTGCTGTTCTGGGCAGGTAAGGAGATTTTCTCTGTTTCACTTTGATTTTTTTTATTCCCCAATTTGATGGATTGATGTTTTTAAGTGAGGAGGAAGCAAAGAAGAAGATTTATTCGGTCTCCACTACGGCCTATACAAGATTTGGTGCTTTGATATCTGATGAACTTTCCTTAAAAGTGAAAAGTATTAGGGTTTAGGGTTTTATCCCTTTGTTAGTTCTTATTTGTGTTTCAGGTGTTTGATAAGCTTAATTTCACTATTATTTAAGTTAATTTGCTTCTTTTGATTCATGACTGATGCAATTGGTTGATTGAATCACATCTGTATATAGGCATTCAAGGAATTTTTTTATACATCATTCGAATTCCGGTTCTTTAATGAAATTGTTTATGGCTTTGGTAGCCAGAATTAGAAATCATTGCATTTGGCTTTCTATGTAACTATGCTAGGCGTAAGAAGTTCCTGTGGCCCCTTCTCTAGACTGTAAATTTCGCTGTTGGAGGTAATGTTTCTATTCCTTTCAATTATAACTTTTTTATATATCAATTCGTTATATTATGATTGTTTTGTGTGTCCTGAGAACCTCCAATAGATTTATTTGCTGTTGCTATTTGGTTGATATTTGCTTATTTGGATGATTTGATACGAAAAGCGATTTTTATTAAAACTTCGATTTGTGGTGTACTGAGTAAACTCACTCAGCTTCTTGCTAATGTTCAAATTTACACTTCAGTATAGAATTTTATTATTTTTAGCAGAATTTACAGTAGAGAATCAGTCATACAGTATTTTTAAATAAAAATTGTTGTAAACTGTATGTGAATCATTAAATTCTCGGTTACATTTGTCGATCCATTGGTTTATATTATTATTTAGTGAAGCCTAGAGTTAGGGCCTACAATAAGGATCAAAACAGGGTACTTTTGAAAGCCTATCAGGAAATGTCTTGAATATTCTTTTCAACCTCAATAAGTTTATGGCTTTTGAAAGCCGTGATCCATTTCTAATTCGCCTGGTATATTGATTATCCCGATCCTATTTTGTTTCCTAGTTATGTCGCTATTGAGTTGGGGGTATAACAGGGTACTGATTTGGCTTTTTTTTATTTATGGTCTTTTTGGTATGAGCAGGAGCGTGAGGATCCAAGTTTTGACAGATTGGGATCGGTTAGCACATAGGGAGTATATCGGGCTTTCAATGAAAGAAGATATGGAAGATGTATCAAATGGGAGTGCATATGTTTGGGATTAATCACTTGAGGCTCCTTTTTGAATGAATGAGGTAAGTGACATTTGGGATAGACTTTCCTATAATGGAAACTGAGATAATATGATAAATCTTTGAAATTCCAATGTCACTTGCAGTTTGATCCAATTTTATATGTCCTGTTTAGTTATAAATTTGTAAAATTTTGTTGTTTCTTTCTTTTGAAGTTGCATTTTTTTTGCATAGATTGTTTAGACAAGTGTGTAGTTTCTTCTTATGTTCAACAACACATTGCCTTTAACAACATAGCATGCATCATATTGAACTATTGGTTTATGAATTGAATTTGACTGATTTTATTGATTATTGTCATCTTGGTAATTTCTTCTTTGCAGATCCCAACTGAAGCATGTCACCAAAATGGCCATTTCATTGATTCTCTATTCGGTGATAAATTTTGATAAATTGTATTCATACTATTTAGCTGTTGGCCTTAAGCTAGTATAATTTTGTTCACACTTAGCCTTGTATAAATACTTAAATGTTCAATTAGCTTTTGGCTCTGTTTAAGTTATCTTAATTTTATTCATACTTATTAGCTATATATAGTACTTAAGCTAAGTCCTTAGGTCATTTTTATATTAGGTAATTGTAATTATACAGGTTGGGTGCATATATTTGAATGAATTTTTTTTAAAAAAAAAAACAGCACCTTTGTCCTCGGTTATTATATAACCGAAGCCAAACTAGCAATTATTGTCCTCGGTTTTTATTTTAACCGAGGGAAATGACTTGATATTTGCCTCGGTTTTTTAATTTAACCGAGGCCCATTTAGCGGTAGAAATACCGCCATTTCAAGGCCTATTTCCTCGGTTATTTAAATAACCGAGGAAAATGACCCTCTTTTTCTTCGGTTAAATTAACCGAGGGCAAACGTATTGGGCCTTTGGTTTCGGCGGCTTTTTCATCGATTCATAACCGAGACCAAAGGGCCATATAACCGAAACCAAAGGCCTTATTTCCCACCAGTGTATGTACAAAAATTTATATCTTAAATAAATTTAATTCCTGACTCGAAATATAAGTCCTTATTAGAAAATAGTTTAACGTAGTTATTAAAATAACAAGAAATGCATAGAATGTTGGGGTGTAACCTATATACTACTAGAAAAATAAATAAAAGAATTTGCAGAAAACCATTTACTAAACTTCAGAAGCACAACAACTAGTAGTATTGGCAGAGAATGCTGCCAAATTTGGCAACCAACAACACTATCTACTCATGACTTTGTGCCCACTGTGGATTGTTGTATCTGACTCAGTAAACCAATAGGTATGGTTACATGAAACTAGTTGGAATTATATTTCTCTCTTAATTATTTTCATTTATTTCTTAAGGACATAATACATCATTAGTTCTCTCAACTTGTATCATTTCATCTACTGTCTCCTTGAACTTTGAAAAGTTTCATGGCTCCCTTAACTTTCAAAATATGCACTGGTTAGCCCCCTTGAATCCTACATGTCAGCTTCTACTTGGTTAGACTTTACAAATTTGTCATACTCATGATTTTTCACTCTCCAATCATAAGCTAATCATGAAATTCAGAGGTAAATTGGTGCACTTTTTAAAAGTTTAGGGGGCTATGAAGATCTTCTCAAATTTCAAAAATGCAGTAGGCGAAATATGACAAGTTGAATAGCTAGTGATTCATATGCATTTAGCCTTTCTTTTGTGTAAATGTTAACAATTTCCCATGTTCTCGGAAATGGGGAATGAATATGTGGAATTGTTTGCAAGTCCAACCATTCCCTCCAAAATGGGATGAATATGGGAAATGAGTTACGCCGGTCATTCCCCATATAGTATATCTCCAGGGATCCCCATTTTGGGGAATAAATATTTTATTAATATGTTTTTTGTTTTTTAAAAAGATTTTGTTAGTTTTTGTTGGTAGATCTGATGAAAAAAAGTTAATATAATAATATAAAATACTATTATTTGAGGAGAATCTAATATGGGAAATAAAAATTAGGAAAGATAATTAGAGCAAAAACACTGAAGATTCTGCAAAATGGAGTTTGGGGAATGAAAAATGAGAAACATTGTTGGCTTTGCTCTAGTCCAACCATTCCCATATAGTAAAATTGGGATTCCGGGATCCCCATTGTGGGAAACACATAGGTTAATATTATTTTTTTTATGTTTTTTATTTATTTTAATTGTATTGTTAGTTATTGTGTATAGAAATGATGTAAAGAAATTAATATAATATGAATAAAGTATTATTATTTTGATGGAATCTATTATGGAGAATGTAAAATGAGAAAGATGGTTGGAGCAAAAATACTGTAGATCCTGTAAAATGAAGTTTGGAGAATGGAAAATGGTGAATATGGTTGGAGTTGCTCTAAGAAAAAGAACGTTAATTCAAAAACTGGACATGGTCTTTTTCTTATTGGATTGGCCACAAAAATCTTCTTCAATATTTTGTTCATGATTTTATAGAGAGGACCGAGTTATTTCAAGTGGGTTAAAGACTATTAAAATGTAAATTGGAGGTTTTTTTCTCATATCAAATGATCTATATAATTTCTCTACTATGCATTAGACTTGCTCGTCAAGTGAGTTGGGTCGGGCCTAATCGAGCTTCTTACTAAACATCAATCTAAGTTTGGTTTGATCTGTACTTTAAAACTTTGAATTCTGGCTAGGCTTACGAGGTCATTACCAAGCTCTATCCACGAACCATAAATAGTTTTTCTTTTAAATTTTTGGGTTGGCTAAAAGGTGGTAGCACTAGTCGCATTGAACTTTCATTTAACTCTTTTATGAGACCTTCAATAATAGCTTTATGTTTATGGAGCTTGTAATGATCCCACTAAAGCATGAAAAAATTGGTGGTAATGTCATTAATTCATCACACTTTGAAATTGGAAGAGCTGCATATGTATGCCAATCTAAATTAAATGGTTTTAGTGTAATTTATGTCATGTACTATGGAGTGTTCTTGGTGCTTAATGCAACAAAACTTAAGTTCATAGGTTCCTTGTCAATAGTTTGATATATTAGTTGAGTACCATCAGTTATTCTTTTGATGTTGACTTATCTATCTATAATTTCAGCTTATCACCATGTTCACAACTTTGTATGATAATAAGTTGAATATTTGAGGCCTATTTTGTTAAGCATCCATGTCTGAATCCGATATAATCATATTATGAGATAGGAAGATAGGAGTCAACATTAATTTTACATATAAAGCAACTGCTACTATTATCATCATCATTATCTACATCCGACTTAGGTAACCCTCAATGCGATAGGTGCTGAGCCATAAGCTGTCATATAATTAAAGATAAAAAATCACAATCAATCGAATGATTTGATTTATCTATTTAAGAACAACGAGTCAACATTTCAATCACTCAATCTTCTCTTTAAAATTTCTGCTATATTTGGGTAACAGAATCTCCTTCAAATCATATAATACTAAAATTATTATAATTGTAACAAGTTATCTGTTTGGTACAACTATCAAGTATAGTTAAGGAACCACCGAAAATATAATATAATGTACATTATACTTTTGGGTAAACTTTAAAAACATACCCTGTGGTTTGACCGTTTTGTAAAAAGGTGCTTGTGGAATTCTTTTTCAAAAGGGTGCATGTGATTTCAAAAGTTTGCAAAAAGAGGATTTCCGAAATTTTAAAACTACATTTTGAAGGTATTCTTGTCAATTTTGTAGTAAAAATTTTGCAGCTTAGTCAATAAAAATATAATACACCTTTGTGATAAATTTTAGAAATTTTTAAGAGGTATTAATATTTTTTTAATTAAAATTTGATTATAACTTTAAAAAATCAAAACAAAATAAAAATTTTCTGAATCTTACTCAAATCTTGATATATAATTCTTAAATAATATAATATAGTTAAAATATAGAAATGTTGAATTAATTGAAATAACTGGTGTAGCACTGTAATTTTCAAACCACATGCACCCTTTTGAAAAATTTTAAAATCACATGCACCCTTTAAAAAAAATTCCACGCGCACCTTTTTACAAAGCGATGAAACCACATGTCATATTTTTTAAGTTTACCCTATACTTTTTAGCTTTTTGCTATTATAGGTGCCTCTCTCTACTAATTAAATATTGAAGTTCAAAATTAAAATTTCTATTATATTCTTAAATTACAAAAAAAATATTTTTTTGGCAATATTTACAAGTATCTTCATTGAGAAGGTTTTGTTTGGGGCTGAGTCACAGTTAAGGCTCCTCACCCCTTCCAATAAGTGTATTTAGTGAGATTCGAACCTTGTCCTCCTTCAACTTACTCAACCTGCATTGTCAACTGAGCTACACTTTGTTAGTAAAAAATATATATATATTTAGTATAACAAATAGTTGCTATTTGAAAGTAGGAATAGCACTAACATTTTAATGAAATTTCAGTAGCTAGATTTAAATACCTTTTTGGGTCTTGTTTTATAACTCAAATGTCATTTTGGTGTCTTATATGTTGAAATTGTTTATTTGGTGCTAAACATATTCATTTTTAGCCTATTTGATGCTTGACATATCCAATTTGAGTACACTAACTTAAGGGATCACCAAAGGACGACAGCTTTATGGATGATCAACAAAATATATTCACACTCCATATGATATGTATGTTTCACGTTTTTGTATTATTAGATGGACTGTACTAAAATTAAAAAATTCATGCTTCAAATAAGTAAATATTGAATACGTTGGGTACCAAATAGGCTGAAAATGAATACGTCAGACACTAAATAAGCAATTTCAATAGGTCAGACACTAAAAGGGTATTTAAGTTATAGAATAGAGGCTAAAAAGGTGTTTGAGCGCTATTTTTTTATGTTAAATGACAATGAAAGTATAATTAATGTCCTAAAATAAATTCATATTCAATATATTTATATATTCATTGGCTTATTTATGGTTATTTTATTTCTAAAAAATTAATAATTATTTCATTTTTCATTAGTAAATGAAAATTTAAACTTTGATCAAATAGTGATAAAAGATAAAAGGCTCAATACATCAAGACCCCCCGAATTTGTCCTTAAATACTCATTTACCCCTGAACTTTCAAAAGTTTCAAATAACCCCTTGAACTTGCAAAAATGTTTCAAATAACCTCATGAACTTGCAAAAAGTGAACTCATTTGCCCCTAAATGCCACACGTCAGATTTTGATTGGTTTGACTTTTCAAATATGCCATCTTCTCTCTTCAATCAGAAACCGACACGTGGCATTGAGGGGGCAAATTGGTTCGCTTTTTGCAAGTTCAAGGGGCTATTTGAAACTTTTTTACAAGTTCAGGGAGCAAATAGGTGTTAAGGGACAAGTTCAAGGGGTTGTTGATGTATTAGGCCAAGATAAAAATGTTAGTTCACAAAAAAACCCCATAAATATAACACTAATTAATAGTAATATTTATTAGTAACTGAATTAAAAAAAAGATCTGGTATTGATTAAACAGTAGAAAGACCTCAATGAAGGTGGAGTGGCTATCGTTTCTATTGGAGTTCTCTTATTTAGGTAGCGATATGTAAGACTTCTCGTAAACCCGATTTAGAAGCTCGCACTTGAGAAATTCCTTCAACCCCTAAACTTTAATTATCGAAACGGGTTATTTTATGGTGACTTTATTTTTTCCTTACTTTGTGACTATTACCATTGAATTAAATTTCATCCCACTAATCCAATGGTGATGAAGGGCAAAGTAACTTTAATTTTGAAAAAAACAAAGTCATCATAGTCTTCACTCATAGTTATTATGAAGACGGCTTTGGATATATTATTTATTATATAAATTTACATTTTAAAGACCATGAGAGAGCTGTAGCTCGAACTCAACCTTACAAAAAAAACCCACTTTTTTTTATCTCCCGTACCAATTTATTTACTAAAATGGATTGGTTTTAAAATAAATACTGTTAAATATTATATTAAATATTTGTTATAACTGGTAGAAAATATATTTTTGTGAAAAGCATTTCTATAAGATTTAATTTGTTTTTTCTTTCATATAAAATGAAAAAAAAAAAAATATATATATATATATATATATATATATATATATATATGGAATGTAGTGTAATATGTCGAAGATAATGAAAACGAAAACATAAATGCTTATCCTGAATGCATAAAATGATGAATAGGTAGGGAAGGGAGGTTTTATGGTGTGGACTCAAACTGAAATTAAATGCTGTAAATTTTAGGAAACTAAACATCTAATGAAGGATAGTTAAAAAGATTTAGTTTTGTTGGCAAGTAAGTTTAATGAAATGAGGCACCATATCATATGGTGCGTCATTTCGTATTTATGATATTATATATATATATATATATATATATATATATATATATATATCCACTGGCAAGTCAATATTAATGTTGTTCGGTGCATTTGATGCGTATATGGTCTGCATGGCACTGTTTTAACCACATCATATCATATGTTTATATATTTTATTCATAACTATTTTTTTTCTTGTTTATTGGTATTTTGTGTGGTTGGACTTTGAATCGACGTTAAGTTTTTCTAAATATAGAAGGGAAATTGTAAAATTCATTTTTTTTGAAAATTTTTACAAAATACAAAAGAATGACAATTCTTTCAAAACCAGGTCCGGCCCTGGGGTGGACAACGGGTACCACCACCTAGGGCCCATAGCCGGAAGGGGCTCAAAAATATTTTTTTGTTTAATGATTTAGTTGTTATTATTTAAAATATAAAAGTTGACACAAATTAATGCTCGTAGAATTAGTAAGGTGTTTGTTAAAGTTCCGAGAGGTTAAGGGTTTGATTCCTAAATTTTACAAAAAAAAGGTGTTTTATTTCATTTTATTTTTTATTGAGAGTCTCGTGTTACTACTTTTAATATTAATTTGCCTAGGCTTCTAAATTGTCAGAGCCGGACATGTACAAAACTATATTTTTTAAAATTTTGGTTTACATTTTCTCGCTTTCCATATACATGTAATAATATTCTTATCCAGTTTTAAAGTTTTTTTTCTCTTGTTGATATACTTTTGTCGAGTTTTTTATAATAAATTTTTCAAAACAGTTGTCTGATAAGTAGAAGTCTAATAGATGTCTTTATAGATAACTTGTAGTTGTTTAATAGATAACTTGTAGTTGACTAATGGACGTCTAAAAGATGGCTTATAGTATACTTTGCATCACCCTAAACAAGTTGAAATTGGATTTCAATCACTTACTTTATTTTAGAAACTATACATACAAAAGTGTCTTCTCTACATAAGTAGACAAACTCTAGTTCTTGGTCTAGAAGCAGAACTAATTTAGGAAAAGGGCATATATATGTACTGGTTCTTCCTTTCCCATGCATTTTTACCTCAAAACAAATGGGCCAGATCAGGATCATTCATGTCAACAATACATCTAACCGTTCATTTAGCATCATGTGCTCAATGTAATGACCTAGTGGCTTACTTCCACAGCAATTTCTTACTGTATAGCCATGAATAATCTCAAGACCGCGACTGAGCCAACGAACATAAGTGCGGTCCACTGGAGGCCTAATTTTCAACATATATTTCTCCCTTTTTAGCTTTTTTTTCAGCCAAAGGCTTGTTTACCATTGCACATTACTTTTGCACGCTTCACAAAGAGCATGAGGCAAGAAAGCAAAAGCTGAATGTGAGGCAATACTCAAATAAAGATAATGAATATATGGAAATGGGTGTTCTTTATTCCCATGTTTTCCTAGTAACTGGCATCATAAAAGTTTCTAAGTAATTGCAGATAGTGAATAAACACAGTTTACGCCAATTATCTAACCTTCCGGGGGCTTGAAGCTCAACTTAAGTACCCAACAATACAATTTGTTAATCATATATGATTTATAGATATATGATAGATGTTTAATAGATCCTCGTAGATGTCTCAGAAGGGGTGTGCATTAAGTGGAAACCGAACCGAATCGAACCGAATTAACCAAACATCAAATAAGGAAAAAATTATTAACCGAACCAAACTGGATAACAAGTGAAACCGAATTAAACCAAACCGGATTATTTTATTCGGTTCGATTATAAACTGAATTGAACTGAATAAGACATGTAATTATTTATTTAATTAATTACACAAAATACATTTAAGTCTAACAATTTCTCTAATATTAATTTTACATAAACAAAAAACTGGTTTGAAAATTAATGACGAACAACAGCAAAAAGGATCAAAAAAATCGAATGACCATAGCCACATAAAACCATCAAAATCAAGCAATTAAACAATTGCACTGGAAATAATGGAGGAGAATTTAATTTGAAATATAAGATGGTGGCGAGCATCGTGGTTTTAGGGCCAGTTTGGCGGTGACTTTTTACAGCTTCTTTCAGCAGCTTTTCTGAAAAGCTCCATTTTCAAGCTTTTTTTAAAGCTACAGATTTGATTTTAGAAAAATTAAATTACACAGTTTCTAATTAATTAGTATTGAAGATCAAAATGTGTTGTTTAAAGCCAAAATATGTAATACTATTAGAAGTTTGTGAGAAAAACTCATTTTGAAAGCAGTTCAAACAGCAATGCCAAACTGGCACTTAGAGCGACGACTACTAATTAAGGCATGTTCTTTTCAACTTTTGAAAACTTAACTAAACTAAACTGAACTTCTTTCAGTGTAAATTTATAACTATGCATAACTGAACTGGACTAAATTGAACTGAATTGAACTTATCTAAACTGCATTGAATTACAGTACAAGAGAATAATGACTATATCACAGAAAGGGTTTTCTGTTCATCTTAGAAATTAGAATAGAAGAGTTAGAGTTAGTATAATATTTTATAATTTAATAATATATTATCAATATTTCGGTTCGGTTAGTATGGGTTTTTACACACCAAAACCGCTGAAATATGCAATATTTTATAAATTGGATTCAACCGAGTTTTTAAAATAACTGAACCAAATTAATAATTTAATTTAGTTCGGTTTGATAATTCAGTTATCAAATCATTTACACATCCCTACCTACTTATAATTGTCTAATCTTGTAATCAGTGTCGGCCCTAGGGTAAGCACTCAGTGCAATCACCAAAACCCATGACTGGAAGAGCCCAAAATTCTTACATTTTTTTATTTTAAATGTAAAAAATTAAAAATAAATGCTAGTATGATTATTTTTGTTAAATATGTTCTGATTTCTCATGTAATCTACCAAAATATAGAAGCGTACATTGAAAATTTAAATGTTTTTTCTAATCATTTGGCTTTTAAAAATTTTTTTTCACATAAATAATTTAGTATAATTAATTATCATTTTAATTTGCTACTCAAATATTTATTGCATTTTTTGCTACCCACTTTTTTTATTAAAGACTCCCAATATATTTACTCACATATTATTTTACCTAGGGCCTCGAAATTATCAGGACCGACCTTGCTAATAGTTCTTCTTAGTTGTTTTGTGTGATAGATGGCTTATAATTCTACTATAGTTCATTTTAGCATAAGTTTAAGAAAACTAATTAAAAACAATAAGATAGCTTCTATAAACACTCATTGTCAAAAATAATTTGGAAAACACATCAATATGAATCTAATTTTGAAAAAAAAATGAACAAAAAAACTCTTAAGTGACGTGTAAAAAAATTAATGGTTTGAGATATAAATGTAAAATAAGACAAAAAAAAAATTCATAAATAATAGGAATAATGTGAATTATAAAGAGATTTTATATAGGAATGTATGTATGTAAATTAGAAACTTAAAATTTTGTATTTATGTTATGGATTGAGACTATTAGTGAAAATGGCTGCGGAAAACAACATACACTAAAACCTCTATAAATTAATACTCGATAAATTAATAACCTCAACAAAACTAATAATTTGTCCAGTTCCAACTTGGGACCTGTGAGCGGACGACGTTTCGCGCGGCTGCAGTGATGTGATTGGAAAATGTTTTTGCACGTTTTAATGCTCAAAAGATACGAGATCGAAATCCCGTACTTAAAATAGAGTCGCCACCCGGTTCAGCTCAACCGGGAAATTTTTGGTACGATTTTCCCACCGGGTGGTTAGACCATACCTTAAGTAGAGACCCCGAGTTCGGATGATGTTAACTACTTTTCATTATGCCAAGTTAAGATACTTCATTCTTTTTTAATCGGTTTAATCCATCCTATTTATTTGTATTTTTTGTTATTTTGTTATTTCCGTGTTTATCAAGCAATTGAAGCAATGAATAAGATATTTACAGCCACAAAAAAAATAAGTGTGGAAAATGAAATTATTACAAGGTTTTCGAGTCCTATACATTTTTCTATGCAATAAATAAAGTACCTGAACATCCAAGATACGTCCGCCTGTAAAAGATTGTTAGCACAAGTATAGCATACTTTATTTACAGTATTATAAAGCCCGGTCGGATGGCTAAAATGGGAGTTGAACGGTGTTTTTTGAGAAAATTCTATTTTTAAGTAATTTTTAGGCTCAATCATTATTTTAACCGGATTATAAATGAAAAATAAAACTGTTGTCCGAAAAGTCATATCGCCGACGATATAACTGATGCCGCTGATGACATGCCTGATGTCGCTGGCGACATGGATGATGCCGCCGGCGACATCAATTACGTCACCGGCGGTATCAGCTTGTGGGCAGCAGCGGTGGCAGTAAGACTGACCGAAAACCCAAAAATGAATGTAAATTGACAAAAATTAACACAAGTCAGTAGTATTAACGCCAAAGAGCTATGAGACTCAGGATTTTTACCTTAAGGTCGTGAATCCACCTCTTCGTGAACCGAAAAAAACACCTTTGGGGAGCTTGTTACGACGATTTAACAATAAATTTAAGTGCTTTTTGGTTTCTAAATTTAATTAAGCTGATTTTAACTTAAAGACTTGTTGATTTCAACTGACAATCAGAGAGTTCAAAGAAGAAAAAACCAGGAAAAATGGATCGGAATCCCTTTTTTTTCTGTTTTATCTAATTCTTATCTCACTAAAATCTATTCCCACATTAAAATCTTAATCCTCAATTTTTCTCCCTCCAAAATGCAGCTCAAGGTGTACTTTTATAGGTGAAATGGGGTGCTTTTTGGGGCCTTTTTTAATAATTCCGCCGAAAGTGGCCGAAAGGCTGTCTGTGAAGGGACCCGTTTCGGGTCATGCCGCCGGCGACATGCTGATGCCACCGGCGGTATGGACGATGTCGCCGGCGGTATGGTGATGCCGCCGGCGGTATGGTGATGCCGCCGGCGGCATGGATGATGCCTCTGGCGGCATCAGCCTTCAGCATACCGACAGCTAATGGGTCAAAATGCCAAAAAAGTCCGGAAAAGTGGTTTAATAGTGGGTAAAAAGGCATCTTTTTGACTTTTAACAATATTTTAAAGGGTATTTATTACTTGGGTGCCAATTATCGGTTCAAGCTCCCACCGGACGCGTTATCGGCCATGCTGAACTGTATTCTACCAAATAAAAATTCGCGAGGAATATTATTTTGGTAATAAAAATTTCAAGGAGAATTTTTAATTTGAGGCATTAAAATCGGGTACACGTCATCATCGTCTCGCGAGAGGGACTATAAAATCCCGTGCTCACAGGCTGCCCCTCGGGGGATCACTGCTGCCATAGGTCAGTATGATCACATGAAAGAGCAAGGGATAGGAATGAAACCTGATGGGTGACCGGTTTATCCCTTGGTCGGACTTACGCTTTGTGGATTGGTTGCCCCTTGGTCGGACTTATGCTTTATAGAGATTGGTTGCCCCTTGGTCGGACTTACGCTTTGCAAAAATTATCCCTTGGTCGGACTTGAGCTTTGTAGAGATTGTCCTTTGGTCAGACTTGAGCTTTGTAGAGATTGCCCCTTGGTCGGGTTTGTGCTTTGTAGAGAGATTATCTCTTGGTCAGACTCATGCTTTGTGGAGAGATTGTCCCTTGGTCGGACTTGTGCTTTGAGGAAATTGTCCCTTGGTTGGACTTGAGCTTTGTAGAGATTGTCCCTTAGTCGGACTTGAGCTTTGTAGAGATTGCCCCTTGGTCGGGTTTCTTGTTTTGTGGAGATTGTCCCTTGGTCGGACTTGTGCTTTGAGGAAATTTTCCCTTGGTCAGACTTGAGCTTTGTAGAGATTGTCCCTTGGTCGGACTTAAGCTTTGTAGAGATTGCCCCTTGGTATGGTTTCTTGTTTTATCGAGATTGTCCCTTGGTCGGACTTGTGCTTTGAGGAAATTGTCCCCTGGTCAGACTTTCACTTCGAAGAGATTGACCTTCGGTCGAGCTTGTGTAAAAATCTAATTTGGAGGAGCGATGTCGCCGGCGGCATGACTGATATCGCTGGCGGCATGGATTGATACCGTCGGTGGTATGAGTGCCACGTGGTAGCTTTGACTGGTTAGATAATTTCAAAATATGAATTAAAAGAGGCGATATCGCCGGCGACATGAGTGATGTCGCTGGCAACATGGATTGATGCCGCCGACGGCATGAAAGGACAGTTTCAAATAAATTAAAACTCCTCGAATTCTGCGTGGCAGTTTAAAAGAAGGAATTGAACTCTCTCTTCCCCATTTATCCCGAAACCGCATCCCCCTCTCTTCTTCTTCTCCAAAGCTTTTTGATTTTTTCCTTTGTCCTTGAAATTATGAAGAGAATCACTAAGGCTTTTAGGGGCAAATCCAAGGCTAGGGAGAGCCTGCCCAATTCTTTCGTTGAGGGATTGAAAATCCTCTCCGTCCCTACTGCATATGGCCTGAAGGAGACGGCCAAAATGTATGGTTATGGCATTAACTCTCCTATCACCAATCTGACTCCGGAGAAGGAGAAATACCTCTGTTATGTCCAGGTAATCTCACAAAAAACCCGAATCTTTTCTTTTTGGGTTCGATTTGATTTGGCTTTTGATTTGAAATCATGTCATGATAGGGGTTTAAATGTGAAATAGATTGGTCATATTGTATGCTTTAGGATAATTATTACCATTTTTGGGCTTATTGTTTGATTGATTGCGATTTTTGTGTTTTAGCACGATGGGTGCAATTTCGGGAGAAAATTGGTTCTGCCCGTACATAGTGATATCGCCGGCGACATGAGTGATGTCGCTGGCGGCATCAGTCCTTGCAAAAGGGCTTATGGGAGTCTGATGTCGCTTCTGTTTAAGGTGATGTCACCGGTGACATAAACCATGCCGTTGGCGGTATGGAGTGATGCCGCCGGCGGCATGGCTTGCAACAGAGGCGACATCAGCAGCTTTTCTGATAAAAAAATAAGCAGGACTGATCCCTTTTGTTTTTGATTTTGCAGCCATATGAACTGACTTATACAGGGGGAATGGGTACCATCGGTGAATGATGGCACCACATCTCGGAGAACGACCCCGAGCTCGCCCTTACAATTAATGAGATAGGGTTTGGGGATTTAGCGCGGATAATGCCAATGCTGATGCCTAAGCTTTCTCATTCTGCAGTAACGGCCCTAACTGAGAGGTGGTCTGAGACCACCTATACCTTCCATTTCTCTTTTAGGGAAGCTACAATTACCCCCTCTGATGTAGTAGCCATGACGGGCCTCCCTGAATGGATGAGGTCATACATTTTGATGCTTACATGGATAAGTATCATGTTGAGAGGCCCGTGGTGAGGCGGGTGAAGGAGTTGTTTGGTCTGAAGCCCGTTTCTAGGCGGCTGTCCTATGGTGAGTTGTACCATCACTAGACCCGGGTGAACGTAGTGCCTGAGGAGGAGAGGGAGGCTTGTGTCTGTTCCTTCGTGATTTCTCTACTCACTGTGTTGTTCTTCCCAATCTCGGGGAGTAAGATCAACTATGTGCTTATAACTGCAGTGGAAGATGTGCCAGGAATCAGGAGGTAGAATTGGCCGAGGGCCATCTTGGCCCAATTGTACCACAGGCTGGACGTGGGAGCCCGGAAGAAGGAGAAAGCCCTTTGCCTTTGCCACTTGCTACTTCAGGTATAACTTTTCAGAAATATTTCTCTTGATAGCATGCGTTCCCATTTATTACATAACATTTTTTGAATTGATCGGTCGTCATTTGTGCAGGCCTGGGCCTTCGAGCATCAGATCCTCCCGCCGGTGGAGTTTAAGAAGGTTATGCCGTCGGGCTCTCACTTTCTCGCTCGCTGGTGCGGGGGCTTCAGTGGGAAGGCCAATTATCCTACGAAGTATAGGGAGGTCCTAAGGAGCATGCGGTTGAGCTCGGTATGCAAAAAAAAAAATTTTTTTAGACAAAACAAAAATCGCTTATGGACTTTTATTGGTTGTTTTGATGTAACTCTTCTTGGATCCATTCAATGGGGTAGAGAACTTGGCTGAGGTCGCAAGGGTCCGAAGGGAGGTAGATGACTGCCGGTTCGTGATCGAGTGCCCTCTGTCCCAGCAGTGGTATCTAGGCGAGCTCGTCCGGGACTGGAGGTCCGTCCCGGTGGCTGCTAGACCGGTGCCTGCCGATCCTCTCAGGGGCTTATGGTGGCCCCATTTGGTGATCTCTTCCGAGGCTGACAAAGCTAATTATATTGAAGGGAACGGCCGAGTGATCCCTAGTGTTCCTAGCCTCTACGAGCAGCTTCTGCAGCGTCTACTCCTAGTGTGCCCTTGCATTCATGGAAACGATACGATTGAGTATCACAACGAGCAACGATTGGAGGATGAGAAGAGGCATCTCAAAGGCGTCGTGGACGTTGATGATGAGGATGAGGCGCTTGAAGGGGATGTTGCGGTCGACCCTGAGGGGAAGGATGAGGTGGGTACGGACGTAGCTGGCGGGAGTGTGCCAATGTCCCAAGGGGAGCAATGTTCTTTTAAGGTATGATTGTGCTTGTGTGTATGATTTTGAAGTCATTTACGAACGTTGTTAACGTGTGGCTTTCATATTTTGTAGGAACTCGCGAGAAAGAGGGGCCGGGATAACCAAAGTAGGACTCGGTACTATAGCATGTCAGAGAGCATAAACTTTGTGGAGGGGCATTTGGTCAATCCGTTGTAAACCACCTTCCTATTGATGAGCTCCTGAGGCGAATTCTCTCATAGGAATGTTGGCTCGAGCCGGCAAGCTCCGATTTTCATGCCTGAAAATACTACTTTTGTTAGGCCTAATCTTTATTTTCTTATTAAGCCTTAGATGCAATTGTCTAAGGATTTGCCTTTTGGATTTTCCAGGTGGCGCGGAGTCATGTGGAGCAGCTTACAGAGAACAATTTTATTCTCTAGGATACCCTTATTGGGCAGTTGCTCCTCGTTCAGGTATTTTATACACATGTTAAGATGGGATGTATGTATGGATGTTATGCATGACATGCACTGCTGATATTTTCTCTAGTTTGCAGGATTTCTAGGGCCTTCCCTTGTCTGATGCTAATGCAGCCCCCCGGCGGTATGAGGAGAAGACTGTGATCCTATAGCGTCGTGTGAATGATCTCAAGGGTCAGCTGGCAGTCACCGCTCATGAACGGAGAAATAAGCAAAACCTGGACCGTACGCACCCTGGGAGCACCAGTCGTAGGGGGTCAAGATGTCTGCCTGCTGACGTGCGTTTACTGCGGCTGAGGAGTCCAGTAGTTTGCCTATGACAGAGGGAAGGGAGGAAGACGAGGACGATGTTGATGATTGGTTTGCAGGCCCTGATGACATTTCATCCCGCCCGGCTGGCAGTGGCGGGCATGCTTAGTTTTACTTTATTTTACCTTTTTTTGTTCTTTGTTTGTACCCTCGATACATTGAGGTTTGGTTTTGGGATATTTTAAGTGATTTGCGCCTCCGGGCTTTTATTTTGAATGAAAAAATGAATTGCTATTTGATAAGGCATTGGAAACATAGCATAGGATTGTTTACAGGCTTTGTACAGGTCTAAAATGGAAGAAATGCTTCTGATGCCGCCGAAAAATTCACTCTATGTCGCCGGAAGCATGGTCCATATTGCCCAAATTGATCGAGCTAAAATAATATATACAGGGCTGTCTGAAAGTCTATATCACCGGCGGCATCATCTGATATCGCCTAAATTGACCCTATACCGTCGGCGGCATTAATTACATCGCCGGTGGCGTCACCCATATCGCTGGCGGCATCAAGTTTCCAGCAATCCAATTTTGACCATTCTGTCCATTTCTATCATAGCGATCCATAATAAAAAAAACTACGGGGTTTTCTGTAGAGTCTGGGGAATGCAGACTGGAAGAGGCTCAAAAAATTCAGGCTTTAGGGGTTTTGATATGTCGCGGCGTGGCCTGTAAGCCTCGAATTCCTTTGAGCGGTATTGTCTTTTTAGGATCCAATGGACCATATTTTCCGATTTTAATCATTCGAGCTTTGCACCTTGCTCGAAGAATTCCATGCTATTTTAGGGACACCGTGTCCTAAACGTGTTTCACTGGCCTTACCGGACTTTCATTTTGGCATAGATGGAATTCCACATGGGCTATGGAATTTAGATTCTGTCGACCCATTTCTGTCTCAGTTGCCTGATAAAACTGGGTTTCAGCTTGAAGCAGTTCTAGAGTGGTGTCGTGGAGTGCCCCGATCCCATCCTGCTTGGCCATTCATGGTGGCATTGCTACTCATGGCAGAGTTTATGTGTAGAGTGAGCCTAATTGCTCCGCTCAGGCTAATTTCCCTCATCGATCCTATGTCAACAGGGGCTTCCCCCGTGGCTGTAGGGTTGGCCAATTTTTGTTAAATGTGGATGCTGCTTCTATTGATTCGTCACTCATCGGAGATTAATTCATATTATTATAGGTATGTTTTGTTCTTTCTGATCCGAACATTTCTTTCCCCCATCCTTACCCGAGTTTTACCTTATAGGTCTGGCTGATGGAGAAGCTAAAGTTGAGGGAGGCGCCATGGGGGAATCCGAAAAAGTATCTTCCCGTCCATCTTAGGGAGAGAGGGCTTATGCGGGTAGATTTCGATGAGTTGACATATGATGATTGGGTGCCTATTCTGAGGGGGTATACTGATGTGCAGGTTCAGTGGGTTAGTCCATGGTGGAGAATTCAGGATGTGGTCGTAGAATCTTGGAGAGCATGTGTTCAACTGATAGGTCTGGAGAAATCTTCATTTTATACCCCCTACCGGCTATGTCGTTAGCATGGCAAAAGGCAGAGAGTCCCGATCAAATTGCCCCACAATCAGATCGGAGTTTACAAAGCTAGGTGGGTCAACCATATTCAGGAGAAGTGGTCCAGGGAGGCAATATTTGAGATTCTGGATTACGATCAATTAGAAACCACTGAAACTGACACACACTACAGAGGATGGCTTGCCGAGATAAGAGGTTTGCCGACCCATCAGAAGCGGTCATGGGCCCATTTTAAGGGGGAATATGCAGAGCAGGGAGAAGATCCCTCTTCTACTAGCACACCGAGGTGGATCTCTAGGTACTGTGACGATGATGCGGGAAGTTTATTTTGAGTCTTGCTTTTGTCGGAAGTATCAGGTCTCTCTCTTTTTTTGTATTTTATTTTATTTAAATAATCTAAAATGGAACAAAATGAACTCTATTCAAAGCTTGTCGAAGTTGTCTTAATTTATGAATACAGGATTCACATAAGCATAAGCATTTAGATTTTAACAAAAGAGAACTTTTATTAATTGAGCTAAAGTAAAGTACATGATGTTTGGTTGACATTCCCATTAATTTAACTCCCGGTGCCGACTAGCCGAGATCAACTTTCTAGGAGGCACTCGCTCTTTGCTCACATACCCTAACTTTTGCCTAGATTGCCCTTCTCGAGTTTTCGATCTAGCTGTTTTGTCTTATCCCCTAATTTTTGCACGGTTGGTTCACAGAATACTAATCGTCGGGCATCACCCTAATTTTTGCCCAATCAGTAAAAGATTAAAAGGCAGGTGATTATCACGTATATATTTTTTGGTATGCTGCTTTTCTGGTTTGTTTCTTCTGAATTAAACAGGATGACGCTTAAGCCTGTCTTGGTTTAGGGGATTTATGAACTCGTTCCCATCCATGTCCATCAGTTTAGCTGCCCATTTGCTAAGCAACTTCTTTATCACATATGGTCCTTCATAGTTTAGCCTGAATTTACCCCTCGCATCAGTGGTGGAGTGTTTCAACTGCTTGAGGACCAGATCACCAGCCTTCAAGGGGAACTTTTGATGTCTTACTCGACTGTTATATGTCCGAGCCATACGTTGTTAGTACATCTGGAGACTGTCGAGGGCTTTCAACCTTTGTTCATCCATCATGTTCAACTATTCAAATCTTGCCTGAGTCCATTCGGATTCTTCTAACTTAGCCTCTAGAGCAACTCTTAATGAGGTCACCTGAGTTTCAACTGGCAAGACTGCTTCCATCCCATAGACCAGGAAAAACGGGGTTTGGCCTATCGGGGTGCGTATGCTGGTGCGATATCCCCAGATAGCAAAGTGCATCTTATCCGCCCAATCTCTGTAACCGGCTATCATCTTAGAAAGAATCGTCTTCACCGATTTATTGGCTGCCTCAATAGCTCCATTGGCTTGTGGTCTGTATGGAGAAGACCTATGGTGCTCAATTCCATACTTCTTAATCAGTGAAGCAGTTGCTCCTTGAAACTGTACTCCATTGTCTGAGACTATATGATGTGGGAGCCCATACCGAGCAAAGATATGCTTTTCTATGAACTTGGCCATCTGCCTGGCAGTGACATTGGTGAAGGATTCTGCTTCTACCCATTTTAAAAAGTAATCCAGTACCACTACAATGAATTTGTGGCCATTTATTGAGGAAGGACGGATTTCACCAATTATATCTATACCCCATGCTGAGAATGGCCAAGGGATGGATAAATGATGGAGCTCAGTCGGTTGCAGATGCCGCATGTCTCCGTAGACCTGGCATTGGTGGCATCATTTGACCTGGGCGATACAATCGGCCGTGAGAGTGCACCAAAAATACCCTAGTCACTGGATCTTCTTCACGAGGGCAAGACCGTTTATATGAGGGCTGCAGTCGCCGATATGGACCTGGGTCATTACATTCTGAGCCTCGGAATCAGTGAGGCAACGGAGAAGTAGGCCGTCGCTGGTGCACTTGAATAGGTCATTATCTACAATACGAAATTGGGTAGCAAGCCACCGTAGGATGGTACGGTCTGAGTCGAAAGAATTTGTAGGGTATTGGTCAGTCTGAAGAAATAGGACAATGTCAGAATACCAAACAAGGTTCAGATGAAATGGCGAGAACTGGAGGAGTCGATTGAACATGATATGGGATCTTAGTGGAGAACAAAACCAAGGGGTGAATAGGTTGCTGTTGGGGTCCTTCCCACAAGGACGCGAGAGTGGCGAGAGCATCTGACATTTGATTCTCATCTCGAGGGACATGGCGGTACAAGCAAGAGGTAAATTTCTCAGACAATTTGCGGACAGCCTCCACCTAAAGACGGAGGGATTCTTCTTTAACTTCCCAATCTCCAATGACCTGACGAACAACCAGAGCCAAATCTCCGATGACAGATATATGGTGGGCCTGAACTTGAAGAAGAGCCTCGAGGTCGAACAGGCAAGCTTCGTATTCAGCGCCATTATTGGTGACATCAAATTCTAAACATTTGGACAACGGGATTATCTTATTATCTGGTGTGATGATGATGACCCCGAGACCTACTCCCCAGTGGTTCACAGTGCCGTCAAAGTACATTGTCCAATTATCGTCAAGGGTTGTAACAGAGGCGATCTATTCATCAAGGAACTCCAAATTTTCCTTATAGTCGGAGCTGAGGGGTTGATTAGCCAGGAATTCAGCTATAGTCGCCCCTTAATGACCTTTTGGGTTACATATTTAATGTCAAACTCAGATAGGAGAAGTAGCCATCAGGATAATTTGCTGGCTAGAGTAGGGGATTGATAAAGAAACTTCATTGGATCAATTTTGGCTACGACTTGGACGCGATAGGATTGGAAATAATGCCGCAACTTCTTAGTGAGCCAAACCATGGTAGCACATGTCTTCTCTACAATCGAATATCGGGTTTCATAATCTAGCAACTTCTTACTCAGGTAGTAGATGGCATGTTTGCGCTTATCATCATGTTCTTAGACAAGCATGGCTCCGACGAACGTTTCTTCAATGGCTAGATAAAGGATGAGTGGTTTCCCTGGGATGGGGGTGTCAAGACGGGTGGATTGACAAGGTATGCCTTAATTATGTCGAACGCTACTTGGCAGTGAATGTTCCATACCACGGGTTGCTGTTTCTTTAACAGCTTAAGGATGGGTTCACAAACGATGGTGAGGCGGGTAATGAATCGACTAATATACTGCAAAGACCCTAAAAATGATCGGACCTCCTTCTCTGTCTTAGGGGGAGGCATGTCCCTGATGGCTTTGGCTTTGTCCGGATCCATTTCAATCCCTTTCTGGCTAACTATGTGTCCTAACAGCTTACCGAAGGTAACTCCAAATACGCATTTCTTTGGATTCAGATGAAGATTATACTTTTCAATGCGAGTCATGAACTTGTCAAGAACAGCAGGGTGTTCCTCTCGAGTGGCGGATTTCACAATCATGTCGTCCACATACACTTTCACTTCTTTATGGATCATGTCGTGTAAGAGGGCGGTTATAGCTCACTAATAAGTGGCCCAGGCATTTTTCAACCCAAATGGCATTACCTTATAGCAATACACTCCCCACTCAGTGATGAATGCTGTTTTGACTTTATCGGCAATATTGACCAGAATCTGATTGTATCCTGAGAACTGATCCATGAATGAATACATAGCCGCCCTGGCAGCACTATCAATTAGGACATCGATGTGCGGGAGAGGGAAGTCATCCTTTGGCGAGGCTTTATTGAGGTCTCAGAAGTCTATGCAGACTCGAACTCTACCGTCCTTCTTTGGTACCGGGATGATGTTGGACAACCAGGTCGGGTATTCTACTACTTCTATGAATCGAGCTTCGATCAACCTCGAAACCTCTGTCTTAACTTATTCTACCCATTCAGGTCTCAACTGGCAGAGCTTCTATTTGACAGGTTGGAATTTAGGGTCAGTTAGGATCCTGTGTTCGACAATTTATTGGTCAACCCCAGGCATGTCTTCATACGACCAGGCAAAAGCGTTAACATGATTTTTAAGCACTTTTATAATCTCACTTCTTTCCTCGGGAGTTAAATCTTTGGAAATGGTTACCATTTTGGGATTGTCATCTGTACTTAGGTTTATTTCACTTAATAGCGTATCACTAATGCTAAAAACATCATGCGTATTGTTATGTGAATGCATGGACCTATCGGGAAAGACATCAAACAAGTAAGCAGAATAGGAGTTATTCATTGCGTAAAAAGCCTCAAAAGCAGCATTGTTTGCATCAAAAACATCAGAAATATTAAAAATTACATCGTCCATATCCTCCTCTATAGGCGGAGGGGCTTCAGTGGCAGTGTCGATAGGAGAGGTGTTCTCTGTATCATCTGTCAGGGTAGTGCTTAGGTTGCATTCCAAAGTGAGCGACAGCTCTTTAGACAGGTCAGCCTTTTCGGTTAAAGCCCTAGTGAGCTTTTTTACTATGGTCGTCATGGCATCTTCTTCCCCGTTACCCTTCTAGCCTTTCTTTATCCGTAGTGCTATAGCTTTTTTCACGGTTGCCACGGCATCCTCAATTTCCGGATCAATAGGCTTATCCTCAGGATACATCTTTTCTTTCCCCTTAGCCTTATCAGAAATCACATTGACAAGCGCGTCAGGCTCAGTAGGCTCAGGTTCAGCTGAAACTATTATGTGACTAGCTCAAAGTCATAGACATCTTTAAAAACCTTAAAGTCGGGGTACATTTACCCGCCATACTCGATAGGTTCGGGCTCCCCTTTATAAGGCCTCTTTTCTTGGATTTCACAAGCAGTGACCATGCGACAATAGCCAGAAGGGATGCGGCGATAGGCTTCTCTTGGCTTATATCCCAGTCCAGCTCCATAGATGAGGATTTTTGGTTCCAACGCCTCAATAATTCCCTGTTCGTGTATTCCTCCACCTCTATCAGGCCTGTAACCAGACTTCTTTATTAGTTTGCCCATACCCACGTGGAGGTAGTTATGCTAAAGGGGGGAGGTTTTTTAGCTTTACTAATCATGGCAATCTGGAGGCCCTTTTCTAGATTAGCTTGGGCTTCTATAACAGCCATGACGGAAGTAGGATCGGCCTCTATAGTCACCATTCTGTCATCATGAATTAGCTTGACTTTTTGGTGTAGTGTAGAGGGTACTGCGCCCAAAGCATGGAGCCATGGTTGGCCAAGCAACAGAGAATATGTAACAGGAATGTCAAGGATGGTGAAACGTACATTGCTTGTGACACCTTCGATAGTGACTCCTGCCTCAAAAGTCCTGATTACATTATGCTTTGAATCATCATATGCTCTAATAACTGTGCTGGACCTTTCAAGCATGTCCTCTGATAGCCCCAAATGAGGAAGGATTTTTAGAGGGCATAGGTTTAGGGCGGAGCCATCATCCACCATGACGCACGGGATGACCTTATCGAGAATTTGAATCCGGATGAACAAGGCCCTATTGTGATCCCTTCCTTCAAGAGTAAGATCAAAATTGTCAAACATGATCTGAGGCCCTTTTCTCGGGGGTATGCCTTCTCCTATCATGGCGCATATCTCAATGACCGAGGTGGTCAAATTAGCTTCCAGATCTAGTAGCCCTTGATCAAACCCTTACGATGCCTTTCAGAGTCAATTACCAGTTGTCAGATGCTGTATCGGGCTTGGGTGTTTTTCAACTGGGTAATAAGGTCAACCTCAAGACTGGTAGGGACAGGCGGAGGTGGAGAAGGGGGTCTTACAGTAGTTCCAACTCTGCCAGGAATCGGGTCTTTATTTAGACGAAGATATCGGTCTTCCGGCTGATATATGCGACCACTCTGGGTAATATTAAGGACATTATCGCGCAAGACGCTCTTGGTGGCTCGCGTCTCAAATAGGTACTGTTGCTCTTCAGAGTCTGAACCTGGGTCTTGTAGGTCATATTTATCCATACTAAAAAGGTCATGGTGATCAACCTTGAACAAGTTAGTGCTTAAGGCTTTGGTCTCTCGAGCTATTTCCCCATCCTTATCAGAACAGCTCTCCTTCGAAACAAAGGAATCTATGCTAAACAGTGCTTTCCCCTCAGCTTTCTTTCTCTTTGCCATAAATGGTTTAGGCCTGCGACTCTCTTGCTTTGGTTGGCTTGGATCAATTTCCATTCCCTGAATGGAGTTGACTCCTGGGTTGGCCTGATTGATAAGGTCAAAAACTGAGCAAGATGGTAGACCCAAACAGATGACCAGGATAGAGTAACTACTGCCCGGCCCCCGAGCAAGGAGATCGAAGACTGTGGCTTAGGGTAAACCAGATTGGACCATTCCGACCTCACTTTTGAAGTTTGGTAAAGGGTTATTCATAGTGCTCGGGGCTTTATCTGGTTCAGCAATCTTTTCCTCGCTAACCAACCGCTGAATAGCTGAGAGCAGGGCCTTGCAGTTGTTGGCTTGGTGCCCCACCTGAACGTGATAATTATAGAAGTTATTCTTATCTTTAAGTCTGGATGGCTTGTATTCCTGAAGGGACTGTATAAAACCTGCTTCCCTCAAGCGTTGGAAGATGACCCACAGGGGTAATTTATAGAGGTTGGTCAAAACAAAAGGGGGGCGAGGAGGTTGGACTGTGGCAATCGTTGATGGAGCCGGATTGGTTGTAAGTGGCATAGCAGGGGCATGAGAAATGGCTTGTATAGCAGCCGGTGTTTTTGGCTTAGCCGGCGCTAGGGCCGAGGGTTGAGCTTCGTTCTTCCTGAACCATGGTTTCCCCGCTCTCTCGGCCTTTTCACGTTCTGCCTTGCTCTCAATTTTCTCAGCTTTCTCAAACACAGCCTTGTAAGAAAGAAAGGAATCTGTAGCCATTTCCTTGCGGAACAGGGGGAGAGATCCTTCGAGGAGTTTGACAATCATTTCCTTAAGGCTAAGCTTGGACTTTATCAAGACCTGAGTCAACATCCACCTATTGAAGTACTGCTTAAAGGTTTCGTTGGGCATTTAATGAACCCTCTCAAGATGTTGAAGGGTCGTCTCTATCATAGTATTGAAACCATAATGCACTTTCAATTCCTTAGATAAGAGAGTCCAGTCGGCGATAATATGCTAGGGCAAAGTGTGATACCACTCGAGTGCAGGTCCCCGAAGGGAACAAGGAAATATCTCAGCCAGCACCTTATCACTTAGCTTCTTTACGTGCATCACTCTTTCGTACATTATGATGTGAGAGAAAGGTGCTCCTAAGCCATCATAATGAGCCATGTTTGGCATAGTAAAATTATCGGGGACCTAATCGTCATCCCTCTCAGGTTTTTTTATTAATGATGAGGCGGTTAATATAAGATTGGATCTCTAGTGTCACGCTTGAAGGCTGCATGACCTGGTTGCTGACCGATTCATGAGAGATAGTTGGGGCTTCAGCTGTCACACTCGGAGAATGCGCGACCTGGTCGTTAACGATTTGAGAAGCTATCATTTGTCAAACAAAAGCGGCTGCCTCAGGTGTCACGCCTGGAGGTTGCGTGACCTAGTCGTTGAATGTCGGAGGCAGCATAGGGTGAATAGTCAGATGGCTGGCAAATGGATTTTGGGGGTAGGTGGTGCCTTTAGGAGTTACGACGAACTGCAAAGGCATGAAGGAGGGTAGTGGCCGAGATACTGGGCTTTGGTGATTGAATGTCAGAGGAGTGGAGCTTTGGACGAAGGGTCTCGGGTTGAAAGGCACAACTGGTGGAGTGGTCGAAGTCGACAAGAGAGCTGAAGTCTGCCCAAACTGGAATGGACTCGTCAAGGGTTGGGTTGATTGAAACATAGGTGCGACGGGTCTCGTCTCTACTAAACTGGTCAATATTTGTGTTGAACCGTTGGGTCTTGAATGTCAGATGCTGATACTCGATCAGAATTCCTATCTTCTAGAGCTCGCTTAACTGCTGCCTGAACCGTAGTTTGGATAGAGGCTTGGAAAGCATCTGAGTTTAGGAATTGCATCATAGCACTGGTAAAGTCGAAACCAGGGGGTGGTTGGGATCCTGTTCTCGAGCTGGAAGTGGGACCAAAGGGCTCTTCTGGAGGAGGGGTCCCTTCATTTCTTGGGAAAGACATGGTTGGTCGAGAGGGACTTTGGCTCAACTAAACTTGTTCTAAATCTGATTCCTCACTGGAATTGGTGTCGGGAATTCCTTCAACTTTCATGGTGGCAATCGAGGTCAGAGGATGGCGTATCAAGCGATGCTCTATCCTTTTCGAAGCCGGGATGTGACGGTCAGTGCGCCTCCTCCTAGCTAAAATGGTAGGCAGCGGATCAGACCATGAATGGATTGGTGAATGGTATGCATGGTATGCATGCCTTTCGTGCCTTGGGAATGATGCTTAGTGCGCATGGCTGCACGTAGATGTGGTTAGAGATGACGTGATGGCTTATCCCTCCAACATACGTGAGACGTTTGTACTTCACGTCATACATAGCGATATGTGGTGGCCCAACGGAGGTACGAGAGTAGTCCTACGTATGTTGCTAAACCTCTTCCATAGATGGAAGTGGTAAGGGTAAGCGGATTCATTATCGGCTCTTAAAGCTGATGCATAGGGGTGCATGATCATAGAGCATATGGCACGCGAATTACCCCTCTTCCAACCTTATGACTCCCGCGTAATGCCTCTTTGGAAGGATGGAGTTTGGCCTCTTCACCAGTAATGGCGAAAGAAGCGCGTCCCAATTATTTTATTTGTTTTAGTTAATCCTAAGGGGAATGATGTGCTAAGGCTTTTTCTAGCGCGGCTTGATATAGGGTTGTTGATATAGAAGGTTCTCGTTTACCTTGATTCCACGTTTCTCAACCACTACCTAAATAGGTGCACTCATAGGAGTTTACGTGTTGGTTAAAACGAGTGATCCACCCACTAGGCATCCTCAATTCCAACAGGGCATGAGTGATACTTCATGAGCTTCTCGAATGAAATAGGGCACCTATAATTACCAAACTATCTACACGTGTGAGGATAAAACGTTATAAGAAAAGAATGAATTTTTAATTTGGCCAATGATTTCAATACATCATCAAAATCTTTTAAACTATAAAAGAAGATTCAAGTTTAAAGAAAGTCCCCAGCAGAGTCGCCACTGTGAGCGGACGACATTTCACGCAGCTGCAGCGCGGGGCCGGGCCCGGTCAGGCTGGCCCCTTTCAGTGTCGGGGAGATGAGTGTGATGTGATTGGAAAATGATTTTGCACGTTTTAATGCTCAAAAGATACGAGATCGAAATCCCGTACTTAAAATAGAGTCGCCACCGGTTCAGCTCAACCGAAAAATTTTTAGTACGATTTTCCTACTAGGTGGTTGGACCATACCTTAAGTAGAGATCCCGAGTTCGGATGATGTTATCTACTTTTCATTAGGCCAAGTTAAGATACTTCATTCTTTCTTAATCGGTTTAATCCATCCTATTTATTTGTATTTTTAGTTATTTTGTTATTTCCGTGTTTATCAAGCAATGAATAAGATATTTACTGCCATAAAAAAATAAGTGCGGAAAATGAAATTATTACAAGGTTTTCGAGTCCTATACATTTTTCTATGCAATAAATAAAGTACCCAAACATCAAATATACGTCCGCCTGCAAAAGATTGTTAGCACATGTATAGCATACTTTATTTACAGTATTATAAAGCCCGGTCGGATGGCTAAAATGGGAGTTGAACGGTGTTTTTAAAGAAAATTTTATTTTTAAGTAATTTTTAGGCTCAATCATTATTTTAACCGGATTATAAATGAAAAATAAAACTGTTGTCCGGAAAGTCATATCGCCGACGATATAACTGATGCCGCCGGCGATATGGATGATGCCGCCGGTGACATCAATTACGTCACCGGCGGTATCAGCTTGTGGGCAACAGCGGTGGCAGTAAGACTGACCGAAAACCCAAAAATGAATGTAAATTGACAAAAATTAACACAAGTCAGTAGTATTAATGCCAAAGAGCTATGAGACTCAGGATTTTTACCTCGAGGTCGTGAATCCACCTCTTTGTGAACCGAAGAAAACACCTCTGGGGAGCTTGTTACGACGATTTAACGATAAATTTAAGAGCTTTTTGGTTTCTAAATCTAATTAAGCTGATTTTAACTTAAAGACTTATTGATTTCAACTAACAATTAGAGTTTTCAAAGAAGAAAAAACCAGAAAAAATGGATCAGAATCCCTTTTTTTCTACCCTTTTTTTCTATTTTATCTAATTCTTATCTCACTAAAATCTATTCCCACATTAAAATCTTAATCCTCAATTTTTCTCCCTCCAAAATGCAGCTCAAGGTGTGCTTTTATAGGTGAAATGGGGTGCTTTTTGGGGCCTTTTTTTAATAATTCCGCCGAAAGTGGTCGAAAGGCTGTCTGTGAAGGGACTCGTTTCGGGTCATGCCGCCGGGGACATGGTGATGCCGCCGGCAGTATGGACGATGTCGCCGGCGGTATAGTAATGCCGCCGGCGGCATCAGCCTTCAGCATACCGACAGCTAATAGGTCAAAAAGCCAAAAAGGTCGGGAAAAGTGGTTTAATAGTGGGTAAAAAGGCATCTTTTTGACTTTTAATAATATTTTAAAGGGTATTTATTACTTGGGTGTCAATCATTGGTTCAAGCTCCCACCGGACTCGTTATCGGTCACGCTGAACTGTATTCTACCAAATAAAAATTCATGAGGAATATTATTTTGGTAATAAAAATTCCAAGGAGAATTTTTAATTTAATGCATTAAAATCGGGTACACGTCATCATCGTCTCGCGAGAAGGACTGCAAAATCCCGTGCTCACAGGACCAGTACAAAATTAGACCTCAATCGATAAAATATAATAAGATAATTTGAAATCTCCGTGTATATATATCGGTCCCAACGGAGCTATAAATTAATAATTACTAAAAGTTTTCAAATTCTAAGACTGTCTAGTAAAAAATGAATCTATAGTCTCTTATTTTTTGTTGAACTTCAAATTTATATTGAGTTCATCTTTAAATTTCCTCATTGCACTTAAGAGTTGGGGCATTGTCTTCTCGTATTGCAATAAAAAGTTGTGAAGAGTTCTCATATTTACAGTGTCGAAAGCAATTTGCTATGGCCTCTTCAACACCTTTTAGTTCAGGAGCCATAGTTGATGTGATTTTAAAAATTTTCAATGGACATTTTATAGTGATCAATTTCTAATCATGTTTAATGTACATGGAGAATAAATGTGCATTGAAACTTGTTTTTATAATTTTTTTTTGGTATCATGAACTAACTTTTTACTTATTCAAAAACAATGAACTTGGCAAATTCAAATAATTTGTGATTTTACATTGGACTTAAAAATTTAAAGATCATGCGTAAAACCTCTTTAAATTAATAAATTATTAATTTATCGATATAATAATATCTCATTAAATTAAAAAAATATTTTGATCCCAATATTATTAATCTATAAAGGTTTTACTGTATTTATTTAATGATATAAAAAAGTCTTAAAATATTTTCCGAGCCCATTTAAATAATATATAATTTTATTATTAACCTAAAACTATATAGATATTGAGAATTTCAACATATGTTTCACATTAGAAGACCAAACTGAAGAGTGTGTCTGAATTTGGAGTGGGAGTGTTTTAATTTTGGGCCTTAAGCCCACGTACAAATTTCCAAACTATAGTTCAACAAGTGTTAATAATAATATAGGAATGGATATAAGTCATTATGTTGCGCTGCTTAAGTCACGAATTTCAAGTTAATTTATTACCAACTTTGTTTAACATTGTCAAATTATGCGTAAGAATATATAAATCCAATTTCTTTTACAAATTTTGTACCTTCAGTTTTTACAAAATTTGCGTGTTTGGAAAGATAGACTCTACGGGTGTGTTTGAAAACATTTTTTTTAATGAAATTCATTCAAATATTTTATATGTAATATTTTTTATTTTTTTTTTTGTGTAAAATGATTTTAAATAAATTAAATTTATTGAAAATGAATGTTTCCAAAACGTAAGATAAGAGAATTCGTTTTAATTGGATACTTTATATTGAATCTTCATGTTTGAAACGATAAGAGAATTTAAATTTTTATATTGAATTTGGAGACGTTTTACCTAGCAAGCCTTAACTCTCACGCTAGGAGGTCGGTTATATGTATCTTATAACGCCATAAAACTCTAGCAAGCCTTAACTCTCACGCTAGGAGGTCGGTTATATGAATCTTATAACGCCATAAAACTCTATCAGAAGCCAAATGTTCATCCATATTTAGCAAACTCATATCATTGGTAATAATTTCTCTCCAAGTCATCTTAGGTCTACACTAGTACAATGTTGGCCTTCCCGGACGGTTATTTTAGGCTTTTTCGGACGGTTCTGAACCGTCCGAACAGCCCGCGATGCTATTGCCCAGGCCTTATTGCGGAAGGTTTTGAACCGTCCGGAATAAGGAGCAATGGGGACGGTTATATATAAAGAATCGTCCGCACTACCCTTACGTAACATCTAATTTTAATAATTTCACACAAATTTGGATTGAAAAGAGAGCCCAATACACACACACACACACATATATATATATATATATATATATATATATATATATATATATATATATATATTACAAACAGCTTTAAAATGTCTAAGATGTAGTAACATTTTCTTTAAAAAAAGGTGGTTCTAATCAATATATTCCACAACTACAACAATGCCAATACTAATACTGATGCTCAACAAATGAAGAAGAATAGAACACCGTAGACAAGAATGCATTTTCAAGTAGGCACAAACTAGAGTAAGTTTTGCAAAATTTAGGTTCCACTTTGCAACATTAAATTTGAAACGGGATAACATCATACCTCACACAATGATCATATCAAATAGTCAATAGAAAACACAAAGTAATAAATTCCACCAGTGACAGAGTTTTAAAATTTGAATGCTAACCTTGTTGCAGGATGAACCTGTTTGAACAGGGTATTATCAAGAACAACCATATTAGTAGTAACCTGAATGATAGCATTACAGCTCTTCAGTTGTAACTGGAATGATAACTTGAATAGATATCATTGACTTGTAAAAGACACCTGAAACCACCTCTGATACAATTACATTAATGAAATTAGTTACTGTTTCGAGACAATCCATCTTAAAGGTAATAATATAACATAGACAAAATGGTTAAAAAAATAAGTACACAAGTAAAAAAATTTCAGCTCCTACTAAAATAGTAAAAAATTCGCTCCTGTTAAGAGACAATCCATCTCATCTTCCTTGTCAAGACTAATACCAAGCTCTTCTTTGAAAAGATTGGAAAATTTGTGCATTCTGTGACAGAATCAACTCTGAGTAACAACCACAAAATGAAAATAAATATGGACATATAAGGCAAGAGATTTTAGAATTGATTATCGCATAAACATGCTAGATGAATTCCAACTACATCAATAACAGAACTCGTGATTTGAAAGCATATCTAATTTTTCCCAATATCTTTTGCAGATATACCAACTTATCTAGGAAAGCTTGATCATATTAAAATTACAAAGGAATCAAATATATCAATTGTTAACAAGATGACATTGACTAGAATTAGTTTCTCCTAAATCAATTATCTTGCATAAAGTATATCACAAGGATACAAATGTGTTCAAACTGACATTTTCGGAAACATTGGCAAAGTCAAGAAGTCAACATACCTCCAATATGAAGTTTCTTAGAGCTTATAAAATCAAGGTAAAATGAAGCCTTCTTTCAAAATTACGGTTTTTTACATCACAATTGGGAACTCCAAGAGTACCAGTTGAACAATCAACTGTCTCCTCCTCATGATTAACACAATCTCCTCTACTTCTTGAGAGATAAACCACCTTGATCAAAGATCCTAAAATCAAGAATTTCGTGTTTAATTACAGAAGAAATTACTTTAAATATATAACTAATCATAAGTTCCTTCACCAATTGAATTAAGAAAACACGGAATCAGATATATCCATTCATGAGTGATATTGAAAAGCTTGGTAATAAGGTTCCGTATTATATTCAAAGAAAAGCTTCTTCACATTCCACTACCAAACAAAACCAATATAAAAGAGAAAATGCATAGAGATAGAGAGTGTGCGTGATCCTTACTTGATTCAAGCAATTAATCAAAACCTGGGAGGTTCTCCCTTAAGTATTAGCAACCTCGAGCCGAGGTTCCAGAGGCTCAAATCAAGGTCCACAAAATTAGAGTCATTTGCAGCATAGACGAGAGCCGGGTCATCGAAATTTTGCAGAGCCACCGAAAAAACCCAAAATCAGTATCAACTCACCTTTTACATAAAACCCTAATATAAAAGAGAAAGAGGGATAAGAACTTCTTTCAGCAGTCAGAGGTGGAGGCGAAGCAAATGTTCAACCACGGCAGAGGAGGAGTAGAGTTGTTGCGGAGACGGCAGAGGCGGAGCAAAGCATCGCGAGACAAAAGTCGAGCAAAGGTAAGAAAGAGAAAGCTTAGGCGAAGCAAATGTACGCCGGAGGGAGATGGAGGCAGAGAAGAGGCGGCGACGAAGGTAAAGGAGAGGCAACTACGGAGGCCGGAGTGGAGGTGCGATGAGATGAAGGGCGGCGGTTTCGCAAATGTATGATATTTCTTTGTAATTTGAAGAAAGGAATGCCCGTATTTAATTGGTTTTAGGGTAATTTAGCAATCTTGACGGTTGTATTTAATTGACCGTCTCTCTTATATGAGCAATCAAGACGGTTACTTATAAGTAACAGTCCGGATTGCTACTAAGTATTAATGCGGACGGTTGTTTTATTAAAACCGTCAGCATTTCTCCCGATCAAATCCAAAAATGCCCAACAATGCCCCTCTGTGTTTTTTAAAATACTATTCTAGTCGGTTTTTTACATAACCGTCAGTATTAGCTCATCCCAAAAGGCCATTTTTGTACTAGTGCTACTTTTTGGGAATTTATATTGTGAGCCGGGTATTTTGCACTATCCCCCCATCCAACGGTTGAGTATCTATGAGGGAGTATTTAATTAAGATGAGAAAATATTTAATTATGTGTTAATAAATACTCAACCATTAGATGAGAGGAACGTACAAAATATACGGATCACAATATAAATTCCCCCTACTTTTCTCTCTACACTTACTCTCTATCCTTAAGTTCTAACATTTCCTAAATGTAGCATCCGTTGGTCTACATAGCACTTGACAATACCACCTTAGCTGTGGTTTGATGAAAATCCATCAGATTTGAACGATTGTACAACTCAAGGAAGCTAGTTGTTTGTTCCCTCATTCTTGAAATACAACTCTAACGCCGCCATGTTTGAGGAGTGTTTCTTGTTTCAAATTAGTATACGTGATGTCAATGGAGTTTTTATTGTCGATGGGTCAAACTACTCAGATCAATACTGAAAGTTGAAGCGCTACCTATTCGGAAAGCCTTATCATTCTATGAAAGAACTTCGTTATACTCATGTCATATTCGGAATGGATTGAAGTGATCTCTTTCAAGCTCTTACCTCAAATGATTTGGGTCTTTATTACTTTGATTTTATTGTTTTGGACTGCTGCAAACATATGGCTTTAGCTTTTGTTTCATGTTTGTTTAGCCTTACTAGGAGAGATGCCAATAATATGGTACATAGGTTGGCAAGAGCCGTGCATCTTGATGGTGTTGAGATAACTCAATTATCTTGTACACCAACTTGTATTGCTGTTCTTTCGAATTCATCAATATCATCCAGCTTATTTAAAAACAATATAACCATAATTTAACCCTAATTATATAAGTTTTCGACGACGTTGATATGTAAAAGAGGGGGTATTTTATAGTGGACTTTATTTTTTTTACTTAATTTATTTCAATTAATATTAAATTAAATTTCAATTTAGTAATCCAATAATAATAAATAAAAGGTAAAATAATTTTTAGAAATAACTATAATAAAGGGACGACTTAAAAGTCCAAATAATAATTTATTAGGTAGGACACTCTTATTATGCTAAATAGTTAGAAAGTTCAAAATTTGAATAATGGACTTGTGTTTACATATTTCAAATTGAAACAGTATTTGCATTAAAAAAACTGATATTATAAATTTATTGACTTACAACTTATTCTTTTGGACTTCAATTCAGTTTAATTCAGAGCCGTTCAATTAGGTCTGCTCATTTCAAGCTTTAATACTATTAATTAATATGTATAATTATAAAAATCTATAATAATTAATTATAATTTTAATAATAAAAATAGTATCCCTAATAAGAAATAGTAATAATAATAATGATGATGAATAAAAAAATAAATAAATATGATGTTTAAAATAATTCATTTATAAATATAATAATGCAATCACTGTATAACAAATATAATAATCATATTCATACATAATAATCATTAGTATTATTACTGTAATAATAATTATTATTATCATTATTAATTATATTTATAAGAATTATTACTTATATTATTTTAATTTTGTCTATTACTGTTATTAAAAGATTATTGATTTTGTTGTAACAAACTTAATTATTAGTAAAAAAAGTATTAAAAATTAATTTTATAATCCATAATCTATAATAATAAATTTAATTGTTAATTGTACTATTTTTTACTAGTAGTTATCTTATTTATTATTAATTATGATTAGTTATTAGTATAATTATTATTGTTATATTTATGATTAATAATATTACTAATTAATATATTTATATTAATTATAATAATTATTTATTAATGTGTATTATAATATTTATATAATATTATTTTAATTTTTAACTATTAATAATTTATAATTTATAATATTCATTTTATTAATTATTATTTTAGTAATATTTATAATTATTAATATGTATTACTAATAGTTCAGTTCATGCCATAAAGTTCAGATTCATTCAATTCAGTTCAGTTTATATCAGTTCAGTTAAGTTTGTCTCGTTGCAGTCTAAAAGAATAGGGCCTAATGGATAAATGGCTCCTCCAACTTGTAACCTACTGTCTCCCTGAACTTTAAAACGATCAGTGTAGCCCTCTTAACTTTCAAAAGGGTAAATTTTAAAAAAGTACCATGTGGTTTCACCTATTTACAAAAAGGGGTCATACCATTTCTTTTTTTTTTGAAAAATAAAGTTTGTAGTTTCAAAATATTGGCAAAAAGAGAATTCTCAATGTTAAATTATATCACGACAATGAGAAATATTATTCATCTTTATCCGAAATTTTATAGATTGGTTAATAAAAATGCAATACGTATCAATGATAATTTTTAAAATTTTTTTAATAGCGAAAATTTTTTAATTAAAATATGACGATAAACGTTAAAAAATTATTAAAATCGAAAAAATTTCTAAAACTTACTCAAATCGGGAAATATAATTTTTAAATAATAAGGTTAAATTATAAGAATGTTGAATTGATGAAAATATTTTCTGTAATATAATTGTTCTGAACAAAAAAATATTTTTTATCCTCTTTTTGCCAATTTTTGGAAACCACACATGCGTTTTATAAATAAGTAAAATCACAATGTATTTTTTTAAGTTTGTCCCTTTCAAAAAGTACATCAGTTTTGCCCTTAACGCCATGTGTCAACTTTTAGTTAATTTGACTAATCAAAGATGTCATTTTTTTAATTTTCTCTCTCGAATCATGAACTGACATGTGTCACTGAAGTGACAAACTATTATATTTTTGTCCAGTTGAGAGAGTTATGGCGACCTTTTTAAAATACAGGGGCATACAGTGGATGGAATAAAATAAATTGAAGGATCTACTGATGCATTACGCCTAAATTTCTTATTGAGTGTGACCTTAATATATTAAAATTTGAAATCACAAATCACATTCCTTATTAATTAAAGAAACTCGTTTATAACAAGTAAGGGTCGGTATAATTGATAAGCGACTTGGTATCACTTAAGTAAGATCTTGAGTTCGAGTCCTAGTGAATACAGAAAATCCTTATTGAGAGACTTACCCACCACAGCTAGATGCACAACTCGAGTTAGATCTGAATCTAGTCAGAATAAAATTCTGATGAACTAGATGGAAAACTTAAAAAAAACTCATTTATATAATTATTCAAAAAAAGTTAGTTTTATTTTATGACAGTTTAAACCTTAAGATTTGGGAATTCTTAAATTACGGTTAAAAGGGTAATAAAAATGTTTTATGAAGCTAAATATGTTCACCTTTATGAAATCTTTTTTATGAAGTTGAGCACAACAACTGCTTTTACGAAAACTAAAATTATCAGAATTTTGGGCTAGCTATCCTACCATTTGAGGCACCCGTAAATTGACAATCGGAGATTAATTTAGATGTGGATATGATTTGAAGGCGCCGCCCATATAGTTGGGATCCTTTCTGGACCACCTCATAATAAAAATAAAAAAAAAATATCATAATCTTAACTAAAAGAGTGGATCAATTTTGAATATTGAATTGAAAGATCAAAATTAATTTGATATTTTTCAGGTAATATTTCGATCTATTCTTACGTATTTTTTTCCTAAAAAATGAAATCAAACTGATATTTGAATTAACAATTTTTAAATTGTTGGAAAATAATGGTGTATTAAAATTACTTACTCTCTCTCAACAATGATTTAAATAGAAAAATTGTGTTGAACCCAATTACACCAAAGAGGCACATAATAAATGAGAGTTAGTTTAAGTATTAAGTCGTTTGAAATCACTTAAGTAAGGTTTTAGGTTCGAATCTTATGAATATTAGAAAATTCATATTCGAAGACTCATCCACTATTTTTAGGTGCACGGCCCGAGTCAGATCTGAATATATTAGAGGAAATGAAAAAATAAAATAAAATAAAGTGGGACATATAAATTATCAATGAAAGAGCAGGTAATGGACAAAATAATTATGTTTATAATAGAAAAAGGCCAATGTCCCCAAATCTTAAAACTACTAATGGCAAAAATTAGAAACTAATTAATTTTTATTTCATGAAATAATTTACTTAATTACGTGCAAGCAAAGGATTACATATATAAACGATATTTTACCATGTTTAAAATTTGAATCTTAGACAAATGTTAATTAGGTAGAGAGTTGCGATTATTCTTTTTTTGTGAGGAAAAATTCTATATATTTTCCCATTTAAAGATGAATATGGTAAGTCAAATTGAAACCAAATGGCCATTTTTGCTTACAGTTATTCCATATCCACCTAATTATTAGAATTAAATCTCATTCAGATGTGAAATTGGTGGCCTTTTAACAAAATTCTGAACATATGAAAGGCATGAACGTGATGTGTACAGAGCACACCCCTAAAAGATATATATATTTTTGTATTATTTCAATTTTACGTTAAATTTCTTTTAATAAAAGAGGTCATTATTTCTTATAGCCTAAGGTCCTTGAAATGTTAGAATCGGTATAAAAGGAAGAAACTTTTTTAATTTTGCATAGAAATTTCTCATATAAAACTCTAATTTCAAAAATGTCATCTAATAAATTAATCCTGCTATAATATATAGAAAATAATAATAATAATAATAATAATAATAATAATAATAATAATAATAACAATAAAGCTTAGAAAACATCAAGCCGTATTTAAATTTAGTTTGATTTGATAAAAAAAATCTAAGTAATTTTGTATATAAATACTTTGCATTGATTTAGAGTATTTTAAATCCAAAATTTGAGCCTAAATTAATCTATGTCAAACAGTTAACTATAGGTGGTCCTTACGTGTTTTTTAGAGATTAGTGGGAAGATTATTCTATCTCAACTTCACTATACAAGAAATTACTATATCCACATAACAGCTTAGTCAATGTATGAAGCTCTTATCATCACCATCTAAATATAATATTCAACTACATTGTCATAGTTCGGCAACCGTAATCATATCTAAAAATCAAGTTTTTCTTATTGAAATTTACTCAAAAATATAATCTATCTATTTCGACGTGTCATTCATATTTTGAACCAAATATCTAAATAATAATGACAATAATAGCTATAACGATCCCTTCTTTTTTTTCATTTTACATGTGATCTATTAATTAAAGACATTTCGTTGCAACGAGAGAGCTTCACTAGGTGATGACATAATGAGATATTCATTCATCAAGGAAGAATTTGTGTACACAGAGAAAAGACCGGATCCTTGATATGCTGGATAATCAATCGGACTTTCATGGTAGACATGTTCCATGGGTGTGCTAGGCCTGATTCAAACCAAGTCTAGTTGAACTCAAGCTCGATTCGATCTACACTTTAAAATTTTGAGCTCGGGTTGGGCTTAAGAAATCATTTTCTAGCTCACACTAATTCATTAATTAGGTGTAGCTCAATTAATACACTATTTAATATGATGGTGAGAAGCCCTAGATCCAATAACTAGCATATTTAAAAATTCTTATTTATAAAAAGAGTAAACATATATGTTTAAATATTACTTTTTTATTGAATAATTTCATAAATAGGAACATATATTTGTAAAAGTTCAATAGATAAAATATAACAATCCGATCCAATTATTGTATACAATATATTTATACAAAAGCTCATGGGTTTGGATATTTATACAAATTCATTATTCGTTGGATTGGGTTTGGATATTTATACAAAAGCTCAAACTATTTGAGCGGGCTCATCTACTTTATAGAATTGAAGTAAATGATATACTCATGAACTTAACATCACGTCTAGCCCAAAATTTTGAGATAGTACATTTATGAGATTTTTCATTTATATATACATCATTCACCTGTTTCATTAGTTTTATGTGTATTTCCAACTCATAATTGCCTCAACAACTCGAGTTTTGAAGTATATTGTATGTATTGTAGATATTAACAACCTTAATGGACGAGCAGCCTCCTAATAGGTGCGGTATAGATTATTTCCATAATCCAATTAACAAGATGTAAGGCTAAATATATACATAGTGAGCCCATAGAACAAAATTTTGTGCATGGACTGATTACTTTCAGAAGCCGGCATCAACTTTTATTTACACTTATTTGAACCAAAGATATATGTTTTGGATATATATGAAAACAAAAAGAGACAAGAATGGTGAACTATAAAATTATTAACTTTTTTCTTATTCCTTAATACATTAAAAAGTTTAGATTTTATGAGAGCACTTCAATGATAAAATGAAAAGAAAGAAAGCATATAATAAATAATGGAATAGAAACAAATTGAAAGTGTAAAATCAAGAAGACAATAATTGGAGCCAAAGCCACCACATATGCCTACTCTTGGCCCCCACAACACAACATCCAAATGGATAACAACAACGTACTTCCAAGGAAACAGGAAACTTGCTGTTTATTTGATTCTTTATATATATATATATATATATATATATATATATATATATATATATATATATATATATATATATATATATCCGGATTTAAATCCTCTTAAGTTGAAATTCTAACTGCAGAGAATATTTGATACATCACAGTTATTTGTTAATAAATGACTGTAATTTTTTTAAATAAAAAATAATTAATTAATTTTTAAAAAAATTATGACCAATCATTTTAAAATAAATGTCAATAATTTTAAAATATTCTTTACAGTTAGAATTCTAACCGAAGAGAATCAAATCCATATATATCATGCAGGACAAATCCGCTACTGAAATTGTGTTTTTTAATCATTGATGCAGTGGGTAATATATAATAACAATAGTAACTACCTCACCTAAAATCAAACTTACTAACCAACAAAATATAAATATCCATGTTCAGATTTAACCCGTTCTCCTAAACTTTTGATGATTTCAGTTAATTTTATATAGTTATAAATTTATAATAAAAAAATTTTAGTTCAGTTTAATTTAAATAAGTTCAAGAAAATAGTGTTTAGAGCTTAAACCTAGTGAAATTGGAGTGAGCTATACTTGGTAAGAATTGTAAGAACATCTTGTTAGTGATTGTGGAGAGGTAAAGACTAGTTAGTTAATTTTGTCAATATTATTATATTAGGGACTAAATAATGTATTTTTTAAATAGAAGGACTGACTAGTGTTATATGTATGGACTAATTACTCAGGAGTAATAAACTATTCACCAAAAGAATATTAGATATGACCAAAGCTCCAAATGACTCGCAAACTAAATTTATTCATATGTTTTAGAAAATTACTTAGATCATTTGTGCAATACATTTTTTGCAAGAGATTTTGATTTATCTTTTATTATAGAAAAGAATACAACTATTTGGAAAACCGACATTCTTTTAATTTGAATGAAGATGATAAATTATTTTAGTTAATAACTTATTATATCTATCAATTTGTACCCAAATAAATTAGCTGTTCTAAATTAAGATATTATCCTGGGAAAAAAAGTTATAACAGTACCATTCCTTGTTAGTTTAAATTAGGAGTGTCATAAGTTTCATTCAATTAAACTGTTTGAATTAAAATTGAATTCAATTCAGCCTAGAAGTATAGGGTTTATAATAATAATAATAATAATAATAATAATAATAAACATAGTTATTGTGGGTGACTCCCTTAAAATATATTTATGTTCTTTTAGACTTATAATTATAAAAATAAATTTAATTTAAATTTAAAGAAGAGCTCGATATATCTAAGTTGTTCACTTTTGAATATCTAAATGTATAGTTAAAGTAATAGTACAAAATTTACTGCAAAATGTTACTGGTGCGTCATTTTCCTAGTTTTTCTTGATGTATAAATAAAGGGGAAAATTACCAATAAATTAAGTTATCATTTTAATATAGAAGTAAAAATGGTTAGTTCTAAAACTTTATTGGATGTTGATTTGCTTCATTTGACACGCTAAGTGCTTCTTCTTTTAGTCAAATTATCCTTAATCATTAATTACTTTTGGTTGGTGGCCTAAACCAACCATTTCTTATTTATATATAACAATAATGTTCTACAACAAAAATTATGTTTTATACTTTAAAATATATTTCAGAATGTAGTTAGTTAGTTAGTTCTTGATACTATTCTCTAGCGTTGTATGATTTTATATCAACTTAAGTTTGATCACTAGAACATATTGAATTCCCTCAAGCCCATGCTTTTGAATTAAGGACTATATTAAACAAAACTTAGACTTGGTTGTTATATTGTGAGCATTCAATTTTCAACCTTGAATACTTGTAAATATTATCAAAAAAAAATTTTAACCTCGAATATTCGATAGATAGACTAGGAAGAAGCTCAATAAAAATTAGGTTTTTTTATGGTTACTTTGAATTAATTACTATTTTACTTTATTATCATTGAATCAAATTTATATGACTAATTTAATGAGCCAAAGATGCAAAATAATTATAGACATGTATATATAAAAATTTCTTGAAATCATAATTAAAAATATCCAACAATTAAATATTTAATATGTGTGTTTTTTTATAGAACTGAAATAGTTAAATATTTAAAGGAGTAAATAATTAATTTTTGATCATCGCAATCTTCATTATGAATGTAGTAATGGTTTAAAATTCAGTGGACTTTAATACAAATATTTTGATTGTATCGAGTTAAGTGGGTCTTTTAGTCAATTTAAACTTCATTTAACAAGAAAGCACTCAATTATTTATTTAATTTGAAGTGTTTAATACTGTTAATAAACATGTATTAGTTTGAATACATTTTTAAGACAATTGAAAACTATTAGCCATTTTTAAAACATTTTTAGTCAACCGATAGAGAATTAGTAGTTTGAGGAATAAACGAACAATATCCCAATTTATTTACTAAGGAATTGGTATTTAATATTTTTTCTATTAATATGTAAAATTATATATGATGTCATATATTTTTGCCAAAGATCAATTTTTTAGAATTGATCCACTTATCACATATTCTTATAAATTGGTGTTAATAAAGCAAGAAATAGGACCGGTACAAGTGATAAGCGGCTTGATATTGCTTAAGTAAGGTATCGAATTCGATATCTAGTGAATGCGAAAAATTATTATTAAGAGACTCACCCACCACAGCTAGATGCGCGACTCGAGTCGAATTTAAATATAATCGGGGTAAGACTCCGATGAACCAGATATAAAAAAAAAGGCAAGAAATGAATAGATACAATACATGATTAAGGCTTTATTTACAAATGGAAAACCAAAATGCCCACAAAAAAAAGTTGCATAATTAGATACAAATCCTTCATTTGAATTCCTATTATTGGATGCATAGAATCTATACACAGCCCCAAATCCATAATCACATACTTAAATATCACAACAATAAGACCTTAGAACACATATAATTTGGGCAATAAATAATATTATCAATAAGAAGTTGAATAACTCCACAAACAATCAAGATCCACATCTCCATCGTCAAATGATCTTTGAGCCAATTCTGGATTAATCACCCCTGAATTACACATACCTGGACTTTGACCACTATTCTCCTGTGAAATTTCCAGTTTTGACTTCAATCCTTGGTTATCCAAAACAGAATCTGGGTAAATTTGGGAAGAAAAAACAGAGGATTTTGAAAACAGAGCAGAGGATTGGAACATATTGTTATTTGAAGAATAAACCAAGAAAGAATCAATCAATTGATCTTGTTCTTTATGATTCTCCACCTGTGTGGAGAAGCAGGCCACGTGGCCGTTGTCTAGACCCGAATCGGAATCCATTAATGGAGGCAATAAGGAAGATGAAGACGATATTAATTCGTTTCCTTTTGTGTTTAATCTCGCCAAACCGGAAATATGAGTCTTTTTTCCACCTGAATTCTTTTGAAATACTCTACAAATAACCCATTCATTCTGCAACATTAGTAAACACCACAAAAGGGTTAATTTTTAATCACAATCATCAAAAAACAAAGGAAAAAGCGTAAAAAAATTGGACCTTTGATGTTGTAGGTAGGTTATAGGAAGGGTATTTGCCTTCTAATCTATATTCATGCATAACCCAATTGGATTTCGATCCTCTAGGAGCTCTTCCTCTGTAAAAAACCAAAGTCTTTTTCATTCCAACTAGCGTTTTCGCCTTGTAAACCTCTTTATCTTTCCCTGTTGCCTTCCAGTATCCTGCATCAGTGGCTCTGTTGGTTCTTAATCCCGTTGGGTACTTTCTATCTCTAACACAGAAAAAGTACCATTCTTTTTCACCCATTTTAGCTCTCCCTTGAGGAAATACAGGTAGAAACCATCAATCTTAAACTCAGAAAACAGAGCGAAAAACAGAGGAAATGGTGTAAAAAAACTTACAAGGCAAATCCCAAGGCTCACACTTGTTCAAATCAACTTCACCAATAGCTGTAGCACAAAAACAACTATCAACTACCTTTTGAGAAAGGTAGTGAGTTATAAGTTCTTCATCGGTTGGATGAAATCGAAATCCGGGTGGCAGTTGTAGCTTCTCGTCACAGTTATTTTCCATGGTTCTAACCGAAATATTACTTAAATTGAAGGGTTGGATTAGAATTTGAAATTATAAAGTGTTGAGAGAAAAAGGAGAAGGTATGAAGCAAAGAAGGGTATAAATAGTGAGTTGGATTGGAAGAGAAGAGAAGAGAAGAAGAAGCGTGGTTGTTAAGGCAGCTGAGTTGGGTTGGGTGTGGTTTTGAGCTTCTATCTTTTTAACTTTGCTGTAAAAGTTGTTTTGTTTAATTTGTCATCTTGAATTTGACCACGAACTTAACACTTTCTATTTCTTAGCAACCCTTTTTTTTGTTTGTTTTATTCTGTCTTTTATGTTTCTTGCTTTTTAACAATAGTTATCCATTTTAGGGGTCCAAAGCTTTTGTTAAGACCAGGGCTGCAGGTACCCTACAACTACACTTGAAGAGGGACTAACTCTTAATGAACAAATGCATATTACAATAACTTATCTTAATTCCAACTTATATTTAAGTCAAAATTTCTGAAAATAACAAATAAGTGATAAACTTGATTGAAGATCATTCATAAATTATTTATAAAATAAAGAGAAAAAACAAAGTGTTTAGGCCAAATACATCTTTAACCCCCCTAAATTTGGCACAAAACGTCTACTGCCCCCCTGAACTTTCAAAAGTTTTTCTCAACCCCCTTAACTTGGCATAAGAGTATCAGTCTGCCCATGAATGCCACGTGTCATCTTCTGATTGGTTTGACCTTTCAAAGATGTTTTTTCCTCTTTCCAATCAAAAGCTGACAAGTGGCATTCAGGGGCAAATGATACACTTTTGTCAAGTTCAGAGGAGTGAGAGAAACTTTTGAAAGTTTAGGGAGGTAGTAGACTTTTTGTGTCAAGTTTAGGGGAGTAAAGATGCATTTAGCCAAGTTCTTATTATATAAAGTTGTAATGTAAGAATGACCTAGTAGCCTGGTTGGTAATATGTGATCATGACATGTTTGGTTCCTCTTACATGCATTTTTAGAAGACTTGATTCCGCTTGGGTGAAAATGGAGTCGTTTTATCTAGGACGGATTTAGTTTAAAAAACGCTTAAGAGTCGAATGTGTGTTGTTTGGCTCTATGAACGCTTACTTAAGCAAACTAACCAATTGATTATGATTGTTAGCCCAAATGTTATTATAAATTTTCAAAAGTCAAAGGGGCGATCAGGGTATGGTCCCCCTTTCTAGTGTGGGTTCACCCTAACCAAAACAATAATTTCTTGACTTGGGAAAACAATCAAAATCGTACGTAGTAAATATGGTATGCATGGTAAAAGATGTAATGTATTTTAGTTCTTATAGATAGGCATATTGTTTAAAATTGAAAAGTCCCGAATGACTAAATTGGTGATTTCAAAGTTGGGGGTATAAACTAACTTTTAAAAATAGTTTAAGCCTTTAAGTCAATTTGGAAATCACTGATATATGAAATTATGAAGAAATTATGGTGAAGGTTTAGTTTAGTGGTTGAGCCTTGAAGTCGTGATTTTAGAGGTCGCAGGTTCGAGTCCACATTCGGACTGGATGGGATAAAATTTTCCTTTGTTATTATTGTAAGCTCAAATGAGATAATTTTTTTTTTAAATGAGATCACGAAGAAAATTAATATTGCATATTAACAATATTACCAAATTAAAGCAACATGTAAGGAAAGTTTAAGTAGTTTATGCAACATTAATGTAAACATACACTATTTATTTTATTCCTAATACCGTAAAATACAAATCTAAATTCTTGTGGTAAATGCATCTCTTTTTTATATCTTATTTGGGTCACAAATTGTTGTTTTTGTTTGCTATTGGCATTAGTTGTTTGTTTTTGCAGTAAACTGCTGGTATTAGACGCCAAAATGTAGTTCTTGAAAAAATTCTCCAACACCCACCAACTAAAATTCACACATTTCTTTTTTTTTTTTTTTAATTCTTTAGCTACCTCATGATATTTTTTTACTTTATATACTAACTAACGTTTGAGATAGTTAAACAGAAATTTCAACTTTAGGATAAAGTATTATTGTGATTTAAAATATTATCTCTTAGTATAATTCAAAATTTAAATTCTAATGATATCTATTATATATGCGGACTTACTATAAAATAACTAAATATCAAAAGGATTTTGAATTGTGATTATATGATTTTTAATACTATATGATTGGGATTTTGTATAATTTCATTCAATCATGTTAGCTATCCATCCGTGTATCTCAGAGAGTAGAAATAAGGCTTTAAAATCCAACGTCACATCCATCAAAATCATTCCAAATTACTGTTTCATTTCATGTAGCTACTTCAAACTTAATTTATGTCATTGTTTTTTAATCCGGCATCCATTAACACTATTCTCTTTTTTATATTTTGACTTCAATTTTTTAATTTATCTATTGAACAAATAGCTTTTCAACATGTATTTTTATTATCCATTTTTTATCTTCGGAAATTTCCATATTTACAAATAATTTTTGAGTTTTTATTGGATTGCATAAATGCATCAAAATGTATTATAAGTGTAGCAGAAAAGTATTAAAAGCATAATTTTAATCTGAACAGTTTTGACAAGGTTTAGTTTTTTAAAACTAGACAAAGGTATCTGAAAATGAATTCTCAAAGGTAACACAAACGTATTAGAAACGGATCAAAATCTTACTTTCTTATGCCTTTTAGGTACACTACTTTTACATTTCTAACACTTCATATAACTTTAAATACATTTTGATTTATGTAATCCAAAAGTTTCATAAAATATTGCATATGAATAGTGTTTGGAATATATAAAAAATAAACAATAAATTTTGTTGAACCGAAATGACAATAAAAAGTGCATAATTGAGAGATAAATAGAAAATAACTTGAAATTAAGAAAATGAAGTAAATAAGGATTTTAAAATGGAAAGAAAGACTTTAGCCTTATAGCATTAGTGGAAATTTTTATGATTGTGGTTCTTTGATAGTGTGAGATAAAACTTAACAAGATATAGGTTACATATCTATTATTTTCTTTTATTGTTCTTTTATATTTTCCTCTTGTTATTAATATGTGTGAAATCAAAGTTTTTAATCCAAGCAAATTGTCAAAGATATTGTTTTAGAAATTCAATGTTAAATTTGGTGTATTTTTAAAATTTCCGCGGTTAGTGTATTTATATTAAACTGAAAACTTTCAAGTAAATTTGAAAATTTTCAGTAATAATTTGGTTGTGCTTGACTTAAGCGTAATAAATTATTGGGCCACATAGAATAAATAGTTGAAACAGTAAATGGAATTTTATATGAAATCACGACTTGAACGTTTGTTAAATTAAGACTTATCAATGAGATTATGTTCCATAAATTATTAGATTTTTATAGTGCCTAATAATATTGAAAAGGAAAATAAACAAAACTTAATAATTTGAGCTGGATTTGAATTTTTTAAAGTTTAAATTCTCTAAAGTTGTACATTTCAGTCAATCTCATTCATCCATTAAGTTTTAATGATCCAGATTTTATTACACTATAGACCCCATAAATCACTAAAATTAAATCTGAACTATCAAAATTTAATAAATAACTGAAATTAATTAAAACATATAACTTTAGAGAGTTTAAACTTTAAAAAATTTAAATCCATTTTCTGCTATACCTAGCCTGACATTATTCAAGTGCATAAACTGGACATAAAAAATTAAGATAGAGATTAATCAATTAATTAGGAGCAAACCCTTGGTCTTTCTAAAGTTCGGTCATGAGTTGTCCGGCCAATTGGACATATCATATCATATGTGCCTCTATGATATCTATAGACAATGGAATCAAACATATCGAAATTATAGAAATGTAACACGTATATTGATGTGATCTAAAGTTTATTAATTTTGATTTCCACACCAAAAAAACTCGCTCCTCTATAAAATTTAAGACATACACATGCACTGTTAGGAAATTAGGATCTACAGTAGAACGAAATATTTATATAGATCTGCTCCTCTAGTTCTCCATGCAAGAAAGTAGTCTTCACATCAAGTTGCTCTAACTCCAAATCATGTATAGCAATTAAGGCAAGCAAAACACGAATAGAGCTATGTTTAACAATAGGAGAAAACACATCGTTGAAATCAACTCCTTATACCTGACTATAGCCCTTAGCGACCAATCGTGCTTTGTATCTAGCATCTTCAACTCCGGGAATGCCATCTTTCTTTTTGAAGACCTATTTGCAACCAACAATCTTCTTATCCTTAGGCGGTTTCACCAACTCTCACGTGCGGTTCTTGTGTAGAGATTCTATCTCTTCTTGCATAGCGATAAGCCATTTCACTGAATAGTCACGAGAAATGGCCCCTGAATATGTGTAAGGTTCACCAACTCTTTCTGTCTCTTATGCAGCTACAAAGGCGTAAGTAACATAATCTGCAAACTTTACATGCATTCTCCTTTCTCTATCAGGCCTGCTTTCAATAATAGGATGCTCCACCTGTTCGACGGTAGTAGATTCTTCTACTTCTATAGGCTTAGATAACTGTTCTGAAATTTGCTCCTCTGTGGCGTCGGACAGAGCAAATGATTCCTCCACCTCATATGGAACCTCCACCTGCTTATCAGAATTCTGTATATTGGTGTCAACTGCAACTGAGGACTCTTTTCTTGGATGCAGCATAGCAGATTCATCAAATACATCATTTCTGCTAATAACAGACTTTAGTGACTTCGGATCTAGAAGCCAAACTTTATATCCCTTTACACCAATGGGGTAGCCAAGAAAAATGCCCTTTTTAGCTCTAGGCTCCAATTTTCCATCATTGACATGGATATAAACAGGACTCCTAAAAATTCTCAGATCAGAATCATTTGCAGGTTTGCTAGACCATAACTCTTTAGGAATTTTACAGTTGATAGAAGCACAAGGAGAGCGATTCACCAAATGAGCAGCTGTTGCAGCTGCTTCAGCCCAGAAAGCTTGAGACAAACCAGAATTTGACAACATGCATCGAACCTTCTCCAAAAGAGTTCTGTTCATCCGCTCAGCCACACCGTTCTATTGTGGTGTTCCTGGAATTGTGAGATGTCACGAGATGCCCATATCTTTACAGAATGTGTCAAATTCTGCATTACAAAACTCCAAACCATTATCTGTTTGGAGACGTTTGATCTTCCTACCAGTTTGATTTTCCACCAAGGCTTTCCACTGCTTGAAAGGGACAAAGACATCATTTTTGTGTTTCAAAAAATAAGTCCAGACCTTCCTTGAGTAGTCATCAATAAAGGTGAGCATGTAACGAGCGCCACCTTTCGAAGGAACACAAGCAGGGCCCCAAAGGTCAAAATGGATATAATCCAAAGTACCTTTTGTTCTGTGAACACTGCCACTGAAGCTGACTCTTTTGTGTTTGCCGAAAATGTAGTGCTCACAAAACTCTAACTTGGAAGTGCTTTGGCCACAAAGTAGTCCCCTTTTACTTAGCATGGCCAAACCTTTTTCACTCATGTGGCCAAGCCTTATATGCCACAATTTTGTAACGTTGGAATCTGAAATGGAAGACGAAACTACAGCAACAGCTGTGGCAGTTGATCCTTGCAACATGTATAATCTCCTAACTTTTCAGGCTTTCATCACGATGAGGGCACCTTTCAAAACCTTCAAAACTCCATCTCCACCAGAAAATCTGTAATTGTTGTCATCTAGAGAAGATAACGAAATGAGGTTCTTCTTCATGTCTGGAACATGCCGCACATCGGTTAGAGTTCTGACAATACCATCATGCATCTTAATTTTGACAGTACCGATTCCAACAACTTTACAAGGATGATCATTTTCCATTAACACAATTCCTTCATCTAGTGGTTCATAAGAGGAGAACCAATCTCTACGAAAATAAATATGGAATGAGCAAACAGAATCTAAGATCCATCCTTGTCCAGATCTAGCACCATCGTCGGACACAGCATATACTTCAGCATCTACTTGATCTTCTGTAACATTGGCTTCGTCGGAACTGTCATCTTTGTGACTCTTGTCTTTATTCTTCCGTTGGAGCTTGAAACATTCAGCTTTAATGTGCCCTTTCTTCTTATAGTAATTGCAAATCAAATTACTGTAACGAGATCTTGATTTAGATTTGGATCGGTTGTTGCTACTGCTGCTGGGATCTCTTGTACTAGATCTCCCTCGAACGACCAGACCTTCTCTAGGACTATTTCTATCACCAGAAAGCTCTTTATCAATAAGATCTTTAGAGAACAAACATTCTTTAACCTCCTCCACGGTTAAAGTGATTTTACTATAGATAAGGGTCTCGTAGAAATTTTTAAACGACGAAGGAAGAGACCGCAACAACATAAGAGCTTTATCTTCTTCTTCGTATTTGATATCCAAATTTTCTAGATCCAAAAGAATGGAACTGAAATCATCAAGGTGCGCCTTAAGGGATGTGCCTTCTGCCATGTGGAGCATATGGAGACGATGCTTCACCACAAGCTTATTGGTGAGGTTTTTGGATATGTAGAGAGATTGTAATTTCTCCCATAAATTTTTGGCAGTCTTCTCATGGACGACTTCTCGCAGAACCTCATTTGATAAACATAACTGAATGACAGCAAGAGCTTTATCCTCCAGATCTTGTTTCTTCTCCTTTGTCACCGTTTCAGGTAACTCTTCCATCATCGCCTTGTACAATCCGTTTTGCGTCAAAATCGCTTTCATCTTAACTTGCTATAAGGCAAAGCTCATATTGCGATCAAATTTCTCAATATCGAATTTTATTGTCGCTATAGTAAATTTTTAAAATTCTAAAATAAATATTAATTAGCTCCGATACCAATTTGTTAGGGAATTAGAACCAGCAGTGGAACGAAATATTTATTTTGGGTGAATATGACAACAACAAAATAGGAGAAATAATTGGCGAAAGGAGAAAAAACTAAATAATCCACTTATAATACGAAAAGTAGTACAAAAGAAATGGAGAAATAAAACACTCAAACCCTTAACCTAAATACACCCTAACCTCACAAAATATATATACAATACATATATATATATATATATATATATATAGATATATATTATAAACTCTCAAATGGGATTTGCTGGATTGATTTTACAAAATGAAATTGGAATGCTATATATAAGCATGTAGAATAATGGAAAATGAAAGACAAAAAGAAATGTAAATAAAGGAGTGCAAAAGTAGGCCAAATGCATGTTGAGTTTGCCAACCAGACAAGCTGATTAATGAGCATTAAAATAATGTTTTTCAACGTCTAAAATTACATATAAAAATGTAGTATATAATTGACAACTTTAAATCACATTCACATTCACATGCATCATGCTGATATTTATAATGTAATAGATTGTTATAATTGGTTTTTTTTTCCATTTGGTTCATCGGAACTTTACTCCAACTACATCCAGATCTAACCCGGGCCTCGTACCTGACTGTGGTGGGTGAGTCTCCCAATAAAAATTTTTTGCATTCACTAGGACTCGAACTCGAGACATTGCTTAAGTATTATCAAGCCGCTTATCACTTGGACCAACCCTTAATAGTTGATTGTTATATTTAGTTAATTACAAAGATTATACTACCAGTTAAGGTTAGTTTGAATGAGCATAGTCTCTGATTGCTTAACTTAAATAAGAAAGTGATCGCCTAAAAATGTTTGATAACTATCAGAAGAATAATCAAGATTCAAGACCCACTGTCCACATACTAAAAAGATAATTAACTGGATGGGAATAGTTTAGGAATTAGAATTTAATTTGGTTGCAGTCTTCATCATCAAAGGAAAAAAAGGTATATATATATATATGTGGGCATGCATTAGTTGTACCTTAAATGAACCAAACAAATTGACAATTTAGTTCATTACAAGTCCCACATTTACTGTGCTTAAGTGGTGCGAGAACTGGGGCCACTTCTTTCTGTGTTCAAATAATAACCACAACTATGGTTAGGCTGCTGGACTTACAAGTGCTACTGTGTCTTATTGATCATAATTCATCATGTCATATAAATTTAAAATAATTTGTTTTGATATCATATTCTATAATTATAATAGAACAGGTGGGCGACTATAATACTAATATAGAGTGGCCCTGCTTTTTACTATTTGAAGAAGAAGAAGAAGATAAAATTTATTGTAGTTTTACCAAATTAATACAGCTATCATGGAGTTGAACATTGACCATACATTTATTGCCTTCATTTATTTTATAGTATAGAGTGGACTTACCTATCTTATCTTTAATTAGTCCTTGGGGAATTTTTAAAAAAATATATTTTCGTCTAGAAAACTACTACTCCAAGTAATTTGTTTAAATTAAAAGACCTTTAAATTTCTATAAAATCCATATATTTCAAAAAAAAACCTTAAAATTTCAACAACAAAAAAATTAGCTATAGGGATATTTCCAAAGCAAAGGGAAACTCTTACCACCAAGATTTGTATGCTAATCATTTGTAGAGACTCCTATAATAATGAAGAGATTCATATACAAAATGAAATTGGGATGCTAGCTAGAGGAGTTGTTTCGTTACTAGTGAGCTCACATTTTCGTTATAATTTATTCTGATTGAATACAGTTAAGAATTTGGACAGTGGGTGAATTAAGCATATGTAGTGTAGAGCTTCAAATAGATTTTTGAATAGAATTAAATGACTTAATGGACTATATCTACATGTGTGAATAATGAGCTAAATTGATAAATAGTCGAATGTGAGCTAGATGTCACGCACCAAAGTTTATCCACTATTATTGCATGACGGCGCTATCAGAAGAGGGCATGCACTTAAGAAGAATTCTGTCGTTGGTAAACTGAGGGGTGGTGGCATCAGCGCTAGGGGTGTTCTGCCTGTATGTGCATATGTCTGTCCGAGTTCAGGCATGCCGACCCAATTAGGTTTGGGGAGCTTGTCGCTAGTCTTGGACTTAACTATGAAGGGGGCTTATGCGTCCATACATGGCACAACTGGTCGATAGCTGTTGCCGCTATCCTGATGAGCCCTCGGCAGGGCGAAACCAGTACATGCCTGTGAAGATTAAGGCTGGCCTCAAAATCATGCAAAAGGACCTCGGAGCACCGTACGGGTGAAATACTGCGCCAGACTCTCGGCCCGTGAGAACTGCCTAGCTTATTTAATTCTTACTAATTATTTTGATGATGATAGGCCTATATGTCAAAATTACCAGAAACAATATATCCTCCTCATTTTATATGCAATAATTAGTTTTACTTTCCAGTCTCAATATCTTAAAAAGCATTGAGTAAAATATAAAAAAATATTAATTAAAAGAATAAAAGTATTAAAACATCCCTAATACTAGTTATTATTTGGAAAGATGATTGGTCTTTGTTATCTTTTGTCATTTGTAATATTAGATTAAATAAGGGCAAAATCGAAAAGAAGCTCAAATAATTACATTAAAATTTAAAAGTAACACTTATTTAAAAAAATTTGTTTAGCTCTAATGCAATAGTTAAAAAAACATAGGGAGTATTAAATATGTCTATAATTCTACCTCACTTTTTTTATGAAGTGTCAATCTTCTATGCGAAATTTTTGTACATGAGTGTCACTTTTTTACGTTACAATGCATTTTTATTAATCTTTTTCTTCTTTCGCTCTTGTTTACTCCGTTATTGTTAAAAGTAAAAAAATAAGGAGTTAGTTTTAAAGGTTTAATGATATTTTTATTATCGTATTTAATGTAGCATTAGTATATAAGAAAGTGTTAAAAGTGACACTAATTTAAAACAGAGGGAGTAAATATTTATAGTAATCAAAATAAATACTCCCTCGATATTAGTATTTGTCTTTCTATAAGTTTCATGCTTGTTAATATATTAATTAATTAATTAAGGATATGAAACAATAATTTATCCTTGTGGTTTAACTAATGCTTTAATTTTTTAACCAAATGTAATTAATAGTATAGAGGAATTGGAAGAATAATGAAAAAAGTATATAAAAAAGTGTAAACGACAAATATTTTGACAAACTAATTTAAGGCTAGAATGCTTGTTTTAAAAAGATGGAGGGAATAGTAAAAATAAGTTTAAGGTCAAATTCAAAAATGCTGACTATTTAGGTGTTAAATTGACTACAAAAAAAAGTGTAAGATCACCGTGCAAATACTATTTTATAAAAGGCTAAAACAAAAATTTACCAATTTAGCTTTGTATTAATAGATGGTTGCCCTTCAAAGGAACAATAAAATGTTTCATGAAATAATCTTCCCTTTGAAATGTCAATCAGATCTTTTGTAATCATTCGATCCTAACGCACCGACAATTCATTCAAACTAAGTACGCTGTTTATGTTTGTTTTCCGATGAATTAACATAAATGACCTTTTGATTCTTTAAAATTTTAAAATTCTTTTATTAACTCCGAATTTAAAATTATTTATTATATGAAATCCATTATATCAAATTTTCTAGACACGTTCCTGCATGGATCACAAAATAGAATCATGATGAACTCCTACTACTATCATTATTATTGTTCCCCAACAAAGTCTCCAATAGTAGTGTATTCTCAAGTGATGCCTCCTTGAAAGCCAGCGATAAATCTTTGTCCACATTTGCCATTAGAATAAAAAACAATTAAAAGAAAAATAGAGAAGGCTAGAAGATTTGAAGCCACGTCTAATATAATGTTCATATTATTATGTATTTTACGACTAATTGATAATTATTATTTCTATCCAAAACCAACAAACGTGTAGATCCACGAAACGCTATTTAATTTATACCATTACCTATTTTGGTCTTTAATTTTCATTACACAAATTGTGCATTTAACTAGTTTCAGGAATGTATAACCTCTTTAAGCAAGAAGACTGAAGTACCAAAGACATGTTTTTAACTTGTAATAGGATATTCTAGACCCCTTTCTTAATCATCTCTTGTTCAAATATATCTATCATCTTTAGCGGTCCTATAATGATAATTACCTAACTATTACTAATTAATCAATTTGTTGATCCAATATGATTTCTACTTTTTGGAAAAAATTAGTTTTCACATTCAATTATATATTTTTGTTCTTTTTTCTCTTTTCAATTTCTATCTCCTATTGCTCACTAATGTATCACGTATGAAAAATTGAATTAGATAAAGAAAATACCAAAATGAGGATATCAATTTTTATTCTCTATGAAAAATATATTTCCTTTACTAATGTTATTTATTAAAATAATTCACATTGATTCAATCAATTCGTGTTCTTCTATCAAATTATAAAACATCCCATCTGAGAAAAACCAAGCAAATTATGCAATTGAAATTGTTTAAATCGACTATTTTTCTCAAAAAGGGTATTTTAGAAAATAAAAACTTCATCCAAAATACATCATTCCATTCTCTATTACAACCAATGTTATCAATATCGTACCGGGCCACATACCGGTGAAGCTAGTGATACGTGATATAACCGGTATTATCGGTATTATTAGTGGTTTTACTAGTTTTTTATTTTTTTAAAGAATATATATTATTTATGGTTTTTAGTAACTATTGCAAAGCTTTTTAGATCTTTTGCAATGCTTCTATGTGTCGCCATTGAAGTTTTAGAAAGAAATATATATTATTTAGGATTTTTAGTGGCTATTGCAACGCCTTTCTGCATATTTAGCAATTTTTTTGTCTTTAACAACGCTTTTCAGTCCTTAGCAACGCTTTTCTATATTTTTAGCATAGCAACACGTTTCTATATCTTTAGCAACATTTTTATTTTGCCAAAAATGTTTTGAGAAAATCGGTTTACCGGTTTTTTACCTATTCAACCCAATTTTCTCTGATTATCTATTAAAATCAGTTTCTACACATATCGTATTGTAGCCATGATCAATTTATAATAAAATTGATCGAATCAACGGGTACGGTACGGTATTATAACACTGATACAACTCACGAGATGGCAAACATACAAAACTACAAAACCATAGTAAAAGATAAAGAAAAGGGATTAATAAGAAGTGATTGGTTGATTAAAATGGTGAAATGACCATTTTACTTTCATGATTGGCAATTGCTGACGTCATTTATTTCCTTTTCAGGAAACAAATAAATTATGCAAATTTCTCACGCGTGGCAGAGGCTACCTATTTTCAGGAATTTCAATCATATTGGCAACTTATTGATCTGACGGATAAAATTTACTGAGAGGGTCAAGATAACATCTGCAACGTTAGATGGAGTACCAAAGAATCCCAGTTGGAGCTCGTTGATTGGCTCAAGCTAAAAGGCATACCAAACTAAGATTTTTTTTATTTAAATGTGTTGACAAAATTAGCCCGAGTGCTGACTGGCCATCTTGTGGGCCACTGCTACCAACGGTGCGACATGAGGCCACGATGGGGACAATCTCGTTCCAAATATTTATGGTAAATTACAGGGCTGCACCGAATTTTTTAGTTCTTTTATAATTAAAGATTAATAATTATTTATTTATTTTTATTTATTTATTTAATTTAATTATTAATATTAATAAAATATTTATTATATTATTAACATAACTAATTTATTTCTTATATTTTTATATAAATATTTTCTTTCTTCTCAACTAATAATTTATAATTTTCATTCATACACAATCTCTCTCATTATTAATACAATGGCGAATTAGAAAAAAAGTAATAAAAAATGCATTGATAATATAAATTGACAACTAAAAAGAGCTAAAAAGATAATAAAAAGTAGATGGAGGGAGTAATAGAAAGGTATTTAATTAGAAAGAGAAAATATTTAATTAAGTCTCTATTAAATATCAGTCTTTAAATTATTTGGTTCTAAAAAAATTATCCACTATATAAAAGCCCAAGATTTGTGGAGTATTATATGAAATTTTCTCATTATTAGTTTTTTTCTTATTTCAAAAGCAAACCAACCTAAACTTAGTTTTTTTATCTGCTAATGAATTTTTTTGTTATCTAAATATTCTCTCAATTTATGTGCTACTGTTAATATTTTTTGTTTAATATATATCAATTAAAAATATAATTATATTATATTATAAAAATAGTATAAATATTGCAATACTTAATACTAATTTTAAATATAACTACCTAACAGAGCTAGTTAAGAATTAAGAGCAAAATTTCATCTTTAAATTATACCGATGAATCTCTTTTGAATTATGTAAAAAATAAAAGGATGCTATTTTTGTAGAATAATTTCAATTGATACGTGAAGAAATTTCTGTCCTCTTTTGTCCAGCTAAAATGGTAGTTATTTGCCCTTAAGGTCATCTTCTTATCAACTTTTAAAAGATGAATAAATGAACTGAACTATATTTGATTAAATTAAATTAAATTGAAGTGAGTTGAACTGAACTGAATTTATTTCAGTGTAAATTTATAACTACCGTAGCTGAACTAAAATAAACTGAACTATTCTAAATTGACTAAACTAAATTAAATTACAGTCTAAAAAAATAGAGTCTAAATTTCAGAATCCGAGCAGAAATTTAAACATTATGATAACTTATTTTATTAAAATATTAATATAAACCTAATAATTTATTTAAACAATGTAAACTTTATTCCTTAAAATGTAAATGAATTAAAAAAGGACACGATATGGAGATGTAGGGAGTTGCAACCAACAACATTATGATACGATACGATTTTAAGGACAGAAGGTGGTATATCTAACATTAACAACAACTATAGGTTTAAATATTAGTTAAATTTCTAATTAATTCAATATATTAGTAATACAAATGGCTAATTATTATTTATGCCTTAGATTACAATGTGAAATGCATGCATCATGAATTTGTTATCAAGTGACAACCACAACGATCTCATCCGTCCAAATTACATTCTAGTGTCTAAATAGTCAAAAGATGTTTATTAAATTATTGGTAAATTAAAAACTCTTTTTTTTTATCGTGCTTTCACAACCGACTGCAATTATTTTTTTTTTTTTTTATTTAAAAATTTTATAATTTGACTTTTCATAGTTACCATTTTGCTGTGATTTTTTAGTTTAATGTTATTGTTTAGTTAAAAAAATAGGGTCTGGCCATTTTAACAGAAGGCCATAAATAAAAAAAAATACAATTCATTTACCTCCGTACTTTTTTGATTATGTTGTGACTAAAGTTCCCTCATTCCAACTCCTATTCCTCTTTTTAGTTCTGTTTCACGGTAACCTCCCTCTTTCCAACTCTTTTTTTTCTTCCTTACCTCTGTTTCATCGATTCTATTCTTCGCCGATTTTTCGTTTTGCGCTTTCACAGCTGTTCCGCTTTTTCTCTGCTCTACTTCATCGCCGTTGTTTTCAGGTTAGAATCTTCGCCGCCGTTTTCAGGTTAGAGTGCCGCTCGTTTTCCCATATTCTTTGTGCGGTCTGTTTTACAGTGAGTTAACTTTTGATATGGGTTTTAGTGTAAAAAGAGTTTGGACACTTTCGAATTTGTAATGGTTCAAGAGTTTTTATATTTGTAGTGCGCATTTAGGGTTTTGATTAGAAGAGGTATTTGGGGGTTTAATTTAAATGAATATGTTGTTCAGTCTCTCTGCCTCATTGAATTTTTTTCTTCGTTGTTTAAATCTTTACTACATGATAATGAATGCTAGAAGTACAGATTTTTTAGCTCGAAAATTGCATTGCTTCATTACTGAAGTGTATTTGAGTTAATAATTAATCACTTGAACTCTGAGATTAACTTAATTTCTCTATTTTATCAATTTATTTTGGTATATATTAGTTATTGTAAATGTATATATATCTATGATTAGGTACTAAAATTGCTTTCTTTTAGAGTAGACTCTTCCATGTGAACCTTTTAAATGAAAAAAAAATTATTATTGGAAGGGTTGTCTTGTTGTAACTTGCAATTGAGAATTTTATTGCCTTATTTATAATTCAAGTGAATTGAATATGCTTTTGTTTTATCTAGTGTGCTTTCCTTATAAATTTTAGGACACTTTTTACTGAACATGATATTTGAAATAATGAACTTGTGGATGCAGCAACTATAAAGCTAAAAGCCTTTGGTTCATTTTGTCCTACACACAAGAGAAATTTGTGATTATCAAGATGTATGTTGCACATGGGAATGGGTGTCATGATTTGTATTTTGGAGTGCAGCTTAACAACCCTGAAGTTGAGCAAGATATGGATGAGAAGTTCTTTAGTGATTTTATAGACTTGAAAGCACCTTAAGTTATTTATATTGTATTTCCAGTCTTAAAAGACATCTGTATTCATTTTGTCACATGAGTAGCAAATTTCATACACAATAATATGTACTCAGTTTTTTACTTTCATAGCCATATAGTATGGCAATTGTTGTACTATTGAAGTAATATTTACATCTATGTTGCCTTGCATTTAGATAGTGTTATCAAGCTCTCTTTACTGCCTTGCATTTTCAATCATTTGAGTTCAGAATTTCAAATTGTGTGTATAGGTTTCATATATGGTATAACATTTTAAATGCATACTGTATGAGTCAATAGTAATAAATTTTATCAAATTAGAGCAGGCATTGTTAACTTTCTTAGCCGGCAATTAATCAGACCCCGATTTGTATTGTCTGGTTATAGAGTTTATGGTAATATGGAAAGACGGGTCAAGTAACCTGAAATCCTTTTCCACCTTACTACCATAGTTAAATTGAGCTCAATTGTATTTTTAAATACTATGTAAAGGTAAATTGTGACCATCTTAAGGCAATGATGTGTCTTATCAGATAAAGTAATTCAAAATTAGAGGTCCACCAAATAATTAATGTATAAACAGAAGTTAATCCTAAACCAAAGCAACATGTAAAAAAATTCAATTGTCAAATGTATCTTATATAGGAGCCTAAAATATACCAAATGCAAATCAAAGTCGGTTTCTCACTTGCAGACATGTACGCTTGTTATGCCCTCCTTTGTGGCAAGCTGAACACCGAACAGTATTATTTGATGCTTCTTCTAGCCCACTTTGAATTCTATCAGCTTTACCTTTTGAATCCCTTTTTCTTCCCTTAGTTTGACTAGCATTAGGATCACGAATTTGGGAGGATTGGTTCTCTTGGAAATAATTAGTGTATTCCTCATGAGTCTCGTTACCTGTTACCCCACCTAAAATGTCTTTGAATTTATGCTTAGTGGACTTTATACGTTCCTTCACATGCTCGAAAATGTCATCTGATAATTCACACATGTCATGCAGTTTCTCCAATGTTTTCTTCACTTCAAAGCTTCGAATTGATAAGTGCGACCTTACTCTATAAGAAACCTCACATGTGAATATGGTACATGCAACACCTTTGGTCCATCTATTCATGATGTAATTTGAAGGAATTATATCGACATTGTACATATGAAATATGGATACTTTATGCTTGCACAAAATTCCCTTAAACTCAAACAACATACACTCACAACTAGACTCTTTGGTACTTGTATCATATTCAACTCAAACATCCTGCTCTGAATCATATTCTATTCTATATAGTTTCCTTGTAGATTCCTCATTTAGTAATGTTCGCCTACAACCTAGTATTAAAGTTACCTGTTTATGAAATAGTTTGAATATCTCACTTGTGTAGACACTACTAGCATGCTTCTCTATACCCATATTTAATGTTAAATTAGGAACCTTTTGGTTAGAATCAAATTTTGCACTGAATTCTTCATAACGACTTTCTATTGCTTCTTCACATTTGTTCACAAGCTCCTTTATTGTCATTCCTGATTTAAGATAAGTATCAAATAATGCATTTATACTCTCACTCCTACCAGTTTTGTTCATTCCTCTAACAAACACCTTCTTGTTAAAGCATGAAACCCACAAGTGTCTCATAGAATACAAATTTTGTAACCACTCATTTTCGGTCAAATTGTACTCATTCACTAACCTTTCCCATGAGTTTTCAAAATTTTGAGTGGACACCGACATATGAATGCATCGGTTCAAATCTGTCTTAAATTTAGAGTTGTCGTGATAAATATGCGAAAGTCTTTCAGGGAACTTCTTAATTATGTGCCACAAACATAAATGATGCTTGGCTGCAGGGAACACTTTTTCAACAGCTTTCATCATTGCTGCATCCTGAAATACAAATGACGAATGTACACTTTGATTTTCGTAAAACAAATATATCCAACAAAGATTAGTAAAACGATTTGTACAGTTAAAACTAAACTACAAAATTAAATTATTATTGGTTTTTAAATAATCGAGAAGCGAAGTGATTATATACAGTGTTATGTAATAATAGTTCTAAATGATGGTATTTTCTAGTGAATAAAAAAAGCAAGAGTGGCAATATTTAAAAAAAATGTCTAAGGCTCCAACAAAAGCACATTACAATACTTTTCTTGTCAAACACATTCACAAAAAGTTATACCTGGTTTGTTATGAAAGAAATCGGGTGTTTTCCATCCATTGCGTGTAACCAAGCTTCAAACAACCAAATGAATGACTTTTCTGTTTCATCTTGCAATAATGCACAACCAAACAATATGGTTTGCATATGGTTGTTTATACCCACAAATGGTGCGAACGACATGTTATGTTTATTTGTCCTATATGTTGTATCAAAACTAACAACATCTCCAAAAACTTGATATGCCATTCTCGATCTTGCATCTACCTAAAAAAAATTCATCATTCAATCCTCATCGTCAAATGAGATTGAATATCGAAAGTTAGGATTTTCTTCCTGTTGACGAGCAAAATACTTAAACACTGCATTAGCATCTCCTACGTCCAATATATTTCTCCTAACTCTAGTAATGTGATTATAGCAATCTTTTTTAATGAATGTCACCTCATCATGACCCGAATTCAAAATATTAGGTACTTTCCCAACTTGAATACCCTGACTTTCAAATGCTTCTGATAGAGCTCTAGCAGCGTTGGTGACCTTTTTGTGCGATTTAAGATACTTTATACCATTAGGTGTAACCATTTCATGATTATGAGAATCATCAAACTTCGTAATGTGCCACATTTTAGCTGTAGTATTTAAGGCTAAATGTAAGGATGCACCACGACCTAACCTCATAGACTTAGTAAAGCGAGAAGCCTCTTGGTTACTGCTATCTGCCACAATATTTATTTCCCTTTTCATTTGTTAAACCCCTCTCGATTACATACTAGTTGAATAGCATCTGCTCTTGTATTCCGACGACGAACACCAAATCCCCTTTTCTTAGCAAAAGAATTATACAAAAATTCTATTTCCTCATATGTACCAAATGTCATTCCTTGTGCTGTAATAACATTGCTCGATCTATTATCATGTAGAACAGAAATATCTAGCGCAACATCATTCTCTACATCAGTGGAATTCGTAACATTATTTGCATCCATCTGTTAAAGTTAAGTAAATACATATCTCCAATTAAAATCTGATTCAGAACTTAAAAAAAGGAACAGAAATTACCCTTAACACGTAATGATAGTCTTTGTAATGTTAATGGAGTATGTCAACGTTATATTGACAAAATTTATTTTTCTATGTTAAGCCAATAAATACATTTAGATTGAAGCGGGCTCTTTCTTGAAACCGCCGTGTAACTGACATTATAAGGGCAATTGCATATTAGAAATCAAGAAAGCTCATCTGATCTATATCCAAAGACAACTAAAATTAAACTATAAAGATTTGAACAAAACCAATTCGAAAAAAAAGAAAAGGACAAACATATAAAAAAATTCTTAACGTATAAGTAAAAGCCCCTATTTCCAACAATTTATAGCATCCAGCAGGTGACGAAAATTTTTTTATTTGCATATAAAAGATCATTAAATTTCCTTATTCGCCCCATATAACCCCAACCCAATCAAACATAATCCTACTGAAAGACACTGAAATTCTCAACAACATGTATAAAAATTAAAAAAACATTAAAAATGGAAACTGAAACTTAAAACCTGAGGAAACTGGCAGGAGAGATTCTAACCTGAAAATAGCGGCGATGAAGTAGAGCAGAGAAAAAGCGGAACAACTGTGAAAGCGCAGAACGGAAAATCGGCGAAGATTCGAATAGGTGAAACAGAGGTAAGAAAGAAAAAAAAAGAGTTGGAAAGAGGGAGGTTACCGTGAAACAGAACTGAAAAGAGGAATAGGAGTTGGAATGAGGGAACTTTAATCACCACAAGATCAAAAAAATATCAACGGTGGTAATTGAATTGTGTTTTTTTTGTTATATGGCCTTGTGTTAAAATAGCTGGACCCAAAAAAGTATGTGTACTTTCCAAGATATCTCAAAACTTATCACCTGTTATCTATATTATTATGATGATTTTTTTTTGTAAATATTGATTTACGGTATTTTCTATGCTTACTTTATTTTTTTTAAAGCACTCGTTACTTTATACTTTTTTTTATCATAAGATGAATGATAGTTATTTTAATTTAATAATAAAAAAAATAAATTAATAATTAAATAAAATAATCATAAAATATATCTTAATTTATAAGACGGTGGGTATTTATCTTATAACCTCGCGTACCAATTGAACAACTAGATAAAATAACTGAGCACAAATCACTTTTACTTTTTTAGGACATGTTTGATTAATAAAATAGGTATTTCATAAGTGGTGAAATGAATCACATTTATTTAATTGCTTTTAAAGATGACGAATGTTCGTTCATACAATAATTATTGTATAAAAGATGAAATATAAATTTTTTTATTTAACGTAAGATAGATAAAACCAATGTTCACTAGGTTAAATATTCATTGTCTTAAAAAAACAACTAATAACACCCTAAAGTCAAGGATATATGTGAATAACCTATTTTAATATGAAAAACGTTAAAAAATCATCAAAACAATAAGGAATCTAATTATTTTTAGCTCCAAATTATGGAGATGGTAGGGGCGGACCCATGTATTGGGCTTTTAATGACCCAGGTCCCCCTGAGTTTTAATATATTACTATTGTATGTGTAATATGTTTATCCATCCCTCGTAGAGTAGTTGGTAGAGTATTGAGTGAGCCACCTTGGAGGCATGGGTTCAAAACCTAGTATTAGCATTTTTTGAAACGTTTAATTCTTCCAATCCCAAAAAACATTAAATTTTACAAAATGCCAATAAAGAGATTCAAACCTTAGGATTTAGCTCAAGAAAACCACTTGAGTGCTTATCCATTGAACTACCAATTCATATACATCTTTTTATCAATTTTTCTTTTTTATCCTATTCATCGTCTTAACCCTTTGAAATAATTATACACATATGCTAGTTTTATTTATTGGTAAAGAAATATATATTATTATTTTATGTCTTAAAAATAATGAATATTCAAGTTAATTAGAACTAATCACATATATTAATTGAGTGTAGTTCAATTGATATATCTCTAAAAAAAAGAGGCGCTGAGAGGTATTGGGTTCAATATCCAACCTTTTCAAAATTCATACATATATAAAAAATAGAAATAATCACACATATAAATATTTTAAAAAATTATTGTTTAATTGTCATTTTATAATTGATTAATTAAAATTAATTTTTATTATTGTGTTTGATTTATAAATTTTTCTATAATTGCGCAAAATTAATAAATAAAAATTTATAGTATATATGTATATAATTTTTTTATAAATTTCGACGTGTTAATTTTTGGCCCCCTCATCTGTAATCCTACGTCCGCCTCTGGATGGCATAGTTATCATTTGTAATTTATTAATTATTTAACCATTTACAAATTAAATTTAGAATTTTCACGTGTTAATTTACTAAAAAGTTAAAACAATAAATTATAAAAACTAAAGTATATTAAAAGAAGGGGCGGACTCATGTATTGGGCTTTAGTGGCCCATGCCCCCTTGAGTTTTAATATATTATTACTGTATATGTAATTGGTCTAGTCATCCCTTACAGAGTAGTTAGTAGAGCATTGCATGAGCCCCTTAGAGGAGTCCAGGTTCAAAACCTAGGATTAGCATTTTCTGAAACAAAACATTAAATTTTACAAAATGCCAATAGAGAGATTCGAACCTTAGGATGTTTAGCTCAAGAACACCACTTGAGTACTTAACTTTCAATTCACACGGAAATTATTAAAAATATATTATATTTATTAAATTAATTTTTTATGTTATATTTACACTCTCTGACCAAATTTAAGTTTTCATTCTTCTCCAATACGTTCTATATATACCTTATTTTTTTCGATTTCTTCTCCTAATCCGGAAATTTTGTATTAATCTTTTCTCTCCGATTTTCGATCTCTGCGATCTCTGCGATTTTCGATATCTCCTGATCTTTGCGTTAGTCCTCTTTCTCATAATTCACATTGCATTTTCTGTTTTCGCTATTGAATTTGCTTTGAATGTATAATCATTTTTGTTTTCTGATTTTGTAAAAGATTCGATCAGCTTCTGTTTTGTTTTTTAGTTCTAGATTCAACGTTTTTGTTTGTTTGTGATTGAGTTTTAGTATTCCTTATTTTTGATTTGATATATTTTAGTTTGGATTTGATTTTGATTGTATTTTAAACTCTTGTTTTCAATTTGTTATATGATTTTTTTTTTTTGCAAATAAGGTGTTTGATGAATTTCCTTAGTTGTTTTCGACTGCTATTGTGTGATGTGTAAGTATCTGGTAAGTAAGTGATAGTTACCTGGTATGATGTTGCTATTTGTTTTCAATGTTGTAAAATGTTTGATGAATTTACTTAGTTGTTTTGGATTCGTATTGTGTGCTGTATAGGTAATGAAAACATAGCATCTGTTAAGTATTTGGTAAGTAAGTGGTAGTTACCTAGTATGATGTTGCTGTGTGTTTTAAATGTTGTAAAATGTTTGATGAATTTACTTAGTTGTTTTGTATTCGTATTGTGCGCTATATAGGTAATAAATACGTAGCATCTATTAAATATCTAGTAAGCAAGTGGTGGTTGTGATGTTGCTATGTATTTCCATTTTTTATTGTTAGATATGTATTTAAATGTTGTTAAATGTTTAATGAATTTCCTGAGTGCGTTGGATAGGTATTGTGTGGTTTGTAAGTAATGAATATTTATCATCTGGTAAGTATCTGGTTAGTAAGTGGTAAGTATAATGAACTAGGTATCTGTTTTTCAAAAAAAACTAGGTATCTGGTGAGCAAGTGGTATATAATGAACACTTAGCATCTAGTAAGTATATGGTAAGTAAGTGCTCTATAAGTAATGAACACTTAGCATTTGTTCTTTTTTATTCACATTCTTTGTATGATATGTATATAATGAACATTTAACATGTGGTAAGTATGTGGTAGTTTTCTAGTAGCATTATGTAATTCAATCTGTTTTTTCTCATTCACATTCTTTCTTTTTTTGATGTTAATGTTTTTGCATCGATTGTTTTTCTTTATTTTCTGAATTTTGATCCTTTTTTATTTTTGTTTTTGAATCTTTATAGGATGGATCATTTTCCTATTTTGATGCACTGTTATGGTTATTGGACTGAGGATTTCAAATTTGCTAGATATAAAGTTGCCGGTCTTACGATCTCTAGCTCCTCAAGTTTCGGTGATTTTAAAAAACTTCTTTTTGAAAGCTTGAAGGTAGATGATAAGTTAGAAGATTTGAAAATTGAATTTCAAGTTTCTGCTGGAGATCCTCCCATGGAGATAAACAGTGACCATTTTTTCAAGTTTTTTATTTCTTGTAAATCTCAACGTGCACATCTGAGTGATTATCGGTGGTGTCTCAGTAAGGTTTCTGTTATTACTGAAATTGCTCAAGGTAATTTATACTTTTTGTTCTTATTTTTTTTTTGAATTCTGATTTTATTTTTCTATATCTGGTAGGAATCTATTAATGTGCTGGTAGTTTTTGTTTTCCTGAATTTTCATGCTTTGTGTTTTACATTTATACTCGATAACTTCCATTTAGCTACTTGGCTGTATTGATATAAATTTTGTAGATTTTATAAAAATATTTTTTGAATTTGTTGTGATGTATTGATCAAGTATTCATTTTTTTTACTCATGTTTTATTTAGTATTTTTTTGTTCTGTTGTTATATTCATGTTTCTTACCAAGTAGTTACCATATTCTGTACATTATTGGTTTTTTACGGTATGTTACATTGTTATTTTGTCTTTAGGTTCTGAAATAGATCAAGAGCTTGAATTGTCTTGTATGGAAGCTGAGGAAGTAGAGAATCAGATGGAAATTGATGTTGTTACTTCAAGTTCTAATGTTTTACAAGATTCTTATGATGATCATGACCTCTACATTGAGAATATTACTGATCTGGTCTTTGATGGGATGAATTGTATTGTTGAGCAAGATTCTGTTGAAGATGATGTTTAGGATGTTGGGATTTGTGAATCTACCATTGATACTGTGAGGGTTGGACAAGTGTTTAAGGATAAGTCGTCATTGAAGGATGCCATGAGCATGTATGCGATAAAAAACAACTTTCAGTTTAAAGTGTACAAATCGTGTGAGAGTCAGTACTATCTTAATTGCATTGATTCAACCTGTTCTTTGTTTTTTAGATCATCAAAGTGGAAAAATAGTGAATTTTTTGTTGTGAGGAAGTACTGTAGGGATCATACATGGAGCCTAGATTTAAGAAATAGTGATAAGAGGCAGGCAATTAGAACTTTTATTACCAAGTATATTAAGAATACGTTTCTGAGTGAGAGAAGGGTTTACAATCAAGGAGACATTGTCAATGATGCCTTGAAGGGTTTAGGTGTAGATATAAATTATCAGAAAGTGTGGCATTCTAAAGAAGAAGCACTGAAGTTGTTTAGAGGGACTCCCTATGAATCATATAGCACGTTGCCTAGTATGATGTACATGATTCGGCAAACAAATCCTGATTTGGCTCTTAATCTTATAATTGATGGAAGTTGTTTCAAGTATTTCTTGATGGCGTTGCATGCATGTATTCAAGGCTGGAGGCATTGTAGGCCTGTTGTCATGGTAGATGCCACATTTCTAAAGACATGCTATAACGACAAACTCTTGTGTGCTTGTGCGTATGACGCGATAGGTGATTTTCATGGTTGTTGTTTGTTTTTTATGATTTTTATTTTTACTATGTTATTACTGGATAGTTATTGATTTGTTTCTATTATGTTTTTATTTACCAAATCATGTAGAGAAGATTTTCCCTCTTGCTTTTCCTATTGTGGATGGAGAAAACGACGAGTCATGGCAGTGGTTTTTCTAGTAGTTCGGGGGTGCATTTGGTGATAGACCTGATATGGTTATTATTTCGGACCGTCATCCAAGTATTGAAAAATATTGCAAGAATGTTTATCCTGGTGTAATGCATGGTATCTGCACCTATCACCTTCTCCAAAACTTGAAATCTAAGTATAGAAGCAACTTAGAAGATATGTCAAAGTAGTTTCACCTTGCGAGCTATTCGTACTCAGTTCATCGCTTTGAATAGAATATGTCTCATTTGGCAAATATTAATGAAGGTATTCTAGCTTACTTAATTAGTGTTGGTGTCTAGAAATGGAGTCGGGCACATTCAACCTCTAACAGATATAGTGCAATGACTTCGAACAATGTTGAGTCACTCAACTCTATGACTAAAACCGCGAAGAGCCTTCCTATTTTATCTCTCATTGCTTTCTTACAGAATTTGCTGCAAAAAATTTTCCACACGAATAGAAATATTGCTCGAAAAATTAGAACAGATCAGACAGATAGGTATCATAAAAAACTATTGAAAAAGTATGCCCTTGCTTAAAAATTGGAGGTTTGGCTTTCTTCATTCCTCTTATTCTTTGCATTTTTTTTATTTTGTTTACAGTTTTTGCAATATCATGAAATGAGGAATGCAATTGGCATTATGTCTTGCAATTGCAACAATTTTAAATTTTTTACGTGATGGTTTTGTGTAGTTTACCAGTTTTCTACCAATTTCTTACCAATTTCCTTCGTTCCCACATCTGTTCTTCGTTCAAATACTTGATTTATTTTTTTCCAATTGTTAGAGCCTTTCTATATCTTTAATTATATACATTGATTATAACTTTTTGAAAATTATTTTAAATTCTTTTTTTGTTGTTTTTTTAGTCATTTACCACTTATTTACCAGTTTCTCAACATATTCTGTTGTTTTCCCTTCCCTTCCAAATGTGTTGTAACGTTTTCTATATATTGGATCATTGTTGTTCATGTATTCTATCTTCCTTTTGTTTTTGATTATTTAGGTCATGTCATCTGTTGACCATTTGGTGTGTGTAAAGAGTAACGGTTTTGAATATGTTGTTGATATGCTGCTGCAGACATGTACTTGTAAGAGGTTTCAGATTGATGAGATTCCTTGTGCTCATGCTCTTGCTTATGTAAGGAAGAACCGTTTAAACTCAATTAGTTACTGTTTGCCTTACTTCACGAAAGAAAAGATGCTTGAAACCTATGCACAAATTATACATCCCATGCCTTCAAGAAATTATTAGGAAATACCTCTGAATATCCTGGATCAAGTTGTTCTTCCACCGACCACTGTTATAAGAGTTGGGAGGCCGAGGAAACATAGAATCAGGGCTACTTATGAACCAGATAAGAATGTGAGCGTACGTTGCAGCTCTTGTCGGCTTATTGGGCATAATAAGAGAACTTGTTCGAGAGCAAAGTCATGTTTGCCTAATAAAATCATCTATTAATCTTACCATTTTTTTTGTCGTTATTGGTTAGAAGTTGTAAAAACTTGGCTCTTTGTAGCTTTGATTGTTGAAAAATCATTTTTAGGATGTCAACTTATTGTTTTGTTCATTTTTTAATGATAATGTTGATACTATTTTTGTTCTGATGTATACCAATTCCCTACCAGATTTTAAGTAATTTGTTTTTTTAAGTAATGGGTTATTGGATATTACTAGCTTTATACCTATTTCCTACATGTTATTCAATTATTTTTATACATTGAACATAAATTTATTGAAAGCCAATATGGTTTCTTTCTTTCTTTTTTTTTTATTTTTTTGATGTTTAAGTTGTTGGAAACTGACAATCAAATTGAACATGCATAACATGCATGACAGAAATTCAAAATTTTGTCCCTGTCCCTAGAAACTCCTTATAGATGCATATAAATTAAATAAAGCCTTAACTAAATAATTCTCTACCTAGGTTAGCATGCAAAGGCTAGACATACCATAATTCTAAATTATATTCTAGCACATATATTTTGTACTAAGCATATTATAACTCTAAGCTATAACCTAAGCATAAAATAAACTAAGCATGCAAAACAACCTAAGCATAATTATTAAGTCTAAAAACGCTTAAAGAGACCTAATAATTAAAAGAGAAAGAAAGAAAACTTACCAGTTAAAGCGTGCTTTAGTAAAACATCCTTGCTTAAGCCTTCAAGCATAGGATAGCCTCTTTGAGTATCCACACGAACCCCACCAACCAAAACCTCCCCGAGAGAAAGAACTAAGGAGCCTTGAGTAGTTGCTAAACCACTCAAGAAGCCCTACCCAAAAAAATAGACTAGAGGTGCTTGAATAAATTCAAGCTCCTAAAAAACCCGAGAGATTAATCTTTGCGAATCTCAACTTAGGATTTAGTTTTGAGCTGATGATGTAAGTTGAAAGGGGAGAAGTGAAGCCTATTTATAAGCTTGGGGGAGCAAAATTGCTCCCCACATCCCACGCGGGTTTGACCCACGGATCCATCTGGATCTGCGGGCTGTGCCCGTAAGCTTGGGCTTGCAGGCTTTCTTGTAAGCCCAGTGTGAGCACGGGATTTCGCAGTCCCTCTCGCGAGACGATGATGATGTGTCCCGGATTTTGATGCCTCAATATAAAATTTCTCTTTAGAATTTTTATTACAAATATAATGTTCCTTGCGAATTTTATACTTGATAAAATCCAGTTCAGCGTGGCCAATAACCCGTTCGGTAGGAGCTTGAATCGATGATTTACAGCCAAATTAAAAAATACCCATTAAAATATCATTAAAATTTAAAAAGATGCCTTTTGACTCACTTTTGACCACTTTTTATGACTTTTTAGGCTTTTGGGCCTGCTGGCTATCGGCTTGCCGGAGGCTGATGCCACTAGCGATATCAGCCATACCGCCGATGGCATCACCATGTCGCTGGCGGCATGGCCCAAAATGGGCCCCTACACAGATAACTATTTTGCCACTTTTGGTGGAATTGGTCAAAAAGGTCTCAAAAACCACCCCAATTTGCCTATGAAAACACACCTTAGGCTCTTATGGAAGAAGGAGGCTGAAATTAGGGGAAAACCATCTGAAATTGGAGAAGGAAAGACTTGAAAGAGAGACAATAGGTTTTAGTGAGATAAGAATTAGATAAGGCAGGAAAAAGGACTCTGATCTATTTTTCCTGGTTTTTCTTTTTTGAACTCTCTGATTGTGAGCTTAAAATTAGTAGATCTTGTAGTTAAAATCAGTTTAATTGGATTTAGAGACCTAAAACTCTTAAATTTACTACTAAATCATCGTTATAAGCTCCCTGGAGGCGTTCCTTGGTTCACGAAGAGGTGGATTCACGCCTCCGAGGTAAAAATTCTGAGTTTCATAGCTCTTTGGCATTAATATTACTGATTTATGCTGATTCTTGTTGATTTGTGTTCATTTTTGAATTTTCGGTCATTTTTTACTGTTGCCCGTCGTTGCCATAAGAAATTGAGGTCGCTGGAGACATTTGATGTCACCGGCGGTATCGCCCATGTCGCTAGAGACATCACTGATACCGCTGGTGGCATCACATTCCCCAGAGACCTCACTTTCTTGTGGGATCCTTTCTTTATGGTACCTAGAAAGCCATATAGCCTGCCTATATACTAATGTCACCAGCAACATCATTGATGTCGCCGGCGGCATCAGCCATATCGCCAGCGACATCAACCATGTCGCCGGTGGCATCATCTGTATCGTCGGCGGCATGACTTTCTGGACAGCTATTTTTATTTCGTTCGTTTCCGACCTAGTTTATTTTCCGAAACTAGGATACACAGAGCAACGACGGAGATCTAAAACCTTCTGAAAACAGACCCCACCCCATAACATGTGGCATTTTCATTAATAATCCGTTTAAAACAATGATCGAGTCTAAAATTTGGTTAAAATGGAATTTTCTGCAAACGCCGCTCAAATCTCATTTTAGCCATCCAACCGGGCTTTATAATACTATAAATGAAATATGCCACATCCGCACTAACTCAGGCCTTATTTGGTTTGCTAACTATACATGATTCGTGATATATCTCGTACAACGTGTCGTATCTGTACTAACTGTCTTCTATAGGTAGACATATGTTAGACCTTCGAGTATTTCATTTATCGCATAGAAAAATGTATAGGATTTAGAAGCCTTATGATAGTTTTCTTTTCCGCACTTATTTTTTGGATAACTATAATAACTTATTCATCACTTCAATTGCTTGATAAGCACGAAAACAACATAATAACCGAAAACCCAAATAAATAGGATGGATTAAACCGATTGAGAAAGAATGAAATATTTTAACTTGGCCTAATGAAAAATAGATAACATCATCAGAACTCGAAATCTCTACTTAAGGTATGGTCCAACGACCCGGTGGGAAAATCGTACAAAATTTTTTTCGATTGAGCTAAACCGGGTGGCGACTCTGTTTTAAGTACGGGATTTCGATCTCGTATCTTTTGAGCATTAAAATATACAAAACCATTTTCCAATCACATCACTCGCATCCCCCGTTATTTCAAGAGGCCGATCCACCGGCCCGGCTTCGCAGCTGCCGAGTAGAACATCATCCGCCCACACCCAGCTTATGGTGAATCTTGCGCTGGGCTCCCTAGCGTGAGATCTTCCGAGCCAGCAGTCCCCTTTTGCTATTCGGCCCCCTTCTTTAGAAAAATCTCCAGGTGATTTTAACTAGGTTCAACCTACTAAAATCTTTCCAATCCCTTTCAAATAAATATTTATTTTTCAACCCTAATAAATTAGTTATCGGTAGAAAATAAATTCCTTGGTTTATCTAAAAATGATCTAATCATTTTTAACCATTTAAATAATAATCCAATTATTATTATATTTTTGTAAGAGAATATATCTATTAGTTCTTTACTCGGTCCGATGAAGGCCCAATGTTTGTGACCTTATAGGATCCCGAAGTATTGAGCTATTAAGGCTTAACCAACCCTTGTTCTAATGGAACCATTAGCTCGAGGTTCTAGACCGTGAATAGAACTTGATTACCTTAAACGACTGTAGTACGCCACTAGCAAGGGTCTATCACCCCCCATTACTCGAAACGTCATTTATACTTATGACTTAATCCCAGTTAATGCAATAGTCATCCAGTGTGATGAACTCCTTCCATTCTTTAATATTAGTACCATCTGATTTATAGGGTTCGGTTAAAGTGTTAACCCACTAATAGTAAGGTTGCTCCAAGTTATCCCAGTTATTAACTTATTACCGAAGTATATTGCTTTTTACCATGGTGTGTTTGACTAGAAACTATTTCTATCAAACACATACTATGATCAAAGGTTTATAGCAATCATCACTTCAACAAGCGGCCAAGTACAACTCCTTAATATATCCGAAGTGTTGGATTTTTCTGACTACTCAGCTTACTAATGTGATGTCATCACTATACCCTTAATCACCCGTAACACCCTAAATTAATAAAAGTGTGGGAGTGACCCAAAGTCTAGCAATATTACCACACAAGGTAACTAGTATCTCAAGTATGAGGATATTCATAAAGCTATTTGCATGAAGATAAACACTAACACAGTGATATATATACACCAATTGTTTATCTTTTTGCGGTCTCTAATATATCTCCCAGATATATCCATGCGTTAGACTTAAGGCACCACCTTCAGTCCTTAGGAGATTGACTGCTTGGACCCTTTCCAAGAAAGTTGACCACATGCTAGTCTTTCCGCTTCATCAATATCCTTTCTTGATGAAACTATGACTAAGGATAGTTTAGACATAATCATAATTACACATGAAGTAGGTTCCACCAAATATAGTCCAACTATAATTTCTCTGACTTCATGCTGTGATATATCAAGGACTTTTGTAAACATACATCAATGAATATATTTAGCCAGCTATAATATATATACAAGCACATCGATATAAACAAAAGATTAAATGCCATTATTAATTAAGCAAAATATTCGTACTATTACATAATTAAGATATATCACCCTAACTGCCTTAAAGGCATACATCATATCCAATAAACTCCCACTTGTACTAAGGCCAATTAGCCATATATCTTAATCCATATGTTTTAACATGCTGGTCATGCTTGACTTGAGTCAATGGCTTCGTCAGAACATCCGTGAGGTTTTAATCAGTGGGAACATATTCTAGTCTTATTATCTTAGCATCAACAATCTCTCTGATTATATGATACTTTCTAGAAACATGTCTATTTTTTTATGAGATCATGGTTCCTTTGCCTGAGCCACAGCACCATTGTTATCATAATACAAAGTAATTGGATCAACATGCTCAGGCACCAAACCGAGATCACCAATAAATCCCTTTAACCAGCCAGCTGCTTTGCTACTTCGCATGCAGCAATGTAATCAGATTCCGTGGTTGAATCAATAGTAGTTTCTTGCTTGGAACTCTTCCAGCATACCGCCCCTCCATTTAACACATACATAAAACCTGACTGAGACTTAACGTCATCCTTGTCAGATTGAAAACTCGTGTCAGTGTAACCTTTAATTGTGAGGTCACCTTCTCCATAAATTAAGAACTCATCTTTAGTCCTTCTCAATTACTTAAGAATTGCCTTAACGGCCATCTAGTGCTTTTTACCTGGATCTAACTGATATCTGCTTGTAAAGCTCAAAGCTTGAGAAACATCTGGCCTAGTACATACCATAGCATACATGATAGATCCTATCATGGATGCATAGGGTATATCCTTTATACACATTCTCTCCTGAGCTGTGTTCAGACACTCGACCTTAGATAGGTTAATTCCCTTTATCATCGGGGAGATAACCTTTCTTCGAATGCTCAAGGTTGAACCTATTCAATACCTTGTCTATATATTGAGAAAGACCTAACGACTTCTTTGATCTATCCCTATAGATCTTTATACCTAGTATAAATGCTGCTTCACCAAGGTCTTTCATGGAGAATTTTCTTGACAACCGTACTTTAACATTTTGAAGAAGAGAAATATTGCTTCCTATTAGCAGGATGTTATCGACATACAACACTAAGAAAATGACTGCACTCCCACTGACCTTCTTGTAAACACAAGGCTCATTAATATTTTGATAGAAATCCAGTTCATGGATTATCTGATCGAACCTTATATTCCAACTCCTGGATACCTGCTTAAGTCCATAAATGGATCTTTGTAGTTTGCATACCTTCGAGCCATTCTTAGATGTAAAACCCTCAGGTTGTGTCATATACACATCTCGGTCTAAATCCCCATTCAGGAATGCTATTTTATCATCCATCTGCCAGATCTCATAATCATAATGAGCAGCAATGGCGAGGAGTATCCTTATAGATTTAAGTATGGCTATCGGTGAGAAAGTTTCATCATAGTCGATACCTTCATGTTGACTATAACCTTTCACAACCAACCTTACTTTATAGGTAATTACATTACCATCTATAATAGTCTTCTTATTGAAGACCTATTTGCACCCAATCAGTCTAACCTCTTGTGGTGCATCAACCAAATTCCAAACTTGGTTCTCATACATGGAATTCATTTCTGCTTTCATGGCATTTAGTCATTTATCAGAGTCTGAGCTTTTCATTGCCTTATCATACATCCTTGGTTCATCATCCTCCATGAGATATAGTTCCTTATTATTAGTGATGATAAAGCCATATCTATCTGGACCTTTATGAACACAACTTGATCTTCACAATGATTGTGTTTCGACAGGTTGTTCTTGGATCACACTTTCTTGTGTATCTAGAACGGGGTCAATTAGCTGATTGTCTGTTTCTTCCTCTTGAACTTCCAGTTCAATATTGCTTCCATTAACTTTTGTAAGTAAGTGTTCCTTTTCCAAAAAGTGAGCATTCCGAGATACAAATACCTTCTATGCTTCGGGTTGGTAAAATAGATATCCAATAGTTTCCTTTGGATATCCAATGAACAGACATTTGCCAGATTTAGTGTTCAGCTTATCCAACGCTATCCTCTTTACCATAGCAGGACAGCCCCATACTCTTAAGTGACTTAGAGATGGCTTTTTATTACACCATCTTTCGTAAGGTGTAAAACCAACTGATTTAGAGGGCACTCTGTTTAATAAATAAACCAAGCTCTCTAGTGCATATCCCCAAAAGGATTTATTGAGATCTGCATGGCTCATCATGGACCCAACCATATCTAATAAAGTTTGATTCCTCCATTATGACCCTCCATTGTGTTGGGGGGTATAAAGAGGGGTCCATTGGGGAACTATCTCATTTTCCTTTAGATAATCCTAAAACTCTTGACTTATGTATTCTCCACCTCGATTCGATCAAAGTGTTTTAATGCTTTTCTTAAGCTGTTTCTCTACTTCAGAACTAAATAGTTTGAACTTTTCAAAACTTTCAGACTTGTGCTTTATTAAGTGCAAATAACCGTATCGTGAATAATCATCAATAAAGGTTATGAGATAGGAGTATCCTCCTAGTGCCTGAACACTCGTTGGACCATACACATCAGTATGTATAAGTTCCAATGTACTTGTGGCCCGTTCACCCTTTCCTTGAAAGGGTAACTTTGTCATTTTTCCTCTTAAACAAGGTTCGCAGTCACCATAAGACTCCAAGTCTATTAGGCCCAATTCTCCACGCTTATGCAACTTGGTTAAGCGATCTTTGTTTATGTGGCCTAAACGACAATGCCATAAATAGAAGGAATTCTCATTATCTAGTTTTCTCTTAGCAATGTTTATATTTGAGAATATGATTTTGTAATTACAAAATATCATTTGTCATATTACAATAAAATATCATTCATAACTTTGATAATACCTTTTATCAAATTGGAATAAAATTCCATCTATTGTGAAGCAGGAAATAATATTTTATAATGACAATTGAATTTCATCCTTTTACAAATTTTAGCAAAATGGAAATTTCAAGTTCCTACATTAATAGCAACCATCAACCTCTAATGATTTTTTGTAGGTACAACTCTCCTTTTTGCCAAACCTCTACTATCTATACCTTCGTATGGATATGTAATTCTCATTAGGTATTCCATACCAATTTAGAATTCCCTTGAGATATAGAATTTCTCAATATCAAACATCTTGAAGTGGAAACTTCAGGCCTCCCCTTCTTATGCTATCAGAATTTAGCCAATACTTCTAATATTCCATATTGAAATGAAAATCTTGTGTCCAATATTTCAAGTTGAAAACAATCATTTTGTCTTCTAGACAAAATTCTCAGTATTCTTTTACTTTTCTTTTTACTCTACTCTATCCTGCATCAATACTAGACACAATGTGTCCCTTTATGTCTTTGAGATATGAACCATTTAAATTTTTGACTAACTGGTCCACCAATCTTCAATCAAAAATATTTTGGTTCAAATTATCCACCATAGGAAATCCTTTCTCTAAGATGTAAAGACAGAGACTTTTAAGTCCATGATTTTATGTTGCCCTTGTAGCTAAGGTAACATGGATCCTAACATCTTACTTGATGTTTATCCTTGTCTCATTTCAGCTAATTACATAAGGTAATAAGGTTGTTAACAACCTCTAAGGTGTTGTGTCCTAATTTCCTTTATGTATTAGATCATATCTATTTCAAGCAGAATTGCTTGCATCATGTTATTTAGATTCGGGCTTATACAAAGTACACGTCAAGCCCAAGGCTTTGAGGACTATCCTCACATTTCTAAACAAACCCTTTAAAGCTAGAGCCAATCAAAATTAAATGTTTGTATTTAAATAAAGATTTCAACCTAAGATATAAGAAAAGAAAATTATTCAGATATTAGTTTTAGTACATGTATTTAATATAAGGTCTTTTAATTAAATACATTTGTCCTACTATTTTCTTCAAAATTTACAATAGCCAATTCTATTGAATTCGAGAATTTTAGCCCAGCTAAATTTCCTAGTAGGTAGCATCTACAATTAGTCTATTACGAACCCCAATTTTATGAGTCAAGTCACAATAGTAAGTTATAGTTGGAATCCCATTCCATTTGCATCGTATGCAATTGCTAATACATTCAAGTTCCCTAATCCCAAGGGATGTGTGCTCTTATAGTAGGATCTCCTTGAATATATCTCAGATCTGGGCCTAGCCCCCAATTTTATGGTGGACTACCCCAGTTCCGTTAAGGCAGACCTTATCCCAAACTTTACAACCAATCAATATGGACTAGAAGGAACGCTTTGCGCGACACTTTGATAACCCAAAGAGACCGTATTATAAATTTGAGTAAGGAAGACTATAACTTGCCTTAATATATCTACTTTGGAATTTTATTGGTGTTAAATGTCTCACCCAATCTAGGATTTTATCAAATGGTACGGTCAAACCTTAGGTGGGTTCAAGCACTTTATTATAATTATTCTATCAACCTAGATTATATACAAAATAATTAACACTTTTATTTGTTATATTTATATTGCATTTCCTTTAAGCTTTTATTCAATAAATTTAAGTTTTACTTTATTATAGAAAAATATATAAGCACCATCTTATATACTAGAAATAAATTAATCCATATTTAATCTCCGGTTGGTCAATTCAAGCTGCACCGATATAGGTTCCTAGGTAGGAGAGGTGCCCTTGAAGTAAGTGGCCACCAAGTCCAATCCTTAGCGAGAACAAATATGGGCACAAACTTGAAGACCAATGGATTCTCTTGGACTAATAAATTTCATTCTTCCAATACATGTAAATTGAAAGCATCTATAACCCATGTAATTTATATAAATTATTGAAACTTTTATAATTTAAGTAAGTTGAGCAGGGTTATTTAAAATTATTCACAACCATTTTCTAACCTTAAAATGAAAAGCACAATTTCATATATATTGTTCCAAACAATTAAATAAACAATAAATCATTTCATACAGGAAATAATATTCAGTTTGCTTCTAACTTAATTATGCACTAAATAGGCAGGCTCTGATATCACTGTTAGGAACTGACAGTCAAAGTGAACATGCATAACAGGCATTGTGGAAATTTAAAATTTTGTCCATGTTCCCAGGAACCCTAATAGATGCATATAAATTAAATAAAGCCTTAATTAAATAATTCTCTAGCTAGGTTAGCATGAAAAGGCTACACATATCATAATTCTAAATTATATTCTAGCAAATATATATTTAGACTAAGCATGTTATAACTCTAAGTCATAACCTAAACATGTTATAACTCTAAGCTATAACCTAACCATAAAATAAACTAAGCATGCAAAACAACCTAAGCATAATTATTAAGTCTACAAATGCTTAAAGAAAAAGACCTAATCATTAAAAGAGAAAGAAAGAAAACTTACTAGTTGAAGCGTGCTTTAGCAGAACCTCCTTGCACAAGCCTCCAAGCATAGGATAGCTTCTATAAGTATTCACACGAACCCCACCAACCAAAACCTCCCCGAGAGGAAGAACTAAAGAGCCTCGAGTAATTGCTAGACCACTCCAGAAGCCCCACCCGAAAATATGGATGCAAGTTAAAAAGGGAGAAGTGAAGCCTATTTATAGGCTTGGGGGAGCAAAATTGCTCCCCCAAAATCAATGTATTATCACATCCCACGGTGGTTTGACCCGCGGATCTATCTACATCTGCGGGACGTGCGCCACCGCAAGCTTTGGCTTGCAAGCTTGCTCGCAAGCCCAGCTTGTGGTGAATCTCTCGCTGAGCTCCCTAGCGCGAGATCTTATGAGCCTGCAGTCCCCTTTTGTTGTTCGGTCCCCTTCTTTGGAAAAATCTCAGGGTGATTTTAACTAGGTCCAACCTACTAAATTTTTTCAATCCCTTTCAAATGAATATTTATTTTTTGACCCTGATAAATTAGTTACCGGTCGAAAATAAATTCCTTGGTTTATCCAAAAATGATCTAATCATTTTTAACCAATTAAATAATAATCTAATTATTATTATATTATATTTTCATAATAGAATAAATCTTTTAGTTCTTTACTCAGTCCGATGTAGGTCCAATGTGTGTGACGTTATAGGATCCCAAAGTATTAAGTTGTTAAGGCTTAACTAACCCTTGTTCTAATGGAACCATTAGCTTGAGGTTCTAGACCATGAATAGAACTTGATTACCTTAAACGACTGTAGTACGCCTCTAGCAAGGGTCTAACATCCCCCATTACTTGGAACATCATTTATGCTTATGACTTAATCCCGGTTAATGCAATAGTCGTTTAGTGTGATGAACTCCTTCCGTTCTTTAATATTAGTACCATCTGGTTTATAGGGTTCGATTAAAGTGTTAACCCACTAATAGTAAGGTTGCTCCAAGCTATCCCAATTATTAACTTGTTACCGAAGTATATTACTTTTTACTATAGTGTATTTGACTAGAAACTATTTCTATCAAACCTATACTCTGATTAGAGGTTTATAGCAATCATCACTTTCACAAGCGGCCTGGTACAACTCCTTAATATATCCGGAGCGATGGATTCTTTCCAACTACTCAGCTTACCAATGTGCTGTCATCACTATACCCGTAATCACCCTTAACACCCTAAATTAATGAGTGTGTGGGAATGACCCAAAGTCTAGCAATAGTATCACATAAGGTAACTAGTATCTCTAGTATGAGGATATTCGCAAAGCTTATTGCATGAAGATAAACACTAACACAGTGATATATATACACCAAGTGTTTATCTTGCTGCGGTCTCCAATATATCTCCCAGGTATATCCATGTGTCAGACTTAAGGCACCACCTTCAGTCCTTAGGAGATTATCCTTTCTTGATGAAACTATAACTAGGGATAGTTTAGACATAATCATAATTATACATGAAGCAAGTTCCACCAAATACAGTCCAACTAAAATTTCTCGGACTTCATGCTATGATAGTCAAGGACTTTTGTATACATACATCAATGAATATATTTAACCAGCTATAATATATATACAAGCACATCGATATAAACAAAAGATTAAATGACTTTATTAATTAAACAAAATATTCATACTATTACACAATTAAGATCTATCTCCTTAATTTTCACCCATTCCAAACTTTTTTTCTTTGGAGGAACACACTATTCCTCATGGGGTTTTTAAAAAAAAGATATATCGCCCTAATTGATTTAAGGGCATACATCATATCCAACATAAGTCTTGTTTGCTCTTTTTCAATAGAAAACAATTTAATTTTCTATAGAATGATTTCTCATACCAAGTGCTTACCACTTTCCTTTTTGTTTGTGCATTCCATTACCTTTTTTCCATACATTGAATTTGAATTTACTTCAAATCACTTTATATTCCCCTTTCTTTTATTTTTAAGTCCTTGTTATTGGTGACAAGTTAGTTTTAATTATAAATCTTTTACTTCAAGTTGCCTATTAGTTTTAATTATAAATCTTTTACTTCAAGTTGCCTACCACTTACGTACCAGTTCCTTACCTTTTTTTCATACATAAATTTGAAGTTACTCCAAATAGCTTTACATTCCCTTTTCTTTGATTTTCAAGTCGTTGCCATTTTTAACCTTAAAAAAAATCTTGACTATTTTGTTCTGTTGATTAAAAGTAAGGTTTCATTGGAACAATACTTTTTAATCAAGTACCTACAATGTACTTACCAGTTTGATACAATATTGTTTTTGTTTTTTGTTATTTTTGTAAATCTTTTTTAATCAGTCTGTATATTAGCTGCATTATTTACAAACTTTTAATTAATGAAATATAAAATTTCTATATTAATTTGTCACTGTCTAACATTTCGATAGCTATATTACATGTAACAGAAAAATACTAACTAAATCTGTTTGAATCAATATTTTTTGGGTGTACTATACATCTGACTATATGTTTCTAAAATTTCGTTCTCGCTTTCTTCATTTATTTCTATTCATCTTTCACCATGTTTATACAAGCTTAGTGTTAGCCTCTTCCTCTATTGATTGATGTTGAAATTTTTTGGCATTTTCCTCCTCTCAATCTCGTAATCGACATAACTTACGATATAAGCACCACAATCACTGCAAATTCCATTTGAAGAGATAGTTTTTAGTATTGCATTTGATAGGCAGTTAGAGATATATAAAGAGATAGAGTTAGAGTGTGTTTTTTTGCATGAATGGACTTACTTATATTTCTGTTGGGGCAAGTTTTGGACCATCACTATTTCCAGATCTTTGAATGGTTGTTTGTCCTTATACGGCTTTGTTTCCATGATATCAGAGCTGCCTAATAGTTTGAATTTGTTTAGATAGTAGGGTATGATCCTTGCATATCTTTCTGTTGCTTCTGTCGAGTATCTCTGGCCGAGCCTATCTTTGTATGAATCGTATATATAGAGCTTCCTTGACTTAACTTCGAATCTTCCTAAAATCTAGTGCTGGTTGCCAGCCATCATTAGGAAAAACATGTGGTCAACTTCTTTCCACGGTTTGACACAATACATCCCACCACCCAAGATGCATGAAGACAATCCGTCATCCTTTCTTAACGTCTCTGCAATCTTTTCTTCACTCTTTCCACTGTCTAACTCTTTAAGCATTTCTAGAACAAGCCTATCGAAGTGTAAATCGATTGTTGTGAAGCTGTATTTGATTTTGTCACAGTGTCTTCCCTTCTTCCTCAAGTAGTAAAATATAAGGTCTATATGCTGCAGCATTAATCATATAGGATTATTAATTTATTAACTTAAAGATTTAGTTTAAATAAGGTTTCATGTATATCCTACCACATAAGCACTACATTCCTACCAGATACCTGTAAGAATTGGAACAGTCTTTTCTTCCTACCAGACAAATACCAGATTTCTACCACATACTTACCACATTTAATACTCTATGGTTTTTGAATATATAATCAATATATAATGCATTTTTATATTGTTTTGAGACTTATAACTATCCTATAGATTTTTTTCCCTATCAGTTTTCAACCACTTAGTACTTATTTCTCTTTTATTCTATTTTTCAAATCTATTTCCAATCAATTTTTTTTACATTTTTTTATAAGATCTTACCTCACTGGCGAGGTATTCTCCCTGGAAGAACAGTTCCACCCAGAATGTCTTCGTCAATATATCGATGGTCTTGTATGTGAATCTTTGTATTGCATCTTTCTCATACCATTTACCTCCCTTGTTGAGTGTAGTTGTTGTTTGAAATAATCAGATTCATTATTGAATATATTTATCTAAGTGAAATGTTGATATATAAGATCAATGCTTTACTTACACTCTTTCATCCAGCTTGTCATGTGTCAGATATCTTGTAAATTCGTTAAGTGCTTCCTTATCATTTATTGGCTTTCCAATAAGGGCAAAGTCATCAAGCATATATTTACTGCCAACTTTTTTCTCTTTCAGCTCTGATCCAAAGCTTGGCGTGTATGGTGATGTTATTTTGCTTCTCTTTGTCTTTTTGCTCTCTTATTGTTTTGTTGGCTTCTCTGCTGGTTCTTATAAGAAACATAAAAAAGAAATTAATTTTATAAGTATTTTGATGCGTGCAATGATGTGTGTATGCATTGTTTTTCATAATAGTATACGCACTTATTCATGTTTTTTCTTCTCTAATATTTTTTATTATAGTCAGCCTCTATTTTATCGAGCTTAGCGCAATCGTTAGAGTCTAAGGAAAAAGGTGATTCACCCTGATAATATTAATAAAGGTAAGTTGATTAGAATTACATCAATCTTTTTAAGGAGTTGTATTACTTTTGTATAGATTTTGTACCTTTCCTTTATGTAGACTGTGTATTACGGTGGCCCCCTCAATCTCCTTTGCGTTCATTTTTGTCATATGTATTTCTGCAACCTTTTCTTTGGGTTCCTACTCCTGCGTGCTTTGTGTTGATTCAACTGTACTTTGTGATAGTAGGTCGAATTTTGGCACTAGTTTTCTCTTATTTGCAAATTTCTTATATCTTCTTTGGAATTTTAGTAGTTTCTTATGTTCGTCGATTCTCGGTAATTTTTGGTTTCCAATTTCATTGATGTGTTCCCAGTTCCTGTCATTCAAGCTTGCAGGCAGTTTAGGAACTTTCTCATTTTCTTTTTCCTGATTTTCTGGAGCAAGGCTCATTTCTGCCCACTCAATCACATGGCCTTCTTCTTCATCCATTTCGCATAATGTTTGCTTTTCAATTTCAGTGATGAGTTACCAATTTCTAACATTCAATCTTGCAGGTTGTTTATGAACTTTCTCCTTGCTTTTTCCTAATTTTCTAGAGCGAGTCTCATTTCTGACCCCTCAATCACATTGCCTACTTCTTCATCCATTTCATCTTGCTTTTCATCTAATCCTATGTGCTCTTGTTGTCTTTCGTCTTCTTCCTATTTATGCTCATCATCTTTATCCACAAACCTGTTTTTAAGAAGTATTATGCATCAATGTTCGATATTTACTTTATATTTCTGATAAATTCTTAAGGGTTTTATTACCATCTCTTGCTCTTCACTTTCTAATCTCATTGTTGGCATCACATCGATTTCCGATTCTACAAACTATTTAAAACGGTGTCAAAGTTTTCATGGTTATCTTATTCATATTAGATATTGAGTAGATAAATTAATAGGTTGCTACCAGTTAGCTACCACATATCTACATTTTTTTAGCATATATAGTTGCTCTATTTCTTAAGTTTCTTTTTTTGTTGGAATTATTGTTAGCTGTTTACTTTTGGTTTAGCTTACCTCACATTGTGTTTGTGTTGCATCCATTTGCTCTATTTCTGTCGCCTTATCTTATTTTTGAGCCATTTCTTCTCCATCATTTTCTTCACTATTTTCTTCCTTTTGAATTGTAGCCATCTCAACTGTTTTCTCAATTAGTGTGCCCTGTTTTTACATTTTATTCAAGTGTTAGTCTTGATGAATATAAGATTAAAAACATTCATTCTGATGTAGCTCCATTTTTTGTTTGCCTTATAAATATATTTATCAAGTTAAGAATAGGAAAGAATTGCATAGAATAGAAAAACATTCATTGACTACAACAGATACCTACCATTTATTTACCAGTTATTTAGAATATTTAGTAATTTGTAAATTTAGATCATATTTAAGACATTCATCATCCACACCAGATATCTACCAGCATCTACCTTTTATTCACAGTATTGAGTAATTTATTATTTAGCATTTCCATACTTGATTTACACCATTTTTTGAAACATTTATTCTCCATACCGGATTCTTAGCAGTTATGTACCAGTTTTTTAAGATATAGTTTCATTCCTGATGCAAAAACAGGTTCCTAGCAGATATTCACCAGATTCTTAGTAGGTTTAACATTATTCAATGGTTCTAAAATATTGCTATCATGCTCCTACCCAGTAATTAACAGATTTAGTTTGTTGTATCATGTGTTGTAATCAGATTATAATGACATCTTATACATCTTTTTTATGTTTTTTTAGTGCATCTACTAGTTTATACGAGATAGATTGTTTTTTTAGTTACTTACCTCCTTCACTTCTCCAGCGCCTCTAACTTCATCAGTTTTCTGTGTATCATCTTCCAATTGGACCGTTGCTACTGGCTGAGTGTTTTCAATCACTGTTCCCTACATTTCTATGTCATCAGTGTTTGGGATCACTTCCACATCTTCCTCCTCGTCATCATTATCATTTTCTCCTGACTGTTGTCAAATTTCAAAAAATTTAAATGTTAACTTTCATCAATGTATTTCTTCTAAGGAATATTTTTTGATATGTGATTACATCTATGTTCATTGTTTCGTTGGTATCTTGGTCTGTATTGTTTCAATCAGTTGTGCTATGTTGTTTATTTGACTGGAGTCATCATCACTATTTTTTGAGATTTCACTTTCTTTAGATTCTAAATCTCTATTTTCTGAGATATCCTGCCCGTCGCTACCATCATTGGAATTTTGGTCATCGTTGATTGGTTTGTCTGAATTCTCTTCTAATCCTAATGTCACACTCTTGTCATCGGATTCTTCATCTTCTATTAAATAGCTTTGATCCATTTCTCTCTTTATTGTGAGGTTGTTTTCCTCAAGAATTATCTCCATCTCAGTTACCTTTCCTTCAATTATATCTAGTCTCTTATTTATCTTCTCAAATCCCTCCTCCACTGTTCTTGCTAAGTTCTTCATATCCTCTACAATATCAAGCTTGATCACAACATTTTCTTCAAGTTCCAATGGTGCTGGCCATGGATTGAATTCATCTAGTTTGAGATTGATCATTTCTTCACTTGTTGGTTCAATCTTTCTGACGTTCATCTGAAATTTAACATGATAGAAACAAATTAATGGGTGACTAGTAAAAAAATAGTAGAGATCTATTAGTGATAATTTAAATATTTTTGGAAAATAATGGAACCCTAAAAAAAGAACCAAATATAGTACAATGTGGTAATAAGCTGTAAAAACTTTCTTATAAGTTGTGGATATTATTTATAAACTTATCACCCTTATCAAATAGAATTGTTTCCTGGCCGGCAGTTTTCTAATTTTGTCGTAAGGCTTTCATTTGAAAAATCTTTCTGCGAATTCTGCAGTTTCTATGCTTTCACAGATTCTGCCTTCACATGCCACACACACCTCATAGAACCATACTTACAATACCATCGGTAATCCAGTGACCAAGTATGATTGTGTTCTATTTTTTTCGTGCATTTGCTCTCAAGGATTTAATGGTATCTTGGAAAGATAAGTATCCCCAAGCTTCCCTCATATAGTCTTTTTAGTAAACTGTATCAAAGTATTCAAGCGGGATATTTGCTTTCTTACCATAACCCATGATGTAGAAGGTAATGAAGTATACCATAGCAAGGATGAAATACTCTTCATCATTCTCAACCTTGATCCTCCCTTGATGGTTGATGTCATTCTGATCAATCTTTTTTAGAACCCTCTCCGTCATTGGACTTGTGATCTCACCTCGATTTCTTAGGAAGCACTTTGAGTAGAAGTTGTCTGATAGTCTTGTTCGTACCATCTTGTAATCATTTTCTGGGGTTGCTCTTAGCCCACTGATTAGTATAAAATGTTCTAATCCAAAGTAGACCGGCTTTTGTCCAACTAGAATAAACATGCATTCTTTGTTGTTCTGGTCTATTTCTCTTATAAGGAGGTTGTGCAGAACATTCTTCTACGCCTTCATTGTGTTGTACTTGAAGAATTTTCTGAATATCGATTTGTATAACATGTCCATTACATGTTCACTCCTTGTATTTTCTTTAATGAAATCGATTACATCTTGATTAGATGCAACATGAAGGGCAGATATGTATTTCTCCTCTTGTGATATAACCAAATTGTACTTCTACAAATTTCTAGAACTATTACTTTAGATTTGACAGTCATCATGAAATAAAAAGTTATTTATTGTGCATGTTTTAAATCCTTTATTAGCTTTTCCTGGTTTTTGCTCCTTTCATACCAATTGTTTACCAGTTACCTACCATTTTTTTTCAAATTCTAACCAGATTCATTCTAAATTGGTCATAGATGTACTTCCAAATAGGTAACTACACTTTTAGACTTGATTATACTATGCTTACCAAAAATACTTGTAATCTACGAGTTAGCTACCATGTAGCTACCAGTTACCAACTAATTTTTATTAGATTCATGCAAGTTTTGACACAGCTATTTTTCCTACCAGATAGCTACCATGTAGCTACCATTTTCTTACTTGTTTCAAAAACTCAAATATTTTTTAGATCATATCTCAACTGTTAACACTCTCCAATGCATCGGTTTTTACTTTTAAGACTTTATTGCTATTTTTTCCTTGGTTTTACTATCATAGTACAAGATTTTTACTAGAATTGTACCAGATCTTAATCATTTAGACATTTTTTTAGGTGTTGTTATGTGATTACTAGATTTCTACCGTATCTAATAATATTATTTTGAGTAATTGTAAGTAATACTTATGCATTAGTAAGTTACCTGACTCTGATTTTGCTGCATTGTTGTTTCTCTTTCTTGAGTCATTTTTTTGTAGTCTCATTAATAACTATTTGCTTGCTGCTCTTTTTAATTACTGATTTGCCTATTGCTCTCTTTGGTGCCATTTTTTCTGTATTTTACAACTAAATAACCAGTAGTAGAAGTAGAATATTGTATTTAACTGGATCTATCTCTTTTTGAAAACCTTATGAAAATATGTAAAACTGTAGCTTACCTAGTTTTCTTATCGCTGATGAAGTGGAGTGCTGAAATGAAGGAAATCATGTTTTTCCTAGTGGCAATCGTCCTCTGAAACTGAAATCTCGATGTGGGATGAAGGAGACGAGTGAAATGATGAAATTATGTGGGTTTCAGTTTTTTTGAAATGTTGAACTCGTAGGTGAAGGAAGTGGAGAGGTTTTTGCGTGGGTTTAAGAAACTTTTTTTCATTCTTGTTTAACAAGTCAAGTCAGGAAATTGGCTGGGCCGTTAGAAAAAAGGACTTAATTTTCAGCCCAGTTTGTTTATATTAGTAGTAATTTGTTAATGGAACTTATAACAGTTAGCTACCACTTATCTACCACATTTAAATACATTATGTTTTTACTATTTTGTCTATTATTTATATAATTGATTTTATTGAAATATGATGTAATTATCTTTTTCAAGTTAACTACTAAGCTAACAAATTTTTTTAACAGTTACTTACCACTTATGAGCCATTTTGTTACATAACATTCTCCTTGTTTCATTGATTTTTTTTGTTTCAGTTGTTTAATTATTTCCTTAAATTTTTATCACCAGTTTTTGCATTTTATTTTTTAAAATTTAAGTTTCAACATAACAATTTTTTTTAATAGGTACTCACCACTTGCATATAATTTCTTTTGTTTCTCCAAATGTGATATAATATTTGTTTATATCAACTTCACTTTTTTTCAAATCCTGTTCTTAATTAAATTAATCAAAGTATTAAAAGCTTATTCTGAAATTCATAAAACTGAAAAAATATAACTTCTGTTCAAAAATCAAATACATCTAACAAATCTATGGTAGATATCATATTTGCTCCCATCACTTTGCCTTCTATAATGATCTTGTTAGTCTCCTCTCTCCCACTACTGGTACAACATTCATTTTCCTTGTTGATCTTTTCCGATTCCTTTTCAGGTCCCTTTTTAGTATTAAAAACAATAAACAGAAATCGATCAATGAGTTTTTATAAGGACTTCTCATGCTTGTAATGATGTATTAACCAAATAAATGCATAACATAATAAGTACTTGCCCGAGTACCTCATTTTCTGTTGTGGTACTTGCACTGTGTTTTGCACTTGTGTATCCTGTTTTTCACATTTTATTCAAGTGTTAGTCTTCATGAATTTCAGAATAAAGATTTATTTTTATATTTCATCACATTATTACCAGGTTCTTACTAAATACCTACAATATTGAGTATTTTTTTAGATCTTTTTATGTTATTCATGCATCTCATTTGTTGCAATAATAGTCTATATCACGTTTTGTTTATTTTCTAATCTATTTACTAGTTACATGTCAGTTTCCTACTAGATAGTTTTTTTAAGTTCTTTAACTCTTTGTCTTCTTCAGGTCCCGAAAGTTCTTCAATTTCCTAGACTGTTGCTCTCTGCTCCACGTTCTCTACCTCTGTATTCTGTTTTTCAAGTTTTTTTCCAGTGTTAGTTCTTGTTTGTATTTATATTAATAAATTTTATTTCAATATTTATACTTATACATACTTCCATTTCGGTCTCTTTTATAATTTCAACATCTTCAATATCTTAACTACCGGCATTTTCTTCGTTGTCTTCTTCCTGTTGCTAATTTCCTTTAATTTTTATGCTTAGTATTTATAAATCAATGTTTTTGTTGAAGAACATGTATGTGAATCTCTTCTTACCTTTGTATCCATCAGCATACTTTCATTCTATTCTCCCTCAGTTTTATTTATGTCTTCCTCAACATCTTTCCCACTGGGGTCATACTTGGTATCCTTGGTATCTTTGTTGTTGCTTTGGTGGTCATTGTTGTTAGAGCTTGAACTTTTTCCTTTCGAGCCATCCGTGCCATCTTGGCTATCAGATTTATCATTTGATTTTTTGCTCCTCAATAATCCTCTGTATCTCAACAACTAGTTCCTTAACATTCTCCTGATCTGCTTCTATTATCTCAAGCCTTCTCCTTATTTCAGCGAATCCCTCCTCCACTATTCATGCAGGGTTCCTCATCTCTTCTATTATTTTTAGATGACTCATTTCTCTCTTGACTACGGCCATGGAATGAATTCGTTCATAGGGAGGTTGGCTATTCTTCTTCAGTTGGTCTGATCACCCTTTTCTTCATCTATAATGAAATTCAAATTACAATTTTGTATTATAACTTTTGAAAGAAGGCATTTGTAAAACTTTTTTCTGTTTATATTAGTTTTGCGGTACTTACAATCTCCTACGTTGAATATAGTCTTTTCACATCTAGAGGTCTTGAAATATCTGTTGAAAGTTTTCCATTTAAAGAACCTTTCTCTGAATTCTTCGATTTCTACTCTCTCACAAACTACTCCTTCATACGCTCCGCAGACTTTATAAAACCATACTTACAAAACCATTGGTATCCCGTTTAGCGTATACGTACTTGGGATTCCTTCTTTTCTTCCAATCCTTCTTAATGAACTTATTATTTCTCTGAAAGACAGTACCCCCATCTACTTTTGTAAACTCTCCCGAGTACACCGCATCAAAGTACTCAATTAGGATAATTGTATTTGGTCTGACTCCTATTATGTAGTAGCTGATGAAATACACCATTGCAAGCCTGAAGTAGTCATTGTCGTTTTCAATTTGTATTCTTTTTGGCTGGCTTCTACTGCCTTCATTCTCCTTCTTCAGAATTCTCACTATCCTTTCCTTTGTTAGGTCTGTTTCATTTTCGAGAAAGCACTTGCTACGGAATTCTTTTGATGCATACGTGTCCAGCATCTTGTAACCATCCTACAGTGTTGCTGGTAGTCTAGTTATAAGCATTAAGTGCTCGATTCCAAAGTAAACCGCCTTCTCTCTAAAAAGGAAGAACATGCAGTCTTGTTGATTTTGGTCAGTCTCTCTTTTCAAGAGGTTATGTATCAGAGACTTCTGGGCCTTCATGAAGTTGTTTCTGAAAAACTTGCCAAACACCGATTCATAGAACATATCCTGCACGTTGTCATTCGGGGCATTCAATTTTATGAAATCATATGATGTCCTTGTTTGATGTAGCATAGGCGTAAGCTAAGTATTCTTCTGTAGGTTCAATTATATGATTGTATCTCTGCACACAGTAAGATTGATTATTTTATACTTTATATTCAGCATCAAATAAGAAGCTATTCCATTTCCCACCTCTTCTATTAACCAGGTTCTTAATAGTTTTCTACTTTATTCTTAGCATATGTATATCTTTTGTAACTATTGTTTTCTCTCGACATATACTTATCATATAGCTACCAGTTGTATTATTTACTTTACTGCTAGAACATTTTTTACATCCAATGTATTGTCTTATGTTGCATAATGAATTTTTTTGTACTTTCAGTGCATTTATATCATATTTATCTTTCTTTTTTTTGGTTGAACTCTATATTAATGTTCCCAACTAGTTAATTACCATATAACTAGCACTTTTTTTTACTCATTTGGTATTTTCACTTAGTAGATTTGTCAATTTTTTTTCTCATACTGTATGATAAATAGGTTCTTAACAGATACTTACCAATTTCTGTCTTTTATTTAAACACTCATGGCTCTTTTTTAATTCCTTTTATATATTCCGGTAGCAGTATATTTTATTCTACAAGATCTATACTAGTTTTTTATACCTTACGACTGTCATTGTATTTCTGAGTGATTTTATTTTACAATAGTTGTTTTTTTAGTCTTTTTTGCTTGCTACCATGTTTGTGCATGATTATTAACGGGCTTTATAACATAATGTTTGTTTTTCCTTTTTTATCTATTATAGTTTTTTTACTAGAGCATCCTATTTTCTAGTTGTTACCAAATGCATACCAGTTTCGTACCAGTTAAAAATGTTCCAAAATATTTAAATTTGTCTGTATGATTCCCTGTTTCTTACCATATATAATATTTTTTTAACAATCATTTTCGATCATATTATAAGTATACGAACTTTGTTAGGGTTAGTTACCTGAAATTGCTTAGTTTCATGTTCATCTGCTTCTGATGTGTGCTTCTTCTTTGTAGTTCTCGCTCTTTTGGCCTTTGATGAAACTTTTGCCTTTGATCCTCTTTTAGGCCCCATTTATAACTGAAATTTGCATCAAATTCGACTTAAACACAAGAATCTTATGTAAAAAACTAAAAATTAACCAAATGATTTAGATTTTCTAGAAATCTTACTAGAACTTGACTTTATGTAGGAATTTTGAAGTAAATCGTCTATGACTGGAACGAAGGAGATTGATGTTTTTAGAAATGAATTTGTAGTTTTTAGAAGAGATGGTGAGTGGAGATCGTGTTTGCGGTTGCAGATCATGGATTTGAAACGTCTAGATTTTTTTTCAAAAAACGTAAGAGAAGTTGTTGAGAGTGGGAGTAGAACAGTTTTTTCATTTGGTGTGTTGTTTTCAAATTTTTTAGGTCAGCAAATTTTAGGTCTTGAAATGTAGGCTTATTGGAATTTTTAATTTTAGCCCATTTTCAATGTTGACAATTACTCTCCTCATCTAGATATATATGACTTTTTTGACTACTTTGTTGCATCTAGATTTATATGACTTTTCAACTTTCAAGACATTTTTTATTGAATTATCCCATTCCTATTCTTATCTAGATTTATTTCTTGTTTTTTACCAGTTTCTTAACAGTTTCTCATTATCTGATTTTTTGTATTATCTTTGCCATTGCTTGATTTTTATCTGATAGTTATGTGGTATTTACCTGTTGGGAAACTGCTACTTATTTTTTTCTTGAAATCACTTTTAATTCCTTTTGGGGTGTAATTTTATGACATTTATATTGTCTTTGTTGATATCAATTTAATTTTCATGACCATAATTTGTCATACCATGTATCTACCAATTATCCACCAGTTTCCTACATATTTTGCTACCTTGTCAGTTTTTTATTTTTCCAAATGTGTCGTTATCTTTCTTTATAAATTTTATCAACTTCAATATTCACAAACTTTGTTCTTTTTTAATCAAATTAAAAAATCTAAACATTCCCATAATATAAATTAAAATCCTAAGCATTCCCATCAGTTAAAAGAAAATCCTAATCATTGCCATAAAATATATAAAAACTTGTTTAGAATTAGATAAAAACAAATCCAAAAAATTAAATATTGTTCCAAATCACTACCATTAACCATACATTTCATCAAAATTGTGGTATATATCATCTTCACTTTCTTCCCCATTCATTAACATTGTTTCCCCGTGTTTGAATAAGCTTAACGTCAACCTCTTCCTCTGCTGATTTATGTCGGAGTCATTTGGAATCACTTTCCGCTCTATTTCATATTCAGCATAGCTCAAGACATAGACACCGCAGTCACTGTAAATTTCATTCAAGGAATGCTATTTTAGTAAATCTTTTGACAGACAAACATTTATAATTAGAGAGGTACAGTTACAACCAGTGTGTTTACGTGTGTTTGTGTTTTCATGTTGTAGATCAACTTACTTTTTTTGTTGTGGCAAGTTGTTAACCATTACAATCTCTAGGTTTTCTGTTGGGTCCTTTCCCTTATATGCAGGTGTCTGCATGATTGGAGAGCTGCTGAAGAATTTGAATTTGTTGATATAGTATGGTATTATCCTTGCATGCATTTCTGCTACTTCAGTTGTTTCTCTAAAGTTGCCTCTGTCTCTTTTTGAATCATAAATATGCAGTTTCCTTGATCCTATTTCAAATCTTCCGTGAATCCAATGGTCTTCCCCGGCCATCATTGGGAAGAAAACATTCTCAACTTCCTCTCATTTTTTTAATGCAGTACATTCCGCTCTCGAAGATTTATGATGCAATTGGATCTGTAATGTTGATTTCGTTCTCTTCCTCTTTTGAATATGTGTATATCAGTTTGATCCTTTATTTCACAGCCCCATCAAACTCCAGGTCTGTCATCGTGAAGCTATAACTGATTCTCATGCAGTGTTTTCCCTTCTTCCTAAGGTAGTAGAATCCAAGATCTAGGTGCTGCAACATGAATCATATCAGATTGTCAGTTCAAATCTAGTTCCTTGCACTTCATACTAGTTATCTACTAAGTTCCTACCGGTTTTGATACTTCTTTTTCTTGCAACCAGATACCTATCAGTTTTTCACCAGATACGTACCACAATCATTTCTATATTGTTTTTTTAACATCTAAATTACCAGTAATGTATTTTTTATCAGTTTTAAGACTTAAATTTTTTTTCAATGCTTCTAAATATTGTGTCTGGTGTATCCTACCATGTTCCTACCAGTTTCATACCATATAGCATTTATTTCTTTCTGTTCTTTTTTTCATCTAATCTATACTTTTTACTTTTTACTGTATTTACTAGCTACATTATAGAAACATACTATTTATAAATTGTTAATTTGATTATGAGTTTTTGTAAGATCCTTACCTCACTCTCCAGTTACTCTCCTGGGAAGAATAATTCAGCCTAGAATGTCTTAGTTGATATATATATTGTCTTGTACCTGAATGTCTGTATAGCATCTTCAGCATACCACTTCCCTTTGATGTATAATGTTGTTGCAATGTAAAATAATCAGATTCATTACCTTATATTGATTTTAAGAGAAATGTTGATATTTAACATTGAAAATATACTTACAGTCTCTCATTAAGTTTGTCCTTTGTTAAGAACCTAGAGAATTCATTGATTTCCTTACTGTTGTTTATTATCTCTCCAATCAGTGCAAAATCATATAGAGCATATGGACTTGTAACACATTTTATCTTGAGGTCCGTTCTTTTTGCTCTCTGGTTCAAGAAAAACACAATGATTTAAGTTAGCATTTTTCTACCAAGATCCTATAAATTTTCCAACATATGCATTCCACATTTAAGACAACTACTTTTCTTACTAGATACTTTCCATTTATTTGGCAGTCTCATATTTGATTCAAGTATTGCAAGATATGTTATTAAAAATTCCTACGTCAAAATTATCAATTTCTTACCAGTTTTATAGCAGTTTCTTATCAGTCCCCTAGCATATGCATACCATATTTATCATAGTTTTTCTCATGACAGATACATAATAGTTAGTTCTAGATATACATTTGATTCAAGTAGTTTAAGATACATTATTTAAATTTTCACTGTTAACTAAGTACCAGTCTCATATTCAATTTTTATCACATGCATAGCAAATTTAATAATGTTGTTCTTCCTACCAGATACATACTAGTTTTTTACTAGTTTCATATTATCTTGTTAGCAGATCTATACCAAACTCATTGAAATACCGAATTTAATAATGGTGTTATTGCTATCAGATACATACTAGTTTCCTACCATTTTCCTACCATTTTCTATTTACCAAAAATATACAATATTTAATTCTAAATAAACACTATTTAACATAATTTAATAATGTTTTTATTCCTATCAGAAACTATTTTTTCATACGAAACATTTTAAGATATGTTATTTAAAATTTGAACCACAACAATCGGCATTTTTTTTATTCACTTCTCAGCACATGCATACCACTTTAAACACAGCTTTTCTTCTTACTAGATAAGGACCAGTTATATACCAGTTTCATACTTGATTTAATCAGTTTAACAAATTCAACCATATGCTTAACAGATACTTACCATTTTATTTTTATTTTCACTTTTCAGCACAAGAATACCAATTTAAACACTTTTTCTTTCCTACCAATTATATATAAGTTATATAAGTTTATACTTGATTCAATCACTTTAATTGATTCAACCATATATTTAACAAATGTAGCAGATTCAAACAGATGTCTATTAGTAACTTTGAAAAAATGTAAGCAATATGCATTTTTTAGTTTTTACCTTTGCTTGATGCGTCTCTATCTCAGTTTCCTCCTTGTTTTGAGCTTGCTTTCCTTTTTTTTATTGTTCCCCCTGAAATGATGTTTCATTTGATCTCTTTGGCCCCATTTGTATCTGCAGTTATCAGGAAGTTCAACTTGTTTACTAATTTTATTCAAGCAAGTTATGATGAACAATTCGAAGTTTTTATTTTGCAGAAATCTTAATTGTTTAATGAATGAAGTTATTGCTTTAAGATTTGGACTAGTGCTCTAATGAAAGAGAATGTGTAGAGCAAAATTGATAGAAATAGGAAGGAATGGAATTTGAAATGATAACTGTCATTAAGTGGGGTGTTTGAACGGTTTAAGAAGAGGTGTAGCATAAGGAAAGTGAAAGGTCTTCTTGGAACACAGCGTTTTACTACATTAATAATTACAAACATCTTCTTTAATATTGAGTTATTTGTTTTTACCACTTTTTTACCTGTTTTCCATCACATGATTTTTTTGTACCATTTTTTCATTACTTGCTTCTTATCTAATACTTATCTGGAATTTACCTGTTGGGAAGCTGGTTTTCTAATATCATGGATTTATTGTTTTTTTTACATCACTTTAAATCCCCTTGTTGATCGAAGTTTATTACATTTCTACTGTTTTTGTTGACAACAATTTAGTTATCATGACAACACTTTGTTATACCTAGTATCAATTATTATCTACCAGTTTCCTACCATATTTTAGTAACTTATAATTTTTGTTTTAATTTCCAAATTTACTGGAATCTTTGTTTATAAATTATATCAATTGGAATATTAACAAACTTTGTTCTTTCTTAATTAAATTAAATATGGTAAATATAAATCCTAAGCATTACCATGAAATAAATGATGTTCAAATATTACCAAGCATTAAAACTTAACTTGTTCTGGTTAAAAGAAAACCAAGAAAAATTGTTCTGGTTGAAATAAAACCAACAATTAACATTGAAATTAAAGAGCTACCACACTTAACCAAACATGTCTTCCAATGAATGATAAATATCATCATCACTCTCTTCGTCATTCATCAATCTTGTCTCCCCATGTTTGAACAGGCTTAATGTTAATCTTCCCCTTTACTCATTTATGTCAAAATTGTCTAGAATTTTCTTTTCCTCAATCACGTATTTAAGAGAAATGTTGTTATATAAGATTGATAATATACTAACAGTCTTGTCCTCAACTTGTCGTTTCTCAAGAACTCAGTTGGCTCATCTATTGCTTTCTTGTCTTTTATACGATCACCAATCAATGCATAATCATCAAGCACGTATTGAGCATTAGCATATTTTACCTTGCCTGATTCTCTCTTCTGTTGCACCACCTATTCAACAAGAAAACAATCATTTAAGTTACTAGTTTCCTATTAATCTTTCAGCAGATGCATAGAACATTTAACACAGTTATTCTTCATACTAGATAGTTACCAGTTCTTTATCAGTTTCATAATTTATTAAATTATTATAAAACACATTAATTAAACTTTCAACCACTACATTTTCCAGTTTGCTACCTGTTTTTTACCAGTTTCTTATTCTTTTTTTCAGCATATATTAATTAAACTTCCAACCACTAAATTTACCAGTTTCCTACTTGTTTTTTACCAGTTTGTTAGTCATTTTTTTAGCAGATGTATAACACATTTAACAATCTTGTTATTCATCCAGATACATAGCATTCAAGCAGTTTTTAGTTCTTTATTTCATTCAAGCACTTTAAGATACTAATAGTTAGCAGTTTCTATCATTTTCCTATTCATATTTTTTAGGAGAGGCATAGTATATTTAACAATGTTATTCGTCTTACTAGATACTTACCAGTTAGCTACCAGTTTCACACTTCATTCAAGCAATTTAAGATATATTACGGGAATTTAAAGTTTCAACCTCAACAATTATCAGTTTCTTTCCATTTTCCTACCAGTTTCCTATTGATATTGATTTTTCAGTAGATGCATACCATATTTAACAATGTTGTTTGTCTTACTACATAATTACCAGTTTCGTACATAGCAAATTTAACAACGTTGTTTGTCTTACTATCTAAATACCAATTAGTTATCACTTAAGTATATAGTATAGTTAATAATGTTGTTCATCTTACTAGATACTTACCAGTTAGTTACCGATTTCATACTTCATTCAAGCATTTAAGATATATTATACAATTATCAGTTTATTACCATTTTCCTACCAGTTTCGTACTCATTTTTCATCAGATAAATTTTAGATTAAGATAGTTGTTCTTCTTATCAGATATTTACCAGTTAGACACCAATTTTATACTTGATTCATGCATTTTAACAAATTTAGTAGATCAGATCATATCTTTAATAAGTTTAGCACACTCAATCAAATGTCTCACCGTCTCTTCGAATAATTTAAGTAATATGCAGTTTTACATTTACCTGAGCTCGCTGAGTTTGTAATTCGTGTTCTGTGTTTTTTTTGCCTTACCTTTGCTCTTTTCGCTTTGTTTTCTGCAATTGATTTTTGCGATTCTCTCTTTGGCACCATTGTTTCTATAGTTTTCAGCAAGTTCGACGTTAACAAGAATCTTACTTAATCAACTACTGTAGTTTCTTGTTTTAAGTAATGAGAAATCTTACCTGTTGATGTCGAATTGAAATCGTTTCTGGAATCAATTGTATCGTGTTTTGATTCTTGAATAGTGTGATAGATCGTGCAGTTTTCAGAGCGAAATTGATGGAACTTGAATCGTTAACCGCAATTTGAGACGATTGATCGGTTTAATGAAGTGGAGAGTAAGGGAGGTGAAAGGTTTGCCTTGGAACGTACGATGGGATATTTTGAAACTTGTTTGGTCAGAGAAAGATATGGGCCAAATGTTGGGCTGAAAGAAAACTTTAATTTCTGTATATTTATATAAAAAGCCCCAATTCATATACATCATTTTATCAATTTTTCTTTTTTATCCCATTCATCGTCTTAACCCTTTGAAATAATTATACACATATGCTAGTTTTATTTAATGGTACAAAAATATATATCATTATTTTATGTCTTAAAAATTATGAATATTCAAGTATGATTAGAACTAATCACATATATTAATTGGGTGTAGTTCAATTGATGTATCTCCCAAAAAAAAAAAGGAGATGAGAGGTATTGGATTTAATATCCAACCTCTTCAAAATTCATACATATATAAAAAAATAGAAATAATCAGACATATAAATATTTTAAAAAATTATTGTTTAATTGTCTTTTTACAATTGATTAATTAAAATTAATTTTTGTTATTGTGTTTGATTTATAAATATATAAATTTTTCTTTTGATTTAATGTAAGCGCAATTGCGCAAAATTAATAAATAAAAGTTTAAAGTATATATGGATATAATTTTTTATAAATTTTGACATGTTGATTTTTGACCCCCCTCATCTGTAATCTTGCATCCATCCCTAATTAAAAGATTGATTAGATAAAATTGTAAAATAATTTTTTAAGAAAAACTAAAGGGCAACATTTTCTTTACTATCCAACTTAAAATGATAAGGTTTTTGCTTAAGAATAGGGCCAACCTAAAAATAAAAACAAAAGCCCTTCTTTATCCTCATGTTTAGTGGTTAAATTGCTTATGAAAGATGAGAGATCTCTTCTTGCTTTTTAAGTAATACGAGACATTTTTACTAAATTTATTGATTGTAAGGTTTTGAACCCACAATCCCATATTTATTAGTTTTTTCTAGGCTTAATGCTTTCCCATGGACCCCAACTTGAGCAAAAATAGCTTTTATACCCCCAACTTTCAAAAGGTGCTCCGATCTACCCCAACTTTTAAAAAGGGTGTCTCCGTGTTACCTGAAGTTATTAAAAGTGGACCTCCGTGCTACCTTTGACCAAGGGGGCGCATGTTAACCTAAAAAATGGGTTAAAAATTATATAAATTCAATAATTAATAAAAAAAATCATTAGAAAATCCCTAAATACTTTTCTAATTGTAAAATGACCTTCTTCCTCCTTTAGAGTGTGTTTGGAAAGCTCACATTTTCTGAAAAATTTTCGCACCAAATTTATTTTCTTTCTTTTCCAGATATATTATAATTAATTTTTTGAGTTTTCAATTTTTTACAAAATCGGGCCCCGAAACATATTTTCACATTTCCGGGGCCCTTCCATAAAAATTTTCTGAAAAATTCTTGCACCAAATTTATTTTATTTATTTTTTAAATTATATTTTATAATTTTTTAGGATTTTTCGATTACTTACGATCGGGCCCTGAAACGTATTTTCACATTTTCGAGCCCTTTCGAAAACATTTTCTGAAAAATTCTTGCACTAGATTTATTTTCTTTATTTTTAGGATATTTTATAATTTTTTGGGGTTTTTCAATTTTTTTACAAAACCGGGCCCTGAAACGTATTTTCACATTTTTGGGCCCTTCCCTTCCGGAAACATTATGTAAAAAGTTCTTGCGCCAAATTTATTTTCTATTTTTTCGGATATTTCATAATTTTGGGATTTTTTGATTTTTTATGAAACCGGGCCCCAAAATATATTTTCAAATTTTAGTGCCCTTCCGAAAACATTTTTTGAAAAATTCTTGCACCAAATTTATTTTCTACATTTTCCGGATATTTATAATTTTTTGGGATTTTTTTATTTTTTACGAAACCGGGCCTCGAAACATATTCTGGAAACATTTTCTGAAAAATTCTTGCACCAAATTTATTTTCTTTATTTTTCGGATATTTCATAATTTTTTGGAATATTTCAATTTTTTATGAAATCGGGTCCCAACACGTATTTTTACATTTTTGGGCCCTTTCGAAAACATTTTCTGAAAAATTTTTGCACCAAATTTATTTTCTTCATTTTTCGGATTTTCCATAATTTTTTCAAATTTTTTGATTTTTTATTTTCCTATGAAATTCTTTATTTTCTGGATATTTCCAAATTTTTGGTGTTTTTTGGTTGATTTCAAATTACAGGGACTTAAAAGAAGTTTTGTCAAGGGTTTTTTTGAAATTTGGCAGCGAGTGTAATACACTCTCCAGGTTGCGACTGGGCGACTGAAAATAGGTAGCACGGAGACACCCTTTTTGAAAGTTGGGGTAGATTGGAGCACCTTTTGAAAATTTGGGGATATGAAAGCGGTTTTTCGCTCAAGTTGGGGGACATGGAAAGCCTTTTTTCTAATAAGGTGCTGACCACTATACTAAAGGCTAATGGTTAGATGTCTTCCTTTTTATGTCTTATAAAGCTTGTACATTTCAGTTAATCTCAGTCATTCATTGAGTTTGAAAGGTTGAGATTCGACTGCACTGTTGACCTCACAAACCACTAAAACCAAATCTCAATTATTAAAACTGAATAGATGATTGAGATTGACTGAAATGTACAACTTTATCATTATGAAACTTTAAAGAAATTAAAATTTTATTAGAAAACAAAGTATTTGCATAAGTAAATAAGTTGTGGGGATCCGATTCTTACTACATTTGATGGTTTCTTGTTTCATAAATTACTGTTGTCCTGTCTTGGGTCTCTCAGATTAATAAAATGCACGTAGTTGTACAATTAAGTACACGTGCATCCTTTTTGCTGATGATTATTTACCTGCCTCACTTGGGATTCAACATTTCTAAATATAATAAAATCAAATCACAGAACAACTTTTAATTAGATATATCACTCCAAGTCACAACCCAAAATATTGTTGAGTGGTGTCCCTATTATTGTGGGACCCACTGATTAATTAAAAAAAAAATTCAAAAAGAGGCAGGTCGGCAAAACGTTTTTTTAAAATGTGCACAGTAAAATTACTGTGCATAATTCGGCCAGCGTTTGTATTTCCTATAAATAGAGAGATTTCTGCCTCAAAATTATAGGAGAAGAGTAAGAAAACACAGATACAAATATTATCTGTGTAGAGAAACTTAGGAAAAGGGTTCTTAAGAGTTGGGCAAGAGAGAAAATAGTGAGGTTTTGGGAAACACTTGAGTGCCACTATTTTGTAATCTCTTGGTGTACCTACTATTATTTTTATAGTGGAGAATTATTCGGAGTTGGTCCCGTGGTTTTTCCCTAATTCATTTGGGGTTTCCACGTAAAAATCTGCGTGTCTTTTTATTCTGCTGCTATTATTTTTCTCGTAATCTATTATTGGACCTAACAAGTGGTATCAGAGCTGAAGGTTGTTTTATCAGTAAAATCCGTGGATATATTTTTCAAAAATAAATATACCACGACGACGAGAAAATTACGAGGAATCCGGTGGCGTAATCAGTTCGAAAAACCGACGCACGTAGGCAATTTGGGTGAATAGTAAAATAGTAACTTGAGAAATAGTATTCATATATAATAACTATTCATATTCGGCCATCTTTTATGAATAGTGTTATGTAAGTATACGGGCATACTGTCACTATTCCAATATACAAGTATTATTTGGGTATATGGTACTATTCATATATACAGTCACTATTTATGTGAATAGTGAAATTCGTGAATAGTAAAGTTTTGCCATTCTTAAATTTTTCGACATGGCGACTGACGGCGTAATGATCAAATTGACGGATACAAATTATTCAATGTGGAAATCCAGAATGGAAGACTACCTCAATTGCAAAGATTTGTATGATCCAATTGAGGGTGACGACGCAAAGCCGAAGGATATGAAAGATCAGCAGTGGATAAAGATGAAGAAGCAGACATTGGGTACAATACGCCAATGGATAGATGCTAGCCTGTACAACCACGTGAGGAACGAAACAGATCCCAAAGTTCTCTGGAAGAAGCTAGAGGATATGTACGAGGCTAAAAATGCTCAAGGAAAAGTGTTCATGATTCGTAAAGTCATGAACTTGAAATTGACAGAGGGACGATCAATCACACAACACCTGAACGACTTTGAAGGATTCATAAGTGAGTTAGCAGTCACTGGTATGTCCTTGGATGATGAGATGCAAGCATGTCTTTTGATGGGAACTCTACCAGATAGCTGGGATACTCTTGTTGTATCACTGAGTAACTCAGCTCCAAATGGTGTGGTAACAATGTCTATGGTAAAGAATAGCCTACTTAATGAAGAACTTCGTAGAAGAGACGTTGCCAGTACCAGTTCACAAGCCCTTGTCACGGAAAACAGGGGCCGAAGCAAGAGTAGAGGACGTGGAAATGAAAAATCCAGATATAGATCCAAGTCCCGGGAGAAGAGGTCATGCTACCACTGTGGAAAGCAGGGCCATCTCAAAAGGAACTGCCGTTTCTTAAAACAAGAAAATGCAAACCGAAGTCATAATGACAAAAATACATCTGCTACAGTCACAAAAGAAGATGGAGAGGTGGCTTTAGTATCTCATGATGCAGATTGTTGTCATGTTGAAGACGCAGATACCGAGTGGATTGTAGATTCTGGTGCCTCATACCACTGTGTTCCAAAAAGGGAATACTTCTCAACATACAAAGCAGGCGATTATGGTACTATTAAAATGGGAAATAATAGTGTCTCGCAAATGGTGGGAATCGGTGATATCTGCGTGAAGACAAGTGTCGGATGCACATTAACACTTAAAAATGTACGACACATTCCAGATCTTCGGTTAAACCTATTGTCTGTTAGTGTATTGGACAAGGAAGGTTATCACAATCATACAGGCAATGGAAATTGGAAACTCACCAAAGGATCATTGGTGGTGGCAAAAGGAAGATTGTGTTGCTCGCTATACAAAATGCACGCAATAATATGTGCGAGTCAACTGAATACAGTTGGAGATGATGCTTCACCAAATTTGTGGCATAGGCGACTGGCGCATGTTAGTGAGAAAGGGTTGAATATACTGGCTAAGAAGTCCCTCATCCCATTAGCCAAAGGAAAAATTAACCCGTGTGATCACTGTTTATTTGGGAAGCAACATCGAGTTTCATTTCAGAAAAGCTCTAGAAGAAGAAATAATAAGTTAGAGTTGGTACACTCTGACGTTTGTGGTCCCATGGATACAGAATCCATTGGAGGAAGAAGATACTTTCTTACCTTCATTGATGATTTTTCAAGGAAGACATGGATTTATTTGCTGCGCACAAAGGATGAAGTATTCAAGCACTTTCAGCAATTTCGTGCAATGGTGGAAAGGGAGACTGGAGTGCCATTGAAGTGTTTACGCACAGATAATGGTGGTGAGTATATCTCCAAGGAGTTCAAGGATTACTGTAGTCAACATGGTATCAGGCATGAAAAGACAGTTCCTGGTACACCTCAACACAATGGTGTTGCTGAACGAATGAATCGTACCATTGTCGAAAGAGTTATATCCATGCTCAAAATGGCTACCTTACCTAAGTCATTTTGGGGAGAAGCTGTCAATACTGCTGTCTATCTTATCAACCGACTACCTTCAGCACCTTTGGATTTTGATATTCCAGAGAGGGTCTGGACAGGAAGAAATATCTCATACTCTCACTTGAGGGTATTTGGCTGCAAGGCATTTATGCATGTTCCTAAAGAGCAAAGGCTAAAGCTTGATGATAAATCAGTTCCTTGCACTTTTGTCGGTTATGGCGATGAAGAGTTTGGCTACAGATTATGGGATCCAGTGAAAAAGAAAATTGTACGGAGCCGAGATGTTGTATTTCACGAGAATAATGTCATCGGTGAAAGGTCTACAAGTGACGACGTTATCGATATAACACCAAAGAGCATTCTATCAGATGATGCCACAGAAAGAAGAATGCATCAATCAGAACAAGATGGAGAAGAAGAGCCAGTTGTGAGGGATCAAGATGCGATTGTAGATGAAGATATGAATGAAGAGGGTACTGAGCAGGGGGAGCCAGAGAACCCCATTCTACCAGAAGAAGAACCTCAATTAAGGAGGTCAGTCAGAGAACGCCAACCATCTACAAAATACTCCAGTTCTGATTATATTTTAATCACTGATGAGGGGGAGCCTGAAAGCTTCCAAGATGTGCAATCTTGTAAAGATAAAGATTGTTGGATGAAGGCCATGCAGGAGGAGATGAATTCTTTAAAGAAGAATGACACGTACCAGCTGGTAAAACTTCCTAAAGGGAAGAGAACACTCAAGAACAAATGGGTATACAAGCTGAAGAAAGATGATGGAAACCTAGTGAGATTCAAAGCTCGATTGGTTGTCAAAGGTTTTACTCAAAAGAAAGGTATCGACTTTGACGAGATTTTTTCACCAGTTGTGAAAATGAGTTCCATTCGAGTTGTGCTAGGTCTTGTAGCCAGCTTGAACCTTGAGTTAGAACAGCTTGATGTAAAGACCGCGTTCTTGCATGGGGATTTAGAAGAAGAAATTTATATGGAACAACCAGAAGGTTTCAAGGTCAAGGGAAAGGAGGACATGGTGTGTCGCCTGAAGAAAAGTTTGTATGGGCTAAAACAAGCCCCGCGGCAATGGTATAAAAAGTTTGATTCCTTCATGGTGAATCAAGGATACAAGAGGACAGAAGCTGATCCATGTGTATATGTCCAGAAATTCCCTGATGGAAAATTTATCATTCTTCTCTTATATGTTGATGATATGCTAGTCGTTGGGCCAGATGCCAAAATGATTAGTAAGTTGAAGTGTGATTTGTCTAAGGCGTTTGACATGAAAGATTTGGGACCGGCAAGGCGAATTCTTGGAATGGAGATTACCCGAGATCGAAGGTCCAGCAGGCTGTGGTTATCGCAAGAAAAATATATTGAACGGGTACTAGAAAGGTTCAATATGAAGAATGCTAAACCAGTTAGCACTCCACTTGCCGCTCATTTCAAGTTGAGTAAGAAATCCTACCCTTCAACAGAGAAAAATAGAGAAGATATGTTAAATGTTCCATATTCTTCAGCGGTCGGAAGTTTGATGTATGCAATGGTGTGTACGAGACCAGACATCGCTCATGCAGTTGGAGTTGTGAGTCGATTTCTGTCAAATCCCCAGAAGATACATTGGGAAGCAGTTAAATGGATCTTTCGATACCTGAGAGGAACTTCAAAGTTATGTTTAACATTTGGAGGTGGAAAGCCAGCACTTGTTGGTTACACAGATGCAGATATGGCTGGTGACCTTGATGAAAGAAAATCTACATCAGGTTACTTATTTACATTCTCAGGGGGAGCTATTTCATGGCAGTCACGGTTACAAAAGTGTGTTTCATTATCAACAACTGAAGCAGAGTACGTTGCAGCAACAGAAGCAGGAAAGGAAATGCTTTGGTTAAAGCGATTCTTTGAAGAATTGGGTGTGCAACAAAAAGACTACATAGTTTATTGTGATAGTCAAAGTGCACTAGACTTGAGCAAAAATACTATGTATCATGCACGGACGAAACATATTGATGTAAGATATCATTGGCTCAGACTTGCCGTTGAAGAAAAAGAGTTCAAGTTGCAGAAGATTCATACAAACAATAATGCTGCTGATATGCTGACAAAGGTTGTACCAAAAGAAAAGCTCGACCAGTGCATTGAAGCAACCGGGATGGAGAGTCCCACAATGTAATCGGGAGGGGGAGATTTGTTGAGTGGTGTCCCTATTATTGTGGGACCCACTGATTAATTAAAAAAAAAATTCAAAAAGAGGCAGGTCGGCAAAACGTTTTTTCAAAATGTGCACAGTAAAATTACTGTGCATAATTCGGCCATACGCGTTTGTATTTCCTATAAATAGAGAGATTTCTGCCTCAAAATTATAGGAGAAGAGTAAGAAAACACAGATACAAATATTATCTGTGTAGAGAAACTTAGGAAAAGGGTTCCTAAGAGTTGGGCAAGAGAGAAAATAGTGAGGTTTTGGGAAACACTTGAGTGCCACTATTTTGTAATCTCTTGGTGTACCTACTATTATTTTTATAGTGGAGAATTATTCGGAGTTGGTCCCGTGGTTTTTCCCTAATTCATTTGGGGTTTCCACGTAAAAATCTGCGTGTCTTTTTATTCTGCTGCTATTATTTTTCTCGTAATCTATTATTGGGCCTAACACATATTCCATTACACATCAACCCATAGAAACAGATAACACAAGTCCTATACAAACAATAAAACAACAACCAGATACACTCACATGTGTGCTGATTAATTTAGATGGCATTTCGTCTAGAAAGGGCCACCGCAGACAACACTATCAACAATATGAACACCGCGATTCCTACAAATGATCCAATCAACGAGCCTGAGATGCGCTCACAGAATGCGTTGAATTGTCTACAGATAGCAAACCAGTTTGCCTTTGTATTCCCTTTGTGTGCCAAGTATACTATTGCCGATGCAGCCGATGCTCCAGCAGTTAAAAGCGCTAGCATTACCTTAAAAATATTATAATTTTATGTGACTATTAATATTTCATGTCTATAGTATAACAAAAATTAAATGTCATTTAGATCATGAGTTGCTGAAGCGAAATATACCGCGTCAAAGATGATCAAGATAATTCTACTATTTGTTGCGCTGATTCTAACAATGTTGACAATAGAAAGAGGAAGAGAAAGAAGCAGATAGACCGTTACAATCACGTTGACGACCACAAACAACCTGCTCGAAAAAATTGCACAAGTTTTTATAAAAAAAATATAATAGGTACTACTTATTAGCCTAGTAAACGAAACTGAATCTACAACTCTAGAGGCCACAAGTTCGGGTCACACATTCACACAAAATTAACAACATTTCCCTCTCCAAATGAAACTGAATTTTATTTTTGTTGGTGAATGAGAAAATCAACACCATTTATTTTTGTTAGTGAATGAAGCAAATAACACAAGAAAACAAAATTAATTAACACAATTTATAAGCCTAGTGAATGAGATTGAATTTTTGTTTTTTTGAAAAAGTTAGAGGGTTGAAAAAAAACTTACGTTAAAGTTGGTATATCGTCGTACTTGGCCCTAAACCGAACAAACTGAGTAACGAAAGGGAGAGTTTCGTTAGTAGTTCCCATAACAATTGCACTAACAAGAACAGAAGCAAGTGCAAGTAGCCTCAAGATAAAGTCAAGTATAGAGACTCCTCTAGTTGCATTTTTAGGGGCTGAACCAAGCTGAATAGAAGTCTTCATATTTTTACTAACAAATATAAGTAAATATAATTTGTTCAAGTTGGAGAAGAAGATAACTGTTTTAGCTATAGGTAGAAATATGAGTTATAACCCAAATAAGGAGTGTCTATATAATGCAGGACTTGATTGGTGTATATGAATTAATTAAAATCAAGAGAGTGGTTTTGATTGGTAGTTGTTAGTGGCAAATGAAGCCCACTAGTACACTAATTATGCATTTTTTTTCCAGAGATGTATGAAAAGGGAGATTACACCTGTTGTACTTGCTCTATTATAGTATGAAACTAATCCAACTCCAACCAATTATCATCTAAATTACTATTTGAAACTAATCCATTAGGCTTTATATGAACTATGTGGAAGCTTATTGATTTTATAGATTTCTCTTTCTGATCTTAGCATTCCAGCAAGATATCATTTTTTAAGTAAAAGGGTATAAGCTTTTGTCCAAATAGCTTGATAATTGAAGCATTAGAACCTTATTTAAATCACTGGTACCAGTTTAATGGTTGACATTATAAGCATTAATCTATATTTCAAAGAACACATTCCATTCCATTCCATTTAAGAACAATTTGTGAGTACCAATAACAGTTGGTCCAAGTGGTAAGCAGCTTGGTATCGCTTAACCAAGGTCTCGAGTAATTTGGTAAGGTCCTAAGTAATAGCTTTAATGGTACACTGTAGAGTAATAATTAGCAAATAATTGTAATATATTTTCTTAATAGCACGAGATAGATCATTCTATCTTTACAATCATAACACCTATTTCTCATTACAGTATATGCTTTCAATTTGATTTCTTAAAAAGAATGAGATAGCTTAACTATAGTTGTTTACTGCTATTCACTTATTTTTTTATTCTGTTGAAAATTGAAATAGCTATAAGTTAAAGCAGCAAAATAGTAGTCTTTTTTGTTCCTTTTTTGGTATGATTTTGAATTTTCTACGGTCAACAAAATTGCATTTTATAAAAAAGTACTTTGTACTTCTCCATTTTTTGTCTAAAAAAGGACTTCACATAGTACTGAAAAAATAGGCATCAAACTTAAAAAAAGTTACAGAGGATTGTGGAAATGCAGTAAGTACAACCAATCCAAATTGGTTACAAGAAACATATTGTATCATATGAAAGCCAATAACTGAGAACTAAAGCAAGTCACATTTTTTTTATTTGTGTAATTAAGAACATCATTTGCATGAGTTCAGATGCCTTCCTTGAATGTTTTCGAATCAGTACCGATCAATTACAGGCGAATACATTAGCCTTTTCGATAATGGATCCTCCAGCGAAGAGGTATCAATTAAACCACAGTTCATATCGCATGATGGACCGTCATCTCCACTTCATACAAATCAAAGCTTAATGCATACTTAGTCCCTAAAACTTGGCAAAAATGTCCCACGGAAAAAAAATCGACATCCTCAAAAAGTCAAATTAATCACAAGGTGACACGTGGCACTGAAGGGCTGCAGTGTACACCTTTCCCAAGTTTATGGGGGGACTGGTAGAGACTTTTAAATACTAGAGGTGCCACCTAATATAAAGTGTCAAGTTTGAGGGGTTAAGTATGCATTACCACAAAATAAAATTTTCTAACTTTGCAAATTGCAATATGTACTAAAAGAAAGTGATTTTCCTTGTCTCCCCCGATGCCTCACATGACTGAAAAGGGGGAATTTATAGTATAAATTCCTTAAAAAAATGCTTAAAATTGCCCAAGTAAAAATCTCCCGCAGTCAGAGACTCAAACAATTTTAGCCACTTTTTCACATTGTGATTGGAAACCCAACAGCATTTGAAGCACATCTTCAGGTTTCAAATTCGATACCCTTCTAAAAAGACGAGTCACATCACGAAATATCCAAGAGGAATTTCTTGATCAAGGTATCTCAGATGGGATAGATTGAGATATTCTGTTACAGATAATGGTAGATCAACCGTTTTAGGTCCTGATTGAGTCAGTGTACCAAGTTAAGAGACCTAATTGAGCCGTGAGAAAAGAGAGAACTTACGTGTCTGATAGGGTTAATTCTGGGGTCAAAGTCTGAAATGAATCGGAGGATGTTGTTGCCGATTACCACGGTGGCTCTGCTGCTCATTCAAACGATGTCGTTTTGGATTGTCAGAACGAACTGCGGACAAACAACGCGCTGTTTCGATAACTTTGCGATTAACAAACGACATGTCGGAGGTGAATGTGAGTAACAAGATACTGTCGTTTTGTAGAGATTAATTGAATTCAATGATGCTGGTCCTCCAACATATATCTATGAAAGGGTCCCTTAGGAAAACCAAAAGGCCATTTGTCCTCAAAAAGTGTTGGCCAAAGGTGAGAGCCAATTTAAGTAATTGACCCTTGTGGCAAATCTAACCAGGGAAATGTATCCCTCCTCCCAAGTTACAATTTAGAAATTCAACAATTTTAAATTAAAGGTTTGAATTTTCTAAAGTTTAAATTCTCTAAAGATTTCAGTCAATTTTAACCATCTATTGAGTTTTAATGGTCCAGATTCAGTTTTAGGGGTTTGTGGGTTTACAGTGCAATGAAATCTGGACCATTAAAACTCAATGGATGGTTAAAATTGACTGAAATGTACAACTTTAGAGAATCCAAATCCTTAAATTAAATAGTTATGATTATAATTTTGTTCTACAGATGAAATTCCAACCGCAGAGAATTCCGATCCTTTAACAAGTTTGTACTAAATCAATCGCAATGGTTAAAGCAAAAGCTGTAATTCTCTTCAATCTTTCCTTTAATTGTATGCATATATCCACATACAAATAATTGAACAAATGTCTAAATACATCCATAATTAGGAATATGATCCCTTCCCTCTCCTCTTATTTTCATCTCACCAATGCCAAAACCATTGTAAAAATTCCTTTTAGATAGACAAACTACACCTAGCAATAAGAATATTGTCTAGGTGGGATCCAAGATCACTGTTATTGTGAAACAATAGCACAAGTGTTAACATGTCGCAATCTTAAAGGCTCTCTGGATTACCAGTTTGGTTTTTATGAAAAAGATTGGCTTGTAACAATTCATAAACAATGTTCAATAATTAGCCCTAGTTAAGTATATATTTTACTCATTATTTGGTTGCACCACCTAACACGTTGTGAATATATAATTAATAAAAATAAGTTAAATACTTCAAGACGCCTACGTCACTAAATTAATTTAATTAAGTAAATATATCCCAGATCTATCTCAAAAGAGTTGACATTTGGCAATGTAGTTGTAGCCCTTGGCCAAAGACTAGCACTAAAGGACATAACTAAGGCCTCACAAATTAGTTAAGTTGAAAAAAAATTAATCAGAAGCTTAAACAGGATTAGTCTGGTGATCAAAGAAATCAATAGAGATGAATCAAAATATGCGAGGTCTGGTAATAGGATTGATGGGAGCAATATTGACACTGGGGGCTTATTCACAGACTATAATGTCTGCAACTCAATCTATAGGAACTGGCCTTTGTGTTCTTATGCTTGGCTTGCTTGTTGCTGAAGGTTTTATCCCTCTCTGATTCTCTACTTCAACAGAAACTGAAATTGGTATTGTAACTCTCCTCTCATGGTTTTAATTTTTTTTCTGTTCTAATTTTGTGAAAATTTACTAAGTAGTTGATTTGATATACTGTATAATTGTTTGATGAATTAATTAAAGAGCTTATTTGTATCATGGATTTGGATCATCCCTACTTGATTTTCTACTTGATGAACCTGAGTTATGGAATGCAAAATTAATGATTGAGATTTAATCTCTTAATACATGAATTGATTAAGTAATTAAAATCTTCTTCTTCTTTCTTATTTAGCCAAATAGGATGAGTTTAGAGTTCATGTAACTATGTAAGTCTAATAGATTGATAAATCGTTTGAATTGCTAAGAAACGAATAAGCTTAAGAAGTGATGTGAGCGTCAATAACTCTTTCTTATTATAATTTTTTGGAACGAGAATTCATTATTCAATTGACGACGATAGCCTATTATCTACCTGTTATGATTGGGATTGAAAATGTAGGCATAGGAATTTGACCTTTTTAACTATGCAACGGGTTCGAGAGTAGGGAACAAACAGAACCATTCATCAATGAGTCTTATTCAAAAAATTCTTGGTTGTTCAGTACGGAAGACTTCCATCCAACGTCCATTCTATCGCCCTTCTATTCTACTAGGTAAACCACAAGTTCAACAGTGGTTGACGGGGGGTACTCACCTAAACGACGGGAAGAATATCCATTGGTATGGACTAGAATCCCCAACGGGAGAACGACTCTGTTCTGAATTCTACTCTGCAGCTAATGGAGTTAGAAAAACTCACTTACATTTCCTGTTCACTCGGGATACTATATCCTTTCCAAATAGCGTGCATGTGTTTACAAAATAAGCTAAATTCATTAATCTAAAATTTTAGGTAGCTAGCTCAAGGTTAAATAATGAAGCAATAAAGTAAGATAAGATTCACTATAACAATATACTTATCTCAAAGTTGGAATATTTCAGCTGCCATATATGTCATCATCATAAATCTAACATGAAAAGAGCGAGAATTACTGTAGAGACGTCGGGCAAGTCATCATTGCTGTTAAAATCAAAATTAAGGAATTTCTGAAAATGCAGCTTTTCAGAAAATTTGTAGTGGGAGTACATTGGCAAATCAAGGAGGGAAAAGGTATTTATCATTATTGAATGAGTAATCAAATTTAATCCATCCATAAATAACAAAACTTTCCTGCCTTTAGGAACAAATACTGACTTAATTTTTCTCTTACGAATTTTTCTTTTTTTTTTCAGTTTTACCAAGTATCTATTATTTCACCTCCATCACCATAAAACAATTATGCACATTAAGGATCTCCTATGGTTACTTCATCACATTACATGAGTGGATGATATTTTGATCCGATAAGAGGCAAAGCGATGTTAACTTCGCAAAAAAAAACAAAATAACCATATCACTTTCATCATGTATTATACTCATGTCTCCACCTAGTTTAGGCTTCAAACAAAACTCATTACTCAACAAAAGCCTGCTCAAACAAACTGCAGATAGAGAACAACAAATCAAAAATACTAATTATCTCATACGTTTCCAATGTACACAAAATAATACATACTGTAACCTACCTTTCAATCCGAAATATTGTCTGCCCAATTTAAATCCACCACCGAGGTGCAATGGATCAAGCTACTGCACCAAATGCCGACTTCATGTTTCATTTGCCACCCGTAAGAGCAGCTAGTTTCTGAAATTCGCTTTCCCTATCTCACAACAGATCACATACCTTCTTTGCGCTATAAGTCTATAAGACGAAACTAATATTTGGACTTGGAAACTTCAAACAAGCCAAATCCATCTCAGACACTTGGAAGCATATGCAGATGTAGTGGGTATAGTGATGTACTGATCAACTTGCCACAGTACTAACGAAACTGTTCACATTTTCGAACAAAAATAAAAGCAGCCATTTTCTAATTCATAACCTCACACCAATTAACAGATTAAAAAAAGAATCTCAAAACAAGGAGATAAAACCAAATAAAACTCAATCTGTGAACTTAAGTGTACTAACTATTGACAAAAATGTTGCTAAGCTAAACACACACAGCATTAAATTCTTCTCATGTTCAAGTACATTAATCTAAAAGATCCAATTAAAAGGGACGGGCGCGGGCCAGATCTGGACCGGATCCATATAGATCCAAATTCAGATCCATTACATAAAAGATCCAGATCCAGATCCATATCCATATCCATATCCATATCCATATCCATTGGATCTATAAAATTAGACGTCGTATCCATATCCAATGGATACCACAAATCCGGGTTTAAAACGGATCTTTAAAAAATTATATTCAAGAAATATAATACATGAAAATATAAACCATTTGTTTTAAAAAAATTCACTATTTTAGTTTGTAATAAAAACAGAAAGAGTTCAACATGTAATTTCAATAATAGGTCATGGTTATATACAAGTCTGAAATGATAGGGTCCATACCCTGAAAAATGGATACGGATCCACGGATCTGGGCTGGGTCCAAGATCCAGTCCCATCCCTAGATTTGACTACCTTTAATAGATGTAGCAAGAAGATATATCAATCCTGCGACTCAGATGACATTAGAGTTCTGCTTATCTTTCATGGAAACTTGTCAATAAAGTAATAAATTGGACTGTGAAGTGAAACACAACTAAAAATAGAAAGAAAATCATGGTGAACATAATGAAAGGGATTCTCAATACAACTCAAAAAATTGGAAGCAGAGACATGGTTTCTCAAGTTTCAAGAAGTGCTCCGCTAAAAAAACAGAGGCATGAAAACTAAAGAGGTAGTTTCAGGAGCAACAATTTGTAGAGCTTGGTATTTGTGAGGGACATGACACATAGAGATTATATGGTCCTTGTAGGTGGTGAGATCATCAAGGTGGGCCATGTAAAACTCTGGTACATCGGGTCTTCCAGTTAACAAGTAGGCTTCATCAAAAGAGGCAACGGGCTTCGGGCTTCATGGATATCAGCTGTTTTATTTGGAAGGGGAAGGCAACATGGTAAAATTAGAGCATCAGAACCCTTTATAGATGGATACTGGGAAGGTTATGACATGAAGAAACTATCAAAAGACTGTGACTGGGCTATATATCAAGAGGAAATTGCCGTTTAACCATGCAGACATGATACAGTATAAAGGAATTCACAGTCTACCTGCAAATAGCCCATCATCAAATTCTAGTAATAGGTTCTGCGCCTGGAACCATGGATGTGGCTAGATGATAACCTGAAAATAGATCAGCTAATCACGATTCCTAAGTTCCAATTTTCACAAAAAAAGAAAACATTTTAACTACGAAGGGAACACAAATACAATTTGAATAAATTACAGGGCATTTAAATAATTCCGAATTCAGTCCACAGGTTAAAATTTTGCACCAGCCCTAACAAAGCCATCTCTTAATCACAATATCAAAAATGTCAAAAGAGGTAAATTCTCACCCAGAAGCACTTGTTCGACCTGAAGAATAACTTGCATAAGCTCCATATGCACCTCCACTACTCCCAATCTGCAAATCACAAACAACCATTATCCAGAATCCAACAGATTATCACATACAAGTTGTACATGGTTAAGAAATTTTGAGTTGAAGTTTCTCACACAAATTTATAAAAACGTGTACGCACACACTCCATATCCAAGTAGGGATATGAAAACCTAAAAATGAATATAATCACAGAACATACAAAGAGGAATTACCTGTGACCTACTATAAGAACCATAATTGTCACCAGAAGCATAATCATTAGAGCCATATCCAGCTGAATAAGAATGCCCTCGCCCTTGTCTTCTACCGTCTCTGCTGTCATAACCTAAGCTATCTGAACCATCTGCTGAGACAGGAACATATGGCAGAACGGGTAGAATTGTAGAAACAGCACCTTCCCTATCAAAAACATTTGCTCTTAGCCGTCGGCTTACTTGGATAAGTGCATCTTTGGCAACATCAAGGTCTCCAGAGATCTAGCATTTGAAAATGGAAAAAAAAACCTCATATTGAATTATAAATATTAGTAATGAAAATAAAGCAACAGATTAACAGGTCCACACTAGAACGAACATTATAAACCATATTTTTACCTGCACCATATCCTCATCTTTGGATGCAACTTTGGGAAGGTCATCTTTTCCAAGTATCCTGATATTAGCTTTGGTTAGATTCCTCATTTCATTTATAATGGCTCCACCTTTACCAATGAGGCAACCAATTCGTGAAGAGGGCACGAGTAGGCGCGTGGTGAATGAGATGAGGCCAGAATCTCGTTCAACTTGATCGCTACATCTAGGTTGCAAACGCACGGCAGCTTCAATGGTTGGAGAAAAATTGTCATCGAAAAACTAAAATATAAGAAGAAAAGATGGAATTTATTAGATACAAGGACATAAAACTTCATTTGAAATTGTGAATAATTGAAATGAAATAATGAAACAATCAAACCCGTGCACCAGAAAATTTCACATTACCTCCTTAGCTGAAATATTTATCAAGCAATCATCTCCTTCAGAAGTTGAACTATCAACTTTAATAAGAGCCCTACATTCTTGTCTGATCTGATTGATGATGGCACCACCTTTGCCAATTACACCACCAATATTTCCAGAAGGGCAAACAATACGCAGCGAAACTTCTTTCGAAGAAAGTTCATCTCTTGGAGCTGAGTAAAGGGATCGGGACCAATCTCCAATATCACCTTTATATCCTCCATAAGGACTCACCAGCGGAGCTATTCCAACAATTGGCCCACCACCAGCTGGACCCATCAATGAAGTTGTACCAGGGTGCACACTGGGGACAGCAGAAAGAAGCAAGTGCTGAGAACGTGATGGATTTTCACGAAGGCGGGAGGCAATTTGATATAAGGCCTTTTTGACAATGGCAGCTTCCCCAGAAATCTGTGTAAATCAAAATCAAAATCGTGAACTTCAATATATATATCCATGATCAGCATGACCAATGACCCCAACAAAACATGTGTTAGATTAATGAATTTGCAAGTTACATGCCAACGCAAGTAAATAAACACTCACCAATCTTTTAACCCCAAACCCTACCATTGAACCTATTAAGACAGAAAATAATAGTCCTGAAGCTCAACTAGCTTTGAAACAAAGAATTATACGTTTGGCGACAATAAACTTCATTATGAGCAAAATAAATCATTTCTTCAGTCATTATAGAGACTAGTATACATACAAATCAAAAAGATCAGCAAGCATGTTCAGGATTCATTATTTAGCAGAAATAATAATAAACCTATTTGAATCGGAGAAGTAGGTTAGGCTTTACATACACCAATGTCGTACAAACATAAATTGTTGGACTTGAATTACTGAAGAAAAAAAAGGAAGTAAACAAATGTATTGAGAGATAGGTTAAACCTGCACAAGCTCATCAGTGCTCAGCGCACAAGGAGGCAGGTGTTCATCCTTGAGAATTCTTATTTGTGCACCAGTATCACTACGAATATTTTGAACTATCTGACCACCTTTACCGATTATACACCCAATCTGATCTGATGGTACAAGAAGTTTAGCAATTACTTGATGACCACTTTCAGAATCGTCATCACTCTTATCCTCCGCAATAACTCTATCATGCACCCTGAAAAGAGCATCCTGTGCAGGACAAATATAATTACCACTATCCCCATAGGCATTGGTCTCATCACTAGCACTGTAGATGGTAACAACTCGGTCATCAGAACCAGGAACCGTCTCACCAATCCTTATTTTTGATTTTGTGTCAGACCTTAATTGCTTAACAATTTCTCCTCCATGTCCTATGATGCTTCCAATCGTCTTAACTGGACACAGGTAGCGATACACTGTATCTTGCGAATCAATGGCAAAATGGTCTCTATCATCACCTGAATTTCTTCTTTTATTTCTTCCATTGTCATAATCAGAATGAGAACGTGTCCTTTTTCCATAACTATTCTTGTGGCCTGCCATTAATCCGGATTAACCAATTTTCTGCAACCAATAAATATATCTCATGTTTAGAATAACAATTCAAACCACCAACTGGCATAGCCAATATTAATAGGTAAAAGTATCCATTAACAACTAGGCCAATCCATCTAAAAGAGATGATAAAACTGACTCACACCAAGATAAATGACCAGATAACATGTGCACGATCACCTCAGTAGATTTAAAGTTAGAAGAGCAATGCAGCCATTTTTATTGATGAGAAACAAAAAAAAAAAAAAACGTCCCCATGCTCCAGAAATTGAAAGCTTTCTTATCTTAATCCTACCATTCTACTCTAAAAATTAAAATGAAACCCCACGAGAGCAAGAACGAATCACAAACTAGCTGACAAGGTAGCACGGAAACTTTTAGGCACTCACTGACATTTTCGTCCCGTACCACCTAGCAAACTGACATTTATAACTAGACACCATAATACAATATTAATGCTGTGCACTGTGCAGAAAACGCGGAACCAAATTCGAGTAAAATAAGCCATAACAATATGCTAAAATGCATGCATTCCCTCAACGAAGAAATTGTCTTTTTAATAAAAGAAAATACTTATAGACAGAGAGAAAAAATCGCTCACAAAAACATCTATGAAAGTTAGTGAGCACTCGAAGTAAGACATCAAGATCTGAGAAAACCTCATTAGGAACTCTTATCACACAAACAGATTAGGCGTTAATAGCGATAAACTGAGGGGAAAAATAATGAAGAATAGTGCGACGGGAAGTAAAGGAATAGCGAGAATGGGATTGCTTACCTTTACAATCAAGTAGAGGAGAAATCTATCTCTTCCAATATGGGGAAGTCGATTCCTTCTGTGAGATCTTATTTCTAGGGTTTTGACCGGCTGTTTTTCGTGTTCTGAAAATATATGCTCAGATTGTCGTACCGACTTTTAATATTTCTAATATAACCACGGACCCATAAGAAATTGCCTAAAATACCCAATTGTTTTGCGAGAAGAAAAATATTCGGCCGAGGAAAAGTATATGAAATCATAGAAAAATATTTTTCAAGAATACCTACAAACTCCACGTCTCTATTGGAATTCACTGAACTTATATATAAATAAGGTTCTAATGAAATCCTTTACTTAAATGACGAGTTTTAAAGTCGTAAGGTTGGCCGTAAACGGCGCCAAAGCGGATAATATCGTTCAAGTTGTTTATAACACGTTATCAGCACGATCGCGATGAGGGGTGTGTTAGGAATGAATCCCACATCGCTATCGGAGGATCCACTGAACTTGTATATAAATAAAACTCTAAAGGCCTTTACTTAAATGACGCGTTTTAAAGCCGTGAGGTTGGCTGCAAACGGCGCCAAAACGGACAATATTATTTAAGCTGTTTATAACACAATTTTATACCCATAAATTATTTTATAAATTTTAAACAAACATATTTTTTTAATTATAAGAGATGTATTCTTTGAAAACATACACCTAAAAAAGAGAAAATTGCGAAAAAAAAAAAGTTGAAGAAAGAAAGATGATAAAGAGGGAAGAAACCGTTTATAGCTAGAAGGTAAACAACCATAACTTAGGTTTTATTCATCGATAAATAATTTTATTATATGGGTTTTCTGATCAATAAATAACTCTTATAAGATAATTTTTTGTCGGCAATAAAAACTAGATTACATTTAAATAAATCATATTTAAGGTATGAATACCGAAAAATCTTGACTAATTTTACATGGATTATTTTATAAATAGTATCAAATGAAAAATTATCTAATCGTGATCCATATTCACAATATATTTAAAATTGTCTCCATGACGAATGACAATAGATCTTGAACTTGGTCGGAAGTCGCTAATCCACGTCCCTTTTTAAGAGTCTACACCTCAAAATTTCACCTATGATGAATCTAGATCTGAATTTAGATTTGAATTTACAAAAAATTGTGGATATAGATCGGCTTAAAGATTAGCTTCTTTTTTAAATAATTATATATTTTTCTAAAACGTGTAAAAAAATTTAATAATTAATTTATAACTAAATTTAAAAATTATTAAATTCATTAAAAGAAATAACTTAATTAGAGAAAAAAAAGTGTCCATAAACATTAAAGATTTGACAATTTATTTGCAAAAGCTATTCGATTTCCATACATCATAATTTTATTCTTAATAAGTAATTATAAGGTATAATTTAGTTGATAAGTTAAATTAAGTACGTGAAATGAGAATAAAAGTTCGAATCTTACTTAATATAAACATTATTTCAAAAAATTTATTTATAAATTTACTATAAATAGTATTATTGATAATTAGCCACGAGTAATAATAAGAATATAAAATTTGATTGGAGTAGAAGAAAGATAAAATTATTATACAGGTATACAGGAATGAATAGCCTAAAATCAGGCCCCACACATTAAACAATATCAGACCCGTCAATCTATCCCTCAAAACAAAGCCCTAATATTTTTCCCGGAAAACCTAACCACTTTGTACACCCCATACGCTCTACTCCCTTATCAGGTTCTCCCACAGGATCCACAATTATCAGTAGATGTCAACCTCCGGCCAGCCTCAGTTCCGATACACACAGACCCCATCCAAGGTTTTGCATCTGCGAAATCTTCCTTGGGAGTGCACGGAAGAGGAGCTTATTGAGCTCTGTAGACCCTTCGGTAAAATCGTCAATACCAAGTGCAATGTCGGTGCCAATAGGAATCAGGCTTTTGTTGAGTTTGTACGTTCTTCCTCCCTTAATTTTTTATCCATTTTTTTTTTAATTTTGGCTTGTTTTTACCTTGAAACTGTTTACTTCTGAGGAAGTTCATTAGGTCCCTTTACTGTATAAACCAGGCGTTTGTTGAATTGATTGATTTATCTTTCCGGTATTTCAATTGTTTTTGCTCCTGATTCTTTTGGTTATTCGAATTCTTAACTCTCTTCTTTCTTTGTTGTACTTTTTTTATGATTGATTAATCTTGAAGAGCGGGGTTCTAGTTGTCATAAATTAAAATTTCATACAAGTTGTATCGCAAGTTATTTGGATTCGGCTGCTCTTATTTGAAAGCTTTCTCTCAAGTATGCTTGTGCTTATATGCTTATTTGTCGTGAATCATGAGTTTGTTTCATTGAGAGAAAGCCTTTTTGTTTGTTGAGTAGTCAATTTACTTTCCGATTTTCGGTTTTTGTTACCTATGTGTTGTAAGTACTCATAAATCTATTTCATTTTGCAGACAGACCTAAATCAGGCAATTCAAATGGTGTCATACTATGCATCATCATCTGAGCCTGCGCAGGTTCGTGGAAAGACGGTGTATATCCAATACTCAAACAGACATGAAATTGTCAACAACAAGAGTCCAGGTGATGTTCCTGGAAATGTATTGCTGGTAACAATTGAGGGTGTTGAAGCTGGTGATGTTAGCATTGATGTTATTCATTTGGTAAGTGCTTTTTAAATTTGAAACATCAGCTATACGTATCGTTCTGGCTTGTGTATCATTTTTCTAGCACTAAGTAATACCAAGTACATCTGTAACTTTTTTGAGCTTAGATTTTTATGTATCATAATGTGAAATACTAAGTAATCTGTAATCCTTCTGAGTCAAGATAGTTAATGGTGCTAGCCACACCTAAGGTAGGCAACCACGGAAGGTGTAAAAGATCGATAGCCTGAGCAAAGAGGGGCGCACTGATCTTTAAAATTTTAAAAAATAACTCTGATGCCAATCTTTTAAAAAGCGCTAGGCGCTAGTCGTGCGGCCGGAGTTTGAAAACGCCTAGGCCGGGCCTGAGCGGGGCCTAGGCGAAACCTAGGCTGATTTGTATTTTTTATTTTTAAATATTTATTATATATATAATAATGTAAATTCGACCGAAAAATAAATTATAAAAATATAAAGTATCAAAAAAATAATTTAGACCGTGTTTTAAAAATCACTAAGTGACGTAGAGCATATCGTTTCTCGCTTTGAGATTCAAAATGACAATTTTTTTGTGAAAACACTGTAATGTACTTTAGTTTTATCAACTAAACTACTTTTTGTTTGTAAACTATGATTATTATATATAATTGTACCATAAAAAATCCAAATTAGGCGCCGCCTAGGCGGAAAAAATCGGACTGGGCAGTGCCTAGACGGCAATAAATCGGCCGAGCGCCAGATAGCGCCCTAGGAATGAAAAGTCGGACGGCAAGCCTCAAAATAGCGCCTAGGCGGGGCCTAGTCGGGACTAGGCGGGGATTTTTAAAACAGTGAGCATAATAGAGTTATTTTTTTAATGGGGCTTTATTCTTCCCTTAGTTTAGTGTTAGATGTGTAAAGTAATTAGACTCCAGTTTAGCTTAATATTTTCAACTTTAGCTTTCAGTTTTTCCTAAATTATGATATTTGTTCTAATTTTCAGATTGGTATTTGGAAAACAAAAGAGTAAATTAAGCACCTAGATCTAAATAGTAATTTTTAGTAGTTAATTATGTAGTCCTTCAAAATTGGATTTTTTTTCCCTCAAATTTCACTCTGGAAAAGAAACAGAGAAAAATCTCTTTGGCTTAGTGAAAATTTCTAGTTAAATTAAGCAGTCCACTATTTTGGTTCAAATATAAATCTAAAAAGGAAATAGAGAAGATCTCTTGGATTTACTTCACTTTAAATCCTTAATAGAATGCCCTTTATCATTGAGAGTCAGATTTGCTCCACCAAATCTCTCTAATTTCCGGATTCTGGAAATCCCTAGTCTGCTCGTCAGATTTTCTTGCATGGTGATGAATAAGTTGTATAAATTGATAGCCTGGCTGAAACCTCCCTAATTTGGTTTGCAGCAGCATAGTCCATGATAGCCTCTGTGTGTATGGGGTCAGGTGGTTGCCTTTGACTATCGTGCATTGAGTGTGGTCATTAGCATATTGATCATAGCATAGTTGTCAAGGTGCTAGGTGCAGCCTAGGCGCCAGGGGGCTAGGTGCACCTTGAGACGCATGCGATGCTCATGCCCGAGGTACACTAGGCGCAGAAAATTTGCAAAAAATTATTTTCTTGAAACGTGAAGTTAAATGCAATAACAATACTAGAAAAAGAACTAATAGAATTGTTTTTGTTATAAATAACTAAGAGATTTGTTAGATGTACATATGTATGTAAAATTTACATATTGCATTAGGAATGTCTAGCCATGAGTTAATCTAGCCTTAATAGAAATTGAACTAGGAATGTCTAGCCTTGAATTATTGTTAAAACTCTTAAAAATAGATGGACAACACATATTAAAGTAAGTTAAAACTAAAAAATGAAAGTGTCTCTGAGGCGCACAAGGTGCACACCAAAAGGCGTGCCTAGGAGCACAAGGCACGCACCTGAGGTACGCTACCTCGCCTAAGGTATGGCGAGGCGCAGGACCCTGAGCCTTGCCTGAGGCGCGCCCTTAACAACTATGGATCATAGCGAACATAAAAATTTCTCTTGTGAAACTGAATGAGTTGAAAACTGCATAATTGGGTTGAGAATGAGTTGAATTGTGTGTTCACAAAAAATAGCTTGACAGAGGTCATACACATGATTTTTGGACACTGATATTGAAAAAGAAAAATCATGTAAGTTGATGCAACATGGTTCCAGAGGTCTTTCATAGTAATACTTATGTCAGTGTGTTATTGATATGTGTTGTGTCTTACAGCATTTAGGGAATGTTCAAACTCACTCTAAAAATGCTACATTTATTTTTACTCATCAAATTATCTATCAACTTGAACAATTCCATTATGATGATGGTACAATGACAATAAGACCAGAGAGAAATGTCATTCTTTGATTTGTCACGTGGAATAGTACAATATTAATTGAAGGGATATTACATTTGTTTTCTAGTGTGACAGTGCATTTCTGAAACTTTCAAGTTAGCTTTTTTGGACTTCATATTTCTTGTTAATGGGGTTTTCATTGAGCTGTTCGAGTCTCTCGGCACAACTTTTATTTCTAGGTCGCATATTTTTTTGAACATGGACGGGTCAATTTTTTTGTTTTTTTTTCTGATTTTTGCCGACTTTGCATCCTAATTGAATTATATTTTAATTCTGAGTCAATTTTAATTCAAATTAGTTGAATACAGATGGTGATGACTCTTATTTAGAATCTTTTGTTGGAGACCGTTTGGAAATATAATCATGTGCGTCATACTCCTTTCTATGGTCTATCTTGACGCATACATGTACAGGTGTCATTCTGCACTTATTTCCCACATATTTGGGTTTTTTTAAACTTTTATTTCCTTTTCTATGCTTGGTGTAGCCCGGAATGGTGTATAATTCAAGTCTGTTATATTCATTATGTCAAGCAATCACATTCACTTACACTTTGTTTCAGGTATTTTCGACGTTTGGCTTTGTTCACAAAATTGCAACTTTTGAAAAGGCTGCTGGTTTCCAGGCAAGTTCCCCATTTCTTGGTCTTTTTGAGGAAGTGTTTTTTTCTAAGACGGTCAGTTTACTCTGTACAATATCCTAACAGGCACTTATTCAATTCACTGATGCGGACACTGCATCTGCTGCAAGGAATGCCTTGGATGGGAGAAGTATACCAAAGTATGCATATTTTATGTCAAATCATTTTTGAACCTCCACTGTCTTAAACTTTGGAGATGCTAATTTTAGTCTGTGTTGATGCAAAATTCAGGTACTTGCTTCCAGAGCATGTTGGTTCTTGTAATCTTCGCATTTCATATTCAGCTCATACAGATCTTAATATCAAGTTCCAGTCTCATAGGAGCAGGTAAATAAAGGAACCTCAGTAATTAATGGATATGTTCTCTAGTTGTTCTATGTTGTTTATGTTATTCATGAGACTTTTACTCCTATATCATTAATGTCAGCATTTGAAGTCTGGCTAATTGGTATACTTGCTTTTCTCATCTAGGGTATTAGTGAAGCTTGGTAGCCACAAAACAGATGTGTTATCATGGCCAATTAGTAATTTTCTTAATCTTCTGATACAGTTCTATTATGTTGAATTTCAATCTCTTCAATTCGTTTTTGAATTTCTATTACAAAATAGCTTATTCTTTGCACAAGCTCCTACTATTGTTTTGTAATATTTTTGACATTTGGAAAGTTTAGCATGCATCTGTTGTTGAACAAAAGCTGTTCATAAAGATATAAATCTTATTTGATGAGGCAATAGTGATGCTTCTGATATTATCAATTCTAGTTATCAAGACGTTAGTTGAAAATTTTACTTTGTGGGCTCCGGTGTTCGTTCAAATGTTAATGCAACTTTTTTTATCACTATTTTTGAATACTGAGCTTTAGATGCTGGTTATGTTGATATTTAAATATATTACAATTGTTATAGATGCTTATATGATAAAATATTTGTAGCAAATGTATTTTCATTTCGATGATGACTTTAGGAGCATGCTGTGGGTTCATTCAGTCTGTAGGATTATTTCATTTCAACAGTTTTGCACTTCGGTTTGTTAATTCATAGAAGTGCCCTCTAATGTATGAAGTGAATTTTGCATTGAGCATTTGCCACAAATGCAAGAGGGTAGCTAGGTACAACTGCGGAACATCATGATAGGTGATATTAACCTTCTTTTGTGTATTTTTTCTGATTTAGATAGTGCAGTTGATAGGGCTTATTTATATACTGATTCTCTTATTTAATTTAATAGTCTTTAAAACAAGCAAAATTTGAAATTATAGCTTTCACTCAAATTGACGTTGTGAATGACGTATAGTGCAAATCAAATATTATTTAGTTATAGCCAAACTGTAGATCAATCTATAAGTATCATGGCAGGGAAAGGAAAGGTTGTACTTGTAAACAAAAGAATAGGAGCCAATTCAACATCAATGTTATATGCATGGAATGATGGAATGCCTTAATGATAGATCAAGTACCTCATTTGCAAATGAAATTTACTCAAGAATAGGTAACATTACATGCATGAAACTCGTTGCCTTAAATTAAATAGACCTCGTATGTATTCTTACCTATGTGGTACTGTACGGTTGAAGGATATGTTCTTCGCTTTGAGAATAAGGACAACCATCCATGATATTTCAATAAGATTTCATCTTTTGTGTTGCTTACTGAGCTCCTGAACCACTGTTTGTAAATGTCAACGTGACCTAATTTGTGGTTAATTGTTTTATTGCAAACTGACAGTTTGGCCGTGGTTATTCATGTTCTATAAAAAGTTGTTTTAAGGTTTAAATTCCCCAAGAGATACAAGTGAGAAAAGACTTGCATGACGTAAAATGATAACAAAACTAGAAAAATTCATGAGAATGGTTATTTTTCCGTCTTATTTTCCGTGCTCAAGAGCTCAATGACCGCTGCTAGTGTATACAAGCTAAGATATCTTGTTATAAATATCATTAAGGGGCAATGTCCTTAATTTCAAAGCAAAGTTCATATCTTTTTATTATATATGTTGTCCTTCCTCTGTAATAATCGATGCAAGTCCATGTGATATGAAGCCAACATGTTTTCATGCATATCAACTTTCTATTTACTGCCGTCGCAACATAAATTTCTATTTAAGTGAGCTGCTGTACATATCACCATGGCCTTCCATTATTTATGCATACAACACTGTTGTCCTGACTCCTGCCATTTAAGCATATTAGCTCCACTGTTTCTTACCACCTGTTTTAACATACTGCTCTGCCATTTTAGTCAATCCATTTCTATTCCTCGTGTTTCGTGGGATTTATTAAATGAGAGGAATGAGTTAGCAATTTTTTGCTCTCATTCTCATCATGTGTGGTTGCTACAAGTTAGCTAGTTCGCCCAAATTCAGAAACTATTTTACTCATTTATGTGCAGTTCTTGTATGGTTATTGTTATTGACAAATAATCTATATGACACGAGAGTTTGTAGTAGTAGACGCTAGACATGAAGTCACCAATAAAGTTTTCCTGTTTATATCTAGCTCTGTCTATTGATATCTGATCAAGTTAATATATTCAAATACTCATTGTCATTTGCATTTTTTCTGTGAATTCCAGTAGTGTATTGACTTTTTGATCCAATATTACAGGGACTATACAAATCCATATCTTCCCGTCAATCCTACTGCAATCGAGGGGCCAATGCAGGTTTGTTCTAAGCACTTGGACTTCAAGAGATTTAATGACAGGTTTCACTTCTGATTGTTTAATGATAAAATTGCTTTCTTCTCCAGCTTGTTGTGGGTCCTGATGGAAAGAAGAAGGAACCTGAGAGTAATGTACTTCTTGCATCAATAGAGAATATGCAGTATGCTGTAACAGTTGATGTGATTCACACGGTAATAAAATTCTTACAAGTTTTGTCGCATAAGAAGAGACTTGTTTTTTTTTTGTGAATAATGACACTGCTCATTTTCTGGTAATTTTTCATAGGTATTCTCAGCATTTGGTACTGTCCAGAAAATTGCTATATTTGAGAAAAATGGTGGAACACAGGCACTAGTTCAGTACCCTGGTACATCTCCTCTGGCCATTTTTACTGTTTAATTCATGAATTAAATTTGTGGATGTTTGTGTTGACTTTTTCACCAAAGAAAACTGTTCTCCTTGATAATTTTTTTTATAAGATCTCCTTGATAATTTATAATTTTCCACATTAATGAATAATGAATAATTTGTATTTCTCAACTGCTGGTTTCAGTATATACAAAAAGGCAGTGAGCCAGAGAAAGTCTTTACTTTACATATGTAGTATTTTAGTTGACTGGATAATAGCGAAAAAACAAAATTTAAGTATGTGCTGTTTTATTTGGCTCGGCATTGATCAATGGCATTGTGGATTGATATTCCCTTTGAGAAGGCAAATATTTACTCTGCCCATTCTGCTCACTGTCCTGACCACCGAAAGTTGCAGGGAACGGTTTGTTAAAAACAAGTTCTCATGAAAAATGGACCATTTTTCAGTGCATCGTGTTCGCATCTCCTTGCTAATATCAGTTTATGTGTTCTGCATTGGGTTGTACAATGGCCTGTTGATTTAGTATAAAATTATTCGTTTGCTTAGTTTTTTTCTTTAAATTATGTTCTTCGAAGATAAATGTGCTGTATATGGTCATTGTGAATTGTTTTTGATTTTTTTGAAGAAATTAATTACTAAAATAACAAAGCTCTTATTTTTTTTGTTTAGGGTTTCACGGTTTGATGTGTATATTCTTTTTCAGATATCGCGACAGCAGCAGTAGCCAAAGAAACCTTGGAAGGGCACTGCATTTATGATGGTGGCTATTGTAAGCTTCATCTATCATACTCTCGTCATACTGATCTCAATGTGAAGGTATAAAAAATTGTGATTATAATTTGATGTTCATGTAAAAAACATTTGGGAAGAAACATAGACAATTCTGTATAAAAAAGGATAAAGGTCGTCATCCATATTTTGATTAATGTAATTTAATGACATTTTTTTATGATTTATATTTATTTGTTCATTTATATTTCAGGCTTTCAGTGACAAAAGTAGAGACTATACGATTCCCGATCTTGCAGCAGGACAGATTCCTGGAGTCACTGCTGCTCCAAGTGTATGGCAAAATCCTCAGGCTGCTTACAACTATGCCAGTTCAGCTGCTAACCCTCTAGTTCCTGGTGGAGCGGCCTATCCTGTGCAGGCAAGTGCACCGGGTTATCCTGGTCCAACGTACCAAGCTCCACCAGTGCCATATGTCTCTGCATCGGCGGCTCAGGGCAGCACTATGTCACCTGGTGTGGGATCAATGCCGCCTTCAGGTCAGCCTCCTTTTTATGGCCGATAATGAATGTAGTATGTGTTTCATAAAAACCATTTGTTTTTATGGTGAAGATGATAAATCTTTTGAGATGGATATTATGAATAACACTGTTTATTAAATGAAATGTTTAAAAATTATTTTCATTTCTCTGTTCCCTTTCGGTCCAGTGTTTCAGAGTCCTTTGATTGAATCTGCTTGTTTGTGATCATCTCAATTGTCGGTAGATAGAAATATCAGGTACTTTAGATGTTGAAAGAATGATTAGGTTGTTAATTGTTTTCCGCAAAAGGTCTCTGGCATGGGTTTTAGTTTTTGCATTTTGCTGAAAAGTTTGCCATTTTTTAGATTGGCACTTGTGTATTACATAACCCTTAGCAATAGCATTAATAATCTTTTACACAATTAAATTAGAACAAAATAAACTAGTACACCAAAAAAATCTAACTGAAGCGAAATTGATTGTCACAAAGCTTTAAATTAGTGGAAAAAAGCGTCATGAGGTGTCCAATCCTGTGTTCAAAACTTTAGTACAGAACGGCCAAAAACAATGTGCTGGATAACTGAAATTTAACTAAAATAATTCAAAATGTACACCATAGTTGTCAGATAAAACCCTCAGGCAACTATGACATCCAATTTGCCAGTGACAGCAAAAACTGCAGTTAAAACAAGATTAGAAACTTAGAATCGTAAAGCTGAGTAAAATTTATGCACAACACAGAAATGTGAGGAACTAACAAACCCTTTTCTTAGACCAAGATAGATCCAAGATGTCTCCATTGTGTCCCTGAAACTCTTGTATAGGTGTCTCCTCTACTTTATAAACCTTTGGTGGGAAAATCACACATGTTGAATCCGACGGTATGTGCTGCTTTATTTTGTCCACATCAAGAAAAGCTATTTTGTAAATATGATTCATTGTGAAATACAGACACGAAGAATCGTTCGCTGACATGTGAAATTGATCCAGTTTCTCGTCCTCGATCATTTTTCATACACGAACAACACAACCTTCGCCACCAGTGGCTATGTACTGTCTATCAAGGCTGAATTTCATGGTCAAAATCGATCCTTTATGAGCCAGAAATTCTTGACCGGCGGCGTAAAGGGATGATAATTCCTTGGATTGTAGAAATGATACTTCACCAGGTTCCGTAAAAAATTGTGGAAGTTGCACTGATATTTTAAAATGACAAATAAAATGAATCAAGATTCAAAAAGCCTAAAATAGCTAGTTTATGAGACCGATTAGATCATATTTCTATTTTGATACGTGCAGCCAAGATTGTAGAAATTTTATGTATATAAAAATTAGCAAGTTTAGCAAGCATCATTGCCAAACAAAATGAAATAATATTTATTTTGCGGTTATCAATATTTTACTAATTTATTGCAACAATTTAAAATTGAAATATTTATATTAACACATTAAATGAGAGTATATTATACTTGAATTGTTTTAATTATATTCTCTTAAAATTAAGTAAAGGTGCTCCATCAAATTCAGAAAATTTGAGTACAAAATTAGGGATTCAAGTCTGTTGTTATCAATTGTGTGTCTTATTTCATGTCCCCCATTCATATTTTGACAGATGTATGAATCTAAATAATCACAGGAAGATGTAATGGTGAACAGGTGTTGGGTTGTAAGGAGACCACATGAAATGGATACATGGGATCTTTAGGACATCCAATTTAATTACTACAGACATGGAGAAAATGTATCATAGCTAGATTAAAAAAATGATTTCATTATCTGAATTAATTGGTTAGGTTTTTGAAATGTCAACTTCGTGCAATAGGGTGGGGAACCAAATTACAAGAAAATTAATAAGGGGGAATAGCTTAACGAATTTGTTGCTCATCTCTCAATTAGGCACATCATGCATGTGATATGTTGGGATTTTGCTCTTTCATAATCTAACATGTATATAATATGTTAGCTTATTCAAAGAGGTCTTTCAATATATCCATCCCCGTATACATCATTTTCTGTATAATTAACTGAAAGTTAAGGTACTAGTTTAATTAGCAACGCATACTGAATATGTGCACTGGCGTATTCATGATTTCACATCCGGTGGGTCACAATTGTATATAACAATTTAAATTTGACTTAGGATAAATTATCAACTTCACAATTAATATAACGGAGTCATCTTTCTCCGCCTCTGCGACACTTCCCAAAAAACTCAAACTGAAAACATGTGTCTACGCCACTGAATATGTGGAAGGACATTAAATATACTTGTAGGGAAAGAAGAGGAGCTTTAACAATTTTGTATTTTGCTGCAAAGGATAAAAAAAAAAAACCCTTACTCTTATGAAAATTATGATTGAAATACTATATTACTAACTAATAAGGTAACCAATGCATTATTAGAGAGAAATCAACACTCTGAAATATTTTTTGTTAATACTTTTCGGGGCTTCTTTGTTCCTTCAATATATCCAATTTTCTCATTACCTTTTGCCTTTTTCTTCTATGTGTGTTATGGGGTATTCAATACACTTCTCTAATCAAACGGTTGAGTGTTAATGAGAGAGTATTCATAGATGCTCTCATCTTAATTAAATACTCACTCATCAATACTTAACCGTTGGATTGGAGAAGAATATTAAATATCAGGTACCATATATAAAAACCTGTGTGTTATAGTCTCAACTTTCCTTAAAATATATCTCCTTTACAAAAGGTTCAGTTTCCCATTTCTCAAATCCGGTAAAAAAATTTCCAGACTTTGTGTAGTACGCGCTTTGTAAACTATCAAATTTACAAGATTTTTTTTCCCAAATTTGTTTACTTGGAAGGATCAATGTGTTGAAGATTGTATTGGGAAATTGTTTTAATTTATGTTTATTAAAAATGATATAGAGAATTAAAAGTGAACCCACAGTATCAAATTAAGCCGGTCCAGTGTATGGCCATAGACAGCGAATTACATGCTTATCTATTTGTATAGCTGTCTGCAGTTGATTTATTAACAAAGCAATTCCACACAATGCAAATTCTTGGGGTATAGCCCCTTTCTATTTTTAATGTTATTGCTGTGAGTCATCAGATTTCAGTTAATTAAGTAGGCCGGTTATTGGAGAAATCGGATTTAATCACATGACTAACCAATGTTTCAGTGAAGGCCGCAAGTTATTAATTTAATTTAAGCCAGCATAACATCACAGTGCCTTTACTCCCATATAAGATAGGGAAAAGCACCTATTTGGGTAAAGATCTGCAAAATATTTATCATCATGGCCTGCAAAAAACGCCTCCAACAAATCTAAAATTTTTTAATTACTTGCTAACTCTATGTACTCGATTATTCAAGAATTTGCAGCTCTTTTCTTCTCAATTCTACCTCGTTTTCTCTTGAAACAGATCTTCGTTCTTGAATCTTAATTCTTTCTTGCGCTCTTTCGTCTCAAATCCATTATTCATTACCAATTTCGTTCTGTGATGTGTTTTTCCGTAAAGAATCTCAAATCGATATGTGGTCTGCGTTTTTTCACTCCATTGTGATTTTAAATTAATTTTTCGAATTTGAACATGAACTACTCTCTTATTTTGCTTCATGTGAACAAATCATGGATGAATGATAGTAGATTTATTGGATTCAATGTGTAGATGGAGTGTCCATTATTTAGTTCTTTTCTATTTCGAAGATGATTGTATGTTTTTTTTATCTGTTACAAATCTAATATAAACCTACTACAAATTTCTTATATATCTGCTACAGGCCTGATATATGTCTAATACAAGTATTTGATATAATATAAAACATATTTATAATAGTATTGCATTAAATATGACTATTATAAAAGTGTTTGGCATAATCTGTATGTCATTACCATTTACAAATCTAATATAAATGTTGTTCATGAATAAATCTAATATAAATGTTGTTCATGAATTTATCTGTTACAAATCTAATATAACTCTATTCGAAGGCAATTCTTTAGTTCTTTCTATTTCGAAACTGATTAGCATGTTCTTTTGTATCTGTTACAAATCTAGTACAAACCTACTACAATTATGTCATATATCTACTACAAGTCTAATAAATTTCTAATACAACTATACAAGCATTTGATGAAATATATAACAGATTTATAACAGTATTGTATTAGATTTGACTATTATAAAGTATTTGGCATAATATGTATGTTTTTATCTGTCATAAATCTGTTACAAATCTATAATAAATCTATTCTAAATCTAATATAAATGTCTTATATATTTGTTATACGAAATTAAAACAAAAGGCAAAAGTAAAATACTAGGTTTCCGATATGTTTATCTTGAATTCTGATTTACAAAAGCTCCAAAACATCTAACGCAACTTGAATGACAGAAAAAAGAAGAACTCAGTCGAATGAATGAAGGAGAAAAAAAGAACTCTAATGAATCAATAAGAGACGAAGAAAACAATTGCGATAATATATAAAAACGAGCTTCAATGCAGATTTTATGGAGAAAAAAAATGGAAAAATTATAGAAGAAATCGTTGAGCAGAGATTCATAAATGATCAATCGTGGGAGATGATGTTGAACTTTGGAATTAGCTAGAACGTAAGAAAGTTAAGTAGGACGTATAGAGGTTATTAAGAAACATGATTAGAAGCTTTGAATAATTAGGCTAAACTTTAGCTCAAATCATTTTAAGTAAATGGGCCATATCCTTTCCATAATAAGACCATAGGCCCACTAATATATACCGCCAAAGATATGCAATTCTTTGTGATTAACGCTAGATTCTTTTCAACTTATTTTTTGTTCAGTTTAGTTTAGTTCAGTATCAATCAGTTCAGTTCAGTATAGTTTAGTTTAGTTTAGTTTAGTTCAGTTTCAGTATTCAGTATTCAGTTTCAGTATTCAATATTCAATATTCAATATTCAGCATTCAGCATTCAGCATTCAGCATTCAGAATTCAATATTAAGTTTCAGTTTATGCATTATATCAACATTATTAATGTATATTATTATTTATGAATATTAAAAGTAATAAATTTTAATGATAATATCATTTTAATTTCAATTTTAGTTCATTTCTATTTATACATTATATAAATATTATTGATTAATATCAGTAATCACAAATAACAACAAAGAAAAAGAAACCAATAATAATATTTTTAACATTATCAATTATTATTTCTAAGATAAATAATTTTGTAGGACAAATAAATAAATAAAAGTAATAATGTTTTATAAATATTGATAACAGTTAAAATAATAAGTTAATATTCATAACAATAATTACAATAAAATATAATAATAATAATAATAATAATTTATAATGATATATTTAATTATTATTATATGTAATAATTAATAAATTTTATTAGAATGCGTATTATTATTTAAAGTGATATTAATTATTATATATTTTAATATTTTTAAAATATTATTTATATTATTAATTATAATTCAGTTTCAGTATTTTCAGTTTTAGTATTATTCAGTTTCAGTATTTTCAGTTTCAGTATTTTCAGTTTCAGTATCATTCAGTTCAGTTTCAGTACAGTTCAGTTCAGTACCAATCAGTTCAGTTCAGTACCAATCAATTCAATTTAATTAAGTACACATACTTATCAGTTGAAAAGAACAGGACCTAATATGCCTAGATTTTTTCTAGTTTTGGTGCTTTAGAATTAGTATATTGTCTTTAGTATAATTTGTAAGTATGAGATTCTGAGATATTTTTAACGTGGACACTTTGATGCATAACCAAATATTGCATTATTTGTTTCTCTTCGCTGGGCAATGTTAACAATTTAGGATTTGGATTCTTAAGGTTTAAATTCTATAAAGTTATACATTTTAATCAATCTCAACCATCCATTGAGTTTAAATGGTTCAGATTTAGTTTTAATGGTTTGTAGGGTCCACAGTGCAATAACATCTGGACCATTAAAACTCAATGAATGATTGAGATTGACTAAAATATATAACTTTACAAATCTTAAACTTTAGAGAATCCCAATCCAACAATTTAACATGGATTTTCCATGAAATTACATTATAAATCTGTAAGCTTTTTTTGTAAATAAATGCTTTCCACGGAATCAGCCCATAAAGGATTGCAAGCATAATGCCATAATGGCTTGAACTCTGACGCCACAATGGCACTCTAGAATAACACTCCTCCATTTCTAAAAGTTTGGAGTTTTGACATTTTTTTTTATTTTTCAAAGAGTTTAATATTTTGATATTTCAATATAATTTTTATCATATTTTTTTAAATTTACCTTTACATTAATTAAGAGAGAGATAATTGATTATAAGTAGTAATTAAGAAGAAAGAGAATTTTTATATAAAATATAAAGGATAAATTAATCATTCTAATAGTATAATAAATATTTCACTGATTTTAATGATTTAGTTAGAGTATCAAACTTTTAAAAATGAAGGGAGTAGTAACAACACATTTCATTTTAATTGAAGGGAAAAATATCTTGAAGCCTTTGATATTTGATATTTTCTGATTCTTTTGAGTTAAACTTCATGAATGTTTTTCAAAATTTCATCCGTCCTAATGACATGAATTGATCCTTAACTAATCAGATATAAAACTGTAGAAACCAATATCAATCAAAAATGCATATATTTTTTTTATTTGTCTATAAATTATATTTTAGGTTTTGAAAATATGATAACTTGTATGGATTAACACGACAGGCACTCAAACTTTTTTTTTTAAAAAAGAAAAGAAAAAAGAATAAGTTATGAAGCAATAAACCTTGGAAATGCCACTCTCACAATGTCTTGACGGAGGATATCACGAACACTCGGGAAAGGAATGTCGAAGAAGAAACATCCAATTGGAAGAGTTGCACCATGAGTCGCTAAATGATCCGCACACTGATTTCCCTCTCGGTAGACATGTTGAAGTCTGACCGTCCAATCTTATTGAAGAAGTCTCCTTATCTCGACAATGATTGCAAAATTTGCATTGAACCCATTATCTTCCCTAGTTATCATATCAACCACATACCTACTATCAACTTCAACCACCAACTTCCTCACCCCCAAGTCCCACGCAAGCAACAAACCATCGAGCACCCCCCATAGCTCCGCACTAGCGATAGAACACCACCCTATATTCCTAGCATAACCTCCTATCCATCGGCCATTAAGGTCTCGTAAAACTCCTCCCGACGAAGCCCTGTGGTCCGCTCCTACGACCGAGCCATCACTATTAAGTTTGATCCAATCTTCTAGCGGTGCCGACCACCCAATTTGACTCCACACACAATCTGTCCTACCCTTCCCCCCACACCTCTCAACCTTGGTGAAAGCTTCCCCCATCCCCGCCGCTTGTGCCACTAGAGAAGAGGTCGATTGTTCAACATCTTAAAAAACGAGCAGGTTCCTCCTCCTCCAAAGCAACCAACAAGATATGCCAAAAAATAATCCCCAATTATGAAAGCCAAATTTATATTTTTCCCATAAGTTACTACTCATCCATGTCAACAAATCACAGCTTAGAAATCTGGTGACTTGATCCTCCCCAGCAATACGACCCCACATTTACCTAGCCGTTGGGCACGCTCGTAGAATATGTGAAAGACTCTCAGATGAGTCATGGCACCTACTACAAGTCGTGTTAGTAGTAAGATGCCTCCTCCCCCGCTCCTCATTAGTCAAAAGACAGTTTTTAAAACACAACCATAGGAAAGTCTTAACTCTTTCCGGCCCATGCCAATTCCACGCCACTCTCCATTCATCTGTCGAACCACCCCTTCCACACTCCTCAAAAAGTTGAGAATAGGCTGATTTTACTGAAAAGGAGCCTGACGAGGTACCATTCCAATAATATTTATCAACACCATCACCCACTGAAGGAATCCGACAAGCAGCTATAGTAAACAAGACTGAACATGGCAGTTTTTCCTTAAAGTGATCCCAATCCCACTCCCCATTATCCCTCATCATATCACGAACACTGACATTGAGCTCATCGGGGGAGAGAATAGAAGTAGATAACAAGCACAACGGACCAAGGTCCCCCACCCAAGAGTCCGACTAAAATCGAACACCCACACCCGATGACATGCTCCACTTCACCCCAAGCATAACATCATCCCTTACTTGCACCAAAGCACGCCATATCTTTGAAACTTGTTGACCTGGACGGATCTGAGCAGTCGAGAAATTACCACAACGATACTTCCCCAAAACCACTCTAGCCCATAATGACGAGCAGTCAGATAAGAGACCAAACCCAAGCTTCATAAGGAAAGCGAAATTCATCAACTTTGGTTTTCTAACCCCGAGACCACCCTCATAAAGTGGCTTACAAACATCATTCCAATTCACTAAGTGGATCTTCCTATTCTTACTCGACCCCTCCACAAAAATCTTCTCACAACTTCCTCAATGCGATAACACACCAACTCGGGTAACCTTACCGTTTGCATCGTATAGTCAGGGATAGAGCAAAGGACAGCCTTTATTAAAGTAAGCCGACCCGCCAAGGACAAAAAGTGAGCATTATAATCATTGAGGCGGGCCGAAACTTTCTCTATCAAACCTAAAAATTTCCCTACTTCTGCTCGACCCTCTAAAAACGGAGTACCCAAATAGGAGCCTAAGCACCTCAAAACTCGAAACCCAATATGTCTTGCAATTTCATTCCCCAATAATAGCAAAACATTCGAAGAAAAACAATATTAGACTTCCCCACACTCACCTTTGCGCCCGAGAACTCACAAAAGTAATCCAACACCCGTCTCACCTGCATAATTTGACTGACGCTAGCCTCCCTGAAAAGTAACATATCATCTATAGAGAACAAGTGTGTCAAAGGGGGTCCTTCACGGCTTAACCTAATCACCTTCCATGACCCAAGCTCCGTCGACCTCCTAATCCCATGGGCAAGTCTCTCCATGCAAAGAACGAATAAATAAGGTGACATAGGATCACCTTGACGTACTCCTCTAGATGGCCTAAACAAATCCGTAGGTACACCATTCCATATAATTTGCATTGAAGAACTAGAAATGCAATTCATGGTCACTTTTATCAGACTATCAGGAATACCAATATCCTCCAACGTGTCCTTAATGAACCCCCACTCTAGACGATCATAAGCTTTTTCCAAATCAATCTTCATTGTTATCCATCATACCCGTCCCTTCCTAACCTTCATAGAATGCATAATCTCTTGTGTTATCAACACATTATCAGTAATATGCCTGCCTGGCACAAAGATCGATTGGTTAGGAAGAATAATCTTTTGTATAATCACTTTCATTCTATTAGCAATCACCTTCGTAACAATCTTATAGATCACCGTGCATAAGTTAATGGGTCTAAAATCAGAAAAGCACTGTGGATTATCCTTTTTCAGAATAAGGACAATAAGGGTTCTGTTCACCCATTCCTCAATCTCCCCCCCCCCTCAAAGCACTGTCGAATAAACTCGCACACTTGCGACCCCAACTCACTCCAGAAATGTTGATAGAACCCTGCCTGAAACCCATCATGACCCGGAGCCTTCCAAGGTTGCATATCAAATAACGCCGTACGTACCTCCTCATCCATAACAACCGCCCCCAAAGCCTCCCTATCTACCTGATAGATAGTCGGGAAAAAGTCCCGCATGTGCCCTGCCCAAGAAGTCGAAGCCGAATCCACCCCAAGTACACCATCCCTAGGCAAATATAACTCCCTGTAAAAATCTCTAGCTTCCCTTTGTATCCTATCATCATTCGCACACCACTCATCACCTAACATAATGCCAAGAATTTTATTTTTACAATGTCGCGAGATAACTGAGTTATGGAAAAATTTGGTATTCCTATCCCCATTTAACATCCATTCCCCTAGAGCTTTTTGTTGCCCAAATGCCTCCTCTTGTAAAAGAATAGCCTCATACTCGGCCTGAAGGTCCTTTTCGAGGTTACACATAAATACCGATGGATTTCTATCCAAAGAACGTTGCGCCCCTAAAATACGGTTTTCCATTTTCCTCTTCCTATAAAAAATGTTCCCAAAAATATCTCGATTCCAAACTTGAAGAATATTAGCCACATTTCTCAAATTGTCACACACCCCTACATTTCCGTTCCACGCATTCCTATTCATCCCCATCAAGCTATCATGCTCCAACCAACATTTAAAGAAGTGAAAAGGCCTTTGCGACCCGGTTGATCTATTCACCTCCCCAATCGATATCAATAAAGGACAATGATCAGATCCCGTCCTCGGCAGGTGACGCACTAGAGTATTCTTGAAACCAGTCAACCACCTATCATTACACAAAGCCCTATCTAGCCGCTCAAATAAAAGACCTCTCTTCCATGTAAATCTCGGGCTAGTAAAACCTAGATCAATTAAGCCGTGGGAAAACACCAAATTTGAAAACTCATTACAAACACAAGAACGCCTGGACCGCCCTCCCCTATGCTCTGACTCAGAAAGTAAAGCATTGAAATCACCCTCAATCAACCATCTACCCGATATAGACGCTGCAATCCACTGTAAATCTACCCATAAGCTATGCCTCCCTGTAGGATGGGGGCACCCATAGACAGCCGTAAAGAACCCAACATCACGCCCCCTACAACTAATCTTCATATGAATAAATTGGAGATTATTTTCTATAATATTCACTAATATCGAATCATGCCATAAGACCCAAATGCCACCCAAAAACCCCCTTGATTCTACTCTATGCGAATTGGGAAACCGCAGTTTACTAATAATTCGATTATCATCATTCCCACTAACACGAGGTTCGGTTAACACAACAATATTCAATTTATACCTAACAAGCAACTCTTTCAGGACACATACTAAGTTACAAGCACCCTGAACATTCCAAACTAAAAGATTCAACTCCATAAATAAAAAGATAAAATCAGAAAACCACATTCCAAGTATCCCCTATGTGCTAGGGACACAAGCCGAGGAACCCCCATTCTGCGAGGTCCTAGCCCCTCTCGATTGGCTTTGCCCCTCTTCCGCTATGGGAACCTTAAGACTATTTTTATTGATCTTCAAGGTTTTGTTTTGCTTCCCAATAGCTACCCCTAACTTCTCTTTACGTTTCTTGTCTGACCCAAAGCTCACATTAGCATCCGACTTGCTCACATGGGAAGATAAGGTCAGAGGGATATTAAAAGGAGCAACCGAATGAGCATCATGTTTTAACCCGAACAATTTAGACGTAACCTCCTTTACTGAAACTCTAATTTCATTCAACTCACCCCCATTCCCATGATTCTCCTCACTCACAGTAGCTCCGTCAAGGATCGCATCCCCCATCACAATCACCCCCCCTTGGTCCACCCTAACCTCCCCATGCACTTCCATGCATATATTATCATTATATAGCCCATTAGAGTATTGCACTTCAAACCTTTTATTACCATCCCCATGCAATCCTTTGCACTCTTCTTCCATGCACTGCCCCTTCTCTCCTACCACAGTACCTATCACCTCACACGCTTCCACATCACCATCCCCCTTTCCCATTGCCGCCAAAGCGGCCTCCTCCTCCACCTGGGCAGTTTCTACTTCTCAGACCATCTCCTTTGATTCCTCGATTTCTAACACCTGAAACTGAGATCCACGCGATTCCCCCCTCACTTCCTTTCACAATTCCGCTCCCCTTGATACCCGACTATCCACCCTACGCTCACCTAGTTCTCCTCTCCTTATGTTCCGGCGACTAGCCTGCATCCAAGGGCCAAAAGAACCATCCCCAATCACAAGCCCTTTAGGTGCAACCTCTACCTTCTCCCCCTCACCCAAACATTTCTTCAAGTCCTCACAATTCTCACAGAAGTGCCCATACATACCGCAATGGAAACAAATAGAGGGTAACCCTTCGTACTCTACAAGTTGTACCCTACCCTCTATCTCAATTTTTGAAACTAGGGGCTTTCTCAAATTCACATTAACTGCCATACGAGCGTACCGACCATAAGTGCCAGTCTCGGTATACTTGTCTACCTTCATCACTTCACCGACCACTCCCCCGATCGCCCTTAGGATGCTCGATACATAATATTGCACCGGAAGTCCCGGTAACCGGATCCAAGCAACAATCGATTCCACCTATGCTTTAGCAAGATTAAACTCTGGAGTCAATGGTTGCACCACAAAATAGTGACCAAAAATCATCCAGGGCCCCTCAAGGACCGCACGGTGAAAATCCACCTGACTCCCAAATCGAATCATAAAGCAATTGTTTCCTACATCCGCCATAGAAAACACTCCACTCATCCTCCACATACGCATAAGCTGTGCATTCAAGGTGCAAAACCCAATAGTTCTCCCCATCAAACGAACAAAAACTGTAAGCTTCATATTTTCAGCCATTAAATTGTGAACCCTACCCGAGAAAGATATAGAAGTGATTTTCGACTGCATATCAATACACACATCTCCATTATCAAGGCTTATATCAGCATTGTGATCATAAGAGCACCCCCCCATAGTCGAGTTCAACAGTGAGTCTTTGAAAGAAATCTTACCATGAGGAGAGTTATTTAAGGCCCCCACAGCCTCCTCCATATCCTCATCCAGCCCCCCTTTATTTCCAGTTTGATCTCCGCCTTCACCCGACCGTGGCGGAAGCGGCGCCGTGATATCTTTGCTAATCGGAAACTGATTAGGGTAGGAAACCCTAGCAGAGACCATTACACTCAGTACTTAACAAATTAAGAATCTGAAGAAACAACAAAATTGATGAACTAAGAAGAAGAAGAAGATTTCCAGAAATTGGAAACAGTCCAAAAAAGCTGTAAGCAGAGCACAGCTTTTTTCCTCTCTCTCTCTCTCTCCCCCCTATTCAGGCATTCACAGGCACTCAAACTTCAGTCAATTTTGAAATATAATATTAATAAGTTGTTTTGTAAGATAGATTTACTGTTCCTATAAGCAGTGATAAAAAAAAAGATAAATTTTAAAAAATATGACATGTGGTTTCACTGTTTTTCATTAAAAAAATCATTTTCATAAAAGATTTTTTTTTCATTTTTTCAAGAGTGGATATGTGATTTAAAAAAATATATTTATGATTACAAAAAGTTAGTGGAAAAATGAAAAAAAAAATTTACGAAAATGATGTTACAAGGAGTTTTAAAATAAATTTAATATTATCATAATTTAAATATTTTTTAAGAATTATACATCAAAATTTTACTAAATTATAAAAAATTATTTTATTATAATTTTTAAAGTTTATTATCATCTTTTATTAAAAAACATTTTCACTTCTTAAAAATTTTAAAATTTATCACTATAAATTGTATTTCTTTTAACCAACTTAAAAATTTTCAGCACAATAACTATTTTTGGGTTGAGATCGAAATTATTATCCTAACGTATGAGTTTAAGCCTAACTCAATAAGTAAAAATAGCTATCCCGTACTCCTCCCTTTTTATAAAAGTGACGTTTTATGGGCTAAAAAGTATTTCAATTAACTGGCGTCATATTTTTTCATTGCATTAACGCAAATAATTTTCTTCTTTCAGCCTTATTTATACCATTGTCTTGCTACATGTACATACCAAACAATTGATTTTTTTTGTGTGACCAAAGATGGATATTTTAGGATTTTTCTATGGTTATTTTTTTACAAAGCTACATTTTCTTTTTCGTTTATTATTATTGGATCAAACAGTTTACCAGTCACTCAATTATGATAGAAGAAGAAGTAATAGTTGTTTTTGTAAGAAACAAAGTAACAACTATATAAAACACATTTCCACATATATGTCAACTATTAAGATTTTTTATATTTTTTTCAAAATTGCAATTGATTATTGATTAAATGATAAATCCACTTTTTATCAAGTTTGATATTCAACTAGAAATATTTTTATGATGCAAAGATTTAATGCATGTAATTATAGCCACACTAGTGGTTTAATATTACTTAATGTAGTTATATGCCTACAGCCATAATGAATGGATTTAATAGGCGTTTGACAATTTTGTAATACTCAATTTGTCACATTTTAAATTGCTATGCACTGATAAATGAAGATTATATGCCGTGGAGTTGGATCCCAATATTACTCATGTGCATTTTAGGAAAGTAAATGAAAATTTTGATATATTGGTAGTTAGGAGAAAGTTAATAGTTACATCTTAGAAAACAAAGTAACCATATAGAAATCATTAAATTGGAATTTGTTTTGATAGAAATAACAACTTTAATTAGTAATATGGAGTATTTTTTGTGAAATTTGTTAATTGTGGGCACAATCCTATATTTTTTTCTTGTGATATTCACTGTACCAAAACCAGTGGTTATATAACAACTTTAATTTTAATACTTGGAATTGAGAAGTTAGTATCAGAGTTTCACTCAACATGAAAAGTAGCATTTAGTACTGCTTTTCACCTACCATATTTTCTCTATATTTATACTCACGGCCACAAAAAATATTTATTCTGTAAGATAATGTTTACTCAACAATTTATTAGTAACATATTAAGGAAGCCTTAGGTCTTAATTGGAACATAAAAAATGAAATGAATTTTACGTGGAATACATTTTTAAATGAATTAAATGTTTAGTATAACATATGAAAAAATAAAGAATTGAGTTTAATTTCATGGATTTTAGAGAGGGTATACAATTCCACTTATTTTGATGGGATTTGGTTGTAATATTATAAGTTCCATGAAATTCCAGAATTACAAATCCAATTTTCTATCAGTAAAAAAAATTGAAATTAAAAATTAATTTCATCAAATTTAATGGAATTTATTTATTTCAAGCAATACTTGGTACTCTTATTCAAAATAAATTCCAAATGCTAGTGACTCAAAAGAAAATCAAGTAACGAGGAAATACTTTCTTGACAATTTTGTTAACAAACAAAGAAAAATGACTTTATGTGAAGGAAAAATTATTATCAAAGGAGAATCAGGATATATATTAATTTTTTTAGAAAAAAAATTTAACTCATATGAGCTTATAATAATGATAAAGGAAAATCTTATCTCACTCCATTCGAATATAAATTCGAACCTATAATTTTTAGAATCATAACTTTAAGACTTAATCATTAAATTAAGCCTTTGCCATAAGATATATATCAAATTAATATCAATGTTTCTTAAAAAATATTAATGTTTCTGCACATACTTACACTTCTACGCAAATAAAAAAGTAGATTGGTGACTGAGGTGTAGGCGCATGTCCGATTTGGGATCGTCCAAATTATTTATTTGAACATTTTTTAATTTTTTTTATAAGTAGTAGATTTAATTTTAAAAAAAATAAATTAGATAATTTTTAAATAATTAGTATGAATGATCAAAATATATTGTTTAAAATCGAAATATGTAATTCTATTTAAAGTTTGTGAGAAAAATTTATTTTGACATGAGCTTAATTTTTTTAAAAATAAAATTACCTCATATGGACTTACATTAAATGAAAGGAAACCTCAACCCGCCCTGAATGTGACAAGAGCTTAATAAGCAATACAAAACTGGTCCTTAGTGATTAACACTGAAGCTGTGACCTTTACAAGTCCCAGATTTGAGTCATATTCGGTGCAAGTTGAAAATTTTTATTTTCATTTAATATAAGATAAATTTAAAAAAGAAAATAATTTAATTTTGGTAAATATTTATTGAAAGGATTTTATTTTCTTTATAACAGATTAAAAAATAGGATTACAAATTAATAAATGTCAAAACTATCAATTTTAAACTTACATGGAAGGTCACTTTTAAATTAATTTGACAAAAACAACTCGTCATAAACTGAGTTATTATTTTATATTTATATAGAACTTAATTTGTCTCGGAAAATAAATTTACAACCCAAATCAATTCTGTTATTTTTTTACAAATTACAGATTTCTTCATTAATATTCTTGATTCCAGCAAAGTCACATTTAAAGCTTACTACCCCTCTCTACAAATATATTTAATGAGAGTCGGGCTTATATTTCTCCCACATTTCTAATTTATATTATCAATTGACCTATGTCTTATAGTTTAAATTATTATTTTTTAGCTTCTCATTATATCGACGACCTTTTTACCAAAAAAATTATTTCTTTTGTAATAGATTATTATATCTAGGAGGTTTTGGGTTAAAACTCGAGTCACTAACCAGATTTTTGACTTCCCGTCCCAATTTATATGCCGATGAATTTCATATATACCCCCTCTATCTTTTTAAAATATGCATTCTAGCTTAAAATTGGTTTAACAAAATACATGTTATTTACACTTTTTTAGGTATTCTTTTCATTATTCTTCTAACTTTAACCCTATACTATTAATTACATTTGGTTGAAATATTAAAGCATTAATTAAACTACAAGGGTAAACTAATACTTTTACACCATTAAGTAATTGGTTTACTAAGAAGTGTAAAACTTATAGAAAGACGAGTAAAAAAATACGGAGTGAGTACAACAAACCACTATTTTTTATAATTTGTCACTGAATTGAAGTCCAAGCAGAGAAACAGTTAATTAATTACTATAGCATAGCATGGTCCTATAAAACTTAAAGTCTATCAAGTTGTGAGTGAGGTTTGATGTTGATAGACTTCTATTTAATGCCCTTCAACCCTCCCCTCACTTACATGAATTTCTCGCACACCAAGGTTCCTTTTCCTCTCTAAACAATTCTTTCATCATTGTAAAATACTTCATTATCAAGTAAATTACTAAATAAATTGCTAAATTTTTGCAGGAAAATGGGGTTAATGGGAATCATTGCAATTGGGTTACTATCAATTGTATCTTCAGTTGAAGGCTATTATGGGGGTAACTGGATCAATGCTCATGCTACCTTTTACGGCGGTGGTGATGCATCTGGCACAATGGGTACGTACCTATACCACAAGTATTACACGCCTATCACATTTTTTAGTTAATTAAAAAAACCTAACTAATTACTTAACGTGGTTATATCAATGAAGGCGGAGCTTGTGGATATGGAAACCTATACAGCACAGGCTATGGAATAAACACAGCAGCACTAAGCACACCTTTATTCGACAATGGTTTGAGCTGCGGGGCTTGTTTCCAGCTCATGTGTGTAAATGATCCACAATGGTGTTTGCCTGGAACCATTATTGTTACAGCCACTAATTTTTGCCCACCTGGCGGCTGGTGCGACCAGCCGCACTTTGACCTCTCCCAGCCCATTTTTCAACATATCGCTCAGTACAAAGCCGGTATTGTCCCCGTGGCTTACAGAAGGTAAGCCATTAACTGTTAGCTGAACTGAACATGTGATTATGAATTGTCCTCCAAAGTATGAATATTCGTCCTCAATACTTTTACGGACGAACTTTTGACCCGAATTTTGATGTGAATTTTTGACCATTGCAGGGTAAGGTGCCAGAGGAGTGGGGGAATAAGGTTTACAATAAATGGGCATTCGTACTTTAATTTAGTACTGATAACTAATGTAGGTGGAGCTGGAGATGTGCATTCTGTATCGATTAAAGGTTCAAGGACAAGTTGGCAACCCATGTCGAGAAATTGGGGGCAAAACTGGCAGAGTAATTCATACTTGAATGATCAATCGCTGTCTTTCTTAGTTACTACTAGCGACGGTAGAAGTGTTGTCTCTTATAATGTTGCCCCTGCTGGTTGGTCTTTTGGCCAGACTTATACTGGATCCCAGTTTCGTTACTAATTCATTTTTTAGCTTATTTAAAAATAACTATATGTTTTATCTACCTAATACTGGAAATTATAATTATGAGTTATTGCAGCCTTAAGGTTTACCTGCTGAAGATAGGGAGTGAGAGGATTAGTTATATTTGTAAATTGAGTTTGACATGTGGTGTTTTCATAATTAAGTTTATGGGGACAAAATGCTTTTGGAGGGTCAAGAGGCATTTCTGAGTAAGATTATGTCGGACTGTATGAAGCTATTTTTAGTTACTTGTATTTTTCATTTCTCTTTGTATTTTTGCTGCTACTCATTCAATAAAAGATACTATATGTTATAAAGCTTATAAACTCAATTTAAGTTAATATAACATGAGACAGCAACATTAAGATAAGAATTGAAATATAAATTTGAAAGTATAATACATCTAATACTTCATGAACTTAGCGCTAAATGTCTAATGTTTCCATGAAACCATAAAAGTTTTAACTTTTCATACAAACTTGACAAAAGTATACTAATTTGCTCACTGAATCCAAAGTAGCATGCGGAGAGTATTTATGAGCGTGTGATTTAATATTTATATTTTGATTGGATGAGTATGATTAAAGAAATAGTTAGTGGTAGAATTGTAAAAATAAATGCTCGGAATGCATATTGGCCACCCAAATTGAAGCTTTTATCATTAGCATTAGCAACATATATGATACACATGGGAGCAAAAACTAGATTTAGAGGGAAGGAAAGGGTCAGAACGGTGAAGAGTAAGGGTGGGTTCATCAATATTTTGTAAGAAATTTAATTTAATTCAATTCAGTAATTATTTTACACTCATGACATTCATAAATTTTTTACATGAAAGACATAGTTGAATTGAACTTTATACCTAAACAAGAATGCTTTCAAAAGCTACTTAGGGTGAGTAGGGGCAAGAAGAGGAAGAATAAGATGTTTTTAGGAGTGGAGAAAGCAAGGTCTGTGATTTTATGGTGATATCAATTAATTAAGGAATTATGCAATAAGATATAAGTATGTTTTGTTAATCTCTTAGGTTCTAGATGTTTTAATCATTTAATTAGGGAATTAAATTTTACAATTAGGATTAGAGCAGACTGAAAAATGGTCTTTTTAAAATAAATTATTTAACTTGTAATTTAATAAATTATTCAAAAAAAATTTAAAAACTTTAAAGATATATGAGACATGTAAAAATTGTCTTTGGATTTACTTTTCCACAAATTATCCGGTTTAATCGGCAATATGAAAGTTAAATTTTTATAAATTTAACGTGACATTCTGCGTTTACTCTTAAATTTAAGAACTCTTAATGTTTTAATGTAAGAAAAAAAAGGTAAAAGTAATAAACATCAATTTGGTTAACGGAGGAGGCATGGCCAAACACAAGAACCAAATAACATGGCATTGTTTTGGCTAATTAAGAGATGAGATAATGACTAAAGCTAATTAATTCTAGCAGGTGGAATAGTGTATTTTGATGTCACCGACACTTACCAAAAGTCACAATACAAGGACCAAAAATTAAGTATACAAACAACATACATATATGTTCTTTTTCTTTTCTCTTCACATTTTATCCAAGCTTTCATAATTTGAACAACTAAATATGCACCATGTTAGCCGCCCTTTTTCTCTTGACATTTATTCAGTTCTTTTCAACCTTTCGTTGTGAAAGAAGGAGAAAGTTTTAGCTTTCTTTTTCCTCTTCCCTTCCATGGGTTTATAATATTTCACTAGTACAAAAACAGCCTTTAGAGACGCATTTTTTCAGTCGGTTAAGACAAAAACCGTCTGAAAAAGCATTTTTTAAAACGCGGAGCAATCATTACGGACGGTTTTTATTTAAGAACCGTCCGTAATAGTGCTTTTGAGCCATTACGGACGGTTATAAGTTTATAACCGTCCGTATTGATATAGAGTAAATTTATTTAATTTTTTACTTTTTTGAGCAATACGGACGGTCCGTATTGCTTAATATTAATTTTTTATGTTTTAAATGGACTGTTTTTTAAGTCATACCAGTCCGTATTGTATTGCTCTAAAATTTAATACCCTAGATCGTTCAAACCCTCACTCCTCCCACTGCTCATTTCAAATTCGCGAAACCTCAACCTGCCGCCGGCCAAAACTCTCCGTCATTTTGTCTCCACCACCGCTCCCGTCTCCTCGTTGCTTCCGTCTCCCGCCGTTGTTGCCTTTCTCTGCTTCAGAAATCTCTCCGCCGTCGCTTTTGTCTCCGCTGGTGTTTACGCCGCCGTTTCTGTCAAGATCGAAAGAGGATAGAAAGACGCAAGCCGATCAAGATCCTCTCTTCATACCTGTGCTGATCTCTTCCTTCTCCTAAAAGGTACTTTTTCAAATTTTCGTCTTCGATCTGCTATCGTTCTCCTTTTCGGTTTTCATTTGATCTAATTTAGTGTTTCTGTGATGTTAGAATCATTTTCCTTTCCGGTGACCTAATCGATGTTTGTTTTTCCAATTGATTGCGGGTTTTAAGTCTTTATTATCTTTTTTGTAAGCATGTTCAACGGATCTAGGTCATCTGATTTTTCTTGGGCTGGTATATAGATTTTATTTTATCTCCTTTGACTTGTTTGTTGAATATGCAGTTGATGTCGATCAATGTAGTTCCTTGATTTGTTTTTTGATTCCCGATTTTAGAGCATCTTAGTTGCATGGATTTTATAATGATCATTGTATTTGTTTTGTTGGGCTATGGAAAAGTTGTATGGAGGTACTGAAATACATTTAACTTGAAACTTGAATTCTATGATGGTATTTTACTTTTAGCTACGGCTCTTGGTTTGGAAATATGGGTTTATGATCTACCTTTGTTATTGAGTTGCAAATTAGTTCATATATTCTTATTATAGTTCAAATCCAGAGTTCATAATCATCACAGAAAAATTCAAGAATTTGAAATTTAAGGAAAGTCAAAATCTGAACATTAGACTGAAACTCAGCCTTGTTTTTGAAAATCTGGAATCTAAATTCAGTGAAATTGACAAAAACAAACTATAAATTCAAAAAAATAAAAAACATGTTTCCTAAAATTAATCAACATATGAAAAAACAAGTGATTATTCCATCATAAATAAAAGGGAAGTATAAATGAATTTTTCACCGTAGAGATTCTCTGAACTAGCATTACTTATATGCAACTTCTAAGTTTAAGTGAGGGAAGGGCAAGGTTTGGCTCGATCCCAATGAAGTCAACGAAATCTCCATGGCCAACTCCCGTATGTTCTCCTTTGTAGGTTTTATTCTTATCATTTTCTTTTGATTGAATTTCATGCTTGATTGTGTTCTTGGATCTAGATATGAACTAGCCTTCGTTTTTCTGATGTGTACTTTTTGGCACCTCTGTTGTTTGGTATTGTTGGTCGTGCTTTTTGTTGATACAGCTGCTGGATTGATAGCTTCTGCTTATTGTTTTCTGATAACTGTTTTAATGCAATTCTATTTATGTTGTGATGAAAAGAAATAACATATTCTTTTGAACGAGTGATGATGATATCTGGCATAATGGTCAAACCTAGTCATCTCTGTTTCAGAGTGTTTTGAATTAAGGTGCCACAGATATGGACAGCTGTTAGTTGAATTTCGTGAGCTTCTATATAGCCTGATTATTTGACAGTGATTTCATGTTTAATATTTTGTATGTCTAAGTAGTTGGTGGTAAGGAACGGCTTATACATTTTTCCTCACTTAATGAGTTGCAATTGGCAACTTTTATAATTTAGAAGCTGCATATAAGTAATGCTAGTTCAGAGAATCTCTATGGTAAAAAATTCATTTATACTTCCCTTTTATTTATGATGGAATAATCTGTTTTGGTTTTGGTTTCGGTTTTGTTTTTCTATTTTTATCTTTCTTGTTCTTCTGTTCTTCAGTCTCCGCACAAACTACTGTAAATATATTACAGAATAGCAACTATAGATGTAAGGTTGGAGAAAAAAGAATTCAGTTATGCTTTAGAAGAAAAATGTAAAGTAATTAAGGTTGGATAAATTGTTGTGCATGTAGGGAGCAAATATGACATTTTATCCAAAATATAATAGTAGTTAAGCATTCCCCAAAAAAGTCTACTAAATATAACAACTATTTCCAAGCTTTGTAAAAGAGTACTCATTCCTAATTTTATAATTCTAGCTAAATTTTAGTACTAAATTTAATCACACAAGCTAAATTTCTTTTGGTCAATGTTATGTAATTTCAGATTTTGACTCGTGTTATCATTTTCAATGCAGTTCTTCCGATAGCTTGAAATTGGTGCTTCGACGACCTCCCCATTCCCTTGAAATTATTGGTTCCGTGTATGTTACGCGGTTCGTGTACGATATACTTCTGAAGTAAGGTGATGCAGAATTTTTGACAGAGGTAATACTTAAATTATAGTTTATTTAGCTTTAAACTTTATTTTGGCATATATGTGACTTTTGATGTTATAATAATACATGTAGTAAAATAGAATATGTGGTATTACATTAATAATTATTACCATATTTTGCTATTTGCAGCCTTATGCAAGAAGTGCTACGTACACTTAGTGCGAGATCAATGATGTTTTGGACATTTTTGCTTCTCATATAATGGATCGTCTATCCAATTTAGGTAGTTAGTTGGAAGTATTTTGTTACCTAGCTTCTTAAGGTTTTATTAAAGTTAGCTAGGATTGAAAATATTAACGTGAACTATTATTGTAATTGAAAGAAAGTGTTTAATTTTAATGTATACGAAGAGTTCTGTTTTGGAGAAATTAATTGTATTGTTTTGGAGAAATTAATTGTATTGTTTTGGAGAAATGAATAGTCTATACAGCTGCTTTTTACACGTTCATATTCATACAGCTGCTTTTTGTGAACAAATGTGGCATCAAATTAAAAAAAATCTCAGTATTCCGGACGGTTGTATACTATAGCCGTCCAGAATAATGAACAAAATGGCGCGCGCGCCCACTATTACGGACGGTTCTTATGCAAGAACCTTCCGAATTCTTCAGTACATCAAATGGGCGCGCCCACTATCACGGTCCGCAATGCCCCTTATTCCGGACGGTTTATAACCGTCCGCAATAAGGCTCTGTCATTCCCGTCGCGGGCTGTACGAACGGTTCAAAACCGTCCGGAAAAGCCCAATATAACTGTCCTTAAAGCCCTTTTTTGTACTAGTATTTTTTTTTGTTGAATAATTCGTTGCTACTGTTTTTAGTTTCAACAACGAGATCGACTTCTTCAATCATGGATCTGATGTTACACATCTCAATCTTGATAGTTTATCACGGGTCGGACTTAACATGCCTTTAGACAAGATACATGCATGATCTTTCGCAATAAGCATCCAGATTTATCTCCTTTATGCAAGATCGTTCTAGATCTGCCACAATAGTTGATGTTATGGCGTACGCATGAGCTCTTATGGTTGTAGATCGAAGACGTTAGTTGAGATTAAGAAAACATAGGTTGCAACACTCTTTTTTTTGTTTTGTTTTTTAGTAAATCTTGACATATGGCTTGTTTATCTTGTGTAAAAGCAAGTTTAGTATGTTTGTTTGATTGTGTCTGTCCGATGTTTCAACTCCAATTTTATATTTAAAGTAGTTTTTGAATTATCTATGTTAATCGGTCGCGAATTATGTTGCACAATTGTTAGTTAGAACAGTTTATTTTTTAACATATAGATAAATTTATCCATTTTAATTAGAGTTATAATTATCTCTAATTTAATATAGTGTACTATATTCTTCAGTAAAAAAAATATGCAGTATGCAATTTTTATAGTTATATGAAGAAACCATAACTTTGTCGAATAAGTTTTATACCAATCATCATCGAATGATAAAATAAGACAAATTGATAATGTAAAAAAAAGGATTTCATAAATAATGAAATATAAAGTACGTTTTGTTTTATACATCTATAAAGCATTATTTTAATACTCCCCACCTAATTTTGTTTAGACCTCGCTTAAATACTATTTTAAGATTTATTATCTGACTTTTAATTTTTTAGACGCTATCAAGCGTTGGACTGATATAATAGTATTTAGGTACTGTTTAGTCTAATTTTTTCATTTAGGCACCGCCTAGTCCTATTTTTTCCTCAATATTTAAGATACTGATACCTGTAATAATTATAATTCAATTTTTTCAATTAAAAAAGGTAGCACGGTTGGTAAAACTAATGTATAACAAAATATTCTCACCATCCAATTTTTATTTTAAATCTCAAACAGAGAAATAATACGCTATAAACCACAAAAAATTAGTGATGATATTTATTTTTAAGGAATTAATTTTAATATTAATGTATTTTTATATAAAAATTAACTAAGACATATATTTTTATATGCTAAACTATATTTTTTTAAAATATTATTATAATATTAATTAATTTTTTAATTTAATTTATACTTTTATTTATTAATAATTATAAAAAATAAAAAATTTATAAATTCATTTAGACGCCATCTAAACCCTTCCTAAATATTTAAAGCTCCAACCATCCAACTAAAATCTCCTCAGATAATAACGTATTGTTTGAATGTTTTCCCAGTCCTGAAAATATGGCAGCAAATTTAATTACTGTTTCTGATGGATTTCCATCTTAATTTGTATCGGTTTAATTTCCAAAAATATATTAATATGAATATCAATATATTTATAAAAGTAAAAAGTTTAAAAAAGACTTTTTTACCTTTATATTTATTTAAATTATTTAATATTTAATTAAAATTTTGAGACTTATATCTGTAAAAATAATATAGAAATTTGAGGTTATAGTTTAATTTTGTAAATTAAAAGTTTAAAGATATGTTTGAAAAAATTAAAATATATAATAAATGGCTAAAATTGATTAAATAGTACTCTAGCATTTGTTAGAATTTCCTTACAATCAAATTCTAAATTAATCAAATTTAATTTAATAATTGATTCTTAAACCTTATTAACAGGGGTTTTATTTCACATTCCTACTTCTATCAAACTTCTTACTCGCTATAAACTGTAAGTCGGTCTTCTTCACCTATAAAATATTTGATAAGTATTTAAAATTGATTAATATTCATACTAATCATAACAATACCAAAATATAAAATTAAAATAATAATAACAACAACAATAGTAATAATAAAATATTTGATGAGGAAAAATGAGTCATATTAATTCTTATAGAGTCACATTAATTCTAAATTATAAACCTGTTTAAGAATAAATTATAAATTATATCTGTCAAAAAATATATGTATTTAATTAATTGCTAATTAAAGTTTAAAATATGAAATTTTTTCTTAAATAGGATTATAATTAGCAGAATTATATTTTGATATTGTTATGATTATTATGTATATTAACCAATTTTAAATATCATTATTATAGAAACAAATCAAAGTAAATGTATAACTAATTAAAGCAACAATTACACAGTAAAATAATTATAATTGTTGATAAGAATTATATTAAAAAGCTGTTATAGTAATTAATGATTATTTAACCTTTAAAATAATATACAAACGGACATATATAAGGAAAACTCATCAAAATAGTTAACATTTTACTTTTACTATAAATACTAACTAATTAAAATTTATTTATTATAATCCTATTTAAAAATTAATATATTTCTTTTTTCCTCATCAAATATTTTACAGAGAACCACAATATAACTGCAAAAAAGTATAAATTATAAACTTATTTAAGAAAAAAATTTGAATTTTATGATAGTACTTACTCCTATAGTGAAATATTTTAAATTATTTGGTCAACTAATATATCTCCTAAACTATTTATTTAAAATTTAATTTATTGTTCATGATTTTGTTTAATTCTATTTGTTATAATCCTATTTAAAAAAAATTGAATTTCGTAACGGTACTTACTCCTTTTTATTTAAGAATCAGTGTGACTCCTTTTTCCTTATCAAATTTGGAAAAAATCACAAGATAATTGTAGAAAAGTATAGTGTTCAATATGTTGAAGGAGAAACATAATTCAGTGGATGATATCAACCTAATTAAGGTGCAACTGAAGACAGATTTTATATATGAGACCATTCCAGAACGCAATAAACCAAATTCAATATTTACTATTAAAATGATTTTGCTAGACGAAAAGGTATGTTAATAAATTATCTGTCATTGAGTATTAAAATTTTTATCACAAGAAATGTTTAATAAAATTGCATAACTAACATAAAATTTTACTCTTTTTGATGTTTTGTAATATTGCAATAGGGAGATCGCGTTCAAGCGACGGTAACCAAAAATAACATTTTAAAGTTCGTTGATAATAAGATAACTGAAGAAAAGTATGAATTATAATCCTATTTAAGAAAAAATTTAAATTTTATAATAGTACTTACTCTTTCTTATGAATGATAATGAATATTTTTAATTATTTGATCAAGTGGATTTAAAATTCATAATTATCCACTAAGTATATATATATCAATTAATATATCTCATAAATTTATTTTTTTAAAATTTAATTTGTTATTAACGATTTTATTTAATTCTATTATATTAAGAATTAATGTGACTCTTGTTTTCGCAATTTAATTTGATACATAATATATTATATTTTTTATCTTTAATATTTTCTATTTTTATTTTTATTATATATATATATTATAAAATAAATTTATCATTGATATACTGATTATAAATAACATATCCGTATATCATACGGGTAGTACATTAATAGTTTTTAAAAGATTAAAATGCAAGCAAAATTTTTCTAATATTATTTCGAAAAAAAAAAAAAAATTAATGGATTAAAAGTTAGACGCAAAGTAAAATAAAGAAAAATGCAAAACTAGGAAAAACAAAACATGAAATAATTGTAGGGACATGTAAAATATTTATTAAAAAGAAGTATTTTGGCCTTCTGGGTGTTTATTTTCCTTTTTTTGGTAACTAGGGGTATTTATTTCCCTTGAATCGAAATGATGAGTAATATTGGACAATAGCCCATATTTCGGGAATAGTTTTGGGCCTTCAAAATGGGAAACATCACTAGAAAATCATTCAACACAAATTACCAAAAATAATCATACTTTGTAAACTATTTATAAATTCATCATCAAGTCAAATTAGTTATAAATATATATTTCCTTTAATTTTATTTACATACATGCTATTCACTTGTTTCTCCCCATTTTCTTTTTTATTTTTTATTTATCTTTTAAACCGTTTATTTTTTCGACATGTTACTTTAGAGTTTTTTGTTCGTCTTATTTTTATCTTCGAAATGACATCTACTGTGACATTTTCGAATTTTTTGAACCAGTAGACATCTGATAAATGTTCAATGGACATGTGATAGATTTCTGATAGACATATGGTAGATATAGTTTTTTATGATTTTTTTATAGAACCGTTATGTTAGTTTGTGCAAATTTTGAAATCAAACCACCAGCTAAACAATGATATATTAGTGGCGAAAATCAAACAAATAATAAGAAGAGAAGAAAATCGAGACACGATTTACAGATCAAGAAAAGAATACAAGACCATATTCAATAGAGAGAAAGTATAATGTACAGATCATAAGAGAAAAAAGACTAATGAAAAAAATAGATTCCACACATTTGCCAGACTTCTACCACATGTCTATCAGACTTCTATAACATGTCTACCAGACATCTACCATATGTCTATCAGTTGAAAAAGTTCGAAAAAGTCACAGTAGATGTCATTTGGAAGATAAAAAAGAGACGAATAAAAAACTCTAAAGCGGCATGTCAAAAAATGAACAGTTTGAAAGATAAATGCAAAAAAAGTAAAGAAAATAAAAAACCATGAACGGTTGCTTTTGAGAGGGGGGAACGTGTATGTGTAATTATTTTATCTTTTAGTCTAATTATTTTATGAAGATGAGTGCTTTTTGTAAGAGCCCTATCACTAAATCTCAATATTTTAAAAAGCTCTAGGCGCTAGTCCGGCGGCTGGAGCTTCTAAACGCTTAGCGGGACCTGAGCAGGGTCCAGGCGGAACCTAGGCGAATTTTTATTTTTTATTTTTAAATATTTATTGTATGTATAAAAATATAAATTCAATTAAAAATTAAATTGCAACAATATAAAATATCTAAAAAATAATGTAGACCATGGTTAAAAATCACTAAGTGCTAATTGAACGGCAGAGACCTGCTTATTAGTGACATAGAACATATTGTTTCTCGGTTTGAGATTCAAAATGATAATTTTATTGTGAAAAAACTTTAATGTACTTTTGCTTTACTTACTAAACTACTTTTTGTTGATAAACTATGATTATTATAAATAATGGTATCATAAAAATCAAAATTAGGCGTCCACTAGGAGGAAAAAATCGGACTAGGCGGTGCATAGCAGCAATAAATCGGCTGAGCACCTGATAGCGCCCTAGAAATGAAAAGTCGGGCAATAAGCCCTAAAATAACGGCTAAACGGAAATTTTTAAAACAGAGTTTAAATCTTGCTTAAAATTTTAGGAAAAACACTTAAATTAGCTTATTTTATAAAAATAATTACATGTAAATTTTTACTTAAATTATAAAAATATCTTTTATCAAAATGTCATTGACTTAATTACTTTTCATTCTACCATTATACGCTCCATGCGATTAAGAAGCTTTTTTTATTTTTTTCCTTATTTTGCATTTTATCTCTCAAACCGTTCATTTTTTCGATATGTCACTCTGTAGTTTTTTGTTCGTCTTATTTTTATCTTCGAAATGTCATTCACTGTGATATATTTTTTCCATAAAAAATTTTCGACCTGTTACATACCTATTACATATATGTTATAAGTATTATTTTTAATTTTTTTGGCTTATATTACATTTATCTTTCAAACCGTTCATTTTTTCGATATGCCGCTTTAGAATTTTTATTTGTCTAATTTTTATCTGGAAACACCATCCATTGTGATATATTTTTTCCAAAAAAAGTTTCAACCTATTAAATACCTATGACATGTCTGTTATAAGTCTATTATAAGTATGTTATATATGTTAGATGTGTTGTATTTTATAATATAATGATTTTAAATACATAGCTGTGAAATAAAATAAGAAAACACAATTTTTAAGAAAAAAAAGTGAATGTATTAGATATATACTATATTTGTACTAAATTAACATAATACAAGTAAAATTATAAATCTAATACATTCAAACTCCCTAAACTTATTCTTAATCGTCCATCACCCCCTTACTTTTAAATTTTCCTTTCCCCTTTTCGATATATAAAAAACACACGATGAATTGGCAATATTGAAAAAGCCAAGTAAGTGGAACAGAGTTTTAAGAATATAAAATGATTAAAAAGAAATAAAAAAGTTAAAAAAAAGAGTTGTCTTCATTTTTTATCAGTTGAATCTGTTCATCTTCTTCCCTACACAGCCCTTCGGCTCCCCCCGCCGACCTCCTTTGCTCGCCGGACTTATTCCCAGTCTTGAAAGCCAATTAAAAAAACTACTACTTTAGCACCTACAACTACCAATCCAATTTCAGCAGTGACGGGAAACTACAACAACCATCCCACTTTCAACAGTGACGGCACCGAACTAGGGAGCAATGCCAATTCATTCAAGAACAGGCTGTAAAAACAAAAACGAAACAAAGATTCCAATCAATCAGGTGTTGAATTAATTACAAAAATTAGATAGGTGTTGGCAAAATGAACGATTTCAAATTGGGGGATGTACAAAATAGGGCATTTGAGCTCTCTGCCCATTTTTTCAAGGTTTGATCTTTCATTTTCAGTCCAATTACAGGCATACAAACTCAATCAAACTTGCCCACAATTCTTGCTGAACACGAATGCGACTCTTGTGAATTCACAAAGGACTGCAGAGAAGCCATTATTAAACTATGTCGGTAAATAACCCTTTCAAGCTCCCTTTGGTTAAAGTTGCAGAGAAGCCAAAGATGAAATCTCAAAGGGTAAACTTTTTTCGAGGCCAAAACTTAAAAGCACAGCAGCTAAAAAATCCAGTTGCTAAGCTGAAGTCGAAGAATGCAATAATTTAAACAAGGTGGGTTCAACAGAGAAAGCGGAGGGCGTAAAATTTCATGAGATGAATTTATTGGATTATTTATTTCAAGATTGAGATTAATTTTGTTATGGATTAGAGTTAATTTGAAGATTGATTTTGTAGGAAGTGAGATGTTTGTTTAGATAGAGGAAGAAGATGGTATGAATGAAAAATAAAAAGTATAAGGATTTTAATTAAATTATTTTAGGGATTTATTGGAAACTTTTGCACTAAACGCCAAGTGTCTTATAATCATTCGCTGACTTTTCAAAGGTTTGAGCGTGTGTCTCGGGCTCTCAAGAGATGCGTTTTTCACACGTTATAGGGGACGAGAGGAAAACTTGAAATTTCAGGAGGACGATGAGCGATTAGGAATAAATTTAGGGAGGTTCGGATGCATTAAGCTAAAGTTATATGATAAATTATGTTAGATGTGTTGTAATAAAACAAGAAAACACATTTTTCATGGAAAAAGAGTGAATGTATTCATGTATTAGGTTTGTACTATATCAACAAAATATAAAATAAAGGTATATGAGTAAAAAAATTTGTGAGATGTGTTGTATTTTGTAATATAATGATTCGAGATGTATAGCTATAAAAATAAAGCAAGATAATGCAATTTTTAAGCAAAAAAAAATGTATGTATTAGATTTGTACTAGGTTTGTATTGGATCATCATAATACAAAATATATAATAGACTTATAACATATTTTTATTAGTTTTATAGCAAACTTATAACAGCTCAATGAGCATTGATAAAATAAAAGAACTTATATAAGACTTATAACAAACTTATATTATAATTGTAACATATATGTAATAGGTTTGTAATAAGTCGAAAAAAATTGGAAAAAATATATTACAATGGATGACGTTTTAAAGATAAAAATGAGATGAATAAAAATCTTTAAAAAACTACATGCCGAAAAAATAAACGGGTTAATAAATAAATAAAAAATAAGTAAAAAAAATAACTCAAAATCGCATAGGAGTATAACGGTAAATGTAAAGCTAATTAAGTTTATAACATTTTGATAGAAGGTCTTTTGATATTTTTTTCTATGTTGGTTAGTTTTGATATTTATTTTGGACAATTGAGCCAAGTTAAACAATTTTCCAAAAATTTTCAATTTATTGACTGGCATAGATCATAGAACTTTGATATTTTAAGAACAAAAGTAAAACTTAAATATAAAAAAATTCACAAAACACATGCTAATATTTCTGATTTATAGACCTAATAGCAATGTTGTGTTTTTTTTTCATCTTACATCGGTACTATTTAAGCTCTACGCTAGTGTGTGACAAAAAATAAATATTCATACAACAAATACTTGGCTTTGAAAAACTTCTTGTAGCAAAAATTACGGCTATTTATCACCTCTTTTTTATGATTATTTTTGTTGGACATGATTTTGCTATTTACGGCAAGCCTCCCTATTTTGGCTGGACTTGTGAATTCGCAATAATTGTCTTGAATGTTAATTTAAAACTTAAGGTTTGCCGGAAAAAAAATTAATTTTTAAGAAATTTAATTCAATTGAATTATTTTTTTAATTTTTTTTAAAATTAAAAAAATATTAATAAAATTTAAATTACGTAAGATTTAGATTTTTATGAATGTATGGAATAAAATTTTTATCAAAAGTTGCATGATTTCGTTGAGCTAAGCTTTTGGATATTATTTTTACCATATTATCCTTCACATGAGTGAACGACATGTGGCATAAACTATCAAAATTTCAAAAAAAACCTTGACAAAACTTTTTTAAGTCCCTATAGTTTTAATTCAATAAAAAACACCAATTTCTACAATGGATTTAAAAAAAACCTAGACAAAATTCATTTAAGTCCCGATAATTTTTATCATATAAAGAAAATAAATTTGGTACAAGAAATTTTTAGAAAATGTTTATGTATGGGCCCAAAAATGTAAAATACGTTTCGGAGTCCGATTTCGTAAAAAATCAAGAAATCCCAAAAAATTATGAAATATCTGAAAAATAAATTTTTGATGCAAGAATTTTTCAGAAATGTTTATGGAATTGCCTGAAAATGTGAAAATACATTTATGGGCCCAGTTTTATATAAAATTAAAAAATTTCAAAAACTTATGAAATATCTGAAAAATAAAGAAAATAAATTTCGTGGAAGAATTTTTCAGAAAATGTTTTTGGAAGGGCCCGAAAATGTGAAAATATGTTTCGGGGTCCGGTTTCGTAAAAAATCGAAAAATTTCAAAAAATTATGAAATATCCGGAAAATAAAGAAAGTGAATTTGGTGCAAGAATTTTTTAGAAAATGTTTCTAAAAAGGCCCAAAAATGTAAAAATACGTTTCGAGACTCGGTTTCGTAAAAAATCGAAAAAACTATGAAATATCCGGAAAATAAAGAAAATAAATTTGGTGCTGTAATTTTTCAGAAAAATGTTTCTGGAATGGCCCAAAAATGTGAAAATATGTTTCGAGGCCCGATTTCGTAAAAAATCAAAAAATCCAAAAACGTTATGGAATATCCAAAAAATAAAGAAATAATTTTGGTTCAAAAATTTTTTCAGAAAATATTTCTAGAATGGCCCAAAAATGTGAAAACACGTTTCGAGGCCTCGTTTCGTATAAAATTAAAAAATCCCAAAAAATTATTAAATATTCAAAAAATAAAGAAAATAAATTCGATACAAGAACTTTTTAGAAAATGTTTCTGGAAGTGCCTAAAAATGTAAAAATACATTTCGGGGCCTAGTTTCGTAAAAAATTGAAAAATTCCAGAAAATTATGAAATATCCAAAAAATAAAGAAAATAAATTTGGTGCAATAATTTTTCATAAAATGTTTATGGAAGAGCCCAAAAATGTGAAAATATGTTTCGGAACTCGGTTCCATAAAAAATAAAAAACTCCAAAAAAATTATGAAATATCCGAAAAATAAAGAAAATAAATTTGGTGTAGGAATATTTCAGAAAATGTGAGCTTTCCAAACACACCCTAAAGGAGAACGAGGGTCATTTTATAATTAGAAAAATATTTAGGGGTTTTTATAATTTTTTTACAAATTATTGAATTTATTTAAGTTTTTACTCAATTGGAGGTCAATCACGCGCCTCCTTAATCAAAGTAAGACACCTCAGCTGCCACGTAGGACTGAGATAACACGAAGGTTCACTGTTTATAAGTTTAGATAATTCGGAGGTCCACTTAAAAGTTGATGGTATCTAAGGCAAAAATGCTCTACTTGGGGGTATTAAAGATTTAGGCTTTCATTAAATATTTAAAAATACTTGTTATACAATAAGGATAATTTTGGAAACAACTTATAAAAAATTCTTTGAAAATCATTGACTTCCTTTATGTACAAGAAGTTCCAAACATAGAATTTAAAGTGAGAAAATGAATTCAATTGAATTTTATTAAAGAATTCAATTGAATTCAATGAATTCTTCTCATTTCCCTCAAGAAATTGACTCCAAACGCACCCTTAATAAGCGAGTGTCGAATTTATTCTAGAAAACTTTTTTTTGTTTTCACCACAATGTGATCATGGATGGATCCCAATTGTAGACAACATATTTAAATTATTTTTACATTTAAACTAATCCCTAATTATTAATTTGCAGATGCCTCAAAGTATATGATAGAAAACTTTGGTTCTCTGTCTAGTACAATTATAGTAATTTTTAAAAAGAATTTAAAAATTCCAAATTTTTTGTAAAATGTGATTGAAAATTTAGAAGGTATGTGAAATTAATATAGTAAAGAAAAGGACAGATTTATCTATCAGGTTCGATTCGAACACATTTAAATGGGCTAGATTTGGATATTCATTTTATTATAAAGCTCGATCCGAGCCCGTAAAAGCTGAAGTCCTATGGGTAAGGTTTAGTTTTCATATAAATACTCAAATCTGAGCCGACGAATAAAAAAATTATATTTATTTTATATTTTTATATTATATTTAATAGGTTTTTATATATTTTCATATTTTAACCTACTAAATTTTTAACTACATATAAAATAATTTTACAAAAAAATGTAACTGTATGTAAAATTTAGACATTTTTATATAAAATTATAAATTATAAATTTAATTTACAAAATATTAAAAAAATTATCTATTAACCATGAACTGAGTTTAAAAATGCTTAGTAAGCCCTCCAAACTCAAATTTGTAAATCATAAATTTAGACCGAACTTAAATTAATATTTATAGTTAAAAATCTAACTAAACTTAATTTGAATTTAGTCCGGCCCGCTGTACTAACAGGTCTACTAATACAAAGTATAACAAATGTGGGAAGCTATATGAATGATGCATGTTTTTGAGGGATTCATGGGATATATAGATAAAAAGGAAAAAAAGTATTGGCTGAATAGACGTAAGACTAGTGTAGTATTGGCATAAAAAATAATCGGTTATTTAGCTTTTTTTTTTTCTTAAAAACGTTCTCATCTTTATTAATTTTATGGTTAAAAAATCATCACTTATTTAATTTAATCATCCCACTAACAATAATTAATGAAAAAATATAGAAAATTAATAAATACCTCATCACTATTTTATTTTGACTCTTTAGATTAGATTTTTCTTTCTTTTTTATTTTTTTAATTCCTTATATAAAACATACCTTATTTATTTAAAATATTATTATTTTATTTAAAATAGATAATAGTTATTTGAAATTAAATTTATATATTTTTAATATATTATAATTAATATTTAAATATTAATTATTTTTGTTACTCAAATAACACTAAAAATGAAAAATGTGCATAAAGAAAAGTTTAAATACATCAAAATATTCAAATATATGAGATATATTAAAAAAATGTAAAAATTCTTATTAATAATTTCATATAATAAATTTCTATAGTTTATATTCTGATTGTTTTTTATTATTTATGTAATAAAAAGATAAATTATTTAGTTTTTTAGTAATAAAAATTTAAAACATTAAAATTTAAATTAAAAAAAGTAAACAGAATCAGAAAATTATGTACTTTTTTATAAAAAAATATTTAAAAATAAAAAATAAAAAATAAAAAATAGAAATAAAATTGAATAACTATATAGTTTTTAATTAAGAGAACATTTAAAAAATTAAAAAAAATAAAAATAAAATCGGATAACTATATAATTTTTCATTTAAGAAAATATTTAAAAAATTAGAAATTAAAATTTTTAAAAAATAGAAATAGAACGGGTAAAATTTTGTTTTTTTATTAAAATAAATAAAAAAATAAAAAAATAAAAATAAAAACAGAATCAGTAACTATTTAATTTTTATTAAGAAAATATTTTAAAATAAAAATTGAAAATTTAAAAAATATAAACAAAATCGGGTAACAATTTAATTTTTCATTAAAAAAAATATTTAAAAAATAATAAATAAAAAAAATAGAATCAAAATCGGGCTTTATAGCCATTTAATTCATTTCCTAAATCTTATCTTCATCAATTAATAAAGATAAGGTGATAATATTGATGGTTAAAATTAATAAAGAGTAATTTTTAAAAATAAAATTAAAATAGTGTGAACTTTAAAAAAAAGATGATAATAAATAATAATACAAAAAATAAATTAACCGTAATTTATTAAACTTATAAAATAAAATATTACTGAAATCGATATAAATGAAATAGAAATAAGCTTTTCTACGCCTTTTTGCTTAGGAAAAAAACAGTTAATATATAATTTGAGTGCAAATTTTTATGAAAGCCATTTATTTGTATAATTTTCCTACCTTACCATTATAAATAAAATAAAATTTAAATAACAACACTTTTATTTTTTTAAATATATATAAATATTTTTATTGAAATAATTTTATTTAAAATTTAATAATAATTAAAACTCCTACTTCTTTTAATAAATATATTTAATAAAATTTAAATTTTAATTACTACACTTTTGTTAAGAGTACAGTGAAGAGAAGAGATGGTTTGACTGAGCCTGACAATTGACAATTGACATTACCTTCCCACGTGTGGCTACCTGTTACCAACTTTATTTTCAGGACACTACTTTCCAAACTATATTACAATTTCTTATTTTATTATTCCAACTTTTTTATTCAATATTATTATGATTTTGTTGTATATTAAGCTTTTTTTATAATTTATAAGTAGAGAGAGGTCAACTGATCTGACGGTTTCGTTCTTTCTCTTACACTCTGAAACGGAAAATTTTAAGTGTTAAAGCCAACAAATTAAAACATAAAAACTGCATCACCTAGATTCGAAATAAAATTAACATATAGCAATTTTTCAACTGTTGTCTGAGCTTGTAACATCAAATATATATTTTTTATGGTAAGTTTTTATTACTAAATCTTATACTTTTTATGGTTCATAATATTATAATTATCGTGTTAGAGGTGGAGTGCTAGATACGGTGTCCATTTTCAATGAGACTATTGAATTCAATAGCATCATTAAACAATAGTTTTTAGGGATGATATACTTCTTTATAATGTATTATGTACTTATGTATACATGTTGATCAAGTTACCGCGAAGTAACTCGACAAAAATTGATATTAGTGTACCAATAAAACTCTCGCAAACTATGCCTTCAATGAAATAAATTTGAGGAAATCGTAAAGACCACAAGAATTTTTATATAGTTCCCCTCATATTAACTTAGAACAATATATTAGGGGACGTCTGCAAATAATCTGAAGGAGAAAGCTTTATTATGTTGTAAATCGGCACAAGAATAGAGTACATAAACCCTGGATCACAAAACTGATAATCTAGAACTTAGTCATACTCAAAACAAAAACAACAGACTTAAATAGATAAAGGAAAAAACCGCTAAAAGTAACTGTCATCAAGATAGTGTTGATCATCAAGAAATCATCAAACGCAGGAGATGAACCAACAAGCCGCCAAATAAGGGCAGACGAGAGAAAGAGGGTTTCAAAAAGAAACCTAAGGCACAAACCGCCTTATAAGTTCCCCCAATCCCAAAGCATAAAACGTAGAGTTCCACTAAAGGCTTACAAATGAGCTTATTACAAATTGGGCTCATTACAAATCGGGCTCATTACAAAGGCATGAACGTAACCGAAAACACATATCAACTAAAATCCTAACAAATAGTTTTAAAAATCATGAAGAAGCTAAGCTACAATAATTTAGATGAATGCACTGAGTGATCGATTTACAACTTAATAACATCTCAATATATATTTATGAAATAAATTTCTAACGTGGTCTCAAACTTCAACCAGAGCAAACTATCTGGCCAGTCCCCTACCGCTTAGTGAGACGACCGTTGGAACGGGGGATTAATCTTTTGGCTGTCGGTTCGAAGGATACCTTAGGTAACAAAACAAATTGTACCAATAGATTGAAACTCTCTAAATTATGGGTGATTGAAAAGTTACATAAATAATTTCAATATTGATTAATTCCAAGGACTAAAGTCTATTTATTAACTGATAAGTGGTTCCCATTGGTTCAGCGGCCAGCAGTCCAATCACCGATTTCCTCGGGGTAAACTTACTGATAGGTGATGACGGCAAGTGTTGGAACGAGGATGTTACAATTATTTTTTGATGGTAACAAGCAGCAACTTGTCAAATGGATTCAATTAGCCGGGACGAAACAATCGGATGAGCCATATTGGAGATATGAACAATCGGGAATTTTCTCGGATAAGTCTTGCTATTAGGTTCTTTTGCTACAAGCCTGGATTACAAACTTACCGTCCAATTACACTGCATCGATTTGGGAGAATTTATGGAACCTGAAAGTTCCCCCTCGGGTCAAAACCTTTTTGTGGAAAATTGCAAATAACTCACTGCCTACTCTATGTCGTTTGCGGCAAAGATATGTTGATGTTGACCACCTATGTTCTATATGCGGTGATAGGAGTGAGGATGTATTTCATGCACTTTTGTGTTGTCCGTTTGTGTACCCTATAAGGAACGAAGTTCTCGGAGAGGGGTGGCCGGTTAGCATAACGAGTATGGACTTATGGTGGACGTGGCTTGTAAGGTTGCCGAATGATGTTGTTCAAAAAGCTTCAAGCACGCTATAGGCAATATAGGCACGAAGGAATTATTTTGTCTAGCAGGGTAAGTTTCGAAGTCCAAATCGGAATGGAAAACGGCAAACCCTAGCAGTGCAACACGTACTACAGCTTTGGATTTGGCATGGTGGACAAAGCCGAGTACAGGGTGGATGAAGTGTAATGTAGACAGCTGTATTTGACTCGGGAGACAAGCTCGGGCACGGTTGTGTTTCTCGTGGCTCAATAGGTGTTGTACTTGCTATTCATTCTGTCCTGATACATGGGCATGGTGATTCTTTTGTAGCGGAGACGATGAGCTGTGGAGAAGCTCTTAGTTAGTTGAAGAACAACAACTTTGACAACATTATCTTGGAGTCAGATGCTTTGGACGTGGTGCATGCTTTAAATAACAATTTTTCTTTTAGTTTGCCTATTGGTTTTATTTTAAAATATTGTTTAGAATTCATTAAACATTTTAGACAACTTCGCGTAGTTTACGTTTGTCGTGGTGCGGACCAGGCTGCACATTTGTTTGCTAGAGCGGCTGGTTTTTCGACTAGTAGGAGGACTTGATACTCTTATCCACCTTTAATTAAATCTGTAATTGCCTCTAATTGATTTTATGATAATTTTTCTTCAATAAAAAAAATTCTATTAATTAAACCTTGAAACATCATTTCTTAGAAAAGAACTAACTTCACAATTTTGTAGCCAAATAAACTTAAAAGGATCTCAATTTGTATCATTGCACGTTTAATACCTTTTTTTTAAGTAGTAGCTGAGCACGGCAAAAAAACAGGCTCTATTTATTAAAAAGAAAAGAAAACAACCAAAAAAGAAAAGAAAAATAAAAACATTCCTAGGATGTAAATAAAGCTAATTACAACGTAGTGCAATAATAATGGACTACAAATCCCAATCACAACATAGTGTGATCATAATGATCTAACATCCATAGCAAAAATGAATAGCGGGAAGAGGATCCCCGCACTACGCCATAGAAGGGCTACTGAAACAGATTTAGAAAATGGTTGCCTTAAAAGAGTTCCGTTTGGGATAAAATATGAGAGTAATGGCTACCTTTATCAAATTTATTAAAAATGGTTGCCTTTATGTAAAATTCTTAAAAAATGCTAGTATAAGCTACCCTCTAGAAAACGGTTGCCTTTGCAGGGCAATGAATAATAAAAAATTTATTGCCCACCTTTTGGTACTACTAGAGAATAAATAAAGAAAGAAAAAAAATTCAATATTAATATAATTTCTAACCTAGGTATAAAATCCCCCTATTCAGCAAAAAAAGCCCCAATTCTTTCTCCCGATTCACTCTAAACACCGTCGCTCCCCCCTCTGTGTCTCTCCTCTCACCGCCGCCTTCCCACACCGGCGCCACTCTTGTCCTCTCCTCTCTTTCTGTTAGTCTCCTTCACCGTCTCTTTTACAAACTCTTTCTCACCGTCAATTTTGGTTCAGCGCTCACCGTTCTTGGAAACTGCTTCCCCTACGATTCCAATCTAAGGTAACTTCTAATTTTTGTTTGTTTTGCTTGTTTGTTTGTAATTAAAGTTTTAACTTCTCTCATTGCATGTTCATATTGTAAATATTAAATGATTTATAGAAATATTAGGTTTTGTGGACTCAAACAGTTGATTTGGTGGAGAGGGGTTTGTTTATGGGTTGGCTAAGTTTTCAATTTCAATCATGGGTGTATTTGCTTGTGGGGTTGGATTCTAATTATACATATTTTGATTATTTTAATTTTGTCGATTCTTAGAGTGTTAGCTTGTAAGAACACTAACACAATTGATATTTGAAATGTAGTCAATATTCAATTCACAATTACCTCATCTTGTTTGTTTTATTGTGGCTACTAGCCTATGTATGTATGCGTTTAAAAAATTAGACAGAAACTGTTGATTCTGACTCCATTAATATAACACGAGAAAATTCTCAATTCCTTGCTCAAGGGCCAAGGTATCGGATTAAGTAAGTTTACGGAAGGAAAAGAAGCTTAAGTTTTACTTTTGAACCATCCGACTTGATTTTTGTTAGCAGTTGTTTGAAATTGGTGGTTGAGCACGTTAAAAGATCATGAAATTAGAAGTTTATTGTTTTGAACGGCTATTAACTAATTGTTGTTTTCCAGATTTGTTTGAATTTCTTTGATCTTTTATTCTCCATTACGAACCTGGCATTGATTGCTTTTTTGTCTGTTTCTTTGACTCTTTTCCATGAAAATTGTTAGTATGTGCAATTCCTTTTATTACTTCGATTTTTATGTTTCTTTTTCCTCGCGCGGTCCTGTACCTTTGTTTTAAGGCAGAGATGTTTTGGCTTTGCTATTGTTCTCTTTAGTTTGGAGATTTAGCCATGGCTACTCTATTTTTGACTTTGAGACTCTGCGGACTGCTGACCCCTCTATTGCTGGTATTTGACTGTTTATGTATGTTTATCATTTCAGTTATTTAAAATTGAAGCAAAATTGATGTGGCTTGATAATGAAGAGGGTGGTTTTTGGGTATGTTGGTCCCTATGCATACACTCAATGAGTCAGGGGGGGTGAATGACTCACTCAATAACTTATAAAACTTTTTTTCGATAATTACTGGGTCTGCTAAGTGAGGTCAGCTGGCTGAGTGAAATGGCTAGAAATTGTGAGTAAATACAAAGATTTTTATACTGGTCCGACAACCTGTGCTTACATCTAGTCCCGAGAGAGTGTCTCGGCTTTAACCCACTAATCTAAACTCCTTTACCCTAGGCGGAGAAGCCTTTCACAAAATACCCAATTATAGAAAGTACCCTTCAATCTGCAATCGTTCACCCACTGATTAAAATACCCTCTTCTATCAGCAACTCAAAAGAGTTTAAAAACAAGAGCTGGACTCAATTTATAGAAATGTTTATCCAGTTACAAATGATCTAATATTACAATAAATTGATCTATAGTATTCTCTCTTATTGAAAGCAGATTCTCGCTGAGTTGTGCTTTTCTTGCTAGAATTCCTTAATGCTTGTAATTTTGGCAGAGTTTTAGCTTCTGGGAAATTCAGGTGTAATCACCAAGTTCTAACGCTTGCCTTCTTGCTCCTTTTATAGTTGGATTGTGAAAGTAGCTATTGAACTTGTCTTGGCATCTTTTAAAATTGACAGCTCAGTAATTCACCCGTTGCTTCTTTAAATCGATCCGTTAAGAGATAGAATTACACCGTTGTGAAATACATTTCAATCCGTTAGATTGAAATTCGAGCTTCAATTTGAATCCTTTATCATTTAACGCCTGACTTGCCACATGTCTTCATCCCATTCCCTCTGGTTTTCTGACATGTTGTAGAGTGCACGATACAAGGTTGGTGATCTGTAGAATTGCTTAAAATATCAATTGACTTGTTGCAGCTTTATATTGGAAGACTTTGTCATTTTCTTCATAAATCTGAGTCTTATCGAGGCATTAATTATTTTTGTCTTTGACTCATTAATGTTCCTGCAAAAAGCAACACTAAAAGCAAAGATGCCATATTGCCTTAAAAGGTAATGTCAGTACCTTTAACAGACCTAAGATAACTCAGCCAAATATATCATCGTAAAACACAGATGATACTGGATCTAAATACTAAGTGTTTTGAGTGAATAATATTAAGTCAGCGACTTAAATGACTACTCAGCCCAGAAACCACTCAGAGCTAAAACTAAATAGCTAGGTCAGTGGAGACTTGAAATTCTACCCTTGAATTTACTAACTCCTTTATAACCATAGTCATTTATTTTATCATCATTATTGATTTAATTATTCCATTCTTATCTTAATTGTTATGATCAAAACTTAAGCACAACTGAGTCATCCACTGAGTTAGTCCAAACTCGTGCTTGGTTCAACAATCTCCCCCATTTTGATCAATGGCAATTAACTAAGCGAGAATTAAATCAATAAAATATTTATATCAGAGTTACCTTATACTCATGCTTGATATGTCTTTTGTTCAGCATCTGTAATCTTCTCAGAGTGAATGCTAACTCCCTCATAATTCTTGACTTTTTTGAATTCAGCATTCCTTAAGAACTTCATATATATTCTTGCAAATGATCAGAGCATATATATATGGCAGAGAAATATATGAAGTTAAGAAGATCTTAACTTAGAACAGGAATTGTAATCTTTCGTTAATAATAACTTGAGTTCAAATAACAAAGAGTTATACTCTACTAAGTTTTACAATTAAGCACTAGTGATTACATAAAACCTATCCTAATCCTTTGGCAGTGGCGGGGTTCCCAGATTAGCTCTTCTCTCCTCAAATGCTTGCTGATCCCACCTGGTCTTCTTTTCTTTAGGCAGAGCAATCTCCTTGCCTTTCCTCTTTCTTGTCTTCTGATATTCTCTTTATAAGCTCTCCAGATACTTAGATAGGTTATAGGAAAAATCAGCAATCCTCTGAACTCTCTCATTCTCTTCCTTTTCATGCTTCTTGCGATCCTTCTCCCCCATTGCCATTGCATCCAAAATGGGTTGAGTTCGATGATCAAACGAGCTTAGAGAATCTTTAAAAGATTCTAGATGTCCATACATGTTAGAGGAAAAATTCTGGACCACCAGCTCAAAGATTTCTTGAGATATAACTTCTTGTTCTCTGAGAAAAGTGAAAAGTCCAACAAGAGCACTGGATTGAGATAAGTTGACCTGATACTGAGCATTCAACCCTTCTTTGGACACTTGGGTGAGACATGCTAGTGCCTTAGCTTGATTATTTTCTCTGAGAATGCACTCTAGCGTAGGAGTGCTCCTAATATGAGTAGATACTTCACTGTGAATCTTATCCAGGGCTTCTCCATCATTAAGGACATGAGCTTGAACTTGTTTTATTTTGTCTATGATGTGACCAAGTTTTTGATGAAGGTTAGGCTCTAGTTCAGCATCAGTCATAACTATATCACTGTTTAAAGCATTTGTAACGTTGAGCCTCTTTAAGGCATTTAGCACAGCTCCCTCTGAGTTCTTTAATGCCTTCAGCATTTCCTCCTTAAATTTCCTTAGCTTAGTGTGTAACCCACGATGCTGAGTTACCACTGTGATTAAAGCATTCAATCCATCTATAACTGCATTTAAGTGAGTTGTGTTCTCATTATTTTCCTTGCTCAGAATGCTGTAACCATCAAGCACCTTCAACATAGCTTCTAGTAGGGGATTAAATATGTCTATCATTGTTGCAGTTGATTTCATAAAACTTCAGCATCATCTTTTTCAGCTCTACAATCTCCAACTTCAGACCAGATGCCTGCCTACTTGCAATAGATAATAAGGCAAAGTATGGGATACAATGGCCTTCACAAGAGAGAACTGAGTAGGTACAGACTTAACATGCTCCTTTATTTCCTTAACTACTTCTATAGATCCTTTCACTGGCTCAACAGCCTTAGCAATTCTCCTCAGGACATCCTCAAACAGTAAAGATTTGACTATTTTAGCATCAATTTCAGCATCTGTCCCTAGTCCTGGAAATCTCTCTCTTCACAACCTCCTTATATCTCCTAATAGAGCAGCATTTGGATTAAATTAGGGTTGTGGTTGAGGTTGCTGTGGTGGTTATTGTGGTTCAGGAATCTCTTCAATAATTGGAGGGCCTCTGTTTGGAAGAGGGCCTTCCAAATAGAGAATTTCTCGCACTGGAGATCCTGTTGGAGAAAGATAGGGAATAATGGATGTTTGGTTAGTGTTTGGGTTATTTTGGTCAGAGGCTTAGTTGGATTGGCTTGAGTTTGATGAGGATGGTGTTTGGCTTTCTGGAATGGGTAAGGCAGAGATAGGGGTAGGTGAGAGTGGTGTTTGGGTGGATGTGTTTGGGAAAGTAAATAAATCTTCATCTTCCTTCTCCTTCTCCTCTTCTACACCTTCAATAATGGACTCGCTGACCTGAGTTTGACAGTTCTCAGTCAGCTGAGCTCCGTGCTCAACTACATCTGCTATTTTCTCTCTATCTTCCAAGTCTCCCTCATCTTCATCAATAACAACTTACATTCTCTTCAACAATCCTCTCTTTCTTTCCTTCCTAGTCTCCTTAACTTCCTCAACAGTCATTATGACCTGCTGGTCAGAGATCAGTGCACTAACTTTAATAACTTCTATTTCAACAACCTCATCTTCATCCTCCTATTCCTCTTGAGTATCAATCCCATCCAGCGCTCTTATCACTTCATCCACTACTTCTTTTACTTCCTTCTCAGCCAAGCTAGCTACAGCCTTTTGTAAAACTTTTTCAGTGCTAGACTTAGCTTTGGCAACTGCTGCTTCTTCTTTAGCTTTTCTTCTTATGGTTGCCTCAATTTCTTCCTTCTCCTTAACAATTTTCTCTTTCTCAGCAGCTTTCACTTTCTCAGCTTCTTCAACATCTTGGACAACTCTTGTCCCTCTTTTCACCATGAGCTTCTTCTTTGGCTATCCTACTTAGGGAATAGGAACTGATGTAGCTTCCTTTCCCTTTATAGTCTCTTCATTCAGCTGAGCTTCATCACTCTTTCTCTTCCTCTTCAAGGGAATCTCTTCTATTAGTTCTTTCTTAGATTCTTTTTCTTCCCCAATCTCGTTCAGAGTTGGCTTTTTAATCTTAGCTTCTTTGGTTCCCTTTGAGAATCTAGATTTCTTTGGAATAGTAGCTAGAACTAAGCTTGATGAACTTCCCTTCTTTTCTTTGGAGTCTTTCCTGACCTTCTTCTTAACATCTTTCTTTCCACCTTCTCCTTTCTCTGCTTTGAGCTTGGTTATTCTTTCTAGCTCTCTTTCCACAAAAGCATCAAGAGTTTGATCTTCCTCATCATATCTGATTCTCCTCATAGGCACAATAACCTTGGGATCCTTTACTCTGACTTCGCCTGGCTTCAGCTTGATGTACTTTGTATTTCTGGGTCTTTCTCAACTTCTCAACCCATGAAAATGAGAATTGCTCAGAATTCTTGACTCTATTATTTTTAGGGTGATTATACTCTTTTATGCCCATCCTTCCATATCCAGCTCATATGCCCTGCATATATCCATAATTAGATAACCATAAACCATTTACTTGGACACTTCAAGAAACCTGTGCAAGATAGCCAAAGGCCAGTTGATGCACATCCCATGAGTCAGAGCGTAATCAAACACTCTCTCAAATTTTGAGTAACTTCCAGTAGAACCAGTTTTGGGCAAAAGAACTTTAGTCACAAGCTCAGGAGCCTTCTTCCCTTCCTTTAAGAACATAGAGGTGATCAGGTCTCCTACCTTGTAGTCATGAGGAACCTCATAATCAATTGGGATGTCCACATTGTCTTCCTCCTTGTCCTTCATAGCGCGTAGTTTGAGTCCTCTCTCTCGCATTCCAAGTAACCCGGTCATTTCATAACTTGATACTGTTTCTATACCATAGGATTAATGAGGGCAAAAAACATGGGATAACTGCTTTGAATCTAGATCATTTTATAACTTGATACCGTTTCTATCAAGTTTAAATTTGAAAGATAATCGGTGGCATTTTAATGACGTGTCCAAATTTTGAGCTGTAAAAGAAATATGTAACCTTATTTTACTGAATCTCAGAGTGTGCCCTAATTTGGTCAGCTCTAGAAAAGGTTAGAGTGAAGATGTATTTCTTTAAATTGGATTGGACATTCCGATCTGCTGTCTGAGTATATTGAATTGATCCTTTCCAATGGGCTTTGTGAATATGTCAGCTCGCTGTTCTTCAATTGGAATGTATGTGAGCTTGACTTCTCCTTTTAATACATGATCCCTTATGAAGTGATGTCTAATATTGATATGCATCATCCTGCCATGTTGAACTAGATTCTTGATAGGTCAATTGCACTCTTATTGTCATACATGACTTCAAGATAATTTAACTTTATATCATAATCCTCCAGTTGCTGCTTGATCCATAGCAGTTGTGCTACACAACTTCCTACAGCCATATACTCAACCTCAGCTGTACTCAAAGCTACAGAAGTCTGCTTCTTGCTATACCATGTGACTAGACAATCACCAAGGAAATGACAACCTCTTGTGTTGCTTTTCCTTTCAAGTTTGTCTCTTCCATAGTCAGCATCTGTGTATCCTCTTAAAGTGAATTCTGCATTACTTAGATACCATAAACTTGCATTAATAGAGCCTAGCAAATACCTGAGAATCCTCTTAACAGCAGCTAAGTGAGATTCTCTGGGGGTCAGCTTGATATCTTGCGCAATAACATACAACATATTGAATGTTAGGACTACTAGCAGTTAAGTAAAGTAGAGAACCAATAATACCTTTGTAGAGGTTACTCTCTATAGGTTTACCTCCCTCATGTTTACTCAGAATATTATCAGTGGCCATAGTTGTTGACATTGGCTTGGCTTTATCCATGTCAAACTTCTTGAGTACTTCCTTGGCATACTTAGCTTGGCTGATGAAGATCCCACCATCACCTTACTTGATTTACAAACCAAGAAAGAAATTAGGCTATCCTATCATCGACCTTCAAATTCTCTCTTCATCTACTAGCTGAACTCTTTGCATTATTTTTCGTCAGTTGCTCTAAAAAATGATATCATCTTTATAGATTTGGACTAGCAACACATCTTAATGCCTCTTTTTGATAAACAAAGTTGTATCTGCTTTCCCTCTGACATAACCTTTGTTAATCAAGAAGTTAATCAGTCTCTCATACCAAGCTCTTGGAGCATGTTTCAGTCCATATAGAGCTTTCTTCCACTTGAAGACATCATTTGGATATTTAGGGTCTTCAAATCCTAGGGGTGGTTCGACATAGACTTCCTCTTGAATATAGCCATTAAGAAATGCACTTTTTACATCCATTTAAAACAGTTTAAAGTTCATATGAGATGCAAAAGCATAAAGAATTCTTATGGCTTCAAGTCTTGCTACTGGTGCAAAAGTTTCTCCATAGTCAATGCCTTCTTATTAATTGTAGCCTTGAGCAACTAGTCTGGCCTTGTTTCTAACAACATTACCAGTTTCATCTAACTTATTCTTGAAAACCCATTTGGTGCCGATAATTGACTTGCCCTTAGGTTTCTCCACCAAATCCTAAACTTCATTTCTTCTGAATTGGTCTAGCTCTTCTTGCATTACAATCATCCAGTTGTCATCGAATTTAGCATCTTCAAACTTCTTTGGTTTAATCAATGACACAAATGCTAAATGGCTTATCATTCTATTCAGCTGACCTCTAGTCAGCACTGGATTTTGCACACTGTCAAGAATCTTATCAACTGGGTGTTCTCTTCTTGCTCTGACTTCTTTTGGTAGATCAAGATCAGCTCGCTGAGCTACAATCATTAGTTGAGCATCTACATCATCACCAAAGTTGATTGTTTGGTCCAGGTCAGCTTCAACTTCTTCTTTTTCTTGCACTAGATTAAGTATAATTATGGGATGACTGATTGATCCCCTGACTGGATCTTTTTCTCTTTCATCATCATTAGCTTGTCTACCTGCATTGTTAGTTTTATCGAAATCTACATGCATGGACTCCTCTAAGATGCCAGTTCTCTTAACATACACTCTGTATGCCCTACTGTGTGTTTAGTAACCCAGAAAGATTCCTTCATCAGCCTTAGGGTCAAGTTTAGCCAATTGGTCTTTAGTGTTTAATATAAAGCATCTATAACCAAAGGCCTTAAGATGACCAACCTTGGGCTTGCGCCCCTTCCAAAGTTCATAAGGAGTTTTATTCAAAACTAGGCAAATTCAAACCCTGTTTAGAATGTAACAAGCTGTGTTAACAGCCTCTCCCCAGAAATACTTTGGTAGATTATTATCACTCAGTATAGAACGACCCATCTCTGTAATAGTGCGATTCTTTCTCTCAACAACCCCATTCTACTGAGGTGTATGAGGGGTAAAAAAATTGTGGTCATACCATGCTTGGAACAGAATTCCTCAAACTGCCTATTTTCGATTTCCCTTCCATGGTCACTGCGAATTCTATTAATTTTAAGGTCTTTTTCATTCATGATTTGGGTAGCCAACCTAGAGAATGATTCAAATGTTTCGTCTTTGCTAGTTAGCAAGACAATCCAAGTGAACCTAGTCAGATCATCTACAACCACAAGGGTGTATTTCATTCCACCTAGACTTGTTGGTACAACAGGCCCAAACAAATCCATGTGTAGAAGATCAAGGGGATGAGAAAAAGATATATCAGCTATGGACTTAAAGGTCTTCCTAAATTGTTTCCCAAGTTAGCATGCTGAGGAGAGTCTATCTTTATTAAAGGCAAGATTGAGTAAACCATCAATAAGTTCATTTCTGGCTAATTTGGACAGATTGGTCTTATTGATATGTCCTAACCTTCTATGCTATAGCCATGAGTTTTCCTCCTTAGAAACTAAGCATAAATCATTGGAGCCAGGGGATAAATCAACCATATAAACATTATTAATTCTAGTAGCATAAAAAATTGTTTTGTCAGAATTACCATCAATGACTGAGCAGCCCACTGAGTCAAATATCATTTTCCTGCCTTTGTCACACAGCTGAGCAAAGCTTAGCAAGTTGAACTTTAGGCCTTTTACTAGAGACACATTCTCAATTGAAGGCTTCACACCTACAGTGCTATTGCCAACAATCTTTCCTTTCTTATTGTCTCCAAAACTGACACTTCCATTTCTTCTTCGCTCCAATGTGATGAATTGCTTTTCATCACCAGTCATATGCCTCGAGCATCCACTATCCAAATACCATATTCTGCTATCATCAGTGGATCTCAAGCTCACCTATAAAATAATTAAGTTTTTTTAGGTACCCGTGCCTTTTTTAGCTAGGTCCTCCCTTGTTAGGGGTGGTCATCCTTGACCAGTCATACTTATCATAATAACCGTTTTTGTGCCTACACATGACTCTTGCATGTCCTGGCTTACCACAAAAACTATAAGCGGCCTTAGGATTAGGCTTGCTCACTTTACTCTTTTGAGAAACCTTCTCAGAGTGGTGAGTGAGGTTGCTCTGAGTATTCCTGCCAGGTTGAGGAGGGACCCGTACCTTTTTCAAAGCTATTATTTCAGCAGCTAGCTCATCCAATCTCTTAGTAAGTTTGCTGTTATATCCATTTTGGTACTCAGCTTTTTCCATTAGGTATAAGATACCAAGTGATGTAGAAGATTTAACATCTTCTATATCATCACACCTCCTCTGAAGTACTTTGATGAATTTGGTTGACTTATTAGTCACATTAATAACATCATTGAGCACTACGGCAAGCTCATCAGAAGACAAAGAGGGTTCAGAATTTACCTCAGAGTATGTTCCTTTGTCTTTACTTTGATCAGCTGACTGTCTAGCATCGAAAGTAGTTGGTTGGTCAGTTAACTCTGAGTGAATTCGATTATCCTTAGCCATGAGACACAAATTTGCAGAATCATTGTGAGCCGACGACCCCCGATCCCCTCGCCTGCAAGGTAAGCTTTAATGTTATTTGGCATGGGACGGAGAAACAACGAGCGCTGTGAAGCGGGCTAAGGGATGATCCTTATTTTAGCATGATAAAAATGAATAATGAAAGTGATGTTAAATTTGAAATTTAGTCCGATTTACGTGTTAAGGGATACGAGATTTAGAATCCCGTATTTTGAGATAGAGTCACCACCCGATTAAGCTCCACCCGGAATTTGGGTGAGATATTCCCACCGGGTGGTTGGACCGTACCTTAAGATAGAGATTCTAAGTCCGGATGATGTTGCTTACTTTTCAATTTTTAAATCAAGCGATTATATTTTAATAAGCGTGACCTTAGTTCTTATGCGATTTGATCCGATTATTGTTTGGTGTTTTCAGTTTAATATGTCATACATCACACGAAAAGCGATAAATAAACAAAGCAAGAAAATAAAATTATTACAAGGCTTTATAAATACCGATATATTTCTCTAATGCGAGAAAATAAATAAAGCAATAAATAAATACACGGGCGAAATCGGGGTTTTAACCGAACTTACCGACTCGGATCTGGCTCCAAAGGAGGCAAGATTAATACGAGAATGACGAAAATAAAGCATGAATAAATAAATGTGAAAAATGAATACAAAGCATGAAGAAAATGATATTTTCAGATTTTTCGGGACAAAAACATAATTTTCGGGCGTTAACCAATTATTTAACAACCTAAAAAGAGTGAAATAAATTAACTAAATATCCTTAATTAAGATTTAATTTGTTCAGAATATTTTTGATATTTTAATTGGTGGAAAATAATTTATTTTAATTTATTTAGCAAAAACACTATTTTTAAGCCATTAAAATGCATATTAAATCAAATAAAAATATAAATAAAGTTTAAAAACAGAATACAATAATAAAAAAATAGTTTCAGATTATTTATAATTTTTTGGAAATTTTTCAAGTTGAAAACGGGACTGAAAACGCGTTAAAATGATAAAAATCGGGTCAAAATTGACCGAAACGGGCCGTAAATAACAGAATAAAACAAACAGGGACCATTTAGACATTTTTACCAGTAGGCCGACTCAGTGGGGCGGTGGGCCGACTCAGCGACATGGTAGACTGACTCAACGAGGTGGCCTAGATGACGCTCAGTCGGCCTTCGTCCCACTGAAGTGGCCTTCCGAAAAAAGAGTCTAAACAAGTCGGAATCGACCTTTTAGTGTCTAAAAATCCAAGATTACTAACATTTTAAGCCATTTCCTACCCGTTACAGTAGATTCGGACTTAAAATATTTAAATAACTTTGGTTTTTCAGTTTGGGGGAAAAGAACCCAAAAAAGTCCGACAAAACGACGATTGGCCGCTTGAGCGACCCGTAGGCCGACTGAATGAAGTGGTAGGCCGACTTAACAAAGCGGCCTAGGTGACATTCAGTTGGCCTGACGTTCGCTAGAACAGTTAGCCAGATTTTTGACAGAAAATCACAAAAAGGACGAATAAAGGGGCCAAACACCCGAAAAAATAACCAAAAATACAGCGGCAGTAACAGAAATAAACAATAAAAGAAATATATTGGAACTCAGAAAGTTACCTAAAGGCCGTGAATCCACTCTCAAGACTCGAACAGGAAGCTTGGCAAGCTTTGTGACGAACTTGAGATGAAAATCTGATGAAACAACCAATTTAGCAAGGGATTTAGTGATTTGTGAGGAATAAGTCCCTAAATTCTATTTAAACCAATTTTCACCTAAGATTTCTAATAGATTTTATTGATTAATACTAAGAGATTAAGTCTAATAATAATTAGAAATCAAGAACCAAGTATATTGGTTTAGATTTTCTCAATATTACTAAACTTTTCCTCCCTAAAGCCTTAGAATTCTAAGAATTTTTCTCTTGAAAAATTAGCCAAATAAAAGTTTCCCCCCTCTTCCCAAAATCTGATTTTTTGAGCGGTATTTATAGCCTTTTCAAGTGTAAAATACCCAAATTAATCCTTCAAATTTCAATATTTGACAGAAAAATTCTAAAACCTGATTTTTTGACCAAGAAAATCCAAAAAAAATCTAAATGAAGAGAACCCCGCGCGGAAGTCGCGTCACTGACGCGTCCGGGCCAAGGCCACGTCAGGTGACGTGGCCTAGCCCCAGGCCTCGTCACATGAAGCGACCAGATCTAGGCCGCGTGATGCGACGCGGCCTGGCAGGCCGCACGAGCCACGCAGCCTACTGCGTGGCTGACATGGCCTGGAGCGTGGTCCACGCGACCCGGCCTTCCGTCGGCGGCACCGGCCGCCGCCTACGGATAGGGGGCACCCTAGAAAAAAAGGTAAATGGGCCCGACTCGTCGGGCCCGAAACGTGAACAAATTACACTACGAGCCTTCAAGCGGGATGATTCTTGACATTTCAAAAAGCTCGGGGAACCAAGAATCCAACGATTCAAACAAGACTTGCTAAAAATGTCTAGATTTTTAAGGAAAAAATCGCGAAAAAATTTACTACGCACGAGGGGAAAGGAAGTGATTAACATCCTACAAGTGATCTAATTATTATTATAATCGGGGTCAAAAGATCTCAAAATTTTCAACAAAGAACTTGTCAAACTTGATTTGATTCTAAAATAATGGACCAACTAGACCGTAAAAGGTTAGAGCAAAAAGTCATCATCGTTCCGAGGGTCACCGAAAAGCCCGTGCTCACAATCGTGTGCCTCTTCATCTAAGGATGATGACTCTTGTTCAGAGTCACTCCAGGTAGCAGCAAGGGCTTTCTTACTCTTCTTCTTTTTTAACTTGTCCTTTTTAGCTTTAGGACAACTCGATTAAATATGCCCCTTCTCACCACATTCAAAGTATTTGATATCTTTGTTGTGCTCCTTGTTGAATTCTTTCCGTAGTATATCAACTGCTTCGTTCTTATACTTGCCTATCTTTCTGAACTTTTGAAAGTTCTTCTCTTTTCCCAGATATCTCCTAGAATTCTTGGTCATTAGAGCTATCTCCTCTTTTCTATCCTCTGGATATCCTTCCTTAGAGGAATCTTCTTCTTCTTCTTCATCATCATCAACTTTCAGGACAACAGCTTTTCTTGAGTTTTCTTTCTCTTTGGACCTGTGCTTCTTGGACTCATCTTCGTATAGCTTCAGACACATCTCATGAGTCAGCAGAGTTCCAATCAGCTCATCAAACTTGTAGGTCTTTAAACCATGAGCCTCTTCAATAGAACGCTTCTTGGCTTCCCAATCTTGAGTCAAACTTCTAAGTATCTTCTTGACAATCTCTTCTTCTGTAAAGGTCTTGCCAAGCCTTTTCAGCTCATTGACTATATTCATGTACCTGGTGTTCATGTTAGAAATATCCTCCTTAGGCTTCATATGAAACCACTCATAATCCCTTATAAGGATATTAATCTTGGACTCTTTCACCTTGTTAGTACCTTCATAAGTCACTTTTAACTTCTTCCAGATCTCTTTGGCTGTCTCGCACCCTGAAATGCAATTAAACTCAGTAGCATCAAGAGCACATTGAAGATAGTTGATAGCAGCTGCATTTTTCTTTAGTCTGATTAAGTCCTAACTGTCTCATTCATCAGAATACTTATCTACTTTTACTCCATTCTTCACGATGGTGGGAACATAAGGCCCTTCAACAATAGACATCCAAGCATGCATACTCTAGGACTGAATGAAATTCTTCATCCTGTTCTTCCAGTAAGTATAATGCTCTCCATTGAACATGGGAAGCCTGGTAACTGACATGCCTTCAGGTAAAATATAAGCTCTTCCACTGGATTCTCCTTTGTACGCCATGGTCTTTGTCTCAAGGATTGTAAAATCTATGAATTGAGAACTGCTCTGATACCACTTATTGGTCCCTATGCATATACTCAATGAGTCAGAGGGGGGTGAATGACTCACTGGGTCCGCTGAGTGAGGTCAGCTGGCTGAGTGAAATGGCTGGAAATTACGAGTAAGTAAAGAACACAGAGATTTTTATACTTATTCGGCAACCTGTGCTTACATCCAGTCCCGAGAGAGTGTTTCGGCTTTAATCCACTAATCTCAACTCCTTTACCCAGAGAAGCCTTTCACAAAATCCCTAATTACAGAAAGTACCCTCCAATCTATAATTGCTCACCCGCTGACTAGAATACCCTCTTATATCAGCAACTCAACAGAGTTTAAAAACAAGAGCTGGACTCAACTTATAGAAACATTGATCCAGTTACAAATGATCTAATATTACAATAAATTGGTCTATACTATTCTCTCTTGTTGAAAGCAGATTCTCGCTGAGTTATGCTTTTCTTGCTAGAATTCCTTAGAGCTTGTAATTTTGGCAGAGTTTTAGCTTCTGGGAAATTCAGGTGTAATCACCAAGTTCTGACGCTTGCCTTCTTGCTCCTTTTATAGTTGGATTGTGAAAGTAGCCGTTGAACTTGTCTTGGCATCTTCTGAAATGACAGCTCAGTAATTCACCGTTATTTCTTCAAATCGATTCATTAAGAGATAGAATTGCACCGTTGTGAAATACATTTCAATCCGTTAGATTGAAATTCGAGTTTCAATTTGAATCCTTTGTCGTTTGATGCTAGTCTCCCGTTAGAGAGAACTAGCGCTGACTTGCCATATGTCTTCATCCCATTCCCTCTGCTTTTCTGACATGTTGCAGAGTGCGCAATACAAGGTTGGTAGATCTGCAGAATTGCTTAAAATAGCAATTGACTTATTATAGCTTCGCATTGGAAGACTTTGTGATTTTCTTCATAAAACTGGGTCTTGTCAAGGCATTAATTCTTTTTGTCTTTGACTCATTAATGTTCCTGCAAAAAGCAACTTCCTTGGGGGTTATGGAGAGGATGATCTTTGCTTTAGTTGTGCTTCTAAGGCTGTAATTGTTGCTGTTCAATCCTAGGCTGTGGGGATTCCTATAAGTTCCAGTTTAGGCTTCTTTGTATTTGAATTATATGACTGTTATTTCTTGTTTAAAGCATGACCTATGTTTGTTGTATTACTTTAGGATTTCATACATGCCTTTTACAAGGTCAGCAAGCTGTGCACAAACATGGGTCACAAAGTTCTGTCAACTGTTGGAATAAAAAAAAATTAGCCATATAAGCAAAAAAAATTCGATTAGCAGTTTATATCAGTTTATATTCAATTAGCAGCAATCCTGTTAGTCCTCAGCGAAGAGGAGCCCGCTGGTAAAGTTGTTAAAATAAGAAGATGATGAAAAAGAGTAAAAGAGAACTGATTATTTGACCTAGATATGCTCATATTGAAGTATCGAGTCTAAGGTTGACTTTTTGATTTATTTCTTTTGATATAGTTCAATCTCTTTTAGATTCATTGCGGCTATTTGCTGGTAAAATATGCATATAGTTACAGATTTAATTTTAGTGAAATCATTTGTTTAGAAAGTTTAAGTGGAACCAACCTTCTGTTATAATATTGACGGATTTTGTTTTAATATGAAAATCAAGTTAGCGAAGTCTGTGTTGTTTTGGGGATGATGATTGAGTTTAGAGTCTATTTATGGTATAGCACTGAAACTGAAACCGAAACGGAGATTTGGAAATAATTAAAACAGATGGATATATTTATGATTATTTATAAAGATTTATACTATTTAGTTGTATCTTTATAATATTATTTTTTAGAAAATAGAAGATTGATAAATGCAAATATAGGTGACTCAATTGTAGAATAAAGTCTCAAATCATTACTTGAAGTTGAAAGTTTTAATTGAAGAATAAAGTTTAGGTTGAAAGAGTTGTGGTTGGAATGTCTTTAGCTAATATGTTGAAAATGGTTTCCTTAAACATAGAAATTAGGAACAAGCTTCCAATGTCTGTTATCTGCAGAACCATGTCCGGAAACTTTTCGTACTAACATTTTGCATCATATGTATATGTGATGCTCTGGAAGTAATGCATGGTACGATAACATATTTACTTGTTCAGTTTATGGGTTCAAATGTTTGATTTAAGTTGATGAAAAAATTCTGTTTCTGTGAATTTGCAGACTTAAACATAGTTGCTTGTATGTGAAATTTCTTTTGATTTATGTGTTGGATTTCGAAAATTCTGGTTCCTTTGGATTCTTAATACATATGTGAAGTTAAGTCTAGTATGAAGCTTTGTCAAATTTGTTTATTTACTATGTCGAATTTTTGGTTTAAGTGGAGTCATGAAAATTATTTTCTGTAATTTTCCAGATTACACATAGTTTATTGTTTTTAGCATAACTTGAGTTATATAAATTGGATTTTTATGAAATTTATGGCGTTGGAAAGATAAGACAATTATCTAGTTATGATTAGAAGAAAGTTTAGTTAAATTCATCTGTTTTCTGGTCCCTTTTTAGCAAAGAAGTTGAGTGACGAAACTGAATTTCTGGAGAATGAATTATTGGATTATAAACTTGATTCATATTAATGGAAACCCAAAATCTAAATTCACTCAGTTGGAGTCCAAGCTCACAAATCCAAAATATAGTAAATTTATTTAGGTATTTTAAGTATATACATTTTTTATGAGTGATAACCAAATTGGAGGCTATTAACTACAACCAATTTAGAGGCTATTAAATTAACTAAATAAGTTGGCTGTTAATTGTATTAGTTGGAGGTGGTGGTGAGTAATTGTGTTAGTTGAGAGTTGTATAATTCACCTATAAATAGGTGAGTTGTTTAGTTATTTTTCATCAACAAAAATAAGAACTTCTTTAGAGAAAAAAGAAGTAAAGAGTGAGTTGTAGTTTTATATTTTGAGTGAGAGTGTTCTTGTAATATATTTGAGTTTAATGAAAGTTGTTCATCTTAGTGTTTTAATTCCAACAAAGTGGTACCAGAGCCACGTTTGAAAGTTGATTACGCTTTCGAAAAGTTCCATGTTCGATTGCAAAAGTCGAATTTCAGAAACTCTAGACGTTGCAGTAGCCCAGAAAGTGTTGCAGAAGATAGAAGAAAGTGTTGCAGAAAGCTACCGAAGTGTTGCAATACGTCCAGTATGTCGTAGAAGACTCCAAAAGTGTTGCATTAGCCCATGTACGATTAGAATAGCTATTTGAGTAAGATGGCGAATAGCGTAGCATCGTTTCAAGTTCTAACACTCAAGAACAACTATGACAATTGGAGTATCAAAATGAAGGCTCTTCTCAGAGCATATGATATTTGGGATATCGTAGAGAAAGGCTTCACCAAGCCCGAAAATGAAGCCTCTCTCACATAAGATCAAGATACAACTTTGAAGGATTCCCGAAAGAGAGACAAGAAAGCTCTCTTCCTCATCTATCAAGCATTAGATGACGTTGGTTTTGAGAAAATCTCAAGCGCAACCTCCGCCAAGGAAGCATGGGAGAAGTTGCAAACCTCTTACAAAGGAGTCGAAAAGGTGAGGAAGGTCCGTCTCCAAATACTAAGAGGTGAGTTTGAATCCTTGCACATGAAACCATCCTAGTCTATCTCTGATTACTTTTCTAAAATAGCAGCCGTTTTGAATCAATTGAAAAGAAATGGTGAGAAGTTAGAAGATGTAAGGATAATCGAGAAGATACTTCGTTCGTTGGATCCAAATTTTGAGCACATTGTGGTGAAGATTGAAGAAACTAAACACTTGGAGGAAATGACGATCGATGAACTCCAAGGATCACTACAAGCCTATGAAGTAAAGCACAAGTAGAAGCAAGGTATCTCTAAGAAACTCTTCAAGCTACAAATCAAGGATACGAGTGAAGGTCAAAGAAATAGTAGAAACAACCATGGAAGAGGCAGAGGCAGAGGACGAGGCGGCAGACGAGGTGTAACGCCCCCCCTATAGGGAGCGCCACCGTAACAATAAACACCCAATGAAACAACTCTACTCCACTATATAGAGTTTAATACTTATAGATTTAATACGTACAAATACCAATATAAAGTTTTAAACTCCAAATTATTCTCCAAATGCTAATTATTCTCCAAATATTTCTCAATGTCACTTTACATTTCTCACTCTCTAGTACATGCCATTATTCTACAAACCATAATATTACATTAAAATATAAATCCACCTCGAATCTTTCCTTAATTGCTCTTTAAGCTGATCCACCTGTACCACTTTGGTCCAAGCTATCTACAAGTTCTCCACTTACGCGTAGAAAAATCAACTACACGCTAAGCAATTTGCTTAGTGGTGTCAAAAAAAAAAAATAACTTTGAATATTTTTAAAGTAGAAACAAAGTATATTTATAATTCAAAACCAAATTAACCAACTTTATGGAACCAAATCACAAAACTTATATAGTCATCCTTTCAAAGTACAATCAAATTTGTACTCAATTTTTCCAAACACTTTAACCACATATTGCCCAAAGTAAACAAGTCCTGAATAACGGTAAAATGGATACGGGAGCGGACAAGCCCGAAGCCGAAGCTTCAAAAATCAATATATCGGTCAAGCCCGAAGCCGAAGCTTCAAAAATCAATATATCGGTCAAGCCCGAAGCCGAAGCTTCAATATCAATATATATATATCATAATATCGGCCAAAGCCCGAAGCCAAAGCTTCAATTGTTTGTACAGTACTGTACCCCCCTTTATTGGCGCCAATCTACCCTGACCCGTATTCTACTCGTTCAATAAGGGCAATAAATCAAAGTAACATCTTAAAAATTCCAGTATAAACCATCAATCATAATTCAACATAACTTCAGTAATTAAGAAATCCAAATCCCAAATTTTTAAGCATCAAACTTCAATTAAAACTCAATAAAATCAATATCATGCTTTCCAGAATTTTTCCAGGTTTCGTAACCTGACTTCCCCTGCATTTTTCACTATCAAAACATCATCCAATCGAAGAACTTTCTTCTAAACATAATTAGACACATGTCTCAGCTTTCCAAATACACCAGAATCACAGAAATCCAAATTTTGTAACCAAAGTTATGATCAAAATACTAAACAGTGTACCAAGCTGAGATTTTCCGAAAACAGATTTCATGACTCAACTTCAAACGAAAATTTCACATTGAAAACGAACGAAATTCAACAAGGTTTCTTCTGAACATATGTTCCTTACTTTCTGTAGATATCAATAGAATCAAGAATCGTTCAAATCAGATTTATATAACGAGAGAAAACATTAAAACAAAACAGGTATATAATCTGGAAAATTTCCCGAAAAACCGAGAAATCGAAATTCGGGACACAAACCTTTTTCTATGCTCTTTCTAGCTCTCTTCTACCCCTTTTGCCTTTGATTTACTGGCAATAGCTTCCTCTACAACAGCCATATATAATTCTATCAAGATATTGCATAAATAAACTTCCTAATACCATAAATATGCTTAATCTACCATAAATTCTACTAATTAAGCTTTAATTTCACCAAAAATCACTCACCTCAAACTCGGGTTACTATTCATCCGAATCTTAATTTCTGAAATCCTCCTCTTCTAGTCTTGATTGACTGAAATTGATGATGATAGAGGGCTTAAGGATCGATTTCTAATAAGAATTCGAAGTTGAATCGAAGAAATCGGAAGTTTTTGGATTATAGAAAATTTGATAAAGAAGAGATGAAGGAGTAGGAGTAAATGATAATGGAGGAGAAGAATAGGTAACTGGATATATGATCTTCCTCTTCTTTTTTTTTTTTTTAATTTCCAATATTGCCCTTAGACAAATAAATAAATATCCAATTCATCCTTCTTACTATAATTAGCTCTTATTTCCTCATGCCTTATATCCAATAACAACAATAACAATAAAAAATAATTTCTATGATATTTTTAATACCATAGTAATTTATTATAAGAAAATTTTTGGAAATTTCGGTTCGTTACAATTCTCCCCCTCTTATGAATTTTCGTCCCGAAAATTTCCTGAAAACAATTGCGGATATTGAGTTTTCATTGTATCCTCCGGTTCCCAAGTTGCTTCTTCAACCTTATGATTCCTCCAAAGTACTTTTACCAAAGGAATAGACTTGTTTCTCAATTGTTTAACCTCTCTCGCCAAGATTTGTACCGGTTCCTCTTCATACGTCAGGTCGGGTTCGATTTCTACGACATCAGGAGATAAGATATGTGATGGATCTGATCTGTATCTCCTTAACATTGATACATGGAACACATTATGAATTTTGTCGAGTGTTGGGGGTAGTGCCAACCGATAAGCTACCGATCCAACCTTCTCTATAACCTCATATGGGCCAATGAATCTCGGACTGAGCTTGCCTTTCTTGCCAAATCGCAGGACTTTCTTCCAAGGAGATACTTTGAGAAACACTTTATCTCCCACTTCATAAGTAATGTCTTTTCTTTTTAGATCAACATAAGATTTTTGTCTATCCGATGCAGCCTTCAATCTTTCTTGAACAAGTTTTACCTTCTCTTTTGTCTCCAGAATCAAATCCACTCCCACAATCTTGTTTTCACTAAGTTCGGTCCAATATAATGGAGTTCGACATTTCCTTCCATACAATGCTTCATATGGCGCCATTTGTATACTTGACTGATAGCTGTTATTATAGGCAAACTCCATGAGGGACAAATACTTATCCCAACTTCCTTCAAATTCAATGATACAACTTCTCATCATGTCTTCCAACACCTGAATTACTCTTTCAGATTGACCATCTATTTGAGGATGAAATGAAGTACTGAAATGAAGTTTGCTACCTAAGGCCTCTTGCAACTTCTTCCAAAATCTCGAAGTAAATCTTGGATCTCGGTCAGAAATGATTGAAATAGGCACTCCGTGTAGCCTTACTATCTCATCTACATATAACTGAGCCAACCTATCAAGTGAATAATCCATCCTAACTGGAAGAAAATGGGCAGACTTTGTCAATCTATCTACAACAACCCACACTGCATCATGTTTCTTCTGTGTAAGTGGTAAAGACGTCACGAAGTCCATTGTGATTCTTTCCCATTTCCATTCTGGAATTGTTATAGGTTGCAACAATCCAGAAGGAACTTGATGTTCTGCTTTCACCTGTTGACAAGTTAGACATTGAGCAACATAGTTAGTAATGTCTTTCTTCATCCCATTCCACCAATAATGGCTCTTCAAATTTTGGTACATCTTGTTTGCTCCAGGATGCATCGTATAAGGACTACTATGCCCCTCTTGTAAGATATTCTTCTTTAATTCTTCATTGTTTGGCACACATAGTCTATCTTTAAAATATAGACACCCATCTTCTCGAACCATATAGTCGTCTACGATACCCACTTGTGTCCGTGCTCGAATAATCTTTAAGTCATCATCTTCATTTTGTGCTTGCTTAACCTGTTGTAGTAGTACAGGTTGAATCTTCAATTCTGCAATTAAGGCTCCACTACTGGTAAGAGCTAACCCCGTATTCATAGCCCTTAGTGCCATCATTGTCTTTCTGCTGAGAGCATCTGCCACTACATTAGCCTTTCCTGGATGGTAATCAATAAGACAATCATAATCTTTAATGAATTCCATCCACCTTCTTTGCCTTAAATTCAACTCTTTCTGTGTTGGCAAATATTTCAAACTTTTGTGATCTGTATAAATATAACATTTTTCTCCATAAAGATAGTGTCGCCAAATTTTCAAGGCAAAGACTATTGCAGCCAATTCCAAATCATGAGTAGGATAATTCCTTTCATGATTCTTCAATTGCCTGGAAGCATAGGCAATCACTTTTCCTTCTTGCATCAAAACACACCCAAGACCACTATGTGAAGCATCACTATAGATTACAAAGTCTTTTCCAGGTTTTGGTTGGGTAAGGATGGGTGCTTTTGTTAACATCGCCTTTAATTTCTCAAAACTTTCTTGACACTTGTGACTCCACTCAAATTTTGCATTCTTTTGAAGTAGTTTCGTCAGTGGGGTAGCAATGACTGAAAATCCCTTCACAAATCTTCTATAATATCCTGCTAAGCCAAGGAAACTCCTGACTTCCGTAGGGTTCTTTGGTGGTTTCCATTCAACAACTGCTTCTATCTTCTTAGGATCCACTTTAATTCCTTCTGCAGAAACAACATGGCCTAAGAAAGAAACTTCTTTAAGCCAAAACTCACATTTGCTAAGTTTGGCATACAATTTATTTTCCCTCAAAGTTTGGAAGACTATCTGCAAATGTTGATCATGCTCTTCCCGTGACTTAGAATACACCAAAATATCATCAATGAAAACCACTACAAACCTGTCTAAATATAAGTAAAAGACACGGTTCATAAGGTCCATAAATGCTGCTGGTGCATTAGTTAGACCAAATGGCATCACCAAAAACTCATAGTGCCCATATCTGGTTCGGAAAGCCGTCTTTACAATATCATCATCTTTCACTCTCATCTGATAGTAGCCTGATCTCAAATCAATCTTGGAGAAGTATTTGGCACCCTTGAGTTGATCAAATAAGTCTTCAATCCTTGGCAATGGATACTTGTTCTTGACTGTCAATTTATTCAACTCTCGGTAATCAATACATAATTGGAGCGACCCATCTTTCTTCTTAACAAACAACACTGGTGCACCCCATGGGGATATACTCGGGCGTATGAATCCTTTCTCTAATAATTCTTGTAACTGAATCTTCAACTCTTTCAGTTCAGCAGGCGCCATTCTGTATGGTGCTTTGGATACTGGTGCGGTACCCGGTAATACATCAATTGCAAATTCTACCTCTCTTTTTGGTGGCAACCCCGGTAGTTCTTCTGGAAATACATCGGGAAAATTATATACCGTAGGAATATTCTGCAATTCTAACTCACCTTCCTTCAATTCTAGAGTGAAGATTAGGTAGGCTTGACATCCCTTCCTAACCAGCCTTTTAGTCTTCATAAAAGAAATTACGTTACAGAGATAATCTGATCTTTCCCCTACGATAACTATTTCTTCTCCATCAGAAACTTGAAGTGACATTCTTTTGTTTTTGCAATCCACCAAAGCTCGATGTTCCGATAACCAATCCATTCCCAAGATAACATCATAATCTCAGAAAGGTAACTTAATTAAATTTGCATGGAAAAGTTGATGTTGAATCATAATAGGGCAATTCATGTACACTTTGTTTACTATCACACTGTGTCCTAAAGGATTAGTCACTTCAATATTTTCTCCTAATTCTTCTACATGCAACCCTTTCTCTTGTGCTAATGCAGTACATATATATGAATGAGATGAACCAGGATCTATTAAGCATAAACATTATGATTAAAGAATGAAAATTTACCGACAATAACTTCGGTAGATTCTCTAGTCTCAGGCCCTCGGATTGCATAACTTCGCCATTCCTCCCGGTCTACCACTCTGCGGTGCTTGTTGAGCCACATCATGTCCACTTGAACCACTAGCATTTCCTCTTCCCCTTCCTCTTCCACCTTGCATTGTAGGAGTATGAACTACTGTAAGTGCAGATGTACTTATCTGTCTTTGAGGACAATTTGTAATCAAATGTTCCCTCGAGCCACATTTAAAGCAGACTCTACCTTTTCCCCAACATTCCCCTGTATGCATCCTTCCACAATTAGAACATTGTGGAATATTTCCTCTGCCTCGACCTGAAGGTACACTAGCCGCTGACCCTGTACTTATGGTTTGTCTCGGTGAAAACCCTCTAAAATGAGATTATGTTTGTTCTGATGTTCCCTTCTGTCTCTTACTTGGAGATTCTGAACTAGCTGGACCATGTGATCCCTTTTGAAATCCTGACCTTTTAGCCATTCTTTGTTGTCTATCTGAATTAATCTTCTCGATGCCCGTAGCAGCATCAACCAAGTCATTGAACACTCTGATCTTTTGTGCAAGTAAATGCACTCTAATTTCATCATTCAGCCCATCCTCGAATCTCTTACATCGCCTTACTTCACTGTCAACGATATCACGAGCATACCTCTCGAGTTTGAGGAATTGAACTTTATATTCTGATACAGTCATTCGTCCATGTCTCAAAGACAAAAACAATTTCCTCTGCTCATCTTTGAATCTTTCGCTAACGTATTTCTTGTCAAATTGTTCCAAGAAAAGGCCCCAAGTGACTTCTCCGGGTCGTCTTTCTCTCACAATATTATCCCACCACCTCCTAGCTTGTTCTTTGAGTAGACCTTGCACACAGTCTAATCTCTCTTCATCTGTAAAATGAAGCCTAGTCATACACCATTTAGTATGATCGAGCCAATCTTCTGCAATTGCAGGATTTACTGTATCCCCTTTGAAGTCATCAGCCGGAAGCTTCTTGATTCTTTCAAGAGGAGTTCTCTCCTCTCTTCTTTCAACATGAGGTACTACAGGAACTTGAGGGATTTGTATGTTTCGTAGTACTTGTGTGATTACTTCAGTAGTCATATGCTGAAGTAAAGCAGCTTGTGCCGGAGTAGGTTGTTCAGGAAACCCATAAACTGGTGGTGGTTCATGTCTTTGTTCATCCCCTTGTCTGATACGGACCGTACTCTCAGTATCCTCTTCCTCACTCTGGTTGTGACTACTACTAGCCATAACTTATTCCTGAAAATTGGACCAAAGTGGATCAAACAACTAACATAATATTTTTATATCTTAAATGGCATATACATACTAGTCCTAGAATCGCCTAAACCTCAGCTCTGATACCAACAAATGTAACGCCCCCCTATAGGGAGCGCCACCGTAACAATAAACACCCAATGAAACAACTCTACTCCACTATATAGAGTTTAATACTTATAGATTTAATACGTACAAATATCAATATAAAGTTTTAAACTCTAAATTATTCTCCAAATGCTAATTATTCTCCAAATATTTCTCAATGTCACTTTACATTTCTCACTCTCTAGTACATGCCATTATTCTACAAACCATAATATTACATTAAAATATAAATCCACCTCGAATCTTTCCTTAATTGCTCTTTAAGCTGATCCACCTGTACCACTTTGGTCCAAGCTATCTACAAGTTCTCCACTTACGCGTAGAAAAATCAACTACACGCTAAGCAACTTGCTTAGTGGTGTCAAAAAAAAAATAACAACTTTGAATATTTTTAAAGTAGAGACAAAGTATATTTATAATTCAAAACCAAATTAACCAACTTTATGGAACCAAATCACAAAACTTATATAGTCATCCTTTCAAAGTACAATCAAATTTGTACTCAATTTTTCCAAACACTTTAACCACATATTGCCCAAAGTAAACAAGTCCTGAATAATGGTAAAATGGATACGGGAGCGGACAAGCCCGAAGCCAAAGCTTCAAAATCAATATATCGGTCAAGCCCGAAGCCGAAGCTTCAAAAATCAATATATCGGTCAAGCCCGAAGCCGAAGCTTCAAAAATCAATATATCGGTCAAGCCCGAAGCCGAAGCTTCAATATCAATATATATATATCATAATATCGGCCAAAGCCCGAAGCCAAAGCTTCAATTGTTTGTACAGTACTGTACCCCCCTTTATTGGCGCCAATCTACCCTGACCCGTATTCTACTCGTTCAATAAGGGCAATAAATCAAAGTAACATCTTAAAAATTCCAGTATAAACCATCAATCATAATTCAACATAACTTCAGTAATTAAGAAATCCAAATCCCAAATTTTTAAGCATCAAACTTCAATTAAAACTCAATAAAATCAATATCATGCTTTCCAGAATTTTTCCAGGTTTCGTAACCTGACTTCCCCTGCATTTTTCACTATCAAAACATCATCCAATCGAAGAACTTTCTTCTAAACATAATTAGACACATGTCTCAGCTTTCCAAATCCACCAGAATCACAGAAATCCAAATTTTGTAACCAAAGTTATGATCAAAATACTAAACAGTGTACCAAGCTGAGATTTTCCGAAAACAGATTTCATGACTCAACTTCAAACGAAAATTTCACATTGAAAACGAACGAAATTCAACACGGTTTCTTCTGAACATATGTTCCTTACTTTCTATAGATATCAATAGAATCAAGAATCGTTCAAATAAGATTTATATAACGAGAGAAAACATTAAAACAAAACAGGTATATAATCTGGAAAATTTCCCGAAAAACCGAGAAATCGAAATTCGGGACACAAACCTTTTTCTATGCTCTTTCTAGCTCTCTTCTACCCCTTTTGCCTTTGATTTACTTGCAATAGCTTCCTCTACAATAGCCATATATAATTCTATCAAGATATTGCATAAATAAACTTCCTAATACCATAAATATGCTTAATCTACCATAAATTCTACTAATTAAGCTTTAATTTCACCAAAAATCACTCACCTCAAACTCGGGTTACTATTCATCCGAATCTTAATTTCTGAAATCCTCCTCTTCTAGTCTTGATTGACTGAAATTGATGATGATAGAGGGCTTAAGGATCGATTTCTAATAAGAATTCGAAGTTGAATCGAAGAAATCGGAAGTTTTTGGATTATAGAAAATTTGATAAAGAAGAGATGAAGGAGTAGGAGTAAATGATAATGGAGGAGAAGAATAGGTAACTGGATATATGATCTTCCTCTTATTTTTTTTTTTTTTTAATTTCCAATATTGCCCTTAGACAAATAAATAAATATCCAATTCATCCTTCTTACTATAATTAGCTCTTATTTCCTCATGCCTTATATCCAATAACAACAATAACAATAAAAAATAATTTCTATGATATTTTTAATACCATAGTAATTTATTATAAGAAAATTTTTAGAAATTTCGGTTCGTTACACAAGGTGGTAGCCATGGTCGTGGATGTAGTTGGAATTACAACAACAGTTCCAGTGATAACTACGAGAAAGGAGAAAGTTCTACACAAGGTCGCAGAAGAGGCAATTCAAACTCAAGGTATGATAAATTTCAAGTTCGGTGTTATAATTATCAAAAGTTTGGGCACTATGCTTCAGAATGTAGAGCTCATAATGTTCAAGTTGAAGAGAAGGCAAATTTCATAGAGGAGAAGATCGAGGAGAAAGAAATGCTATTACTAGAATAGAACAACAACAATGATCATCAAGACAACACATGGTATCTCAACACCGGTGCAAGCAACCACATGTATGGAAGAAGGAACATGTTTGTGGAGCTCAATGAAGGAGTAAACGGTGATGTTTCATTCGGAGATGATACGAAAATATCAGTGAAGGGAAGAGGTAACGTCCTTTTTAGAGCAAAAGATGATAGCCACCAAATGATTTCAAATGTCTACTATGTGCCTGGTATGAAATGCAACATTCTTAGTTTGGGCCAACTCTTAGAAAAAGGCTATGATATTCATATAAAAGATTGTAGTGTTTTTATAAGAGATGGAAATGGGAATCTAATCGCCAAGGTACAGACGACGAAGAATAGAATGTTCCCTTTGAATATCAGAAATGATATTGAAAGTGTCTAAAGACTTGTTACAAAGACGCATTATGGCTATGGCATCTTTGATTTGGGCATCTAAACTTTGGAGGATTGGAGTTGTTATCCAAGAAGGGAATGAATAGAGTTTTACCATGTATCAACAATCCCGATCAATTGTGCGAAGGATGTCTACAAGGGAAGTAATTCAAAAGAAGCTTTCCAAATGAGTCAGACCATAGAGCCAAGAAGCCGCTCGAGCTCATCCATACCGACGTGTGTGGTCCTATTAAGCCAAGTTCTCCCGCTAATAGTAACTACTTCCTTCTCTTCATTGACGATTATTCAAGAAAAACGTGGGCATATTTCTTGAAGCAGAAATCAGAAGTCTTCGGAGTGTTTCAGAAGTTCAAAGCGGTCGTGGAAAAGGAGAGCGGCCATAAGATCAAAGCCATGAGATCTGATCAAGGAGGAGAATTCACATCCAATGAATTCAATGAGTTTTATACAATACATGGAATTCATCGACCCTTAACGATTCCTAGATCCCCCCAGCAAAATGGTATGGTAGAAAGGAAGAATAGAATAATTCTTGACATGGCACGGAGTATGCTCAAAAGCAAGAAACTACCCAAGGAGTTTTGGATAGAAGCAGTGGCATGTGCAGTCTACCTATTAAATCATTCTTTTACAAGAAGTGTGTGAGGGAAAGACACCACAAGAAGCATGGAGCGGAAGAAAGCCCGGAATTTCCCATCTTCAAGTCTTCGGGAGTGTAGCTCATGTTCATGTACTGAACGAGAATCGAACCAAGCTTAATGATAAAAGCAAAAGTTTTATTTTCATCGGCTATGACTCAAGCTCAAAAGGCTATAAGCTATACAATCTGAATGAGAAGAAATTTATGATCAGCCGAGATATGATATTTGATGAAGAAGGAGAATGGAACTTTGATTCTCAAATGGAAGACTTTAACTTTTCCCCATTCGAGGAAGATGAGCAGACAACACCTGAGCAACCAAGTCAACTTCAACAAGGCCTCACAACTCCACCAAATTCTCCTACTCATAGAGATGGGTCATCATCATCATCTCCATCCTCAAGCGGGACTGAAGATGAAAGAGAAGTGTATCATACGAGAAGTCTTCAAGAACTCTATGAGGTGACTGAACAACTAGACAATGGTGACTGAACAACTAGACAATCTTACATTATTTTATCTATTTGTTGATTGCGAGCCAGTGACATTTCAAGAAGCTGCACAAGAAAAAAAGTGGAGAGATGCAATGGACGAAGAAATAAAGGCCATTGAGAAGAATGTATATGGGGACTCACTTCACTTCCGAAAGGACACAAGGCGATAGGTGTCAAATGGGTGTACAAAATAAAGCAGAATGCCAAGGGAGAGATCGAAAGACACAAGGCAAGGCTTGTTGCAAAAGGCTATTGTCAAAATGCTGGAACTGGCTATGATGAGGTATTTCAAAAGGCTGGAACTGGCTACGATGAGGTATTCGCTCCAGTTGCTTGATTGGAAACTATTAGACTAATAATTTCTTTAGCGGCTCAAAACAAATGGAGAATTCATCAAATGGATGTAAAATCCGCCTTCCTAAATGGAGTTCTTGAAGAGGAAGTTTATATTCAGCAACCATCAGGTTATGAAGTCAAAGGCCATGAAGACAAGGTGTTGAATTTGAAGAAGGCTCTTTAGGGGCTAAAACAAGCACCAAGGGCATGGAATAGCAGAATAGACAAGTGCTTCCGAGAAAATGGTTTCAATAAATGTCCATATGAGCATGCTTTGTATATCAAGATTAAAGATAGAGATATTTTGATTGTGTGCCTCTACGTGGACGATTTAATCTTCACCGGAAGTAACCAAAGAATGTTCGATGAATTCAAGAAAGTGATGACGAAGGAGTTTGAGATGACAGATATAGGACTCATGGCTTACTACCTCGGCATAGAATTAAAGCAACAAAAGGATGAAATTTTCATTTCACAAGAAAGCTATGCAAAGGAGATCTTGAAAAAGTTCAAGATGGATAACTGCAAGCCGATAAGCACACCGGTGGAGTACGGGGTCAAGATGTCCAAACATGAAGAAGGGGAGAGTGTAGATCCAACACTTTTCAAAAGTTTGGTCGGAAGTCTACGCTATCTTACCTGCATAGGGCCAGATATCCTTCATGCAGTCGGGTTAGTTAGTCGTTACATGGAATCACCAACAACCACCCACTTCAAAGCTGCTAAGAGAATTCTTCACTATTTGAAAGGTACAACCGATTTGGGCTTATTCTATTTAGTTTCTAATGATTACAAGCTTGTTGGATATAGCAATAGCGATTGGGGTGGAGACGTAGATAACCGAAGAAATACTAGTGGATTCGTGTTTTTCATGGGAGATACTGCATTCACATGGATGTCAAAGAAACAACCGATTATAACTTTGTCTACATGTGAAGCAGAACATGTTGCAGCAACCTCGTGCATTTGTCATGCAATTTGGCTTAGAAATTTATTGAAAGAGATCGGTTTGATGCAAGAAGAACCAACCGAGATTCATCTTGACAACAAGTCAGCCATTGCCTTAGCAAAGAATCTTGTATCCCATGATTGAAGCAAACACATCGACATCCGCTACCATTACATAAGAGAGTGTGTTGCAAGAAAGGAAGTGCAAGTTGAATATATGAAGACACAAGATCAAATTGCGGATATCTTCACTAAGTCGCACACAAGTGAAAACTTCATCAGATTGAGAAGCTCACTTGGGATGACAAGATCAAGTTTAAGGGGGGTGCTTGATTATAAACTTGATCCATATTAATGGAAACCTAAAATCCAAATCCAATCAATTGGAGTCCAAACCCACAAATCCAAAATGTAGTAAATTTATTTAGGTATTTTAAGTATGTAGATTTTTTATGTGTAATAACCAAATTGGAGGTTATTAATTACAACCAATTTGGAGGCCATTAAATTAAATAAGTTGGCTATTAATTGTATTAGTTGGAGGTGGTGGTGAGTAATTGTGTTAGTTGAGAGTTGTATAATTCACCTATAAATAGGTGAGTTGTTCATTTGAGTGTTTTAATTCCAACATGAATTTGTTTGATTTTGATAAGTTTAAATTTCGTATGATTAATTAATTTCGTATGTAATACTTAAATTTCAGAATTTAAGGTTTCCTTGTGAACTCTTAATTAGTGTAACATAATTGTTGCATTTGATTGGACTTTGAGATTGCTTATCTGGATGAATCTTGATTACCAAAGGTGTTACTAGCTGCCAATTTTGAGAATTGTTTGGTTGGTTTTAAATTGATATTGTTTTATTGAATTATAATTAAGCCTTTGCATTTATTTTGATCATTTGGTTATTGGTTTTGTTGCTTAAAGTCTCAAATCAAATTATTAGACCAAAGCCATGCTTGCCTTTCCCTTTTCTCGTTATATTCTCACTTGCCATTCTTTTTCAAAGGCAACATTTAGGCAGTACCCAAATATAGATAGTAGGGATATGAGTACCAGTCTTCTTTTTGTTTCTAAGTTGTGACTCTGGATAAACCTGCACAGGTACTTTTAAATCTATCAAACAAATATTCAATTGATAATATGCAATATACAAAATGCCACATATTTTTAATTGAGAGAAAGACCTACTACACAAGCTCAAGATCAGTGATGATTGACAAATTTTCTACTACTTGATTAAGAAACTGAATTATAAATAAGTTGATTAATTTAACCTTTTAGAGTTTGAAACAAAGCTCAAATTGCCAATAGATAAACGCATTGGGATCACTAAAATGGAACTCAAAATAAGTTGATTAATTTAAGGTTATTTTGAATTTTCTTTGATTCTTGTTATCAATTGCTATATGTGGTTGTCTGCGACATGTCTTCTCTGGATTCTCAATTTCTTAAGTTGGATTGATGAAGTTTAGAACTACATTTTCTCTCTTTACTAGTTGTTGTGTAGTTCAGATAATGATTTGTTCAAATAAAACCCATTTCTTCTACTAGTGCCTCATGATCCTTTAAAATGTTCATTTGTGTATATCCATCATTTTGAATTAAGAAGTTATTGTTCTTTAAATAATGAATGATTCATACTTTCAGATTGAGATTAAGGAAATATTTCTCCATGACATTGATGTTTCACAAGCACTTGTTGGTTATTTTTGTAGTCTGCTATCCAAGAGATGTAGAACAATTGATAACAAGAATCAAAGAAAATTCAATAGTAGAAGTGGAGGAAAGTGTCAACTTGAAAGTGAAGTAGAAGATGGATTTGTTACAATTAATATGGATGATTGTTGTGAAGTTTTAAGTGAGAGTGAAAATTTGTCTTTCTAGAGACTCAATGGAGCTTCAAGTGTGAAAGATGTCTCTCTTATTAAAATTTAAGTACTCTTTTATTTGTACTTATAGTTTCAACTACTTTATGTTTTGAATACTTTATCTATAAAGGATTTTGTTTGAATACTGACTATTAATTTATATAATTTTAGGTAATATTTGATTCATTTCATATTGCAAAAAAATTATAATAACAAGCGTTACCTATGCACTAAATAAAGGTTACGCTAATTATCAAATGTGTAGCAATTGTAAATGAAAGCGTTAAAAAAACAGTTGCAAATGTATCCAAATAGGTTGCATATATAACCAAATCGCTATATAAAAAGAGTTGCTATGATTCAAAAAAAGGTTGCCTATCAAAATCAAACGTCGTTAACCGTAACGGTCTGATGTTAATGGCAACCACTAAAATGGGTCGCATACGAATCTTAAAGCGTTGCTATAGAGAGCTTAAGATACACTTTTTCCTGGTTGCTAGAGATACGAAAAATGGTTGCCTAAAGGACTTTAGGCAAGGGCGAAGAAACCTAAGCTTTTTTTTGCCAAAAGGGTTGCTCTTTCTGATGTGGCAACTTTTTTATCCCTTTAAGCAAACCTTTTGCTGGGGTTGCAGCAGGCCATCTATGGCGTAGTGCCGTGATGCAGAGATGATAAATATCCGAACGGCAGCGATGATGATAACATCATTGTAAAATTTAAAGCAAAGACGTCTAACTGTCGACTTAGGTCTAAACTGAGATCCAAGCCGGTAAACAAACACATTCCAAGGAGAAGGTAGCCGGCCAAGGAAGGAATACTGCCCGTTGAATTACCATAGGTCAGAAGTACATTGCGCCTTAAAGCCTCAGAGAGAGCGATCCCCGTGATGAAAACTGCCGGCCAAATCGCCGGTGAGAGACGGCTAGATAGCCGGAACCTCCAAAGAAACATCCGGAACAAAGCCGGTTGGAAGAAAAGCCAAAATTGGCCAACGACCCCTAGTCGAGACACCAGCAAAACAGACCCTCATCGCAACAAGGCTGCTGCTGCGTGACTATGCCGAACCACTAATCGCTATCCTGTCGAACGAGAGAATGAAACCCGGCCAAGCGCCGGTGGAATAAACTTGGTAGCCAAACCGCCTAATCGCCAAACAGAAGAACGGGTCAATCGCAAGGGCAATTAGGGTTCAGGAGAGAACCCTAGCGGCATCATCGCCTCCTTTGTACGTTTAAACCTTAACACAATTACTAATGTATCAATCTCGCAACAATGTAAAGAATAATTTTATACATAAAAGGACAAAGTTTCTAAAACCACAATTAAGGTAAGATAATGATGTAAAAACGAGAATTTGCAGAGAGATATTTAAAGGAGAAGGTATAGGTGATGAGAATGAAAGTAAATAGTAACATAAATTAGAAGGGGGGAAAGAGTCAAAATAGAGGTCAGTAATAGTCAGACAGTACTGAACTGAAACTGCTCCCAGATCAGAACAACATGATGAGTCTTCTACTCGTGTGCATTTCTGTTACAACCATTCTCTCTCTCTCTCTTCTTCTTCCCATTTTTCTCATTTATTTCTGTGATCTCTTTGTCTCTTCACATTTCCAATTTCTTCCTCTCATATGGCAAACCGGACAATGGATCACTCTTTACAGCCTCCTAAAGCTTGCAGTAGAGGCCACTGGAAGCCAACTGAAGATGCTAAACTCAAAGAACTTGTTGCATTTTACGGCCCTCAGAACTGGAACCTCATTGCTCAAAAGTTGCAAGGCAGATCAGGTTTTCTAACTTAATTTTCTTCTTTTTTTTTTTTGCTTAATTTTGCACAGTTTCTGATCTAAAATTGATAATATTTCATTTCCGGAATTTTAAGGTAAGAGTTGCAGATTGAGATGGTTTAATCAGTTAGATCCAAAGATAAACAAGAACGCATTCAGCCAACAAGAAGAAGAAAGGCTAATGGCAGCTCATAGCATATATGGAAACAAGTGGGCATTTATAGCAAGACTATTCCCAGGAAGAACTGATAATGCAGTTAAAAATCACTGGCATGTGATTATGGCTAGAAAATACAGGCAGCGGCGTTTTGCTTATAAGCGGAACTCGAAAAAGATGATCATCACTCAAACAAATTCAGCAGAAAAAGCGAATAGACAACAAACAACGAGTCATGTGGATCCCCATGAATTACAAACACCTTTCAATTTCTTTCCTGGTTTGTTTCTTTGTTCCTATATATAGTTACAAGAAATTTAGCATTTTCACGACGATAAAAATTATATTTAGTGACGAAAACACATGTTTTTGTCACCAAAGATGAATCGTAAAATGCTAAATTTCTGTAGTATTTTTTATACATAACGGGATTTGGATTCTCTAATGTTTCGGTAAATTTTGGTGCAGGATATTTAGAATCCAAACCATCCTCATCATCATCAGTTATAACATTTGAAGGAAGTAGCCATTTTGATACACCTCCATTTTTTGATTTTTTTGCTATTAACCGAGCTTAATATCCACCATATTTAATTATTTTTGTCTTTCAGGGAGTTCATTAATTAGACTTAGAGGGTGGGTTCAATAACTTTCTCATTAGACTAAACCTTAATAATTATCCTTATTAGTTAGTAGCTTTTTATTTCATCATCTTAGTAATGCTCATTGAGGAGAACAATATTAGTTACTGTCAAGAGAGATGGTCAATTTTCATGGTTGAAATATGTTGTAGAAATGTAGCAATAATATCGTTGTGTCTCTTCTGATGTGTTTTGTTGTGTTTCTAAGTTTGAAGGATTGTTACTTTAAATGTATGAACTGATCAAATAGGGTACTACATACGATTATTTTCTGTATACATGAAATATAATAGGAAGAAAACAATAGTGTAAATGAAGTTTTTAAGCCATTAACGAACGAGGAAAATAAGGGGAAGTGTGGGGCTAACTCATAATACAACAAAACCAACCAACATCCCTTTTCAACCATTAATCCTTATCTGACATTCACAAAATCAATTGTTATTATTTTCTTCTACACTATTTTATAATATGTCGGTGTTTTATAAACAACTATACCATATATAATTTTTCATGATAAAAAGTGCGGGGTAGCGACACTTCATATAATGTGAGTTTACCTTCAAATGTGTAAAATCCATATTGGATTTTTTTGCTAAATAATCACCACTGCAATAATTCAAGTAACTTTCTCTTCCATATAATGAAAACCGAACCGGATCCGAAAACAAAATCAGATTTCAAATTTTTCTGTTCATTTTTGTTTGCATTATTATTGATATCTTAGTTTTAAACTTTGAAGAATTTCAATGAATACCAGTTACATACTGTTGGAATCACATAAACATTTTAATTTATACTAATATAATGTACAAATTTCGTTAAATCAACAACTTTACCCTTTAAGAGGACTATCTTGGCTCTAATAAATATTCAACTAGATGGTTCATACAAAACAATACAATGAACAAAAAGTTGTTTGTTCTATAGAAGAAACTTTTGTTTATGATGAATACATTATTGCAAAACTTAGTTGTATCTACTTACCTATATATCCGGTAGGCGGTAGCAATATATATCTTGTAAGAATTGCTATTCACGGTGGTAGATAAATTAATAATGGTACATTTTTTCTATATATGGATGTGATTTTTTTTTTTAATTTTTTTCTTTTGTTTGTTAACTTCCGATATAGTAGCGAATGTAGTTGTTTAGCTGTAGATTCAGATACAGCAAAGAAGATATATAAATTCACAACACATAATGAATTTGTAGGAAACTCTCTAATTTAGATAACACTACTGCAATTCATAAAAACAGATAATACTGAGCATGATACTATAATTAAGTCCGAAATATAATTATCTTAGTATGGACATAATGTGCAGAAGAAATTATACAGCCGGAATTTGAATAGGATTTACATAGTATTATGGCTAAAATTTATTATTGCATAGAATAAATGTTTTTCTTTACTAAAAAATCTATTTGTACAACCATATTTGGAAAATGATTATTTTCACAAATTTTAGGAAAAAGTTGGAGAGACAAAGGTGAGATGGGGTGAGAGAAAAAAATACATGTATACAAAATTGAAATGGACTAAAATTTATTCAAATATTCTTTAAATTTGATTTTGACATAATACTTATCTAACATGTATAATTACTGTTGAGTTCAATCTAAATTTAATGAGAAATAATAAATACAAAATACCATAAAACATAAATACTAGGTAACTCGGAATGGATGTCATGATGCCCTAAGTTATAAAAGTAAACTTGATGGACTAGATTCGAAATGTCTGGTGAGTTTAGTTAGCGATGATGCGGATGATAATTTACAATCTCTTTTGTTTCAAATGGGAGAAGGAGATGCAATATTTTTCAGTTGAAGTTTGAAATATATGAATATGATGATGGTTGTGGAGCCCTCGAAAATAGTAGCCTAATGAATGGTATAATGATGTGAGCAACAGTTGAAGTAGCTTAGGCCTGTACTAACTTGGTAGGAATCAAAGTCAGCAACTGTACTCATTGCTTAATTGAATGAATGAAAAACTACACGTCTTCTGTTTTGTCGGATACATGACGTGTGCATCATATTCGTATGTATATTCAGCTTCATATCCCTGTTACTGTCCAACACTCCTCTCTCTCTCTCTCTCTCTCTCAGGGCCAAATGGTCAATTGGGGATCCATATTTTGCTAATGTTTGTCCATTCAAAGCCATCATTGTTTGTTTAATATATTAATTTGGGCTAAATTACCACAATACTCGTGTTATTATTGGAAAATTTGGGATGTACTTCTAACACCTAGAACATGTTTGATATTTTTTCCCTTTCTATTTTCAAAAACCATGTTATCATATATTTTGGAAAATGGAAAAAAAAAAAAAAGAAGGGGCAACAATTTTAGACGGACCGGCGCAATTTCACTCTTACGCATGCAAAGGAGCCGAATCGGGATAGAATCTAGCTAAGCTCGACTCGACTTTAAAATAAATATGATTGAGCTCAGCTTAGCTTGAAAATAAAAATGATTGAGCTCAGCTCAGCTCAAAGCTCGTCAAGCCTGAAATATTTTAGCTCGGCTCGAGCTCATGAACAAACTCGGCTTGAGTTCAGAAGCTTGCGAGCCTAAAGGAGCCCTTATTTATCCAATAAATCTCTTGCCTATCATTTTCTAAAAATAAATCTTTGCAAAATTGAAATTCAAGATATGTATAGGTAGATAAAAATAATTAGATTATAAAACATAGTTTGGAACAAACATATGTTAAAGTATTTTGAGAAGTGATAGAATTAGAATATGATTAACGCCACTTGGAGAATTCAAAAAGTATGTGATTGTGAGTTCAAACCTCACAATCAACAAATTTAACAAAAATGCCCCATAATACTTAAAAAAGGACGGCAATTTATTTAAGAATATGATATACAACTTTTTCTTAATAAGAATTTTTTATATTAATATTAACCCACCATATTTTTATGAATATGTTGAAAATTAATAATCTTAAAAAGTAACTAAAAAATTATACGAGCATGCTCGCAAGCTTTCAAGCCAAAGTTTAAAAAAGCTCGGCTTGACTCGTTAATATCTTGAATCGATCTCAAACTCGAGTCGAGCCTTATCAAGTCGAGCTTTGACCAAACTTTGACCGAGCCGATCTCGAATTGCTCGCGAAAAGCTCAACTCGATTGCAACCCTCTTCACTCCTAATTTACAGGATTTCAAGAATTTCTTGGTTTATATTATAATGCATATGCCTCAGATAACATTTACAAGAAATTCACCAATGTGCCTTACCTAAAACAACTTTGAAGGAAGTCAAGCTGACTTAAGTAAAAAAATTAAACAAACTCATGCCTTCAACCGTATCTCCAACCTGCTCCAAAAAACTGCAACCTGAAATTCAAGTAATCTCCTCAAACTTGATTAAGGAAGTTTTGAATCACATAAATTAGACTTACAATTAGAAATATATCAATGTAAATCAAATGAACTTAATTGACCATTTTCAAATATTGGATGTCAATCCAAAATTTACTAACGTTAATTACATTTTAATACCTAGAAAAATAAGGCTTTGCTCTTTATAATTCATAACTAGAGTGAACATACTCCAAACGAACTTGAAATAATTTTGATGAAAAGAATTAGCTTGGAAATAGCTTACTATTATTGGCAGAAACCATAATGGAGTAACACTAAAAAAAATAATGTGTGAAACAGAGTTCATGAATAAGCAGCATGTGGACCTTCCAGCTCTCAACAATGAATATGTGAAATAACCACACCAAAAACCATACTTTATTGCAGCGACGAATTATGACCTATAAGCACTCTCAAGCTCTTGTTCTGTAAGAAGTCTAGTGGTGTGAACAAATTCGGGTTCATTTTGTGCACCAAGTCCCTTCAACTCTTTCGGTTCCACCACGAAATGGGTTTCAAGAGCCTCAACGGTTTTTTCAATGAAAACTGATCTAGACATAAATTCCTTCATTTCACAGATAAATTCACTGTGATTTCTTCCCTACAAACAGGAACAAAATAATTTTCCTTATTAGTTAGTCGCTTTTTATTTCATCATCGTAGTAATGCCCATTGAGGAGAACAACATTAGTTTCTGTCAAGAGAAGATAATTTTCATGGTTGAAATATGTTGTAGAACTGTAGCAGTATTATCGTTCTGTCTCTTACGTGTTTTGTTGTGTTTCTATGTTTGTAAGATTATTACTTTAAATGTACGAACTGATCAAATACGGTACTACATACAATTATTTTCTGTATACATGAAATATAATAGGAAAAAAAAAGTACTGCAAGTGAAGTTCATAAGCCATTAACGAACGAGGAAAAGAAGATTTGTGTAAGAACAACGTTTAGCAATACATAAAATGGCGAAACGAGAGGTTTGAAAAAAAGATCAAGAAGATTTCGAAAAAAACTTACAGATCTGTAAGTAGGAGCCTTAATAGGCAGCTTCAAGTAGCCCATGTTCTTCTCCTTATAATCCCACAAAAAGGAAGTATGATGTACCCATCGGTTTTTAATAATCGATTGAGCATTGCCACCGAATTTACGATCACCAAAAACATAATCTAAACAGAAAGTGGGAATTTTAAAAATATCAGAAAAATGAAATTATTATCCATCTGTGTAACAATTTTAAAACTCAAAGCTCACAAGTTTATGTACCATTCTCACGAAGTTGGAAATCGCTAATCCCTCGAAAAACATCAGAATATAACAAACCACTCCACGACATTATGGAACGGGGATATGGTTGAACTCCAGGGACATCGTCTTTGTTGCATATGATAGTCACAAAGATAGTCCCATCATCGACTATAACCGTGCCACCCCCAGTAAACCTTTTAATCACAGGAACATGATCTCGCAATACAGGTCCGATTTCAACAAGTTCCGAAGGCTTCCTATGTAAAAATTCACCGCCATAGATACATATGCAAAAAAGATAACACAAACAAACTTGACATAGATAAAACATCTGGCTCTTACTCTAACCATTTGTCCATTGGCCAAATACACCATTTGGCCCTAAAACTTGGCGCAAAAAGCCGGATGCCACCATGAACTTTCAAAAGTTCCCATTAACCCCCCCCCCTTAAACTTGACAAAAGTGCACCAATTTCCCCCTCAGTGCCATGTGTCAGCTTCTGGGTGGTTTGACTTTTCCAAGATGTCATTTTAGTAATTTTTTCTCCAATCACAAGTTGACATGTCGCATTGAAGGGGGCAAACTGGTGCAATTTTGCAAAGTTCAAGGGACTAGTTGGAATTTTAAAAGTTCAGGGTGACATCCGGCTTTTTGTGTCAAGTATGAGGGGCAAATGATGCATTTCGCCCTTGTCCATTTCCTTTCATAGCCAATTAGCATACAATCGATCAAGTTGAACAAGCACTGACTTCAATGAAACACGAATTTGACATTAAAAGCAAAAGGTGGGATTTAGAAGGAAAAGAAACTTCAAAAACAGGTTTTACCCGGACAAGCCCATGACAATGGCAGGGGCATTAGTTCCATCGTTAACAATGCACCAATTTTGTGAAGATGTACGAAGCAGCTTTTCCTCTAAATGAAGTTGGTCCAAAATGGCCAACCCTTTGAATCTGACAAGATTCATCAGTGGAAGACTCAGCTTCTTTGCTTGATTCAGTATCGACATTGATTGAGATTGTACACTTCCCCACTCTGCCTCAACATAAATATGATTTTAGCTTAGAATGTTGCAAAGGAGAACACGGAGACTGAAGATGATATAATACTTGGGCAATACAAATACATCTCAAAGAAAAAAGCGGGCAATGCATCATACTGGTTCGAATTCGATTGCGGAAGTCAATTGGATCAAAATCAAAGGGTAGGAAAAAAGTGAATGAAATGAGAATTAGGGGAGGATTAGGGTTCGTAATTACCTTAAACGGAGGCTGACATAATCGGAGTTGGAAATTACAATGTCGGAACCCTAATGAGAGCAGGCTGGGGAAGAAGAGCCGGTTGATTTGGTGGTGGCGTGGAAGAGACGAGAAGAGTTTTGCTGTTTCGGGGAAAGTGATATAATTGAATTGAAAATTGGTCAAAATTGATTTTGGGATTAGTCAACGCTGTGAATTAGAAATTTGGAGAAAACTGGGCCCTAAAGTTTGAAGCTTCAACCATTCCCCTGACCATTTGAACTGAAGTCTCCGCCGCCATTGGATGCTGCTTTTGTTGAACAAGATTCTCAAGTTCCTTCGTTTATATGTTTAAAGGCCGGACCTGGAGATAATATTTTAAAGGAAATCAATGGAACGGAGAAAGAGAAAAAAAGAATGAGAAAAGAAGAGAAAGGATAGAATATGATGGAAATGTTAAATTTTTAAAATTATTACGTTTCGGTAGAATGGATGAATTTATAAAAAAAAATAATATAAAAATTACTTTAATATCTTTTAAAAGTAAAAAATTTATAAATAAATTAAAAGAATAGAGTTATAACAGTATGTCTCGCCCTCTCCTTTCAAATTCCATCAAGGGATAAAAAATATAAGTAAATGCAAGAGTAATTTGCCTCCTTTTAAGTTCCTGTCAATTTTTAATGGTCCCAATCATGGAATTTGGTCTCCATCCCTTTCCAATCAAATAAAAAATTTGCTCCCAAGCATACCCTAAGGTTGCAGGTCTAAGTTAATTCTCAGGTTCTGACTAAAATTAAAAAAAATAATTTGATAATGTCATAAATAATTTATGAGTTTATAAAAATAAGGGTAAATAATTATAAAAATACGGTTTGATATTTATCTGGTAAAGATTTAATAATTGTCTAGTAATCGTCTAGTAGTTATCTGGTAAATCATAACTTTAAATAAATCTCTAAAATATACATGACATATGATATCTAGCATTTATCCAGTCTTAATTTTGACAGTTTTTTTTATGGATCTAATGAAACCTAACATATATATATAATAAATATGCATACGACAATTTCATAATAATATTTACTAGATAACTACCAGACAATTACTAGATGAATACAAGACATTTACTGGATAAATACCAGACCGTATTCATGTAATTATTTTCTCTTATTTTTGTTAATTTATAAATTATTTATGGTTGGACAGTAGATATGTAATTAGTTTAATTCAATGATCAATTTTATAAATATTTTAGTGTGACGTGTATATTTTTGACAATTTTCCTTAATCCCAGTCATTTATTGAGTTTGAACCGTTGAGATTTGACTCCACTGTACACCATACAAATCACTAAAATTAACTCTCCATTATTAAAACTGAATGAATGGCTGAAATTAACTGAAACATATAACTTTACCATTCCTTAACTTCTGATAACCCTAATCCTCGAAGGCCTTCTGATTTAGCAACAATTTTCTTTTCCACTGTCTTTTTACCAAATAAATTACTTTATATATAGTAGAATGCAAGTTCATAATAAACTGCATTTTTCATACACATTTACATATATCAACCAAAATAGGCCCCCTCATACAAATTGATTTCACTCGGTACCTGTACTTTTGGAATTATAATTATTTTTAAAACAAAAATTTGTGCAATTTGACATTTTATTGAATATAAAGAAAAGTCTACGTCCCGCTATTGAACCTAAAGTTTTAGATGTATCCAATTCAGCCTTAATTAATCACTATATTAAGGCATTAATTATATATAATTTGCGCCTTACCAGGCTTACATATAAAAAAAACTCACACCTAATGCAATTTGTTAAGATTGGGTGTGTTGAGAATTGGCAAATAATAAATTTAAATGTTATTTTTAATCATAAACTTATTGTTATCAATTTTAACTTTCAAAGCATAATGGACTGGATAATTTGTATTTGGTTCAAGTATGAGATTGGTTTTGAGTTGGACGCCCAGATAATACTCATAATTGATATAACTGCTACAGTAGTAGAAGCTATCTATATACACAGCAATTAATTAATAATTACATAAACAGAATAAGAACAATTAATAATGAGAATAACTTCATAACCAAAAAAAAACCTTCAAGAAAGGCTATTCTCCATGAATTTAACAAACTCATTAAAATCTATCCTACCATCTCTATTTTCATCAAAATTCCTAATCATTTTTCTGCAACTTTCCACATCAGATCCCTCCTTTAATCCCAACAACAGAATCACTCTCTGCAACTCCTCAGCATCAATAAACCCATCTCTATTCACATCAAAAACATCAAAAGATTCCTTAATTTCCTCAAAACTCGGTTCCTTTTCATCAAACAGCTTTGAAAGTTCATCAAAACCCATTGATTCTTTCGTCTTCTCATCACTTTCTTGGCCGCAAAAAATTCCTAATTTTCCCATCACCGTCTCTACTTCTTCTCTTCTCAATATTATTTCACTCTTCTCATCATTAATATAATTATCTTCTGCTGATGATCTCTGATTCTTGATCTTGTTGTTGTTCTCTTCTGATTGGATGCTGAAGAAGCTGAATTTACAGGAGAGAAAAAACCAGAATCTTGAGAACAATTTGTGAATATTTCCAACCTTGTTGAAAAATGATCCAAATAGTACAATATCAAACATCATGTACAATATCTCAGCTCTCTCCATTTTAATGAATTAAGTAGTGATAAATCAAATGTAGAATGTTTTAATTTGTGAGATGTAGAATTTGTTGTTTTTGTGAATTAGGAGTGGTGATTATATATATGAACATTGAAAGAAGATGGGAGGAAGGTGCTTGTAGTGTGTAGAAAATTAGGCGTATAGAATATATGTCTTTGGAAATGTTACTGTAATGAAAGGGAAGTTTCTTCCCTCTTTTACATGGAATAGTCTTACATTTTTCTTTCTGATTTTAAAATGGAAATAATGGGTCTTAAAGAGACTTATTCCGTCTTATTTGTCTGCATTTTTTTATATATTTCTTATTAAAGATTTGCTTTTAACCAAATACGCCTCGTATACTTTCATTGACATTTAAGGGTAATGAAAGTATCATTAATATATTGTGACTTATAGGTAGATGTGCCATCAAGAATAGAAATGTATATTAATATAATTTTCAGTCTCGGATCGATCACCGAATCGGTGAAGGTAGTGGTTCATTAATTTAAGGTTCAATCTGATTAAATTAGTGGTCGAACCAAATTTTCTTAAAATATGTAAAAATACTAAATATTTTATATAATTTTATATTAAACATGTAATATAGGTTATACTCCTATAACAATTAATAATATTAAATAAAATATTCTATAATTCAAAGTTATATTTCAAATAAAAATAAAATACAAGATAATAACTAATATAATATAGTAAAAGAATTTATCAAAAAAATATAGTAAAAGAATGCAAACCGAAATCTATATTGTATAGATTGGATTAAAAAAGTTAATAAATTTGATTTATGATATATAAAAATTACGTATTAAAAGAATTAAAATTTATACACTATGTAAAATAAAAAAAAATTATATATTCATTTAATATAAATCTAATCAAAAAACTTAGAGTTATGTTATTTAAAAAAATTTACATGTTACTTCGTTATGAAAAATATTCAAAATTATAATTGAAAGAAATATTTTAAATTTAATAAAATGTGTAGTATATGAAATAAAAAAATATTTATTGTGCTTTTTTTATAATAAAATATTATTAAAATAATTTTAAAATGAACAATATATAATATAAAAGTATATAAGGAGAAAATATTATTATTGGTGTGTGGTAGCTTAGTTGGTAGAACATGTATTGAAACACATATTGAAGGTTTTGTGTTCAATTTTCACCAACAATAATTTTTAAAAAAACATAATTTAAGTGAACCGAAAACCGGTCACTGGTTAAACTGACCGATTCCCCTTCGAACTAGCTTGTTCAACCTGTCATTGACCGATTCTTGAATATATCAAGAATCCAATCAAATTGGATCTAATCGAGCATTGGTTCTGGTCAAACTCGGTCCGACCGGCTGGTTCGGTCTGGGTTTCAAAACCATGGATAAAATATACAAGATATTTAAAAGGCTTAATGCATCTGCAGCTACCTGAACTTGTCCCAAAAAACCTACTGTCCCTCTGAACTTTTAAAATGACCCCGCAGATCCCTCAACTTTCAAAAAGTGCACCACATTGCTCCCTAAGTGCCACGTGTCAGCTTCTGATAGGTTTGACTTTTCAAAAATGTCATTTTTCTGATTTTTTTCTCTCCAATCAGAATCTGACACGTGACATTCAGGGAGCTAAGTGGAACACTTTTGAAAAGTTAAGAGAGCTATGACGTCACTTTAAAAGTTCAGGGGGCAGTAAATTTTTTGGGACAAGTTCATGTAGCTTGAGATGCATTACGTCTATTTAAAAAGTAGTCATAATAGATTGTATATTAAATTTAAAATTGTATTTTTTAAATATAAAATAATAACAAAAATAATAATTGATTTACTAAATAATTTCTATTATCATGAAATTATTATTAAATTTGTATCTAATTATAGATCAAACATTATACATGACACATTATCTTGTACACAGAAAATAGAATATCATTTGTAGATTTATTTTCCAATCAATCTATTGGGGGTGGTGAGTATTGTACTATTTATTGACCTTATTTGACAAACTAAAGCAAGTATTGTACACATAAAATATGAAAAAGCTATCAAAATGTGCTAATATAAAATATGAGTGGCGATTTTTTTAATTATGATATAAAAATTGAATAAGTTAGCTTTAATATTGGGAATACATATATGTGTTGTTTTATTAGGTAAGATATGTAGAAGTTGGTAGGAAGGAGAGAGAGTGAACACTGAGCAGACAGCAATATTATTGCAATTAAAAAATGGTGGGAGGTCAATGGTAAATTCCTAGAAAATGTTTGGAAATGGGTAAATAATTTTTCCAATCTTTAGGCATAAACTGATTCTAACATGCCAGAAGGCATAATTAATAAATTAATGCTATAAAAATTCCTAGTCTTAATCTTCTCTTCTCCAAGAGTTGAATTATGCTTTAAATATTTAATTATATTTCTTTTTCAGCTATATTGAAGTGAAATAACCATCCGCAACAATAAGCAATTTTCTAAAACCGCAACAACGAATAACAAGGACTCAATAGTTTTATATTTATGTATTTCATTTACTTAATAGTAGTCATCTTTACAAATTAAAAAATTAATTTAAAAAATTTTATACGAATTGGATATTTAATATATTCTTTCCGTTAGATGGTTGAGACATAAACATTTTTTATTATTATAATATATAAATTATATATATGTTAAATATTTAATGAAATGGGTATTAAATATTCGATATCGTATAAAAAAAGGAAAATTTTTGACAGCTTTCAAAAGTGAAATTGCACAGTATACATGAGCTCATAGTTTGATAAGTTAGATTTATAAGCCTTTTTTTTTTATAAAAGAAAGACTAAAAGCAAAGGGAGAAACGAAGAGAATGGCACCCTTAGAAAACCCCAAAGGGGTATGATAGTCCATAATTTTTTATGGCATGAATTTTTTGTTTGGTTGAATAACTTTTTTCGTGGTATGGTTTTTTCTATGGTTTTAAGTATGGTTTTGAAAATTAGACCGAACAGGTCGATCGGATTGGATTCAATCTCAATCGATGTCTGGTTTGGTCTGATTTGATCGGATTCTTGATATAGTCAAGAATCGGTCAACGATGGTTGAACCGGCCGGTTTTTAATTCTCTTAAATCATATTTTTTTAAAAATTGTTGGTGGTGGGAATTGAACACAAAACCTCCAATATATGTTTCAATACATGCTCTACCAACTGAACTACCACACACAAGTGGTAACATTTTCTCCTTATATACTTTTATATTACATATTATTAATTTTTAAATTGTTTTAATAATATTTTATTATAAAAAATCATAATAAATATTTTTTATTTCATATACTACACATTTTATTAAATTTAAAATATTTCTTTCAATAAGAGCTTTGAATGTTTTTCATAACGAAATAACATATAAATTTTTTAAATAACGTTACTCAAAGTTTTGTGATTAAATTTATATTAAATGGATATATAATTTTTTTATTTTATATATTGTGTATAAATTTTAATTCTTTTAATGGGTAATTTTTATATATCATAAATCAAATTTATTAACTTTTTTTATCCAATCTATATAATATAGAATTCGGTTTGAATTCTTTCATTAGATTATATTAGTTATTATCTTGTGTTTTATTTTTATTTAAAATATAACTTTAAATTATAGAATATTTTATTTAATATTATTAATTTTTATATGAGTATAACTTATATTACATGTTTAATATCAATTTATATAAAATATAGTATTTTTACATGTTTTAAGAAAATCCGATTCGACCACCGATTGAATCCGGTTGAACCTTAAATCCATGAACCACTGCCTTTACCAGTTCGGTGGCCGGTCCGATTCTAAAAACCATGGTTTTAAGAATCATAAAATTATAACTTTATATCGGTGATTTTTCATGGTTCTCCTTCAAATTAAACAAAATTTTTAAAAAAGCCATATCATATCATATAATATATCCAAATAAAAATATTAAAAAAATTATATCATATACTACACTGAACTATAACGTATCATATTTTAACGAGCCATGGAGAACCTTCGACCTAACAAAAGCTAAATGTATTGAAATATAGATGTAGAGAGATATATATTATGTACCTGATCAAATGTTAAGAAAGTCTTAAATGTTACCCAAATACTAATATAATGTTAAGGGCATCTTCGACACAGCTGTTTGATATTGCGATTTGCTGTTGCTGTTAGTAATTCGCTATTTTATAGTTTAGTAATATCGAATGATAATTTAGTGTTTGGTAAAATTTTGATACATTGTTGCAGATAGAATATAAAATGACACACATGTACATTCATTAAATTCAATTTAAATTATTTTGTTCTTAAGTAAATTTATTAATTCTGTTATTCATTTCATCTTTTATTCATGACACATGAACCTAATATCAAGAAAATCATTACATTCTTGATTAATCTACATATATCTTCACAAGTTGGCCAAGTTTCCACCGGTTTTTGTGTTGGATCACATTAATATTGACATCTATTGAATGAAAAAAAAAATTTAAGAATGAAAACATAAGTGGGACAATGGTCGGCATGCTCCCTTGATAATATTATTAGGCTTTTTCTCAAAACAAATTAACGTTTGCAAGGACAATAAAGTCATATATATTTTCTAGCAAACTAAATATGAGATCATTAATATGAAAGCAGCAAATCGTAGCTGTTGGAAAAGCTGCAGTTTGAAGAACGAAATGTAGCAGTTTGTTGTTGATAGAAGTCTTACCAAACATAAAAATTACAGCTATTGACTATATATCTATTATTTACCGCAGATATAGTTGTAAACAAACACCCGCTAAATATCTAACATTTGTTGGTATAAATATGTTGTTCACACTAAAATTATAATAATTTTTGTTGCAAGTTTCTACTATCACAATTCTACAACAGCAACAAGTAATATTTTTTTGTCATTTGGTAAAAGTTATGAACTTTTGGTGGTAAAATACGGTTGCTAAATACACTTGTTGAGAGAGGTGAGAAGCCTTAACTATTACTAAGTCTCGAATAAGATTATCTTAATAAAAAATTTTGTAAATATTAAAAAAAATATAATATTCCAAGTTATATGAATAATATATAATGAAATAAGAATACATTTAAGAATTATGAATTGAATATTCTTCAAATTTTCTAATATGATATATATTTATAAAAAAAAAAGTCTTAGAATATGTTTGTTGTAATTAATACCATAGACTCAAATTCTTATTGAAAATATGTCTTTAATGTATTTTAAATATAATCACAAATTTTTTATCTGCCATTAAGGCCCTATTCTTTTCAACTTATATTTAGTTCAGTTTAGTTCAGTATTTATTAGTACTGTATATATATAAATTTATGCTGAAATTAGTTCAGTTCAATTCAGTTCAGTTCAATACTATTTCTTACGAGGTACCCACTACTCGGAGTACCCTCCCCAAAAAAAGGAAAAAGATGTGTCTGTCAGGTTCGGTTCTTCTTTTCTTTCTTTGTTGGGTTGGGCGGGTTCGACCAGAAATGCTATGCTTACACACAAGACTACCCCTCTTCCCGAAAGCTTCGCGGCGACTACTTTACGACGACGGAACCTAATGCTGTACAGTAACAAATTAGGGGAGGGCTAACTCCCGCTAGATCATCAGTTATAATTGGAAGGATGTCCGGGGCTAACTCCCTACAATTGCAACTTGGCTCATTAAGTTTCTTTTTTCTTTTTAATTTATTTTCGCAATCAAATTCGATTAAAAGGTTCCATGTTACACATATTACATCAACCATTTCTCACCCAAAAAAAATGGAAATCAAATTTAATTGATATTCTCACCTTTACAATTAAAAAATTACTATAGTCTTTTTTTTAATAAATATGATATATTTAGTAAAAACTAATCTATAGAGTGCATTTTAACTTATATATAATTAAAAGAACATACATCAAATAAAATCTCAAAATCTCACTATAATAGGAGATAAGAAAAAATTTGTCACATAAGTACGAGGATAAACATAAACAATCAAAACCAGAAATAAACGTTGCAATCTATAATTTCTTAACCACCAACTAAAATTCTTGAGTATCTGCAATCATGAAAATACATGTGTACGCCATAACATCAACCGGATTTGCGTATCTAGAGCGAGCGTGCTTAAGAGAGAATAGATTTTGATACCAAATGTGAAAGATTCACAAGTATCTTTGTTTGAAGGTTGAAGGATTCTAACCCAGTTATAAGAAGATCAAGAATGATATGTGTAGCAGTAAATTCATGTTTGAAGAAAAAGATAACATAGTGAAAGATAAAAAACTAGCCGATGCAGATTATTCAAACAAAAAATAGGTAAAGAAAAGGAATAAAAAAGAAGTAAACTATAACAAAAGTGGGAGAAGAGAAAAGGAAGCCTAATAGGAGAGGTTTTTTTTTTTTAAGGATCGAGAGTTTAGAGTGAAAGAGTAATTATGATACTAATTGAATGTGAATTATTAACTATAAAGTACATAAGAAATATTATGAAGGCATAGTTACCCTTTTGCTCCTAATATTTCCACTAATTATCTTTTTTCTTCCCTGATATTTTGGTTTGGCCCTTTTTACCTTTGTCTTGCTATAATGTGCCACATTTGGTGTCTTGTCTATCTGAATTGAAAGTATTTGACTCAATTTTTCTTTTATTCAGTACGAAATATGTGGTCCAATTTAGACGTTCGACACAATTTAAACACACAAGTATGCCGCTAAGTTCATCTGCTTTCGCTAATCTCCGAGTAATTTAGCCAACTGAGTAATAAGACGTGAAATATGCCAATTAGGCTGCAACGCTAAGGCCAAGAGATAAAACGGCCAAGCCCAAAGGAATAATGTATAACAAAGGACCAAGAGCAAAGATATATTATCTTTTGATCTAGTCATTTATACTCCTACGTAGTAAACTTATACTTATTACATCTTCACCCTTTACAATTTCTAAATTTTCTTTTATTATTTTTTATTTATCTCTCAAACCGTTAATTTTTTTAAAATGTCACTTTAGAGTTTTTTGTACGTCTTTTTTTTTTCTCTTCAAAATTAGATCATGATGATATACTTTTTTCAAACTTTTTTAGGATAATTATTTCGAATAAATTATCTTATACTTATATAGTAGTTATCCTATAGCGCATTTATAGTTATCTTGTAGCTACCTCATATCACATTTTGTAGTTATCTGAGACATAATATAAGCAATCAATAACAAAAAGAAAGTAAAAATATAACAAAATTACATCAATTTGATAACACTATAAGATAACTATAACCTAACTATAACGTGTGATATAGGATAACCACTACATAACTATAAGATAACTAATTTCAAATGCATACTAGAAAAAAGTTCGGAAAAAGTATATCATCATGGATCTAGTTTCGAAGAGAAAAAAACGAACAAAAAACTCTAAAACGATATGTCCAAAAAATTAACGGTTTGTGAAATAAATCCAAAATAAAAATAAAAATAAATTGAAATGAAAAAAGGTGGAATGTAAAACAATAATTTAGCCTTTAAAGTTAGTTTGGCTTAATTTCAGCAATAGTACATCAATTATACTCACAGTCTCACTTTCATACATGAACTATGTTTTGTTTCATTATCATACATGAACTTATATGTAACCTTCTATTGTACCCATTTTACCTATTTCTCTAGGTTTCAACATTGAAATGGCCCCACTTAAAATATATTACCTATAATACCTCAATTTCTCTTTCTAAATATCTCTCTAATGTCCATTAATCGTATTACTTAATTAATTTTTTCTAATTATCTTCTCCTTTCTCTCTCTACTGTCTCTTTCTCCATATCATTTCAATTCTATTTTCATCTATCGTGTTATTTACCACCCATAATTACTTAGTGCTGCCCACATTAATCTCCGTTTTAGCCTTACTAAAAAATCTATAATTTACTTTTGAAACTGCCCCTTCCACCCGTTTTTCTGGTGATTTGATATTCATTTTCTTATTAATTAGATGGAAACAGTGGTTTGATATTCGCTTTATTATTAATTATGGAAACAAGAAGACATAAATTAGTTTCACTTTACTACAAATAAGAAACAATACTCTGATACTTGTGCAGAGGGCGTACATATAGAATTTGGAATTTTTCCGAACATGGAGCTCTGCGAATGGAGTGGGAAAAGGGAAATTTGAAACCCTAGAATCTCGAGTTTGAATGGAGTAGGAAAAGGGAAATTTGAAACTCTAGAACCCCGAGTTTACTCAGATTTTTTATTTTGGTTTTTAATTTTTTTAATAAGGGTAAAACGGAGAATAATGTGGCGCACTAAGCAATCATAGGCGGTAAATAATAATCTAGAAAAAGAAAAATAATTAGGATAGATAAAAAGAGAATTGAAATGATAAGGAGAAGAGAGAGGGAGATAAATGGGAAGATAATTAGGAAAAAATTCATTAGCCAATACTATTAATGAACATTAAAGAGATATTTAGGAAGAGAAATTGGGGTATCATGGGTAATATATTTTAAGTAGGACCCATTTCAGTATTGAAACCTAGAGAAATAGGTAAAATGGGCATAATAGAAGGTGACATACAAGTTCATGTATGATAATGGAACAAAACTTAGTTCATGTATGAAAGTAAAACTACATATATAATTAATGTACTATAGGTGAAATTAAGCCAATTAATTTTGATAGAATATTATTTGATAATTAGTTCTGCAAAAGTTGACATTTAAGTGTATTTCCCTTATGCCTATTACTAATAATGATCTTTTAAAATTGACTCGTCAATTTCAGTTTTGTTGGTATAAATTCATCACCCAATGCCCAAACCGGCTATTTTAAATTGGGAAAAACATTACTGAATATTATAGTCTATTAAATTAAATCAGAACCAATAATAGCTCTAATCAAAGGTGGATAAATCTCCCTACATGTCGAAGAATCAGCTGCTTTAAGTAACAATTATGCAGCATGATTCACAGACCGATCAACATAGACATTCAAAAACTACTCTAAACATATTACCGGCGTTAAAACACCAGACAGAAACAACCAGCACAAACATACTAAACTTGCTTTTACACAAGACAAACAAGCCATATGGCAAGACAACCCAACAATAAAATAAAATAAACGTTGCAATCTATATTTTCTTAATCTCAACTAACGTTTTTGATCCACAACCATAAGAACTTATGCATACGCATAGCATCAACCGTTGCTGCAGATATAGAACGATCTTGTTTAAAGGAGATAAATCTAGATACTTACTGTGAAAGATCATGCAAATATCTTGTCTAAAGGCAGATGAACTTATTAAACTTTTACAAAAATAATTACCTTTTTAACTAAAAAAATGCAATCAATTATTCTGAAATTTTTAATTAATCAATAACCATAACAAGCTCTATACAAACACATACTTTCCTCATCAATTTGCTTATTTCCGGAATTTTGATGTTTTTTCTTCTCAACTCTCTCTTTTCCTCTTGATTTGTGGTTCTTTTTTCTTGAATCTTGATTCCTTATTTCGTTCTTCGTTTTCATTTTCATTATTCGCTCTCGATTTCGTTCTCCGATATGCGTTCTTCGTTCAGGATTTTTAGCCATTCTCTGATGTGTTTTTTTCTCTCTGTTGCGTTTCTAATTTCGAATTGCTTCTTCGAATTTCAATGATGAACGACTATCATCACAGAGAAGATTTGAAGATTTGGTTCTAGGTTAAATCTTCTTATCTTGGTATGGAGATGTCTCTATGCTTTTTCCTTCCAGCTCAAAGCTCCTAATGTGATGGTTACTGGATTTCCTGTGTGTAACATCAATTGTTGTTGTTCCTTATTGTTTAAAAGCTAACAACTTGCTTTTTATTGTTTCAAAACTGTTTTGGATGTACTAGTATACATGTTATACATCTAGTATAAACCTATTATATGTCTGTTATAAATCTAATAAATGTCTATTATAAGTGTTTGATACATGTATAACAGATTTATGTCAGTTTTGTATTATATCAATTTAATAGTGAAGTGTTTGGCATAATATCTAATATTTGTTATATACCTAGTATGAACCTACTGTATGTCTGTTATATATTTGTTATAGATCTAATAAAAGTCTATATAAGTGTTCCATGCATATACAACTTACTTATATCAGTTTGTATTAGATTGGATAAATAGTCAAGTGTTTTGCATAATATGTAAGTTATTTATCTGTTATATATATCTAATATAAAACATATGATATGTTTGTTATATATATGTTACAAATCTAATAAATGTCTAATATAAATGCTTTCCTCCTCCTTCTTCGGTGCAAGTGTAGAATTTCTGATTCTTTGCTTCTTCTTTAATGCCACTACCATAGCTTTAATGGAAAGTATGCAAGAATTATGGAATAAATGAAGTCAAAAAACAGAATGAAGATAGTTTCTAGGTTTTTGGATGTTTATGATATACAGATGGTCGAACCGGAAGAACTCAATTGAATGAATGAATAAGAGATGAAGAAAACAGTTGCAATAATATATAAAAATGAGTTTGAATGAAGAAAAAAATAGAAAAGTAAAAGAAGAAACCGTCGAGCGGGAGATTGATAAGCGATTGATTGTGAGAGATGATGTGGAACGTTGGAAAGAAACTGACATTTAGCTAGAACTTATATTATTTGAGTAATGTGGATAAATGAGCCCATATTGGATGATTTCCCTTTTAAATTGTAGAAATTCTGGCCCAAGCACTTCCAGTGGGCTGTAAAAATTTTAACTAACATTGGTACAAGAAAAGGGATTAATTAAAACAACTAATGACATTAAGAATTCAGACATTTAAGATTTTCATTCACAATTACAGTTTATAGTAAAACTCAAACTTAATCATTTAGAACAACTCTCTTTCACAATCATCCACGAAACAAAAAAACAAATTACAAATTACAAATTGAAAATAAAACACACATCACAGAAATAATGATACTACAACATATTTTGTATCAGGTGTGTGGAGGTCCTGGAGGAGGCCCATAAATAAACCCAGTATTTGGATTAGTATTTGCCTTAGGATCCGTATCATAGTCCATAACTTCCATTATCTCCCTAGATTTTCCTTCATTATCCTGCTAAACAACCACAAATTCAAACTATTCAATAACTTTAATTCCTCTAATAGTTCCAATAATTAAAAAACATACTGAAATTCCAAAACCTGTGCTTCAACTTCAACCCAGGGTTGATCGCCAACCTCAACTCTTTCCATCATCAATCTTCTTCCAAATCCTTAATTTTCACAACAACAACAAAAGAGGAAACATCAAATTTTAAAGAGAACTAAAATATTCAAAATATCATATAAAACAGAAAAGAAAAAGGCAAAAACTTTGAGAAATACCTTGAGAGAAGGAGAGGGAAAATAGAGCGAGAAGGAGAAGAAGGCAAAGAAAATAAGAGCGACCCATTATTTGTTGCAGAAATAAGGCAAATGGGTAAGTCTCAGATTTTATTAGCAGGCTTTGGGTTTCTTGGAAACTGCCTCTGTTACAGATCCAATGGAAATTTGTGATTTTTTTAATACGCTCTCTGCACACCGCCTGCGCTTTATTCGTGTGTTCGTCTTTAAACTATTTAGGAGACTTAAATATGGCATTTTTGACACCAAATTTCTGTAAGTTATAAAAATATATATTATATTAAGCATTAAGTTTTTCACTATCCATTGAATTTTAATAATCGATTGATACGTGAATTTTGTAAATTACTAAAATTTAATTGTACTGTTAATTCCATAAATCATTACAATTAAATCTCAACCATTAAAGCTCAATGAATGGTTGAAATTGAGCTGAAATATACAACTTTACCGTTCATTAACTTTAGAGAATCTAAATCACCTTTCTTAAGACTTAGTTCTAATCTTGAAAGAGTACTAAATACTTCATAAAACTAGTTTTAACATGATTATTGCAACGATGAAGTTACCCTATTAGCTAGTTTGTTAAAAAAAACATGAGAGCGTGTATTTTTTAAAAAAAAGTCAGAAGCTAGTTTAAAAGCCGCATAAAGCAATAACAAACGCGAATGTAATGTCTATAACTCATTGAATGTAACCTCTATAACTAATTTGTTAATCGTGTGGAAGGAATTTTAGGTTCGACCTTCATTATGTACATAAGGATAAGTTTTAACCATGATCTTAACTAACTTGAATGAAATTTTTATAATATAAGATATTCTATAGCTTCATAGCAAATTATATGTGCTTCTGTGAAAATTTGGGCTCCACATTATGAACATAATAACTAATCTATTTCAATTTGTATGTTAATTTCCGTTCATCATTTCTCAAATTAGGCTATCAACTCTTCTGATTTTCTATTCAAGGCATACAATGGTAGTGCCAGTACTATTTCACCGCAAACTAAAAATCAGCTTCAACATTTTTTCACCATATGTTTAGCAACTATCAAGGCATATTCATAATTTTAAATGGTATTTACTGGTGGTTGGGGAACCAGTGTCAATGGAGGCCCACTCAACATTGCTCCTCGAGGCACAAGAGCTCTCTTTCATCATTTTTTATTCAATGTCTTTTGTCAATGCAATGTTTGAAAAATAAAAATAATTTACTACCGAAAATTAGTTGGATGAGCATCAAATTTTATCAAACTAAATATTGTTTTAGTTTTTTTATATAGTTGTTTGAAGTTGGTTTTATAATCTTATATCTATATTAATAGAAAAATCATCTTTATTCCTTTCTTTTTTCATATTTGTTTTCTCTCCTTTTTTGGGTGGTTACGGGCAGGATTTTGTCCATTTAATTAAAGCTGATATAAAGCACCTAATTTTGTGATTACTTTATTCTTTTTAATGGAAAGTCACCTTTTGAATATCAAATGATTAAATTATACAATTAATGATAAAATTCGACTCCATACAGCCTTTAGTGTAAATGGTTTTTTATTTGGTAATTGGCAGATCGAGACATAACTTACTGTAATGCACGAGCTTTTTTGATAATTCAATTTAAAAATGTCATTAATTTAATTTCTCTTTTGTGGATGATAGGGCAATTCCACGTATTTCTCTTATATTCCATTAACGTTTTTATTATATAGATGACTTATTTAAAAATACAGAAATTATAGATGGATTCAATTTTTCAATCTTCATTAATTATAATCAGGGGCAGTATTAAAATAGGGCAAGGTATGGCAATTGCCCTATCCCGACCGCCGTAAACCGGCATACTAGGTCTATACTATGAATAATTAGTATAATAATTATTTGTTGTAAGTTAGTCCCGTTGGTTGAGTAGCGTGTCCCACCACCTTGCTTGCGCGTGTTTGAACATTGGTGGAAGCAGTTTTTTCAAACAAACATTGTATTTTTACTACTAAAAAAACATCACTATCATCGTCTTCCACACATAAAATTATCATAAATTAAGGTTTGAAAAATAAAATAAAATAAAATTTAATTTAAATTTAATTAAGATTGAAATTATATATCTCTCTCCGTGTATTTATTATTTTTATATATAAATAGGATTCTGAAGGTCTTAATTTGAACGATGCATTTTAAAGTCGTGAGGTTGGTCCTGAAGGCGTTAAAGTGGACAGTATCATTCGAGCTGTTTATAGGGTGTGTTAGGATTGAAATCCCTCATCGCTCTCCGTGTATCCACTGAGCTTGTATATAAACAGGGACCTGAAGGCCTTAACTCGAATGACTCGTTTTAAAGCCGTGAGGTTGGCCCTGAAGGCACCAAAGCGGACAGTATCGTTCGTGCTGTTTACCACACGTTATCAGCATGATCGCGATGAGGGGGTGTCTTAGGATTGAAATTCCACATCGCTCTCCGTATATCTACTGAGCTTGTATATAAACAGGGCCCTAAAAGCCTTAACTCGGACGACGAGTTTTAAAGCCGTGAGGTTGGCCCTGAAGGAGCCAAAGCGGATAGCATCGTTCAAGCTGTTTATAACAAATTTGAGTTTATATTTATATTTATTATTCATTGAACAATTTATTTAAATCGACATATTTTTTGAGATAAATTTTTTGCTACGCCAATCAAACTGCCCTGCCTCAATTCTTGTCTTGATACCGCCCCAATCATAACTCATAAGTGATGAATTTCATAGTAGAATCTGGTGTAATCAATTTAAATAGAGAAAAAGGATACAACATTTATTAATTGAAAATTAAATAAACAGAATTTTAAGTGTTGGATATTGTATACATTAAATTTTTATATGGAGTAATATAATTGGTGTAGATATTTTAGTTTTATAATACTCTATCATCTTAAAATATATTAGAAAAGTTGGAAATCATCAAATTAGAAATATCAAATGTGAGCCGTAATTTGTGCAATATAGTTTTATGGCCTAATGCATATCTGGCTACCTAAATTTATTTTAAAAATTTTACTGTTCTCCTGAATTTTAAAATGACTTCTTAGCTCCCTCAACTTTCAAAAAATGTCCCCGCTTGGCTCCCTAAATGTCATGTGTCAGATTCTGATTGAAGAGAAAAAAATCAGAAAAATGACATCTTTGAAAAGTCAAACCTATCAGAAGCTGACACGTGGCATTTAGAGAGCAAAGTGGTGCATTTTTTGAAAGTTGAGGGAGCTATAAGGTCACTTTAAAAGTCCAAAAACAGTAATTTTTTGAGATAAGTTCAGATTGTTGAAGATGCATTAAGCCTAGTTTTATTGAAAAAGTATTCATTCGAAAGTATACCATATCGAGAAATTATATATGGTACTGGGTATTTTATACCATTTTTCAATCTAATAATTGAGTAGTTATGAGATTGTATTTATATATTCCCTCATAAATACCCAATGATTGAATTAGAGAAAAATATTAAATATCCGATACTATATATAAAAACCCTACCACCATTTAAATATAAAATTTAAAAGTACACGTCTCAAATAGGAAAAATAAAGCTTACTATATGCTCGATCTGTAATATACAAAATAAGATGTGGTTCTTTTATAGCAATTTTAATGTCCAATCATTCCTTATTCTAGGATTTTTTTTGAAATAGGGAATAAATATAAAGTCTCTATATGGTATATTTTTAAAATAAAATTCTATATATAATTGTATACAGAGAACCTTATTTTAGAAAATAAATATTAAATTATTATTTATTTTTATTTTTTATTTTTTAATTATTTTATTAATTGATTAAGATAAAAATAATATAGAAGAATTAATATAATAATAATAATATAATATTATTATTATTTTCAATAAATATAATATAGAAAATAAAAAATAAAGAAAATAATTTAAAAAAATATTATAAATTTTATAAAATAGAGTTTATAAAATAAAAAAAATATAATTGGAACTAAAATAAAGTATTCTCCATAAAATCTTATAAAGATTGATATGTCAATATGTAAAGCGATCCTTTTACTCTATATCTAAGCAACTGTGATAATTTGTTTTCACATGTCAACTTCCTTTTCTCTCAACATTGGACAATTTAATGCAAAAACGACAAATCTAGTTATTGCTTGTTCTAAAATTAAGGGAAATGCGCCCTAAGTTGACTTAAAATTTTTACTAAAATTATTCAAAATTTTTAATTCTATTTTTGTGAGGAAATGCATATAGTTTTGTTTTTTTAATGTACACCTTAATATACTTATTCGTGATATCTAAGAGCATCTTTAGTAGATAGTGAATTTTAAGAGCATTTTTAATAGATTGTGGGTTTTAAGTTGATGTGGTATATAGAATAGAATTTTAAATTTATGAGATGTCAAAATAAAAAAGAAATTTTAAAATCTAACTATAATAGCTTGTCTATTTAATTAATAATTACATTTATTTCAAAATAAAATAATAGCAAAAAAATTAAACAACTTATTAGATAACTTCTAACTATTAAAATATTATTATTCTATTTTTTATTTGATTGTCTATTTATGGAAGATCAAATAGACAATGTTTAAAATTTAAATGACACCTTATATTAGAAAGAGTAATTAGAAGATCTATTGAAGAGTATTTTTTAAATTCAATGTCAATTTTTGCTTATATGTCAAGAAGAACAATAGAATAGAACATCTATTGGAGATGCTCTAATATGGCATATAAAATAGACAATCACATTGATGATATGTCAATAATTTTGAAAATAGATAACATACTTCAAGTGAATAGCTACAATAAATTATTTATTTCATAGTGGATTGTGATATAAAAGAATTAATTATTTATTAATTTTTTTCCTTCATAACTAACTAACATTTAAATTTTAAATTAACCATTTTAATATTAATTAAATTGATGACATGACTTTCTATTTAATTGTCTATATATAGAAGATCAAATAGATAATATTTAACATTTAATATGTCATATCATATAAAAAAAATAAACTAGTATAAAATTATTTTTTCACTTAATTATTTATTTTTATTTATATGATAAGACTACTATAAAAATAAATAAATTAGTCGAGATGCTCGAGTACGTTGGTACAATCTAATAATTCCGACTGCCTTTTCTTTTGGTAATTCATTGATTATCACTGGCAGAAATAATTTTAAACACATTAATGTGTTTCTTTTTTTTTTTTTGATCAATAAATGCGTTTCCACTATCCCTTTAAATTTTTAGATCTTATACTTATATGATATGATATAAGTGATTTAAATTCAGAGATTGAAAGTTTGAATAAAAAGACTATATTTGTTGTGATGAAGGGCATGATAATATGTTCCTTAAATACTGGTGGAAATTTAGATTGGTAGATCAAAAGAATATTTTTATAATTTTAAATATGAATTTTAGAATTATTGGATATAAAATTAACTTGACTTGTTACTTTAAAGCGATTGTAAAACATAAAGTCCAATTGTCAAAATAAACTCATTTACTTACGACACTCACTTTTTATTTAGCATACATTTATGTTAATTTACATTTTTGGGATTTTTTTTCTAATATAATTAGGTTTATTATTAGTTTGCTAATAATTTTTCACTAAATAAGTTTAATGCAGGAAGTTTTTCTTATTTAAGTATCATAATTTTCATATAACATTTTCTTATCTTTAAGTATCTTTTATTTCATTATAACTCCTTGTATTAACTGTCATGTAAATGTAACTTTTCTTTTTTCTTATTTAAAGGAAGAAATAAAAGAGAATATCGGATTATATTGTTGAATGAAAATATAGAGAATTTACATTTGCAATTGGGTTTTGCTAGTTTCCACAAACCTTTGAGTTTTATTAGTTTCCAAAAACTAAAGGATTTTGTTTATTTCTAAAAATAATTAAGGGTTTCGTGTGTGATCCAAAAATATTCAACCATTTCAAATCATTCCATTTTCCATTCTTATTCTCTTTCTTCGCTTCCGCCCGCCATCATGTTGGACTAAATTTTAACACATAGTATGATCTTATACATATAAATGGCGAGTGTCGAATTCGTCAAGTTAAATAAACCTGCTTAAAATTTGAGATAGTAGAATCAAGGTCGGTCCCATAAGAAGTGATAAAACTTTATAAAATTTATTTTGTGGAATGAAAAGCTGGAAAATAAATAAAAAGCGTAAACCAGTTATAGTTACCGAAGACGTTTCTAAATAACCAATTCTCCCTTAATTTTAAATTAATCATGAGAGGCTCTATGATTGGCTCTAATTGAGCCATAGTATTTTATAAACGTTCCTCGGCGTAACTTGGTAGTTGCTTTAAGAAATAGGAGAACCAGATTCAAACCAATTTATCAAGACGCTTGACTCGTTTAAGTAAGATTGTTTATTTCTTAAGGCTGAGATACCTTTATTTGGCTCTTTACAAATCGATAGGACAATTACGGATCAAATCAATTTATATGCCGACATTGAATTCATCCAATTGAAACAAAGCGCGTTTTTTTAAATAACTAAAAAAACCAAAATAACCTTTAAAAACCGAGATAAATAAATAGCAAATCGATAAAGAGAGATAAGAGAAACTAGAATTGAGAGAAACTGAATTGAATTATAACTTTAACTGAATTAAAGAACTAGCAAGACATAATAAAAACTGAAGCTGAAATTAATAACAATACAAACAGTGTGTGAACTAAGTCTTAGTCTACGAAAACAAAAGATGAAGTGCCTCTTAAATAGGCTCCAAAATATAAAACTAAGTAGTGAATAATATAATATCCCACTAATCTGTTGATGTTGCACGTTTAAGCACCTCATGAATTGTTCCTTCCACTAATCAACTTCCTGCCACTAATTAACTGCTTGCCATTTAAATTTCCACGTCACTGGGAGTGAGATTGTGCAAGTGGGAATTCACAGAAAATGGATTGGTCTTTAGGCTCCCTTCATTTCTCCACTTCAACTGCTCATCTTCTTTTAATTAAGTTTTGCCCATCAAATATTCCAGCAGGACAGCTCCTCTAATCACGTCAAACTCTGACACTCCAACACCAACACCAACACCAACACTATTCTATATCTGCTCTTCCTTTACCATTTTGACCTTCTCCTTACAAAACAAAAATAAATCCATAAATTAATTCATATACGAATCAATTAAGTATAAAATAAAGTCAAAATAACTAATAAAATACATTTTAACTCTATATACATACGGTAATGCTATATTGACAACTTTTGACACCTTTAATCTCTAACCTCCATCTTATTATCATCTAAAGGTGGGGTTTTACTTTAATAAAAATAAAAAAATACTGTTTTCCCTTCCTTTTCCAACTCTAAAACTCGCAAGACATTTTTATCTTCTTTCCTAATCAATTATCTTCTTCCTCTCTTCCTATTTTCTAGCTACCCTTACCAATTTAAAATCCCTATTTTCTAGCTGCATGATAATACTAAAACCCTAGGGTGGGCAAAATGAATCCTTTGATAACGGTGTACAATATTGGTGCATGCCCCTAAAAGATACTGTGCACGCATGAACATAGGGACATGTGTGCACAGTATCTTTTAGGGACATGCACCTATATACCTAGAAAATAGAGATTTTAAATTGGTAAAGGTAGCCAGGAAATAGGGAGAGAGGAAAAGATAATTGATTAGGAAAGAAGATAAAAATGCCTTACGAGTTTTAGAGTTGAAAAAGAAAGGGAAAATAATATTTTTTTATTTTTATTAAAGTGATACCCACCGCTAGATGATAATAAGATGAAGAGTAAAAATTAAATGTGTCAAAAGTTATCAATATATAAGTTATCAAAATATATATATATATATATATATATATTGACAACTTATATATATATATACATTGGTTTGTTCAAAGAAAATTCACTTTCAAAAGATATTTAAAAATGGTGTACAAGCTACTAATGAGTTTTAATGTGTCAATATAGTGAAGCCCATTAATTAATTAGTGGCAATATTACATTCCTTTTATTATATGATCAATTTCAAACAGAGTTTTAAAAATAGCATGCGGTAAATGTTTTAGTTTAGAGGTCTCAGGTTTCGAACTATAAATTTGTGCAGATTTTATCAAAAAAAATTATTAGGGTGATTGTATTATTACTATAACTATAGTTGTGTTATAAATATATTTATAGTTATAGTGCCAGTTTGGCTGCGCTTTTTTCAGCTTTTTTAATTTCTCTAAAGCTCTATTTTCAAGCTTATCTAAATTTGATTTTGAAAAAAATATAAATCAGATAGTTTCCTAATTAATTGGTATGATAGATCAAAATATATTTTTCAAAGAAAAAATATGTAGTTTTATTTAAAATTTATGAGAACGACTTATTAAAATAACAGTTTAAAAAATAAGACCAAACATACCTGTAGTTATAGATATAATTATATATAGAGTCAGGCTATGTTAGTGAATAATAATAGTGATTAGGCAAAGGTTTCTCTATTTTCTTGTGTAATTTTTTTTTTATAAAAGTTGATTCACTTTCGAGTTGCCTAAATTTCTCAGCTCTTAAATCTGTTCCATCCAATAGTATGTCCATTTTCTTCACTAAGTTTCAAATATCTCTGAAAACTATCTAGCTAGCCTCTTCTCCACCTCCTTCGCTTTTGTAAACATTTTGTGATTTTGTTTCAATGCCTCAAACAGCTCTTTAAATCTCTCCTCCCTATAGCAACTCATTTAGATTATTGCCCACTGTTGAATATTCACTCGGAAAAGTAAAACAAAAACACCTTAAAAAAATAAGAAAAATCAGAACCAATTGGGAATATTTTTTGCTAACTATTTTCCTTCCAATGATTTTGCTGCTTTCAAGCTGCTATAAATTATAATGTATTAATGATCTGTTAAGTCATGTGGAAGCTCGAGGACACCATATACGTTCGTAATAGATGTTAGATTTGAGAGATTAATAATAGAGTAATTCATTTTAAGAGATAAAATATAACAAGATGTTAGTAACTTGAATTACGAAAATATGATAGTAAAATATTTAACAGAATGATAAATACCGAAATAACCTTTTAACCGTGAAAGGATTCTGTTGAGGCCCGAATCGGTTTCCTTAAGACAGAATTTGCCCCGTATGAACTACTGTCTCCCAGGATACAACAACAGACGTTGGATGAACTCCAACGAGCGTAGAATATCACCGAGATGAAAAACTAAGGAACTAAGAATGAACTTAAGACAAAGGCAATATTATGAACGTGTAAGAGCTAGCAAAGGAAAGCTCCAATTCTCGATTTCCTTGTGTATTTCCTCTACTGAAATCGAACCGTATATATAGCCAAGGAAAGGAATAGAAAATAGTAATAATTAATTAGTATCAAGTTGCTCTACGATTAGATATAGGAATTATAATTGCTATTATATAATTAAGGAAGAGATAAAAATAGGATAGGAAATAACAATAATGTGTTGATACTCAATAATGAAAGTAAGATATATATTATTAAAATCAAAACTTCTCCATTAAATCTTTACTATTATTATTATTATTATTATTATTATTATTATTATTATTATTATTATTATTATTATTATTACTACTTTCTGTTATTTTTCATCAATAGACTTATAGTTATATGAATGTAAAAATTATAGTTATACACGGAACCGAAGCCAATCTTGCTTAGAAAAAATATAAAAGATGATGCACACTGAGATTTTTGACAAAAAAAAAAAAAAAAAAAGCAGAGAAACAGACTTGAAGCTCCTTGCAGATTTACCCTCTTGGTCAATGGTCATGCAATTGAATCGAAATTTGCTTGAGACATATCGGTATCAAATAGGGCCACTTCAATTCTACTGCAGGACGAGCAGGTAATCTAGGAAGCAACTGATTATATAGTTGTGTTCGCCTACCTTGATAAGCCTATTTATGAAAGCTTAAAATACGTTTCTTTGCTGCCCTTGTACATGATCTGAGTTCTCGTTTGGTTCATGGAACGGAATAAAAAGTGAAAATACAATATTTATTCCATGGAACGAAATAGAGGATGTGAATCCAATAGCTCTATTTTTTTCAACTACAGTATATTCCAATGTTTGGTTCAATAACGTAATGAATCAAATTTTATTGATTTTTACCTCACTATATTATGCACATTGCAAGGTGCACTGAAAACACAAGCAAACAAGAAGAAAGAAAACATTGAAAATCATCGACCACAAAAAAGAAAAATTGGAAGAACGAAATAATTCAAATGTTAGAATGGAAAATATAAGATTAAAAAAATTAAATTAAATAAATGCCAACATATGGTTATTCTTAAGTTTCCACGGGGAATTCTTTAGTTTGAGCGATAGGTATTTGGGAAATCGTTAGATTCGGCTCCTTTGGGTAAAATAATTTCAGTTTAAATTTAACTCAATTATCTAAAGGTTCTGACATATTTTTTTAATAACGATCATACGCCCTACATATCTTTTATACGTTGTTCATAACTTTCTTACGCTCCTGCAGAACTCCGATTTGTATTAGGTTTGTAGCAGATTTGTAATAGATATATGACAGCTTTATAACAGACTTGTAACAGGTTTATAACAGATATATAATAGACTTGTAAAAGATTAACGACTGACAAATAATTATAAACACTTCAATAATAATCAAATGTAAATCAAATCTAATGAAAATTTACTATTTTATTCATCAAACACTACTAACAGATATATAACAGCCTTGATACAAATCTGTTAAATCTTCACTAAACACTTGTAATAGACTTGTAGCAGATATATAACACATATGTAATAAATATGTAGTACGTTTGTATTATATGCGTAACAGGTAGAAAAAACATGCAAATTAGTTTGCCAAACACTGTTTACATTGAATCCAATGATCATTAGTTCATGATTCGTTTACATGAAGCAAAACAAAAGTGGTGTTCATCTTTGAATTTCAAAATTCAATTCGTAATCTGGATCGCAGCAGAGAAAAGCAATTGCGAATGAAGAACAGATTTGAATCAGAAATCAAATCTAAAATTGAAGAAGAAGAACACAGATCTAAAATTAAAAAGGAAAATAAAATTAGAACTGCAACTTTGAAATCTGAAACAAAGAATAGAATCTAATCAGAAATCGTTGATTTGAAATAGAAAAGAAACTTAGGCATTGCTCGAGCATCATTTTTCAATCATAGTACAACACAAAGAAACTTTTTTTTTTTGTTGAAATGCACAAGTAGCCATTGAAATACATTGAGAAAGGAAAAACATCCATAGAGAAGTTCAATGAATCACTCTTAAAATCTAAAGTACGAGAATTCATTGAATCACTCTTAAAACTTAATATCTCGTACTGCATCATTGAGAATTATATACGAAATATATAGAATTGTCAAATTCATTAAAGAGGTCTATTGAAAAGTTCGAAGTGTTAATGTTATTGGCTATCCATGCTAAAGAAGTAATGTGAGCCTCATTAATAAGGATGACCATCTATAACAACATATTGTAGGCAATGTGCAAAAACTAGACAAAAAATTTATGCAAGGGAACCACACATGGTTTCAAAGTAGATGTTGATTATGGAGGAGAGGTCCTAATTAATTACACCATATTCAAGATGGAGAAAAAGGTTCATAATTAATTATACTCAAGCTCCTTTTTGGATCAGGATCGGTGCGATTGTTTAAAGTTTATAATATGAAAGGGTTTAAAAATATTATTTTTATTTAAATATTTAATTATTATTATTTAAAAGATAAAACTAGATATAAATTAATGTTAATGAAATTAATAAGGTATTTATTGAAGTTATAAAAAGACAATAATTCAATTCTTAATTTTTTTTTAAAAAAAGTATATTTTTAATTACATTATTTTTTTTATTAAGGCTCATATTACTATTTTTAATATTAATAGCTTATCAATCCAAATGCTATTATTTTTCATTTAAACCAACTAGCTTCAAATTAATTTGGCATGAATTTAAGAAAACCGGAAAACAAAGAAAATAGAAATGGAAGAATATGACATGAAGGAAGCAAACCAAATTGCTTAATGGCATCACGTGCCAATGGACCCACCAATAGCAAACTCTACGGTACACAAACTTTATTTAAAAAGGTCCCTCGGCCAACCTTTGTCAATATAATAATTAAAAAAACAAATATACAAATATAATCTTGTAATGCTTTCTTGCCACTTGGTCTAATCCATTTATTAGGGGGACATAAGAAAAGGTGTTTGATTTTAATAGATGGGACCCATTTCTATCTATTATGCGACTTTTTCTTCTTACTTTCTGGGAAGATTAGGCCATAATATTTGGCTAAGATTGCTTGTCCTCAACTTCAATTGACTGCCTCAGCTTTACATTTTAATTTGTTATAGTATCAAGAATTAGATTATCTTGGAATAAAGGGTCTTTCCAATTGTTGGACTTCTGAGTCGTATTTGTTAAAATTTACTTAAAAGTACCTAATAAATAAGTGATGTGTTTGGTTAAATTATATTGAATTCACACTTTTTTTTTTTTAGAATGTGGTGGCTACCATGCCAGCTCTAGAAACCATCTTGTAATTTTGTAAGTTAAAATATAAGCTATCATAAATAGTTCATTAAACTTTAGATTGATTAAATAGAGATTTTTTAAAGTTGAGTTGATGGTAAAATTGTTAGTAAGGGTTGGGATTTGAATTTGTGTATGAAAATCCACATCATACTAAGGCCAATTTGATATTTTTATTTGACCTGTTTTTAAAGTAAGTTATTTTCACAAACTTTTAATACTACTGTATATTTTAATTTTAAACAACACATTTTAATTTTATTTTAATTAATTAAAAACTATCTAATTTATTATTTTTAAAATTAAATCTATAACTTTCATTAAAGACTTGAAAATGAAGCTTTTTCAAAAAGTAAATTTATCCGAGGAAATCTCAAAGTTAATTTGATGAGCATAAAGAGGAAAGGACACGTGCCCGCCTGGCCTTTTCCCAGAAAGATTACATATTTATCTGCAAAAACAAAGTTATTTGTGGATTTTTGCATTTAATTAAACAAAGAAACGGACAAAGAAAGAATCTTCAAGAGCCTACCCATCTCTGCTCTGAGCCACCAGTTAGTGTTGTACATATTTTTCTGTAATTAGTTATGTCAAATGATCAAAAATCTACAAATGCTTTTTTCAGGCTGCAGTTAATATCTTTGACCCTTTCCTGAAAAGATCAAATATAAATAATGCCAACTGAATTAAGTTTGAATTTCATTTCCCAAATTTATTTTACTACACAACCTCAACATTCCTTTCCTTTTCTCCTAAAGCTCTCAATCTCACCATTTTTTATAATATAAAATATATACACCAAATTTGGCAAACCTTCTAACTCCAACAAAAAAGCACTTGCCCAACAGGCAACTCCTCACAACTTAAATAATTCAGTTCTAAACTAGAACGGTTTTCTAACAAATCCAGTCTAAGAATAATTTGAAGTTTCCTTACCTATCCATCGAATCACGACCGCTCATGGAACTTAACAGACCGAGACAATGCTGCAGGATTTGCTTGTAAAACCGAAGAAGCTTCAGTGTTGTGATTCTTTTTATCGCTTTTTGGTTCAAATGCCTTGAATAAACCTCGTCCACCAATTGAATCGGTTTTGTCGTGCTTAATACCAAGAGTCGTCCATATAGAACTTTTCGCAGCTTCACCCGGGTCATCTATTCTCAATGTTTTCGGAATCCATAGGCATCTTTCGCCGTTCTTTTCTTTCACTGCCTCTTCTCCATTGTTTCCTTGCTTAGCTGTACTTTCTTCCCTTGAATGCTTGCCCAAGGTTGGCGAGTTAGGGCCCGAGCTTGGTGCAGCTTGATTAGGGTTCGGGTGAGGGACCCACGGCATGTTCCACGCACCTGGTAGAGCACAGCCCCAGTAAGCTGAAGCGGGATAGAATGGCATAGGAAATCCTGGAGGGTAAAAAGGCGGTGGGGGTACTGGAGAACTCCATTGAGCCGAGTTCCATGCGTAAGGCCATGGGGTACCGGGAAAATACGGCATTTGAGGTGGAAATCCCAGGCAATTTTGTATCATTTGCTCTTCGGTACTACTTTTGGGAGTCTCCTCCTTTGAATTCGAGGCCATTGCGGAAGACCCATTTGAAACCGGGATTCTCAATGGTTCGGGTTTATGAAACCCATTTCTCGTGCTATTATTCTGCATTGTTTTATCGGCGAGATTCAACACGGAGGCCATTGACTCGTGAAGCGGAGGATCCGAGCCAAAGGAGAGGACCTTTCCGTTGCTCGGATGGTGGACCCCGTTCGGGATCTCGGTTCGGATATGCTGGAGAGCTTCAGAGACAGTTATGTGACGGTAATGAGAAGCTGCTGAGTTCTTGTTTTTACGGCGGCCAGCTCCTACAGGCACGTTTCTCATAGTGCCCCCAGCGGTCCAATACCTTTGGCAATTCTTGCAGAAGTGTCGTGGTTGATTGACATTGTAGTTGTTGTAGTAACAGAACTTTGTGTCCATGCTGTTACAACGAGGACACGGCAGGATCTTGTCGGGTTTTTTCAGGGTCTTCTCTGGCGAGTTACTAGATTCACTGTGTTCTTCTTCTGTTTTTGAAGTTTTTGATGCGTCATCTTTATCGACTGAAACCAATATTGGGTTGTCACTCATCCCTGAGGATGCATTTGGATTCGATGAGTCTTCTGAAATAATAATCGGGGCATTGTTTTCCTGTTTATTGTCGATCAGTTTTTCTCCAGCTGTATCCTGCAATGATCACGATAAATTCGGAAAACAAGTGAGTGCCATCCTTATTTTTAACTAACAAGTTTACTTCTATACTAAACCATGAGAAATCATAAGAGCACGAAACCCCTAAAGCTCTTACTGTAGACATTTAACATCAACAGAATCACCATCCTACAGAATTCCCATATCAATCACTCGGAGTATTCCATTTAGCATTTGTAACTAACAAGATATTTTCATTTTTGTAACTTAGTTAGAGGCACAACAAAAACAGTTGACAATTGCTTTCTATGAGAATCCATATAAAATTCAACCCAATTACGATCTAATTTAACAAGGGGACACAAAGCACCAGAAAAACCCTTCAACACTATCTAAATCTTAATCAATAACTCTAATCAAATGGCAAACAATCTATGTGATTTTGCAGTTTACTAGGAATCCGATTCGTTAAACCCAAACAAAAGACCTGTAATCTCTAAAGGAATCGAGATTCACTCGAATTAAGTACTAAATTGAACGATCGAATTCCTATAATTCAAACCTAAAACTTGAAACCCTAATTAGTCAATTACCTTCTCAATATCTTTGTCATCTCCATCGGCTTTTGTATCGGATTCTTCAACAGAAGTCGTACCGCAACACATAGGGTCCCGATCTTGAGAAGTATCGTCGGCGCCGGCGCCGTCGGAACAAGTGGAAGCAGAGATCTCTGTCAGAGGAATCGTCTTGCCAAATAGCTTGATTGCCGAGTCTTTAGGCTCCGACATTTCTGCTCTCTGCTATTGCTGCTCTGCCCCCTTTTGAGAGGATAAAATACGAATTAAAATTAAAATCCCTAAATAAAAATGAAAACTTTCTAGAGAGAGAGAGAGAGAGAGAGAAAAGTGTGGGAATTTTTACTTGTGGGTAGAGAGAGAAAGGGAGAAAATAGAGATCTGACAGACACAAGTGTTGTTGAGTTTGTGTGTTGCTGCGTTGTATTCTACGTTTTCGAGCAGGTGGGTGCTGCCACGTCAGCATGGAGATCAATTGAGAGCCACAAATTTAGTTTGTGGCCTTAAAGTAAAGATATTAATTCTCCTCTCTCTTTTCTCTCTTTTTGATTCTGTGCTCTTTGCTTTCATATCCTACTCAGCAGTTTCCTTTTCTCTTTTTATTATTTTCTTCTTTTTTTCCAAAGCTTTGAGCTTTTTTTTTTTGAATTATTTTTTTATTATTATTGTGATTGATATAATTTTGTGGATGACAATGTTAGTTGGCCCATCTATCTCCACTTTAGATATCCTGTGGCTGAACACATAAAAAGTATATCTGGAACCCATTTATCCTCGAATTTTTAAAAATTTTAAATAATTTTTTATATTTATAAAAAAATTTTAAATAATTTTTTAAATTTATAATAGGTGAATTTATTTGGTCCCTAAATATAACATGTCAGATTTTAATTGATTTGACTTTTTTTTAATAAAAAGCTGATACGTGATATTGAGGGGACAAATTGATTCACTTTTTACAAATTTAAAGGGTTATTTGAAACTTTTTTACAAATTCAGGAGATTATTTAAAACTTTTAAAAGTTCAGGAGGTAAATAAGTGTTTAGGAATAAGTTCAAGAAATTTTTTAATATATTAGGCCCTATTCTTTACTATAAGGATAATATTATCAATACCAATTTAAGATAGAATTTTTTAAAGATAATCGGATTAAAATTTGTAGTTTCCATTTTGATATATTTTTTATTTAAAATTTGACACGTGATAATAATTTTTATACAGATTTAACATCGAGAAAATGGAAAAAACATCGCATGCTAAATTTAGAATGGGCAAATTTTATATAAGATTAAGTATTTAATACCATACTCATTATATGATTGACACATATAATTTTTATTATTATAATATATAAACTGTATATGTGTCAAGCATTTAAAGAGAGGGATATTAAATACTCGTACCCTTGCAATAAAAACTCATTTTTGAATGAATAACATAAAAATGAATCCTAAAATTAGGACATCAAAATCTATATATATATATTAAGAAAAAAAGTCTTAAATTACCTTTTTACCTTACACCTTTAAAAAAAATAGTAACATTCTATTATTAAATTTATTTTATTTTATTACCATATTATTTTAATTTATATTACTCTTATATTTATAAAAAAATATTATTATTATAAAAATTAATTAAAATCTCTATAATAATAATAATTAAAATTAGTTAATGTTCTACTGATCATATCAATACCACAAATTTATTTAATGATATGCAACTTTTCTTATATTAATATATTTTTATTGAAAATTTTAGATAACGTTATATTTTTGGATCTCTTAATTATTTCTCCCTCAAAAAGGTGCCTTTTTCATTTGTTAAAATATATATGGCGTTATTCAAATTCTACCACATGTTTTTTTTGCGCTTTTAGCATTGTTCTGTTTTATAAATATTTTTTTTTTCCAATACTAATAAATTATTGGTGTACCCTATATTAACTAAACACACAAGACTGTGTTTTATTAAATTATTAAATTAATCGTAAAATCAGAATTGTTTTTGAAGAGTTGGAACGTCCAAAATGTCTAATAATATTATGAAAAATACCTAATATAATTATGTACTCATTATAACTCCGTTGGCAATAGGTAGACATGTTTACAGGTGAGGTATCCGCCTAAACTCAAATAGATCAAATTTAGATATTCAATTTTTATAAAATCTGACTCCAATTTGAACCTTCTAAATTGCAATTTTTTATGAGTTAGACATGATTTACATAAATATTAAAGTTCGCGCCTCGAGTCCGGTCCGATGAATAATAATTTTATTTATTACTCCTTTCATTTTTTTATTGCTACTTTAGAGTCAAATAAATTTTTTTAATAAGTGTCATTTTCAAATTGTAATGTAATTGTTTAATCATCTTTTCTATTTTGACCTTATTTAATGCACATTGTGAATGACAAAAGATAAAAAAGATTAATCATCTTTTCAAATAATTATTAGTGTTAGAAGTATTTTTGTACTTTTATTCTCTTAAATAATATTTTCTTAGTATGTAAAAACTTACTCAAAATGACAGTTAAAAAAACGGAAGAAATAAATATTTATATATTATATATAATAACTGTTTTGAATTTTTATATGTTAATTTATTGAACTTTTACATTATGTCTTACTATTTATTAAATTATTCAAGTAAAAAAATGTAATTATATGTAGATTTAGACAACCTTTTATAAAGACTTGTGAATGACCTTTTAAGTCCGGATCAAGCGCAAAATTTTAAAGTATGAGCCAGACTGGATTTATGTCCATCTTTTTTTTTGAAAAAAGCTTGAAAAAGCTCCGCCTAGGGTTGCAATTGAGTTGAGCGGTTCGAGAGCAGTTCGAGATCAGCTCGGTCAAAGTTTGGTCAAAGTTCGGCTTGATAAGGCTCATCTCGAGTTTGAGATCGGCTCGAGATATTAACAAGTGAAGCCGAGCTTTTTAAGGTTCGGCTTGAAAATTCGCAAGCAGGCTCGTATAATTTTTTAATTACTTTATAATATTACTAATTTCCTATATATTCAAGAAAATACAGTAGGTTAGTTTTAATTTTTAATATTCTAATTAAGAAAAATTTTGTATCGTATTCTTAATTAGTTCTAAATATTCTAAAATAAGTTGTATTCTTATTCTAATTCTATCACTTTTTAAAAAATATTAACCTAATAATATAATATAAAAAAGTATGTGTCTTTGAATTTTAATTTGACAAAAAAGTGTGTATTTAGAAATTTTGGGGCCAGTCATCCTGCCCTTCGAGGTACCCGTAAATTGAGATTGGCGATTAGTCTTGATGTGGACATGGCTTAAATGTGTCGCCCACAGTCGGAATTGAGATCCATCCAGGACCACCTCGTGGTGAAAACTAAAAAAAAATCATAAACAAGAGATTTATTAGATAAATAAGGCTCGTAAGCTCGCGAACTCGAGCCGAGTTTATCCATAAGCTCGAGCCGAGCTAAAATATTCAGGGCGCGACAAGCCGAGCTCAATTATTTTTATTTTTAAATCAAACCGAACTTAAATAAATTCGATCCAAATTCAACTCATTTACATCCCCAACCGCCGAACCCGTCCAACAAACAGTTGTAGCAATAAGTCATATGCCATGAGTTCACTAATGTATTTGTCCAAGGAACAAAATTTAACTATGATTTTAAATGCATTCCTTGATGAGTAAGTCCACTATGCTGTTTCAATGAGTGTTTTTCTTTATATTTAAAAAAAATGAGTGTTTTTCTTTTTTAAATTTTGTTAAACTGTTTTCACTTTCTAGACTTTAAATCTCAAGACGGGGCTTTTGTAGTGACCATCGTTACAACTTAAAAGAGAAACACAAAAAAAAAAACTTTTTTAAACATAATAAATAATTCTAACCTCCTTATATTTAGTATTAATATATTAATATCTCTCTCAATTTTTTTCAATACAATTAAAATCTCCTCATATTTTACTTCATTCAACTAAGTCCCTCTTTTATTAAATTTTTGAACTTTTTCATCCAAATAGCATTTGTCTTGACAAAATTGCCCTTATCTTTCTTTATTTATCTAACTACCATCCAAATACATTCATGAAACTTTTATAAATAACTGAACTAACTTTGGTTTAAAACATACTCTATAAAATTATTTTCACCAGATATAGTGATGTAATAATTAGCATAAATATACTATTGTACAATTATAAAAGAATTCCTAAATATAAAAAATAAAATAAATTGATTATATTTATTCTTTAAAAAAGCTATCCGCATTAACAATTTCAATCAATTAAAACCTAACAATGAAGAATTTAGATAATAATAAAATAAAAATCTTAAATATCTACTAATGAGGCAGTGGCGTAGGGGTGATCATGGTTCTGTCATAGAATTGTGTCATAGCCTTCAGGTCGATAAATCGACCCTGGAGGAGGATGAGGGCCTTATTTGGCTTCAAGAACTTCACCATTTTCAGCACTCACAGGCTGCAACAATGAGATATACTGAGTTTATAAGGTTTTTTCAACCGTCCGAATTATGCTTATAAGTTTGTAATGTGTATCACTAACATGAAAATTAGTTATAATCACCCAATGTTAAAAAAAATCAAGCTTTATATCATGTTCTTCGATTGTTGCAGCTTATTTAATTATATAAATACAGATTGCAATATAAAAGAGTAAAAACAAAAGGAAAAGCTAGACGAGGAATAGTTGGGGAAAAAAAGAAAATTTAATTTTCATAAATTAATAAAAAATAAAATAAAATAAAAAATAAGTAAAAAATTATAAGTTTTAGATAGATTGATAAAAGATAAAAGATAAAAGTAATTTTATCAAGATAAATGTTATTTAAATAAAAAATTAAAAAAATTTAATAAATTAGATAAAAGTAAAACCTAAATAAATTAAAGGGGAAATTAATATATTAATATAAAAAATAGAAGATTATAATTATTTAACTATAAAATAAAACACTTTTCCTTTTAATTTAAGTTCTCCTAAATACTGCGCCCTGCCGAACACACATTTTTCTCTCCTAATTTGTATTTTTTTATTATAATTTGTATTATATTCATGAATAGTTAATTTTGTTGACATGCAATGTTGCTTGCAAGCTGGTCTCCTTAGCAAGTGTACTAAGATCAGTTTGTAGTATAGATAAGATTAAGTGTCATATTTTATGGGGAGTAAGTATAAATAGTTTGAAGGTCTCTCTAGTAGACTGGCTCAGCAGTTCTTTATATTTTTGGTTGGATAAAAATGACATAAAAGATAAAAATACATAAAGTAAAGATAAAAGCATAAGTTCTCTTCCCGTAAACAGTATCAGGTCTCCTCCTAGCAATGCATATAAAAACTCAATGAAGCATGTAGACCCAAAGTAACTTAACCACGGTAATTCAAGCATTCCTGTCGGCAGACGACCTTTCCCCCGACCCTTAAGGGCGCGGAAAAAAATAAGCGTTGTGAAGCGTGCCGGAGGATTGATCCCCATTTTAGCGTAATGAAAAGTAGACTAATAAAATCGATGTTAAAGTTGATGTTTTAGTCCAATTTAAGCGTTAAGAGATACGAGACACGAAATCTCGTATTTTAAGACAGAGTCGCCACCCGATTTAGCTCTACCGGGAATTTAGGTACTATATTCCCACTAGGTGGTTAGACCGTACCTTAAAACAGAGATTCCGAGTTCGGATGATGTTGCCTATTTTTCATTTATTAAATCAAACCCTTTACATTTTAATAAGCGCGACTTTAGTTCTTATGCGATTTAAATCCTCCTAATTAGAATTTTTGGTTAAAATATTCATACATCACACAGCGCAACATGCAATAAAGCACTAAATAAAGCAAATAAATAATTATTACAGAACTTTATAAATACCTATACATTTTTATAATGCGGGAAAAATAAAAGCGGATAAATAAAGTGAATAAAGAAAAACCGAGATCGGGTCTCACTTGGGGTTACCAACCCCGAAGCAGCTCCAAGAAATAATGAATCACACACGAACAAAAAGCAAATAACGCACAAATAATAATATGGCAGAAAATAAATCAAACAAAGAAGAAAACACATTTTTAGAACTTTTCGGGACTAAAAACATAATTTACGGGTATTTATTAATTATCTAAACATTCTAAAAATTAAATAAACAAGCTAAATAACCTAAAAATAATAAAGAAAATTACATAATAATTTTTCGGATTTTATGTTATGGTAGAAATATTTATTAAAGATTTATTTAATTAAAAACCTATTTTTAAGCCATTAAAATGAATAATTAACCAATTAATAAATTAATAAATTATAAAAATAGATTAAAAATTAAATTATTAAATTCCAGATTATATGTGAATTTTTGGAAAATTTTGGGTGAAAATCGGGGTAAAAAAATGCAAGAAAACGATATAAAATGGCAAAAACACAAAATATGGACCTTTTGACATTTTCGCCAGTCCAGATGCTAGAGTGGGCATCTGAGATGCTACTTTGGCAGCCCCATATGCTGCCGTTGCAGCAACTGGTGGTACGCCGTAGCATCTGGATGTCCACTGGAGCATTTGGACCGGAAAGGTGCCGAAATCGGTACTTTTACATCCAAAAATTCAAGGTTACCAAAATTTTAACCCGATTCCCACAATATTTGAGTATATCTGGAGTTAAAATAAAGAAATAACTTTGATTTCTCGACTTTGAGATAAAAGACGGACCCAAAAACACCGGTAAAGATGTTTGTAGAAATACGAAAGAAAAGGAAGGAACAACGACCAAATGCAGCCAAATAATATAATTAATTAAAATAGATTGGAACTTAGTTTTGTTACCTAGAGGCCGTGAATCCATGTTTTGAGACTCGAACCGGTCGTTTGGCAAACTTTGTGACGAAATTCGATGAAATAATGATAAAAAAGGCGAACAGATCTTAGCGACGAAATTTTGTGAGAAAAAGTCTCTAAATCCTATTTAAGCCCATTTTAACCTATGATTTATAATTGTTTTCAATGATTAAGCTAAAAGATTAAGCTAAATAACCCTTTGAAATCTAAATTGATCAGATTTCTTAAGTTTTATATAGTTTTCTCTCTCTAAAGCCTAAGGAATTCTAGAATGAAATTAATTTCTTAATTTGGCCAAAAGTCTTGAAATAAATGATTAAATGGGTTTACATAGAATTTACTGACTCCAAATAACTCAATTAGTCCCTAGAAATTAAATTTCATGGAAAAAATCGAAATTACCTCAGTTTTAGAGAGAGAAAGACGAACTGGCGACGGACTAAAGGAGCCCATGCAACGTCTCGGACCCCGGGAGCCGCTCCTTCGCCAGCGAGATGCTCCGGTGGGTGGCGAGACACCGTGGGGAGCGGCGAGACACGCCCCCGTGCTCGTGGCCACGGTGTGGCCACGTCGCCGAGATGCCCCGGCGCACATTGGGACGTGCCCCTGTGCGCGTGCGGTGCAGCGTCTCGCCGCGCTCCGGGGTGACTCACCGCACTCCTGCGGGGTGAGACACGGCGATGCAGCATCTTAGTCCGAGACGCTGCACAGGCTCCCGGGTCCGTCGCCAGTTCATCTTTCTCTCTCTAAAATTGGGTAATTTTTAATTTTTCCATGAAATTTAACATTTCTAGGGACTAATTGAGTTATTTGGAATGAGTAAAGTCTATATAACCCGTTTAATCATTTATTTCAGGACTTTTGGCCAAATTAAAAACTTAATTTCATTCTAGAATTCAGCAGGCTTTAGAGAGAGAAAGCTATATACAACTTAAGAAATCTGATTAATCTGGATTTCAAAGAGTTATTTAGCTTAATCTTGTAGCTTAATCATTAAAAATAATTAGAAATAATAGGTTTAAACGAGCTTAAATAGGATTTAGAGACATTTTCTCACAAAATCACTAAATTCCGTCGCCTTTTTCGTTGCTGTTTCGTCGGATTTCGTCACAGTTTGCCAAACGACCGGTTTGAGTCTCAAAACGTGGATTCACGACCTCTAGGTAACAAAACTGAGTACCAATCTATTTTAATTAATTTATTATATTATTCGGCTGCATTTGGTCATTGTTCCTTCCTTTTCTTTCGGTATTTCTACAAACATCTTTACTGGTGTTTTTGGGTCTGTCTTTTATCTCAAAGTCGAGAAATCAAAGTAATTTCATCATTTTAAGTCCACAACTACTGAAATAATGTGGGAATCGGCTTATAATTTCGGTAACCTTGAATTTTCGGGTGTAAAAGTACCAATTTCGGCCCGTCCGGCACTCTTTCAGTCCAAATGCTCTGGTGGACATCCAGATGCTATAGCGTACCGCTAGTTGCTGCAATGGCAGCGTCTGGGGCTGCCACAGTAGCATCTCAGATGCGCACTCTAGCATCTGGACTGATGAAAATGCCAAAAGGTCCATGTTTTGTGTTTTTGCCCTTTTATTATCATTTTCTTGCGTTTTTTACTCCGATTTTCACCTGAAATTTTTTTAAAAAACCACATATAATCTGGAATTTAATAATTTAAATTTTAATATGTTTTTATGATTTATTGATTTATTAATTGGTTAATTCTTCATTTTAATGGCTTAAAAATGAGTTTTTAACTAAATAAATCTTTAATAAATATTTCTAGCATAACATAAAATCCCCAAAAAATATTATGTAATTTCCTTTATTATTTTTAGGTTGTTTAGCTTATTTATTTAATTTTTAGGATGTTTAGATAATTAATAAATACCCGTGAATTGTGTTCTTAGTCCCGAAAATCCTAAAAATTTGTTTTCTTCTTTGTTTGATTTATTTTCTGCCATATAATTATTTGTGCGTTGTTTGTTTTTTGTTCGTGTGTGATTCATTATTTCTTGGAGCTGCTTCAGGGTTGGTAAGCCCAAGTGAGACCCAATCTCAGTCTTTCTTTATTCGCTTTATTTATCTGCTTTTATTTTTTCCGCATTAGAAAAATGTATAGGTATTTGTAAAGTCTTGTAATATTTATTTATTTACTTTATTTACTGCTTTATTGCATGTCGCACTGTGTGATGTATGGATATTTTAACCGAAAATTCTAATTAGGAAAATTTAAATCATATAAGAACTAAAGTCGCGCTTATTAAAATGTAAACGGTTTGATTTAATAAATGAAAAATAGGCAACATCATCGGAACTCAAAATCTCTGTTTTAAGGTATGGTCTAACCACCCGGTGGGAATATCGTACATAAATTCCCGGTAGAGCTAAACCGGGCGGCAATTCAATCTTAAAATACGGGATTTTGGGTCTTGTATCTCTTAACGCTTAAATTGGACTAAAACATCAACTTCAACATCTATTTTATTAGTCTACTTTTCATTACGCTAAAATGGGGATCAATCCTCCGGCACGCTTCAAAATGCTTATTTTTTTCGCATCCTTAAAGGTCGGGGGAAAGGTCGTCTGCTCACAGTGGCGACTCTGCTGGAGATTTCCTTTTAACTTAAAATTTGGAAAGTTGCTTTCATTTTTGAATTTGGTTAAAGGATTTTGATGATGTGCTGAAACCGTTTTTAAATCAAAGCTTTATTTCTTATGCCTTTTGAATCCATCGCTTTAGTTAGATACTAAGTTAAGGTGCCATTATTCTGACCCCCGTGAAGTTCACTTGTATACCTCATGCCCGCCAGGAATTGGGGATATTTGTGGGTGGATCATTTGTTTCAACCAACGCGTAATTCCCGCGATAGCACTCATTTGAGGAGTGGTCGAGTTACGTGGAATCAAGGTTAAGCTTCACATCATAAGCTTTTCTGCTCTCTACCTCTCTAAACTGCCTCTGTATATACGACATTCATCACTCATGTTATTAGGTAATCATCCACTTCATTCATGGTTCAATTCGGGCTGATCGTCTTCCAGTTTCTAGTTAGGTCGAGACATCCCCGCAGTCACAGTCCTCTTTAGCTCCCACTCGGTCATCATTTGGTTCATCATTCAAGCTCAGTTGCAAGATCTTTGTCAGAATCTGATTTGGTAGCCATGTCTGATCCGCATTTGAGTGATGCGCCTCATGAGAGTACTCTTTCCCCTTCTCCTTTCCCACATCATCAGAGTCAAGGTTAGGGCCAGTCTCAGATAGGTGTAGAGTTAGCCAATGGTATGGCTCAGTTTCTTTAGTATGATCTCTTCAGAAACATCATCCAGGATCAGGCTCGTTCTGCTATGCATAAAGAAAGGAATGTTCAGGGACCATCAGGGTCATTTTCTCAAGCTTAGGGAGAGTCTGGGATTATTCAGAATGGAGCAGTTTAGAACAGTTTAGGTTAAAATAGTTTGGACCAAATTTTATCAATTCAAGCTCCACCAATCTTTCACCCGATTCCGCCTATCTGACCTATCTAACAAAGCCAGTTTTAGTTTGGTCAGAGTTCCTCTCAGCTACCCTCATCCTTTATTCCTCCGACCTTTGGCTTCCCTCCTACAAGCCCATGGCCCATTACTCAAACTCTTATCTTCCCGCTTTCTTGGGGAGTTTTACTTCCCAAATGGCTGTTCCCTCTAGCGGTTTTATCATCCCTCCGACACCGCCAACACCTTTTAGGCCATCCCTTCCTAATTTTATAGTCACTCCATACGAAACTACTTACCCTCAGAACCTCTTTGCTCGCCCTCGGATTGAGATCCTAGCTCCTCCACTATTTCAGTTCAGAGCCTCTTCTATGCACCATGACTAGATCATACATCCTCCGGGTGTGACACCAATCGACCAGGTCTCACAATCTCTTGGCGTGACACCCAAAGTGGCAGTGCTTTTAGAGCAGCTCCTGACTAAGAATAAGGAGAAGGAAGAAGAGAGGGATGAAGATCAGGTCCCAAAGAACTATTCGATGCCCAGAATGGAAGCCTACTCCAGTGAGGGACCTCTCAAATCCCATATCGTGATGTGCGAGTGGATTATACGTTTAGAAAACTAGGGATAAAGTTCTTGCTAAGTTATTTTCATGTACTCTATCAGGGCCAGCTCTCGAATGGTGTAATACCCTCCTTCAGTTGATAATCCTAGATTGAAAACTCCTTTCCGAAGCCTTGATCGCCCACTATAATTTCAATTTGACCATAGAAATGACTATCCAGTATCTTGAGGTCATTAAGCAAAAGTAAGGTGAGTCCTTTAAGTCCTACTTCAATAGGTGGAAGGCTATTCAAGTAATGTTGAGACAAAAGCTCAGTTTGAAAGAGATGATCCCGAAGCTTCTCAACGGAGCTCTCTCGATTATCAGTAAGGAGATGGAAACCGATTCTTTCGAGTCGTGCACGAAGGTTTTTGAGAAGGCCGAGAAGATCAAGCGCCGTGAAGAAAAAGAAAAAGCTAGCAAGCCAAGTGGCGGCAAACCCAGGTTTAATAAGAATAACAATTCTCAATCTTTTGAAGTTTCTCATGTCCCAACCGAGGAGAAGACACCCACGATTCAAGCCATCATTCAGGAGAATGTCACTGCAGTTTAAGCTGCACATGCTTGGGCACCTTCTTAGAAAGCATTCGTTTCTCCGTGGAAGCTCCCTCTTAGTGTCATTTTTAACAAGTTGAGAGAGAAAGGTATGCTTGACTCTCTTCATGAATATCATTCTCCTATGCCTGAGGAAAAAGGGAATTTTTATCGCTATCACGTTCAGGCACGGCACAAGACAGATCAATGCAAACCTCTGGGCAGGGCCATTTAGCGTTTAGTGAGAGAGGGAAACATGGATCAATCGGCTAGGAAGACCGGTCTTGAGGAAAAACCATCACCAAGCTCTGATAGTGAGGTAGGTGCGATCAATTCTGATCTCCCGGAGGAAATTGTGTTTGCCATGGTCTTCTCCAATTCAGCCGACACCACTATGGAAGCCAATTCTACTGCCAAAGCTGACAAGAATCTCGCGAGGTCTCTAGCGAATGCAGGAGACAAGTCATCAGCCGAACAAGTGAAGGTTCTGGATCTCGTCTTGGATGATGCACCAATAAAAGCTACCAAGGATGCCTAATCTACCAACACTACAACTTAAGACCCTCCGCCTGTAGAGGATGACTATCTATTTATGTAATTTTCTTTTCTAGTACTTTAATGTGAACAATTATGCCTTTCAGACACTTTATTTCAATGAAGACTTTGCTTTTGCTTATTTGTTTGATGCTTCACCCGATGGGTCCATGCATTCATTCTATCATAAGTATAATACATTCAATATTCATGACGTTTCTTTAACTGAAATAAATTTGTTTACATGTGCTAACCTAAAATGGTAACCATTTCTAATGACCTAACCTGTGAGAGGAAAAGAGATAACAAAAGTGCTTAAAGATCATGATAACGCATTCAATTGGTCATACATAGCCACACCCAAGGTTCTTCGCCAAAACACCGAGCATCTCATTCTCGCGCCCAGAACAGAAAAAGAAGCTTAGTTCTTCCTTGAATAGGACCAATATGTCAATCAGTTCATCGCATGCCACTATGTGCAAACCTATTTTCAAACTACTGAAGAAGCGTCAACCGATTTTGGAGAAGGAACATCCCTAGGCCACTTTCGATAGAACTAAGGCTTACCTTTTCTTCGCCCACCCATTCTTGAAATTCCCACCCTCAATCCACCATTGATCCTTCACAATATCCAATTCCTTCCAACCACAATCATTCACTATTTCTCTCCTCAATGACCATTCTAGGTGAGGGGGACGAGTGTGATCGGTGAAATTCGACCTTCATCAACAAATAAGCACTACTTCATCATCGTAGGGGCCGGTTACTTCTTAAAGTAGGGGGAAGCCAAGTCTTTCACCAACATTACCACCAAGAGGATGTCTAAGTTAATCAAGAAATGCATCTTCACCTAGTATGGATTACTTCACCACTTAGTCTGAGAAAATTAGTTTCGGTTCTGAGGGACAACCACCTGATTGATAAAAAAATATGGGTTTGGACATCACAGATCCTCACCGCACTAACCACGAGCTAATGGGGCAACCAAAGTCGCAAATCAGCTTATCAAGAAGGTTCTCTCGAAGACTATTACAACCAGATATAGAGATTGGGTCGACAAGCTACCATTCACCCTTTGAAGATGTCAAATAAGTGTCGGAGTTCCCGCAAATCTGATGCCTATCTCCTTGGTTTATGGTATGGTAACCATGATCCTAGTCAAAATCGAGATGAAGTCCTTGAGAGTCACACTGAATCTAAGTCAAAGGGACCCCCATGGACTGAAGCGCAGTTCGAACAACTTAAACAATCTTTAGATATACCAGTAGCACATGAACCAACAACAACCGAGGCAAGCACTAGAGGTACCCTTCAAAAGCCAATAATCTAATTTTTAAGCAAGAAAATCCTTCTAAAGCTGAACCAAGGGGGAAGCTGCGACCGCATTGAGAAAGACCTTCATAGTCAAAAGGTACTCAAAATAAGGGGCATGAGGATTTTTGATGGTAGCATTCGTAAACCCTATCAAACAAAGCAGGTTGAAGCATTATCATATCTAAACCAAAAGAATCAAATCCAGAAAAGCGCCACGTAAAAAATAAATAAAATCAATCACCCGGTGAGCGATTCTCTACTACTCGGGCAAAAATTAGGGTGTATCCCACTGATTGGTATTCTACAAACCAGTCAAGCAAAAGTTAGGGTGTAAAATAACCCACTAGACTGAAAACCCGAAAAGGTCAGTCTAGGCAAAAGTCAGGGTAAAGTGAGCTAAGAGAGTGTGTTGGCTAGAAAACCTTCATAGGCTAGTTAACACCAGAGTTTGGGTCAATAGAAATGGTTATCATCATTATGTACTTAGGCTAAATTCAATTAATGGAAATGTCATTTTACTTAATCCTTTATGTTTGCACTTGAATAAATTTATTGGACACTAAAGGCAAAATGTTGCAAATAAGACGAATGTAAGGTTCCGTATAGTCAACTCAATTCCTCAAAAGAAAAGAAAGATAATAAAAGGCAAAAATTCTGATAAACTGAAAACACCGAGGTCTATACAAAAGCCAGGAAAAGTTCGCTGGATTGAAAACTGAAAAGGGCGGTTGAGGCAAAAATTAGGACATTAAAAGCCAAATGGTAACAAAGTCTGATAGGCCCATCTCAACGTTTGGGTCTATGCAAAAATTAAGACAAATGTAAATGACTGCCATCGATCACATCAAGATACTCGCATTATTGTTATCATCATCATAATGCACGGATATCCTCTGCTATCTGATGGACTCGAAGGGCTCAAATCCATCCTCTACACCTGTCCACTCCAATCTCGATAGCGACCGAGCATCTTGAGTACACAAGGTCTGAATCTTCTGAAGTCGTCCTTGGTAGAATTCATTGGTGATAATAGCATCCAATTGTTCATTATCCAAAATCTAAAACTTCACTTCGTGCTCCCACTTGTCTTTGATATGCTCAATTCAACAATCGTTTATACAGCTGACTCGCCTTCTTGGATAGCAAGCAATAGGGTATGTAGAAAGTGACCATCCTCAACCTCGATATCTTGACACACGAATCTTACATGTGCACTACAAGATTCCTAATCCGCCACCAGGGGCATGCTCGCCTTGTTTGTACCACAATGCAATTTTGTACATTCTCTCTCCTAACAATCAGATCAGATAAGTCAATCAAGCAAGCAATTGGGTCACTCAGATGTGGAAGATGATCAGTCCAGGCAGCTCATGCATTCATACATCCATGCATAATATTCACAAATGTCATGTCTATTATTCTACTTTGGAAAACAATGATCCAAAATCTAATCTAAACTAAAATATCCGGATCAAGTTTAAAAGAAATAAAAACTTAAATAAAGTATCTGCTAAATCCAAATGGAAGCATCCAGTCAAGATCCAGATACAAGGACATCCATTGAAGACTACAATTACCTAAGCATATACTGGAATCATTAGTTTAAAGTTTGGAAAGGAAGCAAACTTTAAACATCCAAGACTAGCATCCGGAAGAAGTGATTGCTAAGCATCCAGATAAAGTCAGATCCGGAAATATTAAGTCTGAAGACATCCGGAAGACTCATATAACAAGACAATGGAAAAAGTTTCAAATATAACTTTTCCCTCCACCTTTTTGGTCTACAAAGTCAAAAATCCCTTCCCCATTAACAAGACAAAAGAGACAGCTCACACTTTTCAGAAAAAGGACAAAAGGACTGACAACGGACGGAAAAAGGAAATAACCTTTTTCACATAGACTAATAACGAGGCACTTAGAGCTCACACCAAAAAGCTAATGGTATAAAAGTTAGTGTGACGCAAAAAAATAAGAAAAATGATCATTGACATCTTTCAGCCTCAATCCCAAGGATTCAAAAGGGTTAAATTACTGTCTAATGGATTGATCAACGGCTTCAGAAGCGCCATATTTCACCTGATCAACGATGAAGATTAATTACAACTTACCAACCCACAACGGCTACATTTATGATGGAAGCCTATAAAAGGGAAGCTTCATAAGTTGAGAAGGTGTTGGTTGATTTCATAAAAAGCACATACAAGAGAACTTGCTAGAAAGCAATCAAATTCACAAATCCCTCCAAGAACCAAGTCATTCAAAATCAGTTTGTAAGGATTCCTAAGTGAGTTATAAACTTAATGAAGTCCAAAACCAAAACCAAAACCTTTGTTGAAAACAAAGTGTAAAAGATCTCCTACTTGGGTGAGTAGTGAAGATTGGGATATAGCTTGAAGTAGGCGCTTTGAGTGGGATCTCCTTATAGGACTCGGCTTAGATTCGGGGTAGAAGTCTAAGTGGTATATCCTACTAAAGATAAAAGAATTTAGCTAAGAGTTGGTACTTCTAGTGGTATATCCTACATCCGGAAGGGGGTACCATCAGGAGATAAACTGTAAGGCTTGATTTCTACCAGTTGAAAAGAAATCACACTAGTGGAAAAGCTCAAAGGAAGGAACCTTTGGAGACTGGACGCAGGCGGGGCCAAACCAGTATAAATCATCGTGTTTGATTTTCTTTAACTATTTATCTGTATTTACATCATATTTTATATTTGCATCATCCAGATCCATAACATTTGAAAGCCATCAAACACGTTACACAAGACTTTTAAAGTCTGTTAATTCCTTGAAAAAGAGTCATTCACCCCCCTCTGTCCTTATATAGACCCTCACTGGGACAAACATTCTATACTAAATTCTATATGAAACAAAGCAAAGAAAAAGTATCCTCGAGCTATACACTTGACCTCCGAGCAAACACCCGTATCAAGTGGCATCTCAGAATCGTTTCCAATCCTATATTCTAAGCCGCATCCAAGGGGCATGTCAACAAATGTCCTTGAGCTATACGCTCAACCTCAGCTGTTTCTCTGGAACCCCGGAAATGTCAACTCAACTTATATTTCATTCTTTCATTTTTATTGCTTAATTGAATGGGCAAAAATATTTTTGTTTCCTCAAATTCAATTAAGCAATAAAAATGCAATTCATATCATTTACTAATGCTTCAAAATTTCCCTAATAGGTACACCATGTGGCAATCCCGATGGACGACCGACCCAAGGATCCTAAAATCGGGACTCGGAGTTTCTCTTAGGGGCACCTTGATGCAAATACCCAGGGGCACCTCCATATAATCATCAAGGGCATCCTAACATATGTTCTAAGTTGCATTTAAGGGGCATAAAAGCTAGTCTCGATGGACACCCCGGCTTCTCCGGACCCCCGAAAATCTTATGTCAATTTGTACTTCTTACCTCCGTTTTTATTGCTTAATTGAAGGAGCAAAAATGTTTTTGTCTCGACAAAATCAATTAAGTAATAAGAACGCAATATACAATAAGTTATTAATATATCGAAACTATCTTGACATGCACAATCTTTCAGTCCAACGGTCGCCTCAGATGTTTTCGGTAAATCTTTTAGTCCGATGGCCTCCTTAGACGTTTTTGGCAAATCTTATAGTCCGACGGTCTCCTCAGACATTTTCGACAAATCTTTCAGTCCGACAGTCTCCTCAGACATTTTTGGCAAATCTTTCAGTCCGACAGTCTCTTCAGACATTTTCGAAAAATATTTCAGTTTGACGGTCTCCTCAGACATTTTTGGCAAATCTTTTAGTCTGACGGTCTCCTAAGACATTTTTAGCAAATCATTCCAGTCCACAGATCTTGTTAGACAATCTTGGCAATCATTTTAGTCCAAGGGTCTCCTCATGCGCTCTCGGCAATTATTTTAGTCCAAGGGTCTCTTCAGATGCTCTCGGCGATCATTTTTAGTCCAAGGGTCTCTTCCGATGCTCTCGGCAATTGTCCTAGTCTGAAGGTCTCTTTTGGCACTCCTGGCAAATCCAACCAGTAGTTCGCATCAAAGTTTTGGCCATCTTGAATACTAAGCTATGTTAATTTACTTCTCCATTAAGTCCATCTAACCTAACAATAACTTGGATTAAGTTTAGTTAAGCATTTAGATAAATCTAAAATCCTTGGCATATGACCAATCTCCTTTCGCACTCATGCACCATATGTGTGTTTCGGTCTGTTACATGAGATCCCTTTCGGACTTGATTATGTAACTCAAAATGAGTTGGATCCTTGACTTATAAGGATTAAGCATGCAAACACATCAATCACAAATAATTTTAAGCAATACATACACTGGTTTCAGAGATCTCTTAAATAGTATCCTTGAGGAGAACTTGTTACAGGAACTTAATAATACATAATAAAAAGAAAATAAAAATTTCCATTAAATAGAGGAAAAGTTACGGAAGAAGAAAGGAATAAAATAAGAAAACGGCAATCCCCCAAAGGGCAGGCAAGTTTACAAAATGAAGAAGGTGGGTTTTATATAGCCATCAATTCGAAGGGGAGAGATAAAATATCTACAATAAACTAACTCAATTTAATCAAAATATCTATATATTTTAAATAAAGAAATATAATAAAGTATTCCCACTAGCAAAAAATTTCTAGAAAGTGGCAAAGTTGTAAATATTAATAGGTGATTTTTCTCCACTTTTTACCTTTTTCTAGCAAGTGTCACATCAATCAACCCAACTTGCAATTTGCACTTGATTGCCAATTTTTGGAGGAAGTTTTTCCACCATTTTTCAGTCTTCTTCCTGAAATGGCAGGAGATCTATTCATGACAAGATGTTGTAAATTATGAAAATCTCCAATGAAGACTGCACTTTTTCGCCAGTTTTCAACAACAAGGCAAAGGTTATCCTTCCTTCAGCAAATACCTAAAATCTGTAGAGATCTTTAAAAATAGATCTTTTTCACATTAAGTGTTAGCTCAAAATGCATGATTTACTTACCCAATTTCCATGTATCAAATATCCCCACACTCAAACTATTGCTTGTCCTCAAATAATCCATTCAATGTTAAGAAGAAACACCCATCAATTAATAACAGTAAGAAGCATGAAGATCTTGGGAAACAATCATTCAAGAACAAGATTAGAAGAGAACTTCATAACAGAGAAAACCTTAAGCATTTTACCCTTACATTTCCAAATGAGGCATGCAACTTAAGAGAACTTCAACTTCTTACTTCAACCATGTATAATAAATCAGATTGCCTTACCAGGAGTTCTCTCATTTTATGTTTGAGTGTTTGGTTCTAGAGTTCTCCGATCTTCGCCCTCATCAGCAAGATCTCATTGAATTAGACCATAGGCCTTATATTTGGTCAAGTCTCCACCACATAATTGTTGAAATATTTGTACTATCATAAAGGTCTTTATGGGTTGTAATGTTGGGCTAGGGTGTTGGGGTGTATTGGGAAAATGTAATTTATGTGTAAAGATCTTCTAACAAACAGTTGAGTCCAGCAACCTTTCTTGATATAAGAGATCTTCTATCTTTTTGGAGTTCTTCTTCGAGTAGGAGATCTTCTAACTTTTACAGCGCTAAGCAATTATTTGACAAGTACAATATCTTTACACAAACATAAATGAAATTTTTTTTATTATTATCATTTTCTTTTTTTTTCTTTTTTTTTCTTCTTTTTGTTCTTTTTTTATATTTTTTCATTTCTTTTTTTAATTAATTTTTTGAAAGAAAATAAAAATTACATTATTACAAAAATTGCTTCTAAAAATCTAAGAGTTCTCCTTGCTTGCTTTCTTCTTTAGGAGATCTTCTTCACTTGATGTTTTCAGTTGCTTCAAGTAATGATAAAATTCATGTTAGAAGATCTTGAGGGTGTTTGAAGGGAAATCAAAGTGAAAAGAAGTGGTGTTATATTGTGTGTAAAGAAAGAAGGGCTTTAGGTTCAAAGGGGTTCTCTAAGGGAAAATGTAAAGGGTTGGCTTTTGGCTAGAGGGTGAACCTAATTTGACTTAATCATTTAGTACAAGTTTTCAACAGTGGTCTTGACAAGTACTAACACACAACCATGAACAAGCATTGCATGTATCTCCCATAGCAAGTTCTAGCTAAACAACAAGAATCTGCCCACTCAGAAGAACTTCAAAGCATATAAGTTTGCAATGAATTATTGTGTCTTAAAGTTCCTTCCAATTTAGAGATCTTATTCTGATTTAATCTACCAAGTTGAAGCAAAAATTAAAAATTCTCAAACTTTTAACACGCCGGAGAGGTCTTGCCAACTTACTATGCCAAGTTCTTCTAAATTCTAAAATTCAATTTTTCTATTCTTATTCATGCATAACATATTTCCAAAACATCGATACTTCCTAAAGTTGCTAACAACAAGTTTTTCTAACAAAACATGTAGCAAATTTCTTGCAAACATCAATCATTCAAGCTAAAGATATTCAAAAACAAAAAATTTGGCTCAATTTTCACAACTTAGAGAACTATCATGCATAACAATATGATCAATTAACAATAAGCACAAGATCTTCACAAATAACAGGCTGGAGTTCTCAGTCTCCTCCATACACTCATAATTTGCTTTATCCTCAAAGTAACAACAATGCATACCAAGTAGGGAGAAGAAAGAGATCTCTAAACAGCAAGGAAAAGAGAGGGGCTGAATTGTGTACCTTTCATCGAAGTCAAGAGGGAAAGAGACGTCAAGTAGAGTCAATTTTAAGCGTAAAAAATAAATGGGTCAGATGGCCGGTTAACATAAAAATTAAAATCATGGAGAACTAAAATTTCATAAGTAACCGCCCTCGAAATAATATGCAAATAAACTAGGCTAAAGAAAAATGCAATAAAGATAAAAATGGTTGAATGAAAGGATACTAAAAAGTTCTCCTAAATACCGTAACCACAAGAAGATCTCGTTGAAATCTTCACCAAAATTTTGCTCCACTTGGTGCATAAAGCAAGCACAACTTCAAGACTTTCTAAAGGTAGATCTTCTCCTTGAAGATCTTTATGTTGTACAGTAGTCTGAAATGGATGGAGAGCTCCATCTTAAAGAGGTTTTCCTCTTCCCCTAGTATCACTGCACAAGAAGCGTGTCCCATTGAGTTGAGATGAAAACGAGTCTGAAACATTGGCCTCTAAGGTTCTCTTGTGGTTCATCGCTATTAAGTACATTAGGTGATTATGGAAAGGTCTCTCCTCCATTGTTGATCAGGTAGTGGTGAAGATCTCCGTAAAAACCTTTTCCTGAAGATCTTACAAACACACAAGGTTAAAAGCACCAATCTACAATTAAACAAACAAACAAACAAACTGTTTAATGTTGCTCTCTAGCAACGGCATTAAAAACTTGTTGCTCGCAAGAGGGTCTCCCTAGCAAGTGCATTAGGGTCGGTTTATAGTACGGGCAAGACCAAGTGTTGTATTCTATGGGGAGCAAGCATAAATAGTCTGAAGGTCTCCCTGGTAGATTGTCTTAGAGGTTCTTTATATTTTTGGTTGGATAAAAATGACATAAAAGATAAAATACATAAAGTAAAGATAAAAACACAAGTTTTCTTCCCGTAGACAGTACACGGTCTTCTCCTAGCAATGCATATAAAAACTCAATGAACCATGTAGACCCAATGTATCTTAACCACAGTAATTCAAGCTTTCCCTTCGGCCATCTTGAATACTGAGCTATGTCAACTTACTTCTCCGTTAAGTTCATCATAAGCTAGCAATAACTTGCATTAGGTTTAGTTAAGCATTTAGATAAATCTAAAACCCTTGACATATGACCAATCTCCTTTTGGACTCATGCATTATATGTGTGTGTTTGGGTCCATTACATGAGATCTCTTTTGGACTCGATTATGTAACGCAATATGAGTTGGATCCTTGACTCATAACGATTAAGCATGCAAACACATCAATCACAAATAATTTTAAGCTATACATACACTGGTTTCGGAGATCTCTAGAACAGCCTGCTTGAGGAGAACTTATTGGAGGAACTTAATAACACATAATAAAAATAAAGAAAATGAAAATTTCCCTTAAATAAAAGAAAAAGTTACAAAAGAAGAAACGAAGAAAATGAAAAACGTGAGTTTATATAGCCCCCAATTCTAAAGGGAGAGATAAAATATCTACAATAAACTAACTTAATTTAATTAAAATATCTAGATATTTTACATACAGAAACAATAAAGTATTCTCACTAGCAAAAAGTCTTCTAGAAAGTGATAAAGTTGTAAATATTAAAAGGTGATTTTTTTCCACTTTTTACTCATGTTTTCTAGCAAGTGTCACATCAATCAACCCAACTTACAATTTGTACTTAATTATCGATTTTTGGAGGGAATTTTCCCACTATTTTTTAATCTTCTTTCAGAAATGGCAGGAGATCTCTTCATGACAAGATCTTGTAAATTATGGAGATCTCCATTGAAGATTGCACTTTTTCGCCAGTTTTCAGCGAACAGAGGTTCTCCTTTTTTAGCAAATATCTAAAATCTGTAGAGATCTTCATAAAAATTGATCTTTTTCACACAAAATATTAGCTCAAAATGCATGATTTTCTTAGCCAAATTTCCACCTATCACGCAACTATAATTTTTTTTGTTTATTTTATCTCTCTCAATTGATTTATGTTAGGCTTAATGCATTAACAATATTCTCAATTTAGCACAAAAAATCCGTTACCTTCCTAAACTTTAAAAGTATATCTGCAGCTGCCTCAATTTTTAAAAAATACACCGTTAAACTCCCTCCGTCCTATATGACAACCCACGTGAGTTGAAAAAACGAGCCAGTGTCGACTATATTCACCTTCTTCCTTTGATTTCTCTGCAATTGTTTTGATATATTCTTCAATTTTTTTCAAGGTTTCAAAAGCACCACGTAATTGTTCAAATACTCACAATCTGCATCACCCCTTTTGCTCACCCACTTTGGATCTTAATTCTAAATCTCAGGGCCCTGCCTGCTATTATTGATTATTGATTTGTATTCCAATGGCAGTTCCAAGCTAAACACAACTATTGTTGAGGAAGAGGCGATAGTATTTGCCATGTTAAAAACGAGCAATAGCAGTACCAAATCATACCTGGAACGGGAGTGAAAAGGTTTCGAGAAAATCGAAGAATTTTCCTGGGAAGTTGAAGAATTTTCCTGGAAAATGCACATTTTCTGGGAAAATTCTTGCATATGACAAGAAAATTCTTCAATTTTTTTGGCACATTATGGTTGAGGAAGAGGCGATAGTATTTCTCTTAATTAAAGAACCCAAACAGAAATTCAATTACCATTATTCCTATCACAATCAGACAACAATGGAGGAGATTGGATATCACTTACCTTTAATCCCATCATTTTCTAAATTTCCTCTTCTTTTTTGGTTATCTACAGTTGATTTTAATTTTTAATCATTCTGGGAATTTTATTAAGTTTGTTTGTTTGATACCCATTTGTTTTTATACCAAAAAGATTCTTAATTTGTTTGATTGTGAAAGTTTTGTTTTGATAAGGTTTTGGATTGACGAAGAAGACGGTATAAATTCAAGAATGAAAAATGAAAGGGTTATAATGAAATTAGTTTAAATTTTTTTTTTTCATTTTTTACTATTAGTGGCATATATTACGTTATTATTGGATTAAATTTTAAAAGTTTGACTAGTTTTTTTTATGTGGAAGACACGTGAGCGTCTATATAATGCACTCTCTATGTCGTGAGTGGTTTTGTGGGTCGAAGGGAGTTAAATAGTGTACTTTTTAAAAGTTAAGATAGCTGTGGTGACACTTCTAAAGTTTAGGGGATGCCATTAAGTCAGTGAGTTTTTTTTGACAAATTGGGGATGCCATTAAGTCTTTGTGTTAACATTGTTTTAATTGGGCCTAATGGATCCGGATCTCCCTGAACTTGTCCCTGATCTCTCATTGCCGCCTTGAACTTTCAAATTTTCCTCCCGTTCTCTAAACTTGTCTAAACTGCATCTCCGAACCTCCAATCAGACTCCACCATATGCACCACCAAAAGTGTGGTACACTCGCCACAGCTGTAGCATTTGAAAAATCAAACAACTAGTCAGACCAATAAGACTCTAACACGTGACATTTTAAAAAATTATTCAACATAATACCCAAATATAGTGTTTGGCTGTCGAGAAAGTGAAGGAAAATTATTTTGAAATGGCAAAACAATATTAAAATCAAAATCACTTTAGTATTCTCTTTAATCTAAACAATAAGCGTAACTTCAACTCAACTCAGTTAACGCAATTGATAAATCCCTCATTTTTTTGATTTTATTATTTTCTTCTTCAATCTCAGTTTTTATAGTGTTGGTAGATCTTGATTTCATCCTTTCCAATTTCTGAGTGAGAATTCCAAAAAAAATTCGATTCAAAACATTGATGAAATCTAATTCGAATTTGAACCAGAACAAGAGAAACATCAGTAGAAGAGATTAGATTGTTGAAATCCAATTCAAAACCTAAAACCCAATCTAATTCAACAAGAAATTACCCCAGAGAACACGAAACTGAATCTCAATTTTGGCGTACCGGTACAAAAACAGAGATTAGCTAACTAAAATCCTTCAAAACTGGTTTTAATGGGGAACGAAGAGATAACAAAAAGTGTTCAAAACAAACTCTAATTTAGTTAAACAATGGAAACTTCCATAATACTCTTATTTCAATGAATTAGATTTAAAAGCTTTACACACAGAGAATCGCCTTCCTTTGGTTTGATCGTCAATTGAACTAGGGTTTGAGAGGGATACCTTTCTCCGTCTTCGAAATCGCTCTGTGCAGAGACGGCGGCCAGTCAAGACGTCTTTCCCTTGAAAGAGATCGGCGTCAGACTATTGGAGTTTCAAAAAAGCTTCGAAGCCTCGCAATAATCGAAGTCAAAGTTTCAAGAGAACCCAATTCGAGTATTAGGCGAACTTTCAAATGCACTTGCTCTGCTTCTTCAATTCATTCATTGATTTGTTCAATTCTTGCAAATTGATAAAATCGCATAACAGAGGGAGCACAGTGAACGTCGGGAGGAGGAAAAAAAAAGTTTAATTTGATTATTTTCAATTTTGCCCTAGCTATTTAATTACTTAACACAATATTTTTTTTCCAATTTTTTTTTTCAACCTCAGTCACATAAGCTGCTACATAGAATTTGAGGTTAAGCGGTTCACTTTAAATAAATTTTGGAGGGTGAGAGAAAAATTTAAATATTTAAGGAGGAGGGCGGTGATTAGGGATAAGTTCAAGGGGGTTCGAATGCATTAGGACTAAGAATATCACTAAGTTTCTAAAGACAAGTTATAAGAAAATTAGTGTTATAGTTATGGTATAATTATCGTTTATAGTTATGCACAATAACTATAACTATTGCAATATTCTCGTGCCCAAACCTCTCTGTGTTCACTCATTCAAATTTATTATCAACTTGATTTTCTCGATCCAACATTTATCCAGTAGGTAAAAAGTTCCACTAGTTCGGATTTATCCTAGTTATATTGATGGTGACTTTATAGAATTTCGGACACCAAGAACCCGGAAATTAATCTAATTAAATTTCATTTTGGAAGTTCTAATTAGATGTGGACCTAATCTTTTTCTACATTTTTTTTGTCTGTCTTCCTAATCCTAATCAATCATCAGAGACCAATGCATGGAACATTAGTCTTTTATTTGCCTTTGACTCAATCCTAATCCACAAAAGATATATATACTTATGCTACACCTATCTCAGTTCGTTTAGCTTGATGCCGAAACACATTGTTCACCGCGATGTCTTAACTAAAGACTATCTATATTAAGACACTATCGTTAGAGGTTTTTGAGCAAAATTCATTTTACAAGTAGCTATATTTCTCTCTTTTTCATTCAAAGGTGATGGATTTATTCTTGACTAGTCATCTCATCAACATATAGTTATTATTATACCCGTAATCACCCTTATGACATCCTCCGTAATGAAATGAGATTGAATGACCCAAAACATAATAATGTGCAAGATGACTATTATTCCAAGTCTAAGGATTTTGGCACAACTATTATGTTGAGATAAATATTTACACATCAGGTCGTCCATGGCCGGGGTAATAGGGGCGACGGCCGAGGGTCCAGTAAAAAATGGGCTCATTTTTAATGGTTATTAAGCTATTTTAGTTAATTAGAGTTTAAGTTAATTAAATTCTTCTTATAAAAATTATTAAAAATAAAATACTATTAAATCTAAAGTGATCAGTTAATTACAAAACGTGAGTTGTCTTTATTTGAATTATTAAATAAAAAATAAGTATTAATTATATAATTAAACTCCTATCTCATTAACAACATCATTATCTCTAAACATTTCTTTTTCTTCAAATTTTTCTTAGTTTGTTAAACTTCTAAACTTGAAAATAGAAAACATTTATCTTCCTTACCGTTGCTATTATTCTCCAAATTTCATACTCTTTCAATCTCTTTAGTACCTATAAATAATTCTTCATTCTTCTTTCATCCAAATAAAAAAGTTGTCTTTATTTCTGGTTTATTTCAACTCATATCTCGGTTAAATATCTGAATTGGCTATTGCAGCTAGGAACGATCATAGACATCATGTTATTTTATCACTATGATAATTTTTTAGTTATAAAGTTATTTTCTACTTTATAATGTAAATTTAATGTGTTTGTTTTATCTCTTATTAAATGTTGTAATAAAAGTACAATATCATATATTTTATTTATAAATTTTTACTCATTAATAGAGCCCCGAATTTTTCTCGCCCGTAGACCTAAAAGAAGATAAGAACGGGACTGAAGATTGGATTCATTTTTCCGTATCATACAGAAATGAAAGATTGCTAGTGTTTATATATATATATATATATATATATATCTCATTGGAAGTAAAAATAAGTTTTTTTTCATCTGATTCACTAGAGCTTTACTCCGACTACATTTAGATTTGATCTAGGTCGCGCACATGACTATGGTGGGTGAGTCACCCTATGAGGATTCTCTAAATTCACCAGGTTTGATCCTGAGAAATTGCTTAAGTGATACCAAGTCACTTATCACTTGAACCAACCCTAACGAATTAGAAGTAAGAATTGACGTAATAATGGTGTTTGTTGAATGGAGCTAAAAGACTTGAAAATATAGTTAAGGTCGAAAAGAAGTAATTAAAAGATCCAAATATCGTAAAAAAAAAAAAGGAAAAAGAACGTAGAAGACAAATAAAAGTGGATGGTTTAGGTGAATATCATATTGGACTGTGACTTGAACTCAAATCCTTCTATATGTTTGTTTAGTCATTGATTAGCCTGTCACGATTTCCTGACTTTAAAAATCCTATGTTCTCATTTTCAAGAACCAACAAAAGACTTCGTCAATGTATAATTTTTCATTCTTTTGAAATTCGAATACACTTATGAAGCTTAAAATGAAATCTTTTTCTTGGCTACAATTCTGTTGTGCATAAATTTGAAAATCTAAAATTTGTATTCAAATTTGGAATTTTGAAAATGATCGTGAATATATACAATTGAAAACAAAAACGGAAAATTGCACTATATTAAATTATGGATACAATTCATATGGAAGTTCAAATATTTGATCCACTATAATTGCAACATTTATTTAGATATTCATACTAAAATGAAACCACAATTTCCATTTTTTAATTATTTTTTATGAATATCAAAACTATAATTCTTTATATTAAAAAAAATACTATACTTACTAAACCTTTAAAATAGTATGGTGTGTATATTCTTATAATATTATAATTACTAAAACCTTTACAAATTACATATTATATGTTTTTTTGTTGGGAATACAATTTTAGTCTGTAAAATAAGAATGAGCTTGGCGTCGTTTTTTTTTAATATTCACGCTTCATTGTAATATTTACGTGTTCAAACTCTCTAAAGTTGTACATTTCACTCAATCTCAATTATTTATTAAACTTTAATGGTTCATATTTAATTTTAATGGCTTTTAGGATCTATAGTAGGGTCCACAGTACAATAAATCTGAATCATTAAAATTTAATGGATGGTTGAGATTGAGTAAAAGTTTAAACTTTAGGAGATTCAAATCCCTCCTCACCCCTCCCAACAAGTGTATTTAATGGGATTTAAACCTTGTTCTCCTCCAACTTGCTCAGTTTGATTAGCCAACTAAGCTACGGGTTTTATATAGTGGACCGGGTCCTTTTAGGATCAAATAATAATTTAAAGACTGATATTTAACGGAGATTTAATTAAATATTTTCTCTTTTCAATTAAATATCTTTTTATTAATTTTCAGCCATTGATTATAAAAGGACCTAAAAAGATTCAATATACCCTATAATTTCCCCTAAGCTACACCTTACACACTTAAGAAGCGAAAAAAAGAAAGTCTTATTCTTGGCTAAATTCTGAAACAAAATAACAAAAACGTTGATAATATCTATAATTGGAAAAATAAATTGGTATTGATAATTTTACAAGAATAATGATAAGGATGACAGAAAGTGAAAACTAAAATAAAGACAAAGAAGGGGTTGAAGTTGAAAATTGAAATTGATGACGGTGTTATAGAGTGGTTGACTAGAATTGCTAAAAGTATCAATTTAAGACTTCTTAAAGTCTTTAGACTCCGTGAAAATCTCATCATGTGAAAAATAGAAAGAATATTCAAACTCAAATTGTGTGTTTACATTCTTATTTCTTAATAGGCAAGAAATTAATTTTATTTTGTTTTATTAATTGATTTGTAAATTTAGTATGTAAAAATGAAATATAATGAAATGAAGTGAAATTTCAGACCAAAGTTACAAATAATATGCAATATTTGTCTATATCCAGATCATTCTTCTATTTTTAATTTTTATCAATTAATTGATCAATAAGTAATTCTAGCCATCTCCATTTTACCAAAAAGGTGGCACATTATTGCTTTTGAAATATTGTTTGTTGATGTTTCTGAGGTATTTGTAGTAATTAATCAAAGAACCACAACAATCTACTTATTAATTGATTAACAAATAATGGTGACTACTACCTTCTTACAAAATTCCATACAATTATAAATGAAATATGGTTTTCCATAATTAAATTTTGTAAGGAAAAAGGTGAGACTTTGAACCGCATAATTTAATGTCAAATAGGTTGGCACTAAAAACATCCCATTTGATCAATAGTTTTTGTAAGTAAATAGCCCATACATGTTTTTATATTTGGTTATTATTTTTTACATTTTGATGAAAATATTAAGATCACGTCCTAATATTTTGGGAGCCCTAGGTGAAATAAAAAACATGGGCCCCTAACAAAAAAAAATTTATGCAAACTTTTTTTCAAGAAATTTTATGCAAATTTGAAATATATTCTAAATAAAAATGAATTTCATTGACAATGTATTTGTTGTGTAATTATATTTAGCAAATCCAAAATAAAAAAATATTTCACAAGTCACAATTTTTTTAAAGAGGAGGAGATGATAACGTTTGAACTTCAATGTATAAAGAAAAAAACAAAAAGCTTGATTGTCAACTATTGGAGAAGAAAAGACGATGAAGGGGAGAAACGATATGAACATTAAAAGTGACTCTTAATATTCACGTGTGTATGAATGAGATTGAATTAAAAATATTATGGATTAAGATAAAAAAAATGAGTAAGTTTTAAAAATATTCCTATTCTTATAAATGAGATAAAATTAGAGACATTAAGAATTAAGCTAAGAAATAAGTTTCGAAAATAATAAATGATGCAAAAAAAAATTTAATGAAATTTGATTTGAATCCAAAATTAAATGGGGATTCAGATCTGTAAACATTAAATTAGTGTCTCCTTCTATATTTTCAAATTAGTATCCTCTTTCATATATTACTAAATGAAAAGAAATAAAGAAAATAAATTAGATACGACCTTACCAAAGAAAAAGTACTTATTCAAATTTAAAGAGCCCCAATATACTTATACTATTTTGGTGATTAACAATAGTGTCTTTTTGGAGAAACTCTCATCACATGAAGACGGATTGTCTTATCTCTCGTCCATCATTCAAGATTGCGAGCTTTTATCTCGTTAGTTTATTTCATGTATTTTTTGTTGTATCCCTAAAATGGATAATATTATAGCGCACTTTTTAACACGTAATGTAATTTTAGAATCAGTTATGGGGTTTGAACTCTTAATCCTCCTATTTGACATATTAATATGTACAATCTAATATTTTGATAATGAAATCCATGTATATTTAATTAATTCATTTACAATATTTAAAGTATAATCTAATTTTTTTAAATGAATTTAATTAATTTTTTTTGTAAATATTTGATAAACAAGCTATTCATTAAAATAATTAATCAAATTCATTTACAAAAAATTCATAAAAAAAATTTCTATCAAGTTTATTTTAAATAACTAATGCCGTGTGATAGTTAATGGAAACCAAATACTTAAATGATTAAACAAAAATTGGTATTCAAATTTATTAACATTCAACAATAATATTACCCCAATGTCTAACAAGACTCTCGCACGAGGTAAAGAGAGTCGGATGTACGCAACCTTAGCCCATTATAAAAAAATTATTTCTAATTGACTTTAAAATAAAGTTGAAAAAGCTATCCATAACTTCAAAATAAATAAAGCTCAAACAATTTAATGAATCATTTTATTTTACTTCATTATAATATAAAGAAAGAATATTAAAACTTTAAACCATCAATATAATGGATAATTCAAGTTTACTAACATAACAATTAAAAAAAATAACTAAAATATTATATCATATTATAATATTTATAAAGTCAATATATTTGGTGAACAAATCAGTTTATCATTTAAGAGATTTTCTAATAAAATATTGACTTGCAACCTAATTATCACATCTTAATTCTTTATCTTTTCCATTATTTTCCAACTCTTATCTATTTCCTCTCAAAGTTTGTTCCAGGGAGAAAAAACATACCTTCAGAATCTGATTTACAACACTAGAGCGATAGGATTTAAAAAAATCAACAAAAAAATAATAATATTAATATTAAGTGGGCCTGAGGCCCACAATGTACCCCACCAAATGATTGACACATCATTAGTACAAGCCCAATCTAAAAGCCCACGTAACCGCCCACAAGTCGGAAGCGTGTTTCGTCTTCTGCCATTTGCATAATCTCAAGCTTTTAAATCAGATTTTATCATATTATTAATCACCTGTATGACTCCTCTTCCTTGTCCCGTTTCCTTCTTAGCCGGCCACTCTTTTCTCCTCTTCATTTGTTGATTCAGTCCATATTTTGTGCTGTTTTCTGTTGATTATCTGCACATCTGACCACCGACAGTTTCTGTTTTTCTTCTTCAAGAGTACGTCAATTCTCTCTCTCTTTGAATTTTTATGAGGTCGGTCGATAGATCTGATTTTGATTTTGTTTTTGTTTTTATGGATTGGATTGGATAGGATTGGATTGCATTTGATAAGATCGGTTGTAAGGTTTGTATTTGGAGATTGAGTTCGATTAAAATTTGCCTGGGTTTCAATTTGAAATGGTCTATTTCCATAGCTCCATCTCGGTCTGCAACTCGGTCGACCAATCAGCAACACTCATGGCCAATTCTGTGAATTCAAATGAGTTGCATCCGAAAACAAGGAACAATAACCGAAAGACTAATAACCATACCAATTGTTCGAGTATTCCTGTATGTGACGGATCTCGATCAGCTGTTATTGATGTTGTCATCTTGATTGCTGTTGTTATTGCTTGTGGCTTCTTGTTATTTCCTTATGTCAAATTTCTGACAACCAATTTCGTTGAATTTGTTGGTGTGATTCATTATATTGTCAAAGAGGAGATCATAAGAAACCCGATTATTTATGCATCTATAGGAATCAGTACTTCCTGTGCCGCAATTACTGCTTGGATAATTCTTATTTGCACAACTAGGAAATGTGGAAATCCTAATTGTAAGGGCCTAAGGAAAGCTGCTGAATTCGATATTCAGCTTGAGACAGAGGAGTGTGTGAAGAATTCTAATGGAACTTCTGTTAAAGACGGTGTCAAAAGAGGCTTATTTGAATTGCCTCGTGATCACCATCGTGAATTGGAGGCTGAATTGAAGAAAATGGCGCCTCCAAATGGAAGAGCTGTTCTGGTGTTTCGAGCAAGATGTGGGTGTTCTGTTGGGAGATTGGAAGTTCCAGGACCAAAGAAGCTAAAGAAGATCAAGAAGTAGGAGTGTTTTTTTCTTTGTTTATGTCTGCTAATTTAATAGGGAGGATATACCTATACAGGAGTAGAGCCAGCTACAAGGAAGAGAATAGAGAAGAGTTTCTTCTTTTCCAATTGATCTTCAATGGAGCTGGATTGTCCTTAAATAAGCTCATGGCAATAAGTTGTAAGGGATTATATATACATTTTCTCTATAGTGGGGAATATAAGAATCCGTTCTTTCATTATCTCTATTTGGTATATTTTTTTAATAATTGCTTTTCTGATTCTTTATTTATTTTGTTCTTTGATATATTTCATTTCACTTTGCTTGCTTAATATTGTGACTTTTTTGGGGGGGAATAAGTTTCCTCTTGTTTATTTGAGAGTTTGTATTGTGTCAGAAATTATGTTGCCAATAGGTACAAGTATTCGATCAATAACTTTGTTTTTCTGTGCTTATACTGTCTGAATTTAGTAGTTTAAAATCTGTGCAGCAGTATGCATGCTTGCTGCTATGATTTTATTCAGTGCTGAACAGAAATTTGGCTGCTTTTATTTATTGTGAGCTTGAAGTATGTATTCAGATGAGGGATGAAGAATAGAACAGAAGAACGAAAAGACGAACAACACTTCAGATCAAGAACTTCCAGGCGATGGGTAAGTTTAGAGACGTTTACCATAAAGTGAAGATGCATTTTTGGAATTGAATGATCATGGATCCTGCTATTTTGTTACCTTTATAAACTTATAGCTCCAATAGCTGTCAATTGGGAATTTCTTCCATCTTTTCTTCTTTCAATATTAAAATTTTCACTACATGCAGGCTGATTTCCTTGTGGTAATTTTTTTTAATTGTTTTCCTTACCCTCTCCATAGTGCAATTGCATTCGGTAAGACAGAAAGGCATAAGCATAGGCTAGCCCGGAAAGTGGAGCATAAGAGTTTTTGTTAGGTATCGGAACAGAATCTAGTGATGCAAAGTGAAAGGTTCAGTGGAATAGGCTTGTGGTGCAAATTTAAAGCTTTTCATTTTTCATGTTTTAGGCGAGTTAACCTGTTTACAACTATTTTGTTTTTATGCCCTCTTCCTTTAGCATCTTTATGTTCTGCCTTTTTTTGGTTAGTGAGCTGCTGACATTTGTTTTCTTATGGACCACTGACACTGTTACATTGAATTATTGTTGTTTATGTGATTACTGCTCTGCTCACAAATTCTAAAATGACCTCTTTTGGGGCCAAACTCTTTTGGATCTTCTTCTTTTGATCATTATTTTCACTAACTTGTTCTATTCTGGTTCATTTACTGTTTCTAGTTTTTGAGCTTTTGTATTTTTGTATCAGCTTAAAGGTCTTTTTGGGGCTAGTCCTATACAAAATATCGGTCTTTGTCCCTGTTATGTGATGATCACGGGTGTTTGCTCACTGCCTTATTATTTCGTAACATTTTCCAATGTCCTATACTAATTAAATACTCTAACACTAGAGTTCACAGCAAACGAAATGGAACTTAGTTTGTTGACGTCTAGTTCAATATGATTTCCAAAATCTTCTCTACATGCAACCATTGTCATGTTATTTACCATTTTTATTTTTTGGTTTGAGGTAAACTTTGGTGTAAATGCATTTAATTAATATATATATAAATGTTACAAAATAATTAAACCGGACAATTAGTATAGGATGTCATGTCAAATTTTACAAAATAATAGGAAACCGGGGGCAAAGACCAATATTTCATGTAGAAGAGGCCTTAAATAGACTTTAAGCCATGTGTTATGTAATAACGACAGTTGGTAATTCCTTAGTTGAAATTGGTTCTAACAAATCAAATGGATTCGGTTGGTATTAACTCAACTGGAATCCATTTGGATTTTTCTTAATTATGATGACTAGCTGATGACACTTGAAATATAGTTAATTTTAGTAGATTGAAAGTCTAGGTTTTAAATTTTTTAAAGTAGAGAATTGGTAAAGTTGTACATTTCATTCAATTTCATCCATTCATTGAGTTTTAATAGTTGGAATTGAGTTTTAATGATTTGTGGAGTCTATACTAAATTTAAATTAGACTATTAAAACTCAATGAATGATTAAAATTAACTGAAATATATAACTTTATTAATTTTAAATTTTAAAGAATCTTAATCCAAAAGTCTCATCTTTACTTCAAGAAATAGGAATAAAAAAGTGGGCAATAAAATATTAAATTTCTTTGATGTGGAAGTTGACCTGAAGTGAATGTCACTGCTAGAGCCTAGACTCCTGCAATTTGATAAGAAAGGGGCATCAACATAGCAGTCAGTAGAAGTCTATTCAGTTGAACTAATTTTCATACAATTTTAAGAATCAATCAAATCAACGTGGAGTATGGTTTGATTAAAGATATTTCTCATGCGACTCTGTGTCAAAGCAGAAAGTTAGATAATTTATTATTATTATTATTTAGATGCCAATTAAATTTAGTACATAAAACTTTGTAACTAATTTGTTAATTTATTAATTTTTGTTTCTAGACTAAAAAATTTAGTGCACTATAAAATTTAAGTAGAAAAAATAATAATGGAATGTGGGCGGGATTAAAAATGATATTGCATATCTAGTCTGAGTTCAGGGACAACAATATGTTGGGATTTAATTGATTAACCGTTAGGATCTAGTTGATTAACCACTTCACCCGGTTACATCTAAACTTCGACTGAAAACAAACTTTGCACTAATAAAGATTTGGACCCCTTTAATTAATATAAAACACAATTTGGCTTTTTGCATCATCTTTAGGTATTAAACTTCAAATCATTATTATTCCGAAAAATCCTTCCAACTGAGCTAATAACTTGTACTGGTGTTTTCACCGCTATTTTACTAATATAATATTTAACAGAAAATTTATTAATTTATATTAAAAAATTATTAGGGCACTTCTAATGATTCTCCTCCTTAAAATGGAGAACACATATGGGGAATCTATTATTTTATTATTTTTCTTTTTAGTTTTAATTTTTTTAATTATTTTGTTAGTTGATTAAAATAAAAATAATATAAAAGTACTAATATAATAATAATAGAATATTATTATTTTTAAAAATCTAATATAGGGAATGAAAAATGGGAAAGATTGTTGGAGGAAAAACACTGTAGATTCCCCAAAATGAGATTTGGGGAATGAAAAATGGGAAATATGATTGGACTTGTTCTTATTTTTTTTATAATTCATTAAATTTATAAGTAATAAAACTAATTTGTATTATTTTCATTATATATAAAATTCTTATTTATCAGACTCAGTTATTTATCCATGGAACTTTATGGTCATCAATCGCCAGTTGAAATTATGATTCTGGCAGCGTCGCAGCTTGGCCTCACCAGAGCCCGCAGTTATAACAGAACATGGGGAATTGGGCCGGCCTCAGCTAATATTTTGGGAAATACACCCAAATGTCAACTTTTGCAAAACTAATTACCAAATTACATTTCAAATAATATTCTATCAAAACCAACTTTACAAGTTTTCTAAATTACCATTTTACATTCCACCCTTTTTCACTTCATTTTATTTTTATTTTGCATTTATTTCATAAACCGTTAATTTTTTTAACATATCGTTTTAAAATTTTTTGTTCATATTTTTTTCTATTCGAAACTAGATCCATGATAATATACTTTTTCCGAACTTTTTTTCGGTTTGTATTTGAAATAAGTTATCTCATAGTTATGTCCTAGTTGTCCAATATTGCACGTCATAGTTAGCTTATAGTTATCTTATAGTTTTATCAATTTGATGTAATTTTGTTATATTTTTATTTTATTTTTGTTATTTTTACTTATAGCATGTCTCAAACAACTACAAAATGCGATATGAAGGTAGCTACAAGAAAACTATAAGATAACTATAAATGCGCTACAGGATACTTATAACATAACTATAAGACAACTAATTCGAAATAATTACCCTAAAAAAGTTTGAAAAAAGTATGTCATCATGAATCTAGTTTTGAAGAGAAAACAAGACAAACAAAAAACTTTAGAGCGATATGTTTAAAAAACTAACAATATGAGAGATGAATAAAAATAAGAAAAGAAAATTTGGAAAATGTAAAGAGAGTTAAAAATGTAATTAAAAATTAGTATTGGTAGATAGGAGTCTACATTAATATACCAAAACATAAGCGTGTGGAATAGGGGCTGAGCTAATATTTTCAAGCAAAAGTTGAACGAAACTGGGTCATAACTAGGTCAAGTACACCCAAGAGTGCTAGTTTATAAATAGATAATTGGATTTTGGGTTGATTGGATTTTTTAGTTAAATTGGAAAACAAAAAATGTGATTTGTCCCTAACTACATAATTATCCCACAGTTGGAGAGATTTTTCAAACATTATACTTACATCTCAATAACATAAACTGCAGCCTTAATCCCTACCCCCAACCATTTTGATCATTTGGACACCATATTAGTCTTACCTAATAGATAACGCAAACAATTCAAATTCAATCACATAACAACTCACCACTGGTACTTAGCTGCAACAAGAACCTCTTCATATAGCTTGGCTGCATGGTCCCTGCTCAGGTCTTGTCCCATCCCACGTCTCTGCAGCCCTTCCCAACTCTTTTTATACTTCCTATAAGTTTTGAATAGTGAAAAATAAAAATCAGGAGGGAATGATGAATAATTCATCTTAAAAAGCAATAGAAAGTACAATATTATAACACAGCAATAGAAAGTTCAATATTATAACCTAACAGCAATGGAAAGTTCAATTAAGCTTACACGGTTAGATGCACATGACAGGGAATATATGGCACATGACTGTAAGGTTCTTACACGGTTAGATGCACATGACAGGTAATATATGGCACATGACTGTAAAGTTCGCAATTGGCTGCGGCCCTCGCTTCACTTGGATAGTTTTGGTCTTGCTGGAGCTTTGGTTCCTCATCGGACAATACTACTTCAAGATCTTTTCTTGAAGTGGTTTTGATTATCGGCTTAGATCTAGAGAGTGGACACATTTCGAGTGATGTTTCTTTATTGGAAGGTGAATTTGCTTATCGGCTTGGATCTCGGTTTTGATCCGAGTCGACAGTTTAATGTTTCGACGTTGTGCCTATACGACCTCGAAATTGTTTTGAATCTTACGATGATGTTGTCGCCATCGCTGCCGTTTATGTTGCATCACGGGGAATTTTCTGTCATTTCTTATCATGCCGGCTACAATTCAGTTGCTGCTATGGATCTTTAGATCATTATGATTATACTCTGTTATTGGGTTCTTTAGTTCATTATTATTGTACTAGATTGCAAATGACTTTGTGAACATCCTAGAGATGTTTTTATTTTATTTTTTTTATTGCTTTTTTCTTTTCATTTTAATAAATTGAGCCGGTATTTTCCGAGCTCAGCCTTTACATTTAAAAAAAATATGTATATATGTACTTATTTAAAAATTAAATGACCGGTTGAACTGCGGTCAAATCAGTATAACTGTGAACCATTAATTTTACTGATTTGACATCCGGTCCGATTTCGTTAACATTGTAAAATGACAGGGACTGATCAATATTATAACTTAAAAGCAATATAAAGTTCAATTATACTAAAAGGGTCAGATGATAGAATTTAAATGTAAAGAAATAGAACTATTCAACTGACTCGCAACCCAACTGATTCATTCGGGCCCGATATTTATGGGTAAGATTTGGACAAGCATATAATGGTATAAGCCTGACCTGCTCTAGGCCCGCCAAAGCCCGAACACATAATAGATTGGGCTTGATTTTCATATAAAAACTCAAGCCCGACTCCCAAATATATATATTATGAATAAAAATAAATATTTATATATATAATTAATCATTAAAAAATATTTCAACAATATGCAATTGTGTTGGGGCTTTATTAAAAAAAAATGTGTAGGATCATAAGCTTGGGTTTGTATTGATGTTTGTTTTTTTAGCAACGGGAATGATCCTTTTTATAAAACAATTATTAAAAATAGCTTAATGCATTCGTAGCTATCTGAACTTGTTCTTAAAAATCTTCTGCCCCCGAACTTTCAAAACGACTCTTTAACTACCTCTATTTTAAAAAAATATACCTTTTAACTACCTCCGCCCTACTTCACATCAATGTGGCATGTGTTGAATTTTATAGAGAGTGGTGAACCATAATTAATTAAAAAAATTAAACAAAAAATCAAATTCAATCTTCTTCTTTTTCCCTTATCCGCCCATTTCCCATTCTTCTTCATTTTATACTACTAACACCATTAGAAGGGAAAACAACACACAAAGCTTCAATCTTTTCACCAAATCCAACTCCATTAGAACAGATTCTCAAGCCGGAGCAAATCAGCCTCAGTCGATGCTAAAGAAAACAAAATCGAAAACAAAAACAGAAAATTAGGATCATTCAGTGTTTGGAATTAGGTCAAGTAAGTGTAGGAAACTAATAACTTTCGTTCAAATAATGCTAATAAGTGTTGGAAACTAATAATTAGGTTTTATTTTTATTTTTAAAGTATATAATGACGTGGCATGATATGGACAACCATTTTGTCCACGTCATTGCGTTTACACAAGGGGTTGAGAGTGGTTTAATGGTAAGGAGGGAGTTATATGGACACTTTTTAAAAGTTAAGGTAGCTACGAGGTTATCTTAAAAGTTCAGGGAAACAATAGATTTTTTGGGACAAGTTCGTGTAGCTATGGATGCATTAGGATTTAAAAATATACGTAATAATTAATTTTTAAATAATACGTATATATATATAATTATTAATGGGCGGGTCAGGTTGAACTTGGAAATGACCTTCTAAATTAAGGCTCGTCCAGCCTAACCCACGTATAATATTTATGTAGGCTAGGCTGAGCTTGAACATAATAAAATTTATGTCGATCCAACCAAGTCCGACTCGAGGAGGGCCAAGCCTACCCATTGAACAGTTATAAGAGAAACAAAAAGATACATTTAAAATGATTAATTGAGCCATATAATTAATGGAAGGGAACGAACAAAAGATGCATGGACTCTTCAAGTATCAAGTCAGAGACTGAAAAATTGCAAATTAGCACCAAATTTGGATTCAAGTATCAAGTTTGGGATTCTAACCTTGATATTTAAGATAGAAAAACTAGAGTAGAGGGAAGGAGATGAGAAAATAGAAGAATTCGAGGTGAGAATCAGAGGAATTTAGATGAGAGAGGAATAATTAAGAGAGAAATGCATTTGCTTTTTCATTGATGATATTCTGTGTACAATTCTCTGCTAATTATAGGACAATCCTAACAGATAAGGACATCCTTTCTACTGACAAACAAAATAACATTTATTCTAGACTACTCCAATCATTGGCTAACTCAGCTTTTAGAGAATTTGAAGTATCCACTAATATAGAAGTAAATAACTGCAGTAACATAAATAAATGCTGAAAGCCGCTTGAAATAATAGAAAAAACCTGTCACTTTCTTCACTTTTCTGCCTGCTTATCCTTCTGCCTTTTCCCATATGTGACAATGCCACCACCTTTGAATCTATTCTTGTCCCCAAGAATGGTAAAGTTCTGGAAATTGGGGTTTTATACTGCTAGTTATAGGACAATCCTAATGGATAAAGACAACCATAACGGATAAGGACAACTTTTTCTACTAACAAACAAAATACCAGCTATAATAACAGTTATTCTAGACTATTCCAATCATTTGCTCACTCAACCTTTAGGGAATTTAAAATATCTACTACTGTGAAAGTAAATAACTGTGGTAAACGTTGCTTGAAATAACAAAAAAAAACTTTCACTTCCTTTACTTTTATGCCTTTTCCCATATGTGATAATGTCAACCCCTTGAATCTATTCTTGTCCCAAAGACGGTAAAATTCTGGAAATTGGGCTTTGATGTGGCCACTGTCTTCCCAATTAGCATCCAAGGATAGTAGACCTTGCCATTGTATAAGCAGTTGTTGTACTTCCTTGCCTTGGACTTCTACATGCCTTGTATTGACCACCTTGGCTGGTAGAATAGCAACTAATCCATCTTCTAGAGGAGGTAATGTAGTGAGAGTCAGGGTAGTGGTGTCGGCTTTCTCTTAAGTAGTGATAAGTGAAATACAGGATGGACCCTGGATGTTGTAGGTAGCTGAAGTTTGTAGGCAGCCTTTACTACCTTAGCTATTACCTTATAGGGCCCATAGAACCTAGCAGACAATTTATTATTGCCTCTAATGGCTCTGGATTGTTACTTGTAGGGTTGTAACTTAAGAGACACCCAGTCTCTCACCTAGAACTCTCTGTCACTTATATTCTTATTTGCCATTTGCTTCATTTTGTTTTGTGCCTTCGAAAAGGACTCCTTGAGAGCTAGCTCATTCATATCTTTTCTTAGCCCGAGCATGTCATCTACTGTCCCTCTCAATGGAAATGGTGATATGGGCTGTCAATTACTAAGATTATGGCAGATATTTAGGCTGAGATTTGAAGATCCAATTTACCATAATTTGTATTAGTTATACGTTTATCCTTACCTTGAATAGATTAGTAGTAATTAGTGTAATTGTTGTAAATATTCTGTTGACTAAAATAGGTCGTACAAACTTTCTTATTTAAAGGGAAATATGATAAGAGAAAGGTATTCAACCATTATTTCTAAAAAATTGTCATGGCATCAGAGCCAATTTTTTGAAATTCATAGCTGAATCTTCAGATTTCTCAATTTCTTTTTAATTTTATCTTTCAAAAGTTTCTCATTTGCTTTCATTTTTGGGTTGATTAATTACTAATCAACGACTTTGGCTTTGGGATTTTATTTTTTTTAAGAATTTCGGGTTAGAATTTATTTGGAAGGTTTGTAGAGACGTCGGCAATCAAATTTACAGGGAAGAATTATGGGCATAGGAATTTCAGTTTAGAATGTTTCTAAAGGGGAAGGAGCTTTGGAATCACATTGATGGGTCTGCTCCCAAACCTAGAGAAGGTAGGGATTTTACCCAATGGGAGACAAAGGACGCTCGAATCATCCCTTGGATTTTGGGTTCTATTGAAACCCATATGGTGAACAACTTACATTCCTTTAAAACAGCTAAGGAGATGTGGGATTACCTGTAATGCATCTGTCATCAAGAAAACACTACAAGACGATTTCAAGTCGAACTTTAGATTAGTAACTTCAGTCAAGGTAATCTTTCTACTGAGCAATATTATTCTGGATTTATTAATCTATGGATCGAATATTCTGGTATTCTTTATTCCAAGGTGCCTAATGAGGCCTTACCCAGTCTTCAAGCGGTTCATGAAGATAGTAAGCGTGATCAATTTTTTTATGAAATTAAGGCCAGAATTTGAAGTTTCACGGGCTGGATTACTGAATAGAAATCCTGTCCCTTCCTTGGATATATGTCTTGGTGAATTGTTGCATGCATAACAGATAATGGCTACACAAGCTATTCTTGGTTCGTAGAAGGAGACATCTGAGGTTGTTAACGTTGCTTATACTGCTCAATGGAAGAACCAAGGAAAGGGACCAATGCAATGCTATAGTTACAAGGAGTTCGGGCACATTGCCCGTATTTGTGGCAAGAAATTCTGCCGTTATTGTAAACAGAATGGACATATTATCAAGAAATGTCCTACATGCACAGAAAATCGACGAGGCCAAGCTTTTCAGGCTGCTATGTTAGAACCTATCAATATCAATTCTCCAACTACAACTAATGGCATAAATCAATCATTTGTTACTCTAGATATGGTTCAACAAATGATTATTACAACATTCTCTACTCTTGGTCTTCATGGTCAAGGTAAGAATATTTCTTCTCCTTGGTTTATTTATTATGGGGCGTCAAATCATATGACTTGATCAACAGGTTGGCTTCAAAATCTTCGAAAGTATGCTGGTATACAAAATATTCAGATTGCTAATGGAAGTAATCTTCTAATTACAGTCCTTGGTGATATAGGACCTCCTTTTCATAATGTATTTCTCTCTCATGGATTGTGTACTAACCTAATTTCAGTTGGGCAGTTAGTGGATAATAATTGCTATGTAAATTTCTCTCATCGTGGTTGTCCTGTGCAGGATTAGGGGTCGGGGAAGGTGGTCGCAAAGGGACCTAAAGTGGGTAGATTATTTCCATTGCAATTTATTCCTAGATAATCGCGAAGGGACCTAAAGTGGGCAGATTATTCCCATTGTAACTTATTCCTAGAACTTTGTCTTTGACTTCTATTATTACTAAAAATGGGACTGATGTTTGGCATAAACAATTAGGCCATCCAAATAATGTAATATTGTCTCATTCGATGAAGCATGGCTTTCTTGGAAATCAATGTTCTTCCGACAGTTTATCTGTTGACTGCTCTGTTTGTAAACTAGGAAAGAGTAAAGTGGTGGCTTTTCCTACTTATGCTACTCGTGCTGATACATGTTTTGAGATATTACATATTGATGTTTGGGGTATCAGTCCTGTCATTTTCCATGCACAATATAAATATTTCATAATATTCATTGATGACCATAGTCATTTCACATGGATATATTTCATGCGTACTAAAATAGAGGTGTTATTCATTTTCATAAGTTTTATTGCTTATGTTGAAACTTAATTTTCCACCTCCATTAAGGTTTTACATTCTGATAATGGAGGCGAGTATTTGTCACATGACTTCTAAGCTTTCTTACAATAAAAAGGCATCAGATCTCAACGATCATGCCCTTATACCCCGCAACAGAATGGGGTGGCTGAATGGAAAAACCGTTACTTACTGGATATGGTTCGCGCTTTACTATTAGAGGGCTTAGTTCCGCCTAGATTTCAGGTGGAAGCTCACAACTTATTTGATTAAGCGGCTGTGTGTTTCAAGAAATGTAATTTTCTTTGAACATGAGTATTATTTCCAGCAGCAAGATCTCCCTTCACATGGTGTTCTTCTTCCTAGATTTGATGAAACATCTTCCGCCATTAAGCGTTTTAAACCTGGTTTTATATATCAACAACGATACTCCCCATCATTACAAATCCTTCCCCGACCCTGACCCAATGCCTACTTCAATAGATCTTCGAAGAGCTCATCATATCAGTCATCCTCATGATAGGTATGGATATTATACTATTTTAGTTGATATTATAGTTCCTATCTCTTACTCCTAGGCCACTAAACAAGTATGTTGGAAGAAAGCTATGCAAGCACTTTAAGAGAACCATACTTGGGATATTGTACCTTGTCCTACTGGTGTTAAAACCATTGGTTGTAAATGGGTTTATTCTGTTAAGTTAAAATCAGATGGATCTCTTGACTGATACAAAGCATGGTTGGTAGCACTGAAAAATCGACAAGAATATGGAGTTGATTATGAGGAGACATTTGCACCAGTGGCCAAAATGATGACAGTGCAACTTATTCTCGCTATTGTTGCTTCCAAGGGCTGGTTGTTATGACAAATGGATGTTAAGAACACATTTTTACACAGGGATCTTAAGGAATCAATTTATATGACCCCACCACCAGGGTTCTTTTCTACACCTTCTTCTGATGTTTGTACACTTAAAAAATCACTTTATGGTTTAAAGCAGGCTCCACGCGCATGATGATTCCTCTTTGTTTCTTTGCAAGACTTCTAAAGGAGTTGTTTTGCTCCTTATATATGTCGATGATATCATTATTACAGGAACAAACTTTGAATTGATTTCTAAGCTTCAACATCACCCTTAAAGATCTTTTGATATGAAGTACCTAGGCCCCCCTATGCTATTTTTTAGGTCTTGAAGTGAACTCTACGGCAGTTGGTCTTTTCTTAAATCAACATAAATATATACACAAGGTAGTTGCATTCACTAGTCTTCATGATGGTCGATCTGTTGAATTATCTAACTATTACTCGGCCTGACATTTCATTTGTTATCCAGCAAGTTAGTCAATTTATACAGGCACCTCGGTACCTTCACTTAGCTGCTGTTCACTGCATTGTTCGATATTTTCAAGGAACTTCTAATCAAGGTCTTTTCTTTCCTGTGAATTCTCCTATTCACTTGGTTGCATATAGTGATACTGACTGGGCTGGTTGTCCTGATACTCGACGTTCCATTATTGGCTGGTGCATATTCCTTGGAAATTCTCTTCTCTCTTAGAAAAGCAAGAAGTAAGATCGGGTTTTCAAATCCTCCTCTAAATCTGATTATCATGCAATATCCTCTGTATGTTCTGAGATTGTTTGGCTTTGAAGACTGTTGGGTGAGATTGGGTTTCCTCAATTAGAACCAATTCGACTTCATATGGATAATGCTAGTGCTATCCAGATTATAGCTAATCTGTATTTCACGAGCGCACCAAACACATCAAAGTGGATTGTCATTCTATTCGTGAAGCATATAATGCTCGTATCATTGCTCTTCCTCATATCACCACTGCTCCACAAATTGCTGACATATTTAGGAAAGCCCTATCATGACAAAGACATGATTTTCTAGTTACCAAATTGATGCTTTCTGATCATCCAACATCAATTTAAAGAGGGGGGGGGGAGATATTAATGGAAATGGCAATATGAGCTGTCAATTACTAAGATTATAGCAGATATCAAGTCTGAGATTTGAAGATCCAGTTTACCAGAATTTGTATTAGTTGTACATATATCCTTACCTTAAATAGATCATTAGAAAACAATAATGCGGAAGAACCAAAATTATCCGAATCCAGTTTGAAGAAAACAAAAACTATAGAAACAAAATCTTAAGGAACAAAATTATGTAATCTCTAAAATCCAAAAATGGAAGCATCCAGTTAAAGTTTGGAAAGGAAACAAACTTTAAACCGGTCAAGAAAGGCATCCGAAAGAAGACTGATTGTATAAGATCCGAATATATCAAGACTAAAGTCATCCGGAAGATACAGTTAGAAGGAAAAAGGGAAAAGTTTCAAAAATCACTTTTCCCTCCACCTATTTAGTCAGAAAGTCAAAGATCCTTTCCCCTTATAAAAGGCAAAGATGACAGCTAGCACTTTTTAGAAAAGGATAGAAGGACTGACATAGGAAAGAGAAAAGGTAACAACCTTTTCAACCTAGACCAATAGGAAAAGCGCGTAAAGATCATAATTTCGGACCTCTGGCATAAAAGTTGGTGAAACACTAAAATCTAAGGAAAACGATCACTAATAACTTTTTAGCCCCAATCCCAAGGATTCAAACAGGTTGAAATCTAAGTCTAACGGATTGATCAATGGCTCTGGAGGTACCACATATTACCTGATAAACGGTGAAGATTTAATTCAACATCAACAACTCATAACGGCTCATTTATGATGCAAGCCTATAAAAGTAAAGCTTCACAAGTTGAGAAGGCGCTGGTTATTTTGAGAAAGCATACACAAGAGAATTCACTACTACAATCATTGATATAAGCCCTCCAAGAATCAAATAATTCCAAATCAGTTTGTGAGGATTCCCAAGTGAGTTATAAACTTGAGGAGATCCAAAACCAAAATCTTTGAGAAAAACAAAGTGTAAGATCTCATACTTGGGTGAGTAGTGAGATTGGGATATAGCTTGAAGTTGGTGCTTTGAGTGGGATCTTCCTATAGGACTCAGCTTAGGTTTGGGTAGAAACCTAAGTGGTATATCCTGCTAAAGACAAGAGGACTCAGCTAGGAGTTGGTGCTTCTAGTGGTATATCCTACATCGAGAAGGAGTTACCATTTGGAGATAAGTTGTAACGCTTGATTCTTGCCAGTTGGAAAGGAATCCACTAGTGGAAAAGCTTGGAGGAAGGAAACTCCGGGGACTGGAGTAGGCAGGGCCGAACCAGGATAAAATACTGTGTTTGATTTTCTTACTCTTTACTTATTTGCATTATAATTCATATTTGCATCATCTGGATCCATTATATCTGGAACATAATCAAACAAGCTATACTAAGACTTTTTTAAAGTTTTTTAATTCCACAAAAAAGGTCATTCACCCCCCTCTGACCTTATTTAGACCTGCACAGGGACCAACAAGTGGTATTAGAGCAAGTGCTTAAAATTAGAGATCTAACAATCTCGAGCTAAAGGTCCAAATTTTGATCCAAGAATCAAAATGAGTTTCCAAAACTCGCATCTCCTTCCTGAGGGTATGTTTATTACCCTTCCTCCACTCTTTACCTATGAACACTACACGTTCTAGAAGAACTAGATGAAGAACTTCATTCAAGCACAAAGCATGTTAGCATGGATGTCCATTAAAGATGGCCCATATGAGCCAACTCACGAAGTAGAGGGTATAACTACCCAAAAGCCCTCAAGTTTATGGGATGAGAATGATTATAAAAAATTGCGTGTAAACGTAAATGCTATTAATATGCTTCATTGTGCTCTTAGTGCAACTAAATTTAATAGGATATCCAGATGCGAGACTGCGCAAGAAATATGGCAAAAGCTGGAAGTAACCTATAAAGGAATAAACAAGGTCAAAGAAGCTAAAATTGATTTGCTACAATAAAAGCTAGAATCCTTCAAAATACAGCCCAAAGAATCCATCAGTAGCATGAATACTAGATACACCAATCTAGTAAATGAGCTGAAGAGGCTTGGGAAGGAGATCTCAGAAGTAGGTATGGTCAAGAAAATACTCTAGAGTCTCACCAAGGAATGGGATAATGAAAAGCAGCAACTGAGGAAGCTCATGACTTAAACTTCTATAGCTGTGATAAACTCATTAGTAATCTCTTAACTCAAGAGTTATCCTTGGAAAGATATAGCCAACAAGAGAAAAAGCCTGAAGAAAGAAAGAAGGCCATTACACTCAAGGCAGATTCAGCTGGATCAAATAAACTACCAAAGGAATCTAATTACAGCAAAGAAGATATGGCTATGCTGGCCAAGTACTTTGATAGATTCCTAAAGTAGAAGGAAATCTAGGAGGTATGAATCAAAAAGATCAAAGGAAGGCACTTCAAGAAGGGACAAGCAAAGAAAGGCTCTAAAAGAGAAGAAAGATCTGGAGAAAGATGCTGCCTGTTTTGAATATGGAGAAAAAGTGCATTTCAGAACCAAATGCCCCAAGCTCAAAAGAGAAAAGAAATATAAGAAGAAAGCTATGGTGGCCACATAGAGCAACAGTGAAGAAAGTAGCAGTTCATCTTCCACAGAGGAAGAAGAAACATCCAATTGTGCATTCATGGCCTGACAGATCTGAAAGAAGATCAATCTGAAAGAAATCTATCTAAGCAAGTTATTGAACAAATTGAGGATTCAAAATCAGAGATAGCCAATACTAAGGTAAACTTACACTCTAATTCTGTTTCTAACTTTGATCTTGCTAGAGCTTTAGGGATGGTGATCCACAATGTAAGGAAGAACGCCAAAGCCATAAAATCCCTACAAAGACAAGTTTTGGAGCTAGCTGAAGATGCTGAAGCAATTTCATAAGACATTAATGTGATAAGAACCATAAAGCACATGGATGTGGTTGAAGAGAATTTTCTGAGAAGTCAAGTGCAGATCTTAAGTGCTAACTTGATAGGGATAGATAGGGAGCTAACCCTGATGGAGAAGGCATCCGAAAGGAAATCAAATCCTTCATAAAGAAGGAGAAATCAAGGGCAAACAACAATAAGAAACCAAAATAAAAAGAATCCGGTGCCCCCAAGTCTAAAGGAAAGAAAAGTTACCAGGCAACCTTAAGCACAGAGATTCAAAGCTACTCAAAAGAGAAAAGCTAAGGCTGTATTAAATGAGTAACTGCCAATCAAAAAAAGAATCATAGAGCAGAAATTGCACCTCCAACCAGCTTCCGTATACACACCGGATAGACAAGTATACAAGAGGCTGGATATGTTGGAAACTATGGAAAGGAGGATCTCAAGACGATTCAGAAGAAGCATGAATAGAGCAGACCCATATCAGGGTGCAGGTTTTGTGGGAAAAACAATAAAAATTCTAAATTATGTAGATTAAAAAATGGTTATTATGATGTGTATCCTTGGCCTGAAATGGTTGATAACCTGAGAGGACCCAAATCTGATTGGGTACCCAAACCCACTTGATCTATTTTGCAGGTATGCCGTAGATCCATCAACACACATGGTACATTGATAGCGGATGCTCAAGGCACATAACTGGTGATGAGAAAGCATTCATCACTTTAATCCGAAAGAAAGGTGGAAAAGTAAGCTTTGGAGATAACCAAAAGGGACATATCATTGGACATGGAACCATTGGATTTGAAATAAAGATAGAAGATGTCTCATTAGTTGATGGACTAAAGTTCAACTTGCTAAGTGTAGCATAACTCTGTGATAAAGGAAGGAAGGTCTCCTTTGACTCCACAGGATGTTCAATCTATGACAGTAAGTCAAATCGACTTATTCTTTATGCATCTAGAGTAAATAATGTTCATTGTGTTAACATTAAAAATGATAAAAAGAATATATGCTTGGTGTCTAAAGAAGAAGAATCATGGCTATAGCACCGAAGGTTAGGACATGTAAGCATGAACCTCCTATCCAAATTAACCGAAAAGGAAATGGTTGTAGGTTTGCCTAAGGTAGCTTTTGATAAGGATCACATATGCACTTCATGCCAACTATATAAACAGTATAGAAAAAGCTCCCTTCTATCTTATACATACCTTCTTAAAGAGTTCTTGAACTCTTACATATTGATCTCTTTATTCCAATCAAACTAATGAATTTGGCTAGAAGAGAATACACCATGGTCATAGTGGATGATTATTCTCGCTATATCTGGGTTGCTTTGCTAGCTAGCAAAGATGAAGCCTTTGACCGATTCTTAAAAATATTCATCTAGATAAAAGTAGAACAGGGCATAAGCATTGCATGCATCTGGAGTGATATAGGAGGTGAGTTAAAAAATAAGCAGTTTACTGAATTTTGTGACTCGAAGGGCATTGAGCATAACTTTTCTCCTCCTCATACACCTCAACAAAATGGGGTTGTTGAAAGGAAAAATAGAACCTTAACTGAGATGACCCAGACAATGTTAAGTGAGAATAATCTACCTAGATATTTTTAGGGTAAGCCCATAAATACAACATGTTACGTCATAAATAGAGCTCTCATTAGAAAGACCTTAGAAAAGACCCTATATGAAATCTGAAAGGGAAGGAAACCCAAAATTAGGTATTTCAATGCCTTTGGATGTAAATGCTACATCCTGAATGATAGAGAGCAATTAGGAAAATTTGATCCTAAGTATGATGAAGCAATTTTGCTTGGCTACTCAACACATAGCAAAGCTTACAGAGTCTATAACAAACAAACCCAAACTGTGGTAGAGTCAATACATGTAGATTTCAATAAGACAAACCATGCAGGAAGAAGTTCAAATCTAGAAGATTTAACTCTGGAAGCTGAAAACACTGGAGAAAAAGAACAAGTGCAGATTCCAAATTCCTTCCAGATCAAGAAGTACAAGGAAGAAGATGAAGGAATTGCTCTCAACTCAAAAGTTCCACAGGGTTATCTTAATCACCATGAGATAAAATTTATGGATAATCAAGAAGAAGTTAAAGTAGTTGAGGAATAAGCTCCAGGCCATCATGCAGATCTTCAAAGAGAAATCCGGACTCACAGAAATCATCCTGTAGAAGCCATTTTGGATGATGTCCAAAATTCAGTTAGAACCAGAGGACAACTCAACCGGATGATGAGCCATGCTGCTTTTGTCTCTCTCATTGAACCAAAGAAATTTCAAGATGCTAAAGGAGATGAAAGTTGGATGTTGGAAATGGAAGAAGAACTAGATTAGTTCACCAGAAATGATGTTTGGGATTTATAGTCGCCACCAAATGGGAAGTCAATTATTGGCACCAAATGGGTATTCCGGAATAAGGTTGATGAATCTAGATTTGTGGTGAGAAACAAGGCAAGATTGGTTGCCCATGGCTACAATCAGCACGAAGGCATTGACTTTGAAGAAACCTTTGCTCCTGTAGCAAGATTGGAGGCAATCCAGATTCTATGTGCTTTTTGCATCATTCATGGGATTCATATTATTCCAAATGGATGTCAAAAGTGCATTTCTAAATGGAGTTATCCAAGAAGAAGTATATGTCAAGCAACCACCTGGATTTGAAGACTCAAAGCATCCAGATCATGTATACAAACTGAAAAAGGCCCTTTATTGGTCAAAGTAAGCACCAAGAGCTTAGAATGAGAGACTTACTGCATTTCTCATATCCAAAGGGTATATTCGGGGCAAGGCGGATACAACTCTTGTCATTTAAAAAAGAAGGATGATGTGATTCTATTCCAAATTTATGTTGATAGCATCATCTTTGGAGCAACAGATGAAAAGATGTGTGAAGAATTTAGCACTCAAATGTAGAAGGAGTTTGAGATATCAATGATAAGAGAACTCAATTTCTTCCTTGGCTTGCAAATCAAGCAAAGTCAAGATGAGATTTTCATCAATCAATCCAAGTATACAAAGGAGATTCTAAAGAAGTTTGAAATGGAAAAAAGCAAATCAATGTCCACTCCCATGGGATCAAATACAGTCCTATCAAAGGATTGTGAAGGAGAAGAAGTAGATCAGAAGCTCTATAGAGGAATGATTAGATCACTACTATACTTGATAGGTAGCATACCTGACATACATTATCCAGTTTGCTACTATGCAAGATATCAATCCAACCCTAAGGATTCACATTTCAAAGCAGTAAAGAGAATCCTCAGATATGTTCTAGGAACCACTGAAGTTGGGCTATGGTATCCTAGTAATGAAGACTTCACACTCCAGGGGTTCACTGATGTAGACTATAGAAGAGACACTCTTGAAAGAAAGAGTACATCTGGAGGCTGTCACTTTCTTGGAGATTGCTTGGTATCATGGTATAGCAAGAAGCAGACTTCAGTTGCTTTATCAACCATAGAAGTAGAATATATGGCAGTAGGACATTGTGTAGCTCAACTCCTTTAGATCAAGCAATAGTTAGAGGGTTATGGAGTTCAATCCAGATGTATGGATGTAATGTGTGACAACAAAAGTGCCATTGATGTGTCAAAGAATCCAATGCTCCATAGCTGGATGAAGTATGTAAACATGAGGCATTATTTTATCTGGAATCATATGATGGAGAAGGATGTTGCATTGGTCTACATTCCAACCAATGAGCAAAGAGCAAACATCTTTACTAAGCCATCAAGTAAAGATCAATTCCACAAGCTAAGGGAGTTAATTAGAATGGCCAATCCAATTTGAAGGGAAATCCGAAAGACAATCAGGGTTTAGTTTAGACTTTTATAAGTCAAAAAGTCAAGAAGAAAAGAAGTAAAATCGATTGTGGATCCAAAAGAAATATTGCTAGCTCAGCAGACAGACATGATAAATGGCAGTAAAAGCGTAAAAAAAAAGTAACAGTATACGTTTTGAATTTGAAAAGTTTATTGGGCATCACACATGCGGCAAAAACAATAGTTATTTTGGAAAATAAATGGTTTCAATTGTCCAGTTAAATGACATTTACCTCTCTCATCAATTTTTACCTGCCACATCATCAATCCTACCAAAGTTAACGATGTCCGGATTACGATTATACCCTTACTTTAGGAATTCTATGAAAACTCCCCAAAAATCCTTCTCCATCTTCACGCAAGTAATTTTCTACTGTTACTTTACAAATTTAAAATCTCAGAACCCTAAATCACCAAACTTCTTTCAAATCTACAAATGGCATCCACTCAACTTACTCCTCCTCCTCCTCCTAGATACATTTCAATAAATCCGATCTTAAAGATGAGGATTTCAACCCTATAAAATTGAAAAACCTAGACTCCGTTATACCAACAGACTATCTAGGGGATAATTTTTTATTCAATACGGAACCTGTGAGCACGGGATTTTATAGTCCCTCTCGCGAGACGATGATGACGTATGCCCGATTTTATTCCTCACCATAAAAATTCTTTTTTGGAAGTTTTATTACTGATATAAAATTCTCTATGAATTTAATTTTTAGAAAAATTCAGTTCGACGTGTCCAGTAACGCGTTCGGTGGTAGCTCACACCAATGATTTACACCGAAAAAATAATTTAGTCCAAAATACCCATAAAAAGTCAAAAATAAACCCTAATATCTGAGTTTTTCTATCAAAATCACCTTTTGCCGGATTTCCTCTCCTTTTTCCCAATTTTGGGAACGAATCGTGCTAGCTTTTCAAACCTTTTAGGAAGGTGAGGCCGCTGGCGACCTCATAGATACGGCTGGCGGTATCACCCATGCCACCGCCGACATCATTTCCTCTGCAAAACAGTTGTCTGCCTTTTTTGCTTGATATTCGATGGATAATTGATCAAAGACAATTTCCAACGGATTTTAGCCTATATAAACAGCATTTTCCAGCCATTTTAAGGGTTCCACTCTTCCCCAACTCAAAATCTTAAGGAGATTTTGAGCATTTTTAGTTAGTTCTAGTGGGATAAAGTTTAGAAAAGGTAAGAAAAGAGGATTCAATCCATCTTTTTTTGGTTTTTCTCTACTGAACTCTCTGATATTTAGGTGCAATTTAGGTTTAGAAATCACCATATTAGGATTTAGAGCCTTAAATCACCCCCTTACTAACTAAATCATCATTTGATCTACCCAAAGGTGTCATTCGGATCATGAAGAGGTAGATTCACAGCCCCGAGGTAAAAATTCTGAGTCTCACAGCTCTTTGGCTTTTATTTTACTTGTTTGTTGTGATTAGTTGCTGTTTTGTGCTTAGTTTTGGGCTTTTGGTTGCTTTCTGGCCAAAAACAGCTGCTATAAGAAACTGAAACCACTAGAGGCATTTAAAGCCGCCGGCGGTGTCAATTATGCCGCCAACGGCATTATTGATACCGTCAGTATAAATGAGATCGTCGGTGGCATTAGTGATGCCTCCGACGGCCTCATTCATACCGCCGGCTGTATGGAGTTATGGAAAGCAGATTAGTTCTTGTTTTATTTTTGACCTAGTTTAATTTCCAAAGCTAGGATGTATAGTGCAACGACGGGAGTCCAGAACTCCCCGAAAACGGTCCAAACCCTATAACATGCGACATTTTCACTAATAATTTGGTTAAAATAATGAGCGTGTCCAAAATGGACTTTTCCCTAAAATTCGTTCAGAAAATGAATTTTTCAAAGGGAACTAATATTCTAAAATCAAAAATTTTCAACCTAACCTGGTAGCTCATCCCCAGCTGGGGGCTTCGCCCCCAGACCCCCTTTGGGGCGCTGCCCTAGAACCCGCGAGGGGCTGCTGCCCCCCGACCTCGCTGCCAAGGGCGCCATTTTGTGTGATATACCCTGTATACGTGTTGTATTTGTGCTAATTATTTTCGTGCAGGTAGATTTAGGTTAGATGTATGTTAGGCCTTCGGGTATTTTATTTATTGTATAGAAAAATATATAGGATTTGGAAAGCCATGTAATTACTATTATATTTTCCGCATTTTATTTGTTGGATGACTGTAATAATTTATTTATTGCTTTGAATGCTTGCTAAATAACGCGCTAACAATATATAAAATGAAAACACAATAAATAGGGTGGATTAAAACCGATTAAGAAAGAATAAAATCTTTTAAGTTGGCCAATGTAAAATAGAAACTCATAATCTCTAGTTAAGGTATGGTCTACCACTCGGTGGGAAAATTGTACCAAAATTTCCTGGTTGAGCTGTACCGGGTGGCGACTCTATTTTAAGTACGGGATTTCGATCTCGTATCTTTTGAACATAAAATATGTTAAACCATTTTCACAATCACCATCACGCCCATTACATCAATTAACAATTATTTTTTGAGGGATCGGTCCTCCAGCCCTACTTCACAGCCCATCCAAAATGTCATCCGCTCACAAAACCCTATTCGCAGATAATTAAGGACCAATGCCTTGAAGACTTCCTCAAGATCAACTGTCCCACTTATCCGGATCGGGTCAGAGAGTTCTATGATAATTTATGAGTTCACTCCTACTACGATGCTCTATGAACCATTGTTCAGGGAAAAGTCATCATTGTAAAGCCGCAATTTTGGAAAATCTGAATATGAAGAATAATGGAGTTCAAATATGGAATGATGGGGATAAACTCCGGGTAATGTACTACCCAAAGAAATGGATTCCTGCTTGCTATTTTGGAGATAAGTTCTCCACCTACTGACCTCAAACACCAAGAATCCTTCAACATGTGCTGGCCAAATTGGTCCTCATTCGGAAAGGATCCATAACCACTGCCTCTTCCTTCTAACACTGCGTTCTACAACACTGGGTAGATAGCAGAGTGGTAAACATGCCTGTATTGATCATCCACTTCCTAAGGCAGTACAGAAACCCCTATGGTGCTCTCATCACTTGAATCCTTCTTGCCAATGGAGTAAACTTATCTGGAGCTCAATCCACTCAAGGAAAGGAGATCCTTGAAAAGAAATTTAAGAACTTAGCTTTGGAGAGACCTGGGATAAATAAAAAGCTATCAAGCTCATGGAAGAAAAGAAGGAAAAGACAAGGGTTAGAAAGGTAGGAACTGATGTTGCTCCTGAGGCAAAGGGAGCCTGAACAATAAAGACAAAGGCTCAAAGAAAGAAAAATTTAAAGCATGTTGTAGAAGATGATAATGAGGACAGAATTCCTCTCACATAGTTGATGAAAACCACATTGGAATAGCCTAAGAAGTCAAGAGGAAGGCTTATAAAAGCAGCTGATAATAGAAAAAGGCCTGTTTATGACCCGAAAGAGAATGAGGAAACAGAGGAAGAAGAGACTGTGCCTAAGAAGAGGCAACTCCAAAAGAGAGGATTAACCTTCCGTGAGGGTTTGAAGGCGGAAAGAGATTCCCATTAAAAAGTCCTCTATTAGAATCTCAATCCGTGAACCTTTCCCCAAAGCACCTACACCAGCAGACTTGAGTACCAGTTCTTCCGAATAATATCTTTCTGGAAGATCCTCAGTTTACTGAAATGATGTCAACAGTCTAGGATAATCAAAAGATAAATCTATTGACTAAGGAAGGACCCGAAGGCTCATCCTGAGCAATAGCCATAGATAGCCCACCTATCATATTAGGTCCAAAACATCTTGCACTTCTCAAAGAAGCCAAGTATCTGGATGAGAATTTATGTAACTTCCAACCTGGATCAGGGCCTCTTCCGGATAACTTGCTGAATGTAGAACCAGAAGTGGTGGAGATTGAAAGTCCTGAAAAGGAAACAGGATGAGATGGTGAGGAGAATTCCACCATTTCAGGAAATGAAATGATTGTAGTTGCAAGCCCTATACAGGCAATCAAAGGGGCAACTGAGGATAGTTCCAATCTTCTAGATGTTGGATCAGTTGAGCAGAATGAAAAGAACAAACAGAGCCTCAATATATTCATCTGATAATCATTCTACTATCTATCTCTGCTGTTGATGAAATTCTGGGTGGTGATACCGTTGAAATAAAGGACAACTTAGGTACAGATACTCAAGCTGTATCTAAGAACAACCAGTCCATCCTAGAACATAATGTTTTGGAGGAGGGAAATGGTCTGAGATCTAATGAGTATGCTTCTAAAGCAGACTCAAAGGGCGAGGCCATTTTAGAGGATAGGTTGGAAGAGAAGGAGAAAGAAGAGAAATCAGCTGATAAAGAATCAAGTGAAAAGGATTCATCCGGTTTAGAGGAATCTAAAACCAGTTCAGGATCAGAGGAAACATCCTCCTTTGAAGATATGCCCAAACCATTAATTCCCAAAAATAATCCTAAGAGAGTTGATAAGCTGACAACTGCTCTAAAGATGATCTAGGATTTTGCAGTGGAGAGGCATGAAGAAATCCATATTAAGAAAGCCCTCTAAAGTATCTACAATCAGTTTAAATCCGTGAAGAGCGCCATTAAAGATAAGTCCTTCACTCTAGATTTGAAGTCTGAGTTAGGGGAAATCAAGGGAGTAGTGTAGAATATTCAAAGGCAAGTTCAAGGATTTCATTCAGCTGAACAAATTTTAGAGGCCTCATTGTCCAAAATCACTCTGATGCCCAATCAAATCAATTCTAATATTATAGGAGTAAATCACTCTATAGATCAAGCTCACACCGGAGCTAACAATAATTACGCTACATTAGTGGATAAAATCACCTCCTCCTCCATAGAGACAACCAATGAGCTTAAAGAATGTAGGGACCGAAAGTTTGAAATCTTGGAAAAATTCATTCCAAGAGCTATTGTAGAAGGAGGAAAAGGGATTACATCTGGGCTTACAGAACTTAATGAGGAACATCAAGCTTTACATAAAATGCTCACTAATTTTCTTGATGAAGGCCTCCCAAAATTGTTGAAAAAGTAAATGGATAAATTCAGTGATGATGTTGGGAACCATCTCTCCAGAACAGAGAGATTCATTAACAACTTAAGAGAAGCATTTCACAAAGATTTGACAACTCTCAACACAAGTGTTCATAACATTCGGAGAGACATCATTGCCGAGATTGAGCTTATAAAGTCAAGCATGGCTAATCTATCCATCTTCCCCTCTGAATCTTCATTTTCTAGTTAGGACAGTCTTCTTATACCAGTGGTCAACGACTTAGTCCAACATATTGGCGACACTGGCTTCTTTGGCTACAAGTGCGGTCTAACACTCCTTAAGTCCATGTTTCCATATTTTGATAAGGATGACCAAGCTTATGCCTTGAAGATGATCCCTGCCATGACCAAATCCTATAAGGAGCTCCAAAATTCTCTAAGGCCAGTCCATCTTCTTCCGGCAACGGTTGAAACAATCATTAAAAAGAGCCTACAAGGTAAAGTGGACTACTTTATCTACTCTGAAGCTTGGCAAAAGAGCTGGAATGGAAAATCTTACATGATCATAGACCCCCAAACTGATGCAAACCAAAAGGGGGAGAAAAGCAAAGGAGGAAAATGAAAAGAGAGGGAGTCATTTACAAGTGGAAGTTCTATTTAGAATAGCTATTTTCCCAACTGTAAACATCTGTAATAGCGAGTTCTATTTTCACTTATATATTTCTATAATTGTAATCCAGAACTTCATGAGGTTAATTATTGTTAACAACAGAAGTATATATAGTGAAAAAATTATACTTAAAATTGCTTCTAAGTACAATCTGTAATTGTACTTCAAAAACTTTGAAGCTGGAATTCAAAAATATAGGGGGAGCTAGGATGCTTAAATTATAGGGGAGTAAAACTTGTAAATGATCAAGTATCAAGAATCATACTTAGCTCATAATACCCCTTTTCCATGTGCTTGGTTTTTGTTTCCATCAAATGGGGGAGATTGTTGGAAAACAATGATCCGGAAGAGCCAAAATTATCCGAATCCAGTTTGAAGAAAACAAAAACTATAGAAATAAAATATTAAGGAACAAAATCATGTAATCACCAAAATCCAAAATGGAAGCATCCGGTTAAAGTTTGGAGAGGAAACAAACTTTAAACCGCTCAAGAAAAGCATTCGGAAGAAGACTAATTATATAAGATCCAGATATATCAAGACTAAAGTCATCCGGAAGATACAGTTAGAAGGACAAAGGGAAAAGTTTCAAAAATCATTTTTCCCTCCACCTATTTGGTTAGAAAGTCAAAGATCCTTTTCCCTTATGAAAGACAAAAATGATAGCTAGCACTTTTATAAAAAGGATAGAAAGAAAGGTAACAACCTTTTCAACCTAGACTAATAGGAAAAGCGCTTGAAGATCATAATTTCGAACCTCTAGCGTAAAAGTTGGTGAAACACTAAAATCCAAGGAAAATGATCACTGACAACTTTTTAGCCCTAATCCCAAGGATTTAAATGGGTCAAAATCTGAGTCTAATGGATTGATCAATGGCTCCGGAGGTGTCACATATTAACTGATCAACGGTGAAGATTTAATTCAACGCCAACAACTCACAATAGCTAAATTTATGATGCAAGCCTATAAAAGGAAAGCTTCACAAGTTAAGAAGGTGCTGGTTGTTTTGAGAAAGCATACACAAGAGAAATCACTACTACAATCAGTGATATAATCCCTCCAAGAATCAAACAATTCCAAATCAATTTATAAGGATTCCCAAGTGAGTTATAAACTTGAGGAGATCCAAAACCAAAATCTTTGAGAAAAATAAAGTGTAAGATCTTATACTTGGGTGAGTAGTGAGATTGAGATATAGCTTGAACTTGGTGCTTTGAGTGGAATCTCCCTGTAGGACTCAGCTTAGGTTTGAGTGGAAACCTAGGTGGTATATCCTGCTAAAGAAAGAGGACTCAACTAGGAGTTGATGCTTCTAGTGGTATATCCTACATCAGGAAGGGGTTACCATCCGGAGATAAATTGTAAGGCTTGATTCCTACAAGTTGGAAAGGAATCCACTAGTGGAAAAGCTCGGAGGAAGGAAACTCCGGGAATGGAGTAGGCATGGCCGAACCAGGATAAAACTCTATGTTTGATTTTCTTACTCTTTACTTATTTGCATTATAATTCATATTTGCATCATCTAGATCCATTAGATCCGAAACATAATCAAACACGTTACACTAAGACTTTTTAAAGTCTGTTAATTTCAAGAAAAAGGGTCATTCACCTCCTCTGACCTTATTTAGACCTTCACAGGGACCAACATAGATTAACAGTAATTAGTATAATTGCTATAAATATTCTATTGACTAAAGGATAATATGATAAGAGAAACGCATTCAACCATTATTTCTAAAATATTGTCAGAACCTAGAAGAACCAGTAGGTCAGTGTTGTCCCATACAATGCTTGGAAGGGACATATTTTGTGGTAGAAGGTATTATACCAATATTCTTCCAGTAAGGGCCATTTAAACCACTGCTTAGGAACTAGAAAAAATATGCACCTCAAGTAGTTCTCTAAGCACTAATTTAGCCTTTCAGTTTGGCCATCAATCTGTGGATGGTTGGCACTACTAAATAGGAATTGAGTTCCCATAAGCTTCATCAACTCCATCCATAATAGTCTAGTGAAGATTTTATCTCTATCAGATACCACAATTGTAGCCATACCATACAGTTTAAATATGTGATCTAAGAATAGTTGGGCCATTGTGGCAGCCCAAGAAGGGTGGGTTAGAGGCATTAAGTGATCATATTTGGTAAGTCTATATACCACCACTACAATTTTGTCATAGGTGGAAGATTTAGGCAGGCCTTCTATATAAATCAAATTATATGTGTTCAAGGATAGGTAATGTTAGGGAATGTCGGTAAAATGATGCCTGGATAATCCTGAAGTCGTGGCGAACACTTTCAGATTGAAACTCATTTAGCGGTTCTACCCAATAATTCAATTAGATAAAATAAAAAATCTATAAGAACTTAGAACTATTGTTTATTGTGAATAATATGAACCGTGTGCGTTTTTTTATGAAAAACATCTATGTTACTCTCTTACCAATGCCCGATCATCTCTACATACAGAGAACCAAAATAACTGTCTAAAATAACTATTTTTGTAGTTATTTTTGTCCTAAAAATAGCGTGTCATGACCACAACTCAAAAGTCGCGATTGTGGCTTGTAATTCCAAAACCTACTATTTCTTAATAAATAGCGTGTCGCAACCGCGGCACATTTTGTCGCGACCGTGACTTCACAAGTCCAAACAAACTGTTTCTAAGTTGATTGCATGTCGCGACCATGGCTTCATCAAGCCAAACTTATTGTTTCTCACTTGAACACATATATTATCGCCAATGTTGTCGCTAACATGACTCGAGTAAAATATCGCGATAGAATCCGAACAAAGTGTGCACTCCACACTCTCCCAACTTGTTCGGTGAAATACCACAAACGCATTGGTCAACTAGCCAATCGAATTACACTAAAATACCAACAATCCTCCCCCATTTTAGTGCAATCCATGATTAACTAAAAAAAATCACAAGAAATAACAAACTTATGCATAAATGAAATATCGAGAATATTGAATTTCGTATTAGTATATTACACATTCCAAATATTCGAATACTAAATGTGTCACTATGAATTGAACCTTTTTTATCCATCTTGAATACATGAAGATAATATACACATAAGTCAAAGTTTTAAAATGTTCTTACTTGACACTATATTTTACTAGCCTTGTGTCCCTATCCTTCACAAGCATATCAAAGTCAAGTCTAAAACTTCTTGAAGCAGCTAAACTTCATGCTTATATAGGTAGCTCTTTTACTCTTACACATGCATATGCAATTTTTCAAAAAAAGCTATTAAGAAGTTAAACTTCAACCTCCTTTATCTTGCAGGTCTGAACACACACCTAGGGATGTTTTAATCATGTGTTCCAATCTCTAGATGTTAAGCTTTCCTCATTGAATTCAACACCAAACATCATATTAGGTGGGAATTTAGTAACTCAATATGAGAGATTTTAGATGGACTTTAGCCCCAACCCCATAGCCGACTTATGCACAAGATCTCTTCTTAACCCTTTGGTTAAACGATCGGCTAAATTATGCTCAGTTTTTACAAAATCTAATGATATAACACTATACATGATGCATTCCTAAATCATGCTATGTCTCATACCTAAACGTCTAGACTTGCCTTTGTACACTTATCTATAAGAATTTACCAAGGCAGTTTCACTATCACACATGATAGATATAGGTGATATTGGTTTAGGCCACAATGAAATTTCATAAATTATATCTCTCAGCCATTCAGCTTCTTTACAAGCAGCTGATAATGCTACAAACTCAGATTCTATTGTCGAATCATTGATACAAGTCTATTTCTTTAACGCCCATGAAATGAAACCCCCCCAAGAAGAAATTCTCATCCACTTGTGGAAGAACTATCATCCACATTAGAAATATAGCTTGCATCTGAATACCCTTCAATAATCAAAGGAAAACCTATATAATTTAAGCCATAATCCTAGGTTCTTTTTAAGTACTTGAATACTCGACCCAAAGCTTGCCAATGATATATACTAGGATTACTAGTAAACCTACTAATCTTTCCAACAGCATAAGCTATATCCAACCTAGTGCTAATCATGACATACATTGTTGGTCCCTGTGAGAGTATTTATAAGGGTAGAGGGGGTGAATGGCCCTTTTTCGCAGAATTTATAGACTTAGAAAAATTCTTAGTATAGCATGTTAATTATGATCCAAAAGATGGGTTCCGGATGATGATTATGATCCGGAGGATGGATCCGGATGATGCAAGTAAGTGCAATAAAGTAAATGCAAAAGAAAATCAAACACAAGTATTTTATACTAGTTCAGCCCCGCCTACGTCCAGTCCCCGAAGTTTCCTTCTTCCGAGGTTGTCCACTAATGGATTCCTTTTCAACTGGCAGGAATCAAGCCTTATAGATTTATCTCCGGATGGTGACCCCTTCCAGAAGTAGGATATACCACTAAAAGCCCCAACTCCTAGCTGAGTCCTCCTATCTTTAGTAGGATATACCACTTAGCCTTCTACCTTGAATCTAAGCTGAGTCCTACAGGGAGATCACACTCAAAGCACCTACTTCAAGCTATATCCCAATCTTCCAACTCACCCAAGTTGGAGATTCTTACTCTTTGGTTTATAACAAAGGGTTGGTTTTTGGAGTTCCTCAAGTTTATAGTTTCACTTGAGACTCCTTACAAACAAATTTTGAATCAAGGGTTCTTGGAGGGATTATCTCAACTGATTGAATGAGTATTGCTTTATTACTTGCTTTTGTAGATCAATCAGTTAACCTTCTCATTTGGTGAAGAGCTCCATTTATAGGCTTTGATCATAAATGTAGCCATTTATGGTTGGTGAGCTTTTATCCAATCTTTACCCTTGATCAAGTTGTGATGTGGAGCTTCCGGATCCGTTGATCATTCCATTAGACTATATTTTGATCCGTTTGAAATCTTGGGATTGAGGCTGAAAAGTTGTCAGTGATTGTTTTGCTTATCATTTTGTGATGCACCAACTTTCATACAAAGCGCCTTTATTGGTCTAGGAGAAAGTAGTTAGCTTTTCTTTGTTCGGTGTCAGACCCTTTTGACTTTTTCTGAATTATACAAGCTGTCATTTTGTCTTTGTCTTGGGGAAAGGATCTTTGACTTCCATAGACCAAAAAGGGTAAAGGGAAAAGTATATTTGAATACTTTCCTTTTGTTTCAGATATATGACTTCCTGATGTCTTTTAGTCCTATATGCTCTGGATCTTTCTTCCGGAGATGGCTTCAATCAGTTCTTCCGGATGCTGGTCTTGAGGTCAGAAGTTTGTTTCCTCTCTAAACTCTATCCGGATTATTTTCCTTTAGTGCTTAGTATTTTAATTTGATTAATGGATGACTTATGTCTTAATCTTTGTCCGGATATTTCCATTTGGATTTGAGAGAAATTACATATATTGTTTTTGTTTCTTTCAAACTTGATCCGAACTTAGATTTTTTATCTGGATCATTGTTTCCCAACATACATAAGACTACCAATAACTTTTGAGTATTCAAGTTGAGATACTTCAACACCTTTATTAGGTAGAAGCTTAAAACATGGATCCATAGGAGTGCTAACTAGAGAACAATCCTTGAAGTTAAATTTATTCAAACTATTCTCAATATAATGTGATTGAGAAATTGAAATAACATTGTTCTTTCGCTTGATTCTTATACCAAGAATCACTTAAGCCTCCCCTATATCTTTCATCTCAAAACTAGATGACAAAAATTTCTTGGTTTTATCAACTTGACTTGTCAGTACCAAAAATCAGCATGTCATCCACATAAGAGCAAATCATAACTCCTTTACCAGAAGTATCAAACTTGCTATATACACATTTGTCCACTTGATTGATAATAAAACCACTAGACAAAACCACATCATCAAATTTTTTATGCCAAACTTTTGGTGCTTGTTTCAGTCCATATAATGATTTCTTCAGTTTGCATACCTTATTTTCACAACCTGGCATAACAAACCCCTTTAATTGCTTCATATAAATACCCTCATCCAGTTCACCATTCAGGAATGTAATTGTTTACATCTATTTGATGAATTACAAGGTTGTGTATAACCGCAAGTGCTATCAAGAACCTAATGGTAGAATTCCTCACAACGGGAGCATAAGTATCAAACAAGTCAATTCCTTCTTTTTGCCTAAAGCCTTGGATAACGAATCTGACTTTATATTTCTCTATCGTATCATCCACTTTAACTTTCCTTTTGAAAATCCATCTATTTCTTAGCGCTTTACAATAGGGTGGTAGATCAGCCAGTTCCTATGTATTGTTGTGCATGATAGAATCCATCTCATCATGGATAGATTCTTTCTAGAATGCAACATCTCTTGAAGCCATAGCTTCACAAAAAGTTCTTAGATCCTCTTCAACAATAAAACAATATTGATACTGATACTCTACCCCATCCCTTAACCCTTCAACTAAATAAAGATGAAAGTTGTCTCCAAAAGACTTTGCTTTTCTAGCTCTAGTACTTTTCCTAAGGTTAGATGGTCTATGTAAGGAAATATTTCCACCAAATACATCTTCAAATTGAATTGAGTTTGTGACCACGGGATTTTACAGTCCCTCTTGCAAGACGATGATGACGTATATCAGATTTTATTCCTCATGATAAAAATTCTTTTTTGGGATTTTTATTACCGATAAAAAATTCTTTATAAATTTTATTTTTCAAAAAAATTCAGTTCGGCGTGTCCGATAAAGCGTCCGGTGGAAGCTCGAACTGATGATTTGCACAAAAAAATTAAATTAGTCCTAAATACCCTTAAATACTAAAAAATAACCCTAATTACTCAAAAATCCTGCTAAAACACTTTTTTAGGGGGAATATGGCACCTTTTCACATTTTTAGGCTAGGCCATGCTTATTTTTCAGACCTGGCAGAAGTTGAAGCTGCCAGCGGCTTCAGCGATGCTACCGGCGGTATCATCCATACCGCCGGCATGATTTTCTGCAGTAGACAGCTTTTTGCCATACTTGCTCGATACCCGCTGGATAATTGATCAAAGTCAATTTCCACCAGATTTTAGCCATTTTCAGTTGAAAAAGGGTTAGACTCTCACCACTTGAATTCTTAGGGAGATTTGGACAATTTCTAGTTAGTTTTAGTGGGATAAGTTACAGAAAAGGTAAGCAACGAGGAATTAATCTATCTTTTCTTGGTTTTTCTTCATCGAACTCTTTGATATCTAAGTAGATTCAAGGTTTAAAATCAATTTAATAGGTTTTAGAGCCTTAAATCCCATAACCACTACCCAAATCATCATTTGAGCTCCACGGATGTGTCATTTGAATCATAGAGAGATGGAATCACGGCCCCGAGGTAAAAATTCTGACTTTCTTAGCTCTTTTAGCTTTCATTTTAGTTGTTTGTTGTGTTAACTTGTTGTTTTGTGCTTAGTTTTGGGTTTTCGGTCGCTTTTCAATCGTTAACATTTGCTACTGCAAGAGTGAAGCCGCTAGCGGTATCACTCATGTCACCATCGACATTAGTGATACTGCTAGGGCCTTCCTTTGTCACCAACGGCTCTATTTTCTTGTAGAACCCTTTCTTTATGGTACCCAAAATGTTATTTCGTAGGCCTGTGTAAGTGAAATTGCAAGTGGCATCAGTGATGCCGCCAACGGCTTCACTCATACCCCGGCGGTATGACATTTTAGACAGCAGATTTTATTTCATTTTATTTTTGACCTAGTTTAATTTCCGAAGCTAGGATGTACATCATCACGATGGGAATCCAAAATTCCCTAAAAACGGTCCAAACTCCATAATATGTGGCATTTCCATTAATAATTTGGCTAAAATAATAATCGTGTCCAAAATGGACTTTGCCCCCGACCCCGTCCAGGGCGCTACCCCTTGGACCACGCTTCAAGGGGCACCGCTATGAGTGGATGACCTTTTTCCTGCCCAGAGGATCATGTGAGATGCATCTCACGGGGGGGGGGGGGGGGGGAAACCTGGCGCTGTAAAGCATGCCAAGGGATTGATCCTTATTTTAGTCGTGATGAAAGCACTGATGTTGAAGTTGGATTTTAGTCCAATTTAGGTGTTAATGGATATGAGATCAAAATCCCGTACTTAAAATAGAGTCACCACCCGGTTCAGCTCAATAGGGAAATTTTGGTACGATTTTCCCACCAGGTGGTAGACCGTACCTTAAGTAGAGATTCTGAGTTCGGATGATGTTATCTATTTTTCCTTATACCATGTCAAGATATTTCATTCTTTCTTAATCGATTTAGTCCATCCTATTTATTTATGTTTTCGGTTATTATGTTGTTATCGCGTTTATTAAGCAATCAAAGTAATAAATAAATTATTACAGTCATCCAAAAATAAATGCAGAAATTAAAATTATTACAACGCTTCCAAATCCTATGCATTTTTCTATGCGATAAATGAAATACTCGAAGGCCTAGACATGCATCTAATCTAAATCTACCTGCACAAAGTGATTAGCACAAATATAGCACGTTGTACGAAATATATCACGAATCATATATAGTTAGCAAACCAAACAATACCCGAGTTAGCGTGAACATGGCATAAATATTTATATCGTTATAAAGCCCGGTTGGATGGCTAAAATGAGATTTGAACGGAGTTTAAAGAAAATTCTGTTTTTAACCTAATTTTAGACTTGATTGTTATTTTATCTGGATTATTAGTGAAAATGCCACATGGTATGGGGTGAGGTTTATTTTCAGAAGGTTTTGGACCTCCATGGTTGCACTGGGTATCCTAGCTTCAGAAAATAAACTAGGTCAGAAATGAACAAAATAAAATAGCTGTCTAGAAAGTCATGCCACCGACGACATCGCTGATGCCACCAGCGACATCATTGATGTTGCTAGAGGCATCAGTCTGTAGGCAGGTTACATGGCTTTCTGAGTACCATAAAGAAAGGGACCTACAAGAAAGTGAGGCCTCTGGGGAATGTGATATCGCTAGAGGTATCAGCGATGTCGCTGGCAATATGAGTGATACCGCCGGCAACATCTTTAATTTCTTGCAGCAGCAGGTAACGGTTAAAAAATGACCGAAAACCCAAAAACGAATGCAAATCAACCAGAATCCGCTCAAACAAGCAATATTAATGCCAAAGAGCTTTGAGACTCAGGATTTTTACCTCAGGGCCATGAATCCACCTCTTCGTGAACCAAGGAACACCTCTGGGGAGCTTGTAATGATGATTTGGTAGTAAATTGGGTACTTAAGTCTCTAAGTCCCTATTTAGATTGATTTTAACTTAACGTCTACTGATTTTAAGCTTAATATCAGAGAGTTCAAAGAAGGAAAATCGGGAAAAATGGATCAGAATCCTTTTTCCTACCTTTTCTAATTCTTATCTCACTAAAATCTATTTTCTCACTCTTCAAATTTTAGGTTGTTCTTGTGTGCCCCCCTTAGAAAACCTAAGGTGTGCTTTTATAGACAAATTGGGGTGGTCTTCGAGACCTTTCAACCATTTTCACCAAAATGGCAAAAAGGAGACTATCCTAAGGAAGAAGATGAAAGCTATATACAGAGCCCATTTTGGCCATGCCGCCGGCGACATGGATGATACCGCCGGCGGTATGGGACGATACCGCTGACGATATCAGCTTTCAAAAAGCTGACTGCTAGTGGGCCCATAAGCCTGAAAAGCTTCCAAACACGGGTCAAAGGGGTCAAAACGGGATTTTGAATTTTAAAGGGCATTTTAAAGGGTATTTAGAGATTTATTTAATTTAGGTGTAAATCATTGGTTCAACCTCCTACCGGACGCATTATCGGCGACATCGAACTGGATTCTACTAAGAATAAAGTTCGCAAGGAACATTATATTGGTAATAAAATTTCTAAAGAAAACTTTTATTATGAGGCATTAAAATCGAGTATATGTCATCATCGTCTCGCGAGAGGGACTATAAAATCCCGTGCTCACAAGCTGCCCCTCAGGGGATCGCTGCTGCCACATGTTAGTATGATCGCACGAAAGAGTAAGGGATAGGAATGATACCCGATGGATGACTAGTTTGCCCCTTGATCAGGACTTGTGCCTTGTGGATTGGTTGCCCCTTGGTCGGACTTGAGCTTTTTGGAGAGATTGCTCCTTGGTTGGACTTATGCTTTATAGATTTAGTGGAGTGTAGGTCCTGATTCTTAAAGATTAGACTGATTCTTAAATGATGTTTTTACTGCTTGATCGATTTTGTGAAACAAAAATATTTTTGCCCCTTCGATCAACAGTAAAAATGTAATAATAAAAACGTAATAATAAAAAGTATAAGGGTTTCAGAAGTCCTGTGATGTCGGATGGCGGTTGAAATTGAAAGCGACATATACAGGGTCATGCTACTATCTTGGAGGGGTCAACCCAAAGGCGACATGTACGAGGTCATGCCGGGACCTTCAGTTGGCATTCCAGGGGTGAATCTAAAGGGTGATACATACGGAGACTATATTAGGGACCTTCAGTTGGCGTTCCAGGGGTGAACCCAAAGGATGACACGTACGGAGACTGTATCAGGGACCTTCAGTTAGCGTTCTAGGGGTGAACCCAAAGGGTGACATATATAGAGACTGTATCAGGGACCTTCAGTTGGCTTTCCAAGGGTGAACCCATAGGGTGACACGTACGGAGACTGTATCAGGGACCTTCAGTTGGTGTTCCAAGGGTGAACCCAAATGGTAACACGTACGAAGACTGTATCAGGGACCTTCAGTTGGTGTTTGAAGGGTGAACCCAAAGGGTGATACATACGGAGACTGTATCAGGGACCTTTAATTGGAGTTCGAAGGGTGAACCCAATGGGTGACACATACGGAGACTATATCAGGGACCTTCAGTTGGCGTTCGAAGGGTGAACTCAAAGATTGACATATACCGGGTCATGCCGTAATCTCTGGGTAGCGTATAAAATGAGCATATTGGGTTCATGGTTCTGGTTTTGTGCCTGCAAAGAGTAGAATGAGAACAAGGTTAGACAGATTTTAGATGACGTTTTTACTACTTGATCAATTTTATGAAACAAAAATATTTTTGCCCCTTCGATTAATAGTAAAAACGTAATAATAAAAAGTACAAGAGTTTCAGAAATCCTAGGTGCCAAGGCAGGAACTGGGATTTGATCGATTTATAAAAGGAGGCAGAGTAATGCTTTGATGTCGCCAGCGACCTGAGATGATATCGTTGGTGGTATGAAGCCATGTTGTCGGTGGCCTTAGTGCCACGTGACATCTTTGACAGGCCAAAAGATTCAAAATTCAAACTGGAGGAGATGATGTCACCGGCGGCACGGCTGGCATCGCTAGCGGTATGAGTTAATGCCGCCAGCGGCATCGAGTGACAGTTTCAGATAAATTAAAACTCCTTAAATTCCGTGCTGTAGTTTTAAGAGAGTAAAACTCTCCTCTTTATCCTTTTACAAAAACAGCCGTCTGTTTCATTCTTCCCATTTTCTTCTTCTTTTCTCAAATTCCTTCTATTGTGTTTCTTTCAATTTTGATCATGAAGAGAATCGTAAAAGCTATCAAGGGAAAGGCGGCAAAGGCGAGGGAAGCTTGCCCGATTCAACCGTGGATGGGTTAAAGCTTCTTTCGATTCCCATGGCTTACGGCTTGAAGAAGACGAATGAGATGTATGGCTACACGATCAACTCTCCCATCTCTAATTTAACCCCAGAGAAGAAGAAACATCTTTCCTTCATCCAGGTAACCCTACAAAACCCGAAATCCTCTATTTGGTTTAACTTTTGATTCCTAGGCTCGAAATCTTGCCATGATAGGAGTTATAAATGCGAAATTGATTGATTACAAACTAATATCGCATGCTCAGGTTTAGATTTTTGTTGTCTCTAAGCCTAGGATTCAATTAATTTTGATTTTGGTGGTTTTGGCAAGATGGATGCGATCTTTAGGGCAAAATTGGGTTTTGCCAGTAGATATCGATGTCGCCGGCGGTATGAGCGATGTCACCAGTGGCATCAGGCCTTGCAACAGGCCAAAGCAAGTGTGATGCCATTTCTACTCGTGGTGACGTCGCCAGCTGCATCATCCATACTGCCAGTGGTATGGATGATGTCGTCGGCGACATCACTTCCAATAGAAGCGACATCAGCAACCTTGTAGCAAGAAAAAAGAGCTATAAAATGACTCGAGACTTAACTGTTTGTATTTGATTTTTGCAGCCGTATGGGTTGATTTACACTGAAGGTATGGGCACGATCGGTGAGTGGTGGCACCATATTTTGAAAAAGGACCCTAAACTCACACTTGCCATCAATAACACGAGTTTTAAAAATTTATCTCGGTTATGCCTATGCTGATGCCAAAGCTATCCCACTCGACTATAACTGCTTTGTCAGAAAAGTGGTTTGAAACCATACATACTTTCCACTTCCTATTTGGGGAGGTGACAATCACTCCTTCAGAAGTGGTGGCAATGACCAGATTGCCGTGGACTGATGAGGTTATCCATTTTGACATTTACATGGACAAGTACCATACGTAGAGGCCCGTGGTGCGGTGCGTGAAGGCACTGTTTGCTCTAAAGCCCACTTCAGGATAGCTATCTTATGGCGATTTGCATGGGCGCTGGACTAAGGAGGATGTGGTGTCTTAAGATGATAGGGATGCATGTGTCTGCTCCTTTATAATCTCCCTGCTCACTGTGTTATTCTTCCCAGTCTCAGGGATCTAAGATCAACTACGGGCTAATCTCTGCCATGAGAAGGTTTCTTTATATTAAGGTGAAACTAAAAGGTCTTTTTACTAGGCGGGTTTGATAGAGTAATTAAACTAAGGAGGATATGGCAAGCATCAAGAAGAAGAATTAGCCAAGGGCTATCTTAGCGCAGATGTATCATGGGTTGGATGTAGGAGTCCGGAAGAAGGTGAAGGCTCCCCGAGTCAGCCATTTGCTATTGTAGGTATACCTTCCTTGAAAGCACTTTGATTGACTTTCCCTATTTGGTGTGAACACTTTATTTGTCGTGGCTATTTTGGATTGATTGGTTGTTTACTTGTGTTGTCTTAGCCGTTCGAGCATCAGATCCTTCCGCCGATCGGGTTCTTGACTACCGTGCCCCAGGGTTCCCATTTTCTCGCCCGATGGTGAGGTAGCATTGGCGGGAAGGCCAAGTACTCCACTAGCTATCGAGAGTCATTGAGGTTTGTGCGGTTTAGCTGGGTACGTGATGCTTTGGCTTAGACTCCTATTTCACACTCAAAGCAAAACATTAGTAGACAAAATGCATTTATGTATTTACATTATACTTACATTGGTTGCTTGGTTGATTATTGGTACAGCTTATCCTGGACCTATTGATGGGGTGGAGAACCTGCTGGAAGTTGTAAGGGACAGGAAGGAGATGGATGACCATCGGTTTGTAATTGAGTGCCCTCTGTCATAGCAGTGGTACATGGGAGAGCGGGTTAAGGATTGAAGATTTATCCCTATCGCCGCTAGGCTGGTGCCCGCTGATCCTCCTAAGGGTTTATAATGGCCCCATTTGGTGATTACATCTGAGGCTGATAAAGCCAACTATCTCGAGGGGAATGGCCGTGTGATCCCTAGCTTCCCTGGTCTCTACGAGCAACACCAGCAGCGCCTCTTGCCCCTTTGCCCTCAATCAAGGATAATAATACAATCGAGTTTTACAACAAGAAGAAGATGGAGGAGTAAAAGAGGAAGCTCAAAGGGATAGTTGATGTTGAGGAGGAGGAAGAAGAAGAGGAAGAGGAGGATGAGATGAAGGTTGAGGAAAACATTGAGATCAAGCCCGAGGGAGAGGACGAGATAGGTACGAATGTGGCTGGCAGGAGTGTGCCGATGTCCTATGGGGGCACTGCTCTTTTGAGGTACGATTGAGTTTATGTGCATGATTTGCAATAGTTTGGGTTAGGAATGTTGTTTATGTGTGTTTTTCGTGCTTTTAAAGAACCTGCGAGGAAAAGAGGTCGGGACAACCAAAGCAGAATGCAATACTATTGTGTACCGGAGGGGATAAATTTTATGGAAGGCTGCCTGGTCAACCCGATGGAGACCCAGTTCCTACTAATGAATTCCCGAGGCGAGTTCCATCCTAGAAATATAGGCCTGAGCCGGCATGCGCCAATCTTCATGCCAGAGAGCACACTTATGTAAGGCTTGAGAACATGATAATTGCTTTCTTCCTTACCCTTGGATTCGGGAGCTTATTGATTTTCTTTTTGGATTTTTCAGGTTATACGGAGCCATGTTAAGCAATTAGTAGAGAATAATTTGGCTCTTCGGGACACACTTATTGGGCAATCGCTGCTTATTCAGGTACATTTCCTGTTATGACATATTTATAAGAAGTGAAATGCATGCTATGAATGAAATGAATAATATGGGATGTTCTTATTTCTTCTGTCTGTAGGACTTCTTAGCCCTTTCCTTGGCGGATGCTGGTGCGGTACAACAGAGGTATGAGGAGGAGATGATAACACTCCGGCATCGAGTGGACAAGCTTGAAGGTGAATTGGGGGCTACTGTCCAGGAGAGGAGGGGCAAGTAAAACTTGGATCACGCGCACCCTGGTAGTACTAGCCGTAGAGGAGTGAAGATGTTGGCCGGCCGGTGCCCGCCTACTGTGCCTGAGGAGTCTAACAGCATCCCGATGATTGAGGGAAGAGAGGAGGATGAGGTTGATTATTGGCTAGTTAGCCCTGAGGACATTTTATCTCACCCGGCCAGCAGTGGTGGGCATGCCTAAATTCATACTTTCTTTTTTTTTGCTTTTCATTTTGGATTTTGGTTTGTACCCTTGATACATTGGGGTTTGATTAGTTCTGGGATTTCGAATGTTGGATAATGTTAGTTGCATTTAGGTTTAGCGATGGGATATTTGAATGCTTTATGCCTCTGGGCTTTTTACTTTGAATAAAATGGATTGCAGTTGGACATGTATTAGAATCATGTTAGAGGGTTGTTTACAGGTTTTGTATAGGTCCGAAATGATGGAATTGCTTCTGCTGCCGCCGGGAAATAATGCTCATGTCACTGGCGGCATGACTCATATCTCCCAAACTCAATCAACTAAAATAATATAGATAGGGCTGCCTAAAGCTCATATCGCCGGCGGCATCAAGCGATACCACCTAAATTGGTTCATATCGCCGGCAGCATCACCCACATCGCCGGCGACATCACCTATCTAGAAATCTGATTCTAGCCATTTTGCCAATTCCTGCTATGGCAACCCACAACCAACAGCTATAGGGTTTTCTGTAAAGTCTGGGAAATACAGACTGGAAGAAGCTTGAAAAATTCAGGCTTTGGGGGTTTTGATATATCGCGGCGTGGCCCGTAAGTCCCGAGTTCCTTCGAGCGGCGGTATCTTTTTGGGATCCAATGGACCATGTCTTTCGATTTTATCGTTTGAGCTATGCCCCTTGCTCGAAGAGTTCCACACTATATTGGGGGTACCATGTCCTAAATGCATGCCCCTAGCACTTCCAGAATTTCATTTTGGCGCGGATGGAATTCCTCGAGGGTTATGGAATTTGGACTCTATGGATCCATTTCTGTCCTAGCTGTCTGATAAACCTGGGTTTTAGCTCGGAGCAATTTTAGAGTGGTGCCACGAGGCGCCCCGATTTCAACTTGCTTGGCCACCCATGGTGGCATTACTACTCATGGCGGAGTTTATGTGTGGAGTGGGCCTGATTGCTCCGCTCAGGCTGATTCCACTCATCAGACCTATGTTGATAGGGGTTTCATCCCATACCTATGGAGTTGGCCAAGGTTCTACTGAATATGAACGCTGCTTCCGTTGACCCGGCACTTATTAGAGATTAGCTCATATTACTACAGGTATCCCTTATTCTTCCAAATTTTGCACATTTCTTTTCTCAATCCTTATCTAAATTTGAATTATACATATGGCTGATGGAGAAACTGAGGCTGAGGGAAGCACCACGAGGGAATTCGAGGAAGTACCTACCCGTTCATCTGAGGGAGAGGGGGCTTATGGAGGCCGATTTTGACCAGCTGACATATGATGATTGGGTGCCTATTTTGAGAGGATACACTGATGCACAGATTCAGTGGGTTAGCCTATGGTGGAGGATTCAGGATGTGGTTGTGGAATCCTGGAGAGCCTGGGTTCAGCTGATAGGTCTAGAGAGATCTTCATTCTACACCCCTTACTAGTTGCGCTGTCAGTACGGCAAGAGGCAATGAATCCTAATCAAGTTACCCCATAATAAGATTGGACTCCATAAAGCCAAATGGGTTAACCATATCCGGGAGAAGTGGTCCAAGGCAGCTGTATTTGAGACTCTGGATTATGACCATATGGAGACCATCAAGACCGACACACTCTACAGAGGATGGCTTGATAAGATGAGATGCTTGATGACCTATCGGGAGCAGTCGTGGGCCCCTTTCGAGGGGGAGCGTGCGAAGAAGGAAGAGGAGCCCTTCTTTACTACCATATTGAGGAGGATCTCTAGGTACTATGATGATGACGTGGGAAGCTCAGCTTAAGATGCACTTTTATCACTTCTATCTTTTGCATAGGCTAGTTGGGGTGATAGACCTATCGAACTTTTTTTTATTTTACGTCTTTTGTTTGGTTCTAACTTTTGCATAGACTGCCCGAAGGGGTTTTCAATCTATCGAACCTTGACTTAATTTTTGCCTAGACCGCCCTTTTTGAGTTTTCAATCCAGCAGACTTATTCTGACTTTTGCATAGACCTTGCTTTTTTTAGCCTATCAAAATTATTTTTATATATTATGCATTCGATTCGGAATAAAATGAACTTTCTCCCAAGCTTACTAGAGCTGTTTTAACCCTATGATACATAATTCACATAAGCATAAGCATTTAGAATTCAATAAAAGGGATACTTTCATTAATTGAGATAAAATAAAGTACACGATGTTTGGTTGACATTCCCATTGATTTAACTCCCAGTGACAACTAGCCTAGATTGGTTTTCTAGAAGGTACTCGCTCTTTACTCACATACCCTAACTTTTGCCTAGATTGACCTTTTCGGGTTTTTGATCTAGCGGGTTTGACTCATCCCCTAATGTTTGCACGGCCAGTTTGCAGAATACTGACTGTCGAGTGTCACCCTAATTTTTGCCCCGGTCAGTAAAAGATCAAAAGGTGGGTGATTTACTTTATCTATTTTTTGCGTACCGGTTTTCTTGATTTATTTCTTTTGAATTAGATATGATAACGCTTGCCTGTCTTGGTTTACGGGGTTCACAAACTCATTGCCATCCATGTCCATAAGCTTAACCGCCCCTTTACTATGCATCTTCTTTATCATATACGGTCCTTCCCAATGTAGCCTGAATTTGCCCCTCACATCAGTGGTAGAAGGTTTTAGCTGTTTAAGGACAAGATCACCAGCCTTCAGGGGGAACTTCTGGTGTCTTACCCGACTTTTATACGCTCGAGCCATACGTTGCTGGTACATCTGGAGGTTTTCAAGAGCCCTTAACCTCTGTTCATCCATCATATTCAACTATTTAAATCTCTCCTAGGTCCATTCGGATTCTTTTAACTTAGCCTCCAGGGCGACTCTTAGCGAGGTCACCTGAGGTTCAACTGGCAAGACCGCTTCCATTTCGTAGACCAGGGAAAATAGAGTTTGGCTAGTTGGGGTACGAATGCTGGTGCAATATTCCTAAATAGCAAAAGGTAGCTTATCCGCCCAATCCCTATAGCCGGCTATCATCTTAGAAAGAATCTTCTTTATCAATTTGTTAGCTGCCTCAACAGCTTCATTAGCTTGCGGTCTATATGGGGAAGATCTATGGTGTTTAATACCGTATTTCTCGATTAGATCGACAGTTGCTCCTTGAAACTGTACCCCATTGTCTAAGACTATGGTGTGGAAGTCTATACCGAGCAAAAATGCGCTTCTCTATTAACTTTGCCATATTCTTGGTGGTGACATTGGTGAAGGATTCGGCCTCCACCCATTTCAAGAAGTAATCTACTACTACCACAATGAATCTATGACCATTTGTTGAAGAAGGGCGAATTTCACCAATTATGTCTATCCCCCACGCCGAGAATGGCCAAGGGGTAGATAAATGATGGATTTTGGTGGGTGGTAGATGCTTCATATAGCCATAAACCTGGTATTAGTGGCACCTTTTGACCTAGGCGATGTAATCGGCTGTGAGAGTAAGCCAAAAATATCATAACCGCTGAATTTTCTTTGTGAGAGCAAGACCGTTCATATGAGGGCCACAGTCACCGGCATGGACTTGAGCCATTATGTTCTGAGCCTCGGAGTCAGTTAGGCAATGGAGGAGCAGACCGTTGCTAGTGCACTTGAATAGATCATTATCTATAATATAAAACTAGACAGCAAGCAGCATTAGGGTGGTACGGTCCGAGTCAGAAGAACCCGTAGGATATTGGCCATTTTGGAGGAATAGGACAATGTCAGATTACCAACAAGGTTCAGATGAGACGGTGAGGATTGAGGAGCCGATTGAACGTGGTAGGGGGTCTTGGTGGACAACTTAACTAAAGGGTGGATAGGCTGCTGCTGAGGCCCTTCCTATAGGGATGCGAGAGTGGCGAGAGAGTCAGACATTTGATTCTCGTCTCGAGGGACATGGCGGTATAAGCACGAGGTGAATTTCTCAGATAATTCATGGACAGCCTGGACATAAGGACAGAGAGATTCCTCTTTAATTTCCTAATCTCTGACAACTTGACACACGATAAGAGCTGAATCCCTAATAATAGATATGCGGTGGGCCCCAACCTAGAGAAGAGCCTCAAGACCAAATAGACAAGCTTCATACTCAATTCCATTGTTAGTGACAGTGAATTCTAAGTGTTTGGACAATGAGAGTATTTCATTATCCGGTGTGACGATGATGACTCCGAGGCCTACTCCCCATCGGTCCACAGCATTGTCAAAGTACATCATATAGACATGTTCAAGGATCGAGCTGCTCATCAAGAAACTCTAAGTTTTGTACATAGTTAGAGTCGAGGGGTTGGTTAGCTAGGAATTCGGCTATGGCTCGCCCCTTAATGACCTTTCGGGTCACATACTCAATTTCAAACTCAGACAGGAAAAGTAACCATCGAGACAATTTACCGGCTAGAGTGGGGGATTGACAAAGATGCTTCATTGGATCAATCTTGGCCACGGCTTGGACACGATAAGATTAGAAATAATGCCGTAACTTCTTAGTGAGCCAAGCCATGGTAGTGCAGGTCTTTTCAATAACCGAATACTAGGTTTCATAATATAATAACTTCTTACTCAAGTAGTAGATAGCATGTTCGCGTTTATCAGCATGCTCCTGGACAAGCATAGACCCGACGGAACATTCCTCGATAGCCAGGTAAAGGATGAGCGGTTTTCCTAGGATGGGGGGTTTTAAAATGGGTGGGTCAATAAGATATGCCTTGATTCTATCAAATGCCACTTGGCAGTGATCATTCCATACTACGGGTTGTTGTTTTCTTATTAGCTTGAAGATCGCAAACAACAGTGAGGCGGGCAATGAACCGACTAACATATTGCAAGGACCCTAAAAATGATCGAACTTCTTTCTCTGTCTTAGGTGTAGGCATGTCCCTGATGGCTTTGGATTTTTCTGGATCCATTTCAATTCCTTTATGGCTAACCACATGCCCAATAATTTGCTTAAAGTAATCCCAAACACGCACTTGTTCAGATTTAGGAGGGGGTTATACTTTTCAATACTAGTCATGAACCTGTCGAGAATAGCAGGGTGCTCTTCTCGAGCAGCGGACTTTACAATCATATTGTCTATATACACCTCTACTTCTTTATGGATCATGTCCTGCAAGAGGGCGATTACGGCACGCTAATAAGTGGCCCCGACATTTTTCAACCCGAACAACATTACCTTATAGCAATACACCCCTCATTTAGTGATGAACACTATTTTGACTTTGTCGATAATGTTAACCAGAATCTGATTATACCCCGAGAATCCATCCATAAATGAATACATAGCTACCCTGGCAGCACTATCAATTAGGACATCGATGTGAAGAAGTGGAAAGTCGTCCTTCGGCGAAGCTTTATTGAGATCTCGGAAATCTACACAGACCCACACCCTACCATCTTTCTTCTGAACCGGGACTATGTTGGACAAGCAAGTCGGGTATTCCATAACTTCGATGAATTGAGCTTCAATTAACCTCAAAACCTCTACCTTAACCTGATCTGCCCATTCTGGTCTCAACCGGCTGAGTTTCTACTTGACAGGCCAAAATTTAGGATCAGTTAGGATTCTGTGTTCGATAATTTATCGATCAACCCCAGGCATGTCTTCGTATGACCAAGCAAAAGCGCTAACATGATCTTTAAGCACTTTTATGATCTCACATTTTTCCTTGGGAGTTAAATCTTTGGAAATGGTCACCATTTTAGGATTGTCATCTGTACTTAGGTTTATTTCACTTAATGATGTATCACTAATGCCAAAAATGTTATGCGTATTATTATGCGAATGCATGGATCCATCAGGAAAGACATCAAACAAGTAACCAAAAGGAGAGTCATTCATTGCATTTAAAGACTCATAGGCAACATTGTTCGCATCAAATACATCAGAAATGCTAAAAATCACACCATCCATATCCTCCTCCATAGGTGGAGGGGCTTCAGCAGTAACATCAATAGGAGGAGCATCTCTATATTGTCTGTCAGAATGGCATCCAGGTCATACTCTAGAGCGGCCTTTTGGGCAGTGGTGAGCGATGGTTCCCTGGACAGGTTAGCTTTCTCAGCGAGGGCCTTGGCGAGCTTCCTTACTATCTCTGTCATAGCATCTTCTTCCTTGATTTTCTGACCCTTCTAGCCCTTTTTCATCAGCAGTTCTATAGCTTTAGTCATGGTTGCCATAGCATCTTCAATTTCTGGATCAATAGACTCCTCATTACTTTCCCTAGACTCATCTTTGGGATACATCTTACCCTTTCCCTTAGCCTTATTAGAAACAACATTGACAGGTGCAACAGACTCAGTGGGTTTGGGTTCAGCTGAAACTATCATGCAACCAGCCTCGAAGTCGCAGACATCCTTAAAGACCTCCAAGCCGGGCCATATTTTTCTGTTATACTCGATTGGCTCAGGCTTTCCCTTATAAGGCCTCTTGCCCTGGATTTCATAAATAGTGACCATGCGGCAGTGGAAGGAATGCGACGATAGGCTTTTCTAGGCTTATATCCCAATCTAGCTTGATGGGTAAGGTTTTCGGCTCTAAAGCTTCAACAATTCCCTGCTCATACATTCCACAGCCTCTACGAGGCTTATAATTAGATTTCTTCATCAGTTTACCCATACCAGCATGAAGGTAGCTATGCTAGAGGGGGGAGGGAGATTTCAGAGCTTTGCTAACCACGATAATCTGAAAGCCTCCTTCTAAACTAACTTTGGCTTCCATAACAGCCATAATGGAAGTGGGATCGGCCTCTATATTCACCAGTTTATCTTGACGAATAAGCTTCATTTTCTGGTGTAGAGTGGAGGGAACGGCGCCCAAGGCATGAAGCCATGGTCGGCCAAGCAACAGAGAATAAGTAACAGGAATGTCAAGTACAGTAAAGCATACATTGCTCGTCATGCCGCCTACAGTGACTTCTGCCTCAAAGGTCCCAATTACACTATGCTTCGAATCATCGTAAGCTCTAATAATAGTGCTGGATTTTTTAAGCATGTCCTCCGATAGTCCCAGATGAGGAATGATTTTTTGAGGGCACAGATTTAGAGCTGAGCCATCGTCCACCATGGGATAACCTTATCGAGGACTTGGATTTGGATGAATAAGGCCCTGTTGTGATCCTTACCCTCGAGTGGAAGATCAAAATGGTCAAATACAATCCAAGGCCCTTTTCTCAGAGGAATACCTTCTCCAACCATAGTGCACATCTCAATGACTGAGGTGGTCGGATTAGCTTCAAAATTGAGGAGTCGCTTAATCAACCCCTTGCGATGCACTTCAGAGTCGATCACCAACTGCCAGGTACTGTATCGAGCTTGGGTGTTTTTCAGCTGAGTAATGAGAGGGCCAACCTCGATACTGGCTGGAGTAGCTAGATGTGGAGAAGGGGGTCTCGCGATAGTTCTAACCCTGTTAAGAACCGGGTCTTTGCTTAATCAGAGATATCGGTCTTTAGGTTGATACTCATGGCCACTCCAAGTAATGTTAAGAACATCATCGAGCAAGACACTTGTAGTGGCTCATGTTTCAAATAGATACTATTGCTCCCCAGAGTCTGAATCTGGGTTCTACAACTCATACCCATCTACGCTAAACAACTCATTTTGATCAACCTTGAATAATCCACTTAGTTTCTCCTTGGTAGGTGAATCAACTCTGAATAACTCGGTGCTTACAGCCTTGATTTCTTGAGCTACTCCCTCATCATCATCGGAGTAGTCGTCCTTTGAAACAAAGGAATCTAAGATAAACAATGTTTTTTTCTCAACTTTTATTCTTTTTGCCACGAACGGGTGAGACTTGCGACTTTCCTGCTTTGGCAGATTTGGGTCAACTTCCATCCCCTAGACAGAGTTGACCCCTGGGTTGGCTTGATTGATTAGATAAAAAACTGAGTTAGATGGGTGTGAGCACATGATTTTGCAGTCCCTCTCGCGAGATGATGATGACGTGTCCCCAATTTTAATGCCTCATAATAAAAGTTCTCTTTAGAATTTTTATTACCAATATAATGTTCCTTGCGAACTTTATTCTTGGTAGAATCCAGCTCGGCATGGCCGATAACGCGTTCGGTAGGAGTTGAACCGATGATTTACACCCAAATTAAATAAATCTCTAAATCCCTATTACAATATCAATAAAATTTAAATATCCTGCTTTGGCCCCTTTGACCCATGTTTGGTAGCTTTTCAGGCTTATGGGCCCGCTGGCAGTTAGCCTTTTAAAGCTGATGCTGCCAGCAGTATCGCCCCATGCCACCGGCGGTATCATCCATGTCGCCGGCGGCATGGCTAAAACGGGCTCTACAAACAGCTTTCATCTTCTCCCTTGGGGTAGTCTCTTTTTTTGCCATTTTGATGAAAATGGCTGAAAGGTCTCGAAGACTACCCCAATTTACCTATAAAAACACACCTTAGGGTTTCAAAATAAGAAATAGAACACAAGAACAATCTGAAATTTGACTTTACAGAATTCTAGAGTGAGAAAATACGTCTTAGTGAGATAAGAATTAGAAAAGGTAGGAAAAAGGTTTCTGATCCATTTTTCCTGATTTTTCTTCTTTGAACTCTCTGATATTAAGCTTAAAATCAGTAGATGTTAAGTTAAAATCAATTTGAATAGGAACTTAGAGACTTAAGTACCCAATTTACTACCAAATCGTCATTACAAGCTCCCCGGAGGTGTTCCTTGGTTCATGAAGAGGTGGATTCACAGCCCCGAGGTAAAAATTCTGAGGTAAAAATTCTGAGTCTCATAGCTCTTTGGCATTATCCTTACTTATTTTTGCTATTGTTTGCTGTTAAGCTTGTTCTTCGGGCTTTCGGTCGTTATTTACCGTTACCTGCTACTGCTGTAAGAAATTGAAGTCACCGAATACATGTGATATCGCCGGTGGTATCACTCATGTCGCCAGAGACATTGCTGATACCGCTAGCGACATCATATTCCCCAGAGTCCTCATTTTCTTGTAGGACCCTCTCTTTATGGTACTCAAAAAGCTATGTAACCTGCCTACAGACTGATGCCTCTAGCGACATCATTGATGTCGTCGGCGGCCATCACTTCTTCAGACATGGTGGCAATGACCGGATTGTAGTGGACTAATAAGGTTATCCATTTCGACATTTACATGGACAAGTACCATACACAGAGTCCCGTGGTGCAGTGCGTGAAGGCGCTATTTGGTTTAAAGCCCACTTCAGGGCGACTATCTTATGGCGATCTGTATGAGCGTTAGACTAAGGAGGATGTGGTGTCTGAAGATGATAGGGATGCATGTGTCTGCTTCTTTGTAATCTCCCTGCTCACCGTGTTATTCTTCTTGGTCTCGGGGTCTAAGATCAACTATAGGCTGATTTTCGCTGTGGAGGATGTGGCAAGCATTAAGAAGAAGAATTGGCCAAGGGCTATCTTAGCGCAGATGTATCATGGGTTGGATGCTGGAGTCTGAAAGAAAGTGAGGGCTCTCTAAGTCAGCCATTTGCTATTACAGGTATACCTTCGTTGAAAGCACTTTGATTGACTTTCCCTATTTAGTGTGTACACTTTATTTATCGTGGCTATTTTGGATTGATTGGTTGTTTACTTGTGTAGGCTTGGGCATTGGAGCATCAGATCCTTTCGTTGATCGGATTCTTGACTACCGTGCCCTCGGGTTCCCATTTTCTTGCCTGATGGTACGGTGGCATTGGCGGGAAGGCCAAGTACTCCACTAGCTACCGAGAGTCATTGAGGTTTATGGGTTTATCTAGGTACGTGATGCTTTGGCTTAGACTCCTGTTTCACACTTAAAGCAAAACATTAGTAGACAATGTGCATTTATGTATTTACATTATACTTACATCGGTTGCTTGGTTGATTATTGGTACAGCTTATCCTGGACCCGTTTGATGGGTGAAGAACCTGCTGGAAGTTGCAAGGGTCAGGAAGGAGGTGGATGATCATTGGTTTGTGATTGAGTGCCCTTTATCATAGCAGTGGTACCTGGGAGAGCGGTTTAGGGATTGGAGATTTGTCCCTATCACCGCCAGGCCGTTGCCCGCTGATCCTCCCAAGGGTTTATGGTGGCCCTATTTGGTGATTACATCTGAGATTGATAAAGCCGACTATATCATGGGGAATGGCCGAGTGACCCCTAGCATCCCTGGTCTCTACGAGCAGCACCAACAGCGCCTCTTCCCCCTTTGCCCTCAAACGAAGGATAATGATACGATCGAGTTCTACAACAAGAAGAAGATGGAGGAGGAGAAGAGGAAGCTCAAAGGGATAGTTGATATTGAGGAGGAGGAAGAAGAGGAAGAGGAGGCTGACATGGAGGTTGAGGAAAACGTTGAGATCGAGCCCGAGGGAGCGGACGAGATAGGTGCGGATGTGGTTGGCAGGAGTGTGCCGATGTCCCAGGGGGCACGGTAGTCAAGAACCCCACTGCACCATTGAGCGAGGAAATGGGAACCCGTGGCAAGGTAGTTAAGAACCCGACCGGCGGGAGGATCTGATGCTTGAATGCCTAAGCCTACACAAGTAAACAACCAATCAGTCCAAAATAGCCACGATAAATAAAACGTTCATACTAAATAGGGAAAGTCAATCAAAGTGCTTTCAAAGAAGGTATACCTGTAATAGCAAATGGCTGACTTGGAGAGCCTTCACCTACTTTCAGGCTCCTGCATCCAGCCTATGATACATCTGCGCTAAGATAGCCCTTGGCTAATTATTCTTCTTGATGCTTGCCACACCTCCCACTGCAGAAAGTAGCCCGTAGTTAATATTTGACCACGAGATCGGGAAGAATAACATGGTGAGCAGGGAGATTACAAAGGAGAAGACACATGTATCCCTATCATCTTCAGACACCACATCCTCCTTAGTCTAGCGCTTGTGCAGATTGCTATAAGATAGCCGCCCTGAAGAGGGCTTCAGACCAAACAACGCCTTCACATGCTGCACCTTGGGCCTCCATGTATGGTACTTTTCCATGTAAATGTCAAAATGGATAACCTCGTCAGTCCACGGCAATTCGGTCATTGCTACCATGTCCGAAGGAGTGATGGTCACCTCCCCAAGTAAGAAGTGGAAAGTATGTGTGATTTTAGATAATTTCTCTGTCAAAGTAGTTACAGCCGAGTGAGATAGCTTTAGCATCAGCATGGGCATAATCCGAGCCAAATCGCCAAAATCTGTCTTATTGATGGCAGGCGCAAGTTTGGGGTCCTTTTCTGAAATGTGGTGCCATCACCCACCAATGGTGCCCATGCCTCTGGTGTAAGTCAACCCGTGCCACTGCAAAAATCAGATACAAATAGATAAGTCCTAGGTCATTTTCTAGCTCTTATTTCCTGCTACAAAGTTGCTGATCACCATAAGTAGAAATGGCATCACACTTGCTTTGGCCTAATGTCGCTGGCGACATCGCCCATGCCGCCGATGACATCGAGATCTGCGGGCAGAACCCAATTTTGCCCCAAAAATTGCACCCATCGCTCCAAAACCACCAAAATCAAAATTAATCAAATCCTAAGCCTAAGAATAGTAAAAATTGAACCTGAAACATGCAATAGTAGTTTGTAATCAATCAATTTTGCATTTATAACTCCTATCATGGCATAATTATAAGCCTAGGGCTGAAAATTGAAAGTTAAACCAAATAAAGGATTTCGGGTTTTGTAGGATTACCTGGATGTAGGAAAGATGTTTCTTCTTCACTGGGGTCAGATTGGAGATGGGAGAATTGATCATGTAGCCATACATCTCATCCGTCTTCTTCAAGCTATAAGCCGCCGGAACCAGAAGAAGCTTTAACCCATCCATGGTTAAATAGGGCAAGCTTTCCCTCGCTTTTGTCGCCTTTCCCTTGATAGCTTTTACGATTCTCTTCATGATTGATATTGAAAGAAAAAATATGGAAGGAATTTGAGAAAATAAGAAGAAAATGGGAGGAATGGAACTGACGGCTGTTTCTGTAAAGGAATAAAGAGGAGATTTTTACTCTCTTAAAACTATTGCGTGGAATTTGAGGAGTTTTAATTTATCTGACACTGCCTATCCATGTCGCCGACGGCATCATCCCATGCCGCCAGTGACATCAGTAATACCGCCGGCGACATCACCTCCACCAATTTGAATTTTGAATGTGTTTGACATATCAACGCTGCCACATGGCACTCACACCATTGGCGACATCACTTAAAATTGCCAGTGACATCATCCATGTCGCTGGCGATATCAACTCCTCTCCATGCCTTTTTTAAGCCATCCTCGGCGAAATCCGGGCTCTAGCCCTGACATCCTAGGACTTCTAAACCATTGTACTTTTTATTATTACATTTTTTCTATTGATCAAAGGGGCAAAAATATTTTTGTTTCACAAAATCGATCAAGTAGTAAAAATGTCATCTAAAATATGTCTAATCTTGTTCTCATTCTACTCTTCGTAGGCACAAAACCACAATCGTAAACCTAATATGTTCATTCTATAAGCTACCTAGAGATTATTGCATGACCCGGTACATGTCAATCTTCGGGTTCATCCTTCGAACGCCAACTGAAGGTCCCTGATACAGTCTCTGTAAGTATCACCCTTTGGGTTCACCCTAGAACGCCAACTAAAGGTCCTTGATACAGTCTCTATACGTATCACCCTTCGGGTTCACCCTTGGACTGCCAACTAAAGGTCCCTAATACAGTCTTTATACGTGTCACCCTTGGGGTTCACCCCTGGAACACCAACTGAAGGTCCCAAATATAGTCTCTGTACGTATCACCCTTTGGGTTCACCCCTGGAATGCCATCTGAAGGTCCCTGACACAGGCTCTGTACGTGTCACCCTTAGGGTTCACCCCTGGAATTCTAATTGAAGGTCCCTGATACAATCTATGTATGTGTCACCCTTTGGGTTCATCCCTGGAACTCTAACTGAAGATCCCTGATACAGTCTCTGTATGTATCACCCTTTGGGTTCATCCCTGGAACGCCAACCTAAGGTTCCTGACACAGGCTTTGTACGTGTCACCCTTTGGGTTCACCCCTAGAACGCTAACTGAAGGTCCCTGATATAGTCTCTGTATGTATCACCCTTTGGGTTTACCCCTAGAACGCCAACTGAAGGTCCCTAATACAGTCTTTGTACATGTCACCCTTTAGGTTCACCCCTGGAATGCCAACTGAAGGTCCTTGATACAATCTCTGTACGTATCACCCTTTGGGTTCACCCCTAGAACGCCAACTGAAGGTCCTTAATACAGTCTCTATACGTGTCACTCTTTGGGTTCACCCCTGGAATGCCAACTGAAGGTCCCTGATGCAGTCTCTGTATGTGTCACCCTTTGGGTTTACTCCCTGTTCACTAACCGGAGATTATGGCATTAGCCTCTATATATCGATCTTCGGATTCATCCCCCGGAACATCATTGGAATGACCCTATACATTCTGATCTTCAAACGCCAACTAAAGGTCCCGGCATGACCCTGTACACGTCGCCTTTAGGTTCACCCCTCTAAGATCGTAACGTGACCCGTACATGTTGCTTTTAGTTTCAACCATCGTCCTATCATTCAAGACTTCTGAATCCCTTATACTTTTTATTATTATGTTTTTACTATTGATCAAATGGGCAAAAATATTTTTGTTTTACAAAATCGATCAAGCAGTAAAAACATCATTCAAGAATCGGTCTGATCTTTTACTTATTGCTTATTACAGGAACTACACTCCACCAATCTATAAAGCATAAGTCCGACCAAGGGGCAACCAATCCACAAAGCATAAGTCTGACCAAGGGGCAACCAATCCATAAAGCATAAGTCCGACCAAGGGGCAATCTCTCTGTAAAGCTCAAGTCCGACCAAGGGGTAACCAATCCACAAAGCATAAGTTTGACAAAGGGTTAATCTCTCTGCAAAGCATAAGTCCGACCAAGGGGAAACCAATCCGCAAAGTATAAGTCTGACTAAGGGGCAACCAATCTACAAAGCATAAGTCCAACTAAGGGGAAATTTCTCCGCGAAGCTCAAGTCCGACCAAGGGGCAATCTCTCTGCGAAGCATAAGTCTGACCAACGGGCAACCAATCTACAAAGCATAAGTTCGACCAAGGGGTAACCAATTCATAAAGCATAAGTCCAACCAAGGGGCAATCTCTCCATGAAGCATAAGTCCGACTAGGGGGAAACCAATCCATAAATCATAAGTCCGACCAAGGGGCAACCAATCCACAAAGCTTAAGTTTGAACAAGGGGCAATCTCTCCACAAAGCTTAAGTCCGACCAAGGGGAACCAATCCACAAAGCATAAGTTCGACCAAGGGGCAATCTCTCTATGAAGCTTAAGTCCAACCAAGGGGCAAACTAGTCATCCATCAGGTATCATTCCTATCCTTTGCTCTTTCATGCGATTATACTAACAATGTGGCAGCAGTGATCCCCCGAGGGGCAGCCTGTGAGCACGATATTTTACAGTCCCTCTCACGAGATGATGATGATGTGTCCCCAATTTTAATGCCTCATAATAAAAGTTCTCGTTAGAACTTTTATTACCAATATAATGTTCCTTGCGAACTTTATTCTTGGTAGAATCCAGTTCGACATGGCCGATAATGCATCCTGTAGGAGTTGAACCGATGATTTACACCCAAATTAAATAAATCTTTAAATCCCTATTAAAATATCATTAAAATTCAAATATCCTGCTTTAGCCCCTTTGACCCGTGTTTGGCAGTTTTTAGGCTTGTAGGCCCGCTGGCAGTCACCTTTTTTAAAGCTGATGCTGCCAGCGGTATCCCCACATGCCACCAACGGTATCATCCATGTCCCCGGTGGCATGGCCAAAACGGGCTTTATAGACAGCTTTCATCTTCTCCCTTGGGATAGTCTCTTTTTTACCATTTTGGTGAAAATGGCTGAAAGGTCTCGAAGACCACCCCAATTTGCCTATAAAAACACACCTTAGGGTTTCAAAATAAGAAGAAGAATATAAGAACAATCTGAAATTTGAATTTACAGAATTCTAGAGTGAGAAAATAGATCTTAGTGAGATAAGAATTAGAAAAGGTAGGAAAAAGGATTCTGATCCATTTTTCCTGATTTTTCTTCTTTGAACTCTTTGATATTAAGCTTAAAATCAGTAGACGTTAAGTTAAAATCAATCTGTATTGGAACTTAGAGACTTAAGTACCCAATTTACTACTAAATCATCATTACAAGCTCTCCGGAGGTGTCCCTTGGTTCACGAAGAGGTGGATTCATGACCCCGAGGTACAAATTCTGAGTCTCATAGCTCTTTGGCATTATCCTTACTTGTTTGTGTTGTTGTTTACTATTTGAGCTTGTTCTTTGGGTCTTTTGGTTTTTTTTACCGTTACCTGCTATTGTTGTAAGAAATTGAAGTCGCCGGAGACATGTGATGTCGCCGATGGTATCACTCATGTCGCTAGAGACATCACTGATATCGCTAGCAACATCACATTCCCCAGAGGCCTTATTTTCTTGTAGGACCCTTTATTTATGGTACTTAAAAAGCCATGTAACCTGCCTACAGACTGATGCCTTTAGCGACGTCATTGATGTCACCGGCGGCATCAGCCATGACGCCGAGGACATGACTTTATGGACACCTATTTTATTTCGTTCATTTCCGACCTAGTTTAATTTCCAAAACCTTCTAAAAATAGACCCCATCCTGTACCATGTGGCATTTTCACTAATAGTCTGGATAAAATAACAATCGAGTCTAAAATTGGGTTAAAAACGGAATTTTCCTCAAACGCCGTTCAAATCTCATTTTACCCATCCAACTGGCCTTCCTAATAATATAAATATTTATGCCATGCTCACGCTAACTCGGGTCTTGTTTGGTTTGTGAACTATACATGATTCGTGGTATATCTCGTACTACGTGTTGTATTTGTGCTAACTATTTTGTGCAGGTAGATTTAGTTTAGATGCAAATCTAGGCCTTCGGGTATTTCATTTATCGCATAGAAAAATGTATAGCATTTGGAAGCCTTGTAATAATTTTAATTTCTGCATTTATTTTTGGATGGCTGTAATAATTTATTTAATGCTTTGATTGGTTGATAAACGCGATAACAACATAATAACCAGAAACACAAATAAATAGGATGGATTAAACCAATTTAGAAAGAATGAAATATCTTGACCTGGCCCAATGAAAAATAGATAACATCATCGAACTCGGAATCTCTACTTAAGGTATGGTCTACCACCTAGTGGGAAAATCATACCAAAATTTCCCGATTGAGCTGAACTGGGTGGTGACTCTATTTTTAGTATGGGATTTCGATCTCGTATCCATTAACACCTAAATTGGACTTAAATCCAACTTCAACATTAGTGCTTTCATAATGCCTAAAATAAGGATCAATCCCTTGGCACGCTTTATAGCGCCAGCTATATTTCCCCCCATGTGATGCATCTCATGCGGTCCCCTAGGGAGGGAAAAAGGTCATCTGCTCACAATGGGAGACCCAAACCGATGACCAGGATAGAGTTACTATTATTCGGTCCTCGAGTAAGGAGTTCAAAGATTGTGGCTTCAGATAAAACAGACTGGACCATGCCCACCTTGCTCCCGAAATTTGGCAAAGGATTACTCATAGTGCTCAGAATCTTATCAGGTTCAACGATCTTTACTTCACTAACCAGACGCTGAATTACTGAGAGCAGGGCTTTGTAACTGTTGGTTTGGTGTCCTACCTGAACATGATAGGTACAAAATTTGTTCTTATCCTTGGGTCTATGCGGTTTGTATTCCTGAAGGGACTGGAGGAAACTTGTCTCCCGCAAACACGTAAAGATAACCCGTAGAGGCAACTTATAAGGGTTAGCCAAAATAAAGGGGGGCAAGGAGGCTGGATTGCGGTAACAGCCGGCAGAGCCGGGGTGATTACTAAGGGCACAGTAGGGGCTTAAGAAATGACTTGAATTGCAGCCAGAGCTTTAGGTTTAGCTGGTGCCGGAGCTGAGGGCTGAGCTTTATTATTTGTTCTGAACCATGGCTTTCCCGCTTTTTCAGCCTTTTCGAGCTCTACCTCACGCTCGATTTTCTTGGCTTTCTGGAATACAGCCTTGTAGGACAAAAAAGAATCAGTAGCCATTTCTTTGTGGAATAGATGAAGAGACCCTTCGAGGAGCTTGACAATCATTTCCTCAAGACTTAGCTTAGATTTCATCAAGACCTAGGTTGACATCCACCGGTTAAAGTATTGCTTGAAGGTTTCATTGGTCATTTGGCGGACTCTCTCAAGATGTTGGAGGGTTGTCTCCATCATAGTATTAAAACCATAATGCACTTTCAACACCTCTGATAGAAGTTTCCAGTCAGTGACAATATGTTGTGGCAAGGTGTGATACCATTCAAGGGCAGGGCCCCGAAGGGAGCAAGGAAACATTCAGCATACACTTTACCACTTAATTTCTTTACGCGCATAATTCTTTCATACATTATAATGTAAGAGGTAGGTGCTCCAGAACCATCATAATGAGCCATATTCAGCATGGTGAAATTAGCGACGATGAGATGGTTGATGTAAGCTTGGATCTCGGGTGTCACGCCTAGAGGCTACGTGACCTGATTGTTAATCGGCTTATGAGAAAGAGCTAGGGCTTCGGGTGTCGCACCCGGAGAATACGTGACCTGGTCGTTGGCAGTCTGAGAAGCCATCATTTGTCAGACAAAAGCGGCTACTTTAGGTGTCACACCCAGCGTTTGCGTGACCTGGTCGTTGACTGGCGAAGATAGCGGAGGACGAATGGCCAGTTGGCTAGTAAAAGGATTTTGGGGGTAGGTGGTAATTGGGGAGTTACGATGAACTACGGAGGAGTGAAAGATGACAGTGGCTGAGAAGATGGGCACTGATGAGTAAATATCGGAGGAGCCGAGCTTTGAGCAAAAGGTCTCAGATTAAAAGGCACAATCGATGGAGTAATCGAAGTTGATAGAAAATTTAAGGCTTGCCTAAACTAGAACGGGCTTGCCATAGGCTGGGTTGACTGAAAGATAGGTGCAACAGGTCTTATCCCTACCAGACCGACCAATATTTGTGCTAAATTATTCTGGGCCTATATATCGGATTTTGGTACTTGGAGTGAATTTCTATCTTCGAGAGCTTGCTTAATGGCAGCCTAAACAATGGTCTGGATAGAAGCTTGAAAAGAGTCCGAGTTCAGGAATTGTGCTAGAGCACTGGCAAAGTTAAAGCCGGGAGGCGGCTGGGATCCCACCCCCGAGGTTAGAGTAGGGCTGACTGGCTCTTCAGGAGGTGGGGTCCCTTCTTTGCTTGGAAAAGACATGGCTGGCTGAGAGGGATTCTGGCCCAATTGAACTTGTTCTGAATCTGACTCCCCATCTAAATCAGTGTATGGAACCCCCTCGACTTCTATGGCGACAACCGGGGTGAGAGAACGATGAATCAAACGATGCTCTGGCCTTTTTTCAACCGGGGAGCGACGGAAAGTCCGCCTCCTCCTAGCTGAAATGGTAGGCAGTGGATCAGACCGTGCGTGGGTTATATGATGGATGAATGTGCAATAACAAATGCGTGGCATGTTTGGCTGCACGTAGATGTGGTTAGTGATGAGGTGACGGCTTATCCCTCTAACATACGTAGAACGTTTGTTTCTCACGCCATACATAGTGATATGTGGTGATGAAACGGAGGCACAAAAGAAGTCCTACGTATGTTGCTAAACTCCTACCATGAGTGAAAGTAGTAAGGGTAAGTTGATTTATTTTTGGCCCTTGAGGCTGATCCATGGTGGATTCATGAGCACGTAGCACATAGTATACAAAACGTCCCTCTTCCAACCTTATGACTCCCATGTAACGCCTCTTTGAGAGGATGGAGTTTTTAGCTTCTTCACCGGTAATGGGGAGAGAAATGTGTCCTAATTTTTTATTTGTTCTGGTGATCCTAAAGGAATGATGTGCTAAGGCTTTTTCTAGCGCGGTTTTGGTATAGGGTTGTTGATGTAGAAGGTTCTCGTTTACCTTGATTCTACGTTACTCAACCACTCCTCAAATAGTTGCGATCGCAGGAGTTTACGTGTTGGTTAAAATGAGTGATCCACCCACTAAGCATCCTCAATTCCAACAGGGCATGAGTGATACTTTTGTGAGTTTCTCGGGTAAAATGGGGCACCTAAAACTTACCGAACTATCTACATGTAGGGATAACATGTTATAAAAAAGAATGAAGTTTTAATTTGGCCAATGATTTTCAATACATCATCAAAATCCTTTAAACTTATTGAAAATTTTAAGTTCAAGTTTAAAGAGTTCGATCCCCAGCAGAGTCGCCATTATGAGCGGACGACCTTTTTCCCTCCTAGAGGACGGTGTGAGATGCATCTCATGGGGGTAGGGAGGAATAATCGGGCGTTGTGAAGCGTGCCAAGGGATTGATCCTTATTTTAGGCATGATGCAAGCACTGATGTTGAAGTTGGATTTAAGTCCAATTTAGGTGTTAAAGGATACGAGATCGAAATCCCTTACTTAAAATAGAGTTGCCACCTGGTTCAGCTCAATTAGGGAATTTTGGTACTATTTTCCCACCAGGTGGCAAACTATACCTTAAGTAAAGATTCTGAGTTCAGATGTTATCTATTTTTTATTGGGCCAAGTCAAGATATTTCATTCTTTCTTAATCAGTTTAATCCATCCTATTTATTTGTGTTTTCGGTTATTATGTTGTTATCGAGTTTATAAAGCAATCAAAGCAATAAATAAATTATTACAGTCATCCAAAAATAAATGCGGAAATTAAAATTATTACAAGGCTTCCAAATCCTATACATTTTTCTATGCAATAAATGAAATACCCAAAGGCCTAGACATGCATCTAACCTAAATCTACCTGCACAAAACAGTTAGCACAAATACAGCACGTTGTACGAGATATATCACGAATCATGTATAGTTAGCAAACCAAACAAGACCCGAGTTAGCGTGAACATGGCATAAATATTTATATCGTTATGAAGCCCGATTGGATGTCTAAAATGAGATTTGAACGGCGTTTGAGGAAAATTCCGTTTTTAACCCAATTTTAGACTCGATTGTTATTTTATCTGGATTATTAGTGAAAATACCACATGGTATGGGGTGGGGTCTGTTTTCAGAAGGTTTTGAACCTCCATCATTGCACTGGGTATCCTAGCTTCAGAAAATAAACTAGGTCAGAAATGAACGAAATAAAATAGCTGTCTAGAAAGTCATGCCACCGACGACATGGCTGATGCCACCGATGACATCAATGATATCGCTAGAGGCATCAGTCTATAGGCAGGTTACATGGCTTTCAGAGTACCATAAAGAAAGGGTCCTACAAGAAAGTGAGGCCTCTGGGGAATGTGATATCGCTAGAGGTATCAGCGATGTTGCTAGCGATATGAGTGATACCGCCGGTAACATCATATGTTTCCGGCGACTTTAATTTCTTACAGCAGCAGTAGGTAACAGTAAAAAAATGACCAAAAACCTGAAAATGAACGCAAATCAACCAGAATCAGCACAAACAAGCAATATTAATTTCAAAGAGCTTTGAGACTCAGGATTTTTACATCGAGGCCATGAATCCACCTCTTTGTGAACCAAGAAACACCTCCGGGAAGCTTATAATGATGATTTGGTAGTAAATTGGGTACTTAAGTCTCTAAGTCCCTATTTAGATTGATTTTAACTTAACGTCTACTGATTTTAAGCTTAATATTAGAGAGTCCAAAGAAGAAAAATCAGAAAAAATGGATCAGAATCCTTTTTCCTACCTCTTCTAATTCTTATCTCACTAAAATCTATTTTCTCACTCTAGAATTCTGTAAATTCAAATTTCAGATTGTTCTTGTGTGCCCCCCCTTAGAAACCCTAAGGTGTGCTTTTATAGGCAAATTGGGGTGGTCTTCGAGACCTTTCAGCCATTTTCATCGAAATGGCAAAAAGGAGACTGTCCCAAGGAAGAAGATGAAAGCTGTCTGCAGAGCCTGTTTTGGCCATGTCGTCGGTGATATGGATGATACCGACGGTGATATGGGGTAATACTGCTGGTGGCATCAAGTTTCAAAAAGCTGACTGCCAGCGAGCCTAGAAGCCTGAAAAAGCTGCTAAACATGGGTCAAAGGGGCCAAAGCAGGATTTAGAATTTTAAAGGGCATAATAATGGATATTTAGAGATTTATTTAATTTGGGTGTATATCAATGGTTCAAGCTCCTATCGGACGCGTTATCGGCCACACCGAACTGGATTCTACCAAGAATAAAGTTCGCAAGGAATATTATATTGGTAATAAAAATACTAAAGAGAACTTTTATTATGAGGCATAAAAATCGGGTACATGTCATCATCATCTCGTGAGAGGGACTGCAAAATCCCATGCTCACAACCGCTATGTGTGATATATCTCGTATAACGTGCCGTATCTGTGCTAACCTTTTTCGTGTAGGTAGATTTAGGTTGGATGTATGTCTAGGCCTTCGGGTATTTTATTTATTGTATAGACATATGTATAAGATTTGAAAGACTTGTAATAATTTTAATTTTCGCATTTATTTTTAGATGACTGTAATAATTTATTTATTGCTTTGAATGGTTGCTAAACGTCGCGCTAAAACAACATATGAATCGAAAACACAATAAATAGGGTGGATTAAAACCGATTAAGAAATAATGAAACTTTTAACTTGGTCAATGTAAAATAGATAGCATCATCCGAACTCGGAATCTCTATTTAAGGTATGGTCTACCACCAGGTGGGAAAATCGTACCTAAATTTCCCGGTTGAGCTGAACTGGGTAGCGACTCTGTCTTAAATACGGGATTTCTATCTCGTATCTTTTGAGCATTAAAAATATGCAAAACCATCATTTTCGATCATCATATCACACTTATATTTTTGAGGGATTGGTCCTCCGGCCCGGCTTCACAGCCCGTTCGAAATGTCGTCCGCTCACAGAGTTCCCATTGAGTGAATTCTAAATCATGTCTCTTGGTTTAGGAATAGATTTAAATCGATCTTCATCAAAATTAGCATCTCTTGACTCTATAACTGAGTTCATAGATACACAGCCATTAGTTTCTATTACATAGAACCTTTTTCACCCAAATTTCTCCTTTTCGGTTCAGTCAGTCTTACAACTGCTCTACAACCCCAGACTATCTAAAAACTCAAATTTGGTGGCTTTTTGTATCAAATTTCATAGGGGGTAATATTATTCCTTTTATCAGGAATTCTTTTTAATAAATAACAGGCCATTAACATAGCCTCACCCTAGAATCCTTCACTCAAGCTAGAATTGAACAATATGAAACTAACTATTTCTTTCAAAGTTCTATTTTTCCTTTCTGCCACACCATTTTGTTGTGGTGTATAAAGAGCAATCATTTCATGTATTATACTAGTAGATTGAAAATATATATTGGATCATAATACTCACCACCTCTATCAGTAGTAATCTTTTGATTAAACCACTTCGATGTAGCTCCACTTCTTGTTTATAAATTTTAAATTTATCAAGAGTTTCATCCTTAGCATGCAACAAATAAACATAACAATATCTGGTTGCATCATCAATAAAAGTAATGACGTACTTTTAATGTCCTATTAAAGGCGTAGAGTGAAAATCGCACAAATCACTATGTATTAGTTCCAATACATTAGTCACCCTGCCAATATTCTTGAAAGGTTTCCTGATAATTTTTGTTAACATGCAAGTTTTGCATTTCTCACCATTTATATCAAGAACAAGAATAAGACTCATTTTAGACATCCATTAATCTTTTTTAATGAACATGACCTAGTCTAGCATGCCATAATTCTGATTTATTCAAATTATTACTAGTACTAGTAGAAATCATAAAAGAAGATATGTCATCAAATGAAGCATCAATATTTAACATAAACATTCCATTGGATAAATAACCAAATCCTACAAAAGAACCATGTTTAGACAAGGTATACTTGCCACTTTCATACACTTATTTGTATCCACAATTATTCAACACAACACCAGACAACAGATTCTTTCGAATCCCAAGAACATACAACACATTATTTAAATAAATACATTTTCCAGAAGTAAAAACAAGATTAGCATTTCCTAGTCCCTTTGATTAGTTCAGTTGCAACATTTCCCATCTTTAACATGGATCCATCTTTGATTGGTTGGAAGTCTTTGAGCCAATGAAGATCTTTACAAACATGACTTGTTGCTCCTGAATCAATCCACCATGCAACACTATCATCCTGCACATAAAATGTCTTAGATATTAAAGACACATAATTCTGATTAGAATTATAATTTTGTTTTAAAATCTAACCTTGTTGCTTTTTCAGAATCCTTAGATCCACTTGGACCGGCATTGTTCTTGCCTTTACCAACTCAACAATCCCTCTTGAAGTGAACGAGTTTGCCACACTTGCAACATGCCAATTTAGGTTTCTTGTTGGAAAACTTGTTGTCATTTCCTTTATACTTGCGTTTGTTGCCTTTGTCTCGGTTTAGATTCTTAGAGAAACCACCGTCTTCCACCATATTCACTGAAACATTACCAACTTGGTTTTTGCCTTTAGGATCATTCTCAATCTCTTGAGCCCTTAAAGATTCTTCAATCCTAAAATGACTTCCAAGTTGAACCAGAGTCATCTCTTCTTTATTACGTTTCATAGTGTGTTTAAAATCTCTCCATGATGGCGGCAATTTATCTATAATACTAGAAATTGAAACGAATTCATCCATCTTCATGTCATCTTGAACAAATTGTCACAGAATCCTTAACAATTCATTATATTGTTCCATAACTGGTCTAGACTCAACCATTTTGTACTTTATAAAATTACTAACCAGAAACTTCTTACTCTAAGCATCTTCAGCCATGTACTTTGATTCTAGAGAATCCCGTAATTCTTTTGCATATTCAACATTTTGGTAAATAACAAATCTTCTGCCATCTTTGAAAATCTTGGCCCTCAAACTTGTCCAATTTTGCAAACTTGGTTGTCATCTCCCTTCCGGATTCTTCGTTCATCATTTTTAGCAATAAGTTTCAAACTTCAAAACTTATGAACAACAAAAAATGAAGGCTTCAAGAATGAATAAGTTTCAATCTTTGATGGGGAATATCGGTGAAATGATGCCTGGATAATCCTGAAGTCGTGACGAACACTTTTAGATTGAAAATTATTTGGCAGTTCTACCAAATAATTCAATCGGATAAAATCAGAAATTGACAAGAACTTGGAACCATTGTTTGTTGTGAATAATATGAAACGTGTGCGTTTTTGTCTGATGAAAAACGTCTATGTTACTCTCTTTCCAATACCCGGTCATCTCTATATATAGAGAATCGAAATAATCATCCAAAATAACTGTTTTTGCAGTATTTTCGTCCTGAAAATAGCGTATCGCGACTGTGGCTTGTAATTCCAAAACCTACTGTTTCTTAATAAACAGCGTGTTGCCACCGTGACTTCACAAGTCCAAACAAACTATTTCTAAGTTAATTGCATATCGCGACCGCGACTTCATCAAACCAAACTTATTGTTTCTCACTTGAACATAGATATTAGCGCCAAACTTGTCGCTAACATGACACGAGTAAAATATCGCGATAGAACCCGAACAAAGTGTGCACTCCGCACTCTCCCGACTTATTCGGTGAAATACCACGAACGCATTGATCAACTAGTCAATCGAATTGCACTAAAATACCAACAGGTAATGGATGCAGTAGCCTATGTATGGCACAGTTTTCAGTTTTACACCTCACACTTAACAACCCATTATGTAACAGACTTTTGCAATTGAGGCCAGTAGAAGTGAATCTTCACTCTTGCCATTGTTGCCATGATTCCTGAGTGATCTCCTACTGGTGAATCATGACAACCTTGTAGTAGCTTTTCTCTCAGTTGTCCATCACTACCAATGTAGATTCTGCCCTTGTAATACAACACCCTATAGTGCACAAACACTTAGCAGTTTGACTTGTATTTTTTTTAAGACGGCTCCACCTCGAGAAAAAAATTATTTCAGAGAAAAATGATTCACAATTATCTCGAAATTTTCAAGATGATATCATATAGTTTAAAATATTCGAGTCACATTCTTATTTGTGAGGATGCCCCCTTACAATAAAAATGTATTGACAATATTTTAACTATTTGAAATCATTTTAAAATTTCAAGAGTAATGCAAATAGTTAAACCATTTGAAATACAATTTTATTTGTGAGGAGGGGTGTCCTCACAATAAAAGATGAACTTCAAATTTTTATGAAAAATAAAAAATGTTTTTCTTTTAGATTTGAAGCATCGAATCATATGATATTAAGTACAGATCTAAACAAACCATGGAAGTTTGAAAATCCAGACAGAAGAAAAAATATAGAAGGCAAAATCAAAATGTTATCTTGATAGACAGAAAAAACACGAGTGATAAAGAAAACATCTTTCAATCATGAAAACAAGGAGCCTTACAACATGTCCCAGTGAATGCATCCCTTCAGTGTAGTGTGCATAACAACAACAAGAGTGCATCCAACTATCGTATCCTAATAAGTTATGAATTCATTTGGCATCTGGGGCGGACCAGAAGCAGAGCCAATAACAAATTTTAGATCTCTAAATATTGTAGCAACTCTCAAGAACGTTTTTGTATAACACTCCCAAGTTTTCATTTAAAATGACATTTTTTTACTACAAAATTATATGTATAGTTTAATTTAGGTATAATTTGTTTAATTAAGAAACACGTACTAACTTCTAGATTCCAACATAAAGGTTTGTGAAAAGCAAAAAATGAAGGAAACAATATACCTCACTGACAGCAACATCCAATTTAGCATGTTTCGTGAACTAACCAACCAGTAGCATCAAGCACAATCCAGAAAACTTTTAATATGAACTCGTATAAATTTAGACAATTGAAACACTCAAAAAAGACTAACCATTCCTTCACTCATTAATCTTCTTGGTCATGTTCCTCCGTCGTGTATCTACACTTTAATGCTTGCCACAAATGAAACTAATTGGATTTGCAGAATACCCATATTACATACCTGTTACATTAAAACAAATTATTTTTGGAAATGTATGTGTGTTTTGCTGCCTTATCTTCGCTCCAGAATTTTTATATTCAGCTTCTCACTTCTCAGTTTATCATAGATACAACTACATTCAAAATCAAACCTACTGTTATTTTACCCATACCAAATGAAGAGTCGACACTGATACAAGGATCAGAGGCTAACCTTTTCTAAAGACTCCAACCTAGGGTGGCTCCATGCTTTTCGCAATTGAAGGACCTAGACACGAGAAACTAGTTGGCATCCACAAGTCGGAACCAAAAATAGATTCAAGATTCAATATTAACATGATTAAAAGAAATAAAATGTTAAATGAAATAAAATTACAAGTATTACATACACTGGAAGGATTTTCAGGTCAGGTAATTGACAAAGAAAATCTTGATCTATCACAGATTTGTCAACAAAACATTAAAAGGCAAACACATAACCCTGCAAAATGATTGTCATATTTCGAAAACATATTTTAGAAGGTCTGAAGCATGAATTGCTAACTAGAAACATACAAGTTCCATTAAAATAAATTACTTTTAGATATGTATAAATAAACAACGAGGTGCATGGAAATATGAAGGCCAAGGTACCTGTTAAATGTCAAGAGGGCAGGTCATATGAGCCAATAGGATTCCATGTCTGCTTAATGTTGACCCTTTCTACTCGCGCGGCACAGCTAGATGCTTCCGGGAATCATGTAATTCTAGAGTGGTATGTAAAAATAATAAGCTTTTCACTAGCCAGAATGTCAAGTCAAACAAAAAAAAAGTATTTACATAAGCATGAAAATGCCCTGGAATAAAATAACGAGATGTGTGTTTTGCTGCCTTCTTCGCTCAAGGTTAAGAGGTTAACATTTTTTCTATGGCTCCAGCTACATACTCAGGAATTATGTAAGGGTGACTCGATGCTTTTCGCAATTGCAGCACCTAGAGGCAAGAGAAACTAGTTGGCTCTAACAATCGGAACAAAAAATAGATTCAATATTCAATATTAACATGATTAAAATGATATATGAAGTTAAATGACATAAAATTACAAGTACACATACACTGGAAGGATTTCCAAGTCAAGTAATTGACAAAATCTATCATAGCTTTGCTCACAAAATATTAAAAGGCAATACACAACCCTGCAAAGCAATAATCAATTTTCAAAGGCATATTTAAGAAGGTATGATGCATGAATTGCTAACTAGAAACAGATACACAAAAACAAAATGGCAATAGAAGTTGTCAACAATAATAGATGAACATTGCAAGCTCAAATCAATGGAAACGTTCTTTTATGTGCCAGGGAAAGTTTCTTGCACGTATTGTGTGGCTGTTGTTTATTAAAAACACACCTGAGACCCTTCAATTTGGAGCAAAATAGCCAATTCCAAAAGGGACGAATTTCTCTGTTTTTCCAAAATCTGAGTTAGTGAAGGGAGAAAACAAAACAAGATTCATTAATCATCGAAAAGTAACTACAAGTATAGAAAGACTAACATAAAGTGAGAAGCCTTTTCCAATGTACCATGTACTCAAAAGATGTAGTAGCACTAGGAAACTGTCAAGTGACACCTAAACAGTGGCAAAGGCTTCTCATTTTAAACAGTGGTTCAAGGAAAAATTATCTAGGTCATGTATAGAGAAACTGGAGCTGTTTATAGAACTTTGAGGAAAATTTTTCTACATTTAGATATGTACATATGACCTCGAAAAAAAAATATTTCAAAGAAAAATCAATCAAAATTATCTCGAATTTTTTCAAGATGATATCATATAGTTAAAATATTCGAGATACATTTTTATAAATGAAGACGCCCCCTCACAATAGAAATGTATTGATAATATTTTAACTGTTTGCAGTCATCTTAAAACTTTGAGGAAATTTTTTGCTACATTTAGATATGCACAAATGCTTGCCAGTTTGAATTACATTCTTTTGTGATGACGGCTCCACCTCGAGAAAAAAAATATTTCAAAGAAAAATCATTCAAAATTATCTTGAATTTTTTCAAGATCATATCATATAGTTAAAATATCCGAGATTCATTTTTATTTGTGAAGACGCCCCCTCACAATAGAAATGTATTGATAATATTTTGACTGTTTGCAATCATCTTATAACTTTGAGGAAATTTTTTGCTACATTTAGATATGCACAAATACTCGTCAGTTTGAATTACATTATTTTGTGATGACGGCTCGAGAAAAAAAAAGATTTCAAAGAAAAATCATTCAAAATTATCTCGAATTTTTTCAAGATGATATCATATAGTTAAAATATTCAAGATACATTTTTATTTGTGAAGACCCCCCCTCACAGTAGAAAATGTATTGATAATAGGCTTAACGCATCCAAAGCCCCCTTAATTTGGCACGTTTTGTCACATGCACACCCAACTTTCATCGTTATCACTTTACCCCCTAAAGTTGGCAAAACTGATACAGTTTGCCCCCTCAATGCCACGTGTCAACTTCTGATTGGATAGAGAAAATCCTAAAAAATGGAATCTTTGAAAAGTCAAACCAACCAGAAACTGACACGTGGCACTGAGGGGGCAAACTGTATCAGTTTTGCCAACTTTAGGGGGTAAAGTGATGACGTTGAAAGTTGGGCGTGGCATGTGACAAAACGTGCCAAGTTAAGGGGGCTTTGGATGCGTTTGGCCTTGATAATATTTTAACTATTTGAAATCATCTTGGAATTTCAAGATGACTGCAAATAGTTAAAACATTTGAAATACATTCTTATTTATGAGGAGGGGCATACTAAAAAATGTACTTCAAATGTTTAAATATTTGCAATTATCTTGAAAAATAAAAAAAATTGTATTTCTTTTAAATTTGAGGTATTGAATCATAGTACATAAATTATAGGTGAATATCCAGACTGAAGAAGGAATAAAGGCAAAATCAAAATGTTACCTTGATGGACAGAAAAAAAACTCAAGCGATAAAGAAAACATCTTTCAATCATTAGAACAAGGTGCCTTACGACATATCCCAGTGAATGCATCCGAAGACCTCCAGTGTTAGTGTGCATAACAATAAGAGTGCATCCAATAATTGTAAATGCATCAAAAGAAGATAGGTGAGATTTAAAGCACCTTAATTTCTCTCAAGAGGTATGACAAGCTGGGTGGGAGCTTCATAATCGGAAATGTTATGCCAAAGTCCATGAGAAACAACAATTGAATGGATCTCCACGAACAAAGTCAGCACCCTCCCTATCATAAGGAGTATTGAAGAAATGTGGAGTGGATGGACTAAGAAGATTTTTTATGTGCTGCTCAAGTGAATTTTTGCCTGATGGGTCTTCAACAACCTGCACAATAATATAATATATCAACAAAATTACTATGGATTGTCATTTACATCACATATTCATATAACTACCATCCATCTATATATTTAAGTCAATTTGGTCCAACAAATGACAATTCTGCATTTCTACTTATCAGACCTGATTCATGTAGGCATCATAGCGAGCCAAGGGCTGATCAAGGACAAGCACTGGCTTTCTGAGATGTCATTTTGTTATTAGATCCTCTATCATGCAACGCAGTAGAAACAATTCAAGTATCTTTCTATAGACTAGAATGCATCTGCAGAGGATCTTATTGCTATATTGCGGCATCATACAGCCTAAACTTAGTTACCATTGAATAAGAATAAGCAACCTATATGATATGAGATCACTGAAATGAAGCTGCAGAAGTTCATTGTTGCAGTAAATATCCAACAGGAGGAGTAGTTGTTTTGACTCCACTCAACGACCAACGACCAACGACCAACGACCAACAACCAATGACCAACGACCAACGACCAATGACCAACGACCAACGACCAACGACCAACGACCAACGACCAACAACCAATGACCAGTGTTAGTGCTTCAAATACAAGATGTGAGCATCACTACTAATGAAATGGAAGTTTGAGTTGCATCAAATGGTATTTAAAGAGTACATCATCAAGGTTCAAAGGTGACAGATGACATCATCAAAGTTGAAATTTGAATTAGATGAATAGTTATCAATTAGTTTGTTATTTCAATTTTTTGTAAGCCTATAAATAGGCATAAAGTTTCATAATAAAAGTGTACCCAATGTGCCAAGAGGTACCAATTTGCAGTATGTCTTTCCCCACTTTCCCTTTTCATTAAAATTGATAACAATGGTATCAGGGCTTAAATGGTCTTAAGGGCTTGTGAGATGGGTCACTAAAATTTAACACAAATGTTAGATATATATTTGTGTGAGAGAATGAAAGTAATGCTAGCACAAGGAGAAGTGATAAATGCAAGATGTAAGATCACAACTCATGAAATGAAAGTTTGAGTTGGATGATGAAGAAAAGTTGCATCACAAGATTGTAGGAGAAGTGTTAGTGCTTCAAATACAAGATGTGAGCATCACTACTAATGAAATGGAAGTTTGAGTTGCATCAAATGGTATTTAAAGAGTACATCATCAAGGTTCAAAGGTGACAGATGACATCATCAAAGTTGAAATTTGAATTAGATGAATAGTTATCAATTAGTTTGTTATTTCAATTTTTTGTAAGCCTATAAATAGGCATAAAGTTTCATAATAAAAGTTTACCCAATGTGCCAAGAGGTACCAATTTGCAGTATGTCTTTCCCCACTTTCCCTTTTCATTAAAATTGATAACAATGGTATCAGGGCTTAAATGGTCTTAAGGGCTTGTGAGATGGGTCACTAAAATTTAACACAAATGTTAGATATATATTTGTGTGAGAGAATGAAAGTAATGCTAGCACAAGGAGAAGTGATAGATGCAAGATGTAAGATCACAACTCATGAAATGAAAGTTTGAGTTGGATGATGAAGAAAAGTTGCATCACAAGATTGTAGGAGAAGTGTTAGTGCTTCAAATACAAGATGTGAGCATCACTACTAATGAAATGGAAGTTTGAGTTGCATCAAATGGTATTTAAAGAGTACATCATCAAGGTTCAAAGGTGACAGATGACATCATCAAAGTTGAAAGGGTAGATGGTGGGAGAGTACATCAGCAAAAACAGATTTTGAATCAAGACGGAGTGTTAGATTTTGATTAAATAATCTGTGATTATCTTTTATGATTTAATTAAAATCTAACAAATATCATTCCAGTCCTCATCCCCATTTTCCATGTCAAGGTGCAAGGGTTCAAACTTTGGGCCACCAACACTGGAACGAAATAGTCAAGGTCAGGAATACAATCAAAAAGTCATCAGAGTAATTTACGCTCCTAGCACAACAAAGCTAACCGATCAACATCATAAGGAAATAATCCACCAATAAGTATTAACTTGCCAAAATGAGAAAATATGCATTGCAGACCATCAGCCAATCAGAATGCATCACCATTACCGAGACAGAACTGGATGTTTGCATCCACCACAAGTTTTGTCAAATGCAGAATCTCACGATAGAGATGAAAAGCATTGCTAAACCGAGACTTCTTGCATTCTTAGAAGACTGGAAAATAACAAATAAAATAAATTTCATCAATTAGCAGACAGAAGGTATATGTACTAACAATAAAAGAAAACTAGAAGCTCACCAATGCTCCTCATACCACTTAGACACGAGGGGTATAACTTCAGCTCCACCTCGAGAAAAAAATTTATTTCAAAGAAAAATCATTCACAATTATTTCAAAATTCTCAAGATGATATCATATAGTTAAAATATTCAAGATACATTTTTATTTGTAAGGACGCCCCCTCATAGTAAAAGTGTTTTGATAACATTTTAAGTATTTGAAATCATCTTTGATATTTCAAGATGATAAAGCAATGGTTTTGAAACCCGTACCGGACCAGCCAGTCAAACCGGGTTTTACCAAAATCGGTGACTTATCCAGTCCAATTTCAAGTGATTTTATGGAATGTAAAAAACTAGCCGTTGACCAGTCAAACTGACCAGTTTAACCAAAAACCAGCTGGTCTGGTTTGTTATTGGGTTGGCATTTATTGTCATGAAAAATAAATTTCTTTGTTAGAGGTGGGTTTTGATGATAAACCCTTTCACTTCTAAGACATGCTTAACCAATTGATCTACTAGACTCATTTGGTGATATGCTTTCATTTTTCATTTTTATAAAATAGTAATCTTATTTATTTTAAATGAAATTAATATATTTATAGTTTTTAATTTAATGCATTTTGTAAACTGATTTAATTATATTTTAAATATATTTTTAACTACATTTTAAATTATGATTTTGAATTTTTTATATATCTAAATAATATTTAAAATTATTTAAATTTAATTAACATTTCATTATTAGATTAAAAATTAGTGAACTTAAAATTTACTATGAATGAATATAAATTTCTTTTTTGCATATTATGTTTAAAATTCTTAATCTTATGAATGTTATTCTTTAAATATGTAATTTTCATATATTATAAATCAAATTATAATTTATTATTTACTTTATAAAATATGGTTTAATCTCAACTAAATTCAATTTATTTTAAAATTAGTGACATCTTCTTTCACCATAAATTAGTCTACACCGAAAATATATCATAAATCAACTCTTGTGAACTTTAAAATGTTTATCATCTTGATTAAATACAAAAATGAGTTAAACATGTAAAAGATATAACATAGCTTACTTACCTCTTTGATGCGGGAGATGCAGCAAATAAGTCCCTAGTTTTCTCGTTATAGAACTGAGGGCGTTATAGAACTAAGCGTTGTAACAAAGTTGCCAAGAGTTTGTAGTTGACTCCTCTATTCTTCTTAGTAGATTATATTGTCCTTTCAATTTTCACCCATCTCCTACCCTGATTGCTTAGCCATTATGAATTTCTGTAATAGAAAGAAACATAGTATAGTACATTTACATATACGACTAACCAAGAGTTAAAGATCTACCAAAATGTGAACTAATAGTGGCATGACATCTGAAAAACTATTCGACAATGGATTAAATTACCAAATGGAAAAGTGTCAATCCTTTTATGTTCGCACAATGGCCTTTGGTGTAGCTTCTGCACAAAAGTAGTTTCCAACGAACAAGAAATTAAAAAAGTAAGAAGGACAGAAGCAGCTTGAGTTTTGAATGCACACATATATACATAGGAAAAATTAGTTTCATCTGCCAAGTGAACAGATACAAATTAAAATTTACCAGTAATAGGTCTTTATTTATACTTGGTGGCTAATTGACGACAAGGTCAAAGTATCTCCATGCTAGAGGGGCTCAAAACTAATTGATTTATATTTAAAAAATACGGTAAATTTTAAAAAAGTGTCTTGTTGTTTCGCTATTTGTAAAATAGGGTCTGAGAGTTTTTTTTGCAAAATGGGGCATATGATTTTCAAAAATTAGAAAAAAGATGATTACCAATATTAGATTTTGTCACGATAATAGGTAATCTTGTTTGTTTTTGTACAAAATTTTGTAGATTAGTTAATAAAAATGCAATACACATCATTAATAATTTTTTAAATTTTTTTCAATAGTACAAATATTTTTTTAATTAAAATATGATTATAAACTTTAAAAAATCATAAAAAATGGAAAAACTCTCGGAAACTTACTCAAATCGTGACGTATAATTTTTTAATAATAAGGTTAAATTATAAGAATGGTTAATTGAATTAAATATATTTTGGAACACCACTATTTTGAACAAAATAATATTTTTTATCCTGTTTTTGCCAATTTTTTTTAAACCACAGACCCCATTTTATAATAAAAAAAACCTCATACCCCGTTTTGCAAATGAGTGAAACTACAAGGTACTTTTTTAAAGTTTACCCAAAAAGATATTATGTCTGCAATAAATAAGATGGAGAAAAAGAAAAAAAAAATTAAGCGTTTCATCACAAAACTCATCAATAAGTACATTGAAGACAACCAAATAGGTAAATCTAGCATGTGTTGAATAATACTACTTTTGCCAGACATGTAAGGATGAACAAAGAGAAGGAAATCAAACTGAAGACCTTCAACAGCATAATTGTCTTCTTCCTCCCTGTGTACATGATCATAAAAGACGTTGGAGGAGAAAAACCAGCACTTTGCAATACTTTCTTCTTGGGATTCATCTCCATATACAGGACTGGAAATCCAAGTTTTCGAGATTCCTTTGAAAATAATATACATTTAATATAAAGCTTTATCATGCCATTTATTGTGCAAAACAACGACCAATGAACTTCTTTTCCACAAAAATTGCAACGTAAATTTTTAGCAATTGCATTGGTTGATGATAAAGGTTTGTGTTTGAGCAACTTAAATTTTGTATTACACAAGTCAAATTACAGATTTCCTCACCTTAACCACCGGGTGAGAGCACATTTGATAAGTAAAAAGTACCTGCAAAGGCACAAGAAAGACTTTCATAAAAGAGCTTTAGACTTGGTTCATTAGCGAAAATGAAAGGTCAACATTTCCTCTTTATACAGATAATTTGGAAGTCAATAAAATAGTATCTTTACACTTACAATTTACCTGTGTATCAATAGAAGTTCCAGTAGTCACAAAAAATAACCCAAGAAGTAAAACTCTAAATGGCTTCGATTTGAATTCGGATAACTTTTTTCTGCCAGCAATGCCTCAGTTAAAAATGCAGCTAGCTGCAAATTAAAAGTCAAATTCAATAAACATTAAATTTAAAACCATCCCTATAAAATGTAATATTACTGGTAAGAGTGGTTTCAACGGTGTCGTTAAATGTGTGGCAAGCGAAATTGAGTTAGTTCCTGCCTACAAATTGCAATGTTGTGTGCATGAATCTATAGCATTGAGAAACTGTTTTAAGAATCGATGTGATCAATGAAGAAGTAAGAATACTTCATAAACTCACCTTAGAATGTATTTTCTGCCAAGAGAAAGCAATCCTAGTCCAAGTAAAGCCTTCAAACTTTCTTGAGCAAGCATTGGCTAAATACTTTCCTAAACCATATTTTAAATGAAAGAAAGTAAAACGAAACACAAACAAAAAATAAGCATAACAAAACCTTGATAAACTTTGACTAAGCGTACATAAAACATCAAACTTGCCAACATAATATCACGCATATACAAACACATAGATAACCATATATAAAGCACTTAAGAATAGGGTTATTGACATATACCAGGTATGCACATGTTTAATGCTTTAGCTGTAAAGGACTCTATGTCGAACAAGTAAAAATAGTTACGATCAATTAGATCAGAAAGAAGCTGCCCTGCCAACCTATGAAGAGTTGCCATAATGGGAAGGGAAAGGTGCCACTTCCTATAACTCGGAGCATTGATGAGCTTTGTTTTAACAAGAAGCTTATTGTCATGAACCATGTGTAAATGCATAATCTTCTTCTTCATCCAACTCTATCTGAATAGGCTCTAAGGGATCAACATCTAATAAATTATTAGCATAGTACAAATTATCAACATCTAACACAACCCCTGCAAAACAACAATCAATTTTCAAAGATATATTTAAGAAATTATGATGCATGAATTGCTAACAAGAAATAGATACACAAAAATAAAATGGCAATAGAAGTTGTCAACAATAATAGATGAACATTGCAAGCTCAAATCAATGAAAATGTTCTTTTATGTGCCAGGGAAATTTCTTGCACATATTATGTGGCTGTTGCCTCTCAATAACATACCTGAGAACCTTCAATTTGGAGCAAAATAGCAAATTCCAAAAGGGACAAATTTCTTTGTTCTTCCAAAATCCGAGTTAGTAAAGGAAGAAAACAAAACAAGATTCATTAATCATTGAAAAGTAATTACAAGTATAGAAAGCAAGTAAGTCCATTGTTTAGAACTATGTAACTTATGCGCCAAAGACTACATAAAACGAGAAGCCTTTACCAATGTACCATCTACTCAGAAGATGTAGTAGCACTAGAAAACTGACAAGTGACACCTAAGAAAGACATTTTGCACCCCTGCAAAGATATACGGTTCAAGGAAAAATTATCCAGGTAATGTATGGAGCATTTGGAGCTGTTGATAGAACTTTAAGGCAAATTTTTGCTACATTTAGCTATGAAATACTTACCAGTTTGAATTACATTATTTCGTGATCGGCTCCACCTTGAGAAAAAAAAATTCAAAGAAAAATCATTCATAATTATCTCGAAATTTTTCAAGATGATATCATAAAGTTAAAATACTCGAGATACATTTTTATTTGTGAGGACGCCCCTTCACAATAAAAATGTATTGATAATATTTTAACTATTTGAAATCATCTTGACATTTCAAGATGATTGCAAATAGTTAAAATATTTGAAATACATTCCTTTTTGTAAGGAGGTGTATTCACAAAAAAAGATGTACTTCAAATGTTTAAATATTTGCAATTATCTTGAAAAATAAAAAAATTGTATTTCTTTTGAATTTGAGGTATTGAATCATATTATATAAAAGTATAGGTGAATATCCAAATAGAAGAAACAATAAAAAATGCAAAGTCTCACCTTGATGGAGAGAAAAAAATCAAGCGATACAGAAAACATGTTTCAATCATGAGAACAAGGAGCCTTAGAGCATGTCCCAGCAATTGCATCCGAAGACCTCCAGTGTGCCACCTTGTAATTCTGTTGAGAGGTTTGACAAGCCGGGTCGAAGCTTCATAATAAGAAATGTTAAGCCAAAGCCCATGAGAAACAAAAACTGCATGGATATCCATGAACAAAGTCAGCACCCTCCCTATATGGATCATAAGGTGTGGGGTCGATGGACTAAGAAGATTTTTTATGTGCTGATCAAGTGCATTGATGTCTATGCCTGATGGGTCTTTAGCAACCTACACAATAACATAAGAGATCAACAAAATTACTATGCGCTGTCATTAACATCATATATTCATATAATTACTATCCATCTATATATTTAAGTCAATTCGGTCAAATAAATGACAATTCTACATTTCTACTTGTCTGACATGATTCATGTAGGCATCATAGTGAGCCAAGGACTGATCAAAGACAAGCACTGGCTTTCTGAGATGTCATTTTGTTATCAGATCCTCTATCATACAACACAATAGACACAATTCAAGTATCTTTCTATAGACTAAGATGCATCTGCAGAGGATCTTATTGCTATATCATGGCATTATACTGATGGAGAATAAATTAAGATTAGGATAATTGAGAAGTAAAAGGCTGAGTTTTATTGATCCAAAATGGAAAACTGGATTGAGGAATTCAATCCCTAGGAGATTAACTCCCTCTCTACCAAAAATAGAGCCCTGCAATCATATGCAGAATACAATAGCCAACTTGATGATTTTCTCTCCTACTCTACTCAGCTATAAATATAACAATCTAATGGCTTAATTATTATCAAGCCCATACTAAATAGTTAACCTACCCTTAAACCAGCTCATGAGCCCATGCTCAATAATTAACGTACCCATAACAATAATAAATAAACCAGCAATTGTGATAGCTATCTTTGTCTGCATCTCACACATGTGATACCTATCTTTTATTTATATCTAGTCATGTGATCTTCTCTGTCTCTTTCTCACCTCCTTTTTTACGTAAATACACCCTCAACTCTTTGGGACCCACTGCATTTTCAAGTAATATTTCTCCATTATCAGTTAGTTTCTCATCATTTCCACCCCCTTGAGAAACAGTCTTGTCCTCAAGACTTACATCAGGGAATTCACTTTTGATGACGAACTCGTCCTCCCATATTGCCTCATCAATACTCTTGGATTTCCACTGTACAAGCCACTGAGATACTGACTCACCTTGCTTTTGAATGGTGCGAGTGGCCAAAATTTTATCTGGAGTTACAGCTGATGCAGGGTCTAATTCTAGTTCTGAAGGAAGAGTCATTGAACTAGATTGAGCGCCAATAGCCTTTTTTAGTAGAGAAACATGGAAAATCGGGTGAACTTTTGAGGTTGCTAGAAGCTTCAGGCAGTAAGCAACTGAACCAACCTTATTCTCGACTTGATACAAACTAAAGAATCTAGCTGATAGTTTAGGATACACTCAACGAGCAATAGATTGTTGTTTATTGGGTTTCAACTTGAGATAAACCCAATCTTTAGGTGCATATTGAACGTCCCGGTGTTTCTTGTCTGCATGCAACTTCATTTGTTGTTGTGATTTCCATAGATGCTGCTTGAGTTGCTTGAGGGCCTCATCGCAGTCAATGAGATCTCTAGCTACTGCCTCCACTTAAATTTCTCCAAGGACGAACTACAAGACAGTTGGTGCCTTCCTTCCATGTATGATTTCAAATGGTGTGGTCCCAGTTGATACATGGAATGAAGTATTGAACTAGAACTCGGCCCAAGGAAGCCATTGACTCTAAAAACGGGGCTGGTCAGATGTGAAACAACAAAGATAGGACTCCATATAGCGATTGACAACCTCTGTTTGCCCATCAGTTTCAGGGTGGTATGACGAGCTATACCGAAGCCGAGTGCCTTGGAGCTTAAACAACTCCTGCCAAAATCAACTCATGGAGATAGGATCCCGATCACTGACTATTATCTTTAGAAACCCATGTAGGCGAATAATTTCCTTAACGAACTGTTCCGCTATGATTCTAGCAGTATAAGGGTGCTTTAGGGCTACGAAATGGCTGTATTTTGACAATTGATCCACCACTACCATTATTACATCATAACCCTTGGATTCGGCATGCCAATTATGAAGTACATTGAGACATCTTCCCAAATAGCCTGTGGGATTAGTAAAGGCTACAACAAACCAGCAGGAGATGGTGACGAAGCCTTGTAACTTCGACATGTGGGACATTGCCCTACATAATCCTTAATTTGTTGAACCATTCCCTTCCAATAGAAGGTGGCTGCAAATTCATTATGTCATGGTATTCCTTTAAGATTTCTGGAATCCATTGGGAAGTGGGGGAAAGAACTAAGCTATCCTCTCGATATAAAATGCCTTGTTTCAATTCGTACCCAGAACCGAGAGGATGGGTCATTCTTGAGAGCCTCCTCGATGAGGATTAATTGGGGATCCTCTTTTGATTCTTCTACTAGCTTTGTTCCTTCCACAAGAGTTGGAAAAGAAGCAATTATGGCTAATTCAACTTGTTCCTGTTGCCTTGATAAAGCATCTCCTCCACCATTTTCCCTTCCTAGTTTATAGTGAACCTGAAATATGTAACCCATAAGTTTAGCTAACCAATTTTGCTGATTTATTGTAGTGATTCGCTATTTAAGGAGATAGCGTAGGCTCCTCTGGTCGATGAATACAGCGAATCTCCTACCCAAAAGATAAGGCCGCCAATCCTGAATGGCTAGGACCAAAGCCATTAATTCATTTTCATAAGCTGACTTGTCTAGATTGTTAGAAGAAAGAGCCTTGCTGAAATATGCAAGAGGCATGCCTTCCTGCATCAGAATTATCCCCAGTCCAATGCCAGATGCATCGCACTCTAAGTAAAAAGGCTTGTTGAAATCGGGTAAAGCAAGAACATGGGCTGTTGTTAGTTGTCGCTTTAATTCGTTGAAAGCTAGTTGAGCTGGGTCTCCCCAAGAAAAATTATCCTTCTTGGTTAGCTCGATGAGAGGTTTGGCTATCTTGTCGTAGTTTAAAATAAACTTTTGATAATACCCGGTCAGACCAAGGAACCCTCGAACCCTTTGGACAGTAACAACCTTGGTTGGATCTATGGTAACCCCTTGCTTAGATATACAATGGCCTAAATAATCGATGGAGGATTGCCCAAATAAGCATTTCTTTGGGTTGATCTTGAAGTGATTTTCGGCGAAAGTGTGAATCACAATAGCCAAGTGTCGGAAGTGGTCTTCCCAATTTTTGCTATAAACCAAAATATCGTCAAAAAACATGAGCACCATCCGCCTCAACCAGTCAATGCCCAAGATAATATCCAATGATCCCATTTCGAAAAGCAACACATCCAAGTTAAGAATCAACGAGTCCAATTTTACCTCCACATTTGAACACTTTTCTTGGAATGTCACATAGAACCCATCCCAATTTTATGTTTAACGGTGGAATAGTGACAGTTGATAGGCCCAGTGAGCGCACCAACTTCAACGAGATAAAATTATGAGTGGCCCCGGAGTCAACCAGAATCACAATTGGAATCCCTTGCATCTCTCCTTGTAACTTCAAGGTTCCTGGGGTCTTAATTGACACTGTTGTTGTCGATGAACAGAAAGTACCAATAACATTGCACTCTCTATGCACGATTTCCTCCCCTTCTTGCCCTTCCTCAATTCCTTTTTCTTCCCATGTATCTTCTATTTCTAGCAATAGTTCATTTGCTGAAACAGCTAGATGAAGTTTGCCAACATTTTAGCGATGTTGAGGACTATCAGGTTGTGCACATTTGAAGATTGCCCTCTTTTACGTCGCTCTTCTATCTCCTTAAGTGATAAGCGTCGAGATCCTCTGTTGCGGGCTTGAAAGTGGGGTGCTTCTAGTGGTTTTTGCTACTGGGTTTTAGGAGCCTTTAATCTTGTTAGACCCATATTCTTATCCATTGGGTTGAGTTGAACCGCGTGTCTGGAGTTATTATTCCAGGCATAAGTAGTCACATATCTGGCACTGGTGCCTCCTCTAATGTAGTTTCCCCTATCTTTGACAGTTGTTTGACTTCCAAGTGCGCTAAAAGTAAGTTCGGTATCTCTTGCAAGCTCCATCGCCTCTTCACAAGTCTGGGGCTTGAGATAACGCACCCAACCTTCAATGTTCTCCTCTAATCCTCCCATGAAGTACCCGAGAAACTAGATTTCTCAATGTTTGGGTATGCTGGCCGCGATCAACTCAAACTCCTCTATATATTCATCCACACTTCCTACTTAGAACAGTAGGCGAAGCTCCGTGTATGGATTCTGATTCATCCTCCTTCCAAATCAGCCGTTAAGCTTGATTTCGAACTGCTCCTAAAGATATACAAGGATTATCTTGGAGGATTCTTGAGAAGCAGTTGACAGCAGCTCCGGACATGCACATTTGTGCTAGAGTCAGCTTCATGTTTTTTGAGGTTCGATTGACGCGAAAATATAGCTCTGCCTTGCCGAGCCATTCTCGCAGTCCAGGACCACTAAATGTTGGCAGCTAGACCTTTGGTAAGGTCATGGCACCATCTTGAAAGTGATTAAGACGGATGTAGGCATCAAGGTTAGTATCGACTGGTTGTCCATACTTACTATTGGATTTTAGCCAAGACCCCTATAGGATTTCACCAGCAGGATCAGAATCATCTAGGGTAGCTTTTACCTCATCTTCCATTGGTCACTTGTCTAAGTGACTCTGAAATCTTGTTTCGAAACTCTCCATCTTTTCTTCTACATATTTTTGCAAAGTTGACAGAGATTTTTGGATAGCACCCAAAGTTGTTTCAAGTTTGCCTGTGATCTAGTTTGCACTGAAGGATCTGCCATGAATTTCTTTGAGGAGATTTCCCATAGACAGCGCCGAATGATGGAGAATAAATTAAAATTAGGATAATTGAGAAGTAAAAGGCTGAGTTTTATTGATCCAAAATGGAAAACTGGATTGAAGAATTCAATCCCCTAGGAGAATAACTCCCTCTCTAACCAAAAATAGAGCCCTACAATTATATGCCGAATACAATAGCTAACTTGATGATTTTCTCTCCTACTCTACTCAGCTATAAAAATAACAATCTAATGGCTTAATTATTATCAAGCCTATAATAAATAATTAACCTGCCCATAAACCAGCTCATAAGCCCATGCTCAACAATTAACCTACCCATAACAATAATAAATAAACCAGCTAATGTGATAGCTATCTTTGTTTGCATCTCACACATGTTATACCTATCTTTTGTTAGTATCTAGTCATATGATCTTTGTCTCTTTCTCACCTCCCGTTTTACGAAAATACACCCTCAACTCTTTGGGACCTACTGTATTTTCAAGTAATATTTCTCCATTATCAGTTCATTTCTCATCACATACAGCCTAAATTTAGTTACCATTGAATAAGAATGAGAAAGCTATGTTGGGGAATTCCGGTAGAATGAAGCCTGGATAATTCTGAAGTCATGACGAACACTTTTAGATTGAATCTTATTTAGCGGTTCTACTAAATAGATCAATCGGATAAAATAAAAAATGACAAGAACTTTCAAATGTTTAAATATTTGCAATCTTCTTGAAAAAAATTGTATTTCTTTTGATTCAAATCAAGTTCGTTTTAGAACATAAGCCACTAATTAGAAGGAAACATGTCACAATTAAGTAAAAAAGGTAAAATGATGGAGCAAGAACTTAATACCAGGGAGATGATGAGACCTTTTAGACTATTGTCTTATCTCCAATCTAGTAGTAGTGCACAAAAAATGTTAATCAACTGTTATTATTTTAATTTCCTATTCTAATTTTACATTTATAAATTAGACTACACTAAAAATATATCAAATCAACTCATCTGAACTTCAAAATGTTTATCATCTGGATTAAATACAGAAATGAGTAAAACATGTAAAAGATATAACATAACTTACCTCTTTAATGCGGGGGATGTAGAAAATAAGTCCCTAGAACTAAGCGCCGTAATAGTGCCAAGAGTCCTATAATTGACTCCTCTATTCTTCTCAGTAGGACATATCGTCTTTTGTATTTTCACCCATCTCTCACCCTGATTGCTTACCCATTGTGTATTTCTGTATCAGAAAGAAACATAATACATCTACATATACAACTAACCAAGAGTTCAAGATCTAACAAAATGTGAACTAATAGTGGCACGACATCAGAAAAATCACTTGATAATAGATTAAAGTACATGGAGGTGACTCTTCAAATGGAAGAGTGCAAATCCTTTTATGTTCGCAAAATGGCCTTTGGTGTAGCTTCTGCACAAAAGCAGTTTCCAGTGTACAGGAAGTTAATAAAGTAACAAGGATAGAAGTAGCTTAAGTTTAGAATACGCACATATATACATAGCAAAATTTAGTTCCATCTGTCAAGAGAACAGATACAAGTTAAAATTTACTAGTTCAGGCCTTTATTTATACTTGGTGCCTAATTGACGCCAAGGTCAGAGTATCTCCAATTGCAGATATCTACTAGAGGGGCTCAAAACTAATAGTTTTATATTGAAAATATCTGTCTGCAATAAATAAGATGGATAAAAAAAACTTAAGCATTTCATCACAAAACCCATCAATAAGTACATTGCATGCAACCAAATAGGTAAATCTAGGAAGTGTTGATTAATACTACTTTTGCCAGACATGTAAGGATAAACAAAGAGAAGGGAATCAAACCGAAGACCTCACAAAACCCATCAATAAGTACATTGCATGCAACCAAATAGGTAAATCTAGCAAGTGTTGATTAATACTACTTTTGCTAGACATGTAAGGATAAACAAAGAGAAGGGAATCAAACCGAAGACCTTCAGCAACATCAATTGTCTTCTTCCTCCCCGTGTACATGATCACGAAAGACTTTGGAGAGAAAAAACCAGCTATTTGCATTACTTCTTTTCGGGATTCATCTCCATATACAAGACTGGAAATCCAAGTTTTCGAGATTCCTTTGAAAATAATAAACAATTAATATAAAGCTAAATCATCCCATTTCTTATGCCAAACAAGGAACAATGAACTTGTTTTCCACAAAAAATATAGCGCATAATTTTTATGAATTTTAGCAAACGCATTGGTTGGTGATAAAGGTTTGTGTAGAATTATGAGCAACTTAAATTTTGTGTTACATATGTCAAATTGCAGATTTCCTCACCTTAACCGCCGAGTGAGAGCATGCTTGATAAGTGATAAGTACCTGCAAAGGCATAAGAAAGACTTTCATAAAAGAGATTTAGACTTGATTCATTAGCGAAAATGAAAGGTCATTTCCTTTATACAGATAATTTGAAAGTCAATAAAATAGTATATTTATACTTCCAATTTACCTGTGTATCAATAGAAGTTCCAGTAGTCACAAAAAATAACCCAAGAAGTAAACCTTTAAATGGCTTCGGTTTGAGTCTGGATAACTTTTTTCTGCCAGTAATGCCTCAGTTAAAAATGCAGCTAGCTGCAAATTAAAATTCAAATTCAAGAAACATTGGATTTTAAACCATCCCTATAAAATGTAATATTACTGGTAAGAGTGGTTTAAACGGTGTCATTAAAAGAGTGACAAGCTAAGTCCCATCAAAAGTCAGCAGATACAGAGCAATGAAAGCTTCAGAGCTCCATGCATCTTCAAAAACCTGAATAAATTGAATTAGTTCCTGCCTACAAATTGCAATGTTGTGTGCATGAATCTATAGCATTGAGAAACTGTTTTAAGAAACGATGTGATCAATGAAGAAGTAAGAATACTTCATAAACTCACCTTAGAATGTATTTTCTACCAAGAGAAAGCAATCCCAGTCCAAGTAAAGCCTTCAAACTTTCTTGAGCAAGCATTCGCCAAATACTTTCCCAAACCAGATTTTTAATGAAACAAAGTAAAACGAAACACAAACAAAAAATAAGCATAACAAAACCTTGATAAACTGTGACTAAGCGTACATAAAACATCAAACTTGTCAACATAAAATCACGCATATACAAACACATAGATAACTATACATAAAGCACTTGAGAATAGGGTATTGACACATACCAGGTATGCACGTGTTTAATGCTTTAGCTCTAAAGGACTCCATGTTGAACAAGTAAAATTAGTTACGATCAATTAGATCAGAAAGGAGCTGCCCTGCCAGCCTACGAAGAGTTGCCATGATGGGAAGGGACAGATGCCACTTTCTATAACTCGGACGATTCATGAGCTTTGTTTTAACAAGAGGCTTATGGTCATAGAACCATACGTCAACCACATAATCTTCTTTTTCATCCAACTCTAACTGAACAGGCCCCTGCCTACCTATAATGAGTTGCTATAATGGGAAGGGACAAACACCACTTTCTATAACTCAGACCATTCATAAGCTTTGTTTCAACAAGAGGCTTATAGTCATAGAACCAAGTGTCAGCAGCAGAATCTTCTTCTTCATCCAACTCTAACTGAATAGGCTCCAAGGAATCAATATCTAAGAAATTATCAGCATAGTCTAATGGAGGTTCCTCATCATCAAAGCGTGGAAATCTAATTCCCTTAAAATGCCACATGTCCCTTTTCTCTATGCACATCATGATCCACATTATGATGTAAAAAATAATCAGACACATTCAGAAACATTAACATGAGTTTACCAATTGCAATAAAATAACATATTATGCACCAAAAAGAAAAGGGTACAAACAGAAAGAATGAGAGACATACATGTGCTAAGTAAATATGTTCAACTTAACCTTGGAATTTCATTCACAAAAGTGATGGCCCCAGTGATATGGTACAAAACCTTCATATCACGAACCTGTTGCCAAGGCCATTGGCATGTTTTCAAGAAGCTTGTAAACTATATGTGGAATGAATTTAAGCGCTCTAAGATAGACATGTTTTTCATGACGAAATTTCTTAAAGGTCATACCCCCATGGTCTCTGCACTAAAAAAAAGAGACAAAAAAAGTAAATATGCAAGAGTAAGTTTTTTGAAATGATTGTAGGGGAAACATTTCTGAATCTGAATTCATATAATCAAAGCGTTATTTGAAGCTAGATTCCTAACAAAAATAAATAAGATAAAAGAGTCTACCAATGTAGCTATGTTCAACACCATGGTCACCAATATCAGAGTTGAAGACAATCCCACTCATTTGCAACTAACTTCAACAAAGAGGTTCTCTGCCTTTCGGTGCAAGCTTTCCAATTTTCAGAGGATGAAAACCATCCATCCTTTTTAATATTCAGAGGATGTTTACAAGTGCAATTTTGGATCAAAAGTTAAGTATTAAAACAAAATCCATTTCAAAAATTTCAAAAGAGAGAAAAAACTGAAGATGAAAAGCAAAAGAAAAGTTACATACCGAGTAAAGATAAGGAGATAACATATGCAAGAGAATGGGATCGAGCAGCCAAAGCAAAAATAGTACAATCCCTACATGGTGAATTATCGATACTTGTTAAAATATTTGAGATACATTTTTACCTTCTTATTTGTGAGGAGGGACATACTCACAATAAAATGATGTACTTCAAATGTAATTATCTTGAAAAACAAAGAAAATGTATTTCTTTTAAATTTGAAGTATTGAATCATATTATATAAAGTGCATAACGATTCAAATCAAGTTCATTTTTGGAACATAACCCAGTAATTAGAAGGAAACCTGTCACAGTTAAGTAAAAAAAATTAGAATGATGGAGCAAGAACTTAATACCAGGGAGATGATGAGACCTTTCAGAATATTATCTTATCTCCAATCTAGTAGTATTGCACAAAATTGTTAATGAACTGTTTTTAATTTAATTTTTTATTCTAATTTTACGTTCATAAATTAGTCAACACTAAAATATATCATAAATCAACTCTTGTGAACTTCAAAATGTTTACCATCTTGATTAAATACAGAAATGAGTTAAACATGTAAAAGATATAACATAAATTACCTCTTTGATGTGGGAGATGTAGCAAATAAGTCCCTGTTTTTCTCGTTATAGAACTAAGCAACAACAACAACAACACTACCCCAATGGCTCCAGCACAAACGGGGTAAGGGGGGGTCAGGTGTACGCAACCTTACCCCTGTAATTATAGAGAGGTTGTTTCCAATTGACCCTACAGTGGAGTTGCAAACAGCTATCCGTGACATCACAATAAAAAGAAGCTCAGACAGTTTAATGAATTATTTTTTTAGTCCATTATAATCTAAAGCCAAAGAATGGTGAATCTTTGGCCCTATCGAAATAATGGACAGTAAAGATAATGACAATGGACAACAAAAAAAAACATTAGACTGCGCATTATTAGTTGTCCAGCCAAAAGAACTATAGGCAAAAGGTTCTTTTCATTTACATTTCGAAAATATGGGAGAGCAATTCATGTATGCAACATTTCACAAAGCGACCAATTCACAAAATGTGAATCCATGGCCAAAAAGTCATTACGAAGAAGCCTCTAAAAGTGCGTAAAATTAAATCCACAACTACTTCTATACTCAATTGCATGTGGCAAAGGAACTTTAAACTCTGAAACTTCAAATTACAGTAACATCCAACAGCTAAATAGTTGCTAATCATTTCTGTACAATGCAATGAACTAGCACACCAACTAATTCTACTCCCAACGATTTCCACATCCAAGGCCTTAAAACCCTATCGGTAAGCCCAAAACATCGGGTTTTTCCGCACTTTATACACTTTCTCAGCAACCAAACAGAACTAAAGAGCAAATTCTTCGGATCAAGAGCAAAGAAACTCGCAAAACATGAATGAAGAAGGTACAGAATTTTGTTTAAACCTGGAATGCCGCAGTAATCCCGATAGCTTCATCATCTTTCATTTTAGAGACAGTCCCGTTATAGAACTAAGCGCGGTAACAAAATTGCCAAGAGTCGTGTAGATGACTCCTCTATTCTTCTCAAGGCCTTCCTATTGTGAATGTCTTACCTGTCCCAGTATGACCAGATGCAAATATTGAAGCCATCTAGCTCTGAAAGCTTCAAATGTGAAGCATCAACAAATACATCAACCGTCTCAAGATACTACAAAGTTAATATGACAGAAAGTTATATTATATCAATTAAATAGTAATCATTACAGCAAATGAATACTTTTGTTATCTTTTGATTTGGTGTGCAAACCATGTTAAATTTATAAGTATTTTTAGTATAGCAACGAGTTATAATCTCAAGATCTCCATCCTTTTTTGTATCGATTCATCCAAACCTACACAAAAAACTTATATTTCCTATATTTAATAGAGTCGTTTAATTTTATATGCAGCAAATATATCTCTCTATCGGTATTTTTGAACTGATGAAAACAATGTTTATGACCTGTATATCTAAAAACACAGAAATAATTAATTTTGATTCTACTTATATAAAGAAAAAAACATAAGTGAAATAAAAATAAACATACCTTTAGCCTCCAGAATGAGATTATAAAATTCCTTTCTCTTTTCCTTGCTCTTGACTATATTTTTCTTTGATATACAAAAAAGAAAAATCCGGAGAAGGATTATTGCCATTGGCGTTCTCTACTAGGTACGAGCCAGACAATCCTACCATAAAATCAAGGGAACAAGCCAATTCACATAAACAGGAAAAGGAAAATGCATTATGATTAGATTTCATTATTCTTCTCAGATTGATTACTAAAAGCATAATTATGCTGGAAATAAAACGAATACAACTAACCAAGAGTTACAGATCTACCAAAATGTGAACTAATAGTGGCATGACATCAGAAAAATCATTTGACAATGGATTACCTGGAGGTGACTCTTCAAGTGGAAGAGTGTCAATCCTTTTATGTTCATTGTTCGCAAGATGGCCTTTGGTGTAGCTTCTACATAAAAGCAGTTTCCAGCGAACATGAAGTTAAAAAAAAGTAACAAGGACAGAAGCAGCTTAAGTTTGAACACACATATATACAAGTTAAATTTACCAGTTACAGGCCTTTAATTATGTCATCAGGGTAACTTGCTGCCTAATTGAAGCCAAGGTCGAAGTATTTTAATGCTCACTAGAGAGGCTCAAATTAATTGTTTTATAATAAAAAATATATGTCCTTAATAAATAAGACGGAGGGAAGGACAAAAAAAACTTAATTCGTGATGATCACAAGCTTCTTGGACTTGGTCGTTCCCCACAGAGCACATGAGTGCATGTATATAATACAGTATAGTTGGCTACATCTGAGACTTACACAGAAACAGAGGATCTAGTGCCTGTTCCAAAAAGACCATCAAGCAAGATACCAGTGCCCTGCGAATTATTAAGATCAGATTAACAAATTCAAGGAAAAATACGAACAAAAAGTGAACCCCCAAAACTGAAATGATACACCATGTAAAATTCCAGATAAACACATGTATACCATAAATTAGAAGTGTCTTTTTTTTAAAAAACCCAAATTAGAAGTTTCTTTAGTATACAATGGGGCAGTGGATAGAAGATTTACTCTGTCTGCACGAAAACTAAGTTGAGTTCGTATTGGTTGTCCCTGTATAAGCTCCATTGGCAGTTAGAATATTGGAATAGATCCAGACTATTGTGATGCAAATCAGCACAGGAAAAATATTGGGAGTGCTTTCAAGATCCTCACAGGCTTGAGATACTGCAACACCAAATCCTACTATTCCAACTACAAGTTATGTCTTAAGATAATCCGATAACAAGAAGCAGGCTTGTCAACCCAATCTCCACACAATTTCCAACTAAAATGTGATATCGTAAAATGAGAACACTGCCTTTTGAATATATATGAAAGAAATAATAAAAATTGATGCACAAATATAAAATTTTATAGTTCAGGATAAATTAATATCAAATGAAGAACATTCAGTATCAGCACTATAGATGTCCAACTAAAACAAAATATGGCACTTATTAGCTATACATACCGCAGGAAATCCCGATCAAAATAATCCTAAACCAACCAACCAATCCAACGATGATAAGGTGCCATACCAAGAGGACTATAGAACCTGGTATACAACATTAACCACAAAAGAGTGAAAAGGATAAATATTGAATTTGATGGTCAATTCATGATACAATGAGAACTCGACATACACTTGGAGAATAGACCCCGCATTTGGCTATAACCCAGGATTATTTGTATATGAGGCTACAATCAAAGCTCCCTCAGCTTAAAAATAAAAAATCAAACTTTCGGGATATCTTGATTGTTTAAATAAATCTCCGCAAACCAATAACATGACAATATCCCTTTTAATATCCTATCAAATAAAACAGTTACTGAGCACAACTTCTGAAAAGATAATAAAAAACTTCACATGTCTAATGGAACTTAAACCTTAACATCAGAGTGACAATTCAAAATTATATTAGACAACCTACAGGTTACATTAGGAAATCATTGTACTTTTAGGTGGCGACTCCATTATAACTTGGTTAGCTTTAACTCATATTTCCTGTGTTCCTCATGTGTTTATGTACCACAAGTCACCATATAGATTGTAGTTTTGTCGGATAATCGGAGCCTGGTGGGTGCATAGGGGAGGGACAACCGAAGGACGCACAGGGGAGGGACTGCTGGAGCTCGGGGGAGGAACTGCTGGGGCGGGGAGGGTGCATATCCCATCAATAACATGGCAAGATCCCTTTCAATATCCTATCAAATAAAACAGTTACTGAGCACAACTTCTAAAATGGTAATAAAAAACTTCATAGATCTAATGGAACTTAAACCTTAACATTAGAGTGACAATTCAAAATTATATCAGACAACCTACAGGTTACATTAGGAAATCATTGTGCTTTTAGGTGGCGACTCCATTATAACTTGGTTAGCTTTAACTCATATTTCTTGTGTTCCTCATGCGTTTATGTACCATAAGTCACCTTTTAGATTGATAGTTTTGTTAGACAACCGGAGCTTAGTGGGTGCATAGGGGAGGGACTGCTGGAGCTCAGGGGAGGAACTGCCGGAGCGGGGAGGTGCATGGGGGAGGGACTGCCTGAGCGCGAAAGGTGCGCGGGGGAGGGTCTGCCTGAGCTCAAAAGTAAGCAGACACAGAGTAATGAATGCTTTAGAGCTCCATGTTTCTGTGACAACCTCAATAAATTGAGAAACGATTTTAAGAAATAATGTGATTAATTGGAAAGTAAGAATAATTCATAAACTCAGTGATGCAGAATGAAAACGGAATGAAGCTGTTTCGGGTCATATATGCTGTTCAGCTAGATGATGCGATTTGGACGATTCAGGATTTTTTTTGGGTGGAAACAGGCCATTAAGAAGAACTCATGGTTTTACCATGAGTCCGATGCTATTTTTGTCAAATTCCGACTCTAAAGGCCTGAAATTTGGGATTTATTGTTTATTCTGAATTAATGTTAATTTTTGTTATTTCTTTTATTTGGTAGTTTATTTTTATTAGGATTTTATTAGATTTTCCATCTTTTATTTTATTTCGTATTTTATTAGATAGGAAGTTTGGTTTATTTATAGTTTTAGTTATTTAGGAGTTTTAATAGAATTATTATTTTGTTAGATAGGAATTTATATTTGTAGGAGTTTTATTAGCATTTGAATACTTAGCCTATAAAAAGGCATGGATGTAACAAATAATTCAGTATTTGTTGATTAATAAAATTGGCTTCGGCTTTTGTTCCTAATTTTCTCTAAATCTAGAAGAATTTAGGGTTACTAGAAGGCTCTCTTCTTCCCAATCTGGAAGAATTATGAAGAATTGAGTTGCTTTTCCCTTTCAATCTGGAATAATTGTAAAGATTAGAGTTTGGTTCCCCATTGCTTGATCCTTCCGCTCAGAGCCAGAACATGATGTTCAGAAAGAAATATGATTCGAATCCGTCAGTAGATCAAGATAGGTGGTTGAGAAATAATATTAGAAGGCTCTCTTCTTCCCAATCTGGAAGAATTGTGAAGAATTGAGTTGCTCTTCTCTTTCAATCTGGAATAATTGTAAAGATTAGAGTTTGGTTCCCCATTGCTTGATCCTTCCGCTCAGAGCCATAACATGATGTTCAGAAAGAAATATGATTCGAATCCATCAGTAGATCAAGATAGGTGGTTGAGAAATAATATTTTTCATTCCACTTGTACTATAAAGGAGAAAGTACGTAAATTTATAATTCATGATGGTAGTTGTGAAAATATGATATCTTTGGAGGCAGTTCAAAAATTAAAACTACCAATAGAAAGATTTCAGAATTCGAAGCGTGTGATGGTGCCGATTTCAATAGGGTCTATATACAAAGATGAGATTTCGTGTGATGTTGTGGATATGGATATATGTCATTTAGTATTGGGTCGTCCATGATAATTTGATAGAGGAGTTCAACACAATGGAAAAGCTAACACTTACTCCTTTTTATTTGGAGGCAAAAAGATTATATTGCTTCCAAAGAAAGAAGAGCTCATGTTCGACAATACTTTGTTGACTGCAAAGAAGTTCAACAAAGAGTGTGAAGAAGAGTTACAAAATTTTTCTTTATGCTCTTTGTTCAATGAACAAATCCATGATGAAGGAAAAGGTGATAAGGGACATCGTGCAAAGGAAAATACTATCCCCATTAAAGACCCAATTTTTAATGATGAAATCGCCGACGAGATCAAATGTGGCAAGGTTCCTATGATATTTTCAAAATTACCAAATCAGCCAAATATTTCTCAAACTGCAACTCCCAATCTACAAGTTTCGGATAATCTATCACCATTCATTTTTGTTGGCAATTCAATATTTTTAAATGTTAATTTGTCCAATAATTTTTTTGTTGTGGCCATCATAGAAGATAGTTCCTCTTATGATGAAAATTCGAGGACGAATTTATTTCAACCAGGGAAGAATGATGCAGAATGAAAAAGGAATGAAGTTGTTTCGGGTCATATGTGTTGTTCAGCTGGATGATGCCATTTGGACGATTCAGGAATCAATGCTATTTTTGTCAAATTCTGACTCTAAATGCCTGAAATTTGGGATTTATCGTTTATTCCGAATTAATGTTAATTTTTGTTATTTCTTTTATTTGGTAGTTTATTCTTATTAGGATTTTATTAGATTTTCCATCTTTTATTTTATTTCGTATTTTATTAGATAGGAAGTTTCGTTTATTTATAGTTTTAGTTATTTATGAGTTTTAATAGAATTATTATTTTGTTAGATATGAATTTATATTTTTAGGAGTTTCATTAGCATTTGAATACTTAGCCTACAAAAAGGCATGGATGTAACAAAATAATTCAGTATTTGTCGATTAATAAAATTGGCTTCGGCTTTTGTTCCTAATTTTCTCTAAATCTAGAAGAATTTAGGATTATTAGAAGGCTCTCTTCTTCCCAATCTGGAAGAATTGTGAAGAATTGAGTTGCTCTTCTCTTTCAATCAGGAAGAATTGTAAAGATTAGAGTTTGGTTCCCCGTTTCTTGATCGCTTTCCGCTGCATCACTCACCTTAGAATGTATTTTCTGCCTAGAGAAAGCAATCCCAATCCAAGTAAAGCAAAGCAAAGCCTTCAAACTTTCTTCAGCAAGAATTGGCTAAATACTTACCCGAACCAGATTCTAAAGAAAAAAATGAAAGAAAGTAAAACGAAACAAAAACAACAACAACATCACCCCAATGCCTAACAAGCATAACAAAACCTTGATAAAGGAGGAGATGACTTCAATTGGAGAGAGAGAGAGAGAGAAAGAGAGTTTGCGCCTGTATATGATAGGGCAGCGATGGAGGAGGAAATGCTATGGGCAGGCTCAGGCTGCGCTGGTAACAAGCTCAACTACTACTTTTTCCACAGCCGCAGGCTCAGGCTCAGCCTCAAGACCCTTTTCTGCTACTTATTCCTAATGAGCACGCAAGAAATAACGTAATATATGATTATAATCGATATAAAGCAAAATCAGCTTAAAATTACATTTCAATTCACCAATTTATAAAAACCATTCAAATAGTAATGGTACTTAGCTTGTGCACAAGTTTTAATTTGTTAACCATAAAATTATATTTCAAAGAGCTTGTCCATGGGAGTGAGAGGTATGGTAGTCTCTGTAATTACCTTGACTACTTTGTAGCATGAAAGCTTAAGGTTTTTAGCCACAAAAGCCATCAGTTCAGCAACCTGTAAGATTACAATTTAGTCAGAGATGGAATAATTTAAACACTAAACTCAGTTCTAATACAACTAACACTATCATTTGATCGATTAATACATGTTTAGCATTGTCAAATCAATCTTTTCAAAGAATTTTCAATCTTAGTTTGAAGCATCACTGGTGTCCCAAATACCCTGCAAATTATTTATGCCTTGACACTACTTACAAGCAGTGGTGGAGGTTCAGAATCTGCAGGAGTAATCCAGTTTGCAAAGGGATGGCGCTTTTCCCCTCCATACAATAGATACTGGTCAAGATATGTATCTGTTATCTTCTCATGAGGTTTGGTGGAATTAAAGAACTATAAAAGTCCATGCACTCTATTCTAACACGCATATCAAATATATTGGTATAATTTCGCATCTAACAGCAGGTTATTCAAGCAGAAATAACCAACAATTATCAACTTACTTCTTTGAAGGTGCATTGTGTAAGTAGGTGATGCTTGATCCTTGACAGAGCTTCATGTGGATTATCATAAGCTTGTTCAATAAGACAACTCTTCCCTTTGTAATCTTTTCAAAGAATTTTCAATCTTAGTTTGAAGCATCACTGGTGTCCCAAATACCCTGCAAATTATTTATGCCTTGACACTACTTACAAGCAGTGGTGGAGGTTCAGAATCTGCAGGAGTAATCCAGTTTGCAAAGGGATGGCGCTTTTCCCCTCCATACAATAGATACTGGTCAAGATATGTATCTGTTATCTTCTCATGAGGTTTGGTGGAATTAAAGAACTATAAAAGTCCATGCACTCTATTCTAACACGCATATCAAATATATTGGTATAATTTCGCATCTAACAGCAGGTTATTCAAGCAGAAATAACCAACAATTATCAACTTACTTCTTTGAAGGTGCATTGTGTAAGTAGGTGATGCTTGATCCTTGACAGAGCTTCATGTGGATTATCATAAGCTTGTTCAATAAGACAACTCTTCCCTTTGTAGTTATTTCATCTCACGGCTACACTGAAGGATTCTTTTAACCTTTCCAATGCAAGCATAAGTACCTTAGTATCACGCTTGTATGATAAAGGAGGAAATGGTATTGGGGAGAACTTCCTGGACTCCAACCAATGCACAGTTTCATAAATAGCAATCCCTTCTTCAGGGGTGACATATGGACCATCTTTCAAACTGTTACATATCAGGGCAACACTGAAAAGTAAAATTACTAAAGTTGAAGAGAACAGAGACAATGCCTACAAAAACAGATAATGGAAAATAACTAAATCATTTCATATTGTACGAGGCAGGAACAATAAGAAATACTTCCAATAAAACAGGTAATAAGAATAAAGCTAACTCATTACACAATGCATGAGACAAATTCTTAGGAAACATTTCAAAGAATATTTCATAAGTAAAATTACTTGTTCAGCCTTTAGCTGAAGACCTAGCTTTATTTTGCTTGATACCCTCTGAAATTTTAGCATCACCATGTTTGTCTGCAAGAACTAAGAAGACATGAAAGGAAACTATGTATCAAGAGAAATGATCAAGGTTTGAGTAATCACCTGACATGGTATCAAGAACATCATGCATTACAGCAACACAAAGCTCCAAGTTAAAGTTGCTCTCACACGTTGCTTAGTCACAGTCTTCGTTGTTCCTTTCGAAATTGACGGGCAAGAAGATTTCCTAGCCAACGTTCAAGAGGAGGCACATTACCTTATAGGGAAAACAACCATACCCTCCGCATAGGTGCCCAAAATCCATATCCAGGCCCTTTCCCAATAAGATCAGCATTGAAGTGGTAATATATCTAATGCTTCAAATCTTTACACATTCTAATCTATCGCATCAGCCTGTATTTGTATCGATACATTCCAGTTTGGTAAGATTAAGGGTGTGCTTGGAAACCAAAATCTAAAGGAGTTCAATTCATTTTACATACAAAAGTTTCAACTTTTCTATGCAAAATGAAATGAATTCGATTAAATTCCTTTAAATTTGGGGTTTCCAAACTCACCCTAAATGATAATTGTAAATGCATCAAAAGCAGATAGGTGAGATCTAAAGCACCTTGTATTTCTCTAGAGAGGTTTGAAAAGCTGGGTGGGAGCATCATAATCAGGAATGTTAAGAAACAGCAGTAGGAACACCCTCTCGAATACTAAATGGATATCCACAAACAAAGTCAGCACCCTCCCCTGTGGTGCACAAATACTTACCAGTTTGAATTACATTATTTTGTGACGATGCCTCCACCTCGAGAAAAAAAATTATTTCAAAATAAAGTTAGAATATTCGAGATACATTTTAATATGTGAGGACGCCCTCTCACAATAAAAATGTATTGAATAAAAATGTATTGATAATATTTTAACTATTTGCAATCATCTTATAATTTTAAGACGGTTGCAATTTGCAAATAGTTAAAACATTTGAAATACATTCTTATTTGTGAGGAGGGGTGTACTCACAATAAAAGATGTACTTCAAATGTTTAAATATTTGCAATTATCTTGAAAAATAAAAAAAAATGTATTTCTTTTAAATTTGATGTATTGAATCATATTATATAAAGTATAGAAGCAAAACATGAAATTTGAAAATTCAGACGGAAGGCACGATAAGAAAAAGGCATAGTCAAAATGTTACCTTGATGGACAGAATAAACTCAACAATAAAGAAAACATGTTTCAGTAAACATATCAAAAATTTGAACACACATATATACATATCAAAAATCAAGTAGATATATACAAATTAAAATTAATTATTTATAATAAACAAAATTATGTCTGCAATAAATAATATGGAGGAAAAGACAAAAAAAAACTTACTTCATATTGATCACAAGTCACCAAGATTTCTTTTCTAGATAAGATATAACAGTTATCTGTTTTTGGACTTGGTCGGTTCCCCACACTGAACCATCCATGCTGACCGGGCACCATAAGACAAAATACCAAGTTTACTAGACACAGAGCACATGACTGCATGTGTATAAGACTGTATAGTTTGCTACATCTGAGACTTACACAGAAACAAAAAGACCATCAAGCAAGATACCAACGCCCTACGAATTATTAAGATCAGATTAACAAATTTAAGGAAAAGTACGAACAACAAGTGAACCCCTAAACTAAAATAATACACCATGTAAAATTCCAGATAAACACATGTATACCATAAATTAGAAGTTTCTTTAGTATACAATGGGGGTAGTGGATATAAGATTTACTCTGTCTGTATGAAAACTAATTTGAGTTCGTATTGGTTGTCCCTGTATAAGCTCAACTGGCAGTTAGAATATCGGAATAGATATAGAGTATTGTGATGTAAATCAGCACACGAAAAATATGGGAGTTCTCTTAAGATCATCACATGCTTGAGATGCTGCAACACCAATCCTGTTGTTCCAACTATAAATTATGACTTATTTAAGACAATCCGATAAAAAGAAGCAGCCTTGCCAACCCAATCTCCAAACAATTTCCAACTGAAATATGATATTTTAAAATTAGAACACTGCCTTTTTAATATAAATGAAAGAAATAATAAAATTGATGCACAAATATAAAATTTTATAGTTCAAGATAAATCAATATCAAAGGAAGAACTTTCAGTATCAGCACTATAGATGTCCAACTAAAACAAAATATGACACTTGTTAGCGATACATACTGCAGGAAATCCCCGTTGAAATAATCCCAAACCAACCAATCCAACCATAAGGTGCCATACCAAGAGGACTGAAGAACCTGGTATAACAAATTAACCACAAAAGAGTGAAAAGGATAAAACATTAAATTTGATGGTGAAATCATGATACAATGAGAACTCAAGACACATCAGGAGAATAGACCCCATACTTGGCTGTAACCCAGGATTATTTGTATACCTGAGGCTTCAATCAAAGCTCCCTGGATAGCCTGCATTGTTTGAATAAATCTCAGCAAACTAATAACATGGCAAGATCCCTTTCAGTATCCTATTAAATAAAACAGTTATTGAGCACAACTTCTAAAAAGGTAATAAAAAACTTCACGGATCTAATGGAACTTAAACCTTAACACTAGAGTGACAATTCAAATTACATCAGACAACCTACAGGTTACATTAGGAAACCATTGTGCTATAAGATGGTGACTCCATTATAACTTGGTTAACTTTAACTCATATTTCCCATGTTCCTCATGCGTTTATGTACCACAAATCACCCTTTAGATTGAAATTTTTGTCGGACAACCGGAGCTTGGTGGGTGTGCGCGGGAGGGAAAACTGGAGCACAGCGCGTAGGCGAGGGAGGGGCATACTCATAAAAAAAAATATGTACTTCAAATGTTTAAATATTTGCAATTATCTTGAAAAATAAAAAGAATTGTATATCTTTCAAGTTTGAGGTATTGAATCATAGTATTAAAAGTATAGGTGAATATCCAAACGGAAGAAACAATAAAAAAAGGCAAAGTCAAAATGTCCCAGTGAATACATCCGAAGACCTCCAGTGAACAATAAGAGTGCATCCAATAATTGTTAATGCATCAAAAGCAGATAGGTGAGATCTAAAGCACCTTGTATTTCTCTCGAGAGGTTTGACAAGCTGGGTGGGAGCTTCATAATCAGAAATATTAAGCCAAAGCCCATGAGAAACAACAACTGAATGGATATCCACAAATAAAGTCAGCACCCTCCCTATATGGATCATAACGAGTATTGAAGAAATGTGAAGTCGATATACTAAGAAGATTTTTATGTGTTGCTTAAGTGCATTGATGTCTTTGCCTGATGGATCTTTAGCAACCTGCACAATAAGATAAGCGATCAACTTAGTTACTATGCATTGTCATTTACATCACATATTCATATAACCGCTATCCATCTATATATTTAAGTCAATTCGGTCAAACAAATGACAATTCTACATTTCTACTTGTCTGACATGATTTATGTAGGCATTATAGTGAGCCAATGGCTGATCAAAGACAAGCATTGGCTTTCTGAGATGTCATTTTCTTATCAAATCCTCTATCATGCAACGCAGCAGACACAATTCAAGTATTTTTCTATTGACTAGAATGCATCTGCAAAGGATCTTATTGCTATATCACGGCATCATACAGCCTAAACTTAGTTACCATTGAATCAGAATAAGAAACCTATATGATATGAGATCATTTGAAATGAAAAGCAGTGGAAATTAGCCAGTTTGGTGAGGAAATGCTATTCTGCTCTGTCCTCATGTGTTAATATCATTCCAGTCCTCTTTCCCATTTTCCATGTCACGGTACAAGGGTTCAAACTTTGGGTCACCTACACTAGAACAAATTAGCCAAGGTCAGGAATACAATTGAAAATTCAGAGTAATTTTTCACTCCTAGCACAACAAAGCCAACCAATCAACATCGCAAGGAAATAATCCACCCATAATAAGTATTAACTTTCTAGCATGAGAAAATATGTACTGCAGACCATCAGCCAATTAGAATGCATCACCATTACCGAGATGGAGTTGGATGTTTGCATCCACCACAAGTTTTGTCAAATGCAGAACCTCATGGCAGAGATGAAAAGCAGAACTTCATGGCAGAGATGAAAAGCATTGCCAAACTGGGGGACTGGAAAAAAACAAATAAAATCAATTTCATCAATTAGTAAACACAAGGTATATAAAAGAAAACTAGAAGCTCACCAATGCTCCTTATACCACTTAGACATGAGGGGTACAACTTCAGTTCCACCTCGAGAAAAAAATTTTATGACAACGGCTCCACCTCGAGAAAAAAAATTATTTCAGAGAAAAAAACATTCACAATTATTTTAAAAATTTTCAAGATGATATCATATAGTTAAAATATTCGAGATATAGTTTTATTTGTGATGAAGCCCCCTTACAATAAAAATTCATTGATAATATTTTAACTATTTGAAATCATCTTTGAAATTTCAAGATGATTGCAGATAGTTAAAACTTAAAACATTTGAAATACATTCTTGTTTAAGTGCATACCGATTCAAATCAAGTTCGTTTTTGGAATATAAGCCACTAATTAGAAGGAAACCTGTCAAAATTAAGTAAAAAAAGTAGAATGATGGAGCAAGAAGTTAATACCAGGGAGATGATGAGACCTTTCAGAATATTGTATTATCTCCAATCTAGTAGTAATGCACAAAATTATTAATCAACAGTTTTTATTTTAATTTCTGATTCTATGTTTACGTTCATAAATTAGTCTCCACTGAAAGTAAATCGTATATCAACTCTTGTGAAGTTCAAAATGTTTATCATCTTGATTAAATAGAGAATTGAGTTAAATGAGTAAAAGACATAACATAGCTTACCTCTTTGATGCGACAGATGTAGCAAATAAGTCCCTAGTTTTCTCATTATAGAGTTAAGCGTTGTAGTAGAGTTTCCAAGAGTCCTATAGTTGACTCCTCTATTCTTCTCAGTAGGATATATCATCTTTTGAATTTTCACTCATCTCCTACCCTGATTGCTTACCCATTGTGAAATTCTGTAGTAGAAAGAAATATAGTACATCTACATATACAACCAAGAGGTCAAGATCTACCAAAATGTGAGCTAATAGTGGCATGATATAAGAAAAACTATTTGACAATGGATTAAAGTACCTTGAGGTGACTCTTCAGGTGGGAGAGTGTCAATTCTTTTATGTTAGAAAGATGTCCTTTAGTGTAGCTTCTACATAAAAGCAGTTTCCAGCGAACAAGAAGTCAAAAAAGTAACAAGGACAGATGCAGATTAAGTTTGAATACACACACACACACATATATGGGAAAAATCATTTCCATCTGCCAAGTGAACAGATACAAGTAACAGGCCTTCATTTATACTTGCTGTCTAATTGACGCCAAGGTCAAAGTATCTCCATGCTAAAGGGGCTCAAAACTAATTGCTTTATATTATAAAATATCTGTCTGCAATAAATAAGATTGAGAAAAAGAAAAAAAACTTATGCATTTCATCACAAAACCCATCAGTAAGTACATTTCAGACAACCAAATAGGTAAATCTAGCATGTGTTGATTAATACTACTTTTGCCAGACATGTAAGGATGAACAAAGAGAAGGAAATACAAACTGAAGACCTTCAACAGCATCAATTGTCTTCTTCCTCCCTGTGTACATGATCATGAAAGACTTTAGAGAAGAAAAACCAGCAGTTTGCAATACTTCTTCTCGGGATTCATCTCCATATATAGGACTGGAAAACCAAGTTTTCGAGATTCCTTTGAAAATAATATACTATTAATATAAACCTCAATCCCATTTCACAAGTACTTATTTGTTAACCTTGAAATTGCATTTCGAGGAGCTTGTCCATGGGAGTTAGAGGTACGGTGGTTTCTGCAATTACCTCAACTACTTTGAAGCATGAAAGCTTTTTAGCCATAAAAGCCATCAATTCAACAACCTGTAAGATAACAATTTAGTCAAAGATTGAATAATTTAAATACTAAACTCAGTTCTAATACAACTAACACCATCATTTAATCGATTAATACCTGTTTAGCATTGTCAAATCAATCTTTTCAAATAATTTCTCAAACTTAGTTTGAAGCATCACTGGTGTCCCAAATACCCTGCAAATTGTTTATGCCTTAACACCACTTATATAATAGCAGAGGTGGAGGTTTGGAATCTACAGGCTTAATCCAGTTTGGAAAAAGATGGTGCTTATCACCTTTATACCACATATATCTATTATCTTCTCAAGAGGTTCGATGGAATTAAGGAACTATACAAGTCCATCCAATCTATTCAAACTTGCATATCAAACAAATTGGTATCATTTTGCATCTTATAGCATGTTATTCAAGAAGAAATAACACAATTATCAACTTACTTCTTTGAAGGAATGCTGCTTAAGTAGGTGACACTTGATCCTTGACAAAGCTTTATGTGGATTATTATAAGCTTGTTCAATACTTCCCTTTGTAGTTGATTTTATCTCACGACCACACTTTAGGATTCTGTCAACCTTTCCAATGCAAGGATAAGTAGCTTAGTATCGTGATTGTATGATAAAGGAGGAAATGGTATTGGGGAGAACTTCCTGGACTCCAACAAATGCACAGCTGTCATAAATAGCAATTGCTTCTTCTGGGGTGACATATAGACCAACTTTTAAATAGTTATGTTGACATTCCTAGCAGGCAACACTGAAAAGTAAAATTATTAAAGTTGAAGAGAACAAAGACAATGCCTACAAAAACAGATAATGGAAAATAACTAACTCATTTCGTAAAGTACGAGGCACGAACACTAAGAAATACTTCAGATAAAACAGGCAATAAGAACAAAGCTAACTCATTGCACAATGCATGAGACAAACTCTTAGGAAACATTTCAAAGAATACTCATAAGTAAAATTACATGTTCAGCCTTCAGCCAAAGGCCTAGCTTTATTTTGCTCGATAGCCTCTAAAATTTTAACACAGCCACTTTTCTCTGCAAGAACTAATAAGACATGAAAGGAAACTATTTATCAAGAGAAATGATCAAGGTTTGAGTAATCACCTGACATGGCAAAAAAAATCATGCATTATAGTAGCACGAAGCTCCAAGTCAAAGTGGCTCTCAATAAGTAGCTTAGTCACAGTCTTTGCTGTTCCTATTGAAATTGACGGGAAATAAGATTTCCTAGCCAATGTTCAAGAAGAGGTACGATACCTCATAGGAAAAACAACCTTACCCTCCATTGGTGCCCAAAATCCACATCCAGGCCCTTCCCTAACAGGACCAGTATTGAAGCGGTAATATATCAAATGTATCAAATCTTTACACATTTTAATATATCGCATCATCCTGTATTTGTATCGATACATTGCAGTTTGGTAAGATTAGATGATAATTGTAAATGCATCAAAAGCAGATAGGTGAGATCTAAAGCACCTTGCATTTCTCTAAAGAGGTTTGACAAGTTGGGTGGGAGAATCCTCATCAGGAATCTTTAGCAAAAGCAAAAGCCCAAGAGAAACAGCAGTAGGAACACCCTCTCGAAGACTGAATATGAATATCCACGAACAAAGTCAGCACCCTCCCTATGGTGCACAAATACTTACCAGGTTGAATTACATTATATTGTGACGATGCCTCCACCTCGAGAAAGAAAATTATTTCATAGAAAAGTCATTCACAATAATCTCAAAATTTTTCAAGATGATATCATATAGTTAAAATATTCGAGATACATTTTTATTTGTGAGGACGCCCCCTCACAATAAAAATGTACTGATAATATTCTAACTATTTGCAATCGTCTTGAAATTTCAAGATGATTGCAAATAGTTAAAATATGTGAAATACATTCTTAATTGTGAGGAGGGGCGTACTCGCAATAAAATGTTTAAATATTTGCAATACCAATACCAATAAAATGAATCTCGAATTTATTTTTTCATCTTTGTGGCTTTCCTGCTCAATGAATAATGTTGCAGTGGATTTGGACAAAGATCATTGAAGCATTTTCTGTTTCTTACGAACTCCTCTTCGAGAAATTTTATGGCCCAGCCACTGCTAACATCAACCTTTTGTTGCCATGATTTAATTTTAGGAGCAGGAATATGCAAGTTCCTTTCAGTAGCATCGACTAGTGGATTGATTGCAGTCTTCTTGTCATTCAGCTTCTTCAGAACTTCTATCAGATTGTCGATGTTACGTTATAGAATATCATGTATCCTATTTATCGACCGAGAGGGACTAGTGTGTATTTTGCAATTTCACTGCCAATAGTGCTAGCAATGGAAGTAAGGATTTCTATTTTCACCCATCTCCTACCCTAATTGCTTACCCATCATGTATTTTTGTAACGCAAAAGAAACATAGTACATCTACATATACAACTAACCAAGAAGATCTACCAAAATGTGAACTTATAGTGGCATGACATCAGAAAAATTATTAGACAATTGATTACAGTACCCAGAGGTGACTCTTCAAGTGGAAGAGTGTTCGTTTATGTTCATTGTTTGCAACACAAAAGCAGTTTCCAGTGAACAGGAAGTTAAAAAAAATGTAACATAAATACATTATCAAAAATCAAGTAAACATATACAAGTTGAAATCCTTTAAATATGTCATCAGGGCAACTTGCAGCCTAATTGACGCTAAGGTCAAAGTATGTCAATGCAGTTGTCACTAGAGGGGGTCAAATTAGTGGTTTTATAATAAAAAAATATCTGTCCGCAATATAAGATGGAGGAAAAGACAAAAAAAACTTAATTCATGATGATCACAAGCTTCTTGGATTTGGTAGTTCCCCACAGAGCACATGAGTGCATGTGTATAAGACGGTATAGTTGGCTACATCTGAGATTTGCACAGAAATAGAGGACCCAGTGCCTGTTCCAAAAAGACCATAAAGGAAGATACCAATGCCCTGCAAATTATTAAGATCAGATTATTCAAGGAAAATTATGAACAAAAAGTGAACCCCTAAACCTGAAATAATACACCATGTAAAATTCCAGATAAACACATGTATACCACAAATTAAAAGTTTCTTTAGTATACAATGGGGGCAGTGGATATACAATTTTCTCTATATGTACAGAAACTAAGCTGAGTTTATATTAGTTGCCCCTGTATAAGCTCCACTGGCAATTAGAATATTGGAATAGATTCAGACTATTGTGATGCAAATCAGCACGGGAAAAATATCGGGAGTTCTCTTAAGATCCTCACATGCTTGAGATACAGCAACACCAAATCCTATTGTTCCTATTACAAATTATGACTTACTTAAGACAATACGATAACAAGAAGCAGCATTGCCAACCCAATCTCCACACAATTTCCAACTGAAATGTGATATTGTAAAATTAGAACACTGCCTTTTTAATATAAATGAAAGAAATAATAAAATTGATGCACAAATATAAGATTTTATAGTTCAGGATAAATTAATATGAAGAACTTTCAATATCAGCACTATATATGTCCGATTAAAACAAAATATGACACTTGTTAGCGAAACACACCACAGGAAATCCCCGTTGAAATAATCCCAAACCAACCAACCAATCCAACGATAAGGTGCCATACCAAGAGGACTGAAGAACCTGGTATACAAAATTAACCACAAAAGAGTGAAAAGGATAAACATTGAATTTGATGGTCAATATACAATGGGAACTCGAAACGCACCTGGAGAATAGACCACACACTTGGCTGTAACCCAGGATTTTTTGCATGTATACTTGAGCCTACAATCTAAGCTCCCGCAGCTTTAAAATAAAAAATCAAAGCTCCCTAGATAGCCTGCATTGTTTGAATAAATCTCAGAAAACTAATATAGATCCCTTTCAATATCCAATCAAATAAAAAAGTTACTGAGCACAACTTCTGAAAAGGTAATAAAAAACTTCACGTATCTAATGGAACTTAAGCCTTAACATTAGAGTGAAAATTGAAAATTATATCACACAACCTACAGGTTACATTGTGCTTTTAGGTGGTGACTCCATTATGACTTGGTTAGCTTTAACTCATGTTTCCTATGTTCCTCATGCGTTTTTGTACCACAAGTCACCCTTTTGATTGATAGTTTTATCGGACAACCGGAGCTTGGTGGGTGTGTGAGGGAGGGATAAGCAGAGCACGGAGGGAGGAACTGCCAGAGCCCGGAGGATTTACAGGGGAGGGACTGTTGGAGGGCGGGAGAGGAACTGCCGGAGCGCGGAGGGTGCGAGGGGGAGGGTCTGCCGGAGCCGAAAAGTCAGAAGACACGGAGCAATGAAAGCTTCAGAGCTCCATGCTTCTGCAATAACCTGAATAAATTGAATTAGTTTTTGCCTACAAATTACAATATTGTTTGTATGAATCTATAACATTGAGAAACTGTTTTAAAAAACAATGTGATTAATGGAAAAGTAAGAATAATTCATAAACTCACCTTAGAATGTATTTTCTGCCTAGAGAAAGCAGTCCCAGTCCAAGTAAAGCAAAGCCTTCAAACTTTCTTGAGCAAGAATTGGCCAAATACTTAGCCAACCAGATTGTAAAGGAAAAAACAAAAGAAAGTAAAATGAAACGAAAAAGACAACAACAGCATTACCCCACTGCCTAAAACAAGGCTCCTGCAGGGTATGTGGGGTCGGGTGTAAAACAAAAAAAGTAAAACAAAACACAAACGAAAAATAAGCATATAACAAAACCTTGATAAATGAGGAGTCGACTTCAATAGGAGAGAGAGAGAGTTACATCGGTATTTACTAAAGCAGCGATGGAGGAGGTTGCGCTGGTAATGGGCTCCGATTCTACTTTTAATTGTGCTTTCTGTTTACATTACATGCCTCACAAACACCAAAAGCATAGAGAATTCACCTCTGAGTTGAATTCCAAAAAATAATGTTTCCATTACTCTGCTAAAACAAGACTTAGATGCACCCTTCCACCCTCTACCAAAATAAACATATTCTTGTTTTTGGGTCGCATTGAGAATTGACTCAAATATTAATTCCAAAGTACAGCAGCACATGCATTCAAGATGTAAAATATTCAAACACAATTCAAACAGATGAATACAGATCCTTGGGGATATTGTAGGCAAAATCAGGAGAAATACAAAATGTGGAATGGCGAAATATGAAGCTACAATCAAGATGTAGGTCTTCAAAATGTATTATATTTTATTTTTGAGGATTTAGTCAAGACAACTGCAATAAGAAAAACCCGAAACTGAAGATAATTCGCTACATATGGTCAAGTTCAGCAGTTTATTCACTTTACAAGAAGCACATTAGTCTGCAATCAAAATCACAATCAAATCCCTCAAAACTAATTGAGAAAGAAAAAAAACAAAAACTAATCATTCAAAGTGGGAAATGAAGCAGAGAAATTACCAAACGAAAGTGGGTCCAGAACATACACAGAAAGCGCAATTAAAAGGAGCAGGAGTATCAAGTTGAATCGGGATTCCTTTGATCGGAGAGTATAGCATAGGGATGATCCGACAGAGAGGAGTCGACTTATGCCTAGGTGAAGAAGAAGGAAGACGGCTTCAATTGGTGAGGTTAGGGCATGGAGAATGGCGAGAACGTAGCCGTTAGAAACACAGTAGTCTGCAATCAAAATCACAATCAAATCACACAAATCCATAATCAAGAGGTTTAAGCCAATTCAAATCGAGAAAGATAACAAAACAAAAACTAATCGATCAAAGTGGGAAATGAAGCAGATAAATTACCTAACGAGAGTGAGTCCAGAACTCCCACAGAAAGCGTAATTTAAGGCTCAGAAGTATCGCGATACATTGTTGAATCTGAATTCCTTTAATCTGAGAGTAGCATAGGGATCAGATCCGACGGAGAGGCGTCGATTTATGCCTACTAGAAGAAGAAAAAGAAGAAGAAGAAGATTGGTGTGGCTGGGGTATGGAGAATGGCGAGAATGTAGCTGTTAAAGCCAAGCCTACTAGATTTATATAGTGGGATATAAACGTAGCCGTTGCCAATCCAAAACAAATAGGAAGGACGAGTTTTCAACTCTCCTCCGCATACTCAGACCAAAATATTTAACCGACCTAGTTAATTACAATTTTTAAGAAGTTAAAAATTATTTTATTACTGAAATTGAACCGAAATTAAAGATGATGAAACTTAAACTTAATTGAAAGATAATTATAATATAAATAAAAATACTCCAAAATATTAATATATTAATGATAATTAATAATATTTTAAATAATAATATATATAATAATATCAATTATTAAGTACTAATTACACATATTATTAAAATTACCGTGATAAATTATCTTAATGGTTATCATAATAGCTATAAGCTTTGATTGTTTAAATGCTGCTGCTAGAAAGTTATTTGAGGCTCCCTATTTTTAACTTATAATCAATTCTTTGTTTTGTTTTCATTGAATCATATATAATAAATTCTTATTCAGCAGAGTTATTTATTGACTGAATTTAATGGCAATCATCTCACATATCAAAATGTCTCATCCTAATTATGATTATAGGGTCGATACTTCCGGAACCTTCCGGAACCTGTAATTATAAACGTGCTTGTGGTAGTAGGTCTAAATAGGTTAAAATTATCGACAATATATAAATTTTATCTTTATTAATATACATAAATTTTAAATTTTATTATTATAATAGTTAAAATAACCTTTGAACGTATAATTTACCTTTGACTTTTCAATCTTTATCTTTTCGTTTTTGCCTTCATTCATGTATCTGTTTCCAACTTTTTCTTTCATTTTTTTCCTAAATAATATGTTCTTGTTTAATAAAAAAATAATATATAATACTCCATTCATCTAAAAATTATTATTTATTTAGTTATTTTATTAATTTTTTTTTTAGTTATTAACTTAGATTATACTTATATTTAGTATAATTTTTTTTTTAATTTGCCCTTGTATTTATTAGGAAAGAGATCATGTATTGTTAAAATGATAAGTGAGTAATTAAGATGAAAGAGAATTTAACATAAATATGTAAAGGATAAATTAATCATTTTAGTTGTGCAATAAATTTCTATGGACAATATTTTATAGATGAATGGAGTATTTTCTTATCTTTCTCAATTTCTCTGCTTCTCTACCTCAAGTTTTTTCTTAAGGTCTTTTGTTCCAAATTTCTTTAATTTACGAAAAAATTTTTTGCTTTTCAATAATTTCATAAAATCTATTGATTAAAATTATTTTATTGACTAACTAAAATTTTTCCATTTTGGTAATATGTACTGCTACTAAACAATAATACAAAGGTAACTTAAAATACATTTAAATTTAAGGACCATTCAAAATAACAAAATTAAAAAGGTTTTGCAACTATAACACCATTTCACTGTTGGGAAAAATGCCTAAATAAATTTATACAAATCAATCCCAACGGCCTCTGTTAGCAAAACCAAATAAAAATGCCAAAGCAAAAACAATTTATTTTATTAAACTATGAATTTCATCTGTGTATCCAGAACTCCAGAGTACTTGTATTCTCCTCTCTTCATTTCCCCTTGGTCTTTCAATAAGTGTAGCATTTTGTGTATCCATATCAGTGGTATTTACTCACTCTTGGGTTCTCTTGGACTGTAAATAGGCGCCTTATTTTGCGCATGATGGACTTCATTATATCATGCAATTTTATACTTCAATTCAGGAATAGTATAGAGAAGACCTACTGATTGAAAGGAACTTATCATATTTTGCATCTCTTTTTATCCACTTTTGTCTCCTGCTATTTCGATTTTTCCTTCGATTGAGTTTCCCAAAATTTCTTCATTCATTCCATTGATAATTTAATGTATACGAGTTGGGGTTTACAATAAGAAAAGAAAGTGAAACGAAATCGATTAGACGAGAGAAAAGTGAGAGAAGTAATTGGCATATAGATAATACATGTTTAAGAACGACAAAGAAGTTTAAGAGTCCAACGGAGGAGATAAGGCTGAAAGGATGAAAACTGGATACGGCGAATATAAGATTTTACCTGAAGTCAAAGTTAAATATTATGGTCAAAGGTCATATGGACAATTATGTTACTGTTAATTTACTTTTGTGTTAAATTTTAAAATTTATTTACCATTATATTAGTAAAATTAAAGTTTATGCACCACTCATGATTTTAAGTCAGGCCTAAGCTATTATTTTTAAGGGGTATTTCTCTAAACTTAACTTTAAATAAAAAAAGTTCTTATAAAAAAAAATAAAAAATCGGTAAAAGAAATACTCTAACTTATAAATTAAAATTTTCTTAAAACAAACTCAGTTTAAATAAAAGTTCAAAGAAACTTGTATATAACTCGGCCCAATGAAGAGTGCTAATTAATAAATAGATTTTGGTTTGATAGGATTTTTTTTTAGCTTAATTTCACCTATATTACATCAACTATACATGTAGTCTCACTTTCATATATGAACTATATTTTATTTCATTATCATACATGAACTTGTATGTCACCTTCTATTATGCCCATTTTACCTATTTCTCTAGGTTTCAACACTGAAATGGGTCCTATTTAAAATATATTACACATGATACCTCAATTTCTCTTCCTAAATATCTCTCTAATGTCCATTAATAGTATTGCCTAATGAATTTTTTCCTAATTATCTTTTCATTTATCTCCCACTCTCTCTTCTCCATATCATTTCAATTCTCTTTTTATCTATCCTAATTATTTTTCTTTTTCTGGATTATTATTTGCCGCCTATGATTGCTTAGTGCGCCACATTATTCTCCGTTTTACCCTTATTAAAAAAAATTAAAAACCAAAATAAAAAATCTGAATAAACTTGGGGTTCTAGAGTTTCAAATTTCCCTTTTCCTACTCCATTCAAACTCGAGGTTCTAGGGTTTCAAATTTCCCTTTTCCCACTCCATTCGCAGAGCTCCATGTTGGAAAAATTCCAAATTCTATATGTACGCCCTCTGCACAAGTATCAGAGTATTATTTCTTATTTGTAGTAAAGTGAAACTAATTTATGTCTTCTTGTTTCCATAATTAATAATAAAGCGAATATCAAACCACTGTTTCCATCTAAATTAATAAGAAAATGAATACCAAATCACCAGGAAAACGGGTGGAAGGGGCAGTTGAAAAGTAAATTATAGATTTTTTAGTAAGGCTAAAACGGTGATTAATGTGGGCAGCACTAAGTAATTATGAGTGGTAAATAATACAATAGATGAAAATAGAATTGAAATGATATGGAGAAAGAGACAGTAAAGAGAGAAATGAGAAGATAATTAGGAAAAATTAATTAAGTAATACGATTAATGGACGTTAGAGAGATATTTAGAAAGAGAAATTGAGATATTATAGGTAATATATTTAAAGTGGGGCCATTTCAATGTTGAAACCTAGAGAAATAGGTAAAATGGGTATAATAGAAGGTTACATACAAGTTCATGTATGATAATGAAACAAAACATAGTTCATGCATGAAAGTGAGACTGTGAGTATAGTTGATGTACTATAGGTGAAATTAAACCCAATTTTTTGGTTCAAGTTGAACTTTAGTCATACGAATATAGGTTGAATATGTGTTTTTTTTTATAAGTCAACTGCTTGAAAGAAACGACGTTTCTTACTCGTACTTCCATATCTGTAGCGCAATTTAATACCCTTTCCTAAAATAGCATTTGGACTTCAGGATTTTTTCACTTTAAACTAGCTATAACCATATTTCTTTTAAACTACTGTACCAAAGTAACCGTTTTGTCCCTAATTACTCAACATTTTCCAGTACTATTCATAATCATCCCACAGTTGGAGAGATTTTCCAAACATTATGTTTACATCTCAATAACATAAACTGCAGCCTTAATCCCAATCCCAACCATTTTGATCATTTGGACATCATATCAGTCTTATCTAATAGATAATGCAAACAATTCAAAATCAATCGCATTTGCAACTCACCACTGGTACTTAGCTGCAACAAGAACCTCTTCATATAGCTCGGCCGCATGGTCCCAGCTCAGGTCTTGCATCATCCCTCGTCTCTGCAGTCCTTCCCAACTCTTCGTATACTGCCTATAAGTCAACAAACAGTTCCCTACCGCATCGATCAACTTGCCCGGTTCAGCACTATCAAAAGTCCACCCGAGCCCTGACTCGCTAAACGGGTCAAATGGTTTCACAGTGTCTCTCAGTCCCCCAACCCCATGAACCACAGGAACCGTCCCATACATCATAGCATACAACTGGTTCAGCCCACACGGCTCAAATCTCGATGGCATCAACAAAATGTCCGCACCAGCCGTTATTCTGTGAGCCACCTTGACTGAAAAACCGACCCATCCCCTCACTTTATCTGGAAACTGGCCTTCGAATTGCCTTAGCATCTCTTCCAAGTCGGGTCTACCTGTTCCCAACATGACTAGCTGCAAATCCTGACCCATTAACCACGGAACTGCCTTGGCTATAAGATCGACGCCTTTTTGATGGTCCAACCGTCCAATGAACCCGATAACCGGAACATCTGACCGGACGGGCAAACCGAGCTCCTTTTGTAAGGCTTCTTTGCATTGAGGCTTGCCGATATGAAGTGTTTCTATAGAGTAGTTGGTGTAGCCGTCTGATGCCAGGTGGACATCGACCTGTGGATTCCACTCTTTTGTATCGATACCGTTAACTATTCCTCTTAGTTTCCAGTCGTTTTCGTTTATTATGTTGTGTAGGCCCCAGCCGCCTTCGATTGTTTTGAGCTCCCAGGCATATCCGTGACTAACGGTGACCACTCGGTCTGCTGCCTTTAGACCGGCTGCAAAGATATTGAGGTGGTCCCCACCGACTGGGTCGTATAATTTGAAAAGGTCAACGTAGTGTTCCGGTAGATCCAGATAAGAGAAATCGGCCACTGGTCCCCGACCCTGGATACAAGATTAAGCTAGCTTTCAAGGTTGAAACTAGTAAAAGTTCTGAATTGCTAGCTAAAATTCTATGTAGGGTCGAACCTGGTGAGCAATGTTGTGGATTACAAGGACCGATCTAGTGAATTGCATTAGTGCATTGTCTCGATAATAGGCCTTGAGATACACAGGCAATAATGCTGTATGCCAATCATTTGCAATGAAAACCAGGTTTCCATCGCCGTAGCAGATTCCACCACAAGGCACATGCCAGGGAACCTAGAAAAAGGCAAACAAGTTATTGCCAGGAAAAAGCAAAATACGAGGTGTTAGTTGACTTCTGGTAATGCTCAAGGTCAATGATGATATGTACCTCAACAGCTGCCTTGCATAATAAAACCATGCGCTTTAAAATATCCTACAAAACATAACGAAGAGAAGTCTATGTTATTTAGATTTATGTAAACACAACTTACAACACACCAATATAGACTTAATACTTTTTGCACCCCATTCTATAACTCAAATGCCCTTTTGGTGTTCGCCTTATTGAAAATGCCTATCTGATGCAATGACCTATTCAATTTTTGCTCATTTGGTGTCTGACCTATTCAGTTTTTGTCTATTTGGAGACCTATTCAATTTTAGTACATTAAGTATCCATATGACAACACAGTGAAATACCAATATTGTCATTGGAATGTGAATATGTTTGACTGACCATACATAGATTTGTCAACCCTCAATAGCGTGTTAAGTTGGCGTATATAGATTAGACAGGTCAGATACCAAAAAGACGAAGATCGAATAGTTTAGGCACCAAAAAGACAATTTTAATAGGCCGGACACGAAAAGAGCTATTGAGTAATACAAGATGACCCAGAAATGTATTTAAGTCTACTGAAATATGAAAACATCATTAATGATTTTCCCTTTTGCAGCCAAATTTTATTATTTTCAGGAACTGTACTCTATGGAAATAGAGAAAAAGTTAGGACTCAAGAACTTAGAACATATTTATGAAGTTTTCAATATAGTTTTGAACTGAAGCAGATACTTTCATGAGAAATCTTACCACTCTGTTTCCACCGTATATATTATTCCCAATGTGGCGAAACACGGGCGAATCTATGAAAACAAAGTCTACGCCATCAATGTAGGTTTGGTAGAATACAACTTCAAAATCCTGCAGGTAATGCGCTATATTATAAAATTGATTTGATGCAAGCCACTTGTATCAAAATGCTACAGCCGTTGTATACCTGACCATCCACCTTATACCTCTTTCTCCCTCCAGTTTCTACAGCTTCAGCATAGTCGACATACCGAGGCGCCACAACCTAAAGGAGGTTAAAAGAATGCTTCACATTAATGATAGACAAGGATAATGTTGCATTTTTCGACCCTTTTGAACTGAAAGGAAATCCAGTTAGTTTTACTTTTATTCATGCTACAATGTCAAAAATCTAAATTCATATACTATGAGGAGAAGACACAAGTGCTCTCAAACTCGATTTTCTAGCCCAGAAAGCATTATCTTATAGCCATTTCTACTCGACATGCATTATCTTATATTCATTTCTACCTGAGAGGCATTATCTTATAGAAATCTCTACCCAAGAAGCATTGCGTTATAGCAATTTCTACCCAAGAAGCATTATTTTAGAACAATTTCTACTCGAGAAACATTATATTATAGGCATTTCTTACCAAGAAGCATTATCTTATAGCAAATTCTACCCGAGAAGCATTATGTTATTGGCAATTTCTACCAAGATGCATTATCTTTTATAGCCATTTCTCCCCGAGAAGCATAATTTTAGAACAATTTCTACTCGAGAAACATTATACTATAGGCATTTCTTCCTGAGAAGCATTATCTTATAGCAAATTCCACCCGAGAAGCATTATCTTATAGCAATTTCCATAGAATCAGTCTTATAGCCATTTCTACCCGAGAAGCATTATCTTATTGCCATTTCACCCCGAAAAGAACTAATTTAGAACAATTTCTACTCGAGAAACATTATATTATAGGCTTTTCTTCGCAAGAAGCCTTAAATTATAGCAAATCCTACCGGAGAAGCATTATCTTATAGCCATTTCTATAGAATCAGTCTTATAGCCATTTTTACCCAATAAGCATTATCTTTGGTAGAAATGAATATAAGATAAGATAATGCATCTCGAGTAGAAACGGCAATAAGATAATGTTCTATTTCACCAATTCAATTACTTTTATGTTTTGTAATCATAGAAAGAGGAGAGATAATTTACCATAACCCTATGTCCACGACGTGCTAAAGCCTTGGGTAGAGATCCAGCAACATCTCCAAGGCCACCTGTGAGAACCTAAATTCAGTCAGTCGAAAGCAAGCAAGAAAAGGCATATTAAGCAATAAACCAAGTTAAAATATAACACCTGTTTTAGACCACGGAGCACATTCCACGGATACCAGAATAACATTCATGGTATTAGCCCCAGCCAGAGGTGGGGATTTTCCGTCTTCATTCATAGAATCACTTTCAAAGTTATTCACATTGGGTAAAACCGATTCATTTGAACTTACAGAGTTTTCATCAATTACAGTGGATACATTAGAGAGAAAAGTAGGCAGCTCATCTGACCAAATTTTATAATCCTTTTCAACTTTAGAGTAACCTCCAATAATAGCAGTATTAGTTTCAGGTACCTCATCTATAAACCATTTCTCTGAACTAGATTCTGGCACCTCTTCAGTTGAATGTGCATAGCTTCTAGAAGAAATGCGAACATCAGGATTCGAGGGGCCACCTATATGCTCATAGCTCGTTCTGTGTACTTCTTGGTCAACAGTTGTATCTTTTATAGAAGAAACCAATTTCCTTCTTTCAGCAATCTGCAAACCAAGAAAATATTCAATATTCAGCAATAATCTTTCAGAAGTATTCTCTAAACTAGTCAATTTCATGGTTTTTTTAAGGCATATAATTTAATTGACAACTAACACGAATACGTGAACTCAGAACCTATCAATAGAACGGCAAAAAGAACAGAGAATTAAGCAATTAAAAGCAATAAAAGGGGAAAATATTATAAGTCACCTGCTGAAGAAGGTCCCTTTGCATAGCAAGAACCTGTTTGCTTTTCTCAAAGGTGGCCTGAAACGTATCATCTGATTCATCATCGCTAACACCTCCTTCAGTATTAGTAGCTCTCACAGGCTTAAATCTCGAACAAGAAGGATCATTAAGAAGTGAAAAACGCTGATGCTTTTTCGATGTAAAGGCCAAGAAAGGAAGCGTCGATCGGTGTTGCCTTTTGGGAAAAAGAGTAATACAACTTTCTGCTTTGGTTTCAACAACAAAAGGAGAAGATCGTAAAGATGCCATTTAAATGCTTGATAAATTGTCACAAAGAAGGAACAAACAGTTTTTTAACGCGGGTTCTTATAATGAGAGTGACCCAGTCGAGAAAAAGGCGAGCTGAAATCAGGGTGTTGAGATTGATGAAAATTGAGAAGAAGAACTGTAATATAGAGTGAAATTGAGAGGGAAAAGGTAGAAAAAAACATGGGCAAATGAGCAGGGAAAACTTTAGGTTGTCGGTTGAAATGGGACCCCCAAGAAAGGAAATCATAGAGGGGGATTATTACAGGCTGAAATTGGCTAAGGTATTTGAGAGCATGAACGACTGAACTAAACCTTCGCAAGCGATCTAAGAGCATTGTACTACATATTTCATTCTAATAATAATTTTTTATATAGATAAAAATAGATAATTAATTATAAAATTATATCATATTAATTTATTTATTTTTTTTATATGATGTGATATAATAAATATTAAATATTATTTATTTAATTTTTTATATGTAGAAACTGCATGAATGACACCCAAAAATGAATAGAATAATAAAAAAATAATAGCATAAAATATATTCTGGGACACATGTTATTAATGTAGGGAGAATGGTCCTTTGGTCCCGGATCATTGTACTCCCTTTATCTAGAAATTATTATCTCTTTTTAGATTATCATTGCATTTTATACATTTTTTTCTCTAGTTTGCCCTTGTATTAACTATGAGAGAGATTGTGTATTGTTAAAATTATAAGTGAATAATTAAGAAAAAAGAGAATTTAGTAAAGGATAAATTAGTCATTTTGGTTGTATAATAAATTTTTCATTGATTTTGATGATTCGGTCAAATGGATAATATTTTATAGATGGAGGGAGTATAATTTCCCCATTTGGAGAGCTTATACCATGCATCTGGCATTGCTCCGTACTTCCTGTATGAATGACAAGAGTCTCAGAAACTACTTTATGATATTACTTTTTATTATTTTATTTATTTTGAGAAATTTATCGTTCATGCAGAGAGTAGAAAGCAATGCACCAAGTACATGATATTATTTTCCGTCCTTTTAACCTTGTAAAAATATGAGTCGGTTTGATTTTACGGTTTTAGTTTAATGTCACAATTTTGTTTACATTTCAATTAAAAAATTATATATTTAGTAATAGTAACAAAACATTTGTATTAACTGAGTTTAGTATTGATATTATGGTAAAAATAATTTAGGATTTGTTTTACAATGGAATTAAATTTGTTTAACCTATGATGATGATTTAAGTTTTGATTAATGACTTTGATTGGGATTGCGATATCATAATCATATCATATCACACTACGTGTGATAATATTATCCGTTAAAAATAGCAATATCATTTTTTATTGGACAGTTCAATTTTGCAATTATGATTTTTTAATTGGAATTTAACTGTAAACTGGGCATGAGATAATTATGATTGAATTGATAGAATTGTGTTTGCATTCGGTACAAATTTTAGCGGTGGATATTGTGAAGGCTAATTGTCTGCACATGGCATGATTTTATATCAATATTATATGGTTGAAATTCCAGTAACCCTTGTAGTGAAATTTGCACACGTGCTTCATAAAAGTAGCTTTCAACACTTTCTGTCATGAAATAATGTAACTTATAAAATCTCATTTTATTTCACTCAATTTTAAAAAAGTTTTTATATTATTATTTTTTTAAAAGGATCTTTATAGTATTAAAAGTTAATAAAAAATAAATTTTTTTTTAATAAAATTAGTTTTATTGAGTTGGTAAAAGGTATTTTAATTAAATTTTAAATTTTTTAAATTTCAAATAAAAAAATATGATAATTCGCTTGCCAACTCAACATAAGTAATTTTGTTATAAAAAAAATCTTTAATTATTAACATTTAATACCACAAGGACTCTTTTAAAAAAAATAATAATAATCTTTTTAAAAACGAGTCTCAGACTATTTTTAAAGTTAATCCTTTTTAAAATGACTAACTTTTGAAATAATAAACAAGAGTATCTCCACTTTACAAAAGTTTGTTTAATAATTAGATAGTATATTAGATGAATCATGAATTGATCACTCTCCAAAGAGAAATAAAAAAAAACATAAAAATATATTATATATGATTTTAGCAATAGATTATGTCTATGAATTGCATAATGAGATAAGCGAGAGTATAACGAATTTGCTTTCATTTTTATACCTTATTTTTTTTGCTATGTAGAATTTCAATTGGACCCAAAAATAAAATAATGGCAGAAATTTAATGTTTTATTATTATAAAACGGAAAAACTATACAGGGAGTAGACTTGTTTATTCAGCGGGTTGGATCGGTTTGGGTCGAATTTGATCGGGCCGATAGTAATATTATTCGGCCCAAACCCAATCCAGCCCACAGAATTTCTATATGATGGCGAGCCTAAGTTTTGAACTTCATTCTGAAGCCCGACTTAAACCGCCCATAAATTAATTAATATTTTTTAAATATATATATTTTATTTTAAAAATAATAAATTATATATATTTTTTATAATTAATATATATTTTTTATTAATATAGGTCGGGCCGGACCGGACTTGAATTTTCATACTGAACCAAAGCTCAATCCAACATATCTTCAGGCTTGGATCGGGCTGAACTTTATACATAATATATTTGCCCAAGCCCCGACCTACAAAGGACGGGCCTGAACGAATTAGGCGGGCCGCGGTTTTACTGAACAAGTCTTGAACAGGTCTAACATATTATCAACTATATGGAGTGTAGATCGCCTTAAACTAAACATGGTTCAATATGTTTGAAAAGTATATATTAGGAACAGTTTTAAAACGAAATTCTAGAAATACCCTAATTATATACAAGGACAACATTCATAATGGTGCAAATTACATGGGTAGGTCATGCTACTATACAAACTAAATAAAACTTACCTCTAACCCTTGAATCCTGGAACAGTGACAAGGGAGTCAGGTTGGACACGACCTCGCTCTAACACTGAAAACTGAAAAAATCTCATTTTTCGATCCCATATCCCACCCGCCCGCGAAGAGGAGAAGAAAGAAATTTAGTAGTGGTGTCAAGTTTTCCAATCCATTTGACACCTTGACACTGCACTAATTTTGACAATCAAGGAGGAAAAAGAGGAGAAGAAGTAGAGGGAGACCGTACAATCTTGCCATCAAGGAAGAGAATGGATTCAAGTTTGTTTAGGCACCATTGGAGTTGGGAAGAGGATAGAAGTGGGATTTGGAGAAGTCTAGAAATGAGCTTCATCTCTATCTTTGTGAATAACATTTCTTTCCTTTCCCATTCTTCTACTTGTTTTTCCTTTCTTCTTTTCATCCAACATTTCTGTTTTCCTTCAGCATCTTTCAGCCACACTTCCTTCTACATACATATTTATGTATTGAAAAATCTTATAATTCAAATTAGAATTTGAGTTCTTCACAAAAGAATAGAGTGCAGAGAACTGTGATCTTTTGTGAATCATAAAAAACAATATTAAATGTATACCCTTTAGTTTTCAACGGCCGGTATAGATATAAAAAAATGTTCTATGTGGTCCAAAATGGACTCCAGATCATCCAAATCTTTTTTACAAATTGAATTATTACGTGTAAAGAAAATTAAAACTAAAGAAGATGAAAAGTATAATACCTTTTTGAGTAGGGTACTGAGATGAAGAAACAGATAAAAATATTTAGGGTCCTCCACGGCCATAGCCATAGGTGAGTTACTCCTCAATTTCCACCATGTCTTCTTCAACTTCTTATTCTCATCTGTTTTTACAAATACCCAAAAAGCTTCTATGCATTTCTCAATTGCCTTCACCACTTCTCTAACACTTGTCCCTTCGTTCTTCATCTCTTCTATTTCCTCCTCTCTAAATCCTTTTCAATACACCATTCATTTCATATATTAAATATTAACCGAACACTTAACTACTGAATGATAAAATGGTAAAGGCTTAGTCTAGTAGTTGAGTCTTGAAGTTGTGATCATAGAGGTCGCAAGTTCGAGTTCACACATACGGGTGGCGAGGAATGTGGTGTTTCTTTATTATTATTATTATTATTGTAAGTCAAATGAAACAATTTTTTAAAAAAAATACTCAATGATAAAACAGACTTGAAGCAAGGTCAATGATATAGTAGCGAGTAGGGAACCATTTCGACCCTCGCACAAAAAGCCAGACAAATATCCTCCTCTTGACATGGGTGCTTTGGTTTTCTTTATTTTTAACTTCTTTTATTTTTCCTTTCTATTTTTTTTCCTTATTTAGTTTTTTTTCCTTTTTCATTCGTATGGATTGAGATAGTCTAGTTCGAGACTTAGTCATAATTAAGGTTTCTCACCCCTCCCTATGAATATATTTTGTGAGAATCGAATATGGGTCTCCCTAGTGCCAATTGAATTACACCTTGTAGGTAATGTATTGTTCTTGATTATTGTGAATTAGCAGGCACATAAATAAAATAAATTTATAGCAGGAGACAATCAAATACCTGAGACATGGGGAACTTGGAGAAGAGACCTGAGGTGAAATCTTGTAGCAACATAATTGTCAACCCTTAGGCCAAGGCACCTTTCATCTTCCATAAATCTCTCTAATAAAACTTGAAATTTCTGGAATTCAGCGGCCACATTACTGTAAAACACACCATTACCACTGCTACTCTCTGCTAAAGCTTCAACCTTTAAATATTGATGGTGAAGAGCTTCCCATGATAGGCATGATTGAGCTACATATACTAATTCCATGTCCTTTTTTATGCTTCTTAGAATAATCTTTTTATCACTTTCACTCCTTGGAATTGACAACGCACTTCCAATACTACTCACTGGACTCTCTTCTACTTCATTGCTCAGGATCCCACCTACAACAATTAATTAATTATCACTTACCATATAATTAAACCAATTAGTTAATTATTAGGCACCAATTGTAGTGAATTTAAATGTGTTCTATAAATAACTAGCACTCATATATATAACATAAAATTTATATGTTGTACCAATCGTATTGGCATAATGCATCACCTGGTGTTTCAACTTGCCCTATTTCGCTTAATGCTCGTCTAACTTTCAAAAGTTCCTTTCAGACACCTTAACTTTCAAAAAGTGCACCAGTTTACTCATTGAATCCTACTTTTCTTGTTAATTTGACTTTTCAAAAATTTCATTTTCCTTATTTTTCTCTCTCCAACAACAAAACTAACATGTGGTGTTCACAAGTCAAACTGAAGTATTTTCTTAAAGTTTAGGAGGCTACCAGGACTTTTTCAAAGTTCAGGGGCCAACAGAAGAAACGTGGCAAACTATGGAAGCTGGTGATGCATTTGGCCAATCATACTACCTTTGGCATGCCAATTTAACACCTAAGTAGAGTATTACTTTTAGAACCGAATTGAAAAATTAAAAGAAGGGAAACTTATAAAAAAAAAGTCTTTTAACTGGGCGAAAAAAAACTGGAAAAAAATCCTCCATACAGGGCTGGACAAGATCCATATAGATCCAGATTCATATAGATCCAGATCCATATTATTTTTTACATATAAGATCTAGATTCGGTCCAGATCCATTGGATTTACAAAATTAGAATTCGTATCCATATCCAATGGATTCCACAGATTCGGGTCCAAAACGGATCTCTGAAAAATTAAATTTAAAAAATACAACACATGAAAATATCAATTATCCAAAGATGATTTGTGCTAAAAAAAATCACTATCTTAATATGCAATAAAATATGGACAAAGTTTAACATGTAATTTCAAAGTTAAAAATAAAAATAATGCAAATTAACATCCATCCTCCCTATGTTTCAAGAAATTAGCTAGTTAGAAATGAGTTCACTAAGACTATCGAGTTGAAAATTTTAAGTAGTGGGACGATGATGTCGAGATAAAGAGAAAGTTTATTTGAGAGCGAAAATATATATTGCTTAGGTTAATAATTAGGTCAAAGTTATATATATAAACGGATCTACATCTGGATCCGGGTCTGTAAATAAATCCGATACTAAATTCATATTTTTTTTTGTTAGATTCAGATCCAGTCAAAATCCAATGGATCTAAAATGAGAAGATCCAAACCCTAAAAAACGGATATGAATCCACAAATCGGGATCGGTTCCAAGATCCAGTCCCATCGTGTGTACCAATAGATATTAAGTGGTATATATTGAAGAATGTGTATAAAAATGTCTTTTTTTTTGGTAAGAATGTGTATAAAAACAAAGATATAGTAAAGTACGCACTTATTCCACATGTTCGGTCGCAATTGAGCACATCAAACCATCCCATTCTTTCTGTATATTTATTGTAGAATTCGTCAAAATCTTGGTCTTCATCACAATAACCATTGACTTCACTTTCCACCATAGCCAGTGAGTTGTAGCTTTTAATATAAGCTGGATATTCACTGCCCATTTCTTCATTTTCAGGGGCTGGATTAGAGCTGATCAAGATCAACGAAGATGATTCATCCACGTCAGGAATATTATTAGCTACAGCCAAATCCGTGCTACAATCGGACGACCACGATGACGATGATGGTGATCGAACGTACTGATCAGAGCTCTCAGAACCATATATGGAAGATGAATCATCCTCACACAATACTTGATCATTTTGATAAATTGGCTCCTCATAGTTATTATAATTTTCAAGGTTGTATGAAATTGGGACCAAGCTTAAATTACTATTAGAATTAATATTATGGTTTATGCTAGCATATGCTTGTACAAGTGGAAAACTATGAATTTGATCAAAATGATTGGTCAATCTAGTGGATGAAAAAACACAGATGACACAATTTTTGAGAAAATTAAAAACATATGAACAAGTAAAATAAATGATTTTAAGTGGGAATGAAAAGAGAAATGAAAAATAATTGAGCCAAAGAAAAATCTGGCAGAAAAAAAGGAAAAAAGGATGGATATAGAAGCTTAGAAAAAACCACTTCAAAAACCCATGTGGGATTACAAAAGCTTCAATCATTAACCAGCAAGAAGCAAGGCTAGTCATTATAAATAAAATTGTAATAGCCAATTATAAAAATTTGAGCTATTAAGAAGGGGGGAGTACCTTAATTCCCTAATTACAATTTTATATTAGAACTTGTGGAAAAAAATTTATATTGAAGGAACTAGCCGGGAAAGAGGTTGGAAATTCATCGGCCTCTAATCAATAATTATTTTGGTAGTTGTTAGAACTGAGTAGTCATAGTGGATTTATTTATTTATTGATGTGTTATTTTGTTTTCCAGTTTCTTAATTTCAAGAATGACAAAGTCTTTAACTTTAGCATAGACTTTGTGCAAATGATCTTGACTAGTTGGCTTATTAACCATTTTATTCCATAAATGTTTTAAGTATGTCGTTATGTTAATTTGCTTACTTAGATTTTATCTATATCTATGATGATTTATGTGAGTTTCGTTATAATTATTAAATAACTGCTTTTAACTAATTTAAAAATAAAAAAATTATTAACAACAATAAAAAATTTTTATCAATAATAATAGTTGAAAGGTCTAAATAATATATTGTCTTCCTTCTAAATTTTTTAAATAATTGTCTTCTATCTAAATAATACATTACCATTAGGGTACTAAACTACTATTATAAAACCCTTTGGATTTTATTTAAAGGTTATGAGCTAGTTGCTTTAGCTATGCTATTCGCAATTCAATTGGAACGTTTGTTAGCACTAAATTTGGATCTTTGTCAACTCATGTGTCAAATGTGGAGGCTTACAGGCTAGTTCTTTTTAAAATACTTGGTGCGAGTGTGTGAGTGTGAGTGAAAGAGCAGTATTATGTCCATTAATAAGGCTCTTCTTTTAATTAAAGACTAGAAATTTGCTCATACATGTAAATATAATTTTATTATGATGTTATTACTTTAATAAAAGTCATCCTGGAAAGATTTATATGATTATAAAATAAAATAATAATTGAATTTCTCATAGGAGAATCTATCTTATTTTCCAAGCACATTTTCAAAAAATTATTATATGAAATGTCTTTTTTTTATGAATGAAATGTCTTTTTTCAAAACAAAAGAAAGATTGAAATATAGCATACGCCGTATGCGTGTACAAAATAAATACTTGTTGAATAGTCATAAAGAAAACACACTTGCCTTAATTTAATAATGACCCTGTAAGTTAGTGTGTGGTAAAGATTTATTAATATCAGTGTTTCAAAAATTGGGTTGGGGGATTATTTAGTCGGCTTTTAGGTGGGGTATTTTAAAATACCTCTGCGATTATATATAGTCGGGCGATTTTAGACATTTTTTATATTTAGGCAGTCTTAGGTGGGCTAGTGTTTCAAAAATCGGTTTAGGCGGAGCCTAGTCAGGATTTTCAAACATTGAACTTTTTAATATAAAATTAATTAACTTAATTATAATGTTTAGTATTTTATTATATTATAATTTTATATTAATAAATATTTAAAAATAAAAAAATATAAATTCGTCTAGAACTTCGCTTAAACTCCGCCTTGCCTAGATGCCTGCCGATTAGCGCCTATCGCTTTTTAAAAAACTGATATGTAATATTGAATTAAAGTTTTTTTTATTCTATCACCAAGAGAGGTGAGAGAAACATTATTTCGTGGCCATTTTTAAACTTAAAAAAGAAGAAATTTTTTTCCCATGCTCATTAGATAGCTAACTTTGCTTTAGCGTACTCAGAAGAAATCCGAAAAAATACTCCCCCTAACCTTTTAGATGGAAGTTTTGTTGGTTTCATGATTATATTTCTTGGAACCATTTTTTGTTACTTTGTTTTTATATTTCTTTTTTTTTTTTTCTCTTTTATCTTATGTGTCCTTTTCTTTTATGTAATAAATTCGAACTTGGTTTTGTTAACAGGATGATATTTAGAGAGAGAGAAATAGAAGAATGATTCCATTGATTAAATCTCATAATACAATCGATAATTAGATTAGGGAAGAAGCTACACTTATATATAGGTTACTTTCCCAAATAGTCCAACGGCTATATTCAGAAATAAGATAAATTACAATATTACCTTTAACTAACTTTTTAACTAACTAATAGCTAAATAACTAATTTCTTTATCTTCAATATGCCCCCCCAGAAGCTGGCAATTACTGAATTGATAATAATCCAAGTCTTTCAACTTGTTTAACAAAGGGTGGAGTGTGAAGTGCTTTGGTTAGCATATCTGTAAGTTGATTAACTGATGAGACTGACATTAAGTGAACTATGCTAGCTTGAACCTTTGACTTGACAAAGTGGCAGTCAATGTCCAAATGTTTGGTTCACTCGTGAAAAGCTGGATTCTTAGCTATATGAATTGCAGATAGATTATCACAAAAGAGTATTGCTGGATCAGGATGTCGGATGTTGAAATCTCGAAGCAAGTATATTAGCCACTGTATTTCTATTGAAGTAGAGGCCATTGCTCTATATTTTGCCTCTGAAGAACTACGCGACACTGTGTTTTGCTTCTTAGATTTCCAAGATATTAGTGCATCTCCTAGGAAAACACAATATCCAGTAATGGATTTCCTTGTTTCTGTACATGTTCCCCAGTCAGAGTCTGTATATGCCTTTAGCTTCATTTCTGATGTTGCTAGTTAGAATATGCCAAGAGTGGGTTTGCCTTTGAGGTATCTAAGAACTTTGTAAGCAGCTTGTAGATTGGATTTATTTGGACTGTCAAGGCATTGAGATAGTTGTTGTACTGCAAATGATGTCTGGTCTTGTGTTGGTCAGATATAGTAACTTTCCAACAAGTTTTCTGTAGCTGCTGTTGTCATCCAATATTTTGTAGTTTCTATTGTCTTGTTTGTTAGTAGCTATAGGAGTAGTTGCAGGCTTGCATTCCAGATATCCATATTCAACTAATAGATCAAGGGTGTATTTTCTTTGATACAGATGAATGCCACTATTATTCCTAGCAATTTCCAGTCCTAGGATAAACTTTAGTTTTCCCAGGTCCTTGATGCTAAAACACTCATGTAAGTAAGCTTTTATATCCTTTATGGCTTCTTCATTGTTTCTAGCAACAATAACATCATCAACATAAACCACAAGGGCAATGAAGGTGTTATTTGTTATCTAGTGAACAATGAAGGATCAACAAGGGACTGTTATCCTTTGGTGATCAGGGATGTAGTCAATGTACTGTTCCATTGCCTGCTGGCTTGTTTAAGGCCATATAAGGATTTTTTGAGTTTACATACAGCATTGGGAACATTGCTATTAATTCCTTGAGGTAAGTCCATATAGATCTCCTCATCTAGGCTACCATGGAGAAAGGCATTATTGATGTCTAGTTGCTCTAAGAACCATCCTTTCTTGGCTACTAGAGCAAGTAGCATTCTAATAGTAGTTATTTTAGCTACTGGAGAAAAGGTCTCCAAGTAGTCAATGCCATTTTGTTGGGTATAACCCTTAGCCACTAATCTGGCTTTAAACCTTTCAACGGTACCATCGGTTTTTCTTTTGATCTTGTAGATCCATTTACAGCCTATATGTACTTTATTTTTAGGAAGGCTAACAATGTACCAAGTTTCATTTTTATTTAAGGCATCAATCTCATTATCCATAGCTTCTATCCATTGCTTGTTTTTAGAAGCACTACTATAAGTCTTAGGTTCAGTGTCCATACTTATAGCAAGTGAGTAACTTTTATGAGCATTGGATAGGTTGCTATAGTTGATAACAATAGATAAGGGATACTTTTTACCTTTGTCTATCTCCTGTATGTTACCTTTCTCAGCAATGTTGCAGTGATAGTCCTTTAGATAGGTTGGTTGCATGTGTTTCCTTTTTGAACTTGCATTGTCATTATCAGCCACACCTTCATTCTCTCTGACTAAATTTTCAGGTTCATGATCATCTCGATTGCAGCTGTCATTGTTAGTGGAAGGAAAAATATTTTCATAGAAGTGCACATTCCTAGATACTACTATGTCACCTGTGTTAATGCAAAAGATTTTGTACCCTTTCATTCCTGGCTCATAGCCCAGAAAAATGCCTTTTTGAGCTCTATTGTCAAACTTTTTTCTGTTTCTGATGAGTGTGCTAACAAAAGCCAATCATCCAAAGCTCTTTGCTATAATCCGGGCACTTTCCATATAGTTTTTAAAAGGACTTAGGTTATCAAGTAAGGGATTAGGCAACCTGTTACTAATGGGAACTGCATGTCCTACAAAATAGTTCCAAAAAGATACAAGTAAATTGCTTTGTGATTTTAAACATCTGCTACATTAAGTATGTGCTGGTGTTTTTTTTCAACAATCCCATTCCGTTGAGGTGTCTCAACACATGATTTTTTATGAATGACACCACTTTTGGCATAAAAGGTTAAAAGATTGAATTCAACACCATTATCTGTTCTAATGACTTTGATGCACTTACCAAACTGGTTTTTTTCCCATGGTAGAAAACTTTGGTACAATTTCAGCTACTTCATGTTTAGATTTCAATGCAACAACCCAAGTAAACCTACTATAACCATCAACAATAGTAAAAAAGAATCTGGAACCATTTAATGAAACACTTGTAGAACCCCATATATCCATGTGAACAAGGTCAAGAATTGCAGTAGATAAAGACACAGATACTGAAAAAGGCAACTTTTTTGTTTAGATTGCATACAAATGTCACATACATGATCAGTGGGAACATCAATATTAGGAAATTTCTTCCTTAAAATTTCCAATCTATCTCTAGACAAGTGTCCTAGTATAAAATGCCAAGTTTCTTCTTTGCTACAAGTGGTAGAAAAAATAAAAAAAACAATCTTATTTATAGTTCTAACAGCAGGATCAATAAGATGATAAAGCCCATCATGCAATTCAGCTGAAACAATCCTCCTCTTGGTTTTGATATCCTGTATTAAACATTGTTTGGAAGAAAATGCCAACTCACAATATGAAGAGGTAGATAGCTTTGTAACATACAGTAAATTTATTTAAAGGTGGGAACATACAAAACATCATGCAATGTTAAATTTTCACTAAGACATGTCACCTATATGAGCAGCTTTCAGTCTAGTGTTGTTAGGTAGCAAAACAAACCAATTGTAAACAGGTTTGATAGTAGTGAAATAAGCAAGAGAGTTTGCTATATTTGAGCTTGCACCAGTGTCAACAATCCAAGAATACTGGTTTAGAGTTATACCTGAAAACCTACTTGAGGCTTCATGGCTTGCTTGAGAGATATGTTCAATAAGAGTAGAGGTTGTATTGACAATATGAGTACTCTACATTGCTTGTAGTGACTACTAAGTTTGCTCTTGAATTAGTTGAGTCAGCTGGCTCATTTGTTGAGGAGTGAAACCCAAGCTTCTTGGACCATGAGGATTGACCAATAAATCCATTTTTCCTGCATTTAGATCGTAATCTGGATTGTTACTGAAATCACCCATGTCATTGTATCCAAAAGCCTCTTGTTATATTAAATCTTGATCTACAGCTTCTTCCACTCTATTTACAGAGTTTACATTGCTAAACCTTGACTTAAAGTGAGGTGCATAACCATTTTTCTTCCAGAAATTAACCACCAAATGGTTCCTCTTTCAAAAAGAACATTGAAATTTCTTTCCATTGTTTTGGAAATTTATGTCTCCTGAAATTTTGAAATCCTATATTCCAATTCCCATAGCCATTAGCAAATTGCTGGTTGTTATTTCCATTACCAAACTATTGTGAGATTCCACCATTGCCATTATTTTGTCTATTTTGTAAGAAAGAACGGGAGCCCTGTCCCTGGTATCCTTGATAATTGTTTCTCCTTATGACAAAAGAAGCTATATCTTGAGTATGACCATCTTTTTCTAAAACTATGAATTCCCTTTCAAACTGTAAAAGTAATGAAAAAACCTTATTCATAGTAGCCATTGGGTCCATTGTCATGATTTGGGATTTGACATTAGAGAAAGAAGCAATCAAGACCTTCAGAAAACATATTATTAGATTGGTTTCTTGTTTTCTACTCATGGTTGTTGCTATGTTGCAGAAGCACTCACAAACGCACACAGCTAGGGGATTCAAATTCGTGAACTTATCCCAAAGAATCTGGAGTGAAGCAAAATAATCTGTGACAGATTTGTTACCTTGTGATATGGTGAAAATTTCAATTTGTAAATCGGCTAATCTATACACATCTGATTGTGCGAATCTTTCCCTTAGATTCTCCCAAAGAAGTTGAGCAGTTTCAAAGGCAATGGCGGTTTGAGCAATCGAAGGACTGAGCAACCGAATGAGCCAAGATAATACCATATTGTTACAGCGGCGCCATGAACTGTAAAGAGGATTGGCAGCGTTAGGCTTTCCAATGGTGCCGTCAACAAATTCCAATTTGTTCTTTGACATTAGTGACATCTTCATGTTTCTTGCCCCCGCGTGATAGTTTGTTCTATCATGGAGATGAGTAACAAGGATCAACGATGGATTCTCGCCAGGATGTAAGTAGTAGGGTTGTTTTCATCAACACGATTGTGATTTCTGAAAGCCATTGATAATCGAATTCAAGAAACTAGGGTTTTGAACCAAATTTGGAAAAACAAAGAACAAAGTAACACGAAGAAGAGAAAAGAAAAAAAAGTTTCTGGAGATTAAGCGGAAGAAACTAGAAAATTAGAACCTCTAACACCATGTTAATAGGATGATATTTACAGAGATTGAGAGAAATAGAAGAATGATTCCATTGATTAAATCTCATAATATAATCGATAATTAGATTTAGGAAGAAGCCACACTTATATACAGGTTACTTTCCCAAATAGTCCAACAACTTATATTCAGAAATAAGACAAATTACAATATTACCCTTAACTAACTTTTTAACTAACTAATAGCTAAATAACTAATTTCTTTATCTTCAATAGGTTTTTCGGCCTTCGCTTCATTATAAGATAATTATTTATAATTAATTTGTCACCATCTTGTTCTAGAAGTTGGACCGCTGGTTTTTAAAGCTCAAACTAATTTCGGTTAGTTAAATACTAAGTGCTCAGTGGCGGTGTCAAGAATTTTCAATATCAGGGGCGAGAAATTCAATAAAAAAATCAAAATATTAAACTAATTAATGGCAAGCCTCTTTTATATTTATTTCTTTTGTTTAATTTTTATTTTCTATTCATCAACTTGCAATATTTTTTTATTATTTTATTTCATCCCATCAATTATAATATTTAAAATGTATTTATAAAAATATTAATAGAAAACAATTATACTCTTGATTACTAATATTTTAAAAGTTTTTTATTTACATTCAGTGTAGTATATATTTTCTAAACAAAGTATATATATAAGGAAATTTGAGATAGTAGTTAAATATATTCCAACTTAAATAAATTTGAGAGTATAATAAAGTATATAGTAGTAAGTAACTAATTAACTTTACCAAAATGAGAGAGTATGAGGGCAACTTCAATGGTTTCATTCCCTAAAATGAGGAATACATATGGAAAATCGTTGAATTCAACCATTCCTCATATGGTATATCCTTAAAATGGGGTTCTCTATATATGGAGAACCCCATTTTAGGGAATGCATTATTTTATTACTTTATTTTTTAATTTTGATTTTTTTAATTATTTTATTAGTTGGTTAGAATAGAAATGATGTAAAGAAAATAATATAATAATAAAGGTATTATTATTTATATGGAATGAAAAATGAGGAAGGAAAAATGGAGAAAATGACTTGAACAAAAATACTATAAATTTTTTAAAATGGGGTCAAAAAATAAAAAATAGGAAAATTCTAAGAAAAAAATCCCAAAAATGAAGAGAATCAAAAGGAGTTTTTAGTCATTTAATTATGAAGAGAATCAAAAGGAGTTTTTAGTTTTTACTATTCATTTAGTTTGTGCATGCCCTACCCTTAAAAGTAGGTAATATTTTATGTCATTTAATTATGATGTTACAACTTCCCATGTCTTTCTTCTTCCTCAGCCAATAAAGTTTCTTATGAAAAAACACAGAGAACGAAAACTGACGTTAAAACAACATTCAAGGCTGCCTTTGGGTGGGCATAGTTGCTGGAAACCATGGAGTTTTCAGGTGACTGGGTGGGCCTTTGCTCTGCAAGCCCCTGCCCAGCTCCGGCCTTATAAGTGCTTTCAGCGGAATTTAAAGTTTGAGAACTCAAAACAAAATAGCATACATAATAATCTTATCAAGCTAATTCCTGAATCGAATATCTTATTTACAGAATTTATGGGCAAACTTCCACACAGGTAAATTTATTAATGGGAAATTATTAAAAATATATGGTTTAAGTTTCACATTTATCAAAATGACCTTTTATGTTTTCTTTACACTCTCTAATTAAATTTAAGTTTTCATTTTACTCCTATACGTTCTATATAAGAAGTGGAGTTAACTTTGTCCCCTCATTAGCGAGCTCTGTGATCTCTTCTCCGCTTCTTTCTATTCTCCTTACTTCTCTCTATTCCCTCTGCGATATCTTATAGTTTTCATCTTCTCTGCATTATTTTGTTTGGCTCTTCTATACAACAGTCATCTTCTCTGCATATTTTAATTTTCTGGATCAGGTTTTGCTATGATTTTAAATCTGATTTTGATTTTCATTTTCAATTTTGAAATTTCGATTAGGTTTTGATCTATTTTAGAATCTGATTTCGATTTTCGTTTGAATCTCTGTAGAATGGATTGTGTTCATGTTTGGTTACACTACTATTGATCTTTGGACTGATGATTTCAGATTGTTGGATATAAAGAGTTATGCACATAAGGTGTTTGATGAATTGTCTGAATGATGGTGATATAAAGTTGTTGAAGTTTTGCTTTCAATTTCATCAAGCTTTGATTTCATTCACAACTTATTTGTTTGTTTAGAGCTCTTTGAATTTCTATTTTAAATGATAACAATTAAAGATATTGTTGTGATTTTTATCAGATTTGTATTTGATTTTTGCATTTTCATTTTTTTGCATATTTGGTAGTTACCTGGTAGGTATTTGGTAGGAAGCTAATAGTTTTCTAAATTCACAAGTTTGTTTGTTTATCATTTTTTTTTGGCATATTTGGTAGTTACCTGGTAGGTATTTGGTAGGAAGCTGATAGTTTTCTAAATTCGCAAGTTTGTTTGTTTATAGCTTTTTGAATTTTTGTTTTGAATGATAACAATGAAATATATGGTTCCTATAAGGTTCTTACCATATATTGAATAGTTGAGAAAAAGTTTTTGAATGAATCTGATAGTTTTATTGTTTCATTTGTTATGAAATATATGCTACTTTTACAAAGTAAATTATGATTCTGCTATTTTTTTTATTTTTTGATCTTATTGTGAGTATGTAGTAGGAAAGTGGTAGGGTGCTGGTATGTAATTGAATCTTTTGTTTTTTATTCACATTCTTCGTATGTTGTGTAGATAATGAACATTTATCATCTGGTAAGTATCTGGTCTTTAAGTGGTAGGATGATGCTGTATATCAATTTGTTTTAATCATTCTCAATATGTATTTATATGTTGTTATATGACTAGTATATGTGTAACGTAGTTTTATTGTTGCATTTATTATAAAATATAAGCTACTTTTACATCGTAAACTATGATTCTCCTATTTCTTGATCTTATTGTGCGTATGTAGTAGGAAAGTGGTAGGGTGCTGGTATGTTATTGAATCAGTATTTGCTTATTTACATTATTTATTGATGTTAACCTTGGTAGAATGATTAGTTTTCTTTTTCTCTGTTTTTGTATCTTATAAGATTTTCGTTTTGAATCTATGTAGAATGAGATCATCTTCCTGTTTTGATGTACTATTATGGTTCTTGGATTGACGACTTCAACTTTGTCAGATATAAAGTTACTGGTGTTGCGATCTCTAAGTCTTCAAGTTTTGGTGATTTCAAAAAACTTATGTTTGACAGCTTAAGGCTAGATGATGAGTTAGAAGATTTAAAAATTGAATTTCAAGTTTCTACTGGAGATCCTCCCATGGAAATAAAATTTAAACAATATATCTTAAAGTAATTGAACCAGTTATATGGTAATTATCTGGTATGAAGAATAACTGTATTAAAGGTGCTATGCATTTGCTGAGAAACTGGTAGCAAAATGGTAATTATTATAGTTTGAAACTTTATGATTCCGCCAAAGGAGAATTACAAAGCTGTTATTCATGTTACATCAAACCAAGATGTGATTGAATTCATTCAAGGGAATGCGACAAATGATAATGTAAGGGAGATGTTGTATCACACATATAATGAATGTATGGTTCGTTGTAGTTTGATTCAGAACATAATAAGTTATTTTTTTCAGTTTCATGTGATTTAGAACAAGTTTTTAATAGTTTAATTTAAAATTTTAGATTACGAAGAATTTATGTACTAAGTATTTATTTGATTAAGAAAAAGTTTGTAAATAACCCACTTGAAATATAAATTTATTACAATAAATTTACAAATAAACAAAAAAAAAACACAAGTAATGGAATACAAAACAGTTAGAAAAACTGGTAGGTAGCTGGTAGATACCTGGTATGAAAAATCATTCCAGTGAAACTTACTTTGTAATCAGTAAAAGAAATTATAGTGCTCTGCAATAAATTTCTGTCAATGCCAAACATGTAGGAAACTGGTAATATCCACGAATCCATTAAAAAGACAATACTTGAAGTAACCAAATATTATCAAAAGTATGATTAAAAAATTAACAAACAATCAATTGACATCTTAAAAATGATTTATAAAAAATCAAAGGTACAAAAGCCGAGTTTATATAACTTCTAATTAATAACAGCGAAAAAATGGTTAGAATAATAAATGATCTTATTAGGAACAAGAAGACAAAACATCACTTGGCTCCCGGACAAGTTCTCTTGTTATGGCCACTAACCCCAAAAGAGCTACAACATACACTGACATTTCTCTTTAGCTCATAAGCAACCCTAATTCTATGTTTCCTCGGTCTCCCAACTCTTACAATTGTTGTATATGATGTATGCCCTTAAGGCAATTAGGGCGATATATCTTAATTATGAAATAGTAAGTATAATTTGTTTAATCAATAAAGGCATTTAATCTTTTGTTTATATCAATATGCTTGTGTGTGTGTGTCTATATATATATATATATATATATATATATATATATATATATATATATATATATATATATATTAAAGCTGGTTAAATATATATTCATTGATGTATGCAAAAGTTCTTGACATATTATAGCATGAAGTCAGAGAAATTATAGTTGGACTACATTTGGTGGAACTTGCTTCATATGCAATTATGATTATGTCTAAACTATCCCTAGATATAGTTTCATCAAGAAAGGATATTGATGAAACGGAAAGACTAGCATGTGGTCAACTTTCTTGGAAAGGGTCCAAGCAGTTAATCTCCTAAAGACTGAAGGTGGTGCCTTAAGTTTGACACATGAATATATCTTGGAGATATATTGGAGACCGCAGCAAGATAAACACTTGGTATATATATATCAATGTGTTAGTGTTTATCTTCATGCAATAAGCTTTGCGAATGTCCTCATACTTGAGATGCTAGCTACCTTGTGTAGTACTATTGCTATACTTTGGGTCATTACTATGCACTCATTAATTTAAGGTGCTACGGGTGATTACGGGTATAGTGATGACAGCACGTTGGTAGGCTGAGTAGTCGGAAAGAATCCATCGCTCCGGATATATTAAGGAGTTGTACCTGGCCACTTGTTGAAGTGATGATTGCCATAAACCTCTGATCAGAGTATGTGTTTGATAGAAATGGTTTCTAGTTAAACACACTATGGAAAAAGGTAATATACTTCGGTAGTAAGTAAATAACTAGGATAGCTTGGAGCAACCTCGCTATTAGTGGGTTAACACTATAACCGAACCCAATAAACGAGATGGTACTAATATTAAAGAATGGAAGGAATATATCGCACTGGATAACTATTGCATTAACCGAGATTAAGTCATAAGCATAAATGACGTTCCAAGTAATGGGGAATGGTAGACCCTTGCTAGAGGCGTACTACAGTCGTTTAAGGTAATCGAGTTCTATTCACGGTCTAGAGCATCGAGCCAATGGTTCCATTAGAACAAGGGTCGGTTAAGCCTTAACAACTCAATACTTCGGGATCCTATAAGGTCACACACATTGGACCTTCATCGGACTAAGTAAAGAACTAATAGATTTATTCTATTACAAAAATATAACATAAATAATAATTGGATTATTATTTGATTGGTTAAAATTGATTAAATCAATTTTCAATAGACCAAGGAATTTATTTTGACCGGTAACTAATTAATTAGAGTCATAAATAAATTATAATTGATTAGATCAATTTTGGTTGGATCAAGAAATTTATTTTGACTGATAACTAATTTATTAGAGTCAAAAATAAATATTTACTTGAAAGGATTTAAATGGGATTTTGCATTGGCGAGTTAAAACCAAAAAGTATGAAATATTTTGTACAAAGTTCGGTTGCGCAGAATACACCGAAAGGTGTGTGAACACTCTTGGGCAGTGTTCGCGGCGGTCCATATTCATGGGCTACACAAAGGCAGCCCATGAATGCAAGGCAAGCCCACATGGGCTTGCCTTACCACATGCAGCACGCTGCATGTCGTAGGTGTGTGGCTGTCCCTTCTCCTTTAAAAATGCACCAAGCTCAAAGCATAAATCCTAAGTGAGATAATTAATCTCTCGGGTACTTGAGCAAGTTATTTTTGTGGAGCCTGAATTTATTCGGGCACCGCTAGTTTATATTTTTGGGCAAGGCTTCTAGAGTGGTCTAGCAACTACTCGAGGCTTCTTAGTTCTTCCTCCTGGGGAGGTTTTGGTTGGTGGGGTTCGTGTGGATACTCATAGAGGCTATCCTACTATTGGAGGCTTGTGCAAGAAGGTTCTGCAAAAGCACGCTTCAACTGGTAAGTTCTTTTTCTTTTTCTTTTAATTATTAAGTCTTTTTCTCTAAGTATTTTTAGACTTAATAATTATGCTTAGGTTATTTTCGCATGGTTAGTTTATTTTATGTTTATGTTATAACTTAGAGTTATAACATGTTTAGTATAAAATAAATATGCTAGGATATAATTTGGAATTATGGTATGCCTAGTCCTTTAGTGTGCTAACCTAGTCCTTTAGCATGCTAACCTAGGTAGAGAATTATTTAGTTAAGGCTTTAGTGTGCTAACCTAGTCCTTTAGCATGCTAACCTAGGTAGAGAATTATTTAGTTAAGGCTTTATTTAATTTATATGCAACTAATTGGAGTTCCAGGGGACAAAGACAAAATTTTAAATTTCCGTCATGCCTCTTATGCATGTTCAATTTGACTATGAGTTCCCAACAGTGGTATCTGAGCCAGCCTATTTAGTGCATAATTAAGTTAGAAGCAAACTAAATATTATTTTCTAAATGAAATGATTTGTTTATTTAATTGTTTAGAACAATATATATAAACTTGTGCCTTTCATTTCAAGGTTAGAAAATGGTTATAAATAATTTTAAATAATCCTGCTCAACTTACTCAAATTATACAAGTGTCAATAATTTATTTAAATTACATGGGTTATAAATACTCCTAATTTACATGAATTGGAAGAACGAAATTTATTATTTCAAGAGAATCAATTGGTCTTCAAGTTTGTGCCCGTATTTGTTCTGGCTAAGGATTGGACTTGGTGTCTACTCCTCATAGGGCACCTCTCCTACCTGGGAACCTATATCGGTGCAATTTGAATTGACCAATCGGGGGATTAATATGAACTAATTTATTTCTAGTATATAAGATGGTGCTTATATATGTTTCTATAACAAAGTAAAAATTAAAATTATTGAATAAAAGCTTAAAGGAAATGCAATATAAATATAATAAATAAAAGTGTTAATTATTTTGCATATAATCTAGGTTGATGGAATAATTATAATAAAGAGCTGAACGCACCTAAGTTTAGACCTTATAAATTAATTCTAAAATTCTCTGAATTAATACAAGTTATTATAATTTTGTCCATCTGATAAAATCCTAGATTGGGTGAGACGTTTAACACCAATAAAATCTCAAAGTAAATATATTAGGGCAAGTTATAGTCTTTCTTACTCAAATTTATAATATGGTCTCTTTGGGCTATCAAAGTACTACATAAAGCGTTCCTTCTATTCCACATTGATTGGTTGTAAAGTTTGAGAGAGGGTTTGCCTTAACAGAGGTGGGGTAGTCCACCATAAAATTGGGGGCTAGGCCCAGATCTGAGATACATTCAAGGAGATGCTAATATAAGAGCACACGTCCCTTGGGATTAGGGAACTTGAATGAATTACCAATTACATGCGATGCAATTGGAATGGGATTCCAACTATGACTTACTATTATGACTTGACTCATAAAATTAGGGGTTGTAATAGACTAGTTATAGATGCTACCTACTAGGAAATTTAGCTGGGCTAAAATTCACGAATTCAATAGAATGGGCTATTGAAAATTTCGAAGAAAATAGTAGGAAAATGTATTTAATTAAAAGTTCTCATATTAAATACATGTACTTAAACTAATATCTAAACACTTTTCTTTTCTTATATCTTAGGTTGAAAATGGCTTCCAGTTTTAATCTCCGTATGTTACTTGACACCAAATTGAATGGCTCGAACTTTTCTGATTGGTTCCGAGCAGTGAGAATAGTTCTCAGATCTAAGGGAATTGCCTATGTTCTAAGTGAAATTTTCCCTATAGAACCTGATGTTGAGGATCATGTGGAACATGATGCCTGGTTGAAACACAGGAAAGATCGTGAGACTGCCATGTGTATTATGTTGGAGTCCATGAATCCTGAGCTTTAGAAACAACATAAGAACATGCCCTTGGAGGATATGGTTCTCCATCTGGAAGAACTCTTTTCGGAGAGGGAGAGGACAGAGAGGTATGAGACCTCCAAGCTCCTTTTCAGAACCAAGGTGCAGGCTGGCACCTCTGCCTCTCAGCATGTACTGAAACTCTTAGGATACCTTGAGAAGCTGAATCGATTAGGATTCAATATAAATCATGACTTGAGCATTGACCTTGTGTTGATGTCCTTGATAGATAGTTACTCAGGCTTCATGACTAACTATTACATGAATAGGATTAATTCAACTATCCTTGAATTAATCAACATGCTGAAAATAGTAGAACCTCAGATCAAGAAGGATCAGAAACCTCTACTATTGGTTGAAAAAGGCAAGGCTTCTAAGAAGAAGAAGCAGGCACTGGGTGCCAAGAAAAGAATCAGTAAGAAGAAGAATGAAAAGAAGGCATCTAAGTATGTCTGCTTCCAATGTGGGAAACCGGGACATTGGAAGAGGGATTGCAAAGCTCCTGCTTTTGAGCATTTAAAGAAGAAGCCTACAGAGGCATCTACTTTAGGTATGTTTATAATTGAAAACTTTGCTACTTTTCTACGAGAATCCACTTGGGTATTGGATACTGGTTGTGGTTCTCATATCTGTACCTCTGTGCAGGGACGAAGGAACTGTAGAAAACTTGCAAAAGGGGAGATTTTCCTACGCGTAGGAAATGGAGCCAGAGTTGCTGCATTAGCCATAGGGAGCTTTAGTCTTATTTTGCCAAGTGGACTTGTTTTAGTTTTGAATAATTGTTACTACATTCCAAGTGTTACTAAGAATATTGTATCTGTTGCATGTTTAGCAGCAGAAGGATTTGAAATTTTATTTTCGAATATTAATTGTCATATTAGTTTGAATAATATTCTTCATGGTTATGGAATGTTGAAAGGTGGCATTTAAATTCTTGATACTAAAACAGAAGTTTTCAATATAAACAATGTGAAGAAAGTTAAATTAGATAATGAGAATTCCTTCTACTTATGACATTACCGTTTAGGCCTCATAAACAGAGATCGCTTAACCAAGTTGCATAAGCATGGAGACTTGGGCCCAATAGACTTGGAGTCTTATGGTGATTGCGAACCTTGTTTAAAAGGAAAAATGACAAAGTTACCCTTTAAAGGAAAGGGTGAACTAGCCACGAGTACATTGCAACTTATACACACTGATGTGTGTGGTCCAATGAGTGTTCAGGCACTATGAGGATACTCCTACTTCATAACTTTTACTGATGATTACTCACGATACGGTTATTTGTACTTGATGAAGCACAAGTCTAAAAGTTTTGAAAAATTCAAACTGTTTAGAGCTGAAGTAGAGAAACAGCTTGAGAAAAGTATTAAAACACTTCGATCGGATCGAGGTGGAGAATACTTAAGTTAGGAGTTTTAGGATTATCTAAAGGAAAATGGGATAGTTCCCCAGTGGACCCCTCCTTATACACCCCAACACAATGGAGTGTCAGAAAGGAGGAATAGGACTTTATTAGATATGGTCAGGTCCATGATGAGCCATGCGGTTCTTAGTAAATCCTTTTGAGGATATGCACTAGAGAGCACGGTTTATGTCTTAAACAGAGTGCCCTCTAAATCAGTTGATTTTACACCTTATGAAAGATGGTGTAACAAAAAGCCATCTCTAAGTCACTTAAGAGTATAGGGCTTTCCTACCATGGTAAAGAGGATAGTGTCAGATAAGCTAAATGCCAAGGCTGACAAATGTCTGTTCATTGGATATCCAAAGGAAATAATTGGATATTTGTTTTACCAACCAGAAGCACAAAAGGTATTTGTGTCTCGGAATGCTCACTTTTTAGAAAAGGAACACTTACTTGCAAAAGTCAGTGGGAGTAATATTGAACTAGAAGTTCAAGAGAAAGAAACAGACAATTAACTGATTAACCCTGTGCTAGATACACAAGAGAGTGTAATCCAAGAACAACCTGTCAAAACACAATCATTGCAAAGATCAGGTCGTGTTCATAAGGGTCCCGATAGATATGGGTTTATCATCACTAATGATAAGGAACTATATCTTATGGAGGATGATGAACCAAAGATATATGATGAGGCAATGAAAAGCTCAGATTCTAATAAATAGCAAAAGGCCATGAAATCAGAAATGGATTCCATGTACGAGAACCAAGTTTGGAATTTGGTTGATGCACCGCAAGAGGTTAGACCAATTGGGTGTAAATGGGTCTTCAAGAAGAAGATAGACAATGACGGTAATGTAATTACCTATAAAGCAAGGTTGGTTGTGAAAAGTTATAATCAACGGGAAGGTATTGACTATGATGAAACCTTCTCACCAGTAGCCATGCTTAAATCCATAAGGATACTCGTCGCCATTGCTGCTCATTACGATTATGAGATCTGGCATATGGATGTAAAAAAAACATTCCTGAATGGGGATTTAGACCGGGATGTATATATGACACAACCTGGGGGTTTTATATCTCAGAATGGCTCAAAGGTATGCAAGCTACAAAGGTCCATTTATGGACTTAAGCAGGCATCCAGGAGTTAGAATATAAGGTTTGATCAGACAATCTGGGAACTAGATTTCTGCCTAAATGCAAATGAGCCTTGTGTTTATAAGAAGATTAGTGGGAGTGCAGTCATTTTTCTAGTATTGTATGTTGATGACATTCTGCTAATAGGAAACGACATTTCTCTTCTTCAAAACGTTAAAGTATGGTTGCCAAGAAAGTTCTCCATGAAAGACCTTGGTGAAGCAGCATTTACACTAGGTATAAAGATCTACAGGGATAGATCCAAGAGGCTGTTAGGTCTTTCTCAAAGTACATATATAGACAAGGTGTTGAATAGGTTCAACCTTGAGCATTCTAAGAAAGTTTATCTCCCGATGAAAAAGGGGATTAACCTATCTAAGGCTGAGTGTCCGAAGACAGCTCAGGAGAGAATGCGCATGAAGGATATACCCTATGCATCCGCGATAGGATCCATCATGTATGCTATGATATGTATTAGGCCGGATGTCTCTCAGGCTTTGAGCTTTACGAGCAGATATCAGTCAGATCCAGGTGAAAAGCACTGGATGGCCGTCAAGGCAATCCTTAAGTACTTGAGAAGGACTAAGGATGAGTTCTTGATTTATGGAGAAGGTGACCTCACTATCAAAGGTTATACTGACGAGAGCTTTCAATCTGACAAGGATGACTTTAAGTCTCAGTCATATTTTGTGTATGTGTTAAATGGAGGGGCAGTATGCTGGAAGAGTTCCAAGCAAGAAACTACTGCTGATTCAACCACGGAATCTGAATACATTGCTGCATGCGAAGCGGCAAAAGAAGTTGTCTGGTTAAAGGGATTAATTGGTGATCTCGGTGTGGTGCCTGAGGGTGTTGATCCAATTACTTTATATTGTGATAACAATGGTGCCATAGCTCAGGCAAAGGAACCACGGTCTTATAAGAAAAATAGACATGTATCCAGAAAGTATCATATAATCAGGGAGATTGTTGATGCTAAGATAACAAGATTAGAATATGTACCCACTGATCAGAACCTCGCAGATGGTCTGACAAAGCCATTGACTCAAGTCAAACATGACCAACATGTTAAAGCATATGGATTAAAACATATGGCTAATTGGCCTTAGTACAAGTGGGAGTTTGTTGGATATGATGTATGCCCTTAAGGCAATTAGGGCGATATATCTTAATTATGTAATAGTACGAATAATTTGTTTAATCAATAAAGGCATTTAATCTTTTATTTATATCAATATGCTTGTATATATATATATATATATCAAAGTTGGTTAAATATATATTCATTGATGTATGCAAAAGTCCTTGACATATCATAGCATGAAGTTAGAGAAATTATAGTTGGACTATATTTGGTGGAACCTGCTTCATGTGCAATTATGATTATGTCTAAACTATCCCTAGTCATAGTTTCATCAAGAAAGGATATTGATGAAATGGAAAGACTAGCATGTGGTCAACTTTCTTGGAAAGGGTCCAAGCAGTTAATCTCCTAAAGACTGAAGGTGGTGCCTTAAGTTTGACACATGGATATATCTTGGAGATATATTGGAGACCGTAGTAAGATAAACACTTGGTATATATATCAATGTGTTAGTGTTTATCTTCATGCAATAAGCTTTGCGAATGTCCTCATACTTGAAATGCTAGCTACCTTGTGTGGTACTATTGCTATACTTTGGGTCATTACTATGCACTCATTAATTTAGGGTGCTATGGGTGATTACGGGTATAGTGATGATAGCACATTAGTAGGCTGAGTAGTCGGAAAGAATGCATCGCTCTGGATATATTAAGGAGTTATACCTGGCCACTTGTTGAAGTGATGATTGCCATAAACCTCTGATCAGAGTATGTGTTTGATAGAAATGGTTTCTAGTTAAACACACTATAGTAAAAGGCAATATACTTCGGTAACAAGTAAATAACTGGGATAGCTTGGAGCAACCTCGCTATTAGTGGGTTAACACTTTAACCGAACCCAATAAACCAGATGGTACTAATATTAAAGAATGGAAGGAATTTATTGCACTGGATAACTATTGCATTAACCGGGATTAAGTCATAAGCATAAATGACGTTCCGAGTAATGGGGGATGGTAGACCCTTGCTAGAGGCGTACTACAGTCGTTTAAGGTAATCGAGTTCTATTCACGGTCTAGAGCATCGAGCCAATGGTTCTATTAGAACAAGGGTTGGTTAAGCCTTAACAGCTCAATACTTCGGGATCCTATAAGGTCACACACATTGGACCTTCATCGGACTAAGTAAAGAACTAATAGATTTATTCTATTACGAAAATATAACATAAATAATAATTGGATTATTATTTGATTGGTTAAAATTGATTAAATCAATTTTCGATAGACCAAGGAATTTTTTTTGACCGGTAACTAGTTAATTAGAGTCATAAATAAATTATAATTGATTAGATCAATTTTGGTTGGACAAAAAAATTTATTTTGACTGATAACTAATTTATTAGAGTCAAAAATAAATATTTATTTGAAAGGATTTAAATGGGATTTTGCATTGGCGAGTTAAAATCGAAAAGTATGAAATATTTTGTATAAAGTTCGGTCGCGTGGAATACACCGAAAGGTGAGCGAACACTGCTGGGCAGTGTTCACGGCGGCCCATATTCATGGGCTGCACAAAGGCAGCCCATGAATGCAAGGTTACCACATGCAGCACGCTGCATGTGGTAGGTGTGTGGCTGTCCCTTCTCCTTTCAAAATGCACCAAGCTCAAAGTATGAATCCTAAGCAAGATAATTAATTTCTCGGGTACTTGAGCAAGTTATTTTTGTGGAGCCTGAATTTATTCGGACACCGCTAGTTTATATTTTTGGGTGAGACTTCTAGAGTGGTCTAGCAACTACTCGAAGCTTCTTAGTTCTTCCTCCTGGGGAGGTTTCGGTTGGTGGGGTTCATGTGGATACTCATAGAGGCTATCCTACTATTGGAGGTTTGTGCAAGAAGGTTCTGCAAAAGCACGCTTCAACTGGTAAGTTCTTTTTCTTTCTCTTTTAATTATTAAGTCTTTTTCTTTAAGTGTTTTTAGACTTAATAATTATGCTTAGGTTATTTTTGCATGCTTAGTTTATTTTATGTTTAGGTTATAACTTAGAGTTATAACATGCTTAGTATAAAATAAATATGCTAGGATATAATTTGGAATTATGGTATGCCTAGTCCTTTAGCATGCTAACCTAGGTAGAGAATTATTTAGTTAAGGCTTTATTTAATTTATATGCAACTAATAGGAGTTCTTGGGGACAGGGAAAAAATTTTGAATTTCCGCCATGCCTCTTATGCATGTTCAATTTGACTGTCAGTTCCCAACAACAATAACGTTCAGCGGAAGAATAACATGATCTTCAATATCTGGAGGTATTTCCCAATAATTTGAATGAGCAACAACATATACTACTACATATCAGCACCTTTTCACTTTCCTGCTACATATTCACAGTAAGACAAAAAATAAAAAAAATGGAGAATCATAGTTTACTTTGTAAAAGTAGCATATATTGCATCACAAATGCAATAATTAAACTACATTAGACATAAACTGATCATATAACAATATATTACTACATATGAAGAATGATTAAAATAAATTCTTATACATAGCATCATCCTACCACGTAACTACCACTTACCTACCAAATACTTAACAGATGATAAAAGTTGATTATCTACACAACATACAAAGAAAGTGAATGAGCAATAACAGATTCAATTAAATACCAGCACCCTACCACTTTCCTACTACATATTCACAATGAATCAAAAGATCAACCTTCTTTTTTTAATTCAATAGAATCTGGTAGGTATCTGGTAAGTAACTGATAAAAATCATATTTTCATATATTTGTAATTTCTGTTTTTAATTCAACAGAATCTGCTACGTATCTGGTAAATAACTGGTAGATAACTAGAAAGAATCGTATTTTCATATGTTTTTAATTTCTGTTTTTAATTCAACAGAATCTGGTAGGTATTTGATAAGTATCTGTTTTTAATTCAACAGTTAAAAAAAGTTTTTGAATGTATCTGATAGGTATCTGGTAAGTACCTGATAAGTATCTAGTAGGATACTAGTAAATTCATGAAATAATGTAGAAAGTTGTTACAAACATAAACTTAGTGGATTGAACAAACTTCCAATGAAATATAAGGTTCATACCAAGTTCCTACCGGATATCTACCAGTTACTTACCAGTTATTGAAAATTTGTAAAAAAAGGTTTTTGAATGAATCTGTAGGAATCTGGTAAGTACGAGGTAAGTATCTGGTAGAATGCTAGTAAATATGTGAAATATGGTAGAAATATGTTACAAACATAAACTTGATGGATTAAATAAATTTTCAATGAAATATAAGATTTCTACCATGTTCGTACCAGATATCTACCACTTACTTACTAGCTTGATGAATATTGCGAATTTAGATTACTATCAAGTAATTACCAGATACGCAAAAAAACAAAAATGCAAAATCAAATACAAATCTGATAAAAACACATCAATATCTTTGATTGTTATAATTCAAAATAAAAATTCAAAAGCTCGAAATCAAACAAATAAGTTGTGAATCAAATCAAAGCTTGAACTCTATATCAAACAATCTCACCACCACTCAGACAATTCATCAAACACCTTATGTGCAAACTTTTTATATCCACTATAGATTCAAATCTGAAATTAAATCAGAGATAACCGAATCAAATTAGAGATTCAACTTTTTATCCAACAAATCTGAAAACAAAATAACTTGATCCAGATAATTGAATCAAATCAGAGATTCAAAACGAAAATCAAATCAAATTCAAAAATAGAGAAAAATCTAATGAAACACTAAAATAATTCAACAAATTACCTTATCTGAATTGTGAGAAATCGCGAAAGAGACGTTGTTGTTAGGAATGAAGGAGATCGTTGTTGTTATATGAGTAATTGAGTCAAGGTCATTGCTGTAAGATGAGTTCTTGAGTCTAGATCGTTGCTGTTAAATGGAAGATCGAGAATTTTGAACGCCAAAGAGAGTGGGGAGTACGGAAGGTAAAACGTTTGCTTTGAAACGTATGTTTGAGTATTTTGAAACTTGTTTGATCAGAGAAAGTTATTGACCAAATATTAGGGTGAAAGAAAACTTTAATTTTGAAACATTTATATAAAAAGCCTTTTATTGATTATGTATAATTTGATAAAGTAATCAACATTAATTAAATGGCATATGGTTATAAAAAAAAAAAAAACGCATAACAAAAAAAATATATAAATTTGAAATACAAGCAAGCAAGATTTTCCTTGAAATATCATCCAAGAAAATGAAAGATTAACAGTTAATGCTAAACATATTGTTAATAATGAAATTAAAACAAATGCACCAAATAAATTACGTAATATATAAAATATTAAAATTAAGGACCAAACGTATTATAAATGTTGTCATAACAAATTTGTAGGGGTTGGATCATTAGTGGATAATTATGAAATAAGTCAATCACGGAATACCAGCTCATTTCTCATTAACTATATTACGTAACTACTCACTAACTATCGTTTTCGCCTTATCTATATTTTATTTTATTTTCTATTATTATTGTGCCTGATGTAGCCTATAAACTTGTAACGGCCTCCCGAGCCCAATTTTATGAATTTGATTTAAATATCTATTTTTTTTATTAAATTTGATTGAATTTAAGTTTGATATAGTCTAAAATTTTATAAATAAAAATTAAATTTTATATAAATATTTAAGTTCAATTAAAATCCAATTTATTAAATAATAATTTTATTTATTATATATATTATTATATATTATATTAAATAATTATTTCTAACTTTTATATTCTATATTAATTAATAATAATTTGTTACCATAGCTTTTGTGTGCCATGTGGTGAGATATACTTCTCTTCTTGTTTCAGTTGCTTTATGAACCAATACTTCTTTTTGATTCCTTGCCTCCAGCTATGGTGACTTATTCCTTCATGAGAATGATGAAGTGCCATATGATCTAGTTTTGATTTTGACCTCTGATCCTCAAAGCATTTGCTATGTGGAGGTAAATTTGATTTTTCCAGTGGTTTAAGTGCCGGAGTCGTGATAAAAAAAAATTATTTATGAGCTATAGGTCAGACTTAAAAATGACCTCGTATGCTCGTAGCAATTTCAAAATTTTGACGTGTGGTCCGACCAAACTTGGTTGACATTTTTAATTAAAAGCTCGACTAACCCATAGGTCCAACAGCCTATCAAGGCTGTTAACCTTATGGTTAATCTCCAACCTAAATGAGAATATATAAATAGATAATTACATAAGCACACATAGAATCCTTCATCGTCCAATACAAATTAGCTTTCCTAATTACTTTGTTTCCTAGTCCATTTTATATACAACCAATTAAATACATAAATTTCTCAAATTTCGTTTCTTACATATAACAGACCGAAATGATAAATGCTTTAGCTGACCCTATGGAATATTATGTACAATACTACTGTAATTAATTAGTCTTCTTCCTACAACAAAATATTATAAATATTATATTTACTTTTTGTTAAATAGAGAGAGATGAATTTACATTTGAATTTGATGAAGAAGAAACTGAACTCTCTGATTTTATCCAATTAAACTGTCTACCATCACAGCCCAATGTATAGTTCGGCTTCAAATGCAAATGCATCTTTCCTTCTGAAAAAAGAACAATGCCTCTCTCTATTGGATCTTTGCTCCTCAATCAATCATCTCTCTCAAATCCATGCTCAAATACAAGTATCTGCTCTCCAACAAGATACCCATCTTATATCTGAGCTTATTCGATTCAGTTCTATGTACCTAAAGAATTTGAGCTATGCCCAATCTATTCTCGATCACTCGGTTACTTCATTACCGCCATTAGGCTGGAATTTCCTTATTCGAGGTTACGCTTCTAGCAGTTCCCCGAGAGAGGCCATTCGGGTTTTTCACAGAATGCGAAGAGAAGGAATTACGCCCAATAACCTCACTTTCCCTTTTCTTGTCAAATCTTGTGCTTCATGTTATTCGGTAAGAGAGGGGAAGCAAATACACGGGAATGTTATTAAGTATGGTTTCGATTCTGACGTTTATGTTAACAACAATTTGGTTAGTTTTTATGGGACGTGCAAAAAGATTTTGGATGCTTGTAAAGTGTTCGATGAAATGCTTGAGAGAACAGTAGTTTCGTGGAATGCTGTGGTTACCAGCTGTGTTGATTGCACGTGGTTGGGATGTGCAATTGGGTATTTTGTCATGATGAGAGATTCTGGGTTTGAGCCGAACGAGACCACAATGGTGCTTATGCTACAGGTGTGTGCCGAAAAGGGGAACTTGAGTTTAGGCAAATGGATTCATTCTCAAGTGATTGTAAAAGGGATGGTGTTAAATTTGCAACTGGGTACTGCCCTTGTTGATATGTATGCAAAAAGCGGAGCTCTTGGTTATGCCAAGCTAGTTTTTGACAAGCTGGAATCTAAAAATGTGTGGACTTGGAGTGCCATGATTTTGGGGTTGGCTCAACACGGGTTTGCCAAAGAGGGACTCGAACTCTTTCTTGATATGATAAACAACTCATCCATTAGCCCAAACTCAGTCACTTTTCTTGGTGTTCTGTGTGCCTGTAGCCATGCTGGTTTAGTAGATACTGGATTTCAGTATTTTCACGAAATGGAGCATAAATATGGAATCAAGCCAATGATCATACACTATGGTGCAATGGTCGATATGTTAGGTCGAGGTGGCTATCTTAAAGAAGCTTATAACTTCATAATGAGCATGCCTGTTCGGCCCGATCCAGTTGTGTGGAGGACATTGCTAAGCGCGTGTACTATCCACGATGCAAAAGGCGAAACGGGTGTGGCAAATAAAGTGATGGGGGAATTACTTGAGTTAGAGCCTAGGAGAGCGGGGAATTTAGTGATGGTTGCGAATAAGTATGCCGAGAGTGGAATGTGGGAAAAGGCGACGAGTGTTAGGAGGGAATTGAAAGCTAGGAGATTAAAGAAAAAGGGTGGTGAGAGTTGGTTCGAACTAGGTGGTTCGGTCCATAGGTTCTTGTCTGGGTATAACCCCTTGGATGGCAAGGAGTGTATCTATAATTTGCTAGATGGACTGAATTTGCATATGCAGATGGTGAACTTATTGTAAAAGTGACTAATGAGTGCTGAAACTGAAATTAAGTAAAAAGACGTGCAAAATATGTAACTAGCTAAGGAGTCCATTTAAAGTTGGATTGGATTATTATTCACGCAATTGTTCTGCAATGTTTGCCCTTTTGGACTATTTCTTTGAACTTTCAACTCGGAGTACTTTAAAGTCGTCACTCATCATAGCTAAGTGCAAAGGCGGGGTTAATTTGTTGCAATTTAAACAACACAACCTTGTGTTTTCAATAGAGTGAGCTAAACTGAATTTAGTGTAAATTTACGATATACTAAAGTGAACTGAATAAGACCTACATATTAACATGTTGCAGTTCCAATTTGAATTTTTTCAAGTTGATATTTTTAGTCAAATTGTCATAAAAAAAATAAATTAGACTTTGTGAATATAACAATCATATTTATGTATGTTAGTAGTTTAGATGGTTGATGATGAGTTGTGTTAGTTGATGACATCTCAGCTCAGGTGCTCGAGTTCAAGTATTATTAATAAAAGGCATTTGGATATCATAATCTATAAAACTGTTACTCTAACTAGATTAGACGGTATTCAAGATGGTATCAAGATGTCGCAGATGATGTTCACCAAGATATAAAAACAAGAGTATTTTAGCCAAATACAAAAATTTTGGGGTCAAATTGCCATACCAAAATTAAATAATACAAAATCTATAATAGGATAGTCTTTTGGAGTTCAATTTAAAATGTGTACACTATATTATCCTTAGTTTTGATACTCTTTGATGAAGGGGCTTGTTTTTTTTTATCCTGGTCTGGTTTTTGATTGAGTTGAAAACTGGAATCACAATGGGCAGAACTTAAATATGGATGTGCTGAAAATCCTCTCTTGTTCTTCTGACTTAATCAATAAGGTGAAAAACAGATGTAACTTTTGGGTGGAGAATTCCAGTGTTTATTGATATTGCCTAGACAATTTAAGAAGAGTTTCGTGTTGAACAATAGGTGATATAAAGTGGTATAAGAGTTCTATGTCAGTTTTTGAATTCATTAATTAGTGGTATATGAGCTTTATACCAGTTTTTATATGCAGTAGATGGTGGTATAAATGTGTTACAAGAGCTTTATACTAGTTTCTGTGCATATCAGATAGTGATATAGTGTTATAGTAAGAGTCTTATACCAGTTATATGTGCATCATACAGTGAGTGGTATAAGAGTTCCACACCAGTTTATGTGTGCATTAGATGGTAGTATAAGTTTTACACCAGTTTATGTGTGCATCAAATTTTGGTATAAGAGTATTATACTAATTTTCAGCGATTTTAACCAAGTTTGTAAGTGGCACGAGAGCTTTATGACATATATAAGAGTTGTATAAAACGCTTATAGCAGTGATATAGTGTAGTGGTATGGGCATTACTTTGACAGTTTGACTATTTCTGTTCTTCTCTTTCCTTTCTGTGCAAGCACAACTCGATTTTGTTCTCTGTAGGATGAATTGATAATGTTATAGTTTAATGGTTGATTGAACTAATACATGTTATGGAAATATGATTAAGGTTTCAGATTCAGCATTTGATACTTGTAGAATGAGACTATGTTTGTGTATCGTATATCAATGTTTTCAACAATACCTTTGCATTGTTACAGTTTTCCAATATATGTTCTTATAAGATTAGTTATATTATGAAAGGCAACTATAATGAGAATCTGTTTCTAAACTATATGTATAAACAAGCTCCTTGACAATATAATAGAACTGCTTTTCTTACATTTTCAAAATCAATCTCATATTTGTGAAGTGGGTAGTACATTATTAATTCATTCATGATATTAATATTTCATGCATTTGTTAGACACCATGTGCAAAATAAGCTTGAAGGAATTTCTTATATTCTTGTCCTGTTGTTTGATGTTATTTGCAGGATTCCCATTTCCTACATGACGCATCGTCTATCAGGTGTAGTTAATATCTAATTGGATTTCCTTGATATGGTTTTGTGCAGATCATAAAGTGACTGAATCGAAGTCAGAGAGGCCGGCATGGGAGAACCCCCTGAAGCTCAAGCACGGAGAAAACGTGATGCTGAAGCCAGAAAAGTTCCCGACTCTTGAAGGTTTGGTGCAGAGATTTTGTTTTTACAAGATTAAGTCTTGTCGGTTGCCAAATTTTTCACAGAAGAGGAAATGTTTGGCTGTTGAATTTTGGCAATCTCGGCTCATTTGTTTTTGCTGAAGCAGTTTTGGTAATTATGCAGTATTTTCCATCATTTGTTGTAATATTAGAAGATCAATATTATTGCATGGGTAAAATAATGTTGATGGGAACTTTTACCATGTATGACACTATTGATACATTGAACTGGAAAGGTTGACAATCTAAACTAGTTTTTAGGCTATGTTATTTTCAACTAATTATTCATTCAGTTCAGTACTGCATATATATAAAATTATACTGAAATCAATACTTATCAGTTCAATATTCTCTGAATAAGTTGAAAAGAATAGAGCCTTAATTCTTGAAGTTGTTGGATTCTCTGATTATTGAGTCTAGCATGACTAGCTTGTCTTGCTAAGAAAGAAATACCAAGGCATTTATAATTAAGAACATGTTAGTATTATGAAGTCCTAATAATTTCTTTTTCTTAAACTGGCTTTCGGTGTCTAAACATAATTAGTGTTGTGAAGAAAAGGGATTACTGACAAGATTACCATAATTATGAATATTTAGTTATTGAATTGGATTACTTTGTTTGACTTGAAGCAGGATGCAAATACCACCACAAGTGGCGGCCAACATTTGGATATTGAGCATAATGTTGGGCGTCACTAACAAACATCATTGTAGCTTTTTCAGAACGGGTTCTGTGGTAAAAAAAAAATTAGAAAAATCACCATTTGTTGGCTGATTGACTTTAGTTCAGCATCGAATTTTCGACGCATTTTCCAAGTCCTTTGGCTTTTCCTGCTTAATGAGTAATCCTCCTAAATCTACGGCAAAATCACCATTTTCTGTTTGCATTTTCAGTTTCTTCACTGTATTTTTCTCTAATCCATGGGGAAAAAATCATGATTCCTGTCCGTTTCTGTTTCCTTCTTCCTTCCGGTCCTTACCTTCTTATCCGTCGGAATCCACACTGCCCTCGTCGTCATCTTCATCATCACCACCACCATCACCATCATCATCGTCTTGCTCTTCTCGGTCCGATTCCAGCTTCAATTCTCCTTATAAGTCCGCGTCAATTCTTCCTCGATCTCCACTTTCCAATCGTTCTTCTGCTTCAAGCCATTCCCCGCCGGCTGCTTTTGGCCCTTGCGCTGCCTGCAAATTCCACGACCGCCGATGCTCTGAGAGATGCTACTTAGCATCATTTCTTCCTCCGAATGATGTCCACAATTTTTCCGTCGTTGATAGCGTATTCGGATCTGGCAATGTCGTCAACTTCCTGCAGGTTGGACAATTTAGGTTTTCTTCTTGCTAATTGAGTTATATCTGTAATCGTTTCTGATATGAATGTCATTCTCCTTGAATTTTAAATTCCCGTTTCTGAAAACGAGTCTCCACATTGCTAGGAAAGAGCTTATATGAATATGGAGTTCATCATAATCCCTTGTTTATTTTTGTCGTTTCATAATCACTGGTTCGCGTTGTGTCTATTTAACTAGTGGTCAATCTGTTAGAGAGATGGAACCAACTGCCATCGATTTTAACCGTGACTTACAACAAATTAAAGCAAGTGAAGCATTTTTCAGTTTGTGAATGATCATTTTGCTTCACTTAAAACCTAAAAGTCAAAGACTATGTGTTTCCACCTGCAGCGAAATGGCACCTCATCCTATATTCCGCTACTAGTGCTGTTGAGAGACACATGCAGGGAAGATGGGGGACTCCATTTGGATTCCAAGAATAGTAATATCTCTGAAACTGACGTTCATAAGCAACTTGTTACGGTGGTGAATTCTGATCATGTTAGAGAGCTGATTCAAGGCAGGGAACTAGTGAAACAGTTAAAGGTACATTTGAGCTCAGAATCATCGGACATAATTAGAGAAGGCTTAGTACAGAAGATTTTATCTTCGTTTGAGAAGTCCCTGTCGATTCTTAACTTGAGTGGGTGTATTAGTAAGCTGCAAAATGATGTTCTTCTATTGTTATTGCTTGCAATGATAGTGCGAAGTCTCAAATTTACATGGACGGTACTCCTGCAAATGTGAATTCTGATGTAGTTCACAGTGATGGCGAGAAGAAAAGGTGCAGGGAGTGGGTTTATTTCTGTGTTTGTTTGTGCATATATATAGCAAAATTACGGCTAACTTGAAGCCTAAAGTTTTGCAGAGAGACGTCGCCAAGATTGACAACTAAGGTTAGAGTTAGCTCTGACAAGGGAGTGGGAGAACCTTTAGATGATGAGATTAACTGGACAAAATATGCACAGGAAGATCTTGTTGGTACCAAATGGCCCAGGTTACAAGTCTGTCATTTGTGCAAATGTTTTGATGAGTGACTAAACTGATTTTTTGAATTAAATTTTGTATATAAGTTTGCATAGTGGAGCATTCTAATGTTTTGCAGAGAGACATCGCCAGCTTGGATTTTGAGATTTAGATCTGAGAATGAACTAGAAGAGCCTTTTGATGACTGCTATAGCTGGAGAAAAGATGAGCAGAACTATGTTGTTGGTGCCAAATATCCCAGGTTGCCAAGTTGTTACCTGTTTAACTCTTCTTATAGAAGTCCTTTTTTTAAGTTATGCATCTTTGCTACAAATGTGTCTCAATAAATGGATGTGGAAAGATAATGCATAGTCCTTCATCCTTACGCACACTCCCTACACATGCTCGATCAGTATTGTTCTTAAGAACTTGGTATGACAAATGAATAGTAAATTTCATCACCTACTGCATATGAGTTGTGGCAACACAAGTCGAGTTTGTGGGAGGAGCTCCTTGTTCGATCTCTACTTAGTACATACATCTTCAGTTAAATAAGGAGTGTTAACTATAACTAAACTTGGAAGTCTTATATCTCATATCTATTTTCTATTGAAAAATTAAAGGAATTTCTCATTAACTGATATTGCACTAGGTTTATATACAGTAAAAGCTAGCAAAGATGTTATATGATTGTTTTCTTCCATGCCTTATCGTCTAGGATATGGCTGGAAATTTATTCAAACCCCATAAAGAAACCAGACAAAATCAAAATTTCATGATCAAATGTGAATTAAAGGCTTTAAAGATAATGAATCAATGTCAACTAACTGGAGGAAAGCATAAGGCAAGAGACAAATAATTGAAGCAATTCTAGCTCTCAGATGAGCTGCGGCAGGAATAGGAGTATCATTTAATTTCATAACTGAGCATATGGCTAGTAGTTTTTTTTCCTGCCATTTGAATAGGCCTGATCTTTAGGCCCTTACTCACCCTCCATGGACGAATTTTGTAAAGGAACATGTTTTTGGGACATTGTAGTGCCAAAATATCACATGCCACCACCCCTTTTCTTTTGATCTTTCAAATTTAAATTGTCTTGAATTGTTTGCAGGTTTGAAGAGGAAATGGAGTTCCTTGAAGCCGTTGCACCAGAAACCAACATCATTGGGAATGGGAAGGAGATGACATTGAAATTTAGCCCACCGGTGTTTGTTGATGATGATTACTCCTTGCAAAATAATTCAATTATGGATGAACTTTTAAACTTTTCTAGTGAAGCTGCCGGGCTTGTTCAAGACGAAGAAAGGCATGACAAATCCTCAATTCCTTCTGTTTCTCCTAAATTGGGACAAACCCATTTTCATGACAAAATCAGTGACCATAGATCTGTTTTTTCTGCTGCTGAACTTGGTGCTCCGGTGCTTTTTTACTCTCTATACGAATCTTTCTTTTTTGTTGTTTTTGTTAATAAATTCAAAGTTGCCATTTTTATAGGTGGAAGATTTGGCTAATCTTGAATGGCTTTCACATTTTGTGGAGGATTCCTACTCGAAATGCTTTCCTCCTTTCCCAGCCGGAGTTTCGCTGTTAAAGCCTATGGAAGAGAACAGTTGTCCAACTTGTCCCGAGTCTGACTGTCTGATGGAGTCTTGTTTTAAGCCTCGAGTCCCTGCCAAGGCCAGAAGTAAGCGACCAAGACGTGGTTGGTCCTTCAGGTTGCCGGTGTTAACAGCAGAACCATCTTCATTTCCTAGTTCTTCCACATATTCTGCCCAGTTGAAGCGAAGAAAAGTATTAGGATCTGTTGGCACATGTTGCCTTTTCTTTCCTCCAGTAAAGTTGTTGTGGGAGTAACAAGACTTTGCATCCGTCGCGTACAATGATGTTGTCTTTCCTCTAGTAGTGTTATTTAAGCAAACCCTTGTTTGGTTCATAGTTGTTTCATGGTATAGTACGGTTCTCAATTATAATTAGTTGTTTTGTTCTTTCCATTGTATGGTTTTTTTTATGGTTTTTTCATGGTTCTCACAATCATGAAAATCTTATCTTTTCTTACCATGAATTTGATGGTTATCCTTCAAATGAAACTAATTTTTAAACAAAAATCATATTGTACTATACAATTTATCCAAACAAGAATTTTTAGACAACAGTATCATAATATACTATATTGTACCGTACTTTAATAAACCACAATGAATCATCAATCAAACAGAGACATAGGGTAAAGAACAAATAGCAGTAGAAAATAAAATATGGTGTCGTGCTGTGTCTAGAAATAAGGCAAAGTTAAATGGTGGTTTGATGCAGTTATACCTTAGCAAGAAGATGACAAGTAGAAATAAAAATGGAAATCAGCTCTTACACAAATACTTGCAAACCTCTTTAAGAAGACAGAGTAATGACTTGTGAGCTCATTTGTTCTTTTGGCGAGTTACAAAATGCTGTTCATTTTCTAATATTTTCATTTTTCACTCTAATTAAAATACATTACACCCTTACATCAGAAAGTCCATTAAAAAGGAAAATCAATAAATACAGAAAAATTGATTGTCACAAATTTCCAAAATTTAAAAGGTGGATGAAAACTTGTCCATGTGTTGGCAGTAGGCGTTACCCTATACTGTAAGCGGATTCTAGCAAACCATTACAGCCATTGTGAGCACGAGATTTTGCAATCCCTCTCGCGAGACGATGATTACGTACGTTCGTATTTTAATCTTCATTAAAAATTCGTTGGAATTTTTTTTTGTTTGAATTTAGTTTAGCGTGTCCGACTACGCGTCCGGTAGAAGCTCGAATTGAAGATATTAACCTAAAATACCTCAAAATATCCTAAATACACATTAAAATATCTTTAAAATTCAAAAATCCGCTTTTTGACCTGCCTTTGACCCCTTTTAGCAGCTTTTGAGCTTGTGAGCCCGCTGGCAGTCATCCTGCAGAGAAGTTGATGTCGCCGGCAGCATCGCGATACCGCCAACAGTAGCACTCACACAGCCGGTGGTATGGCTCGAAACGGGCTCTGCGCAGGCAGCTTCTTCTTCTTCCTTTGAACAGCTCTTACTGGCCAAAAGACCTCGGTTTTGCCCCTTTTTTGCCTATAAAACATGCATTAGGGTTAGGAGAATGAGGACTTCCAGCTGAAAATTTGAATTAGAGAAATTTTAGTGAGAGAAAATCAATCTTAGTGAGATAAAGAGTAGAAAATGTAAGAAAAGAGAGTCTCATCCAATTTTCTTGGTTTTTCTTATTTGATTCTCTTATTTTAAAGCATAAAATCAGTAGAATTTAGGTTAAAATTAACTTAATAGGAATTTAGAGATATAAATCCTCAAATTCATTACCCAAATCGTTGTTTGAGCTTCTCGGAGGTGTCTTTGGATCACAAAGAGGTGGATTCACGACTCCGAGGTAAATTCCTGAGTCTCTTGAGCTCTTTGGCATATTTCTTGTTTGTTTTCTGTTATTTGGCTTGAGTTTGGTGTGTTTTCGGGTTTTCTGTTGTTTTTGACCGTTAGCCTGCTGTTGTTGCAGGCAGAGGAAACCGCCGGTGATACGTGAAACCGCCGGCGGTATCATTCATGTCGCCAGTGACATCAATGATACCATCAGCGGTATCACTTATCACCAATGGCTTCGCTCTGATTGCAAGACCCTTTCTTTATGGTATCCAGAAGGTCAATTTACAAGCTCATGTAAGTCAAACTGCTGGCGACATCAGTGATACCGCCAATGATATCACTCATACCGCCGGTGACATGGCCCTCTGGACAGCGGGCTTATTTCCATTTCCTTTCGACCTAGATTTAAATTCTATATTTAGGATGAACAGTACAACGACGGGTAACTCAGTTTGCCCCCGAAAATAGCCCTCACCCCATAACATACGGCATTTTCACTAATAATATGGCTAAATAACAAATCGAGTCTAAATAAAATGAGCTTTTACAAGGCATGTTAAGAGTCATTGATTTTCTCCACCGAATAATTAATTATCACGCTAACCAAAATAGCTCGAGTCTTGTTTGGTTAATGAACTATGCACGTTAATGTGTGATATATCTCTTCTACTTGTCGCATCTGTGCTAACCTCTATGGATGCAGGTAGATCTAGGTTAGATGTATGTTAGGTTTTCTTTCGGGTATTTTATTTTCTCATTTAGACAAATGTATATGATTTGAAAGCCATGTAATTATTCTTTTACTTTCCGTTTATTCTTTTGTTGGATGACTGTAATAATTTATTTACCGCTTTTGAATGCTTGATTAAATAGCGCGCAAACACAATATAGAAATTGAAAAAGCTAACTAGGGTGGAGTAAAACTGAATAAGAAAGATTGATACTTCTATCAAGGTAAATGATTTCATTTGGCCAATGTAGAATAGATAGCATCATCCGAGCTTAAAATTTCTACTTAAGGTATGGTCTACCACCCGGTGGAAAAATCGTACCTAAATTTCCCGGTTGAGCTGAATCGGGTGGCGACTCTGTCTTAAATACAAGTTTTTGATCTCGTATGTTTTGAGCATTAAAATATGCAAAACCCCATTTTCTATCATTGCATCACGCTTATATTTCTTCGAGGTTGGTCCTACGGCCCGCTTTGCAGCCGTCCAAAATGTTATCCTCGCATAGTGGCGACTCTGCTGGGGACCAATCTCTTAAACTTGAAACTTGAACTTTTCAATAAGTTTAAAAGATTTAAATGATATATTGAAATCATTGGCCGAATTAAAAATTCATTCTTTCTTATAACGTTTTATCCCTATGCGTGTAGATTAGAATACTAGGTTAGGTGCCCATTATTCAGCCGTGAAGCTCACATGTATCACTCATGCCCGTCAGGAATTGGGGATACTTTGTGAGTGGATCACTAGTTTCAACCAACACGTAAACTCCCGCGGTAGTACTCATTTGAGGAGTGGTTGAGTAACGTGGAATCAAGGTAAACGAGAGCCTCCTACATCAATACCAGTTTGAGACCATGACCACATTAGATAAGCGATAGCAACTTCCCCTTAGGACTACCAAAACATGTAAATAAATAAAGGGACACACTTCTTTGCCGTTTGTTGGCGTTGAAGTTAACCTCCATCCATTTTTTAAAGGCGTTTCATGGGAGTCACAAGGTTGGAAGAGGGAAGTTTTTATGTGCTATGTGCCACGTGCTCATCCATCACACCATCCATGCATTGGCCTCGAGCGCCAACCATCATTTATCAACTTACCCTTATCGATTTCCACTCATGGAGGAGGTTTAGCAACATTTGTGGGACGTCTTTGTGTCTCTGTCGAGTCACTACAAATCATCTTATGTGACGAGAGATGCGAACGTCCCCCGTATGTTGGAGGGATAAGCCTTCGCATCATTGCACTAACCTAAGTTATGTGCAGCCATTCACTGAGCATGTCACACATTATTTTCTAGAAAAGGATACATCTAGACCATACATATCATCTGCAATCCACTCATGGACTAATTCACATGGACTAAGCAGACAGAATTATTGCCGAACCCCCGTTTGGAGGAGACTTGAGAATCATTTGATCCGTCGTTCTCTCACCTCAGTAGTCACCATGGAGGTCAAATGAGTCCCTTATATCGATTCCAGTGAGGAGTCAGATTCAGTGCAAGTTTAGTTGGGTCAGAATTCCTCTCATCCAACCATGTCTTTTTCAAATAATGAAGAGAACATCCCTTCACCCAAAGAGCAGAAAGGCCCTACTCCCACCTCGAGTGGAGGACCTCACCTTTCCTTTAGCTCAGAAATTGCCAATGCTATGGCCCAATTCATGAACTCCGATGCGTTTCTCAATAATGTTCATGATCAGCTTCAGGCCTCCGTTCAAACTATAGTTCAGGCAGCAGTTAGGCAAGCTCCTAAGGATAAGAACTCAGATTGGGTTTCAGAATCCAACATGCAAGCTCAGACTCAGAATGACTCCGCTCAAAACCCGTCATGCCCCACTGGGGTAAGGCCTATTCAGCCTATCTTTTAGATAGCTCGGCCAACTACTACTCAGCTCCTACCAAACCCATTTTAATTTGGTCAGGCCTTTCCTTTTCTGCAAACTTGGGCGCCTCCACCAATTTTCCCTCTCATGGCTTCAAACCTGAGACCATTGACTTAAATCTCAGTTCCACATGCTTTCACCTTTCAACACCCAACTTCCTCTAGCCGGTTGGCCTAACCCTCATCGTCTCTCGAGCTCTCCCAGTTTGTTGTAACAGCTAGGGGAGCCACCTATCCCCAGAATCCTTTTATCGGCAGCCTATTTCCCGCCTCACTTGGATATTCCTCCACTATCTCCCCGATTTCTAAAACATGACCAGGTCACGCAATCTCCAGGCGTAACACCTGAGGTGAAGGCCTTGGTGCGTTAAATAATGGGCTCTCAAACCAATGACTAGGTCACATAATCTCCGGGCGTGACACCCAAAGCCCATGCATCTGTGCGCTAGCTGATCAACGACCAAGTCACGTAACCTTCAGGTTTGAAACCTGAGATTGATGCCTACTATCGCCATCTATTATCTACCAATCGAGCCGAGATAAGGGACCCGAGTGGGATGAGAATTGGGTCCCCAATAACTTCACCATGCCCAACATGGCATATTTAGGTGCCCCTTCCTCTCATATCATTATGTACGATTGAGTGATGGGAGTAAAGAAGTTGAGTAATAAAATCCTCGCTGAAATGTTTCCATGCTCCCTTTGAGGCCCCGCTCTTGAATGGTATCATACCTTACCCTACCACATCATCACCAATTGGAAGCTTCTCTCTGAAGCCCTGATTGAACATTATGGTTTCAATACTATGATGGAAATGATGCTCTAACATCTTGAGGGTGTCCATCAGTTGCCCAGTAAAACCTTCTAGCAGTACTTTAATCGGTGGATGTCAATGCATGTTTTGATGAAATCCAAGCTCAGCCTTGAGGAGATGATTGTCAAACTCCTAGAAGGGGCCATTCCCCTATTTTACAAATAGATAGAAATTGACTCGTTCCTCTTGTATAAGGTTGTTAATGAGAAGGCCGAGAAGATTGAGCGTGAGGCTGAGCGCAAACGGGCCGAGAAAGCAGGTAAACCTTGGTTTAGAAAAAACAATGATGCTCCGGCTATAGCCCCAGCGCCTACCAAACCTAAAGCTCCCGCTGTACTTCAGGCAGTTATTGAAACCCCTCCGGTGGTTGCTGTAATTTAACCTAGTCGCGCTCCTTTTATTTTGGCAAACCTCTACAAATTTCCGCTGAGAGTCATTGTCACCCCATTAAGGGAGGCCAGCTATCTCTAGTCACTCAAGGAATATAAGCCACCTAAACCCAAAGATAAGGACAATTTATGCTCGTATCATATTCCGTTAAGCCATCGCACTAACAATTGCAAAACCTTACTCTCGGCCATTCCACGTTTGATAAGTGAAGGGGAAATCACTAAGCTAGATAAGGCACCTAGCACTATGAACAATCATCTATAGAATTTTGGTAACAAAGTGGGCATGATTGATTCGGGCATACCCAAAGATGTGATTCTTGAGCTATTTGCCTAGGGGCAGAGGGGGAGCAGTTCGGTTTTAGCAATTGGTTCTGGTATACTGTCCAACTCAGTGTTTGATATAATTAGCCAGGCTAATCCAGGGATTAACTCAGTTTAGGGTATTGATGTGGACTCAGTACTTCTCGAGAAGCCAGATCACTGGTCCTAACCTATCGTGGTCAAAAGGGCAAGGACTGTAAAAAATCCGCTCTTTAATGTCAACACTTATGTCCTGAAAGGTGAGCTTTCAGATGAAGAAGACTGCATGATTGAGGGAAAAAAGTAGCAAGTAATGAGCTGTTCAAAGTTGACACAACCAAGCCATGCTAGGTTGAGCCTGATGGTCTGTTCAAGGTCAACATTAATGAGCCATTTAGTGTGAATAGGTACGAGCTGCAAGACCCAACTTATAAATTCGGGTCCCCTATCCTTTTAAAACTCATACCACCCACAGCTTCCTAGTCAACAGTGTTCTTAATATCACTAGGAGCGGCCAAGTCTATTAACCCGAATATCACTACCTTCGCCTTAACCAAGATCCCATTCCTAAAAAGATAGGTACCACTGCAAGGCCTCCATCTGCTCCTCCACCTATTTCGATATGCTTGGAGGTTGACCCTCTTATCACCCAACTCAAAAACACCCAAGCTCGCTATAGCATTTGGAAGCTGGTTATTGATTCCAATGGGCACTGCAGGGGCCATATTAAGCGACTTCTCAATCTAGAGGCCACCCCGACCACTTCCGTTGTCGAGATGTGTGCCAAAGTAGGTGAGCGCATCCCCCCGAGGAAATAATTTGGAATCACTTTCTCTCACATAAACCTCCCACCTGGGGGCAGAGACCACAATAGGGCTCTATTCATCCGAGTCCATCTGCTCGATAGGACCATCCCCTGCATCATGGTTGATGATGGCTCCACCCTAACCTATGTCCCTCAAAGATCCTTCCTCATCTAGGTCTGTTAGAGGAAATGTTAGAGAAGTCCAACACTGTCATTTGTGCTTATAACGATTCAAAGTACAGTGTGGTTTGGGGTCTTTCAGGCAGAAGTCACTGCTAGTGGAGTCTTAAGTAAAGTTCAATTCACCGTGATTGGCATTCCTGTCACCTACTCTTTGCTCCTGGGATGACCATGGCTCCTTACTTTAGGAGTTGTTCCTTCCACCCTCCATCAGAAGGTCAATTTATTTACGAGAACAAGCTCATGACCATTGAGGCCGATGCAGCATTGGTGGTGGCTGTCATGAAGGCCGAGGCCAAACTAGATGAAGGTTTTAGGGTTGCTGTGATTTACAAGGTGAGGCCGACGCCCATTTGGCTTGACTATCTCAATCCTGTTGTGACCAAGCTAATGAAGAGGTTTGGTTTCAAATCTAGAAATTAGCAAGTATGAATAGGGGATCATCTAGGCTTTAGAACCGAAGGTGCTGGTCCATCTCAATGTATTAAGGTACAACCCTAGGAAAGCCTATTACCGAGTCTACCTTGGGTACTGTCGTATGGTCATCGTCTGTAAAATTTAGGGTAAGAGGCCTTATAAAGGAGAGACTAAGCCATTCGAATACAATGGGAAGATGTGTCCCGATTTTGAAATGTTCAAGAAAATTTCTATGACTTTGAAGTCCGTTGCATGGTCATTTTTGCAACCCCTGCTAAACCCGAGGTGGAGCTCCTTGTAAAATCCCCTTCTAAGCCTGCTATGCCATTGAATGCCGCCAGTAATAAGGTCAAGGGAAAGGGAAAGATTTACCATGAATATGAAGATGGCGCAAAGCCCATGGACCAGGATGTTGAGGATGTCATGGCAACCATGTCTAAAGCTATGACATTTCTGATGAAAAAGGGGTGGAACGGTGAAGCAATAAAGGGAGAAGACCCCATGACCAAGATCATGAAGAAGTTTGCCAAGGCCTTAACCAAGAAAGTTGATATGCTGAAAGAGTCTCCACTCACTACTGAACAGAAGGAAGCTTTGGACCATGACCTGGATGCCATTCTGATGAAGACTGCCGAGGATGCTCCCCATACTGTCAACTTCACCACTAAAGTCCCTCCATATATGAGGGATGAAATTATGGATGATGTAATCTTTAATATTTCTGATGTATTCAATGCAAACAATGTTGCCTATAAGGCTTTCAATTCAATGAACGACTCTCATTTTGCTTACTTGTTTGATGTTTTGCCTGATGGATCTATGCATTCATATAACCATACGCATAATGTTTTTAGCATTCACGACACTTCTTTATATGAAATAAATTTAAGTACTGAGGAAAACCTAAAAATGGTAACCGCTTCCAACGACTTAACTCCCGAAGAAAAAAGTTAGATAATAAAAGTGCTTAAAAGACATGTTAAAGCCTATGTCTGGTCATACGAAGACATGCCTAAGGTAGACCTCCACATTGCCGAACATAGAATTCCAACCGACCCTAAATTTAGACCTGTCAAGCAGAAGATCCATCGGTTAAGACTAGAATGGGCAGAGTAAGTCAAGGTAGGAGTGTCGAAGCTAATCGAGGCTCGGTTTGTTGAAGTGGTTAAATATTTGGCCTGGCTTTCCAACATCATCCCAGTTTCGAAAAAGGATGGTAGGGTTTGTGTCTCTGTTGATTTTTGGGATATAAACAAGGCCTCTCCTAAGGATGACTTTCCACTCCCACACATCGATGTCCTAATTGACAGTGCCACTAGGGTAGCAATGTATTCATTTATGGATGAGTTCCCTGAGTATAATCAGATCTTGTTGGACATCATCGATAAGGTTGAGACAACGTTCATCACCGAATGAGGGGTTTACTGCTATGAGGTTATGTCGTTTGGGTTGAAGAATGCCGGGGACACTTACCAATAAGTCGTGACCGCCCTCTTACATGATATGATCCATAAGTAAGTGTAGGTGTATGTAGATGATATGATTATTAAATCCACTACTCGAGAAGAGCATCATGCCATTCTTGATAGGTTCATGACTCGTATTGAGAAGTATAATCTCTACCTGAATTCGAAGAAGTGTGTATTTGGGGTTACCTCAAGAAAGTTACTGGGGCATGTAATCAGCAAAAAGGGATTCAAGATGGACCCCAATAAAGCTAAAGCCATCAGAGAGATGCTCCTGCCCAAGACCGTAAAGGAGGTCTGATAATTCCTGAGGTCTCTATGGTATGTCAGCCGGTTCATTTCCTATCTCACTAACATATGTGAACCCATCTTCAAACAGCTAAAGAAGCAACAACGATTGTATGGAATGATTAGTGTCAGGTAGCATTCGATAGAATCAAGGTTTATTTGGCTAGCCCACCCGTTCTAAAACCCCTCATCCCCGAGAAACCCCTGATCCTATATTTGGCCATCCAAGAGTCTTCCATAGAGGCAATGCTTGTTCAGGAACACGATGATAAGCAAGAATACGCGATTTACTACTTGATCAAGAAGTTACTGGATTACGAAACTCGGTACTTGATTGTCGAAAAGACTTGCACCACTATGGTTTGGCTCACTAAGAAATTGCGTCACTACTTCCAATCTTTCCGTGTCATGGCCGTGGCCAAGGTTGACCCCATGATGTATCTTTGTCAATCACCTAGGTTAGTGGGTAAACTATTTCGTTGGCTTTTGCTACTTTTGAGTTTAATATCGAATATATGATGAGGAAGGTCATTAAGGGGCGGGCAGTTGCAGAATTTTTGGCCAACCAAGCTCTCAACCCCGATTACGTCGAAGACTTGGCATTTCCTGATGAACAATTATCAATTATCATGGCCCCCGAGCATATGTGGATTATATACTTTAATGGCACTGTGAACAGAAGGGGAGCAAGCCTTGGGGTTATCCTATTGGAAACCAATGATCCGAATAATAGAATCTAAAAACAATCCGGATCAAGTTTGAAAGAAATAAAAAGAGTGTAAGTAGTTCTCCTAAATCCAAATGGAAATATCTGGACAAAGTACAGAAAACAAATCATTCATTGGGCAAATCTAAATCATAAGCAATGGAGGAAATCATCCAAACAAAGTTTGGAAAGGAAACAAACTTCTGTCCCCCAAGACTCGCATCCGGAAGAACTGATTGAAGTTATCTTCGGAAGAAAGATCCGGAGCATATAGGTCCAAAGGACATCTGGAAGACCTATATATAAAAAACTAAGGAAAGTCTGAAACATACCTTTCTTTTTGCCTCCTCGGTCTACAAAAGTCAAAAATCCCTTTCCCAAGATCAATACAAAAAGACAGCTTGCACGGTTTAGAGAAAAGTCAAAAGGGTCTGACACCGGACAGAGAAAAACTAACTACTTTTTCCCCTAGACCAATAAAGGCGCGGCTGGAGCTCACATTAATACAGCAATTGGTATAAAAGTTGGTGTATTATAAAATGACAAGTAAAACGATCACCGACAACTTTCTAGCATCAATCCCAAGAATTCAAACGGATCAAAATATAGTCTAATGGATTGATCAATGGATCCAGAAGCTCCACATCATAACCTGATCAAGGGTGAGGATTAAATAAGCTTACCAAACACAAACGACTACATTTATGATCAAAGCCTATAAAAGGAGCTCTTCACCAAATGAGAAGGTTAACTGATTAACTTACAAAAGCAAGTAACAAAGTAACACTCATTTAATCAGTTGAGATAATCCCTCCAAGAACTCTTAATTCGAAATCTATTTGTTAGAATTCCCAAGTGAAACTATAAAATTGAGGTACTCCAAAAACTAACCCTTTGTTATAAACCAAAAGAGTAAGAATTTCCAACTTGGGTGAGTTGGGAGATTAGGATATAGCTTGAAGTAGGTGCTTTGAGTAAGATCTCCCTGTAGGACTCAGCTTAGATTTAGCGTAGAAGGCTAAGTGGTATATCCTACTGAAGATAAGAGGACTCAGCTAGGAGTTGGTGCTTCTAGTGGTATATCCTACTTCCGGAAGAGGTCACCATCCAGAGACAAATCTGTAAAGGCTTGATTCCTGTCAGTTGTAAAGGAATCCATTAGTGGATAAGCTTAGAAGAAGGAAACTCCAGGGACTGGAGGTAGGAGGGGCCGAACCAGTATAAAATACTTGTGCTTGATTTTCTTTTGCTTTTAGTTTATTGCACTTCTTTGCATTATCCGGATCCATCCTCTAGATGATATTCATCATCCAGACCCATCTGTTGGATCATAATCAAATACGCTACACTAAGACTTTTTCTAAGTCTATAAATTCCGCGAAAAAGGGCCATTCACCCCCGTCTGCCCTTATAAATACTCTCACAGGGACCAACAAGTGGTATTAGAGCAAGTGCTCAAACTAGAGATCTAACAATCTTAAGCTGAAGGTCCACATATTTTGATTCATAAATCAAAATGAGTTTCCACAACTTGCAACTCCTTCCCGAGGGTATGTCTGTTACCCATCCTCCACTCTTCACCGGTGAACACTACACATTCTAGAAAAACTGGATGAAGAACTTTATCTAGTCACAAAGTGTGTAAGCATGGTTAGTTATAAAAATGGCCCGTATGAACCTAATTGTGAAGTAGTGGGTATGACTACCCGAAAGCCATCATGCATGTGAGATAATAATGACTTAAAAAATTGTGTAAAAATGTAAATGCTATTAACATGCTTCATTGTGCTCTTAGTGCAGTGGAATTCAATAGGATATCCGAATGTGAGACTGCAAAAGAGATATGGGAGAAGTTAGAAGTAACCTATGAAGGAACTACCAAAGTAAGAGAGACCAAGCTTGATCTACTCCAACAAAAGTTTGAATCTTTTAAAATGGAGCCTAAAGAATCAATCAACAGCATGAACACTAGATACACAAATCTAGTGAATGAAATGAAGAGGCTAGGGAAGGATATTCTAGAAGTAGAAATGGTCAAGAAAGTTCCCCGGAGTCTTACTAAGGAATGGGACAATAAAAAGACTGCCATTGAGGAAGCTCATGACTTAAATTTTTACAGTTATGATGAACTCATTAGTAATCTTCTAACTCAAGAACTATCCTTAGAGAGATACAGCCAACAAGAAAAGAAACCTGAGGAGCGAAAGAAGGCCATTGCTCTTAAGGCAGAATCCGCGGGATCGGGCTCATCTAGAGAGGAAGAGCAAATAGATGAGTGTGAGCATGGGATTTTGCAGTCCCTCTCGCGAGACGATGATGACGTGTACCCGATTTTAATGCCTCAAAATAAAAGTTCTCTTTAGAATTTTTATTACCAGAATAATATTCCTCACTAATTTTATACTTGGAAGAATCCAGTTCGGCGTGGCCGATAACGCGTCCGGTAGGAGCTTGAACCAATGATTTGCACCCAAATAATAAATACCCATTAAAATATTATTAAAAGTCAAAAAAATGCCTTTCCACCCACTATTAAACCACTTTTCACAACTTTTCAGGCTTTTGGGCTCGTTAGCTGTCGGTATGCTGGAGGCTGATGCCACCAGCAGCATCAGCCATGCCGCTGGCGGCATCACCATACTGCCTGTGACATCATCCATACCGCCGGTGGCATGGCCTGAAACGGGTCCCTCCACAGACAGCCTTTCTGCCACTTACGGTGGAATTGGTCAAAAAGGCCTAAAAAAACACCCCATTTCACCTATAAAAGCACATTTTGAGCTGCATTTTAGAGGGGGAGGGGGAATGGAATGTTAGGATTTTAATATGGGAATAGATTTTAGTGAGATAAGAGTTAGATAAAACAGAAAAAAGGATTCCAATCCATTTTCCCTCGTTTTTCTTCTTTGAATTCTCTGATCGTGAGTTTGAAATCAGCAAGTCTTTAAGTTAAAATCAACTCAATTAGATTTAGAAACCAGAAGCACTTAAATTTATTGCTAAATCATCGTAACAAGCTCCCCGAAGGTGTTTCTTTCGGCTCACGAAGAGGTGGATTCATGGCCTCGAGGTAAAAATGCTGAGTCTCATAGCTCTTTGGCATTAATATTACTGATTTGTATTAATTTTCGTCGACTTATATTCATTTTTGGGTTTTTGGTCATTTTTTTTACTGCCACCACTGCTGCCTACAAGCTGATATCGTCGGTGATATAATTGATATCACCGGCGGCGTCAGCCATGTCGCCGACGACATCAGTTGTATCGTCTGCGATATGACTTTCTGAACAACAGTTTTATTTTCATTTATTTCCGAATTAGCTCAATTTCCGAAACTAGGATATATAATGTAATGATGAAAGTTCAAAATCTATTGCAAACAGACCCCACCCCGTAATGTGTGGGTATTTTCACTCATAATCCGGTTAAAGTAACGATTGAGCCTAAAATTTGATTAAAAATGAAATTTCCTCGAAAACACTGTTTGAATCTAATTTTTAGCCATCTGACCGGGCTTTATGATACTGTAAATAAAATATGCTATACCCGAGCTAACAATCTTCTGCAGGCAGACGTATATCAGACATTCAGGTATTTTATTTATTGCATAAAAAAATGTGTAGGACTTGGAAGCCTTGTAATAACTTTGTTTTTCGCACTTACTTTTTTTATGGCTGTAAATATTTTATTCATTGCTTCAATTGCTTGATAAACGCGAAAACAACAAAATAATTGAAAATACAAATAAATAGGATGGATTAAACCGATTAAGAAAGAATGAAGTATCTTAACTTGGCCTAATGAAAAATAGATAACAACATTCAAACTCGGAATCTCTACTTAAGGTATGGTCTAACCACCCGGTGGGAAAATCATACCAAAAATTTCCCGGTTGAGCTGAACCGGGTGGCGACTCTGTTTTAAGTATGAGATTTTGATGTTATATCCTTTGAGCATTAAAACATGCAAAAATCATTTTCAATCACATTATACGCATCTCTCCCTGTTATTTCCAAGAGGCCGGCACAACTGGCCCGGCCCTGCTGCCGCCGCGTGAAACGTCGTCCGCTCATAGTGGCGACTCTGCTGGGGATCTTTTCTATAAACTTGAACTTTCTTTGATAAAGTTTAAAAGATTTTGATGATGTATTAAAATCATTGGCCAAATTAAAACTTCATTCTTTTTTATAACATTTTATCCTCATGCGTGTAGATAGTTCGATAATTTTAGGTGCCCTATTCTACCCGAGAAGCTCACGAAGTATCACTCATGCCCTATTGGAATTAAGGATGCCTAGTGGGTGGATCACTCATTTTAACCAACAAGTAAACTTCTACGATCGCACCTATTTAGGTAGTGGCTGAGTAGCGTGGAATCAAGGTAAACGAGAACCTTTTACATCAGCAACCCTATACCAAAAGTCGCGCTAGAAGAAGCCTTAGCACATCATTCCCCTTAGGATTACCCAAAATAAATAAAATAATTGGGATGTGCTTCTTTTGCCATTACCAGTGAAGAGGCTAAACTCCATCCTTCTAAAGAGGCGTTACGCGGGAGTCATAAGGTTGGAAGAGGGACGATTCGTGGCCATGTGCTATATGATCATACACCCCCATGCATCAGCTTTAAGAGCCAAAAATGAATCAACTTACCCTTATCACTTCCACCTGTGGAAGAAGTTTAGCAACACACGAAGGACTTCTCTTGTACCTCCGTTGCGTCACCACATGTCGCTATGTATGACATGAGGTACAAACATCCCACGTATGTTGGAGGGATAAGCTATCATGTCATCTCTAACCACATCTACATACAGCCATACGCATCACGCATCACTCCCAAGGAACAAAAGGCATGCATACCATGCATACCATTGACCAACCCATTCATGGTCTGATCCACTGCCTACCATTTTAGCTAGGAGGAGGCACACTGATCGTCGTACCCATGCTTGGAAAAGGATAGAACACCACCTAATATGTCATCCTTTGACCTTGATTCGAAATAGGTTCAGTTAACCTAAAATACTTCTCGACCAGTCATGTCTTTCCTAAGAAAGGAAGGGACCCCACCTCCAGAAGAGCCCTTTAGCCCTACTTCCAGCTTGGGAACAGGATCCCAACCACCACCTGGTTTCGACTTTACCAGTGCTTTAATGCAATTCCTAAACTCGGACGCTTTCCAAGTTTTTATCCAAACTATGGTTCAGGCAGCCATTAAGCAAGCTCTCAAAGATAGGAATTCCGATCTAGTATTGGCATCTGATATTTAGGCCGCGAACTGTTCGGCACAGATGTTGACCAGTCTGGTAGGGGCAAGATCTGTTGCACCTATGTTTCAATCAACCCAACCCATGGCGAGTCCATTCTAATTTGGGCAGGCTTCAACTTTCTTATCAACTTTGACCACCCCATCAGTTGTGCCTTTCAGTCTAAGACCCTTCGCTCAAAGCTCCACTCCTCTGATATTCACTCACCAATGCCCAGTTTCTCAGCCGCTACCCTCCTTCACACCTCCACAATTCATTGTAACTCCTAAAGGTACCACCTACCCCTAAAATCCTTTTGCCAACCAGCTGACCATTCGCCCTCCGCTACCTCCAACACTCAACGACCAGGTCATACGACCACCGGGCGTGACACCTGAGGTAGCCACCTTTGTTCGATAATTGATAGCTTTTCAAACTATTAACAACCATATCGCGCATTCTCCGGGTGTGATACTTGAAGCCCCGACTATCTCTCATAAATTGGCCAATAACCAGGTTATGCAGCCTTCGGGCGTGACGCCCGAGATCTATGCTTACATCAACTGCCTCATCACTGATAAGAAACCTAAGAAGGATGAAGATTGGGTCCCCGACAATTTTACTATACTAAACATAGCTCATTATGATGGCTCAGGAGCACCTACCTCTCACATTATAATGTATGAAAGAGTGATGCATGTAAAGAAGCTGAGTGATAAGGTGCTTGCTGAAATGTTTCCCTGCTCCCTACGGGGTCCTGCCCTCGAATGGTATCACACCTTGCCGCAACATATTATCGCCGACTGGACTCTCTTATCCGAGGCATTAAAAGTGCATTATGGTTTCAATACTATGATGGAGACAACCCTCCAACATCTTGAGAGGGTCCGTCAAATGCCCAATGAAACCTTTAAGCAATACTTCAATAGGTGGACGTCGACTCAGGTCTTGATGAAGTCCAAGCTCAGCCTTGAGAAAATGATTGTCAAACTCCTCGAAGGGTCTCTCCCCCTGTTTCACAAGGAAATGGCTATAGATTCCTTTCTTTCTTACAAGGCTATATTTGAGAAAGCTGAAAAACTTGAGCGTGAGGCAGAGCGTGAGAAGGTCGAGAGAGCGGGAAAACTGTGGTTCAGGAAGAATGAAGCTCAACCCTCAGCCCTGGCGCCGGCTAAGCCAAAAGCACCAGCTCCAAGTCAAGCCATTTCTCACGCCCCCACTATACCCCTCACAGTCACTTCGGCTCCATCAACAATTGCCATAATCCAACCTCCTCATCCCCCTTTCGTTTTGACTAACCCTTATAAATTGCCCCTGCGGGTCATCTTCCAGCGCTTGAGGGAACCAAGTTTCATATAATCCCTTTAGGAATACAAGCCATCTAGACCTAAAGATAAGAATAACTTCTGTAATTATCATGTTCAAGTAGGACAACAAACCAACAATTGTAAAGCCCTATTCTCAGCAATTCAACGGTTGGTTAGCGAAGCAAATATCGCTGAACTAGATAAGGCTCCGAGCACTATGAATAATCCTTTGCCAAACTTCGAAAGTAAGGTCGGTATGGTCCAATCTAGTTTATTCGAAGCCATGGTCTTCAATCTCCTTGCTCAGAGGCCAGACAGTAGTAACTCTATCCTGGTCATCGGTTCGAGTCTACCATCTTGCTCGATTTTTGATCTTATCAATCAGGCCAACCCGGGAGTCAACTCCATTCATGGAATGGAAATTGATCCAAACCAACCAAAGCAAGAGAGCCTGATGCGCCTGTCAATGTTATTTCTGATACGGCTAAAAGGAAAGGTAAGATGTATCCTGAGGATGAGCCTGAGAGAAGTGATGAAGAGTCTATCGATCCAAAAATTGAGAATGCTATGGCAACCATGACAAAAGCTATGGCACTACTAATGAGGAAGGGCTGGAAGGGTACCGGGGAAGAAGACGCTATGATAGCCATAGTAGGAAAGCTCGCCAGGGCTCTCACCGAAAAGGCCAACCTATCTGAAGGGCCATCACTCACCATTGCCCAAAAGACCGCTTTAGAGCATAACCTAAATGCCATTCTGACAAACGATACAGAGGACACTTCTCCCATCGACGTTGCTACTGAAGCCCCTCCGCTTGTGGAAGAGTATATAGATGATGTAATTTTTAATATTTCTGATATTTTTGATGCAAACAATGCTGCTTATGAGGCTTTTAATGCAATGAATAACTCCCGTTCTGCTTACTTGTTTGATGTCTTCCCTGATAAATCCATGTATTCACATAACAACATGCATAATGTTTTTGGAATTAGTGATACATTATTAAGTGAAATAAACCTAAGTACAGATGACAATCCCAAAATGGTAACCATTTCCAAAGATTTAACTCTCGAGGAAAGAAGTGAGATCATAAAAGTGCTTAAAAATCATTTTATCTCTTTTGCCTGGTCATACGAAGACATGCCTGGGGTTGACCGATAAATCGCCGAACACAGAATCCCAACTGATCCTAAATTTCAACCTGTTAAGTAGAAACTCTGCCAGTTAAGGCTTGAATGGGCAGAATAGGTTAAGACAGAGGTTTCAAGGTTAGTCGAAGCTCGATTCATAAAAGTGGTAGAATACCCGACTTGGTTGTCCAACATCGTCCTAGTGCCGAAGAAGGATGGTAGGGTCCGAGTCTGTGTGGATTTTCGAGACCTCAATAAAGCCTTGCTAAAAGACGACTTCCCTCTCCGACTCATCGATGTCCTGATTGATAGCGCCTCCAGAGCAGCTATGTATTCATTCATAGATGGGTTCTCGAGGTATAATAAGATTCTAGTTAATATTGTCGACAAAGTTAAAATAGCGTTCATCACTGAATGGGGGGTGTATTGCTACAAGGTAATACCGTTTAGGTTGAAAAATGCCGGGGCCACTTATCAACGAGCTGTGACTGCCCTCCTACATGACATGATCCATAAAGAAGTGGAAGTGTATGTGGATGACATGATTGTGAAGTCCGCCACTCGATAGGAGCACCCTGCTGTTCTCAAAAAGTTTATGACTCGCATTAAAAAGTATAATCTTTGCCTAAATCCAAAGAAATGCGTATTTAGAGTTACCTCCGGTAAGCTGTTGGGATACTTGGTTAGCCAGAAAGGGATTGAAATGGATCCGGACAAAGCCAAAGCCATCAGGGATATGCCTCCCCCTAAGACAAAGAAAGAGGTCCGATCGTTTTTAGGGTCCTTGCAGTATGTTAGTCAGTTCATTGCTCGCCTCACTACTATTTGCAAACCCATCTTTAAACTAATAAAGAAACAGCAACCTGTGGTATGGAATGATCACTGCTAAGTAGCATTTGACAGAATCAAGGCATATCTTATCGATCCACCCGTCTTGACACCCCCCATCCTAGGGAAACCACTTATCCTTTATCTGGCCATTGAGGAAACTTCTGTTGGGGCCATACTTGTCCAGGAACATGATGATAAGTGCAAACATGCCATCTACTACCTGAGCAAGAAGCTGTTAGATTATAAAACCCGGTATTCAATTGTAGAAAAGACCTGTACTACCATGGTTTGGCTCACTAAGAAGTTGTGACATTATTTCCAATCTTATTGCATCTAAGCCGTGGCCAAGATTGATCCTATGAAGTTTCTTTATCAATCCCTTACTTTGGCTGGCAAATTGTCTCGATGGCTTTTTCTCCTGTCTGAGTTTGACATTGAATATGTAACTCGGAAGGTCATTAAGGGGCGGGCTATAGCAGAATTCCTGGCTAATCAACCCCTTTGCTTGACTATATGGAAAATTTAGAGTTTCTTGATGAACAGCTCGCCTCTGTTATAACCCTTGATGACTTTTGGATAATGTACTTTGACGGTGCTGTGAACCGCTGGGGAGCAGGTCTCGGGGTCATCATCGTCACACCAGATAATGAGATAATCCCATTGTCCAAACATTTAGAATTCGCTATCACCAACAACGGCGCTGAATACGAAGCTTGGCTGTTCGGCCTCGAGGCTCTTCTTCAGGTTCAGGCACGCCGTGTATCCGTCATCGGAGATTCGGCTCTGGTTGTCCGTCAGGTCATTGGAGATTAGGAAATTCAAAAAGAATCTCTCTGTCCTTATGTTGAGGCTGTCCGCGAATTGTCTGAGAAATTTACCTCATGCTTGTACCGCTATGTCCCTCGAGATGAGAATCAAATGGCAGATGCTCTCGCCGCTCTCGTGTCCATGTGGGAAGGACCCCAATAGCAACCTATTCGCCCTTAGCTTTTAATGTCCACCAAGATCCCATATCATGTTCAATCGACTCCTCCAGTCCTCGCCATTTCATCCGAACCTTATTGGTATTCTGACATTATCCTATTTCTTCAAACCGGCCAATACCCCATAGATTCTCCTGACTCGGACTGTACCACCCTACGACAGCTCACTATCCAGTTTTATATTGTGGATAATGATCTATTCAAGCACACTAGCGACGGCCTACTTCTCCACTGCCTAACTGATTTCGAGGCTCAGAATGTAATGACCCTGGTCTATGCCGGTAACTGTGGCCCTCATATGAACGGTCTTGCTCTCGCAAAGAAAATCCAGAGGCTGGGGTACTTTTGGCTCACTCTCACAGCCGATTGTATCGCCCAGGTCAAATGATGCCACCAATACTAGGTTTATAGAGGTATGCAGCATCTGCCACCCTCCGAGCTCTATCACTTATGCACCCCTTAGCCATTCTCGGCATGGGGGATAGACATAATTGGTGAAATCCGTCCTTCCTCAATAAACAGCCATAAATTCATTGTTGTAGCAGTAGATTACTTCTCAAAATGGGTAAAAGTCGAATCCTTGACCAATGTTACTACCAAGCAGATGGCTAAGTTCATAGAAAAGCACATCTTCACTCGGTGTGGGCTCCCACACTATATAGTCTCGGACAATAGAGTTCAATTTCAATGAGCAACTACTTCTCTAATTGAGAAGTATGGGATCGAGCACCATAGATCTTCTGCATATAGACCAAAAGCCAATAGAGCTGTTGAGGCAGCCAACAAATCTGTAAAGATGATCCTTTCTAAGATGATAGCTGGTTATAGGGATTGGGCAAATAAGCTACATTTTGCTATCTAGGGATATCGCACAAGCATATGCACCCCGACGGGCCAAACTCCGTTCTCCCTGGTCTACGGGATGGAAGCAGTCTTGCTAGTCGAAACTCAGGTGACCTCATTAAGAGTCGCTCTAGAGGCTAAATTAGAAGAATCTGAATGGACTCGGGCGAGATTTGAACACTTGAACATGATGGATTAGCAGAGGTTAAAGGCCCTCAACAACCTCCAGATTACCAACAACGTATGGCTCAGGCATATAACAGTCGGGTAAGACATCAGAAGTTCCCCTTGAAGGTTAGTGATCTGGTCCTTAAGTAACTAAAACATTCCACCACTAATGCAAGGGGTAAATTCAGGCTAAACTGGGAAGGACCATATGTAATAAAGAAGCTGCTTAGCAAAGGGGCAGCTAAACTTATGGACATGGATTGGAACGAGTTCGTAAATCCCGTAAACCAAGACAGGCTTAAGCATTATCATGTTTAATTCAAAAGAAACAAATCAGAAAAGCAGCACACCAAATATATACATATATATATATATATATATATATATATATATATATATATATATATATATATATATATATATATATATATATATATATATATATATATATATATATATATAATTACCCACCTTTGAGTCTTTTACTGATCGGGTAAAAATTAGGGTGACGGCCGACGGTTGGTATCCTGCAAACCAGCCGTGCAAAAATTAGGGGATGAGACAAACCCACTAGATCGAAAACCCGAAAAGGGCAATCTAGGCAAAAGTTAGGGTATGTGAGCAAAGAGCGAGTGCCTTCTAGAAAACTGATCTTGACTAGTTAGCACCGGGAGTTAAATTAATGGGAATGTCGACCAAACATCATGTACTTTATTTTATCTCAATTAATTAAAGTTCTCTTTTGTTGAAATATAAATGCTTATACTTATATGAATCCTGTATTCATAAGATTAAGACAACTTCAGAAAGCCTTGAACAGAGTTCATTTTATTTCATTTTAGATGCACAAAAAAAGAGGTCTGATAGTTCTAACAAAAACAAGACTCAAATCGAACTTCCCAATCATCGTCGCAGTACCTAGAGATCCGCCTCGGTGTGCTAGTAGAAAAGGGCTCCTCTCCCTGTTTTGCACGTTCCCCCTTAAAACGGGCCCATGACTGCTTCCGACGGGTCGACAAGTCTCTTATCTCAGCAAGCCATCCCATATAGTGTGTGTCAGTTTTGATGGTTTCCATGTGATCATAATCCAGAATCTCAAATACGGCCTCCCTAGACCACTTCTCCCGAATATGGTTGACCCACCTAGCTTTGTAAACTCCGATCTGGTTATGGGGCAGTTTGATTGGGACTCTTTGCCTCTTGCCATACTAACGACACAGCCGGTAAGGGGTATAAAGTGAAGATTTCTCCAAACCTATCGGCTGAACACATGCTCCCCAAGATTCTACAACCACATCCTGAATTCTCCACCATGGTCTAACCCACTAAACCTGCACGTCAGTATACCCCCTCAAAATAGGCACCTAATTGTCATATGTCAACTCGTCGAAATCAGCCTGTATGAGCCCTCTCTCCCTTAGATGGACGGGAAGATACTTTTTCGGGTTCCCTCGTAGCGCCTCCCTTAACTTCAGCTTCTCCATCAGCCATACCTATAATTCAAAACTCAGGTAAGGATTAGGGAAGGAAATGTGCGGAATCAGAAAGAAAAAAAGGTACCTTTAATAATATAAGTTGATCTCCGATAAGTGACGGGTCAATAAAAGCAGCATCTACGTTCAGCAAAACATCGGCCAATCCCACAGCCACGAGAGAAGCCCCTGTCGACATGGGGCTGATGAGCGAAATCAGCCTGAGCAGAGCAATCGGGCTCACTCTGCACATAAACTCTGCCATGAGTAGCAATGCCACCATAAACGGCCAAGCAGGATGGCATCGGGGTGCTCCACGGCACCACTCTAGAACCGCTCCAAGCTGAAACCCAGGTTTGTCGAGCAACCGAGATAGAAATGGGTCCATAGAATCCAAATTCCATAACCCTCGAGGAATTCCATCTATGCCAAAATGAAAGTCTGGCAGTGCCAGCGTAATGCGTTTAGGACACGGTGTCCCTAAAATAGCGCAGAATTCTTCAAGCAAGGGCCAAAGCTCGAACAATGAAAATCAAAAAACGTGGTCCATTGGATCCTAAAAAGATAGTGCCGCTTGAAGGAATTCGTAGCCTACGAGCCACGCCACGACATATCGAAACCTATAAAGCCTGAATTTTTCAAGCCTCTTCCAGTCTGCATTCCCCAGACTCTGTAGAAAACCCTGTAGCTTTTGATTGTGGGTTGTTATGACAGGAATGGATAGAATAGTTGAAATCAAATTACTAGAAAATTGATACCGCCGGCGATGTAAAAGATGCCGCCGGTGATATAGATTAGATTGGGTGATATCAGATGATGCCGCCGGCGATATGGACTTTTAGACAGCCCTGTATATATTATATTGGCTGGATGAGTTTGGGCGATACGGGTCATGCCGCCGGCGACATGAAGTGAATTTTCTAGCGACATTAGAAGCATTTTTTTCCATTTCAGACCTGTACAAAACCTATAAACAATCCTATACCACATTTCTAATGCCTTTCCAAACAGCGACCCATTCTTATTCAAAATAAAAAGCCCGAAGGCACAAACAATCCAAATATTCTGAATGTCTAGACCACAAAAGAAATAAAACCCAACTAAAAAAGCCAAATTATTTTAACCCCAATGTATCAAGGGTACAAACAAGGAAATAAAAAAAGCAAAATGAAAAACTAGGCATGCCCGCCACTACCGGTCGGGCGAGATGAAATGTCTTCGGGACTTATAAGCCAGTCATCAACATCATCCTTTTCTCTTCCCTCTGTCATGGGCACACTACTGGACTCCTCGACCATGACAGGTAGGCGTCGGCTGGCAGACATCTTGATCCCCCTACGACTGGTACTACCAGGGTGCACACGGTCCAGATTTTGCTTACTTTTCTGTTCCTGAATGGTAGCTGCCAGCTGACCCTCAAGGTCACTCACATGATGTCGTAGGTCTGCAGTCTCCTCCTCGTTCTGCCGCCGGGCTGCATTAGCATCTGACAAGGAAAGGGCCAAGAAATCCTGCAAACTAGAGAAAATATCAACGATGCATATCATTCATAACATCCATACATGCATTCCTTCTTAACATATGCATAAAATACCTGAGCAAGGAGCGACTACTTGATAAGTGTATCCCGGAGAACAAAATTATTCTCTGCGAGCTCCTCCATATGGCTCCGCGCCACCTTAAAAATCCAAAAGGCAAATCATTAGACACCCGCATCCAAGGCTAAACACTTACGTAAGTAGTATTTTTGGGCATGAAAATTAGAGCCTGTCAGCTCGAGCCTATATTCCTAGGAAGGAACTCGCCCTGAGAATTCATCAGTAGGAATGTGGTTTCCATCGGATTGACCAGACGCCCCTCCACAAAGTTTATGCCCTCCGGCACACTATAGTGCCATGTCCCACTCTGGTTATCTCGGCCTCTCTTCCTCACGGGTTCCTGAAAAACATGAAAGCAACACGTCAATAGCATTCCTAAACAATTTCAAAATCAGGCATATAAACACAATCATACCTCAAAAGAACGTTGCTCCCCTTGGGACATTGGCGCACTTCTGCCGGCTACGTCCACGCCTGCCTCATTCTCCCCCTCGGGCTCGATCCTAACTTCCCATTCAAGCTCCTCATCTTTATCATCTTATTCCTCCTCGATGTCCACAATGCCTTTGAGGTGCCTTTTCTCATCCTCCAACCGTTGTTCGTTATGATACTCAATCGTATCATTTCTGTGGATGCGAGGACACACAGGGAGTAGACGCTGCTAGAGCTGCTCGTAGAGGCCAGCGACGCTAGGGATCACTTGGTCGTTCCCCTCGATGTAATCAGCCTTGTCAGCCTTGGAGGTAATCACCAAATGGGGCCATAATAAGCCTCTAGGAGGATCAGCAGGCACCGGTCTCTCAACAACCGAGATCGACCTCCAGCCCCTGATGCGCTTACCTAGGTACCACTGCTGGGACAGGGGGCACTCAATCACGAACCGACCATCGTTTACCTCCCTCCTAACCCTTGCAACCTCTGCCAGGTTGTCCACCCCATTGGATGGATCCAGGACAAGCTACACCAATAATCAGCCAAAACAACCAGTATAAGTTCATAAACGCCTTTTATTTTATCTAAGTGTAAAAACAAAGACTAAATTAAAAAGTCACATACCGAGCTCAACCGCGCGCTCCTCAGAACCTCCCTATATTTTGTAGGATACTTGGCCTTCCCGCCAACGCCCCCGCACCAGCGAGCGAGAAAGTGGGAGCTCGGTGGCACAATCTTCTAAAACTCCACCGGCGGGAGGATCTAATGCTCAAAGGCCCAAAACAAATAACGACCAATCAATTCAAAAAGCGTTAAACAATAAATGAGAATGTGTACTATCAAGTAAAACAGTTCTAAAGAGATGTACCTGGAGTAGCAGATGGTAGAGGCGAAGGGCTTTCACCCTCTTTTGGGCTCCCACATCCAGCCCATGGTATATTTGTGCCAAGATGGCCCATGGCCAATTCTTCCTCCTAATGCCTGCCACATCCTCCACAGCAGTTATCAGCATATAATTGATCTTGATCCCCGAGATTGGGAAGAACAACATAGTAAGCAAAGAAATCATGAATGACCAGACACAAGCTTCCCTCTCATCCTTGGGCACTACATCCACCCGGGTCTAGTGTTGGTGCAACTCACCATAAGACAGCCGGCCAAAAACTGGCTTCAGACAAAACAACTCCTTCACCCGCCTTACCACGTGCCTCTCAACATGGTATTTATCCATGTAAGCATCAAAGTGTATGACCTCGTCCGTCCAAGAGAGGTCGGTCACGGCTATGACATTAGAGGGTGTAATCGTAGCTTCCCCGAAAGAGAAGTGGAAAGTATGGGTGGTCTCAGACCACCTCTCGGTTAGGGCTGTCACCGCTGAATGAGAAAGCTTGGGCATTAGCATTGGCATTATCCGGGCTAAGTTCCCGATTCCTGTCTTATTGATGGCAAGCACAAGCTCGGGGTCGTTCTCCGAAATATGGTGCCACCACTTGCCAATGGTGCCCATCCCCTTATATAGGTCAATTCATATGGCTGTAAAATTAGAAACAAAATAGATGAGTCTTGTATATTTTCTTATCACTAAAATTTGATCAAAAGCTGCTGATGTCGCCTCTGCTAGAAATGATATCACCGGCGACATCATCCCATACCGATGGCGGCATGGATGATACTACCGGCGACATCGCTTCAAATAGAAGTGACATCACTTCAAATAGAAGTGACATCAGACTGCCCTAGCACTTTTTGCAAGGACTGATGCTGCTAGCGACATCACTAATGTCACCAGCGATATCACTACCTGCGGGCAGAACTTGTTTTCCCCAAAATCGCACCCATCATACTAAATCCACAAAAAATCACAATCAATCAAACAATAAGCCTAAAAAAAATTGAACCTAAACATACCATATCAGTTTATAATCAGTCTATGACTCCTACCATTCCAAGCCTAAAGCCAAATCAAATCAAACCCAAAAAAGGAGATTCGGGGTTTTGCGGGATTACCTGAACATAGCAGAGGTGCTTCTCCTTCTTTGGGGTCAGATTAGTGATGGGAGAATTGATCCTATAGCCATACATATTGGCCATCTCCTTCAGGCCATAAGCAGTAGCAATGGAGAGAATTTTCAATCCCTCGACAGAAGAATTAGGCAAGTTCTCCCTAGCCTTGGTAGATTTGCCCCTGAAAGCCTTGGTGATTCTCTTCATGATTTGAATAACGAAAGAAAAATTGTAGGATTTGGAGAATGAGATGTGAAGCAATAGGTACAGTTTTTTGAATAAATAAGGAAAGGAGTTTCAATTCCTTTTAAACTATCGCGCAGAATTCAGGGAGTTTTAATTTATCTGAAACTGCCCGTTCATGCCGCCGGCGACATCAATCCATGCCGCCAGTGACATCACTCATGTCGCCAATGACATCACCCCTTTCAGTGTAAATTTTGAAATTACTTGACCAGTCAAAGCTGCCATGTGGCACTCATATCGCCAGCGGCATCGATTCCTATCGCAAGCAATATCATTCATGCCGTCGGCGACATTACTCCTCCAATTCAGAATTTGCATAAGTCCAACCAAAGAACAATCACTACACAAAACATAAGCCCAACCGAAGGGCAATCTCCACAAAGCGCAAGCCCGACCAAGGGGCAACCAATCTACAAAACACAAAACTCGACCAAAAGGCATCCTTTCCATAAAGCGCAAGCCCGACCAAGGGGCAACCAATCTGGAAAATAAAAGTCCGACCAAGGGACAATCTCTCCACAAAGCATAAGTCCGACCAAAGGATAAACTCTCCACAAAGCATAAGTCCGACCAAATGGTGTCCTTTCCATAAAGCATAAGCCCGACCGAGGGGCAACTAATCTATAAAACAAAAGTCCGACCGAGGGACAATCTCTCCGCAAAGCATATATCCGACCAAGGGACGATCACTCCATAAAGCATAAGTCTGACCAAAGGGCGTCCTTTCATACAAAACATAAAACCCGACCAAGGGACAAACTCTCCACAAAGCATAAGCCCGACCAAGGGGCAATCAATCTACAAAACAAAAGTCCGACCAAGGGACAATCTCTCCATAAAGCATAAGTCCCACCAAAGGATAAACTCTTCACAAAGTATATGCCTGACCAAAGGGCATCCTTTCCACAAAGCTCAAGCCTGACCAAGGGGTAGTTTCTCCGTAAAGCATAAGCCCGACCAAGGGGCAACCTCTCTATAAAGCACAAGGTCTAACCAAGGGGTAAATCGGTCACCCATCATGTATCATTCCTATCCTTGCTCTTTCGTGTGATCATACTGACCTATGGCAAAAGTGATCCCTTGAGGGGTAGCCTGTAAGCATGGGATTTTGTAGTCCCTCTCGTGAGACGATGATGACGTATACCCGATTTTAATGCCTCAAAATAAAAGTTCTCTTTAAAATTTTTATTACCAGAATAATATTCCTTGCAAATTTTATACTTGGAAGAATCCAGTTCGGCGTGGCCGATAACGCGTCCGATAGGAGCTTGAATCGATGATTTGCACCTAAATAATAAATACCCATTAAAATATTATTAAAAGTAAAAAAGATGCCTTTCCACCCACTATTAAACAACTTTCATGACTTTTTTGGCTTTTGGGCCCATTAGCTGTCGGTATGTCGAAGGCTGATGCCACCAACGGCATCAGCCATGCCGCCGGCGGTATCACCATACCTCTGGTGACATCATCCATACCACCGGCGGTATAACCATGTCGCCGATGGCATGGCCCAAAACGGGTCCCTCCATAGACAGCCTTTCGGCCACTTTGGATGGAATTAGTCAAAAAGGCCTAAAAAAACACCCCATTTCACCTATAAAAGCACACCTTGAGCTGCATTTTAGAGGGGGCGAATGGAATGTTAGGATTTTAATGTGGTAATAGATTTTAGTGAGATAAGAATTAGATAAAATAGAAAAAAAAGGATTCCGATCCATTTTTCCTAGTTTTTCTTCTTTGAATTCTCTGATCGTGAGTTTGAAATCAGCAAGTCTTTAAGTTAAAATCAACTTAATTAGATTTAGAAACCAGAAGCACTTAAATTTATTGCTAAATCATCGTAACAAGCTCCCCAGAGGTGTTTCTTTCTGCTCACGAAGAGGTGGATTCACGGCCTCAAGGTAAAAATCCTGTGTCTCATAGCTCTTTGGCATTAATATTACTGATTTGTGTTAATTTTTGTCGACTTATATTCATTTTTGGGTTTTCGGTCATTTTTTTACTGCCACCACTGCTGCCTATAAGTTGATATCACCGGTGACATAATTGATGTCACCGGGGGCGTCAGCCATGACGCCAGCGACTTCAGTCATGTCGCCGGCGGCATCAGTTGTATCGTCGGTGATATGACTTTCTGGACAGCAGTTTTATTTTCATTTGTTTCCTAATTAGCTCATTTTCCTAAACTAGGACATATAATGTAATGATAGAAGTTTAAAATCTCTTACAAACAGACCCCACCCCGTAATGTGTGGGTATTTTCACTCATAATCCGGTTAAAGTAACGATTGAGCCTAAAATTTGATTAAAAATTAAATTCCTCGAAAATGCCGTTTGAATCTCATTTTTAGCCGTCTGACCGGGCTTTATGATACTGTAAATAAAATATGCTATACCCGAGCTAACAATCTTCTGCAGGCAGACGTATATCAGACATTCAGGTATTTTATTTATTGCATAAAAAAATGTGTAGGACTTGGAAGCCTTGTAATAACTTTGTTTTCTGCACTTATTTTTTTATGGCTGTAAATATCTTATTCATTGCTTTAATTGCTTGATAAATGCGAGAACAACAAAATAACTAAAAATACAAATACATAGGATGGATTAAACCAATTAAGAAAGAATGAAGTATCTTAACTTTGCCTAATGAAAAATAGATAACATCATCCAAACTCGGAATCTCTACTTAAGGTATCGTCCAACCACCCGGTGGGAAAATCGTACCAAAAATTTCCTGGTTGAGCTGAACCCGGTGGTGACTCTATTTTAAGTACGAGATTTTGATCTCATATCCTTTGAGCATTAAAATATAGAAAAATCATTTTTAATCACATTATACGTATCTCCCCCCGTTATTTTGAAGAGGCCAGCACAACTGGCCCGGCCCTGTTGCCGCCGCGCGAAACGACGTTCGGTCATAATAAGTCAATGAGCACTAAATATCAACTCGCTCTACTTACTAAAAGGCTAAATTGATTCGTACAAAAGAAGGATAGAAGGAAATAAAAAAGGCATGAATCTTGGAGACCAAGAGAAGGCACCTCCGGAAGAGGTAAGTATAGAAGGAATCTGGAAGAAAAGAAAGATCCGGAGAAAGACGCCGCCTGTTTTGAATGTGGTAAAAAAGGCCACTTTAGAACAAAATGCCCTAAGCTCAAGAGAGCTAAGAAATTCAAAAAGAAGGCAATGGTTGCTAGCTGGAGCAACAGTGAAGAAAGCAGTAGCTCATCTTCAATAGAAGAAGAGGAAACTGCCAACTGTGCATTTATGGCTCTAACTGAACCAGAAGTAGAGAAATCTGGAAGGAATGCCTCTAGGCAAGAAATAGTGCAAATTGAAGAATCAGAATCAGATTCAGCAAACACTGAGGCAAACTCTTGCTCAAATGCTACCTTTAACTTTGATCTTGCAAAAGCTCTTTCTATCATTATCAAGGGAGTAAAGAAGAATGCAAAAGCCATCAAATCTCTGAAAAGAGCAATACTAGAATTAGCTAAAGACGCTAAGGTAATGGCGCAAGACATCAATCTGGTTAGAGCAACCAAACATATTGATGTAGTAGAAGAAAACTTCTTGAGGAATTAAGTCCAGATTCTGAACTCAAATGTAGTGGGACTAAAAAGAGAAGTCAATCTATTAAAGGAAGTATCCAGAAAGAAACCTAAAACGAAGGATTAAAGAAGAGATAATCCTCCTCCTCCTCCTTAGAACAGGATTCAATGGAATCCAAATCAAAAGACAAATGAGGTTAGCAGACAGCCACAAGCTCAAAGATATATTGCTCCTTAGAAAGGAAAAGCTAAGGTAGCTTACAACCAGCTACCTATCAAACAAAGAAGAAATCATAAAGCTGAAGTTGCACCTCTAACCAACTTTCGAATTTACATCAGACCATCTATCAGCGTACAATAAGCTGGGTATAAAGGCAACTATAGAAGGGAAGATCAGTAGGAAGCAAAAGCAAAACATACCCATTTCAGGGTGCAGGTTTTATGGAAAAAATAATCATATCACTAAATCATGTAGATAAAAAAATGGCTATTATGATGATTATCCTTGGCCTGAGATGGTTATTAACCCGAGAGGACCCAAATTTGATTAGGTACCCAAACCTACTTGATCTGTTTTACAGGTATGCCTTATATCTACAGTAGATTAACACACTTGGTATATTGATAGTGGATGTTCAAGGCACATTACAGGTGATGAGAAGGCCTTTATCACATTAACCCGGAAGAAGGGAGGCAAAGTAAGCTTTAGAGACAATTAAAAGGGACAGATCATTGGCTATGGAACCATTGGATCTGGATTAAAGATTGAAGATGTCTCACTAGTTGATGGACTGCAATTCAACCTACTAAGTGTGGCTCAGTTATGTGACAAAGGAAGAAAAGTCGCATTTGACTCCGGAGGCTGCTCAATTTATGATAGTAAGTCCAATCAACTTATTCTTTATGCACCTAGAGTAAATAATGTCTATTCTGTAAATATTAAAAATGATAAGAAGAATATATGCATAGTGTCTAAAGAAGAAGAATCATGGCTATTGCACCGGAGGTTGGGACATGTAAGCATGAACCTCCTGTCCAAATTAGCCAGAAAGGAATCAGTTGTGGGTTTGCCTAAGGTTGCTTTTGATAAATAACATCTATGCACTGCATGTCAATTAGGTAAATAACATAAGAAAAGTTTCCCTTCCATATCATACATTCCTTCCAAGAGAGTACTTGAGCTCTTACATATTGATCTTTTTGGTCCAATTAAGGCACTGAGTTTAGGTAGAAGAGAATACACCATGGTCATTATAGCTGACTCTTCTCGATATACCTAGATTCTCCTACTAACAAGCAAGGACAAAGCATTTGACCAAATTTTCAAAACATTCATCTGGATAGAAGTAGAACAGGGCATACACATTGCACGCATCCGGAGCGATAATGGTGGAGAATTCAAAAATAAGCATTTTGCTAATTTTTGCTACTCCAAGGGCATTGAACACAACTTCTCTGCCCTTACACTCCTCAACAGAAAGGAGTGGTTGAGAGAAAGAACAGGACCATAGTAGAAATGGCTAGAATGATGCTAAGTGAAAATTGTTTGCCAAAATATTTCTAAGGTGAGGCCGTAAACACAGCATGCTACATCTTAAATATAGCTCTTATTAGAAAGACTATAAAAAAGACCCATATGAAATCTGGAAGGGAAGAAAACCAAAAATTGTATAATTCAAAGCATTTGGATGTAAATGCTGCATCCTTAATGATAGAGAGCAATTAGGAAAATTTGATCCTAAATCTGATGAAGCAGTTTTCCTCGGCTACTCAACATATAGTAAGGCTTACAGAATATTCAATAAACAAACCCAATCTATTGTAGAGTCTATACATGTAGATTTCAATAAGACTAACACTGTAGGAAAGAAAAGTTACACTCCAAAAGATCAAGTTCCTGAAGCTGAAAAATCTAAAGAAAAGAAGGAAAGAGGAATTCCTGATTCATTTTAAATCAAGAAGTAAACAGAGGAAGATAAAGGAACATCCTTTGATCTAGAGATATATCAAGTCAATCACAATCCACAGGGGATTGACTTTAATGAAGAAATAGGAGAAGCTGAAGAGGAGCAAGTCCAAGCTCAACATGAAGGCTTGGAAAGAGAGATCCGGACACACAAAGATCATTCAATCAAAAATACTCTAGATGATGTTCAGAATCTAGTTAGAACCAGAGGACAGCTCAAATGGATGATGAGCCATACTGCTTTTGTCTCTCTTATAGATCTAAAGAAATTTCAAGATGCTGAAGGGGATAAAAGCTGGATGATGGCAATGCAGTAAGAGCTAGATTAATTCACCGGGAATGATGTGTGGGATCTTGTGCCCTATCTTAAAGGAAAATCAATTATAGGCACTAAATGGGTGTTCCGGAATAAACTTGATGAATCTGGAGTAGTGGTAAGAAATAAGGCATGACTAGTTGCTCGAGGCTGCAACCAGCAAGAAGGAATTGATTTCAAAGAAATATTCGCTCCTGTAGCAAGATTGGAAGCAATTCGGATCCTATGTTCTTTTACATCATTCATAGGGTTCACATTATACCAAATGGATGTCAAAAGTGCATTTCTAAATGGTGTTATTCAAGAAGAAGTATATGTCAAGCAACCACCCGGATTTGAAGATCCGAAGCATTCGGATTATGTCTATAGACTAAAGAGAGCTCTCTATGGATTAAAGCGGGCACTAAGAGCCTGGTATGAAAGATTAACCTCATTCCTTATATCCAAAGAATACACTAGAGGCAGGGCAGATACCACACTCTTCATCAAGAAGAAGAAAAATGATATTATTCTAGTCCAGATCTATATGGATGATATCAATTTTGACGCCACTGATGAAAAGATGTGCAAATAATTCAGCTCTCAAATGTAGAAGGAATTTGAGATGTCCATGATGGGAGAGCTCAACTTCTTCCTTGGTTTACAATCAAACAAAGTTTAGATGGGATCTTCATTAATCAATCAAAATACACCAAGGAGATCCTGAAAAAGTTTGAAATGGACATAAGCAAATCAATGTCTACTCCAATGAGTTCAGACACAGTCTTATCTAGGGACTGTAAAGGAGAAGATGTTGATCAGAAGCTATATAGGGGAATGATTGGCTCACTTCTATACTTAACAGCTAGCAGACCTGACATATACTATGCAGTATACTACTATGCAAGGTATGAAGCTAATCCCAAAGATTCTCATCTCAAGGCTATCAAAAGGATACTTAGATATCTCCTAGGAACCACTGAAGTTGGGTTGTGGTATCCTAGTAATAGAGACTTCACACTTCAGGGATTCACAGATGCAGACTATGGTAGAGATACTCTTGAGAGAAAGAGTACATCCGGAGGATGTCATTTTATTAGGGACTGCTTAGTCTCATAGTATAGTAAGAAACAAACTTCAGTTGCCTTATCCACCACAGAAGCAGAATATATGGCAGCTAGAAGCTGTGTTACTCAACTCTTATAGATCAAACAACAACTTGAAGATTATGGAGTGCAATCCAGATGTGTGGATATACTATGTGACAACAAAAGTGCTATTGATGTATCAAAGAATTCGGTGCTCCATAGTAGAATAAAGTATGTCAAGATAAGACATCACTTTATCCGGGATCATGTGATGAAAAAGGATGTTGCACTGGTATATGTCCCAACCAATGAACAAAGAGCTAATATCTTTACTAAACCACGAAGTAAAGATCAATTTGGGAAACTGAGAAAATCAATTAGGATGTCAAATTCAATTTAGAAAAACTCCGGAAGATAGTTTCTATATCCAAGCCAGATCCTGAGATAAAAACTCACTCCGACTGTAACACCCCGGGTTCGACCGACTGCCCCCACAAACCAACACAAGTCTTTCCAGTGAGCTTTGTCCTCACTCGCTCACTTCCTGGAAATTACTTCCCAGGAGGTCACCCATCCTGGGATTGCTCCAAGTCAAGCACGCTCAACTTTGGAGTTCTCCCGGATAAGCTCCCGAAAAGAAGGTGCACCTTGTTGGTATAGGTAGTACTAATCAAATCTCTTAAGTCTCTCTCGATTGTAATGTCCCATACCATTACAACCTCGAAATCCTTAACCATTCTCAATTCTACTGTCCCATACCAGTAAAATCTCGAAACCCTCTCTTTCGGGTATGGATTCGGTTCATTCCTGTCCACATCGACATCCTTCATGGCCGCTCTTTGCTCAGGTCTTCTACCCCGGCGCCACCCCTCTTAGGATCGGGTCGTTACAGGCCCACCAGCTTTCGCCTGGTTCATCCCCGAACCACACCGCACTGGGAGAAGGCTGGCTCTGATACCAAACTGTAACACCCCGGGTTCGACCGACTGCCCCCACAAACTAACACAAGTCTTTCCAGTGAGCTTTGTCCTCACTCGCTCACTTCCTAGAAATTACTTCCCAGGAGGTCACCCATCCTGGGATTGCTCCAAGTCAAGCACGCTCAACTTTGGAGTTCTCCCGGATAAGCTCCCGAAAAGAAGGTGCACCTTGTTGGTATAGGTAGTACTAATCAAATCTCTTAAGTCTCTCTCGATTGTAATGTCCCATACCATTACAACCTCGAAATCCTTAACCGTTCTCAATTCTACTGTCCCATACCAGTACAATCTTGAAACCCTCTCTTTCGGGTGTGGATTCGGTTCATTCCTGTCCCTATCGACTTCCTTCATGGCCGCTCTTTGCTCAGGTCTTCTACCCCGGCGCCACCCCTCTTAGGATCGGGTCGTTACACCGACAGACAAGAAGAGTTGGAAAGGTCTATTCTGAAAGATTGCCACGTCAGCCGACAGCAATGACATATGGCAGTAAAAGCTCATAAAGGTAACTGTTACTTTTTGAATTTGAAAAGTCCATTAGCTGTTACACGCGCGATAAATACGACTGTTAATTCAAAAATAAACCGTTCCCATTCTCCGGTTAAACTGATTTCACCTTTCTCCTAAATGATCCAACTCCCATGTCATCAATCCAGTCAAAACAGCCAAATTTTAGATTACTAATGTACCCTCACTTTAAAAATTCTATATAAACCCCCTCAAAACCCCTTCTCTACTTCACACGAGCAACAACCTTACTGTTACTCTGCAAAAATTTCAAAATAAAATCTCATCTCTCAAAATCTCTCTAAAATGGCAGCCACAAACACCTCCAACACCCTCAAAATCCTACTTAACAAAAATCTCTTTCAAGTATCTAACTTGAAGGATGCAGATTTTAAGCCTTTAAATCTCAAAACTTCCGACTTCGTCATCCCTACTGATCATCTAGGGGATGATTTCTTATTTAGAACTCCACCTTTCTTCACCCTAATTGAAGATCAAAGTCTGAGTGATCTTCTAAAAATAAACGGCCCTACCTACCTGAAGCTGGTAAAAGAATTCTTCTCAAATCTCAGTGCTCATAATTATTTTGATGCCCTACGTACTGAGATTCAGGGAAAGGTGATAATTCTCACCCTGAAATTCTTTGAGAAGACTTTACACATGAAAAACTCCGGAATAATATTGTGAAAGGATGGAGATGAAGCTGGAGTTGTGTATGATTCCAAGCTATGGCTACATATGAACTACTTTGGTGAAAAGTTCTCAACGTACTTCCCAAGAACTCCCAAATTCTTACAGCATGCTCTGGCTAAGCTCATCCTGATAAGGAAGGGACCATTGACTACAGTTTCTTCCCTTCAGCACTGTATCCTGCAGCACTGAGCTGGTAGTGTGGAAGTAAACTAGCCAGTCTTGATCATTCATTATCTCATGAGCTATGTAAACTCACATGGTGCCTTTATCACAAGAATTCTCCAAGCGGCAGAAGTGGATCTTACCGAATTTGAAGGGATTTATGGAAAGCCAACCTTAGAAAAGAATTTCCTCAATCTCTGCTATGATGAAGAATGGGATGAAGAAAAGGTGAAACTGAAAAGGGATGAGCATAAAATTAAATCCCGGAAGATAGTTGATCTGAAAGCAGAGGCTCCTGTTCCCAAAAGGCCTAGAACCACCAAAACCAAGGCCATAAGGCAAATGGAAATGGTTCTGGAAGAGATTGATGAGGATACTCTGTCCCTCACTCAAATCCTAAGCTCCGAATAGCCAAGACCCAAGGGCAGACTTATTAAAGCTGTAGCTAAGAAGGGACAGCTTGGGCTTGCTATGGGTCTACCTCAAATTGCTACAAAAGTGATTAAGGCCGGAAGAAGGAAAGCAAAAAGAACATTGGCTAAAATGGAGAAAGATGCAGATGATGAGGAAATCGAGGATGAGGCTCCTCCTCAAAAGCTGCTCTAGAGAAAAGGGCTAACATTTAATGAAGCCCTCGCTACTCAAGAAAAGAAAGCTAGTGAAGGTAGAAGGCTTGCTAGGATAGTACTGAATGAAGAAGCCAAGCAGTATCGGGAGAAAGCTGCTTTGGAAAAAGCCAAGTCCAGTAAAGGGAAAAATGTTCCCGGAGCAGCAGAGATTGTAGGGCGAGATGACGATCAATTTGACGTTATTCAAGCAGTAATCAAGGACAATAATAAAATTAATTGGGAGAGAACTGAGGGTCCTGGAGACTCCTCACAAGTTCCTCCAATTCTTGTAGATCCATAAGATATGGATGCATTGTCCAAAATCCCTAAAGCAGATGAATTTATATTTACTGAAAGAACAGAACCACTTTCAGAGAATCTGCTTGGATCCAGCTATGAAGTCATTAATCTTGAAAGTCCTAAAAAGGCATTAGAGAAGGTTGTTGAGGAAAATACTAATATGCCTGAAGGAGAAAAAGAAAGTCCTGAAAAGGCAATTGTAGGGGTGGTTTAGGACAGTTCCCACCATCCGGAGGAAAGGCTGGAAGAAGAAAAGAAGGATGAGGATCAGACGCTACTAACTACTGAGGTAAGCCCCAATCTTCTTCATCTCACTTCTGATCATGAAAGCACGGCTTAGCTACAATCTCTTATAATGTAGCTATGGATATAGTGCTAAACCCAGATGCAATAGCTCCAGAGGAGGGAGAAAGTCTGATCTCTAAAGGTCACACTTCTAAAGTGGATCCTACGGGTGAGGCTACTCTAGAGGAAAGGGGAATGAGCAAGGGTGGAGAAGAGAAAGGAGCAATTGGAGGCTCCCATTTGGAAGATGATAGCCCCTTCAGAAGCAGTTCAAGCTCTGGAGATGAATCCAGCTCATCCGATGGTGACTCATTCGGACCCTCCAATAAATACTTCCCTCCTCGCACAAAATCAGTGATTCTCCCTCATGAAAACTCTAAAGAATCCAAACTCAGTGTCGCTCTTAAACTCCTTCAGGAGGCAACTCTTGAGCATCATGAAGAGGGGTTTATCAAGAAGAGTCTCTTGACAATATGCACCCATCTAAAAGCTGTAGAGAAGGAGTTGCTCAGGCAAAAGTCTAATAAAGGAGTCTGAAAGGATTTGGGTAAGATCAAAGAAAGGTTGAAGTGCCTCCCCATAATTGACCAACAAGTCATGAACTTCCCAACACCCGGAGCTCTGGCGGTAGCTTCCCTTTCTGAGATCCAGCCTCTTTTAAATGAGCTAAAGGAAAGTGCCTCTCACTCAAATAGCAATGCCAGACAAGCCAATACCTTGGCCTCTGATAACTATGCAACAGTGCTCGAAAGATTATCCTCCTCCGCCACTGACCTATCAATAATACTTAAGGATTACATTGATACCAAGTTTGAAAACTTGTCAAAATTCATGAAGGATAGAGATTTAAAACCCGTTTTGCTGAATCTAGAAACTGATCAGCAAGTAACTCTAGAAATGCTTGATAACTTCATAGACAAAACCATCCCCAAGCTCAAAGAGAAAATCCTAGATAATATGGGGGATGAGATGGAAACAAGGAATTCCGGTATAGAGCAAGCAATAACTGAATGGAAGAAAACCATCTTTAAAGAAATTAAAGACCAGAAGGAGTCTGTCCACAACATCCGAAAGGGCCTTAGTGATGAAATCACCCTTCTTCAAACCGGAATAAATAAGTTATCTATCTCCGGATCCTCCTCTTCTTCGGCTACTCCAGAATGCTAGCTCATCCCTGTCCTACACAATCTTGTTCAAGCTAGAGGGGACTCAGGATTTATGAGCCAAAAAGGTTTGACTACTCTTACCAAGGCTATGTTTCCTTACTTTCATCCCAAGTACCAAGAGAAAATTCTGCGCATCCTTCCTCGAGTCTCACAATCCTATGATCAACTCCGGAGGTCCCTTCGTCCTTACTATTTGACTCTGCCTATAATGAATTATATTATTGATGACAGGGCCAAAGGAAATAAAGACTACTCTATCTACTCCTCTGCCTGGCAGCAATCTTGGGACAAACATATCAATATGGTTATTGATCCCCTTGATGGAAGCAAAAAGGAGGAGGAAGAAGATCAAAGTCATCAAGGAGAAGGAAGGGGGAAAGGAAAAATGCTGCAAGTCCGAAAGAGTGGTCCATCCAGAGAGATAGTTAAGCTAGCTAGATAAACTTCTAATAGCTAGATTCACTTTATATGTATTTCTGTAACTTATAACACTGAACTTTATGATGTTAGTAACTGTTAACAACAGAAGTATATATAAAGTGAAAAATTCTTAACTATAAAAAATGCTTTTAAAGTACAATATATAATTGTACTAAAACAAACTTAGAAGCAGGAGTCATAAAATTATGGGGGAGCTTGGATGCTAAAACTATAGGGGAGCATTATAAAATTCTAAGTAACAAAAAGTTACACTTAGTACTTACCCCTTGCTTAGATGACTTAAGTTTTTGTTTCCATCAAATGGGGGAGATTGTTGGAATATAATGATCCAGATAATAAAATCTAAAAATAATCTGGATCAAGTTTGAAAAAAACAAAAACAATGTAAGTAGTTCTCCTAAATCTAAATGGAAATATCTCGACAAAGCACAGAACACAAATCATTCATTAGGCATATCTAAAACTTAAGCAATGGAGGAAATCATCCGGACAAAGTTTGGAAAGGAAACAAACTTCTATCCCCCAAGACTTGCATTCGGAAGAACTGATTGAAGCCATCTCCGGAAGAAAGATTCGGAGCATATAGGTCCAAAGGACATCTGGAAGACCTATATCTAAAAACTAAGGAAAGTCTAAAACATACCTTTCTTTTTGCCTCCTTGGTCTACAAAATTCAAAAATCCCTTTCCCAACACAAATAAAAAAAAGACAGCTTGCACGATTTAGAGAAAAGTCAAAAGGGTCTGACACCGGACAGAGAAAAACTAACTACTTTTTCCCCTAAACCAATAAAGGCGCGCATGGAGCTCACATTAATACGGCAATTGGTATGAAAGTTGGTGTATCATAAAATGACAAGCAAAATGATCATTGACAACTTTCTAGTCTCAATCCCAAGAATTCAAACTGATCAAAATACAGTCTAACGGACTGATCAACAGATTTGAAAGCTCCACATCACAACCTGAACAAGGGTAAAGATTAAATGTAAGCTTACCAAACATAAATGACTACATTTATGATCAAAGCCTATAAAAGGAGCTCTTCACCAAATGAGAACGTTAACTGATTGACTTACAAAAGCAAGTAACAAAGTAACACTCATTAATCAGTTGAGATAGCCCCTCCAAGAACTCTTAATTCAAAATCTATTTGTTAGGATTCCCAAGTGAAACTATAAACTTGAGGAACTCCAAAAACCAACCCTTTGTTATAAACCAAAAGAGTAAGAATCTCCAACTTAGGCGAGTTGGGATATTGGGATATAGCTTGAAGTAGGTCCTTTGAGTAAGATCTCCCTATATGACTCAACTTAGATTCAAGGTAGAAGGCTAAGAGGTATATCCTACTAAAGATAAGAGGACTGAGCTAGGAGTTGGTGATTCTAGTGGTATATCCTACTTCTAAAAGAGGTCACCATCCGGAGATAAATCTGTAAGGCTTGATTCCTACTAGTTGAAAAGGAATCCATTAGTGGATAAGCTCGGAAGAAGGAAACTCCGTGGACTTGACGTAGGCGGGGCCGAACTAGTATAAAATACTTGTGTTTGATTTTCTTTTGCTTTTACTTTATTGCACTTATTTGCATTATCCGGATCCATCCTCCGGATCATATTCATCATCCGGACCCATCTTTCGGATCATAATCAAACACGCTACACTAAGACTTTTTCTAAGTCTATAAACTTTATGAATAGGGGCCATTCACCCCCCTCTACCCTTATAAATACTCTCACAGGGACTAATATATCCTAGTCACACCAGACACTGAAATCATCTCGTTGTCCAAATGCTTGGAATTTTTTTATCACTATTAACAGTGCCAAATATGAGGCATCCTAATTCGGTTTGAAAGCCCTTTTATAGGTGGGGGCTGAAAATGTATCCATTATCGGGGATTCTACTTTAGTTATTCGCCAGGTTATGGGTGATTGGGAAATTAAAGAAGAATCCCTCCGCCCTTATATGGAAGTATTGTAGGGGTTGTCCGCCAAATTCCACTCTTGCCTGTATCAACATATACCCCACGATGAAAACCAAATGGCCGATTCCCTTGCTACATTAGCTTCTTTATAAGAAGGACGCTAGCAGCAATCTATCCATCCTTTGGTGCTAACCTCTAACAGGGTCCCTTATCATACTCAGAATGTCCATCAAGTCCTCGCCCTCTCCATCGAGTCTTATTGGTTCTTAGACATCGTCCTTTTTCTCCAACACTGTCAGTATTCACTGGAATCCTTTGACTCAGATTGTACCACTCTGATATGCCTTACAGTACAATTTTAAATAGTTGATAATGAACTATTTAAGTGCACTAGCGATAGGCTATTGTTATAGTGCCTAACGGAGGCGGAAGCTCAAATCGTAATCAATCAGGTTCATACCGGCGACTGTGTCCCTCACATGAATGATCTTGCTCTTGCCAAGAAGATTCAATGTTTATGATATTTTTATCTCACCCTGACGGCCGATTGTATCACCTAGGTGAAATGCTGCCACCAATGCTAGATTTACGGAGATATGCAACACCTGCCACCTATTGAGCTTCATCACTTATCAACTCCTTGGCCATTCTCGGTGTGGGGGATAGACATAATTGCTGAAATTTAGCCTTCATCAACGAATGTGCATAGGTTTATTATGGTAGCTGTGGATTGTTTATCTAAGTAGTTAGTGATCAAATCCTACACCAGCGTCACCGCCAAGAAGATGGCCAAATTTATAGAGAAGCACATATTCCCCAGATATGGACTGCTACACCACATAGTTTTGGAAAATGGAGTGCAGCTCCAAGGGGCAATTGCTAACTTGATCAAAAAGTATGGGATTGAACACCAGAGATCCTTTCCATATAGACTGCAAGCCAATGGGGCCGTAGAAGTAGCAAATAAATCAGTTAAAAAGATCCTATCCAAGATGATAGGCGGCTATAGGGATTGGGTCGACAGGCTGCCTTCTGCCATTTGGGGGCTACTGCACGAGTATCCGTACCCTGACCGACCAAAATCAGTTCTCCTTGGTCTATGGAATGGAGGCGGTTCTACCAGTGAAAACCTAAGTGAGTTCACTCAAAGTCGCACTGAAGGCCAAACTAAATGAGTCGGAATGGACTAGAGTGAGGTTTGAGCAAATGAACATGATGGATGAGCAGGGACTCAAGGCCCTTGATAGCCTTCAAATGTACCAACAGTGCATGGCCAGAGCCTATAACAGTAAGTTCAGACATAAAAAATTCCCGTTAAAGGCCAGCAATTTGGTGCTAAATCAGTTAAAACCCTCCACCATGGATGCGAGACGGAAGTTCAGGCCTAACTGGGAAGGGCCATTTATAATTAAGGAAATGCTCAGGAAAGGGGTAGTCAAGATTGTAGACATGGAAGATAATGAGTTTGTGAACCCTGTGAACTAGCACAGGCTTAAGCATATCATATCTAACTAAAAGAAATAAATCAGAAAAGCGGCACTAATATATATATATATATATATAATCACCCGTCTTTTGGTCCTTTACCAGCTGAGAAAAAATTAGGGTGATACCCGATGTTTGGTATTCTGCAAATCAGCGGGGTAAAAGTTAGAGTATAATTATTAATAGTCCACTAGGGTGAAAACCCGAAAAGGGCGGTCTAGGTAAAAATCAAGGTATGCTAGGAAAGAGGGATTGCCTACTAGAAAACTAGAATAGGCTAGCTGGCACTGGAAGTTAAGATTAGAGGAAGTGGTTACCAACATCATGTGCTCTAATTTATTTCATCTAAACTGTTTGCCGAATCCTGAATGCTTGTGTTTATATGAATGTACACGTCTAAATGGTCAAAACGTCAGAAGTAAGAAAGATGCAGGGTTTGCCTTATTCCAATTAATGCGCAATAAAACCAAATAATGATAAAAGACAAATAATTCTGATAAGCTGAAAAGAGTGAGGTCTATGCAAAAGTCAGAATAAGTCTGCTAGATTGAAAACCTAAAAAGGGTAGTCCAGGAAAAATTAAGACAAGATTCGATAGATTGAAAACCCCTATAGGCAGTCTATGCAAAAATTAAAACCAACTAAAAAGTAAATAATAAAAAAAGTTCAATAGGTCCTTCACCCTAGCTGGCCTATGCAAAAGATAGAACTTATAAACAGATAAATGTATGTCTCATATCAAGCTCCCTTCGTCATCATCATAAAATCTCGAGCTCCCTTTCATTCGACCACCTTGGGCAGAGCCCAAGACCACTTAGCTAGTGTGAATAAGCTCCTTCTCAACAAGCATTCCCCTATAGTACTCATCGGCATTAGTAATCTCCATGCATCCATAGTCCTAAACTAGAAAATGAGGCAATGTGTTGATCGAAGCAGTGAAGCCTCCGATGGTATGGGTGAAATCGGCAGCGGTATAAATGGCAAAGCCGCCGACGGTATCAATTACGGGCGACATCAGTGTAGCCGCTAGCGGTATGACTTTGACACCTTCAAATTTCATACCTATATTAAGCCATTTAAACCTATTTTAACCTATTAGTAGTCTGATTCCAAACACAATTCAAGCTAAAAATCCATTTATTCCTAAATACAGAAACCCAAAGGCGCAAATGTACCAAACATCCTATCTTAAGTCAAACCAGAATCCAAAATAAACCAAAAACATCCAAACCCCAATGTGTCAAGGGTACAATACCAAAACCAAAATAAATTCATAAACCAACAAGCAATAAATCTAAGGTTGCCCGCCGCCATCGGTCGGTAGAGATGTAAACTCTATATCCTCCATAAAGTACTGTCCATATCCTCATCCTGAGCTTTTCCCTCGATCATCAGGATACTCCATGAATCTTCGGGCTCATTGGTAGGGTGTCGGTCGACTGTCTTCTTCACCCCTCTAAGGCTAGCCTCCATTGGAGGTGTACGGTCCAAATTGTGCTTGCTCCTCCTCTCGTGCAATGTAGCATCCAGCAGATGCTCAAACTTGGCCACTCGATGCTGAAGTTCTTAATTTATAGCAACTTCTTCTTTGTATCTCGCACGAGCTGCATCAACAATGGAGAGTGACAATGCTATAAATTCGTACAAAAGCAAGCAACAACAATTCATATCATTCATAACATCCATGCATCATTTGCATTAAATGTCATCATTTATGCAGGGAATATACCTTAGCAAATAAGGTTTGGGAGATGAGGGTATCCCTGAGAGAAAAGGCATTTTGCACCAATTGATTCGCCTCCTCACTAGAAACCTGAAATTCCAAGGGCAATCAATGAAAACAACAACTAAAAAGAGATTGCATGCATGAAAGGATGGTTTCAAGCCTTAACAATCTTACATGGATAGTATTTGATGGCATAAAATCCATCGAGTGGTAGCTTAGGGTGATAGCCCTTACCTGAAAGTCACCTTTTGGCCCTAGAAGTAGAAAAGATTGCTCCAAGGTCGTTGATAAGCGCCCTTCTATTATACCGATATCCTCGGGCCTTCCTTGACCGTGCACTCCACTTGTCTCGGGCCTATTCCTCTTCCTAAAATGTGCCTGAAAAATAAAATAAGAATGAAATGCAAACATTAGTATCAGCCTTGAGCCATATAAGAAAATCCTAATAAAGCACGACATTACCTTAGAAGAATGGTACCCCTCATGAACCATCGGCACCTCATTGCCCACTCCACCACCTACGTGCCCATTGCCACCACAACCATCATCATCATCCTTATCATCATCCTCATCATCCTCCTCACTCTCCTTATCCTTATCAACCTCACACGAAACTTTCGATGCCTTCTTCTTATTATGGAAGGTGATCATATCATCCGAATGGATACGGGGGACAAGGGGGAGCAAGCATGACATAAGGCCGTTATAAGGACTAGCAGCACTCTCGACCTCTCGACCATTCCCCTCTAGAAAATCAGCCTTATTAGCCTCAATAGTGATAGTCAAATGAGGCCACCATAACCCGTGGGTGGTGCCGGGGGCACAAGTCTGGCAGCTGGCATAACGTCCCTTAAACTATGCACTCTCTCCCCTAAATACCACTTTAGGGACACGGGACACTCAATCACAAACTGCTTGCCATCCACCTCATTCTGCACCTCAAGGACCTCGTCTAGGTTGGACACTTTCTCAAAGGCATTCCTAATAACCTGACCAAACCAATAAGAACAACCAATGTAAGTATAAAGTAAGTCATCAAAGCTCATTTATACTAACAATTTATTCAAATTTTAGACAGGAATAAAAACCAAAGTCACTTACCGAGCCTATCTGCATGCACCGCAGCTTCTCCCTATAGCTGGTTTTCCACCTACGAAATCCTCGAACACTCCCACACCAACAAGCGAGAAAGTGTGCATCATCCGGCACCTCAGTCAGGAAAGCCACTGCAAGAAGAATCTCATGCTCGAAGGCCCAAGCCTGCACAATCAAAAGCTAATCAGCATAGGTTGAAAAAAGAAGCAAGCAAAATCCCAAACAAAATAGTAGAAAATGCAAAAAGAATGAAAATAACGAAGTAACACGATACCTGAAGGAGCAAGTGACTCAGCCTAAGGGCCATTTCCTTCTTCCTAGCTCCCACTGTAACACCCCCATTATAGGGAGTGCCATAGAAACTATAATCACCCGATAAACAACTCTACTCCACTATATAAAGTTCAATACTTAAAGATTAATCTCATTATCAAGATATAAACTTAACTTAATCCTTAATATATATAAATACAAATATAATGTTTCCAATTCTAAATTATTCTCCAAATATTTCTCAGTGTTACTTTACATTTCTCACACTATTTTGTACATGCCATTATACTACAAAACCACAAAATAATAGCAAACTTAAACAACCTCAAAAAGTACTAATCGTATGCCCTTTAGTATTGATCCAACTTCTCCACTTTAGTCCAGGCTATCTACAACTTTCCGAACCTACGTGTAGCCAAAACAAACTACACGCTAAACAAATTGCTTAGTGGTGTACTATTTAAAAAACCAAACATCCAAAAATGAATATAAACTTTATATTAAATAATATGAAAATAAAAATATTTTCACACATAAAACCAATTAAATATCAGCTGCTTTAAAACTCACGATATAAATGTATCTTATAACGAAGTTAACAAATAAAACCAATTTCTTTTAAATTCACATATATTAAAACACAACAAACAAACATTGCCCAAAGTAATCAAGTAATGCATGGAATTGGATATGGAGGCGACAAAGCCCGAAACCAAAGCTCCAATATTATATCACAGAATACCAGCTAAAGCACGAAGCCCGAAGCTCCTATATTTTTAACTGAATATATTTTAGAATCATAATACCGGCCGAAGACCTAAAGCCAAAGCTCCAATTGTTTGTACAGTGCTGTATCCCCCTTTATTAGCGCCAATCTACCCGGTACCATTTTCTACTCAATTACTAGGGAAATAAATCATTTAAACTTTCCTATAAAATCGATAAAATATCACCAAAATATATATCATGTGATTATAAGAATCTCAATTGAAACATTGAACACCAAAATAAACTCATAAACACGCTAAGTTTATCCAAACAGAAATTTGAGTTTCATCACCCAACTCGATCAATATAAATGATCCAGAAAATAGAGGAATTTAATAAAGCTTTCTCCTAAAAATATGTAGCCATATGTATTAGCTTTCAAACGCCATAGAAATCATAAAATTTTGATATGTATAACAGTAGTTACAGTCAAACTAATAAACAACGTTCAATCTGGAATTTCCAGAAAACAGATTTTATGACCTGATTTCAACTGAAAATTTGAACTAGTAAATGAATAAATTTAATAAAACTTTCTTCTGGAAAAAGCTTCATATATGTCTTAAAAATCCACAAAAATTTAAATAATTCAACTTCGATTTGTTAATCAAGAGATAAACCAAAAACAAACAGTTGTGGTTAAATCCAAAATTTCAGCAAAAGCATCAAAATAAAATTTGTGTTCACAGCCCTCTTTAAACTCTTCACTGATTCTCTTCCACCTCTTTCCCTTTTCCTTTACTAGTATTAGCTTCCTCTACAACAACCCTCTATAATCCTCTTAAGATAATTCATAGATAAGCTTCCTAATACCTTAAATATGCTTAATCTACCATGAATTCTACTAATTAAGCTTTAATTTCATTAAAAATCACTTACCTCAACTTCAAACCCCAATCACCATGAACCTTAGAATCTGAAATCCTCTTCTTCTAGCCTTGATTCACTGAAATTGATGAGCATGGAAGGTTTAGAGAGCAATTTCTAGCATAAATTCGGAGCTAATTTGAAGAAAGTTGAGGTTTTTTTGAAGCTATAGAAATTCTGAAGAGGAATGAGAAGGACAGAAGGATAGAACGCGATGGAGATGGAATGAATGATACGTGAAATCTCTAGAATTTTAAGAGTAAAAAATATCTTATTTGCAAAATTACCACCATATACATTAACAATTAATTAAATACCATCAATATCCTTCTTAATTTTAATTATTCTCATTTCTTATCTAATCTAATAACTTAAAAAGACTAATGTATAAATGTAGTAATTCATATTCCCTTACTACCATATTAATCCATTAATCTAATATGTATACTAATTATAATTTTTATGCTAATTTATTCTATAATAATTCACTATATTTAAATTTTGAATTTTCGGTTCATTACTCCCACATCCAACCCATGGTATATCCGGGCTAGAATGGCTCTAGGCCAATTCTTCTCCTTTATGTTCTTCATATCATCGAGCGCAGAAATTAGCCTGTAGTTCACCTTGCAACCAAAAATTAGGAAGAATAGCACAGTCAAGAGTGAGATGACAAAAGAGCGAACACATGCATCCCTCTGCGCCTCAGGGACCACCTTCTTCTTCTTCCAATACTTACACAATTCCCCATATAACAAACGTTCCACCTTGGGGGTTAACCCAAACAACTCAATCACTATCTTCACCACGGGCCCCCTAGTGTAGTATTTCTCCATGTGAACATCAAAGTGGATTATCTTGTCCATCCAAGATAGCCCGATCATTGCCACGATGTTAGAGGGGGTGACAATAACCTTACTAATTGGGAGATGAAAAGTATGAGTGGTCTCAGACCACCTCTTAGTTAATGCAGTAAGGGCAAAATGATAGCACAATCATCGCTATGATGCTAGAGGGGGTTATAATAACCTCACCAATCGAGAGATAAAAAGTATGCGTAGTCTCGGACTACCTCTCAGTCAATGTGGTAAGGGCCGAATGAGAGAGCTTAGGCATCTTCGTGGGTAAAATCTGAGCTAAATCCCCAAAGTCCACAGCATCAACGGCTGCACAGAGCTCGGCATCATACTTGTTAATCACTCTTCACCACTTCCCAATAGTTCCCATTCCCCCGGTGTAAGTGACGGAATGAGGCTATAAAAGATCGAGAAAAAGTAGAAATCAGATCAGATAAGTAGACCACATTGCATTTTGACTTGTCCTAAACCTACTGGAGCCTTACTAGTGTCACTGCCGAAGCAGTGATACCACCTGTGGCCTTGGCTATACCGCTAACAGTATAGGTGAAGTCGCTAGCGATATCACTGATATCGCCAGTGGCTTGGCAAAGCCTTTTAGGGCTTTTTGAAAGGTCTGAAGCTGTAGGCAGTATGGGTGATATCGCCAGTGGCATCAACAATATCATCGACGACATCATGTTACTATAGGCAGAATCGTAGAAACCCTTGAATCGGACCAAAAATGCAATAAACCAAAAACCAAGGCATGAAATCAAACAAAACAATCCTATAACTTGCATTCTATGACTTTTATACCTATATATTTGTCTTTTTGAACATTATCATAGCAAAATTTCAATTTTGGGCCTAAACCATAAAAATCAAAACAAAGTTTGTAGTTTTCCAAGATTATTTGGGTATAAGAGAGGTGTTTATCCTTCTTCATGGTGAGATTATCAATAGGAGCCGTTATTCCATACCCAAACATGAGCTTAAAATCCTTTAGGCCAACGCCGACGTGGACCAGGCAGAGTTTTAGCCCCGGGATAGAAGAATCGGGCAACTCGCTCGTAGCCTTGGCGACCAATTTACGTTTAAAAATATTGTTCAGCATGGTGAATCAAAGAGAAAGAAGAAAGATGGATTTTGGTGAAGTGGAAAAGGGTTCGGCTACAGCCGTTTGAAATAAGGGGAAAAGGGAGTTTTAATTGGTATTAAACACCCGCATGGAAATCAAAGAATTTAATTAATTTCAAAACTGTCATTCCATACCATCAGCGGTATCGTCCATGTCACCAGCGGTTTCAACACTACAAGGGGAAATTTTCAAATTTTATTGACTGGTAAAAAATGCCATGTGGCACCTCATGTCGCAACGGCATCACTCAAATCACCAGCAATATTCGATCTACCAGTGTAGATTCGATATTCTTACTCTATTTACCCATCACTATTGTGAGCGGATGACATTTTGGACGGCTAGAAAGCCAAGCTGGAGGAATGACCTCTAGAAAATAATATGTGAACGTGATGATGTGATGGTAGAAAATGGTTTTGCATATTTTAATGTTCAAAAGATACGAGATTAGAATCCTATACTTAAAATAGAGTCACCACCTGGTTCAGCTCAACCGGGAAATTTAGGTACGATTTTCCCACCGGGTGGTAGACCATGCCTTAAGTAGAGATTCCGAGTTCGGATGATATTATCTATTTTACATTGACCAAGTTAAAAGTTTCATTCTTTCTTAATTGGTTCAATCCACCCTATTTATTGTATTTTCGATTATATGTTGTGTTAGCGCATTATTTAGCAAGCATTCAAAGGCAATAAATAAATTATTACAGTCATCCAAAAATAATTGCGGAAATTAAAATTAATTCAAGGTTTTCAAATCCTATACATTTTTCTAAAGCAAAAAATAAAATACTCGAAGGCCTAGCATACATCTAACCTAAATCTACCTACAGTGAAAGGTTAGCACAGGTACAACACGTATACAGGGTATATCACACAAAGCGACTGTTGGATATGATGTATGCCCTTAAGGCAATTAGGGCGATATATCTTAATTATGTAATAGTACGAATAATTTATTTAATCAATAAAGGCATTTGTTCTTTTTTGTGTATATCAATATATATATATGGCTGGTTAAAATATATTCATTGATGTATGTATACAATAGACCTTGACATATCATAGAATGAAGTCAGAGAAATTATAGTTAGACTATATTTGGTGGAACCTGCTTCATGTGTAATTATGATTATGTTTAAACTATCCCTAGTCATAGTTTTATCACGAATGAATATTGATGAAACAGAAAAACCAGCATGTGGTCAACTTTCTTAGAAAGGGTCCAAGCAGTTATTCTCCTAAAGACTGAAGGTGGTAGCTTAAGCTTGACATATGGATATATCTGGGAGATATATTGGAGACCGCATCAAGATAAACACTTGGTATAAATATCAATGTGTTAGTGTTTATCTTCATGCAATAAGCTTTGCGAATGTCCTCACACTTAAGATGCTAGTTGCCTTGTGTAGTACTATTGCTATACTTTGGGTCATTACTATACACTAATTTATTTAAGGTGGTACGGGTGATTACGAGTATAGTGATGTCAGCACATTAGTAAGCTGAGTACTCGAAAAGAACCCATCGCTCTGGATATATTAAGGAGTTGTACCCGACCACTTGTTAAAGTGATGATTGCCATAAACCTCTGATCAGAGTATGTGTTTGACAGAAATGGTTTCTAGTCAAACACACTATAGTAAAATGCAATATGCTTCGGTAATAAGTAAATAACTGGGATAGCTTGGTGCAACCTTGCTATTAGTGGGTTAACACTTTAACCGAACCCAATAAACTAGATAGTACTAATATTAAAGAATGGAAGGAATTTATTGCAATGGATAACTATTGCATTAACCGGGATTAATTCATAAGCATAAATGACGTTCCGAGTAATGGGGGATGGTAGACCCTTGCTAGAGGCATACTATAGTAGTTTAAGGTAATCGAGTTCTATTCACAGTCTAGAACATCGATCCAATGGTTCCATTAGAGCAAGGGTTGGTTAAGCCTTAACAGCTATATACTCTGGGATCCTATAAGATCACACACATTAGACCTTCGTCAGACTAAGTAAAGAACTAATAAATTTATTCTATTTCAAAAATGTAACTTAAATAATAATTGGATTATTATTTGATTGGTTAAAATTGATTAGATCAATTTTGGATAAACCAAAGTATTGATTTTGGCCGGTAACTAATTAATTAGAGTCATAAATAAATTATAATTGATTAAATCAATTATGGTTGGACCAAGAAATTAATTTTGACTGGTGACTAACTTATTAGGGTCAGAAAATAAATATTTGAAAAATGATTAAAAGGGGAATTTTGAATTGGCGAGTTTAATTAGACCGAGAGTACAAAAGTATTTTGTATAGGCTCGAGTACACGGGAGTACATGAAAATGGGCTGGACATGCGCAGCCCATGAAAAGGGCACATGCAGCGTATGCATGTATATATATGGGATGGGATGGGCTGCATATCCGTAGCCCATGAAAAGGGCACATGCATCGTATGCATGTATATATATGGGATGGGAGTAATTACTCCCATCCTACATCGCCCAGAGGGGGAGCATTTTTGCTCCCCCAAGCCTATATATAGGTTGTCTCCTATTCTTTCAAATTGTACCAAGCTCAAAGCATAAATCCTAAGCGAGATAATTAATCTCTCGGGTAATTGAGCAAGTTATTTTTGAGGAGCCTGAATTTATTCGGGTACCTCTAGTTTATATTTTTGGGTGAGGCTTCTGAAGTGGTCTAGCAACTACTCGAGGCTTCTTAGTTCTTCCTCCCGGGGAGGTTTCAGTTGGTGGGGTTCGTGTGGATACTGATAGAAGCTATCCTACGATTGGAAGCTTGTGCAAGAAGGTTCTGCAAAAGCATGCTTCAACTGGTAAGTTCTTTTTATTTCTCTTTTAATTATTAATTCTTTTTCTTTAAGTGTTTTTAGAGTTAATAATTATGCTTAGGCTATTTTGCATGCTTAGTTTATTTTATGCTTATGTTATAACTTAGAAGTATAACATGCTTAGTATAAAATAAATGTGCTAGGATATAATTTGGAATTATGGTATGCCTAGTCCTTTAGCATGCTAACCTATGTAGAGAATTATTTAGTTAAGGCTTTATTTAATTTATATGCAACTAATAGGAGTTCCTGGGGACATGGATAAAATTTTAAATTTCCGCCATGCCTCTCATGCATGTTCAATCTGACTGTCAGTTCCCAATAGTGGTATCAGAGCCTGCCTATTTAGTGCATAATTAAGTTAGAAGCAAACTAAATATTATTTTCTAAATGAAATGATTTATTCATTTAGTTGTTTGGAACAATATATATAAACTTGTGCCTTTCATTTCAAGGTTAGAAAATGGTTATGAATAATTTTGAATAAGCCTGCTCAACCTACTCAAATTATATAAGTGTCAATAATTTATTTAAATTACATGGGTTATAGATGCTCCCAATTTACATGAATTGGAAGAACGAAATTTATTAGTTCAAGAGAATCCATTGGTCTTCAAGTTTGTGCCCCGTATTTGTTCTGGCTAAGGATTAGACTTGGTGTCTACTCCTCATAGGGCACCTCTCCTACGTGGGAACCTACATCGTGCAATTTGAATTGACCAATCGGGGAATTAATATGAACTAATTCATTTCTAGTATAATAGATGGTGCTTATATATGTTTCTATAACAGAGTAAAAAATTAAATTTATTAAATAAAGCGTATAGGAAATGCAATATAAATATAACAAATAAAAGTGTTAATTATTTTGCATATAATCTAGGTTGATGGAATAATTATAATAAATAGCTGAACCCACCTAAGGTTAGACCTTATTAATTTATTCTAAAATTCCTTGAATTAATACAAGTTATTATAATTTTATCCATATGATAAAATCCTAGATTGGGTGAGACGTTTAACACTAATAAAATCCCAAAGTAAATATATTAAGGCAAGTTGTAGTCTTCCTTACTCAAATTTATAATACGGTCTCTTTGGGCTATCAAAGTGCTACGCAAAATGTTCCTTCTAGTCCACATTGATTGGTTGTAAAGTTTGAGATAGGGTCTGCCTTAACAGAGATGGGGTAGTCCACCATAAAATTAGGGGCTAGGCCCAAATCTGAGACATATTCAAGGAGATGCTAATATAAGAGCACACATCTCTTGGGATTAGGGAACTTGAATGAATTAGTAATTGCATGCGATGCAAATGGAATGGAATTCCAACTATGACTTACTATTATGACTTGAATCGTAAAATTGGGGGTTGTAATAGATTAGTTATAGATGCTACCTACTAGAAAATTTAGCTAGGCTAAAATTCACGAATTCCATAGAATGAGCTATTGTAAATTTTGAAGAAAATAGTAGAAAAATGTATTTAATTAAAAGTCCTCATATTATATACATGTACTTAAACTAATATCTAAACACTTTTCTTTTCTTATATCTTAGGTTGAAAATGGGTTCCAATTTTAATCTCCGTATGTTACTTGACACCAAATTGAATGGCTTGAACTTTTTTCTGATTGGTTCCAAGTAGTGAGAATAGTTCTCAGATCCGAGGGAATTACCTATGTCCTAAGTGAAATTTTCTCTGTAGAACCTGATGTTGAGGATCATGTGGAACATGATACCTGGTTGAAGCATAGGAAAGATCGTGAGACTGCCATATGTATTGTGTTCAGGTCTGTGAATCCTGAGCTTCAGAAACAACATGAGAACATGCCCTTGGAGGATATGGTTCTCCATCTTGAAGAACTCTTTTCAAAGAGAGAGAGGACAGAGAGGTATGAGACCTCCAAGCTCCTTTTCAGAACCAAGATGCAGGCTGGCACCTCTGCCTCTCATCATGTACAGAAACTCTTGGGATACCTTGAAAAGCTGAATCGATTGGGATTCGAGATGAATCATGACTTGAGCATTGACCTTGTGTTGATGTCCTTGACAGATAGTTACTCAGGCTTTATGACTAACTATTATATGAACAGGATTAATTCTACTATCCCTGAATTAATCAACATGCTAAAAATAGTAGAACCTCATATTAGAAAGGATCAAAAACCTCTACTGTTGGTTAAAAAAGGCAAGGCTTCTAAGAAGAAGAAGTAGGCAATGGGTGCTAAGAAAAGAATCAGTAAGAAGAAGAATGAAAAGAAGGCATCTAAGTATGTCTGCTTCCAATGTGGAAAATCGGGACATTAGAAGAGGGATTGCAAAGCTCTTGCTTCTGAGCATTTGAAGAAGAAGCCTATAGAGGCATCTACTTTAGGTATATTTGTAATTGAAACTTTGCTACTTTACTCAAGAATCCACTTGGGTATTAGATACTGGTTATGGTTCTCATATCTGTACTTCTGTGCAGGGACTAAGGAACTATAGAAAACTTGCAAAAGGGGAGATGGACCTACGCATGGGAAATAGAGCCAGAGTTGCTGCATTAGCCATAGGGAGCTTTAGTCTTGTTTTGCCAAGTGGACTTGTTTTAATTTTGAATAATTGCTACTACATTCCAAGTGTTACTAAGAATATTGTATCTATTGCGTATTTAGTAGCAAAGGGATTTGAAATTTTATTTTCGAATAATAATTGTCAGATTTGTTTGAATAATATTCTTTATGGTTATGGAATGTTGAAAGGTGGCATTTATGTTCTTGATACTAAAACAGAAGTTTTCAATATAAACAATGTGAAGAAATTTAAATTAGATAATGAGAATTCCTTCTACTTATGGCATTACCATTTAGGCCACATAAACGAAGATCGCTTAACCAAGTTGCATAAGCATGGAGACTTGGACCCAATAGAGTTAGAGTCTTATGGTGATTGCGAACCTTGTTTAAAAGGAAAAATGACAAACTTACCCTTCAAGGAAAGGGTGAGCGGGCCACAAGTACATTGGAACTTATACATACTGATATATGTGGTCCAATGAGTGTTCAGGCACTAGGAGGATACTCCTACTTCATAACCTTTATTGATGATTACTCAAGATACGGTTATTTGTACTTGATGAAGCACAAGTCTGAAAGTTTTGAAAAGTTCAAACTATTTAGAGCCGAAGTAGAGAAATAGCTTGAGAAAAGTATTAAAACACTTTAATCGGATCGAGGTGGAGAATACTTAAGTCAGGAGTTTCAGGATTATCTAAAGGAAAACGGGATAGTTCCCCAGTGGACCCATCCTTATACACCCCAACACAATAGAGTGTTAGAAAGGAGGAATCGAAATTTATTAGATATGGTCAGGTCTATGATGAGCCATGCAATTCTTAGTAAATCCTTTTAGGGATATGCACTGGAGAGCGTGATTTATATCTTAAACAGAGTGCCCTCTAAATCAGTTGATTTTACACCTTATGAAAGATGGTGCAAAAAGCCATCTCTAAGTCACTTAAGAGTATAAGGTTGTCTTGCTATAGTAAAGAGGATAACGTTAGATAAGCTAAATGCCAAGGCTGATAAATGTTTGTTCATTGGATATCTAAAGGAAATAATTGGATATCTATTTTACCAACTCGAAGCATAAAAGGTATTTGTGTCTCGGAATGCTCACTTTTTGGAAAAGGAACACTTACTTACAAACGTCAGTGGGAGCAATATTGAACTGGAAGTTCAAGAGAAAGAAACAGACAATCAACTGATTGACCCTATTCTTGATACACAAGAGAGTGTGATCCAAGAACAACTTATCGAAACACAATCATTCCGAAGATCAGGTCGTGTTCATAAGGATCCCGATAGATATGGGTTTATCATCACTAATGATAAGGAACTATATCTTATGGAGGATGATGAACCAAAGACATATGATGAGGCAATGAAAAGCTCAGATTCTGATAAATGGCAAAAGGCCATGAAATCAGAAATGGATTCCATGTACGAGAACCAAGTTTAGAATTTGGTTGATGCACCGCAAGAGGTTAGATCAGTTGGGTGTAAATGGGTCTTCAAGAAGAAGACAGACATGGACGGTAATATAATTACCTATAAAGCAAGGTTGGTTGCAAAAGGTTATAATCAACGGGAAGGTCTTAACTATGATAAAACCTTTTCACCGGTAGCCATGCTTGTATCCATAAGATACTCCTTGCCATTGCTGCTCATTATGATTATGAGATCTGGCAGATGGATGTAAAAATACCATTGCTGAATGAGGATTTAGACCGGGATGTGTATATAACATAACCTGAGGATTTTATATCTCAGAATGGCTCAAAGGTATGCAATCTACAAAGATCCATTTATGGACTTCAACATGCATCCAGGAGTTAGAATATAAGGTTTGATTAGACAATTTGGGAACTGGATTTTTGCCCAAACACGAATGAGCCTTATGTTTATAAGAAGGTTAGTGGGAGTGCAGTCGTTTTTCTAGTATTGTATGTTGATGACAATCTGCTAATAGGAAACGACATTTCTCTTCTTCAAAACGTTAAAGTATGGTTTTCAAGAAAGTTCTCTATAAAAGACCTTGGTGAAGCAGCATTTATACTATGTATAAAGATCTACAGGGATAGATATAAGAGGCTATTAGGTCTTTCTCAAAGTACATATACAGATAAGGTGTTAAATAGGTTCAACCTTGAGCATTCTAAGAAAGGTTATCTCTCGATGACAAAGGGGATTAACCTATCTAAGGCTGAGTATCCGAAGATAGCTCAGGAGAGAATGTGCATGAAGGATATACCCTATACATCCGTGATAGGATCCATCATGTATGCTATGATGTGTACTAGGCCGGATGTCTCTCAGGCTTTGAGCTTTACTAGCAGATATCAATCAGATCCAGGTGAAAAGCATTGAATGGCTGTCAAGGCAATCCTTAAGTACTTGAGAAGGACTAAGGATGAGTTCTTGATTTATGGAGAAGGTGACCTCACTATCAAAGGTTACATTGACGCAAGTTTTCAATCTAACAAGGATGACTTTAAGTCTCAGTCAGGTTTTGTGTATGTGTTCATTAGAGGGGCAGTATGCTGGAAGAGTTCTAAGCAAGAAACTACTGCTGATTCAACCATGGAATCTGAATACATTACTACATGTGAAGCAGTAAAATAAGCTGTCTGGTTAAAGGGATTTATTGGTGTGCTCAGTGTGGTGCCTGAGGCTGTTGATCCAATTACTTTATATTATGATAACAATGGTGCCATAGCTCAGGCAAAGGAACCACGGTCTCATCAGAAAAATAGACATGTATCCAGAAAGTATCATATAATCAAGGAGATTATTGATGCTAAGATAAAAAGATTAGAATATGTACCCACTGATCAGAACCTCACGGATGGTCTGACAAAGCCATTGACTCAAGTCAAACATGACCAGCATGTTAAAGCATATGGATTAAAACATATGGCTAATTGGCCTTAGTGCAAGTGGGAGTTTGTTGGATATGATGTATGCCCTTAAGGCAATTACGGCGATATATCTTAATTATGAAAATAATTTGTTTAATCAATAAAGGCATTTGTTCTTTTTTATTTATATCAATGTCATAGCAAAAGTCCTTGACATATCATAGCATGAAGTCAGAGAAATTATAGTTGGACTATATTTGGTGGAACCTGCTTTATGTGCAATTATGATTATCCTTAAACTATCCCTAGTCATAGTTTTATCAAGAAAGAATATTGATGAAACAGAAAGACTAGCATGTGGTCAACTTTCTTGGAAAGGGTCCAAGTAGTTAATCTCCTAAAGACTGAAGGTGGTGCCTTAAGCTTGACACATGGATATATCTGGAAGATATATTGGAGACCGCAGTAAGATAAACACTTGGTATAAATATCAATGTGTTGGTGTTTATCTTCATGCAATAAGCTTTGTGAATGTCCTCATACTTGAGATGCTAGTTGCCTTCTGTGGTTCTATTGCTATACTTTAGGTCATTATGATGCACTAATTTGTTTAAGATGCTACGAGTGATTACGGGTATAGTGATGTCAGCACGTTGGTAAGCTGAGTAGTCAGAAAGAATCCATCGCTCTAGATATATTAAGGAGTTGTACCTAGCAACTTGTTGAAGTGATGATTGCCATAAACCTTTGATCAGAGTATATGTTTGATAGAAATGGTTTCTAGTTAAACACACTATGGTAAAAGGAAATATACTTCGGTAACAAGTAAATAACTAGGATAGCTTGGAACAACCTCGCTATCAGTGGGTTAACACTTTAACCGAACCCAATAAGCCAGATGGTACTAATATTAAAGAATGGAAGGAATTTATCGCACTAGATAACTATTGCATTAACCGGAATTAGGTCATAAGCATAAATGACAGTTTGAGTAATAGGGGATGGCAAACCCTTGCTAGAGGCATACTACAACCGTTTAAGGTAATCGAGTTCTCTTCACGGTCTAGAACATCGAGCCAATGGTTCCATTAGAACAAGGGTTGATTAAGCCTTAACAGCTCAATACTTTGGGATCCTATAAGGTCACACACATTGGACCTTCGTCGGACTAAGTAAAGAACTAATAGATTTATTCTATTCGAAAAATGTAACTTAAATAATAATTGAATTATTATTTGATTGGTTAAAATTGATTATATCAATTTTGGATAAACCAAAGTATTTATTTTGACCGGTAACTAATTAATTAGAGTCATAAATAAATTATAATCGATTAGATCAATTTTTGTTGGACCAAGAAATTTATTTTGACTGGTGACTAATTTATTAGGGTCAGAAAATAAATATTTAAAAACGGATTAAAAGGGGAATTTTGAATTGGCGAGTTTAATTGGATTGAGAGTACTATGTACAGGCTTGAGTGTGCGGGAGTACACCGAAAGGTGTGCGAGCAATGCTGGGTATTGCACACAGCAGCCCATGAAAATGGGCTGCACATGCGCAGCCCATGAAAAGGGCACATGCAGCGTATGCATGTATATATATGGGACAAGGGGAGCATTTTTGCTCCCCCAAGCCTATATATAGGCTGTCCCCTTTTCTTTCAAATTATTCCAAGCTCAAAGCATAAATCCTAAGCGAGATAAATAATCTCTGGGGTAATTGAGTAAATTATTTTTGAGGAGCCTAAATTTATTTCGGCACCTCTAGTTTATATTTTTGGGTGAGACTTCTAGAGTGGTCTAGCAACTACTCGAGGCTTCTTATTTCTTCCTCCTGGGGAGGTTTTGGTTTGTGGGGTTCGTGTGGATACTGATAGAGACTATCCTACGATTGGAGGCTTGTGCAAGAAGGTTTTGCAAAAGCACGCTTCAACTGGTAAGTTCTTTTTATTTCTCTTTTAATTATTAAGTCTTTTTCTTTAAGTGTTTTTAGACTTAATAATTATGCTTAGGTTATTTTGCATGCTTAGGTTATAACTTAGAGTTATAACATGCTTAGTATAAAATAAATGTGCTAGGATATAATTTGGAATTATGGTATGCCTAGTCCTTTAGCGTGCTAACCTAGGTAGAGAATTATTTAGTTAAGGCTTTTATTTAATTTATATGCAACTAATAGGAGTTCTTGGGGACAAGGATAAAATATTGAATTTCCGCCATGCCTCTTATGCATGTTCAATCTGACTGTTAGTTCCCAACAGCAATGGCCTCGGAAGTGGGGTCTGAGGGGCGACAGCCCCTCGTGGGGTCCAAGGGGCAGCGCCCCTGATAGGGTCAAGGGGCGGTAGCCCTTCCCGGGGTTTCAGGGCCAGCGCCCTGGGCGGGGTCCGGGGGTAGAGCCCTTGGCTAGGGTCGAGCTACCAGGTTAGATCAAAAATTTTTGATTTTGGAATAAAAGGTTCCCTTTGAAAAATTCATTTTTCGAACAAATTTTAGGGAAAAGTCCATTTTGGACACGATTATTATTTTTACCAAATTATTAGTGACAATGCCACATATTATGGGGTTTGGATCATTTTTGGAGAATTGTAGATTCCTGTCATGGTACTGTACATCATAGCTTTGTAAATTAAAATAGGTAAAAAATAAAACAAAAACTAAATCTACTGTCTAAAAGGTCATGCCGTCGGCAATATGAATGAAGCCACCGGCAGCATCATTGATGCCGATGGCGATTTCACTTATACAGGCCTGTAAAATAACTTTCTGGGTACCATGAAGAAAGGGTCCCGTAAGAAAATAGAGCTGCTAGGGATAAAGGAAGTCCCTTGCGGTATCACTGATGTTGCTGGCGACATGAGTGATACTGCCGGCTGCTACAAATAAACATAACAAACAAGTAAAATGGAAGGTAAAGAGCTATGAGACTCAGAATTTTTACCTCGGAGCCTTGAATCTACCACTTCGTGATCCAAATGACACCTCCGGGGAGCTCAAAGTGATGATTTAGGTAATAAGCATGGGATTTAAGTCTCTAAATTCCATTATGGTGATTTTAAACCTAAAATATACTGATCTCAAGCTAAATATCACAGAGTTTAATGAAGAAAAATCTAGAAAAGATGGAATAGTTCATCTTTTCTTACCTTTTCTACACTTTATCCCACTAAATCTAACCAAAACTTGCTAAATTTCCTCTCAATCTCAAGTTGGGAGTTCTAACCCTTATTTCAGCTGAAGAAGGGTCTTTATATAGGCTAAAATTCAGTGAAAATTGACTTTTATCAATTATCCAGCGGGTATCGAGCAAGCATGGCAAAAAAGCTGTTTGCTGTAGAAATTCAAGTCACCGGCGAAATGGATGATATCGCCGGCGGTATCGCTGAAGCCGCTGGCGGCTTCAACTTTTGCCAGTTTTGAAAAGTAAGCATGAGCTAGCCTAAAAAGGTGAAAAGGTGCCATAATCCGCCTAAAAAGGTGTTTTAGCAGGATATTTTGAATAATTAGGGTTATTTTTAAATTTTTATGGGTATTTTGGATTATATTAATTTGAGGGTGTAAATTATCAGTTCGAGCTCCCACCGGACGGGTGATCGGACACGCCGAACTAAATTTTTTCGAAAATAAAATTCATAAAGAATTTTTTATCGATAATAAAAATTTTAAAAAAAAATTTTTATAATGAGGAATAAAATTGAATATACGTCATCATCGTCTTGCGAGAGGGACTGCTAAATCCCGTGCTCACAACTGTAACGACCCAACGAATTCACCATGACTCAGGATTTCTAATACCCCTTTTCTTTTATCTTTTTTTTATATATATTTTTACTATTAATCGAAGGGGCAAAAATATTTTTGTTTCACAAAATCGATCAAGCAGTAAAAACATTATATAAGAATTTGACTAATCTCATTTCACTCATCACCCATTTCAAGTACAACCACAAGGGGCAATCCAGGTATCATCATCCTTTGGGTCATCACCCGTTGAAACATCAACTGAAGCTTGAGATGGAGTTAGTGTACACATCATCCTTTGGGTCATCACTCATTGAAAAGTTAACTGAAGGTCATAATGGGGTCAGTGTACACATCATCCTTTGGGTCATCACCCGATGAAACATCAACTGAAGGTCGTGATGGAGTTAGTGTACACATCATCCTTTGGGTCATCCCCCATTGAAAGTCAACTGAAGGTCATGATGGAGTCACTATACACATCATCCTTTGGGTCATCACCCATTGAAAGTCAGCTGAAGGGTGATGGAGTCAACATACACATCATCCTTCGGGCTATCACCCATTTAAACATCAACTAAAGGTCGTGATAGAATCAATGTACACATTAACCTTTGGGTCATCGTCCATTGAAAGTCAATTGAAGGTTATGATGGAGTTAGTGTAAACATCATCCTTTGGGTCACCGCCAGTTAAAAGTCACCTAAAGGTCGAGATGGAGTCAGTGTACACATCATCCTTTGAGTCACCCCCAGTTGAAAGTCAACTAAAGGTCGTGATGAATTCAGTGTACACATCATCCTTTGGGTCATCACCTATTGAAAATTTAACTAAAGGTCGTGATGGAGTTAGTGTACACATCATCATTTAGGTCATCACCCATTAAAACATCAACTGAAGGCCATGATGGAGTCAGTGTACACATCATCCTTTGGGTTATCACCCGTTAAAACATCAATAGAGGGTCATGATGGAGTCAATGTCCACATCATCCTTTGGGTCATCGCCGGTTAAAAGTCGACAAAAGGTCGTGATAGAGTTAGTGTACGAATCATCATTTGGGTCATCGCCTATTGAAAGTCAACTGAGGGCAATGATGGATTTAGTGTACACATCATCCTTTGGATCCTTACCCGCTGAACATCGATTGAAGGTCGTGATGGAGTCAGTGTACCCGTCATCCTTTGAGTCCAACACATCATCTATCAGGTACAATTTCTAAACCCTTGATCTTTTCATGAGATCATTATAACCAGATGACCTTTTTCCCACCCAAGAGGACCGCGTGAGATGAGTAGCATAGGGAGCAGAAAGATAACAGGCGTTGTGAAGCGTGCCAAGGGACCGATCCCTATTTTAGCATGATGAAAAGATTGATTAGTTGATGTTGAACTTAAGTCCAATTATGTGTTAAAGGATACAAGATTGAAATCCCCTACTGAAAATAGAGTCGCCAACCAGTTCAGCTCAACCGGGAAATTTTGGTACGATTTTCCCACCGGGTGGTAGAGCATACCTTAAGTAGAGATTTTGAGTTCGGATGATGTTATCTATTTTACATTAGGCCAAGTTAAAATATTTTATTCTCTCTTAATCGGTTTTAGTCCACCCTATTTATTGGTGTTTTCGGTTTATATATTGTTTTCGTGTTATCAAGCAATCAAAAGCGGTAAATAAATAATTATTATAGTTATCCAAAAGTGAATGCGGAAAATAAAATACTAATTACATGGCTTTCCAAATCCTATACATTTTTCTATACGATAAATAAAATACCCGAAGGCCTAGCATTCATCTAACCTAATTCTACCTGCACAAAACGGTTAGCTTAAATACGGCACTTTATACGGGGTATATCATATAACATGCATAGTTAGTAAACAAAACAAGGCCTGAGTTAGCATGAACATGCCATATTTCATTTACAATTTATGGAGCCTAATTGGATGGCTAAAAATGGGATTTAATAGGCATTTGCGGGAAAGTTCTGTAATATCCGTATTTTAGACTCGATTGTTATTTTAACCGAATTATTAGTGAAAATGCCATATGGTATGGGGTGGGGTGTGTTTTAGAAGGTTTTGGACCTTCATCATTGCACTGTACACCTTAGCTTCAGAAATTTAAACTAGGTCGGAAAAAAAATTGAAATGAAACTATTGTCTAGAAGTCCATGCCGCTGCCGGCATGGCTGAAATAGCTGACGGCATCAATGATATCGCTGGCGGTATTAGTTATACAGGCAGGTTACATGATTTTCTGGATACCATAAAGAAAGGGTCCTAGAAGAAAATTAGGCCACTAGCGGTATCAACGATGCCGCTAGCGGCATGGTTGATACCGCCGATGGCTTTAAATGCCTCCGACGGCTTCAGCTTCTTACAGTAGCTATTTTGGCTGAAAAGCGACCAAAACCAGAAACTAAGCATAAACAACAACTAAAACACAATAAACAAGCAAAATGAAAGCCAAAGAGCTATGACACTCAGAATTTTTACCTCGGGGCCTTGAATCCACCTCTTCGTGATCCGTATGACACCTCTAGGGAGCTCAAAGGATGATTTTAGGAAGTAAGGGGTCATTAAGTCTCTAAATCCTAGCTTTAGTGATTTCTAGACCTAAAATTCACTTAAATATCAGGAAGTTCAGTAGAGAAAAACTAAGAAAAGATGGATTAAATCCTCTTTTCTTACCTTTTCTAAACCTTATTCCACTAAATCTAGCTAGAATGCTCAAAAATTGCTTCAAATTTTGAGTGGTAGGAAGTTGGAACCCTTCAAATGGCTGAGAAATGGCCCTTCTATAGGCTAAGATCCATTAGAAATTGCCTTTAAACCATTCATCCCACAGATTTTAGCGGAAAAGGTGGACAGTACTCTGCAGACAGAAGTGAAGCCACCGGAGGCATGGGTGATACCGCCGGTGGTATCGATGAGGCCACCGGTGGCCTCAACTTCCTGCTATGTCTGAAAAGTTGCACAAATCTTGCTTGAAATTGGGGAAAAGGGGAGGAAATCTGGAAAAGGGTGACAATGGCCGAAAAACTCAGATATTATGAGTATTTTTTTTAATGGCTATTTTGGACTAAATTATTTTTTGGGTGAAAATCATCGGTCTGAGCTACCACTGGACGCGTTATCGGACATGCCGAACTGAATTTTTTGGAAAATAAAAGTCGTAAAGAATTTTACATCGGTAATAAAAATCCCAAAAAAGAATTTTTATTATGAGGAACAAAAATTGGGTATACGTCATCATCATCTCACGAGAGGGATTATAAAAGGCCGTGCTCATAGGCTGCCCATCGGGGGATCATTGCTGCCATATGTCAGTATGATCCCACGAAAGAGCAAGGGTTAGGAACGATACCTGATGGATGACTAGTCTGCCCCTTGGTCGGGCTTGGGCTTTGCAGATTGTTTGCCCCTTCTTCGGACCTAGGCTTTGTAGAGAGGTTTGCCCCTTGGTCGGGCTTGAGCTCTGTGGAATGGATGCCCCTTGGTCTGGCTTGGGCTTTGTAGATCGGTTGCCCCTTGGTGGGGCTGGAGCTTTGTAGATTGGTTGCCCCTTGGTCATGCCTAGGCTTTGTAGAGAGGTTTGCCCCTTGGTCGAGCTTAAGCTTTGTGGAATGGATGCCCCCTAGTCGGGCTTGAGCTTTATAGAATGGATGCCCCCGGGTTAGGCTTGCAATTTGTAGAATGGTTGTCCCTTGGTCGGGCTTGAGCTTTATGGATTGGTTACCCCTTGGTCGGGCTGGGCTTTGTAGAGAGGTTTGCCCCTTGGTTGGGCTCTAGCTTTGTGGAATGGATGCCCTTGGTCGGGCTTGAGCTTTGTGGAATGGTTTCCCCTTGGTCGGGCTTGAGATTTGCGGATTGGATGCCCCTTAGTCGGACTTGAGCTTTGCAGATTGGTGCCCCTTGGTCGGACTTGAGCTTTGTAGATTTGCCAAACAGACTTAGGCTTTGATGATCGATTTGAGGTGTAGTTCCTACAACAAGCGATAAGTAAAAGATTAGACCAATTCTTAAATGACGTTTTTATAGCTTGATCGATTTTGTAAAACAAAAAATATTTTTACCCCTTCGATCAATAGTAAAAACGTAATAATTAAAAGTATAAGGGTCTCTAAAGTTCTGGGATGTCGGGGCTGGAGCCAGGATTCCATTGGATCTGTTGAGGGATGTAGAGGGGTATTTTGATGATGCAGACGGCCTAGCTAATGCCGCTGGTGATCTTAAATGATGTTGTTGGTGGTATGGATGCCACGTGGCATCTTTGACTAGTCAAAGGAATTCAAAATACAAAATAGGGAAGGCGATGTAGCCAGCAGCATGACTGATGTCACTGGTAGTTTAAACTGATGCCGCCGCCGGCATGGATGGGTAGTTTCAGATAAATTAAAACTCCTCAAATTCCGGACGGGGGTTTTAAAAGAGTAAAACTCTTTCTCTTGAGGAGGATTTATCGATTTTATCACGGCGATGTGGGGAGTTCAGCTTGAGATGCACTTTCTTTTAGTTCTATCTTTTGCATAGGCTAGTCAGGTTTACAAACCTATCGAACTTTATTTTATTTTATGTCTTTTATTTGGTTCTAATTTTTGCATAGACTGCCCCGTGGGGTTTTCAATCTATCAAAACTTGTCTTAACTTTTGCCTGGGCCGCCCTTTTTGGGTTCTCAATCCAGCAGACTTATTCTGACTTTTACATAGATCTTGCTCTTTCCAGTCTATCATAATTATTTTTTTTATTATCCATTTGATTTGGAATAACATGAACTCTGCATTAGGCTTACTTGAGCTATTTTAACCGTATGGATACAACATTCATATAAGCATAAGCATTCAGAATTTGACAAAAGAGATACTTTCATTAATTGAAGTAAAACAAAGTACATGATGTTTGGTTAACATTTCTATTGATTTAACTCTCGGTGCCAACTAGCCTAGATCGGTTTTCTAGTAGGCATTCTCTCTTTGCTTACTTACCCTAATTTTTACCTAGATCGCCCTTTTCGGGTTTTCAATCTAGCGGATTTAACTCACCCCCTAGTTTTTGCATGACTAGTTTGTAGAATGCCAACTGTCGGGCATCACCCTAATTTTTGCTGATCGGTAAAAGACCGAAAGGAGGGTGATTTATTTTATCTATTTTTTGCGTGCTACTTTTCTTGAGTTATTTCTTTTGAATCAGATATGAAAATGCTTAAGCCTGTCCTGGTTTACAGGGTGCACAAACTCATTCCCATCCATGTCCATGAGCTTAATTGCCCCTTTACTAAGCATCTTCTTTATCATATACGGCCCTTCCCAGTTCGGCCTGAATTTGCCCCTCGCATTAGTAGTGGAGGGTTTTAGCTGTTTGAGGACTAGATCATTAGCTTTCAGGGGGAACTTCCGGTGTCTTACCCCACTATTGTAGGCTCGAGCCATGCATTGCTAGTACATTTGGAGGTTATCAAGAGCCTTTAACCTCTATTCGTCTATCATGTTCAGCTGTTCAAACCTCGCCTGAGTCCATTCAGATTCTTTTAGCTTAGCCTCTAGAGTGACTCTCAAAGAGGTTACCTGGGTTTTAACTAGAAAAATGGCTTCCATTTCCTAGACTAGGGAGAATGGAGTTTAGCCGGTTGGGGTAAGGGTGCTAGTACGATATCCCTAAATAGCAAAAGGTAGCTTATCCGCCCAATCCCTGTAATCGACTATCATTTTAGAAAGAATCTTCTTCATCAATTTATTAGCTGCCTCGACAACTCCATTAGCTTGTGGTCTATATAAAGAAGATCTGTGGTGTTCAATCCTGTATTTCTCAATCAGATCAGCGATTTCTCCTTAAAATTGAACTCCATTGTCTGAGAAAATGTGATGCAAAAGTCTATACCGAGCAAAAATATGCTTCTCTTTGAACTTGGCCATCTTCTTGGCGGTGACATTGGTGTAAGATTCAGCCTCTACCCACTTAGAGAAATAATCCACTGCTACCATAATGAATCTGTGCCCATTTGTTGAAGAACGAAGAATTTCATTGATTATGTCTATCCTTCACGCCGAGAATGGCCAAGGAGTAAATAAATGATGTAGCTCGATGGGCGGTAGATGTTGCATATCACCATGAATCTGGCAATAGTTGCACCTTTTGACTTGGGCGATGCAGTCGGCCATGAGGGTGAGCTAAAAATATCCCAATTGCTGAAGTTTCTTAGCGAGAGCAAGACCATTCATATAAGGTCCACAATCATCGGCATGGACGTGATCAATGAATTGTTGAGCCTTAGATTCTGTCAGACAATGAAGCAGTAAACTATCACTAGTGCGCTTGAATAGATCATTATCAACAATATGAAATTGAAAAGCAAGCTGCCTTAGGGTGGTATAGTTTGAGTTATAGGAATTCAGAGGATATTGCCCAGTTTGGAGGAACAGGACAATATCAGAATACCAACAAGGTTCGAATGAGATGGTGAGGGCCGGCTAAACCAATTGAGTGTGGTAGGGGGTCTTGGTGAACAACAAAACTAAAAGATGGATAGGTTGATGTTGGGGTCCTTCCCATAAGGATGCCAGGGTGGCGAGAGAGTCAGCCATTTGATTCACATCCCGGGAACGTGTCGGTATAAGCACGAGGTGAATTTCTTGAATAATTCTCGGATAGCCTCGACATAAGGATGGAGAGATTCTTCCTTAATTTTCCAATCCCTAACAACTTGATGGACATTAAGAGTCGAATCGCCGATGACGGATACCCTACGGGCCCCGACCTGGAGGAGAGCTTCAAGATCGAACAGATAAGCTTTATACTCAGGCCTATTATTTATACCAGTAAACTCCAAGTGTTTGGACAACGGGACGATTTCATTGTCTGGGGTGACTATAATAACTTCGAGGCCTGCTCCCCATTGGTTCACAGCACCATCAAAGTACATAGTCTATACACGCTTGAGGATTGTAATGAAGGCAAGTTTTTCATCAGGAAACTCCAAGTTTTCTACATAATCAAAGTCAAGGGGTTGATTAGCCAGGAATTCAGTGACTACCCACCCCTTGATGACCTTTCGGGTCACATACTCAATGTTTAACTCAGATAGGAGAAGCAATCATCGGGAAAATTTACAGGCTAAAGTGGTTGATTGATAAAGATACTTCATTGGGTCAATCGTGGCCACAGCTTGGACTCGATAAGATTGGAAATAATGTCATAACTTCTTAGTGAGCAAAACTATGATGGTGCAGGTCTTCTCCAAAATTGAATACTGGGTTTCATAATCCAACAACTTCTTACTCAAGTAGTAGATAGCATGTTCCCATTTATCATCAGATAAGCATTCCTCCTATAGAAGACTCCTCGATAGCCAGGTGAAAGATTAGTGGTTTCCCTAGGATGGGGGGTTTCAAAACGAGTGGGTCAACAAGATAAGCCTTGATTCATTCAAAAGCCACTTGGCACTGATCATTCCACACCATGGGTTATTGTTTCCTCAACAGCTTAAAGTAGGTTTGCATACGGTAGTGAGGTAGGCAATGAACCGGCTAACATACTACAAGGTCCCCAGAAAAAATTGGACTTCTTTCTCTGTCTTGGGTGGAGGCATGTCTCTGATGGTTTTGGCCTTACCGAGATACATTTCAATCCCTTTCTGGCTAACCAAGTGCCCCAATAATTTGCCTGAAGTAACCTCAAACACGCACTTCTTTGGATTCAGGCAGAGATTATACTTTTCAATACGAGTACTGAATCTGTCGAGAATAGTAGGGTGCTCTTTTTGGGTGGCAAACTCCACAATCATATCATCCAGATATACCTCCACTTCTTTATAGATCATTTCATGCAATAGGGCAGTTACGGCGCCCTAATAAAAGCCCCCGGCATTCTTTAACCCCTACGGCATTACCTTGTAGCAATATACCCCCCATTCAGTAATGAATGTTGTTTTGACTTTGTCGATGATTTCTACTAGAATCTGATTATATCTCGAGAATTCATCCATGAATGAGTACATAACTGCTCTGGCGGCTATCAATCAGAACGTTCATGTAAGAAAGCGAGAAATCATCTTTTAGTAAAGCTTTATTGAGATCTTAGAAGTCAACACAAACCCGGACCCTACCATCTTTCTTCGAAACCAGAACTATGTTGGACAACCAAGTCAGATATTCCATAAATTCTATGAAGCGAGCTTCAATCAACCTCAAAACCTTTGCCTTAACCTGATCTACCCATTCTGGTCTCAAATGGTAGAGCTTCTGCTTGATAGGCCTGAAATTAGGATCGGTGGGAATTTTGTGCTCGGCAATTTGACGATCAACCCCAGGCATTTCTTCGTATGACCAGGCAAAAGCATTAACATGATCTTTAAGCACTTTTATGATCTCACATTTTTCCTCGGGAGTTAAATCTTTGGAAATGGTTAACATTTTAGGATTGTCATTAGTACTTAGGTTTATTTCACTTAAAGATGTATCGCTAATGCCAAAAATGTTATGCATATTATTATGTGAATGCATGGATCCATCAGGAAAGACATCAAACAAGTAAGAAAAAGGAGAGTCATTCATTGCATTAAAAGCCTTATCGGTGACATTGTTTGCATCAAATACATCAGAAATATTAAAAATTACATCATCCATATCCTCCTCCACAGGCGGAGGGGCTTTAGCAGCAACACCAACAGGAGGAGCATCCTTTGTAGTTTCTGTTAGAATGGTATCCAGGTTATATTTCAAAGGAGCTTTCTAGGTAGCAGTGAGCGATGGTTCCCTGAATGGGTTGGCTTTCTTGGCAAGGGCCCTGGTGATCTTCCTTACTATCTATGTCATGGCATCACCTTCCCTGATTCTCTCACCCCTCCAACCTTTCTTCATCAGCAGTGTCATAGCTTTGGTCATGGTTGCCACAGCATCCTTAAGCTTCGGATTAACAAACTCTTCATTACTTCCTCCAAACTCATCCTTGGGATACATCTTACCCTTTCCCTTAGCCTTATCAGAAACAACATTGATAGGTGCAACAGGCTCAGTGGGTTCGGGTTCATCAAAAACCATCATACAGCCGACCTCGAAATCATAGACATCCTTAAAGATCTCAAAGTCTAGCCACATTTTTCCATTATGCTCGATTGGTTTAGGTTCTCCCTTATAAGGCTTCTTACCTTGGATTTCACACATAGTGACCATGTGGCAATAGCAGGAAAGAACACAGCGATATGCTTTTCTAGGCTTATACCCCAATCCAGCTTGGCGGACCAATACTTTTGGCTCCAAAGCCTCGACAATTCCTTGCTCATACATTTCACCAACTTTGCTAGGCTTATAACCAGATTTCTTCATCAGTTTACCCATACCGGTGTGGAGATAATTATGCCAAAGGGGAGGTGGTTTCTCAGCCTTACTAATCATAGCAATATGAAGGCCTTCTTCCAATTTATCCTCAACTTCCATAACTACCATAATAGAAGTAGGGTCAGCCTTAATAGTCACCAGTTTATCCTCATGAATGAGCTTGATTTTTTGGTGTAGAGTGGAGGGAACTACGCCTAAGGCATGGAGCCATGGTCATCTGAGCAATAGAGAATAAGTAACAGGAATTTCAAGTACAGTGAAGCACATATTTCTCGTAACACCTTCCACAGTGACTTCCACCTCAAAGGCCCTAATTATACTATGCTTTAAATCATCATAAGCTCTAATGATGGCTCTGGACTTTTCAATCATTTCCTCTGATAGTCCTAGGTGAGGAAGGACTTTGAGAGGACACAGATTAAGAGTCGAGCCATCATCCTCCATGACACAGGGCATTACCTTATCGAGGATCTGAATGCGGATGAACAAGGCCCTGTTGTGATCCTTTCCTTCAAGCGGGAGATCAAAATGGTCAAACATAATTTGTGGTCCCTTCCTTAGGGAAATACCTTCTCCAACCATAACACGTATTTCAACAACTGAATTAGTCAGATTATCTTCCAAATCGAGCAACCGCTTGATCAGAATCAACAAACAACTGCCAAATATTGTATCGGGCTTGGGTGTTTTTCAGCTGAGTAATGAGAGGATCAACCTTGAAACTAGTCAAAGAAGTCGGAGCTGGATAAGTGGGTCTTGCGGTAGTTCCTACCCTATTAGGAACTGGGTCTTTGTTCAAGCAGAGATATCAGTCTTCAGGTTGATACACATGGCCACTTTAAGTAATGTTGAGAATATTATCAAGCAAGACTCTCTTAGTGGCTCATATTTCAAATAAATATTGCTGTTCCTCAGAGTCTGAATCTGGATTCTACAACTCATACCCATCTATGCTAAAAAGTGCATTCTGGTCAACCCTGAATAGTTCTTTTAGCTTCTCATCGGCGGGCGAGTCAACCCTAAATAGCTCGGTGCTTACGGCCTTGGCCTCCTCGACTACTCCTCATCTTCATCAGAATAGTCATCCTTTAAAACAAAGGAATCTACGCTGTACAGTGGCTTTTTCTCCACTTTCATTCTCTTAGCCATAAATGGTAAGTCCTGCGGCTTTGTTTCTTTAGTGGATTCGGATCAACTTCCATCCCCTAGACCGAATTGACTCCTGGGTTAGCTTGATTGATCAGATAAAAAAACCAAGTTAGACGGGAGACCCAAACCGATGACTAAAATAGAGTTACTACTTTCATGCCCTCAAGTGAGGAGATCAAAGATTATAGCTTCAGAAAAGCCAGACTGGATCATGCCCTCCTTATTTTTGAAATTTAGCCAAGGGTTACTCATAGTGCTCGGGGCTGTTTCTGGTTCAGCAATCTTTGCTTCACTAACCAAATGCTAAATAGCTGAGAGCAGGTCTTGTAATTATTGGTTTAGTGTCCCACCTGAATGTGGTAATTGCAGAAATTGTTCTTATCTTCGGGTTTAGGTGGTTTGTACTCTTGAAGGGACTGGATGAAACCCGCCTCCCTTAAATGCTTAAAGATGACCCAAAGAGGCAACTTGAAAGTATTACTCAAAATAAAAGGTGGGTGAGAAGGTTGGATTATGGCAACTACGGGTGGAGCTTGAGTAATTGCTGAGAGTGCAGCAGGGGCCTGAGAAATGGCTTGAAATATGATCAGGGCTTTAGGCTTGGTAGGTGTCAGAGCTGAAGGTTAAGCATCATTATTCTTTCTAAACTACGGCTTTCCCGCTTTCTCGACCTTTTTGCATTCTACCTCGGGCTCAATTTTCTCGGCTTTCTCGAACACAACCTTGTAGGAAAGGAAAGAATCAATAGCCATCTCTTTATGGAAAAGGGGAAGAGACCCATTTGAGGAGTTTAACAATCATCTCCTCAAGGCTTAGCTTGGATTTCATCAAGACCTGGGTCGACATCCACCGGTTAAAATACTGCTTAAAGGTTTCATTGGGCATTTCACATACTCCCTCAAGATGTTGGAGGTTTGTTTCCATCATAGTATTGAAACCATAATGCACTTTCAGAGCTTCAGAAAGAAGTTTCCAGTCTGTGATAATGTGTTGAGGTAAGGTATGATACCATTCAAAAGTGAGGCCCCGAAGGGAATAAGGAAACATTTTAGCAAGCACTTTATCAATTAATTTCTTTACACATGTAATTCTTTCATACATAATGATATGGGAAGCAGGTGCATCGGAACCATCATAATGAGCCATATTCGGCATGGTAAAGTTGTCAGGGACCCAGTCTTCATCTTTTTCAGGTTCTTTAGCGGCGATGAGGTGGTTGATGTAGGCTTGGATCTCAGGTGTCACGCCTGGAGGCTACGTGACCTGGTCATTAATCGGCTTGTGAGAGAGCTATGCCTTCAGGTGTCATGCCCAAAGAATGTGTGACCTGGTCATTGATAGTCTGAGAAGCCATCATATGTCGAATAAAACTAACTACTTCGGGTGTCACGCCCGGCGGTTGTGTGATATGGTCGTTGACTGGTGGTGATGGTGGAGGGCGAGCAATCAGTTGGCTGTTAAAATGATTCTGGGGGTAAGTAGTGCCCTTGTGAGTTACAATAAACTATAAAGTAAAAGATGGCAGCGGCTGACTAGCTGAGAACTGATGAGTGAATACCGAATGAATTGACCTATAAGCAAAAGGTCTCGGGTTGAAAGGCATAATTGAGGAGTAGTCAAAGTTGGCAGAAAAGAAGAAGTTTGCCTAAACTAAAACGGGCTTGCCATAGGCTGGGTTAATTGAAAGACTGGTGCAGTGGGTCTTATCCCTACCGGATCAGCCAACATCTGTGCTGAACCGTTCTGTGCTTGCATATCGGACTCTGAGACCCTGTCAAAATTTCTATCCTTGAGAGCTTATTTGATAGCCACCTGAATAGTGGACTAGATAGAAGCTTGGAGAGCATCTGAGTTTAGGAATTGCACTATAGTACTAGCAAAGTCAAAACCCAGAGGTGGCTGAGATCCTGCCCCCTAGGTGGGAGTGGGACCGACTTGCTGCTCAAGCGGAGGAATGTTTCCTTCGTTGCTTGGAAAAGACATGGCTGGCTGAGAGAAATTCTAACCCAACTAAACTTGTTCTGAATCTGACTCCCCACTAGAATCGGTATACGGAACCCCCTTGACTTTCGTGGTGACAACCGAGGTGAGACAACGATGAATCAGATGGTATTCTGGCCTTTTCCAACTCGGGGTGCGACAATAATTCTACCTCATCCTAGCTGAAATGGCAAATAGTGGATTAGACCATTCATGGGTTGTGTGATGCCATGAATGGGTAAATGGTCTTTATGCAATAACCGATGAGTGGCATGTATGGCTGCATATAGATTTAGTTTACGATGATGGTCCGGCTTATCCCTCTAACATACGTGGGACGTTTATTCCTCATGCCATCCAAAGAGATATGTGGTGATGCAACGGAGGTACAAAAGAAGTCCTACACATGTTGTTAAACTTCTTCCAAGAGTGGAACTAGTAAGGGTAACTTGGTTTATTTTTGGCCCTTGAGGCCGATGCATGGTTGGTCCATGAGCACGTAGCATTTTGCACACGAAACTTCCCTCTTCTAACCTTATGACTCCTTTGTAACGCCTCTTTGGGAGGATGGAGTTTGGCCTCTTCACCGGTAATGGCAAAAGAAGTGTATCCCAATTGTTTTATTTATTTTGGTAATCCTAAAGGAAAGCTTTGGTATAGGATTGTTGATGTAGAAGGTTCTTATTTACCTTGATTCCACGTTACTCAACCACTCCCCAAATAGGTGGTATCGTAGGAGTTTATGTATTGGTTAAAATGAGTGATCCACTCACTAGGCATCCTCCATTCCAAACAGGGCATGAGTGATACTTTCGCGAGCTTCCCGGGTGAAAATGGGGCACCTAATATTACCGAGCTATCTACGCATGTAAGGATAAAATGTTATAAAAAAGAATGAAGTTTTAATTTGGCCAATGATTTCAATACATCATCAAAATCCTTTAAACTTATTAAAAATTTTAAGTTCAAGTTTAAAGAGATATATCCCCAGCAGAGTCACCACTGTGAGCGGACGACCATTTTCCCACCCGAGAGGACCGCGTGAGATGCATAGCACAGGGGGCTGAAAGATAACAGGCATTGTGAAGCATGCCGAGGGACCGATCCTCATTTTAGCATGATGAAAAGATTGATTGGTTGATGTTGAATTTATGTCCAATTTAAGTATTAAAGGATACGAGATTGAAATCCCGTACTTAAAATAGAATCGCCACCCGGTTCAACTCAACTTGGAAATTTTGGTACGATTTTCCCACCAGGTGGTAGACCATACCTTAAGTAGAGATTCCGATTCTGATGATGTTATCTATTTTACATTAGGCCAAATTAAAATATTTCATTCTTTCTTAGTCGATTTTAGTCCACCCTATTTATTGGTGTTTTTGGTTTATATATTGTTTTCGTGTTATCAAGTAATCAAAAGCGGTAAATAAATAATTATTATAGTTATCCAAAGTAAATGTGGAAAATAAAATAATAATTACATGGCTTTCTAAACGCTATACATTTTTCTATACGATAAATAATATACTCGAAGGCCTAGCATTCATCTAACCTAAATCTACCTACACAAAACGGTTAGCACAAATACAGCACTTTGTAAGGGGTATATCATATAACATGCATAGTTAGTAAACAAAACAAGACTCGAGTTAGCGTGAACATGGTATATTTCATTTACAATTTATGGAGCCCGGTTGGATGGCAAAAAATGGGATTTAATCGGCATTTGCGAGAAAGTTCCATTATATCCATATTTTAGACTCGATTGTTATTTTAACCAGATTATTAGTGAAAATGCCATATTGTATGGGGTGGGGTGTGTTTTCAGAAGGTTCTGGACCTTCATCATTGCACTCTACACCTTAGCTTTGAAAATTTAAACTAGGTCAGAAAAACAAATAAAATGAAACTGTTGTCCAGAAGTCCATGCCGCCGCCGGCATGGCTGAAACCGCCGGTGACATCAATGATGCCGCTGGTGGTATCAGCTATACAGGCAGGTTACATAATTTTCTGGATACCATAAAGAAAGGTTCCTACAAAAAAATGAGGCCACTAGGGGCAAGTGAGGCCACTAGCGGTATCAATGATGCTGTTGGCGGCATGGATGATACTGCCAGCGGCTTCAAATGCCTCTGGCGGCTTCAGCTTCTTGCAGCAGCTGTTTTGGCCAAAAAATGACCGAAACCCAAAACTAAGCACAAACAACAACTAAAACAAAACAAATAAGCAAAATGAAAGCCAAAGAGCTATGAGACTCGGAATTTTTACCTCGGGGCCGTGAATCCACCTCTTCATGATCCGTATGACACCTCCGATGAGCTCAAAAGATGATTTTAGGAAGTAAGGGGTGATTAAGTCTCTAAATCCTAGCTTTAGTGATTGCTAGACCTAAAATTCACTTAAATATCAGGAAGTTCAGTAGAGAAAAACTAAGAAAATATGGATTGAATCCTCTTTTCTTACCTTTTCTAAACCTTATTCCACTAAATCTAGCTAGAATGCTCAAAATTTGCTTGAAATTTTGAGTAGTAGGAAGTTGGAACCTTTCAAATGGCTGAGAAATGGCCCTTATATAGGCTAAGATCCATTGGAAATTTCCTTTAGTCCATTTATCCCATGGATTTCAGCAAAAAAGGTGGACAATTGTTCTACAAACATAAGTGATGTTGCCGGCGGTATGGATGATACCGTCGGGGGTAACGATGATGCCGCTGGCGACCTCAACTTCCTGCAGGTCTAAAAAGTTGCATAAATCATGCCCGAAATCGGGAAAAATGGGAGGAAATCCGGAAAAGGGTGACAATGACGGAAAAACTCAGATATTATGAGTATTTTTTATTTTTAATGGGTATTTTGGACTAAATTATTTTTTGGGTGAAAATCATCGGTCTGACTACCACCGGACGCGTTACCGGACAGGCCAAACTGAATTTTTCCAAAAATAAAATTCGTAGAGAATTTTACATTGATAATAAAAAATCCTTAAAAGAATTTTTTATTATGAGGAACAAAAATCGGGTATACGTTATCATCGTCTCGTGAGATGGACTGTAAAATCCCGTGCTCACAATCATACTAACTTGTGGCCGAGGGGCAGCCTGTGAGCACGGGATTTTGTAGCCCCTCTTGTGAGACGATGATTACGTATATTCGTATTTTAATCCTCATTAAAAATTCATTAGAATTTTTATTTTCATTTGAATTTAGTTCAGCGTGTCGGACTACGCATCCGGTAGAAGTTCAAACCGATGATATTAGCCTAAAATACCTCAAAATATCCTAAATATACACTAAAATATCTTTAAAATTCAAAAATCAACCTTTTGGCCCGCCTTTGACCCCTTTTGGTAGCTTTTTGGGCTTGTAGGCCCGCTGGCAGTCATCTTGGGGGGAAGTTGATGCCGCCGCCGGCATCGTGATACCGCCGGCAGTATGGCCCGAAACGGGCTCTGCTCAGGCAGCTTCTTCTTCTTCCTTTGACCAGCTCTTTTTTTGCCATTTTGGTGAAACTGGTCAAAAGACCTCTATTTTGCCCCTTTTTTGCCTATAAAGCATGCATTAGGGTTAGGAGAAGTAGGAATTTCAGCTGGAAATTTGAATTAGAGAGAATTTTAGTGAGAGCAAATCAATCTTAGTGAGATAAAGAGTAGAAAGGTAAGAAAAGGGAGTCCCATCCACTTTTCTTGGTTTTTCTTCTTTGATTGTCTTAGTTTAAAGCTTAAAATTAGTAAAATTTAGGTTAAAATTAACTTAATAGGAATTTAGAGACATAAATCCTTAAGTTCACTACCCAAATCATTTGTTTGAGCTTCTCGGAGGTGTCTTTGGATCACGGAGAGGTGGATTCATGACCCCGAGGTAAAATCCTGAGTCTCTTGAGCTCTTTGGCATATTTCTTCTTTGTTTTCTTTTGTTTGGCTTGAGTTCGGTGTGTTTTCGGGTTTTCGGTTGTTTTTTACCGTTATCCTACCACTCTTGCAGGCAAAGGACACCACCGATGATACGTGAAACCGCCAGTGGTATCATTCATGTCACCAATGACATCAATGATACTGCCAACAGTATCACTTATCACTAGCGGCTTTGCTCTACTTGCAAGACCCTTTCTTTATGGTATCCAAAAGGTTAATTTACAAGCTCATGTAAGTCAAACCACCGGCGACATCAGTGATACCACTAACGATATCACTCATACGGCCAGTGACATGGCCCTCTGGATAGCAGGCTTATTTCCATTTCCTTTCGACCTAGATTTGATTTCTAAAATTTAGGGTACAACGACGAGTAACTCAGTTTACCCTAAAAATAGCCCTCACCCCATAATATGCGGCATTTTCACTAATAATATGACTACATAACAAATCGAGTCTAAATAAAATGAGCTTTTACATGACACGTTAAAGATCCATTGATTTTCTCCGCTGAATAATTAATTATCATGCTAACCAAAATAGTTCGAGTCTTGTTTGGTTAACTAACTTTGCATGTTAATGTGTTATATATCTCGTCTACTTGTTGTATCTGCGCTAACCTCTGTGGATCCAGGTAGATCTAGGTTAGATGTATGTTATGTTTTCCTTCGGGTATTTTATTTTCTCGTTTAGATAAATGTATAGGATTTGAAAGCCATGCAATTATTCTTTTATTTTCTATTTATTCTTTCGTTGGTGACTATAATAATTTATTTACTGCTTTTGAATGCTTGATTAAATAACCCGCAAACACATTATATAAATCGAAAACACTAACTAGGGTGGAGTAAAACCGAATAAGAAAGAATGATACTTTTATCAAGGTAGATGATTTAATTTAGCCAATGTACATTAGATAGCATCATCCGAGCTCAGAATCTCTACTTAAGGTAGTGGGAAAATCATACCTAAATTTTCAAGTTAAGCTAAACCGGGTTGCGGCCCTATCTTAAATACAGGGATTTTGATCTCGTATCTTTTGAGCATTAAAATATGCAAAACCCCATTTTCTATCATCTCATCACGCTTATATTTCTTCGAGGTTGGTGCTACGGCCAGCCTCGTAGCCATCAGAAATGTCATCCGCTCACAGCCTCCAATTAGGATAGAATACAGTTGTCTAATCTAGATATTGAACCTAATAGTTATCTCACAAAATCCTTTGCTCTCGACATCTAACTGATGAATAAGGAATGATAGCTATCACCCTATATTATAGTCCATCAGGGTCGGCGCAATGTCTTTCAGTTTCTCAAACTTAAATGGCAATCGTGAAACTACAACACTACTAATAACATGTTTATGAAATATACCGGGTGTACCCGCACTTGTAATCCAATATTTAAGGATTCGTTAGGTATACGCAACAACATACCCAATTGTATATTAGTAGTATATTGCAATTAAGTCTGAGAATAATCAAGACCTACTTAGCTGGATCAGTCCAGCCCCATGCCACCCGACATGTGCTCATGCTCTTGATCTGCTTACCAAGTGACACAGTAAACTCATTACTATAGATCATCTAACAAACAAGTCTTTAGTTCTAATCATTCCAATGACTGAACAGACTTGCGACATCTTTTTATGATTTATAATCAATAGATACACTACTCATATCATAGCACAAGATATAAATGCAGTTTTTTCATTGCCTTCATTAAAGTAACATGATTAGTGTATATACATTTCATCATACCTTATTAAGAACCAATGCTTATGAACTAGGGCACACCAACACCTCTCTGCAACTCAAAGCTTCAGTAATTTCTAGATCACCACTACCCATGATCAACTGACTACAAGCAATAATGATAGTATTTGCTTGATCCCGAATAATATAGCCATGACCAAGCCTTGCACCATTCTCAAACAAACTAGCATCAACACTACAAATCACACAATATACATGCATACTTTGGTTGCTTAATGTAGTAGGCACATTGTGAGGTCCATAAAGAGGATCATTGCTAAGAACTTGAGGTTGGGCAGATTTCCATTCTCACAAAAATACTGCAGCCCAATTAAAGACATGATGCATGGGTTGTAATTGAGCATTCCATACAAAGTGGATTTGACGAGCCTAAATTGCCCAAGCCAAAGCACACATATGATATTGTATATCCTCAAAAAGTGAACCAACCCAATTCCACCACTGTTCCCAATCGACTATATTAATAGGCCACCCTTGTTAAGAAGGCAAAATTTAGTACGTAGAACGTTAGTGGCACATTTCCACTAAAAGTTCTTAACTCGTCCCAGTACATTTAACTTCCAAATTTGACTCCAAGATGCACCCGTGAAGCATGGTGTTATCGCAATAGATGCCTCTTTAGCCAACTAATAATAGGCTAATTTGACTGAATAAAAACCGAACCTTTCCCAAGCCAAATACAATCTATCTGCCTCATATTCGCTGTTAATTGGGATTTTAAAAAATCAAGGTGTGATCTCTTCCGTTAAAAAGCTGCTCAGCCATATCGCCATCCCAAGAACAACAGTCACCAGATAAAAGCAAATGAACCTTTATATCTACTTCACCAATCGGGTTCACATATATAGGCCTTGGATTATAATCATCATGCAGCCATGGGTCTTTCCTAATATCAATTTTTCTTCCATCACCAACTCGCCATCGCATCCTTTTTCAAATAATATCTTTCGCCGCTAAAAAACCTTCCCATACAAAACTATCATTAGATGAAGCTTGCACCACAAAGAATGACTTGCAGCTGAAATACTTAGCTTTGAATACCTTCGACAGTAGTGTATCTATTTTTGTCAACATATGCCACACTTGCTTCCTGATGAGTGTAATATTAAATTCATGAAGTCTTCTAAATTAAGCCCCCCTTTCTCCTTGGCAAGACACAACCTTTTCCAACTCAACCAATGTATTTTCTCCTTGCCTCCCCACCAAAAATCAGCAAACAATTTCTCTAGAGAGGTAATAAAGATTTAGGAAGCAAAAATATATTCATCGCATAAGTTGGGAAAGCTTGAGCTACCGATTTGACCAAAACTTCCCTACCACTTTGAACCATTTTCTTGCGGCTCCAACCTGTAATTATTTTAACTGTTCACTCCCGAATTAAGTTAAAAATATTCTATTTTGAGCAGCTAACAAAAGATGGTAAGCCACGATAAGCACCATGATCATCAACACCTTTAACGCCTAAGACACATAGAACAACCTCTAGCACATCCCCACTCACGTTCGGGCAGCTGGCCTGACGCCGAAGCATAGAGCTCAAAACAGCCCTTCAGTCGTTCTGTCTCCACAAGATTAGCTTGAAAAAAGAAATAGCTATCATTAGTAAATAATAAATGAGATATCTCCTGGGCCAAGCGAGCTATTTTACAACCATGTAAGAACTCGTTCTTCACCCTATCCATTGAAATAGAAGATAAACCTTCTTAACATAATAAGAAAAGGAATGAAGATAATGGATCACCTCGGCGGATTCCTCTACTAGGTTCAAATACATCAAAATTCCCTTTTCCATGAAAAATTTAGTTTTGGAAACAATAATCTGGAACAACAAACAATCCGGATCATGTTTAAAGTAAACAAAATACCTAAGTACAAAAAGACCTAAATCATTGCATCTGGACATATAACCAAGACATCCAAAGTTCAAGACAAGTGAAGATAATTACCTAAGTATAAACGGAAGCATCCGGTTAAAGTTTGGATAGGATACAAACTTTGAACCGCCCAAATCAACATCCAAAAGAACTGATTGCTCAAGCATACTGAAGAAGATAAATCCGGAGATATTAAGTCTGAAGTCATCCGAAAGAGCTTAATATCAAGACAGAGGGAATAATTCAAAATATTAAATTCCCTCCATTCTTTTGGTCTACAAGCCAGAGATCCTTTCCCTAAGGTAAGACAAAAATGACAGCTAGCATTTTTCAGAGAAAGGACTAAGGATTGTCACAGGAAATAGAAAAAGGTAATAACCTTTTTCACATAGACTAATAAGAAGGTGTGTGGATCACACACCAAACATCTAATGGTGGCAAGTCACTAAAATACAAGGAAAATGATCACTGATAACTTTTCAGCCTCAATCCCAAGGATTCAAAGGGGTTAAAATCTCTGTCTAACGGATTGATCAACGGTCCAGAAGCACCACATACTACCTAATCAATAGTGAAGATCTAATTACACCTCAATAACCTAAAACGGCTACATTTATGATGGAAGCCTATAAAAGGGAAGCTTCACAAGTTGAGAAGGTGTTGGTTGATTTAAAGAAAGCAAAAACAAGAGAATTCGCTAGAAAGCAATCAGCTTACAAATACCTCAAAGAACCAAACCTTTAAATATTTGTTTGTAAGGGTTCCCAAGTGAAGTTATAAACTTGAGGAAGTCCAAAACCAAATCCCTTGAGAAAACAAAGTGTAAAGAATCTCATACTTGGGTGAGTAGTGAGATTGGAATACAACTTGAAGTAGGTGCTTTGAGTGGGATCTCCCTATAGGACTCGGCATAGGTTTGGGTAGAAATCTAAGTGGTATATCCTACTAAAGACAAGAGGACTCAGCTAGGAGTTGGTGCTTCTAGTGGTAAATCCTACATCTGGAAGGGGTTACCATCCAGAGACAAAATTGTAAGGCTTGATTCCTCCAAGTTGGAAAGGAATCCACTAGTGAAAACCTCAAAGGAAGGAAACTCCGGGGACTGGAGTAGGCGAGGCCGAACCAGGATAAAATACTTGTGTTTTATTTTCTCACTCTTTACTTATTTGCATAACTATCTCATATTTGCATCATTCGGATCCATCCCTCAGATCATAATCAAACACACTACACTAAAACTTTTTAAAGTATATTAATTCCACAAAATTCACCTCCCTCTGACCAAACTTAGACCCTCACAGGGACCAACAAGTGGTATCAGAGTAAGGTGCTTAAACTAGAGATCTAACAATCTCGAGCTAAAGGTCCATATATTTTGATTGAAGAATCAAAATGAGTTTCCAAAACTCACAGCTCCTTCCGGAGGGTATGTCTATTACCCATCCTCTACTCTTCACCGGTAAACACTACATGTTCTAAAAAAACCTGATGAAGAATTTGTTTAGGCTTAAAGCATGATGGTATAGATGGCTATTAAAGATGGTCCATATAAGCCTACTCATAAAGTAGATAGTTTAACTACCCGCAAGCCCTCAAGTCTATGGGATAAAAATGATTATAAGAGATTTCGTGAAAACATAAATGCTATTAACATGCTTTATTGTGCTCTTAGTGCAGCTAAATTCAACAGGATATCAGGATATGAGACTGCTCAAGAGATCTGGCAGAAACTGGAAGTGACCTATGAAGGAATAAATAAGGTCAAGGAAGCCAAGATAGATCTACTTCAGTAAAAGCTTGAATCCTTCAAGATGGACCTTAAAGAATCCATTAGTAGCATGAACACTAGATACACCAATCTAATGAATGAGATGGAGAGGCTGGGAAAGGAAACGTCAGAAGTAGATATGGTCGAGAAGGTGCTCCGGAGCCTCACTAAAGAATGGGATAACAAGAAGATTGTCATCAAGCAAGCTCATGATTTAAAATTTTATAGCTATAATGAGCTCATTGGTAATCTCTTGACTCAAGAGCTATCCCTGGAAAGATATAGCCAATAAGATAAAAATCCTGAAGAGAAGAAGAAAGCCATTGCACTCAAGGCAGAATCCACCTGATCAGCTTTATCCGGAGAAGAAAAGCTACTTAAAGAATCTCAATGCAGCAAGGAACAAATGGCCTTGCTATCCAGATAGTTCAACAGATTCCTGAAGAAGGGAGAAATAAGAAATTCTAGAAGAATATGATTCTAGAAGAATAAAGAAAATCTCCTCTAGAAGGGATAAGCCTAGAAGGAATCTGGAAGAAAAGAAGGATCCAAAAAAAGAAGCTATCTACTTTGAATGTGGATAAAAAGGCCACTTCAGAACCAAGTGCTCTAAGCTTAAAAGGGATAAGAAATATAAGAAGAAGGAAATGGTGGCTACCTAGAGCAATAGTGAGGAAAGCAGTAGCTCATCTGCAACAGAAGAAGAAGAGACTGCCAACTGTGCACTAATGCACCAACTAATCCGAAAGTAGAGTAATCTGGAAGAAATGCCTCTAAGAAAGAAATAGTGCAAATTGAGGAATCAGAATTAGAAATAGCAAGTACTAAGGTGATGAGAAGGTTTTCATCACTTTAATCCGGAAGAAAGGAGGCAAAGTAAGCTTTGAAGATAATCAAAAGGGAAAGATCATTGGATCTGAATTAAAGATAGAAGATGTCTCATTGGTTGATGGACTGAAGTTCAACTTGTTAAGTGTAGCCTAACTCTGTGACAAAGGTAAAAAGGTCACCTTTGACTCCAGAGACTGCTCAATCTTTGATAGTAAGTCTAACCAACTCATTCTTTATGCACCTAGAGTAAACAATGTCTATTCTATTAACATTAAAAATGAGAGAAAGAATATATGTTTGGTGTCTAAAGAAGAAGAATCATGGCTATGGCACCAGAGGTTGGGACATGTTAGCGTAAACCTCCTGTCCAAACTAGCCAAAAAGGAAATGGTAGTGGGCTTGCCTAAGTTTGCTTTTGATAAGGATCATCTATGAACTGCATGTTGATTAGGTAAACATCATAAGAAAAGTTGCCCTTCCATCTCCAACATTCCTTCCAAAAGAGTACTTGAGCTCTTGCATATTGATCTCTTTGGTCTAATCAAACCATTGAGTTTAGGAAGAAGAGAATACACCATGGTCATTATGGATTATTATTCTTGATATACCTAGGTTATCTTGCTAGCAAGCAAAGATGAAGCCTTTGACCAATTCTCAAAAACATTTATCCTGATAGAAGTAGAACAGGGCATAAGCATTGCACGCATTTGGAGTGATAATGGTGGTGAGTTAAAAAAATAAGCACTTTGCTAAATTCTATGACTCCAAGGGCATTGAACATAACTTCTCTGCCCCTCATACTCCTCAATAGAATGGAGTTGTTAAGAGAAAAAATAGGACCATAGTTGAGATGGCTAGAATAATGCTTAGTGAAAATTGTTTGCCACAATATTTCTGGGGTGAGGCCGTAAACACAGCATGTTATATTTTGAATGGAGCTCTCATTAGAAAGACCATAGAAAAGACCCCCTATGAAATCTAGAAGGGAAGGAAACTCAAAATTGGGTACTACAAGGCATTTGGATGTAAGTGCTACATCCTAAATGATAGAGAGCAACTAGGAAAATTTGATCCTAAGTCTTATAAAGCAATTTTCCTTAGCTACTCAACAGATAGCAAGGCCTACAGAGTCTTTAACAAACAAACCCAAACTATGGTAGAGTCTATACATATAGATTTTGATGAGACTAACCATGCAGGCAAAAGAAGTTCCACTCCAGAAGATCAATTTCAGAAGCTGAAAACTCTGGAGAAGATAAGGAAGCCAAAGTTTCTGATTCCTTCTAAATCAAGAAGTACAAAGAAGAAGATGAAGGATTATCTGCTGATCCAGAAGTACCACAAGTTGATCTCAATCTATATTAGATAAACTTTAATGATGGTCAAGAAGAGGAAACTGAGGCAGAAGTGGAACAAGTTCTAATCCAACATGAAGATCTACCAAGGGAAGTCCAGACTCGCAGAGATCATCCAGTAGAAGCAATTTTAGACAATGTCCAAAATTTAGTAAGAACCAGAGGTCAACTTAACTAGATGATGAGCCATACTACTTTTGTCTCACTTATTGAGCCAAAGAAGTTTCAAGAGGCTGAGGAAGATAAAAGCTAGATGATGGCCATACAAGAAGAACTAGATCAATTCACCAGGAATGATGTATGGGATCTAGTGGAACCTCCAAAAGGAAAGTCAATCATTGGCACTAAATGGGTATTCCGGAATAAGTTGGATGAATCCGGAGAAGTAGTAAGAAACAAGGCAAGACTGGTTGCCCAAGGCTACAATCAACAGGAAGGGATTGACTTTAAAGAAACATTTGCCCCTGTAGTAAGATTGGAGGCAATCTAGATTCTATGTGCTTTTGCATCATTCATGGGATTCACGCTGTTCCAAATGGATGTCAAAAGTGCATTCCTTAATGGAGTTATCTAGGAAGAAGTTTATGTGAAGCAGCCACCTGGATTTGAAGACTTAAAGCATTCGGATCATGTATACAAACTGAAGAAGGCCCACTATGGATTGAAGCAAGCACCAAGAGCTTGGTATAAGAGACTCACTACATTTCTCATGTCCAAGGGGTATATCTAGGGGAAGGCAGACACAACTCTTTTCATCAAAAAGAAGAATGATGATATCATTCTAGTCCAAATTTATATTGATGACATCATCTTTGGAACAACGGATGAGAAGATGTGTGAAGAATTCAACACTCAAATGTGCAATGAGTTTGAGATGTCTATAATAGGAGAACTTAATTTCTTCCTTGGTTTGCAAAACAAGCAGAGTCCGAATGCGATTTTTATAAATCAATCCAAGTACACCAAGGAGATTTTGAAGAAGTTTGACATGGACAAAAGAAAGCCTATGTCCACTCCAATGGGTTCAGATACAGTTCTATTCAAGGATTGTGAAGGAGAAGAGGTTGATCAGAAGCTATATAGAGGAATGATTGGATCACTTCTATAATTGACAGCTAGCAGACCAAACATACACTATGTAGTTTGCTATTGTGCAAGATATTAAGCCAATCCTAAGGATTCACATCTAAAGGTAGTAAAGAGGATCCTTAGATATCTCTTAGGAACCACTGAAGTTGGGTTGTGTATCCTAGTAATGGAGAATTCACACTCCAAGGCTTCACTAATGTAGATTATAGCAGAGATACTCTTGAGAGGAAGAGTACATTCGGAGGCTGTCATTTCCTTGGAGACTGCTTAGTATCATGGTATAGCAAGAAGCAAACTTTAGTTGCCTTATCAACCATAAAAGCAGAATACATGGCAGCAGGAAGTTGTGTAGCTCAACTCTTATGGATCAAGCAACAACTAGAAGATTATAGAGTCCAATCCGAATTTATAGATGTAATGTGTGATAGCAAAAGTGCCAATGATGTATCAAAAATCTAATACTCCACAGCATCATTTCATCCGGGATCATGTGATGAAGAAGGATATTGCATTGGTTTGCATACCTACCAATGAGCAAAGGGCAGATATCTTTACTAAGCCATTAAGTAAAGATCAATTTGGGAAGCTAAAGGAGTCAATTGGAATTTCTAATCCAATTTGAAGAAAATCCGGAAGACAGTATAAATTTAATTTGGATTTTTAGCAAGACAAGGAATCTAAAAGTAAAGAAGAAATGGAGTTAACTCTGCTCCGGAGGGAATATTGCCACATCAGCAGACAAAAGTGACATATGGCAGTAAAAGTGCATAAAGATAACTATTCCATTTTGAATTTCAAAAGTCTATTGGGAGTTACACGTGTGTTAAATTCAACAGTTGTCTTAAAAAATAAACCTTTCCCATTCTTCGGTTAAACAGAATTTACCTCTCTCCTAAAATCTAACCTACTATATCATCAATCTAGCTAAAGTTAACGGCATCCGGATTACCATGATACCCTCACCTTGGAAAATCTATATAAACCCCCTAAATTTCCCCTTCTTCCTCACGCGAGCAACTTACTATTGTTACTCTGCAAAAATCCAAACTCAAAACCCTAAATTTCCTAACTTATTCGAACATCTCAAATGGCAGCCATCATATTAAACAACAAAATTCACATGCTCCCTCAAAAGAACATCTATGAACAATCTGCTCTCAAAGATGAAGACTTCACACCCATCAACCTAAAGCCCTCAGACTCAGTAGTTCCCATGGACTACTTGAGTGACAACTTCCTTTTTAAAACAGACCCTCACTCCAAGCTGATTGAAGATCAACATTTGGGCGACTTCATCAAGATTAATTGCCCCACCTATCCGGATCTAGTCAGGAATTTTACAACAGTCTGAGATTTCATTCCTACCATGACGCTCTCAAAATAAAGGTGCAAGGAAAGGAAATCACCATCACTCCAGAATTCTTCGAGAAGTTCCTTAATATGAAGAACGATGGTGTTCAGCTTAGAAATGATGGGGATGAACTGCAAGAGAAGTATGACTCTAAGATGTGGCTGCATCCTAACTATTTTAGGGACAAATTCTCTACCTATTTTCCAGCAGTACCCAGATTCATCCAACATGCTCTAGCCAAGCTAATCTTGATCCAGAAGGGCTCTCTGACCACCATCTCATCCTTCTAACACTGCATATTAGAGCATTGGGTGGAGAGCAGGATAATAAACATGCCGGTACTAATCATCCATTATCTAAGGCAACACAGAAACTCTTATGGTGCTCTGATCACTAAAATCCTTACAGCTAATGAAGTTAATATGTTCGGATTCTAAGCTATAAATGGAAAGGAAATTCTGGAAAAGAATTTTAAGAAGCTGACCTTTGGTGAAAAATGGAATGAAGAGAAGGCAAAGAAGCAGCGAGATGAGAAGAAAATCAAGGAAAGAAAGGTAGTGGATCTGATTGAAGAGGCTCTAATTCGAAAGAAGGCCAGAACCACCAAACCAAAAGCAAAACCGGATAATGCTTTGGTTCCGATGGAATAAGTTAATGAGGACACTCAAACCCTCACTCAATTGTTAAAGAAGAGACCGAAGAAGCCTAAGATGAGGGGGAGATTGATAAAAGTTACAGACAAAAAGAGGAAAACTGTAGAAATCCCAAAGGTGATAGTTGAGGATGTGGAGACAGAGGAAGAGGATCCGGTGCCTAAGAGGAGGAAATTCATAAAGAAGGGATGCACACTTGATGAGGCTGTGGTAGCCCAAAAGAGCAAAGCTAAGAAGCCTAAGGGCATTATTATTGATGAAGGTGCAGCTAAAGGGCTACGGAAGCTGAATTGGCCAAGGCTAAACAAATAAAGGGCAAGCATGTGCCCGGATCAACTGAAGAAATCTATCCGGATGACCCTCAATACGAAACTATCAATGAGGCAATGAAGGATAATGACCGAAAAAATAAATAAACAACAGAAGGACCGGGAGGCTCTTCCTGTACTTAGCCAATCCTTATAGCTCCTACTGACCTAGAAGCTATCATTCATATTCCAGAAGTAGACCTATCTTTCTTCCGGCATAGAACTGGACCACTTCCTTAAAATCTGCTAATTGTGGAAGCTAAGAAAGTCGCTGATAAAAGTCTTGAAAAGGCACATGTAGAGGGTGTTGAGGAAATTGCCAACATGCCTGGGAGAATACATAAAAGTCCTGAAAAGGCATGTGAAGGGATGACTGAGGACATTTCCAGTCATCCAGGGGTTGTGGAAGTGGAAGAGAGAAGACAAGAAGCAGCTGCTGTAAGCATAGGCTTTTCGGTAACCCATGAAATGATGATGACTTTTTGCTCAAACCTTTTATAGGATCAGTTGTTCTATTCTTTGAGAGTCAAATCACGTTTGGAAAGCTCCTTTTAGTGATTTTGTGACCTCTGACTGCGCTTAAAGTCATTAAAAATAGTTAAAATTGCATTTAAAATGAGCATTTATGTTTCTCTCATGTGCAGTAATTTATTTCACAGTTTTCTAAAAAACCCAAACATTTCCAGCAAGTTTGGTTTTTTTTCCTAGATTCTGGACTCTTTTAGGTTTCCGAAATGTCAAGAATCTCTTGAAACGGATAATCGTAGTGAAAGTTATGATTTTTAAAAGTTTAACGACGTTTTTTAGAAAATTTGCTCTTTCACTGGATTTCGGTGACCGCCGCCGGCTGCCAGAGCGGCTAGGCCGCTTCAACGAGGCAGCTGCCCAAGTCAGTGAGGCATCCTACGGCGTCACTGAAGCGGTCTAAAATTCAAATATTAACCCCTTTTTTGCACAAAATTCATGATTTTAAGGGACTAAATGCATTATTTTCAATGATTCAAGCCTATATAAACCCCCAAATTCATCAGATTTAGGGCTTTTGCTAATTTGAACATTAAAATCACCATTTTTAGGGTTCTTAGTTTCTAGAGAGAGAAAGCTTAATAATGTGGTGAAATCCAAATTAATACACATTATTTTGGGTTGCTAAACCTTATTAGGCTTGATCTTTTAGTCTAAAACACTAAAATCAAATAGAAATCTTAAGTTAAAATTTTAAATAGGATTTAGGGACTTTTTCTCAAAATCACTAAATCCCTTGCTTTTTCTGTCACTAAATTTGTCACTGTTTACCGGTGTTCATCACAAAATTGTTAAAAGAGATTGCCAAAGGTTGATTCGGGTCTCGATGATAGATTCACGGCCTAAAGGTAATTTCTGAGTTCCAATCTATTTATTTAAGTTTTTCCTTGCTTGTTGCTGCGTTTTTCCTTGATTTTTGGGCATTTAGCCTTTGTTTTTTACTTTTTTGTGATTTTTTGGCGAGATTCCGATTGACCACTCTGGCGATAGGTAGGCCAACTGAATGACACGGTAGGCTAACTCAGTGAGTCGGCCAACCGCGTCGTTCAATCGGCCTACTTGTCGCTCAAGCGGCCAACCACCTTTTCGTCGGTATTTTTGGATTTCTTCGCCCCGAGTCAAAAAATCAAAGTTATTTCGATGTTTTAAGTCCAAATCTACTAAAATAATGTGGGAAACGATTTAAAATGTTAATAATCTTGAGCTTTCGGGTGCAAAAATTTCGATTTTCGCCTGTTTAGTCATTTTTTCCGATTGGCCACTTCAGTGGGCAGTAGCCTGCTTGAGTGGCACCTAGGCCGACTCAGTGAGTCGGTCTACCACCTCACTCAAGCGGCCTACCACCTCCCTGTGTCGGCCTACTAGCAAAAAATGCTCAAAATGGTCTCTGTATGTTTTATTTTGTTTTTTATCCCTTTTTATCATTTTCTTGCATTTTTAACCCAGTTTTTCACTCGAAAAATTTCTGAAAAATCACATATAGTCTATTATATCATAATATATTTTTAATCTATTTTTCATAATTTATTAATTAGTTAATTAGTTAAATCTTCTTTTAATGACTTAAAATGAGTTTTTCACTAAATAATTCCATAATAAATCTTGTTAGCGTAATATAAAATCCCAAAAATATTCTGTAATTACCTTTATGAATTTTAGGTTGTTTAGCTTATTTATTAAATTTTAGGTTATTTAGATATTTAATAAATGCTCGAAAAATATCTTTTTAACTCTAAAAATTTCTCAAAAATATGTTTTTATTTTCTGCCTTTATTATTTATGCCTTATTTTTGGTTATTAGTGAATATTTTATCTCGTTTGGAGCCAGGTCCGTGGTGGTAAGTTCGATTAGGACCCTGGTTTTGCCCTTTTATTTATTTATCCGCTTTACTTATTTTCCCGCGTTAGAAAAATGTATAGGTATTTGTAAAGCCATGTAATAATTTATTTTTCTGCTTTATTTACCGCTTATGTGTGATGAATAGCTATATAAATTGAAAACTCCAAACATTAACCGAATTTAAATCGCATAAGAACTGAAGTCGGGCTTATTTAAATGTAAACTTTTTTTATTTAATAAATGAAGAGTAAGCAACATCATCCGAACTTGGAATCTCTGTTTTAAGATACGGTCCAACCACCCGGTGGGAATATTGTAACCAAATTCCTGATGGAGCAAAATCGGGTGGCGACTCTATCTTAAAACACAGGATTTCAAGTCTCGTATCCCTTAACATGAAAATTGGACTTAAAATCAACATCAATAGCACTTTTATCAAGTCTATATTTTCATCATGCTAAAATGAGGATCAATCCTCCAGCTCGCTTCATAGCGCTAGTTATCTCCCCCCGTGCCACGCATCTCAGGGGTTCCTTGCAGGAAAAAGGTCATCCGCTCATAGTGGCGACTCTGCTGGGGTTTTCCTTTTAACTTAAAATTTGGAAAATCGCTTTCATTTTCGAAAAACTGGTTAAAGGATTTTGATGATGTGCCTAAATCGTTTTTTAAATCAACGCTTTATTTCTTATGTCTTTTGAATCCACCGCTTAGTTAGATTCTAAGTTTAAGGTGCCATTATTTCACCCCCGTGAAGATCACTTGTATACCTCATGACCGCCACGAATTAGGGATATTTGTGGGTGGATCACTCATTTCAACCAACGTGTAATTCCCACGATCGTACTCATTTGAAGAGTGGTTGAGTTACACTGAATCAAGGTAAATGAGACCCTTCTACAGTATCGTTCCATGATACCAGCAATTTGAGACTATGAATCGTGATAAATCTAGCCATAGCAACTTCCCCAAAGGACCACCAAAATAATTTAGGCCTAGGTCGCATACTCTCTTGTCGTTCCCTGGCGCTAGAGTTAACCCCAGATTCTAAATTGGCATTGCACGGGAGTCATAAGGTTGGAAGAGGTTTATTTGCCTTCGTGTGCTACTTGTGTTGTGCTCATGCATACGCACTTAATGCATAGGCAGGCTATGGCCAACCTTTTAATTTATGTTTTCTCTTACCTCCACTCTTCCCTCGCTAGAAGGGGGAATTTAACAAAATGCCTGAGAACATTTGAGTCCCGACAACCCATATCTAGTTTGCTAGGCATGGCAAGGAATTTGCATGTCTCACGTATTTTGGGTTAAGCTTCACATCATAAGCTCTTCTGCACTCTACCTTTGTAAACCACCCCCGTGTACATGACATTCATCACTCGGATTATTATGTAATCATCCATTTTATTGATGGTTTGATTCAGGCTGATCATCTTCCGGTTTTATAAAGTTAGACCGATGCACCAATACAGTCAGACTTAATCTTCGCATAATTCACTATTCTGTGGGTTCGATTTTAGTTTCAAGCTCAATTTCAGAATCTGGTTTTTATCTGCTATGTCCGGTTTGTCGATTGTTGATGGGGTTCCATTCGAGGGTACTCCCTCTCCTCTCTCTCCACCAGATCAGGATCTGTCTCCTACTGAGTTCCAAAATTGTTAATGTTATGGTAGTGTTTCTCTGATCTGATCAATTCTGAGATATAATTCAGGGGCAGATCCAAGATTTGATTCATGCAGTTTTAGAAGAGAAAAGAAGTGTTCAAAGGATTCTGATGATTGGTATTCAAGCTGAGGGACAGCTAGAGATTGATCAGAATGGGTCAGTCAAGGTTCTTGATTTCAGATGCAGTCTACTATTCAGCCAATTCAACTAGTTCTGTGTATGCAACAGCTCATTCAGCCTTCACCGATACCATTTCAGTTTGGTTAAGATATCGCTTAGTCTCAACCACATGTGTTCGCCTATCCAACTCATGCTCCAAACCATACCTTTAAGCCTGATTTTCTCACTAGTATGAATCAGCTTCCGTTAACTCTGATAACCCCATATCAATTTCAGCAAGCTTGGTCAATTTCACTCGTTTGATATCGAACAGGTTTATTCTAACTAGATCAGAATTTAGCTCAACTTCATATGCCTGCGAAGTCCTTTTCTCCTACTCCTACTCAGTTTATTATTGCTTCGAGAGGGACTGCTTACCTGCAAAACCTCTTTGATTCTAATCTACAAGTTAGTTCTCAAGTCAAAACCCCATCTCTTCACCATTCTAGTTTGGCACACCCCCTCCATCTAGCGACCAAGCCATGCAATCTCCGGGTATGACACTTAAAGTTGAGGCCCTCTGGCATCGATTGACTTCTCTTCTATCTAGCTACTAGGTCATGCAATCTCTGGGCATGACATCTAAGTTTGAGCCTCCCTTGCATCAATCAGCAATTCTTCAACCCAGCGACCAGGCCATGCAATCTCCGGGCATGACACCTAAAATAGAGGCTCTAATATGAAGGTTCTTACTTTTTAGTACCAAAGGAGGACCGAATGGAAATCCCAAATGAGATGAAGGAATTAGTAGGACACGCGATATCCCATCATGAGCCGAAATGAAAGAACAACTTACACCAGAGAAGAAGTTAGATTGCATTCCCCCCAATCCAGTTCAGGTTATTAATCAGGCACCCGTACGAAAAACCAAAGCAAAGTACGATACATACTCGTGGAAAGCACCTTTGAGAAGCACATACACTAAGTTAAGGAAAGATGGTAAGATTAAACCATTACGCCCATAGAGACCTTCCACAGCCAATGAAAGGGATAGGTTTTGCGAGTATCATATCCAACTAAGTCACCCCACTGATGAGTGTCGGACTTTGATTCAGGCCATCGACCGTTTGATACAGGAAAGGAAGATAGTTGAGCCTAAAAAAGCATTTAACCATCAAGGTTCACCCTTACTTTTGGGCTCATCGAAAGGAAGTAGTAGTCTATAGGATCTCATTAGGGCCATCTATTCCAAAGGAAAAATCTCTCAATTCAACCTAACACATCTGTCGTTCAAGCCACACTCGCAGTTCAAGTGAAAACTCCTTATCAAGCACCCAATCGAAATCCCTTTGTTTCCCCTTGGAAGTTACCATTGAGTGTGATATTTTCTAAAATGCGCGAAGGCGACAAGCTTGATCACCTTCAAGAGTACAGACCCTCGACCCCCGAAGAAAAAGCAAACTTCTGCAAGTATCATGTTCAAATGGGACATCAGACCAACCGGTGTAGAGCTTTAGCTGCTGCTATCTCCCGTTTGGTAAGGGAAGGAAAAATGGATAAGCCTACTAGGAAGACCAATGCTAAGAAGAAGCCATCACCAAGCTCTAATAGTGAGGTAGATGCAATCAATTCCGGTCTACCCGAAGAATTTGTGTTGGCTTTGATCTTCTCCGGTTTAGCCGACTCCGTCATGAAAGCCAATTCTACTACTAAATCTGACAAAAATCTTGTGAGGTCTCTAGCGAATGAAGGAGAAAGTAACAACTGAGCAAGGGAAAGTTCTGGGTCTCATCATGGACGATGCACCAATGAAAGCTACCGAGGATGCTTAATCTACCAGCTCTACCAATCAAGACCCTCCACCTGTGGAGGATGACTATCTATTTATGTAATTTTCTTTTTCTAGTATTTAGATGTGAACATTCTTCCTTTAAGACATTTTTATTCAATCAAAGACTCTCTTTTTGCTTATCTACTTGATGTTTCGCCCGATGGGCCCATGCATCCATTTTATCATAAGCATAACGTATTTAGTATTCATAAAGTTTCTTTAACTGAAATAAATTTGAGTACATGTAATGGTAACTATTTTGTAATGACCTAACCTCTGAAAGAAAATGAGAGATAATAAGTGCTTAAAGATCATGATAACGCTTTCGCCTAGTCATACTTAGACATACCCAAGGTTCATCATCAGATTGCCGACCACTACTTCTTTACACATAAAACAGAGAAAGAAGCTCAGTTCTTCCTTGGATAGATTCAATATGTCAGTAGGTTTATCACGATCCTCACAACTATGTGCCAACTTATTTTTATGGTACCGAAGAAGCGTCAGTCAATTATGAAGAAAGGAGCATTGCCAGATTACCTCCACCAAAATTAAGGCTTGCCTCTTTCTTCGCCCACCCATTCTCAAATTCCCACCCCCGATACACCATTGATCCTTAATAATATCCACTACCTCCAAATCCATAACCCTTCACAGTTTCTCTCCTCATTGGCCATTCTTGGAGAGGAGGCATATATGATCTACGAGATTCAACCCTTATCAATAAATGAACACTGCTTCATTATCGTAAGGGCAGGTTACTTCTCAAAATAGGGGGAAGTCGAGTCGTTCACCAACATTACCACCAAGAAGATGTCCAAGTTTCAAAAAATGCATCCTTACTTAGTACAGCCTACATCACCATTTAGCCTCAGAAAATGAGGTTCAGTCCCAAGGGGCAACCACTGATTCGATCAAGAAATAGGGAACCGTGTGTTATAGGGTTTTGCCTCACTAGCCACAAGCTAATAGGCAACCGAAGCTGTAAACCAGCTTATCAAGAAGTTTATTTCCAAGACTACCTCAAGAATCAGCGATCGATTCAATAAGCTACCATTTGCCCCTCAAAGAAGTCAAAAAAGTGTCAGAATTCCCGCGAATCTGACGCCTTCCCCCTTGGTTTATGGTATAGCAACCGCGATCCCAATCAAAACCAAAATGAAGTCCTCAAGTGTTACGTCTGAACCCAAGTTAAATGGACCCCCATGAACTAAAGCATAGTTCAGACAGCTTAAACAATCTTTAGATGTACTAGCAGTGCATAGTAAAAGCGTAAGCCAAGCATTAGGAGTATCTGTCAAAAGCCGATAATCCAATTCCGAAGCAAGTATAGCCTACCGACATTAACCCAAGGTGGAAATTCTATCCAAATGGGAAATACCTCGAGCAACTAGAAAGGTATTCAACATAAGAGGCATGATTATCGACAGTAACAAGTTCGTAAACCCTATCAATCAAAGCAGGTTGAAGCGTTATCATATCTAACCAGAAAGAATCAAATCTAGAAAAGCGGCACATAAAAAAACAAATAAAATAATCACCCGATGAGTGGTTCTCTACTACTTGGGAAAAAAATAGGGTGTATTCCGCTAATTGGTATTCTATAAACCGGTCAGGAAAAATTTAGGGTGCAAAATAACCCGCTAGAAGGGCGGTCTAGGCAAAAGTTATGGTATAGTGAGGTACGAGAGTGTGTTGGCCAGAAAACCTTCATAGGCTAGTTAACACCAGAGTTTGGGTCAATAGAAATGGTTATCATCATCATGTACTCAAACTTAATTCATTTAATGGAAATCTCATTTTGCTGAATCCTTTATGTTTGAATTTCAATGAGTATATTCGGAATGTTGCCAGTAAGTCAAATGAAGGGTTTCGTGCAGTCAGCCCAATTCCTCAAAAGAAAACAAAAGTTAAAAGGCAAAAAAAATCCTGATAGACTGAAAAGAAGCAAGGTCTATGGAAAAGCCAAGGAAAGTCCGCTGGATTGAAAACCCGAAAAGGGCGGTCCAGGCAATAAAATTAGGACATTAAAAGCAAAATGGTAAAAAAAGACTGATAGGCCCATCACAATGTTCGGGGTCTATGCATAAATTAAGACAATCAAAATAAAGAGAAATGACTGCCAATGATCACATTGAGATATCCGCATTATCGTCATCATCATCATCGTGCCTGACTACATTCTCCGGTCTAGTGGATTTGAAGGGCTCAAATACGTCCTCTGCACATGTCTAATCCAATCTCAACCATGACCAAGCATCTCAAGTCTGCAATCTCCCCAAACCATCCTTGGTAGAATTCATTGGTAGTGATAGTGTCCAATCGTTCATTATCCAAAACCTTGAACTTCACTTCGTGCCCCCCTGTCTTCGACATGCTCAATCCAACAATCAATTTGCAGTCGACTCGCCGCTATTAATAGCTCATGAGGAGCCTTGTATCACTTATTATACTAGTAATGCAGAATCCATGTGTCCCATCTCAGCTAGGGTATCCAAACACACGAGCCTCGCGTGTGCGCCACAGCATCCCTAATAATCCGCCAGGGGCATTCTTGTCTTATCCATGTCATAAAGCATTTCTATATATTCTCTCTCCTAGCAAGCAACCGAATTAAGCAAAACTGATAAGTTAACAGTCATGGAGCTCATATATGGAGGATGATCAGTCCAAGTAGCTCACGCATTCATGCATCCTTGCATAATATCCATAAATTTCATGTCTATTACTCTATACTAAACTCTGTAGGAAACAAAGCATAGAAAAGTATTCTCGAGCCATACGCTCGACCTTCAAGTGAGCACCCATATCAAAGGACATCTTAAAATTGTTATCTATCCTACATTAAAAGACAGAGTTTCTCCCAAGGGCATATCATCTAGTCTCAGTGCTCAACCTTGGCAGCTTCACCGAATTCCCGAAAATCTCATCTCAAGTTATATTTCATTCTTCCGTTTTTATTGCTTAATTGAAGGGGCAAAAATATTTTTGTTCCACAAAATCAATTAAGTAATAAAAACGCAACTTATAGCATTCACTGATGCTTTGAAATTTCCTTGACAGGTACACCATGTGGCAATCCAGATGGACAACCAATCCGATGGATTCTAAAATCAGAACTCAGATTTTTCTCCCAGGGGCACCTTGATGCAAGTGCCCAGGAGCACCTTGATATAATCATCAAAGGCATCTCAGAATTGTCTTCTAACCTACATTCAAAGATAGAGAATCCAAGAGGCATACTAGTTAGACCCGATGGACACCTTGATAGTTTCTCCGGACTCCCCAAAAATCCTGACTCAACTTTAATTTCATTCTTCCGTTTCAATTGCTTAATTGAAGGCGCAAAAATATTTTTTGTTCCACAAATCAATTAAGCAAGTAAAACGCAATGTAGCTTTCAGTCCTCCAGGGACATCTAATACAACTGTAACAAAATCAACCTAGCGATGGTTTGCCTGGACTTTCGGGATATCTTATAAACTCTTTTACTCGATATTCTATTTTTATTGCTTAATTAAAGGGGAAAAAAAATTTGTCTCGACAAAATCAATTAAGCAATTAAGAAGGCAATATACAACTACTAACATCTCAAGTTTCTGTTCTCGATAGGTCCGTTGATGGTGCATTCCCAAACTACTAATAGACTACTGATTTAGACTTGCCTTCTCGATAGGTCCGATGATGGTGTGTTCCTAAACCACCCGTAGACAACCGATTCAAATTTGCCCTCTCGATAGGTCCGTTGATAGTGCATCCTCAAACCACCCGTAGAAAACCAATTCAAACTTGCCTTCTCGATAGGTCCGCTAATGGTGCATTCCCAAACCACCCGTAGACAACCGATTCAGACTTGGCTTCTCGATAGGTCTATTGATGTGCATTCCCAAACCACCCATAGACAATCGATTTAGACTTGCCTTCTTGATAGTTCAGTTGATGGTGCATTCCCAAACCATCCGTAGACAATCGATTCAGATTTGCATTCTTGATAGGTCTGTTGAGTGTGCATCCTCAAACCACCAGTAGACAACCGATTTAGTTTTTATACCTCCGATAGGTCCGTTGATGATGCATCCCATGACCGTCCATAGATAACCAACTTGAGGTTCCTTCACCTCAGGTATAACCTTCTATCCCTTGCTCTTTCATGAGAACACACTTGGCTCGGCAAGTGGTAATCTCACGAGGGGCAGCCTGTAAGCACGGGCTTTTCGTTGACCCTAGGGACGATGATGACATTTTGCTTTGACCTTTTATAGGACCAATTGTTCTATTCTTTGAGAGTCAAATCACGTTTGGAAAGCTCCTTTTGGCAATTTTTGTGACCTTTGAACACTCTTAAAGTCATTAAAAATATTTAAAATTACATTTAAAATGAGCATTTATCTTTCTCTCACGCGCAATAATTTATTTTGTAGTTTTCTAAAAACTTTGAATATTTTCAGCAAGTCCACTTATTTTTTCTAGATTCTAGACTCTTTTAGGTTTCCGAAATGTCAAGAACCGCTTGAAACGGATAACCGTAGTGAAAGTTATGATTTTTTGAAGTTTAATGGTATTTTTTAGAAAATCTCCTCTTTCACCGGATTCCGGCGACGGTCGCCGGACCGGAATCCTGCCCTCGGCTGCCGGAGCAGCCAGGCCGCTTCAGAAAGGCAGCCGACCACATCAGCATGGTGGCCAGCCACATCAGCGAAGAGGCCTATCGAGTCACTGAAGCGGCCTGGCTCCGGGGACTGTACCTGCATGTTTCTGGACATTTTCTCTGTCTAAAATTCAAATTTTAATCCCTTTTTTTGCACAAAATTCATGATTTTAAGGGACTAAATGCATTATTTTCAATGATTTAAGTCTATATAAACCCTCAAATTCATCAGATTTAGGACTTTTGCTAACTTGAACATTAAAATCACCATTTTTAGGGTTCTTAGTTTCTAGAGAGAGAAAGCTTAATAATGTGGTGAAATCCAAATTAATACACATTATTTTGGGTTTCTAAACCTTATTAGGCTTGATCTTTTAGTCTAAAATACTAAAATCAAGTAGAAATCTTAAGTTAAAATCAATTTAAATAGGATTTAGGGACTTTTTCTCACAAAATCACTAAACCCCTTGCTTTTTCTATCACTAAATTCGTCACTGTTCGTCGGTGTTCATCACAAAATTGTCAAAAGAGCTTGCCAAAGGTTGATTTGGGTCTTGAGGATAGATTCACGGCCTAAAGGTAATTTATGAGTTCCAATCTAGTTATTTAAGTTTTCCCTTGTTGATGCGTTTTTGCTTGGTTTTTGGGCATTTGGCCTTTGTTTTCGACTTTTTTGTGATTTTTCGGTGAGATTCCAGTTGACCACTCCAGTGAAAGATAGGTCGATTGAATGACATGGTAGGCCGACTCATTGAGTCGACCAACCTCGTCGTTCATTCGGCCTACTTGTCGCTCAAGTGGCCATTTTCGCCGGTATTTTTAGATTTCTTCCCCTCGAGTCAAAAAATCAAAGTTATGTCAATATTTTAAGTCCAAATCTACTGAAATAATGTGGGAAACGATTTAAAATGTCAATAATCTTGAGTTTTCGGTGCAAAAATGTCAATTTTCGCCCGTTTCGGCATTTTTTTCGGTTGGCCACTTCAGTGGGCAGTAGGTCGCTTGAGTGGCGCCTAAGCCGACTCAGTGAGTCGGTCTACCACCTCACTCAAGCGGTCTACCACCTCACTGAGTCGGCCTACTCGCAAAAAATGGTTAAATGGTCCATGTATGTTTTATTTTGTATTTTTATTTGTTGCATTTTTAACCCCATTTTTCACCCGAAAATTTCTGAAAAATCACATATATTTTATTATATCATAATATATTTTTTAATCTGTTTTCATAGTTTATTAATTATTTAATTGGTTAAATCTCCTTTTAATGACTTAAAATGAGTTTTTCATTAAATAAATCCTTAATAAATCTTTTTACCATAATATAAAATTCTAAAAACATTCTGTAATTACATTTATTAATTTTAGGTTGTTTAGCTTGTTTATTTAATTTTTAGGTTGTTTATATATTTAATAAATGCCTAAAAATGTCTTTTTAACTCTAAAAATTTCCAAAAAAATGTTTTTCTCCATGATATATTTTTATTTTCTGCCTTTATTATTTATGCCTTATTTTTTGTTATTTGTGAATATTTTATCTCGTTTGGAGCTAGGTCTGTGGTGGTAAGTTGGGTTAGGACCTGGTTTCGCCCTTTTATTTATTTATCCGCTTTATTTATTTTTCTGCATTAGAAAAATGTATAGGTATTTGTAAAGCCATGTAATAATTTATTTTCCTGCTTTATTTACCGCTTTTGTGTGATGAATGGCTAAATAAACCGAAAACTCCAAACATTAACCGGATTTAAATCACATAAGAACTAAAGTCGCGCTTATTAAAATGTAAACATTTTTTATTTAATAAATGAAGAGTAAGCAACAACATCCGAACTTGGAATCTCTGTTTTAAGGTACGGTCTAACCACCCGATGGGAATATTGTACCCAAATTTCCGGTGGAGCTGAATCAGGCTGTGACTCTATCTTAAAATACGGGATTTCAAGTCTCGTATCCCTTAACATGAAAATTGGACTTAAACTCAACGTCAATAACACTTTTATCAAGTCTATCTTTTCATCACGCTAAAATGAGGATCAATCCTCCGCCGCGCTTCACAGCGCTCGTTTTTTTCCCCCGTGCTAAGCATCTCACGCGGTCCTTATGGGAAAGAGGTGGTCCGCTCACAGCTGCTCATGATTAAACACTAATCAATGAGGTAATTCCTGACACGATTTCCTTTGATATAAACACTGATGTTGCTGCTACTGTTAAAATAACAGATAAAGATGAGGATAACTTAGATACACATACTCCAAGTGTATGTAAGGAACACGAGTCCAACCCAGAACACACCATTCCGGAGGGGGGACATAGTCTAGATTCCCAAGGGCACACTTCTCAAGTGGACTCTAGGGACGAGGCTAGTCCGGGGGAACGGTTGGAAGAGAAGAAAGGAGAAGAAGAGAAATCCATAAAGGAAGGATCATCCAGATCAGATGAGACCGAAAGTAGCTCCGGATCTGAAACTCCCTATGCTAGTCCAATTAGAATACCATTTACTAGTGTAAATCAAGCGAGAGCCAAAAAGATAACTACAGCGCTAAAAATTCTGTAAGAGGCTACCCATAAGGAACATGAGGAAAGATACATTAAACAGAGTCTCAGGAACATATGTAAGCATCTAAAATCCATGGAGAAAGTATTGATTCAATAATTCTCACCTCTGAATTTGAAAGATGAAATAAGGGAGCTAAAACGGAGTGTCAAGAAAATAGAGGAAAAAGTGGAGGACTTCCCTACTGCTAATTTGGTGGCTGAGGTATCATTCTCCAAGGTCACCCTGGTGCTGAATGAGCTGAAAATAAGGGTCGCAGCAGCAAACCATTCTGCTGATCAGGCTAACACCGGAGCTACAAGCAACTGCGCTACTATTTTAGACAAGATCACCTCCTCCTCCTCTGAATTGTCCAATGAAATAGAGGAATATCTGGATACCAAGTTTGAAAACTTGTCAAAATTCATTTCTGAAAAGGAAGAGAAATCTGCTCTCCCCAACCTCACTGAAACTCAGCAAGCAATATTAAATAAGCTGACAAAATTCATAGAAGAAGAACTGCCCAAACTTCTTGCCAAACAACTGGAAGATGTTGCCCAAGAGTTTACCGGATAGATGAATGGACAGGATACAATTCTTAATAATGTTAAAGAAGAACTCCATATAGACATCATGCTTGTTAATAATAGTGTCCACAACTGCCGAAGGGATACGGGGAAGGAAATTGAGAAAGTCCTTTCCAATATGTCAAATCTATCTATCTCCTGATCCTCCATAGCTTCTATTTCGGAGAGCCAATTCGTCCCTGTTCTTTAAGACCTTGTGCAGTATATAGGGGATACAGGCTTCTTTGGCCACAAAGGAATAGCTACCTCTTTAAAGCCCTCTTCCCCTATTTTGATGAAAAAGATCGAGATTTTGTACTCCAAATGCACCCCTACATCACTAAATCGTATACCCAGCTTTGGAAGGTCTTTCGGCCCCTATATCTAGCTTCTTCCATTGTGGATACCATTATTGATCAAAGAAGGAAAGGGAATGTAGACTTTTCTGTCTACTCCACAGCTTGGCAGCAAGACTGGGATGGTAAAACCTATATGGTAATAGATCCGATGCAAATAAAAAGGGGGAGAATAAAGATGGGGAAGCTGAAACTGAGAAGGGGGAGAAGAGCAAAGGAAAGGCGAAGAAGGGAGAACCAACTGGAAAGAAATAAACTTGTAATAGATATAGCTATTTTTCCTTAAATGTAAAATCTATAATAGCAAGATTCCTTTTCACTTATGTATTTCTACATCATGTAATGCTGAACTTCATTGATGTTAACTATTGTTAACAGTAGAAGTATATATAGTAAAAATCTATTATAAAAAAATTTACTTCTAAAGTACAATCTATAATTGTACTACAAAAATATTAGAAGCTAGAATTGAAAAATATTGGGGGAGTTAGGGATGCTAAAATTATAGGAGAGTAAAAATTGTAAAGGACTAAGTATCAAGAATCATACTTAGTTCATAAAAACCCTCCTTCCTTATGCTTAGATGACTTAGGTTTTTGTTTCCATCAAATAAGGGAGATTGTTAGAAATAATGATCCGAAAAAACAAACATTCCAGATCAAGTTTGAAGTAAACAAAATACCTAAGTACAAAAAGACCTAAGTCATTCCATCCGGACATATAACCAAGACATCCAAAGTCCAAGATAAGTGAAGACAATTACCTAAGCATAAACGAAAGCATCCGGTTAAAGTTTGGAAAGGGAACAAACTTTGAACCTCCCAAATTAGCATCCAAAAGAACTGATTGCACAAGCATCCGGAAGAAGACAAATCCGGAGTTATTAAGTCTGAAGTCATCCGGAAGAGCTTAATATCAAGATAAAGGAAATAATTCAAAATATTAAATTTCCTCCATTCTTTTGGTCTATAAGTCAAAGATCCTTTCCCTAAGGTAAGACAAAAATGATAGCTAGCATTTTTCAGAGAAAGGACAAAGGACAGACACAGGAAAAAGAAAAAGGTAACAACCTTTTTCACCTAGACCAATAAAAAGGGGCGTGGAACACACACCAAAAAGCTAATGGCGTAAAAGTTAGTGAGTCACTAAAATACAAGGAAAATGATCACTAACAACTTTTCAGCCTCAATCCCAAAAATTTAAATGGGTCAAAATCTCTGTCTAACAGATTGATCGACGGTTTTAGAAGCGCCACTTATTACCTGATCAACGGTGAAGAACTAATTACAACTCAATAACCCACAATGGCTACATTTATGATGAAAGCCTATAAAAGGGAAGCTTCACAAGTTGAGAAGGTGTTGGTTGATTTTAAGAAAGTAAAAATAAGAAAATTCGCTAAAAAGCAATCAGCTTACAAATCCCTCAAAGAACCAGACCTTTAAATATCTATTTGTAAGGATTCCCAAGTAAAGTTATAAACTTGAGGAAGCCCAAAACCAAATCCCTTGAGAAAACAAAGTGTAAAGAATCTCATACTTGGGTGAGTAGTGAGATTGGGATACAACTTGAAGCAGGTGCTTTGAGTGAGATCTCCCTGTAGGACTCAGCTTAGGTTTGGGTAGAAATCTAAGTGGTATATCTTGCTAAAGATAAGAGGACTCAGCTAGGAGTTGGTGCTTCTAGTGGTATATCCTACATCCGGAAGGGGTTACCATCTAGAGACAAAATTGTAAGGCTTAATTCTGGCCAGTTGGAAAGGAATCCACTAGTGAAAAGCTCGAGGAACGAAAGTCCAGGGAATGGAGTAGGTGGGGCTGAACTAGGATAAGATACTTATGTTTGATTTTCTCACTCTTTACTTATTTGTATAACTATCTCATACTTGCATCATTCGGATCCATCCCCCGGATCATAATCAAACACGCTACATAAAGACTTTTTAAAGTCTGTTAATTCCGTGAAAAAAGGTCATTCACCTTCCTTTGACCAAACTTATGTTGGATATGATGTATGCCCTTAAGGCAAATATGGCGATATATCTTAATTATGTAATAGTACGAATAATTTATTTAATCTATAAGGGCATTTGTTCTTTTGTTTATATCAATGTATTTCTATGTATATATATTTTAGTCTGTTAAATATATTCATTGATGTATGTATACAAAAGTTATTGACATATCATAGCATGAAGTCAGAGAAATTATAGTTGGACTATATCTGGTGGAACCTACTTCATGTGCAATTATGATTATGTCTAAACTATCCCTAGTCATAGTTTCATCAAGAAAGGATATTGATAAAGCGGAAAGACTAGCATGTGGCCAACTTTCTTGGAAAGGGTCCAAGCAGTCAATCTCCTAAGGACTGAAGGTGGTGCCTTAAGTTTGACATATGGATATATCTATAAGATAAATTGGAGATAGTAGTAAGATAAACACTTGGTGTATATATCAATGTGTTGGTGTTTATCTTCATGTAATAAGCTTTGCGAATATCCTCATACTTGAGATACTAGTTACCTTGTATGGTACTATTTCTATACTTTGGGTCATTTCTATACACTCATTAATTTAGGGTGCTACGGGTGATTACAGGTATAGTGATGATAGCACATTGGTAAGCTGAGTAGTCAGAAAGAATCCATCGCTCCAGTATATTGAGAAGTTATACCTGGCCACTTGTTGAAGTGATGATTGCCATAAACCTCTGATTAGAGTATGTGTTTGATAGAAATGGTTTCTAGTCAAACACACTATGGTAAAAGGAAATATGCTTCGGTAACAAATAAATAACTAGGATAGCTTGTGGCAACCTTACTATTAGTGGGTTAACACTTTAACCGAACCCTATAAACCTGACGGTACTAATATTAAAGAATGGAAGGAGTTCATTGCATTGGATAACTATTGCATTAACCGGGATTAAGTCATAAGCACAAATGACGTTCCAAGTAATGGGGTATGGTAGACCCTTGCTAAAGGCGTACTATAGTCATTTAAGGTAATTGAGTTCTATTCACGGTCTAGAACCTCGAGCTAATGGTTCCATTAGAACAAGGGTTAGTTAAGCCTTAAAAGCCCAATACTTTGGGATCCTATAAGGTCACACACATTAGATCTTCATCGGACTAAGTAAAGAACTAATAGATTTATTCTATTACAAAAATATGATATAAATAATAATTGGATTATTATTTAATTGGCTAAAATTGATTGGATCATTTTTGGATAGACCAAGTAATTTATTTTGACCGGCGACTAATTTATTAGGGTCATAAAATAAATGTTTGATTGGAATAAAGAGTTTTTATTCATTGTCTGGTAGCTAATTTTATTAGGGTCATTAAATAAAAGGGAGCCAAAATCGGATTGCTAAGGCAAGGGTTGGACCTTGCACTCATAGGCCCCATGGGCCTGAAAGGACTCGTGGGGACTATAAAGAAAAAAAGGCCACATGAGTGCATAGTGCACTCATGGGCCGCGTGCCAAGCAAGCCCTGCTTGCGTGGGCACGCGGCTTAGGCTGAGCAGGTGCCGCATATGCAGTGCTTACCCAGCCCAAGAAGGGCCTCTACAATTTGGGCTCGCGGGAAAGCCCTCGAGGCCCAGCTCGCGGGACAAGGCACGCTCATATGAGCCTGCCTTATACCGCTTGCCTTGGGCAACACGCGGATCCACTAGGATATGCGTGCTCCCAAGGGGCAAGATGGGTATTTACCCATCCTGCATTAATTAGGTGGAGCCTTTGCTCCACCTATAAATAGGGGCTCCTTTCCCCATTCCAATTCGTACTAATTCGAGTGGAACTTGAATAATTTTGTTTATATTTTCGGGTGGGATTTTAGAGTGGCCTAGCAGCTACTCAAGGTTCTTCAGTTCTTCCTCATTAGGAGGTTTCGGTTGGTGGGGTTAGTGTGGATACTCATAGAGGCTATCCTACTTTGGAGGCTTGTGTAACAAAGTTCTGCTAAAGCACGCTTCAACTGGTTTGTCCTTATTTTCTTGTTTAATTATTAAGTCATTTTCTTTAAGCGTTTTAGACTTAATAATTATGCTTAGGTTGTTTTGCATGCTTAATATATTTTATGCTTGGGTTATAGCTTAGAGTTATAACATACTTAGTATAAAATATTTATGGTAGAATATAATTTAGAATTATGGTATGTCTGGCTCTTTTTTATGCTAACCTAGGTAAAGAATTATTTAGTTAAGGCTTTATTCAATTTATATACAACTAATAGGAGTTCCCGGGGACAGGGATAAAATTTTGAATTTCCGCCATGCCTGTTAAGCATGTTCAATCTAACTGTCAATTCCCTACAGTGGTATCAGAGCCTGCCTATTTAGTGCATAATTTAGTTAGAAGCAAACTAAATATTATTTTTTATATGAAATGATTTGTTTATTTAATTGTTTGGAACAATATATATGATCTTGTGCCTTTCATTTCAAGGTTAGAAAATGGTTATGAATAATTTTGAATAAGTCTGCTCAACTTACTCAAATTATACAAGTGTCAATAATTTATTTAAATTAAATGGGTTATAGATGCTTTCAATTCACATGAATTGGAAGAACGAAATTTATTAGTTCAAGAGAATCCATTGGTCTTCAGGTTTGTGCTCATATTTGTTCTGGCTAAGGATTGGACTTGGTAACTACTCCTCATAGGGCACCTCTCCTACCTGGGAACCTATTTCGGTGAAATTTGAATTCACCAACCGGGGGATTAATATGAACTAATTTATTTCTAGTATATAAGATGGTGCTTATATATGTTTGCATAACAAAGTAAAAAAATTAAATTTATTGAATAAAAGCTTAAAGGAAATGCAATATAAATATAACAAATAAAAATGTTAGTTATTTTGCATATAATCTAGGTTGATGGAATAATTATAATAAAAGAGCTGAACCCACCTAAGGTTAGACCTTAAAAATTAATTCTAAAATTTCCTGAATTAATATAAGTTATTATAATTTTGTCGATCTGATAAAATCCTAGATTGGGTGAGACGTTTAACACGAATAAAATCCCAAAGTATATATATTAAGGCAAGTTGTAGTCTTCCTTACTCAAATTTATAATACGGTCTCTTTGCGCTATCAAAGTGCTACGCAAAGCATTCCTTCTAGTCCACATTGATTGTTGTAAAGTTTGGGATAGGGTCTGCCATAACAGAGCTGGGGTAGTCCACCATAAAATTGGGGGCTAGGCCCAGATCCGAGACATATTCAAGGAGATGCTAACAGAAGAGCACACGTCCCTTGGGAATAGGGAACTTGAATGAATTAGCAATTGCATGCGATGCAAATGGAATGGGATTCCACCTGTAACTTACTATTGTGACTTGGCTTAGAAAATTAGGGGTTATGAGAGACTAGTTATAGATTCTACCTACTAGGAAGTTTAGCCGGGCTAAAATTTCCGAATTCAATAGAATGGGCTATTGTAAATATCGAAGAAAATAGTAGGACAAATGTGTTTAATTAAAAGACCTTATATTAAATGCATGTACTTAAACTAATATCTAAGCTCTTTTTCTTTTCTTATATCTTAGGTTGAAAATGACTTCCAATGTTAATCTCCGCATGTTACTTGACACTAAATTGTATGGCTCAAACTTTTCGAATTGGTTCGGAGCTGTGAGAATAGTTCTCAAATCCAAGGGAATTGCGTATGTTCTAAGTGAAATTTTCCCTATAGAACCTGATATTGAGGATCATGTGGAATATGATGCCTGTTGAAGCACAGGAAAGATCATGAGACTGTCATGTGTATCATGTTGGGGTCTATGAATCCTGAGCTTTAGAAATAACATGAGAACATGCCCTTGGAGGACATGGTTCTCCATCTTGAAGAACTCTTTTCGAAGAGGGAACGGATAGAGAGCTATGAGACCTCCAAGCTCCTTTTTAGGACCAAGATGCAGGCTGGCACCTCTGCCTGTCAGCATGTACTGAAACTCTTGGGATACCTTGAGAAGCTGAATCAATTGGGATTCGAGATGAATTATGACTTAAGCATTAACCTTGTGTTGATGTCCTTGACAGATAGTTACAAAGGCTTCATGACTAACTATTATATGAACAAGATTAGTTCTACTATCCCTGAATTAATTAATATGCTGAAAACAGTAGAACCTCAAATCAAGAAGGATAAAAAACCTTTACTATTGGTTGAAAAAGGCAAGGCTTCTGAGAAAAAGAAGGAGGCACTGGGTGCTAAGAAAAGAATCAGTAAGAAGAAGAAAGAAAAGAAGACATCTAAGTATGTCTGCTTCCAATGTGGAAAACCGGGACATTGGAAGAGGGATTGCAAAGCTCCTGCTTCTGAGCATTTGAAGAAGAAGCCTACATAGGCATATACTTCAGGTATGTTTGTCATTGAAAATTTTGCTACTTTTCTGCATGAATCCACTTGGGTATTAGATACTGGCTGTGGTTCTCATATCTGTACTTTTGTGCAGGGACTAAGGAACTGTAGAAAACTTGTAAAAGGGGAGATGGACCAATGCATAGGAAATGGAGCTAGAGTTGCTGCATTAGCCGTAGGGAGTTTTAGTCTTGTTTTACCAAGTGGACTTGTTTTAGTTTTGAATAATTGTTACTACATTCTAAGTGTTAGCGAGAATATTGTATCTATTGCGTGTTCAGCAGCAGAGGGATTTGAAATTTTATTTTAAAACAATAATTGTTAGATTCGTTTAAATAATGTTCTTTATGCTTATGGAATGTTAAAAGGTGGTATTTATGTTCTTGATACTAAAATAGAAGTTTTCAATATAAACAATGTGAAGAAAGTTAAATTAGATAATGAGAATTCTTTCTACTTATGGCATTGTCGTTTTGGCCATATAAACAAAGATCGCTTAACCAAGTTGCATAAGCGTAGAGACTTGGGCCCAATAGACTTAGAGTCTTATGGTGATTGTGAACCTTATTTAAAAGGAAAAATGATAAAGTTACCCTTTCAAGGAAAGGGTGAGTGAGCCACGAGTACATTGGAACTTATACATACTAATATGTGTGGTCCAATGAGTGTTCAAGCACTAGGAGGATACTCCTACTTTATAACCTTTATTGATGATTACTCACGATACGGTTATTTGTACTTGATGAAGCACAAGTCTGAAAGTTTTGAAAAGTTTAAACTATTCAAAGCTGAAGTAGAGAAACAGCTTGAGAAAAGTATTAAAACACTTTGATCGGATCGAGGTGGAGAATACTTAAGTCAGGAGTTTCAGGATTATCTAAAGGAAAATGGGATAGTTCCCCAGTGGACCCCTCCTTATACACCCTAACACAATGGAGTGTCAGAAATGAGGAATCAGACTTTATTAGATATGGTCAGGTCCATGATGAGCCATGCAGATCTTAGTAAATCCTTTTGGGGATATGCACTAGAGAGCGCAGTTTATGTTTTAAACATAGTGCCCTCTTAATCAGTTGATTTCACACCTTATGAAAGATGGTGTAATAAGAAGCAATCTCTAAGTCACTTAAGAGTATGGGGTTGTCCTGCTATGATAAAGAGGTTAGCGTCATATAAGCTAAATGCCAAGGCCGACAAATGTCTGTTCATTAGATATCCAAAGGAAATAATTGGATATCTATTTTACCAACTCGAAGCACAAAAGGCATTTGTATCTCGGAATGCTCACTTTTTGGAAAAGGAACACTTACTTGCAAAAGTCAGTGGGAGCAATATTGAACTGAAAGTTCAAGAGGAAGAAACAGATAATCAACTGATTGACCCCGTTCTAGATACACAAGAGAATGTGATCCAAGAACAACCTATCGAAACACAATCATTGCAAAGATCAGGTCGTGTTCATAAGGGTCCCGATAGATATGGGTTTATCATCACTAATGATAAGGAACTATATCTTATGGAGGATGATGAACCAAAGACATATGATGAGGCAATGAAAAGCTCAGTTTCTGATAAATGGCAAAAGGCCATGAAATCAGAAATGCATTCCATGTACGAGAACCAAGTTTGGAATTTGGTTTATCATCACTAATAATAAGGAACTATACCTTATGGAGGATGATGAACCAAGGACATATGATGAGGCAATGAAAAGCTTAGATTCTAATTGTGAGCGGACGGCTGTTTGTGCGGCTGCGGCGCGGGGCCGGGCCCTGTCGGGCGGGCCCGCTTTTTGTGCGTCGGGGAGACGAGTATGATGTGGTTGAAGAGAAAATGATTTTGTGTATTGTAATGCTTAAAGGATACGAGATCGAAACCCCGTACTTAGAATAGAGTCGCCACCCGGTTCAGCTCAACCGGGAAATTTTCAGTACGATTTTCCCACCGGGTGGTTGGACCATACCTTAAGTAGAGATTCCGAGTTCGGATGATGTTATGTACTTTTCATTAGGCCAAGTTAGGATACTTCATTCTTTCTTAATCGGTTTAATCCACCCTATTTATTCGTATTTTCAGTTATTTTATGGTTTTCGTGTTTATCAAGCAATTGAAACGATAAATAAAATATTTACAATCGCAAAAGAAAAGAAAGTGCGGAAAGTAGAATCATTACAAGATTTTCAAGTCCTGTATTTTTTGTACGTAACAGATAAAATACCCGAATGTCCGATATATACCCACCTGCAGATGATAGTTAACACGAATATGGCATATCTATTTATAATATCATAAAGCCCGATTGAATGGCTAAAATGAGGTTCGAATGGCGTTTGAGGGGAAATTCCATTTTTGTCCAAATTTTAGATTCGGTTGTCGCTTTAATCGGATTACAAATGAATATACCACTTGTTATGGGGCGGGTCTGTTTTCAGGAGATTTCGAATCTCCATCGTTGCACTATAGATCCTAGCTTCAGAAAATAAATTAGTTTAGAAATAAACGAAAATGATACTGCTGTCCAGAAAGCCAAGCCGCCGACTGCATCTGATGCCGCCGGCGAAATAATTGATGTCGCTGGCGGCATGGATGATGCCGCCGGCGACATCAACTATGTCACGGGCGACATCAGCATGCAGATGGGCATAGGGTTTTCTGAATACCGTAAAGAAAGGGTTTCGCGAGAAAGCGAGGTCTCCGGGGAATGTGACGCTAGCGGCGGTACCAACGATGCCTCTCGCGACATCTGTGATACGGCCGGCAACGTTACATGTCTCCGGCGACTCCAATTCCTTGCTATAGCAGTGGTTTGTAGTCAAAGTGACCGAAAACTCAAAAGATCGTAAATGAACGAAAATTCTTATAAATTACTAATAACAATGCCAAAGAGCTATGAGACTCAGGATTTTTACCTCGGGGTTGTGAATCCACCTCTTCGTGATCCGAATAAAACACCTCCGGGGAGCTTGTTACAATGATTTAATAATGATTTTTAGTGTCTTTTGGTTTCTAAGTTCTACCAAGATGATTTTGGCTTAAAGATTTGTCGATTTCAACTCACAATCAGAGAGTTCAAAGAAGAAAAACCAGGAAAAATGGGTCGGAATCCCGTTTTTTCTGTTTTATCTAATTCTTATCTCACTATTATCTATTTCTCTCTTAAAAATCTCTTTTTTTCTTTTTCTTTTTTTTCCTCCTTTCAAGTGCAGCCCAAGGTGCCCTTTTATAGGTGAAATGGGGTGCTTTTTGGGGCCTTTTTTAATAATTCCACCGAAAGTGGTCGAAAAGGCTGTCTGTAAGAGGACCCGCTTCGAGTCATATCGCCGGCGGCATCGTAATGTCGCCGGCGGTATGATCCATGTCGCCGGCGGTATGGTCATATCGCCGGCGACATGGATGATGCTCTGGGCGGCATCAGCCTTCAACATGCCTTCAGTTAGTGGGTCAAAAGAAGCCAAAAAACCGGGAAAAAGTGGCTTATTAGTGGAAAAAGCATCTTTATGGCCCTTAACAATATTTTAATGGACATTATTTAATTTGGGTGTAAATCATCGGTTCTAGCTCCTACCGAACGCGTTATCGGCCACGCCGAACTGGATTCTACCAATTATAAAATTCACAAGGAATATTATTTTTGTAATAAAAATTCTGAAGCGAACTTTTATTTTGAGGTATTGAAATCGGGTACACGTCATCATCGTCTCGCGAGAGGGACTGCAAAATCCCGTGCTCACAGGCTGCCCCTCGGGGGATCACTGCTGCCATAGGTTAGTATGATCACCCGAAAGAGCAAGGGATAGGAATGATACCTGAAGGATGACTGGTTCGTCCCTTGGTCGGACTTATGCTCTGTTGACGGTTCGTCCTTTGGTCGGACTTACGCTGTGTTGACGGTTCGTCCCTTGGTCGGACTTATGCTTTATTGGCGGTTCGTCCCTTGGTCAGACTCGCTTTGTTGGCGGTTCGTCCCTTGGTCGGACTTACGCTTCGTTGACGGTTCGTCCCTTGGTCAGACTCGCTTTGTTGGCGGTTAGTCCTTTGGTCGGACTCGCTTTGTTGGCGGTTAGTCCCTTGGTCGGACTCGCTTTGTTGGCGGTTAGTCCCTTGGTCGGACTCGCACTTTGTCGTTTGTTCGTCCCTTGGTCGGACTTTGTGCTTCGTAGAGAATTTATCCTTTGGTCGGACTTACGCTGTGTTGAGAATTTGTCCTTTGGTCGGACTTGTGCCTCGTAGAGAATTTATCCTTTGGTCGGACTCGTTTTGAAGAGGTTGCCCTTCGGTTGGGCTTGTTCTGTTGAGATTGCCCTTCGGTCGGGCTTGTTTGAAGAAATTGCCCTTCGGTCGGGCTCGTTTCGAGAGATCGCCCTTCGGTCGGGCTCGTTTCGAGAGATCGCCCTTCGGTCGGGCTCGTTTCGAGAGATCGCCCATCGGTCGGGCTCGTTTTGAGAGATCGCCCTTCGGTCGGGCTCGTTTCGAGAGATCGCCCTTCGGTCGGGCTCGTTTTGAGGAGATCGCCCTTCGGTCGGGCTTGTTCTGTTGTGATCGCCCTTGGGTCGGGCTTTCGTTTCTGAAGTGATCGCCCTTTGGTTGGGTTCATTTTGAAAATCTAATTTGGAGGGGCAACACTGCCTGAGTTGATGTTTCTGGCGGTTTGAGTGATGTCGCCGGCGGCAAGGACTGATGTCGCCGGTGGTATGGATGCCACGTGTCAGCTTTGACTGGTCAAATAATTTCAAAATTTGAACTAAATGCGGCTATGTCGCCGGCGGCCTGAGTGATGTCGCCGGCAGTATGGGCTGATGTCGCCAATGGTATGGATGCCACGTGGCAGCTTTGACTGGTCAGATAACTTCAAAATTTGAACTAAATGCGGCGATACCGCCGGCGGCATGGATGATGTCGCCGGCGGTATGGGCTGATGTCGCCGGCGGCATGGAGGTACAGTTTCAGATAAATTAAAACTCCTCGAATTCCGCGCGGCAGTTTTAAAAAGAGATTGGAACTCTTTTCTTCCTCCATTCTCTCTCAAAACCGTATCCCTTCTCTTCTCTCCCAAAGCTCTTTGATTTTTATCTTTGCTTTTTTTCAAATCATGAAGAGGATTAGTAATGCTTTCAGGGGCAAATCCAAGGCTAGGGAGAGCCTGCCTGATTCTTCCGTCGAGGGTTTGAAAATCCTTTCTGTTCCCACTGCATACGGCCTCAAGGAGACGGCCAAAATGTATGGCTATGGCATTAACTCTCCTATCACCAACCTGACTCCGGAGAAGGAGAAACATCTCTGTTATATCCAGGTAATCCCACAAAAACCTCGATTACTTCGTTTTGAATTCGATTTGAAAACATGCTATTATAGGGGTTTAAAACGTGGAATATCTCAGTCATATTGCATGCTTTAGGATCGGTTTTTGCCTTGTTGTTTGATTGATTGTGATTTTTGGCACGACAGTCGCGATTTAGGGAGAAAACAGGTTCTGCCCGCGATATGTGATGCCGCTGGCGGTATGAGTGATGCCGCTGGCGACATCAATGTTGTTGCTGGCGACATCAGCCTTCTGTTGGAGCTGATGTCGCTTCTGTTGGAGCTGATGTCGCCGGCGACATAAGCCATGCCGCTGGCGGTATGGGCTGATGCCGCCGGCGATATCGCTCTTAACAGAGGCGACATCAGCAGCCTTTTTGACAGAAATGCACAGAATTGATCCGTTTTGCTTTCGATTTTGCAGCCATACGAATTGACTTACACAGGAGGGATTAGCACCATCGGTGCGTGGTGGCATCATATTTCAGAGAATGATCCCGAGCTTGCGCTCGCGATTAACGAGACGGGGTTTGGGGATTTGGCTCGAATCATGCCTATGTTGATGCCTAAGCTACCTCATTCTTCGGTAACGGCCTTGACTGAAAGGTGGTCCGAGACTACCCACACCTTCCATCTCCCCTTTGGAGAAGTTACAATCACCCCTTCTGATGTGGTAGCCATGACCGGCCTTCCTTGGACGGACGAGGTTATCCATTTTGACGTCTACATGGACAAGTACCATGTTGAGAGGCCCGTGGTGAGGCGGGTAAAGGAGTTGTTCAGACTGAAGCCCGTTTCTGGGCGGCTGTCCTATGGTGAGTTGTACCGTTATTGGACCCAGGTGGATGTGGTGCCTGAGGAGGAAAGGGAGGCATGTGTCCGTTCCTTTGTGATCTCACTACTCACCGTGCTGTTCTTCCCAATCTCGGGGAGTAAGATCAACTACATACTCATAACCGCGGTGGAAGATGTGCCGGGTATCAGGAGGAAGAACTGGCCGAGGGCCATCTTGGCCCAATTGTACCACGGGCTGGACGTGGGAGCCCGGAAGAATGAAAAAGCCCTTCGCCTTTGCCATCTGCTACTCCAGGTAATTTTTTTTTTTTTTTTTTTATAACATGTGTTCTTATGACGTCTTTTGAATTGACCGGTCGTTATTTGTGCAGGCTTGGGCATTCGAGCATCAGATCCTTCCGCCGATGGAGTTTAAGACGGTTGTGCCACCGGACTCTCATTTCCTTGCCCGCTGGTGCGGGTGCATCGGTGGGATGGCAAAGTACCCTACGCTGTATAGGGAGGTCCTAAGGAGCGTGCGACTGAGTTCGGTACGGGTTTTTTTTTATTTATTTTTTTATTTATTTGGTCTATGGACTTATGTTGGTTGTTTTGATGTAGCTCGTCTTGGACCCGTTCGATGGGGTGGAGAATTTCGCTGAGGTTGCACGGGTTCGGAGGGAGGTGGACGACCGCCGATTTGTGATTGAGTGCCCCCTGTCCCAGCAGTGGTATCTGGGTGAGCGCGTCCGGGGCTGGAGGTCCCTTCCGGTTGCAGCTAGGCCGGTGCCTGCCGATCCTCCGCGGGGTTTGTGGTGGCCTCATTTGGTGATTTCTGCCGAGGCCGACAAAGCTGATTACATTGAAGGAAATGGCCGTGTGATCCCTAGCGTTCCTGGCCTCTATGAGCGGCTTTTTCAGCGTCTACTCCCCGTGTGTCCTCGTATCCATGGCAACGATACAATTGAGTATCATAACGAGCAACGGTTGGAGGATGAAAAGAGGCGCCTCGGAGGCGTTGTGGACGTTGAGGAGGAGGATGATGATGAGGATGAAGCGTTGGAAGGGGATGTTGCGGTCGACCCTGAGGGGGAGGATGAGGTAGGTGCGGGTGTAGCTGGCGGGAGTGTGCCGACGTCCCAGGGGGAACATCGTTCTTTCGAGGTATGATTGTGCTTGTGTGTGATTTTGAAGTCGTTTAGGGATGTTGTTGACGTGTGACTTTCATGTTTTGCAGGAACCTGCGAGAAAGAGGGGTCGGGATAACCAGAGTGGGACCCGACATTACGGCGCGCCGAAGGGCATGACCTTCGTGGAGGGGAGATTGGTCAACCCGTTGGAAACCACTTTCCTATTGATGAACTCCCGAGGCGAATTCTCTCATAGGAATGTTGGCTCGAGCCGGCAAGCCCCGATTTTTATGCCCGAAAATACAACCTACGTAAGTCCTAATAGTTATTTTCTTATTAAGTCTTAGAAGTGGGTGTCTAAGGGTATGCTTTTTGGATTTTCTAGGTGGCGCGGAGTCATGTGGAGCAGCTGGCGGAGAACAATTTTGTTCTCCGGGATACCCTCATTGGGCAATCGCTTCTTGTTCAGGTACTTTATGCACATGTTAGGATGGGATATATGTATGGATGTTATGCATGATATGCAAGGCTGATATTTTCTCCGGTTTGCAGGATTTTTTAGCCCTTTCTATGTCTGATGCTGACGCAGCCCGGCGGCGATATGAGGAGGAGACTGCAGCTTTACAGCGCCGTGTGAGCGATCTCGAGGGACAGCTGGCGGCCACCGCCCAAGAACAGAGAAGTAAACAGAATCTGGACCGCGCACACCCTGGGGGTACCAGTCGTAGGGGGGTCAAGAAGTCTGCCGGCCGACGTGCGTTTACCGCGGCTGAGGAGTCTAGTAGCGTTCCCATGACGGAGGGAAGAGAGGCAGACAATGTCGACGATTGGTTCGCAAGTCCCGATGACGTTTCATCACGTCCAGCCGGTAGTGGCGGATATGCTTAGTTTTACTTTTCCTTTTTGTTTTGCCTTGTTCTTGTTTGTACCTCCGACACATTGGGGTTTTGACATTATTGTTATGGGTCAGAGGATTCGATACAATTTGAGCAATTTGTGCCCCCGGGCTTCTATTTTGAATATAAACATGAATACGATTGTTTACAGGTTTTGCATAGGTCTGAAATGGCAGAAATGTTTCTGATGTCGCCGAAAAATTCACTCCATGCCGCCGGCGGCATGACCCATATCGCCCAAATGGTTCGAGCTAAAATAATATATACAGGGCTGTCTGAAGTCCATATCGCCGGCGGCATCGTCTGATATCGCCCTAGTTGGCTCCATATCGCCGGCGGCATCAACCAAATCGCCGGCGGCATCAACCAAATCGCCGGCGGCATCAAACACTTCGCCGGCGGCATCAACTTTCTAGCAGTCTGATTTCAACCATTCTGTCCACTACTTGTCATGGCAACTCATAATCAAAAACTACGGGGTTTTCTGCAGAGTTTGGGGAATGTCGACTGGAAGAGGCTCGAAAAATTCAGGCTTTGGGGTTTTCGATATGTCGCGGCGTGGCCTGTGAGCCGCGAATTCCTTCGAGCGGTATTGTCCTTTTGGGATCCAATGGACCATGTTTTCCGCTTTTCATCGTTCGAGCTTTGCCCCTTGCTCGAAGAATTCCATGCTATTTTAGGGACTCCGTGTCCTAAGCGCGTTTCGCTGGCGTTACCGGATCTTCAATTTGGCATAAATGGAATCCCACGAGGGCTATGGAATTTAGATTCTATCGACCCATTTCTATCTCAGTTGCCTGACAGACCTGGTTTTCAGCTCGAAGCAGTCTTGGAGTGGTGTCGTGGAGTGTCCCGATCCCATCCTGCTTGGCCATTTATGATGTCCTTATTACTTATGGCGGAGTTTATGTGTGGAGTGAGCCTGGTTGCTCCGCCGAGGTTAATTTCCCTCATTGGCCCCATGTCGACAGGGGCTTCCCCCGTGGCCGTGGGATTGGCCGATGTTTTGTTAAACGTGGATGCTGCTTCTGTTGACTCGTCACTCATTGGGGATCAATTCACATTATTACAGGTATCTCTTGTTCTTTTTGATCCCATCATTTCTTTCTCCTATCCTTACCCGAGTTCTGCATTTATAGGTCTGGTTGATGGAGAAGCTAAAGCTGAGGGAGGCACCTCGAGGGAATCCAAAAAAGTATCTTCCGGTCCATCTGAGGGAGAGAGGGCTTATGCGGGCCGATTTTGATGAGCTGACGTATGATGATTGGGTGACTATCCTGAGGGGGTATACTGACATGCAGGTTCAGTGGGTTAGTCCGTGGTGGAGAATTCAGGATGTGGTCGTAGAATCTTGGGGAGCCTGTGTTCAATTGATAGGCTTGGAGAAATCTTCATTTTATACCCCATACCGGCTATGTCGTCAGTATGGTAAGAGGCAGAGAGTCCCGATCAAATTGCCCCACAACCAGATCGGAGTTTACAAAGCCAGGTGGGTCAACCATATTCAGGAGAAGTGGTCCAGGGAGGCCGTGTTCGAGATTCTAGATTATGATCAACTAGAAACCACTGAAACTGACACATACTATAGAGGATGGCTTGCCGAGATAAGAGGTTTGCCGACCCGTCGAAAGCGGTCATGGGCCCGTTTGGAGGGGGAATGTGCAGAGCGAGGGGAAGATTCTCTCTCTACTAGCACACCAAGGCGGATCTCTAGGTACCAGGGTGATGATGCGGGAAGTTCGTTTTAAGTCTTGTCATTGTCGGAATCATCAGTTTTTTTTTTTTTTTTTTTATTCTATCTAAAATGGAACAAAATGAACCCTGTTCAAAGCTTGTCGAGGTTGTCTTGAATTTATGAATACATGATTCACGTAAGCATAAGCATCTAGATTTTAACAAAAGAAAACTTTTTATTAATCGAGATAAAATAAAGTACATGATGTTTGGTTGCCATTTCCATCGACTTAACTCCCGGTGCCGACTAGCCGAGTTCGGTTTTCTAGAAGGCACTCACTCTATGCTCACATACCCTAACTTTTGCCTAGATCGCCCTGTTCGGGTTTTCGATCTAGCAGGTTTGTCTTATCCCCTAACTTTTACACGGTTGGTTCGCAGAATACCAATCGTCGGGTATCACCCTAATTTTTTGCCCGATCAGTGAAAGACTGAAAGGCGGGAGATTATTATGTATGTGTTTTTTCGTGTGCTGCTTTTCTGATTTGATTCTTTTAAACATGATAACGCTTAAGCCTGTCTTGGTTTACTGGATTTACGAACTCGTTCCCATCCATGTCCATAAGTTTAGCTGCCCCTTTGCTAAGCAGCTTCTTTATCACGTATGGTCCTTCCCAGTTCGGCCTGAATTTTCCCCTCACATCAGTGGTAGAGTGTTTCAACTGCTTGAGGACCAGATCACTGACCTTTAGGGGGAACTTTTGATGTTTTACCCGACTGTTATATGCCCGAGCTACACGTTGTTGGTACATCTGGAGGTTGTCAAGGGCTTTCAACCTTTGTTCATCCATCATGTTCAACTGTTCGAACCTTGTCCGAGTCCATTCGGATTCTTCTAACTTAGCCTCCAGGGCAACTCTTAATGAGGTCACCTGAGTCTCAACTGGCAAGACCGCTTCCATTCCGTAGACCAAAGAAAATGGAGTTTGGCCTGTCGGAGTGCGTATGCTGGTGCGGTATCCCCAAATAGCGAAGTGCAACTTATCCGCCCAATCTCTATAACCGGCTATCATCTTAGAAAGAATCTTCTTTACCGATTTATTGGCTGCCTCAACAGCTCCATTGGCTTGTGGTCTATATGGAGAAGACCTGTGGTGTTCGATCCCATACTTCTCGATTAATGAAGCGGTTGCTCCTTGAAACTGTACCCCGTTATCTGAGACTATATGATGTGGGAGCCCATACCGCGCAAAGATATGCTTTTCTATGAATTTGGCCATCTGTCTGGCAGTGACATTGGTGAAGGATTCGGCTTCAACCCATTTTGAAAAGTAATCTACTGCTACCACAATGAATTTGTGGCCATTTGTTGAGGAAGGACGGATTTCACCAATTATATCTATACCCCATGCCGAGAATGGCCAAGGGGTGGACAAGTGATGGAGCTCGGTTGGTGGCAAATGTCGCATATCCCCGTAAATCTGGCATTGGTGGCATCGTTTGACTTGGGCGATACAATCGGCTGTGAGAGTGAGCCAAAAATACCCTAGTCGCTGGATCTTCTTTGCAAGGGCTAGACCATTCATGTGAGGGCCACAGTCGCCGGCATGGACCTGGATCATTACGTTCTGAGCCTCGGTATCAGTGAGACAACGGAGGAGTAGGCCCTCACTGGTGCGCTTGAATAGATCATTATCTATAATACGAAATTAGGTAGCAAGCCGCCGTAGGGTGGTACGGTCCGAGTCGGAAGAATCTGTGGGGTATTGGCCGGTCTGAAGAAATAAGACTATGTCAGAATACCAACAAGGTTCGGATGAAATGGCAAGAACTGGAGGAGTCGTTTGAACACGATATGGGGTCTTGGTGGATAGCAAAACCAACGGGCGGATAGGTTGCTGTTGGGGTCCTTCCCATAAGGACGCGAGAGTGGCGAGAGCATCTGCCATTTGGTTCTCATCTCGAGGGACATGGCGGTACAAGCATGAGGTAAATTTCTCAGACAATTCGCGAACGGCCTCAACATAAGGGCGAAGGGATTCTTCTTTAACTTTCCAATCTCCAACAACCTGACGAACTACTAGAGCCGAATCTCCGATGACGGATACATGGTGTGCTTGAACCTGAAGAAGAGCCTCGAGGCCAAACAAGCAAGCTTCGTATTCAGCGCCGTTGTTGGTGACAGTGAATTCTAAACGTTTGGATAACGGGATTATCTCATTATCTGGTGTGACGATGATGACTCCGAGACCTGCTCCCCGGCGGTTCACAGCGCCGTCAAAGTACATTGTCCAATTGTCAATAAGGGTTGTAGCAGAGGCTAGCTGTTCGTCAGGGAACTCTAAATTTTCCTTATAATCGGAGCTGAGGGGTTGATTAGCCAAGAATTCGGCTACAGCCCTCCCTTTAATGACCTTTCGGGTTACATATTCAATGTCAAACTCAGATAAGAGAAGTAGCCATCGTGACAATTTACCGGCTAGAGTAGGGGATTGACAAAGAAACTTCATTGGATCAATTTTGGCTATGGCCTGGACTCGATAGGATTGGAAATAATGTCGCAACTTCTTAGTGAGCCAAACCATGGTAGCACAAGTCTTCTCTACAATTGAATATCGGGTTTCGTAATCCAACAGTTTTTTACTTAGGTAGTAGATGGCATGCTCGCGCTTATCATCATGTTCTTGGACAAGCATGGCTCCGACGGACGTTTCTTCAATGGCCAGGTAAAGGATGAGAGGTTTCCCTGGGATGGGAGGCGTCAAGACCGATGGGTTGACAAGGTATGCCTTGATTCTGTCGAATGCTACCTGGCAGTGATTGTTCCATACCACGGGTTGCTGTTTCTTTAACAACTTAAAGATGGGTTCGCAGACAGTAGTGAGGCGAGCAATGAATCGACTAACATACTGTAAGGACCCCAAAAACGATCGGACCTCTTTTTCTGTCTTAGGGGAAGGCATATCCCTGATGGCTTTGGCTTTGTCTGGGTCCATTTCAATTCCTTTTTGGCTAACCACGTGTCCTAATAGCTTGCCGGAGGTAACTCCAAACACACATTTCTTCGGATTTAGACGAAGATTGTATTTTTCAATGCGAGTCATGAACTTGTCAAGAACAGCAGGGTGTTCCTCTCGAGTGGCGGATTTCACAATCATGTCGTCCACATACACTTCCACTTCTTTATGGATCATGTCGTGTAGCAGGGCAGTTACAGCTCGTTGATAAGTGGCTCCGGCATTTTTTAACCCGAATGGCATTACCTTATAGCAATAAACCCCCCACTCAGTAATGAATGCTGTTTTGACTTTATCGGCAACATCAACCAGGATTTGATTGTATCCTGAGAATCCATCCATGAACGAATACATAGCTGCCCTGGCGGCACTGTCAATTAGGACATCGATGTGCGGGAGAGGGAAGTCGTCCTTCGGCGAGGCTTTATTGAGATCTCGAAAGTCTACGCAGACTCGAACTCTACCATCCTTCTTTGGTACCGGGACGATGTTGGACAACCAAGTCGGGTATTCTACTACTTCTATGAATCGAGCTTCGATCAACCTTGAAACTTCTATCTTAACTTATTCTGCCCATTCAGGTCTCAACCGGCGGAGCTTTTGTTTGACAGGTCAGAATTTAGGATCAGTTGGGATCCTGTGTTCGGCGATTTGTCGATCAACCCCAGGCATGTCCTCGTATGACCAGGCGAAAGCATTAACATGATTCTTAAGCACTTTTATGATCTCACTTTTTTCCTCGAGAGTTAAGTCTTTGGAAATGGTTACCATTTTTGGATTGTCATCCGTACTTAGGTTTATTTCACTTAATAGAGTTTCACTAATGCCAAAAACGTTATGCATATTGTTACATGAATGCATGGATCCATTCGGGAAGACATCAAACAAGTAAGCTGAACGGGGGTTATTCATTGCGTAAAAAGCCTCATAAGCGGCATTGTTCGTATCAAAAACATCAGAAATATTGAAAATTACATCATCCATATCTTCCTCCACATACGGAGGGACTTCAGCGGTTGTGTCGATGGGAGGTGTATTCCCTGTATCATCTGTCGGGGTGGTGCTTAGGTTGTGCTCCCAGGTGGTCTTTTGGGTAGTGGTGAGCGACGGTCCCTCAGACAGGTCGGCCTTTTCGGTTATAGCCCTGGCGAGCTCTTCCACTATAGTTGTCGTTGCATTACCTTTCCAGCCTTTCTTCATCAGAAGTGCCATAGCTCTCGTCACGGTTGCCACGGCATCCTCAATTTCTGGATCGACAGACTTATCTTCGGGATACATCTTATCTTTCCCCTTATCTTTTTCAGAAATCACGTTGACAGGCACATCAGACTCTGCAGGTTCAGGTTCAGCTGAAGTTATCATGTTACCGGCCTCAAAGTCGTAGACATCTTTAAAGATTTCAAAGCTGGGCCACATTTTTCCGTCATGCTCGATTGGTTCGGTCTCCCCTTTATAAAGCCTCTTTCCCTGGATTTCACAAGTAGTGACCATGCGGCAATAACAGTGAGGGATGCGACGATAGGCTTTTCTAGGCTTATACCCCAGTCCAGCTCCACGAATGAGGACCTTTGGTTCCAATGCCTCAATAATCCCCTGTTCATGTATTCCTCCACCCTTGCCATGCCTGTAACCAGACTTCTTCATTAGCTTGCCCATACCCGCGTGGAGGTAGCTGTGCCAAAGGGGAAGGGATCTTTCAGCCTTACTGATTACGGCAATCTGGAGGCTCTTTTCTAGGTTTGCTTCGGCTTCCATAACGGCCATGATAGAAGCAGGATCGGCCTCTATAGTTATCATTCTATTGCCATGGATTAGCTTGATCTTTTGGTGTAATGTGGAGGGTACAGCACCCAATGCATGGAGCCATGGCCGACCAAGCAGCAGAGAATAGGTAACAGGAATGTCAATGACGGTGAAACGTACATTGTTTGTGATACCTTCGACAGTAACCCCTGCCTCAAAGACCCCAATTACATTGCGCTTTGAGTCGTCATAAGCCCTGATAACAGTGTTGGACCTTTCGAGCATGTCCTCTGACAGTCCCAGATGAGGAAGGATTTTTAAAGGGCATAGGTTTAGGGCGGAGCCATCATCTACCATGACGCATGGGATGACCTTATCAAGAATTTGAACCCGGATGAACAAGGCCCTATTGTGATCCCTTCCTTCAAGTGTAAGATCAAAACTATCAAACACGATCTGAGGCCCTTTTCTTGGGGGAATGCCTTCTCCTATCGTAGCGCACATCTCAACGACCGAAGTGGTCGGACTAGCCTCCAGGTCAAGGAGCCGTTTGATCAAACCCTTACGATGCCTTTCTGAGTCAATTACCAGTTGCCAGATGCTGTATCGGGCTTGGGTGTTTTTCAACTGGGTAATGAGGGGGTCAACCTCAAGACTAGTAGGGACAGGTGGAGGTGGAGAAGGGGGCCTCGCTGTAGTTCCAACCCTGCCAGGAATCGGGTCTTTGTTTAGACGGAGATACCGATCCTCCGGCTGATATACACGACCACTCCGGGTGATATTGAGGACATTATCGAGTAAGACGCTCTTGGTGGCTCGCGTCTCAAATAGGTACTGCTGCTCTTTAGAGTCTGAATCTGGGTCCTGTAGTTCATATTTATCCACACTAAAGAGGTCATGGTGGTCGACCTTGAACAAGTTGGTACTTACGGCCTTGGATTCTCGAGCCATTTCCCCCTCCTCATCAGAATAGTTCTCCTTTGAAATAAAGGAATCTACACTGAATAGTGCCTTTCCCTCAGCTTTCCTTCTCTTCGCCATAAACGGTTTAGACCTACGACCCTTTTGTTATGTGGGCTTGGATCCCTTTCCATTCCTTGAATGGAGTTAACTCCTGGGTTAGCCTGATTGATAAGTTCAAAAACTGAGCAAGATGGAAGTCCTGAACCGATGACCAGGACGAAATTACTACTGCCCGGCCCCTGGGCAAGGAGGTCGAAGACCGTGGCTTCAAGTAAACCAGATTGGACCATTCCGACCTTACTTTCGAAGCTTGGTAAAGGGTTATTCATAGTGCTCGGGGCTTTTTCTGGTTCAGCAATCTTTGCCTCGCTAACCAATCGCTGAATAGCTGAGAGTAGGGCCTTGCAGTTGTTGGTTTGGTGCCCCACCTGAACGTGATAATTACAGAAGTTATTCTTATCTTCAGGTTTGGGTGGCTTGTATTCTTGAAGGGACTGTATAAAACCCGCTTCTCTCAACCGTTGGAAGATGACCCGGAGGGGTAATTTATAGGGGTTGGTCAAAACAAAAGGGGGCCGAGGAGTCTGGACCGAGGCAATTGTTGATGGCGGCGTAGCAGGGGTATGAGAAATGGTTTGGATAGCAGCCAGTGTTTTTGGCTTAACCGGCGCTAGGGTCGAGGGTTGCGCTTCATTTTTCCTGAACCATGGTTTTCCTGCCCTCTCGGCCTTCTCGCGTTCTACCTCATGCTCAATCTTTTCGGCTTTCTCAAACACAGCTTTGTAAGAAAGGAAAGAATCCGTAGCCATTTCCTTGCGGAACAAGGGGAGAGATCCTTCGAGGAGTTTGACAATCATTTCCTCAAGGCTAAGCTTAGACTTCATCAAGACCTGGGTTGACATCCACCTATTGAAGTACTGTTTAAAGGTTTCGTTGGGCATTTGACGGATCCTCTCAAGATGTTGGAGGGTCGTCTCCATCATAGTATTGAACCCATAGTGTACTTTCAAAGCTTCAGATAAGAGCGTCCAGTCGGTGACAATATGCTGTGGCAAAGTGTGGTACCACTCGAGTGCCGGTCCCCGAAGAGAACAAGGAAACATCTCAGCCAGTACTTTATCACTTAGCTTCTTTACCCGCATCACCCTTTCGTACATAATGATGTGAGAGGCGGGTGCTCCCGAGCCATCATAATGAGCCATGTTTGGCATAGTAAAATTGTCAGGGACCCAATCCTCGTCCCTTTCAGTTTTTTTATTAATGATGAGGCGGTTGATGTAAGCTTGGATTTCTGGTGTCACGCCCGGAGGTTGCGTGACCTGGTCGCTGATCGGTCCTCGAGAGATGGTTGGGGCTCGGGGTGTCGCGCCCGGAGAATGCACGACCTGGTCGCTGACAGTCTGAGAAGCTATCATTTGTCGAACAAAAGCGGCTACCTCAGGTGTCACACCCGGAGGTTGTGTGACCTGGTCGTTGAATGTTGAAGGCAGCGTAGGACGGACAGTCAAATGGCTGGCAAATGGATACTGGGGGTAAGTTGTGCCTTTAGGGGTTACGACAAACTGTGGAGGTGTGAATGAGGGTAGAGGCCGAGACGATGGGCTTTGGTGATTGAATGTCAGAGGAGTTGCGGTTTGGGTGAAAGGTCTTGGGTTGAAAGGTACAGCTGGTGGAGTGGTTGAAGTCGACAAGAGAGTCGAAGCCTGTCCAAACTGAAATGGACTCGTCAGGGGTTGGATTGATTGAAGTACAGGTGCGACAGGTCTTGCCTCTACCAAACTGGTCAGTATCCGAGTTATACCGTCCGGGGCATGGATGTCGGATGCTGATACTCTATCGGAATTCCTGTTTTCCAGAGCTCGCTTAACTGCTGCATCAACCGTAGTTTGGATTGAGGTTTGGAAAGCATCCGAGTTTAAGAACTGCAACATAGCATTGGTCAAGTCAAAGCCAGGAGGAGGTTGGGATCCTGTTCCCGAGCTGGAAGTGGGACCAAGGGGCTCTTCTGGAGGGGGGGTCCCTTCATTTCTCGGGAAAGACATGGTCGGTCGAAGGAAACTTTGGCTTAACTGCACTTGCTCTGAATCTGATTCCTCGCTGGAATCGGTATGGGGGATTCCTTCAACTTCCGTGGTGGCAACCGGGGTCGGAGGATGACGTATCAGGCGATGTTCTATCCTTCTCCAGGCCGGGGTGCGACGGTCAGTGCGCCTCCTCCTAGCTGAAATGGTAGGCAGCGGATCAGGCTATACGTGGATGGGTGAATGATATGCGTGGTATGCATGCTTTTCGTGTCCTGGGAGTGACATGTAGTGCGCATGGCTGCACGTAGATGTGGTTAAGGATGATGTGATGGCTTAACCCTCCAACATATATGCGACGTGTGTACTTCACGTCATACATAGCGATATGTGGTGACGCAACGGAGGTACAAGAGAAGTCCTACACATGTTGCTAAACCTCTTCCACGGGTGGAAGCGGTAAGGGCAAGTTGGTTCATTTTCGGCCCTTAAAGCCGATGTACGGGGGTGCATGATCATAGAGCACTTAGCATGCGAATCGGCCCTGTTCCAACCTTTTGACTCCCGCGTAACGCCTCTTTGGTAGGATGGAGTTTGGCTGCTTCACCGGTAATGGCGAAAGAAGCGCGTCCCAATTATTTTATTCATTTTGGGTAATCCTAAGGGGAATGGTGTGCTAAGGCTTTTTTCTAACGCGGCTTTGGTATAGGGTTGTTGATGTAGAAGGTTCCCGTTTACCTTGATTCCACGTTTACTCAATCACTACCCGAATGGGCGTGGTTATAGGAGTTTACGTGTTGGTTGAAACGAGTGATCCACCCACTAGGCATCCTTAATTCCAACAGGGCATGAGTGATACTTTGCGAGCTTCTCGGCTAAAAATAGGGTTCCTAAAATTACCGAACTATCTACACGCGTGAGGACAAGATGTCATAAGAAAAGAGTGAAGTTTTAATTTGGCCAATGATTTCAATACATCATCAAAATCTTTTAAACTATGAAGGAAGATTCAAGTTTAAAGAAAAAATCCCCAGCAGAGTCGCCACTGTGAGCGGACGGCTGTTTGCGCGGCTGCGGCGCGAGGCCGGGCCCTATCGGGCGGGCCCGCTTTTTGTGCGTCGGGGAGACGAGTATGATGTGGTTGAAGAGAAAATGATTTTGTGTATTGTAATGCTTAAAGGATATGAGATCGAAACCTCGTACTTAGAATAGAGTCGCCACCCGGTTCAGCTCAACCGGGAAATTTTCAGTACGATTTTCCCACCGGGTGGTTGGACCATACCTTAAGTAGAGATTCCGAGTTCGGATGATGTTATGTACTTTTCATTAGGCCAAGTTAGGATACTTCATTCTTTCTTAATCGGTTTAATCCACCCTATTTATTCGTATTTTCAGTTATTTTGTGGTTTTCGTGTTTATCAAGCAATTGAAACGATAAATAAAATATTTACAATCGCAAAAGAAAAGAAAGTGCGGAAAGTAGAATCATTACAAGATTTTCAAGTCCTGTATTTTTTGTACGTAACAGATAAAATACCCGAATGTCCGATATATACCCACCTGCAGATGATAGTTAACACGAATATGGCATATCTATTTATAATATCATAAAGCCCGATTGAATGGCTAAAATGAGGTTCGAATGGCGTTTGAGGGGAAATTCCATTTTTGTCCAAATTTTAGATTCGGTTGTCGCTTTAATCGGATTACAAATGAATATACCACTTGTTATGGGGCGGGTCTGTTTTCAGGAGATTTCGAATCTCCATCGTTGCACTATAGATCCTAGCTTCAAAAAATAAATTAGTTTGGAAATAAACGAAAATGATACTGCTGTCCAGAAAGCCAAGCCGCCGACTGCATCTGATGCCGCCGGCGAAATAATTGATGTCGCTGGCGGCATGGATGATGCCGCCGGCGACATCAACTATGTCACGGCCGACATCAGCATGCAGATGGGCATAGGGTTTTCTGAATACCGTAAAGAAAGGGTTTCGAGAGAAAGCGAGGTCTCCGGGGAATGTGACGCTAGCGGCGGTACCAACGATGCCTCTCGCGACATCTGTGATACGGCCGGCAACGTTACATGTCTCCGGCGACTCCAATTCCTTGCTATAGCAGTGGTTTGTAGTCAAAGTGACCGAAAACTCAAAAGATCGTAAATGAACGAAAATTCTTATAAATTACTAATAACAATGCCAAAGAGCTATGAGACTCAGGATTTTTACCTCGGGGTTGTGAATCCACCTCTTCGTGATCCGAATAAAACACCTCCGGGGAGCTTGTTACAATGATTTAATAATGATTTTTAGTGTCTTTTGGTTTCTAAGTTCTACCAAGATGATTTTGGCTTAAAGATTTGTCGATTTCAACTCACAATCAGAGAGTTCAAAGAAGAAAAACCAGGAAAAATGGGTCGGAATCCCGTTTTTTCTGTTTTATCTAATTCTTATCTCACTATTATCTATTTCTCTCTTAAAAATCTCTTTTTTCTTTTTCTTTTTTTTCCTCCTTTCAAGTGCAGCCCAAGGTGCCCTTTTATAGGTGAAATGGGGTGCTTTTTGGGGCCTTTTTTAATAATTCCACCGAAAGTGGTCGAAAAGGCTGTCTGTAAGAGGACCCGCTTCGAGTCATATCGTCGGCAGCATCGTAATGTCGCCGGCGGTATGATCCATGTCGCCGGCGGTATGGTCATATCGCCGGCGACATGGATGATGCTCTGGGCGGCATCAGCCTTCAACATGCCTTCAGTTAGTGGGTCAAAAGAAGCCAAAAAACCGGGAAAAAGTGGCTTATTAGTGGAAAAAGCATCTTTATGGCCCTTAACAATATTTTAATGGACATTATTTAATTTGGGTGTAAATCATCGGTTCAAGCTCCTACCGAACGCGTTATCGGCCACGCCGAACTGGATTCTACCAATTATAAAATTCACAAGGAATATTATTTTTGTAATAAAAATTCTGAAGCGAACTTTTATTTTGAGGTATTGAAATCGGGTACACGTCATCATCGTCTCGCGAGAGGGACTGCAAAATCCCGTGCTCACACTAATAAATGGCTAAAAGCCATTAAATCAGAAATGGGTTCCATGTACGAGAACCAAGTTTGGAATTTGGTTGATGCACCGCAAGAGGTTAGACCAATTGGGTGAAAGTGGGTCTTCAAGAAGAAGATAGACATTGATGGTAATGTAATTACCTATAAAGCAAGGTTGGTTGCGAAAGGTTATAGTCAACGGGAAGGTATTGACTATGATGAAACTTTCTCATCGGTAGCCATGCTTAAATCCATAAGGATACTCCTCACCATTGCTGCTCATTAGGATTATGAGATCTGGCAGATGGATGTAAAAACAGCATTCCTGAATGGGGATTTAGACCGGGATGTATATATGACACAACCTAAGGGTTTCACATCTCAGAATGGCTCGAAGGTATGCAAGCCAGGAAGATCTATTTATGGACTTAAGCAGGCATCCAGGAGTTGGAATATAAGGTTTGATCAGATAATCTAGGAACTAGATTTCTGCCCAAATGCTAATGAGCCTTGTGTTTACAAGAAGGTTAGTGGAAGTGCAGTCATTTTTCTAGTATTGTATGTTGATGACATTCTGCTAATAGGAAATGACATTTCTCTTCTTCAAAACGTTAAAGTGTGGTTGTCAAGAAAGTTCTCCATGAAAGACCTTGGTGAAGCAGCATTTATACTAGGTATAAAGATCTATAGAGATAGATCCAAGAGGTTATTAGGTCTTTCACAAAGTACATATCTAGACAAGGTATTGAATAGGTTCAACCTTGAGCATTCTAAGAAACATTATCTACCGATGACAAAGGGGACTAACCTATCTAAGGCTGAGTGTCCGAAGACAGCTCAGGAGAGAATGTACATGAATGATATACCCTATGCATCCATGGTAGGATCCATCATGTATGCTATAATATGTACTAGGCCAGATGTTTCTCAAGCTTTGAGCTTTACGAGTAGATTTCAGTCAGATCCAGGTGAAAAGCACTGGATGGCCGTCAAGGCAATTCTTAAGTACTTGAGAAGGACTAAGGATGAGTTCTTGATTTATAGAGAATGTGGCCTCAAAATCAGAGGTTACACTAATACGAGTTTTCAATCTGACAAGGATGACTTTAAGTCTCAGTCAGGTTTTGTGTATGTGATAAATGGAGGGGCGGTATGCTGGAAGAGTTCCAATCAAGAAACTATTACAGATTCAACCATATAATATAAATACATTGCTGCATGCGAAGCAGCAAAAGAAGCAGTATGGTTAAAGGGATTTATTGGTGATCTCGGTGTGGTGCCTGAGGCTGTTGATCCAATTACTTTATATTGTGATAAAAATGGTGCCATAGCTCAAGCAAAGGAACCACAGTCCCATAAAAAAACAGACATGTATCCAGAAAGTATCATATAATTAGGGAGATTATTGATGCTAAGATAATAAGATTAGAATATATACCCACTTATCAGTACCTCGCGGATGGTCTGACAAAGCCATTGACTCAAGTCAAACATGGCCAGCATGTTAAAGCATATGGATTAAGACATATGGCTATTTGGCCTTAGTGTAAGTGGGAGTTTGTTGGATATGATGTATGCCCTTAAGGTAATTAGGGCGATATATCTTAATTATGTAATAGTACGAATAATTTGTTTAATCAATAACGGCATTTGTTCTTTTGTTTATATCAACGTGTTTCTGTGTATATATATTATAGCTGGTTAAATATATACATTGATGTATGTATACAAAAATCCTTGACATACCATAGCATGAAGTCAGAGAAATTATAGTAGGACTATATCTGGTGGAACCTGCTTCATGTGCAATTATGAATATGTCCAAACTATCCCTAGTCATAGTTTCATCAAGAAAGGATATTGATGAAGCGGAAAGACTAGCATGTGGTCAACTTTCTTGGAAAGGGTCCAAGCAGTCAATCTCCTAAGGACTGAAGATGGTGCCTTAAGTTTGACACATGGATATATCTGGAAGATGTATTGGACACCGCAGTAAGATAAACACTTGGTGTATATATCAATGTGCTGGTGTTTATCTTCATGCAATAAGCTTTACTAATATCCTCATACTTGAGATACTAGTTACCTTGTGTGGTACTATTGCTATACTTTGGGTCATTTCTATACACTCATTAATTTAGGGTGCTACGGGTGATTACGGGTATAGTGATGACAGCACATTAGTAAGCTGAGTAGTCGAAAAGAATCCATCGCTTCGGATATATTAAGGAGTTATACCTGGCCACTTATTGAAGTGATGATTGCCATAAACCTCTGATCAGAGTATGTGTTTGATAGAAATAGTTTCTAGTCAAACACACTATGGTAAAAGGCAATATACTTCGGTAACAAGTAAACAACTAGGATAGCTTGGAGCAACCTTGCTATTAGTGGGTTAACACTTTAACCGAACCCTATAAACCAGATGGTACTAATATTAAAGAATGGAAGGAGTTCATCGCATTGGATAACTATTGCATTAACCGGGATTAAGTCATAAGCACAAATGACGTTCCAAGTAATGGGGGATGGTAGACCCTTGCTAGAGGCGTACTACAGTCGTTTAAGGTAATCGAGTTCTATTCACGGTCTAGAACCTCTAGCCAATGGTTCCATTAGAACAAGGGTTGGTTAAGCCTTAACTGCTCAGTACTTCGGGATCCTATAAGGTCACACACATTGGATCTTCATCAGACTAAGTAAATAACTAATAGATTTATTCTATTATGAAAATATGATATAAATAATAATTAAATTATTATTTAATTGGTTAAAATTTATTAGATCAATTTTAGATAGAGCAAGAAATTTATTTTGATCGACGACTAAATTATTAGGATCATAAAATAAATGTTTGATTGGAATAAAGAGTTTTTATTTATTGACCGATAACTAATTTTATTAGGGTCATTAAATAAAAGGGAGCTAAAAATCGGATTACCAAAGCGAGGGTTGTGCTCCCAGGTGGTCTTTTGGGTAGTGGTGAGCGACGGTCCCTCAGACAGGTCGGCCTTTTCGGTTATAGCCCTGGCGAGCTCTTCCACTATAGTTGTCGTTGCATTACCTTTCCAGCCTTTCTTCATCAGTAGTGCCATAGCTCTCGTCACGGTTGCCACGGCATCCTCAATTTCTGGATCGACAGACTCATCTTCGGGATACATCTTATCTTTCCCCTTATCTTTTTCAGAAATCACGTTGACAGGCACATCAGACTCTGCAGGTTCAGGTTCAGCTGAAGTTATCATGTTACCGGCCTCAAAGTCGTAGACATCTTTGAAGATTTCAAAGCCGGGCCACATTTTTCCGTCATGCTCGATTGGTTCGGTCTCCCCTTTATAAAGCCTCTTTCCCTGGATTTCACAAGTAGTGACCATGCGGCAATAACAGTGAGGGATGCGACGATAGGCTTTTCTAGGCTTATACCCCAGTCCAGCTCCACGAATGAGGACCTTTGGTTCCAATGCCTCAATAATCCCCTGTTCATGTATTCCTCCACCCTTGCCATGCCTGTAACCAGACTTCTTCATTAGCTTGCCCATACCCGCGTGGAGGTAGCTGTGCCAAAGGGGAAGGGATCTTTCAGCCTTACTGATTATGGCAATCTGGAGGCTCTTTTCTAGGTTTGCTTCGGCTTCCATAACGGCCATGACAGAAGCAGGATCGGCCTCTATAGTTATCATTCTATTGCCATGGATTAGCTTGATCTTTTGGTGTAATGTGGAGGGTACAGCACCCAATGCATGGAGCCATGGCCGACCAAGCAGCAGAGAATAGGTAACAGGAATGTCAATGACGGTGAAACGTACATTGTTTGTGATACCTTCGACAGTAACCCCTGCCTCAAAGACCCCAATTACATTGCGCTTTGAGTCGTCATAAGCCCTGATAACAATGTTGGACCTTTCGAGCATGTCCTCTGACAGTCCCAGATGAGGAAGGATTTTTAAAGGGCATAGGTTTAGGGCGGAGCCATCATCTACCATGACGCATGGGATGACCTTATCAAGAATTTGAACCCGGATGAACAAGGCCCTATTGTGATCCCTTCCTTCAAGTGTAAGATCAAAACTATCAAACACGATCTGAGGCCCTTTTCTTGGGGGAATGCCTTCTCCTATCGTAGCGCACATCTCAACGACCGAAGTGGTCGGACTAGCCTCCAGGTCAAGGAGCCGTTTGATCAAACCCTTACGATGCCTTTCTGAGTCAATTACCAGTTGCCAGATGCTGTATCGGGCTTGGGTGTTTTTCAACTGGGTAATGAGGGGGTCAACCTCAAGACTAGTAGGGACAGGTGGAGGTGGAGAAGGGGGCCTCGCTGTAGTTCCAACCCTGCCAGGAATCGGGTCTTTGTTTAGACGGAGATACCGATCCTCCGGCTGATATACACGACCACTCCGGGTGATATTGAGGACATTATCGAGTAAGACGCTCTTGGTGGCTCGCGTCTCAAATAGGTACTGCTGCTCTTCAGAGTCCGAATCTGGGTCCTGTAGTTCATATTTATCCACACTAAAGAGGTCATGGTGGTCGACCTTGAACAAGTTGGTACTTACGGCCTTGGATTCCCGAGCCATTTCCCCCTCCTCATCAGAATAGTTCTCCTTTGAAACAAAGGAATCTACACTGAATAGTGCCTTTCCCTCAGCTTTCCTTCTCTTCGCCATAAACGGTTTAGACCTACGACCCTTTTGTTTTGGTGGGCTTGGATCCCTTTCCATTCCTTGAATGGAGTTAACTCCTGGGTTAGCCTGATTGATAAGTTCAAAAACTGAGCAAGATGGAAGTCCTGAACCGATGACCAGGACGAAATTACTACTGCCCGGCCCCTGGGCAAGGAGGTCGAAGACCGTGGCTTCAAGTAAACCAGATTGGACCATTCCGACCTTACTTTCGAAGCTTGGTAAAGGGTTATTCATAGTGCTCGGGGCTTTTTCTGGTTCAGCAATCTTTGCCTCGCTAACCAATCGCTGAATAGCTGAGAGTAGGGTCTTGCAGTTGTTGGTTTGGTGCCCCACCTGAACGTGATAATTACAGAAGTTATTCTTATCTTCAGGTTTGGGTGGCTTGTATTCTTGAAGGGACTGTATAAAACCCGCTTCTCTCAACCGTTGGAAGATGACCCGGAGGGGTAATTTATAGGGGTTGGTCAAAACAAAAGGGGGCCGAGGAGTCTGGACCGAGGCAATTGTTGATGGCGGCGTAGCAGGGGTATGAGAAATGGTTTGGATAGCAGCCAGTGTTTTTGGCTTAACCGGCGCTAGGGTCGAGGGTTGCGCTTCATTTTTCCTGAACCATGGTTTTCCTGCCCTCTCGGCCTTCTCGTGTTCTGCCTCACGCTCAATCTTTTCGGCTTTCTCAAACACAGCTTTGTAAGAAAGAAAAGAATCCGTAGCCATTTCCTTGCGGAACAAGGGGAGAGATCCTTCGAGGAGTTTGACAATCATTTCCTCAAGGCTAAGCTTAGACTTCATCAAGACCTGGGTTGACATCCACCTATTGAAGTACTGTTTAAAGGTTTCGTTGGGCATTTGACGGATCCTCTCAAGATGTTGGAGGGTCGTCTCCATCATAGTATTGAACCCATAGTGTACTTTCAAAGCTTCAGATAAGAGCGTCCAGTCGGTGACAATATGCTGTGGCAAAGTGTGGTACCACTCGAGTGCCGGTCCCCGAAGAGAACAAGGAAACATCTCAGCCAGTACTTTATCACTTAGCTTCTTTACCCGCATCACCCTTTCGTACATAATGATGTGAGAGGCGGGTGCTCCCGAGCCATCATAATGAGCCATGTTTGGCATAGTAAAATTGTCAGGGACCCAATCCTCGTCCCTTTCAGTTTTTTTATTAATGATGAGGCGGTTGATGTAAGCTTGGATTTCTGGTGTCACGCCCGGAGGTTGCGTGACCTGGTCGTTGATCGGTCCTCGAGAGATGGTTGGGGCTCGGGGTGTCGTGCCCGGAGAATGCACGACCTGGTCGCTGACAGTCTGAGAAGCTATCATTTGTCGAACGAAAGCGGCTACCTCAGGTGTCACACCCGGAGGTTGTGTGACCTGGTCGTTGAATGTTGAATGCAGCGTAGGACGGACAGTTAAATGGCTGGCAAATGGATTCTGGGGGTAAGTTGTGCCTTTAGGGGTTACGATAAACTGTGGAGGTGTGAATGAGGGTAGAGGCCGAGACGATGGGCTTTGGTGATTGAATGTCAGAGGAGTTGCGGTTTGGGTGAAAGGTCTTGGGTTGAAAGGTACAGCTGGTGGAGTGGTTGAAGTCGACAAGAGAGTCGAAGCCTGTCCAAACTGAAATGGACTCGTCAGGGGTTGGATTGATTGAAGTACAGGTGCGACAGGTCTTGCCTCTACCAAACTGGTCAGTATCCGAGTTATACCGTCCGGGGCATGGATGTCGGATGCTGATACTCTATCGGAATTCCTGTTTTCCAGAGCTCGCTTAACTGCTGCATCAACCGTAGTTTGGATTGAGGTTTGGAAAGCATCCGAGTTTAAGAACTGCAACATAGCATTGGTCAAGTCAAAGCCAGGAGGAGGTTGGGATCCTGTTCCCGAGCTGGAAGTGGGACCAAGGGGCTCTTCTGGAGGGGGGGTCCCTTCATTTCTCGGGAAAGACATGGTCGGTCGAAGGAAACTTTGGCTTAACTGCACTTGCTCTGAATCTGATTCCTCGCTGGAATCGGTATGGGGGATTCCTTCAACTTCCGTGGTGGCAACCGGGGTCGGAGGATGACGTATCAGGCGATGTTCTATCCTTCTCCAGGCCGGGGTGCGACGGTCAGTACGCCTCCTCCTAGCTGAAATGGTAGGCAGCGGATCAGGCTATACGTGGATGGGTGAATGATATGCGTGGTATGCATGCTTTTCGTGTCCTGGGAGTGACATGTAGTGCGCATGGCTGCACGTAGATGTGGTTAAGGATGATGTGATGGCTTAACCCTCCAACATATATGAGACGTGTGTACTTCACGTCATACATAGCGATATGTGGTGACGCAACGGAGGTACAAGAGAAGTCCTACACATGTTGCTAAACCTCTTCCACGGGTGGAAGCGGTAAGGGCAAGTTGGTTCATTTTCGGCCCTTAAAGCCGATGTACGGGGGTGCATGATCATAGAGCACTTAGCATGCGAATCGGCCCTGTTCCAACCTTTTGACTCCCGCGTAACGACTCTTTGGTAGGATGGAGTTTGGCTGCTTCACCGGTAATGGCGAAAGTAGCGCGTCCCAATTATTTTATTCATTTTGGGTAATCCTAAGGGGAATGGTGTGCTAAGGCTTTTTTCTAACGCGGCTTTGGTATAGGGTTGTTGATGTAGAAGGTTCCCGTTTACCTTGATTCCACGTTTACTCAATCACTACCCGAATGGGCGTGGTTATAGGAGTTTACGTGTTGGTTGAAACGAGTGATCCACCCACTAGGCATCCTCAATTCCAACAGGGCATGAGTGATACTTTGCGAGCTTCTCGGCTAAAAATAGGGTTCCTAAAATTACCAAACTATCTACACGCGTGAGGACAAGATGTCATAAGAAAAGAGTGAAGTTTTAATTTGGCCAATGATTTCAATACATCATCAAAATCTTTTAAACTATGAAGGAAGATTCAAGTTTAAAGAAAAAATCCCCAGCAGAGTCGCCACTGTGAGCGGACGGCTGTTTGCGCGGCTGCGGTGCGGGGCCGGGCCCTGTCGGGCGGGCCCGCTTTTTGTGCGTCGGGGAGACGAGTATGATGTGGTTGAAGAGAAAATGATTTTGTGTATTATAATGCTTAAAGGATACGAGATCGAAACCCCGTACTTAGAATAGAGTCGCCACCCGGTTCAGCTCAACCGGGAAATTTTCAGTACGATTTTCCCACCGGGTGGTTGGACCATACCTTAAGTAGAGATTCCGAGTTCGGATGATGTTATGTACTTTTCATTAGGCCAAGTTAGGATACTTCATTCTTTCTTAATCGGTTTAATCCACCCTATTTATTCGTATTTTCAGTTATTTTGTGGTTTTCGTGTTTATCAAGCAATTGAAACGATAAATAAAATATTTACAATCGCAAAAGAAAAGAAAGTGCGGAAAGTAGAATCATTACAAGATTTTCAAGTCCTGTATTTTTTGTACGTAACAGATAAAATACCCGAATGTCCGATATATACCCACCTGCAGATGATAGTTAACACGAATATGGCATATCTATTTATAATATCATAAAGCCCGATTGAATGGCTAAAATGAGGTTCGAATGTCGTTTGAGGGGAAATTCCATTTTTGTCCAAATTTTAGATTCGGTTATCGCTTTAATCGGATTACAAATGAATATACCACTTGTTATGGGGCGGGTCTGTTTTCAGGAGATTTCGAATCTCCATCGTTGCACTATAGATCCTAGCTTCAGAAAATAAATTAGTTTGGAAATAAACGAAAATGATACTGCTGTCCAGAAAGCCAAGCCGCCGACTGCATCTGATGCCGCCGGCGAAATAATTGATGTCGCTGGCGGCATGGATGATGCCGCCGGCGACATCAACTATGTCACAGGCGACATCAGCATGCAGATGGGCATAGGGTTTTCTGAATACCGTAAAGAAAGGGTTTCGCGAGAAAGCGAGGTCTCCGGGGAATGTGACGCTAGCGGCGGTACCAACGATGCCTCTCGCGACATCTGTGATACGGCCGGCAACGTTACATGTCTCCGGCGACTCCAATTCCTTGCTATAGCAGTGGTTTGTAGTCAAAGTGACCGAAAACTCAAAAGATCGTAAATGAACGAAAATTCTTATAAATTACTAATAACAATGCCAAAGAGCTATGAGACTCAGGATTTTTACCTCGGGGTTGTGAATCCACCTCTTCGTGATCCGAATAAAACACCTCCGGGGAGCTTGTTACAATGATTTAATAATGATTTTTAGTGTCTTTTGGTTTCTAAGTTCTACCAAGATGATTTTGGCTTAAAGATTTGTCGATTTCAACTCACAATCAGAGAGTTCAAAGAAGAAAAACCAGGAAAAATGGGTCGGAATCCCGTTTTTTCTGTTTTATCTAATTCTTATCTCACTATTATCTATTTCTCTCTTAAAAATCTCTTTTTTCTTTTTCTTTTTTTTCCTCCTTTCAAGTGCAGCCCAAGGTGCCCTTTTATAGGTGAAATGGGGTGCTTTTTGGGGCCTTTTTTAATAATTCCACCGAAAGTGATCGAAAAGGCTGTCTGTAAGAGGACCCGCTTCGAGTCATATCGCCGGCGGCATCGTAATGTCGCCGGCGGTATGATCCATGTCGCCGGCGGTATGGTAATATCGCCGGCGACATGGATGATGCTCTGGGCGGCATCAGCCTTCAACATGCCTTCAGTTAGTGGGTCAAAAGAAGCCAAAAAACCGGGAAAAAGTGGCTTATTAGTGGAAAAAGCATCTTTATGGCCCTTAACAATATTTTAATGGACATTATTTAATTTGGGTGTAAATCATCGGTTCAAGCTCCTATCGAACGCGTTATCGGCCACGCCGAACTGGATTCTACCAATTATAAAATTCACAAGGAATATTATTTTTGTAATAAAAATTCTGAAGCGAACTTTTATTTTGAGGTATTGAAATCGGGTACACGTCATCATCGTCTCGCGAGAGGGACTGCAAAATCCCGTGCTCACACTAATAAATGGCTAAAAGCCATTAAATCAGAAATGGGTTCCATGTACGAGAACCAAGTTTGGAATTTGGTTGATGCACCGCAAGAGGTTAGACCAATTGGGTGAAAGTGGGTCTTCAAGAAGAAGATAGACATGGATGGTAATGTAATTACCTATAAAGCAAGGTTGGTTGCGAAAGGTTATAGTCAACGGGAAGGTATTGACTATGATGAAACTTTCTCATCGGTAGCCATGCTTAAATCCATAAGGATACTCCTCACCATTGCTGCTCATTAGGATTATGAGATCTGGCAGATGGATGTAAAAACAGCATTCCTGAATGGGGATTTAGACCGGGATGTATATATGACACAACCTAAGGGTTTCACATCTCAGAATGGCTCGAAGGTATGCAAGCCAGGAAGATCTATTTATGGACTTAAGCAGGCATCCAGGAGTTGGAATATAAGGTTTGATCAGATAATCTAGGAACTAGATTTCTGCCCAAATGCTAATGAGCCTTGTGTTTACAAGAAGGTTAGTGGAAGTGCAGTCATTTTTCTAGTATTGTATGTTGATGACATTCTGCTAATAGGAAATGACATTTCTCTTCTTCAAAACGTTAAAGTGTGGTTGTCAAGAAAGTTCTCCATGAAAGACCTTGGTGAAGCAGCATTTATACTAGGTATAAAGATCTATAGAGATAGATCCAAGAGGTTATTAGGTCTTTCACAAAGTACATATCTAGACAAGGTATTGAATAGGTTCAACCTTGAGCATTCTAAGAAACATTATCTACCGATGACAAAGGGGACTAACCTATCTAAGGCTGAGTGTCCGAAGACAGCTCAGGAGAGAATGTACATGAATGATATACCCTATGCATCCATGGTAGGATCCATCATGTATGCTATAATATGTACTAGGCCAGATGTTTCTCAAGCTTTGAGCTTTACGAGTAGATTTCAGTCAGATCCAGGTGAAAAGCACTGGATGGCCGTCAAGGCAATTCTTAAGTACTTGAGAAGGACTAAGGATGAGTTCTTGATTTATAGAGAATGTGGCCTCAAAATCAGAGGTTACACTAATACGAGTTTTCAATCTGACAAGGATGACTTTAAGTCTCAGTCAGGTTTTGTGTATGTGATAAATGGAGGGGCGGTATGCTGGAAGAGTTCCAATCAAGAAACTATTACAGATTCAACCATATAATATAAATACATTGCTGCATGCGAAGCAGCAAAAGAAGCAGTATGGTTAAAGGGATTTATTGGTGATCTCGGTGTGGTGCCTGAGGCTGTTGATCCAATTACTTTATATTGTGATAAAAATGGTGCCATAGCTCAAGCAAAGGAACCACAGTCCCATAAAAAAACAGACATGTATCCAGAAAGTATCATATAATTAGGGAGATTATTGATGCTAAGATAATAAGATTAGAATATATACCCACTTATCAGTACCTCGCGGATGGTCTGACAAAGCCATTGACTCAAGTCAAACATGGCCAGCATGTTAAAGCATATGGATTAAGACATATGGCTATTTGGCCTTAGTGTAAGTGGGAGTTTGTTGGATATGATGTATGCCCTTAAGGTAATTAGGGCGATATATCTTAATTATGTAATAGTATGAATAATTTGTTTAATCAATAACGGCATTTGTTCTTTTGTTTATATCAACGTGTTTCTGTGTATATATATTATAGCTGGTTAAATATATACATTGATGTATGTATACAAAAATCCTTGACATACCATAGCATGAAGTCAGAGAAATTATAGTAGGACTATATCTGGTGGAACCTGCTTCATGTGCAATTATGAATACGTCCAAACTATCCCTAGTCATAGTTTCATCAAGAAAGGATATTGATGAAGCGGAAAGACTAGCATGTGGTCAACTTTCTTGGAAAGGGTCCAAGCAGTCAATCTCCTAAGGACTGAAGATGGTGCCTTAAGTTTGACACATGGATATATCTGGAAGATGTATTGGACACCGCAGTAAGATAAACACTTGGTGTATATATCAATGTGCTGGTGTTTATCTTCATGCAATAAGCTTTACTAATATCCTCATACTTGAGATACTAGTTACCTTGTGTGGTACTATTGCTATACTTTGGGTCATTTCTATACACTCATTAATTTAGGGTGCTACGGGTGATTACGGGTATAGTGATGACAGCACATTGGTAAGCTGAGTAGTCGAAAAGAATCCATCGCTTCGGATATATTAAGGAGTTATACCTGGCCACTTATTGAAGTGATGATTGCCATAAACCTCTGATCAGAGTATGTGTTTGATAGAAATAGTTTCTAGTCAAACACACTATGGTAAAAGGCAATATACTTCGGTAACAAGTAAACAACTAGGATAGCTTGGAGCAACCTTGCTATTAGTGGGTTAACACTTTAACCGAACCCTATAAACCAGATGGTACTAATATTAAAGAATGGAAGGAGTTCATCGCATTGGATAACTATTGCATTAACCGGGATTAAGTCATAAGCACAAATGACGTTCCAAGTAATGGGGGATGGTAGACCCTTGCTAGAGGCGTACCACAGTCGTTTAAGGTAATCGAGTTCTATTCACGGTCTAGAACCTCTAGCCAATGGTTCCATTAGAACAAGGGTTGGTTAAGCCTTAACTGCTCAGTACTTCGGGATCCTATAAGGTCACACACATTGGATCTTCATCAGACTAAGTAAATAACTAATAGATTTATTCTATTATGAAAATATGATATAAATAATAATTAAATTATTATTTAATTGGTTAAAATTTATTAGATCAATTTTAGATAGAGCAAGAAATTTATTTTGATCGACGACTAATTTATTAGGATCATAAAATAAATGTTTGATTGGAATAAAGAGTTTTTATTTATTGACCGATAACTAATTTTATTAGGGTCATTAAATAAAAGGGAGCTAAAAATCGGATTACCAAAGCGAGGGTTGGACCCTGCATTCGTAGGCCACACGGGCCCGAAAGGACTCATGGGGACTATAAAGAAAAAAAGGCCACACGAGTGCATAGTGCACTCGTGGGCCACGTACCGCGCAAGCCCCGCTTACGTGGGCACGCGGCTTGGGCTGAGCAGGCACTGCAAGTGCAGCGCTTGCCCAGCCCAAGAAGGGCCTCCATAAGCTGGGCTCACGGGAAAGCCTGCGAGGCCTAGTACAGGGGATAAGCGGCAAGCCAACCCGGTTTGCTATGCAAGCCTGGTTGCCTTGGGCAATAAGCGGATCCACTAGGATCCGCGTGTTCCCAAGGGACGGGATGGGTATTTACCTATCCCGCATTAATTAGGTGGAGCCTTTGCTCCACCTATAAATAGGGGCTCCTTTCCCCATTCCAATTTGTACTAATTCAAGTGGAACTTGAATAATTTTGTTTATATTTTCGGGCGGGATTTTGGAGTGGCCTAGCAGCTACTCAAGATTCTTCAGTTCTTCCTCATTGGGAGGTTTTGGTTGGTGGGGTTCGTGTGGATACTCATAGAGGCTATCCTACTTTGGAGGCTTGTGTAACGAAGTTCTGCTAAAGCACGCTTCAACTGGTATGTCCTTATTTTCTCGTTTAATTATTAAGTCATTTTCTTTAAGCGTTTTAGACTTAATAATTATGCTTAGGTTGTTTTGCATGCTTAGTATATTTTATGGTTAGGTTATAGCTTAGAGTTATAATATACTTAGTATAAATTACTTATGCTAGAATATAATTTAGAATTATAGTATGTCTGGATCTTTTGCATGCTAACCTAGGTAAAGAATTATTTAGTTAAGGCTTTATTTAATTTATATGCAACTAATAGGAGTTCCTGGGGACAGGGACAAAATTTTGAATTTCCGCCATACCTGTTATGCATGTTCAATCTAACTGTCAGTTCCTAACAACTTAGACCCTCACACGGACCAACATTTAGTACCTTACCAAAGATACAAACAACATCACTAAAGACACAAAGTTCTTTGGGAACCCCAGCTTCATCATAATAGCTCTCAAATAGCTCCATTCAACACGATCATAGTCCTTAGACATATCTACCTTCAAAGCACTATAGCCAACTTTACCCAATTACCTTCTCTTGAAATAATGACCCATTTTGAAAGCAATGAGTAAATTATCAGTGATTAGCTTATTGGGTATAAAAGCACTTTGCAAACGAGAAATGACATCATGCAAAATAAACTTCAAACAATTAGCTAAAACTTTAGACATAACTTTTAACACCACATTGCAAAGCAATATAGGTCTCATCTGTTTTATAGTACACGGATTCTTAACTTTAGGAATGAAGACCACATTCTTATCATTCAAACCTGAAGGCAGCGACCTCTTATTCAAATAATCAAGACAAAACTTTATCCCGTCAGCTCCTACTATATTCCAAAAGAATTGGAAAAAACTTGGGTTAAAACCGTCCAGCCCCTGAGCTTATTTGGATGCATAGAAAACAAAGCATGTCAAATCTCTTCCTCTTGGAATGGCCGCCAGTAGATCATGAACATGTGCATTAGAAACTTTTGGTTGAATTAGGCTTATTACACCTTCAACATCAGGATTACTTGTTTTGAAAATATCAGGAAAATTACTTTGAATGTGATTCTCCAAGCCATTACGCCAAGTGAACCAAACACCATTATCATTTTGAAGCCATTTGAAATCTTTCTTTCTTCTCCTCGTTGTAGCCGTTTGGTGGAAATATCTTGTACTTTGGTAGGCATTTTCCAACCAAAATTTTTTGGCATATTGCTTTCAATGGTCATTCTGACGACCGATGAGCTGACCTAGTTGCTCTTTTTTTTGCCACAAAACAATCAGAATTCTCCCACTACAATGAAGCGCATCCAACTCCCCTCTACATGACTGTATCTCCCTTCTAAAAGTTATCCTTCGCAATCTTCTCCAAGCTTATAAATTCTTTGCACAAGCCACTAGTTTATTAAGTAAACCAACATTATTCCTCCAGCTATTAATTACAATTCGTCCACACTTCTCATTTCTATGCCATGCGTTTTCAAATTTAAAGTGAAAAACTTTCTGAATCTCAGCTGTTGTGCAATGAGTAATTAACATTGAGTGGTCAGCGTATGATGTGACCAAATTCTCCACCCACGCCATTCTCTTCCTCTTACCATCAGTTATTGCATATTCAACCTACATCTTATTAGTTATTAAAGCCCATTAATCTCTCACGTCGCCTTCTCCAAATTACTTCTTAAGCTATCATACGCCTCAGCCTTTTCATTCATAATCAGTCGCCTACCATCAAGATCACATAAATAGCGATCTTCTTCCGTAACAAAGAATTTTCGATAATTGGCTTTTATGGAGTAATCAAACTGCTTCATCAAATCCTACGTAACATACGAATGTGAACTTTAAGTACGAAAGATTACCCTACTTTTGTCTGTATTGCCGCTAAACCTAATTCAATTTTCTATTCTTACTTTCACAAAAAAAATTATATTCTTACCATAAGTGCATTTCTTATCAATTAATTTTTTAATTATTCTTTTCAAAATTATAGTATTTTTTATTTCACAATATTTTTTTAATTTGAAAAATAAACACTGGACATTTGTAAAAGTATTTATTTATGGACTTAAATCATAAATTTTTATAGTTAATAAATATCCTAAATTTGAAATAATATAATATAATTTTCTTTTTTTTCATAAATTTATTATTTTTGGGATTTTTTTTTACAAAATGCAATATTAATTCCCAACATTAAACTCTTTATCCTAACATATAACACATGTTTCTATTTTTTAAGTTTATTGTTATGATGTCAAAAATCATTATTTAAACATTATATTATAGTTTAATATAGTTAGCTTTATTGATCTATTTTAAAACATTGAACTCTAGCAATGTCATTAAAATATTAATTTTCATATTTTGCTTAGCTCCAAATCATACTAGAAAAGGGACAAGTCTAAATTACATTTTCATCTTAGATGAGTGTGACTCAAGTGTATCATCATGTAAATTCTATATCCATAGCCAAATTCAGTATAGATTTACAACCGATACAGTTAGTGCCTAAGTATAACCATGAGTATACTTTGTGCCAATGGATTTCTTTTACTTTCTCATTGAAGTGGTAAGGGTAACCAAGTAGTGAGAATTTTCATTGATTTATTTCTTAGAGTTCTAAATAAGTTGATAATAAGAAAATAATTTAACGTGTTATCTTAAAAGAAAGTCGCTTGTATCAACTAGCGTCGTCTTGTACTAGCAAGAGAAAAACAAAAATACCCATTTTGTAAGGCTGTGGATAACTCCATCGAACACAGCCATTAACCGATCCCTATTTCCCAAAATTCAACCATGCCAATTTCAATGGCCTTGTTCTCCTCTCCTCTCTCTACCCATTTCCTTCCTCAAAAACCCCAATTCGCTTTCAAATCTCTTACACCATCTAGATCCTTCCTCATCCTTTCGCCTCCAAAAGCCTCCGCTGAAAATGGCGCTGGAATTTCAGCTTCTTCTGCCGCTGTCGAGGAAATTAAGGCGGAGACGCCTGTTTCTCAACCTTCTGTTTCTGCTCTGGAGACCAAAGAGGAAACTTTGGGGTCTAATGGAGCTGTGGCTGATGAGGAAGTGAAGATGGAAAGTAAATTTGTAGACGCTAGATGGATTGGAGGGACTTGGGATTTGAATCAATTTCAGAAAGACGGAACTACTGATTGGGATGCTGTTATTGATGCTGGTATGATGTTGGGTTTCTTCTTTATTTTTGTTTATTTTCTTTGCATGTCTAATTTTGTTTAGTATTTGATATGGTTTTACTATGAAAATTAAACCCGGTTCCTAATTTGAAATGTTGTTGAGGTAGCTTGAAATTGAACATCTACACATTAAATGTTTTGTTGATTCAATTAATTGCATTTCGTACTGTGCTGTGCTTAATCTTGTGGAATTGGACTTAACACAAACACTTGGTGTGCACATTTTACTTGTTGCTCAACATCAATTAGTGGTTTGGAGGTTGTAGTTAAAAGGGGAAGGAGAAAATAGGAAGCAGTTTTACTGGCTTTCAACTGTCAAAATGTGAATGAATATTCTTTTGTAACCATAACATCATGAATTAGGCGAAACTAGTGTTGGTTGGAGTGTTTAAGAGGGCTTTCAATCCCCTTAAGTAAGGTCTCAAGTTTGAATTGTTCACAGAGCTTCAACCGTTTCAAAAAAGGATCATCCCAGCTTGAATACAGATTCAATTAGATGGTTCAATGCTTTTTTAGCTCCACTTCTGCTTTCCTCATAGGGCAGTTTTGCGGTTTTTTCAGAAGAGAAAGTGGTTGCATAGTTTAGGCTTAATGTATATACTAAAAGGGCATTAGCAAAAACCTCAAGGTTAATTTTGGTCCAATTTGAGTTTAACATTATTTGGTTGAACAATGCCCAAGATATAAATTGGCTTCTTTTTTTCCCCTGGAAGGATGAAATAAGTTCTAACTTTGCATGCCTTTTCTAAACATTGATTAATCTCATCAAGATTTCATTTTCGGTTTGCGACTGCAAAATTTCAGAGGTTAAGAGGAGAAAATGGCTTGAAGCTAATCCAGAATCATCCAACAATAACGAGCCTGTAGTTTTCGATACCTCAATCATACCATGGTGGGCCTGGATGAAGAGATTCCATCTACCTGAAGCGGAAAAACTCAACGGTTCGTTATTTTCCATCCATCTATTACTGCAATCTAAAGCAAAAATTATGGTTTTCGGATATCTGATTCGTTATACACGTAGTACAGGGCGTGCTGCAATGATTGGTTTCTTTATGGCTTACTTTGTGGATAGTTTGACGGGTGTTGGTCTCGTGGACCAAATGGGAAATTTCTTCTGTAAGACCTTATTGTTCGTAGCTGTTGGAGGAGTGCTTCTAATCCGTAAAAACGAGGACTTGGAAAAGCTAAAAAAGTTGCTCGATGAGACCAACTTTTATGACAAGCAATGGCAAGCAACTTGGCAAGATGATTCCACTTCCAAAACTGAGTAGCTAGCTACTGTAATGGTTTTGTTCCATGTTAATTGATGTTTTTTGTTTTTATTTTATGCTATGATTCTGTATTTCCAGATTTTAATCAAGGTTTTCTTGAGGGTTTAATGTTCCTCTCTGGAGCTTTGCTGTTGATTCTAAAGCAATTCACTTGTAATTGTTTCAAAATTGATTGACACTGAGTTTTTCTGTGAGTTTTTGTGCAATGAAATCAAATCTCTTTGCAAGACTGAACGCATGAACAGTGAGTTTTTGTGCAATGAGATCAAATCTCTCTGCGAATGTCTGAGCCTGACTACTTGACCAAGGCACGTCCTGGCAATTTCAAGCCCTAGGCAAAAATGTATATGGACCAATATATGGGAGCCTTTTAATTTAAGAATTTATTTAACATAAAAATGTAATATATAAATGAGCAAAAAATTAAAATGATAATTAATTATAGCTAGTTATATATGAAAAGATGCAACCAAAATAACCAAATGAGTGATAAAAATAATTACAATGTTAATATATGTTATTATATTATGGACAATTACAATAGAAATCTGAACATTTAATAACAAAAAAATATAATAGAATTTATCTTCATGTTTCTACATTAAAAATTTTAAAAATTTGGGCCTCTTCGAACTATGGGTCTTAGATGGTTGCACCGAATGTCTACCCTTAAGGTCGGCACCGTGTGTGACCTCTAGAGAACTAGGGTTCGAGTCAGGGGTTAAAATTTTTTAATAAACTAGAATATATATTCTTTAATTAATGATTATTCTTTTCGGTTCAATGCGAGCCAAATGACATAATAAAGTATTTACTTTTTTTAGTTCTTGAACTTCCACCTCTTTTGTGAAGCATCTGAACACTATGAAAGAATTTAGACAGAGTTGAAAAGGTTGTTTTATTCAGTTAGGGGATATGCCATACCATTAAAGATACAAGAAATGGAGGTGTATATATAGTTGCACGTATATCTACCTTGAAGGCTTATATATAGTGCGAAAATGTTGAATAATTGGAGTCTATTAAGTACACTTACTTTCTTAATAAAACTTTCTAAAAAATTTTAAAATCTTTGGAAGTGGAGAATACGAGTCATATGCATCATCAAATATTATAGAATAGGAAAGGTGAACATAAATAAAAGTTTCTTGATTTAATCGATCCAACCAACTAGAGACAGATACATTGTCATTCTCGGTTTGGCCTGCCTTATCTCCTCCTCAATCACACACTCCTTTTATTCTAATTTATTTTCAGTTACAAACATCTATATATAGAGAGTTTCTTGTATGAAAACTATAATTAGTTATTATAATTTCATGTTGTATACGTTTGATTTGATCTGGAGTTAGCAAAGCAAACAACATCTGTAAAAATCCTCATCACATACCATGCCAACAAAAACAACTGTAAGTTTTTGATATGTCTCTATATTTATTTATATATCTCTGCTTTATGTTTCATTATATATGTGAAATAGAAACTGAGAATGAATTGATATCAGGCAAAGTTAAGGAAGAAAGGAGTGGTTGTAAGTATATATGTGGAAAAACCAACCAACAGAAAAAACACCATTCATCACCACCACCATTACTGTGTTCATAACACTATCAAACAACAACAACAACAACAAGAACAATATCAAACTGGTAATAGTAACAGTAATGATATTGCAGCAAAAGGACATAACAGAAGAGCTGAGCTTCTCCTCTATTCTCGTTGCCTTAGGGAGTCCGCTCGTCAAAATCCACTAGTCTCTCCTTTTCGCAGTCCTAAAAACGTATCTTACTAATCTTCCTTTTTTGGTAGAATTGCATATATGTTTTGGTATGTATGTAAATGATTGGCATATTAAGCAAGTACCATATTTAATTCCAGAATTTGTTGCCTAAAACGTATTAGAAAGTATGAGATATGGATTCTCTGTATTAGGAATTGTAATTAATTACCTTTATTTGGCAAAGAGATGGTGATATTTTGGATGGTGGTAGGTTGGTGTAGTCCAAAGAAAGCCAAAGCATAACAAGGCTCCTACATGTCCAATAAACTGGAAAATCTTCGATCTTGATTTCTGCTCGTCTTTAAAAAGTGTCGAAACCAAGCAAGGAAACAAGAAAAATAATCAGACTGGACGGTCCATAAAATTGATGATCAAAGGCCTAGAGGTGAGTGATATAATGTAACTTTCTTTCCTTATGATCCAAATAGTAGATGTGATACCTTTTGTTTCCAATTTTGCTTCAGGCAACGAAAAAGAAGGGTTTCGTTCCGAGGTTCCTGTCCATGCTTCAAAAAAGTCGATAGAGCTTCAGAGAAGTTGATTCAAGAAATTAACCTGTTTTTTTTTATTTATTCTAATATCGATATATGCAAGTTACAGGTTTGTTATATTCTGTTTTAGAGGATAAGCCAAAAAATAAATAATTTGTTATCAACTTGTCACAGTTCATAGCATAATTGATAAAGACTGTCAAAGCTATAACTTCTTACAAGTAAGTAGAACTTTGTCTGAAGAGAATAAGGGATAGATTTTTTCAATGAATGCAAGTTAAAGAAATCAATGCTTCAAAGAGCAGAAACATGCCGTGTTTAAATCTGAACACTATGATGTCTATCTCTTCCTAACGCTAGTCTCACGGAATCATTATCAACACAAGAGTCTCTACAAGAACAGGACGCATAATCCACACAAATCTCGATATCCAGGGGATATATATTAATATATAGAAGCATAAATATATCTTTGAGGTCTACATCCACTTCCTAAAATTATATGGTGTTAATAGCAATTCACGATACTAGTCGGAAATAAGTATGACTTTGAGAACAAGTAAAATTCAACGATTAATGAAAATTCGATGATTATAATGCCGCATACATTGATTAGACGAAGGAATGCACATTTAAACAGACACGATATACCTTGTTTCATTAAAATTTCTTTTTATTGGTTATCTTTAAAACAATAGTGAAATCAACATTGATCTCCTTCGTTTTTGTAACTATTTAATATAGGCTTTTTATAAATATATACTAAAAATAAAGTTTCTTTTCATCCTAGCATTTGGGCCATAACTTTCTTTCCCTAACCAAGTAAGTTTCAAAATTAAAGTTATACGTTCCACCCATATTCTCCACTATTCATGCTACTGTTTAAGTGTACTATTCACATACTATTCACTTTTTTAAATTTCTCATCTTATTTTGCCATTATCTCTCAAACCGTTCATTTTTTTGACATGCCGCTTTAGAGTTTTTTGTTCGTCTCATTTTCATCTTCACAACGCACTCTATTGTGATATACTTTTTCGAAACTTTTTTTTCAACTGTTCGATATGTGGTAGGTAAGTGGTAGATATTTGATAAGAATCGTATTTTTATATGTTTGAATTTCTGTTTTTAATTCAACAGAATCTAGTAAGTATGTGGTAAGTAACTGGTAGGTAACTGGTAAGAATCGCATTTTCATATGTTTTTAATGTATGTTTTTAATTCAACAGAATCTGGTAGGTATCTAGTACGTAACTGGTAGGTAACTAGTAAAAATCGTATTTTCATATGTTTTTTATGTATGTTTTTAATTTCTTACCAGATACTTACCAGATACTTACCAGATACCTACTAGATTTTGTTGAATTAAAAACAGAAATTAAAAACATATGAAAATATGATTTTTACCAGTTACCTACCAATTTCTTACCAGATACCTACCAGATTCTATTGAATTAGAAACAGAAATTAAAAACATATGAAAATATTATTCTTACCAGTTACCTACCAGTTACTTACCAGATTCTTACCAGATTCTTATGCATTAAAAACATATGAAAATACGATTTTTACCAGTTACGTACCAGATACCTACCAGATTCTATTGAATTAAAAACATACATTAAAAACATATGAAAATACGATTCTTACCAATTACTTACCTATACTTAACTGATTCTGTTGAATTAAAAACAGAAATTCAAACATATAAAAATACGATTCTTACCAGATATCTATCACTTATCTACCACATATCGAACAGTTGAAAAAAAAAGTTTCAAAAAAGTATATCATAATGGATGGCGTTTCGAAGATAAAAATGAGACGAATAAAAAACTCTAAAGCGACATGTTAAAAAAATGAACGGTTTGAAAGATAATGTCAAAATAAGATGAAAAAATAATTAAAAAAGTAACGTGAATAGTAGTGAAACGTATAGGAGAAGAATGAAAACTTAAAATTGGTCATAGAGTGCCAAAAAAACATAAAAAATTAATTTAATAAATATGAAACTTAAACCATATATTTTTAATAATTTCCCATTTAATATAGTATATGTATTCACGAAGTTTTTGATTCTATTTATTTTATACTAAATTATGTGTTTATACTTATTGAGTTAAAAATAATTCATACTTGTAAAATTCCACGGATCGTTATTACTTATTAGGCAGGTTACCAACAAGGTATAGCTAAGTTGGCAACACAAGTTGAGTAGGTTAGAGGAGAACAATGTTCAAATCCTACTAAATACACTTGTTGGAAGGGGTGAGGAGCCTTAACTATGACTAAGCCCTGAACAAGAATATGAAGATACTTGTAAATATTACCAAAAAAAAATTAGGCCGGTTAATGGAACCCGGGTGGTTTGCACCATTCTCTTATCCAACGGTTTAGTATTTATGAGAGATTATTTAATTAATATGAGAAAATATTTAATTAATTATTAATAAATACTCAACCGTTGGATGAGAGAATAACGTACAAAATACTCTACTCTCATTATAAATTGGGAAAAACACAAAAATGTTACATTTTGATTTAGTAATTTAGACTCCTACATATTAAATTAATTTTTTAGTTAAATTTTTATCTTCCTTACAAATTCTAAATTTTCTTTTCTTATTTTGGATTTCTCTTAAACCGTTCATTTTTTCAACACACCGTTCGTCTTTTGTTTCTCTTCGAAATTAGATCTATGATGATATACTTTTTTCAAACTTTTTTATGGTAATTATTTTGAATAAGTTATCTTATAGTTATGTAATAGTTATTTTATAGCGGATTTATAATTATCTTATAGTTTTCTTGTAGTTACCTTATATCGCATTTTGTAGTTATCTAAGACATACTATAAGTAAAAATATATCAAAACTACATCAATATGATAAAACTATAAGATAGCTACAAGCTAACTATAATGTGCGATATTGGATAACTAGGACATAATTATAAGTTAAATTATTTCAAATACATACCGGAAAAAAGTTTGGAAAAAGTATATCATCATGGATCTAGATTTAAAGAGAAAAAAAAAGACAAACAAAAAACTCTGATACGATATGTTAAAAAAATTAACGATTTGTGTAATAAATGCAAGATAAAAATAAAATGAAGTGAAAAAAGGTGGAATGTAAAATAATAATTTAAAAAACTTGTAAAGTTAGTTTTGATATAATATTATTTAGAATGTGATTTAGTCATTAGTTTTAAAAAAGTTACATTTGAGCACTGTTTTGAAAACCCCCGCCTACCTCCGCCTAGGCCCCATCTAGGCGCTACTTTTAGGCTTGATGCCCGACTTTTCATTCCTCGGGCGCTATCAGGCACTGGACCAATATATTGCCACCTAGGCACAGCTTAATCCAAATTTTTTGGCATACGCACCGCCTAATCTGATTTTTTCCCGCAATTTTTAAGATACCAATACTTATAAGAATCATAGTCAAAATATTCTCATCGTATAATTCTCATTTTGAATCTCAAATCGAGAAATAGTAGTCTATAAACCACAAATGATTTGTGATTATATGCATTTTTAAGGAATTAATTTTAGCGTTTATGTGTTTTTATGTAAAAATCGATTATGATTTATGTTGTCATATGCTAAACTATGTTTTTGTAATATATTATTACATTATAATTTATTTTTTAGTTAAATTTATACTTTTATTTATTAATAAATATTAAAAAATAAAAAATCACATATCAACCTAGAGCTGGAAGCCTTGGCCGCCCGAATAGCGCCTAGCGCTTTTTAAAACAACAAACTATCAAGAATAGTCATACTTTATAAACTATTTACAAATTCACCATCAAGTCAAACTATTTACAAATACACATCCTCTTCAATTCTATTTACAACTATGTCATCTTGTTTCTCCCCTTTTTCTATTGATTTTCTTTCTTATTTTTCATTCATCTCTCAAACCATTTATTTTTTCGACATTCCGCTTTAGAATTTTTTGTTCGTCTTATTTTTATCTTTAAAATGACATTCACTATGATTTTTCACAATTTTTTACCCAATAGTCGCATGGTAGATATCCAATAGTCGCATGCTAGATCTTAGTTTCAATAATGTTTTTACGGAATAGTTTATGTTAGTTTTGTGTTGCTGTTTTTTTACTAGATCTAGTGTTGCTCTGGTTTTCGGGTATGAGATACTGCTCTATTTATTGCTCAAATTGAGAAGTTTTGATTGTCATTCTTCATTAGGTTTTCCAAATCTAGCTCTAAATCTTTTGCTGATGAAGATTATGCACTAATTCTTGATAATTTGAAGCAAACCAGTTGCAGAAGATCATACAATATCAATGTATATTTATTTTGGAATTTAGCAATTCAAGCCGTAGGCGATTGGACATCTATTGGACGTCTACCACATATGTATTGAATGTCTACCAGATATCTATTGGACGTCTACTAGATAGGTACCAGACTTTTATTGGAAAAATATGATTTGACGTTGATATTAGACATCTATACAAGTATATTTTAAAGTTCTGATCTATTAAAAATCTATCTAATGTTTTGAATCAAAGTTCTTCTACATTTTCTGTTGGACTTCCATTGGAAATCTATTGGATATGTGACAGTTAAAAAAAATTGGAAAAAAAATATCACAATAGATGTCATTTTGAAGATAAAAAAGAGATGAACAAAAACCTCTAGAGCGACGTGTCGAAAAAATGAACAGTTTGAGAGATCAATATAAAACAAAGCAAAAAATTAAAAACAAACATATGCACAACGCATTTTGTGCTTAGGATATACACTTGTAATTAGTTTCAGCTGTTTTTAATTAATTTATGTAGATGGATGTTTTTTGTAAATATTTTAGTTTTTATTCCAAATTATTTTATGAAGAGGGATGCTTTTTGTAGGAGCCCTTTTAAAACATTGCATTTGAGTGTATTCCCCGGGGATAGGGTTGAAAGTGGGGCGGGGATTCCCCGAACCCGATGGGGACGGGGATATTGGGAACTGACAGTCAGATTGAACATGCATAAGAGGCATGGCGGAAATTCAAAATTTTGTCCCTGCCCCCAGGAACTCCGATTAGTTGCATATAAATTAAATAAAGCCTTAACTAAATAATTCTCTACCTAAGTTAGCATGCTAAAGGACTAGGCATACCATAATTCCAAATTATATCCTAGCATATTTATTTTATATTAAGCATGTTATAACTCTAAGTTATAGCCTAAGCATAAAATAAAATAAGCATGCAAAAATAACCTAAGCATAATTATTAAGTCTAAAAACACTTAAAGAAAAAGACTTAATAATTAGAAGAGAAAGAAAAAGAACTTACCAGTTGAAGCGTGCTTTTGCAGAGCCTTCTTGCACAAGCCTCCAATCGTAGGATAGCCTCTATCAGTATCCACATGAACCCCACCAACCAAAACCTCCCCAGGAGGAAGAACTAAGAAGCCTTGAGTAGTTGCTAGACCACTCTAGAAGCCTCACCCAAAAAATTATAAACTAGCGATGCCCGAATAAATTCAGGCTCCATAAAATAACTTGCTCAATTACCCAAGAGTTTAATTATCTCGCTTAGGATTTATGCTTTGAGCTTGGTACAACTTGAAAGGAAAGGGAATAGCCTATATATAGGCTTGTGGGGAGCAAAATTGCTCCCCCTTAGGCGATGTGGGATGGGAGTAATTATTTACTCCCATCCCATGTGCACACAGTGTACACACTGTGTGCCACAAGTCTACATGGGCTGCGCATGTGCAGCCCATGCCGCGAGCAATGCCCAGCATTGCTCGCACACAATTCGGTGTACTCCCGCGCACTCGAGCCTGTATAAAATACTTTTATACTCTCGGTCCAATTAAACTCGACAATGCAAAATTCCCCTTTTAATCCTTTTTCAAATATTTATTTTCTGACCCTAATAAATTAGTTACCAGTCAAAATAAATTTCTTGGCCCAACCAAAATTGATCTAATCAATTATAATTTATTTATGACTCTAATTAATTAGTTACCGGTCAAAATAAATACTTTGATTTATCTAAAATTGATCTAATCAATTTTAACCAATCAAATAATAATCCAATTATTATATAAGTTATATATTTTGTAATAGAATAAATCTATTAGTTCTTTACTTAGTCCGATGAAGGTCCAATGTGTGTGACCTTATAGGATCCCGAAGTATTGAGCTGTTAAGGCTTAACCAACCCTTGTTCTAATGGAACCATTGGCTCGAGACCGTGAATAGAACTCGATTACCTTAAATGACTGTAGTACGCCTCTAGCAAGGGTCTACCATCCCCCATTACTCAAAACGTCATTTATGCTTATGACTTATTCCCGGTTAATGCAATAGTTATCCAGTGCGATAAATTCCTTCCATTCTTTAATATTAGTACCATGTGGTTTATTGGGTTCTGTTAAAGTGTTAACCCACTAATAGCAAGGTTGCTCCAAGCTATCCCAGTTATTTACTTGTTACCGAAGTATATTGCCTTTTACTAGAGTGTGTTTGACTAGAAACCATTTCTATCAAACACTTACTCTGATCAGAGGTTTATGGCAATCATCACTTCAACAAGTGGCCAGGTATAACTCCTTAATATATCCGGAGCGATGGATTCTTTCCGACTACTCAGCCTACCAACGTGCTGTCATCACTATACTCGTAATCACCCGTAGCACCCTAAATTAATGAGTGCATAGTAATGACCCAAAGTATAGCAATAGTACCACACAAGGCAACTAGCATCTCAAGTATGAGGACATTCGCAAAGCTTATTGCATGAAGATAAACACTTACACATTGATATTTATACCAAGTGTTTATCTTGCTGCAGTCTCCAATATATCTCCCATATATATCCATGTGTCAAGCTTAAGGCACCACCTTCAGTCTTTAGGAGATTAACTGCTTGGACCTTTTCCAAGAAAGTTGACCACATACTAGTCTTTTCGTTTCATCGATATCCTTTCTTGATGAAACTGTGACTAGGGATAGTTTAGACATAATCATAATTGCACATGAAGCAGGTTCCACCAAATATAGTCCAACTATAATTTCTCTAACTTCATGCTATGATATGTCAAGGACTTTTGTATACATACATCAATGAATATATTTTAACTAGCTATAATATATATGCATAGAAACACATTGATATAAACAAAAGAACAAATGCCTTTATTGATTAAATAAATTATTCATACTATTACATAATTAAGATATATCGTCATAATTAAGATAGATCATATCCAACAAACTCCCACTTGCACTACGGCAAATTAGCCATATATTTTAATCCATATGCTTTAACATGCTGGTCATGTTTGAATTGAGTCAATGGCTTTGTCAGACCATCCGTGAGGTTCTAATCAGTGGGTACATATTCTAATCTTATTATCTTAGCATCAACAATCTCCCTGATTATATGATACTTTCTGGATACATGTCTGTTTTTCTGATGAGACCGTGGTTCCTTTGCCTGAGCTATGACACCATTGTTATCACAATATAAAGTAATTGGATCAACAGCCTCAGGCACCACACCGAGATCACCAATAAATCCCTTTAACTAGACATCTTCTTTTGCTGCTTCGCATGCAACAATGAATTCAGATTCCGTGGTTGAATCAACAGTAGTTTCTTACTTAGAACTCTTCTAGGATACTGCCCCTCTATTTAACACATACACAAAACCTAATCGAGACTTAAATTCATCCTTGTCAGATTGAAAGCTCGCGTTAGTGTAACCTTTGATAGTGAGGTCACCTTCTCCATAAATCAAGAACTCATCCTTAGTCCTTCTCAAGTACTTAAGGATTGCTTTGATAGCCATCCAGTGCGTTTCACCTGGATCTGACTGATATCTTCTCGTAAAGCTCAAAGCATGAGAAACATCCGGCCTAGTGCATATCATAGCATACATGATGGATACTATCGCGGATGCATATGGTATATCCTTCATGTGCATTCTTTACTAAGCTGTCTTCGGACACTTAGCCGTAGATAGGTTAATCCCCTTTGTCATTGGGAGATAACCTTTCTTAGAATGCTCAAGGTTGAACCTATTCAACACCTTATCTATATATGTACTTTGGGAAAGACCTAATAGCCTCTTAAATCTATCCCTATAGATCTTTATACCTAGTATAAATGCAGCTTCACCAAGCTCTTTCATGGAGAACTTTCTTGATAACCATACTTTAACGCTTTGAAGAAGAGAAATGTCGTTTCCTATTAGCAGAATGTCATCAACATATAATACTAGAAAAATGACTGCACTCCCACTAACCTTCTTGTAAACACAAGGCTCATTTGCATTTGGGCAGAAATCCAGTTCCCGAATTGTCAGATCAAACCTTATATTCAACTCTTGGATGCCTGCTTAAGTCCATAAATGGATCTTTATAGCTTGCATACCTTCGAGCCATTCTGAGATGTAAAACCCTCAGGTTGTGTCATATATACATCCTGGTCTAAATCCCCATTCAGGAATGCTGTTTTTACATCCATCTGCTAGATCTCATAATTGTAATGAGCAGCGATGGCGAGGAGTATCCTTATGGATTTAAGCATGGCTACCGGTGAGAAGGTTTCATCATAGTCAATACCTTCACGTTGACTATAACCTTTCACAACCAACCTTGCTTTATAAGTAATTACATTACCATCCATGTCTGTCTTCTTTTTGAAGACCCATTTGCACCCAATTGGTCTAACCTCTTACGGTGCATCAACCAAATTCCAAACTTGGTTCTCGTACATGGAATGCATTTCTGATTTCATGGCCTTTTGCCATTTATCAGAAACTGAGCTTTTCATTGCCTCATCATATGTCTTTGGTTCATCATCCTCCATAAGATATAGTTCCTTATCATTACTGATGATAAACCCATATCTATCGGGACCCTTATGAACACGACCTGATCTTCTCAATGATTGTGTTTCGATAGGTTATTCTTGGATCACACTCTCTTGTGTATCTAGAATGGGGTCAATCAGTTGATTGTCTATATCTTCCTTTTGAACTTCCAATTCAATATTGCTCCCACTGACTTTTGCAAGTAAATGTTCCTTTTCTAAAAAGTGAGCATTCCGAGACATAAATACCTTTTGTGCTTCGGATTGATAAAAACAGATATCCAATTGTTTCCTTTGGATATCCAATGAACAGACATTTATCAGCCTTGGCATTTAACTTATCTGAGGCTATCCTCTTTACCATAGCAGGAAAGCCTCATACTCTGAAATGACTTAGAGATGGCTTTTTGTTACACCATCTTTCATAAGGTGTAAAATCAACTGATTTAGAGGGCACTCTGTTTAAGATATAAACCGCACTCTCTAGTGCATATCCTTAAAAGGATTTACTGAGAACTGCATGGCTCATTATAGACCTGACCATATCTAATAAAGTCTGATTCCTCCTTTCTAACACTCCATTGTGTTGGGGTGTATAAGGAGGGGTCCACTGGGGAACTATCCCATTTTCCTTTAGATAATCCTAAAACTCCTGACTTAAGTATTCTCCACCTCGATCCGATCAAAGTGTTTTAATACTTTTCTCACACTGTTTCTCTACTTCAGCTTTGAATAGTTTGAATTTTTTAAAACTTTCAGACTTGTGCTTCATCAAGTATAAATAACCGTAACGTGAGTAATCATCAATAAAGGTTATGAAGTAGGAGTATCCTCCTAGTGCCTGAACACTCATTGGACAACACACATTAGTATGTATAAGTTCCAATGTACTTGTGGCTCGCTTACCCTTTCCTTGAAAGGGTTACTTTGTCATTTTTCCTTTTAAACAAGGTTCGCAATCACCATAAGACTTTAAGTCTATTGGGCCTAAGTCTCCACGCTTATGCAACTTGGTTAAGCAATCTTTGTTTATGTGGCCTAAACGGCAATGCCATAAGTAGAAGGAATTCCCATTATCTAATTTAACTTTCTTCACATTGTTTATATTGAAAACTTCTGTTTTAGTATCAAGAATATAAATGCCACCTTTCAACATTCCATAACTATAAAGAATATAATTCAAACGAATCAGACAATTATTATTTGAAAATAAAATTTCAAATCCCTCTGCTGCTAAACACGCAACAGATACAATATTCTTAGTAACACTTGGAATGTAGTAATAATTATTCAAAACTAAAACAAGTCCACTTGGTAAAACAAGACTAAAGCTCCCTACGGCTAATGCAGGAACTCTGGCTCCATTTCCCACACGTAGGTCCATCTCCCCTTTTGTAAGTTTTCTACAGTTCCTTAGTCCCTGCACAGAAGTACAGATATGAGAACCACAGCCAGTATCCAATACCCAAGTGGATTCTCGTGGAAAAGTAACAAAGTTTTCAATTACAAACATACCTTAAGTGGATGCCTCTGTAGGCTTCTTCTTCAAATGCTCAGAAGCAGGAGCTTTGCAATCCCTCTTCCAATGTCCCAATTTCCCACATTGGAAGCAGACATACTTAGATGCCTTCTTTTCATTCTTCTTCTTACTAATTCTTTTCTTGGCACCCAGTGCCTGCTTCTTCTTCTTAGAAGCCTTGCCTTTTTCAACCAATAGTAGAGGTTTCTGATCCTTCTTGATCTGAGGTTCTACTATTTTTAGCATGTTGATTAAATCAGGGATAGTTGAATTAATCTTGTTCATGTAATAGTTAGTCATGAAGCCTGAGTAACGATCTATCAAGGACATCAACACAAGGTCAATGCTCAAGTCATGATTCATCTCGAATCCTAATCAATTCAGCTTCTCAAGGTATCCCAAGAGTTTCAGTACATGCTGAGAGGCAGAGGTACCAGCCTACATCTTAGTCCAGAAAAGGAGCTTAGAGGTCTCATACCTCTCTGTCCTCTCCCACTCTGAAAAGAGTTCTTCAAGATAGAGAACCATATCCTCCAAGGGCATGTTCTCATGTTGTTTCTGAAGCTCAGGATTCATGGACCCTAACATAATACACATGGCAGTCTCACGATCTTTCCTGTGCTTCAACCAGGCATCATATTCCACATGATCCTCAACATCAGGTTCTACAGGGAAAATTTCACTTAGGACATAGGCAATTCCTTCGGATCTGAGAACTATTCTCACTACTCGGAATCAATCAGAAAAGTTTGAGCCATTCAATTTGGTGTCAAGTAACATACGGAGATTAAAATTGGAAGCCATTTTCAACCTAAGATATAAGAAAAGAAAAGTGTTTAGATATTAGTTTAAGTACATGTATTTAATATGAGGACTTTTAATTAAATACATTTTCCTACTATTTTCTTCGAAATTTACAATAGCCCATTCTATTGAATTCGTGAATTTTAGCCCAGATAAATTTCCTATTAGGTATCATCTATAACTAGTCTAGTACAACCCCCAATTTTATGAGTCAAGTCATAATAGTAAGTCATAGTTGGAATCCCATTCCATTTACATCACATGCAATTGCTAATTTATTCAAGTTCCCTAATCCCAAGGGACGTGTGCTCTTATATTAGCATCTCCTTGAATATGTCTCAGATCTGGGCCTAGCCCCCAATTTTATGGTGGACTACCCCAGCTCTGTTAAGGCAGACCCTATCTCAAACTTTACAACCAATCAATGTGGACTAGAAGGAACGTCTTGCATAGCACTTTGATAACCCAAAGAGACCGTATTATAAATTTGAGTAAGGAAGACTATAACTTGCCTTAATATATTTACTTTGGGATTTTATTGGTGTTAAACGTCTCACCCAATCTAGGATTTTATCAGATGGACAAAATTATAATAACTTGTATTAATTCAGGAAATTTTAGAATTAATTTATAAGGTCTAACCTTAGGTGGATTCAGTTCTTTATTATAATTATTCCATCAACCTAGATTATATGCAAAATAATTAACACTTTTATTTGCTATATTTATATTGCATTTCCTTCAAGCTTTTATTCAATAATTTTAATTTTTACTTTGTTATAGAAACATATATAAGCATCATCTTATATACTAGAAATAAATTAGTTCATATTAATCCCCCGGTTGGTCAATTCAAATTGCACCGATATAGATTCCCAGGTAGGAGAGGTGCCCTATGAGGAGTAGACACCAAGTCCAATCCTTAGCAAGAACAAATACGGGCACAAACTTGAAGACCAATGATTCTCTTGAACTAATAAATTTCGTTCTTCCACTTCATGTAAATTGGGAGCATCTATAACCCATGTAATTTAAATAAATTATTGACACTTGTACAATTAGAGTAAGTTGAGCAGGCTTATTCAAAATTATTCAAAACCATTTTCTAACCTTGAAATGAAAGGCACAAGTTTTTATATATTGTTCCAAATAATTAAATAAACAAATCATTTCATTTAGAAAATAATATTTAGTTTGCTTCTAACTTCATTATGCACTAAATAGGCAGGCTCTGATACCACTGTTGGGAACTGACAGTCAGATTGAACATGCATAAGAGGTATGGCGGAAATTTAAAATTTTGTCCCTGTCCCTAGGAACTCCTATTAGTTGCATATAAATTAAATAAAGCCTTAACTAAATAATTCTCTACCTAGGTTAGCATGCTAAAGGACTAGGCATACCATAATTCCAAATTATATCTAGCATATTTATTTTATACTAAGCATGTTATAACTCTAAGTTATAACCTAAGCATAAAATAAACTAAGCTTGCAAAAATAACCTAAGCATAATTATTAAGTCTAAAAGCACTTAAAGAAAAAGACTTAATAATTAAAAGAGAAAGAAAAAGAACTTACCAGTTGAAGCGTGCTTTTGCAGAACCTTCTTGCACAAGCCTCCAATCGTAGGATAGCCTTTATCAGTATCCACACAAACCGCACCAACCAAAACCTCCCCAGGAGGAAGAACTAAGAAGTCTCGAGTAGTTTCTTGACCACTTTAGAAGCCTCAGCCAAAAAATATAAACTAGCGGTGCCCGAATAAATTCAAGCTCTACAAAAATAACTTGCTCAATTACCCGAGAGATTAATTATCTCGCTTAGGATTTATGCTTTGAGCTTGGTACAATTTGAAAGGAAAGGGAATAGCCTATACATAGGCTTGGAGGGAGCAAAATTGCTCTCCCTTATGCGATGTGGGATGGGAGTAATTAATTACTCTCATCCCATGTGCACACAACGTGTACCACAAGTCAACATGAGCTTTGCATGTACAGCCCATTTTCATGGGCTGCCGTGAGCAATGCCCAGCATTGCTCGCACACCTTTCGGTGTACTCCCGCGCACTCGAGCCTGTAAAAAATGCTTTTATACTCTCGGTCCAATTAAACTCGCCAATGCAAAATTCCCCCTTTAATCTTTTTTCAAATATTTATTTTTTGACCCTAATAAATTAGTCATCAGTCAAAATAAATTTCTTGGTCCAATCAAAATTAATCTAATCAATTATAATTTATTTATGACTCTAACTAATTAGTTACCGGTCAAAATAAATACTTTAGTTTATCCAAAATTGATCTAATCAATTTTAACCAATCAAATAATAATCCAATTATTATTTAAATTATATATTTTGTAATAGAATAAATCTATTAGTTCTTTACTTAGCCCGATGAAGGTCCAATGTGTATGACCTTATAGGATCCCGAAGTATTGAGCTGTTAAGGCTTAATTAACCCTTATTCTAATGGAACCATTGGCTCGATGCTCTAGACCGTGAATAGAACTCAATTACCTTAAACGACTGTAGTACGCCTCTAGCAAGGGTCTACCATCCCTTATTACTCAGAACGTCATTTATGCTTATGACTTAATCCCGGTTAATGGAATAGTTATCCAGTGCGATAAATTCCTTCCATTCTTTAATATTAGTACCATCTGGTTTTATTGGGTTCGTTAAAGTGTTAACCCACTAATAGCAAGGTTGCTCCAAGCTATCCCAGTTATTTACTTGTTACCGAAGTATATTGCCTTTTACCATAGTGTGTTTGACTAGAAACCATTTCTATCAAACACTTACTCTGATCAGAGGTTTATGGCAATCATCACTTCAACAAGTGGCCAGGTACAACTCCTTAATATATCCGGAGCGATAGATTCTTTCCGACTACTCAGCCTACCATCATGTTGCCATCACTGTACCCGTAATCACCCGTAGCACCCTAAATTAATGAGTGCATAGTAATGACCCAAAGTATAGCAATAGTACCACACAAGGCAACTAGCATCTCAAGTATGAGGACATTCGCAAAGCTTATTGCATGAAGATAAACAATAACACATTGATATTTATACCAAGTGTTTATCTTGCTACGGTCTCCAATATATCTCCCAGATATATCCATGTGTCAAGCTTAAGGCACCACCTTCAGTCTTTAGGAGATTAACTGCTTGGACCCTTTCCAAGAAAGTTGACCACATGCTAGTCTTTCCGTTTCATCAATATCATTTCTTGATGAAACTGTGACTAGGGATAGTTTAGACATAATCATAATTGCACATGAAGCAGGTTCCACCAAATATAGTCCAACTATAATTTCTCTGACTTCATGCTATGATATGTCAATGACTTTTGTATACATACAGCAATGAATATATTTTAACCAGCTATAATATATATGTATAGAAACACATTGATATAAATAAAAGGACAAATGCCTTTATTGATTAAATAAATTATTCGTACTATTACATAATTAAGATATATCACCCTAATTGCCTTAAGGGCATACATCATATCCAACACGGGGAATCCCCGAGAGAATCCCCACGGGGTGGGGATGGGGATTTTTTAATCCCCGAATCCTTAATAGGGATGGGGACATAGTCCCCAAACACGATAATTCCCCGAACCCGATAAGAAAAACTAATTTTTATTTTTTTATAAATACTATTAATAATCTTACAAAAGTTCTTGATTAAGCTTAAAAGTAGATTATAAAATAAAATAAAAGAATATAATATTTATAATTATTAATTTCTATATATTAATATTAAAAAGTTACAATATACTTGAAAACTAATGTCGAACACCATTTCATTAATCATCTAATGTATTTTACAATTAAATTGATATTAATTATATGGTATTATTTTTAGTTTTATTTAATTATTTTCACTAATTAACTTGTATCAATTTTTTCAACGTATCAATATAAATAATTTTGGTTTATGTTACATTGACAAAAAAAATTAGCATATTTTTTATTAACGGGGTATTGGGGATTCCCTGATGGGGGATGGGGAATCCCCGATTAGGAACGGAGAAAATTTTTTCCCGAATCCTTAATAGGGAAATTTTTTTCTCTAAAACCTTAATGGGGATGGAGATGGGGAATGCATTCTTCGCCTCGATAAGCCTCACTTTCAACCCTATCCGAGGAATTGGTGAATTTCATTTCAGCCCCATTTAAAATATATAAATACATAAATAATTAATCATTTTCCTAGTCACTAGTAGGGATGGGCGTGGGCCAGATCTGGACAGGATCTATAGAGATTCAGATCCGTATCATTTTTCATATATAAGCTCTAGATTCGATCTAGATCCATTAGATCTATAAAATTAGACCTCGTATCCATATCCAATGGATCTCACAGATCCGGGTTCAAAATGGGTCGAAAACGGATCTAAAAAAATAAAACTAAATAAATACAACACATAAAAATATCAACAACCAACCGGAGATTTGTTCTTAAAATCACTATCTTAGTTTATAATAAAAAAAAAGAAAGAGTTTAACATGTAATTTCAAGGTTCAAAACTTGAAATAAATATAATGCAAATTAATATTCGTCCAAGTTTAAATATATAGCCGGTGATAATCGGTATAAAGTTGAGTGGAATGAAATATATATATGCTAGGATAAGAGTTAGAGTAATTACATGTCATGTTATATATATAAATATAAAATAAAAACAAATAATTACATATATATATATATATATATATATATAAACAGATCCTGATATAACCTGGGTCTTTGAAAAAACTCGATATTAGATTCATATTTTTTTATTAGATCTCGATCCGGTTCAAATTCAATCGGTTTGAAATAATAGGATCCAAATCTAAAAAATAAATACAAGTTTACGAATCTGGGGCTGGGTCTAAAATTCTGTGCCGTCCAGCAGTCACCAAGTGATGACTTTTTAGGCTCGGTTCGATACTGAACTGATTAATACCGATAAGTAATGTAATTTTATACGTATGTTATAAATATGGATAACTACTTATTTTAGTGATAGACGTGGCCTTTTGTTGGCTGCTCTTCTTCTTCTTCTTGCTCCACCCACTAACCCATTCGATTCCTCTTCAACCATTTCCTGATACATACTATGAAGCCGATCCCAACTGTACCACTACTTTCTCTCCTTTTCTTCTCTCTACTATCAAGTAATTCCTATTTCCCTCCTCTTTCGTTTTTCTCAAATGGCTGCTCTATTTTCCTACTTCATTGCAATGAACTTGCTGTCTTTACGAAGAAATCATCTGATACTTCTACTGCTTTGCTTTCTTTTTTTTAATCAATTTTTCTTTCTTACAGGCTTGATTGAGATTGGTTTTACCGATGGAGGGTTCTGCTCTGCACCTTCAGTGTTTGACGGGGATAATGGTTCCAAACCTATCTACTGGAAAGTCACAAATCCTACTCTTTCTCCTTCCCATCTACAAGGTCATTATTCAATTCCCAACTTTTTGGAGTTCCTATGCATATGATATTTGTGTAGCTTTTAATGCTTCATTGTGTGATTCCTAGAAAAATGTTGTGGCCTTTTATGTGCCTTATACTTAACGACCTGATGCTTGATCTGCAATGGGGAGGCCCAATATATAGTTCCAGTCTTGGTTATAATGGTTTGGCTAGCAGACTGTTATGGTTTTTAAGAACTAAATGATTGGAAAGTGTCTTACAATTTTATTTAGCTATGCATTTACCTTCACTCTCTTGGGTTGGGGGTGGGGTTGTGCTGTTTTGGCTAGTTTAAGGACTAATTTTGTGTTTTTTTTAGTGCAGACTTACCAGGTTTCACTCGCAGTGTTTATAAACGAGACCATGCTTTGATAACTCCTGAAAGTCATGTCTTTAGCCCATTGCCTGACTGGTAGTTACAGCTTCCATTTTGTATTTGTAATTAGAAATATAACCTTGATGCATATTTACTCTTTTAGTTTGTTTATTTGATAGGCTGAATACATTAGGAGCATATCTGATCACGCCAGCTGTCGGCTCACACTTTGTGATGTATTTAGCAAAGATGCAAGGTTTGTTCACTTAAAAAATGATTTTGTTTTATTCATTGTTATCATTCATGAATTACAGTTACAGTTTTTCGTGTGGTTAATGCATCAAATCAGTTCATATGGTTATGTTTAATTAGGCGAAGGACTATGATAAGATGACACTATAACTGTGGCATGAGTAAATGTTATTTAATAACATTATGATGTCATCATTCAAAAGTTGGCACAGAAGGCTGCCAAACTTGCATGTCCAATAGATAATCATCAAAGCATCTATATGATTGTTGAAATAAAACAGCTCTAGTAAAATGTATAGCTACCAAATGCCATTTTAAACCTTTTTAAAATGCTTGGTATTTTACAGTCAACAATTTCATCTCTAAAATATTTCATACAAGATTAAATTCAGGTAGATGACAGTTGGTATTTTTACAATTCCCAGCATTTGATATTTACTTTGAAATTTGTAAACAAGGAATCGATAGTAATGCGTGAATAATGATAATAATGATTATAAATAGCAAAAACGGCATGCCTAACTTATAGAAAATAATTCATATCAGTTCCTGCACTTACTGACATCATTTTTGTGCGTAAACAGTGTAGTGGATGAATCCTTTTGTGTTCTTTTATATGTTTTTTTTTTTATTTTGATGCACAATTTTGATTAAAACTTAGTTCTTCCAATTGTAAGAACAATGTGCAATTTTTTAGAAGATTCGGCCAAGTTTTGCTGGAACTTTATCATCAACACCAAAAAGTTTGAAATAAAAACGCACAAGATTTCATCCCTGGTCACCTTGTTCAATGGTTCCAAGATGGCAAATTCAGTGTCTACTACATATTTATTTTAAACCATATGTTTTTAACTCAATTTTTTTTTGTTTGTAAATGTAATTTTATGCTCTGCTTGGCTTATTTTCATTTATATGATGTAAGGAGATGTCCTTCTCTCACTTAAAAAATCAAAATTCTTCAGGAGAAAATAAACCTACTGTAGGATTTACTAGTTTCTTATTTTCTTCTATCAATTAGATTTGATCTTGATGTGATATGTGGCTGATTAGTAACTGACCTGCCCTGATAAAATCAACTAGGGTAGGATGGTCATTTAGTTGATCTTATTTGTTCAACTTATTATCCTCAATATTTATTTGATACGAGTATGGATGAAGTTTTGACAATAGTTGTATAGTGAAGAAAATCCTTAGCTACTCAAATGAAGAGACTACTTGTAATGCTATTGCCAACATGAACGATACTAGAACGTTGTGAGCCAGCCTTACTGTCAAATCCAGAGCTTTGCTTCCTTTCTGTGGTAGTTTATCGCACAGTAATCGGTTGAGCTGTAATTCTTTATAGCAATGTTATGTGACTAGGACAGCTAGAGGTCCTTCCAACATGGAGATACTTATGAAGAAACACACTTGTCTTTTGATATTTAGAAGCAAATGAGTAATTTTAGTGCAAATAAACAGTTTTCTATACAAGTGTGTCATGTGAATGTGCCACTTTTATGTGCAAAATACAGGGAACAAATAATCACATGTTCTAATTTGGCTGCAGGAATATCAAGATCGGGGCTTCCACCGCCTAATGTCGAGAGGTGGATTTTTCATTACAAATTTTCTTTTTTGTGATCCATTAATTGATGCAAGATAAACCCATTGTAATGCAAGTTTTTTACTTTTATTATCCCATTAGGTTTGTATTTGTGGTTCAGGGTTCTGTGACTCTCCTAACTACATTTAGTGGTAGCCACAATCTCATGGTACGAGTGTCTGGTTGGATTTTCATTAATTTAATGAAGAAAAGATGGTGCCTAGACAAGTAGAATTTGTAATTTGAGACACTTATTGTCTTTTAATTTCACTAAATGGACCTTTTAGCGTTCTTATGGTATACTGTTGCTTATATAGGTGGATTCATATGCTTATCTACCTCCAGATTTCGATCACTTTGTGGAGTGTGAGGCATCTGCTATGCTTGTTGTCTTTGAAAGAAGGTTTGTTTCGATCACTCTGTGGAATGTGAGACATCATACATTTTGTTAGTATTTTAGTGTAATTGGATTGACTAGTTGACCAATGCGATTGTACTTCTATCATAATGTTTGGATTTCAGGGGTAGCGCCCCCGGTAGCAGGGTCCGAGGGGGCAGCCCCTCGCGGGATCCGGGGCAGCGCCCCAGGCTGGGGTGAGCTACCAGGTTAGCTCAAGAATTTTTTATTTTTGAATAAAGTTCCCTTGTGAAAATTCATGAATTTTTGTGTTTGGACATTGTCGCACTTGTGACAAGAAACTCGCGCTCGTGATCGCATGATTTGAGAAACAGAAGGTTTTCGCATTATACGTCACGATCGAGACACTAGGAGTCGTGGTCGCGGCACGCTGGATCAGGACGAAAATAACTGCAAAAACGGTTATATTCGAGCGGTTATTTCAGTTCTCTATATAAAGAGAACTAGGCATTGGCATGTATACATATGTTTCTTCAGACAGATTTATATATCTGAAAATTTGTAATCCTGGTACACTATCTTCACAACAAGTTTTGTTCCAAGTTCTTGGTCATTTCTGATTTTATCCAATTGAATTATTTGGTAGTACCGCCAAATAAGTTTCATTCTGAAAGTGTTCGTCACGACTTCAGAATTATCCAGGCATTCAAGGATTCATTCTACCGAGTTCCCCTACAAATTTTATTTGATTTCTTATCTTTCTTTTGAAGTTGTGATGCTGAGATATTCTATAGGCTAAAATGACTGTTGCAGACTCTATTTCTAGTTTTCTCTTTCATCAGCTTTAATTACTATTTGCTCACTGAAGTTTAGCTGTATGTGATTGTTGTAACTGCATTGGGTGTTATTATCTCTCTTTCTTTTAGGTATGCTTCTCTTGATAATCGTATCACAGAACTTATCGTGGGTTCAACCAACAAACAACCACTTCTAGAGACTCCTGGAGAGGTATGTTATGCGTTATCGACTTTCCTCAGTTTTGAATACAAAGTGTTCACAGAGTAAGGCACGTGCATATTATTAGCTTTTTCTAGAAGCATTATGTTATTTCTTTGAATATACACAAATATTATGACATTGATCATTAGTGTCGAAGTATTAGTATGTTTTGAAAGAATAACATAATGCTGATATATTTAAAGAATGTACTTAAATACTAATCATTAGTGACTGATGTGCTACATGGTTCGCAGAATAGAATGAAATAGACGGAATAGACTAGGTTTTCATTGAGGAATTCTTAAAGAATACATATTTTATTTATTCCGTATGTGAGTGCTTTCTTGCTTTGCAAATTAGGCAACCAGATTACGCATCACTTGAATGCATCTTTTGCTGTTGACTGCCTTGATATGTGATGTACTGTCTACCGTTTTACTGGATTATTGCTGGACTGCTATTTAATAATTTCATTTCTCTTCATTTTGTACCAGGTTTTTGAACTCAGGAAGCTTCTTCCACAGTCATTGAATTACGACTTCAATATACATGTAAGCAATTTCCTAATTTATCTTTTTAGTATATAATTTAAGATTAAAGGTCAATAAGCTGTCTTTTTGAGTTAAGAAAATAGGATGTTAATGCAACAGAGTTGGAATTTTTGAACCATTTTTGTTATTATTCTGTTATGAGTATTGTTAATGTTATTATCCGAAGTATAGTGTTATACGGTCACTTAAGAATAAGTTATATGGTCGATTTCTAAATTTCATTTTAGTATTATTTATAGTGTGCTTAAATACTGTTGTATAGAATTATTTTGTGAGATTTCTTATCGTTATTCCATGGTCTGCAGATCATGGATTTTCAACCAGGTGAATTCCTCAATGTGAAGGTAAATTACAACACTTGCTTTCAAGATCTTTCTAATTACTCGTCTTTGTTTGTGGACCTAGTGAGTACCATAGGACCAATACTACATTTAGTAAGTTGATGCTTAGTGTTCTGTCGTAATATTTCAACAGGTTTATTATACCTTTTCGTCGTCCTGTTTCTTTGCTTGCAGGAAGTCCATTATAATCAACATGGTTTACTGCTATTAGAGGGACAAGGCATTTATCGTTTGGGCGATAGCTGGTAAGTGCTGAAGTTCCAACCTTGACGAATTATTTGTAATACCATCTGTGTCCTAAAGCTGCCATGTGAACCTTTTTACTGTTTCTTTAGTTATTTCACTGTCAAATTGTCAAAGGAGATAAAGTAGCTCAAAATCTGATTCTATCAGGACCACGCAGAAAAGTAGGCTGTGTATCTTAGGCACAAAAACCTGATTTAATTAATGATTTATACTCTGTAAGATGCACATATGGACTTCATTTAGGAATTAAATCAGCCAAAAAGGAATTGGACTTTTTCAATCTTATTACCAAATCATAGTGTCTGGTTGAGTTGATAGCAGTAATAGGGCTAGCTAGGTTTAAACAGCTATTTTTAAGTGGATGATACTTTTCTAAATTCTTCTTGAATATCTTTCGGCCAAACAATACTTTAGTTCATCACTTTATACCTGCTTTTGATTTAGTCTTATCAGCCATTTGCTACCACTTGCATAAAGGTTGTTCTTGTAGCATAATGAATATGGTTATTTTAATAGGTACCCTATCCAAGCTGGTGATGTTATTTGGATGGCCCCATTTGTGCCTCAATGGTAAGGACTTCTTAATTAAAAATCGGACCTTTTTTTCACCGATTTTCTGATGCAAATGCCGACTATGTGATAAATTCTACTCCTGTTTCAGGTATGCAGCACTCGGTAAAACCAAGACACGGTATTTGCTGTATAAAGATGTAAACAGGAATCAATTGCATTGACATGCTGCAAGGCGATCAGTGCTTTTTTCGACATGAACGATATTTTTAGTTTAGGTTGTTCAGGAGTTAACGATAAGTAATACTAATAACATTATGCAGCATGTCCTAATTCTTACAAGCTAAATTCCACGTGTGCATGATGGAGATAGTTGTGTTCATAGTGGTAGTGTCAAAACGGGTTATCATGTTGTATTGTTTACGATTTTATCGGAAGAAAGCACAAAAATGAAATGATGCTATGACCGAATGTATTGTTTATGATTTTATTGGAAGAAAGCACAAAAATGAAACGATGCTATGACCGAATGAGCCGTGTTAGAACTTCTATAATCCACTCAAACAAAATTTTGAAATGTCTGATGCACTATATAGAGCAAGTTTTTTTAATATTTCAAAGGGCTTTAGGTGAAATAAGAAATATGAGCCTTTATTTAAAATTGTTTATGTAAAATTGAAATATATTATAATAAATATCTAAAAGTTTTTTATTTTAAGATAATAATATGACTTCACATTGAATAAATTTAAAAAATAACTTAAAGGTTGTATGTATATATAATGGTCCAAGTTTTTTAAATTAATTTCAAATTTGTTAATATATCTATAAGATTATTATGCTTGTTAAATATATCTTAATTTCATCTTATTTTTAATTCTATTTGCACAATCGCCATGTTGTTTGTATTTTTGAGTTTTTCCTTATTTTTTATTTATCTCAACCCCGTTTATTTTTTCAACATGTGCTTTGGAGTTTTTTGTTTGTCTGATTTTTATCTTTGAAATGACATCCACTGTAACTTTTCGTTTTTTTTTATCCAATAGATTTCCTATAGATCATCTATAGATATCCAATAGATCACTGGAAATTTTCATTGTATCCATCGTTATGCTGTAACTTTATAAACTGTTTATAAACTGCTGCCATTGAGACCATTGCTAATATTTTATAGGTATAATTTAGAAGTCTTCTACCTTTTAAAATTGGACATTCATCTGTTATTTAATTTATTTCGATTCAATTGCGGAATTTGGGCAAATTGACTGTATAGATTTGAGTTACGAGTGGATTATCCTGAGTTGAAGGGATTATTTTGTTGAGGATTTTTTTGCAATTGATCTCTTGCTTTGTCTCTTTTTATTTGTTTGTTGTGTTTATGAGATCAATTTAGTTGTTTAACATGTATTTTTTCATCTATAAGACATCTTTTGGTCATCTATCGAAAATCTATTGGACATCCACTAGATTTCCATTAGAAAATGTAGTTTGAAGTTATATTTAGGTATATGCAAAAGTCTGTTTCAAAGTTATGATTTATTAAAATCTATCTAGTGTTTTAAATCCAAGATCTTATAGTTTTACTGATTTCTATTGAACTTCTATTGGATATCTATTGGATACCTGATAGTTAAAAAAAACTCAATAAAAGTATATCATTATGGATCTACTTTCGAAGATAAAAAAGAGACGAACAAAAAACTCTAAAGCGGCATGTCGAAAAAATGAACGGTTTATAATTATTTTGTAAGGATCGTATATTTAAAATTATTTTATTTTTTTTTATGTATTTGACCTAAATTATTTTATCTTTTTATTTATTTACGTAAAAGTCCCAAAAAAATTATAAAACAATGGGCTCTGTGGCTCATGGCTTAAGGTTGTCGCAGTGCCTATGCATAATTTGGCCCTAGCACAATATTTTATATTGTAATTTAGGGGTGATAAATTTGACCAAGGATCAATAGTGTTTCAGGTAAGGCCAGTAAAAATCGAATCGAATTAAATTGAATCGAATTAATCGAACATTAAATAAAGAATATATTGTTAACCGAATTAAATTAAATAAGAATTAAAATTGAATTAACCAAACCGAAATAAATTATTCGATTTGGTTAAAAATCGAACCAAACCAAAATTTTAAATTAATTAAGTAAAATTTAAATTCTAACACTTAAAATACAAAATGCACATCTAATATAACTATATTAAATGGCTTATTATAGACACATAAAGGAATAAGAGTGCATTTTGGAAAAGAGAAATAAGAGTGTGATGTTAAAATAATTAATATATAAGCATATTTTGAATTTTTATTATGTGTAATGTATATTTCAGTTCGGTTCGGTTATTTCAGTTTTTTCCACACAAAAACCGAACCGAACCGAATAACTAAAATATTCAACATTTTACAAACCGAACCAAACCGAATTTTTAAAATAATCAAACCAAATTACTATTTCAGTTTGGTTTGGTTCGATAATTCGATTATTAAACCATTTGCACACCCCTAGTTTCAGGCTATCTGGCTTCTTCATATTGTTCCTTACTTGGCAATACATTCAAAATTAAATTGAAAATGAAAGTAAAAAAGGGTAATAAAATCAGAAATTGAAAAAGGAAGAAAGGATTCTTTTACGGGCTTGTGTTGTGGTTCCTTAATGTGAGCAAACTTAATAGTAAGAGCGGGTAGCATATTGATATTATTCCCAAACTACATATACAAAGCAATAAATTATTTGAAAGAATTAATGCATACTTATTGTTTATTTATTTAACGTAATTCATTGGTGCAGAAGATTAACACGTTCCCATCTCCATTCCCTCTTAATTTGGATTCAATAAGTATTATTCTGGACCATAATCATATTTATATATGGAGGACAAGACACCTTAATCATGTTTATATAAGAATTTCATAATAATGTAGAATAATTATGATACCATTACATATAGTAAAAGCCATAAATAAATTATTAAGTGAAATCCAGAATTGGTGGTTGACTGGCCAATGAAAATAACGAGGATGAAGGTGAGGATGTAAAAATGCTCCTCTTGGGAAAGCACGCATATTAGAATTTTGGAATCACTTTTTTATTTGTTTATTTTGTTTTGAATAATAATGTTATTTTGGTCAAATTAGTAATAATAATTTAATTATAAGTATCTATGTTTAAACTTTGAAAGGCCAACGACCTTTGCACTTGCAGCCCAACAACATCATGGTAGTAGCGGCCACAAGGCTGGAGAAAGAATGATTTATACCTTGCCACGTGTCACCTAACAGACCCACCGGGGCTTAGAGTAACATCTCTATCGTTATATCATGTTTATTATTTCATGAACTAAAATAAAATAAAAATATGTAAAATACTTAAAAATAATTAAAAATATTTTATATTCTTTCGTTCATTTTTATTCTATCTCATGAAACCGTAGTTCTCCTGACCAACCTTTGGGATACGAAGAATAAGGATTTGAGCCCACCCGCAGCCACCCTTTTTTCCATTCTTCTGCTGATAGTGTTTATTTTTTGAATTATGAAGCCATTAATATGTCACACGCCTCCCAATTAAGTGAGATAATTCATTTTTAGTGTAACTATGTACTAATTATAGGAGGTAAGATAAAACTTATGCAAAAAACTGTAAGAAGTTGAATGATAAAAAATTAAATTTTTTTTGTAAAAGTACAATATTTCACGAACTCGTTCGTTATTGCAAATTCGTTAGATGGATGTGACAATATGTAATATTCAGAATTACTCTCAAAAATATTTTCAATAAATAATATATTGAATAATTTTTTACTTTTGGAGATGAAAAATAATAGTTGCTGATGAAATTTCATTTATAGCAACAAAATTCTGTTAATAAATATAATTTTTTGATAAAATATATTGAATAATTTTTTACTTTTGGAGATGAAAAATAATAGTTGCTGATGAAATTTCATTTATAGCAACAAAATTCTGTTAATAAATATAATTTTTTGATAAAATTTTTCTAATTCAAAGGACTTAAGAGACAATTCTGGCAATGTACATAGTTCAATTTTTTTTAGTGTCCGGCCTATCTAACTTATACTATATAAATTGGCGGTAAACTAAAACTTAACGAGTTTGTAATGCACATGCAAGATTTTATAAAAATATGTTTTATTATATTTACAAGTCGAAAGATGCAAACAGCTTTACATAATTCAGAAATTTAATGAACAGAATATCTGAATAAAAAGTTATAGACATCTTATATGCACAGTATAGAAAAACTAACTTATCCCAAAATTCAAATAAATAGGCGTATTCTGGATAATAATTTTTTATTATCTGCAAAATAAGTATATACCAAGTAATATATAATAGGAGACTTTGCAGCTGCCCCATGAATGAGGTGAAGAGGCATGTATGTCCTTTAAATTTATATTACTGTTTACATTTGAAAGGAATTGTGAATAATTATTTGCATTAGATACCTCTAAATGATGATCATAGACCTAAAGCCTTATTTACCGATCCAACTAAAGCATCCATTGATCACTAAGTAATTTATTCTGTGGATTCTATGATTTATATTATCCGAATTAAAGAATAATATTGGTCATCCTAAGTAAGTGTTTATTAATTATATTACAATCATCATCCACTAGTTTATTAGACAATTAAAATTAGGAGTTCATTTGATTGGTGGATTGATGCCGAAAGTATAGAATGATTATAGATATATATGTAGATGATGTTAAAGTAGTTTAGACCGATTGTGCTTTTCCACCCCTAACGTACTCTGTCTTATTTGATCTTTTTGCCTCACAAGATTTCAGATTGTCTGCTGTGTCTTTGGCTACCTTCAAATCTTCCAGTACTATATAATATAACAATAAATTATAGTCAATTGTATAATATTGATGGCATTTGTTGAGCACTTTACACTCGTGATCAAACATCTTTCTTCTCTTTTTTTTAATAAAGAGGAAAATAATCACAAAAATACAGGTTACTCTAGTTAATATAATTAAGAGAAATTGTTAAAATATATGGTTTAAGTTTCATATTTACTAAATTAATCTTTTATGTTTTCTTTGCATTCCATGATCAATTTTAAGTTTTCATTATTCTCAAATACATTTCATTACTGTTCACGCTACTATTTATTATTATTTTTTTATTTTTCATCTTATTTTGACAATGTCTTTCAAACCGTTCATTTTCTTGACACGTTGCTTGAGAGTTTTTTGTTCGTCTCATTTTTTATCTTCGAAACGTCATCCATTGTGTATTACTTTTTCGATTTTTTTTGGTTGTTCGATATCCGGTAAGTAACTGGCAAATATCTAGTAAGAATCGTATTTTCATATGTTTGAATTTCTATTTTTGATTCAACAGAATCTAATAAATATTTGGTAAGTATCTGGTAAGTAACTGGTAGGTAACTACTGGTAAGAATCGTATTTTTATATGTTTTTAATTAACAGAATCTGGTAGGTATCTGGTAAGTAACTGGTAAGAATCGTATTTTCATATGTTTTTAATTTAGTTTTTAATTCAACAGAATCTGGTAGGTATCTGGTAAGTAACTGGTAAGAATTGTATTTTCATATATTTTTAATTTATGTTTTTAATTCAACAGAATCTAGAAGGTATATGGTAAGCATCTGTTTTTAACTCAACAGTTGAAAAAAGTTTTTGAATGTACCTGGTAGGTATTTGGTAAATACCTGGTAAGTATCTGGTAAACACCAGATAACTACTAGTTTCTTACTAGGTAAATACCAGATAAATACTAAATAACTACCAGATAAATACCAGATAAATACCAATTTCCTACCAGGTAAATATCAAATAACTACCAGATAAAATGAAAACACAAAATCAAATACAAATCTGATAAAAACACTTCAATATCTTTAATTGTTATCATTCAAAACAGAAATTCAAAAGCTCTAATTAAACAAATAAGTTGGGAATCAAATCAAAACTTGATGAACGTGTAAGCAAAACTCATATCCAACAATCTCACCACCACTCAAGCAATTCATCAAACACCTTATGTGCAAACTCTTCATATCCAACAGAAATTCAAATCTGAAAATAAATAAGAGATAACCGAATCAAATAATAGATTTAACTTTTTTATCCAATAAATCTGAAAATAAAATAACTTGATCCAGATCACCGAATCAAATCAGATATTCAAAACGAAAATCAAATCAAATTCAAAAACAGAAGAAAACCTAATGAAACACCAAATTTTTTTTATTTTCAGAAATCTTACTTGTCTTTGTAAAAATCGGTTACTTGTCTTTGTAAAAATCGATTATGGAATAAATGAAGAGCGAAATCTAAAAGCGAAATCGATAGAACTCTGAAGAGCTAAAATCGCTTGAACTTGAAACGCTAATTTGAAGGTTTAAGAAGGTGGAAGGTACGGGAGGTGAAAGGTTTGCCTTCGAACGTATTTCTGGAAATTTTGAGACTTGTTTGGTCAGAGAAAGTTGTGAGTCAAATGTTGGGGTGAAAGAAAACTTTAATTTCAGTATATTTTTATAAAAAAACCTATAATTAATTAGCCAAAATGCAATACTAGCTCCTCCAAATTATCTTATTCCACTTATTGTCTATTGAATTTTGAATAGGTCCCCGTAACGCCCTCAATTTGGTAAAATGTGTTGGAGATGTGTGAGGAATCCTAAAAAAAATAAACGAGAGCAAATAGTGAAATATAAGTGGGCCTTAGCATAAGCCAATTGATTTTATATTAGATGGGTTCAACCTCATTGTATTGTCACTCATCCTATCAAATTCAACACTCTTAAGGCCGGCATATTATCTACATGGTATCAGAGCAGGATAACGTCTGATAGCCAAAAAGCTCCAAGGGTTCATAAAGTTCTGGTGGATCGAGTTCTGGGTTAAGAGAGAAGATTAGACTCATTGATGATCCTGGGCCTCGAAGAAATAGGTCGAAGAATGCTTGACAAGTGGCAACTAATACAAGTCTAATTAAACTTGAGGGAGAGTATTGGAGATGTGTGAAGAATCCTATATTGAAAATACACAAAAATGATGAGTGATATATAAGTGGTGTAGATTAGGCTTTAACACAAGTCAATTGGTTTGTTTTAGATGATCTAATTATATGCTCATTGAACCATCAAGTCCAACATTCTTGAGTCCAACAGATTCTCTATATGGTATAAGAACAAAAGAAAGCATAATAGCCGGATAGATCCTGAGTACATGAAGTCCCAGTGGAGTTTGCAATAGTGAGAAGACTAGACCCGTCACTAACCTTGAGCCTTAGAGGAGATAGGCCAAAGAATGTTTAACAAGTGACAATTGGTCTAGACTTAGTTGCACTTAAGAGGGAGTGTTTGAGATGTGTGAAGAAACCCACATCGAAAATAAACAAGAGTAAAGAATGGAATAAAAGTGGTGGTGTAGATTGAGCCTTAACACAAGTCAATTGATTTTTGTGTTAGATGAGTTCAACTTTACTTGTAGCTCACTTATCCTACCAAGCCCAACACTCTTGAGGTCCACATATATTTCTCTACAAAATACACTACTGTACTCTCTGAATGTCACATCTCAAGTTCTATTTGAAGAGAGAAGAATAATAAAAATAACATTTTCCACATATATTTCTCTACAAAATACACTACTGTACTCTCTGAATGTCACATCTCAAGTTCTATTTGAAGAGAGAAGAATAATAAAAATAACATTTTCAAAAGTCAAACCAAACAGAAGCTCACACGTGATACTAAAGAGGCAAACTTGTGTACTTTTTAAAGTTGAGAGAGCTTTATGAAAATCTTTGTAAAATTCAGATGTCAATAGGTGAAATGAAACAAGTTGAATGATTGATATATAATTCTTTACATGTGATTATGTTCATTATGATAATATATCATCTTAAATTTATGAACATAAATATCAGTATAACAAGAATAATGCAATTAATGGATTAAACCAAGGAAATATATATAAACCAGTATGTGTGGAGATTGAAAATAAAAGGAATCAAAAAAGGCTACACAAAATATAATTAGCCATACAAAACATATACTCATATTAAAATGATATAATTAATTTATTTTACCTGTAGTTTACTTGCAGGTTACTTATATATTATAAATGTTTACTTGCAGGTTACTTATATATTATAAATGTTATAACTATGCTACTTGTATTTTCCTCTAAAATTGATCACAGTTACAGAAGCTACAGGCAAATGTAATAACAAGTCAATTAATTTTATGTTATATAGACACAACTAAATATATATTTTGACTTATGTAATTAATTTTATCGATCTCAACCAACCGAAAGAAGTCTTTAATTTAAAGATTTCACATTGTGCCCGATCGATACAAACCAATCCATTTCATGTAAAATAATTTAATCGTCTATTACTTACTCCATTTATTCACGCCCAAATGATTTTTTTACACCGGAAATTCTTTTTTTTTTTATGGTGTGAAATGTTTAGCTTTCGCATACTCCACATTTTTCTTTACAAAATTGTCAATAATTAATTGCAGTATTGTGAACATTATGCTATTATATATTATTTTTTGTTTTGTTATTTAACGAATAAAATTCTTTGTTAGTTCATGGATCCACTTTATTAGGAGAGTACTATATGTACTTGCAACCAATTAATTGGGAGATTTGATAGGAATTAGAGTAAAAAAAAACTATAAACGTATTTATATATTTTTCTTGTACGTGTATTAACTATTAACTAATATGATGATGATGAATACGTCCCACTTCATTACAAAAGTTTCCATCATAAAAAAAATACTTTACAAATAGCACCAACGTTTCAGATTAATATGATGGATACTCAATACAAAAAATGTATAATTACTATAAATGATGACTTAATCATCTTCTTTATTTATTTACGAAAAAAAAATCTCCCTCCATCTATTTAAAATAGGTATTCTAGCCTAAAATTGAATTATTAAAATACTTGTTATTTACACCTTTTTAGGTAATTTTCTCATTATTCTTTTAACTATATTTTTAGTATTAATTGCATTTAAATTAAAAAATTAAGGTATTAATTTGAGATATAAGGATAAAGTAGTATTTTTTATCCTTAATAAATAAGTTTATTAATAAACGTGAAACTTGTAGGAAGATAAATAAAAAAAATATAAAAAAAGTAATATTTATGTTTTAAAAATCTAAAGTATGTCAAATCACTTAAATCAAAATCTCAACAAAGAACAATAATTTATATTTTTAATAAAATTTAGACATAAATGTTAGTAATTTCAAGTGGAAATAAATATATTGAAGACATTGGTTTATGGAAAAAACCAATTAAGTAAACACGTGCGCAAGAGTTTATGTCAAGCCCAATGTCTTTACTCTTAAGTATTTATTTTTAAAGATTTAAGGCCAATTATTTAACTCTAACGAAAGATGAACGGTAACTCATTAAACAATTATTTTTAGTTTTAGACTTCATTTGTTTGTAAAAAAAATTGTGTAGAAAAATATTTTTTGAATTTTTCACTTGTTTTATTTAAAAAATAAGTTAATGAAAAATATTTTATAAGTAATATAAAAATTTAATGTAAATAATGGAAAATGTTTTATCATCTAAAAGATGGAAAAATGTTTTTTCTTGATTGATCACATTCACTTTATCCATCGAGCCTCAACCATCAACATTATCATTTTTTCAGTCTCACCACTACAACTACCATCACCTCCTCCGCCACCACAACCACAACAACCACTGCCTCCACCTACCGCACCGCCATCTAATTAATCCCTCTTATTATTAATTAAGTGATCCAATTTTCTAAGCCTATTTTGATCGATTTGCGTCGTGGGGTTTTTTTGGTCTTGAAAACCCTAATTATGAATCCTAACAATCCGACTGAAGAGGTGAGACAGAGATATGCGGAACTTTAGATGGAGGAGGAAGAAGATATGGCAGCCACCGAAACTCTTATTCAACTTCCACGGCATGTGGTCGAGATGCCGGAATTCTTTTATGTGGGAGCGATATTCTCAAGCATGGATGAAGATGAGAAGGCTTTTCGCAGAACCCTATCGAAGGTGTGGCTAGCAAAAGAGGGAGTAAATATAAAAAAGGTAAGTCAATTAAATCGGTATTTGTTTAAATTCTTTCATATCAATGATTAATGATTATGAGCGCATATGGAAAGGTGGCCCATGGAATTTCAATAACAAATTGCTTGCTTTAGCACCAAGGAAACCGCATGAAGATCCTGAGAGCATTGTCATAGGCAGTGTACCTATTTGGGTTCGGGTTTTTGGAGTTCCCTTGGGATGTACATCGATTCAGGTATGTGAGGCAGTCAGTAATTTTATTGGTGAATTTATGGAAGCTGATGAGGATAATTTCAAAGTTTCAAAACCTTTGTACTTAAGGGTTAGGGCTTTGATTGATATTAATAAGCCGCTTAAGAGAAGAATGCGCTTACGTATTAATAATAGCTCTCAGTTGTGGTACAATTTCAATATGAAAGATTGCCGTCGATTTGCTTTATTTGTGGTAGTTTTCAACACACTAAGTCATATTGCCCATTACCCTATATGAATGAAGACGCCCCTAAGAGAATGTCTGATCATTCTATTCGTACAGCTACTCGTAAACACATGATAACTGAAGATAAAAAGTGGCTTCGTGATGAGAATGGGTGCATTCTAGTACCTACGGGTTCTATAGCTAGGCATGTTAGTGTGAAGGAGGTCGAATAAGGTGTGGAAGTAGAGGCTAGCTTGATCAGGTCTAACATGAGGGGCCAAGATAACTTGGTGCATATCCAAGCCATGAAGGGCAAAAGGAAACGTGTTGCTGAAGGAACATCTAAGATGATTATTGACGAGGAGAATGTTAATGACATAGCGAGCTCCGAAGGGCGAGCTTGCAATGCGCCATGAAAATCTTAAGTTGGAACTATCGGGGATTGGGCATGGATCCAACGGTTTAAGAACTCGAAGACCTTGTATCTTATTTTTTGCCCGACTTGGTGTTCTTGATGGAGGTGAAGGTGAATCGATATGTTGTTGAGGGGGCTCGTAGGAGGATTCATTTTGAGGGTTTATTTTATGTGACACATGTTAATAAATGGGGGAGGTTTACCACTTTTTTGGAAACAACAGGATATGGTGAGGTTACAAAAGTATGGAAGAAATTTTATTGATGTTGTGGTATAAGCAGAAGGGGACCCATGGAGATTGACAGGCTTCTATGGATGCCTGGAAAATAATAATCTGTGAAGAGAAGAGTCTTGGGGATCCTTACGGAGCTTGAGCAGAGTTTGTGATATGGCATGGTGTGTGATAGGTGACTTTAACGACATGTTAAGCCCATAAGAAAAAATAGGAGGAAGGCCAACACCAATCAACTGGATAAATGGCTTCCAAGAAGCGTTATCTTGTAGTGGTCTATTTGATATGGGTATGCCAAGATATCAGTTTACATGGGAAAGGTGTAGGGGGACTCCAAACTGGACCGTAGAAAGATTAGAAAGAGCTGATTCTAGTGTAGCATGGCTGGAGAGATTTACTGATGCATGGGTACAGGGTATTGCCATATCAGAATCGGACCACTCAGCTCTTCTCTTAAGCTATTTGGTTTTGACTATTACCTGACCACCACCTTTTTGCTTTGAGAATGGATGGGTTAATATTCCGGGGTGTCGAGAGTTGATTGAACAAGTATGGCATCTCGACTCACTATCCCTTGTAGAGAAATTAGATATTTGAGCTCAAAATCTTGAAGTGTGGGGAAGGTTACAACATGGACATTTTAAACAACTTAGAAGATGCCGTAGGGAATTAGCCGAGCTGAAATCTATAGATGGGTGGGACGAGGCAGATGAATTTGTTGCAAAGAAGGATGAACTCGGGAGGTTACTTAAACTGAAATCTGAATATTGGAAGCAAAGATCAAAAGTAATGTGGCTCGGTCATGGTGATCAAAATTCAAGTTACATATATAGGGTTGCATCAAATAGGTGTAGGAAGAAATGCTTTCAGCTTTTGCAAAGGCCGAATGGTGAATGAGTACAATGGGGGAATGGTTTGGAAGATTTTTAGAGATTTTACACTCAGCTTTTCACGTCCTCAACAGTGGATTTCACTGAAGTACTTGATCTTGTTACGCCAAAAATTACTCCTGATGTTCATCTTGATTTGCAGCGCCCTTTTACTACTGATGATGTAAAGCTTGCGGTTTTTAGATGTTTCCTGATAAGGCTCCTGGCCCTGATGGCTTTAACCTAGGTTTTTATCAGAAATTCTGGAGCATAGTTAGAGATGAGGTAACAGTGTTCTGTCTTGATTGTTTGCAGAATAATTATTTCCACCTGGTGTTAATGATACAAATAAAGTCTTGATCCCTAAAAAGAAAGTTCTTGTTTCAGTTTCTGACCTACACCCTATTTCTTTATGTAATGTTATGTTCACGATTATGTCAAAAATGTTAGCTAACAGAATTTAACCTGTTATGAATTCTATTATTTCAGAAGCCTAGAGTGCATTTATTCCTAGGAGAGGCATAACAAATAATATCTTGATATGTTTTGAATTAGGTCATTACATGAAAAGAAAAAGAGTAGGAAAGACAAGGATGGGTTCTTTAAAAATTGACATGTGTCAAAAGCTTATGATAGAGTTGAGTGGGGTTATATTCATGCTACGTTGCTTAAGCTCGGCTTCCCACTACACCTGACAAACCTAATTATGCATTCAGTTCCTTCGGTTTCTTATACTATAACGCACACGGATGGAAAATTTGAAAATTTTTCCTCAACGGGGTCTTTATTAAGGGGATGCTATCTCCCCGTATTTGTTTCTGGTTTGTACTGAGGGCCTGACTTTGCTTATGCAAAGCTGAATTGCCTGTAGGGCTCTCTTTGGTTATAAGATTACCCCATCGGCTCCGATTACCTCACATCTTTATTTTGCGGATGATAGCCTTTTTTTTCTTTAATGCTAATATTAATGAGGTCAGAACTCAAAAGCTATCTTGCATGTATATGAAAGGGCGTCAGGACAACAAATAAGTTTTGCAAAGTCTTCTGTGGTCTTTAGTCCTAATGTAGTTGTGACAGTCAAACAGGATTTTGTTCAATGTCTGGGTGATGGAAGTGGACAATCACGATATCTATCTTGGCCTAACTTCTATAATTGGTCAATCAAAGAAACATATATTCGATTATATAGTAGGAAAGGCACAGAAAAAGGTACAAGGTTGGAATACGAAGCATTTATCACATAACGGAAAGGAAATTATGATGAAGTCAGTTGCTCAAGCTCTTCCTACATATGCTATGCAGGTATTCTTACTTCCATCTCATACTATTGCGTCTTTGGAATTTTTTTTTCTAATTTCTAGTGGGATACCACGATACATTGGATGAGATGGGAAAGACTATGTTAGCCTAAGGAGAAAGGTGGCCTTAACTTCCGAAGCCTGCAAGAATTTAATATTGCACTTCTTGCTAACAAGCTTGGAGGTTTATTTTGGAGCCTGATGCGTTGGTGAGCCAGGTTTCCAAACATTGCTACTATCCACGGTGTTCTTTTTTTGAGGCTTCCATTTTGCCTAATGCGAGCTATATATGGCGTGGTTTGTGTAGTGCACAAAAAATCCTCGAGCTCGGTACAACATGGAGAGTAGGCGACAGGCTGAATCTGAGAATTTGGACTAGTAAATGGCTACCATCACCACAATAACCAGTAGTACAGTCTCCGCCATTCCCGGGTTACAAGGACTTGTTGGTCAATTTGTTAGTAGGTGAGGATGGTCGAATCTGGAATGAGGAGCTAATTCAAATGATGTTTGCTGACATTGAGCAACAGCTAATCTGCTGCATTCAGCTACCGTGGAATGCATAGCTAGACTTGCTATATTGGATATTTGAACAAAGCGAAAATTTTTCAGTTAAATCATGTTATTATGCCATTTTACAGCAAACATGCCTTTTATCCTTATCGACAAACTATGTGGCATCGACATGGGGCAATATTTGGGATCTTAATGTGCCTCCTTGGGTTAAAAGCTTTTTGTGGAAGTTGGCTACAAACTCTCTATCAACCCTTTGTTGATTACGTCAAAGACGAGTTGATGTTGATAGTTTGTGTTCGATTTGCGGAGACGGTAATGAAGATGCTTTTCATGCTTTGTTGGGTTGTGCGTTTGTTTACCCAATTCGGAATGAGCTTTTAGGGGAGGGATGACTGATGAACTTGACAAATCTGAATGATTGGTGGGGATGGATGCAAGCTAAGCCGACGGATCTAGTAGAAAAGGGGTCATGTATTATGTGAGCGATTTGGGCGAGAAGAAATAATTTTGTGTCGCAAGAAAAATTTAGAAGCTCAAATCAAGTCTTCCGTCATGGAGTGGGCTTTCTTTCGGAGTGGAAATCGGTAAATCCAGGGTTGGCAGCAACAACTAGTGCTCGACCTATTGAGAGGTGGAAGAGACCTGAAGCAAATTGGGTGAATGCAATATAGATGCAAGTTGTTTCAATCAAGGGTATAGTTTGGGACATGGGTGTGTTGTAAGAAAATCTCATGGGACCGTGCTTGCTGCTCGCTCGGTCTTAATGCAAGGAGGTGGTGATGCTTTTACAGTCGAAGCTATGAGTTGTAGGGAGGCTTTCAGTTAGCTCAAAGATAATAACTATGACAACATCATTATGGAGTCGGATGTAATCAATCCGCTTTAAATAATTACACATGCTTTTCTTCGCCTATGAGCTTTATTTTCAATAACTGTTTGGAACTTATTAGACATTTTAGCCATTTTCATTTAGTTTAGTCATGTCGTTCTATGAATCAAGCTGCACATCTGCTTGCTAGAGCAGCTGATTATTTAACTAGTAGGAGGACTTGGCTTAATTTTTCTCCACCTTTAATTAGAGCTGTAATCAATTCTAATTATTAAAAAAAAAACCCATCTAATTAAGAGAGATAAATACGAACTATGAATATAAAATCACACAACACCACCGGCGTTTTTTCATTTTTATATTGGTTTTCCACATTTTGTATCTATCTCTTTAAGCTTGTATGGGAACTTACCTTCAGAATTATATACTACGTATATAAAAAACGAACCGCCCTTAAATTTTGGCTTTTTCCAAAATTGGAAAGTCAGTGGACATTAGTGAAGTTTAATAATTAATCTAATGTAATGCTATAAATTTCCTTCTATATTATGCAAACACGAGTGTCATGCCAAGGGTGTCGACCTGCTGGAAACCATAATAAGTTCTTTAGATAAAATCAACCATAAAAAATAAAATAAAATAAAATGAAAGTGTAGCAAGTAATTACGATTGGAGACATTTTTCTTGAGTTTTTTTATATAAATTACCCGGGCGAAAAAGGTAGGTACGAAAGATTTCCACCACCGTTAAAAATCTTCTTCAAGGATTTTTATTAATAAAATGAAAATAAGAGTTACATAAGAAGTTCGTAAAAAGTTAAAAGGAATGACAAAAACACGGCCATAAGTAAACAAGCCTAACATGTGGCCTATAAAGAAACTAAAAACATAAAAATTATTGTAGTCTTCCATCCTATTAAGAGACAAATTAGTGTTAGGGACGGAGGTCATAATCTTCCTTAATAAATTTAGCATCAAAAGCTGGGTTAGAGCACCACTATTCATCACCATTATTGACACCATATCGGGCCAAAGCATCTGCAACTCGATTACCCTCACGGTAGATATGCAAAACAATCACCTGCATTTGATCTTGAAGGATAACCGACGCCTCCCGTCTAAGCCGTAAGCACCAAGGAATTCTTCTCGGTCTATTTTTTAAAATGTAAACCACATAACACGAGTCAGTCTCAATCCACAAGTTCCTCCACCCATCTCAAAAGCCCTCTCAATCACAACAATGATAGCCAATAATTCTACCTCAAAAGCAAATGCTAAATCTAATCTCCCCGATAACGCACCATGGGAAAATCCACTTGCATTACGTAAAATGCCACCGTATCCTGCAATTCCCGGACACCCAAGAGCCGAACCGTCAACATTTACTTTCATGAAAGTCCCATTCGGTGGCTGCCACAAAATTTGTGTAATCCTCTCTGTCTTATTTGGGTGAATATTAAAACCCAATTGCTTTAAGGCCCTAAAGTCGTTGACACTTTTAGTGCACCCTACACGAAAGAACTCGACTTCTTTCATGGCTTTCCATAACAACCGAAGGCAATCTGATATAACTGGCACCCTATTCTCTAATCGGGCCAAATTCCTAGTACGCCAAATTACCCAAAAACAGGAAAGAACCGTAACATTCCAAACCGTAAAAAGTTGAGTGCCACACCAACAAACCCTAGCACGGTCAATGAGGTGAGAGATGTCATTTTCCTGGTCAATTTTGTATTCGAAAAAAATTCCCAAGCGAAGGCATAAAGCCCTTGAGAAAGGGACAGTTGGGAAGATGTGATCCAACATTTCGCAATCCTGACCACAAAGAGAACATCTAGAGGCAGTGAAAATTCCCCGAACCTGTAGTAAATCGTCAGTAGGTATCCTACCATACAAAATGCGCCAACAAAGAGTAGAGCGTGATGGTGGCAAAAAAGCTTTCCAAATAAAAGTATACCATTGCAAAAGCCGAGTAGAGTTGTGAATAAAAGCATATGCACCTTTAACGGAATGAATCCCATCCACCGGCGGCTTCCAAACACATGAATCAGAGGTGCCTAGTAATCTTCTCAAATTGTGAATCTCCTGCCGAATCTCCAAAGGTATATTATTCGGTAAATTTCATTTCTCGCCTTGAAGAAAATCAGACGCATTACTAGATAAACTATGCCTTTCATTCTCCGAAAATAACAAGCCTAAAGACCAAATTTTGACAATTCCAATTATCAAACTAAAAAGACATATGAACACCATTAGCAATCAACCAGCAGCAATACTCCTTACAAAAGGAAAAAAATGTTTGATACTCTTGAGTTATTATGAAAATGATCTGTCATTAATGCATGAACTTTTTAGTCATGTTTTCTTTTGGTTAGATTTATCCATCTATAAAGTAAATTTAAATAATGGTTTCTATAAATAAATTAAACGAGCAACACTCATTTTTTTTTATTATTTACTAATATTTTTATTAAAATAATTTTATTTGGTGCTTTGTCAAAGTTAAGACTTCTCACCCATTTCAATAAATTTATTTAGTGGAATTAAAATCTTATTCTCCTTCAACTTGCTTAGTCTGCGTTTAATTTTGTTATTATAATATCATTCATCTTATTCAATTGTTTAAAAATGGATACATATATATTAATAATTTTTCTCAATTTTTCTCAAAAGAAAAGCCACATCAAAGAAGTAACAGAAAGAAGAAAAAGAAAGAGAGTGCAAAAGATTAATTAGAGAACAAGAAAAGACGAATGGATATAGCTGAACTAGTACTTATTCTTATTAATGTCCAATATGCGTTTTAACTGACTTATAACCTATAAGTATTAAGGATGCATCAAATACAATGAATTGCTCTTCTACTTTGTTTATAAAATTATTATGATTATGTATACTTGAAAAGCAAATAGAATAACACAAACCTAACCCTTGAATCCTATCAAGATGTAGATATATAAATATACTAACAAAAGAGGTCTGAAAGGCACTTAGCAAAATGATATTATAGTTAAGAATCGTGCACATATATCTAAGGTGGTTCCACCCAATTATTTTATCAATAAAAGGCCAATATTTCATCCCACTATATATATTGAGGTGTTTCTCCAATCTTATAAATAGATTATAAGTTACTTTTAATTTTTAAGTTCTTAATTTAAGTATTTTTCAAAGCTTAACTTTTAACTTTTAAGTACTTTTTAAGCTAAAATAAAAAAGTTTTAAATTAGAACTTTTTAAAAAGTCAGCTTATAAGCTAAAAAAGCCAAAAATCTAAAAAGCCAAAAATGTGAGAAACACCCCGATTGTTTTACTTTGTCTGGTTGTAAGTTCTCTTCTGTTGCAATGAATGAAACACTCTACACTAAATTGAGTTCAACTTATTTGAATCAAATTGAACTAAATTGAATCAAACTAAACTAATCTGAATTGAACTGAAGTAAATCAAATTAAATTAAACTGAATACAAATAGTAAGAATACTTATTATTAATCGATAACAATATAATACAAAATTTGTAATGCTAATAATGGATATAGTAATAAGAATAAGTGACAAAGGTTTAGCCTAGTGGTTGAACTTAAAACTGTGATCCTCACTACAAGAAATCACACTATATATGACAAATATTTAACTGTCATAAAAATTGTTGCAACAAAAAGTCTGTTATTTGTTCAATAAATTTTTTCATGTCACAAAAATTAGTATTGTGAAATTTTTTGACAATATTATCATAAATAATATATTTTTTTTTGACAATTTTTGCATACTCGTAACGTATTTTTTTCGTTACAACTTAAGTTGTAACCTAAGATTTAGAATATATGACAAGTAATTTTTTTGGTCACAAAACATTGTGACAACGTAAAAATCCTATTACAAATAATTTATTTGTAAAATTTAGCTTTAAAAAATTTCTTTGTGATAATCTTATTACTTGTAACTTATAGTAACCTAAAATTTAGAATATGTTATAATAAAATTTAATGGTCACAAAAAACTTGGTGACACAATTTAAAAATCTTATTGCAAATGATTTGTTAGTTTTGTGCCAATAACTTTATCTTAAAACAATAATTTTGTGACAATATTTATACCTGTAACTAATTTTTGTTATTACAACTTAAATTGTAACATAAAATTTAGAACATGTTACTATAAACCTTTGATAGTTAAAAAATTATTTATGTGACAACATAAAATATTTTTTGCAAGCAATTTTTTTTGTTGTAGCAAATCTAACTTGAAAGAAAAGTTTTTGTTACAAGTAAAACCCATTAAATGAAATTTAATTATATTATATTATATTTTTTTTCCAAACTCCTTTTATTTGCATTTTTTTCTAATTTCCTAGTTAGTGTTGTCATTCTTTTTCCTACGTAATATTTTTTACCAACTTTCAAATTTTCTCCTTTTATTTTTCCACTTTATTTTCCCTCCTTTTCACACATGTTCCCCGCCCTTTAATTTCCCTATATATGTAGCTTCATATTTTCCCTTTTTCTTTAAATTGTTTACTTTTTACCAACTTCCGATTTAATTTTCTGTCTTCTCATTTTCTTTCTTTTAAATGCATTTGATTAGATTTAGTAAAAGGATTGCTAGAAATCCTCTTTCCTTTTTTTTTATTTTTTTTTACTTTGAAGGACATTTAAGGTTATATAACAATGATATGCCTTTATAGCATCAATAACCCACGACCTAATTTATTCCCTCATCCGCTATATTGATTTGAAAACCTAGTGGAGCTGCAGATCTAGTAAGAGTGGCAAGAACGACATTTTCAATGGCGACAATGATTTTTCTTACAGGTTCGACTTTCATATATTAGCTTAGATTGAATTGATTTTTTTTGCGATTTCTTAATTTGGGTTTGGGTTTATTTCAAATCTTGGGAAATCTCTGGTTCTTTGGTGTTTATTGCATTAATTTGTTTTGGCTTGCAATTTATATGATTTGTTTGTATTTTGATGCATTTTTCACTCAAAAGTTTTATAAACTAATTAGCGCTTTGCATAAACATCAAGTAGAATTAGATTCTTTGATTGAAAAAATTCAGTAATAGTATCCATTTGTTCCAACAAAATAGTATTGTGTGGATTTTATAATAATAATATTAATACAGAAAGAATGGTTCTTGTAAGCATCAAGGCTTGCTAATGATGAAATGTGCAGTTGCGGAACACAAATATGTAGAATTTGTTATTATCGTAGATACCTTTACATGGTTCTTGATCTAGATCATACACTTTCAATTTTACAATGGAGGATGGAAGCTGAAGGCTTTATAAAAGTTCTAATGAATTTTTGTATTGAATTTTTTTATTCACATTTAATGTATTTTATCTTTACAAAAAGAATATAAAATCTAATTTTACTGTAAATGTAATCGGTAATGACAGCTAAAAGTTTGCCTCTTACCTTTTCGATCTAATTAGTTAAGTAAAGAGTATATTGTCAATTTTTTGTATTTGTTATAGTAATTTTTTTTTGTTATAGTTTACATGTGTGACAATATAAAAGTGAAAATAGTAATGTAGATAATTACAATACTTGTTGTATTTATTACAATAGACAATTGTTACTAATTATATATTATTTGACAAAAATCACTGTTACATGTAGATCTTTTTAAAAAAACGACAATTGTTGCAATATTTCAGTATAATAACTTAAAATTGTAACAATAGATAATTGGTGACATGAAAAGCGTTGTAATTGATATGCATATGTAACATTACAAGTATTGTCACCAAACTATATTAAGGTGACAATAAAAATAGTCACAAATACTCATTTTTTGTGACGACTTAATGAAGTTGTCATGTGAATTTACTTTGAATTGACACGTATTACGTGACAACTTTCTCAATTTGTGACAAGTAGTTTTTCTTTCCATTACAACAAAAGTTGTAACAAATGAATATAGTGTGATGACAATCTATCGTCACAAAAAATACAACTTCTGTGACAACTATTTATTGTTACAGTTGTGAAAAACTTTCGGTGACGGAGTTTTATATGACAACCCCATGACAACTGTTTATTATCACATATTGATTTATGTGACAACTTTTTCCTCTTTTGTGACAACTTTTACTGTCACAAATTGCTTGATTTCTTGTAGTGCCTAGAGGCCACAAATTCAATTCCCCATTCGGATGGAGTGGGGTGGGATTTTTTTTATTATTATTAAATATATGTGTGTGTGGTAAAGACTATGGTGACTTTGTTTTTTTACAAAGTAAAAGTTACTTTGGACTTCATCACCATTAAATTAGTGAGATGAAGTTCAATTCAATGATAATAATGGCAAGTAAGGAAAAAATACCATAGAATGACATATATATATATATATATATATATATATATATATATATATATATATATATATTAAGAACTATTATAATGATCCAACTTATTAATGACATTATTTATAATATTCAATTCGACTAAACTTTAAACAATGACATGTGATTTTACTTATTTTTAACGTGAATATTGTGAACTTTTTCAAACCAAGTATGTGATCAAAAAAATTAGCAAAATATTGGACACCCATACAAGACAAAAGAATAGTTTGTTCATTTTAAACTAATAATTCTTTAAGTTTCTCAATAAAATTTCAATACATTTTAGTCATAAATTTTAATAATATGTTGACAAATACACATATATTTATAATTAAAGATGATGAAATTTTTTGAAAAATCACATAAAATTAACAACATACAAAAGTTATTTATTGAAATGTTAAATCAATTTAAATACCATCGCAGCATCGTTATTTCTAAAAAATATTTTTTTATTTTTTGTAAACTCCTAAAACCCTATGCCCATTTTGAAAAGAATACTTTTCAATATTTGTTATGAAAATGTGTGACACCATATGTTTTGTTTTTGAAATCCACCCTTATTATTATTTTCTAAATTATAATCATTATCATTGCATATAAAAATAGAATCTGTCTTTATAATTGAAATTACATTATGCACAGGGAAAAAATATAAAAACTTCTAATTTTTATGAAATTCGAGCATCAAATCAGCTAGTACTATTGAATTCAATAATATTTATTCCTTTTGATTATTGATTTTATTCTTGATTATTCATAATTATTGTTAAAACTAGTAATTGTTATTAAAACTTAATTTTATTTTTATTTGTAAGTATTTATCTTAATTAAGTAATTATAATGCGTGAAATTCAAAAAAAAAAAACATAGCCCTAAATGGCCTTATAAAAATATAAAGTAAACCACATTTTGTTTAAGTAGGACATCAATTTTTGAAAATAAAAGTTCAGTTGTATACATGATATTTGCTCTTTTCAAGGCCGAGTATGTCCGCACAATAATGGAGCTGTCAGAGTTCGAACCCTTGAGCTTTAGGTCTAATTTGCTATAATAACATGTCATGGAACTAGGGATGGGCATGAGCCAGATCTGGACTAAATCCATATAAATCCAGATCCATGTGATTTTTCATATATAAGATCCATGTGCGATTCAGATTCATTGGATATATAAAATTAAACTTTGTATTCAGATCTAATGAATCTCACGGATTTGGGTTCAAAACGGTTCTAAAATAGATATGTAAAAAATAAAATTTAAGAAATGCAACATAAAAATATCAACAAGCAACCGAAGATTTATTCTAAAAATCACTATCTTAGTTTGTAATAAAAAAAATGAGTTCAACATATAATTTCAAGGTTCAAAACTTCAAATAAATATAATGCAAATTAACGTTTGTCCAAGTTCAAATATAGAGGCAGTGGTAATCGGTAGAAAGTTGAGTAGGAGTGAATATATATATATATATATATATATATATATATATATATATATATATATATATATATATATATACACACACACGGATCTGGATCCGGGTCTTTGGACAAACCCGATACGGGATCCACTTTTTTTGTTAGATCCAGATCTGGCCCAATTCCGATGAGTTTGAAATAATGGATCCACAGATTTGAGCCGGGTCCAAGATCCAGTCCCATCCCTACATGGAACCGTTTGACCCAAAAATTTAAGTTGATAGGTAAGATCCAATCGTAGCATTAATATTATTTCTGACACCATAGGCTTTGGCCTGAAGATGCACAAAATAAAATTTTTAGTAAACATTAATTATTTCCTCAATTCATAGCTTTTCAAAATGTTAGTACAATTCATTTTATGTAACTTTTAAGCAGAAAGCTCGTTTCTGGTTCTGCCAAAGAGGATTCAACATATCTATGCTTGGCTGTGTTTTCATTTCCTAATTTATCTCATTCACTGCTATATGATGATGACATCAAAAGCGGATCTTAATGTTATTAATAAATTAAGTGTAAAAATGTCACTAGAAGAAGGAAAGGTGAGGAATGAGGTCAATGGACAAATTGATTAACTAAATGACCCATTTCCATAACATCCAAAACCAAAGTGCTAAAATTGCTCATGATTGTTTTTAAATTTATAATTAACCACAAAGAAAAATGACACTATTTATTAAATCTTTTTAGTTGTCCTAATTCACTCTGAAAAGACACTACCAAACGAATTACCTTAAATTTATGTGAATTGTCTGCCATGTTTTTTTGGGTACACTAACTTTTGACCTTATGTTGGCGTTAATTGAGAGAAAAAAGGATAAACGAAATAGGAAAAATGGTATTCCATTATAAAGATGAATGGAAGGGGCGTTGTAGACAACAATATTGTCTATATTAATTAACTCATCAGATGAGCACATTTATAGTGATTAAAAATAAACAAAATAGCTATAAAATAGGAAATAGAAATCTGATTTAAAGAGACTAAATTGATAATAATCAACTAACTAAGCATATCCAAAAAATAGGAAGTATTCAAAAATTAAATCAAAAGAAAATTTAATCAATTGACTTGATCAAAACTTTAACACTCCTTTGATCAAGAACAGCTGATTTTTAATTTATGGTTATGGTCATTGGTCATGATTATGATCATGGTCATGTGGAGTTAAAACTCCTCCTCCTCATTATCATGTTAATTGTTCATGGCAGCATTGACTTTAATATGTTTTTTTTGCAAACTTTCTTCCCCTGACCGGCTTCTTATATGGTGGGTTATTTTTCTTCTTGCAATGTGGACAAGCTTTCTTATTTTCATCAATGAACTTTGCTCGAGGCCTTCCACTCTGCCTTCTTCTCTCACAAGTCTTCTTTGTTCTTGACCCCGTAGGGAATGCACTAGTTCCGACAAATTGATTATTGATAGATCATTTGAACTCTTCAGGGCTGTGAGATATGCTTCAAACCTTTTAGGAATTGTGACTAGTATCTTTTCTACTAGTCGAGTATCAAAAAAATCAGTGCCGAGTAATATGATTTTGTTTGCTATTTTGAGCAATTTATCATAGTACTCTTTGATGGTTTCAGATTCCTTCATTTTCTACTATCCGAATTCTTTAATTAGATTGAGCACTTGCATTTTCTTGGTCATTTTGTTTCATGAGTATTCCTTCTTTAAATATTCTAAGCAACATTTGTTGATTTGAGACTCATTATTCGGGTGAAAATTGAAGCGAAAATTGTTGCATATATGGATGCCTTTCCCTTGGATTTCCTAGTCTGTTTCTCCTTGTAGGATTTCATCTGTGCTACAGTAGGATTGTTGGGCAAATCAACCAACTCGTAGTCATCTTCTACGGCTTCCCAGAGATCTAGAGCATCAAAGTAAGCCTCCATCTTTGCAACCTATATTTGATAATTATCACCATTAAAAATTGGTGGTACAGGATGTGGAGTGCTTGATTCTCCTTCCATTAGGTCCCATAAGAACAATTACGGCTTTCGATACCAATTGTCGGCATTAATTAAGAAAAAGAGGACAAACATAATAAGGAAAATGGTATTGCATTATGAAGATGAATGAAAGAGGCATTGCAAAGAACATTGTTGTCTATTTTAATTAACTCATCTAATAAGCACATTTATAGTGATTAAGGATAAATAAAATAGCTATAAAATAGGAATAGAAATCTGGTTTAAAGAGACTAAAAAGATAACTATTAATTAACTAAGCATATCAAAAAAATATGAATTATTCAAAAAATTAAATCAAAAGGAAATTTAATCAGTTTAACTTGATCAAAACTTCAACACCTTATAAAAGTAATTTGAACATGGTCTCATTACACGCCTCTAACACTTTATACTCAAATTTGTTAAGATGCTAATAAATGTCACATCAGTTACAAGGAAAGAAATTCAAGAGTATATAATTGTGTGCAATATCTCTGTTGGTATAAGGTTTTTTAGGGTATAATTTAAAAGCAAATCTATGAGGGCATAGGTCGAAGCGGATAATAGCATACTGTTGTGGGGATATGTGATGTCCTTGAACTTTCGCAAGCAGCACTAAAAGGTATCAGATCATGCTTTAAAGTTAGTCATGATCTGGATGAATCCTCGAAATATTGAACAAAGGTGATACGCCTGATTGATCATGTTGGATTTATTTTTTAATAAATCATAAATTGTGGGTTAAATATGTAAATAATTAAATGTGTATGGTAGCCATAATAAATAGGGTAAACTTAAAAAAAGTACCATGTGGTTTCACTCATTTGCAAAATGAGGTCTGAGGAATTTTCTTTTGCAAAACCAGGTCTGTAGTTTCAAAAAAATTGTAAATAAAGGATTCTCAATCTTAAATTATGTCACAAAAATAGGTAATCTTTTTCTTTTTTATCTGCATTTTTGTAGGATGGTTATTAAAAATACAATACACATCGGTAAATTTTTTTAAATAGTGTAAATATTTTTTTAGTAAATTATGATAACAAACTTTAAAAAATCATAAAAAATAAAAAATAAAACTCCAAAAATTACTCAAATATGACGTGTAATTTTTAAATACTCCCTCCATCTATAAAATATTGTCCATTTAACCGAATCATCAAAACCAATAAAAAAATTTATTACACAACCAAAATGACTAATTTATCCTTTACTAAATTCTCTTTCTTCTTAATTACTCATTATAATTTTAACAATATATAATTTCTCTCATAGTTAATACAATGGCAAATTAGATAAAAAAAATTGTATAAAATTCATTGATAATCTAAATTGACAACCAAAAAGAGAATTGATTAAATGGTTAAAGAGAAAATAATTTCTAGATGGAGGGAGTAATAAGGTTAAATTATTAGAATGTTGAATTGTTAAAAATATTCGATGTAATGTCACTATTTTGAATCCATAGGCCCCATTTTTGCAATTATTTTAAACCATAGAGCCTGTTTCGCAAAAAAAATTCCTCAGATCCCATTCTGGAAATGAGTAAAACCACAAAGTATTTTTTTGAAGTTTACCCTAATAAATAATCAAAATCAGTTTGTGGTCAAATTCAGAAACATTGACTATTAAAGTGTCAATTCGGTCGTAGGAAGAAATTGTAGGGTCGTTGAGTAAATTTTGTTGTGTTGGAGGGGCAAAATGGAAATTTGCTAATTCAGTTTTCTATAAATAGGTGGTTGGTCCCTAAAAGAATGATCGTTACTTTTCATACAATGCTTCCCTTCCGTTCTTCGATCAGATCTTCTGAAAGACCATTCGATCCTAAGTTAATCGATAATCTATTCAAATCAGATTATATGATTGAGGTACGCTTCCGTTTATGTTTGTATCTTGATGAATCAATATGAATCGATTCTGGCTTAATTCAGTTTTGGAAGTTTTTTTCTATCAATTGATATCAAAGCAAGTCATGTTTGATTCATCGAGAATATGTTTGAATTGAATTGTTTTTTAATGGATATTAATGCCGATAGTTCTTCTGACATATTTCTATTCAATCGGAAATCAATTTATGGGTTAATATTGGATTAATTGTTTGTTCAACGATTAATGAAATTTTTCTATAGATTTTCGAGTCGGTAATGGGAAATCAATTTTGATTGCATATATTGAGATTTTATTTTGCAATGGCAAAATTTTGATTCATGATTATTGATAAATTGTTCTAGTTTACCAATTATTGTTTTATTGTTAGTGAAATTTACTGTTTTGCGAGATAAAAAAAATCATGAGTGGTATTGATTTCATGATTTCTTTCAAAATTGCATATTGTTTTTTTGGGCAAACTGGTCGGTTCATATTTTTGTGCCCAAACCTTTTTTTTCTTTTTGGGATTCAATTCAATTTGGGATTTTCATTTTGTTTGATGGCCATTGATTTGTTTTTTTGGTATGGCCCTCAACAAGAAAATGTTATAATCTGATATGAAATTTGGGTGTTAGTTAATAATTGAATCCATTATTGAATTGGATTCGATATATTTGATATGTGGATATTTGATATGTCGGTATATTAGTCACATACATAATTGCATTGATAATTATTAGAAAATTTTGTGTACGAATTCAGTGCCTTTAGTTAAATTCATCCCTTAGTTAACGTTTGTTCATGTTCGAATCTTGTTGTTTCATATGTGGTGATTAATGTTATGGATCAATTTTCTAGTACTTTATTTTTGGGCCATGAATTAATCATCATTTTTTTTTTGAATTTTTTGTTATTAACGTTGTCAATTGCAAATCAAGTTCAGATACGTTGTTCCCTTACATAATGCCGAATTCATGAATTTTTCCGGCAGAATCTGTTCTTCATGTTGAATCACTAGAAATCTCAAATTCTATTGATCATGTTCATAAATATTTTAAAGTTTTATGATTAAATCTATGAATTTATGAAGAAATTCAGTGTTGATAACAAAATATTTCGTGAATTGTTGAATTCTAGCTAACATTTGGATAGAATTTGTTAAGGATCCATGAATATTTAGTTATTAATTTTTGTTATCATTTTTTTTTGTCTAATTCTAAACTTGAAAGAACAAAAACAAAATCACAAAACATATATTTAATGTTTATTTGATGGATAAAATGTATTTTGTTTTGATTCATGTGTTTGGGGTCTGAAAATTTGATGAAAGTCGAATGAAAATTCTTTAAATTTTCATTTTATATTGTTATTGTCGGAATCACTGTCAGAAGGTTAATCCGTCGGTAACCTCATCAGTAGTATGGTACTCGTTTGCTTCTGTCAGTCGCAACGCTTTAATCATGGGAAATCGTTGCTTTTGGATCATGCAGTGTTGTAGTGACACTTTGAGAAACGTCGCAATAGCCAGTAGGTCATCCTTTCGAAATTTCTGGCGACACTTTATACTGTCGCCAGGTAAGGGGACACACTCCTTTGAATTTCTAGCAACGCTTTACTTGACAAGCTTCGCCAGTGCCCCTAAACTCCTTTTCATTTTATTTTATGTACTTTTTGGGGTTCATTGGACCCGAAATTATTTTTACGGTTTCTAATTTTATTTTTGGTCCAAACAAAGAATTTTGAGGTATTTTTATAACAATGCATAAAGAAAAATTTATTTATTTTGCCATAAATTTAATTACTTTTTTCAAATTTCATGGTAAAGTTTTTGGGTTATCTTTCATATATATTTGAATAATTATTTTAAGTAAAATTAGTTGATACAACATCCCGCCAAAGTGGGCTCTCTTGTGGATATTAATTTTAACTTGCCAAATTATTTGTTTTGTATATTTATTATTTATGCGTTTGGCAATCGGCCCAAAGGAAGGTTTCCACTTGGCCAAATAATAAATATACATGTGATAATAAATATAATAATTATTTAGTTTATCCATGTGGATAATAAATCAGTCCAAAGGAAGATTTATTATTGACATGATTTATTGTTAATATTTGATTACTACAACAAGGTATCAATTACAAGTTAATTTATTTCTGTCCAAAGACGGATATGTTAATGTTGTTCTGACATCTTGATTTATATGAGAGATATGCATTACTATTGGGATGTGGATTGTGAGCATATTAGTAATTGCTAGTAAAATTCTTGGAGGATATTAAGTTTGGGGGGAAGATAAGGTTTGGAGCAATTATGGTTTCAATATAAAGCAATATTGAAGAACTTCCTCATGATGCTACAGAAGTTATTCTTCATCAAGATCAAACTCAATAACCTCAAAAGCTTATGCAAATTAAGAAAATCCAGTAATGGACTTAAGAAGGTTTTCCGTTAGTGATACTTTAAGTTTTATCAAGACTATATGCTCACATATGTTCGTTATTTGGATTCTGACTTTTGTAGATGTGTAAATAGTATAAAGTCCACAACAAGCTACATTTTCATTTCGATATGAGGTCATATATTCATGAAGAGTTCTAAACAAACTCATAGTGACCTCCATTATGGGAGCAGAATTTGTAGTGTATTATGGTGCATCATATCTGAGACTGTAGTTAAGGTATTTTGTCACATTACTATAGATGGCACTGAATGGCCAAATACAGTTTTATTGTGATAATAGCTCTACAGTCAAGTTCTCCTATAACATAGAAGATTTTATCGATCAAAGTCATATTGAGATAAAGTTTCTGATTGTAAAGGAGAAAGTACAGAGTGGAAAGATATCCATGGAGCATATCGATGCAACTCCATAATTGCGGCCGCTTAATAAAGTACCGAAGGCTTTTCAAGAGCGTGTAGCTCATTTTGGTATTCCACTATTTTAGTATATTCAGTTTCAGTGGGAGTTTGATTATGTTATGTTGATGCTCTATTTGGTGTGGATATATCTATGTTATAATTCAGTTTCTGCAGTGTTGAACCAAGCACGAGTTTGGACTGACTCAGTGGATGACTCAGTAGTGCTTAAGTTTTGATCATAACAATTAAGTTTAGTTTGAGTTAATTAAATCAACAATGATGTTAAAATAAACAGTCTATAGTTTTATGCGGTTAGTAAATTCAAGGGTAGAATTTTATGTCTCATTTGACCTAACTATTTATGAGTTGTTCTAGGCTGAGTATGTACGTTAGTCGCTGACTAAATACTATTCACTTAACGCTTGATATTTAGATTTAGTTTTAGCTGAGTATATTGATCTATCATTTCGCTGAGTTACTTTATGTCTGTCAATGGCACTGAATTTTCTATTTAAGGAAATATGGAATCTTTGCTTTTAGTGTTGCTTTTTACAGGACATTAATGAGACAAAGACAAAAAGAATTAATGCCTTGACAAGACTCTCGATTATGAAGAAAATGACAAAGTCTTCCAAAATTAAGCTGCAAAAGGTCATTTACCAATTTGGGTAATTCTGCAGATCAATAACATCATATCACGCACTCTGCAAAATGTCAGATTACTAGAAGGAATAGGAAGATGACACGTAGCAAGTCAGCGTAAGATCTCTCTAATGGAAGACTAGCATCAAACAACAAAGAATTCAAATTGAAGCTCTAATTTCAAACTAGCGGATTGATTTTTATCTTACAACGGTGTGATTCTATCTCCTAACGAATTGATTTGAAGAAGTAATGGGTGAATAGATGAGCTGTCAATTTCAGAAGATGCCAAGGCAAGTTCAACGGCTACTTTCTTGGTTTCATCTATAAAAGGAGCAAGAAGGCAAGCATTAGAACTTAAAGATTACACCTGAATTTCTTAGAAGGAAAACTCTGCCATTTTACAAGCTTCAAAGAAGTCCAAATGAAAAAGCACTACTCAACGAAGAATCTGCTTTGAACAAGAGAGAATGGATTAGATCATTTGAATTATAATATCGGATCATTTATAACTGGATCAACATTTCTATAAGTTGATTCCAGCTCTTGTTTAGAATTGTTGAGTTGCTAGTAGAAGAGGGTATTCTACTCAGCAGGTGAGTGAATATAGTTTGGAGGGTACTTTCTGTAATTAGGAAAATTTGTGAAAGGCTTCTCCACCTAGGGTAAAGGAGTTGAGATTAGTGAATTAAAGCCAAGACACTCTCTTGGGACTAGATGTAAGCATATGTTGCCGAACCAGTATAAAAATATTTGTGTCCTTTACTTTGATGTTTTTCATATTTCCACTCAGCTAGCTGACCTACTTAGTGGAATTCTGTCTATCACAAAAAAGTTTCCTAAGTTATTAAAGTGAGTCATTCACCCCCCCGCTGACTCTTTGAGTGTACGCATAGGGACCTACAAGTGGTATAAGAGCAGTTCTCATTCAAAAGATCTCACAATCTTGAGATAAAGACCATGGCGTACAAGGAAGGAGAATCAAGTGGAGCAGTTCTCGTTCAAAAGATCTCACAATCTTGAGATAAAGACCATGGCGTACAAGGGAGGAGTATCAAGTGGAAGGGCCCAAGCTTATATTTTGCTAGAAGGCATGTATGTCACCAGGCCTCCCATATTTAATGGTGAGCACTATACTTATTGGAAGAACATGATGAAGAATTTCATCCAGTCTCAAAGCATGCATGCTTGGATGGCTATTGTTGAAGGGCCATTTGTTCATATCATAGTGAAGAATGGAGTATGCGTTGATAAGTACTCTGATGAGTGGGACAATTAGGACTTGGCCAGATTGAAGGAAAATGCAGCTGCTATCAACTATCTCCATTGTGCTCTTGATGCAACTGAGTTCAACCATGTTTTAGGGTATGAAAATGCTCGAGAGATATGTAAGAAATTGGAAGGAACTTATGAAGGCACTGACAAGGTCAAGGGGTCTAAGATCAATATCATTATGAGGAATTATGAATGGTTCCATATGAAACCCAAGGAAGATATCTATAAAATATTGTCAATGAGCTTAAAAGACTTGGCAAGACCTTTACAGAAGAAGAGATTGTCAAGAAAATCTTGAGAAGTTTGACATAGGAATGGGATACAAAGAAGAGTGTTATTGAAGAAGCTCATGATTTGAAGACATATAAGTTTGATGAGCTAATCAAAACCTTATTGACTCATGAGATGTCCTTAAGGCAATATAAAGATGAGTGTAAGAAGCACAAGTAGAGGGAGAGAGAAAGCTCTAGCAGAGCTGTTGTCCTTAAAACTGATGATGATGAAGATTCCTCTGAGGAAGATTATCCAGAGGATAGAAAGGAAGAAATAGCACTGATGACCAAGAACTTTAACAAGTTCTTGAAGAAGGATAAAAACTTCCAGAGATTTTAAAAGTCTGGAAAGTACAAGAAAGGAGAAGATGATAGACCACGAAGGGATTTCAATAAAGAGAATAACAAAGATATCAAATTCTTCAAATGTGGTGAGAAAGGTCATATTCAGTCTAGTTGTCCCAAAGCTGAGAAGGACAGGTTCAAGAAGAGAAGGGATAAGAAGGCTTTTGCTGCTACCTGGAATGACTCTGAACAAGAGTCATCATCCTCAGATGAAGAGGTATAAGATTCTGAAAATGTATGTCTCATAGCTAAGGATGATCAACCCAACTCAGAGTCAGCTGACCTACCATCTACTTCTACTGCCAATAAATCAATCGACAGAGCAGAAACAAGGAAAGGAAACTGAGGTAAATTCTGAACCCCCTTTATCATCAGATGAACTTGCTGAAGTACTTAATGATGTTATTAATGTGACTAAGAAGTCAGAAAAGTACATTCAAGTACTCCAGAGGAGGTGTGATGATCTAGAAGATGTCAACTCTTCTACCTCACTTGACATCCTATATCTTATGGAAAAAGCTGAGTGCTATAATGGATATAATAGCAAATTCACTAAGAAATTGGATGAGCTAGCTGCTGAATTAATAGCTTTAAAAAAGGTGGGGGTCCCTCCTCAACCTAGCAGGAATGCTCAGAGTAATCGCACACACCACTCTAAAAAGTTCCTCAAAGGAGTAAAGTGAGCTGGCCCAATCTTAAAGCTGTTTGTAATTTTTTATGGAAAGTCACGACATGCAAAAGTCATGTGTAAATATAAAAATGGTTACTATAATGAGTATGACTGGTCAAGGTTGACCACCACTAACAAGGGAGGACCCAACCAGAAAAAGGTATGGGTACCTAAGAAAACTTAATTATTTTTACAGGTGAGCCTGAGATCCACTGATGACAGAAGAATGTGGTATTTGAATAGTGGATGCTCGAGGCATATGACAGGTGATGAAAAGCAATTCATCACATTTGAACGAAGAAGGAATTAAAGTGTCAGTTTTGGAGACAATAAAAAGGGAAAGATTATTGGCAATGGCACTGTACGAGTCAAGCCTTCAATTGATAATATGTCTCTTGTGAAAGGCTTGAAGTTCAACTTGCTAAGCCTTGCTCAACTGTGTGATAAAGGCAGGAAAGTGATATTTGACTCAGCGGGCTGCTCAGTCATTGATGGTAACTCTGACCAAACTATTCTTTATGCTCCTAGAATTAATAATGTTTATATGATTGATTTATCCCCTAGCTCCAATGATATATGCTTAGTTTCTAAGGAGGAAAATTCATGGCTGTTATCCCCTAGCTCCAATGATATATACTTAGTTTCTAAGGAGGAAAATTCATGGTTATGGCATAGTAGGTTAGGACATATCAATATGACCAATCGATCCAAATTTGCCAAAAATGAACTTATTGAGGGTTTACCCAATCTAGCCTTTGAAAAAGATAGACTCTACTCAGTATGCCAACTTTGGAAACAATTTAGGTAGACCTTTAAATCCTTAGCTGATATATCTTTTTCTCGTCCCCTTAATCTTCTACACATGGACTTGTTTGGGCCAGTTGTGCCAACAAGTCTAGGTGGAATGAAGTACACCCTTGTGCTTGTTGATGATCTGACCAAGTTCACTTAGATTGTCTTGCTAGCAAGAAAAGATGAAACATTTGAATCATTCTCTAGGTTGGTTACCCAAATCATGAATGAAAAAGACCTTAAAATTAATAGAATTCGCAGTGACCATGGAAGAGAATTTAAAAACAGGCAGTTTGAGGAATTCTGTTCTAAGCATGGTACTGACCACAATTTTTCTGCCCCTCATACACCTCAGGAGAATGGGATTGTTGAGAGAAATAATCATACTGCTACAGAGATGGGTCGTTCTATGCTGAGTGATAACAATCTACCAAAGTATTTCTGGGGAGAAGCTGTTAACATAACTTGTTACATTCTAAATAGGGTTTTAATTCGCCCAATTTTGAATAAAACTCCTTATGAACTTTGGAAGGGGCGCAAGCCCAAGGTTGGTCATCTCAAGGCCTTTGGTTATATATGCTTTATATTAAACACTAACAACCAACTGGCTAAATTTGACCCTAAGACCGATGAAGGAATCTTTCTGGGTTACTTAATACACAGTAGGGCATACAGAGTGTATGTCAACAAGACTGGAATCTTAGAGGAGTCCAAGCATGTAGATTTTAATGAAACTAATAATGCAGGTAGAGAAGCCAGTGATGATGAAAAGGAAAAGGAACAAGTCAGCGGATCAGTCAGTCACCCTATTATTATCCATGATTCAGTACCAAAAAAGGAAGATTATAAAGTTGACTTGCACCAATCCATTAACTTTGGTGATGATGTAGATGCTCAACCAATGATAGTAGCTTAACAAACTGATCCTGATCTACTAAGAGAAGTTAGAGCAAGGAGAGATCACCCTGTTGAGAAGATACTTGATAGTGTGTAAAATCTTATGCTGACCAGAGGTCAGCTAAACAGGATTATGATTCATTCAACATTTGTCTCATTGATTGAACCAAAGAAGTTTGAAGATGTTGAGTTTGATGGCAACTGGATGATTGCAATGCAAGAAGAGCTAAACCAATTCAGAAGGAATGAATTTTGGGATTTGGTGGAGAAATCCAGAGACAATTCAATCATTGGCACCAAATGGGTTTTCAAGAACAAACTAGATGAAGCTGGTAATATTATTAGAAATAATGCTAGATTAGTTTCTTAAGGCTACAATCAATAATAAGGCATTAATTATGGTGAAACCTTTGCACCAGTAGCAAGACTTGAAGCCATAAGAATCCTCTGTGCTTTTGTATGTCATATAAACTTCAAGCTATTTCAGATGGATGTTAAGAGTGCATTTTTAATGGTTATATTCAAGAGGAAGTCTACGCCAGACACCCTCCGAGCTTTGAAGATCTAAAATTTCCAGATCATGTCTTCAAGCTAAAGAAAGCTCTTTATAGACTAAAACAGGCTCCAAGAGTTTGGTATGAAAGACTAACTAACTTTTCTCAGCAAAGGTTATGTCAGAGGAAAAGCAAATACAACTCTATTTATCAAGAGGAAGCATCAAGATGTGTTGCTAGTCTAAATTTGTGTTGATGACCTCATCTTTAGAGCAACTAATGAAAAGCTATACAAAGAGTTCAGCTAGCAGATGAAAAAGGAGTTTGAAATTTCAATGATGGGAGAGCTTAATTTCTTTCCTGGTTTGTAAATCAAGTAAGGTGATGATGGAATCTTCATTATCCAAGCTAAGTATGCCAAGGAAGTACTTAAGAAGTTTGACATGGATAAAGCCAAGCTAATGTCAACACCCATGACCACTAATACAATTCTAAGTAAAGATGAAGAAGGTAAACCTGTAGAGAGTAAGCTCTATAGAGGTATTATTGGTTCTCTACTTTACGTAACTGCTAGTAGGCTTGACTTTTAATATGTTGTATGTTATTATGCAAGATATCAAGCTGACCCCAGAGAATCTCACTTAGCTGCTATTAATAGAATTCTCAGGTATTTGCTAGGCTCTATTGATGCAGGTTTATGGTATCCAAGAAATGTAGACTTCACTCTAAGAGGATACATAGTTACTGCCTATGAAAGAGACAAATTTGAAAGGAAAAGCACCACTGGAGGATGTCATTTCCTTGGTGATTGTCTAGTAACATGGTATAGCAAGAAACATACTTCTGTGGCTCTGAGTATAGCTGAGGCTAAGTACATAGCTGCAGGAATTTGTGTAGCATAACTGTTATAGATCAAGCAGCAATTGGAGGATTATGGTATAAAGTCTAAGTGTCTTGAAGTCATGTGTGACAACAAGAATGCAATTGACCTATCTAATTCAACATAGCAGGATGAAGCATGTCAACATTAGACATCACTTTATAAGGGATCATGTGCTAAAAGGAGAAGTCAAGCTCACATACATTCCCACCGAAGAACAGCGAACTGACATATTCATAAAGTATATTAGAAAAGATCAATTTAACACTCTAAGGGAGTTAATCAAAATGTCCAATCTAATTTGAAGAAATTCTTTTCCTGCTGACCAATTTTGGAGCTGACCAAAATTTCTAGGGCACACTCTAAGCTTCAGTGAATTAGGTTAAGTGTTTCTTCTTCCCGCTTGAATTTTGGACACATCATTAAAATTATCATCGGTTTCTTTTCAAATTCAAAATTGATAGAAATGGTAGCAATTTTAAAAATGATCCATATTCAGGTGCTTTTATCCCGTGTTTGTCACAATCATTAATCTTACAGTAAACTCTGTTTCATCTCACCGTTGATTTATGACCATGGACAGTGAGTCGTGTACGTAAGCTTTGCAGGTGTTAGCAAAGTGTCTTTGGCTATTTAAAGAGAAATTCAGAAGAGGAAAAGGTTACTTTTTCGAATTTCCTTTCTGCAGTCTTCTTCTCAAAATCCTCAAATTCTTTATTTCTTTCAAATTTATTTCAATGGCGAGTACCTTTAGAAGATCATCAGAATCCAAAATTGAGAAATCATTTGTAAGGGGTGAAGATGACTCTTGTTGGATTACCACTATGGATCATTTGGAGCAGGTAGTGACAGGAATCAACAAGAGGGAGGAACTACTCATTCCTGTAGGAACTGAGTATACACCCATATAATGGTGTACTAGGGATGGAGTTGTAGTTGAGGAGCCTATAACTGTCGATATGCTCATTTTTTCTAGCAATGAATGATTTAGGAAGTGGACGCGCCAACATCATCTTAGAGGGTTCTTCTAGTTACCCAGTGGCTGCTATGAGGAATTTGTAATAAGATTCTTCCATGGGATCCACATGGTTGGAAGTTTCAAGGATCTATTTGTGACTACTATGATGGGGAGTAAATTTTATATGAGTCCTAAATTGATAGCTGGGTTGCCAGGTATGCAAGAAAGAGGGCTAAGAATGCGTGTCATTAGGGATGAAGAGCATGCGGACATCCCCATTGATTATGAAGTTCCCTCTGACAACAAGTTAGGAGAACTTATAGCTTCAATGTTCTCAAAGGAAGGAAAGCAGGCGCATGAATTGGTAACCAAGGTGTTGCTGCCCAAGACTGGTTCTACAGGAAGCTGCTCAAAGTTTGAGAGAGTGTTTATCTACGCTCTGACTCAAGGGATGTGTATTAACTAGCCCCTGGGAATTGCACACAGGTTTTTAAAGGTATCCAAACATATGGTGTATGGCCATCTTATTATGGAAATTTGTATGGCATATGGGCTAGACTTAGAAGGATAGGCTCAGAAAAGCAGAATCACTTTAAAGGTGATTGATTCAAGAATTCTGAGTAATGCGCACTTTCATGGCTTGAAGTGTGATGAGAGGCCAAGTAATACGAAGTATATCAAGCTGAAGAGAGGAGAGGTTAGAATGAAGGATCCTAAAGCTATTATATCGATGAGGCAAATTAGGACTGAAGAGGAAGATCAGACTCTTGATGAGTTTTTATCTAAGGAGCTTGAGAGGATTACCAAGCTCAGAGCAGAGAAAGGAGAGGAGAAGGTATAAAAGAAGGGAAGCAAAAATAAGTTCAGGTTAGACTCCAAAAAGGATGTAAAGAAAGCGAACTCAGTGTGATCTAATCCTGTAGCTGTCCCTGTTCTTAGAAAGACCAGATCTATAAAGAGAACTAAGGAAGAGAAGCCCAAAGAGCTGACTGAGAAAGAGAAGGAAGAAGAGAAGAAAGACGAGGAAGAGTTGAGAGAGGAGATGCCACTGTAAGAAAAGGAAGAGTGAGGAAGCTCAGCTAGATGTTAAAAAGGCTAAAGGATAAGAAGTTATATCAGCTCCTGTACCTTAAGTAGGTCAGCCTAAGAAAAAGCTGATGGTAAAGAAGCAAATTTGAGTAGTCTAGAATATTGAAGAGGCTAAGAAGTTGAAGATAGCTGAGGCTGAAAGAATTAAGAAAAGGCGAAAGATCTTAAAGAAAAGATAATAAGAAGGGCTGAAGAAGCATCAACAAAGACTAAGGATGACACTGAGAAAGCTATTAAATCTATCGTAGCTAGTCTAGCTGATAAACCTGTTCCAGAAGTAGTGGAGGAGATAATAGGCATCTTGGAAGGTATTAAAAACCAAGAAGAGCAGGAAGATGATAAAGTTGAAGCAGTGGAGTTTGATATCAATGAAGAAGTCCAGCAGATCGATTTGATTGTTGAGGAAGCCAGGGAGGAGAAGAAAGAGAGGAAGAGAAGATTGTTCAAAAAGATGAAGGTAGTAATTTATGAAGATGAAGGAGATCTAGAGGATAAGGAGGATGAAGTAGAAGTAGTTGAGTAGGGAGCTCAACTCACTGAGCAAACTATTGAAGGTGTTGAAGAATGGAAGGAAGAAAACCAGGAAGAACAATTTATTTTCCTTAACCTATCCATCAAAACACCACTCTCACCTACACCCATTTCTATGCAGCCTCTACCAGAAACCCAAATTCCATCCACCTCCAACTCAGACAATTAAACACTACCAATTATGACCAAACAACCATCATTCCCATTCCCTTACTTTCTCTAGTGGGGATCTCCAATGCGTGAACCTTTGCTCCTGGAAGGACCAATAATCATAGTTCCTCCAATAATTGTAGAGATTCCTGAACCACAACAACCATAACAACAAGTACCTCAGTAACCTTAACCCTAATTTAACCCTCAAGCTAAACTGTTGAGAGATATAAGGAGGTTTGGAAGAGCTAGATTTCCAGGACTGAGGACAGATGCAGAGATAGATACTAAAATTGAAAGATCATTACTGTCTGAGGAAGTTTTGAGGAGAATTGCAAAGATTGTTGAGCCAGTGCAAGGATTTTTGGAAGTTGTTGAGGAGATAAAGGCTTATTTTAGATATGTGCCTACCCAGTTCTCTCTTTTAAAGGTTGTAGTATCCCATACTTTACCTATTTTAGATGTTGCAGGTAGACAGGCTGAGCAATTGAAGTTGGAAGTTATTGAACTTAAAAAGAAGATGGAGAAGATTTATGAAAGCAATTGCAGAGTTCTGAATAAGGAAAGGGATTTTAGAAACTCTATGATTGACAAATTCAACCCTTTGCTAGAAGGAATGTAGGCAGTGCTGAATGGATACAGTATTCTGAGCAAGGAAAATGATTCCAATACATCCAAGATAGATGCGGTTATTAATGCCATCAATGCTCTAATCACAGTAGTCTCCAACCAAGGCAACTCAAATATGCTGAAGCAGATGAGAGGAGATATTTTGAAGGGAGTTAAGGACTTTGAGGAAGGAATTTTATCAGCGCTTAAGAGGCTCAATATATCTAACCCTTTGAATAGTGACATTGTTATATCAGTCGCTGAAAAAGAACCATCTCTTCATCAGAAGCTTGGTCACATTCGTGATTAAATCAAGTCCATTCATGCTGATGTCATCAATGATGGTCAAGCAATTGATCAGATTCATAAGCAAGTATCTACACACATTCGTAGCACTCCCATGCTAGAGCAAATCTTAAGAGAAAACACTTAAGCCAAGGCTCTAGCCAGTCTCACCCAGATTTCTAAGAAGGGGCTAGATGCTTAGTAATAGGTCAATCAATCTCAATCCCGTGCCCTGGTAGGACTTTTCACTTTTCTCAAAGAACAGAATGCCATTTCTCAAGAAATCTATGAGTTGTTAGTGTAGAACTTTTCTTCCACCATCTATGGCAAGATCAAGCATTTTGACGAATCTCTGAGCTTGTTTGATCATCAAGCTCAAGTAATTTTGGATGCAATGGCAATGGAGGAGATGGATCGCGAGAAGCGTGAGCAAGAGTAGAAAGAGAGAGATCAAAGGGTAGTTGAATTCTCATATAAATTGTCTAAAGATCTGGAGTGCATTCGAATACAATATGCTGAGACTCGTAAGAGGAAATGAAAGGAGATCACATTGCCCAAAGAAAAGAAGTCAAGATGGGATTAGCAAGTTTTTGAAGAAAGGTGAGCAAATCTTGGAGGACCACTGTTGCCTAAATAGAATTTTTGTAATCTGTTGTGCTGATTGTAAAGCTTATTATAGACTAACTTTTTTTATATCTACTCAAGTTTTTAATATATAAAGATTACATTTTCTATTCTAAGTTAAGAACTTCTTAACTTCTTGTACTTTCTGCTATATATATATATATATCTCTGATCTTGCAGAAAAATATGAGAAGTATTAAGGAATGTTGACCTTACAAGAATCAAGGATTATAAGGGAATTAGCATTCACTCTGAGTAAAATGATAATGCTGAACAAAGACATATCAAGCATGAGTATAAATTAACTCTAATCTAGATATCTTACTGATTTAATTCTCACTCAGTTAATTGCCATTGATCAAAATGGAGGAGATTATTGAACCAAGCACGAGTTTAGATGGGACTCAGTGGATGACTCAGTAGTGCTTAAGTTTTGATCATAATAATTAAGTTTAGTTTGAGTTAATTATATCAATAATGATGTTAAAATAAATAGTCTATGGTTTTATGCGAGTTAGTAAATTCAAGGGTAGAATTTTATGTATCCACTGACCTAACTATTTAGTTTAACTCTGAGTTGTTCTGGACGTAGTATGTACGTTAGTAGCTGACTAAATATTATTCATTCAACGTTTGATATTTAGATTTAGTTTCAGCTGAGTATATTGATCTATCATTTTGCTGAGTTACTTTATGTCTGTCAATGGCACTGACTTTCCATTTAAAGAAATATGGAATCTTTACTTTTTAGTGTTGCTTTTTGCAGGACATTAATGAGACGAAGACAAAAAGAATTAATGCCTTGACAAGACTCCGGTTTATGAAGAAAATGATAAAGTCTTCCAAAATCAAGCTACAAAAAGTCATTTGCCAATTTGGGTAATTCCACAGATCAACAACATCTATCAAGCACTCTACAGAATGTCAGATTATCAGAAGAAATGGGAAGACGACACGTAGCGAGTTAGCCTGAGATCTCTCTAATGGAAGACTAGCATCAAATGATAAAGAATTCAAATTGAAGCTCGAATTTCAATCTAACGGTTTAACGGTGTGGTTCTATCTCCTAATAGATCAATTTAAAGAAGCAACGGGTGAATAAATGAGCTTTCAATTTTAGAAGATGCCAAGGCAAGTTTAATGGCTACTTTCTTGGTTTCATCTATAAAAGGAGCAATAAGGCAAGCGTTAGAACTTGGTGATTATACCTGAATTTCTAAGAAACAAAACTCTACCATTTTACAAGATTCAAAGATGTTCAAACGAGAAAGCACTACTCAGCGAAGAATCTGCTTTGAATAAGAGAAAATAGATTAGATAATTTGAATTGTAATATTAGATCATTTCTAACTAGATCAACGTTTTTATAAGTTGATTCCAACTCTTGTATAGAATTGTTGAGTTGCTAGTAGAAGAGGGTTTTCTACTTAGCGGGTGATCGATTACATTTTGGAGGGTATTTTCTATAATTGGGAAAATTTGTGAAAGTCTTCTCCTCCTAGAGTAAAGGAGTTAAGATTAGTGAATTAAAGCCAAGACACTTTCTTGGGACTAGATGTAAGCACAGGTTGCTGAACCAGTATAAAAATCTCTGTGTCCTTTGCTTTGAAGTTTTTCATATTTCCACTCAGCCATCTGACCTACTCAGCAGAATTCTGTCTATCACGAAAAAGTTTCTTAAGTTATTAAAGCGAGTCATTCGCCCCCCCCTCTGACTCTTTGAGTGTACGCGTAGGGACAAACATGCAGAAATTCAAGTATTCAGCTGTATACACTCTCTCTAACACATATATGATGCTTGATATATGTTTGATCGCACTAAAGAGGACCAGTTGAAAACAGACATGATAGATCACATTACATGTAGTTTCAAAACTACACTCCTATGATTTATCTATGTCATTTAGAAATATTGATGCTTGTGATTAATGGTGGATTGACTCACAAAGACTCTGACGACTATCCTTTCAGTTCTTCATCAGTATGACTAATGGACGAGATTGTTCGAGATACCTTGTCTATGACTACATTTTTTAGCGCATAAGGTTGTACACATTTCATTAGGTAACATATGTTAGCCCAAGTGGGAGATTGTTGGATTTATTTTTAATAAATAATAAATTGTGGGATAAATATGTAAATAATTAAATGTGTATGGTGGTTTTAATAAATAGTTAAAATAAGTTTGTGGTCAAATTCAGAAATATTGACTGTTAAGGTGTCAATTTGGTCATAGGAAGAAAGTGTAGGGTTATTGAACAAATTCTATTTTGTTGAAGGGCCAAAACAAAAATTGGCTAATTCAGTTTTCTATAAATAGGTGGTTGGTCACCAGAAGAACGATCGTTACTTTTCATACAACGCTTCCCTTCGGTTCTTCGATCGGATATTCTAGAAGACCATTCGATCCTAAGTTAATCGACAATCTATTCAAATCAGATTATATGATTATGGTACGCTTTCGTTTATATTTTTATCTTGATGAATCGACATGAATCGATCCTAGCTTAATTCAGTTTCGGGAAAATTTTTCTGTTAGATCACCAAAAGTCTATGAAATCTCTAGTGCTCTATGTCAAGTGTGTCCTCCAACGCATTAGAGTGGAATATAAAAATAAATGTGTTAGTGAACGGATGGATACTCGATCGAGGGGGGCTCGATGGTACTTTATTTAAGGGGAGGATTATTGAGATACGAACAAAGATCCCACATCGATTACAAAGAAGGAGATTCATGGGTCTATAAGTGTGGACAATATCGCTATTGATATGAGACCCTTTGGAGTAAAGCTTAAAAGAAAGTCCACGAAGACTTAGGTAGATAATATCATACCATTTTGAAGAGATATAGTGTCCTCAAGCTTCCTCGTGCGCCAATAAAATTTTGTTTTTATTGCATATGATAAATTCAATGTGAATATTTTGTAACATAATTCTAATTAACTTGTGATAAATTCTAATGGGTATCTCTTTGGTGATATTTATTTTTTCATGGATAGTATCTAGACTCCATGTTGCCTTTCAATATATTCTTACAACCTTTCTTACATGTATATTTGGTTCATAAAATGACTATTTCATATAATATATTAGAAATGAATGAAAGAATGTGGAATGTGATAAACTATTTACTATCATAACTATTTCTAGCTATTACACCCTTTAATGAATATAAATTCGTTCATTTAATCTAGGAATAACTATTCATAATTCACATTTTTATTATATTTATTATATTTCACATTTTTTCATCCATTTCAATTCTATTCCATTGAATTGTCGTTCTGCAACCAAACGCCTCATTTAGGTTTTTAGAATTCTATATTTGATACATGAAGAGACCATGTAAGCCATTATAAGTAAACAAATATATAAAGTTAAACTAAAATGACACAAGACCAATTAACTTGTGTTAAAGAAACAATCTAGACAATTTAATTTCATTTATTTTTACTACCAACCTATTATTTATTCTCCAACATTTGTGAGTGTAGTCTAATATTCTCTAACCTATTAATGTTGTTGTTGTTAATATAAAATCCTAAACTACAAAAGATGAGTGCTGAAATCTGTAATTCATTTTCTCTATGTGTACCTAATTATTAAGAAGATCACTCAAATATATATAATACAAACAGTAATAATGATAGATTTTTAATTGGGACATATAAAGATGTAGATCACAAAAATTGTAATGGAAAGGACATCATTAAGCATAGTAATTGTCGTTATAGTCACATAAATGCAAATTGCTTATCAGAAAACATTAAAGTCGCCTATCAAGTTATTGCTTCGACAAAACTTATCGCCTATTGTTCTGAGTGCTCATTATCCATTAGGATTAGCTTCTAATGCTCACTTTCTTTTGTTTTTTCTCCAAAATCGTATGTTTTTAGTGAGCATTAAATTAGGTAATGTATCAAGTATAGATTTATAGCAAGTGATCATCACTTGCTATATGTAGTGTTTTTAATGGAGTATCTAACCAATTACGTTCTGATTTCTAGCAGTAATTAAGTACTAGTATATACCTAGTTTCCAATAAAAATGTTACTACATTACAATTAAAAATTTTTTTAGAGTTGACTTGAACCTGTGACCTTTAGAATTACAGCTTCAAGGCTCAACCGTTAAACCAATTACAATTAATGCTGTAAAGTTTTTTGTAATATACATTCAAGTGGCAAGTGACAAAGGCCTTCCTTTTTATATTGAAAACCAAAATGATTATTAAATAACAAATTATGAAAATTATTTGCATACAATAGAAGGTTGTTCATCACTCAGGCCGATAAGAGAACGGAAAGTAATGGAGTACTGACAGATAATAATTTTGCTGAGTACTGACAGATAATAATTTTGCGTAGACTCCAAATTATTTTAGATAATTAAGCAGCAATATTCAGTTAATATAATTAGAATAATCGCTTATCAGTTTTTTATTTATCTTTTTATAAGTTTCACATTTTTTAATAAATTCATTTATTAATGATATAAAAATATTAGTTTATCCTTGTATTTTTAATTAATGCCTCAATTTTTCAACCCAAATGCAATTAATGCTAAGGATATAGTTGGAAGAATAATGAAAAAATATCTAGGAAAGAACAAATGACAAGTATTTTGATAATTTAATTTTAGATTAGAATGCCTATTTTAAAAAGATGGATGAAGTATTTAGTATTCATTATATATATATATATATATATATATTTATTGCTTGTTGGATGTTATTTTGGCCATCATTAAATAATATTTTAGCCAAATATATAAATAGTCTATTGCTTCTCTCAACTTTTTAAAGTTTCTTTGCTTTTTGAATTTGGAAAAAATATTTCAATTTTTTCCTTAATTATCACATGTTAAATTTAGTTAAAGAGAAGTAAATAAAAAAAATAATATTTTTAAAAAGTAAAATTAATTAAAACTAACGCATGATAAATTTGTGAACTTATGACAAATTAAGGTATTATTTGAAACAAGTAAGGAGAGAGGTAAGGGGTAATTTACGTATTGGGCTTAATATTTTATGTCATGTACTACCTTTTTATATGTGGTTATGTAGATGACTAATCTGCCGTGAACACATTTTTTTTTATAAAATTGTACTTTTTGTGTGAAAATTCCGTCCTAGATCTCTGTGATTAAAACTTTATTAATTATTATAGAGTGGTAAATTTCAGAAAAAATGAGTACAAATGTGCATATTGATAACAAAAATAGGCCACTAACAAGTGTTAAAGCGATTTGATATCGCTTAAGTAAAATTTTGAGTTTGAGTTCCAGTGAATGTAAAAATCTTTATTGGAAGACTCACCCACCACAGTTAGGTGCGGGATCCAGATTGAATCTGGATGTAATTGAAGTAAAGCTCCGATGAACAAAATGTGAAAAAAATATAACAATAATAGGGAAATTGAGATGGAAAATGAAATTCATATTTGATATAGGTATGGGTCTGATTTGGTCTCCTTCTCATAGCAACAAAATTTTACCGAGTTCTTCCCGGACAAGCCTGTTGGAGAAACAGGATCTTTGTTGGAGAAACGAAGATTATTTGAACGATTTTGAAGTCGTGAATATGCTGTCAGATTAAAATTTATTTGATTGGTTTATCAAACTTTCAATCGGATAAAATCAGAAACTGAATCAAGAATAAGAATTAATTTACTGTGAAAACAATCAACCGAAAATTTTTTGTACGCATCAATTTCGGTTTTGGTCATGTATTTTGTCAAAACGTCAACAAACATGTCTAAAAGACATGTCATTTTGGGTAGCAGCTATGTCTAGAAGACATGCTTTTTCGGGTTTCAGCTGTGTCCAAAAGACATGTTTTCTCGGGTCCAAAATTTATTTTTCTGATGAATTTTCAAAGGATGCGATCTGCCAAGAATAAATCAACCCTAGCCTGAGGCACTGCCTCAGGACCCCACCAGGGGTTGCCGCCACTCGGATCCTGCCAGGGGGCGCTGTCCCTTGGACCCCGGACTCCCCAAATCGTAACAGAACCCGAACAAACGTGCACTCCACACTCTCCGACTTATTCGATGAAATGTCACGATTATATTAATCAAACTAGTCAACTAAATTAGACTAAAATACCAACGAAGAGTGCTTGCAATGGACAAAGGACCACTTAATACCTCTAATAAACAATTTCTTACATTATCATCCATAGCTTTCTTCATATGCAATTTAATTTCAACTTTCTAATCCTTCTTCCTAAAACTTCACTCAAATGTATACTGTGTTTCTTTTAACGGTAAACTTAAAAAAAAGTACCTTGTAGTTTTACTGATTTTTAAAATAGAATTTATAAATTTTTTGTTTAAAAGAGGTTTAAGGTTTCAAAACGTTAGCAAATAAAGAATGTTTGACTCACACCATCAAACCGATGACGTGGCAAGGGGCTTTTTTGGAAATTCACCTTCTCATTTCTCCCCTGCTACCCATTCATCAGTGAAAAAATCACAGACCCTTGCACCAATTAGCGATCTAGATTTTCATGAATCTAAGCCATGTGAGCATCTATCTACTGATTCTATACAAACAATAAGAATTAAGAATATGAATTAATCACAGAAGCTCAAAATGTAACTAGTGCAGAGGTATGAATTTCGTCCAAAGTAGGAAAAGAAAATTAAGATGAAATTAAGTTTTATGAAATTAAGAACTGCTAATAAACATCGTGTCAAGGCTTTCAAAAGTCGATCGATAGCTCTGCTCTCTGGGTATTTTCCACTGGACATTACCGTCCTCCTGCTTTTCCTTAGCCGCAAAATCTGAACTGTAGAGCTTGAACTATCAATTTTGCACGATTAAGGGGTACTTTTATTTGCATGATCTGATCAGTCGCGTAGCGCGAACAGAAAATTAGCGGTCGGGTTCTTCTTGACTGTGTCTAAGAGATGGTGACCGTTTGAGCGATGAAAGCCAACCTGCCAGCCATTCAACTAAAATGAGATTTTGGTATGGATTCCAACCGTTTAACATTGATTTTCTGCTCTTTTGGTATGATTCATGGCGATTTGTGAATTTTTCAATGGTGATTTGGGATTAGGGTTTGATAGGAGGAAGTAATCGAAAGAGAAAGTACATTTCCAAAAGTGCCCCGTGTCACGTCATCAGTTTTGACGGTGTCAGCTAAAAATTCTTTATTTGCTAACATTTTGAAACTTCAGACCCCTTTTAAAAAAAAAATTCTAAAAACCCTATTTTAAAAATGAGTCAAATGACAAAATACTTTTTTAAAGTTCACCCTTCTTATAATGTAACACTTTTAGTGGTTTCTTCTTCGTATATTATCACTGGATCAAATTTTATACTACTCATTAAATTTATTATCCAATTAACTGGTTGAACTTGGCCGGACATAAGAATTTTTAGAAAATTAGCTATGTTCAAGCATATATACAACACTTCTTATTAATTAGAAGGTAGGATTAATGTTGTAACGTCTTGTCCAAAAGTTGAGCCATTCTACCCCGAATTCTCAATAAGTAATAAATGAACAAATTTAAAATTTGTTATAAAATAGTTATGGTATTGTCCACTTTAGGTCTAAGCTCTGAGGAATTTTCTCTTAGGCTTTATCCCCATAAGGACTCATACCATTAGAAATATTGTCCACACTATAAACTCATGACTCTCCATCTTGTTAACGAATGTGAGACATTGTTCGCACCCTAACAATCCTCCCCTCGAACAAAGTATCATCGAGTCTCTCCTCGATCGATCATCCAACCGTCAATTCCTACAAGCGGACATTTTTTCCACTCTAATGCAACACGCCTTACATAAAGCATTATTGGTTTCACAGATCACTGGTGATCAATTGGGAGAACCACCTTTGTTCGACATTCCAAAGATTCATCCAAATGGCTAACATCGGAGCATGGTTCTATTACCACTTGTAACAACTTGCGGAAGCTCGTGGACACCTCAGATCCCAACACATGGTATGATATTGTCCACTTTGGGCCTAAGCCCTCATGATTTTGTTCTTGGACTTTATGTTGGTATTTTAGTGTAATTGGATCAACTAGTTGACCAATGCGATCATAATATTTCATCGAACAAGTCAGGAGAGTGCGGGGTGCACGCTTGTTCGAGTTCTATTACGATATTAAGCTTTCGAGGGTCCGGGAGCTACCTTTCACAACGCTTCTGTTTAGAACCGTCGCGACTGCTGGAGTGGACACAACCTTTCGCAATGCTTCTATTTTGAATCATTGTGACTGCTCGAAGGGACACGAGTTTTTGCAACGCTTCTATTTCAAACTGTTTCAACTGCTCGTTTTAGGTTCATAAAAACATGGAAATGGCAACACTTATAGGCGGTTTTTGCAATGCTTACGGGCTGGTTCATTTTTTCTTCCCAACAATAATTTATTCTAAGTTCTTGATTTTACTCTGATTTTATCCAATTGAAAAATTTGGGAGAACCACCAAATTAGTTTCAATCTGAAAGTGTCATCACGACTTCAGAGATTATCCAAGTTATTTTAAGGAATTTTCCTAACAAAGATTGAAACTAATTTTTCTGAAAATAACGAATGGAGAATCTGTTGAAGAAGTCGTAGAAATCGATTGATGTCCAAAATATCGTGATTCAATCTAGTGTTTTGCATACAAATGGAGTCATAGCAGAGAACTCTTCAATCTCGGACACCGAAAAGGTACGAATATTATCCGTTCTCTTTCGATTTTCGCCATCGGTACTCAGAAAGGGTATTTTTGCAATTATTTTTTTATTTTGTATGTGTATTCTTGCTCTATAAGTTCTAGAAATTTTGAAATTTTTATGTTCAAAGTCGTATTTGAATCGATTATGTTCGATTTCATGCACTTTAACATTGTTTTCGCCGAAAAAGGTTGTGTTTTTTGCATTGTTTTGGGTAATGGTGAGTTTCTACTTGTTTTTTAAGTAAAAAGAATGAATCCATTGGACTCGAGATGTTGAAAACCATATGATGGGTCTGGTCGGAGGTCATAATTGTTTTCAAAGCGATTTGAAATTGGAATTCATTTTTCTGCGTTTTGCAAGGGATACTACATCCGTTGCAAAATCCGTTGCAGAATCTATCAGAAAATGAAAAGTTATGATGGTTCATTTGTGACAACTATTTCTCCCGACGGTTTCGGAATGTGATAGTTTTTGTGTGGGAACAGTGATCTATTATGACGCTTAAATTAAAAAAAATGTCGCCATAAAAAGAATGAGACTGTTGGATATGGTAACGATTTTTAGAGTGTTGCCAGAACAGTTTTTGGTCCTTATCCAAAATAACTTATGTCCTCGTGGTAATTCTGATGTTAACTATGGTCAACGCCATATGGCATATGATGTGGCATTAGTTTAACCTTTAGGGTTGACCGGTCAATGGTTGACTGTCATGCGTTAGTCAAAAGTCAAAGTTGACAAGTCAACAGAATGTCACATGGCGCGTTTCTAATGGCCCATTTGGTATTTTTGCAATTTAAGGCCCAACGCTGTTTTGCTCCAAATTTTTTCCTACCCCACCATTTTCATATTTTTTTGGATTTAATGGTAATTTTTTAAGGTAGAAAAAGCATGTCATCAAAAGTTTGATGATGTAGTTTTGTCTGATGGTTTTGTTATCAACCAAGGAGACAATTGTGTATATAGCAAGTTTGATGCTTCTTGTAAAGGAGTTATAATTTGTTTATATGTGGATGGCATGTTGTTTTTGGCACTAACCAAAGTCAGGTTGATGAAACAAAGAAATTTTTTATCATCTAGTTTTGAGATGAAAGATTTGGGGGATGCTGTAATGATTCTTGGTATAAGAATCAAGCGGAAGAACAATGTTATTCAATTTCTCAATCTCATTTTATTGAGAGGATTTTTGAATAAATTTAACTTCAAGGACTGTTCTCCAGTTAACACTCTAATGATTGCCGTCAAATTTTTTTGAAGATTATTTGGACGCAAGTTATTTTTCTAATAAAGAAGATAGTTTTTCCACAAGTGGGTGGGTATTCCTTCTTGGAGTAGGTGCCATCTCTTGGGCTTCAAAGAAACAGACTTGTGTTGGTCTCTATTAGGGTCTATATAAGGTCAGAGGGGGGCATAAATGACCCTTTTTTTTTACAGAATTAACAGACTTTAAAAAGTCTTGTATAGTGTGTTTGATGGCTTCCGGATGTTATGAACCCAGATAATGCAAATGTGAAATATGATGCAAATTTAAATAAAGAGTTAGAGAAAATCAAACACGATGATTTATACTGGTTCAGCTCCGCCTATGTCCAGTCCCTAAAGGTTCCTTCCTTTGAGCTTCTCCACTGGTGTGATTTCTTTCCAACTGGCAGAAATCAAGCCTTACAGTTTGTCTCCATATGGTACCCCCTTCCGGATGTAGGATATACCACTAGAAGCACCAACCTCTAGCTGAGTCCTTTTGTCTTTAGCAGGATATACTACTTAGACTTCTACCTCGAATCTAAGCTGAGTCCTACAGGGAGATCTCACTCAAAGCACATACTTCAAGCTATATCCCAATCTTACTACTCACCCAAGTAGGAGATCTTTTACACTTTGCTTTCTACAGTTTTTGGTTTTTAGACTTCCCTAAGTTTATAACTCACTTAGGAATCCTTACAAACTGATTTTTAGTGTTTTGGTTCTTGTAGGGATTTGTGAATCTGATTACTTTCTAGCAAGTTCTCTTGTATATGCTTTTATGAAATCAACCCGCACCTTCTCAACTTGTGAAGCTTCCTTTTTATAGGCTTGGATCATAAATGTAGTCGTTGTGAGTTGGTGAGCTGTAACTCAATCTTCACTATTGATCAAGTAAAATAAGGTGCTTCCGGAACTATTGATCAATCTGTTAGATAGTAATTTGACCCATTTGAATCCTTAGGATTGAGGCTGAAAAGATGTTAGTGATCGTTTTCCTTGTTTTTTAGTATCACACTAACTTTTATATCAGTAGCTTTTTTGTGTGAGCTCCACGCGCCTCCTTATTGGTCTAGGCCCAAAAGGTTGTTTCCTTTTTCTATCCGGTGTTAGTCCTTTTGTCCTTTTTCTAAAAAGTGCGAGCTATCTCTTTTGTCTTGTTCATGGGGAAAGGGTCTTTGACTTTGTAGACCAAGAGGGAAAAGTTATCTTTGAGGCTTTTTCCATTGTCTTGTTATCAAAGTCTTTCAGATGTCTTCAGACTCAGTATCACTGGATCTGTCTTTATCTAGATGCTTATCAGTCATTTCTTTTGGATGCTGATCTTACAGAAATATATAAGAGAATCTAGCTATTATAAAATTTTACATTAAATATTTAAGCTAGTCTAATTCCTATCGGATGCTCTAGATGCTCCTCCTTCCTTTTCTTTGCCCTTGCCTTTCTCCCCTTTATAGCTTTCTTCCCCTTTTTATTTTTAGCAGGGGAGCCAATTACCATGTATGTCATACCATCCCATTTCTCTTACCGAGCTTTTGAGTAAATTGAGTAGTCCAAGTTGCCTTGCTTTCTGTGTTCTTGGATATGGTACATATTAGATGGCGATAAATGTAGCGGGGGAAAGAGATTCTAGAGCTATTTGTAGGATCTGGTGATGTAGGGATGCATTTGGAGAACATAATCCCGATCCTTCTCATCAAAATAAGGAAATAAGGCTTTAAGAAGAGTAGTGATGCCCATGTGTTCGAAGAATCATGTGTCCCCAATATGTTGGACCAGGTCTTAGAGGATGGGAATGAGTTGGCTTTTCGGGACTGATAGAGAGGAGGAGGATCCGGAGATGGATAAGTTTAACAATCCAAACTGTATATTTTCAATGTCTTTCCCACGGTGGATATTGTGGATGTTGGAGTTAACTGTTGAGATATCCTTGCAAAGATCATCTCTTATTCTTTAATGACAGAGTCTTGTCCATTGAATTGTCCATATACCTCTTACGCCATATTTGCCATTTGTGTCACAAAGGGCTTTGGGAGATCTTCTTCCATGAACTGGGTCAACTTATTCAGAATGGTTTGCTGCTTTTCATTTAGGCTTGGGAGAGGGGACTTATCTTCTTTCTCAACAATAAATTTTGACAAGTTTTCAAACTTGGTATCCAGGTATTCTTTCTGTTCAGTGGATAACTCTGAAGAGGAGGTTATTTTATCCATTATAGTTAAGCAATTATTAGTATCCATTGTGTTAGGTTGGTCTGCAGATCTGCTTGCTGCTACAACATTTGCTTTAAGCTCATTGAGGACCGGAGTAACTTTGGCAAGTGAGGCTTCTGCTACCAGATTAGCAGTTAGAAAGTCTTCTACCTTTTCTTTTATCTTCTATACACTCCTCTATATTTCTCCAAAATCTCCTTTCAAGTCTGGAGAAGCAGATTGATCACTGAGTTGCTTCTCAACGGGCTGCAAAGTGGTTATCAGTTTCGGGAGAGCTTTTGATATTTTGTCTTCTCTGTGCCCTTCTAGAGTAGCCTCTTCAATGAGCCTCAAGGCCACCCTCAACTTCTCTCTCTTGGTTGGTTGAGGATTGAAGATTCTTGGCTTGTTTAAATGTTTGGATGAGGAAGTGGAAGTTTCTCTGGGCCCATAACTGCTTCCGGATGGTTTATCATTATTGCTCCTCTCCTCGCTACTTTCCTCTAAACTTGATTCATAATTTTCTTCCTCTCTTCCCTCCAACCTCTCCCCTAGATTGGCCTCGCCTCTTGAGTTCACTCTAGGAGTGTGCTCTTGGGAACCCAGACCAAGCCCCTCCTTGGGAATGGTGTCTTATCTTCTGGGCTGGACTCATCATCCTTAGATACACTTAGAGTATATGTATCCAAGTTGTCCTAATGTTTATCTACTATTTCTTTAACAATACTAGAGGAATTAGCATTTATATTGAATGAGATAGTTTCAGGAATTACCTCATTAACTAGCATTATGTTCAGATCATCTACATGAATTCACTAGTTTTCGAATCTTTGGCTAGAGTTGCCATGTCTTTTGGATCAATGAGGATGGGTTGAGCACCAGAAGAGTCTCCAGGTCCTTATATTGTTTACTTGTTGATCCGGTCCTTATCCTTCATTGCCTCTTTGATTACATCATATTGAGGGTCATCCGGATTTAGCTCTTCAGTGGATTCGGGGACATGCTTGCCCTTACCAACTTTGACCTTAGCCAATTTTTCCAGTACTACTTTCTTAGCAGCTTCCTCATCAATGATTATCCCAGCAGTTTCTTAGCCTTCTTTCTCTAGGCTTTTTGGGCTTTAACTGCCTCATCAAATGTGCACCCTTTTCTTGTAAGTTGTTTCTAGGGTGCAGGAAGTTCATCCTCTGTGTCTTCATCCTCCTCATCCTCTTCTACGATATCCTGTAGATTTCATTTCTGTCCCTTCTTATACCCTTCTCGAGTTGCAGTAGCATCCATAGCAATAGTGTCTCTTGCTTCCAACTACATACTGGTTTCTTTAGCTTATCAGCGGCTTTAATTAGTCCTCCTCTTGGCTTAGGTTTCACAGGGGTTTTCTTTAATAGCTGAGTGAGGGTTTGGGTATCCTCATCAACTTCCTCAGCCGAAACTAAAGCAAGTTCCTTCTATACCTTTGGCTTAGTGGTTCTTGCCTTCTTAGGAACTGGAGCTACTTCCACTGGATCCACAGCTTTTCTAGCCCTTGCCTTTTTTCATCCCTCAGTTTTTTGGCTTTCTCCTCATTTCAGGTCTCACCAAAGCTCAGCTTCTTGAAATTCTTTTCGAGAATTTCTTTTTCGATTATAGACTGGAATCCGATCAAATTTACTTTATTGGTTAGAAGGATCCTGGTGAATAGGGGGGCCATGAGAGTTCTCGATTTGCCTGAGATAATGGATGAGTAGCACTGGCATATTAACTACCCTGCTTTCTACCCAATGTTGAATCACACAGTGTTGAAAGTCTGACACAGTGGTGAGGGATCCCTTCCTAATTAAGATCAGTTTAGCAATAGCATGTTGGAGGAATCTCGGTACCTCCAAAAAGTAGGTGGAGAATTTATCTCCAATGTAGTTTGGATGCAGCCATATCTTTGGGCCATATTTGATTTGATGTTCATCCCTATGACTTCTCAGTTGAACTCCATCATTTTTCATATTGAGATGTTTCTCAAAGAATTTTGGAGTAATTGTTATGACTTCCCCTTGAACCTGGGTTCTCTGAGCATCAAAGAAGGAGTGGAATCTGAGATTTCCATAGAATCCCCTTACCAAATCCGGGAAGGTTGGAAAATTGATCTTGAGGAAGTCGGTTAGGTGCTAATCTTCTACCAATTTGGAATATGGGTCAGTTTCAAACAAGAAATTATCGCCTAAGAAATCTATGGGGATAACAGAATCATTGGTTTTGAGTTTTAGGGGTTTGAAATCTTCATCTTTAAAATCAAACTCTGTAAAGATGTTTTGAGTAGGAAGCATTTTAGGTCCTTTGCTTGTCATGATTGCAGCCATTTGAAAGAGTTTGAAGGAGTTTAGGATTTGATTTTAGCATAATAACAGTAGATAAGTTGCTTACAAGAAGAAGAAGAGGAATTTTGAAGGGATTATATAGATATTGCAAAGCAAGGGTATTTTGGTAATCTAGATGCCGTTAATATAGCTGGATTGATGACCTCGCAGTCGGGATTTTAGGAGAGAGGTAAATTCTATTAAACCGGAGAATGAGAATGATTTATTTTAAATTCGAGCTGTTAAATTTACCGCGCATGTAACTCCTAATAAACATTTGAAATTCAAAAAGTAACAGTTACCTTTATGCACTTTTACTGCTATATGTCATTGTTATCTACTGACATGGCAGTATTTCATCCGGAGTAGGATTTTCTTCAGTTCTTCTTCTCTTCCTGATTCTTTGCCTTGCTAGGGATCCAAAACTAACCTTGGACTATTTTCCGGATTTTCTTCAAATTGGATTAAACATCCCAATTGATTCCCTTAGCTTGCCAAATTAATCTTTACTTAATGGCTTAGTAAAGATATCTGCTCTTTGCTCATTGGTTGGAATGTATACCAAAGCAACATCCTTTTTCATCACATGATCCAAGATGAAATGATGCCTTATGTTAACATGCTTCATCCTGCTATAGAGTACTGGATTCTTTGACACGTTAATGACACTTTTATTGTCATACATGACATCCACACGTCCGGATTGAACTCTATAATCTTCTAGTTATTGCTTGATCTAAAGGAGTTGAGCCACACTACTTCCAGCTACCATATATTCTGCTTCTATAGTAGATAAAGTAATTGAAGTTTGCTTCTTACTGTACCATGATACTAGACAATCTCCAAGGAACCTTCGTATGTACTCTTTTGCTCAAGAGTATCTCTACTATAATCTGCATTAGTGAAACCTTAGAGTGTGAAATCTCCATTACTGGGATACCACAATCCAACTTCGGTGGTTTTAAGAAGCTATCTAAGGATTCTCTTTACTGCCTTGAGATAAGAGTCCTTAGGATTAGCTTGATACCTTGCACAGTAACAGAATGCCTAGTGTATATCAGGTCTGCTAGCTGTCAAGTATAGAAGTGAACTAATAATCCCTCTATATAGCTTCTAATCAACATCCTCCCCTTCACAATCCTTGGATAGGATTGTATCTGATCCCATTAGAGTAGACATTGACTTGCTCTTGTCCATTTCAAACTTGTTCAAGATCTCCTTGGTGTACTTAGATTGATTAATGAAAATCCCATAAGGTGTTTGCTTAATTTTTAAACCAAGGAAGAAATTTAGTTCTCCTATTATGGACATCTCAAATTCCTTCTACATTTGTGAACAAAATTCCTCACACATCTTCTTATCTGTTGCCCCAAATATGATTTCATCCACATATATTTGAACTAGAATGATACAATCCTTCTTCTTCATGAAAAGAGTTGTATCTGCTTTGCCCTGTATATATCCCTTGGATATGAGAAATGTAGTAAGTCTCTCACCAGGCTCTTGGTGCTTGCTTCAATCCATAGAGAGTTTTCCTTAGTTTGTAGACATGATCCGGACACTTTGAATCTTTAAATCTAGGTGGCTGCTTCACACAGACTTTTTCCCAGATAACTCCATTGAGAAATGCACTTTTGACATCCATTTGGAATAATGTGAATCCTATGAATGATGAAAAAGCACATAGAATATAGATTGCCTCCAGTCTTGCAACAGGGGCAAGTGTTTCTTCAAAGTCAATCCCTTCCTGTTGATTGTAGCCTTAGGCAACCAATCTTGCCTTGTTTCTTACCATAACTCTGGATTCATCTAGCTTGTTTCGGAATACCCATTTAGTGTCGATGATTGACTTTCTCTTTGGTGGTGCTACTAAATTCCATACATCAATCCTAGTGAATTTATCTAGCTCTTCTTGCATTGCCATCATCCAGCTTTCTTCTCCTTCATCATCTTGAAATTTCTTTGGCTTAATGAGAGAGACAAAAGCAGTATGGCTCATCATCCTGATGAGTTGTCCTCTGGTTTTGACTAAATTTTGGACATCATCCAAAATAGCTTCTACCGGATGATTTCTATGAGTCCAGATTTCCCTTTGTAAACCTTCATGTTGAACTGGGACTTGCTCCACTTCTGCCTGAACTTGCTCTCCTTGGTCATTATTGAAGTTTATCTTATGTGGATTGAGATTAACTTGTACTTCTGGATCAAAAGATACTCCTTCATCCTCTTCTTTATACTTCTTGATTTGGAAGGAATCGGGAACTTGGTTTTCCTTCTTTTCTCTAGAGTTTTCAGCTTTTGGAACTGGATCTTCCAGAGTGGAGCTTGTCTTGCCTCCATGTTTAGTCTCATCAAAATCTACATGTATTAACTCTACCACAGTTTGGGTTCATTTATTGAAGACTCTGTCAGCCTTACTAGGTGTTGAGTAGCCAAGGAAAATTGCTTCATTAAATTTAGGATCAAATTTTCCTAGTTACTCTCTATCATTTAGAATGTAGCATTTACATCCAAATGCTTTAAAGTACCCAATTTTAAGCTTTCTTCCCTTCCAGATTTCGTAGGGGGTCTTTTCTAAGGTCTTTCTAATGAGAGCTCTATTTAAGATATAATATGTTGTGTTTATGGTCTCTCCCCAGAAATATTTTGGCAAACAATTCTCACTTAGGATTGTTCTAGCCATCTCAACTATAGTCATGTTCTTTCTCTTAACAACTCCACTTTGTTGAAGGGTGTGAGGGGCAGAGAAGTTATGTTCAATGCCCTTAGAGTCACAAAATTCAGCAAAGTGCTTATTTTTAAACTCACCACCATTATCACTCTAGATGCGTGCAATGCTTATGCCCTGTTCTACTTCTATCCGGATGAATGTTTTTGAGAATTGGTCAAAGGCTCCATCTTTGCTTGCTAGCAAGAGAACCCAGGTATAACGAGAATAATCATCCACAATGACCATGGTGTATTCTGTTCTGCCTAAACTTAATGGCTTGATTGGACCAAAGAGATCAATGTGCAAGAGCTCAAGTACTCTTTTGGAGGGAATGTAGGAGATGGAAGGGAAACTTTTCTTATGTTATTTACCTAGTTGACATACAATGCATAGATGATCCTTATCAAAAGCAACCTTAGGCAAACCCACTACCAATTCCTTTTTTGGACAAGAGGTTCATGCTAACATGTCCCAATCTCCGATGCTATATCCATGATTCTTCTTCTTTAGACACCAAGCAGATATTCGTTTTCTCATTTTCAATGTTAACAGAATTGACATTGTTTACTCTAGGTGCAAAGAGAATGAGTTGATTAGACTTACTATCATAGATTGAGCAGCCTCCGGAATCAAAGTTGACTTTTCTTCCTTTGTCGCAGAGTTGGGCTACACTTAGTAAGTTGAACTTCAGTCCATCAACTAGTGAGACATCTTCTATCTTTAATTCAGATCCAATGATTCTATGTCCAATGATCTGCCCTTTTTGATTGTCTCCAAAGCTCACTTTGCCTCCCTTCTTCCTGGTCAATGTAATAAAGGCCTTCTCATCACCTGTCAGGTGCCTTGAGCATCCACTATCAATGTACCAAGTGTGTTAATCTACTGTAGATCTAAGGCATAACTGCAAAACAGATCAAGTGGGTTTGGGTACCTAATCAGATATGGGTCCTCTCGGGTTAATAAACATCTCAGGCCAAGGATTGACATCATAATAACCATTTTTTAGTCTACATAATTTAGTAATATAATTGTTTTTCCACAAAACCTGCACCCTGAGATGAGTCTGTTCTGCTCCTGCTTCTTTTCAATATTTTCAAGATCCTCCTTCACATAGTTCCCTTTGTATCTAGCTTTTTATACACTTGTAGATGGTCTGATGTGTATCTGAAAGCTGGCTGGAGGTGCAAATTCTGTTGCATAATTCCTTCTTTATTTAGCAGGTTGCTGATTATATACTACTTTAGCTTTTCCTTTTTGTGCAGTAGTATATCTTTGGGCTTGTGGTTGCCTACTAACCTCTTTCACTTTTTGGTTAGAGGGCTTTGGATTTCCTTTGGCAGCATGATGTTGATTTCTTGGTGTACCTTTCCTTGGATTTCTCCTTCTTTCGAGAGGATCAGATCTCCATTCGAATGCTTCCTTTATTAGGCTATTTCTCTATACTGCCCAAATAGATTTCCACTTAGCATTTGCACTTGATTCTTCAAGTATTCTCCTCAACTTCATCAATGTGCTTTGTTGTTCTTATCAAATTGACATCTTGCGCCAATGCTTCATTATCTTTAATGATTTCCAATAGTTTTCTCCTTAAGGATTTGATTGCTTTTATGTTCTTCCTCACACTCTTGATCACAATAGCTAAAGCCAAATTAGAATAAGAGTTTACCTTAGTGTATGTTATTTCTGATTCTAATTTTTTGATTTGCATTGTATCTCGCTTAGAGACATTCTTTCAAGATTGCTCTGCTTCCGGATTAGTCAGTGCCATGACTGCACAGTTGGCAATCTCTTCTTCTTCTATTCAACATGAGCTACTACTTTCCTCACTATTGCTCCAGGTGGCCACCATTGCCTTCTTCTTAAGCTTCTTGGTTCTTTTAAGCTTACGACATTCAGTTCTAAAGGGGCCTTTCTCTCTACATTCAAAACAGACAGCTTCTTTTTCTGGATCCTTCTTTTCTTCTAGATTCTTTCTAGGCCTGTCTCTTCTAGATGTGCCTTCCCTTGGTCTTTGGGATTCATATTTTCTACACTTCCTCCTTTCTTTCTTTTGTAGGAACCTATTGAGCTGTCTAGTTAATAGAACTAGTTGCTCCTTGGTACTTTGAGATTCCGTGACTTGCTCTTCTTCTCCGGATGGAGCTTTTTCAGTGGATTCTACCTTAAGTGCAATGGCTTTCTACTTCTCTTCAGGCTTCTTCTCCTATTGGCTATATCTTTCCAGAGATAGCTCTTAAGTCAAGAGATTTCCTATGAGCTCATTATAACTGTAAAAGTTCAAGTCATGAGCCTCTTCAATGGCTGCCTTCTTCTTATCCCACTCCTTGGTGAGACTCCGAAGTACCTTCTTGACTAGATATACTTTTGATATCTCCTTTCCCAACCTCTTTATCTCATTTACTAGATTTGCATATCTAGTGTTCATGCTGCTAATGGACTTCTTGGGCTCCATCTTGAAAGTTTCTAGCTTTTGCTAAAGTAGATCTATTTTGGCTTCTTTGACCTTGTTTGTTCCCTTGAGGGTCACTTCTAGTTTCTACCAAATTTCCTGTGCGGTCTCACATCCTGATATTCTATTGAATTCAGCTACACTAAGAGTACAATGAAGTATGTTAATAGCACTTGCATTTTCACGCAATCTTTGGTTAAACCATCTACCTCATGCGTAGGCTCATATGGGCCATCTTTAATGGCCATCCATGCTATCATACTTCGAGCTTGAATGAAATTCTTCATCCGGTTTTTCCAGAACATGTAGTGTTCACCAGTGAAGAGTGGAGGATAGGTAATAGACATACCTTTCAAAAGGAGCTGCGAGTTTTAGAAACTCATTTTGATTTATAGATCAAATTATATGGTCCTTTAGCTCGAGATTGTTAGATCTCTAGTTTGAGCACTTACTCTGATACCACTTGTTGGTCCTTATGAGGGTCTATATAAAGTCATAGGGGGGTGAATAACCATTTTTGTGGAATTAATAGACTTTAAAAAGTCTTGTGTTGCGTGTTTGATGGCTTCCGGATGTTATGAATCCGAATGATGCAAATGTGTAATATGATGCAAGGTTAAAGAAAGAGTTAGAGAAAATCAAACACGATGATTTGTACTGGTTCGGCCCTGCCTACATCCAGTCCCCAAGGGTTCCTTCCTTTGAGTTTATCCACTAGTGTGATTTCTTTCCAACTGGCAAAAATAAGCCTTACTGTTTATCTTCGGATGGTACCCCCTTCCGGATGTAGGATATACCACTAGAAGCACCAACCTCTAGCTGAGTCCTTTTGTATTTAGCCTGATATACCACTTAGACTTCTACCTCGAATCTAAGTTAAGTCCTATGGGGAGATCCCGCTCAAAGCACCTACTTCAAGCTATATCCCAATCTCACTACTCACCCAAGTAGGAGATCTTTTACACTTTGGTTTCTATCAAAGGTTTCTGGTTTTTGGACTTCCTTAAGTTTATAAATCACTTAGAAATCCTTACAAATTGATTTTTAGTGTTTTGGTTCTTGGAGGGATTTGTGAATTTGATTGATTTCTAGCAAGTTCTCTTGTATATGCTTTTATGAAATCAACCCGTACCTTCTCAACTTGTGAAGCTTACTTTTTATAGGCTTGGATCATAAATGTAGCCATTGTGGGTTGGTGAGCTGAAACTCAATCTTCACCGTTGATCAGGCAAAATGAGGCACTTCCAGAACCGTTGATCAATCTGTTAGACAGTAATTTAACCCTTTTAAATCCTTAGGATTGAGGCTGAAAAGATGTCAGTGATCGTTTTCCTTATTTTTTTAGTATCATAGCAAGTTTTATATCAGTAGTTTTTGGTGTGAGCTCCACACGCCTCTTTATTGGTCTAGGCTAAAAAAGTTATTTCCTTTTTCCATCTGGTGTCAGTCCTTTTGTATATTTTCTAAAAAGTGTGAGCTGTCTCTTTTTTTTGTTCATAGGGAAAGGATGTTTGACTTTGTAGATCAAGAGGGAAAAGTTATCTTTGAGGCTTTTCCTATTGTCTTGATATCTGAGTCTTCCGGATGTCTTCAGACTCAGTATCACCGGATCTGTCTTTATCTCGATGCTTAGCAATCAGTTCTTCCGGATGCTGATATTGAACGGTTTAAAGTTTGTTTCCTTTCTAAACTTTAACCGGATGCTTTTAGTATATGCTTAGGAACTTGTAGTCTTCAATAGATACCCTTATTGCTGGATCTTGACCGAATGCTTCCATTTGGATTTAGGAGATACTTCATTTAAGTTTTTTGTTTCTTTCAAACTTGATCCGGATATTTTAATTTAATTGAGCTTCCGGATCATTGTTTTCCAACAACTTGTATCACTGATTCGACAATGGAATACGAGTTTGTAAAAACTAAGCATAATTTAGCCAATTATTTAACCAAAGGGTTAATAAGAGATCTTGTGCGCAAATCGGCTATAGAAATGGGATTAAAGTCCAATTGAAATCTCTCATATTACGATACCTGACAAAAATAGTGAAGAAATGGATCAAATTTTTACCTTTTTTATGACCGAGATTGAAAAATGTCTCGTTAAAAATGTTTGAACGCTAAGTCGTTCATGTTGGTCCCTATAAGGGTCTTTATACGGTCATAGGGGGGTGAATGACCCTTTTTTATGGAATATAAAGACTTTAAAAAGTCTTAGTGTAGTATGTTTGATTATGATCCGGTTGATAGATCCAGATGATGTAGTTATGATAATATAATGCAATAAATAAAAGGTTAAAGAAATCAAACAGGATTTTATCCTGGTTCGGCGCCACCTACTCCAGTCCCCGGAGTTTCCTTTCTTTGAGCTTTTCCACTAGTGGATTCCTTTCCAACTGGCAGGAATCAAGCCTTACAATTTGTCTCCGGATGGTAAAACCCTTCTGGATGTAGGATATACCACTAGAAGCAACAACTCCTAGCTGATTCCTTTAGTCTTTAGTAGGACATACCACTTAAACTTCTACCCCGAATCTAAGCTGAGTCTTATAGGGAGTTCCCACTCAAAGCACCAACTTTAAGTTGTATCCCAATCTCTCAACTCACCCAAGTTGGAGATCCTTACACTCTTATTTTCATAAAGGTTTTGGTTTTAGATTTCCTTAAGTTTATAACTTACTTAGGAATCCTTACAACAGATTTTGTATTGATTGATTCTTGGAGGGATTTATAAGCTGATTGAATGCTCGTTCTTTGTTACTTTTTTTAATCAAACAGCTAACCTTCTCATTTGGTGAAGCTTCCCTTTTATAGGCTTCCATCATAAATGTAGCCATTGTGGGTTACTGAGCTTGTAGTAAATCTTCACCCTTGATCAGGTTATAGGTGATGCTTTTGGAGCTGTTGATCAATCTGTTAGATTGTAATTTGACCCATTTAAATTCTAGGGATTGATGCTGAAAAGTTGTCAGTGATCGTTTTACTTGGCTTTTTATGATACACCAACTTTTACACCATTAGCTTTTTGGTGTGAGCTCCATGGGCCTTCTTATTGGTCTAAGTGAAAAAGTTTGTTAGGTTTTTCAGTCCTGTATCATTCCTTTTGTCCTTTTTCTGAAAATGGCAAGCTGTCACTTTTGTCTTATTTATAGGGAAAGGATGTTTGACTTCATAGACCAAAAGATGGAGGGAAAAGTTATCTTTGAAACTTTTCCTATTATCTTTAAGCATGAGTCTTTCGGATGTCTTTATTGTCTCTGGATCTCTATGCTACCATAGTTAGCTCAATCAGTTCTTCCGGATGCTGTTCTTGAGGGATTAAAGCTTGTTTCCTTTCCAAGCTTTATTCTGATGATTCCATGTGCTTGGTTACTTAATGTCATCAATGGATAACCTTGTAGCTGGATCTTTTATCCGGATGTTTCCATTTGGATTTAGGAGATTTACATGGTTTTAAGTTTTTATTTCTTTCAAATCAAATCTAGATAGTTTAGTTTAATTTTGTGATCCGGATCATTGTTTCCCAATAATCTCCCCCATTTAATGGAAACAATAACTAAGTCTATTAAGCATAAGGAGTTTATGATCTAAGTATGATTTGTGATACTTAGTCATTTACAAATACTCTCCCATAATTCTAGCATCCTAACTCCCCTAATATTTTTCAATTCTAGCTCCTAAGTTTTTAGTACAATTACAGATTGTACTTTAGAAGCGATTTTTGATAATTAGAAGGTTTCATTATATATACTTCTGCTGTTAACAATAGTTAACATCAATGAAGTTCAAATTATAGATTACAGAAATATAATGGTGAATCTAGCTATTACAAAATTTTAGAAGTTATAGCTAGTCTAATTCTGATTTCTTCCGGATGGTTCTCCCTCTTTCTCCTTGCCCTTTCTTGATCCAGCTTGCTCTTCCTGTTGACTTATTAAACTTATCTCGCCCTTTTTGTTTACATTTTAGGGGTCGATGACCATGTAAGTGCGATTGTCCTAAGCCTCTTGCCATGCCTTCGAATATACGGAGTAGTCAACATTTCCTTTTATTCTCCCGGCGATGATATGATCAACAGTAGCTAGAGTTAGGTAGTGGGGTATTATAGTCTTCTTCAGTAGATTGTAGGATTTTTTGATGAAAGGATGAACACGTAAAAAGAATTCCTGATCCTTTTTATCGAAGTAAGGTAAGAGTACCTTGAGTAAAGTTGTGATGCCCTTTTGGCTGAAGAAACCAGAATCTCCAATTGCCTGGATTTGGTTATGAAAGATAGGAAGCAGTTAGCTCTCCAAAATGGATGGACTGGAGGATGATCCGGATAAAGAAAGCTTATTTAGGCTAGTTTGAAGGAGAGAGATTTCTTAACTTATTCCTCTCTAGATGTTATGCAAGGATTCTGTTTGGAGAGAGATTTCTTTAGTGATGGATGCCTTCTAGTCAGTTATTATCTTCTCTAAACTTGATAGGGGACTCTTCATTTCCTCACCCATATCATCCAACATTTTCTCATAGATTTTGGGAGAGTTTTCTCAATGAAGTGCACCAGCGTTTCGTGGGTGACTTGTTGGTCAATGCCCAGATCCAAGATAGTAGGCTTGAGGTCCTACTCAGCCATGAATTTTGACAAGTTTTCAAACTTGATATCCAGATAGCCTTTTATTTCTTCTGAGAGCTCGGAGGAGGAGGAAGTGATCTTGTCAAGTACTGTATCTCAATTGTTTGAAGCCAGGGTATTGGCTTGATCAGTGGTCTAGTTAGCTATGGAACCATTTTCTTTAAGCTCATTTAATGTTGGTTTGATTAGGGAGAGAGAACTTCTGCAATAGCGCCTAAAGTGGGGAAATGAAAGACCTTTTCTTCTATGTACTTTACTGACAGCTTGATTTCACCCAACTCTTTCTTTACATCCGGACCAGAAGCTTGTCTAGGCAATTCTTTTTCGACCCCTCTTAGATAAGTGCAGATTATCCGGAGGCTCTGCTTGATGTACCCTTCTTCATTCTCCTCTTGAGCTGCCTCTTTCAGTAGATGAAGTGAAGTTGAAACTTTGGCTTTTACGGTGTTGTTTGTAGGCACTCTCATGGGCTAACTTTTGGAGTAAATTCTTCTTCAGAGGAGCTAGAGGATTCATCTTCAGAACTAGGGCTACTTCTATAGGGTTCATTTTCAGCTTTAATATTACTCTTCTCGAAATGGGACTGATCTTATTCTTCTCTCCTCTTTTCCAACCTTTCCCCCAGACTAGCCTCGCTCTTAGAGTCCACTTTAGAAGCGTGCTCTTTGGATCTCAAACCCTGTCCCTCCTATGGAGTGATATTATTCGGGTTAGGCTCACCTTCCTTGGATACATTTGGAGTATGTGTATCCAAGTTGTCCCTTATCTCAACTATAGTGTCATCGCCAGCAGTCATATTAGTGTTTATATTTAAAGTAGCTGTCATAGGAAGTACATCACTGAGTTGCGGTTGGGATAGGATGATTGTCTCTTCATGTGCTCCCACTTCAACCCCCAGATGACTGAAAGTGTCCTCAATCATCCCTCCAAGTGCCTTTTCAGGACTTATTATACCTTTCCTAAGAGCATTGGTAATGTTCTCAATGCCCTTTATTGTTGCCTTTGCTGGACTTATTTCTGCCTGATTTCCAGCTTTTGGATTTAGCAAATTTTCTAGAAGAGGCTATGTGATGGCTAGGAAATTCAGGACTCCAGAATCTTTAAGACCTCAGCCAAGGCAGCTTGATCTATAACGATTTGTGTAGCTGAGGATCCTCTGGGCCTTCTATGTCAAGATTGTTAATTCTATAGTTGTCTGCCACAGAAGCCATCATCTCTTCATACTGAGGATCCTCCGAAAGGATATTCTCATCAGATCCTAGAACATGCTTACCATTTAAACTTTTGGCCTTAGCCAACTCCTCCACAACCACCCTCTTTGCGACCACCTCATCAATAATTATATTAGTTGGCCTCTTGGCTATTTTCTTTTGATGTTTTTAAGCCTTAACTGCTTCATCAAAAGTGGACCCTTTATGGGTGAAATGCTTCTTTAGCGCTGGCATTTCATCTTTAGTGTCCTCCTCATCAGAACCATTTATTTCTATCAGTAAGTCTGATATTTTTATTTTATATCATTTCTAATAGCCTTTTCTTATTGTAGCATTAGCTACTGCAATGGATTCCCGTGCTTCCGGATCATATATCGGTCTTTTCAATAAATCAGCTGTCTTAATCAACCTTCCCCTTAGTTTTGGCTTTTCTAGAGATTTATTAAGCAGCTGGGTGATTGTCTGAGTATCTTCATTTTCCTCTTCATCTAGAATTATGGCCAATTGTTTCTAGGCCTTTGGTTTTGCAGTTCTAGCCTTTTTGGAGGTAGGAGCTATGGTATTCAGATTTGATACTTCCTGGGTCTTGGTCTTTCTGTCATCCCTGAGCTTGTTTGCTTTCTCTTCATTCCATTCTTCTCTAAAGGTCAATCTTTGGAAGTTCTTCTTAAGAATTTCTTTTCCATTTTCAGCATGGAAACCAGTCAGATTTACCTCATTAATTAAGAGGATTCGGGTAATTAGAGCCCCATGGGAATTAATATGGTTCTTGAGGTGACTGATTATCAGTACAGGCTAGTTGATTTCCATGAATCCAACTCAGTGTTGTAAGATGCAATGTTGCAAGGTAGAGACTATTGTCAGGGATCCGTTCCGGATTACAATGAGCTTTGCCATGGCATGCTGGAGAAATCATGGGGTTTCTGGGAAGTGAGTAGAAAATTTATCCCAAAAGTAATTAGGATGTAACCACAGTTTTGATTCATACTCCACTTCCGCTTCATCTCCATCAATCCATAGTTGTAATCTAGAATTCTTCATATTGAGACACTCTTCAAAGAAATCCAGGGTAATGGTGATTTCTTTCCCTTGAACCTTGGTTCATAGGGCATCAAACTCCTTGTTGACTTGGAGGTTGTTATAGAATTCTTTAACCAATTCCGGATATGTTGGGCAGTTGATCTTGAGAAAGTCACCCAAATGCTGATCATCGATTTACGTTGAGAAAGGGGGTGTTTTGAATAAAAAAAATGTCTCGTAGGAAGTCCGTAGGAATGACTGAATCGCTAGGTTTTAGTTTTGATGGCTCAAAATCAGCATCTTTTAGGTTAGATTTTAAGAAGAGATTTCGGGTCAGGAGGTTATGGGTTTCTTCTTGGTTTACAGTTGCTGCCATTTTGAGAGAAAGGATTGAAGGAATTAGGGTTTAGGTTTCAATTTTTGTAGAGTAATAATAGAGTAGTTGTTCGCATGAGGAAGAAGAGTGAATTTGAGGGGTTTATATAGAATTTTCAAAGTGAGGGTAGTTTGGTAATTTAGATATCGGTAGTTTGGCTGGATTGATGACCTGGCAACCGAATTTTTAAGAGAGAGGTAAATTCAATTTAATCGAAGAATAGGAACGGTTTATTTTAAAAATAAACTGCCAAATTTACCGTGCGTGTAACAGCCAATAAACGCTTGAAATTTAAAAAGTAATTGTTGTGTTTATGCGCTTTTACTGCCATTTGTCCTTCTTGTCTGCTGATGTGGCATACTCTCTTATGGAATAAATTTCTCTTCAATAGCTCTTCTTTTCCAGACTAGGCTATCTTGCCAATGATCTAGATTAATCTTGGACTGTCTCCTGGATTAGCTTTAAATTGGATTTGACATACCAATTGATTCCCTTAGCTTCCCAAATTGATCTTTATTTATTGGCTTGGTAAAGATGTCTGCTCTTTGCTCATTGGTTGGAATGTATACCGATGCAACATCCTTCTTCATCATATGATCTCGGATGAAATGATGCCTTATGTTTACATGCTTTATCCTGCTGTGAAGCACTGGATTCTTTGATATATCAATTGTACTTTTGTTATCACACATGACTTCCACACATCTGGATTGCACTCCATAATCTTCAAGCTATTGTTTGATCCATAGGAGTTGAGCGACATAACTTCCAGTTGCCATATATTGTGCTTCTGTGAAGATTGCTTCTTGGTATACCATGGTACTAAGCAATCTCCAAGGAAATGGCAACCTCGGGATCAATCTTTCTCTCAAGAGTATCCCTGCCATAGTCTGCATCAGTAAATCCTTGCAGTGTGAAATCTCCATTACTAGGATACCACAAACCTACTTCAGTGGTTCCTCGGAGATATCTAAGAATTCTCTTTATTGCTTTGAGATGAGAATCCTTAGGATTGGCTTGATAACTTGCACAGTAGCAAAGTGCATAGTGTATATCAGGCCTGCTAGCTGTCAAGTTTAGGAGTGAACCAATCATCCTTCTGTGGAGTTTCTAATCTACATTTTCTCCTTCACAATTCTTATATAGGACTGTATCTGATCCCATTGGAATGGATATAGGCTTGCTCTTGTTCATTTTAAACTTTTTCAAGATCTCCTTGGTATACTTTGACTGTTTAATGAAAATCCCATCAGGACTTTGCTTGATTTATAGACCAAGGAAGAAGTTGAGTTCTCCCATCATGGACATCCTGCATTTGAGAACTGAATTCTTCAAACATCCTTTCATCAGTGGCTCTAAATATGATATCATCCACATAGATTTGGACTAGAATAATGTCATTCTTCTTCTTCTTGATGAAAAGAGTTGTATTTACTTTGCCTCGGATATACCATTTGGATATGAGAAATGTAGTGAGTCTCTCATACCAGGCTCTTGGTGCTTACTTCAGGCTATAAAGATCTTTCTTTAGTTTGTAGACATGATCTGGATGCTTAGGATCTTCAAATCCAGATCGCTACTTCATATATACTTCTTCCTGGATCACCCCATTAAGGAATGCACTTTTGATATCCATTTAGAATCATGTAAATCCCATGAATGATACAAAAGCACATAGAATCCGGATTGCCTCCAGTCTAGCTACAGGGGCAAAGGTTTCTTTAAAATTAATCCTTTCTTGTTGATTGTAGCCTTGAGCAACCAGTCTTGCTTTGTTTCTCACTACAACTCCGGATTTATCTATCTGGAATACCCATTTAGTGCCAATGATTGACTTTCCTTTTGGAGGTGCTACTAGATCCCATACATCATTTCTCGTGAATTGATCTAGCTCTTCCTGCATTACCATCATCCAACTTTCATCTCCTTCAGCATCTTGAAATTTCTTTGGATCAATGAGAGAGATAAAAGCAGCATGGCTCATCATCATGTTGAGCTGACCCCTGGTTCTTCCTGGATTCTGAACATCATCCAGAATATTTTCAATGGAATGATCTCTATATGTTAGGATCTCCCTTTGCAGGCCTTCATATTGAACTGGGACTTGCTCTATTTTAGCTTCAACCACTCCTTCTTGGCCTTTATTAAAGTCAATCTCTTGTTGGTTGAGATTGACTTGTTGTATTTCTTGTTCAAAAAAAATTCCTTTATCTTCCTATTTATGCTTCTTGATATGGAATGAATTAGGAACTTCCGCCTCTTTCTTTTCTCCAGGATTTTCAATTTCCGAACCTGAATCTTTGAAAGTGTAACTTTTCTTACCTGTATGGTTAGTCTCATAAATCTACATGTATTGACTTTACTAGAGTTTGGGTTCATTTATTGAAGACTCTGTAAGACTTACTATGTGTTGAGTAGCCAAGGAAAATTGCATCATCAGATTTAGGATCAAATTTTCCTAGTTGCTCTCTATCATTAAGGATGTAGCATTTACATCTAAATGCTCTGAAATACCTAATTTTGGGTTTTCTTCCCTTCCAGATTTCATGTGGGGTCTTTCCTATGGTTTTTCTAATGGAGCTCTATTTAGAATATAACATACTACATTTACGGCCTCTCCCCAGAAGTGTTTTGGCAAACTATTTTCATTGAGCATTATTCTAGCCATCTCAACTATGGCCCTGTTCTTTCTCTCAATAACTCCATTTTCCTGAGGAGTGTGAGGGGCAGAGAAGTTATGTTCAATGCCCTTGGAGTCACAAAAGTCAGCAAAATGCTTATTTTTGAATTCACCACCATTATCACTCTGGATGCGTACAATACTTATGCCCTATTCTACTTCTATCCGGATGAATATTTTAGAGAATTGGTCAAAGGCTTCATCCTCGCTTGCTAGCAGGAGAACCCAGGTATGTCGAGAATAATCATCTATAATGACCAATGTGTATTCTCTTCTACCTAAACTCAATGGTTTGATTAGACCAAAGAGATCAATATACAAGAGCTCAAGTACTCTTTTAGAAGGAATGTATGAGATGGAAGGGAAACTATTATTATGTTGTTTACCTAATTGACATGCAATGAATAGATGATCTTTATCAAAAGCAACCTTAGGTAAACCCACTACTAATTCCTTTTTTACTAGTTTGGACAGGAGATTCATGCTGACATGTCCTAGCCTCCGGTGCCTTACTCATGATTCTTCTTCTTTAGACACCAAGCAGATATTCTTTTCATCATTTTTAATGTTTACAAAATAGACATTATTGAATCTAGGTGCATGAAGAATGAGTTGGTTGGACCTACTATCATAGATTGAGCAGCCTCCGAAATCAAATGTGAATTTTCTTCCTTTATCACAGAGTTGGGCCACACTTAGCAAGCTGAATTTCAGTCCATCAACCAATGAGACATCTTCTATCTTTAACCCAGATCCAATGGTTTCATGACCAATGATCTGACCCTTTTGATTGTCTCTAAAGCTTACTTTGCCTCCCTTCTTTCGGGTCAATGTGAAGAAGGCCTTCTCATCACCTGTCATGTGCCTTGAGCATCCACTATCAATGTACCAAGTGTGTTGGTCAATCATGGATCTAAGGCATACTTGCAAAATAGATCAAGTGGGTTTGGGTACCCAATCAGATTTGGGCCCTCTCGGGGTTAATAACCATCTCAGGCCAAGGGTAAACATCATAATAACCATTTTTTAATCTACATGATTTAGTAATATGATTGTTTTTCCCATAAAACCTGCACCCTAAAATGGGTTTGTTCTGCTTTTGCTTCTCTTTGATCTTCTCCAGATCCTCCTTCCTATAGCTCCCTTTATATCCAGCCTTTTGCATACTAGTGGATGGTCCGGTGTGAATTTGGAAACTGGTTAGAGGTGCAACTTCTGCTCCATAATTTCTTCTCTGTTTGATAGGTTATTGGTTATAAGCCACATTAGCCTTTCCCTTTTGAGTAGTAGTATATCTTTGGGCTTATACTTGCCTGCTAACTTCCTTTATCCTTTGATTAGGGGTCTTTTGGAATCTATTCTGAGCAGGAGGATGATTATCTCTTCTTGGAGCTTTTATCTCTGGCCTCTTCCTGGATACCTCCTTTAATAAATTGATTTCTCTATCCAGTCCTATTACATTTATATTTAGAATCTGGACTTGATTCTTAAGGAAGTTCTCCTCCATAACATCAATATGCTTGGTTGCTCTAACCAGATTGATGTCTTGTGCCATTACTTCAGCATCTTCTGCCAACTCCATTACTGCTCTTTTAAGGGACTTGATTGCTTTTGCATTCTTCTTTACACCCTTGATTATAATAGATAGAGCTCTAGCAAGGTCAAAATTAGAAGCAAAATTAGAACAAGAATTTACCTCGGTGTTTGCTATTTCTGTTTCTGATGCTTCAATTTGTACTGTTTCTTGCTTAGAGGCATTCCTTCCAAATTGCTATACTTCCAGATCAGTCAGTGCCATGAATGCACAGTTGGTAGTCTCTTCTTCTTCTGTTGAAGATGAGCTGCTGCTTTCTTCATTGTTGCTCCAGGTGGCTACCATTGTCTTCTTTTTGAACTTCTTGGTTCTCTTAAGCTTGGGACATTTTGTTCTGAAATGGCCTTTTTCTCCGCATTCAAAATAGGCAGCATCTTTTTTCGGATCCTTCTTTTCTTCTGGATTTCTTTTGGGCCTATCCCTTATGGAAGTTCCTTCTCTGGATCTTCGTGATTCAAATTTTCTAGACTTCCTTCTTTCTTTCTTTTGTAGGAACCTGTTGAGCCTTCTGGTTAATAGAGCTTAGTACTTTGAGGGTTTTGTGGCTTGTTCTTCTTCTTTGGATAAAGTTGATCTAGTAGATTCTGCCTTTAGTGCAATAGCTTTCTTTTTCTCTTCAGGCCTCTTTTCTTATTGGTTGTATCTCTCAAAGAATAGCTCTTAAGTTAAAAGATTTCTAATGAGCTCATGATAACTTTAGAATTTTAGGTCATGAGCTTCCTCAATGGCAGGCTTCTTACTATCCCATTCCTTGGTGAGACTCCGGAGCACTTTCTTCACCATCTCTACTTTAGGAATTTCCTTTTCGAGCCTCTTAATCTCATTCATTAGATTAGTGTATCTAGTGTTCATATTACTGATAGATTCTTTTGGCTCTATTTTGAAAGCTTCAAACTTCTGCTAGAGTAGATCAAGCTTAGCTTCTCTTACTTTGGTGGTTCCTTCATAGGTTACCTCCAGCTTTTCCCAAATCTCTTATGTAGTCTCACATCCGGATATTCTATTAAATTCAGCTGCACTAAGAGCACAATGAAGCATGTTAATAGCATTTACGTTTTCACACAACTTTTTAAAGTCATTCTCATCCCACATACTTGAGGGCTTTCGGGTAGTCATACCCTCTACTTCATAAGTAGGCTCATATGGGCCATCTTTAGTGACTAACCATGCTTGCATGCTTTGTGTTTGTATGAAGTTTTTCATCCGGTTCATCCAGAACGTATATTATTCATATGTAAAGAGTGGAGGACGGGTAATGGACATACCCTCGGAAAGGAGTTATGAGTTTTGGAAACTAATTTTGATGTATGAATAAAAATATTGGACCTTTAGCTCGAGATTGTTAGATCTTTAGTTTTAAGCACTTGCTCTGATACCACTTGTTGATTCCTGTGAGGGTCTTTATAAGGTCAGAGGGGGGTGAATAACCTTTTTCGTAGAATATATAGACTTTAAAAAGTCTTAGTATAGTGTGTTTGATTATGATCCAGATGATGGATCCGGATCATGTAGTTATGATAATATAATACAACAAATAAAAGGTTAAAGAAATCATACACAAAGGATTTTATCCTAGTTTGGCCCCGCCTACTCCAGTCCCTCGAGTTTCCTTTCTCTAAGCTTTTCCACTAGTGGATTCCTTTCCAACTGGCAGGAATCAAGCCTTACAAGTTATCTCCGGATGCTTACCCCTTCCGGATGTAGGATATACCACTAAAAGCACCAATTCCTAGCTGAGTCCTTTAGTCTTTAGTAGGATATACCACTTAGACTTCTACCCTGGATCTAAGCTGAGTCCTACAGGGAGTTCCCACTTAAAGCACCAACTTTAAGTTGTATCCTAATCTCTCAACTCACCCAAGTTGGAGATCCTTACACTCTTGTTTTCCCAAAGGTTTTGGTTTTGGATTTCCTTAAGTTTATAACTTACTTAGGAATCCTTACAATAGATTTTGAATTTATTGATTCTTGGAGGGATTTATAAGCTGATTGAATGTTCGTTCTTTGTTACTTGTTTTTTCAATCGAACAGCCAACCTTCTCATTTAGTGAAGCTTCCCTTTTATAGGCTTACATTATAAATGTAGCCGTTGTGGGTTGTTAAGCTTGTAGTAAATCTTCACCCTTGATCAGGTTATAGGTGGTGCTTCCGGAGCCGTTGATCAATCTTTTAGACTATAATTTGACCCGTTTAAATTCTAGGGATTGATGCTGAAAAGTTGTCAGTGATCATTTTACTTGACTTTTTGTGATACACCAACTTTTACACCATTAGCTTTTGGTGTGAGCTCCACAAGCCTTCTTATTGGTCTAGGTGAAAAAGTTTGTTAGCTTTTTCAGTCCGGTGTCAGTCCTTTTGTCCTTTTTCTGAAAAGTGCAAGCTTTCACTTTTGTCTTGTTCATGGGGAAAGGATCTTTGACTTCATAAACCAAAAGATGGAGGGAAAAGTTATATTTGAAACTTTTCCTATTGTCTTTAAGCATGAGTCTTCTGGATGTCTTTATTGTCTCCGGATCTCTATGCTTCCAGAGTTAGCTCAATCAGTTCTTCTGGATGCTGTTATTGAGGGATTAAAGCTTGTTTCCTTTCCAAGCTTTATTCTGATGATTCCATGTGCTTGTTTACTTAATGTCATCAATGGATAACCTTGTAGCTGGATCTTTTATCCGGATGTTTCCATTTGGATTTAGGAGATTTACATGGTTTTAAGTTTTTATCTCTTTCAAACCTGATCCGGATAGTTTAGTTTAATTTTATGATCCGGATCATTGTTTCCCAATAGTTGACTAACCCACGGTGTGTCAGGATTAAGTCGTTGTTCATAACTTCTTCAGGATTCGGTGAAGAATCGATCGACAAACGAGTTCCGAGAGCATTTCTGAGAGAGAGAATAATTAGAAATAAAAAATATAAAAAAAACTAATTTTTCAAAAGACTCTTTATGCATATGCACGACTGTTCCTATTTATAGGAAATGAGACTTTTAATTAATTTCCTTTAAGTCCTTAAACTCTTAATTATTTATAATTAAATCCTTAAAGTTCAATAACTTTTTAATTAAGTCCCTAGGCTTATTTAATTCTCTAATTGAATCCAATTACCTAAATTGGGTCGAGTCCTTTGACCCAATTGACCCACTCACGGGTGGACCGGGTATTTTCAACATCTCCCACTCGTACTTGATGGGTCACGTTTCGTACAAGGTCATCATATCTTCTTTATCCTGTGAAGTCGTGCGACCTGCATACTATCAGGAACACTTTGTCTTGCACACGTTAGGGTCAACCAAGATTATCCTGAGTGGTACTTAACCAAGTAGATTAACATCTTATATTTAGAACATCTTGCACCCGTTAGGGTCTGCCAAGATGATTCTAATCAGTACTTAACCACATAGATTAAACTATAATATTATTAATAATACCACATTGATATATTGCGCGTATGCTTTACCCTAGATTGGTCGATAATCACCCACTTCCACATCATTAGGGATCTCGGAAGCCATAATCTGTTGCTCACTATCTTACATCAAATGTAATGATAAGCTAGCCAGTGAACTAACATAGCTTTAGTGAATGTTCATTTGGCCATATCTTCCTTTTGAGTTATCCATTCCATACAGAACTAGTTTGGACCACCAACCAATCTCTCACAGATTGAATCAAATCATAATCTCACGGTGATTGATCAAATTGTCCTTGTTAGTCTTTGCTTCCCAAGATAATAAAATAGTAATGAGGGTAAGGTCTAAAAACACTTCAATTAATGGACTGAGTCTCACATTAGTGAAGTTGAGATCCTTGTATAGCGTACAAACTTCTCATCTCATGATCGCTAAGCACACATTATCTTGAGGACTCACTCATCTCCCACTTTGATAGTGTGTCATGGTATTCTTTCCTTTTACCCTTATAAGGAGTACATGTCTATTCTCATCAAAATGGACTAACACTATGTAAAGGTTTTAGTTACAATGCACCTTAGAATTTAACCTTGTTCTACTCTAAGAACTACCTTTAGCTAATTAGACAGAACATGACCTATCGTCATATGAACTACATAGTTCTTACCTGATTCCTTCTTGGATGCAGTACACATTGTTCCATGTAATGCAGCTTTTCTTATTACTTTAACAAGTCGATTCACGATTTTGAACAAGTTCCCGAATTACACGTAGTATGCACAAATCAATCTCATCCTCGTCTGTACCCAAATGGTAACACTAGGGTAAACACCCATGTGAGTAGGCCACTTCTCTGTTCGACATGCTATAAATGATAAATAATATATATACATAACATATATACACACACATACATTGCTCATAGTATAAAGCTAATTTATATCATCACGTTATCATTCACGATTTGAAGGTTGTGTTAAATGAGGTAATTAAATAAATACAATATACATATATTTAACCCTTTAATATATTTCATATATACATCTTAAGGGACATGCTTTGTAAACAAATCTGCAAACATGTAATATGTAGACAAATACATCATGTTGACATCTCCTCGGGTACTTGAGTCTATAACTAACTGATACATTATTTCAATATGCTTATACCTTAAATGATATTTCGGGTCTATCATATAATCTACTAATGCTTTACTATTACTTGTAAATAGTCGATTGTTGTTTAGAGCACTTAGCAGAAAATGACTCACTCGGCACTCTAGCTAAACAATATGTCGGCCCATGGCTAAAAAAACACAAAATTCAGCGTTGGCATTAGCCAATATGCATCTGAGTATCCTACAAGGTCTACTCACTTAGCTTGATACATCATAGCAAAAACAATAGTCCTTTAAAAGTATCTTGCAATTTCTTAACGATGTTCCAATTCTCTATTACTAGAATAGATCAATATTTACTTGTAATGCTCACGATATAACAAATATTAGGTCTGGGGTAAGACATAACATATATGATGTTTCCATCAGATGAAACTATTTCCATATCCTCACACTTGTAGGAGCTTTAGGACAAATGCTTAAACAAAGAAACTATACTCTTAGTTGTAGGAATACTTATGGGTTAATAGTTATGCATAAAGAATCTTTGTCAAACTCTTTTTATGTAAGATTCTTAAGGTAAAGATACTCATTTATCTTTCTATCCATTGAGATCTTAATCCCTAGGATATAAGCAAACTCCCCCATGTCTTACATATCGAAGTTACTCGATAACCAATCTTTCACTTAATGGTATATATACAGTGGTCCTCATTTACCATTGAATACCATAACCTTAAGACTACATGAGATCATAAATTGACTTATTCAATTATGCAAAACTCATGTTCACAAACAATTTGGACAAACCCTTTTAGTAGTACTATATAGATATCTCATGATAATTCTCCATTGAGAAAAGAACACATCCATTTGATGTGAGTCTAAGGGTAAGTATAAGTACCAAATATATACAATTCTTACATATGTAAATGTTGAAACGGAAAAGAAAATATTCTCATAATATATTCTTATCAGTTTGAGTATACGTATTCCTTAATTATAAGCCAAGTGCTTTTACTTTATCTTGAGAATTCTCTTGTTCTCAATAACTTTATGTCCTTCACGTATGTCAACTTAATTATTCTTTCATCACATGCAACTACTCATCTCCCTTAAAACACTTAATTTTTTTAAGGTGAAATATTTTCCATTTTGACCACTTAGTCTTTGAATCTTTATAAATATATCTCATATATTTATTGTAACTCAAAATTCTTTCCTTTATGCTCATTTCTATACTCCGACTTGGATTAGAAATACTATAATGATCTAAGCTACTACTTGAGGTAAAAAACATTGACTCCCACTTGGAATAATAACATTGGCTCCCACTTGAATCAATAACATTGTTGGGTTCTCGGCTCCCCCATGGAACAAGATCCGATCATTTTGAACCACTTCATTTGAATTACTCCCACTTGAAGATACATCCAAAATATCAGGTTCAAGAGTCTTATTAAAAGAAATTTTTTTTGCCCACGCACAGTCTTTGAAACTCATTTTCTAAGAAGTTGACATCTCGTGATTCAAATTATGTCATATATCCTTCCACATTCTCTCCCATAAAAACATATCCTTTTCATATTATTGAACCAAGCATGAGTTTGGACTGACTCAGTGGATGACTCAGTTGTGCTTCAGTTTTGATCATAATAATTAAGTTAAGAATGGGATAATTAAATCAATAATGATGTTGAAATGAATAGTCTATAGTTATAAAGGAGTTAGTAAATTCAAGGGTAGAATTTTGATTCTCCACTGACCTAGCTATTTAGTTTAACTCTGAGTGGTTTCTGGGCTGAGTACCTACTTAGTCGCTGACTTAGTAATATTCACTTAGCGCTTGATATTTAGATTTTGTTTCAGCTGAGTTACTTTATGTCTGTCAATGCTGCTTACCTTACCTTTTAAGGTAAAAAGGTATCTTTGCCTTTAGTGTTACTTTTTGTAGGATCATTAATGAGATAAAGACAAAAAGAATTAATGACTTGACAAGACACATAATTATGAAGAAAATGACAAAGTCTTCCAATCCAAAGCTGCAACAAGCTATTGCCACTTCGGGTAATTCTGCAAATCTACCAACCTTATATCACGCACTTTGCAACATGTCAGAATACCAGAGGGAATAGGATGAAGACATGTGGCAAGTCAGTACGAGTTCTCTCTAACGGAAGACTAGCATCAAACGATAAAGAATTCAAATTGAAGCTTGAATTTCAATCTAACAGATTTAAATGTATTTCCAGCGGTAAAATTCTATCTCTTAACGGATAGATTTGAAGAATCAATGGGTGAATTACTGAGATGTCAATTTCAGAAGATGCCAAGATAAGTTCAACATCTACTTTCTTAATATAACTACAAAAGGAGTAAGAAGGCAAGCGCTAGAACTTGATGATTACACCTAAATTTCCTTGGAGCAAAGACTCTGTCAATTTACAAGCTTTAAAGGAGTTCAGGCAAGAAAGCACATCTCAGCTAGAATCAACTTTAGAACAAGAGAGAATAGATTAGATCAATCAATTGTAAAATTAGATCATTTGTAACTGGATCAATATTTCTATAAGTTGAATCCAACTCTTGTTTAGACTCTTTATGATTTATTGATAGAAGAGGGTATTCTAGTCAGCGGGTGAGCGATTGCAGTTTGGAGGGTACTTACTGTAATTGGGGAATTTGTGAAAGGCTTCTCCGCCTAGGGTAAAGGAGTTGAGATTAGTGGATTAAAGCCGAGATGCTCTCTCAAGACTGGATGTAAGCACAAGTTGCTGAACCAGTTTAAAATCTCTGAGTTCTTTACTTAATCGCATTTTTCAGTTATTTCACTCAGCCAGCTGACCTCACTCAGCGGTGAAAGTTATTATCGTAAAAAAGTTTTATAAGTTCTTGAGTGAGTCATTCACCCCACCTCTGACTCAGTGAGTATATGCATATAGACCAATAAGTGGTATCAGAGTAGTTCTCATTCATAGATTTCACAATCTTTTAGACAAAGACCATTGCGTACAAAGGAGAATCTAGTGGAAGGGTTCAAGCTTACATTTTGCCTAAAGGCATGTCAGTCACCAAGCCTCCTATGTTTAATGGAGAGCGTTATACCCACTGGAAGAACAAAAATTTCATTCAGTCCCAGAGTATGCACGCTTGGTTGACTATTGTAGAAGGGCCATATATTCCATCACATATGAATAATGGAGTACGAGTTGATAAGTACTCTATTGAATGAGATAACAAGGACTTAGCCAGACTAAAAGAAAATGCAGCTGCTATCTTTATTGTGCTCTTGATGCTAATGAGTTCAATCACGTTTAATGATGTAAAATAGCCAAAGGGATTTGAAAGAAGTTGGAAGTAACTTATGAAGGTACTGACAAGGTGAAAGAGTCCAAAATTAATTTCCTTATAAGGGATTATGAATGGTTTCATATAAAGCACAAGGAGGATATTTGCAACATGAACGCCCGGTTCATGAATACAGTCAATGAGCTAAAAAGGCCTGGCAAGACCTTTAATAAAGAAGAGACTGTCAAAAAGATTCTTAGAAGCTTGACTCAAGATTGGGAAGCTAAGAAGAGTGCTATTGAAGAGGCTCATGATTTAAAGACCTATGAGTTATATGATCTGATTGGAACTTTGCTGACTCATGAGATGTCTTTGAAGCAATATGAAGATGAGTCCAAGAAGCACAGGTCCAAAGAGAAAGAGAGCTCAAGCAGAGTTGTTGTTCTAAAACCTGATGATGATGAAGAAGAAGATTCCTCTGAGGAAGGATATCTAGAGGACAGAAAATAAGAGATAGCTCTAATGACTAAGAATTTTAGGAGATATCTAGGTAAAGATAAGAACTTTCAAAAGTTCAGAAAGACAGATAAGTATAAGAAGGGAGCAGATGATAGACCACTAAAGGAGTATAATAAAGAGCATAACAAAGATATCAAATGCTTTGAATGTGGCGAGAAGGGGCAAATTCAGTCAAGTTGTCCTAAGGGTAAGAAGGACAAGTTCAAGAAGAAGGATCATAGGAAAGCCCTTGCTACTAACTGGAGTGACTCTGAACAAGAGTCATCATCCTCATATGAAGAGGCACAAGATTCTTCCAATGTGTGTCTCATGGCTAAGGATGATCTAGTTCACTCAGAGTCAGCTGACCAACCAACAACTTCCGCTGCTAGACAATTAGCTGACCAAAGTAAAGATAAAAGAAATCCCTCTGAGGTAAATTATGAACCCCTTTTATCTTTAGATGAGGTTGTTGTAGTACTTAATGATGTTATTAATGTGACAAAAAAAGTCAACCAAATACATCAAAGTACTTCAGATGAGGTGTGATGATCTAGAAGATATTAGTTCTTCTACCTCACTTGATATCCTATACCTGATGGAAAAAGTCGAGTACCAAAATGGATATAACAAAAAACTCACTAAGAGATTGGATGAGCTATCTGCTGAATTAATAGCTTTGAAAAAGGTGCGGGTCCCTCCTCAACCTAGCAGGAATACTTAGAGTAACCGCACTCACCACTCTGAGAAGGTTTCTCTAAAGAGTAAAGTGAGCAGGCCTAATCCTAAGGCCGCTTGTAGTTTTTATGGTAAGTCAGGACATGCTATAGTCATTTATAGTCACAAAAAAGGTTACTATGATGAGTATGACTGGTTAAGGATGACCACGACTAACAAGGGAGGACCCAACCAGAAAAAGGCATGGGCACCTAAGAAAACTTAACTGTTTTATAGGTGAGCATAAGATCTACTGATGACAGAAGATTGTGGTATTTGGATAGTGGATGCTTGAGGCATATGATAGGTGATGAAAAAAAATTAATCATATTGGAGCAAAGAAGGAATGGAAGTGTCAGTTTTAGAGACAACAAAAAGGGAAAGATTGTTGGCAATGGCACTGTAGGAGTGAAGCCTTCAATTGATAATGTATATCTAGTGAAAGGCCTAAAGTTCAAATTGCTAAGCGTTACTCAGTTGTGTGACAAAGGCAGGAAAGTGATATTCAACTCAGCGGGCTGCTCAGTCATTGATGGTAACTCTGACCAAACTATTCTTTATGCTCCTAGAATTAATAATGTTTATATGTTTGATTTATCCCCCGGCTCCAATGATATATGCTTAGTTTCTAACTAGGAAAATTCATGGCTATGGTACAGAAGGTTAGGACATATTAATATGACCAATATGCCTAAATTAGCCAGAAATGAACTTGTTGAGGGATTACCCAATCTAGCCTTTGAAAAAGATAGACTCTGCTCAGCATGCCAACTTGGGAAACAATTTAGGAAGACCTTTAAATCATTAGCTAATATATCTTCTTCTCGTCTTCTTGATCTTCTACACATGGATTTGTTTGGGCCTGTTGCGCCAACAAGTCTAGGTAAATGAAATACACCCTTTTGGTTGTAGATGATCTGAATAGATTCACTTGGATTGTCTTGCCTGCAAGCAAAGATGAAACATTTGAATCATTCTCTAGGTTGGCTACTTGGATCATGAATGAAAAAACCTTAAAATTAATAGAATCCGTAGTGACCATAGAAGGGAATTTAAAAACAGGCAGTTTAAGGAATTCTATTCTAAGCAAGGTATTGACCATAATTTTTCTACCCCTCATACACTCAGCAGAATGGGGTTGTTGAGAGAAAGAATCACACTATTATGGAGATGGGTCATTCTATGATGAGTGATAACAATCTACCAAAGTATTTCTGGGGAGAGGCTGTTAACACAGCTAGTTACATTCTAAACAGGGTTTTAATTTGCCCAGTTTTGAATAAAACTCCTTATGAACTTTGGAAGGGGAGCAAGCCCAAGGTTGGTCATCTCAAGGGCTTTGGTTGTAAATGCTTTATATTAAACACTAAAGACCAATTGGCTAAATTTGACCCCAAGGCTGATGAAAGAATCTTTCTGGGTTACTCAACATATAGTAGGGCATACATAGTGTATGTTAAGAGAACTGGCATCTTGGATGAGTTAATGCATGTGGATTTTGATGAAACTAACAATGCAGGAAGAGAAGCCAATGATGATGAAAGAGAAAAGGAACATGTCAGCAGATCAATTAGTCAGCCCATTAGTATTCCTGATCCAGTACTAGAAAAAGAGGATGAAGAAGTTGACTTAGACCAATCAATCAACTTTGGTGATGATGTAGATGCTCAAATAATAACAATAGCTCAGCGAGCTGATCCTAATCTACCAAAAGAAGTCAGAGCAAGGAGAGATCACCTAGTTGAGAAGATTCTTAGTAGTGTGCAAAATCCAGTGATGACTAGAGGTTAGCTGAATAGAATGATGAGCCATTCAACATTTGTTTCATTAATTAAACCAAAGAAGTTTAAAGATGTTGAGTTTGATGATCATTGGATGATTGCAATGCAAGAAGAGCTAGACCGATTCAGAAGAAATCAAGTTTGGGATTTGGTGGAGAAACGCAAAGGAAATTTAATCATTGGCACTAAATGGGTTTTCAATAACAAGCTAGATGAAGCTGGTAATGTTGTCAGAAATAAGGCCAGACTGGTTGCTCAAGGCTACAATCAATAGTAAGGCATTGATTATGGAGAAACATTTACACCAGTAGCAATACTTGAAGCCATAAGAATTCTCTGTGCTTTTGCATCCCGTATGAACTTTAAGTTATTTCAAATGGATTCTAAGAGTGCATTTTTTAATGGTTATATTCAAGAGAAAGTCAATGTCAGACAGCCCCCAGGCTTTGAAGATCCCAAGTATCCATATCATGTCTTCAAGTTGAAGAAAGCTCTATGTGGACTAAAACAAGATCCAAGAGCTTGGTATGAGAGAGTGAGTAACTTTTTAATCAGCAAAGGTTATGTCAGAGGAAAAGCAGATACAACTCTGTTTATTAAGAAGAAGCTTAAAGATATGTTGCTAGTCCAAATATATGTTGATGATATCTTATTTGGAGCAACTATTGAAAAGCTATGTAAAGAATTCAATCAGTAGATGAAGAAAGAATTTGAAATGTCAATGATGGGAGAGCTTAATTTCTTTCTTGGTTTGCAAATCAAGCAAGGAAAAGATGGAATCTCCATCAGCCAAGCTAAGTATGCCAAAGAAGTACTCAAGAAGTTTGACATGGATAAAGCCAAGCCAATGTCAACACCTATGGCCACTCATATAATTCTGAGTAAGGATGAGGAAGGTAAACCTGTAGAGAGTAAGCTCTATAAAGGTATTATTAGTTCTCTACTTTACTTAACTGCTAGTATGCCTGACATTCAATATGTTGTACGTTATAGTGTAAGATATCAAGATGACCCCAGAGAATCTCACTTAGCTGCTGTTAAGAGAATTCTCAGGTATTTGCTAGGCTCTATTGATGCAGGTTTATGGTAACCAAGTAATGCAGACTTCACTCTGAGAGGATACACTGATGCTGACTATGGAAGAGACAAACTTGAAAGGAAAAGCACCACAGGAGGATGTCATTTCCTTGGTGATTGTCTAGTTACATGGCATAGCAAGAAATGGACTTCCTTAGCTCTGAGTACAGCTGCGGCTGAGTACATGGTTGCAGGAAGTTGTGTAGCACAACTACTATGGATCAACCAGCAACTAGAGGCTTATGGTATAAAGTCTAAGTGCCTTAAAGTCATGTGTGACAACAAAATTGCAATTAACCTATTCAAGAATCTAGTTCAACATGGCATGATGAAGCATGTCAATATTAGACATCACTTCATAAGGGATCATGTGCTAAAAGGAGAAGTCAAGCTCATATACATTCCAACTGAAGAACAGTGAGCTGACATATTCACAAGGTCTATTGGAAAGGATCAATTCAACACCCTTAGATAGCTGATCAGAATGTCCAATCCAATTTGAAGAAATACATCTCACTCTGACCTATTCTAGAGCTGACCAAATTAGGGCACACTTTGAGCTTCAGGAAATTCGGTTAAGTATTTCTTTTACCGCTTGAATTTTGGACACATCATTAAATGTCATCGGTTATCTTTAAAAGTTAAACTTGATAGAAATGATAGCAAGTTATAAAATAATCAGAATTCAGTAGCAGTTATCCCGTGTTTCCCACTTTCATTAATCCTTCGGTATACATTATGCAATCTAACCGTTGACTCTTAAGACCATGGATTATGAGTCGTACATATAGCTTTGCAGGTTTAGGCAAAGAGTTTTTTGCTATTTAAGGAAAAATTCTGAAAGAGGAAAGGTTACTTTACCAAAACTCCTTTCTCTGTAATTTCCTTCCTAAATTCCTAAAATCTCTATTCTTCTCAAAGAAATCTTTAATGGCGAGTTCATCAGGAAGAGCTTCAGAACCTAGTTCTGATAATCCACTTTTCATTTGGGATAAGGATGAGGCCTGTTGGATTACCACTGTGGATCATTAAGCTCAAGCAGCCATTAACATCAAAGATACAAAAGATATTTATATTCTAGCAGGAACTCGAAACACTCCAACTGAGTAGGAATCTATGGAAGGAACAGTAGTGGATGAGCCAACAACTGTTGATATGCTCAGTTTCTTGAGTGATGATCAGTTTGGAAAGTGGACTCACTAACACCATCTTTGAGGATTCTTTGAGATACCGAGTGGTTGTTATGTATAGATCGTAAAGCACATCTATAAAGGAATTCACATGGTGGAAGGTTTTCAAGACATGTTTGTAACTACCACGATAGGAAAAAAGGTATATGTAACCCCAAAGCTTCTTGTTGGGTTACTAGGTATGCGAGAAAGAGGGCTCAGAATATGCGCTGTGAAGGACAAGAATGAAGATAATGTAGACATCCCTGTTGATTATAAAGTTCCTCATGACTATAAAGTAGGTGAATTGATTGCATCTATGTTAACAAAGGAAGGAAAGCAAGCTCATGAGCTTATAACTAAAGTATTGCTACCCAAGACAGCCTCTACTGGGAGCTGCTCAAAATTTGAAAGAGTGTTTATTTATAGTCTAACTCAAGGAATGTGCATCAACTGGCCTCTGGCTATTCTGCACAAGTTTCTAAAAGTGTCCAAGCATATGGTCTATAGACATCTAGTTATGGAAATATGTAGGGCATATGAATTGGATATGGAGGGATGGGCACAGAAGAGCAAAATCATATTAAAAGTGATCGAATCTAGAATTCTGAGGAACGCTCACTTTCATGGGTTCAAGTGTGGAGAAAAGCCCAAGAATATAAAGTATATTAAGCTGAAGAGAGGTGAGGTCAGAATGAAGGATCCCAAGGCTATTGTACCAATGAGGGAAATTCATCCTAATGAGCAAGATCAAACTCTAGATGCCTTTGTGGCAAGTGGGCTGGGAAGAATTACCAAGCTCAGAGCTGAAAAAGGAGAAAATATGTTTGAGAAGCATGCTGTAAAGAAGGAGTTCAGGAAAGACTCCAAGAAGGAAAAGAAAGGGAGCTCAGTGAGCTCAGTTCCAGTTGTTATCCCTAAGAAAACAAGATCTTCTAAGGAAGCTAAAGAAGATAAAAGTAGAGAACTGACTCCTAAGGAGATAGAGGAAGAAAAGCTGGCTAAAGAAGAATTAAGGGAAGAGATGCCCTTAAAGAGAGAGAAGAAGAGGAAAGTAGATACTGCTCAACTGGATGAGGTAACTACCAAGGGAAAGGAAGCTACATCAGTTCCTATTCCCCAAGTAGATTAACCTAAGAAAAAGTTGATAGTGAAGAGAGGGACTGGATTAGTCTAAGATATTGAGGAATTTGAGAGAGTGAAAGATACTATGGAAGAAAGAATCAAAAAGAAGTAGGAGGAAATTGAAGCTACTATTAAAAGGAAGGATGAGGAATCAGCAGCAACAGTTAAGGCTAAGGCTAGTACTAAGCAAATTTTGTAGAAGGATGTAGCCAACTTGGTTGAGAAGGAAGTGCCGAAGGTCGTAGAGGAGTTAATAGGAGCTCTTAAGGGAATTGAAAATCAAGAAGAGCAGGAGGAGGAAGTTGTTGTGGTAGAAGTTGAGGCTGTAGAATTTAATGTGTTAAACTCTGACCAGCAGGTCACTCTGACTACTGAGGAACCCAAGAAAGCTAGGAAGGAGAGGAAGAGGGGTTTATTGAAGAGAATGAAGATTGTGATAGATGAGGATGAGGATGAGGGAGACCTTGAAGATAAGGAGGAAGAGGAGCAAGTAGTTGAGCACGGAGCTCAGCTGACTGAGGATTCTCTAACTTAGGTCAGCGACTCCGCTATTGAAGGTGTTGTAGAACAGAAGGAAGCTGAAGAACCTTTTACTTTCCCAAACATATCCACCAAAACACCACTCATACCTACACTAATATCTGCCTTACCTCTACCAAAAAGCCAAACACCATCCATATCCAACTCAAACCAAACCTCTGACCAAAATGACCAAAACTCTGACCATACAGCTATCATCCTATACCTTTCCCCTATAGGATCTCTAGTGTATGAAACTCTATATTTGGAAGGACCTCCACCAGTTAGAGGACCTCCAATTATTGAGGAGATTCCCAAACAACAACCATAATAACCTCCATAACCTCATCAACCACAACCCTAATTCAACCCAAATGCTGAAATATTAGGAGATATAAGGAGGATGGGGAGGGTAAGGTTTCTAGGATATAGGACTGATGCTAAGATTGATGTTGAAATTGCAAAATCACTACTATCTGAGAAAGTTCTGAGGAGGATTGCAAAGGTTGTGGAGCCAGTGCAAGGTTTTGTGGAAGCAGTTGAAGAGATGAAAGCTCACATCAGATCTGTCCCTACCCAATTTTCTTTGCTCAATGCAATTGTATCCCATGTACTGCCCTCATTATCTTTTGCAGGTAGGCAGGTTAGTGGTTTGAAGTTAGAAGTTGCAGAGCTTAAAAAGTAGATAGAGAAGATATATGAAAGCAATTTTAAGGTGCTCAATGATGAAAGGGATTTTAAAACTCAATGATTAGCAAATTTAATCCCTTACTTGAAGCAATGGTGAAAGTACTTGATGGGTATAGGATACTCAGCAAGGAAAATGAAGAAAATATAGCTATTCTTAATGTTGTTGTTCATGGCCTTAATGCTTTGATAACAGTGGTAACCAAGCATCATGGTTTACACACTGAGTTAAGGATAGTGAAGGAAGAAATGCTGAAAGGAGTCAAGGACTCAGAGGGAGCTGTGCTTAATACCTTAAAGAGGCTTAACATTTTAGATGCTCTAAGCAGTGACATAGTTATGGCAGATGCTGAACTGGAGCCTACACTTCATCAGAAACTTGGTCATATCAGAAACCAAATCAAGCAAGTTCAAGCACATGTCATCAAAGATGGAGAAGCAATTGATAAAATCCATGATGAAGTCACTACTTATATACGGAGCACTCCCATGCTGGAGAGGATTCTGAGGGAAAATAATCAGGCCAAAGCACTAGCCAGTCTCACCCATATTTCCAAAGAAGGTTTAAGCGCTCAATATCAATCAACCTCTCTCAATCTTGTGCTTTATTAGGCTTATTCGCCTTTCTTAGAGAATAAGATGCGATATCACAAGAAATTTATGAGCTGCTTGTCCAAAATTTTTCAACTAATGTATATGGTTAGCTAGAAACTTTTAAGGAGTCTCTGAGCTCATTTGATCATCGAGCCCAAGCCAATTTAGATACAATGGCAATGGGGGAGAAGGATCGCGAGAAGCTTGAAAAGGAAGAAAAGGAAAGAGAATAGAGGATTGCTGAATTTTCGTACAACCTATCCAAGGATCTGGAGCGCATTCAAAGAGAATATCATGAGACCAGAAAAAGGAAAGGCAAGGAGATTTTTCTCTACCAAAGGAAAAGAAATCCAGATGGGATCAATATGTTTATGAAGAAAGGAGAGCAAATCCAGGAGCCCCCCCAATGCCAAAAGATTAGAATAGAATTCTTGTAATCGTTAGAGCTAATTGGAAAACTTAGTATAGGCTAACTCATTGTTATCTGTACTCAAGTAATCAATTAATGAAAGATTACATTTTTTGTTCTTAGTTAAGATCTTCTTAACTTCATATATATATAATATATGAGAAGTATTAAGGGATGCTGAACTTAGAAGATTCAAGAATTATGGGGGAGTTAGCATTCACTCTGAGTAGATTGAAGATGTTGAACAAAGACCTATCAAGCATAAGTATAAGGTAACTCTGATCTAAATATCTCATTGATTTAATTCTCGCTTAGTTAATTGCCATTGATCAAAATAGGGGAGATTGTTAAACCAAGCACGAGTTTAGACTGACTCAGTGGATGACCCAGTTGTGCTTAAGTTTTGATCATAACAATTAAGTTAAGAATGAGATAATTAAATCAATAATGATGTTAAAATGAATAGTCTATGGTTGTAAGGGAGTTAGTAAATTGAAGGGTAGAATTTCGAGTCTCCGCTGACCTAGCTATTTAGTTTAACTTTGAGTGGTTTCTGGGCTGAGTGTCTACTTAGTCACTAACTTAGTAATATTCACTCAGCTTGATATTTAGATTTTGTTTCAGTTGTGTGTTTTACAATTATATATTTCAGCTGAGTTACTTCATGTCTGTCAACACTGCTTACATTACCTTTTAAGGTAAAAAGGTATCTTTGCTTTTAGTGTTACTTTTTGCAGGAACATTAATGAGACAAACACAAAAAGAATTAATGCCTTGACAAGAAACAGAATTATGAAGAAAATGACAAAGTCTTCCAATGCAAAGCTACAACAAGTCATTTGCCACTCTGGATAATTCTGGAGATCTACCAACCTTGTATCGCGCACTCTGCAACATTTCAGAATACCAGATGGAATAGGATGAAGACACGTGGCAAGCCAGCGCGAGTTCTCTCTAACGGAAGACTGGCATCAAACGATAAAGAATTCAAATTGAAGCTTGAATTTCAATCTAATAGATTGAAATGTATTTCACAACAATGCAATTCTATCTCTTAACGGATTGATTTGAAGAAGCAATGGGTGAATTACTGAGTTGTCAATTTCAGAAGACGTGAAGATAAGTTCAACGGCTACTTTCTCAATCTAACTACAAAAGGAGTAAGAACGCAAGCGTTAGAACTTAGTGATTACACCTGAATTTCCTAGAAGCAAAGACTCTGTCAATTTACAAGCTTTAAAGGAGTTCAAGTAAGAAAGCACATCTCAGCTAAAATCTTCTTTAGAGCAAGAGAGAATAGAATAGATCAATCAATTGTAATATTAATTCATTTGTAACTGGATCAATGTTTCATTAAGTTGAATCCAGCCCTTGTTTAGACTCTTTGTGAGTTATTGATAGAAGAGGGTATTCTAGTCAACGGGTGAGCGATTGTAGTTTGGAGGGTACTTACTGTAATTAGAGAATTTGTGAAAGGCTTCTCCGCTTCGGGTAAAGGAGTTGAGATCAATGGATTAAAGCCGAGACACTCTATCAGGACTAGATGTAAGCACAGGTTGCCGAACCAGTATAAAATCTCAGAGTTCTTTACTTGATCTCATTTTCCAGTTATTTCACTCTGCCAGCTGACCTCACTCAGCGAAGAAAGTTATTATCGTGAAAAAGTTTTATAAGTTCTTGAGTGAGTCATTCACCCCCCCTCTGACTCAGTGAGTGTATGCATATGGACCAACAGATTTGTTAGAGTATCTTGTAAAGGCTCTCTTTCCACCTTATGAGCCTAATTTATCAAAGGTATGTAGGTATAAGCGGTACAACTACAAAGTTGTAAATAGGATAAACTCAAAATTCTTCCAATTCACATCTCATATGTGTTGGAAGAAATATAATTTTGATGGTACTTGATTGATACATATACCTAACCATTTCAAGAAGAAGATTATTCTTCTTTCATAAACCCTATGTTACTACGGAGTATAAGGTATAAACAACTAATATTTAGTCCTTTATCCATCACATAAAGCTGTAAGCATAACAAAAAGCTTTACAACCAAATCTAACTGATTTTCTACAAGATTCATAAATCTTTTAACAGCTAAAAGCTTTATATTTATAGGAAATCGATTACTTGATTTCATAACGAGTATGATCATCAATCAATGTGATGAAGTTGTAGGTCTATACATTACCCTCACGACTATTAAACCACAAATGTCATAGTGAAGTAGCTGTAAAAATATATTATGTTCTAGTTCATTTGTAAGAATGATTTTGTTGTTTTCTTTCCTTTTATGGAACCCATCACACGGTGATAATTTACCATTTTTTAATTATCCATCACAATATGCCTAGAGAACTCATTTTTCTTAGCTTTTGTGACATTATTGCCTATGCGATATACTAATATTATCCTTTTAAAGATGAGTTAGTCAATGGAAAAACAAACATTATCCACTTGATAATTAGTAATGTACACTCATTATAGTAACATCAATCTTATAAGAATTAGACACATGGAATCTACTTTTAGGAATGAAGAAACAAAAAATTGGAAAAATTCACGAATAAACTGATTAATCATAAAATCATATCATAAATTAAATTTTGATAAATAATAGGAGAGTAAAACACATCATGTAGATATTTGATTTGCCCTTGTTGCAAATCTAATCTACATGTGTCAATCTATAGAACTCCAACCCGATGGTTTTCTATACAGATACCTATATCTCTCGTGATAATTGTCAAAAATTCACAAAGATACTTCAGTCCTTACTCATATTACATGTTCCACTTAATTCAATTCCCAGGGAATAAGATTCCATCAACATAGAGCTTGATACGAAAGTATAATTCACATTAGAATTAAATACTTATACATGTCAGTACTTAATGCTCTATAGTACAGTTCCATACATTAGAATTAAATACTTATACATGTCAGTACTTAATGCTCTATAGCACAGTTCCATTTATTTTTGCAATTTTCGAAAATCACCTATGTGATGTTGGCTATTAATTACCTTTAGACCTCTTAATTAATGTTAGTATGGTTAATACACATTTTTCTTATTCTTTTAGCTTTACATAGATGCTTCGCACCAACAAAAAATGCATTTAAGACAAAATTCGGTTGGTATAGGACAATATTCTTCCAGACCCTAAGAGCTAGTGACATCATCAAAAGAAGCTAATCTATAAAAAATAAGTTAGATGCATCACATATGCTCATACTCGAAGCAAAGAACTTATCAACAATTTGAACTTTTTTTCATATTGGTAATCAAAATACACATGTCTCATATACGTGTAATCCCTCAGCAATATAATCATTAATAGCACTTAGAAAAATGATTCGGGTCAGTGAATTCTTCCTTCCCATGCAAGAAACATATTCTTGTCATTCAGGAATTTATTTGTGTTGCTTTCTTTGAACTCATACACAATAGTTCCCAAAGCATAAAACGACTGTGTTCATCCACAAAAACCTAATTTATAAATTCCAGATTTGCTAATAATTGCCGTTGAGTTTTTAAGTCTGCTACAAATACTTTTGAAACAGTAACCAATGTTGATCTTCTTTATCAGTAATAGTGGGACTAAACATGTATTTAAGGATTTAGGTCAATTATTATGAGCAATTGTGTGTTAATTACTATTCACTTAAGAATACACTATCCGAGAAATATAAGCTTTAACCCTAGTTTCGAAAGAAGTACGTATACCCAATCATCAACCAGCAGATAACACTCATATTTACTCAATTCATTCTGTCATGTAATAGTATTTGGTTGTTTATTTAGTTCTCTTTAACTATAAGGTATATCCTTAAATGCACTTTGGATCTATTGTCTTAAATTAGTTCACTTAACTAAAGGCATTTAAGATAATGTATTCGGACAAATTTATTGTGCATTATTATTGAAACCATCTGGGATTTAAAATAGGGCACTTTAGTCCTAAGTGTTTTATTGTAGCTTAAATAAATTATGTTATTTAAAATTTCTTTAAACAAATATATAAAATATAAATAAATAATAATTAAATAAACCATGAATCTCATTGATTTCAAAATAAAATATAGTCTCAAAACTATTCAATAAATATCATGCAAAAAATTTCTTGTCCAAAGAAACATAACAAACAAACACATCGAAATGATGTTAAATAAATAACAGTCTTATATAGTTAACCACTACATAATGTACTCTACGGGTGTAAATATACTTATACGCCTTTTTAGAAGTGAGACAGACACTGAGTATCTTAAATCCAAAAATAAATATCATTCTCAATGGCATTACTCCTTTTAAATTACCCTAAACCAACTCAATAGGTCAATATTCATTCCTTTGATCAAACATGGTTATTAATCAAACAACATATTAAAGAACCTAATTATTCTTTAATAATTGTCAAATAAATATTCAAATTGAATAATGAGTTAAATGAGGTTTTGTAACTCGAATATGTATTTATACAATCTATTTTGCTTTCCAATAGGGTAGTTAATACACACTTATTACATTTATATATGCAGTATAAATATTTGATCCACAAAGTATCAATATTAAAGTCAACTACAATAGGGAGAACTTATTTTTCTCAAATTTTTCATCATATATGTGACCCTTGTGTTTTGAAAAAGGTGTCCTTGATGATGTGGAATTTGCACCATTATGACCATCTATAACATATGTCATAAGTCAATGCTAATAATTGCACAAATTATTAACTTAAATATGTTACAAAGATATATTCACCTTAAATTTATATTTATGTAATATAAATTATATAACTATCACATAAATAATTAACTCAAAATATATTACAATAATATATACATATATACACCCATAAATATAAAGTAAGTTAATTATTTAATAAATAATTTACTATATTAAATATATAACTAAAACAAATTTAATATCAAATTTATGTTATATAAACATAAATTTCACATAAATTATCATATAGATAATTAATAACTCACATATATGTTACCAAAATATAGTTTTTAAATTATACAACTTAAGTATAATTATAGTCAACATATACCAATAATTAACTTAGAGAATTTTATGGTATTATTATTTTTTAAAACATATTAAATATGTAACTTATACATAATAATGTGAATTTAATTTTTCAAATTAATCAACAAATAAAAAATTTCAAAAATACAATTCACCATTAGGTCCTAAAAACAATTTCTAACATATTAAAATTTTTTATAAAACTCAGAAACTAATTTCTATAATTTTTATAAATTTATTTACACAAAATAAATAAAATAATCACTTTTCTGGACCTAAAAAAATCTGGAAAAATAACCATTAAATCCAAAAAATATGAAAATGGTTGGGTAGGAATACTTTTGGAACAAAAAGGTATTGTTTAGGGCTTTAAATTACAAAAATACATAGGATTTCTTACAAAAATCCCACAAAAAACTAAAATAATTTAATGATATCATAAATAATTTACAAGTTTACAAAAACAGGGGTAAATAATTACAAAAATATGGTCTGATTTTTATCTGGTAAATATCTTGTAATCGTCTGGTATTTATCTGATAAATATCTGGTAATCGTCTAGTAGTTATCTGGTCAGACCGTATTCATGTAATTATTTTCTCTTATTTTTGTAAATTTGTAAATTGTTTATGGTTAGACATTAGATATGTAAATAGTTTAACTTAATGGTCAATTTTGTAAATATTTTAGGGGGACATGTATATTTTTGACAATTTCCTAAACACATATTGGACCATTAGGGACGCACTATGTGGCATCATATTGACCGATCAACTTTGACTCTTGAATGACACGTGACAGTCAACCATTGACCGGTCAACCATGAAGGTTAAACCAATACCACTTCAAATGCCATGTGGCATTGTCCAAAGTCAATACCAAATTGTGTCATGGGGAGAAAGTTAAGGAAGAAAAAACTTCAGGCGACAATTTCATTAAGCGTCACAATAGATCTCTTTTAGCATTTGTCATCTTATTTTTTTTTTAATTCTGGCGACACTATTACAAAGCTTTGCCATAACTGCTTCACAAACCGTCACCACAGTTCATGAACCGTCGCAACAATTGTCAGAAAAAAAACTGTAGCACCTTTTCGATTTGCAACGGATTCTGCAACGGAACAGAATCCCGTGCAGAACGCAGAATTTAGGAATTAGATTCTCAATCATATCCGAAGAGATTTTTAGCCATCGACTAGCCCCCTCTTAAGGTTTTTTGACGTCCCGAGTCCAATGGAATCGTCTGTTTTACTAAAAAAACAACCATAAATGTGTCATTTACACAAAAATAACGAGAAAATAGGATTTTTATCGGCGAAATCAACCCAAAACCGGGAAATTTCGAACATATTCAAAAAAATTTATGCCACTACAACATTGAATTACCAAAAATTTGCCACTTTGACTACCAAAACACATAACTAAGGAAAAAAAATGCTCTAAAAACTCGAATTTCCTACGCTTTTCATACTTTTTCCGTAATTTCCGCAAGTAATTACGAGAACGAATTCTGGAAACACTTTTTTGGAATTTCAAAATTAAGAAGAACAAGAAAATCTGTAAATAACATAAAAATCATCGCAAAAAACCTTGCTCTGATACCAATGACGGAAATCGTAAAGAAAACAGATCGAATTCATACCTTTTTTCGTGCCCGAGATCGATCAACGCCGTATTGAAAACGTTTGAATGCTAAGTCATTGACTAACCCACGGTATGTCAGGATTAAGTCACTATTCGCAACTTCTTCAAGATTCGGTGAAGAATCGATCGACAAATGAGTCCCGAAAACATTTCCGAAAGAGAGAACAATTAGAAATAAAAAATATAAAAAAACTAATTTTTTAGAAGACTTTTTGTGCATATGCACGTCTGTTCCTATTTATAGGAAATGAGACTTTTCATTAATTGGGTTTAAGTCCTTAAACTCATAATTATTTGCAATTAAATCTTTAAAGTTTAATAACTTTTTAATTAAGTCCCTACACTTATTTAATTCTCTAATTGAATCCAATTACCTAAATTGGATCGGGTCCTTTGACCCAATTGACCCGCTCATGGGCTGATCGGGTATTTTCAACAATACCCAATTCCCATCTAATATGACATTAGGTGCTGAATTCAATGAGGAAAGCTTAACATCTAGAGATTGGAACACATGAATAATAATATCCTAAGGTATGTGTTCACACCTGCAAGATAAGGAGGTTGAAGTTTAACTTCTTAATAGTTCTTTTAAAAAATTGCATATGCAAGTGCAAGAGTAAAAGAGCTACCTATATAAGCATGAAGTTTAGCTGCTTCAAGAAGTTTTGGACTTGACTTTGATATGCTTATGAAGGATAGGGACGCAAGGCTAGTAAAAGATAGTGTCAAGTAAGAACATGTTAGAATGTTGACTTATGTGTATATTATCTTCGAGTATTCGAGATGGATAACAAAGGTTCATCTATAGTGACACCTTTGGTATTCGAATATTTGGAATGTGTAATATACTAAGATGGAATTCAATCGTCACGAGATTTCATATATGTGTAAGTTTGTTATTTGTTGTAATTTTGTTTAGTCAATCATGAACTACGCTAAAATGGGAAAGGATTATTGGTATTTTAGTGTAATTAGATCACCTAGTTGACCAATGCGATCATAATATTTCATCGAACAAGTCAAGAGAGTGCGGGGTGCACGCTTGTTCGAAATCTATTACGATATTAAGCTTTCGAGGGTCCGAGAGCTACCTATTGCAACGCTTCTGTTTAGAACCGTCGCGACTGCTAGAGTGGACACAACCTTTCACAACGCTTCTGTTTTGAACCGTTTTGACTGCTCGAAGGGACACAAATTTTTGCCATGCTTCTTTTTTGAACCGTTGCAACTGCTCATTTCAGGTTCATAAAAACCTGGCATTGGCAACACGTACAGGCGGTTTTTGCAACGCTTACGGGCCGGTTCATTTTTTCTTCACAACGATAATTCATTCTAAGTTTTTGATTTTACTCTGATTTTATCTAATTGAAAAAATTGGGGAGAACCACCAAATTAGTTTCAATCTGAAAGTGTCATCACGGCTTCAGAGATTATCCAAGCTATTTTCTGGAATTTCCCCAGCACTTTATCCCCAAAAGGTCTCATACCGTTGGGAATATTGTCCACACTTATAAACTTATGGCTCTCCATCTTGTTAACCAATGTAGGACATTGTTCGCATCCTTACAAATGTATTTATGGTGGTCTTAACCTAATAGTTTACAGTGAAAATGTAATGTGAAAATCTAATGTGGCTGGAATAATTCGAGACTTAGATTCTCTCGTAGGAATTTCAAATTTTATATATTTTTTTATTTAAAATTAATTTTCTTACATATTTTTTGTGATATCAATTCTAAATTTTCAATTCATCATCGGCCAATTAATAATTAAACAAATTGATATGTACTAGAATAGTTCATAAATAATTATAATTTTGTGTACAATGTAGAGATTTTTCAATTTTGTCCTTTATTTCGATGGGACCAAAGATTCACCATTCTTTGGCTTTAGATTATAATAGACTAAAGCAAAATGATTCATTAAACTGTCTGAGCTTCTTTTTATTGTGATGTCATGGATAGTTGTTTGCAACTCCACTTCAGGGTCAATTGGAAACAACCTCTCTTAATTACAAGGATAAGGTTGCGTACACGGACCCCCCCCCCTTACTCCGTTTGTGCGGGAGCTATTGGGGTAATGTTGTTGTTGTTGTTTGTAGAGATTTTTCAATTCATTGACCAAGAAACTTATTTGTAAAATATACTGAAAATATGTTCTAAATTCTCATTCCATCTCCTATTTGAGTAAATTGTAAATTTTCATCTTAAAACGAAATTTTTTTATCGATGGTTAATTTTCTTAAAATTAACCTTTTAAAATATTTTGTTCATTTTATTTTTTTATCTCTAAAACAAGATTCATATTGATATATGTTGGTCCATGTGAGGAGGTGATTTAGGAGAGAGAGGGGGGTGATTGACTCCTTTTCGATTTGATGTGAAACAATATACTTTCAACCAACTAATTTAATCTTGAGACGTTGATTTTAATCTATTTATGAACGATGTTTGATTTGTGATATTAATTTACTTTATGGCAATAATATAACAATAGTAAAATGCGCAAGTAAATAAATGTAGAGTAATTAAATCAACAATATTTTTTATTGGTTCGGCCCTGCCTACGTCTAGTCCCCAAAGTTTCCTCCTCCGTGCATAAATCCACTATATCAAACTCCTTCTGAGACAGAGAAGCCTTTACATTTTCGAAATCCTTTCGTACGCATAAAGTACACTTCTCTTGCTGCTTTTGACTCCTTAATCTGAGAGTACCATTCTCTTCGATGTTGGGAACTGACAGTCACATTGAACATGCATAACAGTCATGGCAGAAATTCAAAATTTTGTCCTTGTCCCCAGGAACCCATATTAGTTGCATATGAATTAAATAAAGCCTTAACTAAATGATTCTCTACCTAGGTTAGCATGCATAGGCTAGGTATACCATAATTCTAAATTATATTATAGCATAAATATTTTATACTAAGCATGTTATAACTCTAAGTTATAACCTAAGCATAAAATAAATTAAGCATGCAAAACAACCTAAGCATAATTATTCAGTCTAAAAACGCTTAAAGAAAAAGACCTAATAATTAAAAGAGAAAGAAAGAAAACTTACCAGTTGAAGCATGCTTTAGCAGAACTTCCTTGCACAAGCCTCCAAGCCTAGGGTAGCCTCGAGTATCCACACGAACCCCACCAACCAAAAACTCCCTGAGAGGAAGAACTAAGGAGCCTTGAGTAGCTTCTAGACCACTCCAAAAGCCCCACCCGAAAATATAAACTAGAGGTGCTCAAACAAAATCAAGCTCCTCAAAAATAACTTGTTCAAGTTAACCTTTATCGTAGGAATTACTATTGAACTTGGTGCGATTTGAAGGGGAATATGGAGAAGCCTATTTATAGGCTTGGGGGAGAAAAATTGTTCCCTCATTTTTGGATGGTGGTGGGTTTGTCTGCGTGCTTCTCGCAAGCCCAGCTTGCGAGATTTCTCACACTGGGCTTAGACCAGAGCTGCCAAAGGCAGCGCCGGCAAGCCCAGCCTCGTGGGCTTTCATAAGTCCCGCATCGCGGCACTTGCAAGCCCACGATGCAGGATTTTGCGCACCGAGCGTGTCGCAAATCCCGCAGCCTATTTTGCAGTTCAAAAATTATCTAACAATTTTCACAGAGTCGTACCCATTCGGAAAAAATTCTCTTTTAAACCTTTACAAATAAATATTTATTTTACGACCCTAATAAATTGGTTACCTTTCAAAATAAGTATCTTGGCCCATCTAAAATGATCAAATCATTTTCAACCAATTAAATAATAATCCAATTATTATGTTATATTTTCGCAATAGAATAAATCCATTAATTCTTACTTAGTCCGATGAAGGTTCAATGTGTGTGACCTTATAGGATCCCGAAGTATTGAGCTGTTAAGGCTTAACCAACCCTCATTCTATTAGAACCATTGGCTCGAGGTTTTAGACCGTGAATAGAACTCGATTACCTTAAGCAACTCTAGTACACCTCTAGCAAGGGTCTACCATCCCCCATTACTCGGAACGTCATTTGTGCTTATGACTTAATCCCGGTTAATGTAATAGTTATCCAATGCGATGAACTCCTTCCATTCTTTAATATTAGTACCATTCGGTTTATGGGGTTTGGTTAAAGTGTTAACCCACTAATAGTAAGGTTGCTCCAAGCTATCCCAGTTATTAACTTGTTACCGAAGTATGTTGCCTTTTACCATAGTATGTTTGACTAGAAACTATTTCTATCAAACACATACTCTGATCAGAGGTTTATAGCAATCATCACTTCAACAAGCGGCCAAGTACAACTCCTTAATATATCCAGAGCGATGGATTCTTTCCGACTATATAGCTTACCAATGTATTGTCATCACTATACCTGTAGCCACCCGTGACACCCTAAATTAATGAGTGTATGGGAATGGCCTAAAGTACAGTGATGGTACCATACAAGATAACTAACATCTCAAGTATGAGGATATTCGCAAAGCTTATTGCATGAAGATAAACATTAACACATTGATATATACACCAAATGTTTACCTTACTGCGGTCTCCAATATATCTCCCAGATATATCCATGTATCAAACTTAAAGCACCACCTTCAGTCCTTAGGAGATTGACTGCTTGGACCCTTTTCAAGAAAGTTGACCAAATGCTAGTCTATTCACTTCATCAATATCGTTTCTTGATGAAACTATGACTAGGGATAGTTTAGACATAATCATAATTACACATGAAGCAGGTCTCACTAAATATAGTCCAACTATAATTTCTCTGACTTCATGCTATGATACATCAGGGGCTTTTGTATACATACATCAATGAATATATTTTAACCTACCATAATATATTCAAGCACATCGATATAAACAAAAGATTAAATGCCTTTATTAATTAAACAAATTATTCATACTATTACATAATTAAGATATATTGCCATGATTGCCTCAAGGGCATACATCATATCTAACATTAGATTCTTCTATGTCACCAACTTCTCCAAGTTGTGAATATGATTAAAGACCTCAGCACCCATGCCTAGTCTGTCATGACCCAAAAGCCTCGCTAAGTTTCCCTTGCCTAGATTTTGATCACCTTCTTCTTGAGTGGATTGATTTGAGATTTAGTGTTCTTGTACTTTGTTATAAAGGGACACTTTGTACAACAGATATGAGATGGATTGTTCTAATCAAACTTTTAGATTTATAAACAGATTAATAATGAAGTTGTTTGTTTATAGAATTCGCACTGCTTTGATTGCTTGATTGTGCACTTGTGAAATTGCTTGACACCTTGATAGTTATGGATAGATACTTATTTATACTCTCTTTGTTGTAGTTGACCGTTGGTGCACGCCTTAGTGAGAGAGTCTTCTTTTGACCTTTGTAAGAGAAGTACATTCCTTAGAACGACTATATTTGAGGAGCCTTTTAGCTGTTCTCTCTTAAATGGCTCCTTTCTTGGTGACCGTTAGGTTTGTATATGTACTGTGTTTAATCTTTCCGTTAGATATATCCAAAATTGGTCAGCTCTATCCGTACTTTGACTTTTGTCATTTATGCCATTTCCGTGCTTCCAACTTTATGTGTGTCAGGTGTCAGGTAGTTAAAAGTAGCTTTTTGCTCTTGCTTGGCTACTCACTTTTGTATTGGTGTCTTATCTCTTTTAGTGAAAGTCAGATGTCTGGCTTTATAAAATATTAGAGAATTAGACACTTACTTTAGAAAAAGTAGAATCGCGTGAGTTGCTTAGGGATTATCAATTCTCAGAGATATTAGTTGGTTCTGAGAATATCGATGTTATCATTCCTTTTGTCTTTGGAGTAATGATCTTCTGAGTTTATTTGATCCTTGTTTTGAGGTAGATAGCTTCAGAGACAAGAACTTGAACTTCTAGCATGTTTAGTTCTGAGGAAACCTTGCTATTTTTCGGAACCAGTTTTCTTGGTGCTTTTCTTCTGGCATTCCCTTCTTCTAACGGATTTATCTCTTGCTCGACTATTGTCCTTAGAGTGATACTTCAGAGATTAAGATATGATGTTCTTAACTCTTAGATTTTCATATCCTTTCAAACTCTTCACAAGGATTCATCCTTACTTTAGAGTACTGAGTTGTACTTGCATTTATAGTGGATTTTTGATTTAGAACCTTTACTTCTGAAGCAGTCTATTTTGCCTATGAGCTGTTGCATCTTCTGATATGTTTGCCCTTAACTTTCTTTCGAGTGATTTCTTAATAGAGCTTGTTTGATTGTGGACTTCTAATCCTGGGAGTTTTTCTCTTTCTTATGATGTGAGGTTAGCAAGGAAATTTATATGCTTCTGAGATGTGACATTAACTTGTGTTGACTTAGAATAATGTCCTCCATGATCTTCTTATATTTCTTTTGAGTGCAATCTTTAATGTCTTTTACTTTTATCTTTGATTTTTGTTATGAGCGCAACCTTCGGTTCTTCTTGAATATTCTAGATTCTGAGGTGTTCTTCTTCCAAGTTAGATCCAACACTATTGTTATCTTAAAACTCTTACCTTGGATCTTTTAGATTCTGAGGAGGAATATTTCTGAGCTAGATCAAACTATATTTTTAGGGTAAACTTAAAAATATGTCATGTTGTTTGACTGTTTTGTAAAAAGACTTGTGAAATTTTTTTTGGATAGGGTAATTATGGTTTCAAAAGTTAGCAAAAAAAAGGGAAAACACAGGCTATGTTTTTTAGTATTAGATCTTTTGTTATTGCTACACTAGTTTTTAAAATAAATTGAACATTCTTATATTTTAACTATATTATTTAAGAATTATATATGAAGATTTGAATAAGTTCCGGAAATTTTTCATTTTATAATAAAATTTTTAAAAGTAATCATCAATTTTTATACTTCTAAAAAAATTCTAAAATTTATCATTAAGGTGTATTTTATTTTTATTAACTAAACTGAAAATTTTACTTTAAAATTAACAAAATTACCCTTCAAAATATGGTTTCAAAATTTTTGAAATCCTTTTTTGCTAACTTTTCAAACCACATGCACCCTTTTGAAAAAAAAATTCCACGGGAACCTTTTTGCAAAACAATTAAACTATAGGGCATGTTTTCAAAGTTTATCCTGAAAAAAACCTCATGTCCGTAATTCAATATCCCCTTCCCTGTCCCCCATTCATTTTTTACACATGAAAATTTTTATTATTATTTTTCAAATTTACTTTCCTACTTTTCATCTCATTTCTCCTATGAATTAACATTGTGTCAAAATATGAATGAGGGACACGGAAGGGGACATCGGACAGGGGACATGTACCTATATTTTAACAATAGTTTTTGACACTTGTCCTCTTTATATCGGAGGAATAAAAGCAGCATAAAACTCACCATTGCTAACTGGGAAAATTATAAAATGGTCCGGGTCTTTTGGCCCCTTCTCACTGCATGAATTGTGTCCCAGAAATGAATACAATAATATAAAGTAATAACATAAAGTAGTTTTTGGGGCACAAGTCATTCAATGCAGTGAGTTATAATTTCCCATGCTAACTGCACTCATATATTTATGTTTGCAAATAACTTCTCCCAAAACTAAGAACATTATACAGTTTATGTATAAAATAGTTATAATTTGTAGAGAAATAAAGTTCAAAGATAAGCAGTACGTAACAAAACTAGAAAGGTCTAAATGAGCATATGAATGAGTGTAAATGGATGGATGACAATGAAGCTGACAACAAGCTTTCAGATGCGCAATAAAAGCATATATCTAGATTTGATCCATGCTTATTTTTTGGCTTTACACAATGGTAGATGCTAAACCCATTAAAAAGAAAGAAAAAGAAAAAGCTACTGGTGATAGTACTTGGACTTTTTCACCACAAGGCCAAAAAAAAAATTTCTCACAAAAGTTTCATGGGATTTAGCAGTTGCTAGGGCGGCTTCAGAGTGGCGGTGTCAGGGTATCAAATCATGAAGTGGAACTCTTGTAACATAATTATCTCTTTCCTTCTCCTCTTTGCCCGTACAGTGAGACACTAGATCAAAAATATAGACAATTTTGAGTGGATGGGGTAAAGCTGTAAAGAATTTGTGGGCCTCGAGAATATTGGGTTTAATAGGATGAGTGAGATCTCAAGTGGAGTTGAAGTCATCTAACACAAAATTACCAATTGGCTTTTGCTAAGATCCCACTCTACCCACTTACATATCAATTTTTACTCGCCTTCGGGCTTTCTTTTGTACTAATATCAACCTTGTAAAGAATCCGTGGGTTTTGAGAGTGTTTGGCTTGATAGAACGAGTATGTACACGAGAGGGATTGAACTCGTCTAATATAAAGAAAGCCAAAAGGCATTTGTTAAGGCTCAATTCGACTTAACTTATATGCCACTCTTTATTGTTGTTTATTTCCGATGTGGGATTCTTCACATATCTCTAACAAAAGCTGGTACCGAACCCGACCCCTTTTCATTCGCCCCTACTGGTACCAGATCGTGCCCACCCAGCACCGCCTATGAATGGCGGTCCATGCAAATGCAGTACCAAATAGACTCATATATATCCCCTAACTGAAAACTGCAATAACTGATTCCCATCCCATCAATTAAATTTTGTACTCCTTTTCACTGGATATGGCGATAACCTAAAATTCTAAATCCATTTGTATTGACTCGATGAAACAGTGAGATAAAATTCAAAGTCATTTTCACTGCCGAAAGCAACTAATTTATTCTGAGGCATATACCCTTCATACATATAGATATACAAATGTTAATTTACACTTTGCTAATAGTAGGTCTAGGCTAGATTTGATAGGAGTACATTCATTCATGTATATCACATTGATTAGATCTATCTCTTACTTGGTAACTAATCAATAACAGGATACTAAAATTATATATATTCTTGATTCTTACTTTGAAATATATTATTAATTTTAAATTGCATCTACCCACTGATTTGGTTATTGTGAATTGACATTTCAATTCCTTCCCACTTCACTAATTAATAATTATCAATATATACATAAACCTGGAATCAAGAATAATTTCTTTTTAATCTGTATAATTATTTAGCACCAATTAGGAACGTTCAAGGAAGAAAAGATATCATAATTCTACAACAGATATTAGATTTGACCGTAAACATTTCAACAACAAAAGAAATTTTGATGTCAAACTTAATATAGCAGCAAATATACAAAAATAGTGTTGAATTAAATTAGATATTATTGACAAGATCCAGGCTGTTCTTAATTAATTAGATCTGCTGAAAATTACAGAAGCCTTAGTTCTTTTTTTATATATAAAACAGAAACCTTAGTTCACTTACACGTGTTTGGGACTTATAAATAACTTTAAGGAATATTTTAAATTTTGAATTTACAACTGTATCAAATGCAAATATAGGATATCATATTAATTATGTTGTGTTGAGGAATCAATTAATTCCAAGTTTTGTTAGCTAAAATTTCATAGTAGGAAAGGAAGAATTCTTTTCTTTTTTCTTTATTTTAAGAAAAAAAAAAAAGAAATGAAGAAGTTGCTTTAGGGAAAGTGAGAGTGGCTGGATGGTTGTCACTTGTTTTTAAAGTTAGAAATAGAAGAAATTCCAAGAGATTAGGTCAAAGTCACTTGTCTCATTTCTGATTCCTCTTCAAAAATTAACTAATTTAATTCTGAAAATGAATGCCCCTTTTTCTACTTTCTCTTTTGCTTCCATTCCATGCTTTCATTTATAAATTGCAATACAAGAAGAACTCCCTTGGGCCTATAAAAAGCTGTGCACTTGTTATAGAGAGAGAAAGATAAAAAGGGGTAATATTTGTATAATTGTATCTCATTCTTAACTTGGGTAGAAAAATCTTGTTCTCATATAGAAAAAGTTGACAGAAGACTTGATATTATAGTCCAATGAGCTTTCTCGTTGAATTCAGATTAGTTGGTGTAGTGTTTTGATATTGCCAGTGATATTTTCTTAAGCAAATAATAACTTAAATACGATAACAACTTTTGAACATTGATGTTAATTAAATAAGTTTTGTTCATAACATAATTTAATTGGTGGCTTGGTGCAATGTTTTGCTATCTAATCCAATAATTTTTTATGTGGTGACAATGTTTTAAAATTCCTCAGTCTAACAGCTGCGACCTCTGGAACCTAACTGAAGATTAATTGCATGTATATTTTCATTTTTTGAAAATATTAAAATTATAAATTCAGCTAAAATGCAAATTGAAGTCTAAAAAATATTATATAACACAATGATAGATATTTAAGATAAAAAAAAAACTTAAAGACATATGTCATTGTTTCTTTTAAGCACGTACCAAAAAATGGGGATCGAATTTTATTAAAAACATAATAAACAAAAAGAAAAAATTTATTTTTTTATGCTAGTTACAAACCAAAAATTATTAAAAATATAAACTTTTCATATGTTCTTTATCTTCATCTAAAGTATTCTAGATCCTTTATTTTTTTGCGCCTGGAAGACACTTTTTTTCTGTTTGAGACTCGAAATAATAATTCTATGGTGAGAATATCTTGACGTACAATAATCATATTGTTGGATATGATGTATGCCCTTAAGGCAATTAGGGCTATATATCTTAATTATGTAATAGTACGAATAATTTGTTTAATCAATAGAGGTATTTAATCTTTTGTTTATATCAATATACTTACATATATATTAAAGCTGGTTAAATATATATTCATTAATGTATGCAAAAGTCCTTGACATATCATAGTATGAAGTCAGAGAAATTATAGTTGGACTATATTTGGTGGAACATGCTTCATGTGCAATTATGATTATGTCTAAACTATCCCTAGTTATAGTTTCATCAAGAAAGGATATTGATGAAACGGAAAGACTAGCATGTGGTCAACTTTCTTGGAAAGGGTCCAAGAAGTTAATCTCCTAAAGACTGATGGTGGTGCCTTAAGTTTGACACATGGATATATCTGGGAGATATATTGGAGACCGCAGCAAGATAAACACTTGGTATATATATCAATGTGTTAGTGTTTATCTTCATGCAATAATTTACGAATGTCCCCATACTTGAGATGCTAGCTACCTTGTGTGGTACTATTGCTATACTTTGGGTCATTACTATGCACTCATTAATTTAGGGTGCTACGGGTGATTACGGGTATAGTGATGACAGCACTTTGGTAGGTTGAGTAGTCGGAAAGAATCCATCGCTCTGGATATATTAAGGAGTTGTACCTGGCCACTTGTTGAAGTGATGATTGCCATAAACCTCTGATCAGAGTATGTGTTTGATAGAAATGATTTCTAGTCAAACACACTATGGTAAAAGGTAATATACTTCGGTAACAAGTAAATAAATGGGATAGCTTGGAGCAACCTCGCTATTAGTGGGTTAACACTTTAACCGAACCAAATAAACCGGATGGTACTAATATTAAAGAATGGAAGGAATTTATCGCACTAGATAACTATTGCATTAATCGGGATTAAGTCATAAGCATAAATGACGTTCCGAGTAATGGGGGATGGTAGACCCTTGCTAGAGGCGTACTACAATCGTTTAAGCTAATCGAGTTCTATTCACGGTCTAAAGCATCGAGCCAATGGTTCCATTAGAACAAGGGTTGGTTAAGCCTTAACGGCTCAATACTTAGGGATCTTATAAGGTCACACACATTGGACCTTCATCGGACTAAGTAAAGAACTAATAGATTTATTCTATTACAAAAATATAACATAAATAATAATTGGATTATTATTTGATTGGTTAAAATTGATTAGATCAATTTTGGATAGACCAAGGAATTTATTTTGACCAGTAACTAATTAATTAGAGTCATAAATAAATTATAATTGATTAGATCAATTTTGGTTGGACCAAGAAATTTATTTTGACTGGTGATTAATTTATTAGGGTCAGAAAATAAATATTTGAAAAAGGATTAAAAAGGAAAATTTTGCACTGGCGAGTTTAATTGGACCGAGAGTACAAAAGTATTTTGTACATGCTCGAGTGCACGGGAGTACACCGAAAGGTGTGCGAGCAATGCTGGGCATTGCTCGCGGCAGCCCATAAAAATGGGTTGCACATGCGCAGCCCACAAGCAACGCAAAGCCATATGCACACAGCGTGCACGCTGTGTGCACATGGGTTGGGAGTAATTACTTCCATCCCACATCTCTCACATGGGGAACAAAATGCTCCCCCAAGCTTATATATAGGTTGTCCCCTTTCCTTTCAAATTGTACCAAGCTCAAAGCATAAATCCTAAGCGAGATAATTAATCTCTCGGGTAATTGAGCAAGTTATTTTTATGGAGCCTGAATTTATTCGGGCACCGCTAGTTTATATTTTTGGGTGAGGCTTCTAGAGTGGTCTAGCAACTACTCAAAGTTTCTTAGTTCTTCCTCCTGGGGAGGTTTTGGTTGGTGGGTTCGTGTGGATACTGATAGAGGCTATCCTACGATTGGAGGCTTATGCAAAAAGGTTCTGCAAAAGCACGCTTCAACTGGTAAGCTCTTTTTCTTTCTCTTTTAATTATTAAGTCTTTTTCTTTAAGTGTTTTTAGACTTAATAATTATACTTAGGTTATTTTTGCATGCTTAGTTTATTTTATGCTTAGGTTATAACTTAGAGTTATAACATGCTTGATATAAAATAAATATGCTAGGATATAATTTGGAATTATGGTATGCCTAGTCCTTTAGCATGCTAACATATGTACAGAATTATTTAGTTAAGGCTTTATTTAATTTATATGCAACTAATAGGAGTTCCTGGGGACAGAGATAAAATTTTGAATTTCCACCATGCCTCTTATGCATGTTCAATCTGACTGTCAGTTCCCAACACATATGTGTTAATTTTAGAGCTAAAATAATTAAACTATAATTATTATAAATACCGGTATATAAAAAAATGCGTCTAGACAATGCTCAGACGGAAAAAAAAACCGTACTAGACATGCCTAAGCAGTTAACTAGGTAGTATTAAATCGATCAAAGGCTTGGTACCGCCTTAGGTGCAATTAATCGGGTGAGCCTAAGTATGACTAGGCAAAGATTTTTAAAACAACGTGGGATGGTAAAGTAACCATTGATTCAAATTTCACAAAGGGTGGAAAATAAAATTTTATTACCAAATACAAGACCATGTATATATAAGTTTTGGCAACTAGTAATTTTATTTTATTTTTTGTTTTTTAGTAAGATGAGGCAGCTAGTAATTTAATAATAAAGCAAAGGGACACCCAAATAGGTTCCCCATCAACCTTTATAAAAGAATGTAGAAATTATATCAATTATACGCATCCCTTTCCTCTCACTCTCTCTAACTACCTCTACTTTAAAAAAAGCCTTCAAATCCAAAATCATTCATTCTACTATGGCAACTGTTTCATCATCTTCAACTTCATCTTCATTGTTGAAGTACTTTCAATCCTTATCTCAAACTCCCCACAAGCTCAAAAAGAGAATGTTAGCCACGTGGACACCAGAAGAGGAGCTTAACCAAGTAAGATTAAGGTCAGGTGCAGACATGAAAAGGAAACTCAACTGGTTCGACTTAATAGCTCTTGGCATAGGTGGCATGCTTGGTGTTGGTGTGTTTGTCACTACTGGTCCTGTGGCTCTTTACACCTCTGGCCCTGCCGTTTTCATCTCTTACATCATTGCCGGAATCTCTGCCCTCCTTTCTTCTTTATGTTACACTGAATTTTCCGTTCAGATTCCGGTCGCCGGTGGTGCCTTCAGTTACCTCAGAGTCACTTTTGGTAATAATCTTAACAATGTCCGTTTCTCTTGCAGTCTCGAGGGTCGCGGATTCTGTTTACTAAAAAAGTAACAATTTTTTTTAATCATATTATTGTAGGTGAGTTTATAGGGTATTTCGCTGGATCAAACATACTAATGGAATATGTGTTATCAAATGCTGCTGTGGCGAGAAGTTTCACTGACTATCTTTGTTATGCCGTGGGGAAAAATGATCCAAATAAATGGAGAGTTTCAGTTAAAGGTCTTGTTGAAGGATACGATAATTTGGATTTTGTTGCTGTGGCTCTTATTCTTCTTCTCACTCTTTGTCTTTGCCATAGGTAATTCGTTTATTACATCTGCAACCCCTAATTTTATAGCACTAATTTACTGTTTTGCTGTTCTAATGATTAGTGTTAGGATAAGAATTTTATTTTGTCAACCATGTCTTTAAATTTGTTTTATAGGTGTAAGTGGCCATTTGGGTGGGTAGTGGATATATTTTTATTCAAAAAAAAAATTAAATATCGTAGTGTTGGAATCGGATTGACTAATTAGTGTACTGATGGTTGATTTGAAAGTGATTGAAGCTGGTTTTTTTTTGTGCAGTACAAAGGAAAGTTCAATGTTGAACCTAGTAATGACTATTTTCCATGTGATTTTCTTTGGGTTTATAATAATTGGAGGAGTGTACAAAGGGAGCATTAAGAACTTGGTAGAGCCAGGAGGGCTGGCTCCATTTGGTGTTGAAGGAGTTGTAAATGGAGCAGCCATAGTTTATTTCAGCTATATCGGTTACGACTCGATTTCGACAATGGCAGAAGAGATTCAAAACCCGTCCAAATCGCTCCCGATTGGCATTGTGGGTTCGGTTCTTATAGTCTGTGTTCTATACTGCCTTATGGCCTTGTCATTGTGCCTCATGGTGCCTTACAATATGGTAATTAATTAAATTAGCCCTTGGTCACATTTCTTATTAGTTATAAAATTGAAACAATTTTTTTTGAATAAAATTTGTGTTGTAGATACCAAATGAGGCGTCATTTTCAATGGTGTTTCAAAAGATAGGGTGGGAGTGGGCAAGCAATGTGGTAGGAGCAGGAGCAAGTATGGGAATAGTGGCATCGCTATTGGTTGCAATGTTAGGACAAGCAAGATATCTATGTGTGATTGGAAGGGCTAGGCTTGTTCCTTGTTGGTTAGCTAAGGTCAATCCTTCTACTGGCACCCCTTTGAATGCTACTCTCTTTTTAGGTATGGGTTCATTGTAGTTACATTCATATTCAACTTGTGTATATCTTTATTATATAAGGATTTAAATTCTCCACGGTCACGTCCAATCTTTGGACTGAAGGCATTAAAAATTAATTTTATGTTGACAGAAAAATTATATCTACACGAATTTAGATTCTCAAAAGTTAGTTTTTTTTATAAAGTTGTACATTTTAATTAATTTCAGTCATTCATTGAGTTTTAATGGTTCAGACATTAAAATTTAATGAATAAATGAAATTAACCAAAATATACAACTTTACCAAAAACTAACTTTTAAGAATCCAAATCTTCATCTGCACCCTTCATTTTTTAATAGAGTGCGTAGAATGAAACAAATATTTTATGCAATACCACTGTAAATTTATCTGTCCGCACATTTCTCACATAAAAGTTTACTAGTCTTTTTTAAGATGTAGAAGTATGCATCCTTTTACAATTATTATTTATAATAATAAATTAATGTCAGCATTCAGACTTTAGAATTTTTTTTGACATGGTTTTGAAAATCGGACCGAATTAGCTGGTCTGACTGGATTCGATCGGAATCAATGTTTGATCCGGTCTGATTTAATTGGATTTTTGATATAGTCAAGAATATGTCAATGATTGGTTGAACCGGCAGGTTTGACCGAAAACCGGCTGGTTCAACCGATGACTGGTTTCCTGTTCTCTTAAATTATTTTTTAAAAAAATTATTGGTGGTGAGAATTAAACACAAAACCTCTAACATATGTTTTAATACATGCTCTACCAACTGAGCTACCACACACAAGTGGTAATATTTTCTCCTTATATACTTTTATATTATATATTGTTAGTTTTTAAATTGTTTTAATAATATTTTATTATAAAAAAACCATAATAGATATTTTTTTATTTTATATACTACACATTTTATTAAATTTAAAATATTTCTTTCAATAACAGCTTTAAATATTTTTCATAACGAAATAACATATAAATTTTTTAAATAACGTTACTCTAAGTTTTTTTATTAAATATATATTAAATGGATATATAATTTTTTTTATTTTACATATTGTGTATAAATTTTAATTCTTTTAATGCGTAATTTTTATATATCATAAATTAAATTTATTAACTTTTTTTTTCCAATCTATACAATATAGAATTCGGTTTGAATTCTTTCATTAGATTATATTAGTTATTATCTTGTGTTTTATTTTTATTTGAAATATAACTTTAAATTATAGAACATTTTATTTAATATAATTAATTTTTATATGAGTATAACTTATATTACATGTTTAATATTAAATTATATAAAATATTTAGTATTTTTACATGTTTTAAAAAAATCTGGTTCGACCACCGATTTAATCCGGTTGAACCTTAAATTCATGAACCACTGCCTTCACCGGTTCGGTGGCCAGTCTGGTTCTGAAAACTATGATTTTTGACATAAAAGTTTTGTACAATAAATAAGATTTAGGTCCAATTTTGGATTGTTTTTTCAGACTGTGTCTCGAAAAGCTCTATATTCAAGTTTATTTATGACATCAGATGTTATTATTGAAAAATTAATAGTAAATATATTCTAATTAATTAATATTAAGAGTGAAATTCTTTTATCCAAAGCTAAAATATCTTGTTTCATAAAAAAGTTGTGAGTGAAGATTTTCACAAGAGCACCTATAACAACAATATCAAACATGCCTTTAATAGTAGTTGAATTATTATTTTACAATATTAAGAGTCTACAAGGACAAATGTAGAAAAATGTTCTTCTAATCCAAACCATTCGTTTTAAAACAAGTGGCTTAGATTGTAATTTCTTATATTTCTCTCTTCTTGAATTATAAAAGATAAGAAACACCGGTTCTCTGACCCTTATACTATAGAGAATCCGGATCCTTTCTAGCACATGAAATGCCAATTGGGCTTAGAAGTGTGTATGCACGATGTCACTACATCTCGTGTTACGTAGAAATTTCAAAAGTAGACATTCGTACTAAGATATTTACTTTGACTATTTGGTTTGCGAAACTGTGCGTCAAGCAACCGTCTAATCCAAAACATTAATTAATGGATATCTTATGCTCTAATCTACTATGTAACTAAAGTATGAGAATATATTAAGCTAACTAACAGAAGATAGGCTCTAAACTTATTTGGACCAAGAAAATTTAAGCTAATTAACTAAAGTATGAGAATATATTAAGCCACTATCTCTAACAAGAAATCGATATCCTATCTAAAATTTGTTATTGTTTATCTGTTGATGTAGGGCTTTGTACAGCATCAATTGCGCTGTTCACAGACCTTAGTATAATATTTGACATGATCTCAATCAGCACACTATTAGTGTTCTATCTAGTAGCCAATGCTCTAATCTACAGAAGATATGTAATAATAAGCCAAAACCCACCTTCTCATACCCTTCTATTCCTTTTTCTTCTCTCATTTGCTGCAATTGGCTTCTCTATATCATGGAAACTTGAAGAACAAAAATGGGGTTTGTCAGTTTTTGGGGTTATTATGGTTTCAATTACAGCTTTATTTCAGTATCTGGTACCTTCAATTACACAACCAAATGAAGCCTGGTCCGTACCACTAATGCCATGGCCAGCTGCAATTTCAATATTCCTTAATGTCTTCCTTATGACAACATTAAAGCTGCTGTCTTTTCAAAGGTTTGGGATTTGGGCAGCTTTGATTAGTTTGTTTTATGTGCTGTATGGTGTTCATGCTACTTATCAAACTGAGGAGATGGAATTGGGTCAAGATCCACTACAAAACCCACCAATTAATCAACCTACTAATAAGTTAGATATTCAGGTTTTATAGCAACTGATGAAGAGTTTAATTATACTCTAATTACTTTGTCTCTATTTTCTTGTATTTATCTTTTTCTTTTATAAGTTTTTCTTGTATTGATCTCTCCTTCATTGTTTGCTTTGATTATAGTGATATCAATTCGAATTCGTGATCAATTGTACATCATTGAGTAAACATTTTAATCATTGTTTGTTTTGCATTTTAAGCTATAGATTTGGGTTATGAAATTATAATGTACTTCAATTTTGTGATTAAATTATATGCAATTGAAAATTACAATGGTCATACCACTTTGGGTACGTGTCTTTTTTATATAATTATGAATTTTAAAGGGGTTAGATATTGAATTTAAATGCGTCTATGTGTTTTTAGTTTACTAAAGTATTAAATTAAATACGATTAAAAACTACGTGATAAAGATGAGTCTGAATCACGGAATATATTTATTAATTCACTGCATGATTTTTTGATATAAGTAAAAATAAATAAATAAATGGAAATTCAATAATTAGCGAATTGTAATTTTAAAAGTTGAAGGTATGTTTGAGGTTGGGGACAACATTAATGGAAGTAATGATTAATTAAATATTTATAATTGGAACAATACTTATAATCGCATTAACTCTTTTGATTTTGTCATTCACTATATACCTGTCTCATCTAAAATGTCCAAATCTTAAATCTTTTATTTTATGATGAAAACATGATTACCCGTTACAATACAGCCAAATACTTGTAAAGGCAATGATTTGACAAAATTTCCCTTTATTATTATCAACATTATTTTATTTCTACTTTCCATTATGAATGGACTTGTTGATCTTCAAAATTATTTTCTTATCACTAACTAATATTATTTTCAGATTTCGATATATTGGCGCAGTCCAACAATAACATAAATATATATGTAAAGAATTAATATAACCTTGGATTAATTTAACCTGGACACAACACTTTATATACCAGCTAGCTACATGTACATTTACATAATTTTAATTATTATGATCTTATAATCTTACTTAATTTTAATTATGATGGTGGGGTGGAGAAGATTCTATAGTGGAATCTGATGTATAAAATGGATACTTTAATAGAAAATGTTCCATTGTTGTGCTTCTCCACTGCTTTCTTTTCAAAAAATTTGAGCCACCAATTAGATATAAAGCTTTCTGAGTGCTTTTAATTTCTACACTGCAATTAACACAATTGTACCATTTGATTCCTATCTGCGATCTAATGCTATGGATATCTCTAAATCTTTGCTCTTTTCCACCGGCTTATACGTACAACTTGTTGGCCCCTTTTCCTATTAACACCACTTGTCCATTTACCTTGCATTACAAAATATAGGTCATTATCAAACTAGAGTTAATGAAATACTACGTGTAACTCTACAATATTGTTGATGAAATATCATGAAGTATGTTTTCTAATGCGACCTAAGGTCATGTCTTTTTCAACTTATAATTAATTCAGTTCAGTTCAATACATTTCAGTACTTAGTAGTTAATATAAATTTACACTAAAATGAGTTAAGTTGAGTTCACTTAAGTTCATTACATTTGACTCAAATTGTAATAGCTTAGAGATAAAAATTTTAAAAATTAATAGCCAAACCATTGAGGGCACATAGGGAAAATGTCTTTAAGCCCCTTTTCATTAGGGCTGTAAATGAATTAAGGCGTTTGTGAACATCTCGGTATTCGGCTCGATAAAAGCTCGACTCGGCACGACTCGATTTATAAATGAATAGTTCATGAGCATGATTTTATGGCTCGAATTATAAATGAACTAAACATGAACAAGCCAAAGCTCGAATCGTTAACTCGCGAACAAACTCGATTAGAGGTTCGCGAACAAGTTCGTAAACTGACTCGATAAATGTTCAAAAATTAGCTCGATTATTATGTTACATATCAAAAATAAAATTTTATAGAATCAAAATAAAGTATGGTTATATAAAATTAGACTAATACAACAAATATATGTATAACATTACCCAACCCAATTTATAGCCCACTTTAAATTATATATTGAATTGGCAATGTTGTTTATGAACAAAGTAGACAAGCTCGTTCGCGAACAAATTAGTGAACTGTTCATAACAAAATAAATGAGTTGTTCGCGAACAACTCGCAAACAAACAAACACTTAAACGAACTGAACATGAACAAAATTTTGAGTTCGAATTCGAGCTCGGCTCGGCTCGTGTTCGGTTAAAAATTAAATGAACGAACACGAACAAGCCACAACTCGGCTCGACTTGGCTCGTTAACAACCCTACTTTTTATTTGTTTTCTATTCATTGAGATCTTGTAAATGGTCGAATTGTGCTTCATGACAATACATTTTATTTTGGTAAGATTCAACATGTGACAATATATCCATGATTGTGAATGAAAGGATAAGATTAGTGTTAACAAAAATATTACTTTCTTAATCTCTATCACACTTTTGAGATTTTCTTTTTCATTGTCAATATGAAGTTCTTTCAAGGGTAATGTCAACCTATATTTACCACAGGATGTACCAATATGGAAATCAGTTCCTAGTCTTAGCACACATAGGAATATTGAAGGCCACAACCAAGTAAAAAGAAAATAGAGCATTCATGTTTTTATAGGGAGACTTCTGAATTTTATAGGACCAGTTAAAAAAACTACTAATGTAATCCTTATAGAATATCAAATATATTCCGCTTTATTTCATTCTCTACAGACAGAAACGGTGAACTATGTCTCACAGCTGGTGAGTACCATGCCATTTAACATTAAATTGTAGGGGTCAGAAAGTAAAAAAAAAAGAAGACCAAATTTAGGGACCACAATATATTTTGCTGTCAATTTAACAGAATAAAGAAAACGTTAATTCCAAAATGTAAGGATAATTAGTGGATAGGGGACCAATGTATTAATACATACAATACATATATGCGAGATAAACTGCAAATAAAAAAAAATGTAACAGAGAGAATAAGGTTGTCAAATCCGAATGGCTGACATTAAAAGATAAAAGTGTTGAGTTCTTGGCCAATGGTTGCTTTGGCAAAAAAGAAGTGGATGAGGTGTGTTAGACAGTAAAAGAAGAATCAACTGTTTGAGAAGAAAAAGAAATAGCAACTACCACAAAATGGAGATCAAATGGGCATTTCTTTTTTGTTTTAAAAAAAAGTGAATGAAGTAACCGACTTACAAGTAGATGCACGAAACTGAACTTAATCATGCATCATTGAATGTGACTATAGTTGAGTGTATTTATAACTTAAAATGTTTGGTGTTTGACTTCATTTTATAATTTAAAATTTAGTTATGATTAGGTTTGTAAAATATAAAATTTACTTATGGTTTTATTTATTTGTTACACGGAAAAACACGTAAATGAGCTCAAACTTATATAGAATTTCATGCAACCAAAATAGGAGACATGATTCTAATTTCATGCGTTCCTTCACATTCAATAACAAATTTAAGTTTTGCTGGTATAAACCTAGTATAATGTTGGTATAAATGTATTTTTTGTTTGATTAAGATTTTGTTTAATCACACATAGTATAAATCTTGTATAATGCTAGTATAAATGTATTTTTTGTTTGTTCTGTTGGTATAAACATGGTATAATCCTGGTATAAATTAATTTTTTTGTTTGTTCCAATGTTATCAAAACCGTATCGAACATCATATCAATGAAGATTTTGGTACACGGTATTACCAGTACTACCAGTATAATTAGTGGTTTTACCGGTTTTTTATTTTTGAAAGAATATATATTATTTAGAAATATAAATTTCATATGAGTAAAAAAAATAATTTGGCATATTCTAGGCACATTCCTACCTAAATATCTCTAAATTATTGAGCTAAATTGGTCAGAATAAGCTCTAGAATTATTCTAGATCCTTTCAGCCTGTAATTGAGACTTTCAAAGTCTATTGTATCGCTTGATGGGTCTTTTGCAAAGCTTTCTGGGTATTCTGCTACGCTTTTAGGATGTCACCACAGCCTTTTGTAAAAACCTATTTTTAAGTGAAATCGTACCGTAGCCATGGTCGGTTCGCGGTAAAACTAGTTGAACCAGCTGGTACAGTACGATTTTCATAACATTGGTTTGTTCTGCAGATATAAACTTGATATAATGCTTGCATAAATGCATTTTTGGTTTGTTTAAGATTTTGTTTAATCTCACCTAGTCTAATACTGGTATACAAGTATTTTTTGTCTGTTTGTTGGTATAAACCTGGTATAATGTTGGTATATAGTGTTTTTTGTTTGATTTCTTTCATAAAATAGATTATTAAGATTTTGTTTAGTTACACCTGGTATGATGCTCGTAAAAATGTATTTTTTGTTTGATTTCTTTCATAAAATATATACTTGAGGTTTTGATTAATCACACCTGGTATATACTTGGTATAATGATGGTATAAATATATTTTTTGTTTGATCAAGATTTTGTTTGATCGCACCTGGTATAAACCTGATATAATGCTGGTATAAAGTTGTTTTTATATGATTTCTTTTATAAAATAGATACTTAAGGTTATGTTTAATCACGCCTGGTATAAACCTGATATAAAGTTGGTATAAATGTATTTTTGTTTGATTTCTTTCATAAAATAGATGATTTATGTTTTGTTTAATCACATGTGGTATAAACCTGGTATAATGTTGGTATAAAGTTGTTTTTGTTTCATAAAATAGATGCTTAAGGTTTTATTTAATCATACCTGATATAAATCCGGTATAATGCTGGTACAAATGTATTTTTTGTTTGATTATTTTTTCATAAATTACATGTTTATGTTTGGTTTTTATTTGGTTATTCACAACTAGTATAATTGTGGTATAATGTTGGTATAAATTTGTTTTTGTTTAATTTTTTTAAGATAGCAAATTAAAGTTTTGTTTAATTACACCTAGTATAATGCTGGTATAATGTGATTATCTACACCTAATATAATGTTAGCATAAATTCCACAATTCTTAAAATTTTCATTTGTTATATTTTTTTTGTTGACTATGTATTTGTAAATAATTTGGGATAAGTGTCCATGTCTTTAATATTGACAATATTAATTTGATCCGTAAACTTACAACTTTGAATAAAAAGTTTTTTTTATGGTGATGATAAAAAGTTCATTAATGAGCCTGAACTTGGTCATCATACTAGCTCTTAGGTACTTATTTTGCATTGCAGTTTTGCACAAAGGGTGTGGAACATCTTTGGTTGCCAACATTTTTCAGCTAATATTAATAAGTAATAACCTATCTGCTAAAGAAACTATATGTGATTGACCACGACATTGTTCTGCATATATTTTGGGGCAACTTAGCCAAATATAAGATTTTGGACTTTTAACTTTGTAAATATCAACCCAATATTTTTTGAATCTCATCATAAAATTTCAATTCTCTTAATTACAATATTTTAACTTTTGAATTTTGCTTCTACCTATATACAAGAACGGTCATGGCAACAACCATCTCTCTCCTAATTAATTTAATTTTTGCAACTTAAAAATAATTATATCTCACAAACCGTTAATTTTTCCAGTACGAGCCTTTAGAATATTTTGTTCGCTTTATTTTTATCTTTAAAAGGAAATCCATATTGAATATTTTTTAGCAAAAAAAATTGTCACAATCTTATACCATTTTTTATCACTTTTTCGTGAATTCTTATACCTGGTATAAAAGTGGTATAATGTCTTTATAGCACTAGTTTTTCATTTATTTTCACAAGATTTTGAAATTCCTCTAAAAACTATGATATGAAGGTCTTATACCAAGTATATACTCTTTTATACATGGTATACAAGTGGTTAAAAGATGGTTTATATCATGTATAAGAGTGATAAAAGGAGTTACTATACCAACCATTGAAATAAAAATGAGGTAGATAAAGTAGAATTAAAGCTATTATACCAAGTATAAGAGTGGTCTACGAGCTTTTATATCCGCCATTTAAAAAAAATGTTTCATTATAGATAAATAGTGGAATTTAACTCTTATATCATGTTCAGACACTAAAACACCACAAGCCTCATAATCAATGAAGTTAACAGATTCAGATACTGTCTTATACCAGGTATAAGAGTGTTAAAGTAGGTTTGTCTTGATATTCATACAACTAATACTTTTCAATATGACTTTGATTTGTCCTGATATTTATACGATAAATACTTTCCATATGTACTTCAGCTTTGCACTCCTTCTGCAAAAGTACCAGCTCCACTAATCGGTCTATAGGATTACGCTTTTCACCATGACTTATCCTATTATGTTCCCACTACTAGTAACTCACATTAACCACAAAATACAGGTTACTCACATTTTGAAGTTTATTTGTACAAAAAATTGACAAGATACAATGGAGTTTCAATAAAACAAAATTATGAAACCATTTTTATGGTTTCATCTTCTCCAATAAAAAAGCCATAAAACAAAACTCAAAATGTATAAAACAATGAATCAAAACATGTTGGATTGACGACCAAGCCTAAAATCAAATAATCCTAACTAACACTTCATTAATTTTGACAAGTAAAAAAACACATATAAATATGTACCCAAAATCAAAGGCCAGCAACGCAGCGAGAATTGATGAAATAAGGCAGTATAAATCGGAAAAAAAGAAGAATAGATCAAGCGATTGCAATATGAGAAAGTCATGAAATCGAAAAAAGAAACTTGATCAAAAAAACCTAAAAGTAGAAAAAGAAAACAAGAAATCAAAATCGATCAAAGTTTAAAAGAGATGGAAATCGAGATAACGCGGATGAGCAAACAAAACAGGAAGAAAAGAAAAAGATCGAAGTAGAAGGAGAGAAAATCGTAAAAAAAAGAAAAGGGAAATCTAAAATCTGATGAATAGCTAAAGGAATATATATAAGCAAAGAGTTCCTAAATTACTTCTTTACTCCTATACCTTTCAAAAGAACTATTAATATTTATTATTAAATTTGTTTTATTTATTCTAATTTATATTACTATAATAATGGTATTTAAAATTGATTAATATTCATGCTAATCATAACAATACAAAAATATAAATTAAAATAAAGTTAAAATAATAATAACAACAACAATATTGATAATAAAATATTTGATAAGTATTTAAAAGTGGTTAATATTCATACTAAATATAACAATACCAAATTGTATCACTGTTGATTATAAAATTAAAATAATAATAACAACAACAAAAATAATAATAATAATTTTTACCCATATACTTTTCAAAAGAAATATTTTAATTTTATTGTTAAATTTGTTTTATTTTATTATCATATTATTCTAATTTATATTACTATAATAATAATATTTAAAATTGGTTAGTATTCATACTGATAATAAGAAGTCCTAAATTACTTTTTTACCCCTATACTTTTAAAAAGAACTATTAATATTTATTATTAAATTTATTTTATTTTATTACCATATTATTCCAATTTATATAACTATAATAATGGTATTTAAAATTGCTTAATATTCATACTAATCATAACAATACTAAAATATAAAATTAAAATAATAACAAGAACAACAATAGTGATAATAAAATATTTGATAAGTATTTAAAAGTGGTTAGTATTCATACTAAACACAACAATACAAAAATATATAACTGTTTATTATAAAATTAAAATAATAATAACAACAACAACAATAATAATTTTTACCCCTATACCTTTCAAAAGAAATATTTCAATTTTATTTAAATTTATTTTATATTATTACCATATTATTCCAATTTATATTACTATAATAATGATATTTAAAATTGGTTAATATTCATACTAATAATAATAATACCAAAATATAAAATTGAAATAAAATTAAAATAATAATAAAATAATAACAAAAATATTAATAATAAAATATTTGATGAGGATTTAAATTGGTTAATATTCATACTAATCATAACAATACCAAAATATAATTCTGTTGATTATAAAATTAAAATTAGAATAATAATAATAATAACAAAATATTTGATGAGGAAAAAGGAGTGACATTAATTATTATAGAGTCACATTAATTCTAAATTATAAACCTGTTTAAAAATAAATTATAAATTATATTTGTCAAAAAAATCCGTATACTTAATTTATTGCTAATTAATGTTTAAAATATGAAATTTTTTCTTAAATAGGATTATAATCAACAGAATTATATTTTGGTATTGTTATAATTATTATGAATATTAACCAATTTTAAGTACCATTATTTTAGAAATAAATCAAAGTAAATGTACAACCAATTAAAGCAATAATTACACGGTAAAATAATTCATAATTGCCGATAACTGTTATAGTAATTAATGATTATTTGAGCTTTAAAATAATATACAAACGGACATATTTAAGGAAAATGCATCAAAATATTTAACATTTCACTTTTACTATTTTTTTGAAGAATTTTGAAGAGGCTAGGTATTGAATCTAGGACCTCTCATCACTAACATTGAGTGGTGTACCAATTGAGCTACACCCAATTGGTATTTCACTTTTACTATAAATACTAACTAATTAAAATTTGTTGATTATAATCTTATTTAAGATTTAATTTGACTCTTTTTTTCTCATCAAATATTTGACATTGAATCACATTATAACTGTAAAAATGTATAAATTATATACCTGTTTAAGAAAAAATTTGAATTTTATGACTGTACTTGCTCATATAATGGAATATTTAAATTATTCTGTCAACTTATATATCTCATAAATCTATTTATTTAAAATTTGATTTGTTATTCTTGATTTTATTTAATTCTGTTGGTTATAATCCTATTTAAGAAAAAAAAATTGAATTTCTTAACGGTACTTACTCATTCTTATTTAAGAATTAGTGTGACTCCTTTTTCCTTATCAAATTTTGACAGAAAATCACAAGCTAATTGTAGAAAAGTATAGTGCTCATTATGTTGAAACAGAAATATAATTTGGTGGATGATATCAACTCAATTAGGGTGCAACTGAAGGCGGATTTTATATATGATATAAATCCAACTAAGATGCAATGGACCCTCAAAGTACATGTTCTCTGCCTTTGGACCATTCCAGTAAGTAATAAACCAAATTCAATATTTGCAATTGAAATGGTTTTGCAAGACGAAAATGTATGTTAATAAATTATTTTTCATTGAGTAAATGGTGAAATACACGGATTTTATTACAGATATAATTGGAGAAATTGTTAGCCGTGATGATGTGCAAAGTTGTTTTATGAATGGAACTAGCAGTCTTTTCTTGAATTTAGAACTACAAGATCATGAGTATTTATCTACAATTTTTCATGTTATTTACATATATTGTTCCTTATTAATTAAAACTTTATTATGAAATCAAAATGCATGCAGAATAGAATATTAGCAACGTTATGGGGTAAATCTGTAGAACAAATATTATATCATTTCAATTCCTCTAATGATGAACGAATTATTGTTGTTATGTAGTTGATATGTGCTCGAGAATACAGAGGTACTGATTTTTTAATTTTTATAGTTCTCATGCAATGGAGTCAAACTATAATTTTTTAAATCGCCTTTGACTAAATTAACAGTATTTCAATTTAATTAAAAAATTTCACAAATAAATTGTAAATTTAAATTTTAATATTGTTTGAACAATGTAGGTAAGTACGGGGTTGCTAATACTTGGCATGCATCCAAACTGTGAATTAATCCGGACCTTCCCAAGTTATCGGAATTCAAATCAAGGTAAATATTACAGTTTTTTTGTCTATTAATTTAATTTAAATATTTAAATATAATCAGCATAAAAATGTTATACTTTATATTTATTAATTTCATATGGTTTGAGTGTAGATTGCTCTCTGTTAGTCAATCAGGCTCTAAAAGAATAACTCAAATATCATCTCAAAATGCATACTATATATCTGAAGAGATAGCAAGTGGATCAGTAGAAGTAAAGACTAACCCAGAATTGGTGGAATGTAAATAAGCAAGTACAATATTTTGATAAGCATATTTGTTTTAATTAATTAAATATTCTCAATTAAAACGTGATAAATAATTTCTCTTTTTTTTCCTCAAATTATGCATACATAAATCATGCTTCACAATTATTTTTATGATGATTTTTAAAATTATTTAGGAAGGGGTTTTTTGAATTGTAGTAAAAATTATTGATTTAGAGTGCCAAAATGGTTGGTCATATCCGGGGTGCACAAACAGCAAATGTTTCAAAAAGGTAGAAGTAAATGGGAACAAGCTGTTTTGCCAAAAAGTGTAATTGTTTTGATTACTCGGCTTTCCACAGGTAAACAGTGTGCATCTAAAATTTGGTTTTCAATTGTTCAATCAATATAGTTAAAGTGTTTAGATATTAAAATTTTATTGAATTAAACATTAAAATTGGTTTCACAGATAAAAGCTTTAAATTCATGTAATGGATAACACATGGTTTTATTACTTTACTAATTTCGCACAGGTAAACTTTAATATTTTCTTATAGTAGGATCCAGATTTCGATGTTGATCAATTTTTAGAAGCAAATGAAAATTTCAAGGTACTTCTAACATTTATATTATAAGTAAAAATGATTCATTACCTACTATGATTCATTATCTACTATGATTTGAATTAAATCTTTTATTTATTTATTTTCATTGGATTTTGTTGGATTTTAGACATGATCCGCCCATACCAGTACATGTGTGATTCATTTCGATATTAGCTTTAGACCCATTATACCCGTATTTATATCGATGTAATCTAAAATAAACTATATGTATCAGTGCATATTAACTAAATAAAAGTTACGGAGTTTAAAATATAATATAATAAAAATAAAATTAACAATTACATGCCCGATAAGGCATGCAATTGTTGACATCCAACAACCACAATTAATTGGTTGTTGGATGCCCACTAGTATGCATAATATGTGCATACATTATAATGAAGAGTAGAGAAGAGTCAGGACTCTTCCTCTCTTTCTTTTATTTTCTGTTTGTCCCTGTTTTGCTTTAGTTTATGGTTCGTGTAACGTTCTCTTATAGGATATAGTTCGTTACTTGACTAGTAATATGTAGTTCTCGGTCATATTCTTTCCGTTGCATTTTATGAAGACATTTTTTGTACTAAAAAGGTACTTAACTGTCTTTTACTGTATATATAATATATTAATATTATATTCCTACATTGGTACCAGAGCTATATACTATGTATTCGGTCATTTTTCAAAAATCTATTTCAAACCACATATTTTATATTTTGTGTAAAATCATATTTTTGAGAAAAAATGATTTTAAAGAGATAAATTTTGGATTGATTTTATGTGAAAATCAGTATAAATAAACCTGAAGAGTTTTTTATTATATATATTTATATATATAACTTTTTATTTTTATTCCACTCTTAGGTTTAGGAGTTTGTATGTCAAACTCCATCTTCCGGTTGTCAAACGGACAAACAGAAACCACCAACGAATTTGTAGTACCCAAAAACCTTGGGATAGCCGGAACCCGGCTGCCGAAAAATGTATGAGGACGGCGAGTGGACCCCACTCTCCAATGAGGCGGAGAGTGAAGTTGTTTCCCGGCAACGTCCCACCACCGTTTTTGGCAGTTTTAAGTTTTCAAATATTTTGGATTTTTCGGTGATGGATAGAAAATTAACTCTTAATATTTTGATTAAGTAAAATTTATTTAAACTTATCTCTATTCAATAAAAAAGCATTCCCGAAAAATTATAAATATTTTTAGAATATTTGAATTCGTTGGACGTGTACTGTTTTGACTTTCGGATTGATCGAAATATGTTTTGATCATAAATAATATGTATAAGTACGTTAAATAAGTTTATTTTTGTAAATGAGTTGCGAAAATAAAAACTGGACCAAAATGTTATTCTTTATTGTGATAAAGAAATAATTATGATTATTTGGACATTTATTTAATATCAAAGAAAATAAACTAGATTTGTCTCGTCTATTAAAGTTCCCATAAATTTGATTATTGATAAATGAACATATTATTATTACTAGAACCTTTTAAATATTAGTGGGTCCTTATTAGTATGCACCCTAATAAATCATAAGATTTTTTTTATGGTTTGTTATCGACCAGAAATTAGGGATACTCATATTTGAAAGTTAAATTTATGCAATATTTATTTTATTTAAGACTGAAATAAATAATGTTTAATAATGATATTTAATGATAAATTATGTATAGCCAAATTTTATGGAATAATTAAATTTATAACACAAACATGAGTGTTATGTTGATATTAAGAGTGAGTTCTAAATTAAAATAAACATATTTTTTATCAAGTTAATAACACCATGAGAATAAGTTTCTTTGTTAAAAAGTTAAGAATAAGTTCTTACTTAAAAATAAATATTTGAGGATATTTATTAATTTTATAATTTATTATACGAGTATAATAAATTGTATGTACTTAAGATGTAAGTACTAATATATATGAAACTGAAATCTCTATTTGTTAAATTGTTAAGAACAAGTTCTTAATTTAATAATAAATATTTACGAATATTTATTAATTTTTTGTCAATTTATTATATGTGTATTATTTATTGTAGGTACTTAAAGAAGAAGTACCATATGAAAATTTTGAATGAGTTCAAAATCCATGTAATAAATATTTGTTAATATTTATTAATAAAATTTATCATTGTACAATTTATTATATGAGTTTAATATATTGTAAATACTGTAAGTGACAGTATTGATGAATTTTTATTCCTATAATAAGTTATAAGAATATTGATATTTAACATGCATGTATATGAATTTAGCAAACTTTTTTATTAGAAAAGAGAGGGTGATTGGAGCCTATATGACTCTTTTTCGAATTGAATTCTAATGAAAATTTTTGCTAATAATTTATTAGTTGTATGTTGAATATTCGTGTATTGTTCATATTCAAAAATCGTTCTCATGCAAAGAAATTGTAAGAACGAGTTCATACAATATAATTAATATCGACTGTGGTTGAATTAATTAAATAAATACTGATACGACGGATCGTGTCTAAATCTAACATCTCCCACTCGCACGTAACAGAACAGATCTATTACTCTATCTCTTTCATACTCGTAAATAGTTCGTGTGACCAGCATACCTTAAGAGCTCTAATGTTACACACTCGTTGGAGATATATAACAGCTCGATGAATAAGCACCGAAACATTGTATGCCTTATCCTAGATTCCACATCACATCTTTGTAACCTTTTAATCTCTACAGTTTTCTATAATCACAGCTATGCACACATGCATAACTACCCTGGTTGTGAAGCATAGAAACTTAAGATGTGAACACATCGCAATCTTTCCCTTTTACTGTATTCCTTCCATCATAATCTAACTCGCTTGTCCAGTCGGGCTCATTCAAGGTCGAATCATACCTAACCTCTTCAGAGTCTCCTTTCAAAACAGCCACATTAGACTATACTTTCAGAATAAGTTAGGGTCCTGAGGATAGCTAGTTAAGAAAACCATAGTTTCGCTGCGTGAGTCTCACACTAGAAAAATTTGAGATCATTTCTATCCCATCTCATGGTCGATTAGCATACATGGTATAAAATCATGTGTTATAGTGTTCTTTTCTTTCCATTTGAAAGAAGCGCATGTCTCATTAACACCATACAAAAGCAACAGTTAGATGTGCCAAAACATCTAACTTTAGTTTGCTTACTTTATGAACTACTTTTAGCTACAAAGACAGAATAGGAGCATGTTACTTGTAACAAGTCCATTTGTAGATTACATATAATCTCTTACATACTTGCCTTTTGCAAATATGTGACTCCTGCACTTTTATGAAAACGTTTTTCATATTTCAAGCAAGACGACATCCATTATCCAACAAGCTCTCATTTGTTCAAAAATAGTCTCATCCTTCACATCTGTTATTTAATAACAGAACAAGGGTAAATGCTCGTGTGAGTGAGCTATTTCTCTGTCTTACATGCATCTCAATAACAATAAATATTGATAAATAATATTTGGACTCGTATATTGCAAAATTCAAACTCTATTGAATAATATTTTCTTAAACATATGACCTAGATCCGGTAGATCTAGCATATTCAACATAAACATCTTTCATGTTGAATCCTTTACGTGCTATATAGAAAAATGAAACTTAATCTTTTACATGCTTTAACTTGATAAGGAACCTCAATTCTGTAGCAAAAGCTATATTAGATTGATTGTCATTTTCCTTTCTAATTACAATTTGAGGATTTGTAGAAGTAATATAAAGATGGTTCATTAACCTTCTTAACGAATTAGCTTCTAAATAAGAATATCACATACACTCTACTTTACAATGGATAGGGCGGTATAAGTTTATTTTTTTTCTCATAATATGACACTGTTCTCAATTAATAAGATAAAACTACAATATGGATATTATTTTATCCATGTTTCTAATCCAATCGCCTTTTGTGCATCCTTTTAATTGCATATTATTGCAAACCGACAACACAAAAAATAGCCTACAACACCTTTAAGGTACCTCAGTATCCTTTTCGCAGTTTTTAATGTGCTTTTCTTGGATTTGGCTAATATATGCTTATAATGCCAATTGCATTACAAATATCAGATTGTATACACACTATAGTGTATATACGAGGCTTCGCAAAGCTCTCATATAAGGAAAATTAATCATTCGTTCATTTTCTCATTTGTGTTGTGGGACACATGCAAGTGTTTTCCACTTTGACCTTTAGTCATCTGGTTATTCATATAGGCTTAAGATTGCTTATATTGAAAACTCAATAATATTATTGGTTTATGTCTCTTAAGACAAGGTTAACAACTTCACGAGCATTCTTTTCAAATCTTAATTCTAAGAGTATAAGCAATTTTACTTAGAACTACCATTTCAAAATTTGATATTAATCAAACTTTGATCTAATTCACACATTCGATGCATATGCAGCTATCAGAACGTTAATAACATATAATGACATACTAACAAATCTATTCAATCTGATTATAAAATCGAATATTTCTTGATCTTGGAAGACTATTTGAGCCAATAAATTGATCATTTCAATGTATAAACCTTTTGTTTGTGCATTAGTTACAAATCTACAGGTCTTTCCTTGTAGATTTATTTATCTTCTCACAATGAAGAAAAAAATAGTCTTAACATCCACTTGATGTAGTTCTAGATCTTAACTTGTTATAATAGAATGGATCATTAAATGGATTGTGTATAGTACTTTTACAGTTAGGGGAACTCAATATCCATTGATATTGTCATCAACCTAATGCTTGAGAACTCACTTGTTCTTCATAGCCTTTCTTCCCTATAACTAACCAACGAGTCATAAAGTCCGTTGGATTTCATGAAAGCCATTGTTTTCTCCATAGTTTTAATCCACTATTCTTGTGTGGGAATGGAAGTCTCTTTCTCTCTTCATCATTTTATGAACTAAACAATTGAAGCAAAATAGTCATGTCATCAATACATTAATCGATGATATTCAACTATTTTTCTGCAGTTTCGAATTATGATAAATATCTCATACATTTTTCAAAATTCTATATGCTCCCACTTGATCCATGTTCTATACTCCCACTAAAGTTTGGATCTATCTAGTCATCAAAAACATAGAAAATTGGTCGATACCTTGATCTCAATCATTCGTAGCATTTTGAGGTTTTTGAATATTTTCATGTATCTCAAAATTTCTCCCACTCAAATGGAGAGATATCCGTCACTTTTCAATTTTAACTGAAATGGCAAACTAAATAATGGTTCAACTTAGTGAACTTATTCTCTAAGAAGACAACAATACTTGATCTAAACTTTGTCACTTTTTGTGTTTCTCCCACTGTGACAAGTCCTTTTGACATGTTATGATACTTTAGAAAAGTTGCACTTTTGCATCTTGAGTGTAGTAACGAATACTTTCTCAATGTATCTTGGGTGAAAAATTTTGTAACCTCCTTGGTTATGGTTACAAAAATCAGGTTTTTGACATGTCCACAATTCATAAGTAGTGGAAGTGACAAATTGAGAAGGCACTTGGTTAAGACTTTATGTGGTTGTTAATTAGGATATTTCCTCAGGACGAGATTAACAAGTCTGTTGCAACCACCATTGATTAACCACATTGAGAAGAATCATATTCTTCTCTTAACAACATCGTTGTGTTGAGTGAAAGAAATTGAATACTTATGTTCAATTTCCTTTTCATCACATAAAGCTTGAATTCTATCATAATAAAATATACCTGACCACGGTCAGTTCTCAAAGCTTTAATTTTAAACAAATTGATTCTCAACAAGGTTCATAAACCTTTGAAGCAGTACAAAGGTCTAATCTTATGAGATATCAATTAATCAAGACTATATATTATACAATATTTAATGAGAGTGATGAAATGTAATAGGCCACATGCCTTTTTGCCCTCACTTCCAATCAAATCATTAATGAATTAATTATAAAAGGAAACCATTTTCCTTTTGAATGATATTTAGATATTTTCCTATAAATGACAAAAATAAGTAATTTAAACTTATTTGAATTTACGATTATACATTCTTTGACTTATTCAACTCATTCAAATTAAGTCAACACAGTTTAATGTAATATGTCATTAAATTGTATTACTATTTCAATCACATATAGAAGTGGAAACAAATATAAATATGTCTTTATTATTTCTTTTTGGATCAATACCCAAAAAAAATATTAGATCATTCAACATATATCCTAACACAACTGTAACAAAAATGAGATTCCCTAAAATCTCAAAAGAAATAGGACATCATGTATAATTAATGTACAACTAACTTTATAGACATAACAATGCATCAATTCCTGTGATTTCAACTCGTAAGTTGATTTCTACATGGATACTTTTATCTATACAGGATTACTTGAAAAAAATATAAAGGATCATCTGTCCTCACTACATGACGATACTTGAGTCAACAATTCACAAATGAATTGTATTTTGTATGATATATTGAAGATACAAATTTACTCACACTTGATTTAATTAGATATATCTTTGACATTAAATTCACAATCTTAATTAGAATTTAAAATATTTCACTTTTGAAATATGTATCTGTTTCTTTCATTTCAAATGTCATTAGGCTCATAAGCCAACTCTTTGTTTTTTTATCAATAAAAGCACTTGTGCTTTTATTGATGGTTATTGAAACTATTTCCAATAAATACATAAAATGTCTCGTTATTGACGTAACAATCAATATTAGACTCTTACCCTCTAACTTATTTGGGTGGATTTATTATCCAAATACTAATATTTTGATATTATTTATGAGCATCATGTATACTTTTTGATATTTAGCAAAGTGTAAATAACATTATTAATTTTCCTTTCGTTAGCTCACATGGGCCTCTGTCCAATTTATGCTAAACGTTTGTTCCCTCTTTGAACTTAGTCATAACTATGGTTCAATATTCTAGAACATATTCTTCTCAACATGACAATTTAATGATCTTTCTCGCAGTTGTTCACTTGCAATTTGAGTCCCATTTATATTATTAATTCAACCACAATTGATATTAATTATAATTATATTGAATGAACTTATTGTGAGCGGACGATGTTTCGCGCGTCGGCAGCGGGGCCGGCCTCTTGGAATGAGAGGGGGAATGCGGTGTGATGTGATTGAAAATGATTTTGCATATTTTAATGCTCAAAAGATACGAGATCGAAATCTCGTACTTAACATAGAGTCGCCACCCGGTTCAGATCAACCGGGAAAGTTTTGGTACGATTTTCCCACTAGGTGGTAGACCGTACCTTAAGTAGAGATTCTGAGTTCGGATGATGTTATCTATTTTTCATTAGGCCAAGTTAAGATACTTCATTCTTTCTTAATTGGTTTAATCCATCCTATTTATTTGTATTTTCAGTCATTTGTTTTCGCGTTTATCAAGCAATTAAAGTAATGAATAAAATATTTACAGCCATAAAAAATAAGTGCGGAAAACAAAGTTATTACAAGGCTTTCAAGTCCTATATATTTATTATTTTATGCAATAAATAAAATACCTGAATGTCTGATATACGTCTGCCTTCAGAAGATTGTTAGCTTGAATATAGCATATCTTATTTACAATATCATAAAGCCGGTCGGATGGCTAAAATAAGATTCAAACGGTGTTTTCAAGGAAATTCCATTTTCAATCAAGTTTTAGGGTCAATTGTTACTTTAACCAGATTATGAGTGAAAATACCCACACATTATGGGGTGGGGTCTATTTGCAAGAGATTTTGAACTTCCATCATTACATTATATGTTTTAGCTTCAGAAAATGAGCTAATCCGAAAATAAATGAAAATAAAACTGCTATCTAGGAAGTCATATCGATGACGATACAACCAATGCCTGATGCCGTCGGCGACATCAATTGTGTCACCGGCGGTATCAGCTTGTAGGCAATAGTGGCGGCAGTAAAAAAATGACCAAAGACCCAAAAATAAGTATAAATCGACGAAATTTAACATAAATTAGTAATGTTAATGCTAAAGAGCTATGAGACTCAGGATTTTTACCTCGAGGCCATGAACCCACCTCTTTATGAATCGAAAGAAACACCTCTGGGGAGCTTTTTACGATGATTTAGTAGTAAATTTAAGTGTTTTTGGTTTCTAAATCCGATTAAGTTGATTTGAACTTAAAGACTTGCTGATTTCCAACTCACAATCAGAGAATTCAAAGAAGAAAAACCAAGAAAAATGGATTGGGATCCTTTTTTTCTATTTTATCTAGTTCTTATCTCACTAAAATCTATTCCCACACCAAAATCCTAACCTACAATTCTCTTTTCTAAATGCAACTCAAGGTGTGCTTTTATAGGTGAAATGGGGTGTTTTTTTAGGCCTTTTTTACCAATTCTGCCGAAAGTAGCCGAAAGGCTATCTGTGAAGGGACCCATTTCAGGCCATGCCGCCGGCGACATGGTGATACCGCCGGCAATATGGCTGATGTCGCCGGTGGTATGGTGATGTCGCCGATGACATAGCTAATGCCGCTGGTGGCATCAGCCTCCAGCGTACCACAGCCAACGGGCCTAAAAGCCAAAAATTCGTGAAAAGTTGTTTAATAGTGGGTGGAAAGGCATCTTTTTGAATTTTAATAATATTTTAATGGGTATTTATTACTTGGGTGCAAATCATCGGTTTAAGCTCCTACAGGACGCGTTATCGGCCACGCCGAACTGGATTCTACCAAGTACAAAATTCGCGAGGAATATTATTCTGGTAATAAAAATTCTAAAGAGAACTTTTATTTTGAGGCATTAAAATTGGGTGTACGTCATCATCATCTCGCGAGAGGGACTGCAAAATCTCGTGCTCACAGGCTGCCCCTTGGGGGATCACTACTGCCACAGGTCAATATGTTCACATGAAAGAGTAAGGGATAGGAATGATACCAGATGGGTGACTGGTTTGCCCCTTGGTCGGACTTTGTGCTTTATAGAGAGGTTGCCCCTTGGTCGGGCTTATGCTTTACGGAAAAATTGACCCTTGGTCGGGCTTGAGCTTCGTGGAAAGAATGCCCTTTGGTCGGACTTACGCTTAATGGAGAGTTAATCCTTTGGTCAGACTTATGCTTTGTGGAGAGATTGTCCCTTGGTCAGACTTTTATTTTGTAGATTGGTTGCCCCTTGGTCGGGCTTGCGCTTTGTAAGGAGTTTGTCCCTTGGTCGGGTTTTGTGTTTTATAGATTTATTGCCCCTCTGTCGGGCTTATGCTTTACAGAGAAATTGCCCCTTGGTCGGGCTTGAGCTTTATAGATTGGTTTCCCCTCAGTCGGGCTTATACTTTATAGAGAAATTGCCCCTTGGTCGGGCTTGAGCTTCGTGGAAAGAATGCCCTTTGGTCGGACTTATGCTTTGTGGAGAATTTATCCTTTGGTCAGACTTATGCTTTGTGGAGAGATTGTCCCTTGGTTGGACTTTTGTTTTATGCTTTATAGGGAGTTTTTCCCTTAGTCGGGTTTTGTGTTTTGTAGATTGGTTGCCTCTGGGTCGGGCTTATGCTTTGCGGAGAAATTGCCCTTTGGTCGGACTTTCACCTTGTGAAGAGATTGCCCTTTGGTCGGGCTTATACTTTATGTAGTGATTGCCCCTTGGTCGGGTTTTGTGTTTTGAGGAAAGAATGCCCTTTGGTCAGACTTATGCTTTGTGGAGTGATTGTCCTTTAGTTGGACATGTGCAAAATTCAAATTGGAGGAGCGATGTCGCTGGCAGCATGAATGATGTCGCTGGCGGTATGAAGTGATGCTGCCGGTGGTATGAGTGCCATGTGGCAGCTTTGACTGGTCAAGCAATTTTAAAATTTAAAATGGAAGGGGGCGATGTCGCCGGCGGCATGAGTGATGTCACTGGCGGTATGGCCTGATGCCACCAGCGGGATCGCTTGACAGTTTTAGATAAATTAAAACTCCTTGAATTCCGCTCGGTAGTTTAAAAGGAAGTGAAACTCCCTTCTTCCTTATTTATTCAGAAAAAACTGTACCTACTGCTTCACATCTCATTCTCCAAATCCTACAACTTTTCTTTCGTTATTCAAATCATAAAGAGAATCACCAAGGCTTTTAGGGGCAAATCTACCAAGGCTAGGGAGAACCTGCCTGATTCTTTTATTGAGGGATTGAAAATTCTCTCCGTTCCTACTGCTTATGGCCTGAAGGAGACGGCCAAGAAGTACGGCTATAGGATCAATTCTCCCATCACCAATCTGACCCTAAAGAAGGAGAAGCACCTTTACTACGTTCAGGTAATCCCGTAAAACCCGAATCTCTTCTTTTTGGGTTCGGCTTGATTTGGCTTTAGGCTTCAAATCGTGCCATGGTAGGAGTCATAGACTATTATAAACTGATATGGTATGTTTAGATTTAGTTTTTTAGGCTTATTGTTTGATTGATAGTGATTTTTTAGTGGTTTTGGCATGATGGGTGCGATTTTGGAGAAAACAAGTTCTGCCCATAGGTAGTGATGTCACCGGTGACATAAGTGATATCGTTGGTGGCATCAGCCCTTGTAAAAGGTGCCAGGGCAGTCTAATGTCGCTCTTGTTTAAAGTGATGTCACCGGCGACATGAGTGATGTCGCAAGCAGCATCAGCCCTTGCAAAAGGTGCCAGGGCAGTCTGATGTCGCTTCTATTTAAAGTGATGTCGTCGGCGATAAAAGTGATGTCGCTGGCGGCATCAGCCCTTGCAAAAGGTGCCAGGGCAGTCTGATGTCGCTTTTGTTTGAAGTGATGTCACTGGCGGTATCATCCATGCAGCTGGCGGTATAGAGTGATGCCGCCGGCGACATCGCTTTTAGCAGAAGCAACATCAGCAGCTCTTTTGATAAGAAAACAAGTAGGACTGATAGGTTTTGTTTCTAATTTTGCAGCCATATGAACTGACCTATACATGGGGGGATGGGCACCATCGGCGAATGGTGGCATCATATTTCGGAGAACGACCCCGAGCTTGTGCTTGCCATCAATAAGATAGGATTCGGGGACTTAGCCCGGATTATGCCAATGTTGATGCCCAAGCTTTCTCATTCAGCAATGACAGCCCTAATCAAGAGGTGGTCTGAGACCACTTATACTTTCCACTTTTCTTTCGGGGAAGCTACGATTACACCCTCCGATGTCGTAGCTATGACCGGCCTCCCTTGGACAGACGAGGTCATACACTTCGATGCTTACATGGATAGATACCATGTTGAGAGGCCCGTGGTGAGGCGGGTGAAGGAGCTGTTCGATCTAAAGCCTATTTCTAGGTGGCTGTCTTATGGTGAGTCGTACCAACACTGGACCCGGGTGGATGTAGTGCCCGAGGATAAGAGGGAGGCTTATGTTCGGTCCTTCATGATTTCTTTACTAACCGTGCTATTCTTCCCAATCATGGGGAGTAAGATCAATTATATGCTGATAACTGTTGTGGAGGACGTGGCGGGCATTAGGAGGAAGAATTGGTCAAGTGCCATCTTTGGCATAAATATACCACGGCCTGGATGTGGGAGCCCGAAAGAGGGTGAAAGCCCTTCGCCTCTGCCATCTGCTACTCCAGGTACATCTCTTTGGAAGTATTTTACTTGTTAGTACATGTTCTCATTTATTGTATGACACTTTTTGAATTAATTGGTCGTTATTTATGCAGGCTTAGGCCTTTAAGCATCATATCCTCCCGCCGGTGGAGTTTAAGAAGATTATGCCGCCGGGCTCCCACTTTCTCGCTCACTGGTACGAGGGCATTAGTGGGAAGGCCAAGTACCCTACGAAATATAGGGAGGTCTTGAGGAGCATGCGGTTGTGCTCGGTATGTGACTTTTAAATTTAGTCTTTGTTTTTACACTTAGATAAAACAAAAGGCATTTATGAACTTACACTAGTTGTTTTAGCTGATTATTGGTGTAGCTTGTCCTGGATCCATTCGATGGGTTGGAGAACCTGGCAGAGGTCGCAAGGGTTAGGAGGGAGGTAGACGATCGTCAGTTCGTTATAGAGTGTCCTTTATTCCAGTAATGGTATCTGGGCGAGCACGTCCGGGGCTGGAGGTCCGTCTCGGTGGCTGATAGACCGGTGCCTGCTGATCCTTCCAGGGGCTTATGGTGGCCCCATTTGGTGATCACCTCTGAGGCTGACAAGGCTGATTACATCAAGGGGAATGGCCGAGTGATCCCTAGCGTCCCTGGCCTCTACGAGCAGCTCCAGCAGCGTCTACTCCTTGTGTGTCCCCGCATCCATAGAAATGATACGATTGAGTATCATAATGAACAATGGTTAGAGGAGGAGAAAAGGCACCATAAAGGCATTATAGACGTCGAGGAAGAAGAAGATGATGAAGATGAGGAGCTTAAAGGGGATGTTGGGACCGAGCCCGAGGGGGAGGATGAGGCAGGCATGGACATAGCCAGCGGGAGTGTGCTAACGTCCCAAGGGGAGCAACGTTCTTTTGTGGTATGATTGTGCTTATGTGCATGATTTTGAAATTGTTTAGGAACGCTGTTGACGTGTGGCTTTCATGTTTTTTCAGGAACCATGAGGAAGAGAGGCCGAGATAACCAGAGTGGGACACGATACTATGGTGTGCCGAAGGGCATAAACTTTGTGGAGGGGCATCTGGTCAATCCATTGGAAACCACATTCCTGTTGATGAATTCTCGGGGCGAGTTCCTCCCTAGGAATATAGGCTCGAGCGGGTGTCTAATGATTTTCCTTTTGTATTTTTCAGGTGGCGTAGAGCCATGTGGAGCAATTCGCAGAGAACAATTTTATTCTCTGGGATACACTTATCGGGCAGTCGCTTCTTGCTCAGGTATTTTATGCATATGTTAAGATGGAATGCATGTATGGATGTTATGAATGATATGCATCGTTGATATTTTCTCTGGTTTATAGGATTTCTTGGCCCTTTCCTTATCAGATGCTAATGCAGCCCAGCGGTGGTACGAGAAGGAGACTGCAGACCTTCGGCGTCGCGTGAGTGACCTTGAGGGTCAGCTGGCAGCTACCATTTAGGAATGGAGAAGTAAGCAAAACCTGGATCGTGCGCATCCTAGTAGTACCAGTCATAGGGGATAAAGATGTCTGCCGACCGACGCCCGCCTGCAGTGGCCGAGAAGTCTAGCAGTGTGCTTATGACAGAGGGAAGGGAAGAGGACGATGTTGATGACTGGCTTGTGAGTCTCAAAGACATTTTATCTCGCCCGACCAGTAGTGGCGGGCATGCCTAGTTTTTTTTATTTTGCTTTTTCTATTTCCTTGTTTGTACCCTTGATACATTGGGGTTGGAATAATTTGGTTTTTTCTATTGGGTTTTGTTTCTTTCGTGGTCTAGGCATTCAGAATTTTTGGATGGTTTGTGCCTTCGGGCTTTTAATTTTGAATAAGAATAGGTCGCTGTTTGGAAAGGCATTGGAAACGTGGTATAGGATTGTTTACAGGTTTTGTACAGGTCTGAAATGGAAAAATGCTTCTGACGTCTCCGGAAAATTCACTTCATGTCACCGGTGGCATAACCTATATCGCCCAAACTCATCTAGTCAAAATTATATACAGGGCTGTCTGAAAGTCCATATCGCCGGCAGCATCATCTGATATCGCCCAGTCTAATCCATATCATCGGCGGCATCACCCATATCACCGGCGGTATCAATTTTCTAGCGATCTAATTTTAACTATTCTGTCCATTCCTTTCATAGCAACCCACAATCAAAAGCTACGGGGGAGAGTCTGGGGAATGCAGACTAGAAGAGGCTTGAAAATTCAGGTTTTAGGGGTTTCGATATATCACGGCGTGGCCCGTAAGTCGCGAATTCCTTTGAGCGGCACTATCTTTTTGGGATCCAATGGACCACATTTTCCGATTTTCATCATTTGAGCTTTGCCCCTTGCTCGAAGAATTCCACACTATTTTAGGGACACCGTGTCCTAAACGCATTTCACTGGTGTTGCCGGACTTTCATTTTGGCATAGATGGAATTCCTCAAGGGGTTATGGAATTTGGATTTTGTGGACCCATTTTTGTCTCGGTTGCCCGATAAACCTAGGTTTTAGATCGGAGCAGTTCTAGAGTGGTGCCGTGGAGTGCCCCAATCCCATCCTGCTGGGCCATTCATGGTGGCATTGCTACTTATGGCCGAGTTCATATGCGGAGTGAGCCCGATTGCTTCGCTCAGGCTGATTTCGCTCATCAGCCCTATGTCGATAAGGGCTTCTCCCATGGCTTTGGGATTGGCTGATGTTTTACTAAACGTGGATGCTGCTTCTGTTGACTCGTCACTTATCGGAGATCAACTCATATTATTACAGGTACCTTTTGTTCTTTCTGATTTCGCACATTTCCTTCCCCAATCCTTACCTAAGTTTTGAATTATAGGTATGGTTGATGGAGAAGCTGAAGTTGAGGGAGGCGCCACGAGGGAACCTAAAAAAGTATCTTCCCGTCCATTTGAGGGAGAAAGGGCTCATGCAGGCTGATTTTGACGAGTTGACATATGACAATTGGGTGCCTATTTTAAGGGGGTATACTGACACATAGGTTCAGTGAGTTAGTCCATGGTGGAGAATTTAGGATGTGGTTGTAGAATCTTGGGGAGGATGTGTTCAGCTGATAGGTCTGGAGAAATCTTCATTTTATACCCCTTACCGGCTATGTCGTCAGTATGGCAAGAGGCAATGAGTCCCAATCAAACTGCCCTACAACCAGATCGGAGTTTACAAAGCTAGATGGGTCGACCATATTCGGGAGAAGTGGTCCAGGGAGGCCGTATTTCAGATTCTGGATTATGATCACATAGAAACCATCAAAACTGACATACACTACAGGGGATGGCTTGCTGAGATAAGAGACTTGCCGACCTGTCAGAAGCGGTCATGGGCCCCTTTTTGAGGGGGAACGTGCGGAGCGGGGAGAGGACCACTTTTCTACTAACACACTGAGGCGGATCTCTTGGTATTGTGATGATGATGCGGGAAGTTTGATTTGAGTCTTGCTTTTGTCAGAACTATTAGACCCCTTTTTTTGCATCTGAAATAAAATGAACTCTGTCCAAGGCTTGCTGAAGTTGTCTTAATCTTATGAATACAGGATCCACATAAGTATAAGCATTTAGATTTCAACAAAAGAGAAACTTTTATTAATTGAGATAAAATAAAGTACATGATGTTTGGTTGACATTCCCATTGATTTAACTCCCGGTGCCAACTAGCCGAGATTGATTTTCTAGAAGGCACTCGCTCTTTGCTCACATACCCTAACTTTTTCCTAGATTGCCCTTTTTGGGTTTTCAATCTAGCGGGTTTGTCTCATCCCCTAATTTTTGCATGGCTGGTTCACAGGATACCAATCGTCGGGCATCACCCTAACTTTTGCCCGATCAGTAAAAGACTGAAAGGCGGGTAATTATCACATATACATTTTTTTTGTGTGCTACTTTTCTGATTTATTTCTTTTGAATTAAACATGATAATGCTTAAGCCTATCTTGGTTTACGGGATTTACGAACTCGTTCCCATCCATGTCTATAAGTTTAGCTTCCCCTTTGCTAAGCAGCTTCTTTATTATACATGGTCCTTCCCAGTTTGGCCTAAATTTACCCCTCATATCAGTGGTAGAGTGTTTCAACTGCTTATGGACTAGATCACTGGCCTTCAGAGGGAACTTTTGATGTCTTACCCGACTGTTATATACCCGAGTCATACGTTGTTGGTACACCTAGAGGTTGTCGAGGGCCTTCAACCTCTGCTCATCCATCATGTTTAACTATTCAAATCTTGCCTGAGTCTATTTAGATTCTTCTAATTTAGCCTCTAGAGCGACTTTTAATGAGGTCACCTGAGTTTTAACTGGCAAGACTGCTTCCATCCTGTAGACCAGGGAGAACGGAGTTTGGCCCGTTGGGGTGCGTATGCTAGTGCGATATCCCCAGATAGCAAAATGTAGCTTATCTTCCCAATCCCTGTAACCGGCTATCATCTTAGAAAGAATCGTCTTTATCGATTTATTGGCTGCCTCAACAGCTCCATTGGCTTGTGGTCTGCATAGAGAAGACCTATGGTGCTCGATCCCATACTTCTCAATTAGAGAAGTAGTTGTTCCTTGAAATTGTACTCCATTGTCTGAGACTATATGGTGTGGGAGCCCATATCGAGCGAAGATGTGCTTTTCTATAAACTTGGCCATCTGCTTGGCAGTAACATTGGTGACGGATTCAGCTTCTACCCATTTTGAGAAGTAATCTACTGCTACAATAATGAATTTATGGTCGTTCGTTGAGGAAGGATGGATTTTACCTATTATATTTATCCCCCATACCGAGAATGGCCAAGGGGTGGCTAGGTGATGGAGCTTGGTGGGTGGCAGATGTTGCGTATCGCCATAAAGCTAGCATTGGTGGCATCGTTTAACCTGGTGACACAATCAGCTGTGAGAGTGAGCCAAAAATACCCCAGCCGCTGGATTTTCTTTATGAGAGAAAGACCGTTCATATGAGGGCCACAGTCACCGGCATGGACCTGGGTCATTACATTCTGAGCCTTGGAATCAGTGAGGCAGCGGAGAAGTAGGCCGTCGCTGGTGTGCTTGAATAGATCATTATCCATAATATAAAACTGGATAGCGAGCCGCCGTAGGGTGGTACGGTCTGAGTCAAAAGAATCTGTGGGGTATTGGCTGATCTGAGAAATAGGACAATGTCAGAATACTAACAAGGTTTGGATCAAATGTCGAGAATTAGAGGATTTGATTGAACATGATATGGGATTTTGGTGGACATCAAAACCAAAGGGCGGATAGGTTGTTGTTGGGGTCCTTCCCACATGGATGCGAGAGTGGCGAGAGCATCTGCCATTTGATTCTCAACTCGAGGGATATGGCGGTATAAGCACGAGGTAAATTTCTCAGACAATTTACGGACAGCCTCAACATATGGACGGAGAGATTCTTCTTTAACTTCCCAATCTCCAATGACTTGATGGATAACTAGAGCCAAATCTCCGATGACGAATACATGGCGGGCCCAAACCTAAAGAAGAGCCTCAAGGCCGAATAGGCAAGCTTCATATTCAGCACCATTGTTGTGATAGCGAATTCTAAATGTTTGGACAATGGGATTATCTCATTATCTGGTGTGACAATGATGACCCCGAGACCTGCTCCCCAACGGTTCACAACGCCGTCAAAGTATATTGTCCAAACGTCGTCAAGGGATGTAATAGAGGTGAGCTGTTCATCAGGAAACTCCAAATTTTTCTTATAGTCAGAGCTGATGGGTTGACTAGCCAGGAATTCGGCTATAGCCCGCCCTTTAATGACCTTTCAGGTTACATATTTAATGTCAAACTCAGACAGGAGAAGCAGCCATTGGGATAATTTACCGGCCAGAGTAGGGGATTGACAAAGAAACTTTATTGGGTCAATCTTGGCTACTGCTTGGACGCGATAAGATTAAAAATAATGTCACAACTTCTTAGTGAGCCAAACCATGATAGTACAGGTCTTTTCTACAATCGAATATCGGGTTTCATAATCAAACAGCTTCTTGCTCAAGTAGTAGATGGCATGTTCGTGCTTATCATCATGTTCCTGAACAAGCATGGCCCCGACGGAAGTTTCCTCAATGGCCAGATAAAGGATGAGTTGTTTCCCTGGGATGGAGGGTGTCAAGATGGGTGGATCGACAAGATATGCCTTGATTCTGTCAAATGCTACTTAGCAGTGATCGTTCCATACCACGGGTTGCTATTTCTTTAACAGTTTAAAGATGGGTTTTGCAAATCGTAGTGAGGCAAGCGATGAACCAACTAACATACTGCAAGGATCCTAAAAACGATCGGACCTCCTTCTCTGTCTTAGGGGGAGGCATGTCCCTAATGGCTTTGGCTTTGTCTGGATCCATTTTAATCCCTTTCTGGCTAACCACGTATCCCAATAGCTTGTCGGAGGTAGCTCTAAATATGCATTTCTTTGGATTTAGGCGAAGATTATACTTTTCAATATGAGTCATGAACTTGTCGAGAACAGCAGGGTGCTCCTCTCGAGTGGCGGACTTCACAATCATGTCATCCACATACACTTCCACTTCTTTATGGATCATGTTGTGTAGGAGGGAGGTTACAGCTCACTGATAAGTTGCCCCGGCATTTTTCAACCCGAACGGCATTACCTTATAGCAATACACCCCCCCCCCATTCAGTGATGAACGTTGTTTTGACTTTGTCGACAATATTAACCAGAATCTGATTGTACCTCGAGAACCCATCCATGAATGAATACATAGCTGCCCTGGCGGCGCTATCAATCAGGACATCGATATACGAAAGAGGGAAGTCGCCTTTTAGCGAGGCTTTATTGAGGTCTCGGAAATCCACACAAACTCGGACCCTACCATCCTTCTTCGGCACTAGGATGATGTTGGACAACCAAGTCAAGTATTCTACCACTTCTATGAATCAAGCTTTGATCAACCTTGAAACCTCTGTCTTAACCTGTTCTGCCTATTCAGGTCTCAATCGGTGGAGTTTCTGCTTGACAGGTCAAAATTTTAGATCAGTTGGGATTCTGTGTTTGGCGATTTGTCGGTCAACCCCAGGCATGTCTTCGTATGACCAGGCAAAAGCGTTAACATGATTTCTAAGCACTTTTATGATCTCACTTCTTTCCTCGGGAGTTAAATCTTTGGAAATGGTTACCATTTTGGGATTGTCATCTGTACTTAGGTTTATTTCACTTAATAATGTATCACTTATGCCAAAAACATTATGTGTATTGTTATGTGAATGCATGGATCCATCAGGAAAGACATCAAATAAGTAAGTAGAACGGGAGTTATTCATTACATTAAAAGCCTCATAAGCAGCATTGTTTGCATCAAAAACATCAGAACTATTAAAAATTACATCGTCCATATCCTCCTCCACAGGCGGAGGGGCTTCAGTAGCAACATCGATGGGAGAAGTGTCCTCTATATCGTCTGTCAGAATGGCTTTTACGTCATGCTCTAGAGCGGTCTTTTAGGCAATGTTAAGTGATGGCCCTTCAGACAGGTTGGCCTTTTCGGTGAGAGCCCTGATGAGCTTTCCTACTATGGTTGTAATAGCGTCTTCTTCTCCGGTATGCTTCCAGCCTTTCCTCATCAGTATTGCCATAGCTTTTGTCACAGTTGCCACAGCATTCTCAATTTCTGGATTGATATTACTTCTCTTAGGCTCATCCTCAAGATACATCTTACCTTTCCCTTTAGCCTTATCAGAAATAACATTGACAGGCGCATCAGGCTCAGTAGGTTTGGGTTCACCTGAAACTATCATGTGACCAGTCTCAAAATTATAAACATCTTTAAAGATCTCAAAGTTAGGCCACATTTTCCCACCATACTCTATTGGCTCAGGTTCCCCCTTATAAGGCCTCTTGCCTTGGATCTCATAAATAGTGACCATGCGGCAGTAGCAAGAAGGGACGCGGCGATAGGCTTTTCTAGGCTTATATCCCAATCCAGCCCCATAAATAAGGATCTTTAGCTCCAATGCCTTAATAATTCACTTTTCGTGTATTCCTCCACCTCTGCCAGGCTTGTAACCAGATTTCTTCATTAGTTTGCCTATACCTGCATGAAGGTAGCTGTGCCAAAGGGGAGGAGGCTTCTGAGCTTTGCTAATCATGGTAATCTGAAGGCCCTTTTCTAGATTAGCTTCAGCTTCTATAACAGCCATAACAGAAGCAGGATCAGCCTCTATAGTCACCATTCTATCATCATAAATTAGCTTGATTTTTTGGTGTAGTGTGGAGGGAACTGCGCCCAAAGCATGGAGCCATGGTCGGCCAAGCAACAGAGAATAGGTAATAAGAATGTCAAGTACGGTGAAGCCCACATTGCTTGCCACACCTTCGACAGTGATTTCTGCCTCAAAAGTCCCAATTACATTACGCTTTAAATCATCATAATCTCTAATAACCGTGCTGGACCTTTCAAGCATGTCCTCCGACAACCCCAGATGAGGAAGGATTTTTAAAGGGCATAGGTTTAGAGCAAAGCCATCATCCACCATGACGAATGGGATGGCCTTATCGAGAATTTAGATTCGGATGAATAAGGCCCTATTGTGATCCCTGCCCTCGAGTGTAAGATCAAAACTATAAAACACAATCTGAGGCCCTTTTCTTAAGGGAATGCCTTCTCCTATCGTGGAGCACATTTCAATGATCAAGGTGGTCGAATTAGCTTTCAGATCAAGGAGCCGTTTGATCAAACCCTTGCAATGCCTTTCAGAGTCAATTACCAGTTGCCAGATGCTGTATTGGGCTTAGGTGTTTTTTAGCTGGGTAATAAAGGGCTCGACCTCAAGACTAGTAGGGACAGGCGGAGGTTGAGAAGGGGGTCTTGCAGTAGTTCCAACTCTGCCAGGAATCGGGTCTTTATTTAGGTAAAGATATCGGTCTTCTGGCTGATATACATGACCACTTTGGGTAATATTAAGGACATCATCGAGCAAGATGCTCTTAGTGGGTCGCATTTTAAATAGGTAATATTACTCTTTGAAGTTCGAATCTGGGTTTTGTAGCTCATATTTATCCACGCTAAAAAGGTCATTGCGATCAACCTTGAATAAGTTGGTGCTTATAGCCTTGGTATCTTGAGCCATTTCCCCATCCTCATCATAATAGTTTTCCTTCGAAATAAAGGAATCTACGCTAAACAGTGTTTTTCCCTTAGCTTTCTTTCTTTTTGCCACAAATGGTTTAGACCTGCGGCTCTCTTGCTTTGGTTAGTTTGGATCAATTTCCATTCCCTAAATGGAGTTGACTCCCTGGTTGGCTTGATTGATAAGATCAAAAACCAAGCAAGATGGTAGACCCGAACCAATGACCAGGATAGAGTTACTAGTGTCTGGCCTCTGAGCAAGGAGATCAAAGACCGTGGCTTTGGATAAACCTGATTGGACCATACTGACCTTATTTCTGAAGTTCGGTAAAGGATTATTCATGGTGCTCGGAGCCTTATCCGGTTCAGCGATCTTTACTTCACTAACCAACCGTTGAATTGCTGAGAGCAGTGCCTTGTAGTTGTTGGTTTGGTGTCCTACCTAAACGTGATAATTATAGAAGTTATTCTTATCTTCAAGTCTAGGTGGCTTGTATTCCTGAAGGGACTGTATGAAACCTGATTTCCTCAAGTACTGGAAGATGACCCGCAGGGGCAATTTATAAGGGTTGGTCAAAATGAAATGGGGACGAGAAGGTTGGATTGTGGCAATTATTGATGGAGCCGGAGTGACTGTGAGGGGTGTAGTGGGGGAGTGAGAAATGGCTTGAATTGCAGCCGATATTTTTGGCTTAGCCGGTGTCAGGGCTGAGGGTTAAGCTTCATTCTTCGTGAACCACGGTTTCCCCGCTCTCTCGGCCTTCTCACGTTGTGCCTCACGCTCAATTTTTTCAGCTTTCTCAAACACAGCCTTGTAAGAAAGAAAGGAATCTATAGCCATTTCCTTGTGGAATAGGGGGAGAGACCCTTCAAGGAGTTTGAGAATCATTTCCTTAAGGCTGAGCTTGGACTTCATCAGGACCTGAGTCAACATTCACCTATTGAAGTATTGCCTAAAGGTTTCATTGGGCATTTGACGGACCCTCTTAAGATATTGGAGGGTCATCTCCATCATAGTATTGAAACCATAATGCACTTTCAATGCCTCGGATAAGAGAGTCTAGTCGGTGACAATGTGTTACGGCAAGGTGTAATACCATTCGAGGGTAGAACCCCGAAGGGAGTAGGGAAACATTTCAACAAGCACCTTATCACTCAGCTTCTTTACGTACATTACCCTTTCATACATTATAATGTGAGAGGCAGGTGCTCCTGAGCCATTATAATAAGCCATGTTTGGCATAGTGAAATTGTCAGGGACCGAATCTTCTCCCCTCTCAGGTCTCTTATTAGTGATGAGGCGGTTGATGTAAGCTTGGATCTCGGGCGTCACGCCCGGAGGCTGCATGACCTGGTCAATGACCGGTTTGTGAGAGATAGCCATGACTTCAAGTGTCATGCCAGGAGAATATGCGACCTAGTCGTTGATAGTTTGAGAAGCTATCATTTGCCGAATAAAGACGGCTACCTCAGGTGTCGCGCCCGGCAGTTGCATGACCTAGTCGTTGAGTGTTGGAGGTAGCGGAGGGCGAATAGTCAGCTGGCTGGCAAAAGGATTTTGGGGGTATGTGGTGCCTTTAGGAGTTACAATGAACTGCGGAGGTGTGAAGGAGGGTAGTGGCTGAGAAACTGGGCTTTGGTGAGTGAATATCGGAGGAGTGGAGCTTTGGTCGAAGGTTCTTGGATTGAACGGCACAACTGATGGGATGGTCGAAGTTGACAAGAAAGCTGAAGCCTGCCCAAACTAGAATGGACTTACTATGGGTTGGGTTGATTGAAACATAGGTGCAAAGGGTCTTGCCCCTACCAGACTGGTCAACATCTGTGCCGAATCATTTAGGGTCTGAATATCAGATGCCGATACTCAATCGAAATTCCTGTCTTCGAGAGCTCTCTTAACGGCTGCCTGAATCGTAGTTTGGATAGAAGCTTGGAAAGCATCCGAGTTCAGGAATTGCATCATAGCACTAGTAAAGTCGAAACTAGGTAGTGGTTAGGATCCTGTTCCCGAGCTAGAAGTAGGGCCAAAGGGCTCTTCTAGAGGAGGGGTCCCTTCATTTCTTAGGAAAGACATGGCTGGTCGAGAAGGATTTTGGCTTAACTGAACTTCTTCCGAATCTGACTCCCCGTTGGAATCGATGTGTAGAATTCCTTCAACTTCCATGGTGACAATCGAGGTCAGAGGATGACGTATCAGGCGATGTTCTATTCTTTTCCAAGCCGAGGTACGACGATCAGTGCGTCTCCTCCTAGCTGAAATGGTAGGCAGTGGATCAGACCATGAATGGGTTGGTGAATGGTATGGATGGTATGCATGCCTTTTATTCCTTAGGAGTGATGTGTGATGCATATGGCTGTACGTAGATGTGGTTAGAGATGATGAGATGGCTTATCCCTCCAACATACGTGGGACGTTTGTACCTCACGTCATACATAGCAATATGTGGTGATGCAACGGAGGTACAAGAGAAGTCCTAAGTGTGTTGCTAAACCTCTTCCACGGATGGAAGTGGTAAGGGTAAGTTGATTCATTTTCGGCTCTTAAAGCCGATGCAGGGGGGTGCATGATCACAGAGCATATAGCACGTGAATCGTCTGAATCGTCCCTCTTCCAACCTTATGACTCCCGCATAACGCCTCTTTGGAAGGATGGAGTTTGGCCTCTTCATCGGTAATGGCGAAAGAAGCGCGTCCCAATTATTTTATTTATTTTGGGTAATCCTAAGGGGAATGATGTGCTAAGGTTTTTTCTAGCGTGGCTCTGGTATAGGGTTGTTGACATAGAAGGTTCTCGTTTACCTTGATTCCACGTTACTCAACCACTACCCAAATAGGTGCGATCGTAGGAGTTTACGTGTTGGTTAAAATGAGTGATCCATCCACTAGGCATCCTCAATTCCAATAGGGCATGAGTGACACTTTGTGAGCTTCTCGGGTAAAATAGGGCACCTAAAATTATCGAACTATCTACACGCGTGAGGATAAAACGCTATAAAAAAAATGAAGTTTTAATTTGGCCAATAATTTCAATACATCATCAAAATCCTTTAAACTTATTAAAAATATTGAGTTCTAGTTTAAAGAAAAAGATCCCCAGCAGAGTCGCCACTGAAAGCGGACGACGTTTCGAGCTGCGGCAGCGAGGTCGGGTCGACCTTTTGGAATGAGGGGGGGAATGCGGTGTGATGTGACTGAAAATGATTTTGCATATTTTAATGCTCAAAAGATACGAGATCGAAATCTTGTACTTAACATAGAGTCGCCACCCAGTTCAACTCAACCGGGAAATTTTTGGTATGATTTTCCCACCAGATGGTAGACCGTACCTTAAGTAGAGATTCCGAGTTCGGATGATGTTATCTATTTTTCATTAGGCCAAGTTAAGATACTTCATTCTTTCTTAATTGGTTTAATCCATCCCATTTATTTGTATTTTCAGTCATTTTATTGTTTTCGCGTTTATCAAGCAATTAAAGCAATGAATAAAATATTTACAGCCATAAAAAATAAGTGCGGAAAACAAAGTTATTACAAGGCTTCCAAGTCCTATATATTTATTTTTTTATGCAATAAATAAAATACCTCAAGGTCTGATATACGTCTGCCTGCAGAAGATTGTTAGCTCGGGTATAGCATGTTTTATTTACAATATCATAAAGCCCGGTCGGATGGCTAAAATGAGATTCAAACGGTGTTTTCGAGGAAATTTCATTTTTAATCAAGTTTTAGGCTCAATCGTTACTTTAACCGGATTAAAGTAACGATACCCACACATTACGGGGTGGGGTCTGTTTGCAAGAGATTTTGAACTTCCATCATTACATTATATGTTCTAGCTTCAGAAAATGAGCTAATCCGGAAACAAATGAAAATAAAACTGTTGTCCAGAAATTCATATCGCCGACGATACAACCAATGCCTGATGCTGCCGGCGACATCAGTTGTGTCACTGGCGGTATCAGCTTATAGGTAGCAGTGGCAGCAGTAAAGAATGACCGAAGACCCAAAAATGAGTATAAATCGACGAAATTTAACACAAATCAGCAATGTTAATGCCAAAGAGCTATGAGACTCAGGATTTTTACCTCGAGGCCGTGAATCCACCTCTTCGTGAACCGAAAGAAACACCTCCGGGGAGCTTGTTACGATGATTTAGCAGTAAATTTAAGTATTTTTGGTTTTTAAATCCGATTAAGTTGATTTTAACTTAAAGACTTGCTGATTCAACTCACAATCAGAGAATTTAAAGAAGAAAAACTAGGAAAAATGGATCGGGATCCTTTTTTTCTGTTTTATCTAGTTCTTATCTCACTAAAATCTATTCCCACACCAAAATCCTAACCTGCAATTCCCTTTTCTAAATGCAGCTCAAGGTGTGCTTTTATTAGTGAAATTGGATTTTTTTTAAGGCCTTTTTTACCAATTCCGCCGAAAGTAACCGAAAGGCTGTCTGTGGAGGGACCCATTTCGGGCCATGCCGCCGGTGACATGGTGATGCTGCCGGCGATATGGCTGATGTCGCCGGCGGTATGGTGATGTCGCCGACGATATGGCTGATGCCGCTGGTGGCATCAGCCTCCAGAATACCGACAGCCAACGGGCCCAAAAGACAAAAAGTCATGAAAAGTGATTTAATAGTGGGTGGAAAGGCATCTTTTTGACTTTTAATAATATTTTAATGGGTATTTATTATTTGGGTGCAAATCATCGGTTCAAGCTCCTAACGGACGCGTTATCGGCCACCCCGAACTGGATTCTACCAAGTATAAAATTCACGAGGAATATTATTCTGGTAATAAAAATTCTAAAGAGAACTTTTATTTTGAGGCATTAAAATCGGGTATACGTCATCATCGTCTCGCGAGAGGGACTGCAAAATCCCGTGCTCACACTTATTCTTACAATTTTCGTTTATAAGCACGATTTAATATGCATTTGATAATACACGAATATTTAATATACACCCAATAAATTTAAGCAAAAAATTTCTTTAGAATTCAATTCGAAAAAGAAACCTTAAAGGCTGTAATTACCCTCTCCTTTCTAATGAAAAAGTTTGCTAAATTTATATAGGGTAATGCTATACTACACCCAAGTATTGACACTCTATGACACCCGATCAATCTCTATCATTCATCTAATTAGATGAAAAGGAGATGAAGGGTGGAGATGGTCTGGGTGTTAACGAGTGTCAGATCTTTGGTGTTAGTATAGAATTACCCATTTATATATATGCATATTAAATATCAATATTCTTATAACTTATTACAAGAATAAAAATTCATCAATACTGTCACTTAAAGTATTTATAATATATTAAGCTCATATAATAAATTGTATAATGATAAATTTTATTAATAAATATTTATTACCTGAATTTTGAACTTATTCAAAATTTCTCATATGGTACTTCCTCTTTAAGTACCTGCAATATATTATACATATATAATAAATTGAAAAAAAATTAATAAATATTCTCAAACATTTATTTTAAATTAAGAACTTATTCTTAATAATTTAACAAATAGAGATATCAATTTCATATATATTAGTATTTACATCTTAAGTACATACAATTTATTATACTTATATAATAATTTTAAAAAAATTAATAAATATCCTCAAATATTTATTTTTAAGTAAGAACTTATTCTTAACTTTTTAACAGAGAAACTTATTCTCATGGTGTTATTGACTTGGCCAAAATATGTTTATTTTTATTAAGAACCCACTCTTAATATCAACATAACGCTCATGTTTGTGTTATAAATTCCATTATTTCGTAAAATTTAGTTATACACAATTTATCAATAAATATCATTATTTATCATTATTTATTTTAATCTTAAATAAAATAAATATTGCATAAATTTAACTTTCAAATATGAGTATCCCTAATTTTTGGTCTACAACAAACCATAAGAAAAAATCTTATGATTTATTAGGGTGCATACTAATAAGGACTAAACATTATTTGAAAGGTTCCAGTAATAATAATATATTCATTTATTAATAATCAAATTTATAGGAACTTAAATAGAAGAGACAAATCTAGTCCATTTTCTTTAATATTCAATGAATGTTTAAATAATCATAATTATTCGTTATTACAATAAAGAATAATATTTTGGTCCAGTTTTTATTTTCATAACTCATTCATAAAAATAAACTTATTTAACGTACTTATACGTATTATTTATGATCAAAACATATTTCGATCAATCCAAAAATCAGAACAGTTCTCGTCCAACGAATTCAAATGGTCTAAAAACTTTTATATTTTTTCGAGAATTTTTTTTATTGAACAGAGATAAGTTTATATAATTTTTAGTTAATCAAAATATTAAGAGTTGATTTTCTGTCCATCAAAAAACTAAATAAAATTCACCGAAAAATCCGAAAAATTAAGATTCGAAGAGAATACTCATGAAGTTGTTAACCTTGTCTTAAGAAACACAAACCGATAATGTTCTTGAGTTTTCAATGTAAGCAATCTTAAGCCTATATGTATAATCAGATGACTAAAGATCAAAGTGGAAAACACTTGCATGCATCCCTCAACACAAATGAGAAAATGAACGAATGATTAATTTTCCTTATATGAGAGCTTTGTGAAGCCTCGTATATACACTATAGTGTGTATACAATCTGATATTTGTAATACAGTTGGTATTATAAGCATATATCAGCCAAATCCAAGAAAAGCACATTAAAAACTGCAAAAAGGATACTGAGGTACCTTAAAGGCGTTGTAGGCTATTTTTTGTGTTGTCAGTTTGCAATAATATGCAATTAAAAGAATGCACAAAAGGCGATTGGGTTAGAGTTTTATCTTGTTAATTGACAATAGTGTCATATTATGAGGTAAAAAGAAATAAACTTATACTCGTGAAGTTGTTATCCTTGTCTTAAGAGACATAAACCGACAATGTTCTTGAGTTTTCAATATAAGCAATCTTAAGCCTATATGTATAACTAGATGGATAAAGGTCAAAGTGGACCTAACACTTGCATGCGTCCCATAACGCAAATGAGAAGCCTCATATATACACTATAATGTGTATACGATCTGATATTTGTAATGCAATTGGCATTATAAGCATATATCAGCCAAATCCAAGAAAAGCACATTAAAAACTGCGAAAAGGATACCGAGGCTATTTTTGTGTTGTTAGTTTGCAATAATATGCAATTAAAAGGATGCACAAAAGGCAATTGGGTTAGAGACATGAATAAAATAATATCCATTTTTTAGTTTTATCTTGTTGATTATAAAATAACAAGAAATAAATGTGTTGCCCTATCCATAATGAAGGGAGTGTGTATGTGATACTCTACTTTGCCTAAGAAATTATTTAATTAAAAAGGTTAATGAACCATCTTAATGTTGTTTCTACAAAAGCTCAAGTGGGTCTAAATAATGATAGTCAATCTTATATAGCTTTTGTTATGGAATTTAGGTTCATTATCGAGTTAAAGCATGTAAAAGATTAAGTATCATTTTTCTATATAGCATGTAAAGGGTTCAACATGAAAGATGTTTTATGTTGAATATGCTAGATCTACCGGATCTAGGTCATATGTTTAAGGACATATTATTCAATAGAGTTTGAATTTTGCAATACACGAGTGCGAATATTATTTATCAATATTTGTTGTTATTGAGATGCATGTAAGACAGAGAAGTAGCTCACTCATACGAGCGTTTACCCTTGTTATGTTATTAGATAACAGATGTGAAGGATGAGACTATTTTTGAACAAATGAGAGCTTGTACAATAATGGATGTCGTCTTGTTTGAAATATGAAAAAAGTTTTCATGAAAGTGCAAGAGTCACGTATTTGCAAAAGGTAAGTATGTAAGAGATTATATGTAATCTACAAATGGACTTGTTACAAGTAACATGCTCCTATTCTGTCTTTGTAGCAAAAAATAGTTCATAAAGTAAGCGTACTAAAGTTAAATGTTTTGGCACATCTAACTGATGCTTTTGTATGGTGTTAATGAAACATGCGCTTCTTTCAAATGGAAAGAAAAGAACACTATGACACATGATTTCATACCATGTGTGCTTATCGACCATGAGGTGGAAAAGAAATGATCTCAGTTTTTCCTAGTGTGAGACTCACGCAGCGAAACTATGGTTTTGTTAGCTTGCTATCCTTAGGACCCTAACTTATTCTGAAAGTATAGTCTAATGTGGCTGTTTTGGAAGGAGACTCTGAAGAGATTAAGTATGATTCGACCTTGAATGAGCCCGACTGGACAAGCGAGTTAGATTATGATGGAAGGAATATAGTAAAAGGGAAAGATTGCCATGTGTTCACATCTTAAGTTTTTATACTTCACAACCCGGGTAGTTATGCATGTGTGGATAGCTGTGATGATAAAAAACTGTAGAGATCAAAGGATTACAGTGGATAAGATATGGAATCTAGAATAAGGCATACAATGCTTCGGTACTTTTCATTGAGCTGCTATATATATCTCCAACGAGTGTATAGCATTAGAGCTCTCGAGGTATGCTGGTCGCATGAACTATTTACGAATATGAAAGAGACAAAAAGTAATGGATCTATTCTATTACGTGCGAGTGGGAGATGTTGGATTTTAGACCCGATCCGCCCGTACCAATACAGGTGTGATTCATTTCGGTGTTAGCTTTAGTCCCATTACACCCTGTATTTGTATCGGTGTAATCTAAACTGGACTATATGTATCCGTACATGTTAACCGAATAAAAGTTAAAGGGTTTAAAATATAATATAATAAAATAAAATTAACAATTACCTGCCCGATATAATATAATAAAAATAAAATTAACAATTACCTGTCCGAAAGGGCAGACAATTGTTGACATCCAACAACCACAATTAATTGGTTATTGGATGCCCACTAGTATGCACATATTATATATATGTGCATACGTTAGAATGAAGAGAAGAGAAGAGCAATGGCTCTTCCTCTCTCTCTTTTATTTTCTGTTTGTCTCTGTTTTGCTTTAGTTTGTTGTTCGTGTAACGTTCTCGCATAGGATGTAGTTCGTTACCTGACTAGTAATACGTAGTTCTCGATCATATTCTTTCCCCTGCATTTTATGAAGACGTTTTCTGTACTAAAAAAGGTACTTAATTGTCTTTTACTCTATATATAATATATTGATATTATATTCCTAAAGATTCGATATCAGAAAATGAGGTCAATTCTCCTGTCACACCTGTAGAGATAAGAAATGAAATTTTGACAATATCGATACTGATAGATGAATATAATGCATAACTTTCGAGCAATCGAGCAAAACATATGAGGAATAAGAAGGAGAAGAATAATTGATATGTATCTCTTTTTAAAGAAAGATTAGTATTTGTTGAGATATTGTTAAACTTGGGAGAACTATTGTTTGGTGTTATGTATTATTTATTTTGTATTGTTCGATTGTTTCATTTTAAACAGTTGTTATTTCTTCCTATTTCTACCTTTTTTAGGTAAATTTTGCATTTCGTGTATTATTTTCTCCAAAGTGGACCAAACATTACTGATTGATTAATTATAAGCATATTTAAGAAAAAAAATTGAATTTTATAATGGTATTTACTCCTTATGGATAATAATAGAATAACTATACTTATTTAATCAAGTGAAATAATATAAATATTCCATTATTATCACAATAAATATTTAATAAAATCGCAATAAATTAAATTTTAAGAAATAGATTTAGGAATTTGTGACTCTTTTTTTCTCATCAAATATTTGGCATGGAATCATAAGATAACTGCAGGAAATTTTAAATTATAATCATATTAAAGAAAAAATTTGAATTTTATACTCCTTCTTATGGATAATAATGGAATATTTTTAATTATTTGATCGGCTAATATATCTCCTGAATATGTTTTAAAAATTTAATTTGTTGTTGTTGATTTTATTTAGTTTTATTCTATTGATTATACTCTTATTTAAGAATTAATGCGACTCTTTTTTCCTCATCAAGTATTTGACAGGGAATCACAAAGCATAAAAGTATAAATTAAAATCCTATTTTAGAATAAAAATTAAATTTTATAATAGTGTTTATATTATTATGGATAATAATGAAATATTTTTAATTATTCGATCAAGTGAAATAATTAAAATATTCCATTATTATCACAATAAATATTTAATAAAATTACAGCAAATTAAATTTATAAAAATAGATTTAGGAATTAACGTAACTCTTTTTTCTCATCAAATATTTAATATGAAATCACAAAATAACTGCACAAAATTTTAAATTATAATCCTATTTAATAAAAAAATTGAATTTTATAATAGTACTTTTTAAAAATAATTTGCCTCATATAGGCTTACAACAATAGTAAAGGAAACCCTTATCGCACCCCACCCGAGTGTGGACTCAAACCTGCGACCTCTAGGATCACAGCTTCAAGGCTCAACCACTAGACCAAACCTTTGCCACAGAATTTTATAATAGTATTTACTCCTATAATGTAATATTTTAAATTATTTTGTCAACTAATATATCTCCTAAATCTATTTATCTAAAATTTAATTTTTTGTTCTTGATTTTATTTTTGGTTATAATCCTATTTAAGAAAAAATTTGAATATCATAATAGTGCTTACACCTTATTTAAGAATCGATGTGACTCTTTTTTCCTCAACAAATATTGACAAAAAAGTATAAATTATAATCCTATTTAAGAAAATATTTGAATTTTATAGTAGTACATACTCCTTCTTACAGATAATTTTATAATAGCAACTCCTTAAAGAAGATAATAGAATAATTTTTTTATTTGATAAGTGAATTCAAATTTCATAATTATTATTTAAGTATATCTGTCAACTAATACATCTCCTAAATCTATTTTCTTGAAATTTAAAATGTTGTTACTCATTTTATTTAATTCTATTTTGTTGATTATAATCTCATTTAAGAAGAAAATTTCAAATTTATTTTAGTTTCTTATGTATCGATATCATCCTAGCGATTATTTATTCTAAATATAAGCACGAGAAATGCCTATAACTCAAGAAGAATTTCTTATTCTTCCTCTTATCTATCTCCGTCTCTCTTTAAACCGCTCATTGTTCCTTGAGGGGAAAAAAAAGATAACTCATGCCATTTTCTCTTATATATATATATATACATTGATATACTTATTACAAGTGACATTTACGTGCATCGTACGAGTATTACACTAGTTAGATAAATAAAAGAAATATCACATACCCCGTAATCCTCTTAGTTTCCCTATATTTTGCAATAGGTTTTGGGCTCTTGGTATGCTCAAAACTTAGTTGGCGCTGCTCATTTAGATGAGATAACAAGAGCCTCGATGTGTCAAAATAGATCAATAAATGAATCCTTTCTCTTTGAAACAAAGTTTGACATTTCACATCAGTTTTTAACTAAAAGATCAAATTCAATATACCCAAATGAATTAACACCAGTTATAATTTAAATTTTACACATTGGCACCTTCACCTACCCACAATTCAAGTTAAAATTGCTGTTGTTTCAATGTTCAACTCATCTAGTGTAAATAACATCAAAATCGTTACCAATTGGAGGGGATTGTAGCAGGCAATCCGCCCAATTATTAGCAGGGGGAAATCATCTGATCTCACTGCAACATTTGTGCAGTTTACAAGTGAAAGGAGATAAATTTGTTAATTCTTTGTTTGTAACAATACTTTGTGCTTATCTACATAGTTAACATCATAGATAACACACAATAAAGTAGTTCCTATATCAATCTGATACTAGTTAATATTTTCATTGCCACATGATAGGGCACATATCTTATCTATGAAGAATTTCTTACTTAGCAGCATTACTCTTTCCCTACTCTAACAAAAACATATCTGCAGTATAACGAAATTCAGACCATCCCGATCATATTAATCTTTAACAAAAAGCTATCTTTGAACAGCAAAGTCAGAATTCCCATTGAGCAAAACCAACTCGAATTCCTTTCTCTTCTTCCTGCTATGATCTGTTGAAGCTTTTGCAAAAGCGTCCACAATCTGCAGCTGCGACTCGAGTATCATCTGGTTATGTTTCAACAGCATATCCATCCTCGTTTTCTCGATTTCCATTGCCATTTCCATCTTCATCTTTTCTACCTTCACATAAGTGTTTGTAAACACACTGATTGCCGATACTAGTTCCTCAATGGGATCGTTCAATTTCTTCAACCCATCATCAATCCCATCCAAAACATCAGAATCATGTTCGACTTTGCTATAACTCATAGGTCTAGACACTGGCGGCGGCGGCGGCGGCGATCCCCAGCGATCAACAACACTTCCTCCAAGCCTAGACACTGGCCTAAATTTCCCATCCAATCTATCATAATCTGTCGGCCTAAATGCCACGGACACAGAATTCACATCACCAACAGGTTTAGCACAAAATCCATTACCTGAAACCCGAGCAGTACTGCTCTGAGACTCTTCATCACCCCTGCTAAATTTCCTAGCCCTAAATGCCAACTCCGGATCCAAGCCTACATCCTGATCAACATTGCTAAATTTGTTTGGTCCAACTAAATACCTATTACCTAAAGTTTTCAACTGATATCTTTCTCCAATTTCATTCCCTTCATCAATATCTTGAGATTTCTTAGATCCCACAAAACCAAAAGACATGGCATCCAATAAAGGAAACAAATCCCAAGAGGAGGAAAACCGACCTCGAAAATTGAGGCACCTCTGCTTCTCCTCCGGGTACCGTTTCCTGAGCTTTTCGATCTTGTGTCTACACTGTAAGGATAACTTAGGCGGATGAGCGGAGGACGATTCGGCGACGGCGGAGGCAACGGCATCCCAATCGGGGGCGCGGAGATTGGAACGGTTGACGGAGTACCATTTACAACGGTAGGCTTCAATTAGGGCAAGGGTTTCGTCATGAGTCCAGCAAGGGGGAGGGACTCGGCGGGTGATAGAATGTGGAGGAGAGGACATGGCCAGGAATAGGAATCGGATGATAGAGAACAGAAGAGAGGCGCGAGATAAATAAGGGGAATAATGGAGGAGGAGGCGGTGGCGGTGGCGGTGGCGGTGGAGAAAAGTAGGAGTGGGTGAGGTTTAGTTAAGGAGGGGGAGAGAGACAGAGAGAGTGGGGGCAGCTGAATCACCAAAGGAGAGAGACAGGTGGGCTCCGTCCTCTCAGGTTTGAGTAGTGGCGGAGTTGTCTCCTAGTGGGCGCACTTCACCAACCGTTACGGTGGTTGGGATTATTGATGTAATTCTTCTCCATACAATTTGGGTTTTGGGTTCCATCAACCCGTTAAGCTTTTGGGCCAGGCCCATATTATAACTACAAACTCTATTTAATTAAAAAAAGGAATGACCTATAGGACATAGTAATTTAAAAAATATATATATTTAATTAAAAAAAGGCACCTTCAAGAAAAAGTATTTATAAAATATTCGATTGTATTGGATTAGGAATATGTTTCAAATCTCTATTTTGTAGCTTACCCTACTAATTTGAAAACCCAAAAACGCAAACACCACGACACTGAAACTAGAATAATTTACGCAACCCACCACCCCCCACGATTTCGGCAAGCGAAATCGGCGAAACCGTCGCCGTGTGCTCTGACCAGCGACGTTTTAATCAGTGGTCGTCCTTGCAAAACTCAAAACCCCTCCTTTCGGTATTTCAAATCCGTCAATTTCACGCTCAAATCTTGCCGGTATTTCTCCATCCATTAATTTCACAGTTCAAAACCAGCAAAACGGCAAAACAAGGGTTTCCAGAAGTTCTTCTATGAGAACTAGGGCTTCGGTAAGGAGGGAATAAAGGTCGATAATGGAGCAGGGGAGCAACTCCAACGAACCCGCGAACAAGGCCACCGATAAGGTAATTTTTTTTGTGTATATTGATATATGTTTTTTTGTGCATTGGAAAAACCTGGTTTCAATGTGATTTGGAATTCGGAATTTATAGGGAAAGGGAAAAGGACAACAACTGATTCCGATTTTGAAAACGAGGTAAAAAATCTGTATACTAAAATATGTATATTGATATAGATTTTATATTATATACGCAGAGCCAAATAATATACACTTCTTATTGTTCATACTGTCCGAATACAAAGATCTAACATCATATATATTATAAGAATTGTATATCAATATACGATTGGAAGTATACAGTTTCATTTATACATCTACTGTACATTAGTATACACAATTTTTACATAATAATATATATATTCAAACATGTCGTAAATTTCAATACCAGAATACTACAGTAATAGAAGGCAATATGTATATTGATGATATACTAATTGAATAAATTGTATACTATAATTGTATAAGGAACAAGGCATAGGTCGAAGCGCAATCTCAAATGCAATTGATGATATACAAATTGAATAAACTGCATACTATAATATACATTCTGGAAATTCAAAATTACATAATGCTAATATACAATACTTCTTCTCCTCGCTTATTCTAAACAAGTAGCACTATGATTTGGGTGCAAGTATCATCAGAAGATTCAATGCATTGGTCAACTACTGTCAGAAAATACAAAAAGAAATGAGGCCAGTATACAGTATACTTATGAAAGTATACAAAATGTAATGAATCAGAAGAGAACAGTGTAACAATATCTTTAATTGCAAATCTAAAATATATGCAACAAACAAAAAATGTATACAATATACGGTTGTAAATATACAGTATGGTTTTGCAACAAAATTTAGAATCCCATAAATGCTACAACTCACAGTATGAAAGAATTGAATAAACAAAACAGTGAATAACAAAAACTGAAAAAAAAATATAACCAGATACGAGAAATTCTAAATCGAATTCTGAAAATCAAAAAATTGAGATATGAAAATCGAAACCAAAATCGTATTTCTGTATCAAATCAAAATGAGATCATCAATTCAAACGAGTTGCATGAATTACCTCAAGAGAATAACATGAATTACCTCAATGATTGAAAACAGACCGGTCGAGATTAAAGTCACCCGGCCAAGGCTTGAGTGACAACGAGTTCATATGTACTAGAGGTAGAAGAAATTTGAGATCGAGATCAACATCGGTGGTGGAGAGAGAGGTACGAAGAGAGAAAGCAGAGATGGAATATGATATGATAGAAATCGGAAAAAATGGAATCCTAAAATTGAAAAGGAATCAGACGCAATCTGTATGAATTACAATCATAAAAGCAATCATAAACGGAATTAATGAAGGAAATCATAAAAGAAAGTAATTGAAATCAAAATCACAATTAAAATAGGAAAGAAATCAGAATTTGAAAATTGAATCTGGGTATATCAGGAACTCCTACTTTTTAGGGATTTACTAAATAATCGGTACTTAATGGGTATAAAGGGGTAGTGGTAGTTAATAAATATGTTTGATACTAAATGGGTATAATATAAATATGTTTGTAAAAAGTGCATTTTAAGAATAGACTTGCTATAAGGGTGCATTTTCAATAATTTCCCATTAATTTGAGACAGTTCATTGTCCAGTTGAACCTAATAAAAGCACTAGATTGTAATTTGTGGTACTGGTAAGTGTCATGTCCAATATTGAAAATTTTACGGTAGACTTCAAAAACATGTCATGTGGTTTGACTATTTTATAAAAAGGTTTTTGTGGAATTTTTTTTCAAACGAATACTTATGATTTCAAAAGTTAGCAAAAAAGGAATAAAAACATGGTATGCTTTTGAAAATTAGCTTTTTTGCTAATGCTACACCCGTTATTTTTATATCTTCAACATTCCTATATATTAACTATATTATTTAAGAATTACATATAAAAATTTGAGCAAATTTCAGAAATTTTTCATTTTCTATGATATTTTAAAGTTATCATCAAATTTTAATTAAAAAAATATTTATAATTCTCAAAAAATTCTAAAACTTATCACTAAGGTGTATTATATTTTTAATAACTATGCTGCAAAATTTCAATTCAAATTGAACAAGATTACCCTTCAAAATGTTATTTCAAAATTTTGGTTAGAAAACTTTTTTTACTTACTTTTTTGAAAAAATTTCACATAAACCTTTTTACAAAATTCCATAAGATTATGTTGGGGAATTCTGGTAAAATGAAGTCTGGATAATTCTGAAGTCGTGACGAACACTTTCAGATTGAATCTTATTTGGCGGTTCTACCAAATAGATCAATCGGATAAAATCAGAATTGACAAGAACTTAGAATGAATTTCTTGTTGTGAAAAAGTGAACCGGATTGCAACCAGATTGCTAAAAATGTTGCCAATGCCAGATATTTATAGACCTGATACGAACAGTCGCAACTCTTCAGAATAGAAGTGTTGCAAAAAGACATGTCCATTCGAGCAGCTGCAACAGTTCATAACAGAAGTGTTGCGAAAGGTAGCTCCCGGACCCTCGTAAGCTAAGTATCGTAATAGAACTCGAACAAGCGTACACTCCGCACTCTCCTAACTTGTTTGATGAAATATTACAACTGCATTGATCAACCAGTTGATCCAATTACACTAAAATACCAACAATCCTCCCCCATTTTAGTGTAATCCATGATTAACTAAATAAAATCACAACAAATAACAAACTTATGCATAAATGAAATATCGTGACGATTGAATTTCATCTTAGTATGTTACACATTCCAAGTATTCAAATAACTAAAGGTGTCACTATGGATTGAACCTTGGTTATCCATCTTGAATACTCGAAGATAATATACACATAAGTTAACATTCTAACATGTTCTTACTTGACACTATCTTTTACTAGCCTTGTGTCCCTATCCTTCATAAGCATATCAAAGCCAAGTCGAAGCTTCTTGAAGTGGCTAAACTTCATGCTTATCTAGGTAGCCTTTTTACTCTTGCACCTGCGTATGCAATTTTTCAAAAAGGCTATTAAGAAGTTAAACTTCAACCTCCTTTACTTGCAGGTCTGAACACACACCTTGGGATGTTTTAATCAGTGTGTTCCAATCTCTAGATGTTAAGTTTTCCTCATTTAATTCTGCACCTAACGTCATATTAGGTGGGAATTGGGTATCTTAACATGAGAGATTTTAAATGGACTTTAATTTCATCCCCATAGCCGACTTTTGCACAAGATCTTTCCTTAACCCTTTGGTTATATGTTCGGCTAAATTATGCTCAGTTTTTACAAACTCAGATTCCATTGATGAATCACTCATACAAGTTTGTTTCTTAGACACCCAAGAAGTAGCACCTCCCCCAAGAAGAAACACTCATCCACTTACGGAAGAACTATACTCCTCACAAGAAAAATAACTTGTATCCGACTAACCTTCCAAAACCGAAGGAAGCCATTAGAAATGCGCCATGTGGCATTATATTGACCGGTCAACTTTGACTTTTGACTGACACGTGTCAGTCAACCATTGACATGTCAACCCCAAAAGTTAAACCAATGCCACATTAGATAACGATTAAATTTGGATAAGGACAAGTTTTTGGCAACGGTTAATTTCACTAAAGTATTGCCAAATCTGCTTCACTTACATTCTTTCTTGCGACACATAAAAAAATTCTGGCAACACTCTGAAAATCGTTACCATATCAACCAGCAGCCTTGTTTCTGCAACACTTCTAAAAGCATCGTAATAGATCACAAAAGCGTTGCAAAAACTGCTACATGAAGCATCACTACAGATCATGAACCGTCACCAACGGTTGTCACAAAAACTAACCATCTTGACCTTTCATTTTGTGACCGAATTTCTGACGGAATCAGAATCCCTCACAAACCGTCATATTAAACCATGACCTATCGCAAAAACAGTTATCGCAAATGAACCATCGCAACTTTTCATTTTGCAACGAATTATGCAACGGAATTATCATCCCTTGCGAAATGCAGAAAACCGAATTCTGATTTTAAATCATTCCGAAAATGACCAGACCCCTCCTAAGGTTTTTCAACATCCCGAGTCCAATGGATTCGTTATTTTTACCAAAAAATTAATAGAAACTTGTCATTTACCCAAAATAATGCGAAAAACACAACCTTTTTTGGTGAAAATAATGTGAAAATATCCGAAATCGAACATAATCGGTTCAGGTGCGACTTTGAATATCAAAAGTACAAGATTTCGTTCAATTCTTGACCAAAACGCTCCAAAAACCCTATTTTTTTCTCCATTTTACATTCTTTGACCGTAAATTCGACAAAAAATTCACCGAAAATCTTTCTTGAACAAAAAATTCAGAATTTCCAGAATTTGAAGAACGAGAAATCACATACAAATCACAAAACAAATTTGCAATACACGAAAAAATGGTTTCCACGAATCAGATCAATAATCATCAGAAATATTTCATGGCAAATCATAAATTGTTGGTATTTTAGTGTAATTGGATCAACTAGTTGACCAATGCAGTCGTAATATTTCATCGAACAAGTTAGGAGAGTGCGGGGTGCACGTTTGTTCGAGTTCTATTACGATACTTAGCTTACGAGGGTCCGGAGCTACCTTTCACAACACTTCTAAAAAGAGTCGCAATAGATGACAAAAGCGTTGCCAAAACTGCTACACGAAGCATCACCACATATCATGAACCGCCACAAACGGTTGTCACAAAAACTAACCGTCCTAACTTTTCATTTTGTGACGGAATTTCTGACGGACACAGAATCCCTCACAAACAACCTAACCGTCGCATTTAGAAACCGTCAAAATAAACCATCCATTGACTTTTCCTTTTGTGACGGAATATCTGACGGAATCAGAATCCCTCATAAACCGTCACAATGAACCATGAACTGTCGCGAAAAACAGTTGTCGCAAATGAACCATCGCAACTTTTCATTCTGCAACGAATTTTGCAACGGATTCAGAATCCCTTGCAAACTATAGAAAACCGAATTCAGATTTTAAATCATTTCAAAATCGATTCCGGCCACCGACAAAACCCCTTCTTAGGTTTTTCGACATCCTAAATCCAATGGCGCTGTTCTTTTTACGAAAAAATTAACCTAAACACGTCGTTTACACAAAACGACTTGAGAATCAAGATTTTTTCCGAGAAAAAGAACGTTTATACCGCCATGAACAACCAAAAATAAAAATGGCCATCAAACATAATTCAATATAACATCAATAATTAAGAAATTTAAATCCTAAATTTTAAAGCCTTGAACTTTTATTAAAACACAATAAAATCAACATTCATATTTTTCAGAATTTTCCAGATTTCATGACCTGACTTCCCCGACATTTTTCTCCATCAAAAAAATCCTCAAATCGAAAAATTTTATTCTAAACATAATTATCCACATGTCTTAGCTTTCCAAATCGACCAGAATCACAGAAATCCAAGTTCCATAACCAAAGTTATGATCAAAACACTAAACAATGTACAAAGCTGAGATTTTCCAAAAACAGATTTCACGACTCAATTTCAAACGAAAATTTCATATTGAAAACGAACGAAATTAAATAAGGTTTCTCCTGAACATATATTCCTTAGATTCTGTAGATATCAATAGAATCAAGAATCATTTAAATTGGATTTATATAGCAAGAGAAAACATCAAAACAAAACGGGGGCAAAATCTGGAAGTTTTCCGAAAAATTGAGAAATCGAAGTTTGAGACACAAACAATCATCGCAAGAGTACGGATCGAATTCGTACCTTTTCGGTGAAAAACTCAGGGTTCAAGTGACAAAATAAGATTCAATCTTTGTTGGAAAATTCTGGTAAAATGAAGTCTGAATAATTCTGAAGTAGTGACAAACACTTTCAGATTGAATCTTATTTGGCGGTTCTACCAAATAGATCAATCGGAAAAAATCAGAATTAACAAGAACTTAGAATGAATTTCTTGTTGTGAAAAAGTGAACCGGATTGCAACCAGATTGCTAAAAATGTTGCCAATGCCAGATATTTATAGACCTGATACGAACAGTCGCAACTCTTTAGAATAGAAGTGTTGCGAAAAGACATGTCCATTCGGGCAGCTGCAACAGTTCATAACAGAAGTGTTGCGAAAGGTAGCTCCCGGACCCTCGTAAGCTAAGTATCGTAATAGAACTCGAACAAGCGTGCACTCCGCACTCTCCTAACTTGTTTAATGAAATATTACAACTGCATTGATCAACCAGTTGATCCATTTACACTAAAATACCAACAGATTACCCTTCAAAATATAAATATTGTTTCAAAATTTTAATAGATTGGATCTTTGTTTTAATTATACACCTAGTTTTCAGAAATATTTTCGAAAATTTTATTTGACTGAATTGGGATAACTTTTTGTATAATCATTGTGACTCATGTGTATTATGGAACCCGATTTAATATTATATGTTACTTCGTGTGATGGTTGCAAAGCCTTATGAATATTAAATCGGTTTGAGTTTAAATTCTCTTCCCTTTACAATTAAATCGACATAAAAGTCAAAGGATTGGACTTATACATAATTATGAAGAAAGTTAATTAACAGTTATGCAAAATGTTAATTAATTGTATGTTATAACTTAGTAACGATTTCCTCATTTACCTATATTAAAGCATCCGTTACTAGAAAGAACTAATAATAGAAAGATACAGAAATTTAAAGGAACGTATTCTATTCCTTAATTAAAGTTCTTGTTTCTACTGTTTAATGAAAGTTTTAATTGAATGAAATTGAAACAATTATAAATGGAATGAAAGAATATATATGGAAAGTGTGTGGTTATAATTTCGATTGAGCTTTTTTATTCCAATGAAGAATAATGAATAAAGAACACATTTTCTTAATTAATTGACGTATTCTCGTTATGTATCATGATTTTCAATCTTTGGATTCTCTTATCATCAAGAGGTTGAGGTAGATTGCGAAAAGTAGAGGAGAAAGAATTGGTCGTTCTCTTCGCTATGATTCAACACGTATTAAGGTACGCTTCCGCTTAATAGTTAATTTGTTTATGATTATCAATTAATTCTAAACAAGTTGATCTTAGAATTTTATCTTAATTAAATTCTATGGCTTACAGTTGGCATAAATTTCATCAACGAAATTATTACGGGATTATAAAATCACTTATACTTTTAACTAAGCATCAGGATTTTTAACCAAACTTATTTGACTGAATTTGATAGCATAAATTAATCAAGTAAATGCTTTTTTTTTTATGTCCTTAAATGCTTATTCCACGTAAAAAAAATAAGATTAATTACATCAACTATATCCAAAGTCTCTATTTGGTACATACTTTTATTTTTTTTCTCAATATCATACATAAACTTACATGTGACCTTTCATTATGATACGTATAAACTGTTAATACAGGTTATTTGTGAATTAACTCAATAAAATAATATTTCCTTTTTCTATCTATTTCTTTTAATTACTTTCCATATTATGTATACATGATTAACATTTCAAATTTAACATTTCTTTCAGGTACTCCTTACAAGATATAAAGCCTCTGTTGTGAGAAGATCGTGTCTGATTAAGACAACTTGACCTGAAAAACAACTATGCAATGCAAATTTTTCAGTGGCTTAGATTGAATATTTTAAAAAGTTTAAATATTCAACTAAATTATGAATCCACCAATTGGGTGTAGCTCAATTGGTACACGACTCAATGAAGTGGTGGGAGGTCCTAGGTTCAATACCTAGCCTCTTCAAAATCCATAATTCTTCAAAAAAAAAAAACTAAATTATGAATCCAAAAATAACAAAAAGCAAACCCCTTTTAATTTTAGGATGTAACTGAATCAACGTTTATTTATTTTACTCATCAATTCAATTTGTTCAATCTAAAATTTTATTTAATTTGTGGGATTCTAATCATGTTATTGGGTGGGGTTACCTGTTTTTTTCTTGTAATTTCTTCTTTAGAAGAATAGGGTTTGTTTGAAAATCTAGGAGGATATGGTTGAAACTTGAACGAGAGATTTGTTTCCATTCGTTAAAAATCATCTCATTAATATAAAATTTTTAAAAAAAAATGTGGCCTTGATTAGATGTTTATATAACCTTTGATACCTTATTCATTTAACCGTCCATCTATTCATCTATCAACAGTGAAAATTCATTCCATGAAAAATCAGAAATATTTTCTTCACTCGAGTCGAAACAAAAAATAATTCCCCTTCTAAAATGGAAAATATCAATCTCATTCATTTTATTTATCTGATAGGGTTTTTGAACATATTATTGAAATGGATATTAGGGGATGGACAACATGCCCGGTTCTGTAGGAGGTGCAACAAGAGCACCGGCCTGGAAAGGGGCTTAATATTATTTAGGTATATACAATGGATTACTTAATTAGCATTTACTAATAGGGCTGAATTCTAATTTCATATGCCGTTTCCGTTTCTTTGTTCAAGTTCAACTCTGCCTTTTTAGTCTCTTCACAATTAAATTCCTTAATTTCAATAGCTTTAATGAAACAATTTAGTCTTCTCCTAAAAAAGTCATTGAAAATATTCGTTCATTCTTGTTTGTGCTCCTAAAATTATGGCAGATGGAGAACCAACTTTTATTCAGGTAATCACTCATCATTTTTTTTTTTAATTTTCTTCCTCTTCCTTGTTTCGTTTTCTTATTCTTCACATTCCGCCTCAATTTTTAGGCTTGTCTCTAGGCGTTTCATGAGTGCTCTCAACAAATACAAATCAAGGTCAGTTTACTCTTTTTTCTTTTCATTTTTGGTTTTGCTTCTAGATCTGTATGTTTTGTTAGTATATTTGCAATTGTGTTGCTATTTGTGATGAATTGAAATTGAAATTTTGGCTAATTTTTGAAATGGTAAAGCAGTGAAGAACTACATGCAAATGGCAATTAGTGTAATTAGAATCATAGTTCAGGTTTCTCTTTTGCTGTTTCAAATTTTAGGATAAGCCAAAATCAAATTCCTAGGGAATATGAGTAGATTATGGTAGCAATTTGCCTCTTTCTTGTGGCCTTTTACATTCACATACTTGTTAGCTCTTTACTTTTAATTTATATAAAATAAAAAATGAAATATAAAAAATCAGCTTAATTATCATTCACATTCCAGAAAGAGTTTTTTTGGAAAATATGGACATTGTAGCTGTTAGATCCCATTTTATATGATTTTTTATATATATTTTGGAGTTGTCCACATCAGGGTACATTGAATAGCATATGTCTGCATTTGCAGTCTTAAGAGTAAAGCATAAAGGAAGAAGAAAAGGCATTTGATTTGTAGGGTATATTGTAAAATAACTCTCAACTTTTTAGATTTTGTTGATGTGTTGCATATGCTTGTATCTGCAGGTTTAATGGTACTTGACAGTGTGCTTTTTTTTAGTTTTAGAGCAAGCATGATAGTACTGTTGGCATATAAATATGAATTTTATTTTACATTAATTTTTATTATAAGAGCCCAATATTAATCTTCTTATATTATCTTACCTAGGGTCCAATAATTATCAGGGTCAGGCTTGATGGACAATCAGATGTTTCTGATTTTTGAAATGGTAATTAGGTATGATATTAAGAAAAAATAAAGTTCATGTAACTAAATGAGACTTTGAGTATAATTGATGTACAATGAGTAAAATTAACCCCATAAAAGTAACATGAAATCGAACCTCTTAAACATTATAATCGTGTGAAAAGTTGTAAGACTCAGTCATAATTAGGGGTGTTCATAGGTCGGTTCGGTTGAATAAACAAACCGTACCAAATAAATCAAAAACCAAATAGCTTAAAAATTAGAAACCAAACCAAAGTAAAAGTATTAACCGAACCGAAACAAATTATTTCATTCGGTCGGTTATTTGAGTTTTGATACATCTTCGAATATTTTTCTCATTGCAAATTACTAATTATTCATGTCTTTACATTGTTTTATGAGGAATAATTTCTTTTAAATATATATATCTTGAAGAATATGAAATATAAAAAGTAATTGCTTCTGATTCTTTTTTTTCTTTAATCACTTCAATACTTTACAATGGCCAAGCCAATCTTTATTTCAAGATTCACCAAATAGAGAAAATCAAAAGTAAGCCACAACCAGTAAGCAAATTATGTTTGGTTGTTATTACTATCAAATTGAAGTCCCAACTAAATAATAATTTCACTATACATGCTAGATGTTAATATATAATTCAACTAACCTAAGATGATTAGAACTTTGGGCAGAGAAAGGGTTTGTGTGGTTGGTGATTTCAAGGCTAGGGTTCCAGAAACTTGTAAATGGTAAATTAGGACTTGTACACTCTAGTACTATAATGAATCCCAATATATTTTTCTTCTCAAAGATTAATATTTAGGTTACAGCACTATCGAAATATACGACTTTCATATATTTTCTAAGAGTTTTTATTTAATTGATCGGTTCGGTTATATCGGTTATTTTACAATTAAAACCGAACCGACCTAACAAACTGAAAATATGTAAAATTAAGAATTGAAACCGAACAATTTAAACCAAAAAACCGAAATACATCGATTCGGTTGATTATTTTAGTTAGGTTCAATTTTTTAACACCCCTAGTCACAATTGGTTATACCTTCTTGTCATGTTTTCACTTTGTCTCAGAAAAAAAAAATATAAATTATATTTCAGGCTTTTTGGTGAAATGTAGGCAATACTATTTCTAAGTGGGCGCTTTGAAATGTTTTCAACAACCGTCATGTTTTCAACAACCGTCTTTCAGCATCCAGTGTCTTTCGGCATCCACTGTCAGTTTTACAACTATTTTTACCTATTTAGAATATAAAGATTAATCATTATCGCAATATATAACAGTAACAAGTCAATTATATATATATATATATATATATATATATATATATATATATATATATATAGTTGTCATAGGTATAGTACAAGTATAAGAGAAAGTTTCATCACAGTAAACAAGCCCATTATTGTGATGTATTGCATTTTCTGAAACCAAGAAAATCCTAGTAGAGCATATGAATGCAGTTCATATTAAAGTAACAATATGATTACAGCTATACTGATTCCCTTTCTCCATCTAAAAAATAGAGCTAAATGCCATTGCAGTCACAAGAGTAATTTTCCCAAAACGAGTCCCATTCCATTAAAAGAGCAGAAAGAAAAATTGAAAAAAAAAACTCACAATTTAATCTCAGAAAAATAAGTGGATGAGACAGCCAAGCCTTCAACATCATAAGTTCTAACAAGCCTTTGTCTCTTGCCAGGAGCCTCATGCCAACAAAACTCTAAATGAAAAGACTTGGATTCTGCAACATTCCTTGCAATGTCAACTGGGCATCCCATGCACATCCCTCCTGGTAATAATGTCATTTGATATCCTCCTTCAAATCTTACCAAGTTGTCTGCAATTGTGCCCGTCCAATGCACATTAGTCGTTGCTTCAGCAGCACTCGATTTTGATGTAATATCCTGAAAAAAAAATTTTCATAAGAAATGGATTCAGTTTCCGATTCAAATACTGAATAAACTCATCAGCATCGATATCAGAAGCATGCCAATCAACAAATACTATAATCATTACTAGACATGATGCAATGGCCCTTGTTCTTGGCAACAATTGTGATTTTGGCCCCTTGCACTTCAAATTGGCACAAATCTGTCATTTTGCCCCTCACTTAAAATTCTCACAGAATCTGGTTCTAGATTTAAACACATTGTTACTAATGTAGTTTGACAGCATTCACTTTAACACCTCGTGGGATAAACTGGTATTGGGTCAGTGGTTAGCTTTTAAGAAAAATGCCAGTACAGTGGGAAAATGTGCTGAAATTTAGAGGCGATAATGGCAAATGTACCAAGTATGGGCCAAATTCAAGCTTTCACTTATGCTTTCCCTTGTCATATTTAAAGGAGCGTGATATACAGTAAAACCGAGATCCTCTACTCTACCTATTCAATAGAATCAGCAAGTGTACCAATACGTTATCATTAACATGCTCTTTCGAAGTTTTCTGTCCCCAAGAAAGCAGTAAGAGCGGCCAGTTACCTGAATCAGCTGACCGTTATCATCCATTTCAAGCAAAGATTCTGTATCAGCTTCAGCGATTGTGGACCCATAGACACCACTGCGTTTTGTTAATGAATGACCTCTCCACCGACCAAGAAATGGTTGAATCCTTTTAACACTATCCTACAATCAGACACATAGCTCAAGATCATATGAATGACACGAATATAGTCTTGTTATTTTAGGCGAGCTGAAAATAGAGTCCGTTGCCATCAAAGACGAGTTAAACCTAGACTTACCTTGTCAGTGTCAAGTAATGGATGGGAAATATTCGCATCACCTCTATCCTCGAGGAAGATAAGAAGCATTTCTAGAACGCCTTTAGAATCCATAATATGAAAAGCTCTGGCTCGCCTATTATTCTGTAGTGAATACAGACAATTCTCACATACAATAGAGGGTCTCCAGGATGGAAGTTTAAGATTTCTACAAAATAGAAGAAATATTTGAAAAAAAAGGAAAACAAGTAAAGCTTGTGTTGAAATCATGTTTACTAGCTATAACTTTTGAATTTTAATCAGACCAGAGAAAACAAAGTCTATAGAAAACATAATTCGGAAACAAAAATAGCATAGCAATACAAGATTGTGAAGAATAAGTCTAAGTTACACTTATGCTGACTAAGATCGTCAGTCTAGTGGTACAAGGCACAGAAGCTAGTCATAATAAATGCTTATTGATTCCGCTCAACACTAATAGAATTCTAAGACCATACCTAGGTGATTCTTCTCCAGTGTCATCTTCCCCGAGCACTCCTTGCCTTAAAACAGTCTCTAACATACCAGCTGTTTGGTACCGCAGAGCATAAGCCCTTTCATCGGGGAAAAAGCCAATCTGCAAACTAATAATTATGGATATTCAATAGAAAAACACAACAGCAAAGCTGCAAGTTGTTTCCATATCGATACATTAAAACTTCAAAGCATTAAGTGACTCACCTGTTGATATTTGTCCACAGTGAACATGTTCGTTTCCTTTATTTTGTACTCGGCCCATTCTGGCTCCTCATCATATCCCGAGATTGAAGTACTTGATGCTGGTTGCTTTATATATAGACTACAAACCACAAACAAATTAATACCACCGAGAGATGAGAAATGAAGAGAATGAAATACTATACTGTACCAATATTCAAAATGCTGCAGTGAGATAGCCTATTATGACGCCTCAGTCATCAAATTCAGTTGAACTATAAGGACTCATTTTACTTGGAAATGATTAAAACATGAACTGTGTAAAACAGTGACTATTGCAATCAAGATGCCCAGCTAGAACTAGGTTGTATTGCAGAGATTTTAGGAAAATTGAATTGGAACAAAACACTGTCCGTTAATTATCAGCACAGTCAAAACAGTTTGAAAAGAGAACAAATCTACACATACGTTTGAATGAGACTCATAAGTTCATCTTCGCCATAAGAGCTAGCAGAAAGCTTAGTGGTGATTTGCTGCATCAGTTTCCCATGAGCATCAAATTGCTGCAGAAAAATCGAAAATTAGCATCAGGAAATAAAAGATAAGGGAATCAATTGGAAGAAAAAAATTGAGGAGTACTAACATAGAAAGAACCGCGCCACTTGCCGACATTGACGTCAATGAAACGGTGAAGATTATCGATGGACATGGGCTCCGCTGTTTTGAGGTCATCTTCGATAGCTCTTACGGTTTTGAAGGTACGAGAAGTGGAAAGTGAGCGAGGAAAGGGAAATTGAGAAACGGAATTGGAGAGGCGAGGGAAAGAGAGGGAATGGCAAATGGAAGCCATTGAAGGAAAGGGAAGCTAACAGAGCTACAGTAGCTGCCTGCCTTTCATCAGTTTAGTCTACTTCAAATTATCTTATCTCTCACGGTGCAAAAGCTTAAGCTGACCTGTGGCAACTTCTCATTTTATTTAAATTTTCTGATTTTGGGGAAATTATAAAATGGTACCGATCAATAAATGATATGTATCCTAAATCGATGACGATAATAGTTATGAATTTATGTAAAAGTGGGAATCAATAATATTGTGGCAAAACTAATATTCGAGAAAATTTAAGGGTAAGATTGAGTTTGTAACCTCTAGAGCTCTTAGGTTCGAGTTATACTTATCATATTTTGATAATTTTTTTTATTCAAAGTAAGCGTAAAATTTTAGAATTAAGTTAGTTTTATAAAAAAAATTATAAAGTCTACTTATGATTAGAGTTAACGTATAAGAAATTGTTTAAATGAAATTTATTACTTTTACAAAATATTATATTAAAATTACTAAAAAATATGAAAAAGTAATAAAAATGAATGAAGAAATATATAAAATACAACTATAAATTTTATTGATTTAAAAAAATAGTTGTAAGTTTTTATAAAAATGAGAGAGAAAGTACAATTACAATAATGAAAGTTTATATAAATTTTTAAGAAAGAAATAAAAAAATATAAAAATTTTTTAGAAAACAAAAATAAAAGTTCATATTTTAAGAAATTAATAAATTTAAGATAATAGTTTAAATTTATAAATTTAAGAAATGGAAAGTAAGGAGTGAAAAAAATAAAGGGGATAAAAAAAGAAAAATGTCAAAATGCTAGTGTTAGGAATGAAACCAAAGACCATCAATAGCAGGAGTTAGCACTCTGCCGCTAGGGCATAACCCTTTCTTTGGTTGTATCTTACTATATTTTTAATATATGGTACAAATTTTTATACTTTATACAGTATATTTACCTCATATTTTTTACGACCGGTGGGGCACGTGCCCCACCTTCCCCCCTCCTTCCCTCCCTCTACCACTGAATAAAATAATAAAACCTTTGGTTCGGACCATCATATAATTTTCTCTGATTTTATTATGCTGTATTTTATTTATTACAGATGTGCTGAATTTTAAATTGATTTTAGTTAATCAGATGATGCAGCTTGTATATTCAAATTAAACATGTATATTTGCTGAACTACAAATAGTTGTTGCAATAAATAAACGGCATAGTTGATGTTATAAATTGTTTAATTGTTGTTAATGAGATGATATAAATTTTAGATTGAAATTATGCATAAATAGCTGTTATAATAAGCTGTGTTGCTATACCAATAGTTGTGTAACAAATGATATATTTAATATACTTTAAGTTTTAGTAATAATTCAGTGAGAAATTGTAAAAAACACTCATAGATCAGACGAAAAATTCGGACCGAATTGATATGGTTCAAAAGTTATAAAGGTTCCGAAGCAGCTAATCTAAAGAGAGAGAGGAACCTGCAATTGATATTATCATGCATTATAGGACGTATGATTAATTGATAAGAATAGTAATGGAACTAAAAAATTTATACTTAAGTGTTTATGCCTTTAAGTGGATTGTAAGTTAAAATAAAAAAGCTATAAAATGGAGCCTTTTTAGAAAGCTAGCTTGTAAGCATCAAAAGTTTGGCAAAAAAATTAAAAAGCCACGACTATGTGAAACACCCCCATAACTCAGCAACTATACCTTTTATGTCACTTTGGCGGTGGAATTGAGCTGGGTTTGATAAATTGGCTACTTCTAGGTTAAAGACATCCAATTCCAAATATAGGGGTTTATAAAAGAAAAAAAAAGAGACCTTTGAGAATTATACATCCCAGTGGCGGAGCCAGGATCCCGTAAGAGAGGAGGCAAAGTATTATAGAAAAAAATTTTCAACAAAATTTTATCCTAATTCATCTCATCTCATCTCATGGATAATTATAGGTGTTGACACTGAACTAATCAAATAAACAAACTTTTATAGACAAGCACCTAGTGTAGAAATTTTTTTTCCAATTCCTACATCCTAAATCAATATATTCATTTGTTGAGAGTAATACACAGACACAACAGGTTGGTAGAAAAGCTCCTCTCCACTTACAAGAGCAATCACTATAAAATGCAATATCAAGTACACAAATACATGCATTAAGACACATATGACATACCATAATAGAAGAAGGCATAATAAATTTACCTACATGGGAAACATTTCATATAAAAGCTTCAAAGTTCTTCATCTTCAGAATCTATAATAGCTCAAGCATGAGGTGATAACTTCACAGTTCACAGCTTTGTCCAGTATTTTCATGGCAATCATCACATCCACAAATCAAAATCAAGTCCAAATTGTTTCAACTTCCTTAGCACTTTCAAATTCTAAAGAGTATAATAAAATGCTTAATCTTAGAAATTGAAGACAATGATAGAACATTGGGCATTTAGGCTAATTCAGTTGTGTACCAAATTGAACAAAAACTAAAAGTGCACTAATTTATATAAATCATACTTACAACTACAATAAATAGAATGGCCCCCTAGTAGGTGGATAAGCATATCCATTTCCTTGCATAATTGCATAAAATGTAGGGTTGAAATTCCAATTCCAGAGATGGAGTTTGGAGCATATGAACATTTTCTGTACCAAATTTTAAAATATCCAACAGTCAACAATTAAAAACTCATTTGCTTCGTATGATGCGATAACAAAGAAGGAATTCTAAGCAACAGAATCCTAGTCTAAAATTAGAAAAAACAAATAAAATGAACATACCAATTCCATAGCTAAGCCTAACAACCACAGCATCAATTTTCTCCTAAACTGGAAACTCGACATAATCACGACTCGAATTGGGCGTCGACGGCGGCAAGTCAGCAGAGCAAATGTGGTGAGCAGAGGCTTAATTCATATAAACCCAAGTGAGTGTATTATAAACCAAACCACGTCGTTTTGGGTCTTTTAAAATACAACCAAAACGCGTCATTTTGTTATTTAATTAATTAGGGCAGAAAAGGATAAGAGCAAAGAAAACAGGGAGGGTGAGAGTTTCAGAATTGCAGGACTACGGCAGTGCACAGCCATTTTTGCCATAGGAAAGAGAGCATACAGGGGGTGAATATTTCGGCAAAGAGGAGGGGCGGCCGCCCCCTCATTGCATCTGTTTTTTTTATTTCTTTATCCCCTATTATTACATTAAATTTTATTACACTAATCTAATGATACGATGAAGGGCAAAATTTGTTGAAAAAAACAATATAATCATGGTAAACTATTAAGAATTGTTAAATTTGGTAAACTATTTATAAATTTATCGTTAAGTTAAATTATTTATAAATATGCATTCCCTTCAATTCTATTTACCTATGTTATCAATATCGTACTATACCAGTCAGTTTGACTGATTTTATCGCAAATCAGTCATTGCTACTGTACGGTATATGTAAAAAATGGTTTAATAAAAAACCGGAGAAAACTGGATTGAACCGGAAAAAACCGGTAAACCGGCATATTGGTTCAAACCCGGATTTCTCAAAATTCTTTTGGCAACAAATGAAAGTGTTGCTAAAGATCCCGAAAAGCGTTGCTAAAAACTCAAAAGTGTTAAAAACATAAAAGACTTGCTAAAGACCCAGAAAAGAGTTGCAATAGCTATTGAAAATTTTAAATAATATATATTTCTTCCCATAACCCATCTGGCAACATTCAAAAGCGTTGCAATAGCCACTGAAAAATATAAATAACAAATATTCTTTAATAAATAAAAAATTGGTAAAACCACCAATAATACTGATAATACTGGTTATACCGCATATCATTGGCTCGCCGGTATGAGATCCGATACGATATTGATAACATTGCTATTTGCATATCATGTCATCTACTTGTTTTTCCCCTTTTTCTTTTAATTTTTTTTCTTATTTTTCATTTATCTCTCAAACCATTTATTTTTTCGACATGTCGCTCTAGAGTTTAATGTTCGTCTTATTTTTATTTTTAAAATGACATTCACTGTGGCATGCATTTTCAAATTTTTTGAACCAGTAGAATTCTGATAGATGACCAATAGACATGTGATAGAAGTCTGGTAGACATCTGGTAGATATTAGTTTTTGATGGGTTTTTTATGGAATCGGTATGTTAGTTTGTGAAAACCTTGAAATCAAACCACCAACTAAACAATGATAAACTAGTGGTGAAAATCAAACAAATAACAAGAAGAGAATCGAGATACGATTTTCAGATAAAGAAAAGAACGCAATAACATATCCAATAGAGAGAGCGCAGTACACAGATCAGGAGAGAAAAAAGGCTAATTAAAAAAATAGCTTTCACACATGTACCTCTATCATACTTGTATAACATGTCTACAAGACATCTACCAGACTTCTACCACATGTCTATCATACTTCTATAACATGTCTACAAGACATCTACCACATGTCTAACAGTTGAGAAAGTTTGAAAAAGTCACCGTGGATGTTATTTCGAAGATAAAAAAGAGATAAATAAAAAATTATAAAGTGACATGTCCAAAAAATAACTGTTTAAAAGATAAATACAAAAGCAAAAAAAAATAAAAATAATCATGCACAGTACATGTGGAGGGAGCAGAACGTAAACTTCAAAAAAATTTATCTTTTGTGCTAAATTATTTTATGAAGAGATGTGTTTTTTTTAATAGCCCGGTAATCATAGCATAGATTTCATGAAATGGCGGTGGCTTGAATACAAATCAAAGGCTGTGTACTAATTGGACCAAGGTTCACTCAAGCCCATCATTTAGTTACTTCCCTGGCTCAAAGCAGTACCAAATCTGAACATCCTGACATAAATGCAAAGAAGCCTAAGAAATAGCAAGAGCCCATGATCTGTACAACGAACCAACATTAAAGAAGTTACCACAAGAGCTTTTAATTTTATAAATATTAATTTAATATTTTTTATATTCTACTATAAAGTTTATTTAATTATCTAGATTCTTTTTTAATTATAATATTTTAACTTTTAAATTTTACTTTTACATGAATACAAGAAACTCTATTGTAACAACTCTCTCTCCTAATTAATTCGATTTTTGCAACTTAAAAACGACTATATCTCACAAACCGTTAATTTTTTTGACACGAGCCTTTAGAATAATTTATTCGTCTTATTTTTATCTTTAAAATAAAATCCATAATGAATATTTTTTTAGCAACAAAATTTTTTCGCATCTTATACCAATTTTATCAATATTTCGTAAACTCTTATACCTGATATAAGAGTGGTATAATGTCTTTATAGCACCAGTTTCCCATTTATTTTCAGATATATAACATAACACATTAGCAACATTGTTCTCTTTAAAGCAAAAAAAACTCTTATACCTTGTATAAACGTAGTATAAAACTGGTATAAGACTGCGATATTATTTTTTTTCTCCAAAAATATTCAATATGGATTTAAAGATAAAAATAAGACGAACAAGATATTTTAAAGGCTCATGTCGAAAAAATTAGCGGTTTGTGAGATACGGTCATTTTAAGTTGTGAAAATCAAATTAGATACGAGAGAAAAGGTTATGGTATAAAGAGAAAAACAATAACCTTAAAAGTGATAGACAACTAAAGAAAAAGAAAGTTAAGTATATAAAAAAAATTATATAAAGATAGTATTTCTTTGTATTTTCTATTAAAGAACACTATTAAACCTAGGGTCAGTTTGGTTAAGCTTTTTTTAGCAACTTTTTTGAAAAGCTCCATTTTTCAAGCTTTTTTAGAAGTAGCAGATTATATTTTGGAAAAAATAAATTAAATAGTTCCTAATTAATTAGTACAAAGGATTAAAATGTGATGTTCAAAGCCAAAATATGTGATTCTGTTAAAAGTTTGTGAGAATAACTTATTATAACATGAGCTTAAAATACAATACCAAACGGACCCTTAGCGTTTACATGGATACATTATTATGATTTACTATTATTTTTGAGAGAAATATAAAAGAGAGCGTATAATCAGCAAACGTGAAAAAGATATCTCCCATTCTGTTCCAGCATTAAAGATAGGGCCAGTCATAATAGAAAAATGGAAGGACGATCAAACAATACACCAATTGTTTTGCATACATTCTTTGTATGGTCAGACTACTGTCCGAATTAGAAATAAAATCAGAGTATCATATATGTAAAAAGTTCTACATATCTAGCAGCATTATTATTATTATATTGATTGCTGTAGGCCATGAGCCAATCAACCTGCAAAAAGTATATTTGAGCTCTGTTTGTTGCAGCTTAATTTGCTTGGGAAGTGTCGAATGTAAGATTTTTGGAGAACAAATTATATGTACCCACATATTTATTGTCTACCACTGGTTGTCACCCACCCATCCATTCATAAACTATAAGTGAAATTATACCTTCATAGTGATTAGAGTAAAAAATTTTGTTGGAGTAAAGCAATGCTTCTTATATTATCGTAACAATCCTAACTTCATTGAATACATCTGAGTTATGTGGACGCTTATATAGTATCAAGTTATCTTTTAGAGTAAGTTAGATCATTGTTCACAAATTTAAAATGTTAAAGAATAGAAATGGAACTAATTTTTAAAGATTATTTGCTAATTCAAATGACAACTTAATTATTTCAACGTTCAAGCTTAATTCCAAATTGTGTAGTAAATATCTTTAATAAATTGGGTTTTTAGAGATCCCAGAATCCCATCTGCATGCTCTCCATTCAAAATTTCCCCTCATACCAAACTCAATATATGTGAGCAAGATATTATTAATTTCATGTTTGCACTAAGTTCTATGCTTCTAATTTCGTACTATACATTTTTCTGTTATTAATCAAATTTCTCCTTCAATAATACTTTTTAGATCGTAAGCTTGTCAATCAGTTATGTTGGTGATTAATCATTTCATCTCATCCTCGTTCTTAATAAGAGGTTCCTTATCTCCAGATAAAACTTATGAACGTCTTTTTTCAAAAAAGGCAATGACTTTTCCTCTATTCATGATCATTTACAAACAATATTCGAATTTGCCATTTTTGCTGAAAAGATTTAGCTCAAGTGGTTGAGTAGAGGAGGTCAAGCCTTACACTGATTAAGTTATCCTCTGATCACAAGTTCAGAAACCAATTCACATCTTACTCTATAAAAGCCTTCGACATGGGCTGGCTAACGTTCATAATGCCAACAACATCATTGTGTTGAAAATAACTATCAAAAAGAAGCATGTATAAACTGTTCAAATAACACAACCTACTGTTCTAGTTTTGTTGTTGCATTGTTCATGCCTTGTCTATTCATCTAATGATTATAATAGCAAAAGAAGCTAATCATACCATCAAAAAGAAAAAACGTATCTAATTATATAGAGATAAAGATACACCTCATTTATGGGAATAAATACACGGCAAAACAAAGGGGAAATGCAAGGGTTAGTGACAATTGCACATGCACATGTGCTTTCCAACTCAACACAAGTATAATTCCTACTATAACTTTACATAATAAAATCCCGAATTATTGGGCATTGTAGCACCAAATCTGGTGCGTGTTGACCAATCACATGATCAGTGACCCCAGTTGATTTTTAATTATAACACAACCCAATAAAATCAAAAGCCTAATCTGATTACCACAATCTACGCAATTGAATTTTGTAATAAATAAATCCAATAAATCCTTTTGAGTTTAATTTTGACAGAATACACGGTACTTTTCAAAAGTTCAAGTTCATACCCCCCTACTAACTTAATCAAGACTCATCCAATTAAACAACACCCCAAAGGGAAAAATAAATATGGAACACACCTCACTTTCCCTTCACAATTCGTCAAGGGAATTGTCTATGTTGATCCTCACAAGAAATCTTGAAAATTTTGATGAATCAAATGTAACTACCATAAATGGACAAATGCATCCCATACAGCACCAATAATAAGAACAGCTGGTATAATATACTGGCCTCTGAGACTGGAATATGGAGATGACGATCCACTCTTATCCTTCACTGGGGAAGCTGATGGAGGTGGCGGTGGGTTTTCCACAAGAACGGCTAACTTCATGCCACTGTAACAGAACCCTTTACCGCTGATGATGTAGTAATGGCGGGTCTCGTTCAGGGGAACCAAATCTCTTCCAGCTCCCCTGGTCCAGTTGCGAAGAGGATGGTCGGAATTGCATGACTCGTAATCAGTCTTGTTCACTTCAAGTACATTGTTCTGGTTCCTGTCATACACAAAATCTGAAGAACAACTGAAATTAGCTTATTTAAAGAAACTGAACTTTAAATTGCATGTCATCTAAGCAGCAATGCAAGTTTTTTATGCAAAAATTGAGTATCCGCTTCTGTGATGGGCATTCAAGATTAGCTAAGTTTACAGAAAACTGAAAGAGTCTAAGAAGAAAACAAGATTACAGCTAATCTTAGATGGAATGATAATACAGTAACACATTCATTTATTTCTTCTCTTGGATGTTAAATAGGGGTATAATCAGAACTAATGGAATGATAATACAGTAACACATTCATTTATTTCTTCTCTTGGATGTTAAATAGGGGTATAATCAGAACTAATGGAATGAATACGCTCTGTCAAATCTGCCAGCAAACAATAAAATGTGAAGATTTCTATAATCCAAATAGATTCATTACCTTCACACTACATCTGCCATATGCAAAGAATGCAGAGTTCAATTCCATAATGTTTTACTTTTTAAGAATGTTTTACAGCATTTTTTATTGAAAGAAAGGATGTGATTTGAAAATCCCAATCACTTTACTAACTTCTGTGGATTAATCCATACGGAGAAACCCAAAACACATTTAACTTGAGTTCAAGTTCAGCCATGAAAACTTTTGCTAACTATTTGGTCAAAGGCTCAAAGAAATTGAGGGGCTGAACTTCTTTCCTGATACACCTAGCTTCATTCATGTGTGAGATGCAATCATCAAATTATTTAATGTGTACTACATGATTACAAGGGAGAGTTATACGTTGCACTTTGGATCTTAAGAATTTTTGCTTTATGGTTCGCATCAGCCTAAAATCAAGACTTTAGCAAAATCCTAATACTAAGTATCACAAAAGTTGCTAATCATGGAATCAGTTCTAATGTCATTATCACTGAGAAAAACTATTGACAATTATTAGCCAATTACCCAAATAATTCCTGCAAGTCCAAAATACAACGAATAGCAGTAAAGTAAAAAATAAATTTGGAATTTTGACAACTCACTGATTAAACATTGCAAGTAAGTCAAGCCTTAGCAAAAAGATATTTAGCAGAATCACCAAAAGGGAAATGATAAAAGCACACAAGGTACGCCTTTACCACTAAATTCAAAGCAAAATTGCAGATCTCAAAGCCATATAATGTAAAAGAAAAATGCGATTCAACTTTCAAATACAGAAAATCACAATTTTCAATCCACTAAGCCTATTATTAGCAATTACTCTTATCTGTTCAATGTCGGCTAAATTTTTCAGCATTCAAACACTGTTTCCCTCAGTGTAACTCACTTAGCAAACCAAAAATTGATCTAACCTTACTTAAAACAAAATTTAAAAATCCAAACCAACTTCAACAAGTAGAATGTTTCTAAAAATTTCAAATAGCAGCTTAATCAAACTAAATAACACAAAAATGAAACATATATCTTTTCCAATCAAAGGAAGTCGCAGATCTAAATCGAATTAGCTCCGAGGCGAACCCTACCCATAGTTATAAGAAGTGTAAAATATCATGAAAAAAAAGATAGACCTAGATATAGATCTGAAGCTGGAAACGAGAAAGAGAAAGAGAAAGAGAAAGACATACAGAGCCAGTCGCCATTGTAGAAATGCTTGCCCTCAGCCCAAATAGTGTAGTTGATATTAGGATTCCAGAACTTATTGCCGCCTACAGTCCATCTAGTTGCAGAAACTTCCGGCAGCATAAACATCAAGAGCAGAACGGCGGTAACCGCTAGTAGCGTAGGAGCCATTGCTTCTCGCTATTTTTCTTTCACCTGGACTGAAAAGGAGCTTCTTTTGCTACCACTATCAAAGCCGTTGTACTTTAGGCGTTTTATTGGCTTGGTTTAGTTTCAATTTTATCTACAGGAGATACATTTGTGGGCCCCTAATTATTTGATTTTACACATTAGTCCTTCCAATATCCAATTTAACATATTAAATTTTCATTAATTATGTTTTGTATTAAACATATAAGTATTTCTCTTTGAACTATAGAATTGTCATATAAAATATAAATGGATTTGTATCCTCTACATTTAAATTAGTGATGAAATTGAGATGAGTGGTTGAATATTAAAATTAAAAATTTAAGTGTTTATAAGATTTATAGTGTACTAAATTTTAACTATATAGAAATTACTTTATAACTTTACGAAAATCTCAATTTTAGAAAATATTATTCCAACATAAATAAAATAACTCCGGTGTTTTAAATTAGTTTACTTTTTATTATTAAGTATTTTGTTAGTTAATAAGCTATTTCATATAAGTATAGTTGATCAATAATCTTATATTTTGATTTGAAAAATGATAAATTTCGTATCTGAAGATCAGTAGAATAACCACAAATTATGTTTGACTTTACTCATAGATTCTTATTGTTTGAGTTGGGTGCTAGTGAAAATAAAATCTTAATTGGGAGATGGACCACCTTAAAAAAAAGTGTCTAAGAATTATAAAATATATATTGGCTAACATGGAAAATATTAAGGTTGTATTTGTTCTTTTTTCTACAATAATAATAAAAAAAATTTTATGCTATTCTGTCTGAATGTGGACTCAAATCTGCGGCTTTTACAATCACAACTTCAATCAAGGTTTTATTTGTTTTAAGAAAAACAATTTTCAAAGAAATATTTTATAGAAAATTAAAATATTTTACCATGTTTGGTTATGATTATAAACAATGGCAGCTAAAGACAATTATGGTATTAAATTTTTCATAGAAAATGAAGAAATCTTTTGAAAGAACATTTCCGTTAAAACAAGCAGGACATAAAAAAATTTATATTTAAGACAAAAAAAAATAAAAATATAAAAGAAAGTTGTTAATATAGTACTCCATTCATCTATAAAATATTGTTAATTTAACCGAATCATTAAAATTAATAAAAAATTTATTACACAATAAAAATGACTAATTTATCCTTTACTAAATTCTCTTTCTTCTTAATTACTCACTTATAATTTTAACAATACATAATCCCTCTCCTAGTTAATACAAGGACAAATTAAAAAAAATTATAATCTAAATTAATAACTAATAAAATAACTAAAGAGATAATAATTTTTAGATAGAGAGAGTAATATCGTAAAACAGAAATATATGTTAATTTGGGCCCATATTTTTATTTTGTAGAATGTTGTAGAAAATGATGAAATTAGAAGAAGAAAGCGAAGTTGGAGGAGTGATGTGAAAATAAGAAAGGGAGTTGCATGTTGCAAATATCATAAATTCATAATACAGCTGGTGCTTATGAAGAAAAAGCTTACTTGTAAATAAAGTTGAAGATGGGATCTAGAAATTATTTTGATTTGAAAATATATATGTATACACAACCAAACAATATGGGACAAACAATAGGGCTTACACAAGCTGTCACAATCTACTTCTGTCTTTCTTTTGGATTCTGATTTATTTTTTCTTTCCTTGTTTGGATTGTCCTTTGTGATGGCTGTTTAACTTTTCAAATTTCGTTTAAGGGCGAATTTCGTTTCATGCTTATTTTAAAAAATTTATTTTCGAGCTTTTCTTATAAATAATATATTTGATTTTAGAAAAAATAAATTAGACAATTCCTATTTAATTATTATGAAGGAACATATGTTGTTTTAAGTTAAAATATATAGTTCTATTAAAAGTTTGTGAGAGCAATTTATTAGAACAGCTTAAAAAGAAATACCCAGTTTAACCAATAATTTTGTCTCCATTATTGTTTTCTATTCTAAGTCGCTTGGGTTTGTTAGGAAATTATGCCAATAGCTCAGTGTAATTGATTAGCCATAGAGTTCTACAATTCAAAACAATTTGTTTGGCAAGATTTTATACCCATGATACAATGATTACAAACATTCTTGGATTTACTCGTGTATGATTCATTTGATACCCTTCTACAATGCTCATTTCATATAATTTAACTAATTTTAGTATTCAAAATATGTGAAATAGACTTTCAACAAAGTTCTTTCAATGTTAGAAAGTAGTTTAGAGTTGCACAAGATAAAATAGAAGATTTTGAGATGAAATAAAACTGTTCGTTCGTTTCAAACAACAATAAATTCGGAAGTGGTTCTGTTTTTTTATCAAACCAACTAACTAAAGTATAAACTCAAGCTTCAATTTACAGATCACTTGTTCTGTAATATCTTCTTTACACAATCCATCATGACTATCGGTAATCTAACAACAAGTCCTCCCCATTGCTATGAAGACACAGTTAAAATTTAATCCAACCTTCTCAAGAGGTACTCAACTTGAACTTCTTTAGTCAATGGCATGATCCAGTCGCCATACAGCTTGGCAACCAAGCTCGGCTCTATTTTGTAGGCCGGTTCACTTTCATGTCCATCGCAAATAATAATCTCTTGCCCAAAAGTTAAGGCTTTTATCTCCACTCTCTTTTTTATTGCTTCTTCTACTTCGCTGTATGTCAGCAACTCCATCAGCTTATCACCGTCCTGCAATTTTCGCAAATTTGGTCAAAGGTAATAAGCAAACTGAGATTGCGGTTTAGAAATCTTCAACAAAAGGGATAGCCAGTGAGAGATACATACTTGTGCTTTGATTGCTGCTTCGTAGTCCTGTGGAGAGGCTCGAAATTTGGCCTCTGCTACATATTTGCCATAATGTATTCTTCTAGAAAGTATCTGCAAAGAGCAATCAGCAGAATGCTTAAGAATTCATTAAAGAAGCTCAACATGCACTTTGGGCTACATGTAATCAGTGAACAAAAAGGGCCACTGCACTTTGGGAAAGCGCATCAAAATCAAAACAAGTTATAGAAAAAAAGCTTCAATATATAACTCCAAAATTCTGAGAATATTCACACATATATTGGTATTCTTCTCCAATGCCAATTTTTGATCTCAAAGATAATTATGGGCACAGAAAGATGGCCTAATAGGACATTTTAGTTTATTATATATTTGATTTTAAAAAACCTTGTGCAACCACGTCTTTCGCTCGTAATCTTTGAGAAATTCAAATTTGTTCACTTAGCATTAGAATCTGTACTATTTCAGCAGTATCACAATGCAGTACCTCCTAACCTAATGAGCTAACCATATTTACTATTGTGATAAAGTAAGCCATATGCAATCTCCTTTGATGCAGATCTTGTCGTCGGACTTCACAAGTCCATAGTTCTACAATGCAATATCCCTCAAAAGATATCAGGGGCAGACAATCGAGAAATATCCTAATATCCAGCAGCATAAACTGTATTGTATTACTATTCTTAAGCAAGCTCCAGTCCAATGCACCAATGACCACCTTATACAACAACAACAACAACAACATTACCCCAACGCCAAACAAGGCTCCCGCACAAGCGGGGTAAGGGAGGGTCGGGTGTACACAACCTTACCCATGTAATTACAGAGAAGTTGTTTCCAATTGACCCTGAAGTGGAGTTGCAACAGCTATCCGTGACTTCACAATAAAAAAAAGCTCAGACAATTTAATGGCACATTTTGCTTTAGTCCATTATAATCTAGATTGCATATGTCCATTATTTAGAAGACAAAAAAATCATATATTCTAGATTAAAAAACAAATTTCGGAACATTTAAAGCATGTATTCAAGGTAAATTTATGTTCCATTAATCTCATGGGGAAAAAAGCTACACTTCTTTGCAGTTTTCTTTAAAAAAATGGCAAAACAATAGAACATCCTAAGTTAGTTTATTTCTTTCCCCAACCTTTCCTTTTTCTCTTACCTAGGTTGAGGCATAGACTATACATTAGTCATAGGCTCATAGCAAGAAACTATGATGCTGCCACAAAACAGTGCAAACAGATGGTAATGCCAAGGTTGTCAAAAAATCAGATTAAACATTATTTTCTCATAAGATGGGTAATTCAAGTCTTAACACTAAAGTTTAATTATTGACAGTCAGAAGATATTTGGCTCTCAGTTACAACACCAACTGGTAGTTATCTGCACTATCTCAATATCCAAGTGCCAAGTTGCAGTTGGATATGGCTCCATCAGATAACAGACAGTAGAGTGCCTTCTGCATTGCAACAAAACATTATTAAGAAAATCCTACTCTGTAACTATTATCCAAATAGGTCAGTAACTCGAAAAGACTCCTCCTTGGGAAACTAGATACATCACAATGACAAGTAATACATAAGAAACTATTATTCCAATTTATAGCAAGGTATGTAACTCATAAGCAGACAGTATTTGCAAGGTTATATCTTTGACCAAAGAGAAAATTACCCTTCCCCAAGCCAAAAGTATAGTTGGCTACAATATAAAACTACAATCTACATTCAGGAGCTGAACACAAGCAAATATACAACAACACAGCAATCATACAACTACAAGTTTATGGCAAAACTGAAACCCGTATAAAAAGGAGTTATACCTTTGGTTCAAAAGCCTAAACCAAGGTGTATGCTATTTACAAACTTTAATGTTCAGCCTATATTACTCAAATTAAACTGAATGTGTTTCAAAGTGTTATAAATAAATTACCTGCAGGCACGTAGTGTCACAAACAGCAGTAGATCCACAATTGCCATCATTTCCATCCTTGACCAGTCTAGGTATAAGATCTCTGAAGTACATGTCCCATACTTTCTTATTTATATTAATTGATTCAGCAATGGGATGTAACACCTATTATACATTGAGAAAGCCAAGAAAGCATACAATCAGAGGTACAGAGAGAGCAGCAATAGGAACATGCAAGCCCACCGAAAAAAGCTCAGGCTTTTCCGGTTTTCCCTGGTCCGATGCAGGGAATTAGCATAGATATGTTTATCTAGTTATGGTCATAAGGCTTTACTGATTGGGATTAATACCACAGATACACAAACTGACTCCAATATGCTAAATTGAATTTGCGTAAACTAAGAAAATAATCTATCCAAATTCAGAAACCGGAAACTGGGTATTATTTTAAATAGGCCTAATACATCGGGACCCCTGAACTTGGCCTTAAAATCTATTTGCCCCTTGAACTTTCAATTGTTCCAAATAACCCCTGAACTTTTTTAAAGTGCACCTCCTAACCATTGAATGCCACGTGTCAGAATCTGGTTGAAGAGATGAAAATTAAAAAAATGACATATTTGAAAAGCCAAAACAACCAGAAGCTAACACGCGGCATCCAGGAGGCAAATGGTGCCTTTTTTCAAAGTTCAAGGGGGTAACTGGAACCATTAGAGTTTAGGGTGCAAATGAGCGCTAAAGGCAAAGTTCAGGGGTCCTGATATATTAGGCCTTCTATATATTATATAGTTATTCTCAACAATGAATTTGTGAGTTCCTAGCACTGATTTCTTTACTGAAATAACCCATAAGAACATCAAATACAATAGCAACCTTCAAATACTTCACACAACATTTATACTGTATCTATCTACTTCATTACCGTAGGGTACTGCAAAGGCGGCAAAACTGTCTCTGGCAAGCCATCAAGGAAGAAAGGGTGCTCATCAGGACTTGTATATCTTCCAATCTAATGTGCATATGAAATATAATAAAAGCAACACAACTATATAATTATCACATTTGTTCCGTAAAAAGTTCATAAGCTCAAACATAACATACTGTAGCATGGAGTTTTTCAGTTTCTCTTAGCATGTACTCAACCAAAGAACCGTGGAAGCCATCCATTGAAAAAGCATTAGGATCATACGTGTCAGCATTATAACAGTATTGGGATCTCTCTAAGAGGCTAAATATTATGCTATCCTCTTGTCGAATCAAGGAGCTTCTTATATTTTCAAGTGTCAAATTTTCACTCTCATCCACCCTTTTCGTCTTTTCCATTCTACATAGAACGAAAGCCTGCTTCAATACTTGAACACTCATGAACTAAGAGGATATCCATTTACAGAAAAATGCAAGAAATTTTGAACTTCCAGATTATTAAAAACAAATGATAACAAGTAAAAGTAAAGTTCTCTACATGGGAATAAATGAACAAGGGAAGTACAAAGAGGTACCAAATAGTTAAAACTACTCATCAAACAGACAAGTCAGAGAATTACTTGCTGGCTAATATTTGTGGAATTTTGATAGGGTAGTCCAATCTTCAAGGACTCAAATAAAATTAATTTACCATATGCCACATATTCCAGTACCACGAAAATACTAATCAAGTACAAAAATAGGCAAACAGACACAATTCCCACTGAATTAAGCAACCAAGTGTCATTCGGCGATAAATTCAACACAAAGCAGCATATCTTCAATAATTCAAAAATCATGAAAACTCAAAAGAAATTACAAGATACCCATCAAATTAAAACGAATTCCGAAACGACAACAACTAGAAAGCAGAGGAATTGAACATTACCCAGCGACAGAGGAAGACGCTTGTAATTGCAATTGCAAAGAGGCAGTGCTTCTCTTTGACAAGGTAGAAAAGAGGGGCACAAATGCAGAACTACGCCTGACGTTAGGTAAACAACTGCAGTTTTTCCCCCGATGATTGGATGAAAAAGCAGAAAGTAAAGCATAGGAGGAAGGTTTCAATAGCTTAGCCTCCATTGATGATACAGATACAGAGAGCTGAGAAAAAAAACGCAAAATTGAAATGGGGAAATGTGAGAGAGGAGAAAAGAAGGAAGAGGGGGTTTGGTGGCTGTCAGGTAGAAGACAAATTTCGGGGTTAGGTGAAACGGAGAAGATTGAGTTCGCCTCCACCACGTTAACACTTCACATCACAGCCACGTTTGATACTTCCACTGTCCAGCTATTTGGTTGGATGATAGGAATAGGATTCAAGTTTATCCCCGAAGCACTGTTTTGGGGTCAATTATTGCCCCATTTATTCTAATTAATTTGGTGGTTAAAAAAAGCCAATATTATAAAATCTTACTGTTATATCATAATATTATTAATATAAGTAGTGATCCATTAGTTTTTTAAGAATTTAGAATTTTTGGTGTCTATTACAAGGTTTTATGACGAGAGAGATTTCTAAAAAGAATTTTAGGTATTGACATAGGGTTTTGAAAAAATCTAGTATAAATTAGTTTATCGGTATATTAATTTTTTTATTCAACTCAATTTTTTAATTTTTTAAAAAAATCATTTTTAAATCAAACCATATCATAATTATGACTGATTCACGATAAAATCAATCGATATGGTACAATATTGATAAATGGGAGCAAAAAAATTTAATATTCCAACCTTCTATAGAATTGATAAAAATGAATATCTCTTATTTATAAAATGATTGAAATGATTCATAGTTGGTACTAGTATTATTAATCAGTTATTCTATATGTAACACAATATATTGATGCACTTTAACTTTGTCAAACTCAAAAATATTATTGAATCTCCAGATTTGGAAAGAAAATTATTGCTGAATGTTTAAAAGAGAGCATATAGTTGAATAAAAGTTAAAAGAAATGTATAATACACATAAATATGTCATAGATTTGGATTCTCTAATTTTTAGGCAAACATTAGACCAATGTTTACTAAATTTGAACATTGTTTAGCATAGTAGCCCACGTCAATTGAGCATTTGAAAAATTCTTGGACTAGTTATTTCGACATCTTATTACTGCAGTTCTGTTTGATTATTACCACCTTTAGTTATTTAGTAGACGAAAAAAATTTCTCAAATAAACCAAACATGCCCTCAATAGCCAAAAAAAAAAATGGAAAATGTGTTTGGAAAAATAGTATAGATTTAGGAAGCATTAGATATATTCTTTTTTTAAAAAATAAATTGTCTAATTTGTGTTAAGGCCAAATTAATTTGGAGGCTAATTAATTGTCAACAAATAAGGTGGGAAGATAGTAGTTAGAAATTGACATATTAATTGCCAATTGAAAAGTTGATGCAACTTTTTTTTACCTATAAATAGAAATTCCCATAATCCAAATTCATCGAGTAAAATTTAAGAGTTTCCTTTTGTAGAGAGTTATATTTCATACAAAAGAGCTTAAGAGAAGTTAGGGGAGTAAATTGAGTACTTTTGGAAAATACTATACTATTAGGTGTAAGGGTTAATTTGAGTGTTCCAATTTTTCTCCTAAAATCATTTTATACCTCAAGCTTGAGTATACTTAAGAAAGCTTCTTGTATTCCCATTATTTATTAGTGGAGTTATTTTGGTGCCCCCTTAGTTTTTCCCTTTAAAGAGTTTTCCAAGTAAATCTTTGTGTCTCTTTTATTGCTCTATTTATTTTTTATACTCGTTGTTGCTACATCTATTTTAGTTAATCCATATCACCTTGCTACCGAATTGATATACGGGTCCCAACAAGTGGTATCAAAGCTGTTGGTTTCATAAAAGTGGTTGTGTTAATTAAAATGGAAGGTTCTTTAACATCCATGATCAAATTGAACGGTTCAAACTGATCAATTTGGAAGCCCATGATGGAGGATATATTGTACTGCAAAGATATGCATGAAGCAATCAAAGGAGACACCGCAAAGCCGAAAGACATGAAAGATTCAGATTGGAGCAAGCTGAATAGAAAGGCTATTGGAACTATTCGCCAATGGCTAGATTTCAGCGTGTTCGGCCATGTCTCGGAAGAAACGTCAGCCCATGAACTATGGAAGAAGCTGCAAGATCTTTATGATCGAAAAACTGTTGGAAACAAGTTGTTCCTGATAAGGAAACTGTCAACATGAAATACAAGGAGGAAACTCCTGTTGCCGAATTTTTGAATGAATTTCGAAGTGCTATTAATCAATTATCTTCTATGCAAACAACACTTGAAGATGAAGTCCAATCCTTATTGTTGCTCAGCTCTCTACCGAAAACTTGGGATACCTTAGTGGTGTCTGTGACCAATTCGGCTCCAGATGGAAAATTATCCTTAAACCACGTTGTTAGCACTTTGTTCAACGAGGAGACAAGGAGGAAAGTTACGATTGTCGAAAGTAGCCAAGCTCTTATCACAGAACACAGAGGTCAAAGCAAAAATCGAGGTCCCAACAATCCTAACAAATCCAAAGGAGGAGAAAAATTCAGAGTCAGATCTAAGTCTAAGGGTAGGGTCAAATGCTACCACTGTGGACTAGAAGGCCATCTGAAGAGGAACTGTCGAAAGCTGAAGAGAGAATAGAAGGATGGTAATAACTAGGAGGAAGACAAGAACACCACTGCGGTAACTGAGGAGGTTGTTGTTCTTTCCTTCAGTCATGAAGAACAATGTCTGCAAGTCTCAAGTCAAGATGATACGGAATGGGTGATTAACACTGCAGCATCTTATCACGCCACTCCCAACAAGGAGTTCTTCACCACATACAGAGTATGAAATTCTAGTGTGGTGAAGATGGGCAATAATGGCCATTCCAAAATCATTGGAATTGGTGATATTCGTATTAAGACAAACACTGGCTGTACACTCATCCTCAAAGAAGTTAGACATGTTCCTAATTTAAGGCTCAACTTAATATCTTGTGGTGTACTAGATCGTGAAGGCTTCGAGAATTTCCTTAGGAGTACGAAATGGAAGCTTACCCGGAATTCCTTGGTGATTGCGAAAGGTGCCATGTATTGTACACGATACAAAATAAATGCAGTCATTTGTAAAGATAGACTGCATGCTGTTGAAGAAGAGTCTTCACCAGATTTGTGGCATAGAAGATTGGCTCACATTAGTGAGAAAGGGTTGCAGGTTCTAACCAAGAAGGCACTCATACCTTCGGCTAATGGTACACCATTATCTCCATGTGATTACTGCCTATTTGGCAAGCAACATAGAGTGTCATTTAGCAAGTCATCAAGCAGAAAGTCAAGTGTTCTCGACTTGGTGCACTCAGATGTTTGTGGCCTCTTTGAATATGAGACCTTAGGAGGTAACAAGTATTTTGTTACTTTTAATGACGATGCATCCCGGAAGCTGTGGATGTATTTCCTAAGAACAAAAGATCAGATATTCCAATCATTCCAGAAATTTCATGTTATGGTGGAAAGAGAGACAAACAAGAAATTAAAATGTCTCCGATCCGATAATATAGGTGAATACACATCACACGAGTTTGAGAACTACTATTCTAGATATGGAATTCGACATGAAAAGACTATACCTGGAACCCCACAACACAATGGTGTAGTAGAAAAGATGAATCGCACTATTGTGGAGAAGGTCAGATGTATGCTCAAAATGGCTAACTTGACAAAGTCATTTTGGGGAGAAGCAGCACGCACAGCCTGCTATCTCATTAATAGGTCACCATCTGTAGCTCTAGATTTTGATATTCCAGAAAGAATATGGACTGGAAAAGAAGTTCAGTACTCTCATCTGAAGGTGTTCGGTTGTAAGGCATTTACGCATGTACCTAAGGAGCAATGGTTAAAGCTTGATGATAAAGCAAGTCCATGTATCTTCCTTGCATATGGAGATGAAGAGTTTGGGTACAAACTATGGGACCCAGAGAAGAAGAAGACCATCAAAAGCAAATATGTAGTCTTTTGAGAAAATGAGACTATCAAAAGCTTGAAGAAGAATGGCAAGTCAGGACTTGTGGATGACGTCATTCCCAGCCATGTTCCTTCATCGCCAAATAGTACCATTGGTGGAGATGAGGAACAAGTTCAGAATAATGATGAAATTCTAGAGCTAATGGAGGATCATGAGCAAGTAGATGTTGCTGAGCAGGGGGAGCAACCCACCCAACAAGTTGAGGCTGAATAACAGCTTAGAAGATCCACTAGGGATCATCAACCAACATCAAAGTATCCTAGTTCTAAGTATATTCTCCTTACTGATGAGGGGGAGCTGGAGAATTTTTAGGAAGTTCTAACTCATGCAGATAAAGAATTTTGGCTGGGGGCAATGCAAGACGAGATAAATTCCTTTTAGAAAAACAACACATATGAGTTAGTCGAACTTCCTACAGGAAGAAAAGCCTTGAAGAACAAATGGGTTTTCCAGCTCAAAAGAAATGGCAATGGAAAGCTAGTGAAGTATAAAGCTCGTCCAGTAGTGAAAGGATTCCAACAACAGAAAGGAATTGATTTTGATGAAATCTTTTCTCCGGTGGTTAAAATGACTTCTATTTGAGTAGTTCTAAGCTTGGTAGCAAGTTTGAATCTTAAGCTTGAGCTGTTAGATGTGAAAACTGCCTTCCTTCATGGTGACCTAGAGGAAGAAATCTACATGGTGCAACCAGAAGGCTTTGAAGTAAAAGGGAAAAGCACATGGTTTGTAAGCTACAAAAGAGTCTGTATGGGTTAAAATAAGCACCCAGGCAATGGTACAAGAAGTTTGACTCTTTCATGAGTAGTCATGGCTACAAGAAGACCCAGGCAAATCCATGTGTCTACTTCAAGAGATTCTCTGATAACAACTTCATCATATTATTGTTATATGTTGATGACATGTTGATCGTGGGATAAGATGTTTCTTCAATTCTTAAATTGAAAGAGCAATTAGCAAAGTTCTTTGAAATGAAGGACTTGGGTCCAACATAACAGATTTTGGGCTTGAGGATTGTTCGTGATCGAAGCAATAACAGGTTATGGCTGTCACAAGAAAAATATGTTGGACGTGTTCTACAATGTTTCAACATGTTGAATGCTAAACTAGTTAGCGTTCCTCTTGTCGGACATCTGAAGCTTAGCAAGAAATCTTGTCCTACAACTAAAGAAGAGAAGGAAGACATGAGAAAGATTCTATATCCCTCTGTAGTGGGGAGTTTGATGTATACGATGGTTTGCACAAGGCCAGACATTGCACATGCTGTTGGGATTGTAAGCAGATTCTTAGACAATTTGGGAAGAAAACAATGGGAAGCTGTAAAGTGGATTCTCAAATATTTGAAGGAAAGTTTAAAGAAATGCTTATGCTATGGAGGATCTAAACCAATCCTAGAAGGCTTCGTTGATGTTGACATGGCAGGAGATCTCGATCATAGAAAGTCAACTTCGGGATACGTATTTACATTTGCCGGGGGAGCAATTTCTTGGCAATCTAAATTACAGAAATGTGTTGCACTAATCTATCCCTATCATGATGAAATTTCAAAGATTACCCGGGCCTATCGGCCGAGGCTATAGACTCATTGAATACATCAGTGTAGCGCGCGTGCGGCCCAGAACATCTAAGGGCATCACAGACCTGTTATTGCCTCAAACTTCCTTAGCCTAAAAGGCCATAGTCCCTCTAAGAAGCTGGCCGCAGAAGGATACCTCTGCATAGCTAGTTAGCAGGCTAAGGTCTCGTTCATTAACGGAATTAACCAGACAAATCGCTCCACCAACTAAGAACGGCCATGCACCACCACCCATAGAATCAAGAAAGAGCTCTCAGTCTATCAATCCTTACTATATCTGGACCTGGTAAGTTTCCCCGTGTTGAGTCAAATTAAGCCGCAGGCTCCACTCCTGGTGGTGCCCTTCCGTCAATTCCTTTAAGTTTCAGCCTTGCGACCATACTCCCCCTGGAACCCAAAGACTTTGATTTCTCATAAGGTGCCGGCGGAGCCCTAAAAGCAACATCCGCCGATCCCTGGTCGGCATCGTTTATGGTTGAGACTAGGACGGTATCTGATCGTCTTCGAGCCCCCAACTTTCGTTCTTCAAAGCGGAGTACATTTCAACTACTGAAGCAAGAAAAGAGATGATTTGGTTAAAGAGATTCTTTGAAGAGTTGGGTAAAAACAAGCTAACTGCATAGTATATTGCGATAGTCAAAGTGCTATAGACTTAAGCAAGAATACTATGTATCATTCTCGAACAAAGCATATAGATATCCGCTATCACTAGATACGCGAGCAACTGGAAAAAGGGATTTTTCATCTTGAGAAAATTTCAACAAAAGAGAATCCCTCAGATGTGTTGACAAAAGTTATTCCTCGGGATAAGTTTGAGCTGTGCAATGAGCTGATCGGCATGAGCTTCAAGTAAGAGGTTATTTCATACCCAATTGGTTTAGAGGGGAGAATTGTTAAGTCCAAACCAATTTGGAGGCTAATTAATTCAACCAATTAAGAGGCTAATTAATTGCCAACAAATAAGGTGGCAAGATGGTAGTTAGTAGTTAGCATATTAATTGCCAATTGAAAAGTTGATGCAACTTTTTTTGCCTATAAATAGGCATTTCCCCTAATCCAAATTCATCAAGTGAAATTTGAGAGTTTCCTTTTGTAAAGAGTTATATTTTCTACAAAAGAGCTTAAGAGAAGTTAGGGGAGTAAATTGAGTACTTTGGGAAATACTACACTATTAGGTGTAAGGGTTAATTTGAGTGTTTCAATTTTTCTCCTAAAAACATTTTATTCCTCAAGCTTGAGTATACTTGAGAGAGCTTCTTGTATTCCCATTATTTATTAGTGGAGTTATTTTAGTGCTCCGCGGTTTTTCCCTTTAAAGGATTTTCCACGTAAATTTTTGTGTCTCTTTTGTTGCTCTATTTATTTTTTATACTCGTTGTTGCTACATCGATTTTAGTAAATTCAGATCACCTTGCTACCGAATTAATATACGGGTCCCAACAATTTGATCTTACATTAAATGGAAAGAAATCTCCAACCTTGGGTTGTGCAGAACCGAACTAAAACCCAAACCTAAACTGAATAAAAAATCCGAACTGAACTGAACCGAATATATATTGATTTGGTTTTGGTTTTTAGAATTCTTAAAAAATCGGGGTTCGGTTCGGTTTTGATTTTTGCAACAAAAACCGAAATAAAACGGAACCAAACCAAATAAATTAATAAATATTATATTTTAATATATATTATATTTAAAATCCTAAATATATTGACTAAATATGGCATATTAATTAGTAAATAATAATAATAACTAGTGGCTTAAACTTAAGTATTCGTGATTCCTAACTAAGAAATAATTGTTTTCCTTATAGAACTTAATCCTATTGGGAATACACGAATTCATTCAATATGCATGGACTTGTATTAATATATTCTATGTATTAATATTTATATTTGTTGTTGTAAATATAAATTTCATAGTATTATTAACATCGAATTTATCACATATCAAAATAAAACTACTTTAAATCTCTTTCATTTAACTCTAAAAGAAAAAATAAATTATAAATTATTTTGTAAACTATAGATTTTTTAGCAATTCGGTTATGACCGAACCGAACCAAACTAAATCCGAACTGAATTATATTTAGTTCGATTTATACCAAACCGAACTATATTCTGTTCGGTTTCTATTTTATTGCTAATTCGGGTTTTGGTTGGGGATGGTTCGGTCCGGTTTTGAACCAAACCAACATTTGCTCACCCCCACTCCAACCAACCCCGAATGTGATTCAAACTTGAGACCTCTAGAATTCGCAACTTCAGTGTTAATCACTAGGCCAACACCTCAATCACATTAGATATATTCTATTAGACTTATAATAAAAAAAATATAAGTTTAGATCAAGACATTAACAGTTTAACTCTGTATAATTTTTAAATTTGCAGTGAAACAAGTTTAATTCAGCTCATAGAATTTTAGAAGAACATAGCCTTACTTGAATTGAATATCTTAGCCATGTGGTTAAGACTAAATATATGATCTCAAAACGTTTCAAATTCGAGTCACTTTTAAAAGTATATGTTGGTCCCTTTGGTGTGATTTGGAGTCAGAGAGGGGGTGATTGACTTCTTTTTAAAAATGTAAATATCAGTATTTGGGAGCTTTCGGTTTGGGGGAACAATGAGTATACAAGTGAATGATATACTTCATGGGTTTGATACCACATCTAACCCAAAACCCTAAGATGATGGGTTAATGGGCCATTCCCAATTATATACACTTTCTATGTGGGATACTCAACTCCATACTTGTCCCAACAATCTCCCCCTCAAGTGTGAGTTTATCACCACATTCGGGCTAAGATCGTGCTCCCCCTTGAGCGCAACACCATGCTCAAACAAGTTGCATCGGCTTTGATACCACTTGTTAGGATCCGGGAGCTTTCGGTTCGAGGGAACAATGAGCATACAAGTGAATGATATACTTCATGGGCTTGACACCATATCCAACCCAAAACCCTAAGGTGATGGGTTAATGGGCCATTCCCAATTATATATCATTCACTTTTCATGTGGGATACTCAACTCCACACTTGCCCCAACCGTAAATATTAAAGCAAATTATCTATGAAAGCGCTTCTAAGAAAAATTGAAAGCAAGTTATTAGATTTTTAAATAAGAGTGAAAGATAAATCAAACACAACGATTTTATACTGGTTCGGACCCTGCCAACATAAAGTCTTCAGAGCTTCTGCTTCCGAGCTTTAATTCACTGTAATCCACTCATGTAACACCTCAGGTTTGATTGGCTGACCCCACAAACCAACACAAGTCTTTCCAATAAGCTTTGTCCCCACTCGCTTACTCCTGGATAGGCTCTTGAAAAAAAGGTACACCTTGTTGGTATAGGTAGTACCAATCAAATATCTTAAGTCTCTCTTAATTGTGTTGTCTCATACCATTACAATCTCGAAATCCTTAACCGTTCTCAATTCTACTATCTTATACAAGCATAATCTCGAAACCCTCTCTTTTGGGTGTGGATTTGGTTCATTCATGTCTCTATCGACATCCTTCATGGTCGCTTTTTGCTCTGGTCTTCTACCTCGGCGTCGCCCCTCTTAAGACTGGGTCGTTATAGGTCCACGGCCTTTCGCCTAGTTTGTCCCCGAACACTCCATACTGGGAGAGAGTTGGCTTCTGAAATTTGAACCTTAGCTTCTAAAGATCCTTTTTCTGATATAGGTTCAACAATATAAGAAGGTTTTATTTTAATATATATTCGAGCTTTTGAATATTTGATTTGTTTTTAAGAATTTTAGTAGTATTATATTTTTTCTTATCTTAATGAGAATACATAAATAAATAGAAGATTACTATATAAAATGAAACAAATAAAATAAAGGATCAGTATACATAACCACTACAAGAAATCAGTTCATATGTGGCAACAAAATCTTTATCGCTAAAATTTTTGTCACAGAAAAGTTATTATTTGTTACAATGAAATTTTTGCCGTCATAAAAATCTAAATTTATGAAATTTTGTTGTAAAATCGTCACATTTAATAGATGTTTTTGTGACAATAATTTAAGATCGTAGCTAATATTTTCCATGACAACTTAAGTTGTAACCCATAATATAGAAATTGTTACAATGCAAAATTTATCGTCACAAAAAATATTTATGCGACAACATAAAATCTTGTTACAAATAATGTATAAGTTTTGTGACAATAAATTTAATTTGAAATAAAAAAAATACTCTAATTACAAGTTGCAATTGTAGCTAAAAATGTTCAGTATACGGCAATTGTTGAACCCAGCACAAAGTTTGACTGACTCTGTGGCTGACTCAGGAAGTGTTTAAGTTTTGATCATATCAATTAAGTTTAGTTTGAGTTAATTAAATCAATAATGATGTTAAGATAAATAGTCTATGGTTGTGTTATTAAATTCAAGGGTAGAATTTTATGTTTCGCTGACTTAGCTATTTAGTTTAACACTGAGTTTTTTTGGGCTGAGTAGGTACTTTAGTCGCTGATTAAAAACTATTCACTCAACGCTTGATATTTAGATTCAGTATCAGTTGTGTCTATCATTTTATCTTTTCGCTAAGTTACTTTATCTTAGTCAATGGCGCTGACATTTCCATTTGAGAAAAAATGAAATCTTTGCTTTTAATGTTGCTTTTTACAGGATATTAATGAGATAAAGACAAAAAGAATTAATGCCTTGACAAGACTCAGATTAATGAAGAAAAAGACAATTTCTTCCATAATCAAGCTGTAAAAAGTCATTTGCCAATTTTGGAAATTCTGCAAATCAACATCTTAGTATCGCGCGCTCTGCAAACTATCAGATTACCAGAAGGAATGGGAAGATGACACGTAGCAAGTCAGCGTGAGTTCTCTCTAACGGAAGACTGGCATTAAACGACAAAGGATTTAAATTGAAGCTCGAATCTCAAACGGATTGTTTTTCTATCTCACAACGGTGTGATTCTATCTCCTAATGGATTGATTTGAAGAAGCAATGGGTGGATAGATGAGCTGTAAATTTCAGAAGATGCCAAGATAAGTTCAACGGCTACATTCTTGATCTCAAGTATAAAAGGAGCAAGAAGACAAGAGTTAGAACTTGGTGATTACACATAAATTTCTAAGAAGCAAATCTCTGTCAATTCACAAGCTTTAAAGAAGTTCAATCGAGAAAGCAACTACTTAGTGAGACTCTCTGCTTTGAACAAGAAAGAATAGAATAGATCGATAGCATTGTAATATCTAATCTCTTGTAACTAGATCAATGTTTCTATAAGTTGATTCTAGCTCTTGTTTAGAACTAGTTGAGTTGCTAGTAGAAGAGAGTATTCTACTCAGCGGGTAAGCGTTTACAGTTTGGAGGGTACTTTCTGTAATTGAGGAAATTTGTGAAAGGCTTCTCCGCCTAGGGTAAAGGAGTTGAGATTAGTGAATTAAAGCCAAGACACTCTCTTGGGACTGGATGTAAGGACAATTTATCGAACCAGTATAAAAATCTCTGTGTCCTTTACTTTGAAGCTTTTCAGATTTTCACTCAGTCAGCTGACCTACTCAGCGGAGTTCTTTTAATCAAAAAGTATCTATTTTATTAGAGCGAGTCATTCACCTCCCCTCTAACTCTTTGAGTGTGGGCATAGGGACCAACAACAATAACTTTTTATTGTCCTAAAAATAATTTATTTGACAACATAAAAGTTTGTTGCAAAAAAATATATTATTTTGTGATAATAATTTTAGCTTGAAACAAAAAAATACTTCCGTTACAAGTAAAAGTGGTAACTGAAACTATTCAATATGTAACAAAAAAATTTTATCATCACAAAAATACATGTGTAACAACATAAAAAGCTTGTTGCAAAAAATATGTTACTTTGATGACAATAAGTTTAACTTGAAACAAAAAATATTGCAGTTACAAGTAATAGTTGTAACTAAAATTATTCAATACGTGACAATAATTTTTTTTGTTGTCACAAAACTATATGTGTGACAACATAAAAAGCTCGTTATAAGAAAATTATAGGTGATAAAGAATGTTTTATAAAAGGTATATGAAGTGCATTGGAAAGTTACGAAAAAGTTGCAAATTTGATGAAAAGTTATAGAAAGTGTACTAAATGGGTGTACGAAAGTTATATGTTCTATGAAATGTTATAAGGAAGGTATAGGAGAGTTATAGGAAAATATGAATTAAATTAAAAGTTATATAAAAGGTAAATGAAGGATATCAAAATGTGTAAGTTATTTAAAAAGTAATATAAAATGTATAAAAAAAATTATAGGTAATTTAAAATGTATAAAAAAATTGAAGTTATTTAAAAAGCTATTTAAATGCATAGGAAATGTACAAGAAAGTTAGGTTATATAAGACTGAAGTTGTGCCTTTAAAGGTCTCAGGTTTGAGCCATATCCGGGCGGGATATGAATTCTTCTTTTCATTTGATGTAAGCCCAATGAGGCAATTGTTTTTAATAGAAAGGAAGTTAGATAAAAGGTATAGGAAATGTATAAAAGAGAAAATGAACCCTAAACTCTAATAATAAATATTAAATTATTAAATAATATAGTTAAATATAATCATAAATACTATTATTTTAAAATATTTAATAATTTGTTCACTATTATCAATATTTATTATTCATAAACATTATTAATTACTTATTAGTGATTTTTCCTGATTTTTTTTTTGCTCATCTGGTTCACCAGAGCTTTGCTTCAATTACGTCCAAATCCGATCCGGGTCGCACACCTAGCTGTGGTGGGTGATTTTTTCTGATGTAAGGATATGTCAATGTTATCAAAATTGTACTAGATATCATATAGATGACGCTACTGGTACGCAATATTATCGGTTTATCGGATTTTACTAATGGTACTATCGGAATATAATTTTCTTAATATTTAATTATTATTTATTTAATACGATTACTATTGAAAAAGAATCAAATGCTCTTAATATTCACATCCGGGGTGGGATGAGAATTCTTCTTTCCATTTGATGTGAGCCGAATGAGGCAATTTTTTTAATAAAAAAGAAGTTCGATAAAAGTTATAGAAAATGTATAAAAGGTAAAATGAACCCTAAACTTTGATAATAAATATTAAATTATTAAATAATATAGTTAAATATAATCATAAATAATATTATTTTAAAATATTTCATAATTTGTTCACTATTATCAATATTTATAATTCATTAATATTATTAATTACTTATTAGTGATTTTTCCTAATTTTTTTTATTGATCATCTGGTTCACCGTAGCTTTACTCTAATTACGTCCAAATTCGATCCAGGTTGCACACCTAGCTGTGGTGGGTGATCTTTCCTAATTTAAGAATATATCAATGTTATCATAACCGCACTAGATATCATATAGATGACGCTACTGGTACTCTATATTATCGATTTATCGGATTTTACTAATGGTACTATCGGAATATAAATATTTAATTATTATTTATTTAATACAATTACTATTGAAAAAGAATCAAATCCTCTAATTAAATATCTATCAAATTTAATTACTTACAAACATTGCAAAAAGGAAATTTATATTTGCTTCCAATAAAATTTACAAATAAAAACGAAAATATTGAATATAATACGTAGTAATAGTAATTTGAATCATATGGCCATTAAATACTATTGCCAAATCTGAATTCATTCCATTCTTAACATCCTAAGGCATATTAAATTTCATGATTTTACTTTATTTTTTGTACTCTTTCTTATACATATGACCTTTTTGCATTCCTGTCTCTCAATTTTGACTCATCATCTTCAATTCTCAAATTACTTTTCTTACTTGTAGATCCCTTTCTTTTTTTACAAGTTGTTCTAGTTTTACACCTATAAATGTACTGATTTTCTTTCTGAGAGTGAAGCTAAGTGTTATGATGTTTTAGGGCATCCATGTTTGTGATATTTTAAAGATTAAAAACCTAAAGGTAATTACACTTCAACTTTTTTGAATAACTAATATTTCTGGCAAAGCTATTGCTTAATTATTTATATTGTCTTCTTAGAGTGTCAATATCTAAGTCTATGTAAAAAGCCTATTTATTAAGTCTAGTGTATAAGCTAGCAAAAGAAGTTTAAGCCTATTGATAGTGGTTTTGTTTAATTCTGGTACATGTTGGCCCATTGATGCCCTTAGTTATTGTAAATTAGTATGGTTGACTTTCATAATAATAATACATATATATATAATGGTTTTGTAGGAGTTTGTTGGGAAACAATGATCCGGAAGAAGAAAACTCAAGATAAGCATCCAGATCTTAGTTTTGTAGAAAATAAATCCCTAAGTCCAAGAAGACCGCATCCGGATAAAGGTTTCAGATGAAAACAAAATCTCTAAGTCCTTGAAGAATGCATCTGATTAGAGTTTGGAAGGAAACAAATCTCTAAGCCCCAGAAGACAACATCCAAAAAAGATCACTATAAAATAGCATCCGATAAAGTTAAGTCTGAAGACATCCGGAAGACAACTCACAAGAAAGGGAAATATTCAAATATTAATTTTCCTCCAATTGGTCTGAAGTCAAACAAGCTTTTTGCCTTGAAGAATGAAAAAGTAACAGCTTGCATGAATTCAAGAAAGGACAAAAAGGCTGATACAGAAAGAGGAAAAGGTAACAACCTTTTTAACATAGATCAATGGCAAGGCACATGGAGTTCAAACAAAGACAAAGTTCCATAGAATTTGGCAGAGCACAAAAAGCTAAATAAACGACGTCTGACAACTTTGTTGCTCCAATCCCAACAAATTCAAACGGGACATTTATTGGGTTCAATGGACTGATCAACGACTCCGGACATGCGAACACTTATATGATCAACGGTGAAGATTTAAATCTACTCAACGGCTACATTTATGATCCAAGCCTATAAAAAGGAAGCTTCACAAGTTGAGAAGATGCTAGTTGATTTAAGAAAGCTATAACTTTAAGAAACTTTTTATTCAATCAGTGAACATAATTCCTCCAAGAACCCAAACTTAAAAATATATTTATAAGAATTTTCAAGTGAAATTATAAATTTGAAGAATTCAAAAACCCATCTTTTTAAAATATAACCTTTGTAAAATCTCATACTTTGGTGAGTATTGAGATTGGGGACTTAGCTTAAACTAGGGAGAGTTTAAGTGGTATATCCCAAAGAGAAAAAGACTCAGCCAAACTTGGAGCTAGTTTGGTGGTATATCCTACATTCGGAAGAAGAGTGATTCTACTGAGACAACGTGTAAAGGACTCAGTCAAGCTTGGGTTAGCTAGGTGATATATCCTACATCAGGAGGAGAAGAAATCTCCGAATATGAATATAAAAGCTTGATTTCTATCCATGAAAGAAATCTCACGAGTGGATTTAAGCTATGAGGAGGAAACTCCAGGGACTGGACGTAGGCAGGGCCACATTAGTATAAAAATCACTGCGTTTGATTTCTCTTTACTTTAAACTTTTACTTTAAGTGCATTTCATTTAATATCTACATCATCCGGATTTCATAACTCCAGATCATAAACTACACGCTACACAAAGACTTTTTAAAAAGTCTATAATTCCGCAAAAAGGGTTATTCACCCCCTTCTGACCCTAGTTAATACTCCTAAGGGACCAACATAGTTAAGGCTTGCTAATGGTGCAATTGTATGGTTATTATAGGAAGAATTTGTTGCCGCGACGAAAAGTTTTGCTTTTTGATGATAATGGTACTCCTCAATTCTATAGTGGAGAGATGAAATAAAGCTTTATGTAAATGAAAATATTATTGTATATTTGTTCTAAATTTATTTTAATACATTACTTTTTAATGTTTTATATTTAATGTTATTTTATTTTAAGAAATATAATGTAAATAATTAATATTTAAATATAATTATATATTTACTGTCCGTATTGCTTTTCATGACTGCTAAAGTTTATCACCTTTTTTAATCTAATTAATTTAGTTAGGCATATGTTATCACTTTTACATATTTGTTACGATATTTCTTCTTCTAAAGTTGCATGTAACACTCAAATTGTCATGCAATCGATAGAATTTAAATGTCACAAATTATATATTATGAGATGAAAATAAGCTTCACATATAAATTTCTTATAATGAAAATTGTAACAAATATTCTATCTTGACAAGCTAATATCGTATCCATAAATAAATTGTTGTAAGATAAAAAAATTGTAACAAATAAATATATGTTACAATAAAAGTATTGTCACCCAATTGTATTTACGTGACAACACAAATGGTCACAAAACAATTCTTTTGTGACGATAAATTAAAGTTGTCATAAGGTTTCAATTAAATTTGTCACATAATATGTGACAATTTAATCTATATGTGACACATAATTTTATTTTTCACTACGACAAATGTCGTAACAAATGTAAAAACAAGAATTTTTTTGTCAGAAACATCGATAATTTTCCGTGACAGGTAGCCTTATTGTTACATTTGAATAAACGTGACAACCGAACTTTTAGTGACTCAGTTTTACATGATAACAATTTATTGTGACGTATATACTTTATGTGACAACTTTTGGATGTTTTGTGACAAGTTGACTTGTCACAAATTGTGAGATTTCTTTGTAATGAACAAACTTATGTGAAGCCCCATTCATATGGAAAGTTCAAGTCTAAGGTTTCAAACTATTTGCAAAAGACTATATTTTTTGTCCTATTTCTACCCGTTATAGCATATGAAAACATTTTAAGCCAGAAAAATGAATTAAAAAATAAAGCAAAACCAACAAACTTCTTACGAACAGTTGTAAGTCACTCAAGAAAAGCACAAATAATTAAGATTGTGAAAATGGATAAGGTTTGATGTGTCAATTAAGTGGCAGGGCAAGGCCATCTGTTTTGGACTAGACTTGTTTATGGGGTAGGTTGTGTTGAGCTTTATTAAATATTTTACTAAAATTTTCAACTTTATGCCCACAAATTAAAATTTTGAAATTTGGTCCGGATTTATAATATCATTTGTAAGACTGATTTATAACCCATAAATAATTTTATAAGCCATTCAAGAAGCATAATAAATGAGGCTCTTTGTCCTTCGACGGCCAACTGAGTTTTAGAACCGGAAACAGGTTCATGTACTTATAACTTTCTAAAATTTAGTTGTAAATGCAACAAACAATACTACTAAATTATTAAAGCCATGTGTGGCTTTTGCTATTTCAGCCTCTAAGTTGTTTTCCCTTTATTTTCGTCAAAAAACATACATTCACGTAATCTTTGGAAAGTCAAATGAAATACAGGGAAACCCATCCAAATAAACAATACAAATGGTTGATTATTTTTGTTAATAATATGTAAAATGCAGTTATGTTTTGAAGTAAAATTCAATCAATATGACGCACGAATATTTTTTTCTGCACTTGAGTGTCATATGTTATAAACATACATTGACATTAATAAAATATTATTTTATCAGTAAATAATAGTATTATTGAAAGATGATAAAATATCATGGTACAACAATATAAATATATCAATTTTTTTTGTTAAACTAATGTATCGAAATATTGAATATGCTTGCCTTCCCCCATTTTGAACCAATTTAGATCTTATCCCAAGATATCCTCAACTGAAATCCTTAAATTTCATAAAAGAAATCAATTTCTGTAACTGCACTTCATAATTTATAACAGAATTCATAATCTATCTGATTGAGAGTCAGTTCCCTTATTGTGCAAGTTGGTTACGAAGTTCAAGGGGAGATTTAGTCAATGGTAGGCTGACTAATAGCACTGGTTATGAGGTGGCTTTACTAAACTGTTCATATTACTCCTATAATATAAGCAGATGGAAGAGATATATATGCTTCATTTGATACCTACGGGAATGCTAATGGTTGAATTGTTTCCACCATTGATTGTAGCATATTCTGTGCGGGTATGATCTTTCAACTAATAGCCTCTTTGCTGATATTTCAAGTTCGTACACCAAAGGTACAGTTAATCACCTTGACAAGTTATATATTAAAGAGAAATCATCTATTAATGAGATAAAAGTAATCAAAATTATGCTGGGAAAAATATATAGGTCTAAAATGCTGTATATAAGTGTAGTGTTTATTTATGTAATGCATCGCTTGCCATCAGAGAAGGATGGACAAGGCCTTAGGCGTGTTTAATGGCTGTTAAAAAAGGCTTGAAACATCAAATCCAGGTAACTAGTCAATTTTTGTCAATTATGTTTGCTAATATTGGTGATCATAACGACATTTCAGGCCTACATATAAGACCCCTTGGATCTGCAGCTATGCCTGGTTTGGTATTTATTGTCCACTTTATCAGGATGATTATATGATATAAGAATTAGGAACGCACAAAAATTCGTTGCAAATTGTCAATGCATTTCTTGAAATAAGAAACTTACAATAAAAGCTTAATCAGTGAGTTAGAAGCTACACTAAGCAAAGCTGATGATTAGATCTTAGGGACCAAAACTAACAACAGCTACTGAGTTAAATAAATAGACAATTAGAAAAGGGGACAAGACAACAACACATAATTAATCAGTTGAAGTCAGCTACTGAATCTCATCATAACTCGGTATGCCACCAAGGAACTCAGTCGGAACCAAGCATTTCTCCTCCGAGTACAGTTTCTCCTGAATTTTCGGAGATGCAACTAGAACTTGAAATTCATTAGTGTCAAACCGATCAGGGTTTTGACATTCGCGCATTAGTTGAAGAAGGTGAAGCTGAGCCTGGAGGAACTTCACATAACTATAAGCAGACCGAAGCATCTCAGCAGTGTTCATCTTATTACCACCTGGAACAAGTTTCCCAAGCTCCCGTGTCTTGTCTGTTATCTTCCTTCTTCTTTCTCGCGCTGCTATACTCTGCGCTGACAGGCTCCTTCCCTGTCCGTTTTGTTTCTCTTCGCTCCTTCCTTCAAAAAAACCACCTGCTGGAGCTTCAAATTTTGGTAATTCAGCTGGAATTTGAACCGCATTTGGATTGTCAGCATAATTATCGAACAGATTGTATTGCGGAGAAGAGAAAGAGGGAAACTGCGATGAGCAGAACAAGGATTCATCGAATTCGAGCAATGGGTTTATGAGATAATCTGATGAAAAGCAGTTGAAGCTGCCATTGAAACAAAGAAGCTCATCTTCGGTTAAGTAATCCTGCTGACTGTTGATTAACGGACCAAAATTGGAACAATAACTCAATGCCATTGAATCTGTTGAAAATAAGTAGTTAAGTAAGTAATTAATGAACAAAGAGGGAATAGTAGACCGTAAAGACAAATTGAACAAAAAAAGAAAAGACAATATAGAGAGAGATACCTGTAAAAAGCGTTTGAACGACAAAAGACTTGATGATACTGAAACAGTTAAGCAATAGAAGAAAGATACTGAAACAGTTGAGCAAATTACATGTTAATATATGAGACAGGAGTGGGGGGAGTCGGTTGAGATTTTTAAGGTTAGGCGGTTATTTATTGCTGTAACCAAAAAAAAAAACTTGCTCTTTATTTTTTTGTTATAATGTTTTGTTTTGTTATATTATGTATGAATTTGATTAAATATTACGGGTACAAGATGTATTTGTCTTTATTAATTTAGCTTTAATCATTATATAATGCCAATGTTTTCGAGTTCTTAATCTTTCATTATCAATCCAAATTACTAACTCCATTTTCTTTATTAGTCTATTTAGCTAGATTATATATCATGGCATTTTCACAATTTTTTTGCTAATTTATTATTATTAATTAGAAGAGAGTCTGCATTAGTGAAGCTATATGTTAACTATGAATAATATATTTTGTTATAAAAAATAAATGGCGAAATAATGTCTAATAGTATAATAATTTTTTTTTATTAATTGTGATTATATTGTCGAGTGTTATAAAAACATTATTTCTTAGGATTTCAGCAGAGTTTGTCCCTTTATACTTTAGTTTCATTATAGCTGAAGGTAATTTGTTACCAATTTTGTGTAGTTATTAAATATTGTGTTTATGTAATGGGTTTTTTCAGTCTAATATTAAAGAAATATGAAATATATACATAAACTTTATTTTGTCCACTATTACTATTAAATTACTAATTCAATGATAATACAGAATGTTTCAGTAGGATAGTTGTTCGGGTAACAATATTTTGTAGAGAGACAGAAGGTATTTCAAAGCCAATTTTTATTACTATAACATCAACAACCTCCCCTCCTAAAATCTCTCAAAGTAACAACCAATTAACTCCCATTTGATATTGTTTAAGGGAAAAATAACTAATTGACTTGGTCTATTAAAAGATAACTAATTGTTTTTATTTCTGTTTGTGAACTATTAATTGGACGACTTTTTAAACAGCTGATTGTTTTTTTAGTTGAATTTAATTTTTGAAAACAATAATCACTTTCATTGTCGTATAATTAGCATCTTTTAAAATAGATATTTTAGTTATTTTTTAAAATATTTTTTTACTTGTATTCTCATATATTTAGAGACTTTTTTGTTTAATTTTTCAATTATACCTTTATTTGTTCCATTATCATTAATTGCAATGAAGTGAAAAATTAAGAGGGTAAAATAGTATTTTTTTTACTTTAATTAATTGATTCCTTAAAAAGTGTGAAATGTGTTAGGAGATAAGTAAAAAAAGATGGAGGGAGTAATAAATTCCATCATGTTTTAGACTTTCAATATATCCAGACATATCACACATGTACGGCTTCAAGTTAATATACTATTTAATTTTTCAAGCATTACAAATAAGAATGAAGTAACATATCTTTTTATTAACTATAAATAAATTAATATACTTTTTCATGCAAACTTATTCATTTTTAATATTTATTAAAGTTATATAGTATATAGTACTTGAACATAAAAATAAGAAGACAGAAAATAAAAATAAAAAGACATAAACTTTATAAATCTACAAGAATCATTATAATAACTATTCGTTCGTGGTACGATAAGTTATATAAGATAAAAGTTAGCATTATTATTCGTATTATAATTTCATAGATTTAAAATTTTTATAAAAGTCACTATATTTTTAATTATGTCCATAACTTTCATAAAATTTTCAAGATATTATTAATTATCAATAAAAAATTTAACATCTCGTAACCTTGGTATCAGAGCCTTTTAGGGGGTAGTAATCATGAGATTTAGTAGACTTCGAGGTTTAACATCTCTAGAGTTAGAAATATTAAACATGAATATAGAAGAGTTTGTAATAGAAATAGGCGTAGAATTATACAGTTTAGTAGATTTAAGAAATTTATTAATAACAATATTAAATAACAAAAATGTTAAAGTAACAATTTTTAAAATAGAATATCTGAAGTATAAAATAAATAAATATAAAAGATTATCTAAAATACTCCAATAATGAATAGAGATATAGAAAAATTTGCTTATTATTTATGCCAAATAGACTATACATCACATAAATTTTGCTTAAGCATAAATCTTATGATTAATTGGTCATTGATCTCTTGAATCTTATGATTCAAGAGATCAATGACCAATTAGTATTTATTCAAAGAGAAGAAATACCTATAATAATAGAAGTTAAAGAATAGATCAAAGATTCCAAATAATTTCAGAAAATAAGGGTATTAGAAACAATAAAAGAAGCTTTGATAAAATTAATAAGTGAGGAATAAGATTAATATAACCTAAAATTATTATGGACAAATTATTAGAAGGTATCAAAACTATAGCTCAAAAACCATTAATACATAACCAAGATATTAACTATCATATTATAAGTTGCAGAAATGCTATAACAATCATTAACTTTAAAGATAGTCAATATGAAAAAGTTTGTAAAATAGTAAATTCAAGAGATAATAATAAAAAAATTATTAGAAAAAATTACAATATCAGAAAAATAAATAAAATTATTAAATGATAATAAAATAGCACAAGAAAAAGTAATATTAGAATATCATAAAATTATAAATGAATTAATAAATAATGGAAGAGAATAAAAAAGTACAAAATACCAATATCTATTATCAAATGGACACCTATGAAAGAGGTACTACTCAAACTTTAAGTTTTAAACCCGAGACCTATTATAAAATATAAGAAGAAAAAGAACTATCTATAAATAAAATTTTTAAAACTAAGTGGTTTGAAAGAAATAAAGAAATAAGATATATAGTCCAAAAATATGAAAATATAATATATATAACTACAATAAATGGAAAAACAAGAATTAATTTGATATTCAATGAAGTAATAAAAAGAGAATTAGACAAGTTATCTAATAAATACTCTAAGAAATATAACAATATATATTTCGGAGGAATTGAATTCACAATAAAAGCATATTTTTAGAAAAATATAAATACTCCTATACAAATTTATATACTAGATGATAGAATATTAAATAATTTACAAGATGTTGGGGAATTATAAAAAATAACTTGGATAATCTTTGAAGTCGTGATAATACTTTCAAATTAAAACTAATTTGGTGGTTCTCCCAAATTTTTCAATCGGATAAAATCAGAGTACAGTCAATAACTTAGAATGGATTTTCGTTGTGAAGAAAAAATGAACCAATAGCAAGCGTTGCTAAAACAGCCTACAAAAGACGTTGTTAGTGCCAGGTTTTTGTAAGCCTGAAAGAAGTAGTTGCAACGGTTCAAAGATAAAGCGTTGCAAAAAGTCGTGTCCATTCGAGCAGTCGCAACGGTTCTAAACAGAAGCATCGTGAAAAGTCGTGTCCCTCCGAGCACTCACAACTGTTCAAAACAGAAGTGTTGCTAAAGGTTGTATTCACTCCAGCAATCGTGACTGTTCTAAACAGAAGCGTTACGTAAGGTAGCTCCCGGACCCTCATAAGCTTAGTATCGTAGTAGAACTCGAACAAGCACGCACTCCGCACTCTTCTGACTTGTTCGATGAAATATTATGATCGCATTGGTCAACTGATTGATCCAATTACACTAAAATACCAACAATCCTCCCTAATTTTAGTGTAATCCATCATTAACTAAACAAAACCACAAGAAATAACAAACTTATCCATAAATGAAATATATTGGCGATTGAATTTCATCTTAGTATATTACACATTCCAAATATTAGAATAACAAAGTTTTCACTATAGATTGAACCTTTGTTATTCATCTTGAATACTCAAAGATAATATACACATAAGTCAACATTCTAACATGTTCTTACTTGACACTATCTTTTACTAGCATTGTGTTCCTATCCTTCACAAGCATATCAAAGCCAAGTCTAAAAACTTTTTGAAGCGACTAAACTCCATGCTCATATAGGCAGCTCTTTTAGTCTTGCACCTGCATATGCAATTTTTTAAAGAGCTATTAAGAAGTTAAATTTCAACCTCCTATATCTTGTAGGTCTGAAAATACACCCTAGGATGTTTTAATCAGTGTGTTTCAATCTCTAGATGTTAATTTTTTCTCATTGAATTCAGCATCTAATGTCATATTAGATGGGAATTGGGTATTTCAACATGAGAGATTTTAGATGGACTTTAATCACATCCCATAGCCGACTTGTGCACAGGATTTCATCTTAACCCTTTGGTTAAATGATCGGCTAAATTACACTTAGTTTTTACAAAATCAGATTCCATTGTCGAATGAGTGATACAAGTTTATTTCTTTGACACTGAAGAGATAATACCTCCCCCAAGAAGGAATACCCACCCACTTGTGAAAGAACTATCCTCTTCATTAGAAATATAACTTGCATATGAAATTCTTCAAAAATCGAAGGAAATCCTAAATAAGTCAAGCCATAAATCGAAATGAATTCATCCATTTTCATGTCATGTTGGACTAACTGGCACAAAATCCTTAATGATTCATTATATAAATCACCTCATCCAATTCACCATTCAGGAGTGCAGATTTTACATCCACTTGATGAATTACAAGGTTTTTCACATTAACCAACAAATTAAAAATTTTGTAAAAATAATTTCTAACATATTAGAAATTTTTATAAAATTCATAAACTATATTCTATATTTTTATGAATAAATTTACACAAATAAATCAAATACTCACTTTTATGAACTCCAAAAAATTCTAAAAAATTAACCATTAAATCCAAAAAATATGAAAATTATGGATTGGGTTAAATTTCGGAGCAAAATTACGTTGTTTAGGGCCTCAAATTGCAAAAACACATATGGGACCATTAGGCACACAACATGTGGCATTATGTGGACATGTCAACTTTGAATTTTGATTGACGCGTGGCAATCAACCATTGATCGGTCAACCCCAAAGGTTAAACCAACGCCACATCATATGCCACAAGGTTGGATGAAGACAAAAGTTTCTGGCAACACTTTATTCTTTCTTAATCGTTGCTATAACTATTTCAACAAAATTAATCGTCACCTTCTTTTTGGCCATCGCCAAAAGTAACTGTCACCACAAGTGAAGCGTCACCATTGTTCAGTTTGCAATGGATTCTGCATCGGAAAACGTTTCCCTTGCAAAACACAGAAAATCATATTTTCGATTCTGCTTGAACCATCGCGAAAAGCTGTTGTCACAGCAAACTGTTGCAATTTTTCATTCTGTAATGGATTCTGCAATGAATTCAGAACCCCTTGCAAAATGCAGAAAAATGAATTCTGATTTTAAATCATTTTAAAAATGATTCCGGCCTCCGACCAACCGCGTCCTAAGGTTTTTCAACATCCCGATGCAATGGACTCGTTATTTTACCAAAAAACGAACATAAACTTGCCATTACCCAAAATAATGCAAAAAACGTAACCTTTTTCGATGAAAACAACGTGAAAATACCCGAAATCGAATATAATCGATTCAAATGCGACTTTGAACATAAAAAATACAAAATTTTGTTCAATTATTGACCAGATTACAAAATCATGGCCAAAACACTCCAAAACACGATTTTTACACCATTTTACATACTTTAACCGTAAATTAGACAAAAAAATTCACAAAAAATCATTCCAAACAAAAATTTCAGAATTTCCAAAAAAAGAAGAAAGGGAATTTACGTAAAAAACACAAAACATAGCAAAAGTCTTCTCTATGATATCAAAGAAGTAATTCGAATAAGAATAGATCGAATTGTGTACCTTTCCGGTGCCCGAGATAAAAAAATGCCATCATAACACCGTTTATTTGCAAAAAATGAGATTGAATCACCGGTATTTCTAATATCAATAGATTTCCACAACTTCTTCAACAGAATCTCCGTTCGTCATTTTCATAAAATTTAGTTTCAATCTTTGATACTAAGCAGACTTCGAAATGAATTAGTTTCGTTCTTTGTTGGGGAATTACAGAAAATAATTTGGATAATCTCTGAAGTCATGATAACACTTTCAAATTGAAACTAATTTGGTGGCCCATCCAAATTTTTCAATCAGATAAAATTAGAGTAAAATCAAGAACTTAGAATGGATTTTCGTTGTTAAGAAAAAAATGAACCAGCAGCAAGCATTGCCAAAACAGCCTATAGAAGACGTTGTCAATGCCACGTTTTTATAAGCCTAAAATGAGTAGTTACAACGGTTCAAAGATAAAGCGTTGCAAAAAGTCGTGTCCATTCGAGTAGTCGCAACAGTTCTAAACAAAAGCGTCATGAAAAGTCGTGTCCCTTCAAGCAGTCACAACTATTCAAAATAAAAGCATTGCTCAAGGTTGTATCCACTCCAGCAGTCGCGACTGTTCTAAATAGAAGAGTTGCGTAAGGTAGCTCTCGAACCCTCGTAAGCTTAGTATCATAATAGAACTCGAACAAGCGGGCACTCCGCACTATCCTAACTTGTTCGATGAAATATTATCATCGTATTGGTCAACTAGTTGATCTAATTACACTAAAATACCAACACAAGATGCATTAATATCAGTAATAAGAGGAAACTTGATTTATCAAAACCTAAAATTTACTATTTAACCAAACTTTAGTATCTCTTTACAAGATAAACATAAAGACTTAGCTCTAACTCTATATTATAGATTAGATGGAATAAATATGCCACCAGGAAGTAAAGTAATAACTATAGAAACAAAAATGATATATGCATTAACAGGAAACCACCATATAAGCAAACAATATGAAAGAGATATACTAGTACCTAAATTATATCAAGAGATATTAGAACCCCTAGAACACAAAGATTATTCTCAAATAACAATACCGTAGGTGATATGTATGGATTTTGCTAATAGACAAAATAAACCTATTCAAAAATTAATCCCCGTATTAGAAAATGCAAGATTAAGTTTTAAAAAAGAAATAATAGACCCTCCAAGAACACTAGATCTTATAAATACATACACAGATAAATTTATAATAAAAGTTATATTATTTACAGGAATATTAGCTAGTAACGGCATAGCTAAAATAAATAAAGAAGTAAAAAGTTTAATACACATAAATAAGGTAAATAGAAATAATTGGAAAATAATAGAGCCACAAACATACACTTGTACAAATAGTACTTGCAGGGCTCAATAGGAAAAATCAGCATGCGAGAAGGTGGCTTATAGGGTAATAATGGGATTGGTAGCAATCATGGACTTAATTAAGAGCATAACCATCATAAAATCTCCATCATAATTGCCACATCACCCAATGATACATGAATCAAGGCATGTGAGCCGTTTCCCATCTATTGTCCCTTCACTTCAGTCCTTTAGCGTGTGACGTTTCAGCTCCTAACGTATATATAGAGACCTGTACCTATAATAAATGTCAGAGAGAGGGATGATTCCTAGTTTAGATACAATGAAGAAAAACAAAAGAAACTAAATTAAATTAAATAAGAGATATACAGAGTCAGAAATGCTTGGGTTGCCTCCTAAGAGCGCTTTGTTTAATGTCGGTGAGCTCGACGCACCACACCGAGATCATAGTGTGGTGTCAGGAGTCTCTGTGAGAGTGATCTCCTCAGAGTAAGCTTTGAATCCTTCATAGTAGGGCTTCAAGCAATGCCCATTCAAAGCGGCAACTTTGCCATTGAGTTCTATTATAAGGGAGCCACTTTGTACATCAATCTTGGTCCTGGTACTACTCAAGAATGTTCTCCTTAGTGGTGGTTATTCCACTACGACCCGTGTAAGGTCTTTAATTGACTGCTCTATGTTAGCCATGGTCACGTTGGCTACTTTGGGTTCAGAATCGGAGTCAGTCGTGTTAAACAGTCCTCATGTTAAGGTAGTGTCATTATCGAGTTCGATGGAAGCTTGTGATTGACGTTGGTACTCTTTTCATTCACAAACTTGCTTAGCACTAGCTCTATTAGATCTTTCTATCTTAGGATGGAAGAGGAGTTCTTGGCCATAATTTATGGCTATGGTCATCCACGAAAAATAACTAGTCAAAAGGAACAGTTCCTTGGTAATGACGCCAAAATTTAATGGGTGCCGAGCCCACCAAAAATAAATCCCTGCACAAAACAAACTAGTAGTTATTAGCGAGCGGAGGTCGATCCCACAGGGAACATTATTTAACAATGTTATTTTTACTAGACAACCGACAGTGTGACCTAGAAGTGATCTCTTTGGGAGTTTGTCAATTAGAACTAAGCTAAGCAGGAGTGAAATCAATGAAAGACAATGACTCGACCAAAGTAGGATAAAACTGAGCATCATAGTGATCATGGGATATGATATAAATTTCACCAGGACCTAGATTTAGTTATACTAGCACTCATACACCGTACAGTATAAGCAACTCTTCCTTCCTGTGTATGGAGACCAGACTTCGCGCCACGTCCTCCCTCTTACTCACCGTGTCTCTCGACTTTATGCCAAAGAGCTCGTCGATGAATAGCAATATTAATTAGAAAAGCCTAAACCCTTACCGACAGGTAGTGAAGTACTCCTAACAGGCATAAGATAACCTTTCTCCAGTCTTGATGGAGACTGTTGTCACTTTATCCTTTTCAGGCACAATTACAGATGCAAAAATTAAGATTAACAATAATCACAGAGACTTACCGAATGGTTGGCCAAACCAAACAACGAAACTAAGTGATACTCTTACCATAAAACCTTTGAAGTACCTAGATTGGTAAACAGGTCGCCTTGTAGATTATTGTATTCAGTTGTGGTCCTCACGCCATTCAAACTCAACCTTGGCCCTTACTTGGTCAAGTCATAAAGAAATTAGCTAGACATGACGGAAATTAAATGTACAGAAATGTAAAGAGACTTAAAGTAAATCATGCTGAAATGTAAAGGCTTGAAATCGAAGTAATAAAACTAAAGAATAATAAAAACTGAATGTAAACTTGCAATTAATTAAAAAGAGAGTATTTGTCAATAAACTTAATCTAAAGAACAATGAAATAAATCTAACCTAAGCTTAGGTAGTGGATGATGGATGAATGCGCTGGCTATTGGTTGCCTAAATGATCTAGCAAGTGCACTAGATCGTGGTTTGTAGTACAAAGCAAGCACAAGGTCGTATTCTTCAGGGAGCAAGGGAGATAGTTCAAATTAAGATGTAAACTAGTGAGTTTCTATATTAAACCAGTTATTTAAGTGAAGTGCTAAAAAGTAAACTGATTGCAGAAAGTAAAATGATTGCACTGAATGGTTGCTCGTAGCAATATTATAATGGGGCAAGCATAGCCAACAAACAATCAAGCATGGTTAATTACTCCCTTCTTTTATCTTAACATATTTTTAGCATTTTGATCTAGGTTTCTTGTTCCTCATGTACCAAATGTGGCTCTCACCTCATATTTAGTTTCTTTAAAGGTTAACTTATAATTTTCCCTTCGCAAGCATCCCCTTTAAGCATTAAGAATAGATAAGCATTCTAATCAAATAGAAACCCCTAGCACTATCCACCTACCTCTCGGTTCGTTAGGATAAGTGTGTCTTATATTTTAGTCTGTATTATAATTCTCCATCCCGGTTCTTCTTATTACACTAGGCATACGTTGACCAGACTTATGAGTTATTAAGCACAAATATAAGACAATCAATTATAATCAAAGTAAAGAGTAAAAGAACATGAGCAATCATACCATGTTAGCCTCTCATGCTTGCTGGTCGTGCTTGCGCTGGCTTTAGTTGTTTATAATGATAAAAATGGAACTTAATGAATTTTTGGAAATGATGAACATGGTATATATATGGATATTCAAAGAGTTTTTACAGAAAAAGTTTCCAAGAGTGGCCAATTAAGAGCATGTCTCACATAGGAGACTTAGTCCAAATATATAGTGACAAGTGGATCTTTCTAGAGATGCCACTTGCCCAAAATGATAATAAAGTCAGTAAATTAACTAATCAAAACAAATGTGGCAGTTTTAACTTGTAAGGTATGTACACCACTTGCTCAGACAATTAGCACAAAAAGACAAAATGCATCGGCTAGCAACTTGGAGGTCTTCCACCGATTTAATCAAGGCATCTTTCTAGAAGCTCTCATGCTTCTAGCTTCTTTTCCTCTTTGCTTTGAGTTTGGGCTTCTTTCTCAAGGTCCGATCCTCTTTGATGCTCGCTCTGCTCTCGTGCTTGCTCTGCTCAGCTTTATGCTCTCCCTGCTCCGCATGCTTGCTTTGCTCAGCTTCATACTTTCCCTACTCGATTTCTAGCTCATGTGATGTAGGTGTAAGAGTTCTTAAAGGATTCCTGAAATTATGCAAAAACACTAATAAATCACATGGTTTCCCTACATAAAAAGGCATTTTTAGTGCTAAGTCACTAGTGTTTTATGGTATAAAATACTATTATCAAATTCCCCCACATTTAGATCGTTACTTATCCTCAAGCAAAACACTTTAAAACAGAGAAAAGGAGAAGAAAAGAGAATAGAGAAAGAGAAATATAAGCATACATAAAAAGAGAAGAAAAGAGAACAAGAAAACATGAAAATAAGAGTGGCAATCAGCAATTGATCCTTAGCTTCAGGAAGCATATTAGTTTATTTAAAATACAAATTTTAAGATTAGGGATGAATACCCCCACACTTAGCATGCAATTAGATCTCAAAAACATATCAAGACAACAATTTAGAACTAGTTTGCCAATAACTATTTCAAAGATGAAACCAACTCCCTTACCAAGGATGTCACTCAATTCACTCAAAGTGTTTTTAGGGTAACCTTTTGTGAAATCACTCCTCGACCATACACAGCAATCATGAGTCTATATGCTTGATTAAGAATCCTATCTCCACCACTTTAAACATTGATCATTACACAATCAAAAGGTTTTCATGGGTTTTAATGTTGGCTTGGGGTTAGGTAGGTAAAGTGAAAGGCTTTTTGTGTGTGAATTGATCTTACCAAAAGGATGTAATCACGGCAGAAAATATGGTTACGAGCTTGTGTAGGCAGAAATTGAAGTGCAATCTCAAGGAGTAATAATTGTCAATAGGAGCAATCTTATAACAATAGGGGGTCATCATAAGAAGATTTCAATCAACAAGCTTCAAAAGAGTTTTGGCTTAGTTTTTTCATCATTCAAAAGATTGGTATTTTTTTTGTAAAAGCTGATTCGATGTCTTTTTCTTTCTTTTTCCCCCTTTTTTTCTTTTCTTTTCTTCTTTATCATATTTCTTTCTGTTTTTTTTCAAAGATGGAATTCATTTTTTTAAGAAAGCTCAATGAGATTTTCCTTGAGAGAATAAGTCAATAACCAAACAAATTTTTGCTGTTTGAGATGTTCTTGGGAAAATCAAGGGTGGAAAGGAGTATAACTGAAAAAGGCTATTGGCTTAAATTGTTGTGTTTAGGAAAGAAATGGGTTAAGGCTCAAAGGGGCTAACTAGGGGATGCTTATGTAGGGGTGGCTTTTTGGTTAAAGAAGTGTAATCCTAGTCTCTTAATCATTTTATGTAGTGATCAATGATGTGGTCTCAATAAGTATATCCTAATGAAGTTCTAGCCTTAAGTTACTGTGCAAGCCCTTTCACAAAGAATTTAGTCAATTTGTTTAGGAGACTGGACTGATTCTAGATAAAGAATGATTTGGGAGTTGAGTACTTAATGTATCAAAATAGACTTGAATTTTGGATCATAGCTACAGAGAAGTGAGTTTTAATGATTGTTGTCTAACAAGTTTAGGCTCAATTCCTCACTAAAAGTTGGGTTGAATTTCCGTTGGTTAATCTAGCCTTAATTATTGAAAAACAGTTCCAAATTATGGTCTATCATACTTTATTAATTTTTGTTAACATGCTAATCTAGTGTTGTCACAACTAATCAGACCCTAAGTATTTTAGCTAGACTAATTTATTCAAAAAGGTCAGTCTATTTTGCCAATCGCCAACACACAGAACATACTTAAAAAAGTTAACTTATTTATAAAATTCAAAAGAGAATTGAAGCAATTTAAAATAGAGAGGTTAAAGACAGAACCAGAGGAGCAAAACAACTTTTACTTGAAATCCAGGCAATCAATCAGAGCAGGGGCAATTATAAGAGATAATCTAACCAAGGCAAACACTGCAACACAACAAAAGCATGCAAAATTCTAAGTTACCCTCCCCCACACTTATCAAATGCTTTGTCCCCAAAGCACCAATAAATGCAACAGCAAGGCAAGAATATAAGGGATATACTTCTCAAAAGATAAACATAAATTGAAATGAGGAAAGTTCAGGAAGTTTACTCAATGGGTTTAGGAGCACTTGGTTGTTTCACCTCATTTGGAACTTCTTCACTGTCACTGGAGCTTCCTTTGCTTGTTGAGGTAGAGATTACAGGGTCATTGAGCCTTGCCTGGAATTCCTCAGTGGGGGTGCTCTTGACAAACTCGGAGCATATAGCATCATCTTCAAGCCTTCTCCCTCTTGACTCCATTTGTTCCTTCCAATCATAGAAGGCATTTCTTTCCTTCAATAATCCCTCAATGGCTGTCCATACATCCTTCGTAGATGAGCCAGCACACTTTTCCAAGAAGTTCTTTTTATCCGCTTCAGCCAGCCTCTTCTCTAGATTGGAAACTGAAATTTTGGTGGCTCGCTTTCTCTTCTTTGAAGTAGTAGTGATGGTTCCCTCTTCCTTCATTTTTCTCTTGTTCTTCTCTACTTCTAGTTCAAGTGCAATATGCCAGAGATACCACTGATTTCCCACTTTCTTGTAGATGTCAAACTTGTTCATATTGTTGAATTCCATAGGTTCAGGATAGCAAACCAAAGTCAAGCCATATGGGGAAAATGGTGTGACCATGCTCCTTGCAATCTTGGTGACATAAGAACCTACCAAGATATACTTGTTGGTTTTCTTTGGTAAGCCTAGAATGAATCTTGCTAGAAAGGTCCCTACATTCATCCTTTCCATGCAATAGAGAACAAATAAAGTATCTTTAGAAACATTAGACTGGTTGGACCTTCCAAATATGGTGCTGGCTAGGAATTTATAAGTAATTTTGTGCTTGTACTCCAGGAGGTGAGTTATATTGTTATCTCTGAAGTTTGATTTTCCAATGAGCTCCTTCCAAAATGCATCCTTATCAAAATCCTCTGGAATTAATCTGTGAGCATCTTTATATTTCGGGTTCAACAACTCAACTTTTGGAATTCCCATATGCTTATTTATAGCATCAATTGACAAACCCCTTTTTTACCCAAAGAGCCTGAATACATACTTAATGGATCGTCAGATTTAACCATAGAAGTGTTTTTAGAGAAGGAGACCAAGAACTCCATGGTTAATTCCTTGTATGCAGGATCTTCATTCATTGCAAACTCCTCAAAATCGCCTTCCTTGAGAAGTTCAGAGATTGATTTGTCCAGCCTTAGGGTTTTGAGAGAGTCCGAGTTGAAGGCGTGAAAATGGATGATTTCTCTATCCTTAAAGGCCAGGTAGTGCTCCTTTTCTTAGTCGCCATCCGCTTCCCCCATTTTTTAAAGAATCTGGTATGGAATTAGTTTGATAGGTTCATCAGAAATTGACATGGAAATAGGGGTACTGGATCCAGCCCTTTTTGAGGCTGAAGCTTTTTATTTGCATGTGGAAACCATGGTTGAAGGAGAGGGATTTTTTTTAGCGAGAGAGAGAGATGGAAGAAGATGAACAATGGTGGGGGATTGAGAGAGTGAAAATTGGGAAGGGAGAGAAGGTGCGGAGTTGAACTGTTGAAATTCTACTAAAAACCGTCACTTTTAGAGGGGATTAATTTGGATAAGTTTAATTAAAATCATATTGATGGTCTAATAGAAATCCATGCATGCAAAAAGTAGGGAAGTAATGAGTAGGCTTTATCTTTTCAATGCAAAATCATTCCCACTTGACACACCACCTAGGTGCATGTTGAGATAAAAATTTAAATACAATTTTTAAAAATAGTTAATTGAATGAATTTTAGAGAGAAAGGTAATTTTTATGGAATTGGAGAGAGAGTGGGGCGAGCATTCTGGGGCAAGCATTCTGAAAATTTAACCGTCTTTCAAATGCTAGCTTACCCTCAGAGGCAAATATGATTAATTTTTCCAGGGGTGCAAAAATATATTCAAGTATGAGGAACAACAAAAAGGAATTGTATGAATTACTTGATTGCTGCATCTCCATACTATGTTCATTGAATCCTGCCAGAGCACAAAAAGAATATGTACGAGGGTTCAAAAATTGAGCTTTTGGCTCAAATTTTTGCTCCAATTGGTGTTTGGAGTGGACACCAATGCTTATATGATTGCTCTATGGTGATTGTAGTTGCAGAATTTTAGCAACTACCGCTTGGTCATTGGATAGATATGGCTTCAGTCTTTGACCATTGACCTTAAATGGTTGCCCCTTATGACTGCATAATTCCACATCTCCATGGGGGAAAACCTTGTGAATTGTGTAAGGGCTAGTCCACCTTGATTTTAGTTTTCTAGGAAACAACCTCAGCCTGGATTCATAAAGTAGCACTTGTTGCCTAGGTTGGAAGTCTCTCCTTAGGATCCTTTGATCATGCCATTTCTTAGTTTTATCTTTGTAATTCAGAGCATTCTTATAGCTAAATAGCCTCAATTCTTCTAACTCATTAAGTTGCAGCCTTCTTTGTTTACCCACTGCATTCCTATCAAAATTAAGTAGTATGAGTGCCCATAATGCCTTGAATTCTAGCCCAACAGGTAAATGACAAGCTTTTCCATAGAGTAATCTAAATGGTGACATTCCCATGGGTGTCTTATATACAGTTCTATAAGCCCATAAAGCATTGTCAAGTTTGTTTGCCCAATCCTTCCTAGAACTGTTAACAGTTTTCTCAAGGATCCTTTTGATTTCCCTATTTGAAATTCCAGCTTGCCTCCTTTTTTGTGGGTGATAGGGAGTGGAGATTCTATGTGTGACCCCATATTTGCTAAGTAACTTTCGGAATTAACTATTGCAAAAGTGTGTACCTTGGTCACTTATGATTGCTTTAGGTACTCCAAAACGAGTAAAAAGCTTTTTGAGAAATTTTACGACTACCTTAGCATCATTAGTGGGGCTAGCAACTACTTCCACCCATTTACTGACATAATCAACAGCTAAGAGTATGTATTTGTTACCATGCGAGCTTAGGAAGGGTCCCATAAATTCAATACCCCAAACATCAAAGATTTCACATACTATTATGTTGTTTAAAGGCATGGCATTCTTGGTAGAGATGTTACCTGTCCTTTGGCATTCATTGCACTCAAGAAAAAACCTTTGGCAATCCTTAAAGATTGTGGCCAATAAAGGCCACATTCTAGCACTTTTGGCGTAGTTCTGCTTGCTCCAAAATGTCCACCAGCTTCTATGCTATGACACATTGTTATGATTACTTGAGTTTCTTCCTCAGGAACACATCTCCTTATGATTTGATTAGCATAAAGTTTAAAGAGAAATGGTTCTTCCCAAAAATAGTATTTGAGGTCAGCAAAGAATTTTTTCTTTTATGGATAAGATAAGTGAACAAGTTTAACACCACATGCAAGGTAATTAGCAAAATTAGCAAACCAAGGGAAAGATCTCACCGAGAAAAGTTGTTCATTAGGAATGAGTCAGTAATGTCTAGTTGCTCCTCATGGTTTCCTTCAGGAATTCTTGATAAGTGATCAACTGCAACATTCTCTGAACCTTTCTTGTCTTGGATTTCCATATCAAACTCTTGTAAGAGGAGTAACCATATCTGATTAGTCTTAGTTTGGCATCTTTCTTTGTTAGCAAGTACTTCAAGGCTTCATGATCCGTGAAGACAGTAACTTTTGAAAAAACCAAGTAGGATCTGAATTTGTCAAATGCATATACCACAGCAAGCAACTCCTTTTCAGTGACAGTGTAGTTTTATTGAGTTTCAGTTAGAGTTTTGCTTGTGTAATATATGGGACAAAAGTGCTTGTCAATCCTTTGGCCTAAAAATGCTCCAATGCAAGCATCACTTGCATCCCACATCAACTCGAATGGTTTCTCCCAATTTGGGGCAGCCAAAATAGGTGCATTGACAAGCTTGCTTTCGAGCTTATTAAAAGCTTTTAAGCAATTTTCATCAAATTTGAACTCAATGTCCTTGTGGAGAAGTTTAGTCAAAGGTTGTGCCATCTTTGAGAAATCCTTGATGAATCTTCTATATAATCCAGCATGCCCAAGAAAGCTTCTGACTTCCTTGACTAATTTTAGGGGAGTGAGCTTTTCAACTATCTCAACTTTGGCTTGATCAACTTTAATGCCCTTTTCTGAAATTTTGTGGCCAAGAACTATGCCTTTATTGACCATAAAGTGGCATTTTTCCCAATTCAAGACCAAGTTGGTCTCCTTGCATCGAAGTAAAATAGCTTCAAGGTTGTTCAAACAAGACTGAAAGGTTGCCCTATAGACTGAAAAGTCATCCATGAAAATTTCAACAGTTTTATCCACCATGTCATGGAATATAGACATCGTGCACCTTTGAAAAGTGGCTGGTGCATTGCAAAGTCCAAATGGCATTCTCCTGTAGGCAAAAATATCATAGGGGCAAGTAAAGGCTGTCTTTTCTGCGTTTAATGGATGGATTACAATTTGATTGTAATTTCTGAGTTAATGGATGGATTACAATTTGATTGTACCTAGAATATCCTTCAAGAAAACAATAGAACTTGTAGCCAGCTAATCTTTCCCACATTTGATCAATGAAAGGAAGTGGAAAATGATCCTTTCTGGTTGCATCATTAAGTTTGCAATAGTCAATACAAACCCTCCATCTAGTTACTATTCTTGTAGGAATGAGCTCATTCTTCTCATTTTGCACCAGTGTCATCCCCCCTTTCTTGGGAACCACTTGGACTGGACTGGTCCAAACACTATCTGAGATAGGATAAATGATTTTTGCATCAAGTAGCTTGATCACCTCTTTCCTGACCACCTATTTCATGTTAGGATTAAGTCTCCTCTGTGGTTTCAACACAGGCTTGTGATTGTCCTTCGTCAAAATCCTGTGAACACAAATGGATGCACTTATTCCCTTAATGTCTGTAATTGTCCGTACCATTGCCTCTTTGTTCTCCTTCAACATCTCAATTAATTGAAATTTTTGCCTTTGGGTCAGTTTGGAGGAGATTATCACAGGTAATTTATTTGGGGGCTCAAGGAATGCATATTCTAGGTGAGGAGGTAAGGGTTTCAATTCAAGCTCTGGTGGCTATTCAAGGGATGTTTTGGGGGTCAAACTTAGTGTGTGGTTTAAAGGTTCAACGAGAGTTTTTTTGTGTTGATATGGAAAACAGGGTGGTTGCTCCACTGACTAGTATGGTTGCTCTTCTGCTGAATGTGGTTGTTCTTGTACAATTTCTTCAGAGGCGATCTCTTCTGGTTGCTCTGGTATGCTTTCCTCTTCTTCTTCTTGACCAATCTTCTCAAGCTCCTGTAAAATGAAGGGATTTAAATGCAAATCTGTGGTATCCAAGAAATAACATTGATTATCAAGAGAAGAAGGTTGTTTCAATGCTTCATTCATTTTAAATGTCACTTCTTCATTATGCACTTTCAGAATTAATTTGCCATTATGCACATCAATTAAAGCTCTTCCAGTAGCCAGGAATGGTCTACCTAGAATGATAGGAACATGAAAATCTTCATCCATATCCATGATAATGAAATCAATAGGCAAAATAAACTTTCTAACCTTTATTAAAACATCTTTTACAATGCCTCTACGGTACCTAACAGTTTTATCTAGACCTAGGCATTAACCCACCGGCCCGCGAGGCCCTCCCATGCCCATCTTTCATGGGCCGGGTTTGAACAAACTAATTGAAGGTTAGGCCAGGCCCGGCCTGAACCCGAATAGGTCCGAAGAAAGTATGGGATGGGCTTGATTTTAGTCCTAAAACCTAAGCCCGGCCTAAACTATTTAATAAAAATATTAAATAAATATATATTTATTATTTATATTAGTAATAATTACTGAAATTTTCAAAATTTCTTATAAAATTTAGTTTTAAAACTTAATTTTGTGACTTACATTAGAATTTGATTACAATTATTTAATTATAATAATTTTTTATTAAAAAATATTTTAATATTTTAATTATATATACTAATTGGTAAGCCCGCGGGTCGGGCTTGGGATTTGATTATTTTATAAAGGCCAGGCCTGGCCCGAGCCCGACTTTTATTTTTTATGGGTTGGGCCGGGCTTGGGCTACTTATTTTTTAGTTAGGCCTGACGACCCAAACCCGGCCCATGCCTAGGTCTAGTTCTATCAGCAAGTTGTATATATACTTTGGTTGGTTGTGGTTCTCCTAAGCCTAGTTGCTTATATATGTAATATGGTATCAGATTTATGCTTGCTCCTAGGTCACAAAGTGCATTATCAATATTTAAGTTACCAGTAGAGCAAGGAATAGAATAACTCCCTAAATCTTTTAGTTTTTTAGGCAAAGGTTGCCTACTTTGAAGAATGGAGGAGCAATCTCTATTTAGTTGCACCATGGCCACATTTTCCAATTTCTTCTTATTTGCCAGCAAGTCCTTCAAGAATTTCACAAACATAGGCATCTGTGCAAGTGCTTCTGCAAATGGAATATTAATGTGTAGTTTCTTGAAGACTTCTAAAAATTTATCAAACTGCTTAGCCATTTCGTATTGTTTTGCTCTTTAAGGGTAGGGAATCCTAGGTTGGTAAGCTAGTACTGGCTGTTTTTCAGGAATGGATTCCTTTAGGGTGGTCATAGGTGGATCTTGTTGTGGTTGCTCTGAATCTGCCGGTGGTCGCTCCTGGTTGTGTTGTGCTTGCTCCTCATCACTGGTACAGTCATTAGTCTCCATCTTTTCCTCTAGAGGTTGAATTACATTCTCCTTCTTACCTGCACGTTTGTTAACAATAACCATTGGGTTAGAAATTTCTTAATTTTTACCATTCCTCAGGGTGATAGCCTTGCATTCTTATCTTGGGTTAGGCTATGTATTGCTAGGCATTACTCCCTTGTTTTTAGGAGTGATAATGGTAGTGAGCTGTTGGAATTGTGTTTCCAAGTTCTTCATGGAGGCTTGTGTTTGCTTCATGAATTGCATCATTATTTGCTTCGTCTCCTCCATTTCTAATTTCTTTCATTATTGAGATGGTCCTGCTCGCTGCATATTCTATTGTGGTTGCTAAGGAAAACTATTTTGTGGTTATTGGTAAGGAACCTGCTTGTTTTGGTTGCTCCAGGAGAAATTTGGATGGTTGCGCCAACCTAGATTGTAAGTATTGGAAAAGGGGTTGTTCCTCTGGTTGTTTCCAACATAATCACACTATTCTTGAGTGAGAGGAGTATCACAATCAATGTTTCTATGGTCGTCGCCACATAAATCATAAACTACTTGTGTTTTTGAGATTGCTGAGACATTTTGTTCGACAAGCTGCTTCAAAATCAAATCCATCTTCTTGGAGAGCTTTGAGATAGATTCTGACTCCTTTTGTTTGTTTGCTTCTTTCTTCCCTGACTGAGCGCCATTTGAAGCTGGTGTTAACTACCTTTCAATGAGTTCATAAAGTTCCTCAGGGGCAAGCTCTTCAGGGTCACTATGTACTGCTGATTTAATCTAGATTTTGTGTTGATCATGCAATCTATTATAAAAATTTTGCATTTGCTTCCAGAATGGAATTTGATGAGTTGGCACTTTTCTTAGCAGCTCCTTATATTTTTCCCATGCTTCGACAAGAGATTCGCCTGGTTGCTGTAGGAAATGAGTTACCTCATTTCTGAGTTTGATTGCTTGCCTCGGGGGAAAGTATGTTGTGAGAAATGCTTGTGCCATCTGATCCCAATTTCTTATGGATCCTGGCTGAAGGTTTTTCAGCCAATTTTTACCTTTATCCCTCAAAGAGAAAGGGAAAAGCTTGAGTCTGATGACATCATCCAAGATTGCTCTATTTGTGTGAAAAGTGTCACATATAGTGACAAACTCTTGGATGCGAAAGTTAGGATCTTCTCCTGGCAGTCCTCCAAATTGAATAGCTACCTGAAGCATTTGGATCATGAAGGCTTTAATCTCAAAGAGGTTGTTCCCCTCATTAGTTATCATAATGGAAGATGAGTGTCCCTCTATTGAAGGTCTACTATACTATCTGAGTGTTTGCATTGGTGGGGATAAGTTGACCTCGCCAACTCCTTCTGGGAGTCAATTGCCATTTGGGGGATTTGCTGCATCAGCCATTCTTTGTTGTCTGCGCCTTATTCTGGCTGCTCCACTTAATCTCCGGCAAACCCTTTCAATTTATGGATCTACTAGAATAAAGGGGCGACCAGCTCTACGCATACAATAATGATTGCACCGAATAAACTAATTCCTTCCAAATAGTAACAAATAGATTAAACGCACCAATTTACAAACAAAATCTAAATATTTCACATGTTGCTCCCCGACAACGGCGATAAAAACTTGTTGATTGCCTAAATGATCTAGCAAGTGCACTAGGTCATGGTTTGTAGTACGGGGCAAGCACAAGGTCGTATTCCTCAGGGAGCAAGGGAGATAATTCAAATTAAGATGTAAACTAGTGAGTTTCTATATTAAACCAGTTAATTTAAGTGAAGTGCTAAAAAGTAAACTGATTGCAGAAAGTAAAATGATTGCACTGAATGGTTACTCCTAGCAATATTATAATGGGGCAAGCATAGCCAACAAATAATCAAGCATGGTTAATCACTCCCTTCTTTTATCTTAACATATTTTTAGCATTTTGATCTAGGCTTCTTGTTCCTCATGTACCAAACGTGGCTCTCGCCTCGTGTTTAGTTTCTTTAAAGGTTAACTTATAGGTTTCCCTTCACAAGTGTCCCCTTTAAGCATTAAGAATAGACAAGCATTTTAATCAAATAGAAACCCCTAGCACTATCCAGCTACCTCTCGGTTCGTTAGGATAAGTGTGTCTTATATTTTAGTCCGTGTTACAATTCTCCATCCCGATTCTTCTTGTTACACTAGGCATAAGTTTATCAGACTTATGAGTTACTAAGCACAAATATAAGACAATCAATTATAATCAAAGTTAAGAGTAAAAGAACAACAGCGATCTACCATGTTAACCTCTCATGCTTGCTGGTCATGCTTGCATTAGCTTTAGTTGGTCATAATGATAAAAATAGAACTCAATGAATTTCTGGAAATGATGAACCTGATATATATATATATATATATATATATGGATATTCAAAGAGTTTTTACAGAAAAAGTTGCCAAGAGTGGCCAATTAAGAGCATGCCTCGTATAGGAGACTTAGTCCGAATATATAGTGGCAAGTGGATCTTTCTAGAGATGCCACTTGCCCAAAATGATAATAAAGTCAGTAAATTAACTAATCAAAATATATGTGGCAGTTTTAACTTACAAGGTATGTACACCACTTGCTTAGATAATTAGCACAAAAAGATAAAATGCACCGCCTAGTAACTTGGAGGTCTTCCACCGGTTTAAGCATGGCATCTTTCTGGAAGCTCTCATGCTTCTGACTTCTCTTCCTCTTTGCTTTGGGTTTGGGCTTCTTTCTCATGGTCCAATCCACTTTGATGCTCGCTCTGCTCAGTCTCGTGCTTGCTCTGCTCAGCTTCATGCTTTCCCTGCTCGATTTTCAGCTCATGTGATGCAAGTGCAAGTGTTTCTAAAGGATTCCTTAAATTATGCAAAAACACTAATAAATCACATGGTTTCCCCCACACAAAAAGGCATTTTTAGTGCTAAGTCACTAGTGTTTTGTGGTATAAAATACTCTTATCACCGATCTTGGTATCTATAGGGAGTCTTGCCTCTTGCTTCCTCTTTTGTGATAGAATAGGACTCTTTGTATTTATTCTTCTGGATTTATTTCCTTTTAGTCTCTTTCTTCAAATGGTAGTAAAATCCCCGTCTTTATTGAATTAGGATGGAGATTAAACTTCCTTCTTGAATAGGACTCTTCCCGAATAGAATTTGCCCGAATTAGGTGTCTTCCAGATTTGGAACTTAGTGTGCTTTGGTATTGATGTCATCTTGGTCGTTCTAAAGTGTTCTGGAATCACCAGGACTAACTATCGCTCCCGCTGCCTGTATCAGGTATCGGTGAAAGGCTCTATTTGTCCAATTATGGCATGTTTTCTCCAAAATGCCTTCAAAACCTAAAAAGACAAGAAATGAAGTAATAACGGCCAAAAAGACTAAAAACATGGTCTCTATGATGTAGAAATAAGCACAAATACATGCTGAAAATACAACCCATCAAAAATAGATTATGAAATTCACCATACTAGAATAACAATAAAAGATCAAGGAAAAGTAAGATTTATAAATTGAATATGAATAAACAACAATAAATTGAAAGTAAAGAAAAAGAACTAGAAGCTAATAAAACATTTTTAAACACAACAATATAATTGAGTCACAAATAAAATATTTGCAAATAAAAGAAGAGCAAGAAAATTTAGAAAATGAAATAAAACATCTAAAAAGTTTAACAAAAACGCCTAATAAAAAATGGATAAAATATGATGATGGTTGGGTAAAAAGAATATATAAGAATCAACAATGAAAAGAAAATAGATGACATATAGAATGAAATAATAGTTAAAGAACAATTAACAACTATAGTAAAATTATTAACCGAAATACAAGAAAGTTTACAAGAAAACCAAAATCACATACAATAAGTAGTAAACCAAGAAATAACAAATCAATGGAATACCTCTGAAATACCAACATTCAAATTAATATTAGAAAAATTAAATTTACTGAAGAATAAAGGAAAAGGAATCGTACAAGAAAAGGTGGAAGATGAGTCAAAAGAAAAAGTGGAGCCAAATAATAATAAAGTATTCCTAGATGACCTAAATTCTGAAAAGAAAAAACCAGAAATAGGTTTTACTTATAAATATGGATTTCAGTTTAAAAAACCAGAAGAACATACATCTTTTTGGTATAAATCTGGATGGAAGAGACAGAAATGAACAAACAAATTGAAGAATTAAAAAATTTATTTTAAAATTTGAGTATACATGTATGAGCACAGGCTTTTCGGTGACCCGCGGAACGATGATGACTTATTACTCTGACCTCTCACAGACTTGTTGCTCTATTATTTTAGATTTGAATCGCATTTGGCAAGTACCTTTTTGATGATTTTAGACCTTTGACCGCGCTTAAAAATCATTCAAATGCATTTAGAATTAACCGTTATTCTTTCACTTACGTGCAGTAATTTGTTTACAGTTTTCTATAAGATCCAAACATTTTCAGCAAGTCTCGTTTATATTTTTGGATTTTACACTCTTCGAGGTTTTCGGAATGTCAAGAATCGTCTTAATCGGACAACCGTAGTGAAAGTTATGAGTGTTTCAAGTTGAAACCCTAATCAACCCCTAAACCCTAATCTAAAACCTAGCTCTCTCGCCGTCCATCTCTCCTCGCGATTGGGCCACGTATTTTCCTCAAAAATTCGCTTAAGTTGGTGTATTTTTGAGTGTGGGCATATTTAAACCCATTTAGGAGAGAGATTAGAGGATTTTTCTCCAAAAATTAGAATTAGAATCACTTTTTTGAGAGAAAATGAAGAACAAGTGGGAGAAAGTTAAGAACAAGAGAGAGAAAGCTCTAGAAAAGCATAGAATCCGGATTAATCTCTTCTAATATCAATTCTTTGTTGTTCTTTAGCTTAATCTCATAGCTTAAACACTAAAATCGAATAGAAATCATAGGTTAAAATGGATTAAATAGGGCTTTAGAGACTTTTTCTCAAATACCACCCAAAAGTTTCATCACTAATCTGTCACTATTTTCGTCACTGATTCCGTCACCATTTCATCTAAAAATCATCAGAAGCTTGTCAAACGTCTGGTTTGAGTCTCCAAATAGATTCACGGCCTAGAGGTAAAAAACCTGAGTTCCACTATCTATTTACTTATTTTTATTGCTTTCTTGTTGTTGTTCTTGGTGGTTTTGGTGTTTGTTCTTTATTTTTTCTTCGGTGTTCTTGGAAAATCGTCAGAAAATAACCTGATCTCTATATGGATGGCCTTCACCTCTATCCATATAGCCTTAACCACTACCCTTACAGCGGTGAAGGCTATAACTACAGAGGTGAACTCTTCCCCTATGGAGGTCTCGTATTTCTTGTGATTTTTGGGTATTTTCATACTCAAATACATTGAATCAAGATTATTTGAGTGTTTTAAGTCTAGAAGTGTTTTAAGTCTAGATCTGTTAAAAAATAGTTGATTACGACTTAAAACTTTGATGATTTTAGATCTATGAATGCAAAAATACTGAATCCCCCTTAAAAACAAATCTCGAAGGCCAAGGCTGCAGTGACAGCCTTGACCGCCATCGCTATAGCCTACACCGCTACCACTTCAGCGGTGAAGGCTATGGCGATGGCGGTCAAAGCTGTCGTCATAGCTTTGACCGCCAAAATTTGATTTTAAGCCCTTTTTACCATTTTCTTGCATTTTTTACCTCGATTTTTGCCCAAAAAATTTCATAAAAATCATAAAAATTCTGGAATAAATTAAAATTATATTTAATCTGATTTATTTAATTATTTCACCATTTAAATTGATTAAATAACCATTAATGCCTAAAAATGCCTTTTTTATCTCCAAAAATTCCCTAAAAATATTTTTCTTCATGTTATGTATTTATTTTCTGCCTTTTATTTATTTGTGCTGTATTTACGATTATTTGTTAATATTTTACCTCGTTTGGAGCTGGGTTCAATTTGGTAAGTTCGGTTAGGACCTAGTTTAACCCTTTCATTATTTACCCGCTTTATTTATTTTCTCGCATTAGAAAAATGTATAGGTATTTGTAAAGCTTTGTAATAATCATTTATTTGCTTTATTTATCGCTTTTATGTGATGTATGGTTATATAAACCGAAAACTCCAAATATTAATTGGATTTAAATTGCATAAGAACTAAAGTCGCGCTTATCAAAATGTAAACAGTTTGATTTAATAAATGAAAAGTAAGTAACATCATCCGAACTTGAAATCTCTGTTTTAAGGTACGGTCCAATCACGCGGTGGGAATATCGTAGCCAAATTCCCAATAGAGCTAAACCGGGTGGCGACTCTGTCTTAAAATACGGGATTTCGAGTCTCGTATCTTTTTAACCTATAAATTGGACTTAAATTCAACTTCAACATCACTTTTACCAATAGTTTTTCATGACGCCTCTAAAGCGAGGATCAGTCCTCCGGATCGCTTCACAATGCTTATTATTTTTCCCGCCCTCCTTAAAAGAGGTCGGAAAAAGGTCGCCCGCTCACAGTGGCGACTCTACTGGGGATTTCCTTTTAACTTAAAATTTGGAAAATCGCTTTCATTGTCGAAAATTGGTTAAAGGATTTTGAGGATGTGCCTAAATCGTTTTTAAATCAAAGCTTTATTTCGCATGCCTTTTTGTCCTCTTAGTTAGATTCTAAGTTTAAGGTGGCATTATTATTTCACCCCCGTGAAGCTCACTTGTATAACTCATGCCCTCCAGGAATTGGGGATATTTATGGGTGGATCACTCGTTTCAACCAACATGTAATTCCCGCGATCGCACTCATTTGAGGAGTGGTTGAGTTATATGGAATCAAGGTAAATGAGATGCTTCTATCGTGTCATTCCATGACACCAGCAGTTTGAGACTATGAACCATGATAAATCTAGCCATAGCAAATTTCCCTTAGGCTTACCAAAAAAATCTAGATTTAGGTCGAATGCTTATGTGTCGTTCGTTGGCTTTTGAGTTAAGCCCCGGATCTTTTTGAACGGCGTTGCATGGGAGTCATAAGGTTGGAAGAGGTTTATTTGCTTTTGTATGCTACTTATGTTATGCTCACGCATCCGCACTTCATGCATAGGCTGCCTGTGACCGACCTTTTTAATTTCAGTTTTCGCTTACCTCTACTCTCCCCTCGCTTGAAGGGGGAATTTAACAAAATGCTTGAGATTGTTTGAGTCCCAAGGAACCGTACCTAGCTCGCTAGGCATAGCAAGGAATTCACATGTCTCACATATTTTAGGGTTAAGCTTCACATTATAAGCTTTTCTACTCTCTACTCTCTGAACTACCCCCGTGTATATGGCAATCATCACTCGATTTTATGTAATCATTCATTTCATTCTTAGATTGATTTGAGCTGATCATATTTTGATTTCAAAGAGAGTTAGATCGAGGCACGGCTGCCTTCTTAATCTAGTTTTGAGCTCAGTTTTAAAATCTGCTATGCATGCCATGTCTGATCCGCATTTGAATGATGCACCTCATGAGAGTACTCCTTCCCCTTCTCCCTTCCCACCTCATCAGAGTCAGGGTCAAGGTCAGTCTTAGATGGGTGCAGAGTTAGCCAATGCTATGGCTCAGTTTCTTAAATTTGATCTCTTCAGAAATGCCATTCAAGATCAGGTTCGATTGGCTCTTTGAGAAGAAAGGAATGTTCAGGGACCATCAGGGCCATTTTCTCAAGCTCAAGGATAGTCTGGATCATTCAGAATGGGGCAATTTAAGATGGTTTAGGTTAGAATAGTTTGGTTCAAATTTCATCAGTTTAAGCTCCACCTATCTTTCACCTGGTACCACATGTCCGACCTATCCAACAGAGCCAATTTCAGTTTGGTTAGAGTTCCTCTCAGCCACTCTCGTCCTTTATTCCACCAACCTTTGGCTTTCCACATTTAAACTCGAGGCCTTCCCCTCTAGCTCCTGCTTTCCCTGCTTTCTTAGGGGGATTTACTCCATAGATGACTGTACCTTCAAGGGGTTTTACCCTTCCTCCGACACCCCCAATGTTGTTTACACCCTCTCCTCCTAGTTTCTCGATCTCCCTAAGGGGGACTATTTATCCTCCAAACCCTTTCACTCCTAACTTACAAACTCATCCCCAAGTTGAGATTCTAACTCCTCCTCCGCCATTTCAGTTTGGAGCCTCTTCTGTGCACAACAACCAGGTCACACAACCTTTGAATGTGACACCAATCGAGCAGGTCACGCAATCTCCAGGCATGACACCTGAAATGGCAGTGTTTTTGAAGCAACTAATTTCTAAGAATGAAGAAAAGGACGAAGAGAAGGACTAAGATTGAGTTCAAAAGAACTTTTTTATGCCCAGAATGGAAGCTTACTCTATCGAGGGACCTCTTAAATCCCATATTATGATGTACGAGTGGATTATGCGTGTTCAAAAAATTGGGGATAAAGTTCTTGCTAAGTTATTTCTGTGCACTCTGTAAGGGCCAGCTCTTGAATGGTACAATACCCTCCCTGAATCAACAATCATATATTAGAAGCTTCTCTTCGAGGCTCTAATTGCCCACTATGGTTTTAATTCCACTATGGAAATAACTATCTAGCATCTCAAAGCTATAAAGCAAAAGAAAGGCGAGCCTTTCATATCGTACTTCAATAGGTGGATGGCTACTCAGGTTCTATTGAAACAGAAGCTCAGTTTAAAGGAAATGATAGTGAAGCTGCTCGACAGGCCTCTCCCGATTCTCTATAAGGAAATGGAAACTAACACTTTTGAATCTTATCAGAAAGTTTTTGAGAAAGCCAAGAAAATCGAGCATCACAAAGAGAAAGAGAATGCTAACAAGCCAAGTGGCGGCAAACCCTGGTTTAACAAGAACCATGGTTCTAGAACTTTTAAAGCTGGTCCTATCCCGATAGAAGAGGAAACACCCATAGTTCAAGTGGTGGAGCAAGAATAGGTTTCAGCCGTTCAGAGAACTCCTTACCAAGCACCCAATCGGAATCCCTTCGTTTCCCTTTAGAAGTTACCATTAAGTGTGATGTTTGCCAAGATGCATGAAGCCGACGAGCTTAATCATCTCCAAGAGTATAGGCCTCCTACCCATGAGGAAAAAGCATACTTCTGTAAGTACCACATACAAAAGGGACATCAAACCAACCAATGTAGAGCTTTAGCTGCTGCTATCTCCCATTTGGTAAGGGAAGGAAAAATGGATGAGCCTGTTAGAAAGACTAGTACTGAGGAGAAACCATCACCATGCTCTGATAGTGGTGTGAGTGTGATCAATTCTGGTCTCCCCGAGGAATTTGTGTTGGCCACGGTCCTCTTCAATTCAGCCGGTATCACTATACAAGCCAATTCTACTACCAAATCTAACAAGAATCTTGTGAGGTCTTTAACGAATAAAGGAGACAAGTCATCAGCCGAACAAGTGAAAGTTCTGGATCTCATCCTGGACGATACACCAATGGAAGCTATCGAGGATGCTTAATCTACCAGCGCCCCAACTCAAGACCCTCCACCGCGGAGGATGACTATCTATTTATGTAATTTTCTTTTCTAGTATTTAAATGTTAACAACTCTGCCTTTAAGGCATTTTTTTACTCAATCAAAGACTCTCTTTTTGCTTATCTGCTTGATGTTTTGCTCGATCGGTCCATGCATTCATTTTATCATACGCATAATGTGTTCAGTATTCATGATGTTTCTTTAACTGAAATAAATTTTTGTACATGTGATAACCTAAAATGGTAACCATTTCTAATGACCTAACCTCTAAAAGAAAAAGAGAGATAAAAGTGCTTAAAGATCGTGATAACGCTTTCACCTGGTCACACCTAGCCTTACCTAGGGTTCTTTGCCAGAAAATCGAGCATCACCTTTTGATACCCATAATAGAAAAAGAAGCTCAGTCCTTCCTTGGATAGATCCAATACGTCAATTGATTCATCGCTGGCCTATCGACTATGTTCAAGCCCATTTTCAAGCTACCGAAGAAGCGTCAGCCAATTGTGGAGAAGGAGCATCGCCAGACCACTTTCAACAAAATCAAGGCTTACCTTTCCTATGCCCACCCATTCTCATATTCCCACCCCGACACACCATTGACTCTTCCCAATATCCATTCCAAAGACCCCGGTTGAATTTTGATATTGATCCTTACCATATCCTATACCTCCCACCCACCAACCTTTCCCTATTTCTCTCCTCATTGGCCATTCTCGGCAAGGGGGACATATATGATCGGGGAGATTTGACCCTCATTAATAAATGAACACTGATTCGTCATCGTAGGGGTAGGTTGCTTCTCAAAATAGGGGGAAACAGTGTCTTTCACCACCATTACTGCCAAGAAGATGGCCAAGTTCATCGAGAAATAAGTCTTTGCTTGGTACGGCCTCCCTCATCACATCATCTCAGACAACGAGCTTTGATCCCAAGGGGCAACCACTGAATCGATCAAGAGATATGAATTTGAACACAGTAGATCTTCACCGTGAAAATCATAAGCTAATAGGGTAGCTAAAACCGCGAACCAGCTTATCAAGAAGTTTCCCTCCAAGCCTATTGCAAGGTCCATAAATTGCGTCGATGAGCTACCATTCACCCTTCGAAGATGTTAAACAAATGTCATAATTCTTGCAAACTGAACACCTTTCTCCTTTGTTTATGGAATGGAAGCGGCAATCCTAGGTAGAACCAAGATGAAATCCTTGAAAACCGCATTGAATCTAAGTCAAAAGGACCCCTATAGGCTAAGGCATAATTTGAACAACTCAAACGATCTTCAGATGTATCAAAAGCGTATAACGAGGCCAAAAAATAATGAGTCAAGCTTCAGAGGTACCGTCAATAATCGATAATCCAGTTCTGAAGCAATTATAGCCTACCGACACTGACCCAAGGGGGAAAGTCTGTCCAAATGGGAAATACCTCGGACAACTAGAAAGGTACTCAGCACAAGGGGCATGATTATCGACGGTAATGAGTTCGTAAACCCTATCAATCAAGACAGGTTGAAGCATTACCATATCTAACTTAAAAGAATCAAATCCAAAAAAGCGGCATATAAAAAAAATAAATAAAATCAATCACCCGACGAGTGGTTCTCTACTACTTGGGCAAAAATTAGGGTGTATCCCGTTGATTGGTATTCTACAAACCGGTCAGGCAAAATTTAGGGTGCAAAATAACCCGCTAGGCTAAAAACCCAAAAAGGGCGGTCTAGGCAAAATTTAGGATGAAAGTGAGCAATAAGAGCGTGTTGGCTAGAAAACCTTCATAGGCTAGTTAACACCGAGTTTGGGTCAGTAGAAATTATTATCATCATTGTGTACTTAAACTTCATTTAATGAAAATGTCATTTTACTGAATCCTTTATGTTTGTGCTTGAATGAATATATTGGGCCCTGAAGGTGAAATATTGCAAGTAAGTCGAACGAAGGGTTTCATGCAGTCAGCCCAATTCCTTAAAAAGATAACGAAAGGCAAAAAATCTTGATAGACTGAAAAGAAGCGAGGTCTATGCAAAAGCCAGGATAGCCGCTAGATTTAAAACCCGAAAAAGATGGTCTAGGCAAAAATTAGGACATAAAAGAAAAATAATCAAAGTCTGATAGGCCCATCTCAATGTTTGGGTCTATGAAAAAATTAAGACAAAGAAAGATAAAATGCAAATGACTGTCATCGATCACATCGAGGTATCTGCATTATTGTTATCATCATTAGAGAGCCAGAATACATTCTCCAGTCTAGTGGATACGAAGGGCTCAAATTTGTCCTCTACATATGTCTACTCCAATATCGACCATGACCAAGCATCTCAGGTCTACAATCTCCTGAAACTATCTTTGGTAGAATTCATTGGTAATGATAGCGTCGAGTCGTTCGTTATCTAAAATCTTGAACTTCGCTTCATGCACCCCCTGTTTTCAATATGCTCTATCCAAAAATCAGTTTGTAGGAGACTCGCCACTTTAAATAGCTCGTGAGGAGCCCACTATCACTTGTCATACTAGTGATGTAGAATTCACGGGTCCTATCTCAGCCTTGGTATCCATGCACACGAGTCTTGTGAGTGCTCTACAGCATCTCTAGTCCTCCTCCAGTGAGAATCTCGTATTGTCCATGATAAAATGAAATTCCGTATATTCTCTCTCTTCAAGCAAGTTAATCTCTCTCCGAGCAAAGCCAATCAGTCATCTTGAAGATGATCAGCCCGAGCAGCTCATGCATTCATACATTCATGCATATTATTCATAAATGCCTTGCTTATTATTCAATGCTGAATTCTACTGGAAATGGAGCACAGAAAAGTCTCCTCGAGCTATCGGTCAACCTCAGTAGTTCTCTGAACTCCCGGAAATCTTAACTTATATTCCATTCTTCTGTTTTTATTGCTTAAATGAAAGGGCAAAAACATTTTTGTTCCATAAAATCAATTAAGCAATAAAAATGCAATTCATGTCGCTTGCTAATGTCTCAAAACTTCCTTAATAGGTACACTATACGGTTATCTCGAAGGACAACCGACCCGAGGATTCAAAATTCAAAACTCAGAAGTCATTCAGTGGCACCCCTATATAGTTTTCAATCATTCAGGGGCACCACTATACAGCTTTCAATCATTTAGAGGCATCGCTATACAGCTTTCCATCATCTAGGGGCACCACTATGCATCTTTCCATAATCTAGGTGCACCTCTATACAGCTTTCAATCATCTAGAGGCACCACTAAACAGTTTTCAATCCCTCCAAGGCACCACTATGCAGCTTTCAATCCTTAAGGGGCACCTCGATGCAGCCTTCAACCCTTTTAGGGCACCTCAATGCAATTTTAAAGACTGACCAAGCACCAAACTTTTTAGGATACCCGAGAATTTCCAACTCAATTTATATTTCTTACTTTTATTTCTATTGCTTAATCGAAGTGGCAAAAATTTTTGTTTCCATAAAATCAATTAACTAACAGAAACATAACTCTCGACAACTGCTAATGTTTCAAAATTATCTTGATAGGACGGTTGAAGATGCGTCCCCAACCCATCCATAGATAATCAGCTCAAGAAGTCCCTACTCCTCTTTTTTCCCGAAGCAACTGACAATCTATCCCGAATCCGCTTGGTAGAAGTCGAGGGTGATACTAAATCAAAATTTCTAAGTCAGAATCTCTAAGTTCTTGATAGGTCTGTTGATGGCATCCCCAGTAGACAACCGGTTTAAGAATCCGCACTTCAGGTATAACCCTTCTAACCTTTGCTCTTTTGTGAGATCACACTTAGCCCGCCAAGTGATAATCTCCCCGAGGGGCAGCCTGTGAGCACGGGCTTTTTGGTGACCCGTGAAATGATGATGACTTATTGCTCTGACCTCTTACGGACCTGTTTTTCTATTCTTTTAGATTCGAATCACGTTTGGCAAGTACCTTTTTAATGTTTTTGGACCTTTGGTCGAGCTTAAAAATCATTCAAATGCATTTAGAATTAACTGTTATTCTTTCACTCACGTGCAGTAATTTGTTTTGTAATTTTCTATAATATCCAAACATTTTTAGCAAGTCTTGTTTATATTTTTGGATTTTAGACCCTTAAAGTTTCCGGTATGTCAAGAATCGCCTTAATCGGGCAACTATAGTGAAAGTTATGAGTGTTTGAAGTCGAAACCCTAATCAAACCCCTAGAGACCCTAATCTAAACCCTAGCTCTCTCCCCCCTTTTATCGCCGGCAGCAGCGATGATGGATTATCCTTCGGTGGCAGTGACCACCACTAGAGTGGCGGCCACCACCGTCATATTGGCAGTCATCGCCACCATTTGTGGCGGTGAGCGCCACCGGGGTGGCCACCTCCTTATGGCAATCCCCGCCACCATGGTAGCTTTACCACTACCGTAGTAGCGGTGGCTGCCATGGCCATGGTGGTGGCCACCGTGGTTGTAGCGGCACTGCCGTGGCTGCAGCAGCCACCGCTATGCCGGCGGCGGTAGTACGACTATTTTTTAGCCGTGCCACTTCGTTTTCCCTCTCTCTTCGCGATTGGGCTAGGTATTTTCCCCTCAGTTTATTTTTAGTGTGGAAGTACCCATCTAGGAGAGAGATTAGAGGATTTTTCTCTAGAAATTAGAATTAGAATCACTTTTTTTGAGTGAAAATGAAGAATAAGTGAGAGAAAGTTAAAAACTAGAGAGAGAAAGCTCTAGAAAAGCATAGAATCCAGATTAATCTCTTCTAATCTCGATTCTTAGTTGTTCTTTAGCTTAATCTGATAACTTAAACACTAAAATCAATTAAAAATTATAGATTAAATTGGATTAAATAGGGTTTTAGAGGCTTTTTTTCAAATACCACCCAAAAGTTCCGTAACTAATCTGTCACTATTTTTGTCACTGATTCTGTCACCATTTCATCTGAAAATCATCAAAAGCTTGCCAAACATCCGGTTTGAGTCTCTAAAGTTAGATTCACAGCCTAGAGGTAACAAAACTGAGTTTCACTATCTATTTACTTATTTTTATTGCTTTTTTGTTGCTGTTCTTAGTGATTTTGGTGTTTGGTCTTTGTTTTTTCTTCGGTGTTCTTGGAAAACCGTCAGAAAATAACCTGACCTCTATAGGGATGGCCTTCACCTCTATCCCTATAGCCTTGACCGCTACCCTTACAGCGGTGAAGGATATAGCTATAAAGGTGAACTCTACCCCTATAGAGGTCCCATATTTCTTGTGATTTTTGGGTATTTTCATACCCAAATCTATTGAATCAAGATTATTTGAGTGTTTTAATTCTAGATCTATAAAAATTAAAACCAAATCTCGACGGCCAAGGCTATAGTGACAGACTTGACCGCCATCGCCATAGCCTCCATCGCTGCCACTTTAGCGGTGAAGGCTATGGCGATGGCGGTCAAAGCTGTCGCCATAGCTTTGACCACCGAAATTTGATTTTAAGCCATTTTTGCCATTTTCTTGCATTTTTTACCCCAATTTTCTCCCGAAAAATTTCCTAAAAATAAAAATTCTGGAATAAATTAAAATTATATTCAATCTGATTTATTTAATTATTTCGCCATTTAAATTGATTAAATAACCATTAAATGCCTAAAAATGCCTTTTTTGACTCTAAAAATTCCCTAAAAATGTTTTTCTTCATGTTATGTGTTTATTTTCTGCCTTTTATTTATTTTTGCTTTATCTATGATTATTTGTTAATATTTTGCCTCGTTTGGAGCCGGGTCTGATTTGATAAGTTCTATTAGGACCCGGTTTAACCCTTTTATTGTGTATCTGCTTTATTTATTTTCTCGCATTAGAAAAATGTATAGGTATTTGTAAAGCCTTGTAATAATCGTTTATTTGCTTTATATACCGCTTTTGTGTGATGTATGGCTATATAAACCAAAAACTCCAAATATTAATTGGATTTAAATCGCATAAGAACTAAAGTCGCGCTTATCAAAATGTAAACAGTTTGATTTAATAAATGAAAAAGTAAGCAACATCATCCGAACTCGAAATCTCTGTTTTGAGGTACGGTCCAACCACCCGATGGGAATATCATACCCAAATTCCCAGTAGAGCTAAACCTGGTGGCTACTCTACCTTAAAATACGGGATTTTGAGTCTCGTATATTTTTAACCTATAAATTGGACTTAAATTCAACTTCAACATCACTTTTACCAATCATTTTTCATAACGCCTCTAAAGCGAGGATCAGTCCTTCGGCTCGCTTCACAGCGCTTATTATTTTTCCCGCCCTCCTTAAAAGGGGACGGAAAAAGGTCACCCGCTCACAACATGAAAATGTTAAAATAGAAAAAGATGATGAAATAAAAGAAATTATTTTTGAAGAATCAAGCGAAGAAAGTGATCGTGAAACAAAACCTATTAAACAATAAGAAGTTGAGCCAAGTCATGGATATCAATTCAAAAATCAATATATTCCATCCACAGAAACAACGAGGAGAACATGTAAAAAATAAAGGTATACATACTACAACAACAAATTTAAAAAAATACCAGATCCATATAAACCAAAAATTAAACATATAAATAATGATTTAATGATTCAATACTAGATTTAGATTGTATAGAGAATGGAGAAGAATTGTTACAAAATTGGATCTCTACGCACACTTTTGAGTTAGCTAATAATGAAGCATTAGAAAATATAAATGTAAAAAGTACACATTATTATTTACTATTTCATACTAGTCGAGACGTATATAATTATCTAAATAAATTATCAACATCAACCGAAAGTGATCAACATCCGATAGAATATGGCAAATACATTAGAAATGAAATTAATATGGAATTCTTTGGAAAACATAGTGATGTACAGGCTAGTAAGGAACTCGAACAATTTATAGCAAAATATATATTATACAACATACAACTCTACAATATATGTGAATTTAATGAATTTGCATATCAATATAGAAAATATTATAATAAACTAGAATTAATAAAAAAGAAAACCATTTTAAGAATTATTTGTTAACAAACTACCTTGGCCAATAAATGAAGAAGTAAACAAAAGATATAAAAATCAAGTAAATATCACAATCCCATAAACACTGGGATCCATAATTAAAGTAACTAAAGAATATATAATGAAAAATGTATTGAATCAAAAAAAGATAAATTATTAGAAAACAAATTTAAGATTAATTGTGGTAATAATCTTGCGGAAGTACCACAAAAGTTTGGATGTACAAACCTCTCTTGGGGGGGAGATCTAATCATTATAAACGAAAATATCAAACTTACAAAAAATTTAAACCATATAAATATACACAAAGAAACTATAAACTAGTCCTTAAAAGACATTTTGATCCAAAAAGTAGAAGAAGATATTTTAAAAGGAAAAGATATACTAAAAAACAAAGGTATTGTCCTGAAAAGAAAAAGAATTATAAATGTTAGTTATGTCAAGAAGGACACTATGCCAATGAATGTTCCCAAAAAAATAAAAAGAAAGAAAAAATTAAATTACTAAATTAGATCAAAGAAATAAATTTAGAACCCATTGAATCAGACATTGATAATACTGATAAATTATATCATTTAGAATCCACTGATGAATAATCGGAAGAATCAAAATTATTTAGTGATCCATATGAATCCGAATAGCACTTAAATCAAAATCATAATTTATAAACTAGAAGAAGAACTAGAGAAAGAATTAGAAGATAAAATAAATAAAAAATTAGAAGAAATATTTACTGATGATCTATTAGGAACAAAAAATACAAATAATGCCTTAATTGAAATTAAATTAAAAGATCCTACAGTAGAAATAAAATGTCCTAATAATATGCCCTACACTAAAAGAGATGTAGAAGAGTTTGAAAAGGATATGGAAGAACTAATTAAAAAAGAAGTAATTAGGCCTATTAATAGTCCTTATAGTGCACCGGCTTTTTATGTAGAAATTCATGCCGAAGAAAAAAGAGGTAAAAGAAGAATAGTTATTAACTATAAAAAGATGAATGAAGCAACTATAGGAACACCTAACGGATTACCAGGAAAAGACTATATTATGAATAGATTACAAGGAAAACATTGGTTCTCAACATTAGATGTAAAAGCAGCATATTGGCAATTACGATTACATGAAAATACAAAACTTTAACAGCTTTCACTTTTCCGCCTAATAATCATTATGAATATAATAGTTTACCATTAGGATTAAAACAAGCTCCAGGTATATTTCAAGAATTCATGTCTAAGCAACTTAAAGGATTAGAAAATCTTTGCTCAGTATACATTGATGACATTATAATATTCACAGTTGGATCAAAGAAAGATCATCTAATAGCAGTTATAAAAGTAACAGATAGATGTAGAGGAAAAGGAACAATTCTATCTAGACCAAAGGCTATAATACCAAAAAGGGAAATAGATTTTTTAGAATTAACTATTCCAAATGGAGAATCAAAATTGCAACCCCATATAGTAGAAAAATAGTATAAATTAACAGATAAAATAATTACAAAGATTTTTAGGAAATCTTAATTATATATTGATCAAGGTTTTCTAAAAAATCTAGCTCAATTAAGAAGAGACTTTTAAAAGAAATTATCAGAAAAAGTCAAATGGTCATGGTCAACAAAAGATACTGAAATCGTAGTTGCATTAAAAAGAGTTGTCAAAACCTACAAGCTCTATATGATCCCATAGAAAAAGATTTATTAATCATCTTTACTGATGCTAATGGTGAATATTAGGCAGGAGTAATGACAACCCTACCATTTGAATTATTACAAACTTACAAACAAGAAAAAGGAAAAGAATTAATGGAAGAAACACTTTCTACTCTTACAGCATTATTTAAAACCAAACAGTTTACTTCTTTAGAAAGAATAGCTAAATATATTTCAGGAACCTTTACGGATACCCAAAAAAGATACACTACACGTGAGAGAGAAACACTTACATTATTAAATACTGTAAGAAAATGGAAAATAGAATTACTTCCAAAATCTTTTATTATTAAAACAAATAATAAATATGTCACTACATTTATTCGAAATAAAATCAATACTCATTATAATCAAGGAAGATTAATTCGTTGGCAACTAGAACTATCTTATTTTGAATTTCAGGTAATATTAATAAAGTTAGAAGAAAACTATGGAGCAGACACTTTGACAAGAGAATGGAGTCAGCCATAACAGCCATTGCCAATCAATTGAAGCCCAAAAACAATCAATTGGAGCAAGTATTATCAAATGTGGAAAAAATTAAAGCAGACATAGCACAACTCGAAACCCCTCTTACATTAATCAAAGGATTATCAGGGTCTGACACTGAAAATACTCCAGCAAATACCCACTTGGTATCATCCAGTCTACCTACAGATAAAAAATTGTCTTGGACAGACGAAAGTGAATCATCAGAAAAACATAATAAACAAGAAGATTCTACTTCCACAAGTATTACACAACCTGAATCTAACAATGATAAGGGCAAAGTTGTATTAACTGCCACCAGTATTACTCAGCCTGAGTCTAACAATGATAAAGGCAAAACTTTATTAATCACTCTAGTCGATATAACTGCAGGATTACTGCAGTTAGTCAAACATCCCAATAAAGCCTATGATGTAATCTATATTGGGCCGCAAAGAGACATTTTTTTACGAATGGGCTAAAGCTGCAATATTTATACAAGGACAACATGGTATTATTCATAAAAAAATATCCATCTTTAGAACTAGCAAAAAAGGCTTTAGAAGAAACCATTACTATTTATGGAACATATAAAGAAAAAATATTATCCAACAAAGTTTTAGAAAAAAAAAACTATTTTGGGCCGAATTTCTACAATTGCACAAATCAAAATAGTATCAGAAATCAAAGAAATGATGGGAACATCTCTTAACAAATACATAAAATGGTCCCAAATAATCCAAAACTATAATGACAATGATCGAAGCAGAAATATGTATCGAACAACCAAAGACCAGATGAAGACAAAAATAGTTGTATTACCAGAAGCAAACCCTATGGAAGCATATGAATTAGCACTACATGGACTAATAGACACCATCTGTTTGAATAAATTAGATGTCCTTGAACATTTTCCAGAAAAATTCAGAAGATCTGTTTCATTATATTTCAAGAATTATGCAAAAGGAAGAATGATCTTTTTGAGATATTCTAGTAGCATCCCTATTTTCTCGAAAGAAGGGGAGGAGTTAACACCTTCTTTTGCATACATCTTAATGGGAATATCAAACATGCATTATCCAGAAATTGAAGCATAAAAAATTCCAATCACTAATGAGGAAAGAGTATTATGGAATCAAACACTTTTCTCTATAATAATCAAGCAATTAGTAAAGTGTACAAGGCGCCACAAGAATTAATTATAAATCTGATTATTGGTTAGTAGCAATACATTTTAAAAAAGAAGTACCCATGGAGTCAGCAATGGAAGTAATATTTTATAAATTCGAAAATAAGTTCCTTGAATTAAGAATTCTCAATCTTTATCAAACATCTAAATAATTCCTTTGTCAAAAATAGCCAGAATTATCTAGGATATTCTTGTGAAGCATGCGGTCTACTCGATGAAGAAGCATCTAATCATAGCAAAGCAGACGAGGCAACATCACTTATTACAATAGTAGACTAAACAATAAAATGTAGACACTTGTATCAAAAAATCTTGTCTTCACTAACTGAAGATAAGGATACTTACTTTTATCTTTTTATTTTTGTCCTTATGTAAATTATTGAGTTTGTTAACTGGCACTTGCCATTATGTTTTCTTTTTTACCTGTTTAATAAGTAGCTTTGTTGTGTATAAAAGGGAGTTGAGACCCTTGTTCTCAATACAGCTTTTCAATGAATAAACTTTTATTTATTTAAAACCTTTGAGTGAAAAACTCTGGAGAGGTTAGCTCATGAAAATTCCCTTGGGTGTATTTTAAAATCTAATAGAAGATTTTTGAAAAAACGTTGTCATCAAGTAATATTTAAGAGGTCACTCTCTACAATTCAGAAATAATCAGATAAATTTTAATTATTGAATTCATGTATATGATCCTATTTAATTTTCAAGCATTATAAATAAGAATGAACTAACATATCCTTTTATTAACTATGAACAAATTAATATACTATTTCATACAAACTTATTCATTTTTAACATTTACTAAAGTTATATAGTATATATTCCTTAAATGTAAAAACAAGAAAACAATACATAAAAATAAGAAGACATAAGCTTTATAAATATGCAAGAATCAGGATTAAAGATTTTTTAATTATTTTTTTAAAATTATTTATAAATTTAGGGTGGTTTACAAACTATTTATAGGGTATTTTTTTCTGTCCGACTTTCAAAATATCGGAGAGGCCAATTTTTTTGGTCGGACAAACTATTCTTAATCTGTCCAACTTTATAAAAGTCGAACAAAAGCAATCCGACTTTTACAAAGTCGGACAAAAGCTATCCGGCATTGTAAAAGTCGGATAGAAGGTATCCGACTTTTACAAAGTCGGATAGGTTATAAATTTGATTAAAAAAAGTCAAAACATCCCCCACCATATTTTTTAAAATATATTATAATAATAAAAAAAAAATTTGTGATGGTGAATTGTTATATGAGTGATTTGAATGGCCTAGCTTTCAGAAGTAAAAAAAATATATGTAGGTGGCTCTTTTGACTTTTTGCAAAATTATGCTAAACTATTGATAAATGATAGGTATGATATTAGGGGAATATGAACATGTCTTAAGTTAATTTTTCACTTATCTTGCAGCTTGTCAGCATTAAAAACTGAATTTATAAATTTATTAGTATTATACTATCAAGTTGCTATTAAATGTCCAGCTCTTAACTTCATTTTTAAAAATTGCTCAACTATTGTATTAAATATAAAGATATTCTGTCCGACTTTGTAAAAGTCATATTGGATAACTTCTATCCGACTTTTACATTTTCGGACAGGTTAGGAATAGTTTGACTGCACTTGTACGATTTTTTAAAAGTCGGATAGACTTAAAAAATTATTTTCTCCGATCTTTTAAAAGTCGGACAGAAAAAAAATACCCGAAACTTGATTAAAAAAAGTTAAAACATCTCACTATATATTTTTAAATATATTATAATAATAAAAAAAATTTGTGATTGTGGCTTGTGACTTTTTTAATCAAATTTATAACCTATCCGACTTTGTAAAAGTCGGATACCTTCTATCCGACTTTTATAATGTCGGATAGCTTTTGTCCGACTTTGTAAAATTTGGATTGCTTTTGTTCGACTTTTATAAAGTCGGACAGATTAAGAATAGTTTGTTCGACTTTTTAATAGTCGAATAGACTAAAAAAATGGCCTCTCCGACATTTTAAAAGTCGGACAGAAAAAAATACCCCAAATTTACAAATAGTTTATAAACCACCCTAAATTTATAAATAATTTTTAAAAAAATAATAAAAAAATCTTAAATCCCAAGAATCATTATAAAATTATTCATTTAATGTATTATAAGTTATATAGAATAAAAGTTAACATTATTATTTATATTATAAATTTATAAATTTAAATTTTTTATAAAAGCCACTATATTTTTAATTATGTTAATACCTCCCTCTATATCATTTTGGTTTTTGTACACATGTCAAATTTTGTATTTAGAATCTAAAATTTATGTTAAAATCAGCTACAATCAGTATAAACTATCTTTCGCATACTTAAAAAAGAAAAAGAAAATATGCATCAGCCTTTAATGTGACAAAAATTTACATACTTAATTCTATCAAAAAAAATCTATGTACTTAAATAATTTTGTTGGTAATAATTAAATATGTTCACTACAGTACGAAAGGAGGGTAAATAACATTATATGCCACAGACTCTCTCCATTACTTTTTAAAGTTGTTTTAGCTTTTTTTTCTTTTATTTTTTTTATTTATCACTTTAGAATATTAATGTATTTTTAATAAAAAAAATTTTAATTTATCCTTTCATTTATTTTGAAAGAGATTATGAATTGATGAAATTATATGTTAGTAATTAAGAAGAAAGAGAATTTTAGTAAATGATAATTAGTCATTTTGGTAGTGTAATTAATTTTTTATTAATATTGGTGAAAATTTTAAAACGACTTACACTAAGGAACGGAGGGAGCAATAGTTTTTGCGAACTCCTTTTTTTTATCAAGTTATAGCTTAGTAGTTAAGATTGATTTTGTGGTCTTTAGAGGTCTCGGGGTTCGCATCAAATTTAAAGTGAGTGGAGATTTTTCTTTCTACTTAATGCAAGCGCAAATGCGTAAATTTTTTTCTTAAACTTTTTTGCAAACTCTTTACATAATTAGTTAGTGACAAAAAAATTTCTCACACTACAAATTTACAAGCTTTACAAAATTGCAAAACTAGTAATATAGTAAAACTTATGAATGCTTGTATGTAAAGATGTCTTCAAATAATAGTGTTATTAATCTAACTTGCAAAATTATAAATAACAATAAAGATAAAGTATATATAGCATGAGAATTGAGTGTATAATTAACATATCCAAAACAAAATGGGTTCACACACCACACCACTCTCTCTTTATTATATATAAAAGCGATGCATAATGGATTGAAAATCATGTATCTTGTTTTATGTCCCATATTCTGATTTTATCATGTATTAGATATTTAGGAGAGAGAAAAAAAAATAAAAAATAAAATCTGAAAATAAAAAATTAAGTAAGAAAATTTAACATATGACAAATTATAAATGAGGACATGGAAGGGTTCATATAATTAGAGACTACATATTTGAATTCATGCATGATTTGTTTGCAGAGTGATGCATTATTTCGCTTTTCATCAGGGGGCATCCAATTTATTTCTTTATAAAATGTAATGTGTTTTTCTTTTATATTATACTTCTAAGTCCAAATTATTTCCATAAATAGATTGGAATTATGGTCCGAGGCATTGCATCATGTGTAATTAGTTAAAAGTGAAATCAACAGTATACTTAAAAGAAGTTAAATTATCCTAAAGAAAAGCGGAGCCAAGATTTAAAATAAAATATGGTTGATTTCACTTCTTTTTTAACTTTTTTTTTCGACTAAAACATATGGCGTAACTCTATACCTTAAATCAGTGACAGTGCCAGTAATTTATATAAAATGGGGTTCTTCGACCGGTGACTGATGACCATAAATTCCAATCGGCTACCAACAATCATAAATTTCGATCGATAAATAAAATTAGTCCGATAAAATATATTATTTTAGACTAGTGAATGAAAAAATTGTTACAAAATTTATGATAATATATTAATCTTTAAATTTTTGTTACATATTTTTATAACATTTGAAAATCAATAGTATTAAGATTATATTTTGGACTATTGAATATAAAGATAATTAGAAAATAATATAAGATTAAAAAATATAAATAGCAAACAAACTAATTAGTTACAACTCACAAATGGAAAGAGTTAAAATTAAATGCTTAAAATCCCTTTCAATGACTATTTATTATATTTTCCTTAATATTGGTGCACATAAAAATTTAATATTTTTGTTTTATTCATTTCTTTCCCATTTCATCTTCTTTTAAAGCTTATTCAATGAAGGATGAAATTAAAGGCTACCTATACATGAAATCTCCGACGATCGGAATGGGGTCGAAGCACCACCCCACTCCCTTGGAGCCAGCCATGCCTTAAACCTATAATGGTTGGGGAGGGGCTTGAGCAAAACCCCACACCCTCTCCCACTGGCCACGATCATATAATAAAGAAAAGCAAGAATTCGTGAAAATTAATTAAGGCTATGTTTTTTTATTAATGATAAGTATCTCAGTTGAAATAAATTTATTTGAGCCTTAATCATATTTAAAACTATATTTTTTTATAATTCAACTTTTTGGTAATCTTAAATTTCATTTGATTCAATTCAATAAATAATTTCAGTCAAATAAAAAAAGCAATACATATTTTTTTTGAAGAAGTATGTACATTTAATGTTTTGAGAAACTTGGAGCTCCAACCCAAGACCTGTAACTTCTTTTTTTACTTTAGAAGGAAGTTGTAGCTAGTAAACAATACCTATTTTATTCAAATAAGAATATTAAGCACACAAATGTCTCTTATTTGTCATTATAGTAAATGAGCAAATACTAGCCCACTAAATAGCCATTAAGACTTGAGAGTTCAATTTAGAAATAATTATATAACTATAATGACAGTGTTTATAGATCCTAATTAAAGATCCATATATATCCAAAACCATACCCAGTTCTCACTACAAACAACCAATTAAAACACGACACCTGCCACATAAAAATTGACAGGATATTGTCTGCATTCATAAAGTTTTGTGTTAAATTCTTAGAATTGTTCCATCCACAAAGTCGTATTTGTATTCCAATTAAATTGAACGAATAATTGGACATAATGATGACACGTCATTCAAAAAGTTCCCAAAATAATACTAAAAAAAGCAACAATGAAATGTGGAAGTCATATCCATACTATATATACTTCCAAGTTGAATGGGATAGGTATAGTCTGGGTGTGGGAATCGCCTTGTGGTGCATATTAATTCTTGCATTATATTTGTTCCAAAATTCCACCCTTTCTTGCGTTATATTCCATCTTCAGCCTTCATTTCTAGCACACTAAAAAAAATTGAGCAACACTCTCAAGGAATTTTAGAGTTCAATGGAGACTTGCTTTCTCTCTTCAAATTCCTTCACAAAGTCCCTAGAGTTTTCTCCTTCCATTAGAGTTCGAGTATTCTCGTATCCCAAAAGAAATCTTAATCACTTTCATACCAAAAGAATAGCTCTTTCTTCCACTATTTCATGTAAGTTTCTAGTATAGTCCTTTCTTTCTATATAATTGTAAATGATTTAGATTATTGTCTCTGTAACAAATGCTTGAATTCACAACAAAACTTTTAATTACTATGACCACAGTTTTAACATGTCCTTATATTATTAGTTTACCTCAGTTCAATCAAGTTGATTAAAACGAAAGTCAGATTACTTAAATCTAATTTAATTTGTTTCTTAAAATAGGCTGTCATTTGTCATCATCACCGGCGGGTGACGAAACCCAGCCATACCTGGCAGCTGATTGGCGGTCATTTAGGGCAAAACTGGTCGCAAATGAACAAGCCTTCATGGCCACTGATGCCTCAACGGCAGATCCCGACACAGTAACAGAACACAATCATCCCCTACAACAAGTCACAGTGAAAGATAAATGGGCCCATCCAATCCACGAACCAGAAAAAGGCTGTCTACTAATAGCAACAGAGAAGCTCGATGGGGTCCACATATTCGAGCGGACGGTGATCCTTCTCCTGTCAGTTGGGCCAGCAGGCCCATACGGGATAATACTCAACAGGCCATCACTAATGTCCATCAAGGAGATGAGATCAACGTTGGTGGATGAATCAGGGATGTTCTCAGCAAGGCCGTTGTTCTTCGGAGGGCCGTTGGATGAGGGGCTGTTTTTGGTGAGCCCAAAGGGGGAGTTTGATAGGGAAAGGGTCCACAAAAGTGGGTTATTTGAGGAAGTAATGAAGGGGTTGTATTATGGGACAAAAGAGACAGCTGGCTGTGCAGCTGAAATGGTGAAAAGGAATGTGGTTGGGATTGGGGATTTTAGTTTCTTTGATGGGTATTGTGGCTGGGAAAATGACCAGTTGACAGAAGAGATTATGGCTGGTTACTGGACTCTTGCTGCTTCTAGCCCTAGTGTTGTTGGGCTTCAAACTATGCCCACTCACGGGCTTTGGGATGAGGTTCTTGGGCTCATGGGCCCCAAAAAGTTTGGTGACCAATTTGTAATTTTTTAAAAGATGAGGGCTAACAAAGAGTGCATATTGTTTAGTAACATCTACTAGCATGTCATATGAGCTTTACTATCAAGTTTATGTGTTTTTAAGTGCAAAACGGAAGTCCCATAATTGTAAAATACCACCAACATGGAGAAAAAGAAATGAAGGTTGTAAATGGTACTAGTATTAATTAATATGAGTAATTATAATTTAATGAGCTTGAGATAATGTCATATATTTCTCTGAATGGATTAGTTTGATGGACGATGGGTGATGATTTTTTTTTATATTTTATATAAATGTAAATATAATTGTGCAATTTTTATAAAACTCTGGCGTATTTATAATCTGGGTATTTGTCATAATTGTATAATATTTTTAAAATATTTACATCTTTGCCATGTAATCTAATTATTTCTCAATTAAAAAATCATCCTCCTCCTTCTTCTTCATTTTTTATTTCTTGCCGTTCTCTGTGTTTGTGTTTTTGTTAATTATGTTTTCCTGTTTTTATTTTTTTTTCGATTCTAATCTTAAATTGATTCGATTAACGGCTTGAAATGGGAAGCGCTCTTGAAACACTGTGCGGGCAAGCATTTGGAGCGGGACAAATCGATATGTTAGGAGTTTATTTGCAGATTTGGACTTTTTGGTAGTTTTCAGATTGTTGATAAAAGTTGTTTTTGTGTGAAACTAAGGTGCACACCACCTGTTCGATAGAATGTTGAAGAAAGTTGTGGTGTGAAATTGAATGTCTATAGGGCATATATAGGACGTCTATTGGGCATATATTGAATGGAAGAACGTTACAATTCTATTTGAGTCTCAGCATTTATGATACGACATTCATCGTTTTGGTGATTGATTGCAAAGATTGACTATCTGTTTTAGTGTTTTTTTCATGGTGAATTAATTGCTACTTTTTCAATTAAGCTTAAATCTTTGGAAATCAACGACATGATATGTAATTCATTCATTCTTTCTAATATATGGTATGGTTCAATTTTATTTTGCAGTAATGTTTGTGTCACTAGCAGCAGCATCGATTGTTGGTTTTCTAGGATGTGCTTTTCAGGAAGTGGATATCTATTGGACATCTATCAGACATCTTTTAGACATCTAGAATTGTATTAGAAAATCTGTTTTGAAATTGATATCGAAGTATATTTTATATTTCAGTTGTCACTTATTTTGAAGTTGATATTAGACATTTGTACAAGTATATTGTGTGTTTTCAATTAGCGTTTCAATAGATTTCTAATAGATTGTCATTTGTTATTTTGTATATTGAGTAATGATCATTTTTAGTTACCGTTTCTTTTTTTTTTACTTTGTTTGAATTGAGTGGTATGATTTTGCTGTCTACTGATAAATGTTTGATGTCTATAGTATTTCAATAGGATGTATAATGTTTTTCTATAAGCTTTCTATAGGCATTGTATATGATCTCTACTGACACCAGTGTATTGCTGTCATTCTTCAAAAAATTTTTAACTTTCTGTTTCATATGTTGAACATGTCTGATATCTACTGTAAGTGTCGTACTTTTTCAATTGAATTGCGAAACAAATATTGTGCTATGGTAGAAGAAGACAATTTCATATCTCATAAACTTCAAATATGTTCAAAGGGACATCAATTCCAACTACTTAGATCCCTAATTACACAAGATTTCCAGAATTCATATATAATTGATCATCAAAACTATCTCTATTGACTGTCTATTATCTCAATATATTGCGTGTGGCTCTCAAGTTTGTTTTTTAGATATTTCCTTCCATGCCTGTATAAGCTCAAAGCTAGCCAACCGTGTTCTGTGGATTTGCTCATCAAACTGATCTAGGATTGGTTTCTGCTCAGTCATGTACTCCAAAAAGCTCAGCCTAAAGATACCGGAATCGCTGCAATTTATTTTGAAATAGAATATCAGTATTATAATAAGGTATTTTGATGAAGAAGATGTAACAAATCTATCCAATTATTGCTTTAATTATAATTATAAAAGACTTAAGACCAAGTTACACCGTGCTTCTAAACAATTACTGATTAATCAAACAAATTGAACAAATTGTATCCCTGACAATTTACATGTTCTCACATTCCTATTCAACAAAAAGAACAATACGATTCGCACTTTCCTCAACTACAGAACGTGGCAAGGAATTAATAATATGTAAGAACCAATAGAAATCCAACAGACATCTAATATAAATCCTATAGACATCCAATATAAATAAAATACTCATTAATCAAACTTCAATTATACATAAAGGAACTTAATAGTCAGAGTCATTTAAGACTGAATATATCAAATATTGACATTTGATGGCAAGTATAACATTGTTGTTACGGGCGCGGGCCTCGGGCGCAAGGTGCTTGAGGCTCAAGGGTTAGCGCCTCGTTGAGGGTCAGGCAAGGTGAGGTTCTTTAGGGGTGCACCTCCGGCGCACCTTTGAGGCGCCTTAATGCAAAAATGAGAAAAGACTCTTCCACCTATTCAACAAAAAGAACAATACAATTCACACTTCCCTCAACTACAGGCCTGATAAGGAATTTTTAAAATGTAAGAACCAATAGAAATTCAACAGACATCCAATATTAATCCTATAAACATCCAATATAAACTAAATACTCTTTAATCAAACTTCATTTTTACATAAAAGAACTTAATAGTCAGTGTCATTTGAGATTGAACAGATGAAATATTGACCTTTGATGGCAGGTATAATGATGAATTAAACAAATATAAGTTCAAGATACTCAGAAAGTGGCTTGTAGTGTCATGCTACCATATAAACTTATTATTTTACTGTAGTCTATTTTTCACTGCACTGATATTCCTCCAATTACTAATTGTATCAACCCCAAGCACTAGAAAGAAAATGCATATGCATAAGATAGATAAGATACCGACTCATTTTAATTTTGGAGTGGACTTCTAGGTCTCCATTGCTTGCCAGGGACCAAAGAAGGAGAAAAGACTCTTCCACATATTCAACAAAAAGAACAATCCAATTCACACTTCCCTCAACGACAGAACTTGACAAAGAATTATTAATATGTAAGAACCAATAGAAATCTTATATACATCCAATATAAATCCTATAGACATCCAATATAAATCAAATACTCATTAATCAAACTCCATTCAGGCATTTCTACAAACACTTCATGTGCACAGTTGCAAGATATAATTCTAAACAGAATTGGAGAGAAATAATTACTCCTCTCAACAACAGCTCTATGTAAATAATGGAACCAGTAAAAACCAACAGAAACATTACAATAATCTCAAATCCTTTTGAATAAAAATGTACTGATGCAATGAGTCAATAATGCTCATAAAGTACTCTTAGTCTTAAGCCAAAAAAGCAAAGACAAAAAAAGCAAACACATCCAACAGACATCCGATTCACACTTCTCCATAAATTAGACAATGACAATCTCTGAAAAAAATATAATCCCTACAGAATGAGCAAAATTCACAAAAACGAAATCAACCTAGAAGCCATTAGATCCAACTAGGAATTGATTCAAAACGATATTAACTTAGAATTGCAATTAAAAAAGATAAAATTGAGCGGAGTAATACGTAGAGACAACAGAAGATAAAGTCGACAGAAAGGAACGGAGGAAGAAGAAATGAATCTTGATATCAGTTTTGATGGTAAGCATTGAAAGAGAGGAAGAAAACAAGTGGAAGAGAATGCTCTTATTTCTTCTTTTTTGAAACGTATTTCTAGAAATATTTTTCCTTATTTTATTATTTATATTATTATTATTTTTTTGCCAAATTTTTTTTTATCTATTTATGTAAAGAGCCCTGATAATTTTGTATGTATGATTATTAATTGATATACAAATAAAAAAATTTAAAATGCATGTATGATAAAATTTGAACAAAGGTAAACTAATAAAAATAATGGTTTTCTCAAAAATTGAAAGTACCTTAATTATATTTTCTCAACCAGTGAAGTGTCGAAGTCATCGTGAAAACGACTACATACACAAAGGGTTTAAATTAAATCCTTTACTCATAATTAGTAATCTTTACCAATATTGTTAAAATCGGACTGATCGAGTCAATCAATAAAACTGTAATTAAATCATTATTGAATCGCGGTTGAATTCAATTAAACTATTAAAATCGTGAATCATTGCCTTAACTAGATCGATAATTTTAATCTTTACTCACAAGCAGGTGTATTATTATTTTACTAATTTTTTTATTACCTTTAATTAGATTAATTTTTGTATCCTCAATTTATGGGTCGGAGTTTATTTTTTGTTACTGAAAATTATTTTCACTCACTGAAAATTTTTTACCAAAATTTCGCCCTCCAACTCTGTAAATTCTGGCACCGCCCTGCATATAGTTTACTTATATTTTGCTTATTGTTATGTTAAAACGATATACTTAAGTTATAGTTTTCAGTCATGCTTGTTAGCCTATATAAATGTGTATCAGCTCTAGTAACAATTAAATGGCATCAAAAGTTCTGAATCTAATACAATAACAACATCAAATCTTATATTTCACTCATTCTTTACAATTTACATTAAATCATGTCAAAATGATATATTGGGCGTTTTTAATGTTTCAGTTGTGTTTCTAAGCCTATCCAAAAGGTGTATTAGTTCTAAAAATTATATAGCAGTAGATATATTAATGATCACATTTTATAATAATCTTATGGTTGGTTACACACAGTAAGATACCATTTTTAGCTTTTTAGATATATTTTTTTTACTGAGAGTATAGTCTGTTATATCAAATCAAAGACAATAACAGCTCTAATTAAAGGTGGACAAATTCTTCTATGGTGCGGATAATTAACTACACACACAATAGAGCAAGTGTACTCCGTCGATCAAGTAATAAAGAGTAAGAAGGATGTCGATCCCACGAGGACTATGCTTACAATTTCTAAATGGAGTCGGGTTTTGTTTAACTAGGCGAGATGATATTATAATTTGTTGGATTTGATTCTAAGTCTAAAAATGAAATTAAAATGAATGATAAGCAAAAATAAAATAAAGTGATTTGTTATTCAATGGTGAAACTAGCTAAGGCATTTGGTTTCACTTGACATTCATTTTAACAATTCTCAAAGCAATGCAAAATTTCTATCATATTCCAAAGATGGCGAAACCTGTAAATAATTAACTCCGGTTAAGGTTATTAATTCTAATTCTTGTTCTAAACACTTAGACTTGGTCCATCTTAAGCACCTAGACAAGAAAAGCATTAAGTTCATGGAATCCTAGCACAAACTAGTGAGCCACAATAGCAATGGTCATGCGATACCGACATGTTATGTACTTCCGTTAGTTTAGTCCTTCGGTCCATTATAAACTAACTACAAACATTGAAATAGATGATCACACATTTAAGGCATTAAGCATATCATAACATGCTCAATGGAAGATAATAGGACATACTTGTATAAAGCTTCAAGAAATTACATAAAACTCATGCCAAGATCCACCATGGCTATGGTGGAATTAGTTCATAGCTAAAGTGAAAGTAGACAAATTAAGGATTGAAAACATGATAAGTAAGAGTTGAGAATGAAACTAGAAGATTCAATAAGCTCTTGTGGATGGATGATCTTCTATAGTTGATGCTCCTCCTTTACTTGTATTCCTCACTTGAAATATGCCTAGAAACCAAGAATAAAAATTTGCACTTTTTCACCAATATGTCCTTGTGCTCTTCTACTCGTAGAATGCTCCTTTTATAGCTTGGTTCTTGATGAAATTTGCTGGAGAGCAAGGTGCAAGTTGGCACCCTTGATTACTCAAACTTGGGCAAATAATTGCTCAAAATAATTCAATGCCCATACTTGATAGCTAGATTGTCATAAATCATGAATACATGTTGCATATATTGACATAATGATACAATTTGCTTCATGCTTTTGTAATTTGTCATATCTAATAACTTCTCAAAGTCATTGAATCTAGCATAAGTTCACTCCCACTTGCCAATTATTGAAGTGCAAGTTGCTAGTTGATTGAGTCCACTTGCTTGAAATGATGAATCTTGCCTTCCAATGATGAATTCCAACAACAAAATCAATAAATGTAGTCATCAAATAATCAAGTTTTGTGCTAGAATTTTTAGCTCATATTAAGTAGGAAATGTGATGACTCCACATGTAAGGTAGCTCATGTCCTCTCTTAAATCATGCCCATGCCTTAATTTACACTTCTCATACTCTTTTTATCTCATTTTGACTCCATTTAGCAAGAATCTTCATGGCACTTAAAATGAAAGAAAACATACTAAATACTACCATAAATCATAAATAAAATTCCTAAAACTAATGGAAAATATAATGAAAACAATATGCTAATAAAGTGCACATCACCCTATATGTTGAAGAATCAACTGCTCTAGCTAACAATTGTGCAGCAAGATTTGCGATCGATTAACATAGACAATTCAAAAACTACTTTAAACATAAAACTGGAGTTAAAACACCGGACAGACACAATCAAACAAACATACTAAAATTGCTTTTACACAAGACAAACAAGTCATATGACAAGACTAACTAAAAAATAAAACAAAAAAGAGCGTTGCAACCTATGTTTTCTTAATCTCAACTAACATCTTCGATCCACAACCATAAGAGCTCATGCGTACGCCATAACATCTATTATTGTTACAGATCTAGAACGATCTTGCATTAAAGGAGATAAATCTAGGTGTCTGTGAAAGATCTTGCATGTATCTAGTCTAAAGGCATATTAAGTCCGACCCATGATAAACTATCAAGATTGAGAAGTGTAGCATCAGATCCATGATTGAACAAGCTGATCCCACTGTTGAAACTAAACACAATAGCAATGAATTATTCAGTACAAAAAATATTATAAATCCATAGAAGGAAGGAGGAAGAAGAAAGTCATAACTTTCTCCTCCCTCCTCAACGAGAGATTAAAAAAATTGAGTAGATGTCAAGAGAGAAAGGGGGCGGCTAGAATTTTTTTTAGATATGTTTTTAAACCTATAAAAAATGTTTAATGTTTGATATGAACCCTCTGCATGAAAGTCAAATATGCATGTACTGATTTTTATTTCTAGTTACTATAACCGTAATCAAATAAAACTCTCTTCATCGATTCGGAAAACAAGTAAATATAATACAAACTGAAAATCATAACATTTATTGATGATACAGCAGTAGGATCATTTATTGAGCAAATATGACGAGGATTATATTATAATGTTTCATTTAGGTATTTGAATTTAATTGAAGAATTAAATAAGTTTAAATATGTAATTAAAAAGTTATTGAACTTTAAAGATTTAATTGTAAATAATTAAGAGTTGAGGGACTTAATTACAATCGATAAAAAAAATTCTAATTGCCTATGAATATGCATCAAACGTGTATGTTGGAACTTTTATGAAAAAATTGTTTTCCTTTTCATATTTACAAAATCCAACATTTTCTCTCTCCCTAAAATCACGAAAACTCAGGTTTTCTTGTCCGTTCTTCGCTGATTCCTGAAAAAATAGTGGAAATCGACTAATATCCAACACATTGTGATTTAGTCTTTGACTTTACATTCGTTCCTTTAAGTTATGCGATGTTCTTCGATCTCAAACACGGAAAAGGTACATTATTTAAATCTGTTTCTTTCGATTTCCGTCACTTTTCAATTGTTTTTCGTTATTTTTATTTTCATTTATCTCACAAATTCATTAACTTTTACAGCTGTTGCTTCAAATTTTTCTCTCTTTAAAACAATATCAATATTGATGTATATTTTTTTCAAAAATTTATTTCATGTGAGTTAGAATATAACAACAATAGATATTATGGTTCAATAGTTACTTATTATTTTATAAAAAAATTGCAAAAAATATTCTTATATTATTAAATACAAAGAATAATCTCCACCGCATGCCGGATGTGATTCGAATCTGTGACCTCTAGAGTCACATATTCAATTTCAACTATTAGAGTAAGACATTCACCACAATGATGTATTAATTAGTTCTAAGCAAATGTTCATTATAGTTTTCATATAGTTTACTTCTAAGTTCCAGTTTAGTGCTTTTATCTTTCCAGTAATGCATGTTAGCCTATATAAATGTGAATCAGTTCTAGTAACAATTAATATGGCATCAAAAAATCTAAATCTAATACAATATCAACATCAAATTTTATAGTTCACTCATTATTTATAATTTAGTAATAATCATGTTAAAATGATATGTTGGGCTTTTATAATGTTTCAGTTGTGTTCCTAAACCTGTCAAAAAGGTGTGTTAGTTCTAAAAATTATATAGCAGTAGATATATTAATGATCACATTTTATAATAATCTTATGGTTGGTTACACACAGTCAGATACCATTTTTAGCTTTTTAGATATATTTTTAAACCTGTAGAAAATGTTAAAATGTTTGATATGAACCCTCTACATGAAAAGTCAAATACGCATGTACTGATTTTTATTTCCAATTATCATACCCCTAATCAAATAAAAGTCCCTTCATTGATTAGGAAACACAAGTAAATATAATAATACAAATTGAAAATCATAACATCTATTGATGCTACAGCAGTAGGATCGTTTATTAAGCATATATGAAGATTACCTCCCCAAACGACATAATAATTAAAACTCAAACATCAGTAGTGAGTGGAGAGAGTAGAGCCTGAACCCTTTGAACCATAGAGTGCAGAAATGAGGTCCAATCAGCTTCAAAATCCTGAAATGTCTTCCCTTCAATTGGGTCAACTTCCACTGACCATTCAATACAGCACCCTTCCTCTTCCTCTTCAACTTTGATTACTGCCACATAATTATTTATTCCAATGGTATTCTCAGCCATCTCATAGCTCAGACACCGCTGGTCGGAATCAATCATCAAAAGTTTCTCTTTAAGCCACAGTTCAGCCGGGGGTGGTGCCGCCACAACGCAGTAGCGAACTAGACCAGGCTTCCCCTCCTCGCCCTCGAATTTCCAGCTCTTGTCAACAAAAGGAAGCACTTTGTATATATTGCAGAAGTCCTCTAGTAAAGGCCACACTTGCTTTGCTGTGTTTCCTTTCACTTTCTCACTGAACTTGCCTTTCCATTTCACTTGATCCGTTTCTTCTACCATTAAATTTTTTTTCCTCCAAATTATAGAATTATTAATGTCTTTCTATTAGTGATAACTTACGGAGAGCACGGCATGTTTATATAGTATTAATAGATACTTCAGAGTGCGACGATTGGTAATGCTTATTGTTTAATTAGATAGTCAATAATAAATTCGAAAAAGGACCCACATGCCAAAGAAAAGTCCGTGGAAATTAGGAGGCACGAAAGAAAAAAATGCAATTTTCTTTGATGGCACTTGGAGTTGCATTTGTTGAATGCAAATTTTCCTCTGTGACTCATTAATGAGTTTTGTCACTTCTATCAAATTTCACTGTAAACAGATGAGATTTGAGAACTGAAAAGCCGTCAGAAATAAGTGATTTTAGTGAGAGCAGGACAGAAAATTAATAAAGACTTGTGTAATTTTTATACTTTTGATTACGTTTACTAAGGGTTCTCTTTTTGAGAAAAATTGAGGATATTTAATGTGAGGTATGAGTATTTACTTTTCTTCTTCAATGAAGTTTACAGCGGCTTTAGAGACATAAATAAAATTGGTTGAATTTTATTATCAAATCCTATGTTATTTTTTCGCAAATAATTTTTTGCATTCCCGTTAATATGGTTATCAAGGGAAATATTCGTGTAGCCAATCAATAAATTTGTTGAGTATTTGAGAAGATGACTTGATATGATACCCTTAAGATTTGTTTAGGATCTCACTCGGTATATATTATATATTCTTTGTTGGCTTGTATATACTTTCAAAACGTGCACACAGTTAAATTAGGAGTAACTCATACAATTGGTGGTTGGAAGATAAAATATGTTCATCTTGCTTACATATAAATATTATTGTTCATTAAGAAGGTTTTAGAAGACTTTGAGATGGATTACCAATCTCATCACAAAAATGTTTATCCAAACTCAGGTCATTTGTTCCACATAAAATTTAATTAATGAATTTTTTTTGTGCAACTTGGTTTGCATATTGTTATAAAATAGAGCAAAATAAAATATGTACAATTTTTCAAAGAATTCTTTAAGAAATGCAATTACATTTCATATTCTCTTACATTTCAACCAAATAACAAGTATTTAAGGTGTGTTTGGAAACAATTTAAAAAAAAGAAAAGAAATGAATTCAATTCACTAGATGGAATTCAATTGAATTTATTTTTTCAGATAAATTCTTTATTTGGAAATATTATTCTTATTAGAAAATTTAATTGATGAGTAATATATTTATTTAATATTTTTTTTTAAATTATTCACACAAGAAATTTCACTCATTAAAATAAAAATATGTTAGTAAAAATAATACCCTAAAGCTTAACTCAAATGAATTCCTTCAAAATCATACAATATTTAGCGAGATTTTTATTCCTTATATTCACAGAAATTCAAATTTTACATAATTTAATTTCTATCAATATTTTTAATTCCAAATAAAAAAATTTAATAAAATAAATTTAATTAAATTAAATTCCCAATCTTTCTAAACACACAAGTAGAATTTTAATATAGTCCCATCGAGTGAACTACACGGCTGCTTATAATCTCAAATAAAAATGCCAGTTAATAATTTGAATCTTATACGATACTAATGTCCACTTCAACACTTCCTAGTTATTTGTTGTCCAATCACATGTGATGTATTCCAACTTGAAAGCTTGAAATCAGAGAAGCATTTTTTTATAAGTTCTCTTTTTTTTTAAAAGGAAATGGGACAACCGCTTATATAGCTTATTCGAAGGGAGCACATCAGACAAACCACCATGGAGGACGCTGCCCTTTCCCACTCCTCTGAACCCCCCACCTTATATATTGATAAAAAAAATAGTACATCAATGATCTCAAGATGAGAAAATGTTCAGTTACATCTCAGAAAGAGCTCCGGATTTGTAAAAACATCCGAGCCCAAAAAACCTATTTTTCGCCGCTTACATTTGAAGATAAAATAGCAAAAATAAATACTTGACACCACAATATCATCAGCTCCAAGCACTCCATCGAAAATGAATTTGTTTCGTCGCTTCCAAATAGACTAAGCAATAAGAAACCATAACGATGTAGCAAAATCGCGATGCACACCCGGTTTAAAGAATGATCTCCAATGCAGCAAAAAAAACCCACCCCATTGGGCGGTAGTACCACTGTGACACCAAATAGCCGAAACAAATTTTGCCAAATCAAGTAGCTCCCACGACAATGAAACAGTGCATGGTCCATGGACTCCCCTTCTGAGCATAAAGGGTATTCATCATTCAGAATGTGCACACATCTTCTACAAAACAGAAATGATTTAGTCGGCAGTCGACCATGGAACATCACCCACCCAAAAAATTGAACTTTTGGTAATAGACAGGCACGCCAAATCATAGTGAAGTCCACCTCCGGTCTAGGCCAATTGGGTCGCAAGAAATAGGCCGAACAAAAGGAAGATGCCGAGTAATTCTTATTTTCACCAACATACCAAATCAGACGATCCGACACCCCTACGAAACATGGCAACAGCTTACGACCCCTTGCTTCGTCAACGAATTCTTCTCATAGGTCCGAGTACGCTGCCATAATCCATTGTTTAAGCTGTTCACATCTTTCTCGGGTAGTCACTCTAAGGTTACATTTCTAAAAGGCCTACCAAAAGCATTAGTATCAAACAAAAATATACAGCCCTCTAACACGTTACATGACTTACAGTTGCATAATACAAAAAGGTTGGGAAACATAGATTGAAGGGTTTGATTCGTTGTCCAGTTCTCACTCCAAAAGGATGTCGCCGCTCCGTTCCCTAATACAACCCTAGTGTTTGTTCTAATAAATTTCCAAATGGACTCATCTTTAATACGACACGACCTAACATTTCTCCAAATTGGAGAAATAGTCTTCTCATCTGCATTCATCAACAAATCCCAAGATAAAAAACCATTACGTCTAACACAAAGCTCAAACCACAGAATTTACCCCCGACAACTTCAACTTCCATAACCATTTCGTTAAAAGGCTATAATTAATCAACTTAAAATCTCTAATGAATAGACCTCCGAGCTCCTTCGGAAGTGAAATCGTACTCCAACTCACCTTACTCAAACCCCATCTATTGGCATCTCCTCTCCATAAAAAATTCTGCATTAATTGCACTAATTTGACATTAACCGATGAAGGTAACTTATGGATGGATAATAAATAAATCGGGAGTAACGCTAAAACGGACTTAATAAGCACCACACGACCCCCATAAGATAAACATTGACCCTTTCAACTAGCCAATCTATTTTAGAATTTAACAATTAGTGGGTTCCAAGTGGCTATCGGAATCCATTTCATACTAAGTGGAGACCCAAGATATGTGGTTGAAAAAAATCAGCCTTGCATCCTACTCTCGCAGCACACGTTTCCACGAATGACTCCTGAACATTAACCCCCATCAATGTACATTTGTTATAATTTATATGCAAACCCGAAATTAATTTAAAACAACGAAGAATACGAATAAAGATAGAAAGGAGAGACTCATCTGCGGAGAGAAAGCATAGTATATCGTCTGCAAACTAAAGCAACGAAATATCCACCTCAGAACCATGAAGCTTAAAACCGGGCAGCAGCCCCTGCCGAATAGCTTCATCAAAAAGGTGTTTTAACCCCTCGATAGCCAATACAAATAAGAACGGGGAAAGTGGATCTCCTTGCTTAACACCTGGCTTGAGAGGAATAGCTTCACACGGACTTCCATTAATTAAAATCGAAGCGGTCAAATTCTCTCTACAACTCGCTAGCCATTTAATCCATCTTCCATCAAAACCCATCCGCCGAAAAACCGCATCAATATAATACCAAGAAACACTATCATATTTCGAAAATCTAATTTCAATGCCAAACATGATTGTCTTTGTGAGTGAATTGAGTGTATCACCTCGGAGGCAATAAAAGAGCACTCGTGGATACTCTTGCCTTCAATAAAGCCAAACTGATTTTCAGAAATTAACCCCGATAAAGAGGGATGAAGTCGAGATGCCAAGACCTTCGCAACCACCTTATAAATGCCATGAATAAGAGCAATGGTTCTGAAGTTGCTAAGGGAACATGATCCCGGTACTTTTAGAATCAACACCGTAAATGAGGACTTAATCAAATCAGGTAATACACACATCGAATGCAATCTTCCCATCAATAACATAATCTCTGCCTTTAATTCATGCCAAAATCGTTTTAAAAAGTAAGCATTGAAGCCATCCGGGCCCGGTGCTTTGCTCTCCCCACTCGAACACAAAGCAATCCAAACCTCTTCCTCCGAAAATGGTGCAACCAAATGTGCATTGGTTGCCCGATCCACTTGTCAAAAATTCAAACCATCCAAAGAGAACGGAACCACCGGAACCGCACCAAATAGCTCCATGTAGTAATTTCTAATGGCCGAAATGATCAACCTCGGATCGATCATAAGAGAACCATTAATCTCCAATTGTAAAATTCTATTACCCCTTGCGCGAGCTGATGCTATGCAGTGGAATTGCTATCCCCCAAAATAGTCCACTTCAGTCTCGATTGTTGGTGTCTTAACATTTTAAGACTCCGACGACACTCTGCCAACTCAGACCTAACCCCATACACAACCGAGCCAACCGACACAACTATAGGGCGAGAGACGTTACTTGATGTTATCCGAACTAATTTTCCCTCTAAACTCTTAATCCTTTGATCCAGATTTCCAAAATTAAGAGTATTCCAAGGCATAATGTAATTCCTCAACCGGCTTAACTTTAAATTAATGTCCCTTTCCAGAAAAGAAGAACAAATAATATTCCACTTTTCTTTGATAAATGGCAAAAAAGAGCCCTTCTCCCACCAACAGTTCACCGATCTAAATAACCTCGTACCTCGGTTTGTAGATAAGTGAGATTTAAAAAGTATGGGGAAGTGATTCGATAAAGTAGACTCAATCGTCGAAATACTCATCGTCGGCCATAGGTCCAACACCTCACATGAGACTAGAACTCTATCAATCCTCGACCACGATTGGTTGTTCCACCACGTACAATCTCTCCTATAAAGCAGTAAGTCATGTAACACACAATTATGCAAAAAATTCTGAAATTCCAGCATTGAATTCGAATTATTTCCCTCACTTGATCGCTCTAAAACGTGTAGTATTTCATTAAAGTCTCCACATATGATCACTGTTTTTAAACCTTGAACATGTTGAGCTAATTCTAACCATAATTGCAGTCTATCCGCATAATTTGTACACCCATATACACACAACCAATGAATATAAAACAAAATGGAGACCAAATGCAATGACACCCATCGCTTCGATGAGCGAACCACATAACCTTGCACCAACATAGAATTCCAAGACACTAAAATACCTCCTGAAAGACCTTGAGCTGGAACACAATGAAACAAGATATTATTATGTCCCCAAAACTTTCGCACTACCAAATCCGAAACACCACTTGACTTAGTTTCCACCAAAGCAAAAAAATGAAGGTTCCATTTTCTAATATTAGACCGAATAAAGGATTGTTTGGCCCTACTATTCAGCCCCCCCCCCCCCCCCCCCGACAATTCTAACAAACAAAATTTAAAGACATAAAACATAATAATAAACCTCGATAGAAGCAAAACCTTAGTTTCTTTGCTTCTGTAGCGCTTCTACAATGACCTCCAGATGTTGTTCTTTGAAAAGCTTCACATTTTCCCCCACTCTAAAGGTCAATAATTCTTTGCATGATTGTTCACCATTCCCGATTGAACTCAATAAAATTCTATTCCTATTTAGGATGTTAGGTCCTGACGTACTAGAACTTGCTTGTTGTACACACCTTTTATAAGTTCTCGGCATGGAATTCTGTTAGTATTTTAATGTAATTGGACTAACTACTTGATCAATGCGATCGTAATATTTTATCGAATAAGTCAAGAGAGTGCAGAGTACACGCTCATTCGGGTTCTATTACGATATTTGGATTCCTGGTGCATCACCCCCGGTAGCTGGTTCCGAGGGGCGACAACCCCACGTGGAGTCTAAGGGGCAGTGCCCCCGGCTAGATTTTCCAATAAAAGTTCCTTTGTAAAAATTTATTTTTCGGATGAATGTGTCCCCTTCTCGCGCTCGCGACAAGGCGCGCAGTCGTGGTTGTCTTCACTTAAAAAACAGAAAGTTTTGGTTTTTCGAGACATGATCGCAAAAATTGAATCGCAGTCGCGGCACGCAGTTATCTGTAGTGATTAACTGTAATTGGACAAAAATAACTGTAAAACCAGTTAAATTTTGACGATTATTTCAATTCCCTATATATATGTGAAACTGAATATTGGCAAGGTACATATTTTTCATCGGATAGAAAAACATACACAGTTCATATTATTCATAGGAAACATTCGTTCACTTGTCAGTTTTGTCATCATACTAGTGTGTCATCATACTAGTCAGTTTCAGTTTAAAGTACAAACAGACAAAACCCTATGCTTGCTTTAAAAATATCTGTGCAACAATGAATACAATTGCAGATTCCTGACCATATTTGCATCACTTTTAAGGCTATGCTTGTGAGCAAGTTTTTGGAAAATTTTAAAGGAAAGGAATGTAAGGGAAAGGAGAGTGAGGTGTAAAATTTTAAAGGAAGGGAATACTTTCTAAAATTATTGTGTTTGAGAAGAATGGATGAGTTTTTAAAGTAAAGTGAGTATTTAATTACTTAAATACTCTTCAAAACTAAAGGTATGTATAAATAAATTAAAAATCAAAGTCACAATTGTAAAAGACCATCATCTTCCCCTTAAATCCCACCAATTTGGTGGGATTGATTTTATTAAGATTGACTCTAAATGAAGGGAAGCCCCTCCCTCCCCTTCCTCTCTAATCCTTTCAAGAAAGTTGTCCCAAGCATGTGAATTTAGTTCCATTCCCTTACCTTCCCCTCAAAAACTCTCTCCCAAGCAAAGGGTTTCGCCCTACGCGCAAAAGTTCATACCCAATGAGATCATCCTGTCTCGAATGAATTAGAATGATGTGTGCCAAAGATGAATAAATATTGTATCCTCCCATCAGTCTCTGATACTTTTCAAACCAGCTAAGGCTTTGCTTGGGAGCAAGTTTTTTATGGGAATGGATTGAAATGGATTTCAATTCCTATGACTGGGAAGAAAGGAAACAGCAAAATTAAAGGATTTGAAAGAAATCAATTTCCCCCTAATTCCTTTAAAACTCCCATTTTTCAATTCCACCAAATTGGTGGAATTTGGAGGGAGTCTAATCTTTTTCCAAATTTATCCCTTCTTTTAAACTTATTTTAATTACTTAACTAATTTTCTAATTTTTATATATATGAAGGGTACATATGTAATTGTGCTACATTTTCCTCTATAAACTCATTCCTTTATCCCAAAAATTTCCACTCCTTTCAAATTCTACCCTTTCTCTTCCTTTCCTTTCCTTCAAAATTTTTTAGTACTTTGCTCCGAAGCAAAGCCTAATCATCTGTTCTTCTCAAGAGCCCACTTGTGTTCAATCCTACCGAGCTATCAAAAGCCTGTGCCTCATTATCTCTTGCTCAAAAGCTTCATGCTCAATTGGTTTCAAAAGATTTAAACTTATCCGTAACAATCTATTGGGCATGTATTTCACTTGTGGATTAGTCACTGATGCCTGCTGTTGTTTTTTCCTCATCTGGGTTGAGCAATGTATGGAGAGTAATGGATGCAAAGAGGCCGTTCGATGAAATGCTTAAGGGAGACTCTGTTTCTTGGAATTCTATGATGTCTTGTTATTTTCGAAATGGATACCTCAGGAGACTCTTGCAATTTGCGGTTTTTATTTATTTGGTTCAGAATAGTACATGTTTTGCTTAAGTTCAGTCAGTTTGGTGTGCCATGAAGGCATCTGAGGCTCTTGGTTATACCAAATTAGCTTTGCATTTACATGCCTTGCTGATCATTTTATGCTTACAAGTGATGCCACATTGAGTCGTTAATTATTGATATGTATATACTATATACTAAGTGTGGGGTTGTGAACTATGTAGAGAGTTTTTTTAGGATTCTGAAGGGGACTTTGTTTTGTAAAAATAGTATGATTATGGTTATTCTGAAGCGATGTTGAGAAGGCCTAGGCTTGTTTTGATAGAATGCTAGAGCGCAATGTCGGAACTTGGAACTTCATAATAGGCATGTGTCCAACATGGACTTTGGGGAAACAGTTTTTAACTGAATGTTCAGTTGCAAAGGAAATGCATAATGCCAGATGAAATTACTTTAGTTATTTCAATCAGAGGCTGTGCTGATTTAGGGATGTTAAGACTCGGAACACAAATAATTGCTTAAGCTGAAAATGTAGGGTTTAGTTCTGATGTTTCAGTTGCATATCGTGCTCTTAACATGTAGTTACTTTCTTTTTGAACTCAGAATTTACTCCTTTAGGGTCTGTTATGGGCGTTACTGGTTTGCCTCAGTTGACTGCTAGAATATAGTATTAGGGACTATAGGATTGAAGATTATACTTAGTGGTTTTGTTGCACAATTCTGTTTTTTCGTCAACTATTTTTGTTAACTGGTATATTATATCTGCTTTCGATTTTCGATTGTTCTTACAGGTTCTGCATTGGTTCTTCTGTATTAGTTACTATTTATGATGTTGGTAAGAAATTCAATTAATTTTATTTTTAACTCATTAACGAACTTTTTTTTTTTGACAAAATCAATAATTTAGTTAAAGTCTATGACATTCTGCATAAAATTGAAATAAGAAAAACCCTTAATCAATAATCTCTGGATTTATTTGTGGGTCATTCGGAAACAACGTGGTATGTTTTATACCTAAGAAAAAAAAAACTTGCATGCTACTGCATAACTAAATTCTGTCCATCCAAATAAAACTCTTATCTTTACTATCCAATACCAATTAATTCTCCTACCTACTACTACTTCTTCTTCTTCTTCTTCTTCAATAATTCAGCATCCAATTGTAGCCACTCAACCCCTTTTCATTTTTTTCTTCTTTCTACTGTCTTCTTTTTCATTTCCAGTTTGAATAATTTCTGAGGTACGTAATATATCCAGTGTTGCTTCTATTTTTTTTTCAATTCTCTGCTATCTTCAAAATTTAATCTTAATTGAATTCATTTCAGCTACTATATTATTGTTTATTTCATATCATTTATTGTATTGTTATGTCCCCCATTTTCTGCTGGAACAGCTGTGAGTGAAAATGGCAGCATCAGAATTTTCAGGCAGGAGAAATTCCAACACACAGCTGTTGGAAGAGCTTGAAGAACTCAGCCAATCTCTATACCAAACACATACTTCCACTACTCGTCGAACTGCTTCTCTTGCACTTCCTAGAACTTCAGTTCCTGCTCTCACTTCTGTTGACGAGACTTCAGTTGAATCCAAACCAGCCTCTAGGCCCCGTCCTAGGCGTCTATCTTTGTCTCCATGGCGTTCCAAGCCAAAACCAGAAGTCGAAAATCCACAAAAACTCGAATCCAAGACACTCAAGAAACAAGAAACCAAGCTGTTCGAAACCGAACCTTCGTCTGACAAGAAAAAAGGGATTTGGAATTGGAAACCGATTCGAGCAATTTCTCATATCGGGATGCAGAAACTCAGCTGTTTGTTCTCTGTTGAAGTTGTGGCTATCCAAGGTCTTCCTGCTTCAATGAACGGTCTTCGCCTTTCGGTTTGCATCAGAAAGAAGGAATCGAAAGATGGCGCAGTTAATACAATGCCATCTCGAGTTTCGCAGGGGGCCGCCGATTTCGAGGAGACACTGTTTGTCAAATGCCACGTGTATTGTACACCTGGCCAGGGAAGGCAGCTGAAATTCGAGCCACGGCCGTTTTGGATATACGCTTTTGCTGTTGATGCTGAAGAGCTCGATTTCGGTAGAGGCTCTGTGGATTTAAGCCACTTGATTCGGGAATCCATGGAGAAGAGTCAAGAAGGTACTAGAATTCGCCAATGGGATACGAGTTTTTTCCTGTTAGGAAAGGCGAAAGGTGCCGAACTTGTTCTGAAACTAGGGTTTCAGATTATGGAGAAAGATGGAGGAATCGATATTTACAGTCAGGCTGATGGATTTAAGCCCAGGAGTTCGCCTTCTTTTCGTTTTAGGCCGTCTAAAATGTCGTTTAGTGTCCCGAGTCCCAGGATTACTACCCGGACAGAATCTTGGACTCCTTCTCAGACAAAACCAGGAGCCGATCTTCGAGAAATGGATGAGTTGAATCTCGACGAGCCAGCCTCAGCCCCTGTACTGAAAGAATCTGACCCTGAACCGAAGATCGAAGAACTCGAACTCCTGGATTTCGATGTTGTTGAAAAAGGAGTCGAGATTGAAGCGAAAAAAGAAGAATCTGAAGAAAACCTCGAAGAAAAATCGACATCGAGTGAGGTTGTTAAAGAGATAATACACGATCAGCTACACCTTACAAGACTCACTGAGCTTGACTCTATTGCTCAACAGATAAAAGCTCTGGAATCTTTAATGGCAGACGAGAAAACAGTTAAGCTCGAAGATGAAACCGAATCTCAGACACTAGATGCTGATGAAGAGACTGTAACTAGAGAGTTTCTTCAGATGCTTGAAGGTGAAGAGGCTGAAATGGACAAATTTCGACTACCTGAAAACCCTAATTCAAAAATTGGGGAAATGGAGGATGATTCTGATTCCTCGGTTTATCTCTCGGATCTTGGGAAAGGTTTAGGCTGTGTTGTTCAGACAAGAAACGGAGGCTACTTGGTCGCCATGAATCCTCTTGATACTGTTGTTGCAAGGAGAGATACTCCGAAATTAGCTATGCAGTTGTCGAAACCAATCATAATCCCATCTCAGAAATCAATGAGTGGAGTTGAGTTGTTTCAAAGAATGGCAGCTGCTGGTTTCGAAGAACTTAGCTTGAAAATTCTATCACTGATGCCTATGGATGAGCTAATGGGAAAAACCGCTGAACAGATAGCTTTTGAAGGCATAGCTTCAGCAATCATACAAGGAAGAAACAAAGAAGTTGCGAGCTCAAGTGCTAATCGCACCATAGCCTCAGTTAAAACCATGGCGAACGCAATGAAAACAGGCAGGAAAGAAAGGATTTTGACCGGAATCTGGAATGCCGATGAGAATTCGATCCCATTGGAGGATGTTTTGGCATTTGGATTGCAGAAAAGCGAAGCAATGTCAATCGAGGCATTGAAAATCCAAGCAGAAATGACAGATGGACAAGCACCGTTCGAAGTTTCCCCAGTCAACGAACCAGATCATCCATTGGGTTTGGCAATTCCACTTGAGGATTGGATCGAAAACAATGGCTTAGGCTCGGAGGCGGCCGAAACGATAACAGTGGCTGTTATTCTGCAGCTGAGGGATCCAGTGAGGCAATATGAGGCAGTTGGGGGGCCTTTGATAGCATTGATTTCTGCAACGTGTATTGACTTGAAAGAAGAGAAGTTCAAAGTGGGAAGCTTACATGTTGGGGGTTTGAAAATGAAGAAAGGGGAAAGGAAAAAGAATGTGTGGGATTCGGAGAAGCAGAGGTTGACTGCAATGCAATGGCTGGTGGCTTTTGGACTCGGAAAAGGCGGTAAAAGAGGAAAAAATGTGTTGGCAAAAGGGCATGATTTGTTGTGGAGCATTTCCTCAAGAGTAATGGCTGATATGTGGCTAAAACCTATGAGAAATCCGGATGTCAAGTTTATCAAGTAGCCAGCTCGTCTAAAATTTCGACATGTGTCTTGGTCGGCCCAATGAGTTACAAATTTGAACCTCAGTTATACACCTATCAGAATGTGTATTAATAGTTACTATTTCATGCTGTGATTTCCTATAGAATTTGGCTGGCTACAATGTCCTTCAATTTAAGTAGTAAGTTAAAATATGAAACTGCTACAAGTGAAACTTTCTTTTTGGCTTGGAAATATGAGTAAGAACATTTTTTTGCATGTGCTAAAGGTTTGTCCTTTCAACTTATCAAAGCAATGCGAAATTCCATTCAAAATGTTGTTACTAAATCAAAGAAAAATGAACAAAACACAATAATGATATGTTAGCTCATGATTCCATTTTCCAAGTGTTGATGAGCTCTGTAAGCCCCTTGTGAGAAGGGCCACCAAATTCAACAGCTCTCCTAGCCTCTTCTCTAATACGCAAGGCCTTTTCTCTCAACACCTCATCCCCCATCAAATCCTTTATCTTCTCAGCAATATCATCACCTTTCACTACAATCTCTCCGCCCCAACCCCAACTCTTGTCCCAAACCCCCAACCCAATCTTATCCACAATGTCCGAATTAATCTTCTGGTCTCCATGTTGAGGCCAGGCCAACACCCTTACTCCATTCCACATAGCCTCTATAACCGAATTCCACCCGCAATGGCTCACAAAACACCCAACCGATTCATGCCCTAATACCTCTTCTTGGTCAACCCAATTCTTGGTTACCCAACCATTCCCCTTCAACTTCTCCATTAACCCGGTTCCTATTATCTCATCCAAACCTTCTTTATCCTCTGCATCAACTTTTTTATCCTTCACTATCCATATGAACCGAAACCCGCTTTTTAGCAACGCTTTTCCTAATTCTCTTATTTGGTCTCTTGCAATAGCTGTCCTGCTCCCAAAGCTCACATACACCACCGACCCAGCCGGTTGCTTTTCTAGCCATGTCAATTCCTCCCCTTTCCCAATCAAATCAATTGGATTTGGTTGCAAAGGTCCAATTGGTATAACTATTGGCAACCCTTCTATGACTTCTCCAGTGTTTAACATGTTGAGTGATTCTTTCTCAATACTCTCAAATGTATTAACCAGAATCCCACTTGATTCCGCCATTTTCTTTCCATTCTCTGCTATATAAGTCTTGAGGGGGTTTTCAGTGTTGACCAAAAGCGGAGGGGGAATCCACGACTTGGGAATCGGAATCTTGAGATAATCGGTTGTAATGGAATCCATAAATGAATGGTAATAAACAAAAAGAGTTAACATTTGAGCAGAGGAAGAGAAGAGGACGTAATTAGGAAGATTGAGGGATTGAGTAATGGGAAGAAGGGCAGAGGTTAAGCTCATGTCGGTAATGAGAGCAGAAAGAGGGGGAGATAGAGAAGGGAGAAGAGAATTAAGGAGGTGAGAGGATTGATGGATTCTGTGCATATGGGTATAGAAAGGGTCTTGAGAAGTAATATGATTGGGGTTGTGAGGGAGATGAAGTGGGATTTGAGTGATTTGAGGATTAGAAGCAAAGAAGTAAGTTAGGGATTGTGATTCAGAAAGGGAAACAGTTGGAATTGGGGTAAAAATTGTGACATTGATATTGTGATTTGAAAGTGAAGAAGCAAGCCTAAGGAAAGGAGTGAGATGACCCATACCAGCACTTGGGACAAGGCCAACATGAGCTTGTTTTAGGTTGTTTGAGCTTGTCATTTTTGTGTTACTTTTGATCTTTTGCACTGCAGTTTCAGTAATGTATATGTATATGTATATGTTGACATGTCATATTAAAATATGAGAGTCAACTATGGAATTGGCCATGAACATCAGATGCGTGCTGTATTTGCCTGCTTTTAGTGGACAATGTTAAGCTTCCTGACCAAGAAATTGAAAATTGCTTTCAAATCATTTTAGATTTTAAATTTAAATGATAATGCTGATGTATTGCAAATTGATGAAATTAATTGTTAAAAACATAAAATAATAAAAGAAATAAAAATGAACAAGAAAAGAAAGTTTACCTGCAGAAAATTAAGAAGTTACATCATTATTTTTTTTTATTTATTTTGATCTTATATTCCAAGATTAAAATAAAACTCTTCCAAGAGTGACATTTTCATTGAACAAATTAAAATCAATATGTATAATAATTGGAAAAATTGTTAGAGCATGAATCTGTTGGTATTTTAGTGTAATTGAATCAACTAGTTCATCAATGCGACTGTAATATTTCATTGAACAATTCGGGAGAGTACTAGCAACGCTTCTGTTTGAATTGTTGCGACTACTCGAATATGCACGATTTTTCGCAACACTTCTATTTTAAATGGTTGCAACTGCTCGAATGGACACGACTTTTAACAACTCTTATGTTTTGAATTCGTGCAACTGCAAGAATGGACACAACCTTTTGCAACGTTTTTTCTTTGAACCGTTGCAACTGCTCGTTTCAGGCTTATAAAACATGGCATTGACAACGTTTTCTGTAATCTGGCTGCAATCTAGTTCACTTTTCTTCACAACGAAATTTCATTCTAAGTTCTTGATTTATACTCTGATTTTGTCCGATTGAAAAATTTGGGAGAACCACCAAATTAGTTTCAATCTGAAAGTGTTATCACGACCCTAGAGATCATTCAAGTTATTTTCAGCAATTCCCCAACAAAGATTGAAACTAACTTCATTTTGAAGCCTACATTTTTCCGCTGTTCATAAGTTTCAAAGATTAAAACTATTTTGTTTTGAAGTTTGCCTAGTTTCAAAGATTGAAACTAATTTTTCCGAAAATAACCAACGAAGAATCTGTTGAAGAACTCGTGGAAATCAATTGATATCCGAAAATATCTTGATTCAATCATGTGTTTTGCATACAAACCAAGTCACAGCAGAGAGATCTTCGATCTCGGACACAGAAAAGGTACGAATTCGATCCGTTCTCTTTCGATTTTCGTCATCGGTACTCAGAGCGGGTGTTTTTGCAATGATTATCAGTGTTTTGTATGTGTATTCTCGTTCTTTAAGTTCTGGAAATTTTGAATTTTTTATGTTCAAAGTCGTACTTGAATCGATTATGTTCGATTTCGTGCATTTTAATGCTGTTTTCGCCAAAAATAGTTGCATTTTTTGCATCATTTTGGGTAATGACGAGTTTCTATTTTTTTTTTGTAAAAGGAACAAATCCATTAGACTCGGGACTTTGAAAAACCTTAGGAGGGGTCTGGTCGGAGGCTGAAATCGTTTTCGAAATGATTTGAAATTGGATCAATCATCTGCGTTTTGCAAGGGATACTGAATCCGTTGCAGAATCCGTCAGAAAATGAAAAGTTGCGATGGTTCATTTGCGATAACTGTTTCTCGCGACGATTTCTGAATGTGGCGATTTTTGTATGGGGACAACGATCTGTTGCGACATTTGAAAAAAAAATGTAGCCGCAGAAAGAATGAGACTGTTGGATATAGTAACTCTTTTTTAAGCGTTGTCAGAACAGCTTTTTGGTCCTTATCCAAAATAACTTCTGTCCACGTAGTAATTCTGGAGTTGACTATAGTCAACGCCATGTGGCATATGATGTGGCGTTGGTTTAACCTTTGGAGTTGACCGGTCAATGGTTGATTGCCCACGTGTCGGTCAAAAGTCAAACTTGATTGGTCAACAGAATGCCACATGGTGCGTTTCTAATGGCTCATTTGGTATTTTTGCGATTTAAGACCCTGAATAATGCCGTTTTGATCTGAATTTTTTCATACCTCACCATTTTCATATTTTTTTGATTTGATGGTAATTGTTTCAGAATTTTTTACGTAGATAATGTGAGTATTTGATTTATTTTGTGTAAATAAATTCATAATGATTATAGAAAATTATTTGTGAATTTTATAAAAATTTCTAATATGTTAGAAATTATTTTTTACAAAATTTTTTAATTGTTGGTTAATGTGAAAAACCTCGTAATTCATCAAATGGATGTAAAAATTGCATTCCTGAATGCTGAATTGGATGAGAAGATTTATATGATGCAATTGAAAGGGTTTGTTCTGTCATGTTGTGAAAACAAAGTATGCAAGTTAAAGAAATCGCAATATGGACAGAAACAAGCACCAAAAGCTTAACATCAAAAGTTTGATGATGTGGTTTTGTTTAGTGATTTTGTTATAAACCATGCAGACAAGTGTGTATATAACAAGTTTGATACTTGTGATAAAGGAGTTATAATCTATTTATAGGTGGATGACATGTTGATTTTTGGTACTGACCAAAGTTAGGTTGATAAACAAAGAAATTTTGTTATCTAGTTGTGAAATGAAGGATTTGGGGGAGGCTGAAGCGATTCTTTGTATAAGAATCAAGTGAAAGAATAATGTTATTTTAATTTCTTAATCACATTATATTGAGAAGATATTGAATAAATTTAACTTTAAAGATTGTTCTCACGTTAGCACTCTAATGGTTTCCTTCGATTGTTGAAGGTTATCCGGATACATGTTATATTTCTAATGAAGAAGGTACTTCTTCCAATGGCGGAGCCAGAATTCTACAAGACGGGGGGCGGACTGCTATCAAAGAAAATTTACAGCCAACAAATTTTTTAGTCCAAACTATGGATAAGCTTATGTAATCCAGGATCGAGTACTATATCATTAGGATCAATCTCTAGCTTATCATTACGCAAAGTTGGTAAAAAATTTTAGCATTTCAATATTTATGCACAACCTACAAAATGAAATATAACACAATTTCATAACCAATCACAATTCAATAAAACAACAAATGACAATACTCCTAGTTCTTTTGATATAGTTTAGTGAGTCCTTTCAAAATTAAACAAGTTTTTTTATATGATGTTTACTGAGAGGTAAATCAGAATTGTTTAAGTTTTGTATTGATCTGATTCCTAGTATTAGCGTGTTAAATCAGATTTCAATTTCAAGCAACATGAAGCCCTGTAGATAAGATAGGACACAAAATGCAAATTCTATAAAAACAGCTCATTGTAGCATTGATCATGGTAATTTAAACAGTTAATCAGAGACAAGATAGGCCATTGAATACAAATTCTATATACAGTTTTCTGCATCATAAGAACTTAAAAATTAAAAGAAAACCAAATTACTAAAGCAAATAAATCATAAAATAAAGATACAAAACAAAGGCACATGAACTGATGAATGATGAACCAACATTGAAACATACAATTACGAAACTGACAATCGGTTACCGGAGTTTGAAGCTTAGATTCCGCCGCCGGCTGCAAATCGTGGAGGAGGTAGACGAAATTTGGATTCGCAACAGACCTTGAGTATGGAAATCGTTTTGTTTTGGTGAGGGTGAGGGAGCAAAATAGGTAGAGGTTAAATGTAGACAATACAAAACCTAATTCTTTAAAGGTTGAAACAACTTCGTTGTGCTCATTAAAATTAAAAAATAAAACGATGCCGTTTTAGCATAATTAGGGATAAAGAAAATAGAAAGAAATAAACAGAGAGGCAGGCTTGTCTTCATCAATTTTTAGCAGGGGCGGCGGTAAATGAGGGAGCCATGGATGGAGTAGGTGAGATGTATAGGTGGCTTTACAATCTTCGGTGAACAGGGTGGGTGGCCAACCACCGCCGTTACTCTTTGGCTCTGCCTCTGACTTCTTCCACAAGCTGGTGGGTATTACTTTTTGGGGGAGGTGTTATTTCTTGGACATCAAAGAATGATAGTGAAACTACCTTGGTGAATGCTTATAAGTGTACAAAGACAGGTCTAGATATTTTGGTGTAAGACACAACGTGATCTAGGAGTCTTGTGTGGAGTCATATCATTAGAGTTTATAAAAAATTAGTGTAATTTAGCCGATCATTTAACCAAACGGTTAAGATGAAATCTTGTGCACAAGTCAGCTATGAGGATGTGATTAAAGTCAATCTAAAATCTCTCATGTTGAGATACCTAATTCCCATCTAATATGTCGTTAGATGTTGAATTCAACGAGGAAAGCTTAACATCTAGAGATTGGAACACACTAATAAAAACATCCCAAGGTGTGTGTTCTGACTTGCAAGATAAAGGAGGTTGAAGTTTAACTTCTTGATAGCTCTTTTGAAAAATTGCATATGCAAGTGCTAGTGTAAAAGAGCTACCTATATAAGCATGAAGTTTAGCCGCTTCAAGAAGCTTTTGGACTTGACTTTGATATGCTTGTGAAGGATAGAGACACAAGGCTAGTAAAAGATAGTGTCAAGTAAGAACATGTTAGAATGTTAACTTATGTGTATATTATCTTCATGTATTCAAGATGGATAACAAAGGTTCAATCTATAGTGACACCGTTAGTTATTCGAATATTTGAAATGTGTAATATACTAAGATAAAAGTAAATCGTCACAATATTTTCTTTATGCATAAGTTTGTTATTTGTTGTAATTTTGTTTAATTAATCATGAATTAACCTGAAATGGGGAGGATTGTTGGTACTTTAGTGTGATTGGATCAACTGGTTGACCAATGCAATCGTAATATTTCATCGAATAATTCAGCATAGTATGGAGTGCACACTTGTTCGAGCTCTATCAAGATACTTAGCTTACGAGGGTCCGCGAGCTACTTTTCGCAACGCTTATTTTTAGAAATGTCACAACTGCTAGAATGGACATGACCTTTTGCAATGCTTTTTATTCGAACCTTTGCAACTGTTGGCTTATAAAAACCTGTCATTGACAACGTTTTCTGTAATCTGGTTGCAATCTAGTTCACTTTTCTTCACAACAAAATTTTATTCTAAGTTATTGATTTATACTTTGATTTTATACGATTGAAAAATGGGAGAACCACCCAATTAGTTTCAATCTGAAAGTGTTATCATGACTTTAGAGATCATTCAAGTTATTTTCAGTAATTTCCCAACAAAGTTCTGGCAACGCTAGCGTTGCCAGAACTTTGTTGGGGAATTACTGAAAATAGCTTGAATGTAATTTGTGTTATCACAACTTCAGAAATCATTCAAGTTATTTTCAGTAATTCCCCAACAGAACATGAGCTTTCAGTTGGAAACTTAAAGATCTCGGCAAACGTCTCAAACCATATTCAAACTCAAATCGAACTTTACAAAACTAATCTTTAGCCAAGATTTTGGCTAGAGGAGCACAACTATTTGCATATCACATAACTCCTTAAGACTCAAATACTAAATGTGTTGCTAAATACCTCCTGAATTTTCTTAGTGCCGCCCTAAGAAATGACGCTTTTGCCCTTCCTGCATATTATCATTTTCTTCTTTTTTAATCTCCGAGGCTTTGCTTGGGAGCAAGTTTCTAAAGAATTTTAAAGGAAAAGAATCTAAAACAAAAGAAAGTGATAGCTAGAATTTGAAAAGAATGACTTAATTTTAAAATTATGATATTTGGGAAAAATAAATGAATTTATAAAGAAAAATAGATGTTAAAATTACTTAAATGTCCTTTGAATGTAAAAATTGTACAAATGACTTAAGAAAATGAGGTTAAAATTGTAAAAAAACCAACTCCCCCCCTTTAAATCCCACTAAATTTCATGGGATTGAAAATGATAAAAATGGCAGGAATGAAAAGGAATTGACTTACTTTATAATCCTGTCTACTTCCATCAAAACTTGGTCCCAATTCCCAAACATGTGTTTCCATTGCTTTAACGCCCACGGTGGTGTCAATAAGGGTTGGTCTAAGTGATAAGCGATTTAGTATCTTTTAAGTAAGGTCTCGAATTTGAGTACTAGTGAATGCAGAAAGACCTTATTGAGAGATTCATCGACCATAGCCAGGTGCGCGACTTGAGTCGAAACTGAACATAATCGAAATAAAGTTCTGATAAATCAGATGAACAATAAAAAAAACGCCCGCGGTGGTGGCTAGACGCTTTGCCTAAATGTCTTGCCATTGGTGTAGGCATTGTGACAAAACACCTAGCCACCGGCACAAGTACGTATGTGAAACATATGCACTTAATTATCAATCATCTTCTCTGAACATGAGTATAATAGACATTTCATAAGGCCGGACATCGAAATTTTGGGTGGTATTTCACAAGTTGATATACTAAACATATATCCTACGTTTTAATTGGTCACAGCCTACAATATCAGTTCAGTTAATTAGTACGATTCGTAAACAGCCTTCCAAGTTCCAACCAACGGTACCGTTTTTGCACACATAATCTCCTGCAACCCATAAACCCCAATCTTGCACACATCATCTTCTGCAACCCATAAACCCCAATCTTGCCAAATGTAGAAAAATGAAATCTTGCAAAACCCTAATCCGTTCATCTCTTCCTTCATTCCATTATTCGAAATCCAGTTTCTTTAATTCAAGCCCTATCCTTTCTTTCTCTATCGCTTCCTGTTTCCTAAATTTCCCTCTCCTCTCTCACTCCTTATCTGCTCCGCTCTATAGTTCCAGCAGAATCCGCTCAAGGCATTATGCTTCTATAGAAGGAGCTTCCTCAGTAGAACTCACCGAAGATTTAGTTGATAACTCTGAGAAAATTGACACCGTAAAGCACTTGTTGAACAACCGCGATGATGTTTACAGGCTTATGAAAATGGAGAGGAGGAGCTCAACGGAAATCCATGGCGGAGTTGAAGAGTTGGAGCAGCCCAAGAGGTGGTTTCCCTACTTGGACAAGTTCAAGAGTGGCGAGGGTGATGTTTTTTTGACCAGTGGTGAAGTGTTGGAGGCGGTAGGGCCGCTTATAATGGAGGAGAGGAAGAATAGGTTTAGAAATGTGGTGGAGAATAGGAGCTATTCTGTGTGCCTGGTGGTGGAAGGATTGAGCGACTTTGGAAATGTTTCAGCCACTTTTCGGTCCGCCGACGCCCTTGGGTTCCAGTCGGTTCATGTTATTCAATGTGATAGCTCGAAAAGGTGCATGGCGATTTGAAGTGAAATGGTTTGATCTTTTCTTTTTAGTAATTCATTACTAATGGCCTTCTGTGTGGTGTGTAATGTAACGTGCTAGCTATCTTGTTACAGAGTTTTGTTTTCTATTATGGCACTGATATTTGCTGTATGTCATTTGATTACAAGATTTAACTGTCCAGATTTAGTTACTTTAGGGTGTGTTTGGAAACATTCTTTTTGAGGGAATTCAATTCATTTCATGTAAAAATGTTTTGAAAATTTTGTATGTAAAATGATTTTTAATGAATTGAATTCGTTTGAAAAGAATGTTTCCAACCGAAGGGTTAAGATTAAAGAAAATCGGAGGTGAATTTTAAGGAGTTCTCAGTGAAAGTCTATATGAAATTACATGGTATTTTCTACTTTAGGATACTATGTAATCCCCATAACATCTAGTATTTGTAACTGTATGTTCTGTTTGATGAACTTGTGATGAAAAGACGTGAACTTGGTCCCTTTTTTAGAGTTTTTTTCCTTGTTTTTAACTAATATTGACCAACTTGTTACTTTATCAATTGTTGTAGGTATAAAGACAATCGCCATGTTAGTATGGGTGCAGAAAAGTGGTTAGACATTGAACTTTGGGACTCTACCCAAGAGTGCTTCAAAGCTCTAAAATCACGTGGCTATCGAATTGCCACAACACATGTTGGAATGGATGCAGTAATTATCTATTTCTTTCACTGATTTGCTAAGTTTTGAAGTTTCCTTGAGAAAATGCTTTTTAGTTCTATTTTCTGTTGAATCAATATTTACTAGCTGAAGTTGCCGAAACCTGAATGTTAGCAAAAATGATAAGCACTTAAAGTTATTTTTGAGAATCAAATATAAGTCTGATATTCTCACGTGCCATGCTCAGGTATCCATTTATGACATGGACTGGTCTTGCCCAACTGCAATAGTGGTCGGAAATGAAAATAGGTGAACATTTTACAGAATTGAATCTACTTTCATTTATTTTGAATATTTATGTCTGTAAATGTCCATGTATTGAGTGCACCTTTTCTTTTGTTTTTGTCTGTTAGCTTGAAATAATTAGAAGTTTTAAATTACACTTAAGCAGGGAGAGCAAACTTCAAATGGTTGTTCTTGCATCTCTCTTTTCTGAGAACTAGCTAAAACTTTCCATGATTACATTGTCTTGTGTTTTGATAAAATACACTCAATTCAGGGCAAAATTTGTGATTTTAAAATTTAATTATTTTGTCTTGTTTATAGGGGGATAAGTGATGAAGCACTAGCGTTGTCAGATATGCACTGCAGTGTCCCAATGAAAGGCATGGTAGACTCGTTCAATGTTTCAGTTGCAGCGGGCATCATCATGCACCATACTGTTTGCGACAGAAATTCTCGCCTGGTAATGACGATGTTCTGTTTCCAATTGGTGAAACTTCAAAGAGGAATGAAACTAACTTATTCTGGAACTAGTCCCACAATTATTTGTTTCATGTTTGGTATTTATTATTGTTTCATCTATGAATGAGATGTACACATTTCTTAATTCAAACTTTTTTTTTTGGTAACTCTTAATTCTTACTTTTAATATCAATCAGGGATCACCTTGTTTGGTGCCAACTAATTTGCTCACTGAAACCATGAATTTGATTGGGGAAGAAAAAGTGTTTTGTGCATCCTATGATCCACTATGCAGTTTGTTTCCACTGAGTTAGTTAGGCCTGAATGTTAAACTAGTTTAGGCTAGGTTAAATATTGTAGCTTATTTTATTTAAATGCATTATGTTAGGTATTAGATTTTACATCTTCAATACAAATTGTATGCAGGGTCATCATGGCGATTTAACAACAGAAGAAAGGCAGATCTTACTTGCAGAGTTCTCACTGCGCCATAGCAATAGCGCGATAAGCATTGCCCAAGAGCATGCAAAGAGAAAGGCAGATAGGCCAACAGCAAAGCTATGACACAAACAAGAACTGCATACTGTGATTGTTCTATACCATCATCTACATAAAGTTGGGGACTTGAATGGTGAAATAGCTGAGAGACGGCAGGAAATGAGTTTAGGTGTGTTCTCTCACACGATGTTGTATATCAACTATATTTTCCATTTTTTGGAAGGAATGCACTAGATCATTCAATATTATTCTTTCTAAAAGGTCATTTGAAATAACTAAAAATCAGAAGTATTTCCATTTGAGGTCAGTAATTGTATTAATTTAATTCCGAACATGCATTAGTGAGAAACATACTTGTATTAAAGGGCAAACATTGCCTAGTTGTTGAAACTCTTAGATACAGTTGTACACAATACAACCATTATGTTGCATACATAATTCTGTGGGTGAGCAAGTGTCGGTTTGGTTCAAAAACCGAATCAAACTGAATCGAGAATCAAATAACAAAAAATGTTAGAACCGAATACTGAACTAAATATATTTTGATTCGGTCCAATTCGGTTTCGGTTTCAACCAAATTAATTTTGTTTATTTAACTTTTTTTAAATATAAATTTAATATATAAAATAACAATCAACATAAATATCTTTCAAATCAAATAAATTATTGTTAATTTGAAAAGAAAAGCTTTATTGTCAAGTATAAAATGTAAATTGAACTAAGAACATAAAAAAAATTAAAGCTAATTTCGGTTTGGTTTTCGGTTTTAAACCAAAAAACCGAACTAAAAACCAAAAATAGCGGAAATATATAAACCAAAAACCGAACCAAATAACTTCAGTTCGATCTGGTTCATGCCGGTTCGGTTTTTTCAGTTTTTGCTCTCCCCTGCATAATTCATTACTGGGTAATAAGCTTATAACAAGTACGAATATATAAAATAAACGAATTTATTTCTTAAAGTTGTATAAAATTACTGGTGATTCTAATAAATATGCATGCATTAGCAGTGAAGATAGTTTACAACTAACATCCAATCTAAGAAAATATAAAATTAAATGCTCTAATCAATTAACATTTCTCCAGCTGTAGTTTGAATTGTTTCTTTAGAGCTCTGCATGCCAAAGTCAGCCCCATGCCTTTTCAATTCTCTGGACCTAATGAATTCCTCTATTCTTGCCTTCAACTCCACATCTGGGATTAGCATTTCTGATGTCAAATGCGAGCGGTTGAACGGATCAGTCTGCAATTCACACGAAACCTCAATTAACATTTTTTAATGAAAACAATGCTTTTTATATGAAACAAACAAGTGTAACCCCGTACGCTGTCGCTCAGAAGATGTCTTTGAATGACGGGCCTGTCTACTGTAATCCTCGAAGAAGGTAAGATCACAGGATCCTTCATCAATGTATACTGCAAAACAAAAGGGAATTTAAAAAAGCTAAAACAAAGTTATCAATGGTTAAGAAATATGAAAGAGTTGAGCAGAACATACTTGAATTGGGTCGAGGAATTCATCGGGTATCTCTCCAAGGGTTTCTTCAGTGTCCATGGCCTCAGAAGCTGCCACTTTGGCTCTCGAACCAAGTTCAAGGAATTCTTGTACAACCCTTGGATCTTCTCCAATTCTCCAGAGGACATCAGCTGCTGCACCGAATAACTGGACCAGATGAAAAGTGTCAGATTGAGTTCAGTCAAAAAATACCAATTCCATCGTAAATCACAGATTATATTGAAAAGAAAAGTTCTGAGTTACCTGCTCATTGTATGATCGGCCATCCTTTGAGATGGCAGCTGGAAATATTTTTTCCGAATCGCCCTTTGACAGATGAACATATATGTGGACAATCTTCAAAAATCAAGATACCATAAGACATCTTTATAGAGTAGTCAGAACGTAATACATTAAATATATATTTTTTGTTCAAATTGAGGCAAAACTGAAGAATAATGCAGTAACTGATTTCCTCAGTTAATCTGAAGGCAGTTCTATAGAAGCAAAATCGGAAAAATTCGATCGAGAAATTTCATATTAACACAAAACTTAAGGAGAACTTAATGGATAAGAACATTAATAGGTAAAGAGGGAGAATAAGAACTTAATGCTAACCTGCTTAAGCAACTGTTTCGGACGGAATTCATACTTCTCGGGATCTTTAAGGGTCAGAGATTTTCTTTGGGGACCGACTAATTGTAATAAAAAGTAGTTGAGCATACTAGCCACTCTTTCTACCTGTTAAAACAAATAAAACTCACATTCCGAAGTACAAACAAGAGGATATTCCCGTTCAAGCGACTGTTGATTGATGACAATAACGTACCATCTCAGGAAGTAAAAAAGGTGCGGTAATTTGCTCTGATGTGAATGCTAGCATGCTCACATCTTCATTTGCCAACTTCATATCAATACGAATGATCTATAACAGCCAAAAGTATTTAACAAAGTTCAATGTCTCATTCAAATGATCTCTACATACTGGAAATAAATTTAATTAGTAAAAATACCGACATTCTCTTGAGAGTGGAAGAGACGGGCTCTCTCCTGCCTCTCTTGGGCTGGTCTTCTCTCCCATTGTGCAGTGTTCGACATCTCAGCTTCCAATTCTTTAAGTTCAAGAATCTTGTTCAGACTCTCGTCGAGAAGAAATATGCTATCGTTTATCAAGAAGTTCAAGAAATTCAAATAAACTCCTTTTTCTTCTTCCTTAGCAATCTGAAATGCCATAAAATAGTGAGAGTGCAAAGAAAAGAGCAGGAGTAGTTTGCCAAAAGAAAAATAGACAGATTGAAATAGCATTATTAGCTGTTGTACTACCTGTCTCCATGCATTTCGATGACTAGGGACTTGCCACAGGTACTCGAGAAGTTCAGCGATATTATGTCGGATGTCGAACTTGTCATAAAACTACACAAGACAAAAGAAACTGAATGATTATGATAGAAAAAAAGGGAATATCCGACCCACTAAAAAACAAAGAAATAACAATGAGCAAACAAAAATTTCAGGGAACAAAAGCACACATACTGAAGATTGATTAAGCAGAAGACGTGATTTGATAATGACAAACTATTCACAAACAAATAGCATCAATTTAAACTAGCACGATAAGTGCTTCTAGGCTCAATTATGGCATTGAGCAGGATTGATTAACAAGGAATAACTACACAAGTATGCCGGAAAACATGTCACCAAAACGTGCTGATAGGAGTCTCTCAACCACACTTGAGAAAGAGCGAATTGCAAGAGTTAACTAAGGCCTTATTTGGCTCATGGTTCATTAAAGTATGGTATTATACGGTATAGTATGGTCTAGTTTCTTAAAAGTTCTTGTTTGAATAGATGGTATTGTATGGTTTTCTAAAACTTTTAGTTTAATTTGAAGGAGAACCATGGTGAACCATCAAATTGGTGGTTCTATTTTCATGGTTGTTTGAACCATGAAATAACCATGGGGAACCATACTTAAAAAAAGAACCATGCAACCAAACAAGAGAATTTTAATTAAAACCATATTGTACTATAATGAACCATGAAAAAACCATGAGCCAAACAAGGCCTAAGAGTACACGGGGAAATGCCACAAAAGGAAAGGTAGGGCTGAAAAAGGATTCCATTATTTCTACTATAAATGTTCAATTGTTCATAATCCAGCAACATCATAAAAACAAAAAGATAAATACCAGGAAGTTACTATAATGAAAGAACACCCCATGTTCGAAACATTCATCCCTTACAAATTAATGTTACTGATATTACCTGGGTGTGTGAGCCTGTAAACTCAATGTCAACATAGAGCTGCAAGAGGTTCCTCACGAGATACTCGAGGGATAATTGGTGCCCTTCAAACAGAGTAGATGTAGCAGAAGAGCCACTGAAAATGCAACAACCATATGCTGTGAATTCTCTTTTTCTTTCCAGTTTCGTAAATTTAATCATATTTTAAACAACATTATATTCAAAACGGAAGGTAATAAATAACCTTCTACGAGGCATCCAGCAATTCAAAACTTCAACCATCTTTGATCTTAGATAAGGGTTTCTGATGAATGTTGGACTTGCCATGAACATGATAATGAAGTTCATAAAATCATCCTACCAAACAACCAGTAGAAAATAAATAACAGTTACAACATGAAGCCCACTGAAATCTTGTATTTCAATTACGAGAACCCTGAATCTTACCAATACAACTCCATCTACGGCTTTTGGTATTCGAGAAGCAAATATTAGAAGTTCCATGGCATCTTCCACGAAATGTTCAGGCAAGGATGCAAATTCCATAGGGCATGATGCTGGTAGAGGCATGTTAAATCCACCAACTAGATCAACCAGCCAAACCACCATCAACCGATAAAAAGAAAGCGCACGCTGAATAAGTGAACCATCCTGTTCTTAAAAAAACTACAGATGTTAATAATCTTAACAAAAACAGAATAAACTCTATGCATTGGTAGCAGTACAGGGATGTCATAGATGCTAGACAATTTTACAGTACTATGATTACCGAAGAAAATAATAAGTCCAGCAAATTAATAGTCTATTTCTCTGTATCTTTTTGGCTGTTCCTATCAGAGAGAACGAAAATACCCTTAATATCTGAGCTTCATAACAAAGCTTTTCTTGTGAATACAATTCCAACTCTTTCTCAAGGAGAGCAATTTCCAACTGCAGTTGTGGAGATGGTGTCTGCTCTTGCATTGCTTTCATCGTGGAAAGCGTGTCTTCACTTCTCGATATGTCCTGTTATTACAGTGATAAAGTCTATAATAAGGATACAAATACAAGCGCAAAAAACACTACAAAACAAAACGCAATCGTGAAGTACAATCACATGGTACAGTTTCCCAGGAATAAAACATGAAAACTTTACCTGAATCAGATGCTTATAGTCAAAAAATGCTTTCATAAGACCCAAATTGAGAACCCTAGCAGTCATAAAGAAGGATTCACAAATAAACGTGTATTTTGGCTTTTGCCCACTACTACCAGAACTAGTGGCTTCTTGAGATTGAATCAAACGACTCTGTCCATCAGTAGATTGAGCTAATAAATCTGTTTTCCCATTGTTTTCTCTATTAACCCACTCGGAAACTTCTTCTGAAGAAGCATGTAGAGCTGTCAGTCCTCTACAGTTAATTAAAAGTCAGAAAACAATAAGGTTAGCAAGATATCTGCAATAATTTTCAAAATGTATCAAACAAACCATCACCTTAGATCCAACTGGTTACAATAGAAGACATAATTTGGATCAATTTTATCCCTTTTGGTCAGATTAGCATCCAAGAATGGCTCGCAAAGTCGTAGCATGACAGCACTTAGATTGACAAACATGCCTGAACTTGCACAAGATATAGGATCAACCTGAGACAAATGTAAAAATCCAAAAAAAGTAAAATTTTCTATTTCCATGTATCACTGTAGAACACAATAAGAAGTAAGAACAACATAAATGATTGCAAAGAGGGAAGCAAACTACCTGAATATGGGCTCTAGAGGAATTTCTGTTGATCACCTCAGCAAGATACTGAAGAACATTATTGCGGGTATCACTGTTCCTTAGGAGAATACGGAGAACGTTTTCCAGTTCATCATATAGATTATTCATTAGAGTCTTGATTGTGGTGAAGGAAGATAATAAATCACCTGGACGACGTGTTGACAAGTCAGAGAAGCATTGCTGCCTGGTGTTTTAAGGATATTAAGCATCAGTCAGAAACTTTTACAAGACAGTTAGCAACCCAACAGAGAGTAACACAAAATAATTACTAGAACTTCAAAGTAAAATCAGAGATCTGCATTTTGATCATCAAGGATAAGAAAATAATATGAATTGGATCAAAATTAGATCTCTTTCTACAAATTCTCAAGAGGCAAACACAATAAACAGTATTAGCCAGGAACTAACTAGTGAAAGCATGAACAGAAGCAAAGAAAAATAAATTAGGAAACAGTATACTGAGTACTGAACTCACCCGACATCTGGCTCACTCTTGAAAATGGTATGATCAGGCAATGCACTAACATGAAAGAAAGGTCCGAGAATACTGGTCATCTCTATAACTCTTCCATTCAAATAAGCTCCTTTAGGAATCCACCATGGATGATAAACAAGGGACTTAACCCCAACAGGAAAACGAAGCAAATACTGCAAAGCTCTTAACGGCTGCTGGAAATTCCCCAAAACAGAAACCTTAATGATATTCCCTCTCAAATCCTCATAAAGCCCCTTCAATATAAGGTCCAAACTATCAAAATCCCCATCCTGAAACAATTCGTCCAAAAACTTTGGAGGCGGAGGCTGGGTTCCTCCGCTGTTAAACTCATCAACAACGGCGAATATAAGAGGCAAAAGCGGTGAGACATTGGACGTCTTCGGAACAGAATTAGAAGGAAACATATCTGGATTACCTAGATGGATTCTGCAATACGAAACGAACAATTTCTTAGCTTGCTTGATGGACAAATCCAACTCCAATTTGACATTCTTATCCTTCATATTAGCAATTTTTTTCTCCTCCTCCATGGCCCGGCGGTAGCAGCCGATGAGGTACTGGAACGGAGGCTCAGCGCCGGGAAATTCACCCGACAATCGATCAATCAATACTCGTTCGGCCAAGTCGCGATTGAGCCTCAAGTCTTTACCTTCACTGAGGATTTCAGCTGCAGTCAATTCCAAGTAGACAAGTGGAGAAGCGGTGATGGGTGGTTCGGTGAGGGAAACTAGAAAAATTTTGCGAAGAATTATGTCTTCGATTTCCGGAAGAGACCTTTGGGACTTATTAGAGGTCGCCATATTGATGACCAAAAAAGGAGGAAGAAAGAAATTATATATTTTGAAATGCAGTCGGAAAATAAACGAGAGGGAAGATCTAGGGGAGGAGCATGGTGACGGTGGCCTGGATATTGCAAAGAATTTTGTTGACAGCTTATTAAAAAGGTTAACTGTGGCCCTTCTCTAACTATTCTAATCCGACTTGAAAGCTCTCATAAAAATTCATAATTATCTTACTGATTTTACATTAATTTTTTTTTAGATTTGAAAACTCTAAAATTGAAAATTGTTAAAGCTCAGCGTTTCAGTAAATTTCAAAATTTCTAATAATTGATATTTAATTAAATTATGTTTTAATAAATCGCCCTAACTATATATTTTAATATTGAATTCATATTAATTAATTAAAAATTTATTAGAAAATTTTCTCTTTAAACTAATTTTAAAGTTATTTTCGGTTAGAGGCAACGTTTTTTTCAATAACTGTTGCAGTAGCTTAGAGACTGAATCATGGGTAACGCTTTATTTTTTAGAATCTGTTAAAGTAGATCCGGAGGCACGACTTAGGCAACTTTTTCTGTGAATAGAATGTGTTCCAGTAGGTTCGGAGTCATCTGATAGATCCCGAGGCACGACTTAGGGAACACTTTACTTAGAATAGGCAATACTTTCTACTGAATTTAAAAACGGTCGTCAGAAGCGTTGAATAACGATATTAATTACTTGAAACATTACTGAAACAACATGAACAAATTTTTAAGTGTTAGGATGGATTGAGTCGAGTAGGAGAGTCTGTCCTTAAATGATACTTCATAATTCCTTCCAGGATTAAACAACTCCTTCAAACTCAATTTGAATTTGAATACATGAATAAAAATGCTTATCATATTCAAAAAAAATTTCAGGAGAAATAAAAGTATAAAATCCGATTCTCTCCTCAAATGAAAAACCATTGTTATCAAAATCAGACCGGAGTGGCCGATTCACCCGGTGTTAACGGGAACCGGCCGGTGGATTGGATTCTACCCGGTTGTCTCTAAAACTACGCAGCTTCACCTTTTCTCCGACCAGATCCGGCAACAATTCAATGGTGTGGACATGAAAGAGACAGATTGCTCAACAAAGAGGACATAATATTTCATTAGAAGATGAACAAGAGCATGGAGCAATAACATGAAAATTGTTTCAGATCTAAAGAGAGATGAAATGAAGAAATAAGCAAAGAAGGAAAAGAAGGAAAGAGACCAACAGTAAAAATGAGAAAAAGGCAAAAAAAAAAGTCCGCCAAATCATTGGTAAATGTAGACAAAATTTAATGCAATTTATTATTTTATTATATCTTTACCTTGGGTTAAAAGAAAACCCTTCAGAAGGTTTTCACACGTCACAATTTATCTTTATTGTGATGATTTATTGAATTAAATATAAATTTAATTCTATTATTATTGCACCTAAATATCTTAATATGCTAATATTTGCAAATAACTTAATCTGCTAATATAAGTATTTGTCATTTGAAAAGAAAAAATTGTTTCTTTAACTTGAAAAATAACTGGATATATGTTTTACTTTTATTTTATAATAATAAATGTAGTTTATGAAAATTTAAGTTCTCTCTAACTTTTATACAAACTATATTTTTATATGTTATTTTTAAAAAAAAATAATAATTCGGTAATGTCACTGGTCATACTGATAATATCGGTATACCGCGTACCATTAGATTCACTGATATGGCATTCGATACGGTATTGATAACATTAGGAAAAACCCATCAACCATTTTATCGATAATAAAATAGTTGTTATAAAATAATAAATAAAAAAGTTTTAAAACCATAACCGACGGCAGTTACAAACACTTAATTATAATATAACAGTTGGAGAATTAAACACAATTAAAACTGATTTTATGAAGGAAATAAAGTTTGTAACTTCCACCATAAACTATTTTGACCACAAGATATTTTTTCAACAAAAAATATCACAAAATATTTTTTTAAAAGTAACATAATATTCTCATTTTTCCAACAATCCCCGGCAACTTTTAAAAGAAGATTTAATAAAAAGAATTTTCTGAATATCTCTAGTTTGACATATAATGGATGGAATTGGTGTCTTATAGACTATAAACCAGAACTTAATAGATAAAATTTAACTTACGAAATATTTAGTGAAACATATATATTTATCTCAAGAACTATTGTGGATTTCAGATCTACCTGCAATTACATATTTACATATTAGTGGCTTCGGATAAAAAAAGTCCAGCTCGACTATTTGTGTTTTCTTGTTATTTCGATTCACACTACTTATGCTTTCCAATTTGATACATATGAGCGTTCTTGTATATACTTGCTTTTGATTTATTTCTAGTTCTAGGTTTTGAGTTTACCATCAAAGTTGGATCGAAAATTTCATTTTGATTTTGCAATAAATAACCTTAAATATAGAACTTCGCTTAGATTGATTTGGCTGTTGATAACTCACAAATTTAATTCTTTTTCTGGCTGTTTAATGTGCTAATTGGAATGGTTTGCTACTGATTTTGTGCATTTATTACGAATATTCAGGTCTTAGGCGCTGTTTGAGCTAACTTAGAAGTTTTGGAGTTAATGAAGCATTTTGGTAGCTGTTTGGAGCTGAGTTGCAGCTTAACCTGGAGTCCAGGATATGCATTCCGAACTCAAAGTGATTGGAGCTTGAATGTACAACGAATTGTGCTGATTCAGAGTGTTTTCATTGACTTGACCTCTACCGACCAGAATCAAGCTGACAGCTGTTGTTGAGTTGTTTCCTGATTCAAATAGAAGACTGTTTTGGAATTGTAGTCTTGCTCAACCTCCTCTTCAGGAATTTTCAGATTTACATAGGCTTTATTCCTTAATTATCTCATGCCTATTTTATCTCTTTGGATTGTTTAGGATTTTATCAGCTTTTATTTTAGTTATTGACTTCTTTTGGGATCTCTTTCCTTATTTAGATAGAGTTTGTTCTTTTGTTTAAATAGGCTGAATTCCTCCAGTAGAAAGCACGACTTTGGCTGGGTAGTTTTTCTGGTTTTAACGTGTTCTTTAGTGCACAGTGGTGATTAATTTTGAATGAGAAAATTAGTTTGTTTGTCTTACATTATGAGTAGCTAAGTTCTTCATTCTTTCAATTAAGAAGTTTACTTGAAGCTATTATCAATCGTAAGGCTCGCTCTCAACCTTGTCTTGAATTTCAGTTTTTGAATCCAAACCGGTAATATCTTTTATTGTTTCCCCTTTTGATTTCATCAATCCGGCCACTTGTTGATTTTCGAAAGGTTAAGCATATTGTTACTTCTATTGTGTTTATGCTATCATGATATAATAGAAAACTGTAACGAACGAAATCTTCTAAAAGTTTCGTGGTTAGATTCAAATCAATAATTTTCTTTGTGCTATCATAAAGTTTTGAATTAAAGTTGGCTCTTGTGCTTAAAGCCTTTTTGGAATTAAATCTTGTTAGCTAACTACAAGAGCATTCTGAAATTGAGAGTAATGAATTGACTATCTAATATCATTCTCAAATCTAAAAAGATCTTTAATTGTGCTATTTCATGACTGAAAACTCAAGAAGCCTATATTTTATGCCCGTGATCAATTGATTCTATGCTCAAAGTATCCTTAGTTGGAAGAGTCTCAAATCATATTTTTACTTCCTTCAAATCTGCAAGTTTTTATATTTTTTATCAATCAACTTCTCAACCCCCCATTTATTTATTTATTTATTTTATTGCATTTTCTTGATTGTCATACTAATTTAAGTTGATTTACTTGTTCCCTGTGGAGACGATCCCACCTACCACTTCTGCAAATCTTGTTTGTTTTAGTGTAAACGGGTTTATTATTATTTTTGGCGATTTCAACGCTCGTCAAATTTTGGCGCTGCTGCCGGAGAACTGAGTACTAATTAGTTTTCTTTTGTTTGATGACCAGGACTGATCGAGGAAGTGAAAAATTCTTCGATCCTGAAATAGAAAAGACTGCTAGATACTTAAGAAAAATCACGGAGCGGAGTAAAGGGGCTGCAAATTCATCCAACAAAGAAGAACTGAAAGAAGAGCTGAAGTTTGATCTTGACCAGCTGTTTTCTGGCGAGGTGAACAACCCCAAATCTGAGCCTTCAGAGCAATTTGAAGAGGAGATCAGGATGGCAGATAACCACACACTCCGCGAGCTAGCCATTAAAAGGCCGAATACACCCAATTTTACATCAACTTTCCTGAAGCTCCGACTGACTTCGAGCTCAAATCGGGTCTAATCCATCACTTGCCAAGGTTCTATGGAATGGAAAAGGAGGATCCGAATGAGCACTTAAAGGCTTTTTACGGCGTTTTATGCCGGAATGAAGCCTTTGGGAGTTTCTACGTTGTTTTCCGTTTTCTTTAGAGGATGCCGCTAAAGAATGGTTATATATTGTCCCTACATGTACTATCACTTCGTAGCCTGCTCTTGAATCTGTATTTTTGGTGAAATACTTTCTGGCCAATAGAGCAATCATGATAACGGTGGAGATCACATCTATTAGGCAAAAGGAGACCAAAACTCTTAATAAGTACTAGGAGAGATTTCAAAAGCTCTTGAAGGCATGCCTAAATCACGATATTTCAGAGAAAGGGCTAGTCAAGTACTTCTACTATGGATTGCTTCCTTTGGAAAGAAACTTCATTGATACGGCTTGCAATAGAACTCTAGTTGATAAAACGCATGTCGATGCTAAAAAGCTCATCTCTTCAACGGCTGCAAGTTCACAACACTTCGGTGACCCACGCCACACTTTATTGAGAAAAGTCAATGAGGTAAACACTTCATCCATTGAAACTAAGTTGGTTGAACTCACTTCTTTAGTTAAGTCTATGCAGGTAGGAAATTTAAATCCAGTAGCCGTATGTGAGATTTGCTCGGTTATTGGTCATACAATGAACACTTGCCCCACTTTCTGTGGTGATGAGCAAGTAAATGCCATTGGTGGATTCAATGGGCAGCAAAGGAGATATGACCCTCATTCCAACACTTACAATCTAGGGTGGCAAGATCACCTAAATTTCAGCTATACGCAAAGGAGCCAAGTTTCTCTGCAAAATGCCCTACCGAGGCAGCAAAATCTTGAATCTTGACCTAATAAACCAGCAATGTCTCTCGAGGAGATGGTGACAAGGATGGCAGCCAGTACACTCTAACACCAATAAAAGACGAATACAAGCATTCGTAACTTGGAGATCCAAATGAGCCAAATTGCCACTAGCTTGAGTAAGTTAGAAAATCAAGGTAAGCTTCCCTCTTAAACTGAAGTTAATCCGAAACAAAATGCTTGTGCTATAACTCTTCGTAATGGAAAAGAACTTGTCCATGAAAAATCTGAATCTATCACTGCTAACCTGGTGTCCAGGATAAGCAGAAGTAATGAACCTAATTTAAATTCGACTGGAAATTCAGAGAATGAGATAAGTATTGATGACAACAAGGAATTAGGAACAAAATTAACTGAACCTTTAGTTCGCCCACCCCCTTTTCTGGAAAGGTTATCAAAGACTAAAAAGAAAAAGGAGGATGGTGAACTAATGAAAATTTTTCGAAATTTGGAAATCAATATCCCATTCCTTGATGTCATTAAATAAGTCCCGAAGTATGCCAAGTTCCTCAAAGAGTTGTGTTCTAACAAAAAGAAGTTGAATGGAGACGAAAGAATACAAATTGGAGAGAATGTTTCGGCCGTTCTTCAAAAGAGGATACCTAGAAAATGCAAGGACCAAGGTAAGTTTTCTATCCCTTGTAAAATTGGTGAGGTAACTGTGGAAAATGCTATGTGTGACTTGGGTGCTTCTATAAATGTTATGCCATTATCCATAAATCGAGCTTTGCATGCTAACCCATTGAGCAAAATTGATGTTGTGCTTCAATTGGCTGATTTATCCTTAGTATATCTCGAGGGAGTGTTAGAAGATGTTCTTGTCCAAGTTAATCAATTAGTGTTTCCCGCTGATTTCTATGTGTTAGATATGAGTGATGATATTTCTTCTAATTCACATAATTAGGCCATTTCTAGTTACGGCTAGTACAAAAATTGATGTTCGCACCGACATGCTTTCAATAGAATTCGATGATGAGATTGTCAAATTTAATATGTATGATGCCATGAAATTTCCATGTGATATAGCCCCTCTTTGTGTTATTGATGTGATAGATGATGTGGTGGAAAAAGCATTGCCTTTGGATGATGATGATGAGATGCAAGTAGTTTTGAGTTCAGGTTTTGATGAGTTAGGGGGTGATTCTGTTTTTATGTTAAATGAAAATATGCAAGAGATTATTTGTGAGCTTAATGCCTTGAGATCATTTTATACAGTAGCCTCTAACATGAAATTATTGCCTTCAAACTCTAAGCTTTTACCCTCTGTTGTACAGGCCCGGATTTTAGAACTTAAAGATCCGCCCGCGCACTTGAAATACGTCTATTTGGGAGAGGATATGACATTGCCAGTGATAATTTCCAGCAAACTCAGTGTAGAAGAAGAGGGTGATTTGATTCGGGTGTTGAAGGAGCACAAGGAAGTGATCGGATGGACGATAGCTGACATTAAGGGATTGAGCCCATCGATGTGTATGCATCGTATCTTATTGGAGGAAGGTTCAAAGCCCAAATGAGATGCACAGCATCACTTGAACCCGCCTATGATAGAGGTTATCAAGAAAGAGGTCCAAAAGTTGTTAGATGCTGATATGATTTATCCAATTTTGGATAGTGAATGGGTAAGCCCGGTCCAAGTAGTTTCAAAAAAGACAAGAGTTACGGTAGTGTGGAATGAATCCAAAGAGTTATTTGCCACACGAATCCAAAATGGGTGGCAGGTTTGTATCGACTATCGCAAACTTAATGCATCAACTACAAAGGACCATTTCCCTTTACCTTTTATTGATCAAATGCTTAAACGATTAGCGGGAAAAACTCACTTTTGTTGCTTTGACGGTCGTTCAGGTTTTTATCAGATTTCGGTTGTTCCCGAGGACCAAGAGAAAAGGGCGTTTACTTGCCCATTTGGAACGTTTGCATATCGACGCATGCCTTTCAGCTTGTATAATGCCCCTTCCACCTTTCAAAGGTGCATGGTAAGTATCTTCTCCGAATATGTAGAAAATTGCATCGAAGTATCCAAGGACGATTTTACGGTTTACAGAGAATCATTCAATGAATGCTTAGTTAATTTGACTAAAATCTTAAAAAGGTGTTTGGAGTCAAATCTAATTTTAAACTATGAAAAGTGTCATTTTATGGTTGATAAAGGTTTAATACTTGGGCATATTATTTCTTGAAAGGGGATTGAAGTTGATAAATCTAAAATTGAAGTTATTAAGTCTTTGCCTTACCCCTCTACTGTGAGGGAAGTTCGTTCTTTTCTTGGCCATGCAGCTTTTTATAGGAGGTTCATTAAGGATTTTTCAAAAATCGCTCAACCGATGAGCCAACTATTGCAAAAAGATGTAGACTTTGACTTTAATGACAAATGTAAATCCGCCTTTGATGAGATCATAGAGAGGCTAATTTCTGTGCCTATTATGCAGCCTCCAAATTGGGAAAAGCCTTTTAAAATCATGTGCGATGCGAGCAATTATGCAGTAGGGGCTGTTTTGGGTCAAAGAGTTGATGGGAACCCTCACGTCATATACTACACCTCTAAGACACTTGACAATGCCCAACACAACTATTCTACTACGGAGAAGGAGCTTTTAGCCATTGTTTTTGCTTTAGAAAAATTTCGATCATATTTTTTGGGAACTAAAGTAATTGTTTTTTCTGATCATGCAGCTCTAAAATACTTGTTGAAGAAGAAAGAGGCCAAGCCAAGATTAATCCGATGGATTCTGCTCTTGCAAGAATTCAATTTGGAGATCAAAGACAAAAAGGGATCAGAAAATCTTTTGGCGGACCGTTTGAGCAGATTGGTAAATGGAGAAGAGGTGACACCAATTAAAGATGAGTTTCCTGATGAGCACTTGTTCTCTATCAAGCAAGTAACCCCGCGGTACGCTGATATTGTGAATTTCCTTGTGACTAGTACCTTACTAAAGGAACTAACTCAAACTGAAAAAGATAAAATTAAAAAGGAATCAAAATATTATATGTGGGATGAACCTTACTCGTGGAAACATTATCCTGACCAAGTAATCAGGCGGTGTGTACCTTTAGAGGAAACATCATCTATTTTACAATTTTGTCATTCTTTTGCTTGTGGTGGTCATTTCAGTCTTAAAAGGAAAGCTCGAAAAGTACTTGAATGTGGATTGTATTGGCCTAATATTTTTAAGGATAGCTATATGTTTTGCCATGCTTGTGAAAGTTGTCAAAAAAATGGGTAATCTAACTTATAGGGATCAAATGCCTTTAAGGTCAATTTTAATTTGTGAAACTTTTGACGTATGGGGGATTGATTTTATGGGTCCATTTCCAAATTCTTTTGGCAATTCTTACATTCTTTTAGCTATGGAGTATGTGTCGAAATGGGTGAAAGCGAAGGCCACTCGTACTAATGATTCTCGAGTTGTTGCAGATTTTATGAAAAGTAACATTTTTTTGAGGTTTGGAGTACCCTGAGTTCTAATCAGCAATAGGGGGACACACTTTTGCAACAAAATCTTGGGCAATCTCTTGAAAAAGTATGGGGTGGAGCACCGGACATTTACAGCCTATCATCCTCAAACAAACGATCAAGCCAAGATTTCTAATCGGGAGATTAAATCTGTAATTGAGAAAATAGTAGGTCATAATCTGAAGCAATGGAGTTTAAAGCTCGATGAATCTTTGTGGGCTTACCGTACTGCATTTAAAACTCCGATTGGTATGTCTCTATTCCGTTTAGTTTATGGTAAGCCTTGTCACCTTCCGGTTGAAATCGAGCATAAAGCTTATTGGGCCATTCGCCAATTTAATTCTGGACTTGATGAGGCAGGTAAGGAACAAAAATTGGAATAACAAGAGTTAGAAGAATTGAGGCTGGATGCTTATGAGAGTTCTAAGTTGTATAAAGAGAAAACAAAAGCTTTTCATGATAAATTAATTTCTCGAAAAAAATTTTCAATTGGACAAAACGTTTTACTCTATAATTTGAGACTGAAATTGTTTCCCAGAAAATTACGTAGTAGATGGATAGGACCTTTTGTTATTACTAATGTTTACTCTCATGGTGCAGTAGAAATTCAAAGTCTAGAAATCGGTAAAATTTTCAAGGTCAATGGTTACCGTCTTAAACCGTTCTATGAGGGATTTCAGGCAATTGGGACTGATGACTACAATCTGGACGAATTGAGCTCCGAGCCGTGACGAGGTAGCGGTAATGTCGAGCTAGCGACAGTAAAAAAAGGTGCTTCAAGGAGGCAACCCTGTGTTGAGCATGAACTCATGCTCATCTCTTTATCCTTTTTAGCTTAGTTTATGTTTTTCATTTCAATTTTCAGTTAATTCAGCTTTTAGCTTAATAAGGGCATAAAGGTAATTCTCTATTTAGGTTGTCTTCAACCTTGGTATTAATCTGGAATTTCATTTTGTTTTTACAGGTGGAAAGTTTGTTTTTTATGGAGGATGTGGCATAAACGGGTCAAACTTTACAAGTTGGTAAGGAAATATGCAAATGGGCCATGATAAATGAATTAAGCCTAAGGTTGTGAGTCAATCCATATACCCATTTTACTTTACCATCCAAACACCTATATACCCATTTTCACATAAATCCCTAATCTATAATCCTCTCAATTTCTCAGTCGCCACCTCTCTCTCCCTCTCTTACAACCACCGTCACTCTCTCTCCCTCTCTCATAACCACTGTCGCGTCACCTCATGGCTTGAATAAAAACCACTCCTCGCTAGCCTCCAAAACCACCGCTACCACCCACGCCGCCTCCAGTACCACCTGAAAACTCACAACCACCATCCATCGCCACTCGTAACTCATAAATGGTGTCACCGTCGTCAGTGGCACCGAGATCGCCAACCACTGCTGTGCTAACCCCTACAGACGCCATAATTCTAAAAATGGCTGCCGTTGCTCTTCCAGCCACTTTGGCCTCATCGCCGATGAATCCCCTCCCCCAGTCAACAAATCCTGCTCCAATAAGAAGGGGAACCTCAAAAGTAGCCATTCTAGCAGAATATCACTGGAAAATGGGTCCTGCCATGAATAGCACTCCGACTGCTCCACCGGCACCAAAAACCACGGCCACTGATTCCCCTCCGCCACACACCTCCCGCGATTCACATGCAACAAATTCTGACACCTCTGATTCTCTGGTAGATAAGGCAGCCACCACTACATCATCGAAGAGGGAACCAATACCGACACCACATGCAGGTCCATCGGCGACTAGAATGCACTCCCATTCAGTCCCAACTAAAGTCTTGCCAATAAAGAGTGTTGCTTCCAAACTGAAACAAAAAAATCAAAAGGGAAAGCCATGAAAAAGAAGGCATCAGCTTCTGGTACTAAGAGGAAAGCGAAAGAAGTGGCCCCAATTGCTCCAGAACTAAGAAAAGGGCCAGATTGGCGAAAGGTAAGCCAGAAAAATCCTAACCTCATGTAAGATTCTCCAAATACCTAGATTCTAAATTTTTGCATTATGATACACTTGAGGTATTAGGAATAGATGAGGCTGTTGAGAGATACATAGGCAATATTGGTTGGGAGTCATTTTTTAAAATGCATTTACCTTGTTATCAGGAGCTTATCGAGGAATTTTTTGGGAGTTATATCTTTAATCCTAATAATGTTAAAGTTGAGGTTGATACTCCTGGAATTGTCAATTTTTCTGTTTGTGATGAGAGTTTTAGCTTAAGCATAACGGATTTAATATTCATTTGGGGTTAATTACAGAATCTTTTGCTGAGTCTGAGAAATATAAGAATGGAATTTGTGATTATCCTGAGGATCTTATAGATGCTGAGTTTTTTAGGTTTTTGAGTGGCTTGGAGTTTAGTGTGTATAGTTCTAGCAAATCCACTGATGCACGATGCACCGACTATACACTTAAGTATTTACATCGATTGTTAGCTTTTGTGTTTTCTGGGTGAGTTACCAATTCTCCTATTGTTTCTAAGACTGAGCTGTTGTTTTTGTGGAGTATGTACCATGATAAATATGTGAATTTAAGCTATTAGATTGCACTTCAGATGAAAACTGTAGCCGAGGGTACTCGTTCTGTTCTTTTAGGACACTTAGTGACTCAATTTGCGGTTAATCAGAATCTGTTTTATCACGAGGGCATATAGTTTGATATTGTTTTTTCTATGTAACCCCTCGACTTGAATAGCTTATGTTGGATGGGATTGGTCAAGAATACCCCGGATGGGCATTTTGTTTTTAAAGTTGCAGGTTCTGATGACGATCCCTCGGTCCAACATCTCCTTGTTGATAGACTAGATAGAGTCATACAACATCGAGAACGAATCGTCACACTCCTACAACAACAAAACGAGGGACAAGACCAAATGCTTATAGTACTGCAGCAGCTTCTGCAGCTCCAACATCGGCCTCAATAGGCTGCCCCGAGCCTCCTCCACCGACAGGCTGCATCCTTCCTTAACTGCTTCTTTCATTTCTTTTGTTTCCGCAAAATTGAGGGCATTTTTGCCTATAAGTGTGGGGGAGGGGATTTTAATACCTTTTGAGAGTCCTCAACAAAAAAATTTTATGTCTTGGTAACAACTTTTTGCCATATTAACACCAATTGGCCACCTTAGTTTCAGCCATAAATTTGGAAAACGTTCACTATAAAATAAATTTTTATCTAACAAGTTTGATTTGAATCGGTTTAAGCCACTTTCGTTATTAGTTTTGGGGAACTTGAATTAAGATTTCTTTGATGGTTAGGATTGTTAAGACATTCTTATAAAATAGACACAAGAGCTCACCTAAACCAATGTGCGTTTTATTTTGATGTTTATATTGTTATTGTTTTTGAATAAGGAAAAAAGAAAGGAAAAAAAAGAGGAAGAAAAGAAAAAAAAGGGAAAAGAAAAAAGAAAAAAAAGAAGAAAGCAGTTTGAAGAGAAAAACATTTTTTGCAGCCTATGAAACACTCCTCTAGCAATGCCTATGAATGGAGCTAGTAGCCACCTGGAGGTAAACGAGTAAAATCCGCTTACCTTATTTTACCAGGCATGATTTAGTAGGTAATGCAAGTAAAATTTTTTTTGTTTGCCTTATTGCTTTACGTTTATTGTAATCATGTTTTTCTTTACATTGGTTTGTTTTGGTTTGAGTGTCAAAATTTTGAAGAATGTAGTAACCTCTTTAATCCTCACTTAAGTTTTCTTTCAAAATTCCCTATACTTTAACTTGATCCTTAAACTTATTTGAAAACTTGCTAGATATTTATTTTGTGGTGAGTTCTTTCCAATTTTGTTGGAAGTTCTAAGCTGTGGTAAATTTGGGTGTTAATTAAGACAAAAAGTTGTTCACTTTGATTCTAAATGTTTGCTTGAGGACAACCAAAAGATAAGTGTGGGGATTTTGATAACTCCCAAATTTAACTCTTTTTCTGGCTGTTTAATGTGCTAATTGGAATGGTTTGCTACTGATTCTATGCATATATTACGAATATTCAGGTCTTAGGCATTGTTTGAGCTAACTTAGAAGTTTTCGAGTTAATGAAGCATTTTGGTAGCTGTTTGGAGCTGAGTTGCAGCTTAACCTGGAGTCCAGGATATGCATTTCGAACTCAAAGTGATTGGAGGTTGAACGTACAACGAATTGTGCTGATTCAGAGTGTTTTCATTGACTTGACCTCTACTGACCGGAACCAAGTTGACAGCTGTTGTTGAGCTGTTTCTTGATTCAAATAGAAGACTATATTGGAATTGTAGTCTTGCTCAACCTCCTCTTCAGGATTTTTTAGATTTACATAGGCTTTATTCCTTAATTATCTCATGCCTATTTTATCTCTTTGGATTGTTTAGGATTTTATCAGCTTTTATTTTAGTTATTGACTTCTTTTGGGGATCTCTTTCCTTATTTAGATAGATTTTTTTTTATTTAAATAGGTTGAATTCCTCCAGTAGAAAGTACGACTTTGGCTGGGTATTTTTTCTGGTTTTAACGTGTTCTTTAGTACACAGTGGTGCTTAATTTTAAATGGAAAAATCAGCTTGTTTGTCTTGCATTATGAGTAACTAAGTTCTTCATTCTTTCTATTAAGGAGCTTTGAAGCTATTATCAATCGTGAGGCTCGCTCTCAACCTTGTCTTGAATTTCAGTTTTTGAATCCAACTCGGTAATATCTTTTATTGTTTCCCTTTTTGATTTCATCAATCTGGCCACTTGTTGATTTTCGAAAGGTTGAGCATTTTGTTACTTCTATTGTATTTATGCTATCATGATATAATAGAAAACTGTAGCGAACAAAATCTTCTAAAAGTTTCGTGGTTAGATTCGAATTAATAAATTTCTTTGTGCTATCATAAAGTTTTGAATTAAAGTTGGTTCTTGTGCTTAAAGCCTTTTTGGAATTAAATCTTGTTAGCTAACTACAAGTGCATTCTGAAATTGAGAGTAATGAATTGGCTATCTAATATCATTCTAAAATCTAAAAAGATCTTTAATTGTGCTATTTCATGAGCTAACTGATTGAAAACTCAAGAAGCCTATGTTTTATGCATGTGATCGATTGATTCTATGCTAAAAGTATCCTTAGTGAGTCTCAAATCATATTTTTACTTCCTTTAAATTTGTAAGTTTTTATATTTTTATCAATCAACTTCTCAACCCCCATTTATTTATTTATTTTATTGCATTTTCTTGGTTGTCATACTAATTTAAGTTGATTTACTTGTTCCCTGTAAAGACGATCCCACTTACCACTTCTGCAAATCTTGTTTGTTTTAGTGTAAACGGATTTATTATTATTTTTAGCGATTTTGATGCTCAGTAGCTGTCAGAATGTTTTGTACTTCTATAGCTGTAATTGAGCTGAACCGAGCTCGAACATGGATTGTTCCAACTCAGCTCGGCTAATTTTATCGGGCTCAAGCTCCACTCGAACTCAGCTTTTATGTTCGAGCTCGGCTCGAACTAAAAAATTTATGTTCGTTGAAAGCTTGAGCTCAACTCGATTAACGGGCTCAATTTTAACTCGCCAGCCGAGCTTGAGCTTAGCTCGATTGGAAGTCCTTTGAAGGCTTTACAGGCTTATAATAGAGACAAGACCAGTATACTCCATCAACAGGAGCCCTTTAATCTAAAGTTTCAACAACAACCTCTGGGTTTATTTGAAGGAATATAAAAATTAACAAATAAAGTAGAATGGACTAAATTTCAGATTTGTAAGATATACTAAATTGAATAAAAAAAGTTGAAGTATAATATGAGAGGAAGACCAAGAAAGGAGGTTGAATTCTTAAGAGAGGGATTTGACCACGAAATCCTGAACTCTAAGCTGAAAATGAAATTGAAAACTTGAGAAGAGGAGTGACGGTGGGGTTTTAAGATGCAGAATAATGAGTTAGGTTAGGTAACAGAGAAGATTATATATCATGGATTGGGGTGGATTGAGGCCAAAAGTTTGGATTTGGGCTTGGGTTGAATGTGGGTCTGTTTATTATATGCATATTGTCATTTGCCCGCCTATTTCTTTTATAATTACATCAATTAATATAATTAAACTACTACTTTTAGCTATAATTAAAATACGACATATTTAAATATTATTGATCTCTTAAAATACAAATCTCATATGCATACACTTGTATATATTTAAAATTTTATTTTCACCTTTCTCAAACATGGTAACAAGCCTCTTTATGAGCCTGTTTGCGAGCTTGTTCACAATTATGTTCACGAACCTCTTATCGAGCATGTTCACGAGCTTTCAAGACGAACATCCTTTTGTTCAAGCTCTGTTCGTTTACATAAACCCTGATACTTGTTCATGAACGAGCTCGTTTATTAACGAATCGAACTCGAATGAGCTTTTACCAAGCCGAACAGCTAGCGAGTAGCTTGGTTCATTTACAACCCTATGTACTTCAAATTTACACGAGATATGAATTTTCAGTGGCATGTTAAGAATTTAGTAATAATGAATGATGAGATCAAATTTCTAATATCATGTTTTCTTCAAAAAGAATTCAATACTTGTCCTACCCTCCCCACCAAATTTAATTATATAATAGAAAGAAAAAGAAATGGGAAAATAAGCCTTTCGAGTTATTGTTAATCAACACTAAAGTTGGTAATCATTGGTATAAAGGAAATAAACATTTTTTTCTATATATACTTGTTACATATTTTTTATTTTAATTGTTCTTATTTGGATTTATTTGAATACATGCTCATGGAAGGAGATGCTTGCATGTATGCTCATAACAGATGTCCATTTTGTAAAATTCTTATATTTGGGACTATTTAGTCTTCTATATATATACCATATGGCAATGACTTCTATTCTATTTTTGAAGTAATTGCCTATGCATATTAACCATAAGATGTTAAATCTACATATGCTGTTGAGAAATCTGTTTCTAGTTTGGCTTTCGGCTTAATAGCAGTTTGTTATCATTTTATCAGAGAACTATTCTACTTATACTAGCAAATCAAGTTACCATTTGGTTAATTAGTCTTGTTCTTGTCAACTCATTTCAATGAGGTTTGTTCTTTTTACTACTCTGTTTTAAAGACATATTTTGTGACCTTTATAAGTTGGTCATCTAGGTGTTGCTGTCTGGAATTTTCTGTCTTGTCCAAGAAGAGGGATTCTTTCACGCATGTCTTCCTTCTTGATGAGGTTATTAAGGCCAGAGGAACTTGATTTGATCCAATTTATCATAAGATGCTGATTCCTTTGTATAGGTATTTGCGCCATATTATGCAACTTTCATCTTATATTTTGGTTGTAAATAGATTGACTATATAAAGCTCACGTTGCCTATCAAGATGATACATCTAATGTCAATTAGTAAGCATAACATCTTTTTTATTGTTACTATCTAGTCCTGAAATATTGTATGATTGCTCTTATGGTTCATTTTCTTTTGTTAGTACATGTAGCCCTCTCAAAGTATCAAAACTTGACATTTGTTTTACTATAATTGAGATTTGATCATATAAGACACATTTATGATGTCCTTTCTTATTTTGCATATATTTACTTGTTTTGAAAACTCTTGTTATGAGTAATTGTCAAAGATTTTTATCTTGCCATGTGTTTCTTCGTTTTCATTCTATACTACATCGGAATGAAAATGAATCTTGTATATTAGGAAAATGAATATTATAGCTTAGCTTAGTGATTTTAGTTATATTGAAGCTTTTGTATATTTTAAGCTTGTGTAATTAATAGTAGCTTCCTTCAATCCAAATAATATATTGTGTTTTATTTTTATTTTTATTTTTTTTCCAATTACAATATATGCAAGGGATTTTGCAAGGGAATTTCGCTTGCAAATCAGCAAGAAGCTATTTTGCAAGTGATGATCTACTTGCAAATCTGCAAGTGAAATGTACTTGCAGATCTGCAACGGTATTATATTTCGTTACGGATTTGCAACGGAAGGAAAATCACTTGCAGGTCAATCTGTAAGCGTGTATATTGCAACGGATTAAGTACGGTTGCAAAATGGCTTCTGCAACGGAATTTCCATTGCAAATTCCGTTGCAGATCACTGATTTTCTTGTAGTAAGTTTCTATGAACCAAATAAGCGCTATTGTAAGATAGGGATTTTACCATATCGCATTCTACCAAGTACATTTCTGTTCATCGCAGTTTTACGCGAATAGGTCGTACGCTTGCCTGGTCTTTGATGAGTGCTCTAGAGATATTGCCAATATTATATCTCGTAGAAGCTTCCCCACTTCACACTCACATATGTGATATCATCAAGTGTATATTGCACTTTATACACCACTCATAAGAACTATGAAATCTAATTAAGAGCCCTTTTGACTCAACCTCTCAAGATATGCAACATAGCAATTTTCTCACATCTAGGATTGGGACAATATATTTTTAGTGCTAGCAGAACTAACGGAAGGCTTGTTAGTACCCATATGAATTTATTCCGTTGGATCTCCACTCATGTAGGTTGGTTCCTACCCTTCATTAATTTCAAATTGGCTTAAGTCACATCCTCTCTAATGTATCAAAATAAATTTCTTTTTCAAAAATTTATTTCTCAAAAAATTAGTCAGATGATTTGATCAGAATCATTCTAGACTTAAATGGATATAATTTCATCTCAATAATATGTCTCAAATGTATACATTTTATTTTTGCCATTATAGGTCTTATTTCTCAATATATATTACGTTTTTGCAATCTCAATGTATATACATTAAATATGATAAAAACAACTTTTACTAAGGAGGTGTTTCCAACCACTTAGTTTCATTATATTCCAACTCTCAAGCAACTAACTCTTAACATAGCTTGCTTAGTTGGTTTTCATGTTATTATTCTACCACCAATTTTGAGAACATAACCACTAATGAAATTGTTTCCATATGAATTAAAAATCCACTCAACGTCATTGTTCCACTCAAGAACAATGGGAAATTCACTTATGAATTTATTCTCATATGAATCAAAGATTCACTCAACATTATTGTTTCTCTCGAGAACAATGGGAAATTCATTATATGGAATACCATACTTAATGGTTCCTCTCAGATATTTTTTAAGCCTCAATATGGCTTCTCTATAATCAATGATTATATTATGTGTATACTTGCTCACATAGCATATGCAATGTCTCAATGTGTGAAACTCATCAAGTACAAATGTATACTTGGATTTAGGCACTAGATCATCATTATCTTCCTCTTATTAAGTATGGAATCATAAGGGATATTCATATGATTTACATCATAAAACTCAAACTTCTCAAAGAAGTTTCTCAACATAGTGTTCTTGTGTTAACAAGACACTCTCATTCATTCATCCTTATTATTTTCATACTCAATATCACATTGGCTTCTCTTATGTCTTCATGACGAATATTGATAACAAGATTATCTTTATTCTATTAACAACATCAATACTCGAAATAAAGATAATCATATCATCCACACATAATCACACATATACCATTAATCACTTTAGTATATACACATATATCCACCTTAAAAGATCAAACTTATTAACTCATTATTTAGGTGCTTGCCACTAAATCATATAAAGACTTCATCAACTTTTCCATCCATGTCACACCCCCCATGTTGCACCATAAAAACCTTATTTTGAAAGGCAATTTTAACACCCATGCAGTGAACTCAATTGTAAAAAGAAGCTATAACAAAGTATATATGAAACAGTTTCCGTATTGGAGTATAAAATAAAATTTTTGAAAGTTTTATTTATGAAAAACCATTCACAACAAATGGGTCTAACTCCGGAGGCACCAAAAAGAAATCAAGTTCTATTTTTCAAGAATATAAACATGGTCACACAAAAACTTAATCACCAAAACTTTCTTTTCAAAGTTCTCTTGCCTTTCCTCAAAAATATTATTTTCAACCTTAATTTGAAAAATAGGTGCAACCAGGTCAACATCCGGAATAATACTTAAAAATGGAAACCTCTTTAGTCTTTATTGAAAATATTCACAAAGAATTTGTGTTCTTTGTCTCAAAGATGTTATTTCCAAGCACATCATGTTGGTATTTTAGTGTAATTGGATCAACTAGTTGACCAATGCAGTCGTAATATTTCATCGAACAAGTTAGGAGAGTGCGGAGTGCACGCTTGTTCGAGTTCTAATACGATACTTAGCTTACGAGGGTCCGGGAGCTACCTTTCGCAACACTGCTATTATGAACTGTTACAGCTGCTCGAATGGACATGTCTTTTCGCAACACTTCTGTTCTGAAGAGTTGCAACTGTTCATATCAGGCTTATAAATATCTGGCATTGGCAACATTTTTAGCAATCTGGTTCACTTTTTCATAACAAGAAATTCATTCTAAGTTCTTGTCAATTCTAATTTTATCCGATTGATCTATTTGGTAGAACCGCCAAATAAGATTCAATCTGAAAGTGTTCGTCACGACTTCAGAATTATCCAGGCTTCATTCTATCAGAATTCCCCAACAAAGATTGAATCTCATTTGGCGCTTGAAGCCTGAAAGGTATGAATTCGATCCGTACTCTTGCGATGATTGTTTGTCTCTTACTTCGATTTCTCGATTTTTTGGAAAACTTCCAGATTTTGCCCCTGTTTTGTTTTGATGTTTTCTCTTGTTATATAATTCCGATTTGAATGATTCTTGTTTCTATTAATATCTACAGAATCTAAGGAATATATGTTCAGAAGAAACTTTGTTTAATTTCATTTGTTTTCAATGTGAAATTGTCGTTTGAAGTTGAGTCGTGAAATCTGTTTTCGGAAAATCTCAGCTTTGTACACTGTTTAGTGTTTTGATCATAACTTTGGTTATACAATTTGGATTTCTGTGATTCTGGTGGATTTGGAAAGCTGAAACATGTGGCTAATTATGTTTAGAAGAAAATTTTTCGATTTGATGATGTTTTAATGGAGAAAAAGTCAGGGTAAGTCAGGTCATGAAATCTGGAAAATTCTGAAAAATATAAATGTTGATTTTATTGTGTTTTAATTGAAGTTTGATACTTTAAAATTTACGATTTAAATTTCTTAATTATTGAAGTTATGTTGAATAATGTTTGATGGCCATTTTCGTTTTTGGTTGTTTATGGCAGTATAAACGTTCTTTTTCTCAGAAAGAATCTTGATTCTCAAGTCGTTTTGTATAAACGACGTGTTTAGGTTCATTTTTTGTAAAAAGAACAGCGCCATTGGACTCGGGACATCAAAAAACCTGAGGAGGGGTTTTGTCAGTGGCCGGAATCGATTTTGAAATGATTTAAAATCTGAATTCGTTTTTCTGCAGTTTGCAAGGGATTCTGAATCCGTTGCAAAATTCGTTGCAGAATGAAAAGTTGCGATGGTTCATTTGCGACAACTTTTTTTGCGGCAGGTCTTGGTTTCTTATGACCGTTTGTGAGGGATTTTGATTCCGTCAGAAAGTCCGTCGCAAAATGATAAGTCAGGATGGTTAGTTTTTATGACAACCGTTTGTGACGGTTCATGATCTGTGGTGATGCTTCATGTAGCAGTTTTGGCAACACTTTTGTGATCTATTGCGACGCTGTTATAAGTGTTGCTAGAAACAAGGCTACTGGTTGATATGGTAATGATTTTCAGAGTGTTGCTAGAATTTTTTTATGTGTCGCAAGAAAGAATGTAAGTAAAGCAGTTTTGGCAACACTTTATTGAAATTAAGCGTTGCCAAAAACTTGTCCTTATCCAAATTTAACCGTTATCTAATGTGGCATTGGTTTAACTTTTGGGGTTGACATGTCAATAGTTGACTGACACGTGTCAGTCAAAAGTCAAAGTTGACCGGTCAATATAATGCCATATGGCGCGTTTCTAATGGCTTCCTTCGGTTTTAGAAGGTTAGTCGGATACAAGTTGTTTTTCTTATGAGGAGTATAGTTCTTCCATAAGTAGATGAGTGTTTCTTCTTGGGGGATGTGCTACTTCTTGGGTGTCTAAGAAACAAACTTGTGTGAGTGATTCGACAATGGAATCTGAGTTTGTAAAAACTGAGCATAATTTAGCCGATCATATAACCAAAGGGTTAAGGAAAGATCTTGTGCAAAAGTCAGCTATGGGGATGAAATTAAAGTCCATCTAAAATCTCTCTTGTTAAGATACCCAATTCCCACCTAATATGACGTTAGGTGCTGAATTCAATGAGGAAAGCTTAACATCTAGAGATTGGAACACACTGATTAAAACATCCCAAGGTGTGTGTTCAGACCTACAAGTAGAGGAGGTTGAAGTTTAACTTCTTAATAGCCTTTTTGAAAAATTGCATACGCAGGTGCAAGAGTAAAAAGGCTACCTAGATAAGCATGAAGTTTAGCCGCTTCAAGAAGCTTGGACTTGGCTTTGATATGCTTATGAAGGATAGGAACACAAGGCTAGTAAAAGATAGTGTCAAGTAAGAACATATTAGAATGTTGACTTATGTGTATATTATCTTTGAGTATTCAAGATGGATAGCCAAGGTTCAATCCAGAGTGACACCTTTGGTATTCGAATATTTGGAATGTGTAATATACTAAGATGAAATTCAATCGTCATGATATTTCATTTATGCATAAGTTTGTTATTTGTCGTGATTTTGTTTAGTTAATCATGGATTACACTAAAATGGGGGAGGATTGTTGGTATTTTTGTGTAATTGGATCAACTAGTTGACCAATGCAGTCGTAATATTTCATCGTACAAGTTAGGAGAGTGCGGAGTGCACGCTTGTTCGAGTTCTAATACGATACTTAGCTTACGAGGGTCCGGGAGCTAACAATCTTTGTTAGGGAATTCCAGTAGAATAAAGCCTGGATAATTCTGAAGTCGTGACGAACACTTTTAGATTGAATCTTATTTGGCGGTTCTACCAAATAGATCAATCGGATAAAATCAGAATTGACAAGAACTTAGAATGAATTTCTTATTGTGAAAAAGTGAACCAGATTGCAACCAGATTGCTAAAAATGTTGCCAATGCCAGATATTTATAAGCCTGATATGAACAGTTGCAACTCTTCAGAACAGAAGTGTTGCGAAAAGACATGTCCATTCGAGCAGCTGCAACAGTTCATAATACCCGGACCCTCGTTAGCTAAGTATCATATTAGAACTCGAACAAGCGTGCAATCCGCACTCTCCTAACTTGTTCGATGAAATATTACGACTGCATTGGTCAACTAGTTGATCCAATTACACTAAAATACCAACACATCACTATGTTCACCATAACTTATGAACACACCAACATAAAGTTTGAACATATTTCTCTTTTCATAAATTCGATAAGAACCACCTTAATAAAACACCCACACACTTTTGAATATTTCAAATTAGGATGATAACCCTCTCATTTCTCATATAGTGTCTTATCGGTTTCTCATGTGAAATTCTATTTGTATAAGAATCTTAATAAATAGCTCCACCAACAAATATCTCAAGTATATATCTAACATATTAAATATGAAACTCATATATATACTTAATAACGCATAACATATTCTCACATGTCTCAAATTCACTAGGAACTTAAAGTCATCAAAACCAAGCTCAACACACCAAAATATGTCTTAAACACATTATAGTTAAAAAAATCTGCACAGTACCAGATTTCATGAGCCCACTTCGACTCAAAATTTGAACATGTAAACACAGTTATTTGATAAAACTTTACTCATAAAAACATATATGTCTTAATTTTCCAACACCACTGAAAACACATAAAACTGATTTGTACATCTCAAGTTATGTCACAAATAATCAACTGTGCTCAAAGCTGAAATTCCAGAAAATCAAGATTATTATCTCAACTTCAAAAAAAATTTCAAACTACTAAAAAAAAGAATTTGAAAACATCCCTTATAAACATATTTTCATCTATGTCTCATGAAACCTTAGAAACAAGAATCACTCAAAACAGAGTTGTAAATCTCCAGAAAACTCATAACCAACTAAGAATGTTCAAAGCTGAAACTTTAAGCAGAACATAAAACAAGAGTTTTATCACAAACTGTATATCAACAAAACTCCAATAACATTTAAGTCAAGTTATCTCAAAAACTTAATTCAAATGAATTTGATCAGCACATATCAAAACCTTATGTTTATTTCTCAACAAATAAACTTTTGATTCAACACAATTTTCAAAACTTGAAAGTTCGAACTTATGAGATAAAACTACTCAAATTCATAAACCTTACCTATCACAAGGCAAATCTCACGATTCAACCAAATAGGTAAAGAAGAGTAAACACATAAATTGATAATCTCAAAAACATCAAAGAAATTTTATGGTTCATATAGCTCATTCCGACAACACAATATATTTGGTCATTACAACCTTGTCGGACTCAAAAGTTGTTTTCACTCCATTTTCGCCTAAAAGGCTCACTAAAACCAATTTGGTTCAAACCTTAGGAACATATACACCTCATTATGTGCTAAAGATGTGAGCTTGAGGAGAACCTTTATTCCCCACTTCCAACTTGGGTGTACATGACTAGGGAGCATTTTCATTTATTCTCACAAATCTGCCTCGTTCCTCCATAGTCAATAACCCACTCATTCACATCCATCACCATGTTTACTTGTGAAATGACTACAACAATAATATCATCTACTTAGCTATAAGTTGAGTAGGATTGTCACATTTCACAACTCTTTTCCTCCATTTAGGAGCATGGTGGTCACATGTATAAAATTTTCCTTTTTTATATTATTGAAGGTTTTATTACTTTTAAGCATATAACCATAGTTAAATTCGTACATTTTTCCTTGATGGGTATTGGTCTCCATGATGTTTGCCTTTGAGATGATCTCCTTCCATTTATAATTCCGATCTCCTTCAAATCGACTTTCTTTAGCCCAATGACAACTTTTGCTTACGAGCACCCTCAAAATGGTATTTAGAAATCAATGATTCCCAAATTTCATTAGCTTCAACTTTCGAAAAATAACACCAATCTCAATTTTTTGTAAGATCGCGAAACAACACATCATATTGGAGTAGTTAGTGGAGAACAATTACTCTCAAAGTGTCGAAGAATTGAGTCTCGTAAGAGAAACATAATTTTCCATTACAGAATATCCTTTAAGATTGTTGGAAAATTTGCTCTTTAAACTTAGTTCCGGAGTTGCTTCCTGACAGAGGCAACGTTTTTTTCAATAACTGTTGCAGTAGCTCAGAGACTGGATCATAAGTAACGCTTTATTTTTCAGAATCTGTTGCAGTAGATCCGAAGGCACCACTTAGGCAACGCTTTCTGTGAATAGAATCTGTTGCAGTAGGTCTGGAGTCACCTGGTAGATCTGGAGGCACGACTTAGGCAATGCTTTACTCAGAATAGGCAATACTTTCTGCTAAATTTGAAAATGATCTTCAGAAGCTGTGAATAAAGATCTTAATTACTTGGAACATCACTGAAACAACAAGAACAAATTTTTAAGTGTTAGGATAAGTTGAGTCGAGTAGGAGACTCTGTCCTTAAAGGATACTTCGTAGTTCCTTCCAGGATTAAACAACTTCTTCAAACTCGATTTGAGTTTGGGTACAGGAATCAGAAATGCTTATCATATTCTGAGATTTTGGGAGAAAGAAAAGTATAAAATTCGGTTCTCTCTTCAAATGGAAAAACCCACCAACCATTTTATAGGTAATAAAATAGTTGTTATAAAACAACAAATAAAAAGCCTTTAAAACCATAACTGACGCAGTTACAAACACTTAATTAAAATATAGCTGTTGGAGAATTAAACACAATTAAAACTGATTTTACGAAGGAAATAAAGTTTGTAACTTCCACCATAAACTATTTTAACCACAAGATATTTTTCTCAACGAAAAAAATCACAAAATATTCTTTTGAAAGTAACATAATATTCTCATTTTTCCAACAGAACTATCTGCGTTATTTTTTCTAAAATTAAATCTGCTGCTTATAGGAAAAGCTTGAAAATGAAGCTTTCAAAATAAGCAGCTTGAGAAAGCAATTCCAAACTGACTCTCAATCTCAATCTCAATCTCAATCTCAATCATTAAAACTCAATATATGATTGAAATTGACTGAAATATGCAACTTCACCTTGTTGCTTTAAAAAAATCCTAATCCACTTTTTATCATGTGCAACAAAATAGTGACTATCATTAAAAATTATAATATTGTGGGCATATGATGAATAGTTACTTTAAGAAGTAAAATAATATTAATTACTAGTATTTCATAAAAGAAAAGTAATAATTACTATACTCATTGGAATTTATAATGAGAGTCGGCTATTTTATATACGAGCTTATCCATTAATTTTCAACTCTTGAACGGGAATCTCATATATTGAGAAACTAGATAATCATAAGAACATTATTTAACTTGTAATACCAAAATCATTAGACCTGCGACATGATTTTATTATTACCATATCCGAATGAAGGTTGTACAGATGAGTTTCCATTCTTTGCAACATTCAAACCCATATCCGAATGAACGGGTAGTTTCATTTAGATATCTTTGCTTCATAAGCAATAAGTCAATAGGCCCATAAGCAAGCTATTACTTAACTGTACAGAAATTATGCACATCCTAATTTCTCGATGCATCGGTTGAATTGAAGATGAAGATACTCATTCAATTCGATTGCCAGCGGAAGCAATTTCCAAGACACAGATGCAAAACTATTTCCTAGAAATTGCTCTTTTACTGAATGAGAGAAAGTATGGGTAGGAGGGGCCTCGAGACGACCAAAATCAGGATTTTCCTTTCGGCACAAAGTGAAAATCAGATATGGTATTGAATTTTGAAATTGTTTTTAGAGATAGCTCATAGCTATATATAATGACATTATAAAAGTAGATGAAGAAAAAATGTTTCCAATGTTCATATCATGTGATAAATATATATCCACAAGACAAAATGTAATCCAAACATATTACTTAATAAAACAATGGAGAATATAAGAAATGGCCAAATTTGTATTCATTCAAGATGGTCATGTGGCCTGAGTGACATGAAGATAGCAGCATACTGAAGTAGCCGGCGTTCGGTGCCTCCAATTTCAGTTATTACAGGATTCATAGGACGTCTAGTCCTCACCCTGTATCTACGCCAACCAAACTGAATATTAACTGCTGCCCATGTCCTCCAATTAGACGAGTAATATCTTGCTGTCCTCTTCAGTCTTTCATTGGCAAATTTGTAGCGGAAATGATCAGTTATGTAACGAAGATCGTTGGATTCGAGACCAAAAGCTTCTGTGGATTCTAAGCAAACAAATGTAGCAGACGAAGCTGGAAGACGGTCTATAAATGGGCGCCGAAGGCACCATGAAAGTAGCTCATCGCCTAAAAAGCCTCCTGGTTCGAGTACACTTGTTGCTACCATTCCTTTGCTAAGATTCTGGCTTCTCTTTATCTTGCCTTTTACTATGAACACCATTCTTTGCACTGGATCTCCTTCTCTAATTATCTGACACATCGATTATATAGACAATGATAAAATGTTCGGTTTTAGCTGAGCGGCCCTTCCTAGGGCCCACAGCTGAAAGGGGCCCATATTTTATAACTATGTGTATATGTATATTGAAGTTTAAAAAATTTATGAATTTTTCAACGTAAATGAGTTAAATTATTAACATACGACAAAAAAAGAACTTATTATACTTTCTATTTAATATTTATTAGAATATATTTCAGTTTTACCTAAAAAAAAATTTAGGCAAAGGGGCCTTTATGTCTTATTTCGCCTAGGGCGTCAAACTGTTAGGACCGGCCCGGTGTTTTAGGGGAGAAAACAGATTATATAATGTTAAAAACATCGAGACATTATGAAATATAGTTCAAAGATTCACCTTTTCATCTTGGGAGAAGACAAGTGGTCTGACTCTATCGCAGATGTTGTCGAGGATAAGATCGTCCAAGTTGTGGAACAATGGCACCTATCGAGAACATAGAACAAAGGCAAGACTTTATTTCTCGGTTCTATAACATGATCGAAATTTGTTTGGAAGGAATTGAAATGAGTTAGTTAGTTAGTTAGTTACCTTCTTGATGAGTTCTAGGCAAAGGTTGCGTTTGATATCTCTACGGAGTCCTTCAGGTAAGTCCTGAATAAGTTCCATCTCGTCTTCTCCTCCCATGGCTAACCATTTATGGCGTTCGAAATGGCGAACTCTTTGCCTTAAGCGAGATGGCAACTGTCTTCGCCTCATCCACCATTCCATATCGCGACATCTCAGCTGCATTTTCCTCTTTTTAGCCATCACCGCATGGAGAAACACCTACATTTCCATTTCATTGATTCTCATCAAATCAACCAAATTCATAAAAAAGAACATCAATAAGCTCATCGAAAGAGTAAACCGAAACTCACTTGAATGTTTCCTATCAAAAGAGTGAACAGCATCAAGCCACTGAGAACTATACATATACTGAATATCACTTCTAACCAATTACTCGTCGGTTCGAGATCATTCCCAAAGGTGCTGCCATTTCCAAAAAAATGAAATATCTATAAAATGTTGAAAAACAGAAGTTTCCTGATAAAATGTTGAAGATTTGAATTGAGGGAATGTTACCTGAGGGTCATTAAACCCCAGAAAATGGGATAAAGGATCTTGACAGCTAAAGAATTGCTAGAAATGACAGGAAGAGCAGTCTTATAAATTCCATATCCAAAAGGCCCTTTCATATCTAAGCACATTGGAAGCTTCCTGGCAGCTTCAGTTAAATTGCCACCACAAGATCTTCCTAATTCACTTGCAGATGAGAAAAAATGATAACAAACTTCATCAGAGCAGGACAGAGAAAGATCGCAGTTTGGTTTTCTTTCGCATTCTTGTCTTAAGCATGATGCAACCCGCTGTATGGCAAGAACATACCAGCATCCTCCGGCCACCTGTAATAACTCAGATTATTCACATAAAGATACATATTATAAGGTTTTCAATTAAGGAGGGTTTAAGATTAGGACATACATGAGAAGCAATGATGTAGGCAATAAGATTTAGGCCAAAGCCCCACCAAATGGTGCCAAAGATATAACCTGTGACTTTTTGCATTTTTCTCATCAAGTATATGCAGTGGTACACTTTAGGCAGGAATTGGAACAGGAACATCAATAGGAGTATTGTCATTATCAGCTTAATCTGCTCTTCTCGTATCAATTTGGGAAGAATTAACCAGAATACAGCCTGAAATATCAAACTGATCAGTAATTAATCACGTCTAAGGCAGTATTGAGAGCATTCTATTAATCATATGTTATGGAGCTGTTTTATATATACTTAACGTCTGTGTACATAATTTTTTAAATAAAAAATGTAGTTATGAACACCTTCAAAATATCATATGATGCTCAATACTAATATATCATAGATAATGTTCAACTTCAACCATTTCATCATCGTCAGAAACTTCACTATTGGTGATAATGTTAACTGATTTTAAAGCCCAATCAAGAGCCCATTGTCACTTACTAGCAGCCCATAAAGATAGCCTAGCCCATTACAACCATTAAACTCAAAATTGGATTTTCCATTTCTGCAACTCTTTTAATAATTCAGACATGGTGTCGATGCTTATGTTGAAGTAAAATAAAAATAATATATATAAAGCTTTTTTTTTAAAAAGTTAAATTTTGGACTGTTTCTTTAATTACGAAATATTTTACATAAATATTAACATGACAATAATATTATTCCATGATAGGATCCAATGTCAGACGAACCTATATAACAAAATAGGTAAAATAGTTTTATTAGACTATCCAACAATTGTTATACAATTTGATATATTAATTAATACAGTATAACAAGCGAGTTTTTTTTATATTACCGGGAGTCATATAAAAAAACTGAAGGATCTGAGCCTCAAATTCCCACCAAACTAATGTAGTCAAGAAATAAAGCCCATTAGGTGGCAGTTACAGATTCTGGGCCGAGCCCGACCAAGGCCCAACTACAAATACATGAATATTACTCCAAAAAATTCTCCAAAAAGGAACTATTTTAGCAAAATTTTCGAAGTGACAACAAAACTCTTATGTTATCTCATTGGGCTACTGAATTACACGAATTCATTAATTTCATTTGCATGACGTTGCATAGTGGTACAATATAGCAAATCTTGAATACAAGAAATATTACAGGAATTTGGACCAATCATGCCCTGGACCGTAAGATACTTTTTTTTCTTCCATACAATAAAAAAATTAGTATAGTTATTAAAATAAATTAAAAGCCAAATATGATGACGAAATAAAAGGTGAAGAAACCAAGATGAAGATTTTTTTAAAGAATCTTAGATCATCGTGAAACCTTCTTTTATATGTGGAGATGAGACAGAGAAACGGCATACGTGGTACGGACATATGCTCCTCAATCCTCACCACCCATGCTTCAAATTGCAACTTGCAACTTGCAACTTGCAACTTGCAACTTGCAACTTTCAAGCAGCCAATCATCTTATCTAAATTTCTAATGGTCCATATATCAACGTTAACACTCACTGAACTTCATATGATCATTCTTCCCTCATCCCCCACAATAATTTTTATTATCTTTCTATTATTTTATATTATTTTTAAGCTTTTTCATTTATTAGCCTAATAAATTCAATATTGTTGTTTCTATCAACAAGCCAAAAGATCGTTTATATAGGAATGAATGAGTATATATTCTCATCAAACTTTCGAAATTTTACAAATAAAAATTGGAATTAATGATTTTATTTGGAAAATATTTAATATGAAAAACTAAAAAAAATAACAGTGTAATATTGCCAAAATCTACAGTTTCCAATGAACATTTTTTTTTGTAATTATGTCCAATTTGCGTTCATATTTACCGTTAATCCTTAGTTGACATGCCCGTGCTATCATATCATTTCACATGTTTCGATATTTTCAATCATGATTGTGTTTTTGGTACAATATACAAGACAAATTTCACTTATATGCGATAAGAAACCATCAATATAAATATTAATGCCTATCAATATCAATTGGCTTGTAACTTGAAACCTATAGCATTTTATTTAAATCATGTATTAATGTGAGGAATAATTAACTTTTATATACGTGGAAATACACATTTTGTGGTGGTTATATATTTCATCAATCATTTTCTTTGAAATAATTTATATTTTTCTAGTCGTAGAACTCAATAAATAAAGATGGCCAAATGATTAAAGCTGTAGTAAGAGGACGTGGCAGAATATGATTGGAGAAAGTGAGAATGAAGAAAGTAAAAAAAAAAGACGGAGTTAATAAAAGAAGCACCTGAGGGACTGGGAGAATCACAAAAGCATCGAACCAGAAGCCTTTCAAAGATCTGAAATAGTGTTTGGCTATCGCCCGCGCATCCCACACCAACTTCCCGCACCCAACCACCAGCGACTCCCGCGACACGTACGCCAGCCTGAACTGCAGCCACAGATGGCACAAATGCACCGCATCCACACACGTGCGAAGCACCGTCACAACCGCCGCTAACCCGCCGTCCATGTACAGGCACGGCGCTCCACCTCTCCCGATCGACAGCGAGTAAAAGAAGAGCGGATCCACGGCCAACGCCATCCCACGCGCCAAAAGAAACGCTCGATTCCACGTGCGGACGCTCTTGCTGCGCGGATCGAGGACGGAACCGAAGAATCCGGAGGGAATCAGGCGAGCGGCAGAGGATTGTTTGTTGGAGCCTGTTCGGGATTGAACGGGGAAGAGAGATGAACCGGCGGAGGCGAGATATTCAGGCTGGTGAGCATGGTCGCAGCTGAGAGAGTGAAAGACAGGAACGCCGACCTGAGTACAGGCGTAGCATTCTATAGAGGAAGAGACAGGGGGAGAGTTTTCATCGATGACGGAATTGGAATCGTCTCCGGCGAGGGGAGCGTCATTGTGAGGAAGATTGTTGGAGTAGTTGCAGAGGAGAAGTGCAATCCACCTAGAGAAGGAGAAGGGGAGATTGGGAAGAGAAGGCATGATTGGAAGAGAGTAACCATGGGAGAGGGGGAAACTGGGAAATTGAAGTAGAGAGGGGAGAGATTTGGAGGGCGTATAAATGAAAGAAGAAACGTAAACCAAGTTGAAGAAGAGGGAATGAAATACGGAATTGTAATGTAGGGGTGGGGCTGGTGCAGCATATGGTAGGGCCAGTCCTTACTCCAGTTGGCATTTTTGCACTTTAAATTGGACCACATCACCTTATTTTAATCATTTAATACCCCCGCTTCATTTTTTTTTGTTTCTATGTTCATTAATTTTATAATCTCTTACTTAATTAAGCACCCAGCATGACCCGTTACTGTTCAAACTATACATTTAAGCCTTATTTTTTTAACTTATATTCAATTCAGTTCAATACTGCATTTATATAAATTTATATTAAAATAAATTTAATTTAATTTAATTCAATACTATCACTTATAAATTAAAAATAACATAGCCTTATTCCATTCAATAACAATTTTAAAATGAAAACCGTACGAATGGAATTTATTATAAGGAAATATACAAATTCTTTTTACAAATAATGCATACTACGAAAACTTATAATAAATACCTTTTTCCAATTTTGTAGCTTAAACATTGCTTGTTGTTGCTCTAGTTCTTTCTTTTCTTTTTTTTCCGACTAAATAGAAAAATAGTTTATCTTGATTATACATAAATTAAATAAAATATACTATTAAAATCAGACATAATCTCACTATATAGGAGATAAGAATAAATTTATCAAAAGGGCAAGAAGAAAACACAAAGAAAATTAAAAAAGAACAACACTTCTTCAACCTATATTTTTTTAACATCCATCTTACGTTATCGATAATCCACAACCATAAGAACTCTGTCGTACTTCATAACACCAACCAGTTTTACAGATCTGAAACAATCTTGCTCAACGAAAATAAATTTGGGTACCTTATATGAAAGATCAGCATGTATCTTTGACTGAAATCTGATGGAGTCTAACCCAACGATAAATCTATCAAAGGCGTATTGTGTAGCAACGGATCTACGATAGAAGAAAATAATCGCATAAATGAGAGTTCAATAAAATATGAGGTGTGAATTATTTCACTCAAACAACTAAAAACGAAAACTAAAAAAACCAAAAATCGATAAATATATTATTAAAAAATATTATTAAAAAATAAATAGTATAAATTAATAAATAATATAATATAATAAATAAAAAATTATTTAATAATATTAAAAAAATATATAAAACACTATTAATTATTAAATAAATATTAAATAAATATTTTTAAATATTATAACTTAAAAATAAATATACTATTAAATTTCTATTTTATATTTTTACTATTTAATTTCTAGATTCTATTATATTTTTTCTTCCAAATTTAATTTAGAAAAAGAATATGAGAACACAGCACAATTTCATAATTCTTTTACCACTTAATAATATTTGACCTACTTTACTTTTAATTTTACTTTTACATTTTATTTTATTTTTATCTCACAAAACTATTATTTTTCAACATATGTCTTCTTAAATATTTATAGGATAAAATTTACCTTATAATTTTATCTATTTTTAAAATGAGGATTATAATTTTTTTTTTAAAATGAGGATTGTAGTTGATAATATTAGTAAATTCAAAATTTTTATATTAACACCGTTAATTATGGGAAGGGCAAAATTGGAAATCACAGTTTCTTCATCTTGTTCATCATCTTAAACCGTAACATCAAATCCATACTGTAAAAAGCAAGAAATTAGTTTGGCATCTGAGTTTTTTTTTCCCTTCCATAAGATTGAAATCCACAATTTTTATTTTATTTTCATTTCTTGGGTTATCCAACTCCAATTTTGGGTTCTATCTGGATAAATTTAATTTTTTTCCTATCAACTCCATTTTTGGTCTTCTTCTCTCTTAGACGAGAGTATTCCAGTTCAGTTTGCAGAGAAGGTCTATGAGACTATAAGGTATTGCGCCCATTCTAAAAGAGCTAAGCGAGCTCCTTCTGTTAGTTGCCGCTTGTGAACTCCTCGGCGTTAACCGTCTCACAGCCTTTCCTACTGAATGTGCTATTGAAATGATTTCTCCATTTCTTCACTTCTGTTAGTTTCAATTTCACTCTGATTTTTTTCTCATCGTAAATTCAAACTAATTGCATTTGAAAAATGGATGATGACTTTTGACAGATGGTTCAATCACCTTCTCCTACTTTTAATTAAAAAAGTTAGGACCTTTAAGATTGGAAATTGAAAGAGGAATTTGAGAGAAGAGTTACGATTTGGTTGGTGTTAGATCTGGTTGGCAAGCAATTAGAGTGAGGGATTTGCGAAACCTAATAAGGGGGTTTTGATTTTGAAAAGAGGAGATGGAGGTTGAGAAGCTTGAAATCTACGGAGAGCAAAGGGGCTTGATACTGTAATAGCCATTGAGATATTGGTTCTAGAGTTTCTTTTTTTATGTTTATGTTTTTTTTTGGCAATGAACGATGACTTTGAGAAATGGTATAGTTTGGATAGAGGTAACTTATTACAGATGATGAAATGATGAATTCAAAGATAAAAAATGGGTTATCTTTTTTGAATTTCAATCTTGATAAAAGAACCCAAAAACCCAAGAGAGGAACCCAGACGAAGAGAGGAAGAAGATGAAAATAAAATTATGATTTCCAATTTTTCCCTTTGGCACGTCAGTATAATTGTAAAAAATTCTTAATTTATCAACATTTTCAACTTCAATCTCCATTTTTAAAAAAAAAATTATAATCCTTATTTTAAAAATAATGAAATCACATCATATATTTTTATTATTTTCTCTTTAAAACTATATTCACGATTCATATTTTTCAATTTTTAAATAAGTTTCAAAAGAAAAGTTATAATTAAGTTAGTGGTACAGTTATGTTATATATTACAATTAGTAATTATTTATTTTAAAAAATATATTACAATTATGGTATAGACATTGTAAAGTGGTATATTTGTATTGGAATAAAGACTAAAAAAATGTATAGTGCAAAAAATTACATATAAGGAGTATGATTCAACAATAAATATATAAAAGGCATAACTTTAATTAGGGGGACTTTTTTTGTGTTAGAAAACGGGCTCAGTAAGTCCGTTTTTACACAAAAACTGGCTTACTGAGCCCATTTTCTGCCGCGCCATCTGAAAACGGCTCAGCAAGCCCGTTTTCAGATGGCGCGGCAGTCGAGGACTGCCTCGACTGCCGCATTTAGCGTGGGAATCTCTCCCTCTTGCAGGAGAGATTCCCACGGGGAGCTGATATAGGTGAAAATTCACCCATATTAATTCCCCAACCCCCACCCCTCAACTCCCCCATTTTCTCTACTCATTTCTCATCCATTCCACTCTTTACTCACCCAATTTTCATTCAAAAATTCACCCACATTTCTTACTCATCCTCTCAAATTTAATATTTTTTTCCTTTCCAACACACAATTTTCACTCTCTTTTTATATTCTACAAAGTTTGTTCTTCTATAAGGTAAAAATGTTGTTAATTTTCATTATTTTTGTTCAATTAATTTATTGTTGTAAATCACATTGTTGAACTTATACTTAATTTTTTTACAGTATTTTTATAACTCCAAAGTAGAGGTATGCAATCCAATCCTCTAAATTTACTATGAAAATTTTAGCTCTATGGTAAAAATTGTAGTCATATGCATATATGAACATATTTTTGCTCTAGTTATAGTTTTAGTTTTACAAGAAAGTGAAGTTAGATTTAAAACATGAACATATTAATGCTCTAGTTTTAGTGTTAGTATAAGTCAAATTTTTCGGTTCATATATTGACATATTATTGCTTTAGTTGTATAGTATGATTTTAGGTGTAGCTTTACTTTTAGAGTAAGAAAAAAAGAAATTAACCCTAGTTTTAGTGAAATTCAAAATGTGAATAGATTAATGCTTTAGTTTTAGTGTTAGTCTAAGTTAAAAATTTTTATTTCATATATTGACATATTATTGCTTTAGTTTTAGTTTTAGTGTGATTTTAGGTGTAGTTTTGTTTTTAGAGTAAAAAAGAAAAGAAATTAGCCCTAATTTTAGTGAAATCCAAAGTATGAACATATTAAAGCTTTAGTTTTAGTGTTAGTCTAAGTTAAAATTTTTTGTTTCATATATTGACATATTATTGCTTTAGTTTTAGTTTTAGTTTTACTTTTATAGTAAGAAAAAAAAGAAATTAGCCATAGTTTTAGTGAAATCCAAAATGTGAACATATTAATGCTTTAGTTTTATTGTTAGTCTAAGTTAAATTTTTTTATTTCATATATTGACATATTATTGCTTTAGTTTTAGTTTTAGTGTGATTTTAGGTGTAGTTTTACTTTTACTTTTACAATAAGAAAAAAAAAGAAATTAGTCATAGTTTTAATGAAATCCAAAATGTGAACATATATCATACTAGAATTCAATTGAAAATATTTTAGTATACTTGCTTCAATTGAAATATTTATATATTTTATACATTTTACACTTTCATATATTTTACTTCAAAATTCATACTGGAATTCAATTGAAAATATTTTATACATTTTAGTATACTTTGATTTATTTTGTCATTTTAGTTTGTTAATTTTTTAGTAAATAAAAGTTGAATTTGATTAAAGATAGGTGTGTTGTTTTGCAAGGGAAAATGGAATACAATCGAAGAGCTAAACAAATTATTAATCCTGGACCAATTATTTCAGACGTATTAACTTTACAAGAAAAGCATAGGTCACAAAATATATGGATAGGACAGGTAAAATATTGTATGTACTGAGATAATTTTTGTAATTAAAATATAAATGGATAAAAAAAATTAATTCAAGATTTATATTCACAGGGTTATTCTGAAGTGTATTTGCAAAAATGGGGAGTTGGATCATTGTTAGACAACATTGACTCAAGAATATATCAAAAAGTGATTGAATGCGGCTTCGAAGGGATTGTGAAAGTTGGCACAATGGTAGTAGGCCATAGGCTGATTAATGCAATGATAGAGAGGTGGCAACTAGAAACGTTTACGTTTCATCTAAGTGTCGGTGAAGCCATTATAACACTTCAGGACATTGAAGTGTTAACGGGATTATGTGTAGACGGAGTTGCAGTGATGGGTGTAGCGAAAAGACCGCAATGTCTTTTCCAAACTTGTCAGACATTGTTAGGAACATCTCCGGGCATAGGGGATGTAGCAGGGAATCGTATAAAGTTGACATGGTTTAGGAATAATTTCTCTCAGTGCCTGATGATGCCGATGAACTTACAATTAATCGGTATACTCGAGCATTTTTAATGCAGTTATTTGGTGGTTTGCTCTTTAGCAATAGTGGGGGTAGTAAAGTAGATGTAATGTGGTTAAGCTTGTTGGAGGATTTGAATGCTGAAGGTGTCGGTAGTTATGCTTGGGGAGCTGCTGTCCTAGCATATTTGTATAGAGAGTTGTCAAAAGCAACAGAATCAGGGAAAGAAAATATTTGTGGATATTTCCAACTAGTGCAAGTATGGGCCTATGAGCGGATAAAAAACATAGCCCCTAGATCTGAACCACATTACGAGGCTTGTGACGAAGAACCATATGCTATGAGGTAAAATTATATATTTAGCTTTTTATTTGAGTTTCAATTAATAAGGAGATAGAATATCTTAGACAAAGTGAAATATTTTAATAATGTAAGTGAATCATAGGTGGAAAGATGCAATTTCTGACAGGCTTCAATTGGAAGAAATTAGAAGATGATTAGATTGTTTGCCAGCTGATCAAGTATGTTTTATTTCATTGAAAAAATTATTTTATTAACAGCTAGAGCTAACATGTTTAAGGTAAAAAAATATGACAAATAATTTGATACATGATTTTGTTATGCAGTTTGTCTGGACACCATATGATGGAATCCTAGATAAATTGCTCGAGTACTGTACAAGTGGAAAAATGTTTGGAAAGCAATCGTACCAATTATATCATGGAATATAGTTGAGTTTCACCATCCAGATCGTTGCATGCGTCAATTTGGATTAGATCAACCTATACCGCAAAACATTGATCATAAACTGTACAATCACTAACTGTCAAAATGACAGGGCATAAAGGTTGTGACTGGGGCTACAAACATGCTCAATACATAAATGTGTGGAATTCACGTTTGCAACGGATTGCAACTGTCAGAGATAATTATCCAGCGTTTTTAGGTCCACAAGATCTATATCAATCTGAATATATTTAGTGGTACCTTAAAAGAACAAGATGTTGGATTAGCCCGACTGGTGCTGCAACAAATGCAGTGGTATGATATTTGTTTTATAATCTAAATTTTTATTCCCAAATTATAATGGCATTATATTAGTGATGTTTGTTTGACCTATTATTGTTTATGGTAGGGAGACGGACTCGAAAGGATGTACCATATGGCAGGAAACTACATACCCCGTGCTAGGTTTGTGAACATGGTCGGGAGTATGCTTGGAGGATTAAACCAAGAATATCGTATGCAAGAAATAGCTTAACCATATTTGTGTCCTCCGCCAATTCCATATGAAAATGTGGGAATCCCCGAGTGGGTGACTAGTCGACGTGATCCAACCTTTGATGACAAACGACTTCCAAATCCTTTTCCTCCATTTCCTGATGGGATTCAAAAAATTCCAGAACCACATTTTTTTCTCTACATTCTAGAAATGTTGGCCCATCGAGGTACCAAAATGTCGCAGGTTCATCAATACACCATAATCATGCAGGTCCATCAACAAACCAAAATGACTTAGGTCCATCAACGAACCAGATTGAACAAAGTTGGACTTCCAATGACATAAATGAATTGTTTGATCAAAATGCTCTTGCAACAGGTGAAGCCAATGTGCCACAAGCAAATTTTGCATATAATTCTGATTTCGGGAGTTCTGACCCAGACGTCCAACAATATCACTCCTCGATACGACCCATGGCTTCTCCATTTGGACATATTACATTTGATTCATATGAAAATACAATTATGCCAAATTTATAAATGGGTCAAGAACATGGGATTGGTCCTTCAGTGGTTTCTGCAATAATATGAACACAAATTTCCAATATGAAGGAATGGGTCCAACGAGATTATATTATTCAGGTGCAGTGAATATGGGGGTCAAGGATCAATGAATGTCCAATATCCAAATATGTTCGACCTTAACGAACAAGACACCCTACATCACAATTCGCAAAACCAATGTAGCACTTTTTGTATTGTAAAAAAATATTTTATTTATTTTGAGTTCAATTTTCTTTCATATGTTATGTTTTTATATTATTTTGAGTTACTTTTTATTTATTTATTTTGGAAGCATTTTTTCATTAGGATAGAAAAAAATTATAAAGTAAAGAAAAAAGAAACAACTATATGACACAATATGACAAAAATAGGAACATGAATGAAATGAAGTAATTTTAGCTACTTTGTTTTGTTTACTATAATTCTTTTGATACTTCTTTCTTTAAAATAAAACATACAACAAAACATTACTAGATTTAAAAGTTTTACAAAGAAGAGAAAGACAAATCCCTTACTAATAATAATAATAATAATTTCACTTTGACAAATCCTTTACTAATTAATATTGCCTACTTCGACCGGAATTGTTACAAGTAGTTCGATTATGTCCACCTCGGCCACAATTACTACATTTGTACGAAGTAGTCCCCTTTTCTTTTTCATCCATTTCATTTCTAAATCTCGTTGACTTTGGCCTTCCCTTGGTTCGTTTGCATGCCGGATTCAGAATGACTGTTGCCGAGTTCACTTCAAGCCAGTAGTCCTTGTGGCCTAAAGGTTGGAATGGATGACTGCACACTTTTAAATTCTCCTCCAAAGTGTGCACTTTATCAACAAATTCGAAAAAGTTATAACGCAAGTGCTTACATACCGCAATTGCATGTGAACATGGCATTTTATAGATTTGGAATTTCTTGCATGTGCACTCTCGACGTTCTAAGCTGACTACATGAGTGTTGCGTCCTTTTTGTCAAATTGGGTCATATCCAGTTAAAACTTTGCATAGTCCACTTCTATTGTCGAAGTATGTGACAGTATGACAATCTGCCTTGCGGGCATATTTTGTCACAATTTTCTTACAAACCGGAGTAACATGTTCGCCGTTTTGAAGTAAATTTAGGTATTTATTTCGACGGGGTATCAAAATAATGTACCATTTTTCCAAATGTGTGTTCAACAATGCTCTGGATAGGCCTTTATCGGATGCCCTTTAACATGCTATTTACGCACTCAGCAATGTTTGCGCACATGTGACCGAACCTTGAGCTGTTATCATTTGACGAACTCCACTTCTGCACACGTTTCTCCATCGCCTATTGGTACGCTCGTGCATCTATTTTTTTGATTTCATCCATCTGCTTTAAGAACTTTCGCTCTTGTGCTTGAGCTCCTACATGTAATAAAATTTATAAAATAATAGTTATATGTCAAAAGCATACCAGACACATTAGGAATTCTTATAGTGCATAATTTGTACGTTCATACCGGCTCGATATAATAGGTTTTTTTTATTGTAGTATTGTGGTACTTTTTATTGTAGTTGCTCGTAAAGTGCCTGAGGCAAAACCGATGGTATGCTAAAGGTTTTGCCCACCCCGAACCTTCACTGTTCATTGTCTATAGTATTCCACCGTATCGATCAGAAATGACTCCTAGACCAATGTGTTGTGTCACATACACTCTTATGCACTCCATGAACCACCCCCAACTAGATCCGTTCTCACTTTCAACAATAGCAAACGCAATGGGAAGAATATGATTATTACCATCTAGCGTAGTTGCTACCAACAATGTGTGATGATATTTTCCATATAAGAATGTCCCATCAATCTGGATAACAGGTCTACAATGCTTGAACCCTTCGATGCATGGCTTGAAAGACCAAAATACTCGACTGAATATGCGATATCGACTATTAGTTGTTTCATCTGTGATCAAAATAGTGATGGAGCCGGGGTTGTAGTGGGTCAATGCATTCAAATAATGCGGCAACATATTATATGATCCTTCCCAATTGCCAAAAATATCTTCCATTGCCTTTCTTTTTGCACAAAAAGCCTTCTTCTTCGAAATGGTAAACCCCCATTTTTCTTTAGCATGCTCAATTATTACATCAAGGCTCAGTGATGGATTTTTGGAAACCATTCCAAATATAGAACTGGCAATCAAATTTCCATCAAGATTTCGATGGTCTTGAGATGATCGAGTGTTCACGCATCTATGTGGACTAGGGAGTCCAGTGGTTTGCCACATATTGATTGACTTCTTAAGGCTTGCACGGAGCCTCCATCCACAAGTTTGTCCTACTCCACCTTCCTTGTTGTTACATTGAAGAGCTAATTTATGTGGATAAGATTCAACCACTCGATATGACAAATGATTTTTCATCGACGTGATCTTTACCGCTGTTTGCACAGACTTTTTATCTGGAAAAACTAACCCAACTCTCAACTCAGAAACTCCATCCCATATGCTCATGTCATCAATATCATTGGCATATTGCACATAGTCATGTTCCTCTATCGCTGTATATGTCAGGCCTGGGAATTCAAAAGCAGATAATGGAGCAATAGGTGGAACCTCGTGACTTTCCTCAACATTCGAGGGAGTCATATTCAAGTCGATCATATCGGATTGCTCAATAGACTCATTATCAACATCGCTGTCGAACATAGTCATATCATTAATGAACTGCTCCTCCAATATGTTGTCAATATCATTTGGTTCCACAGTTCTATTAACATAATCACATATTAGATCTTCTATTTCTTCATCTTCATTTTGGGAACTTCCCGCTTCATAATTTATTGGATTCACCTGATCGGTTCGTGCTAATTGAGGTTGATTAGATTGAACGTTAGATCCAAATGTTTACCTTAACGGGTGCTCTCCAATGCCACCACTAACTCCACCTGCAGTTGTTGTCAATGAAGTTGTCGTTGTCGAAAAAATTTGGACAGGATTGGATTCTTCGGGACCACTACATCCCACATTTGTTATTGAATGAACTCCAACAGAAGGATATACTATATGTGCTTCCACGGATTCAAATGTAGACATTGGTTGATTTTGTTGAAATATAAAAGGCGATGGTGCTTCTTGGCCGTTTATCTCATATTCAACAAATAACTCAGCCGCGTGATAATTTGGAATGTTGTCCAAATTATAGTGAATAAATTCAATTCCTTCATCACCACAAATATCCATATAACAATAATAATTAGTTGGTGGAATAGGATACCTATAAACAATCTTTGTTATCCTTCCATTATTTCCAAACCCAATCTCTGTTGATATCTTTTGAACAGGACTACCATACAAAGGCTTCCTCTTAACCGTCACACGTTTTTGCATTTCTCCCCAATATAAAGTGTAGTGGTTGTTGAATGACATTTTTTCCTTGCAATAGAAACGAATAAATTTTATGAAATATATCATGACAATGTTTTTATTTGGTTCTAAATATGCAAATTTTATTGATTTGGATAGTTTATAAACAAATATTTAGTAAACCATACATGAATAAATCATAAACAAACAAATAGAAATTACATATATCACATATTCATATATGTTCTTCAAACTACAATAAAATGATACATAAATAAACACTAGTCATAATTTTCGTAATAAAACAATACTAAACTCAACCCTAAACAAAAGCTTTCCTAACCGGAATAGATTCAAGCATTTCATGTTCCAAAAGCCATAGAGATGGACCACCATTTGTGTGAGATCTCCTGCAAATTACTCTTGGGCCACTCCTTAGATTTATTACTCTTTCCTCGAATCGAACAAGTTTAGGAAAGTAATAGTTGAACATATGATTTATAAACAATCTCATTGCAGATCCATACTTTTTTTTTGCCCTTTCAAATGCACTGGCCAATATTTTTTTGAGAAACCTATTACTAAAAGAGTCATACATACATGTAAAAAGGGACTCGTAATTTCTTCCCAAATTAAAACCTCCTACCCATATTAGTTGTTGCATTTTATCATGCATGTTTATTACATGCACAGCTAGTGCATCAATGTCGTTGTATTGATGTATTGCTGATAACCGAATTTTTTTTAATTCCTTCATCATATCTCTAAGCCTTTTTAATTGCCAAGGCTGTTTAGGATATATTGGTGTCCTGATCACTGGCGCCATCTAGCCAAATTGTACAAAATCAGTCTTAAATAGTACAAAGATAACTAACATCAATTTGATAAACTAAACCACATGTAAAATAATAATTTATTCAACTACACCTAAATTCATAATAGAGCATAAATATGTTAACATGTTACTTTGGTATGTTAAAATTACACCAACACTAAAACTAAAGTATTAATATGTTCATATTTTAAATTTCATTAAAGTTATAGCTAATTTCCTTTCTTTTGTAAAAGTAAAAGTAAAAGTACACCTAAAATCACACTAAAACTAAAACTAAAGCAATAATATGTCAATATATGAAACAAAATTTTTTAACTTAGACTAACACTAAAACTAAAGCATTAATATGTTCACATTTTGGATTTCACTAAAACTAGGATTAATTTCTTTTTTTTTCTTACTCTAAAAGTAAAACTACACCTAAAATCGTACTATATAACTAAAGCAATAATATGTCAATATATGAACCGAAAAATTTGACTTATACTAACACTAAAACTAGAGCATTAATATGTTCATGTTTTAAATCCAACTTCACTTTCTTGTAAAACTAAAACTATAACTAGAGCAAAAATATGTTCATATATGCATATGACTATAATTTTTTCCATAGAGCTAAAATTTTCATAGTAAATTTAGAGGATTGGATTGCATACCTCTACTTTGGAGTTGTAAAAATCCTGTAAAAAAATTAAGTATAAGTTAAACAATGTGATTTACAATAATAAATTAATTGAACAAAAACAATGAAAATTAACATTTTTACCTTGTAGAAGAACAAACTTTGTAGAATATAAAAAAGAGAATGAAAATTGTGTGTTGGAAAGAAAAAAAAATTAAAGTTGAGAGGATGAGTAAGAAATGTGGGTGAATTTTTGAATGAAAATTGGGTGAGTAAAGAGTGGGTGGGATGAGAAAGGAGTTGAGAAAAATGGGGGAGTTGAGAGGTGGGGGTTGGGAAATTAATATGGGTGAATTTTGACCCATATCAGCTCCCCGTGGGAATCTCTCCTGTGGGAGGGAGATATTCCCACGCCAAACGTGACAGTCGAGGCAGTCCTCGACTGTCGCGCCGTCTGAAAACGGGCTTGCTGAGCCCATGTTCAGACGGGCACTGTAGCTGACGAGATGTCAGCTGCAGGCGCGTCAGAAAACGGGCTCAGTAAGCCCATTTTTGTTTACTGAACCCGTTTTCTGACACAAAAAAAGTTCCCCTAGTTAAAGTTGTACCTTTTATGTATTTATTGTTAAATTATGCTCCTTATATGTAATTTTTTTTTCACTATGCATTTTTTTTATCTTAATTCCTATTTATATTATACTTGTGCATTATAACTATAACTATAATTTTAATATAACTATAACTATAACTATAACTGAGTATAATTATACCATGGTGTAGTGCTCATGGTCAACATGGTTTCCAGACATTCTTTGTTAACTTCTATTACATTCTTTTTTAACTATCAGTTCTATTCATTTGTGGCTTGTGATGATTTAGCTTCCAAACAATTTGAGTTTATTTAACTACAACGTTGTTTGCATGAATTTGGTCTAAAAAGTTTTAATTCATTTCGTACTTAGTCCAATTAGTTTTTTTTACATTTTCTTGTACGACCTTAAAGTGTGTATCCCATAGGATTTTCACACGAAACTGCTCAGAATTAATATCATCACACTTTCCTCCTCAAAAAATATAATTTAATTAATACATTATAAATTACTCAGATATATGTGTTCATCATTATGTTAATCATAAAAGTCCTCCAACAAAGATTCATAATCCCTAAATCCTCGACCCTGATGAGCATAGGCTAGAGATGCGACGTCCTAACACCCAAGACTAAAAGGGGCCCATAATTTTATATTACGCGCGCGCGCACACACGTATATATATAAACTTTAAGAAACTCTATCATCTCTTCCTATTTATTTACTTTCTTTGCATAAATCACCATCTTCGGTTAATAAGAGGCTTATTCAGTTAATGAGGAACTTTCTCTAGAAGGGTGATGCAAACTCTAGAGGGATTAGTAAAGTTAGCTAGCACACTATAACCTTGCCAAAAAACTTTGGGGGCTGTTTATTAAAGATTTTATTATCGTTATAATTGCAGCCGGCTTTTGAAATGGTTTTGGAAATTGAAGTATTATGGTCAAGAATCTATGGTATGATCTGTGCGTGAGCCGGTATAGTTTTAGCTCGTGGGAGTCTATTGTAAATTACGATGTCAGGCGTTTATCCCCTATATGGAGTGATATTGTGGCTTGTTTCATTAAAAACGATGCTTTCTGGATTTATTTTAAGTCACATGTTAGTGTGGTAGTTGGGAATGGTGTAGGTTGTTCGTTTTGGGATGATATTGGACTGTGAATATCGTTATCGTCTTTATTCCCGATCTATATCACTTGTGTAACCGTAAATTCTGTTCAATGCAACAGGGATGCTCTTATTTGTTTAGGTTTGAGGCATTTTCGAGACCGTTTTGGAAATAGAACTTGAGAGTTTCGAGCCGTGAAAGGTGTTATCAACTTCGTAATTGGATTATTATACGCTGCCTTATGTTATTTCATGGCGAGGAAGGGGGCACTGAAATGGGGCAGCAAGTTTCCTTGAATTTTTTGCTCGTGGCTGAACGATTCTTATGGGAATTTAGAGACCAAAAGAGATTTTTGGCCTCTTCCTTATGTCGAGGTTTCTACCAAACGCCAGGGTACCCTACTCCTCGAGTGGATTTTATGATTATTTGTGATAATCTCATGATTATTACTTCCCATATCGGACAAGGAGACCGGGTCAAAGTTGAGCCGCCTGGCTCTCTCCCTCGTGGAAATCACAACTTATTAAGAGTCCATCCTAATGAGGCCGGATCAGGGGGCATCCCAGCCGGTATCTAAGACCAGATCCATCTCGTCAAGGGCCTTGCGATGTCTTAGGCGGACAAGGTCCCGGGTCGGCACGAGACCAGCTAAATAGCACTGCGTGTCGCATACACAGGAGAGTCTAAGTAGGATTCTTATTCCTATATTCTCTCAAACTAACCTTATCCTAATCTACTTGGGATTCAAGGATCAGAGAGACACAAAGAGTTATAAACTCACTCTATTTAGGACTTCTTATTCCATCAGGAATAGGACATGTCCTACGCCTATATATAGGCCCCTTAGGTTAGAATCAAAGGTACACACAATTCTAAAGCTCAAAAGCGCTCAATATTCTCATTATTTCTCAAAACAGTTTACTGACTTAAGCATCGGAGGGTCCCCCCGGGGTAACCATCGATCGTCCCCAAGCTCATGTTCTGATTTACAGGAATTAGGTTAATTATTAAATCAAGGTTTATTCTAAAATATCAGATTCAGGTATGATATTTTCAGTGGTGTGGTGAGTGTGGACTAAATTCACTTGCTCAGGCGAGAATTTTAGTTCCTCTACCAAGAAAACAAATCCTCTCAGATCCAGTTTCTTCGCTAGATAAGATGTCTCAGAATACTAGCGAAACTTTCATCGATGGTGGGAACAACGCCCAAGAAGGCACGGTAAATACCAGCGGCGCAAATGACACTCCAATCACACCTGTTAGCTCAACTCCAGGAGGAAGTTCCTCCCATACATTAATGAGTCCGTTCATGGAGATAGCTCGGAAAGCGGCACTCACTCTAGAGGAGCAGAAATAAATGCTTAAATCTTCGAACATTATGTATCATCAGGCCAATTGGGTGCCTCAAAAGAGCCAGATTTTGACGCTATAATCTGGGTCGAGCCAGTTGTTTAAAAGAACCTACTCCCTCAGTTTAACTCTTTCCCGCAAACGCATATGTCTGTGCCCCTAATCATGGAAGGATTGAAGCCGATGGGCATGCCCTTACCAGTAGAAGTCAGGCCAATACCCACTCGTCCTATCACCATCAAATTCATCCCACTGGATCCCAATCAGTTGGCAATGTTATAAGGAATAGCTATGATGCTGCAAGGTGGTCACTTCATACCATCTAGAGTAGGTAAAATTCAAAATAGACTCCTAAATGGGCTATTGGCCAGAATACAAGGTGTTGAAACTGACTCAATCACAGTAACAACTGAGGTGGTTCCCTCTGTAACCGAGGTGAAACACCAGAAATCTAAGGGGAAGAGTGTAAGGAAAAGTAGAAAGCACAGATCTCCTTCCTCCTCCTCATCAGAAATTGAGTCATCTGATTCCTCAGACAGTGACTCAAAATTCAAGAGAAGATTGAAGAAATACGCTATCTCATTCCAAGAGCCTTTGAATGAAAAGAACATCTCTCCTTTCAAGAAGCACATCCTAGCAAAAAAACTCCCAAACTATCTTGTTTCTTCCATAATTGATAAGTATTACGGGAAGGAAAACCCCAAGGCGTATTTGAGTGAATATTGCGACAAGATGGACTTGATCAATGCCCCTGACGCTTATAGATGTAGGTATTTTTCAAGCACTTGAGGCGGTGCGGCCAAAAATTGGTTCCTTCGGCTCCATCCAAATTCAATTAGAGACTTTAAGCAGTTGTTCGAAATATTCATGAAACACTTCTTGGGATCTACTCAACCCGGCTATGTGAGCCAAAATTTACATGACATCGTTTAGAGATCGGGTGAGACCCTGAGAGATTACTTAAAAAGATTTAATGAAGCCTGCGTAGGCATCACCTACCTGGACTTCAGAATAGCAAAAGAAGCCCTCATCAAAGGAACTCACAATGAAAGACTTAATCAGGAAATTATAGTGCGAAGGCCGACTCAATACATGCAGATGATCGGATTGGCACAGAACTTGATTGAAGTTGATGAGGTCACTCAGTCAAATAAGAGAAGCTCTGATGATAGAGACTATTCTAGAAGGGACGAGAAGCGCAGTCAGAAGAATAAAGGTAATAGCTGAAGCTCCAGCCGACACGACCAAGATAGACCACAATTAAACACTTCCCTAAGTAAAATTTTGGTGGCTATCAAGAACGGTCCGGAAAGAAAAAATGTAAAATTTTTGAATGCCCTAGAAGGAAAAACATTGGGAAAGGATTACGACAAATATTGTGAATTCTATGAGGCTAAGGGATACCACACAGATGATTGTAGGGTCCTGGTTGAGGAAGTTCATGCCCTCATTAAAGCTGGCAAGTTTAGCCAGTTTGTGAAGGGTGTTACCAAGAAATCTGAAGGAAGAAAGGACGACTTGGATGACTCAAGAGGAAAACCGACTGAAAAAATAAGAGCCAGCAAGGATAACAAAGTATTGGTAATCAACGGAGGTGTTGATAAAGACCCACCTCGAAAGAGGGCAAAGAATCATGCTGGCCATACACGCTTGCTAAGAGACAATTCAGAAGCTAATAAGGCATACAGAAAAATAATGATGGTAACGAAAAAACACACAGATCCACTTATAATCGAAGTAGTTGTGGAAGGCTATTAGGTATACCAAGTACTGGTGGATATGGGAAGCTCAGTAAATTTAATAACAAAGTCAGTATTTGATCAACTAAAACCAAGCAGCAGAAGAGTCCAGCCAGGCTACGCCACACTTTTAGATCTAAGCGGACACACCACAGTGTCTTTAGGTGAAGTAAAACTAGAAGTTGAGATCGATGATCAAAAGCACATCTACAGAGCAAAAGTTGATTTCACTTTCGTTGAAATTTTGGTAGGATTCAATATCATCTTGGGATGCCCTTTCCTATGTGCATCATTTGCCTCGATATCCCCTGTTTACTTGGTATTACAAACACTAGCTAAACAAAGGACGACAGTGGCAATAGGGAATCCCTCTGTAGCGCATGCAACCTATGTGGTAGCTCTCAAGGATGGAGAACCGGCTGAAAGAAAAGCTGATAGAAAAACTAGCAGAGAAGGAGACAGCTCAAGCTTAGATAGTGACAGTCTGGTGACAGGGCCGATTGGCGAACAAGAAGTGTTTATGGTAGCACCGGGTAAAGCGTTGAAGGTGGCGAAGGACCTATCAATAGAAACCAAAGCAAGCATCAACTCCGTTCTCATAGGCCAAGCACACTCTTTTTCTTGGTCCCATGATGATATGCTTAGGGTATGGCCAGAAATAATTAAGCACAACCTTAACCTTGACTCGGAATATAAAAGAAAAGAAAGCATGGTCCCGATAGGCAGAAAGCGATCGAAGAAGAAATTGATAAATTACTGAAAGCAAAACACATTCGAGAAGTTCACTATCCAAGGTGGTTGGTAAATGTAGTCAAAAAACCGAATGGAAACTACCGGATGTGCATAGACTTTACCGACTTAAACAACGCTACCCCAAAGGATAGCTACTCTTTACCAAGAATAGACTAGTTAGTAGATTCCACAGTCGGATATGCTATCTACTCATTTTTTGATGCAAAATCCGGATATCATCAAATACCAATAAACCCAGCAGATGAAGAAAAAATCTCTTTTATAACTTATAAAGGAACATACTGCTACACGGTGATGCCGTTTGGGCTTAAAAATGTGGGAGCCACTTACCAAATATTGGTAAATAGAATGTTCAAGGATATGATTGGAGAAACTGTGGAGGTCTATGTAGACAACATGATAGTTAAAAGCAAAAGCGAGGAGTCACATGCGGAAGATTTGGGAAAGGTTTTTGTTGGTCCCTATGCGTACACTTACTGAGACAGAGGGGGGTGAATGACTCAATCAATAACTTATAAAACTATTTCATGATATTAACTGGCTCCGTTGAGTGAGGTCAGCTGGCTGAGAGAAATAACTGGAAATTACGAGTAAGTAAAGAACACAGAGATTTTAAACTGGTTCGGCAACCTGTGCTTACATCTAGTCCCGAGAGAGTGTCTCGGCTTTAATCCACTAATCTCAACTCCTTTACCCTAGGTGGAGAAGCCTTTCACAAAATCCTTATTTATAGAAAGTACCCTCCAATCTGCAATCGCTCACCTATTGACTAGAATACCCTCTTCTATCAGTAACTCAAAAGAGTTTAAACAAGAGCTGGATTCAACTTATAGAAACGTTGATCTAGTTACAAATGATCTAATATTACAATCAAATGATCTATACTATTCTCTCTTGTTCTAAGTAGATTCTCGCTGAGTTGTGCTTTTCTTGCTAGAATTTCTTAAAGCTTGTAATTTTGCTAGAGTTTTAGCTTCTAGAAAATTCAGGTGTAATCACCAAGTTCTAATGCTTGCCTTCTTGCTCCTTTTATATTTGGATTGAGAAAGTAGCCATTGAACTTGTCTTGGCATCTTTTGAAGTTGACAGCTTAATAATTCACCCATTGCTTCTTCAAATCGATATGTTAAGAGATAGAATTGCACCAATGTGAAATACATTTCAATCCGTTAGATTGAAATTCGAACTATAATTTGAAATCTTTATCGTTTGATGCCAGTCTTCCGTTAGAGAGAACTCGCACTGACTTGCCATGTGCCTTCATCCCATTCCCTCTAGTTTTCTGACATGTTGTAAAGTGCGTTATACAAGGTAGGTAGATCTGCAGAATTACCCGAAGTGGCAATTGACTTATTGCAGCTTTGCATTGGAAGACTTTGCCATTTTCTTTGTAATTTTGTGTCTTGTCAAGGCATTAATTATTTTTGTCTTTGTCTTATTAATGTTCTTGCAAAAAGCAACATTAAAAGCAAAGATACCTTTTTACCTTAAATGGAAAAGTCAGCAGCGTTGATAGACATAAAGTAACTCAGTTGGAATGATAAAACGAAATGTACACAGCTAAAACAAAACCTAAATATCAAGTGCTGAGTGAATAATACTAAGTCAGTGTAAGTACTCAGCCCAGAAACCACTCAGAGTTAAACTAAATAGCTAGGTCACCGGAGACTTGAAATTCTACCCTTAAATTTACTAACTCCCTTAAAACCATAGACTATTTATTTCAACATCATTATTCATTTAATTATCTCAAACTGAACTTAATTGTTATGATCAAAACTTAAGCACAACTGATTCATCCAAAGAGTCAGTCCTAACTCGTGCTTGGTTCAACAATCTCCCCTATTTTGATCAATGGCAATTAACTAAGTGAGAATTAAATCAATAAGATATTTATATCAGAGTTACCTTGTACTCATGCTTGATATGTCTTTTGTTCAGCATCTTTAATCTGCTCAGAGTGAATGCTAACTCCCCCATAATTCTTGAATCTTCTGAGTTCAGCATCCCTTACAACTTCTCATATATTTCTGCAAATGAACAGAGCATATGTATATAGCAGAATAATATATGAAGTAAAGATCTTAACTTAGAACATAAATTGTAATCTTTCATTAATAATAACTAGAGTACATATAACAGAGAGTTAATCTATACTAAGTTTTACATTTAAGAAATACAGATTACATAAAATCTATTCTAATCTTTAGACATTGGTGGGGCTCCCAAGTTGGCTCTTCTCTCCTCAAAATCTTGCTGATCTCACCTGGTCTTCTTTTCTTTAGGCAGAGCAATCTCCTTGCCTTTCCTCTTCCTGGTCTCAGTATATTCTCTCTGAATGCACTCTAGGTCCTTAGATAGATTATAAGAAAATTCAACAATCCTCTTATCTCTTTCCCTTTCTTCCTTCTCATGCTTCTCGCGGTCCTTCTCTCCCATTGCCATTGCATCTAAAATGGCCTGAGTTTGATGATCAAACGAGCTCAGAGACTCTTTAAATGATTCTAGCTGACCATAGACATTGGATGAGAAATTCTATACTAGCAGCTCATAGATTTCTTGAGATATAGCCTCTTGTTCTCTGAGAAAGGCTAATAAGCCTACTAACGCAAGAGATTGAGATAGATTGACATGATATTAAGCATTTAAACCTTCTTTGGATATCTGGCTGAGACATGCTATTGCCTTAGCTTGATTGTTTTCTCTGATAATGCGCTCTAGCATAGGAGTGCTCCTTATATGTGTGGATACTTCATTATGAATCTTATCCAGGGCTTCTCCATCATTAAGGACATGAGCTTGAACTCGCTTGATTTGGTCTCTGATGTGACCAAGTTTCTAATAAAGATTAGGCTCCAGTTCAGCATCAGTTATAACAATATCACTACTCAGAGCATCTGAAATGTTAAGCCTCTTTAAGGCATTTAGCACAACTCCCTCTGAGTTCTTCACTCCTCCCAGCATCTCCTCCTTCACCTTCCTTAATTCAGTGTGTAACCCACGATGCTAGGTTACCACTGTGATCAGAGCATTTATACCATCTACAACCACATTCAAGCGAGTTGTGTTTTCATCATTTTCCTTACTCAAAATGCTGTAGCCATTAAGTACCTTCAACATAGCATCTAGTAAGGGATTGAATTTGTCAATCATTGAATTGCAAAAATTCCTTTCATCATTCAGCACCTTCCAACTGGTTTCATAACTCTTCAGCATCATCTCTTTTAGCTCTACAACCTCCATCTTCAGACCAACTGCCTGCCTACCTATAATAGATAACAAGGGCTAAAGTATAGGATACTATTGCCTTGACCAATGAAAACTGTGTAGGTTCTGATCTAACATGGGCCTTTATTTCCTCAATAGCCTCCATGAAACCTTACACTGGCTCAACAGCCTTTGCAACCTTCCTCAGAACTTCCTTAGACATCAATGATATAACTTTCTCAGCATCAATCTCTACACCAGTCCTCAGTCCTGGAAATCTTTCTCTTCCCAACCTCCTTATATCTCCTAGTAAAGCAGTATTTAGATTAAATTGGTGTTGAGGTTGAGGTTGTTGTGGTGGTTATTGTTGTTCAGGAATCTCTTCAATATTTAGAGATCCTTTAATTGGTGGAGGTCCTTCTAAATATAAAACTTCTCGCACTGGAGATCCTGCTGGGGAAAGATATGGTATGATGGTAGATTGGTCAGCGGCTGGATTATTTTGGTCAGAGAGTTGGTTGGTTTGGCTTGAGTTTAAAGTGGATGGTGTTTGGTTTTCTGGTAGGGGTAAGGCAGAGATTGGTGTAGGTGAGAGTGGTGTTTCGGTGGATGTATTTAGGAAAGTAAAGAAATCTTTTGGTTTCTCCTCTTCTATAGCACCTTCAATAGTGGACTCGCTAACCTGAGTTTGAGAATCCTCAGCTAGCTTAGCTCCGTGCTCAACTACAATAGCTTCTTCCTCCTTATCCTCCAAATCTCCTTCATCCTCATCAATGACTACTTTCATTCTTTTCAATAGCCCTCTTTTCTCTCCTTCCTAGCCTCCTTGACTTCCTCAGCACTCAAAGTGACCTGCTGGTCAGAATTTAGCTCATTAACTTCAACAGCTTCTACCTCTATCACATCATCTTTGTCCCCCTGCTCTTCTAGATTGTCTATTCCATCCAAAGCCCCTATCACTTCACCACAACTTATGTTACTTCCTTCCAACCAGGCTAGCCATAGCTTTCTACAAAACTTCTTCAGTGCTAGTCTTATCTCTAGCTGCTACTGCTGCTTCTTCAGCCTTCCTCCTAATAGTCGCTTCAATCTCTCCAGGCTTCCTTATTATTCTTTCTTTCTCAACAACTTTAACTTTCTTAGCTTCTTCAATATTTTGGGCAACTCCTGTCCCTTTCTTCACTATCAGCTTCTTCTTTGGTTGACCTACTTGGGGAACAGGAACTGATGTAGCTTCCTTTCCCTTTGTAGTCACCACATCTAGCTGAGCAGCATCTACTTTCCTTTTCCTCTCTATCTTTAAGGGCATTTCTTCCCTCAACTCTTCCTCAGCTCTCTTCTCTTCCTCAATCTTCTTCTGAGTCAGTTCCTTCCTTTTATCTTCCTTAGCTTCCTTAGAAGATCTAGATTTCTTTAGAATAACAACTGGAACTGAGCTTGATGAGCTCCCTCTCTTCTCTTTCTTAGAGTCCTTCCTGACTTCCTTCTTACTACCCTTCTTTTCTCCTTCTCCTTTTATGCTCTGAGGTTAGTTATTCTTTCCAGCTCACTTGCCATAAAGGCTTCCAGAGTCTGATCTTCTTCACCAGATCTGATTCTTCTCATTGGTACGATAGCCTTTGAATCCTTCACTCTGACTTCTCCTGGCTTCAGTTTGATGTACTTTGTATTTTTAGGCCTTTCTCCACATCTCAACCCATGAAAATGAGCATTACTCAGAATTCTTGACTCTATCACTTTGAGTGTGATCTTTCTCTTCTGTGCCCATCCTTCCATATCCAGCTCGTATGCCTTGCATATCTCCATGACTAGATGACCATAAACCATGTGCTTAGATACTTTCAGAAACCTGTGCAGGATAGCCAAAGGCCAGTTGATGCACATCCCATGAGTTGGATCATAGATAAACATTCTCTCAAAATTCGAATAGCTGCTTGTAAAGCCTGTCTTGGGTAGCAGTACTTTGGTGACTAGCTCATGAGCCTGCTTACCTTCTTTTGAGAACATAGATACGATCAGTTCTCCTACTTTATAGTCATGAGGAACTTTATAATCAACAGGGATGTTCATATTACCTTCATCCTTATCCTTCATAACACGCATTCTGATTCCTCTTTCTCGCATTCCAAGTAACCCAGCAAGGAGCTTTGGGGTTATGTATACTTTTCTTTCCATCATGGTGGTGAAAAACATGTCCTAAAATCCTTCGACCATATGAATTCCTCTATAAAAGTGCTTGACGATTTGTTCATAGCAACCACTTAGAATTTCAAAAAATCCCCGAAGATGGTGTTGGCGCGTCCATCTCCTAAACTGTTCATCACTAGATAAACTGAGCATATTAATAATTGTTGGCTCATCCACTACAGTTCCTTCCATAGATTCCCACTCAGTTGGAATGTATCTCGTTCCTGCTGGAATGAACAAGTCTTATATATCCTTGAAATTAATGGCTGCTTGAGCCCAATGGTCTACAGTAGTAATCCAGCACACCTCATCTTTATCCCAAATAAAAAAAGGATTATCAGAACTAATATACTCGCCATAACGAATGCTTTAAGAAAGATGGAGAATTTAGGGATTTAGAGAAGAAAGTGCAGAGAAGAGAATTTTGGTAAAGTAACCTTTCCTCTTTCTCAATTTCTCCTTAAATAGCTAAAGACTCTTCACGCAAACCTACAAAACTACGTGTTTAACTTATAATCTATGGTCTCAAGATTCAATGATTAATGAGGGCGAAAAACACAGGATAACTGCTTTGAATATGGATTGTTTCATAACTTGCTACCATTTCTATCAAGTTTAAATTTGAAAGATAACCGATGACAATTTAATGACGTGTCCAAAATTTGAGTAGTAAAAGAAATACTTAACCTAATTTACTAAAGCTCAGAGTGTGCCCTAAATTGGTTAGCTCTAGAATAGGTCAGAGTGAGATGTATTTCTTCTAATTGGAATGGACATTCCGATCAGCTGTCTTAGAATGTTGAATTAATACTTTCTAATGGGCTTTATGAATATGTCAGCTCGCTGTTCTTCAGTTGGAATGTATGTAAGCTTGACTTCTCCTTTTAGCAGATGATCCCTTATGAAGTGATGTGTAATATTGACATGCATCATCCTGATATGTTGAACTGGATTCTTGGATAGGTCAATTGCACTCTTGTTGTCACACATGACTTTAAGACAATTTAACTTTATACCATAATCCTCTAGTTGCTACTTGATCCATAGCAGTTGTGCTACACAACTTCCTGTAGCCATGTACTCAACCTCAGCTATACTCAGAGCCATAGAAGTTTGCTTCTTGCTATACCATGTTACTAGACAATCACCAAGGAAATGACAACCTCCTGTGGTGCTTTTCCTTTCAATTTTGTCTCTTGCATATTAGAGTGAAATCTGTATTACTTGGATACCATAAACCTACATCAATAGAGCCTAGCAAATACTTAAGAATTCTCTTAACGACAGCTAATTGAGATTCTTTGGGGTCAGCTTGATATCTTGCACAATAATATATAACATTTTGAATGTCAGGCCTACTAGCAGTTAGGTAAAGCAGAGAGCCAATAATACCTTTGTAGAGCTTACTCTCTACAGGTTTACCTTCTTCATCTTTACTTAGAATAGTATCAGTGGCCATGGGGGTTGACATTGGCTTGGCTTCATCCATGTCAAACTTCTTGAGTACTTCCTTGGCACACTTAGCTTGGCTGACGAAAATCCCATCATCACCTTGCTTGATTTGCAAACCAAGAAAAAAATTAAGCTCTCCCATCATTGACATTTTAAACTCTTTCTTCATCTACTGGCTGAACTCTTTCTATAGCTTCTCATTAGTTACTCTAAAAATGATGTCATCCACATAGATTTAGACTAGCAACACATCTTGATGCCTCTTCTTGATAAACAGAGTTGTATCTACTTTCCCTCTGACATAACTTTTATTGATCAAAAAGTTAGTTAGTCTCTCATACCAAGCTCTTGGAGCCTGTTTCAGTCCATATAGAGCGCTCTTCAGCTTGAAGACATGATTTGGATTTTTAGGGTCTTCAAGGCCTGGGGGCTGTCTGACATAGACTTCTTCTTGAATATAACCATTTAGAAATGCACTCTTCACATCCATTTGAAATAGCTTGAAGTTCATATAGGATGCAAAAGCACAAAGAATTCTTAGGGCTTCAAGTCTTGCTACTGGTGAAAAAGTTTCTCTATAGTCAATGCCTTCTTGTTGATTGTAGCCTTGAGCAGAAAGTCTGGCTTTATTTCTGACAACATTGCCAGCTTCATCTAACTTGTTCTTGAAAACCCTTGGTGCCAATGATTGACTTGCCGTTGGGTTTTTCCACCAAATCCTAAACTTCATTTCTTCTGAATTGGTCTAGCTCTTCTTGCATTGCAATCATCCAGTTGTCATCAAATTCAACATCTTCAAACTTCTTTGGTTCAATCAATGATACAAATGTTGAATGGCTCATCATTCTATTCAGCTGACCTCTAGTCAGCACTGGATTTTGCACACTATCAAGAATCTTGTTAACTGGATGATCTCTCCTTGCTCTAACTTCTTTTGGTAGATCAGGATCAGCTCGCTGAGCTACAGTCATTGGTTGAGCATCCACATCATCACTAAAGTTGATTATTTATCTTGGTTAGCTTCAAGTTCTTCCTTTTCTTGCACTGGATCAGGAATAATTATGGGCTGACTGACTGATCCATTGACTGGATCTTTTTCTCTTTCATCATCACTGGCTTATCTACCTGTATTGTTAGTTTCATCAAAATCTACATGCATGGACTCCTCTAAGATGTCAATCCTCTTGATATACACTCTGTATGCCCTACTGTATGTTGAGTAACCTAGAAAGATTCTTTCATCAGCTTTGGGGTCAAATTTAGCCAATTGGTCTTTAGTGTTTAATATGAAGCATCTACAACCAAAGGCCTTGAGATGACCAACCTTGGGCTTGCGCCCCTTTCAAAGTTCGTAAGGAGTTTTATTCAAAATTGGGTGAATTAAAAGCCTGTTTAGAATGTAACAAGCTGTGTTAACAGCCTCTCCCCAGAAATACTTTGGTAGATTGTTATCACTCAGCATAGAATGACCCATGTCCGCAATAGTGCGATTCTTTCTCTCATCAACCCAATTTTACTGAGGTGTATGAGGGGTAGAAAAATTATGGTCGATACCATGCTTAGAACGGAATTTCTCAAACTACCTATTTTTGAATTCTCTTCCATGGTCACTGCGGATTCTATTAATTTTAAGGTCTTTTTAATTCATGATTTGGGTAGCCAACCTAGAGAATGATTCAAATGTTTCATCTTTGCTAGCTAGCAAGATAATCCAAGTGAACCTGGTCAGATCATCTATAACTACAAGGGTGTATTTCATTCCACCTAGATTTGTTGGCACAACAGGCCCAAACAAATCCATGTGTAGAAGATCAAGGGGATGAGAAGAAGATATATCAACTATGTATTTAAAGGTCTTCCTAAATTGTTTCCCAAGTTAGCATGCTGAGCAGAGTCTATCTTTATCAAAGGCTAGGTTGGGTAATCCCTCAATAAGTTCATTTCAGGCTAAGTTGGACAGATTGGTCATATTGATATGTCCTAACCTTCTGTGCCATAGCCAAGAGTTTTCCTCCTTAGAAACTAAGCATATATCATTGGAGCCGGGGGATAAATCAAACATATAAACATTATTGATTCTAGGAGCATAAAGAATAGTTTGGTCAGAGTTATCATCAATGACTGAGCATATCACTTTTATGCCTTTGTCACACAGCTGAGCAATGCTTAGCAAGTTGAACTTTAGGCCTTTCACCAGAGACACATTATCAATTGAAGGCTTGACTCCCACTGTGCCATTGCCAACAATGTTTCCCTTTATGTTGTCTCTAAAACTGACACTTCCATTTCTTTCTTTGCTCCAATATGATGAACTGCTTTTCATCACCCGTCATATGCCTCGATCATCCACTATCCAAATACTACATTCTGCTATTATCAGTGGGTCTCAGGCTAACCTGTAAAACAGTTAAGTTTTCTTAGGTGCCTATGCCTTTTCTAGCTGGGTCTTCCCGTGTTAGTGGTGGTCATCCTTGACCAGTCATACTCATCATAGTAACCATTTTTGTCCCTACACATGACTGTCGCATGCCCTGGCTTACCACAAAAATTACAAGCGGTCTTAGAATTAGGCCTGCTCACTTTACTCTTTTGAGAAACCTTCTCAGAGTGGTTAGTGCGGTTACTTTGAGTATTCCTGCTAGGTTGAGGAGGGACCCGCACTTTTTCAAAGCTGTTAATTTAGCAAATATCTCATCCAATTTCTTAGAGATTTTGCTGTTACATCCATTTTGGTATTCAGCTTTTTCCATTAGGTATAAGATGTCAAGTGATGTAGAAGAGTTGACTGTGAGCGAACGACCTTTTTTCCACCCGCGAAGACAACGTGAGATGCGTAGCACGGGGGACGGAAAGATAACTAGCATTGTGAAGCGTGTCGAGGGATTGACCCTTATTTTAGTATGATAGAGATATTAAAGTTGATGTTGAATTTAAGTCCGATTTAGGTCTTAAAGGATACGAGATCGAAATCCCGTACTTAAACTAGAGTCACCACCCGGTTCAGTGTGAGCGGACGGCTGTTCGCACGGCTGCGGCGCGGGGCCGGATCCGGTCGGGCGGGCCCGCTTTTTATGCGTCGGGGAGACGAGTGTGATGTGGTTGAAAAGAAAATGATTTTGCATATTGTAATGCTTAAAATATACGAGATCGAAACCCCGTACTTAGAATAGAGTCGCCACCCGGTTCAGCTCAACCGGAAAATTTTCGGTACGATTTTCCCACGGGTGGTTGGACCATACCTTAAGTAGAGATTCCGAGTTCGGATGATGTTATCTACTTTTCATTGGGCCAAGTTACGATACTTCATTCTTTCTTAATCGATTTAATCCACCCTATTTATTTGTATTGTCAGTTATTTTGTGGTTTTCGCATTTATCAAGCAATTGAAGCGATAAATAAAATATTTACAAACGTAAATAAAAATAAGTGCGGAAAATAGAATTATTACAAGATTTTCAAGTCCTGTACATTTTCTACGTAACAAATGAAATACCCGAATGTCCAATATACATCTACCTGCAGAGGATGGTTGACACAAATATGGCATATTTTATTTATAACTTCATAAAGCCCGATTGGATGGCTAAAACGAGATTGGAATGGCGTTGCGGGGAAATTCCATTTTTATCCAAATTTTAGATTCCGTCGTTGCTTTAATCGGATTACAAGTGAATATACCACTCATCGAGGGGCGGGTCTGTTTTCAGGAGGTTTTGAACCTCCATCGTTGTACTATAGGTCCTAGCTTCAGAAAATAAATTAATTTGGAAACAAACGAAGGCAATACTGCTGTTCAGAAAGCTATGCCGCCGTCGGGCATCTGATGCCGCCGGTGACATAGATGATGTCGCTGGCGGCATGGACGATGCCGCCGGCGACATCGATTATGTCATGGGCGACATCAGCATGCGGACAGGCACAGGGCTTTCTGAGTACCATAAAAAAGGGGTTCCGTGAGAAAACGAGGTCTCCGGGGAATGCGATGCTAACGGCGGTATCCACGATGTCTCTCGCGACATGGGTGATACAGTCGGCAACATCAGATGTCTCCGGCGACTTCAATTTCTCGCAGCAGCAGCGGTTTGCAGTTAAAATAATCGAAAACTTGAAGCAAACACAAATCAACAAAAAATAGTGCAAAACAATGATAATAAAGCCAAAGAGCTATGAGACTCAGGATTTTCACCTCGGGGTAGTGAATCCAACTCTTCGTGAACTGAACAATAACACCTCCGGGGAGCTTGCAACAATAATTTGATTATTAATTTAAAGGTTTTAGGTCTCTAAATTCTATTCAGTTGATTTAACCCAAAGACCCACTGATTTGAGCTCACAATCAGAGAGTTCGAAGAAGAAAAATCGGGAAAAATGGATTAGAATCCTTTTTCCCGCCTTTTCTAGTTCTTATCTCACTAAAATATATTCTCTCGATTTCAGCTTCTTAGTTGCCCAATTTTAGCTCCTTCTCTCCATAATTTCAGTCCCCCCTTTAATTGCAGTTTTTGGGTGCCTTTTATAGGCAAATTGGGGTATTTTTTTAGACCTTTTTGACTTATTCCGCCGAAAGTGGCCGACAGGCTGTCTGTGGAGGAATCATTTTGTGCCATGTCGCCGGCGACATGATGATGTCACCGGCGGTATGGATCATGCTGCCGGCGGTATGGTTATGCCGCCGGCGGCATGAATGATATCGCCGGCGACATGGGTGATGGTTTTGGCGGCATCAGCCTTCACATGCCTTCAGTTAGTGGGTCAAAAAAAGCCAAAAAGTCGGGAAAAGTGGCTTAATAGTGGAAAAAGGCATCTTTATGACTTTTAACAATATTTTAAAGGGTATTATTTAATTTGGGTGTAAATCATCGGTTCAAGCTCCTACCGAACGCGTTATCGGCCACGCCGAACTGGATTCTACCAATTATAAAATTCACAAGGAATATTATTTTGGTAATAAAAATTCTAAAGAGAACTTTTATTTTGAGGTATTGAAATCGGGTACACGTCATCATCGTCTCGCGAGAGGGACTGCAAAATCCCGTGCTCACATTCAGCTAAACCGGGAAATTTTGGTACGATTTTCCACCAGGTGGTAGACCATACCTTTGTTGGGAACTGACAGTCAAATTGAACATGCATAAGAGGCATGGCGGAAATTCAAAATTTTGTCCCTGTCCCAGGAACTCCTATTAGTTGCATATAAATTAAATAAAGCCTTAACTAAATAATTCTCTACCTAGGTTAGCATGCTAAAGGACTAGGCATACCATAATTCCAAATTATATCCTAGCATATTTATTTTATACTAAGCATGTTATAACTCTAAGTTATAACCTAAGCATAAAATAAACTAAGCATGCAAAAATAACCTAAGCATAATTATTAAGTCTAAAAACACTTAAAGAAAAAGACTTAATAATTAAAAGAGAAAAAAAAAGAACTTACCAGTTGAAGCGTGCTTTTGCAGGACCTTCTTGCACAAGCCTCCAGTCGTAGGATAGCCTCTATCAGTATCCACACGAACCCCACCAACCAAAACCTCCCCAGGAGGAAGAATTAAGAAGCCTCGAGTAGTTGCTAGACCACTCTAGAAGCCTCACCCAAAATATAAACTAGCGGTGCCCAAATAAATTCAGGCTCCACAAAAATAACTTGCTCAAGTACCCGAGAGATTAATTATCTCGCTTAGGATTTATGCTTTGAGCTTGGTACAATTTGAAAGGAAAGGAGAAAGCCTATATATAGGCTTGGGGGAGCATTTTGCTCCCCCTTATAAGCAATGTGGGATGGGAGTAATTACTCCCATCCAATATGCACAGCGTGTTACACGCTGTGCATTGGCAAGGCAAAGCCCTTTTGGGCTTTGCCTTGCTTTTGGGCTGCGCATGTGCAGCCCATTTTTATGGGCTGCCGCGAGCAATGCCCAGCATTGCTTGCACACCTTTCGGTGTACTCCCGCGCACTCGAGTCTGTATAAAATATTTTTATACTCTCGGTCCAATCAAACTCGCCAATGCAAAATTCCCCTTTTTAATCCTTTTTCAATTATTTATTTTCTGACCCTAATAAATTAGTCATCATTCAAAATAAATTTCTTGGTCCAACCAAAATTGATCTAATCAATTATAATTTATTTATGACTATAACTAATTAGTTACCGGTCAAAATAAATTCCTTGGTCTATCCAAAATTGATCTAATCAATTTTAACCAATCAAATAATAATCCTATTATTATTTATGTTATATTTTGTAATAGAATAAATCTATTAGTTCTTTACTTAGTCCGATGAAGGTCCAATGTGTGTGACCTTATAGGATCCCGAAGTATTGAGCTATTAAGGCTTAACCAACCCTTGTTCTAATGGAACCATTGGCTCGATGTTCTAGACCGTGAATAGAACTTGATTACCTTAAACGACTGTAGTACGCCTCTAGCAAGGGTCTACCATCCCCCATTACTCGGAACGTCATTTATGCTTATGACTTAATCCCGGTTAATGCAATAGTTATCCAGTGCGATAAATTCCTTCCATTCTTTAATATTAGTACCATCTGGTTTATTGGGTTCGGTTAAAGTGTTAACCCACTAATAGCAAGGTTGCTCCAAGCTATCCCAGTTATTTACTTGTTACCGAAGTATATTGCCTTTTACCATAGTGTGTTTGACTAGAAACCATTTCTATCAAACACATACTCTGATAAGAGGTTTATGGCAATCATCACTTCAACAAGTGGCCAGGTACAACTCCTTAATATATCCGGAGCGATGGATTCTTTCCGACTACTCAGTCTACCAACGTGTTGTTATCACTATACCCTTAATCACCCGTAGCACCCTAAATCAATGAGTGCATAGCAATGACCCAAAGTATAGCAATAGTACCACACAAGGCAACTAGCATCTTAAGTATGAGGACATTCGCAAAGCTTATTGCATGAAGATAAACACTAACACATTGATATTTATACCAAGTGTTTATCTTGCTGCGGTCTCCAATATATCTCCCAGATATATCCATGTGTCAAGCTTAAGGAACCACCTTCAGTATTTAGGAGATTAACTGCTTGGACCCTTTCCAAAAAAGTTGACCACATGCTAGTCTTTCCGTTTCATCAATATCCTTTCTTGATGACACTGTGACTAGGGATAGTTTAGACATAATCATAATTGCACATGAAGTAGGTTCCACCAAATATAGTCCAACTATAATTTCTCTGACTTCATGCTATGATATGTCAAGGACTTTTGTATACATACATCAATGAATATATTTTAACCAGCTATAATATATATGTATAAAAACACATTGATATAAACAAAAGAACAAATGCCTTTATTGATTAAACAAATTATTCGTACTATTACATAATTAAGATATATCGCCCTAATTGCCTTAAGGGCATACATCATATCCAACAAACTCCCACTTGCACTAAGGCCAATTAGCCATATGTTTTAATCCATATGCTTTAACATGCTGGTCATGTTTGACTTGAGTCAATGGCTTTGTCAGACCATCCGCGAGGTTCTGATCAGTGGGTACATATTCTAATCTTATTATCTTAGCATCAACAATCTCCCTGATTATATGATACTTTCTGGATGCATGTCTGTTTTTCTGATGAGACCGTGGTTCCTTTGCCTGAGCTATGGCACCATTGTTATCACAATATAAAGTAATTCGATCAATAGCCTCAGGCACCACACCGAGATCACCAATAAATCCCTTTAACCAGACAGCTTCTTTTACTGCTTCACATGCAGCAATGTATTCAGATTCTGTGGTTGAATCAGCAGTAGTTTCTTGCTTGGAACTCTTCCAGCATACTGCCCCTCCATTTAACACATACGCAAAACCTGACTGAGACTTAAAGTCATCCTTGTCAGATTGAAAGCTTGCGTCAGTGTAACCTTTGATAGTGAGATCACCTTCTCCATAAATCAAGAACTCATCCTTAGTCCTTCTCAAGTACTTAAGGATTGCCTTGACGGCCATCCAGTGCTTTTCACCTGGATCTGACTGATATCTGCTCGTAAAGCTCAAAGCTTGAGAGACATCCGGCCTAGTACATATCATAGCATACATGATGGATCCTATCGCGGATGCATAGGGTATATCCTTCATGCGTATTCTGTCTTGAGCTGTCTTCGGACACTCAGCTTTAGATAGGTCAATCCCCTTTGTCATTGGGAGATAACCTTTCTTAGAATGCTCAAGGTTGAACCTATTCAACACCTTGTCTATATATGTACTTTGAGAAAGACCTAACAGCCTCTTGGATCTATCCCTGTAGATCTTTATACCTAGTATAAATGCTGCTTCACCAAGGTCTTTCATGTAGAACTTTCTTGACAACCATATTTTAACGTTTTGAAGAAGAGAAATGTCATTTCCTATTAGCAGAATGTCATCAATATACAATACTAGAAAAACGACTGCACTCCCACTAACCTTCTTGTAAACACAAGGCTCATTTGCATTTGGGCAGAAATCCAGTTCCCGGATTGTCTGATCAAACCTTATATTCCAACTCCTTGATGCCTGCTTAAGTCCATAAATGGATCTTTGTAGCTTGCATACCTTCGAGCCATTCTGAGATGTAAAACCCTCAGGTTGTGTCATATACAAATCCCGGTCTAAATACCCATTGAGGAATGCTGTTTTTACATCCATCTGCCAGATCTCATAATCGTAATGAGCAGCAATGGCGAGGAGTATCCTTATGGATTTGAGCATGGCTACAGGTGAGAAGGTTTCATCATAGTCAATACCTTCCCGTTGACTATAACCTTTCGCAACCAACCTTGCTTTATAGGTAATTACATTACCATCCATGTCTGTCTTCTTCTTGAAGACCCATTTGCACCCAATTGGTCTAACCTCTTGCGGTGCATCAACCAAATTCCAAACTTGGTTCTCGTACATGGAATCCATTTCTGATTTCATGGCCTTTTGCCATTTATCAGAATCTGAGCTTTTTATTGCCTCATCATATGTCCTTGGTTCATCATCCTCCATAAGATATAGTTCCTTATCATTAGTGATAATAAACCCATATCTCTTGGGACCCTTATGAACACGACTTGATCTTCGCAATGATTGTGTTTCGACAGTTTGTTCTTGGATCACACTCTCTTGTGTATCTAGAACGGGGTCAATCAGTTGATCGTCTGTTTCTTCCTGTTGAACTTCCAGTTCAATATTGCTCCCACTGACCTTTTCAAGTAAGTGTTCCTTTTCCAAAAAGTGAGCATTCCGAGACACAAATACCTTTTGTGCTTCAGGTTGGTAAAACAGATATCCAATTGTTTCCTTTGGATATCCAATGAACAGACATTTGTCAGCCTTGGCATTTAGCTTATCTGACGCTATCCTCTTCACCATAGCAGGACAACCCCATACTCTTAAGTGATTTAGAGATGGCTTTTTGTTACACCATCTTTCATAAGGTGTAAAATCAACTGATTTAGAGGGCACTCTGTTTAAGATACAAACCGCGCTCTCAAGTGCATATCCTCAAAAGGATTTACTAAGAACTGCATGGCTCATCATGGACCTGACCATATCTAATAAAGTCCGATTCCTCCTTTCTGACACTCCATTATGTTGGGGTGTATAAGGAGGGGTCCACTGGGAAACTATCCCATTTTCCTTTAGATAATCCTGAAACTTCTGACTTAAGTATTCTCCACCTCGATCCGATCAAAGTGTTTTAATACTTTTCTCAAGCTGTTTCTCTACTTCAGCTCTGAATAGTTTGAATTTTTCAAAACTTTCAGACTTGTGCTTCATCAAGTACAAATAACCGTATCGTGAGTAATCATCAATAAAGGTTATGAAGTAGGAGTATCCTCCTAGTGCCTGAACACTCATTGGACCACACACATCAGTGTGTATAAGTTCCAATGTACTCGTGGCTCGTTCACCCTTCCCTTTAAAGGGTAACTTTGTCATTTTTCCTTTTAAACAAGGTTCGCACTCACCATAAGACTCTAAGTCTATTGAGCCCAAGTCTCCACACTTATGCAACTTGGTTAAGCGATCTTTGTTTATGTGGCCTAAACGGCAATGCCATAAGTAAAAGGAATTCTCATTATCTAATTTAACTTTCTTCACATTGTTTATATTGAAAACTTCTGTTTTAGTATCAAGAATATAAATGCCACCTTTCAACATTCCATAACCATAAAGAATATTATTCAAACGAATCTGACAATTATTATTCGAAAATAAAATTTCAAATCCCTCTGTTGCTAAACACGCAACAGATACAATATTCTTAGTAACACTTGGAATGTAATAACAATTATTCAAAACTAAAACAAGTCCACTTGGAAAAACAAGACTAAAGCTCCCTACGGCTAATGCAGCAACTCTGGCTCCATTTCCCACTCGTAGGTCCATCTCCCCTTTTGCAAGTTTTCTACAGTTCCTTAGTCCCTGCACAGAAGTACAGATATGAGAACCACAACCAGTATCTAATACCCAAGTGGATTCTTGTGGAAAAGTAGCAAAGTTTTCAATTACAAATATACCTGAAGTAGATGCCTCTGTAGGCTTCTTCTTCAAATGCTCAGAAGCAGGAGCTTTCCAATCCCTCTTCCAATGTCCCGGTTTCCCACATTGGAAGCAGACATACTTAGATGCCTTCTTTTCATTCTTCTTCTTACTGATTCTTTTCTTGGCACCCAGTACCTGCTTCTTTTTCTTAGAAGCCTTGCCTTTTTCAACCAACAGTAGAGGTTTCTGATCTTTCTTGATCTAAGGTTCTACTGTTTTCAGCATGTTAATTAATTCAGGGATAGTTGAATTAATCCTGTTCATGTAATAGTTAGTTACAAAACCTGAGTAACTATCTGTCAAGGACATCAACACAAGGTCAATGCTCAAGTCATGATTCATCTCGAATCCTAATCGATTCAGCTTCTCAAGGTATCCCAAGAGTTTCAGTACATGCTGAGAGGCACAGGTGCCAGCCTGCATCTTGGTCCCGAAAAGGAGCTTAGAGGTCTCATACCTCTCTGTCCTCTCCCTCTCTGAAAAGAGTTCTTCAAGATGGAGAACCATATCCTCCAAGGGCATGTTCTCATGTTGTTTCTGAAGCTCAGAATTCATGGACCCCAACATAATACACATGGCAGTCTCACGATCTTTCCTGTGCTTCAACCAGGCATCATGTTCCACATGATCCTCAACATCAGGTTCTACAGGGAAATCCCTCAGATCTGAGAACTATTCTCACTGCTCGGAACCAATCAGAAAAGTTCGAGCCATTCAATTTGGTGTCAAGTAACATACGGAGATTAAAATTGGAAGCCATTTTCAACCTAAGACATAAGAAAAGAAAAGTGTTTAGATATTAGTTTAAGTACATGTATTTAATATGAGTACTTTTAATTAAATACATTTTCCTACTATTTTCTTCGAAATTTACAATAGCCCATTCTATTGAATTCGTGAATTTTAGCCCAGCTAAATTTCCTAATAGGTAGCATCTATAACTAGTCTATTACAACCCCCAATTTTATGAGTCAAGTCATAATAGTCAGTCATAGTTGGAATCCAATTCCATTTGCATCGTATGCAATTGCTAATTCATTCAAGTTCCCTAATCCCAAGGGACGTGTGCTCTTATATTAGCATCTCCTTGAATATGTCTCAGATCTGGGCCTAGCCCCCAATTTTATGGTGGACTACCCCAGCTCTGTTAAGGCAGACCCTATCTCAAACTTTACAACTAATCAATGTGAACTAGAAGGAACGCTTTGCGTAGCACTTTGATAGCCCAAAAAGACCGTATTATAAATTTGAGTAAGGAAGACTATAACTTGCCTTAATATATTTACTTTGGGATTTTATTGGTGTTAAACGTCTCAACCAATCTAGGATTTTATTAGATGGACAAAATTATAATTACTTGTATTAATTCAGGGAATTTTAGAATTAATTTATAAGGTCTAACCTTAGGTGGGTTCAGCTCTTTATTATAATTATTCCATCAACCTAGATTATATGCAAAATAATTAACGCTTTAATTTGTTATATTTATATTGCATTTCCTTTAAGCTTTTATTCAATAATTTTAATTTTTTACTTTGTTATAGAAACACATATAAGCACCATCTTATATACTAGAAATAAATTAGTTCATATTAATCCCCGATTGGTCAATTCAAATTGCACCGATATAGGTTCCCAGGTAGGAGAGGTGCCCTATGAGGAGTAGACACCAAGTCCAATCCTTAGCCAGAACAAATACGGGCACAAACTTGAAGACCAATGGATTCTCTTGAACTAATAAATTTCGTTCTTCCAATTCATGTAAATTGGGAGCATCTATAACCCATGTAATTTAAATAAATTATTGACACTTGTATAATTTGAGTAAGCTGAGCAAGCTTATTCAAAATTATTCATAACTAATTTCTAACCTTGAAATGAAAGACAGAAGTTTATATATATTGTTCCAAACAATTAAATAAACAAATCATTTCATTTAGAAAATAATATTTAGTTTGCTTCTAACTTAATTATGCACCAAATAGGCAGGCTCTGATACCACTGTTGGGAACTGACAGTCAAATTGAACATGCATAAGAGGCATGACGGAAATTCAAAATTTTGTCCCTGTCCCAGGAACTCCTATTAGTTGCATATAAATTAAATAAAGCCTTAACTAAATAATTCTCTACCTAGGTTAGCATGCTAAAGGACTAGGCATACCATAATTCCAAATTATATCCTAGCATATTTATTTTATACTAAGCATGTTATAACTCTAAGTTATAACCTAAGCATAAAATAAACTAAGCATGCAAAAATAACCTAAGCATAATTATTAAGTCTAAAAACACTTAAAGAAAAAGACTTAATAATTAAAAGAGAAAAAAAAAGAACTTACCAGTTGAAGCGTGCTTTTGCAGGACCTTCTTGCACAAGCCTCCAGTCGTAGGATAGCCTCTATCAGTATCCACACGAACCCCACCAACCAAAACCTCCCCAGGAGGAAGAACTAAGAAGCCTCGAGTAGTTGCTAGACCACTCTAGAAGCCTCACCCAAAATATAAACTAGCGGTGCCCGAATAAATTCAGGCTCCACAAAAATAACTTGCTCAAGTACCCGAGAGATTAATTATCTCGCTTAGGATTTATGCTTTGAGCTTGGTACAATTTGAAAGGAAAGGAGAAAGCCTATATATAGGCTTGGGGGAGCATTTTGCTCCCCCTTATAAGCAATGTGGGATGGGAGTAATTACTCCCATCCCATATGCACAGCGTGTTACACGCTGTGCATTGGCAAGGCAAAGCCCTTTTGGGCTTTGCCTTGTTTTTGGGCTGCGCATGTGCAGCCCATTTTTATGGGCTGCCGCGAGCAATGCCCAGCATTGCTTGCACACCTTTCGGTGTACTCCCGCGCACTCGAGTCTGTATAAAATATTTTTATACTCTCGGTCCAATTAAACTCGCCAATACAAAATTCCCCTTTTTAATCCTTTTTCAATTATTTATTTTCTGACCCTAATAAATTAGTCATCATTCAAAATAAATTTCTTGGTCCAACCAAAATTGATCTAATCAATTATAATTTATTTATGACTATAACTAATTAGTTACCGGTCAAAATAATTTCCTTGGTCTATCCAAAATTGATCTAATCAATTTTAACCAATCAAATAATAATCCTATTATTATTTATGTTATATTTTGTAATAGAATAAATCTATTAGTTCTTTACTTAGTCCGATGAAGGTCCAATATGTGTGACCTTATAGGATCCCGAAGTATTGAGCTGTTAAGGCTTAACCAACCCTTGTTCTAATGGAACCATTGGCTCGATGTTCTAGACCGTGAATAGAACTTGATTACCTTAAATGACTGTAGTACGCCTCTAGCAAGGGTCTACCATCCCCCATTACTCGGAACGTCATTTATGCTTATGACTTAATCCCTGTTAATGCAATAGTTATCCAGTGTGATAAATTCCTTCCATTCTTTAATATTAGTACCATCTGGTTTATTGGGTTCGGTTAAAGTGTTAACCCACTAATAGCAAGGTTGCTCCAAGCTATCCCAGTTATTTACTTATTACCGAAGTATATTGCCTTTTACCATAGTGTGTTTGACTAGAAACCATCTCTATCAAACACATACTCTGATCAGAGGTTTATGGCAATCATCACTTCAACAAGTGGCCAGGTACAACTCCTTAATATATCCGGAGCGATGGATTCTTTCCGACTACTCAGTCTACCAACGTGTTGTTATCACTATACCCTTAATCACCCGTAGCACCCTAAATCAATGAGTGCATAGCAATGACCCAAAGTATAGCAATAGTACCACACAAGGCAACTAGCATCTTAAGTATGAGGACATTCGCAAAGCTTATTGCATGAAGATAAACACTAACACATTGATATTTATACCAAGTGTTTATCTTGCTGCGGTCTCCAATATATCTCCCAGATATATCCATGTGTCAAGCTTAAGGCACCACCTTCAGTATTTAGGAGATTAACTGCTTGGACCCTTTCCAAAAAAGTTGACCACATGCTAGTCTTTCCGTTTCATCAATATCCTTTCTTGATGACACTGTGACTAGGGATAGTTTAGACATAATCATAATTGCACATGAAGTAGGTTCCACCAAATATAGTCCAACTATAATTTCTCTAACTTCATGCTATGATATGTCAAGGACTTTTGTATACATACATCAATGAATATATTTTAACCAGCTATAATATATATGTATAAAAACACATTGATATAAACAAAAGAACAAATGCCTTTATTGATTAAACAAATTATTCGTACTATTACATAATTAAGATATATCGCCCTAATTGCCTTAAGGGCATACATCATATCCAACAACCTTAAGTAGAGATTCCGAGTTCGGATGATGTTATCTATTTTTCATTAAGCCAAGTTAAAATATCCATTCTTCCTTAATCGGTTTTAATCCACCCTATTTATTGGTGTTTTCGGTTTTATAAGTTGTTTTCGAGTTTATCAAGCATTCAAAGTGATAAATAAATTATTACAGTCATCCAAAAATAAATGCAGAAATTGAAATTATTACAAGGCTTTTCAAATCCTATACATTTTCTATACGATAAATAAAATACCCGAAGGCCTAACATACATCTAACCTAAATCTACCTGCAGAAAATGTTTAACATAGATACGGTACATTGTACGAGATGTATCATACAAAGAGGCGTCCACGGTAGAGGGGTCCTAGGGGCAGCGCTCCCGATGGGGTTAAGGGGCGGTAGCCCCTCACGAGGTCCAGGGGCAGCGCCCCTGGCGGGGTCCGGGGGCTGAGCCCCAGGCTAGGGTCGAGTATAAGTTCACTTTGAAAAATTCATTTTCCGAACGAATTTTAAGGAAAAGTCCATTTTGGACATGATTATTATTTCAACCAAATTGTTAGTGAAAATGCCACATGTTGTGGGGTTTGGACCATTTTCGGGGAATTTTGGATTCCCGTCGTGATATTGTACATCCTAGCTTCGGAAATTTAAACTAGGTAGGGAAAATAAATGAAAAGAAAATAGCTGTCCAGAAAGTCATGTCGCTGACAGCATGGTTGATACCGCCGGCGGCATCAGTGATGTCGCTAGTGGTATCAGTCAGACAGGCAGGTTATATTATTTTCTGGATACCATAAAGAAAGGGTCCTACAAGAAGATGAGGCTACTGGGGGAAGTGATGTCGCTAGTGGTATCAACACTTCCGCTGGCGGCATGATTGATACCGCCAGCGACATCAAATGCCTCCAGCGGCTCCATCTTCTTGCAGTAGCAGCAGGTAACGGCAAAAAATGATCGAAAACCCAAAAAACAAGCACAAATAGCAAACAACAGCAAGAACAAGCAAGAATAATGCCAAAGAGCTATGAGACTCAAAATTTTTACCTCGGGGCCGTGAATCCACCTCTTCGTGAACCAAGGAACACCTCCGGGGAGCTTGAAATGGTGATTTTGGTAGTAAATTTAAGAGTTTATGGCTCTAAATTCCTATTAAGTTGATTTTAATCTTAAAGTCTACTGATTTTAAGTTTTAATTGAGAGAATCAAAGAAGAAAAACCAAAAAACTGGATTGGAATCCCTTTTCCTACCTTTTCTCTCCTTATCTCTCTAAAAATGAGCTTTCTTACTCTAAAACTATAGGTTAAATTTCAGATATGTGTTGTGTTGTTATCCTCTCTCATTTTGAAACCCTAAGGTGTGTTTTTATAGGCAAATATGGGTGGTCTTCGAGACTTTTCAGCTATTTTCACTAAAATGGCAAAAAAGAGACTGCCCAAGGAAGAAGAAGAAAGCATTCTACAGAAGCCTAAATTGGCCATGTCATTGGCGACATGGTGATACCGCCGGCAGCATGAGCTTCCTGCAGGGTGTCTGCTAGTGGGCCCATAAGCCCAAAAAGCTGCCAAAGGGGTCAAAAAGCTGGCTAAAAGGCATCTTTTTGAATTTTAATGATATTTTAATGGATATTTAGAGATTAGTTTAATTTTGGGTGCAAATCATCGGTTCAAGCTCCTACTAGACGTGTTATCGGTCAAGCCGAACTGGATTCTTATGAGAAATAAAATTCACAGGGAATTTTATATCGGTAATAAAAACTCTAAAGAATTTTTATTAGATGAATAAAATCGGGAACACCTCATAATCGTCTCGCGAGAGGGACTGTAAAATCCCGTGCTCATATTGACATCTTCTATATCATGACACCTTTTTTGAAGTACTCTGATGTATTTGGTTGAATTCTTAGTCACATTAATAACATCATTAAGCACTGCGGCAAGCTCATCTAAAGACAAAGGGGGTTTAGAATTTACCTCAAAGTTATTTCCTTTGTCCTTACTTTGGTCAGCTGATTGTCTGATAGCAGAAGTAGTTGGTTGGTCAGCTGACTCTGAGTGAACTCGATCATCCTTGGCCATGAGACACACATTTGCAGAATCATGCACCTCTTCATTTGAGGATGATGACTTTTGTTCAGAGTCACTCCAGGTAGCAGCAAGGGCTTTCTTACTTTTCTTCTTCTTGAACTTGTCCTTTTTGGCTTTAGGACAGCTCGAGGGAATATGCCCCTTTTCACCACATTCGAAGCACTTTATATCCTTGTTATTCTCTTTATTGAATTCCTTTTGTGGTCTATCAACTGCTCCCTTCTTATACTTGCCTTTCTTTCTGAACTTTTGAAAGTTCTTCTCTTTACCCATATATCTCCTAAAATTCTTGGTCATTAGAGCTATCTCCCCTTTTCTGTGCTCTGGATATCCTTCCTCAGAGGAATCTTCTTCCTCTTCATTATCATCAACTTTTAGGACAACAACTCTGCTTGAGTTCTCTTTCTCTTTGGACTTGTGCTTCTTGGACTCATCTTTATATTGCTTCAAGGACATCTCACGAGTCAGCAGAGTTCCCATTAGCTCATCAAACTTGTAGGTCTTCAAATCATGAGCTTCTTTAATAACACTCTTCTTAGCTTCCCAATCTTGAGTCAGACTCCTCAAGACTTTTTTGATAGTTTCTTCTTCCGTGAAGGTCGTGCCAAGTCTTTTCAGCTCATTAACTATGTTTATGAACCTGGTGTTCATGTTAGAAATATCCTCCTTGGGCTTTATATAAAACCACTCATAATCTCTCATGAGGATATTGATCTTGGACTCTTTCACCTTGTCAGTGCCTTCATAAGTCACTTCCAACTTCTTCCAGATCTCTTTAGCTGTCTCACATCCAGAAAAGTGATTAAAATCAGTAGCATCAAGAGCATAATGAAGATAGTTGATAGCAACTGCATTCTCCTTAAGTCTATGCAGATCATTGTTATCCCATTCAGTAGAGTACTTATAACCAATAACTCTATTCTTCACATATGATGGAACATATGGCCCTTCTATAATGGCTATCCAAGCATGTATACTCTGGGACTGAATAAAATTAGTCATTCTATTCTTCCAGTAAGTATAATGCTCTCCATTGAATATGGAAGGCCTAGTAACTGACATGACTTCAGGCTGAATATAAGCTTGAGCCCTTCCACTGAATTCTCCTTTGTACGCCATGGTCTTTGTCTTAAAGATTGTAAAATCTGTGAAATAAGAACTGCTCTGATACCACTTATGCGTACACTTACTGAGATAGAGGGGGGGTGAATGACTCAGTCAATAACTTATAAAACTATTTCACGATATTAATTGGCTCCACTGAGGGAGGTCAGCTGGTTAAGAGAAATAATTAAAAATTACGAGTAAGTAAAGAACAAAGAGATTTTATACTGGTTCGGCAACCTGTGCTTACTTCTAGTACCGAGAGAGTGTCTCAGTTTTAATCAACTAATCTAAACTCCTTTACCCTAGGCGGAGAAGCCTTTTACAAAATCCCCAATTATAGAAAGTACCCTCCAATCTGCAATCGCTCACCCGCTGACTAGAATACCTTCTTCTATCAGCAACTCAAAAGAGTTTAAACAAGAGTTGGATTCAACTTATAGAAATATTGATCCAGTTACAAATGATCTAATATTACAATCAATTGATCTATAATATTCTCTCTTGTTCTAAGCAGATTCTCGCTGAGTTGCGCTTTTCTTGCTAGAATTGCTTAAAGCTTGTAATTTCAGCAGAGTTTCAGCTTCTGGGAAATTCAGGTTTAATCACTAAGTTCTAACACTTGCTTTCTAGCTCCTTTTATAATTGGATTGAGAAAGTAGCCGTTGAACTTGTCTTGGCATCTTCTGAAGTTGATAGCTCAGTAATTCACCCATTGCTTCTTCAAATCGATCCGTTAAGAGATAGAATTACACCATTGTGAAATACATTTCAATCCATTAGATTGAAATTCGAGCTCCAATTTAAAATCTTTGTCGTTTCATGCCAGTCTCCGGTTAGAGAGAACTCGCACTGACTTGCCACGTGTCTTTATCCTATTCTCTCTGCCTTTTTGACATGTTGTAATATGAGCGATACAAGGTTGGTAGTTCTACAGAATTACCCAAAGTGGTAATTGAATTGTTGCAGCTTTGCATTGGAAGACTTTGTCATTTTCTTCATAATTCTATGTCTTGTCAAGGCATTAAATCTTTTTATTTTTATCTCATTAATGTTCCAGCAAAAAGCAACACTAAAAGCAAAGATACCTTTTTACCTTAAATGGTAAAGTCAGCAGCATTGATAGACATAAAGTAACTCAGTTGGAATGATAAAATGAAATGTACACAGCTGAAACAAAACCTAAAAATCGAGTGTTAAGTGAATAATACTAAGTCAGCAACTAAGTAAGTACTCAGCCCAAAAACCACTCAGAGTTAAACTAAATAGCTAGGTCAGCGGAGACTTAAAATTCTACCTTTGAATTTACTAACTCCCTTAAAACCATAGACTATTTATTTCAACATCATTATTAATTTGATTATCTCAAATGAACTTAATTGTTATGATCAAAACTTAAGCACAACTGATTCATCCACTGAGTCAGTCCTAACTCATGCTTGGTTCAACAGTTTTTAAAGTACTATAAAAGTATCGACTCAAGCTCAACCCGGAGAAGTGTGTGTTCGGAAAAGCTAAAGTTCCCCGGATTCATAACATTAGAAAGAGAAAAAAAGCAAATCCGGATAAAATTGAAGCAATCATTCAGATAGAACCGCCTCGAACCCTGAATCAGGTACAACGCCTCAATGACGGGATAAAGGTTATAGGACGATTCATCTCTTTTTCAGCAAAGAGATGCATGCCTTTTTACAAGGCAATCAAGAAGGATAAAGATTTTAAATGGGATACAAACTGCCAAGAAGCCTTTGTCAAAATCAAAGACTTTTTTACCAAACGTCCACCCATGAGCCGCCCCAACAATGGGGAACCATTATATTTATACCTGGCTACCACAAATGAAGCGGTAGGAACCATATTGATAAAAGAGGACGACCAAGGGCAACATCCGATTTACTACACCAACAAAGTATTGCGAAACAACAAACTTAGATACCCCAACATTGAAAAACTAGCCCTAGCACTAATCCGCTCGGGTGGTCACTTGAGACAATACTTTTAAGCTCCCATGATCATAGTGAGAACCAGCTTCCCTTTGAAGAATACAAAGGCCAGATATGTCAGGATGACTCACCGAGTGGCTATCCGATTAGGCAGATTTAACATCAGATTTGAGGCTCGGACCACCTTGAAAGCCCAATTATTGGCAAACTTCGTAGTAGAGTTTGTAGGCCTCGAGCCAGACAGGCCAGTGCGATCAGAAACTTGCACTATCCACGCGAATGGATTCTCCTGCACTAAAGGAGCCGGCATCGGAGTATACATTCGAGGACCTGAAAGAATTAGGCTTTCATACATGGCCAAATTAGCATTTCCATCAACCAATAATGTAGTTGAGTATAAAGTGGTCATCAAAAGTTTAGAGCTAGCAACAGAAATCGCACCAGATGTAGTAGTGATTAAAAGTGACTCCAGGCTAGTTTCAAACCAGATTAACAAAATATATGGAACAAGACAAGCTGGCATGGTTAAGTATCTAGCCAAGGTAAGCACCTTGTTAGACAAACTAAAGGTAAAAGGCACTGAATGGAAGATTGAATATATCTCCCGGTCGTAGAACAAAGAAGCAGATGAGTTAGCCATGAAGGCTACGGGAAAGGACTCATGGAAGGAGCTAAGTTACCCCTACGAAGTCCTAACCCATCTTACATTCGAAGAATACAGCGAAAGCCTGTGGATCCAAAAGAAATCACTCAGTAGGATACAACCAATTTATGACTATTTGGTTTGTGATAAACTCCCAGAAGAAAAAGTCAAGGCGGAGAAAGTCATAAGGAAATCCATGCGGTTTGCTCTGGTTGGCGAAGAATTATACAAGAAATCCTACTCCAACATATGGCGTAAATGTGTCACCCTAGAGTTAGGAAAGTTGATCATAGAAGAGATCCATGATAGAGATTACGGATCCCATAAGGGGGCTGACACATTACTTAGACGAATCGCTTTATCCGGATACTACTGGGAATCGGTCAAAGCTGATACTAAGGCGTATATTAGAGCTTGTCATCCGTGCCAAATACATGCAAGGAAGATGCACATCCCAAGGCAGACTAAAAGCCTATATTGACCAATTGGCCATTCACAACTTGGGGAATCGACGTAGCTGGACCAATGCCAGAAGCTGCTGGGCAAAAGAAGTGGATACTAGTAGCAATCGATCATTTCTCCAAATGGGTCAAAGTGGAAGCACTTAACTCAGTTACAGCTGATCGGTCATTAAATTTGTATGGAGAAACATCATCACCCGATTCGGAATACCCAAGAAGATAATAGCGGATAACGGCTCGCAGTTCATATTAAAGAAATTCAAAGATTTTTACACACACTGGAAAATTGATCAGTATTTCTCCTCAGCAGCACACCCCCAAACAAACGGCCAAACAGAAGTGACTAACCAGACTCTTGGTAAAGGCTTAAAAAAGTGAGTCCTTGATAGGAAGGGAAAATGGCCAGATGAATTGATCAGGGTGCTATGGTTCTACAGAACCACTCCTTGCAAAACAACTAGAGAAACCCCTTACTCCTTGGTCTATGGGGTAGAGGCGGTTATGCTAGTTGAAATTGGAGCTCCATCAGATTGAGTGGCATACTATACGGAGGAGGAAAATAACATTAATATGCAATACCACCTGGACAATCTAGATAAAACAAGAGAAAGAGCATGGATCGTAATGGCAGCATACAAGGCAAAAATTGTGCAATACCATAATCGTCAGGTCAGAGAAGTCCGCCTAAAAGAAGGGGACCTAGTCCTCAAAGACTCATCCGCTTCACAGGCTCGAGAAGGCAATGGAAATATGGGCGCTAATTGGGAAGGCCCCTATAAAATCGTCAAAGTCATCGGGCCGGCTACATACAAGTTAGGGACAATGAAAGGCAAAGAGCTTCCTCGTACTTAGAACATTGCTAATCTTAGGCCCTATTACTAATAGAAACTTAGGGATTCCAACAGCTGTACTCTTTTTCCTTTCTTAAGGATTTTTTCCCACTGGTTTTTCCCTTAAGGAAGTTTTTAACGAGGCGGCTCCCCTCAAGTAGTTATCCGGATGTATAGAATTCCCAAACGTGTATTTAATTCGCTCTCAATAAAAGCAATTTTTTTACATACATTCGCCTATACTAAGTACTGATCACACATTAAGGCACTTTTACCTAGCACTTTATAAGACTGGTTTAAATTATTACATCGCACGCAATACTTAGTAAAAGCTAATGGTTTTCAGGCGGCAATCACCCCTAAAACAAAAAGCAGTCGGCTGAAACAACGTAAGACCGATACAAAATTAAACAAAATGCGAGGTCAAAAATAAACCTAAGCATCCATCTAATCGGCAATCGAAATATACGATCGATTTAAAAACATTCAAGTAAAAATAAGGGCATAGAAATAAGACCTTAAGAAATGCCTCAAGAACATTCTTAAATTAAACCAAATTGTATTTACAAGATTGAAAATTAAGCTAAATTACAAGCAAAATCAAACTAAGCTACAGAATTTGAGTCATGAGATACTTTTTCAACTCTTCCCCTGACTCAATTTGAACATCTTCAGCCAACCGTCTTGGGTCCTTTTTAACCACTTCCTGCTCATCAGATCTTGGATACTTGAGCATTTGCAAGAGAGTCTCGAGAATATCCGGATGAAGGAGTCGGCAGGAATCCAAAACCATCTAGCCGAACTGATAGCCATCATCCACTATGCCCTCAATGGATCGGATAAACTAAGCTTCATCCTTCTCCTTGGAAGCTTGAATGGACTGACACTCTAGCCGGCTAGAGGTAAGGTCCGCCTGGGCTTTCATAAGCTCGTTGGAGGTAGTTTCATGGGCCGATTGGGGCAGCTCGTGCTCTCCCTTCAGCTTCATAAGTTTGCCATCCAACTTGTTGTTAGCCTCATCCGACTCCTTGAACCGGCTCTTTAAGCTCTTACACATGTCAATCGCCTTGGAGAGTTTCTTAGCATTAGTCTCCTCAGCCTCTATTCGATGGTAAAGCTCAGCTCCTCGAGACAAAGACTAATGAAACGTTGATCAGAATGCCAATTAACATGAACATAAATACTAATCAAAATATAGAAGTGAACCTGGCAGATGGATTGGAAAAGTAAACCCAAAAGGGTAAGAAAATCTTCCTTCTCGTAGCGTTGAGCCTCTCGCCCTAAAGGAAAACCCTTGTGAAGAGACTCTTGCACAATAGGAAGAGTGATAGCCGGCCTATCCCCCACCACCTTCTGTAAAGCCTCCCTTACAAGAAAGACAAAGGGAGGAGCAGTCAGATCTGTACCAGCATTCGGCTCTTATACATTGGTTGAATCGAGAGCATCCTGATAAACAATTGTTAGTAACAAATAGAAAAAGCACAAAGTATAAGGTTCAAGAAAACATAGTATTACCTCACTAGCCCTCTTGGCTTTCTTTTGCTTCTTATTGGCCGGCTCTGCATCTTGAGCATTAACCTGTTTTCCTTTAACAATCTCCAAAGCGACATTCTTACCTAGCAAAACTGGATCAACAGCTTTGTTAGATTGAGCCGCTAACTCAATTAGAGTCGATCGAGCATTCTCTTGCTGCAAGTTTTTGACCCGCTTGGCTACGTCACCAGAAATTTTAGCTCTAACTCTAGACATAGCTGAAAACATAAAACAAAAAGAGAAGTTAAGATAACTCATTGGGTAGCTGAGGGCCAGGATAATATTCGAAGCCATCATCCGACTCCAGGGCATAGTCTATCTCCCCATGCCTATGAATTAAGGTGTAAGAAATATTGCCTAAAGTCCAAACCCCTCTCTTTAATCTGTCGAACAATCCAACCCGGATGTCCGGATAGTTTTCAAGGATGGAGAAGGCAGGCAGTATTTTGAATGAACATTGAGTTGGGAAGGTGGGAAACCCCTCTTGCAACTGGATGTATATATAAAATTGTTTGAAGTTCTTAACCGAGTCGGATTTTCCGGAGAAAAAGTAGAATCCCTTCCTGTGGGAGAAATGTAAGTGGTCCTCACCTTTATTGAACTTGTAGGAAGCCACCTGTTTGAAGAAATTAGCATCAAAGCTAAGCCCTAGGTCTATACAAATTTTATAATGGCCGGCAATGTTGCCCAAGCATTTGGGTGTATTTAAGCTGGGCATATATTCCAATGGTTCAGCAGGTCGTAGATTCCTAGGGGTAACGGGTTGAGGAACCCTGCCTAAATTTGCTCTAGATAGATACTAAACCACCTGAGAGGTGGCTCATGAACGCGCTGATCTTCAGCCGGAAGCATGATCCTACACCTTCTTATCCAAGGGAAGATTGCCTTTTCAAACTCGATGTCCACCGGGTGAACGATGGAAATAATGACCTCTATCTTAGGGGTCATCTTTTTCGGCTTAGGGGCTCCTTTCTCAATCGATTCCCCAGCAACGGCTTTTTCCTTCCCCTTGTTTGCTGCCCTCTTAGCTCTAAAACCTTTGGGGATTGAAGCATTGGTGTCTTGTTGGGCCGGCTGCTCAATCTCTTGCTCTTCTTCATACCCAGCCCAAGCTGAGTCAGACGAATCTATTTATAAACTCGAGGCCGGATGCCCTCCTCTCATCATCAGCATTCCTTCCTACCCAGTCCATCCTCCTGACTGTTCTTTTAACCATAATGTTAGGACGAAGGTTAGTTTGGTCAATGCTAACGTAACACCTTGACACCGAGTTAAGAAACTCGACACAGTATTCATCAAACATCCTATCGGCCCAGCTGGTACTTAGGGAGGTGGTAGAAGACATGGTCACCTAGAAAATGAAGCCGCCTAGAATAAGTTAGATTCAGGGAAAATCTACCCTAAAGGATCTAAACACTTTTTCAGCCGGGAGGGAAAACATTGAAATCTAAAAAGTCCTATATTCATCAAAATTCATGCAAAACCCAGATTCCGGCGAGCAAAAAAAATAGAAATTCCTGCATATATATATATATATATATAAACAACAGAATCAAAGATAGGCTACCCCTCAAGTCACACTTCAAGCGTATTTTAACGAAGGGAGAAAAACCAAAATTACGACACAGTAAAAGCATACTAGCATTGGCAAAAGATGAATAATAGTTCATTGCAATATATCATTCATAGAATAATTAATTCATAATCAAAGTCACGGAAGATAGTGAGACACTTATTTGTTGAGCAAATTTGGAAGGAAAGGTCATTGAAAATGAGAGCTTGTTGAAATCGAAGGTAACTCGTCAGGAATCGCCGGAGACAATCTTTTGCAGAAAAGGTAAAGTGATAAAATGAGTTCATTTTGTTTTTAAATAAGGGAGAACTAAAAATGAAGAGTCTCTCATCATTTCCATTTGCCACGTGGACATCATTCACAGGCGAGTTTGAAATTCAAAAAATTTGGACTGCCGCCAAGGTGTACGAAACAATGCATGCTTCCCAGGGAAACTTTGATAATACTTAGGCAGCGATTTGCCACATAGCCCTTAATCGCTAGAGTCAGGCCGAATCATAATCACTTGAAGCCCACAACTATGGGGGGGATTCTGATAATCTCATGATTATTACTTCCCATCTCAGACAAGGAGACCGGGTTAAAGTTGACCTGCTTGGCTCTCTCCCTCGCGAAAATCACAACTTATAAAGAGTCCGTCCTAATGAGGCCGGATCAAGGGACATCCCGGCCGGTATCTAAAATTAGATCCATCTCATCAAGGGCCTTGCGATGTCTTAGGCGGACAAGGTCCTAAGTCGGTATGAGACCAGCTAAATAGCACTGCTTGTTGCACACACAGGAGAGTCTAAGTAGGATTCTTATTCCTATATTCTCTCTAACTAACCTTATCCTAATCTACTTGGGATTTAAGGATCGGATAGACAGAAAGAGTTATAAACTCACTCTATTTAGGACTTCTTATTCCATCAGGAATAGGACATGTCCTACGCCTATATATAGGCCCCTTGGGTTAGAATCAAAGGTACACATAATTCTAAAGCTCAAAAGCTCTCAATATTCTCTTTATTCCTCAAAACCCTTTACTAACTTAAGCATCAGAGGGTCCCTTCTGGGGTAACCATCGAACGCCCCCAAGCTCGTGTTCTATTTTACAGGAATTAGGTTAATTATTCGATTAAGGTTTATTCTAAAATATTGGATTTAGGTACGATATTTTCAATTTGGAAGACTTGCCTTTTGCGGAAAGTAAAATTTTTTGGGTGGTTAGTTTTTCATGACCGTCTTCCTATGAAGATGTTTTTGTTTAACCGTTCTTGTCAAGCTGTTCTAGATGGGAATTGTCCTTTCTATGGTGAATGGGAGATGACTAACCATGCCTTGTTCCATTATCCGGGTAGTTACAGGGTGTGGACTCAATTGTTCGAGCTGTTTGGAATTTTGGTGACTATGCCTTTGAGGGGAGTCGAGTTCCTGCGGATGTGGCAACATTTTTTCTTACATGGAATGTTCCATGAATTCGGCACATCAGTATGGTTCTATATTGTATGGACGTTATAGAAGTGGAGGAATAAGTTTGTTTTTGAGGGTGTGTTGAGTTCGGAAGACCACCTATATTCTTATATTTCTTTTGTTAGTTTGTTATGAATGTAGGGGGTGGCAGCTTGGTTTGCAGTTTCTGATGTATTTAACAACCCAAGTTTATTTATTATTTGTAACTGACTTTATGGATCTCACCTTGAGATCTTTTATTTTAATGCATATCGAGTGGGTGGGGGAGGGGGGTTTAGAGTGGAGAAGGGCGGCGTCCCCTTATGAGTGTCGAGACCATAAAAAATAAATCCCTACACAAAACAAACTTGTAGTTAGCAGTGAGTGGGAGTCGAATCCACAAGGAACGGTATTTGACAATATTATTCTAAGAAGATGACATACAACGTGACCTAGAAGTACTCTTAATAGGGATTTGTAGATTGAAACTAAATAAAGCAGGTAATAAAACAATGAAAAGCATTGACTCAACCAAATCAAAATAAGACTAAATATCATGGTGATCATGGGACAAGGAATTAACAACACCAAGACCTAGATTTAGTTATACTAGTATTCATGCACCGTACAATACCAGCAACCTTTTCTTACAGTATACAGAGATCGAACTTTGCACCACGACCTCCTTCTTACTCACTGTGTCTCTCAACTTCGCACCAGAGAGCTTACCAATGAACAACAATAAATAATAGAAAAGCCTAAATCCTTACTAACGGGTGGTGAAGCACTCCCAACAGGCGTAAGATTACCTTTCTCCAGTCTCGATGAAGACTGTTATCACTGTATCCCTTTTCAAGCATAATTACGGATGCAAGAATCAAGATTGACAATAATCACAAAGACTTACCAAGTGGGTGATCAATCCAACAACGAGACTAAGTGATACTCTTACTATAAAACCCTTTAAGTGCCGAGATTGGTAAATAGGTTGCCCTGTGTATTTCTATATTTAATTGCGGTCCTTATACCATTTAAACACAGCAGATATAAGATTTGCCTGCTAGTCTCTCTAGCACCTGATTAATGAATGGCAGTGGGAAATGGTCCTTCTTAGTCACGGCGTTAAGCTTGCGGTAGTCAATACAGACTCTCCATCCATTCTGTATTCTCTTCAAAACCACTTCTCCTGCTTCGTTTGTTATCACTGTGATCCCTGTCTTCTTAGGAATAACTTATACGGGGCTAACCCACTCACTGTCGGAAATGGGGTAAATGAGGTTAGCCTCCATGAGCTTGATCACCTCCTTCTTCACAACTTCCATCATGAGAGGGTTGAGTCTTCTTTGTAGTTGGCGATAAGTCTTGGCATTCTCCTCCAGCTTGATCTTGTGCATGAAAGTGGTAGGACTAATCCCCTTGATATCGGCTATAGTCCACCCAATTGCCTCCTTATATTGCTGGAGTAATAAGACCAGTCGCTTTTCTTCATCAGGACTCAACTTGCTAGAAATGATCACCGGGAGTGTGGTGTTATCTCCTAAGAAGGCATACTTGAGGTGACATGAGAGATCTTTAAGTTCAAGCTCCGGTGGTTGAATAAGGAAGGACCAAGCTTCTTGAAAGGTGGTAGAGCGAGTTTTGGTGTTGGTCTCGGTGCAGGTGGAGATGCATCAAGACTATAGATAGCCCCTATCACCTTCTCATCAAAATCAGTACCATTGAGACTCTCGGTTTCAAGTGCCTCATTTAGCACGACTAAGTACTCGTCTGAGAGATTGAGCTCAAAAATTTATTGGATGATGGGATCAAGGCTGACAATACTGCATAAGCTCGAATCTTCTTTCGGGGCCTTCATAGCATCATAAACATTGAAAGTGGCTACTTCCCCATTGAATTCCATAGTGAGAGAACCGTTGTGTACATAAATTTTGGTCTTGGCTGTACTCAAGAATGGTCTCCCTAGCAGTAAATCCGAGTTCCCTTTTCTATCTGCATCGCACATATTAAGAACATAAAAGTTAGCAGGAAAAATAAAATCATTTACCTTGACTAATACGTCCTATAAGATTCCCTCAGGGTAAACAATAGAGCAATCCATAAGTTGTGAAATAGTCCTTGTCTCCTTGAGAGGCATGTTATGATTGGCGGATATCTGCTGGTAGATAGAGAAAGGCATGACATTTATAAATACACCAAGATCACACATAGCTTTCTGAATTCCAACTTGACCTATAGTGCAATTGATCGCGAACATTCCCTAGTCCTTTAGCTTAGGGGGTAATTTGCGTTGGATCACGACAGACACATTTTCCCCCATCAGTCTGGACAGCTATCTTATACACAAGTTCAGCTAGTCTTTCTATTTTATCATTGAGATAATATGAGTTAACCTCATTGACAGGTCTCGATGTAGATTTTCCCTCACGATCGCTAAATTGTTGAGCAGTTTCTGCAATAGTCTTGATGATTTCCCAAGCTTGAGTTGGGGTCTTGTTGATAAGAGCACCCCCACTAGCGGCATCTAACGTGGACCGCATAGAGAATGGGAGTCCTATGTAGAATGTCTCGACTAAGGCTTGATTAGTGAATCCATGAGGTGGGAAGGCTGCTAATAGGTGTTGGAACCTTTCATAATACTCATGGAGAGTCTCTGTATCTTTTATCGTAGCTGAACAGATCTGTCTTTTCAAAGTGGTAACTCTTGATGGTGGAAAGTATCTGTCAAGAAAGACTCTCGACATTTGTTCCCATGACATCATAGATCCTAGTTTTAAGTGACAAAACCAGTCATTGGCCAAATCCTCTAGAGAGAAAGCAAAGGACTTCAATTTTGCAAGGTTTAGATCGGCCTTGGATGGCTTCATGGAATACATCGTCAAGCAGAATTTATACAAGTGTTTGTAAGGGTCATCAGTGGCCCTTCCGATGAATTTGGGTAAGCTATGGACAAACCCAGATCTCATCTCGAAATTGTTATCTTCATTTTCATCCAGATAAGTGATGCAGAAAGGTTGTTGGTTCACCGGGACTGGTGTGAGGTCTTAGATTGACTGCTCTTCGTTAGCCATGGTGACGATGGCTATTTTAGGTTCTGATTCTGAGTCAGTCGAATAGTCAGACAGTCATTCTATAGTGATTTGATTATCGTTGGGTCTGTTTGAAGTCTCTACCTAATGTTTTGAATCTCTACGCTCTCGGACTTGCTTAGCACGAGCTTTATTGGATCTTTCAATTTCTAGATCGTAGAGGAATTCATTGCCATGACCTATGGATCTAGTCATCAATATTGAATAACTAGTCAAAAGGAACTGTTCCCCGGCAACGACGCCAAAATTTGATGGGTGTCAAGACCACCAAAAATAAATCCCTGCGCAAAACAAACTTATAGTTAGCAGTGAGCGGGAGTCGAATCCTCAAGGAAAGGTATTTGACAACATTATTCTAAGAAGACGACACGCAGCGTGACCTAGAAGTACTCTTGATGCGAATTTGTAGATTGAAACTAAATAAAGCAGGTAATAAAACAATGAAAAGCAATGACTCAACCGAATCGGAACAAGGCTAAATATCATGGTGATTATAGGATAAGGAATTAATAACACCAAGACCTAGATTTAGTTATACTAGTATTCATGCACCGTACAATACCAGCAACCCTTCCTTACAGTATTCAAAGACCGTACTTTGCGCCACGACCTCCTTCTTACTCACTACGTCTCTCAACTTTGCGCCAGAGAGCGTGCTAATGAATAGCAATAAATAATAGAAGAGCCTAAATCCTTACCGATAGGTAGTGAAGCACTCCCAACAGGCGTAAGATTACCTTTCTCCAGTCTCGATGGAGACTGTTATCACTGTATCCCTTTTTAGGCACAATTACGGATGCAAGAATCAAGATTGACAATAATCACAAAGACTTACCAAGTGGGTGATCAATCCAACAGCGAGACTAAGTGATACTCTTACCATAAAACCCTTTAAGTGCCGAGATTGGTAAATAGGTCACCCTGTGTATTTCTGTATTCAATTGCGGCCCTCACACCATTTAAACACAGCCTTGACCATTATTTGGTCAAGCCATGAGTAAATTAGCTAGACATGACTGAATTTAAATGTGCGAAAATGTAAAGAGACTGAAAGTAAATCATACTTGAAATTGAAATAAAGCAATAAAACTGAAATGAACTTGCAATTAAACTTAAGAGAATCCGAAATCAAAACTGTATTTCAAAAGTATTTAAAACTAAGAACACAAAAACTAAAAATTAAGCTAGAAGGACTGAATTATAAATGATAAGTGCTGAATTCTCAAATGATAGATGATCCCAAATGATGTGCCGGCCTCAGTATTTATAGTGAATGCCTCTCTTAAGCTTCCTCTTTTGTGACTGAATAGGACTTCTGACATTTATCTCCTTGGATTTATTTCCTTTTAGTCTTGGTCCTCGAATGGTAGTAAAAATCCCTGCCTTGATGGAATAAGGAAAGGATCGAACTTCCTTGAATCGGACTCTTCCTGAATAGGACTTGCCCAAAATAGGTGATCTCCAGTTCTGGACATTTTACGCTTCGGTATTAATATTGTCTTTATCGTTCTAGATTGCTCTGGAATCACCGGGACCAACTATCGTTCCCGCTGTCTGCTTCAGCATGTTGATATGTCATCGGGACCTCGTCAGTCGTGGTGAACACACATGATCTCGGTGATTGACAATTTCTCAGTGAGACTTCCTTTTTTCATTTCTTCTTATGTCTTAGAAGGCTTCCAGGTTACCGGGACCAGACTAGTCTCGATGCGTCCATCGGGAGTCTCCTAAATTGCTCGTTTTCTGCCCAGAGATGCATCTTTCCTCCGAATTGCCATAAAAGCCTAAAAACATAAAAAAATAAAGTAATAGCGGCCATAAAGATTAAAAACATTGTCTTAATGATATGGAAATATGCACAAATACATGCTAGAAATACAACCCATCATCCCCTGTGGTGGTTCATCATGTCTGCTCCATTCGGATGAGCTAATGTAAGCGGTAGATTATTGAGGATGTAATATCACTCTCGCTCTTTTATTTCTGTCCCCTTACTTTCTTTAAAAAAAAGTTAAAAGTTATAATAAGAACTTAAACTAGTTTTTATTTAATAATTTTTTTTAATAAAAGGGCCTATAATTCTATTTCTCCTAGAGCCCTCGAAATATCAGAACCGATTTTGACTATCATCAACCGAATCATCTAGTTCAATGTCACTTAAGTGTCAACCCCGATATAATGGCTACACAAGACTTATCCAGGTAAGTTGTTCTTAATAAAGAAATACATTACTTAACGAATGATGTATTAATTGAAGAATATATATTTTAATTAAATCACAACGTCATTTCATTTATTCATATGTAATAGTTTATTCTTCTATTACTTTCATATGCCATTGTTAAATCTCTTGTAATTAACTTGTACTGAATATATATTATCGTTTTTACGATACTACTATTGACAACCCTAACCCTCGCAAACCGTACCACCACCTATACCAAGAGACTCAAGCCAAAATTCACAAAAGGGATTAGACTGTATCACGCAACACTATAATAGGCCTTAAGGTAGAAAATCGGTTAAAACAGCTGAAACATCGATAAAAATCAAGCCCTTGTGGTGGAAACCCTAGAAAAGAGATCCTAGAGGAAAAACTTGGAAAAGAATAGCCGGTAAAGTAATTGACTCCTTAATTTCTTCAAAACCCCGTAAACCAGTGTTAAAGCTTAACTACATGTTAATAACCAACTCAACCGCATGCTTAATCACCTTAGCACAAATCCAATAGTTTCTTTATATTTTATAATGTTTTATTTATTATTTTAACCATTGATTCTACTAAGGCCACGTTGTTCATAATTTATCAGTAAATAAATTGAGCTGGCCTTATTTCTGTGTAACTTTGTAAATATGTAATATTGAACTGAGGACTAATTAAAAATTAAATTGATAAGAACAAAACCTAAATCAAACAATTCACACCCTTAAAAAAACCTGAAAATCTTCATCTATTTTATAATGAAGATACGATGCATATTATGTCCACATATATTAGAGGTGGCATGCATCTCAAAATTGATCCAATCCCACATCTTTATGTCCAATCAAAATCATTTTATTTTTTAATTTTCAAAGTCGATGTTATTATAAGTTGAATTTCAATGATTTAATACCCAAAATGTTTAATCAATAAAATTACCTCCCTCAAATTACAAATTATCAAATTATTCTTTTGAACCTTCTAAGGTTATTCCCTTTTCACTTAGAGATAGGACAAGTACAAATAGATAGGTAGCTAGTAATAGAAGCAAGTAACATAATGAGCATGTGATTTTCTCAGTTCGTAGTGTTGACATAATACAATAACAATAAAGTTAGGAAACTGTAATAATTAAATAAAAATAAAATATAGAGTATAGTTTGGATTTTAGTAATGATTTAAGTAACAGAATTGGATTCACAACATTATCTGATGAATCTATCTATGTGGAGGGCAGAGAGTGTCTATCATCAATTCTGTTTCTTCTCATATCTCTACTAAAATATTTGTGGGGCTATATTCATATATTTATAAAGACAAATAAATAAATAAATGGTATTGAGGTAGGCAAAATTTTGAATATCTTGCTAAGATATCATTGATTTGTTTCAATTAAAAAAATTAATAATTATGTGATCAAAAGGAAATAATGAATACAATTCATACAAATCTGAATTGAGTTTGCCTTGTATACCGGATTGGGATCGGAATTGGAGATAGAAATGAAATTATCCATTTTAAGAAAAGAGAAGAACAGATAAAAATAATGCAGTTGAGAATGCATTTTCAGATAGAGAAAAAGGATATTAATGACAATGGACACAAATCAATTCACATATATATACACACATTTAGGAGTAAGCAAATCAAAACAAATTGAATTAATATTTGACATTTCTTGTGAGCTTAAACTAAAAAATGTGTATGATACATGAACTTTGCTCTTACTTATAACGATATATTAACTTTAAAACTTAATGTAAAAAAAGATACTCCCTTACCAATTTATTAGCACAACAATACACAAATTTCAAAACTTTATATAAAAATACGCCAACTTATCACTTAACTAATATAATGGCTGAAAAATGCTGTCGAAATTGGAAAATAAAAAAGCCAATTTTTAAATATCAAGGAATATAATGTCGATCACGGTATCGTGATCGAAAATAGATCACAACAGAAACAGCAAAACGGGCAGTTTTCCAAGTTTCGGTAAAATTAAACGGGAAGTTATTAGAGAGCGTATCTGAGTGCAAGCTTTTCAATCACCACAAAAGAGCTCTTACTCGCTCAAAATATAATGAAAATATAAAGGAATTGAAAAAATTGAAATAGATTTAGATTGTGTATCTTTTTGTTTTGGACCCTTTTTCTGTTAGGATCGAAGAAAATCTCCGAAATAGCCTCAAGAAGAACGAAGAACGAATCCGGATGAAAAATATGGTAAAAAAATATTAAGATCAAATAATAGCTCAGTAAAGAATAAAAAGAAGAACTATGGATTTGGTGAAAGAAAATATTTTGAGTGATTGAAGAAAAAAATTTGAGTAAAGTTTGGTGAAGAACAAGCTAGTTGAAAAATACTAAAATATCTCTCTTTATTCTAAACCTTGCTAAAACTCGTAAATAATTAAAATAGAGATTTGATGTTTTGATATGAATTTTTCCTATTAAATCGATCACGATATTGCTATTGGGATCCCGGTACTCTAATCTATGAATTTTAGATCAGAAACTTTGAATTTAAGGGTGGTGAAGTAAACGGAAATGAATTGATCACGATACCCCAATCATAGATCACGGTGTCATGATCTATCAATCACGGTATCACAATCGATTGGGATAAAGTGATAAATTCAGCTTTTAACTCTTTAAAAAGAATAAAATTATGTTCTTCAAAACCCATTTTTTATAAATTAACCCCTAAACCTAAAACACAAAAATATGTAACATAATATATAAACCTTTCATCGAATCTATATTATTTGGAGTGGGGTCCATTAACCCACTCATTTTTTTAAAATAGGTTAATATTATAAACATTTACGTGTTGGACCTTATTGAAAATGGTAGGTGGACCCCATATATTAGTTCAGAATTTCAGATGTAGTCCTTAATTGAGTATTTAATTAATGAGTTATCTAACTTAAATTTTTATTATACCCCACAAACACGTGTTTACGAGAGTATTTGAAATCTTAAAGACTTCTTTGTCTTTTGAAAATTTTTTCCCGAATTCAAAAATTATATTCATTCACTATTTTTTTTAAATTCACAGATTATATTCATCCACCAGTTACAATATTTATTTAATCAATTTTTTATTTGTTTTGTATTAACTTTTAATTAATTTTTACCTTTTCCTTATTATTCTTGTTTTTTAAATTAATCTCTTTTATATTTTATTAATGAGCTCAAAAATTGTAACATAATAATGTTGTGATTTATTTATGAATAACTTATTTATTAGTGATGTTTAAATTATGTATTATTTTCAGAAAATGAAAATTTATAGAGGAAAGTTATGAATAAATTTTTTATATTAATTTCATTGTATTGCATATTTATTAACATATATTTAAAAATTCAAACTTAGTTATATGTTAGTATTTGAACCCCATGACTAAAAGTTTTTGGATTTGCCACTGCTTTCATCATCAACTAACGGGTCACCGAAATTCCGTGCTAACAGTTAAATCAAGCTCGTAAAGAAAAAAAAAATTATAATAAGTTGAAATTCAATTTCAACTACAAACTCAAATTTGAACCAGCCCGTCACACACAATTATATAGGATAAATTATTTGAATTGAAATTATATGTAATAATAATTTATTATAGCGATTAAAATTAAGTATTACTATTACTATTATTATTATTATTAATTATAATAATACCACTTATTAATAATATTAATGTTTACCAATAACAATATAAGTACAATAATTTTTCTAAATTAAATTACCTCATTAGTCTTACAATAATAATAATGGAAACTTTTATTCCTCTTCATTCGTATGTGAACTCGAACATGTAATTATTAAGATTACTACTTTAAGACTCAACTATTAGGTTAAGCCTTTACCACAAGCAGAATAATATTTAATAATAATAATAATAATAATAATAATAACCCTATTAGTAGGACTGTTCATAGAACGGGCGTGGTCATGTGTTCGAGCTAAATTTTAATATCGTAATTATAGATATAATAATAATTAATTAATTATACCAGTTTTGAGCATTATTAATAATGATTATTATAATTAAACAATCATACTCAGTGTTATTGTTACTAATTTACAATTTTTTAATCAATTATTGTTATCATTATTGCAATCCTAATAAAATAGTGATAAGCCGAAACTATGGTTATTAACTATTAATCATTAATTATTAATTAATAATTAATAATTAAATTATTAATTATATTTTTCTATTATAGTTATTCATTACTATTATAACTACTTATTATTACTGATCATTATAGATTTAAATTTTTTTTTTTTTGTCGCCCATATGGTTCACCGGAGCTTTACTCTGATTACATCCATATCCGATCCGGGTCACGCGCCTGGCTATGGTGGGTGAGTCTCCCAATAAGAATTTTTTGCATTCACTAAAATTCGAACTCAAGACCTTACTTAAGCGATACCAAATCACTTACCACTTGAAGCAACACACTTGTTAGTTTATAAATTTCAATTGTTAACAACAGTTGTTATAATTCCAACTAATTATGGAAAGGAATTTGGGATTGGAAAGGACATGAAAGGGTTAAGACCTTTTTATGGATAATTTTCAAAGGAACGCTACAAGAAATCAATCTTTTGGTGACAACATATATTGTCACAAGCAAAAAATTGTCACATATAATATTTTGTGATAATAATTTGTTGTCAAAGGGTTGTCGCTACTCCGTAATAGATAATAGGTACAAAAATGTTGTCACAAATATTAGAATATTTTCTGATAATAATTTCTTGTAACAACTTTAGTTGTAATTAAAATGAAAATATTGTTGTCACAAATAAGCTATTTGTCGCATATAATACATCAGAATGAACTATAAATACATGACAATATAAAAAAGTCATCACGCAAAAAATCATTTGTGACAATTAAGTTGTCAAATATGTTACAATTTTTTTGTCACAAAAAATTTGTTGTCACGGTATTTTATTAGTAACAAAAAAAGTTGTAGCTGAATAAAAACTACTTGTCACAAATAATATTATTGTCACATAGTGTATCATAAATTAAACTGAAACTATGTGACAACTTCAGATTGTCGTCACGAAAATAATATTTGTGATAATAATTGATGTCACAAAAAAAATTCAAAATTGTCAGGTAAGGCTATACGTGACAAGAATAGTTGTCACAAAGATGTCGTCGCTAATAACTCCGTAACAGATAATATTTTCAAATATGTTGTCACAAAAATTGCATTTTTTGTTACAATAATTTTCATGTCACATAAAATTTATTGTCACAAATAGAGCGAATTGTCACGTATGATGACAAATTTTACTGAAACTGCGTGATAACTTTTACTAGTTGTCACAACAGACTATTCTGTGGCTACTTTTTACTGTCATATAATTTGTGGTGACAACATTCACATCAGTTACAACCTTTTTTTGTCACTATCTATTTATAGTTAAAATATTAACTTGTTACATTAAATATTTGTAACAACTTTGGATTGAAGGGAACTAAAATTTATATTATTAATTTTGACAAATATGAAAAAAATATAATTTAAGAAGAAATTTTCAGTTAATGAAAAGAAAATCAACAAATGAAAAAAATAGACTAAATGCATACATAATTAAAATGAATAAGCCAAAAAACAAAGATAATAATGATAAGCACTACATCACAAATAAGCCTATTTCTTATGCATCTAGTTTATATCACGACATCTAGCATATATATCCGTACTATGTGGTTAATCCATAAAGGCATAAAAACTTGGAAAGAACAACTAAGGTTTTAGTACAATCTCTATTCAAATTATATAATAATTTCATAGGGAAGTTTTATTTCTGAAATTTGAAAGCACTACATTACAACATAAACCCAAACTAACACATCGAAACATAGCAAAATTAATTCAAGAATTTCATATTCGATACTCAAGTTAAACTGCATAAACGAATCCGAAAATGGAGGAATTTGATAGAATGTTATTCTAATCATAAGTAGGCATGTGTCTTCTCTTTCCAACACAACAAAAATCATACAATTTCGATAGCTGTATCTCAGGTTACATAAAAAATGCTCAACTGTATGTGCAAACTGAAACTGACAGAAACCAGATTTTGTTACATAACTTCAATCAAACATTCGAACTCAAAAATAAAGGAATTTAACAAAACTTTCTTCTAATAAAACCTTTATCTATGTCTTATCAAATCACATAAACAAGGATCACTCAATTTGAGCTCATACACCAAGAGGAAATATCAGAAGAATAAAAAGTATACAATCTGGAAAAATTACATGAAACAATTTTCGTAGCTCCACTTCAACCTCAAATTTGACATAGTAAATAAACAATTTTAACAAAACTTTATTCTAGACCTAGCTTCACATATGTCTTAAGAATTTATAGGATCAAGAATTTCTAAAATCCAATACATAAAATCAGATGAAATTCTACAAACAAGCAATTGTATTCAATTCTGGAATTTCCAACAAAACATATAGAAATAAAATTAGTTTACACACTTCTCTGTAGCTCTTTATTAGCTTTCCTCCACCTCTATTCCCTTTTCCTTCCTTGAGCTATCACCTCAACATATAAACACCCTTAATCATTTAGTAAATCATATAACCAAGCTATCTAGTAATGATTTCTATGGTAATAATTGTTCTTTGGGATCATGGACATCAGCTTAACATATAAAACATGGTAATAAAGTTTGTCATGGCATGTTTCTAATCAAAGTTGCTTTATCCACAATTCAAAATCTTAATTAACAAGTGTTAGCCTATTACCCATAATGCTGCTAGTTCTCTAAGAGCAAAAAGACATCCATAATTTTCAATTTTCAAGAGCTAAATGATTTCCTATAGTTTATAATATGTGCCTCAACGAGATTAGTTTATAACTACATATCTTAAATGCATGAATGTAGACCAATAATAATAAGAATCCTCTTAACACCAAAATCAACCAATTTCAGAAACACTTTAGCTTTTCCATATTTAAACCCAAGGTTGAAATTTGAGACAGTGCCGTATGTAAATGAGTATAGCAAGACTTGCAATTGTTGGAAACCCTTCATTTACGCCTAATGAAATAAAACATAGGAAGGTTGAGACTTCTTTTAATATTATAGAACCAAAAAATATTCATTACCATTATGTTGCATCCTAAACTAGATTATAAATATTTGTGTTCACCTACCAGAGGTTCAGAGGTAAAAGAAACAAATATAAGGGGAAAAAAATAAAAATCATAGATTGGTTCTGCCAACACCATGGCATGGGGAATGAACGTTATAAAGAAACATATAGAAGGGGAAAAGGAAAAATCATAACATAGTCCACGAACTGTATTCCCCTTGATAAAATCCTAGTGAACACATGACGTGTCTTAACTCTATAACTTAACAATCAATACACAAAATTTAAAACCCTAAGATTATAAGAATAAAACTTACATCTGTAATGTTACTAGGGGATCAAGATACTAAAGTATGACAATTTATAACAAACTAATTAAACGAAGATGCATATATGATGTCTATTTATTTACTATAAATATGGAAAAATAAGTACAAAGAGCTATCAACTCAAACCCATCCATATGCAAGGGTGAAATACTATATTACCTAAATTACCCCTTGAAGAGATGCTTCTCGTAACTTCAGGTTCTCGGAAGATACAATTACCTAAACAGAATAGATACATAAATGAATTTCTTTAAAACTTATAGAGCTAATCCTAACATAACATTAAAGCTACATAAATAAGACCTTGATCCAACAGAAATAAGTAATGTTAATACTAATTTCACTGACCAAATAAAGACTTCAGATCGAACTAATCTCCCCTTACAAAGTAGCGACCAATTACAAGTTTTAGAAGGTTGAAAATAAGCCCATAAAATAAAATCAAAAATATAAATTGAAGGAGAAACTGAATGGAAAGAGTAACATCAAGATAATCCACTCCACGTGCGGATACATTAGAAATCACAAGTATTGGGTCCTTTGATTTCCAGAATTCATCAGAAACCCTGGTCCTGTAGTTATGTGGTTTCCTTGAATGTATCTCCCGAACATTTAAGCTCAGTTGACCTAGTAGGTCAGCCACCATCTTAGTGACCATGGCAGTTGGACAGAAAATAAGAACCTGTACCAACCATTATATACAGTAACTTCTAAAAGCTATGGATATAACAAAAGACTTCAACAGAAATATGGCAGTTTTTCACAGCTTGAAAACATTTCTTATAAACCATATTATCTACAATGTGATCTTTCAGAATAGTATATAAGGGGAAAATGCTTGTCTAAAGGAGCAACCATATGCATTTGTCTGACCTAAGAAATAGAACATAATAATAACGAGAATCCGATCATACCATATAATCAGAAGCTTACCTATGTATGTGACTCCCTGGTTCCCTCTTCAACTGTGTTGATGAACTCGTGATCTCTTTTTAAAGTAATGTCACAAATTTGATGCACCTTTATATAAAATCAATGCTTTAGAACTTCTAATAAGTGCATAGAAAAATTTAAGAAGACACTAAAAAGTCAAAAAAAAGAACCTCCTCAAGAAATGTGGCAGAAAAAAAAGCGTTTGTCATTGCTTTGGAATAAAAGCAATGATTTTCTCAATGTCGTTACGGAGTCACAGTAAATTGATCTCACTAAATCTATTGACCTTGCTCGAATCTATCTCAATAGATTGATTTGTAGTTCCTTGTGGTATGTGGTTTGCCATGGTTATCTCAACTTGAAAACAAGAGAAGAAAAACAAAATTATAAATATAATTTGGTTTACTTACTGTCAAATCCATCTAACCAATTATAATCCATCTATCTTTTCTAAACAAAACATGTATTACTTATGAGAAGTACTGCATGCAACTTATAAGAGTGGATTACCTAATTGACATTAGAATGTACATTATTGTTCTATAGCTTGTTTTGTGAGAACTAAAACAATGTGGTGAATAAAGATCAGTAAGTTGAACCAAAACACAGACTTATTCAAATGAATAAAATAGTACAACTTTTACCAATAAGATATATAGGCCACAACAAAATGTTTTACCTTGCCTCTCATGAAACCCAATGCATAAAAAACAAACAACAATACTCAACTTGTTCTATTCAACTTGATCCTATGAAGGCAGAGAAGCTCACAATGTTTAAAACAACACATATAAATCATTGTCCATCAATTTTCAAAATGTGAATATGAGATCATATAAAAAAATTCCCTTACTGTTCCTATTTGAAACCTTTTTTACAATGTCTAGGATTGGCATATCTTGTTTGACAAATTATAGAGTTATCTTTTATCATAACTTTGAATCCGTATTTACTCTATTATTTTAATTACATACAGAGTCTATGAACGCCAATTTTTTTCTCAAAAAGATAAACCAATATGAATTTAAGAAACAAACAATGCATCTTCATCATCAATTTTTGGGCAATTATTCATCTGTAAACTTCATTATTCCCAATATAAGTTTCTAAATCATTAGAAAAAACTACAAGTGACAAATCTCAACCTAGTATCTTCTATAAAATGCCATGTAATTTTAAATCCCAAAGTAATTGTAGATGAAATAATATTAAAAATACCTGAACAATTGACCTAGTGTTGAACCGATAAACTGGTGTTGAACCAGTGATGAACCGACGACTCAGTGCTGGATGAATCTATAGAACTTGTACTCAAACAATGATTTAGCGATGGAACTGTTGTTGAACGAATTGATTGAATTTAATTGTACGACTGATGTTCAACTCGTGATATGAGGGTGAGATTAGGGATTTATTATGAAAAGGGACTGGATTTCTGGATTAGTTTCAGCGTCAGATAATCTACATGTAGATAAGAAAAATAATCATTGAAGAGCGAACGAGAGGAATACAAAGAGGGAGATAAGGATTTTAGGTTGAGAAAAATGGGAGAGTTAGGGATGGAAACAGAGATAGACAGGGAGAGGGAGATAAGGACTTTGGGTTAAGAGGAATTCAATTATTTGAAATTTTTCAATTTTTTAGTTTTTCAAATATTTAGGTTATATTTCATTTAACTTAAATTAATTTTAGTTTAATTATTTTAATTTCATATTAATATTAATATTAATATTATTATCATTAATATTATATACTATTATTATTATTATTATTATTATTATTATTATTATTATGGTTCAAGGTTCATGTTAACTTTTTTGTCCATTTTAAACTAAAATTTTATAGGTTGAATTATAAAGATACAATTTATACGATATAGGGAGAGAAATAATTTTAATTTTCAAAAGTTAAGAAATATTTATAGAAATTAACATTGATTATTGTAGTTAATTTAAAAAATAAATATTTATTACTAGGATTCGAGGTTTAGGGATTAAGGTTTGGGGTTTAGGGTTTAGGGTTTAGAGTTCATAGTTCAGAGTTTCGGGTTATAAGGTTTAGTTCTTCATACCTAGTTTATGCTATCAAGCTGTCTTTCATGCTTTACAAGTCAACAAAAGCCAACATTAGTATGATAATAAGTCTATCGTGATTCATGACACATATTACACATGGTTATGAAGCTAACAAAAGAAAACAAGTTAAACTGTAGCATTAACAAATGTACTATTTATAATATTGATTAAATAAGTAAATATTTGTAAAAACAATTTTATTAATTATTATAATTAATTAAATCAATAACAAAGAATAATACTCAAATGATATGATTAATAATAAATGTAATATTGAGAATACAATTTTTATACAAAAAAATTATAACACAATCTTTTTTAAAAAAATCTACGCAATTGGGCCTATATTAAATAGCTTGTACATTTTTTATATATTTCTTTTACATTTTATATAACTTTCATATAATCTATAACTTCTTATTTAATTTATATTTTTCTTATATCTCTCCTATACATTTCTTATAATATTTCATATAAACTTTAACTTTCTTATACCTTTTTAATACACTCTTTGTAACGTTCTCATGGCTGCACTTCATATACCTTTTATATAACCTTCCTAATCACCTATAATTTTCTTATACCTCTTACATAACTTTTAATATAATGTATAACTTCTTTATATATATTCATTTACCTATTAAAATATCACTAATTTCTACCAAAGATCTCAGGCCCTATTGCTAAAAAAATTTGCAACCCCTTGGGGTTATTCTGCCCTTTGCTTTGAATTTTTTTTAGTGCGATCATAGGATCTGAATATTCAATATGAATCACAGTTTTATAATATATTTCATATTTTCCATGCCTACACGTTTTTTATAACTAAACATGATGATATATAATTATCCTATACAATTTGCATAACTTTTCACTTTAACTCATTGTCACAAAACTAATAAATTATTTGCAACAAGCTTGTCAATGACCACACATATAATTTTCGTGTTGGTAAGAAATTTCATTATCACATATTGAATAGTTTGAGTTACACTTTACTCACAACATAACTCTTTTTTGCTTCAAATTAAACTTATTGTAACAAAAACATAAAAATTTGTAATAAGCTTTTTATGTTATCGCATATATAATTTTTGGGACAGTAAAAAAATTTGTTGTGATGTATTGAATAGTTTGAATTACAATTGTTACTTGTAACTGAAGAATTTTTTTGTTTCAAATTAAATTTATTGTCACAAAAATGTTATATTTTTGCAACAAGCTTTTTATGCTATCACGCATATAGTTTTTGTGACAATAAAAAATTCTTTGTTACGTGTTGAATAATTTTAGTAACAATTGTCACTTGTAACATAAGTACTTTTTGTTTCAAGTAACTTTTTTTGTCACAAAATAATATATTTTTTGCAACAAACTTTTTATGTTGTCACATATATTATTTTTGTGACGATAAAAAAACCTTTGTCACATATTGAATATTTTAGTTACAACTGTTACTTGTAACATAAGTATGTTTTTAGTTTCAAGTTAAACTTATTGTCACAAAAGTAAAATAGTTTTTGTAACAAGCTATTTATGTTGTCACACATATAGTTTTAGTGACGATAAAAATTTATTGTCACATATTGAATAGTTTTAGTTACAACTTTTACTTGTAACCAAAGTATTTTTTATTTCAAGCTAAAATTATTGTCACAAAAATAATATATTTTTTGTAACAAGCTTTTATGTTGTCACAAATATATATTTGGTGACAAAAAGTTTGTCACACATTAAATATTTTTAGTTCCAACTATTACTTGCTTGAAGTATTTTTTTATTTCAAGTTAAAGTTATTATCACGAAACTAATATAATATTTGTAACAACAATTTTTTGTTGTCACTTATATACTTTTTGTGACAATATTTTTATCGTAACAATTTCTAAATTATAGGTTACAACTTAAGTTGTAACGGAAAAACATTAGTTACGATCTTAAAAAATTTTCACATAAACATCTATTATATGTGACAATTTTACAATAAAATTTCACAAAACTAATTTTTTTGACAATAAAAATTTTATTGTACCAGATAATAGCCTTTTTGTGACAACAATTTTAGTGACAGTGAAATTGTTATCACATATTAACTATTTTCTTGTAGTGGAAGGATTATGACGAATGTCGAAAGCACATGAAGAGGATTAGTTGAAGTTGATGCGTTTCCGAGGTGTTTCCTAGCGAGTGAAAATATTGAGCACGTCTTGAAAAAATGTTTGTGGCTGAGGTTTGGCGAAAACTAGTCCCTTTACAAAACTATAACGAATTCATGCAAGGTACTTTGTATGATTGGTTAAGTGTTAATCTCTGGGGTGGCTTTGCTTATGGCTACAATGATTGGGGCCTTGTGTTTAGTATTAGTTGTTGGATGCTCTGGAAGAACATGAGTGATTTGGTTTTTGACAGCACCCCCCAAGATGGACGGTGTTTAGTGGAGAATATATTAGGTTTTGCCCATGCAGTACACACTAGCATGGAGTGGCATGAGAATGATAGCTTAAGAAGGAAGGAATGGAGATGGTGGGTTGGGAATGCCCGCCCAATGATTGTGTTTGCATTAATACCGATGGGTCTGTTAAGGGAGTGTCCCTAAAGCAGCTATAGGGGAGTTATACGAGACGATTATGGAAGGTGGGTCTTAGGATTTGGAAGGAACATTGGTTCGCACTCGGTGATTAAAGCTGAATTATGGGGAATATGGGAAGGCTTGTATTTAGCCCGAGAATAAGGCTTCACGAAAGTTATTGTCCAAATGGATAACCGCGTTGCTGTAGAAGCAATTTGTCGAAATGAGTTGATTGTGAATGTTGATTAGAGAGAAAATCAAAATTTGACATCTTTGAAAAGCCAAACAACCCAAAAAGATGACACATGGCTTTTTTTTATGAAAGATACTTGAAGATGGAGGTATCTGAGCTCAAGCAAAAAATGCAGAAGATCTATGAGAAGAGCAATGAATTTATCAATGATGAAAGGGACTTCAAGAATTCAATGATTGACAAGCGTATGGTCTGTTATCTAAGATCAAAGAAGTAATGTCTCGAGAATGGTCAGTCTCGGTGAAGCATGTCTTTAGAGAATGTGACAAGGTTGCAATATGATGGCAAACCTAGCTGCCTCACTCCCATTGAGTGGCCACTTTTTTCATCAAACACCGCAAGGCGTTTACTCTATACTTTTAGATGATTTAGCTAGGGTCTCTTAGTCCCGGCTTGTAACTGTTTAGCCTCTTAGGATTTCTCTTTTCTTACCAAAAAAATCATATATAAATTGAACTAAATTGAACTACAAAGAACCATCTAGGAAATTTTTTTGTTATGTTATGTTTATGAATGTGTGTCCCTTATCATCTAAATACGAATTTGAATTAACTTTTTAATTCCTTCTGTTTTATTTGATTTTCACTGCCACACATAGAAGAATCCAAGAAAATTAGTACAGGTGGTGAATGATCCAACAATTACATTATCTGATATGGAATTGTGGGTGTAGAAATATGTGTTTGCTTCCACTTGCTTGAGAGATTTGAGAAAACATGTTAGGAAACAATGATCCGGTAGAATTTTTTCCTGAACTATCCGGATTAAGTTTGAAAAAAATAAAAACCATTGAAACAAAGTTTGAAGAGAACAAAACATGTAATCTCTTTAATCCAAAATGGAAGCATCAGGTCCTAAACAAGTCATCTGGACACTCATTGGAAACTACACTTACCTAAGCATATAGTAGAAGCATCCGATTAAAGTTTGGAAAGGAAACAAACTTTGAACTATACAAGATCAGCATCTGGAAGAATAACTGGTTGAAATAGCATCCGAATACAACAAGGCAAATTTATCCGGAAGATACAGTTATCGAGACTTAACTTTTCCCTCCACCTTTTGGTCTAAAAAGTCAAAGATCCCTTTCCCTTGAGCAAGATAAAAATGACAGATTACACACTTTTCTGGAAATGATAAAAGGACTGACACAGGAAAGAGAAAAGGTAACAACCTTTTCTACATAGACCAATAGGAAAGGCGTGTGATGCACACACTCCAGATTTCTAGCATAAAAGTTGGTGGATCAAAAAAATACAAGAAAATGATCACTGACCTCTTTCAGACCTCAATCCTAAGGATTCAACGGGACATATAATCAGTCTAATAGATTGATCAACGGATCCGAAAGCGCCACATATTACCTAATCAACGGTGAAGATTTAATTCAACTTCAATAACTTGCAATGGCTACATTTTTGACAGAAGCCTATAAAAGGAAAGCTTCACAAGTTGAGAAGGTGCTGGTTATTTTTAGGAAGCATACACAAGAGAATTTGCTATTGCAATCAATAATATAATCCCTCCAAGAATCAAACAATTCCAAATCAGTTTGTAAGGATTCCCAAGTGAGTTATAAACTTGAGGAGATCCAAAACCAAAATCTTTAAGAAAAATAAAGTGTAAAATCTCATACTTGGGTGAGTAGTGAGATTGAGATCTAGCTTTGAGTTGGTGCTTTAAGTGGAACTCCCTGTAGGACTCATCTTAGGTTTGGGTAGAAATTTAAGTGATATATCCTGCTAAAGACAAGAGGACTCAACTAGGAGTATGTGCTTCTAGTGGTATATCCTACATCCGGAAGGGGTTACCATCTGAAGACAAATTGTAAGGCTTGATTCCTGCCAGATGAAAAGGAATCCACTAATGGAAAAGCTCAGAGGAAGGAAACTCTAGGGACAATAGTAGATGGGGCCGAACCAAGATAAATTACTGTGTTTGATTTTCTAACTCTTTATATTTTTGCAAAACATTTCATACTTACATCATTCGGATCTATTATATCCGAAATATAATCAAACATGCTACATAAGACTTTTTAAAGTGTGCCTATTTCCGTAAAAAGGGTCATTCACCCCCTCTGACCTTATTTAAAACCTAACAGGGACCAATAAGTGGTATCAGAGCTAGTGCTCAAAACCAGAGATCTAATAATTTCAAGCTAAAGGTCCAGATTTTGATCCAAGAATTAAAATGAGTTTCCAAAACTCCCAACTCCTTCCCGAGGGTATGTCTATTACCCATCCCCCACTCTTCACAGGTGAACACTACACATTCTGGAAGAACCGAATGAAGAGCTTCATTCAAGCACAAAGCATGATGGCCTAGATGGCCAATAAAGATGAGCCATATGAACCTGTTCACGAAGTGGAGGGTTTGACTACCCGAAAGCCCTCAAGTTCATGAGATGATAATGATTATAAAAGATTGTGTGAAAACGCAAATGCTATTAATATGCTTCACTGTGCTCTTAGTGCAGCTAAATTTAATAGAATATTCAGATGCGACACTGCGTATAAAATTTGGCAGAAGTTGGAAGTGATATATGAAGGAACAAACAAGGTCAAAGAAGCTAAAATTGATCTGTTGCAGCAAAAGCTAGAATCCTTCAAGATAGAGCCCAGAGAATCAATCAGTAGCATGAATACTAGATACACCAACCTAGTAAATGAAATGAAGAGGCTTGGGAAGGAGATCTCAGAAGTAGATATGGTCAAGAAAATACTCCGGAATCTCATTAAGGAATGGGACAACAAGAAGACTGCCATTGAGGAAGCTCATGACTTAAACTTCTATAGTTATGATGAACTCATTGGAAATCTCCTAACTGAAGAGTTATCCTTGGAGAGATACAGCCAACACGAGAAAAATCCTAAAGAAAGGAAGAAGGCCATTGCACTCAAGGCAGATTCTGCCGGATCAGCCTCCTTCGGATCAGATAAGCTACCAAAGGAATCAAATTATGGCAAAGAAGATATGGCTATGCTAGCCAAATATTTTGATAGATTCCTAAAGAAGAAGGATATGAGGAGATCCAGAAGATATGAATCAAAAAGATCAAAGGAAGGCACTTCAAAAAGGGATAAGCCAAGAAAGGCTCCGGAAGAAAAGAAAGATCCGAAAAAAGATGCTGCTTGCTTTGAATATAGAGAAAAAGGCCACTTTAGAACTAATGCCCCAAGCTTAAAAGAGAAAAGAAATATAAGAAGAAAGCTATGGTGGCCACATGGAGCAACAGTGAAGAAAGTAGCAGTTCATCTTCCACAGTGGAAGAAGAAATAGCTAACTGTGCATTCATGACACTAACAGACCCGAAAGAATATCAATCCAGAAGAAATCCATCTAAGCAAGATACTGAGCAAATTGAGGAATCAAAATTAGAGACAGCCACCACTGAGGTAAACTCTTACTCTAATTGTGTTTCTAACCTTGATCTTGCTAGAGCTTTAGGGGTGGTGATCCATAATGTGAGGAAAAACACCAAAGCCATAAAATCCCTTCAAAGACAAGTTCTGGAGCTAGCCGAGGATGCTGAAGCAATGTCATAAGAAGTCTAGTGCAGATCTTACGTGCTAACTTGACAGGGCTAGATTGGGAGCTAACCCAAATGAAGGAGGCATCCAGAAGGAAATCAAATCCTCCATAAAGAAGAAGAAATCAAAGGCAATCAGCATAATAAAATTTAAATCAAAAGAATTCGGTGCCCTTAAATTAAAAGGAAAGGAAAGTTAGCAGGCAACCTCAAGCACAGAGATTCACAGCTGCTCAAAAGGGAAAAGCTAAGGCTGTATCAAATGAGCAACCTATCAAATAAAGAAAGAATCATAGAGCAGAAATTGCACCTCCAACAAGTTTTTGGATACACCTGGATAGACAAGTATACAAGAAGCTGGATATGTTGGAAACTGTGGAAAGGAGGATCTCAAGAAGATCCAGAAGAAGCATGAGAGAGCAGGCCCATCTCAGGGTGCAGGTTTTATGGGAAAAACAATCAAATTGCTAAATTATGTAGATTAAAAAATCGTTATTATGATGTTTATCCTTGGCCTGAAATGGTTGATAACTCGAGAGGACCCAAATCTGATTGGTACCCAAACCCACTTGATCTATTTTGCAGGTATGCCTTAGGTCTACAGTAGATCAACATACATGGTATATTGATAGTGGATGCTCAAGGCACATGACTGGTGATGAGAAAGCCTTCATCACTTTAATCCGAAAGAAAGATGGAAAAGTAAGCTTTGGAGATAAATAAAAGGGACAGATCATTGGACATGGAACCATTGGATCTGAAATAAAGTAAAAGATGTCTCACTAGTTGATGGACTGAAGTTCAACTTGCTAAGTGCAGCATAACTCTGTGATAAAGGAAGGAAAGTTACTTTTGATTCTAGAGGATGTTCAATCTGTGATAGTAAGTCAAATCAACTCATTCTTTATGCACCTAGAGTAAATAATGTTTATGGTATTAACATTAATAATGAGAAAAAGAATATATGCTTGGTGTCTAAAGAAGAAGAATCATGCCTATGAAACTGGAGGTTGGGACATGTAAGCATGAACCTCCTGTCCAAATTAGCCAAAAAGGAATTGGTTGTGGGTTTGCCTAAGGTAGCTTTTGATAAGTATCACATATGCATTGGATGCCAATTAGGTAAACAACGTAGAAAAAGCTTCCGTTTTATCTCATACATACCTTCCAAAAGAGTTCTTGAACTCTTAGATATTGATCTCTTTGGTCCAATCAAACCAATGAGTTTAGGTAGAAGTGAATACACTATGGTCATAGTGGATGATTATTCTTGCTATACCTGGGTTGCTTTGCTAGGTAGCAAAGATAAAGACTTTGACCAATTCTCAAAAATATTCATCCGGATAGAGGTAGAACAGGGCATAAGCATTACACGCATCCGGAGTGATAATGGAGGAGAGTTAAAAAATAAGCACTTTGCTGAATTTTATGACTCCAATGGCTTTGAATAACTTTTCTGCTTCTCATACACCTTAACAAAATGGGGTTGTTGAAAGGGAAAATAGAACCCTAGTTGAGATGGCCCAAGCAATGTTGAGTAAGAACAATTTGCCTAATTACTTTTAGGGAGAGGCCGTAAACACAACATGCTACATCATAAATAGAACTCTCATTAGGAAGACCATTGAAAAGACACTATATGAAATCTGGAAGGGAAAGAAACCCAAAATTGGGTATTTTAAACCCTTTGGATGCAAATACTACATCCTGAATGATAGAGAGCAATTAGAAAAATTTGATCCTAAATTTGATGAAGCAATTTTCCTTGGCTACTCAACACATAGCAAAGCTTATAAAGTCTATAACAAATGAACAAAAACTATCATTGAGTCAATACATGTAGATTTTGATGAGACTAACAGTGCAGGTAAAAGAAGTTCAAATCTGAAAGATTTAACTCCGGAAGCTGAAAAATCTGGAGAAAAAGAGGAAGTGCAGATTCCTGATTCCTTCCTGATCAAGAAGTACGAGGAAAAGGATGAAGGAATCACTCTTAACTCAGAAGCTCCACAAGATTATCCTACCAATCATGAGATAAACTTCATGGATGGTCAAGAAGAAGGAGTTGAGGTAGTTGAGGAATAAGTTCCAGATCAGCATGCAGACCTTCAAAGAGAGATCCGGACTCGTAGAATCATCTAGTTGAAGCCATTTTGGATAATGTCTAAGATCCAGTCAGAACCAGAGGATAACTTAATAGGATGATGAGCCATACAGCCTTTGTCTCTCTTATTGAGCCAAAGAAATTTCAAGATGCTAAAGGAGATAAAATCTGGATGATGACAATGCAAGAAGAACTAGATTAATTCGCTAGGAATGATGTCTGGGATCTAGTACCACTTCCGGAAGGAAAGTCAATCATAGACACCAAATGGGTATTCCGGAATAATTTAGATGAATCCAAAGTGGTAGTAAGAAATAAGGCAAGGCTAGTTGCCCAAGGCTACAATCAATAAGAAGGCATTGACTTTGAAGAAACTTTTACACCAGTAGCAAGATTAGAGGCAATCTAGATTATATGCTCTTTTGCATCATTTATGGGATTCACATTGTTCCAAATGGATGTCAAAAGTGCATTTCTAAATGGAGTTATTCAGGAAGAGGTTTATGTCAAGTAGCCACTTGGATTCAAAGACTCAAAATATCCAGATCATGTGTACAAGATGAAAAAATCCCTATATGGATTGAAGCAAGCACCTAGAGCTTGGTATAAGAGACTCACTACATTTCTCATTTCTAAGGGATACATTCGGGGGAAGACATATACAACCCTTTTCATCAAGAAGAAGAAGGTTGATGTTATTCTAGTACAGATCGATATAGATGACATCATCTTTGGAGAAAAAGATGAAAAGATGCGTGAAGAATTCAGCACTAAAATGCAGAAGGAATTTGAGATGTCCATGATGGGAGAATTGAACTTCTTCCTTGGTTTACAAATCAAGCAAAGTCTGGATGAGATTTTCATCAACCATTCCAAGTATACCAAGGAAATTCTAAAGAAATTTGAAATGGACAAAAGCAAGCCCAATGCGCACTCCTATGGGATCAGATACTGTCCTATCAAAAGACTGTAAAGGAGGAGTAAATCAGAAGCTCTATAGAGGAATGATTGGATCGCTGTTGTACTTGATAGCTAGCAAACCTGACATACGTTATGCAGTTTATTACTATGCAAGATATTTATCCAATCCTAAGGATTCACATCTCAAAGTAGTAAAGAGAATTCTTAGATATCTCGTAGGAACCACTGAAGTTAGGTTATGGTATCCCAGTAATGGGAATTTTACACTCTAAGGCTTCACTGATGCAGATTATGGCAGAGACACTCTTGAAAGAAAGAGTACATCCAAAGGCTGTCACTTTCTCAAAGATTGCTTGGTTTTATGGTACAGCAAAAAGCAAACTTCTGTTGCCTAATCAACTATAGAAGCAGAATAAATAGCAGTAGGAAGTTATGTAGCTCAACTCCTATAGATCAAGCAACTGTTAGAAGATTATGGAGTTCAATCTGAATGTGTGGATGTAATGTGTGACAGCAAAAGTGCCATTGATGTGTCAAAAAATCAAGTGCTCTATAGCATAATGAAGCATGTTAACATCATACACCATTTCATCTGGGATCATGTAATGAAGAAGGATGTTGCATTGGTATATATTCCTACGAATGAACAAAGGGCAAATATCTTTACTAAGCCATTAAGTAAAGATCAATTCAACAGGCTAAGAGAGTCAATTAGAATGTCTAATCCAATTTGAAGAAGAATCCGGAAGATAACCAGGGATTAGATTGGCCTTTTTTAAGTTAAGGAGTAAGGAAGAAAAGAAGAAATAAAAGTTGACTCTGGATCCAGAGAAAAGACTGCCAGCTTAGCAGACAGAAAAGACAAATGGTAGTAAAAGCTCAGGAAAAGTAACACATTTTGAATTTCAAAAGTTTAATGGGCATCACAATCGCAGCAAAAACAACAATTATTTTGGAAAATAAATTATTCCAATTCTCCTGTTAAATGACATTTACCTTTTTCCTCAAATTTAACCGCCACCTCATCAATCCGGTTAAATTTATCTATGTCCGGATTACCATTATACCCTCACTTTGGGAATTCTACAAAAAGCCCCCAAAATCCATCTCCTTCTTCACGCAAGTAATTCTCTACTGTTACTCTACAAAATTCAATTCACAGAACCCTAAATTCCTAAATTTAGTTCTTCAAGCTACAACAATGACAAGAACCAAAGATCAAGCCGTCGTCTTACTAAAACACCTACCTCCAGTAGAATCACTCAAAGAGGAAGATTTTAATGCATTAAACCTCAGAGATTCAGACTCTATTCCTCCATCAAACTATCTGGATAATGAATATCTTTTCACCACTGAACCTTACATACAACTCCTTTTAAAATACCAACGTTTAGAGATCTTTCTCTGGATGGAAAACCCAACTTATCCCACTCCGGTGAAGGAATTTTATAAGAACCTAAAAATCCATAAATACTACGATGCCCTCAGAACCACAGTGAAAGGGAAGGAGATCATAATCACTCCAGAATTCTTTGCCACTCACTATGAGATGAAGTACAGTGGAGTTATAATGAGAAATGATAGAGATAAGCTCAAAGTCAAGTACGATCCAAAAATGTGGTTTCCTAAGAGATTTTTCAAAGATAAAACAGCTACTCATTTACCTCAAACTCCCAGAACTCTCCACTTCTTAATGGCTAGATTAATCCTAATCCGGAGAGGATCTCTCAACACTGCCTCTTCATTCCAGGATTGTGTCATTCAACACTAGTTTGAAATCAGAGAAGTAAACATGCATGTTCTTCTAATCCACTATCTAAATCTGCATCAACATTCTCATGGTGCTCTCATCACAAAAATCTTAACTCAGAATCAAGTAGACTTCACCGGAGAAGAACCCATTGAATTCTGAAGAAGAATTTCTTGAAGCTTACTTTTAATGAATAATGGGATGAAGAAAAAGCAATTAGGCATAGAGAAGAAAGGAAAGAAAAGGGCAGAGTTCAGAAGGCCGGAGTTGAAATTGCTCCAGAGGCCAAAAGAGATATAATAACTAAACCCAAGGCTCAAAGAAAGATAAACCTTAGGCTAGTTGTTGAGGAAGTTGATGAAGATAGAATACCCCTCAAACATCTCATGAAAACCACACCTAAAAAGCCTAAGAGAAGGGGAAGGCTCATTAAGGTAGAGGATAAAAAGAAGAAGCCAGTTTGTGAACTAGAGGCAACTGAGAACATTACAGTAGTTACTGCTGCAATCAGAGAAGGATATAAAAAAGGGGCAGAAAAGGAGTATTGAATATATCCTAGCAGAGGATAATGGGTCAGATAGCAAAGAAACCGGAGATGGGGAGCCTGCCCAGAAGAGGCAGTTCATCAAGAAGGGACCTTCCTTTACAGAAGCTCTAAAATCCTAAAAGTTAAAATTGGCTGCTAAAAGGCCAGTTGCTGAGATAACCATTAAAGAACCAACTCCCAATGCCTCTACACCAGCAGATATGAGTAAGGGGAAGCGACTAGTGATTTTCACTAAGAAACCAGTGCTTCCTGATAATATATTTCTGGAGGATCCTTAGTTTGATTCAATGATGTCTATAGTCGGGGACAATCAAAAGCAAAATAAACTGATAAAAGAAGGACCTAAAGGCTCATCCGAAGCAGCAGCCACAGATAGCCCACCTGTTCTAATAGCATTAAATGATCGAATGCTTCTTAAGAGGCCAAGTATTCGGATGAGGACTTATCTCACTTCCAAGCAAGTTTAAGGCCTCTTCCTGATAATTTGTTAAATGTGGAAGCAGAGGTGGTTAAGCTGGAAAGTCATGAAAAGACATTGAAAGGGGATGGTGAGGATAATTCCACCATTCTAGGGAATGAAATAATGGTTATCGCAAGTGCTATTTAGGCAATAGAAGGGGAGACTGAGAACATTTCCAGTCTTTCAAATACGGGATTAGAAGAGCAGATTAAGGAAGAGATCAATGAGTCTCAACAAACCAATCAGGTGATCATCCTCCCAAACATCTCTATTACTGCTGAAATTTCGGATGTTGATGCCGTTGTAATACAGGACAACTTAGGTGCAGATTCCTAAAATACATCTAAGGACAACCATTCCATCCCAGAACACAATGTTCCGGAGGAGGGAAATTGTCTAGGAACCAATGAGCATGCTTCTGAATCAGACTCAAAGCACGAGGCTATTCCGGAGGATAGGTTGGAAGAGCAAGAAAAAGAAAAATCTAATGATAAAGAATCAAGTGATAAGGATTCATGCAGCTTTGAGGAATCAGAAAGCAGTTCTGGATCAGAGGAAACATCCTACTCTAAAGTTACACCCAAACTGTTAATTCCTAAGAACTATTCAGAGAGAGTTGACAAGCTGACAACTGCACTAAAAATGATCCAAAAAGTTACAGTGGAGAGGCATGAGCAGAGCCATATTAAGAAAACCCTCCAAAGTATCTGCACTCAGCTTAAATCTGTGGAGAGCATCATTAATAATATATCCCTAGCTCCAGATTTGAAGCCTGAGTTAGGGGAAATCAAGGGATTAGTTCAAAGCATTGAAAGAAGAGTTCAAGGATTTCCCTCAGCTGAACTAATTGCAGAAGCCTCCTTATCAAAAATCACTCCAGTGCTAAATCAGATAAATTCTAACATCGTAGGAGCAAATCGCTCTACAAATCAAGCTCACATCGGAGCTGACAATAACTATGCAACCCTAATGGATAAAATCACCTCCTCCTCTATAGATATCACTACGGAGCTTAAAGAGTACTCGGATCAGAAGTTTGAAAACTTGGAAAAATTCATTCTGGGAGCAATTATAGAAGAAGGAAAGGGCATTACATCTGAGCTTACAGAATTAAATGAAGAACATCAAGCTGCCTAAGAGATGTTGACCAACTTTCTTGATGAAGGCCTCCTAAAACTGTTGAAGAAGCAAATGGATGACTTCAGTGATGATGTTAGGAGTCATGTCTCCGAAACAGAGCGGACTATTAACAACTTGCGAGAACCATTTCACAAAGATCTAACAACTCATACACAAGTGTTTATAACATCCAAAGAGATATCATTGCGGATATTGATCTATTAAAGTCAGGTATGGCTAATCTATCCATCTCTCCTTTCGGATCTTCATCCTCTAATCCGGATAGCCTTATCCTCCCAATCTACCAAGACCTTGTCCTAGCAATTGGGGACACAGGCTTCTTTGGCTACAAATGTAGCTTGACTCTCCTAAATGCTCTCTTCCCATTCTTTGAGGAAGCAGACCGAAAGCATGCTCTAAAGATGATTGCAGATATTATAAAATCATATAAGCATCTTAAAGAATGAGTCTAACCACTCCCTCTTCTTCCAGCCACAATTGAGACTATTCTGGAAAAGCGCCTGCTAGGAAATGTAGATTATTCAGTATGTCTAGAAGCCTGGTAGAAGAATTAGGATAAAAGAGCCTATATGGTCATATATCCCCAAGCTGATGAAAACTAAAAGGGGGAGAAAGGCAAAGGAAAAGAGGGAGAGTCATCTTGAAAAGGAGGCACATAAAGAGTTGATTATCTGTTAGAATAGCTATTTTTATTCAATGTAAAACTCTATAATAGGAAATGTAGATTATTCAGTATGTTCAAAAGCCTGGCAGAAGAATTGGGATAAAAGAACCTATAAGATCATAGACCCCCAAGCTGATGAAAACTAAAAGGGGGAGAAAGGCAAAGGAAAAGAGGGAGAGTCATCCAGAAAAGGAGGCACATAAAGAGTTGATTATCTGTTAGAATAGCTATTTTTATTCAATGTAAAACTCTGTAATGGCTAGTTCTATTTTCACTTATATATATTTCTATAATTATAATCCAGAACTTCATGAGGTTAACCATTGTTAACAACAAAAGTATATATAGTGAAAAATTTATACTTAAAATTGCTTCTAAGTACAATCAGTAATTGTACTTTAAAAACTTAGAAGCTAGAAATTGAAAATATTGGGGGATTTAGGATGCTTAGATTATAGGTGAGTAAAACTTGTAAATGACTAAGTATCAAGAATCATACTTAGCTCATAAACCCCTTTTCCAAGTGATTAGCTTTTGTTTCCATCAAATGGGGGAGATTGTTTGGGAAACGATGATCCAGTAGAATTAATTCCAGAACTATTGAGATCAAGTTTGAAGAAAACAAAAACTATAGAAACAAATTTGAAGAGAACATAACATGTAATATCCTTAATCCAAAATGGAAGCATCAGGTCCAAAACAAGTCATCTGGACACTCATTGGAAACTAGAAGTACCTAAGCACATAGTGGAAGCATTCGGTTAAAGTTTGGAAAGGAAATAAACTTTAAACCGCATAAGATCAACATCTAGAAGAATAACTAGTTAAAATAGCATCCGGATACAACAAGGCAAATTCATCTGGGAGATATAGTTATCGAGACAAAGGGAAAAGTTTCAAAAATAACTTTTCCCTCCACCTTTTGGTCTAAAAAGTCAAATATCCCTTTCCCTTGAGCAAGACAAAAATGACAGCTTGCACACTTTTCAGGAAACGATAAAAGGACTTATACAGGAAAGAGAAAAGGTAACAACCTTTTCTACCTAGACCAATAGGAAAGGCGCGTGATGCACACACCCTGAATTTCTAGCATAAAAGTTAGTGGATCACAAAAATACAAGAAAACGATCACTGAAATCTTTCAGACCTCAATCCCAAGGATTCAATGGGATATTTAATCAGTCTAACAGATTGATCAACGGACCCGAACGCACTATATATTACCTGATCAATGGTGAAGATTTAATTCAAATTCAACAACTCACAATGGCTACATTTATGACAAAAGCCTATAAAAGGAAAGCTTCACAAGTTGAGAAGGTGCTGGTATTTTTGAGAAAGCATACACAAGAGAATTCGCTGTTACAATTAGTAATATAATACCTCCAAGAATCAAACAATTTCAAATCAGTTTGTAAGGATTCCCAAGTGAGTTATAAACTTGAGGAGATCCAAAACCAAAATCTTTGGGAAAAACAAAGTGTAAAATGTCATACTTGGGTGAGTAGTGAGATTGGGATCTAGCTTAGAGTTGGTGCTTTAAGTGGAACTCCATGTAGGACTCAGCTTAGGTTTGGGTAAAAATCTAAGTGGTATATCCTGCTAAAGACAAGAGGACTCAGCTAGGAGTTGGTGCTTCTAGTGGTATATCCTACATCCGGAAGGGGTTACCATCCGGAGACAAATTGTAAGGTTTGATTCCTGCCAGTTGGAAAGGAATCCACTAGTGAAAAAGCTCGATGGAAGGAAACTCCGGGGATTGGCGTAGGCGGGGCCGAACCAGAATAAACTTACTGTGTTTGATTTTCTAACTCTTTATGTTTTTTCATAACATTTCATACTTGCATCATCTGGATCCATTATATCAGGAACATAATCAAAAACGCTACACATGACTTTTTAAAGTCTGCCTATTTCTGTGAAAAACGGTCATTCACCCCCTCTGACCTTATTTAGACCCTCACGGGGACCATCAAAGCATACTAATCTTGTCTAACCAATGTGAGCACATGCAACAGAGAGTCATCGAGAATCTAGAGTTACAGTCAAAGGTTGATTTATTGAAGGCAATAATCGAGATATAGGAGTACGTATACTATTTAAGCTATCAAATAGAATCAAAGATCTAGAATAATAATGCAAGTATTTGATGAGTTTTTTATGCGAAGGAAAGTCATGAAAACCAAGCAACCTTTCTTAAACGACAATCGTCTGGTGATAAATAGCCTTGCCAGTGCAGAGACTACACATTTCATTAGGTAATTAATGTTATTCGATGAGATAACGGCTAGGAAATGGATCTGTGGATTAACCTTGAGAGAAAGGATCAAGAATGAGATTGGTAGGATCATGGAGGTGGATGACATTGTTATTTACAGTACACTCCAAAGAGCTGTTGAAAGTGAGCATCAAGAATGAGGTTAATAGGATCATCGAGGGGGATTACATTGTTATTTATAGTCCACTGCATGCAAAGAGTTGTTGATGAGGCTATCAGCTATATATCAGTAGTTTTTTCGTATGCATTTGCTCATTGTAAAATGTTGGATGGGGCATTTTTTTTTTATCAAACTAAGGTTCTTAATGTGGGTAAGCTAAGCCTATCATGATGATTATCTTTTCCCCTTACATTCGACAACGGGAATATTAATTGGTATAGTATTTTTGGCGTGCTAAGTTTCATCTAAGAATCAGTTGCATTTTTTTGAGTTCGTCTGATGATGTTTTTTTGGATAAACTTTAAAAAAGTACTTGTGGTTTCACGTGTTTGCAAAATGGAGTTTGAAATTTTTTTTCCCAAAACAGGGTCTGAGGTTTCACATTGTTAGCATTTAACGGATTTTTTTCCTAACTCCGTTAGTTTTGCTGATGCGATAAGGGGTAATTTAGGAAAAACTCAATCTTCTTCTTCTCATTCATCTCTCAAAGCCTAACATCTCCAAATTCATAAGGACCTCTTCTTTGTCTTGCATAGTTTTGAGCAATTCAATCGTCTCTTCTTCTAAGTCAATATTGGCTTAACCTCGTCAAATTTTTGTGTTATGTCTATGATAAAAATGAATAATAAAGAAAAGATTAATTAATAAATTGTAAATTGTATTATTGAGTTGTAAATAATCAACTATATTTATAGGTATTTATAGGGGTGTAACTACTTGTTCACCAAGAATAATAAATACATATAAATACAAATGGTAATCTAATTAATACAAGCTTATGACCATATATGTAGTTTACTTGTTGAGCACATTAATTGGTCATCAAGTCCTTAATACTCCCCCTCTAGTTGGTGAGTGAATGTTGTGAAGTCCCAACTTGTCTCGCAAAAGAATGAACTATTCTTTTCCCAATGCTTTTGTGAATATATTGGCCAATTGACATCGTGTCGGAATGTAAGATGGACTAATCAATCTGGCTTGTAGTTTCTCATGTATAATGTGGCAGTCAATCTCTATATGTTTAGTGCGTTCATGAAACACAGGATTCGCAGCAATATGTAGTGCTGCTTGGTTATCACAGTAAAGTGGTGTTGCATTTTTGGTCGAGACTTTCAACTCTAAGCAAGTGTTTGCCATTGCTCTGTACTCGGCTTCTGCTGATGATCGTGAGACATTAGTCTGCTTTTTTAATTTCCAAGATATTAATGAATTGCCAAGTAATATGCAATATCGTGTGACAGATCTACGAGTGCTACGACATCCTCCCCGATCCGAGTCATAAAAAGCTTTCAATCTAAGATCATTATTGGAAGGTAGTAATAAACCTTGTCCAATAGTTCCTTTAATGTACCTCAAGACACAAATGGCTGCGTTTCAGTGAGGCTTTTGTGGTGATTGCATGAACTGACTCAATGTTCGTACTGAGTAAACTATATCAGGTCTTGTAACAGTGAGATAAATTAGTCTACCAACCATTCGTCTGTATTTAGTTGGATTGTCAAGCAAGTCACCATCTTCAGAATTTACCTTTGAGTGTTGCTCCATCGGAAATTTTTCAGGTTTTGAGCTAGTGAGTCCTACATCTGCCAAAATATCCAATGCATATTTTTGTTGGGACATATTTTTTTGATCGAGAAAACTCTATGCCAAGAAAATATTTAAGTTGGCCTAGATCCTTAATCCGAACATGTCAAAGTAAGGATTGTCTGAGAACCTTGATTTCATGATCATCATTACTTGTTAGGAGAATATCGTCCACATATAGAAGGATGGCAGTAAAAGATTAACCAACCATTTTAGTGAAGAGACTGTAGTCAGCTTTGGATTGTTGATAGCCATATTGTTGAATAACATGAGAAAAAGTGCTAAACCAATTTCTAGATGCCTGTTTCAATCCATATAAAGATTTATTGAGCCGACACGCCTGATTCTCCCCCTATCGGCGAAGTTTGGGAGGAAGTTCCATGTAAACAACTTCATGTAAGTCACCATGTAAAAATGTATTTTGAACATCTAATTGGTATGTGAACCAATTACGAGCAGCAGCAATAGTTAAGAGACACCGTAATATGGTAAGTTTGGCAGTTGGAGAGAATGTTTCATGATAATCAAGACCCTCAGTTTGTGTATATCCTTCGGCAACTAGTCCCGCCTTGTAACGCTCAATACTCCCATCAGAATTGTATTTGATCTTATAGACCCATCGACATTCAATAGGCTTATGACCTACAGGAAGTGACACAATGCTCCAAGTATTATTCTATTCTAATGCATTTAATTCTACAACCATGGCTTTTTGTCAGTGAGGATCAAGGTTGGCATGGTCATAAGAAGTGGGTTCTTTTGGAACTATGATGTTAGCAAAAAAAGGTGCGTTGTTTAGGTGAAAATTTTGAATATGATAAAAAGTGAGAAAGGGGATATTTTGTACCTTTAGAGGAGATTGGAACGGCGATGGATTGATTAGCTTGAGTAGGAACAAAGTAGTCTTTATGCCACACTGGAGCTTGATAATTTTAGGAAGATTGTCAAATCGATGGTGGAGAAGGAAGCTGATTTTTGGGTAGATTGATAGGATGTGACTGATCAACAGGTTGCGACTGGTCAATATGGTGAGACTGATCGACATTATACGGTTGATAGATTGGATATGACTCAGTTAAGGGCAAATAACTTTCTATGTTTGGCTCATTATTTAGATTTGGTGAAGTAGAAAGATCAAGAGCTAAATTTGGTAAAACGGGCGAAGGAGAAAGATCAATAGCTAAATTTGGCAAAAATGTAGATGTAGGTGAAGGATGATGATGCTGATATGGGAATATAGTTTCATGAAAAATAACATCTCGGCTGATGAAGAAAGTGGAAGAAGCAATGTCATATAACTTGTAGCCTTTATGAGTAGATGGATAACCAACAAAAATGCATTGACGAGCTCTAGGTTCAAAGTTTTGTTTAGGTTGTACAATGGTGGAATAACATAGACACCCAAATACTTGAAGATGGTCAAATGAGGGAAGCTTATTATGCAAACGCTCATAGGGATTTTTGCCAGAAAGAAGAAGTGTAGGTAACCTATTAATAAGGTGTACTGCAGTGAGAACAATGTCTCCCCAAAATTGAAGTGATAGTCCTAATTGGAACAATAAGGAACGAGCGACAGTAATGATATGACGGTGTTTTCGCTCAATAACCCCATTTTGTTGGAGTGTGTAAACACACGTAAACTGACACTCGATACCTTTTTCTTCAAAAAATTGGCGCATGGAAATGAACTCAGGACCATTATCAGATTGAATCTTTTTAACAGATTTATCAAATTGTGTAGATACAAAGGTAATGAATGATTTGAGAAAACATTGTGCTTCAGACTTTTGTTGCATAAGAAAAATACATGTACAATGTGAAAAATCATCAACAATTGTTAAAAATATTTGGCATTGGAATGAGTTGCAATTTTATGTGATCCCCAAATGTCGCAATGTATAAGTTCAAAAGGAAAATTTTTTTAATCGAACTGGATGGGAAAGGAAGCCTAGATTGTTTAGCCATAGGACAAATGCTACAATTATTGTGAAATGACATTTTATTATTAGATGAAAGTAATGGAGAAGCCATTTTTAAGCATTTTGATGATGGATGTCCAAGACGCATATGCCATATATCGAAACAATGAAAAGTTTGTGAGGAGTTTCGTACCGGAATGGAAGGTGACATGTAATAAAGACCACCTCGTTGCTCACCCGAACCAATCGTCCTCCCCGTAACCAAGTCCTGCAAGATACAACTATTAGGTAAAAGAATAATACGACAATTGAGAGATTTGGTCAATTTACTAGCGGAAATAAGATTCAAATTGAAGGATGGAACACATAATGCTTATATCATGATTAAATTGAACACTGCCTGTGAATGTGACAGGAGCAGTAGAACCATTGGGTAAATTTACTGAGGTGATTGAAGGTGTATGTTTTTGTGTGAAATATTTGAAATCAGAAATGATGTGGTCATTGGCACCACTGTCAAGAATCTATGGCTTTGCAAAGACAGAATTAATTGATGCATTAAAAGAAAACAGACCTGATGCATTAGCACATATGTCATTATCAGGATTATTGATATGTTGTACAGCCTTGGATCGATTGTGAATGATAGCATCAATGGAGTCCTTAGCGGTTGTGTTTTTACTTTTACCGTCCATGGGGACTGGATGAAAAATATGAGCAAAAAACTGAAATCTTGAGTCACAGGGAACGATGCTCTGATACCATGATAAAAATGAATAATGAAGAAAAGATGAATTGATAAATTGTAAATTGTATTATTGAGTTGTAAATAATCAACTATATTTACTGGTATTTATAGGTGTGTAACTACTTGTTCACTAAAAATAATAAATACATACAAATACAAATGGTAATCTAATTACTACAAAATCATAACCATATATGTAGTTTACTTGTTGAGTACATTACTTGGTCATCAAGTCTTTAATACTCTATTTTAGCTTTTAAATATGGTTTTAATTTACTAGTTATTTCCTCAACATGTAACCATAGTAACAAACAACAACAATTACAATTGTATTAAAGATGTCAGCATATCGTGAGGATTTGATGATCAATGGAAATAGAGAGAGTAATTCATAATAGTTCCTTACTTATAAGGATTATATATGATGGAAGGAAATATTGTGAGTGATTATTTTATCTTGTATAGAATGTAATATTTTAAAAAAATTTAGATGTTTGTCAGACGGTTGAGGCCTCAAAATATTTAGGTGGGGTCTGAACATATGTAGGTGAAATTTCGGTGGGATCAAGATGGATTTGTATATTTTATTTTTTAAATATATAAAAATATAAATTTAATTAAAAAATAAATTATAATAATATAAAATATAAAAAAACATAATTTAAACTATGTTTTAAAAATAGTGTTCTGAAAAACCCCGCCTAAACATCATCTAGGCTGATTTTTAAAATAAAAAATTCCGTCTAAACCCACCCAAAATCGCCTAATCCTACTTAAATCAATCAACCGCGTAAAATTACCTAACTACCTAAAATTACAATCATATTATAAAAAATTCCATCTAAACATGCCCTAACCCAACTTTTAAAACAGTGATAGAATGCAAACAAACTATTACATGGACATATAATAAATTATTCCGGAAACTTTACACTATATCTGAAACTAGTATGAGTTGTGTGGGGCACAATATGCCACATTCCTTCAACAACATCTCATTTCCTACCTTCCATCTCTATTTTTAATATAATATTATATCTCAATTATTAAAGGTATTGTATACGTGTTAATACGGGGTTCTTATAAAAATTTTAAAAATAATTAAAATAATTTAGTGATATTATAAATAATTTATAAATTTATAAAAATATAAAAAAATAATTATATAAATACGATATAATATTTATTTAGTAAATATCTAATCTTCTAGTAGTATTTTAGTAAATTATAATTTATAAATAAATTTCTAAAATATATATAACATATGACATCTAGTATTTATCTAGTTATTATCTTAATTTTGACAGTTTTTTATGGATTTAATGATACCTAACATATATATATATATATAAATATAAAAATAGATCTTTATATGATAATTTCATAACAATATTTATTAGATAACTACTAGATATTTATCAAATAAATATCAGACCGCATTCATATAATTATTTTCTTTTATTTTATTAATTTATAAATTATTTATAATAAAACTATAGATATATAATTAATTTAATTTAATAATAAATTTTATAAATATTTTAATGAGATGTATATTTTTATAATTTCTCATCAATTTTTCGGTTGAAGTAGATACAAGTGATGGCTAATCGTCAACCTTGAGTTTATGTTAGCTATTAAACCAATTACTCAACACTTCTTCTTTTATACACAAACCATTTTGATGAGCTACAAAATAATAATTACTATCTTTTTACCAAAAAAAAGTAACTTTTAAGAAATAATTTGTGAGTCAACCCATAGCCAATATTTAGAAAAACATTAGTAATTTTATTTGCCACATCTCAAGTTTTAATTATATTATATGATATCACTCATTTCCGATGAATCTAACTATTGATATCAACTTTAATGCTTAATATATTATCAAAAAAACCTTAATACTTAATATATAAATTGTGATAAATATTTTAGTCTAGTGGTTGAGCTGAAACTGTAATTATAAAGGTTATAGATTTGAGTTCATATTCGAGTGTGATGAGGTGGGCTTTTTCTTTATTATTCTAGTAAGTCCAATAAAGCACATTTTTAAAAAAAAATACTTAATATATAAATGGTGTTTTTGTTTGTTCCTGAAATTGTTCAAGAGACTAACTCAACGAAAACAGTTTTTTATTCAGAAAATATTTTATTAATTAGTATTTTTAAATAAAAGTTATCAGATAGTGTGTTGTAACTTTTTTTTAAAACTACTCTTAAGGACTTGACGTTTAACAAGTTTCTATTGAGCCTTTTATAGGAATTCATCGAGGTTGTGTGCTTCCCTAGTCTTGGTTGTTCGCAGATTTTACATGAGATCGGATATTTAATATTTTTTTTATTGGATGCTTAACGCATGAGCCATTTTTTTTAAATTTGTCTCATTTGAACTTACACAATAATAATAAAGGAAAACTTTATCTCATCCCACCCGAACATGGACTCAAACCTACAACCTCTAAAATTATAACTTCGAGACTCAACTACTATATCAAACTTTACCACGGCCATTTATATATATATATATATTAAAAAGTATTTATGTGTCAAACATCTAATAAAAAGATATTAAATGTAAAAAAAAACCCTTGGTTGTATCCTTTTCATATAAAAACAAAAGTTCAACATGTACCCCATTTAATTTTAATTTTATACAACTACTTTCTATATAGAAAAAAATTCGATGTCCCGACATTTATGCCTCAGCAAATTTTATAGAGGATTAGGTATTTAATACCTTTTTTATTGAATGGTTGACATGTATGCAGTTTTTATTATTATAATATATAAACTGTATATGTGTCAAATATCCAATAAAAGGGATATTAAATATTTAGTGCTATATAAAAGAACTCTTATGCCTCTCTCCTGTTTCTCTTTCAAAATTTACATATGTGAACTAAAATCTCAATAAGCTAACTCATCATTGAACGCTATCGTTAACCATCTCAAATCTAGTTTCTTTTTTCGCAACTAGCAACAAGATATGACCTTTTGTGTTATCAACCAACGTGATAATTTTGATTTCTTCTGCCCATTATTAGTTTGTGCTTGATTTTCTTGTTTGAATCATAAAAGGTAGAAGGGGAATCTTGAAAAGCAACAAGATATTTGTTTTAGCTATAGATTAATGAACAATTTTGTTATTTCTTTCAATGGGATTTTAAGTCTAAATCTCAATTCTGAATTTTTGTTCCTGCTAACTTATACATTATTTTAGATTAATTAGAGGGCAAAACTAAGACATGCAAAAATTGATTGATTTTAGGTAAGTTATAAGTTTTTTTTGGGAAAAAAATTGCTTTATTCCATCCATATGCGGACTCTAATATATAATTTATAGGATCACTGCTTCAAGACTCCGTCAATAGATCAAGCTTTTACCATTAAGTAAGTTAAAAGTTATAAGTTAAAAGTTAAAAATAACTTATAACCCAGGAATAAAAACAATAGTAATGCGAAACACTGTTTAGGATTGATTGCTTTTAGGAATGAAATTCAAATTCATATTGAGTTCTTACTCTCTAGTAATCAAATTCAACGGCATATTGACTGATCTTCATCCCATTTAATATAAAAATCTAATCGAATCTTCCATTTAAAATTGAAATGTGAACATAATATTGGAATAAGGTACAGACCGTATTATGTGTGATGTAAACATGTGTGACACTGATTCATCGTGCCAATATATCAAGAAAGACAAACAAGCTTCTCTTTTATGAATTAACTTCGTTTTCTCGCCTGTAATTTTTTAATTGTTATTTTCATATTTATTTACTATTAAATTTATTTCTTCAAAGTCATATAATTTTTTTCATAACCATTTTAAACTGTGATCATTAGTTTTTTTAAATTGTAATAGATTTAAGAATTGGCTAAAATATTTATATTATTGCCCTATGCTTTTATAATTAATTTTTTTGTCATTTTTTAAACTTTTTATTTTCATAATTTTACGTTCCTCCTTTATCCATTATTTGTGATTCCTTCTTTTTTTTAATATTATTTTACTTTATTTTACATTTATCTTATAAACCATAGATTTTTTTATATGCCGCTTCAGAGTTTTTTTTTGTCTCGCTTTTATCTTCGAAACTAGATCCATGATGATATACATTTTTCGAGTTTTTATTTGTGAAGATATGTAACAGATGATATATCAACAGTATACAAACATTTTACCAGCATTATACAAGCATGTGAAACGAAGACACCTATGTCTGTGTAGAACACATGTTGATTCTTATCCCATTTCAAGAAAAACCGATGACTAACCCTAGTACCTGACATTCTGCCGCCGACCATTCCAGCCACCCAAACCACCTTCGCCGGCCACCTGTGATCCCCCCTAGCCATCGCCAACCCCTTTCCCATCGTCCCTCTATTCCCAATCATCCCATACAGTCCTTCAAATCCAGAAACTTTTTCCACTAAAACAACCCAAATTACACCCTGAAATCCAGTCCGAAACCTTCTCGAAATAAGGTCTACTTTGAGAATTTTCCTAACAAGTATGATTCCATAGCCATGAAGCGTGTTTTCAAGTAGTATGGTGTGGCGGGAAGGGTTTACGTGGCAAAGAAAAGGAATAAGAGAAACCTGAATTTCAGATTCATTAACTTGGATGGTTCATTACCCTTTCATAATGCGCTCTATCGGCTTAATTCTATGATAATTGGGGTCGTTAGGCTGCATGCTTATAAGGCGATATTCTCAAACCCAAAAACTATTAAGGATCATGATCGACCGAGAAGGATTATTCCCAAACAAAAAACTGAATTTCAAAATTCACCTCGAGACAAAAGGTCCTATGCGGCGGTGGTGAGCAATAACCGCAACTCAAAGGATGTTCCGATCTCGGAGCCTATCTCAGTGGGAGGTAATTCGGGAGAGGTTGGCCCTTTGCAGAATGGTTCGAAGATGGTTATTCAAGCGGCTCATTGGAAGGTTAAGTCTTGTTTGATACGCCTCAAGAATATTGCTCATGTTTGAAATATTTATGAATTAATGTGTGATCATAATTTGATATTGCTTTTGCTGCCCCGCTTGGAGGAGATTAGGTTATTATTTCTTTTAATTATGTGAAAGAGATGACTGATTTTGTTGGAAGTGAATGGATGGTTATGCAACATGTGATTTCTATGGTTCAGGTGTTATCGTCTAACTTTCTACCGTCGGAATGTCTTATGTATGTGGACTTTATGGGAGTACCTCCTGATTTTGTTTATGAAGCCTTAATCCATGAGTTGGCATCTAGGTTTGGTCGAGTTGTGGCCATTGACTGTGATTTTAATAGACTAGATTGCTTTGATGTGGTTTTGTATCTTGTTCGGTTCCACTAGGTACTTCTTGTTAGAACTTGAAAATTACTTTTGGGTCTTGTAACGTGACAATTTATACTAATTTTATCAAGGTGTTGGTTGTCAAAATTGTCAAGACAATTTTTCATATGCCTCGAGTGAATCTGAGGATGCATCATCTGATTCAGAACCGATGGGGAACTCTTTGATAGCGAACACGGGCAATGAGTCTAAGGAAGTCAGTGAGACTAAGTCAGTTAGTAAAGGAATCCATTCCGTGAACAGAGGTGAATATAGCGTGAGTCCGGTTTTGAGGTTGGGGTACGAAAGGATGTCATGTAAGGGAGTTTTTGTTTTATCGGGGCCAGACATCTTAAATATGAATAGAGTTATTCTTAGAGCTGTGGATTGTGAACCGAGAGAGAGTGAAGAGCTGTTGGTCTTCAAGGTTGGGGAGAAGTTAGAATTGTTTAATGATCAACATGCGGAGAGGATTATAGATGCGTTAAAAGCTCAATGATTGGTTCTGATTATTTTCTGGGTCTGTGTATTTTTTCTTATGTCGTTAAGCTTTTTAAGTTGGAATTGTCGGGGTGGGTTGACAAATAGCATGAAACAGCTTTTTGTTCGGTCTAGCATTCGAAAGTGGCGCTTAGAGATTTTTGTCTTGATTGAAATGAAAGTGGAAAATGTGTCGAATTTAGTTGTTCGAAAATTCTGGGGGGTCATAATGATTATCTTTTTCATTGTATTCCTGCATAAGGCTTTTTGGGGGGTTTAGTGGTTTCTTATAACTCTAGATTGATTACAGGTTTGATGGTACTTTCTTCAGAGAGATGGTGTATCTTACATGCAGTTTTAAGTCAAATTGATGTTCACTTAATATGCGTATATGGACGTACTAATTATAATGCTAGACGTCAATTATGGCTGGAATTGACGCCCCACATTCTAGGCCATGATAGAGTATTGATTTGTGGGGACTTTAATGAGGTGTTGCATAGCTTGGAGAGATCGAGAAGGGGGGATTGATTTCGAACTCTATGGTACAGTTTTGGGACTTTATTGAAGAATGTAGGCTATATGATGTGCCTTGACAAGGAAGGGATTATACATGGTCTAATAGCCTAGCATTTTTTAGAAGTGATCGAGTATTATTATCGTGTGATGTTTTAGACCTGTGACCGAGAATGCACTTGATGACTGTTGAATCTGCCTTATCGGATCACTTTTCAATTGTTTTTCAATCCCATGTATTAGGAGGATGTAGGAAATAAATTTTTCGCTCGTTGAATTGGTGGTGGGATGATGATAGCATTTTACCTCTTTTGAAAGCAAAATGGACTGATTTACGTGTGAATTACGATAATAGGGATATTAATTTTAAATTGGCAAGACTTAAGGAGAGTATAAAATCGTGGCATTCTTCAAAATTTGGAGGACTAGAGCATCGGATTAAGGAGCTTCAGAATTGGGTGATGGCTCTTACGTCTAGCACTGTGATATGTCCAATTGATGCAAATGTGGGTTTAGGATTACAAGTTGCGAGGTCCTCGCTAGTCGAGTGTCGATAAAGCTTTGAAAAAGTTTGACATCAACAATCTAGGTTGAATTGGACTGTTTTAGGGGATGATAATACGACGTTTTTTCACAGAATTGTTGTGGCACGTTTTAGGGGAAATAGAATAAGTCAATTAGAGATTAATGCAGATATTATTTTCGATCCAAATCTGATTACATCGATGATTAGGAACTTTTATGTCGGCCTCTTTTCTAAAGCTACTGAAGTTCCTTTTGATTTGAGTGGATTAAATTTTCACCGGGTGGATAATAGTTCAAACGACAGGCTTGTTACGTTGTTTTCTGAGGAGGAGATTTGGGCAGCTGTTTGGTCTTATAATGAAAGTAAAGCATCGGGGCCTGATGGGTACAACTTTTTCTTTTATAGACAATTTTGAGGAGAAATGAAGCTGGAGGTACTGGAACTTTTTAAGAGGTTTCACGAAACGGGACATCTACTAAACTCTATTAAATCTTCGTATACGATCTTAATCCCCAAGGTTCCTGGCTCATCTGCATTGAGCAATTGTAGACTGATTGCTCTTATTCACGGCATCTATAAGATTGTGGCTAAGGTGTTGGCAACTAGATTGCAACCGTTGTTGACAGGACTGATTTCAGAGAGCCAATTTGCTTTCATTAAGGGTCATAGTATTCATGAATGCTCCTTTATTGCTTCAGAAGTGGTGCACTCTATCCACTAAAGAAGATAATATGGTCTAGTATTGAAACTTGATTTTCACAAAGCTTATGATAGTATCTCATGGTCTTATATTGACAAGGTGCTCAGAAGAATGGGTTTTGAAGAGAAGTGGATTAGATGGCTAACGAGTTGTAGGGAGAATTCTGATACGTCAATCTTGGTTAATGGCAATATGTGCGATCCGATTAGATTAGGAAGAGGGGCTAAGTAGGGGGATCCTATTTCTCCATTTATTTTTGTCATAGATATTGAAGGATTGAAACAACTGTTCGAGGCTAGTGTGTGCAAAGGTCTTCTTCCTGGGTTTCGGGTGGACGGTTCGGAGATGGATATTTCCCTTCTTCAATTTGCCGATGACACCATATGCTTTTAACCTACAGATGAGTCTTTTATTCCTATTTTTATCCATATCTTACTATGTTTTGAATTGATTTCTGGTTTGCATATTAATTATCACAAAAGCTCTATTATTGGCATTCATGTTAGTGATACGATGTTACAGTCTTGTGCGGGTAAATTAGGATGTAAAATTGAGAAATTCCTTATTACTTATCTTGATGCATCGCTTAGTACGAAACTGTTGAAAATATGGCATAAGTGATAATGATGTGCATTATCAACTTTAGGCTTAATTATAATATATATAAAAAATAATTTGAATAAAATGAAATATGTCATTTATTCTACTAATTATGAGTTTTTCACAATATATTATAAGCCAAAAACGTGTTATAGTAAATGAGAAATTAAAAGATTAAAGTTTGAATATTTGTCAGACTTTGACGTGCCACGTCGGTATTTCGATAGAAGCACAATTTGTCATTTTACCTTCTTATATGTTTTAGTTTATAGATTAATGAGTTGTAACTCCATTAATCAATAAGATACTCATAACATATATGAGCTACTCACCATAAAAAGTGGTGGTTTAATTGTGTTTAATACTCATAACATATATGAGTTACTCACCATAAAAGTGGTGGCTACATGTGTTTAATCTCCATTAAACACAATTAAACTATGTTAATGTCATATTATCCATATAAACTCCTTCTCTTGTAGCCTTCATACTAACTTTCAAAAATACAATTTTCTATTGATAAAAATCCAGCGCTGGTACTTGTTCAATTGGTTACTTTGTGGTTCATTTTCTGTTTTACAATTGCGGTTAGAGTTCGCCTACGATTGCGGTTGTATCCTGGGAGACAAATTCACCGGTAGAGGACAAATAATTATCTTAAGGAAACTGAGTTTCAGGCCTCCGCAATAAACATCATTTCGGTAAAAGGTTTGAGAGTATGTTATTATTATAATTGTATTTTTCTAATTCTATCTCCTTTGTAATTTATAATTCATACTTAATGAAAAATATAGTATTATTCATTTATTTTAATACCGCTACGAACAATCTTAAGACAATTATGTGTATATTTTTTTAAGTTAAGTGTAGGTTACTCTGGATTCTTGAAGACTATTTTTTTGACAAAACGTTGTTCATATAAAAAAAAAGGTAATTTATTTTTTCATTAAAAAAATCTCTTTCTTCCTTTTCTTGGTTTTTCTCATTTACAAGTTTCTGACTTACTCTGTAGTATTTCAGATTGTGAATTGAGAATATTATGGACATCATTTTACCGATTGGAGGTAATGGTTCTGAAACGGTTCCTGGCCAAAATAGCCAAAATGGACAAATTGGTCCTATTGGTGCTGGACCTAATGAAGATGAACTTTCGAGTTTAACAATTGTTATGCCTAATGATCATGAGGTTGGTTTGGGATTACATCTTATTTCAACTCTTAAAAGATCAGAGAAATTTTATGGTACAAATTTTAAAGTTTGGCAATATAAATTATTTTTCTATTTGACAAAGATGAGACACCATAATATATTGAGAGATGACCCTTATATTGGAGTGATTAATGGTTCTTTTCAATTTTTTATGGATGCTTGGAATCATATGGATTTCCTTTACAATATTCATATATTGAATGACTTAGTCATTGACCTATATAAGGTGTGTACTATTAAACGTATTGCAAAAGAATTGTGATATTCCTTAAATAGAAATTTTTTTATTGCTAATCAAGTTTTGGCGAAAGCTAACGTGGTGGAGATCATTAGAGACCCCAAAAAGGCAAACAACAAGTTAAACATAAGTTCAAAATTGGATAAAACGGAAGCATACCCAAGAGACAAATGTTAAATGGAAAATGCTTAAATTACAAAAAAGATGAGACAAAAGTCATTTGTTTGTAAATTGACAAAAATGATCAATAACATTGAGGTAAACGTTATGAAATAAATTATGAAAGATGTATATGACATCAACGTATATGTAATTTCTAAGGTCAATGTGACTAACTCAAACCTAACGGAGTGGTAGATTGACACTGGTGCTACTCATCGCGTGTGTTGTGATATATAGTCTTTTGCTGGATTGACTCTAATTGATAATAAGGAGAAGCTCTTGATGGGCAATTCTGCTACTTCTAATATCAAAGGACATGGAACGGTGATTCTAAAAATGACTTTCGGCAAAGAAGTAAAACTGTAAAATGTCTTGTATGTACCTGACATGAGAAAGAATCTGATTTTTGGGAGCCTATTAAGTGCATACAACTTCAAGATGGTATTTGAATCTCAGAAATTTATTTTATCTAAGGGATACATGTATGTGGGAAAGGAATATGACTATAATGGAATGTTCAAATTCAATTGTATCTCGTATAAGAAAAATTCTATTAATAAGAACAACGATGTTGCTTATATGATTGAGTTTTCTAATTTATGTCATAGTAGACTTGGACATGTTAATTTTGATACATTACGATGTTTAATTAACTTGAATCATATACCCACATTTTACATAGATAAATCACATAAATATGAAACATGTGTTGATACAAAATTAACAAGATCTTAATTTCAATCCGTTGAAAGAAATTTAGAATTACTCGGTCTAATACATGCTGATATTTGTGACTTGAAATATGTTCAATTCAGAGGAACCAATAAATATTTTATTACCTGCATAGATGATAGCACAAAATATTATTATATGTATTTTCTTAAAAGCAAAGATGAAGCTTTAGAGAAATTTGTACTCTACAAGCAAGAAGTCGAAAACCAACCTAATAAGAAAATTAAGAAGTTTAGAAGTGGTCGTGGTGGTGAATACGTTGCACCATTTGGCGAGTTTTGCTCCCAAAATGGAATTATTCACAAGTAACACCACCTTACTCTCCACAATCAAATGGAGAAGCTGAATGCAAAAATAGTACTCTTAAAAAGATGATGAGTGATGCTATTTTGTCAGCAAATTATCTTTTGAATAAGATACCACGTAAGAAACAAGACAAAACCCCTTACGAATTATGGAAGGGTAGAAAACCTTCTTATAATTACTTGAAAGTGTGGGGGTGTCTTCCAAAGGTAATTACTCCATTACATAAATGTATGAAAATAGGTCCACAGAAGGTGGATTGTATTTTCATTAGCTATGCTAGTGATAGCAACGCATGTCGGTTTCTTGTGTGTGAATCTAAAAACCCAGATATACACAAGATTGTGTCAAAGGATGCTTCATTTTTTGAAGACGTGTTTCCATGTAAGGAAAAAGGTGAAGGGTCAGGAACTAAAAGGTTTCGCGAACTTATTGTAAGTGACGGTCAAGTTGATCAACAAGATGTTGATAACTATGACAATCTTCAATCAATGATTGAAGAAGACGATCAAAATTCTCAAGGAGAGAATAATACAAATCATGAGGTAGAACCTAGAAGAATTAAATGGGAAAGGGTTGAAAAATCCTTTGGTCCGGATTTCTTAACGGATATGGTTGAAGCAGAACCTCAAACGTACAAAGAAGCTATAAGCTCTATAGAAAGTCCTTTATGGAAAGAGGCCATAAGGAGTGAAATTGATTCCATTTTTTAAAATCATACGTGGGAACTAGTGGACCTTCATCCTAGAACTAAGCCACTAAGTTCTAAATGGATTTTTAAACATAAGCTAAAAGCTGATGGAACAATTGATAAGTTCAAGGCTCGTTTAGTCATAAGAGATTACAGATAAAAAGAAGGCCATGATTACTTTGATATGTATTCTCCAGTGTCGAGAATAACTTCCATTAGGATGATACTTGCAATTACCTCTTTGCTAAATTTTGAAGAACATCAAATCGATGTGAAAATAGCTTTTCTAAACAGAGATCTTGAAGAAGAAATCTACGTGGAACAACCCGAGGGTTGTGTAGCATCTGGCCAAGAAAGGAAAGTATGTAAGCTGGTGAAGTCTTTATATGGTTTAAAGCAAGCACCAAAACAATGGTATAAGAAATTTAATGACGCCATGATGGCAAGTGGCTATCGCATAAACGAGTGTGACAAGTGTATATATTTCAAAACTACAAATGAAGGATATGTTATTCTATATTTGTATGTTGATGACATACTCATTGTTGAAAGCAATGAGAGAATGGTAAAACGTACTAAGGATATGTTAAATTATAAATTTAACATTAAAGATACTGGACTGACTGATGTAATTTTAGGCATCAAAGTTCAACGTTCACCTAACAGTCTCATATTGAAGTAGTCAGACTATATGGACAAGATACTTGACAAGTTTGACAAAGGTGATATTGGTATAGCCAAAACACTATTAGACGTTAGTCTACATTTGTCCAAGAACAAAGGTGAATGCATAGACCAAGTGGAATATGCAAGGGTTATAGGCAGTTTAATGTACCTTACAAGTTGTGTAAGGCCTGATATTGCTTATATTGTAAGTAGTTTAAGCAGATTTATGAGTAACCCAGGTAAAAGCCATTGGGATGCAATCGTAAGAATACTAAGGTATTTGGGATATACTCGTAGTTATGGACTGCACTATACGAGAGAACCTATTGTACTATAAGCGTATTTTGATGCTAGTTAGATAGTTGACATCAATAATTCTAAAGGTATAGGGGAATATGTGTTCACTCTAGGAGGAGGAGCAGTGTCTTGGAAATCCTTAAGGCAAACGACTATAACTCGTTCTACAATGGAAGCTGAGTTTGTAGCCTTGGATAAAATAGGAGAAGAAGCTAAATGGCTATTGGGGAAATATTGAAAATAACTTGGATAAATCTGAAGTCGCGATAACACTTTTAGATTAAAACTAATTTGGTGGTTCTCCCAAATGTTTCAATCGGATAAAATTAGAGTAAACTCAAGAACTTAGAATAAATTATCGTTGTGAAGAAAAATAAACCAGCCCGTAACCGTTGCAAAAACTGCCTGTAATTGTTGCCATTGCCAGGTTTTTATAAAACTAAAACCAGCAGTTGCAACCCTTGAAAGAAAAAGCATTGCTAAAAGTCGTGTCCATTCGAGCAGTTGCATCTATTCAGAACAGAAGCGTTGCGAAAAGACATGTCCATTCGAGCAGCTGCAACAGTTCATAATAGAAGTATTGCGAAAGGTAGCTCCCGGACCCTCGTAAGCTAAGTATCGTAATAGTACTCGAACAAGCATGCACTCCGTACTCTCCTGACTTGTTCGGTGAAATATTATGACCTCATTGGTCAACTAGTTGATCCAATTACACTAAAATACCAACAATCCTCCCCCATTTTAGTGTAATCCATGATTAACTAAACAAAATTACAACAAATAACAAACTTATACATAAATGAAATATCGTGATGATTGAATTTCATCTTAGTATATTACACATTCCAAATATTCAAATAACCAAAGGTGTCACTATGGATTAAACCTTTGTTATCCATCTTGAATACATGAGGATAATATACACACAAGTTAACATTCTAAAATGTTCTTACTTGACACTATCTTTTACTAGCCTTGTGTCCTTATCCTTCATAAGCATATAAAAGCCAAGTCCAAGCTTTTTGAAGTGGCTACACTTTATGCTTATCTAGGTAGCTTTTTTACTCTTGCACCTGCATATGCAATTTTTCAAAAGAACTATTAAGAAGTTAAACTTCAACCATCTATATCTTACAGGTTTGAACACACATCTTGGGTTGTTTTAATTAGTGTGTTCCAATCTCTAGATGTTAAGCTTTCCTCATTGAATTCAGCACCTAACGCCATATTAGGTGGGAATTAGGTATCTTAACATGAGAGATTTTAGAAGGACTTTAACCCCATCCCCATAGCCAACTTGTGCACAAGATCTTTTCTTAACCATATGGTTAAATGATCGGCTAAATTATGCTTAGCTTTCACAAAAACTCTAATGATATTACACCATGCATGATGCATTCCCGAATCATGCTAGGTCTCACACCTAAATGTCTAGACCCGCCTTTGTACACTTTTCTATAAGCATTCCCCAAGGCAGCTTCACTATCACATCTGATAGATATAGTGATATTGTTTTAGGCCACAATAGAATTTTATAAATTAGACCTCTCAGCCATTCAGCTTCTTTTCCAGCTGCTACTAATGCTATAAACTCAATTTCCAATGTTAAGTTAGTAATACAACTCTGTTTCTTTGATACCAAAGAGATAGCACCTCCCCCAAGAAGGAATACTCATTCACTTGTAGAAGAACTATCTTCAATATAACTTGCATTTGAATAACCTTCAAATACCGAAGGAATCCATTGCAGTGCTAACTGGAGAACAATCCTTGAAGTTAATTTTATTCAAAATCTTCTCAATATAATAAGATTTAGAAATTGAAATAACATTCTTCTTCCACTTGATTCTTATACCAAGAATCACTTCAACCTCCCCCAAATCTTTCATCTCAAAACTAGATGACAAAAATTTCTTGGTTTTATCAACTTGATTTTGGTTAGTACCAAAAATCAACATGTCATCCACATATAGACAAATCATAACTCCTTTGCCAGAAGCATCAACCTTATTATATATACATTTGTCTTCTTGGTTGATAACAAAACCACTAGACAAAACCACATCATCAAACTTTTGATGACACATTTTTTATGCTTGTTTCAGTGCATATAATGATTTCTTTAACTTACATACTTTGTTTTCACAAACTGACATAACAAACCCTTTCGGTTGCTACATATAAATTTTCTCATCTAGTTCATCATTCAGGAATGTAGATTTTACATCCATTTGATGAATTACAAAGTTTTTCACATTAATCAATGAATGGAACTTTTGTAAAAATAATTTCTACTATATTAGAAATTTTTATAAAATTCATAAACTATGTTTTATAATTTTTATGAATTTATTTACACAAATTAACACAAAATACTCACTTTTTTGAACTTTAGAAAATTCTGGAAAAATAACCATTAAATCAGAAAAATATGAAAATGGTGGGGTACACAAATTTTCGAAGCAAAACGGCATTATTTAGGGCGTTAAATCGCAAAAATGCCAAATGGACCATTAGAAACGCGCCATGTGTCATTCTGTTGACAGTCAACTTTGACTTTTGACTAACACATGGCAGTCAACCATTGACCAGTCAACCCAAAGGTTAAACCAATGCCACAACATATGACGGTTAAAGTTGGATAAGAACAAGTATCTGGCGACGCTTATTTTCACTAAAGTGTTGCCAAAACTGCTTCACTTAACCAACAGTTACATTCTTTCTTGCGACACTAAAAATTATTCTGGCAACGCTCTGAAAATCATAACCACATCAACCAATCGACTTGTTTCTGGCAACACTTCAAAAAGCATCGCAATAGATTACTAAAGCGCTACCACAACTGCTACACGAAGCATCATCACAATTCATGAGCCGTCACAAATGATTATCACAAAACTAACCGTCGGGACTTTTCACTCTGCGAAAGAATTTCTGACGAAAGTAGAAACCCTCACAAACTATTACAGTAAACCAAGAACTGCCGCGAAAAACAGTTATCGCTAATGACCATCGCAACTTTTCATTCTGCAATGGATTTAGAATCCCTTGCAAATGGTAGAAAAACGAATTTAGATTTTAAATCATTTCGAAATTGATTCTAGCCTCTGACCAGACCTTTCCTTAGGTTTTTCAACATCTCGAGTCCAATGGATTCATTATTTTTACTAAAAAAATGAACATAAACTCGCCATTACCCATAATAATGCGAAAAACGCAACCTTTTTCGGTGAAAACAACGTGAAAATACCTGAAATCGAACATAATCGATTCAAATGCGACTTTGAACATAAAAAATACAAAATTTCTTTCAATTATTAACCAGATTAAATAATCATGGCCAAAATGCTCCAAAAACACGATTTTTTCACCATTTTACATACTCTAACCGTAAATTCAATAGGAAATTCACAAAAAATCATTCCGAACAAAAATTTTAGAATTCTCAGAAAAAGGAGAAAGAGAATTTACGTAAAAAAACACAGAAAGAACATAGCAAAAATTTTTGATATGATATCAAAGAAGTAATTCGAGAGATTGAATCACGATATTTCAGATATCAATAGATTTCCATTACTTCTTTAACATATTCTCCGTTAGTCATCATTTTCAGAAAAAATTAGTTTCAATCTTTGTTAGGGAAATTCCTGAAAATAACTTGGATGATATCTGAAGTCGTGATAACACTTTCAGATTGAAACTAATTTGGTGGTTCTCCCAAATGTTTCAATCGGATAAAATTAGAGTAAACTCAAGAACTTAGAATGAATTATCATTGTGAAGAAAAATGAACCAGTCCGTAAGCATTATAAAAACTACCTGTAATTGTTACCAATGCCAGGTTTTTATAAACCTGAAACGAGCAGTTGCAATGCTTGAAAGAAAAATCATTGCTAAAAGTTGTGTCCATTCAAGTAGTTGCATATGTTCAGAATAGAAGAGTTGTGAAAAGACATGTCCATTCGAGCAGCTGCAATAGTTCATAACAGAAGTGTTGCGAAAGGTAGCTCCCGGACCCTCATAAGCTAAGTATCGTAATAGAACTCGAACAAGCATGTACTCCGCACTCGCCTGAGTTGTTCGATGAAATGTTACATCCGCATTGGTCAACTAGTTGATCCAAGTACACTAAAATACCAACAATGGCTACATAACTTCTTAGAGGATATTCCAGAATGTCCTAAGCATGTGCCCGCAATTTATGTACATTACGATAATCAAGCAGCGGTTAAAAGAGCACAAAACGTTATGTATAATGGTAAGTCGAGATACATCCGTCATCGATATAATACCGTTAGACAATTAATCTCAACGTCAGTTATCTCTATCGATTTAGTAGGATCAAAGGATAACATTACGGATCCGCTAACCAAAGGTTAAATTGAGATTAAGTTGAAAAGACACCTAAAGAAATAGGGCTACAACCCATGAATATCTAAGGCGATGTGTGAAGGAAAACCCAACCATGTTTGACTGGAGATCCCAAGATCTTGGTTCAATGGGACAACCTAATTGCATAGACCTTATGTGGTCACTATAGGGGTAATCCTATGTCCATTCCTGTGATGTAAATAGTGACAATAACGAGTTAAGGTTAAGCCATGCTTTTAATGATCCTTTATGCTTCAATGGTTGAGCAAAAGAGATCACCTATGTGAGAGTAACATGGGGTCGCTTCAAAGGATACTATTGGGGCATAGTAGTCTAAAACTCTTACAGAACCAGGAGATGTTCATGACCATAACGAACATAACCATGAGAACCAAAAACCATGATGTGTTGGTATTTGTGTTGGGTATATCATCGTTTACATAAATGGTAGAATAGTTCAAGGACATCGTGTCTACTAGTCAGCCAGTAAAGTAAATATACTTTCACAAGGGAAGGTTCAAAGGTTGTAGCCTACCTATCCTATGCAAATATTAGTCGAAGAGCATTTTCACCCTTCGAATTTTGGAATATGTCCTTGGCATTTTTAATTTCCATTCATTTGAGGGATTGTTGAAAATATGGCATAGGTGATAATGATGTACATTATAAACTTTAGGCTTAATTATAATATATAAAAAAATAATTTGAATAAAATGAAATATGTCATTTATTTTACAAATTATGAGTTTTTCACGATATATTATAAGCCTAAAACGTATTATGGTGAATGAGAAATTGAAAGATTAAAGTTTGAATATTTGTCCGACTTTGACATGCCACTTCAGTATTTTAATAGAAAGATAATTTGTCATTTTACTTTCTCATATATTTTAGTTTATGGATTAATGAGTTGTAACTCCATTAATCAATAAGATACTCATAACATATATGAGTTACTCACCATAAAAAGTGGTGGTTTAATTGTGTTTAATACTCATAACATATATGAGTTACTCACCATAAAAATTAGTGGTTACATGTGTTTATTCTCCATTAAACACAATTAAACCATGTTAATGTTATATGATCCATATAAACTCCTTCTCTTGTAGCCTTCATACTAACTTTCAAAAATACAATTTTCTATTGATAAAAATCCAACGATGGTACTCGTTCAATTGGTTACTTTGTGGTTTATTTTCTGTTTTATAAACTAAAAATATTCCTCAAAGTTTTCATTCTTTTTCAAGTGAAGGCTACTTAGTATTAGGTTCTTGTGAATTTCTCTTCACACGGTTAGAGTTCGCCTATGATTGCGGTTGTATCCTAGGAGACAAATTCACCGATAGCGGATGAATAATTATCTTAAGGAAACTGAGTTTCAAGCCTCCGCAATAAACATCATTTCGGTAAAAGGTTTGAAAGTATGTTATTATTATAATTGTATTTTTCTAATTCTATCTCCATTGTAATTTGTAATTCATACTTAATAAAAAATATAGTATTATTCATTTATTTTAATACCGCTACTAACAAAAACGTATTCATTTGTCTTATTGGAACGTGCTGATTGGTGAGTTCCAAAGTTGTTTTTCTAGTTAGAAGGGACAATGTTTATCTTATGCTGGGAGAGTGGTTCTTGTGAAGTCAATTTTTTCTTCCCTTCCTATTTACTTACTTTTGTTGAATAAAATGCCCGCATCAATTAATGATAGGTTGGTGCAACTTATGAGGAATTTTTTATGGAAGGGAGATGTAAACTCTAGGGGCATTAGAAAAGTTAGCTGGGAAACGATATGCTTACCTAAATCCCTGGGTGGTTTATTTATTAGAGATTTTAAGCTTGATAATTGTAGTCTCCTCTTGAAGTGCCTTTGGAAGTTAAGGAATCCGGGTCAGGGGTCTCTTTGGCATGAGATTTGTGTTAGTCATTATGGGTTTACTTCATGGAAGTCGATTGAGGAGCATGATGTTAGGCGTATGTCACATGTCTGCTGTGATATTATCTCTTGTTGATTTAAGAATGATGTCTGTTGGGAGCTGTTTAGGTCTAATGTTCGAGTTGATGTGGGAAATGGGGTTTTATGTTCCTTTTGACATGACAAGTGGACGTCTAACCAAACTTTATCATCTTTGTTCCCTGATCTTTATCATATGTGTAATCGTAAATCTTGTTCGGTGCAACAGGGATGTCTTTCTCTATTTGGGATTGAGGCATTTTTTAGACTATTTCGGAAGAGGAACCTGAGGCTTTCAAGATAGGAAAGATGCTGTCAGCTTAGAAATTGGATTTATGGTAGTTGCCTTTTGTTATTTTCTGATGATGTGAATGTCGATATAGGGGGTCTACCACATCAAGTGATGTTCTCCCAAGCTAATGATAGATTTTTGTGGGTTATTGGAGAGCAAAAATCATATTCGGCATCCTTCTTTTGTTATGGGTTTTATCGGCTACTACAGTGGTCTATTCCTAATACGGACTATATGCTAATCTGGAAAGCATGTTTATTGCCTAAATTATAGTTTTTTGTATGGTTAGTTTTTTTATAAACGACTACCAATGAGGATGTTTTTATTTAGCCATAGATGTCTAGCTGTTTCTGATGGTAAATGCAGGTTTTGCGATGATATTGATGTTAGGGAATTCCAATAGAATGAAGTCTTAAATGTCTGTAAAAACGTCTCTCAATCTTTGTTGAAGAAATCTGATAGAATGATGCATGGATAATTCTGAAGTCGTGATTTACACTTTTAGATTGAATCTTATTTGGTGGTTCTACCAAATAGATCAATCGGATAAAATCAGAATTAAAATCAAGAACTTAGAATGAATTTTTGTTGTGAAGAAAAGTGAACCAAAAATTGTAGAAATCGTTGCAAAAAAGAACTCTGCCTATAAGTGTTGTCAATGCCACATTTTATAGACTTGATATGAATAGTTGCAACTCTTCAGAATAGAAGTGTTGCCAAAAGACATGTCCATTCGAGCAGCTGCAATAGTTCATAACAGAATTGTTGTGAAAGGTAGCTCCCGGACCCTCATAAGCTAAGTATCGTAATAGAACTCGAACAAGCGTGCACTCCGCACTCTCCTAACTTGTTCGATGAAATATTATGACTGCATTGGTCAACTAGTTGATCCAATTACATTAAAATACCAACAATCCTCCCCCATTTTAGTGTAAGCCATGATTAACTAAACAAAATCACAACAAATAACAAACTTATGCATAAATGAAATATCATGACGATTGAATTTCGTCTTAGTATATTACACATTCCAAATATTCGAATACCAAAGGTGTCACTATGGATTGAACCTTGGCTATCCATCTTGAATACTCGAAGATAATATACACATAAGTCAACATTCTAACATTTTCTTACTTGACATCATCTTTTACTAGCCTTGTGTTCTTATCCTTCATAAGCATATCAAAGCCAAGTCCAAGCTTCTTGAAGCGGCTAAACTTCATGCTTATCTAGGTAGCCTTTTTACTCTTGCACCTGTGTTTGCAATTTTTCAAAAAGGCTATTAAGAAGTTAAACTTCAACCTCCTTTACTTGCTGGTCTGAACACGCACCTTGGGATGTTTTAATCAGTGTGTCCCAATCTCTAGATGTTAAGCTTTCCTTATTGAATTCAGCACCTAATGTCATATTAGGCGGGAACTGGGTATCTTAACATGAGAGATTTCAAATGGACTTTAATTTCATCTCCATAGCCAACTTTTGCACAAGATCTTTCCTTAACCCTTTGGTTATATGATCGGCTAAATTATGCATAGTTTTTACAAACTCAGATTTCATTGTTGAATCACTCGTACAAGTTTATTTCTTAGACACCCAAGAAGTAGCACATCCCCCAAGACGAAACACTCATCCACTTGTGGAAGAACTATCCTCCTTGTAAGAAATAACTTGTATTCGACTAACCTTAAAAAACTGAAGGAAGCCATTAGAAAAGCGCCATGTGGCATTATATTGATCGGTCAACTTTGACTTTTGACTGACACGTGTCAATCAACCATTGACATATCAACCCCAAAAGTTAAACCAAAGCCACATTAGATGACGGTTAAAGTTGGATAAAGACAAGTTTTTGGCAACGCTTAATTTCACTAAAGTGTTGCCAAAACTGCTTCGCTTACATTGTTTCTTGCGACACAAAAAAAATATTTTGGCAACGCTCTGAAAATTGTTACCATATTAACCAGTAGCCTTATTTCTGGCAACACTTCTGAAAGCGTCGCAATAGATCACAAAAGCGTTGCAAAAACTGCTACCTGAAGCATCACTACAGATCATAAACCGTCACAAACGGTTGTCACAAAAACTAACCATCCTAATTTTTCATTTTGCGACGGAATTCCTAACGGAATCAGAATCCCTCACAAACCGTCATAAGAAACCATGACCTGCCGCAAAAAACAGTTGTCGCAAATGAACTATTGCAACTTCTCATTCTGCCACGAATTTTGCAACGGATCCAGAATCCCTTGCAAACAGCAGAAAAACGAATTCAGATTTTAAATCATTTCAAAATCGATTCCGGCCACCGACGAAACCCCTCCCAAGGTTTTTCGACGTCCCGAGTCCAATGGCGCTGTTCTTTTTAAGAAAAATGAACCTAAACACGTCGTTTACACAAAACGACTTGAGAATCAAGATTTTTTTCGAGAAAAAGAAAGTTTATACCGCCATAAACAACCAAAAATGAAAATAGCCATCAAACATAATTCAACATAACTTCAATAATTAAGAAATTCAAATCCTAAATTTTAAAGCATCAAACTTCAATTAAAACACAATAAAATCAACATTCATATTTTTAGAATTTTCCAGATTTCATGACCTGATTTCCCCTGCATTTTTCTCCATTAAAACATCATCAAATTGAAAACTTTTCATCTACACATAATTAGCCACATGTCTCAGCTTTCCAAATCCACCAGAATAATAGAAATCCAAATTGTATAACCAAAGTTATGATGAAAACACTAAACAGTGTCCAAAGCTGAGATTTTCCGAAAATAGATTTCATGACTCAACTTCAAACGAAAATTTCACATTGAAGACGAACGAAATTAAATAAGGTTTCTCCTGAACATATATTCCCTAGATTCTGTAGACATCAATAAAATCAAGAATCATTCATATCCGATTTATATAACAAGAGAAAACATCAAAACAAAACAGGGGCAAAATCTGAAAGTTTTCCAAAAAATCGAGAAATTGAAATTAGAGACACAGACAATCATCGCAAGAAAATGGATCGAATTCGTACCTTTTCGGTGAAAAACTTAGGCTTCAAGTGACAAAATAAGATTCAATCTTTGTTGGGGAATTCCGGTAGAATGAAGCCTTAAATGTCTGTAAAAACGTCTCTCAATCTTTGTTGAAGAAATCTGATAAAATGATGCATGGATAATTCTGAAGTTGTGATTTACACTTTCAGATTGAATCTTATTTGGTGGTTCTACCAAATAGATTAATCGGATAAAATCAAAATTAGAATCAAGAACTTAGAATGAATTTTTGTTGTGAAGAAAAGTGAATCAAAAATTGCAGAAAATGTTGCAAAAAAGAACTCTGCCTGTAAGTGTTGCCAATGCCATATTTTATAAACCTGATACGAACAGTCGCAACTCTTCAGAACAGAAGTGTTGCAAAAAGACATGTTCATTCGAGCAGCTACAACAGTTCATAATAGAAGTGTTGCGAAAGGTAGCTCTCGGACCCTCGTAAGCTAAGTATCGTAATAGAACTCGAACAAGCGTGCATTCTGAACTCTCCTAACTTGTTCAATGAAATATTACGACTGCATTGGTCAACTAGTTGATCCAATTACACTAAAATACCAATAATTGAGACTACTGATCGTGCGTTATTCCATTGTTCAGGGAGCTATCGTGTCTGGGTGCAAGCTTTCAGATTGTTTGGGATTTGTGTGACCATGCCATCATCGGGTTACGAGTTTTTGGAAGTATGGCGGTACCATTTCTCAATGGGGACGTGTTGTCACTTTGGTACTTCTTTGTGGTTTTTCATTGCGTGGTCTTTATGGAAGCGAAGGAACACACTTGTTCTAAGCATAGAAGACCATCTTGTTTCATGTATTTATTTATGTTGGTTTGTGTTTAAGTTTAGGAGGCGGCAGTTATGTTTTGTAGCGTCGGATGTGTTTAATTGCCTGAACATTCTTCTTTCTTGTAATTGACTTGCTCATGTTCTCATCGTGAGACCTTGAGTTCGATTTAATTTTTTAATGAAAAGAGGGGTGGGTGTTTTGTAGGCAAGCGGAGGCGCTAACCTAGTTGGGACGTCCGCCCCGAAATTTTCACCCGCCCCAACCTTTTTCCCTTTAGAGGGACACGTTGTTCCTCCGGGGGTTTTTCAAAAAAAAATACAAGCATTTTACTAGCATTATACAAGGTGTGAAAAACTAGCATTATACCATATGTGAAGAACCAAAACCATAAAAATATATTTTATGAAAGAAATCAAATAAAACCCACTTTATACCAGCAATATACTAGGTGTGAAAAACAAAACCAAACAGAAGCATCCATTTTTATGAAAGAAATCAAACAAAAACCATATTTATACCAGCATTATGTGAGGTGTGAACAATCAAAACCATAAAAATCTATTTTATGAAAGAAATCAAATAAAAACCACTTTACACCATCATTATACCAGGTGTGAAAAATAAAAAATAGAAGCATATATTTTTATGAAAAAATAAAACAAAAACCAAATTTATACAATCATTTTGCCATGTTTATATCAAGTGTGATTAAACAAAATGGTAATCAAACTAATAATACTTTTGTACTTGCATTATACCAGGTTTATACCAGCAGAACAAATAAAAAATACATTTATACCAATATTATACTATGTGCGGCTAAACAAAATCCTAATCAAACAAAAAATACATTTGTACTAGCATTATACCAACAGAACATAAAAAAATTGTTGAATGTGAAGGGACGTACAAATATTATACTTTACTTCTATTTTAAATATAAAAGTTGTGGGCTGTAATTTTTATTGAAATTCTCCATGGGCATTAGTTTATTTATGTAATTTTCCTTTTTTTTCATAATCGAATTTTTGAATTTTTTCTCGTCAGTGATAAAAGCAAAGGAATTATTACTTCAAAATAGTACACCCATGAAATATTGATATATTTATCGATTTATGATGAAAATTTATTACTAAATTCTGAAAAGATATGTGTGGGTTTATTTTCCATAGGATATTTCCCAAGTCTTGTCAAAAAGGTACAATGAAATATATTTCAATTAACCTATATTTTATTGTTATTTTATTTTTTTTAAAAATATTTATTATTTTATATTTTTTTATCATAGAATGAGTGGTGGTTATTTTTATCTAATGATAAATAAGGTAAAATAATGATTAAATAAAATAATCATAGAATATATTTAAGATATAACACGAAATTTTTTTATAATATGTCACTTCAAAGGTGTATAACAAACTTATAAAAATGTGTCATGTAATTTATAAAGTTAGTTTTTAATAAATTCACATGGTTAATTAAGAATGAAAAATTTATACTCAATACACAAAAACAAAATTTCAACTCCTATGTCATTGGTAGAAATAGATATAAGGCATATATAAAATCATAGAGGCTAAATAAATAGAAACCCCCTAAACTAGGTATTAATAGTTTACTGCCCTTCTCAACTTTTATTTGGTTCTCTCAACCCCTTAAATTGGTAAATGTAGTCCAACTAACCACCTAAAATTGACGTGGACAAGATAATACTGAGATTATTTTAGGGATTTTTGTTGAATTTTTATAACATTTGTCATGTGTTAAATTTTTATTGGTTTGACGTTTTAAAAGTTGACGAGTAGAGCATGTGTTTCACACTCTCCATACGTGTGACTGATTATGTTATCAGATGAAAGTTAAGGGGGGCAATTGACTATTCGTGTCAAGTTAAGGGGGTATTTATGTATTTGACCAATCATAAATAATATACAAACTTTGTTCATACTAATATAAGGGTACATAAACTTCATTATTTACTAATATAAAGTTTAAAATTATCTTTCACCAATAAATGACAATCGACTTATTTATTAACATGTAAATCTTAATTATATCACCTAATCCGTTAATTCTCAATTTTCTGTTTTTCTTTCCCTAATTTTATCCTCGTACTAAAAAGGAAGGAAAAAAAATAGGAGGAAATTAATTAATTTTTATATGAGGGTAACTAGTTGATATAATTAATTAGTGGACTTTTTATTATTAAGGGATGAAGTTCATGTAACTTTATGTCAAATTTGAATTTCACATACTATTATATTAATAAAGATAAAATCCGTGTACTTTCCATGATTTTAAACCATAGAAACACCTATCAAAATATAACACAAGATGATTCGTTGTATTAAATGAAACAATAACAAAAAATGACTCTCCACCTAAACTAAAAAATCATTCTAAAATGGATTGTGAAATTGTTGGGATGTGAACAAATATCGTACATTATGTCAGAAAATTGGAGAATTATTGGTGTATAAGTGTGAATAATATATTCATTGGTATAAGGTTTTTTGGGTAGAACTTACGAGCAAATCAACGAGGGCTTAGGTCTAAAGTCGATAATACCATACCAATGTGGGGATGTGGTGTTCTCAGGCTTCCGAGCCTCCCACATGTGGTATTAGAGCCATGTTACGGAGCTAGCTGTGATGCGGATGAAGCCTTGGAATGCAAACAAAGATGGTACATTCAGTTGATCACGAATAATCTGTGAATAGACTCTATGTAAGACGTGTGTCCTCTAATGTATTAGAGTGAAAAATAAGTGGACAGATGGGTGATAAGTGATAATATCAGGCTAGAAGGTTGAAGAACCATTAATATATAAATGTAAATACTATCATCATCAATATAATACATTTTAGAGTAAAGTCAGTATCATGTTATTGTGGGAATATATAGTGTCGTCGCGCAATAAATAGTTTGAAAATGAATAAGAGTGAATCTTCACATAAACAACAAATCAGGTAAAATTAATGTAGTTTAGCAATGACTAAACATGCATGATTTGTACGGAAGAGCTAGAAGAGTTGGGAAAAATGGACAGTGCGTTAATAAAATCCAAATTAAGGTCCCCACATGCCAAATAATTCACTGTCTTATTCAATTATTTGAATTTTATTATTTCAATTCATATTATTTGTGTCTCCTAATTTTTCTGTTTATTATTGTTATTATTTACATATATCTCCTAATATTAATAGTGGATGGGTCCTATAAGCAAACATCTTGATCGGAATATTATTATTGCTCATTGAAGATAACATTTACAGATCACTTCTGTAAATCATTCTGATTTTTGAAACCTTTGTGGTTATTGAAAGGCCTAATGGAAGCCCATTTACCACATTAACTTGGAAAAGTATCATGTAACTCATTCAGCTTATTTATAGTTCACATCATAACTTATGAATTTTACGTTTTTGCTTTTAGTCAGAGTTAGAAAAATAATATAGTTAAAATATCAAACCAAAAGCTGATAAGGCAAGCTAATGCATATTTTTTAAGCTCAATGGATAATTAAAACTTTCGATAATTTATTGGATAAATAAAATATTAACGTCTTCTATAGGTCCGATATTATCACTAGAAAAGGGCCACCCATACATATGTTATATAAATTTACATATACCCAACTTCTCATGCTATTATAAATCAATATAGCACATGGATATGCACATGATTGTTGTAATATTCATGTGTGGATAATATTGAAGGTAGTATGTCCATTGCAATTACATTTCTGCGGGGTACATATGCCAATATTCTTAAATATGGGTGGCACTATAGAAATATAGGCTTGTCAAGGCTTCGAGAGTCATTTTCAAGCTTATCCTACGATAAATTGGTGTTATTAAATGCCGTTCATTTTCATTTAAAAACGTCCGTGCTATTGACATTTATACCCTTACTGAAAACCCTTCCTCATTTGCTTTTTACTCAATGGTTTTACTCCCCACGTCTACTAAACTAAGTAAAAAATAACTAAACCCCAAAACAAATCTGATTAAAAAGGTATAAATCCAAATGTAATATAAATATAACTAAACAATTTATATTTTTTTATGATTCTTACGGTATCCTCTATTTTTATTTAATCATTACAGAGGAATAATCAATTACTATACGCCTGATGGATTAATTACTAACATATAAGTATTACATTCCATAACCAGTTTTTATTTATTATAATTATTCTTCAATCCAAGCCACTTACTCACTTAAGCATACTTACAAGGAATCAAGTTTGAAGTTTGGCATGTGATTACGATTCTGGCATAATTATATTTGATATGGTATATTTGAGATAAATAACATAACGATGAAAAAAGGATGACGCGTAATTATATTTGAAGAATTATTATATTTATAGTTGTATAACTTGTATAGTGTAATCTATTGTCTAATTAGTGAATTTGAATCTCGTCTAATTTTGTAACCGTGTGCTGTGTAGTAAAATCCTTCAATTTTAAGAATTTTCTTTTTTAGTCCGAAACTATATTCTGTGTAGCAAAATAATTTACTCTTCTTTTTTTGTCCTATCTCAGTTTTATGCAATTTAGGAGGTTTCAACTTGTATACTTCTAAAACTAGATAGCGCCTTATTGTAACGATTTTTTGGATATGGCAGAAAGAATGCATTAACGTAACATGTGCATTCAAAATTATCGTGTAGCAATTGTTGTTTTTTATGGATATATGTAAAATTTATATTTTAAATATATTAATTTTAAGAATGGATCAATATAATAGAAATTACAATAGCATAATATCATAAATTACAAAAAGAAAACATTTTAAAGCATACATAACTATAAATTGAATTCCACTAACTATTAGCATTGTTATAATTATTTAAAGTGGTCACGTATCCAAGAAATTAAATTTATCCAAGTTGGAGTAAAAAAACTTGTACATAATAGAAAACTTAAAAAAGTAAGAGGTGGGACGTTGGAAGAAATTGGAAGAAGTTGGACAATTAGCTAACGTTGAACAATCCCTAATTATAGGAAATTAAACAAGATAGAAACTTAAATAAATAAAGTTCAAATTTAGATAATTCTATTTCAAATTAAAAATAGATTATATAACAATAATTAAAAAAATAGAAAATCAAGAGTAAATCGTGAGTTAAATAAGGTAATAAGGGAGGGTTTTCATTAAGGGTACGGATGTTAATAGCGCGAGCGGTTTTAAGTAAAAACGGACGGCATTTAACAATCCAGATTGTATAAAGGATTTAAACAAAAGTTTACAATTCTTAGGCTCTGTTTTTTTTAACTTATAATTCATTCAGTTCAGTTCAGATTTATCAGTACTGCATACATATAAATTTACACTCAATTAAATACTTATCACTTCAGTTCAATACTGCTACTTATAAGTTAAAAAGAACACGGCCTTAATAACTATACATACATAAGAGAATAAAATCGCATCTCAACGTCATTCACTTGTCCCTTGTTTGCAACAAATTTTATGCAAGAGAAATAATTGAATTTCTTTAATAGAATTCATTTCATTTACAAAATCACCTGCCTGTATCTGTAGAAGAGTAATTGCCATTCGTTAATGCATTCACACCCTCTTCTCATCTAAGAAGGGTTGAAAATTTATTAACATTTAATTAAATATTTTCTCACTCCAATTAAATACTCTCTAATAAATTCTTAACCCCCGGATAAAATGAGGGTCTAAAACACTAGGTGTTTAGTATAAAATCCCTATCTAAACCACTCTCACATGAATTTGGCTTACGTAAATTTCTTCTATTTACCTAGGAATAGCTTTTAACTCTCCAGTAAATTGTAGCAATGTTGTTTAAACATCCGGATCTATCATCTCCAATCCAAATACTTTGACATGTATCATAAGGGGTCAAATTTAAAATTTTCAAGCTTCTTTTTACCTCTATCTACAATATCTGAGATCAGCATTAAGCCATTAAGGGCAAACCACATATATTACCTTGAACAATAAAGGATACCTTCAGAAAATGTGTAAATTCATAACCTTGAAGTAACAAACAATAATGCAATGGGCAGCAAAATGGGACAAAGAATACGGCCTGAGATTATGTAAAGATCATCCAAATCGGGAATGATAGTCGTGACTGAAGCACACACTGAAAGCTTTCTCCTGTAACATGAACAAATTTATGTTACTAATCTACACTCTCTCTCTCAACCATAATTTTTAAGGGTACATCGCGCACTGAGGCGCCCCGAGGGTCAAGCGCCGATGGACTTGAGACGCTTTCAGAAAAAAGTGTAAGTAAACTATTAATTACTACCATAAACAAAACTAAAATACAATAAGTAGTAAAAAAACCCGCCAAATTACACTCAATCAGACTAACCACAACCACATTCAATATAACTACCCATAATTAAACCCTTGTAAATGCAGAATTTAGATAATAAGTTCAATCCAACTACAAAAGTTACCAAATAGTACTTTCAATATATATTGTAGACTCCATAAATAAAATAAAAAATATACTTGAACTTAATTCTAATTGTTAGTCACTATGAGTGCATATTTAATTTATATCCAAAATTCCATTCTCATTATCTTTATACTAATCCTCCTCAAAGCCATCCTCTTTTTCATTAACATTTAGAGAGAATGAAGCAACATTAGATGATACTACTTTATCATTTCCCATATACTCCTTTAGCACTATAAGAAATGATGAAAATGTGATTATGATATAGTATCTAATGAAATGGATATTAGTTCTTTAGTCTTATTTTTCTTTCTATTTTTGCTAATATATATATATATTTTTTTTAAATGTGTCTCATATGGGCTTACGATAATAACAAAGGAAAACCTTATCTTACTCCGCCCGAGTGTGGACTCGAACCTACGACCTCTAGGATCACAGCTTCAAGGCTCAACCACTAGACCAAACCTTTGCCACAAAATCCTCCCCTCTCTACCACCAAGCCAGTGCTTCACATCTATTTTTGCTAATAAATTATTATATTAATATGGTCAATATCATATATGTGACACAATGCTAAAACCCTAAAAAAAACTTCCTATTTGCACCGAGGGGCCCCCGAGGCTCGAGGCACGGGGCGCACGCCTGATGGACTTCGCCTCGCTTGACCCTCTACGAGGCGCTGGTCCTTGAGCCTAAAGCGCCTTGCGCCCGAGGCGCGCCCGTACGTAGCAACTATCCTCTCATCAGTTATCAATGATAAACACGAAGACTCGCAATTGACATTTATATTCATAAACAATGAGCAATTATTATATTCTAATCGTAGAAATAGGAAAAAATGCAACTGCTAGTATGCTAGCAATGAGGCTTTTTTTCTAGTATATGATTTTGTAAAAAAAATAAAGATTCAAGGTTTTGCATAAATATTCTTACTGTGCCCTCAACTGTACTTGCTTTTGTTTCTTCAAAGATTTTGTTTATTCGTCCACTACACTCCTTAGCGGTTCAAGATTGTTTATTTCATTGTTGGTAAATGTGTTTAGGTAAATGAAAGATGAACAGCCAATCTATGTATTCTAGTGCATATAATAGAAGTCCAGAAACTAAATCAACAGAACCAACCATATACTTATCTAAGTTCCTCCATCAATAGGCGTTCTTCCTCGCGTTTTTGTTCTAATTCCTTATGATGAAGGTACAATTTGTCGTCTGTAAAAGCCTCAAGTTTTGCCTTATCCGTTTGGTTCTTGCATTCATCTATCTTTCTTTGACAATCTGCTTAATATATAAATATAGCTATATCAACTGGACTGGAAAAGACAACGTCAATGATGGCAATTAAAAAACGTTCAATGCAATATTGCTTAACTACGTTTTCCAGCCACATATTACCCAAAATCAACTACAAAACCAAATGAATAGCAAATAAAAGATAACGGCATATTAAAATATTTCATGAACTTTACTGCCTTTTTGGTATCTAATAGTAGTTTCATGTCTCGTTTATTTTCAACTCTTTCAGATCTAATAGCATAGCTTAGCAATCAGCTTTCAATCTTTCAAACCAGAGATTCAAAGTTGAAAGTAATCTCTGGTTTGAAAGAGCTGAAGGGAAGGAAAGGAAGCCAAACGTGTTTCCAATTTCTACTCTTTGTTCGTACGCGATGGGTAAAAAGCCCAAGCCCTAATATTTTTGGGCTTCAACTACAATGTATTTTAACCTTTTAATTTTGTAAATACCAATCCAAAAATTTATAAGTCCCACCATAAAAACTTACTTCGCTTAATTACCTAAACTTTTTCTTAATTACAATATTTTAACTTTTGAATTTTGCTTTTACATGAATCCAATAACCCTCATTGTAACAACTATCTCTCCTAATTAATTTGATTTTTGCAACTTAAAAACAAATATATGTCACAAACCGTTAATTTTTTCGACATGAGCATTTAGAATTTGTTCATCTTATCTGTATCTTTAAAACAAAATTCATATTGAATAATTTTTTAGCAAAAAAAAAATTTCGCATCTTATACCAATTTTAGCAATGTTTCGTAAATTCTTATACCTGCTATAAGAGTGGTATAATGTCTTTATAGTACCAATTTTTCATTTATTTTCAGGTAGATAACATAAAACATTAGCAACATTGTTCTATTTAAAGCAAAAAAAACTCTTATACCTGGTATAAAGGTAGTAAAAAAACTGGTTTAATACTGTGAAATTTTTTTTTTGCTCCAAAAATATTCAATGTGGATTTCGTTTTCAAAATAAAAATAAGACGAACAAAATATTCTAAAGGCTCATGTCGAAAAAATTAACAGTTAGGGCGATATAGTCATTTTAAGTTGTGAAAATCAAATTAAATATGTGAGAGAAATTTGTGGTCAAGAGAAAAACAATAACCTTAAAAGTGATAGACAGCTAAAGAAAAACAAAGTTAGATATATAAAAAATATATCCTATAAAGATGGTATTTCCTTGTATTTCCCTCTAATATATTGTATTTCAAATAAATGATGGATAACTATCAAGAATAATCATACTTAGTAAACTATTTGCAAATTCACCATTACAAATATCATTCCCTTCAATTCTATTTACATACCATTCCATCCACTTGTTTCTCCCATTTTTCTTCTAATTTTTTTCTTATTTTTCATTTATCTCCCAAATCATTTTTTTTGTATACCGCTTTAGAGTTTTTTGTTCGTCTTGTTTTTATCTTCGAAATGACCTCCACTGTGACATTTTCGAATTTTTTGAACCCGTAAACATCTGGTAGATGTCCAATAGACATGTGATAGAAGTCTGGTAGATATTAGTTTTTGATGTTTTTTATGGAATCGTTATATTAGTTTGTGCAAATCTTGAAATCAAACCACAGTTAAACAATGATAAATTAGTGGCGAAAATCAAACAAATAACAAAAAGAGAAGAGAATCGATATACGATTTCCAGATCAAGAAAAGAACGCAAGAACATATCCAATAGAGAGAAAGTACAGTATACAGATCATAAGAGAAAAAAGGCTAATGAAAAGAATAGGTTTCACACATCTACCAGACTTCTACCACATGTCTATCAGACTTCTATAACATGTCTACCAGACATCTACCACATGTCTATCAATTGAAAAAGTTCGAAAAAATCACAGTGGATGTCATTTTGAAGATAAAAAAGAGACGAATAAAAAACTCTCAAGTGGCATGTCGAAAAAATGAACAGTTTGAATGATAAATGTAAAAGAAAGTAAAGAAAAATTAAAAAAAAAACCCATGAACAGTAGCTTGTGGAGGGGGGACGTATTGTTAAAAATATTTTATCTTTTGATCCAAATTATTTTATAAAGAGATGTGTTTTTTTGTAAGAGCCCCATTAATAATTCTAAATAACACAATAACGATAACATTACACCAAGTCACCATATAATTAGCATAAAATAAAAGTATTGTTTCAATTTTTATAACAAAAATCAATATAGGATTATGCATTCTTTATATGATTAAAATTTTATATTTCCTTATCTCTCACACAATTGAAGAATGCCAAATGAACATGTATACATCTATTTTTTCAATGAATGGCACAGTGTAGTTTATTACTGAATTTGTTGGGGAAACAAATGTCTCACATTGCTAAGAAAAGTTTCGAGAATCAATGGTTTACAAGTGTGGACAAATATCTCTAATGGTATGAGGCCTTTTGGGGTAAAGCCCAAAAGCAAAATTATAAGAGCTCATGGCTAAAGTGGACAATATCATACCTTGTATGGATGGAGATATGAGGTCTGCCTACGAAACTAATTGAAACTGAACTAAGTTAGAAAGAATACACGCAGTAAATAGAGTTTTTGAAACTGAAACAATGCCACAAAATGAGATGTAATTTGAAGAATCCTCCAACTAGACGGTCAAATATAGAATATTGCATTCTTCATATGTCTTTTCTTACTTTAAAATATATCTTTAAATATAAAGATCTTTGTATTCAATTCAAAATAATTAAATTCCCAATCCGTTCTCTAAAACAAACAATCCAATGAAAACAACTTGTTTGGTTTTTGAACTCTTACTTACTGATTACACTTGGAGAATTTGGTCAGGCAATAATTTCTTTTGGTTGATTATACAGTTTTCTGTAAATTTCTATTAAAAGATTGTATATGAATGTAGTTTGAATTTGCAAATTGTATGTATGGAAAATAAACTTTTATAAAGATCATTTTGAATTATCTTTTTAGCCATATCAATCGGGAAGGAAATCATGTAGTCGATGCACTTGCCCGTTATAGTAGAATATATTAGTCATTTTTGGTAGGATACAATACCCTCTTTCTGTGTTAACGAGATGTTTCACGATTTAAGTGGCCGATGCATATATCAGTTTACTTAGATCTTTTCTTTCTTTCAAACTTTTTTATTTAATTTACCTTATATGGGCTTACAATAATAACACAGGAAAACCTTATCCCACCCCGGCGAATGTGGACTCAAATCTGCGACCTCTAGAATTACAGCTTCAAAGCTCAGCCACTAGACCAAACCTTTTCTTTCTTTTCTCACTTTTTGTATTCTTTATTTTATTTTATCTTAATAAATTCTTGAGTTTAATCCTCTACAAAATAATCGAAGATGCTAACATAGTTAGAATGTCCGAACTAAAACTCATCATCAATTTCATGAAAGAAAAATATAAAAAATTGTATCTTTAATGAAATTCGTCCTTCCTCTCCTAAATTGCTTGCGGCTCCGCAACTCGATAGAAGTTTTAAATATCTCAAATTGAAAAAAGTGAAAAGAAAGTATAGGGGAAAGTGCCAAGTACTTGACATGCACAACTGCACACATGTTGCTCAAACACCATTGATCAATTAACCTGCCAAACAGACACATTCTTTTTCCATCTCTCTACATGTTTGTCATGCCTTCTTTCAATTATTTCCTTATTTCTTTCCGTTCCTTTCTTCCCTTCTTCCTCATTTTCAGGTTCCTTCTTTTCCTTCTTAGTTAACATATACCGGTAATTATTATTTTTAGGCCTGGTTCTTTTCAATTTCAGTTCAGGACTTATCAATACTGCATATATATCAATTTACACTGAAATAAGTAAATATCAGTTCAATACTGCTACTTATAAATTGAAAAGCTTAATAAATTATTTAAATCTGTGTGCAGGTGGCTGCACCAGCGGGGGAACAATGGACAGCGATCATCGCAATAAGAGCAACATCACTCATTACGACGCCGTTTGGGACACCACAGAGTGTCACGTGTGCACTCAAGTCGATGTCCCTGTCTTTCACTCAACCAGTTGTCACACTATCACTTCCCCCCACTCCATCTCGAACCTGCGCTCGCTCGGGTGCTCCGTCCTCGACCCGCGTAGCAAGTGGGTCTAGTGGTGGAACCGGGTGTTTCTACTGACGCGTGGCATATCCTTGGCTGTGGATCCTCTATTCTTCTACGCATTGACGTTATCGATAGGGAAGGGTGGGGCCCCTTGCTTGTATGTTGATAATGGGGTGGCGGCGGCTGTAACTGTGGCTCGGACATTCTTGGACGGGTTGCACTTGGTGGACCTGTGGCTCCAGTTCAGGCTGGCTTACGTTTCGAAAGAGTCTCTGGTGATCGGATGCGGGAAACTCGTGTGGGATGCACGTGCGATTGCTTCTCATTATCGGAACTCGCTAAAGGGATTCTGGTTGGATGTTTTTCTCATTCTCCCTCTTCCTCAGGTTCTTTATTCTTTATTTGTTTAATTTGGAGTGCTTCATTGTTACAGCCATTTGATAATTTCTGCGTTTAATTTGCAAACGATATTTTGGATATTTGTACCGAAATTGATAGGAGAAGAGAAGATAAAAGTGGTGATACTAATAGCATTCATGTTTCAATTCCTACCAAAGCTCTACCACAGCTTTCACTTAATGCACAGAATGACAAAGGTTACCGGCTTCATATTTGGCACCATTTCGTGGGGTTTTGTCCTCAACATCATCGCCTACCTCATTGCCTCTCATGTCAGTATCATTTAAATTTTGTTCTCCCGGTTTGGTATCCTCTCTCACTTTTCCAATTCAATTTTTAATACGTAGCATATTTGTTAGAATGATAAATTGAAAATAAATGGTGTATCAGAAAATGAATAGTAGATATAAAAGGATATTAAATTCATGATGTCATTTTTTACTCCACACGACACTATTTTATTTAAACACCCATTAACTTAGTAACTTTTTTCAGGTGTCATCCTAAACTTTTAAAAGTTTCAATTTGGCTTTTAAATTTCACAAAAGTGCGACAATTTGCTCATAAGTGTCACGTGTCGGCTTGTTGATTCAAAGATTTTATTTTTATATTTTTTTCCTCTTTATTTTGACATGTGGTGTTGACGAGACAAATTATTACACTTTTGTCGAACAAATGAAAACTTGGGGTGAAATCTAGCTAAAGTTGCCGGATTCTTGGGCGTTTGGCCTTCTATTTAATTGCTTAATCATTTCTTAATTGAAAACTAATTTCAAATAGGTGATTGGAGGGTGCTGGTATGTGCTAGTAACACAAAGTGTAGTTTCGTGTCTGAAGGAACAATATGAAAGAAATGGAAAGTGCAAAGAGCTATAGCAATGTCGTGTGCAAAGGGAGTGTGTTACTGTTAGGCCCAATAATAGATCACGAGAAAAAATAATATCAGCAGAATAAGAGACACGCAGATTTTTATGTGGAAACCCCAAATGAATTAGGGAAAAACCACGGGACCAACTCCGAATAATTCTTCCACTATAAAATAATAGTAGGTACACCAAGAGATTACAAAATAGTGGCACTCAAGTGTTTCCCAAAACCTCACTATTTTCTCTCTTACCCAGCTCTTAGGAACCTTTTTCCTAAGGCTCTCTACACAGATTACATTTTTATCTGTGTTTCTTCTCTATTACTTTCTGTGTTGGTCTGCTCTTCAAATGAGCAAAACCCTCCTCTATTTATAGGAAATTCAAAACGCGTATGGCCGAATTATGCACAGTAATTTTACTGTGAAAAACTTTCTTGCCGACCTGCCTCCTTTTTTTGAATTTTTTTTAATTAAACAGTGGGTCCCACAATAAGAGGGACACCACTCAACAAATCTCCCCCTCCCGACTACATTGTGGGACTCTCCATCTCGGTTGCTTCAACGCACTGGTCGAACTTTTCTTTTGGTACGACCTTCGTCAGCCTATTAGCAACATTTTTATTTGTATGAATCTTCTGCAACTTGAACTCTTTTTCTTCAATGGCAAGTCTGAGCCAATGATATCTTACATCAATATGTTTCGTCCGTGCATGATACATAGTATTTTTGCTCAAGTCTAGTGCACTTTGACTATCACAATAAACTATGTAGTCTTCTTCTTGCACACCTAATTCGGTGAAGAATCGCTTTAACCGAAGTATTTCCTTTCCTGCTTCCGCTGCTGCAACGTACTCTGCTTCGGTTGTTGATAATGAAACATATTTTTGTAACCGTGACTGCCATAAAATAGCTCCCCCTGAGAATGTAAATAAGTAACCTGATGTAGATTTTCTTTCATCAAGGTCACCAGCCATATCCGCATCTGTGTAATCAACAAGTGCTGGCTTTCCACCTCCAAAGGTTAAACATAACTTTGAAGCTCCTCTCAGGTATCTAAAGATCCATTTAACTGCTTCCCAATGTGTCTTATGGGGATTTGACAGGAATCTACTCACAACTTCAACTGCATGAGCGATGTCTGGTCTCGTACACACCATTGTATACATTAAACTTCCGACCGCTGAAGAATATGGAACATTTGACATATCTTCTCTATTTTTCTCTGTTGAAGGGTAGGATTTCTTACTCAACTTGAAATGAGCGGCAAGTGGAGTGCTAACTGGTTTAGCATTCTTCATATTGAACCTTTCTATTACTCGTTCAATATATTTTTCTTGCGATAACCATAGCCTGCAGGACCTCCAATCTCGGGTAATCTCCAATCCAAGAATTCGCCTTGCCGGTCCCAAATCCTTCATGTCAAATGCCTTAGACAAATCACACTTCAACTTACTAATCATTTTTGCATCTGGCCCAACGACTAGCATATCATCAACATATAAGAGAAGAATGATAAATTTTCCATCAGGGAATTTCTGGACATATACACATGGATCAGCTTCTGTCCTCTTGTATCCTTGATTCACCATGAAGGAATCAAACTTTTTATACCATTGCCGCGGGGCTTGTTTTAAGCCATACAAACTTTTCTTCACACGACACACCATGTCTTCCTTTCCCTTGACCTTGAAACCTTCTGGTTGTTCCATATAAATTTCTTCTTTTAAATCCCCATGCAAGAACGGGGTCTTTACATCAAGCTGTTCTAACTCAAGGTTCAAGCTGGCTACAAGACCTAACATAACTCGAATTGAACTGATTTTCACAACTGGTGAAAAAATCTCGTCAAAGTCGATACCTTTCTTTTGAGTAAAGCCTTTAACCAATCGAGCTTTATATCTCACTAGGTCTCCATCATCTTTCTTCAGCTTGTACACCCATTTGTTCTTGAGTGTTCTCTTCCCTTTAGGAAGTTTCACCAGCTCGTACGTGTCATTCTTCTTCAAAGAATCCATCTCCTCTTGCATGGCCTTCATCCAACAATCTTTATCTTTACAAGATTGCACATCTTGGAAGCTTTTAGGCTCCCCCTCATCAGTGATTAAAGTATAATCAGAACTGGAGTATTTTGTAGATGGTTGGCGTTCTCTGACTGACCTCCTTAATTGAGGTTCTTCTTCTGGTAGAATGGGGTTCTCTGGCTCCCCCTGCTCAATACCCTCTTTATTCGTATCTTCATCTACAATCGTATCTTGATCCCTCACAACTGGCTCTTCTTCTCCATCTTGTTCTGATTGATGCATTCTTCTTTCTGTGGCATCATCTGATAGAATGCTCTCTGGTGTAATATCGATAACACCGTCACTCGTAGATCTTTCGCCGATGATATCATTCTCATGAAATACAACATCTCGGCTCCTTCCTCCAATGGATTCTGTATCCATGGGACCACTAATGTCAGAGTGTACCAACTCTAACTTATCATTTCTCCTTCTAGAGCTTTTCTGAAATGAAACTCGATGTTGCTTCCCAGATAAACAGTGATCACATGGGTTAATTTTTCCTTTGGCTAATGGCATGAGGGACTTCTTAGCCAGTATATTCAACCCTTTCTCACTAACATGCGTCAGTCGCCTATGCCACAAATTTGGTGAAGCATCATCTCCAACTGTATTCAGTTGACCCGCACATACTATTGCTTGTGTTTTGTATAGCGAGCAACACAATCTTCCTTTCACCACCACCAACGATCCTTTGGTGAGTTTCCAATTTCCATCGCCTGTATGATTGTGATAACCTTCCTTGTCCAATACACTAACAGACAACAAGTTCAACCGAAGATCTGGAACGTGTCGCACATTTTTAAGTGTTAATGTGCATCCGACACTTGTCTTCACGCAGATATCGCCGATTCCCACCATTTACGACACACTATTATTTCTCATTTTAATAGTACCATAATCGCCCGCTTTATAGGTTGAGAAGTATTCCCTTTTTGGAACACAGTGGTATGAGGCACCATAATCCACAATCCACTCGGTATCTGCATCTCCAACATGAAAACAATCTGCATCATGAGATACTAAAGCCACCTCTCCATCTTCTATTGTGACTGCAGCAGATGTGTTTTTGTCATCATCATGACTTCGGTTTGCATTCTCTTGTTTAAGGAAATGGCAGTTCCTTTTGAGATGACCCTGCTTTCCACAGTGGTAGCATGACCTCTACTCTCTGGACTTGGATCTATCTTTCGATTTTCCATTCCCACGACCTCTACTCTTGCTTCGGCCCCTATTCTCTATGACAAGGGCTTGTGAACTGGTACTGGCAACTTCCCTTCTATGAAGCTCTACATTAAGTAGACTATTCTTTACCATAGATATTGTTACCACACCATTTGGAGCTGAGTTACTCAGTGATACAACAAGAGTATCCCAGCTATCTGGTAGAGTTCCCATCAAAAGACATGCTTGCATCTCATCATCCAAGGACATACCGGTGATGCTAACTCACTTATGAATCCTTCAAAGTCGTTCAGGTGTTGTGTGATTGATCGTCCCTCTGTCAGTTTCAAGTTCATGACTTTGCGAATCATGAACACTTTTCCTTGAGCATTTTTAGCCTCGTACATATCCTCTAGCTTCTTCCAGAGAACTTTGGGATCTGTTTCGTTCCTCACGTGGTTGTACAGGCTAGCATCTATCCATTGGCGTACTGTACCCAATGTCTGCTTCTTCAACTTTATCCACTGCTGATCTTTCATATCCTCCGGCTTTGCGTCGTCACCCTCAATTGGATCGTACAAATCTTTGCAATTGAGGTAGTCCTCCATTCTGGATTTCCACATTGAATAATTTGTATCCGTCAATTTCATCATTACACCGTCATTCGCCATGTCGAAACTTTAAAAATGGCAAAATTTACTATTCACGAATTTCACTATTCACATAAATAGTGGCTGTATATGTGAATAGTACCGTATACCCAAATAATACTTGTATATTGGAATAGTAACAGTATGCCCGTATTCTTACATAATACTATTCCTAAAAGATGGCCGAATATGAATAGTTATTATATATGAATACTATTACTTAAGTTACTATTTTACTATTCACCCAAAATGCCTATGTGCGACGGTTTTTCGAACGGATTGCGCCACCGGATTCCCCGTAATTTTCTCGTCGTCGTGGTATATTTATTTTTGAAAAATATATCCACGGATTTTATTGATAAAACAACCTTCGGCTTTGATACCACTTGTTAGGCCCAATAATAGATCACGAGAAAAAATAATATCAGCAGAATAAGAGACACGCAGATTTTTACGTGGAAACCCCAAATGAATTAGGGAAAAACCACGGGACCAACTCCGAATAATTCTTCCACTATAAAATAATAATAGGTACACCAAGAGATTACAAAATAGTGGCACTCAAGTGTTTCCCAAAACCTCACTATTTTCTCTCTTACCCAGCTCTTAGGAACCTTTTTCCTAAGGCTCTCTACACAGATTACATTTTTATCTGTGTTTCTTCTCTATTACTTTATGTGTTGGTCTGCTCTTCAAATGAACAAAACCCTCCTCTATTTATAGGAAATTCAAAACGCGTATGGCCGAATTATGCACAGTAATTTTACTGTGAAAAACTTTCTTGCCGACCTGCCTCCTTTTTTTGAATTTTTTTTTAATTAAACAGTGGATCCCACAATAAGAGGGACACCACTCAACAGTTACCGGTTTATGTATCCGGAAGATAAATTTGGGAATCCATGCGGTAACACTACAAATCTGATAGCTAAGCCATTGTGCTTGAATAGCAACGGTCCTTTTGATCACGGCATTTATACAGAGGGACTTCTTGTTGTTACTAGCAATTCTCTTGCTCTCAGGATTCTTTATCCTATTTATTGGGGCTTGTTGAACCTTAGGTAACATTTCATACCCTATATATTTTACATCTATTTGGTTTTTTTTCAATTGATCCTAAACAAACTTGAGACATGGGCCAACCCAATAGGGTAGGCGAGAGATGCAACCGCTTAGGGCCTATAGTTGGGAGCGGCCTCAAAATATTTTTGTTTAGAATTCTTAGTTGTTAATGTGGGTGAGGTAAAAATAATTATTAAGGTTTAATCAATTCATAAAACATTCAATAACGACGTCAGATTTCATGGGTTTAATTCCAGTTTTTCAAAAAGTTTTTGTTATGGTTTTTTGTATTGAGACCCCCTTTAGTTACTTTTCATATAAATTTGCGACCCTAAAGTTTCAGAAAGGCTAACTTTGGACTAACCGATTCTGTCAAATTTGCACTTTGCACCCTTGTCTTGGGCAAAACTATACCCAATTGAACTACAGCTAACATTTTTGCCCTTTAGATATTTAAAGGTAAGGGGAAAAATATCTATTATGGTTGAGTTGGATATCGGATGATTTGCAACAACAGCTTGAAGCATAAGGGTCAACTTTTTTAATGAAAAAAGCTAAAAGACAATTAGCTGACAAAATTTGGACCAAAATGTTATTTATCATTGTTATCGTTAAAGAATCGTGCCTATCATTGTTATAGTCTGCGTCTAGGCGTCTTTGCACATGCAAGCACTTAGAATATTATCTATAATATTCTTTGGATGTATAGGATATATGTTGCACCATATTACTTCATAAATATAGAGACTTCATGGTGAAAATAAAAAAAAATAACATATATATTCTTTTGCATTTAATTTCATGAAAACATATATCTCATTAAATAAAAGTTGAGGGGTTGAAAAACAAACTACCAACAATAAGTGGGTAAAAGGAAAAAAAATCCGATGTCCTAGCAATGATGTCACTTTGCATGTCTCTCGTTCATTTTCCGACATTTAGCTCATTTTTCATGAGAGAAAAAAAATAAAAAGTAGGAAAGAGTAATTGAAAAAAGAAAAACGACGAATAACAATAAATTTCACCCGCATAAAATTAGTGTTATTCTTGTTTACCAAATAAAAATTTGTTTGGTTATTTTGTTGTACAGTTCTTTCGCAAACGAACTCAACCCAACCTGCGACTTGATACAAGTGGTGTTCAGCATATTCATAGTGATATATGGCATGACACTCTTCACATTAATGGTTGGAAACATACAGGTGAAAACATTTATATATAAAACTATATCCCAATTAATTAGTCATTGGCAAAAGATCATTAATTATTTGGGAAATGTTAGAGAGTTGCAGGCATTTTTGGCAGTGATATTAGCAAAGAACAAGGAGATGCAGATAAAAGGAAGAGACATAGAATGGTGGATGAGTCGAAGACAACTTCCATATCATTTGAAGAAAAGAGTGAGACATTTTGATAGCCAAATATGGCAAGTAATGGTTGGTGAAGATGAGATTAAGTGGATCGAGGACTTGCCTGAAGGACTTCGTCGAGACATCAAGCGCTATCTTTGTCTCGATCTCGTAAAAAAGGTAACTAAGTTGGCTACAAATGAGAAATTTTACAAAAGGTTCTACCATGGTTAACCTAACTAGACTTGCTATTTGTTTTTTTGGTTGAATTATATCTACCGCCTTTGAAAATGACTAAGATACCATTATTAAAATAATAATAAATTTACTTATAGTGGAGCACTCGTGATGAGCATCCAAGTGTTCGATAATGTTCTGCTGCAAAAAAAAAATTGATTGAATAGTGAAGCATTCACGTTCGTATGAAATGCGACTAATGTGGCTAATGCTCAACTCATAGTTTGCGCATTTTTATAAAGCCCAACCACAAGATGGGGCAATTTTTTGTGAATGTGTGGTTGGAAATTATTTTTTTGTGTATCGATAAATATCTACCTTAAAATTTGGAGCCTAGATACATTTAATGCTCTTCGCTCCTCTCCACAATAAAAATGGTTTCTTTCCACTAAGTAGCCAACTTAGCTATGTACAAATAGGAAATAAAATTTTTAGGGTAAAAAAAGAAATATTAATCTCTACCCCTAATCAATCTAAACAACAGTTTGTTATTTGATACCATTACTGGAAATCAAATAATTTATATATCACAGGTGCCTTTGTTTCACAATTTGGACGATCTAATCCTGGACAACATATGTGATCGGGTCAAACCTCTAATCTTCTCCAAAGGCAAAAAGGTAATTAATCAAATAATAAAGAAAATCCTGCTTTCTCAGCTTCGTAAGGATGATCAACAAATTAATATTTGTGACAAATTTTTCATTTTATTGCCAGATAATAAGAGAAAGTGATCCAGTACCAAGAATGTACTTTATAGTACGAGGACGACTAAAACGCAGCCAAAAACTCAGCAAAGGAATGTTGGCATCAAGTACAATTGAAGCCGGAGGTTTTATTGGCGACGAGTTCCTAAGCTGGTGCCTTCGTCGCCCTTTTCGCGAGGGACAGCTCCCAGTTTCGTCGGGAACATATTACTGTGTTGAATCAACAGAAGCATTTGGCCTTGATGCTTGTCACCTTAGGTACATAACCGAACATTTTCGATACACATTTGGTAGTGAAAAGCTGAAGAGAGTTATTACTCATCGAATTGGAGAACATGGGGAGCTGTTATTATACAAATTGGTTGGAGAAGATACAGGATGAGGTGTAAAGGAGGTATAGTCAATGTTCCTGTTGTAGTCAATGGTAATGGTACTATTCAGAACTTGGTAAGGCAATATGCTGTTGTGTTCATGTCCATTAGGCCACATGATCACCTCGAGTAGATTTTTGGTTTGGATTTAAGGTATTGTGGATATAAGATGATCGTTTATGATAAGCTTAAAAAGAGTTTGATTTTGCTTACAATGTCAACCAAATTGGTATTTAGGTTAGGAGCTTATTAATTGTGTGGATGTTAACTTGCTCATCAGTTGTCTTTTGCATTTTCGTCATCAAACAAATATCCCTTTGAGTCAGTTTGATGTTGACCCAAAAACCGTTGTTTAAAAAAATTGTCTCACAAGCTTTCCCTGCAAAAGCAGTATTTGAGCTTGGGAAATCAATTTCATACTGGCTATAAGTTTTTTCATTACAATATTGTTATTTACTTTTTAGCTATTTTGAAAGAAAAATTATATGCAAGTGAAATCTGCATAAGAAATACTACTAATTTTTCATTTCATTGCCTGTTAAACTAAAATCGTGAAATGTTTTACAATTTTATGGTTGTTGAAAGATAATAGTTTATGATCAAAGTAAACAATGTAAAATGTAAATTTTGATAATTGTTTTACAAAGAAACCATTGTACATTAGTTTTAAAATTTTATTATTTCTCATAGATTTTAAACTATTTTAATTGTTTCGTAGTTAGTGTATGACGTTTTTCTGAAAGAAAAAGTTATTTATTATTGATAAAAATACAAAGCTCATCAACATATCTATAGTGAATACATTCCTCCTTCCTTTCCGCGCTCTCACAAGGCATCTTCTTATAAAATTATGATTCCACCCACGCCGTTTCGGAAATTTTTGGGGCCTTAAACTAAAAATAAAAATATGGGCTCATATAAAATGAAAGTATGTTCGATAATTTCAACAATATGTTTTTAAAAATTTGGTGCAATTGTGCTTATGTTACATATAAAGGGAAATTTTACCTCATCCCTCATGCACCTCGAATTCATGACATCTCCTAATCACAAAGAGAGTCTCAGCCACTAGGATAAAACGTTTGTCATTAAGTAATGTAGCCAAACAACATATTTCATATATGTTATTATATGTTACTTAGTTAAATTGATATTATATATTTCTTAAACGTATATATAAAGTCCAAAGATTATTTGAAATATGAGAACAATACAAAAGGAGATAAAAAAAACAGTAAAAAAATATGTAGGTCTAATTTATATGTAAATAAATAAATTTAAGATTGTTTTGAATTAATATCATTAAATAATTGATAATATGAAAAATGAGATAAAAAAGAAAACACAAAAAATATTATATCAAATAATAATTATTAATTTTTAAGATCATTTATTAATTTTAATAACATCTCTTTAATTTCAAAATAATTAATTTAATAAATAAAAAAATTTAATAATACACACTCTAATTTTTATGTAAATATGTAAAAATTAAATCTAAATTTTTTTAAAAACAAAATCATAAATGCGTATGAAAAGTGCTGCCCACAGATTAGATTTAAAATGTTTTAAATATATCTGCGGTTCATCAATAGTTCAGTATTCAGTTTGATAAGAGCTCATTTTAATTTATAAACGAACAATTCGTGAACATGATTTTAAGGTCGAATAATAAATAAGCTGAACATGAACAAGCCCTAACTCGGCTCGAAAACTCACGAACAAACTCGATTAGAGGCTCGTGAAGATGTTCATGAACATGCTCGATAAATGCTTGTGAACTTATTTGATTATAATTTTCACATAATAAAATATTTATAAAATAAAACTATAATAAAATATAATTTTAAAATAGTTGATAAAATAATTTGTATTTGTAATATAAATGCATAGGTCATAATTTAATTTATGGCTCATATTAACAATACTTGCTCGCTCAATTTATACCCAAAGAATTAATTCATGATATAAATACTTAAATTAAGGTTCTCTATTTTATATTTTGTTCAAGGATATAATGTTAGTTATTGAGATATTATGATATCGAGAACTTACTGTTTCATATTTTATTATTAATTTCATTCGAGAATAAAAAATAAATAAGCTTGTTCACGAACGAATTCACGAAACTGTCACAAATAAAATAAATGAGTTATTTGTGAACAAGCGAGCTCATAAATGAGCCGAACACGAACAAGATTTTGAGCTTGTTTCTAGCTCGACTCGACTCATGTTGATTAAAAATTAAATAAGCTGAACATAAATAGACTATAACTAGACTCGACTTGTTTACAGCCCTAAATATATCCCACTAAAATAATAGATAAAGGATAGGAAAAAATGAGAGAATATTAAGTAAACACATTAAAAGGAGCCAAGGATCGAACACTGAATGAATTGTCTAAGAACTGGCGTCTTTACCACCATACCACCATACATTTAATGCTACATCTCCTTATTTTTAAATTATATAACTTATTTTTTTTCTCTTATATATGCTATCCAAAAAATTTTGAGGCCTTCAAAAAATTGGGGTCCTGAACGGTCGCTCACCCTGTTCTTATTAAAAAAAAATTGAAAAAGTTAAGGTTTAATCTATAGTCATCGTCATTTACTTATTATGGTACACCAATTACACCGATATTTTTTTTAGTGGAGAAACATGCTTAGAGAATAATTGCAGAATCAAACACATGGAGTTTTAAAACTCAAATAATTATAAATATTTTTTACAATATCTTAAATCACCGTTAGATCAAACTATCTATCATATATCTAATAATTATAAAGAGAAATTAAGATTTATTAAATTAAAAACAAAGTTTTGAAAGAAAAACATTCATCAAATACACTTTTAGGTTTATTTAATATTTTCATTGTAAAACTACGATGAAATGGAGTCGTCAGCCGACTCCATAAGTTAAAAGGTGAAAATATACCTAGCATTCACATTACAGCTATATCTCTTTACGGGTCGGACTTGAATACCTATTTTTTTATTAAATCAGATCCGAGTTCAAGCTCGAGTCTGCTAAAGCCCGAAATTTTATAAACCAAACTTAATTTTATATGAATACCTAAGCTTGACTCGAATCCAACTCAATAACTAATAATTTAATTTTTTATATATATTATATGTTATGTTAAATAATTATTTTTAATTTTTATATTTTATACTAATATATTTTTATTTTTAAATTTGAATACATTAAATTATAGGATATATTAATATATAATGTAATTATACCTAATTGTCAATTTATTTTTTTAAATTCTTAAAAAATTATTTACGAATTTTAGGTCGGACTTTAAAATGACTTTATAAGCTTGATTTAAGCCCAAATTTATAAAGTATGGATCAGACCCAATACTTTTAATCAAAAGTTTGATGAAGTCCCGCCCCACCCGTCCGAGAGACACGTCTAAATTTACAACCAGTCCAAGCAAATAAAGACACGTGGACCACAAAAAATTTGTAAAGAGGTATGGCAGAGTTGTTGAAGCTGTTAACAAAACCCCACCCAACAGTTTTGTCCATTCTTCTCTGTATTGGTTTCCATTCTTAGATTTCTTCCCAGGAGATACGGAGGAGAGATATTGGATTGTAGGCCGTCTCCATCACTCTTCTTTATCGATTTATCAACTATGATTGGTATGTATATTTTCCAATTACCTCTTGTTTCTCCTTTTGATTCACTCTAATCCTACCTTAGATTTGCATCTCGCTTTTTCCTAATTGGTGTATTTGTGGCCTTCCCGATCTTAGTTACCGGATTTTCCTTTTTCTTCTGTTCCGAACTAGGGGTTTTCACTCTTTAATCATGCAGATGCCTCTTGGATTTCATTTCAGTTGACAAAATGCTAACATGAACAAGAGAATGGGTTTTGCATTTTTTTTCCTTTTTTTTGGAACTGGTTTCTTCCGTTGCTGTTGTTCATCGAGATCTTAGATGGCCATCAGATTAGCTCCTACTACGATTTTTTTAGATCAGGCGATTTTGCTTTAACTCTCTGTCCCATTTATTAAATGGTGATTTTTTTTGTCAATAAGTTGGTGATTGAAATTTAGGTCAGTTTTCTTTATTCCTGATTTTACTGCTATGGCGTGTTAGCTTCAGTTTAGTTGGAATGATTAGATTCTTACTAATCCAATTTTGGCTTCATGAAATCGTGATTTATGTTGCTAATCTCTGGTTTTTGGATTTTGTGTGTACGCTAACTCTTGAACTTTAGCTTATGCTTCCGTCTGCTTCATTTACAAATTTGCAAATTGCATTTTTTCCCTATCCAAATTATTTGTCCTGTCCTTTAATAGTCCTCTAAAGGGTGTAGCTTGTGGAAATGAATTTGTTTAGTTCAAAACTATAAGTTCAGCTAACAGTTCGCATAAACAAATAATCCCATATCATCTGATTTTGGATTTCAAATTTGTCATGTCTCTAGTTCGTTTTATGCTTCAAGAGGTCAAGTTTCATGCACGTAAGCTTTCTCATTTTATTGTCACTAATCAATTAATTCAACTCTTGTTGTATTTAATTCTATGGTTTAGTAATGAGGAAATTTTCGGAGTTCATTTGGGCGTCAAGAGGTCAAATTGTTGAACATTAACTTTCTCATTCTTATTGTTACTAATCATATAATTCAATGGTTTGTCAGCAATTGGTAGAATTTAACGCATCGCCAATCTGTTACGATAATGCATCAGTATTCATTTTATTGTTTGTGGAAATTTCATTGCCAAATAGTTGTTAAGTTGTGTGATTTTCATTTTACTTTTATTTTCTTGCAGGTGTTCGGCTCGATAAAATTGTTGGTGGGTCTAATATATAAGTAGGTGTCAGTTGATATTAGTAATCCCATTCATAGGTTAAGTATCTAGACCCATCCATATATGCTGCTCTGATAAGTCACTTGTCTTTGCTATCAAGATGTGGAATTTCGCGTCCAAATGTGTAGCTGGAAATGTCGGTTTGAACAACACTCCAAAGCTAACTCAATCTGCATTAGATTGCTCAGACGATGAGGCATCTTCTGTTGTTAGCCGGGAAGAAGTTCTTGAGTGCCCTATATGCTGGGAGTCCTTCAATATAGTAGAAAATGTACCTTATGTTTTATGGTGTGGTCATACCCTCTGTAAAAACTGCATCCTTGGCCTTCAATGGGCTGTTGTGAAGTTCCCCACATTACCTGTTCAACTGCCCCTCTTCATTTCCTGCCCATGGTGCAATTTCTTATCCTTTCGCCTTGTCTATAGAGGCAATTTGAAATTTCCTCGCAAGAATTACTTTCTCCTTTGGATGGTTGAGAGCAAGAACGACGATGAACATAAATGTCAGAATGCCTTCTACGAAGATAATCAACCTTCATTGTCAAGAGACAGCAATTTAATCTCAGGAAATCAATTGAGTGGCGGTAACATCTGCAGGGGACATCAGCAAGTCAGAACGGAAAATGACAACTCTGTCCTCAATCTGGAAAGCATACATTCTTCTCTTCAGAAGTCACTGATATTCTTTGTTCGTCTGACAGCTAAGTTTCCCTTGGTCATTATGTTCCTTTTGATCATTTTATATGCTATACCTGCCAGTGCAGCCATTTTGGCCCTTTACATTCTTATCACTGTTCTATTCGCTCTGCCTTCGTTTCTCTTATTGTACTTCGCTTACCCTAGTCTGGATTGGCTTATAAGGGAACTTGTCACTTGATGTAAGTAAACTTTGTAAATAGAAATTGGCAGCTCGAATTGGGTTCTCTCCTCTAGATGCCAAATATTTGTAACATGAGGACTTTGTAGCCTCAACTTTTTTGGCTTTTGCACACACTTTTCATGTTTAAAAACACCCTTGAGTGCTTTTGGATTTTGCTGGGTCCAAGGCTGTGTAGAAACTGTGTTCTACATAGCGCCTGATAGTTTGATAGTTTTTTGTACACATGGAAACTTATTGTGCCATTATATTTTGGAAATTAGTGAAGCTATTGTAATGATGCAAGGTGTCAGTGTGATGTTTTACCAAAGGATCAAGTTCATTCTGTGGAGACCTTTATGTGCTGTTGAACACAGTTATCTATCTGTATATGAATGGTTCATTGTTTGAAGTTTGAACTGTAAGTGTCAAATGTTATTTGCCGGTATTGTTTTATTCGGTTTGGTGTTTGATGTATTTTTTGCATGATATGCCTCTCCTTAGTGTGTTATGTGGATGTGAAGTTGGCATTTACTTGAACTGCATAGACACTATCTACTCAACATTTTTCTCATTTCGTAAGAAGTTAGTTTAAAAAAAAAAAATTAATGCATAAAATACTATCAATTGCCCAGAGAAGTACAAATTAAATCTGAAACCAAACCTATTTAGATCTACTCTTCAGATTCTCTCAGTTGGTTCCATTAGCAGCTTATGAATTTATTGTGGAGAAAAAGTCTTCAAGCATTTATACCAATATTTATTAAGAAACCTTATGTTCTGAAATGGGATCAGCTCCAGTTAAGAACTCCAATACAGTAAGGCTGATTGTGTAAAATCCCAATCTGGAGCTCACTTCCTCTTGATAAGGTTCTATTAGGAATCTTTTTTTTTTTTATCTTCGTTTGTACTAAAGTTTCAAGCTTTTCAACTTTTGCTTTCACTTTGTTGTTAAGAGAAATTTGTATGATATGTCATGCACATGGATTTACATTAATGATGTTTACATGTTGATACTGCGCTTATAATTCAGATCCTCTTTATTTTTAAAATAGGTATTTTAGTCTTAAATTGATTTCTCAAATTACTTTTTCATTTACGCTTTTCTAAGTTACTTTTTTTCATTATTCTTCCAACTCTACTCATATATTATTAATTATATTTGATTGAAAAATTAAAGTATTAATATAATCGCATGGGTAAACTAGTTTTTGGTTAGTAGGTTGAGGACAACTTTATTCTTAGATTCTTTCTTCTAACAAAATTTACTTATTAGTAGTCATGTTCACGGGCTAGGGTACCCACCCGATTCAACCTGTACTCGTTGAAATGAGCTGGGTTTGGACACTCATTTCTTTTACAAAGCTCGATCCAAGCTTAAAGTCACTAAAGCCGAAGTTTTATAGACTGAGCTTGATTTTATGTAAATACCCAAGCTCGAGTCGAGCCAGGTCCAACGAATAATATTTTTATTTAGTAAATATTTATATATTATAATTGTTTTGAATTTTCATATTGTAATATATTGAAATTTTATAATATTATCTTATTATTTATGTAAAAAGTGTAGTTATACTTAAATATATTTGTGTAAAAGTTATCTTTTCTACTCTTTTTATCTCAACTAAAAAGTTAAATAGAAAACTATTTATGAACTTTGAATCGGGCTTAAAAATGATCTTCTAAACTAGTCAGAGTCCGAAGTTTTAAAATGAAGGTTGGACTGAATCTGAATTGATATTTTTAATAAAAAAAAATTTCGACGAAGCCTAGCTCGGCAAACATTTCTATTTAGCAGTGGCTTGTGTAGTTGGAGTAACGGTACTAATTGAGTATTGATCTTGACTTTGTTTTCACAAATGTTTCTTTGAGGGTGTTGGAAATATTCTGAGGTCGAAAGATATTCTTGTTTTATTTTTGGAATATTTCATATCTTTAGAGATAGACTTTAGTGATTAGTTATCTGATAGTTTATTTGCATTAGATTTGAATGTTCTACTTTCTAGCTTATTAGTTTATCTTTATTCATTATAAATTGTGGTTATTATATGTATTAATTGGCGTATCATATTCTCAAAAGCAACGTTAATAATGCAACCTCAGTATTCTTTCATCTATATATTCTTCTTATACTAATAAACAACAATAGTGGTACCATAGTCAAAGTTGATCTTAAGGGATTTATAATCCCATTAAATTTATCTTCTTTTATGCCCAAAACCTTCAAACCATAACCAAATCCTCATAACACAAAGTCAAATATCATGGAAGCTCTTGAAGAAGACAATGAAGTTCCTCCTTTAACCAATTAAGCCATTATTTTTAAGATGAAAAGCCACAAGGAAATGAAACTGCGAAAGTTCATTGTTGCGGTCAATATCCAACGAGAGGATGAGTTATTTTGACTCTACCCAGTGCTCATGACCAATGACCAATGTCCACGATCAATGATTAATGATCAATGCCCATGACCAATTACCAATGACCATAATAAAAAAAATATTCAATCAAACCGTCCTTGATCAAATGAGGAGTGTTAGAAATATTGCTCAAGTGGTATGATATTCTGTTTTTATTTTTTTTAATAATTCATATATTTAGAGATAGACTTAGTCATTAGTTATCTGATTATTTGTTTGCATTAGATTTGAATTTCCTCCTTTCTAGCTTATTAATTTATTTTTATTCATTATAAATTGTGGTTATGTATTAATTGACATTTCATATTCTCAAAACATTCTTTTTTACTAAAGACTGCGACGTTAATAATGCAGCCTCGTTATTCTTTCATCTATATATTCTTCTTACACTAATAAACAACAACAAAGGGTATGGGTGTTTCTCGTTTCTTTGATTTTGTGTCTTATGGGATTGGTTCCTATACTTATCTTGCAAATAAAACACAATGTTGTTTGACATAGAAAAGGAAAACTTTAGAATAAGTTTAATCCTTGTCCCTTTTATTGGATTATGTTTTCTTCCATATATTTTCTCTTTTTGCAAATCACAATTTACACCCCTATCCTTTCAACTAATTCATGTCTTTTCAAACTTGTTCTCATGAAGGCCATGTACAAAACCATATCTATTTGGAACACTACTTACATGTTTTTCCTTTTGGATGAGTTAAAGCTGAAGGGCCAAAGGATCGAAGCCAAAAGGCTCACTCTGATATAGATGGACTATTAGTTCGTTTGGTTGAATGATTACATGTTTTTTCATAACCAACCCATTTCAATTTGTCATCACGCGATTACATTGTAGATTGCACAGTAAATTCATGGTTGATTCTCAGTAACATACTAACATATAATTGCTAGGACTAAAATATGTTATCCCCAATGTATCGCCGTGGCAACAAAAGAGTCAATGATTTTTTGAAAGAGTGGTTGATCGACTTTCAGAAGAAGAGTTTGAGAAATGTTAGGGAATTACGACCCACAGCGGAACGAAATATTTATTTTGGGTGAACATGGCAACAACAAATAGGAGAAATAATTGGCAAAACGAGAAAATAAATAATCCACTAATAATACGAAAAGTGGTACAAAAGAAATGAAGAAATAAAATACTCAAACCCTTAATCCAAATATACCCAATTACCTCACTAATATTCAATAAATGAATATCACTCTAATGGAAATACTTTACTGATTTCTCCGGATGATTTTACTATTGAATCACAACTATGTATATAGCCACATAAAGTAGTGAAAATATGTGGCATAATATGTCAACAAAAATGGCACAATAAATGCCATGTCTCAAAGATACAAAACACCTAATTAGTAATTTGTTTTGTATGAAAAATTGTAGTAAGAGTTTGTACGCTCCGCTGTGTTTACAAATGAGATTCAGAACATCAATCAAGATGAAAAATGGATGGCTGTTTGAAATCAAATATGTGTTAACAAATCCCCACCTTGATTTAAAATTGACGGAGTAATTATACGTTGGCCAAAATAGCCTTTTCGAACAAATACAATAGTCGCAAACACCAATTAAGTTTAAGCAATGCTTAAACTTACTACTCGGAAGAGGCTTTGTCATCATGTCGGCTGGATTGTCCGCGGTACCAATTTTACTTATATCGATATTTCCCTCATAAATAATGTCTCGAATAAAATGGTACTTCACGTCAATGTGTTTCGTTCTTTCATGAAACATCTGATCTTTAGTAAGACAAATAGCACTTTGACTATCACAATGGAAAATAATCTTTTGCAAATTTGAACTGAGTTCACCGATCAAACCTCTTAGCCAAATAGCTTCTTTTACAGCTTCAACTACCGCCATGTATTCTGCTTCGGTAGTGGATAATGCGATTGTGGGCTGTAAAGTAGCTTTCCAACTAATAGCACTACTACCAAGGGTAAACACATAACCTGTGATCGATCTTCGCTTGTCAAGATCACCTGCATATGTAATCTGAATCAACATAGCCAACCACCATGTTCTTACTTTTTCCAAATTCCAAACAAGCGTTAGTAGTACCCCTTAAGTATCTCAAAATCCATTTCATAGCATGCCAATGTTCTTTGCCCAGATTAGACATATATCTACTAACAACACTGACTGCATGAGAAATGTTAGGACGAGTGCAAACCATAGCATACATGATACTACCAACAACACTAGAGTAAGGAACATATGACATATACTCAATATCCTTTTCGGATTGATGACATAGAGCAGCAGAAAGTCGAAAATGAGCACCGAGTGGAGTACTTACAGGTTTGGCATTTTTCATGACAAAACGCTCCAACGCTTTCTCAAAAAAACTTCTCTGAGTCAAATAAAGCTTTCCTGCAGCTCTATCCCTTTGGATCTCCATGCCAAGAATCTTCTTAGCAGCTCCCAAATCTTTCATCTCAAATTCACTGCTAAGCTCCACTTTCAATCTGTTAATATCAGACATATCCTTGGCAGCAATAAGCATATCATCAACATAAAGCAACAAATAAACAAATGAGCCATTTGTAAGTTTTCTAAAATACACACAGCTATCATATTGGCTCCTTGAATAGCCATGTGCAGCTATAAAGGAATCAAACCGCTTATACCACTGTCGAGGTGAATGCTTTAATCCGTACAGTGATTTTTGCAACAAGAAAACATGGTATTGACATCAAGTTGCTCTAACTCCAAATCATGTATAGTAACCAAAGCAAGCAAAACATGAATAGAGCTATGTTTAACAACAGGAGAAAACACATCGTTGAAATCAACTCCTTATACCTGACTATAGCCCTTAGCGACCAATCGTGCCTTGTATCTAGCATCCTCAACTACGAGAATGCCATCTTTCCTTTTGAAGACCCATTTACAACCAACAATCTTCTTGTCCTTAGGTGGTTTCACCAATTCCCACATTATGTTCTAGTGTAGAGACTCTATCTCCTCTTGCATTGCTATTAGCCATTTCACAGAATCATCATGAGAAATGACTTCTGAATATGTGTAAGGTTCACCAACTCCTTCAGTCTCTTATGCAGCTACAAAGGCATAAGTAACATAATCTGTAAATACAGGCATTCTTCTTTCTCTATCTGGCCTACTTGCAATAACAAGTTGCTCCACCTGTTCTAAGGTAGTAGTTTCTTCAACTTCTATTGGCTCGAGCAACTGTTCTGAAATTTGCTCCTTTGTGGCTTCGGACGGAGCAAATGATTCCTCCACCTCGAATGGAACCTCCACCTGCTTGTTAGAATTCTGTATGTTGGTGTCAGCTGTAACTGAGGACTCCTTTCTTGGATTAAGTATAGCAGATTCATCGAACACAACATTTCTACTAATAACAAACTTTGGTGACTTGGGATCAAGAAGTCAAACGTTATATCCTTTTACACCAATAGGATAGCCAAGAAAAGTTCCTTGTTTAGCTCTAGGCTCCAATTTTCCATCATTGACATAGACATAAATAGGTCACCCGAAAATCCTCATATCCAGATAATTTTCAAGTTTGCCAGACCATAACTCCTTAAGAGTCTTACAGTTAATAGAAGCACAAGGAGAGCGATTCACCAAATAAGCAACCGTTGCAGCTGCTTCAGCCCAGAATGCTTGAGACAAACCAGAATTTAACAACATGCATCGAACTTTCTCCTGGAATAGTGAGATGTCTCGAGATGCCTATATCTTTACAGAATGTGTCAAATTCTACATTACAAAACTCTAAACCATTTTCTGTTTGGAGACGTTTGATCTTCCTGCTAGTTTTATTCTCCACCAAGGGTTTCCACTACTTGAAACTGACAAAGACATCATTCTTGTGTTTCAAATAACAAGTCCACACCTTCCGAGAGTAGTCGTTAATAAAAGTGAGCATGCAATGAGCACCACCTTTTGAAGGAACACGATCAGGACCCTAAAGGTCAGAATGGATATAATCCAAAGTACCTTTTGTTCTGTGAACACCGCCAGTAAAGCTAACTCTTTTGTGTTTGCCAAAAATGCAATGTTCACAAAACTCCAACTTAGAAGCACTTTGGCCGCAAAGTAGACCCCTTTTACTGAGCATGGACAAGCCTTTTTCACTCATGTGGCCAAGCCTCATATGCCATAACTTCGTAACGTCTAAATCTGACATAGAAGATGAAACTGCATGGCAGTCGATCCTTCCAACACTTACAATCTCCCAACTTTTCTGGCTTTCATAACAAATAGGGCACCTTTCAAAACCTTCAAAACTCCACCTCCACTAGAAAATCTACAATTGTTGTCGTCTAAAGCAGATAATGAGATCAGGTTCTTCTTCATGTCTGGAACATACCGCACATCGGTCAGGGTTCTAACAATACCATCATGCATCTTAATTTTGATAGTACCGATTCCAACAACTTTACACGGATGATCGTTGCCCATCAACACAACTCCTCTATTTATTGGTTCATAAGAGGAGAACCAATCTCCGTGGAAACAAATATGAAATGAGCAAGCAGAGTCCAAGATCCATCCTTGTCCAGATCTGGCACCATCGTCGAATACGGCATATACTTCAGCATCAACTTGATCTTCTGCAACACTGGCTTTGACAGAACTATCATCTATGTGACTCTTGTCTTTATTCTTCCGTTGGAACTTGAAACATTCAGCTTTAATGTGCCATTTCTTCTTACAGTAATTGCACGTCGAATTACTGTAACGGGATCTTGATTTAGATATGGATCGGTTGTTGTTGCTGCTACTGAGATCTCTTGTACTAGATCTCCCTCGAACAACCAGACCTTCTGTAAGACTATTTCTATCACCAGAAAGCTCTTTATCAATAAGATCTTTAGAGAACAAACATTCTTTAACCTCCTCCACCGTTAAAGTGGTTTTACTATAGATCAGGGTCTCGCTGAAATTTTTGAACGAAGGAGGAAGAGACCGCAACAACATAAGAGCTTCATCTTCTTCTGCGTATTTGATATTCAAATTTTCCAGATCCAAAAGAATGGAACAGAAATTATCAAGGTGCGCCTTAAGGGATGTGCCTTCTGCCATGTGGAGCATGTGGAGACGATGCTTCACCTCAAGGTTACTGGTGAGATTTTTGGACATATAGAGAGATTTTAATTTCTCCTATAATCTTTGGCAGTCTTCTCGTGGATGACTTATCACAGAACCTCGTTTGATAAGCATAACTGAATGACAGCAAGAGCTTTATCCTCCAAATCTTGTTTCTTCTCCTTTGTCACCGTTTCTGGTAACTCTTCCATCATCGCCTTGTATAATCCATTTTGCATCAAAATTGCCTTCATCTTAACTTGCCATAAGGCAAAGCTCATATTGCGATCAGATTTCTCAATATCGAATTTTGTTGTCGCCATAATAAATTTTCAGAATTCCAAAATAAATATTAATTGGCTATGATACCGATTTGTTAGGGAATTAGGACCCGCAGAAGAACGAAATATTTATTTTGAGTGAATATGGCAACAACAAATAGGAGAAATAATTGGCGAAATGAGAAAATAAATAATTCACTGATAATACGAAAAGTGGTGCAAAAAAATGGAGAAATAAAACACTCAAACCCTTAACCCAAATCACCCAAGTACCTCACTAATAATATTCAATAAATGAATATCACTCTAATGGAAATACTTAGCTGATTTCCCCAGATGATTTTGCAATTGAATCAGAACTATATATATATAGCCACATAAAGTAGTGAGAATATGTGGCATAATATGCTCCGTTGTATTCACAAATGAAATTCAGAACATCAATCAAGATTGAAAAAGGGACGGCAGTTTGAAATCAAATTAGTGTTCACAAGAAACAAAAGTGGATTGGCTCTTTGTTGATAAATAAAAAGAGTCTATCAACTGATCAACTGTTCAACTGTTAATCAGGTGCAGAAATAATATTGAATGAGTGGGGATTGGAGATACGAGAATGTAATCCATAAATTGCTACGACTGGAGTTGTAAGTGAAGTTTTGTTAAACGCTTTCTCGATTATTTTAGGGCTTTATCTATTTCTGGACTACAAATACTCTCCATAGTTCATATCTATTATCTTTTTGTAATTGAAAAAAAATTGATTAAAAGAAATGTGTTCTCTACTATGAAGCATGGAAACTTCGGTTATATGTCGTTTCGGCGTTTCCGTTTCCGTATCCGTATCCCCACAGTTTCCAAGCCTATATTTTTTTTAAAATGGCGTTTCCCGATTTCTGTTTCCGTATCCGTTTCCGTGCAACATGTGTTCTCTATAATTCAGGGTATTTTGTGCCTGTTCCAATCAGCAAATCTTCGTTACATTGAAAAATTAAAAATCATATTGTATTTTTCTTTGAAAACGAGTTAATGTCAAAACAATTATGGGACTTTTCTTTCTAATATATAATTTGAAAGAATAGAATATTGATAGGATATGGAACTGCAAACACTTTCCAGCATAGAAACGAAAGAACGTCATACATATCTTCGGTAAACTTAAACCATTTTTATACGTCAAAATTTGGAATCAATATTTTCTAATCCTCAAGTAACTTTTCTTGTGAAATGACATAATATTCTATAGCTAAAATATGTGAACTTTTCGAAGTTTCAACCAGCCTTTTAACTTCGTAAAAGTGCACTAATTTGTTCCTTCACTGTTATGTGTCAGCTTGTGTTTGAAAAAAATGATATTTTTTAAAAGTCAAACCAACTAGAAACTAAAATATGGCATTGAGAGAGTAAAGTGGTGTACTTTTGTCAAATTTAATGAAATAGTTGAAACTTTTAAAGGTTTACAGTGGCATCTAACTTTTTGTGACAAGTACAGCTAAATTATATTTTACTTAATTCTTTTCATTATACCAAGTATTATTCTTACACAATCTCTGGGGATATTCTTAAGAACAATAGACAACAATTAGTAATAAGGTTATTTTCTTATAAGTTAATCAAACTTAACCAAATAAATATACATATATAGCTATGTTGAAATGGACTTAACTTAAATGGTGAATGTTATTGTGACTTTATTTGAGTATTGTAAAAGTTAATTTTTCATTCATCATCGTTGGATTAGTACGTGAAATTTAATCCAATAGTGATGGTAAAAAAGTAAACAAAACATAAAGTCATCATAAAATTTATTTAAGTTTAACAAGAACAATGTTCCACTCTTTCTACTTTTGAAGACATTTTTATCAAAAGTGGGTTTTGAATTCAAGTTTAACTTAAATAGGGCTTAAAATCTTCAATGGTACACGAATTCTGTTCTTATTAACATTATGTGATGCTTTATTTCCCTTTCCTTCTGTACAATATTGAAAACTGTATTAAATACTCGATATCCTGTATAATTATCTAGCTTGAGTAACTACTTTAGCAATTTAATGTCTTTGAATAAAGACAGAACAAGAGTATGTTTAGTAGATTGTGGATTCCAGATTTTATGTGACATGTAGAATAGAATATCACATTAATGATGTGGTGAAATAGATAAGATATTTTAAAACGTAGCTATAATAAATTATCTATATGATCTTCTACGATAAATTTTTAAAATAAAATAATAATAAAAATTTTAATAATTTATTAAATAATCTCTCTCGTCAATAAAATAATATTAATTAATTATGTAAATTTTTATTTAATTATTTACATCTATATTATATCAATAAAAATAAAAAAAAATTCTTATAAAAAAAAAATTTTATATTTTTTTATTTTTTATTATTATATTTATTTTTAAAACACATATTATTTATATAAAGAGATAGATTTTATGACCATCTACCTTTGTATAATTTCCCCTAGTGTGAAGTCATGCTGTCTATTTTTATTCGTATGGATAAAATATAAAATCTACTAGAGATGGTGTAACAACATTAATATGATAGCCAATCAGAGCACGACAAATAGGATATTTAAAATAAATCCCAACATTAACCTGGAAAACATTAGGGTTTCAGAATCTTTATTTGTGCACGGTTATTATGACGGCACTCTTGGCTTCGCGACAAAAAAAATTACAATACAAAACAGTAAACTCTCAGGCAACACTAAAATCACGCGACTGTTATCTTACATCACGATTCACGGTTTCACCGTTGATATCCATACGGAAAAATGATAATTCAATTGCCGGGGATCAGAATGACGTGGCGGAAAATGATTTGTCGTTTATTTTAAGAGATAGAGTGTGGTCGTAACGATGCATTATTCTAATTTTTTTTTAATAAATTTTCATCTTTGTATATGGAAGCCCAAACCTTCTTCCCTCTTCCTTGACTCTCTTGTACCTGCGTTTACACTGTACGTATCTCGAGTTCGAATCCTTTTTGCGGACGAAATTGCCCTTATTGTCAATCGATTTTCACTGTAATTTGGTGGATGCATGTATTCAACTTTGGCTCTAGTGTTTGATTTTGTTAATTGGTGCGCTCTGCTTTTCAAAATCCTTACCTGTTCCGATTTTCTTGTATGTAGATTCTTTCGGTGATTTTGTGGCCATGAGCGGAGGATAATTCTTTTCCCGAGGTGAGAGCTGAGTCTTGATTTTGGTAGGAATTACGATCTAGTCTTGTGCTAGCTTCTTTTCCCCTTTTTCATGGATGGGCTCTAATGTGGGTTAGGGTTTTCCCCTTTCTTTTTTCAATTTCAATTGTGATTTAGCGAATTTTGGCTAATGCTTGAGATGTGTTTGCTTCGGATTAGGTGAGACTCTTAGTGATGTATGTCGCCTTTAGAATTTGTTCAAGGGTTTATTATGGATCTAAGTTTGCGTTGTAATTGAGACTGTATGAAGAATCAAATTCATCAATTGTGTGATTGGGATACCCTTGGTGCTTGAACTAATATGAAATATTGAAATTTTATGGTTGTTTAGGTGCTATACTGCTATTAGTTCAACTGCTATCTTGGTTACTGGAGCACATTTTCTTGGTAGACAACAAAGGGGAGGAGAGTGAAAAAATTGTTTGGTTTTTGGCTAAAATGTTAGCATTATTTGGTAAATTATGTTATGATGACCCGAGTAAGAATGCAGTTCAGTTTTGCCTCTTTGAGTTTACCGGTTGTGGACTTAGGCAGCTTTTGTAACATTCCATTTTATACATTATACTTTTATTTGTGCATACCCATTGTAATATTATATGCCATGAAATTAGACTTCATAAAGCATAGTTTTCATTCTACATGTCATTCATGCAATGCTAAAATAGATAGAAAACAATTATTTGAGTATAAGAAATACTACTTTAGAATAATGAGATGCGTTTTAATGTCTAGGTACCAAATTATAGAGCTTTAGAAATCTAAGGATTATAGTATAGTATAATTATGCTATAAGTATGAATTAGTTAGAGAGATCTTTTATTGAGGTATTATTATTATTAGCAATATTATTATTGTTGTTGTGTTGATGTAAATAAAGAAGATAAAGAAGGGTAAGATAGCATTTGTTTAGGGATATATATGAAGAAAGGAGGTGAAGATTAGGGAGAGGATTCTAGTCTGTAGAATCACTTAGAATTGGAAAAAAAATGCAGAGAGAAAGGAGAAATGAGGATAAGATGGACAAGAGCATAAGAATAAGTGACAAAATAAGGTATGTATCTGATTTTGTAGCATGCTTTTAGTATTGTTAGAGATGGAATTAGAAGTTGTCATATGAAAATGAATTGTTGCTCTATATGTTAGGGTTTGTCCTGCAAAATTTGGGGATTTTTGAGTGAATAGATTGAGCTCTAAGGATTTTAGAAATCGTAATGCTCAGAATTGTATGATCAAGGAAGAAGGGTGTGATTAAAAGTTAATCTGCAATCATTCCACCAACCAGATTAGTCTGATTTTTGGATATGTTAGTCTCTTATATGTCTACTTTAAGTAGAAAAAAGAATTAGGTCGATTCATATTGTGTAGGAAAAGTTATTGGTGTTTTACTAAGTGTTGTGCAGGTGAAACGGGGCAGCAAAAGAGTGTTAAAAGTAAAATTTGCAATAAATCGTAAACAGCTCTGAAAATTATGAAATTTTAGTATGTTACATTTTTGTGTGTTAGAAGTAAAACTGTAAAATAAAAGAAGAATCATGGCATTTGGTTAACTATGTGCGAGATATGAATTTATAAGTACAGTAGTGTGAGCCTATCTACAAGTAAGGTTTGTATAGAAGAACTACGTGGCTTTGATTCCCAAATAGAATTATGGGGATACGTTGGAAGCTTGATGATAAGTTTTTCAAGTCCAAGCCAAATCAATAATTGAACTTAGATAGTTTATAGAAATAAAATTATTGACTATGTTCGGTTCGGTTTAGTTAGAAATGACATTGAGTTTACAATATCTGGGATGTTTTTTGCATTTGAAATAAATAATACTGTACATGTGAATAACAATAATACAGATGAATAAATACATGCATGAGTAAATAGAAAATATATATAGATTAAGTTAAAGAAATATTATGTCTGGGCATTATTATGTAAATGAAAATAAGTAGCATATAAAAGAAATAGACTTTGTAATTTAGCTTGTTAGACACAGTTTTAAGTGCATTGGAAACAGCCTCTTTGTAATTACATGGGTAGGCTGCGTACACCCGACCCCCCCTACTCCGCTTGTGCAAGAGCCTTGTTAGGCACTGGGGTAATGTTGTTGCTGCTGCTGTAGACACAGTTTAAGTGTGTGATTTATTCAGCTAATGACTCTAGTCAACTAGGTTTACATGATTGCAATACCATATAAATGTATATGATGAACTGCATAAAATAGCTGATTATATCTACCTAGATGCTAGGGATATGATATGATGATATCTTCTAAACTGATTTTAGCTCTTTGAATTGGAAAAAATAGGGAATACATGATATATCTCTTATGTGAGAACTGATGGGAATAGTTTGTGGTGGAGTAACATCTTCAATATTTCTCTACAGAACTCACTAACATTAAGATAAGCTTGTTTGCGTGTAAATCTCATTTTTATGTATTGAGTGTCAGCTCTTGTTTGACTTTGTAGGTTCCAGTTCATATATTGCAAGATCTCTTAACTCCACGTTTTACATTTTGTAAATAAGTTTAACTGTACATTTAAGAATAATTAATTAAGGGTTACATGAAAGTTGTTCTAGTTTTAGGGTTGGGGTTAGGGCTGATGTTCTATTGGGGGTGGAATAAGATCTTTTAGTTGTTATATGAATAGATTTGATGAATGCCAATCACATGGTCATTTTATTTAATGGTGAAAGTATCTGATGTCTATTTCTGTTCAGGTTTCTTGAGGGACTTATTGATGATCAATTAGACCCCTGCACGTATCATGTACAAAATTGCACATCAACTATGGGTTAGGTTAGAGATGATTAGTATCTAGCCATTTCCTAATCCTTATCTCATAGTACCATCTGCATTGGCAATATGAATCTAAATAGCCACATATTGCACTAAGTCAAATATTATGGATATGTATGAGATGAGAATCCAATATATTTGTTTTAGTCCAATTGGAACCTCTTTCTGATAGATAAACTCTTTTAACACAAGGGGCTCCACTCTGAAGTCATCTTTACTAAAATTTAAACGGAATAAAAATGACTTAAAACTTCTTCACTTAGAATGAATTTTTTCTTACAAGTGGTTGAGAGGACTTATCGTTCTTGTTTCTTTCTTTCTTTCTTTCTTTCTTTCTTTCTTTCCTGCCAGGGTATAATGATTTTAACGAAGCAATACCGCTGCATTCACTCATCAAGCTGTCAGTGCACAAGAGGGCATTTAAATCAAGATGTAATCTTTTTAGTGTTTCAGCATCTCAACTGGAACCCAAAGTTGATTGCCATTCTATCATGTGTTTGCAAATGGTTTGATGATCTAGCCAAGAGGTTGTTATGGAAGGAGTTTTGTCGAGTAAGAGCTCCAAAAATGATGCTTGATCTACAATCAAACGGAAGTCACAGTGTTGATGGAAATTGGAGAGCTCTTGGAAAGTTGCTTATTTACTGTGCAGGATGCACAAAGGGGGGACTGTTCAACAGCATTAACATCCCTGGTCATTTTGTTTACAGGACTCGATTCTCTAGGACTTCAGGAAAGAGTTTTCTTTTGCCTCAGTGCAGAAGTGATGTTTTGTACGTTTCTGACCCTTGTGAACATCTTGACCAAGGGGAAGAAGGGGATGTTGGATTTTTCCGGGGGGTATTTAAGTCATTTCCTATGTCAAAGGTCCGGAAGATGCTGATCAAAAGGAAAGCCAAGCTTCACCCTACAGAGGTGTGCCCTTATTGTAAGGCAAAGTTGTGGAGCATGCTGCAAGCCAAAATGATACCTCAGAGTGCCAGCTGTCGGCTCGGTTCTTACGAGGATCGTGTTGAATACTATGTATGCCTCAATGGACATGTGCTTGGAATCTGCACCCTCTTACCTTTGTCTGATTCAGAAGAGGCATCCGAGTTTGAGTGAGGGCTTGCATTAGCAACCAGGTATTTTCCTATACCAGACGTGTATCTTGTTAAAATGAGCTAAAATTGTGAACTTCACAACTTTTATTTTTCCATAGTAGCTCTCAGAGCATATACGCTTTCAGAGTATAAGAAATATCAAAAGCTAGATAAATTAGCGGATGTCTTGGTGTATGTTGTATACTTTCTTTGAATTACTGGATCTAGAGTTCCAGAAGGATTTGAAATTAGACATATATGGCATCTTTTGCTGTTCGCCTAATACATCGAGATCCCTAGTCCAAACCGTTTTCCCCATTTTCCATTACCCATTTTATATTCCCAAAAAACAATAATATTCTATTATTATTATATTAATATCTTTACATCATTTTTATTCTAATCAACTAATAAAACAAATAAAAACTAAAATATATAATATTAAATTAATGGTATCCCCATGGGGATACCATATGGGGAATGATTGGACACAACCATAACCATTGGAAGTGCTCCGCCCATTTATCTTTGAACTTTCAAAAGTTTCAATTACCCCGTTGAATTTGGAAAAGAAATGCATCAGTTTGCCCTCTGAACGCCATGTGCCAGCTTTTGGTTGGTATGACTTCTCAAAGATCTCATTTGCGTGATTTTTCTCTCTCCAATCAGAAGTGTTAACACGAGACATTCAAGGGGTTACGAGATGCCCTTTAAACAAGTTCATGGGGTTATCTGGAACTTGTATTAGTTTTAGGGGTTAAATGGTCATTTAGGGCCAACTAAGAGGGGTCTCGACGTATTAGGTGCCGAACTTTGAAGGCTATATGTATCGTTTTATCCTGTTCTGTTCTGTTCTGTACTGTAAAGATCGATGCTGACGTGATCTGCCTTGTTATATTGTTGACAGTTTTGAGCTTGGATCTGTCGATACTTGTGGAAACAACAAAAGATGGACAAGTCATGAGCAGCTTAACTCGGGCAAACCGAGCTAGCACTATTGCATCTGAATTCCGCAGTTGTAGTTGTAGAATGTGTGATACAGAGGGTAGGGTATTAAACATTCTGTTGTTTTACTGTACTGTGAGCATGTAATACAATACCATGTACAAATTATTTTATAAACAGATTGAGAGTTAGGAAAGAAGAGAGATGTTCTCCTGGACTTTAGCAGCTGGATTAAACCGAATTTATTTAAACTTATTAAAACTTCTTGAACTTGAAATGAATTGATATGAACTTCATTATTTAGGACATGAACTTGTTAGAGCTGAATTGAACTCAACGGTGTGTATTGGACTTGAACTCAAATTATTAGAATTTATTTAACCTGGACTGAACTAAATTGATAACGAGGTTCAAAAGAACTAGGCTTTGTATAACAAACTTTTAAACCTTATTGGTTTGCCCTATGAAGAATGTTCTATTTGGAGCACTTGTACAGAGTTGCTTTTTGCTAACTATTTTTATTTTGTTGCTGTTGATATATCTCTATTTTCAAAAGAATTGTTTAATAATCATAATCAAACACGTTTGATACTGGCAAATGTTGAGAAAGTTATTTAACACCCACAGATATATTTTAAACTCGTCATCATTAGCTGTAGACTTTTCCAGTCTCACACAAACCAGATATCTAATTCGAAACAATTAACATCAAAAATTGAAGAAACGCTGAGGGTACTTGTACTTGTGATCCATAAAAGTACTTGTGATCCATAAAAGCATCTTTAGTAGACTGTGCGTTCTAGGATTATGTGGCATGTAGAATAGAAGATTACATTGATTATGTGATAAAATAGACAAGATAATTTTTAAAAATAGCAATAGTAAATTATCTATTTGATCTTCTATTATAATTTTTTTAAATAAAATAATAATAATAAAAAAATTAAATAATCTCTCTCATCATTAAAATAATATAAAAGTAATTATGCAACCTTTTATTTTAATTGTCTACATATAAAAGATTAAATAGACATTGTGCGATATTTATTATGTCATATCATATTAGAAAGAGTAAATAGAAAATCTAGTGTGAAGTCATTTTTTAATTGATTGTCTATTTTTACTTTTGTGTCAAGACAATTGATAGAATGAACTATCTACTAAAGATGCTCTAATATAAATAATGAAGTTGACTTTGTGTAAACTTAATCACTAAAGTTTAGGTTCTTAAGACTCATATATTTTTTTTTTAAAAATTATTAATATAACCTGAAAATGTGACATTGCACTTAACATGAACTAAAGACCTAGTAAAAACTTTTCACAAAATTGCCAAAGTAAAAACTTTAGTAATGTACTCATCACAAAATTGACTTTTGTTTTTGTAAGCATCAATGCCCAAACCATCAGTGATTATCATTGCATTATAATGGCATCCCCCTATTTTCACATTGAAAACTAACAATCCAAGAAAGTAAGAAGATAAGTCGTAAAAGATCAGCTCATGTACAAATTTTAAGGGATCAAACATGACTCCCATCTTATCGAGCGGTCTACTTGCCATCCGCTTCAAAGTCCAATCCCGAAATCTTCATTTGCCCAATGTTCACTGCATTATTAGCAGTACAGGTAAGTCAAATTTGTAACTCAAATAATCATAACATAGTACAACATCAAGAGGTAATTAGAGCACACCAGATGCAGCAAATGTTCCAAACAATCGCGTTATCTTTAATTAGGCAATTGGCATGACTATGTACCAGATTTCAAGTCATTGGAATGAATGCACCATCCATCATTTGCCATTTTTCGGCACACTTAATTGAAAATAATGTAATGGTTTAGGATCCTTCCGAGACATTATAATGGTTAGAAATTAGACACTATAACAGCTTGTAATTGGGCTTGATCAGGACCCGAAAATGTTCATGAACATTATTTCTTTTAGGGCAAACTTAAAAAAAGTACCATGTGATTTCACTCATTTGCAAAACAGGGTCTGAGAATTTTATTTTTTTTTGCAAAATGAGGTCGGTGGTTTCAAAAAATTAGCAAAAAGAGGACAAAAAATATTTTTTTACCCAGAATAGTGATGTTACAGAAAATATATAATCAATTCAACATTCTCATAATTTAACCTTATTATTAAAAATTATATGTCACGATTTGAGTAAGTTTCGGAGATTTTTTCCATTTTTATGATTTTTTAAAGTTTATCATCATATTTTTAATTAAAAAAAATTCAAAAATTTCCACTGATGTATATTGCATTCTTATTAACCAATTCATGACATAATTTAATATTGAGAATCCTCTTTTTTACCAATTATTTGAAACCACAGACATCGCTTTGAAAAAGAAAATCTCGAACCCTTTTCAGCAAATGAGTGAAACCACAAGGTACTTTTCTAAAGTTTACCCTTTCTTTTATCAACTTGATGGATAGACACTTACCGACGGCGTCAAGGCCAGATAATTTGGGCATGAACTTCCTTATATGCTCTTCCGCAGCTTTATCAGATTTCAATGTCTCACATGCAAATGAAACCGATATCTTTCTCTTCCCGTGCTTCTGTTCTGCCATTGCAACAACATCCATTTCCCAGCTACAAGCCAAGAGACACAAATGAGAGATGGAAGGTTCAAATTTGTCGCACTTAATGTAAGAACTTGAGTATTCTTTCAATGATAAGCCAAAACCCAATTTTAGGAATAGAAGGTAAATGAGCATTAAAATTGCCAACTAAAGAGTTTGAGAATTAGAAAATGCTTACCCATGAGCATGATCAATATTCTGGAAGCGAGCAGCATCATGGCCTTTGCACTCAACTATAACGTCTTGTTCTTTTCCACTCTGACGTATATTCAATACCATAGTTGTCAAATTGGGATTCGAATCGAGAATCGAAATATAGATTTTGTGAATTGGGAATCATGACTCGAATCGAATCGTAAGATTCGGTTCATGTTCATTAAATTATACAAACAAAACATTTAAGATGTTTAACTTAAAAGAAATTATTAAATTATAGTCTAGATGTGTAAGTTTGATGCTAAAAGAATTATGTAACCAAATAAATACTTATAATTCAAACCTAATGCATATATAATCCTAATAAAAGTTTTAGTCTATAGTAATATATCTTACTTTCGCTTCAATTTTTATGTTAAATGATCTAGAATTAAAAAAGTTGATGTTGAACATGTAAGATTTTTTTCAATAGTATTCAAATAGACTTAATTTCCACTTTTTCTAATTAGAGACTATTTTCAAAGCAAAACATAGATGCAACACACTTTAGTGCACAACCACTCCACCGTTTAGTTGCAAACATCGTCACCTGGAGTCCATTGTCGGCGTTGGGTTCCACCTTAGTTCAACGTATGATTGGTGGGGTAATCGACTTTCGCTACCTTTAGTCAAATTTTTTATTTCCTTATCTTCAAAATAATATGCTTCTACCATCGAATTGGTGGAATCGTAAGATTCGGCCGATTCGCAACTGAATCGGTATTGAATCATAAGATTCAGGATGAATTCAGATTCACCCCATAGATTCGAATCGATTTGGGGTTGAATCGAATCGAATCGTAAGATTCATATCGAGAATCGTAATATTCTGATAACTATGTTCAATACAAGCAACCCACAAAAGAGATACAATGAAAATCAAACCATGGATATGAACACAGGAAAATATAAGCAAGAAAGTGGCAAGAGAAAAAGGTAAAATATAGCTCCATACAGAGTAGTCAATGATTGTAAGCTTGATCAGGCGATAATCTTCACCCCTGCTGCATTCCCTTTCACACGATAACTCTATGCACGACGAAAAGGAATTAGAATCAAGCAGAAATTTCATTTTTTATAATGAAACAGAAGAAGCATATACAATTCCATACATGGGTTCTGACCGAATTTGAGACAAACAGAAAGCTAGCAGCAAGGTAACTTATCTAGCAAATACGCACATAGAAAAGCTTTAAGTATATCTACACAGGTCGCTAAAAAATAGAGATAAATGTTTCTACCAGAAAATCCACTGAGGTGGAGAGCAATGGAGAATGAATTGTACCAACCTCAGACATACTAACTTCACATTCTACTAGATTTGCATTTTAGTATATTATTTTTGCATAAAAGACACCTAAGTCGAGTTTTTTTAAGCAATTCGTATTTTCCTTCAGAGGATTTACTTGCATAAAACCTATGAATAAACTGCTTGAAAGATACAGTGCAAATCACCCAAGATGGAATACAAGAAACTGCTACGGACAGAATTGAAACTTCAAGCTGATATACGAAAACCATGAACACCCAATTTCCTTCTTGCTGAAAATGTGTCTATCAATAGTTTTAGTAAAGCCTTCAACATTTTTTCATAGAACTATCTGGTTCCTAAACCATTTTCCTAAACTATATAAAAAAAAGAAGGAAGATCACATTTCCAAAATTAAAATTTATCAACATGACATTCAGAAACACTGAAATTGCTAGTAAAAGCGCGCCTCCAAGGCCATAATAAACCAAGCATTACAGGATTGGTCTTGCAGTCGAGTTATGATCATCAAAAGAACAAAAGGAGAAAGCTAAAAACAGTAAAAATGAAAGAGGAATATCACCATATCAACCTGCAACGAAGTAAATCCATAAAGCAAAAAGCAAAAGCAGTAAGTTACCAGTGCCATGAAGTCCATAGCAAACGGAGCCAGGAAGTTGGACGAAATGGCCAGAGATAGATCCACTTGGTAACAACGCTATCGAAGCCACTCCTTCCTTCACCTCTCCAATTGATTCAACTTCCTCTCTTCCTTCTCCTTCCTCTGTCATCAAAATTTATCAAATTGACAAGCAATAGAGAGCGAAATAGTTCAAACAACAGAAAAATCAACTTGCCCATTGATTGCAGATTCTCACAATCTGAACCCTTTAATTTGCAATTGATTTCACAAGAGGGTTTTGCTCCACCGCGGAAAATAGGCTATACTTTGGCGTTGGATGCATCCCATTAAACGACGTTGTTTTGTCAGCTGTTCAACTCTCTCTTACGCGAACTTCTATGTCGTTTGGACTCAAATGATAACATGCTTTGCCATTTTTTACTGGCTCTGAGCTTCAAAAATCTTGCCTGCAAAGTTCCTCTCCTCATCTTTCCCAGCTGCTGCACAGGTCAGGTACAAACGCTCAATTGCCAAATTCTTCTTTCTATTCTTTTCCTATTGAAAAGATACAACCTTTCTTAGTTTCCTACGGTTATGAGGTTCTGTTTCGAGGGTTTAATTTCATCCTCTCTGTACTGATAAATTATTGATTCTGAAGAGCTTAACTATAGAGAACAACTATATTTGTTTGCAATGTCATTCGTACATAACTCTAATTTGGGTCCAGTTACCAGAGAATTACTTGGCAATTCAATTTCAGTAAATTTTAAACTAATTGGGTTTGCTTACCTCGATACTTTGTATACGAATTGTGGAGATAGGGGCTGTTTCAGAAATTATAACTGTAGTTTTTGCTCTATGAAAATGAACACAAGTAGTCTGAGACATTGTGAGCACAATTTGGCATCCATATCCCTGAAACAGTATTCATGGCTGGGTTATGTAAACTTGAAGATCCCCAAATTCAGTTCTATTTACAGTTCCACTAGAATGTCGAATATTGTTGCTGGTAATAAATCTGTGTTGGGGTCAGAGGAAAGTGAAGAAAATGATTTCATTCAAAGTGGAAATGGTGAAATTGATTCTCCTCAACATTACATGCCTCCTTGGGGAAGTTCGGTAGATCGATTGGGATCTGATACTGATACAATAACAGAAATCGAAAATACTCCCGAGCCTGCAGTGGTTTCGAAAAACACAGACACAGTTATTGAAACTAGAGTACATCTTTTAGAGGAAACAGATGAACAAGAGTTATCAAGAAGATTGTTGATGCTCAGTAGATCAGGCAAGGTTAGAAGCGCACTCGAATTGTTTAGGTCAATGTACAGCTCGGGTCTTCAGCCTAATAGCCATGCTTGTAATTCTCTAATCGCCTGCCTTTTACGAGACAAACTACTCAACCAAGCGATGAATGTGTTTCGGTTCATGAAGAGAAATAACATATCGACAGGACACACATATACCTTAGTTTTAAAAGCAGTTGCAGACATTCAAGGTTGCGATGCTTCCCTTGAATTTTTCGCTGAATTAGAGAGAGAAAGGAACGATTTTGATGTGATTGTTTACAACACGGTGATATCTGTTTGTGCGAGAGTCGACAATTGGTATGAAACCGAGAGAATTTGGAGAGTTATGAGAGAAAAAGGTCATCAAGGAACCGAAGTTACTTACTCTCTGTTAATTAGCATTTTTGCGCGTCATGGCCAGGCTGAGCTGGCACTTGATGCTTATAGGGAGATGGAAGAAATCGGAATCAAATCAAGAGGCGATACATTACAGGCTGCAATTGGAGCATGTACAAAAGAGGGATATTGGGAGCTTGCCCTAAAAATTTTCCAAAATATGTTGAATCGAGGCATGAAGCCGAATCTGATTGCTTGTAACGCAGTGATAAATTCACTTGGTAAAGCTGGAGAAGTAAAGCTGGCTTTTAAGATCTTCGAAATAGCTAAATCATTGGGTCATATGCCTGATACATACACGTGGAATGCAGTGCTTAATGGGCTATACCGGGCGAATCAATATGCCGATGCTATTCAGCTGTTCGAGAAAGTTAGAAAAGAACAAAGCTCTCGTGTCAATGAACATTTGTATAATACGGCTTTAATGTCGTGCCAGAAGCTCGGTTTATGGGATAAAGCAGTTCAATTACTGTGGCAATTTGAAGCCTCTGAACTGCATGTGTCCACGTCATCTTACAATCTTGTTATTGGTGCCTGTGAGGTGGCGAGAAAGCCAAGAGTTGCGTTACAAGTATACGAGCACATGGCCGAGCAGCAGTGTGTACCAGACACATTTACCTATTTGTCACTAGTAAGAAGTTGCATTTGGGCATCTCTTTGGGATGAAGTTGAGGACATTCTTGAGGTATCTGAAATTGTTCAATCATTTGTTTCTTAGAATTCTGCTTTGGGATTTGCATTCTGACGTTAAAGTTTCGTTCTTTTTTGTTTGTTTTTATATGCAGCAAGTTGAACCGGATGTTTCTCTTTACAATGCTGTGATTCATGGAATGTGCTTAAATGGCAAGGTCGAATCGGCTAAGAAGCTGTACATGAAAATGCGGAGAAGGGGTTTGAAACCTGATGGCAAGACACGAGCTTTGATGCTTCAGAACCTCCGAAAGTTTTCGATTAAAAGAAGAAGATATTATACTAGATGATTAAAGTTAATCAAATTTTGGCCCTTTCATGGTGACTTGTCACGCATCAAAAGAAGCTAGAGAGAAAAGAATTGCAGCAAGAAACTAAGCCCAGGGAAGCAATTAATAATACACATAGCTGACAGGTATCAGAGAAACGAAACGACAGCAACTAATGGAAGATAACCACAACATGAGTTTTACTTCATACACATAGCTGATCACACACTCGGTGCGCTGAGGCAACCATACAACAAACGAACTGATTGTAGCATTGTATAAACATGGTACGTTGTCATTACAACTGGTTTTTGCAGTTGCACAATAAAATTTCTTACTGATGATAATAGCTCACGTATCCCCATTCCCCACCTTTTCATCCATTAGTAATAGCATATGAATGATAGAACTTGAATCCTTGTATGTATGCTTGTGATTTTCGATTTCTGAGCAATGGTATGCAGGATTATGCATGAATTCGACTATATACATCAATTATCAATGACATTTAAGTCATGTCTTTTATAATTCTTGAGAACTTTTGAAGTATCCGATTAAAGCAAGAAAAAGAAGACTCGTTTTCGAGGTCAAGAGAGTTTTTATTTATCTGTATGTAATGAAGCCTGATTGGATAAAATACTTCAAAAGTGCTAGAACAGTGTATTCATTGTACAAGATGAAAGGTTTATTCTATATCAACAGCGAATTTCCATACTGTAGGAGTATAATTCTAATAAAAAAAGAAAATCAAATTTATAAAGCCTGAGAAACAGCTTTGTTTTCAGCAGCTTTAGTATCTGCATCAGCTTCAAGCCTCTTAAAGACGAGCTTTGTCTGGGGAAGCTGCCCATTCGAAAAAGCCGTAACCTCTGTGTCTACTAAAACAACATCCTCATCTTTAAATTCTCCTCTTAAGATGCCTTTAGCAAGTTCATTTTCAACATATTGCTGAATCACCCTCTTCACTGGTCTAGCTCCATAGTTGGGATCATACCCGAGATTTCCCAATAGCTCCACGGCAGCTTCACTCACCTGAATCTTCATCTTCCTGTCAGCAACCCTTTGTTGAACTCGTTCCAACTGTCAAACACAGATCAAGTTAGGCTCTAAAAACTTAAGAAAACTCTCAAATTACAGTACTTTAAGCAATTTTACCTGTAATCTGACAATCCTGTTTATTTGATCACGGTCCAAAGGCTGGAACACTATGTACTCATCAACCCTGTTCATGAACTCTGGTCGAAAAACTGCTCTAGCTGCTTCCATAACCCTCCTTTTGATAGAATCATAAGCAACCTCCTTAGGCATATCATCATCGGTATCTAATATATACTGCGAACCCACATTGGAAGTCATTATAATGACTGTGTTAGTGAAACTAACGGTGCGACCTTGTGAATCGGTCACTCTCCCATCGTCTAATATCTGAAGGAAGACATTGAACACATCGGCATGGGCTTTTTCTATCTCGTCGAAAAGAATAACTGCATAAGGCCTCCTGCGAACTGTCTCAGTCAACTGTCCCCCCTCCTCGTATCCCACATAGCCAGGTGGCGCACCTATCAACCGTGAAACTGCATGTTTTTCCATGTATTCGCTCATGTCGATCCTGACGAGGGCTTCTTCGGTGTTGAACATGTAGGAAGCCAATGCTTTGGCTAGTTCGGTTTTTCCGACACCAGTGGGACCCATGAACATGAAACTAGCGATTGGACGTCGAGGGTCTGAGAGACCAGCACGCGATCTTTGTATTGCCTCGGCAACTGCTGTTACGGCAGGATCCTGGCCCACAACGCGTTTATGCAACTCTTCCTCGAGATGTAGGAGCTTTTCTCGGTCCGATTGTTTGAGTTTGGAGAGAGGGATGCCGGTCCATTTACTGACTACTTCGGCAATATCGTCTCCTGTTACTTCTTCTCTTAACATTGACTTACCGGATTTCATATACTCGTCCAACTCCTTTTCAGCAGCTTCGAGCTGGCGTTGCAATGAGTTGAGGCTACCGTACTTTAACTCGGCGGCCCGATTGAGATCATACTCACGCTCAGCCTGCTGAATCTCGAGGTTTACCCTGTCAATCTGCATTGAAAAAAGAAAAAAGAAAAAGTCAAATTCAGAACCCACTGCTTTCGATTGTCTGGGGCTCATTTCACACCAAACACTATTTCGGTATTTCCTCTTAGCTTCCTGTCATTCTGTTGACTTTTGTGACTTGCTAAAGACCGAGTACAGTTCATTTAAAGAACACAATCTCGCCAAAGAAACAAAGAGAGGTAAAATAAGGCTCTATTCTATTCAACTTATAAGTATGAAATTTACTTATTTCAGTGGAAATTTATAGGTATCATGAAGTACTTATTGCTACGGAACTGAAATGAATAAATTATAAGTTGAAATGAACAAAGCCTAACTAATTGTCGAAAAGACCAATAATAATAATACCTCTTCCTTAATCGACTGAATGCGTGTCATTACAGTCTTCTCATGCTCCCATTGCTCTGTCAGTTCAGCTTGTTTTTCCTTTAAGAGATATAACTCAGCCTCAAGACGATTCAATCTATCTTTCGAAGCTCTATCTGTATCATTTTTAAGAGACAGCTTCTCCATCTCCAGTTTTAGTACCGAACGGTCAATCTCATCGAGGGCTGTAGGTTTTGAAGTGATTTCCATCTTCAGCTTCGCAGCTGCTTCATCAACTAGATCAATAGCTGCGATTTCGAATCCATAAAGTTCTCAGTTTCACACTATCAAAGCAATATGTGCGCTTGAATGTCTATATGCAGTTATGCATTATTCATACCTTTGTCAGGTAAAAATCTTCCACTAATGTAACGGTCAGAAAGAATGGCTGCTTCCACAAGGGCACTGTCGGAAATACTCACACCATGATGCAGCTCATATCTTTCTCGCAATCCCCGAAGTATGGAAATTGTATCTTCTACGGTTGGTTGATCAACATAAACTTGTTGGAATCGACGCTCCAAGGCAGGATCCTTCTCAATATACTTGCGGTATTCATCCAATGTCGTTGCACCAATACAACGTAACTCTCCACGACCAAGCATTGGCTTCAAGAGATTGCCCGCATCCATTGCTCCATTTGTAGCACCTGAAAATGTCATAAGATATCAACCATAACACATACTCCTTCCAAGAAAACCAAATATAGAGAACTCAAAAGAATTTCAATCAAAGAAGTGAAAATTTTATGTTTGAAGTGCAAGTACCTGCCCCAACAACCGTATGGATCTCATCAATGAAAAGGATAATCTGACCATCTGAATCGGTAACTTCCTTAAGTACAGCCTTTAGTCTATCTTCGAATTCTCCTCGATATTTTGCCCCAGCAATGAGTGCACCCATGTCAAGGGATATAAGCTGAAAACAGAAGTTGACCAAGTAAGCACTAGCTTCAGTAGAAAGCCACCAAAACTTCTAAATACTAATAGACATACATCTCCACAAAGAGAGAAGAGAAACCAGATTTTGGCAAATTCAGAAAGAACATACCTTCCTGTTCATCAGAGCTTGAGGTACATCCCCTTGAACAATCCTCTGTGCAAGCCTGTACAAGTTAGGGTTAAGAGAGATGAAGTAAGCCTCCAGGTAATAGCGAGTAGCTTGGAATCTTATTAGACTAAAACAATTTGATTATCCTCTTCAGAAATTCCTAGTGAATCTAAACTAAACTTCAAAAAAATCAAACCAAGCATGTCGGATTTTCCATGTGTATCTACGTCAATATAAGTATGTCATTGCAAATAGAAAGATATCAGCAAGTCTAAACAGAAGGGCCAAGACTGTTTATTTGCTAAAAGCCTGGCAAGTTGGGTTTTTTAGTCCTAATAATGACAACGCCCTCTATAAAAATGCAAGCACTGTGCTTACCCTTCAGAAATTGCAGTTTTTCCAACTCCTGGTTCACCAATTAGCACGGGATTGTTCTTGGTTCTCCTAGAAAGAATCTGAATACATCTTCGTATCTCATCATCCCTCCCAATAACAGGGTCAAGCTTTCCTGCTTTTGCCATGGCTGTCAAATCTTTTCCATATTTCTCCAATGCTTCATACTTCCCTTCAGGATCTGCAAGGCCTATTAATGTGAGACATGCTTATAACATAAGGCTTCCAACACCTTGGAAGCATCAAAACCAGAAAGTAAAACTCAGTGACAGAAATCAAAGAATTAGTTTTTAAACAAACAATCCTGATTCTTCCTTTCATCCAGTATCATGATGGTGTATGGTATAGAGTTGAAAGTTGAATATTAAAGGCTTGAGAATTAGTAAGAATCAGTGAACTACACAAGAAATCCCGAGTTTTAACCGAAAATGCAAAATACAAAATCTTAGAGGGAAGATTTTCACCTTGATCTATAACCGATTGGCGTCCCCTTATAGATTCTATGGCAGACTTCAGAGTTGGGAGAGATATCTGAAAATCCTTAAACAACTGCTTCCCAAACCGTGAATCCTGAGCATATGCGAGAACCAAATGCTCGACAGAAACAAATGAATCTTTATATTCTTTCTTATATTCCCTGGCTCGCTGTATCAGAGCCTCCAAATCACGTCCTAACATTGAACCAGCAGATTCACCAAGAACCTATTGCAATTGGAAAGCAAACCAATAAGTTGACCGTAACAAATTTCAGGATATACAATGTTGGGAAAAATGCAAAGTTAAAGATGATATGAGCATTTCATTTCATTTCATTATCTGAATTTATGGTACAAGAAATTCGAGCCAAAAGTTGGCTAATTTCTAGAATTCGTTCCAAATAATGTAAACTGTGAGCGATATCCTGCTTCTCTTATTATTCCTTGTCGGTCAACAAAGAGAACTTGCTCTTAGGTGTGTATTGTGTACACATCATAGCATGGTTTTATGATGGAAGACATACAATGAGCTTAAGTTCATAAGCTCAACTGTTAAACGAATAGAAACCTTAGAAAGGCATGGAAATTGAGAAATTACCTTAGGTTGGCGTTGAATAAACTTATCAGTAGCCTCTAAAAGACGGGTATTATCAACCCCAATTTTTGAAAAGATCCTGCGAGCAAGACCATTCTTCTGCTCCAACAACGATTTCATCAAATGCTCAGTCTCCACAATCTGATGCTTATTCTCTTTAGCCACATCCGGAGAAGACACAATTCCTTGCCAAGCCATATCCGTAAATTCTTGCTGTGTAATCTGTTCAATCAAACAAATCCCCAAATCAACAAAAACCAATTGAAAACCAAAACCCCTAAAATGAACTACACCATACCCTTCCACTAGAAGAATCGCCATCACATCGAACAATAAACGACCTCCGAGTCCTAGAAATCCTGGAAGAACCGGAGGCGCTCTTTCTAAACTGTAGCGACTTAACAGAACTACGTTTTAAAGGGAAACTTAGACACTGAGGAGAAAACAATGCGTTCCGGCTATTCTGAAGAGGGGGAGAAGGGCAGAGAGTGACACCAGCGAAAGACGCCGGTGTTGTGATTGTTGCTGCCATAGTGGAAGCAAGGTTGAATAGGAAATTGTAATCAGATGTAATATAGGATAAAGCGAAGACTTTGCGTGGGAATATGGGAATTGAATAGATGGGGAACTGAATTTATAAAAGGGAAAGGGGACGAAGGGTGTGGAGTGTTCGTGAAAGGTCGGTAGCCATGTTGTGAGGATTTGAAGTGAGGAAGAAGAAGACAGAGTACAGGGTGTTCCATTGCTCGTATTGATCCACGTGGATTTATCTGGACCTATTTGAAAACTCCTCCTCCATTTGTTCTACTTCTGGAAACTTGTTAAAATTAGTGGTCTTAATTATGATTTTCTCCATTCAGATTAAAATGAGATAAGAGAAACGAGAAATGATTTTTTTCATATCTGATCAAATCAAGTCGGTTATAAATTTATAAGTTATACTGAAAAAAACATGGCCAAGTGATACAACATTATGTTTTTAAATTTTGTTTATGTTTCAAATATAATCTTGAAGTACATGTTATTTATTAGTATTACACAGTCACCAAATTAGTTGATTTCAATATACAAATCGAATCAGAAAACAACTGCAAATTTGAAATACTAAGTCATTATAAATTGTTCAATAAATTTAACAAACTATACATTAAAATATCAATTTCATTCACAATTCAAATACTTTTTAACTCTAAATAATCAACAATACATCATCTAATAAATTGATAAAAAAAAATTCGCAGTGGTTAATATATATAATCTAATAAACGTACATGTATTTGTTACTAGTAATTCTTCTTGTTTTTGTTCATGTGAAATACATTTCCATACAATGGATAATCAACATTTCAGTTGAGCAGTGATAAACATACAGAGGTTATGTTATTTTCAATGCAAACTTAAATGTATTAACTTTAACGTATTTCCGTGTACACTTATATAATATTGAATTGAAAAATATCTTTGCGGTGATTCATTTGAGTTTCAAAAATACTTTTTTACAATTACACTGCTGACTTTTAAAAAAAATTACTGAGCTTATAATTATACTGCTAACTTCATTTTAACACGATCAAAGAACGTTTATGCAAAGCTTCAGTAACCTCTCATTCAGTCATTCGAGGACTAACCCTTGATACTTATGAGATCTCATCATTTTTATAGCTTTTTCATATCATTGTATCTCGATCTCTACAACACAAGTCTGATCTAGATCATCCTATAAATTAGATGATAGTTTACTAAATATATTTATCTATCTTAGCCTAAGAAATCGTGTCAACACGAGCCGCCTGGCTCGCCCCTTTGGAGAACACAAAGTGACTAGCGATCTTGCCCAAAGGAACCAGCTAAACAATCATCCTAGCCGGTGACAGACAGACTAGACGGTCAAACGTGGCGTGTAAATGCCTCAAGCGGACAAAGACTCGAGTCGATCTTGTACTGACTGAAGGATAATTTCGTATCGAACAAGTAGGAAGAATCCAGATAGGATTTCATTCCCTATATTCTCTCTTTTGGTCTTATCTTAATCTATTTAGGGTTTAAGCATCAGATAAGCACTAAAGAAGTTATAATTTTATTATTACTTAGACTCCCTACTTCATGAGGAATGGCACACCTCACATGCCTATATAAAAGGCCTAATTGGTCAGATCAAATATATCACATTCTAAACTCACTAATTCAATATTTCCTTCAAACACTTTATTGACGTAAGCATCGAAGAGTCTCTTATGGGCAACCCCGATCGTCCCAAGTTCGTGTTTGTTTTGTAGGAATTCCATCAAAGATTTAACCAGTTTGTAGAAGATCAATTCTGAAATATCAGAATTTCAGGTACGGTATGTTCATTAGATTATGTGATTTGCCTAGGGCATCTCAGTCTCACGACACAAGACTGATTCCCTATGGCCAATGCCCCAACTAAATCTAGAGATTTCCAAGAGGTAGATCCGTTCAAAATTTTGTATAATTTTATTTAAAAAAAATTATTTTTCATTATATTTTAATATTTTTAGATATTTAATTTTAAATAATATTTTATAATTTATTTTATTAATTAATTGAAATACTTATTCCCTTCTCAATTAATGGAAAGTGTAAATAGTATTTTCATTAATATATTTTACATATGAAAATAAATTTATTAGTTTTGTTAATTAACAAATAAGTAAAGTTATATTTCCTTTTATTGATAACGGCTATATGATTTGATAAATTTATTTTCATAATCAATGTTTTTTTATTTAGTCAAAGATTTAATATATACCGATAAATGGCCACATTAAATTTTGGTTTTCTTTGATTTGAGTAACAAAATTTGATTTTATTATGTTATCATTTAAAACTCTTTTCCTTTGCTATATAAGCATCTGATCGGCATTCTCATTAAGCGATATGACTTTGCTAATTGATTCTTTTCGTACACTATCTTATTATTTTTATTGTTCTGAATATATTATTTGATTTTCTGTTTTTGATTCAATTTAATAGTTGAATAAGTTATTTAATCCTGAAAGGAACTACAAGTATTCTTTAAGAACAGTATCGTTCGACATGATTCAGCTTATTGGTGTTCACGTTCCTCTAACTTGTTTATATTTTCAATTACATATGTTTCTATATTATGTTTATTGATTATTCTTATTCTTTGTTTTATGCAAGGTGGAGATTGGAAAGCACTTTTTATGACGGATATTACAATAAGTTTGACACCCCTACGTCCGAGAGAGGAAAATTGAGAATTAAAGATTTATGTATTTATTTATATTTTATAATTGTTTTATAATAATCTTAAAGGATATTTAGTATTCCTCCAAGGTATGACTAACGTTTTTCACTTTTCAAAATTTAGTATTTGTGTTGATTCAAAAAAACTAATTTGACACAATATAAATTTTGAAAGAGCTATTTTCATCCTCAAAAAGTCTATTTCCATTCTCAAAAAGTTTTGAAAGTGTGGGGGTATTTTTATAAAATTATTCCTTTTGTTTTAGAAGGGAAATAGATGGAGATTTTTTTTTTTTGAAGTTGTGAAAATACAAAAAGTTTTTGAAGGGATGTTCAAGTTTTTCTTTTTGGTTTTGAGAAAAGAAAAAAATGTGATTTATTTGAAATCAATTTTATTGTTTTGGTTTAAATTATTTAATTGTTTCCATGAATTTGTGTTGTAAGTTTTGTAATAACTATTTTATATTGTAAAAGGCATTTTCATTATGTAATATGAGAAAAGTGATGGAACAAAATGAAATAAATAGAATAAATAGAATAAGTGAATAAGATATATAAATTTTTTATATGAGAATCATAAGGATGAATATATTAGAAAACTTCTAAGAAAGTTTGTATTTTATGAAATTAATCATATGAGTATCCTTATGATATTGATTCATACTTTGAAATACTTTAGATCTACCATGAATAATGGTATTACGTATTATGGATATCCGTTGTACTAAAAGACTGCAATGATGCTAATTAGATCTTAAATCTAAATGAAGTAATATTTACTAGTGGTTATGTTTCATTCTTAATTGTGGAACAATAACCTGAAAGTCAACTAAGCAAACTATAATCAAAGATGGTTGATTTTAAGTCGACGCATATTGATGTTAAGTAGTTGAAAATTTCTTAGCATATATTCCTTTAGGAATATAAATATCACATATGGTGATAGTGCATTTTGACTTTCATATGATAATTTCTATCTTAAAAATAAGCTCATATTTTTGAGATTATATATATAGTGACATCATTACTTAAAAATGGAATTGATCAATCCATCAACTATGTGAGTCAAGAGTGATTTTGGCCTAATCATCTGACTAAATTTTTGAGAAATATTTTGGAAACATCAAAGAGGATGAGACTTAAGCCATTTGAAATTAGCAAATGTGTAAAACCCAACCTACATAAGTGGGGATGCAACAGAATAGGTTCACATGCGTAATAATAAGCCTTTGTTAATTCTGGTAGCACTAAAAATAGTGTTTCAATCCTAGATGTGAGGAAGTGCTATGTTGCATATTTTGAGAGGTTGAGTTAAAGAACTCTTAATGAATTTCATAACTCTTATGAGTGGTGAATAAAGTGCAATATACAATTGATAAAGTCACCTATGATTCTATTGATATTTACAGAAAGTAAGGAATATATGTTCAGAAGAAACCTTGTTGAATTTCATTCGTTTTCAATGTGAAATTTTCGTTTGAAGTTGAGTCATGAAATCTGTTTTCGGAAAATCTCAGCTTTGCACACTGTTTAGTATTTTGATCATAACTTTGGTTATACAATTTGGATTTCTGTGATTCTAGTGGTTTTGAAAAGCTGAGACATGTGGCTAATTATGTTTAGAAGAAAGTTCTTCGATTGGATGATGTTTTAATAGTGAAAAATGCAGGGGAAGTCAGGTTGCGAAAATTGGAAAAAATTCTGGAAAGTATGAATATTGATTTTATTGAGTTTTAATTGAAGTTTGATGCTTAAAAATTTGGGATTTGGATTTCTTAATTACTGAAGTTATGTTGAATTATGATTGATGGTTTATACTTGAATTTTTAAGATGTTACTTTGATTTATTGCCCTTATTAAACGAGTAGAATACGGGTCAGGGTAGATTGGCGCCAATAAAGGGGGTAGTACTGTACAAACAATTGAAGCTTTGGCTTCGGGCTTTGGCCGATATTATGATATATATATATATATATATATATATATATATATATAGCCGAAGCTTAAAAATCAACATATCGGTCAAGCCCGAAGCCGAAGCTTCAAAATCAATATATCGGTCAAGCCCGAAGCCGAAGCTTCAATATCAATATATTGATTTTGAAGCTTTGGCTTCGGGCTTGTCCGCTCCCGTATCCATTTTACCGTTATTCAGGACTTGTTTACTTTGGGCAATATGTAGTTAAAGTGTTTGAAAAAAAAATTGGATACAAATTTGATTGTACTTTGAAAGGATTACTATATAAGTTTTATGATTTGGTTCCATAAAGTTGGTTAATTTGTTTTTGACTAATGAACAATTGGTTTCTATTTTAAAGTGTTAAAAATGTTCAAAGTTATTGTATTTCTTTTATGGACACCACTAAGCAAATTGCTTAGCGTGTAGATTTTTTTTTCTATACGTAGGTGGAGAACTTGTAGATAGCTTGGACTAAAGTGGAATAAGTGGATCAGCTTGAAGAGCAAATAAGGAAAGACTCGAGGTGGATTTGTAATTTAATGTAATATTATGGTTTGTAGAATAATGGCATGTACTAGATAGTGTGAGAAATATAAAGTGGTATTGAGAAATATTTGGAGTCTCAAACGTTATATTTGTATTTGCACATATTAAATCTACAAGTATTGAATTTCATATAATAGAGTAGAGTTATTTATTGAGTGTTTATAGTTATCGTGGCGCTCCCTAGAGGAGGGGTGTTACATTTGTTGCTCTGATACCAAACTGTAATACCCTGGGTTTGACCGACTGCCCCCACAAACCAACACAAGTCTTTCCAGTGAGCTTTTGTCCTCACTCGCCCACTTCCTGGAAATTACTTTCCAGGAGGTCACCCTCCCGAGATTGCTCCAAGTCAAGCACGCTCAACTTTGGAGTTCTCCTAAGTAGGCTCCCGAAAAGAAGGTGCACCTTGTTGGTATAGGTAGTACCAATCAAATCTCTTAAGTCTCTCTCAATTGTAATGTCCCATACCATTACAATCTCGAAATCCTTAACCGTTCTCAATTCTGCTGTCCCATACCAGCACAATCTCGAAACTCTCCCTTTCGGGTGTGGATTCGATTCATTCCTGTCCCCATCAACATCCTTCATGGCCGCTCTTTGCTCAGGTCTTCTACCCCGGCGCCACCCCTCTTAGGACCGAGTCGTTATAGGCCCACCAGCTTCTGCCTGGTTCGTCCCCGAACCACACCATACTGGGAGAGAGCTGGCTCTGATACCAAACTGTAACACCCCGAGTTTAACCGACTGCCCCCACAAACCAACACAAGTCTTTCTAGTGAGCTATGTCCTCACTCGCTCACTTCCTGAAAATTACTTCCCAAGAGGTCACCCATCCTGAGATTGCTCCAAGTCAAGCACGCTCAACTTTGGAGTTCTCCCGGATAAGCTCCCGAAAAGAAGATGCACGTTGTTGGTATAGGTAGTACCTACCAAATCTTTTAAGTCTCTCTCAATTGTAATGTCCCATACCATCACAATCTCGAAATCCCTAACCGTTCTCAATTGTACCATCCCATCCCAGCACAATCTCGAAACCCTCTCTTTCGGGTGTGGATTCGGTTCATTCCTGTCCCCATCGACATCCTTCATGGCCGCTCTTTGCTCAGGTCTTCTACCCCGGCGCCACCCCTCTTAGGACCGGGTCGTTACACGAAGAAAAAACTCTAAAGCGACATGTAAAAAAAATAACTGTTTGCGAGATTAATGCAAAACAAAGTAAGAAATATATAAAAAAAAGGAAGGAATGACATGACAAAGGAGGAACTTATGAAGTGAAATAGAGAAGTTTAAAAAATGATTAAATAGTTAATTATAAAAGTAGGGAGGTAGAGTGGTAAATATTTTTCCTAAACCCCTATTTCTTACAATTTTCCTAGCTACTATGAAATAATCAGCAGCAACAATAATTAACAAAAAAACACAGTTTAGAAGTCTCCACATCATCTGCACTATCTATAAATAAAAACGTTAAGCTTGAAGTAGAGAAGAAGTAATCCAAAAAATAAAAAGCGAACAATAATCAAGATTTGTCAAGAATTCCTCCATTCCCCTCTTCCACATGAAATCAAGATTAAAATAAAGAGGGGTTTATTTAGGGTCTTTTTGTGGGTTCTTTATCCTATTCACTATAATTCTACACAATTTCTGAATTTCTTTTATTATCTAATTAATTTCTTTTAATGTCGGGCAAATAGGATTAATGTGTATTGAAATTGTTTGGTTAATTGTAAATTTTGTGGTTCTCTAGGATGGGTTGGGAAAATGGGGATTAATTCTTGATTTTGGATTAATGAGGTTTTTCTTATGGCTTCTTTAGACAAACATGAATATTTCTTTTGCTCTTTATTTCAATGTTTCTTTTAGACAAACATGGATTGAAATGCCATTTGTTTTATTTTGGCAGGAACAGTTAGACCGGAGAGAAGTTGGGTTCACTTAATTGTCCATTTTAAGTGTTGTTGCACCACAGTTTTCACCAATTCTTTTATCCCAAACTGATTTTTTATTACAAGCTTCTCTAGTTCTATTATCGACGTTGTGGATAAAAAAAGTCGTGAACACTTTGCTGCAAGTACTTAAACTGAACTTATTTCAGTGTAAATTTATATGTATGCAGTACTGAACTGAACTAAATTAAACTAAACTGGACTGAATATAAGTTGAAAAGAACAGGTGCTTAGTTCCTAATTTCCAATGAGATGTACATTAGTATGCGATCTGAGCTCTTTAAGTATTAAGCGTACAGTTTTTAATTTTATAACGATTTTTTCAATCAATGGTAAAAACCTTTAATTCTCGCGCACGGTCTTTGATCTTTTAAATTTTGATTGATCCTCTTTATTATAAACCAAATAAAGAATGGATTGTCATTAGAATAATAATAATGGAACAAGAACGAAACGAGAGGTTAGAAAAGAAGGCATAATTCGTTTTCAATTTGTGTGTTTACAACATTTTTATGTTGAGAAGGACATTTTATTTGCAATTTTAATTTCACACTCTATTCTTTTCTTAAATAAGACATGCATAATCTATCCAATAACCATAATTAGATTTAGATATGATTCACCTTTTAGTTATTGGGAGAACTAAATTACTCAACTTCAGATTCGAGAAAGAGCTCTCAGAGATATCTTTTACATGAGCGAAACTTTTGTTACGGCTTTAGATCTAGCTTGTGTGGAGCCATAGGTTTATTGATTGAGGATTCATGAGCACAAGACTATGTTCAAGTGTTTCCGGATTCAACAGGTGATCTTGTTGAATAACAATTGCAAAATATAAATATATACGTAAATCTTCAATTCTTGATTTTCTTCTCTCGAATGTAGGGGTGCTAAACTTATTGTAATATCTGCTATAGTGCTTTCGGATCTCCACCTTACATAAAACAAAGAATAAGAATAATCAATAAACATAATACCGAAACATATGTAACTGAAAATATAAATAAGTTAGAAGAACGTGAACACCGATAAGCTGAGTCATGTCGAACGACACTGTCTTTAAAGAATACTTGTAGTTCCTTTCAGGATTAAATAAATTGAATCAGGAACAGAAACTCAAATAATATATCCAAAATAATAGTGTACAGAAAGAATCAATTTGCAAAGTCATGTCCCTTATTGAAAATGCTGATCAGATGCTTATATAGTTTTAAATGATAACATAATAAAATTAAATTATGTTACTCAAATCAAAGAAAACCAAAATTTAATGTGGCCATTTATTGGTATATATTAAATCTTTGACTAAATAAAAAAACATTGATTATGAAAATAAATTTACCAAATTATATGGCCGTTATCAATAAAGGGAAATATAATTTTACTTATTTGATAATTAACAAAATCAATAAATTTATTTTTATATGTAAAATACATTAATGAAAATACTATTTACACTTTCCATTAATTGAAAAGGGAATAAGTATTTCAATTAATTAATAAAATAAATTACATAATATTATCTCAAAATTAAATATCTAAAAATATTAAAATGAATTTTCTTTGAAATAAAATCATACAAAATTTCCAACAATCTCCCACTTGTTTCAAAAGAAAATTTAAAAATAAAGAGTATTCTGGATATCTCAAGTTTGACATATAATGTATGGATTTGGTGTCTTTTGGACTATGAATCAAACCTTGATAAATAAAATTTATCTTACAGAAAATTTGGTGAAACTTATAGTTTCTATGAACCAAAGATTCACTATATAAGACATGGATTTTAGCTATCACATTGTAATGACCCGGTCCTAAGAGGGGTGGCGCCAGGGTAGAAGACCTGAGCAAAGAGCGGCCATGAAGGATGTCGATGGGGACAGGAATGAACCGAATCCACACCCGAAAGAGAGGGTTTCGAGATTGTGCTGGTATGGGATGGCACAATTGAGAACGGTTAAGGATTTCGAGATTGTGCTGGTATGGGACATTACAATTGAGAGAGACTTAAAAGATTTGATAGGTACTACCTATACCAATAAGGTGCACCTTCTTTTCGGAAGCTTATCCGGGAGAACTCCAAACTTGAGCGTGCTTGACTTGGAGCAATCTCAGGATGGGTGACCTCTGCGTTAACAAATCAAGATCCAGCCAACTGAAATCATTTTTATTACAGATATAAAGAACAAAAGAAACATTCATGTTTGTCTAATACTAATCAGCTGACTTATGTGAACGAGCCATAATTAACCAATTATTTTCAAACTTCAGTAAATACATACCTCTTGCCTTGCTCCTCACCCATCAGTTCATTTCAGCACTTATTCAACTCCTTGGCACAAGCTCTCATTCTTTTTCCCAACTGGTGGTTATTCATTAATAATGTTAATATCAATTGACTACATTTAAAAGCTAATCAAGATCAGCCGATTGAAATAATCTAAACATATAAAGAACAAGAGTATATTCATGTTTGTCTAATACTAACCAGACTTATCTAAAGAAGCCATAATAAACCAAGTAATTTCAAAATTCAGTAATCTAAAACCAAGAACCAAAATTTACAATTAATCAAAGATTTTCAATACACATTAATTCCTATAATCTAAAGAAAACCAAGAATTGCAAACGTTAATTCCTGTTTGCCAACCATTTTCAACTCTAATCACAAAAATCCAAAATCCAAATTTCTACGTGCCACAATTCAAAGTTTTAAAGAATAAATTGAGATCATACAAGAATCCCAGAAATTGTGTAGAATTATAGGGAACAGCATAAAGAACCCACAAAAAGACCCTAATAGATAACCAGTCTTTTTTATACTGGAGAGAAAGAATTTCAATACACATTAGTTCTTATGATCTAAATAAAAACCAAGAACCACACACCTTCCTATTTGGCCACCATTTTCAACTCTAATCACAAATCAAAATTCCAAATTCCTACGTGCCCCGCAATTCAAAGTTTTTGAGAATTAATTGAGAGCATAAAAGAAGCCCCAAAATTGTGAAGAATTATAGTGAATAGCATAAAGAACCCAAAAATGACCCTCAAGAAACAATCTTTTTTATACCTCAGAGACGGAATTTCCAAGAAACACCTCTTTGGCAGTTGAATCCTTTAGAGTAGCAGGCGGCTGGAGCTGTAGAGATGCAGTTCCTTTCAATACAGAAGATTCCGGTGACCGGCGTTTGCAGGTGCAGGAAGATCAAGCATTTTGAAAGAGAGCGTCATAATTTCCGGTGGAAAAAGGGGATGCAGGGATTCTTTCTTGATTTCTCATTCCGGTTTTCTCGAATACTCGAATTTGTATTTCTCTGCTTCTTGTTTAACGTTCTAATTTATAGACTCAACCGCGGAGAGTACCAAACTATGTCGTTTTGTTGTTGCTGCTTTCAAATTTACTCGCACTTATTACTATTACTTAACTGCACCGTAATTACTTACAAGTTTATGGTCCAACTTGGCTTTATTACTTCAATATTTCTATTATTCTATATACTTAATAGACTTGTTCGCCTACCAGTAGGGTGGGCCAGATTCGGGCAGAACTTCATCAAACTTTTGTTTAAACATATTAACCTAAATTTACCCCGCTCACACTTAGAACTTTGGGCTTCAGTCGGACTTTTGAGATAATTTTCACACTCGGCCCACGGCTCATAGATAATTTATCATTATAAAATATTTAGTGGACTAAATCGATACAAAACTAAAAATCTAATGTTATATAAACTTGCATTATTTACTTGAGTTTCCTAATTGTAGTTAAAATTAAGAGTGAAATAGTAGACTGGAATGTGTGTCCTCCAGCTCAAAGGAAAGCTTCTTATTGGCGACATATATCAACTTGAAATTACCCAAGTGAATGCTATTGAAGATATTATTTCAAACAACTGAACTTTCATATTTATAGATTCATGAAAAAAAAAATCAGGAGAAACACGGAAATTATCAAAAGTTTATAACCATCGGTAAATAAAGAATATAATATATAATTAATTAAATGACTATTCGCCGGGTCGGGCTTAAGCATTTATATAAAAACCAAACTCGGCACATGGAAGGAAGCTCGGGCTGAGCTCGATGGATAATCTGGCCCATAAGACAGGTCTTATTATAAGACAGGATATTGGGTCTAGAATGCATTGACGGTCCACGGATCCATATCCTTTGTCAGGATCCTGATGTTTTCAGATCCGAAAAATTTGGATCAAATATGGGTCCAATTGATAAATATGGATTTATTACAATACTAAAAAACCTATATATATGATTTTAATTAAAGTTTGATGGAAGTAAAAGTAATGTATTATTTACAATTTTTTTTCTGATGAATAAATTATAATGAATGTATTATTTACAACGGGCATAGAATGTATTATTTACAATGTTAAGATATAATAAATTATTTGTTTAATTTTTAGGTAATAAAAAAGTCTTTGTAAACTACACATCAGTATTGTACTTGTTCACAGAAAAGAATCACGCAATTGGAACTTTTTTATTGATCCATTTTAAACCTGAATCTATTTGATCCCTTGGTGGGACTGAAATGGATCAGTGTGCATCCCATTAGGACCCAGTCCAAATCAGGGTCCAACATAAGAAAAACAGTTTTTTCAAGTACAGAGGCAACTTCATTTTAACACAATTAAAGAACATTTATGAAAGCATCACAATGTTTTTCTATCAAATCCTTATGTATGATGGGATTAAAGTACAACCATATTTTGTTTAACTTATTGAAACTCCAATTGCACACAACTTCGAAAGAGGAATGTTGTCCGATCACATGAGTCACCCCGCAAACCCCTTGCAACCCTAGTTACTCTCTAGGGTTCCCCGCCAAGCTCCACCGTCAAGTTGTCATACGGATACACTTTTGGTGTCTGGTAACCAAATACAAAGAACGTCAAATGTAAAACCGAGTGAGATGAAAAAAAACTCACATGTTATACAGGGAAAGCCAATTGTTTAACAAAGGTAGCTAAGACAGACGGACCACATTAAATATAACAAATTTGACAATCAACAAATGACCAAATGTTGAATTAAACCTATTGTCAAATCCTTGCCAATATGTACTCATAAAGTCTTCCCAAACACGTGTTCGAAGCAAGTTCCCCTAATGATCATGTCCAACAGTGTAGATAATTTAAATGCGATGTGAACTATGGCTACTGATCTTCAATTACACTCAAAAGATTTCATAGGCTACTCAAATTATACTGAAACACTGAACCGTCTCCAGCAAGCTAGCCTACATGACTTGTTTTACTTGAAAAGCTATATATTCCAACACTCATCAAGGTAGTTAAAATCATGCTGGTTTCTTCTCTAACAATAACAAGATCTAGCAAACTTATACCTAAACCCATGTTTACATAAGAAACATACCAATCACGCAAGTCCTATCAATCCAAGGGGCAAAGTAAAGAAAATATTTTGTCCATTACCCCATCTCATCCATATTATGTATGAAGCATGGACACTCCAAAACCTGGAATGTCCCCGTGTCGGACACGTGTCAGGCACCGACACTCTCCAGACACTCGTCGGACACGGGTCCGACACAAACGGAAACTCCACGTAGGATGGACACTCTACGGACACACCTCGGACACTCCACGTAGAAGTTAATGAATCTACTTTGTGGAAATATGTGACAAAATTAGAAAAGCGTAGTGGGATGGGTTAATACCAACCAACCAACCAACTAAGCCTTAAATCCCACGCTAGGTGGGGTCGGCTATATGGATCTTCCGACGCCATGAAGCTCTATCAAAAGCCAAATTTTCGTCCATACCGAGTAAACGCATATCCTTAGAAATAGTTTCCCTCCAAGTAATCTTACGTCTACCTCTCCCCTAGGTTGCACGGACACGCCTCGAGTGTCCGACACGACATGGACACGGACACGCGGATACGGCAATTTTGAAAAATATGTATTTGGACACGGCTGGGACACGACAACTAAAAAATTGTCAAAAATAAATATTTATGCATAACAAAATTCTAACTTCTATCCTTTTTTATATTTTATATTTGAAATGTGGATTACACCTGCACTTTAATTTAATGTTGATTTAAGTGAAATTTCTATTAATATATTTGGTTTGGTAAAACCAATGTATAACTTTAAATTAAGAGTAAAAATCGAGAAAAAAGGTTGTCATTCATTATTATAGCTGTATACCATCTCTCCACACCCAGCTACCTCTCTTCCCTATTCCCTATGCCAAAAGTATTGAATTGTAGAGTATTTTTCTCTCTTTCTTCTTCATTCTCGTCTCTTTCTTTACTTTATCTGGTTATGTTTTCATCTCCGGTGGTTGAACCGAGCTCCTTCTCCACCATCTCTTCATCTTCAGTTGACTTTTTGGTGTTGGAGTTACCATAAGAAGCAGCAGATTTTGTTGTCGCTGGATTCTGAAGCACAGTGAGTTGCCGGCACCGGAGTCTGAAGCAAGAGAAGATGGTGTAAAACGAAGTTGTACTGTGTCCGAGAAGTGTCCAAGAAGTGTCCGTGCCGTGTCGAGCTTACGTGGCGTGTCCGTTTTAAAAAGGGAGTGTCCGACGCGTGTCGGACACGCCAAGCTTTGGAGTGTCCGTGCATCATAGCCTCCCCCTCTACCCTTACTCTATGTCCATAAGTTCTCACATTTTCTAACTGGAGCATCTATTGGTCTACGTAGCACATGTCCATATCACCTTAGTCGTCCTTCTCTCAGTTTATCCTCAATATGTGCCACACCAGTCTTTTGACGGATGCACTCATTTCTAATTCGATCCATCCTTGTATGCCCACTCATCCACCTAAGCATCCTCATTTCCGCCACATTCATCCTTTGAATATGTTGCGTCTTAATAGCCCAACATTCACTCCCATATGTCATGGCTGGCCTAACCACCGTTCTGTAGAATTTACCTTTCACTTTCAAAGGTATCTTTTTGTCACATAAGACTCCGGTAGCACTTCTCCATTTCATCCATCCTACATTAATTCTATGAGTTACATCATCATCAATCATCCCCTCCTCGTGGAAGATAGAGCCCAAATACCTAAATCGTTTGCATTGTGGCACGATTGTATCTCCTAGTTTTACTTCTCCTTCGTCTTCCTTCCGTAAGCTGAACTTGGTGTGCAAATACTCCGTCTTACTTCTACTTAACTTAAAACCTTTACTCTCTAACGCATTTCTCCACACCTCTAGCTTCTTGTTAACCTCTTCCCTTGATTCATCAACCAATACGATGTCATCCGCAAACAACATACACCATGGGATGTCGTCTTGTATTTTGGTAGTCAACTCATCCATAACTAGGGCAAATAAAAATGGGCTTAGAGATGATCCTTGATGCAAACCAATCGTGATGGGAAACTCCTCTGTCACTCCTTGTCCAGTTTTAACACTTGTTACTGCCCCTTCATACATGTCCTTTATTAAGGTATTTGGGCTAATACGGCATTTAAATGCAACAATGTGAGCAAGAAAAGTAAGGGTCATACACTAGAGTTAAAAAACATTTCTTGCACATAGTTGGTAAACGTATTGGCATGTGCAATAAAGTCACAAGACATGGCATAGCAACTATTTTGGATTTGTTTTTTTTGTTGTTTTGTAATTTATCAATGACTATGGATGATATGGATTTTATTATATATGAAGATTTATGTTTGACAAATTATTTTAGCCGCCGTGTCCACATGCATATTTTTCCAAATTGCCGTGTCAGCGTGTCCGTGTCGGACACTTGAGGCGTGTCCGTGCAACCTAGGAATATCATCCTAAATTCACTATAGTCCTCCCCACAAACTAGCATCCACACTTATACCCCAAAAAATCAGATTCTTTGGTTCAATTTTAGTAGCCCACACAATCCATACTTATACCCCCATGCAGACACTTATCAATTTAAACTCATTAATGCAATAATAGCACATCCATAGGAAAACACATGCACATTAAGAAAAGGTGACTCAGCAACACTAATGTACTAGCTGCTCTTACTTTCACAAATTTCCCCCAAAAAATAGTAAAGTAGTTGAATAATCAAATGTCAAAAGGTGTAGCAAAGTAGTTGAATTATCAAATGTCACAAGAATTGAGAACATCACACATGAATTAAATCTAACTATCGAATAAAAACAGAGAAGGCAGAAAAAACTTAATTGCACTGCAAATGAACATTTGATTGATTGGTACAAGGTATGGCCTAGAAGACTGCACAATGTTGCAAATATTTTAATTAGACCAGATAGCATACATAGTTAAGAAAGATAAGGAAGCACGTTTTCTGATTTTCCTTGAATGATAATTCAGTGGCATTTCCACAAAAACTTAGAAGTTAATTACCTAGATTTGCACATTGTTTAGCCATATTCCCCTGATATTAATTTAAAAATAAAACTATGGCCTACAACATGGTTACGTCACAATAAATGCGTTAAACCAACATAGGCCCAACATGTTTCAAGAGCTAAGACTGAATCTGGATTATCAGAAATTTCACTTTAACCTGACAAAATGAAAGGAATAAGACCGGAGATGAACAAAGTGGGAAGTTAGACCAGAAGCCTTCCTGGAGAGGATATTTTAGGAAGAAGAATGAAACACGATAATGAGATGTTGCAAACAACCGGGGTAGTTTTGAAAGGGGGGTACCTTATATAAGGACAGTAGCTGTAGTAGGGGGCATTACCTGATTTTCTTGAATCATGAGGTTTCAAACTAGGTGCTTACAGCGGGAGAGTCTAAATCTAGTCTTTTCATGTGCTCAGCTAGATATGTAGCCAAATATTTTCATATGTTAAATCAGTAGATGTGTATTGTTTACTTATACATTTGTTTCGAGAGTGTTTTCCGTTAATTTCTTTGATGTGTTTGCTTCATCCCTAACACATCAAAATCTACTCCCAATAGAGCAAACTTTTAGCTTCTAAAGTCGGTCATAGAAAGGCAATATTGAAATTATCAGCTAATTTTCCTAAATAACCACAAGAAATAATCAGTTAGAGACTTCAGAATCTAAGTAACCATTAGTTTAAGGCTACAGAATCTAGACAGAGAAACATTTTGAGGCGTCAGGATCTATGATAAAATGGAATATGTGCTCCTTGAATATCATTGACCAAAAGACAAGCCAATGTAAATTGTAACAATATTATCAGAAATAAAAGAAATACATTATGTTGCAATACTGATAAAAGAATTCATATCAACACATAAGCACATGCACATCATGCCGAACAATATTTGTAAGCTGCAACTTGTTTGCGCGACAGGATGTCAAATATGTCAAGGGACATAAGTAACCATTCACAAAATCATTCACAGTTTCACATTACTAATAAGAAATGAAGGATATTCTGTTTGAACAGAAACCTAAGTTTATATTTGGAAATACTTCTTAAAAAATCAATCAATCTATAATATAATCAGGACTAGCATAACAGCTAAAACATTCATCCACAATACAACATCATCATTTATCAACAACCTGCAACGACCGACTCAAGCCTTCTTCGTATTCCAAACCTCGTTCTACCAATTGAGATCAAATTGCAACAAATCCAACTGAGTTCCCAACCAAAGCCAAAAAATATAGAGAAAAAAACAAAAAAGCTCACATTTTAATAGACAATGGAAGAGTTATTGGACTTACAAATGGTATCGTAGAAGCTTTGTCATTCCACACAACTGCCAGTCCAAGTGAGGCGAAAAACCCCAAACCTCCACAGAGCCAAGCCAACGCCTCGTACTGTTGAGACCAGCAAAAAAATGAAATACATAAAATTAGAATTAATTCTCAACTTGCCTACAGACTTGGATCTTTATAAGTTAATAACAACTACCTTTCCTACGGTATCTGCAATGCGATCGATGCAAGGTTCGGGAAACGGAGTTCCGTTGTCCCAAATCAGCTCGTCATTAACTGGAAGCTGAAACACAAACAAATCAAATGTTTTAGGGATTTTGAAATTACAAGAAATCATATCATAAATTTAAAACAGAGAACAAGGCTAAATAAAGGGATTTATAAGTATGTGACTACTAACAGGCTTTTCAGGGACGATATGTTTGCCGACGGGGACGCCCATACCGGAGCGGAGGCGGAGAGAGGAGGCGACTGAACGGCCAATAACGCCGTTTCCTCCCATGATCCGTGACGCCACATTGCTCAATCTTCCTGCCATTTTCGTTTCCCTATCTATAGGATTCAACTGATGTTTTTTCTTTTCTGTATTGTTAATTGGTTCGCAGCTTATTGATTTCTGCAATCTGCTATGCGCACAACCCCATTGATGCGCTGATTAACGAGACAAGAATGGGCCTTTGGCAAGATCAAGATCAAGCCCAAGTCTCAACTTTATAGTCCATTGGGCTTTTTACGTATTAACAAATTAGAGGGGTGTAAAATTGGGAAATACGAACAAACACCGACTTAAACACCTTTTTGGGTTATATTCTATCCTTAAAATACTCTTTGGGAGTCTGACATATTGAAATTGATTATTTGGTATCTGATATATTCTTTTTTATCTATTTGGTGCCTAAAATATTCAACATTGGTCTATTTAATGCATGACCTATTTAATTTTCATATATCAAGTGTCCATGTACGGATATACTTTTACAAAGAATGTGAAATATTTATATCGTCTTTTAGATCATGAATATATATTTTGTTGATAATGCATAAAATTATCGACTCTTAGTAATCTGTTTAGTTGTCATACTAAAATTGATTATGTCATGTATCAAATAGGCCAAAATTGAATACATCGGATATCAAATAGGCAATATAAGTATATCAGACACCAAAATGACATTTAAATTATATAACATGACAAAAAAAATATTTAAATCAAACGCCTTTTTTTTTATGTTAAATTTGATTCATGCCTTTTCAATTTCTCATTTTTAATTGAGTTTTAGTTTTGAATTATACAACAATTTTATAAATACCATTCATGCCGTTTTTCTACATTTTGTTTCTCATTTGAAAGTGATTCTGCACCCCAGTTTTTGGTCAAGCATTCTCTTATTTTAAATCATGCTAATATATTTATCTGACATTTTTCTATAAGGTCGCAAAAGGTATAAACGAGTTAAAAGTATGATATAACTTTTCTTTTCATTTTATCCACTAACATTTTACTTTTTTTTTTACTGAAGACGCTAATATTTGACTTACACCTTAGTTATGCCTCAAATTTTACAGTTTGCTACATTGATAATTACTTATGAGGGGAAAAAGTGTGGTAGACTATAGTATAAGAGTGGTATAAGTGGGGTGTATGTATGGTATAAGTGTGGTAATTAACTTTTAAAAATTAATGACAAGGTATATGTTATATTGGTAGGATGTCCACAAGTTTATGCCCAGATGGATTCTGATGTTTTGCTGAAATGTTAGTTCTAGTGTCAAGATTCAATTCTTAAGCATCTTACTTTGAGAAACCTCTGTATATGATTATGGAGTTCTTATAATTTTTGATTCTGCTGGTTTTGGCTAAATATTTGTAATAATCTGATTATGTTTGATTTTACATGCTTATATCTTTTCGAAAACCAATTTAGCCTACTGTATTTTTTTACGATATGTGATTCTGACATCTTTGTTTTTTCTATTGTGTTAATAATACGGTCATATCAGATTTATTTCTCTTATACTTGTGCATTTTTTTTTGTGTTTTGGTCTGATTCGGAGTATCTAAGCTGTCAAGTCCCCTATTTTGGTGCTTCTCCACCGTTGAGTATTCATTCTATTTTTTTTATATAGAAATACAGTCTTGCAAGCAGGACAGGGCCGGCCCTAGGCATAAGCCAGATGTGAGAATATCTAGGACTCACGATTAAAAGAGGCCCATAATTTTTTTACGTACATAATTATATATTTAAACTTTAAGAAACTTTCTGAATTTTTCAATTTAAATGAGTTCAATTATTAACTTAAAATAAAAATTAAAATAGTTGTTATTTAGTATTTTATTAGGCTATATTTCAATTTTATAAACTGTTTTTAGTGAACAGGGTCAATGTTTATCGCCTACGACCCTCCAAATGTAAGGACCGACCCTGCATGGAAGCAAGGCCGGTCCTGACATTCCGGAGACCCTAGACTGTATAGAAAATATGGGCCTTTTGAAAAAAATTGTATGTAAATATGAAATATATTCTAAATAAAAGGAATTTCATTTACAGTTGTATTTGATGCGTAATTATGCATCGCAACTGTTAAAATCCAGAAGCAAAAAATGTTTCACAAATCACTATTTTAATAAAAATGTTACCCTCTTTAATTCCACGTCCTTGTCACGGTCTTCATCAAATTCGCTTCAAGAAATAATATGAACGTTAAAAGTGACTCTTAATATTCCTATTCTTATAAATGAGATTAAATTACAAATATTATGGATTAAAATAAGAAATACCTAAGTTTTAAAGATATTTCAATTTTATAAATGCGACTATTTCAAGAATATTAGGGATTAAACTAAGAAATAGGTAAGTTTTGAAAATAAGAAATGATGCACATAAACTTAATGAAATATAAATTAAATGGATATTACTAAAAGGAAAGACAGAAAATAGATTAAAGATGGAACCTAATTAGAGAAAAATTACAAGTTCAAATTTAAATATGAACCTTATATATTAATATATAATATTTAATGTATATCTAAATTTTGGTAATGAAATTTATATAAAATAAAAAAATTTCACACACATGCGCGCGCATACACATATATAAATATATATTTAAAATTTTGGAGTCTCCTTTACTCTTGCCTCAGATCGTGACATCCTTGGCCTATATTCAGGGTCACTGCATGCAAGTATGATAAAAGTTATCATAGCATGAAAAAGATTTACTTTAAGAATCTCTAAAGCTTCCAGTGAATCAAACAAAGCTACAGAAACTAATTTTGAGATATTTTTTTAACAAACATTAAATAAAAATCAAAGAAAAAAAGAAAGTAATAATGTCATCTTGCTGTCTTAGAAATGTGCAATATTAATGTATTCAAATACCGATATCGTGTATAGAATTTGACTATAAGGTATATAACATATGTAAGATAACAACCAACTGATATCAATCACGATCAGAAAATATCAGATACATTAAAATATTTAAGAAATTGTTTATTTGTTTTAATATAACAACTATTTTGTAAGTTGCATATTATATAATATTTGAAAAAAAAAGTCTAATATGGTGATGCACACAAATATTTTTTTTTTAATAATTATAGTATTTTTATTGAGATAATCTTGTTTAAGGTTTGATAACAGTTAAAGCTTATCACCCATCTCAATAAATATATTTAATAGAATTTAAACCTTATTTTCCTTCAATTTATATAGGCGACTTAGCCAATTGAGCTACACCTATAATAAGCATACTATGTGTTTTTTTTTATGAAAAGCATGTTATGTGTTGACTTGTAATATAATGATGCACATATATAGTACTTATAATCAAGCATACCATAGGGTTTATAATTTTTACTCATTACTTAAAAAATAATTTATAAGAAGATTTTAAATTATAAATTAAAATATTTCTTTCTTTTTTTTAACTTAATAGTTTCTTATAAGAAAAAAAATAAAAAGTTGGACTACTTTTTATTTTTTTCTTATAAAAAGTTTTTAATTTAAAAAAAAAATTTAAAGAGTGTTCACTTGTAAAAAACTTGGTTGTGCAAACGCAATTGTATGAGATGTTTCCGCCACCTTAGTTGGGATATTCTCTATTGATATTTGTTTATTTATTTTATTATAGGTTTCCACGTCATTTAGTTGGACTGAGGCAAAATCGCAATTCAAAGGTTTAGGGTTGGTTTTATAAATTTTAAATGGAATTACATATTTTTATTTTAAATAATATATTTTTATTATTTTTATTAATTAATTAAAAATTATCTAACTTATTTTTTTAAAATAAAATCTGTTACTTTTAAAAAAAATTTAAAAATATAACTTTTAAAAAAACTATTGAAAAAAGTTTGGTCAAATTAGCCCTTAGTCATATGAATTAGGGGTTAAGCATTAAGCACCCGATCCATGGTATGAAACACTTGTATGTGGATAATGTGGCTCGTTTGTAGCTCCATTCTTCTTGATTAGTTGTTATGGATCCATTTATAGTTATTTTCGTATCCATAAATAAAATGTTTTAAATGAAATTGATAGCAAGTATAATTTTTAATGACGGTTAAATTAATGGATTAGGATTCTTTAAAATTTAAAATTAATTTTAGAGTAAAGTTAAGCTCATTTTAGCCTTATATTTTATTTTAAAGGGCTATATCTAATACACACTTTCCTAAAAAAAATTTCCTTTCATTACTTCACACTCTATATCTCTCAAACTTTAATCTAAAGTTACTTTAGAGAATCCTAATCCGTAATTAATGTAGTCTTGATATACATGATCAATATATACTCTTTGATAATTTAACTTATTTTTTAAACCGATGGACCTTTTAAAGAGCACTATTTGAATCCGAATATTCGAGAAGTTTTAAATCATCTCTTTGGAATAATTGTTTAATAAATCGAATTTACATAAAATAGATGTTTTTTAAGCAATTATATAAAAATATGAGAAGAATATAACAATTATATTGAAATGTAAGAAATTATATAATATAATGAAATACGAATTCAACTTACAATTCATTGTTAATTTGGATTAGACTATTTGAAAAGACACACGTTATTGTATATATAGATATACAATTCAACTTGTCACATTATGACAGGTTCATGTAACATAAGGTTAAATTCAAAACAAGATACTCTTTGTTTAAAAATATAAAATATAAAAGAAAAGCCTGATTTGATCACGGAAATTTAATATATAATCTCATTGCAAGAAATCTGTTAATATGTGATAATATTTTCTGTCATTAAAATTATTCTCACAAAAAGGTTATTATTTATTATAATAAAATTTTTACCATCACAAAAATTAGTTTTTTAAAATTTGTCGTAGAATTGTCACATATAATAAATATTTTTGTGACAATCTTTTAAGATTGTAACTAATATTTTTCAGTTACAATTTCAATTGTAATCCATAATTTAGAAATTGTTATGATAAAAATTTTGTTGTCACAAAAATTATTTATGTGACAACATAAAAATCTTATTACAAATAATTTATTAGTTTCGTGACAATAAATTTAACTTGAAACAAAAAAAAATTCAGTTACAAGTAACAGTTGTAACTAAAAATATTTAATATGTAACAATAACTTTTTATTGTCACAGAAACAATATATGTGACAACAAAAAAAGTTTGTTGTAAAAAATATAATATTTTTGTGACAATAATTTTAATTTGAAACAAAAAATACTTTCGTTACAAGTAAAAGTTGTAACAAAAACTATTCAATGTGACAATAAATTTTTATCATCACTAAAACTATATGCATAACAACATAAAAAGCTGTTGCGAAAAAAATATTATTATTGTGACAATAATTTTAACTTGAAACAAAAAATATTTTAGTTACAAGTAATACTTGTAACTAAAACTATTCAATATGTGATAATAAATTTATTATCGTCACAAAAACCATATGTGTATAACATAAAGAACTTGCTGCAAAAAATATGTTATTTTTGTGATAATAATTTTAACTTGAAACAAAAAGTACTTTAGTTACAAGTGATGGTCGTAACTAAAACTATTCAACAAGTGAATAAATTTTTCATTGTAACAAAAACTATTTGCATGACAACTTAAAAAACTTGTTGCAAAAAATTATTCGTTTTGTTACAATAAGTTTAAACTTCAAACAAAAAAATACACATTACAAGTAAAGGTTGTAACTAAAATTATTCAATGGATGATAATGAATTTTTTATTGTCACAAAAAACAATATGGCTGACGATATAGAAAGCTTGTTGCAAAAAGTATATTATTTTTGTGACAATAATTTTAATTTGAAACAGAAAAAAATACTTTAATTACAAGTAAAAGGTGTAACTAAAACCATTCAATATGTGACAATGAATTTTAATTGTCACAAAAACTATATGCGTGAAAACATGAAAATCTTGTTGCAAAAAATAGATTATATTTGTGACAATAAGTTTAACTTGACACAAAAAAACACTTTAGTTACAAGTAATAGTTGTAACTAAAACTATTAATTTGGTGACAACAATTTTTTTATTGTTACAAAAAACTATATCCGTGACAATATTAAAAGCTTGTTGGAAAAAATTATTACTTTTGTTACAATAAGTTTAACTTGATAAAAAAATACTTTTGTTACAATCAAAGGTTGTAACTAAAATTATTTAGTATATGACAATGAATTTTTCACTATCATGAAAATTATATGTGTGACAATATGAAAAGCTTGTTGCAAATAATTTATTAGTTTTTTTGACAATCAATTTAAGTTGAAAAGTTAAACGAAATGTATAGGATAATATAATATCATCATGTTAAATCAGGGCAAAGGTTATTCTTAAAACAGGTCCCACATCAATAAGGGTTGATCCAAGTGGTAAGCGACTTTGTATCGCTTAAGCAAGGTCTCGAGTTCGAAACCTAGTGAATGTAGAAAATCCTTATCGGGAGACTCACCCGCCACAGCCAGGTGCGCGACTCGGGTCGGATCTGGATGTAGTCAGAACAAAGCTCCGGTGAACCAGATGGGCAACCAAAAAACAGATTGAGGGTAAAGGAAATGCATGAAAAATATATAAGAAAATTATATATATATAGAACCAGATGGGCAACCAAAAAATAGAATGAGGGTAAAGGAAATGCATGGAAAATATATAAGAAAATTATAAGTTTTATATATATATATATAAAGTCAAATAAAAGGTATAAGAAATTTATAGGAATGTCAAAATTTATTTGAAATTTAGTGAAAAATTATAAATTTTATGATAGTTTATAGAAAATGAATAAAAAAGTTAAAAAGTATACTGTATCAAAAGTTATATAAAAATTATGGGAAAATGTATATGAAAAAATAAGGAAGTTACACGTTGTATATGAATGTTATAAGAAAATTATATTTCACATAAAAAGTATTATGAAAGTTATGTGTTCAATGATAAGTCATAAAAACGTATAGAAAAATTATATGCTATGGTATGGGCCCTATAATATAAAGACCCAACCCACTAAATAGATGAGGCTCAAAGGCCACAACCCACATCCTAGACCTCCTCACCTAACATAGACACACACATTTGATTTCTCTCTAATTAATTTCTACATATTTTAACTCAACCAACATGCTGACAAAGGCATCGAAGGGGTTTTACTAACCCCCTTTGTCTCCTCTCTTCTGTGCAGATCACAGGTTCATACGCTTGGAGCGGCCCGACCGTACCAATTGGCGCAGTCTATGGGAAATCGAACGAAAAATTTCGACCAACCGACATGCTCTTCATCCTAAAAGTATGAACAAAAAAGGTGCCCCTGAGGAAAAGGTGTGGGGCAAGTCCGATAGTCCCATAACTTTTTCTCAGGATCTGAACATCGATGTAACAGAGCTAAAGTTGGGCAACGTGAATGCCTATGGAAATGCTTAGCATGTTGAAAACTAATTGGAAAAAGCATTAAGGCAAATGAATCAATCACAAGCACAATTGAACAAATTGCAAAACAAGATATTAGTAGTACAAAACATCCACTCCCAACACCAAAATACATTGATGGTAATGTTAAAAGAACATTCTCAAACTCCTTTGCATGCTCAGCGCTAACTGATTAACTTGTTACAAAACTGACCAACCGACCGAGAATCCCCTACCTACCAACGAAATCTCACTCCTTGAAAAAGAAGCAGATAAGTTAGGCGAGATCACAATCACAAATAAACCAACCAACATTATAAGACCGATCAACAAAGAATTCTCCACCTACCAACCAAATCTCGCCACTCTTAGAAGAAGCAAATGAGTTGGGCGAGATCACATTCACATATAAACCAACTGATATTAATGCACCCCCCGACATTACAAGACGGACCGACCGATCGACAATCCCCACCTACCAACTAAATCTCCCCAACCTAGAAGAAGCAGATAAGTTGGGCGAGATCATATTCATAAATAAATCGCCCCGACATATGTGCGCCCCCCAATAATATAGATAAAAAAAAGAATCTATAGAGGTGGATCAAGAGATTCCAACGACCATTTGGCTCATTTTTGAATCACAACCAGTTGGCCCAACGGTTTACCAAGCCGGATGACCAAACAATTATAGATTCAACACACTCCACGTTTGACAAAGCACGGTCCCAACAATATGAAATCAGTCAGAAAGTACAAAATGTGGGAAAAATATAACAAAACATACCAACCAACCTTTGACGATATATACAAGTATGATGGATTAGAATGACCAACCCCAACCTTGCCCGTTGAACCCAAACACAATCTATAGAGACAACAAAACTTGCTGACCACTAGTATACGCCAATGCGTCGAACCAAGGAAATCCGACGGACCCATTTTCACTCTTTAGAATGGCCAATAAATAAAAGAGAAAAGACAACCGACCTCACACACACAAAAAACCGACCGATCGATAAACAAAGGGAAAACAAAGTTGACTGACCGACGGGGTCATCCTACCTATAGAGTCACTATCTCCAAAACTACAGATAAAAAGAAAACAAAGTTGACCTACCGACGGGGCCATCCTACCTACAAGTCATTATCTCCAAAACTACGGATAAAAAGTAAATGAAGTTGACCTACCGATGGGGCCATCCGATGCCCAACTCAAGTCTCACATAAGACCCATAAAGCCCACTTGCCACACTTAGACCTTTATAAAAGGAGGACAATACCACTACATGAAATAACAAGTTTAACATCCCCAGCGCGGATTGGCCTCACCATTCACTATCTCCAAAACTACGAATAAAAAGAAAATGAGGTTGACCTACTGACGGGGCCATCCTACCTACATCGTCATCATCTCCAAAACCTACAGAGTCACTATCTCCAAAACTACGAATAAAAAGAAAACAAAGTCGACCTATAGATAGGACCATCCTACCTATAGAGTCATTATCTCCAAAACTACAGAGTTACTACCTCTAAAAATACCGGTCGTCCTTGATTAGTTATTTCCTTTCGTTAGCATTATCATATTTAAATTTTGAACTTATACACATCTAAAATATGTATTTTATGTTATGAATAAATCTAACAATTTGAGTTTGAATATTGGAACCATTCATTCACTTCATCATTATCCGAAAGGAAGAAACAAGAATTCTTCGACATTCGTCAAATTTATCAAATAAAAAATATACTGTCATCTTACCAATCCAGCAACGATGAATGAATATAATGAGCTCCCAGCATTATCTCATCATTGTAAACAAACACACTATAATTTGGGTACAACACTCATCTAATAAATTTGAAAAATTGTCATAGCACCATTTGAATAAACATTGAAGATTACAAGAATTGCGCATAGCACCCATCCAACGATAATTGAAGGTTAAAAGAATTGGGCATAACACCCTTACCTAACGTATAATGAATATATTGGGAATTTGGCTTAGCTCCCTTATCCAACAAAAAATTAAATATTTCAAGAATTAGGCATAGCACCCTTATCCAATAAAAAATCGTATATTTCAATATTGCCTATTCACCCATCAAATTCGTCCAACGGAGGCATGACATTGACCATTGGTTTATTCTCTTTGCCCAATAATGGCACCACCTATTGATCTAACAGATTCTCCTAGTGACATCCTAACATTAGCTATCGATCTTTTATTTAACGAATTTGCCCAACGGTTTTTATTTAACGCATTTGCACAGCGGTGGCATAACATAGTCTACTCACCAATTGGTTCAACATAATTTGTTCTAACATTGAATTCACTTAGTGAGTTCATCTAATTGTACATCACATTGGCCATCTGCTTTTCTTCCTGTCAGACAATCTAATAAATTCTCCTAAGGGTAGCAAAACATTATGACTCGCTGGCTTGTCCAACAATTCAAAAATATTGATCAATTGGTTTCATCCATCGGTCTAACGGATTCGATCGATTACCAATGAATTCAACCATCAAACTAACAAATTTGACCAACGACATCTACAACATTGGTCTTTCGCTCTTTCGCCCATCAAGTCTATTTGACCATCAGTCTAACGGTTTCAACCAATGATTTAAATAATTCGACCAGTAGTCGATTGGATTCAACCAAAGACACCATAATATCGACTTTTTGCTTCTCGTAATTGTAATAAGTTACTGGAAAGTAGCGAATATGTCTAAGGGCTCTATAATATCATCATCCAAGTCTCTACATAAATTTCAGCCATGTCCAAAGGTGTCACATAGGCCTATGTTGCTCCGCCAAAGCCTTTTTGGCAAAAGCATTTCAAACTGATCCAATTAACCAATAGCCATTCGCTTTTTCGGCTGATAAAGCTTATTCCAACCATCGGTCTATAGATTTGACCATCGGTCTAGAGGATCCGGCCAACGACCTCATTACTATTTGGACATTCTCTATTTCGCCCAAGTAATTTATTTGACCATCGGTATGGATCTGACCATATGTCTAATAAATTCGACCAATGGTGACATTATTATGGGTTATTCCCTCAATAAAGCTACTCGACCATCCGTTTAATGGATTTGTCTGAAGCCATTTAGACAATCACTCCAATTAGTTTGCCCAATGTCGAATGCAATAGCAATTTGCTACTTTGTTTGAAGCTATTGGACCATTAATTAACTCAATTAGCCCAACGGCACCTTATATACTCATTGGGATTGGGCTTACAAATGGCAGTTCAACACTAAGCTAACTGTGAGCGGACGACTGTTTGAGCGGCTGCGGCGCGGGGCCGGACCCGGTCGGGCCAGCTCGTTTTTGGCGTATCGGGGAGATGAGTGTGATGTGGTTGAAAAGAAAATGATTTTGCGTATTATAATGCTTAAAAGATACGAGATCGAAACCCCGTACTTAGAATAGAGTCGCCACCCGGTTCAGCTCAACCGGGAAATTTTCGGTACAATTTTCCCACCGGGTGGTTGGACCATACCTTAAGTAGAGATTCCGAGTTCGGATGATGTTATCTACTTTTCATTAGGCCAAGTTAGGATACTTCATTCTTTCTTAATCAGTTTAATCCACCCTATTTATTTGTATTTTCAGTTATTTTGTGGTTTTCGCGTTTATCAAGCAATTGAAGCGATAAATAAAATATTTACAACCGTAAAAAAAAAAATAAGTGCGAAAAGTAGAATTATTACAAGGTTTTCAAGTCCTATATATTTTCTACGTAACAAATAAAATACCCGAACGTCCGATATATACCTACCTGCAAAGGATGGTTGACACGAATATGGCATATCTTATTCACAATATCATGAAGCCCGATTGAATAGCTAAAATGAGATTCGAATGGCGTTTGAGGGGAAATTCTATTTTTTTACTCAAATTTCAGATTTGATCGTTGCTTTAATCGGATTACAAATGAATATACCACTCGTTGTGGGGCGGGTCTGTTTTCAGGAGGTTTCGAGATTCCCTCGTTACGCTATAGGTCCTAGCTTTAGAAAATGAATTAATTTGGAAAAAGCGAAAACAATACTACTATCCAGAAGGCCATGCTGCCGATGGCATCTGATGCCGCCGACGACATAGTTGATGTCGTTGGCGGCATGGATGATGCCGCCGGCGACATCAACTATGTTACGGGCGACATCAGCATGCAGATGGGCACAGGGCTTTCTGAATACCGTAAAGAAAGGGTTCCGCGAGAAAGCGAGGTCTCCGGGGAATGTGATGCTAATGGCTGTACCAACGATGCCTCTCACGATATGGGTGATACAGCCGGCAACATTGCATGTCTCCGGCGACTCCAATTCCTTGCTACAGCAGCGGTTTGTAGTCAAAATGACCGAAAACTCAAAAGAACGTAAATGAACAAAAAAATTCTTGCAAAACAGTAATAATAATGCCAAAGAGCTATGAGACTCAGGATTTTCACCTCGGGGTTGTGAATCCACTTCTTCGTGATCCGAATGAAACACCTCCGGGGAGCTTGTTACGATGATTTAATAATGATTTTTAGTGTCTTTTGGTTTCTAAGTTCTACTAAGATGATTTTGGCTTAAAGGTTTGTCAGTTTCAACTCGTAATTAGAGAGTTCAAAGAAGAAAAACCAGGAAAAATGGGTCGGAATCCCGTTTTTTTCTGTTTTATCTAATTCTTATCTCACTATCATCTATTTCCACCTTAAAAATCCCTTTTCTCTTTTTTTCTTTCCTTTTTCTTCTCCCCTTTAGTGCAGCCCAAGGTGCCTTTTTATAGGTAAAATGGGGTGCTTTTTGGGGCATTTTTTAATAATTCCACCGAAAGTGGTCGAAAAGGCTGTCTATAATAGGACCCACTTCGAGTCATATCGCCGGCGACATGATAATGTCGTCGGCGGTATGATCGATGTCGCCGGCGGTATGGTGATATCGCCGGCGACATGGGTGATGGTTTTGGCGGCATTAGCCCTCAACATGCCTTCAGTTAGTGGGTCAAAAAAAGCCAAAAAGTCGGGAAAAGTGGCTTAATAGTGGAAAAAAGGCATCTTTATGACTTTTAACAATATTTTAAAGGGTATTTCTTATTTAGGTGTAAATCATCGGTTCAAGCTCCTACCGAACGCGTTATCGGCCACACCGAACTGAATTCTACCATTATAAAATTCATAAGGAATATTATTTTATTAATAAAAATTCTGAAGAGAATTTTATTTTGAGGTATTAAAATCGGGTACACGTCATCATCGTCTCGCGAGAGGGACTGCAAAATCCCGTGCTCACACTAACCTACCATCTGAGCAATCTTATCAATCCAATAGGTCACTTTATCTAATAATTTGAATATGTTGCCCAACAATAAAGGAACATTGGCAACAAGTCCATACTATAATAAAAAATAAAAGTAGTAAAATAAAATGCTACTCCTTCGCAAGAAAGTACAACAATGATAGACCTAATCAAGTGCTACTCAAACAAGGAATATCGCCTACTCAAAATGTTACACCAATAATATGATTCACCAATGAAAAATTCATTATATGAAAGTGTCTGACACACTATCATCCACTAATCAAAGAAAAATACATCCGACCAACGCTAAGCTACACCTACCAATCTGAAGTTCGACAACTTCTATAATTCGAAAGACAGTTCAACTCAAATCAAAGTAAGTCCAATTTTAGTACGGAATAGAAAATTAAATGAAGAGCAAACAAACCGAGTCAAAATGTTAAAGTCATTGATTTGCCCAATATACATGTTGAAAATAAATACTTGAGAATAAACCTACAATTAGAAGACAACCATTGCCCTAAAAAAAATCCAATATCCGATAAGGAGAGTAAGCAATCCCTATGAAAGAAACGAAGAAAAAACCAATTGGCATTGGAAAACACACAACCTACCTACACCAAAACTAATTGGCATTGGCAAGCACACAACCTACCACCACTAAAACTTATTGCCATGGACGAGCATACTACCTACCAATGCCACAAACTGTTGGCACTGGCAACCATCCAACATAAAAGATCAGTTGGCATAAAGCTTTCCAATACCACAATCATTAAGCACACAAGCTACCAATGCCACAACCAATTGGCATTTCCAAGCAAGAAGCTTTCCGACATCTAAACCAATATGCATTCGTAAGTATATAGCCTTCCGATGCCATAATCCATTGGCATTCATAAGATTAGATCTTAATAATACCACAACTAGTTGGCATCATCAAGTATGGAGCCTACCAACGCTAGAACATGTTATAGAGCCTACCAATGCCATAATATATTGTAGATCCTACCAACGTTATAACATGTTGGCATTTCTGAAGAATAGAGCCTCCCAACACCATAACTAGTTAGCATTCGTAAGCACCTAGCCTTCCAACACCACAATCAGTTGACATTGATAAGAGCCGATAAACGCCATAACCTGTTGGTACTTCTTAAGCATAGATCTTCCAAGCACCCTAACCTAAGCAAGCACAAAATATATCAAAACTTTCCAAAGCTACTGTAAGAGCATTGGAAAAAGTTTGACACAGAAGATGATATATTTAACAAAAGCGTTACTATGATAAGGCACACATCATAAACCAATCAACTAATCAGTCGATGTACATGACAAGTATACGAAGATATTAGAAGTCCTTTGGACTAAAAGGTGGTTGACTACTCAATCATAATTGAAGAAACCATCCAACACATTAATTCAAATCATTGTACATGTTCAACTAACACCTTATTCGAGTCACAACATACTTCACTTGTAAACAATGTATGCTTGAATGGACAAATGTACATTATGCTTTGGTGCATCCAACTAAAATTAATATATCATAAAAAATGACCACCAACAAAATATTAATTACATGAGGGAATTTCCAACATACTCCCGTGGATCACCCATTATCAAACAACGTCTGACAATAGCTCAGGACATGATCATAATATTAAGATCCAATCTACCAAGACATCACATTCAATCTTGTTCACAATAACAAGAAACACAATACTCTTACCAACATAATAAATAGTTCTTGACAACGAATTAATTGCCTCGACCAACACGTCATGTTACATATGTGACATTGACTAAACAAAAATCATGCCAACATAGATAAATTTAAGTGAACATACAAAGTAAGATTAGAATTTGCCAAGGTCCTTCGGATGCAAAAATGATGAAATGAAAAATGACCATATGCTCTACCAATAAGATACTATGTCCAACACACCGCTATGTCCAACACGCTAAGGCAACCTTACTAAAATACAAAGTAATAAAATTGGATACAACCCAAGCCAAACTACATCTACCAAATTGAATTTCAAATGACCCCTCTCACTAAAGCCAATAGAATTTGAGGCATTATGCCAACTCAAAAATGAATCCAAGACATTATTACCTTTTACATATACAAGAATGGAACTGATATATTCTACCAGTAGAATTACAACCAACGTTATCAACATCATCATTACCAACACAAAGTTAGGTTGGATTTAATCGGAAGCCCACAATAATATTCCCCGTCAATAATATATCTGACCTACTGGAATCTATAGCTCAAATTCCAACACAAAGTACATATCCGATCCAACGAGATTTGTAGTCCCATTTCCTTCACAAAGTCGAGTTGGCTACAAAAGAATTTACCACAACAAAAGTAGATTCAAACAAGTTTACAATGATCATTGGAATCGATCTAAAGTAATAAAAATAAATACAAACCTAACGCTATTTTGACAAGCGACATTCACCAATAGTCCAAACGGGCAAATATTAGACTTCTCCCAACACCAACTCATCCGACAGATTACAACAAATTACTTACAGCTATATAACAAGGCTAAGTCTTAGGAAACACTTTAATACGTTGGTCCAATTTAGACAACCAAATGTCCAACGCAACTTGTCAACCAAAGAAACACTAAATATTAGCCAAATAAAATTATTGGCATCCAACTAAAATATCAGTAGCATGATCCGACCTAATCAGGAGGTTGTCGTGATTATCAAATAATTAATATACACAGTTTCAATAGAAGAAAACTTATTGCACTATTCGGATCGGGAAGAAAGCGTCCTGCCAATAAAACATTATAACACTATACTAATTGAAAAAATTCTTCTGGCAGATAGAAAAGTTATAACGCTACAACAAATGCTTCCGACCAAAAAAAATTCATCATGCTCTTTGGTTGGACGAAACACTCCCCACCATTGAAACTTATCACCTTTTTGTTGGGTTGCTTATCAATGGAGGTTTAACACTTTGTTGGGCTAGATAAAGCACTCCATTCCAATGAAAGTTATCACTTCTTGGGTTGGATAAACACTCCTTATCAATGGAAAGGTCTTTAATTTCTCCTTCATCTCAACCCACAAGCAGAAGCTAAGCTAGACAAGAAATATCAACTTAACAATTAAACAACTATCGACATGGTCCAACTATTAGACATTTTAAGACATTATCTGTAATAGAGATAACAACCAAACTATCAAAGCTTTCCAAAGCCCCACATAAGAACATTGGAAAAATCCTACTATAGTAGAAGATCACTCCACAACATCTTCCTATGAAAAAAAAGCTCCACATAAGTCTCACCTATCCAAGGGTTCACATAAGCCTCATTTATCCAAAGCCTCATATGAGCATCGTCCATAAACCCTTTCCCCATCAAACATTTCAAGAGCAAGTCCCTTTGTACCAAAGATACGAGAATTTACTAATCAATCAAGCATAACAAATACTGAAAATAACTAAATGATTTTTGACCCAACATATGCCCAAATATTAAGGCACACTAAAGCACTATGAAACAATAATAAAAGCGCTTAACTACCACTTCACTTCTCAGAATCGGGCTCCCCATTGCCAATGAAAAATTATCATCGCCAATGCAAAGGTTATCATAACTAACGTAAAGAGGGCTATTGCCAACCTAATCCAAAATAGTCATTGCCAACAACACCATTTAAGATGGTCGTGGCTAACTTAACACAAGGTTGTTACCAACCAACCCAACATAAGAGGGCTATTGCCAACCTAATGCAAATTAGTCATTGCCAACAACACCATTTAAGATGGTCGTGGCTAACCCAACACAAGGTTGTTGCCAACCCACCCAATATAAGAGGGCTATTGCCAACCTAATGCGAAATATTCATTGCCAACAACACCATTTAAGATGGTCGTGGCTAACCCAACACAAGGTTGCTGCCAACCTACCCAACATACGAGGGCTATTGCCGACCTAACGCAAAATAGTCATTGCCAACACCATTTAAGATGGTTATTGCCAAGCTAACATAAGGTTATTATTTCCAACCAACCCAATGCAAGAGGGTGTTGCTAACCCAATAAAAGGTTATTGTTGGTGATACGCAATTCATGTTGTAAGCACTAAAGATTACCACATCCAACGCAAAATAGCTATTAGTAACGCAAGATGACCATTGCCAATGCCAAATATTATCATCAATAACTTAAAATGACAACATCATTTATAACCCAAAGCTAGGTCAATGACAAAGGAGCAACCAACGGATGAAACCCATCGGTCACACGTTCAAAATAGAAAATTATCTCCATAATATCCACTATACGAAGGAGCGACTGACAAACGGATCACCGGTCAGTTACACATTCAAAATCGAAAATTATCCCCACGATATCCACTATATAAGATGGTAATTACCAATGCCAAAGATTATCATAGCCAAAGTAAAATGACAACATCCTTTATAACCCAAAAGTTAGGACGCTAACATCATTCATTTATACTAAATTGAGGAAGATAATGACCAATGTAGCCATTACATGATCGAACATCCGATGGACCACCCTTCAGTCACACATTCAAATTATAGAATTATCCTCAGTATATTCATTATACAAAAAAGCTTTCGACGGACCACCCGTCGGTCACATGTTCAAAATATAAAATTTTCCCCACAAGGCGTTTGTCCGATAAGGCCCAAAATATAATGAAATACGAATCAACGCTAAAAGCTCACCAAAACCATTTAGAGAAGAGATGATGAAATGAAAATAATTATATTCACTACAAAAGAAATTTTACTCCCTTAAATTACAAGGGAAAGCATGACAAGTTATTGCTTACATCACATTCATTGAAAGTTACAAAATCACTCAAAGATATGTCAAACAATCAAACAAAAGTCCTACCAAAGACTATGGCATTTGCCAACCTAAAGAACATTCTCGAAATCCTTTACACCATGCAAAGTCAAATTTTTCTGCACTATGCAAAAGTCAAAATCTTTCGTACCATGCCACTACTATACAAAAATACACAACTACTTTTCGTGAATCATCACAATATTCAAATACATATAAAATACTGAAATACATAAATATATTTCCTCGTACACCTGAAGGGGGGATAAGTGGTATGGTCCCTATAATATAAAGACCCAACCCACTAAATAGATGAGGCCCAAAGGCCACAACCCACATCCTCGACCTGTATAAAAGGGAGTTTCCTCCTCACCTAACACGGACACACACATTTGATTTCTCTCTAATTACTTTCTACATATTTCAACTCGACCAACATACTGACAAAGGCATCGGAGGGGTTTTACTAACCCCCCTTTATCTCCTCTCTTCTGTGTAGATCACAGGTTCATACGCTTAGAGCGACCCTATTGTACCATGCTATATGTGAAAAGTTATAGAATACGTATATCGAAGTTATGGAAAATTTATAGGTTCTATAAACAGTTATAAAAAGTGCATAAAAAGTTATATGAAAGTATAGGTTTAATGAAAAATTATACAAATGGTATGTGAAATTTGTGGGTTCTGTGATATGTATATGAAATCCATTGAAAAATGGCCTAATACATCTGGACCCCCTCAAAGTTAATTAAAATGGTGACTGATTTTTTTGAAAATTTAAGAAATAAAAATAATTATAAATGTTGATTAAAACCCTTTTCAACCCCTATAGTTGTTCCTAAAAATCTCTCAGCCCCCTGAACTTACAAAAGTTCCACATAAGCCCTTGAACTTGTCAAAGTGGACCTTATAGCCCCCTGAACTTGTTAAAAGTGAACCTCACAACCCCTTGATGATGATACACTAAGTATTATTTTTTTAGAGATAGAATCTAAGATTGTTTCGTCAAAGATTGAATTGAAGATTGATTTATCGAAACAAAACTGGGCATGTCAGCATCAAGGGGCTATAAGGTTCACTTTTACCAAGTTTAAGGAGCTATTAGGTCAACCTTAAAAAGTTTAGGGGGTTATAAAGTCCACTTTAACAGATTCAAGTTATGTGGAACTTTTACTTTAGGGGGCTGAGGGGTTTAAGGGACAACTATGGGGTCTAGATGTATTAGGCCTAAGTTATAATAAAACTTACAAAAAATGTACATGCAAGGTATACGAAAGCAAAAATTTATTTTCTTGAACCAAAACCCTAAACCCTAAACCAAAACCATAAACCTAGATATTGAAGCCTACTACTAGAATACTACAACTTATTAAAAACAAAAATTAGTATTATTATCATTACTATTACTTTTTTTACAATTATTAATAATTATATTAACTTAATAAAAAAAGTATTATCAATAATAAATAATAAATAATAATATTTGGTAATAATAATTAAGTAATGATTATAAAAATTAATTACCACTCTGTCATCAACATTTCATTATCGCTTCTCTGTCATCACCACCCCGCCACCAACACATATGAAAAGTTATTTGAAATTAATTAGATTCTGTGAAAACTTATGGAATATATATAAACCATACAAGAAAGTTACAAATTTAATGAAATATTGTACATAAAGTTAAAAAATGTATAAAAAGTTACATATTATATGGAAAGCTATATGACATTGTTGGTATTTATTAACTATTATTTATGTTTAACATGATCTTACATAAGCATGTTATCATTTCATATTTATTATTTTTAGGATTTGGATTCTCTAAAGTTAAAAAATGATAAAGTTATATATTTTAGTTTTAATGGTTGAGATTTAATTTTAGTGGTTTATGGGGTTTACAGTGCAGTCAAATCTTACTCATTGAAACTCAATAAATGACTGAAATTCTGAAATGTACAACTCTAGAGAATTCCAACTTTAGAGAATCCCAATGCTTATTTTTAATATTGTCAATTATTAACTGTTAATCATCTTTAATACTTAATATGATAATAATTTTAATAAAATATAAATTAAATATGTGACAATGGAACTAAACTAAAGTTTAGTTTCTCAACACCCTAAACTCTAAACCTCCAATAATTCTAATAATAAATATTTATTGCTTAATTAACTATAATACTTTTAAAAAATAAAGTTATTTCTCTATTATTATTATTACTTTTACTTTAAATTATTTTACTTTTCAAAAAATAGTAATAATATTATTTTTTTTGGTAAAAATTAAGAATATTATTTTTACTTCAAATTAATTATTAAAAAATTAGTATGTTTAGCTATCCTTCTTTCTCTCCGTAACTCTCCCAAATATCAGATCGAGACTTCTCCACCATCGATCTCCCACATCTCATCTTGTTGGTCTCTATTCACCGCCGCTGTTGTCGAATTTGGCCGCCGCTGCTGTAGTCTTTTCCGTCGCTCTCTATTGCCCCAGACCACCGTCGCTGCCGTCTCTCTTTCTTCTAGGGTTTCTTCTTACCTCTCTTATCTTTTCTTTTTGTTAGATTTTTGCTAATGCACATGAAATAGACCTAATTTCTTCTTTTTTATCTTTGCGAGAAATGTGATTTTGGTTTTCCTTGAATCGTTTTCAGGTTCTTTTTCATTCTCGATCTGTTTTGAACCTGCGTTGTCTTTTTATTTATGGCTTGATAAAGTTTGCTTTTTTTACTGTATTTGAATTGATTACCGTGGTTGCTGTTTTTCAATTTTAAAAGCGAGTGCCTTGTGCTTTCCAATTCCTCTACTAATTCTTGAAAAAGGTTCGTTTCCTTGTCTGTAATTTGCAATTGAGGTAAAATTGGCATCTGTTTGAGTAGATTGTGGCTGTTGGGGTTCTAGTATTTGGGGGTGTGGTGTTTGTCTATAGGATCTAGTAAACTGATGCAAATGTCAGCGTGTAATTGCAAGACAGTGCGGTCTAACCACTAATTTGGTGTGCATTTCGTCAACTTTTACCAACTAATCTGGTGGTTAGAGTTATATTTGATTGACTAATTGCCTAATTGGAATACAATTGGTGTGGTCTAATATCAATTCTTGATTAAATACTCCACTACACTTATTAAAATATCAACAGTTAATTAGTTACAAGGTTGTAACTTTTTAAGCCCATCCAAATTGAATTGTCATTAACAGTCATGGTGTAAGCAGGTATGGTCTTTTGTTGGAAATAGAAATTACTCTCTTTTTGTGTATTTCTTGTTGGAAAAATATTCATGATAAAGGAACATTAATTTCTAATTTAGATGTTATCTGCCACTTTAGTTTAACTAACTCGTGATAAGGAATTTGTTTATCTATGTAATTGGTTTTTCTGGATCCACATGTTATATTCTTAACTAGTTTAGGTATTATTGAACTCATTATGAATGATTAAATTCATTGATTGGTAGAATATTCTTAATGAATCTCTTGCATCCTTGTCTGTCTATTAATTGTTCAATGTCATTTTTTTATACTTTGGAACTTAAAAGTATTGTTAGGGAGGAAGGTGTCTAGGTCGGATGGAAGGTAGAGCTGCAATTTATCACAAGGGATCCATGTGCTGGTTCACTTCTCTTTGGGATCCATGTGCACAATGCACCATTAAGATCTGATTTTGTGTCATTGTGTTTTGCTGAATTATCTAAGGAACATTATGAAAACAATATTTAGAACTGCCTGAGCCTTAGAGAAGAATTCTATTTTTTGTTTGCTATCCAGTGTGCTTGATTCTTCTCGATTGGTTCATTGCTTCAGCTTTTCTTCTTATTTTCACAAGTCATAAAAAAATAAAGTTTTCATAAAAAGCAATAGAAGTCATCAACGTTTACTCATAATATGAGACTGGTTTTCATGTTCTTTTTTTCTGATGGTGATCGATGAGAGCAAAGAAGCAGAGAAGACTACTGGATACCTAGAGGAATTCATGATAAGGTTATAACCTTGTCCTTAATAGTTTGATGCATAAAAATTTAAGATTTCATTTTGAAGAAGGCATCGGATGTTGAGTGTGTGATGTGGACCATGTGGTGGGAACATTATTTTTACGGTCTCATGTTTTATTATAGTCTAATTGCATTCCTCGGTATGTCTTGCTCTGGTTTTCTGTCAGGTATTGGTCTGACTTAGCTAGTGATGTGAACAGAGAAGAAGGTTTAGGTTGAGGAGAAGAAATTAGGAGGGAAATAGAGGAATATTAGAGGGAAAGAAATAGAGAGAGTAGTAGAATTTAATATTTTCATTCATAATTGCTGGAGTATTCTCACAGCCTATATATAAACACATTCATGCGTTTTAGGTGATTACACTAGAGGACAAAATAGCATAACTACTAACAGCTAGCAATTGGGCCATAGGCTCACTTAGGGAATTAAAAGAAAGTAATACAATTGAAATTTAACTAACATAACCTCCTTTCCCGCCATTCTGCTTTTTCCTCCTTTGATACTTAACCATACCTCCCCCTCGAGACCATTCTTGCCCCCAAGAATGGTAAAACAGTGGAAACTGTCTGCGAATGAAGTTAGCATCTTCCCAAGTAGCATCTATGGTAGCAAACCCTTCCCACAAGATTAAGAGTTGCAGAACCTCTCTGTCCTGGATCATAACATGCCTGGAATTAATGACCTTAGCTGGAGTCACTGGTAATAAACCATTCTCAAGAGGAGGGAGAGTAGAGAGAGCTGTAGAGGTAGCAGCTGGTTTCTTTTTGAGCAAGGATACATGGAAGATGGGATGGACCTTGGAAGTAGGAGGCAATTGGAGTTTATAAGCCACTGCTCCTATCTTAGACACTATCTTGAATGGACCAAAGTACTTAGCAGTTAACTTGTTGGAAGCCCTGTAAGCAATAGAGTGTTGCCTGTAGGGTTGGAGTTTGAGATAGACCCAATCTCCAATCTGAAACTCACTCTCACTCCTATGCTTGTCAGCATTTTGCTTCATCCTGTTCTGGGCTTGAGCCAAAGAATCCCTTAGGGCTAGATCCATTTCTCTTCTCTGTTGTAAAACCTCTTCCACAACAGCTACAGTTGAAGAAACAACAAGAACTGCTGGTAACTGAGGTTTAGTGCCATATAGAGCCTGAAAGGGACTCATGTTGATGGCACTATGATGAGAACTATTATACCAGAATTCTGCTAGGGCTAACCAATTATACCACTGCTTGGGCACCAAGAAACACATGCACCTCAAGTAATTCTCCATGCATTGATTAACCCTCTCAGTTTGGCCATCAGTTTGGGGATGGTAAGCACTGCTAAACAGTAGTTGTGTCCCCAACAGTTTCATCAATTCCTTCCAAAACAGCCCCGTAAAAATCCTGTCTCTATCTGATATAATGGTCTTAGGTAGACCATGTAGCTTAAACACATTGTCCAAGAATGCTTTGACAAAGTGAGCAAACTTTGTAAATCTATCAACCACCACTAATACAGTGTCAAATCCCTTAGACTTGGGAAGTCCTTCCACAAAATCTAGGGAGACATCCTGCCAGGCAGTAGCAGGTACTGGAAGTGGTTGAATTAAACCTGGACTTGCACAATGTTCAGGTTTGCATCTAAGGCAGACATCACATTTACTCACCCAAGCTGTAACAAAGTCCTGTAGATTAGGCCAATGGAAGTTTTGGTTAACCCTGACTATAGTGCCTCTTATGCTAGAGTGTCCTCCTAGAGGCGAATCATGACAAGCTTGGACTACTTTATCCCTTATTGCACTGTTCTGCCCAATGTACAGCCTCCCCTTGTAATACACAATCCCTTGCTCAGGCTGAAATTCTTGACCCCATCCTGCTGTATGGTTAACTCCTTTATCAACTTGAGTGCTAGCTCATCTGTTTCATAGGAACCTTGTACCTCCATCATCCAGGTTGGTATGCCAGTTGAAATGGCACACAGTTACCCAACACTTCCTTCCATTTGCCTAGACAAGGCATCAGCCACTCTATTTTCACTTCCCTTCTTAAATTGTATAGTATACTCCAAACCCAGTAACTTAGCTACCCCTTTATGTTGGAAAGCAGCATTGAGTTTCTGTTCTAATAAGTATTCGATACTCTGGTGATCTGTTTTGATTACAAATGAAGAAGCCTCAAGGTAAGGTCTCCAAGTGGTTACAGCCAGCACTATAGCCAGCAGTTCCCTCTCATAAGCAGATAGTTTCTGATTTCGGGGGCACAATGGCTTGGACAAAAAACAGATTGGCCTATTGTCCTGCATCAGCACTGCACCAATACCACTCCCACTAGCATCAAACTCCACTACAAAAGGCTTACGGAAGTTAGGGAGAGCTAATACAGGAGCTTGAGTCATCAATTGTTTTAGCTCAGAGAAGGACTCCAAGGCCATCTTACTCCACTGGAAGTGATCCTTCCTTAACATTTCAGTCAAGGGTTTAGCTATAGTCCCATATCCTTTCACAAACCTCCTGTAGTACCCAGTCAGCCCCAAAAATCCCCTGAGCCCCTTGATGGTCTTAGGTACAGGCCAATTAACCATGGTAGCTATTTTATCAGGATCAGTAGCTACTCATTCCTTCGAGATTATATGACCCAAGTAGGCTATTCTTTTAACTCCAAATTCACACTTAGACCTCTTGGCATACAACTGATTCTATTGTAGCACTTGAAACACTGTTTCTAGGTGTAATAAATGCTGCTCTAACGTTGGACTATACACCAAAATATCATCAAAAAAACTAGGACGAACTTTCTTAGGTATGGCTTAAACAGGGCATTCATCAGGGATTGAAAGGTTGCAGGGGCATTAGTCAACCCAAAAGGCATCACTAGGAACTCATAGTGTCCTGAGTGTGTTCTGAAGGCTGTTTTGTGTACATCAACTTCCACCATTCTTATCTGATGGTAACTAGCCCTAAGGTCAATCTTGGAAAATATTGTTGCCCCATGTAATTCATCTAATAACTCCTGAATGAGGGGTATAGGAAATTTATCTTTTACAGTTCCTTTATTAAGCTCTCTATAATCCACACAAAACCACCATGATCCATCCTTTTTCTTAACTAGCAAGACTGGTGAGGCATAGGGGCTCTGGCTGGGTTTAATCACTCCAGCCCTCAACATTTCCTCAACTAACCTCTCGATCTCATCCTTTTGAAAGTGGGAATACCTATAAGGCCTAATGTTAACTGGTTCCAGGCCTGGTTTAAGGGGTATAGCATGGTCATGTGATCTGTTTGGTGGTAATTTGGTGGGTGGTGCAAATAAGGGTGTGTGTTTGGTAAGTAGGTGTTGTATGGGTGTCTGAATTGGTGTGTCAGGGTTATATGGTTCAGGTTCTAGGCTTTTCTCTTCCATTTCAGGTTTAGAGACCATTACCAAGAGTCTAGAGGTAATCCCTTTCCACCCCTTGGTAATGAGTTTGTTAAGGGACTTCAAAGACATCATTCTTAGTGCCATTTCTTCCCTCATCCCTACCAACTCCGCCTGCTAACCATCCTTGCACACAATTAACTTGTTACTGGTGAAATCGAAAGTAACTGGAGTGTAAGTCCTCATCCAGTCAACCCCTAGTATTATATCATAAACTCCCAACTCCAATACTCTTAGGGTAAAACTGAATTTAGTACTTTGCATGCTCCAATTACAATCAATACACTTGTGAGTAACAGTCAATTTCCTGCCATCAGCCACAGTTACAGGAACAAGCCTAATAGGAGTCATTGGCAACTTAGCATCTTGAGTTAGCTTAGTATCTATGAAACTGTGGGTGCTACCACTATCAATTAAGATTAGGACAGGTTTCTTATTGAGAGTACCTCTTAGTTTCATAGTAGTGTCTGTTAAACCTCCATCAAGTGCATTAATGGATAACTGCAGCTGCTCCTTTTCACCAACATTAATTTCCAATTCCCCTTCCTCAGCTGGATCTAGATCAGCTAGTATAATCTCCTCTACCTCCTCTCCTTCCAAGGCTATGGCCATGATTTTTTTGCATTGATGCCCAGGAAAATACCTGACTCCACACTTCCAGCAGGCTCCAGGTATACATTTGGTAGGGTTGGGTGTTTGGCTAGAATTTGGTTTGAAATCTGTAGGTTTTGGAGTTGTAGTAGGGGTAGGTTTGTTGTTCAGGTCAGGTGAATTCCAGGTTTTCAGGTTTTGGTTAAGTGGCTGTTTGTAGGATGGTTTTAGCTTCATAGCTTCTGCTAGATCCTTCACCAAGAGCTCCTGCAACCTTGCTTGCTTTATGGCAGTATACAGATCTAATGGTTTATGGATCCTGATAGCAGATCTGATCTCAGGCTTGAGCCCTGCTATAAAACTTTTCACATAGAAAACTTCCCTCAGTTCAGGGTGCTCCTTCTCCATTTGCAGCTTCACCTCCTCAAACCTCCATGTAATGCAATACAGTAGAGATCTGCTTCAGGTTACTCAACTGCTCAACAACTTCCTGCACATCAACCTCCTTGAACCTCTTAATCACCTCTCTAAATCGCTCCCAGGAAACTTCAGAATGATATTGGATCCAATTTCTGAACCATCTCTCTGCCCTTCCATTCATGTATAATCCAGCCAATTCTACTCTCCTTTCCTCCAATACTTCAAACAACTGGAAATACTTGTTACATTTTGCGATCCAATTTTCTACTTCCAATCCTTCAAACGCAGGCAGATCACATTTAGGAAGGAGTTTGCTAAAATAAGGATTTCGGTTTATAGGTGGTTCTGTGCTAGATCCAGGTACTTGGTAGCATCCAAGTAATCCCTTACTAGACGGTGTTTGGTTGTTAACAAAGAAATCTGAGTTCTCTGTTTGGGTCGAAAGAAGGGGTGGTGTTTGGATGGGTTTAGGAAAGGTATTTGGAATTGGTTGGTTGTTTGGATCGGAAGGATTAGATTGCAGCATGGCCTTCATAAGTTGCGTGAGTTGCGAAAGCTGCTTGGTTGTTTCCCTGACCTCCTGCCGAATCGATTCAGCAGCATCCCCATGACTTTTCTGTAAATCTAACAGATCGCGCCTCACACTATCTAACTTACTATCTTCTTGTTGAATCGCTGCTTCCAGTTTCTCAAACTTCTCAGCGTTGCGCTAATCGCGATTATTCATCCGATTGGTGATGAACTGAATTTGCTCGTTAATAGCTTCCATTTTCTGCGTCGCGACAGTTTTCTTAACCATCAACGGTGGCCGGAGGACGGAGGCTTTGATACCAACTTGTCAGGTATTGGTCTGACTTAGCTAGTGATGTGAACAGAGAAGAAGGTTTAGGTTGAGGAGAAGAAATTAGGAGGGAAATAGAGGAATATTAGAGGGAAAGAAATAGAGAGAGTAGTAGAATTTAATATTTTCATTCATAATTGCTGGAGTATTCTCACAGCCTATATATAAACACATTCATGCGCTTTAGGTGATTACACTAGAGGACAAAATAGCATAACTACTAACAGCTAGCAATTGGGCCATAGGCTCACTTAGGGAATTAAAAGAAAGTAATACAATTGAAATTTAACTAACATAACCTCCTTTCCAGCCATTCTGCTTTTTCCTCCTTTGATACTTAACATTTTCTTAATTCATTTGTTTAAAGGGATACATTATAATGGACTTCTATGACCCATTTCTTGAACTCGATGCAGTTCTGTCATTTGTAGTTGTATTGCACATATGCATGTCATATAGTCTGCTCATTGAATGCTTTTTCACCCATTTGTAGGTTGAGGAGGAAAATAAGACACGAAAGTGAACTGGTTGTACGCTTTTTTTTGCTATCATCCTGAATGCAGAGCAATGCAAAGAATTGCAAATGGGTTCTTATCTTGGTGTTGCAACAACTTTTGTCAAGGTTTGAATAACTGGGATGTTGATACCCACATACCAGGTAAGCAAATCTCTTCCTTGTGACACGGGCCGAGAGTCTGGCGCAGCATTTCGCCCGTGCGGCGCCCCGAGGTCCTCCCGCATGACCCTGAGGCCAGCCTTGATCTTCGCAGGCATGCACTGGTTTCGCCCTGCCGAGGGCTCATCAGGATAGCGGCAACAGCTATCGACCAGTTGTGCCATGTATGGACGCATAAGCCCCCTTCATAGTTAAGTCCAAGACTAGCGACAAGCTCCCCAAACCTAATTGGGTCGACATGCCTGAACTCGGACATGCATATGCGCATACAGGCAGAACACCCCTAGCGCTGATGCCACCACCCCTCAGTTTACCAACGGCATGATTCTTCTTAAGTGCATGCCCTCTTCTGATGGCGCCGTCACGCAACAATGGTGGATAAACTTTGGTGCGTGACATTTAGCTGTCACGGGCCGAGAGTCTGGCCCAGCATTTCACCCGTGCGGCGCCCCGAGGTCCTCCCGCATGACCCCGAGGCCAGCCTTGATCTTCGCAGGCATGCACTGGTTTCGCCCTGCCGAGGGCTCATCAGGATAGCGGCAACAGCTATCGACCAGTTGTGCCATGTATGGACGCATAAGCCCCCTTCATTGTTAAGTCCAAGACTCGCGATCCAGCTCCCCAAACCTAATTGGGTCGGCATGCCTGAACTCGGACAGGCATATGCGCATACAGGCAGAACACCCCTAGCGCTGATGCCACCACTCCTCAGTTTACCAACGGCAGGATTCTTCTTAAGTGCATGCCCTCTTCTGATAGCGCCGTCACGCAACAATGGTGGATAAACTTTGGTGCTTGACATTCTCCCCCACCTAAAATCTAGCACGCCCTCGTGCTAGGGGAAGGACTCCGCTCGCCCAAGGATCGCATCGCTGTCGTACCTCTGCCACTGCAACCTTCTTCTACTCCAGACTAGGTGTGTCGCCCTCCAATCCCATCCCGGACGGGATCCCTTCACAACTGGACTCGAGAGGAGTTCACCGCTCACTTTAATTTCCTCGAGTGGAGCCTTCACCCTGGCCTAATCCGGCTTGTCAACTGAAATCATTACTTTCTCCCCAAAGGACGTGCAGCGCTCCCGTCTCACACGAGCGTCCCCCTGGACTTCAAGCTCGCTTGCGAGTCGCCCGACTTTCCTTGCGGACTTTCACCTCGCATGGGGCCATTACTCTCTTCACATTAGGGTGTGCAGAGTTCCAGCACTTTGACTTGCAGCTTGGAGCGTACTATCGCGATCCGGCTCTGATACCATCTGTCACGGGCCGAGAGTCTGGCGCAGCATTTCGCCCGTGCGGCGCCCCGAGGTCCTCCCGCATGACCCCGAGGCCGGCCTTGATCTTCGCAGGCATGCACTGGTTTCGCCCTGCCGAGGGCTCATCAGGATAGCAGCAACAGCTATCGACCAGTTGTGCCATGTATGGACGCATAAGCCCCCTTCATAGTTAAGTCCAAGACTAGCGACAAGCTCCCCAAACCTAATTGGGTCGGCATGCCTGAACTCGGACAGGCATATGCGCATACAGGCAGAACACCCCTAGCGCTGATGTCACCAACCCTCAGTTTACCAACGGCAGGATTCTTCTTAAGTGCATGCCCTCTTCTGATAGTGCCGTCACGCAACAATGGTGGATAAACTTTGGTGCGTGACACTTGCCACTATATATATTCCATTTCAAGCTTTTTTCAATTATATAATTCTGATTTGTAGTGTAGCTTCCAATGAGTTTAACACTATAATTATCAAAAGTATAAGTACTTGGAAATGTTAATAATTAGCTTCATCAAAGCAGAGATTGCTACCTTTTTCTATTTTTTGTAGGGAAAATAATCGATGGAAGCACTAGGGATGTTGCAATGGACCAATACCATCAATATCTGGTGTTTTTATTTAATCTAGAATTGCTATTTTCATGTTTATACATTTGAAAGAACATGATTATGCCTATAGTTAGAGGATTATTTGCTACAATTTAGACATAAATGGAGTAATTTAGAAGACTCTTGTTGATGACCCATGCACTATCATTAATAATTAGTGGGTGAGGTATATTTGCTTAACTAGTCTTTATTTTGCTAAAAAATGTATAATTATTAAGATGAAAAGAAATGGACATATAAAGAGATAAAGTTGTTTTGTTAGTGGAGATATTAACTTTATTCAATATTTGTTTTATGAAAATGGAGATTTAGAAATTAGATTTAGGAGTGTCAAGCAGGGACTTTCATGCTATGCATTTCGTGTTTTACTGATGAACAATGACTTTTTATCTTACAACTTTGTATATCTTCATTTGGGTGATTCATGTAAGCATGCTGAAAATGTTCCATTTGTAGTTGGAAACATATTATAATTATAGTGTCCTACGGCTCGCCATACCTCAGGCGACGTAGCGTACCTCGGGCGCGCGCCTTTTGGTGTGTGCCTCAAGTGCGACTCGGGTACACTTTTTTCAGAGTACTATTTTACTTTAAAATGTGTCGGTCATCTAGTTTTAGGAGTTATAATAATAACTCAAGGCTAGATAGCCCTAATACAATTCCAATTAAGTCTAGATATCCCTAATTCAGTTCCTATTAAGGCTAGATAAATTCAAGGCTAGACATTTCTAATGCAATATGTAAATTTTACATGTGTATGTACATCTAACAATTCTCTTAGTTCTTTATGGTACTGTTATTGTATATGTACATCTAGCACTGCATTGCATATATTTTAGGTAAGAAACCTTCCTTCTGTTTAAAAATCGAAGAAGAAGATAGATGAGAAAAAAATGAGCTTAATCTTTCCCTGACCAATATCTTTACTTAGAAATAAACTAGAGATGAAAGAAGGATGGAAGGTATGGTTAACTCTATAATTATTGCTTTTTTTCTCCTTTCATCGATCTAGGCTTAAGATCATGGCTACCATTTTATTATTTGTACACTGAAGGGGTACATGAGTAAACTGCATCCTCTTTGTCAATGGCAAGGCAGGGTATCTTTTTCTCTTAAATCTCTATGATATTAATTTCAAGTCTTCTTGTGCATTTTTTCCGTCTCTTTATATTGTCTGGTTTTTATGTACTTCTTGAAATCTTGGTGACGAGTGTGATGACTTTGCCTTTTTTTTTTGTCTTGATAGGCTAGTAAATACGTGTGGAAAACTTTCAAAGAAGTAGACGACATAGTGCTTAAAATTGGGCGTGCAATTCAGAACTGTGTTGTAATTATGTTACAAGTAAAATTAACTTATGGAATTTCGGAATTTTGTTTGCCATTTGCAAGAAGGGAAATGGGACCAATTGCTCAAAGTGGATAATAAGCATGGAGGTAACCAGTTTCTTTTTTTTTCTCTGATCGGTATTAAATGAAACGTTTAATGTGAATTAGTTACCTGTCAAATTAGAGGAGCTTTTGGGTCGGTGGAGGGTAGAAATATCTATGTTAATAATCTCGCATTAAATATTTTTAGGTCATTTCTTTTGTACAAAGAGTCTTGTTTAACTAATTTGGCCTTCATGGACCATCTCTCTCTTGTTTGTTGGGCTTGCAGTCATAATGATTTTAACTATCCAATATACCATTCCTCTTCTTTATTCTTATTGTTAATTTCTATGGGCGGGCATGATCTTCCAAAAACTTATTGTGTTACTTTATTAGTCAGCCTTTCTCTGCTTTATTCGCCATTGGTGCTATTCTGATAGTTGTTTGTTCTTTCAACTTGAGAGCCCTCCTAATACATTTTATCATCCTATGAGGCTATCACATCCTCTACTTTTGGTTTATTTTCCTAGGTAGTAGTAGGGACACCTAACATGAGCATATCTTGGATCCATTAGGAGTTTTCCTTTTTTCTTTTTGATAAATATGAATTTTGGAGTTTTTTTACTAGTATATGGGCTTTGTTTCAGTGATTTGCATATGTTCCTTTTTTCGTATTCTGCTCATTCATGGATACTCTTTTCTTCTATTTAGTATTGTGTTTTGAGAATTGTGCATTTGTTCTATAAATTTTAGCTCCCTTCAATCCAAAGCGTATGGTGACAATAAGGAAACTTGTAACTGATATGCATTTACTACAAGATAATATGTGACAATATAATGTATGTGTTAGTAATTTTTCTTATTTCAACAAAAGTCGTAACAAATTAAAATAATGTGAAAAAAATTATAGTTGTCACATATAAGATTATGTGACAATTTCTTGCTTTTATGTGACAATTTTTATCATTACAAATAGTTTTTTAGTGACGACTTACGAAAGTTGTCATGCAGCATTAGTTCAATTTACTGTATACTATGTGTCTAAGTATATTTGTGACAATTATTTTTTTTTTGATTACAATAAAAGTTGTAACAATTGAAAATAATGTGACAATAAAAATAATCACAAAATTTAAACTATTTGTGAGTTATTGCTCCATATGAAAATACCTTTTGTTACAGAGTTATACATGATGATCTCTTTGTGACAACTTTTCTTGTCACATAAGATTATGTGACAGCTTTTATTATTACAATATTCAATTAGTGACGATTTAATGAAGCTGTCAGTTAGTTTTTGTTCAATTTGTTATATAATACGTGACAATAAGCATATTTGTGACAATTATTTTTCTTTTCAGTTATAATAAAAGTTGTAACAAATTAGAATTATGTGACACTAAAAATATTGTCACAAAAAATTAAAATATTTGTGACAACATTTTGTTATTACATTTGACAATACCTTTTGTTACGGAGTTATACATGACGATCTCTTTGTGACAATTTTTCTTGTCAGATTATGTGACAACTTGTTATTTTTGTGACAATTTTTATTATCACAAATATTCTTTTAGTGATGATTTACTGAAGTTGTCACATAGTTTTAGTTCAATTTGACATAATACATGACAACAGAAACATTTGTGACAATTATTTTTCTTTTCGTTACAATAAAAGTTTGTAACAAATGAAAAGGATGTGACAATAAAAGTAGTGACAAAAAATTACAATATTTGTGACAATATGATATTGTTATGTTTGAAAACACTTTTTGTTGTGGAGTTATACACTACGGTCCTGTGACAACTATTTTTTCGTCACATATTGTTTTATGTGACAACTTTCTATCTTTTTGTGACAACTTATGTTGTCACAGATTCCTTGATTTCTTGTAGTGTCTGCTAAACAAATTAAGAGTTTGATTTATAGTACACTGGTTCAAGGGCCGGACTATTCATCGGACCGGTTCGAGCCCGCTCATGTGGGCCGGGCTTGGACACATTTCCTTATTAAGCCCGACCCAAGCCCGAGCCGGTTACAGCCCAAAATTTTATAGGCTGAGCTTAAAATTTATATAAATAGCCGAGTCCAGCCCGATAAATTATAAGTTTATTTATTATATAATATATATTGAATAACAATCATAATAATTAAAAAAACCTCCTCTGGAAGTATGCATTTGATGGTAGTCCATTTTTGTACTGGCCCTGGGCTGACTATATAATTGTTATTTTATGGGCCGGTTGCCTTCTGAATTTCTTATAACATTTCTTTACTTTCATTCTTTACAAAGAAAATATACATTGTATTTGATAATTTTTTTTGAAGCTAAAAAGATTAAAAGAAAAAATTGTGTATGGGCTGTGGGCCGGGCTTGGGAATGACCTTATAAATTCAGCCTAAGCCTGAAGTTTTAAAGTGTGGGCATGACTGAGCTTGAGTTGATATTCTTAATAAAATGCCCGATGAAGCCTGACCCGAATTCGGCATGCCCTGCCCGACGAAAAGTTCTAATTTATAGTATAAGATAATTTATAATGAAAAATAAAGCAAATTAAAAAAATATGATGAATCTCAATCTGATTTGACATTGTAATTTAGAACCAGCAAATCATGTGCACAATGCTTTTGTCCAAAATCACTTTCTCTTTTTTTCTTTTATGTAGTACAAAAATAATAATTTGGCTCCAATTCTTTAGTCTACTAATTTCTAGTTTCGTAAATGATGAATCATGCATTTGGTATATGTTGATCAACTTTGATTGATCGATTTAAATGCACTTTGAGTTGGCTAATCCACCAAACTTTAGTTGATTAAATAGCTTTAAAAAGACTAGTGAGTGGTGGTGGGTTGAATTTTCACAGCGAGGAAAATTTCATGAAAAACTTTAATCTTGACGGGAAAAATTTACAAATTTTCTTAAATTTTGCAAGCGGTTGAAAGGAACAGTATCGTTGTGAGACATCCCAACACTATCCCGTATACACTTAATGATATGATAAGGAAAAAAACATAAAAGCATATATAACTATCATAATTGAGTTTGCAGATAGTATTGAAATTGAAAGGGATACAGAGTAAATTGTGTAGGAGGAATTTTAGTTTTTTGGGGAAACAATAGATGGTATAGGCCTAGTAATATGAAGGCCCAACCCAAGTCTTAAATAAGGCCTATAAAGTCCGCTAGCCACATGAGGTAAGTTCACATACTACATTTTCTATCTAGTACTTGCCATATAATCTCCCTGTACAGTTTACTAACAAAGGCATCGGAGGGGCTTCGTGCTCACCCCTTGTCCACTCTTTTGTATACAGATAAGAGGTTTAACACCAATGGTGCGGATACTGCCTGTGGGAAACAAACAAAAATTTTCGAACAACCAACATGCTAGAAAGCTCCCTCGTTCTGAAAGTATGAACAGAGAAGTTTTCTAGATTGAGAGTGCGAGACGAGTCTGACAGTCTCTTTAATTTTTCCAAGGACCTAAACACCGACGTAACGAAAGCAAGGTTGGGAGATGAAAATACCTATGAAAATGGCCACATGTTGAAAACCCATTGGAAAAAGCACTAAGGCAAGTGAATGAATCACAAACACGATTGACCAAATTTCAAAACAAGATATTAGAAACACAAAACCGACCGACAACATTAATGTGCTCCCCAACATTGCATGATCAACCGACCGACCAAGAATCCTCGACCTACCAACCAAATCTTACTCGTCCAAGAAGACGCATATAAGTTGGGCGAGACCACACACACTAATAAACCAACCAACATGAATGCACTCCCCCCGACATTACAAGACCAACCAACCAATCGAGAATCTCCTACCTACTAACCAAACCTCTCCCCTCCAAGAAGAAGCGGATAAGTTAGGCGAGATCACACTAACAAATAAACCAACCGACATTAATGTGCCCCTTAATAACATAGATAAGGAAAGAGAATCTATAGAGGTGGTGATAACACGAATAATTGACCAAAACTAAAAAGATCCGACCAAACCACGATGGACTAGAATGCAGAGGAACTAATATATTCCATCTTAAATAAACGAGCAATGTCCTCAGGCATGTGCAAAGTTTTTCCAACCATGTTCTATGGGGTGGCATATGAGTTGTACAAATGATCTAAGTAGGACTCCATTTCTTCGTTCAAACAAATACCAGAGCTATTGTTGACCAGATTCTCATTGGCCATCAAAATCAAAAGCATATCGTTCAACCTAATAAATGTCAAGTAAAGGAAAGGGGAACCCCTTTAAGAGCATATGTCGACCGCTTCCATTGGACATCAACATCAATTGAAAATCTCAACATGGAGGTGGTTAACGCTTTGGCAATTGGAACCTGGTTTGAGCCCTTGAAAAAAGAGCTTTACTCGCACCCTCTTAAAACTTTTATCGAGTTAATGGCATTGGTCTAACAGTTTACAAGCTAGATGACAAAACAATTATAGATTTTCACACTTCACGTTCGACAAGTATCTTCCCAATAATATGAAATCAATCGGAAATAGTATAATGAAAGAAAAAGACAACAAAACTTACTAACCAACCTTTGACGATGCATACGAGTATGATGGATTGGAATGACCAACCCCAACCTTGCCTGTCAAACCCAAGCACAATCTACAGAGACAATAAAACTTACCAACCACAAATATACACCAACGCACCGAACCAAAGAAATCCAACTGACCCATTCCCAATCACTAGAATGCCTCAACCGAGAAATAAAAGAGAAAAGACGCTCGACCCTCCCATGAAAAGAGAAAAACACCGACCAACCAATGAACAAAAAGTAAACAAAGTTGACCGACCTACGGAGCCATCCTTCCTACAGAGTCCCTACCTCCAAAACTACAGCATTATCACATTGACCAACCAACGAACAAAAAGGAAAAAACAAAATTGGCGGATTGACAACACTACCTTTCCTATGAAGTCACTACCTACAAGACTACGATATTACCACATCGACCGATCTATGGACAAAAAGGAAACAAAGATTAACCAACCAACAGAACCATTTTTGCTAAGGAATCACCAAGACATTATCACACTGATCGACTGAAGAACAAAAAAAGAAAACAAAGTTGGCCGACTGACGGGACCATCCTACCTACATAGTCACTACCTCCGAAACTATAGGTAACACTTGATAATTTTTTTTTCTTTTGTTAGCATTATCATATTGATATATCGAAATATACATTTTATGTTATAACCGAAGCTAACAATTTGCATTGGAATATCATAATTATATATTCACTTCATCATTATCCGAAAGGAAGAAAAGAGAATCTTCAACATTTGTCTAATTTATCAAAATTAAATATATACAGTCAACTAACCAATCCAACAATGGTAAACAAATATAATGAGCTCCAATGTTATCTCATCAGGGGATTCAAATACATTATAAATTGGGCATAGCACTCTTCCAACAAAAATTGGGCAAAACACAACACAAATTGTAAATTAAAATAGTTGGGCATAACATTCTTATCCTGTAATAATTTGGTCACAACATTCATCCAACAAAAGTTGCAAGAATCGTCATAGAACTATTCCAAAAAACATTGAAGGTTGAAAGATTTGGGCATAGCACCCATCTAACAATAATTGAAGGTTAAAGAATTGGGTGCAACACCCTTATCCAACGCATAATCGTATATTTTAAGAATTAGGATTGGTTGTTCACTTAGTCCCCATCAGATTCATCCAACGAAGGCATGACATTGGATATTCGTCTATTCCGTGATAAAGTCGACCAACAAGGGCATGACACTGATAGTATCACCCATTGGCCTAACCGATTCACCCAACTGCGGCATTAGTATGGGTTATTCACCAATTGGTTCAACAAAACTATTCCAATAATGAATTTTCCCCATGAGTTCCTCTAATAGCACCATCACATTGGCCATCTGCTTTTTGGCTTGATAAATAATAATCCACTTGACCAACGATCTAATAAATTAATCCAAGGGCAGTAAAACACTGCGATTCGCTGGCTTTTCCAATAATACAAAAATATTTATTAAAAGTTTTCAACTATTGGTCTAACGGATGCAACCAATGACCAATTAATTCAACCATCGAACTAACACATTTAACCAACAACCTAAAAAACATTGGCCATTTGCTCTTTCTCCCATCAAAGCTATTTGACCATCGATCTAACGGTTTCAACCAATAGTTAAACAAATTCAAACGCTAGTCTATTAGATTTAATAGTGACACCAAAACATCAACTTTTCGCTTCTCATAATTATGACTAGTTAGTGGAAAGTGGGGAATACGTCCGAGGGGATCTATCATATCATCAACCATGTCCAAGGTCTCTTTATAAACTTTAGCCACGTCCAAAGGCTTCACAGGGGCCTCTGGAACTCCACCGAAGCCTTTTTGGCAAAAGCATTGCAAACTAATCCAATTAAGCAATGGTCATTCGCTCTTTCACCTAATAAAGTTTGTTCCAACCATTGGTCTAATGGATTTGACCATCGACCTAGAGAATTCAGCCAACGACCTTATTACTATTATAAATTTTCTATTTCTCCCAACAAAATTATATGATCACTGGTCCAACGAATCCGACCAATTTGACCAACAATTTCATTACTATGTGTTATTCGCTCAACAAAGCTACTCAACCATCCATTTAATGGATTTTTCTGAAGCCATTTAGACAATCACTCCAATTCGTTCGACCAATGTCAAAAGTAATAGTAATTTGCTACTTTGTTTGAAGCAATTAGACAATCATTTAAATCAATTAGCTGAACGACACCTCATATACTCATTGGCATTGGTCTTACAAATGATGGTTCAACACTAAGCCAGCCAACCAACCATCCAACCAATTTTATCAATCTAACATGCCACCTTATATAATAATTTGAATATATTGCAAAGAAATATCAGCAATAAGTCCTTACTATAACAAAAAATAAAAGCAACAAAATGAAAGGCTACTCCTTGGCAAGAAAGTACAACAATGACCGACATAACCAAGCGCTTGTGAAATAAGGAATATTGCCTACTCAAATTGTTTCACCAATAATATGGTTCACCAATAAGAAAATTCACTATATGAAAGTGTCTGTCATGCCATCACGAACAGCATATGAAAGTTCACCTAATAGAGGTGGTCCACGTACATAATCAAAGAAAAACACATCCGACCAACATAAGCTACACCTACCAATTTAAAACTTAACAACTTCTATAGTTTGAAAGACAGTTCGACTCAAGTCAAAGCAAGTCCAATTCTAGTACAGATGAGGACTATTGAATAAGGAGCAAATAGACCGAGTCAAAATGTTAATTCGCCCATTACACATGTTGAAAACAAATACTCGACAACGAACTTAGAATTAGAGGACAATGGTTGCCTTTAAAAAAATACTTAATATCTTGGCATTGGCAAGACTACAACCTACCAACGCCACAACCTATTGGCATTGGCAAGCATAAAACCAACCTACGCCATAACTTGTTGGCATTAGCAAGCATCCAACGCGAAGATCCGTTAATACAGAGCCTTCCAACACTGCGACCAACAAACATAAAACCTACCAATGCCATAACCAGTTGGCTTTTCCAAATAAGAAGTTTTTCAAGTCTATAACCATTTGGCATTCACAAGCACACAACCTACCTATGCCAAAAACATTTGGAATTGGCAAGCACACAACCTACTAATGCCAAAACTTATTAGCATTGGGTAGCATACAACCTACCAACACCACAAACTGTTGGCATTGGTTAGTATACAACACAAAGATCATTTGGCATAAAGCCTTCCAACACTGCAACCAACATGCATAAAGCCTACCAATGCCATAACCAATTGGCATTTTTAAGTAAGAAGCTTTCCAATTCCAAAGCTAGTTGGCATTGGTAAGCACGTACCCTTCTAATGCCATAACCTGTTGGCATACACAATCTTAGAGCCTATCCATGCCATAACCAGTTATCAATGGCAAGTATACAGCCTACCAACACTACAACATGATATAGAGCCTACCAATAAGCCAACATGTTGGCATTTCCTACGAGTAGAGTCTGCCAACACCTTATCCCAGTCAAAAACAATATATATCAAAGCTTTCCAAAGTTGTTGTAAGAGCATTGAAAAAAGTTTACTATAGTGTTTCTGATATGAGATTAGAAAAAATAATTGGAAAATGTTTTTATGTATATTGATCCTTGATATTACACTGCCTTTTTATAGCAGAAATTACAAGAGTATAAGAGGTAACAAATCTCTACATAAGGTGATCAATAAATAGAAATAAAAATGTTCCTATAACAATCATCCTGAAATCGTGGGTCTCATATGGGTAGTGATGTATACTGATCCCAAATCTTCCTCTATTTCCTTATTTCTAACACTCTCCCTCAAGTTGAGTAGTGGGTTCACCGATACACAACTTGTCTAAAACTCGTTTGAATATCTTTCCATTCACTACTTTCATTAGGAAGTCTGCTAGCTGATCTTCTGATCTGATGAAGGGAAATTTTATGATTCTTCCTTCAATCTTTCTTTAATGAAATGTCTGTCTACCTCTACATGTTTCATTCGGTCATGTTGTACTGGATTTTCAAAAATTTGAATGGCTGCTTGATTTTCACACATTATCTCACATGTTTCTGATGGCAGGAAACCAATCTCTGTGAGTAATTTTTAAAGCCATAATATTTCTGTTAGTCCTCTAGCATTCCCTCGGAATTCTGCTTCTATGGTGGATAATGCAATAACATTCTGCTTCTTGCTCCTCCAAATGACTAAATTACCATCCACAAGAGTAAAATAACATGATGTTGATCTTCTATCAATTGGACTTCCTGTCCAGTCCACGTCAGTATAGTCCTTAATGTTTAGGTGCCCATGTGGTTTGAACAAGACTCCATGTCCTGTTGTACTCTTAAGGTACCTTATGATCCTCTATACTGCCTCCATAAATCTTCTTGAGGATGGTGCATAAATTGACTTACAATTCCTACAACGTACTATATATCAGGTCTAGTGTGTGATAGATAGATTAGCTTTCCCACTAGACATTGGTATCTTTCTTTGGTAGCCACCTTAGCTCCTTCCAATATTCTCAACCCATGATTTGCTACTATTGACATATCAACAGGCTTGCAGTCAAGCATTCCTGTTTTAACTAACATGTCTAGAATGTATATCCTATAACTCATGAAGATTCCTTGTTTAGACCTTAGTATTTTAATTTCAAGAAAGTACTTTAGTCTTCCTAGATCCTTCATTTCAAACTCCATAAAAAGATTCTTTCTCAGCTTGATAATTTCCTCCATATCATCCCCTGTAATGATCATGTTATCAACATAGATAATCAGACATGTTACAAGTTTACCCTTTCACTTGAGAAAAAGGGTATGATCTGAGTTGCTTTGTTTGAACCCATATATGTTGATTGCTAGAGTGAATCTTCCAAACCACGCTCTTGGCGATTGTTTTAAACCATAGAGTGATTTCGTTAACCAACATACTTCCCCCCTTTGAATTCTTCTTTAAATCTTGGTGGTGCTTCCATATAGACTTCCTCCTTTAAATCTCCGTGTAAGAAGGCGTTCTTGACATCAAATTGATGTAGTGGCCACCCTTTATTTGCTGTGATTGAAAAAAGTATCCTGATAGTATCAATTTTTGCCACCGATGAGAATGTTTCTGAATAGTCAATGCCATAGGTCTGAGTGTACCCCTTTGCCACCCGTGCTTTGTATCTCTCAATTGATCCATCTGGTTTATGTTTTATAATAAAGACCCAGTGACACCCAACTGGTTTCTTTCTTGTAGGTAGCACACATATTTCCCAAGTGTGGTTTTTGTTGAGCCCATTTATCTCTTCCTTCATTGCGTTTGTCCATTTCTTAGATGCTAGAGCATGTTCAATTATGCTGGGAATTTCGTACTCACATAAGGCTGTTATGAATTCCTTGGCCTCATTGGTAAGAATCCCCCTTGCAATGTGTGCTACTGGGTATCTTGACCTCCAAGGTACCCATTCTGGAGAGTACTTATTAGGTGGAACACCCTTTTTGGATCTGGGGGGAATGCCACTTCAATAGGTTGAGTTGTATCTTGTCCAAATAGCACTTTAGAATCATTGTTGTCCGTCAGTAAAATAAAAGGAGATACATAAGGAGTTTCAAATTCCCTTACCTCGAATACTTGGCAAGGATGATTATTTTTTGAAGCATTAAGTTCCTCAAATTGTATAGCACCTTCAGAAGTGTGTGTTATGAACCAATGATCCGAATAAAAAATCTAAGTCCGGATCAAGTTTGAAAGAAACAAAAACAATATATGTAATTTCTCCCAAATCCAAATGGAAATATCTGGACAAAGATCAAGACACAAGTCATCCATTGATCAAATTAAAATACTAAGCACTAAGGGAAATAATCCGGACAGAGTTTGGAAAGGAAACAAACTTCTGACCCTCAAGACTAGCATCGGGAAGAACTGATTGAAGCCATCTCCGGAAGAAAGATCCGGAGCATATAGGACTAAAAGACATCTGGAAGACATATATCTGAAACAAAAGGAAAGTATTTAAATATACTTTTCCCTTTACCCTTTTTGGTCTATGAAAGTCAAAGATCCTTTCCCCAAGACGAAGACAAAATGACAGCTTGTATAATTCAGAAAAAGTCAAAAGGGTCTGACAATGAACAGAGAAAAGCTAACTATTTTCTTCTAGACCAATAAAGGCGCCCGTGGAGCTCACATCATAAAGCAATTGGTATGAAAGTTGGTGCATCACAAAATGACAAGCAAAACGATCACTGACAACTTTTCAGCCTCAATCCCAAGATTTCAAACGGATCAAAATACAGTCTAACGGAATGATCAACGGATTCGAAAGCTCCACATCACAACCTGATCAAGGGTGAAGATTGGATAAAAGCTCACCAACCAGAAACAGCCATATTTATGATCAAAGCCTATAAATGGAGCTCTTCACCAAATGAGAAGGTTAACTGATTAATTTACAAAAGTAAGTAACAAAATACTCATTCAATCAGTTGAGATAATCCTTTCAAGAACCCTTGATTCAAAATCTGTTTGTAATGATTCCCGAGTGAAACCATAAACTTGAGGAACTCCAAAAACCAACCCTTTATTATAAACTAAAGAGTAAGAATCTCCAACTTGGGTGAGTTGGAAGATTGGGATATAGCTTGAAGTAGGTGCTTTGAGTGAGATCTCCTTGTAGGACTCAGCTTAGAATCAATGTAGAAGGCTAAGTGGTATATCCTACTAAAGATAAGAGGACTCAGCTAGGAGTTGGTGCTTCTAGTGGTATATCCTACTTCCAGAAGAGGTCACTATCCGGGGACAAATCTGTAAGGCTTGATTCCTACCAGTTGAAAAGGAATCCATTAGTGGATAAGCTCGAAAGAAGGAAACTCCGGGGACTGGACGTAGCCGGGGCCGAACCAGTATAAAATACTTGTGTTTGATTTTCTTTTGCATTTACTTTATTACACTTATTTGCATCATCCGGATCTATCCTCCGGATCATAATCATCATCCGGACCCATCTTCCGAATCATAATCAAACACACTACACTAAGACTTTTTCTAGGTCTATAAATTCCATGAAAAAGGGCCATTCACCCCCCTCCGCCCTTATAAATACTCTCACAGGGACCAAAAGTGTGCTCAACCGTACCGTGCTCAACTATATTATTTTCCTTATGTGTAATTACTGTTTCTGAAAGCCAATTGAGTGTGTCCAAATTCTCTCTCTCCACCTGACCACTGAGTTGGGTATTGTAAAAGTTCTCAATTTTAAGGATGTCACAATTCGTTGTGGTGAACATGTGACGTGTTTTGGGGTTGTAGCACATGTATCCTTTCTTATTGATGACATATCCAATGAAAACACATTTTTCGGCGCTTTTTGGGATATGGACAAACACAGAACAACTAAAGATTCTAGGTTGAAGGGTTAGAGGTGGTGGTATATTGCTAAATTTAGCTAGGACTTGGACATGTGTTTGTAGGTCAAGGGTTTTGGTTGGAAGTCTATTTAGAAGATTAGTTGCTGTAGCTAGGGCTTCAACCCAGAAATTTTTTGGGACTTTAGACTCAATGATCAGTGCTCGGGTCATTTCTATGAGAATTCTATTTTTTCTTTTAGCGACATCATTTTGTTCGGGGTATGGGGACAAGAAGTTTGATGAATTAACCTGTGTTTTTGGAAGAAGAGTTTCATTGGTGTGTTAACAAATTCACCTCTATTGTCAGATCTTAAAATTCGGATGATTTTTTTAATTGGGTTTGGGTCATATTGTAAGACTGGATAAATTTTTCTACAACTTCTGATTTTTTTTTCAAAAAATAGATCTATATCATACGGGTGCAATCATCTATAAAGATTAAAAAACTCGAAAACCTGGTCCACCAATAGCAAGGGATGGACCCAATACATCAAAATGAACCAAATCAAATGGAGAGTCAACTTTGGTATTATTAGGTTTAATGGTTTGTCTGTGACTTTTGGCCAAAACACAAGTCTCACATTGTATTCTCTTATTCGAATTAAAAAGTTTGGGAAACAAAATGTTTAAATAACCTATGGATTGAATCCCAATCTCCGGTGCTAGAGCCATGCTTCCCTTTCGTGAGCAAGCAGCACAATACCGTGTTGAGCAACTTCATCCATATAATGCAGTCCTTGGCGCTCAGTGCCACGCTCAATAATTATTCCTGTCTTGATATCCTGTAGTACACAAAAAATGGATTCATCAGTACGGCATAATTGAGCTCTTTTGTGACATGGATAATAGCTTGTGAGACAACGATGGAACATATAAACAATTTGACAATTTTAGTGTTGGTGATAAGTCAATTATTCAGGCTCCTTCTACAGGTATGGTTTCCCCATTAGCTGCCACAATATGAGCTTTTAGGGGTTTAGTTTGGGTCTTAATGTCATTAGGATCAAAAGTTATAGTATCGGTTGCACCACAATAAAAAAAAACCATAATTCATTTTTTGGGTCTTTGTGTTTATGGGTCAGATTTGCAAAAGAATGTATTTTTGTGGGGCTAAGTTCGAAATCAGTGATAGTATAGGCTTTTTCAGCATTTAATGATATTATGGGGCTAATTTGAAATTTTTTTAAAAAAGAAGGGTTTTCAAACCCCAAATCCTTTACCTTTACGTGAGATATTAGGGTTATTAACCCCTTTGGCCACCAGACTCACACCTTCTGTCTCCTCTCTTTCTCGGTTTGAGTTGTCGTCGCTGGTGCCGGCGGCTTCATTGTTGTCCATGACAACGGTAGCTTTTTCGGTAATGGTCTGACCTCGTTTCTTTCTCCCATCGCGCCACCATTCTGTGGTGCCTATAATTTCGAAGCAACCCTCTTTTCTGTGTTTAGTTCTTCCACAAATCTCACATTTAAGCTTTGATTTATCAATTTTGGCTCCAGTATTGCTTGTTTTCCATGGAATTTGGCTTTCGGTGCCCTTGTGTCTCCATTCCGTCCGCCTCTGACCCAGAAATGGCAAATCCTTCACCTATGACATGTAATGAAGAAATTACTGAAGTTTGCCCCAATATTTCAGGGCGGGCTGCTTCTTTTCGAACTACGACTTAGGCAGCTTCCGGCGAGGGTAAGGGTTCTTGCCTCAAAATATCCCTTTTTATTTGATTATATTTAGCGTTTATTGAACTTAAGAACTGAAAAAGTTTATGTTCTTGTTGTATTCTATTGTATGTTGCAATATCGACCTCTGATGTCATTGGATTCGGCTCTCTACGATCAATTTCACCCCATAATCCTTGTAGAGAAATCCAAAAATCTTCCGAAGGTTGGTTATTTTGTTTCATTCGGTTTACTTTTAAATGTAGATCAAAAGTTTGTAACTTGTCTTTTCCTGAACTGTAGGTTGTTGCAGGTGCATTCCATAAAGCTTTCGCTGTAGGAAACTCGGTTAGATTGCTTGCTATTTGTGGTTTGATATTGTGAATCAAGCACGAGAACACAATCAAGTCATTTTGTTCCCATTCATCATACTTTGAGTCACTGGTTGACGGCGGAGCTAGTATTCCAGTGAGATGTTTCAGTAGCGATTTTGATTTTCCGCCAATCGCTACTCTAATCATGCTAGCCCACAAGGCATAATTCTGATTGTTTAATTTAATGCCAATGAATAGATTGTCAGACATGGTCTGTTTTTGGTTTTGATACCCCAAACCATTACTGCTAAGGGTTGCTAACTGGTGATAGATCATGGCTTATTTCAGGTTTACCCGAACTACCGTCTTTTGACATGGTAGCTTGGGTTTTCTGTGGTGGGGGATTTTTTGTGTTGCCATCTTCGGACATGGCAGCCACTAGTGAGGGTAAGCTCAATAAATGATGAGCCTTTTTAGAAAATGGTCCTAGGACCGGACACTGCTACTGATACCATGTTTCTAATATGAGATTAGAAAAGATAATTGGAAAATGTTTTCGTGTATATTGATCCTTATATAACACTGCCTTTTTATAGCAGAAATTACCAGAGTATAAGAGGTAACAAATCTCTACATAAGTTAATCAATAAATAGAAATAAAAACGTTCCTATAACAGTCATCCTGAAATTGTGGGTCTCATATGGGAAGTGATGTATACTCATCCCAAATCTTCCTCTATTTCCTTATTTCTAACACATAGAAGACTATATAATTAACAAAAAAGCCCTTACTACGATAAGGCCCACGTGATAAACCCACTACGATAAGCCCTTACTGTCTGTTCAGTTCCAGAAAAAAGGTGCTCTTTTCCAAGAAATTTTTCTTAGAAAATTAGAAAATGGGATTTAGTGTTTAGATGAAACTATTTTTCAAATAAGAATTTGGAAAGCAACTCTTTCATGTTTCTACTTTTAATGCAGTAATTTGAAAAGACCTTTTTGGTGTTTTCAAATGAAAAACGCGGAGCCTAGAGCAATTAACGTCACATATATAAATTAATTACTGCATTATCAATGTCCATTTTTCATTTTGAAGACCAACGGCAACCATGAATTACAGAATCATAACTTCCTTCTAATTTTGTTTTTGTTTTTTCTTTCAATAAAATTATATATATACCTAAATTTGTATTATAATTATTTTATACTTGTAAAATTTTCTTTTATTATTTTACTAAATTATGATAATCTTCATTCTTTCTTATGATCTAAATAATATTTATCTATTAATTGTTGTCTTCCAGATTATTTTAAATTACCTTATTTTATGTATAATTGAATTAAAAGTTATTTTTTATGATAATGATAGTAGCAAATTTATACAATTTGTTTTTACCCAATAAAATTTTAAATTATCAATTGGTATTTGAAATGTAAAAACTGGGAATGAAACCTAGTCAAAATGAACATGTTTTCTATTTTTCACATTTTTATTCAGAAAACTGAAAAATAAAAAAATTGGAAAAGAAAAAGAAAAATGAAAAAAATTTTCTAAAACTGAACAGTCCTTTGGACAAAAAGGTGGGAATAACAAGGTTGACTACTTCATCACAATTGAAGAAACCATCCAACACATTAATTCAAATCATTTTGCTTGATCAACTAACACCTCATTCGAGTGGACGACTATATATTTATGCTTTGGTGCAACCGACTCAAACTAACATATCATCAAGAAATGATCGCCAACAAAATATTCACTACGGGAGAGAATGCCTGACATACTTTTATTGGTAACCTATTATGCCAACTCAAAATGAATCCAAGACATTATTACCTTTTATAAATATAAAATTGAAATTGATATATTCTACCGATACAAATAAACCAACGAGATCAACATCATCATTACCAACTTATAGTTAAGTTAGATTCAATCGGAAGCCCACAATAATATCCCCCAATAGTAACAAAATCGATCCAACCAGATCTATAGCCACATTGCCAACACAAAATTGAGTTGGCTACAATCAAATTTACCATGACAAAAATAGATTCAAACAAGTTTACAATGCTATAATATTTAAGTACATACATTCACAAACATCATTGGAACCAATCCAAAGTAATACAAATTGTCGACATTCACCAACTGTCTAAACATGCAAACATTAGACTACTACTAACACCAACTTGTCCGACAGGGTATAACAAATTACTTATAGCTTTATAATAAGGCTAACATATGTAAAACCATTCAAAATGTTGGTCCAATTCAGACAACCAAATGTGAGGTAACTTGTCAACAAAGAAACATTAAATACTGACCAACTACAACTATCGGCATCGATAAAGTATCAATAGCATGATCCGACCTAATCAGAAGGTTATCTTGACCACTAAAGAAATAACGAATATACACAGTTTCAATAAAAGAAAAGTTATCACACTACTTGGATCAGGAAGAAGGTATCTTGCTAATAAAACATTATAACACTATCCGACCAATAAAAAAGTTATAACGCTACAAAAAATGCTTTCGACCAACAAAAAAAGTCATTATGCTATTGAGTTAGATAAAACACTCACCACTAATGGAAGTCGTCACTCCATTGGGAAAGATAAAAAAAACTCCTTACGAATGGAAAGTTATCACCATTTTGTTGGGTTGGATAAAGCACTTCATACCAATGGAAAGTTATCACTTATTGGGTTGAATGAAGAACTCATTACCAATGGAAAGGTCTCCAATTTATCCTTCATCCCAACCCACCAAACTATTAGAGCTTTCCAAAGCCCCCAAATATCAAGGCGTACTAAAGCACTATGAAATAATAATAAGAGCCTCCAACTACCACTTCACTTCTCAAAATGGGGTTCCCCGATGCTAATTAAAAATTATCATTGCCAATGCCAAATAGTCATTCCTAACATCTAATGTTTCCAGCGCCATTTGAGATGGTCATTACCAACCTAACACGAGGTTGTTGCCAACCAACCCAACACCAGAGGGTTGTTGCTAATCCAACATAAAATAGTTGTTGCCAGCACCTAATTTATATTAGCAACACCATTTAAAATGGTTGTCGCCAATCCAACACAAGGTTATTATTGCCAATCAACCCAATACAAGGTGGTCGTTGTCAACCCTACGCAAGCTTGTCGTTGTCAACCCGATGCAAGAGGTCACATGAGGTCCTCGCCAATCCAACACAAGGTTATTGCTGCCAATCAACCCAATGCAAGAGGGTCATTGCCAACCCAACACAAAGTTATTGTTCCTAACACCAAATTCATGTTGTCAACACCAAAGATCTTTATAGCCAATGCAAAAATATTATTGCCAACGTAAGATGACCGTTGCCAACGCCAAATATTATCATCGTAAAATAAAAATGGCTACATCCTTTACAACTCAAAGCTAGGTAAACGTGTCATTTCCTATATGAAATCGAAGAAGATAAGACTTACAATACCTGTTATACGAAGGAGTGACTGACGGACGGACCGCCCATCGGTTGCTCATTCAAAATATGAAATTATACCTACAATATTCACTATACAAAGGAGAGATCGACAGACTATGAAGGCGACCAAAGAACAGATTACCTGTTGGTCACACATTCAAAATATAAATTTAACAATATTAACTATACGAAGGAGCGATCGACGGACTACGAAGGAACGAACGACGAACAGACCACCTGTCGGTCACACATTTAGAATATAAAATTAACACTATAATATTCATTATACAAAGGAGCAATCGACAGACTACGAAAGAGCGACAGACGAACTGACCACCTATCGATCGCACATTCAAAGTATAAAATCATCTCATGATATTCATTGTATGAAGCATCGACCGACAGGCATACGATTGGTCACATTCAAAATATAAAATTGTCCTTAAAGAGTGTAAGTTTGATAAGGCCCGAAACATAGCGAACATACAAATCAAAGCTAAAAGCTCACCAAAACCCTTCAGAGGGGTAGCAATCATATTCACTACCAAAGGAATTTGACTCCCCTAAATTGCAAGGAAAATCATAACTGGGTTAACTCTCACATCACATTCACTAAAAGCTACAAAATCACCCCAAGGATGTATCAAACAACCAAACAAAAGTCCTATCAAAGACTATGCCACTTTTGAACCAAGTAAACATTCTCGAAAACTCTTTACACCATGAAAAATCTATATCCCCAAGATATCGCAGTATGCGAAGACTCTTTAGAAGAATTTTTATGCAAAATAATTCTTTCGCATCCATTTGCACCTTGCAAAGTTAAATTTTTATGCACTATGTAAATGTCGAAATTCTTTGCATCATGCGACAACTACACAAAAAACAATTGCTACTTCCATTACGACAACACAATACATAAATATATTTTAATTCACTGGCTCACGCCCGGGGGTTAAGGGGTGGGTGGGGATGTGGTATAGGCCTAGTAATATGAAGGCTCAACTCAAGTCATAGATAAGGCCCATAAAGCCCAGTAGCCACACTTAGATGTCTATCAAGGAGGATAATACCACCACATGAGGTAAGTTCATATATTCCATTTTCTCTATAATACTTACCATATAATCTCCCTATACTATTTACTAACAAAGGCATCAGAGAGGCTTCGAACTCACTCCCCCTTGTCCACTCTTTTATATACAGATAACAGGTTTAACACCCTGGGCGCCGAGTGGCCGCACCAATAGATAAGTTGAACATCTTGTAATGAATGGACTTTCTGGACCTTCTCTTCAATTCAATTAAAGTACAAATTTTGAATTTATAGTAGTAATAATAATGACAATATTCCTTTAATTACATGAAGAAGGTAAATCACATCACAAGCTGTGTTGGTTGGTAAATTATATATAATCCCGGATATTTAATACTCTTCTCCAATTCAACGGTTGAGTATTTATGAGAGTGTATTTATATATTTTTTTATCTTAATTAAATAGTATTTCATGAATACTCAACCATCAGACTGAAGAAGGATATTAAATATCCGGTACCATATATAGAACCCGGTGTTGGCATTGTCTATTAAAAATTTCCATAGTTGTTTTTGAATAAGATGCTTGTTATTCCTTGTATATTTCCCTACAATAAAATCTTTATAAATTAATAATATTGGATCGAGATATTTTATTAATTTAGCGAGATATTATTATATCGATAAATTAATAATTTATTAATTTAAAGATATTTTACGTATGACCTTTAAATTTTTAAGACCAATGTACATTCATAAATTAATTAAATTTGTCAAGTTCATTATTTTTGAATAAGTAAAAAGCTAATTCATGGTACAAAAAAATAAATTACAAAAATAAGTTTCAAGGTACATTTCTTCTCCATGTACATTAAATATGGTTAGAAATTGATCACTATGTAAATTATGGAGAAGACATTCGTAAGCTTGAGAACTTGATTACGAGTATGCATTATCAGCACAAAATGGATGTAAATCACTTGCTAGATTATCTTGGTGAAAATAATGAATGTTACGAGGTTGAAAGTATTGAAGAAATTGTAGCGGATACCATTTAAAATACAGTCGATGACGAGGTTGAGGATGATTCAATAGCTTTGGAACCGGTCATTCGGAAAGAAGTATCGCAAGCGGCAACAACTCTTCACAACTTTTTGTTGCAGTACGTGAAGACAATACCCCAATTCTTAAGTGTAATGAGGAGATTTAAAGATAAACTTAATATAGATTTGAAGTCCAACAAAAAAAATAAGTGACTATAAATACCTTTTTTACTAGACAATCTTAGAATTTGAAATCTTTTAGTAACTATTAATTTATAGTTTTGTTGGGACCAATATAAATATACTGAAATTTTAAAAAAAATATTATCTTATTATTTTATTAATTGAGGTCCAATTTTATACTGATTTTAAATTAAAATTAAATAAATTATTAATTTTATTAAAGTTATTAATTTATGGAGTATTAGTTTATAGATGTTTTAACGTATAATGAAAAATTGGGGAGTGCTAACTTTTTTTTTTTTCGGTGACCCATAAAGTCAATTTATCTATCAAAGTCACATCAATAAATTTCATTATTTATATTTGATGGAATTTACGGATTCGTATGAAGATAGTTTAATTGGGTTAATTTGGAGTATTTTGACTTACTCAGAGAACAAATAAATTTACGGATTTAATTGTAAATATTGTAATTTAAATAAATGTACTTATTTTTGTATATAATAAATATTATTTTGAATAAATTTTAAAAATATATTATGTGATTTGGTCGTTTTGTAAAAATGTTTTTGTGAAAATTTTTTATTTTAAAATGGTGCTCGTGGTTTTAAAAGTTATCAAAAATATGCTCTCCAAAATTTTGAAATCACATTTGAAAGGGTAATCTCAGTTATTTCAATAAATTCAACATTCCTATATTTAAACTATATTATTTGTGAATTATTTATCAGAATTTGAGTAAATTTCCGAAACTTTTCATTTTGTTATAATTTTTTAAAGTTATTGTCAATTTTTAATTAATATTACTATCTATACTTCTCAAAAAATTCTAAAATTTATCACTAATGTGTATTGTATTTTTATAAATAAAGCTGCAAATTTTACTTTAAAATAAACAAGATTACCCTTCTAAATGTGGTTTCAAAATTTTGAGAAGCATGTTTTTACTAACTTTTAAAACCAGAGGCACCCTTTTAAAACAGAAAATTTCACAGGGACCTTTTTACAAAACGATTAAACCACAGAACATATTTATGAAGTTTACCCCATTATTTTTACATTTTTATCTTGATAGATAATCATTATCTGAATTTGAATTCTAATATTTTTTCTTACGTACAAAAAAATCCTGCACATTAGTTGCATCCATCTTCTATTATTGGATAAATTGTGAAATAACGTCTACCCTCCTAGACTTGATTTGATATATAAGTGATATCGTTTTCACGATCTTCGATCTCCATCACTAAATATGTACGAGCGGGTCTATTCTATTTCAATTTCCATCTAGATGCAATAATTTATGTTTTATTCATATTAGATTTTAAGCTTCTACGTGTAATCTCCATTTATAAGTATTTTATGAAGGACTGTGTTTGTCTAAAAGTTAAAGAAATTTTAATCATTCATTCATTAAATGGAAATGGTTAAAATTTAGGGTATCGAGGACTTTATAAATAATTATATTTTTTTACTGATACATATGGTCTATTATATTAAATTGGAGGTTTTAACTGCTTTAATTAAAGTTGGGCAAATTCCTCTGGATGTCAAAGAATCAGATGCTTTAGTTAACAATTGTACAGCATAATTCGCAGATCGATTAATATATACAATTCCAAAACTACTCTAAACATATTATTGGAGTTAAAAACCGGACGAAAACAACCAAAAGCACAAACAAACTAAACTTTCTTATATGCAAGACAAACAAGCCATATGCATGGCGAGACTTACTACAACAACAACAACAATATTACCCCAATGCCTTCAAGGCTCCCGCACAAGTGGGGATGGCGAGACTTACTAAAAAAACAAAAAATAAACGTTGCAATCTATATTTTCTTAATCTCAACTAACGTTTTCGATCTATAACCATAAGAACTTTTGTGCCATAACATCAATAATTGTTGTAGATTTGGAACTATCTAGCTTAAAGAAGATAAATAGGAGTGTCTAGTATGAAAGATCAACAATATCTTGTCAGGAGGTGGATGAAGTCCAACCTAGTGCAGGGTCGGCCATAAGGGGGAGCGAGTGGAGCGACCGCTCAGGGCCCTAAGTCTTCGAGGGGCCCCGAATTTTTTTTTATTCACATATGATGGTCTATGTTAACATGAAAATGTGACTATATTAACATTTGGGTCTAATGTTTTTGGCCAAACGCGTACGGACCCTCCTAAAATTGGCGCTAACCGGCTTTGGTCACCCCTAACTTACAGACTTGTCACTTTGTCCCCTAAAATTGACAAATCCGTATAACATAACCCCAAAATACTGATGTGGTAGTGATGTGGTGAAGTTTTACTTATTAAGAGATTGAGTTATGAATTTTGAACAAAAATTAAATTAAAAAATAATGTCTCCCTCTCCCTCATGCTTATGCTTCTTCTAAATGTGCCATTGTTGAACATAAAAACCCATCATTATTTTCATTCTGAATCCTAAATCAAAAATTAATAACATTAATTTTGTTTCTTTTTCCTCTCTCTCTCTAACGTGTAAGAAGTATGAACAATTTCTTCATGGATCCATTCCTTCTCCAGTCATATTTTCTAGGTTTAAAAATGAAGAAAATTTAAGGGAGATGAAAAGTTAGGTGAAAGGATCAACATGGGCTTCAAATTCGGTAAATACGATGTCCCCTTCAACTCTTGTAGAAGAGCTTGGTTGGAAATTCAATGGAGTTGCAGAGATGGATTTAGGATTAAAAAGGAAGAAATAAGTGCATAAATGGCTTGGAAGATACTCATGATTGGAATTTATATATCATATCATATCATATCAGATTTTATTGGGATGATTCTTTGGTCGAATACAAAATCAATCTCTCTTTTAGTAAAAAAGAAATTTCAAAAGTTGCAAGGGCTAATGGCGCAAAGCTTGTTGGGTTATTTGTTGATGATAATGCAGAGACTACACTAAAAGCTGCTGATGAATGTGATTTTGAATTTGTGCAGCTTCATGGAAATGGTTTGCGGACAGGCTTTAGTATTTTAATTAAATAGAGATGATTTTTTTTTGTTCTTAATGCCAATGCAAATTGGAAAGAAAGCCAATAAACCAACCACGAACTCATAATCGAAAAAGGATGAAGCAGGTAATAGGTACAAATTCGGAATGATTAATTGAAAAAGGAGGAACTAAAAATTAATTAGAATTGAAATTGGGAAGATAGTGTTGTTGCAATGAAAATAAGTATGAGGACTCTAATAAAAATTCTTGTTGGGTCTTATAGCAGAATTTGAGGGCTTTTGTGAATTTTTTTAAAAAATAATGACATATGTCACTTTTTTATGGGTTTGATTTTTCAAATAATTATACATAGGGGGTGACTGGGTTACACTCTTCAAGCCGCAAGAGTGGGCAAGTCCTCATAAGGGGGTTATGTTATACAGGTTTGTCAATTTTAGGGGGTAAAGTGTCATGTTTGTAAGTTGAGGGTGGCCAAAGCCAATAAGCGCTAAGTTTAAGGGGGTATGTATGCGTTTGGCCAATATTTTTAATTGTTTTTATCTCACAAATCTCTCAATATATAAACAAGAATTAACAAGAGTTTTAACTATTTATTATTTCACAATTGATTAGTAGTGATTTAACTTAACTTTTTAAGTAATTTTTTTTAAATTTGATATTAGTTTAAGCCTATATAAAGTTTGACATATTTGCAGAAGCATACTATTTTTTTTCTCTCACAAGCAATCAATTGTGATATTTATTTTTGTTTCACTTGTTTAAAAATAATTTATAAGGAAAAAGTTCGTATAATATATTGAATATAAGAATTTGATAGATAGTTTTGTATTAAAAAATAACAAATATTAATTTAATTGGTTAAGATATATTTTTAAGATTTTAATAACTTATTTTAATTAAAGCTATTGTATTCTTATGTCTTTTAAAATTATCAACAGTTAGTGATTTTTGATGAATTTTTTTGTTAAAAACGGTTAAAATTTGTTTCATACAATATTCGAATAATCAAAATTTCAAATGATAATATCATAATCTGAAAAATATATGTATATACCAAAGTTAAATATTTTTTTATTACTTATTAGTAAAATATAAATTTTGTCGCTGAAAATTTTTGAACATACTTTATTCTTTTTTTTAAGTAGGATTTTTGTAGGAGCCAAGGTTCAATCCTTGGTCATCCCCATCCAAACTAGTGGATGTACCACTTGACCAAAGGATTGGTAACATACTTTATTCTATATAAGGGCCCATATTTCAATTTCCGCTCAGGGCCGCAAAAATTTTTGAGACGGCATTGACCCAGTGATAAAACTATCAAGATTGAGATGTGTAGTATCATATCTATGATTGAGCTGGTCCCATCGTGAAAACAAAAAAAATAGCAATAGATTATTCAACACAAACGAAAAAACATTATAAACCCTCAAAGAGGAGAGGAGGAAGAAGAATTGAGTAGAGACCAAGAAAGAAAGAGTGATGCTAGGGTTTTCATATAGTTTCTACAAATAACTATAATTAGGGCATAGTTGGGAATTTTTTTTGAAGTAAAAGGATTTGTATTAAAATTAAAATAGATGAGCAATACAAAGAGGTGGTGTAGACATCCAAACCCCCGTTGCCTCATCAAAATGAACCGCTCGAGCAATTGAATGTGCTACAACATTGTTATCACGAGACTCTAAGCTAAAGACACAAGATGAAAAGGTTTGAGACAAATCCTTACATTCTGAAACCGTAGAGGCAAAATAAGAGAGACCCATGTTATAATTGATTAGAGCATCAAATAAAACTGAATTATCAATCTCAATTACCACATGAGTGTATCCAAGGTTCTTGATCCATGTTAAAGCCTCCCGGACTGAGAGAACTTCCGCTTCCAAAATCGATACATACGCAAATGAAATTTCCCCCTACATTTCACACAATTAAACCATAACACACATATTCACCATTGTTAAAGATAGCCACATCCGTATTGCATTTTAGGAATAGCACAGTTGGCGGATCCCAACTTGAATTTATAATTGAAGCATCATTGACATGGTTCTGACGAAAGCTATTGGGGCTTAAATTTTCCCTGCCTCCTTCTCCTTCCATTAAGTCCCCATTTTCTTTTTTCCATTGCTCGCATGATGAGGCTAACATCCGAATAATTGACCTCGGTTGGGTATGTATCGACTGCCACACTTGCTTGTTCCTCGCCAACCAGATTGCCCATAACAAGTGAAAAATCTGCTGTAAAAAATCATAGGTTTATCCCAGAGCCAACCATCAATAATATCCACAATGGACAAGTTCCCAGAGATGTCAATATTACGATCATAGAGGGCCCAAACTCTACGAGCAAAAGAGCAGTAAAAAAATACATGAGATTATGTTTCGGGTTCAAGAGAGAAAATCGGGCAAGATGCATTCTCTACCACATGTCGTTGCATCAAATTATTTCGGATCGGGGAGAGCATTCATTATAATTCGCCAAATAAAAACACGAAGCTTTGGAGGAAGCTTCAAACTCCATAACTTATGCCACATAAGCTGAGAAATAGGCAGAACTGAGGTTCGCAAACATGACAAAACCTGATAGGCACTCTTTACCGAATACAAACCTTTAGCCTCATGAGGCTAAAAGGAAACATCACCACTTGGATGTTGGGGGACTCTGGTAGAATGAAGCTTGTATAATTCTGAAGTCGTGTCGAACACTTTCAGATTAAATCTTATTTGGCGGTTCTATCAAATAGATCAATAGGATAAAATCAGAAATGACAAGAACTTAGAATGAATTTTTTTTGTGAAGAAAAGTGAACCAAAATTGCAGAGAACGTTGTAAAAAGCTCTTTTTGTAAGTGTTGCCAATGCCATGTTTTATAGACCTGATACGAACAGTTGCAACTTTTTAGAACAGAAGTGTTGTGAAAAGGCATGTCCATTCAAGCAGCTGCAATAGTTCATAACAGATGTGTTGTGAAAGGTAGCTCCCGCACCCTCGTAACCTAAGTATCGTGATAGAAATCGAACAAGCGTGCACTCTGCACTCTCCTAACTTATTCGATGAAATATTACGACTACATTGGTCAACTAGTTGATCCAATTACACTAAAATACCAACAATCCTCCCCCATTTTAGTGTAATCCATGATTAACTAAACAAAGTCACAACAAATAACAAACTTATGCATAAATGAAATATCGTGATGATTGAATTTCATCTTAGTATATTACACATTCCAAATATTCGAATACCAAAGGTGTCACTATGGATTGAACCTTGGTTATCCATCTTGAATACTCGAAGATAATATACACATAAGTCAACATTCTAACATGTTCTTAATTGACACTATCTTTTACTAGCCTTGTGTCCTTATCCTTCGTAAACATATCAAAGCCAAGTCCAAGTTTCTTGAAGTAGCTAAACTTCATGCTTACCTAGGTAGCTCTTTTACTCTTACACCTGTATATGCAATTTTTCAAAAGAACTATTAAGAAGTTTAACTTCAACCTTCTTTACTTGCAGGTCTGAACAAGCACCTTGGGATGTTTTAATTAGTGTGTTCCAATCTCTAGATGTTAAGCTTTCCTCATTGAATTCAACACCTAACGTCATATTAGGTGGGAATTGGGTATCTTAACATGAATTTCATCCCTATAGCCGACTTTTGCACAAGATCTTTCCTTTACCCTTTGGTTATATGATCGGCTAAATTATGCCCAGTTTTACAAACTCAGATTCCATTGTTGAATCACTCATACAAGTTTGTTTCTTAGACACCTAAGAAGTAGCACCTCCCCCAAGAAGAAACACTCATCCACTTGTGGAAGAACTATCGTCCTCATAAGAAAAATAACTTGTATCTGACTAACCTTTAAAAACCGAAGGAAGCCATTAGAAATGCGCCATATGGCATTATTTTAACCGGTCAACTTTGACTTTTGACTGACATGTGTCAGTCGACCATTGACATGTCAACCCTAAAAGTTAAACTAATGCCACATTAGATGACGATTAAAGTTGGATAAGGACAATTTTTTGGCAAAGCTTAATTTCACTAAAGTGTTGCCAAAACTGCTTCACTTACACTCTTTCTTGCGATGCAAAAAATTATTCTGGCAATGCTCTAAAAATTGTTACCATATCAACCAGTAGCCTTATTTTTGGTAACACTTCTAAAAGCATCGCAATAGATCACAAAAGCGCTGTCAAAACTGCTACATGAAGCATCACTACAGATCATGAACCGTCACAAACGGTTGTCATAAAAACTAACCATCCTGACTTTTCATTTTGCGATGGAATTTCTGACAGAATTAGAATCCCTCACAAACTGTCATAAGAAACCATGACCTGCTGCAAAAAACAGTTGTCGCAAATGAACCATCGCAACTTTTCATTCTGCAACGAATTTTACAACGGATTCATAATCCCTTGCAAACTGCAGAAAAACAAATTCAGATATTAAATCATTTCAAAATCAATTTCGGCCATCGACAAAACCCCTCCTACGGTTTTTCGATGTCCCGAGTCCAATGGCGCTATTCTTTTTATGAAAAAATGAACCTAAACACGTCATTTACACAACATGACTTGAGAATCAAGATTCTTTTTCAAGAAAAAGAATGTTTGTATCGCCATAAATAACCAAAAATGAAAATGGCCATTAAACATAATTCATCATAACTTTAATAATTAAGAAATTCAAATCCTAAGTTTTAAAGCATCAAACTTCTATTAAAACACAATAAAATCAACATTCATTTTTTTAGAATTTTCCAGATTTCATGACCTGACTTCCCCTGCATTTTTCTCCATTAAAACATCATCAAATCAAAAACTTTTCCTCTAAACATAATTATCCACATGTCTCAGCTTTCCAAATACACCAGAATCACAGAAATCCAAATTGTATAACCAATGTTATGATCAAAACACTAAAAAGTGTACAAAGTTGAGATTTTCTAAAAACAGATTTCATGACTGAACTTCAAACGAAAATTTCATGTTGAAAATGAAAGAAATTAAATAAGGTTTCTTTTGAACATATATTCTTTAGTTTCTTTAGATATCAATAGAATCAAGAATCATTCAAATTGGATTTATATAACACGAGAAAACATCAAAACAAAATAGGGGCAAAATCTAGAAATTTTCTAAAAAATTGAGAAATCAAAATTAGAGACACAGACAATCATCACAAGAGAATGGATTGAATTCGTACCTTTTTGGTGAAAACTCAGGCTTCAAGCAAAAAATAAGATTCAATCTTTGTTGGGGAATTCTGGTAGAATGAAGACTGGATAATTCTAAAGTCGTGTCGATCACTTTCAGATTGAATCTTATTTGGCGGTTCTACCGAATAGATCAATCGGATAAAATCAGAAATGACAAGAACTTAGAATGAATTTTTGTTGTGAAGAAAAGTGAACCAAAATTGCAGAGAACATTGCAAAAAGCTCTTTCTATAAGTGTTGCCAATGCCATATTTTATAGACCTGATACGAACAGTCGTAACTCTTCAGAACAGAAGTGTTATGAAAAGACATGTCCATTCGAGCAGCTACAACAGTTCATAACAGAAGTGCAAGGTAGCTCCCAGACCCTTGTAAGCTAAGTATCGTAATAGAACTCGAACAAGCATGCATTCCGCACTCTCCTAACTTGTTCGATGAAATATTACGACTGCATTGGTCGACTAGTTGATCCAATTACACTAAAATACCTACATTGGATAGTTGGGTAGAGGAGTACGAAGAATTTTTTGAGCCTCATCAATCTCAAATAACTCATTTATCAAATTAAAATCCCAAGCATTATTAATTATTAACACATCCACAGTTGTATCACCTAGCTCTACACCTTGTCTTCCCTTTAAAATAGTTCTTTCTTCACTTCTCACCCATACATCATTGGTGATCTTAATAGAGGAACCATTTCCAACCCGCCACCGAATATTATTTTTAAAGAAAGTGATGGCCGAATAAATGCTTCGCCAAACATAACTCGGAGAAGCCGATAACTTTGCATCCAAAATAGAACCCCCCTTGAAATACAGAGAACAAAAAACACGACTAACAAGCGAAGTTGGATAAGCTAGAAATCTCCATAATTGCTTTGCTAAAAGAGCCGTATTAAAATCCATCAAATTATGGAATCCCACACCCCCATGTTTTTTAGGCCGGAAGATAAGGTCCCAACGTTGCCAGTGAATACCCCTGTGGTCTCCTTTATTTGATGCCCTCCAAAAGGAGTTGAGCATTTTATGAATCGACTCACATAAGTTAACTGGTAACTTGAAAAGAGATATAAGATAAGATGGAATAGATTGAATTACCGATTTAACTAGAGTTTCCCGACCACCCCAACTTAAGTATTTCGTTCTCTATGAGTTTATCTTCTTCCAAATTCTATCATGTACAAAGCTAAAAGACGCTACCTTAGTTCTCCTAACAGACATCGGCATACCTAAATACATATTAGTCGAAGCATAAACCGAGATATTAAAACATCACAAATTAGTTATTTATAGTGGTCATCCAAATTGGCACTAAAAGAAACTGATGATTTATTAAAATTTATCATCTATCCTGATGCTCTCTCATAGGTCAACAAATAGTCACGAATTTGCTGGCATTCAGGTAAATGTGATTGAAAGAATAAATAGCTGTCATCAGCAAAAAATAAGTGAGAAATAGGTGGGGTATTTCTCATAACTCTACAACCATGTACTAACCCATCTCTCTCTAAATTCGTCAAAGCAGCAGACAACCCTTAAGCACAACGGATAAAAAGATAGGGAGAAAGTGGATCTCCTTGTCTAAGTCCTCTCTCTGGCCTTATGGATCCAAATCTTCTACCACTGGTACAAAAAGAATAATTGACCGACGAGATACACATAGACATCCAACTAATCCATTTGCTAGAGAAACCCATTTGACTAAGCACAGCTTTAACATAATTCCATTCAATACGATCATATGCTTTTTCCATATCAAGTTTTAATGCAATATAACCATAATAGCCAGACTGCTTATGATGTAAATAATGCCCAACTTCATACACAATCAAAATGTTGTCAGTTATAAGCCTTCCCGATACAAAATCACATTGGTTTTCGGACACTATCCCATTCAGAACACATTTTAATCTATTAACCAAAACTTTAGAGATGATGGTGTAAAGAACATTACACAAAGCTATTAGTCTGCAGTCCGAAATTTTCATAGCATTTTTGGTTTTTGATATAAGCACAATGTTTGTGTGATGTAATTCTGAAGGCAACTCACAAGCAGTCAAAGCATTGAAGGCAACTCACAAGCAGTCAAAGCATTCAAGACATACTTAAAAATATCATCACCAACAATATCCCAATAAGATTGATAAAAACCTGGAATAAATCCGCCTGGCTTGGTGCCTTGTCTAGATGCATTGCAAAGATCGCATTTTTAACTTCTTCCTTTGTCAAAGGTTTATTTAGCTCAATATTTTGATCCTCCGTAACTCTTGCTTCAATTAAGCTCACAATGTCAAGATCTAGATGGCCTACCTTTGTGAAGAGTTTTTGATAAAATTCAATGATGTGCTCTTGTAACCCATTTTCCTACTCCAATTGAACATTCGATTGATTTAAAAGAAAATCAATTATATTCTTTCTATGTCTTGGCAAAGCATAGTTGTGAAAAAAATTTGTATTATTGTCTCCACATTGTAGCCTTTTTATTTTTAACCTTTGCTTCTAAAAAATTTCTCTATCTTGGTACAAAGAGGCCAACTGTGCTCGTGCTTCAACATACCTAGCAGTCAAAGTTGCATCAAAACCACGTCTACATTCAGCTACCCGCTTCCGACATGCCTCAATATGTCGTTTAAACTTGTCTCTAAAACTCAAATTCCACTCTTGAAGGGCAGCAGTCAACATCTGAATTTTCTTTGTAGAATTACCTCCATTCTCTGAGCTCCAAACATGTTGTATCACCTCATGACTTTCAGGTTGCATTTTCCACTCATTGCTGAACCTAAAACTCATTGTTCGTCTTTGGAAATTTTGGTTAAGAAAAAGTATGATAGCATCATGGTCACTGGAACACATCAATTCATGTTTCACAATATATTGCAGATATATATCATACCATTCCTCATTCGCCACACCTCTGTCAAGCCTTTCTCTAATAATTAGCACGCTAAAATGAGTTCTTCCCCATGTGAATGGAAAGCCATGAAAGCCTAAATTAGAGAGCGAGCAATCCATTAAAGTTTATTAGAAATTAGTTATTAAACTTGATGGGTGAGGATGGCCACCAACTTGTTCATCGATGTGGAGAATTTCATTGAAGTAGCCCATAACTACCCAAGGACTTTCATTCTTTCTTGCTAATTATCATAGGCAGTTCCAAGATTGATATCACAGATGTCGCTTTGGGTTACCGTAGAAACCTATGAATCTCCATTCATTTCTTTCAACAATAAGATCAACATCAATATGGAATATACTGTAACTTCTTAATCTCACGCCAATAGTTGACCTGCATATAAGAGCAAGTCCGCCCCCTGAATTATCACTTTGTACTATAAATGAATTTGAATAACACATTTGACTAGTGATTTCATCGATACGTTGTCTCAAGCACCGAACTTCTGATAAGAAAATTAACAAAGGATGAATATGAGCTACTAACCTTTTCAACTCTTATAATGTTTCAGTTGGCCCCATGCTATAACAATTCTAACAAATAACACTCATGCCAATCGTCAGATAACAATAGTAGAATGTGTCTCAGAAATTCACTCGACTTCATAAATAAAAACACAGTAATTGAACTAACCCAAAAAGCCAAAATTAGGATGATCACTTTCCAATAGGAAAGCACAAAAAACACAAAGATTCCTACTATACGTACACAGAGGAGAGAGATCAACCTAGCAACGGTAAGCCCCAGGAAAGAAGAACCTAACAGCGGCAGCCTTGCGATCGGCGGTAAACCCCGGGAAGGAAGAACCTAGCGGCCGTAGCCCTAGGAGAGTATTATATTACTGTCCCTTTCTTAATGGGCAAATTTAGGATTGTTGTTGGACCTATTGTCAAGAAAAGTATCATTTACAAACTTTTAATAAAGCAATATATTTTGACACTGGACAAAAAATTTTGACTCTTAATACTGTTTAATTAGAAACTTTTTGCTATTGATTTTCACAACTTTTCAGGACAACAACTTGAAAAAATTTAGAAATGGAGCTTTTCACAAAAACAACATGAAAAAACAATCTCAAACTATACCTTAAATATAAACTTTTAATCTCAAATTTACCACCAATTTAACTAAGCTTCCTTGTATATATTACAATTTGCAGATATTGGTAATGACTAGTAGTTAGAGTCAAAACGAACTACAGAGTTCACATTTTATGAATGAGATTTTTTTTTAAAAAAAATTTGTCTTATTAAGCTTACAAGAATAATAAAGAAAAACCTTATCTCACGCCATCCTTATGTGGACTTTGTCACGTGACCTTTAGGATTACAGCTTTAAGGCTCAACCACTTGACCATACCCTTCCAAGTGAATTTTGTTAGAAACAATGATCCGGAACAACAAATAATTCGGATCAGGCTTGAAGTAAACAAAACACCTAAGTACAAAAAGACTTAAGTCATTGCATCAGGACATATAACCAAAACATCCAAAGTCCAAGACACGTAAAGACAATCACCTACGCATAAATGGAAGCATCCGGTTAAAGTTTGGAAAGGAAGCAAACTTTGAACTGCCCAAATCAGCATCTGGAAGAGCTTATTGCATTAGCATCCGGAAGAAGACAGATCTGGAGATATTAAGTCTGAAGACATTCAGAAGACTTAAATATCAAGACAAAGGGAATAATTCAAAGTACTAAATTCCCTCCATTCCTTTGGTCTCCAAGTCAAAGATCTTTTCCCCTAAAGCAAGACAAAAATGACAGCTAGCATTTTTCAAAGAAAGGACAAAGGACTGACAAAAGAAAGAGAAAAAGGTAATGAGAAAGGCACGTGGAACTCACACTAAAAAGGTACTGGCATAAAAGTTGGTGAGTCACTAAAATATAAGGAAAACGATCACTGATAACTTTTTAACCTCAATCCCAAGGATTCAAACGGGTAAAAATCTCTGTCTAACGGATTGATTAACAGTTCCAGAATGCCATATATTACCTTTTCAATGGTGAAGATTAATTACAGCTCAACAACCCACAGCGGCTACATTTATGATGGAAGCCTATAAAAGGAAAGCTTCACAACTTGAGAAGGTGCTGGTTGATTTCAAGAAAGCATATACAAGAGAATTTGCTAGAAAGTAATCAGTTTACAAATCCCTCCAAGGACCAATCCACTCAAAATCTGTTTGTAAGGATTCCTAAGTGAAGTTATAAACTTGAACAAGTCCAAAACCAAAACCTTTGAGAAAACAAAGTGTAAAGATCTCCTACTTGGGTGAGTAGGGAGATTGTGATATAGCTTGAAGTTGGTGCTTTGAGTGGGATCTCCCTGTAGGACTCAGCTTAGGTTTGGGTAGAAATCTAAGTGGTATATCCTGCTAAAGACTAAAGGACTCAGCTAGGAGTTGGTTCTTTTAGTGGTATATCCTACATCCAAAAGAAGTCACCATCCACAGACAAATTGTAAGGCTTGATTCCTACCTATTGGAAAGGAATCCACTGGTGAAAAAGATTAAAGGAAGGAAACTTCAGGGACCGGAGTGGGCAGGGCTAAACCAGGATAAAATCCTTGTGTTTGATTTTCTAACTCTTTACTTTTTGCACTATATTACATATTTGCATCATCCGGATCCATCAATCCAGAACATAATCAAACACGCTACACTAAGATTTTTTAAAGTCTATTCATTCCATAAAAAAGGGTCATTCACCCCCCCTCTAACCTTAATTAAACCCTCACAGGGACCAACAAGTGGTATCAAAGAAAGTTCTCAAACTAGAGATCTAATAATCCAGAGCTAAAGGACCAAATTTTGATCCAAGTATCAAAATGAGTTTCCAAAACTCACAACTCCTTCCTGAGGGTATTTTCATTACCCGTCCTCCACTCTTCACCGATGAACACTATACGTTCTAGAAAAACTGGATGAAGAACTTCATTCAAGTATAAAGCATGCAAGCATCGTTGGCAATTAAAGATGGCCTATATGAGCCTACTCATTAAGTAAATGGGCTTACTACCCGAAAGCCTTCAAGTTTATGGGATGCGAATAATTTTAAAAAATTACATGAAAACCCAAATGCTACATGCTTCATTGTGCTCTTAGTGTAGCAGAATTTAATAGGATATCCGGATGTGAGACTGTACAAGAGATTTGGCAGAAGCTAGAAGTAACCTATGAAGGAACCAATAAAGTGAGAGAAGCCAAGCTTGATCTACTCCATCAAAAGCTTGAATCCTTCAAGATAGAGCCAAAAGAGTCAATCACTAGTATGAACACTAGATGCACCAATCTAATGAATGAGATGAAAAGGGTCAAAAAAGAAATCTCTAAAGTAGAGATGGTAAAGAAGGAGCTCCGGAGTCTCACTAAGGAATGGGACAACAAGAAGACTGCCATTGAGGAAGATCATGACTTAAACTTCTATAGTTATGATGAGCTTATTGGTAATCTATTGACTCAAGAATTATCCTTGGAGAGATACAACCAAAAAGAAAGAAAGTCGGAAGAAAAGAAGAAGGCCATTGCACTTAAGGCAGACTATGCCAGATCAGCCTCTTCTGTATTAGAAAAGCAGCCAAAAGAATTAAAGTACAGTGAAGAAGATATGGCTATGCTAGCCAAGTACTTTGATAAATTCCTAAAGAAAAAGGATAGAAGGAGATCAAGAAGATTTGAATCAAGAAGGCCTAAGGAAGGCACATCAAGAAAGGATAAGCCTAGAAAGGCTCCGAAAGAAAAGAAAGATCCGGAAAAAGATGTTGCCTGCTTTGAATGCAGTGAAAAAGGGCACTTTAGAACTAAATGCCCCAAGCTAAAAAGGGAAAACAAATATAAGAAGAAAGCTATGGTGGCCACATGGAGAAATAGTGAAGAAAGTAGCAGTTCATCTTTAATAGAAGAAGAAAAGACTACTCATTATGCATTCATGGCACTGACGGATTCGGAAGCAGATAATCCGGAAGAAAGTCATCTAAGCAAGACACTGAGCAAATTGGGGATTAAGAATCCGAAATAGCAAATACTGAGGTAAACTCTTATTCTAATCTGTTTCTAACATTGATCTTGCTAGAGCTTTAAAGGTGGTGATCCATAATGTGAGAAAGAACACCAAAGCCAGAAAATCCATGCAACGATAAATTTTGGAATTGGCTGAAGATGCTGAAGCAATGTCACAAGATATCAACTTGATGAGAACCATAAAGCATATAGATGTGGTGGAATAAAACTTCCTGGGAAGTCAAGTTTAGATCTTAAGTGCTAACTTGACAGGGCTAGATAGGGAGCTAACCTTGATGAAGGAGGCAACTAGAGGGAAACCAGATCCTTCACAAAGAAGGAAAAATTAAGGGAAACCAAGACTAAGAAATCCTAATCATAAGAATTCGGTGAATTTAAAGGAAAGAAAAGTGAGCAAGCAACCTCAAGCACAAAGATTCACAACTGCTCAAAAAGGAAAAGCTAAGGCTGTATCAAATGAGCAACCTGCCAAATAAAGAAGAAATCATGGAGCAAAAGTTGCACCCCCAACCAGCTTATGGATACATACCGGACCAACAACAAGCATACAAGAAGGTAGATATAATAGGAACTATAGGAGGGAGGATCTTGGAAAGATCGAAAGGAAGCAAGAGCAAAGCAGACCCATCTCAGGGTGCAGGTTTTAAGGGGAAAACAACCATGTTACTAAATTATGTAGATTAAAAAATGGTTATTATGATATTTATCCTTGGCCTAAAATGGTTGATAACCCGAGAGGACCCAAATCTAATTGGGTACCCAAACCCACTTGATCTATTTTACAGGTATGCCTTAGATCCATAGAAGATCAATACACATGGTACATTGATAGTGGATGCTTAAGGCACATGACAGGTGATGAGAAGGCCTTCATCGCTCTTATCCGGAAGAGAAAAGGCAAAGTAAGCTTTGGAGACAACTAAAAGAACAAATCATTGGGCATGGAACCATTGGATCTGAAATACAAATAGAAGATGTCTCTCTAGTTGATGGACTGAAGTTCAACTTACTCAGTGTAGCACAACTCTATGATAAAGGAAGAAAAGTCACCTTTGACTCTGGAGGATGCTCAATCTATGATAGTAAGTCTAATCAACTCATTCTTTATGCACCTAGAGTAAATGATGTTTATTGTGTTAACATTAAAAATGATAAAAAGAATGTATGCTTGGTGTCTAAAGAAGAAGAATCATGGCTATAGCACCGGAGGTTGGGACATGTTAGCATGAACCTCCTGTCCAAATTAGCCAAAAAGTAATTGATTGTCGGTCTTTGCCTAAGGTAGCTTTTGATAAGGACCACATATCCACTGCATGTCAACTAGGTAAACAATATAAGAAAAGCTTCCCTTCCATCTCATACATACCTTCCAAGAGAGTTCTTGAACTCTTACATATTGATCTTTTTAGTCCAATCAAACCATTGAGTCTAGGTAGAAGAGAATACACAATGGTCATCGTAGAAGATTATTCTCGCTATACCTGGGTTGCTTTGCTAGCTAGAAAAGATGAAGCCTTTGACCAATTCTTAAAAATATTCATCTGGATAGAAGTAGAATAGGGCATAAGCATTGCATGCATCCAGAGAGATAATGATGGTGAGTTCAAAAATAAGCATTTTGCTAAATTTTGCGACTCCATGGGCATTGAATATAACTTCTCTGCCCCTCATACTCAACAAAATGGAGTTCTTGAGAGGAAAAATAGGACCACAGTTGAGATGGCTAGAACAATGCTAAATGAGAATTATTTGCCTAAATATTTTTGGGGTGAGGCCATAAACACAACATGCTATATTTTGAATAGAGCTCTCATTAGAAAGACCTTAGAAAAGACCCCTATAAAATCTGGAAGAGAAGGAAACCCAAAATTGGGTATTTCAAAACCTTTAGATGTAAATACTACATCCTAAATGATAGAGAGCAATTAGGGAAATTTGATCCTAAATCTGATGAAGCGATTTTCCTTGGCTACTCAATATATAGTAAAGCTTACAGAGTATATAACAAACGAACTCAAACTGTGGTAGAGTCTATACATGTAAATTTCGATGAGACTAACCATGCAGGAAGAAGAAGTTTAAATCCGGATGATATAACTCCGGAAGTTGAAAACACTAGAGAAAAAGAAGAAGTCCAAATTCCAGATTCCTTCAATATCAATAAATACAAAGAAGAAGATGAGGGGATATCTTTTGATCCAGAGTACCATAAGCTGATCTCAACCCACATGAGATAAACTTCAATGATGACCAAGGAGAAGTAGTTGAGGCAAAAGTGGAACAAGCCTTAATCCAGCATGAAGACCTACCAAGAGAAGTCCGGACTTGCAGGGATTATCCGATTATAGCCATTTTGGATAATGTCCAAAATCTAGTCAGAACTAGAGGATAACTCAACAGGATGATGGGCCATGCTGCCTTTGTCTCTCTCATTAAGGCAAAGAAATTCCAAGATGTAGAAGGAGATGAAAGCTGATTGATGGCCATGCAAGAAAAATTAGATCAATTTACCAGGAATATTGTGTGGGATCTAGAGGCAACTCCAAAAGGAGAGTCAATCATTGGCACCAAATGGGTATTCCGGAATAAGTTAGATGAATTTGGAGTGGTGGTGAGAATCAAGGCAAGATTAGCTACCCAAGGCTATAATCAACAGGAAGGGATTGACTTTGAAGAAACATTTGCCCCTGTAGCAAGATTGGAGGCAATCCAGATTCTATGTGCTTTTACATCATTCATGGGATTCACATTGTTCCAAATGGATGTCAAAAGTGCATTATTAAATAGAGTTATTCAGGGAGAAGTCTATGTCAAGCAACCACCTATATTTGAAGACTCAAAACATCTGGATCATGTGTACAAACTGAAGAAGGCTCTCTATGGGTTAAAGCAAGCACCAAGAGCTTGGTATAAGAGACTCACTACATTTCTCATATCCAAGGGGTATATCCGAGGGAAGGCAGACATAACTCTTTTCATCAAAAAGAAGAAGGATGATATCATTCTAGTCCAAATTTATATTGATGACATCGTCTTTAGAGCAACAAATGAGAAGATGTGTGAAGAATTCAGAACTCAGATGCAAAAGGAGTTTGAGATGTCCATGATGGGAGAACTTAATTTCTTCCTTGGTTTGTAAATCAAGCAGAGTCTGGATGGGATTTTCATAAACCAATCCAAGTACACCAAGGAGATTTTGAAGAAGTTTGAAATGGATAAAAGCAAGCCTATGTCCACTCTAATGGGTTCAGATACAGTCCTATCCAAGGATTGTGGAGAAGAGGTTGATCAGAGGCAATAAAGAGGAATGATTGGATCACTTCTATACTTGATAGCTAGTAGACCTGAGATACATTATGTAGTTTGCTATTGTATAAGATATCAAGCCAATCCTAAGGATTCACATCTAAAGGCAGTAAAGAGGATCCTTAGATACCTCTTAGGAACCATTAAAGTTGGGTTATGGTATCCTAGTAATGGAGAATTCCCACTCCAAGGCTTCACTGATGCAGATTATAGCAGAGATACTCTAGAGAGGAAGAGTACATTTGGAGGTTATCATTTCCTTGGAGATTGGTTAGTATCAAGGTATAGTAAGAAGCAAACTTCAATTGCGTTATCAACCACAGAAGCAGAATACATGGCAATTGGAAGTTGTGTAGCTCAACTCCTATAGATCAAGCAACAACTAGAAGATTATGGAGTCCAATCCGAATGTGTGGATGTAATGTATGACAACAACAGTGCCATTAATATGTCAAAGAATCTAGTACTCCACAGCAGGATAAAACATGTCAACATCAGGCATCATTTCATCCGGGATCATGTGATAAAGAAGGATGTTGCATTGATATACATTCCAAATAATGAGCAAATGGCATATATTTTTACTAAGCCATTAAGCAACGATCAATCCAACAAGCTAAGAGAGTCAATTGGTATGTCAAAACCAATTTAAAGGAGAATCCGGAAGGCAATTTGCTTAGTCTAAAGTCCTATAAGTCAAGGAATTTGGAAAAGAAGAAGAAAACTACATTGACTCTAGATTCGGATCAAAGACTGCCAGCTCAGCAGACATAAAGGGCAAATGGCAGTAAAGGCACTGAAAAGTAACTGTACACGTTTTGAATTTCAAACGTCTATTGGGTGATACACGTGCGGTAAAATTAAATGGTCATTTTAAAGATAAACCTTTATCATCCTCCGATTTTAATGCTATTTACTTCTCTCTTAAATTCCATCAGCCATGTCATTAATCCAGTTAACTTTAACTGCATCTGGATTACCATTATACCCTTGCTTTGGAAATTCTATATAAACCCCCAAATTTCCTCTTCTTCCTCACGCGGGCAACTTGCTACTGTAACTCTGCAAAAATCCAAACTCAAACTCAAAACCCTAACTTTCCTAACTTCTTTCAAATGGCAGCCATTATGTTGAACAAAACAATTCACATGCTTCCTCAAAAGAACATCATTGAAGAATCTGCTCTCAAAGATGAAGACTTTACACCCATCAACCTAAAGCCCTCAGACTCAGTAGTTCTTACGGACTACTTGGGAGACAACTTCTTATTCAAAACAGACCCATACTAGAAACTTATTGAAGATCAACATTTGGGCGATTTCCTCAAGATCAAATGCCCAACCTATCCGGACTTAGTGCATGAATTTTACAATAATTTGAGAGCTCACTCCGACCATGATGCTCTCAGAACCCAGGTTCAGGGAAAGGTAATCACCATTACACCGGAATTTTTTGAAAAATTTCTAAATATGAAGAATGATGGCGTTCAACTTAGAAATGATGGGGATGAAATGCAAGTGACGTATGACTCCAAGACGTGGTTGCATCCTAATTATTTTGGCAACAAATTCTCAACTTACTTTCCAGAGGTACCAAGATTCCTCCAATATGCTCTCGCCAAGCTCATTCTAATCTGGAAGGGCTCTTTAAAAACCGCCTCCTCCTTTCAAAACTGTGTGCTTCAATACTAGGTGGAGAGCAGGGTGATAAACATGTCGGTGATGATCATTCACTATCTAAGGCAGCATAAAAACTCCAATGGTGCTCTGATCAATAGAATCCTCATAGCCAATGAAGTCAATGTCTCCGGATTCTAAGCTATAAATGGAAAGGAGATTCTAGAAAAGACTTTCAAGAAGCTATCCTATAGTGAAAATGGAAAGAGAAGAAGGCTAAAAAGCAGCGAGATGAGAAGGAAAGCAAGGCCAGAAAGGCAATGGATCCAATTGAAGAGGCTCCAGTTCCTAAAAAGGCCAGAACCATCAAACCAAAAGCATAAAAGCAACCAGCTTTGGTTCTGGCGGAGGAAGTTGATGAGGATACTCAAACCCTCACTCAACTCTTGAATAAGAGCCCAAAAAAGCCCAAGCCAAGGGGGAGATTGATAAAAGCAGCAGATAAGAAACGGAAAGCTAAAAAAATCCTAGAGGTTATGGTGGAGGATGAGAAGACAGAGGAAGAAGATCTAGTTCCTAAGAGGAGGCAATTCACTAGAAAGGGTTGCACATTTGATGAAGCACTAGCAGCCAAGAAGAGTAAAACCGAGAAGTCTGCAGGAATTATAATTGATGAAGGAGCAGTGAAGAGGGCTAAAGAGGCAGAATTGGCTAAGGCCAGGAGAACTAAGGGCAAGAATGTGCCCGGATCCAATGAGGAGGTCACTTCGGATGACCCTCAATATAAAAAAATAAGGGAATTCATAAAGGACAATAACAAGATCCATAAGGTTAGAACAAAGGACCCGGAGGTTCTACCAGTGCTTAAACTATCCTAGTGGCCCTAACAGACTTGGAAGCTATCGCTCGTCTTCTAAAAGCAGACTTATCATTTTTTCAACCTAGAACTGTACCACTTCCAGACAACCTACTTAATCCGAAAGCTGAGACCACCAATGAAGTAGGACCTAAAAAGGCAAGTGGAGAGGGTTTTGAGGATATTACCAACACACCCGGGGGAGTATTTAAAAGTCCTGAAATGGATTTGAAGAGATGACTGAGGACATTTCCAGTCATCCAGGGTTTGTGGAGGTGGAAGAAGGAGTAGCTCAGAATAATTCAGAAGTGCGAGCAAATGAGGTAATTCTTGACACTATTTCATTTGATATTAATGATGATGCCACTGCTGCTGTTGAAACGGCAGATGATAAAGAGGACAAATTAGATACATATACTCCAAGTGTATCTAAGGAGCAAGAGTCCAACCCGAAACACACCATTCTAGAGGAGGGACATGGTCTGGGATCTAACGAGGACACTTCTCAAGTGGACTTCAAGGGAGAGGCCATTCCGGAGGAACGATTGGAAGAGAGGAAAGAAGGAGAAAAGAAGGATTCCTCTAAAGAAGAAATAAATGAAGAAGACTCATTCGAATCTAAGGAAACCAACAGTAGCTTCGGATCTAAAACCCCTATACTAGTCCAATCAAAACACCAACTACTAGTATAAATCAAGCCAGAGCCAAAAAGATAATGGCAGCGCTAAAAATGCTACAAGAGGCTATCCATGAGGAGCACGAGGAAAGCTATATCAAATAAATCTCTGAAACATCTGTAAGCATCTCAAATCCGTGGAGAAAGTATTGATTCAACAATTCTCACCTCCGAATTTGAAGACTGAAATAGGGAGCTAAAAGGGAGTGTCAAGAACATAGAGAAGAAAGTGGAGGACTTTCTCACTGCTGATTTGGTGGCTGAGGTATCACTTGCCAAGGTCACCCCAGTGCTAAATGAGCTAAAAATAAGTATTGCAGTAGCAAAATGCTCTGCTGATCAGGCTAACATCGGAGCTACTAACAACTGCACTACTATTTTGGATAAAATCACCTCCTCCTCGTCAAAATCATCCTCTAAAATAAAGGAGTATCTGGATACCAAGTTTGAAAACTTATCAAAATTTATTTTTGAATGAGAAGAGAATTCAGAGCTCCCTAGCCTAAATGAAAATCAGCAAGTAATATTGATTAAGCTGATAAAATTCATGGAAGAAGAACTGCCCAAACCTCTTGCCAAATAAACGGAAGACATTGCCCAAGAGTTTGCCAAACAGATGAATGGACATGATACAATCCTTAATAATGTCAAACAAGAACTTCATAAAGACATCATGCTTGTTAATGATAGTGTCTACAACTGTCGAAGGGACATGGGGAAGGAAATTGAGAAAGTGCTCTCAAATATGCCAAATCTATCCATATCCGGATCTTCCTCACCTTCTATTCCAGAGAGTTAGCTTATCCCAATGCTTCAAGATCTCATTCAACACATTGGGGATACTGGCTTCTTTGGCCATAAGGGGATTGCTACTCTTCTTAAAGCTCTCTTCCCCTACTTTGATGAGAAGGATCGCGATTTTATCCTCCAAATGCATCCTTACATCACAAAGTTATATACCCAACTCTGGAAGGTCTTCCGGCCCCTTATCTAGCTCCAGCCACTGTGGATACAATTATAGACAGTAGAAGAAAAGGAAATGTGGATTATTCTATCTACTCAAAGGCTTGGCAACAAAGCTGGGATGGTAAAACGTACATGGTGATAGACCCCTAAGCTGATGCAAACAAAAAGGGGGAGAATAATGAAGGGAAAAATGCGGCTAAAGCTGAAAAGGGAGAAAAGAGCAAGGGCAAAGAAAAAACAGGAGAGCCATCCAGAAGAAGAAAATAAAGATCCTTAGATTAGCTATTTTTCCAATGTAAAATCTGTAATAGCTAGTTTTATCTTTTTCACTTATATATTTCTGTAATTGTAATTCCAAAACTTCATTGATACTAACTATTGTTAATAGTAGAAGTATATATAGTGAAAAATTATTACGAAAAGTTTCTTCTAAAGTACAATCTGATATTGTACTAGAAAAACCTTAGAAGCTAGAATTAAAAAATGTTGGGGGAGTTTTGGGATGCTAAAATCAAGAGGGAGTAAAAATTGTAAATGACTAAGTATTAAGAATCATAATTAGATTATAAGAACCCCTTTCCTTATGCTTAGATGCCTTAGGTTTTTGTTTTCATCAAATGGGGGAGATTGTTGGAAACAATGATCCGGAACAATAAATAATTTGAATCAGGTTTGAAGTAAACAAAACACCAACGTATAAAAAGACGTAAGTCATTGCATTCGGACATATAACCAAAACAACCAAATTTCGAGATCAGTAAAGACAATTACCTAAGCATAAATGGAAGCATCTAGTTAAAGTTTGGAAAGGAAACAAACTTTGAACCGCCCAAATCAGCATCCGGAAGAACTTATTGCATTAGCATCCGAAAGAAGACAGATCCGGAGATATTAAGTCTGAAGACATCCGGAAGACTTAAATATCAAGACAAAGGGAATAATTCAAAGTATTGAATTCCCTCCATTCCTTTAGTCTCCAAGTCAACGATCCTTTCCCCTAAAGCAAGACAAAAATGACAGCTAACATTTTGCAGAGAAAGGACAAAGGACTGATACAAGAAAGAGAAAAAGGTAACAACCTTTTCACCTAGACCAATGAGAAAGGCGCGTGGAACTCACATTAAAAAGGTACTGGCATAAAAGTAGGTGAGTCACTAAAATACAAGGAAAATGATCACTGACAACTTTTAAGCCTCAATGCCAAGGATTCAAATGGGTCAAAATCTCTGTCTAACGAATTGATCAACGGTTCTGAAAGTGCCTCATATTACCTTTTCAACGGTGAAGATTAATTACAGCTCAACAACCCACAATGGCTACATTTATGATGAAAGCCTATAAAAGGAAAGCTTCACAAGTTGAGAAGGTGCTGGTTGATTTCAAGAAAGCATATACAAGAGAATTCGCTAGAAAGCAATCAGTTTACAAATCCCTCCAAGAACCAATCCACATAAAATCTGTTTGTAAGGATTCCCAAGTGAAGTTATAAACTTGAGGAAGTCCAAAACTAAAACCTTTAAGAAAACAAAGTGTAAAGATCTCCTACTAGGGTGAGTAGGGAGATTGGGATATAGCTTGAAGTTGGTGCTTTGAGTGGGATCTCCCTGTAGGACTCAGCTTAGGTTTGGGTAGAAATCTAAGTGGTATATCCTGCTAAAGACTAAATGACTCAGCTAGGAGTTGGTGCTTCTAGTGGTATATCCTACATTCAAAAGGAGTCACCATCCGAAAACAAATTGTAAGGCTTGATTCCTGCCAGTTGGAAAGGAATCCACTAGTAGAAAAGCTTGGAGGAAGGAAACTTCGGGGACTGGTGTAGGCGGGGCGAACCAGGATAAAACCCTTGTGTTTGATTTTCTAATTCTTTACTTTTTGCATTATATTACATATTTGCATCATCCGGATCCATCAATTCGGAACATAATCAAACACGCTACACTAAGACTTTTCAAAGTCTATTCATTTCGCGAAAAAGGGTCATTCACACCCCTCCCCCCCCTTTGACCTTGATTAGACCCTCAGAGGGACCAACAAATTTTGTAATAGTACTTACTCCTTCATATGAATAATAATAGAATATTTATAATTATTTGATCAACTAATATATCCCCTACATCTATTTTTTGAAAATTTAATTTGTTGTTCTTGATTTTATTTAATGTTATTCTTTTGATTATAATCCTATTATAGAATTAATGTGACTTTTTTCCTCATCAAATATTTGACGGAGAATCACAAGATAACTGCAGAAAAGTATAAATTATAAACATATTTAAGAAAAAAATTTGAATTTTATAATGGTATTTACTCCTATAATAGAATATATTAAATTATTTGGTCAGCTAATATATCTCTTAAATCTATTTATCTAAAATTTAATTTGTTATTCTTGATTTTATTTAATTCTGTTGATTATAATCTTATTTAAGAAAAGATTTGAATTTCGTAATAGTACTTAGTCCTTTTTATTTAAGAATCAGTGTGACTCTTTTTTCCTCATCAAAATCACAAGATAATTGTAGAAAAGTACAGTGTTCATTATATTGAAGCAGAAACATAATTTAGTAGATGATATCAGCCTAATTAGGGTGCAACAGAAGACTGATTTTATATGTGATATAAATCCAACTAAGATACTATAGACCCTCAAAGTATGTGTTTCCGCCTTTGGACTATTCCAGAATGAAATAAACCAAAATTAATATTTACTATTGAAATGGTTTTGCAAGGCGAAAATGTATGTTAATAATTTATTTGTCGTTGGGTATTAAAAAAATTTATCACAATAAATGTTTAATAAAATCACATAACTAACAAAAAAATTCTACTCTTTTTGGATGTTTTGTAATATTGCAATACAAAGATGACATTCAAGTATGGTAACCAAAAATAACATTTTCAAGTTTATTGATAATCTTCAAGAACTCAAGGTGTACCATATGAGGAACTTCATTATCAACCCGAATAATATCAAAACACTTAATCTAACAAAAAAAGGATGGAGGTTAACATTTTCGTTGAGGACGATTGTTTGGGAGGTCAATGACCAAAATTTTAGTTTGAATTTATTCGAATTAGCCCCTTATACAGAATTGCTTGATCCAAGCAAAGTCAATGAAGAGGTTCTATTTGGTATGTATACATTTTTTATTATTTTTAAATTGAATTTCATATTTTAAACTTTAATTAGCAATTAATTAAATGCACAGATTTTCTGACAGATGTAATTGGTGAAATTGTCAGTCGTGGTGATGTGCAAAGTCATTTCATGAATGAAAATAACTGTATTTTCGTGAATTTGAAACTTCAAGACTATGAGTATTTATCTATAATTTTCATGTTATTTGCATAAATTGTTCCTTAATAATTAAAATTTTATTATGATCAAAATGCAGGTAGAATAGAATATTAACAACGTTCTGAGGTGAATTTGTGGAACAAATATTACTCTGCTTTCCATAGGTAAACATTGTGCATCTAAATTTTGACTTTCACTTGTTCAATTAATATAGTTAAAGTATTTCGATATTAAAATTATCATAAATTAAACATTCAAATTGAGTTCACAGATATAAGCTTCAAGTTCGTGTAATGGATGACACAAGGTTTATTTCTTTACTAATTTGGGACTGTGAAGCACAACGACCGATTGAAAAAATTCAAATGGATTGAGGGATGCAGTGATTGAGGTACATAGTTTTCCCATATAAATAATACATCTTCTTTGAGTTCTAATTAATTTTAGTTTTTTCTCCATTAATAATGTTTTAAACATCTTTTATTGCTTTTTGTCTTTTAAAATTATGTTAGATGTCTGTTGCACTTGGTAAAGTACCTATATCAATGGAATTGGAGAACATTATAGGAAGAGAAATTATGTTTAAACTTTCAGTTAAGAGCAACAATATTATTGCACATGATGATGTGTATTATGTGGTTAAAATTACACAGCATGAATAACGTTTGAAACAATATAATCTTTCGCTCCCTTAAAATTCATTGACTATAAGTTTAATTTTATTTTATATGTAACTTTGAATTAGTACATTGTATTATTTGTATTTTAATTCATATATATTTTAACTTTAAATTTTTTTTACAATAGGATCCAGATTTTGATGTTGATCAATTTTCGGATGCAAATAAAAATTTCTAGGTACTTGTAACATTTCTATTATAAGTACAAATAATTCATTATCCACTATGATTTGAATCGGGTCTTTTATTTTTTTTGGCAAGATTCGATATAAAAAATGAGGTCAATTCTCCTGTCACACCTATAGAGATAAGAAATGAAACTCTGACACCGTCGATATTGATAGATGAAGATAATGCACAACTTTCGAGCAATCAAGCAAAATGGATGAGGATTAAGAAAGAGAAAAATAATTGATATGTTTCTCATCAAATATTTGATAGAAAATCTCAAGATAAATCCATAAAATTTTAAATTATAATCCTATTTAAGAAAAAATTTGAATTTTTTTAATAGTACTTACTCCTTCTTATGGATAATAATGGAACATTTTAAATTTTTGATCAACTAATATATCTCCTAAATCTATGTTTTAAAAATTTAATTTGTTGTTCTTGATTTTATTTAATTTTACTCAATTGATTATAATCTTATTTAAAGAATTAATGTTACTCTTTTTTCATTATCAAATATTTTACATGGAATCACAAGATAAACTGCATAAAAGTATAAATTATAGTCCTATTTAAGAAAAAAAGGTGAATTTTATAATAGTACTTACTCCTTTATATGAATAATAATGAAAAAAATTTATAATTTAATCAAGTAAAATAATTAAAAATATTCTATTATTATCACGTCAAATGTTTAACAAAATTACATAATAGTGTGATTCTATGGTTTGAGTGCATAACTATATTTTCAAATTTCATAATTATCCATTAAGTATATCTATCAACTAATATATCTCCCAAATCTATTTTTTAAAATTTAATTTGTTATTCTTGAATTTTTTTTAATTCTGTTTATTATAATCTTATTTAAGAACAAATTTGAGTTTTATAACAGTATTTACTTCTTATGGATAATAATGAAATTTATTTAATTATTTGATCAAGCGAATTCTAATCTTATAGTTATCTAATAAATATATCTATCAAATAATATATCTTTCAAATCTATTTTTTTAAAATTTAATTGATATTAACCTATCCGTGTATCATATGGGTATTACACTGGTTATTATTAAAAGAGCCTTACAACTTAAAAAGGACAATGGCTAAATTCGTATTATTTTTATGGCTGGACGGCAACAAAAATGGTTTAATGGAATCATGTTAGCATTTGAAAGCTGGACTGGTTCATCAATTGTAAACTTCTCATAAATCATTATAGAATCTTAGTGAATGTTCACAATTTTTTCTGCTTTTTTATATTAAATAGTAATTCGAAAAAGCTTAGCTACAACTGTCTTTAATTATTTTAATATAAAAAATTATCAACAACAATAAATAATACTACTTCCTTCATTTAGAAATTATTATCTCTTTAGCCATTTTAGTAATTCTCTTTTTAGTTGTCAATTTAAATTATCAATGCATTTTATACAATTTTTTCTCTAATTTACCGTTATATTAAATATGAGAGAGATTATGTATTATTAAAATTATAAGTGAGTAATTAAGAAGAAAGAGAATTTAGTAAAGGATAAATTAGTCATTTTAGTTGTGTATTAAATTTTTTATTAATTTTAATGGTTCGGTTAAATGGATAATATTTTATAGATGGAGTAAGTAGTAATTGTAATAACTAACAATAACTGCTGAAAAAACTTATGAATTTACTGTTGAATTTCAAGTTTGTTTGAAATGAAGAGGAAAAGTTTAAATTCAATAATAGTAAGAATTAATGTATACATTAGTTATCTTAAGGAATCTATTTGAAACGTTGGAATAAGAGAACTCAATCAATTAGTAGTACAAGTTTGATTTTGAAATTTTTGTCCAATTTAACAAATTTAATGTAATTGTTTTACATATTTTTTTTAAAAAAAATCATTTAGAGTAATAATGTATAGAAATTTCTTTCATTAATAAAATGCCGCCCCTCTCTATAACATTTAACGTTATTATAAGTCATTCAAAAAATAAAACTACACATTAGTGTATTTTAAAAAAAATCTCATTTATTCATATTAAAGATTAAATAATCTGACAATAATTTGACAGACACCATAACTCAAATCAAGTGTGAGGTTGTGGAAATGTTGGCAAAATGTATTTTATATTAAAAATATAAACAACACAAACAATATTAAGAATGAAGAAGGAAATGGTTTAGTATTAAACTATGATTAACAACCACTGATATATGATTACATAGTAATTAATTACCAATAAAATCAAATGTTTGGCCATTAACATAGGGGACATCCAATTTTAGCTCCTTAATGGTTTTGTTCTTACTTTTCTCCCTCTCCTCTCCTTTGCAAAACACGGTTTTGAGTCTTTTGAGTAATATTTTTTTGATTTTCCAAATATTTAATAAACACAATTATTTCAATTTCCAAAGAAAGTAAATTACAAAATTAGAGTGAAGGATCGAGAAAAAGAGAGAGAGAAAAACTTGAACAAGAAACTCAATCAAAATCAAAAACCCCAATTCCTCCCCTTTTTAGGATCCATGCCCATTAACCCATGTTGATCGACTTCACACTGAAATTATTAAAAATTCAAATCTTTAAATTTGTGAGGATACTTGGTAATGTGGTCTTTAGAAAGAAACAGCAAATTCGATACCCATAAAACAAACAGTGATGGTGGGTCTCATAAATTGAATAAAAAGAGCAGCGGATCTGTGAATTTCAGCTGGTATCAATTTGATGGTGGGTGGAGCATTATTGGGATTAGGGGGAGAAATCAAAGAGCTAGTTATTGATAATTGCAGAAGAGATGTTGAAGTGGGGCTGCATACAACACGACTATGCAGCTTCACATTGATGGGTCCAGATATCAAATTAATTTGGTGGCCTCAATTAATTAGGTTGGCTTGTTTATCTCATAAAATGTTAAGTAGGGAGGTGGTGGTTGTTAGATGCAGTATTTTGAAGATTTTATTTACATTGATTTTCAATTGGCACATTAATTGTCAAGTTGAAAATCAAATGCTGCATTTGCCTATCCCTCAAATCCAAAGTTTCAGAAAATATATTGTAGAGTATTCCTCTTGTAAAGCAAAATATACCTACAAGAGAGAGTGAGAGAATATGAGAGAGGGGGAGTTGAGTGATTTTACCTTGTGAGTAAAATTGGAATGTTTCCAACTGTCCTAAAATTGTTGTTTACCTCGGGTTTGGGTATAATTGAGAGATGCTTCATTTTTGTATCCCCATTATTTATTAGTGGAGTTATTTTTGGCGCTCCGTGGTTTTTCCCTTTCAAAGGGTTTCCACGTAAATCCTTGTTCCTCTTTATTGCTTTATTTAATTTTTATATTCGTTGTTGCAACGTCTATTTTAGTTAATACATATTACCTTGCTACCGAATTGATATACGGGACCCAACAAGTGGTATCAGAGCTATTGGTTCCATAAAGGTGGTTGTGTTAATTAAAATGGAAGGTTCTTCAATATCCATAATCAAATTGAACGTTTGAACTGGTCAATTTAGAAGCCCATGATGGAGGATATATTGTACTACAAAGATATGCATGAAGCAATCGAAGGCGACACCGCAAAGCCGAAAGACGTGAAAGATCCAGATTGGAGCAAGTTGAATAGAAAGGCCATCGGTACCATTCGCTAGTGGCTAGACTTCAGCGTGTTCGGCCATGTCGCGGAAGAAACGTCTACCCATAAATTATGGAAGAAGCTGCAAGATCTTTATGATCGAAAAACTGTTGGAAACAAGTTGTTCCTGATAAGGAAGCTTGTCAACATGAAATACAAGGAGGGAACTCCTGTGGGTGAATTTTTGAATGAATTTCGAAGTGCTATTAATCGATTATCTTCTATGCAAACAACACTTGAAGATGAAGTCCAATCCTTATTGTTGCTCAGCTCTCTACCAGAAAGTTGGGATACCTTGGTGGTGTCTGTGACCAATTCGGCTCCAAATGGAAAATTATCCTTAAACCACGTTGTTAGCACTTTGCTCAATGAGGAGACAAGGAGGAAAGTTACGATTGTCAAAAGTAGCCAAGCTCTTGTCACAGAACACAGAGGTCGGAGCAAAAACCAAGGTCCCAACAATCCTGATAAATCTAAAGGAGGAGACAAGTTCAGAGGCAGATCTAAGTCTAGAGGTAGAGTCAAATGATGCCACTGTGGACTAGAAGGCCATCTGGAGAGGAGCTGTCGAAAGCCAAAGAGAGAACAGAAGGATGGAAATAAAAAGGAGGAAGACAAGAACACCACTGCAGCAACTGAGGACATTATTATTCTTTCCTTCAGTCATAAAGAACAATGTCTGCAAGTCTCAAGTCAAGATGATATGGAATGGGTGATTGACACTATAACATCTTATCACGCCACTGCCAACAAGTAGTTCTTCACCACATACAGAGCGAGAAATTTTGATGTGGTGAAGATGGGCAATAATGGCCATTCCAAAATCATTGGAATTGGTGACATTCGTATTAAGTCGAACACCGGCTGCACACTCATCCTCAAAAAAGTTAGACATGTTCCTGATTTGAGGCTCAAGTTAATATCTTGTGGTGTCCTAGATCGTGAAGGCTTCGAGAATTTCTTCAGGAGTAGGAAATGGAAGCTTACCTAGAATTCTTTGGTGATTGCGAAAGGTGCCATGTGTTGTACACTGTACAAAACAAATGCAGTCATTTGTAAAGATGGACTGCGTGCTGTTGAAGAAGAGTCTTCACCAGATTTATGGCATAGAAGATTGGCTCACATCAGTGAGAAAGGGTTGCAGATTCTAGCCAAGAAGGCGCTCGTACCTTCGGCTAATGGTACACCATTATCTCTATGTGATTACTGCCTATTCGGTAAGTAACATAGAGTGTCATTCAGCAAGTAATCAAGCAGAAAGCCAGGTGTTCTCGACTTGGTGCACTCAGATGTTTGTGGCCCCTTTGAATATGAGACATTGGGAGGTAACAAGTATTTTGTTACTTTCATTGACGATGCATCCCGAAAGCTGTGGATCTATTTCCTAAGAACAAAAGATCAGGTATTCCAATCATTCCAGAAATTTCATGCTATCGTGGAAAGAGAAACAAACAAGAAATTAAAATGTCTCCGATCCGACAATAGAGGTGAATACACATCACACGAATTTAAGAACTATTATTCCAGACATGGAATTCAACATGAAAATACTGTACCTGGAACCCCATAACACAATGGTGTAACAGAAAGGATGAATCGCACTATTGTAGAGAAGGTCGGATGTATGCTCAAAATGGCTAACTTGCCAAAGTCCTTTTGGGGAGAAGCAGCACGCACAGCCTGCTATCTCATCAATAGGTCACCATCTGCTGCTCTAGATTTTGATATTCCAGAAAGAGTATGGACTGGAAAAGATGTTCAGTACTCTCATCTGAAAGTGTTCGGCTGTAAGGCATTTGCACACGTGCCTAAAGAGAAACGGTCAAAGCTTGATGATAAATCAAGTCCCTGTATTTCCTTGGATATAGAGATGAAGAGTTCGGGTACAAACTATGGGACCCAGAGAAGAAGAAGACCATTAGAAACATAGATGTAGTCTTTCGAGAAAATGAGACTATAGAAAGTTTTAAGAAAAATGAGAAGTCAGGACTTGTGGATGACGTCATTCCCAGCCATATTCCTTCATCGTCAAACAGTGCCATTAGTGGAGATGAGGAACAAGTTTAGAACAATGACGAAATTCCAAAGCTAATGGAAAATCACGAGTAAGAAGATGTTGATGAGCATGGGGAGCAACCCATCCTGCAAGCTGAAGCTGAATAACAGCTTAGAAGATCTACCAGGGATCGCCAACCAACATCAAAGTATCCTAGTTTTGACTATATTCTCCTTACTGATGAGGGGGAGCCAGAGAATTTCCAAGAAGTTCTAACTCATGCAGATAAAGAATCTTAGCTGGAGGCGATGCAAGATGAAATGAAATCCTTGTAGAAAAACAACACATATGAGTTAGTTGAACTTCCTAGAAGAAGAAAAACCTTGAAGAATAAGTGGGTTTTTAAGCCCAAAAGAGATGGCAATGGAAAGCTGGTGAAGTACAAAGGTCGTCTAGTAGTGAAAGGTTTCCAACAATAGAAGGGAATTGATTTCGATGAGATTTTTTCTCCGGTGGTTAAAATGACTTCTATTCGAGCAGTCCTAAGCTTGGTAGCATGTTTAAATCTTGAGCTTGAGCAGTTAGATGTGAAAACTGCCTTCCTTTATGGCGACTTAGAGGAAGAAATCTACATGGTGCAACCAGAAGACTTTGAAGTAAAAGGAAAAGAGCACATGGTTTACAAGCTGCAAAAGAGTCTGTATGGGTTAAAACAAGCACCTAGGCAATGGTACAAGAAGTTTGACTGTTTTATGAGTAGTCATGGCTATAAGAAGACTCAGGCGGATCCATGTGTTTACTTCAAGAGATTCTTTGATAACAACTTTATCATATTATTTTTATATGTTGATGATATGTTGATTGTGGGACAAGATGTTTCTGCAATTCATAAATTGAAAGAATAGTTAGCAAAGTCCTTTGACATGAAAGACTTGGGTCCAGCACAATAGATTTTGGGCATGAGGATTGTTCATGATTGAAGCAACAAGAGGTTATGGCTGTCATAATAAAAATTTATTGAACGTGTGCTACAATGTTTCAACATGTTGAATGCTAAACCAGTTAGCGTTCCTCTTGCCGGACATCTAAAGCTGAGTAAGGAATCTTATCCTACAAATAAAGAAGAGAAGGAAGACATGAGAAAGATTCCATATTCCTCCACAGTGGGGAGTCTGATGTATGCAATGGTTTGCACAAGACCAGACATTGCACATGCTGTTGGAGTTGTAAGCAGATTCTTAGATAATCTGGGAAGACAACACTGGGAACCTGTAAAGTGGATTCTCAGATATTTGAAAGGAAGTTTAAAGAAGTGCTTATGCTATGGAGGATCTAAACCAATCTTAGAAGGCTTCGTTGATGCTAACATGGCAGGAGATCTCGATCATAGAAAGTCAACTTCGGGATACATATTTACATTTGCCGGGGGAGCAATTTCTTGGCAATCTAAATTACAGAAATGTGTTGCACTTTCTATGACCGAAGTGGAATACATTTCAGCTATTGAAGCAGGAAAAAAGGTGATTTAGTAGAAGAGATTCTTTGAAGAGTTGGGTCAAAAAAAGCTAACTGTATAGTATATTGCGATAGTCAAAGTGCTATAGACTTAAGCAAGAACACTATATATCACTCTCGAACAATACACATTGATATCCGATATCACTGGATACGAGAACAACTAGAATAAGAAGTCTTTCATCTAGATAAAATTCCAGCAGAAGAGAACCCTTCAGATATGTTGACTAAAGTGATTCCTCGAGAGAATTTTGAGCTGTGCAATGAGCTGATAGGCATGAGCTCCAATTAGGAGCTGACTTAGTGCCCCTTGACTCTGGAGGGGGAGAATTGATGGGTCGAGACATCAAACTAATTTGGTGGCCTCAATTAATTAGGTTGGCTTATTTATCTCATAAAATGTCAAGTAGGGAGGTAGTGGTTGTTAGATGCAGTATTTTGAAGATTTTGTTTACATTGATTTTCAATTGGCACATTAATTGCCAAGTTGAAAATCAAATACTGCATTTGCCTATAAATAGGTACTCTCTCTCAAATCCAAAGTATCAGAAAATATATTGTAGAGTATTCCTCTTGTAGAGCAAAATATACCTACAAGAGAGAGTGAGAGAATATTAGAGAGGGGGAGTTGAGTGATTTTACCTTGTGAGTAAAATTGGGATATTTCTAACTGTCCTAAAATTGTTGTTTACCTCGGGTTTGGGTATACTTGATAGATGCTTCATTTTTGTATCCCCATTATTTATTAGTGGAGTTATTTTTGGCGCCCCGTGGTTTTTCCCTTTCAAAGGGTTTCCACGTAAATCCTTGTGCCCCTTTATTGCTTTATTTAATTTTTATACTCATTGTTGCAACGTCTATTTTAGTTAATACATATCACCTTGCTACCGAATTGATATACTGGACCCAACACACATCTCGCCTAGCATGAGAAGTATCACAATATTGAGTAGCAGCTGCAATAGTGACGGAAACCGAAAGAGAACGGATTGAATTCGTACCTTTATATTTCCGAGATTGAAGAACGCCGCAATAACACCGTTCGTATGCAAAGTCGTTGACTAACCCACGGTATGTTGGGATTAAGTCATTTCCATGACTTCTTCAAGATTAAGCGAAGAACGTATGTGAAAACCCAAGATTTCAGGATTTCCGGGAGAGAGAATACACGTTGGATTTCTTAATTTGAAATATGAAATCAATATTTCATACATTCGTCAAAACACACGTTTAATAACTTTATATAGGCAATTATAAATTTTTTTAATTGTAATTAAGTCCCTCAACTATTGATTATTTACAGTTAAATCTTTAAAGTTCAATAACTTTTCAATTAAGTCCTTAGACTTATTTAATCCTCTAATTAAATTCAATTACCTAAATTGGATCTGATCCTTTGACCCAATTGACCTCTCACGGGCGAACCGAGTATTTCCAACATCTCCCACTCACACTTGACGGGTCACATTCTATATAAGATCATCATATCCTCTTAATCCTGCGAAGTCGTGCGACCTATAAACTATCAGGAACACTTTGTCTTGCACCCGTTAGGGTCTTCCAAGACTATCCTGAGTGGTACTTAATCAAGTAGATTGATATCTTGAATTCAGAACATCTTGCACCCGTTAGGGTCTGCCAAGATGATTTTAAATGATACTTAACTATATAGGTTAAACTATGATATTGTTTATAATATCACATTGATATATTGCGTGTATCCTAGATTGGTCGACAATCACCCACTTCCACATCATTAGGGATCTCGGAAGCCTTAATCTGTTTTTCACTATCTTATATCAAATGTAATGATAGGCTAGTCGGTGAACTAACAGAACTCTGGTAAATGTTCATTGGCCATAACTTCCTTTTGAGTTATCCATTCCATACAGAACTAGTTCGGACCACCAACCAATCTCTCCCAGATTGAATCAAATCATAATCTCTCGCTGATTGATCAAATTGTCCTTGCTAGTCCTTACTTCTCAAGATAACACAATAGTAATGAGGGAAAGGTCCAAAAACACTTCAGTTAATGGACTGAGCCTCACATTAGAGAAGTTGAGATCCTTGTACATCGTATAAACTTCTCATCTCATGGTCGCTAAGCACACATTATCCCGAGGACTCACATTTCTCCCACTTTGATATTGTGCCATGATGTTATTTCCTTTTATCCTTATAAAGGAGCGCATGTCTATTCTCAATAATATGAACTAACACCATGTAAAGGTTTCAATTACAATGCACCTTAGCATTTAACCTTGTTCTACTTCAAGAAACACCTTTAGCTATTTAGACAGAGCATGACCTATCGTCATATAAACTATACAGTTCTTACCTGATTCCTTCTTGGATTTAGTACACATTGTTTCATACAATGTGGCTTTCCTTGTTACTTAAATAAGTCGATTTATAATTTTAAATAGGTTCCCGAATTACACACGGTATGCTCAAAATCAATCTCATCCTAGTCTGTACCCTTGTGGTAACACTAGGGTAAACACACATGTGAGTAGGCTACTTCTCTGTCTGACATGCTATGAATGATAAAAATATATATACATAACATATATACACACACATACATTGCTCATAGTATAAAATCAATTTATATCATTACGTAATCGTTCACGATTTGAAGGGTATGTTAAATGAGGTAATTAAATAAATACAACATACATATATTTAACTCTTTAATATATTTCACATATACATCTTTAGGGACATGCTTCGTAAACAAATCTGCAAGCATGTAATGCGTAGATAAATACCTCGTGTTGACCTCTCCTCATGTACTTGAGTCTATAACTAACTGCTACTTAATTTCGATATACTTATACCTTGAATGATATTTCGGGTCTATCGTAAAAGCTATCAATGCTTGACTATTACTTATAAATAGTCGATTGTTATTTGGAGCACCTAACATAAAATGACTCATTAATTACTCTAGCCAAACAATCTGTTGAACTATGGCTGAAAAAACCCAAAATTCAGCTTTGGCCTTAGCCAATATGCATCTGAGCATCCTATAAGGTCTACTCCCTTAGCCTAATATATCATAGCAAAATCAACAGTTCTTTACAAGTATCTTACAATTTCTTAACGGTGTTTCGGTTCTCTACTACTGGAATATATCAATATTTACTTGTAATGCCCACAACATAATAAATATTAAGGTCTGGAGAGCGACATAACATATATGATGTTCCATCAGATAGAACTATTTCCATATCCTCACACCTTTTAGGAGTTTTAGGACAAATGATTAAACTAAGAAACTATACTCTTAGTCGTAGGAATACTTATGGGTTTATAGTTATGCATAATGAATCATTATCAAACTCTTTTTATGCAAGATTCTTGAGGCAAGGATACTCATTTATCTTTCTATCCATTGAGATCTTAATCCCTAGGATATATGCAAACTCCCCATGTCTTACATATTGAAGTTACTCGATAACCAATCTTTCACTAATGGTATATATACAGTGGTCCTCATTTACCATTAAATACCATAACCTTAAGACCACATGAGATTGTAAATTGACTTATTCAATTATGCAAACCTCATGTTCGTAAACAATTTGGACAAACCCTCTTAGTAGTACCATATAGATATCTCACGATAATTCTCCATTGAGAAAAGAATACATCCATTTGATGTGAGTCTAAGGGTAAATATAACTACCAGAGTTATACAATTCTTATATATGTAAATATTGAAACTAAAAAGAAAATATTCTCATAATATATTCTTATCAGTTTGAGTATATGTATTCCTTAATTATAAGCCGAGTGCTTTTACTTTATCTTAAGAATTCACTTGTTCTCAATAGCTTTATGTCCTTCGTGTATGTCAACTTAATTCTTCTTCGATCACATATAACTATTCATCTCCCTTAAAATACTTAATTTTCAAGGTGAAACATTTTCCATTTTGATCACTTAGGCTTCGAGTCTTTATAAACATATCTAATATATTTATCATAATTCAAAATTCTTTCCTTTAAGCTCATTCTTTACTCCCACTTGGATCTGAAATCATATAATGATCTGAGCTCCCACTTGAACTAAAAAACATTAACTCTCACTTGGAATAATAACATTGACTCCCACTTGAATCAATAACATTGTTGGGTTCTCGCCTCCCCCATGGAACAAGATCCCTTTGATTAAAATGATCATTATGAACCACTTCATTTGAATTACTCCCACTTGAAGATACATTCAAAATATCAGGTTCAAGAGTCTTATTAAAGGGAAATGTTTTTGCCCGATACGCACAGTCTTTGAAACTCATTTTCTAAGAAATCGACATCTCGTGATTCATATATTATGTCATATATCCTTCCACATTCTCCCCCACAAAAACATATCCTTTTGATATGTTAGAGTATCTTGCAAAGAAGCTCTTTCTACCTTGTAAGCCTAATTTATCAATGGTATGTGGGTATAAGCGGTACAACTACAAAGTTGTAAATAGGATAAACTCAAAATTCTTTCAATTCACATCTCATATGGGATGGAAGAAACAAATTTTCAAGGGTATTTAGTTGATACATATATCAAACCATTTCAAGGAGAAGCTTATTCTTCTTCCATAAACTCCATATTACTATGGAGCATAGGGAACAAACAACTGATGTTTAGTCCCATATTCATCACATAAAGCTATAAACATAACTGAAAATAACTTCTTACCACTTCAGTTTCAATACTCTACAGTTAAATCCAATTGATTTGCTAAAAGATTCATAAATCTTTTGATAGCTAAAAGCTTCAGATTTATGGGAAATCAAGTAGTTGATTCCATAACGAGTATGGTCATCAATCAATGTGATCAAACATTAGGCTCATGTTACCCTCGCGTCTATTAAGCCACAAACGTCATAATGAATAACTTGTAAAAATATATTATATTCTAGTTCATCTCTAAGAATTGATTTGTTGTTTGCTTTCCTTTTGTGGAATCCATCACACGGTGGAAATTTAACATTTTTAAATTATCCATCACAATATACCTAAAGAACTCAATCTTCTTAGCTTTTGTGATATAATTGCCTATGTGACATACTAATATTATCCTTTTAAAGATGAGTTAGTTAATAAAAAAAACATTATCCACTTGATAATTAGTAATGCATACTCATTACAATAATATCATCAATCTTATAAGAACTAGACACATAGAATCTACTTTTAGGAATGAAGAAACTAAAAATTGGAAAAATTCATGAATAAATTGATTAATCATAAAACCATATCATAAATTACATTTTGATAAATAACAGGAGAGTACAACACATCATGTAGATATTTGATTTGCTCTTGTTGCAAATCTAATCTACATGTGTCAATCTATTTGACTCCAACCCGATGGTTGTTTTCTACATAGATACCTATGTCTCTCATGATAATTGTTGGAAGTTCAAAGAGTTACCTCGGTCCTTGCTCATATTACAGGTTGTAATTGAATCAATTCCCAAGGAATAAGATTCCATTAGCAATATAGAGCTTGATACAAAAGTATAATTCACATCAGAATCTAATACTTATACATTGCTCTATAACATATTTCCATTTATATTGGCAATTTTAGTAAATCACCTCTGTGATATTGATTGTCTATTGCCTTTGGACCTCTTAATTTATGTTAGTATGGTTAAGACCCATTTTTCTTGTTCTTTTAGCTTTACATAGATGCTTCACACCAACCAAAAATCCTCTGTTGTCTATATGCCAAATGCATTTAATACAAATTTGGTTGGTAGAGGAAAAGAGTCTTTCAGATCCAAAGAGCTGGTGACATCGTTAAAAGAAGCTAAACTATAAAAATTGAGTTAGATGCATCACATATGCTCCTACTCGAAGCAAAAAACTTTTCACTAGTTAGAACTATTTTCAATTTAGTGATCAAATAGACATGTCTCACCTACATGTAATCCCTTAGCAATACAATCGTTAATAGCACTTAGCAAAATGATGCATGTTACTGAATTCGTCCTCCCCCATGCAAGAAACATATTCTTGTCATGCTTGAGTAAGTTTGCGCAGCTTTCTTTGAACTTATACATAACAACTCCTAAAGCATAAAAAGATTTGTTATTCCTCTAGCACAAACTCAATCTTTAAGTTCCAGATATTCTAACAACTACCGTTAAGATTCTAAGACTGCTACAAATAATTTTAAAGCAGTAGCCATTACTGATCTTCTTTATCAGTAATGGTGAGACTACACATGAATTTCAGGATTTAGGTCAATTATTATGAGCAATTGTGTGTTAATTACTATTACCTTAAGAATAAACTATCCGAGAAATATAAGCATTAACCTAGTTTTGAAAGAAGTACGTATACCTAATCATCAACTAGGTAATAACACTCATATTTACTCAGTTTGATTATCATATAGTTCTCTTTAACTATAAGGTATATCTTTAAATATACTTTAGACCTATTATCTTGAATTAGTTCACTTAACTAATTGCATTTAAGTATATGTATTGGAAAAAATTTATTATGCATTATTATTGAAACTATTTGGGATTTAAAATAGGCACTTTAGTCCTAAGTGTTTTATGATGGCTTAAATAAAGTATGTTATTTAAAATTTCTTTTAAACAAATATATAGAATATAAATAAACAATAATTAAATAATTAAATAAACCACGAATCGCATAAATTTCAAAATAAAATATAGTCCAAAACTATTCAATAAATATTATGTAATAAATTTCTTGTTTAAAGAAACATAACAAACAAACATATGAAAATGATGCTAAACAAATAACAGTCTTATACTGTTAACCACCACATAATGTACTCAACGTGTGTAAATATACTTATACGCCTTTTTAGAAGTGAGACGGACACTGCATATCTCAATCCAAAACTAATTATTATTCTCAATGTTACATTACTCCTTTTAAATTACCTTAGACCAGCTCAATTGGTCAGTGTTCATTCCTTTGCTCGAACAAGATGGTAATTAATTAAGTAACATATTAAAGAACCTAATTATTCCTTAATAATTGTCAAATAAAAAATTCAAACAAATTGAATAATAAGATATATGAGCTTTTGTAGCTCGAAGACGTATTTATACAAACTAAAATGCTTTCCTATAAAACATTTAATATACACCTATTGCATTTATATATGCAATACAAATACATGATCCACAAAGCATCATATTTAATGTACAACTACACTATGGAGAACCTATTTTTCTCAATCTTTTCATCATATCCGTGACCCTTATCCTTGGAAAATGTGTCATTGATGACGTGATGTTTGCATCATTTTGACCATTTACATCATATGTAATAAATCAACTTCAATAATTACACAAATTATTAACTTAAATATATTACAAAAAATATATTCTTCATAAATTTATATTACATAAATATAAATTATATAATTATCACACAAATAATTAACTCAAAATATATTACAAAATTTATATTTATGCCCATAGATATAAAATAAATTAACTATTTATAAATAATTGACTATATTAAATATATGACTAAAATATATTTAATATTAAATCTATATTACATAAAAATAAATTTTACATAAATTATCACAGAGATAATTAATAACTCACATATATTTTACCAAAATATATCTATTAAATTAAACAACTAAAGTATAATCATGGTCAACATATATTAATAATTAACTTAGGGAATTTAATGGAATTTTTCAAATATAATAAATATATGTAACTTATACATAATCATGTGAATTTGATTTTTCAAATTAATCAACAAATAAAAAATTTTAAAAAAATTCACCATTAGGTCCTAAAATTAGTTTATAACATATTAGAAATTTTTATAAATTCATAAACTAATTTTTATGAATTTATTTACAAAAAATGAATCAAATACTCACTTTCATGGACCTCAAAAAATTCTGAAAAAATTATCATTAAATCCAAAAAATATGAAATGGTGGGGTAGGAAAAACTTTGGAGCATAACGACACCGTTTAGAGCCTTAAAACGCAAGACTACGGGATTGATCAATCGTAGAGCGCCACATGGCATACTGTCGTGTGGCATTTACTAGTTGGTTGGTCAACCCAGAAAGGGCTGACCCGGCAGCCATGTGGCATTGACTAGTTGAATAGTATCCATAAATGCCATGTGCAAGGTGATTGTTATAGATAAAGAACAAAAAAAACTCTGGCGACACTTCATTAAGTGTCGTTAAAAGCGTTGTCACAAAATCCAATAATCACCACTTTTCATTCTGCCAACGCTTTATAAATGCATGTCAAACATGCTACATCAACTGACACCTTCTTTCTGAACCGTCGAAACTGTCACGGAAATGAATCATCGCCACATTTCAGTTCTACAACGGATACTGCAAAGAGATGCATAATCCCTTGTAGAACACAGAAATTCGATTTCGGTTTTCAACAGCCAGTGAAAAGCAAGACTGTAGCCTAATTTTTCACCTCCTAGGGTTTTTCAACGTCCCAAGTTCAATGGTATTGTCCATTTTACGAAAAAAAAAATGAATCTAAATACATCATTTACACAAAATAACTCAAGAATCAAGACTTTTTTCCGAGAAAAAGAACATTTATTCGCCATAAACGACCAAAATGAAAATGGTCATCAACATGGATGAAAAATACTGCTCAAACATTCTCATACTTTGATCAAAATACAAAATTAAGATAAAAAAAATGACCCAAAACACAAATTTCCATACCATTTTCACAATTTAATCCACAATTTCTACAAGAAAGTACGAGAACGAATTCCAAACGAAGAACTCTATAATTTCAGAATCAGAAGAATAAGAAATCATGCATATTATACATAAAATCATCACAAAAATTACTTGCTCGGATACCAAGGATGGAAATCAAAAGAGAACGGATCGAATTTGTACCTTTTCTATGCCTCATAAAAGAACGCCGCAATAACACCGTTCGTATGTGAAGTCGTTGATAAACCCACAATATTATGAGCACGGGATTTTACAGTCCCTCTCGCGAGACGATGATGACGTATACCCGATTTTATTCCACAGGATAAAAATTCTTTTTTGAAATTTTTATTACCGATATAAAATTCTCTATGAATTTTATTTTCAGAAACACTTCAGTTCGACGTGTCCGATAACGCGTCCGGTGGTAGCTCAGACCGATGATTTGCACCCAAAAAATAATCTAGTCCAAAATACCCATAAAAAGTAAAAAAAAGAGCCCAATAATTCAGATCATCCAGCTGAAATTGCTTTTGGCTGGATTTTATTACTTTTTCCCCTATTTTGGGTTTAATTCATGCTAGCTTTTCAGACCTGTCAGGAGAGTGAGGCCACCGGCGGCCTCATCGATACAGCTGGCAATATCATCCACGCCACCGCGGGCATAATCTTCTACTGCAGAGTAGTTGTGTGCGTTTTTGCCTAATATCCGACGGATAATTGATCAAAGGCAACTTCCACCACTTGAAATCTTGAGGAGATTTTGAGTATTTTAGTTAGTTCTAGTGGGATAAAGTTTAGAAAAGGTAAGAAAAGAGGATTCAATCCATCTTTTCTTGGTTTTTCTCTACTGAACTCTCTGATAGTTAGGAGGATTTTAAGTTTAGAATCACTAAAATAGGTTTTAGAGCCTTAAATTCCCCACTCACTAACCAAATCATCATTTGAGCACCCCGGAGGAGTCATTCGGATCACAAAGAGGTGGATTCACGGCCCCGAGGTAAAAATTCTGAGTCTCATAGCTCTTTGGCTTTCATCTTACTTGTTTGCTGTGTTTATTTGTTGTTTTATGCTTGTCGGTCGCTTTTTGACTGAAAATAGCTGCTGCAAGAAACTGAAGCCGCCGGAGGCACTTAAAGCGCCAGCGGTATTAATCGTGACGCCAGCTGCATCGTTGATACCGCCAGTGGCCTCATTTGTCCCCAATGGCCTTATTTTCTTGTTGGACCCTTTCTTTATGGTATCTAGAATGTCATACAGCCTACTTGTGTAAATGAGATTGCCAGCGACATCAGTGATGCCGCCGACGACCTCATTCATACTACCGGCGGTATGGAGTTCTAGACAGCAATTTCATTTTTGTTTTATTTCTGACCTAGTTTAATTTCCGAAGCTAGGATGTATAGTGCAACAACAGGAGTCCAGAACTCCCCGAAAATGGTCCAAACCCCATAATATGTGGCATTTTCACTAATAATTTGGTTGAAATAACCAGCATGTTCAAAGGGAACTTATATTCTAAAATTAAAAATTTTCAAGCTAACCTGGTAGCTTGACCCCAGCTAGGGGATCTGCGCTCGGACCCCGCCCGGGTGCTGCCCCGCGACCCCGCGAGGGGCTGCCGAGGGCGTCGTTTTATGTGATATACCCTGTATACATGCTGTATTTGTCCTAACCGTTTTATGCAGGCAGATTTAGGTTAGATATATCTTAGGGCTTCAGGTATTTTTATTTATTGTATAGACAAATGTATAGGATTTAAAAGTCTTGTAATAATTTTAATTTCCGCATTTATTTTTGGATGACTGTAATAATTTGTTTATTGCTTTGATTGCTTGCTAAAACGCGCGAACATAACATATAAATCAAAAACACAATAAATATGGTGGATTAAACCGATTAAGAAAGAATGCAACTTTTAACTTGGTAGTCCTTAAGGTATGGTCTACCACCTAGTGGGACAATCATACCAAAATTTCCCAATTGAGCTGAGCTGGGTGGCGACTCTATTTTAAGTGCGAGATTTTGATCTTGTATCTTTTGAACATTAAAATATGGAAAACCATTTACAATCCATTCACGCTCATTATTTTTCATGGAGACTGGTCCTCCGGCCCTGCTTTACAGCCGTCACGTAAAATGTCGTCCGCTCACAGTGGCGACTCCGCTAGGGATTTGTCTCTTTAAACTTGAACTTATAATTTTCAATAAGTTTAAAGGGTGTTGATGATGTATTGAAATCATTGGCCAAATTAAAACTTATTCTTTTTTATAACGTTTTATCCTTATGTGTATAGATAGTTCGGTAATATTAGGTGCCCCATTTTACCCGAGAAGCTCGTGAAAGTATCACTCATGCCCTGTTTGGAATTGAGGATGCCTAGTGGGTGGATCACTCATTTTAACCAATACGTAAACTCCTGTGATCGTACCTATTTGGGGATTGGTTGAGTAACATGAACCCTACACCAAAGCCGCGTTAGAAAAGCATTAGCACTTCATCCTTTAGGACTACCAAAAGAAAGAAAATAATTGGGACGCACTTCTTTCGTCATTACCGGTGAAGAAGCTAAACCTCCATCCTTTTTAAAGAGGCGTTACACAGGAGTTATAAGGTCGGAAGAGGGACGCTTTATGTGCTATGTGCTATGTGCTCATGTATCCCCTATGCATCAACTTCAAGAGCCAAAAATTAACCAACTTAGCCTTACCAATCTCCATTCATGGAAGAGGTTTAGCAACATCCGTAGGACTTCTTTTGTACCCCGTCGAGTCATGACATATCACTATGCATGATGAAGGGTACAAACATCCCACAGATGTTGGAGGGATAAGCCACCGCATCATCACTAAAAATGTCTACGTGCAGCCATTCATACCACGCATCGATTATTAGACAAAGGTCATTCACCCCATCCATAACATCACACAGTCCATGCATGATCTAATTCGCTACCTAACATTTCAGCTAGGAGGAGGCAAGGTTATCATCGCACCCCAGTTTGGAGGAGGCCCGAACACCGTCTGATTCGTCTTTCTCTTACCCCGGTTGTCACCACTGAAGTTGAAGGGGTTCCGTATACTGATTCCAGTTGGGAGTCAGATTTAGATAAGATTCAGTTGGATTAGAATTTCTCTCAGCCGGCCATGTCTTTCCCGAGTAATGATTGAAATCCTCCTCCGCCTGAGGAGCAAGTCGGCCCTACTCCCACCTGGGGAGCAGGATCTCAGCCACCTCCTAGTTTTGACTTCGCCAGTGCTATGGCTCAGTTTCTAAACTCAGATGCATTTCAAGCTTCTATCCAAACCACTGTCCAAGCAGTCGTAAAGCAGGCCCTTAAGGATAGGAATTCCGACTGGGTCTTTGAGTCCGATATGCAAGCCCAAAACAGTTCAACACAGATGTCGATCGATCTGGTAGGGACAAGACCTGTTGCACCAATTTTTTACTCAACTTCCTTAACTCAGCCTATGGCAAGCCCATTTCAGTTTAGGCAATCCTCTGCTTTCCTGCAAACCTCGATAACCCCATCAATTATTCCTTACAATCTGAGACATTTGGTTTAGAGTTCGGTACCTCCAGTATTCACTCATCAGTTTTCAGCTTCTTCTAGCAGGCTAATCCAGCCTCTACTGTCTTTTACCCCTCTTCAGTTTATGGGAACTCCTAGGGGCACTAACTACCCCTAGAACCCTTTTAGTAGCCAGTTGATTGCTCATCCTCGCTTGGACATTCCACCACCATCTCCACCAGTTTCAAACCACTATATCATGCAATCTCCGGACGTGACACCCGAGGCTATAGCTTTCACCCCGTCAACCGATCAATGACTAGGTCATGTAGCCTCTAGGCGTGACACCCAAGATACAAGCCTATATCCTCCAACTCTTGGCTGCCAAGGAACCTAAGTGAAATGAGGATTGGGTCCCCGATAACTTCACTATGCCTAATATGGCACCCTATGATGGGTCTGGCGCCCCTGCTTCTCACATCATTATGTATGAAAGGGTTATGAGGGTGAAGAAGTTAAGCAATAAAGTCCTTGCTGAAATGTTTTGTGCTCTCTAAGGGGCCCTGCTCTCGAATGGTATCATACTCTGCCTCTGCACATTGTCACTGATTGGAAGCTCTTCTCCAAAGCTTTGAAAGTGCACTATGGTTTCAATAACATGATGGAAATGACTCTCCAGCACCTTGAAGGGGTCTGCCAGCTACCCAGTGAAACCTTCAAGCAGTACTTTAACCGATGGATGTCAACTAAGGTCCTAATGAAATCTAATTTGAGCCTTAAGAAGATGATTGTAAAACTCCTTGAAGGGTCTTTTCCCATTTTCTGCATAGAAATGGCTACCGACTCATTCCGCTTGTAAAAGGCAGTGTTCGAAAAGGCCGAAAAAATTAAGCGTGAGCCCGAGCCTGAGTCTACTGAAAGGGCTGAAAAACCATAGTATAGGAAGAACAATGATACCCATGTCCTGAGCCCTACAGCCACCGAGCCTAAGGCTCCTAATGCGGTTAAAGCGGTCAGTCAGACACTATCAGTAGTCTCTGTGATCCAACCTGGTGCCTACCCATTTATCTTGGTGAATCCCTATAAGCTGCCACTCAGAACAATCTTTACTAGGTTAAGGGAGGCTGGTTTTCTCAAGTCCCTCTATGAGTATAAACCATCTACACCCGAGGATGAGAACTACTTTTGCGAGTATCACGTTCAGATAGGCCATCACACCGATACCCGTAGAAACCTACTCAATGCCATACAACTTCTAGTAAGGGATAGGAATATTACTGAACCCGAGAAGGCACCCAGTACCATGAACAACCCCCTACCATAATTCAGTGGCAAGTAGGGGTGTCGATTCCAATATGCCCGAAGGTGTGACCTTGCAAAACCCTCCGCATATGGAGGATGACTATTTAAATATGTAATTTTCTTTAGTGTCTTCAATTTGAACAACCTTTAGGACTTTCAATTCGATGAGCAACTTTTGTTTTGTTAATTGGTTCTATGTTTTGCCCAATTGATCCCTGCATTCATATAAGCACACGCATGATATTTTCAGTATTTGAGATACTTCGTTGCATGAAATTAATTCAAGTACAAATGAAATTTCTCAAGTGGTAACCATTTCCAATAATTTAACTCCTGTTAAAAAATGAGAGACAAAAGTGCTTAAAGATCGTGATAATGCTTACGCATAGTCATGCGAAGGTATACTCAGAATAAGCACCGAATTTCCAAGCATCCCATCCCTGAGGGTACCATGTGCAAACTTATCGAAGAAAAGCTTCACCGTGTACAACCACCGCACAGACTATCTCAAAAAGCAGATTCAATAGGTGGTCTGTACCTTGCAAAATCCAAATGACCCAGGACAAAAAGGCCCCATTAATATAAGATTCATGGGAATATCTACCACCTTCCTCCTATCGGGCTTCATAGTTTCTCTACTCTTTTTTCCATTCCCGTGATAAAGGATAAATATGATCGATGGGATTCGACCATCATTAATTCTTAGACACAAGTTCACCGAAATAGCCATAGAGTGCTCCTCAACACAACCAAAAGCCAAATCCTACACTTGTCTAAACATCAAGAAGATGGTCAAATTCGTGAAAGAACATGTCTTGGCTCGGCACGATACTTCTTGTCACATAACCTCGCACAATGAAATCTAATTTCAAGGGGCAAGTTCTAAATTAATCAAGGGAAAGTAATGTCTCTTAACTCGGTATAACCCATTTCATTACATCACCTCAGACAGAAGAGTTCTATTTCAAGGGGCAATTTCCAAATTAATCGAGTGATGTACAATTGAGCACAACCCCCTTCGCACAAACAATGGTTAAGAAATAATTAAGATAGTGAACGAGCCAATCAAGAAGGCGCTTCATAAGCATCAAAACTCGCACGAACCAAACCCTCACAGTATCGCTAATCAAAATCAGAATGAAACCCCCGTATGATCAAGAAAGTACTCAATATACGAGGTAATCAAGATCATGGGCATGAATAAAAGCGAGTTCATCGACCTAATCAACCAAGACAGGCTTAAGCGTTATCAGATTTAAATGAAAAGAAATAAATCAAAAAAAACAGCATGAAAAAAAATAGATATCACCTTCCTTTCGATCTTCTACCGATCGGGAAAAAATTAGGGTGACACCCAACGGTTGGTATTCTGTAAACCAGCCGGGCCAAAATTAGGGTATCTCTTCATAAAATCACCCGCTGAACTGAAAACCCAAAAAGGACGGTTCACGCAAAAATTAGGGCATGAGAGAAAAATAGTAAGATGTTAACTTGAAAATCTGTAAAGACTGGTTAACACCGGGAGTTTGATTAATGGAAATTATTACCAACATCTTATTCTCTGGTTAAATTCATCTAATGAAAGTGTCTTTCGTACTGAAATCTTTATGATTGTGATTGTAAGAATGCCTGGCAACTAAATGGTTGAAACATCGCAAGTAGACTTAACAAAGGGTACTCAAAGCCCATCCATAATAAGTGCACAAGAATTTAATGGATAGGCTAAAAACATCCAGGTCTATGCAAAACTCGAAAATAAGTCTGTTGGATTGAAAACCCGAAAAGGGAGGTCCAGGAAAAATAAAGACTAAAAAAATGATAAACAAAAGAAGAAGAAAAAAGAAGAAGAGAGAAGATAGGTTGAAAATCCGAAAAGGAAGGTCTATGCAAGAAACATGTCTATTGGATTGAAAACCTGAAAGGGCGATCCATGCAAAAGTTAAGACAAGGTTCGATGGATTGAAAACCCCTAAGGGCAGTCTATGCAAAATTTAGAACCAAAATAAAAACAGCAAAGGTACACCATCATTGGGAGAAAGACAAACATCGTTCGCCCTCCCCAAAAAAAGATCGAGCCTCAAACTCGGGTCTAAGCCCTTCATCGTAATCATCCTTCAGGAACTTCACTCCTGTTACACGAGCCTACCTGGTCTCTATAGAGACATCATTTGCTCATCCAATGTGATTCAACGGAATATCGCATAATCATGCATCTTTAATACATACATTTCATGCATACACTCTTGCAATCTCTGTTTCTCCGAATATCCAAAGGAAAACTCTCAAGGCACGAAAGCTAGGGGAAAGATCCCAAACATGTCGATCAAGCTACACCAACCAATTATCCAACACCCACCGATCAAAAAGGGGCATTTGGAAGGGGCACAGTTTCCTCCAGCTGCTTGGGACCATCTACAAATCAACAAGAAGGGGCAAAGTTCTCTCCAACTACTTGGAGTCATCTACCGATCAAAAAATAAACGTCAAGAGGCACGCTCAAGATGGTTCAGATGACCCATCAAACCTCCGCAACGACTCCTTCGGACCCCCCAAAAATCCTAACTGAATTTACAGTTCATACTTCTATTTTCACTGTTGATCGAAGGGTAAAAATATTTTTGTTTTACAAAATTGAGTTTCTCTAATTCTTAATACAGGGGCAACTCATGCAATCTATAAATGACAGTTGATGCAAAATGCAAAACAAGTAAGCTTGTAACTCAAATGACACTTACTGCAAAACCAAAGGTGCTTGCTACCGATTACCGAGGGCAACCCATGCACCAAAGTCCGACCTAGCTCGTAAGACCCATTCGGTGAAAGACCAACCTGGCTCTTTGGACCCTTCTTGGCAAAAGACCAACCCGGCAAATTCTCTCCACAAAAGACCGACCTGGCTCGTAATACCCTTTCGGTGAAAGACCAACCTGGCTCTTCGGACCTTTCTTGGCAAAAGACCAATACGGCTTTTCGGACCCCCTTGGCAAACTCTCTCCACCAAAGACCAACCTGGCTCATAATACCCTTTTGGCAAAAGACCAACCTCGCTCTTCGGACCCTTCTTGGTGAAAGACTAACCTGGCTTTTCGGACCCTTCTTGGCGCAAGACCAATCTGGCTCTTCGGACCCTTCTTGGCAAGATCTCCTCAAAGCCCAAGCCGGACCAAGGGGCAAACCAAGCTTAAAGCTCAAACGCAACCAAGGGGTAAACAATCTACAAAGCTCAAACCCGACCAAGGGGCAAACAAATCTACAAAGCTCAAGCTCGATCAAGGGGCAAACCAATCACCAAATGGAGGCACTAATGGAATCAGAATCTTGTCATCCTTCGGATCCAGCCTGCCAGCTATCAGGTATAATTTCTAACCCTTACTCTTTCTTGTGATCATACTGACCTATGGCAATAGTGATCCCTCGAGGGCAGCCTATGAACACGGGATTTTATAGTCCCTCTCGCGAGACGATGATCACGTATACCCAATTTTATTCCTCATGATAAAAATTCTTTTTTGGAATTTTTATTACCGATATAAAATTCTCTATGAATTTTATTTTTAGAAAAAATTTAGTTCGACATGTCCGATAACGAGTCCGGTGGTAGCTCAGACCGATAATTTGCACCCAAAAAATAATCTAGTCCAAAATATCCATAAAAAGTCAAAAAAAGAGCCCAATAATTAAGATCATCCAGCTGAAATTGCTTTTGGCCGAATTTTATTGCTTTTTCCCCGATTTCGGGCTTGATTCATGCTAGCTTTTCAGACCTATCAGGAGAGTGAGGCCGCCGGTGGTATCATCCATGCCTCCGGTGGCATGATCTTCTGCTGCAGAATAGTTTTGTGCCTTTTTGCTCGATATCCGACGGATAATTGATCAAAGCAATTTCCACAGGATTTTAGCCTATATAAGCAGCCATTTCTAGCCAAATTAAGGGTTCAACACTTCCACCACTTGAAATCTTGAGGAGATTTTGAGTATTTTAGTTAGTTCTAGTGGGTAAAGTCTAGAAAAGGTAAAAAAAAGAGGATTCAATCCATCTTTTCTTGGTTTTTCTCTACTGAACTCTCTGATATTTAGGAGGATTTTAAGTTTAGAATCACTAAAATAGGATTTAGAACCTTAAATTCCCCATCACTAACCAAATTATCATTTGAGCTCCCTGGAGGTGTCATTCGGATCACGAAGAGGTGGATTCACGGCCCCGAGGTAAAAATTTTGAGTCTCCTAGCTCTTTGGCTTTCATCTTACTTGTTTGCTGTATTTATTTGTTGTTTTGTGCTTGTCGATTGCTTTTCGGCTGAAAATAGCTGCTGCAAGAAACTAAAGTCGCCGGCGGTATCAACGCCAGCGGCATCGTTGATCCTGCCAGTGGCCTCATTTATCCCCAAAGGACTTATTTTCTTGTGGGACCCTTTATTTATGGTAGCTAGAATGTCATATAGCCTGCCTGTGTAAATGAGATTGCCAGCGGCATCAGTGATGCCGCCGGCGGCCTCATTCATACAGCCGGCGGTATGCAGTTCTGGACAATAGTTTTGTTTTTGATTTATTTATGACCTAGTTTAATTTTTGAAGCTAGGATGTACAGTTTAACGAAGGGAGTCCAGAACTCCTCGAAAACGGTCCAAACCACCATAACATGTGGCATTTTCACTAATAATTTGGTTGAAATAACGAGCGTGTCTAAAATGGACTTTTCCCTAAAATTCGTTCAAAAAATGAATTTTTCAAAGGGATCTTATATTCTAAAATCAAAAATTTTTGAGCTAACTTGGTAGCTCGACCCCAGCTAGGGGCTCGGCCCCCGGACCCTACCTGGGGCGCTGCCCCTCGACCCTGCAAGGGTCGCTGCCCTTGGACCTCGCGAGGGGCTGTCGCGCCATTTTGTGTGATATACCTGTATACGTGTCGTATCTATGCCAACCGTTTTGTGCAGGTAGATTTAGGTTAGATGTGTGTTAGGCATTCGGGTATTTTTATTTATTGTATAGACAAATGTACAGGATTTGAAAGTCTTGTAATAATTTTAATTTCCGCATTTATTTTTCGATAACTGTAACAATTTATTTATTGCTTTGATTGCTTGCTAAAACACGCAAACATAACATATAAATCGAAAACAAAATAAAGAGGGTGGATTAAACCGATTAAGAAAGAATGAAACTTTTAACTTGGCCAATGTAAAATAAATATCATCATCCGAACTCGGAATCTGTACTTAAGATATGGTCTACCACCCGGTGGGAAAATCATACCAAAATTTACCAGTTGAGCTGGACATGGTGGCGACTCTATTTTAAGTGAGGGATTTTGATCTTGTATCTTTTAAACATTAAAATATGCAAAACTCACAATCCATTCACGCTCATTATTTTTCATGGAGACCGATCCTCCGGCCCGACTTCACAGCCGTTACGTAAAATATCGTCCGCTCACAAGTATGTCGAGATTAAGTCGTTATTTACAGGACTTTTTTAAGATTAGATGAAAAACGTATGTGAAAACCCAAAATTTCAGAATTTCCGAGAGAGAATACACATTAGATTTCTTAATTTGAAATATGAAATCAATATTTCATACATTCTTCAAAACACAGGTTTAATACCTTAACAGGGGCAATTATAATTTCATTTAATTGCAATAAATTCCCTCAACTATTCATTATTTGTAATTAAAGATTTAAAATTTAATAATTTTTTAATTAAGTCTTAAGTTCTGTTTTTTTTAATTTATTTTTTATTTAGTTCAGTTTAGTTCAGTACCAATCAGTTTAGTTTAGTACAGTTTAATTTCAGTATTCAGTATTTAGTATTTAGTATTCAGCATTCAACATTCAGTATTCAGAATTTAATATTAAGTTTCAATTTAGGCATTATATTAATAATATATTATTATTCATAAATATTAAAAGCAATGAATATTAATGATAATATCATTTCAATTTTAATTTTAGTTTATTTCTATTTATATATTATATAAATATTATTGATTAATATCAGTAATCATAAATAATAATAAAGAAAAAGAAATCAATAATAATATATTTAACATTATCAATTATTATTTTTACAATAAATAATTTTATAGAAAAAATAAATAAATAAAAGTAATAATATTTTATAAACATTGATAACAATTAAAATAATAAGGTAATATTTATAATAATAATTATAATAAAATATAATAATAATAATAATAATAATAATAATTTATAATAATATATTTAATTATTATTATATGTAATAATTAATAAATTTTATTAGAATACGTAGTATTATTTAATGTGTTATTAATTATTATGTATTTTAATATTTTTAAAATATTATTTATATTATTAATTATAATTCAGTTTCAGTATTGTTCAGTTTTAGTATTTTTAGTTTCAGTATTTTCAGTTTCAGTATCATTCAGTTAAGTTCAGTTCAGTACCATTCAGTTCAGTTCAGTATCAATCAATTTAGTTTAATTCAGTATACCTACTTATTAGTTGAAAAGAATAGAGCCTTAGACTTATTTAATCCTTTAATTAAATTCAATTACTTAAATTAGATCGAATTCTTTAACTCAATTAACCGTTCGTGGGTGAATTGGGTATTTCCAACAAATGGGTTTATTGACTTTATGAAGTTCAAGGTCGCAGCTCGCCATATCTCTTATCGATCCTTTTTCTATACCGTTCTCATTCTCGCTTTTCTCTTGCCTTTTGTCTTCATTCTTACTGCTACTGTTACCCTTGAAGTATCAACAAGTGCTCCTCTTTAGGAACGTCATTTTTGAATCCTTCTTCTTCGTTTATTATTTATTTCTGGAATGTCGTATTTAATTTAATTTGGATGGATCTTGATTTGATTTGGGTCTCAACTTTCGTACTCCCACAATATTGATTTGTCGGTTTGGCATTGTTGATTATGCATTTGTGTATAACTGTATTTTTATTTGTTTTGTGATTCATATAAGATGGGTAGATCCTGAATTGATTTGGTTTGTGTTTGTTATGCTCATGTGTTGCTGTGCTTGTTTGATTACGCCTTACATCTCTTGGGTAGTAAGTGAAAATAAGGTTGAATATCGTGTCTCTAGCTTGATGATCAAATTCCTATCGCTTGCTCTCTTTAGGTGATTCTTAACTGATTGCGATATATAAACGACCTTGATTATAATTGAATGCATTAATTTGATCTATTCTTAATTTGGGTTATTGTACACAATTAGCTCAATCCCATAGCATTTTGTTGATTTGTTAAGGATGCTCAACCCATTTTTCTTTTTATCATCACTTTTGCTATGGGAAACATGATTAAATCATATTCCTTTTAATCTAAATGCTAGGAGATTAGGCTATTATTTAAGTTACTTAAGACAATAAATTATTTGATAAATTCTTAGAATGCTCGTGATGCAGATTGTTTAGGTAGGCGGCTGGGACCAAAATTTCTGGGTAAAGGAGATGATTCAGGGGTAAACAACTTTTCTCTTCACACTTATTTGTTCTTTATTTAGGGTAATATGGGTAATTTTAAACTGAGTAATTGTCCTGTTGTTGAATATGCAGCAGAGATTGGTTAAAGACTTTTATAAGATTCTTAATCAAGTAAACAACGAGGAAATTCCAGATGGACTGAAGCTTCCCAATTCATTTCATCATCTTGTTTCTGAAATGAAGAGCAACCATTATGATGCAAAAACATTTGCTTTCATACCGAGGGCTATGGTACGTTTCATTTTATTGCAATATAAATATGCATGTGAACTAAAATAGTTCCCTTTTTCTGTCTACTTCTATTTATACATGGCCAAATCAAACCAGAACTGGTTGAATCGGACCAGAACCGACGGTTCAAACGTAGATAAGGTTTAGGTTTAGGGTTATAGAATGGTAAACGGGAGAACCGGGGTGAACCGGTGGTTCAAACCAGAGATTCAAATTTAATTAAATCTTATATTAATTAAAATAAGAAATATATATTTTTTAACATATTTGAGAAAATATATTCTTTTGTAATATATACTAATGTTAACATAAATCAAACACAAATGTCTAAAATTAAATATCTAACATATATCAAGGTTTGAACCGGAACCGCAACCGTACTTGAACCGGGTCAAAACCTTGTCTAAAACTATGATGCACGAACACTCCAAAGCTTGGAGTGTCCGCGTGTCGGACACGTGTCCGACACCGACACGCGTCGGACACGCGTTGGACACGTGTCCGACACTCCATTTTTAAAATGGACACGGCACGTAAGCTCGACACGGCACGAACACTTCTCGGACACGGTACAACGTCGTTTTACACCATCTTCTCTTGCTTCAGACTCCGGTGCCGGCAACTCACGGTGCTTCAGAATCCAGCGACAACAAAATCTGCTGCTTCTTATGGTAACTCCAACACCAACTAGTCAACTGAAGATGAAGAGATGGTGGAGAAGGAGCTCGGTTCAACCACCGAAGATGAAAACATAACCAGATAAAGTAAAGAAAGAGACGAGAATGAAGAAGAAAGAGAGAAAAATACTCTACAATTCAATACTTTTGGCATAGGGAATAGGGAAGAGAGGTAGTTGGGTGTGGAGAGATGGTATACAGCTGTAATTATGAATGACAGCCTTTTTTCTCGATTTTTACTCTTAATTTAAAGTTATACATTGGTTTTACCAAACCAAATATATTAATAGAAATTTCACTTAAATCAACATTAAATTAAAGTGCAGGTGTAATCCACATTTCAAATATAAAATATAAAAAAGGATAGAAGTTAGAATTTTGTTATGCATAAACATTTATTTTTGTCAATTTTTTAGTTGTCGTGTCCCAGCCGTGTCCAAATACATATTTTTTCAAAATTGCGGTATCCGCGTGTCCGTGTCGTGTCGGACACTCGAGGCGTGTCTGTGCAACCTAGGTCTAAAATTGAACCGGAACCGGCGGTTCCACCCTATACAAGGTTTAGGTTCATGAAAACTATGAACCAAAACCGGCGGTTCCGGAAATGTGGCCATGTCTACTTCTATTCAAGGCAAGGGATGACATTGAAAACTTAAGTTGTCTAATTATTCATGATTGTTGCTAGTTTTAGTTTTCTGATATTGTTGTGAAGTTGAACCAGCTTTAATTGAGTTCAAATCTACTGCATGAAAAAGATGAAGATTGGAATTGTTTTCAGCTAATAAATTTTGTTAATGTTGTAAAACTGTAATGTTTGTGTGATTGTGTTCTTCTTTTCCCTGCCGAGTAAATGAGGTTGAGACTCTTTGACTGGAAGAGTCGGGAGCTTATGCATTGGCCATAATTCACATTATAGAAGTTTGAACTCTTCACCAGTATAAAATTTCTCACCGATAAATCACTGCATTGTATAAGCCTTGATTATGGTTATGCAACGTGTACATCTAATCATTAATATAGCATTATTAAGAAACTCCCAACGGTTGCTTGCATTGTGGTTTTTGTACTGATCTTCTTCTAGGATGTACTATGACCACTCCAGGGGCTTCTTTAAAAACTCCACTGTAATTGCTCTAGAATCTTATAGTTTTTCATCATGAATTCTTTCCATATAATATCTCTTATACTTGCATTCCTTCACATTATACTTAAGTAACATTTCATACTTCTGGAGTGGTCTAGCAACTACTCGAGGCACCCTAGCTCTTTCTCTCGGGGAGGTTTTGGTTGGTGGGGTTCGTGTGGATACTCATAGAGGCTATCCTACGCTTGGAGGCTTGTGCAAGGAGGTTTTGCTAAAGCACGCTTCAATTGGTAAGTTTTCTTTCTTTCTCTTCTAATTATTAGGTCTTTTTTTAAGCGTTTTTAGACTTAATAATTATGCTTTGGTTGTTTTATGCTTAGGTTATAGCTTAGAGTTATAACATGCTTAGTATAAAATATGTGCTAGAATATAATTGAGAATTATGGTATGTCTAGCCTTTGCATGCTAACCTAGGTAGAGAATTATTTAGTTAAGGCTTTATTTAATTTATATGTATCTATTAGGAGTTCCTGGGGACGGACAAAATTTTGAATTTCCGCAATGCCTGTTATGCATGTTCAATTTGATTGTCAGTTCCCAACAGTGGTATCAGAGCCTGTCTATTTAGTGCGTAATTAAGTTAGAAGCGAATTGAATATTATTTTCTATTTGGAATGATTATTAGTTATTTAATTGTTTGGAACAATATTTATGAACTTGTGCTTTTCATTTCAAAGTTAGAAAATGGTTATGAATAATTTTGATTAAGCCTGCTCAACTTACTCAAATTATACAAGTTTCAATAATTTATTTAAATTACACGGGTTATAGATGCTTTCAATTTACATGAATTGAAAGAACGAAATTTATTAGTTCAAGAGAATTCATTGGTCTTCGAGTTTGTGCCCGTATTTGTTTTAGCTAAGGATTGGACTTGATGTCTACTCACTTCAAGGGTACCTCTCCTACCTGGGAACCTATATCGGTGCAGCTTGAATTGACCAACCGGGGATTAAATGTGGACTAATTTATTTCTAGTATATAAGATGGTGCTTATATATGTTTCTATAACAAAGTAAAAATTAAATTTATTGAATAAAAGCTTAAAGAAAATGCAACATAAATATAACAAATAAAAGTGTTAATTATTTTGCATATAATCTAGGTTGATGGAATAATTATAATAAAGAGCTTGAACCCACCTAAGGTTGGACCTTATAAATTAATTCTAAAATTCTCTGAATTAATATAAATTATTATAAATATGTTCATCTGATAAAATCCTAGATTGGGTGAGACGTTTAACACCAATAAAATCCCAAAGTAAATATATTAAGACAAGTTATAGTCTTCCTTACTCAAATTTATAATACGGTCTTTTTGGGCTATCAAAGTGCTACGCAAAGCGTTCCTTCTAGTCCACATTGATTGGTTGTAAAGTTTGGGATAGGGTCTACCTTAACGGAACTGGGGTAGTCTACCATAAAATTGAGGGCTAGGCCCAGGTCTGAGACATATTCAAAGAGATGCTAATATAAGAGCACACGTCCCTTGGGATTTAGGAACTTGAATGAATGAGCAGCTGCATACGATGCAAATGGAATGGGATTCCAACTATAACTTACTATTGTGACTTGACTCATAAAATTGGGGGTTATAATAGACTAGTTATAGATGCTACCTACTAGGAAATTTAGCTGGGCTAAAATTCCCGAATTCAATAGAATGGGCTATTGTAAATTTCGAAGAAAATAGTAGGACAAATGTATTTAATTAAAAGTCTTTATATTAAATGCATGTGCTTAAACTAATATCTAAACTCTTTTTCTTTTCTTATATCTTAGGTTGAATATGAACTCTATTTTAAAAATTCGTCTTAAATACATCCAAGATTTAACAGCAATTAACTACCATGAATGGATCAAGGATGTAAGGGACATCCTTAAGGATTATGAATTAGCATATGTTCTTGAAAATCCATTTACAAAAATTCCTAGCACTGATAAACCGGCTGTAATTAAGCAGTCATGGTTGAAATATCTAAAGGATTCGGTTTATGTGTCACACTTGCTGTTAGATACTATGAATCCTGTGATACGTTCACAGTGCGATCACATGAGTCTGGAAACCATGTTGATCCATCTGAAGGGTTTGCCTGAAAAGGCAAGGTATGAAAGGTTCAAGTTGACTAATGAACTTTCCAACTCTAAGATGAAGGGACAAGTGTTGTAGCACACATCAACAAGATTAGAGATTTCATGGTGAAATTGGAATCACTGGGATCTACAGTCAGTCGATCCTTGGGGATGGATATCCTGTTGAATTCTTTACCCATCAGCTATGCTGATTTTGTAAAGGAACATTGCTTCAAAGTTCATGACTGTTCGTTCCCGGAATTGATTGATGCGTTGAGAAAGTTTGATGCCAATAGCAAAGAATTTTCAAGTAAGTCTACAAACAAATATTCTCCAGAAAATGGCCCCGAGAATATCGTCACCAAAGGAGTAGTTAAAGGGTTTAAAAGGAAGAAAGAAAAGAAGACATCTAAGTATGTCTTCTTCCAATATGGAAAACCGAGACATTGGAAGAGGGATTGCAAAGCTCATGTTTTTTAGCATTTCAAGAAGCTTGCAGAGGCATCTACTTCAGGTATGTTTGTAATTAAAAACTTTGCTACTTTTCTTCGTGAATCCACTTGGGTATTAGATACTGGTTATGGTTCTCATATCTGTACTTCTGTGCAGGGATTAAGGAACAGTAGAAAACTTGCGAAAGGGGAGATGGACCTGCGTGTGGGAAATGGAGCCAGAGTTGCTGCATTAGCCGTAGGAAGCTTTAATCTTATTTTGCTAAGCGGACTTGTTTTAGCTTTGAATAATTGTTACTACATTCCGAGTGTTACTAAGAATATTGTATTTGTTACGTGTCTAGCAGCAGAAGGATTTGAAATTTTATTTTCGAATAATAATTGTCAGATTCGTTTGAATAATGTTCTTTATGGTTATGGGATGTTGAATGGTAGCATTTATGTTCTTGATACTAAAACAGAAGTTTTTAATATAAACAATGTGAAGAAAGTTAAATTAGATAATGAGAATTCCTTCTACTTATGCATTGTCGTTTAGGCCACATAAACAAAGATCGCTTAACCAAGTTGCATAAGCGTGGAGACTTGGGCCCAATAGACTTGGAGTCTTATGGTGATTGCGAACCTTGTTTAAGAGGAAAAATGACAAAGTTACCCTTTCAAGGAAAAGGGTGAACGAGCCACGAGTACATTGGAACTTATACAGACCGATGTGTGTGGTCCAATGAGTGTTCAGGCATATAGGAGGATACTCCTACTTCATAACCTTTATTGATGATTATTCACCATACGGTTATTTGTACTTAATGAAGCACAAGTCTGAAAGTTTTGAAAAGTTCAAACTATTCAGAGCTGAAGTAGAGAAACAGCTTGAGAAAAGTATTAAAACACTTCGATTAGATCGAGGTGGAGAGTACTTGGGTCAGGAGTTTCAGGATTATGTAAAGGAAAACGGGATAGTTCCCCAGTGGACCCCTCCTTATACACCCCAACACAATGGAGTGTAAGAAAGGAGGAATCGGACTTTATTAGATATGGTTCGGTCTATGATGAGCCATGCAAATCTCAGAAAATCCTTTTGAGGATATGCACTAGAGAGCATAGTTTATGTATTAAACATAGTGCCCTCTAAATTAGTTGATTTTACACCTTCCGAAAGATTGTGTAATAAAAAGTCATCTCTAAGTCACTTAAGAGTATGGGGTTATCCTGCTATGGTAAAGAGGATAGCGCCAGATAAGCTAAACGCTAAATCTGACAAATGTCTGTTCATTGGATATCCAAAGCAAACTATTGGATATCTATTTTACCAACCCGAAGCACAAAAGGTATTTGTGTCTCTGAATGCTCACTTTTTGGAAAATGAACATTTACTTGCAAAAGTCAGTAGGAGCAATATTGAACTGGAAGCTCAAGAGGAAGAAACAGACAATCAACTGAATGACCCCGTTCTAGATACACAAGAAAGTGTGATCCAAGAACAACCTGTCGAAACACAATCATTGCGGAGATCAGGTCATGTTCATAAGGGTCCTGATAGATTTGGTTTTATCATCATTAATGATAAGGATCTATATCTCATGGAGGATGATGAACCAAGGACATGATGAGGCAATGAAAAGCTTGGATTCTGATAAATGGCTAAAAGCCATGAAATCATAAATGGATTTCATTTATGAGAACCAAGTTTGGAATTTGGTTGATGCACCGTAAGAGTTTGTGCAAATGGGTCTTCAAGAAGAAGACTGACATGGACGGTAATATAATTACCTATAAGGCAAGGTTGGTTGCGAAAGGTTATAGTCAACGTGAAGGTATAGACTATGATGAAACTTTCTCACCGGTAGCCATGCTTAAATCCATAAGGATACTCCTCGCCATTTCTGCTCATTACGATTGTGAGATCTGGCAGATGGATGTTAAAATAGCATTCCTGAATGGGGATTTAGACCGGGATGTGTATATGACACAACCTGAGGGTTTTACATCCCAGAATGGCTCGAAGGTATGCAAGCTACGAAGATCCATTTCTGGACTTAAGCAGGCATCCAGGAGTTGGGAATATGAGGTTTGATCAGACAATTTGTGAATTGGATTTCTGTCCAAACGTTAATGAGCCTTGTGTTTACAAGAAGGTTAGTGGGAGTGCAGTCGTTTTCTTAGTATTGTATGTCGATGACATTCTACTAATAGGAAACGATATTTCTCTTCAAAATGTTAAAGTATGGTTGTCAAGAAAGTTCTCCATAAAAGACCTTGGTGAAGCAGCGTTTATACTAAGTATAAAGATCTATAGGGATAGAACAAAGAAGTTGTTAGGTCTTTCTCAAAGTACATATATAGACAAGGTATTGAATAGGTTCAACCTTGAGCATTCGAAGAAAGGTTATCTCCCGATGACAAAGGGAATTAACCTATCTAAGGTAAGTGTCCGAAGACAGGTCAGGAGAAAATGCGCATGAAGGATATATCCTATGCATCTACGATAGGATCCATCATGTATGTTATGATATGTACTAGGTCAGATGTATCTCAGGCGTTGAGCTTTACGAGCAGATATCAGTCAGATCTAGGTGAAAAACACTGGATGGCCGTCAAGGCAATTCTTAAATACTTGAGAAGGACTAAAGATGAGTTCTTGATTTATGGAGAAGGTGACCTCACAATTAGAGGTTACACTGACGCGAGTTTTCAATCTGACAAGGATGACTTTAAGTCTCAGTCAGGTTTTGTGTATGTGTTAAATGGAGGGGCGGTATGCTTGAAGAGTTTCGAGCAAGAAACTACTGTTGATTCAACCACGGAATCTGAATACATTGTTGCATGCGTAGCAGCAAAAGAAGCTGTCTGGTTAAAGGGATTTATTGGTGATCTCGGTGTGGTGCCTGAGTCTGTTGATCCAATTACTTTGTATTGCGATAACAATGGTGCTATAGCTCAGGCAAAGGAACCACGGTCTCATCAGAAAAACAGACATGTATCTAGAAAGTATCATATAATCAGGGAGATTGTTGATGCTAAGATAATAAGACTAGAATATGTACCCACTGATCAGAACCTCGCGGATGATCTGATGAAGCAATTGACTCAAGTCAAAATGACCAGCATGTTAAAGCGTATGGATTAAGACATATGGATAATTGGCCTTAGTGCAAGTGGGAGTTTGTTGGATATGATGTATGCCCTTAAAGCAATTAGGGCGATATATCTTAATTATGTAATAATACGAATATTATGATTAATTAATAAAGGAATTTAATCTTTTGCTTATATCGATGTGCTTATAAATATACTATAGCTGGTTAAAATATATTCATTGATATATGTATGTATACAAAAGTCCTTGACATATCATAGCATGAAGTCAGAGAAATTATAGTTGGACTATATTTGGTGGAACCTGTGTGCAATTATGATTATGTCTAAACTATCCCTAGTCATAGTTTCATCAAGAAAGGATATTGATGAAGCGGAAAGACTAGCATGTGGTCAACTTTTTTGGAAAGGGTCCAAGCAGTCAATCTCCTAAGGACTGACGGTGGTGCCTTAAGTTTGACACATGAGTATATCTGGGAGATATATTGGAGACCGCAGCAAGATAAACACTTGGTGTATATCAATGTGTTAGTGTTTATCTTCATGCAATAAGCTTTGCGAATATCCTCATACTCGAGATATTAGTTACCTTGTGTGGTACTATTGCTATATTTTGATTCATTCCTATTCACATTAATTTAGGGTGTTACGGGTGATTACGGGTATAGTGATGATAGCACGTTGGTAAGCTAAGTAGTTGGAAAGAATCCATCGCTCCGAATATATTAAGAAGTTGTACCTAGCCACTTGTTGAAGTGATGATTGCCATAAACCTCTGATCAGAGTATGTGTTTGATAGAAATGGTTTCTAGTCAAACACTTTATGGTAAAAGGCAATATACTTTGGTAACAAGTTAATAACTGGGATAGCTTGGAGCAACCTTGCTATTAGTGGGTTAACACTTTAACTAAACCCTTTAAACCAAATGATACTAATATTAAAGAATGGAAGGAGTTCATCGCATTGGACAACTATTGCATTAATCGGGATTAAGTCATAAATATAAATGACGTTCCGAGTAATGGGGGATGGTAGACCCTTGCTAGAGGTGTACTACAGTCGTTTAAGGTAATCGAGTTCAATTCACGGTCTAGAAACTCGAGCCAATGGTTCCATTAGAACAATGGTTGGTTAAGCCTTAACAGCTCAATACTTCGGGATCCTATAAGGCCACACACTTTGGACCAAGTAAAGAACTAATAGATTTATTCTATTATAAAAATATAATATAAATAATAGATTGGATTATTATTTAATTGGTTAAAAATGATTAGATCATTTTTGGATAAACCAAGGAATTTATTTTTGACCGGTAACTAATTTATTAGGGTCATAAAATAAATATTTATTTGAAAGGGATTAAAAGAGAGTTTGTCCGAATGGGTTGGACCCGGTAGAAAATTGTTGGACAATTTTAAAACTGCAAATGGGTTGCGGGATTCGCGACAAGCTCAGTGTGCGAAATCCCGCACCGTGGGCTTGCAAGTGCCGCAATGCGGGACTTGCGAGAGCCCACGAGGCTGGGCTTGCCAGTGCTGCTTTTGGCAGCGCTGGGCAAAGCCCAGCGCGAGATATCTCGCAAGCCCGGCTTGCGAGATGCACCCGCGGGGCTCCAAGCCTCGCGGGTTAAGCTCGCGAGTGGGAACATCGGAAAAAGGGGGAGCAATTTTGCTCCCCCAAGCCTATATATAGGCTTCACTACTCCCCCTTGCAAATTGCACCAAGTTTGAATAGTAATTCCTACGATAAAGGTTATTTGAACAAGTTATATTTTGAGGAGTTTGATTTTATTCGAGCACCGCTAGTTTATATTTTCGGGTGAGGCTTCTGGAGTGGTCTAGCAACTACTCGAGGCTCCCTAGTTCTTCCTTTCGGGGAGGTTTTGGTTGGTGGGGTTCGTATGGATACTCATAGAGGCTATCCTACACTTGGAGGCTTGTGCAAGGAGGTTCTGCTAAAGCACGCTTCAACTGGTAAGTTTTCTTTCTTTCTCTTCTAATTATTAGGTCTTTTTCTTTAAGCGTTTTTAGACTTAATAATTATGCTTAGGTTGTTTTGCATACTTAGTTTATTTTATGCTTAGGTTATAGCTTAGAGTTATTACATGGTTTGTATAAAATATATGTGCTAGAATATAATTTAGAATTATGGTATGTCTAGCCTTTGCATGCTAACCTAGGTAGAGAATTATTTAATTAAGGCTTTACTTAATTTATATGCATATATTAGGAGTTCCTGGGGACAGGGAAAAAATTTTGAATTTCCGCCATGCCTGTTATGCATGTTCAATTTGATTATCAATTCCCAACACATACCAGTTAAGTTTGACTTGAGTGGCAATGGCCTCTAGTCGCTGAAGCTAGATCAGGAGTTTGATTGGGAGAGTGCTCACCCAAAGAGCGCCCAAACAACCTCAAACTTATTACCAAAAAAAAATTAACAGGAGCCTGCTCCAATGAATTGTTTTATTGTTCACTGAACTACATTGCTTCTTAGGGCCCAAAAACTTTCAAAGATATAAATTTGTTCTAGTATAAATTTCAAAATATACAGAGAGTATTCTAGATGTACAAGAACTTGAAGAGCTTCCATGTTCAGATATGTGCAGCATACAATTTCTTTTCTTCCCTTTTCATTAGATCGCTTCTTAGTTACATTTTTGCAGCAATATGCGCATATGTCTTTCTCATTTATATTTTTTCTTCCACATCTCTTCTTGTTCCTCAAAGAAAAAAGAAATGCTAAAAATTATCAAGAGTCGGTTTTTATTTTATTACTTTTCTTTTTGTCCACGGATGGAGAAATTCGAAAGGGAAATTAGGGAATCTAAATTTTCTGAGCTGATGAACAAACATTTTGCCGCAAGTTCCATTCCAAAAAGCATCCGTTGTCTCTCTCTACGTTTAACCGATGAATATCCATCAAATTCTCATGCACGAAAACAATTGCCATTTCCAGAGTTACTTCTATTACTCTGACAATTCTTACTATCACTTTGTTTTGTCAACCGACAACATTTTAGCCACATCAGTTGTTGTCAATTCTGCTGCCCGGTCATCTCTAAGGCCTGATAAAATAGTTTTCCATGTCATTACTGACAAGAAAACATATGCTGCTATGCACTCATGGTTTGCACTAAATCCAGTATCCCCTGCCATTGTTGAAGCGAAAGGCGATCACCAGTTTAACTGGTTGACGAGGGAAAATGTTCCCGTGATTGAAGCTGTAGAAAATCACAACGGCATACGAAATTACTACCATGGGAATCATATTGCAGTAGCCAATCTCAGTACAACAACTCCAAGGTCGTTTGCCTCGAAATTTCAATCGAGAAGTCCAAAGTACATATCGTTGCTCAACCAGCTTCGTATATATTTACCTGAGGTAACGTATTACAGAGTACATTTTTATTGTCATTTTTCATCAGTTATTTATAGCTTAATACATCAGGACCCCTGAAGTTGTCCCTATGTCCCTCCTGAACTTTCAAATGTTCCAAACCCTGAACTTGAAAAAAATGCACTAGTTTGCCCCCTTTAATGCCACGTGTCAGCTTTTGGTTAGTTTGACTTTTCAAAGATGTCATTTTTCTCTCTGTCCAACTAGAAGCAGGCACGTGATATTGAGGGGGCACACTTGTGTACTATTTGCAAGTTCTGAAGGTTATTTGGAACTTTTAAAAGTTAAGTGGGAAATGGGCGTTTAGGGAAAATTTCAGAGGGATCCCGATGTATTCAACCTTTATTTATTTATTTGGCCTTTTCCTTGTGTTGATTTGTTATATCCTTCAGCTGTTTCCGAACCTTGACAAGGTGGTGGTCGTGGATGATGATGTAGTAATTCAGCGGGATTTGTCTCCACTTTGGGAAATTGATCTTGAAGGAAAGGTTAATGGAGTTGTCGAAACTTGTAAAGGAAAAGTTGAGTGGGTAATGTCCAAGCATTTCAAGAACTACTTCAATTTTTCGCATCCTCAAGTTCAGAAACATTTAGACCCTGATGAATGTGCTTGGGCTTATGGGATGAATATATTTGATCTTGGTGCTTGGAGAAAAACAAATATTCGAGGAACTTACCATTCTTGGCTAAAAGAGGCAGACTGTTCGCTTAAATTCTCTTCTTGTTTGCTTTATTCCCTTTTGTGGATGTGCCAAGAAAAATTGGATCTTATCATTGTTCTTCCCATTTGTGTGCATCTTCAAAATGCCAACTCCTTAAAGTCTTCTGGCCATCTACCTGTTCTTTAGTTGTCTATTGGATATGAAGAAATTTAGGGGGAAAAGACCTTTTTCAGGCCATTAGTTTGTCACTTTGGTCCATGTGCTATACATGTTACGTATTTGGTCCATGAGCTATTCAATTTGTTACTTTTTTGTCCCTTTACTTTGGATTACATGAGATATCAATAATAAAGTCTCTACTGTATAATGTTCAAAAAGATAACAAATTGTATAGTACAAAGGCCAAATGGGTAACAATTACGTACCACAAGGAACAAATATGATTGAATAGCACAAGGACAAAAAAAGGTAATACATTGCATAACACTGGGACCAATTAGATAACGTGGGACTAAATGAGCAAAACATTTATAGCACAAGGATCAAGAAGTTCTTTTTGCCAAGAAATTTACGTTGTTTGTTATGTAAGTTGTGATTGATTCTTCAAGATATTACTTGGCGGTGTTTTGCTTTAAATGGTTGTGGAACTAGTATAATATTTCCCAACCATTTCATTTTTCTTTATCTGGCGTTTAAGTCTAATTTCCTACCATATTTTATATTGGTTTTGGTTGACGGTGGTTATTTGTTGTTAACCGTGATGTGTTTACGAAGGTATTTTCTGCAGAACTTGAAGTCGAAACTGACCGTGTGGAAACTCGGTACACTGCCGCCTGCATTAATTGCATTTAAAAGGTCATATTCACCCAATCGACCCATCTTGGCATTTACTTGGCTTGGGCTATCAGGACAAGCCGACATTGAAGATGTGAAAAGGGCGGCTGTTATTCACTATAACGGCCAGTCAAAACCCTGGCTGGAAATTGGGTTCGAGCATCTCCGACCTTTTTGGATTAAGCCTATCAATTACTCCAATGAGTTTATTAGGAACTGCCATATCTTGGAATCATAGTTGACCATCAATAGGCCTATAGCCTCTAAGATCTACATTCGAACGGAACAATACAAGTGAATTTCACATCAATCAATCGTTTCATGGCTCAGGATTTTTTCGAGACTATTCGGGAATCAAGCAGAATTTTTCCAAAGGCAGTGCTTCAAGTTGAATTCACTGCTAGCCCCCACACTGAGAATTTGAGCCTGAGGTCAGTGCCGGTCTTAGGGGTGGTGTAACGGGTGTCACCGCCTATGACTCATAATTAAAAGGAGTTCAATTTTTTTTTTAAATCTTTTTGTTATATAAACGAAAATTAAATTTTGTTGTTTTTAATAAAAAAAACTCTAATCTTTTTAATGAATCATAATATAATAACATAAATTAAAATTTTATGTTATCTTACTCATTTAATTTTTTTAATTCTATTTTTCTAAAATAATTAAATATAATTAATTTTTTTTAGTTTGTTATATAATTATATATTTTATTTGATAATTAGACAGTAAACAAAGATATTGTTTTGTAATAGCAAGAAAAAGAGATTCTTGGTGGTGATTGGAATTTACAAAGTTGATGATGACAAGAAATCCATTAAATTTGGTATAGTTGTCCAACTTTAGGCATCCAACTCACTTTTTTTCTGTGGTTCTTGAAATTTTCCTGATCTTTCAAAGTGCCTAACACAATCCTTATCATTTTAAAAATGTCATTTATTGGATAACCACAATATTTTAATGCTTTGCTTTTTCGTTGTAGTTAAGTTACCTTAATTAACAAAATGATTAGGATAGCTTTAATTAGACTATTACTAGTAAGTTGAAATTTGGAAGAATCTTAAAGTTTCTTCTGACATTAACAACTACTACCTACTATTTAAATGAACCACACAAAATGGTTATTACCATTCAACTCTTATCAATGAAAACATATTGAGCAAAAAGAACTTGAATTGCAATTGATATTGTCATCTAGTCATTTTAATATAAATCGTACTTGTACTTCGTGTCATTCCGCTGCCTTTCATTTATTATTTTCATTTTTAAGAGCCAGTTCGTGATTGCTTTCTCAAGCTGATTATTTTAAAAGTTTCATTTTCAAGCTTTTTTTTACAAGCAGTTTATTTAATTTTAGAAAAAATAAGTCATGCAGTTCCTAATTAATTAGTATGATTGACCAAAATGTGTTGTTCAAAGTCAAAATATGTAATTCTATTCAAAATTTATGGGAGTAACCTATTTTAACAGCAGTTTAATAAACAATACCAAACTGATCGTGCTCTATTTTTATACCAAAAATTCCTTTATTGTGTTCCCTCTCTATTTTTTCAAGTGTTATTATTAAGATGCATTTTACCAATTATTTTAACAAATTTCATTAATAACCATTTGAACCAATTAAGGTTAGTTTGAGCAGTCTTTCTAATAAACAGTAATCGGAAAGTCTAGAATTTGTGTGTCGGTTTTCATAAATGTAATAGACTTTAATTAGAAAAAAACCAATCAACAAAGTGCATGAATAATAGTACTACTAATCTAATTAATTGTAACTAATTAATTAATTATAATAATAATATTTCATACATTAAATTTTTTTGGTTTCAATTCATGTAATTTAATGGCAATGAAATAATTTAATTGACGAAAATAAATTCATTTATTAGATACATTTTTTTTTATAATATCTAGATTTGAGGTTTTCACCTAAGATAAGACACTTAACTTTATAAAACATAAATATATTAAAAAATAAAATCTCATAAAGAATTTAACTACTTAAATACCTTAATTTCTCACCATATTTGTTTCTCTTTTCATTCATGGAATTTCAATTCAGTTTTACACCGAATCGATTCACATGATGACATGTAATAATACCTTAATTTTCTCAATAATATTTGTATAATGCCAATGAAAACTGAAGAACAATGGGTCTAAAAGACTTAGGTGGCAATGGGTGAAAAAGTTCGAGTCGTTTGCATTAAAAGGAGAGAAATTTGTCGAATTCCAGGGTCACAGGAGAATAAGGCAAGAATGGAAGCTTTGACCCTACGTTTATTTGACTTTGAAATTTCCGTATTAGCCTCCTCCCTCTTCCCTTCTATTTGATCTCTTTTTCTCCCTTTTTTCTTTCACTGTTCATGTACGCGCCGCTTCTCTCTTCTTTGGTTCTTTTCTCATGCTTCTCTCTTCTTTGGTTCTTTTCTCTTCTGCTAAACTCCGATTGACCCGGATTATTTTTTCATCCAAGTAGGATTACCCAGTCAGGGTTTTTCAATTCTTTTTTCTTTCTGTTTTTCAACTTATCCAGCTGATCAATTTGGTATTTGATTGTGTTCTTTTTGTTTTGATGGGTAATCGTTCTTATCGATTTTGTAATTTGCAGGTTATTCAATATTGAATCATTTTTCCAGTTCATTTAGAGTTGACCTTGACCCAGTTCAGGGTTATTCAGTTGTAGAGGGTTTTCACTTTGATTCTGGGTATGTGTTTTTTAGGCATAATCTGTTTGTACAATTGTTTGATCTCTGATTTGTTAAGTTTGGATCCTGATTTTTTGTTTGATAATGTTTTCTCTTCTCCTCCAGTGTCAGTTTTTTTTATACATATGATGGATTAGAGAGCCAAAGTTCTGATTTTCTCTATTTCTGACTTTGTTTGGCAGAAAAATAATTTCAGAATCTTGTGAGAAACAGAAACAAGAGTTATCTATTAATTAAACTGGAAGTTTTGAGATTGGTTGAAGATGGCAGGGGTACAGGATCAGTTAGAGATCAAGTTTCGATTATTTGATGGGTCGGATATTGGCCCCAAAGCCTTCCCTGCTGCTGCAAGTGTAGCAACCTTGAAGGAAAGTATTCTCGCTCAGTGGCCTAAAGGTAGTCTTTAATTTTGTTTCTTTGTATTTTGTTTTTCGCCTAAAGGTTGTGAGATCTGGTAATAACCATGTATTACATCTGCTGTCTTGTTGATCTTTGGGTTGTAATAATGTGCAATTAGAATTTCACATTTATATATGAAACCTGATGTAAATTGTTGCTGAAAACGTAACTACATTTTTTAACATCATCCCCCTATAGGACCAGCTTTTTAAGTTTCTGGGATTTTTTCAGCCCTGTGAATTTTTATGGTTTCTCAACACTTGATCAATCTACTTTGTATTGTATATAGTTTTCAATCTGTGAATTTATCATTGACAGAGAAAGATAACGGTCCAAAAACAGTGAAAGATGTCAAGTTAATAAGTGCCGGAAAAATACTGGAGAACAACAGAACAGTAGGGGAATGCAGGAGCCCTCTTTGTGATATACCGGGTGGAATCACAACTATGCATGTAGTTGTTCAACCTTCTTCAGTCGATAAAGGTACCATCTTTACCCCGAAAACTTCATAGTTGTTAATTAGATATTCTTGACATGTCTTCCCCCTTGCTTTTCTTAATCAGCATTTGGACTTGTAAGGCAAGTTTAGTTTGTTTCTAGGATATTAAACATATTTCTAAGTTCTCACAGCTGTATGCTAGTTATTTTAACAACTAACAGGGCCCCATTCTCTTCTCTCACTAATCCCATCTCTTTGTGTTTAGTGTGGCTTAATACATCCATAGCGGCCCTAACTTGGCAAGGGCACTTTGGCCAACTACCCCCTCATATTTGACTTGTATCCATTACCCCCCTCAATTTGGCCAAAGTGCACCAGAAGCCGCCTCAACTTGACAAGAGTATAGTTGGCCAAAAGTGCCAAGTTAGGGCGGCTATGGATGTATTAAGGCTTTTAGTTTTTGTTGACTGCATTTGTTTGAGCACATAAATGAATATGTTCAGCACTAAGTAGAAATTCATAATTCAATTTAAGGCATTTAACTATTGATAGTCCAAAGTTTGTTTGAATGATTCTCCTTCTAACTGTCTTTTAAAATATATTATGTTGGTTATGTATAATGATTATTCAATGTTTGTTATTTGAATGGCATCACAGATAAGAAAGCAGCAAATGAGTCAAAGCAGAACAAATGTGTTTGTGTTATATTATAATTACATCAACAGAGCAAGGATTACATTAAGGTAAGTTTTGCTACCTTACACCTATCCAGGCGCGAGTAGATTACGTATTTTCATTTTTGTCAAAAAAACTTTGTACAGGCAAAGAGTTCAGGAGCTGGTATATAGATTACGTGGCTGGCGTTGGTCTGGTAAAATAGGAGGAGCATTTTTGTCAACAGTCTGCAGGTCTTTGCCTTTTACCACACAGTTGTGCTTCAATCCCATTCTGTATACAATGATTAATGTCGAGTCTGATTGAACTCTGCTTGCATGCAACAACAATCTGATATTCTGATGTTAAAAAAATTTCTGATAGGCATGTCTTGAGTTATCTTGTATGTTCTTTTGAAACCCGGGTTACTGTCTTCTATTACAACTAGTTGCACAATCTGAACTGCATATTCAAATTGATGCTGACGAGTCGATTGAAAGCTATAATCATTAAATGAGACGTTACATTCAACACCTCATCGCCCTGTGTACTATTCTTGCTTTTTGAAAGTAGATCTGTTGTTTTTTTTCACAACCTGCTTTTGAATTTGAACACATGATAGTGCTTTACAACTTTCTAAAAGCATACACATTTGGATTTTATATTTGATTCTGTTCCTTAAATAATATTAGTATCTTGATGCTGCAAGTTGTTTAATGTTGTTGAGAACATGAAAGCCTGATTCTTTGTTCCATCAAAAGCTACGTGGTTGGATTTACGTATTCTCCATACTTATTCCTCATTTTGAAGAATCTTCTAAAATAAGAAGTTGGACTTCAGAGACGTACAGAGTAATTTTTCTTTCTCGTGTGGTTTTCAAGTTGTGATTTTGGCATATAACATCACATATAAACGGACATCGTTCAATTTAACTCATCTGGCGGGTAAAGGAAAATATTATCCAATTTTATCCTTTTTCAATTTATTAATATATGGTTCATGGACCAGGGTAGATAAAAATGTCAAAATATTATATCTCAGTTGATGACTTGAGTCCTTTCATGATTTTCTCATCAATGAAAGGAGCTATGCGTAACCTTATTAGGGCTTAAGCGAGTGAGCCGAGTTTTGACATGTTTGTGTTTGTTCGTTTAATTTTTAATTAAATACGAGTGAGTCGAGCTCGAATTCGAGCTCAAAATTTTATTCGCGTTCGGTTCGTTTAAGTATTCATTTGTTCACGAGCTGTTGAATTATTTTGTTCGTGAACAGTTCGGTAATTTTGTCTACTTTTGTTCGTGAACAACATTGCCAATTCAATACATAATTTAAAGTGAGTCATAAAATTGTGTTGAATGATGTTATACATATACTTATTGTGTTAGTTTAATTCTATATAGTCATACCTTATTTTAATTCTATAAATTTTTGTGTTTTGATATGTAATACTAATAATAATCGAGCTAGTTCACAAACATTTATCGAGCTAGTTCACAAACTTGTTCGCGAACCTCTAATCGAGTTTGTTCATGAGTTAATGAGCCGAGCTTTGGCTTGTTCATGTTAAGTTCATATATAATTCGAGCCATAAAATCATGTTCACGAACTGTTCATTTATAAATCGAGTTAAACTTTTATCGAGCCGAATGCCGAGCTATTCACGAACGGCATGGTTTATTTACAACCTTACACCTTATGACTTCTCTTATTTAATATTTTATATTTGGCTTTTACAAAATACTTTGTCCTGTGCTTTATGGATGGCATTTGAGGCTCATTATTAATTATTAGATCCGTAATAAAAAAAATAAAATATAAGGAATTAGAAATTCTCGACAGAAATTAGTAATTTTTAAGAGAAGCTAAAATTACAGTCGAAGGCATAACTCTCTTCCATAACTCAATTTTGAGTTTTGGCAAGAACCTCCCTCCGTAGCAAAACATCACCGCACTTGTGAGTTCCACTCTCTATTTCCATGACATGAAGGTGATCTAATTTCACATTATTTTAAAAAAGTTCAAGCATTTGCCACTATACTATTAATAAGGGAAAATGCGACTTTAATAAAGAAGATAAAGTACCGCCGATTTTGTATAAAATAAAGTAATATCAATGATGACTTGATCTAGTGGTCACATCTTCCTCTCAAAGTGGAGATAGAAGTTGTGGGTCTTAGGCTTTAGCTCTAAGTTTCTCGAAAATTAAATGTTCTTATTTCTCAGAAAATTTAGGGCAGAGCAAAAAAAAATCGAACCAAATGTATTTAGTTTGGTTTTTGGTTTATAAAACTTGCAATTTTTGGGTTTGGTTCGGTTTTTTAAATTACAGAATAAAAAAGAAAAAAAATCGATTCAAACCGATAAATCGAATCAAATCGAACAGAATTATTTCAGTTTGATTTTTGTTTATACTTTCTCCCTTGATGACTTTTGATTTGGTTCAATTTTTTAACCTAACCGAATTTTACTATGCCTTATTTGAATCATGAATTAAAACCTTTTAATCAAGGAATTTTCTTTGATTATTTTCTTCAAGTTAAATATTACTTTGTACATTTTTGCCACTAAATGAGTGATTGATGGAAATATAAAATAATGATTATTTCGAAAAATGATACGGGTGATTTTTTTTTTGTTAAAATTACAAATCCACTTGAAAAATTTGTATAATATTTAATCTTAATTAAATCATCTTAAACTAACTAGCATATTTTTTATTATTATTTAATTAGTTGTATTTTTATAGTTTGTTTTATATGGTCATTTTATTTTTTGTAAATTAATTATTATTTTATTAATTTTCATCAACTGATTAGTAGAGAGAATTTTAATCTAATGATAATTAATGTCAAAATAATGGCATATTTTATGGTCACTTTATTTAATCATTACTTTGTCTTTTTTATTATTAGATCAAAATAATTACCACTCACCCTATAATGAAAAGTGCAAAGTAATGGATACTTTATAAAAAATAAAGCAATCATAAGATACACTTAAAATAATAATTATTTTATAAAAATTAAAGTATACTGCGAGGCATTTGAAAAGGGTTTAGACAACTCTGGCATGAAACAAATATAATTTATTTGCGAGTCCAATTTTTTTATAGAAACTATAAATAAATTGAATTCAAATTCATTATTTTGAATTCCATGTAATCTAGTATTCTTTAAATAAATTTCATTAAACTCTGTAAAAATTGTAAATCCGAACGAAATAATAAAATCTAATTCAATTTCTTTTTTATAAGATGTCATGTTAATTAATAGAATTTATTTGCAAATATTTGTGAAATGAATTCCATATTTTAAAATTATTAAATTTTTCAATATCAATAACTTGTAATTATTTTGAAATTTATACGCTAGAAAATCAACTAATTATATAAAAAATTCCAGCTTTTCTGGTATTATTTTTCATTAAAATCGTGCAACAACCGACCATGGAATTTGTATTTAATTAAATAAATATCAACGATTTGATATGACAAAGACCGTCAGAAAACCTCTTATAGTCACAAATAAAATCAGTCCAACTGGACGATTGAAGTAAAATTGCTTGGCACTTCAAAAATATGAAACCGAAAAAATCATATACACACTGCACTCAACACCAACATTAACTCATTGCTCTCCTAATTTCCAACCAGTCAGCAACAGCCACGTCACCAAATGAATTCTGATATCCCAGTCGTGACCTCGAGTATGAATCTCTCTGGTACACAGAATCTAAAATCCCACAGAGAGGTATCAATAATGGCGGAGCGGATACAGGCATGTGAATAGATCGGAATCATGTGCGTGGCTCCACTTTATTGTACTCATTTCCAATCGCCTCAGTAAATCAAGACAAAAGATTGCTACTTTTTTTCTCCATCTCCTTATGATTGTTCTTTTGCGGCTAATTTGAGCCCATTCTCTCTCATTATAAGCACTACACGCACTCGTCATTCATCACCGATCAACAGCAATGTCGACTCCCACTTCGAATTTCTCTGCTACTTCGCATTGTCGTTCTGTTTCCAGATTCGTCGGTTTTGGTTCCAAAAGTAGTAAGTGGAGATCGAATTTGTTGTTGATTCGGACTTTGAGGTCCAGTCCTGGTAGGGGGTCGTTGTATGTCCATAATGTGTCTAGCCAGCCCAAGCCTAAGCTCAAAGATCAGGTCTCCAACCAAGGTACTCAGCCAATTATCTGTCTGTGAATTTACGCTTTTTTTCTGTATGTTATTTATGTTGTTGCATTGACTAATTTTTGGTGGCGTGGCCTTCTAATTTGGACGAGAGATCTTTGGTTTTGTTTTGTTTAATTTCGAGAGTAATTTCGCATTTTCGTTGAACAGGGTTGTCTGTTCGATTTAATTGTACGGCGGTGATCAATCTGTAGTCCCTTTTAACAGGAGAGGATGTTCATTTTATATTGAAAACTTCTATTAAAATGCAATTAACAATTCTAATTATCGTGTTATTATAGAAAAAGGACTGGGACCCACCATCTATTCTGTGTTCAATTTATGATAATTTTAGTTACTTGTAGCCGGCTGGAAAAGTGTAGTGTAGGAGCTATCCTGTTTATTTTGGCAAAACTAAAAGCAGATTTCTTGTCTGAACTGGTCTTTAAGCTATGTCAAGTCATACAGTTGAAATGATGTCCTTAACATATGTTTCATAGTAAAATAGTATTGCAATCTTACTTAATATCTGTGCTGCAGTTAATTGTTACCATCTTATTTTGTTGTAGAAGTGGCAAGTAGTTGGAATCCTTCCAGTCTTGATGCATCATCTGTAGCTTCGAGTATTAAATACCATGCAGAATTTACACCGGCATTTTCTCCTGATAAATTTGGACTTCCCAAAGCCTTCTTTGCAACTGCACAGAGCGTCCGTGATGCTCTGATGATAAATTGGAATGCAACATACGAGTGCTATGAGAAATTGAATGTAAAGCAGGCGCATTATTTGTCGATGGAATTTCTGCAGGTTGATTATGATGCCATACTGTGGTTATAAACAAGGATGATCAATTGTGAACAAAGCATAATTGTTATGTCATCATTTTGTTTTTGCAGGGCAGAGCACTGCTAAATGCAATTGGTAATTTAGAGCTGACTGGTGCTTATGCAGAGGCCTTGACCAAGCTAGGACACAACTTAGAAAATATATCTTGTCAGGTGATGTTCTATAATAAATTCCATCCAATAATAATTAGCTGTATTACTCATTGTATGTATGTGATAAGTTTGTATGACTTAGTGTGATCTACTTGACAAACTAGTTTTATGCCCATTAGAGAGATCTGAAGCTCTCATGGCATACTTCACAACTATTGCATCGTCTAGTGACTAGCACAGGAGGAAAATGAGGGTGAAAATAGGATACTAAAGGAAATTCCATATTGTCTCGATACTAATATTCTCATCCTTCAATACAGTTTTAATTGACAAGCTTCATTTGTCCAGAATTCAAAATTTATTATCCTTAGAGCTTTCAGTGTTAATTTGTGTAAAGTGACCAACAGCTATTGGCTAACAAAATCAAGTGCTTTGAAATCAATAGATCTGCATCCACTTTAGGGCGCTGATTTCTTTGGTTGAATCAATATAGGAGCCTGATGCAGCACTTGGAAATGGGGGTCTTGGGCGCCTTGCCTCATGCTTTTTGGATTCTTTGGCAACATTGAACTACCCTGCATGGGGATATGGCTTACGATACAAGTATGGCTTGTTTAAACAGAGAATTACAAAAGATGGTCAAGAAGAGGTTGCTGAAGATTGGCTTGAGGTACACTTGCTATGTGCTTAATTATTATTTGTTTTAGATAAATCCTTTAAAATATGTCAAGTTTCCTTAAAACTTAGCTGAAAATTTCTCCTTGTAGATGGGAAATCCCTGGGAAATAGTGAGAAATGATGTTGCATATCACATCAAGTTTTACGGCAAGGTTGTTTCTGGTTCAGATGGAAAGAAACAATGGATTGGTGGAGAGGATATAAAAGCCGTGGCATATGATGTGCCAATACCAGGATATAAAACTAAAACCACTGTAAACCTAAGACTTTGGTCAACTAAAGCTCCAGCAGACGACTTGGACTTGAATGCTTTTAATGCTGGGAAGCACACTAAAGCATACGAAGCCCTGGCCAATGCAGAAAAGGTGTGGGTTTGTTAATGAAAATTTAGATCACCTTTCCAGATCTTGACAGTTTTTTCACATTCAACTTCATTTTGAACCGCAAAGATATTGCATACTGCATGCTTCTAGAGAATCAATTTTTGGTTTATGCTGCTGCAAAGTCCTAATATTTTTTTTAAGTAATTGAGCTTAGGCTTATTTCCGTAGCTTATACTTTAGAAAATAATTTGTCCATTATTTTGATGGGGCCAAAGATTCACCATTCTTTGGCTTTAGATTATAATGGACTAAAGCAAAATGACTCATTAAATTATCTGAGCTTCTTTTATTGTGAAGTCGCGGATAGCTGTTGCAACTCCACTTTAGGGTCAATTGGAAACAACCTCTTTGTAATTACAGAGTTAAGGTTGCGTACACCCGACCCCCCCTTACCCCACTTGTGCGGGAGCCTTGAAGGCATTGGGGTAATGTTGTTGTATACTTTAGAAAATAAATTATATTGTGATTTCTGTGTTCATATATTTGATTATGCAATCTGAATCTACACACTATTAGCTTCTATTGAGTTTTTATATTTGGAGAAGCATATCAATTTATTGGTGATCGTTGGAAAAGGCTCTTTTTTTTCTTTTTGTCAGATCTGCTATATTCTCTATCCTGGGGATGAGTCAATGGAGGGCAAGATTCTTCGGTTGAAGCAACAGTATACTTTATGTTCAGCTTCTCTCCAAGACATTGTTGCGCGTTTTGAGAGAAGATCTGGATCAAACATAAATTGGGAGGAATTCCCAGAGAAAGTTGCAGTGCAGATGAATGACACTCACCCCACGCTCTGCATCCCAGAGCTCATGAGAATATTGATAGACTTGAAAGGTCTGAGCTGGAAGCAGGCCTGGAATATTACTCAAAGGTACCCCCCTCATATGATTGTTTGTATACACGTGTTCATGATTTTTTTGTCTCTTCTTTACTTTTGCTATGTAATATGAAATATATTATATGCACACACTCACATGTGTGTTTGTGTGATTGGAGGAGTTTAGTTACAGTCATATGCATAAAGCACTCCTTTTATCACAGGTCGACGAACATCTCACAAGTCAAACAGTACACACATTAGGATTCAGGCACATGAGTTTTTTGAAGCTGTTTCTTGGTAAAGTTCTAAAGAGAGGATCATTTTTGAATTCTCCAACTGCAATGCAGTGGAAATGTGGAATCATAAAGAATTCAACAATGTCTTTTTCACTTTTGGTTTTATTTGACCACGATGGATTTTATCTTTGGTTGGTATGTGCCAACTAATACTTCCAGGGTGTAATGAGACGACACCACAAAAAACTGTTGGATCTGCTTTTTTTCTTTGCCTTTTATTTCTAGCTGTTATTTGCTAGTGAACTTCACTATTAATCTGAGTTCCCATGACTGGATTTTCTTATGGTTTTCAAATTTTGTCGCTATTTTCAAGTGATCTGAGGATAACAGAAAAGTGAAAAAGGAAAAAATTTATGTAATGTATTTTGCTGGTCTTTGTTCTTTATCAAGCATTCTTTACTTGCTACCTAGTGTTGGCCTTTTACTTTTGTTTATTATATCTCTTTTGAAGCTAGTATAGATTGGAATTTACCTTGCATTCATTTTTCATTACCCATTTCATTAGTGACCCATTCATTAGTGAAAAAGATTGCTGTGGGATGTATATCCTTTCTTTGCTTCACCTTACACTATCTTTCTTATGAACTTCCTTAATCATATTATGTGATTCAAAGACACCTTCCAAAGTCAAGTGTCAAGTTTTATGACCTATACTATTACATTTTTTGTCAACTATGCCCCAGAACTGTGGCATACACAAACCATACTGTTCTACCAGAAGCACTGGAGAAATGGAGTTTGGAGCTAATGCAGAAACTGCTGCCACGGCATGTTGAGATCATTGAAATGATTGATGAAGAAGTAACATTTGATAAGTTCTATGAAATTATCTTTCTTTTGCATGTTTATTGTCCTTCCAATTTCTAAAATTTGTATTCTACAGCTCGTAGGAATTATTGTTTCGGAGTATGGTAAACTAGATTCTGAGCTGCTAGATAAAAAGCTGAAGGAAATGAGAATATTGGAAAATGTGGATCTTCCTGCTACCTATGCAGATTTAATTGTAAAATCTGAGCAAAGTTCTGTTTCTTCTACAACTGAAGCGAGTGAAGATTCCAATAAAGAAATCAAGGAGGCTGGTGAAAAAGATTCATCTGTTGGCAAAGAGGTAACCAAAAGCAAAAGCACTTTGAAGGAGAAGGTGGCAGCTAAACCACCACCACCACCACCACCAAAGATGGTTAGAATGGCTAATCTCTGTGTTGTGGGAGGTCATGCAGTTAATGGAGTTGCTGAGATACATAGCGAAATAGTGAAGGATGAAGTGTTTAATGCATTCTATAAGGTGGTTTTTGCTTCATTTTATGACTATAAAATCCTGTTCAAATTATGTTATTTGGACTTTGATGATTTTCTCAGATTGTTATAGGAGTTATTGTATTTTAACCTTTTGTGCTATAATTTTCGCAGTTGTGGCCCGAGAAGTTTCAAAATAAAACTAATGGGGTTACACCAAGAAGATGGATCCATTTCTGCAATCCTAGTTTGAGTAAAATTATTACGGATTGGACTGGCTCTCAGGATTGGGTCTTAAATACTGAACAATTGTCTGAACTAAGACAGGTAATTCACCGAATAAATTTCCTTATTTTCCAAAATCCCTCAACTAGTGAGTACTCACCATTAATTTTTAAAGTTTGTCAACTCAAAACACCTTTTTTCACCGCCTTATCTGTATCAATAGCTTCGTGCAATTATTTTACAGGTGGCCCCAGAATGTTGGGAGCAGAATTGTGAGTCATATCTTGTTACCGATGTTATTATTCTTTGTGTTTGACATTCATTTGTTCTATTGTAAGGGTTCATATCTTTATTCTACATAACTTATACTTATATATTTGTTTTGTGTTACCCTACCCTCTTACTTAGGCCCTGTTCTTTTCAACTTATAAGTAGCAGTATTGAAATGAACTGAACTTATTTCAGTGTAAATTTATATGTATGCAGTACTGATAAGTACTGAACTGAATTGGACTGAATATAAGTTGAAAAGAACAGGGCCTTAGTATTAGGTATGTCTTCAAAAGAACTTTTTAGGGTGGATAGATTCTTATATTTGCTTTTCAAAATTATTTGAGTAGCCAAGTTGTGCAGATTTTGTTTTGCTGATATGGATCAGTTTCATTGATGACATCTAAAGAAATAGTGTCTTCATAGTTGTTACGGGCGCGCCTCAGGCTCGCCTCGGGCTCCGGGCTCTCGAGGCTCAACGGCCAGTGCCTCACAGAGGGTCGGGCAAGGCGAGGTTCATGAGGCGAGCGCCTTTTGTGCCTAGGCACACCTCCCACCTTGCGCTTTTTGAGCCTCGGGCGCGCCTCAGTGCATAAAGAACTTTTTTTAACTATTTCTTAGCATTGTGTCACATATATGATATTGACCATTATAATAGAATAATATACTAGTTAAAAAAGAAAGAAAAATAAGACTAAAGAAGCAATATCTATTTCATTAGATACGATATCATCAATCGCTTAACGAAAAGGAAAGAAATCAAAAAATTCAAATTAAAATTTCATCATTTCTTATAGTGCTAAAGTAGTTAGGGGAAATGATAAAATATTATTATCTAGTGTTGAAAATATTGCTTCATTCTCTCTAAATTATGATGAAGAAAACGATAGCTTTGAGGTGTATTGAGTTTGAAGATGATGAAAATGAAATGTTGACTTTATGTTTTAGTTTATCTATAGAGTCTACAATCTAAATTAAAAGTATTATTTGGTAATTTTGTAGTTTGATTGAACTTTTTATTTTGATTTTGCATTAATCAGGGTTTGATTATGGGTAGTTAGATTGAGAGTGATTATGGTTAGTCATATTGAATGTGATTTAGTATGTTTTTTTTACTATTTATTGCATTTTATGTTTGTTATGGCTAGTAGTTAATACTTTACTGCCTCTTTTTTAGTATGCGCCTCGAGGCGCACGCCTCCCCTTGGCGCGCCTGACCCCTTGGCGCCTCTGTGCGCCTTGTGCCCGTAAAAACTATGAGTGTCTTAGAGTAATTTGATGCTCTTTCTGTAATAAAACCTTACAGTTCACAAAGGTAGGCATTATGAATGATAACTTAGAGCTTGTGTGAAGTTTATTTCTTGCTGAAGGATTTAAAAATTCTAGATGATCTACATACATCAATACTTCTTCTCATAAAATATTATATCCTGTTTCAAATCTGTTATTATTCCCTGTAATCATAGTTGTTATGATTATAATTAAAAATATGCAATTTTAATGCAGTTTGCAGATAATGAAGATCTTCAAACCCAGTGGAGAGCTTCGAAGAGAAGCAATAAAATGAAGGTTGTGTCATTCCTCAAAGAAAAGACTGGGTATTCCGTCAGCCCTGATGCAATGTTTGATATCCAGGTAATTCGCAGAAGTTAGGCACTTCACACTTGTATGAGTGAAATAGCATTAAACATCATTGCTACAGTTAAAGAGAAACATGAGAATGAAATAATTCAGATGAAGCATACTAAAACATGTTGAATTCTCATGCATTAGAAAGGTCAAAATGAAGAAAAAATTGCTAGAGAAGTGTCAGAAAATTTAAAGGCACATTGTCTCAAATGAGACAGTTATGGGGGATAAGATTGGGAATTATCTGCATGAAGATGAGATAGTTCATAGCAATTACTGTGTTTAGGTGAAGCGGATTCATGAGTACAAGCGACAACTGCTGAATATTTTGGGAATTGTGTACCGCTACATGAAGATGAAAGAAATGACTGCGGCAGAAAGGAAAAAGAAGTATGTCCCTAGAGTTTGCATATTTGGGGGAAAAGCGTTTGCTACTTATGTGCAAGCCAAGAGAATAGTGAAATTTATCACAGATGTTGGTGCTACAGTTAATCATGACCCTGAAATAGGTGATCTGCTCAAGGTAAGATTTTAATGAGTCTCTGGTTATATGTTGTGTTCTGTGCCAATTATGGTTTACTTTCAGGCCTTGTTAAAAAGGTGGCTCTAATCCAAGAAAAATGGTGAAAGATGAATGTAGAGAACTCTAACTAGAGCAGGATCAAAATCTGAGTTGAATTGAGCTATTATCTTGCTCACGCTGTCTCTAAAATTCGTTGTGGATTCATAGTTAAGATCTCCCTTTAAGTTTTTCTATTTACGAATAGGGTTTTGAGATGGCTAAGTAGGTATGTGAAGATTAAAATTGTTTTAGGATATCAACCTTTTCAGGGACCGATGTTTAGTTGGTCTATTGCTGTCTGGAGTTGGTCAGACACATAGTGGCTTGGCAATCTTATTCTTGTGTTGATACATTCTATGAATTTTTGGATTATATTTTGTTTTTTGTTTCTAAAACTTTTTAAGGTTTTTTAACATTTCAATTGTTAATAGTTCAAGCCATAAGTTTCTTTTTTATATTTGAAATTTAGGTAATTTTTGTGCCGGATTACAATGTCAGCGTTGCTGAATTACTTATTCCTGCAAGTGAGCTTTCACAGCATATCAGGTAATCCATTTTCTCAAAAAGAAGATTTCATTGGTCTTTACTTGTGTTTTCTCTCAAATTTTCTTATCTAATTAAATCCTTTTAACTTTTAAGTCTTGGAAGCAATTATTATATTGCCCTGTGGACTGTCTGGTTCCATAATATTCAAACACTGAAAAATTCAAAGATGGACCCGTGACAAAACCAAGTTCCCTAAAACTTTAAATGGTGCTTAAATTTGCCTCCCTTTTCTTGTAGTACTGCTGGAATGGAAGCTAGTGGAACTAGCAACATGAAGTTTTCAATGAATGGATGTGTCCTAATTGGGACACTGGATGGGGCCAATGTCGAAATACAGCAAGAGGTTGGAGAAGACAATTTTTTCCTCTTCGGTGCTGAAGCTCACGAGATTGCAGGGTTGAGAAAAGAAAGAGCTGAAGGGAAGGTATAAATTAGTTTTTATTTTATTTTATGGTGTTTATGAGATTATAAAATGAACTATGAATAGGATTTACAAATTTCTATCATGTTTACTTTGTCATCTCAATGCATCTCTTTTTCTAGTTTGTTCCCGACCCTCGTTTTGAAGAGGTGAAGAAATATGTAAGGAGTGGTGTGTTCGGGTCTAATAGCTACGATGAACTGATTGGATCTTTAGAAGGAAATGAAGGTTTTGGCCGGGCTGATTATTTCCTCGTAGGCAAGGACTTCCCCAGCTATATAGAATGCCAAGAAAAAGTTGACAAGGCCTACCGTGATGAAAAGGTAATTTTTGTTATCTTAATATTCCCATTTTTACTGATCACATGAAAACATGCTGGTTGTGTTCGATTTATATAACTTTGTAGTTTTTCTGGTATCATCATTTCATCTGTTTTACTTTTTATATAAATGTCAGGTTGGAAGCACCGACTGTAACTGTTCTTATAGGAATGTTTAACAACAGTAGCAAATACCAATCCATGCTTAGAACTTTAAAATTTTTAGATTATAGTAGGCAGAGTAAACAACCCAGACATTTAATATGGTCTGCACTTTTCTTCTTTCACTTATTCATGCCACATCACGAACACACCCTTGAAAGTTGAAACCATGTAATTTTAGATTATATGGAATAGAAGAACTACTATTTTCTAGTGGGTGTCAGTGCTTTTGACAACAACCTCTCTGTAATTACAAGGGTAAGGCTTTACCCCGCTTGTGTGGGAGCACTGTTAGGCATTGGGGTAATGTTTGTTGTCAGTGCTTTTGACTATGTAATGTTGGTACAGTCTTTGTGGTTTAGTTTGTATGGATATATTTAGCTGACATTTGAAAGTGGTGGGCAGCTATGGACGAAGATGTCAATAATGAATACGGCAGGATCATACAAGTTCAGCAGTGATAGGACAATTAATGAATATGCTAAGGATATTTGGAATATTGAACCTGTCATTTTGCCCTCTTGAAGAGTTTGCTGTCAGGGTTGCAACTGCCTTTTGCCCGGATCTACTGTAGTTTTTCTATCTATGTAAAGGAAGTGCCAGAAATAAATGTGGTTGGGGGGTCAAGTAGAATTTAAATTACAAAATAAGATGCAATGTATGTAATTCCTACCTCTTTCAAAATAAAAGGAAGGAATCAAAACAAGAAAACAAATTCTAATACTGTCTGTATTTTATCTGCATAGATATGCAGGAGGTATACTTCAACCTCAGCCGGTTCGTTCAAGGTCCATCCACTCTTCTGTTTGATATTATGCACTTAAGTACATTTATTAGGATGGGAGAGAAGAATTACGACATTTTATTCGTTAACATGGGATTGTAGCTTGGTGTGTCCAGTGGCTTGTAGTGCGGATCAATTGTATCCATCATTTTCTTTGTGAGACTGAAGTCTGCAAAAATAACTGCCCATATAACACTGATTTGATGCTTCAGCGAGTATTTAGAAACCTCAATAGTCAACTTTGAAATAAATTTACCCTCTGTTTGGAAATATATTTTTCCAATGAATTTTATTCGTTCCCGATCAATTTAGGTGAATTGATTTCCTCAGAAAAGAATGTTTTAAAATGCAACCTTAGAAAAGAAACAGACAAATCCCTAAACATTGGCTTGACTCTCTAATTCCAAAGTATTGGAGTGTTCCAGTGCTGTGAAAATCATAGAACAGGCACATGGCCTTATAATAATTCTATTGAACTGAGAACTTCATTTCACGACAAAAAATGTTTTGAGTATTCGTTTTTTATTGTACATGTTCCCTAAAAAATAGAGTTCGATTTCATTACGCTTTTCTATTTTGAAATTGCAGAAATGTATCACTACGATTTCAGAATGTAAGGTTGGCTTCCAGAATCCATCATTTTCAACTCTTACGGAAATTAGTTTGCTCAATCACATTATACAAACAACGAAAAAATCAGCCATACTTAATTAACCCTGCAACAAACAATTAGTAAATGGTTGGCAAAAAGTAAAAACTAGCTAATTTCCATGTTTAAATCCATAAATTGAATAGACAGAAATCCACCCAACTCAATAATAACTAGTACTTCACAGACAAGAGAAGCAAACCCAGCAGCAATTGTATTTAAACGCGCCGCAAAGGGTCAATTTTTCAGCTTAAGCTACCTATAAACCTACAGAACAAAGAAAGCGATGATAAAGAAACTAGGGGCTTTTAACGAATCAAGAGGGCACTACGAACACCATTTGCCTTAACAATAATCAAAGCATTATTTTCCAGGCTCAAACCAAATGCCCTCATGAATTAAGTTATCTACAAAGAACCGGTGCAACAGATATAACAGGTTTTTTCAAATTGAAATAAAGTGCTTCGTTCGCCACATCTTAAATTAAATAACGAATTCAGGTGGCAGCAACAACACTTACTCCACCCATGTATTTCTTCAGCATCGTAGCGTGCTTTTTTCCAGCAAGATGAAAATTGTATACTCCCTCACTATTACACACCACATTACAAATTTCACATACTCTGACCGCCTCCTGAGCTGCCCCGCTCCCCAAAATTTTTCTTCTCTTTGTCTCCAAATCTTCAGGAGGGTCAGTTGCTTTATTCTTTGCCGTCCTTTGTATGTTGTCAGGTGTTGCCTTTTTAGGGTCTAACTGGGGCCCAATTGGATGATTCGACACCACACGAGGAGCAGAAGCTGAGAGTAATTTTTCCAAATTTTTCTTGTGTTTCTTTCCTAATTTATGATTGTCAAGTACATCCTTGCTGTTACAGTCTACCTTGCAAACTTCACAGTATGCAGATTGAACAACTTTCGTTTTAACGACTTTGGTTTTCTTTGGACGCTTATTCGAATTTCCATTTCCTTGAGGCTGATACACATAGTTACTGGCCCACAGAGTATCGGTAGATGCTGGTTGCGCTACAGACAACTGTTGTAACCCCTCCTGAGCTACTGAGACACCCTGCAGTTACAATGAGACTTTAGTAATATAGAAAGTGCAAACCAATATACAACTAGAAAAATTGGTAACAATACTAACAATCTTCAAATTTCGCTGTTCTAAGAAGTAGGGGGATCGATTCCAATGACTGTCCCAAACAATGTAAATGTAATACATGAAACCAAAACACAAATGCATAAAAACAAAAACCGTAAGACAGTAAGGCTTTTATACCTCCCATATCACACGTAATTCAGTTAAATTTTCAAGCTGCAGTCTCAATCTTATAAGAAATTTTTCAAGTGCTTCAATGATGGTCAAATATAGTCACAAGCAAACACCATCTAGGTTTTTGTATGGCTAATAAACATGGATAGGAAAATTAACTCCCTGGCTAATTAATATTGACTTTATTTCAGATCAATGTCCATGCATAAAATAAACTATCAGTACTAAAATACCCTGTATATCAGAATCCTTGCACCACAGTTATTTTATGTTACAAAACATACAAGACAAAAAGTCCAACGAAGAAAAAAATACTTTGCACCTCAGATTAAGTATTTCTATACACTCCTAAACACCGTCTCCTCTTCAAGGAGATAGAGCAATTACATCTCTGTAGAGACAAAATCTGGTGCTGAGCTGTCACACATCAAAAGCAGAGAAATGGGAAAGAAGATAAGTCAGAGGAGAAAAGAACACTGAGCAGAGAAATTTCAGAGGTAGAAAAATATCAGAGCCCCAGAAGGGAAAACTCAGCAGGCATCCGAAGGAAGAGATCAAAGGGCCTCAAAATGGAATGTTCAGAAGGTCTCTGATTGTAGAGGTCAGAGGACCTCCAAGTAAATTTTTCGAAGGCTTCCGAAGGGAAAGGTCATAGCCCCTTCGGAAGGAAGGTTCACAGAGACCAGAGTTCTGAAAGAAAGAAGAACGACCATGCTCGTAGCCTCTAGTAACTCGGAATCTCTGAAGGACCATGCCAAGAATCGAGGGTAATATAACTGAACTATTTCCCTAAGGCTAGGCCATCCAATGATTATCCTGATCTGTACTAGGTTGTTACGCTATATCCACTGGATTAATTATTCTATTTTGACAGTATTAGTTAGTTATGCCATTTTGTCCGTGACGTTATTTTGTATGTAGTGATTAGCACTTTAGCGGTTCCCATACATGGCCTACCCCGATAAAGTGTAAGCCAATGAATGAAGAATATAATCAAGTTCCTCAAAGTTCTGTTCTTTCGTTTCTCCCTATTCTTCTGTAATCTCTAAACCTTAATTTCATCTTCTCTTCTACTCTGTTCTAATCTAGCAGACCTAGTTTTGACATGAGATGCATAATCTAATAATACAGCAATATGCTTCGCGTGACTCATCTGTGAAAGTAACTAGAATACAGTTCCTACTAGACTGGTTAAGGCAAAAAATACAGAGGAATTTTTAATAATAGCATGATACAAATTGATTATATAAAAAATGCTACCATTTCAGCAAACAATCTTAGGGTCTTATAATACAACTTCAAATTTCAAAAATATACAGGCTTATTGTAGACACTTCATTAGGGTCTAATATTTTTTTTACAACGTTAATAAAGGCTGATACAATCTAAATTTCCACAAAGCAGACATAATAATCAAATCAATTGGGAAAAAACAAAACAATAACTGGAAATAGAAATAGAAGACGAACCGTAGCAACCCAATTCTGGAAATTGGGGTCGAAATAGTAAGCAGAAGAAGAAGCATCGGCCTGTACATACGACAGGGCGGTCGGTTGTGTGAGTTCGGCCTGTACATAAGACAGGGCAGTCGGTTGTGTGGGTTCGACCTGTACATAAGACAGGGCAGCGGGTTGAGTGGGTTGTGGAACAGAGGGGTAAGAATCCACCCCAGGCGGTTTCAGGTCGGTAGTGGAGGAGGAAGCCGGAGGGTCAGTATAGACATGAGGAAAAGGGAGAGATGATTGGGGGTTTTGAGAATAGTAAGAGTAATGAGAAGAGTAGTATGGATCAGCAGCTGGAGGATTCGAACTAGGGTTAGGGTTATTCATTTGATTGATTAATCTAGCAGCGATTATTCACAGGGAAACAAAGAACGAAAAAAATTGCAGCTTAACTGAGCTCTTCTTCTGTGTTGAATTGAGCACAGAATGAGAGATTCATGAAAACTGAACAGACTTTTCCCTTCTCGTTTACATTGAAGAGAAGCAAAAGGGAGCGAGGAAGACAACGGCAGATAAATGGGTTCATATATATATATATACGTATATATTTTAGTGAAAGGAAAAATTCTTATCGAGGGTTTCATTTATTACAGTCAGATGCGTGATTTAAATTGAACGAAAAAAAGGTGGAAGTAAAAATTTGATAAACGTTGACCGAAGGCACAACAACAAAAATATCTATTAATAATAAATATTTTTTGATCGTACATCAGATATGGATTCATTCAATAGTGTCTTTTTAATTGTTATAATCCTTTGAATTGGAAATTTAAATTTTTTTTAGAAGTATGAATGTTTATTTTTTTAAAAATTTAGGGCTCGAATTAATCACCTCAAACTTTATTTTTAGGGAAAAATGTGGCCGTTAGGAAATATTAATTATACCCCTTAATAAGGATACTTCCTAAAAGGAAATTTTCTACAATAGTAATAATGTAATGTAACAATTTTGATTAGAAAAATGTAACCTAACAACACACTTAACATCCCATTTATATGATTGATGTACAACAAAATTACAAAACAATGTTATCCACTATAACAACACACTTAACATCCCATTTATATGATCGATGTACAACAAAATTACAAAACAATGTTATCCACTATAAATGCAATATCTCTATTCAATGTCTCCTTCTATGTCTGTTACTTATCTTTTTGACATATATCACTTTTGTAAGCATTTCACTGTAAGAAAATAGAAAAAATATGAAAAAGATTAAAAAAAAAAGATGACAATTTTGGTATGCAGCTACCATTATAAGCAAAAACTATTGACATTTTTTAGTAGCTGTAAATTGTATTACAGTCTCTCTTATAATCCAAGTTTGTTTACAAAAGGAATCACAACAAGCCAAGATCAGAACTCATATCTATAGACATATATTCAGAGAGGATCAAGCTACATCCCCTAATCCACCCCCAAAATTCCCAATCAACTTTCAGATTTTAAAGACCTAAACCAGATGATAAATCTGTCATCAAAATCTCTCTTCAAACTTCAGAAGCTAACAACCACATTCTCCGCCTGACCCATAACATCAACCACCATTGACTCACTCTTGTAGCTGCCTCCATCCCACCATGACTCGAACCGAGTCAATCCCGACTCAATTCCATTATTGGCCTCTTCTTTAGCTTTCGCAATGTGAGCCCTCTTATGCCCGCCCAATGCTTGACCCGACTCGAAATTCCTGCAGCAAATATGGCATTTATGCTCCTTGCTCTTGTTTGACACATTACTCACTTCACTTGCTTCCTCTTGGATTGTATAGGTCATGTATTCCAGCTTGGTTACTGTCTCTTCGGTTTCGGCCAGATTGAAGCTTTTTGTTGCTCTGTGAAATGTTTGGTGCCCACCAAGTGCTTGATATGTGGCGAAATTCTTGTTGCAGATTTTACATTGGAATTCACTCCTCTTCTTTGTATCATCTCCGCCTAGATCAAATTCAACTTCCAATTCAGCATTCAATGCCTGATCAAAATCACAATCACTACATTCAAAAATCTGATCTTTGAAATCTGAAGCACAAGAATCTGAAATTTCCCCCTTCGATTTCTTCTTGGCAATTTCATCAGGACCAAAAACCTCATCTGGGTACAAAGATTTAGCCTCAAAAGAGTCACCCAATTCACCAAAGCCCCTAGAGAGCAAAATCAAACACAAAGCCACCTCTTGTACTTCTAGTTCGTCATCAAAATCAGAATTCAAGCTACAAAACGAAGAGTTACAATTAGGAGTAGTAGTAGCAGCCTTGTACCTTACTCGATTTGATCTTTTCCTTCGAACAAGATTCACAGTATCAGAATCTGATAAAGCCATTGAAACAACAAGATTAGGCCTTGATTCTTCTTCTTGTGTATTGACCTTTTTCTTCCAAGAATGCAGCTTCATGTGGCCAGTGAGAGATCTCAGAGACCTGAAACCTTTTCCACATTCTTTGCACCGAACTCCATTCCTTTCTTCAACTGAATGATGCCTCATATGCCCACACAGAGATCTCGACGACCCAAATTGCTTCCCGCAAACTCCACATTTCACATTGTCTTCAATTGAAACAACAGAATCGGTGTGAATTACGCCTGAGGATTTCCAAGATTTTTTGGGGTTTTCTCTTAGGCCGTAGCTTTCGATACCCATATCGCAAGTTTCGAGCTTTACCTTTTCTTTGGCTGAATTTCTGCCTAAATGATTCCTCATGTGACCGCCCAAGATTCTTCCGCTGGTAAAGCTCTCATTGCAGTACTTGCACACATGCTTTGATTCGTGATCTTGGTTGTGCATTGGATGTGAATTTCAGCAAAGAAAATGGAACAGAATAAGAGGTTTAGATCGAAAGAAGAAGCAGGGAGAAACGAATTATAGAGGGAAATGGAAGATTTAGCTGTCACATTAGAGAGAGTTCTTGAATAGAGGGAATAACGAAAAGAAGTAAATTTTGAGAGGCGAATTGATCGAGGGTTTTCATTATATAACAGAGTGGAAATTGTTTTGAAGGGCGTTTTTGTAGACGGTGAAGATTATGAGATTGATTGACTGATCCAGGCTTGAGAGTAGTTTGATGGGTTAACTAACCGCTAAAACAAAAGATGCTTCTGATTTTGACATTGCATTTTGGAGATTTTAACTTTAGAGGGTGTTTCCCGTAACTTTTATAAGATTTTAATTTAATAGCTAAATAATAAAGCGTTTTCGATTGTTTTTTCTAACTTAATGAGGTATAAGTTAAAAGTAAGTTATATTTAGATCATGTTATTTTTAATTTCTGAAAGCTTAATTGAATTGAATTTAGCTGAATTAAATTTATTTCAATATAAATTTATAATTACATATAACTGAATTAAATCACATTAAATTATAGTCTAAAAAACATGACCTTACTTTTTTTTTTAAAGCTACAAGTTAATAAAGAGAAGTGCTGAGAAATAAGGATTGTTAATATTAACCAATAAAAAAAAGGTAAATTTGGTGCTCAGGGGTGGGCTGATTTGGTTCAAAATTGTCTGTGTACAACAATTCAGCCAATAATTTGGTGACTCGAATCTATACCGATTTGGTAGGGTGATTAGGTAGAATTAAATCGTAAAGATGATCTCATCGGTATTTTAAAAAGCGCTAGACGATAGTCGAATGGTCGGAGCTTTAAAATATTTAGGCGGAATTTAGATGGGGCTTAGGCGAAATCTAGGTGAAAATTAGGGGGATTCGTATTTTTTATTTTTAAATATTTATAATATATATAAAAATATGAATTTAACTAAAAAGTAAATTATAATAATATAAAATATAAAAAATATTATTTAAATCATATTTTAAAAATCACTATTAGAATAAAGCATATTATTTCTCGTTTTGAGACTCAACATGATAATTTTATTGTGAGAACACCTTAATGTACTTTAGTTTTTTCAAATAAACTACTTTTTGTTAGTAAACTATAATTATTATAAATAATGGTATCATAAAAAATCTAAATTAGACGCTGCTTAGACGGAAAAAATCGACCTAGGCGGTGCCTAGGCGGCAATAAATCGGTCAAGCGTCTAATACCATCCTAAAAATGAAAAGTTAGCGTTTAGGCGGAGATTTTAGAAACAGTGACCCACACCTTAAATAAGGTATTTTGGAGTTTCAATACTCAAACCTCTTTAAAAAAAATATTGATTTATCTAAAAAAAATAAGTTCTTTTGGGGGGAAATGTTGCTACATTGTGCTTTATACTGTTAATATGTGTAGTTGATGGTGCCGTATTCCCAAACAACTGTTGTACTTGTTGAGTTGTTATGATAGTCAAATGTACAAATATTATGTGATACAAGTCACTCATTTGTTAGTCAATTTTTGTATGACACGCATTATAATACTAAGAATTTGAGCGGATATGAGAGCCATTTGGATGAAGCCAAAATCATGATCAAATTAATTAAAAAAATTTAAGCATATAGTTGGTCTTTTATACTTGCACATATTTTTTAGACAAATTTATAAAAAAAAAAATACCAAGTTGCACGCTAAAATTACAAGGATTTGACCTGGTACCCATATTGACTGGATATCTCATTTTAACTTCCCTAATTCCTTTGAGTTCACTAATTAGTTTAATCGCTACTGTCTACGTGTCCTTCTTACATGCATGTTGGAATCTATAATCACTAATAATTTATTAGTAATTTCCAGGTGACTTCCCCTAACGTAAAATATGAAATTAACTGAGCCTTAAATTTTACGTTAGGTGAAATCAGTTATATAGATCTTTTGACACTATAAAACTCTATCAAAAGTTAAATTTTCATCCATACCGAGTAAATGTATATCCTTAGAAATAGTTTTCCTCCAAGTAATCTTAGGTCTACCTCTCCCTCTACCCTTACTCTCTGTCCATAAGTTCTCACATTTTCTAACTGGAGCATCTATTGGTCTACGTAGCACATGTCCATACCACTTTAGTCTTCCTTCTCTCAGTTTATCCTCAATATGTGTCACACCAGTCTTTTGGCGGATGCACTCATTTATAATTCGATCCATACTTGTATGCCCACTCATCCACCTAAGCATTCTCATTTCCGCCACATTCATCCTTTGAATATGTTGCGTCTTAATAGCCCAACATTCACTCCCATATGTCATGGCTGGCCTAGCCACCGTTCTGTAGAATTTACCTTTCACTTTCAAAGGTATCTTTTTGTTACATAAGACTCCGGTAGCACTTCTTCATTTCATCCATCCTACATTAATTCTATGAGTTACATCATCATCAATCATCCCCTCCTCGTGGAAGATAGAGCCCAAATACCTAAATCGTTTATATTTTGGTACGATTGTATCTCTTAGTTTTACTTCTCCTACGTCTCCTTTCCATAAGCTGAACTTGATGTGCAAATACTCCGTCTTACTTCTACTTAACTTAAAACATTTACTCTCTAACGCATTTCTCCACACCTCTAGTTTCTTGTTAACCCCTTCCCTTGATTCATCAACCAATAAGATGTCATCCGCAAACAACATACACCATGGGATGTCGTCTTGTATTTTGGTGGTCAACTCATCCATAACTAAGGTAAATAAAAATGGGCTTAGAGATGATCCTTGATGCAATCCAATCGTGATGGGAAACTCCTCCGTCACTCCTTGTCCAGTTTTAACACTTCTTACTGTCCCTTCATACATGTCCTTTATTATGTTTATGTACTTTACATGAATACATTTTTTCTCCAGTGCCCACCAAAGCACTTTCCTTGGCACTCTATCATATGCTTTCTCTAAGTCAATGAAAACCATATGAATGTCTTTCTTCTTCTCCCTATATATCTCCATTAGATTTCTCAGAAGAAAAATAGCTTCAGTCGTGGACCTACCAGGCATGAAACCAAATTGGTTTGCGAAAACCTTAGCGATCATCCTAAGACAGTGTTCAATCACTCTCTCCCAAAGTTTCATTGTATGACTCATCAGTTTAATACCTCAATAATTAGAGCAGTCTTGTATATCTCCTTTATTCTTAAATATATGTATAAGGATGCTTCTTCTCCACTCGTCCGACATTTTCCTCTCCCTATATATAGAGTTAAATAGTTTGGTTAACCAAACTATTCCCTCATCTCCAAGGCATTTCCATGCCTCAATCGGTATGTTATCTGGCCCACATGCTTTCCCTACCTTCATCCTTTTCAGAGCTTCCTTTACTTCATTATGCGTAATTCTTCTTGTGTAATTTAGGTTTTTCTCAACTCCACTTACCTCCAATCCTATAATGTCATCTTCCTTTCCATCATTGAATAACCGATCAAAGTAGTTTCTCCATCTCTCTTTGATCTCTCTATCTCCTAACAAGACTCTTTGTGTTTCATCTTTAATACATTTGACTCCATTCAAATCCTTCGTCTTCTTATCCCTCAATCAAGCTAGCTTGTATATGTCTCTCTCTCCTTCACGTGTTCCTAGCTTTTGGTACAAGCCTTCAAAGTATTTACCTCGTGCTTGACTAACTGCCTTCTTAGCTTCTTTTTTAGCCCTCTTATATTTCTCAAAAGCCTCACCATCAGTTACTTTTGATAACATCTTATACTAATACCTCTTCTCCTTTATAACATTTTGAACCTCCTCATTCCACCACCATGCATCCTGAGGGCGAGGTCCTTGTCCCTTAGAAATCCCTAAAACTTCACCTGCTACATTCTTACTCGTTCTCCCATTACTTTCCATATTGAGTTTGTGTCGATTTCCATATCTCCAAATCCTCCATCTAATACCTTTTTCTTAAACTCCAACATCTTAATACCCTTAAGAGCCCACCATCTAATCTTGGGTTCCCTATATTCTTTTCTCTTTCTCCAAATATCCATTTTCTTGATGTCCAAGACTAATAGCCTATGTTGAGATGTTAGCGCTTCTCCCAGAATAACCTTACAGTCTTTGCACAAAGCCTTATTTCTACTTCTAGTAAGCAGAAAATCTATTTGGCTTTGGTTACCCCCACTCTTGTAGGTAATCAAGTGAGAATCTCGCTTTTTGAACCAAGTGTTGGCTATAACCAAATCATGAGCTAGTGCAAAATCCAAAATTGTATTGCCTTCCTCGTTCCTAGTGTCGTACCCAAAGCCCCCATGCATTCGCTCATAGTCTTCCCTATTATTCCCCACATGTCCATTTAGATCTCCACCAATGACAAGCTCGTGTTCATTTGGTACATGTTGAGTCACTACATCCATGTCCTCCCAAAACTTGTCCTTTATACTTCTATCTAATCCAACTTGGGGGCATACACACTAACTACATTCAAGGTAGCTTTTCCAAGTACGAGTCTTAACATAATAATCCTATCTCCAAATCTCTTAACTTCCACCACATTATCCTTTATACTTGGTGCTACCATTATTCGAACTCCGCTCAAACCTTTATTTTCTCCAGAATACCATAGTTTATAACCAGTATTACCTATTTCTCTCGCCTTATCTCCCGTCCATCTAGTTTCCTGCAAGCAAACTATCTCCACCTTTCTTCTCTTCATAGCATCTACTAACTCCATAGTCTTTCCTGTAAGGGACCCAATATTCCAACTCCCTATCCTGATCTTCTCATGATGGACTAACTTCCTTACTCGCACCCGTCCATAATACGAGAACCCTTTCCTATCTAACACCACATCCGGGCGTCGATGTGGAGGGACTAACTTCTTTACCCACACTTGTCCATTATGCGGGAACCCTTGCTCATACTTCATCTTATCCAGGCGGCGATAAGATGGAACCCCTTGCCCACTTGTCACTACACCCGGGTGCCGATGTAATGCGTGCCTAGGTGGACATGTCCCAACGTTACACTTTAATTGTTGAAGATCCATAATGAAAGAATGACATGACCATACCTACCACGCAACCTTCCTCCTTTGCCCGGGCTTAGGACCGGCAATGGGCAAAAACGCACAGGCGGAGTTAGCCTTTCAATTGATAAGAGTAAAAAAAACTTGAAGAGAACATGATGGCACTAAGCAATAACATGAGCATGCTATTTCCTTCATGGCCTACCTTCACTCTGTTTATTCTAATAAAACAGAGCACTATTGTAAACAGGCTGGCCATCATAGACAAGATCCAAACTTAAAGTGTTTCTAAAATACCAAGATAAACATGTTATTAAAATAGAGTCGGTGTAAATACAACAAAAACAGAAAATCAATATATCAACTCCTACAAAAGGACATTAAAATTGAGGAAACAATTGAAAAGAAAGGCATAAAAAGGTAGACATTTGATTTTAGACTCTACAGTGCCCAATGGTAGAGTTATTAACTTCGTAAAATATACACAGGTCATTCTACTACCATAACTTTAGACTGATCTCATTATACAAGTCATGCTACATAAGATTTGGACCCTTACAACTTTGACCGATTTCCAAGAGACTCCCTTTGGTCTGCCCGTGTCAATCAACCACAATCCATGTCGTACCTAAACGCTTGCATTTAGCTGTTGGTCTCAGTATCCAGAAAATCCACTTTAAGGATATTACAACGCTGAAATATCCCTGTCCCTCCTGATTAGATCGTCTTGCTGATACTCATATGATGTGCATGAACCATCTTCAACATCGACATCGTTCCCACTATTTTTGAAACCCTTAAAGCCATTACCACCAACATAATCAACCTTGGACGTACTATCACGTGCCCTTGAGTCATCATCGATATCTCCCTCATACTCCTCATCAGTTTCAGCTCTCCTGACATCATAATCAGCGCACTCTTTCATATCACCAAGTTCATCCTCATCCTCAGTCTGTTCATTGCAATCCTCTTCAAGATCCTCTTGATCATTAGGAGATTCCACTGTATAATCATCATCTCTCTCCGCCACTCCAGAATCACTTCTCTGCCACTCGTCATTATCACTGTCGATGTTTAGTGGATCGAACCTGTTCTGCTCGGAACGTATTCGAAGCATAAAGACATTGAAATAATAGCTGACTAACTCGTTTTTCTTTCGTGAAGGCAATGCTACTGATAAATGTTCCCAAAAGTTCCTGCCCAACGATACAGGGTTTGATATAACCATATCATGAAAGACTTGCTCTTCCACTTCACTCCATTTCATCGCAACATCTTCTCCCATATCATTAAAACCCAGCCCCTCAAACGTCTCGTCCCCGAGGTTCTTCTTAAGTTTCTGCCTGGCTTCCATCATATGTTGTTTTACACATTCGATAGAGCCTCGGTCGAGACAGGTGCAGTCAGTCTTGGTACTTTCAAAGCAATGAGTAGCAGAAGCTTCTAATTCAGGAAACGGTATAACACAAGTACCCCTCAGTCTCTCCTCATAACCAGCATCAACTGAGATATTGATAACAGGTGATTCTTCGTGTGAACCTTGAAAACTAGATAATGTATTCTGACCCTCCCACTCAGGAACAATAACCTGGTGCTCTGGTCCTACAGAAACTGGCTTCTGGATGGGACAGTCAATAGATGAGACCACATCATGAGGTTGATGTACAACTCTTGGGTGGTGTACATGATCAAAATACTCCGGGAAAAAAGAGAGATTATCTGCCTCATGAAATCCATTGCTGAACCAATAAAAGGGGGGGAAACTGCTAGAAGTACCAATTTCAAAGTTTTTGAACTCATTTGAGACTGTCCGACCATTTACAGACCAATTAATATCTTCCAACTCACCAAGACTGTATTCACCATCTTCCAAAGACAAAAAAACATGAACTATAAGGTAATTATCAGCAATGCACATGGATAATATCTGACACAATGATGGAGCATTAAGTAAAAACTTTATCGATGTTACTACATGAAAGATCTCTAAAACCACAATATCACGAACGAACTTGGAAAAAAACTTATGAAACTGGGGCAAATTGGTTCACTAGAAGTTTAGTTCCTAAATAATCTCATTACTGTCATGTAGACTTTCAGTTGTTAAGAAAAATCTGTACAAACATATTCAGGAAGGTCAAATAACAAACATTTTCTTAGTCACCCAAATTTACAAAAAAAGAACCTCATGTAGCTCATTGTCACTTTTAAGATTTATCTAGTAAAAGTAATAGAACAAATTATTGTTTAGTTAAAAAAATAAATGAAGTCAAGAGGCCTTCTTAATTCCATATGTCATTCTAAATTATCTAAACAAATTCAATTCAAGCATAAACAATGCTATGTGGCATATTGCCTCATTTCACAATCCAAAAAACAAACAAACCATAGAAATCATGCCAACAACTCATTACCTGAAATTGTAGGATTCAGACAATCACCATTAACAGGGACTGGCAATGCTAGATGATCAATTTGTTCCAGCTGTCTAGGGTGCTTACAGGGTGCCTCATTGGAATCATCATCAACAAAAGGGCGCTTGTGAATCATTATTATTTGCCTGCAATTCATCTTTAACTTTAAAGAGACCGTATTTGTAAGGCTAAGCAATAAATGATATGTTGGGAAATAAATGTAAGAATGTAACAACTTCGTCAAATTTTAATGTTTAAGAAAGCTATATGCATACAAAGAGTGGAATGAACACCCAGTTCAATTCCCAAATTCCAGCTATCATGACAGCTAAAATAAGAAAAAAGCAAGCATATGCCACCATGGTTAAATATCTAATATGAGTAATATCTAATGTGCATGCCTTCAACATTGCATTATGTATAAAAATCATTCAACAATATAAACCCATCCCTTAAGCTCCATTAGTATATCTTAACTACAAATACATACTACTATCTTCATGATTTGTTTCTTATTCATTATCCCTCAACCAAGTCTCAGTAATGTAGTAGTTAATATGAGAACAAATAACTATCATAAGATGGAAAACAGCCTGCAATGTAATTCAACACTAATAATTAAGCAAAAGGCACTTGAACTTACCTTAGTAGTCCTCGCCGGAAAATTGATAATACGCCGCCGGCAATGAAACAACGTCGGAATTAAATTATTGTGTAAATTCAATTGTCAAACCTAAAAAATCTAGATCCCTAACTTCTCCAACTATTTAAAGAATATCGATACAAAGAATCAGATGTTACAGTGCGAAGAACCAATCGATAAAAATGAATTTTCAAAAATTCGCAAATATTCCCAAAACAAAAAGTTTCGAAAATAATTCGAAAAAAATATCGGCTAGTAAGAACGATTTAAATCGGAGATCGAAGAAAACCCTATCTAAATAGAAAAATTGGAGAAAAAAACAAACCCTAACCCTAGAAACGAAATCAGCACACGGGAGTGGATAAATTTACAATCAATAGATAGAGGATAAAGCGAATCGAATGAAAATAAGATTGATTTTAGGAATAGAGATAAAAATTTAAAGAATTCCAGAGAAACGAAAGTGAAAATTTAGGATCGAGGGAGCGGCATAGTTGGGGAATTTTATAGAAAATTTCGAGGGGGTATTCGGTGAACCGTGTTCGCTTGACAACGAACTGCCGGTCCAGTATGAGGTTGAACCGAACCATAAATTTTAGTTTACTTTTTTACAAGTTTTATTATGAAATTTTTTTAAATGACTTTAACTAAATAATTTTTTATATAAATGTTTTAAAATTAAATTTTTTTTTCATCATAAACATTTTGCTCATAATTTTATTTAATCAAACAAGTTTCAAAATACTTAAATTATACTTTCCAACCAAATGTTTCACATTCCTTACTTTTCACCTTCTTGAATCATTCAAACATACTCAATGTCAGCTAACATTTCAAGTTCCATCGATTCCAAAAAATTGTAATTCGTAGATTCTTTTCTCTGGTAATTTAACTTATTATTCAAATACGATTTCGATGGATTTGGTGAATATTATGCATTTTTGTTGTATTATTTTGGTGTTTCATTAGGCTTTCTCTCTGTTTTTGAATTTGATTAGATTTTCATTTTGAATCTCTTATTTGATTCAGTTATCTGGATCAAGTTATTTTATTTTCAGATTTGTTAGATAAAAAGATGAACCTTTGATTTGATTAGGTTATCTCTGATGTGTTTTCAGATTTGAATCTATGTTGGATATAAAGAGTTTGCAAATCAGGTGTTTGATGAATTGCCTTAGTGGTGGTGAGATTGTTGGATATAGAGTTGTTAGAGTTTTGCTTACAAGTTCATCAAGCTTTGATTTAATTCATAACTTAATTGTTCTATTATAGCTTTTGAATTTCTCTGTTTGCATGATAAAATCAAAGATATAGATATGTTTCTATCAGATTTGTATTTGATTTTGCATTTTGCATGTCTGGAAGTAATCTGGTAGTTACCTGGTAAGAAATAGGTAGTTTTCTAAATTCGCCATTTTCATTAAGCTTGGATATTACCAGTTTTCTACATATTTCGCATTGACATAAATTTATTGTAAAGCACTATGACTTCTTTTATTGATTACAAATTAAGTTTCACTAGAATGATTTTTCATACCAGATATCTACCACTTACCTACCAATTTCGTACCAGATTTGAAGTAATTTGCTTTTTAATGAATTCTTGGATATTACCAATTTCCTACATATTTCGCATTGACATAAATTTATTGCAAAGCACTATGATTTCTTTTACTGATTACAAATTAAGTTTCACTAGAATGACTTTTCATACCACTAACTACCAGTTTCATACATGTTTTGTATTTCATTACTTGTATTTTTTTCATACATTGATTTTGAATTTATTGCAAATCACTTTATATTCCCTTTTTGTTGATTTTTAAGTCTTTATTATTGTGTTTTATTAGTTATAAGTTAGTTTCATTAGAAAAACTTTTCCTATTAGGTATCTACCACTTATTTACCAATTTTCTACCTGTTCATTACTTGATTTTTTTTCATACAGTGATTTTGAATTTATTGTAAATCATTTTACATTCCCTGTCAGATACTTACCAGGTACTTACCAGATACTTTCAAAAACTGTTGATCCCTATATGTACACTGAATGACTCACTCAATAACTAATAAAACATTTTTCGCGATAATTATGGCTCCGCTGAGTGAGGCCAGCTGGATGAGTGAAATAGCTGGAAAATGTAATTACGTAACGGACACAGAGATTTTTATACTGGTTCGGCAACCTATGCTTACATCCAGTTCCGAGAGAGTGTCTCGGCTTTAATCCACTAATCTCAACTCCTTTACCCTAGGCGGAGAAGCCTTTCACAAATTCCCCAATTACAGCAAGTACCCTCCAAACTGCAATCACTAACCCGCTGACTAGAATACTCTCTACTAACAGCAACTCACAAAGAGTCTAAACAAGAGCTGGATTCAACTTATAGAAACGTTGATCCAGTTACAAATGATCTAATATTACAATTGTTTGGTCTATTCTATTCTCTCTTGTTCTAAGCAGATTCGCTGAGTTGAGCTTTTCTTGGTAGAATTCCTTTAAAGCTTATAATTTGACAAAGTCTTTGCTTGTAGGAAACCCAGGTGTAATCACCAAGTTCTAACGCTTGCCTTCTTGCTCCTTTTACAGTTGGATTGAGAAAGTAGCCGTTGAACTTGTCTTGGCATCTTCTGAAATTGACAGCTCAGCAATTCACCCGTTGCTTCTTCAAATCGATCCGTTAAGAGATAGAATTGCACCGTTGTGAAATACATTTCAATCCGTTAGACTGAAATTCGAGCTCTAATTTGAAATCTTTGTTGTTTGATTCCAGTCTTCCGTTAGAGAGAACGCGCGCTGACTTGCCACGTGTCTTCATCCCATTCCTTCTGGTTTTTTGACATGTTGCAGAGTATGCGATACAAGGTTGGTAGATACCCAAAGTGGCAATTGACTTGTTGCAGCTTTGCATTGGAAGACTTTGTCATTTTCTTCATAATTTTGAGTCTTGTCAAGACATTAATTCTTTTTGTCTTTATCTCATTAATGTTCTTATAAAAAGCAACACTAAAAGCAAAGATACCTCTTTACCTTAAAAGGTAAGGCTAGCAGCGTTGACAGATATAAAGCAACTCAGCTGAAAGATAAAATAAATGTACACAGCTGAAACAAAATCTAAATACCAAGTGCAGAGCGAATATTACTAAGTCAGTGACTAAGTAAGTACTCAGCCCAGAAACCACTCAGAGTTAAACAAAATAGCTAGGTCAATGGAGACTCAAAATTCTACCCTTGAATTTACTAACTCCTTCAAAACCGTAGACTATTTATTTTAACATCATTAGTGATTTAATTTTCTCAATTTGAACTTAATGTTATGATCAAAACTTAAGCACTCATGAGTCATCCACTGAGTCAGTCCAACTCGTGCTTTATTCAACAAAAACTTTTGTCAACTGTTAAGTTAAAAATAGATACTTACCAGTTATCTACCAGATTCTGTTGAACTAAAATTAGAAATTAAAAACATACCAAAATACGATTCTTATCAATTACCTACCAGTTACTTATCAGATACCTACCAGATTCTGTTGAATTAAAAATAAAAATAAAAAACATATGAAAATATGATTCTTACTAGTTACCTACCAGTTACTTAGTCGATACTTGCCAAATACTTACCAGATTCTGTTGAATTAAAAACAAAAATTCAAATATATGAAAATACGATTCTTACCAAGTATTAACCAATTACTTATCAGATATCAAACAAACGAAAAAAAATTCGAAAAAGTATATCACAATTAATGGCGTTTCGAAGATAAAAATGAGACGAACAAAAAACTCTAAAGCGACATGTAAAAAAATGAACGGGTTCAAAGATAATGTCAAAATAAGATGAAAAAATAATTTTAAAAAAATGATTAGTACATGAATAGTGATATAGCATATTCATTGATAATAGAAACTTAAAATTGGTTAGAGAGTGCAAAGAATAAACAAGGAATTAAAGATATAAATATCAAACTATTTTTAACAATTTCCCTTAATTAAAAGGGGTGTTTTAAAAACAAATTTTTTTTGTCTTATCGCGGTTACAACAATACAAAAAATTTTATCATTTTTCATCCGAATGTAGATTCAAACATATAATTTCTACAACTCTCGATTTAATCACTATACTGAACCTTTTTAAAAAGAAAAACATTGACAGTAAAGTTTTTGTAAAATTATTTTTCCCTTGAAATTTTTGGAAGTGACAAATAAAGGGTTGAAAACTAGTAAATTTTGTACTGGGAAAGAGAATTATTATACATCCAACTTAGCCCTATAACAATATTAACTAGAAATTATGAAATAATTTTTAACAATGAAAAAATAACTAAATATAGTTAAAGTGTTTTTTGATACACAAATAGTATCAATAAAATATTGGAGAAATTGGATTGATAGTTGGTTCTACACTTAGTAATAGTTCCTCCATTTTTAAAAGTCCGACACTCTAACTGAATTATAAAAATTAATGAAATATTTATTACACTGTTAAAATGATTAATTTATCTTTTATATTTTATATAAAAATTCTCTTTCTTCTTAATTACTACTCATAATCAATTATCTTTCTTCTAATTAATAAAAGGATAAATTAAAAAAATATAATAAAAAATATATTAAAATTCTAAAATATCAAACTTTTATAAAAATAAGAAAAAAACAAAGCATCAAACTTTATGAAGTGGAGGGAGTAATATTTGGGTTTGATGTGTTGATTATCTTGGTAGAATAACAGTTTTGTCGAAACACACAATAATTTCATCTACAATTAATGTACGATTTTTTCATTAAAAGAAGTAGATAGTCCATTTCAATAATAGTCTTTTTATATAGGTAAGAATAGATAATTGATTGAAAAATTGTGCTACACTAGTTTATCTATTTTCTCTTTCCTACATGATGTGGCACAATAAATATTGGACATTGTCTATTTGATCTTTTACATATAGACAATTAAATGGACTATCAACTCATCAAATTAATTAATATTTTAATTCTTTAACATTGAAGTATGCTTGTAATAGAGTATTTTTTATTATTTAATTACATAATTTTAGATGGAATAAATAATTTGGTGTACCTCTTTTTTATAGATATTATCTATTTTTAAAATAATTGACATATCATCAATATAAAATTCTATTTTATATGTCACATAATCATAAAATCTACTATTTACCAAAAATGCTCTTGATATTAAGAAAGATGAACATTTTGATGAAGTTCCATATTTTTCAACAAAATGATATCATCATGCAAAGGAAAAAATACGTGCTTATGTGGAGAACTTTTTTTTTTTTTCAATGAATCATAATATAATAATATAAATTGAAATTTTAATTGGTTATACTTGTTTAGTTGTTTTTCCCATTTCCCTCAAAATATTTGGAATAATTAATTTTTATTTTAATTTATTTTTCAATTTTATATTCTACTTTATAAATAGATTATAAGAATATTAGTCATAGTTGTAAAGTGACTAGTTAAACTTCAGAGGTTGAAAGTTCGATCATTAAAAAATAAAAATTTCTTAATCATTCTTGGGTAGACATCATAACAACAATTATCTTACAATTTCATACAAAAAGCATATAATTGGACTATTTTTGTATTAAAATGGCTCATTTTATTTGTTTCATATGTCATTTTCTCAAAAGTCAGGACCGGATCTTTGTGCGAGGCTTAAGTTTAACATACACCGATGTAAAAGGGAAATACCTTAAGACACCTGTTGGTCCATGTGATGGGGTGATATAGGGGTGGTTGACTCATTTTCGTGAAATGTGAAATAATAAACTTTAATCGGAGATAATTTAATGTAATTATTGATCTGAAATCCACTAATTAATCGCCTTGATTTAATATAATTATTTAGTTATTAGAATATAATATATATAAAATGCTTAAAGTAAATAAAGACAAGTTTAACATGATATGAATACCTTATAGCTAGTGTAAAAGCTCATATATCTAATATAAGAGTGATACTGTATTTCATTTATATGGTTAATTTTTTCTTTATGTTATGCAGGGTTTATACATGATATAAAAGGAATGTAATGCTTTCATATTACTAGAAAAGAGTTTTATGAATTTTTATTCTCTATTTTATAAGCATCGTACATCATTATTAAAATGAGTTTCGAAGATATTTCATTTTTTATTATAATTTTTCAAAATTTGTCCTATTTTTTACCAAAAAATTATTGTTTATTTGTTTCAATATCCTTAAAAAAAAGGTTATCAAATAAAGTTTGGGTAAAAATTGGGTTGATATGAATTATATTTTCCAAATGTTTCATGAAATTGACACTGGTAATGGTGGCGGACACGAGTAGGATGAGGTTACACTTTGACTTCTTATGTTAATCTGTCTTTTTTTCTTGAAAAGTATATTTTTCTTTCTTTTTTCACAAAAATTCCAATAAGTGAAAATTTAAATTTTAGCCTACAGCAATCGCCTTGTATATACATGAATATATATTGACACGCATAAGCTTCTAATTCCGTGAAAATCGCTGTTTACGAATTTGACCCAAAAAATTTGGCAAGAAAATTGAAGATTGATATTAAATTCCAAAAGGTTCAATTTGTATTGGGGACATTCAATTTAATTTATTTTGGTAACAGATGGTTCCATGAGTATTAGTATTTTTTTAAAAGTAATCTTTTGGAATAGAATAAATGGAGTAAATGGATGAAATAAAAAATAAAAATAACATTGATCTGATAAAATAGAGATTAGGGAAGATGAAACAGAGAAAATGATCGGAAAAGGTATAAGGGTTCAAATTTTAGGATATGAAATATTCCTTTAGTTTCAAATAATTATAATAATAGTATCAAAAAATTAATTATTATAATAACTTTATTATGATCGGAAACCTTGCGCATTTGAAGTTGCTTCTTCAGATGCAATCATAATTTACATACTTGAAAAAATGTCTTGTGAAATGTGCAAGATAAATTTTATAATCAGATTGTATAAGACTAATTATATCGGTAAACGTAAGAATTGTCAACAATTTTGGTGAGAAAATGCAATGGTGGATTGTGCAAAACATACTAAACGCTAGTGCATTTTGTAATAAGTAGGGAAGTAAGCTCCGCAACTAAATTAAATCAAAAATTGCCTCATTAAACTTATAATAAATAATAAAGAAAAAATCTATCCTACCCCACTGATACGTGAATTCGAACTTGTGACTTTTAAAATTTACAATTTTAAGTACTACAGTTATATCTCTATATATTAATACTCAAGTACATTCCAAAAAACTTTACAAATAATATTTTTATTTATTTTATATTTATATATTATATTTAATAACTATATTTTACTTTAAGTGAGAAATGGAATTATGTGTAAGAGCTACACATATTCGTGTAAACTTTGCCTTTTTATTTCTATTTAATCCCTTGAGAATTTTTATTGAAAAAGTATTTGAGGGTTATGGACCGAACTTGATAATGATACATCAAGTTGAATCAGAGCCTGAACTCAAAGTTTATAAAGTGAACTTTCCGACTAAGCTTGAATTGAAGCTAAAATAAAAGTTTGACAAGGTCCAACTCAAGCTCCATAAGGTCCGACACAGCCCAACGAACAGGTTTGAGGCAACTCAACGAAAGGAGCCTCCGCGCGAATCAAATCTTCATAGATACATATAAGTCATAACCCCCTAGTATTAAAACGCTTATAGACCATAATTACGTTTCCTGCCTCCAGTTATGCATTCCACCAGCCAAACTCTGATAGCTCCACGCCAACCATAGACCTTTTCGTAATTTTCAAAATATCAGACGGTTAGATCTCGAATTCGCTCCTTCTATTTAAACCCCTCCTCTTCGCTCTCTCCACTTGTACCCAACTAGCTCATTTTCCACTCGCTTTCTCTCCCTCATACAGACGCTCAAAGGTACATTTCGGATCCCAGTTGCTTGTTTATTCGTTTGATTTGTTGTGAAATTGCGTTCTATATTCAATTTTGCTGTTGTATGATCGTAATTGCCGCTGATCTGATTCTCATAGTTATAGATCTGTCTTCATCTTATATGTAAACCCTCCCCTCTTCTCCGTACCAATCCAACTCATTTCTACTCTCTCTTTCTCTCTCTCTCTCTCTCTGTCTCTCTCTCTCTCTCTCTCTCTCTCTCTCCATTCTCTATAGTAGAAAAGCTAAAAGGTACATTTGTCCAATTTTATTGCGTGATTGTGTTTTTTCCTTCCATTTTTCTGTTGTATGATCTTAATTGCGATTGATCTGATTCTCAAAACTGTAGATCTGTATTAGTCTTATATGTATGTGTATCGCATCATTTGATTTTAGGTTGTGGAATTTTAGAAAGGAAAATGGTGAAGATTTGCTGTATTGGAGCTGGTTATGTTGGCGGCCCAACAATGGCTGTGATTGCCCTTAAGTGTCCTGATATTGAAGTAGCAGTTGTTGATATCTCTGTTCCTAGGATCAATGCCTGGAACAGCGATCAGCTTCCGATCTATGAGCCTGGCCTTGATGCTGTGGTCAAGGAGTGCCGAGGGAGGAATTTGTTCTTCAGCACCGATGTCGAGAAACATGTTAAGGAAGCTGATATTGTGTTTGTTTCTGTCAATACTCCCACTAAAACTCGTGGGCTGGGAGCTGGTAAGGCCGCAGATCTGACGTATTGGGAGAGTGCGGCTCGTATGATTGCTGATGTATCGAAATCCGATAAAATTGTGGTTGAGAAATCAACTGTTCCGGTCAAAACTGCTGAGGCAATTGAGAAAATTTTGACTCACAACAGCAAGGGGATCAAATTCCAGATCTTATCAAACCCTGAGTTCCTTGCAGAAGGCACTGCTATTGAGGATCTCTTTAAGCCTGATAGGGTTCTGATTGGAGGACGGGAAACACCAGAAGGTCAAGCAGCCATCAAAGCATTGAAGGATGTTTATGCTCATTGGGTGCCGGAAGATCGCATCTTGACCACCAATCTCTGGTCTGCTGAGCTATCCAAGCTTGCTGCCAATGCCTTCTTGGCCCAGAGGATATCCTCTGTTAATGCTATGTCTGCTCTCTGCGAGGCTACTGGGGCCGATGTGACTCAGGTGTCATTTGCTGTTGGCAAAGATAGTAGAATTGGCCCAAAGTTTTTGAATGCGAGTGTTGGATTTGGGGGCTCCTGCTTCCAAAAGGACATTCTCAATCTGGTTTACATTTGTGAATGCAATGGCCTTCCAGAAGTGGCTGAATATTGGAAACAGGTCATCAAGATCAATGATTACCAGAAAACCCGATTCGTGAACCGCCTGGTTGCCTCTATGTTCAATACAGTTTCTGACAAGAAGATTGCCATATTGGGATTTGCTTTCAAGAAGGATACTGGTGACACAAGGGAGACACCGGCCATTGATGTGTGCAAGGGGCTTTTGGGAGATAAAGCACGGTTGAGCATCTATGATCCTCAGGTCACTGAAGATCAAATCCAGAGAGATCTTACTATGAAAAAATTTGATTGGGATCATCCTCTGCATCTCCAGCCGATGAGTCCCACAACAGTGAAGCAAGTGAGTGTAGTGTGGGATGCCTATGAAGCAACAAAAGATGCACATGGTCTATGCATATTGACAGAGTGGGATGAGTTCAAGAGTCTTGATTACAAGAAGATATATGATAACATGCAGAAACCGGCCTTCGTTTTTGATGGGAGGAATGTAGTGAATGCTGATGAATTGAGGGAAATTGGTTTCATTGTGTACTCAATTGGTAAGCCACTGGACCCATGGCTCAAAGACATGCCTGCTGTAGCTTAAGAGAGACTTTGCTCATTTCAACTGGTTATTAGAGACTAGTAATTTGTTTCTTTTACTATATTAATTTTTCTTGGTGGACGTATTATTATTATTATTGTTTGTTGTGTTTCTACATGGGACAGGGTGAAAGCAGCAGGCCTTATGTGCTTTTGCCTTGTCATTTTACTGAATTTTGGTATTTGTTTTTGGACCATGATTTAATTTTAGTATCTACAGTAATAATATTAGAATGATGAATTCTTCAAATGCTTTATGCAACTTTGTTTACTCTACTTGCGAAATTCTCATATTGAGTATAATGGTTTGCATTGTTATAGATTGAAGGATCTGTTTTTTCCAATCACATACTTTTTTTGGGGAAAGTAGGGGAGAACTTTATCAAACTTGACCTACATATGTACGAAGACTACATCAAAATAATATTTTTTCCACTCATGTTATTACTTGTGCAACTTTAGTGTCGAACATCGCTATTTCAAAGTGCTGCTTCAACATTTTTATCCTTGTTCAATGAAAAAGTTAGTTTAAATGCGGCTGTTTTAGTTTGTTCTATCCTCATATACTTGTAGCCCTTAATTGAATAAATTGCTGCTTCTAATCTTATGTGAAGATCGGTGTTTTAAAAATCTCCGCCTACGCGCTATTTTTGGGCTTGCTGCCCGACTTTTCATTCATAGGGCGCTATCAGATGTTCGCCCGATTTATTGTCGCCTAGGCACCGCCTAGTTCGATTTTTTCCGCCTAGGCGGCGCCTAATTTAGATTTCTTATCATACCATTATTTGTAATAATCATAGTCTACAAACAAAAAGTAGTTTAGTTGGTAAAACTAAAGTACATTAAAGTGTTGTCATAATAAAATTGTCATTTTAGGTCTCAAAGCCAAAATCAATATGCTCTATGCCACTTAGTGATTTTTAAACATGTTTTTTGATATTTTATATTATTATAATTTACTTTTTAGTTAAATTTATATTTTTATACACATAATAAATATTTAAAAATAAAAAATACAAATTCGCTCAGGTTCTGCCTAGGCCTTGCTGAAGCCCCATCTAAGCGTTTTGAAGCTCCTGTCGCCCGCCTAGCGCTTTTTAAAACATTTGGTGAAGATGACATCTAAATAGGTTTATGAAAACATAGCGATGACTTCTGGATAGACTTATGCATCTATGATCTATGAAACGCATTATAAGCAACTTCTGCATAGACTTACGAAAATTAAGAATCCTTCTGTTATGCCGATTATGTAAACACCCTCATCGTCGTTTATCAAGATTATATAAATCACAATGAAAATTTATGCTTCTTTTTAAATTTTTGTTATGGGCTGGGTCTTCATGAACAATATTTTAGCCGTTCTTTCCTTTTTCTTGGTATAAATGCCAAAATGGATTATGGATAGTGTGATGGGTTTGAGGATTATTTGATGAACAGAAGATTCCACATTTTGTTCTCACGGGGGATAACATTTGAGATAATTATTTCGCGAATGGGAATTCCATTTTCTGTGGAGATGTAATTATTTCGCGTCTGTAGAGATTTCTCGTAAGTGTGTACAGAAAGATAACAAGGTCTTGAGTTTTGAAAGATTTATAAAAGATCGAGTAAAATTGTATTTGGGATGCAATGATGAATTTTTAAAGTACATGGACCCAAGTGATAAGCGGCTTGGTATTGCTTAAGCGAGGTCTCGAGTTCGAGTCTTAGTGAATGCAGAAAATCCTTATTGGGAGACTCACCCACCATGGCCAGGTGTGCAACCCGGATCCGATTCGGATGTATTCAGAGCAAAGCTCAAGTGAATCGGGTGAGAAAAAAAAATTATTTAGATAACTTTTAAATATAAATAATGTAAATGGATTTGAAGGTTGGTTCCGAGCATAAGATTCCATTCCATTACAAACCCTTCGAAAACCTTCTCCTAAGAAAACACTTAATTGTGCTTTTAATTTATATGTGTAGTTTACATCCCTTGTAAAATTCACTATTACTTTAATGTGTTTCAAAGTCCACCATTTTGTGTTCTGTAACGATAAAACGGATAGAAAGACAATGAGGGTTGAAGAGTAGGTGGCGGGGCAAAAGCATATTAAAGACTAAAACGACATTGTTTTAGTTTTCCAGTAATGAAGACCAAAACGAAATGGTTTTGGTATATAATGCAGGGTAAAATTGAAAGAGTATGTAAAATAGATAGAACGATACGTAGGTTGAAGAATAGGTGGAGGGGCAAAAGCATAAACAAACATAAAACTGATAGCAAACAACCCAGGTTTGTAATTCTTTGCCCCTTTATCCTATTTCCAAGAAGTTTTAGTTTGTAAATTAGGGTTATAAGCATAGTAGTTAAAGGCGTGCGACTAGGCGCAGCGAGGCGCAGCGAGGCGCAGCTTTGCGCCTCACTGGAAGGCAAGGCTATGATGATAGCAATGAGTTGTTGGTTGGGAAGAAGTTGAGTGATCAAGACTATGAAACACTAGGAAATCAAAGGCTAGGAAACAAGACAATCCACCATCTTCAAGTTCATTGGCATTAGAATTAGAAGATAAAGGAAGTGATGACAATGACTTAAATGGAGAAAGCACGGAAGGGGAATTGGAAATACTTGAGGAGGATGCTAATGAAAACTTAGATTACCTTAGTAATGAATGATTTTCTAGTCTATGCTTGTGGTTCTCCATGTGATGAATTTTTTTTTGGATTATTATTATCTTTAATTTAGGATTATGAACTTTTTTTGTTATTGTGGACCATTATGACTTGTGATATTTTGATGACTTTAAGTTTTAAGTAGTTATATTATATATATCTTCATATATCTATAAGATTATAAATATATTTTAGAAATTTTATACTTGTGCGCCTTTCTTGTTTTGGGCGCGCGCCTTGCGCCTAGGCGACAGGTAAGACCCTAGCGCCTTGCGCCTTGCGCCTTGCGCCCTCGACTACTATGGTTATAAGGTTGATAAATATATAAATTGGGTGTGAGGGCAACTTCTATGGTGTCCTATATTCAGGACCGAATCTACCTTGTTGGGGGCCATAGGCGAGATGGAGATTGGGGCCCTCTTGTTAAATTTTTGAAATTATAATAAATGAATGTGTACGTTTATTATCCACTTAATGAAAGATTAAATAAAAACATTGAATTTCGTATCATAACATTAGAAAATTGGATAAACTTAAAAAACATGCCATGTGGTTTGGTCGTTTTTCAAAATGGTGCTTGTGGAATATTTTTTTTCAAAAGGGTGCTTGTGGTTTTAAAAATTTACAAAAAGAGGATTTCCAAAATTTTAAAACCACATTTTGAAGGGTAATTTTGTCCAATTTGAAGTGAAATTTTACAGCTTACTTAATGAAAATATAATACACCTTATAGATAAATTTTAGAATTTTTTGAGAAGTATTAATATTTTTTTTAATTAAAAATTGATTATAACTTTAAAAAATCATAATAAATTGAAAATTTTTCGAACATCACTATAATATTCATATATAATTCTTAAATAATATAATTAAAATATAGGAATGTTGAATTTATTGAAATAATTAGTGTAGCAGCTAATTTTCAAACCACATGCATCATTTTCAAAATTTTTGAAACTACAGACACCCTTTTAAAAAAATATTCCACAAGCACCTTTTTAAAAAATGACCAAATCACAGGACATGTTTTTTAAGTTTACCCTAAAAAATAACATTAGAATCCAAACGCTAATCACCCAAATGAAATTTAAAAACAAAAATAAAGTATATAGAAGGACAATTTTTTCATAGGTGAATGATGCATGCCCGCTTCTAGCTTGTTGTAGGCCTATAAAAGAGATATGAAATTTGATCCCTTTTACAAGTAAAATTTTTAAAATTGTAATCTATGAATTCGTATTTTTAACATTTGACTAATGGAAGATCAAATAAAGAAGCCGAATTTCACATTACAATATTGAATAATACCATTATAACCTAAATGCAAAGCATCCAAATGAATTTAAAGATATATATAATGATGATTATTTATAGGTGAATGTTGTGAGCAAAAATTGAACTAGAGTTCGTTTAGGAGATTGAATAAGTTTAAAAATTTGAAAAATAAGAGCAATAGGAAGTATATGAGAGTAAATAATGTTGCTGGGATTTTGAAAAATGAATTGCATTGAAAATTTAGTTTATTTTTAATAGATAAATTAATTTTGGAGAAAAAATAAATAAAAGATAAGTTATCGTTGAACATATAAAATATAAAATTTTATAATTAAAATTTTTTTTAATAAAATAATTTAAAAAATTATAAAATAATCTAGAGGGCCCCTATCATTACATGGGCCCAGGGCGGTCGCCCCTCTCGTCCATACTCAGGAACAACCATGTCCATATTTGGAGTAAATGCTATATTTGGAGCAGGGTTGAAGTTCAACCCTACTCCAAATCGTTACTCGAAATAGAGTAAGGTATGAGTTACTCTAAATTTAGAGTAACTCATACCTTACTCTATACTTAGAGTTGAATATTTTAAAACTATTTTAATTTTATTAGTTAATTAATTAAAATATAATTTTATTATTCATAAATTATTTAATAATTTGTATATGTTTTTTATAATTATTAATTCCATTCAATATATTTATTATTTTATAATAATGATTTTTTTATTTAGATATAAATTATGATTATACAATTTAAATTATATAATGAACATATTTATAACTTAATATGAAAAAATATTTAAATTTAAATATTTTTGTATAATAATTATATAATGTTTTTAAAAGATAATAATAATAAAATATTGTTTTATGGAAGAAATCTTCTTTTTAGAGTGGAAAAATGGAGTAATGGATTGGAGTAAATTTATTATAGTAACTGTATAAATAGAGTAAATACTGTAAAAATAAAATTTAGAGTGGAAAATATGGAGTAACGGATTAGACTTGTAACGAGGAGAACAAATGGGGGATGTGTATTTATTTAGTTTACAATTTCACCAATTTTTGACTTCCAGAGTCATAAAAAATACAGGATATGGGCGGATTTGTTTTGCTTTGTATTGGTGATTTGCCTTCATATAAAAAATACAGGATATGGGTGGATTTGTTTTGCTTTGTATTGGTGATTTGCTTTCAATTGAATAAGAGATCATGAATCATGATAATTTTGCAAAAGCTCGTTAAGTGGCTAACACATCTATGATACTAAAATAATAAAGAATTGTTATAAATAATTTGAATAATATTATCCGTTTTGGTTATAATTAATTTCACGGTTTTAAAACATATTATTTAAGTTAAGGCTTTTAGAACCCTATTTATATAGAAACTTAATATATGATCCAGTAACGATAACAGATTCATTCTTATCAAGAATTCCAATAGACATTCTTAGAAAGGATTGATATTTTTTTATGAAAAGAAAGCATTGATATTATAATGAGAAAATTGAGAATAATTAAAGTTGCTTACATGCTAATCAACTTACAAGTGGAGTTCCATGACAACCCTAGCCGACTTGATTTTCTCCTCCGGTGTTTGATCGGTCTTCGATAATACGGTGATTAGGTAATTAGGCGGCGCTTGATTTTACTTCATCGGTGTCTGGTCGGTTCGATCGCCACAGCAGCAGACCTCGGTGATTGCGGCTAGGGTTCTGTTGATTTTCTTCACCGGTTTCTGACTGAATTTCTCACTCTACCGGCGTCTTATCGGTTAGATCTCCACAGCAGTAGACCTCGGTGATTCGGCTTGGGCTCTGTTGGTTTTTTCCACAGGGTTTCGACAAGACGACTTGGCGGCGCTCAGATTCCACCTGCGCTTTGTCAGGTTGTTTTCACTCCTCCGGCATGGTCGGTTCGAGCAACAGACCTTTGACGGGAGACTATTTAGGCGGATAGGGTTCTATTTGGCCGACGTTTCGACACAAGGGTCGATGTTATTCTAACCGGTATTTGGCCGGCAATTTTTCAACACATGGATCGCATCTCCTCCTTTGATGCGTTTCGGTGTGGGAGGCTTTGGCTAATCCCTAGCCGTATAGGGTGGTGCCTCTTCGGGCAGTAGGGATCGCAAGTTCATTGGCTTGGATCTTCAGTTTTGGTTTTTCGACTTGGAATTCGGTTTGATCTAAGTCGGCGATTAGATGTTTTGACGTTGTGTCGGTCTTGAAAGACCTCGCATCCATTAGAATTAATCATGTCGGCCTTCTCGCCGGGATTGACTCTGGTGCATCACGAGGGTCATCTTCCCGCCGATCATTTTGCTATGGATCTTTAGATCATTAGGATCACACTCTGTTGTGATTGGGACTTTTAGTCCATTATTTTTGTATTAGATTGCAAATCTTTTATTACATCCTTGTGATATTTTTTCTTTTCTTTTCCTTTTTATTTTTTGATTGTTACTTTTTCTTTTCTTTTTAATAAATGGAGCCGATTTTTCTGCCGGACTCAAAATTAAAAAAACTTACAAGTGGAGTCGAGTTACGGCTACAATAGTTATGTTCTCGTATCTTGAAACTGTAGATATTTGACGGGCTTATACTTGGCTGCTAATTTCATATATATATGTCTTGGGGATATTTTATAATTATTGTTCCAACATGTTTTGGGCTTCTGTATACTGAGATTAGAAAAGTTCGGTACATATCAGAATTTTATACCATGCTCCGGAAGCATAATCCAGAAGCATGCTTCCTACTCTTTTATATTAATAATAAGTGTCTTAGAAATGAATAAAATAATAAAAATTAATAATATAAATTAGTGTTTTGAATACTTATCATTCATGCAGGGGAGTAGAGAGCATGGTATAAAATTCCTGTGATATTTATGATTACGATTTTGCTTACATGCTGATAAAAAATATTATGTTTTGGTTTCATATTTTCGTCTTTCATTACCATATTGATATATCATTGTGTTGAATTCATGCTCTTGCTTTTGTTTTGTGTTTCAATTTGCAAGTTATTGCTAAGTTGTTTATGGAATAGAATTGTGATTGATTATATTCAATTTGCAGAATGTTGTTCATGCTATTGAAATGCTAATTTTTTTTTGGATGAAACAAGCCAACAGTTCAAGACACAACAATAGTGTTTCTACTATATCCATTTTCTATATTTATTCGGTAATTCTATTTCAAAATGATTCGTTTTAAATAATAGTATTCACACAACCATTAGTTTACAATTGAAAGTGAGGAGGGGGTTATTTGAATTCAATACAGATCATTTAGGATGGGGAATCCTGCTGTGGGGTGGGAATGAGGATTTTTAAATCCCCACATCTTTATTGGAGATGGGATGAAAACATCCATCTCCACCCTGAAAAATCCCCAAATCCAATAAAAAAATAAGTTTTTAGTTTACAATAAATATTATACTAACATATAACTTAACAAAAATTCTTAAATAAGAGTAAAAAAATTATTATATAAAATATAATAATATAATACCTTTTTTAGAAATAAGGTGGCATTTGCCGGCATTATTGATTGTGGGTGAACCCATAATCCCACATAACTTAAATTCTTCAAGAGGTGGTTGTTAAATTATTTTTTAACAATTCATAAAATTTGGGCTAAATATGTAAATAATTAAATATGTATTGTGGTCATAATAAATAGTCAAAATAAGTTTGTGGTCAAATACAGAAATATTGACTATTAAGGTCTTCAATTGGTCGTAGGAAGAAAGTGTAGGACCATTGCGTAAATTCTATTCTGTTGAAGGGCCAAAATAGAAATTTGCCAATTCATATTTTTATAAAAAGGGGTTGGTCCTCAGGAGAATAATCGTGACTTTTAATACAACGCTTTCTTTCGGTTTTACGATCGGATCTTCTGGAAGGCCATTCGATCCTAATACAAGCGATAATTCATTCAAATAAGTTCAGGTATGCTTCCGTTTATATTTCGTTTCTATATGAATTGACATGAATCGATCCTGACATGTTTCAATTTTAAAGAATTTTCTTTCAGTGGTGACTACTAGACCAAAGTTATCATTATTATTTCTTTACATTAGCCTCAAAAAGTAACAATATAATTGAAAAATAATATTTAATGACATTATATCATTCATCAAATATGAAATAGGTTTTAATATTGAATTGATATTAACTATATTTATATTGTTTTTAGTTTATTTACTTATTTTGATTAATTATAAATTTTTTATTTTTTTATATATCAAATATGAAATAATTTTAGTTATATATTATATTATTAAAATAATTAACATATATTTTTTTTAATGACAAATTAGGGAATTACTGATGGATAATATGAGAAATTTTTTCTCCAAAATTTCAATAAAAATTGAGATGTGGAAAACTTTTTCCCTAAAACTTGATCGGGGATACAGATGAAAAATGCATTTTCTGCCTACTTTTAACCCTACATTAGCTACCAAATTAAATGAAACTGAATGCCCCCACATACCAAATGAACCTTTTGGAATTAAATATCAATCTTCAATTTTTTGCCAAACTATTTTTGGGGTCAAATTATTATACAGTGATTTTTGCGGGGTTGGAAATTCATACGTGTCAATAGGTTCATGTATATATAAGGGAATCGCTGTAGGCTTAAATTTTCACAAATTGGAAAATCTTCTAAAAACAAAGAAACAAACGAAAGCAAGGATCAAAAAGTGAACGAGAGAAAGAAATAATAGCAAGTCATAGTGTAATTTTGCCTCATTCTCTCGTGTAGGGGTGTTCATCGGTTAATTCGGTTGAACTAAAATTATTAAAAATCTCTAAAACTATAAACTAAAACCGAATCGAAATAAAATAATAACCGAATTAAAATGACCAATTAAATTCGATTGGTTCAATCGGTTAAATCAAAGAAAATATTATAATAAATAGTAAACCATACGTGTTGATAGAATTCATGTATGTTTTTAATTTAAAAAAATAATGAAATAATTTTCAACATTTCTAAACTATTACATGATGAAGTACTCTGTTGATAGAAAAAGTAAATAATAATTTTGAAACTTCGAGAACCTCTCGGATAGGAATAAGGCATCATCCTGTTACAATTAAGACATTGATATTAAATTCAATTATCATTCAGTTTAGGAATTTGATTAATAGTATGACAATAGTTAATTTAGTATTTTAGGAATATAAGAGCATCTTTAGTAGATAATATATTTTATAATTATATGGTATGTGAAATAGAAATTTTTATTGATGATATGTCAATAATTTTAAAAATAGATAATATCTATAAAGAAAGAGTCATACTAGATTATCTATTTCATCTAAAATTGTGTAATTAAAAAATTATTCAATTACAAGTTTATTTCGATGTTAAATATTAAAATATTAATTAATTTAAATTATTAGTCCATTTAATTATCTATATGTAGAATATTAAATAAATAATGTCTAAATTATGTCACATCATATAAAAAAGAGAAAATAAACAAACTAACATAAAATAATTTTTTAACCTATTATCTATTTTTACCTATATAACAAAACTATTATTAAAATACAACAATGATTACTCGTTACTCATATGTATCTTCCTAAATTGAATATAAGGAATAATCTTATCAAAATAAGAATATTAGTAATAATCTAGTTAGTGTGCATTAAATATATATTAAGAGTTTTTAATTTAATTGATCGGTTCTGTTATATCAGTTTTTTTTAATTAAAATCGAATCGACCATATTCATAAAAAGTATGTAAAATCAAGAATCGAAACCGAATTATTTAAATTGAAAAACTGAATCAAAAAATTAAAATTCATCGATCCGCTCGATTATTTTAGTTAAATTCGGTTTTTCAACACCCCTACTCTCGTGTTCACTACCATTAATCGTGTCAATTTTATTTTATGGAAGATTTGAAAAGTATAATTCACAGCAGCACAAATTTTACCAAAGCCTTCTTTGGTAACATATTTTTTCATCGGTATGGTAACAAAATAAACATAATTGTTTGGTTGTATAAATTTTTATATAGTATGGACATTTCTAGGCGGGTAAACAAATCAAGTTGCTCGACACTTGGCTCGATAAAGTTCGTTTGAGTTTGACTCACTGATAAATAAGCTTATTCTTGAACACGATTTTTATTATTTTTATAAATAAGCTAAGCTTGAATTAAAGAAAACTCAATTCGAAAGTTCGTGAATATGTTCGATGAGAGGCTCGCAGACATACATGCGAACTAGCTCGCAAACATATTCGCAATAGGCTCATGAATATACTAATAAGGTGTGGATCAGTTGACAATACAGACTGAGTAAGTTAGAGGAAAATAAAATTTGAATCTCACAAAATATATTTATTAAGAGGGATAACGAGCCTTAATTATAATAAAGCTCCAAATAAAATTATATTAATGAAAATATTTATAAATATTATAAATAAAAGAGGCTCTTGAATGTGTTTGAAAAATGTGAATATCATATTTGTGATATAAGATAAAAGTTTAATAACTTTAACGTCATGTTCTTTTTAACTTATTTTCTGTTTAATTCAGTTCAATTTAGTATCAATCAATTCAGTTCAGTTCAGTTTCAGTATTCAGTTTCAGTATTCAGTATTCAGTACTCAGTTTCAGTATTCAGTATTCAGCATTCAATATTCAGAATTCAATATTAAGTTTCAGTCTATGCATTATATCAATATTATTAATGTATATTATTATTCATAAATATTAAACGCAATGATATTAATAATAATATCATTTCAATGTCAATTTTAGTTCATTTTTATTTATAGATTATATATATATATTATTAATTAATATCAATAATCACAAATAACAACAAAAAAAATCAATAATAGTATTTTTAATATTATTAATTATTATTTCTACGATAAATAATTTTGTAGGAAAAATAAATAAATAAAAGTAATAATATTTTATAAATATTGATAATAATTAAAATAATAAGGTAATATTCATAATAATAATTACAATAAAATATAATAATAATAATAATTTATAATGGTATATTTAATTATTATTATATGTAATAATTAATAAATTTTATTAAAATGTATAGTATTATTTAAAGTGTTATTAATTATTATATATTTTAATATTTTTAAAATATTATTTATATTATTAATTATAATTCAGTTTCAGCATTGTTCAATTTCAGTATTGTTCAGTTTCAGTATCATTCAATTTAGTTTCAGTTCAATTCAGTACCATTCAATTTAGTTTAGTACCAATTAATTTAATTTAATTCAATACACCTACTTATCAATTAAAAATAACATAGCCTAAATGTTCAAATTTATAATTATATCCATAGAATAAGCCGAACGTGCACTTTTAGTTCAATGAATTGTGAAAAAATAATTATATATTGTCGTATGCAAGAATTAAGTACTTTTAAAAAATAAACATATATCTAAATATTTTAACACTTTTAGTTGGTTTGATCAAACCTTAATTTTAAGCATGAACGAAGCTCAATCCTTGATTTGTTTAAGCTTGTTAGTTTTAATGAACATATCAAAGTTCAGCTAAAGCTCACTTTTAATCAAGTTCGAGTTAGGATCTAGCTCGGCAAAGCTCGCTCGAGTCCAATCGAGCTTAGCTTGAGCTCGTAAAATAGAACTCGTCGAAGCTCGGTTTTGTTCGCTTACCGTTGTAGTTATTTCATAGTTTTAAAATCATGAAAATATAATCACCAATTTGGTGATTCTCCATGGTGCCACATAAGAGAGAGAAAAACTGAAAAACTAATTCATTCGAATATAACTGAAAAAAAAATATTTGATTCGATTTTTGGTTCTAACATATGATTTTTTAGGTATTCAGTTCTTTGATAAAAAAAATACTAAATAGACCAATAAGAGTCGGATAATATATATAAACATGAAAGAAATATTAAATGCACTTTGATGACTTTGTTAGCATGTGAGGAAAATACTAAATGATCTAATAAAAAAAAATTTAACAAAACAATGGTTTGGTTTGACCCCCACATTCTAAAGAAAGCGTTGGATTGTTGGTTCAATCTCTAGTATCAATAAATATCTACAAAAATACCCTTTGTATGTTAAAAAATATAAAAACAAATGTAGCTAATAATTTTATAAAACTCATTGGGTGGCTTTATTTTTGTTTACCCAAAGTTGGATTGCTAGTAAAGTTGTAGTTTTAAATTAAAGTTCAATGTTTTATTGAACTTAAATGTTAAAAATAATTGAGCTGTGCATGCCATTATCGCAAAACACTGGAATCCCTATTTTATTTTTATGCCCACGCTGCTGCACGTTTCTGATTCCATCCCAAGCAAACTCAATGAAAGAAGCTTCACCTTCTGCGGGAATCATTTCTTTACAGATACAACCCCCTTATTTTATAACGCTCATAGATTATAATTACGTTTCTACCCTCCAGTTTTCCATTCGTCGTCGTGAAATAATTATATCAAATGTTTTTCCTACCAACAAGGTATACGTTAGTCGGAGGAGAACAAGGTTCAAATCTCACTAAATACACTTAGTGTGAGGGGTGGGGAGCATTAACTGTTACTCAACCGCGAACAAGATTATTTCTATGAAGATATTTGTATATATTACTAAAAAAAAATATCAAATGTTTTTCCTCGTGAAACCAAAAAAAGGCGGAATTTCTGTTCATCGAATAATTCTGAAACCTATCTCACTAGTCCATTTCCATTTTGGCATTGATAGAACAAAGAATGAGTAAAGCCTAAAAAAACTGTGTCCATACAAGTTGAATAACAAAAATAAATAAACAGCAGTGAATAGCATAAATTTTCATTGTGATAAACGACAATGAGGGTGTTTACAAAATCGGCATAACAGAAGGAATCATAAATTTCATAAGTCTATGCAGAAGTCGCTTATAATGCGTTGCATCGAGTCTCTGTAGAAGTCATCACTATGTTTTCTCAAGTCTGTTGAGAAGTCATCTTCACAAAAGACAAGAAAAACTTGACGCATCAATTTATTAAATTAAGGAATACAAGTATCTAAGGATAGAACAAAGTAAAACAGCTGCATTTAAGGACAAACTTATTCACTGAATAAAGATGAAAGTGTTGAAGCACCAATTCAAAATAGAGTTGTTGGAGACTAATGTTGCACAAGCTATAACAATCAATCAATCAATCACGCATTTGGAGAATTCACCATTCTAATATTATTATCGTAGATAATAAAATTTAAATCATGTTCTAGAAACAAACACCAAAATTCAGTAAAATGACAAGGCAAAGGCAAAACATAAGGCCTGCTGCTTTCACCCTATTCCATGTAGAAACACAAGAAACAATAATAATGCGCCCACCAAGAACAATTTAATATAGTAAATGAAGCAAATTACTAGTCTCTAATCCCCAGTTGAAATGAGCAAAGTCTCTCTTATGCTACAGCAGGCATGTCTTTGAGCCATGGGTCCAGTGGCTTACCAATTGAGTAGACAATGAAACCAATTTCCCTCAATTCATCAGCATTCACTACATTCCTCCCATCGAAAACGAAGGCCGGTTTCTGCATGTTATCATATATCTTCTTGTAGTCTAGACTCTTGAACTCATCCCACTCTGTTAAGATGCAAAGACCATGTGCATCTTTTGTTGCTTCATATGCATCCCACACTACACTCACTTGCTTCACTGTTGTGGGGCTCATCGGCTGGAGGTGGAGAGGATGATCCCAATCAAATTTTTTCATTGTGAGATCCCTCTGGATTTGATCTTCAGTGACCTGAGGATCATAGATGCTCAACCTGGCTTTGTCTCCCAAAAGTCCCTTGCACACATCAATGGCTGGTGTCTCCCTTGTGTCACCTGTATCCTTCTTGAAAGCAAATCCCAATATGGCAATCTTCTTGCCAGAAACTGTGTTGAACATAGAAGCAACTAGGCGGTTTACGAATCGGGTTTTCTGGTAATCATTGATCTTGATGACCTGTTTCCAGTACTCTGCCACTTCTGGAAGGCCATTGCATTCACAGATGTAAACCAGATTGAGAATGTCCTTCTGGAAGCAGGAGCCCCCAAATCCAACACTAGCATTCAGAAACTTTGGACCAATTCTACTATCCTTGCCAACAGCAAAGGATACCTGCGTCACATCAGCCCCAGTAGCCTCGCAGAGAGCGGACATAGCATTAACAGAGGATATCCTCTGGGCCAAGAAGGCATTGGCAGCAAGCTTGGATAGCTCAGCAGACCAGAGATTGGTGGTCAAGATGCGATCTTCCGGCACCCAATGAGCATAAACATCCTTCAATGCTTTGATGGCTGCTTGACCTTCTGGTGTTTCCCGTCCTCCAATCAGAACCCTATCAGGCTTAAAGAGATCCTCAATAGCAGTGCCTTCTGCAAGGAACTCAGGGTTTGATAAGATCTGGAATTTGATCCCCTTGCTGTTGTGAGTCAATATTTTCTCAATCGCCTCAGCTGTTTTAACAGGAACAGTAGATTTCTCAACCACAATTTTATCGGATTTTGATACATCGGCAATCATGCGAGCCGCACTCTCCCAATACGTCAGATCTGCAGCCTTACCAGCTCCCAGACCACGAGTTTTGGTAGGAGTATTGACAGAAACAAACACGATATCAGCTTCCTTCACATGTTTCTCGACGTCGGTGCTGAAGAACAAATTCCTCCCTCGGCACTCGTTGACCACAGCATCAAGGCCAGGCTCATAGATCGGAAGCTGATCGCTGTTCCAGGCATTGATCCTAGGAACAGAGATATCAACAACAGCCACTTCAATATTAGGACACTTAAGAGCAATCACAGCCATAGTTGGGCCGCCGACATAACCAGCTCCAATACAGCAAATCTTCACCATCTTCCTTTCTCAAACTCCACAACCTAAAATCAAATCAAGCGATACACATACAAATCAGACAAATACAGATCTACAGTTTTCTGAATCAGATCAATCGCTCTTAAGATCATACAACAACAAAATTGAAGGAGAAAAGCACAATCACGCAATGAAATTGGACGAATCGTAACAAGTTAGGATGAGAAACGTACCTTGTAGCGTTTCTGCTGGAGAGAGTAGGAATGAGACGGGTATTGTACGGAGGAAGGGAGAAGGAGGGGAGGGGTTTAAATAGACGGCGCGAAATTGAGATCTACCCCCTCTGATGTTTTGTAAATTACGAAAAGGGGGTTAATAAAAGTTGACGTGGAGCTATCAAAGTTTGGCTGGTAAAATGGAAAACTGCGAATACAAACGTAAATGGGTTCATTTCTGTGAAATTCCGAGGATGCCCTTGGACCGTGATTGTTAAACGCGTCCTATGGGCGGGCGGTTATCTGTGAAGCATTTATTCTTCAAGCTGGTTTGGGCTGTGTTTGTAACGTGACAAGTAGTAGTGTGAATGAACTTTCCTAATACAAACATGCCAATTGTCAAGTGAACATGGATGTTTACTGGTACATTTTTATTCACCGGCAATATATTACTCACATGTATTGTTCAATAATTTTGAATTTGGTAAGTATTTTCAAACCAGTCTGTAATTTGTTAAATAGTATAGTTTCAGTGAATGAAAATGTCACAATGTCACGACAAAGAATGTATACAAGAGATTGTCGTTTGTTTTACCCTTAAATCTTTAATTTAAAAACTTGTATTACTTGATACCTCTAACTTATAGATTATTTTATCAACTCCATAAATTTGGCAAGAATATTCACTGCAGCCCCCTCAGTACTGCGTGTCACCTCGTGATAGGTTTGACTTTTTAAATATGTCAAATTGTTTATTTTCTTCTGTCCAATTTTTTTATTTTTCATCTAATTTTTTTATTTTTTTATCCTTTTTACCAATTTTTTTAAAACAACACACCTTATTTTATAAAAAAATATTTCTCAAACCTCGTTTTACAAATAGGTGAAACTATAATGTACTTTTAAAGTTTACCCTACAATTAAATAATTTACCAAAATATCAATAATTTTGGTACTGTTATAATTAAATTTAAATACTATCAATTTATTAAAAGGGATAACTTAATTTTGGAAAATTTTGTTCACCATTTATCATGAAAGATCAAATATCTTGTATAATAGTAATAATAATATATTTGTTAACTATTAATGTCTCTATTACTGTGGATTTAAAATCATATTTCACAGCAAAAAAAAATATATTTGTTTAGTTATATTGCCTCGAATTTGTTGTGATAATTGATCTGTTCAATATCATCCCTAGAGTCATTGGACTCATTAGACACATATACTTTAGACTTATCCCTGGTCATTGGGTGAGCTCGTGGGAGGGGGGAATAGTAATACGCACATGATTATTTCAATTAGTGAAGATGAAGAAACTAAACTACCACCAAAGTAGTGTGTGTTGCCTTGCCAAAGCTCTAATGCACGGACATATGGTGTTGACTCGGTATTTTATGGATACCGAATGGAAGTATCATGAGGTGCCACGTTGTCAGTTGGTCTCACAGCTGGATCGCCATCCGGCTAGCCGAATAAAGAGTCAGAGTCACACCAACCTAAATGGGATATGAAATCCGATAATGACTCTCCTTCCCAAACAAATAAATAGGTATAAAATCCATTCCTAGACATATAAATGAGAAGAAACCTCTTATAGAGGAAATCATGGCTAAAAAGGATCCTTTCCTGATCAGGATTCTCCATCGCCAATAAAGGAAGCACACTCCTATATGGGCAAGGTAACTACACACTATAAATATGGGGTTACCACCATATCTCAGGTATCACATTCAAAACCCTAAAACTCTATCTTTACTTTGCCTCCTCTTTTTTACCGTCGCTTACTTAAGCATCGGAGAGGCTACGCCAGTCACACGGCTAGTCGCTTTGACGCCTTTTCCTATCTTGCAGCCACCATCTCCGGCGAAGGCAGACTCTCTTTTTCTCTATGAAGGTTAGTCCGAGAAACCCTTTCTTTGACCAATCTTTCTGTGGTGCAATGAGCGTGGACAAATGTACTTGTTCCGGTAAGAATTTTATCTTCCGACGAACACAAAAAAACTCCAACCAGATGGATAGCAACCAGAATCTTGATCAATCGACGAACGACAACGCGGATGACTCAGGGATGAAGATCAACTCCCAATCAACTGTAGCAGCACCCCTCTCCGCTACTGTTTCAGCCATGGATTCCGTTGTGACGCCACCGGCTTACTCTGCAACAAGGATGACGTTCTTCGAAAGTTTTGCTCAACGCTATCAAGTTTCCCCCGAAGACTAGAATTAGCTACGAAGGAATCTATTCGGAGTGATGAAGGAAGGAATGGTTGGACACACAACGAGTGGACCACTCTACCACATGGATACCTTCATCTGTCCTATCACCCACTCGGTCGGGCTTTACAACGCCCACCCAGGAGGGTCATTCAACAACAACCAGAGTGAGCCACACAACACTCATCCGAAAGGGCCACCCAATGCCCATCTATAAGGGTCTCTCGTCACCCACTCGGTTGGGCCATACAATGCCCACCCGAGTCATTATGCCACAGGATTCGGTACCCAATCGGCTCAAAATAACACTGGCCTAGACTCGTCCTTAACAGATAGAAGTATGGAAGTTCCTTCATGGAGGGATCTATTTGGAATGTCAAAAGTACGGCAAGAACAATGGGCAACACAGAAGAGCCTGTATACGACACACATCACCCACGTAGGCTATTTCTATCCGGGTGGTACGTATCTAGGCCCCAGTCAAGCTACTTATTTCCCCCCTCCATCACCTCTCAACTCACAGTCAAAGCCTAAAAAGTTTAAATACTGGGATGATCACGAATTCCAGAAGATGTTCAAAGAAGGGCTCAATCGCTATGCTATTTCTTTGCAAGAACCTCTGTTGGAAACATCTGACTCCCCATTTAGCACGGAGATTCTCGTGGAGTAACTCAAATCCCACGTTAAGCTACTATTCATTGATAACTATAGTGGGGACACGGACCCCCGGACCTACTTTCGGACTTATAAAAATAAGATGAACCTAGCATACTTTTCAGAAGTACACGCATGCAGGAACTTCCCAAACACACTGATTGGTCCAGCACCCTACTAGTTTGACTCGTTGCCAGCCGAGTCCATAGATTCATGGGATGACATAAGGCAGAAATTTTGCATGCAATTCATCAGCTCCATTCCGGCAGGGACAACTATTGGTCCCTATGCATACACTCAATGAATCAGAGGGGGGTGGATGACTCACTCATGAACTTATAAAAATTATTCGAGATAATAACAACCTCCGCTGAGTGAGGTCAACTGGCTGAGTGAAATACTGGAAAATGCAGAAAAGTAAATAACACTGAGATTTTATCCTAGTTTAGCAATCTGTGCTTACATCTAGTCCCAAGAGAGTATCTCGAATTTAATTCACTAATCTCAACTCCTTTACCTTAGGAGGAGAAGCCTTTCACAAATTCCCCAATTACAGTAGGTACTCTTCAAACTGCAATCGCTCACCCGCTGACTAGAATACCCTCTTCTATTAGCAACCCACAAAGGGTCTAAAATGAGAGCTGGATTCAACTTATAGATACGTTGATCCAGTTATATATGATCTGATATTATAATGAAATAATGTATTCTATTCTCTCTTGTTCTAAACCAGATTCTAGCTGACTTGTGCTTTCTTGCTTGAACTTCTTTAAAGCTTGTAATTTGACAGAGATTTAGCTTTTGAGAAATTCAGGTGTAATCACCAAGCTCTAACGCTTGCCCTCTTGCTCCCTTTATAGTTGGATTGAGAAAGTAGCCGTTGAACTTATCTTGACATCTTATGAAATTAACAACTCATCTATCCACCAATTTCTTCTTCAAATCAATCTCTTAAGAGATAGAATTATACCGTTGTAAGATAAAAAATCAATCTATTAGATTGAGATTCGAGCTTCAATTTGAATTCTTTATCCTTTGATGCTAGTCTCCCGTTAGAGAGAACTCGCCATGACTTTCCACATGTCTTCATCCCATTCCCTTTGGTATTCTAACATGTTGCATAGTGCACGTTACAAGGTTGGTAGATCTCCAGAATTACCCAAAATGGTAAATGACTTTTTGCTGTTTTGCATTGGAAGACTTTGTAATTTTCTTCATAATTCTGAGTCTTGTTAAGGCATTAATTTATTTTGTCTTTATCTCATTAATGTTCCTACAAAAAGCAACACTAAAGGCAAAGATACCTTTTTACCTCAAATGGTAAAGTCAGCATCGTTGACAGACTAAAAGTAACTCAGCGTAAATGATATATCGTAAAGCACACAATTGAAATAAAATCTAAATATCAAGCACTGAGTGAATATTACTAAGTCAACGACTAAGTAGATACTCAGCCCAAAATCAGCTCAGAGTTAAACTAAATAGCTAGGTCAGCGCAGACTCAAAATTCTACCCTTGAATTTGCTAACTCCTCAACCAACCATAGACTATTTATTTTAACATCATTATTGATTTAATTAACTTAAATTGAACTTAATTATTATGATCAAAACTTAAGCACTACTGAGTCAGTTAAACTCGTGCTTGGTTCAACACTCTCCCCCATTTTGATCAACGACAATTAACTTGAGCGAGAATTAAATCAATAAGATATTTAGATCAGAGTTACCTTATACTTATGCTTGATATGTCTTTGTTCAGCATCTTCAATTTGCTCAGAGTGAATGCTAACTCCCCTATAATTCTTGAATCTACTAAGTTCACCATTCCTTAACACTTCTCATATATTTCTACAAAAGATCAACACACACACACACACACACACACACACACACACACACACACACACACACACACACACACACACACACACACACAACGACCCGGTCCTAAGAGGGGTGGCGCCGGGGTAGAAGACCTGAGCAAAGAGCGGCCATGAAGGATGTCGATGGGGACAGGAATGAACCGAATCCACACCCGAAATAGAGAGTTTCGAGATTGTGCTGGTATGGGACAACAGAATTGAGAACGGTTAAGGATTTCGAGATTGTAATGGTATGGGACATTACAATTGAGAGAGACTTAAGAGATTTGATTGGTACTACCTATACCAACAAGGTGCACCTTCTTTTCGGGAGCCTATTCGGGAGAACTCCAAAGTTGAGCGTGCTTGACTTGGAGCAATCTCGGGATGGGTGACCTCCTGGGAAGTAATTTCGAGGAAGTGAGCGAGTGAGGACAAAGCTCACTAGAAAGACTTGTGTTGGTTTGTGGGGGCAGTCGGTCGAACCCGGGGTGTTACAGTTTGGTATCAGAGCCAGCCTTCTCCCAGTACGGTGTGGTTCGGGGACAAACCAGGCGGAAGCTGGTGGGCCTGTAACGACCCGATCCTAAGAGGGGTGGCGCCGGGGTAGAAGACCTGAGCAAAGAGCGGCCATGAAGGATGTCGATGGGGACAGGAATGAACCGAATCCATACCCGAAAGAGAGGGTTTCGAGATTGTGCTGGTATGGGATAGTAGAATTGAGAACGGTTAAGGATTTCGAGGTTGTAATGGTATGGGACATTACAATCGAGAGAGACTTAAGAGATTTGATTAGTACTACCTATACCAACAAGGTGCACCTTCTTTTCGGGAGTTTATCCGGGAGAACTCCAAAGTTGAACGTGCTTGACTTAGAGCAATCTCAGGATGGGTGACTTCCTGGGAAGTAATTTCTATGAAGTGAGCGAGTGAGGACAAAGCTCACTGGAAAGACTCGTGTTGGTTTGTGGGGGCAGTCGGTCAAACTCGGGGTGTTACAGTTTGGTATCAGAGCCAGCTCTCTCCCAGTACGGTGTGGTTCGGGGACGAACCAGGCAGAAGCTGGTGGGCCTATAACGACCCGGTCCTAAGAGGGGTGGCGCCGGGATAGAAGACCTGAGCAAAGAGCGGTCATGAAGGATGTCGATGGGGACAGGAATGAACCGAATCCACACCTGAAAGAGAGAGTTTCGAGATTGTGCTGGTATGGGATAGCAGAATTGAGAACGGTTAAGGATTTCGAGATTGTAATGGTATGGGACATTACAATTGAGAGAGACTTAAGAGATTTGATTGATACTACCTATACCAACAAGGTGCACCTTCTTTTCGGGAGCCTACTCGGGAGAACTCCAAAGTTGAGCGTGCTTGACTTGGAGCAATCTCGGGATGGGTGACCTCCTGGGAAGTAATTTCCAGGAAGTGAGCGAGTGAGGACAAAGCTCACTGGAAAGACTTGTGTTGGTTTGTGGGGGCAGTCGGTCGAACCCGGGGTGTTACATTTCTACAAAAGATCAACACACACACACACACATATATATATAGCAAAAAATATATGAAGTTAAGAAGATCTTAACTTAGAACGAAATATGTAATCTTTTGATTAAGTAATAACTTGATTACAGACAATGATGAGTTAATCTATACTAAATTTTACAATGAGCTCTACCGATTACATTGGTAATCTTTCTATTCTTTAGGCATAGGTGGGGCTCCCAAATTTGCTCTCCTTTCCTCGAAGACTTGCTGATCCCATATGGACTTCTTTTCTTTGGGCAGCGCAATCTCCTTACCTTTCCTCTTCTTGGTCTCATGATATTCTCTCTGAATGCGCTCCAGATCCTTGGATAAATTGTAGGAAAATTCAGCTATCCTCTGCTCTCTTTCCCTTTCCTCCTATGCACGCTTCTCGCATCCTTCTCCCCCATTGCCATTACATCCAAAGTGGCTTGGGCTTGATAATCGAACGAGCTTAGAGACTCCTCAAATGTTTCTAGTTGACCATAAACATTGGATGAAAAATTTTGCACAAGCAGCTCATAGATTTCCTGCGATATAGCTTCTTATTCTCTAAGAAAGGAAAACAAGCCTACTAACGTGCGAGATTGAGACATATTAACTTAATATTGAGCACTTAGTCCTCCTTGGATATCTGGGTGAGACTTGCCAGAGGCTTTGCTTGATTATTCTCTCTGAGTATCCACTCTAGCATGGGAGTGCTCCTCATGTGAGTAGTGACTTTATCATGGATTTTATCAATTGCTTTCCCATCATTGATGACATTATCTTAAACTTGCTTGATTTGGTCTCTGATATGACCATGTTTTTGGTGAAGTGTAGGCTCCAGTTCAACATCTGCCATAACTATGTCACTATTCAGAGCATCTGAGATATTAAGCCTCTTGAAGGCATTAAGCACAACTCCCTCTAAGTCCTTTACTTCTTTCAGCATCTCCTCCTTCGCATTCCTCAACTTAGTGGGTAAACCATGCTGTCTGGTTACCATTGTGATAAGAGCATTAATCCCATCAACAACAGCATTCAAGCACGCTGTGTTGTCTTCATTCTCCTTGCTCAGGATGTTGTACCCATTAAGTACCTTCAATATAGCTTTCAACAAAGGGTTGAATTTATCAATCAATGAATTTATGAAGTCCCTCTCATCATTCAACACTTTATAGTTACTCTCATAGATCTTTGCTTTTTGAGCTCTGCAACTTCCATCTTCAAACCTCCAACCTGCCTACCTGCAATAGATAATAAAGGCAACACATGGGATACTATTGCCTTCATCAAAGAGAATTGGGTAGGTACAGATTTGAAGTGGGCTTTCATCTCCTCTATAGCCTCTAGAAATCCTTGCACTAGCTCCATAGCCTTTGCAATCCTCCTCAGGACATCCTTAGATAGCAATGATTTTGCTATTTCAGCATCTATCTCAGCATCAGTCCTAAGTCCTGAAATCGGGCTCTCCCCATTCTACTTATGTCTCCCAATAACTTATATTGGGGGTTGAATTGGGGTTATGGTTGAGGTTATTGAGGTGGTTGTTATTGTTGTTGTTCAGGAATCTCTTCAATAATTGGAGGCCCTTTGATAATTGGGGGTCCTTCCAAGAGTAACTGTTCATGCACTAGAGATCCTATAGGGGAAAGATATGGGATGATGGCTGTTTGGTCAGATGTTGTGGAAGTGGATGGTGATTGGTTTTCTGGTATGGGTATGGCAGAAATAGGTGTAGGTGAGAGTGGTATTTGGGTAGATGTGTTTGGAAAAGCGAGTGGTTCATGGCTTTCTTCCTCCTCTCAATCAGTACCTTCAACAACGGACTCGCTGACCTGAGTTTGAGCTTCCTCAGTCAGCTGAGCTCCGTGCTCAACTACAGCTTTCTCCTCCTTATCCTCCATATCACCTTCATCTTCATCAATTACAATCTTCATCCTCTTTAATAGCTCTCCCTTCCTTTCCTTCTTAGCTTCCTTAGCATCATTAGCAGTCAGGGTGACCTACTGGTTAGATTCAAGCACATTGAATTCCACAGCTTCAACTTCAACAACATCATCTTCCTCTTCTTTATGCTCTTCCTGATTTTGAATACCCTCTAGAGCACCAATCATCTCTTCAACTATTTAAAGCACTTCTTTCTCAGCTAGACTAGCAACAGCAGACTATAAGATTTTTAGAGTATCTGTCTTAACTCTGGCTGCTACTTCCTCAGCCTTCCTTCTAATTTCAGCCTCTATCTCCTCTTGCTTCTTTCTAATTCTTTCTTCCTCTACAGCCTTAACTCTTTCAGCTTCTTCTACATCCTGGATAATTCCAGTCCCTTTTCTCACTATCAAGTTTTTCTTTGGCTGACCTACTTAGGGAATAGGAATTGATGTAGCTTCCTTTCCCTTTGTAGTTACTTCATCTAACTGGGCAGCCTCTACTTTCCTCTTTCTCTCCCTCTTCAGGGGCATTTCTTTTCTTAGTTCTTCCTCAGCCTTCTTCTCCTCCTCTATCTCCTTTAGAGTCAGCTCTCTGACCTTCTCCTCCTTCGTTCCCTTTGTAGATCTTGTCTTCTTAGGAGCTGGGGCAACTACAGGAATAGAGGTCGTTGAGCTTCCTTTCTTAGTCTTTTTAGAGTCCTTGACCTTCTTCTTACTTCCCTGCTTTTTAGGCACTTCTTCTCCCATCTTTTCTCCGAGCTTGGTAATCCTTTCAAGCTCGCTAGCCACAAAGGAATCCAATGTTTGATCCTTTTCATGGGGATGAATGGGATTCATTTCTATTATTGCCTTGGGATCCTTGACTCTAACCACCCCTATCTTCAGCTTTATATACTTGGTATTGGCAGGTCTTTCATTTTCTCATAGTCCATGAAAGTAGGCATTGCTGAGTACCCTGGACCTTATTATCTTCAGCGGAATATTGTTCTTTGCTGCCCATCCTTCCATGTCAAGCTCATAAGCTCTGCAAATCTCTATTACAATCTGGCCGTATACCAAATGCTTGGTGACCTTCAAAAATCTCTACAGAATAAATAGCCAGTGGCCAATTGATGCTCATCCCATGTGTCAAAGCATATACATATACCCTTTCAAACTTTGAACAACTCCCTGTAGAGCCTATTTTGGGTAAAAGAACTTTAGTAATAAGCTCATGGGCTTGCTTGCCTTCCTTGGTGAACATTGAGACGATGAGTTCACCAGCCTTGTAATCTTCAAGAACCTCATAATCTACGAGGATATCTACATGCTCTTCATCCTTTATCACCCTCAGCTTGATTCCTCTTTTGCGCATCCCTAATAGCCCTGCGATCAGCATGGGAGTAATATAGACTTTTCTCCCCATCATTGTAGTTACAAAGAGATCTTTCTGTCCTTCCACTAGGTGGATTCCATGAAAGAATCTCAGAACTATCTCCTCATAGCAGCCATTGGGAAGTTCAAAGAATCCTCTCAAATGAAGTTAGTGCGCCCACTTCCCAAATCTTTCATTGCTGCAGAAGCTTAGCATATCTATAACCATTAGATTGTCCACTTCAGTCTTCTCTATAGAGCACCATTCAATGGGGATATACTTTGTTCCAGCGGGGATTAGAATATTTTCCCTCTTGTTAAATCCAATTGCCACTTTTGCTATATGGTCTTGAGTTGTGATCTACCAAGTATTCTTTTTATTTCTTACAAACAACTACTTCTCAGAGCTGGGTTCTATTGGTCTTCCTGATGAACTCGCCATTTGAAATTGCTTGTAAAAACTTGACGAATGTTGGGAATTTTTGAGAGAAATTTACAGAAAAGAATTTTGGTAAAGTAACATTTCCTCTTTCTAAAATTCTCCTTAAATAGCCAAAAACTCTTCGCTAAACCTGCAAAGCTACATGTACGGCTCACAATCCAGGGTCTTAAGATTCAATGGTGAGATTGCATAATGTATACCATAGGATTAATGAAGACGAAAAATACGAGATAACTGCTACTGAATATGGATCATTTCATAACTTGCTACCATTTCTATCAAGTTTAAATTTGAAAGATAATCAGTGACAATTAATGATGTGTCCAAAATTCAAGCGGCAAAAGAAATACGTAACCTAAATCTCAAAAGCTCTGAATGTGCCCTAATTTAGTCAGCTTCAAGATAGGTTAAAGTGGAGTGTATTTCTTTAAATTAGATTGGACATTCCAATCAGTTGTCATAGAGTATTGAATTGATCCTTTCCAATAGGCTTTGTGAATATGTCAGCTCATTATTCTTTAGTAGGAATGTAGGTGAGCTTGACTTCTCCTTTTAACACATGATTCCTTGTAAAGTGATGTCTAATATTGACATGCTTCATCCTGCCATGTTGAACTGGATCATTGGATAGGTCAAATGCACTCTTATTTTCATACATGACTTTAAGACAATTAGACTTTATAGTATAATCCTCCAGTTATTGCTTGATCCATAGCAGTTGTGCTACACAACTTCCTGCAGCCATGTACGCAGCTTCAGCTATACTTAGAACTACAAAAGTCTGCTTCTTGCTATACCATGTAACTAGACAATCACCAAGGAAATGATAACCTCCTGTGGTGATTTTCCTTTCTAGTTTGTCTCTTCTATAGTAAGCATCTGTGTATCCTCTCAGAGTGAAGTCTGCATTACTTGGCTACCATACACCTGCATCAATAAAGCCTAGCAAATACCTAAGAATTCTCTTAACATCAGCTAAGTGAGATTCTCTGGGTTCAGCTTGATATCTTGCACAATAACATACAGTATATTGAATGTCAGGCCTACTAGTAGTTAAGTAAAGTAGAGAACCAATAATACCTCTGTAGAGCTTACTCTCTATAGGTTTACCTTCCTCATTTTTACTCAGAATTGTATCATTGGCCATGGGTGTTAACATTGGCTTGGCTTTATCTATGTCAAACTTCTTGAGTACTTCCTTGGCATACTTAGCTTGGCTGACGAAGATTCCATCTTTGCCTTGCTTGATTTGCAAACCAAGAAAGAAATTAAGCTCTCCCATCATTGAAATTTCAAACTCCTTCTTCATCTACTGACTGAATTCTTTGCATAGCTTCTCATTAGTTGCTCCAAATATGATATCATCAACATATATTTGGACTAGCAACACATCTTGATGCTTCTTCTTGATAAACAGATTTGTATCTGCTTTTCCTCTGACATAGCCTTTGCTGAGCTAAAAGCTAGTTAGTTTCTCATACCAAGATCTTGGAGCCTATTTCAGTCCATATAGAGCCTTCTTTTTGGAAATAATGATCCGGAATACTAATATACGGATCAGGTTTGAAGTAAAAAAAACCTAAGTATAAGACTTATCCGGATAATTCAAAGCAACAGGACCCAAAAACTGAAGCTATATCATCCGAAAAACTAAGACATTACCAAGTCCTAAAAGAAGCACTCAAGTCAAGATAAGTACCTAAGCATAAAAGGAATTATCCAGTTAAAGTTTGGAAAGGAAACAAACTATTAAATGTCAAGACTAGCATCCAGGAGAACTGATTGAAGCTGCACTGGAAGAAGGTAGATCCGGAGTCTAAAGATATCCGAAAGACTCCTATATCAGATAAAGGGAAAAGTTTAAAATATAACTTTCCCTCTTCCTTTTGGTCTATGAAGTCAAAGATCTTTTCTCCAAGATAAAGATAAAATAACAGCTTGCATTTTTCAGAGAAAGGACAAAAGGACTATCACAGGTCTGAAAAAGCTGAAAACCTTTTTAGCTTAGACCAATAAGGAGGCGCATATAACGCATATCAAAAAGCTTAAAGTTGGTGCATCAAAAACTGCCAAGTAAAACGATCACTGACCACTTTTCAGCATCAGTCCCAAGGATTCAAATAGGTCAAATTATAGTCTAACGAATTGATCAACGGTTCCGAAAGCGCCATCTATAACCTGATCAAGGGTGAAGATTTATTACAAGTTCAACAACCCACAACGACTATATTCATGATGGAAGCTTATAAAAGGAAACCTTCACCATTTGATAAAGGGACTAGTTGATTTAAAAAAGCAAGTAGATTTAAAAAAGTAAGCAATAAAGCATACTCATTCAATCAGTTGATATGATCCCTCCAAGAACCAGTTAACTCAAAATCTGTTGTAAGGATTTTGAAGTAAGCTATAAACTTATGGAATTCCAAACCAAACCTTTGATAAAAACTAAAGTGTAAGATCTCTAACTTAGGTAAGTTGTAAGATTGGGATACAGCTTAAAGTTGGTGCTTTAAGCGGGAACTCCCTGTAGGACTCAGCATAGATTTAGGGTAGAAGGCTAAGTGGTATATCCTATAAAAGACTCAAAGGACTCAGCTAGGAGTTGGTACTTCTAATGGTATATCCTACATCCAGAAGGGGATACCATCCGGAGACAAATTGTAAGGCTTGATTCCTGCTAGTTAGAAAGGAATCCACAAGTGAAAAGCTCGAAGGAAGGAAACTCTGGGGACTGGAGTAGGTGGGGCTGAACCAGAATAAAAATCTTCCGTGTTTGATTTCTTTAACTTTCATCTATTGCATTATATTGTTATAACTGCATCATTCGGATCCATCATCCGGATCATATTCAAACACGCTACACTAAGACTTTCTAAAGTCTTTATATTCTGTGAAAAAGGGTCATTCACCCGCCTCAAACCCCATAAAGACCCTCACAGGGACCAACAAGTGGTATCAGAGCATATGCTCAAACTAGAGATCTAACAATCTCGATCTAATGGTCCATATATTTTAATTCACATATCGAAATGAGTTTCTAAAACTCATAACTCCTTCCCCGAGGGTATGTCTATTACCCGTCCTCCACTCTTCACCAGTGAACACTACACGTTCTGAAAAAATCAGATGAAGAACTTAATCCAGTCACAAAGTATGCAAGCATGGTTAGTTATTTAGGATGGTCTATATGAGCCTACTTATGAAGTAGAGGGTATGACTACCCCAAAGCCATCAAGTATGTGGGATGAGAATGATTTTAAAAAGTTACGTGAAAATGCAAATGCTATTAGCATGCTTCATTATGCTCTTAGTGCAGCTAGATTCAACAGGATATCCGGATGCGAGACTGTAAAAGAGATTTGGGAGAAGTTGGAAGTAACCTATGAAGGAACCATCAAAGTAAGAGAAGCTAAGCTTTATCTACTGCAACAAAAGTTTGAATCCTTCAAGATGGAGCCTAAAGAATCAATCAGCAGCATGAACACTAGATAGACCGATCTAATGAATGAGATGAAAAGGATGGGAAAGGAGATTCCAGAAGTGGAAATGGTCAAGAAAGTGCTCCGGAGTCTCACCAAGGAATTGTACAATAAAAAGACTATTATTAAGGAAGCTCATGACTTAAACTTTTATAGTTATGATGAACTCATTGGTAATCTTCTTACCCAAGAGTTATCCTTAGAGAGATATAGCTAACAAAAAAAGAAGCCTGAGGAGAAAAAGAAGGTCATTGCACTTAAGGCAGTATCCACCGGATCAGCTTTATCTAGAGAGGATGAGCAAATCAATGAATAAATGAGCACCAAAGATCAACTTGCTCTACTAACCAGAAGGCTCAATCGATTCATACAAAAGAAAGATAAAAAGGAAATCAAGAAAGTATGAATCCCTGAAACTAAAAGAAGGAACTTCGAGGAGAGATAGGCCTAGAAGAAACCTGGAAGAAAAGAAGGATCCGGAGAAAGAAGCTGCATGCTTTGAATGTGGTGAGAAAGGCCATTTTAGAAAAAAAATGCCCTAAGCTTAAGAGAACCAAGAAGTTAAAAAAGAAGGCAATGGTTGCTACTTGGAGCAACAGTGAAGAAAGCAGTAGCTCATCTTCAATAGAAGAAGAAAAGACTGTAAATTATGACTATATGGCTCTGACTGATCCGGAAGCGGAGCAATCCGGAAGAAATGCCTCCAAGCAAGAAATAGTATAAATCGAAGAATCAGAATTAGATACAGCAAAGACTGAGGTATGCCTTAGATCCATAGTAGATCAACACATTTGGTATGTTGATAGTGGATGCTCAAGGCACATGACAGGTGATGAGAAGGCCTTCATCACATTAACCCGGAAGAAGGGAGGCAAAGTAAGCTTTGGAGACAATCAAAAGGGATAGATCATTGGTCATGGAACCATTGGATCAATCTATGATAGTTCAACTTGATAGGTGTATCCCAATTATGTGACTAAGGAAGGAAAGTCACATTTGACTCCGGAGGCTGCTCAATCTATGATAGTAAGTCAAATCAACTTGTTCTTTATGCACCTAGAGTAAATAATGTCTATTATGTAAATATTAAAAATGATAATAAGAATATATGCTTGGTGTCTAAAGAAGAAGAATCATGGCTATGGCATAGGAGGTTGGTATATGTAAGCAAGAACCTCCAGTCCAAAGTAGCCAAAAAGGAATTGGTTGTGGGATTGCCTAAGGTTGCTTTTGATAAGGATCATCTGTGCACTGCATGCCAACTAGGTAAACAACATAGGAAAAGTTTCCCTACCATCTCATACATTCCTTCCAAAAGAGTACTTGAGCTTTTACATGTTGATCTCTTTGGTCCAATCAAGCCATTGAGTTTAGGTAGAAGAGAATACCCCATGGTCATTGTGGATGACTATTCTCGATGTACCTGGGTTCTCCTACTAATAAGCAAGGATGAAGCTTTTGACCAATTCTCTAAAACATTCATCCGGATAGATGTAGAACAGGGCATAAGTATTGCACGCATCCAAAGTGATTATGGTGGAGAATTAAAAAATATGCATTTTTCTGATTTTTGTGACTCCAAGGGCATTGAACACAACTTCTCTGCCCCTCACACTCCTTAACAAAATGGAGTTATTGAGAGAAAGAACAGGACCATAGTTGAGATGGCTAGAACAATGCTTAGTGACAATTGTTTGCCAAAATATTTTTAGGGTGAGGCCGTAAATACAACATGCTATATATTGGATAGAGCTCTCATTAGAAAGATCGTCCATCGAAACGACCCCATATGAAATCTGTAAGGGAAGAAAACCCAAAGTTGGGTATTTCAAAGCATTTAGATGTAAATGCTACATCCTTCATGATAGAGAGCAACTAGGAAAATTTGATCCTAAATCTGATGAAGCAATTTTCCTAAGCTACTCAATACATAGTAAGGCTTACAGAGTCTTCAATAAACGAACCCAAAATGTGGTAGAGTTAATACATGTAGATTTCTATAAGACTAACACTATAGGAAAGAAAAGCTACACTCCAGAAGATCAAGTTCTGGAAGCTAAAAAATCTGGAGAAAAGGAGGAAGCAGGAATTCCTGATTCATTTCAAATCAAGAAGTACAAAGAGGAGGATGAATGAATATCCTTTGATCTAGAGGTACAATAAGTTAATCTTAACCCACAAGAGATTGACTTTAATGAAGGCCAAGAAGGAATGGTTAAAGCTGAAATGGAGCAAGTCCTAGTTCAATATAAAGGCCTACAAAGAGAGATCCGGACCCACAGAGATCATTCTATCAAAAATATTCTGGATGATGTTCAGAATCCAGTTAGAACCAGAGGTCAGCTCAACCGGATGATGAGCCATACTGCATTTGTCTCTCTCATAGAGCTAAAGAAATTTCAAGATGCTGAAGGCGATGCAGGAAGAGCTAGATCAATTTACCAGGAATGATGTTTGGGATCTAGTACCATCTCCTAAAGGAAAATTAATCATTGGCACCAAGTGGGTGTTCCGGAACAAGTTTGATGAATCTGGAGTAGTGGTAAGAAACAAGGCAAGATTAGTTGCCCAAGGCTACAACCAGAAAGAAGGAATTGATTTTGAAGAAACCTTTGCTCCTATAGCAAGACTGGAAACAATCCAAATCCTATATGCTTTTGCATCATTCATGGGGTTCACACTATACCAAATGGATGTCAAAAGTGCATTTCTAAATGGTGTTATTCAAGAATAAGTCTATGTTAAGCAACCACCAGGATTTGAATTCCCAAAGCATCCGGATCATGTCTATAGGCTGAAGAAGGCTCTCTATAGATTGAAGCAAGCACCCAGAGCTTGGTATGAGAGGTTGACCTCATTCCTTATATCTAAGGGTTATGTCAGAGGTAGAGCAGACACTACCTTATTCGTCAAAAAGAAGAAAAATGATATCATTCTAGTTTAAATTTATATGGATGATGTCATATTTAGAGCCACTGATGAAAAGATGTGTAAAGAATTCAGCTCTCAAATGCAGAAGGAATTTAAGATGTCCATGATGGGAGAGCTCAATTTCTTCCTTGGTCTTCAGATCAAGCAAAGTTCGGATGGGATTTTCATTAACCAATCAAAGTACACCAAGGAGATCTTGAAGAATTTTGAAATGGACAAGAGCAAGCCTATGCCCACTCCAATGGGATCAGATACAGTCCTATCCAAGGATTATGAAGGAGAAGATGTTAATCAAAAACTCTATAGAGGGATGATTGGCTCACTCCTATACTTGACAAGTAGCAGACCTTACATACACTATACAGTTTGCTATTGTGCAATGTATCAAGCCAATCCTAAGGATTCTCATCTCAAGGCAGTTAAAAGGATCCTTAAATACCTCCTAGGAACCATTAAAGTTGGGTTATAGTATCCTAGTAATGGAAATTTCACACTCCAAGGGTTCATTGATGCAGATTATGGCATAGATACTCTTGAGAGAAAGAGTACATCCGGAGGCTGCCATTTCCTTGGAGATTTCTTAGTATCATGGTATAGTAAGAAGCAAACTTCAGTTGCCGGTACCACTACAGAAGCAGAGTATATGGCAGCTGGAAGTTGTGTTGCTCAACTCCTATAGATCAAACAATAACTTGAAGATTATGGAGTGCAATCCGGATGTGTGGATGTTATGTATGACAACAAAAGTGCTATTGATGTGTTAAAGAATTCGGTACTCTATAGTAGGGTGAAGCATGTCAATATAAGGCACTATTTCATCTAGGATCATGTGATGAAGAAGGATGTTGCATTGGTATATGTACCAACCAATGAACAAAGAGCAGATATCTTTACTAAGCCACTAAGTAAAGATCAATTTGGAAAGTTAAGGGAATCTATTGGAATGTCAAATCCAATCTAGGGCCAATCCAGAAGACAGCTTCAAAATCAAGCCGGACCCTAGACTAAATTCGGAAGAGGAGAAGCACTGGAAGGAAATTTATTCCGGAAAAATGCCACGTCAACAGACAAGAATGATATATGGTAGTAAAAGTGCATAAAGGTAATAGTTACTTTTTGAATTTCAAAAGTCCATTGGCTGTTACACGCGCGGTAAATACATCAGTTATTTAAAAAATAAGCTATTCTAATTCTCCGGTTAATTTGAATTTACCTCTCTCCAAATATTCTGACTGCCATGTCATCAATCCAGTCAAACAACTACCATCTGGATTACCAAAATACCCTTACTTTGAAAACTCTATAAAAACCCCTAAAGTTCATCGTCATCCTCACACGAGTAACATACTCTTACTGTTACTCTACAAATTTAAAAACTCAGACCCTAATTTCTTCCAATCCTTCCAAATGGCAGAAATCAACACCTCAAAAACACCTAAAATCCTTCCTAGCAAGAATATCTTTCAAGAGTCTGATATGAAAGATTCTGATTTCACTCCCTTAAACCTAAGAACTACTGATCAATGATTCCCACTGATTATCTAGGTGATGAATACCTCTTCAAAACTACCCCCTACTCAACCCTGATTGAGGATTAAAATCTGGGTGATTTCTTAAAAATAAACTGCCCAACCTACCCTCATCTCGTCCAAGAATTCTCTGAGAATCTCAATGCACATAATCACCATGATGCCTTGCGAACCAAAGTCCAGGGGAAGGACATCACCATCACCCTAAAATTTTTTAAAAAGTGCTTTAATATGAAGAACTCTGGAGTCTTAATGAGGAAAGATGGAGACAAAATGGTTGCTGACTATACCCTAAAACTCTGGCTTCATGAGAACTACTTTGGAGATAAGTTCTCCACCTATTTCCCAAAAACCCCAAAGTACTTGCAACATGCCATGGCAAAACTGATACTAATCCGAAAGGGATCCCTGACTACAATTTCTTCCTTCCAATACTGTATCCTATAGCACTAGGTTGGGTGTGTAGAAATCAATTGGCCAGTGCTTATCATCAATTACCTAAAGAGCCATGTAAACTCTCATGGTGCTCTCATCACCCGGATCCTCCAAGCTACTGAAGTTGATCTCAACGAATTTGATGGTCTATCTAGAAAAGCCATCCTGAAAAAGAACTTCAAGAATCTATGGTATGATCAGAAATGGGATGAGGAAAAGGCTAAGAAGTACAGAGAAAAAGCTGCATTAGAGAAATCCAAACAGTCTAAGGGGAAGAATGTGATAGGGGCCATAGAAATCGTTGGACCCGAAGATGAGCAATTTGAAATTATCCAGCAAGTTATCAAGGATAACATCAAAATCAATCAGGAAAGAACTGCAGGACCCGGAAGCTCATCCGAGGTACCACCAATCTTGGTAGACCCCAAGGATATGGATACTCTATCCATGATCCCGGAAGTGAACACCTTCATTTTTACATCCAAACAAGAGCACCTTTCAGAGAATCTACTGAATGAGCAGGTAGTAATCATAAATACTGAAAGTCCTATAAAGGCATTTGGAGAGGTTGCTGAGGAAAATGCCAACAGTCCTAGGCAAATGGTTGAAAGTCCTTTAAAGGTAAGTGGAGGGGTGGTTGAGGACAGTTACAGCCACCCGGGGGTTGAGAAGGAAGAAGTAGAGAAGGTAGATCAGAATCAGACCCAACAAATCAATGAGGTAAATCTGGCCTCAATTTAATTTAATTCTAACATTAAGAATCTTGCTGCTGAAAACAAGGACAACTTAGCCATAGAATCTCAAACTGTAGTTAAGGGTCTAGTGCCTATCCCGGATGAGAATAATCCGGAGGAGGGATTGGGTCTGGGATTCGAAGGGCACACTTCTGAAGTAGAAACTAAGGATGAGGCTAATTTGGAGGAAAGGTTGGAGGAAGAAGAAGAGCGGGAGGATGAAGATATAGAAGGTGAGGACGATGAGGAAGAAAGTCCATCCGGATCATCCGGAGATGACTCATCACTGGAAGACAACTTTCATCCATCCACTACTTCAGTTACCCTGCCTGCACACAATTCTAAAGACTCTAAGGTCATTGCAGCGCTTAAACTCCTACAGGAGGCTTCTCTTGAACAACATAAAGACGGATTTGTGAAGAAGAGCCTCCTGACTATATGCACGCATCTAAAAGCAGTGGAAAAAGAGCTTATAAAGCAGTCCGGGTCAGAAATAAAGAAAGAGTTGAGTGCAATAAAGGGGAGTCTAAAAAGGGTTGAAGAAACAGTCATGGACTTTCCCACTCCAGGGGCTATAGCAGAAGCCTCTCTCTCCCAGATTAATACAACCCTCAACGAGCTTAAAGAAAATGTATCCATAGCAAACAAAACAGCAGATCAGGCCAACACCTTGGCCTCCAATAACTGTGGTACAATCCTTGACAAGCTAAGTGGTATAATCCTTGACAAGCTAACATCCTCCTCCTCCGAGCAAATAGAGGAAATAAAAGCCTATCTGGACTCCAAGTTTGAAAACTTGTTAAAATTCATATCTGAAAAAGAAGAAAAAGCCGCTCTCCCGCACCTAACAGAGTAACAACAAGAAATTTTGACCAATTTGACAAATTTTTTTGAAGAAGATTTACCTAAGAAGCTTACTGCTCATGCCGCAACCATTGCTTAAGAAGTCTGTGGGCGGTTGAATGATCAAGATTCAGTGATTGAGCGAGCCAAAAATGAAATATGCAAAGAAATCGCTGCTGTAAACATAAGTATTCACAATATTCTGAAGGGCTTAAGTGAAGAAATCTCTCTCCTACAAACCGTACTCAATAATCTCTTCATCTTCGGATCCTCTCCCTCCGGACCATCCATTCCTAAAAGTCAGCTGCTTTCTATCTTCCATAACCTTATTCAAACTATTGGGGACTCCGATTTCTTTGGGCAGAAAGGGGTCACAACTCTTCTCAAGGTAATTTTTCCTTTGCTTTGACCCCAAAGATCAAGAGCTTATTCTGCACCTTCATCTAATCATCAAGCAGTCCTATGATCAACTCAAGAGAATAATCCATCCTTAGTACCTGACTCCATAAACAGTCAATCGGATCATTGATGAAAGGGCCAAAGGACATCATGACTACTCCATTTACTCAAGTGCATGGCAGCAAGCCTAGGATAATGTACCTACATGGTCATTGATCCCCAGGATTCAAACAAAAAGGGGGAGGAAAGTTAGAGTCAACATATGGAAGAAGGAAGTGGAAAACACAAGGCACTGAAAGTAAAGAAGGGCGGACCATCCGGAGAGATATGATATCAAATGTAAAATCTTGAAATAGCTAGATTTGCTTTTATATGTATTTTTGTATCTATAATCTCGAACTTCATGATGTTAACTATTGTTAACAACAAAAGTATATATAAAGTGAACTCTTAACTATAAAAAATTGCTTCTAAAGTACAATCCGTTATTGTATTAAAACAAATTTAGAAGTTAGAATTGAAAAATGTTGGGGGAGTTAGGATGCTAGAATTATGGGGGAGCATTGTAAATGACTAAGTATCAAAAATTATACTTAGATCATAAAAATCCCTCTCTCTTATACTTAGTTGACTCAAGTTTTTGTTTCCATCAAATAGGGGAGATTGTTGGAAACAATGATCCGGAACACTAATATCCGGATCAGGTTTGAAGTAAACAAAACCTAAGTATAAGACTTATCCGGATAATCCAAAGCAATAGGACCCAAAAACTGAAGCTGTATCATCCGAAAAACTAAGACATTACCAAGTCCTAAACAAAGCACTCAAGTCAAGACAAGAACCTAAGCATAAAAGGAATTATCTAGTTAAAGTTTAGAAAGGAAACCAATATTAACTATCAAGACTAGCATCAGGAAGAACTGATTGAAGCTGCACCGGAAGGAGGCAGATCCGGAGTCTAAAGATATCCGGAAGACTCCTATATCAGACAAAGGGAAAAGTTTAAAATATAAATTTCCCTCCACCTTTTGGTCTATGAAGTCAAAGATCCTTTCCCCAAGACAAAGACAAATGACAACTTGCATTTTTCAGAGAAAGGATAAAAGGACTGTCACAGGTCTGAAAAAAGCTGAAAACCTTTTTAGCCTAGACCAATAAGGAGGCGCGTGGAACACACATCAAAAAGCAAATGGTGTTAAAGTTGGTGCATCACAAACTGCCAAGTAAAACAATCACTGACCACTTTTCAGCATCAATCCCAAGGATTCAAACGGGTCAAATTACAGTCTAACGGATTGATTAATGGTTCCAGAAGTGCCATCTATAAACTGATCAAGGGTGAAGATTTATTACAAGTTTAACAACCCACAACGGCTACATTTATGATGGAAGCCTATAAAAGGGAAGCTTCACCATTTAAGAAAGGGAATGGTTGATTTAAAAAAGCAAGTAACAAAGCATACTCATTCAATCAGTTGATATAATCCCTCCAAGAACCAGTTAACTCAAAATTTGTTGTAAGGATTCTGAAGTAAGCTATAAACTTTCGGAATTCCAAACCAAACCTTTGATAGAAACCAAAGTGTAAGATCTCTAACTTGGGTGAGTTATGAGATTGGGATACAACTTAAAGTTGGTAACGTAAATGGGAACTCCCTGTAGGACTCAGCTTAGATTCATGGTAGAAGGCTAAGTGGTATATCCTACAAAAGACTCAAAGAACTTAGCTAGGAGTTGGTGCTTCTAGTGGTATATCCTACATCCGGAAGGGGTCACCATCCGGAGATAAATTGTAAGGCTTGATTTCTGCCAGTTGGAAAGGAATCCACTAGTGAAAATCTAGGAGGAAGGAAACTCCGGGAACTGGAGTAGGGTGGGCTGAACTAGGATAAAAATCTTCTATGTTTGATTTCTTTAACTTTCATCTATTACATTATATTATCATAACTGCATCATCCTAATCATATTCAAACACGCTACACTAAGACTTTTTAATGTCTTTATATTCCGCGAAAAAGGGTCATTCACCCCCTCTGACCCTATAAAGACCCTCACAGGAACCAATACTTCTTTACCTTGAAGACATGATCTGGAAACTTTGGATCTTCAAAGCCTAGGGGCTGTCTGACATAGACTTCCTCTTGAATATAACCATTAAGAAATGCACTCTTAACATCCATCTGAAACAACTTAAAGTTCATATGGGATGTAAAAGCACAGAGAATTCTTATGGCTTCAAGTCTTACTACTGGTGCAAATGTTTCTTCATAGTCAATGCCTTCTTGTTGATTGTAGCCTTAAGCAACTAATCTGGGCTTGTTTCTGACAATATTTCCAGCTTCATCTAGCTTGTTCTTGAAAACCCATTTGGTGCCTATGATTGACCTTCCTTTGGGGTTTCTTCACCAAATCCCAAACTTCATTTCTTATTAATTGATCTAGCTCTTCTTACATTGCAACCATCCAGTTGTCATAAAACTCAACATCTTCAAACTTCTTTGGTTTAATCAATGAAACAAATGTTGAATGGCTCATCATCCTGTCTAGTTGACCTCTAGTCAGCACTGGATTTTGCACATTGTCAAGAATCTTCTCAATTAGGTGATCTCCCCTTGCTCTGATTTCTTTTAGTAGATCAGGATCAGCTCGTTGAGCTACTGTCATTGGTTGAGCATCTACATCATCACCAAAATTGACTGATTGGTCCAAGTCAACTTTATCTTCTTCTTTTTCTTGTACTGGATCAGGAATAATCAACATGTTCCTTTTCTTTTTCATCATCACTGGCTTCTTTACCTGCATTGTTAGTTTCATCGAAATCTACATGCATGGACTCCTCTAAGATACCAGTTCTCTTGACATACACTCTGTATGCCCTACTATGTGTTGAGTAATCCAGAAAGATTCCTTCATCAGCCTTGGGGTCAAATTTAGACAATTAGTCTTTAGTGTTTAATATGAAGCATTTATAACCAAAGGCCTGAGATGACCAACCTTGGGCTTGCGCCCCTTCCAAAGTACATAAGGAGTTTTGTTCAAAACTGGGCGAATTAAAACCTTGTTTAGAATATAACAAGCTGTGTTAACAGCCTCTCCTTAGAAATACTTTGGCAGATTGTTATCACTCAATATAGAACGACCCATCTCTACAATTGTGCGATTCTTTCTCTTAACAACCCTATTTCACTGAGGTGTATAAGGGACAGAAAAATTGTGGTCAATACCATGCTTAGAATAGAACTCCTCAAATTGCCTGTTTTTGAATTCCCTTCCATGGTCACTGTGAATTCTATTAATTTTAGGTCTTTTTCATTCATGATCCAGGTAGCCAACCTAGAGAATGATTCAAATGTTTCATCTTTGCTTGCTAGCAAGACAATCCAAGCGAATCTGGTCAGATCATCTACAACCACAAGGGTGTATTTCATTCTACCTAGACTTATTGGCACAACAGGCCCAGACAAATCTATATGTAGAAGATTAAGGGGACGAGAAGAAGATATATCAGCTAATGATTTTAAGGTCTTCCTAAATTGTTTCCTAAGTTGGCATGCTGAGCAGAGTCTATCTTTTTCAAAGGCTAGATTGGGTAATCCCTCAACAAGTTCATTTTTGGCTAATTTGGACAGATTGATCATATTGATATATCCTAACCTTCTATGCCATAGCCATGAGTTTTCCTCCTTAGAAACTAAGCATACATCTTTATAGCCGGGGGATAAATTAAACATAAAAACATTATTAATTCTAGGAGCATAAAGAATAGTTTTTTCTGAGTTACCATCAATGACTGAGCAGCTAGCTGAGTCAAATACAACTAGCTTGCCTTTATCACACAGCTGAGCAACACTTAGTAAGTTGAACTTTCAGCCTTTCACCAGAGACACATTATCAATTAAAGGCTTCACTCCTACAGTACCATTGCCAACAATCTTTCCCTTTTTCTTATCTCCGAAACTGACACTTCCATTCCTTCTTCGCTCCAATGTAATGAATTGCTTTTCATTACTTGTCATATGCCTCAAGCATCCACTATCCAAATACTACATTCTTCTATCATCATTGGATCTTAGGCTCACCTGTAAAACAGTTAAGTTTTCTTAGGTACCCATGCCTTTTTCTGGCTGGGTCCTCCCTTGTTAGTGGTGGTCATCCTTGACCAGTCATACTCATTATAGTAACCATTTTTATGCCTACACATGACTGTAGCATGTCCTGAATTACCACAAAAATTACAAGCGGCCTTAGGATTAGGGCTGCTCACTTTACTCTTTTGAGAAACCTTCTCAGAGTGGTGAGTGCAGTTACTCTGAGTATTCCTGCTAGGTTGAGGAGGGACCCACACCTTTTTCAAAGCTGTTAATTCAGCAGCTAGCTATATCCATTTTGGTACTCAACTTTTTCCATCAGGTATAGGATGTCAAGTGAGGTAGAAGAGTTGACATCTTCTAGATTATCACACCTCCTCTGAAGTACTTTGATGTATTTGGTTGACTTCTTAGTCACATTAATGACATCATTAAGTACTGTGGCAAGCTTATCTGAAGACAAAGGGGGTTCAAAAATTACCTCAGTGTGATTTCCTTTGTCCTTACTCTAGTCAGCTGATTGATTGACAGCAGAACTAGATGGTTGGTCAACTAACTCTGAGTTGGGCAGATCATCCTTAACCATCTAGCAGAATCTTGTGCCTATTCATCTGAGGATGATGACTCTTATTCAGAGTCACTCTAGGTAGCAATAAGGGCTTTCTTACTCTTCTTCTTCTTGAACTTGTCCTTCTTGGCTCTAGGAAAGCTCGACTGAATATGCCCCTTCTCACCACATTCAAAACATTTGATATCTTTGTTATACTCTTTATTGTACTCCTTTCATGGTCTATCATCTGCTCCCTTCTTATACTTGCCTGTCTTTCTAAACTTTTGAAAGTTCTTATCTTTTCCCAAGCATCTTCTGAAATTCATGGTCATTGGAGCTATTTCTTCTTTTTTGTCTTCTGGATATCCTTCCTCAGAGGAATCTTCTTCTTTATCATCAGCTCTTAGAATAACTACTCTTCTTGAGCTCTCTTTCTCCTTATGCTTGTGCTTCTTGGACTCATCTTCATATTGCTTTAAGAATATCTTATAAGTCAGCAAGGTTTCCATCAGCTTATTAAACTTATATGTCTTTAAATTATGAGCTTCTTCAATAGCACTCTTCTTGGCTTCCCATTCTTGAGTCAAACTTCTAAGAATCTTTTTAACAGTCTCTTCTTCTATGAAGGTCTTGCCAAGTATTTTCAACTCATTAACTATATTCATGAACCTGGTGTTCATGTTGGAAATATCCTCCTTGGGTGTCATGTGGAACCACTCATAGTCCCTCATAAGGATATTGATCTTGGACTCTTTCACCTTGTCAGTACCTTCATAAGTCACTTTAAACTTATTCCATATCTCTTTATCTGTTTGGCATCTAAAAATATGATTGAACTCAGTAGCATCAAGAGCACAATAAAGATAGTTGATAGCAGTTGCATTTTCTTTCAGTCTAATCAAGTCCTGACTGTCATATTCATCAGAGTACTTATCAACCTTTACTCCATTCTTCACGATGGTGGGAACATATGGCCCTTCTATTATAGCCATCCAAGTGTGCATGCTTTGCAACTGGATTAAATTCTTTATCCTGTTCTTTCAATAAGTATAATGCTCTCCATTGAACATTGGAGGCCTAGTGACTGACATGCCTTCTGGCAGAATTAAGCTTAGGCTCTTCCATTGGATTCTCCTTTATACGCCTTAGTCTTTCTCTTAAAGATTGTGAAATCTAAGAAATGAGAACTTCTCTGATACCACTTATTGGTCCCTATACGTACACTTAAGGAGTCAGAGGGGAGTGAATGACTCACTCACGAACTTATAAAACTTTTTGGCAATAATAATAACCTCCGCTAAGTGAGGTCAGCTCGGTGAGTGAAATACTAGAAAATACAGAAAAGTAAAGAACACTGAGATTTTATCCTTGTTCAGCAACATGTGCTTATATCCAGTCTAAAGAGAGTGTCTTGGCTTTAATTCATTAATCTCAACTCCTTTACCCTAGTCGAAGAAGCTTTTCACAAATTCCCCAATTATAGTAAGTACCCTTCAAACTGCATTCGCTCACTCGCTGACTAGAATACCCTCTTCTATTAGTAACTCACAAAGAGTCTAAAATAAGAGCTGGATTCAACTTATAGATACATTGATCTAGTTACAAATGATCTAATATTATAATAAAGTGATCTATTTTATTCTCTCTTGTTCTAAAGCATATTCTAGCTGAGTTGTGCTTTCTTGCTTAGACTTCTTTAAAGCTTGTAATTTGACAGAGATTTAGCTTTTGAGAAATTCAGGTGTAATCACCAAGTTCTAAGGCTTGCCTTCTTGCTCCCTTTATTGTTGGATTGAGAAAGTAGCCATTGAACTTATCTTGGCATCTTCTGAAATTGATAGCTCATCTATCCACCCATTACTTCTACAAATCAATCCATTAAGAGATAGAATTGCACCGTTGTAAGATAGAAAATCAATCCGTAGATAGAATTGCACCGTTGTAAGATAGAAAATCAATCCGTTAGATTGAGATTCGAGCTTCAATTTGAATTCTTTGTCATTTGATACCAATCTTCCGTTAGAGAGAACTTGCGCTGACTTGCTATATGTTTTCATCCCATTCCCTCTGGTATTCTGACATGTCGCAGAGTGCGCGATACAAGGTTGGTAGATCTATAGAATTGCCCAAAATGGCAAATGACTTTTTGCAGCTTTGCATTAGAAGACTTTGTCAATTTTTTCATAATTCTGAGTCTTATCAAGGCATTAATTCTTTTTGTCTTTGTCTCATTAATGTTCCTGCAAAAAGCAACACTAAAGGCAAAGATACCTTTTTACCTTAAATGGTAAAGTCAGCAGTATTAACAGACTAAAAGTAACTCAGTGGAAATGATATATCGTAAAGCACATAACTGAAATAAAATCTAAATATCAAGCACTGAGTGAATATTACTAAGTCAATGACTAAGTAGATACTCAGCAAAAAAAATAGCTCAGAGTTAAACTAAATAGCTAGGTAAGTGGAGACTCAAAATTATACCCTTGAATTCGCTAACTCCTTAACTAACCATAGACTATTTATTTTAACATCATTATTGATTTAATTAACTCAAAGTGAACTTAATTGTTATGATCAAATCTTAAGCACTACTGAGTCAGTCCACTGAGTTAGTCAGACTTGTGCTTGGTTTAACAAAAATAACTCATACTCTTAATGAGATCACTCAGAGACCGGATGAGTCACTCCGCTCTTACATTGAGCAATTCAGCAAAGCTTGCCTTCAAGTTTGAGACCTAGATTATAACACCGCTATGGAAGCTATGATTAGAGGCACAAGGAACGAGAGGCTCCACGGAGAGGTCATCTAAAGGCAACCTATGAAGTTGGATCAAATAATCACCATTGTAAGAACCTAATCGAAGTAGATGAAGTCAATAGGCCACATAAAACGTCTGAAAGAGCACGGCCTGAAGACTAGAAGGCTAAGAAGAAAAGGGGAACTACCGCGAGTAATCCTCTACCCAAAGTTGATACAGGCCAGAATTAAACACTCCTCTATATGATATCTTGTTGGTTGTACAGAAGAGTGATGTCAGAAGATCTATCAAATATCTAAGGGTAACACCTGGGCAATTCGTGGAAAGGACACAAATAATTACTGCGAGTTCCACAAGTCTAGAGACCATGACACGGATGAATGCCATGTCCTAGCAGATGAGATCCACGTCCTAATCGAGCAAGGGAAGCTCTCACAGTTTGTATAAGGGATCACTAAAGAAAGCAGTTCCACACCGAAGAAGGATGGAAAAGATAAGTCCTCACAAAAATCAAAAGGGCTTGTGATGGTGATTACAGGCGGACCTGACTTTGAAGGATCCCTCCCAAAGAGAAGAGTTCTAAGCGTAAAAGGTCAAATACCAAAGATAACTCAGAACTCAACAAGCCTTTTTTGAAGTAAAGCTTAGTGAAGAACGCGCATGCTGACCCCTTTGTGCTAGAAGCCATAGTAGAAGGGTATACAATCAAAAAAATCATTGTTGACACTAATAGCTCCATTAATCTAATCAAAAAGGAAGTGATAGAAAAGCTAGAAGTTCATCATAGCCGGATGCTACCATCTTACTCCCCACTTGTGGGCCTTAGTGGCCATTCAGTTCCAGCACTTGGTCAAACCACCCTGGAGGTTGAGCTTGGTGACTATAAAACCAAATGGAGAGCAAAGCTGGATTTCATAATTGCTGATGTACCAATTGCCTACAACATCATCTTAGGGAGACCTTTCTTGGCCGATTCAGATGCATTGATTTCAATCAAGCACTTGGTCATGTAGATTCCTACCAGAAGGGGGGTCGCGATAGTGGAGGGCAACCCTCTAGTGGCCTAGGAAACTTACTTAGCATCATTAAAGATGGATGAAGCAGTCATAGATCTAGAAGAGATAGCGAGCGCTAAGCCAGTTGGTCTTATAGAAACACTGACAGTAGGACCTAACCGGTAGGTATGCATAGCTGCTGACCTCTAAGAATAAGTGAAAGCGGACATAAGCTGAGTTTTGATAGAAGAACAACACACTTTCTCCTGGATGAATGAAGACCTGACTAGGGTACCACTTGGGATAATTCAACATAATCGATTTGGAGGCATCTCTTGTGAAATAGAAGAAGTGAAATCGTGCACCAAACTAGCAGAAAGCAATTGAAGCTGAGATCATAAAGCTTCTAAAGGCCAACCACATCTGGGTGGTGCGCTACCCTTAGTGGCTTGCAAATGTGGTTTTGGTGAAGAAGGCCAATGGTGCTTGGCGAATGTATGTAGACTTTACAGATCTCAACAAAGCAACACCTAAGGATAGCTATCCACTCCCGAGGATTGATCAACTGGTGGAGTCAACAGCTGGTTATGCCATATACTCTTTACTAGATGCAAAGGAGGGATATCACCAGATTCCTAAGGACCTGGCTAACGAAGAGAAGACATCCTTTATAACGCATAGGGGGACGTATCGCTACAGGGTTATGCCATTTGGCTTGAAGAATGCTAGAGATACCTATCAACGTCTTGTGAATGAAATGTTTAAAGGCCAAATAGGAGAGACAATGGAAGTCTATGTGGATGGTATGATAATCAAAAGTAGAAGCTTAGTGGAACACACAGAAGACATTAGAGTCTTATTCAAGTCTCTACAGCGATATCAGCTCAAATTGAATCTAGAAAATGCACTTTTGGAGTGAAGGGTGGCAAATTCCTAGGTTTCCTAATTTTCCAGAGGGGAATTGAGGCAAACCTAGAGAAGATAGAAGCTATTATGAAGATGGCACCACCTAAGACATTGAACGAGGTTTAGAAGCTAAATGGAAGGGTGAACGCCCTTGGCTGATTCATCTCATTTTCAGCCAAGAGGTGTCTCCCATTCTACAGAGCTATCAAGAATGACAAAGCATTTAGCTGGGACAAGCATTACCAAGAGGCCTTTGAGAACATCAAAGAATTCTTGAGTACACCACCCCTTTTGATTCGGTCAGAGAAGTATGAAGAGTTAATCATGTATCTAGTGGGTACAGATGAGGCGGTGGGATCAGTATGAATTAGAGAAGAAGATGAGAACCAGCACCCAGTATACTACACAAGCAAAGTGTTAAAGAATGCAGAATTCGAATATCCAAAAATCGAGAAGTTGGCTTTAGCCTTAGTCTCAGCAGCGGAAAGGCTCCGACCATACTTCCAAGCCTACACAGTCACTATCAGAACCAATTTTCCCTTGAAGAAATTACTATAGAGACCAGAAACCTCCGGACGATTAGCCGAATGGGCCATTCAATTGAGGGAATATGACATACAATTTGAGGGAAGAAAGGCACTGAAGGCGCAAGTCTTGGCGGACTTTGTCACTGAGTTTATGGGTCTTGAGCCTTCACCCGGCCTTAAAGTTGAGTCATGGTATATGTATGTAGATGGGGCGTCTTCCCATAAAGGAGCCGGAGTTAGAATCTAGATAGAAGGAGTAGAAAAGATTCAGATGGGCTATGCAGTAAAACTAGCCTTACCAGTCACCAATAATGCTGCAGAATAGGAGGCAATGATCAAAGGCTTGGAATTGGCTAAAGAAATTGCCCCGAATAGAATAAGCATCAAGATTGATTTGAAGTTTGTTTCTAATCAAATCAATAAGAATTATGCAACCAAAGAAGAAGGAATGGTAAAATACCTAGCCAAAGTAGAAGTCTTGCTGAAGGAACTAGAACTAAAAGGCACCATGTGGGTACTTGAACATATCCTCAGAGAGGAAAATGAGAAAGAAAATAGGATAGCTAAAGACGCAGCAAGTGCAGACGGATGTAAAAACCTCAGCTGCTCGTTTAAGGTTATTTACACCCCAACAATAGATGAACATAACTGATACTGATAGAATAGAAGAAGCTCGAATGGATGCAAACATTGATTGACTACTTGGATAAGGATGTCCTTTTGGGAGACAAGATTGAAGCGACCAGGGCTGTGAAGAAGTCATCAAGATATTTGGTTATTAACTAAACACTGTATAGATGCTCCTACTCGGATGCTTTGCTTAAATGCATCACGCTGGAAGAAGGGAAGTATGTAATTCATGAGATACATGAGGGAAACTGTGGCTCCCATCAGGAAGCCTCCACCATCACCTGGAGAGCCAAGCTTTTAGGGTATTACTGGCCAACTATGGAGGCAGATTCAGCCTACTACGTACATTCTTGTCATCAATGTCAAATTTACGAAGACAAGTCACATTCAAAATCCTAAAACTCTCTCTTTACTTTACCTCCTCTTTTTTTATCGTCGCTTACTTAAGCATCGGAGAGGCTGCGCCGGTTATACAGCTAGTAGCTTTGACGTTTTGGTCTGTCTTGTAGCCACCATCTCCGGCGAAGGCAGACTCTTTTTCTCTGTGAAAGTTAGTTCGAGAAACGTATTGATAAAAATGAATAAGAACAGTTATGGTGGATGAAATGTTATAGTTCTTATTACATAATCAATTACATCAATGACAATTTATAGTATACAATTCCTATGAGAAAAGGAGAAATAAATGTACGTAAATATAATTAATTGTAAATATTCTTTCTAATTTACATTTATTCTAATTAGTGAAATTATTCCTAATTTAAACTAATTAAGAATACTCTAATATAGAAACATATCAATACCAATATAAGAATATTCTCAACACTCCCTCTCAAGTTGGTGAGTGAATATCATGAACTCCCAACTTGTGCCGCAATGTTAAGAATTGATCTTTCCCTGTGGCTTCACAAAAATATCTGTAAGTTGGAGACAAGTTGATATATGAAGGAATGAAATTTTGAATTTTTGAATTTTCTGCTATGGCAACTGTGATTGGTAAAATATGATTTGGCATGTCAATAGCCATATTTGATTAGATTACTTGTGAATCAAACTGAGATGTGAAAGAAGAATTGATTGAGGCATCAACAGTTAACAAACGTGTTGCACTTGTAAAAACATTATTGTGAGCATCGCTGAGTCAAATAAGCCATGATGTTGATATAAACAATCGATGATCTTTATGAACATGGCTGAGTCAAAAAGCCATAATGTTGCTATAGACAATCGACAATCTTCAAGAGTAAGATCACAGCTAAGTCAAATAAGTCAGGATGTTGAAATAGACAATTGGCCATACGAGTAAGAACATGGTCAAGTCAAATAAGCCATGATGTTGATATGTATTATAACCTTGATATCATGACAAAAAAATATTCATGAGATGAAAAGATATGAGCGAAAGACTGAAATTTTGAGTCATCAGGAACGATACTCTGATACCATGATAAAAATGAATAAGAACAGTTGTGGGGAATGAAATGTTATAGTTTTTATTACATAATCAATTACATCAATGACAATTTATAGTATATAATTCCTATGAGAAAAGAAGATAAATAAATGTACATAAATATAATTAATTGTAAATATTCTTTTTAATTAACATTTATTCTAATTAATGATATTATTCCTAATTTAAACTAATTAAAAATACTCTAATATAAAAACCTATCAATACCAACACATATGACTTCAAATTTAAATTATAAATGTGATGTTTGTTTTGGGAAATTAATTTGAAAGTGGACAATTGGCATTATTAATTTATGTAGTCATGTATTAATATCAGTTCCAAACATGTTCAATAATTTCAATTCTTTTTTTGAGAAACAATAAATTTCAATTCAAAAGTGTTGTATCCATCCAAATTTATAATTTATTTAACATGCTTCCGTGGACCTTGGCTCTCAAATTCTTTTCCTTTTTGAAGCGTGAAGATTTTGACCATCAAAATTCCTATTTCAGAGATATAAATTGTGTAATTTATTAATTTGTTTTCAGTACAAAAATCTTAAGAAAAAGACGGTTTATATGGTATGGAACATCATCAGATCAATTAATCCATCCGTTATTGTTCCTTTAGCAATTTTAAGAAAATCAATGTAAAATATATTATTCTAGTAACTCGACTAATTTATCTTTTATATTAAATTTTTTTGACTAAACAGATTATAACCCACCTATACTTGACTTAAAAAGGTTAATGCTCCCCTCAACTTTCAAAATATCCTATCACCCACCTGTACTTGGCTAAAACATATCTCATGACCCCTCACGTAGTCTTAACCACTCAAATGGGTTGAGAGTGAACAACACGCTCTTTGACTTGTCAAACATGACAAAAAAAATTGTATCCACGTCAGCAACATCTTATCCAATTCAATAAAAATTAAAACAAAAGGGCCAAATAAATAACCTAACTAAAAAATTTCGGCAAAACTCTTCTTCTCCGGCAAGGCTAAAACTCAAATCTTAAATGAACAAGAAGAGACACCTAAATCCTAATCAAGCTCACATAATGAAATCTTTAGCTCCTGACAATGAATTTCTCCTTATACGAAAAACAATCCTCCGCCAAACTCCAAAATGGTGATAATTGGCAAAGCTACCAAATGCAAAATCGAGACGAGTGGGATGGGTCCATCATCGGAAACACGAGATTGAAGAGAAGAATTCATAGTAGAAAAAGGATGGTGTTAGAGCGTCGAGGATTGAATAGTGCGTGATTAAAAGGATCAGAAAAAAACAAGAAATATGAAGCTAGTGATTAAAGGGAATATTGGTTAAAGCTCAAAAACAATAAATCTTTAGCTTTCAATTCTGGATTCAATTGACTCAAATGAGATTCATAATATAAGATGAGCGATGGGACTTAGAAAATTGAGAGGGAATAAAGACAGATGGGTTTTGAAAGAAAAAGATGAGCGGTGCAATGGCGAGAAGGGACAACAGAGAAGTGGCGGCGATGATCAATTTGACGGAGGGAGTATCGAGGGTGAGTCATGAATATAGGAGCTCTAATTTGATCATTAAAATTAAGGTTGTATGCACTCTAATTTGTTGGATTTACACGCACAATGCCAAGTCAGCAACAAGGGCCAACTAGGTGCATAGTTGCCAAGTTCAGGCGGATAATAGGACATTTTGAAAGTTGAGGGGGACAATAAACTTTTTGAGCCAAGTACAGACGATTTTTTATGTGTTTGGCCCAAAATTTTTCTTCTTACTTATCAATTTAAAATTATATCAATATATAACCTTTTTCACAATTAATATAAATCTAATTAAAAAAATATTTTCTGCAGCAACAAGTAAAACAGTTATTTCATGAAAAATAGTACTACCATTGAAAACATTAGTCATTAATGTTAGAAATATAATATAATTAAAAGAGAAAGTCAAGAAATATGATTTATCTCTATTATTATTGGTGTATTATACAATGGTGGAATGGTGGAAGACTACACAATTTATAGGAAAACTAATGGAGGCCAATGGTTCAATACATAAATGAAGTTTAAATGAACATTAATAGAAGATTAAATGTACATCAATAACCTAAGAAAACATTACTTTTCAACACTCCCCATTTGATGTCCATTATTATGAATGAGACACTGCCTCGTTAAAAATCTTACTAAAGAAAAACCCCGTGGGACAAAAACTTTGGTTAAGGAAAAAAGAGTACACTTTTTACTCCCCTTGTTCACAAGAATGTTGAAGATCTTTGAGACGAGACATTCTAATGTTGTAAACCAACTTCTTAAAAATTGCAGAAGGTAATGCTTTGGTGAACAAGTCTGCCAAATTGTTGCAGGATCGAATTTGTTGAATATTGATTTCATGATTCTTCTCAAGATCATGAGTGAAGAAATTTTTTAGTGAAATATGCTTAATTTTGTCTCCTTTAATATAACCTTCTTTCAGTTGAGCGATACAAGCCGCATTGTCTTCATGTATCATCGTTAAAATTTCTTTAGCCGTCGATTTTCCATATGCATCTCAAATATGCTTTGTTAATGATCTTAATCATACACATTCACGACTAGTCTCATGAATTGCTAATTAATTCGGCATGATTTGAGGAAGTAGCGGTGATATTTTGCTTCATTGATCGCCAAGATATAGTCGAACTTCCATATATGAATAAATAACTCGTTTGAGACTGAGCTTTATGTGGGTCAGACAAATAACCCGCGTCTATATATCCAACCAATTCAGGCATATTTTCATATGAATAAAACAAACTCAAATCAATGGTTCCTCGAAGATAACACATTATGTGTTTAATTCTATTCCAATGTCTAGGATTCGGTGCAAAGCTATATATTGATAATAAATTAATAATAAATGTAATACAGGTCTTGCATTGTTAGCAAGATATATTAATGCAACTATTGCACTGATATGCTACTTCAGGACCAAGAATATCTTCATTATCTTCTCGAGGAAGAAATATGTCATTTTTCACATCAAGTGATCGTATAACCATTGGATTGCTCAATGGATGTACTTTGTCCATAATAAATCATTTCAACACTTTTTGTGTATAATTCGATTGATGCACCAAAATTCTTTTATTTTTTGAATAAAATTCGATTGATGCACCTTTTGTGTAAACCAATACAAAACTTTATTTTTCCAAGATCTTTCATCTCAAATTCTCTTTTCAAGAAATCTACAGCTTTTGGAATATCTTCAGGAGTTCCGATAATATTCAAATCATCAACATAAATTGAGATGATAATGAATTTAGATCATGCTTTCTTTATGAAAACACATCGACAAATAGGATCATTCTTATAACCATCTTTCAATAAATATTCACTGAGACGATTATATCACATGCATCCAGACTATTTTAATCTATATAGAGATCTTTGCATATGTATTAAATAAAGTTTTCATATTCCATATTTTTCAGCAGTTTTAATCATTTAGGGACTTTCATGTAAATGTCAAATGTATATATAAATTTTCTTGCACTGTCTAACTAAAAAAATCTTATGCGTTAAATCTCATTTTATATCTCAATACTATATTTTCTCACAAAAAAATATTTATTCTTGAAAGTTTTACCCATTGTGGTATTCGAACAACAGGTCCATAGACTTCTATTTTTTAAGATATATCAATTCTACTTGAAAAATAACTTTCCATTTTTGCTAACCACATCTAGTTTGAATTCTTGAATAGACTGCAATTCATGAATAATATTCTCATTTTCTGTATTGAGTGCCACATGACAGGCAAAATATGGTCTACAACCAATTTATTCTCTATCCCATTATTTTTCGGTACTAATATAATTTATATTTCTTCATTTTCAACAACTTCTGGTACTCGCACTTCAAGTGCTAATACTTCTACAAGAAGTGTATTTATGTTAGTACACTTATTTATAATAAACTATAAATAAAATATAAATATGAATATGAATATGAAAGAACATAATAATAATAATAATAATAATAATAATAATAATATACTGAAATAGAAAGTAATTAAATATATCTTTATCTTCAACATGAATATTTTTATTGTCGATAATATTCTTTTTGAAGATTTTTTTTCCTTTAACCAATTGGTCATCCATGCTTCAGGAATGACAAAGCGCTTTATTAATTGGTTTTTCATAAAACTCAATATGAATTAATGCATTTACTAGTATATGAAAGCTCAATACTCAGTTTGGATCCATATGAGAAATTGATGGATTATTCCATATTATTTTCGTTTCCAAAATTATATTTCTATTCTTCCCCTAATTTTGGGAAAGTGCTATCAAAATAACAATCTACAAATAGTAAATATATTATCAGTTAATGGATAAATATATATAATTATTGAAGGAGATTCATAGCCAATATAAATTTCTAATCTCCTTTGTGGACTCATTTTAGTCTTTTATGATGAGGCGATAAACACATATATTGCATAATAAAAAAAACTCTAAGATGAAAATATTGGGCTTATGACCAAAAGATAATTGTAATGGAGAATAATCTTGATAACTTATTGGTCTTAAACATATAAGATTTGTTGCATGCAATATTACATAACCCCGAACTTTAGTTGGGATATTTGTCCGCATAATTAACACTCTTACAATTGATTTCAGACGTTTAATAAATGATTCTGCCAGATCATTTTGAGTTTGAACATACAATATTGGATATTCAACTTTTATCCCGATTTACAAACAAATCATTAAAAGTATGGAATGTAATTCTCCAGCATACATGTGACATCTCATTGAACATGTGTATCAATTTCTTCAGAAAGTGTACTTAATAACTAAAAATTTACATTGTGGATTAACTAGTCCAGATATATCACATTGTAAGAATAGTTATTAATTCCAACCTTACTTTTGGAAGGTTTTATTATCAATTTTCATTGCGAACAAACAACACATAATAATTTATTACTTTGAAAAAATGTCTGATTCTTCAATTGATGCCCATGTGCATTTTTCTAAATTTATCTCGTATAAATCCATATATTTTGATCACAAAATCTGATTTTAAGACATTCTTTTAATGTCTTCTTTCACAACTAATTTTCATGAATAAAATTCTGCAAGAATTCAGGGAGAATGTATTTTCTATTATAATTTTTGTTCCATTTGTAATACAAAACCAACTCTTATGGAGCCTTAAATTATATTTGTAATATCAGATATAATTGTAACTTTTGTATTACTCATATTTTGAGTAGAAAAATATTTAGCTTCTTCTTGAGCTTTTATCAAATTTTATCCCCTTGATATATTAATATTGGCTCTTCAGGAGCGTTCAATAATTTTGTATTACCAATATCATGATAATATTCATTTTACTCATATCAAGATTATAACATTTGCTTTATTATCATTGACGTCAATTAATACCAGAAAATGTTTATTTCTTTCAATCAAAAATTTCAATTTAATATTCCACTTCTAGTGGGTCATTATTATCATCAGTTTGATATTCCACTACAGGTGAAAATTGCTAGCACACTCATATAAAATAAACTGGTACCATATATTATTATAATTTAACAAAGATCTACAAGATCCTTAATAGTCAACTATCTTACGATAATATATTCAATAACTTAAATAAAAACAAGTGAATAATGAAATAGAAAACTTAAATTAAATGTTAATAAAAGAAAAAAATATAAATATTAGGTTAGTGAATAATAAACATAATATTCATCATTATAGTCATATTGTCATAATTATTGGGTATATTTTATGTCTAAAATTATTTTCTAACTTCATATGGTTATATAATTATATTAATGACTATAAATTTACCATTAAAATTTTTATAAATATATCACATTTACTTCACAGTATATATTTAATCTAATAAAACATGTCCATTGCTTTTTAACAAAAGCTTTATTCATTATATTTTAACTATTTATGAAATTCGCTATTCTCGTGAATAGTATCTTATACGTATATTGTATTGTATCCATGAATAGTAGTCGTATATGTATGTATGAATGGTATCAATATACCAAAATAGTAACCATATACTAAAACAGTAAACGATGGCAAAATTAAATTCTGTAAATGAATAGTGGGTATTATTTTACTATTCATCAAAATTCCTACTTTACGTTAGTAATTCGAATGGACTGTACCACCGAATTCATCATAATTTTTTCATCATCGTGATATATTTATTTCTAAAAATTATATCCATGTGGAAATCATTAATTATTCATCTTAGTGCTGCTTTAAGAGCACGTACTGGTACATGAGCACTAATAAGTTTACATCATATATTTATATTCATGAAATTCACTATTCAAGAGTACGTACTGGTATAGGAGCATATATAAGTTTTTTTTATCATATATTTATTTTCTCATAAAATGAGCCTTTTGGTGGATATTTAGTTTTATATGCTCATAATTTTTGAAGATCTTCAGGATCTTTTGTAGTAAAATAAACATGGTATCATTATTCAAAGTTCTTATAGGATCTTGATATAAATATATATTTTTCAATATCCATTGAATAAAATATCAATATTCAACACTCATAAAGATTAATTTCTTTCTCTGTAACCTCAGTGGCTAATAATTACAAAATTTAACATATATAATAATAAGAAAAAAATATACCAAAGATAGTCTTACCAATTCTCCCTTACACGAAACTATCTTTGATAAATTTTCTCGACGATCCAATGGTGAAAAATAAAGAAACGGATGTTAAGAACCTTCTGACCAAATTTCACAACGATCCAACGATTAGAACTTTGGTAATTGATGAAAGACGACTGGCTGGGTAGATTCATCGAAAAACCGAAAAAACAAAATGCTATTGCTATTTGAAATAGAGCAAGCTCGTGCTGATAACGTGATAGAAATATAATAATATAATCAAAAACAGAAAGTCCATAAACATGATATATCTCTATTATTATTGGTGTGTGGAAGACATCACAATTTATAGGAAAATCAATGGAGGCCAGTGGTTCAATACGAAGTTTAAATGAACATTAAGAGAAGATTAAATGGACATCAATAACCTCAGAAAACTTTACTTTTCAACAATTAAGTCATTCTTATTCTTATAGATTTGGATCATTTGAAGTTGATTTTTTTTAATTGATGAGAAAAACTAGCACTTTCAAATCATTGAATTGAAAACGAATGGCTAGAATTTAGCAAAACCTTTTTGCAAAAATATTAATTTTATTTGTATATCACTACCTCTCTTAATTTTTCTGTATTTACTGGACATAGTCATCCTCTCGTTCATTACACTAACCAATTTAATAATATTACGAAATAGCTGTCAATTTCAAATTTTATGTAAGAGATAAAAGTATACAAAATTAAACCAAATTTAGTATAAAGAATAGTAATTGAAGAAACAAAGTATTCCGTTGGCTTAGAGTATATTAATTTGCAAAAAGGGCAAACATACTTTTCACCAAAACACTCAATTAGAGAACTCCAAAGGAAAGAATTTGAAATGCAGTCAGGTGATGATAAATTAAGCATAAAAAGAATACAAGTAATTAATTTCTGGTATCAACTTAATTAATCTAACCTTCAAAATTAAGCATTTCTTTTGCTTCAGGACTCAGCAATTATAATATTATTATTGAATATTGAGTGTCTCACAAGCACTTTCTGCCAAACTGCCTGTTATTTTGATAATGATGCCTCCTGTTTATATGTTCTTCTATTGTGCATCAAATAAATGTTGTGGATTACAATTCTTTGGACAATAGATTATTTCTTGAAATTATAAGATTAAATAAGTAAACTTAAAATTAAAATCACATTATATTATATTATTTAAACCTACTGCAGAAAAATATATTGAGTGCATGTTTACTAGTATATTGGTTAGTTGTCTGCTATTTATTATTGTTGTTTGGTGTTCCGTATTAACTACTTGCAATTTAGTATTTGGTAAAATTTTATTATATTATTGTCAGTGGAATGTAAATGACACACAAAGACACTTTAAATTAATAAAAACAATTAAAATCCTAGTGAAAAAATTAAAAATATGGTAAAATCACTATAATCCAAATTAATACTACCTGTTCCAAATAAGTGTCTACTTTTAATTTTGGTTCTTTTAATTTGTCATTTAGATTAACAAAGTCTCTAATTTAACATTTCATTATTTATACAATTAATGTTGAAATAGAGATTTTTTTTTATCAAGTATGAAGAATAAAATGGTCATTTTAACAGTATTTTAAAACTTTCCGTCTAGGCGCTATTTTGAGGCTCGTCACCCGACTTTTCATTCTTCGGGCGCTATCAGGCGTTGGATCGACATATTGCCGCCTAGACACCGCTTAGTCCGATTTTTCCGCCAAGGCAGCGTCTAGTCCGATTTTTTTCCCAATTTTTAAGATTCTGATACCTATAATAATTATAGTTCAATTTTTCAATTCAAAAAAGGTAGCATGATTGGTAAAACTAATGTACAACAAAAGATTCTCACTGTACATATTTCATTTTGAATCTCAAACCGAGAAATAGTACGCTATAAACAACAAAAAATTAGTGAGGATATTTGTTTTTAAGGAATTAATTTTAATGTTGATGTGTTTTTATGTAAAAATTAACTGAGACTTATATTTTCATATGCTAAACTATATTTTTTTAAAATATTATTGTATTGTAATTACTTTTTTAATTGTATTTATACTTTTATCTATTTATAATTATAAAAAATAAAAAATTTATAAATCCGTCTAGGCGCCGCCCAGGTCTTGCCCAAGCGTTTGAAGTCTCGACCGCCCGACTAGCACCTAGCGTTTTTTAAAACCTTACATTTTAATGGTGTAACAAATGTTTAATTGATTTTGATGAAAAATTTTAAATTAATACTTAATTGGAATTGAGTGAAGTAAATACTAGTATGTAAGCAAAACTATGTTACTACTTCAAAAACCATTTATTGCTCCAATAACACAAACCATTACAAATTTATTTGACGTGATTCCTAATTTTAAGTTACATATAGTGAAGTTTTCACGATCATAAGAGGGGTATCTAAATTGAAATGCATAATTAAGGAATTTTAGCAGTGTGCATCATTGTTAGCGTCCAAGTCCAATGGAAATTTTGTCAAATAAATGGTAAATCACCTGATTGGCAAGATTTGCAGAATAATTATATTTGTCACCTAAAAAACGCGTCTAATTAACATGAAACTTTTTAACTATGCGCTAACCTTTATACGCCCTATATAAATACATAAAACTCACAAGAGATCACGTTATTCAGGAAAACCAGTCTACATCTCTTCTCAATTCTCTCCCATCGTCGATTCAAAGTTTCAGTCTCGATTTTATATATTGCTTTTCGATTTCATCTGTGTCATGCGTTCTCAAATTCAGATTTAATTTTTGATTTGAATCTTTTCTTCATTCGCGATTTCTTTGCTCTACTGCAATCCATATTTTGGATCGAATTTTAGAATTCAAAGATGAACACAATTCTTATTTTGCTTCATGTAAGCGGATCATGGACTAATGATCACAGATTTATTGGATTCAATATAGACGGTGTTTGGCAAACTAATTTGCATGTTTTTTTTCTATCTATTACACATATAATACAGACATACTACATATGTATTATATATATACTACAAGTCTAATACTAGTGTTTGAATATGATGTAACAGACTTGTAACAATATTGTACCAGATAATAGTGTTATTGAAGTGTTTCTTTATATCTATTACATATCTAGTACATACATACTAGATATTTGTTATAAATGTGCTACAAGTCTAATAAAAGTGTTTGATGGAGATATAATAGACTTGTAATAGTATTGTATCAGATAAGAATGCTAATGAAGTTTTGCTATGTATTTGTCACATATCTAGTACAAAACTACTACATATCTATTACATATCTTTTATATATCACCTACAAATTTAGTAAAAGTGTTTGATGAATATATAACATACTTGTAACTGTATTATATCATATAAGAATATGAATGAAGTGTTTATTTGTAACTGTTACATATCTACTACGAACTTACTACATATCTATTACATATCTATTATGTATCTGCTACAAGTCTAATTCATGCATTTAATGATTATATAACAGACATGTAACATTATTCATTAATGAAGTGTTTGGCATAATCTTTATGTCTTTTATCTGGTACAATTCTACTACGAACCTATTACAAACCTAATATAAGTATGATATATGCTTGCTATATATATGTTATAAGTGTAGCACATGAATATAAGCACTATGTAACCCATTAGAGTGTTTCAAGTATATTACAAATCTATTATATACCTGTTACAAGTGAATGATGAATAAAATAATAGATTTTCATCAGTTTTATTTACATTGGATTATTATTGAAATGTTTGACATAATTTATCAGTCATTAATCTATTACAAGTCTATTATATACTTGTTACAAACCTAATACAAGTCTAATACATGTGTGTTATAAGTTTGTTATATATTTGTTACAAACCTAATACAAATCTGGAATTCGGCAAGAACGTAGGAAACTTATGAAGAGCGTGTGAAAGATATGGAGCGCGTATGGAGGTTATTCAAAAAATATATCAAAGAACGTAGGAAAGTAATGAAGAGCGTGTGAAAGATATAGAGCACGTAGAAGGTTATTAAAAAAATATATCAGGGGTTTAGGTAATTGTTTTAAACTTAGGCCGAAATTATTTTTTCCAAATGAGCCAAATCCAATAATTTGCCTTCAATATTATTATTATTGTAGAGTTACTTTTGAATTTCAACTGTTTGTAGTGAATATTGAGTTCAAGCCCAATGAGCTATAGCCCAAAATGTTACATGAGCCCACATTAGACTCATTTCAAGTTATAAGCCCATAATCTATAGCATAATAATTGACATGTCTCGTCTATTCTATATACAGTTAAAATTTAGATACTTCAGATACTTTGATTGTGAATAAGGTAGTTAAACAACATATTTTAATGAAATTTTATGTTTGGTTTTAAGATAAATTAAAGCATGCATAAGATAGGTATCAGTGAGTTAAAATTGTATGTATATGAATTTCTGATTATAAGCTACTGTTTATCAAATGGTACATTTAGGAATAAGTTGTTGGATAACAATTACAAAATAAATAAATAATGAATTTATTTTCAATTTTGGTTTTCCTTTTTTCAATTTGGAAGTGTCAATTTCATCGGAATGTCCGTTTTATAGAGTTATTTCACCTCCATTTTGTTGATATGATCGCCTTATGAAGTTTCCGGAACTCTCTTAAAACCAAACAAATAAATATAATCAATAGAATTAAATGTAGAAATAATATTGTAGAAATTTATAAACAAGTTAAAGGAAAGTAAATACCGATAAGCTGAGTCGTGTGGAGTACTATCCTTAAAGGACACTTGTAATTCCTTTCAGAATTAAACAGCTTCTTCAATCGATCAATTGTCCAAAAATAAAAAATGCGGTATATATCCAGAATTTTAAGGGAAGAAGAAGAAGAAATAATGTTGAAAACAATATATTCTTTTTTTTTAGTAGGACCAAAAATTTCAGATCAAACAACACTTTTTAAAGGTATAAACCGTAGCCGTTAAAGGTAATAGAAACGTTTAACAATTAAGACAAATTATAACCCAAAACGTATGACATTAAACATTTCTAACAGTCAAAGAAATATATGGCTGATTATAATTATTTAAACACAAACTCATTAATACCTCCTTAAATGCATAACTTGATTTGAATAACAAAATAATTATATATGATAATGTGAAGTAATAATAATAATGGTTTTCTTTTGAAATAAAATAAAACAAAATTTTCCAACATAAGTGAGGTATAGGTATGGGTTGAGTAAGCTGTATAAGTGTGGTATAACATAGGAATTATTGTGGAGTTAGTTATAATTAGACCTGGCCACGACACCATTGGCCTGCAAGACCCTCTAAAGCTCAGTTTACATGGGATAAGTTTGGGAAAGAATATGAGAATAAAAGTCTGATTCGAATCCGATATTATTAAATATATTTTATGTACTATTTTTATTTTATCTTATGCTTAAAATAATTTATTATTTTTAAAATATTAATTTAATTGTAAACATATTTTTATTTTATAAGAAAAAGTCGATAAAGATTAGAATTAGAGCACTTATTATTAGACTCCATAATTTAAAGATACGTTGACAATAAATTTCTCGTAACTTAGGTAAATTAAAGATTTCAACAATATTTTAAAGAAGCCGACGTGGACGAAAAAAAAAAAGGGCTGGACATTTTCTCAATCACCTGATTTAGATGGATTTCATCAATAGAAGTGGGCATTACATGTTCTAAATAAACTCCACTTTTGTGCATCTGGTCAAATTCTACAACTATTTCTACTCGCCACGTGTTAGTTCCACTCCCCTTGACATGGCAGTTAATTGAAAATCAAAGGCAAGTAACGTGGTGATACTTTAAAGATTGACTTAGTGCCTGCAAATTAAGTGGAGACTAATGGAGATAGTGCATGGCCAAATTGATTTTATTTTTAGTCTATATAAAAGAACATCAATCCTTTGTTTTTTAAGAGAGTCCGACATTATTTCGCACAGTAGCTTAATTTCTTTTTTGTTTTTATTTCAAATTATATCTTGCTAAATTCTTCAGGTACACTTTAATTTTCGATTTTTTACATTTGTTAAATCTACTTTCTCTTAACTTTCATTATTAATTTGATATTTATTTATTTCAGTCTCTAAAGATTATTTTGATTTATTTAATTGTTCTAAAAATGACCCTTTATTTTAATTAGATGAATTTAATATTGACATACTGTAAGCGGACGACCTTTTTCCCACCCGCGAGGACCACGTGAGATGCGTAGTACGGGGGGTGGAAAAATAACAAGGTGCTGTGAAGCGTGCCGAAAGATTGATCCTCATTTTAGCGTGATGGAGACATTGAAGTTGATGTTGAATTTAAGTCCAATTTATGTGTTAAAGGATATGAGATCGAAATTTCGTACTTAAAATAGAGTCTCCACCCGGTTCAGCTCAACCGAGAAATTTTGGTACGATTTTCCCATCAGGTGGTAGACCGTACCTTAAGTAGAGATTCCGAGTTCGGATGATGTAATCTATTTTTCATTAGGCCAAGTTAAAATATTCCATTCTTTCGTAATCGGGTTTAATCCATCCTATTTATTGTGTTTTCGATTTATATGTTATTTTCGCGTTTATCAAGCAATCAAAGTAATAAATAAATTATTACAAACATCCAAAAATAAATGCAGAAATTAAAATTATTACAAGGCTTTCAAATCCTATACATTTTCTATGCGATAAATAAAATACCCCGAAGGCCTAACATTCATCTAACCTAAATCTACCGGTAGAAAACGGTTAGCACAGATACGACACGTCGTACGAGGTGTATTACTTAGCATGCATAGTTAGTGGACAAAATAAGACTCGAGTTAGCATGAACATGGCATATTCATTTACAACGTTAGGAAGCCCGGTTGGATGTCTAAAAATGAGATTAGAACGACGTTTGCGGGAAAATTCCGTTTTGACCAAATTTTAGACTCAATTGTTGTTTTAACTGGATTATTAGTGAAATGCCACATGGTATGAGGTGGAGTCTGTTTGTATAAGGTCCTGGGCCTTCATTCGTTGCACTGTACACCCTAGTTTCGGAAATCTAACTAGGTCGGAAAAAAATGAAATCAAATAGCTGTCCTGAAGGTCATGTCGCCGGCGACATGGTTGATACCGCCGGTGGCATCAGTGATGTCGCTAGCGGTATCAGTCATACAGGCATGCTACATGACTTTCTGGATACCATAAAGAAAGGGTCCTACATAAAAATAAAGCCTTTGGGGGCAAGTGATGTCGCTGGCGGTATCAATAATGCCACTGGCGGCATGGTTGATACGGCCGGCGGCTTCACTTGCCTTCGGCGGCTTCAGCTTCTTGCAGCAACAACAGGTTGTTAGATATGAAGTATGCCCTTAAGGTAATTAGGGCGATATATCTTAATTATATAATAGTACGAATAATTTATTTAATCAATAAAGGTATTTGTTCTTTTGTTTATATCAATTTATTTCTATATATATATATATATATATATATATATTATAGCTGGTTAAAATATATTCATTGATGTATGTATACAAAAGTCCTTGACATATCATAGCATGAAGTCAGAGAAATTATAGTTGGACTATATTTGATGGAACCTGCTTCATGTGCAATTATCATATGTCTAAACTATCCCTAGTCATAGTTTCATCAAGAAAGGATATTGATGAAACGAAAAGACTAGCATGTGGTCAACTTTCTTGGAAAGGGTCCAAGCAGTTAATCTCCTAAAGACTGAAGGTGGTGCCTTAAGTTTGACACATGGATATATCTGGGAGATATATTGAAGACCGCAGCAAGATAAACACTTGGTATAAATATCAATGTGTTTGTGTTTATCTTCATGCAATAAGCTTTGCGAATGTCCTCATACTTGAGATGCTAGTTGCCTTGTGTGGTACTATTGCTATACTTTGGGTTATTACTATACATTAATTTATTTAAGGTGCTACGGGTGATTACGGGTATAGTGATGACAACACATTGATAAGCTGAGTAGTCAGAAAGAATCCATCGCTCCGGATATATTAAGGAGTTGTACCTGGCCACTTGTTGAAGTGATGATTTCCATAAACCTCTGATCAGAGTATGTGTTTGATAGAAATCATTTCTAGTCAAACACATTATGGTAAAAGGCAATATACTTCGGTAACAAGTAAATAACTGGGATAGCTTGGAGCAACCTCGCTATTAGTGGGTTAACACTTTAACCGAACCCAATAAACTAGATAGTACTAATATTAAAGAATGGAAGGAATTTATCGCACTGGATAACTATTGCATTAACCGGGATTAAGTCTTAAGCATAAATGACGTTCCGAGTAATGGGGACGGTAGACCCTTGCTAGAGGCGTACTATAGTCATTTAAGGTAATTGAGTTATATTCACGGTCTAGAGTATCGAGCCAATGGTTCCATTAGAGTAAGGGTTGGTTAAGCCTTAACAGCTCAATACTTCGGGATCATATAAGGTCACACACATTGGACCTTCATCGGACTAAGTAAAGAACTAATAGATTTATTCTATTACAAAAATATAACATAAATAATAATTGGATTATTATTTGAATGGTTAAAATTGATTAGAACAATTTTGGATAGACTAAGGAATTTATTTTGACCGGTAACTAATTAATTAGAGTCATAAATAAATAATAATTGATCAGATCAATTTTGGTTGGACCAAGATTTTATTTTGACTGGTAACTAATTTATTAGAGTCAAAAATAAATATTTATTTGAAAGGATTTAAAGGGGATTTTGCATTGGCGAGTTAAAACCAAAAAGTATGAAATATTTTGTACAAAAGTTTGGTTGCGCGAAGTACACCGAAAGGTGGCAGCCCTTGTTCATGGGCTGCACAAAGGCAGCCCATGAAAAGGGTAGCGCGAGCCGGGCTGCGACATGGGCTGCGAGGCCCAGCCCGCATGCAAGGCAAGCCCACCTTGTAGGCTTGCCTTGCCACATGTAGTGTGCTATGCACGCTGCATGTATACGGGGCACACGCGGATTGGATACTCCCATCCCACATCGCTGATGGGGAGCAAATTTTTGCTCCCCAAGCCTATATATAGGCTGTCCCCTTTCCTTTCAAAATGCATCAAGCTTAAAGCATAAATCCTAAGCGAGATAATTAATCTCTCGGGTAATTGAGCAAGTTATTTTTGAGGAGCCTGAATTTATTCGGGCACCTCTAGTTTATATTTTTGGGTGAGGCTTCTGGAGTGGTCTAGCAACTACTCGAGGCTTCTTAGTTCTTCCTCCCGGGGAGGTTTTGGTTGGTGGGGTTCATGTGGATACTAATAGAGGCTATCCTACAATTGGAGGCTTGTGCAAGAAGGTTCTGCAAAGGCACTCTTCAACTGGTAAGTTCTTTTTTCTTTCTCTTTTAATTATTAAGTCTTTTTTTAAGTCTTTTTAGACTTAATAATTATGCTTAGATTATTTTACATGCTTAGTTTATTTTATGCTTAGGTTATAACTTAGAGTTATAACATGCTTAGTATAAAATAAATATGCTAAGATATAATTTGGAATTATGGTATGCCTAGTCCTTTAGCATGCTAACCTAGATAGAGAATTATTTAGTTAAGGCTTTATTTAATTTATACGCAACTAATAGGAGTTCCCGGGGACAGGGACAAAATTTTAAATTTTTGCCATGCCTCTTATGCATGTTCAATCTAACTGTTAGTTCCCAACACAGGTAACGGTAAAAAATGACCGAAAACCCGAAAACAAGCACAAAACAACACACGATAGTACAAACAAGTAAGAATGAAGCCAAAGAGCTATGAGACTCAGAATTTTACCTCGGGGCTGTGAATCCACCTCTTCGTGATCCAAGGAACACCTCCGGGGAGCTTGCAAAGATGATTTAGGTAGTAAATTTAAGGATTTGTGTCTCTAAACTCCTATTAAATTGATTTTAACCTAAAGTCTACTGATTTTAAGCTTTAACTGAGAGAGTTCAAAGAGGAAAAACCAAGAAAAATGGATTGGTCTCTTTTCTTACCTTTTCTACTTCTTATCTCACTGAAATTGATTTTCTCACTCTAAAACCTCTCAAGTAAAATTCAGATCTCTTCCCCTTGTTTTGGAACCCTAATGCATGTTTATATAGGCAAAAATGGGGGGTCTTCGAGACCTTTCAGCTAATTTCACCGAAATGGCAAAAAAGAGCTAGTCAGAGGAAGAAGAAGAAGCTATCTGCGCAGAAGACCATTTTGGGCTATGCCGCCGGTGATATGGTGATACCACCAGTGGTATGGGCAATTCCGCCAGCGATATCAGATTCCTGCAGCCAGTGGGCCTACAAGCCCAAAAAGCTGCCAAAAGGGGTCAAAAGTGGATCAAAGGGCATCTTTTTGATTTTTAATGATATTTTAATGGGTATTTAGAGATTAATTTAATTTTGGGTGCAAATCATCGTTTCAAGCTCCTATCGGACGTGTTATCGAACACGCTGAACTAAATTCTTACGAGAAACAAAATTCGCGTGGAATTTTATATCGGTAATAAAAAATCTAAAGATTTTTTATTATGAGGAATAAAATCAGGAATTCGTCATCATCATCTCGTGAGAGGGACTGCAAAATCCCGTGCTCACATGCTACCTCTTGGGGGATCGCTACTACCACATGTCAGTATGATCTTACGAAAGAGCAAGGGATAGGAATGATACCTAATGGATGGTTGGCTCGCCCCTTGGTTGGACTTATGCTTTGTAGATTGGTTACCCCTTGGTCGGACTTATGATTTGTGGATTGCATGCCCCTTGGTCGAACTTGAGCTTTGCAGAGAGGTTGCCCCTTGGTTGGACTTTTGCTTTGTGGATTGGTTACCCCTTGGTCAGACTTATACTTTGTGGAGAGGTTACCCCTAGGTCGGACTTATGCTTTATGGATTGGTTGCCCCTTGGTCGGACTTATGCTTTGTGGAGAGGTTGCCCCTTGGTCGGACTTATGCTTTGTGGATTGGTTGCCCCTTGGTTGGACTTGTTCTTTGTGGATTAGTTACCCCTTGGTCGGGCTTGAGGTTCGCGGAGAGGTTGCTCCCTGGTTGGACTTATGCTTTATGGATTTGTTGCCCCTTGGTCAGACTTGAGCTTTACGGAGAGGTTGCCCCTTTGTCGGACTTATGCTTTATGGATTTGGTAGAGTGTAGTTTCTATAGCAAGCGACTAGTAAAAGATCAGACCAATTCTTAACTGACGTTTTTACTGCTTGATCGATTTTGTGAAATAAAAAATATTTTTTCCCCTTAGATCAACAGTAAAAATGGGATAATTGAAAGTACAAGGGTTTTAAAAGTCCTGGGATGTCGGGGCTGGAGCCGGGATTCCATTGGATTTGCTGAAGGATGCCTTGATGTTACTGGCGGCTTGGCTGATGCCACCGATGATATGACTCAAGATCGCTGGCGGTATGGATGCCACATGGCATCTTTGACCGGTCAAAAGATTTCAAAACTCAAACTGGGGAAAATCGGCCGCTAGGGAAGGCTTGCCTGACTCCTCCATCAAAGGGCTAAAAATTTGCTCGGTTCCTACCTGGTATGGCTTGAAGGTAAAGGATAAGATGTATGGGTATAGAATTGATTCTCCTATAATCGACTTGACCCCAGATAAGGAGAAATATCTCTGCTACATTCAGGTAAACCTACAAACTCGGATTTCTTTGTTTAGGTTAAGTTTTGATTTCGGCCTTAGGCTCAAAATTTTGCTATGATAGGGGTTATAAACATGAAATTGATTGACTAGAAATTGATATTGCATGCTTTAGGCTAGATTTTTACTGTTTTTAGGCTTTGGATTTTATTAGTTGCGATTTTAGTGGTTTTGGTGCGATGGGTTCAATTTTTGGGGCTAAACTGAGTTCTGCCCGCAGGTTATAATATCGCTAGTAACATAAGTGATGCCGCCAGCAGCATCAGGCCTTACAAAAAGGCCTAGGAAGATATGATGCCATTTCTGCTTATGGCGATGCAGCCGGCGATATCACTTCTAGCAGAAGCGACATCAGCAGCCTTCCAGTAGATAATAGAGATTAGAAAATAAACTAGGACTTATCTGTTTTACTTTTAATTTTTATAGCCGCATGGACTAACCTATACCAGGGGTATGGGTACGATCGACAAGTGGTGGTACCACATCTTGAAGGAGGATCATGAGCTCACGATGGCCATTAACTAGACGGGTTTATGAGATCTAGCCTATATCATACCCCTTCTGATGCCAAAGCTCTCCCATACGGCGGTGACGGCTTTGACGGAAAAGTGGTCCGAAACTACTCATACCTTTCACTTCTTATTCGGGGAGGTGACCATCACACCTTCCGACGTGGTGGCTATGACCAGGCTCCCGTGGAAGAATGAGGTCATCCATTTTGATATATATATATATATATATATATATATATATGGATAAGTACTATACTAAGAAGTCTGTGGTGAGGTGGGTGAAGGAGTTATTCAGCTTGAAGCCTGTCTCGGGGCGATTATCATATGGAGAGCTGCACAAGCATTGGGTAAGAGTTGGTGTGGTTCCTGAGGAGGATCAAGATGCTTGCGTCCGTTCTTTTATAATTTCTTTGCTCACTGTGCTATTCTTTCCAGTCTCGAGCAACAAAATTAATTATGGGCTGATATCTACTGTCGAGGATGTGGCCAGTATCAACAAGAAGAACTGGCCCAGGGCCATCTTGGCACAGCTTTACCGTGGACTGGACGCGGACTCCAGGAAGAAAGGGAAAGCCCTTCAGCTCAGCCATTTGCTCCTGCAGGCACACCCCTCTCAAAAATATTTAATTGATTCTTTTTGCTTGATTCGCAAGCTTTTCCTTATTTTAGACGTTTTGGACTGACTAATCATTCACTTTTACAGGCCTGGGTGTTTAAACATCAAATCCTCCTGCCAGTCAAGTTCAAAGTCACTGTGCCACCGGGTTCTCACTTCCTTGCCCAGTGGTGTAAATGTATCAGGGGGAAAAGCAAGTACCCCAGGAGCTATCAGGAGTTTTTGAGGAGTATGCGATTGAGCTTGGTAAGCGATCTTTTATCCTTGATTCCTGTTTCACACTTAAATGAAACATTAGTAGACAAAATCCATTTATGAATTTACATTATGCTTACATTGATTGTTTACTTGGTTGTTTGTTTAGATTAATCGTGACCCTTTTGACGGGGTGGAGAACCTAGTGGAGGTGGCTAGAGTCCGCAAGGATATGGACGATCACCAGTTTCTGATGGAATGCCCCCTATCCCTGGAGTGGTACTTAGGGGAGCGCATTTGGGATTGGAGGTTTGTTGCTACCTCAGTGAGACCAGTGCCTGCAGACCCTTCTATAGGCTTATGGTGGCCTCACCTAGTGATCACCTATGCGGCGGATAAGGCCGACTACTTGGTGGGGAACGATCGGGTCATTCTAAGCATTTCGAGTTCGTATAAGTGGCACCAGCAGTGCCATACTTCCCTTGTGCCCCCGTATCAAGAGGGATGACACGATAGAGTATTATAATGACAAGTTGAGGGAGGAGGAGAGCAAGCGGTCCAAGGGCATAGCGGGCGATGTTAAGAAGGAAGAGGAGGAAGAAGGTGAAGAAGAGGAGGGCGAACTCGAGGGAGAGGGTGAGGTAGGTGAAGGAGCGACCGGCTGAAGCATACTGATGTCTCACAGGGAGTACCACTATTTTGAGGGATGATTCTATTTTTGTACATGTATGGCAATTGTATGGGTTAAAAATGGTTGGTATGTTTGCTTTTATGCTTTTCAGGAACCCCCTAGGAAGAGAGGCCGCGATGATAATAGCAGGACACTGTACTATGGCATGCCTGAGGCTGTCGAGTTCATGGAGGGGCGCCTGTCAATCCCTCTAGAGACCCAATTCCTGTTGATGAATTCAAGGGGTGATTTTTGGCCAAGAGATATAAAGCCGAGCCGCAACTCGCTGAACTTCATACCAGAGAACACTACCTATGTAGGCACTGTACAATTCTAAACATCTTCCTGCGATAACCTTTTCATGGACTTCTTCTGATTGCCCCTTTGGATTTTTCAGGTTGCTCGGAGCGAGGCGGAGCAGTTGGCTGGGAATGACTTCGCTCTCATGGATACTCTCATTGGACAATCCTTGCTTGTTCAGGTATATTCCCTACTATGACATGTTAAAATAAGATAAGATGTATGTATGGATGCTATGAATGATATGCATTATTGTTGATTTCCTTATCTGCAGGATTTCTTAGTCCTTTCCCTATCGAATTCCAATGCGGCCCGATGGAGGTACGAGGAAGAGAATACATTTCTTTGGCGCCATGTGAGAGATCTAGAGAACCAATTGGATGCCAATGTTCACTAGAGGAGGAGCAAGCAAAATATGGATCGTGCACACCCTGGTAATATAAGCCAAGGGGGAGTGAAGATAGCAGCCGACCGACATCCACCTGCCGCATCGACGGAGTCAAGCAGCATTCCGATGACGGAGGGTAGGGAAGAAGATAAAGATATGGCTGACCGTTGGCTCGTGGACAACCCAAACTTCTCCTCTCATCCTTTCGGAGGTGACAAAATGTTTTAGATAGTTTTTTACCTTTTTATGAATCTTTGCTTTGGTTTGTATGCCTTCGATGCATTGGGTTTGAATAAGTTTGGATTTTGAATGTGATTTTAGGTTTTATTTAGGCTTAGCATTTGGAAAATTTGGATGGTTGTGCCTTCGGGCTTTTATTTTGAATAAAATGTAGATTTGTGATCGAACAGGTTTTGAAAATAGACTATGGGACTTGTCTATAGGTTTTTGCAAAGGTCAAAATGATGAAAATGGTTCTGATGCCGCCGGCAACATCGCTGATATCGCCCCACTTCACCCTACTAAATGATATAGACAAAGTCCCACTATCCATACCGCTGGCGGCATCAAGTGATAACGCCCTCTTTTAACCCATATCACCGGCGGCATCAACAACATCACCAGCGACATCACTTGCCCAGAAATCCAATTTCAACCATTTTGCCAAATTCTGTCATGGCAAGCCACAAACAATAACTACGAGGTTTTCTTCAACGCTTGGGAAATGCTGACTGGAAGAAGCTTGAAAAATTCAGTCTTTAGGGGGTTTCGGTATGTTGCAGCTAGGGTTGTAAATGAGCCAAACTACTCGTGAACTACTAGGTGCTCAGCTCGGTCAAAGCTCGTTCGAGCTCGGTTTGTTAATAAATGAGCTTATTCGTGAACAAAATTTTAGGCTCATTATCGTAAACGAACCAAGCTTGAACAAGGGGATACTCAGCTCGAAAGCTCAAAAACATGCTCGATAAGAGGCTCGTAAAATAGTTTGCCAATAGGCTCGTTATTAGGCTCGTTAATAGGCTCGTTAACATATTTGAAAACTTTATACATTATATTTATGAAATAGATAGATTATGAATAAGTATAAATAGTGTATGTGTTAAATAGATATAAAAATGTATAAAGAAAAATATAAAAATATAAGATAAAGAGTAAAGGAAAAATATATATATAAGTGATATATAAAATATAGATAAAAAAAGAGAAAAGGTGGATATAAAGCCTAACAAAGGCAATTCGGATCCAATCCAATCCCTACTATATATATTCATCAATCTCTATGCTCAGTAAAACTCTAATCTCATTTTCCTCTGAAAAACGTAGCCGCCAATACAACACCCCTCCTCTTCCTCTTCTTAGTACAATGAAAATCATTTGTGGTGTTTAGATCATTCATCTCTGATCCTTCATCCTATAGATTCTATCTTTTTTATAAGCTGAGCTCTCAATTTAAACAAAGCTCGAGATAGGCTTGAAACTCGGCTCGAGCTTGATTTGACCAAGCTCGAGCTCGGCTCTGGCGCGATTTGACCAAGCTCGAGCTTGGTTCATGTTCATTAAAATTTAAATGAACAGAGCTTGAACAGTCAGTGTTCGAGCTTGGCTCAGTTAGTTTACAGCCTCAATCATGGTGTGGCCCGTAAGCCTTGAGTTCCTTCACACGGCATTATCTTTTTGGGATCATATAGACCACGTATGCCTTTATTCAAGCTATGCCCCTTGCTCGAAGAATTCTATGCTATATTGGGGGTACCAAGTCCTAAGCGTGTGCCCTTGGCATTCCCGGAGTTCCATTTTAGTGTGGATGGCATTCCCCAAGGACTGTGGAATTTAGATTCCGTAGATCCGTTCCTATCCCGACTACCTGACAAACCCAGCTTTTAGCTTAGCGTAATTCTGGAGTGGTGTCGAGGGGTGCCTAGTTCTCATCTTTCTTGGCCATCTATGGTGGCACTACTACATATGGCAGAGTTTATGTGCAGAGTGGGTCCAGTTGCTCCGCTCAGGCTGATCTCACTTATCGGGCCCATGTCAACAGGGGCTTCTCCCATAGCTGTGGGACTAGTCGAAGTCTTGCTAAATATGAGTGCTACTTCTATCGATCTGACCCTTATCGGTGATCACCTCATACTACTACAGGCATTCATTATCCTATAATTCTGCGAAATACACACTTCTTCTTGCCCTTATCTAAAATTGGTTTACAGGTATGGCTGATGGAGAAGCTGAAGCTGAAGGAGGCACCAACGGGGAACCCAAAGAAGTACCTACCTGTCCATCTGAGAGAGGGGGCTTATGCGAACTGATTTTGACCAGCTGACATTTGATAACTGGATGCCCATTCTGAGGGGATACACAGATGCACAAATTCAGTGGGTTATCCCATGGTGGAGGATCTGAGATGTGGTTATGGAGTCCTAGGGATCCTATGTTCAGCTGATAGGTCTGGAGAGATCTTCATTCTATACCCCCTATCGATTACGCCGTCAGTACGGTAAGCGATAGATAGTTCCGATCAAGCTACCTCATAACCAAATTGGAGTCTATAAGGCCATATGGGTGAACTATATCTGGGAGAAGTGGGCTAGAGAGGCCATATTTGAGACTCTGGACTACGACCACATGGAGACCCTAGAGATAGATATACACTATAGAGGATGGCTCGCCGAGATTAGACGCATGACGACTCAATCTAAGAGATTGTAGGCCCGCTTTGAAGGATAGCAAGCGGAGCAGGGGTACAAGCCCTCTTCCACTACCACATTGAGGAGGATTTCTCGATATTATGACGGTGATGAGGGGAGTTTGGCTTGAGATGCGCTTTCTTTTAGTTCTATCTTTTGCATAGGCTAGTCAGGGTGACAGACCTATCAAACTTTATTTTATTTTATGTCTTTTATTTGGTTCTAAATTTTGCATAGACTACCCCGTGGGTTTTCAATCTATCGAACCTTGTCTTAATTTTTGCATGGACTGCCCTTTTCGGGTTTTCAATCCAGCATACTTATTCTGACTTTTGCATAGACCTTGCTCTTTTCAGTCTATCAGAATTATTTTCTTTATTGCGCATTTGTTTTGGAATAACATGAACTCTGCATTAGGCTTGCTTGAGTTGTCTTGACCATATGGATACAAAATTCACATAAGCATAAGCATCCAGGATTTAGTAAAAGAGATATTTTAATTAATTGAAGTAAAATAAAGAACATGATGTTTGGTTAACATTCCCATTGAATTAACTCCCAGTGCCAACCACTAGATCGATTTTCTGGAAGGCACTCTCTCTTTGCTCATATACCCTAATTTTTACCTAGATCGCCCTTTTCGGGTTTTCGATCTAGTGGGTTTGACTCACCCCCTAATTTTTGCACGGCCAGTTTGCAAAATACTAACCATCGGGTGTCACCCTAGTTTTTGCCCGATCAGTAAAAGACCGAAAGGCGGGTGATTTATTTTATCTATTTTTTGCATGCTGCTTTTCTTGTTTTATTTCTTTTGGATTAGATATGATAGCGCTTAAGCCTATCTTGGTTTACGGGGTTCACAAACTCATTCCCATCCATTTCCATAAGCTAAACCGTCCCTTTACTAAGCATCTTCTTTATTATATAGGGTCCTTCCCAGTTTGGTTTGAATTTGCCCCTCGCATTAGTGGTATAAGGTTTCAGCTGTTTGAGGACCAGATCAGCACCTTTCAGGGAGAACTTCTGGTGTCTTACCTGACTATTATATGCTCGAGCCATACATTGCTGGTACATCTAGAGGTTTTCAAGAGCCCTTAACCTCTGCACATCTATCATGTTTAGTTATTCAAACCTCGCCTGAGTCCATTCAGATTCTTTTAACTTAGCCTCTAGGGTGACTCTTAGAGAGGTCACCTAAAAACCTCTTCCATTCCATAGACCAGGGAGAATGGAGTTTGGCCGGTCGGGGTACAAATGCTGGTGCGATATCCCCAAATAGCAAAAGGTAGCTTATCCGCCCAATCCCTGTAGCCGGGTATCATCTTAGAAAGAATTTTCTTCACTGATTTATTAGTTGCCTTGATAGCTCCATTAGCTTGCGGTCTGTACTGAGAAGATCTATGGTACTCAATCCCCTACTTCTCGATTAGATCGGTGGTTGCTCCCTAAAACTGTACCCCATTGTTTGAGACTATATGGAGTGCAAGTCCATACCGAGCGAAAATATGCTTCTCTATGAACTTGGCCATCTTCTTGGCGATGACATTGGTGTAGGATTCAGCCTCCACCCATTTTAAGAAGTAATCTACTGCTACCACAATGAATCTATGCCCATTTGTTAAAGAAGGATGAATTTCACCAATTATGTCTATCCCTCACGTCGAGAATGGCCAAAGAGTAGATAAATGATGGAGTTCGGTGGGTGGTAGATGTTACATATTGCCGTAAACCTAGCATTGGTGGCACCTTTTGACTTAGGCGATGCAATCAGCCATGAGTGTGAGCTAAAAATATCCTAATTGCTGAATTTTATTTGCCAAAGCAAGACTAATATGACAACCATAGTCACCGGTATGGACTTGGTCCATTACTTTTTGAGCCTCTAATTCAGTTAAGCAATGGAGGAGTAGACCGTCACTGGTTTGCTTGAGCAGATCATTATCAATAATACAGAACTAGATAGCGAGCCGCCTTAGGGTTGTATGGTCTGAGTCAGAAGAATCCGTGGGATATTGGCCGATTTGGAGAAATAGGACAATGTTAGAATACCAATAAGGTTCAGATGAGATGGCGAGGACCGGATGAACTGATTGAGCATGGTAGGGGGTCTTGGTGGACAACAGAACCAAAGGACGGATAGGCTGCTATTGAGGCCCTTCCTATAGGGATGCGAGAGTGGCAAGAGCGTCTGCCATTTGGTTCTCATTCTGAGGGATATAGCAGTATAAGCACGAGGTGAATTTCTTGGATAATTCACAGATAGCCTCGATATAAGGACAGAGAGATTCTTCTTTAATTTCCCAATCTCCGACAACCTAGTGGACGATAAGAGCCGAATCCTCTATGATAGATACTCGGTAGGCCCCATCCTAGAGAAGAGCCTTAAGACCAAACAGACAAGCTTCATACTCAGCGTTGTTGTTGGTGACAGCGAACTCCAAGCGTTTGGACAATGGGATTATTTCATTATCTGGTGTGACTATAATGACTTTGAGGCCTGCTCCTCATCGGGTCATAGCACCATCAAATTACATAGTTTAGACATGCTCGAGGATTATAACGGAGGTGAGCTGCTCATCAGGAAACTCTAAGTTTTCTACATAATCAGAGTTAAGGGGTTGCTTAGCCAGGAATTCAGTGACCGCCTGCCCCTTAATGGCATTTTTCATCACATACTTGATGTCGAACTCGGATAGGAGAAGCAAACAGCGGGAAAATTTACCGGCTAGAGTGGGGGATTGACAAAGATACTTCATAGGGTCAATCTTGCCTTCGGCTTGGACTCGGTAAGATTGGAAATAATGTCGCAACTTCTTAGTGAGCCAAACCATGGTGGTACAGGTCTTTTCTACAATCAAATACCGGGTTTTATAATCCAACAACTTCTTACTCAAGTAATAGATGGTGTGTTCCCATTTATCATTATGTTCCTGGATAAGCATTGCTCCTACAGAAGACTCCTCAATGGCCAAGTAGTGGATTAACAATTTTCCTAGGATGGGAGGTTTCAAAATGAGTGGGTCAACAAGATATGCCTTGATTCTATCAAATGCCACTTGGCACTGATCATTCCATACTACGAGTTGTTGCTTTCTCAATAGCTTAAATATGGGTTCGCACATGATAGTGTGATAGGCAATGAGCCGACTAACATACCCAGAAATGATCGAACTTCTTTCTCTATCTTCGATGGAGGCATGTCCCTGATGGCTTTAGCCTTGTTTGAATCCATCTTGATTCCTTTCTGACTAACCACATACCCTAACAATTTGCCTGAAGTAACCCCAAACACGCTCTTCTTCGAATTCAGGCGGAGGTTATACTTTTCAATACGAGTCATGGATCTGTCGAGAATAATAGGGTGTTCTTCTCGAGTGGCATATTGTCTACATAAACCTCCACTTCTTTATGGCTCATGTCATATAATAATAGGGTGGTTACGGTGCATTAATAAGTGGCTCTGACTTTTTTTTAACCCGGACGGCATTACCTTCTAGTAATACACCCCCTATTCAGTAATGAACGCCGTTTTGATTTTATCGATGATGTCTACTAGAATCTGATTATAACTCGAGAATCCATTCATGAATGAATACATAGCTACCCTGACAACACTAACAATCAGGACATCGATGTGCAGAAGCAGGAAATCATCTTTCGGCGAAGCTTTATTGAGATCTCAGAAGTCAATGCAAACCCAGACCCTACCATCTTTTTTCAGAACCGAAACTATGTAGGACAACCAAGTCAGATATTCCACAACTTTGACAAATCGAGCTTCAATCAACCTCAAAACCTCTGCCTTAACCTGATCTGCCCACTCTAGTCTCAAACGCCGGAGTTTCTGCTTGAATGGCCTGAACTTAGGATTAGTTAGGATTCTATGCTCGACAATTTGTCGATCAACCCCAAGCATGTCTTCGTACGACCAGGCAAAAGTGTTAATATGATCTTTAAGCACTTTTATAATCTCACATTTTTCCTTGGGAGTTAAATCTTTGGAAATGGTTACCATTTTAGGATTATCATCTGTACTTAGGTTTATTTCACTTAAATATGTATCACTAATGCCAAAAATGTTATGCGTATTGTTATGTGAATGCATGGATCCATCAGGAAAGACATCAAACAAGTAAGCAAAATGAGAGTCATTCATTGCATTAAAAGCCTTATAGGCAATATTTTTCACATTAAATACATCAAAAATGCTAAAAATTACATCATCCATATCCTCCTCCATCGGCAAAGGGGCTTCAATAGCAACAGGAGTAGCATCCTCTATAGTGTCTGTCAGAATGCATCCAGGTCATGCTCCAGAGCGGCTTTCTAGGCTGCGATGAGTGATGGTTCCCCGGACAGGTTGGCTTTCTCGACGAGGGCCCTGGCGAGCTTCCTTACTATCTCTGTCATAGCATCCTCTTCCCTGGTTCTCTCACCCTTCTAGCCTTTCTTCATTAGGAGTGCCATGGCTTTGGTCGTGGTTGCTACAGCATCTTCAATCTCTGGATCGATAGATTCTTCATTAGTTCCTCCAGACTCATCCTCGGGATACATCTTACCTTTCCCTTAGCCTTATCAGAAACAATATTGACATATGCAACAGGCTTAGTGGGTTAGGGTTTAGCAGAAACCATCATACAACTGATCTCAAAGTCATAGATATCCTTAAAGATCTCAAAGTTGGGTCACATTTTTCCAATATGCTTAATTGGCTTAGGTTCTCCCTTGTAGGGCCTCTTACCCTAGATTTCATAAACAGTGACCATGTGATAGCAGTAGGAGAGAACACAACGATAAGCTTTTCTAGGCTTATACCCTAATCCAGCTCGGTGGGCCAGCACTTTCGGCTCTAAGGCTTCAATAATTCCCTGCTCATACATCCCGCCACCTCTGCCAGGTTTATAGCCAAATTTATTCATTAATTTACCCATACTAGCATGGAGATAACTGTACCAAAGGGGAGGAGATTCTGAGCCTTACTAACCATGGCAATCTGAAGACCTCCTTCCAAACTAGCTTCGGTTTCTATAATAGCCACAACGGAAGAAGGGTCGGCCTCGATAGTCACCAGTTTATCTTCTTGAATAAGCTTGATTTTTTGATGTATAACGAAGGGAACTACACCCAAGGCGTGGAGATATGGTCAGCCAAGCAATAGAGAATAAGTAATAGGAGTGTCGAGTACAGTGAAGCACACATTGCTCGTAACACCTTCCACAGTGACTTTTGCCTCAAAGGTCTCAATTGCACTGCACTTCGCATCATCATAAGCCCTAATAATAGTACTGGATTTTTCAAGTATTTCCTCTGACAGTTCTAGATGAGGAAGGACTTTTAGAGGGCACAGATTAAGAGTGGAGCCATCTTCCACCATGACACAGGGGATAACCTTATCAAGGATCTGAATACGGATGAACAAGGCCCTGTTGTGATCTTTACCTTTGAGCAAAAGATTAAAATGGTCAAACATGATCTAAGCCCCCTTCCTCGGGGGAATGCCTTCTATGACCATAGCGTATATCTCAATAACCAAAGTGGTCAGATTAGCATTCAAATCTAGGAGTCACTTAATTAACCCCTTACGATGCCCTTCAGAGTCAATTACCAGCTGCTAGATACTGTACCAAGCTTGGGTGTTTTTTAGCTGAGTAATGAGAGGGTCAACCTCGAGACTGGTCAGAGCAACCATAGGTAGAGAAGGGGGTCTCGCGTGTTTCTTACCCTTTTAGGGACTGGGTCTTTATTTAAATGGAGATACCGGTGTTCAAGATGATACACATGGACACTTTGAGTTAAGAATATCATCGAGCAAGACACTCTTAGTGGCTCTTGTTTTAAATAGATACTGTTGTTCCTCAGAGTCTGAATCTGGGTCCTGCAACTCATACCCATCTACGCTGAAAAGTTTATTATGATCAACCTTGAACAATCCACTTAGTTTATCATTGGCAGGTGAATCAACCCTGATTAACTCAATGCTTGTGGCCTTGGCCTCTTGGGCTACTCCCTTATCATCATCAGAGTAGTTATCCTTCGAAACAAAGAAATCTAAGCTGAACAGCGGCTTTTTCTAAATTTTCATTCTTTTTGCCATAAATGGCTGAGACCAACGACTTTCTTGCTTTGGTGGATTTGGATCAACTTCCATCCCTTAGACCGAATTAACTCCCGGGTTAGCTTGATTGATTAGATAAAAAACCGAGTAAGATGGGAGACCCAAATCGATGACTAGAACAAAGTTACTATTTTTTGGCCTCCGAGCAAGGAGATCAAAGATTGCGGCTTCAGATAAGCCAGACTGGATCACGCCCACCTTGTTCTTGAAATTTGGCAAAGGATTACTCATAATGCTCAGAATTTTATCAGGTTCAGCAATCTTTGCTTCACTAACCAGACGCTGAATGGCCGAGAGCAGGGCTTTGCAATTGTTGGTTTAGTGTCCTACCAGAACATGGTAGTTACAGAAGTTGTTCTTATCCTTAGGTCGAGGCAGTTTGTATTCCTGAAGGGATTGGATGAAACACGCTTCCCTCAAACGTTTACAGATGACCCGTAGAGGCAACTTGTAAGGGTTGGCCAAAACAAAAGGAGGGCGAGGAGGTTGGATAGCGGCAACTGCCGACGTAGCTGGAGCGATCCTTAGGGGTGCAGCAGGGGCTTGATAAATGGCTTGAACTACGGCCGGGGCTTTATGCTTAGCATGTGCTAGAGCCGAGGGCTGAGCTTCATTATTCTTTCTGAACCATGGCTTTCCCGCTTTTTTCGCCTTTTCGTGCTCTACCTCGCACTTGATTTTCTTAGATTTTTCAAATACATCCTTGTAGGAAAGAAAAGAATCAGTAGCCATTTCTTTACCAAACAAATCAAGAGACCCTTCGAGGAGTTTGACAATCATCTCCATAAGGCTTAGCTTGGATTTCATCAAGACTTGGGTCGATATCGACCGGTTAAAGTACTGCTTGAAGGTTTTATTGGGCATTTGATGGACTCCCTCAAGATGTTGAAGGGTTATCTCCATCATAGTATTAAAATCATAATGCACTTTCAGCGCCTCAGAGAGGAGTTTCCAATCAGTGATAATATGCTGTGGTAAAGTGTGATACCATTCAAGAGCAAGGCCCCAAATGGAGCAGGGAAACATTTCAGCAAGCACTTTATGACTTAATTTCTTTACTCGTATAATTCTTTCAAACATTATAATATAAGAGGTAAGTGCTCTAGAACCATCATAATAAGCCATATTCGGCATAGTAAAGTTATCAGGGACCCAGTCTTCATCTCTTTCGGGTTCTTTAGTGGTGATGAGGTGGTTGATGTAGGCTTAGATCTCGGGTGTCACGCTCAGAGGCTATGTGACCTGGTCATTGATTGGCTTGCGAGAAAGAGCTAGGGCTTCGGGTGTCGCGCCCCGAAGAATGCGAGACCTGTTCATTGATAGTCTGAGAAGCCATCATCTGTTGGACAAAAGCGGCTACTTTAGGTGTAACACCCATGGTGCCCTTGGGAGTTACAATGAATTGCAGAGGAGTAAAAGATGGTAGTGGATGAGAAGCTGGGCACTAATGAGTAAATACTGGAGGAACCGAGCTATAAGCAAAAGGTCTCGGATTGAAAGGCATAATCGATGGAGTAGCCAAAGTTAACAGAAAAGTATAAGTTTGCCCAAACTGGAATGGGCTTGCCATAGTCTGGATTAATTGAAAGACAGGTGTAATGGGTCTTGTCCCTACTGGACCGACCAACATCTATGCTAAACTGTTCTAAGCTTACATATCAGACTCTGACACTCGGTTGGAATTTTTATCCTCGAGAGCTTGCGTAACATTGCCTAAATAGTGGTCTGGATAGAAGCCTAAAAAGCCTCTAAGCACAGGAATTGTGCCATAATACTAGCAAAGTCAAAGTCGGGAGGTGGTCGGGATCCTACCCTTGAGGTGGGAGTAAGGCCGACTGGTTCCTCCGGAGGAGGGGTCCCTTCATTGCTTGGAAAAGACATGGTTGGCTGAGAGGAATTCTGACCCAACTAAACTTGTTCTGAATCTGACTCCCCATTGGAGTAGGTATATGGAACCCCCTTGACTTCTATGGTGATAACCAGGGTGAGAGAACGATGAATCAGACGATGCTCTGGCCTTTTCCAAACCGAGGTGCGATGATTATTTTACCTCCTCCTAGCTGAAATGGTAGGTAGCGGATTAGACCACGCATGGTTTATGTGATGCCATTAATGGGTAAATAGTATTATACAATAACCAATGCGTGGCGTGTATGGCTATACGTAGATGTGGTGACGATGTATCCCTCTAACATACATGGGACGTTTGTGCCTCGCGCTACATATAGAGATATATTGTGACTTAACGGAGGCACAAGAGAAGTCCTACGCATGTTGTTAAACTTCTTCCATGAGTGGTAGTAGTTAGGGTAAGTTGGTTTATTTTAGCTCTTGAAGCAGATGCATGGGTGATGCATGAGCACGTAGCATGTAGTACATAATGCATCCCACTTCAACCTTATGACTCCTGCGTAATGCCTCTTTGGAAGGATGGAGTTTGGCTTTTTCACCCGTAATGGCGAAAGAAGTGCGTCCTAATTATTTTCCTTATTCTGGTAATCCTAAAGGGATGAAGTGCTCAGGCTTTTTCTAACGCGGCTTTGGTATAGGGTTGTTGATATCGAATGTTCTCGTTTACCTTGATTCCACGTTACTCAACCACTCCCCCAATAGGTGCCATCACAGGAGTTTACGTGTTGTTTAAAATGAGTGATCCACCCACTAGGCGTCCTCAATTCCAAACAGGGCATGATTGACACTTTCGCGAGCTTCTCGAGTAAAATGGCGCACCTAAAAATTACCGAACTATCTACATGCGTGTTTAAGGATAAAATGTTATAAAAAGGAATGAAGTTTTAATTTGGCCAATGATTTCAATACATCATCAAAATCCTTTAAACTTATTGAAAAGATAAGTTTAAGTTTAAGGACAATTCCCCAGTAGAGTTGCCACTGTGAGCGAACGACCTTTTTCCCACCCGCGAGGACCGCGTGAGATGCGTAGCACGAGGGGTAAAAAAATAACAAGGCGTTGTGAAGCATGCCAAGGGATTGATCCTCATTTTAGCATGATGGAAACATTGAAGTTGATGTTGAATTTAAGTCCAATTTAGGTGTTAAAGGATATGAGATCGAAATCCCGTACTTAAAATAGAGTCGCCACCTAATTCAGCTCAACTGGGAAATTTTGGTACGATTTTCCCACCAAGTGGTAGACCATACCTTAAGTAGAGATTTCGAGTTCGGATGATGTTATCTATTTTTCATTAGGCCAAGTTAAAATATTCCATTCTTTCATCATCGGTTTTAACCCACCCTATTTATTGTGTTTTCGATTTATATGTTGTTTTCGCGTTTATCAAGCAATCAAAGAAATAAATAAATTATTATAGTCATCTAAAAATAAATGCAGAAACTAAAATTATTTCAAGGCTTTCAAATCCTATACGTTTTCTGTGCGATAAATAAAACACCCGAAGGCGTAACATTCATCTAACCTAAATCTACCTGTAGAAAACGGTTAGCACAGATACGGTACGTTGTACCAGGTGTATCACTTAGCATGCATAGTTAGTGGACAAAACAAGAATCGCGTTAGCGTAAACATGGCATATTCATTTACAACGTTATGAAGCCCGGTTGGATGGCTAAAAATGAGATTCGAACAGCGATTGCGGGAAAATTCTGTTTTGACCAAATTTTGGACTCGATTGTTGTTTTAACCGGATTATTAGTGAAATTGCCACATGGTAGGAGGTGGGGTCTATTTTCAAAAGGTCCTGGACCTTCATCATTACATTGTACTCCCTAGCTTCAGAAATCTAACTAGGTAAAAAAATGAAATAAAATAGCTGTCCAGAAGGTCATGTTGCCGGCGGCATAGTTGATATCGCCAGCTGCATCAGTGATGTCGCTAGTGGTATCAGTCACATAGGCAGGCTACATGACTTTCTGGATACCATAAAGAAAGGGTCCTACATGAAAATGAAGCCTCTAGGGGCAAGTGATGTCACCGGCGGTATCAATGATGCCACTGGCAGCATGGTTGATATCGTCAGCAGCTTCACTTGCCTCCAGCGGCTTCAGCTTCTTGTAGCAGCAGCAGGTAATAGTAAAAATAGATTGAAAACTTAAAAACAAGAACAAAACAGCACACGATAGCACAAATAAGTAAGAATGAAGCCAAAGAGCTATAAAACTCAGAATTTTACCTCGAGACCGTGAATCCACCTCTTTGTGATCCAAGGAACACCTTCGAGGAGCTTACAAAGATGATTTGGGTAGTAAATTTAAGGATTTATTGTCTCTAAACTCCTATTAAATTGATTTTAGCCTAAAGTCTACTGATTTTAAGCTTTAATTAAGAGATTTCAAAGAAGAAAACTAAGAAAAACCAAGAAAAATAGATTAGAATCCCTTTTTGTTTTTTACCTTTTCTACTTCTTATCTCACTAAAATTGATTTTCTAACTCTAAAACCTCTCAAGTAAAATTCAGATCTCTTCCCCTTGTTTTGGAACCCTAATGCATGTTTATATAGGCAAAAATGGGGGTCTTTGAGACCTTTTGGCCAGTTTCACCGAAATGGCAAAATAGTGTTGGTCAAAGGAAGAAGAAGAAGTTGTCTGCGCAGAAGCGAGTTTCGGGCCATGCCTCCAGCGACATGGTGATACCACCGGCGGTATGGGTGATGCCACCAGCGGTGTGAGCGATGCCGCCAGCGGCATCAGCTTTCTGCAGGCTGACAGCCAGCGGGCCCATAAGCCCAAAAAGCTGCCAAAAGGGGTCAAAAGCGGGTCAAAGGGCATCTTTTTGAATTTTAATGATATTTTAATGGGTATTTAGAGACTAATTTAATCTTGGGTGCAAATTATTGGTTCAAGCTCCTACCGGACGCGTTATTGGACACACCGAACAGAATTCTTACGAGAAACAAAATTCGCAGGGAATAAAAACCGCAAAGAAATTTTATTATGTGGAATAAAATTAAGAATACGTCATCATCGTCTCGCGAGAGGGACTGCAAAATCCCGTGCTCACACGTACAAATTGATTTGATCCGTAATTGTCATATTGGTTTGTAAAATGTCGATTTAAGGTACCTCGCTAAGGAATAAACAAACTTACTTAAACGAGTCAAGCGTCTTGACAAATTGTTTTGAATCAGGTTCTCGTATTTCTTAAAGCAATTACCAAGTTAAAACCGAGGAACGTTTCCAGAGTACTATAGTTTAGTTAGGGTCAATCACTGAGCGTCTTGTGGTTGATTTAAAATTAAGGGGGAATCGGTTGTTAGGAGCTTCTTCCTGTAACTATAACCGATTTAGAAAATTTGGTTTAGAAAATTTTTGAACCGAGGATCGAATGTATGAACGGAAATATGAAATTATACCTTTGAATGTTTTCCATTAATTGTTTTATCAACATATTGTTAGCATAATTGATTTGTTATTTTTCAAAATCACCAATCTTCAAAACTCCCCTTTTATTTTACTTTTCAGCAAAAAGAATTTTAAAAAATTTATTCACTCCTTAAAGGATCAACCCTGCTTCCATGATCACAAATTTTTAGCAAGTTAAATTAAATTTGGTGAATTCGACCCCGCCAGATGTGGTCCGGCTAATGTATGAAATGAGCTTAATTTTATTGTTAAAACCCCAAGTATGGTCTACCCGACCCGATATAGTAAAAAATATGTTTATATTTATATATATATATATATATATATATATATATATATATATATATATATATATATATATATATATATATATATATATATATAATTCTATTCAAATTTGTAGAAATTTATTTTTTAATATTTAGATGTTTAACTTAATTTGGTGTGTTTATTTTAAAACTTTCTTTGCAATTTTTAAGTTTTTTTTTAAGTATAGTTATTTTTTAATAATATAAAAATTTAAATCTTAAAGAATTTATATATATATATATATATATAAAAGCAATGAAGTCTTAAAAGACTTTTTTTTTCTTATACCTTTAGAAAAATTTATCCTTATATTTTTTTATATATTATTAATTAATGTTACTTATCATGAATAATAAATGATAAAAAACTAACTAAAAATAGTATTAATAACAAATAAATTTATTAATTACTTAATAACAACTAAATTTTAATAACAAATAAATATATAAAAATAATAAAAGTTATATTTCATTTATGAATATATATCATTTATATTCATTCTAATTATAACAATACCAAAATATAAAATTGAAATATATTTGATGAGGAAAAAAAAAGTGTCACGCTAATTCTTAAATAAGATTATAATTATAAAAATATAAAAATAAGGACAAGAATAAGAATAATAGCAACAACAACAACAACAACAATAGTAATAAAATATAGGGTAAATTTTAAAAAAGTACCTTGTGGTTTCACTCATTTGTAAAATGGGGTCTGAGAAATTTTTTTTTGTAAAACGGGGTTTGTAGTTTTAAAAAATTTGCAAATAAAGGATCCTCAATATTAAATTATATCACGAAAATGGGTAATCTTGTTCATTTTTATCTGAATTTTTGTGGGATGGTTATTAAAAATACAATACATATCAGTGAAAATTTTAAAATTTTTTGACTAGTGTAAATATTTTTTAATTAAATAAAGATAACAAACTATAAAAAATCATAAAAAATAAAAAAAATCTCCGAAAGTTACTCAAACTCTAACGTATAATTTACAAATAATAAGGTTAAATTATTAGAATGTTAAATTGTTTAAAATATTCAATGTAACACCACTATTTTGAAGCCAAAGGCCTTTTTTGTAAATTTTTTGAAACCACAGACCCCATTTTAGAAAAATAAATTCCTTTGACCCCGTTTTGTAAATGAGTGAAACCACAAGGTACTTTTTTTAAGTTTATCCTAAAATATATTTGATGAAGAGAAAAGAGTAACGTTTTTTCTTAAATAGGATTATAATCATAAAATAATAATAATAATAATAATAACAACAACAACAACAACAACAATAATAATAATAATAATAATAATAATATATTTGATGATGAAAGTAAAATTAAATCTTAAAGAGGATTATAATCTGTCAGAAAATCAACGACTGATAATTTCATCAATTATATCCTTAAAAACTCAATGTATTTAATTAATTGCTAATTAAAGTTTAAAATATGAATTTTTTTAAATAGAATTATAATCAGCAAAATTAAATAAAATAAAAAAATAACAAAGTAGCAATTAAATTTATTTTATTTTATTATCATATTATTCTAATTTATATTAGTATTTTAATTAGTTAGTATTTATATTAAAAGTGAAATGTTAGAAATTTAGATAAGTTTTCCTTACATATGTCTGTTTGAATATTGTTTCAAAAGTCAAATAATTATTAATTATTATAAGAGTTTTGCAACATAATTTTTATGAGCAATTATGAATTATCATAATGTGTAAATGTTGCTTTGATTGGTTCTACGTTTATTTTAATTTGTTTCTATGTATTTAAAATTGGTTATTATTAAAACCTTTCAAACTTAATTTTCCTAATTTATTTCATAATTAATAGCATCTCAATTTATCCTCAAACAACTATTTCATCCCATTATAAAAAGGGTCTTCCTATTCGTGTTTCGTATGTACCATTTCTTTCACTTTATTTTAGTTTTTTCTGCATTTATAATGTTTTAAACATCTATTGTTTTTTGTCTTTTAAAATTATTTTAGACGTTTGTTGCACTTAGTGAAATACCTATACTAGTGGAATTGGAGAACATTATAGGAAGGGAAATTATGTTTAAACTTTCAGTTAAGAGCTACTATATTATTGCACATAATGAAGTATATTATGTGTTTACACTTACAGATGATGAACAACTTCTGAATAAATATAATTTTTTGCTCCCTCAGAATTCATTGACTGTAAGTTTAATTTTTTTATATGTAACTTTAAATTAGTACATTATATTATTTGTGTTTTAGTTCATATATATTTTAACTTAAAAAATTTTGACAGTAGAAATCAGATTTCGATGTTGATCAATTTCCATATGCAAATGGAAATTCAAGGTACTTCTAACATTTATATTATAAGTGCAAATGATTTATTACCTAATATGATTTGAATTAGGTCTTTTATTTATATATTTATTTATTTATTTATTTATGTTTGGCATGATTCGATATCAGAAAATGAAGTCAATTCTCCTGTCACATATGTAGAGATAAGAAATGAAACTCCTACACCGTCCATATTGATAGGTGAAGATAACACACAGCTTTCGAGCAATCAAGCAAAATAGATGGGGATTAAGAAGGAGAAGAATAATTGATATGTATCTCTTTGAGCCATAAAAGCCTTTTTTTTATCTTTATACCTTTTAAAATACCTTTTTACTCGCAAAAACACTTGAGCCTAATTATAATTAATTATCAACTATTATATCTCATAAATCTATTTTTTAAAATTTATATTTATTGTTCTTGATTTTTTTTAATTCTATTAAATATAATCCTATTTAAAAAAATATAATTTTATAATAGTACTTACTTCTTCTCATGGAATATTTTTAATTATTTGATCAAATTTTAATTTCATAATTATAAATTAAGTATATATATTAACTAATTCATGATTTTATATAATTCTATTCTATTGGTTATAATCCTATTTAATAATTAATGTGACTCTTTTTTACTTATCAAATATTTGACAGAGAATCACAAGAAAACTGCAGAAAAGTATAAAGTATAATCATATTTAAGAAAAAAAATTGAATTTTATATCTATTTACAATTATTTGTTTTGTATTGTTGGATTGTTTCATTTTAAACATGTGTCATTTCTTCGTATTTTTACCTTTTCGATTTGTTTGGTAAGTTTTGCAATTCTTATATTATTTTCTCCAAATTGAAAAATACTATTGTTGATGGATGAATTTGTTGAGAAGAAATAAATGAATTTTGTGAATTCTTTGGTGATTTATAAATTGAAGTGTGATCCATAGGTGATTAAGATGAGATTTGAAAAAAAAAAGATAAGATGACGAAGAATCGTGGATTAGAAGGAGTTTAGAATGTGGTCATCTGATTAAAGGAAAAAAGAGAAGAGAAATTAAGGGTCATATTTTGGATAAAATTGGGAACACAAATTTGTTATCACGTACTCACTGCTCTACTTTTATAAGTTTATTTATGAAGATTACGAATGCAGTGTAATTGTATTAATTAGAAAAAAAGTTAACAATTAAGAATAAATAGAGTTTGTAACTAATATAACAATGCAAAAAATAAGTATGATAAATTGAATTTGATATTCTTTGTGTATAAAGATGTTTTCCGCAAATAAATTATATTGCCAAATAAATTTGTCATTGATATATTAATTATAAATGACATATCCATGCATCGCATGGGTGCTACACTAGTTTAAATTAATGGCTAGACTATCGGTCGGACTTGAGATTTGTTTATTTACAAATTACAAATACCTAGACCTGTTTGCCGGTCGGGCTATCCATCAGGCCTGGCTCGCTCTCATGGGTCAGGCTTGGACACATATTTCTTTACTAAGCCTGGCCTGAGCCTTAAAAAGCCCGAAGTTTATGGGCTTGCTTTTGTATAATACCCAAGCTCGACCCGAGCCTGGCTTGATGAATAATATTATTATTTATTATATATATTGTAAATTGTATTAAATAATTATTTTCAACTCTTATGTTTTATACTAATGAATTTTTAGATTTAATTACAAAGAGTTCTATGATATATTAAGGACTTTAAGTAAATAATATAGATATGCATAAATTTGTCATTTTATTTTTTTAAATCCACAAAAAATATTACTTACGGGCCATGGGCCGGCTTGAGAATGACATCGTAAACCCGCCCCGCCCTAATGAACAGGTCTACGAAATACTCGGCCTGACTAGAGCTCAATTTTTATTTTTTATAGTTAGACTATTGATTTCTTAGCTAAACCCGACTACATGTAGTTCAAATCTGACCCAGCTTGATTATGATCCGGAAGATGGATTCGGATGATGATTATAATCCAAAAGATGAATCAGGATGATACAAATATGTGCAATAAAGTAAAAGCTAAAGAAAATCAAACACAAGTATTTTATACTGGTTCGGCCCCGCCTACGTCCAGTCCCCGGAGTTTCCTTCCTCCGAGCTTATCCACTAGTGGATTCCTTTCGAACTGATAGGAATCAAGCCTTACAGATTTATCTCCGGATGGTAAGCCCTTCTGGAAGTAGGATATACCACAAGAAGCACCAACTCTTAGTTGAGTCCTCTTATCTTTAGTAGGATATACTACTTAGCCTTCTACTTTGAATCTAAGCTGAGTCCTACAGGGAGATTTCACTCAAAGCACCTACTTCAAGCTATATCTCAATCTCCCAACTTACCCAAGTTGGAGATTCTTACACTTTGGTTTTTAATAAAGGTTTGGTTTTTGGAGTTTCTCAAGTTTATAGTTTCACCTGGGAGTCCTTACAAACAGATTTTTGAATCAAGGGTTCTTAGAGGGATTATATCAACTGATTGAATAAGTATTACTTTGTTACTTGCTTTTGTAAATCAACCAGTTTACCTTCTCATTAATGAAGAGCTCCTTTTATAGGCTTTGATCATAAATATAGCCATTTGTGGTTGGTGAGCTTTCATTCAATCTTCACCCTTGATTAGGTCATGATGTGGAGCTTCCGGATCCATTGATCATTCCGTTAGACTGTATTTTGATCCATTTGAAATCTTAGAATTCAGGCTAGAAAGTTGTCAGTGATCGTTTTGCTTTTCATTTTATGATGCACCAACTTTCATACCAATTGCTTTATGATGCTCCACGCGCCCCTTTATTGGTCTAGGAGAAAAAGGTAGTTAGCTTTTCTCTGTCCGGTGTCAGACCCTTTTGACTTTTCTCTGAAACATGCAAGCTGTCATTTTGTCTTTATCTTGGGGAAAGGATCTTTGACTTTTATAGACCAAAAAGGTAAAGGGAAAGTTATATTTGAAACTTTCCCTACATTTTAAATATAGGTCTTCTAGATGTCTTTTAGACCTATATGCTCCGGATCTATTTTCCGGAGTTGTCTTCAATCAGTTCTTTTGGATGTTGGTCTTGAAGGACAGAAGTTTGTTTCCTTTCCAAACTTTGTCCAGGATGATTTCCTTTAGTGCTTAGATTTTTAATTTGTTCAATGGATGATTTTAATCTTGATCTTTGTTCAGATTTTTCCATTTGGATTTGGGTGAACTATATACATTATTTTTGTTTCTTTCAAACTTGATCCGGATTTATTTTTAGATTTTTATCCAGATCATTGTTTCCCAATAATCTCCCCCATTTGATGGAAATAAAGACCTAAGTCATCTAAGCATGGGTGTATGAACTAAGTATAATTTTTGTTACTTAGTCTTTTACAATGCTCCCCCATAATTTTAGCATCCTAACTCCCCCATAATTTTATGATTCCTGCTTCTAAGTTTTTTTAGTACAATTACAGATTGTACTTTAGAAGCGATTGTTTGATAGTTAAGAATTTTTACTTCATATATACTTCTGCTTTTGATAATGGTTAACATCATGAAGTTTAGTATTACAACTTACAGAAATACATTCAAAGTGAATCTAGCTATTACATAAGTATTACAAAATTATCTAGCTAGCTTAACTATCTCTCCGGATGGACCACTCTTCCAGACTTGCAACATTTTTCCCTTACCACTTCATTCTCTTTGATGACTCGGATCTTCCTCCCCCTTTTTGCTTCCATCAAGGGGATCAATGACCATGTAGGTTCGCTTGTCCCAAGATTGTTGCCATGTAGAGGAGTAGATAGAGTAGTCTTTATTGCCTTTAGCTCGCTCATCAATAATATGATCCACTATAGGTGGAGTCAAATAATAAGGGTGAAGGGACCTCTGGAGTTGATCATAAGATTGTGAGACTTGAGGAAGAATTCACAGAATGTGCTCTTGGTCCTTGGGATCAAAATAAGGAAATATGGCCTTGATAAGAGTAGTCATAACTTTTTGGCCCATAAACCCTGAGTCCCCTATAGCTTGAACAAGGTTGTGCAGAACAGGAATGAGCTGACTCTCTAGAATAGTTGGAGACAAGGTTGATCCGGAGATAGATAATTTATTTATTCCGGCTTGAAGGAAGGTGATTGCATTACTAAGGCCCTTCTGGATGTTGTGGATAGACTCCGTTTGGTCTTTTATATATTTGGAGACAGACTTCTTCCAGTCATTTATTGTTTATTCAATACCGGAGTTCCTAGCCTGCATCTCATCACCCATATCATCTAATATTTTCTCTTTAAGTTTGGGGATGGTTTTGTCTTTAAAGTTAGTAAGCATATCTTGGGTTGTTTGCTGATCAGTCTCCAGGTTGAGTAGAGTAGGTTTTAGATCTCTGTCTTCCATGAATTTTATCAAGTTTTCAAACTTGGAGTCAATGTAGTCCTTGATTTCTGTGGATAGATCACTCTCGGATGAGGACATTCTTTCTAGGATAGTTGCACAATTATCAAAGGTCAAAGTATTGGCTTGACTGGCATTCCGATTTACTACTGAGGCTCTTTCTTTTAGCTCATTTAGAAGTGGCTAGACTTTAGATAGGGAAGCTGCTACTATAGCTCCGAAAGTTGGAAAGTTCATGACTTATTGCTCAATTTTGGAGAGACATTTCAAACTCTCTTTGATCTCACCCAAATCCTTTTGGACTGCTTTATCAGTTTTGCTCCTGAGCAATTCCTACTCAACTCCTCAAAGATGAGCGCATATGGTTCTGAGACTCTGCTTTACATATCCCTCTTCACTCTCCTCCTTAACAACCTCCTTTAGTAATTGAAGGGCAGTTGTAACTTTGGATTTTGTAGTGTTATTTGCAAGTACCCACATGCCTGGAACCTTTGGAGGGAATTCCTCATCACATGAGCTGGATGAGGTCTCCTCCTCACTATCTTCTTCATTCTTTTCTTCCATTCGTTCCTCCGGATAAGCCTCGCCCGTAGGATCCTATTTAGAAGTATGCCCTTTGGAACTCAGACTCTCTCCCTCCTCTGGAGTTATTTCATCCGGGTTTGGCACTATGTCCTTAGCTACATTATGAGAGACTGTAGCCAAGTTGTGCTCTTCACAATCAGAATTGAGATGAAAGAGATCAGGGGTTACCTCTGTGGTTTATAGTGTCTGATTCTGATGGTCTACATCATCCTTCTTCTCTTCTTTTAGCCTTGCCTCCGGATGATTGGAACTGTCCTCAACCACCCCTACAACTGCCTTTACAGGACTTTCTTTTTCTCCCTTAGGCATGTTGGCATTTTCCTCAACATCCTTCTCTAGTGCCTTTTTAGGACTTTTAAGATTAATGATTGCAGTGCCGGATCCAAGCAGATTTTCTAGAAGTGGTCCTATTCTATCAGTAAACATGAATTCATCAGCTTTCAAAATTTTTGACAGTGCATCCATATCTTTTGGATGTACAAGAATTGGGAGAACTTGAGATGATCCTCTGAGTCCTTTAGTTCTCCCTTGATTTATTTGGTTGTTATCTTTTATCACTACTTGAATGATGTCGTATTATTCATTATCTTTCCCTACAATTTCTATTACGCCGGGAACATTTTTCTCTTTGCTGGACTTTGCTTTTTCCAAAGCAGCTTTCTCCTGATACTGCTTGGATTCCTCATTAAAGACTATTCCAGCGAGCCTCCTGCCTTCACTGGCTTTATTTTCTTGGGCAACAGTGGCTTCATCAAAAGTTAGCCCTTTTCTCCTGAGCTTCTTTTGAGGAGGAGCCTCATCATCTGTCTCCTCATCATCTTCCTCCTCTTCTATTTCAGCCAATGTTCTTTTGGCTTTCCTTCTTCCAGCCTCAATTGCTTTTGTAGCAATTTGAGGTAGACCTGTAGCAAGCATAAGCTGACCTTTCTTAGCTGCAGCTTTAATTAGTCTGCCCCTGGGTCTTGGATTTTTTGAGCTTAGGATGTGATTGAGGGGTAGAGAGTCCTCATCTATCTCCTCCAAAACCATTTCTACTTGATTTTTAGCTTTGGCTTTGGTGGTTCTGGGCTTCTTAGGAACAAATGCCTTCTCTTTCGGAATAACTATCTTTCGGGACTTAATTTTTTGCTCATCCCTTTTCAGTTTTGCCTTCTCTTCATCGCATTCCTCATCATAGCGGAGATTAAGGAGATTCTTCTCAAGGATAGGCTTTTTATAAATGCCTTTAAATCTGGCTAGATCTACTTTTGCTGCTTGTAGAATTCTTGTAATCAAGGCGCCATGGGAGTTCACATGCATCTTGAGATAGTGAATGATCAAAATTGGCCAGTTTACTTCCACACTTCTAACCCAGTGCTACAAGATGCAGTGCTAGAGGGAAGAAACTATAGTCAATGATCCTTTCCTCATCAGGATGAGCTTAGCTAGAACATGCTGCAGGAATCTGGGTGTTATGGGGAAGTACATTGAGAATTTATTGCCAAAGTAGTTCTTGTGGAGCCATAGTTTGGAATCACACATAACTTTAGTCTAATCCCCATCTTTTCTCAACCTTATTCCAGAGTTCTTCATGTGCAGATTCTTCTCAAAGAATTCTGGAGTGAGAATTATGACCTTCCCCTGTATTTCAGTGCGTAAGGCATCAAAATGGTTGTGAGCACTGAGATTTGAAAAGAACTCTTTCACAAGCTTTAGGTAGGTAGGGCAATTTATCTTTAAAAGATCACCCAAACTTTGATCTTTGATGAGGGTGAAGAAAGGAGGAGTTCTGAATAGGTAATCATCACCTAAGTGATCAGTAGGAATGACGAAGTCAGAGGTTTTGAGATTTAGAGGTTCAAAATCAGTATCCTTTAAGTCAAATACTTGAAAGAAATTTTTGCTAGGTAGGATTTTGAGAGTGTTGGAGGTGTTTGTGGCTGCCATTTTAGAGAGATTTTGAAAGTTGGAGTTCTAGGTTTAAATTTTTGCAGAGTAATAGTAGAGTAGTTGCTCACATGAAAAGGGGAGGGGATTTTGAGGGCTTTATATAGAATTTTTGAAGTAAGAGTATATTGGTAATCTGAACTCCGGCTATTTTGACTAGATTGATGATATAGCAGTTAGATTATTAGGAGAGAGATGAAATCAGTTTAACCAGAGAATGGGAACGGTTTATTTTTGAATTAACTACCGTATTTACAGTACGTGTACCAGCCAATAGACTTTTAAAATTCAAAAAGTAACAGTTACCTTTATGGGCTTTTACTGCCATATGTCATCTTTACCGGCTGATGTGGCAATCTTCCAGAATAGATCTTCCCAATGCTCCTTGTGTTTCGGAATGAGTTTTTATCTCGGGATCCGGCTTGGTTTTAAAACTATCTTTCGAAGATTTCGTAAATTGGATTTGACATTCCAATTGATTCTCTCAGTTTCCTAAATTGATCTTTGCTTAATGGTTTAGTAAAGAAATCAGCTCTCTATTCATTAGTTAGGACATATACCAATGCAATATCCTTTTTCATTACATGATCCCGGATGAAGTGATGCCTTATATTGACATGCTTCATCCTGCTATGGAGCACCGGATTCTTTGACACATCAATACCACTTTTGTTGTCACACATTATATCCACACATCCTGATCCATAGAAGTTGAGCAACATAACTTCCACCTGCCATATACTCTGCTTCTGTGGTGGATAAGGCAACTGAAGTTTGCTTCTTACTATACCATGAAACCAAGCAATCTCCAAGGAAATGGCATCCTCTGGATGTACTTTTTCTCTTAAGAGTATCTCTACCATAGTCTGCATCTATAAACCTTTAGAGTCTGAAGTCTCCATTACTAGGATACCATAACCCAGCTTCAGTGGTTCCTAGGAGATATCTAAGGATCCTTTTGACTGCCTTGAGATGAGAATCCTTGGGATTAGCTTGATACCTTACACAGTAGCATACTATATAGTGTATGTCTGGTCTGCTAGCTATCAAGTATAGGAGTGAACTAATCATTCCTCTATAGAGCTTCTGATCAACATCTTCTGCTTCATAGTCCCTGGATAAGTTTATGTCTGAACCTATTGAAGTGGACATAGGTTTGTTGTTGTCCATTTCAAACTTCTTCACGATCTCCTGGGTGTATTTTGATTGATTGATGAAGATTCCATCTAGACTTTGCTTGATTTGTAGACCAAGAAGAAAGTTGAGCTCTTCCATCATGGACATCTCAAATTCCTTCTGCATTTGAGAGCTGAATTCTTTGCATATCTTTTCATTAGTGGCTCTAAAGATGATGTCATCCACATAGATCTGGACTAGAATAATATCATTCTTCTTTTTCTTGATAAAGAGTGTGGTATCTGGCCTACCTCTGATATATCCCTTAGACATAAGGAATGAGGTTAATCTTTCATACTAGGCTCTTGGTGCTTGCTTTAATCCATAGAGAGCTTTCTTCAGCCTGTAGACATGATCTAGATGCTTTGGATCTTCAAATCCAGGTGGTTGCTTGACATATACTTCTTGAATGACACCATTCAGAAATGCACTTTTGACATCCATTTGGTATAATGTGAACCCTATAAATGATGCAAAAGCACATAGGATCTGGATTGCTTCCAGTCTTGCTACAGGGGTGAAAGTTTCTTCGAAATCAATTCCTTCTTGCTGGTTGTAGCCTTGGGCGACTAGTCTTGCCTCGTTTCTTACTACTACTCTGGATTCTTCAAGTTTGTTCCGGAACACCCATTTAGTGCCTATAATTAATTTTCCTTTAGGAGGGGCCATAAGATCCCATACATCATTCCTGGTGAATTGATCTAGCTCTTCCTGCATCGCCATCATCCAGCTTTCATCACCTTCAACATCTTGAAATTTCTTTAGCTCTATGAGAGAGACAAAAGCAGCATGGCTTATCATCTAGTTGAGCTGACCTCTAATTCTAACTAGATTCTGAACATCATCCAGAATATTTTTTGATGGAATGATCTCTGTGGGTCCGGATCTCCCTTTGTAGGCCTTTATGTTGAACTTGGACTTGCTCTACTTCAGTTTCAACTACTCCTTCTTGGCCTTCATTAAAGTCAGTCCCCTATGGATTGAGGTTAACTTCTTGTATTTCTAGATCAAAGGATATTCCTTCATCTTCCTCTTTGTACTTTTTGATTTAAAATGAATCAGGAATTCCTGCTTCCTTTTTTTCTCCAGATTTTTTAGCTTCCGGAACTTGATCTTCAGAGTGTAGTTTTTCTTTCCTGCAGTGTTAGTCTCATCAAAATCTACATGTATAGACTCTACCACAGTTTTGGTTCATTTATTGAAGACTCTGTAAGCCTTACTATGTGTTGAGTAGCTGCGGAAAACTGCTTCATCAAATTTAGGATCAAATTTTCCTAATTGCTCTCTATCATTAAGGATGTAGCATTTACACCCGAATGCTTTGAAATATCCAATTTTGGGTTTTCTTCCCTTCTAGATTTTATATAGGGTCTTTCTATGGTCTTTCTAATGAGAGCTCTATTTAAGATGTAGCATGCTGTGTTTACGGCCTCACCCCAGAAATATTTTGGCAAACAATTTTCACTAAGCATTATTCTAGCCATTTCTACTATAGTCCTATTCTTTCTCTCAACCAATCCATTCTGTTGAGAAGTGTGGGGGGCAGAGAAGTTGTGTTCAATGCCCTTAGAGTCACAAAAGTCAGAAAAATGCTTATTTTTAAATTCTCTACCATTATCACTGCAAATGCGTGCAATGCGTATGCCCAGTTCTACTTCTATTCGGATGAATGTTTTGGAGAATTGGTCAAAAGCTTCATCCTTGCTTGTTAGCAGGAGAACCCAGGTATATCGAGAATAGTCATCTACAATGACCATGGTGTATTCTCTTTTACCTAAACTCAGTGGCTTAATTGGACCAAAGAGATCAATATATAAGAGCTCAAGTACTCTTTTGGAAGGAATATATGAGATGGAAGGGAAACTTCTCTTATGCTATTTACCTAGTTGGCATGCAGTGCATAGATGATCCTTATCAAAAGCAACCTTGGGCAAACCCACTGTGAGTGGATGACATTTTGCGCGGCGGCTATGAAGCCGGGCCGGTGGACCAGCCTCTAAAAGATGACGGGAGATGCATGTAATGCGATTGAAAAATGGTTTTGCACATTTTAATGCTCAAAAGATACGAGATGGAAATCCAGTACTTAAAATAAAGTTGTCACCCGGTTTAGCTCAACGGGAAAATTTTTTGTACAATTTTCCCACCGGGTGGTTGGACCATACCTTAAGTAGAGATTCTGAGTTCGGATGATGTTATCTATTTTTCATTAGGCCAAGTTAAGACACTTCATTCTTTCTTAATCGATTTAATCCATCCAATTTATTTGTGTTTTTAGCTATTTTGTTATTTTTGCGTTTATCAAGCAATTGGAGTGATGAATATAATATTTACAGCCATTCAAAAATAAGTGTGGAAAATAAAATTATTACAAGGCTTCCAAGTCCCGTACATTTTTCTATGCAATAAATAAAATACCCGAATGTCTGATATACATCTACCACAGAAGATGGTTAGCACGGATATGGCATGTTTTATTTATAATATTATAAAGCCCGATTTGATGGCTAAAATGAGATTTAAACGGTGTTTGTAGGGAAATTCCGTTTTAACCAAATTTTAGATTCGATCGTTGCTTTAACCGGATTATAAGTGAAAATGCCACACGTTACAGGGTGGGGTCTATTTTCAGGAGGTTTTGAACCTCTATCGTTGCATTATATGTTCTAGCTTGGGAAAAAAAAGCTAGTCCAGGAACAAACGAAAAATAAAACTACTATCCAGAAAGTCATACTGCCAACGATATTACTGATGTCACCGGCGATATGGTTAATATCGCTGATGATATGGCTGATGCCGCCAGCAATATCATTGTCTGATGCCTCCGGCGACATCATCGATGTCGCTGGTGGCATGGATGATACCGCCGGTAATATCATTAATATCGCTAGTGACATCATTGTTGTCGCTGGTGACATCAATATTTAGGCAGGCTACATGGCTTTCTGAGTACCATAAAGAAAGGGTCCTATAAGAAAGTGAGGTCTCTGGGGAATGTGATGCCACCGGCGGTATTAATGATGTCTCGGGCAATATGGATGATACCGCCGACGCATCACATGTCTCTGGCGACCTCAATTTCTTGTAGCGGCAGCGGGCAGCAGTAAAAAATAACCGAAAACCCAAAAATGAGCACAAATCAATAAAAATAACACAAATCGGTAGTATTAATGCCAAAGAGCTATGAGACTCAGAATTTTCACCTCAAGGTCGTGAATCCAACTCTTCGGGAATTAAACAGAAATGCCTCCGGAAAGCTGGTAATGATGATTTAGTAGTTAATTTTAGAGTTTTAGGTCTCCAAATCCTATCAAGTTTATTTTAACTTAAAGACCCACTGATTTTGAGCTCACAATCAGAGAGTTCAAAGAAGAAAAATCAGGAAAAATGGATTAGAATCCTTTTTCCTACCTTTTCTAATTCTTAGCTCACTAAAATTTATTTTCTCTCTCAATTTCAGCCTTATTTCTTCTAATTGCAGCCTCTTAATTTCCCAATTTTAGCTCCCCTCTTTTCTTTTCAGCCTAAGGTGTATTTTTACAGGTGAATTGCAGTGTTTTTCAAGACCATTTTGACTAATTCCGTCGAAAGTGGCCGAAAGGCTGTCTGTGCAGGGACCCGCTTCGGGTCATTGCCCCGACGATATGGTGATGCCGCTGGCAGTATGGCTGATGCCGCCGCCGATATGGTGATACCGTCAATGACATGGCTGATACCGCTGGTGGCATCAACCTCCGGCAGACCGATAGCCAGGGGGCCCATGAGCCTAAAAAGTCATGAAAAGCGGTCAAAAGTGGGTAAAAGGCATCTTTTTGAATTTTAATTATATTTTAATAGGTATTTTTTTAATTTAGGTGTAAATCATCGGTTTAAGCTCCTACCAAACGCGTTATCGGCCACGCCGAACTAGATTCTACCAATTATAAAATTCACAAGGAATATTATTTTGGTAATAAAAATTCTAAAGAGAACTTTTATTTCAAGGCATTAAAATTAGGTACACGTTATCATCGTCTCGCAAGAGGGACTGCAAAATCTCGTGCTCATAGGCTGCCCCTAAAGGGATCACTGCTGCTATAGGTCAGTATGATCGCATGAAAGAGCAAGGGATAGGGATGATGCCTGATGGGTGACTGGTTTGTTCCTTGGTCGGACTTGTGTTTTGCCAACAGGATGCCCCTTAGTTGGACCTGATCCTTGAGGAGAGATTGCCCTTTGGTCGGACTTATGCTTAGTAGATTGGTTGCCCCTTGATCGCACTTATGCTTCACGGAGAAATTGCCCCCTGGTTGGGCCTGAGCTTTATGGAGAAATTGCCCCTTGGTTGGGCTTGAGCTTTGTGGAGAAATTGTCCCTTGGTCGGGCTTGTATTTTGCGGAGAGATTTTCCTTTGGTCAGACTTAAGCTTTACGGGAAGGTTATCTCTTGGCCAGACTTATGTTTTGTGGAGAGTTTATCCTTTGGTCAGACTTAGCTTTGTGAAAAGTTTGTCCCTTGGTCGGACTTGGGCTTTATAGAAAGCTTATCCCTTGGTCAGACTTGAGCTTTATGCAATTATCCTTTGGTCGGACTTGAGCTTCGTGAAGTGGTTATCCTTCGGCCAGACTTGAGCTTCGTGAAGTGGTTGCCCCTTGGTCAGGCTTATGCTTTGAGGAGTGATTACCCCTTGGTCGGGCTAATGCTTTGAGGAGTGATTGCCCCTTGGTCGGGCTTGTGCTTTGAGGAATGATTGCCCCTTAGTCGGGCTTTATGCTTCGCGGAGAGGTTTGCCCCTTGGTCGGGCTTGCGCTTCATGGAGAGGTTTGCCCCTTGATCGGGCTTGTGTTTTATGGAGAGATTGCCCCTTAGTCCAGCTTATGCTTTATGGAGTATTTGCCCCTTGGTCGGGCTTGTGTTTTATGGATAGGTTGCCCCTTGGTCGGGCTTGCGTTTTATGGGGAGTTTGTCCTTTGGTCGGTCTTATGCTTTGTGGGGAGATTGTCATTTGGTCAGACTCATGCTTTGTGGATTGGTTGTCCCTTGGTCGGACTTATGCTTTGTGGATTAGTTGCCCCTTGGTTAGACTTCTGCTTTGTAAAGAGATTATCCTTTGGTCGGACTCATGCTTTGTAGATCGGTTGCCTTTTAGTTGGGCTTGAGCTTTGGAGAGTTTGTCCTTTAGTCAGACTTGTGCTTTGTGGAGTGGTTACCCCTTGGTCGGGCTTACACTGTGGAGAGATTGTCCTTTGGTCGGACCTGTGCTTTGTGGATAGGTTGTCCTTTGGTCGGACTTGTACTTTATGGATTAGTTATCCTTTGATCAGACTTGTGCTTTGTGGAGGGATTGTCCTTTAGCTAGACTTGTACCTTGTGGATAGGTTGTCCTTTGGTCGGACTTGTGCTTCGTGGAGTGATTGCCCCTTGGTTGGGCTTACACTGTGGAGAGACTATCGTTTGGTCGGACCTGTGCTTTACGGATAGGTTGTCCTTTGGTTGAACTTGTACTTTGCGGATAGGTTATCCTTTGGTCAGACTTGCGCTTTGTAGAGTGATTGTCCTTTGGTCGGAGTTATGCTTTATGTGAGATTGTCCTTTGGTCGGACTTGTACTTTGTTTGAGAAATTGCCCCTTGGTCGGGCTTATGCTTTATAGAGTGATTGCCCCTTGGTCGGGGCTTACACTTTGTGGAGAGATTGCCCTTCGGTCGGGCTTATGCTTTATAGAGTGATTGCCCCTTGTTCGGGCTTACACTTTGTAGAGAGATTGCCCTTCGGTCGGGCTTATGCTTTGTGGAGTTACTACCCCTCGGTCGGGCTTACACTTTTTGTAGAGATTGCCCTTCAGTTGGACTTATGCTTTATAGAGTGATTGCCCCTTAGTCGGGCTTACACTTTGTGAAGAGATTACCCTTCGGTCGGGCTTATGCTTTGGGTCATGTTACTATTTCAGAGGGGTGAACCCGAAGGGTGATACACACAAGGCTATATCCGGGATCTTCAATTGGCATTCTAGGATGAACCGAAAAAGGTGACATGTATCGGGTCATACCATAATCTCTGGGTAGTTTACAGAATGAGCATATTGGGTTTACGATTATGGTTTTGTGAAATTCAGGAATATCAGGGCTCGAGCCGAGATTTCACTAAGGATGGCTGGAAAAAGCATGGAGAGATCTGATGTCGCCGGCGGCATGACTTATGTCGCTAGTAGTATGAGTGTCACATGGCAGCTTTAACTGGTCAGACAAGTTTAAAATCCAATTTAAAGGAGGCGATGTCGCCGGCGGCATGAATGATGTAGCTGGCGGCATGGAGTGATGTCGTCGGCGGCATGAGTGCCACGTGGCAGCTTTAACTGGTCAAGTAATTTCAAAATTTGAATTGAATGGGGCGATGTTGCCGGCGGCATGAGTGATATCGCTGGCAGTAACTGGCGGCATGAGTGCCACATGGCAGCTTTGACTATTCAAACAATTTCAAAATTTGAATTTGAAGGAGGCGATGCCGCCAGCTGGCGGTATGAGCAATGCCACCGGCGGCTTGAATGGGTAGTTCAGATAAATTAAAACTCCTCGAATTCCGCACGGTAGTTTAAAAGGAAGTAAAACTCCTTTCTATTCCTCATTCTGCACATACAGAAGCCGTACCCCTTTTTCATTCTTCTCCAAATCTTTCATTTTCTCCGTCATTCCAATCATGAAGAGGATTGCCAAGGCTTTCAGGGGGAAATCTGCTAAGTCTATGAGGGGCTGAAAATCCTCTCAGTTCCTACTACTTATGGCCTAAAGGAGACAGCCAAGATGTGTGGCTACGGGATTAATTCCCCTACTAATTTGACCCTAGAGAAGGAAAAGCACCTCTGCTACATCCAGGTAATCCCGCAAAACCTAAATTTATTCTTTTTGGGTTGAGTTTCGATTCGGCCTTAGGCTTGAAATCGTGCCATGATAGGAGTTTATAAGTGTGAAATAGTTTATTACAAACTGATATTGTATGCTTTAGGTTCAATTTCCACTGTTTTTAGGCTTATTATTTGATTGATTGCAATTTTTTGTGATTTTGGCATCATGGGTGCGATTTTGGGGAAAACAAGTTCTGCCCGTAGGTAGTGATGTCACCGGCGACATGAGTGATGTCGTTGGCGGCATCTGACCTTGCAAAAAGGCCTAAGGAGGTCTGATGTCGCTTCTGCTTAAGGTGATGCCACCGGTGGTATGGCTGATGCTGCCATCGGTATGGAGTGATGCCATCGGGGACATCGCTTCTAGCAAAAGCGATATCAGCAGCCTTTCATCAAGTTCCAGTGATGAGAAAATAAACAGGGACTTATTTATTTTACTTCTAATTTTTACAGCCGTATGAACTGACTTATACCAGGGGGATAAGCACCATCGGCGAGTGGTGGCACCTTATTTTAGAGAAGGACCCCGAGCTTGCGCTCGCTATTAACGAGATAAGATTCGGGTACTTGGCCTGAATCATGCCAATGCTAATGCCCAAGCTCTCCCATTCAGCCATGACAGCCCTTATCGAGAGGTGGTCTTAAACCACCCACACTTTTCATTTCTCACTTGGGGAAGCGACAATTATGCCCTCCAATGTCGTAGCTATAACCGGGCTTTCCTGGACGGACGAGGTCATTCACTTTGATGCTTATATGGATAAATATTATATTGAGAGGCCTGTGGTGAGACGGGTGAAGGAGCTGTTCGATTTAAAGCCTGTCTCAGGGCAGCTGTCTTATGGTGAGTTGCACCAACACTGGACCCGGGTAGATGTGGTGCCTGAGGATGAGAGAGACGCTTATATCCGCTCCTTTGTGATTTCCTTGCTCATCGTGCTGTTCTTCCTAATCTCGGGGAGCAAGATTAATTACGTGCTGATATCTACCATGGAAGATGTGGCAGGCATTAGGAGGAAGAATTGGCCAAGGGCCATCTTGGCACAAATATACCACGGGCTGGATGTAGGAGCCCGAAAGAAGGTGAAAGCTCTCCGACTATGTCATCTGCTAGTCTAGGTATATCTCTTTGGAAGCATTTTAATTGATTGTGCATGTCTCATTTATTGTGGATGCCTTTTTAAACTAATTAAATGTTACTTGTGCAGGCTTGGGCTTTTAAGTATCAGGTCCTCCCGCCGGTCGAGTTTAAGAAGACTGTGCCGCTAGGCTCCCATTTTCTCGCCCGCTGGTGCGGGGGTATTGGTGGGAAGGCCAAGTATCCTACTAGGTACAGGAAGGTTCTGAGGAGTGTACGACTGGGCTCGATATACGATTTTTTTACACTTATAACTAAATAAAAAGTGTTTATGAACTTATATCGGTTGTTTTGGTTGATTATTTGTGCAGCTTGTCCTAAACCCATTTGATGGGGTGGAGAACCTGACGGAGGTTGTGAGGGTTAGGAGGGAGGTGGACGACCGTCGGTTCGTCATGAAGTGTCCTTTATCCCGACAGTGGTATTTGGGTGAGCACGTTTGGGGCTGGAGGTTTATCCCGGTCGCCAATAGACCGGTGCCTGCCGATCCTCCCAGGGGCTTATGGTAGCCCCATCTAGTGATTACATCCGAAGCCAACCAAGCTGACTATATCGACAGGAATGGTCGAGTGATCCCTAGCATTCCTAGCCTCTACGAGCAACACTAGCAGCGTTTACTCCCTCTGTGTCCCCGTATCTAGAGGAATGATACAATTGAGTATCATAATAAGCAAAGGCTGGAGGATGAGAAAAGGCGGCTCAAAGGTATTGTGGATGTTGAGAGGGAAGAAGAGGAGGAAGAGGAGGAGCTTGAAGGTGATGTTGGGATAAAGCCCAAGGGGGAGGATGAGGCAGGCACGGATGTAGCCGGCGGGAGTTCGCCAATGTCCCAAGGGGGCAACATTCTTTTGAGATATGATTACGTTTATATGCCTGATTTACAATTGTTTAGGAACGTTGCTGACGTGTGTCTTTCATGTTTTTCAGGAACCCTGCGAGGAAGAGAGGCCGGGATAACCATAGTGGGATGCGGTACTATGGTGTACTAGAGGGTATAAGTTTTGTGGAGGGGCGTCTGGTCCACCTGATGGAAACCTAATTCTTGCTAATGAATTCTTGGGGTGAGTTCCTTCCTAGGAACATAGGCTCGAGCTGGCATGCTCCAATCTTTATGCTAGAAAACACCACTTACGTAAGGCCTAATAATTGCTTTCTTATTTATTCTTGGATATGGGTGCTTAATGATTCGGCTTTTGGATTTTTCAGGTGGCGCGAAGCCACGTGACGCAGCTTGCAGAGAACAATTTTGCCTTCTGGAACACGCTTATCGGACAATCACTCCTTGTTCAGGTACATTCCTTGTTTATGCCTATGCTAAAATAAGATAAGATGCATGTATGGATGCTATGAATGATGTGCATTATTGATGTTTTTCCTTGGCTCGCAGGATTTCTTGGCCCTTTCTTTATCAGATGCCGATGTAGCCCGGCGGAGATACAAGGAGGAGACTGCAAGACTCTGTCATCATATGAGTGACCTTGAGGGTCAATTGGTGGCTATCGTTCAGGAACAGAGGAGCAAGCAAAAGCTGGATCGTGCGCACCCCGGTAGCACTAGTCGTAGAGGAGTGAAGATGTCCGCCGGCTGATGCCCATTTATTGCGGTCGAGGATTTCAACAGTGTGTCGATGACTGAGGGAAGGGAGGAAGATGAGGATGAGGTTGGTGATTGGCTAGTGAGCCCTGAAGACATTTCATCTCGCCCGGCAAGCAGTGGCGGGCATGCCTAGCTTTAGGTTTCATTTTGATTTTTGTTTCGATTTTTAGTTTGTACCCTTGATACATTGGGGTTTGAGTAATTTGGCTTTGTTGTTTGGTTTTACTTTGGTAGGCTAGATGTTTGGGATATTTAAGTGGTTTGCGCCTATGGGCTTTTGAAAAAATTGGATTGCAGTTTGAAAAGGCATTGGAAACGTAGTATAGGATTGTTTACAGGTTTTGTACAGGTCTGAAATGATGATATTGCTTCTGATGCCGCCCAGAAAGTTAACTCCATGCTGTCGGTGGTATTATCCATATCGCCAAGTGCATCACCTAAAAAACTGCCTATACCCATATCACTAGCGGCATCAACTGATATCGCCCAAAACAATCCATATCGCTAGCGGCATCACTCATATCGCCGGTGACATCAACTTCCCAGAAACACAGATTTGGTCATTTCTTCAAATTCTGCTACAGTATGCCATACTTAACAGCTAGGGAGCTTCCTGCGGAGCCTAGGGAACGCAGATTGGAGACTCTAACATTTGCATAGACTATCCTTTCAAGTTTTCAACCTAGCAGACTTATTCTGACTTTTGCATAGACCTAGATGTTTTCAGTCTATTCGGATTTTCTTTTTATGAGCTTGGAGCATCTTTGATTAAGTTTACTTGTGATGTTTCCATCGTTTGGTCGCCAGACATTCATACAATCACAAACACAGAGGTTTTCAGTACAAAAGACACTTTTATCGAGTGAATCTAATTTGAGTACAAGATGTTGGCAATCATTTCCATTAATGGAACCCCTGGTGTTAACCAGCCTTCATAGGATTTCAAGTTAACATCTCGCTTTTTTTTTCTCTCATGCCCCAATTTTGTCTGAACCTCCCTTTTTGGTTTTTCAGTTTAGAGTGCGGTATTGACTTATCCCCTAATTTTTACACAGTTGGTTTATAGGATACCGACCGTCGGGTGTCACCCTAATTTTTGTCCGATCAGTAAAAGACCAAAAGGCGGGTGATTATCATATATATTTTTTTGTGTGCCGCTTTTCTGATTTATTTCTTTTATTTAGACCTGATAATGCTTAAGCCTATCCTGGTTGACTAGATCGATGAACTCGCTCTTATCTGTGCTCATGACTTTCAAAAGCTCTGTTTATCGGGTACCATCTTCAGCCGCATGACAACCTTCTCAATTTGGTCTGAATTTTTTATTATTGGTCTGAATTTTTTATTAACTTCGATATCGTAAGGTCTCAGATGCTTCTATGCCGGGTCTATGACTTTCGGCAAGGGTGTTGGGTATCCGACTTGCTATTGTATGCATGGTTGTGCCTTTAAGGTCCTTAGTGTCCGTACGATTTTTGCCTAGATCATCTGATTCATTCTGACCTTCAAAGTTACATCTGGTAATCTTGTTTTAATTGCAAGGTGTTTAATCTATAGGTGTTTTGGCACTTACATAGAGCTTCCTTGATTGGTTCGATTGCCATTCTGATTACTATTCTGAGTGTTCCTTCAATCTATGGTTTACAGAGCCCTTCCTGTTTAGGTCTGAATTTGCCCCTTGTATCGGTGGTGGAGGGTTTTGACCAAGTGATATTTGGTTTGGGGGCCTTTTACTTGGAACCTTTGAAAGGTGAAGTGGTAATTTGTTTTGTTGGTTTATTTGGCAAGCTGATTGCGACATCGGTTGCACGATCATCTATGTGGCTTGTAGGATGAAGGTGCTTACCCTCATACTTAATGCTTTAGGAGGTGGTTACCCCCTGACCTTGGTAGGTCGATGGGTTTGATGTGGGTTAATTTATGTTTGGTGAAGATGTGTTTCTCTGCGAATTTGGTCATTTACTTGGCGGTAACATTGGTCTGAGATTCAGCTACAATGTTCATTTTGATGGAGGTTGAGCTTCATCAATTGTCGGTGGGTGTATCCCTCGATTTTCCTTTTTAGGGGACCAGTTGATACTTTTTGGTAGCTTAAAGGCGTACCGTTGCAGGGTTGCTGAGTTAATTCTGAAAGAGACCCATGGTGTCTTAAAAATCTGACTATTGATCTGAGGACCAAGCAAAAGCATTATTGTGGTCTTTAAGCACTTTATTATCTCACATGTGTTTAACAGGAGTTAGATTATTGGATTTGATTACCATATAAGAGCCTACATCTGTACTCAGATTAATTTTATTGAATAAAAATATCTTGAATCCTGGAAGCATTGTGTGTATGCTCATATGAATGAGTGGATCAAATGATAGAGACATGACATAAGTAAGAAAAATGGAAGTTGCTTATCGAGCACAAAGTTTGGTACCTAAAAAGTCTAAACTCTAAGGATTGCAAATCAAGATTCTTCGTCCTTGCTGTCGGAGTGAGATTTTCCCCTACCATTAGAGTAGATGGCCTTGATGAGATCTTGCGGCGCATTCCCTTGTTTAGGAAAGCCAGGATTAATCTTTCGTGTCTGGTCTCCAAACTCTGGTAACGGGTTGGGTGCTCTTTTAGGGTCAATAATCTTCTCATCCTTCACTAGACGTTGGATGTTGCAAACCAAAGCTTTGCATTGATTAGTGTGGTGACCTGTCAGCATGTGATATCTGCAAAAGCCTTTTCCTTCTTGTCTCATAGGAGGATTGTATTCGTGAAGTGGTTTGAGAATGCCAGCTTCCCTTAATTCGGTGAAGATTACATTAAGCTGCAGTTTCCACAGATTTGTGCTACACTAAAGACCATCGTTTGGCTGAATAATGGCAGCTGGTGCCAATTTCTAAGAGGTCTCCTGGTCCACCATGACTTAAGGTAGGGATATGGGTGAGTTAGTGTTTTAAAAGACCTGATTCTCCTCTGATTAGACCCTTCCCTCTTTCTGATTGCAGCCTACTATCATCAATTGACGCGAGAAGTCTTCAACTTTATATTGCATGACCTGGTCATACTGAGGAGGTGTCGGGGTAGCGGGGATCTTAAATTGTGATAGGGTGACCAACGTCGGAGGTAAGGTGTTAAAGAATGGTGGAAGAATTGGACTCTAGGCTCCTTCCCTTCCTCCGGGGTAAGCGGTTAGCGGTGATTGCCAGAGTTTATTACTATCAGGTGTCATGCCCAAAGATCGCATTACCTGGTTGAAGTTCTGACTTCCTAGGAGAATTCAGAAATTGGATGATAGCGGCGGTGATCTCTAACCCAAGAGATGAAGGGTGAATTGCTGAACCTGAGGTGGGGGAGAGACTAGTCTGTTCTCTGGGTGAGGCAGAGTTGTCATTGCGAGGAAGAGACATGGCTGGTTGTGAAGGTCTCGGTTTAAGAGGAAGACTATTTAGGATCATGAACCGTGGGTCAGACCATGAATGGGTTGTAAATGGTATGGATGGTATGTATGTATATGCATGTATATGTATGTATGTATATATATATATATATATATATATTCTTGTTTTTGGAAGCAGTGCGTGATATGTATGGCTGCACGTAGGTGTGATTAGAGGTGATGCGATGGCTTGTCCCTCCAACATATGTTGGATGTTTGTATCTCATGCCACTATAGTGATATGTGGTGATGCAACAGAGGCACAAGAGAAGTCCTACGTATGTTGCTAAACTTCTTCCACGAGCGGAAGTAGTAAGGGTAAGTTGATTCATTTTGGCTCTTGAAGCCGACGCATGGGGGTGCATGATTACGGAGTATATAGCACGTAAATCATCCCTCTTCTAAACTTATGACTCTAGCATAATGCCTCTTTAGAAGGATGGAGTTTGGCTTCTTCACCGGTAATGGCGAAAGAATTGCATCCTAATTATTTTATTTGTTCTGGTGACCCTAAGGGAATGATGTGCTAAGGCTTTTTCTAGCGCGGCTTTGGTATAGGGTTGTTATGTAGAAGGTTCTCGTTTACCTTAATTCCATGTTACTCAACCACTCCCAAATAGGTATGATTGTCGGAGTTTACGTGTTGGTTAAAACGAGTGATCCACCCACTAGGCATCCCCAATTCTAATAGGCATGAGTGACACTTCGCGAGCTTCTCGAGTAAAATGGGGCACCTAAAAATTACTGAACTATCTATACGGGCAAGGATAAAATGTTAAAAAAAGAATGAAGTTTTAATTTGGCTAATGATTTCAATAAATCATTAAAATCTTTTAAACTTTATGAAAACAAAGTTCAAGTTTAAAAAGATCGATTCCCCAACAGAGACGCAACTGTGAGCGGACGACGTTTTGCGCGGTGGCTGTGGAGCCGGGCCAGTGGGCTGACCTCTAAAAGATGACGAAAGATGTGTGTGATGTGATTGAAAAATGGTTTTGCACATTTTAATGCTCAAAAGATACGAGATCGAAATCTCGTATTTAAAATAGAGCCCCCACCCGGTTCAGCTCAACCGGGAAATTTTTGGTACGATTTTCCCACCAGGTGCTTGGACCATACCATAAGTAGAGATTCCGAGTACGGATGATGTTATCTATTTTTCAATAGGCCAAGTTAAGACACTTCATTCTTTCTTAATCAGTTTAATCCATCCTATTTATTTGTGTTTTCAGCTATTTTGTTATTTTCACATTTATCAAGCAATTGGAGCGATGAATAAAATATTTACAGTCATTCAAAAATAAGTGCGGAAAATAAAATTATTTCAAGGCTTCCAAGTCCCGTACATTTTTCTGTGCAACAAATAAGATACCTGAATGTCTGATATACATCTATTGCAGAAGATGGTTAGCACGGATATGGCATGTTTTATTTACAATATTATAAAGCCCGGTTGGATGGCTAAAATGAGATTTGAATGGCGTTTGCAGGAAAATTCCATTTTAACCAAATTTTAGATTCGATCGTTGCTTTAACCGGATTATAAGTGAAAATGCCACACGTTACAGGGAGGGGTCTGTTTTCAAGAGGTTTTGAACCTCCATCGTTGCATTATTTGTTCTAGCTTAGGAAAATAAGCTAGTTCGGGAATAAACAAAAAATAAAATTGCTGTCTAGAAAGTCATGCCGCCGACGATACTACTGATGTTGCCGGCGACATGGTTAATGTCGCTGGTGACATGGCTGATATCGCCGGCAACATCATTAATGTCACTAGCGGCATGGATGATGCCGTCGGCGATATCATTGATATCGCTGGTGACATCATTGATATCGCTGGTGACATCAATATGTAGGCAGGCTACATGGCTTTCTGGGTACCATAAAGAAAGGGTCCTACAAGAAAGTGAGGTCTCCGGGGAATGTGATGCCACCGGCGGTATCAGTGATGTCTCTGGAGACATGGATGATACCGCCGGCGATATCACTTGTCTCCGGAGACCTCAATTTCTTGCAGCAGCAGCAGCGGGCAGCAGTAAAAAATAACCGAAAACCCAAAAATGAGCACAAATCAACAAAAATTAACATAAATCAGTAGTATTAATGCCAAAGAACTATGAGACTCAGATTTTTCATCTCAGGGTCATGAATCCAACTCTTCGTGAACTGAACAGAAACGCCTCCGGGGAGCTAGTAACGATGATTTAGTAGTTAATTTTAGAGTTTTAGGTCTCCAAATCCTATCAAGTAGATTTTAACTTAAAGACCCACTGATTTTGAGCTCACAATCAGAGAATTCAAAGAAGAAAAACCAGGAAAAATGGATTAGAATCATTTTTCCTTTCTTTTCTAATTCTTATCTCACTAAAATCTATTTTCTCTCTCAATTTTAACCTTATTTCTTCTAATTGCAGCCTCTCAATTTCCCAATTCCAGCTCCCCTCTTTTCTTTTCAGCCTAAGGTGTGTTTTTATCGGCAAATTGGGACGTTTTTCAAGACTTTCTTAACTAATTCCACCGAAAGTGGGCGAAAGGCTGTCTGTGCAGGGACCCGCTTTGGGTCATGCCGCCGGTATGGCTGATGCCGCCGATGGCATGGCTGATACCGCTGGTAGCATTAGCCTCCGGCAGACCGACAGCCAGCCGGCCCAGGAGCCTAAAAAGTCGTGAAAAGCGGTCAAAAGTGGGTAAAAGTAGGTCAAAAGATATCTTTTTGAATTTTAATTTTATTTTAATGGGTATTTTTTAATTTGGGTGTAAATCATCGGTTCAAGCTCCTACCGGACGCGTTATCGACCACGCCGAACTGGATTCTACCAAGTATAAAATTCACAAGGAATATTATTTTAGTAATAAAAATTCTAAAGAGAATTTTTATTTTGAGGCATTAAAATAGGGTACACATCATCATCGTCTCACAAGAGGGATTGCAAAATCCCATGCTCACACCCACAACTAATTCCTTTTTGGCTAATTTGGACAGGTGGTTCATGCTTACATGTCCCAACCTCCGATGCCATAGCCATGATTCTTGTTCTTTAGATACCAAGCATATATTCTTCTTATCATTTTTAATGTTTATAGAATAGACATTATTCACACTAGGTGCGTAAAGAATAAGTTGATTAGACTTACTATCATAGATTAAGCAGCCTCTAGAGTTGAATGTGACTTTTCTTCCTTTGTCACATAATTGGGCCACACTTAGCAGGTTGAACTTCAGTCCATCAACCAGTGAGACATCTTCAATCTTAAATCTAGATTCAATGGCTCCATGACCAATGATCTGTCCCTTTTGATTGTCTCCAAAGCGTACTTTGCCTCCCTTCTTCAGGGTTAATGTGATGAAGGCCTTCTCATCACCTGTCATATGCCTTAAGCATCCACTATCAATATACCAAGTGTGTTGATCTACTGTGGATCTAAGGCATACCTGCAAAACAGATCAAGTGGGTTTGGGTACCCAATTAAATTTGGGTCCTCTCGAGTTAATAACTATCTCTAGCCAAGGATAAACATCATGATAACCATTTTTTAATCTACATGATTTAGTAATATAATTATTTTTCCACAAAACCTGCACCCTAAAATGGGTATGTTTTGCTTTTGCTTTTCGCTGATCTTCTTCTAATCCTTCCTTCCATAGTAGCCTTTATACCCAGCTTCTTGTACACTAGTAGATGGTCCGGTATAAATTCGAAAGTTGGTTGGAGGTGCAACTTTAGCTCTGTAATTTCTTCTTTGTTTGATAGGTTGTTAGTTGCAAGCTTCCTTAGCCTTTCCTTTCTGGGCAACAGTATATCTTTGAGCTTGTGGCTGCCTGCTAACTCTATTTATCTTTTGGTTTGGGTTCCTTTGAACCCTGTTCTGAGGAGGAGGAGGAGGAGGAGGAAGAGGATTATCTCTTCTTGGATCCTTCATTTTAGGTTTCTTCGTGGATGTTTCCTTTAATAGATTGACCTCTCTATCCAACCCCATTACATTTGCATTCAGAATCTGGACTTGATTCCTCAGGAAGTTTTCTTCTACTACATCAATATTCTTGGTTGCCCTAATCAGATTGATGTCTCGTGCCATTACCTCAGCATCTTCAGCAAATTCTAGTATTGCTCTTTTCAGAGACTTGATGGCTTTCGCATTCTTCTTCACCCCCTTGATAACAATAGAAAGAGCTTTTGCAAGATCAAAGTTAGAGGCAGGAATAGAGCAAGAATTTACCTCAGTGTTTATTGTATTTAATTCTGATTCTTTGATTTGCATTATTTCTTGCTTGGAGGCATTCCTTTTGGATTGCTCTGCTTCCTATTCAGTCAGAGCCATGAACGTACAGTTAGTAGTCTCCTCTTCTTCTATTGAAGATGAGCTGCTGCTTTCTTCACTATTGCTCCAAGTAGTAACCATTGCCTTCTTTTTGAACTACTTGGTTCTTTTAAGCTTCGAACAGTTTGTTCTGAAGTGGCCTTTTTCACCATATTCAAAACAGGCAGCTTCTTTCTCCGGATCTTTCTTTCCTTCCAGATTCCTTCTAGGCTCACCTCTTCTGGAGGTGCCTTCTCTTGGTCTCCGAGAATCATACCTCTTTGATTTCCTTCTATCTTTCTTTTGTATGAATCGATTTAGCCTTCTGGTTAGTAGAGCAAGTTGATATTTGGTGCTCATTAATTCATTGATTTGCTCTTCCTCTCTGGATGAGGCCGATCTAGTGGATTCTACCTTAAGAGCAATGGCCTTCTTTTTCTCTTAAGGTTTCTTTTCTTATTAGTTGTACCTCTCCAAGGATAATTCTTGGGTTAGAAGATTACCAACGAGTTCATCATAACTGTAAAAATTTAAGTCATGAGCTTCCTCAATGGCAGTCTTTTTATTGTCCCATTCCTTGGTGAGACTTCGGTTTCTACTTCTGGAATTCCTTCCCTAGCCTTTTCATTTCATTTAATAGATTTATGTATCTAGTCTTCATGCTGCTGATTGATTCTTTAGGCTCCATCTTAAAGGATTCAAACTTTTGTTGGAGTAGATCAAGCTTGGCCTCTCTTACTTTGGTAGTTCCTTCATAGGTTACTTCCAACTTCTTCCATATCTCTTTTACAGTCTCACATCCGGATATTCTATTGAATTCAGCTGCACTAAGAGCACAATGAAGCATATTAATAGCATTTGCGTTTTCACGTAATTATTTAAAGCCATTGTCATCCCACATGCTTGATGGCTTTCGGGTAGTCATACCCTCTACTTTATAAGTAGGTTCATATGGGCCATCTTTAATAACTAACCATGCTTGCATACTTTATGACTGAATGAAGTTCTTCATCCGATTTTTCCAGAATGTGTAGTGTTCACCGGTGAAGAGTGGAGGATGGGCAACAGACATACCCTCTGGAAGGAGTTACGAGTTGTGGAAACTCATTTCGATATGTGAATCAAAATATATGGACCTTTAGTTCGAGATTGTTAGATCTCTAGTTTGAGCACTTGCTCTAATACCAACTGTAGGTCCCTGTGAGAGTATTTATAAGGACAGAGGAGGGGTGAATGGCCTCTTTCGCGGAATTTACAAACTTAGAAAAGTCTTAGCATAGCGTGGTTGATTATGATCTGGAAGATAGATCCAGATGATGATTATGATCTAAAAGATGAATCTGGATGATGCAAATATGTGCAATAAAGTAAAAGCGAAAGAAAATCAAATACAAGTATCTTATACTGGTTTGGCCCTGCCTACATCTAGTCCCTAGAGTTTCCTTCTTCCGAGCTTATCCACTAGTGGATTCCTTTCTAACTGGCAGGAATCAAGCCTTACAGATTTGTCTCTGGATGGAACCTCTTCCGGAAGTAGGATATACCACTAAAAGCACCAACTCCTAACTGAGTCCTCTTATCTTTAGTAGGATATACCACTTAGCCTTCTACCTTGAATCTAAGCTGAGTCCTCCAGGGAGATTTCACTCAAAGCACCTACTTTAAGCTATATCCCAATCTCCCAACTTACCTAAGTTGGAGATTCTTACACTTTGGTTTTTAATAAAGGGATGATTTTTGGAGTGCCTCAAGTTTATAGTTTCACTTGGGAGTCCTTACAAACAGATTTTGAATCAAGGGTTCTTGGAGGGATTTTATCAACTGATTGAATAAGTATTACTTTGTTACATGCTTTTGTAAATCAACCAGTTTACCTTCTCATTTGGTGAAGAGATCCTTTTATATGCTTTGATCATACATGTAGCTGTTTGTGGTTGGTAAGCTTTCATTCAATCTTCACCCTTGATAAGGTCGTGATGTGGAGCTTTCGGATCTGTCAATCAGTCCGTTAGACTGTATTTTGATCCGTTTGAAATCTTAGGATTAAGGCTAGAAAGTTGTTAGTGATCGTTTTGCTTGTCATTTTTGATGCACTAACTTTCATACCAATTGCTTTATGATGTGAGCTCCACGCGCGCCTTTATCGGTCTAGAAGAAAAAGGTAGTTAGCTTTTCTCTGTCCGGTGTCAGACCCTTTTGACTTTTCTTTGAAACATGCAAGCTGTCATTTTGTCTTTGTCTTGGGGAAAGGATCTTTGACTTTTATAGACCAAAAAGGTCAAGGAAAAGTTATATTTGAAACTTTCCCTACATTTTAAATATAGATCTTCCGGATGTCTTTTAGACCTATATGCTCTGGATTTATCTTCCGAAGTTGGCTTTAATTAGTTTTTTTTTATGCTGGTCTTGAAGGACAGAAGTTTGTTTCCTTTCCAAACTTTGTCCGGATGATTTCCTTTAGTGCTTAGGTTTTTAATTTGTTCAATGGATGATTTTAATCTTGATCTTTATCCAGATTTTTTCATTTAGATTTTGGAGAACTATATACATTATTTTTGTTTCTTTCAAACTTGATCCGGATTTATTTTTAGATTTTTATTCGGATCATTGTTTCCCAACATCTTTTGCATCAGAAGTTTGAAGTTGTGAAATAAAGGAAGAAATAAAGTACAAAGAGGTGTATGTTTTGTTCAAGTAAGTTACAATTACTCTAATACTAAATTAGTTAATAAGCGAGGTATTAGTAAGGATTTAACTACGATGAACGAAAGGTATGATTGCAGTATACTATTGGTATAATAATTGATGAATTATTTAGGTATAACATAGGCTCAGTTTAGCATTTTCTTTAAGGCTGATGTTAAAATAAGTTGCTCTTACAAATTTTGAATATAATTACATATTTTGGCTTTGAACAATAAATTTTGATCCTTCATACTAAATAATTAATAACTGTCTGATTTATTTTTTTCAAAATAAAATATGTTAATTATTGGAAAAGCTTAAAAATTGAGCTTTTAAAAAAAGTTTAGCCAAACTGGTCTTACTTTCATTGCATACTTTCAATGACTTCAGCCCTAAAAAAATGTTTGGAGAGGTAAATGTCCTATTTGAGTATTATAAGTAGACATATGCACAAACCAGGTTACTTGTTAGGCCCAGCCTGAGCTCACTTTCATGGGTTGGACTTAGAAACTTAATTTCTTAATTACACAATATAACTCATTTGCCCAAAATAACTTCTGCAAAACTTTAGCCCAATTACCTTAAGCCTACAATCTATTTTCCAAATAACTAGTATACACTTTCCCTAACCTTTGCCACGCTCTAATGCTTTTGTCAGTTACTTTCAAACGCTGCACATTCTATGCACATGATCAAATTTGTGCTCTTAGGTTTTCTTCCATTAAGGCCGCATTTTCTCTCCATAAAAGCCTCATTCGAACTCGTTTTTTATCAGATTTCAACAAAGTTCTTCATTTCTTACTGATATTTCTGATTCCTTTGTTTTGTATATTAGAATTCAAGCTTGAAGTTGTTTCATTCAAGCTAGCTTTCGTTTTGAAGTTGTTTGGTTAGTCCATGAAATTCTTTGAAACAATACATGGAATATCATTCCTAGCTCTTTTGTATTAGAGTGTGTGAAGTGTTTCACTAATTAACAAGTGGTGTATATGTTATACAAATCTGTTATATATCTGATATATATGTTATACAAATCTGTTATATGTCTGATATATATGTTGTACAAATCTGTTATATGTCTGATATATATGTCATAAAAATATGTTATATGTCTAATATACAAGTGATACAAATCTATTATATGTCTAATATATACATGTGTGATATATATATGTGATACAATTAGAGAAGAAAGCAAAAGAGAACTCATACAATGGCCAACTCTATAACTAGTATTGATTATAAACATAACTATAACTAACTCTATACTTATAAATAACTTACTTGAGATTAGTAACGGCTATAACCATAACTATAACTAACTTTATAACTAATCAAATTTCCAATGTATTACGTTTGTAACATATACATAATAAACTTGTAATAGATCAATGACTAACATATGTCAAACATTTTAATAATAATCTAATGTAATACAAAACTGATATAAAATGTATGTTGGTCCCTGTGAGGAAATAGATATTCACTATATACTTTTGTTGTTAATAATAGTTAACATCAATGAAGTGCATGATTACAAATACAGAAATATATAAGTGAATCTAGCTATTACAAAATTTTACATTGAATATTCAAGCTAGTCTAATTCCTACCGGATGCTCCTCCTTCCTTTTCTTTTCCCTTGCCTTTCTCCCCCTTCTTGTTTTCAGCAGGGGAATCAATCACCATGTATGTCCTACCGTCCCATTTCAGTTGCCAAGCTGTGGAATAGATTGAATAGTCCAAGTTGCCTTACTTTCTTTATTCTTGGATATGGTCTACAGTGGTTGGAGATAAATGCAACTAGTGGAAGAGATTCTGAAGCTGTTTGTAGGAGTCGATGATATAAGGATGCATCTGGAGAACATAATCTCTATCTTTCTCATCAAAATAGGGAAATAAGGCTTTGAGAAGAGTAGTGATGCCCTTGTGTCTGAAGAATCCTGTGTCCCCAATATGTTGGACTAGTTCTTAGAAGATAGGAATAAGCTGACTTTCTAGGACTAATGGCGACGAGGAGGATCCAGAGATGGATAGATTTGATAATCTCGTTTGTAGGGTTTGAAGGTCTTGACCTGGATCCTTTTGAATATTATGAATGTTGGAGTTTATTATTGTCAAATCTTTACGAATATCATCTCTTACTCTTTCAATGACAGAGTATTGTCCATTTAGCTGTCCACATACCTCTTGCATAATAGTTGCCAATTATGTAGCAAAGAGCTTTGGGAGATCTTCTTCCATGAACTAGGTCAGCTTGCTCAGAATGATTTGTTGCTTTTCATTCAGGCTCGAAAGAAGGGACTTGTCTTCTTTTTTAGCAATGAATTTTGACAAGTTTTTAAACTTAGTATCCAGATATTCTTTTAGATCAGTGGATAACTCTGAAGAGGAGGAGGCGATCTTGTCCATTATTGTTGCACAATTATTTGTAGCCAATATGTTAGCTTGGTCTGGGGATCGGCTTGATGCTACAACGTTTGCTTTAAGCTCATTCAGGACCAGAGTGACCTTAGCTAGGGATACTTCTGCAACCAGTTCTACAGTTAGAAAGTCTTCTACCTTTTCTTCTATCTTCCGTGCACTCCTCTTTATCTCCCCAATATCTCCTTTCAAGTCCAGAGAAGCAGATTTATCACTTAGTTACTTGTCAACAGATTTGAGAGTGGTTATTACAGCTTGGAGAGATTTAAGGATCTTGTCTTCTCTATGCCCTTCCAAAGTGGCTTCTTCGATCATCCTTAAAGCCACTCTTAATTTTTCTCTTTTAGTTAGTTGAGGATTGTACGTCCTTGGCTTGTTCAAATGACCAGATGAAGAAGTGGAAGTTTCTTCAGGACTTGAACTGCTTTCAGATGGTTTATCATGACTGCTCTTCTCCTTGCTACTATCTTCTAAACTTGATTCATCCTTATCTTCCTTGTTTTCATGCAACCATTCCCCCAGATTAGCCTCATCCCTTGAGTCCACTCTAGGAGCATGTTCTTGGGAACGCAGACCAAGTCCTTCCTCCAGAATGGTATCTTCCTGGTTAGACTTAGTTTCCTTAGATGCACTTTAAGATTGTTCATCCAAGTTATCCTTAGTTGTTTCAATAGTAGTAGAGATGTAAGCATTAATATTAAATAACACTGAGTCAGGAATTACCTCAGCGGTTGGTGTTTTGTTCAGATTCGCTGCATCAACATCTTCTTCCTCAATCTTCACAACCCCTAGATGACTGCTAATGTCCTCGATCACTCTTTCAACTACCTTTTCAAGACTTTTAATTTCTCCCCTAGGAGCATTGGCATTGTCCTCAATGTCCTCTTCACATGCCTTTACAGGACTTTCATTAATTGGGATGTCAGCTTCCGTATTTAGAAGATTTTTTGGAAGTGGTCCGGATCGGGGTACAAAGGCTAAAAGGCTAGCTTCCGGATCCTTGGCTATTATGGCTATGCCTATTGGATCAATGAGAATCGCTTGAGCTCTAGATGAACCTCCGGGTCCTTCTGTTCTGAGTTTGTTGATTCTATCATTGTATTTCATTACCTCCTTGATTATATCAAACTAAGGATCATCCAGATGAATTTCTATATGGATCTAGGTACATGCTTGCCTTTAGTAACTCTGGTCTTCACCAATTCTTCCAATACTACTCTCTTACCAGCTTTCTCATCAATGATTATGCCCGCAAGTTTCTTGGCCTAGTTTTTTTTATGTTTTTTAGCTTGAACTGGGTCACAAAGGTGCACCCCTTCCAGGTTAATTGCTTCCCAAGTATGGGAGCTTCATCCTCTATTTCTTTATCCTCCATATTCTTGCTCTTCTATTTATATGTCTTTTATATTTCTTTTCTGCCCCTTTTGATATCCTTTCATAATTGCAGTAGTAGGCACTACGATAGTTTCTCTTACTTTCGGCTCACATACTGGTTTCTTCAGCTTATCAGCTACTTTAATCAATCTTCCTCCTGGCTTAGGTTTCATCGGGGATTTGAACATCAGTTGGGTTAAGGACAAAGTATCCTCATTAACTTCCCTATCCGGAACCAAAGCAAGCTCCTTCTGTGCCTTTGGCTTAGTGGTTCTTGCTTTCTTAGGAATCGGAGCTGCTTCCATTAGATCCACAGCTTTTCTAGTCCTGCTCTTCTTGTCATCTTGTAGCTTCTTGGCCTTTTCCTTGTTCCAAGTTTCCCCGAAACTCAATTTCCTGAAGTTTTTCTCCAGGATTTCTTTGCCATTTACTGCCTAGAATCCGGTTAAGTTTACTTCATTTGCTTTTAGTATCCAGGTGATAAGGGCGCCATGAGAATTCCTATGCTGCCTCAAGTATTGAATGATCAGGACTGACATATTGACTACTCTGCTCTCCACCCAGTGTTGTAGCACACAGTTTTAGAAGGATGACACTGTGGTAAGCAAGCCCTTCTAGATTAGCACCAATTTGGCAAGTGCATAGTGGAGGAATCTTAGCACTTCTGGGAAATATGTTAAACATTTATCCCCAAAATAGTTGGGATACAGCCACATCTTGGGTTCGTATTTTACTTCCTGCTCATCCCCATCAACCCGCAGTTGAACCCCATCATTTTTCATGTTTAAGAACTTTTCAAGGAACTCGGGAGTGATAGTTATGATCTTACCCTGAACCTTGGTTCTTAGAGCGTCATGGAAGGAATGAGCTCTAAGGTTAGAGTAGAATTCCCTTACTAGGTCTGGATAAGTTAGGCAGTTGATCTTAAGGACATCTGTTAGGTGTTAATCCTCAATAAGCTTTGAGTAGGGATCTGTCTCAAATAAGAAGTTGTCTCCTAGGTTGTCCATAGGAATCACGGAGTCAGAGGGTATAAAGTTTATGAGGGTGAAGTCTTTGTCATTGAGAGCGGATTCATGAACGAAGTTCTTTTGGGGAAGTAGTTTGGGTCCTTCTCTTGTCATGATTGCAGCCATTTGAGAGATTAAAGGAAATTAGGGTTTGTGATTTTATTTTAGCAGAGTAACAGTAGATAAGTTGCTCGCGTCCGGATGCCGTTAATTAGGCTAGATTGATGATATGGCAGTCGGGATTTCAGGAGAGAGGTAAATTCCGTTCAATCGGAGAATGGGAACCGTTTATTTTAAAAACCAACTGTTGAATTTATCGCGCGTGTAACCCCCAATAAACGTTTGAAATTCAAAAGGTAATAGTTACCTTTATGTGCTTTTACTGCCATTTATTCTTGTCTGCTGACGTGGCACTTTTTCCTCCGGAATAGATTTTTCTTCAATGGTTCTTCTCTTCTGGATTTATTATCTTTTCAAGGATCTAAGTTAATTTTGGATTGTCTTTCGGATTCTCTTCAAATTGGATTAGACATGCCAATTGACCCCCTTAGCTTGCCAAATTAATCTTTACTCAGTGGCTTAGTAAAGATGTCTGCTCTTTGCTCATTGGTTAGAATGTATACCAAAGCAAAATCCTTCTTCATCGTATGATCCCGGATGAAATTATGCCTGATGTTGACATGCTTCATGCTGCTATGGAGTACTAGATTCTTTGATACATCAATAGCACTTTTATCATCATATATAACATCCACACATCCGGATTAAACTCCATAATCTTCTAGTTATTGCTTGATCTAAAGGAGTTGAGCTACACAACTTCCAATTGCCATATATTCTACTTTTGTAGTAGATAAGGACTAAAGCTTACTTCTTACTGTGCCATGATACTAAGCAATCTCTAAGGAAGTGACAGCCTCCGAAAGTGCTCTTTCTCTCAAGAGTATCTCTACCATAATCCGCATCAGTGAAGCCTTAGAGTGTGAAATTTTCATTACTAAGATACCATAGCCTAACTTCAGTGGTTCCTAGGAGGTATCTAAGAATTCTCTTTCACTGCCTTGAGATGAGAGTCCTTAGGATTAGCTTGATACCTTACACAATAATAGACTGCATAGTGTATTCAGGCCTACTTGTTGTGAAGTATAGAAGTGAACCAATCATCCCTTTATATAGCTTTTGATCAACATCTTCTCCTTCATAATCCTTGGATAGGACTATATCTGAACCCATTGGGGTGGACATTGGTTTGCTATTGTCCATTTTAAACTTTTTTAATATCTCCTTGGTATACTTTGACTGGTTAATGAAAATCCCATCCAGACTTTGCTTGATTTGTAAACCAAGGAAGAAATTGAGTTCTCTCATCATAGACAACTCAAATTCTTTCTGCATTTTAGAGCTTTCATCTGCTGCCCCAAATATGATATCATCCATATAAATTTGAACCAAAATAATATCATTCTTCTTTTTCTTGATGAAAAGAGTTGTGTCTGCTTTGCCCTGGATATATCCCTTAGATATGAGAAATCTTGTAAGTCTTCCATACTAAGCTCCTAGTGCTTGCTTCAATCCATAGAAAGCTTTCTTCAGTTTATAGACATGATCCGGATGCTTTGAATCTTTAAATCCGGGTGGCTGCATTACATAGACTTCTTCCTGGATAACACCATTCAGAAATGCACTTTTGACATCCATTTAGAATAAAGTGAATCCTATGAATGATGTAAAGGCACATAAAATCCGGATTGCTTCCAGCCTTGCTACAGGGGCAAATGTTTCTTCAAAATCAATCCCTTCCTATTGATTGTAGCCTTAAGCAACCAATCTTGCCTTAACTCTCACCACTACTTCGGATTCATCTATTTTGTTTTGGAATACCCATTTAGTGCCAATGATTGACTTTCCTTTTGAAGGTGTCACTAGATCCCATACATTATTCCTGGTGAATTGATCTAGCTTTTCTTGCATTGCCATCATCCAGCTTTCATCTCCTTTAGTATCTTGAAATCTCTTTGGCTCAATGAGAGAGACAAAAGTAGGATGGCTCATCCTCCTATTAAGTTGTCCTCTGGTTCTTACTAGATTTTGGACATCATCCAAAATAGCTTTAACCGGATGATTTCTGTGAGTCCAGATTTCCCTTTGTAAGCCTTCATGTTGAACTAGGACTTGCTCTACTTCTGCTTCATCTTGGTCTCCTTGGTCATCATTGAAGTTTATCTGATGTGGATTGAGATCATCTTGTTGTACTTCTGGATCAAAAGATATTCCTTCATCCTCTTCTTTATACTTCTTAATTTGGAGGGAATCAGGAACATGGATTTCCTTCTTTTCTGTAGAGTTTTCAAATTCTAAAACTGGATCTTCCGGAGTGGAGTATCAAAGATTGAACAACCTCCGAAATCAAAGGTGACTTTTCTTCCTTTATCACAGAGTTAGGCTACACTTAGCTGGTTGAACTTCAATCCATCAACCAATGAGACATCTTCTATTTTTAATTCAGATCCAACGGTTCCTTATCCAATTATCTGACCTTTTTTACTGTCTCTAAAGCTTAATTTGCCTCCCTCTTCCGGGTCAATGTGATGAAGGCTTTCTCATCACCTGTCATATGCCTCAAGCATCCACTATCAATGTACTAAGTGTGTTGATCTACTGTGGATCTAAGGCATAACTGCAAAATAGATCAAGTGGGTTTGGGTACCTCAATCAGATTTGGGTCCTCTAGGGTTATCAACCATTTCAGGCCAAGGATTGACATTATAATAACCATTTTTAAATCTATATAATTTAGTAATATGATTGTTTCTCCCACAAAACCTCCATCCTGAGATGGGTCAGTTCTACTCCTGCTTCTTTTTTATCTTTTCAAGATCCTCCTTCCCATAGTTCCCTTTATATCCAGCTTCTTGTACACTTGTAAATGGTCCGATGTGTATCTGGAAGCTGGTTGGGGGTATAACTTCTGCTGCATGGTTTCTTCTTTACTTAGCAGGTTGCTGATTGTATACAGCCTTAGCTTTTCCTTTTCTGTAGCAGTGTATCTTTGGGCTTGTAGTTGCCTGCTAACCTCCTTTACTTTATGGTTGGAAGGCTTTGGATTTTCTTTGGCAGTTGGATGTTGATTTCTTCGTATATTCTGCCTTAGGTTCCTTCTTGGTTGTGAGGGGCCTGATCTCCTTTCGAATGCTTCCTTTATCAGGGTTAGTTCCCTATCTAACCCCATCAAGTTATCACTCAATATCTACACTTGACTTCTCAGGAAGTTCTCTTCAATCACGTCAATGTGCTTGGTGGCTCTTATCAAATTTACATCTTATGCCAATACTTCACCATCTTCAGCAAGCTCCATCACTTGTCTTCTTAAGGATTTGATCGCTTTTATGTTCTTCTTCACATTTTTTATCACAATAGCTAAAGCTCTAGCAAGGTCAAAGTTAGAAGCAGAATTAGAATAAGAGTTTATCTCAGTATTTGTTGATTCTGATTCTGATTCTTTGATTTGCGTTGTATCTTGCTTAGAGATATTCTTTCTGGATTGCTCTGCTTCTGGATCAGTCAGTGCCATGAATGCATAGTTAGCAGTCTCTTCTTTTTCTATTGAAGATGAGTTGCTACTTTCCTCATTGTTGCTCCAAGTTGCCACCATTGCCTTCTTCTTGTGCTTCTTGGATCTTTTAAGCTTAGGGAATTTTGTTTTGAAGTGTCCTTTCTCCCCACATTCAAAATATGCAGCTTCTTTTTCCGGACCCTTCTTTTCTTTTAGATTCTTTCTAGGCCTGTCTCTTCTCGATGTGCCTTCCCTTGGTCTTTGGGATTCATATTTTCTGGACTTCCTTCTTTCTTTCTTTTGTAGGAACCTATTGAGCTGTCTAGTTAATAGAGCTAGTTGCTTCTTGGTACTTTGAGATTCCGTGACTTTCTCTTCTTCTTCGGATGAGGTTGATCCAGTGGATTCTACCTTAAGTGCAATAGCTTTCTTCTTCTCTTCAGGCCTCTTCTCCTATTGGCTATATCTTCCTAAAGATAGCTCTTGAGTCAAGAGATTGCTAATAAGCTCATCATAACTGTAGAAGTTTAGATCATGAGCTTCCTCAATTGCAGTCTTCTTGTTATCCCACTCCTTGGTGAGACTCCGGAGTACTTTCTTGACCATATCTACTTCAGGAATTTCTTTTCCAAGCCTCTTCATTTCATTCACTAGATTTATGTATCTAGTGTTCATACTGTTAATTGATTCTTTTGGCTCCATCTTGAAGGTCTCAAGTTTCTGCTGGAGTAGATCAAGCTTGGCCTCTCTTACTTTATTGGTTCCTTCATAGGTGACTTCCAATTTCTACCAGATTTCTTGTGTAGTCTCACATCTGGATATCCTGTTAAATTTTGTTGCACTAAGAGCACAATGAAGCATGTTAATAGCATTTGCATTTTAACGCAATCTCTTATAATCATTTTCATCCCATAAGCTCGAGGGCTTGCGGGTGGTTAAACCATCTACCTCATGAGTAGGCTCATATAGACCATCTTTAATGGCCATCCATGCCATCATGCTTTGAGCCTAAATGAAATTCTTCATCCAGTTTTTCTAGAACGTGTAGTGTTCACCGGTGAAGAGTAGAGGTCGGGTAATAAACATACCCTCCGAAAGGAGCTGTGAGTTTTAGAAACTCATTTTGATTCTTGAATCAAAATATATGGACCTTTAGCTCAAGATTGTTAGATCTCTAGTTTGAGCACTTGCTCTGATACCACTTGTTGGTCCTTGTGAGGGTCTATATAAGGTTAGAGGGGGGTGAATGACCCTTTTTCACGGAATTAACAAACTTTAAAAAGTCTTGTGTAGTATGTTTGATGGCTTCCGGATGTTATGAATCTGGATAATACAAATGTGAAATATAATGCAAATATAAGTAAAGAGTTAGAGAAAATCAAACACGATGATTTATACTAGTTCGGCCCCGCCTACGTCCAGTCCCTAATGGTTCCTTCCTTTGAGCTTTTCCACTAGTGTGATTTCTTTCCAACTGGCCGAAATTAAGCCTTACAGTTTATCTCCGGATGGTACCCCCTTCCGGATGTAGGATATACCACTACAGGCACCAACCTCTAGCTGAGTCCCTTTGTCTTTAGCAGGATATACCACTTAGACTTCTACCCCGAATCTAAGCTGAGTCCTACAGGGAGATCCTACTCAAAGCACCTACTTCAAGCTGTATCCCAATCTCACTACTCACCCAAGTAGGAGATCTTTTGCACTTTGGTTTGTAATAAAGGTTTTTAGTTTTGGTCTTCCTTAAGTTTATAACTCACTTAGGAATCCTTACAAACTGATTTTGAATGATTTACTCTTGGAGGGATTTGTGAATCTGATTACTCTCTAGCAACTTCTCTTATATATGCTTTTGTGAAATCAACCAGCACCTTCTTAACTTGTAAAGCTTCCCTTTTATAGGCTTGGATCATAAATGTAGCCGTTGAGGGTTAGTGAGCTGTAGCTCAATCTTCATCATTGATCAGGTGGAATGTGGCGCTTTTGGAGCTGTTGATCAATTCGTTAGACAGTAATTTGACCTGTTTGAATCCTTGGGATTGAGGCTGAAAGCATGTCAGTGGTCATTTTCCTTATTTTTTAGTGTCACACCAACTTTTATACTAGTAGCTTTTTGGTGTGAGCTCCACCCACCTCCTTATTGGTCCAGGTGAAAAAGGTTATTTCCTTTTTCTGTCCGGTGTCAGTCCTTGTGTCCTTTTTCTGAAAAGTGAGAGCTGTCTCTTTTATCTTGCTCATGGGGAAAGAATCTTTGACTTTGTTATATCAAAAAGGTGGAGGGAAAAAGTTATAATTGAAACTTTTCCCATTATCTTGATAGCTGAGTTTTCCGGATGTCTTCAGACTCAGTATCACTGGATCTGTCTTTATCCGGATGCTTAGCAATCGGTTCTTCCGGATGTTGATCTTGAATGGTTCAAAGTTTGTTTCTTCCAAACTTTAACCAGATGCTCTTAGTATATGCTTAAGTACTTGTAGTCTTCAATGGATACCCTTATTGCTGGATTTTATCCGGATGCTTTCATTTGGATTTAGGAGATTACATAAGTATATTTCTTTGAGTTTTTGTTTCTTTCAAACCTGATCCGAATATTTGTTTTATGAGATTCCGGATCATTGTTTTCCAACAATGTATTAGCTTTTCATCAAACATTTGTAATAGATATGTAATATGCATGTACTAGATTTGTAACTGATATATATTAGACATTTATTAGGTCTATAACAAATATATGACAGATTTGTAGTAGATATATATAGATGTATAACAGATTTGTAATAGATATATAATAGATGTATAACAAATACAAGCATCCAAATCAGTGCTAGAATAAAAAAAATGCAGCATAAACGCATGTTTCAAATTTGAAAAATCAATTCAAAATCGCAGTAGAGAGAAAAAAACGCATATCACATATTGTATTAAGATTCTTTACATAGAAGATAGATTACAGAACGAAATTAGTAATGAATAATGGATTTTGAGATCAAAGAACACAAGAAGACTCAAGGTTTAATATTGGAGATTTGTTTCGAGAGAAAATCAGAGCAAATTCAGAAGAGATGAGCTGCAATTTCATGTTTAACCAAATTCGAAAGAGGAGAGCGATTCCTTGTTTATATACAACATATTTCGATTAGTTAGATTTTGAAAACTCCAATTAGGAGACACGCATTTTTTTTAGGTTATTTTGGTAATTATTTTACACAATTTGGTGCAATTAGGTGCCACAAACTATTTTCTTACTAAGTCAAACCCCCACATGCTAAAGGACAAAGTTTTATGGATTGGACTTAATTTTTGTATGAATACTCAACCCGACCAGAATTGGACCCAATAAATATCTATGTCATATATTATATATAATAAATACTTTTAACTTTTATATTTTAGACTATTGAACTTTCAAATATAATTACAATCAGTTTTATTATATATTAAGAAATTTAAGTAAATAATGTAGTTATTTATATGATTCAAATATATTTATATAAATTTTGTCACTTTGTTTCTCTTTAGTCAAAACAAAATTTTTAAGAAAAAATTTTCTGAATTATGAGTTGGGCTTGAAAATAATCTTTTAAATTCGGTCCAAGTTCAAAAATCTTAAATATGGATCAGATTGGGTTTGAATTGATATTTTAGTAAAAAAATTTAATGAATTCGGTCCGAGCCATGCCTAGACTGCCCAATAAGAATAGATAAAGTGTTGTATAAACAAGATTAAGTTAGATGTAAGAGTGTGTTGATACTTTGTGTTTCTGGAAACAATGTTTGGAATATAAACAAAGTATCAGTGAATTTTTTTTTATATTGTTCATACATGATATATATTTGTGATTTCAATGATTTTTACATGTCAATAAAATATATGAAAGTTGCATAACATTTATCAAATGTTATGTTTTTTTTTGCCAGTTAAATTATAGTCAATAAAAAATATTTCACTTCGTTTCATAAAAATTAAAAAGAAAAGAAATTTCATTTAGTTACGGAACTAATCCATCTCATAAATCACAACCGTTGGTCATCAGCTCTCAGAAGTATCATCACGGGCAATCAACGGATATTAACCTAATCAAAAATAAAAAAAAATCGGACGCTCCACAAAGCACAATCAGAACCCCACCACCAGCGTAAAACTAGCCGTTACGGCCAACGTTCCCTTTTCTTCATTTATCCTCTCCCCTGTTTCTTTATTTTCTCTCAACCAAACACAAGTCTAAATATTCCTCCATTTTTCTCCATCATCTTCTATCTCCTCTGGCGATTCTTTTTGTTTCTTCTATGGAATCCATTTCCAAGGCTTCCAAATCTGTTACTACTCCGATGAAAGATAAATCGAAGATTCATGATGTCGCTAAACTATCGGAGAACTCTAACCCTAACGTTTCTCGCTCCAGTCCTGATGCGGGATCCACTAAATCGCCGCTCACTAAATCTGCCAAATCTAAAAAATCGGCGTCCAAGATGCCGGTTGTCAACCAGAATCCTGTTCTTTACTCCCCTAGAAAGAAGATTAGGGAAAGGAAGTTTGTGGTGGCTAAGAAGAGTACAAAGAAGGATAGTGTGAGTTCCGATTCGAATGTGGAATGCAAATGTAAGGACAGATTTGGAGGAAATGCAAAGAAGTGTTTGTGTGTGGCGTATGAGACGTTAAGAGCTTCACAAGAGGAGTTTTTCAAAAATCGGGAAGTTAATGACGGATTGGGTAGGGAGAAGGCCAGTGAAAGCAAAGCTGAGAGTGATGCTGAAAATGAGGAGATAGAGAACGGCTTTATGGCTCAGAAGTCAGAGATTGACGATGTGTATGGTTCGGATCGGCAAATTTCGAACGCGGATGAAAGATCGAGTGGTATTGGGGTTTCTGCTGTTAAGAGGAGAAGGGATAGGATACTTGAAGCGGGACGAAACAGTATTCCTGCTGAATGTGGCAAAGTGATGCATATGGTTAAGATTTTTGAAAAGGCTTTTTCAATCAAAGATCCAGAGGAGTCTGATAAGGCAGACGATAAGATCAAGGAAGAACGGAAGATGGCAACACGGTGGGCGATGCCTGGATTTCCACAGCCTGATTCTTCCTCGAGTGAATTTCAACCTTTTAAAGCGGTTGAAATGAGCGATTCGCCTTCCTCTCTATGCCCGTCCGATTTGCATCTGACCTCTGAGAATTTAGGATTGGATCCGAGGTTTTCACTCTCCTCGTCATGGGACAGCAGTCAATTTAGGTGAGTAATAATCATTGAATCAATTTAAGTGCATCTAATATTTCATTGATAGCCTGTTGCAACATCATAGTACTTTGATAACAATTCGGTACTGGATTAACTTAATTTACACTGATTTGGTTGCTAGCTTGTTTTGTTTGGCTGTTTGGCATTTGTAGTAGTTTGACACTGAATAAACTTGATTCAACCCTAGATTTTATTGACAGAAGTATGTGCATTGTCGTACTTCGATTTGAACCAGGTACTGAATTAAATAAATTCAATTGTGAATTCATTTGCTGGCTTGTTTAGCATTTTAGTACTTTCACTTTGATACTGAATTAGGTTCTGAATGAATTTAATTCTTCCCTAGATTTGGTTGCTAGCCTTTTAGCATTTTAGTAGTTTGATATTGATTAATGAAGCATGTTGGTCAACTTAGGTGAGTGATGATCACTGAATCAGTTTAAGTGCATCCTAAATTTGATCGATAGCAGTATGTAGTATTTTAGTACTTCGATTTGAACTAGGTGCAAAATTAATTAATTCAACTGTCCATTTATTTGCTAGCTTGTTTACAATTTTAGTTCTTTGATACTGAATTAGGTTCTGAATGAATTTAATTCTGCCCTGGATTTGATTGCTAGCTCTTTTATAGCATTTTTAGTACTTTGATATCAATTATTGACGCATATTGCTCTCCTCCAGCTCTTCTAGTAGAAATTCTAATGGAGGTCGGAGAAGCCGAAGAAATGTAAGATTGCTTCTCCTTTATGTGAAATTGAGTATATGTATGTGTCATATGATCATCCGGATATGAATTTAATTACTTTATTTTGTATTTAGAGCTCTGAATCTTGTGGATCGATGAATAGTAGGAGATCGAAGAAAAAGCAACAGAAAATCACAAGCCTAAAGCCATTTAATCTGAGGACAGAGGTAAACATTCTACAATGAGATTTATGTTGGCATATGAACCTTGATTTTGGTTGAGTTTTACTTTAAGTTGTGTTGTTTGGTTCTCATTATAGCAACGGGGAAGACAAAAAGAAGAGGAATTCATGAAAAAATTGCAGCAAATGATGAGCGAAGAGGAAAAGCTCCGGATTCCTATAGCACAAGGCCTTCCTTATACAACAGATGAACCAGAGGTAAGTTTGTCTGCGGTAAAATCAAATGAGTAAATACATGCCTTTTCAAAATATGTCTGTTTGTATATATTTTTGTGAAGTTCACAAACTGTGCTATCACCGTAAGTTGAGTTTTTTTATATGTACTTTCAGTGTCTAATTAAACCTCCTATTAAAGAAAGCACAAGGCCAATTGACCTCATACTCAACAGCGATATTCGGGCAGTGGAACGTGCTGAGTTCGATCATCAGGTAATGACTCAACTAGCTCAACTAGGAGAGTTCATCAAAATCGATCTTCTTTTCATGCTTCTCTTTTTATATTTGACTGTTAGCACATTTTGATGAAATTTCATTTTGGGGCATTTGTTCTGAGTAATACCCATTGTTAAAAAGCAGTTTTCATTTGTCTAGTTGGTTCTTCTCAAGGTTGATACATAAAAATCAATTTAGTACTTGTTAATTTAATCATGGCCTTGTATCGTTTTGGGGCATTTGTTCTGATTAATACCCATGGTTAAAAACAGTTTTCATTTGGCTACTTTCCTACTTGGTTAGTTCCTCTTAATTGGATACATAGTTTTCAAATTGGGATTCAAATCAAGAATCGATCCAAATTTTGTGAATCGAGAATTGTGAATCAAATCGAATCGTAAGATGGTTGAAGTTCATAAAATTATAAAAACAAAATAGTTAAAATGTTTTGGGGCATTTGTTCTGAGCAATACCCATGGTTAAAAAAAGTTTTCATTTGGCTATTTGCCTACTTGGTTAGTTCCTCTTAATTGGATACATAGTTTTCAAATCGGGATTCATATCAAGAATCGATCCAAATTTTGTGAATCGAGAATTGTGAATCGAATCGAATTGTAAGATGGTTGAAGTTCATAAAATTATAAAAACAAAATAGGTAAAATGTTCAACTTAAAGATACTATTAAATTTTAGTCTAGATATGCAAATTTATTATAAAAAATTAGTAAAAAATAAAATCTAATGCATATATATAATCTCTAATGATAGTTTAGTCAATTAATATGTTTTTAGTTTAGCTTGGATTTTTATATTTTAAGGTAAGAATTTTTTGCGATTAGAATCCAAAGCGACTTATTTTCTACTTCTCCTAAATTAGAGACTAATTTTTAAGAAAACATAGCGTGACTCGCTATAATGCACAACCGCTCCACCACTTAGTTTCTTACCTCGTAGCAAGTCCATTGTTGGTGGCGTGGTGTTGGATTTTTCTCCTCGCTTTAACAACTAATTGGTGGTGCAATCGACTTTGGCTACTTTGAGTCAAATCTTTAATTTCGTCATCTTCATTATAATATGCTTCTACCATGCTTTAATTTATTATAGTTAGCGAGTAGACCAAATCGGAAGAGTCGCAAGATTCGGTCGATTCGCCATTGAATCAGTATTGAATCATAAGATTCATATCGGGAATCGAAAGATGAGTGGATACATTTGTTGATCATGGCCTTGTAACATGGAATTGATAATTTTTGTACTTTTAGGTGGCAGAGAAGCTAAGCCTTATTGAGCAATATAAGATGGAAAGGGAAAGGCAGCAGAAGGTAAATGGATGAACTGATTCAAACAAAGTACCATTTTTTATGGTATTAAACTGCCCTGTTCTTAACAAATCTAAACTTTCATTTTTTTCCTTGTAGTTGGCAGAGGAGGAAGAAATCCGTAGATTGAGAAAAGAGCTCGTTCCAAAAGCACAACCTATGCCCTATTTCGACCGGCCTTTCATTCCCAGAAGGTGAGAATTTTAACCCAATTTTAGTGTGTAAATTAGCTCTTATGTTGCATTTCAATGACACATATAACTGTGTGTTGCATTTGATTAAGGTCAATGAAGCATCCGACTGTCCCTAAAGAACCGAAGTTTCACTTGCCAGAACATAAGAAGATGAAGTGCTGTGAATCCTGGAATGATATGAGCACCTTTACTTACCGTTAGTGTGTGAGCAAAGAATTGAAGATAGGAATGCATAAATATATCTCTTTCTTGTCAATCACTACTAAATAATATGCCAAATGTCAATTCTTTTTCATTATCCCTTTTCAATGTTCTTCTCGGTATGTGTATGTAGATGAAAGGCAACCATTTTAGTTGCAATTTTGAGAACTTTGGATTGTTTTTAAATATAGTCAGCTGAATGGAAAGAAACCTCTTCTGGGTTATGAAGCTGTCAGTTTGTGTTTCCTTTGCTTTTTAAATTGTATTTTAATCACTCCCATAGTTCATCAGAGTAGTTGATTTGAAATATCTTGGCTTATTTGCAGTTTCATTTGACGAGGAAAACTAGATATCTGGCTCGTTTGCCGTGCGACAATGAATAAATATCAGATGCAAGCTAATTTAGCTGAAGAAAAAAATCTAACATTTTATGAGTTGACTCTTAATGAAATTATCATAATTTTATTAATTTGTATACATTACATTTGTAACAAGTTAGAAAATACATGCATCGTGCATCATTAAGAACATGGTTGAAACATAGTTGCCAAGGCGTTAAGCGCAGCCCAGGTACAAGGGGGCCAAGGCGCCTGGGGTACACTATTTGATTGAAAATTGAAGTTAAATGTAATAACAATATTAGAAATAAAATTAAGAGAATTGTTAGATGTACATATACATGTAAAATTTTCATATTCCATTAGGAATATTTGTTGGTCCCTTTGCGTCTAAAACACTGAGTCGGAAGGGGTGAATGGCTCTTTTCGTCAAACTTGTATTCTATTTGCGAGAGATTGAAAACGCGCTGAGTGAAACAAGGCAAGTCAGTGGTAGAAGTAAAGAATAATTGATTTTATTATGGTTCGACAACTTGTGCCTACCTCCTGCCGTCAAAGTGTGTCTAAGACTCTAAGCTTTAATACACTGATTGGTGGAAAAGCCTTCATAAATGATCCAGACAGAAATCTCGATTACAGAAAGTACCCTGCTCTCTATAATTTAATCTCGCTGAATAGAATACCCTCTTATACTCAAATCACTCAGTTTCTCAAAAAGAGATTTGCAGAGCACAACTTATAAACTGGTGGTTCTACTTACAACCAGATTTTACAACAAAAATGATCTAGTTATCTTTTTATCTAGCACTTCGGAAAGCTGATTGAAATAATGAGTTGCTTTCTTGAACTTAGAAATTCTTTTAGCCGTGGTTTTAATAGAGTTTCAGCTTTAGAGAATTTCATGTGTAATCACCAAATTGGAATAACTGCTTCTTGCTCCTTTTACAGTCGAAGGCTTTCAAGTAGCCGTTGCAACTTGTCATTAGCATCATCTATAAATATTTTTGTCTTTTTGTCCCATTGCGATTTGAATCCTCTCGTTTTGAGATAGGAAATCGCATTGTGAAAGAAATTCAATACGTTGTGAGAGGAATTGAAATTTTCGTTAGACATATTGTACCTCTTGTCTGCCGCCGTTCTAATTCCGTTAGAGAGAAAGAGGCACGTGCTGCTACGTGTCATCCTCTCGTTCTTCTGGTATTATGACGTCTTCAGGTGTGCATTGTTGCAGGAGAGACGTGCAACTTTTAGTCGTTTGACTTATTCGCGTACAAGTTTGGCGTGGTCCACTGCAGCTTTTGTCCTTGCTTTCTGTTGTTCTCTTTTCCTAGGTTACCCTTTTTACTCACGTGTTGGCTTAAACATTAAATTATGCAAAAGACGTCTTACAAAGAGAATATTTCATTCTAGATCCAAGGTCAGTGTTTAGAGACCACTAATAAGCTCAGCGAAAGATAAAAATAAAGAATAGGGTTGAAAGTAGGGCTTATCGGGGCGGGGGATGCATTTCTCATCCTCATCTCCATTAAAGTTTTGGGGAAAAAAATTTCCCCATTCCCATCCTCATTAAAGATTCGGGGAAAATTTTTTCCCCGTTTCCAAATCGGGGATTCCCCATTCCCCATCGGGGAATCTCAATTCCCCGTTAACAAAAAAATATGATAATTTTTTTGCCAAATTAACATAAACTAAAATTACTTTATATTGATACATTGAAAAAATTGATACAAGTTATATAATTAGTGAAAATAATTCAATAAAACAAAAAATGATACAGTATAATTAATATCAATTCAATTGTAAAATCAATTAAATGATTAATAAAATGGTGTTGAACATTAGTTTTCGAGTATATTACCATTTTTTAATATTAATATATAGAAATTAATAATTATAAATATTATATTATTATATTTTACAATCTACTTTTAAGCTTAATCAAGAACTTTTGTAAGATTATTGATAGTACTTATAAAAAATAAAAAAATATTTTTTCTTATCGGATTCGGGGATTTATCGGGTTTGGGGATATAGTCCCCATCCCATCTCCATTAAGGATTCGGGAATTAAAAAATCTCCATCCCCACCCCGTGGGAATTCTTATCGGAAATTCTCCATCCCCATCCGATTCGGAGAATTCCCGCCCCGCTTTCAATTCTAATAAAAAATAACACTAAGCTACCTACTAAATAACTTATGCTGAGTAGTATGATACTTAGAAAAAAATTCCAAGTATATTTCCTCAAACAAACTAATCTAACTTAATCTCTTGAGTTTGGTCAGCAATACTGAGTAACTCTACCCGCGAGTTAACTCATTTCCCTAAGTAACTCAAGATAAGATTTATTTAATGTAATCTAAATTGAGTAATTTGTCATGATCAAAACTCTTTAACTCAAGATAATTAACTCATCTCTAGCTAGGTCCGACAATATCTAGTCTTAAATTAATTTAGTCATAATGGAAATTGAGTCAGAAATATCTGCCTTAAATTATTATTATAACTTGATAAAAAAATAAATTATTATTATAACTCTTAAAAATTGATGAATAACACGTTCTAAGTAAAACAGTACCCTAAAAAAAGTGCACCTGAGATACGCTACCTTGCCTGAGGTATGACAAGGCGCAGGACCCGCAACCGAGGCCTGCCTTTAACAACTATAGGTTGAAAAGACGAAATTCGAATTGAATATATAACGACATTGTTAGGGTATCGAAATAGGATTTGGTAAATGGTGAAAGAATACACCACTCATTGTTAGTGGTGGGAGATCCTAAGTTCAATACCTAACCTCTTCAAAATTCTTAAAAAAAAAAATGAGGAAAGAATACACAAGACATTGAGAAGGTCTACCTAAATCATATAGTAAATAGTAGTAATATTTTTTCCAAGTAAAGCTTAAAATTGATTTACATCACTAGTCAAACCGTGGTGAGACAAACCAACCATCATTTTGCAAAATAACAAAGTAACAATGGATGTACGTAATTTTAACCATAATATGTTTAAGATACATTATTTATACAAGACTCTAGTTAATCAAATTCATCTATGACAGATAACAAAATAAGAACAAATTCGAATATGCACTTTTTGGTAATCAAGATCAAAGAACGTGAATGATACAATTTGTATATCGAATCAAATTTTTCTCATGGTATGTCGGAGAATACACATATAATTTCACATCTTCTGTAGAGCTAAATGGTCAATGACCGAAAATTTGCAAAATCTCTTTATCGTAAGAAGAAGATAAAAATATGAGAGAAAAATAATTTTTTCATCACCGATTTTCAATTAATAAACTATAAAAAGGTTGATTTATTTTTAGATGCATTTTATGGTTATTTTATTTTTTTAAAGTATTCATTACTTTACACTTTTTCACCATAAAATAAATGATAATTATTTTAATTAATAAAAAAAAGAGAAAATAATAATTAAAGAAAGAAACTATGCCTTATTTTTATTCTAAAAGTTTACGTGAGAAAGAATTAGAAAAGGAAATGCAAGAATTAGACTTAGCACGAGGGTGACCCATTTTATAACGATAACAGGAGTCCAACCCATAGATAGTAATGGGATGGAGGCCCTTAAGGGGTCGCTAAAATGCTTCATATATAAATAAACCCTAGCTTCACCCCCTAATTAACGCTTGCGGCTTGTCTTTGTCTCCAGCTTCAATTGAAGGAGGCCTCTTCCAGATTGTGCAGTATGGCCACCGCAAAGACTGTCAAGGACGTCTCACCTCACGAGTTCGTCAAGGCTTATGCCGCTCACCTTAAGCGATCCGGCAAGGTATTCTTATCTCGCCTTTCAAATTTTCAGTGTGTTTTCGCTGTTATTCTTTTTGCTTCTGAATCTTAATAATTAGATCTATTGGAACCTAGATTTCATTTTCTCTGTTATTGGTGTCGAATGCTGTTTTCATGCGTGGGACGGCGGATGTTCCTTTTCTGTGTTCGTTTGCTCCATAGTTTACGCCGTTTTGATATTTACAATGCGTCGAATTCTTAAAAGATAGATTTGCGAACTCTTAACTTAAATTATTTCTTCGATTGAATGCTAATCTCTGAGCTGCTACATGTTTTGAGGTCTGAAGATCTGAAGTTTTTTACCTTGACATTTGCAGTGACAACGTTGTTTGTGTTTTCTAAACAGTCAGTAATGTTTATTGATTTTCCATCATTATGCTTGTTTAATGTGTTAATTGATGGTATAAGTTGACTTGTGGTGGAATTTTTCCTCTGAAATAGTATCCATATTTTTGATATATTTACATGTATTTGTTCTAATAATTACTATGTAGTATCATGCTTTTAGTTGTCTAGATTCCGGTTTTGTCAACTCCTCTTGAGATAGGAAGATGTAATATCTGCCATATACTTGTTTTAATTACACTTGTTTTCAAAATTTGTTTCAGATCGAGTTGCCCCCTTGGACTGACATTGTGAAAACTGGAACTCTTAAGGAGCTTGCACCTTATGATCCTGACTGGTACTATGTTAGAGCTGGTGAGTCATATCCTTGTAAATGTTGTTTCTGTGTCCTTGTAAAATCAGCATCTGGTGCTGTTTCTCTTTTTGGCTTATTTATTGATAGCTGACCCCACATAGCGTGGGATTTAAGGCTTGGTTGGTTGGTATTGATATTATTACATCTTATGTCCCAGCTTCTATGGCAAGAAAGATTTACTTGAGGGGAGGTCTTGGAGTTGGTGCTTTCCGAAGAATTTATGGCGGGAGCAAGAGAAATGGGAGTCGTCCACCCCATTTTGGCAAGAGCAGTGGAGCTATTGCTCGCCATATTCTTCAGCAATTGCAGAGCATGAACATTGTTGACATTGATCCTAAAGGGTAATCGCACTATTTTCTCACTCTCCTTGCTTCGCCACATAGTTCTCTATTGGTATCAGCGTTTCCCATTTAGTTGCATTGCTATCTACATATCAATTTAAATAATCTGTTTTCCGGTTCGTTGTTTACTGTATTTAATTGATGTTCTTTACTAGAGATGATGCTAATATGCATATATTGTATGTTGTACCAGTGGAAGGAGAATCACTTCAAGCGGTCAAAGGGATCTTGATCAGGTAGCTGGTCGTATTGTTGTTGCCCCTTGATCATGAAAACTTGGGTTGTGAGCTGAATACCTTTTTGGGTAGTTTTTAGTCTTTGTTTGTCTGTTAGAGAGATGTTTACTGCAGCAATTTAAATGTTACTAAATTTTTGTTTCCGAAGTGTGTTTGAGATGAACATGTTTACTATTTAATTATCTCTTCTACTTGTGACAATTTACCTCATTAAAAATCTATTCAGCACATGAGAAATGGGTTGTGTTAAAGAGTGCAATATATCGTACGGTAGTTGAGCTAATGGTAGCAGTGTTTATTGGCTGGCTTTATATTTGTAGAACTTATAGTAAAAGGTTGTGATCCACTATTGTTTATGTGATGTTTTTCAAGTTACAGTATGAATCAAGAATTGAAAAAATAACTAACAAAGACTTGGAAGCAAACAAGGCAACACCGTAGAGCTTGTATGGATTTTTCAATCAAGATTAGTGATTGAAAACAGTAGTCTTGTTATCCTTTGTCCGATATCTTGGTTCTCTTTTGAGTGACAAATCACTTGTTTTTTTGGTAACTCAAGGAATTGCAAAATAACTAACAAGGCATAAGGCTCATAGCAGACCCAAAGGGAACAATAAACACAAAATTAAGTGGGATCACGCCAAAGTTTTGACCTTGGGTCTTCATATAGGTCTGTGCGCAGGCTCTCCAAAGTAGGAGGGAATTGGATGATTTGAACGCCATTTTTGCTAACCAATCCGTGCAAGCATTAGCTTCCCTAAGGCAATGATTCACCTTTATATTCAGCATTCTGTTCATGATCTGCTTTGTATCCTGAATGAAATAATGCAACGACTGCCCCAGAATCCCTGTAGTTTGTTGATAATTTGCACCAGTTCCAAACAATCAGATTCAACCCTAACACTAGTGTATCCCCTATCAAATTTGGGTACCTATGAGAGCCACTGTTATCAATACCGGATTGGGCCTCATACTGACGAAGCCACTGGTATGCGGTATAATCGGTATTACCAGTATAGTTGGTGGTTTTACCCCTTTTTTTATTTTTAAAAGAACATACATTATTTATGGTTGCTGTGGCTATTGCAACGCTTTCTAGGTCTATTAGGACGCTTTTGTGTGTTGTTAGAGGGGTTTGGGAAAAGAATATATATTAGTTAGGGTTTTCAGTGGCTATTGCAACGCTTTTTGGGTCTTTAGCAATGCTTTCTGGGTCTTTAGCAACGCTTTTATGGGTCTTTAGCTACGTTTTACTTGTTGCCAGAAGGTTTTTGGAAAAACTGGGTTTGAACCGGTATGTCAGTTTACCGGTTTTTTTGGTTCGTCCCGATTTTCTCCAGTTTTTTTAATAAAACTGTTTTTAGCATACCGTACATTAGCCATGGCTGGTTCGCAGTAAAATGGATCGAACAAGCCAGTATGGTACGGTCTTGATAACACTGATGAGAGCAGCTCATGCTTCCGCTAGTAGGGGATGGCTCAATCCAATGTTACAAGCAAATCCGGTTAGCCATTTACTGTTTTGGTCTCTAACTACTCCACCCACTCCTATGACATCTATATTTGGGTTCCATACTACGTCCACATTGATTTTCAGCCAGCCTGGGGGTGGGGGGGGTGGAGGGTTCCCGTCTCACAAGACGCTCGAAGGCCTTCTTGTCATGGTATAGGAGACCAAATAGATTTGCACTCTTTCATAAAAGGTCAATCGCGCTGCATCTGTCATGGGGAATAAGGTGTTCGTCATTGAAGACATAACAATTTCTCCATTTCCATAGCAAGCAAGCATTGATATAAAAGGTTACGTTCAATTGAATGACAAATCACTGCTCTTTTAAAAGTAAAGTATTAGTATCGAGGCAATACTGCTACCTTCATAACTTTTCATGTTCCCTCATTCCTTTACTACGAGTCTTTTCATCTCATAATCATGGTGAGTTTATATAAATAATTTTTAAATTTATTTAGTTGCGTCAACGATAAACTTGTTTTTCAATTTGAAAGCTATACCCATTTTTGTGGAAAAAAAGCAAATTATTATCAACCAAACAATTTTTTCAACTTATTATTTTGTCTATCAAACGAGAATTAATTGAGTTCTAATCTATAGCTCTAAAGGGAAATTAACATATTTTCAAACTTGCAATGAAAATCTCGAAGTAATTACTCACTCCGATTCTAAAAATTAGTGGCTTTTTGACTTTTCGTCAAAATAAAAAGAATAATATTCCACTAAAATGATTAATATATATTTGATGGAATTCTCTTTCTTCTTAATTACCGCTTTGTAATTTTATTAATACCTATACTCTTTTTTAATTAATACAATGGTAAATTAGAGAAAAAAATATAAAAATTTCATTGATATTCTAAAATGATAAGTAAAATGAATCAAGGTAAAATCTCTAAAGCGACTAATTTTTAGAATTGGAGGAAGTATCATATTTATATCCTAAGCAAAATTCAACCAGCAAATACAAAGAGTGGCCGTAAAACATCCATTGTTACAAGGACTTGACATTTCGAATGTAGCAAAGTGGACCGACAAATTTTAAATTAGATTTTTAAGTCAGCTCTACCGATAAATTTTGTAATAGCTAATATAATTTAGATATATCTTCGAGAGATTTAAAAAGTCCTGATAAAACTGTTACATGTGAATACTCAAATTGCTTTTCAACTATTTTTTTTATTTACCTATTAACTCTAATCTTTGTGCTGCTACAAATGCCAAAGCAGTGACCAGGCAAACAAGTATATTGCCCCAACCATTGACTGCACAAAAAAGTCGTTCGTGCAATTGCACAACCAATGGTTGGGGAAATAGGTTTTTCGCCCAACCACATGTAGTCTACCCAAGGAGTTGTTGGACGAATATGTACTCCCCGTAACCAAGATGAGGGAAATTATTAAATGATATGGGTCAAAGTTGCATTCTCCCTGTATGAATAACACGTATTTTAAAAATAAATAAAATGATAAAAAATAATAATATAAAATAGTTCTTATAATGCATGTCATTCGTGCAGGGAGAATAATCATTTAGTCTCGAATCATTAATGTGGGTTTTTATAAAATAGGTATTTAAGTAATTTTGGCGGAAAATTATTTAAGGTATATACCTATTCAAAAACTATGAAATGTAGATTTTCGGAATTATAAATTTGGTGGTTTTTTAATCTATATTTTATATTACAAATGTAAATTCAACCTAATTTATCTATTCAAAGTTAATCTAAACGAGTTATATTCAATTAATGCAACATTTTACTCAACTTGTATCACTCAAATCTTATAAGTCTATTAAGACCTTCTTATCTTAAACTGTAATTTAATGTTTTTAGTTCAGGTCAGTTTAGTTTAGTTAAGTTCAGTTATGCATAGTTATAAATTTATATTAAAAAAAAGTTCAATTCAATTCAGTTCAGTTTAACTTTTAAAAATTGAAATGAACATGATCTAAGTTTCCATTGCCATCGCGTCTTAAAAAAATATATAATAAATGATGGTTAAGCGTACAATCTGCGCAATCATTAAAATTAGCGAAAAATGCTTAATATTTATAACAAAAAATCATTTTTACCACTTAAAAATCCAATGTTCCCTTATTTTACATATATATTACTCCTTCCATCTTTTTAAAATAAGTATTTTAGCCACTTTTTTAAATATATTTTTATTTATTATTCTCAAATATCTAGGCATTTTTAGATTAGTTTTTTAATTATAACCTCATTTGTCCCATTATCATTAATTGTAATGGAGTGGAAAATTAAATATTAATTAGAGGGTAAAATAATATTTTTTTATCTTAATTAATTGATTCCTGAAAAGTGTGAAATGTGTTAGAAAACAATTACAAAAAGATGAAGAGAGTATAATATTAATTAATGAACCTATAAATAATTATAATACTTTTTTACATCATTTCAAAATCTTATTGTAACAAAGTTAAAATAACCATACCATATAGTGATGTTCCAAATAATCCTAATTTCAATGATAAATGAATTTAACAATATAGAAAAGATGAATGAATTCATCTTCTATTAGGCACGTGAAATTTGAGAAATTATCTCAAAGGAAAAGAAAACACAAAAACGAAATACGGCACCGTTTTGCCCCAAAAACAGAACTGAAGACTCTCTCCTCAACCTCGCTCGTGTCTTATTTTCTTCATTACACAGCTATATCTCCATTCTTTTTCACAGCCATCCCTTCTCCCCCTTCCATCAAACCCTACACCAAAGGCCCGGAGCCTCCATCCAATCAATCATGGCGTTGAAGCATCTTCTAGCTTTAGCCCGCCGGTCGCACCGACCGTCTGTCTCAACTCTCTCCGCCGTTCGATCTAATTCCACCGCCGCCTCTCAACTGGCCCCATCCTCGCCTTCTGCCGGCCCCGCTCCGCCTCCACCAGACGCCATGATCTACGATCGTCTCGCCGAATCCGTCAAATCTAAGCTCCAATTGCTCGAGAATCCTGACCCGAGGTTCCTCAAATACGGGTCGCCCCACCCGACTGTTACTTCTCATACCCACATCCTCTCCGCCCCTGAAACTCGAGTTACCGCTCTCGCTAATGGCCTCCGTGTCGCTACCGAATCCACCCTTGCCTCGAAAACCGCAACTGTTGGGGTCTGGATCGATGCCGGGTCTCGATTTGAGACTGATGATACTAATGGAACTGCTCACTTTTTGGAGCATATGATTTTCAAGGGCACCGAAATAAGGACTGCGAGAGGCCTGGAAGAGGAGGTCGAGAACATGGGAGGCCATTTGAATGCCTACACCAGTAGGGAACAGACTACCTATTATGCCAAAGTCATGGACAAGAATGTAAATGACGCATTGCATATTTTGGCTGATATTTTGCAGAATTCTAAGTTCGATGACGTGCGTATTAATCGTGAAAGGGATGTGATTTTGAGGGAAATGGAAGAGGTAAGTTGCAATTGAATGTTATCCTTTTTTTACCTCTCATTATTTTCTCTGTAGATTCCATAAATGGGTTGTCTTTGCTGGTTACATGCCGAAATTTCTGTCATTTAGGTTAAATCGATAATTTTTTTTGTTCTTCGGTTTTATCTATAAGGGTATAAGGATGTGATAGAGACATACTGTTTACTACTTTAATCAATTGTTGACGAGATATTATAAATCAGCTCAGTTGTCGAACAACGATTGCATGTTTTTTTGGTATTATGATTGCTTGTGCTATGTATGTTGCTTTACTTAGATCATATTTTTGTTCTTATTGGTGTTAAATGTAAGTCTTCAGCTTTAGGTTTATAGTAAAGTTTAAATATTTTGATGTTAGTTGATTTCCATCTTCCAGACTCTACATACTGAAGTCACTCACCTTTGCAGGTTGAAGGGCAAACAGAAGAAGTTATCTTTGATCATCTGCATGCAACTGCATTCCAGTACACTCCACTGGGTAGAACTATTCTCGGACCGGCTAATAATATCAAGTCGATCACCAGAGAACATCTGAAGAGTTATATACAAACACACTATACAGCGCCCAGAATGGTAATCCAAAATTGCTGAGATACTCTCTGCTTTATAGTTCACTATTTGAATTTCTGAATGCTAGTATTTCATATGATTTTTTTTTGTTTATTTCGTGACGTTTGAAATATGCTTTGTCAATTTGTATTATGGATATTTTTCTGAACTTCATTTCAGATCATTGTTGCATCTGGAGCTGTTAAGCACGAGGAGGTTGTTGCGCAAGTTGAAAAATTGTTCACTAAACTATCATCAGAACCAACCACTGCTTCTCAGCTGGTTGCAAAAGATCCAGCATTTTTCACTGGTTCTGAGGTGGGAATATATGAACTATTATCCTCAATGTGTATCTGCATTTCTTTCTTTGTTTGAACGGCTTTTTTCAATTTCTGTGGTGGAATTTCAGGTTAGAATAATTGATGATGATGTTCCTCTGGCACAATTTGCTGTTACTTTTGAAGGAGCATCATGGTCCGATCCGGATTCTATTGCTCTAATGGTTATGCAGGCTATGTTGGGCTCATGGAATAAAAGTGCAGGAGGTGGAAAGCACATGGGGTAAGCACCGTATATGCCAATTTCCCTTCATTTTTTTCTTAAGCATGCCACTGTAAGATAGGCCTCTTGTCATAATGTATTAGGTAATTTAGTTTGTGTGTGGAAGATTGTGAAATGGGAAAATTTTAATAAGTGCGGAGGGGGAACTACATATTAGAGAGTTGGGGCTAAGTTTAAAATGATTTATCCATTGCAGTGCCCATCTCTGTAGGAACTAGAAAGATGCGAAGCTATACAATATATGCTAACCTTAAATTTAAAATGAAGTTTTAAATACCATCTATGTAGCATGGAAACACTACTTCTAAAAAATGAAGGAATGAAAATTGTGTAGAAATGTGTAAATAATTACATAGAAGGATGTAATTATAAATATGTATAATCATAGTTGTCAATGGTGCGTCAGGCTTCAGCCTATAGGCATCTGCCATGCTCCTACATGCAAAAGGAGTGTGCCTGGATGGACCGAGCTCTAGGATCTAGGTGTGTGACTAGGAGTACCTGACACCAAAATTAGTTTTGTTATAAGATGCAACAAGTTAAGTAAGTTTGGAGTTTAAAAAAAAGAAATTTGATTATAGAAATTTGGAAAGAAAGAATAGAAAATAGGAAATTATTGATAATTGAAATAGAGAAGTTAGGGAAGGAAACATTAAAAATGAGAAAATTTGCGAAAAAAGAAATGAAATTAGGAAGGAAGAAGAATTGAGGGAGAGAAATTTGAACGAAAAGAAAGAAGATAGATTAATATAAATTTCAATTTGATTTATAGTTTGTAGTTAGCTACTTATCTACTAAAAAGATTGTAAAATAACTATTCTCTCTATACCATTAATAACTGCATTTAGTATATATATTAATTACAACAAGTCAACAACTGTTCCGGGCGGCGCCACCCGGGACCCCGCATTAGTATGATATTGTCCGCTTTGGACCGAGCCCTCATGGTTTGGTTCTTGGGGCTCCTTCCCCCAAAAGGCCTCATACTAATGCAAGTCTTTGTGGACACTTATATCTTGGTGCAAGCTCTCCAAATCTTCCAATGCGGGACTTGGGTTTACTTTCCAACATCCCCCCTTAAACTAAGGACCACAACTCGTGCATCCTGGACATAATTGAGAACTTCCACCCTGCACTCCGCTCCTTTTTGCCAATTCCGAACCGTGGCTCTGATACCATGTTGAACTCCGAGTGGCGCCACCCAGGACCCCGCATTAGTATGATATTGTCCGCTTTGGGCCGAGCCCTCACGGTTTTGTTCTTGGGGCTCCTTCCCCGAAAAGCCTCATACTAATGCAAGTCTTTGTGGACACTTATATTTTGGTGCAAGCTCTCCAAATCTTTCAATGCGGGACTTGGCTTTACTTTCCAACAGCAACCAAGCCTTAATCTCCGATTCTCAAGTAAGGTCGGCTACATGGATTTTCTGAGTTCTGATGCTATAAAGCTCTACCAAATTCCATATGCTCATCAATATTAAATAGATGCATATATTCAAAATAGTTTCTCTCCTAATAATTTTAGGAATACTTGTCTTCTATGAAGCACAGAAACTCCTACACGCTAACGTTTCCCGATTCCGTATTGGAAACCTGAAATCACGTTATTTTTTGCGTTTCCAGTGTGCGTTTCTGAATCCTTTCCTGTATCCGTGCTACCTAGCTTGTCTTTTTACTTTTTATTTTCCATCCTTTAGTTGTCAAACTTTCTAATCGGAGTATCCGTTGTCTTCGTAGCATATATTCATACCAATTGTACTCTATATTAATTATTCATTGAAATTCAATTTATTTGTCATTACTTTTTTCGTTGTGCCTAGGCTTCTGGACCTCCTTGCACCTAGCGCCTTGACAATAATGGTTTTATTACAATATTATTCTTTTAGAGAATTGGAAATAATACTATTATTAAAATGAACAACTTCAGTCACAATTGCAAACTACAAAAAGAACATGAAAATTTTGCAAGTTATTGATTGGGAGATAGTAGTAATTGAAAAGAAATTTTAGTTCCGTACAATGTTAGTAAAAAAATTGGGCTATAGTTTGCTGGAAATGGTTTTCTAATCATAAGGAGATAAGTTTTCAACTTCTATCATATACTGAAACTGCCCAAAAACGTTTGATACCCAGTTTCCATGAGTTTCGGTTCCCTAAACACGAACTAAACATGGAAACGTTAGTGTCTAGAAGTTTCCGTGCTACACAGGATACCATGTTTTTTGGTGAAGATGGGATTATATGCAATGCTTTAATGCTTATATGAGATTTCACTTTATTCTCAAATTTTGTTTATTTTATGTTAATTTCATGGAAGTTTTGTATTTTCTTTGTTTAAAATTTCAACTTCATTTTATTGGGATTATGTATTCAATTTTTTGTGTGGATATGATTCCTCTGTTATATTGCGGTTTATTTTGTCGTGTTTTAATTTTCTAAATAGTTACTTCATGATTTTGACTGTGACTTGGTATTGTTTGCAAAATTCATGGACCAGAGTTTGAATAGTTGATTATGTTACTTTCAAATAAATACTTAAAATTTAAGATATGGAGTCATTATTGGCTTATTTATGATTCTCATGACTTACAAAATGAAAGTGCTTTTACCTTTTTCTTATATATGTCCTTATGAATTTGAGGTGGAGCGTGGAAGTTCCTTGGTTTGAAACTTTGCCCTTGCTTGGTTCATGGTTCTTTGATTCTTTCATAGTATGGTATGGTTCTCAATTATAATTAGTTGTTTGGTTGCATGGTTCTTTTCATGGTATAATTTTTCCATGGTTCTCATTACCATGAAAGTCTAGTTTTTTTGAACCACGGATTTGGTGGTTCTCCATTGTTCTCCTTTAAATTAAACTAAGATTTTTTAAAAAAACCATACCATACCGTCTATCCAAACCAAAATTTATAAAAACCATACTATACTATACCGTACCATACCGCTCCATACTTTAATGAGCCACAATGAACCATCAACCAAACAAAGGCTTTGAGTCCAAGTGTCCTGGCTTCTTTCTAGTCTCCGATCTATCTATGAAGCATTTGTTTGTAGACTTGTTAAAATACAGAATACATCTTGAGAAAATGTTGATCATTCCTTTTTAAATACAATTCATAAAATTTTGTTAATGTAAGAATTTTATGACGATAGAAACTTTGCTAGCATAAGAAATGATTTAATTTGCAATTATGTTGTAGTTCGGAGCTGGCTCAAAGGGTTGGCATAAACGAAATAGCTGAAAGCATGATGGCCTTCAATACCAACTACAAGGACACTGGCCTATTTGGTGTATATGCTGTTGCTAAGGTGAGTCTTACTCCCCTTGTTTTCTGTTGGAAGCTTCATGTGTCTGTTTTAGATGTAAATGCACCTTCTGGATATTGCTGGATTATGTTTAGCCGTTTAGGGACCAAAAGTGGCATGACAACTACTCTCTTATCTTTTTTCCTTACTCCCTCTCTCTCTTAGATTTCAAATGTGGAAGTACAGAGAAAAATGAAATAATAGTTATTGAATGTTAACTCCTGCACTTTTTATCGTTGGGTACTCCTTTAATGGTTTTTTTATGAATTTTATTTCTACTTTCAGCCAGACCACTTGGATGATTTAGCCTGGGCAATTATGCACGAGACATCAAAACTGTGCTATCGAGTTTCAGAGCCTGATGTTATTCGTGCTCGTAATCAGGTAGTTATATGGGTCCTTTTCTCTACCATGTAAATTACTTGATCAGTGTTATGCCTATTTTTAGTTGCAACTTTCAAATGTTATTATTAAGTGGGGAATGTAACCTGTCACTGGCGATGTTGTCATTGGTATTTTTTGCGTTCCATTAGTTGCCCTTTTGTTGGCAGTTGTCCAGCATACTTGTCTCATTTTCTACATGATTGTTTACCTTGCATTTCATTTGGTGGAGATATCTTCTTTATGTTATATAAAAGTTGCATGTGAAAGAGGTAATCAACTCCAATTGCTAATGAAATCTGTATGGTAGAGATATCTTCTTTATGTTATATAAAAGTTGCCTATTCATGCCTTTTCTTCTTCCTCTGCCTTTTTTCACGCTAGATGAAGTAACTGCTTTAAGATGCAGAAATAAACATTGAATTTATATGATGCCTGCATTTGCAGTTAAGATATTTGTATGATCTTCATTAAGATCATATTCTATATTTAATGTATATCTTTATACAGTATTATTGTATACATCAGGACAGAAAAATGGATACCATGAGTAGAAAACTTAGATTTATCTAATAATTGTACTATTCTGTACACCATTGAATGCTGGTCACTTGGTCATACTAATTAGAGGCAAATTGTTGAGGCATCTTGCATTCATGCATTGTAGATTCAGTAGTTCTTCTCAACAGTCACGGATAGTTGTCGCAACTCCAGTCTGGGTCAATTGGAAACAACCTCTCTGTAATTACAGGGGTAAGGCTGTGTACACTCGACCCCCCTTACCCCTTGTTAGGCACTGGGGTAATGTTGTTGTTGTTTAATAGTTCTCAATATTTAAAATAAGCATATTGAGTGGTGGTCAATCGCTAATACAAGTTGCTAATTGACCAAGCCTCATCTGACTGCAGTTGAAATCATCATTGCTCCTTCACATTGATGGAACCAGTCCTGTAGCTGAGGACATTGGTCGTCAGGTATATAATTTCTTCCTTGTGAAAAATATCTTCATCGCAAAATTTTAGGGTTTTGGTCTTCTATTCATGAAAGATCCTTTGAAATTTTTAAATATGCTAGAATTGCAAAAAGAAATAACTGGCTTATATCAATTCCCCCCTTATTTAAACCTCAAAAAAACTCACCATAGTTGACAATATTGGAGTTTCAATGTTATTCCCTGATATAATAGTATTGGTGTTTACACCACCCCCCACCCAACCCCCCGGGATTGTATGTAGTAGTTAAGAGTAGAAAATGATTGTTGTAATTAGAGCTGTTTCATCTATTCGGTGGTGTTAATTTGGTTATGTATGCAGCTTCTTACGTATGGCCGGAGAATCCCATTTGCTGAGTTATTTGCAAGGATTGATGCCGTCGATACAAGTACCATTAAACGTGTTGCAAACAGATTCATTCATGACAAGGTACAAAGTAATGCGTCTTAAGTTTTTATTATTTACCCTGCTTGTTCTGAATTTAACAACAGAAAAATTGTTTGGTGTTAACGACTCTTTATTTGACAGGATATAGCAATAGCTGCTATGGGTCCAATCCAGGGGTTACCTGATTACAACTGGTTCAGACGCAGGACCTACTTGAACCGATACTAGGCTGTCCTGTTATTTTTTTTTGCTATATCATTGGTGGGCAGTCGACGAAATTGTTGAACTTCCAGCAAAACCAACATCCTTTAAAGCCTTTAAATTAAAGGGAGGTGCCCTTAAAGAAGAGTCATCAATTTTTCTTATTTTTCGTTTGTATTTTCAGTTATTGATGCAGCAATAAGGAATGCAGATTTTAGTAATTTGGGATTGAAAAAGGCCGTTTTCCTGTCCATATTTATCTGCATAGAATTGAGTGTTTAGAGTTAAGACGCGGAAAGTATACAGATTCTGTTGTTTGTTCAGTCACCGTGACTGGATATTTTTACTTGTCCTCAAAGAATTTTGATGTTCCAATAACTAAAGCTAAGAACGTGCTTTGATATTTTATCATCTAGTTTCCCACATGTACTTAAGCTTTACAGATTCCATTACCGTACTGCATTTTTTAAAAGCTATTATACAGTTTAGCTACTATAAATGAGATTTTTTCAGAAAATAAAAATAATTCATGTCATGTAAATTACTGTTAAAACCTTATATTTTAAGCTAATTGGAGCATTTGTGGTTTTGGTTTTCAAATATTTAACAAAGTTATTTTAACCAAAGTAATTGAGTTAAGCTGAGTTTTATTTTTGTGATTTACATGTTAGTTTATATATTGTCATAGGCTAAAACCAAACAAGTATGTCTGTAATGGATAGAACTAGAAGCATGTTTTGTAGAGAGAGTGAAATAAATAAATAAAGATAGAGGCAGGTTAGGGAATAGAGGACCCACATTTAAGACAGCTTGAATTTGCAGTTGGACAGAAACAGGACTTCCCCATCCCAATCTCCATTTTTTATTAATTCCTACTTTGGAGTTACAGATTTATATAATCACCACCGAAAAAAGAAATCCAAGTTTTACGCTTCATTTGGGTCAATATTATTGGGATTCTTTTTTTTTTGGTAAGACAGTATTATTGGGATTCTAGTAGAAAACAAGTTTCACTCTTACTTTTATTGTCTTGAGCATGTAATTTATCGGAGCAAAGCCTCAACTACATCTAAATTCAACTTAAGTAGCGCACTTAGTTACGGTAGATGAGTCTTTTAATAGGGGTTTTCTACAATTATAAGGTTCGAACCTGAAACCTTACTTAAATGATGTGTCAAGTCGCTTGCCACTTGAACTAAGTTCTTGTTAAAACAAATTTCACTCTTTATTATTACTAAGTACAATAGTCTCTAATATTTATAATTTACACTTACTAATTTTTATTTAACATGATAATCCAATTGTACTTGTTGTATTATTTATCAAAAAAGTGAAAACGTAATTGATGTTTATTTTACCAGTTAAGTAAATTCTATCTATTTTTGTGAAAAATACAAAATGTTGGAGGGAATTAAATTTAATTGAGTGTGTAGTTGGCACTTGAAAGTGTTGAGTTGGTTAAGAAAATAACAAAAAAAAGACAGGAGCTAGCGAGTTTCATTGTAAGTATCGAATGCGTTTGTAATAAAAACACAAACCCGCTAGTTCTGAGAAATCTGTGTCTCTCTTCTTGGATCTCATCGTCCCCTTTTCCCTCTTTAAACTTCTCTCTTCCTTCGTTTCGTATTCATTCCTCACTATTCTATTGGGGCTGGGATCTCTGTATTGTTTCTGCCCCAAAAAAATAACAGTTAGGAATGGCCTCCATCTCTGTTCCTTGCCCTAAATCTGCCGTGGTTCCCCGTGTTGGATCCAATGCTTCTAACACACATCTTAAGCAGATTGTTTCGTTTCCTTCTCGTGCTTCCAATCTCCTCGTTTTTCAGGTTATTTTAATTATCTTTACTTTTTCTGTCTGGCATTCCGACACTATTGCTTGTTTTAATTTGTTAATTTTAACTAATTGTAAGTCATTGTTAGCCTAATGCATTGTGTTTCCAGTTTTGATCTGTGTTCTGTTTGTTGTATAAATTATTAAGTAAACCCACTTTAATACTGGCTAACTTGCATAATTTATGTGAGCTTTTGGAATTTGGTAAAAATTTGACTTCATTTGACTCATTCAGACTTCAAGTGGAGCTTTGTTCTGTCTCCGTTATAATCTTATAAGCTAAGTTTCTTAAATATCAGCAAGTTTTTGTCAGGGAGTTTAGGGTAGATGTTGATCTTCCCATTCAAATTCACTCACTGGTCAATTTGTTCTTAAATAAACTTATGCCAATTTGAATTTGAATTTTCTTATGAAACTAGTCCCAAGAGAAGATGTTTATCCAGGATCTTAATCTGTATGAATTGCAAATAATTAAATACTGTTGATGGTATTAAATCATAGAATTCTTTCTTGCAGAGGACTAAAAAGAAGCAGTCTTCTGTTGTAAAGTTGCAGGCTCAGTTGAATGAGGTGAGATCTAATTAGTTACCAAAATTTTCCCTTTCTATGCTTTAATGAAAGCGTTTCTTGATTTTTCATCAACAAATTTGCTTTTGAATTCAAGGTTATCACCAAGACCTCTTCGAATTCAATGCTTGTTCCAGAGACTAGCTTGAAGGTAGCACCACAAGAAGAAAAATCTACCTCTGTTGGAAACAACATTCCAGATGAAGCAACGATTTCTTCGTTCATGGAACATGTCTCCGATCTTGTCAAGTATGTGAACAAATTGTGATTTTAACCCCCTTTCATACGCAACTGTTCAAATTTTATTTCTGTGGTTTTCGATGAGCAGGCTAGTGGATTCAAGAGACATTTGTGAGCTCCAACTGAAGCAGCTAGATTGTGAGGTCATAATAAGGAAAAAGGAGGCTTTACAACCACCGCCAGCTCCTGCCGTTGCAATTCAACCTCCTGTTTACCAGCATGCCGTGCTTCCTTCTCCACTAGTGGCGGCGGCTCATGCAGCTTCCACTCCTAGTTCGGCTCCTGTTGCTCCCCCTGCCCTGCCTTCTCCTGCAAAACCTGCTTCGTCATCTCATCCACCATTGAAGTGCCCCATGGCTGGAACCTTTTATACTGCTACAGCACCTGGTGAACCTCCTTTCGTTAAGGTATTTACCCTTGTGACCTATATGTGAGGGAAATCTGTAATGTAGGAGTATATTTAATAAGGTTAGAACTATAAAGATGCATTTAAGAAAAATTATATGGAAGAGGAAAAAAATTAATTTTTTTCCTCTGCTTGAAAATGATAATATAGAAATTTAGGGGTTTAATATGGTGTGACTGGTGCTTGATAAGTAACTGATTAAATGATGGGTTGATGTATCTGTTTGTTTCTGTAATCTTATTATAGTTTTGAAATCAAGTTTCGAAATTCTAATTTTCTTGAATTATAAAATCGGCGTTGTACTTATTTTTGGTCCAAACTTTATATTATAACTGGATCAATAGATTTTTAATCTTTTGTATGCTTGTTGTATTCATAGGTTGGAGATAAAGTGCAGAAAGGTCAAGTCATCTGCATCGTTGAGGCCATGAAGCTAATGAATGAAATTGAAGTATGTTTTATCTTTTTTCTATTATTTTTCAATGTTTTGGTTTGTCTTTGTTTCAAATCGTTTGTCCAAACTCTGATTCGTGTCTGGTTTTTTTAGGCTGATCAATCTGGAACCATAGCTGAGATTCTGGTAGAGAATGGGAAACCAGTTAGCGTGGATACGGTACTATTTCTTTCTCTTTCGCCCCTCCAATATTTTAAACAATCTCCTCTCGCATTCTAAACAACTATTCATTGCTTTGCTTGCAGCCGTTGTTTATCATTGTGCCTTGAGCTGAACTTTAGGGGATCGATTTACTTGTGGCAGCCATAGCATGCAATGCAGGGGAGTTGCCTTTTTAAGTTACCGTTCTATTTTTACTGTGTAATCTCAAAAGAATAATGGTCACATTTTGTGTTTTTTAGGAATGTCTGTTTTATACATAGTGATTTGAGTTTTGATAACTAGAAATTTTAGAGGCTATAATATACATGGACTAAGTAATTTTGAACTTGGGACCTTATTTTTGATGTGAATTCTGAAATTTCTCTCATAAATGTTTCTGGAGAAAGATTGGTGGCTACAGAGGCATATCCTATAATTTTTATGGGATTTGCCGTGGTGCTAGAGTGAGCCAACACTGCATTTGTGTGAAATTCTAACCAAGTATATGATATACAAAAATAATCAGACTAACATGATAAATTTGGCACGTTTTCTATTTTTGTTGTATTTTAACACTTGTATAGATCATACAAATCGGTAAACTGTTTGATGATTACTTTATCTCTCAATCAGGCTAGGCAACACAAGCAGGTAATAGTCAGTATATGCAGTAGAATCATGTTGAGCTTATATGTGTTCATATTACTAGGAGAATTTTCAGTTACATAAACATATAATACAAGAATGAAGCATAGTGTATATTATATGCACAATATTCACAATCATTGATAGCAATCTTATTGAATTTTACAGTTTAGTCTTCCCCTCTTTTGTCTGACTTGTTCCTTTGTTTATTAAAATGAACTTGTGATGCAATTTCAAGAATTGAGAATTTCTAAACGCGACTATACTGAACTTTGATGACGTGACAATTAATTTCTCTTTTCTTTTTACTTGGAGTTATATGAGTAATCTGTCATTAGACTCGTAACTCCTTGCAAGCAGATGAACAACCTATGAAGAAGTACAACTGGAATATGCATACAAAGGAAATATATACCTTTTAACAACATCAAACGTTAGTATTGATTAAAAAAAAGCATTACTTTGACATGGGGAACTTCTTTTTTTGGTCCTCTTTATAATGGTCAAAGGGTTAATTTGGTCCTACTTTCACACTAGTCAGTTCAGGACCAAATTCTTGTATGTTCCCACTTTACCCCTAGTTCTCTTTGGTTATGTCGATTAAGGACTCGTGAGTATGCGATATTGTAATATGACTTAATTAATTGAAAAAAAGCACAAGTGCTGGATTTGATTTTTATGTGGGTACATATTGCATTGTACCATGACATCGCTTAATACACTTGTGAAAGAGATGAGTTGGTTGTTTGCCCTTGTACCATGACATCGCTTAATACACTCGATACTAAAATTTAATTTTATTTTAAAATTTAGATCCCATAAAATTATTTGTTGTCGCTAAAATTTTTTTAATATCAAAATAGCTTGAAACAAGTTTATTTCATATATAATCAAACACTAAAAACGGATGCTTGATATTGAAAAGTCAAAAGGCAATCGTTGATGTCAGTGTTAATTCATAATATTTTATGATTGAGCTAAATTAAATTAAAATAAAAAAAAGTTCCTTTTTAGTTATTGATTGCAAGTTACTTCATGGTTTTCATTGATTTTGGTGAGGTGAAATTGAGTTTAGAGTTTTTATCACCAATAAAATTGAAATGGTGTGTGATTACAATATTATTATTAGTACTTAATTGCTAAAGCATGCAAACAAACTATTTATTATAACAAATTATTCATTTAATGAATAATTATGGCTTAATGCATTTCTAGTTACCTGAATTTGTTTTAAAAAATTTATTGCTTTCCTAAACTTTTAAAGTGACCTCGTAGCTTCCCAAACTTTTAAAAAGTTCACCATTTTGCTCCCTAAACGCCATGTGTTAGCTTCTTATAGATTTGACTTTTCAAATATCTCATTTTCAGATTTTTTTCTCTCCAAACCAGAATCTGACACTTGCCATTCAGAGCAAAGTGGAGCACTTTTTGAAAGTTGAGGGAGCGACGAGGTGGCTTTAAAAGTTCAGGGGGCAGTAAATTTTTTGGAATAAATTTAGGTAGCTAGATATGCATTAGCCCTATAATTATTAAAGATGTATACAGAAATTCAAAGATATCTTTTATTAAATGGCAGCATTTTCTTCCAGATTATGTGATTTTTTATGCTGCATGTAATCACATTGATATAATAAAACAAGTAGATGAGTATTAAACTCCAAATTCCAAGCACATCATTGAGTCAACCACTCAACAAAATTACTGAAAATCTTGGTTGAATGACCATGTACTCCAACACTTATCATGGCAATCTCTTTCAGTTCTCTAGCTCTTTCCTTAATATTTTCATCCCTCAAAACCTGTTCCACCTTACTCTTGATCTCCTCTCTCCTAATAATGCCAAATCCGTCGCGGTCAAGATTCAACCCCACCTTCCAAACATCACAAATGTACGTGTCGTTAACGAACTGGTCAGCAAAGTACGGCCAGCACAAAAAAGGCACTCCATTACCCACACCTTCCAACGTAGAGTTCCAACCGCAATGGCTCAAAAAGCACCCCACAGAAGGGTGGCTCAGCACCTTCTGCTGCGGGGCCCATTCGACAATTCTCCCACCGTTCGCTACTCTCTCTATAAATCCTTCAGGATACACATTTGTCTCGTCGCTAATCCCGGGCCTCACAACCCACAAGAATGGCTTACGGCTAAGTTCAAGCCCTAGTGCCAATTCTTGGAACTGAGTCTTGTTGAAAATCGTGAAGCTGCCAAATGCAACGTATATAACCGATTTGGGCTTTTGTTGGTCTAGCCATTTTAAACAATCTGCGTCTTCTTGCCAGAAACACCCGGCCGAGTTTCCTTTTCGACTGCTTGCTAGGAGTGGTCCTATTGGGAGAATCTTTGGTTCAAATGTAAATGCACCGGGCTCAAGTTCATAAGCTGAGTTGCATATTATCCAGTCTGCCAATTTTACAGCCTTGCTGTTCTTATTTACAACATCAAATATAATTCTGTTGGTTGTCTCATCACCGATACATTCCCATACCAAATTTTCAGTGCTCATTTCAGGCATTGTTGGAGCCAATTGAATCTTCTGGTTCTTCAGTGGAGTTCCTGAAAATATTGAAAACAAAGAAACCCAATTAATTAGATGAACCAATTAATGTTGCCATGAGTGGAAAGTTTATTAGTTCAATTTCTAGCATATACATGATATTTGGGAATATAAAAAAAATATTCGCGTAATACATGAGTGGGTACCTGAACTTGCGACAAAAAAACCTATTGCTGTTTTGAATTTTCAAAGTGATTCCGTAGCTCCCTCATCTTTAAAAAAGTGCACCACTTTGCTCTTTGAATGCCAAGTGTCAGCTTCTAGTTGGTTTGATTTTTCAAAGATGTCATTTTTCTTATTTTCCTTCTCTAATCAGAAGCTAACATGTGGCGTTGAAGGAGCAAAGTGGTGCACTTTTTGAAAGTTGAGGGAGCTCGGGGTCACTTTAAAAGTTCAAGGAGAAAATAGATTTTTGGGGACAAATTCAGGTACCTAGAGGTGCATCAAGCTAAAAATATATGATCTAGCTAGTGAAGATACATATATAAAAATTAAGGACTTATATATATTTGGTTCTTGTTCTATAAATTAATGCTCTTTTAATATATGACCTATTCAATTTTTGCCTATTTAGTGTATATATATACTATCCAATTTTCTTGTATTTGATGCATGGTCTATTCAATTTTTTTTACATTCCGTAACGACATAAAACATGAAATACCAATACTGTCATGTGGAGCTTGAACATGTTTTGCAATCATGTATAAACTTGTCAGCACTCAATGGTCCGTTAAGTTGCGTAATAAATTAGATCGATCGAACATCAAATAGTAAAAAATTAGATTAGGCACCTAATAGGAAATTTCACTAGTTTCGGCATCAAAAGAACATCTAAATAATAGATAAGGGAGGCTTTTATACCGTTGTTACCAATGATTCCATCATCAATTAACTTGTTAACGTTAAATAATAGGGCAAGTAAGGCAGCTGATGCAGGCCAAAAGGCAGCAGAACGAATATTCATCTTGTCTGCTACCTCAAGAGCCCATCCATTATTCTGATCAGATAATATACAACTAATCTTATTATCTTCTGATTCATTAATCTTGTTGATAAGTTCTTCCAACTTTCCTGGAACCACTGTAAAAAGTGATTTTGTTAACTTCCCAAGATCATTTCTATCTTCCAATGAGTCCAATCCATCTGGGATCGAAACCAGATTAATATGATCACTGATATAATCTTTCTCTAACAATGAATTTAAAACCCTCTTGTGATTAAATTCAGTGTTGACCAATGTAATTTTGAAACCATGTTTAGCTAAACACTGAGATAGTTCCATCATGGGAAGAACATGGCCTTGGGCTGGATAAGGTATGGCTAAAATGTGTGGTCTGCCCATATTGTTGTTTGTAGTAAAGTTCAATATTTTGTAAGTAATTAGATACTTTGATTCAGTTTATGTTACTTGTTATATAAGGGCAGGCGATGAGAATAAACTGAGAAGAAAAGTATAATGGGCATTGTCTTGATTTACATGAATCTTCACGTTGGGAATATTCCATGTATCCTTCTTTGTTTTGCTAATTAGTGCTTAGTAACTTGGATACTAGGTTTTGTTCTTTTACTGTTAACTTATTTAATTGCCATCTTTTGTTTATTTTATTTGTTTAATTAAACTATGTTGATTTTTTATGTTAAAATTTAATTTGATTGTATGTAACTGAAAGGAAAAACAATACACCATTATGAAGTTCAAAAGGGTGAACTTGACTTGAATTAGACATGCAGGTTGCCAAACAAGCCAAACAAGCCAGTTAAATTAGTATGTGCATATGTTTCTAATTTCATCTTCTTAGTTTATGCTAGTCGTGTAATTGAATTTTCGATGAGCAAGCCGAGCCGAAAGTTAGAAATTGTGCGCTGCACTAGGCCGGAATTGATGTTTTTAAGTACAAAGCTTGATAAAATCCAGCCCGGCAAATGATGTCTAATTAAGATACCGAAACAATGAGATCCAAGCAATGTTTCTTAGGACATGCATGAATGTACAAAGCCTCAAATTGGGCGTACTACTTTTGTTCGACGTTCCAAGAACTCATCCGCAACTAACTTTGGAGTATGACTCTGATACCACATGTTGCGAAGTCCGAGGACACCACATGTTCCCACAATAGTATGATATTTCTACTTTAGGCGTGAGCCTCATGAATTTGCTCTTAGACCTAATACCAATGAATATATTATTCACATTTATATGTCAATTAATTTCCTTTTATGAAACCAATGTGGGGCGTTTGTTCGCTACCCAACAAAATTCATTTAAAATGAATCCATATGCTTTCAATAGAATGAACATTTACTTATTTAAAATTTCATCATCACAATTTCAACGGCACGGACTCGGCTTTCTCTCGTAATGGAGTTCAACTAATAGGAAGGAAAACATAGGCTCTCGGCTTTCCACTAATCTAGTTTGGCGAGGTCCCCCTATCAACTGTTTAAAGTGCAACGTCGATGCTATTTTTTTAGAATTGGGAAAGTGGTGGTCTGTTCCTAGCTGGAGCAATGAGTTGCATGCGGAGAAGTTTTCTTATGGCTTAAGGAGATCCATTTCGATTGAGTTATGGTAGAGTCACATTTAGGGATGACAATAGAGCGGATCTAGATTGGATTTGGATATATCCGGCCTAAATCCATTTCCATTTTGAGAAATCCAAATTCGCTCCAAATCCGTTGGATTGTTGGATACAAATCCCTATAAAATGGATCTAAAACGGATTTTTCTATTCTATGTATTATGTGAAAATACATTTTGGGGTCTGGTTTCGTAAAAAATTGAAAATTTCTAAAACATTATGGAAAATCCGGAAAATAAAGAAAATAAATTTGGTGCAAGAAATTTTCAGAAAATGTTTCTGGAAGGTCCTGAAAATGTGAAAATACGTTTCGGGCCCGGTTTCGTAAGAAATCGAAAACTCTGAAAAAATTATGAAAAATTCGGAAAATAAATAAAATAAAATTGGTGCAAGAAATTTTCACAAAATATTTTGGAAAGAGCTCGAAAATGCGAAAATATGTTTCGGGACCCGGTTTCATAAAAAATTTGTTGGATTCGTATCTGGATCTAAATCCAATCCATATCTGTGTTATTTTATCTAAATCCAATCCATATCCAATGGACCTAAAAAAGTGTTGATATGAATTCCATAAAATGAATATGGATACACGGATTTGAATGGAATGCCCTATCCATCGTCATCCGTAGTTTCATTCCATGAATGTAGTTATTGTTTTGAATAATGACATGTCTTTCTTTTTCCGATATGTATTGTTTTTTTAGATTGTAAGACTGTACCCATACATTTGTCATCTATTCGTTTAACTTTTGTTGGTCAGTCTTTGAATCATATTGCACATTTGTTAGCTAAGTAACAAGTTCTTTGACAAGTATAAGGACGTGGTTTCATTCATGTCTATCTTTGATTAGAGATATAATTATCTATGATTAATGATATTGACTTACTCCATAAAAGAAATTCACTACTCCCTCCACTTCCTTTTGTTTGTCATTTTACTCAACATTCTATTTTTTGTTTTGATTGTCATTCTCTCTTCCCAATAATTAATTTCCCTCTTTCTCTCAATTTTACCCATATTTATAACAACACATTCCCAAGATACATTAGAAAAATCATTACTCCATTAATTTTATTTAAGGGTAACAAATAAGGGTTGGTCCAAGTAGTAAGCGACTTAGTATCGTTTAAGCAAGGTCTCAAGTTCGAGTCCTAGTGAATGCAAAAAATCTTTATTGGGAGACTCACCCACCATATATAGTTAGGAGCGCGACCTAGGTCAGATCTGAATATTGTCGGAATAAAGCTTTGGTGAATCAGATGGGAAACAAAATTTTTTTTATTTAAAGGTAATTTAGTAATCTTGTATCCTTAATTAATGAAAAACTCTAAAATGACAAATAAAAGGAGCCGGAGGGAGTAACATGTATCAAATAATTGAAATTTAAGTATCCCAAATAATTTATTGTAGCATTCAACCTATGAATTTCTGCATAATAAAAGCATCATTAATTAAATAATTATAATGAGTCTAATTCCTCATGTATAGGATACTCGTACATATACACAAATTTCAACTTCACTCCATACAATGCATAAAAATTCTCTAAAGTTGAGTAATTAATTTTATTCTAAAGTTGTTTCATCTCGGTGAAACAATTTCAACTATTTACATTTAATCAATAATTGAAATTGTTCGAACTTTACAACTTTATCAACTTTAAACTTTAGAAAATCATAATCTGTATACAATACATGCTCAGTTTCATTAAAAAAAACTTCCGTGTACAATACACAAGAGTCAATAATTTATAATAATAATTATGTCTAAACAAAACTAACCACTGAGACAATGGTTAATTTTATGATTCTATGTTGGTTTTTTTAATGTAGATTGGATGCATACGTATTGTCTCTATCGATCATTGTTGCAGTAGAATACAAAGTTTACATTGAATTTGGAGTTCAAAATTGGCTTTTATTGGTTACTTTAATTTGTAAATAGAAGCATTAAAATCTTAGCCTGCAGCTCATTGTCATTAACCACACCAACTATTCATGAGTAATAAAAATTGCGTATACAATGAAACGAAAATGAAATTCACAACGAGAAATGAAACGAAACGAAAGGAATGCGATTTTATTTGATTCTCCCACACGTTTGGATATATTCAAGAAAATCCATGTATACAACGTAATAAAAGAAAATGCGCAGATTAAAGCATTGTTGTTAGTGGAATAAGATTCGAATCTTTATTTGGATGATATTACTTAATGTTCAACTTGTTTGTTCTGATCTGCTTCAACGAAGAGTGATAGACAATACATATTGTCATGTGTGTCATTTAGCCTTAGAGGATGATAATCATGTTATATTTGGGAACAGCCTTGCTAACTCTGTTAGGTAAGTAATATATAAGGCCTTTTAGTAAAAAATTATTGTTAAAATATAGAATTAATATAAATATAATTAATCGGTTAAATTATAATTAACTATATCCAATTATTTTTTTTCAGGAAAAAGGAACTAAGAAATTAAACGGGTAATTACAAAATTATAATTTTAGCATCTCTTTGGTATCTTAAGAAAAAAATATTTTTTGTGTTTTGAACAAAAAATGAGATAATTTAAGAATTAAAAGTATTTGGTCACCTCTACATACTGTTTAGATATGTTTGCATTTTATAAGGGTTCAACTGCTTTTTTATAAACCAACAAATTGGTGTTTTACGAGAGTATTTTATGAGTTAATTTATTTTACTCAATTACCTTTTTATATTGATTTAAAATATATTAATTTTAGTTATTTTACATCTTTAACCGCCACAATAAATCATATTTTTAGCAAATACTTAGTAAGGATCAACTCGTAATAAATAACAAACCATAACAACAAACAATTATAAACTGTAATAACAAGCAACACCAACATTAACAACAGACAATAATAGTTTTATCAAATATGACGTTAATGTATGTTATTATATTGTTGTCCATTAGAAAAGATATTAGAGAATTATATTGGAAAATAACAATAGCATTAATTTCTGGGTAAATTTCAAAAAAGTACCATGTGATTTTGGTTATTTTCAAAACGAGGATCATAGAATATTTTTTTTTCAAAAAGAGGATCATGGTTCAAAATGTTATCAAAAAGAGGAAAAAGTCTGGACGGCGTCAAATTAGCAGGGGTAAAATCGAAAATCGCAATTTAGGGCAGTATAAAAGGCAAAAAAACTCTAGAAACAAATGAAACTACTTTTTTCACGAGACACGATCGATTTTCTCATCATCCTTCTTCAAAATCCATTATCTTTTTCTTTAAAATCCAATCTCTTTTTATTTCATTTTCACTTCTCTTTTTAATCTCTCTTAGAACCCTAACTTTAACAAACTCTTTTTATTTTGATTGTTTGAACCGAAACCCCTAATTACCCGTAATTAAAAGTTTGCAAATGTCGAGTAGTTCAAAATCTTCCAGTTCAAACTCACATATGTAGAGAAGGAGATGTGAATGTGGGCTGATTTGTCCAATAATAATAGCTTGGACTGATCAAAACATAGGAAGGAGGTTTTTTGGTTGTGGAAGATACGGGGAATTAGGTGCTTACAATTAATTCGACTGGTATGATCTACCGATGTGTCCAAGGGGAAGAGAGTTTGCACTTCAAATGTCAACAAAGTTGAAGAAATGTGAAGCCAAGTAAGGTGCAACTGTGAGAAAGGTAAAAAATTTGGAGTTGGAATTGAAATCTGAAGTTGAAGTTAAAAGGCAGTTGGGGGAAGAAATTATGAAATTGAAGTCTGAATTAGAAGTGAAAAGGAAAGTGAAAATGCAATCCACTATTCCCAAAATAAAGATTTTTGCTCTATTTGTGTTGATTGTGGTGTGTTTTCAGTATTAAAATGGATTCACTAAGAATGGGGAAAGTGATGGGAAACTTTGCTTACCTTGAAGCTGAAATGGTTTCTTTTGTTGTCATTTAGGTTTATGTTAGTTAATTGAAAGGGAAAATGTGACTTTAGCTTAACATTTTATTTCCAGTTTATGTTTGGTTATTATTTACTTTAATGTTGTAATGGAATGCAAAATTGGTGTCATTTGGTTATTAATGAATGCAAAATTGGTGTCAATTGGTTTGTAATTTGGCATTTTTAACTTCATTTTGTTGTGAATGTAGTTATGAAAGTTAAAGTTATGGTAGTTTTGGTTTGGTTTACACAAAATGAGTAATTTTGCACAGAGGACATAAAAAGGAGTAACGAGTAATTTTTGAAAGAGGACATAAACTGAGTAATTGACAATAGATGATATAAAATGGCTAATTTTGATAGAATGTCAGTAGCCAGACATTTACATCATTCACCTAATTGGTAAAATACAATAAGGAGCATAAGTTAAGTAGCCTAAACAAAATAGAATAGCAATGTTATAGCTACACTTGTAATCCAAAATAAGGCAATGTTAAGTAACCTAAACGAAGTAGAATATGGCAATGTTATAGCCAAACACCTAATTGGCACTTTCTACATATCCAAAATAGTACAAAATACAAGCAGCAAAAGTAACTAGTTTGTGGGTTTGCATTGGATATTCCCCATTCTTACTGCCAAAGCTTCCAAATTTGCTGCTCTAGATAGATTTCTATAACCAGCTGGGGATGAGACAAAGTTTGCAGGACGGCGTAATCTCTTTGAAGCAGCAACAATAGTATCAACTGCATAACTAGGTGGAGGTCTTGGGGGCCTAGTTGAAGGAGGTGGCAACCTTGAACTTAATGGAGCAGTTGTAGGAGGTGGCATCCTTGAGCCTGGTGTAGCAACTGAAGGAGGTGGCATAGCTGAGCCTGGTGCAACAACAGGTGAGGAAGACCTTTGAAATGGCATGTTGCCCATTCTCCTACCCCTTGTTGATTTGATATTTTTTGAGGTTAGGTTCATAGGTCTGTTTGTGTTGAATGGAGGTGGGGTTGATTGGGATTGAGGTATGTATCTTGGGATTGGTGGTAGGGTTGGTTGGGATGGAGTTGTGTTTCTTGGGATTTATGGTGTGGTTGGTTGGAATGGAGTGGTGTTTCTTGCCACTGATGGTGGGGTGTTTATTTCCTACAATCCAAATAAAAATAATATAACAACATATCAACATTATCAAATGAATTCTAGTATGCTATAAAAGACCTAGGAACAACATGAACATAAACTACTTTGCAAGAACATCAACATGACACATACAATAACACATATCACTTAACCTATAACACATACTCCAATATTAAGAAAAACATATGTATAATTACATTTGGTTAACTCATACCTCATTTTCCAAATTAGGCCTGCCTCTTGATGATTCCCCAATAACCTACATTGAGAACCAAGTATGGATGTCAATAGTTCATGTGAAACAAAATCAAATCAAACATTAGTATGTATATAATGTCTTACAAACTGCATTCTTGATGCTTGTTTTCTCTTCCTACCTTGCCAAGTTGTCTCCCCAGTGATGTTAGCTCCACATCCTCTTGCATTGTGACCCTTATATTTGCATTTCCCACAAGTCACATACCCAACTGCCCTTGAGCACTTATATAGATTCCTTGGCTCATCAGGAGCCCTTACTCTCTTCTTCCTAGGTCTCCCCAGTGGCTTCCTCAGAACCCATGGATGTATGTCAAGGTATGGGGTACTTTCCCACTCTTCTTGAGAAGGCAGTGGATTGTACAGTTTTTGTACACATTCAAGTAAGTAGCTTTGCTAAAGTATGGATGCATATACTTTTCTGGCTCTTCTCTATTGGAATACATTGTAGCAACAACATGTTTGCATGGGAGCCCACTTAGCTGCCACATTTTGCATGTACAGGTCTGAGCAGAGAGGTCAACATTCCTCTGGCTTATTCCATATACAGCCTCATACTTGTTATTTCCTGCTAGAGTACAAAAATAGTTCCTACTATCCACCTTCTTCTGCTCCAACGATTCTTGATAGTGAGGAGTGATATGGCTTGTGAGCACGGGATTTTGCAGTTCCTCTCACGAGACGATGATGACGTGTCCCCGATTTTAATGCCTTATAATAAAAGTTCTCTTTAGAATTTTTATTATCAATATAATATTCCTTGCGAGTTTAATACTTGGTAGAATCCAGTTCGGCATGGCCAATAACGCGTTCTATAGGAGCTTGAACCGATGATTTACACCCAAATTAAAAATACCCATTAAAATTCAAAAAGATGCCTTCTCACTAGCGGCATCATTCATGCCACCCGCGGCATCAACCATATCGCTGGCGGCATCGCCATGTCGCCGGTGGCATGGCCCAAAAGAGGCCCCTGCACAGACAGCTTTTTTGCCACTTTCGGTGGAATTGGTCAAAAAGGTCTCGAAGACCACCCCATTTTGCCTATAAAAACACACCTTAGGCTTTGGGAAGAAGGGGAAGAGAGAAGGCTGAAATTAGGGAGAAGAATTGATGGAAAACTTAATTCTAGAGTGGGAAAATATATTTTAGTGAGATAAGAATTAGAGAAGGTAGGAAAAAGGATTCTAATCCATTTTTCCTGGTTTTCTTCTTTGAACTCTCTGATTATGAGCTTAAAATCAGTAGTTATTTAAGTTAAAATCAACTTGATAGGATTTAGAGACTTAAAACTCTTAAATTTACTACTAAATCATCATTACAAGCTCCCCGGAGGCATTTCTTGGTTCACAAAGAGGCAAATTCACGACCTCGAGGTAAAAATTCTGAGTCTCATAGCTCTTTGGCATTAATATTACTGATTTATGCTGATTCTTGTTGATTTGTGTTCATTTTTGGGTTTTCGATCGTTTTTTACTGCTGCCCGCTGCTGCTGCAAGAAATTGAGGTCGCCGGAGACATGTGATGCCGCCGGAGGTCACTCATGTCGCTAGAGACATCGCTGATACCGCTAGTGGCATCACATTCCCCAGAGACCTCACTTTCTTGTAGGACCCTTTCTTTATGGTACCTAGAGAGCCATGTAGCCTGCCTACATATTAATGTCACTAGCGACATCAATGATGTTGTCGGTGGCATCAACCATGTAACCAGCGACATCAATGATGTCGCCGGCGGCATCAGCCATGTCTTCGGCGGCATGACCTTCTGGATAGCTGTTTTATTTCATTTATTTCCGATCTAGTTTATTTTTTGAAAACTAGGATGCATAGTGCAATGAGGGAGGTCCAAAACCTTCTGGAAACAGACGCCACCCCATAAAATGTGGCATTTTCACTTATAATCTAGTTAAAATAACAATTAAATCTAAAATTTGGTTAAAAACGGAATTTCCCCGCAAACGCCGTTCAAATCTCATTTTAGCCGTCTAACCGGGCTTTATAATATTGTAAATAAAATATACCACATCCACGCTAACTTAGGTCTTGTTCGGTTTGCTAACTGTACATGATTCGTGAGATATCTCGTACGACGTACCGTATCTGTGCTAACCATTTTCTGCAGGTAGATGTATATTAGGCCTTTGGGTATTTTATTTATCGCATAAAAAAATGTATAGGACTTGAAAGCCTTGTAATAATTTTATTTTCCGCACATATTTTTGGATGACTGTAATAATTTATTCATCGCCTCAACTACCTGATAAACGCGAAAACAACATAATAACTAAAAACACAAATAAATAGGATGGATTAAATCGATTAAGAAAGAATGAAGTATCTTAACTTTGCCTAATGAAAAATAGATAACATCATCTGAACTCGAAATCTCTACTTAAGGTATGGTCCAACCACCCGGTGGGAAAATCGTACCAAAAATTTTCTGGTTGAGCTATACCGGGTGGCGACTCTGTTTTAAGTACAGGATTTCGATCTCGTATCTTTTGAGCATTAAAGTATGTAAAACCATTTTCCAGTCACATCACTCGCATTCCCCATTATTTTTAGAGGCTGGTCCACCGGCCTAGCTCCGCAGCCGCCGGGTTAAACGTCGTCCCCTCACAGTGGCGACTCTGCTGGGGATCGAACCTCTTTAAACTTGAAACTTAAAATTTTCAACCAGTTTAAAGGATTTTGATGATGTATTGAAATCATTAGCCAAATTAAAACTTCATTCTATTTTATAATGTTTTATCCGCATGCGTGTAGATAGTTTGGTAATTTTTGGGTGCCCCATTTTGCCTGAGAAGCTCACGAAAGTATCACTATGCCCTGTTGGAATTGGGGATACCTAGTAGGTGGATCGCTCATTTTAACCAACACGTAAACTCCTACGATCACACCTATTTGGGGAGTGGTTGAGTAATGTGGAATTAAGGTAAACGAGAACCATCTACATCAACAAACCCTATACCAAAGCCGCGCTAGAAAAAGCTATAGCACTTCATCCCCTTAGGATTACCAAAATAAGAAAAACATTTGGGACGTGCTTCTTTCGCCATTATCGGTGAAGAGGCCAAACTCAATCTTCCAAAGAGGCGTTGCACGAGAGTCATAAGGTTGGAAGAGGGACGATTTGCGTGCTATGTGCTCCGTGATCATGCACCCCCATGCATCGGCTTCAAGAGCCAAAAATGAATCAACTTAACCTTACTACTTCCGCCTGTGGAAGAAGTTTAGCAACATACGTAGGACTTCTTTTATGCCTCCGTTGCATCATTATATATTACTATGTGTGGCATGAGATACAAACGTCCCATGTATGTTGGAGGGATAAGCCATCGCATCATCTCAAATCACATCTACGTACAGCCATACATATCACGCACCGCTTCCAAAAAAACAAAAAGCATACATACCATCCATACCATTTACACCCCATTCATGGTCTGACCCACGGTTTACAATCCTAAATAGTCTTCCTCCTAAATTAAGACCTTCACAACCAGCCATGTCCCTTCCTCGCAATGACAACTCTGCCTCGCCTAGAGAACAGACTAACCTTCCCCCTACCTCAGAAGCAGCAGCTCACCCTCCATCCATTGGGTCAGAAATTGCCGCCGCAATGAACCAATTTATCTGTTCAGATCTCTTCCACAACATTATTTGGGAACCAATCTAGATAATAGTGCAGTTGTTTGTCAGGCAAGCCCTAACAAGTGAGAACACCGGTTGGATTTTAGAATCAGACTGTCAGCCCCAGTATCAGAATGAATTTATTCAAAATAGTTCCGATCATGTTCCGTTCTGTCCAACAGGAGCGCAACTAATATGGTTTACTTAACTTCCCGTCCAGTCAGTTCAGACTCGGCCATAGCCCAGTTTATTCCAACTCGACCAAACTTCTATGACTCAGCCAACTCTCTCTTTATTACCTCTAAGCCCAAGGCATATAACCCAAAACTCAATCCTCCTACCAATCCCTGACGAGCTCACCAAGCAAATCTCAGCCCTCCTACCAATCCCTGACGAGCTCACCAAGCAAATCTCAGCTCTCCTTAGAGGATTAACCCGACCAGCAATACCACCTCTATCTTTTAACACGGTGCCTCAGGGGATGACCTACTAGCCAAACCTTTTTAGCTATGATCTGAGGGCTGGTCCTCGACGTGATCAATCGACTCCTTATCCCTATGGCTTGTTCAAAAGCCACAACCATGTCACGCAATCTTCGAGGATGATACCTAAAGCCATACATCAGACAACCAACGATTAGCTCGTATAACCTCAGGACATGACACATGAGGTGGAAGCTTTCTTGCACCAACTAGTGCAGGCTTATCAAAGGGAAAGGGAACCCCAAGGAAATAATGATCGAGTCTCTAATGGTTCTAATATACGCCAGGCAGAAGGCTATAATGGGCTAGGAGTGTTGCCATCTCAGGTCGAGGGAAACTGAAAAGCCTCTCTAGAACCTATCCTAACTAACATTGTAAACCCCTGGGTTTTACCCCTCAATGTGATTTTCACCAGATTAAGAAGAGACGGTCTCATCGAACCCGTTCGTGATTATAAAAACCCAATAGAAGATGAGAAGGGAAACTTTTATAGGTATCATGCCCAGTGGGGATGTCACACAAATGAATGCCAAACCCTAGCCTGAGCTATAAATCGTCTGGTGAGAGAAGGAAAAATAGCCAAGCCGGATAGAATTCCTAGGGTCATAAAGCTCGTCGACCAGGCAAGTATGCCCATTTCTAGTATGCCTAAATGAGCAAATGAGCCATATACGCTCATTAGGGTTGTCAGTTCCAAGAATAAGGCCAATAGGAAGAGGAAGATGTACCTTGACAACAAGGCTAAGAGGGCCAGATTTAAGTGAGCTGGGAGAATGGAAAATGTTTGGCTTAGAAAAACCGATGATGTCCAGGTGATAACCACCCAAGCTTTTCCGGAAATGGCTGCAGTCCAATCTAACAGCCCTCCTTCTGCCCTAGAGAAGGCCCCGATCACTTTACCCTCGATTAATTCTCATCCAAAAGCTTAATCTTGCAAAGCCCTCCCCCTATGGAGGTTGATGATTTTTCATATGTAACTTTGAGCTCCACTAGCAAATTCTATTTTTCTTACTTATGTCATGTCTCTACCATTTGATCCACGCATTCATATGAGCATACGCATGATGCTTCTAGTATTCAGGATATTTTACTGTATGAAATTAATCTGAGTATAAATGAAGGCTCTTATATGGTAATCAAATCCAATAATTTAACTCCTGTCAAACATATGTGAGATAATAAAGTGCTTAAAGATCGCGATAATGCTTTTGCTTAGTCCCCAGGTCGATAGTCAGATTGTTGGACCCCACGGGTCTCTTCCAGAATTAACTCAGCAAATGGTACACCTTCAAGCTACCAAAGAAGTATCAACTGGTCCCCTAAAATGGAAATCGCAGCATACACCCACCAACAACTGATGAAGCCTAACCTCCATCAAATAAACACTGTAACCGAATCTCAGACTAATGTCGCCACGAAGGAAATGACTAAATTTACAGAAAAACACATCTTCACCCACCACAAATTAACCCGCATCAAACCCCTCGACCAACAAAGATCAGAGGGCAACCACTGCCTAGAGCATAAAGTATAAGGGCAAGCACCTTTGTCCTACGCGCCACAAAGATCAGTGCACAACTGAAGTCGCGATCATCTCGCCAAATAAACCAACAAAATAAGCTACTACTTCACCTTTTAAAGACACTAAGTAAAAGGTCCCCAAACCAAATATAACTTGTTCAAAACCCTCCACCACCGGTACAAGGGGTAAATTCAGGCCTAAATAGGAAGGGCTGTATGAACCACAGACTGAAGGAGCAATCAGAATAATAATTAGAATGGCAATCAAACTAATCAAGTAGGCTCTATGTAAGCGCCAAAACTCCTACAAACTAAACACCTTGCAATATGGTTAACTAAAATCAAAACAAGGTTACCCGATGTAACTTTGAAAGTTAGAATGAATCGGGTGATCCAGGCGAAAACTGAATGGACACTAAGGACCTTGGAGAATCTACAAAGGCATAACCAAGCACACAATAGCAAATCAGATACACAATGCCCTCGCCAAGAGTCATAGACTCGGCACTGAAGCGTCTAAGACCTTTCGATACCGATGTTAATAAAAAGTTCAGATCAAGTTGAGAAGGCTGTCATGTTACTGAAGATGGTACCAAATAAGCAGGGCTATTAAAGTCATGAGCATAGACAAGAGCGAGTTCATCGATCTAGTCAATCAGGATAGGCTTAAGCATTATCAGGTCTAAATAAAAGAAATAAATCAGAAAAGCGGCACACTAAAAAAATATATATATATAATAATCACCCACCTTTTGGTCCTTTACTGACCGGACAAAAATTAGGGTGATACCCGACGGTCGGTATCCTGCAAACCGGCAGTATAAAAATTAGGGGATAAGTCAATATTGCCCACTGAACTGAAAACCCAAAAAGGGCGGTTCAGACAAAAATTAGAGCACGAGAGAAAAATAGTTAGATGTTAACTTAAGAACCTGTAAAGGCTGGTTAACACCAGGGGTTCCATTAATGGAAATGATTGCCAACATCTTGTACTGAAATTAGATTCACTCGATAAAAGTGTCTTTTATACTGAAACCTCTGTGTTTGATATTGTATGAATGTCTGGCGACCAAGTGATGGAAACATCACGAGTAAGCTTAATTGAGGATACTCCAAGCTCATCAGTCTAAAAAAAAATATAGATAGACTGAAAACATCTAGGTCTATGCAAAAGTCGGAATAAGTCTGCTAGGTTGAAAACCCGAAAGGGCAGTCTATGCAAACATTAGAGTCATGATGGAGCCCAAATTTCTCCAGTTCCCTCCAATCTAAGTTCCCCAGGCTCCGCAGGAAGTCCTATAGCTGTTAAGTGTTGCTCGCCGTAGCAGAATTTAAAAAAATAGCTGAATCTGTATTTCTGGGAAGTTGATGTCACCGGCGATATGGGCGATGCTGCCAGTGATATTGATTGTTTTGGGCAATATCAGTTGATGCTGCTAGCGATATAGGTATAGGCGATTTTGAGGCGATGCACTGGTGATATGAATCATGATGTCACCGGCATGGAATTAATTTTCCCAGTGATATTAGAAGCAATTTCATCATTTCAGATCCATACAAAACCTGTTAATAGCCCTGAAATACATTTTCAAAAGCTGGTGCAAGTGCCAATCAATTTTATTCAATGAAAGCCCGGTGGCACAAACCATTCAAATATTCTGGACATCTAGCCTACCAAAGCAAAACCAAACAACAAATCCAAATTATTCAAACCCCACTATATCAAGGGTATAAACCAAAATCTAAAACAAAAAGCAAAATGAAAATATAAAGCTAGGCATGCCCGCCACTGCTGGTCGGGCGGGATGAAACATCCTCGGGGCTTACTAGCCAATCACCAACCTCATCCTCATCTTCCTCCCTGCATTCTGTCATAGGCATGCTACTTGACTCCTCAGTCACTATAGGTGGGCGCCAATGGGCTGACATCTTTACTCCTCTATGACTGGTGCTACCAGGGTGCACACGATCCAAGTTTTGCTTGCTCCTTCGCTCTTGAGCAGTAGCCTCCAGCTGACCCTTAAGTTCGGTCACGCGACGTCAGAGTTCTGCAGACTCCTCCTCATATCTCCGTCAGGCCGCATCAATGTTTGATAAAGAAAGGGCCAAGAAATCCTGCAAACCAAGGAAAACGTCAATAAAACACTTCATTCATAGCATCCATACATGCATCTTATCTTATTTTGGCATGACATAAATAGGGAATTTACCTAAACAAGCAGTGATTGCCCGATAAGTGTATCTTAGAGAGCAAAATTGTTCTCTGCCAGTTACTCCACATGACTCCGCACCACCTGAAAAATCCAAAAGACAAGTCATTAACCACACGCATCTAAGGGTAAATAAGAAAGCAATTATCAGGCCTTATGTAAGTGGTGCTTTTTAGCATAAAGATTGGAGCATGCTGGCTCAGGGCTATGTTCCTAGGTTGGAACTCACCTCGGGAGTTCATTAGCAGAAACAGGGTCTCCATCGGGTTGACCAGATGCCCTTCTATGAAATTTATCCCCTCGGGTACACCATAATACCATATCCCACTCTGGTTGTCCTATCCTTGCTTCCTGAAAAGCACGAAAAACACACATAAGCGACATTTATAAACCCAAACGATTGCAAATCATGCACATAAATGCAATCATACCTCAAAAGAGCGCTGCCCCCCTTGGGACATTGACGCACTCCCGCCAGCTACATCCTCACCTACCTCATCCTCCCCCTCAGGCTCGATCCCAACATCGCCTTCAATCTCCTCCTCTTCCTCTTCTTCCTCCTCCTCCTCAACATCAACTATCCATATAAGCTTCCTCTTCTCCTCATCCATCCTCTTCTTATTGTAAAACTCGATAGTATCATTATCCTGAATCTGAGGGCAAATGGGCAAAAGGCGATGCTGGTGATGCTCGTAGAGGCCAGGGATGCTAGGGATCACTCGGCCATTCCCCTCGATATAGTCAGCTTTGTCGGCCTTGGATGTGATCACCAAATGGGACTACCATAAACCCTTGGGAGGATTAGTGGTTACAGGCCTGGTGGCAATGGGGACAAGCCTCCAGCCTTGAATGCGCTCCCCCAAGTACCACTGCTAGGACAAAGGGCACTCAATCATAAACCGACAGTCATCCACCTCTCTCCTAACCCTTGCAACTTCCAACAGGTTCTCCACCCCATCAAATGGGTCCAGAACAAGCTATACCAGCAATCAACCAAAATGATTGAGGTAAGTATGATGTAAATTTATAAATGCATTTTATTTACTAATGTGTGAAACAGGAGTCTAAGCCAAAGCATTACGTACCGAGCTAAACCGCGTAAACCTTAATGACTCTCGATAGCTAGTGGAATACTTGGCCTTCTCGCCGATGCCACTACACCATCGAGAGAGAAAATGGGAACCCGGAGGCACAGTAGTCAAGAACCCGATCGGAGGGAGAATCTGATGCTCGAACGCCCAAGCCTACACAAGCAAACAACCAATCAGTCCAAAATGGCCACAACAGATAAACTATTCATACAAAACAAAAAAAATCAAGTAAAATGCTTCCAAGAAAGGTATACCTGCAACAACAAATGGCTGACTCGGAGAGCCTTCACCTTCTTCTGGGCTCCCACATCCAGCCCATAGTACATCTATGCCAGGATGGCACGCGACCAATTTTTCTTCCTGATGCCTGCCACATCCTCCACAGCAGATATCAACCCATAGTTGATCTTGCTCTCCGAGATAAAAAAAAATAACAAGGTGAGTAAAGAAATCACGAAGGAGCAGATGCAAGCATCTCTCTTATCCTCGGGCACCACTTCTGCCCTAGTCTAGTGTTGGTGCAGCTCACCATAAGATAGCCGCCCCGAGGTGGGCTTCAAACCAAACAGCTCCTTCACCCACCTCACCACGGGCCTCTCGATGTGGTATTTGTCCATATAGACATCGAAGTGAATGACCTCATCCGTCTAGGGAAGCCCGATCATAGCTACGACTTCAGAAGGTGTAATTGTCACTTCCTCAAATGAGAAGTAAAAGGTGTGGGTAGTTTCAGACCACCTCTCTATAAGGGCTATCATGGCCGGATGGGAGAGCTTAGGCATTAGCATCAGCATGATTCAGGCCAAGTTCGCGAAACCCATCTCGTTAATGGCTAGTGCAAGCTCAGTGCCCTTTTTCAAAATATGGTGCCACCACTCACCGATGGTGCCTATACCTCTAGTATAAGTTAGTCTATACAACTGCAAAAATCAAAAATAAAATAGATAAGTCCCTATTAGTTTTCTCATCACTGGAACCTGATGAAAGGCTGCTGATGTCACTTCTACTAGAAGCGATGTCGCCGACGATATCACTCCATACTGCTGGCGGTATGGATGATATCGTCAGTGACATCACTTTAATCAGAAGCGACATCATGCCTCCCTAGACCTTTTTACAAGGCTTGATGCTGTTGGCAACATCACTCATATCACTGGCATCATCACTATCTGCGGGCAGAACCTGTTTTCCCCAAAAAAATCACACCCATCGTGCCAAAACCACAAAAATCACAATCAATCAAACCATAAGCCTAAAAGCAATAAATATCGAACCTAAAACATGCAATATCAGTTTGTAATCAATTTATTTCACGCTTATAAACTCCTATCATGGCACGATTTCGAGCCTAGCGCTGAATTAAAACTCAACCCAAAAAGAGGAATTTCAGGTTTTGCAGGATTACCTGGATATAGCAGAGGTGTTTTTCCTTCCTAGGAGTCAGATTGGTGATGGGGGAATTGATCCCGTACCCATACAACTTGGCCATCTCCTTCAAGCCATAAGCAATAGGAACCAAAAGAAGTTTCAGCCCCTCGACAGAGGAGTCAGGCAGGTTCTCCCTAGCCTTAGCAGATTTTCCCTTGAAAGCCTTAGCAATTCTCTTCATGGTTGGAATAGCAGAGAAAATCGGAAGATTTGAAGAAGAATGGGACAAAGGCGGTACGGTTTCTATATTTATAGAATGAGGAAGAGAAAGGAGTTTTACTTCCTTTTAAACTGCCATGCAGAATTTAAGGAGTTTTAATTTATCTGAAACTGGCCAATTCATACCACCGGCGGCATCACTCCATACCGCCATCGACATCAGTCATGCCGCCGATGACATCACCTCCTTCAATTTGAATTTTGAATTTGTTTGACCAGTCAAAGCTGCCACGTGGTACTCATGCCACCGGCGACATCAATACATACCGCCAGCGACATCAGTCATGCCGCCGGCGACGTCACCCTCTTTAAATTGAATTTTGAACTTATTTGACCAGTCAAATCTGCCACGTGGCACTCATGCCATTGGCGGCATCATTACATACCACCAGCGACATCATCTATATCATCGGTGATATCAGCTATCTCTGTGCCTTTTTTTAGCCATCCTCGGCAAAATCCCGGCTCTAGTCCTGACACCCCTGAACGCTAACTGAAGGTCCCTGATACAGTCCCTACACATATCACCCTTTGCGTTCAACCCAGAACACCAACTGAAGGTCCCTGATACAGTCTCTATACGTATCATCCATCGGGTTCACCCTTGAATGCCAACTGAAGGTCCCTAATACAGTCTCTGTATGTATCACCCTTTGGGTTCACCCCAGAATGCCAACTGAAGGTCTCTGATACAATCTCTGTACGTATCACCCTTTGGGTTCACCCCTCCATAAATCATGAGTCCGACCAAGGGACAATCGCTCTCCACAAAATGCAAGTCCGACCAAAGGACAATCTCTTCACAAAGCACAAGTCCGACCAAAGGACGATCTCTCCACAAAGCACAAGTCCGACCAAGGGACAATCTCTCCATAAAGCACAAGTCCAACCAAAGGACAATCTCTCCACAAAGCATAAGCCCGACCTAGGGGCAATCTCTCCACATAGCACAAGCCCGACCTAGGGATAAACTCTCCACAAAGCACAAGTCCGACCAAGGACAACCACTCCTCAAAGCATAAGTCCGACCAAGGGGTAATCAATCCACAAAGCATAAGTTCAACCAAAGGAAAATCACTCCATAAAGTACAAGTCCGACAAAGGGAAAACCATAAAGCATAAGTCCGACCAAGGGACAACCACTCTGTAAAGCACAAGTCCGACCAAAGGACAATCTCTCCATAAAGCACAAGTCCGACCAAGGGACAACCACTCCGTAAAGCACAAGTCCGACCAAAGGACAATCTCTCCACAAAGCACAAGCCCGACCAAGGGGCAATCTCTCCATAAAGCATAAGCCTGACCAAGGGGCAATCTCTTTATAAAGCACAAGTCTGATTAAAGGACAATCTCCCCTCAAAGCACAAGTCCGACCAAAGGACAAACTCTCCACAAAATACAAGTTCGACCAAGGGACAATCTCTCCACAAAGCATAAGTTTGACCAATGGACAATCCCTCCACAAAGCATAAGTCCGACCAAAGGACAAACTCTCCATAAAACACAAGTCCGACCAAGTGTCAATCTCTCTACGAAGCACAAGTCCGACCAAGGGGCAACCACTCCATAAGGCGCAAGTCCGACCAAGGGGCAAACAAGTCGTCCATCAAGTATCATTCCTATCCCTTGCTCTTTCATGCGATCATACTAACCTGCGGCAGCAGTGATCCTCCGAGGGGCAGCCTGTGAGCACGGGATTTTACAGTCCCTCTCGCGTGACGATGATGAAGTGTCCTCAATTTTAATGCCTCATAATAAAAATTCTCTTTAGAATTTTTATTATCAATATAATATTCCTTGTGAGTTTTATACTTGGTAGAATCCAGTTCGGCGTGGCCAATAACGCGTTCGGTAGGAGCTTGAACCGATGATTTACACCTAAATTAAAAATACCTAATAAAATATCATTAAAATTCAAAAAGATGCCTTTTGACCCACTTTTAACCACTTTTTTTTTATGACTTTTTAGGCTCTTGGGCCCGTTGGCTGTCGGCTTGTCGGAGGCTAATGCCACTAGCGGCATCAGTCATGCCGCCGGCAGCATCACCATATCACCGGCGGCATTACCATGTTACCGGCAGCATAGCCCAAAAAGGGCCTCTAAACAGACAGCTTTTTTGCCACTTTTGGTGGAATTGGTCAAAAAGGTCTCGAAGACCACCCTATTTTGCCTATAAAAACACACCTTAGGCATTGGGAAGAAGGGGGAAGAGAGGAGGCTGAAATTAGGGAGAAGAATTGATGGAAAACTTAATTTTAGAGTGGGAAAATAGATTTAAGTGAGATAATAATTAGAGAAGGTAGGAAAAAGGATTCTAATCCATTTTTCCTAGTTTTTCTTCTTTGAACTCTCTGATTGTGAGCTTAAAATCAGTAGGTATTTAAGTTAAAATCAACTGATAGGATTTAGAGACTTAAAACTCTTAAATTTACTACTAAATCATCGTTATAAGCTCCCCGGAGGCATTTTTTGGTTCTTAAAGAGACAGATTCACAACCCTGAGGTAAAAATTCTGAGTCTCATAGCTCTTTGGCATTAATATTACTGACTTGTGTTGATTCTTGTTGATTTGTGTTCATTTTTAGGTTTTTGGTCATTTTTTACTGCTGCCCGCTGCTGCTGTAAGAAATTGAGGTCGCCAGAGACATGTGATGCTGCTGGTGGGATCACTCATGTCGCTAGAGACATCGCTGATACCGCTAGTGACATCATATTCCCTAGAGATCTCACTTTCTTGTAGGACCCTTTCTTTATGGTACTTAGAGAGCCATGTAGCCTGCCTACATATTGATGTCACTATCGATATCAATGATGTTGCCGACGGCATCAGCCATGTCACCAGCGACATCAATGATGTCTTCGGCGACATCAGCCATATCTTCGATGGCATGACCTTCTAGACAGCTATTTTATTTCATTTATTTTCGACCTAGTTTATTTTCCAAAAACTAGGAGACACAGTGCAACGAGGGAGGTCCAAAACCTTTTGAAAATAGACCCTACCCTATAACATGTGGCATTTTCACTTATAATCTGGTTAAAACAACGAACGAATCTAAAATTTAGTTAAAATGGAATTTCCCCACAAATGCCGTTCAAATCTCATTTTAGCCGTCCAACTGGGCTTTATAATATTGTAAATAAAATATGCCACATCCACGCTAACTCAGGTCTTGTTCGGTTTGCTAACTGTACATGATTCGTGAGATATCTCTTACTACGTACCGTATCTGTGCTAGCCATTTTCTACAGGTAGATGTATGTTAGGCCTTCGGGTATTTTATTTATCGCATAGAAAAATGTATAGAACTTGGAAGCCTTGTAATAATTTTATTTTTCGCACTTATTTTTGGATGAATGTAATAATTTATTCATCGCCTCAACTACCTGATAAACGCGAAAACAACATAATAACTGAAAACACAAATAAATAGGATGGATTAAACAGATTAAGAAAGAATGAAGTATCTTAACTTGGCCTAATGAAAAATAGATAACATCATCCGAACTCAGAATCTCTACTTAAGGTATGGTCCAACCACCCGATGGGGAAATCGTACCAAAAATTTGTCGGTTGAGCTGAACCGGGTGGCGACTCTATTTTAAGTACGGGATTTTGATCTCGTATCTTTTGAGTATTAAAATATGCAAAACCATTTTCCAATCACATCACTCGCATTTCCCGTTATTTTTAGAGGACGGTCTACCGACCCGGCTCCGCAGCTGCCGCGTAAAACATTGTCTGCTCACAGGGCCCAAATATTTCTGCATTCCAACTAGCATCACATACTGCCTCTTTATGAACTTCTTCCTTATGTACTCGGACATAGACAATATGGTCATGTCTCTGGCTTCGAGAATGTACTTATTAAAACTCTTTGAAGTATTGAACTAAATCACATTTGCTCCTCTCTGAGAAATAACAACTTGCTCGGGTCTTAGGATCATGATCCATAACCCATCTGTAAGCATTCTTATCAAACTCTTCTAGTACCTTCATTCTCTTAAGGAACAACTTCTCAGTGCCAGCTGTGGCAGCCCTCCATAACATTTTCTTATAATCCTCACCCTTGTAAAGCTTCTTAAAATTTTCATGCATATGCTTCACACAAAACCTATGCTCCATATTTGGCTCTAACTCATTTATAGCCTCCATAAATCCCTAGTAACATATAAAGAATCATATTTCAACAAGACAAGTTCGTATATGCTAGGTCATTTATAAGGAACAAAAAATTCGACTTATAATCAATGGTACATGAACTTTGCTCTTACTAACATAATAGTACATGAACTTCAAAATTCGACATAATAATACACGAACTTAGGACTTTACTAATAAAATGGTCGAAATTACCTTTGACCACTAAAACTTACCTTTGACTTTAATTATAAGAAGTTAAAATAATAAATAAAGTATTTCAAATTTTATATTTACTATTATACCCGTTCCTCCTCCATTTCAAATAAAATCAAAGATCTATAGAACAAAAAAAAAATCATTTCAATTTTGTGGATAGAAAACACAGACATCCAAAAGTTTGTTGCTCTTTGTCCTTAGCCTTAGCCGAGTAGCTCTCTGTAGCTAAATATTTTGTTATTTGTTGGAGTTCTTTGCAAGATAATGCTGCGGCCCCATTTAAAGCTCATAGTCTGCCATTATTTCAATGTATCTTATTTTTCTAACCTAAATAACACATAACAGATGATACTATCCAATAACCAAAAGACAAACTGATGAGACAAATACCTCAATTGCCTGAGGTTTTTTTTTGGAATTTGAAATTGAAGGTGTGGCAGGCAGAGAGAAAAGATATAAATTTATATCTTGGCCATTCAATTTAAAGCTTCAACTAAACATATAATGTGAGCTAACTAGAAACACAATCGAAACTAAGTCAAATTCAACATCAAGGAGGTGGTTGGTGAAATAGAAGACTCAGTTGTGTTGAGAGGACCTGAACACTGAGATTGGATGTGCTTTGAGCTTTAGAGTGCCCCAGTCTTAGTGTTGGTGGTTTGGAAGGGATGATTGAAAACCAGTGACAACTATGGAGTTTTAAATTTTCTGGAAAAATAAGTCTCTAATTTCACAGGATAAAAGGAGAGGGCTATAATGGTGAAGATAATAAATAAATAAGCTTAGGTGTCATTTTAACCTTTTATTGATTTAGTCAAAGGTAAGTTTTAGTGGTCAAAGGTAATTTTGCCCATTATATTAGTAAAGTCCTAAGTTCGTGTATCATTATGTCGAGTTTTGAAGTTCATGTACCATTATATTAGTAAGAGCAAAGTTCATGTACCATTGACAATTATTAGCCTTAAAAATTCCTAAAATAAAACTATTTCAGCAAGATAAGTGCACATATGCTATATCATTTGTAAGGAATACCAAATTTCTAAAATAAAACAATTTCAGCAAGATAAGTTAACATATGCAATAAATTAACAGTCTGATGCTCTTATAACCATATCAAGTTTGTAATATCAACTTGGAAATTTGAAAAGGAGACATACCTTCTGTTGGTCAAACATAAACACCCATCTTCTTTGTGATTCTCTCCCATAGTCTTCAAACAATAGTTCCATGAACCACTTCCAAGATGTTTTACACTCTGAATCCACACATGCAATTGCAAGAGGGTATAAATGTTCATTTCCATCCTTTGCTACTGTACATAAAAGTTGTCCTCCCATGCTTATTTTTAGATGGCAACCATCTAGGAAAACTACTGGCCTAATTCCAGCAAGTACCCTAACTTTTGAGGTGCAAACCTTACATACATGTACTGGAATATCAACTTCTCCCTTGGAATCCTTTGAACTGAACCTTCAACCATCTCTTCTACAAATTTTCCTTTCCAATTCAGTCTTTATTTTAACCAAGCTTCCTGGGTTGATCTTCATTATGATTTCTCCATAATCCCAAAGCCTATGCTATTGTGCTTGTATTTCTCCCTCAACCAACTTAGCAACTCTAGTTTTGGCCTTGTAGCACATCATTGGGCAAATCTCAACACCTAATTCCCTCTTCACCTTCTTTATCATTGCTTCTACTTCCATCTTTGGGTTATCTCTTAAATCATCAAGGTACTTTTTTTTCTATGTACTCATAATTCACTTTGTAGTTGTTCATTGACCTTGCACATGTATGAGTTGGCTGCAAAGTCTTAATCTGGAATGTATTGCAATCTCTTAACTTTGATGCTCTAATTTTGAATCCACAATTTTCCTTGCATACAAGACTAATTACAGTCTTGCAGTTCTTATTGAATAATGGCATGTCCCTCTCTTTACTTCCCATCTCCTTAGAGCATCAAGAAATTCTTTAAGCCTAGTGAATACCATTTTTGTGCATAATTCCCCATTTCTTTCATTATACTGAATAGTGTGTTGGTGGCCCTCCTCATCAGAATTTTATGGACTGTGAAGTTCATCATCCATTGGCATATATGGCTCATTAAACTCTCTATTGTCCTCTTTATTCAAGTGTTGGAAACAATGATCTGGAATAACAAATAATCTGGATCAGGTTTGAAGTAAACAAAATGCCTAAGTACAAAAAGACCTAAGTCACTTTATTCGGACATATAACCAAAACATACGAAGTCCAAGATAAGTGAAGACAATTACCTAAGCATAAATGGAAGCATCTGGTTAAAGTTTGGAAAGGAAACAAACTTTGAACCGCCCAAAACAACATCCGGAAGAACTGATTGCACTAGGATCCGAAAGAAGACAGATCCGGAGATATTAAGTCTGAAGACATCCGGAGGACTTAAATATCAAGACAAAGGGAATAATTTGAAAATTACATTCCCTCCATCTTTTTGGTCTGCAAGTCAAAGATTCTTTTTCCTAAAGCAAGACAAAAATGACAGCTAGCACTTTACAAAAAAAGGACAAAGGACTGACACAGGAAAGAGAAATAGGTAACAACCTTTTTCACCTAGACCAATAAGAAAGGCGCATGGAACTCACACCAAAAAGGCAATGGCGTAAAAGTTGGTGACTCACTAAAATACAAGGAAAAAGATCACTGACAACTTTTCAGCCTTAATCCCAAGGATTCAAACGGGTCAAAATCTCTGTTTAACGGATTGATCAACGGTTTTAGAAGTGCCACATATTACCTTTTCAACGGTGAAGATTAATTCAAGCTCAACAACCTACAATGGCTACATTTATGGTAGAAGCCTATAAAAGGGAAGATTCACAACTTGAGAAGGTGCTGGTTGATTTTAAAAAAGCATACACAAAAGAATTCGCTAAAAGCAATCAGCTACTTAATCCCTCCAAGAACCAAATCATTCAACATCTGTTTGTAAGAATTCCCAAGTGAAGTTATAAACTTGAGGAAGTCCAAAACCAAAATCTTTGAGAAAACTGAAGTGTAAATGATCTATTACTTGTATGAGTAGTGAGATTGGGATATAGCTTGAAGTAGGTGCTTTGAGTGGGATCTCCCTATAAGACTCAACTTAGGTTTGGGTAGAAATCAAAGTGGTATATCCTACTAAAGACAAAAGGACTCAGCTAGGAGTTGGTGCTTCTAGTGGTATATCCTACATTCGGAAGGGGTACCATCTGGAGACAAATTATAAGGCTGGATTCCTGCTAGTTAGAAAGGAATCCACTAGTGAAAAAGCTCAGAGGAAGGAAACTCCAGGGACTGGAGTAGGCGGGGCTGAACCAGGATAAAAATCCTTGTTTTTGATTTTCTAAATCTTTACTTTGTTGCATTATATTTTATAACTACATCATTCAGATCCATCATCCGGAACATAATCAAATACGCCACACAAAGAGTTTTTAAAAGTCAGTTAACTCCGCGAAAAAGGGTCATTTACCCCCTCTGACCTTATTTATAACCTCACAAGGACCAAAAAGTGGTATCAGAGCACGTGCTCAAAACTAGAGATCTAACAATCTCGAGCTAAAGGTCCAAATTTTGATCCAAGTATCAAAATAAGTTTTCAAAACTCACAACTCCTTCCCGAGGGTATGTCCATTACCCGTCCTCCACTCTTTGCAGGTGAATACTACACATTCTGGAAAAACCAGATGAAGAAATTCATTCAAGCATAAAGCATGTAAGCATGAGTGGTTATTAAAGATGGCCTATATGAGCCTACTTACGAAGTAGAGGGTATCACTACCCGATAGCCCTCAAGATTATGGGATTAGAATGATTTTAAAAAATTACGTGAAAACACAAATGCTTTTAACATGCTTTATTATGCTCTTAGTGCAGCAGAATTTAATAGGATATTCGAATGTGAGACTGCACAAGAAATTTGGAAGAACCTATGAAGGAACCAACAAAGTGAGAGAAGCCAAGCTTGACTTACTCCAGCAAAAGCTTGAAACCATCAAGATGGAGCTAAAAGAGTTAATTAGCAGCATGAACACTAGATACACCAATCTAGTGAATGAAATGAAGAGGCTTAGAAAGGAAATCTCTGAAGTAGAGATGGTAAAGAAGGTGCTTCGGATTCTAACTAAGGAATGAGATAACAAGAAGACTGCCATTAAGGAAGCTCATGACTTAAACATCTATAGCTATGATGAGCTTATTGGTAATCTCTTAACTCAAGAATTATCCTTGGAAGTATATAGCCAACAAGAGAGAAAGTCGAAAGAAAAGAAGAAGGCCATTGCACTTAAGGCAGACTCTGCTGGATCAGCCTCTTCCGGATCAGACAAGTTACCAAAAGAATCAAAGTACAGTGAATAAGATATGGCTATAGTGGCCAAGTGCTTTGATAAATTCCTAAAGAAAAAGGATAAAAGGAGATCTAGAAGATTTGAATCAAGGAGACCTAAGGAAGGCATCTCAAGAAGAGATAAGCCAAGAAAGGCTTCGGGAGAAAAGAAAGATCCGGAAAAAGATGCTGCCTGCTTTGAATGCGGTGAAAAAGGGCACTTTAGAACCAAATGCCCCAAGCTAAAAAGAGAAAAGAAATATAAGAAGAAAGCTATGGTGGCCATATGGAGCAACAATGAAGAAAGTAGCAGTTCATCTTCAACAGAAGAAGAAGAGACTACTCATTTCACGTTCATGGCATTGACTAATCTGGAACTAAAGAAATCCAGAAGAAATTCATCCAAGCAAGACACTGAGCAAATTGGGGGATTTAAAATCAAAAACAGCAAATACTGAGGTGAACTCTCATTCTAATTCTTTTTCTAACCTTGATATTGCTAGAGATTTAAAGGTGATTAGCCACAATATGAGAAAGAACACCAAAGCCATAAAATCCATACAATGACAAATCCTAGAACTAGCTGAAGATGCTGAAGCAATGCCACAAGATATCAACCATATGAGATCCATAAAGCATATAGATGTGGTGGAAGAGAATTTCCTGAGAACTCAAGTTCAGATCTTAAGCGCTAACTTGATAGGGCTAGATAAGGAGCTAACCCTGATGAAGGAGGCATCCAGAAGGAAACCAGATCCTCCACAAAGAAGGAAAAATCAAGGGAGACTAGGACCAAGTAATCCAAATCAAAAGAATCCGATGCCCCTAAATCTTAAGGAAAGAAAAGTGAGCAAGCAACCTCAAGCACAGAGATTCATAGCTGCTCAAAAAGGAAAAGCTAAAGCTGTATCAAATGAGCAACCTGCCAAGCAAAGAAAGAATTACAAAGCAGAGGTTGTACCTCCAACTAGCTTTCGGATACATTTCGGACAAACTAGTATACAAGAAGTTGGATATATTAGAAACTATAGAAAGGAGGATCTAAGGAAGATCCAGAGGAAGCAAGAGCAAAGCAGACCCATCTCAGGGTGCAGGTTTTGTGGGAAAAATAATCATATTACCAAATTATATAGATTAAAGAATGGTTATTATGTTGTTTATCCTTGGCCGAAAATGGTTGATAACTCGAGAGGACCCAGATCTGATTGGGTACCTAAACCCCACTTGATCTATTTTGCAGGTATACCTTAGATCCATAGAAGATCAACACACATGGTACATTGATAGTGGACACTCAAGGCACATGACTGGTGATGAGAAATCCTTTATCCCTTTAATCCGGAAGAAAGGTGGAAAAGTAAGCTTTGGAGACAATAACAAAGGACAGATCATTGGCCATGGAACCATTGGATCTGAAATTCAAATAAAAGATGTCTCTTTTATTGATGGACTGAAGTTCAACTTACTCAGTGTAGCACAACTCTGTGATAAAAGAAGAAAAGTCACCTTTGACTTCGGAGGATGCTTAATCTATGATAGTAAGTCTAATCGACTTATTCTTTATGCACCTAGAGTAAATAATGTTTATTGTGTTAACATTAAAAATGATAAAAAGAATATATGCTTGGTGTCTAAAGAAGAAGAATCATGGCTATGGCACCGGAGGTTGGAACATGTTAGCATGAACCTCCTATCCAAATTAGCCAAAAATAAATTAGTTATGGGTTTGCCTAAGGTAGCTTTTGATAAGGATCACATATGCACTACATGTCAATTAGGTAGACAGCATAAAAAGAGCTTCCCTTTCATCTCATACATACCTTTCAAAAGAGTTCTTGAACTCTTGCATATTGATCTCTTGGTCCAATCAAACCATTGAGTCTAGGTAGAAGAGAATACACCATGGTCATTGTGGATGATTTTTCTCGCTATACCTGGGTAGCTTTGCTAGCTAGCAAAGATGAGGCCTTTAACCAATTCTCAAAAATATTCATTCAGATAAAAGTAGAACATGGCATAAGCATTGCACGTATCCGGAGTGATAATGGTGGTGAGTTAAAAAATAAGCACTTTGCTAAATTTTATGACTCCAAGGGGATTGAACATAACTTCTCAGCCCCTTATACCCCTCAACAAAATGGAGTTATTGAGAGGAAAAATAGGACCATAGTTGAGATTGCTAGAATAGTGCTAAGTGAGAATTATTTGCCAAAGTATTTCTGGGGCGAGGCCGTAAACATAGCATGCTATATTTTAAATAGAGCTCTCAATAGAAAGACCTTAGAAAAGACTCCTTATGAAATTTGGAAGGGAAGGAAACCCAAAATTGGGTATTTCAAAGCCTTTGGATGTAGATGCTACATCCTGAATGATAGAGAGCAATTAGGAAAATTCGATCCTAAATCTGATGAAGCGATTTTCCTTGGCTACTCAACACATAGAAAAGCTTACAGAGTCTATAACAAACAAACTCAAAGTTTGGTTGAGTCAATACATGTAGATTTCGATGAGACTAACCATGCAGGCAAAAGAAGATCCACTCCGGAAGATCTAATTTCGGAAGCTAAAAACTTTGGAGAAAAGAAGGAAGTCTAGATTCTAGATTCCTTCCAAATAAAGAAATACAAAGAAGAAGATGGGGGATATCTTTTGATCTAGAAGTACCATAAGCTGATCTCAACCCACATAAGATAAACTTAAAAAATGACCAAGGAGAGGAAGTAGAGGTAGAAATAATAAGCCCCAATACAACATGAATATCTACCAAGAGAAGTACAGACTTGCAGGGATCATCCGGGTGTAGCCATTTTGGATAATGTCCAAAATCCAGTGAGAACTAGAGGAAAACTTAATAGAATGATGAGCCATGCTGCCTTTGTCTCTCTCATTGAACCAAAGAAATTTCAAGATGCTGAAGGAGATGAAAGTTGGATGATGGCTATGCAAGAAGAACTAGATCAATTCACCAGAAATGATGTTTGGGATCTAGTGTCGCCACCAAAAGAAAAGTCAATCATTGGCATCAAATGGGTATTTTGGAACAAGCTAGATGAATCTGGAGTAGTGGTGAGAAACAAGGCAAGATTGGTACCCTAAGGTTACAATCAACGGGAAGGGATTGATTTTGAAGAAACATTTGCCCCTGTAGCAAGATTGGAGGCAATCCAGATTTTATGTATTGCATCATTCATGGGGTTCACAATATTCCAAATGGATGCCAAAAGTGCTTTTCTAAATAGAGTTATCCAAAAAGAAGTATATGTTAAGCAGCCACCTGGATTTGAAGATTCAAAGCATCCGGATCATATATACAAACTGAAGAAGGCTCTCTATGAATTAAAACAAGCACCAAGAGCTTGGTATGAGAGACTCACTATATTTTTAATATCCAAGGGTTATATCTGGGGCAAGGCAGATATAACTCTTTTCATTAAGAAGAAGAAGGATGATATCATTCTTGTTCAAATTTATGTTGATGACATCATTTTTAGAGCAACAGATGAAAGGATGAGTGAAGAATTCAGCTCTCAAATGCAGAAGGAGTTTGAGATGTCCATGATGGGAGAACTTAACTTCTTCCTTGGGTTACAAATCAAGCATAGTCCGAATGAGATTTTTATCAACCAATCTAAGTATACCAAGGAGATTCTCAAGAAGTTTGAAATAGACAAAAGCAAGCCAATGTCCACTCCAATGGGTTCAGATACAGTCCTATCCACAGATTGTGAAGGAGAAGATGTTGATCAAAAGCTATATAGAGGAATGATTGGATCACTTCTGTACTTGACAGCTAGCAGACTCGACATACACTATACAGTTTACTACTATGCAAGTTATCAAGCCAATCCTAAGGATTCACATCTGAAGGCAGTAAAGAGAATCCTTAGATACCTCCTAGGAACCACTGAAGTTGGGTTATGGTATCTTAGTAATGGGAATTTCACACTTCAAGGGTTCACTGATGCAGATTATAGCAGAGACACACTTGAGAGAAAGAGTACATCTGAAGGCTATCACTTTCTTGGAGATTGCTTAGTATCATGGTATAGTGAAAAGCAAACATTAATTGCTTTATCAACCACAGAAGCTAAACATATGGTAGTAGAAAGTTGTGTAGCTGAACTACTATAGATCAAGCAATAATTGGAAGACTATAGAGTAAAATCTGGATGTGTTGAAGTGATGTGTGACAACAAAAGTGCCATTAATGTGTCAAAGAATCCAGTCCTTCATAGCAGGATGAAGCATGTTAACATCAGACATCATTTCATCCGGGATCATGTGTTGAAGAAGGATGTTGCATTGGTATACATTCCAACCAATAAGCATAGAGCAGATATCTTTACCAAGCCACTCAGTAAAGATAGATTCAACAAGCTAAGGGAGTCAATTGGAATGTCTAGTCCAATTTAAAGGAAAATCCGAAAGACAATTTGGATTAGTTCGAAATCCTATGAGTCAAGGAATCCAGAAAAGAAACAGAAATTATGTTGACTCTGGATTCAGATCAAAGACTACCAGCTCAGCAGATAAAAAGGACAAATTGCAGTAAAGGTGCTAAAAAGTAACTATACATGCTTTGAATTTCAAACGTCTATTAGGTGTTACACACGCGGTAAAATTAAATGCCCATTTTAAAGATAAACCTTTCCCATTCTCCTGTTTTAATGCCATTTAACTCTATCATAAATTCCATCTGCCATTTCATCAATCCATTTAAGGTTAACTGCGTCCGGATTCCCATTATACACTCACTTTGGAAATTCTATATAAACCACCTAAATTTCCCCTTCTTCCTCAAGCGAGCAACTTATTACTGTTACTATACAAAAGTCAAATTCCAAACCCTAATTTCTTCAACAATCTCAAATGGCAGCCATTATATTGAACAACAAAATCCAAATGCTCCCTCAAAGATGTTGATTTCAAACCCCTTAACCTCAAAACCAACGCCTTTGTAGTTCCTGCTGACTACTTAGGAGATAATTTCCTATTTGAACCCCTACTCCAAACTAATTAAAGATCAACATATGGGTGATTTCCTCAAAATCAATTGCCCCGCTTATCCGAATTGGGTATGGGAATTCAGCATAAATCTGAGAGTTCATTCATATCATGATGCTCTCAGAACCAAGGTCCAAGGAAAGGAAGGGAAATCACTGTCTCACCGATATTCTTTGAGAAATACCTGAATACAAAGAATGATGGCGTTAAGCTAAGGAACGATGGGTATGAACTACTTATGAAGTATCATCCTAAGATGTGGCTTCATCCAAATTACTTTGGAGATAAATTCTCAACCTACTTTCTGAAAGTACTAAGATTTCTCCAACACACTCTTGCCAAGCTGATTCTGATCTAGAAGGGCTCTCTAACTACCATATCATCTTTTCAACATTGTGTATTGCAACATTGGGTGGAGAGCAGAGTGATGAACATGCCTATACTAGTTATCCACTATCTAAGGCAGTACAGGAACACCCATGGTGTCCCTATCACCAGAATCCTCGTAGCCAATGAGGTAAATCTGTCTGGATTCTAAGCTGTCAATGGAAAAGAGATTCTAGAGAAGAATTTTAAGAAGATAAGTTTTGATGAGACATGGAATGAGGAGAAAGCTAAGAAGCTGAGGGATGAGAAAAAGACCAGGGCTAGGAAGGCAACAAATCTGGCTGAAGATGCTCCTATTCTAAAAAAGGCTAGAACCACCAAACCAAAAGCATAACCAGATGTTACTTTGGTTCCGGTGGATGAGGTTGATGAGGATACCCAAATCCTCACCCAACTGTTGATAAAGACTCATAAGAAGCCCAAGCCAAGGGGGGGGGGCTGATAAAGGCAGCAAATAAAAAGAGGAAAACTACAAAAATCCCAAAAGTGATCGTAGAGGATGAGGAGATAGAGGATGAAGCTCCGATACCCAAAAGAAAGCAGTTCACTAGAAATGGCTGCACCTTTGATAAGGCTATGGCAGCCCAAAAGAGCAAAGCCAAGAAGCCTGCAGGAATAGTGATTAATGAAGAAGCTGCCAAAAGAGCTGAAGAAGAAAAATTGGCTAAGTCCAAGAAAACCAAAGGCAAGCATGTGCCCGGATCTGCTAAGAAAGTCACTTTCGATGACCCTCAGTATGAGATCATTAAGGAGGCAATGAAGGACAATGATAGAATAAACAAGCTCAGAACAGAAGGATCCAAAGGGTCTTCCGGTGCTCAGACTATTCTTATTGATCCAATAGATATGGAAACCATTGCTAAGGATCCAACAGCTGACCTTTTTGCCTTCATGCCCAGATCCGGACCACTTTCAGAGAATCTACTTAATCTGGAAGGTGAAGTTAGACCTGAATAGGCAAGTGAAGAGGATATTGAGGAAACTACCAACATGCATTAAGAAGTAGTTAAAAGTCCTATAAAGGCATATGAAGGGGAGACTGAGGACATTGCCAGTCTTTCGGGGGTTGTGAAAATAGAAGAAGGAAGAAAAGAAGCAGAGGCTCAGAATCAAATGCCAGCAAATGAGGTAATCCCTAACACAATCTCTTTTGATATTAATGTTGATGCTACTGCTACTGTTGAAATAGCAAATAAAAATAAAGGCAACTTAGATACTAAAATTCAAAGTGTATCTAAGGACAACCAACCTGAGGGACATGGTCTGAGACCTAACGAGAACACTTCTAAAGTGGACTTTAAGGGCGAGGTCATTCCGGAGGGAAGATTGGAAGAAGGTAAAGAAGAAGAAGAGGAGGAGTCCTCTGAAGAAGAAACCAATAAAGAAGACTCATTTGGATTAGAGGAAACTGAAAGTAGCTCAGGATCTGAGACCTCCTCTTTTAACAGTCCAATAAAAAAGCCAACTACTAGTATAAATTAGATCAGAGTCAAAAAGATTATGACAATACTGAAAATACTACAGGATGCTACCCATGAGGAACATAAGGAAAGTTATATCAAGCAATATCTCCGGAATATATGTAAGCAACTTAAATCCATGGAGAAAGTGTTGAATCAAAAATCCTCAGCTTCGGACTTGAAAGCAGAACTAAGGGAAACAAAAAGGGAGTGTTTAGAAGATTGAGGAGAAAGTGGGAGAGTTTCCCACTACGGATCTAGTGGCAGAGGTTTCCCTTACCTAAGTGACTCCAGTGCTGGAATAGATTAGCACTAACATTGTAGGAGCTAATCATTCTGTAGATCAAGCTAATACAACAGGAACAAATAACTGCGCTACCCTCATGGAAAAAATTACCTCCTCATCAACTGATTTATTCACAGGAACTAAAGGAGTATATAGATACCAAGTTTGAAAACTTGTCAAAATTCATGACTGAGCAAAATGTTAACTCCAACACGACTAGCCTAAATGAAAAGCAACAGGCCATCTTAGACAAGCTCATGAATTTCATGGATGAAGAAATGCCCAAGCTGTTTGCCAAATAGATGGAAAATATTGCATAGGAGGTTGCGGGCCAAATGAATGGACAGGATACCGTCATAAACAATGTCAAGGAGGAACTTCGTAAAGACCTCATGACTGTCAACACAAGCATTCACAACTGTCACAAGGACATGGGGAAAGAATATGAAAAATTGGAGTCTAAATTATCCAACCTATCCATCTCCGGATATTCCTCATCACCATATATTCTGGAAAGCCAACTCCTTCCTATCATTCAAGATCTTTTACAACATATTGGGGACACGGGCTTCTTTGGCCACAAAGGGATTACTACATTGCTCAAAGCTCTCTTTCCCTACTTTGATGAGAAGGATTGTGAACATATACTCCATATGCATCCTTACATCACAAAGTCATATACCCAACTCCGGAAGGTCTTCCTGTCCCTGCATCTAACTCCAGCTATAGTTGATAATATTATAGAGTGCAGAAGATTTGGAAATTTGGATTATTCCATTTACTCCAAGGCTTGGCAGGAAAGCCGGGATGGTAAAACCTATATGGTGATCGACCCCCAAGTTGATGCAAACAAAAAGGGGTAGGGAATAATAAGGGGGAAGACAAAGCTGACGCAGAAAAGGAGAAGCAAGGCAAAGGAAAGGAGAAGAAAGGAGAAGCATCTGGAAAGAAGTAATTTTGTAAAAGATTAGCTATTTTCTTCTAATGTAAAATCTGTAATAGCTAGTTTCGTCTTTTTCACTTATATATTTCTGTAATTGTAATCCCAGAACTTCATTGATGTTAACTATTATTAACAACAGAAGTATATATAGTGAAAAATTACTACAAAAAATTGCTTCTAAAGTACAATCTGTAATTGTACTAGAAAAACCTTAGAAGCTAGAATTGAAAAATGATGGGGGAGTTTTGGGATGCTAAAATTATGGGGGATTAAAAATTGTAAATGACTAAGTATCAAGAATCATACTTAGATCATAAAAACCCCTTTCCTTATGCTTAGATAACTTAGGTTTTTGTTTCCATCAAATAGGGGAGATTATTGAAAATAATGATCCGGAATAACAAATAATCTGGATTAGGTTTGAAGTAAATAAAACACCTAACTACAAAAAGACCTTAGTCACTTTATCCAGATATATAACCAAAACATACAAAGTCCAAGACAAGTGAAGACAATTACCTAAGCATAAATGGAAGCATCCGATTAAAGTTTGGAAAGGAAACAAACTTTGAACCTCCTAAAACAATATCCGGAATTGCACTAGCATCTGGAAGAAGACAGATTCGGAGATATTAAGTCTGAAGACATTCGAAAGACTTAAATATCTAGACAAAAGGAATAATTCGAAAATTACATTCCCTCCATCTTTTTAGTTTGCAAGTTAAAGATCTTTTTCCCTAAACCAAGACAAATATGAAAGCTAACACTTTTCAGAAAAAGGACAAGGACTGACACATGAAAGAGAAATAGGTAACAACCTTTTTAACCTAGACCAATGAGAAGGGTGCGTGGAACTCACACAAAAAATGCAATGGCGTAAAAGTTGGTGAGTCACTAAAACACAAGGAAAACAACCACGGACAACTTTTCAGCCTTAATCCTAAGGATTCAAATGGGTTAAAATCTCTGTCTAACGGATTGATCAACAGTTCTGAAAGCGCCACATATTACCTTTTCAACGGTGAAGATTAATTCAATCTCAACAACCCACAATGACTACATTTATGATAGAAGCCTATAAAAGGGAAGCTTCATAACTTGAGAAGGTGCTGGTTGATTTTGAAAAAGAATACACAAGAGAATTCACTGAAAGCAATCAATTACTTAATCCATCTAAGAACCAAATCACTCAACATCTAATTGTAAGGATTCCCAAGTGAAGTTATAAACTTAAGGAAGTCCAAAACCAAAATCTTTAAGAAAACCAAAGTGTAAAAGATCTCCTACTTGGGTGAGTAGTGAGATTAGGATATAGCTTCAAGTAGGTGCTTTGAGTGGGATCTCCCTATAGGACTCAACTTAGGTTTGGGTAGAAATCTAAGTGGTATATCCTACTAAAGACAAAAGGACTCAGCTAGGAGTTGGTACTTCTAGTGGTATATCCTACATCCGGAAGGGGGTACCATCTGGAGATAAATTGTAAGGCTTGATTCCTGCCAGTTGGAAAGGAATCCACTAGTGGAAAAGCTCGGAGGAAGGAAAATCCGGGGACTGGAGTAGGCGGGGCCGAACCAGGAAAAAAATCCTTGTGTTTGATTTTCTAACTCTTTACTTTCTTGCATTATATTTTATATTTGCATCATCCTGATCCATCATCTGGAACATAATTAAACACGTTACATAAAGACTATCTAAAAGTCTGTTAATTCTATGAAAAAGGGTCATTCACCCCCTCTGACCTTATTTAGACCCTCATAGGGACCAACATCAAGTCCACACCATCATCTTCAAATCTTAAATCTTCTAAGTTTTCTTTCTCATAGTCAGTAGGTAATACATGATCATATGAATCTCCATCCTCATTGGAAAAATCAAACTCTTTATCACCTTCTATACTTGAGTCATCTATGTATGAGTCATCTAATACACAAAAAATTACAAACAAAATAAGAACCTATCATATGTAGATTTCAACTTACAATAAGTCATTTCATATGAGTCATTAAAAGCAACACTGTATTAAGTTTGAGCACATACCTTCTGCCTTATCATGTTCTTCACTTTCACCCCCCATGTATATTTCTTCTTCCTCATCACATTGTTCGTCATCATCTAAATAACCTATTATATATAATCATTTCATAGCATTAATAAAAAGCATGGAAGAAAGTAACTTAAAGGATAACAAAAAAAATGTTGACATATCGATATTTATTATACCTTCTGCTTCATGTTGCTGTTCTTGTTGAGAAATTGAATCTGCTTCTTGTTCATGTTCATTAAAGTACACATCTACATCCTCCGTATGATCACCTTTAAAATGCACACTAGTGCCTTCCTCATCTTGTACTCTCTCATTATGTATATCTGAGTGACATATTAAACAAATTAGCATCATTAAACCATTCCAAGAAAGAAAAGTATGCATGATCTTGGAATTCAGTATTTATCATACCTTCTACTTTATCTTGCTATTCGTGTTGAGAATATGAATCTACTTTATTAAAATACAAATCTACATCCTCCTCATGATCACTTTGAAAATGCACACTAGTCACTTCCTTAACACTTTCCTCATATCCAATGCCATCAGCAAAACAAAAGCCAAATATCATACTTGGTAATTCTTCAACATGAATTTCTCCAAAACCTCTTCTAGGGACTGACTTCCTCACATTGTCACCTCCACCATCTACATGACTATTGTCAACTCTACCTACATTACTTGCATTTCCCAAATTAACCACTGATATTGAATCCCTTTCATTATTTAGATTGCTACCTACACCTTTATTTCTATGACAATGTCTACAATTCTGCAAATTCATCTCTTCCTCAACATCCATCTCTTCTTCAACCCCATTCTCCTCATCTGAATCTTCTACTTCTTTACTCTCCTCATCTGAAACTTCTACTTCCCCACTCCCCTTATCTGAATCTTTTACTTCATCAATTGGTTGTTGAATACTATTTCTACCATATAGATCATACACTTGAAGGGGACCTAAAACTTCAACAGAAAAAAGATGCATTTCACTATCTCCTTTATTAAACTTAATCATATTATATGCATCTTTATCATGTATTATCTCCTCATATGCATAACAGCCAGACAATCACCTAATCTTAAACCAAATTCTACACCCTCGTTTATATTCTAGCATAGTAGCATAATCTCGAAAATATATTGCACAAAATGTATCAAGGTCAGGAGTGCAATAACAAACTTCATCACCTAAATATTCCATTTTATCTTCTTCATTCTCCCACTCAGTAGACCAATTCCCCCCATGATGTATAACCAATTTAAAATTAGCCACATTATCCATCCTCAGCACTGATAATCAAAATATATACAAATCAACACATTAACATTGCATTCACTCATCACCAAAAACACAAAAAGAACTGTCAATTTGATGTAAACAGTTATTGGTCCTAAAAACCCTAACTCGATGGAATTTGAAAAAATCAAACAAACGGCCATGCAACCACGAAAATTAAACACCATGAACTTTTAACAAACACATTTCATCTTAAAGTTTACAACGTTTTCTTCATTTAAACAAATTTCACACTGTAAGCCAAACCCTAGACTGCTAAAACAAAAATTTAGACCACATATAAGGAGTTTTAAGACGACAAACTGAAGAGAATGGTTCTTACCTTATTATTCAAGAAATGGTTGGTATGATGATGAACAAAAACTCGATTTCCCTTCAAGCCATTTTCTTCAATACGGAAATAGTAGATTCCAGTCTCTCAAAAGGAAAGAGTGGATGAGACTTCATAAATTTATGTTTGATGTTCAAAAAAGGAAGAAATTATAAGTTATTATGGGTTTGGAGTTTGAAAATGGGTTGAATCGTGAATAAAGTGGGAGTGAGGAAGATGAAATGTCACATTCGGGAGTTTTGTTTCCTTTTATTCTAACCTAAATTGCGATTTCCAATTTTACCCCTGCTAATTTGACGCTGTCCAGACTTTTTCCTCTTTTTGATAATGTTTTGAACAATGATCCTCTTTTTGAAAAAAAATTCTATGATCCTCGTTTTGAAAATGACAAAACCGCATGGTAGTTTTTTGAACTTTACCCTTAATTTTTTTATATTAAATTAATTAAAAAATTATAATTTTGGGTCCCTTATTGCTATGGGCCCTGGGTTGTCGCACCCTGTGCACACCCCTCAGAGTCAGCCCTGGATGTAATAATAAATCGCAACCCATCACCATTCTTCGTTGTTGGAAATAATCGGTCCACCCATGACCGTGTCAATCAGATTAATGAAGAGAAATTGTAAGGAATGTAAGGGTTGGGTAAAATATTTACACAACTACCCTCTACTTTTATAATGAACTTTTTAATCAATTTTTAGATTTGATGTTTTTCTCCTTACGTTCATGCTACCTGCGATTCCTTCATTATGTATATATTTTTTACTTTATTTTGCATTTATCTCACAAATCGTTGATTTTTTTATATGCCGCTTTAGAATTTTTTTTCTGTCTCGTTTTTATCTTTAAAATTAGATCTATGATGATATATTTTTTTGAGTTTTTATTTTGCAGAATTGTAAGAGATGATATATCAATTTATACTAGCATTATATCAGCATTATATCAGCATTATACTAGGTGTGATATACCAATATATATTAGTATTATACTAACATTATACCAGGTGTGATATAACAATTTATATTAGCATTATGCCAGCATTATAGTACGTGTGATATACCAATTTATACTAGCATTATATCAGCATTATACCATGTGTGATATACGTCTATTTTATGAAAGAAATAAAAGAAAAACCATATTATACCAGCATTATACTAGGTTTATACATATGTGATTAGACAAAACTTTAATTTGCTATCTTATAAAAGAAATTTAATAAAAACAAAATCTTAACCATCTATTTTATGAAAGAAATCATACAAAATCAACTTTATACTAGCATTATAACAGGTTTATACCATGTGTGATTAAAAAAAAATTTAATCAAACAAAAAATATATTTATACCAACATTATACCAAGTTTATACCCGGTATGATTAAATAAAACTTTAAACATCTATTTTATGAAAGAAATCAAACAAAAACCACTTTATACTAGCATTATACATGTTGGTCTAGATTAAGGTTTTAGTATGTAAAACAGGTGCAACGGAAATTCAAAAATTTAATCTAGCTCCTTGGATCTCCTAAGTATGACATGATTGATAATAGTGCTAGTCTTAAATTATTCTAGGCCATAAACACTTATTAAAAGGACCTAATAATAATTTAACCACTTACCAGTTGAAGCATGAATCCCGTAGTCAGTAGAAAGACCCCTCAGCTACGTGCAAAGACTCCAATGTAAAGCCCTCTATAAATAGTCCACACGAGCACTACCTACCAAAACCTTCTAGAAAGGAAGAACCGATAAATAAGCGGAGGATAGCTAGCTCCTCCCTACTAATTTATTCTAGAAGAAATTCCCTTAGTTTTCTATTCTAAGTAAATACGTCTTTCGACGGATTACTTTTAAGAATCAGAACAACTAAGAGAATAAGAGAGCAAGAGAGGGATTATAAAATTTAGGACGAAAATAATGAAGGAGGAGGCTTCTATTTATAGTGGTTAGGAATTATTCAAAGGACAATAAAGTCCCTAACCTTAACCAAGCAGAAATAAAATAAAAAGGGCAATTAGGTATTTAAATTAACCTAATAGAGTTAGAACCGAACTCTACTAGGGAGTTTGCTTGGGGAGCAAACTCCCCATCCTTATCTACTATTGTTGGTCGAATGGCTAGTAGTTCAAGCTAGGCCTGTGCCGGCACGTAGCCTAACACAGCACATCCCGTAAGGGCTGTGGTGCACAGTGCTATGCACTGTTCTTATTAGGCTGTGCACCTACGTAGCCTAATAGGCTGCACATGTAACAACGTGCCTGCTGGACCGCGCACCAGTGCAGCCCAACAGGCCGCGCTCTTGTGCGCAGTGAGATGCGCATTGCAACCCACTGTCCCTAAGTACGTAATGTAGGCCTTGATCAGTGTTGTTTACACATAACACTACCTTGGCCCGCTATGAGCTGATGACCAATTTCCCGCCCGCAAGCTTCGCGTGAGATGCGTTTAGCGGGGGGCGAAAAAACAACGAGTGCTGTGAAGCGTGCTAAGGGATAATCCTTATTTTAGTGTGATGAAAATGGATAATGGAAAATGATGTTGATGTTGAATTTAAGTCCGATTTAAGTGTTAAGGGATACGAGACTTAAAATCTTGTATTTTAAGATAGAGTCGCCATCCGGTTAAGCTCCACCAGGAATTTGGGTACGATATTCCCACCGGGTGGTTGGACCACACCTTAAAATAGAGATTCCGAGTCCGGATGATGTTGCTTACTTTTCGATTTTTAAATCAAACCATTTATTTTAATAAATGCGACTTCGGTTCTTATGCGATTTAAATCAGATTATAGTTTGGAGTTTTCGATTTATATGCCATACATCACACGAAAAGCGGTAAATAAAGCAAATAAAATAATCATTACAAGGCTTTACGAATACCTATACATTTTTTCTAATACGAGAAAATAAATGAAGCGATAAATAAATAAATGGGCGAAACTGGGTTTTAACCAAGCTTATCGACTCGGACCCGACTCCAAACGAGGCAAAAGATATATGCGAATAATAATAGATAAAGCCTAAATAAATAAATGAGGAAAATAAACACATAGCATGGAGAAAACATATTTTTGGATTTTTTCAGGACTAAAAACATAATTTTCGGGTATTAGTTAATTATCTAACAACCTAAAAAAAATGAAATAAATTAACTAAATAACCTAAAAACATATTTAATTTTTACAGAATATTTTTGGGATTTTCATTTAGGATAAAAAGATTTATTAGACATTTATTTAGTAAAAGGGTCATTTTTGGCCCATTAAAACCAATTTAACAATTAATAAAATAATTTCAGAAGATTAAAAATTAATTTAACTAATTTCAGATTATTTGTGATTTTTGGAGATTTTTTTCGGGTGAAAATCGGGGCTAAAAACGCATTAAAATAACAAAATAGAGCCAAAAACACAAAATAAAGCAAGTAGGGACCATCTGGATAATTTTTTCCAGTAGGCCGACTAAGTGAGGTGGTAGGCTAACTTAGTGACATGGTAGGCCAACTTAGGGAGGTGGTCAAGATGATACTTAGTCGGCCTTCGCCTCACTGAAGTGGTCTGCCGGAAAAAGTGTCTAAACAAGCCAAAATCGACATTTTTGTGCCCGAAATCCCAAAATTATTAACATTTCAAGTTGTTTCCCATATTATTACAGTAGATTCAGACTTAAAATGCTAAAATAACTTTGATTTTTCAGTTTGGGGGAAAAGAACTCAGAAAATCCGGTGAAACAACGATTGGCCGCTTGAACGACACGTAGGCCAACAAGGCGGCCTGACGTCAGCCAGAACGGTCAGCCGGAGTTTAGCCGAAAAATCGCAAAAAAGGCGAAAATAAGGGCCAAATGCCCAGAAAACCAACCAAAACACAGCAAAAGACAATAAATAGCTAAATAAAATAGATTGGAACTCAGAAAGTTACTTAAAGGCCGTGAATCCACCCTCGAGACTCGAACCATACGTTTGGCAAGCTTTGTGACGGATTTGTAACAAAACCCGATGAAACAATGACCAATTTAGCAAGGGATTTAGTGATTTGTAAGGAAAAAGTCCCTAAGTCCTATTTAAATTAATTTTACCTAAGATTTCTAATTGATTTTAGCTTTTTAAACTAAAGAATGAAGCCTAATAAAGCTTAGAAAGTTAAAATGATTGGATTTCCGCTACCTTATAAGACTTATTCTTACTAAATTTGCATAGTCTCTAAAACCAAAATTTTCTCAATTTTTCCAGTCAAAAGTCCTTCAAACCTGAATTTAATGGGTTTTTATAGACTTCCTCAATTGCAAAATCTCACAATTAATCCTCTAAATGTTGGAATTTGATGGAAAAGTCACGAAAACCCGACTTGGGGGCAAAGAAAAACCCAAAAAATGCAAGAATAGGAGCTCTCAGCTCAAAGGCTGCGTCGGTGATGAGGCATGGCTCAGGTCGCGTCATCTGACGTGTCCGGCTGCATCACATGATGCAGCCTAGCCCAGGCCATGTGAGCCACGGGGCCTTGATGCCCGGCGATGGCGGCCATATCGTCGCCAGGGCGGGGGGGCCCGGTGAGGAAAAACATGGAAAAAAATGGGCCCGATAAGCGCCAGACCTCGAACGCTCATAACTATTACTACGGTTATCCGATTAAGGTGATTCTTGACATTCCGGAAAGGTTAGAGAGTCAAGAATCCAACGAAATGAACGAGACCCACTGAAAATATTTGGATTTTATGGGAAATCGAAAAAAAAATTGCTGCACGCGAGGAAGGGAAACAATTAATCTAAATGCGAGTTAATTATTTTTAATCGGGGTCAATGGCATAAATACGTCAACAAAGAACTTGCCAAACGCGATTCAATTGTAAAAGAATGGAACAACTAGACTGTAAAGGTGAGAGCAAAAAGTCATCATCATTCTGAGGGCCACCGAAAAGCCCGTGCTCACAGGCTGCCCCTCATGAGATTACCATTTGACGGGTCAAATGTGATTTCAAGAAAGAGTGAGGGATAGAAGGTTATACCTGACTTGTAAATTCCTGAGCCGATTGTCCACTGGGGTTGCCATCAACAGATCTTTTAGGAGGAACAAGACAGACATAGAAGCGAAACTATCAAAATGGTTGTCTACGGATGATACATGGATGCGTCATCAACGGACCTTACGAGGATAGAAAATGCTTTGAGTTGGTTGTCTACGGACGGTTCGGGGATGCGTCATCAACGGACCTTTCAAATCTGAAAATCTCGAGTTAGTTGTTTACCGGTGGTTTGGAAATGCACCATTGATAGACTAATCGAGATGAAAATTTTTCCGAATTATAGGAATTCTGAATCGGTTGCTTTATGGGTACCCCATCGACAGACTTATCAAAATTAAAATTGAGAAATTAGCATGCGATAAATATGCCCCTTTTTTATTGCTTAATTGATTTTGTGAAACAAAAATTTTTGCCCCTTCAATTAACAATAAAAAAGGGAATATAAAATAGCAGAGATTAGGGATGTCCGGGAGTCGAAAAGAAATAACTAATCGGAGGATTTTGCCCCTTGCTGAAAGAAATATTCTAGAAAATATTATATACACTACATGACAAAAAGGAATATATTACTTTTTCTTTTCTTTATACTTCTTTTCATTTCTCATTCTTCTTCTTTCCATTTCATTTTCTTTATTTCCATTTTATTTCCTTTACTTTCTCTTTCTTGACAAAACCCAAGCCACTCCCCTATTTTCGAGCTCAGGGAAAGATGTACTGCAAGAAAGGGCTTAAGAGATCCAACAACCTCGATCACGACACGCTACCGCTAGGAGAGGACAACCGGTGAATTTGCCCTTGTTCATTGGGCATACGGATTGTGGATATATATGGGATATACTCCGACTTCCCAGGTTCAGATGTTCACCAACTTGGTCGGCCATGCTTCTGACCTTCAGGTAAACCGCTAACACTCGAATTTTGTCAAAATTTTCATAAAATGCCATGAACTTGATTTGGATTTTTAGGGTGCTTTAGGCTCAAAATTAGGTGAAATAGGCTGAGGAAAGATGTTTAGGATACATTTAGGTATGTTTTGGGACTGATTGGATGAATTTGGACAGAAATTGGGTCTGAAAAGGCAGAAAATAGGGTTTTAAGGATAAGCCGGCAGCGGTGAGAGGCCGGCCACCATCGGCGGCAAGGCCACCTCGGCTGTGCCAGGCCACATCATCAATGGCGCCTACCGACTCGGCGAGGTGGCTGGCTGCCTCAATGAGGCCGCCTCTTACCACCGGTCATCGGCGACGGCTATCGGGAAGAAGAGGGCACTTCTTTCGGGGGAAATTGAGGGGCCTACCTGGATCGATTTTTTGACCTGAGCTCAATTTTGCAGTCAAAATTCAGATCTGAGATAGGATAGTTGCTAAAAACTTGATTTATTTATGATTTTACACACTTTAACTACTTGTACTAATGCTTGACATTAATATTTTACAGCCACATGGTCTTGACCTGATGGGTTCATTATAGAGATGTGCCAAGTGGTGGGGTTAGATCAAAGGCCGAGCTGACAACTCATTGGTTGTGGCTATTCGAGGCATGGGGTTAGAGCGGATGCTGGATTCGCTGATCGTTTCATGCCGTCCAATGAGCCCAGGTATAATAGGGTGTTTGGTTGAGCGCTAGAGCGAGACAACACACACTTTACACCTTCCGGTTGGAGAGATGACCATCACCCCGTCCGATATATGCACTATGATCGAGATGCAATGGGAGGGCTTCTTGATGATATTCGATGTCTATCCTGGCCGCTTTCGCCACAAGTCGGAGTCTCATGCCCGAGTGTTGGCACTTTTGGGGGTTTCAATGTCGGCAGATGGAAAACTAAGATACGCAGATCTACATGAGCATTAGGTTGCGGCGACTGACATTAGCAGGGAGCACTTTGACCAGTACCTTCAGTCATTTCTCCTGACCATACTGACATGCTTATTCTTTTCCTGCTCCTCGAGTAGGGCCTCACTTGGATTACTATGCACTCTTTAGGATTTGAGTAGCTTCAATATGTGAAACTGGCCGAGGGCCATCCATGGTCAGATTTACTATGCCCTTGACTGCTCGGTAAGAGGGAAAGTCGCTGAATTCAAGGCCGGGCAACTATGGGTTTTGGTAATGGATCTTCTTTGACTGAAACCCTTAACATATGCTTTTGCTTTTAAATGGTTTTTTAGCTTCTTTATTTATTGCATTTGTAGATGTAGGCTTTTGAGTATCGGATTATCTGTCCCCCTGACTTGGAGGATCAGCCACCACCCGGGTCACATGCCATTGCCCAATGGATGGTTAGTAGGTCAACTATCGATCGAGAGGGCAGACCGTGTTGGTACCGAGAGTATCTAAGGCAGCTCCGTTGTCATCGGGTAACCTTAACTTATGCACATTTAGTTTAAACATTAGCTCGAAACTGTATTTATAAAAGAGCAAGAATACTTACATTGGTGATTGATGCAGTTTTCTTTGTTCTTATTTTGTAGATTGTTTCCAAGCCGTGGAAGAGACTGACAAACTATGAGCATATAAAGGAAGTTCGGGGAACTGTAGATGGCTGTCAATTTATATTAGAGTGCCCATTTAGCATGGAGTGGCACTTTGGCGAGCGAGTCCGCCCATGGAGGACCAGTACCACTACATGGAGGAAAGTCCCCCCTGATGTTCCCGTTGGTGTCTTTTGGATTCACTTTATATTGCCGAATGACCAGACTCGATTTAGGGGAGGCGACCAGGTCTGGGTTGCCTCGGTTGGTAGGGATTATAATGCTTATATGAGGCAACTGATTCCCTCTTGCCCCAGGAGGGCATGATATGATGTGGAGTGAAACTTTGAGTTTGGTGATGATGGCATTCAGACAGAGCATAGTACCGGACTCGATGGGATTGACAACGATGCCGATGACGTCCCTTCTGAGGCCAATGACGGGGTGGCTGATATGGACCCCGACGAGATGCTTTCTGAAACACCCTTATCATATAATAACTATAGAAAAATACCAAAATTTTTTTTTACAAAAATATTCATATATTAACACAACCATAATATTTCACATTAACTCTAATATCATTCGTTTATATTACAAACCATAATTATGTTTGATTAGAAAAACCAAAACCTGACCACTTTCTATTCTATATGCTTGTCATGTGAGGAGAGAGAGCGAGATGGACACAACCGATAGACCTTTCTTCCATGACAGCTACGGGTAAGGACCTTCTAGTATAATACTTTATCTACAACTTCAACAACTGAAAAATATAGCGATTTATATGAGTCGCCACGTAGTGAATATAAACAATCAATGAATTTAACAATCACATACAATCACACCTTCAAAATAAACATACAGTCATTCTTATATACTATTGGATGATTCATTTATTTAATTGTTATGACATTTTCGACCAAACTATTGCCATAGGAACATGTAACATTTGTTACAATTGTCAATTGATTTGCTGGCCAACTATATAACAATTGGTTGGCCTTTCAGTCCATTTGTCAAATATTGCAATTGATTGACCATATAGGTCCAGATAACAGAACATGTATTGCAATGTTTGATCAGCTATGTCACAACGTCTCTCTTTATTTCATTTGTTCCTGTATGACTGCGTATATCATGAATAATTCAATTATCTCATGTTTTACCAAATAAACATAGGTTCATATAATTCAAATTCCCCAAATAAGATATAATCATTCAATTCACAATAATTCACCAAACATTCAAATATCACATATCAAAACATTTCACCCATAATTCATTTCATGTTTATATTCACATAGTATCAAGCTAATTCCCTCGGAAGCAACTTGAATCTTCCTCCTGAATACCTTCACGATTTTGAGCTCCTATAAAAATAATTTCAATATCATATACACACAATATCATATACACATAATTATCATATTTCCTTTCCTACAAGCAAATGTTCACAAAACGGAATTACTTTCCTTATGACCTTATTCTACTTAAAAATTCATAACTTTCAATTCACTTCACCAAATGATCTGATTCTTCTTTTATTCTATCTCTAATACACAAATCTATAACATACTAAAACCTCAAAAATTTTAGAGTCTTATACAATTTATAGAGAATTTCCCATCCAAACCGGTTTTAGTCCCGCTTTACCTGGACACCAACGTAATAAAACGAGTATAACTCTCTCTACAAAACATGAATCGACCTGATTCTTTTTCCTACTTAAAATATACACATAAGGAAATAATATATCAAAAACTTAGAATTTATAAGTAGTATAACAATCCCAGATTAATTTTGAAACTCACCCTATCTCTTTGATCATCCAATTATGCACATTTCATCTTATAAAAATCATAGCTATTGATATACTCATCTAAAAATCCCTAAATTTTGCAGGATGAACCTTGACATAAAGAGGACCAATTCATATTCTTACTAAAACTTCTAATTCTAACTTTAACCTAACAAAAATTGCACCACAATGTTACTAAAATACCTAATTCTTTTCTTCTAGCTCCCTTCTTCTCTTCTTCCTTACGCTTTGTTCTTTGCTTTGTTTTTGGGAGATGAAGAACTGATCTAATTCTTACCAGGCCATAAAAAAATCTAAGGGGCAAAAGACCAATTTACCCTCAAATTCTTTATTTAATACAAATACTAACTATACTAAATATATATACGTATATCTATACCATATTAGTACTAATTCTAACTAATGCTTATACTTAAATCCTTATGATATATCACAATTTTATTCAACTTCATATGTTCAAATAATCATTTTAAATCTATAATATAACTATACTCTACTTATTCCTTAAAATTCTATAGCTATATAATTCGTTACCTAGATATTAAGTATCGTATTTTGTATGGTTAAAATAACTATTATTTTATCTAACCAATTTTAATAAATATAACATGTAAAATATTAAATATAATAATTTCATGACATGTAACAAATGTGTACAAATGCAAATATAATGTGTGAAATGGGATATTATACTTTCTAGCGATGCTGGGTTGGGCGTTGAGCCACCTGCCCCTAAACGGGGGCACCGAGGGGTACACATCTCAAACTTCTGGCAAACTTTCACCATAATTGTTGAAACCACTATATTATTCTGACTCTAATTTGACTGACCGAGATATCTTTTTGCTTGATTTTAGGGAGCCTAGAGAGACAGGAGGGGAGCCCCCGTGCTCAATTCTGGAGCGCGCCCAAGGTCTTCGCACTAATATACGACTGACCTAGAGACCATTTTTATTGGACCAATTCCTCCTGCTCAGAGAGCGTTCCCACTAGGCTTTATTGAGGGAGTGTTGGTAGATCAACAGGATACCTTTTTATGCCTGATGACCCATCCAGGAGTTCGGGAGCCTAGGCGCATTGAGGAGTATATCATGCCTTTGACCTTTGCCCCGCCGGAGACCACGCATGTAAGAATCTAACTCATGCTTTACTTTGTCGATTCTTATACTGCTGTCGCCTAACTATGGCGATTGGTTAGTTTTGCTTTTGATTGTGTAGGTACCTATCTTGAAGGCTGAGCGCTTAGCCTGGGGTTGCTTTAGCATGAGGGACTTGGTTATTGTACAGGATTCCGCAGGCAGGGTAAGATTTTATCTTACAACCTTTCAAGATTTAAAACAAGAAAAGCATTTAGGATATTTGTTAGCTTTATACATGTATGATATAAATGCATAAATTGTTGGGCTGATCACTAATATTTGCAGCTCTTGGTCGAGATGGAGTAAGACAAGTATCGGAGTGAGTGAGAGGAGCGGATGCGGATTGAGCGCGAGTACTCAGATTACCGGAGTTGGTTGGATCGAGAGAGGACAGATTACGAGGATCGGCTAACTCGGGAGGTAGCAGACTATGAGAGGCAACCAGCTGAGAAGAAGGAGCAGTATACACGAGAGATGGAGATGCTGAGGAGCTATATTGAGAGTGTGGAGGAGCAGTGAAACAAATTATAGAGGGAGGCTGAGGCTCGCGAGGGCAGCCATAGCGATGAGGGAGATGATACTGAGATCACTATGATCGATGCGAGCTAGTCTATGCACTTTCAGGCTACCTTGGAGATGATGAGCTTTCTGGGGATGCAGCCTATGGGTCCGGCTTTCCCTCTTAGTTTTAGCATGGGTAGAGGTTCGAGGCCTGCTACCTTAGAGGGGACGTCCGAGGTTTGCCTCGGATGAGCCCTTACTCTTATGCATTTCTATTTTTTTTTTATGTACTAGTGAACTTGTGGAAGATTTGATTGCGTGATGGTTGGCTTGTTTGCTTGATTGATTGCATTGTTTGCTCGCTAGATGAATGCTAGGCGCGATAGATGCTTGAATAGGAATGAACTAATTAACGCTTACAATCATCCGAATTAGCGAATGTAACCTTATTTGATTGGCGATTAGCAGATAGAGATCACTGATGGAGATACACAATGCTAGGTTGAGGCAGTTTATGCGCACTTTAGCAAGCTCTGACTGGGCAAGACTGAAGGTTTTTAGATTAGCTGGTCTTCGATATATTGCTAGCAGGCCGGTGAACGTGGCCTTCCTCCATATAGCATTCCTTTATTGGGATGCGATGGACCATGTATTCTGCTTCTCGAGCTTTGAGCTATGCCTGATAGTGGAGGAGTATCACGCTATTCTCGGGATGATCCGCACTAACGGGATGCACTTTGCTATGCTAGAGGTGCATTTTGGGGCTCAAGATCAGCTGACCGGGTTGTGGAACCTGGATGCCTCTACTACTTTCCTTTCCCAGATTCTTGGATCACTGGGATTTGATCTCGGTAAGGTACACGATTGGTGCATAGCCACTCCCAGGTTGTATATTTCTTATCCTTTTATGGTGGCTCTATTGCTTATAGCTGAGTTTATCTACCAGGTTGGCACCGTTGCCCCATTTCGGCTAGCTCCAATCATTGGACAAGCCTCAGTGGGCATATCTCCATTATTTATAGGGTTAGCTGAGACCCTATTCCTTTTGGATAGAGCTGTCGGTGATCCTGATCGTATCAAAGACCACTTCTCCGCACTACAGGTATTCCCTTAATTGACTCTAAACTTAAAACTGATATTGAATTTGACTCTGAAACTGACACTGAAACTGGACCTGAATCTGAATCTGGATCTGAAACTGAAACTGAATATAAAACTGAATCTGAATTTGAATTTGAATCTAAAACTGAGTCTAAATCTAAATTTGCAAGTTTGGCTCTTAGAGAAGCTAGCTTTGCTCCAGGATCCTCGAGGAAATCTGAGATGATATGGGCCTAGGAATTATCATAGCAGGGCTCATATCATTGCTGGCCATGACACCCTAATGGCTAGCGAGTGGACAACAATCAAGGAGGGTCTATTCGATGCAGACATTCACAAGGTCGGCTGTTGGTGGGATATTTTGGATGTTCGGGTGGACACTGATGGAGGCAAAGTTTAGCTTGTAGGGCTATGGTACTTTGAGCATTACTCGCCTTATCACTTATATCGACAGTGGGGGTGATGACAGAGGGTCCACTGCACTTGAGTGATTTTAAGGCCGGGCCGTTCTTAGCCCATCTTCTTGGCTATGCCAGAGAGGTATGGGCCTGCTGAGTGAGCTACGAGACCTTAGACTACAATCTTCTGGACACTATCACTATTGATAGATTCTACCGAGGGTGGGTTCGACAGGTTGGGAGATTATAGAGTCGGACGAAGCACCTGCGCTTGTGGTTTGAGTGGAGAGACAGGCAGGCGGGGCACGATCCTTTGTCAGCGGAGGAGAAGCTGGTTCGAGCTTTCAACTTCGATTATGACGATGATGATGAGGGTGCAGGGCCTTCTGGGTGATTGATGATTGTGCCATCTTTACTTTTATTTATCTTTACTTTTGCATAGGCCTGAACATTGTGTCAGGCCTATCCGACTTTTGTTTGTTGCTTTCATGTCCTAACTTTTGCCTAGACTGCCCTTTTCGGGTTTTCAATCCAGCGCACTTTCCGGCTTTTGGATAGGCCTAGATTTTTTCAGCCTATCAAAATTTATGCCTCTTTATATTTCTTATGATTTTCATTTATTTGGCGGGCAAGAATTTGAGTTAAGCGATATCCCAAATTTGTCTTATCTGCAACATTTTGCCATTAGGGCCCAATATATTCGTTTGCACATAAACACAAGAGCTCAGTAAAAGCGACATTTCCATTAATTAAAGTAATCTTAAGTACATAATGATGATAACCATTTCTACCGACTAAAACTCTGGTGTTAACTAGCCTAAGAAGGTTTTCTAGTCAACAAACTCTCATGCCTCACTTTTACCCTAACTTTTGCCTAGGTCACCCTTTTTGGGTTTTCAGCCTAGCGGGTCATTTTTTTCACCAGAGCAACAAACCATCGGAAGTGCCCTTGAAGAGATCATTGTCCACAATCCTGAATTGAAAGGCCAACTTTTGGAGGGTAGCAAGATCAGATTCGGTATCATCCTTGGGATACTGACCGTTCTAGAGAAATTACACAATTTTTGAATAGGGTTCATCACTGATGGCGAGAACTTGGGCAATGTTGTACACATGGTAGGGAACCTTCACCGAAACTAAGATCAAGGGGAAGATGGGTTGGCACTGAGGACCTTCCCACATCGAAGCCAATGCAGCTAATGAATTAGCCATCTGATTTTCATCTTGGGGGACATGCTGATAGAGATATGTCTCGAATTTAGCTGATAAATCCCAAAGGGCATTGACATAAGGATGGAGAGACTACTCTTTGATTTCCCAATCACCCACAACTTGATGGATGACCAAGGCCGAATCTCCAATCATAGAAACATGCTTTGCCCCTACAAGCAATAGGGCTTCAAGACCAAATAGACAAGCTTCATATTCGTCCCCATTATTAGTAGTGGGAAACTCCAAACGCTTAGATAGAGGGATAACTTGATTATTGGATGTGAATAAGATGACTCTGAGGCCTGCTCCAAATCTTTTCATAGCACCATTGAAATACATAGTCCACATGGGCTTGGCGACATCAATCATAGCTAATTACTCATGGGGTAAGTCTAAGTTCTCGATATAATCAGAGTCGAGAGCTTGGTGTGAGCACATGCTTTTCGATGACCCTCGGAATGATGATGACTTTTTGGTCTAACCTTTTACGGTCTAGTTGTTCCATTCCTTTGGAGTTGAATTGCATTTGCAAGTTCTTTTGTTGATGTATTTGTGCCTTTGACCCCTATTAAAATAATTAACTCACGTTTAGATTAACTGTTTCCCTTCCTCACACACAGTAATTTGTTTCACAATTTTCCATTAAATTCAAACATTTTTAGCAAGTTTCATTTATATCGTTGGATTTTTTACTCTTTAAGCTTTTCGAAATGTCAAGAATCGCCTGAATCGAACATCCATAGTGAAAGTTATGAGCATTTCAGTTTTGGCCCTTGTCGAGCCCCTTTCCCTCTCTCTGCCGGTGCCCTCGCCGAATGCGGGGCCGTGTGGTCCACGCATAGGGCCGCATGGACCATGCGGCAGGCCACATCACTTGATCCGGCCTGCCGCGGCCTTGGCCTGACCGCGTCACAGACATGGCCTTGGAGCGGGGAGCCCCGGTTCATGCGTTTTTTGCATTTTTCTTGGCCCCTAAGTCAGGTTTTTGTGATTTTTCCATCAAATTCCAACAATTGGAGGATTAATTATGAGATTTTACACTTGAGAGAGTCTATAAAAACCCATTAAATTCAGGTTTGAAGGACTTTTTTGGCTGAAATGAAGAAAAATTCTTGTTTTAGAGGTTAAGCAAATTTAGGAGGAATAAGCTTCATAAAGTGGGGGAATACCAATCATTTTAATTTCCTAAGCTTTATTAGGCTTGATTCTTTAGCTAAATCAACTAAAATCAATTAGAAATCCTAGGTAAAACTGATTTAAATAGGATTTGGGGACTTTTCCTTACAAATCACTAAATCCCTTGCTAAATTGGTCACTATTTCATTGGGTTTCTTCACAAATCCATCACAAAGCTTGCCAAGCGTCCGGTTTGAGTCTTGAGAGTGGATTCACGGCCTTTAGGTAACTTTCTGAGTTCCAATCTATTTCATTTAGTTATTATTGCTTTTGTTGTGTTTTTTTGGTTGATTTTCTGGGCATTTGTCCCCTTTTCTTTGTCTTTTTGTGATTTTCCGGCGAGACTCCAGCTGACCGCTCTGGCAAACGTCAGGCCACCTGTGCGACACAGTAGGCCGACTCATCAAGTCGGCCTACCACTTTGGTCAGTCGGCCTACGTGTTGTTCAAGCGGCCAATCGTTGTTTCATCGGATTTTCTAGGTTCTTCCCCCCCAAGTTGAAAAACCAAAATTATTTTAGCATTTTAAGTCCAAATCTGTTGTAATAACGTAGGAAACGACTGAAAGTGTTAACAATCTTTGATTTTCAGGCATAAAAATGTCGATTCTGGCTTGTTTAGACACTTTTTTCGGCAGACCACTTCAGTGAGGCGAAGACCGACTGAGTGTCATCTAGGCCACCTCGCTGAGTCGGCCTACCATGTCACTGAGTTGGCCTACCACCTCATTGAGTAGGCCTACTGGTAAAAAATGTCCAGATTGTCCCTGTTTGTATTATTTTGTGTTTTTGACTCTGTTTTGTCGTTTTAAAGCATTTTCAGCCCCGATTTTCACCCGAAAAATTTCTAAAAATCATGAATAATCTGGAATTAATTTATTTAAACTTTAAGCTGTTGGAATTTATTTTATTTGTTATTTAATGGGTTAAATGTCTATTTAATGGCTCAAAAATGGGTTTTCACCTAATAAATCTAAATAAATCATTTTCTAACAATTAAAAATCCCAAAATACTTTCTGGAATTTTCTTCACATATTTTAGGTTAATTATTTTGTTTAATTAATTTTTAGGCTGTTTAGATGCTTATTTAAATACCCGAAAATTATGTTTTGATCTCAAAAAATTCAAAAATGCTTTCACTGTATTGTGTTTATTTTCCACCATTTATTTATTTGTGCTTTGTCTATTATTATTCGCATATACCTTTTGCCCCGTTTGGAGCCGAGTCCGAGTTAGTAAGCTCGGTTAAAACCCGATTTCGCCAGTTTATTTATTTATCGCTTTATTTATTTTCTCGAATTAGAAAATTGTATAGGTATTTGTAAAGCCTTGTAATAATTATTTTATTTGCTTTATTTACCGCTTTTCATGTGATGTATGGCATATAAATCGAAAATTCCAAACTATAATCAGATTTAAATCGCATAAGAACCAAACTAGCATTTATTAAAATAAATGGCTTGATTTAAAAATTGAAAAGTGAGCAACATCATCCGGACTTGGTATCTCTGTTTTAAGGTACGGTCCAACCACCCGGTGGGAATATCGTACCTAAATTCCCGGTGGAGCTTAACCGGGTGTCGACTCTATCTTAAAATACAGAATTTTAAGTCTCGTATCCCTTAACACTTAAATCGGACTAAATTTCAATTTCAACATCGCTTTCATTATCCATTTTCATCATGCTAAAATAAGGATTATCCCTTAGCACACTTCACAACACTCGTTGTTTTTATGCCCCCCACTAAACGCATCTCACACGAACTTCACGGGCAAAAATTGGTCGTTAGATTACACCTGGTTTGTGAAAAATTCTGCAGCCGCTCTACCTTTTATAACTTTCATCGTGATATACTCAATATCGAATTCAGAAAGCAACAGTAACCATCTTGATAACTTACTGGATAAGGTTGGTGACTGACAAAGATATTTCATTGGGTCAACCTTAGCAACGGCCTGAACTTTGTATGACTGGAAGTAGTGGAGCAACTTCTTAGTTAACCAAACTATGGCAGCACACGTGTTTTTGACAATCAAGTAATGAGTTTCATAATCCAACAACTTCTTACTTAAGTAGTACATGGCATGCTCCTTCTTACTTTCATCTTCTTGAACCAACATTGCCCCTATGACGGAGTCATCAATTGCTAAGTACAAGATCAACGGCTTGCCTGGGGGGGGTGGATGAAGGATGGGTGGGTGAAGAAGGTAGGCCTTGATTTTATCGATAGTGATCTGAAAATGCTTATCCCATACAATCGGTTGATGCTTCTATAATAGCTTAAAGATTGGCTCATAAACAGTGGTGAGGCGAGAAACGAACCTACTGATATATTAGATGGAACCAAGGAAAGACCGGACTTCTTTTTCTATCTTCGGAGCGGACATATCCTTGATCACTTTAATCTTATTTGGATCCATTTCAATCCTCCTTTAACTGACCACGTAGCCTAAAAGCTTTCCCGATGTAACCTCAAATATGCACTTCTTCGGATTAAGGCATAAGTTATACTTCTCAATGCGAGTTATAAACTTATCCAAAACCACGGGGTGCTCTTCTCTGGAAGCATACTTAACCAACATGCCATCTACATAGACCTCTACTTCTTTGTGGATCTTGTCATGTAAGAAAGTGGTGACAGCGCACTGATAGGTTGCTCCGGCATTCTTCAAACCAAACTGCATAACCCAATAGCAGAATACTCCCCATTTAGTGATCAAAGCTGTCTTAACCTTATCGATTATGTCTAATAGAATCTGATTATACATTGAGAACCCGTCCATGCATGAGTACATTGTGGCCCTGGCAGCACTGTCGATTAGCACATCGATGTAAGGTAGGGGAAAGTTGTCCTGAGGCGAAGCTTTATTCAGATCTCGGTAATCTACACAAACCCTTACCCTTCCATCCCTCTTTGAAACAGGGACAATATTGGATAACCAGGTCAAATATTCAACGACTACAATATGCTTAGCCTCAATCATGTTAGCAACCTCCACTCTAACCTTTTAGGCCCACTCCAGTCTCATTCTTCAGAACTTCTGCTTGACAGGATAGAATCTAGGATCGATTGGAATGCGATGCTTGGCGATATGGCGATCGACACCAGGCATGTCCATATATGACCAAGCAAAAGCGTTAATATGATCTTTTAGCACTTTAATTATCTCACTTTTTATCTCAGGGGTTAAGTCATTAGAAAGGCTTACCATTTTAGGGTTATCATCTGTACTCAAGTTTATTTCAGTTAAAGAAATGTCATGAATACTGAACACATTATGCTTATGATTAAATGAATGCATTGGCCTATCGGGCAAAACATTAAGTAGATAAGCAAAATCAGAATCTTTCATTGAATTAAAGACCTTATAGGCTACATTGTTCTCATAAAAAACACTGGAAATATTAAAAGTTACATCATCATGTTGGATATGATGTATGCCCTTAAGGCAATTAGGGCGATATATCTTAATTATGTAATAGTACGAATAATTTATTTAATCAATAAAGGCATTTGTTCTTTTGTTTATATCAATGTGTTTCTATACATATATATTATAGCTGGTTAAAATATATTCATTGATGTATGTATACAAAAGTCCTTGACATATCATAGCATGAAGTCAGAGAAATTATAGTTGGACTATATTTGGTGGAACCTACTTCATGTGCAATTATGATTATGTCTAAACTGTCCCTAGTCATAGTGTCATCAAGAAAGGATATTGATGGAACGGAAAGACTAGCATGTGGTCAACTTTCTTGGAAAGGGTCCAAGCAGTTAATCTCCTAAAGACTGAAGGTGGTGCCTTAAGCATGACACATGGATATATCTGGGAGATATATTGGAGACCGCAGCAAGATAAACACTTGGTATAAATATCAATGTGTTAGTGTTTATCTTCATGCAATAAGCTTTGCGAATGTCCTCATACTTGAGATGCTAGTTGCCTTGTATGGTACTATTGCTATACTTTGGGTCATTGCTATGCACTCATTAATTTAGGGTGCTACGGGTGATTACGGGTATAGTGATGACAGCACGTTGGTAGGATGAGTAGTCGGAAAGAATCCATCGCTCCGGATATATTAAGGAGTTGTACCTGGCCACTTGTTGAAGTGATGATTGCCATAAACCTTTGATCAGAGTATGTGTTTGATAGAAATGGTTTCTAGTCAAACACACTATGGTAAAAGGCAATATACTTCGGTAATAAGTAAATAACTGGGATAGCTTGGAGCAACCTTGCTATTAGTGGGTTAACACTTTAACCGAACCCAATAAACCAGATGGTACTAATATTAAAGAATGGAAGGAATTTATCGCACTGGATAATTATTGCATTAACCGGGATTAAGTCATAAGCATAAATGACGTTCCGAGTAATGGGGGATGGTAGACCCTTGCTAGAGGCGTACTACAGTCGTTTAAGGTAATCAAGTTCTATTCACGGTCTAGAACATCGAGCCAATGGTCCCATTAGAACATGGGTTGGTTAAGCCTTAACAGCTCAATACTTCGGGATCCTATAAGGTCACACGCATTGGACCTTCATCGGACTAAGTAAAGAACTAATAGATTTATTCTATTACAAAAATATAACATGAATAATAATTGGATTATTGTTTAATTGGTTAAAATTGATTAGATCAATTTTGGATAGACCAAGGAATTTATTTTGACCGATAACTAATTAATTAGAGTCATAAATAAATCATAATTGATTAGATCAATTTTGGTTTGACTAAATTATTTATTTTGACCGGTAACTAATTTATTAGAGTCAAAAATAAAAATTTATTTGAAAGGATTTACAAGGAATTTTACATTGATAAGTTGGAACCAAAAAGTATAAAATATTTTGTACAAAGTTCGGTTGCCGAAAAATGCGCAACCCTTATTCATGGGCTGCACAAAGGCAGCCCATGAAAAGTGGCGTGAATTAACATATATATATATATATATATATATATATATATATATATATATATATATATATATATATATATATATATATATATATATATATATATATATATATGTTAATTAATGGGATGGGAGTTATACTCCCATCCCACATCGATGAAAGGGGGAGCATTTTTGCTCCCCCAAGCCTATATATAGGCTATTTCCTTTCCTTTTAAATTGTACCAAGCTCAAAGCATAAATCCTAAGCGAGATAATTAATCTCTCGGGTACTTGAGCAAGTTATTTTTGTGGAGCCTGAATTTATTTGGGCACCGCTAGTTTATATTTTTGGGTGAGGCTTCTAGAGTGGTCTAGCAACTACTCGAGGCTTCTTAGTTCTTCCTCCTGGGGAGGTTTTGGTTGGTGGGGTTCGTGTGGATACTGATAGAGGCTATCCTACGACTGGAGGCTTGTGCAAGAAGGTCCTGCAAAAGCACGCTTCAACTGGTAAGTTCTTTTTCTTTCTCTTTTAATTATTAAGTCTTTTTCTTTAAGTATTTTTAGACTTAATAATTATGCTTAGGTTATTTTTGCATGCTTAGTTTATTTTATGCTTAGGTTATAACATAGAGTTATAACATGCTTAGTATAAAATAAATATGCTAGGATATAATTTAGAATTATGGTATGCCTAGTCCTTTAGCATGCTAACCTAGGTAGAGAATTATTTAGTTAAGGCTTTATTTAATTTATATGCAACTAATAGGAGTTCTTTGGACAGGGACAAAATTTTGAATTTCCGTCATGCCTCTTATGCATGTTCAATTTAACTGTCAGTTCCCAACAGTGGTATCAAAACCTGCCTATTTAGTGCATAATTAAGTTAGAAGCGAACTAAATATTATTTTCTGAATGAAATGATTTGTTTATTTAATTGTTTGGAATAATATATATAAACTTTCATTTCAAGGTTAGAAATTAGTTATGAATAATTTTGAATAAGCTTGCTCAACTTACTCAAATTATACAAGTGTCAATAATTTATTTAAATTGCATGGGTTATAGATGCTCCCAATTTACATGAATTGGAAGAACGAAATTTATTAGTTCAAGAGAATCCATTGGTCTTCAAGTTTGTGCCCGTATTTGTTCTGGATAAGGATTGGACTTGGTGTCTACTCCTCATAGGGCACCTCTCCTACCTGGGAACCTATATCGGTGCAATTTGAATTGACCAATCGGGGGATTAATATGAACTAATTTATTTCTAGTATATAAGATGGTGCTTATATGTGTTTCTATAACAAAGTAAAAAATTAAAATTATTGAATAAAAGCTTAAAGGAAATGCAATATAAATATAACAAATTAAAGCGTTAATTATTTTGCATATAATCTAGGTTGATGGAATAATTATAATGAAGAGCTGAACCCACCTAAGGTTAGACCTTATAAATTAATTCTAAAATTCCCTGAATTAATACAAGTAATTATAATTTTGTCCATCGGATAAAATCCTAGATTGGGTGAGACATTTAACACCAATAAAATCCCAAAGTAAATATATTAAGGCAAGTTATAGTCTTCCTTACTCAAATTTATAATACGGTCTTTTTGGGCTATCAAAGTGCTACGCAAAGCGTTCCTTCTAGTCCATATTGATTGGTTGTAAAGTTTGAGATAGGGTCTGCCTTAACAGAGCTGGGGTAGTCCACCATAAAATTGGGGACTAGGCCCAGATCTGAGATATATTCAAGGAGATGCTAATATAAGAGCACACGTCCCTTGGGATTAGGGAACTTGAATGAATTAGCAATTGCATGCGATGCAAATGGAATTGGATTCCAACTATGACTGACTATTATGACTTGACTCATAAAATTGGGGGTTGTAATAGACTAGTTATAGATGCTACCTACTAGGAAATTTAGCTGGGCTAAAATTCACGAATTCAATAGAATGGGCTATTGTAAATTTTGAAGAAAATAATAGGAAAATGTATTTAATTAAAAGTTCTCATATTAAATACATGTACTTAAACTAATATCTAAACACTTTTCTTTTCTTATGTCTTAGGTTGAAAATGGCTTCCAATTTTAATCTCCGTATGTTTCTTGACACCAAATTGAATGGCTCGAACTTTTCTGATTGGTTCCGAGCAGTGAGAATAGTTCTCAGATCTGAGGGAATTGCCTATATCCTAAGTGAAATTTTCCCTGTAGAACCTGATGTTGAGGATCATGTGGAACATGATGCCTGGTTGAAGCACATGAAAGATCGTGAGACGGCCATGTGTATAATGTTGGGGTCCATGAATTCTGAGCTTCAGAAACAACATGAGAACATGCCCTTGGAGGATATGGTTCTCCATCTTGAAGAACTCTTTTCGGAGAGGGAGAGGACAGAGAGGTATGAGACCTCTAAGCTCCTTTTCGGGACCAAGATGCAGGCTGGCACCTCTGCCTCTCAGCATGTACTGAAACTCTTGGGATACCTTGAGAAGCTGAATTGATTGGGATTCGAGATGAATCATGACTTGAGCATTGACCATGTGTTGATGTCCTTGACAGATAATTACTCAGGTTTCGTAACTAACTATTACATGAACAGGATTAATTCAACTATCCCTGAATTAATTAACATGCTGAAAATAGTATAACCTCAGATCAAGAAAGATCAGAAACCTCTACTGTTGGTTGAAAAAGGCAAGGCTTCTAAGAAGAAGAAGCAGGCACTGGGTGCCAAGAAAAGAATCAGTAAGAAGAAGAATGAAAAGAAGGCATCTAAGTATGTCTGCTTCCAATGTAGGAAACCGGGACATTGGAAGAGGGATTGTAAAGCTCCTGCTTCTGAGCATTTGAAGAAGAAGCCTACAGAGGCATCTACTTCAGGTATATTTGTAATTGAAAACTTTGCTACTTTTCCGCAAGAATCCACTTGGGTATTAGATACTGGTTGTGGTTCTCATATCTGTACTTCTGTGCAGGGACTAAGGAACTGTAGAAAACTTGCAAAAGGGGAGATGGACCTACGTGTGGGAAATGGAGCCAGAGTTGCTGCATTAGCCGTAGGGAGCTTTAGTCTTGTTTTGCCAAGTGGACTTGTTTTAGTTTTGAATAATTATTATTACATTCCAAGTGTTACTAAGAATATTGTATCTGTTGCGTGTTTAGCAACAGAGGGATTTGAAATTTTATTTTCGAATAATAATTGTCAGATTCGTTTGAATAATATTCTTTATGGTTATGGAATGTTGAAAGGTGGCATTTATATTCTTGATACTAAAATAGAAGTTTTCAATATAAACAATGTGAAGAAAGTTAAATTAGATAATGAGAATTCCTTTTACTTATGGCATTGCCGTTTAGGCCACATAAACAAAGATCGCTTAACCAAGTTGCATAAGCGTGGAGACTTGGGCTTAATAGACTTAGAGTCTTATGGTGATTGCGAACCTTGTTTAAAAGGAAAAAGGGTGAACGAGCCACGAGTACATTAGAACTTATACACACTGATGTGTGTGGTCCAATGAGTGTTCAGGCACTAGGAGGATACTCCTACTTTATAACCTTTATTGATGATTACTCACGATACGGTTATTTGTACTTGATGAAGCACAAGTCTGAAAGTTTTGAAAAATTCAAACTATCCAGAGCTGAAGTAGAGAAACAGCTTGAGAAAAGTATTAAAACACTTCGATCGGATCGAGGTGGAGAATACTTAAGTCAGGAGTTTCAGGATTATCTAAAGGAAAATGGGATAGTTCCCCAGTGGACCCCTCCTTATACACCCCAACATAATGGAGTGTCAAAAAGGAGGAATCGGACTTTATTAGATATGGTCAGGTCCATGATGAGCCATGCAGTTCTTAGTAAATCCTTTTGGGGATATGCACTTCAGAGCGCGGTTTATGTCTTAAACAGAGTGCCCTCTAAATCAGTTGATTTTACACCTTATGAAAGATGGTGTAATAAAAAGCCATCTCTAAATCACTTAAGAGTATGGGGTTGTCCTGCTATGGTGAAGAGGATAGCGTCAGATAAGCTAAATGCCAAGGCTGACAAATGTCTGTTCATTGGATATCCAAAGGAAACAATTGGATATCTGTTTTACCAACCCGAAGCACAAAAGGTATTTGTGTCTCGAAATGCTCAATTTTTGAAAAAGGAACACTTACTTGAAAAGGTCAGTGGGAGCAATATTGAACTGAAAGTTCAACAGGAAGAAACAGACGATCAACTGATTGACCCCGTTCTAGATACACAAGAGAGTGTGATCCAAGAACAAACTATCGAAACACAATCATTGCGAAGATCAAGTCGTGTTCGTAAGGGTCTCGATAGATATGGGTTTATTATCACTAATGATAAAGAACTATATCTTGTGGAGGATGATGAACCAAGGACATATGATGAGGCAATAAAAATCTCAGATTCTGATAAATGGCAAAAGGCCATGAAATCAGAAATGGATTCCACGTATGAGAACCAAGTTTAGAATTTGGTTGATGCAACGCAAGAGGTTAGACCAATTGGGTGCAAATGGGTCTTCAAGAAGAAGACAGACATGGATGGTAATGTAATTACCTATAAAGCAAGGTTGGTTGCGAAAGGTTATAGTCAACGGGAAGGTATTGACTATGATGAAACCTTCTCACCGGTAGCCATGCTCAAATCCATAAGGATACTCCTCGCCATTACTGCTCATTACGATTATGAGATCTGGCAGAAGGACGTAAAAACAGCATTCCTGAATGGGGATTTAGACCGGGATGTGTATATGACACAACCTGAGGGTTTTACATCTCAGAATGGCTCGAAGGTATGCAAGCTACAAAGATCCATTTATGTACTTAAGCAGGCATCATAAGGTTTGATCAGACAATCCGGGAACTGTATTTCTGCCCAAATACAAATGAGCCTTGTGTTTACAAGAAGGTTAGTGGGCAGTCGTTTTTCTAGTATTGTATGTTGATGACATTCTGCTAATAGGAAATGACATTTCTCTTCTTCAAAACGTTAAAGTATGGTTGTCAAGAAAGTTCTCCATGAAAGACCTTGGTGAAGCAGCATTTATACTAGGAATAAAGATCTACAGGGATAGATCCAAGAGGCTGTTAGGTCTTTCTCAAAGTACATATATAGACAAGGTGTTAAATAGGTTCAACCTTGAGCATTCTAAGAAAGGTTATCTCCCAATGACAAAGGGGATTAACCTATCTAAAGCTGAGTGTCCGAAGATAACTCAAGAGAGAATGCGCATGTGCATCCGCGATAGGATCCATCATTTATGCTATGATATGTACTAGGCCGGATGTCTCTCAGGCTTTGAGCTTTACGAGCAGATATCAGTCAGATCCAGGTGAAAAACACTGGATGGCCGTCAAGGCAATCCTTAAGTACTTGAGAAAGACTAAGGATGAGTACTTGATTTATGGAGAAGGTGATCTCACTATCAATGGTTACACTGACGCAAGCTTTTAATCTGACAAGGATGACTTTAAGTCTCAGTTAGGTTTTGTGTATGCGTTAAATGGAGGGGCAGTATGCTGGAAGAGTTCCAAGCAAGAAACTACTGCTGATTCAACCACGGAATCTGAATACATTGCTGCATGCGAAGTAGCAAAAGAAGCTGTCTGGTTGAAGGGATTTATTGGTGATCTCGGTGTGGTGCCTGAGGCTATTGATCCAATTACTTTATATTGTGATAACAATGGTGCCATAGCTCAGGCAAAGGAACCACGGTCTCATCCGAAAAACAGACATGTATCCAGAAAGTATCATATAATCAGGGAGATTGTTGATGCTAAGATAATAAGATTAGAATATGTACCCACTGATCAGAACCTCGCGGATGGTCTAACAAAGCCATTGACTCAAGTCAAACATGACCAGCATGTTAAAGCATATGGATTAAAACATATGGCAAATTGGCCTTAGTGCAAGTGGGAGTTTGTTGGATATGATGTATGCCCTTAAGGCAATTAGGGCGATATATCTTAATTATGTAATAGTACGAATAATTTATTTAATCAATAAAGGCATTTGTTCTTTTGTTTATATCAATGTGTTTCTATACATATATATTACAGCTGGTTAAAATATATTCATTGATGTATGTATACAAAAGTCCTTGACATATCATAGCATGAAGTCAGAGAAATTATAGTTGGACTATATTTGGTGGAACATACTTCATGTGCAATTATGATTATGTCTAAACTGTCCCTAGTCACAGTGTCATCAAGAAGGGATATTGATGAAACGGAAAGACTAGCATGTGGTCAACTTTCTTGGAAAGGGTCCAAGCAGTTAATCTCCTAAAGACTGAAGGTGGTGCCTTAAGCTTGACACATGGATATATCTGGGAGATATATTGGAGACCGCAGCAAGATAAACACTTGGTATAAATATCAATGTGTTAGTGTTTATCTTCATGCAATAAGCTTTGCGAATGTCCTCATACTTGAGATGCTAGTTGCCTTGTGTGGTACTATTGCTATACTTTGGGTCATTGCTATGCACTCATTAATTTAGGGTGCTACGGGTGATTACGGGTATAGTGTTGACAGCACGGTGGTAGGCTGAGTAGTTGGAAAGAATCCATCGCTCCGGATATATTAAGGAGTTGTACCTGGCCACTTGTTGAAGTGATGATTGCCATAAACCTCTGATCATAGTATGTGTTTGATAGAAATGGATTCTAGTCAAACACACTATGGTAAAAGGCAATATACTTCGGTAATAAGTAAATAACTGGGATAGCTTGGAGCAACCTTGCTATTAGTGGGTTAACACTTTAACCGAACCCAATAAACTAGATGGTACTAATATTAAAGAATGGAAGGAATTTATCGCACTGGATAATTATTGCATTAATCGGGATTAAGTCATAAGCATAAATGACGTTCCGAGTAATGGGGGATGGTAGACCCTTGCTAGAGGCGTACTACAGTCGTTTAAGGTAATCAAGTTCTATTCACGGTCTAGAACATCGAGCCAATGGTTCCATTAGAACACGGGTTGGTTAAGCCTTAACAGCTCAATACTTCGGGATCCTATAAGGTCACACACATTGGACCTTCATCGGACTAAGTAAAGAACTAATAGATTTATTCTATTACAAAAATATAACATGAATAATAATTGGATTATTATTTAATTGGTTAAAATTGATTAGATCAATTTTGGATAGACCAAGGAATTTATTTTGACCGATAACTAATTAATTAGAGTCATAAATAAATCATTGATTAGATCAATTTTGGTTAGACCAAATTATTTATTTTGACCGGTAACTAATTTATTAGAGTCAAAAATAAAAATTTATTTGAAAGGATTTATAAGGAATTTTACATTGATAAGTTGGAACCGAAAAGTATAAAATATTTTGTACAAAGTTCGGTTGCCGAAAAATGCGCAACCCTTATTCATGGGCTGCACAAAGGCAGCCCATGAAAAGTGGCGCGAATTAACATATATATATATATATATATATATATATATATATATATATATATATATATATATATATATGTTAATTAATGGGATGGGAGTAATACTCCCATCCCACATCGATGAAAGGGGGAGCATTTTTGCTCCCCCAAGCCTATATATAGGCTATTTCCTTTCCTTTCAAATTGTACCAAGCTCAAAGCATAAATCCTAAGCGAGATAATTAATCTCTCGGGTACTTGAGCAAGTTATTTTTGTGGAGCCTGAATTTATTCGGGCACCGCTAGTTTATATTTTTGGGTGAGGCTTCTAGAGTGGTCTAGCAACTACTCGAGGCTTCTTAGTTCTTCCTCCTGGGGAGGTTTTGGTTGGTGGGGTTCGTGTGGATACTGATAGAGGCTATCCTACGACTGGAGGCTTGTGCAAGAAGGTCCTGCAAAAGCACGCTTCAACTGGTAAGTTCTTTTTCTTTCTCTTTTAATTATTAAGTCTTTTTCTTTAAGTGTTTTTAGACTTAATAATTATGCTTAGGTTATATTTGCATGCTTAGTTTATTTTATGCTTAGGTTATAACATAGAGTTATAACATGCTTAGTATAAAATAAATATGCTAGGATATAATTTAGAATTATGATATGCCTAGTCCTTTAGCATGCTAACCTAGGTAGAGAATTATTTAGTTAAGGCTTTATTTAATTTATATGCAACTAATAGGAGTTCCTGGGACAGGGACAAAATTTTGAATTTTCGCCATACCTCTTATGCATGTTCAATTTAACTGTCAGTTCCCAACATATCATAGATAGAGTTATCCTCCACAGCGGAGGGTCTTGAGCAGTGGCATCAGTAGAGTTGACACTCTCGATAGGTTCCATAAGCAGGTCATCCAGATCATGATCTAGGGCTTTCACTTGATTGACGGACATCATACCTTCTTCAGTAGTAAGAGATCGGCCGAGCTTCTTCATAGCTTCGGCCAGAGGATTGGCTTCATCATTCTTCTTCCACTTCTTCTTAAGTAGAACAGACATAGCCTTAGATATAGCAACCACTGCATCTTCAATTTCTGGGTCCATAGGCTTTTCATCATCTGAATTAGAAAATAGCTTTCCCTCGTCATTCTAATCGGATGCAACAACAGATATCAGCTCAATCGGACTCCCTCTTTCTCAATAAAGCAATTCTTCTTGAAGTCATAAACATCCTTAAAGATCTTAAAACCTGGCTAGACCTGACCATCATGCTTAACAAGTTCAGACTCTCCTTTGTAGACACCCTTCCCTTAAACCTCATAAATAGTCACCATATTGCAGTAGAAGGGATGAACACGCCTATAAATCTTCTTTGGAGCATACCCGAAACCAGCTCACTTGGGGTACTTCTTAATTAGGAGAGGATCGACAATTCCCCCAAAGTGCTTGCCTAAATAGTGACTCGACTTATGGCCATGCTTCTTCATCAACTTCCTCGCTACAAGTGAGTAGTGCTCATAGCAAGGGGCTTATGTTTCTCATTACTAATCACAGCCATTCGAAATTCGAACTCCTCCTCAGTTTTCATAATGGCCATGATCGAGGCATGATCAGCTTCAATTACCTTAATCTTTCTATCTTTCCCCACAGCTTTGATCTTTTGATGGAGTGTTAACGAGACCGCTCCCACAGAGTGAAGCCAAGTTTGGCCTAGGAGCAAGGAATAGGTGACAGGAATATTGATGACGGTAAACTGAACCTTAGCAGAAATTTCCCCCACAGTCACTTCGACTTCAAAAACCCTAATCACTTCCCTCTTCGAATCATCATACACATGGATGATGGTGTTGGATTTCTCGAGCATCTCCCTAGATAAACCCAAATGAGGAAGAACTTTAAGAGGAAACAGATTCAGGGAGGACCCATCATCAACCATAATGCACGGGATAATTCTATCAAGGACCAGGGCGGATGAACAAGGCTCGGTTATGAGAGCACCCCTCAAGTGAAAGGTCTTGATTAGAGAACATTATCGAATCATCCCTTCTCGGGAGCGGTATTCCTTTCCCTATCATGTTGCATATCTCAACAATAGAAGTAGTAGGCTTCTCTTCAAGCTCTAGAACCCTCTTAATCAAAGCCCGAAGGTAATCATCAGAACCAAGAACTAATAACCAAATGCTGAAACAGGCTTGAGTCGTCTTCAACTGAGTAATCAGAGGATCAATATCGGGACTTGCTTCAACCTGACGAGGTAGTGCCAATGGCTTAGCTACATTCTTAACAGGGTTTAGGATCAAATCATTCTCAATGTAGAGACATTTATCCTTAGGCTGGTACATTCGACCGCTGTGGGTGACATACAGAATCCTATCAATCGATATGCTTTTTATGGACGGGATTTCAAATAGATACCGTGGTTCCTTATATACCAATGACAAATCCTGAAGCACATACTCATCCACATTGAAAGCCTGAATTTCTTCATCAGAATACTCTCCCTTCAGAACATAATCATCAATATTGAATAGCGTCGTCTTGACAATTTCTACATCTTCAGCTTTGGTCTTCTCTTCTTACCTCATTTCTTCAATTTCTATGGAGCTTACCATAGGATTGGATTATGAGATCATATCAAATACAAAGCTCGAAGGGAGACCAGAGCCAATAACCATTACAAATTCCTCGGATATCATTTCCAGAATATACTCTTCCTTAATGCCTAAATTAATCATAGAGACCTTGCCTCTAAAATTAGGCAAAGGGTTTTCTATAGTGCTCGGTTTCCTGGTCGGCTCAACCATTTTTCCTTCTTTGACCATACGAGTGATAGTGGAAGTTAGAGCCTTACATTGATCAGTTTGATGCCCTTTTTGCACATAAAACTAGTAGAAATTTCCCTTTTCATCCGATTGAGGAGCCCAAACATTGTGTATAGGCTTTAACTGACCCGCTTCATACATCTTAGCAAAAATGACACCGAGGGGTAACTTCCACAGGGACACAATGGTTGCTAAGAAGGGGGAGAGACTTGAACTACTGATACTTCTTCTTGAGCCATGGTTTGCACGTCAGGTGACTTACCCTTAGGAAGAGCCGGTGTAATTTCGCTTGATTCATTCTTTTTAAACCATGGCCAATTCCCACTCAACTTGTTAGCCCGATCTTTCTCCTCTCGGTGCTCGATTTTTTCAGTTTTTTCAAAAACTTTCTGATAGAACTTAAAAGAGTCAGTCTGCATTTCTTTTTAGAGCATCGGGAGAGCCCCATTAAGCAACTTTGGGATCATTTCTTCCAGGCTAAGCTTTTGCTTTAAGAGAACCTGAGTGACCATCCATCTATTAAAATAGGACTTGAAGGATTCACTTGGCTTTTACTTGACTGCCTCAAAATGCTAAATGGTAGTCATCATTGTGGAATCAAATCCATAGTGGGCAATTAAAGCTTCAGATAGGAGTTTCCAATCTAGGATTGTAGACTCTGGGAGAGTATTGTACCACTCGAGAGTAGGGCCTGAAAGGGTATACGGGAATAACTTAGCCAACACTTTATCCCCAATCTTTTGGACATGCATGATCTGCTCATACATCACTATATGGGACTTGGGAGGTCCCTCACCTAAATAAGCTCCCATACGGGGCATTGAAAAATTCTTGGGCACCCAATCATCATCTCTCACTTCTTCCTTATCCTCACCCCTATTCAGAAATTGCTTGAAGAAAGCCGCCATTTCGGGTGTCACACCGGGAGGCTACGTAACCTGGTGGTATGGTGTCACGCTCGGAGGCTGCGTGACCTAGTCATGGAGTGCGAAAGATGATCCAAATTAAAATGGCAGAGGAACTAAGGTCTCAATCTAGGGGTGAGCAAAAGGATTTTAAGGGTAAGTAGTTTCGTGTGGGGTAGCTACAAAACTAGGGGAAGATGGTGAAAACGGCGTTGGCGGCTTCAAGGAGATAATAAAACTACTGAATGGAATAGCCATTTGTAGGGTAAAACCCCCTGAGAAAGTTGGGAATATAGGAGCTTGGCTAATGGGCCTCGAAGGCATAGAGGAGGAAAACTAAAGGTTGGTAGAGCAAATGACAAGGGTGGCTGAGAGGAACTTTGACCAAACTAAAATTAGCTCCACTGGATAGGACGAACAGGGGGAGTGGCGGTACCAGAAATTGATTCTAAACTGGAGGAGACTGACTAGCCATACTCTGAATGATCTCTCCCTAAGCTTGAATTATAAGCCCCGGTGGCCTCTGAGACACTCTTTCCTCTCTAAGAGCCGACCTAACTTGATCTTAAATAGTGGCCCAAAACATATTCGATTGCAAGAACATAGCCATAGCATCAGCTATTTCGAAACCCAACTGAGATTGCCCTTGACCTTGACTCTGATGAGGGGGAGAGGGAGAAGGGGAAGGAGTGCTCTTATAAGGCACATCATTCAAATATGGATCAGACATGGTTAAAAGAGCATATTCTGATTCTAAACTTACTGGCCGATAGAATAAATGTCGATCTAGATGCAACCAGAGAGGACTGCGGCGATAGGGACGTCTGGATCTAACTGAGAAATCAGAAGATGATCAGCCCAAATTGAACCATGAATGAAATTAGCTATTACATAATAATTCGAGTGATGAATTCCATATATATCAGAGGTGATTTAGAGAGGTAGAGAGCAGAAGAGCTTATGATGCGAAGCTTAACCTAAAATATGTGAGTCTCATGAATTCCTCGCTATGCCTAGCAAACTAGGTATGGGTCATCGGGATTAAAACAATCTTAGGCTTTTTGTTAAATTTCCCCTTCAAGCGAGGGCAGAGTAAAGGTAAGCGATAACCGAAAATAAAGGTCGGCCACAGGCGGCTTATGCATGAGTTTTGCATGAATGAGCACAACACAAGTAGCACACGAAAGCAAATAAACCTCTTCCAACCTTATGACTCTTGTGTAATCCTAATATGGAATCTGGGGTTAACTCTAGTGCCAGGAAATGGCAAGAGAGTATGCGACCTAAATCTAGATTATTCTGGTGAGCCTAAAGGGAAGTTGCCATGGCTAGTTTAATCGCGGTTCATAGTCTCAAACTACTGGTGTCATAGAACGACACTGTAGAAGGGTCTCGTTTACCTTAATTCCATGTAATTTAACCACTCCTCAAATGAGTGCGATCGCAAGAATTACACGTTGGTTGAAACGAGTGTTCCACCCACAAATATCCCCTATTCCTGGCAGATAGGAGGTATAAAAGTGAGCTTCACAGGGGTGAAAATAATGCACCTTAAAACTTAGAATCTAACTACGCGGTGGATTCAAAAGGCATGAGAAATAAAGCAATGATTGAAAAAATGATTTAGGCACATCATCAAAATTCATTAACCAAAGTTTGAAAATGAGAGCGATATTTCAAATTTTAAGTTAAAAGGAAATCCCTAGCAGAGTCGCCACTCTGAGCTGACAACCAATTTCCCGCCCGCAAGGCTTGCGTGAGATGCATTTGGTGGGGGGTGGAAAAACAACGAGCGTTGTGAAGCGTGCAAAGGGATAATCCTTATTTTAGCGTAATGAAAATGGATAATGGAAAATGATGTTGATGTTAAATTTAAGTCCGATTTAAGTGTTTAGGGATTTGAGACTTAAAATCCCGTATTTTAAGATAGAGTCGCCACCCGGTTAAGCTCCACAAGGAATTTGGGCACGATATTCCCACTGGGTGGTTGGACTGTACCTTAAAACAGAGATTCCGAGTCCGGATGATGTTGCTTACTTTTCGATTTTTAAATCAAACCATTTATTTTAATAAATGTGACTTCGGTTCTTATGCGATTTAAATCCGATTATAGTTTGGAGTTTTCGATTTATATGCCAAACATCACACGAAAATGATAAATAAAGCAAATAAAATAATTATTACAAGGCTTTACGAATACCTATACATTTTTTCTAATGTGAGAAAATAAATAAAGCGATGAATAAATAAACGGGGCGAAACCGGGTTTTATTTGGGCTTACCGACTCGGACCCGGCTCCAAACGAGGCAGAAGATATGTGGAATAATAATAGACAAAGTGTAAATAAATAAATGCGGAAAATAAACACATAGCATTGAGAAAACATATTTTTGGATTTTTCCGGGACTAAAAACACAATTTTCGGGTATTAGTTAATTATCTAACAACCTAAAAAAATGAAATAAATTAACTAAACAACCTAGAAACATATTTAATTTTTACAGAATATTTTTGGGATTTTCATTTAGGATAAAAAAATTTATTAGGCATTTATTTAGTAAGAGGGTCATTTTTAGGCCATTAAAATGAAGATTTAACCAATTTAATAATTAATAAAATAATTTTAGCAGATTAAAAATTAATTTAACTAATTTCAGATTATTTGTGATTTTTGGAGATTTTTTTCGGGTGAAAATCGGGGCTGAAAACACATTAAAATGATAAAACAGAGCCAAAAACACAAAATAAAGCAAGGAGGGACCATCTGGACATTTTTTTATCAATAGCCCGACTCAGTGAGGTGGTAGGCCGACTCAAAGATATGGTAGGCCAACTCAGCGAGGTTGCCTAGATGACACTCAATCGGCCTTTGCCTCACTGAAGTGGTCTGCCGGAAAAAGTGTCTAAACAAGCCAGAATCGAAATTTTTGTGCCCGAAAACCCAAGATTATTAACATTTCAGGTCGTTTCCCACATTATTACAGTAGATTCGGACTTAAAATGCTAAAATAACTTTGGTTTTTCTGTTTGGGGGAAAAGAACCCAAAAAATCCGGTGAAACAACGAATGCCCGCTTGAAAGACACGTAGGCCAACTGGCCGAGTCGGCCAGCCACGTCGCTTAGGCGGCCTGACGTTCGCTGGAACTGTTAGCTGGAGTTTCACCGAAAAATCTCAAAAAAGACGAAAATAAGGGCCAAATGCCCAAAAAACCAACCAAAACACAGCAAAAAGACAATAAATAGCTAAATGAAATAGATTGGAACTCAGAAAGTTACCTAAAGGCCGTGAATCCATCCTCGAGACTCGAATCGGACATTTGGCAAGCTTTGTGATGGATTTGTGATGAAATCCGACAAAACGGTGACCAATTTAGCAAGGGATTTAGTGATTTGTAAGGAAAAAGTCCTCAAATCCTATTTAAATCAATTTTATCTAAGATTTCTAATTGATTTTAGCGTTTTAAACTAAAGAATGAAGCCTAATAAAGCTTAGAAATTAAAATGATTGAATTTCCACCACTTTATGAGACTTGTTCTTCCTAAATTTTCTTGATCTCTAAAACCAGAATTTTCTTAATTTTTCCAGCTAAAAGTCCTTCAAACCTGAATTTAATCTAGACTTCCTCAAGTGCAAAATCTCATAATTGATCCTCCAAATGTTGGAATTTGACGGAAAAATCATAAAAACCTGACTTAGGGGCCAAGAAAAACCCAAAAAATGCAGGAGTAGGAGCTCCCCACGAGAAGGTCGCGTCGGTGATGCGGTAGGGCTCATGCCGCATCATCTAATGCGGCAGGCCTCGCTGGCCTAGTCCGTGTTAAGTGACGCGGCCCAATCTGGGCTGCATTACGTGATGCGGCCAGCTGCATGGAACACACAGCCTCACCACCCGGTGACGACAGCCGGCGCCATTGCCAGAGCGGGGGGGCCCCGACGAGGAAAAACATGAAAAAAGGCGCCCGATAAGGGCTAGACCTCGAACGCTCATGACTCTCACTACGGTTATCCGATTAAGGCGATTCTTGACATTCCGGAAAGTTTGGAGAGTCAAGAATCCAACAATATAATCGAGACCTACGAAAAATGTTTGAATTTTGTGGAAAATTGCAAAAAAATTGCTGCGCATGAGGAAGGGAAACGGTTAATCTAAGCGCGAGTTAATTATTTTTAATCGGGGTCAAAGGAACATATACGACAACAAAGAACTTGCCAAATGTGATTTGATTCTAAAAGAATGGAACAACTGGACCATAAAAGGTTAGAGCATACAGATTGAATCTAAACATTGTCCAGCAATTTTCTCACCGATCTACTTGCACCAATTTAAACAATACCCAGTATTCTTTAACTGTGCTATCTTTTGGTTCTTAATCCCTTTATTTATTTTATCCTCCTTATTATTTATCAGCTTCATTGGTCCAACCCATGAATATTGGTCTAACCAATATGTTATGGTCTAACCATACTTCCTTCTTCTTTTAGATTAGACCTAGTCTAATAATTCTTTACATAGCTCGGTCATAACTCAAAGTGTGTGACCTTATAGGATCCCGTAATATCGGGTCACCAAAAGTTTAACTTGGATCAATCCCTTTTAGGAATTGATCGGCTTAGAGCTCCAGAACGTTATAGATTCCAATTACTTTGATCGATTATAGTGGCACTCTAGCAAAGGCATATGACCCCTCAATATTAGGAACGTCACGTCTATATGACTTAATCCTAGTTCGCAATAGTATCAATACAATTCACTCCTTTTATTAACTATTAAGTACCATCTAGTTTCTAGGACTCGGTTTAAGTGTTAGTCCACTAGTAGCTATAATAGCTACCCCAGTAGTTTAGTCTTGCTGCCAAAGTACACTACTTAACCATTTAATGTGTTCATCAGGATCCCATCCTATCAACTCATACTCTGATTAGAGGTTTACAAGTGTGTCACTTCTAACAAGTGGCCAAGGTACATCTCCCTTATATTGCTATAATGGAGTGATAGATTCCAGCTTGACTACTTAGCTTACCAACGGATAGACATCAATTATACTAGTAATTATCTGTTGCATCCAATTTATAGAATGTGTAGGTATAATCCAAAGTATAGCAACATCTTAACAAGGTATCTAGTATCTTAGGTCTAAGGTTATTTGTATTGCTATTGCAATGAGACGATTAAAACACCAACATATAATATAGATTACCGAGTGTTGTCTCATAGTGGTCTCCAATGTATTTCCCTGAATACATTCATGTGTTAACTGAAGGTACCACCCTCTACCACTAGAGATATGCTACTCCGAATCATATTCAAGAGGTATGACGATACATGCTAGTCTATCCGTATTCATCAATGTCCAGTCTTGATGATATTACGACTAGGGATATTTAGACAAATCATAGTTGCACACTAACCAATTCTCACCAATATAGTCTCACTATGCCCTTGCAATATGTGCTATGATTATGCCATGGAATTTTGGAAATACATAAATGAATATATTCTAAACTAGTCATAATATATTTTCATAGTCATTGATATAATAAAAGAATGCCTTTATTAATATAGCTTTGTTCGTACAAATAAGACTAACTAAGATATATCGCCCTAATTGCCTCTAGGGCATACTTCATATCTAACAATCTCACACTTGCACTAGAGCTAATTAGCTACGTACCGTAAGCAATAACTATTAACATGCTGGTTATGCTTAATCGGTGTCAAAGGCTTGGTCAGACCATCCGTCAGGTTCTTATCTGTGGGTATATATTCCATATTTATATCCTTATCTCTTATCATATCTTGAACTATATGATATTTTCTGTGTACCTATCCATTTCTCTAACGAGACCGTGGTTAGATACCATGTCGAGATCACCAAAAAAACTCTTTATCCAGACAGCTTGTTTTACTGCTTCTAAAGCAGCAATGTACTCAGATTTAATGGTTGAATCCGCAGTTGTATCCAGTTTGGAAATCTTCCAAACAACCGCCCCTCCATTTAACATAAATATATAACCTGACTGTGACTTGTAGTCATCTTTGCCAGATTGAAAACTCGCATCAGTGAATCCCTTTACTGTGAGATCACCTGCTCCATATACTAAGAACATTTCCTTAGTCCTTCTCAAGTACTTAATGATATTCTTAATGGCCTTCCAGTGCTTCTCACCAGGATCAGATTGAAATCTGCTTGTGATGCTCAACTCGTGTGAGACATCAGGCTGCATACATACCATAACATACATGATAGATCCTATTATGGATGCATTGGGTATTTCATTCATGCGCAATCTCTCCCCTTGTGTCCCCGGACACTCAGATTTAGAAAGGTTAATTCCATGAGACATTGGAAGATAACCCTTCTTGATTGCTAAAGGTTGAACCTAGTCAATACCTTATCTATGTATGTATCTTGTGAAAGACCTAGCAGCCTCCTGGATCTATCTCTATAGATCTTTATATCTAGTATAAATGCTGCTTCTCCAAGGTCCTTCATGGAGAACTTTCTTGACAACCATGACTTAACCATTTGAAGACGAGAAATGTCATTTCCTATTAGCAGTATGTCTTCGATATATAGCACAAGTAAAATGACTGCACTCCCACGAACTTTCTTGTATACACAAGGCTCATAAGCATTTAATATAAAATCTAACTCTTTGATTGTATCATCAAACCTTATGTTCCAACTCCTGGATGCTTGCTTAAGTCCATAAATGGATCTTTGGAGCTTGTATACCTTTGAGCCATTCTAAGATGTAAAACCATTAGGTTGTATCATATATACATCCTGGTCCATGTGTCCATTTAGCAAAGAAATTTTCACATCCATCTGCCAGATCTTATAATCATAATGAGCAGCAATGGCCAAAAGTACCCTCATGGATTTAAGCATGGCTACTGGTGAAAAGGTTTCGTCATATTCAATTCCTTCTTTGTACCATCAACCTTGCCTTATAGGTAATTACATTACCATCCATGTCAGTTTTATTCTTGAAAACCCATTTGCTACCTATGGGTCTAACCTCATCAGGTGCATTGACCGATTCCCATTATTGGTTTTCATACATGGAATCCATTTCTGATTTCATGGCTTTTAACCATTTATCAGAGTCTGAGAACTCCATTATTTCCTTATAGGTCTTAGGTTCATCATCCTCCATTAGAAAGATTTATTTATCATCCGTGATGGAAAATCCATATCTTTCAGGAGCGTTGGAAACCCTACAAGATCTACGCAATGGTTGTTGTGTAATAGGTTGTTCCTCGATCACACTTTATTGTGTATCAGGTGTATAAATTATCAGTTGATCATCTTGTTTGCCTGCTTGAACTTCAAATTCAAGGTCGCTCCCACTAGCTTTTGCAAGCATGTGTTCCTACTCAAGGAACTGAGCGATCCTAGAAACAAACACCATTTGTTCCTTAGGAGCATAAAAGGTATATCCTTCTGTCTCCTTAGGATAACCCATGAATAAGCACTTGTCAGCCCTAGCTCTCAGCTTATCTGACATTATCTTTTTAACATAGGTAGGACATCCCCAAACCCTCAAGTGAGAAAGTGAGGGTTTTTTACCATAACACCTTTCGTATTGTGTTGTATCAACTGATTTTGAGGGCACATGGTTTAGTATATAAACTGCGCTCTTAAGTGCGTATCCCTAAAAGGATTTGCTAAGACTTGCTTGGCTCATCATGGACCGAACCATGTCTAACAAAGTTTTATTCCTCCTCTCAGACACGCAATTGTGCTGAGGAGTATAAGGAGGGGTCCATTGGGGTAATATTCCATTATCTCTTAGATAATCTTGAAAATCTTGGCTTAAATATTCTCCACCTCGATCTGACTGTAGTGCCTTAATATTCTTTCCAAGTTGTTTCTCAACTTCATTCTTACAGTCCTTGAATCTTTCAAAACTATCTGATTTGTGCCTAATAAGGTACAAATACCCGTATCATGAGTAATCATCGATTAAAGATATGAAGTAGACAAATCCTCTATGTGTAGACACATTTATTGGACCACATAAATCTGTGTGTATTATTTCCAATATACTTGTGGCACGTTCCCCTTTACCTTTAAAGGGTTTCTTTGTCATTTTTCCTAATAAATAAGGTTCTCATGCCCCATAAGACTCCCAGTCTACTGAGCCTAAGTTACCTCCTTTGTGTAACTTAGTTAAGCAGGCTTCATTTATATGGCCTAAACGATAATGCCATAAGTAGGAGGATTTGTCCTTATTTAATTTCAATCTCTTACCATCAATCATATTAAAAATTTCAGCTTTAGTATTTAAAACATATATGCCATCAATCAAAACTCTATTGCCATAAAGAACACTACTTTTACGAATTTGATAATCTTTATTATTAAATAAAACTTCAAATCCTTCTACTGCTAAACTCGTAATAGAAATAATATTCTTAGTAACAACCAAAATGTAATAGCATTTATTTAATTATAAAACTAGGCCACTTGGTAATTTGAAACCATATATTCCTACAGCTGATACAGCAACCCGTGCTCCATTTCCAACTCGTAGGTCCAACTCTCCTTTAGCCAGCGTTCTACAGTTCCGCAACCCTTGCACAGAAGTATAGATATGAGTACCACATCCAGTATCTAATACTTATGTAGACTCATAAGGAACTGTAGTGAAATTTTCAATCATGAACATACCTGAAGTAGTTCCCTTCTCAAGGCTGTTCTTCACATGCTCATAGATAGGTGCCTTGTAATCCCTTTTCAAGTGTCCTAGATTTCCACATTGGAAACATGCAGCTCCTTTCTTATTTTTTGTCTCTTACTGATCTTTTTCTTAGCCTTCAGCCCCTTATTTTTCTGGGTCTTACCCTTCGAAGGTTTAGTTTTCTCAACCAACAGAAGATTCTTCTGATCCTGGTTGATCTTAGGTTCTACTATTTTCAGCATGTTGATCAATTCTGGGATTGTCATATCAATCTTGTTCATGTAATAATTACTCATAAACTATGAATAAATATCAGTGAGCAAAGTCAAAATGAAATCTATGCTCAACTCATGATCCATGACAAAACCTAATCGACCTAGCTTCTCGACATAGCCAAGAAGTTTTAAAACATGCTAAGATGCTAAAGCACCAGCCTGCATCATTGTACCAAATAAAAGTCTCGAGGTCTCAAATCTCTCAGTCCTTGCTTGCTCAGAAAAGAGTTCCTGAAGATGAAGAATCATGGTATCGAGATCCATATTGTCATGCTATTTCTAAAGCTCAGGATTCATGGTTCCCAACATCAAAAATATTGTGGATTCACGATCTTTCCTATACTTCTTCCACGCCTCATGTTCCTCATGATCACCAGCATCAGGTTCATTAGGAAGGGGCTCATCTAAAATATAATCTAGGCCTTCACCTCTGAGGACTATCCTCACCGTCCTGAACCAATTAGTAAAATTGGTACCATCCAATTTGTTTTCAAGAATAGCGCGAAAGTTTATGTTTATAGTCATATTCAAACTAGATATAAGAAAAGAATTATTGCTTTAGACTTAGTTCTTGTACATTCATTTAATTTAAGGTCTTTTAATTAAATACATATTCCTACTAATTTATTAAGGTTCAATTCGAAAACATAATAACCCCTTCTATTGTTTTTCAGGAAACATGGTCTAACCATTCTCCTTAGTAGGTAGCATCTATAACTCATTTAAGCTAACCCCCACTATCACGAGTCAAGCTAACTTAAATAGCTATAGGAGGATCTAGTCCATTTGCATCTAATGCAATTGCTAATCCATTTGAGTTTCAACCAATGGACCTATATAACCAATTATATAACCCCTCAAATGATACCTCCAGTCCGACATTAGCTATGATATTACAGACAACGAACCCGATCCAGTTAAGACTCAACCCTAACTTGAATCATATGAACAGACGATGTTAAAGAAGAAGGCACGCTGTGCATGAGCAATTCATTCAATAAAAGGCCTAGAATCATACTTCAATTTTTAGGAAGGCTAATTTTGTCTTAATATTTTAATGGGGATTTATTGGTGCAACCGGTCTCTCCTAATCTAGGACTTATACATGGACATGATTATGAAACTATAACTAATTTCGAGCTAAAAGGAATTAGTAGGTCCAACCTAGGGGTCATGCTCAACTGGTAATTCATAATCATTCCATCATGCTAAGACTCCACATAGCATGCAAAAGAAACAAGGGGGTTCATTATTCAAGTTCTTGCACCTATGTCTATAAGTTTTAATTTAACAATTTAAACTTTCATTTGTAAAACCATATAATGAATCCAATTCATTATACTAGAAATCAACTAATTCAAAAAGTCCCTTTAGTAATTAGAATCTAGAACCGATGAGAATTCCCAGGTAGGAGAGGCCCCCTTGAAGTGAATGAGCAGCCAAGTCCAATCCTTACTAGAATAAACACGGGCCCTTCTAACTCAGTTAACCATAGACTAATTAAATTAAAGATTTCCTTCTTTTCTAATTTAAGAATTATACCATATAATTTAAAAATTAAAGCATTTACAATTTTAAGTTAAACATTGTCAATTTTTAGATAACTACCCTGACTAAGTTTGAGCAACACTTAATCTAGTTATCACAGCATTTTCTATTGCAAGAAATAAATTCCTATGCATGGCATAGCACACTCAAAAATATTTCATAGAAAATTAGACCTAGCATATTTCTAGTCAATCATACAATCGCATTAGGCAGGCTCATAATACCATTGTTGGTCTAGATTAAGGTTTTAGCATATAAAATAGGTGCAGCGGAAATTCAAAAATTTAATCTAGTTCCTTGGATCTTTTAAGCATGGCATGATTGATAATAGTGCTAGTCTTAAATTATTCTAGGTCATAAACATTTATTAAAAGGACCTAATAATAATTTAACCACTTACCAGTTGAAGCGTGAATCCCGTAGTCGGTAGAAAGACCCTTCAGCTATGTATACAGACTCCAAAGTAGAAGCCCTCTATAAATAGTCCACACGAGCACTACCGACCAAAACCTTCTAGAAAGGAAGAACCAATAAATAAGCAGAGAATAGCTAGCTCCTCCCTACTAATTTATTCTAGAAGAAATTCCCTTGTTTTCTATTCTAAGTAAATACGTCTTTCAACGGATTACTTTTAGGAATCAGAACAACTAAGAGAACAAGAGAGCAAGAGAGGGATTATAAAATTCAGGACGAAAAATAATGACGGAGGAGGCTTCTATTTATAGTGGTTAGAAATTATTCAAAGGACAATAAAGGGCAATTAGATATTTTAATTAACCTAATAGAGTTAGAACCAAACTCTAATGGGCAGTTTGCTTGGGGAACAAACTCCCCATCCTTATCTACTATAGCTAGCCGAATGGCCAGCAGTTCAGGCTGGGCCTGCGCAGGTGTGCAGGCACACAGCCCAACACAGCATAGCCCGCAAGGGCTGTGCTACATAGCGCCATACGCTGTGCCTATTGGGCCGCGCATCTGCGCAGCCCAATAGGCCGTGAACCAGCGCAGCCCAGTAGGTCTGGCTCTTGTGCGCAGTGGGCTGCATATTGCAGCCCACTGTCCCTAAGGCCCCAATACGGGCCTTGAATAGTATGTTATACACAACACTGCATTGGGCCGCACACAGATCGAATCTAAAAATTGTCTAGCAATTTTCACATCGATCCACTTGCACCAATTCAAGCAATACCCAATATTCTTTAACTGTGCTGTCTTTTGGTTCTTAATCCCTTCATTTATTTTATCCTCCTTATTATTTATCAGGTTCATTGGTCCAACCAATGGATATTAGTCTAACCCATATGCTATGGTCTAACCATACTTCCTTGCCCTTATAGATTAGACCCAATTTAACGATTCTTTATATAGCTCGGTCGTAACTCAAAGTGTGTGACCTTATAGGATCCCGTAGTATCGAGCTGCTAAAAGTTTAACCTGGCTCAATCCCTTTTAAGAAATGACCGGCTCGGGGCTCCGGAACGTTATGGACTTCAATTACTTTGATCGGTCATAGTGGCACTCTAGCAAAGGCATATGACCCCCCAATATTTAGAACGTCACGTGCATTTGACTTAATCCTGGTTCTACAATAGTATCAATACAATTCCCTCCTTCTATCAAGTGTTATGTACCATCTGGTTTCTAGGACTAGGTTTAAGTATTGGTCCACTAATAGCTACCCTAGTAGTTTAGTCTTACTGCCAAAACACACTACTCAACCATTTAATGTGTTGATCAGGATTCCATCCTATTAACTCATACTCTGATTAGAGGTTTATGAGTGTGTCACTAAATCTCCCTTATATTGCTATAGTGGAGTGATAGATTACATCTTGACTACTCAGCTTCCCAATGGACAGACATCAACTATACCCGTAATTATCCATAGCATCCAATCTATATAATGTATAGGTATAATCCAAAGTATAGCAACATCTAAACAAAGTAACTAGTATCTCAATTCTAAGGATATTTGTAATGCTATTGGAATGAGATGATTAAAACTCCAACACATAATATAGATTACCGAGTGCTGTCTTATAGCGGTCTCCAATGTATTTACCTGAATACATTCATTTGTTAACCCAAGGTACCACCCTATAGCACCGGAGATATGATACTCTGAATCATATTCAAGAGGTATGATGACACATGCTAGTCTATCCGTATTCATCAATGTCCAGTCTTGATGATACTACGACTAGGGATATTTAAACAAATCATAATTGCACACGAACCAGTTCTCACCAACATAGTCTCACTATGCCCTTGCAATATGTGCTATGATTATGTCATGGACTTTTGCAAACACATCAATGAATATATTCTAAACCAGCCATAATATATTTTCACAGTCATTGATATAACAAAAGAATGCCTTTATTAATATAACTTTGTTCGTACAAATAAAACTAACTAAGATATATCTCCCTAATTGCCTCTAGGGCATACATCATATCTAATAATACAAGCATTATACAAGGTGTTGAAAAAACCAAACACGCTTTTATTTTGTGAATAGAATCAAACAAAAACCATATTTTTACCAACATTATACTAGCATTATATCGGGTGTCAAGAACCAAAACGATAAGAATCTATTTTATTAAAGAAATCAAATAACAACCACTTTCTACCAGCATTATACTAGCATTATACCAGGTGTGAAGAACCAAAACTATAAGAATCTTTTTTTTTGAAAGAAATCAAACAAAAATCACTTTATACCAGCATTATACCAGCATTATACAAGGTATGAAAAACAAAATCAAACATAAGATTCCATTTTACGAACGAAATCAAATAAAACCCACATTTATACCAGCAATATACAAGGTGTGAAAAACCAAAACCATAAGAATCTATTTTATGAAAGAAATCGAACAAAAACCAATTTATACCACTATACCAGTATTATACTAGGTGTGAAGAACTAAACCAACATAAGCATATATTTTATGAATGAAATGAAACAAAAGCCTCATTTATACCCGCATTATACCAGGTGTGAAGAATAAAAAACATAAGAATCTATTTTATGAAAGAAATCAAACAAAAACCACTTTATACCAGCATTATATCAGCATTATACTAGCATCATACTAGGTGTGAAAAACCAAACCAAACATAAGAATCTATTTTGTGAATGAAATAAAATAAAAACCACATTTATACCAGCATTATACTAGGTGTGAAGAACCAAAATCATAAGAATCTATTTTATAAAAGAAATCAAACAAAAACCGCTTTATACCAGCATTATACCTGTTGTGAAAAACAAAACCAAACATAAGCATTGATTTTATGAATGAAATCAAACAAAAACGAAATTTATACCAATATTATACTAGGTATGGACTTTTATACAAGCATTATATCATAATTATACTAGTTGACAAAAAGTTTGGAAAAAATTTATCAAAATGGACGGCATTTCGAAGATAAAAATAAGATGAATTAAAAATTCTAAAGAGGCATGTCAAAAAAATAAACGGTTTAAGAGATAAATGTAAAATAAGTAAAGAAATTAAAAAAAACATGTGGAATGTATGAATTGCAGTTGAACGATGGATGTTAATGGTATTATCTAATTTGGACTCTTGTGTTATCGACTCAACTTTTGATTGAAATTATTACCGGACTTTCGTAGATTTATGTATTTTTCCCATTAAAGAATTCGATCTAATTTGGATAATTAGACTTAATTGAGGAATAGTTAAGTTTAAGGACCTAATTGCATATATTAGATCTACCATAATCAAATAATAAGATATTGTAGTGAATTCGTGGGCTTGGAGAGTGTTTGCCTCGATAGCTTGAGTGAGCACACGAGTGGGGTTGAGCCCATCTAATACAAAACCAATTGATTTTTGCTAAGGCCCAATTTATACCACTAATATTCCACTCATCATTCTTATATATTTTTAATGTAGGATAACCTCACGTCTCCAATAGATATTTTACCAATTTTTTCTCTATCTATTCCTTATAAAGATCAAACAAGGTATTTTTATTTATCAGAAAACTCCAAATTTATCATCTTGCATATATATTTGGAGGCTAGGGTTAAAATCTAATAACAAAGCACATATTTTTTTTTAAAGAAATGCAATTAAGTCCTAAAGCAAAAAAAAAAATTGTAAAAATTGATGTTGAAAACAATGTTTTTTTTTTCTGAAAAACAATGAGCAATGAGAAGCGGTGATTATTAATCAGTGGATTCATGTTTACAAGCAAGAGGAAATAACAGATTAATTCCAAGCGAATAAAATTTTTTTTATCGTAGTGTTAATATATATTATAATATATTAAAAATAATTCTACTAAATTAATTTTTTAATAACATTTTATAATAAATTGTAAGGAAATTATAAGAGCTAGTAATAAACTATCGACCTTAAGATGTTTTGGATATTTTAATTGAGTAATTGTTCCGGCAGGACACATATAGATGAAATTATTAAGATGGGTGGCAAAAATTTTAGCATAGTGATTGAGCATGAAGTTGTTGAAAGTGTTTAAAATGCTGCTATAAAATTAATGTGTTATTAGAAATGATATTGAAGTAGTGGTCATATTTTTAGTTTTTTTAAAAAAAATTTTGCCCCATTAGGCTTACAATAATAACAAAGCAAAAAAACATCCCTCCGCTACCCGTGTGTGGCCTCGAAACTGTGACCTCTAGGATCACAGCTTTAAGGCTCAATCATTAGAACAAGCCTTTATTACATCATATTTTTAGTTATTAGTTGGGTTAGTGAATTTTAATTATCATGTAATATTAGAGTCTAATGTGTTATTGGTATTAGTGGATTATTTGATGTTGGTTATTTTTTATCTGTCTATTACAAATTATTTGCTAATCTTCCTTCTATCTTTATTTTCATCATTCAAAATTTTCAATAATTAATAGTAGAGCATTAAAGATCTTAAGATGGGTTAAAAAATAAAAAAATTATGAATATGATTGGGATGAAAAGTGCATTATAAAGTTGGGAAGAGGAGTACTTTATTAAGAAGATAGAATAGAAAGATGGTGTTCGATGTATGAATTTTTAATTTTATGATTTTCAATCATTTACAATAAAAATTGTTTAGTGAAAGAGGAAATGAAGACTTATTATAAGATGTACATTAACAAGTTAATTGGAGAGAAGTGCTCCAATGAAAGGTTTATGAAGAGAAGTGCTTGTTGAGAAGTGCGTTAATAAAGTTGATTGGTGAGAAAGTGCATCATTAAAATAAAAGAGAAAATACTCTTATAATTCAAAATGTTTTTTATTTATAACATATTAGATAAGAAGTAGTATTGAGAGTGTCTAAAATATTAGTATGAAATTAATGTGTTATTAAAAATGACAATTGAAGTAGTAGTTATATTTTTAGTTAGCAGTGGAGTCAGTGGATTTCAATATCATGTGCTAGTAGAGCTCAGTGGTAGTAGTTGATTATTTGATGTTAGTTATTTTTTATTATCCTATATGAAGACTAAACTATATATTCTTTAATTGAGATGAAATAACGATCTAAGTTTATAAATTATTTTAAAATTTTCCTTCAATTTTTATTTTCTTTCTTTAAATTTTCTAATAAGGTCATATGTTCGAATCAACATTCGAATGGAGTGAGATGAAATTTTTTATTATTATTAATATAAACCTAATAAGACAATTTCTTTTAAAAAAAACTTATTAAGATGTGCGGTGACGAAGCTGAGGGAGGCATGTAGAGACACGTGCCCACCCAACCACCAACAAAATAGAGGTTTTCCAATAAGTATGCAGACAAGAAGCCATTGTCACCCCTATTGTTGGTAAAATGTAAGAAAGGCAAACAATGGCCTGAAAAAATTTGATTGTAAGGCAAGAGAAAGGTAGAAGAAGAATGCCAAGTGACAATTTTAACCTTTTATTTGATCCACGTGTTAAGAGAGAGTACAAAAATTAAGAGATAAATGATTTGTGAACATAAAAAAGAGGGCATCCAATGTGTTTTTGAAAAATAAATCTTTTAATATATTACAATATTAAAAAATAAATATATATTTTGACTAAGAATTTCAGTTTATTTTATAATTTTTTTATTGAACCTTTTTATTATTTATGTGTTTATCTCTTCGATTAATTTCTTTTATTTTTTTTCTTTTATGATTAAAAATTTTACTTAATGCAATTTATTTCACCTCTCTAATGAGATAATCCTTGCTCCGCCACTTAGATGTGCATTAATTTTTTTAAAATTTTAGTTTTTACGAGTTAATAGGTAATTTTAATATTAATATAGGGTTAAATTAATAATTTTAATTAGTTTAAATTAACATAGTATAAATTTATTGTATAAATTTTTTAAAATAAAGTGAGGGTCCAAGGACCCCACTCTTCAATGTGGCATTGCCACATTTCCAACTAAAATGGCACCAGCACCAAAAAAATCCCCAAGAGTCTCAAACTAGAATTAGGAAAACCAAGTTTTTTTTTACTAATATCAGTTTTTTTATGTATATAGTTTTCAGGTCACCAAAGATATAAAGATTATATGTTTTGTAACATTGAACTTGTGGCCCCTGGACACTAGTATAACAAACGGCTGTAGGAACGCACTTTTACTGTCGATTAAGGCTAAAACCGATTGAAAAAGCGTTTAAAAAATGCGGAGTTGTTTTTATTAGAGCATTGCGGTCAGTTCCTTAACTTTAACCGTCCGCAATGCTAGTTTTTGTTAATCCGGACGGTTCTTTATTAAGGCCTAGACAATCTTGTCTTGAGCTGTGCGGACGGTTCCGAACCATTTGGAAAAGTCCAAAATAACCGTCCGTAAACCCCTTTTTGTATCAGTGAGATGTCTCAAGTTCAAACCACATTTGAAACAGATGAAAATTTTTCTTTTCATTTAATGTAAGCACAGTTGCACAATTTTTAAAAAAAAATTTATAATCAAGAAAAGAAGTTGTAAGACTTTTTTCAAAAAAAACTAATGAAATTTTGTTATTTCCATTTTTTTTATTGTCCATCTGATTCACCGGAGCTTTACTCTATTACATTCGGATCTAATCTGGATCACACACCTAATTGTGATGGGTGAGTCTCCCAATAAAGATTTTTCATGTTATTTTCATGTTATTATCGTGTTATAAGTATGTGATTGATAGTTAAAATAATTGAAATAATTGACGCAAGGTCAAAGTTTCCAAAGCATTGAAAAAAAAAGTAATTTAACATCGTTATAATTTACCATTTATATTCAGGTGCAATAATATGTACTTCCCAGCTTACCCAACTAACTAAACATTATTATTTTATAGGTCATTATTATTTTTATCCTCCACAACAAATATTGATTAAAATGTGGATACTGCTAGTCCTTAATAAAATATTCAATTTAATATATATATATATATATATATATATATATATATATATATATATATATATATATATATATATATATAAAATAGGATTTAGAGAGACAAATACCAACCGAAATATATAAGTTCACATAGCCATAGATACCTAAAGTTATAGGATTATGGTCTTTTTGACATTATAACCATTATTATCATTATCCCATATGACACCTCCTAAAAATTGATTATTATAAAGTGTAACATAGAAGTAGTGTAGAAAGAACCCTACATCAATTTATTTTGTGTCAAAGTGCTCGCTCGTATCAATAAGATAAAGCATGATTAAAAGCTACTCAAGTGAAAAATAAATGACACCAATGATATTTAGCCACGTATCTTAATGTAAACTATCCTAATAATTTTCTGAATATAAATTTATAACCTGTGATGAATTTTCCAAAACATCAATTATACTTTAAGGAGGCGTTTGATTCACATAAAAAAAAGGAAAGGGAATTAATAAAAAAAAAGTAAGGAAATGAATGTAATTCTCTTTAATTGGCTTATGCATTAGGTATACTCAAGAAAGAGAATGAGATTACTCTTCAATTCATTTATTATTATTTAAATTAAAGAAAAGTAATTTTTTTTATTATAATATAACAACAATAACTATATATAATATTAATTAATTATAATAGATAAAATTATAATTTATTATTTTTATTATTACTAATTAATATTAATATTATATTTATAATAATTATAAAAGTAATATTTATATATATTATTATAATATTAATATATATTATTATTTAATATATTAATATAATAAATATTATTAATAATTAATAAACAATATTTAATTAATAATATTATATATATATATATTAGTAATATAATAATAATTATTATTAAATTATATTAATAGTAATAGTGGTATATGTTATTTTATAAAATTATTTTAAAATTATTATTAATGTTAGAAATATCCGATCCGCCCATGAACAGGTTAAAAGATTCGATCCAATTTGAGTAGTTGAATTTAATTAGAGAATTAATAAAAGCCAAAGGATTTAATTAAAAAATTATTAAACTTTAAAAATTTAATTACAAATAATTAAGAGTTTAGGAACTTAATTCCAATTAATCAAAATTTCATTCTGCTATAAATAGGGTCATAGTAGACGTGAGTCTAAAGTGATGAATCCCTTTTTTCATATATATAACTCTAACCATTCTTTCTCCCAGAAAAGGTTCCAAGACTCATTTTTCGATCATTCTTCGTTGAAATCCTGAAGAATTTATGGAAACACGTCTATTCTCCGACATACCGTGAGATAGACTCGACTTCGTATACAAACAGTGTCATTGCGGTGTTCTTCGATTTCAGGCACGGATAAATGTACGATTAGAATCCGTTCTTTTTCGATTTTCGTCATTGAAATCAGAGCGGGTGTTTTGGCAATGATTATACTTGTTTTGATGATATTTGATATATTCTCCCCTCTACAACATTCTGAATTTTTTTATTTTTCAGAATTCGATTCCATAAATTTTTTAACATCTACAGTTAAAATATGAATTTGGTGGTAGAATGTGTTTTTTATGAACATTTGTTGTTTCGGCTTGGATTATGACCATTATTTCATGTTCCTTGGCCGGATTAATGACTGTTTTGGGTTGTATTTCATTTATAATAATGTAAAATTTATTTTTGCATGTTGATGGTAGAAAAACATTTATTTTTTCATGAAAAAAAGTTTATGTTTTATGATCGTTTTGAGTAAATGACATCCTCGTGTACGTTTTTCTGTAAAATGGTTAGTACCATTAGACTCGGAACGTCGAAAAACCGTGGGAGGGTGCAAAACAAGGGCCGAAATCGTTTGTCGGAAAAGATAGAAACAAGAAATCGTTTTTCTGCATTTTACAAGGGATTCTGCATTCGATGTAAAATCTGTTGCAAACTCAAAAGTGGCGACTGCTCATTTTCGTGGCAGTTAATTTTGCGATGGTTCAAAAAAAAGGTGACGATTTTTTATGGGTGAAGCAGTTTTGGCGACGCTTGTAAAAAGCGTTGCCAGAATGGAAAAATATGACCGTTGAATTTTCAGAAGAGCGGTTTTGGTAACGCTTAAGTTGATTGTTGCGACAGATTTTTTTTCTATTATCCGCAATAACCACCTTTGCCTTGACCGTTTTGACCGCTCAACTCCACATGGCTGTCCTTTCAACTCTCTGTGGGTTGACCACCCAACTGGTGTATGCCATATGACATTCTCCCATTGGTTGAATTTAATTTAAGAGTTTTAAGGCCTTAAACAATGTCGTTTTGCTCCGAAATTTTTCCAATCCCACCATTTTCATACTTTTTAGATTTAATGGTAATTTTTTCAGAATTTTTTAGGGTTCATAAAATATTTTTTTATGATTTATTTTGTACAAAGAAATCCTTAAAAATTATGAAAAATAATTTTCTAAATTTTTAAAAAATTATTCTATTTGTTAGACTATTGCTTGGAACCTACTGGATTTTTTTTTTGAAATTTACATTCATTGAATAATTTAAATAATTATTCTTTTGTATATTTGTATTAGTTACTTATATACATTAATTGGAAAAATATCATTGTCTGGTTAATTATATATTATGGTTGAACCTAATTATATTTGTATTATATAATTTTAAAGCCAAACTCATTTGTTGCCCTCTAAATTTGGCACATGCCACTCCTAACTTTCAAGTGAATCACTTTACCCTTTAAATTTGGCAAAATTGATACAGTTTGCCCCCCAGTGCCACGTGTCAGTTTCTGGTTGGTTTGACTTTTCAAAGATGTCATTTTTTAGATTTTTCTCCCTCCAATCAGAAGTTGACATGTGGCATTAGGGGCAAACTTTATCAGTTTTGCCAACTTTAGGGGTAAAGTGATTCACTTAAAAGTTAAGGATGACATGTGACAAAACGTGCCAAGTTTAGGCGCTAAAGGATGCGTTAAGCCTAATTTTAATAAATATATTTTAGTAATATAGTAAGTTTGTCGATTGTTTCTGTGATAATTAACTTATATTATATATATGTTATATAAATTCTATTAATTATATTTTTGTAATATACTTAAATTAGTCAATCATTTAATCGATAATTAACTTATGTTATATTCCTGTGACATAAATATCTGACAAAATATATTTTTGCTAGTCTAGCTAATTATTTATGTGATAATTAATTCACTTTATAATTATGTAATGTAAATTATACGGTAAATATATTTATGTAATATATTTATGTTCGTCATTTTTGTAATAACTAATACTTGACTTTATTACATATGATGTAGATGGTCAAAATGATGCAAACACCACAGCATCAAGGACACCTTTTCAAAGGGCAAGGGTCACAGATATGATGAAAAGATTGAGAAAAATAGGTTCTCCACAGTGTAGCTGTACATTAAATATGATGCTTTGTGGATCATGTATTTATATTGCATATATAAATGTAATAAGTGTGTATTAAATATTTTATTGGAAATCATTTTAGATTGTATAAATACGTCTTCGAGCTAGAAAAGTTCATATATCTTATTATTCAATTTGTTTGAATTTTTTTTACAATTATTAAGGAGTAATTAGGTTCTTTAATATGTCATTTAATTAAATATCATCTTGTTCGATCAAAGGAATGAACACTGACCTATTGAGCTGGTCTAGGATAATTCAAAAGGAGTAATGTCATTGAGAATGATATTTATTTTTGGATTGAGATACTTCGTGTCCATCTCACTTCTAAAAAGACATATAAATATATTTACACATGTTGAGTACAATATGTCGTGGTTAACAGTATAAAACGGTTATTTGTTTAGCATCATTTCCATGTGTTTGTTTGTTATGTTTCATTAGATAAGAAGTTTATTGCATGCTATTTATTGAATAGTTTTTGGATTATATTTTATTTTGAAATTCATGTGATTTGTAGTTTATTTAATTATTTTTTTTATTTATATTCCATACATTTGTTTAAAGAAATTTAAAATACCATAATTTATCTAGGCCACAATAAAACTCTTAGGACTAAAGTGACCTATTTCAAATTCCAAATAGTTTCAATAATAATGCATAATAAATTTGTTCAATACATATTCTTAAATGCCTTTAGTTAAGTGAGCTAATTTAAGACAATAGGTCTAAAGTGCATTTAAAGATATACCTTATAGTTAAAGAGAATTATGTAATAAACAATCAAACACATATAATTACTGTTATATGGTGAAATGAACTGAGTAGATATGAGTGTTATCACCTAGTTAATGATTGAGTATGCGTACTTCTTTCGAAACTAGGGTTAGTGCTTATATTTCTCAGATAGTTTATTCTTAAGTGAGTAGTAATTAACACACGATTGCTCATAATAATTGACCTAAATAATTAAATTCGTGTTAAGTCTCACCATTACTGATAAAGAACCAGTAATGGTCACTACTTCAAAAGTATTTGTAGCCGACTTACTAACTTAACGGTAATTATTAGCAAATTTGGAATTTATAAATTGGGTTTGTGTGGATGAACACAGTCCTTTTATACTTTGGGAACTATTATGTATGAGTTCAAAGAAAGTAGCACAAACAAACTCCTGAATGACAAGAATATGTTTCTTGCATGGGGAGGAAGAATTCACTGACCTGAATCATTTTGCTAAGTATTATTAATGATTATATTGCTAAGAGATTACATGTATGTAAGGCATGTATTTTCTAATTACTAATATGAAAGAAGTTCTAATTGGTGATATGTTCTTTGCTTCGAGTGGGAGCATATATGATGCATCTAACTCATTTTTTATAGATTAGCTTTTGATGATGTCACCAGCTCTTTGGATATGGAAGAATGTTGTCCTCGGCCAGCTAAATTTTTTATTAAATGCACTTGGCATATAGACAACTTAAAAAGGAAGTGTCATGAGGATTTTTGGTTGGTGTGAAGCATCTATGTAAAGCTAAAAGAACAAGTAAAATGGGTATTAACCATACTAATATAAATTAAGAGGTCCAAAGGCAATAGACAGTCAACATCACATAGGTGATTTACTAAAATTACGAAAATAAATGGAACTATGCTATAGAGCATTAAGTACAAACATGTATAAGTATTAAATTCTAATGTGAATTATACTTTCGTATCAAGCTCTACGTTGATAATGGAATCTATACCTTGGGAATTGATTCAAGTGCAACATGTAATATGAACAAGGACAGTAGTATCTTTGTGAACTTTCGACAATTATCACGAGAGACATATGTATCTATATAGAAAACAACCATCGAGTTGGAGTTCTATAGATTGACACATGTAGATTAGATTGAATCAAGGGCAAATCAAATAACTACATGATGTGTTGTACTCTCCTATTTATTTGTCAAAATTTAATTTATGATATGGTTTCATGTTTAATTAGTTTATTCGTGAATTTTTCCAATTTTTAGTTTCTTCATTCCTAAAAGTAGATTTTATGTGTCTAGTTCTTATAAGATTGATGTTATTGTAATGAATGTACATTACTAATTATCCAGTGCATAATATTTGTCTTTCCATTGACTAACTCATCTTTAAAAGGATAATGTTAGTATATCACATAGATGATTATGTCACAAAAGCTAAGAAAAATGAGTTCTCTAGGCATATTGTCATGGATAATTTAAAAATGGTAAATTATCACCGTGTGATGGATTCCACAAAAGGAAAGCAAACAACAAAATCAATTCTTAGAGATGAACTAGAACATATTATATTTTTTGCAACTTATTCACTATGACATTTGTGGTTTAATAGATGTGAGGGTAATGCATAGGCCTACAATTTCATCATATTGATGATGATCATACTCGTTATGACATCAAGTACTTGATTTCCCATAAATCTGAAGCTTTTAGCTATCAAAAGATTTATGAATCTTGTACTAAATCATTTGGATTTGGTTGTAAAGCATTGCAACTGAAGTGGTGAAGAGTTATTTTCAGTTATGCTTATAGCTTTGTGTGATGAATAAAGGACTAAAAATTAGTTATCTATTCCTTATACTTTATAGTAATATGGGGTTTATAAAAGAAGAATAAGCTTCTTCTTGAAATGGTTAGGTATATGCATCACCCAAGTACCCTCAGAAGTATGTTTTTTCCATCCCATATGAGATGTGAATTGGAAGAATCTCGAGTTTATCCTATTTACAATTTTGTATTTGTAACGCTTATACTCATATACGTATGAGAAATTAGGCTCAAAAGGTAGAAAGAAAATCTTTACAAGATACTCTGACATATCAAAAGGATATGTTTTTATGGGGGGAATGTGGAAGGATATATGACATAATTTGAATCACGAGATGTCAATTTCTTAGAAAATGAGTTTTAAAGACTGTGCATATTAGGCAAAAACATTTCCTTTTAATAAGACTCGTGAACCCAATGTTTTGGATATATCTTCAAGTGGGAGTAATTTAAATGTATTGGTTTATAATGATCATTTTAATCTAAGGGATCTTTTTCCATGGGGGAGCCGAGAACCCAACAATGTTATTGATTCAACTGGGAGTCAATTTTTTAGCTGAAGTGAGAGCTCAGATCATTATAGTAATTCTGATCCAATTGGGAATATAGAAATGAACTTAAAGGAAAAAATTTAGAGTTACTATAAATATATGAGATATGTTTATAAAGACTCGGAGCCTAAGTGATAAAAATGGAAAATGTTCCACCTTGAAAATTAAGTGTTTAAAGGGAAATGAATAGTTTTATGTGATGGAAGAAGTAAGTTGACATATATGAAGGACATAAAGTTATTGAGAGCAAGTGGATTCTCAATATAAAGTAAAAGCACTTGGCTTATAATTAAGGAATATATATACTCAAACTGATAAGAATATAATATGAAAATATTTAATTTTCAGTTTTAAGATTTACATATATAAGAATTGTATAGCTTTGGTAGTTATACTTTACCTTGGACTTACATTAAATGAATGTACAAACCTTTTTTTTCACAATGGAGAATTGTCATGAGATATCTATATGGTACAATTAAGACTGTTTGTCTAAATTGTTTGCGAACACGGGGTTCACATAATTGAATAAGTCAATTTACGATCTCATGTGGGCTTAGGGTTATGGTATTCAATGGTAATGAGGACCACCGTATATATACCATTGAGTGTAAGAATGGTTATTGAGTAACTTCGATATGTAAGACATGAGGGAGTTTGCATATATCTTAGGGATTAAGATCTCAATGGATAGAAAGATAAATAAGTATCTCTGCCTCAAGAATCTTGCACAAAAAGAGTTTGACAAAGATTCTTTATGCATAACTATAAACCCATAAGTATTCCTATGACTAAGAGTATAGTTTCTTAGTTTAATCATTTGTCCTAAAAATCCTAAAAAGTGTGAGGATATGGAAATAGTTCCATCTGATGGAAACATCATATATGTTATGTCTCACTCCAGACCTAATATTTGTTATGTCGTGGGCATTGCAAGTAAATATTGATCTGTTCCAATAATAGAAAACTGGAACATCTTTAAGAAACTGTAAGATACTTGTAGAGGACTGTTGATTTTGATATGATGTATCAGGCTAAGGAAGTAGACCTTATAGGATACTCAAATGCATATTGGCTAAGGCCAAAGCTGAATTTGTATTTTTTTCATCCATGGTCCAACATGTTGTTTAGCTAGAGAGACTAGTAAGTCTCTACATGCTAAGTGCTCCAAACAGCAAATGGCTATTTATAAGTAATAGTCAAACATTGATAGCTTAAATGATAGACCAGAATTATCGTTTAAGGTATAGGCATATTGAAATCAGATATCGTTTAGTTATAGACTTACGTACACAAGGAGAGGTCAATATGAGGTATTTGTCTACATATTACAGGTTTGCAGATTTGTTTACGAAGCATGTTCAGACAAATGTATATGTGAAATATATTAAAGGGTTAAATATATGTATAATATATTTATTTAGTTACCTCATTTAACATACCCTTCAAATTGTGAACGATTACGTGATGATATAAATTAGTTTTATACTATGAGCAATGTATGTGTGCGTATATATGTTATGTATATATATTATTTATAATTCATAGCATGTCAGACAGAGAAGTAGCCTACTCACATGGGTGTTTACCCTAGTGTTACCATAAGAGTACAGACTAGGATGAGATTGATTTTGAGCACACTATATGTGATCCAGGAACTTGTTCAAAATCATGAATCGACTTGTATAAGTAATAAAGGAAGTCACATTGTATGGAACAATGTGTACTGAATCCAAGAAGGAATCAGGTAAGAACTATGTAGTTTACATGACGATAGGTCATGTTCTGTCTAAATAGCTAATGGTAGTTCTTGAAGTAGAACAAGGTTAAATTCTAAGGTGCATTGTAATTGAAACCTTTACATGGTGTTAGTTCATATTATTGAGAATAGACATGCGCTCCTTTATAAGGGTAAAAGGAAAGAACATCATGGCACATTATCAAAGTGGGAGAAGAGTGAGTTCTCGGGATAATATGTGTTTAGCGACCATGAGATGAGAAGTTTGTATGCAAATAATCAATAGTTTAGGGACTTAATTGCAATTAATCAAAATTTCATTTTCCTATAAATAGGGTCATAGCAGACGTGATTCTAAAGTGATGAAAAAAGGGAAATTTCATTTCCTTTTTTCATATATATAACTCTAACCATTCTCTCTCCCGTAAAAGGTTCTGAGACTCATTTTTCGATCATTTTTCGCTGAAATCTTGAAGAAGTTGTGGAAACACGTCTATTCTCCGACATACCGAGAGATAGACTCGACTTTGCATACAAACAGTGTCATTGCGGTGTTCTTCGATCACGGACACGGATAAAGGAACGATTCGAATTCGTTCTCTTTCGATTTCTGTCAATTAATGTTAAAAATAACTATTATTATAATAAATAATTATTATATATAATAATTATTATATAAATAAATTTGAATATTAATATAAAGTGATAAATTGATAACTATTGTTACATTCATAATAAAGATCATTAATATTTATAATTATTTATAATATTTATAATTATTAAAATTAAATGTATAAATTATTATTTAATATTATTATTCACAATAATAATAATAATAATTTAATATGTATATTATGATAATATTATTACAACATAAATAATATTAATAATTATTTTTTTATTATTATTAGTTATATAGAATAATAATATTATTTATTATAATATTATTATAATAATAATATTTATTAATATATTATTTTTATTATAATTATTATATATTATTATTATTATTATCTTATACATATGTTTATAATAATTATTTTAATTATAAAATAATGATAAGATAATAATAATGGAGAAAGACAAAGAAGTGGAATGCTAATACCTCGTAGAGTGGGGGGAATGGAAAGACCTTAAAAGGGGTAATCCTATTGCCTAATATAGGTAGTGAATTTTATTCCCCTGTTCAAACAAACAGCAACAAAGGGAATCAGATATTCTGATTCCCTTTCCTGAACACCCCCAACCAAACGGTCCATAAGAGATTTTGAAAGAACAAAAAGAAAAAACTTCTTCATATATTAGCTATATCTTTTCCAGCTTAAGGTCATGTTCTTCCTATGATGGAGCTTTCTCAATATTTAGTTAAACATGGTTTCAAAATCACATTTGTCAACACTGAATTCAATCATCAAAGGGTCTAAATACACTAATTGAGAATGAGAAGGACTATATAAGAGACCATATTAATCTTGTTTCGATCCCGGATGGACTGAAACCGTGTGAGGATAGAAATGAGGCAGTTAAGTTATCATAATCACTTTACAACATGGCTTCGGCGAAGCTAGAGGAGCTAATTTGCAAGATTAATGAATCAAAAGTTGAGAAGATTACTTGTATAATTATTGATGAGCATTGTGGATGGGCTTTCCATGTTGCTAAGAAGATGAATATTAGTTGTGCTTCATTTTGGCCTAGATCAGGTGCTTGGCTCACCCTTTCCTTTATTATGCAAAAGCTAATTGCAGATGGAATCATCGATAAAAACGATAGGAAAACACGATACTCTGTGGTTTTTAAAACGATATCTAAACATTCATGTGTTCATAACTTGTTTCTACAAATCTTCAATTGTATATCTTTTTGCCAAATGCGTTTTTACCTTTTTAAACTTGGCATAAATGGCCTATTGCCCCCTAAACTTTTCAAAGTTTCTCTTAGTCTTACTGAACTTGGCAAAAATGCACCAGTTTGCCTCTTGAATGCAACATATCAATTTCTGGTTGGTTTAACCTATTAAAGATGTCTTTCTCCTGATTTTTCTCTCTCCAATCAAAATTTGACAATTGGCATTAATAGGTAAACTGATACACTTTTTCCAAGTTCATGGAGCTAAGAAAAACTTTGAAAAGTGTAAGAGGTAGTAGGCCATTTCGGCCAAGTTCAGACAGATAAATATTTATTTAGTCTATTTTTTTATTAAGGAATTCCGTTGAAGAACAAGAAGATTCAGTTGGCTCTAGTTATGCCTTCTATGAGTACTACAAAATTCGTAAGGTCATGTTTTGGTGAGATTACAGGAAAATTGTGTTTGATATTGTAGAAAAGAACTATAAGGCTACAACATTGGCAAACTGGATACTTTGCAACTCAGCGTATGATCTTGAGCCACGAGCATTTACTTTCCTACCAAATTTTCACCCGATAGGACCACTTCTAGCAAGCACCTGACAAGGAAATGTAGCTGGATGCTTCTGGCAAGAAGATGAAAATTGATTTTGGTGGCTAGACCAATAGCCACCAAAATCAGTGATTTACATTGCATTTGGAAGCCACACTATTTTGAATAAATAGATGAATTAGTATTGGGCCTTGAACTCACTAATAAGCCATTTTTATGGGTTAGAAGGCCTGGAATTACTGAAGAGACAGATGTATATCCTCAAGGATTTGAAGAGAGAGTAGCCAATCGAGGAAAAGTTGTTGAATGGACACCTCAACAGAAAGTTCTGAGTCACTCTTCTGTTGGTTATTTTTTGAGCCATTGCGATTGAAACTCTACCATGGAAGGTGTGGCTAATGGGGTGACATTCTTTTACTGGCCATACTTTGCTTGTAGAATGTAATTCTCATTGATTAATTGATATAAGAATTACACATATATGTATATGAGATTGCTTCCCATACAAGAGTTCTATCTAGGAAAGAATACAAGCTACAATAGGAAACATAATCAATAGCGATATGTACATAATAATATCTAATTAGGAATCGATAGAGAATAGTATTCTAATACCATTCCTCAAGTTGTGCATAGAGTTGAACAAAAGCCTAGCTTGGATTTGAATGGTAAAAACTGATCCTTGTTTAATGCTTTGGTTAAGACATCCACGATCTGGTCATGTATCGGAGTATAGGACACACGAAGTAGCCCTTTATATACCCAATCACAAACAAAGAAAAAGTCAACTTCCAAGTGCTTGCTTCATTGATGATAGATAGGATTAGCGGTGAGATAGGTAGCCGATAAATTATCACACCACAAATGAGGAGATCGCTTAAAGTTAATTCCAAGTTCGGCTAGTAAGATTTGCAACCAACCTATCTTAGAGGCACCCGTAGCTAAAGCACGATACTCGACCTCGGTGGACGATCTCAAAGTAGATTTTTATTTCTTCAAACTCCATGAAACAAGATTTTGGCCTAAATATATGGCATAGCCTGTGGAGGATTTACGATTATCTAGGCTGCCCGCCCAGTCAGCATTTATGAAATCGTGGAGAATAAGAGACGAGTCCTTATGAAGAAAAAGCCCATGATCATGTATGCCGCATAGATTACGAAGGAGGATTTTGACTCCTTGCCAATGAATAGTTGTGGGAGCATGCATGAATTATGAGAGTTTGTTCACCGCATAGGAAATGTCGGGTCGAGTCAGTGACAAATATTGCAAACTTCCCAAAATGCTTTGATAATTTGAGATGTCTGAATATGGTTCGCCATGGCCCAACAAAAAATTTTCCTTAGAGCACATGGGTGTAGAAATTGGTTTTGCTTTTTCCATGTGTTGACGCTTCAAAAGATCAAGAATGTATTTGGATTGATAAAGGAATAAGCCATTATTGCACCATTTTGCTTGAATGCCAAGGAAATAACCAAGTTTCCCGAGATCTCGAATTGCAAATTCACATTGCAACTTTGAGATTAAAGCTAAAATTGATTGTTGATTGTTACCCATAAGAATAATGTCATCCACATAAATGAGACAAAATATGATCACATTCTTCGAACGAAACCAATATAAAGACACATTCGACTTAGAACCGCAAAAGCCAAACTGTATTAGAGTTATAGTAAGGCGATGATGCCACATGAGAGGAGCTTATTTTAAACCATATAGTGATTTCTTAAGTTGACACACATGATTAGGGAATTGGGGATTAGTGAAACTGGGTGGTTGTTCCATGTAAACAACTTCATCAAGATTACCATTAAAAAAGGCATTGGAAACATCTAGTTGAGTGACATGCCAATTTAATGATACTGCCAGAGATAAAAGAAGATGAATTATACCCGATTTGATGGCAGGACCATATGTCTCAAAATAATCGATTCTAGGCTATTGGTCCCTTAGATACCAAACAAGCTTTGTACCGCTCAACCGTATAGTCCAATTTTTGTTTAACTCGAAAGACCCATTTGAAACCAACTATATTTTGAGATGGGTGAGACGGAACAAGAATCCAAGTACCATTATTAACAAGAGCATTATATTCATCAAACTTGTCTTGACGCCATTGAGGTAGTTTGGCAGCCTGTTTATAGGTGGATGGTGTCTCAATAGTATGGAGGAGGTTGAAAGGAACCCGTGGTCGTAGTTTCCCAGTCACGGCTCTAGTGATCATTCTTGATTGGGTGTGTGGTATGGAGGGTGGATGTATGTTAGGAAATGAGCTGACATCAATAGTTAGGTCAATGGGTTTGGGTGATGGCGAGGCTTGATTTGGAGGGGAGGGTAAGGCTCGGCTAGTTTTTTGAGTTGTCAGTGTCTTAGTGTTGAGGTGTGATAGGAAATGGAAAATTAGATGGGGGTCAGGTGAAGAGGTAGGTGACATAATTATTGGTAAGGCAAGAGATGAATTATGAGTGACTTGAGGTGTAGGCATGTATGGTGTAGGCTTGGAAAATTCAATTGAGAGAGAAGGAATGTAACTAGATTTGGATCGTTGCATCACATGATTCCACAAATGAAAAAAACTATTCATCGAATAAAAGATAGCGTGAGATAAAGAATCTTTTACAAATGCGATCAAAACATTTATAACCTTTGTGGAGTTTGCTATATCCCATAAAAATACACGGTCGAGAATTGGCTTCAAATTTATTTTTAGTATAAGGTTTAAGCCAAGGATAGCATAGGCAGCCAAATATATGAAGATGGTCCAGTGTGGGTGATTTAGAAAAGATTTTTGAAAGGGTGTGATCATATTTCGGGTTTGGATAGGGGTACAGTTAATGAGGTAAGTGGCGGTGTCAAAAGCATAGGTCCAATATTGGTGTGGCATGTGGGCACGGTGCATGAGGGAAAGGCCATGTTCAACTATATGTCGATGTTTACGTTCGACCGAGCCATTATGTTCAGGTGTATATACGATGAGAGATTCCATTTTTCACGAAGTAATCTTTGAGGGCAATAAATTTGCCGCCGCCATCGGATTGGAAGGCCTGTATGGGAAATGCAAAATAATTTTCCACAATAGTTTTAAATTTAATGAACACATCTCTAACTTCAAATTTATGCTTAAGAAAATACAGCTATGAATATTTGCTATAATGATCCAAGAAAATAACATAATATCTGTAACCATCGACTGAGGTAACCGGAGACGGTCCTCATACATATGCACATATTAATTCAAGAGGACGTGAAGCAACCCAATCAGAAAATTTAAATGGTAATTTATGACTTTTTGATATCGAACAAGCATTACACAGAGAATGAGAAACATTTGAAAATTAATTTTATTAATATTCAGAAACTGTTTTACAAGAGGAAAAGACCCATGTCTTAAATGATCATGCCAAGTTGACAAAGAGGCTAAATTAGCATTAACTGGTTTATTAGCTAACAAATAGAGAGAGTAAAGTCCGTTGTTACACTGGCCCTTGTATTTGATCCATCCCATTTCCAAACCCTTGATAACAAAATGATCAAAAAAAATTCAATTAAAACGGGGTTAGAGTTAGTTAACGTATAAACTGATAATAAATTATGAGATGAATTTGGAACGTAAAGAATGTCCCAAAAGTTTTAAGTATGATTGCCAAGAGAAAAACAAGAATTTCCAACATGAGATATAGAAAGTTTCGAGCCGTTACCAATGGTAACTTCTTCAGGGCCAGTGTATTTAGAATGAATGGCCAGGTTTCCCAAATCTGAAGTCAAATGATGCGACGCTCTGAGTCCATAATCCACTGTTGGTGATTAGTTGGAGAGGAGGCAATATAAGATGATGGATTTTTAGGCATTTTTGATGAGGAGCAGTTGCGGGATATGTGACCTAAACCATTACAATTATGACATATGGGATGTTGGGGGATGTTTTAAGAGTTGGGTTGATAAGGGTAAGGCTATTGATGTGTTTGGGTTGGTCTGAAGGATGGTTGATGGAAGTTAGGTTGGGTTGTATAAGAATGACCACGACCACGAGTTGAATGACGACCTCCTCGTGAGCCATGATATCCAAGGTCAGCAGGTCTGCCACCGCGAGAGAAAGAACCCCGAGAAGCAGCCATAGCTGTTGGCCTGACTGAAGTTGATGAGGAGGTGCGATTGAGTTGCCGCTCGGCTTAAAGAAGCAGCCCGAAAACATCATCAAAGCAAAGTGAATCAAGTTTAGGTTCCATTACATACTTGAAAGTATCATATTGCTCGCCAAGTCCCATGAGAATAGCGTCAATAAAATCTTCTTCATTCATCGAGGAACCTAGCGAACCCAATTTATCATATAAATTCTTCGCTTTAAGCATGTATGTGGTAATGTCTCCCTGTTGGGAAATAATGATCTGGATAACAATCTAAAAACAAATCCGGAACAAGTTTGAAAGAAATAAAAACAATGTATGTAATACTCCCAAATCCAAATGGAAATATCCGGACAAAGATCAAGATACAAGTCATCCATTGAACAAATTAAAAACCTAAGCACTAGAGGAAATCATCCGGACAAAGTTTAGAAAGGAAACAAACTTCTGTCCTTCAAAACCAGCATCCGAAAGAACTGATTGAACCATCTCCGAAAGATAGGTCCGAAGTATATAGGTCAAAAAGACATCCGAAAGACCTATATTTCAAACATAGGGAAAAGTTTCAAATATAACTTTCCTTTCACCTTTTTGGTCTATGAAAGTCAAATATCCTTTCCCCAAGACAAAGACAAAATGACAGCTTGCATATTTCAGAGAAAAGATAAAAGGTCTGACACCAGACAGAGAAAAGCTAACTACCTTTTTCTCCTAGACCAATAAAGGCGCGCGTGGAGCTCACATCATAAAGCAATTGGTATGAAAGTTGGTGCATCACAAAATGACAAGCAAAACAATCACTGACAACTTTCTAACCTCAATCCCAAAATTCTAAATGGGTCAAAATATAGTCTAACGGATTGATCAACAGATCCGGAAGCTCCATATCATCGACCTGATCAAGGGTGAAGATTGAATGAAAGCTCATTAACCACAACAGCTACACTTATGATCAAAGCCTATAAAAGGAGCTCTTCACTAAATAAAAAGGTCAACTGGTTGATTTACAAAAGCAAGTAACAAAAGCAATACTTATTCAATCAATTGATACAATCCCTCTAAGAACCTTTGATTCAAAATCTGTTTGTAAGGATTCCCAAGTGAAACTATAAACTTGAGGAACTCCAAAAACCAACCCTTTGTTAAAAACCAAAGTGTAAGAATCTCCAACTTGGGTGAGTTGGGAGATTGGGATAGGTACTTTGAGTGAAATCTCCCTGTAGGACTCGGCTTAGATTCGAGGTAGAAGGCTAAGTGGTATATCCTATTAAAGATAAGAGGACTCAGCTAGGAGTTGGTGCTTCTAGTGGTATATCCTACTTCCAAAAGGGGTTACCATCTGGAGATAAATCAGTAAGGCTTGATTCCTACCACTTGGAAAGGAATCCACTAGTGGATAAGCTCGGAGGAAGGAAACTCCAGGGACTGGATGTAGGTGGGGCCAAACCACTATAAAATACTTGTGTTTGATTTTCTTTCTCTTTTACTTTATTGCATATACTTGCATCATCCGGATCCATCTTCCCGATCAAAATCAAACAAGCTACACTAAGACTTTTATAAGTCTGTAAATTCTGTGAAAAAAGGCCATTCACCCCTCTCTGCCCTTATAAATACTCTCACAGGGCCCACGAGTGGTATTAGAGCGAGTGCTCAAACTAGAGATCTAATAATCTTGAGCTAAAGGTCCATATATTTTGATTCACATATCAAAATGAGTTTCTAAAACTCACAATTCCTTCTCGAGGGTATGTTTGTTACCCGTGCTCCACTCTTCACCAGTGAACATTACACGTTCTGGAAAAATTGGATAAAGAACTTCATCTAGTTACAAAGTATGCAAGCATGGTTAGTTATTGAAAATGGCCCATATGAACCTACTAATGAAGTAGAGGGTATGACTACCCGAAAGCCATCAAGCATGTGGGATGAGAATGACTTTAAAAAAATTATGTGAAAATGCAAATGCTATTAACATGCTTCATTGTGCTCTTAGTGCAGCTGAATTCAATAGGATATCCGGATATGAGACTGCAAAAGAGATATGGGAAAAGTTGGAAGTAACCTATAAAGGAACTACCAAAGTAAGAGAGGATAAGCTTGATCTACTCCAACAAAAGTTTGAATCCTTTAAGATAAAGCCTAAAGAATCAATCAGCAGCATGAACACTAGATACATAAATCTAGTGAATGAAATGAAAAGGCTGGAGAAGGAGATTCCAGAAGTAGAAATGGTCAAGAAAGTGCTCCGGAGTCTCACCAAGGAATGGGACAATAAAAAGACTGCAATTGAGGAAGCTCATGACTTAAATTTTTACAGTTATGATGAACTCATTGGTAATATTCTAACCCAAGAATTTTCCTTGGAGAGGTACAGCCAACAAGAAAAGAAACCTGAGGAGAAAAAGAAGGCCATTGCTCTTAAGACAGAAACCACCGGATCTACTACATCCGGAGAGGAAGAGCAAATCAATGAATCAACGAGCACCAAAGATCAACTTGATCTACTAACCAGAAGGCTAAATCGATTCATACAAAAGAAATATAGAAGGAAATCAAAGAGGTATGAATCCCGGAGACCAAGAGAAGGCACCTCTAGAAGAGATAAGCCCAAAAGGAATCCAAAAGAAAAGAAAGATCCAGAGAAAGATGCTGCCTGTTTCGAATGTGGTGAAAAAGGCCACTTCAGAACAAAGTGCCCCAAGTTCAAAAGAACCAAGAAGCTCAAAAAGAAGGCAATGGTTGCTACCTGGAGCAATAGTGAAGAAAGTAGCAGCTCATCTTCAACAGAAGTAGAGGAGACTACAAACTGTGCGTTTATGGCTCTGACTGACCCGAAAGGAGAGCAATCCGAAAGGAACGCCTCCCAATAAGAAATAGTGCAAATCAGAGGTTCAGAATTAAATACAGCAAACACTGAGGTAAATTCTTGCTCTAATTCTGCCTCTAACTTTGATCTTGCAAAAGCTCTTTCTATTGTCATCAAGGGGGTAAAGAAGAATGCAAAAGCCATCAAGTCTCTTAAAAGAGCAATACTAGAATTGGCTGAAGATGGTGAAGTAATGGCACAAGAAATCAATCTAGTTAGAGCAACCAAGCATTTTGATGTAGTAGAAGAAAACTTCCTGAGGAATCAAGTCCAGATTCTGAATGCAAATGTAATGGGACTGGATAGAGAAGTCAATCTATTAAAGGAAGCATCCAGGAAGAAACCTGAAATAAAGGATCCAAGAAGAGATAATCCTCCTCCTCCTCAAAATAGAGTTCAAAGGAACCCAAATCAAAAGACAAATGGAGTTAACAGGAAGCCACAAGCTCAAAGATATACTGCTGCTCAGAAAGGAAAGGCTAAGGTAGCTTACAACCAACAGCCTATCAAACAAAGAAGAAATTATAGAGTTGAAGTTGCACCTCCAACCAACTTTCAAATTTATACCGGACTATCCACTAGTGTACAAGAAGCTGGGTGTAAAGGCAACTATAGAAGGAAGGATTAGGAGAAGATCAGCAAGAAGCAAAAGCAAAACATACCCATTTCAGGGTGCAGGTTTTGTGGAAAAAATAATCATATTACTAAATCATGTAGATTAAAGAATGGTTATTATGATGTTTATCCTTGGCCAGAGATGGTTATTAACCCGAGAGGACCCAAATTTGATTGGGTACCCAAACCCACTTGATCTGTTTTGCAGGTATGCCTTAGATCTACGGTAGATCAACACACTTGGTATATTGATAGTGGATGCTCAAGGCATATGACAGGTGATGAGAAGGCCTTCATCACATTAATTCGGAAGAAGGGAGGCAAAGTAAGCTTTGGAGACAATCAAAAGGGATAGATCATTGGCCATGGAACCATTAGATCTAGATTTAAGAATGAAGATGTCTCACCGGTTGATGGACTGAAGTTCAACCTGCCAAGTGTGGGCTAATTATGTAACAAATGAAGAAAAGTCACATTCAACTCCGGAGGCTGCTCAATATATGATAGTAAGTCTAATCAACTTATTCTTTATGTACCTAGAGTAAATAATGTCTACTCTGTAAACATTAAAAATGATAAGAAGAATATATGCTTGGTTTCTAAAGAAGAAGAATCATGGCTATGGCACAGGAGCTTGGGACATGTAAGCATGAACCTCCTGTCCAAATTATCCAAAAAGGAATTAGTTGTGGGTTTGCCTAAGGTTGCTTTTAATAAGGATCATCTATGCACTGTATGCCAACTAGGTAAACAACATAAGAAAAGTTTCCCTTCCATCTCATACATTCCTTCCAAAAGAGTACTTGAGCTCTTACATATTGATCTTTTTAGTCCAATCAAGCCACTGAGTTTAGGTAAAAGAGAATACACCATGGTCATCGTGGATGACTATTCTCGATATACCTAGGGTTTCCTGCTAATAAGTAAGGATGAAGCCTTTGACCAATTCTCCAAAACATTCATCCGGATAGAAGTAAAACTAGGCATAAGCATTGCACACATCCGGAGTGATAATGGTGGAGAATTCAAAAATAGCAGTTTATTGATTTTTGTGACTCCAAGGGCATTGAACACAACTTATCTACCCCTCACACTCCTCAATAGAATGGAGTTATTGAGAGAAAGAACATGACTATAGTAGAGATAGCTAGAACAATGCTTAGTGAAAATTATTTGCCAAAATATTTTTGGGGTGAGGCCGTAAACACAGCATGCTAATCTTAAATAGAGCTCTCATAAGAAAGACCATAGAAAAGACCCCATATGAAATCTGGAAGGGAAGAAAACCCAAAATTGGGTATTTCAAAGCATTCAGGTGAAAATGCTACATCCTTAATGATAGAGAGCAACTAGGAAATTTAGATTCTAAATCTGATAAAGCAGTTTTCCTTGGCTACTCAACATATAGTAAGGCTTACAGAGTCTTCAATAAACAAACCCAAACTATGGTAGAGTCTATACATATGGATTTCAATGAGACTAACACTGCAGGAAAGAAAAGATACACTCCGGAAGATCAAGTTCTGGAAGCTAAAAAAATCTGGAGAAAAGAAGGAAGAAGGAATTCCTGATCCATTTTAAATCAAGAAGTACAAAGAGGAAGATGAAGGAATATCCTTTGATCTAGAGTTGCAACAAGTTAATCTCAACCCACAGGGGATTGATTTTCATGAAGGTCAAGAAGGAGTGGCTGAAACTGAAGTACAACAAGACCAAGTTCAACATGAAGGCCTGCAAAGGGAGATCCGAACCCACAGAGATCATTCTATTCAAAATATTCTAGATAATTTTTAGAATCCAGTTAGAACCAGAGGTCAGCTCAACCAGATAATAAGCCATGCTGCCTTTGTCTCCCTCATAGAGCTAAAGAAATTTTAAGATGCTGAAGGCGATGAAAGTTGGATGATGGCGATGTAGGAAGAACTAGATCAATTCATCAAAAATGATATATGGGATCTTGTGTCCTCTCCTAAAAGAAAATCAATCATAGGCACTAAAGGGGTGTTCCGGAACAAACTTGATAAATCCGGAGTAGTGGTGGGAAATAAGGCAAGACTAGTAGCCAAAGGCTATAACCAGTAAGAAGGAATTGATTTCAAAGAAACTTTTGCCCCTGTAGCAAGGCTGGAAGCAATCCAAATCCTATGTGCTTTTGCATCATTCATGGGGTTTACACTATACCAAATGGATGTCAAAAGTGCGCTTCTAAATGGTGTCATTTAAGAAGAAGTATATATCAAGCAACCACCCGGATTTGAAGATCCAAAGCATCCGGATCATGTCTACAGGAAGAAGATAGCTCTCTATAGATTAAAGCAAGCACCAAGAGCCTGGTATCAAAGATTAACCTCAGTCCTTATATCCAAGGGATATGCTAGAGGCAGGGCAAATACCACACTCTTCATCAAGAAAAAGAAGAATGATATTATTCTAGTCCAGATCTATATGGATGATATCATCTTTGGAGCCACTGATGAAAAGATGTGCAAGGAATTTAGCTCTCAAATGCAGAAGGAATTTAAGATGTCCATAATAGGAAAGCTCAACTTTTTCCTTAGTTTATAGATCAAGCAAAGTCCGGATGGGATTTTCATTAATCAATCAAAATACACCAAGGAGATCCTGAAGATGTTTAAAATGGACAAAAGCAAACCTATGTCCACTCTAATGGGTTCAAACACAATCTTATCTAGGGACTGTGAAGGAGAAGATGTTGATTAGAAGCTCTATTGAGGAATGATTGGCTCACTTCTATACTTGATAGCTAGCAGACCTGACATATACTATGCATTATGCTACTATGTAAGGTATCAAGCCAATCCCAAGGATTCTCATCTCAAGGCAGTCAAAAGGATCCTTAGATATCTCCTAGGAACCACTGAAGTTAGGCTATGGTATCCTAGTAATGGAGACTTCACACTCTAAGGGTTCATAGACGCAGACTATGGTAGAGATACTCTTGAGAGAAAGAGTACATCTAGAGGATGCCATTTCCTTGGAGATTGCTTAGTCTCATGGTATAGCAAGAAGCAAACTTTAGTTGCCTTATCCACTATAGAAGTAGAGTATATGGTAGTTGGAAGTTGTGTTGCTCAACTCCTATAGATCAAACAATAACTTGAAGATTACGGAGTGCAATCCGGATGTGTAGATGTAATGTATGACAACAAAAGTGCTATTGATGTGTCAAAGAATCTGGTGCTCTATAGTAGGATAAAGCATGTCAACATAAGGCATCACTTCATCCGGAATCATATGATGAAAAAGGATGTCACATTGGTATATATCCCAACCAATGAACAGAGAGCCGATATCTTTACTAAACCATTAAGTAAAGATTAATTTGGGAAACTGAGAGAATCAATTAGAATGTTAAATCCAATTTAGGAAGACAGATTTTAAACCAAGCTGGATCCTAAGATAAAAACTCACTCTGATAGACAAGGAGTATTGGGAAGATCTATTCCGGAAGATTGCCACGTCAGCCGATAAAAATGACATATGGCAGTAAAAGCCCATAAAGGTAACTATTACTTTTTGAATTTCAAAAGTCCATTAGCTTTTACACTCGCGGTAAATACAACAACTATTTTAAAAATAAATCGTTCCCATTCTCCGGTTAAACTGATTTTGCCTCTCTCCTAAAAACCTGACTAACATGTCATTAATCCAGTCAAAACATCCAAAGTTTGGATTACCAATATACCCTCACTTCAAAAAATTCTATATAAACCCCTCAAAATCTCGTCTCTTCTTCACGCAAGCAACTACTCTACTGTTACTCTACAAAAATTCAAACCCAGAACCTTACCTTTCCAAATCTCTCTAAAATGGCAGCAACAAACACCTCCAATACCCTCGAGATCTTACCAAGAAAAAATTTCTTTCAAGTATCTGACTTGAAGAATAAAGATTTTGAACCTCTAAATTTCAAAACCTTTGAATGAGTCATTCCCACTGATCACTTAGGTGATGATTACTTATTTAGAACTCCTCCTTTCTTCACCTTGATCGAAGATCAAAGTCTGGGTGATCTCCTGAAGATAAATTGCCCTAGCTACCCAAAGCTTGTAAAAGAATTTTTTGCAAATCTCAGTGCTTACAACCATTTTGATGCCTTACGCATTGAAGTACAGGGGAAGGTCATAACTGTCACTCTGGAGCTCTTTGAGAAGAATCTGAACATGAAGAACTCTGGTATATTAATGAGAAAAGATGGGGATAAGACTGGAGTTGTATATAATTCCAAACTATGGCTCCACAAGAACTACTTTCGGCGATAAATTCTCAACATACTTCCCTAGAATGCCCAGATTCTTCCAGCACATTCTGGCTAAGCTCATCCTGATAAGAAAAGGATCATTGACTATAGTTTCTTCCCTTCAGCACTGCATCTTGCAGCACTGGATTGGAAGTGTGGAAGTAAACTGGCCAGTCTTGATCATTCACTATCTCAAGGCACATGTAAACTCCCATGGCGCCTTGATTACAAGAATTCTACAAGCAGTAAAAGTAGATCTGACCAGATTTGAAGGCATCTATAGAAATCCTATTCTTAAGAAGAATTTCCTTAATCTCCACTATGATAAGGAATGGGATGAAGAAAAGGCAAAACTAAAAAGGGATGAGAGAAGAATTAAGTTCTGAAAGATAGTTGATTCGAAAGAGAATGCGCCTGTTCCTAAGAAACCCAAAACCACCAAAGCCAAAACTCAAAAGCAAGTAGAAGTGGTTTTGGAGGATACTAATAAGGACTTTCTGCCCCTCACTCAGATCCTAAAGTTAGAGAAGCCTTGGCCTAGGGGGAGATTGATTAAGGCCGCAGCTAAGAAAGGTCAGCATGTGCTTGATACAGATTTGCCTCCATTTGCTACAAAAGCAATTGAGGTCGGAAGGAGGAAAGCTAAAAGAACATTGGCTAAAATGCAAGAGGAGGAAAATGATGAGGAGAGAGAGGATGAGGCTCCTCCTCAAAAGAAACTCAGGAGATGGGGCTAACTTATGATAAAGCTACTGCCGCCTAAGAAAAGAAAGCCAATGAAGGGAGGAGGCTCATTGGAATAGTGCTGAATGAGGAAGCCAAGTAGTACAAGGAGAAAGCTGGTTTAGAAAAAGCAAGATCTAGCAAAGGGAAAAATATGCTTGAAGCAACAGAAATTCTTGGGAGAGATGATGCACAATATGACATCATTTAAGCAGTGATAAAAGACAACATTAAAATCAACCAGGAAAGAATTGAAGGACCCGGAGACTCATCTCAAGTTCCCCTAATTCTTGTAGACCCACAAGATATGGATACTCTGTCAAATATTCTAGAAGCTAATAGATTCATCTTTGCTAACAGGATAGGAGCTCTTCCAGAAAATCTGCTTGGATCAGGCACTATAATCATCAATCTTGAAAGTCCTGAAATGGCACTAGAGAAAGGTATTGAGGAAAATGCCAACACGCCTTGGGGAGAAAAGACAAAGGCAGTTGTAAGGGTAGTTGAGGACAATTCCAACCATCCGGAGGCTAGGCTGGAAGAAGAGAAACAGGATGTTGAAGTCGATCAGAATCAGACACTACAAACCAAAGAGGTAACCCCTGGTCTCCTTCATCTTAATTCTGATCTTAAAGAGCACAACTTAGCTACAGTCTCTTATAATGTAGCTAAGGATATAGTGCCAAACCAGGATGAAATAACTCCGAAGGAGGGAGAGAGTTTGAGTTTCAAAGGGCACACTTCTGAAGTGGATCCTATGGGCGAAGCTCATCCGAGGGAATGTATGGAAGAGAAGAATGAAGAAGCAAGTAATGATGAGCAAAAAGTGGAAGGAGATGGAAAAGAAGATAGTGAGGAAGATACCTCATCCAGCTCCTCTGATAAGGAATTCCATCCAAAGGTTCCAGCCATAAGAGCACCTGCAAACATCATCGTAAAATCCAAAGTTATAACTACGCTTCAATTATTAAAAGAGGTCGCTAAGGAGAAGAGTGAAGAGGGATATGTGAAGCAGAGTCTCAGAACCATATGCGCTCATCTTCGAGGAGTTGAGAAGGAATTACTCAGGCAAAAATCTAATAAAGCAGTCCAAAAGGATTTGGGTAAGATCAAAGAGAGTTTGAAATATCTCCCCAAAATTGAGTAGCAAGTCATGAACTTTCCAACTCCCGGAGCTCTAGCAGAAGCTTCCCTATCCGAAGTCCAGCCACTTCTGAATGAGCTAAAAGAAAGCGCCTTTATAGTAAATTAGAATGCCAGTCAAGCCAATACTTTGGCCTTTGATAACTGTGCAACTTTCCTAGAAATAATGTCCTCATCCGCCACTGATCTATCCACAGAAATCAAGGACTACATTGACTCCAAGTTTGAAAACTTGACAAAATTCATGGAAGACAGAGATCTAAAACCTACTCTGCTCAATCTAGAAACTGATCAGTAAATAACCCAGGATATGCTTGCTCATTTCATACATAAAACCATCCCCAAACTCAAAAAGAAGATACTAGATGATATGGGTGATGAGATACAGCCTAGGAACTCCGGTATTGAGCAAACAATAAATGAATGGAAGAAGTCTATCTCCAAAGAAATAAAAGACCAAATGAAGTCTATCCACAACATCCGAAAGGGCCTTAGTGATGAGATCACTTTCCTTCAAGCCAGAATTAATAAATTATCTATCTTTGAACCATCTTCTTCTCCGGGTGTTCCAGAAAGTCAACTCAATCCGGTTTTGCATAACCTCGTTCAAGCCATAGGGGATTAAGGGTTCATGAGCTAAAAGGGTACGACTAATCTTATTAAGGCTAAGTTTTCTTATTTGATCCCAAGGACCAAGAGCACATTATGTGAATTCTTCCTCAAGTCTCACAATCTTATGATCAACTCCGGAGGTCTCTTCACCCTTATTATTTGACTCCGCCTATAGTAGATCATATTATTGATGAGCGGGCTAAAGGCAATAAAGACTACTCTATCTACTCCTCTGCTTGGCAGCAATAAAGGGGGAGAAAGATCCCAATCATCAAGGAGAAGGAAGTGGCAAGGGAAAAAGGCTGCAAGTCCGGAAGAGTGGTCCTTCCGGAGAGATAGTTAAGCTAGCTAGATAATTTTATAATACTTTTTTAATAGCTAGATTCACTTCATATGTATTTCTGTAACTTGTAATTCTAAACTTCATGATGTTAACCATTGTTAATAGCAAAAGTATATATGAAGTGAAAATTTTTAACTATCAAAACAATCGCTTTTAAAATACAATCTGTAATTGTACTAAAACAAACTTAGAAGCAAGAATCATAAAATTATGGGGGAGTTAGGATGCCAAAATTATAGGGGAGCATTGTAAAAGACTAAGTATCAACAATCATACTTAGTTCATATACCCATGTCCTATGCTTAGATGACTTAGGTTTTTATTTCCATCAAATTCGGGAGATTATTGGGAAACAATGATCCGGATAACAATCTTAAAAAAACCCGGATCAAGTTTGAAAGAAACAAAATAATGTATGTAATACTCCTAAATCCAAATAGAAATATCCGGACAAAGATCAAGATACAAGTCATCCATTAAACAAATTAAAACCCTAAGAACTAGAGGAAATCATCCGGATAAAGTTTGGAAAGGAAACAAACTTCTGTCCTTCAAAACCAGCATTCGGAAGAACTGATTGAAGCCATCTCCAGAAGATAGATCCGGAGTATATAGGTCTAAAAGACATCCTGAAGACCTATATTTCAAATATAGGGAAAAGTTTCAAATATAACTTTCCTTTCAACTTTTTGGTCTATAAAAGTCAAAGATCCTTTCCCCAAGATAAAGACAAAACGACAGCTTGCATATTTCAGAGAAAAGACAAAAGGTCTGACACCGGACAGAGAAAAGCTAACTACCTTTTTCTCCTAGACCAATAAAGGCGCATGTGGATCTCACATCATAAAGCAATTGGTATGAAAGTTGGTACATCATAAAATGACAAGCAAAACAATCACTGATAACTTTCTAACCTCAATCCCAAAATTCTAAATGGGTTAAAATACAGTCTAACAGATTGATCAACGGATCTGAAAGCTCTACATCATCGACCTGATCAAGGGTGAAGATTGAATGAAAGCTCACCAACCACAACAGCTACATTTATGATCAAAGCCTATGAAAGGAGCACTTCACCAAATGAGAAGGTCAACTAGTTAATTTACAAAAGTAAGTAACAAAAGCAATACTTAATTCAATCAGTTGATACAATCCCTCCAATAACCTTTGATTCAAAATCCATTTGTAAGGATTCCCAAGTGAAACTATAAACTTGAGGAACTCCAAAAACCAACCCTTTGTTAAAAACCAAAGTGTAAGAATCTCCAACTTGGGTGAGTTGGGAGATTGGGATTTAGCTTAAAGTAGGTGCTTTGAGTGAGATCTCCCTATAGGACTCAGCTTAGATTCTTGGTAGAAGGCTAAGTGGTATATCCTACTAAAGATAAGAGGACTCAGCTAAGAGTTGGTGCTTCTAGTGGTATATCCTACTTCCAGAAGGGGTTACCATCTAGAGATAAATCTGTAAGGCATGATTCATGCCAGTTGGAAAGGAATCCACTAGTGGATAAGCTCGGAGGAAGGAAACTCCAGGGACTAGACGTAGGCGGTGTTGGATATGATGTATGCCCTTAAGGCAATTAGGGCGATATATCTTAATTATGTAATAGTATGAATAATTTGTTTGATCAATAAAGGCATTTGTTCTTTTATTTATATCAATGTGTTAACATATATATATATATACATATATATATATATATACATATATATATATATAGCTGGTTAAAATATATTCATTGATGTATGTATACAAAAGTCCTTGATATATCATAGCATGAAGTCAGAGAAATTATAGTTGGACTATATTTGGTGGAACCTGCTTCATGTGCAATTATAATTTTGTCTAAACTATCCCTAGTCATAGTTTCATCAAGAAAGGATATTTATGAAATGGAAAGACTAGCATGTCGTCAACTTTCTTGGAAAGGGTCCAAGCAGTTAATCTCCTAAAGACTGAAGGTGGTGCCTTAAGTCTGACACATGCATATATTTGGGAGATATATTGGAGACCGCAGCAAGATAAACACTTGGTATATATATCAATGTGTTAGTGTTTATCTTCATACAATAAGCTTTGCGAATGTCCTCATACTTGAGATGCTAGTTACCTTGTGTGGTACTATTGCTATACTTTGGGTCATTACTATACACTAATTAATTTAAGGTGCTACGGGTGATTACGGGTATAGTGATGACAGCACGTTGGTAAGCTAAGTAGTCGGAAAGAATCCATCGCTCCGGATACATTAAGGGGTTGTACCTGGCCACTTGTTGAAGTGATGATCGCCATAAACATCTGATCAGAGTATGTGTTTGATAGAAATGGTTTCTAGTCCAACATACTATGGTAAAAGGCAATATACTTCGGTAACAAGTAAATAACTTGGATAGCTTGGAGCAAACTCGCTATTAGTGGGTTAACACTTTAACCGAACCCTATAAATCAGATGGTACGAATATTAAAGAATGGAAGGAATTTATATCATTGGATAACTATTGCATTAACCGGGATTAAGTCATAAGCATAAATGATGTTCCGAGTAATGAGGGATGGTAGACCCTTGCTAGAGGCGTACTACAGTCGTTTAAGGTAATCGAGTTCTATTCACGATCTAGAGCATCGAGCCAATGGTTCCATTAGAACAAGGGTTGGTTAAGCCTTAACAGCTCAATACTTCGGGATCCTATAAGGTCATACACATTGGACCTTCATCGGACTAAGAAAAGAACTAATAGATTTATTCTATTACGAAAATATAACATAAATAATAATTGGATTATTATTTGATTGGTTAAAATTGATTAGATCAATTTTCAATAGACCAAGGAATTTATTTTGACCGGTAACTAATTAATTAGAGTCATAAATAAATTATAATTGATTAGATCAATTTTGGTTGGACCAAGAAATTAATTGTAACTGGTAACTAATTTATTAGAGTCAAAAATAAATATTTATTTGAAAGGATTTAAAGGGAATTTTGCATTGGCGAGTTAAAACCAAAAAGTATGAAATATTTTGTACAAAGTTTGGTTGTGCGGAATACACCAAAAGGTGTGCGAACACTGTTGGGCAGTGTTCGCAGTAGCCCATATTCATGGGCTGAACAAAGACAGCCCATGAATGCAAGGTAAGCCTACTTGCCACATGCAGCATGCTATGCACACTGCATGTGAATGGTAACCTATGTGGGATGGGAGTAAAACTCCCATCCCACATTGCTGATGGGGAGCAAAATTTTGCTCCCCAAGCCTATAAAGAGGTTGTCCCCTTTCCTTTCAAAATGTACCAAGCTTAAAGCATAAATCCTAAGCGAGATAATTAATCTCTCGGGTAATTGGGCAAGTTATTTTTTAGGAGCCTGAATTTATTCGGGCACCTCTATTTTATATTTTTGGGTGAGGCTTCTAGAGTGGTCTAGCAACTACTCGGGGCTTCTTAGTTCTTCCTCCCAGGGAGGTTTTGGTTGGTGGGGTTCGTGTGGATACTGATAGAGGCTATCCTACGATTGGAGGCTTGTGCAAGAAGGTTCTGCAAAAGCACGCGTCAACTGGTAAGTTCTTTTTTTTCTCTTTTAATTATTAGGTCTTTTTCTTTAAGTGTTTTTAGACTTAATAATTATGCTTAGGTTACTTGGCATGCTTAGTTTATTTTATGCTTAGGTTATAACTATAACATGCTTAGTATAAAATAAATATGCTAGGATATAATTTGGAATTACGGTATGCCTAGTCTTTCAGTATGCTAATCTAGGTAGAGAATTAATTAGTTAAGGCTTTATTTAATGTATGTGCAACTAATAGGAGTTCCTGGGGATAAGGACAAAATTTTAAATTTCCGCCATGCCTCTTATGCATGTTCAATCTGACTGTCAGTTGCTAACAGTGGTATCAGAGCCTGCTTATTTAGTGCATAATTAAGTTAGAAGCGAACTAAATATTATTTTCCAAATGAAATGATTTGTTTATTTAATTATTTGGAACAATATATATAAACTTGTGCCTTTCATTTCAAGGTTAGAAAATGGTTATGAATAATTTTGAATAAGTCTGCTTAACTTACTCAAATTAAACAAGTGTCAATAATTTATTTAAATTACATGCGTTATGGATGTTTCCAATTTACATGAATTGGAAGAGCGAAATTTATTAATTCAAGAAAATCCATTGGTCTTCAAGTTTGTGCCCGTATTTGTTCTGGCTAAGGATTGGACTTGGTGTCTACTCCTCATAGGGCACCTCTCCTACCTGGGAACCTATATCGGTAAAATTTGAATTGACCAACCGGGGGATTAATATGAACTAGATTAATATGAACTAATTTATTTCTAGTATATAAGATGGTGCTTATATATGTTTCTATAACAGAGTAAAAAAAATTAAATTTATTGAATAAAAGCTTAAAGGAAATGCAATATTAATATAACAAATAAAAGTATTAATTATTTTGCATATAATCTAGGTTGATGGAATAATTATAATAAAGAGCTGAACCCACCTAAGGTTAGACCTTATAAATTAATTCTAAAATTCCCTGAATTAATACAAGTTATTATAATTTTGTCCATTTGATAAAATCCTAGATTGGGTGGGACGTCTAACTGCAATAAAATCCCAAAGTAAATATATTAAGGCAAGTTGTAGTCTTCCTTACTCAAATTTATAATACGATCTCTTTGAGCTATCAAAGTGCTACACAAAGCGTTCCTTCTAGTCCACATTGATTGGTTGTAAAGTTTGGGATAGGGTCTGCCTTAACAGAGCTCGGGTAGTCCACCATAAAATTGTGGGCTAGGCCCAAATCTGAGACATATTCAAGGAGATGCTAATATAAGAGCACACGTCCCTTGAGATTAGGGAACTTGAATGAATTAGCAATTACATGCGATGTAAATGGAATGGGATTCCAACTATAACTTACTATTATTACTTGACTCATAAAATTGGGGTTTGTAATAGACTAGTTATAGATGCTACATACTAGGAAATTTATCTGGGCTAAAATTCACGAATTCAATAGAATGGGCTATTGTAAATTTTGAAGAAAATAGGAAAATGTATTTAATTAAAAGTCCTCATATTAAATACATGTACTTAAACTAATATCTAAACACTTTTCTTTTCTTATATCTTAGGTTGAAAATGGCTTCCAATTTTAATCTCCATATGTTTCTTGACACCAAATTGAATGGTTCTAACTTTTTTTATTGGTTCCGAGCCGTGAGAATAGTTCTCAGATTCAAGGGACTTGCCTATGTCCTAAGTGAAATTTTTCCTGTAGAACCTGATGTTGAGGATCATGTGGAACATAATGCCTGGTTGAAGTACAGGAAAGATCGTGAGACTGCCATGTGTATTATATTGGGTTCCATGAATTCTGAGCTTCAAAAACAATATGAGAACATGCCCTTGGAGGAAATGGTTCTTCATCTTAAAGAACTCTTTTGGGAGAGGGAGAGGACGGAGAGGTATGAGAGCTCCAAGCTCCTTTTCGGAACCAAGATGCAGGCTAGCACCTCTGCCTCTCAGTATGTACTGAAACTCTTGGGATACCTTGAGAACTGAATCAATTGGGATTCGAGATGAATCATGACTTGAGCATTGACCTTGTGTTGATGTCCTTGACGGATAGTTACTCAGGCTTCATGACTAACTATTACATGAACAGGATTACTTCTACTATCCTTGAATTAATCAACATGCTGAAAACAGTAGAACCTCATATCAAGAAGGATCAGAAACCTCTATTGTTGGTTGTAAAAGGCAAGGCTTCTAGGAAGAAGAAGCAGGCACTGGGTGCTAAGAAAAGAATCAGTAAGAAGAAGAATGAAAAGAAGGCATCTAAGTATGTCTGATTCTAATGTGGGAAATTGGGACATTGGAAGATGGATTGCAAAGCTCCTGCTTCTGAGCATTTAAAGAAGAAGCCTATAGAGGCATCTACTTCAGGTATGTTTGTAATTGAAAACTTTGCTACTTTTTCACGAGAATCCACTTGGGTATTAGATACTGGTTATGGTTCTCATAACTGTACTTCTGTGTACGGACTAAGGAACTGTAGAAAACTTGCAAAAGGGGAGATGGACCTACGCGTGGGAAATGGAGCCAGAGTTGTTGCATTAGCCGTAGGGAGCTTTAGTCTTGTTTTACCAAGTGGACTTGTTTTATTTTTGAATAATTGTTACTACATTCCAAGTGTTACCAAGAATATTGTATCTATCACGTGTTTAGCAACAGAGGAATTTAAAATTTTATTTTCGAATAATAATTGTCAGATTCGTTTGAATAATATTCTTTATGGTTATGGAATGTTAAAAAGTGGCATTTATATTCTTGATACTAAAAAAGAAGTTTTCAATATAAATAATGTGAAGAAAGTTAAATTAGATAATGAGAATTCCTTCTACTTATGGCATTGTCGTTTAGGCCTCATAAACAAAGATCACGTAACCAAGTTGCATAAGCGTGGAGACTTGGACCCAATAGACTTTGAGTCCTATGGTGATTACGAACCTTGTTTAAAAGGAAAAATGACAAAGTTACCCTTTCAAGGAAAGGGTGAGCGGGCCACAAGTACATTGGAACTTATACATACTAATGTGTATGGTCCAATAAGTGTTCAGGCACTAGGAGGATACTTCTACTTCATAACCTTTTTTGATGATTACTCATGATATGGTTATTTGTACTTGATGAAGCATAAGTCTGAAAGTTTTGAAAAATTCAAACTATTCAGAGTTGAAGTAGAGAAACAGCTTGAGAAAAGTATTAAAACACTTCAATCGGATTGAGGTGGAGAATACTTAAGTCAGGAGTTTCAGGATTATCTAAAGGAAAATGGGATAGTTCCCTAGTGGGCCCCTCCTTATACACCCCAACCTAATGGAGTGTCAGAAAGGAGGAATCAGACTTTATTAGATATGGTTAGGTCCATGATGAGCTATGTAGTTCTTAGTAAATCCTTTTGGGGATATGCACTGGAGAGCGTGGTTTATGTCTTTAACAGAGTGCCCTCTAAATCAGTTGATTTTACACCTTATAAAAGATGGTGTAATAAAAAGCCATCTCTAAGTCACTTAAGAGTGTGGAACTGTGCTACTATGGTAAAGAGGATAGCGTCAGATAAGCTAAATGCTAAGGCTGACAAATGTCAGTTCATTGGATATCTAAAGGAAATAATTGGATATCTGTTTTACCAACCTGAAGCACAAAAGGTATTTGTGTCTCGGAATGCTCACTTTTTGGAAAAGGAACACTTACTTGCAAAAGTCAGTGGAAGCAATATTGAACTAGAAGTTCAAGAGGAAGAAACAGACAATCAACTAATTGACCCCGTTCTAGATACACAAGAGAGTGTGATCTAAGAACAACTTGTCAAAACACAATCATTGAGAATCAGGTCGTGTTTATAAGGGTCCCGATAGATATGGGTTTATCATCACTAATCATAAGGAACTATATCTTATAGAGGATGATGAACCAAGGACATATAATGAGGTAATGAAAAGCTCAGATTCTGATAAATGGCAAAAGGCCATGAAATTAGAAATGGTTTACATGTACGAGAACCAAGTTTGGAATTTGGTTGATGCACCACAAGAGGTTAGACCAGCTGGGTGCAAATGGGTCTTCAAGAAGAAGACAGACATGGACGGTAATGTAATTACCTATAAAGTAAGGTTGGTTGTAAAAGGTCATAGTCAACGGGAAGGTATTGACTATGATGAAACCTTCTTATCGGTAGCCATGCTTAAATCCATGAGGATACTTCTTGCCATTACTGCTCATTACGATTATGAGATCTAGCAGTTGGATGTAAAAACAGCATTCCTGAATGGGGATTTAGACCGGGATGTGTATACGACACAACCTGAGGGTTTTACATCTCAGAATGGCTCGAAGATATGCAAGCTACAAAGATCCATTTATGCACTTAAGCAGGCATCCAAGAGTTGGAATATAAGGTTTGATTAGACAATCCGGGAACTGGATTTCTTCCTAAATGCAAATGAGCCTTGTGTTTACAAGAAGGTTAGTGGAAGTGCAGTCGTTTTTCTAGTATTGTATGTGGATGACATTCTGCTAATAGGAAACGACATTTCTCTTCTTCAAAACGTTAAAGTATTGTTGTCAAGAAAGTTCTCCATGAAAGACCTTGGTGAAGCAGCATTTATACTAGGTATAAAGATCTACAGGGATAGATCCAAGAGGCTGTTAGGTCTTTCTCAAAGTACATATATAGACAAGGTGTTGAATAGGTTCAACCTTGAATATTCTAAGAAAGGTTATCTCTCGATGACAAAGGGGATAAACCTATCTAAAGCTGAGTGTCCGAAGACAGCTCAGGAGAGAATGCGCATGAAGGATACACCCTATGCATCCATGATAGGATCCATCATGTATGCTATGATATGTACTAGGCCAGATGTCTCTCAAGCTTTGAGCTTTACGAGCAGATATCAGTCAGATCCAGGTGGAAAGCACTGGATGGCCGTCAAGCCAATCCTTAAGTACTTTGGAAGGACTAAGGATGAGTTCTTGATATATGGAGAAGGTGACCTCATAATCAAAGGTACACTGACGCGAGTTTTCAATCTGACAAGGATGACTTTAAGTCTCAATCAGGTTTTGTGTATGTGTTAAATGGAGGGGCGGCATTCTAGAAAAGTTCTAAGCAAGAAACTACTGCTGATTCAACCACGGAATCGGAATACATTGCTGCATGCGAAGCAGTAAAAGAAGCTGTCTAGTTAAAGGGATTTATTGGTGATCTCGGTGTGGTGCCTGAGGCTGCTGATCCAATTACTTTATATTATGATAACAATGGTACCACAGCTCAGGCAAAGGAACCACGGTCTCATAAAAACAGACATATATCCAAAAAGTATCATATAATCAGGGAGATTATTGATGCTAAGATAATAAGATTAGAATAAGTACCCACTGATCAGAACCTCGCGGATGGTCTGACAAAGCCATTGACTCAAGTCAAACATGACCAGCATGTTAAAGCATATGGATTAAAACATATGGCTAATTGGCCTTAGTGCAAGTGGGAGTTTGTTGGATATGATGTATGCCCTTAAGGCAATTAGGGCGATATATCTTAATTATGTAATAGTACGAATAATTTGTTTGATCAATAAAGGCATTTGTTCTTTAATTTATATCAATGTGTTTCTATATATATATATATATATATATATATATATATATATATATATATAGCTGGTTAAAATAAATTCATTGATGTATGTATACAAAAGTCCTTGACATATCATAGCATGAAGTCAGAGAAATTATATTTGGACTATATTTGGTGGAACCTACTTCATGTGCAATTATAATTATGTCTAAACTATCCCTAGTCATAGTTTCATCAAGAAAGGATATTGATGAAACGGAAAGACTAGCATGTCGTCAACTTTCTTGGAAAGGGTCCAAGCAGTTAATCTCCTAAAGACTGAAGGTGGTGCCTTAAGTCTGACACATGCATATATCTGGGAGATATATTGGAGACCGCGGTAAGATAAACACTTGGTATATATATCAATGTGTTAGTGTTTATCTTCATGCAATAAGCTTTGCGAATGTCCTCATACTTGAGATGCTAGTTACCTTGTGTGGTACTATTGCTATACTTTGGGTCATTACTATACACTAATTAATTTAGGGTGCTACGGGTGATTACGGGTATAGTGATGACAGCACGTTGGTAAGCTAAGTAGTCGGAAAGAATCCATCGCTCTGGATATATTAAGGAGTTATACCTGGCCACTTGTTGAAGTGATGATCGCTATAAATATCTGATCAGAGTATGTGTTTGATGGAAATGGTTTCGAGTCAAACACACTATGGTAAAAGGCAATATACTTCGGTAACAAGTAAATAACTTGGATAGCTTGGAGCAACCTCGCTATTAGTGGGTTAACACTTTAACCGAACCCTATAAAGCAGATGGTACTAATATTAAAGAATGGAAGGAATTTATCACATTGGATAAATATTACATTAACCGGGATTAAGTCATAAGCATAAATGACATTTCGAGTAATAGGGGATGGTAGACCATTGCTAGAGGCGTACTATAGTCGTTTAAGGTAAATGAGTTATATTCACGGTCTAGAGCATCGAGCCAATGGTTCCATTAGAACTAGAGTTGGTTAAGCCTTAACAGCTCAATACTTCGAGATCCTAAAAGGTCGCACACATTGGACCTTCATCGGACTAAGTAAAGAACTAATAGATTTATTCTATTATGAAAATATAACATAAATAATAATTGGATTATTATTTGATTGGTTGAAATTGATTAGATCAATTTTTGATAGAACAAGGAATTTATTTTGACTGGTAACTAATTAATTAGAGTCATAAATAAATTATAATTGATTAGATCAATTTTGGTTGGACCAAGAAATTTATTTTTAATTGGTAACTAATTTATTAGAGTCAAAAATAAATATTTATTTGAAAGGATTTAAAGGGAATTTTACATTGGCGAGTTAAAACTGAAAAGTATGAAATATTTTGTACATAGTTCGGTTGCGCGGAATACACCGAAATATGCGCGAACACTGTTGGGCAGTGTTCGCGACAGCCCATGTTCATGGGCTGCACAAAGGCAGCCCATGAATGCAAGGCAAGCCCACATGCAGTGTGCTATGCACGCTGCATGTGAATGGTAACCCATGTGGGATGGGAGTATCGCTGATGGGGAGCAAAATTTTGCTCCCCAAACCTACATATAGGCTGTCCCCTTTCATTTCAAATTGTACCAAGCTCAAAGCATAAATTCTAAGCGAGATAATTAATCTCTCGGGTAATTGAGCAAGTTATTTTTGAGGAGCCTGAATTTATTCGGGCACCTCTAGTTTATATTTTTGGGTGAGGCTTCTGGAGTGGTCTAGCAACTACTCGAGGATTCTTAGTTCTTCCTCCCGGGGAGGTTTTGGTTGGTGGGGTTTGTGTGGATACTTATAGAGGCTATCCTACGATTGGAGGCTTAGCAAGAAGGTTCTGCAAAAGCACGCTTCAACTGGTAAGTTCTTTTTCTTTCTCTTTTAATTATTAAGTATTTTTCTTTAAGTGTTTTTAGACTTAATAATTATGCTTAGGTTATTTAGCATGCTTAGTTTATTTTATGCTTAGGTTATAACTTAGAGTTATAACATGCTTAGTATAAAATATATATGCTAGGATATAATTTGGAATTATGGTATGCCTAGTCCTTTAGCATGCTAACCTAGGTAGAGAAGTATTTAGTTAAGGCTTTATTTAATTTATATGCAACTAATAGGAGTTCCTGGGGATAGGGACAAAATTTTGAATTTCCGCCATGCCTCTTATGCATGTTCAATATGACTGTCAGTTCCCAACAGGCGGGGCCGAACCAGTATAAAATACTTGTGTTTGATTTTCTTTCTCTTTTACTTTATTGTACATACTTGCATCATCCGGATCCATCTTTCGGATCAAAATCAAACACGCTACACTAAGACTTTTCTAAGTCTGTAAATTTCACAAAAAAGGGCCATTCACCCCCCTCTGCCCTTATAAATACTCTCACATGGACCAACATTCCCGAACCACGCTGAATATTAAGCAATTGGGAGCGTAAATAACGAACTTGTGAGCGAGAACCGCATGAATATGCTCGTGTTAATTTGTCCCAAGCCATTGCTGCAGTTTTGGCTGATACAATTTGGGGCAGCAAATAATCCGAAACGGTTGCGAGAATCCAACTTAGTACTTGTTGGTCTCGTTGTTCCCATATATCAATATAGGATTAATAGAGCCATTGGCAAGAAATTTGGCAGGAATCAAAGCTTGAGAATCAATGTGATGTGCCAATCGACAACCTTTGAGTAAACTAAGAAATTGTGCTCTCCAAATAATAAAGTTTCCAGAATTGAGTTTGTAATTGACCATACCAGTTTCCAGAATGCCGGAATTGTTGGTTCCTTGAACTGTGGTCACCGGTGTTGATGAAGTCGGAGGAACAAGATTCAGATTATCAAGCCCCAATATTGAGCCAAGATTTACCATGGAATTAGTAGAGGTAAATAAAGGAGGTGTAATGATAGAACTTGTAACTGTAGTGGAGTGATTGACAGTGGTTTGATTAGTGGCAGAATTGCCGGCAGGTGGTGTTGTGGTGGAAGGCGAATCGGACCGAGTAGCCATAATAATCGACAAAAAAAAAAATCACTCTTTTAAGTTTTTGGCTCTGAAACCATGTAGAATGTGATTCTCATTGATTGATTGATACAAGAATTACACATATATGTATACGAGATTGCTTCCTATACAAGATCTAGGAAAAAATACAAGCTACAATAGGAAACATAATCAATAGGGATATGTACATAATAATATCTAATTAGGAATAGATAGAGAATAGTATTCTAATATTGCTGACCAATTCCTTAGTGAGACCTATATTTGTGATATTTGGAGGGTGGGAATGAGTTTTAACAGTGGTGAAAATGAGATCATCAATCGAGAAGAGATCAAGAATAAGGTGGAGCAGGTTTTGAGTGATAAATAGATTACGGAAAGAGCAAAACGAACTTACAGAATTAGCTATGACGAGTGTTGGAGAATTCGGTCATTCAACTTAGGTTTTCAATAATTTCATTGAATGGTTAGCTATGTAAAAGGAATACATTGTCGATGTGGAGTGTCATTTGCCGTTGAATATTTTTCTGTATACTAGTGTGATTGTATCACAATGGTTATTATGTCCATTGAGAAAATAGGAAACTTTCGTATCATTAAAGGCTTAAAAGCTTAAACTAATTGAAGTCCAAAAATAATGTTTATCTTATCAATGTGTATGCTTTACAATGTTTTTTTTTTTTTGAATATGCTTTACAATGTGTTGAAATTATATATCAGTTAGAGATGCTAGAATTTCGACCTTTAACCGCACGGTCGCTAGTTAAAATGGCTTTAATACCATCTCAAATAGCCATTTAGCTCATATACTTAAATAAGTTAGTAGACAATTTCAATATAAAACATATTCTCTGCTATGTCTATATGTACAGATGTTTTAGGAACTTGAATTTGTTAGGCCCAATAATAGATTACGAGAAAAAGTAATAACAGCAGAATAAAAGACACGCAGATTTTTACGTGGAAACCCCAAATGAATTAGGGAAAAACCACGGGACCAACTCCGAATAATTCTTCCACTATGAAAATAATAGTAGGTACACCAAGAGATTACAAAATAGTGGCACACAAGTGTTTCCCAAAACCTCACTATTTTCTCTCTTATCCAGCTCTTAGGAACCCTTTTCCTAAGGCTCTCTACACAGATTATATTTTTATCTGTGTTTCTTCTCTCTTGCTCTCTGCTTTGGTCTGCTCTTTAAGCAAAACCCCCCTCTATTTATACGAGATTCAAAACACGTATGGTCGAATTGTGCACAGTAATTTTACTGTACACTTTTTGAAAAAACGTTTTGCCGACCTGCCTCTTTTTGTTTTTTTTCTTTTTTTTATTTTTTTAATTAATCAGTGGATCCCACAATAAGAGGGACACCACTCAACAAATCTCCCCCTTTCGACTACATTGTGGGACTCTCCCTCCCGGTTGCTTCAACGCACTGGTCGAACTTTTCTTTTGGTACGACCTTCATCAGCATATAAGCAACATTTTTATTTATATGAATCTTCTGCAACTTGAACTATTTTTCTTCAATGGCAAGTCTGAGCCAATGATATCTTACATCAATATGTTTCGTCTGTGCATGATACATAGTATTTTTGCTCAAGTATAGTGCACTTTGACTATCACAATAAACTATATAGTCTTCTTGTTGCACGCCCAATTCTTCAAAGAATCGCTTTAACCAAAGCATTTCCTTTCCTGCTTCTGTTGCTGCAACGTACTCTGCTTCAGTTGTTGATAATGAAACACACTTTTGTAACCGTGACTGCCATGAAATAGCTCCCCCTGAGAATGTAAAGAAATAACCTGATGTAGATTTTCTTTCATCAAGGTCACCAGCCATATCTGCATCTGTGTAACCAACAAGTGCTGGCTTTCCACCTCCAAAGGTTAAACATAACTTTGAAGTTCCTCTCAGGTATCTGAAGATCCATTTTATTGCTTCCCAATGTGTCTTCTGGGGATTTGACAGGAATCTACTCACAACTCCAACTGCATGAGCGATGTCTGGTCTCGTACACACCATTGCATACATTAAACTCCCGACTGCTGAAGAATATGGAACTTTTGACATATCTTCTCTACTTTTCTTTGTTGAAGGGTAGGATTTCTTACTCAACTTGCAATGAGCAGCAAATGGAGAGCTAACTAGTTTAGCATTCTTCATATTGAACTTTTCTAGTACTCGTTCAATATATTTTTCTTGCGATAACCATAGCCTGCAGGACCTCCGATCTCGGGTAATCTCTAATCCAAGAATTTGCCTTGCCGGTCCTAAATCCTTCATGTCAAACGCCTTAGACAAATCACACTTCAACTTACTAATCATTTTGGCATCCGGTCCAACGATTAGCATATCATCAACATATAAGAGAAGAATGATAAATTTTCCATCAGGGAATTTCTGGACATATACACATGGATCAGCTTCTGTCCTCTTGTATCCTTGATTCACCATGAAGGTATTAAACTTTTTATACCATTGCCGCGGGGCTTGTTTTAACCCATACAAACTTTTCTTCAAGCGACAAACCATGTCCTCCTTTCCCTTGACCTTGAAACCTTCTGGTTGTTCCATATAGATTTCTTCTTCTAAATCCCCATGCAAGAATGCGGTCTTTACATCAAGCTGTTCTAACTCAAGGTTCAAGCTGGCTACAAGACCTAACATAACTCGAATTGAACTTATTTTCACAACTGGTGAAAAAATCTCATCAAAGTCGATACCTTTCTTTTGAGTAAAGCCTTTGACAACCAATCGAGCTTTGTATCTCACTAGGTCTTCATCATATTTCTTCAGCTTGTACACCCATTTGTTCTTGAGTGTTCTCTTCCCCTTAGGAAGTTTCACCAGCTCGTACGTGTCATTCTTCTTCAAAGAATTCATCTCCTCCTGCGTGGCCTTCATCCAACAATCTTTATCTTTACAAGATTGCACATCTTGAAAGCTTTCAAGCTCCCCCTCATCAATGATTAAAATATAATCAGAACTGGAGTATTTTGTAGATGGTTGGCGTTATCTGATTGACCTCCTTAATTGAGGTTCTTCTTCTGGTAGAATGGGGTTCTCTGGCTCCCCCTGCTCAATACCCTCTTCATTTATATCTTCATCTACAATCATATCTTGATCCCTCACAACTGGCTCTTCTTCTCCATCTTGTTCTGATTGATGCATTCTTCTTTCTGTGACATCATCTGATAGAATGCTCTCTGGTGTAATATCGATAACACCATCACTTGTAGATCTTTCACTGATGATATCATTCTCATTAAATACAAGAAAGTATCTTCTTCTTTCAATGGATTCTGTATCCATGGGACCACAAACGCCAGAGTGTACCAACTCTAACTTATTATTTCTCCTTCTAGAGCTTTTCTGAAATGAAACTCGATGTTGCTTCCCAGATAAACAGTAATCACATGGGTTAATTTTTCCTTTGGCTAATGGGATGAGGGACTTCTTAGCCAGTATATTCAACCCTTTCTCACAAACATGCGCTAGTCGCCTATGCCATAAATTTAGTAAAGCATCATCTCCAACTCTATTCAGTTGACTCGCACATATTATTGCGTGCGTTTTGTATAGCGAGCAACACAATCTTCCTTTCGCCACCACCAACAATCCTTTGGTGAGTTTCCAATTTCCATCTCCTGTATGATTGTGATAACCTTCCTTGTCCAATACACTAACAGACAAAAAGTTCAACCGAAGATCTGGAACGTGTCGCACATTTTTAAGTGTTAATGTGCATCCGACACTTGTCTTCACGCAGATATCGCCGATTCCCACCATTTGCGAGACACTATTATTTCCCATTTTAATAGTACCATAATCGCCGCTTTATAGGTTGAGAAGTATTCCCTTTTTGGAACACAGTGGTGTGAGGCACCATAATCTACAATCCACTCGGTATCTGCATCTCCAACATGACAACAATCTGCATCATGAGATACTAAAGCCACCTCTCCATCTTCTATTGTGACTATAACAGATGTGTTTTTGTCATCATCATGACTTCGGTTTGCATTCACTTGTTTAAGAAAATGGCAGTTCCTTTTGAGATGACCCTGCTTTCCACAATGGTAGCATGACCTCTTCTCTCGGGACTTGGATCTATCTTTCGATTTTCCATTCCCACGACCTCTACTCTTGCTTCGGCCCCTATTCTCTGTGATAAGGGCTTGTGAACTGGTACTGGCAACCTCCCTTCTACGAAGCTCTACATTAAGTAGACTATTCTTTACCATAGACATTGTTACCACACCATTTGGAGCTGAGTTACTCAATGATATGACAAGAGTATCTCAGCTATCTGGTAGAGTTCCCATCAAAAGACATTCTTGCATCTCATTATCCAAGGACATACATGTGACTGCTAACTCACTTACGAATTCTTCAAAGTCGTTCAGGTGTTGTGTGATTGATCGTCCCTCTGTCAGTTTTAAGTTCACGACTTTGCGAATCATGAACACTTTTCCTTAAGCAGTTTTAGCCTCGTACATATCCTCTAGCTTCTTCCAGAGAACTTTGGGATCTGTTTCGTTCCTCACGTGGTTGTACAGGCTAGCATCTATCCATTGGCGTATTGTACCCAATGTCTGCTTCTTCAACTTTATCCACTGCTGATCTTTCATATCCTTCGGCTTTGCGTCGTCACCCTCAATTGGATCGTACAAATCTTTGCAATTGAGGTAGTCCTCCATTCTGGATTTCCACATTGAATAATTTGTATCCGTCAATTTGATCATTACACCGTCATTCGCCATGTCAAAAATTTAGGAATGGCAAAATTTTACTATTCACAAATTTCACTATTTATATAAATAGTGACTGTATATGTGAATAGTATCATATATCCAAATAATACTTGTATATTAGAATAGTAACAGTATGTCTCCTGTATACTAAAATAATACTATTCATAAAAGACGCCGAATATGAATAGTATTAAATATGAATACTAAAGTTACTATTTTACTATTTACTCAAATTATGTATCTGCGATGGTTTTTCGAACGGATTGTGCCACTGGATTTATCGTAATTTTCTCGTCGTCGTGGTATATTTATTTTTGAAAAATATACCCACGAATTTTACTGATAAAATAACTATCGGCTCTGATACCACTTGTTAGGCCCAATAATAGATTACGAGAAAAAGTAATAATAGCAGAATAAAAGATACGCAGATTTTTACGTGGAAACCTCAAATGAATTAGGGAAAAACCACGGGACCAACTCCGAATAATTCTTCCACTATGAAAATAATAGTAGGTACACCAAGAGATTACAAAATAGTGGCACACAAGTGTTTCCCAAAACCTCACTATTTTCTCTCTTACCCAGCTCTTAGGAACCCTTTTCCTAAGGCTCTCTACACAGATTACACTTTTATCTGTGTTTCTTCTTTCTTACTCTCTACTTTGGTCTGCTCTTAAAATGAGCAAAACCCTCCTCTATTTATAGGAAATTCAAAACGCGTATCTATTGTACACAGTAATTTTACTGTGTAATTTTTAAAAAATATTTTGTCGCCTTTTTTATTTTTTTTCTTTTTTTTTTTTAATTAATCAGTGGGTCCCACAACAAGAGGGACACCACTCAACAAAATTATATACACCACTCAAGGCAGCATGGAAACTTTTAAATGCTGACATTTCTCATTTACATCTAGGAAAGCTGAACTCGTATTATATTCTCTATATGTTTCCGTTTCGATTTCTGTTCTCGTACTAATGGACAAGACTAATGTTTTGGACCTAGCTTTCAGTCTTTATCTCTCTATATTTCAAATTTCGAATTTCAGATTCTACATATAGAATACAAGTTTTAGATGGGTCAAGAATGGCATTTGAGAAGCATGAACAATAACAAGAATGCCAAATTCATCAGTATTCAGTTTCAGTATTCAGTTTCAGTATTCAATATTCAGTATCCAACAATCAGCATTCAGTATTCAGAATTCAATATTAAGTTTCAGTTTATGCATTATATCAATATTATTAATGTATGTTATTATTCATAAATATTAAAAAGTAATGCATATTAATGATAATATCATTTCAATTTCAATTTTAGTTCATTTCTATTTATATATTATATAAATATTATTAATTAATATCAGTAATCACAAATAACAACAAAGAAAAAGAAATCAATAATAATATTTTTAAAATTATTAATTATTATTTCTACCATAAATAATTTTGTAAAAAAATAAATAAATAAAAGTAATAATGTTTTATAAATATTAATAATAATTAAAATAATAAGGTAATATTCATAATAATAATTACAATAAATAATAATAATAATAATAATAATAATAATAATAATTTATAATGGTATATTTAATTACTATTATTATATGTAACAATTAATAAATTTTATTAGAATGTATAGTATTATTTAAAGTGTTATTAATTATTATGTATTTTAATATTTTTAAAATATTATTTATATTATTAATTATAATTCAGTTTTAGTACCATTTAGTTCAGTTTTAGTACAGTTCAGTTCAGTTCAGTACACCTACTTATCAGTTGAAAATAACAGGGCCGAAATTTCAGTTTATGCATTATATCAATATTATGAATGTATATTATTATTCATAAATATTAAAAGCAATGAATATTAATGATAATATCATTTCAATTTCAATTTTAGTTCATTTCTATTCATACATTATATAAATATTATTAATTAATATCAGTAACCACAAATAAGAACAAAGAAAAAGAAACCAATAACAATATTTTTAACATTATCAATTATTATTTCTATGATAAATAATTTTATAGGAAAAATAAATAAATAAAAGTAATAATATTTTATAAATATTGATAAAAATTAAAATAATAAGGTAATATTCATAATAATAATTACAATAAAATATAATAATAATAATCATAATCATAATAATAATAATAATTTATAATGGTATATTTAATTATTATATGTAATAATTAATAAATTTTATTAGAATCTATGGTATTATTTAAAGTGTTATTAATTATTATGTATTTTAATATTTTTAAAATATTATTTGTATTATTAATTATAATTCAGTTTTATTATTGTTCAGTTTTAGTATTTTTTGTTTCAGTATTATTCAGTTTCAGTATTTTTAGTTTCAATATCATTCAGTTCAGTTTCAGTACAGTTCAGTTCAGTTCAGTATCATTCAGTTCAGTTCAGTACCAATCAGTTCAGTTTAGTTCAGTATACCTACTTATCAGTTGAAAAGAACAGGGCCTCATTGGGCAAAGTGATGGTTAAAAAAGCATATATAAAACAAAATGGTGATGATGATATAATAATAATCTTAAATTTGACATTGTGGTTTTTACAAAAAAGAAAAGTAAAATTTAAACCTTGGTCGAAGGTATGAGTAATTTGATGAGTAATTTATAACCTTATGTTATGAATAATTTGACCATTTTAGATTAATTTAGAAAATTTTAAATTATAACTGTTTTTAATTGAAAATGAGTTTTTAAAGGAGTCAAGAATTAATTTTTAGTCATCCTCCCCGTACTTGTGGATGTATCAATTTAGTTTAGAGTTATGAACAATATGATAATGTCAAATAAGAAAAATTACAATTAAAACATTAACTTAGAGGTAAGGAATAATTTAATTACGAAAAACTTGAAAAATTAAAATTATTTTATGGGTTAAGAAATTGAAATCGTTTTCTTCATTTTAAGGGAAATTGTCAAAAATATATATGTCTCACTAAAATATTTACAAAATTTACCATTAAGTCAAACTAATTACATATGTACAAAAAATATAAATAATTTACAAATTAACAAAAATAGGAGAAAATAATTACATGAATACGATATGATTTTTATCCGATTAATATTTAGTACTCGTCTAGTATTTGTCTACTAGTTATCTAGTAAATATTGTTATGAAATTGTCATATATTATATATATGTTAGATGTAATTAGATCCATAAAAAACTATCAAAATTAATACATACTAGATAATAACTAGATATCTAACAATGATCTACTAGATAAATACTAAATAAATACTAGATGTCGTATGTTATGAAAATATTGTTATGAAATTGTCATATATTATATATATGTTAGGTGTCATTAGATCCATAAAAACTGTCAAAATTAAGATATATTAGATAACAACTAGATATCTAACAGTGATCTACTAACTAAATATTAGATAAATACTAGATGTCATATGTTATGTATATTTTAAAAATTTATTTGAAGTTATGATTTACTAGATAACTAATAGATGATTGCTAGACGATTACTAGATATTTATCAGATAAATACTACACCGTATTTATGTAATTATTTTTCCCTATTTTTATAAACTTGTAAATTGTTTGTGGCGTCACCAATTATTTTAATTTTTTCTGAGATTTTTTTTGTAAGAACGCTCATTTTAATTATCCGGCATTATAAAATTCCTGGGTTATGGAAAATTTAGATTATAATAATTAAAGCATAGTTAATTCACATATTGTAATATTGATTAATAAGTAGTTTTGTAAACAACAAGGCATGTTATCCATTCAAGAAATGTTGATCATGTTAAAATTGTATAAATAGGGACGTTAGAATTTCAATTCTTAGGCCACTTGTCAAAACTGTTTACCTACCTACCATTTCAAATAATATTTTAACCAAAGAAGCACTTTACTAACCTGATTGCTATGTTCAAAAATAAGAAATACTATAATACTATCAAACTTTACACAGCATAATAACCTGATTACAAATGACAATCCGTTGGGTACAATTCAGATCAAAGAATGTATAAAATAAAATGATGATGATTTGCAAGCGAGATTTTGATACGCCCATCACATGAAAAATGTGAAACTGAATTAAAAATGTAACTAAACACAGGTAAAAAAACACACATTCTCACATACTTTTCTGACAAGCGGACAGACACAACTTGAAACTCGTCCGTAGCGACAATATTTCGTTCACCTATCTAACAAAAGACAAATACTAATGCAACTTAAAATATTGAAAAGGTGATATCCCACTCACATCTTAACTGCTACTCTATCATTTGGATCCATTCATATAATGTATTCTAGAATACATTATAATGAATAGACCCAAATTACAAAACTACAAAATGAAGCTTAAATAGAATCAGAACATTAGCATCCACACAATTAGACCATGACAATTATAGAGATAATGATAATTGATTTCTCACAAACAACATCCAAATAAACTGCTCAAAGAAGAAACACAGAAGAGTTGTAATGGCGAGGCGTCCAAATATTCTAGCCATACCTTTTCCAGCACAAGGCCATGTTCTTCCTATGATGGAGCTTTCTCAATGTTTAGTTAAACATGGTTTCAAAGTCGCATTTGTCAACACTGAATTTAATCATCAGAGGGTCTTAAATGCACTGATTGAGAAGGGCTATATATGGGAACATATTAATCTTGTTTCGGTCCCCGATGGATTGAAACCATGGGAGGATAGAAACGAGGTAGTGAAGTTATCACAATCACTTCTCCACGTGGCTCCTGCGAAGCTAGAGGAGCTAATTCACAAGATTAATGAATCAGAAGTCGACAATATTACTTGTATTATAGCTGACGAGAATTGTGGTTGGGCTCCTCATGTTGCTGAGAAGATGAATATTCGTTGTGTTGCGTTTTGGCCTGGACCAGCTGCCTTGCTTGCCCTTTTCTCTAACATTCACAAGTTAATTGAAGATGGAATCATCGATAAAAAACGGTACAACAACTCGATACTCTATTGTCTTTTGAACATAGTTGTCAAATCGAGATTTGAATCGAGAATCAAAATCCAAATTTTATGAATCATGAATCGGGAATCGAATCATAAGATTTGGATCAAATACTTAAAATTATATATAAATAAAATATTCAGCATGTTCAACTAAATACTAAAACTGAGTCAATAAATACAATATTGATATAAAAAACTAATCATATCAACTACTAAAGTAATTAAAATTAAAATATAATCAACTATAATCCTAATCACTAATAATTATTCATCATTAAGCGAAACACCGTCACGTTCTTCTTTTTTCCACAGGCTCCGTTTATCTCCTCCAATTTCTTCATTATTCATCATTTAACTGTATTTTTTTGGTTAAGGAATTCCGTTGGAGAACAAGAAGATTCAGTTGGCTCCATCAATGCCTGCTATGAGTACTACAGAATTTGTATGGTCGTGTTTTGGTGATGATGAGATCACTGGAAAAATCGTGTTTGATATTGTAGAAAAGAACCACAAGGCTACAAAACTGGCAGACTGGATAGTTTGCAACTCGGCATATGATCTTGAGCCAGGAGCATTTACTTTGCAACCAAATATTCACCCGATAGGACCACTTCTAGCAAACACCCGACAAGGAAATGCAACTGGATGCTTTTGGAAAGAAGATGCAAATTGTTTGAAATGGCTAGACCAACAGCCACCGAAATCAGTAATTTACGTCGCATTTGGGAGCCACACTATTTTGAATAAGAATCAATTGGACGAATTATTGTTAGGCCTTGAACTCACACAAAAGCCATTTTTGTGGGTTAGAAGGCCTGGAATTACTAAAGCGACAAATGTTTTTCCCGAAGGATTTGAAGAGAGAATTGTCAATCGAGGAAAAGTTGTCGAATGGGCACCTCAGCAGAAAGTTCTGAGTCACTCTTCAGTTGGTTGCTTTTTGAGCCATTGCGGTTGGAACTCTACCATGGAAGGAGTGGCTAACGGGGTGCCGTTCTTATGTTGGCCGTACTTTGCTGATCAGTTCCTTAATGAGACCTACATTTGCGATGTTTGGAAGGTGGGAATGAATTTTAACCGAGATGAAAATGGGATCATAGATCGAGAAGAGATCAAGAATAAGGTGGAGCAGGTTTTGAGTGACAAAGAGATTAGGGAAAGAGCAAAAGAACTCAAAGAATTAGCTACGATGAGTGTTGGAGAATTTGGTCATTCAACTAAGGTTTTCAATAATTTCATTGAATGGTTAAGAATGTAAAAGGAATGTGTTGTGGATGTAGGCTGCCGTTTGCAGTTGAATATTTTCTATATATCAATATGATGGCAGCACAATGGAGATCATGTCCATTGAGAAAATAGGAAACTTTCATACAATTAAGGACTAGTTTGGCCTAAAAGCCTAAACTAATAGATAAAGTCAAAAAATTACTTTTATATGACCAGCATGTCTACCCTTACCATGTGTTGATTTTATATAGTAATAAAAAAGAAGCTAGAGAATCAACCCTTTTCTCTTGACCACTTGGCCAAGTGCTTTGTTACCATGTCAAATGACCATTTAACCCAAATACTTAAAATAAGCTAGTATATAATGTCAAGATAGTATTTATTACCGTGCTGCATGGACAAGACTAATGTCTTGGACCCAGCTTTCACCCTTTATCTCTCCATATTTTATACTCGTTCTGCAGGTTCTTAGAGAATTCATTTTTAGCTGGGTCGGAATGGCATTTTAGTAGCATGAATAATAACAAGAGTGTCAAACAAATGAATAATTCATTGGGCAAAGTGTCAAGGTTAAAACATATAAAACTAAATGACGATGATGATGACACTTAGATGTCTAAACTAATAAAGAGTGTCTCTGGTTTGCTGGCCAGAATTTAATTCTATCATTTGCATTTCTTTCTTTTTTTTTTTGGTAAGTAATGCTATCATTTACATACATATAAGTAAATGATATAGATGTCTCCTGGCTTTTCTGGTGAGCACTACATAAAATGATCAATGGAAGAAAGTGAGGAGCAGAGTTATCTATTCTAGTTTGTGTTATTCATTGAACCAAACGACACCTAACAGTTACTTACAGAGCTATCCCAAACCTCACTATATTTATTACTAGTTCATCTTAAAAGAAAATTTCATGCATGCCTATTGTAAGCTGCAATGCCGTTCTCTTGTACTACATCATGCTTAGACCCAGACATTAAAAACAAAAAACATAAGACTTAACGAGCAAAAGAACAAAAAGATATCCTATATTAGCCGCTTCTACTAAATATCCAGTTTTTGAGTATAAATTTGAAGACCATGACGACTTCCCATAAAACATCATATCCCTCAAGCACATAGTGCAGAAATTTCGAAGCTAAAGAGAAAAAATATGGAAAGGCGTGGACATATCCTTGCAATGCCTTATCCAGCACAAGGTCATGTGATTCCTATGATGGAGCTTTCACAATGTTTAGTTGAATATGGATTCAAAATCACATTTGTCAACACTGACTATAATCACGACAGGGTCATAAATGCGTTGCAAGAGAAGGATTATATTGGAGATCATATTAATCTGGTCTCAATACCCGATGGACTCGAACCATGGGAAGATAGAAATGAGTTTGGGAAGTTAACAAAATCGCTTTTCGATTTTGCTCCGGAAAAACTCAAGGAGCTTATTGAAAGAATTAATGCATTAGAAGATGAAAAAATTACTTGTGTGATTGTTGATGGGCATGGATGGGCTCTTGAAGTAGCTGAGTCGATGAAAATCCGCCGAGTTCTCTTTTTGCCTGCATCAGCCGCTTTGCATATTTTGTTACTTAATGTCAACAAGCTAATTGAGGATGGAATCCTTGACAACAATGGTATGAACATTCATTATAGCTTTAACTTAGATATTTCAATTTTTAGATCTTCTAATACTTTAAAGTTCAGACTTATTTCAATTTTGTCTAGGAATGCCATTGAAGAACCAGATGATCCAATTAGGTTCAGCAATGCCTGCAATGACTACTGCAATTTTCGGATGGACATTGGATGTCACCGTACAAAAACGTATGTTTGAAGCTATACATAGAAATAATAATGCTGAGAAATTGGCTGACTGGATAATCTGCAATTCAACATATGATCTTGAGCTTGGAGCATTTACATTATCCCCTGAGGTTCAACCAATAGGTCCACTTATAGCAAGAAATCAAAAAGGAAATTCAGCAGGATGTTTTTGGAAAGAAGATACAAGATGTCTGAAATGGCTAGACCAACAGCAACCGAAATCGGTCATATATGTTGCATTTGGAAGCATAGCTATTTTTGACAAGACTCAATTCCAAGAATTAGCACTTGGGCTTGAACATATCGGTAGGCCATTCTTGTGGGTTGTAAGGCCTGGTATTACTAAAGAGACATGTGTGTATCCCGAAGGATTCGAAGAAAGGGTAGCAAATCGAGGAAGAATTGTCGAATGGGCACCTCAGCAAAAGGTACTGAGCCACCCTTCGGTGGGGTGCTTTTTGAGCCATTGCGGGTGGAACTCTACTATGGAAGGTGTGACTAATGGGATCCCTTTCTTGTGTTGGCCATACTTCACTGACCAGTTTATTAATGAGAGCTATGTTTGTGACGTATGGAAAGTGGGATTGAAGTTTAATCGCGATGAAGATGGGATCATCAATCGAGAAGAAATCAAGAATAAGGTGGAACAAGTTCTTAGTGATGAAAAAATCGGGGCAAGGACTAGAGAACTAAAAGAAATAGCCATGGCAAGTGTTGGAGATTGTGGTCATTCCAGAAGAATTTTCCTCAATCTTGTAGAATGGTTAATGAAAATTTAGGCATATGACCAAATGAAGATATTGAATCATGAGAAAATATTGTGTTTTTTTCAATTTACATATATTGTTTACTTTTATCACTTATTAAAAACAGTTAAACATCCAATTTTGCTTCTAACAAAATTGGGTCCATCAAAGGCCATGATTGTTACAACAAATGGTTGATCTTATAGTTAAAGAAGAACTTACTGGAAAAGAGTCTTATCCACGTCACTGTCTTTCAGCTACAACATTCTCTATGTTCGTTTGCAATATAATTGAAGGTTGCAAACTGGAAAATTTAATTATGAGATGATTAAAATAGAAACTATTGTACAAAATACATGTATGAAACAAGTTATGCCAATATGAATCAGATAATGCCAAATGTACATAATCAGAGGTTCAAAATGACAATTTAAACTACAGCCACCCAATGCTATTACATTGAGGAAAATCCTATAGCTTATGTCATTTTTTTAAATCTTTTTTGCCATCCTCTGCCAGAAGTACCGAATATATTATTATCTCATAAAGCCAAGATGTAAAAGAACAAAACAAATCTCCAAACAAGTGGATACTACTAAAGCTAGCTTATTAGCCACACCTTACTAATTTGTCCAATTTATGTCAGAATACATATCTAGAGATATCGATGCATTATTTCTCAGCAAATACATATAACAACTCCAGCTTAGAAGCTAGAAAGAATAGTATGGAGAGGCGTCCACATATTCTAGTCATACCTTATCCAGCACAAGGCCATGTTCTTCCTATGATGGAGCTTTCGCAACAATTAGTTCAACACGGTCTCAAGATCACATTTGCCAACACTGATTATAATCACCAAAGGGTCATAAATGTTTTAGAAAATGACCACATTGGAGATCATATTAGTCTTGTTTCAATCCCAGATGGACTACAACCATGGGAGGATCGAAATGATCTTGGAAAATTAACTGAATCGCTTTTAAATGTTGTTCCAGGAAAGCTGGAGGAGCTTATTCGAAAGATTAATGCATCAGAAAATGATAGGATTACTTGTATGATTGCTGACCAGATTATTGGATGGGTTCTCGAAGTAGCCGAAAAGATGAAAATAAGTCAAGCTGCATTCTTCCCTGCATCGGCTGTTGCTCTTACATTTACTTTTAACATTGACAAGTTAATTTATGATGGAATCATTGACAAAAACGGTACAGATTACAGACATCCCATTATCTATAGTTTTAAAACTGTTATCCCAAATGCAACACTTTTTAAGATGTGGTTTCAAACATTTCAGTTCACAAAATTGTACTCTGACATTTTGTTTCTTAATTTTTCTGTTAAGGGAAACCGTTGAAGAATGATAAGGTTCAATTGGGTCCAGCAATGCCTTCCATCAACCCTGCAGATATTCCGTGGCTATATATGGGCGGTGAGGTGGCAAACAGACTTGTGTTTGATTCCATAAACAGGAACAACAATGCTATCAAACTGATAGAATGGATAGTTTGCAATTCAGTATACGATCTCGATCCAGGAGCATTTATTTTATCCCCAAAGGTTCAACCAATCGGTCCACTTCTAGCAAGAGGAAATTCAGCAGGATGTTTCTGGAAGGAAAACACATTTTGTTTGAAATGGTTAGACCAACAGGCACCAAATTCAGTCATATATATTGCATTTGGAAGCTTAGCAATTTTGGAAAAGAATCAAATACAAGAACTAGCATTGGGGCTTGAACTCACTGGTAAGCCGTTCTTGTGGGTAGTAAGGCCTGGTATTACGAACGACGAAAATGCTTATCCTGAAGGATTTGAAAAGAGAATAGGAAATAAAGGAAAAATTGTCGAATGGGCACCGCAACAGAAAGTACTTAGTCACCCTTCAGTGGGATGTTTTATGAGCCATTGCGGGTGGAACTCGACAATGGAAGGTGTGAGTAATGGTGTGCCTTTCTTGTGTTGGCCATATTTCGCTGACCAATTTCTTAACCGAACCTACATATGTGATGTGTGGAAGGTGGGACTGAATTTGAAGCGCGGTGAATTTGGGATTATCGAACGAGAAGAAATCAAGAATAAGGTGGAGCGGGTTGTGGGAGATAACGAAATTAGGGAAAGGGCTAAAGAAGTCAAAGAAATAGCTATGAGAAGTGTAGGAGAATGTGGTCATTCCAAAAAGACATTCTCTAAATTTGTTGAATGGTTAAGTGCACAGAGGTAAACGAAGAGCAACTCCTGCAATTTGTGCATCATGGATTGTTTTTGTTGTGATTATTTCTTTAGTACAAAGATTTGTTAACTTTTTATGTATGTTGTTTGTTGTCTTCAATAGTTTGCAGGAACAATTCAACTGCGCACTAATGATATAGAAATGCATTTACATACTAATTAATCCCTCAAAGAAAAAATATCAGATGAAAAAATCACATTTGAATGCTTAGACAATTATATATAAGATGAATATAACATTACTGTTATATAAAATCCCTGAACGTTGAAAAAAACAGAAGCTAGAAATGGAGAAAACGTGCACCTATTCTAGTCAAGGCTTACCCAGATGGGTTGGAACCATGGGAAGATAGAAATGAGCTAGGGAAGTTCACAGAATCAATTTCCACGGTTGTTGAAGGAAACATAGAGACGCTTATCAACAGAGCTAATGCAGAGAAAAGATGAAAAGCTTACTTGTAATATTGTTGATGAGGGTATTAGATGGACTCTTGAAGTAGCTGTGAGGAACAAATCCGAGGAGTTAGCTTTCTGTTTCCGATAAGCTGCAAAAGTTAATTGATGATGGAATCATTGACAGCAATGGTAAGAACCTTCATTATAATTTCAACTTTTCTATAAATATTAATCAAAGTAGTCAACAAACATTTCAGTTCCTAAAATTATATTCCAGTTGTTTATTCATACCATTTTTTCTCAAATACCTTATTTTCGGAAAGTGGGGTTACGAATAAGGCGGAGCAAATCCTTGCTGACGAGGGTCTCACATTTCTTAGAGGAATTTCATCGAACAGGTTAAGGGCGAATTTTATAATCTCATACTACTTGAATTCCTTTGCAGCGGCTCAGTAGAGGAAGTTCCCAGTTTAATTACTGCACTATAATAATATATAAAGCTTTCAATAACAGATGATTACAAAAAAAAAAAAAAAAGCTTTCAATGACAAATGTGTATCTTGATTTTCTCAGCACTTTACTTGCATTAGGTAGCCTTTTTTTTCTACCAACTTGCTATAGCTCGATTATCCAACATCACTAGTTAAAAGATTCGAATATCATTAGATACAATTGTTGAGAAGCCCAGGAGCCTTGTAGGTTTGATATTTCTAAAATAAATCATTCATGCAATTCATGAACTCTCGGGGCTTCAATCCAAAAGTCCAAATTTAGTGCAATCCCTAAAAATTAGATGCATTTTTTCACTTCTATGTCAAAATTGATATATCTTGTACCGTTTTGTATTTTCAGCATTATTGATTTGATACAAGTATTTCAAAAATTGTAGTATTTTTTGGTATAAAATATTTATATTACTTTTATGTTTGTTTTATATCGATTATAAAAACAGTATAAAATATTTATACTAAAAATATAAAAATATGAACTGTTATAAGATTTGTTATATAACAGTTTATACTTGTTAAATTAGTTTTATATATGTTTTATACCAATTTTACCATTTATTTTACTTGTGTTATCAAAATATAAAACTAGTATAAACCGTTTATGTCAAAAAAATATTAAAATTTTTAAAAAAAACAGTATAAGAACAATTATATCAAAAAAATATATATATCTTATAAAAAAATACAAATGGTGTAAGACATTTTATACCAAATATACAATATGGTATAAGAAATATTATACCCTTTTTCACATATTTTCTAAAAAAAATTAAAATCACGCTATTTTTAGATATAAATGTTGTTTAGGACATTTTTTTAAAAAAATCTAAAAATGTTTTATTTTTTATATCTTCCTTCAAATTTTCATAGCAATTCCCTATATTAAAATGTGTTGTCGGTAATGTCTCCTTGTAAATTTGTGGTTCATTTTTTTTTACACGTGTCGCATTTAATACGTGTTAAAAAATTGAATAAGGACATAAAATGTGTTAATGTGTTAATAGAATTCATAAAAAAAGATCTGAAATACAACCAACAAAAAAAGGCAATGGCTTAGCAAGTCCAACTATTTTCCCCATTTTCTATTCCTCAAAATCCATTATGGGAAATCTACAGTGTTTTTACTTCAATCATCTTCTCCATTTTTCATTCTTCATATTAGATTCCCTAGAAATAATAATAATTTATTATTATTATATTAATTTATTTACATCATTTCTATTCTACTCAACTAACAAAATAATTAAAAAATGGAACCCATTTTGGGGACATACCATATAACCATTCCCCATATATGTTCCTCATTTTGAGGAATTCCCCAAATGGGGAACCATTGGAAGTGCTCCCGTATGAAGAATGGTTGAGTCCAACCATTCCTCATATGGTACGAGGAACTCTATTTTGAGGAATCCATTATAATATTATTATTTTTGTAATTTTGATTTTTTAATTATTTTGTTAATTAAGTATAATAGAAATGATATAAAGAATTTAATATAATAATAAAAAAATATTATTATTTCTAAGGAATCTAATATGAGGAATGAAAAATGAAGAAGATGGTTAGAGAAAAAAACTGTAGATTCCCTAAAATGGGGTTTGGAGAATGAAAAATGGGGAAAATGGTTGGACTTACTCTTAGCCCCCTCAGCTTGGCTACTTTTACCACTTGACGCCTCCAACTTACAGATGTCTTTACCAGGAGCTTGAAAAAAGTGTTCACTGCAGCCCCCCAGTGTCACATGTCACCTAGTGATTGGTTAGACTTTTTAAAGATATCAAATTTTTTATTTTCCTCTCTCCAATCAGAAGATGAAACATGGCATTGAGGAGGCGGTAGTGAACACTTTTGCTTAATTCAGGGGGTTGATGAAGATATTTGTAGGTTAGAGGCGCCAACTGATAAAAATTGTAAGTGCTAAGTATGTATGAAGTAGCAAAGCAAAATGAAACACCTCGTAGACATCACAATTTGTGCTGTTGAAATTTCGGGGATTACTTGGATGATTTTGAAGCCGCGAATACACTGTCATATTGAAATTTATTTGGTCAGTTTACCAAACTTTCAATCGGATAAAAACAGAAACTGTATCAAGAACAAGAATTATATTTGCTGTGAAGAAAAATCAACCGAAAATTATCTGTGTCTGTGTCAATTTCGTTTTGGTAATAGATATAGGTAAAACGCCAACAGACATGTTATTTCGGGTAACAGGTATGTCTTTTAGACATGCTTTTTCGGGTTTCACCAGCGTCCGAAAAGACACACTGTTTTGGGTCCAAAATTCATTTCCTGATGAATTTTTCAAAGGATACGTTCTGCTAGGAATAAAAAAATTTCGAGCTGACCTGGCAGATCGACCACAGCCCGGGGCGCTGCCCCAGGACCCCGCACCTAGGGGCGCTGTCCCCGGACCCCCAAATCGTAACAAAACCCGAACAAGTGTGCACTCCGCACTCTTCCAACTTATTCGATGAAATGTTACGATCGCATTAATCAAACTAATCGATTCAATTACACTAAAATTATAACAATTATATTATCTATATGCACAACAGGCATAAATAAATGAGTTTCATTGTGAGACATCCAACATAATGACATGGATTCTTACTAATCTGGATTCGATCCTCCAATTATAAATTTATCTCATTAGTTACTTTCACAATTTACAGCTATATCTAATTTATGAAGAGCAACTTCTAACTACCTCTTCAAGTTGGTGGATAACATTAACAACTTATATCTTACACTTTTTGTGAATATATAACTGAGATTTGGGAAATAGAATTGATGTTTTCCAGTATTATATAGGAAAAAGAGCAAATGATAGCCAATAAAAAGAATTGTTCAACTGTACTTACAATGGATACAAAGACAAATATTTACCTGAACTCATGTGCCTTGGACCTATGATACCTCTAAAGTCATTGTTTCAGTACATTCTCCATAAAAAATATATATATGTTTAGAAATGGCAATGAGTATTGCAACTGCACCGTTTGTGGTTTTAATAACAAAACAAAATACTTCAAATTTAAAATTGAAGGATCTGTTATAATTGAAAGCTCAAGCTATTCAATTGGTTTGTTAGCAAGAATCCAATTATGTATACAGTCTCCACTTGAATTCACCTCTTTTTTAGATGAATTCGTATGTTTCACATTGTAATATATATATATATATATATATATATATATATATATATATATATATATATATATATATATATATATATATACATATATATATATATTTTTTGTTGTATCGGAATGGCAAACTGCTTCGATATGAGAAAAAAATTCCTTATATTGATGTAGCAATTCTAACCCTAATTACTATGTGAGCTGAGACTCATGTTCGACTCTTACCAAATACATTTATAAGAATAAAAAGTTTTAACTATAACTAAGCATCTAACAATCTCTTAAACCAAAAAAATTATACTCTTAGACGTTAGGCCTAATACATACGGGCCCCCTTAAGTTGGCTGTAACTCCCTTGGCCACCCTAAATTTTCAAGTTTGACACTTACTCCCCCATGCCACGTGTTAGCTTTTGATTGGACAGAAAAACATCAGAAAATTTCATTTTTAAAAAGTCAAACCAATCAAAAAATGACACGTGACATTAAGGAGGTAAACTATATCAATTTTACCAACTTTACAGGATAAAGTTTCACAATTAAAATTTTAAAGTGATAAAAAATACTTAAAAACAACTTTAAGGAAGTCTATATATATTCGGACTAGACTTTCTCGAAGTATTCAGATTCTAGTAAAAGCTCTAAATCCATGATTTTATTAGCCATTTGGAATTCATTGTTTCACGAGTCTAGTTTTTATATTATGTAAAAAATGAAACATAATAAGCAGTAGCCCTACCATCTATTAGGGTTGAAAGTAGGTTTCATTGGAGAGGATAGTCCATTATCCATTTTTATCTACATTTTCATTCTTATTAAGATTTTGAAAAAAAAAAAAAAATTTTCATTCTCATTATTATTAAGGATTTGGGAAAAAATTTTTCCCTGTTTTCAATTCGGGGATTCTCCATTCTCCATCGGAGAATCCCTAATTCTCCGTTAACAAAAAAATATGCTAATTTTTTTGTCAAAGTAACATAAACTAAAATTACTTCATATTGATACGTCAAAAAGATTGATACAAGTTATATAATTAGTGAAAATAATTAAATAAAACTAAAACAATACAATATAATTAATATTAATTCAATTGTAAAATCACTTAGATGATTAATGAAATGGTATTAAATATTAGTTTTCAAGTATATTGTCACTCTTTAATATTAATATATAGAAATTAATAATTGTGAATATTATATTTTACAATCTATTTTTAAGCTTAACCAAGAACTTTTGTCAGATTATTGATTAAACTTATAAAAAATAAAAAAATAGTTTTTCTTATCGGGTTCGGAGATTAATTGGGTTTAGGGACATAGTCTCCATCCCCATTAAGGATTCGGGGATTAGAAAATCCCCATCCCCACTCTGTGGGAATTCTTATAGGGAATTTCACGTCCCCGTCGGATTCAAAAAATCCCCACCCCACTTTTAACCCTACCATCTATATATCAGAAGCTAGTCTCACTTGTTTCATTTTGTGATTGAAATGAAATTAGCTTTGTTACATGGTTCCAAACCTTTTACCTTTGAGTAGAGTGTTAACTAATTGAGCATGATACATTTTTACTTTGCATTTTTTATAAAATATATATTAATTTGCTAATTGTTTCAAACGAAATTAATATTTACTTTTTACAAAACTCACAATAAACATATTTAGTTTTATTTAAGGCATTGAATAAATCAGTTTAACTATTAAATATTATATATATATATATATATATATATATAATTGAATTAATCTAATTTGTGATTTTTGAATCTTATTTATCATATAGCAAGATTTAAAATTTTAAATTATTAGAACTATAAATAAAATTTATCAACTTTGTGTTATTTAATTTTTAATATAGTTTATTATGAACTAAATTTGGTTTGATCCAAAACAAGTGAATCTCTAATTTTACTTATTATTTTGGTTTGAAGTATGACTTTCATTATTAAATCAATGGTGAAAACCATGTGTAAAACTCTCCTATAAACTATAGTAATTTAAAAAGATAAGATACGAAGTTTGAAGTCATAGACACACATTTATTTATGGTGGCCGAAAAGTAGGAACAACTAACATCCTTATTAACTAAAGAATGAAATAAAATGCCGCTATCTAGTTCAATAATAACATGAATTAAACCCAATTCCTTGATTCAAGAGAGAGCTTCCTTAATTGAAAATGCTTCCGCTCCATAATAGATATGTTTGGTGCTAAGAAACCATTCTTTGCTGCTATAAAACATCCTGCAGAATTACGAATCACAAGACCAAAGCACGCAGTCTCACCACCTTGAAAACGAGATGCATCCGAGTTGCACTTGACAAACGGTAGAGTTGGAGGCTGCCAATGGATGCCAAGACTGATCTCCAACTGTTCAATATTCCCTTCGATTAAAATTTATTGTTGTATGCTCGTTTCGGAAGTTGTAAAGTGTTCAACAGGCTGCTGCTGATATGTCTCTTTTCTAGTAACTATTAATAATTCTGGTGTAGTCACCAAACATATAACCTCTAAATTAGATGTTAATTTTTCTTTTTATTTGATCTAAGCGTAATTCCATAAATTTTAAAAAATTTATTATTAATAATTGATTGGTTTTTTTTCTTTTTCTTTATTTCACACCATTAATTGATTTTCACTTTGAGCCAATAAGATTTTGTTAGTAATGAAGAAAAAGTAGGGTCACCCTTTGCATTTTCAATCATTCGCACTAAAACCTTTGTTAATATACTTTATACACCTTAAATCTCCGGCTAATATGTTTGATGTGAATATTATATATAAATATTTAATCAAGAAAATTCATTATATAGACATAATTTCTCCATTTTTAAAAAAACACAACCAAGAACGGCTCCCCCTGAAATTCGCATTATGCTTGCTTGCAATTATTTCAGAAAATGAAATATTATTCCACACCACATTTTCTTCCATACAAAATTCGAATATTTATATGTTCTATGTAGCATTGCTTTTCAGTAACATCTAAACTACTACAATAAAACTTCTATAGAGGTTTGGAGAAATTATACAAGTGATCCGAGTTATTTGATGTGAAAAATAGATCTCTGACCCGAAATGGTACAAATGGAGCCCAAAGTGTTACATGTAGACGTGCTAGCAAAATATGTAATACGGGTTTTTTTACACATGATTAAACCAATTCATGTTATCGGACAACCTTTTATATCATTTCAAAATCACAAATTTAGTTGGTGCATGTTAAAATTCAAAATCAAAATATGTAGAATAAGTGAGTAAATAGATAGGAGCAATACAAAAGGAACAAATGTAATATGTGAGTAGCATGCATAAAAGAAAAGGAAGGAATGGTTTGAAATGGAAAAGGAAAAGGGGGCCATAAAAAAAGGCTTTAGCACATGGACACGGGCAATGGTAGTAACAAGTCACTGTCAAAACAATCACAAGCATGGCAGAAGCTGAGGCATGAGACAAACCCAAAGCTGCCCATTTTCACTGAGATTTTATGCCTTTTTTTCTGTATTTTGTACCCTCTCCTCCATGCCTTACCCCTTCTTTTACCCATACTCTCTACATCCTTACCTTCTTTTCTCCTTTTTTTCAAAATTAATATTTATTTATTATGTCTGCGGGTACCTTCTTCTGTATACATACAAACCATTTCAGGAGATTATATCATTTCCCAGATAACAAACTATTATTTGCACTCTTCAATTTTGCTAAATCCAATTACATCATAAATGGTTTCACAATTTTGCTTTGATTCCTCTTGGGTAAATACATGTCATTGTTGGATTGGAAGATCAATTATATAGTACTACTATTGAAATTTGTAATTCCTATTCTTTCAAATCCCAAAGCAAGAACTAGACTTGGCAAGTTTTTTCACCCAATTAAACATAAAGCCTAACCAATAAAATAACTTGCTTCTCCAGTTGTCTTCCAACCTCAAAAACTCATACTATTTCAGAGTTACTTATCAATGTATATATTGTTAAACATTTATTTTTACCAAAATGAAAAAAAAAATACGAATTTTAAAAATAGACCAGAATTACAAAAATCTTGTTGGTAATTACAAAATTTTCCTTATGATGTGAAAGCAAATTGCAAAACAAACTAACATGTGAAGAGAACTTGAAGAGAGATTACGTCTTAAGAAACTTAATATCTTTCTCATTTTCCTTGACTTTCTCATAAACCAAACAAAATTAAAAATCATCTAAGAAAACACATATCAAGAAATTAATTAATACGGACAACATTGAGATAAGCATAACATACATTATAATACAACATTGTTGTTATCTTCTGATTCAGTGGAAGAAGGAGTAGATCCATAAACCTGAATCAATCTCTGTAAGATAAACACTTGTGTTCTCAAACGGACAATGTAATCGGCTGTTTCTTCAAATAACTGATCTGCCTTTACAATCTCTCCATTTTTAACAGGAATTAGACTCTTAAGTGCTTCCAGCTTGTCTGAAACCTTGGACGACGACGCCCTTCCGCCATTTTTAATGTTTCTTGAAGCTTTTTTGCAGGCACGTGCTGTTGCATGTGCTCTTCTTCTTCGTTCTGAACTTAATGTAACTCTTCTCCTCATTATTTCCCTTAATTTGATGGGTTTTTTGCTGTGAAATTTGAATATTTTAATTTTTTGAGAGTATGAGGAAAGGCTGTATGTCTCTGTTATAGAGTTGAGGAAGAAGGAAAATCGCGGTTTTAAGTACTCAATGACTTGGAAATTACCACTGGGTTTTCATTTTATTACGAAGTTGCCACTCATGGCTTTTTTCGTGTTTTGTCTGGTTATTTATGTCTATGCTTGCTGGTTTGTATTATAAATATATATTTTTTGGAATGTGTTTTTACAGTTTAATTTATTCAAAATTATTAATCCGATAAAAGAAGAAGCCAGATATATTTTCTAACTTTTTTTATGAGGAAAAGAAATATATTGAATTAAAGAAGATGAGTAATACGTACAGGTGGAACTGAATTTCAAACATCGCTACCTCATTCAAATGAACGGTTATAGCTAAAGTATGAGCAACTATATTATCATCATACTACAAAGCTGAAATTACAAGAAATAAAATAACTAGCTAGATATATGCAATCAGACATTATGGAGGCTGCATAAGAGAGTCCATCATCGTGGCTAGGTAAGGAATTTTTTTGGGTACTTAAAAAGGAAACAATTACAAAGAGATCAACAAAAGAACAAAACAAAATTAAACAGGCAGCACGCCTGCTCTAAGCAGAGCCACACCACACAGGTCATATCTCAGCAAAGGCATCACAGCAGCAGGAGATTGAGTCAGGATTTCCAAATTGTTGGGCGCAGATAACGCCATTTTAGCCAGGCAATCTGCAACTCTGTTAGCTTCTCTAAAGATGTGTTTTACTTGCACACGAGAGAGCAACAACCACGACTGACAGATACTACATAGGATGTTCCAAACCGGGTGAGCAGAATCAACTTTCTGCGTGTCATTAAGGATATTAACAAACTTAAGAGAATTGGATTCAAGGATAACACTACGACCGTTCCTACGAATTATGGTTAGTTAAGGAATCAAACAACACTTTATTACTCATTTCAATCACATGGGAGTAGCCGTGATTCTTTAACCATGATAGCGCTTCACGAAGTGCTAAAGCCTCGGCTTCTAAAATAGAAATACGAGCAGGTAAGACTCTGGACTTCACACATAAGTAGCCACCCCCTGAATTTCGAACCACTAAAACATAACAAATTGATTCACCCTCGTTGAAGAGGGCTGCAGCACAATTACATTTCAAAAAAGGAGAGGGGGCTCCCAACCTGAATTATGAAAATCCTGTGAGTTACCATCTATCGAATGACCAGCCCTTCTATTGACATCGTTGACAATGTCTGCACCAACATTACCGCCACTATCAAAATGAGAAACCATACCTGCTGCCATGCGAACACTGTTTTAAAAATCTCCGCCTAGTCCCGCCTAGGCGCTCTATTGGGGCTTCCCGCCCGACTTTTCATTCCTAAGACGTTATCAGGCGCTCGATCGATTTATTGCCTCCTAAGCACCGTCTAGTCCGATTTTTTCAGCCTACGCGCCGCCTAATTTTGATTTTTTATGGTATCATTATTTATAATAATCATAGTTTACTAATAAAAAGTAGTTTAGTTGGTAAAACAAAACTACATTAAAGTGTTCTCATAATAAAATTATCATATTGAGTCTCAAATCGAGAAACAATATGCTATATGCCACTAATAAGGAGGTCTCTACCGTTCAATTAACACTTAGTGATTTTTAAAACATTGTCTAAATTATATTTTTTTATATTTTATATTATTATAATTTACTTTTTAGTTGAATTTATATTTATATATATATAATAAATATTTAAAAATATAAAAATATAAATCCGCCTAGGTCCCGCCTAGATTTCATCTAGGCTCCGTCCAGGCCCCGCCTAGGCATTTTGAAGCTCCGGCCGCCCGACTAGGGCCTAGCGCTTTTTAAAACATTGCATACGAAGCACAACTCTTGGTTGGGAATGAGTAGCATGCCAAACGATTTTGTTTCTCGCATTCTATATCGACCAAAGAAGGTGACATGCTTGATGTAGGAATAAACTCGAACAATTGCGTAGCCATGCATTAATAATATCTACAGCAGATACACTTTGTGTAGGATTACCAAGTCCCACATTTACAAAGTGAATAAAAAGGAAAATAGAAATTATCCCACATTGCCAATTGTAAGGCATAGGGGCTGATTTTATAGTATAAAAAAAGGCATATGGCCTTAGTTGAAATTACACCAACAAAGTCTTTCTCATCTCTAAGGCATTTGTTCTTCTTATTCCTTTTCTTTGTAATATTTTGTTATAAAATTAATTAGGTGGTGTAATTTTAGTATTTTCTCTTTATTTTGTTTTAGCAGTAGTTTTAGTTTGCTAATAGTTTCCGCAAAAATTGGTATCAGAGCGTTGGTTTTAGGAAAAATCAGTATGCTCTGTGCGCTGTAGGTGTACTACAGTCGGCACATGAGAAAGTTTTTTCTAATTTCCGGGCCTGTTGTCTAATTGGCATTTAGCAAATTTAAAATTATTGTTAAAATAATCTTTCGGTAAAATCTAGAATAATAATAGTATACAGTCTTGAGTAACTAGAAAAATTCTATCACCAAGCGATAAGAGCCTAAGGAAATTGGTGTATAACTGAGATCGTTTGTGACTCGACCAATTACCTGGGAATTTTTCTAGCACTTGAGTAATATTATTATTTGTGATTTTACGGTTTGAGCTGAAATGGAAGAAGAAAATCCATTCGGAAAGATATCCACTTTGAATGCTTCTTCAAGTATTCTTCAGAGGGCCGCTGGAGTAAATTCCAGATTGGTGGTGGAAATTTTTAATGAAAATGGCCATTTTGGCATGTGGCAAAGTGAGGTTCTAGACGCATTGTTTCAACAAGGTCTAGATATTGCCGTTGAAGGAGAGAAACCAAATGAAATGGGAGAAGGAGAATGGAAGACCATCAATCGACTGGCTTGTGGTACAATTCGGTCATGTTTATCTAGAGAACAGAGGTATGCATTTTACAAAGAAACCTCTGCTAGAAAACTGATGACGGCACTAGAGGAGAAGTTCTTGAAAAAGAGCAGTCAGAACAAGCTTCACATGAAGAAAAGGTTGTTCTGATTCACTTACATTCCTGGTACCACAATCAACGATCACATCACCAACTTCAATCAATTAGTTGCTGATTTGTTGAACCTAGATGTGATATTTGAAGATGAGGATCTTGCCTTAATGTTGTTGGGATCTCTTCCGGAGGAGTTTGAGTTCCTCGAAACAACTCTACTCCATGGGAAGGCTGTTGTAACTCTCAATGAAGTTTGTGGAGCTTTGTACAGCTATGAATTAAGGAGGAAGGATAAAAGGGAAAGCTCAAATGGAGCTACCGGGGCTTTGATTGTTAGAGGACGCCAGGGGAACCAGGCGAAAGGAATGAAGCAACGATCAAAGTAAAAATCTAAATTGGGGAAAGATGAATGCACCTTTTATCGTGAAAAGGGGCATTGGAAGAAAGATTGTCCTAAGCTGAAAAAGAAAGGCTAATCTGACAAGGGAAAGACTGTTGCAGTAGCTGAGTATGACGATAACTCAGATTGCTCACTTGCTTTTTTGGGTTCTACCAACTCTTCTAGTGTTTGGCTTCTTGATTAAGGATGCAGTTATTACATATGTCCTAATAGAGAATGGTTCTGTGATTTTAAAGAACTAGAAGATGGTGTTATCTACACAGCAAATAATTCCCCTATCACCACACATGGGGTTAGTTCTATTCGGTTGAAAAACTAAGATGGATCAATCAGAACATTGAAGGAAGTTTGATACGTACCAGATTTATCAAAGAATCTCATTTTTGAGGGAGCCCCAGAAGAAAAGGGTTTCAAAGTTCAAGCAGAAAGTGGAGTAATGAAGATCATTTCTAGGTGCATTGGTGGTATTGAAGGGAGTTCGAAAGAATAACAGGTTGTACCACTATCAAGGTACTACTGTTATTGGAACTGCAGCAGTGACTTCTAATGATAAGAAAGAATTAGAAGCATCCTGATTGTGGCATATGCGCTTGGGGCATGCTGGTGAAAAATCCTTGAATCTTCTAGTAAAACAAGGATTATTGAAAGATGTCCAGGCTTGCAAATTGGACTTTTATAAGCATTGTGTCAAAGGGAAAAAGACAAGGGTGAAATTTGGAACTGTGATCCATGATACTAAAGGTATTCTGGACTATGTTCACTCTGATGTGTGGAGGCCTTCCAAGACGACATCACTTGGAGGGAAGCACTACTATGCCACCTTCATTGATGATTTCTCCCAGAGAATTTGGGTGTATACTATGAAGACTAAGGATGAAGTGCTCGGAATTTTCCTTAAGTGGAAAAATATGATGGAAACTCAGACGGGTCAAAAGATCAAGCATCTCTGAACAGATAATGGTGGAGAGTACGGCATTGTGATGATAGCGGCATTGTCAGGCACTTCACAGTCAGGCATACACCACAACAAAATGGAGTGGCTGAATGTAAGAACCGAACCTTACTGGAGAAAGTTTGATGTATGTTGTCCAATGCTGGGTTGGGCAAGCAGTTTTAGGCTGAAGCTATTACATATGCTAGCTATCTCATCAATTGCCCACCATCTAGTGCTAATGATGGTAAAACACCACTCGAGAAATGGTCTGGGAAACCTGCTATTGACTATGATTCCTTACGTGTGTTTGGTTCCACTGCTTATTATCATGTAAAGGAATCAAAGTGAGATCCTTGTGCAAAGAAAGCAATTTTCTTAGGGATCGCTTTGGGAGTAAAAGGGTATCATCTTTGGTGCCTAGAGACCAAGAAGACGATCATCAGCAAGGATGTTACCTTTGATGAATCTACCATGTTAAGAAAGGTGACAATAGAACAAACAGATGGTCCTCCGAAATAGGTCGAGTTTGAAAGGCAGATAGTTAGTCCAGCAAATGATGATGATGTAGAAACTCCTATGGTAGATGAGGAGTCTGATGAGGAAGAGGTTCAAACATAAGAACCTCCACAGCAACTTGAACCAATTGCATTGAGAAAGCTAAAAAGAACGGTAAGAAAGCATGCTCGCTATATTGATATAGTGGCTTTTACATCTCTAATTGCAAATGATGACATCCCTACCACTTACAAAGAAGTAGTCAAAAGTTTAAAAGAAGATAAGTGGAGGAATGACATGATTGAAGAAATGCAGTCCCTTCAGAAGAATCAGACATGGAAGTTAGCTGATCTTGCAAAGGGAAAGAAGGCAATTGGGTGCAAATGGGTCTATGCAAAGAAAGATGGATTTCCTAATGAGTCTAATGTTCACTACAAAGTAAGGTTGGTAGCTAAAGGCTACGCTCAGACGGAGGGAGTTGAATACAATGAAGTGTTTTCTCTAGTTATGAAACACTCTTCCATCCATATTTTATTAGCTTTGGTAGCACAGTTAGATCTGGAGCTGGTTCAAATGGATGTAAAAACAGCATTTTTACATGGAGACTTGGAGGAGGAAATCTATATGGTTTAGCCTGAAGGATTCAAAGTTGCTGAAAAAGAGAACATGGTTTGTAAACTTGAAAAATCATTGTACGGATTAAAGCAATCTTTGAGGCAGTGGTACAAGCGATTTGACAAGTTTATGTTGAGGCAGAAGTACATAAGAAGCAAATATGATCATTGTGTGTATTTGCGCAAGCTGCAAGATAGATCTTTTATATATCTTCTTCTTTATGTTGATGATATGCTGATAGCTTCCAAGAATTAAGAGGAAATTGAGAAGTTAAAATATCAATTAAATGAGGAATTCGAAATGAAGGATCTTGGCGAAGTAAATAAGATTCTTGGCATGGATATAAGCAGAGATTGGAATGTGGGAAGACTTTTTTTGACTCAGAAGGAATATCTGGGAATGGTATTGAAGCGTTTTGGCATAAATAAGCAGTCAAAACCTGTTAGTACACCACTTGCTTCTCATTTCAAGCTCAATGTAGCATTGTCTCCAAAAGTTGCAGTAGAGAAAGCATATATGTCAAAAGTACCATATACAAGTGCTATTGGTAGCTTAATGTATGCTATGGTGTGTACAAGGCCCGACATTTCACATACAGTTGGGGTCGTGAGCAGGTATATGCATAATCCTAGAAAGGAACATTGGCAAGCTGTGAAATGGATTCTTAGGTATATTCTAAACACCGTGGATGTTGGAATGGTATGTCAGCATGATAAAGGCGGTCAATATGTAGTTGGATATTGTGATTCTAACTATACAGGTGATCTGGATAAACGTCGATGAACTACTGGTTATGTGTTCACCTTGGTAAAAGCACCAGTATGTTGGAGGTCTACATTACAGTCGATAGTTGCCTTGTCTATGACAGAGGCAGAATATATGGCATGTACAGAGGCTGTAAAGGAGGCAATCTAGCTTCAAGGGTTGCTTGGTGAATTGGGTATTTAAAAGAAGCACATAAAGGTGCACTGCGATAGTCAGAGTGCTATCATGTTAGCAAAGAATCAAGTTTACCATGCAAGGACGAAGCATATCGACGTTCGTTACCACTTTATACGAGAGGTTCTCGAAGAAGGTGGAGTTGTAATCCAGAAAATTTGGACCACCGAGAATCCAGCTGATATGTTGACAAAGGCAGTAAACCCGATCAAATTTCAATATTGTTTGGATTTGATCAATACTGCCAAAACTTGAACACTGTATTGGAAGACACTACACAAGATAATAGATTGAAGATGTGGAACTTGTCAAGGTGGAGATTTATAGGGTTACCAAGTCCCACATTGGCAAAGTGAATAAAAACGAAAATGGAAATTGTCCCACATTGCCAATTGTAAGGCATAAGGGTTGATTTTGTAGTATAAAAAAAGGCATACGACCTTAGTTGAAATCACACCAACAAAGCCTTTCTCATCTCTAAGACATTTGTTCTTATTCCTTTTCTTTGTAATATTTTGTTATAAAATTAATAAGGTAGTGTAATTTTAGTATTTCCTCTTTATTTTGTTTTAGCAGTAATTTTAGTTTGCTAATAGTATCCGCAACACTTTGGGGGATTTGATTGATTATCAAAAACCAAATTTGCCTAGCAAATTGACATTCAAAAAGCACATGAGACACGGTCTCAACCCCTAAAAAACAAACAGGGCATTTATCATTGTCAACAATTTGTCTCTGAATCAGATTATTATGGAGAGGTAGGATATCATGCACAATTTGCCACATAAACACAAGAATTTTCAGAGGGATATGTAGACTCTACAGTTTATTCCAACTAAAATCCAGATTTGGCACAGATGTCAATCTACCACAGGCTAAAGCCCGATAAGCACTTCTAACCAAGAATTTCCCAGAGGGCTTGTAATACAAAAATGGGGCATATGCTCTAAGAGAAAGAGGCAAAGGCGTACGCATAATGTACCGAGCTTCAACATCATTAAAACATTCCTAAATTTTAGGAACATCCCATTCTACATTACGAATCAACCTAGAAACATATACACCATTCAAACACACATACTTCCTACCCTTCATTAGAATCTTCTCTTCACTGTTCACCCAAGCTACTTCATTTATACGTACAGAAGTACCATCACCTACTCTCTACCGGACAGAGTCTTTAAAGAGAGTCATAGCTGAAAATAAGCTACGCTAAATGTAACTAGGGGAGCCGGTAAGAACACCTGAAAATATTAAACCATCTTTAAAATAACGAGCTTTGAATACCCGAGCAACTAAACTATTAGGAAATATAAGAAACCGCCATAGTTGCTTGCATAGAAGCGCAGTGTTAAAATCATAGAGGCTCCTAAAACTGAGACCACCAAATTTCTGTAATTTGGTAAACAAAGTATTTCCCACCTATACCAATGAATACCCCTGCGGTCTCCATTATTAGATGCTCACCAGAAATAGTTGAGCATTTTATGAATTGCATCAATGAGGGAAGATGGGATACGGAATAAATGCATAAAAAAGGCAGGTATAGATTGTAAGACAAACTTCATAAGAACTTCTCTCCCACCCCAACTCAGGAATTTTGTTCTCCATGAATTTATTCGCTTCCAAATTCTATCTCTGATAAAGCCAAAAGACACTATTTTACTTCTACCCACCGATATAGGCATCCCCAAGTACATGAAAGTCGAGACGGAATTTAACATATCAAAAAAAGCACATGAGAGTTGCTTGTAGTGCTTATCCAAGTTTTTACTTCTACCCACTAACTTATTTTAGTATTCTCATTTTTTATTATGGTATATTCACTCAGGTGATGAAATTCGTATCTTAAAACTTTAGTTGTAACAGATACTTTTACTGACAAATTATAGGTGTTTAGAAATGTCTATAGGGCGGGGATAATCCAAAAACTGTAGTATCTAAACTAATGGTGTTGGGGGAAAATCCAAAAATTTTCATACATGAGGATAGAGGTGGGGAAATTTTTTACCTCGATTGAAAATTTAGGCTGGATAGGTGAAGCTATATCCACCCCATGGGGATCCCCACCCGCTTCTAAAAATATCCCTGTTTAAATCCCTAAATAATCCATGTTATATATATCCTCGCCACTTGTAAAAATTTCTTTCTACCATGTCAGATATACTGCCAGTCAGTGGGGTTCCGTCTGAGGTCTCTCCCCCTCCTCCTCTTCCTCCACTCGGTCAGGGGCAGTTGGGTGTTGAGTTAGCCAATGCTCTGGCTCAGTTTCTCTAGTCTGATTTGTTCAGAAATGCTATCCAAGAGCAAGTCCGTTCTGTTTTGAGAGAAGAAAGGAATAATTACTCAAGCTTAGGGACAATCAGATGTTATTCAAAATGGGTCAGTTCATAATGGGTCAGCTCAGATTCCGTCAGTTCAAATTCCATTTTTGGGTCAAACTATCTTGCCGAATCAGCCTATCCATCTGAGTCAATTCTGGTTTGGTCAAAGCTCCACTCAACCACCTCCATCTTTTACTCCTCTAGTCTTCACTTTACCTACTTAGAGTTATAGGCCAGCAACTTAGTCACCCTTGTCATTCTCTCCATCGACCTTTGTGTTCCCGTCTTAAGACACAAGGCTGATTGTTCATACTTCCATCTTCCCCGCTTTCCTAGGGGGTTTTACTCCATAAATGGCTGTTCCCCCTAGCGGTTTTGTCATTACCCCAACACCGCCGATATCCCTTGCACCGCCTCCTCCTAATTTCATGATCACTCTACGCGGAACCACTTACTCCTAAAACCCTTTTGCTCACCCCCAAGTTGAGATTTTGACTCCTCCCCCCTTTCAGTTCGGGACCTCTCCTGTGTACAGCGACCAGGTCACACAACCTTTAGGTGTGATACTAATCAACCAGGCTAAGCAATCTCCGAGCATGACACCCAAAATGGCAGCAATTTTTAGGTAGTTACTTACTAAGAATGAGGAGAAGGAAGAGGAAAAGGACGAAGATTGGGTCCTAAAGAATTTTTTGATGCCCAAAATGGAAGCATACTCTAGTGAAGGCCCTCCCAAATCCCACATCGTGATGTACGAGCGGATTATGCATGTTCAAAAAATCGGGGATAAAGTCCTCGCTAAGTTGTTACCATGTACTCTGTCGGGGCCAGCTCTCAAATGGTATAACACTCTCCCTGAGTCGACAATCCTAGATTGGAAACTCGTGTTCGGAGCTCTAATCGCCCATTATGGATCCAATTCCACCATGAAAACCACTATCCAACATCTCGAGGCCATTAAGTAAAAGCAATGCGAATCCTTTAAGTCCTACTTTAATAGGTGGATGGCCACTCAGGTCTTGTAAAAACAGAAGCTCAGTTTGAAAGAAATGATCCTGAAGCTACTCGATGGGGCTCTCCCGATTCTTCGTAAGGAAATGAAAACCAATTCTTTTGAATCTTACACAAAGGTTTTCGAGAAACCCAAGAAGATATAACGTCGCGAAGAGAAAGAGAAGGCTAACAAGCTAAGTGGCAAATCCTGGTTTAATAAGAACAATGATTCTCAATCTTTCAAAGTTACTCTAGTTTCGACCAAGGAAAAGACAGCTGCAGTTCAAGTTATCGCTCAAGAGAGCGTCTGCGTAATTTAAGTCGCACCTGCTCGAGCACCTAGCCCAAAAGCATTTATATCTCTGTGGCAGCTCCCTTTTAGTGTCTTGTTTGCCAAGTTACGAGAGAAGGGCATGCTTAACTCTCTCCATGAATGTCGTTCTCCTACACCCAAAGAAAGAGGAAATTTTTATCGCTATCGTGTTCAGAAGGGGCATCTTATCTTCATGCCTACAACAGAAAAATAAGCTCAACTCTTTCTTGGATATATTCAAAATGTCAATCGGTTCATCACTCATAAGCATATTTCAAGCTACTGAAGAAGTGTCAGCCTATTATGGAGAAAGAGCATCGCCAGATCATCTTCGACAGAATCATGGCTTACCTTTTCTTTGCCCAACCATTCTCAAAATTCCCACCCCCGTTACACCATTGATCCTAACTAATATCTGATACCTTCCAAATCTATAACCCTTCACTATTTCTCTCCTCATTGGCCATTCTCGGCAAAAGGGACACATATGATCGGCGAGACTCAACCCTCATCAACAAATGAACATTGCTCCATCATCATTGGGGTAGGTTACTTCTCAAAATAGGGGAAAGTCGAGTCTTTCACCATCATCACCGCCAAGAAGATGGCCAAGTTCATTGAGAAACACATCTTCGATTGGTGTGGCCTACCTCTTCACATCATTTCAGACAATGGATTTCAGTCCCAAGGGACAACCACTGATTTGATCAAGAAATATGGAACCGAGCGCCGTAGATCTTCACCCAGCTGACCACGAGCTAGTAGGGCAACCGAAGCCACAAACCAGCTTATCAAGAAGTTCATTTCTAAGACTACCGCAAGGATCAAATATTGAGCCGATGAATTACCATTCGCCCTTTGGAGATATCAAACAAGTGTCAGAACTCCCACGAATTTGATGCCTTTCGCCTTGGCTTATGGTATGGCAACCACGATCCCAAGCGAGACCAAGATAAAGTCCTTGAGAGTCACACTGAATCCAAGTCAAAGGGACCCCCATTGGCTATAGCACGGTTCGAACAACTTAAATGGTCTTTAGATGTATCAAAAGCACATAACGAGGCCAAACAATAACCATGTCAAGCATCAAGAGTATCCGTCAAATGCCAATGATCTTATTTTAAAGCAAGTGAAGCCTGCCCACACTGATCCAAGGGGGAAGTTCCGGCCGAATTGGAAGGACCTTACATAATCATAAAGGTACTCAGTACAAGGGGCCTGAAGATTATCGACTATAATGAGCTCGTAAACCCTACCAATCAAAGCAGGTTGAAGCATTATCATATCTGACCTAAAATAATCAAATCCAAAAAAGCGGAATAGAAAAAATAAATAGAATAAATCACCTGGTGAGTGGTCCTCTACTGCTCGGGGTAAAAATTAGGGTGTATCCCGTTGTTTGGTATTCTAAAAACTAGTCAGGCAAAAGTTAGGGTGCAAGAATAACCCGCTAGACTGAAAACCCGAAAAGGGTGATCTACGCAAAAGTTAGGGTAAAGTGAGCTACGAGAGTTTGTTGGCTAGAAAACCTATATAAGCTGGTTAACACCAGAGTTTGGTTCAATATAAATGGTTATCATCATTATGTACTCAAACTTAATTCATTTAATGGAAATGTCATTTTACCGAATCCTTTATGTTTGTGCTTGAATGAATTTATTGGGCCCAAAAGGCGAAATGTTGCCAGTAAGTCAAACGTGGGGTTTCGTGCAGTCAACCCAATTCCTCAAAAGATAAAAGAAAATAAAAGTTAAAAGGCAAAATTTTGATAGACTAAAAACATCTAGGCCTATGCAAAAGCCGAGAAGTCCGCTGGATTGAAAACCCGAAAAGGGCGGTCCAGGCAAAAATTAGGACATAAAAGAGAAATGATCAAAGTCTGATAGGCCCATCTTAATGTTCAGGTCTATGCACAAATTAAGACAAATACAAATGAAGGTAAATGACTGCCATCAATCACATTGAGATACCCGCATTATTATCATCATCGTCATAGTGCCTGAATATCTTCTGCAATCTGATGGACTCAAAGGGCTCAGATCCATCCTCTACACGTGTCCACTCCAATCTCAACCGTGGCCGAGCGTCTTGAGTTCGTAAAGTCTAAATCTTCTAAAGTCATCCTTGGTAGAATTCATCGGTAGTGATAGCGTCTAACTGTTTGTCATCCAGAATCTCGGACTTCGCTTCGTGCTCCCTCTTATCTCTGATACACTCAATTCAACAATCGTTTATGCAACTGTCTCGCCCCCTTTGGGCAACAAGTGAAAGGGTGTGTAGAAAATGACAATTCTCAGCCTCAATATCCATCCATAGGCCTTGCATATAGGTCATAGCTCCCTAGTCCTCCACTAGGGATATACCCACCTAATCTGCACGCCATCTACCAGGGATATACTCACCTGATCTGTGCGGTAATGCGATTCCATATATTCTCTCTCATAGCAAGCAACCAAACTAAGCAAAATCGATCAGCCACCTTGAAGATGATCAGTCTAAGAATCTCATGCGCTCATACATCCATGCATAATATTTATAAATGTGATGTCTATTATTCTATACTGAATTCTACAGGAAACAAAGCAAAGAAAAGTATCCTCGAGCTATACGCTCGACCTCCAAGAAAGCACCCGTATCGAAGGGCATCTCAAAATTATTTTCTATCCTCCATTCAAAGACAGAACATCCAAGGGGCATATCAGCCAGACTCGGCGCTCGGCCTCGACAGTTTCTCCGGACTCCCAGAAATGTTAACTCAATTTATGTTTCATTCTTCCATTTTTATTACTTAATTGAAGGGGCAAAAATATTTTGTTCCAAAAAATCAATTAAGTAATAAAAACACAACTCATGTCAATTACTAATATCTCACAACTTCCTTGACAAGTACACCATACGGTATTCCTGATGGATGACCGACCCGAGGACCCAAAATTCAAAACTCAGAAATCTCCAGCAGAGTCACTACTGTGAGCGGTACATCACACATTATAGATAAAATAGATTCTGAAACTAAAACCACTGACCGATGAACCAATCGACGATTGAGTCAGAGCCAAGGGGGACTGCAGCGGCGAGGACGTCTTAACCTAACTAGAGAAACCGGAAGATGATCAGCCCCTATCAAACCATGAATGAAATGGATGATTACATAAATATTTGAGTGATGAATGTCGTATATATGGGGGTGGTTTTAGAGAGATAGAGAGCAGAAGAGCTTATGATGCAAAGCTTAACCCCAAAATACGTAAGACGCGCGCACCCCTCGCCATGCCTAGCGAACTAGATACGGGTTATTGGGATTCGACCGATCTCAGGCATTTTGTTAAATTCCCCCTTCAAGCGAGGGGAGAGTAGAGGTAAGCAAAAGATAAAAATAAAAGTCGGTCACAGGCGGCCTATGCATGAGATGCGTATGCATGAGCCCAACACAAGTAGCACACAAAAAGCAAATAAACCTCTTCCAACCTTATGACTCCCGCGCAACGCCGTTCAAAAGATCTGGGGGTAACTCTAGCGCCAGCAAAAGGCAAGAGATTATGCGACCTAAATCTAAATTATTTTGGTGAACCTAAGGGGAAGTTGCTATTGCTAGATTTATCGCAGTTCATAGTCTCAAACTGCTGGTATCGTGGAACGATACTGTAAGAGGGTCTCGTTTACCTTGATTCCGTGTAACTCGACCACTCCTCAAATGAGTGCTATCGCGGGAATTACAAGTTGGTTGAAACGAGTGATTCGCCCACAAATATCGCCATTTCCTAGCGGGCATGAGGCATACAAGTGAGCTTCACGGGGTGAAATAATGGCACCTTAAACTTAGTATCTAACTAAGCGCTGGATTCAAAAGGCATAATAAATAAAGCTTTGATTTATAAACGATTTAGACACATCATCAAAATTCTTTAACCAAACTTGAAAATAAGAGCGATTTTTCAATTTTAATTTTAAGAGGAAATCCCCAACAGAGTCACCACTGTCACTGCGCCTATTTTTTCCTAACCCGCCTCTCACGCGGGTCGGGCGAAAAAGGTCACCCGCTCACATATATAATATTATATAAATAAATAAATATATAAGAAATTGAGTTTATTTGATTTTGACTCTTTAGACTATGTTTGGAATCAATTTATTTGAAAAAAAAAAAAGAAATGAATTGATTTTGATTAATAGAATTCATTTGAATTCTTTCTCTCTATCTATCGTACCTTTATTTGGAAAACTCTTACACAATTTATTTGGAAAACTCTTACACATAAAAAGAGTTCGATTAGTTACTAATGAATTTATTTAATATTGTCAAAATTGCCCTTATACAACACCGCATAACTAATTCTTTAAATTAAACGCCAATTACAATTAGAACAATAAAATAATCAACAATCGTTAAATTGTTGACAACATGCGCTAATTTGACTAATTAATTATATTTCAAACTTTATTTTGGGTGGGGATTCACCGAAAGCCATAGAAACGCGCACGGATGTGAAATGTGTGTGAAAAAATCTCTGAAACATCAAATGGGGATTATCCGAACCCGTCCCTGAAAGCTATTAGATGCGGAATGGGGGTATATCAAACCCCGCTCCGTCCCGCCCCATTAACATCCTTATGGGTATTTGAGAGTTTATTCGACAACTGTCTTTTAAACTTTTAGTATCAATAACTTCTTTTAACTATTATGAATATTTAATATTGTACTGCAACAATTTGCTAACAACGACAACAAATACAATAGCCATCAGTTGAATTAAACATGCCCTTAACCATAAATTAGTTTGCTTTGCAAACTTGTGTGGATTATGTTTGTAAAAATTAATGAGCCTTTTATTTGAATCACATGCAATTACGTGCTTGAGTGGCAACTTATTGCATGTAAAAAGAGGATGGAATCTTGGGGATCAAGATCACATTGTGTTCCTCCTTGAAAAAAAACCAAACTATTTTATTGCACTCAACAATGACCTCTATAATTTTCATAAAAAAACCCTCTATAATAGTATCCACTGAAAATCGATTGTTGGTATTTAGAGTTCTATTTTTTAACTTTTGAGTCTTTTGTATCATATAGTAAGCATGATCAAAGGTTTTTTTTCGGGTATCCGAAAACTAAATTGCAATGGACTTACATATTAAACTTATGTATGTTGGACTCAAAGGGTTCACCTAGCAAATGCACCAAGACTTCATTTCTCACATGGAGCAAGCCTAAATATTATGATATTTCCCGATTAAACTTGTTTATAGTACTCACTGAAGTGAGAAAGATGTGATTTTAAATAACAAATAAAGTAGCTGACATGTTAAAGCATGAAATAAAAAAAGGATTAATAAGAATAATTAAAAGCACACAAATGTTACCAACTCACTCTAAGATGTTTCTCCAAACAAACAGTACTCTAAGATGTTTCTCCAAACAAACATGCATATTAATGTTGAATAAGCTTATGAATCTAAGTAATATTAACCCAACTTTCTCATATATTGTTGATTACTACAGTCTATTAATAAAATTATATAGTACCAATTACCAGTTAATTAAGTTGGACGAGAAACACAACTCTCAGGTATCAATCGGGGATTTAACTTTACTGATGTGTATGGAGTGGATTGGAAGGGTCGCTCCCTTTATGGGGCCTTTGCAGTACCTGAATCCGGATTTTGTCGGCCATTAGGCCGAAAACCGGTAGTGAAAGCAAAAAATAATATTAATAATATTGTGGTGTCTTAATGTCCTGCGATAAGACTGAATTTGAGGCCTCTTAAAATTTCAGGTTCGAATCACATTCGGGTGGATAAAATTCTTTCTTTCAATTTAATGTAAGCATAATTGCTTAAATTTTTAAAAAAATTATTTAGTAAATTAATAAGCTAATCATTAATGAGCGATTTGGAAAAAGGTTAGTATTCTATTACTAGCTTTATACTTTCGTGTTTTCTACAATAACTTTATTTTTTACAAAACAATTGTCATTTAATCAATTATGATTGATTAAATTTCATACCTTTAATTTAATGATTACAGTGGCAAGTTTAATATTGTTTCTTTATGGGATTCAAGGATTAATATAGCAAAAATTTAAATTTTAATATATGTAAATAAATGTTTATATCAATAATATTTTTTTAAAAACTTATCTAAAGATTTTCATCACATATAAAATTTAGAAATTAGTAAAATAAATATAAGAAATGAAAAAAAAAATAGAAATTAGTAAAATAAATAACAGAATTCAGTGAAATTTGATTGCTAAAATTCACCTAGATAACTTTTTTTATAGATATTTTTAGTAGAATTAAATTAGTTTATGGGGATCAATCATATATTTTTATGGTGTCCGTACATTTAACTATATATAATTTATTATTGTTATTTTAAAAACAGCGGCGTCTATCAACCCTACTTTAATCCACATGGATTCGCCTCTGAATAATGAACAAGGATGGGACACTCCTTAAAATTAAGGAAATTTTTAATTTTTCCGGTGGGGGCAATACCCCACTCGATCCCTCCTACCGTTCCTGATTGCATTCTTCATGTATATTAGTGATTGCTCTTTTTTTTGGGAAATATATTGTTTACGTTGGAAATCGACTATATATGCAAGGATATTATAACAATAAAGAGAGAAAGCAGAGAGAGAATTTGAGAGAAACTTTTATTTCTTATTTCTGAGATATATGAATTGAAGAAATTGAATTCCTATTTATAGAGAAATCCAACGGTAAAAATGGTAAATAAATAAGAAACATATTACATCAAATAATAATGACAGGTAGAAAAGTAGAAAATATATCACATCAAATTATTAAAGACGTAGGCCCTATACACATCAAAATTCAACACTCCCCCTTTGATATGTCATCTGCCGCGAATGGGATACTGCCTCGTTAAAAACCTTACTAAGGAAAAATCATGTGGGATAAAAACCTTAGCTAAGGGAAAAAGAGTACAGTGTTTACTCCCCCTGTTCGCGAGTTAACTGGAGATCCTTAAGACGACGCATTCCAATGCTGTAAGTTAATTTCTTGAAAGTTGAGGAAGGTAAAGCCTTGGTAAACAAATCTGCTAAATTATTATAAGAGCGGATTTGTTGAATATTAATTTCACCATTCTTTTCTAGATCATGAGTGAAGAAAAATTTTGGTGAAATATGCTTTGTTCTGTCTCCTTTAATATAACCTTCCTTCAATTGAGCAATACAAGCAGCATTATCTTCATATATTGTCGTCGGACCTTCCTTGACCGTAAATTTTTCACATGCTTCTTGGATATGTTTGATTAATGATCTCAACCACACACATTCACGACTTGCCTCATGAATAGCTATTAACTCCGCATGATTTGAGAAAGTAGTTGTAATTATTTGTTTTGTCGATCGCCAAGATATAGTTGTTCCTCCATATGTGAATAAATAGCCCGTCTGAGATCGAGCTTTGTGTGGGTCGGATAAATAACTCGCATCTGCATATCCAAATAATTTAAGCTTAGATTCATGTGAATAAAATAAGCCTAAATCAATAGTTCCTCGAAGGTAGCGCATTATATGTTTAATTCCATTCCAATGTCGTCTTGTAGGTGTAGCACTGTATCTTGATAATAAATTAACAGAGAATGCTATATCCGGTCTTGTGTTATTAGCAAGATACATCAAAGCAGCTATTGCGCTTAGATACGGTACTTCAGGACCGAGAACTTTTTCATTATTTTCTTTAGGACGAAAAACATTCTTTTTCACATCGAGTGATCGTACAACCATTGGGTTACTCAATGGATGTGCTTTGTCCATATTAAATCGTTTCAGGATCTTTTCTGTATAGTTTGATTGATGCACTAAAATTCCTTTTTCAAGGTGCTCAATTTGTAAACCAAGACAATTTTATTTTTCCAAGATCTTTCATCTCAAATTCTTTCTTTAAAGAATTAACTGCTTTTGGAATCTCTTCTGGAGTTCCAATAATATTCAAATCATCAACATAAATTGAGATGATAATAAAATTAGATTCTGATTTTCTTATAAAAACACATGGATAAATTGGATCATTTTTATATCCTTCTTTTAATAAATATTCATTGAGACGATTATACCACATGCGCCCAGATTGTTTTAATCCATATAAGGATCTTTGTAACTTTACCGAGTAAAGTTACAAAGATCCTTATATGGATTAAAACAATCTGGGCGCATGTGGTAAAGTTCTCGTTTGCCATATTTTTCTGGCAGCTTTAATCCTTCAGGGATTTTCATATAAATATCATTATCAAGCGAACCATAAAGGTAAGCTGTGACAACATCCATCAAGTGCATCTGTAAATTTTCTTGCACTGCAAAACTAATAAGATATCTAAAAGTTATTGCATCCACCACCGGAGAATATGTCTCCTCATAGTCTATCCCGGGTCTTTGGGAAAAACCTTGTGCAACTAATCTGGCTTTATATCTTATTATTTCATTTTTCTCATTTCTCTTTCTAATAAAAACCCATTTATTACCGACAGGTTTTACGTCCTGTGGTGTTCGAACTACTGGTCTGAATACTTTGCATTTTTCAAGAGAATTCAGCTCTGCTTGAATTGCTTCTTTCCATTGTTCCAATCATTTCTACTTTGGCATTCTACAATAGATGTTGGCTCGTAATCCACGTTTTCATTTTCAATATTGATCACAACATTATATGAAAAAATATGATCCATAACTATTTTATTGCGATTCCATCTTCTTTCATTAGTGATATAATTTATTTGAATTTCTTCATTTTCAATAGCTTCAGGTATTTGCACTGCAGGTGCTTGCACTTCTTCCGGAAGTGTATTTATATTTATATCCTCAATGGGAATATCATCATTATCAATAACTCTCCTCTTTTTAGAATTTTTATTCTTTGAACCAATTGGTCGTCCACGCTTCAGGCATGTTAGAGTATTATCCATAGGTTGTTCTTCAGGAATCTCAATACGAATTGGAGCATTTACTGCTAGTATATGCGATTTCGTTACTCTTTTAGGATTAGCGAGTGCATCAGGCAATCGATTTGCTAAATGTTGAAGATGGATTATTCTCTGAACTTCTAGTTCAGAATCATTTGATTTAGGATCCATATGAGAAAGTGATGAAGCGTTCCATTTTATTTTCTTTTCTAAAATTGGGTTCTTATTCTCTCCCCCTAATTTTGGGAAAGTGCTTTCATCAAAATGACAATCTGCAAATCGTGCAGTAAACATATCGCCAGTTAATGGCTCAAGATATTTAATTATTGAAGGGGATTCATAGCCAACATAAATGCCTAATCTTCTTTGAGGACCCATTTTAGTCCTTTGTGGTGGAGCAATAGGCACATATACTGCGCAACTAAAAACTCTAAGATGAGAAATACTAGGTTCATGGCCAGAAGTTAATTGTAATGGAGAATAATCATGATAACTTACTGGCCTTAAACGTATAAGAGATGCTGCATGTAATATTGCATAACCCCAAACTGTAGTAGGGAGATTTGTTCGCAAAATTAGCGGTCTCGCAATTAATTGCAGACGTTTAATAAATGATTCTGCTAGACCATTTTGTGTATGAACATATGCTACAGGATGTTCAACTTTTATTCCAATCGACATACAATAATCATTAAATGATTTGGATGTGAATTCCCCAGCATTATCAAGAGAATTGATTTAATAGGATAATCGGGAAACTGTGTCCGTAATCTTATAATTTGAGCAATTAACCTTGCAAATGCCATATTTCGTGAAGATAATAAGCATACATGTGACCACCTAGTTGAGGCGTCAATTAGAACCATAAAATATCTAAATGGTCCACATGGTGGATGAATTGGTCCACAAATATCACATTGTATGCGCTCTAAAAATGCTGGCGATTCTATTGCAACCTTACTTCTGGAAGGCTTTATTATTAATTTTCCTTGCGAACAAGCAGCACAAAATAATTTATTATTTTGAAAAAACTTCTGGTCCTTCAATGGATGCCCATATGAATTTTCAATAATTTTTCTCATCATTATCGAACTAGGATGACCCAGTCGATCATGCCAAATTTTATAAGTATCTGAATCTATAAACTTCTGGTTTATAGTCAAATTGGCCTCAATCATAGAATATATGTGTAGTATAAGCCACATGAAAGAGTATAAAATTTTTCAAGTATACATTTCTTACTTGAAATTATTTTTGTAACATAAAGACATTCTTTATTGTCTTCGCTCACAGTTTTAATATGATATCCATTTCTGCGAATATCTTTAAAACTTAATAAATTTCTGTGAGAATTCGGGGAAAATAATGCATTATTTATAATAAGTTTTGTTCCCCTTTGTAATATAATACTAGCTCTTCCGGAGCCTTCAACCATTTTTGTTTGTCCCGATATTGTGGTAACAACAGTTTCGCCCTTTTTAAGAATATTAAAATATCTTGCCTCTTTGAGAATAGTATGGGTGGTGACACTATCTATAATACATAAATTTCCATCATTTTCCTTCAAGTCATATAATACCGAAAAAGAATTCATTTTCTTCATTGAAGAAATGAAAGATGCATTATTATTTATTTATAAATAAACATTATATAAAAAGTACATTAAACAGCAATAACAAAAGCAAACCATAAAAATTACAATATATTAATTAAGTAAAATATAAGGACTAATTATTCAAATTTTTCCTTGCCACTGGTGCTGGGTAACAGAAAATCATCCATCTTCATATTAGGGACATCAGTAGGCTCATTATTTGGGGTATTATCATCCAATATAAAATTGGTTTCTGGTTCCGCATATTTCTAGAGAGATGCTTGGTATAAGTTTACCAAATGTTTAGCGGTTCTACAAGTTCTTGACCAATGACCAGTCATACCGCATCTATGGCATTTATTTTCATCATCTTGACTGTTTTTTCTTTTATCAAATCTTTTAATTTGATTATTCCACTTCTGGTGGTTATTTGTATTTTTTCACTTCGGGTGGAAATTATTGCTATTATTATTATTTACATATTTCCACTTCTAGTGGAAATTGTTATTATTATATACTCTACCACGCCCGTTTCCACGACCTCTACTTCGACCACGACCACGACCATTTCTGCGGCCGCGTCGATTAAAATTATTATGAATTATCGCATTCGCTTCAGGGAATGGATTTGTTCCGGTAGGTCGTAGTTCATGGTTTTTTAACAGGAGTTGATTTCTCTGTTCTGCTAGGAGAAGAGCAGTGATTAGTTCGCTATATTTCTTATAGCCTTTTGCTCTGTATTGTTCCTGTAATACCATATTATTCAAATGAAAAGTAGAATATGTCTTTTCCAGTAAATCCTTATCAGTTATTTCCTTTCCACATAATCTTAATGTGGATGTAATTTAAAAAAGTTTAGAATTGTATGCACTGACAGATTCAAAATCTTGTAGCCTTAAGTTTATCCATTCATACTGGGGATTTGGTAGAGATATTTTCTTTAGGTGTTCAAACATCTCCTTTAATTGTTTTCAAAGATCTGCAGGATCTTTGACAGTCAAATATTCTTATTGAAGTGATTCATCAAGATGCCGGCGGAGAAAAACTAGAGTTGTTGCCTTATACTGAGGTGGAAGATTATTATTTTCAATAATAGTATTATTAAGACCCATTAATTCTAGATGCATTTTTGCATCCAGCACCCAAGTAAGATAATTTTTCCCCGATACATCAAGAGGAGTAAATTCTAAACTTTTGATATTAGACATATTAAGAATTATAGGTATAATATATATTTATAGAAAATAAAATAATTATGCCTTACTTTGGATTTATTTAGTGATATCCTCAGTTGGTTAGAGCAAGCTCGTGCTGATAACGTGTTGGAAATCGACTATATATGTAAGGATATTAAAACAATAAAGAGAGAAAGCAGAGAGAAAATTTGAGAGAAACTTTTATTTCTTATTTCTGAGATATATGAAATGAAGAAATTGAATTCCTATTTATAGAGAAATCCAACAGTAAAAATGTAAATAAGTAAGAAACATATTACATCAAATAATAATGATAAATAGAAAAGTAGAAAACATATTACATCAAATTATTAAGGACGTGGGCCTTACACACATCAAAATTCACCAGTTTAAAGTTAACCATAATTATAAATTGGTAGAGTGTTGGGTGGTTAGATATAATGTTACTAATATTTGTTACCTCATTATATTGGATTTGAATTCTCTAAAGTTAGAGATGGGTAAAGTTGTATATTTCAGTTAATTTCAACCATTTACTGCATTTTAATGGTTCATATTTACTTCTATTGCAGATCTCATAAACCACTAAAACTCAATTTCAACCATTAAAATTCAATGATCGGTTGAGATTGATTAAAATATACAACTCTATTCATCTTTAACTTTAAAGAATCCTAATCCCATTATATTATAGACCTAATAAAACCTTTAGGCATTAAATAAAAGAAAATAATAGCTCAAATGCACAGCCGAACAAATAGGAAAAAATGCATGTGTGAATTGATCATATAAACTGCAAAAATAGGAATATATATTTTAACCAAAATAAATGTAAAAAAGTAAAGAGTTTCTATATATTGTTTAATTACTTAAAATAAATAAAGAATGAAGAAAGGGAATGTGGTGGGAGGAAGGACAAGGGAACCAAGATAGACAGATTCAATGGTCCAGATGATTTAATAGTAACGTTGTCGATGATCGGATGGGCCCACATGATGCTCCAAGTGTGGGTCCTGATTTAGTGGGATCATGCAAATATTTGTAGGGGTGTTTTGGGGATTTGAAGTAGATAAACGCCAGCGCTTTAGCATTTCACTTGAATGAGTAAGAGCGGGAAGAGTGGCACAACTTGCGAGCCATAATAATAATAATCACTTGCCACCAAAAGCCTGCCTATCTGGAGTGGCACATGTGATCCCCTTCACTGCACTTTCTTTTCCTCTTTTGCCCTCTATATCGTTCTCATATTACTAATTAAGGATTTATGCATTCATGAACTTGCTTTGTGAAATTAATGTTTGGAGGACTTTAATTTGTAGTATACATCAAAATTTATAAATTTTCTTTATGAAATCAGTTGGATTGAAATCTTTCCATTGTAAGTTGGAAATATTATAAGAATGTCAATTTATCTATCACCATAAATAATTTCATTACATTACGTTACAAAAATGATAACTTTTGAGTTTTTGCCGTTAAATTAATTTTTTTCCATTAATTTATATACAATTTCCTAGTGAATCTAACGTTTTTCTAACAAAAAGTTGTTTAGGTATCCATTTCTAATAAGGACTCTTATATCCATTAAACTCTTTAACTTGGTATCTCATGTAAAATCAATTCCAAGCAATATAGATTAGCATAGAATATTAACACATTCATTAGAAATGTTACTAATAGTGAATTGACACGTGTAACTTTTAACAAGGAATAATTTCATACTAATATAACTCAAATTTGCTTATGGAGAAAATAATCTTATAAACTAAGTGGAGGGCCAAATGATTATACATAATTATATATTTTCATTGAAAACCAGGCTACCTATCAAAATTGTTTAATCCAAAAGCAGTGGTCGATAGCAATCCACGGCTTCTTGTAGTCACTTTGATTAAGATGGATCCATCATCTAAATTTCCTAATTGGCCCAAAATTATTCCAATTGGCCCAAAATTATTCCAATTGGCGATTGATTACTTTGTTATATTAATTAAATAACCTCAAGATTTGTGGATATTTAGGAAAGAGAAGCCACGAGAGTGCCTAACTTAATTATATTGTTAAATAAACATGAGAATGATCATAAAGTGAAGTACGGACAGAATTAAAGTGACAATCAAGATTAATAATATACTCATAAGTTGTCCAAATGATTATAAATAGTTAAAAAAAAACAATAAGTTATTTTTGTTTTATTAAATTAAGAGATAGAATGTCAAATCTTAAGCAACTCAACTCATAATAACCCTTTTATCTTCAATATGATTATGAAGAGATTGGTCACCTATTTAAGATTATCCACTTTCTTTAAGCATTTGTTAATTTACAATCCAAAACTTACACATAAAAAGCGAAAACTCAAAGGGTTGTAACATATTGGTCTCCATATATTATTTGTAACATAAGAGTACGTGACACATAGTTAAAGCCCGTTTAGTATAGTTGTTGTTAGATGTTATGGTTACTGATGTTTGTTGTCACTAATAACTTATTACCTTTAAATTAACTATAAATAATTGTAATCAAACACTAAAAATTATTGTCTGATAGTTGAAATGGCTAAAAGCTTGCAGCGGGTTTGTTCAAAGAATTTCCAAACATCCACTTACTAATACATTTGAATTTTTGTTCACATATTTTATCAAACAACAAAAACAAAGATTATATATTGTTTGGAAAAGCTAAAGTAAATATTTATATGTAGTTAAATCAAAATATGTTGACACTAATCAACATATAATATTAATGTACTGTAAATAATATTTCCTTGTAACATAATAAGTCTATTTTTTTTTACTTCTGAAAGCTGAACTGAACTGAACTGAACTTATTTCACTGTAAATTTATAAGTGCGCATAGCTGAACTGAACTGAACTGAACTTAACTTAATTGGACTAAACTGAATTGAATTTTAGTCTTAGAAAAGAGAGCCTAACACGGTTATAAATGTTCTTTGACAACAAATGAATCTGCAGTGAAATAAATTTTCTAGCCATAAATTTCATATACTTAAAATCGATACAGCTAACCCATTTAACAGAAAATTTCATATCATTTTTTGGGTGCAAAAACATACGCCTATTAACTGATTGTGGATGTTATTATGTTATCAAGTAGAGCCATATAGGGAATCGTTTAACTTTTAAGCCGTAAAGACCGCATTTATCAGGAAGGAAATTAAGTAGTCGATGCTCTAACAGATCATGACCGCATTAGTTAGTTTCAAATTGGTGGGACATCATTCCCTCCTTTTGTTTTAGTAGTTCTTTGCATGACTTATGTGATGGGGGATATGTACCAGTTCACTTGACTTTTGTTTGTTAATGTCATCTTAATAATATCAAGCTCAGTTTGATCTGTCGGATATGCGAGGATATCCAACATCGGAAATAAACAAAAATAAAGAGAACTATGTAAGTGGAATGAAATGAGCCTTAACACAAAACCAATAGCTTATGTGAAGGTCAATTTACTCTAAAATTGACTTATGTTAAGGGTCAATTTACTCCACATGTAATGGCGCACATTTTAAAAGTTGTATTCAAAATAGCTAACAATAGTCATAATAGCCAAACACTTGAAAATGTAGTTTCATATTCGAAAAACAAAATACAGTTGTTTACTGTGTTCTCAAACACCTACTTGAATCTCATGGAACCGTTAGTGAAGGATAGATTGGTGAATGGACCCTAAAAAATCATGTGATTGTTAAGGTTAGAAATAAAAATGGTCCTCCTTTGTATAGAAATGAGATGGAAGGGGGCAAGCAATAAAGAGAATGGGTTGGGAGAAGGAAGAGCGCATGCATGTGAAGATGAAAATGGGCCAGCAAAAGCACATGTGAAGCCACATGCTTCCAATTACATACATTAATAAATCAAAGGCATGTGACCTATGCCTTCAGACACTTGAGCCCTTCCATGTTCTCCACATTCCCTACATTACATCCTCTCTTTCCCTTTTTTCTTCTTTTTCTTTTCATTTTTTTTTTAATTTTACTTCTAATTAATAAAATTTGATTTTTTTTTCTTATTATATTAATCACATGTTTAGCCTTGTTTTCTAAGCTACATTTGCATGTGTGACAATTGTCACTAATGTGCATGTGCTTGATTTATATGTATTTAATTATTCTATCTTTTCCTTTATCTCAAACTTATGCTATTCTCTCAAAAGTACTCTTTTGAACATGCTCTCCTTATTTTATTCAGTTTTTTAATTCATTTTCATCATACTCTTAGTCTGCTCTTATTTGCCATTGCCCTTTGTATCAGTTTTTGCCAAACCCATTTGATCTTTCTCAAACTACTTTTCATATGATCACCATCATTTCAAATATATGGAATTTTTGTATTTATATCCATACATGTGTTCTTCATTTGACAGATCGAAAAATGTAGCTCTAATAAGCATATTAATGATTCTAAAATTTTATATGACAAATTTATTGAGGCAAATATATGATATTAAGTCTATGTTGAAGTAATGAAATGAAACTAAGGTCATGTTCTTTTGGACTGCAATTTTATAAACGGGATTGAACTGAATTTGGCTTAGCTGAAGCGAACTTATTTCAATGTAAATTTATAGCTACGCATAGCTGAACTAAACTGAACTGAGGCGGTCTGAACTAAATTATAGTCCAAGAGAACATGGCCTAAATGCCTTTCCATTTATGTTTTTTAAATTAAATGTTGAAATATCTTCACGCAAGTATATGATAAAAATCTACCAAAAATTTTAAAGGATGTAACAAGACAATACAAAATGATAAGCATTTGAGAAGTAATCAACCCTTTTTGTAATTTCTTGATTTTAGAAAATTAAGTTGAAAAAGGAGAAAGGCTTCATGTGAAGCAAATAGTTAATGAGATATATTCAAAGTGGAGAAGATGAGTTTAAGATCACTTTTACAGATAGGGAGCCCATCCAGTTGGCCCACTTGTTTTGTCTAATATGTTACATTTGCTGCATTTTGGGACCTTTCTTTTGCTTTTTCCTCACCATTTTCTTCTATTTACTTATTTTTTTTCTCTATAAAAAGTTCAACACTCAGCAGAAAAATAAAAATAACAAAATAATATAGTTTAAATCGTAAAATTAGCATTTTTCGTAAATTCAAATTCATTAAAGTAGCATTTTTCGTTAGACATAAAAAAACATGTTCCTGAAAATATGGAGAGCCGTATAATTAGTCTAAAATAGATTAAGGAGTATGATGTCATGATATCAGTGTTTTAAAACTCCCCATTTAGTTCTGTTTAGGCTCCGCCTAAGCGCTATTTTGAGGCTTACCGTCGACTTTTCATTCCTCAGGCGCTATCAGGCCCTGGACCGCCATATTGCTGCCTAGGCACTGCCTAGTCCTATTTTTTCCGCCTAGGCACCGCCTAGTCCGATTTTTTCGCCAATTTTTAAGATACTGATATCTATGATAATTATAGTTCAATTTTTTCAATTCAAAAAAGGTAGCACGGTTGGTAAAACTAATGTACAACAAAATATTCTCACCATACAATTTTAATTTTGAATTTCAAACCGAGAAATAGTACGCTATAAATCAAAAAAAAATTAGTGAGGATATTTGTTTTTAACGAATTGATTTTATTGTTGATGTGATTTTATGTAAAAATTAACTAAGACTTACGTGTTTATATGTTAAACTATATTTTTTTTATAAAATATTAACGTATTATAATTAAATTTTTTTTGGTTGAATTTATACTTTTATCTATTGATAATTATAAAAAACAAAAAATTTACAAATCCACCTAAGTACTGCCTAAGCCCCGCTTAAATATTCAAAGCCCCGACCGCTTAACTAACACCTAGCACTTTTTAAAACCTTGCATGATATTATCATTCTCCTATAATGCAATATGGTATTTATGCAAAATTACTACATATTTTTAATATAATTAAAAAAAATTATAAGTATCAAAACATACTTCAAATATATTATAATCTTAATCAAATATGAAAACATTTTAGCTACAAAACGGGGTAAAAAAACATATAGACTGAAAGAAAAGAAATGTGCCGATTCAAACCTTTATACGACTTGGCTTGGTCTGTCTTGTGTCAATTTTCATGAATCGGTCCGAGACACCTAATTTTTTTAGGTAAATTTTTAAAAAGTAACTTGTGATTTTATTCATTTATAAAAAATAGGGTTTAAAATTTTTTTTTTTGTAAAATGAGGTCTGAGGTTTCAAAAAATTTATAAATAAAGAATCCTCAATATTAAATTATGTCACGAAAAGGGGTAATCTTATTTATTTTTATCTGAATTTTTACGGGATGGTTATTAAAAATACAATACACATCAGTGAAAAAATTTGAATTTTTTTAAATAGTGCAAATATTTTTTTAAAATAAATTATGATAACAAACTTTAAAAAATCATAAAAAAATAAAAAAATCTCCAAAAATTACTTAAATCTTCACGTATAATTTTTAAATAATAAGATTAAATTATTAGAATATTGAATTGTTAAAAATATTCAATATAACGCCACTATTTTAAAATCATATGCCCTTTTATAAATTTTTTAAAACCACAAACCTCATTTTATAAAAAAAATTTCTCAAACCTCAATATAAATTAATGAAACCATAAAGTACTATTTTTTTTAAGTTTACTTTTTTTTAACTAAGCTCATATGAATCCACAAATGCACACAGTTCATGAATTAGATTTGGAATTTGTGTAAATACTCGATCAAACCAATAATAATATTTTAGTTATATTTTACATTTTAATAGTTGTGCTGATCTAATAATTACTGAGCTTTAAATTTAACTTTTATGAATTCAATTGTTAAATTGATCAATTACATTTGTTTTATTCAATTGCATCATTTTGTTAAAACTTATCATCTCATCCCGCTATTACTGCTCTAAACGAGTCAAGTCATTCATGAATACTTTAGTGTGTGATTTGATAAAAATTTAATTTAGTTCAGTTAGATTTATAAATGAACAGTTTATGAATATGGTTTTATGACTCGAATTGTAAATAAACGGAATATTAACAAGTTAAAGTTAGGCTCGTTAACTCGTGAACAAACTCAATTAGAGGTTCGCGAATAAGTTTGTGAACTGATTCGATTAACGTTCGTGAACCAGCTCAATTATTATTATTACATATCAAAAATATAAATTTATAGAATAAAAATAAAGTATGATTATACAAAATTAAACTATAGAACAAGTATATGTATAATATTATCTAGACCAAATTTATAGTCTACTTTTAAATTATGTATTGAATTGGAAATATTGTTCAAGAATAAAAGTAGGCAAGCTCGTTCACGAGCAAATTAACGAACTGTTCATGAATAAAATAAATGAGTTGTTCCTGAACAGTTCGTGAATAAATAAACACTTAAATGCGAACACTAACAGAATTTTGAGTTCCAATTCAAACTCGACTCGGCTCATTTAAAGCCCTACCCATTACACTTGTCCAACATCTCAAAAATTCAATTACTAAATAATTAGCTAATGCTAAACTTACACATTTTTTTTAACTTTGGGCAGTTGTGTTTACAAGAAAATTATCACCATATCCTATATATAGTTCGATCCCTAAAACCTCTAAAAAAATTACAAATTCAGTTTTATTCATTAAAATTTTAATTTTTTTTTTCCACTTATTAAATACTAAATCATTCCAATTTTAATGTATAAAACCTTATAACTAAGCTAATCTTTTTAATTTCTATTTAGTCGACAAAATCTTTAGTGAATTAAAAATTTAAATGAGGCTGAATGCTCTTTAATGTCCCTTAAATTGTGCACATTTATTTCAGACATACTTAAATTTTAAGGTGGACTTTTGAGGTACGTAAACTTATAAAAAGTGGACCTTCGTACTACCTGTTACTGACGTGGCAGGTAAGGTGTCCCCCTTTGACTAAGGGGGCGCGTGTTGACTATAAAAATGAGTAAAAAATTATTATAAATTTAATAATTAATAAAAAAAATTATTAAAAAATCCCTAAATACTTTTCTAATTGCAAAATAACCATCTTCCTTCTTTCGAGTTTGTTTGAAAAGCTCACATTTTTTTAAAAAATTTTGCACTAAATTTATTTTATTTCTTTTCTAGATATTTCATAATTTTTTTGGAGTTTTCAATATTTTACGAAACCGGGCCCCGAAACGTATTTTCACATTTTCAGGCCATTCCATAAACATTTTCTAAAAATCTTATGCACCAAATTTATTTTCTTTATATAATAAAAGTTATAGGGACTTAAATGAATTTTATCAACGTTTTTTTAAAATCAATTGTAGAAGATTGTGTTTTTGGTTGAATTAAAATTACATGGACTTAAAAGAAGTTTTATCATGTTTTCTTTGAACTTTTATTAGTTTGTGTCACATGTTGTTATGTCATTCGTTTGACTTTTCTAAATTTTTGATATTTTTTGGTTGAATTAAAATTACTGGGACTTAAAAGAAGTTTTATCAAGAGTTTTTTTTTTAATTTTATAGTCAATACCATATGTCATTCACTGATTGATTTAACTTTTTCAAATTTTACACTGAGCGAATGATATTAAAATAGCACGAAGGTCCACTTTTTATAAATTTAAGTACATCAAAAATTTATTTTAAAATTTAAATATATCTAAAATAAAAGGGCCTAAATAAAAAGGTAGTAGAGTATTCAATCATTTAAACAATAGAAAAAGTTATATCGATCATGGGTCTTGGATTAGCTTTGAAAATGACCTTGCAAGTATTGGGTCAAGTCCGAATTTCTAATAGTGCGGACAATATCAAGTGTGGACTTATTTTTTTGAGGAAAGAGTCCGAAGAGACTCTATCTAATGCGCTAGATTAACACGTCTAGGAGGAGTGTGAAATTTCTCTAATCTTCTTCAACTTATCGTATCATAAACGCAATTAGATCCATCTTCACAACCAAGTCATTTCTAGTCTTCCAATATATTTGTTTCACTGTTGCTCCCTTTGTTGACTAGCTAGAATTCGGCAAAATTCTCACCGGAGCTATAAGTCGTGAACATATATTTTAGGATTAGGATTCTCTGCCGTTTTAAATAAATTGTTAGGGGAAGTTTATGAAATCTCCATCACTAGTTGAAAAATGGATGGTGAAGATTTTTTTTATTTTTTTAAATAAAATAATGTTGTTTCACTATTTGTGAAATAATTTCACTTTGTCGTTTATGGTTGAACTGCAGAGAATCCCTATCCTATATTTTATAGTATAAATCAATAAAAAAATATTTAATAAAAGACCTAATGCATATCTAGCTACTTGAATTTGTTTCGAAAAACCTAATGTCCCCTAAACTTTTAAAGTGAATCCATAGCTCCCTCAACTTTCAAAAGTGCTTTACTTAACTCTCTGAATGTCATGTGTCAGATCATGATTGAAGAGAAAAAAAAATCAGAAAGATGACATCTTTAAAAAGTCAAAACTATCAAAAGCTGACACGTGGTATTTAGGGAGCAAAGTGGTGCACTTTTTAAAAGCTGAAGGAGCTACGAGATTACTTTAAAAATTCAGGGACAATAAATTTTTTGGGATAAATTTAATTGGCCAGATACACTGCAAAAGGACATTTTTATTCCAACTGCAAAAGGCATATGGATATAAAACCATCGGAATGCTATTGCTGGCTTCAAAGTCTCTAACTATTAACTACTATGTCTGGTAGGTGGAGATCGCATTTTTTATTTTTGGATGAATGTAAAATATCCCTTGCCGCCCCCACTAGCCGCTGCGGTCCTTGAACATTTAATTTCATCTCTAATAATAAGGAAATAACGCAACTTAGTATCTTGCTCCCTTCGCCTAGACCAACAACCCTCTCACCTGGTTGGCAAGTCATGCCCCTAGCATCCAAAGGAATGGACAGAAGCGTTCCACGTCCTCAGCATCTCAATCAAGTTCGGTCCCAACCCGCCATGTCAGCTATAGTGGGAGTATTTATGGTGACTCAACTAGTCGAGTTAGTCAAATCAAGCATGGCTCTGCTGCCTGCCACAAATTAGTATATGGCGCCAGTCACATGTTAGACTAGCACAGGTAGGGTCCATTAGGCCACTATTAAGTAAATCCCTATATAAACTATGATATCTCATATTTCAGGTAACATTAACTCTCTTATTTATTACTCTCTACTACCAATCCTCTTGGTTGACTTAGGCATCAAAGGGGCTTTGCCGAACTCTCAGTTAAGCCTTGTTTTGCAGGAGATTTAACCAGAGTCAACTCTAAGAACATGTTGGTTCTTGTAAGCACAAGATTTTGTAGTCTCTCTTGCGAGACGATGATGAGGTATACCCGATTTTATTTTTCACGATAAAAATTCTTTTTTGGAATTTTTATTACCGATATAAAATTCTCTACGAATTTTATTTTTGAAAAAATTCAGTTCGGCGTGTCCGATAATGCATTCGGTGGTAGCTCGAACCGATGATTTGCACCCAAAAATTAATTTAGTCCTAAATACCCATAAAAAGTCAAATAAACCCTAATTATTCAAAAATATCCCGCTAAAACACCCTTTTTGTATGGATCTAGGCAACTTTTCACCTTTTTAGGCTAGGCCATGCTTACTTTTTAGAGCTGGCAGAGGTTGATCCCGCCAGCAGCATCAGCGATACCGCCAACCGTATCATCCATGCCGCCGGTGGCCTGATTTCTACAGGAAGATAGCTTTTTGCAGAAATTTGCTCGATATTCGTCGGATAATTGATCAAAGTCATTTTTTCACTTGATTTTAGCCTATATAAGGAAGCATTTCAGCTGAAATAAAGGTTCAACACTTCCACCACTTGAAATCTTAAGGAGATTTTGAGTATTTTAGTTAGTTCTAGTGAGATAAAGTCTAGAAAAGGTAAGAAAATAGGATTCAATCCATCTTTTCTTGGTTTTTCTCTACTGAACTCTCTGATATTTAGGAGGATTTTAAGTTTAGAATCACTAAAATAGGATTTAGAGATCTAAATCACCCCTTTACTTTCCAAATCATCATTTGAGCTCCTCGGAGGTGTCAATTGGATCATGAAGAGGTGGATTCACAGCCCCTAGGTAAAAATTCTGAATCTCATACCTCTTTGGCTTTCGTTTTACTTGCTAGTTGTGTTTACTTGCTATTTTGTGCTTAGTTTTGGGTTTTTGGTCACTTTCCGGATGAAAACAGCTGCTGCAAGAAACTAAAGCTGCCGGAGGCACTTGAAACCGTCGGCGGTATCAACCATATCGCCAGCGGCATCCTTGATACAGCCAGTGGCCTCATTTGCCCCCAACGGCTCTATTTTCTAGCAAGACCCTTTCTTTATGGTATCTAAAATGTCATATAGCTTGCCTGTGTAAATGAGATCGCAGGCGGCGACCTCATTCATGCCACCGGCGGTATGGAGTTCTGGACAGCAGCTTTGTTTTCATTTTATTTTGACCTAGTTTTTCAAAGCTAGGATGTACAGTGCAACGATGGGGGTCTAGAACCTCCTAAAAACATACCTCACCCCATAACATGTGGCATTTTCACCAATAATCCGGTTAAAATAACAATCGAGTCTAAAATATGGATAAAACAGAATTTTCCCACAAATGCCGTTCAAACCCCGTTTTTAGCCATCCGATCGGGCTCCATAAATTGTAAAATGAATATGCAATGTTCACGCTAACTTGGGTCTTTTTTGGTCTACTAACTATGCATGTTACGTAATATACCTGATAGAACATGCCATATTTGTTATAACCAATTTCGTTCAGGTAGATTAGGTTAGATGTGTGTTAGGCCTTCGGGTATTTTATTTATTGCATAGGCAAATGTATAGGATTCAGAAAGCCTTATAATTATTCTTTATTTCGCATGTTATCTGGGATGACTGTAATAATTTATTTATTTACCGCTTCGAATGTTGATAACGCGCTAACAATATATAAACCAAAAACACAATAAATGGGGCGGATTAAAACCGATTAAGAAAGAATGAAATCTTTTAACTTGGCCAATGTAAAATATATAACATCATCCGAACTTGAAATCTCTACTTAAGTTATGGTCTACTACCCGGTGGGAAAATCGTACCAAAATTTCCCGGTTGAGCTGAACCGGGTGGCGACTCTATTTTAAGTACGAGATTTCGATCTCGTATCTTTTGAACATTAAAATATGCAAAACATTTTCACAATCACTATCACGCAATCATTTTCAGGGATCGATCCGCCGGCCTGGCTTCACAGCCTGTCCGAAATGTTGTCCACTCACAGTGGCAACTCTGCTGGGGACTTGTCTTTTTAAACTTAAACTTAAAATTTTCAATAAGTCTAAAAGATTTAGATAATGTATTGAAATCATTGGCCAAATTAAAACTTCATTATTTTTTATTACGTTTTATCCTTACACGTATAGATAGTTCGGTACTATTAGGTGCTCCATTTTACCCGAGAAGGTCGCAAAAGTATCACTCATGCCCTATTTAGAATTGAGGATGCCTAGTGGGTGGATCACTCATTTTAACCAACACATGAACTCATACGATCACACCTATTTGGGGAGTGGTTGAGTAACGTGGAATCAAGGTAAATGAGAACCTTCTACATCAACAACCCTATACCAAAGCTGTGCTAGAAAAGCCTTAGCACTTCATTCACTTAGGACTACCAAAACAATGAAAATAATTAGGAAGCACTTCTTTCGCCATTTCTGGTGAAGAAGCTAACCTTTATCCTTTTCAAAGAGGTGTTACGTGGGAGTCATAAGGTCGAAAGAGGGACGTTTTGTGTGCTATGTGCTATATGCTCATGCGTTACCCATGCATCGGCTTCAAGAGGCAAAAATCCATCAGCTTACTCTTACTATTCTCCATTCGTGGAATAGGTTTAGCAACATCTGTAGAACTTCTTTTGTACCCCCATTGAGTCACAACATGTCGCTATATATGATAAAGGGTGCAAACGTCCCACATATGTTGGAGGAATAAGCCACCACATCATCGCTAACTACGTCTACGTGCAGCCATACATACCATGCATCGCTTCCCCAAAAAAAACATAATACCATCCTTGTCATCCATGACATCCCACAATCCATTCATGGTCTAACCACCCACAATTCATGGTCCTGAACAGTCTAGAATCTAAACCTTTACAATCAACCATGTCTCTTCCTCACACCGATAACAACATTGCCCTACCCAAAGAACAGACCGGTCTTCCCCCTACTTTGAGAATAGCTTCTCCACCATCTCTTGGCTCTGAAATCGCCACTACCATGGCCCAGTTTATCAATTTGGACCTCTTTTGGAATGTTATCTAGGAGCAGATTCAAGCAACCATTCAAGTAGCTATTAAGCAAGCCCTGGAAAACAGGCACTCCGACCAAGTCACGCAACCTTCAAGCGTGACACTTGCGGCTACGTTACAATAGTCATCCATCCCCCGAGTCAGTGACAAGGTTATGCAATCTCCGAGCATGACACCTACTGATGAAACACGCTTGCAGTCACCGTCATCTAATTGCCACAGGAATATGGGCGGAGTCCAGGGTTCAGTTCCTCTGTCATTCTCTGGCGTCTTACCTCCGACGATGGTCACTCCATCACAACTTATGCTATCCACAGCCCCGATGCCTCCTTAAATCGACCAGGTCATGCAACCTGGGGCATGACACCCGAAGTTGAAGCCTCCTTGCATCAATTGGTGATGTCTAATCATGATAGAAAAAGAGGAGGAAGTCCAAGCAGAGGAAGATCAGGCTTTCCAAAACCCCAACACATGTCCATCAAGCTCATCCCTATCTAGAATAAAAAATGGTCAAAAGACCTCTCAAGAATCGATGCCGGATGCCATTACCGAGCCAGGTTTCATTTTCAAAAGTAGTGTAAACCCATGGAAGCTCCCTCTTAGTGTAATTTTTTCTAAGGCAAGGGAGGTTGGCCTCCTCTAATCCCTTTGCGAGTATAGATCCCCCATGGAAGACGAAAGAAAGAATTTTTATGGGAATCATGTCCAACCAGGTCACCGCACCAATGGGTGTCAAACTTTGGTTTGAGCCATTCATCGTTTGGTGAGGGAAGGGAAGATTGTTAAACCCAAAAGAGCGCTTAGCACTATGAACTTCCCCTTGCCAAAGTTTGACAACCAAATAAGAATGACCAATCCCAGCTTGCCTAAATAAGGAAATGGTCCACAGGATCTCATCAAGGCCATCTACTCCAAGGGCAAGGGAAAGTTGTGCTCCAACAGCGAGGACAGAGAGTCAAACAATGAAGAGGTTAAGGAATTCATAGCCACAATGATCAAGGCCATGACAGCTTTAACAAAGAGAGGGCAAAAACATAGAATAGGCGAGATAAGTAACCCACTAACCAAGGCCATGAAGTAGTTCACTGAAGTCCTCATCGGGGGGTCAGGCCGAATGAAAGACATTTCCCAGACTCAGGCTTTCGATTAGGATAGCGCATTGATCAAGAGTGGCCTCGCTGCTAGCATCTCCAATGAAGACCCTCCGCCTATGGAGGATGAAAAGCTTTCATATGTAATCTTTTCTTTATGCTTTCAATTTGAACAATGTCATGTTTACAACTGTCAGCTCCATGGGCAACCTCCTATTTTGTTTCATGTTTATCCATTTGATCCATGCATTCATATAAACATACGCATGATGCTTTCAGTATTCAAAATACTTTATTGCATGAAGTTAATTTGAGTACAAATGGAATCTCCCAAGTGGTAATCATTTCCAATAATTTAACTCCTGTTAAAATACATGTGAGATAACAAAAGTGCTTAAATTCCGCGATAACGCTTTTGCTTGATCATACGCCCAAGATCAATAGTCAGATTGCCTAACATCACAGAAAAAGAAGACGTGTCTCTTCTAGAATTAACTCAGCGACCTCACTGTGTGCAAACCCACCTTCAAGCTACTAAAGAGGAATGACTTTTTTCGGGGAATAAAAATCATGGCATACATTTTCTCCCATGCACCCCATTCCTTTATCAATCCATTCCCAAAACCTTCCCTGCTCCTTGGCCATTCTTGGTATGGGGGCATATACGATTGGTGAACTCCGGCCTTTATCAAATAAACACCGTAGCTATAAAAGAAGACGAATCTTACACCAATGTCACCGCTAAGAAAATGACTAAACTCGCAGAGACACACATCTTCACCTGACACGACTTAACCCACCACAAACACCTCAAATAATGAAGGTCGGTTCCAAGGCGTGACCACCACCAAGAGCATAAAGTATGGGATCAAGTATTGTAGATCTTTACCCTACAAGCCATAAAGCTAATCACATAACTGAAGTCACAAAATAGCCTGTCGAGCAAAACAGCTAAATGAGCTATCGTTCACCCTTTCGGAAGCACCAAGTAAGAACCCCCTAAGCTAAATGTCATTTGGTCTATAGAAACGAGATACAGCTGGAGCTGAGGTGAAGTCATCGAGAGTAGCTTTAAAATCCGAATTAGAAGAGCTTGAATGGACGTGGATAATATCTGAGCAAACGCCATGGATGAACAGTGATTAAAAGCCTCTAACAACTCTCAAGTGTACCAATCATATATGGTAAGGATATACAAATAATCGAGTCAAGCATCAGAAGTAGCTTAAACCGACCAACACAAGATCCGAGAAGGGGAATTATGACCGAGTTAAGAAAAGACCTCCTAGGCACTTAGTTAAAGAGGCAATCAACCAAAACCATTAGCATTGATAAAAGCAAATTTGACAGGCTTAAGCATTATCATATCGAGATCAAAAGAAATAAATCAGAAAATTGGCACACAAAAAAATATAATAAATCACCTACCTTTTGGTCTTCTATCGATCGGGAAAAAATTAGGGTGACACCCGATGGTTAGTATTCTGCAAATCGGCCGTGCAAAAATTAGGGAATCTCTTTAGAAAATTGCCCACTGAACTGAAAACTCGAAAAGGGCGATCAAGGCAAAAGTTAAGATAAGCCTCGATAGATTGAAAATCCCTAGGAGAGGTCTATACAAAAGTTAGAGTCAAAAAGACAAAAAGAAATAATAATAAAATGAAAATTGCAATTTTGGAGGATGATACCGCCGGCGATTTGGATCATGCCGCCGGCGGCATGAGCATAACTGATGGCAATAAGCCTCCAGAGGCTTCACTAATGTTTCCGTTAGTTATGCTCATGACGCCGGTGGTATGGACCTGTTTTCGGCAAATTTTAGGCCTATTTTAGCTAAGCCAAACCTGTCTGTAACCTGTAAAAACCCTATAATCTGTTTCTAGAACATATTCAAGCATAAAATTCAAACCTTATTCAAAGCAAAGGCCCGAGGTTGCAATTATTCCAAATATCTAAATCCTAAGCCTAAATAAATCTGAAGCCATCCAAAAATTCAAAATCGCACAAAAATTCAAAACCAATGTATCAGGGGCATAAATCCAAACCACCAAAATCCATAATTAAGCAAAAAGCAAAAAGAAAAGGATTAGCAAATGAATCTAAAACTGGTCGGGCGGGCGAGACGCGACACCAGCATCATCGATGAGATAACGGTTGATAATATCCTCCTCAGTCCCCGCAATGCTTCATGTGCTCTCGGGATTAACGCCAGAATGACGGCCAGTTGTCACTTTCCTTCCCCTAAGGCTCTCCTCGCCTTGGGTTGCAAGGTCTATGTTATGTTTGCTTCTCCTCTCGTGTAAGGTAGCATCCAGCTGGCTCTCTAGCTCATTCATGTGGAGTCAAAGCACCCCCCGCCTCTTCCTGGTACCTCATCTGGGCCGTATTAACATCCGATTGTGTAAGGGCCATGAAATCCTACAAACAAGGAAGCAACGACAATCCATATCATTCATAACATTCATACATGCATTGTATTTTACAATATCATATCATAACAGGGGATATAACTGCGCAAGCAGGGTCTGAGAAACCAAGGTGTCCCTGAGAGCAAAGGCATTTCCGGCCAACCGCTCTGCCTCAGCACGCGAAACCTAAAAAATCCAAAAAGAGGCAATTAAAAGGAAGCCACCAAGGGAGTTGTCATGTGAATATGTTTGCATTTGCACAAGACCTACGTAAGTGGTGTTCATTGGCACGAATTTCAGTGAATGGCTGCTCGGGGTTATCTCCCTAGGTAGAAAGTCACCTCTTGAGCTCATGAGCAGGAAATGGGTCTCTAAAGTAGTCAAGCGATGCCCCTCTATGAACCCAGCATCCTTGGGTCTAACTCGGCCTCGTACTCCGCTACTTTCGGGCCGACCTCTCTTCCTTAGAGGTGCCTGAAAATTAAAGAAAACACAAAAGGCCAACATAAGCAACCATTTTAGGAACCAAAAAATATGGCATAAATGTAAATAAGTTTGAACTCACATAAAAAGAATGGTACTCCTCAGGGACCACCGGTGCATCCTCGCCGACCGCGTATCTCCCCTCGGGATCTCCCTCACCATCACTGCTTTCTTCTTCATCATCCTCATCACTCTCCTTAATGATACTGCGCCTTCGCCTTTTCAGTTCTTCCTTCCTCTTTTTCTTATGAAAGGCAATGGAATCATTAGAATGGATACGGGGGCACATCGTGAGCAAGCGCGACGTGTGACTGTTATAGGGGCCAAAGGCACTTCCAACCTCTCGACCGTTGCCCTCCAAATAATTAAACTTATCAGCTCCACTAGTAATGGTCAAATAAGGCCACTAGAGGCCCGTAAGGGGATCCACAGGCACTAGCCTAGCAGAAGGCATGACCTCCCTCTAACTATGAACTCTCCCCCTTAAATACCAAGGTAGAGCCAAGGGACACTCCATCACAAACCTACAGTCATCCATCTCCTGCCAGATCATAAAGACAGTAGCTCGGTTAGATACCTCCTCGAAAGGGCCGTTAACAACCTGATCAATCAATCAAGCAGAAAGCTAATGTAAGCAATTTAAATTCAAAAATGTGTTTTTAGGCTAATGTTTTATTGAATGTAAGATAGGGCTAAAAGTCATAGTAGCATACCAAGCCAATCTGTAGGCTCCTCAATGCCTCTCTATAAGTGGTGGGATATTTACCAAGGCCTTCAACACTCCCGCACCACAGGGCGAGGAAATGTGAACCCGATGGCACAGTGGTCTAGAACTTGACTGGGGGGAGGATCTGATGCTCAAAGGCCCAAACCTACACAATTAATAGCCAATCAGTCCAAATGCTCAAACACACTCAAAAAGAAAAGCAGCAAAACATGATAATAAAGCACTATTCAAAAGGATATACCTTAAGCAACAAATGGCTCAGGCGGAAGACGTTTTCCTTCTTTCGGGCTCCCATGTCCAGCCCGTAGTACATTTAAGCTAAAATGGCCCTAGGGCAGTTCTTCTCCTTGATCTTTGCCACATCCTCAATAGCAGAGATCAATCCATAATTAACCTTGCTACTAGAGACCAAAAAGAACAGCACAGTCAATAATGAAATAACAAAAGAGCGGACACATGCATCCCGCTCCGTCTCAGGGACCACTATAACCCCCATCCAGTACTTTTATAGCTCTCCATAGCACAATTGCCCCGACTTCGGCTTCAACCCAAAAGCTCAGTCAAACTTTTCACCACCGGCCCCCTGAGGTAGTTCTTCTCTATACAAATATCAAAGTGAATGACCTCTTTGTTCTATGGCAGCTCAGTTATTACCACTACATTGGAGGGGGTAATGGTCACCTTACCAATCTAGAGATAAAAGGTGTGGATTGTCTCAGACCATTTCTCGGTTAAAGCAGTCAAGGCCGAATGAGAAAGTTTTGACATCAGTAGGAGCATAGTATGGGCTAAGTCCCCAAAACCCACATTATCAATGGCAACCACAAGCTTAGGGTCTTTATCTGCAATGTGTTGCCACCATTCATCTAGGGTCCCCATGCCCCTAGCCCAAGTAAGCATGTGAGGCTGCAAAAATTAGAAAAGAACGAACCAGATAAGTGATCTCTTTTTTGTGCCAAAAAGCTTCTAGAATGCTGCTGATGCCGTTGTTGGGGCAGTGATGTCGCCAGCGCCATCAGCCATACCGCCAGGGGTATGAATGATATTGCTAGCGACATCGCTGGAATCATCAGCGATATGGGTTTATTCTGCCCCTTTTTTGGAATGCCTGATGCCACTGCCGACATGAGTAATGTCATCGACGGCAACATTTTCTGCAGGCAGAATCCAGTTTTGCCCACAATCGAACTAAAATCATAAAAAACACAACTAATTAAACCCGAGGCATAAATTGAACAAAAAAATAGGCCTATAACATGCATTCTAACATATATCTTTGGGTTTTAACCAAAATCTTCAAACGAAACAGAAAGGTTTGAATTTTACAAGATTACCTGGACGTAAGAGATGTGGTTGTCCTTATCCGGGACCAAATCGACAATAGGAGCCGCAATCCCATATCCGAATACGATGTCAAATTCTTTAAATCCATAGCCCACATGAATCGGGCAAAGTTTCAACCCCTCAATGGAAGAAGTAGGCAGATCGTCAGACACGGAACTACTAGACTTATTGTGAGCACGGGATTTTGCAGTCCCTCTCGCGAGACGATGATGACGTGTACCCGATTTTAATACCTCAATATAAAAGTTCTCTTCAGAATTTTTATTACTAAAATAATATTCCTTGTGAATTTTATAATTGGCAGAATCCAGTTCGGTGTGGTTGATAACGCGTCCGGTAGGAGCTTAAACCGATGATTGACACCCAAATAATGAATACCCTTTAAAATATTGTTAAAAGTAAAAAAAGATGCCTTTTTACCCACTATTAAACCACTTTTCCTGACTTTTTTTTGGCTTTTTGACCCACTAACTGTCGGTATGCTGAATGCTGATGCCGCCAAAGGCATCACCCATGCCGCCAAAGGCATCACCCATGCCGCCGGCGACATGGGTCATACCGTCGGCGACATAACCATATCGCCGGTGGCATGACTCGAAATGGGTCCCTTCACAGACAGCCTTTTCGACCACTTTCGATGGAATTATTAAAAAAGGCCCCAAAAAGCACCCCATTTCACCTATAAAAGCACACCTTGAGCTGCACTTAGGAAGCAGGAGGATTTGAAGGTGGAAATAAATTATAGTGAGATAAGAATTAGATAAAACAGAAAAAAGGGATTCCGACCCATTTTTCCTGGTTTTTTCTTCTTTGAACTCTCTGATTGTGAGTTAAAATCGACAAGCCTTTAAGTTAAAATCAGTAATTGAACTTAGAAACCAAAAAGCACTTAAAATCATTATTAAACCATCGTAACAAGCTACCCGGAGGTGTTTTATTCGGTTCACGAAGAGGTGGATTCACGACCTCGAGGTAAAAAATCCTGAGTCGCATAGCTCTTTAGCATTATTATTATTGGTTTGCACTAATTTTCGTTGATTTGTGTTTATTTTTGAGTTTTCGGTCACTTTGACTGCAAACCGCTGCTGCTGCAAGAAATTGAAGTCGCTAAAGACATGCGATGTTGCCGGCTGTATCACCCATCTCGCGAGAGACATCGTTGATACCGCCGTTAGCATCGCATTCCCTAGAGACCTCACTTTCTTATGGGACCCTTTCTTTACGGTACTCAAAAAGCCCTGTGCCTGTCTGCATGCTGATGTCGCCCGTAACATAATTGATGTCGCCGGCGACATTAGCCATGCCACCAGCGACATCAACTATGTCGTCGGCGGCATCAGATGCCCTATGGCAGCATGACTTTCTTGACATCAGTATTGTTTTCGTTTGTTTCCAAACGAATTTATTTTCTGAAAGCTAGGACCTATAGTGTAACGATGGAGGTTCGAAACCTCCTGAAAACAGACCCGCCCCACGACGAGTGGTATATTCACCTGTAATCCGATTAAAGCAACGATCGAATCTGAAATTTGGATAAAAATGGAATTTCCCCGCAAACGCCATTCAAACCTCATTTTAGCCATCCAATCGGGCTTTATGATATTATAAATAAAATATGCCATATTCGTGTCAACCATCTTCTGCAGGTACATGTATATCGGACATTCGGGTATTTCATTTGTTACGTAGAAAATGTACAGGACTTGAAAACCTTGTAATAATTTTACTTTCCGCACTCACTTTTCTTTTACAATTGTCAATATTTTATTTATCGCTTCAATTGCTTGATAAATGCGAAAACAACAAAATAACTAAAAATACAAATAAATAGGGTGGACCAAACCGATTAAGAAAGAATGAAGTATCCTAACTGGGCCTAATGAAAAGTAGATAACATCATCCGAGCTCGGAATCTCTACTTAAGGTATGGTCCAACCACCCGGTCGGAAAATCGTACCGAAAATTTCCCGGTTGAGCTGAATCGGGTGGCGACTCTATTCTAAGTACGGGATTTTGATCTCGTATCTTTTAAGCATTAAAATATGCAAAATCATTTTTTCAACCACATCACACTCATCCCCCTGACACTCCAACGGGCCAGCCCGACCGAAACCAGCCCAGTGCCACAGCCGCGCGAATCGTCATCCGCTCACACTTATGCCTGAAGATCTTCTTCATGATTAGGAGTAGAAAGAGAAGTGTTGAGTTTTTTTTATGAAGAGTGGGGAGGAAGAAGAAGAGTGTTTCGGCCTCTGTTACTGAAATAAGAGAAAAAAGGAAGAGTTTTAACTCTTTTTAAATCCCCGCGTGGAATTTGAGGAGTTTAATTATATCCAAAACTGTCACCCAAGCCGCCGCCGGCATCACCCAAGCCGCCACCGGCTTCATCTTCACCAGGGGCAGTTTTGAACTTCTTTGACCAGTCAAAGGCGCCATGTGATACCGCATGCCGCCGGCGGTATCAACCAAGCCGCAAGCGGCATCACGTCAAGCCGCCAACGATATCAACTTTTCCAGGGGCATTTTCATTGCCTTTTCAATAGTTCAACAGGATCCCGTCTCAAGCCCTCGACATTCCAAGACTTCTGAAACCCTTGTATTTTTATTTATTATATTTTTACAATTGATCGAAGGGGCAAAAATATTTTTATTTCACAAAGTTGATCAATCAGTAAAAACATCTTCTAAAAACCTGTCTAATCTTATCACTCATTGCAGGTACTACCGCAAGGGGAAAGCTAAATATCCTCATTTGGGCTACCACCCACACTGAATGCCAACTGAAGGTCCCAGCATGACCCTGTACATGTCACCTTCGAGTTCACCCCCGAACGCCAACTGAAGGTCCCGGCATGACCTTGTACATGTCACCTTTGGGTTCACCCTTGGAATGCCAACTAAAGGTCCCAGCAAGACCATGTACATGTCATCTTCGGGTTCCCCCCTAGAACTCCAACTGAAGGTCCCGGCATGACCTTGCACATATCGCCTTCGGGTTTACCCCTAGAACGCCAACTAAAGGTCCCGACATGACCCTATGCATGTCATCTTCGGGTTCACCCATAGAACGCTAACTAAAGATTATGACATGACCCTGTACGTGCCGCCTTTGGGTTCTCCCCTAGAACGTCAACTGAAGATCACGACATGACCCTATACATGCCGCCTTCTGGTTCAACCGCCATCCTATCATCCCCCGGACCTAGCACGCCATCCATCAGGTGCAATTTCTAAACCCTTGCTCTTTTCGTGCGATTATACTGACACATGGCAGCAATGATCCCCGAGGGGCAGCCTATGAGCACGGGATTTTGCAGTCCCTCTCGCGAGACGATGATGACGTATACTTGATTTTATTCCTTATGATAAAAATTCTCTTTTGAAATTTTTATTACCGATATAAAATTCTCTACGTATTTTATTTTTGGAAAAATTCAATTTAGCGTGTCCGATAACGCGTCCGGTGGTAGCTCGAACCGATGTTTTACACCTAAAAATTAATTTAGTCCTAAATACCCATAAAAAGTCAAATAAACCCTAATTATTCAAAAATATCCCACTAAAACACCTTTTTGTATGGATCTAGGCACCTTTTCACTTTTTTAGGCTAGGTCATACTTACTATTCAAAGCTGGCAGAGGTTGATGCCGCCAGTGTCATCAGTGATATCGCCAGCGGTATCATCCATGCCGCCGGCAGCCTGATCTCTGCAGGCAAATAGCTTTTTGCAGAAATTTGCTTGAGTCCGCTAGACAATTGATCAAAGTCAATTTCCACCGGATTTTAGCTTATATAAGGAAGCATTTCAGCTGAAATACAGGTTCAGCACTTCCATCACTTGAAATCTTAAGGAGATTTTGAGTATTTTAGTTAGTTCTAGTGGGATAAATTCTAGCAAAGGTAAGAAAAGAGGATTTAATCCATCTTTTCTTGGTTTTTCTCTACTAAACTCTCTGATATTTAGGAGGATTTTAAGTATAGAATCAATAAAATAGGATTTAGAGACGTAAATCACCCCTTTACTTCCCAAATCATCATTTGAGCTCCCCAAAGGTGTCATTTGGATCACGAAGAGGTGGATTCACGGCCCCGAGGTAAAAATTTTGAATCTAATAGCTCTTTGGCTTTCATTTTACTTGCTAGTTGTGTTTACTTGCTGTTTTGTGCTTAGTTTTGGGTTTTCGGTCGCTTTCCGACTGAAAACAGCTGCTACAAGAAACTGAAGCCGCCGGAGGCACTTGAAGCCGCAGGCGGTATCAACCATATCGCCAGCGGCATCGTTGATACCGCCGGTGGCCTCATTTGCCCCCAACGGCTCTATTTTCTTACAGGACCCTTTCTTTATAGTATCCAGAATGTCATATAGCCTGTTTGTATAAATGAGATCGCCTGCGGCGGCCTCATTCATGCCACCAGCTGTATGGAGTTCTGGACAGCAGTTTTGTTTTCATTTTATTTCCGACCTAGTTTTCCGAAGCTAGGATGTAGAGTGCAACGACGGGGGTCCAGAACCTCCTGAAAACATACCTCACCCCATAACATGTGGCATTTTCACTAATAACCCGGTTAAAATAATAATCGAGTCTAAAATATGGATAAAACATAACTTTCCCACAAACGTCGTTCAAACCCCATTTTTAGCCAACCAACCGGACTCCATAAACTGTAAAATGAATATGCTATGTTTACGCTAACTCGGGTCTTGTTTGGTCTACTAACTATGCATGTTACGTGATATACCTCGTACAACGTGTCGTATTTGTGCTAACCGTTTTCGTGCAGGTAGATTAGGTTAGATGTGTGTTAGGCCTTCGAGTATTTTATTTATTGCATAGACAAATGTATAGGATTTAGAAAGCCTTGTAATTATTCTTTAATTTTCGCATTTTATTTGGGATGCCTGTAATAATTTATTTATTTGCCGCTTCGAATGCTTGATAATGAGCTAACAACATATGAACCGAAAACACAATAAATAGGGCGGATTAAAACCAATTAAGAAAGAATGAAATCTTTTAACTTGGCCAGTATAAAATAGATAACATCATCCAAACTCGGAATCTCTACTTAAGGTATGGTCTATCGCCCGGTGGGAAAATCATACCAAAATTTTCCTGTTGAGCTGAATTGGGTGGCGACTCTATTTTAAGCACGTGATTTCAATCTCGTATCTTTTGAACATTAAAATATACAAAACATTTTTACAATCACAATCACGCAATCATTTTCAAGGATTGATCTGCCGTCCCGTCCGAAATGTCGTCCGCTCACGGTCCTCATCTATTGAGAAGAATAAAGTCTGATCCATACCTAATTTGGACATCATTTACTATCCATGAAAAGAAACTAAATGTCTAATGTGCCATTTTCCATTCATTCGTGAATCAAATTATAGTCAAACTCCACATGTTTTCGTGCCAAAATATAGAGTTCGATGTCTGTACAAGTAAACTAACAATAGCAATCCACTAGCAACAACAACTATTAGTTAGTTGTACTAAAGAGACCAATCATCCTAGTATATATGAATTATGCCGTTCCTTTCGATACTCAAAATTCATTCAAAAAAATAATATGAATCATGCCAATCAAATATAACTAATAATGAATATATAAGAGCTTTCTAAAATTTTCAATAACCATCCTGTTAATTGTAAAATCTCTTGTATTAAAGCAAGTTCCAATTCAATGAATACGATGGAACTCTAGAACAACTATTGAAATGACAAAACCAATAGCAGTTCAGTTCATGTCATGCTAATCCAAACCCAAGACTTCGTAGAACTTCTCAAAATATAAATAATTCTATTACAAACATCTTAACCATTGAACAAATTTATCCAAATTTTGGTAAGAGCTACCACCTTCTTTAACACTAAATTCAACCATGCCCTTCAAATTCAAAGCTCTTGTCCTAAATTCTCCTTCACTCAACAATTTTTCCACCTTACTCTTAATCTCACACCTCAAAATCATCCCATTTTCATCTCTATCAAATCCTAACCCAATCTTCCACACATCACAAATATAGCTCTCATTCAAGAACTGGTCAGCAAAGTACGGCCAACACAAAAAAGGTATCCCATTGGACACACCTTCAATAATCGAGTTCCAACCGCAATGACTAATAAAACAACTAACACTAGGATGACTCAAAACTTCGCGCTGCGGGGCCCATTCAGCAATCTTGGCTCTATTCCCAATTCGATTTTCGAATTCTTTAAGGGAAACATCATCAAATTCTGATCTTACAACCCATAGGAACGGTCTATTGGATAGTTCTAATCCTAAAGCAAGTTCTTTGAACTGGTTTGGACGAAGAAGTGCTATACTTCCAAATGCAACATAAATGACGGATTTTGGTTGGTGTTGATTAAGCCATTTCAGACAAGTTGTGTCTTGTTGAGATAAGTTCGGTAATAGATTGAAGGACGAAATTGGACCAATTGGAAGTATGTGAGGAGCTAAGTTAAATGCTGCAGGCTCTAGTTCATAAGTAGAGTTGCAGAGTAGCCAATCCGTTTGCTGTAATGATTTGTTATTGTTGACCATTAACTGAAAAATGTTCTTTTGTGCCTCCATGTTTCCGAGGCTTGCCCACACAAAGTTTGATGCTTTCATGGCCGGCATTGAAGCTGAAAGCTTTACTATCTGGTCTTTATTTGTTGGTGTTCCTAAAAAATTCATAAGAATTATGCAATATGAATCACATAATGGTAGACATGTTCGTCCGGCTGGTGGGGTTTTAGTCGGGCTTTGTTGGACTTTTTATTGAAAACATCAACTCAAGCCCGATCCGGTCCATACTTTAAAATTCCGAGCACGGGGTTGAGCTCGGTCCGGTCTTAAGAGCTCATTTCCAAGCCGGACCCAAGGCTTATAAAAAATTTTCTTTTAAAATTTTTGAGTAAAATAAAAAATGTAAAAAAGATAAATTTTATAAAAATATATGTCTAAATCCTATGTATAAATAGGATTTTTAGTAGAAAATTTAATAAGTAGTAAAACATTGTAAAATTTCAATAGATTAAAATAAAGAAATTCAATACAATCAATATATATATATATATAAAATTAATAGAATTATTATTCGTTTACCGAGCTTGGGTATCTATATAAATCCCAAGCCCATTTTATAAAACTTCGGGCTTTAGCAGGTTCGGGCTTTTTAATGGAATTAGTGTTCAATTCCGGTGCATTTGAGCAGGTTCGGGCCGTTAACCGTCTAAATAATAGAATAGTAATAGAATGGTTATAAATTAGTCATTGAATAGTAAATATGGTTATTTGAAAGTAAAAATTACCATTTTGATCAATGATTCCATCTTGGATCAACTTAGAGATACTAAATCCAAGAACAAGGTTTGCAGCTGCAGCAGGACAGAAGGCAGCTCGTTGAATTCCCCTCTTTTGTGCAAGTTCTAAGGCCCATCCAATACTTTGATCAGCAATAATACAACTGATCTTATCACCGTCTGATTCATTGAGTTCTTCAATGATCTCTTCAATTTTCCCTGGCATAGCTCTCATGATTTCTCCTGAATTCGATCCAACGGCTATTGAAACCAGACTTATTTGAATTTCATGGGATGTGAATGATTCCATGATTGAGTGATGGTTATGCTGTGTGGTTACAAAGGTGATTTTGAAGCTGTGTTTGGCTAAGTGTTCTGAAAGCTCCATTAGAGGAATCACATGTCCCTGTGCTGGATAAGGAATTACCAGGATATGTGGATTGCTTCTTCTAGTACTAGTACTCATTTTTTCTTTTTCAATTCAGTGTTGCAGTTCATAGAAAGTGTTTGTTTCAATTACGAATTACAGGTTAAATTAAGAGAAATCCCAATAATTGAGGTGTTGTCTTATTCGTGGTTCATATTCAATGCAATTTCCAATATGGAATAATTTTTAGTTTATTATGCTGTTTGTTCTGGCAGTTTGCCTTCTGTTCTTATTAGAAGACTATGCCAAACAATAACAATCCTCCAATAAGATAATATTAAGTATTATATTTGTAATAGTTAAGTTTATAAATTTATTAGTTGTATTCATTTTTTTTAGGCAGTTTTTACCAATTATATAAATTGCAGGGATTGACTTACAACTCAGCACTCCTATATTTTTTTCTAATAAGAAGGTAGCCACCAAACTGTAATTATATTCGTTCAATATAAGGGGCGGTTTTTACCAATTTTGTAGATTGTAAAGATTGAACCTACAATCCCAAGCTTCATTATTTTTTTTTTTACAAGAAAGTGGCCACCAAACTGTAGTCATGTTCTTTTAACATACTTGACCGATTGATTTTTTTTTTTAAATAAAATAAATAAGATTTAAAGCTTATTGATTCTTTTTAATCTATATGTTTGTATCATAAATTAACTCATTTAGTCATCTATGAATCAAATCTTCAATAATGAGCAAGTGGATTTTAAAAAGTTGTAAGCAATAGGGTGCCTTTCTTGTGTTGGCCTTATTTTGGGGATCAATTTCATATTTGGGTTATCAGCTTTTGGGCCTATGGTGGACAGTATTGTGGGCTTTACTAATACCTGAGGAATGAAGCCCGTTTAAGTATCCATTTATTGGCCCAACGAGGAATTATATCTCTACCGGTCCCAATTGAACCGCTTGATCCTTGATACATAATTTTTTTTCTAATATTGAGTGGAAAAACTCTATATTCTCCCGAGTTCCTGGCACATATATTTTAATATAAATTTATAATTACGTATAATTGAATTAATTTTAAGAAAAAGATGAATTATATATATATATATATATATACGTCTAAATCTCCATAATTCATAATTTATATTTATATTTTATTTTAATTAAAATTTTAATAAATTAAATTAAATTATCAGTCGCATGCTAGACTTGAATCGATTCAATTATTTATAAAAAATATATAAAATCTAAAATACTTTAGACTTTAGCAAGATCTCAGCAAGGCTTATAAAAATTTGAGCATCTAACCATCTAAGATCGATTTATGGAAAGGGGTTTCAGTCGGATCAAATAATATCGGCCGGTGAATATGTCTACCTAGAAGTACAAATGACACTTGTCATCTAAAGACCATACCTTGATAAAAAAGATGATCACCAACGACCACGTGTATGATCAAAATACCAGAACTTGGTGAGGTTATATAGATAATTATCGCGTCCAATAGTCTGGACTCTGAAGTTGACTGCATTCTGAGGTTTAGATGGAACGCATTGCTCAGTGCTCACCGTCAAAAATTAATTTATGTAAATGGAATTTGGAGATGATGAATTCTATGATTATGTGGTATGTGTAATAGATATTTATATTGATGACATGTTAATGATTTTAAAAATAAATAATATAGTTTAAAAAAATTTAGCTAAAATAGATTGTTAATTTCATAGTAGATTGCTTAGAAAAAGAATAATTATTTATTAAATTATCTGTTTCATAATTGATCAACATTTGAATTTTAAATCAAGCATTAAAATATTAATAAAGTTGATGACTCGGTAGTTCATTTAATTGTCTACATATAGAAGATTAAATAGATAATGTTCAACATTTATTGTGTCACATCATATAAGAAAGAGAAAATAGAAGAGCTAGTGTAGAATCATTTTATAGCTAATATCTATTTGTGTATATGTATTAAGACTATTATTGAATAGACAAACTACTATAAAGGATAATAAAAAAGATAAAATAAAAAATTGAAGAAAAAATATAAAATATAAAATATAAATTTCAATCTCTTAAGGAGCATTTGGTTGGGGGGTTTCAGGAAAGGGAAAGGGAAATAAAATATCTGATTTTCTTTGTTGTTATTTATTTAGACAAGGGTATCAAATTCATTACTCATTTTGGGTAATGAAATTATCACTTTCAAGGTCTTTCCATTCCTTCCACTCCACTAAATATTAGAATTCCCTTCTTTTTTTTATCTTTCACCAACACATAATAATTAAATTATTATTATTATTATTATTATAATAAATAGTATTATAATGTTATTATATATTAATTAAAAATAATATTAAATAATTAATAATAATAATGCTATTATTCTTCTATATAACCAATAATTTATATATATATATATATATATATATATATATAATATTATTATTATTAAATAATAATATTTATTTAATAATAATAATAATAATTAATATTATTAAATAATTATTATTATTTATTTAAGTAATATTAATAATATTATTATTAAATAATATTTATTTAATAATAAATAATATTATTAATTATTTAATAATATTATTATTAAATAATATTTATTTAATAATAAATAATATTATTAATTATTTAATAATATTATTTATTATTAAAAAATTCTCAAAAAATATTTATTTAATAATATTACTATTTATTTAATAATATATTAAATAATAATATATATTATTATTTTAATAATATATATTATTAATATTAATATTATTTTTATAATTATTATAGTATAATATGGATATTAATTTATAATAATAATTAATAAATTATATTATATTATATTATTTATTATAATTAATTAATTAACATTATATATAATTTAATAATTGATTTTCTTTAATTAAAAAAATAATAAATGAAATTAGGAGCAATTTCATTCCCTTTCTTGACCATACCAAATACATTAGCCAATTAAAGGGAATCGAATTCCTTTCCTTACAATTCCCTTTTTTAATTCCCTTTTCCTTTTCTAATGTGAACCAAACGCCCCCTTAATTTAACAATTTACATTGAAATAATTTTATTGGAATTGTCTTGGACACGTAGTCTTTTTAGGTACACTTTGCTAGTATAAATAAAAATTTCAAATGATAAATTCTAATATAAAATTTTTATTATGATTATTGGTTAAATCTTCGTTGTAAAATAATAAAATATGTAATGACTTAAAAAGGATATAAATTTTAATATCCGAGTTTGACTAACTGTCCCCACAAATTAACATAAGTCTTTCCATTCAAGCACGCTCAATTTTAGAGTTCTCTCATATAGGCTCCCGAAAAGAAGGTGCACCTTGTTGGTATAGGTAGTACCAATTAAATCTCTTAAGTCTCTCTCAATTGTAATGTCTCAATACCATTACAATCTTGAAATCCTTAACCGTTCTCAATTATGTTGTCCCATACCAGCACAATCTTGAAACCCTCTCTTTCGGGTGAGGATTCGGTTCATTCTTGTCCCCATCGACATCCTTCATTGCCGCTCTTTGCTCAGGTCTTCTACCTCGGTTCCACTCCTCTTAGGACCGGGTCGTTATATAAATGGGTTGTTGGTATAGGTAGTACCAATCAAATCTCTTAAGTCTCTCTCAATTGTAATGTCTCAATATCATTACAATCTCGAAATCCTTAATCGTTCTCAATTCTGCTATCCCATACCGGCACAATCTTGAAATATTAAGGAATAAATATTATACTTGATGGACAAGCATATTTGCTCAATAAGTAATTATAAATATGGGTAGGATCATGTATTTATTAGATTACCATTTTGTATTTGTATTTATTTCTTCTCTTAGTGAACAAGTATTTGTACACCTATAAATATGTGTAAATACAAGTGAGAAATATAACTTTCTATTCACCATTTATATTCTTGTCTATTTATATATTCATCACTTTGTTCATAGACAAATTTCACATGGTATCAGAGCAGTGATCTTGGTGTTTCAAAGGTCTTACACTTTAATCTATTACATATACTACCATGACAAATAATTCCGGTAAAAGTAAATCATTTGTAAATGCATCAGGTATGTTAACTCCTAATGCTTTCATCAATTCTGCTTTCACAAAACCGTGGATCTTGGATAGCGGAGCCACCGATCATATATCATCTGATTCACACCTATTTTATAACACTTCAACATCCCCAATTTCAATTGTTAATTTACCCACATGCTCAACTGCACCTATCAATTCCACAGACACAATTAATTTTAATAATATCACTCTAAACAATGTTCTTTGTGTTCCATCTTTCAATTTAAACCTCATTTCAGTCAGCAAATTGACTAGCCAGTTAAATTGTTGTGTTGTCCTTTTCCCAAATGGTTGTTTTTTGCAGGACTTGGCTACGGGGAGGACGATTGGCTCGGGTGAACAACGCGATGGTCTATATTACATGTCTCCATTAAAATACTCACCAAAATCATTCCAAGCATCTCACATTCCTGATTTATGACATATGCGCATTGAAAACCCTTCTCCGAGGTATCTTAAGCTCATCTCACCATTAATACCTTTAGATAAAAATTCAATTTCTGATCATAATAATTGTCATGTTTGTCCTGGAGTAAAACAAACAAGATTGCCTTTTCCATTAAGCACAATAAAATCTCATTCTCCTTTTGATCTCTTATATTGTATATTTGGGGTCCACATAAAGTTCCAACACATTTGGGGGCACGTTTCTTTCTCACCATAGTAGATGACTTTACTAGGTGCACATGGTTATTCCTCATGAATCAAAAATCTGAAACACAACACCTATTATAGTCATTCATCACTTTTGTAAAAACTCAATTTCATGCCTTAGTAAAACTGTTCGAGTCAACAATGGCATAGAATTTCTCTCCATGCAAACATTCTTTCATAAAAATGGTATTGAATGTCAACACACTTGTGTCTATACACCACAATAAAACGGGGTAGTAGAATGCAAACACAGGCACATTCTTAACACTGCACGAGCATTGTTGTTCTAATCACATTTGCCACTAGAATTTTAGGGTGAATGTATCTTGACTGCAACATATATAATAAATCGTTTACCTTCACCTCTATTGAAAAATAAATCCCCATTTGAACTCTTACATAACCGACCTCCATCCCTCTCTCATTTGAAGGTATTCGGTTGCTTATATTATGCAACCATTGTTTCACCCAAACAAAAATTTGATTCTCGCGCTCGATAGTGTATCTTTCTTGGGTATCCAAATAATCAAAAAGGGTATAAATTGTTTGATTTGGAAAGTGCCAAATTTCTTGTTAGTCTACATTCCATGAACATATTTTTTCTTTCCTTAATCAATCCACAACATCATCTCATTCTGGTTCACAAATTGTTTTACCAAATATGGCTATTGACATGCCAAATCATACTCCACCAATCACACCTTTAATATCAGACAATTCAGAAACTCAAAATTCTTTTCCTCCACCCATTTCAGAAAATTCCTCCTTAAACACACCACCACTCACATCTTCCCTCTCAGACATTTTGGAAATTCAAAATTCCATTCCTTCATCCATGCTAGAGAATTCACCCTTAAACACATCTGCATCACCAACACTTCCTTGCATCCGCCGCTCCGAACATGTCAAACAGGCCCCTATCTGGCATCAAGACTACGTGGTGGGATCTCATGCCAATCTTTCCAACTCTAGTCAACAACTGTCAAAATCGACTAGGTATCTCCTTCAAAATTTTCTTTCTTATTCTCGTTTTACTCCAACACATCGTACATTTCTAGCTAATATCATAGGTTCTAAATAACCCACTTCATATTCTCAAGTTATTCTTGATCCAAAATGGAAGCAAGCCATGGAAGAGGAGTTAACAGCCCTACAAATCAACAAAACATGGACAAAAACACCACTCCTAAAAGGTCACAAACCCATCAGTAGCAAATGGGTGTATAAAATCAAATATCAGTCTGATGGCACCATTGAACGATAGAAAGCACGCCTGGTTGCAAAAGGGTACAGCCAAATTGAAGGGATTGACTATGAAGAGACCTTTTCACCTACAGCTAAACTTACAACTCTGAGATGTCTCCTCACTATAGCAGAGGCCCAAAACTGGTTAATTCATCAATTGGATGTGCAAAATGCATTCTTACATGGCAGTTTACATGAGGTTGTCTACATGGACTTACCACCTGGACATCATCGACAGGGGGAAAATGTTGTATGTCGACTCAACAAATCATTATATGGCCTTAAACAAGCCTCTCGAAATTGGTTCTCTACATTTTCTAATGTAATTCAAACAGCAGGTTACCAACAGTCCAAAGCGGACTACTCTTTATTTACAAGAATTCAAGGGTCCTCATTCACTGCCATTCTAATCTATGTAGATGATATCCTTTTGACTGGAAATGATCCAAAAGAAATGCAGCGCCTTAAAGAATGCTTGCTTCGACGTTTTCGCATTAAGGATCTTGGAGATTTAAAATACTTCTTACGGATTGAATTTTCTCGTTCTAAAGCTAGAATTTACATGTCCCAAAGAAAATATGCACTAGCTATTTTGCAGGATACAGGGCTCACAGGTGCTTGCCCCGAAAATTTTTTAATGGAGAAACATTCATAGTTAACTTCAGATGATGGAGAATTGTTGAAAGATCCATCCAAGTATAGACGGCTCGTGGGAAGATTGATATACCTTACAATCACAAGACCTGATATAGTATTTTCAGTTTGAACATTAAGTCAATTCATGCAAACTCCACGCCAACCACATTGGGATGCAGCGATTCGTATTCTGAAGTACATTAAAAGAACTCCAGGTCAAGGCTTTTTATTGCCATCCAAAAATAATCTCTCATTGAAAGCATATTGTGATTCAGATTGGGCAAGATGTCGAACCACTCAAAGATCGATTTCAGGTTATTGCATCTTCCTCGGTTCCTCTCTCATTTTGTGGAAGTCAAAGAAACAGACCAATGTATCAAGATCTTCGGCAGAGGCAGAATATCGTGCAATGGCCAATGAATGTTTAGAACTAGTATGGCTACGGTATATATTGCAAGATTCAAAAGTCTTGTGTGATGTTCCTACACCACTATTCTGTAATAATCAGGCAGCACTACACATTGCGGCAAATCCTGAATTTCATGAGCGCATAAAGCACATTGACATTGATTGCCATATTGTCCGAGAAAAGTTGCAGGCCGAAATAATTTCGTCCTTCGTATGTACCTACGCGCTACCAACTCGCTGACATGTTTACAAAGGCATTAGGAAAGGATCAGTTCTTAACGCTGTGACACAAGTTGGGAGTTCAGGATATTCACTCGCCAACTTGAAGGGGAGTGTTAAGGAATAAATATTATACTTGATGGACAAGTATATTTGCTCAACAAGTAATTGTAAATATGGGTAGGATCATGTATTTATTAGATTACCATTTTGTATTTGTATTTATTTCTTCTCTTGGTGAACAAATATTTGTATACCTATAAATACGTGTAAATACAAGTGAGAAATATAACTTTCTATTCACCATTTATATTCTTGTCTATTTATATATTCATTACTTTGTTCATAGACAAATTTCACATGAAACCCTCTCTTTCGGGTAAGGATTCGGTTCATTCCTGTCCCCCATCGACATCTTTCATGGCCGCTCTTTGCTCAGGTCTTCTATCCCGGCGCCACCCCTCTTAGGATCGGGTCGTTACATAAATGGGTTGATCCGTTTATGAACAACTCGGTCGGCTCAATAAGAGCTCGACTCAATTCGATTTATAAACCAACAATTCATGAACATGATTTTTAGACTCATATTGTAAATGAATCAAACATGAACAAGTCAAACTCTAGTGGCCACCACCTTGTTAGCAAAACACCAACAAGTGTGGGGTTGTGGGTTCAAACCCCACAATCAACAAATTTAACAAAAATATCACCTTATTACTAAATAAAATATGAATAAATTAAAGCTCTACATATTAGAATTAATATTTTATACAACTCAAATGAAGCATAACTATATAAAATTAATCTTAACAAGGATTCACGAAGAACTTATTTTTTTATGTTTTCTGAATTGAGAACTTCATGGCTATTTTGATTTTGATTACGTTATTATTAGTGTGCAAGTTTAGTATATTTTATTGTATGGAATTTGATATAGTTTGAACGCATTATATACAATGTTATTAGTTTTTTTAATAAAAAAAATGAGCCCGTTCGTAAATAAATTAATGAATTATTTTTATTTATAAATAAATTGTGAAAAACGAGTTCTAAACAAGCCAAACTCAAATAAAATTTTGAGATCAATTCGAGCTCAGATCGAGTTCGATTAAATTACTAAACGAGTTAAATACAAACATGTTAAATTTCGGCTCGCTTTAAGTTAAATCATATAATAAATGGGCCAAACACGAACTTGTCGAATGGGCTCAACTCGTTCACAATAATTATAGAACGCATAAATCTATTTATTTATTTAATTTCTTTTAAGGAGAAATTTTATTTATATTTTTAATCATTAACTAATTAAGTATGTGACAAGCGTTGAAATCGCTAAAAATAAATAATAAAAATCGTTTAACACCAAGCAATTAAATCTGCAGTAGTGGCAAATGGAATCGTCTTCACATGGACTAAGTAATCAATTTGAAGATTGTTTTGAATGCTTGAAGTAAAAATGCTGAAATTAAAAGAATAAAAATGTAAAATTAAAAACTCTTTCGGTTAAGGATACTCTCAGTTTGGTTGCAATTGATCATAGGTATAAAAGATGGATTCGAAATATCAATTAGTTGGTTATAACCATGATGAGCATGAGTTAAATTATTTTTCTAAATATGGGATTGATTTTAGATGAGCTAAACCAAAAAACCTCAATTATCAGACGCACTTGCAAAAGCTGTCAAGATTTAATTATCAAAAAGTATTAAGTTTTGAAGAACCAACTTTAAACCAAAATTATGATGATCAAGCATAAAGACTGATTTAAATAAAATAAATCATGAAAATTTGTTAAAGAAATCGTTTGTACAATTTTCTATTAAATTATGATGAGTATAAATCCATTGAAAATAACAATTCATTATAATTCCAAAAATAAGAATTGGACAAATTGAAGAAATCAAAAGTATAATGAGAAAGATATTACCGGTTTAATCAAAAATTGAAATTCGAAAGAAAAATTAAGAACAAGCCTTACAACATCCAGTTAGCCTTGATTATTCCTCAAAAGAAAGATAAAAAACTTAGCTACTCATAAATTGAAATAAAAATAAAATTGTCATTGGAGAAGAAGAACGTTGGCCACAAGACCAAGTTCCAAAAGATGATTTTTTTGTTACTCCCATATTCAAGCTAAAAACAATCTAAAGCAAATAGTAAATAAATTTCTTAATTAAATATAAAGACTAACTAAATAATAATCCTAATTGGACATAGAATCCAAATAGGAATAAAATTCTATCTAATTAAGTCAAAAACAAATTTGGAAAATAGAAAAGGGAAGAAATAAATTCCTAATAAGATACTACTATTTGGGTTGTCTCAAACTTCTTGATTAGAGAAAACTGAAAAGGCAACAGAATCAGTTCTCGAACAAAACTCTTCACATGAGCTGTAACTTCGGCATCACTTTTAACTAGGATAGAGTCTGCATTTAAAGATGACTATTAGACACAAATTTGTAACCCAATCTCTTAGCTTTCCGAATCATCTTGAATCACTCCAATCTGACTTCATATGAAGAAGTTATGGCCAAAATACCAACAATTGCATTAAATGCTCTAAAATCACACCAAAATCAACTTTTGCACGTAGATTTCAAGTTAACAATCAAATTTCCTGAAATATGCAATTAAGCTCAAAATTATTAGTATCCAATCTAAAATAAGAATAAAATAAATAATAAAAATAAATATATATTAACACCCTAAGAGTAAAGTATATTTTTTATGGTATAATCTATTTGTTTTAATTAATTTGTTCCTATTTATTCAAATTTCCAGAATTTGTTTCCCTTCGTGGTAAGTTAGCTACAATACCTTCCTATTGGCTTAAAAAGATACTGAAAAAACAAAATCACCCTTGATGAATCGGACATATAAAGGCTATAGGCGTAAGAAAGTAGTCATAAACCTCCGAAATTTGTCAACAATGTTGGACAAATTACCACCGGAACTCCGAACCAAAATTCTCAGCCGACTTCCGGTGGATTCTGTGTTGCGTTAGATGTGTCTCCAAGTCTTACTGTGCTGAAATATACAACCCAAAATTCATCAAAACCCATTTGAAAAGAACCCTATCGAGGTGTGATTTTTGGAGATGCTCGTCCTGATTCCTGTTGGGTCCCATAGTTTGATTCGGTATTAAGGTGATATGTATTAACTAAAATATATGTAGTAATAATGGGTATAAAAATAAATAGAGTAATAAAAGAGACATAAAGATTTACGTGAAAAACCCTCTAAAAGGAAAAACCACGGGCACAAAAATAACTTCTACTAATAAATAATGGGAACAAAATAAGTTCTCTCAAGTATACCCAAGCTTGAGGTATAAAATGATTTTAGGAGAAAAATTAGAACAGTCAAATTAACCCTTACATCCAATAGTGTAGTATTTCCCAAATTACTCAATTTACTCCCCTCACTTCTCTTAAGCTCTTTTGTAGGAAATATAACTCTATACAAAAGGAAACTCTCAATTTTGCTTGATGAATTTGGATTGTGGGAAATGCCTATTTATAGGCAAAAAAAGTTGCATCAACTTTCCAATTAGCAATTAATATGCCAATTACTAACTACCATCTTCCCACCTTATTTGTTGGCAATTAATTAGCCTCCGAATTGGTTGAATTAATTAGCCTCTAAATTAGTTTGGACTTAACAATTCTCCCCCTCCAAACCAATGGGCTATGAAATAAGCTCTTACTTGGAGCTCATGTCGATCAGCTCATTGCATAACTCAAACTTATCCCGAGGAATAACTTTTGTCAACATATCTGAGGGGTTCTCTTTTGTTGGAATTTTCTCAAGATGAAAGTTCCCCTTTTTCAGTTGCTCGCGTATCCAGTGATAGCGGATATCAATGTGCTTTGTTCGAGAATGATACATAGTATTCTTGCTTAAGTCTATAGCACTTTGACGATCGCAATATACTATGCAATTAGCTTGTTTTTGACCCAACTCTTCAATGAATCTCTTTAACCAAATCATCTCTTTTCCTGCTTCAGCAGCTGAAATGTACTCCGCTTCGATCGTAGAAAGTGCAACACATTTCTGTAATTTAGATTACCAAGAAATTGCTCCTCCGGCAAATGTAAATACGTATCCTTTCACTACTAGATGAGCTTTATTCTTCACTAGCTTTCCATTGCCATCTCTTTTGAGCTTGAAAACCCATTTGTTCTTCAAGGCTTTTCTTCCTATAGGAAGTTCGACTAACTCATATGTGTTGTTTTTTTGCAAGGAATTCATCTCATCTTGCATTGCCTCCAGCCAAGATCCTTTATCTGGATGAGTTAGAACTTCCTAAAAATTCTCTGACTCCCCCTCATCAGTAAGGAGAATATACTCAGAACTAGGATACTTTGATATTGGTTGGCGATCCCTGGTAGATCTTCTAAGCTGTTGTTCAACTTCAGCTTGCTGGATGGGTTGCTCCCCCTGCTCATCAACATCTTCTTGCTCGTGATCCTCCATTAGCTTTGGAATTTCATCATTGTTCTGAACTTGTTCCTCATCTCCACCAATAGTACTGTTTGATGATAAAGGAACATGGCTAGGAATGACATCATTCACAAGTCCTGACTTTCCATTATTTTTAAAGCTTTCTATAGTCTCATTTTCTCGAAAGACTAAATCTCTGCTACTGATGGTCTTCTTCTTCTCTGGGTCCCACAGTTTGTACCCAAACTTTTCATCTCCATATCCAAGGAAGATACATGGACTTGATTTGTCATCAAGCTTTGACCGTTGCTCCTTAGGCACATGTGCAAATGCCTTACAGCCGAACAATTTCAGATGAGAGTATTGAACATCTTTTCCAGTCCATACTCTTTCTGAATATCAAAATCTAGAGTAGTATATGGTGACCTATTGATGAGATAGCAGGCTGTGTGTGCTGCTTCTCCCCGAAATGACTTTGGCAAGCTAGCCATTTTGAGCATACATCTGACCTTCTCCACAATAGTGCGATTCATCCTTTCTGCTACACCATTGTGCTATGGGGTTCCAGGTACAGCCTTTTCATGTCAAATTCCATGTCTAGAACCATAGCTCTCAAATTCGTGTGATGTATATTCACCTCTATTGTCGGATTGGAGACATTTTAATTTCTTGTTTGTCTCTCTTTCCACCATAAGATGAAATTTCTGGAATGACTGGAATACCTAATCTTTTGTTCTCAAGAAATACATCTACAGCTTCTGTGATGCATCATCGATGAAAGTAACAAAATACTTGTTACCTCCCAAGGTCTCATATTCAAAGGGGCCACATACATCTGAGTGCACCAAGTCAAGAATACTTGACTTTCTACTTGATGACTTGTTGAATGACACTCTATGTTGCTTGTTGAATAAGTAGTAATCATATAGAGATAGTGGTGTATCATTAGTAGAAGGTACAAGTGCCTTCTTTGCTAGAATCTACAACCCTTTCTCACTAATGTGAGCCAATCTTCTATGCCATAAATCTGGTGAAGACTCTTCTTCAACAGCATGCAATCCACCTTTACAAATGACTGCATTTTTTTCATACAGTGTACAACACATGGCACCTTTTGCAATCACCAAGAAATTCCTGGTAAGCTTCCACTTCCTACTCCCAAAGAAATTCTCAAAGCCTACATAATCTTGGACACCACAAGGTATTAAGTTGAGCCTCAAATCAGGAACATGTCTAAATTCTTTGAGGATGAGTGTGCAGCCACTGTTCTTCTTAATACGAATGTCACCAATTCCAATGATTTTGGAATGCCCATTATTACCCATCTTTAGCACACCAAAATTTCCTGCTCTATATGTGGTGAAGAACTCCTTGTTGGGAGTGGCGTGATAAGATGCTGCAGTGTCAATCACCCATTTCGTATCATCTTGACTTAAGACTTACAGATATTGTTCTTCATGACTGAAGGAAAGAACAATAATCTCCTCAGTTGCTACAGTGGTGTTCTTGTCTTCCTCCTGGTTATTATCATCCTTCTGTTCTCTCTTCAGCTTCCGACAGTTTCTTTTCAGATGGCCTTTTAGTCTATAGTGGTAGCATTTCACTCTACCCCTGGACTTAGATCTGCCTCTGAACTTGTCTCCTCCTTTGGATTTGTCAGGATTGTTGGGACTTCTAATTTTACTTCGGCCTCTGTGTTTTGTGATAAGAGCTTGACTGTTTTTAGTAATTAAAACTTTCCTCCATGTTTCCTCATTGAGCAGAGTGCTAACAGCATGGTTTAAGTAAACTTTTCCATCAGGAGCGGAATTGGTCACAGATACCACCAAGGTTTCCCAACTCTCCGTTAAAGAATTGAGCAACAATAAGGATTTTACCTCATCTTCAAGTGTGATTTTCATAGAAGATAACTGATTAATAACACTTCGAAATTCATTTAGAAATTCGGCAATAGGAGTTCTCTCCTTATATTTCATGTTGACAAGTTTCCTTATTAGGAACGACTTGTTTCCAGCAGTTTTCATATCATAAAGATCTTGCAGCTTCTTCCATAGTTCATGGGCAGACATTTCCTCCGAGACATGGCTGAACACATTGAAATCTAGCCACTGGCGAATGGTACCGATGGCATTTCTATTCAACTTGCTCCAATCGAGATCTTTCATGTCTTTTAACTTTGTGGTGTCTCCTTCGATTGCTTCATTCATATCTTTGCAGTACAATATATCCTCCATCATGGGCTTCCAAATTAACCAGTTTGAACCGATTAATTTGATCATGGATGTTGAAGAACCTTCCATTTTAATTAACACAACCACCTTTATAGAACCAATAGCTCTGATACCACTTGTTGGGTCCCATAGTTTAATTCGGTAGCAAGGTGATATGTATTAACTAAAATAGATATAGCAACAACGAGTATAAAAATAATTAGAGCACTAAAAGAGACACAAAGATTTACGTGGAAAACCCTTTAAGGGGAAAAATCACGGGGCACCAAAATAACTCCACTAATAAATAATGGGAATACAATAAGCTCTCTCAAGTATACCCAAGCTTGAGGTATAAAATGATTTTAGGAGAAAAATTGAAACAATTCCCTCTACTCTGTAAGTTGCGATTCCCCTTGTAATGTCGCTGAACTTGTTATCCTCTAAAAAATGATGATATTTCAACTGATAACATGAAGATAATTGGTTCTTGTAATGGGTTATTATGCTTTAGTAGTGCAATTGGTAGGGTAGCTATATTAAATCCAGTGACTAGAAAGTCTTTTATTTTACCACTGTTGCCCCTCGAACACAAAACTAAGAAGAAGTTGGATTGGAATACTTGGACTTTTGGGCTTGGGTATGATCCCGTTGTTGAGTGGTGTCCCTCCTTATTGTGGGATCCACTAAATTAATTAACAAAAAAAAAGAAAGAAAAATTCAAACAAAGAGGCTGAAGGCATGTCGGCAGAGGAGTTTTTTCAAAAAGTGTACAGTAAAATTACTGTGCACAATTCAGTCATACGCATTTTAAATCTCTTATAAATAAAGGAGGTTTTGTTCATTTTATGTGCAGAGCAAAAATCAAGAAATACATATAAAAAAAATATAATCTGTGCAGAGAGACTTAGGAAAAGGGTTCCTAAGGGTTGGGTAGGAGAGAAAATAGTGAGTTTTGGAAAACACTTGTGTGCCACTATTTTGTAATCTCTTTTTGTACCTACTATTATTTTATAGTGGAGAATTATTCGGAGTTTGTCCCGTGATTTTTTCCTAATTCATTTGGGGTTTCCACATAAAAATCTGCGTGTCTTTTATTCTACTACTATTATTTTTTCTCGTAGTTTATTATTGGGCCTAACACCTGTTAATTAGTGATGATTATAAGGTAGTAAGGCTAGGTCAGTTTATGGGGCTTTCTGCAAGATATTTTCACAACAAAATTGTGATTTATAGCCTGAAATCGAATTCTTGGAGGACTATTTCGGGTATTCTTACATTCTTGGTACTGTTCACAAGATGGGTTTGCTTGATGAGGATGCTTTGCATTGATTAGTGGATCAAAATCGGGTTATATCCTATCCAAGGGTGATTGTCGGTTTTGACCTCAAGTCTGAAACTTTCAGGAAGGTTCCCGAGCTTAAGTTCCTTGGTTATCAGGATCCGGACCTCTGTGTAGGATCAGTTGGGGAATGTCTGTCATTATGGAGTGAAGGAGTCTTGGGCTAAACTTGTTTCGATAACGCCTAATTTGGTTGCGCCTTTGAAATTAATGAGGAGATCGCCTTATTCTAAGAATGGGGATGAGATTTTAATAGGAAAGAAGGGCAAAAACCTTGTTTGGTATAATGTCAAATGCAAAAATGTCAAGACAATGGAAATGCCTGATGTTGGGACTGCTTATACTGCTAAAGTTTTTCACGGAAGCCTAGTTTCGCCCAATGTTTCCCAGCAAACCAAAACGAAGAAATCAATTTCTAAGTCTAACAAATCGGATCCAAAGAAAAGGAAGGATAAGACAAAGGCGAATAGGTATGAATTTGGTTATTAACTTATTATGCATAGTTGTTATAAAATTTATGTGCTAATATGATGGTTGATTTTGATTGATTTTTGGTTTTTAGGGATGATTTCTTGTCGAAAGGATTCATGCTGAAGCTGTGAGTGAATCAATCAAAGAATAGGATTAACTAAGGTTAAGCTTTCACTTGTTAATAGACAAGATTGAGGTATTTTAACTGCTAAAATAGTTAAATTTGAGCTACTTATTCATTTTTTGTTCTCTATTTCTCAGAACTAGAAGGAGAATCCATTGTTTTGGCGTCCAAGTGGAAGGGAAGTAGGCGTAGAGTTAGCTTACATTTTGGTTTGTGAAAATCTGTGTGATTGTGAGTAGGTCTGTAAATCAAACGAGTCGTTCATGAATAGCTCGGTGTTCGGCTTGATAAGAGCTCGAATAGACTCGATTTTTAAATGACCAGTTCGTGAACATGATTTTGGGCTTAAATAATAAATGAGTTGAACATGAACAAGTCCTAGCTCTGCTCGATAACTCACGAACAAACTCGATTAAAGACTCCTTAACAAGTTCATGAACATGCTCGATAAAAGCTCGTAAACTAACTAATTTATAATTTTCAGATAATAAAATTTGTCAACTATAATCATACACCTTTTTTAAAATAACTGGTAAAATAATTTGCATTTATGTAATATACTCACATAGTCCATAATCCAATTTATGGCCTATATTAATTAACAATACTTGATAACCCATTTTATGCATGATGAATTAATTCATGGTATAAATAGTGAAATTAGGGTAAGATACCTCCCTATTTTGTATCCTAGTCTCCACATGTGTATCTAATATTTTTTCAAATGTAAAAAACTCTCTTAAATCTTTTTTTTATAAGAAAAGTGGAAACAAAAAGGTTACAGATTAAACAATCTTGGCATACTAACTCCAGCAAGATCATCAATTATGGTTGAAAGAAAGCCCGGAATCGGGTCGTGAAAAAAGTGCCCTCCAAGGGGTAAGCTAGCCGCATACACAGCCATCTTATCCGCACATCTATTACCCTATATGTTTGAGCTTCACATTCCACTCTCTGGACATCAACTCTTTTATACCCATAATTAGTCCATAGTGATCATTCACCATAACCTCAACTTTGGATATAGCTTCTACAGCCACCTTGAATCCATCTCTAAAATCACATTGCGGTGTCCATTTTCCCATGCCAATCTAAGTCCTTCCTAAGCTCCCTATAGCTCCGCTTTAAGAACCGAGCAATATCCTATATTACAACCAAAGCCAAAAACCCATTTCCCTTGTTCATCCATCAAGATTCCTTCCGCCGATGCACGAAAGTCAGCTCCTCTCACCGAACCATCTATGTTTAGAGTAACCCAATTTGTGGGAGGGGGTCTCCATCCAATCAATTCCCAATTTTGGTCATGATTCCCCCCTCTATTAGCTGCATTCCTACTATTAACAATAGACCTAGTAAATGCAACAACACTAGCAACAATAGATTTTGGGTCCTGTGACTTATTTTCAAAGATAAACCCATTCCTATCTTTCCAAATCATCCAACAGGTAATTCTAAAAATTAAGCCCCAATTATTCACTCCACCCCAATTATTCATAAATAAATTAGATAACAACCGATTCATGAAATTACCTTGGAAAAATTCCACAGACACGCCTTGTATCAGCTGGTTCCATACCGATTTAGCAAATGAGTAGCTCCTCAAGGCATGGTTCAGATCCTCGTCATTTACTTTACAATGACCACACACTACTGATTCTACCATATGCCTTCTCTCCCTTTCTGAATTCATCAGTAATTTCCCCTTTAGACACAGCCAAAGGAAAAATTAAACCCTCTCTGGTCCTTTCCACCTCCATAACTCTCTCCATGGACCAACCCTCTTTCCACCTGAATCATTCCTACTAAGTTGCTGATAGGCAGAGCTGACCGTGAATTTTCCACTGTATGAGCCTTGCCAAATACAACAATCCCTTTCACTACTCACCTTGTCTACATACACAGCGGCAATTTGTATCGGACATGAGGCAGGTAGCTTTTCTCCAAATAAACCCCAATTCCAATTCCCATTACCCTCTATCATTTCATTTATGGTTAAATTGGCTTCCTCCACCATCACCGTCCCAACCAAGCCATGCATCTCTCCAAAACTTAACATCTTTTCCACATACAATAGCCCATTTGACACCCCTTTGCACTTTATCTTTGAGATTAACCACAGCTCTCCACAACTTGGAAACTCTTTGCCCATTACGAATGGTAGCTTTATTGAAATTTTGACAATTATATTTCCCTAGTAACACCTTTGCCCATAACTTATCTTTTTCTGCAATTAACTTGAAGCTAAGCTTCATCATAAAGGCAGTGTTCATCGTCTTAGGCTTATGAACTCCCAAGCCCCCTTCATACATGGGTCTACACAATTCATCCCAATTAACAAGATGAACCTTACCTTGACCATTTGCTGACCCCCAGATAAAATTTTGAATCAATGATTCAATCTTAGAACATATACAATCAGGAAGCTTGGTTGTTTGCATAGAAAAATATAGGATTGAATAAAGCACTGATTTTGCCATAGTCACTCTCCCTGCCAAAGAAAGATTCTTTGCATTCAAACCCGATAATTTTGCTCTTACTTTGTCTAGCAGGTATTCAAATGAAGTACAATATGACCTCCCTCCTAGCAAATTGACTCCAAGGTATTTTCCCCATTTCCTTCTTGCCTTAAAACCAATTTCCTTCTCAATGTCAATTACCAGCTCCTTTGACACATTTTCAAAGAATATAACGCTTGAATTTTGCATACTGATGCATTCGCCAGAATGGGTACAAAAATAGTCCAAGACTTTCTTGACAACCTTAGCTTGAGTCACACTAGCTTCTGCGAACAACAACAGGTCATCCGTAAAAAATAACTGCGATAGAGCTGGACGATTTTTGCTAAGAGGGATCGATTTCTACCTGCCTGCTCTTATTTCCCTATTGATGCCATGTGCCAATCTTAATAGCATTGTATGTGTTTGGTACATCATCACTCATCTGCATATTATTGTAAGTTTCTCGCCGTTAAAGGATATTATTTTATTAATTTTGTATTTTGTTGTTGAGATATTATGATATTGTTGTGTGGTGTCCCTCCAACTTGTGGACTCACAATATTAAATTATTAAAAAAAAAGAAAGAGGCATGTCGGTAGAGTATTTTTTGAAAAAAGTGTACAGTAAAATTACTATACACAATTCGGCCATACGAGTTTGTATTTCCCATAAATAGAGAGGCTTCTGCCTCAACTGAGAGCAAAAGAGAAAAAAACACAGATAAAGAGTATTATCTATGGAGAGAAACTTAGGAAAAGGGTTCCTAAGAGTTGGGTAAGAGAGAAAATAGTGAGGTTTTGGGAAACACTTGAGTGCCACTATTTTGTAATCTCTTGGTGTACCTACTATTATTTTATAGTGGATAATTATTTGGAGTTTATCCCGAGGTTTTTCCCTAATTTATTTGGGGTTTTCACGTAAAAATCTTTGTGTCTTTTTATTCTGCTGCTATTATCTTTTCTCGTAATCTATTATTGGACCTTACAAGTGGTACTAGAGCCAAAGGTTGTTTTATCAGTAGAATCCATGGATATATTTTTCAAAAATAAATATACCACAACGACGAGAAAAATACGGCAAATCCGATGGAGCAATCCGTTCGAAAAACCGTCGCAGATACGCAATTTACGTGAATAGTAAAATAGTAACTTGAATATAACTATTTATATTTGGTCATTTTATGAATAGTATCATTTAAGTATATGGGAGGTATACTATTACTATTCCAATATACAAGTATTATTTGCGTATATGGTACTATTCACATATACAATCACTATTTATATGAATAATAAAATTCATGAATAGTAAAATTTTGCCATTTTTAAAAGTTTCGACATGGCGAATGACGGTGTAATGATTAAATTGACGGATACTAATTATTCAATATGGAAATCCAGAATGGAGGACTACCTCAATTGTAAAGATTTGTATGATCCAATTGAGGGTGATGACGCAAAGCCGAAGGATATGAAAGATCAGCAGTGGATAAAGTTGAAGAAGCAGACATTGGGTACAGTACGCCAATGGATAGATGCTAGCCTGTACAATCATGTGAGGAACGAAACAGATCCCAAAGTTCTCTGGAAGAAGCTAGAGGATATGTACGAGGCTAAAAATGCTCAAGAAAAAGTGTTCATGATTCGCAAAGTCATGAACTTGAAACTGACCGAGGGACGATCAATCACATAACACCTGAACGACTTTGAAGGATTCATAAGTGAGTTAGCATTCACCGGTATGTCCTTGGATGATGAGATGCAAGCATGTCTTTTGATGGGAACTCTACGAGATAGCTGGGATACTCTTGTCGTATCATTGAGTAACTCAGGTCCAAATTGTGTGGTAATAATGTCTATGGTAAAGAATAGTCTACTTAATGAAGAGCTTCGTAGAAGGGACATTGCCAGTACCAGTTCACAAACCCTTATCACAGAGAATAGGGGCCGAAGCAAGAGTAGAGGTCATGGGAATGGAAAATCCAGAGATAGATCCAAGTGCCGAGAGAAGAGGTCATACTACCACTGTGGAAAGCAGGGTCATCTCAAAAGGAACTGTCATTTCTTTAAACAAGAGAATGCAAACCAAAGTCATGATAATAACAAAAATACATCAGCTACAGTCATAAAAGAAAATGGAGAGGTGGCTTTAGTATCTCATGATGCAGATTGTTGTCATGTCGGAGATGCAGATACCAAGTGGATTGTAGATTTTGGTGCCGTATAACACTGTGTTCCAAAAAGGGAATACTTCTCAACATATAAAGCAGGTGATTTTGGTACTATTAAAATGGGAAATAATAGTGTCTCGTAAATGGTGGGAATCGGTGATATCTGCGTGAAGACAAGTGTCGGATACACATTAACACTTAAAAATGTGCGACACATTCCAGACCTTCGATTGAACCTGTTGTCTGTTAGTGTATTAGACAAGGAAGGTTAATGGAAATTGGAAACTTACCAAAGATCATTGGTGGTGGCGAAAGGAAGATTGTGTTGCTCGCTATACAAAATGCTCACAACAATATGTGCGGGTCAACTGAATACAATTGAAGATGATGCTTCACTAAATTTGTGGCATAGGCGACTAGCCCATGTTAGTGAGAAAGGGTTGAATATACAGGCTAAGAAGTCCCTCATCCTATTAGCCAAAGGAAAAATTAACCCCGTGTGATCACTGTTTATTTGGGAAGCAACATCGAGTTTTATTTCAGAAAAGCTCTAGAAGGAGAAATAATAAGTTAGAGTTGGTGCACTCTGACATTTGTGGTCCTATAGATACAGAATCTATTGGAGGAAGAAGATACTTTCTTACCTTCATTGATGATTTCTCAAGGAAGACATGGATTTATTTGCTGCACGCAAAGGATCAAGTATTCAAGCACTTTCAACAATTCCATACAATGGTGGAAAGGGAGACTGGAGTGCCATTGAAGTGTTTATGCACAGATAATGGTGGTGAGTATATCTTTAAGGAGTTCAAGGATTACTGTAGTCAACATGGTATCAGGCATAAAAAGACAGTTCCTGGTACACCTCAAAACAATGGTGTTGCTGAATGAATGAATCATATCATTATCGAAAGAGTTAGATCCATGCTCAAAATGGCTAACTTACCTAAGTCATTTTGTGGAGAAGCTGTCAATACTACTGTCTATCTTATCAACCGACTACCTTCAGCACCTTTGGATTTTGATATTTCAGAGAGGGTCTGGATAGGTAGAAATATCTCATACTCTCACTTGAGGGTATTTGGCTGTAAGGCATTTATGCATGTTCCTAAAGAGCAAAGGCTAAAGCTTGATTATAAATCAGTTCCTTGCACTTTTATCGGTTATGGAGATGAAGAGTACGGCTACAGATTATGGGTCCGGTGAAAAATAAAATTGTACGGAGCCGAGATGTTGTATTTTAAGAGAATGATATCATTGGCGAAAGATCTACAAGTGACGGTGTTATCGATATTACACTAGAGAGCATTTTATCAGATGATGCCACAGATAGAAGAATGCATCAATCAGAACAAGATGGAGAAGAAGAGCTAGTTGTGAGGGATCAAGATACGATTGTAGATGAAGATATGAATGAAGAGGGTATTGAGCAGGGGGAGCCAGAGAACCCCATTCTACCAGACAAAGAACCTCAATTAAGGAGGTCAATCAAAGAACGCTAACCATCTACAAAATACTTCAGTTCTGATTACATTTTAATCACTTATGAGGGGGAGCCTGAAAGCTTCCAAGATGTGCAATCTTGTAAAGATAAAGATTGTTGGATGAAGGCCATGCGGGATGAGATGAATTCTTTGAAGAAGAATGACACGTAAGAGCTGATGAAACTTCCTAAAGGGAAGAGAACACTCAAGAACAAATGGGTGTACAAGCTGAAGAAAGATGATGGAAACCTTGTGAGATTCAAAGCTCGATTGGTTGTCAAAGGCTTTACTCAAAAGAAAGGTATCGACTTTGACGAAATTTTTTCACCAGTTGTGAAAATAAGTTCCATTCGAGTTGTGTTGGGTCTTGTAGCCAGCTTGAACCTTGAGTTAGAACAGCTTGATGTAAAGACTGCGTTCTTACATGGGGATTTAGAAGAAGAAATTTATATGGAACAACCAGAAGGTTTCAAGGTCAAGGGAAAGGAGGACATGGTTTGTCGCCTGAAGAAAAGTTTTTATGGGTTAAAACAAGCTCCGCGATAATGGTATAAAAAGTTTGATTCCTTCATGGTGAATCAAGGATACAAGAGGACAGAAGTTGATCCATGTGTATATGTCCCGAAATTCTCTGATGGAAAATTTATCATTCTTCTTTTATATGTTGATGATATGCTAATCATTAGGCCAGATGCCAAAATGATTAGTAGGTTGAAGGGTGATTTGTCTAAGGAGTTTGACATGAAGGATTTGGGGCCGGCAAGGCGAATTCTTGGAATGGAGATTACCCGAGATAGAAGGTCCAGCAGGCTGTGGTTATCACAAGAAAAATATATTGAACGGGTAATAGAAAGGTTCAATATAAAGAATGCTAAACCAGTTAGCACTCCACTTGTCGCTCATTTTAAGTTGAGTAAGAAATCCTTCCCATCAACAGAGAAAAATAAAGAAGATATGTCAAATGTATCATATTCTTCAGCGGTCGGGAGTTTAATGTATGCAATGGTGTGTACGAGACTAGACATCGCTCATGCAGTTGGAGTTGTGAGTAGATTCTTGTCAAATCCCCAGAAGACACATTGGGAAGCAGTAAAATGGATCTTCAGATACCTGAGAGGAACTTTAAAGTTATGTTTAACTTTTGGAGTTGGAAAATCTGCACTTGTTGATTACACAGATGCAGATATAGCTGGTGACCTTGATGAAAGAAAATCTACATCAGGTTACTTATTTACATTCTCAGGGGGAGCTATTTCATGGCAGTCATGGTTACAAAAGTGTGTTTCATTATCAACAACTGAAGCAGAGTACGTTGCAGCAACAGAATCAGGAAAGGAAATGCTTTGGTTAAAGCGATTCTTTCAAGAATTGGGTGTGCAACAAGAAGACTACATAGTTTATTGTGATAGTCAAAGTGCACTAGACTTGAGCAAAAATACTATGTATCATGCACGGATGAAACATATTGATGTAAGATATCATTGGCTCAGACTTGCCATTGAAGAAAAAGAGTTCAAGTTGCAGAAGATTCATACAAACAATAATGCTGCTGATATGCTGACAAAGGTCGTTCCAAAAGAAAAGTTCGATCAGTGCATCAAAGTAACCGGGATGGAGAGTCCCACAATGTAGTCGGAAGGGGGAGATTGTCGTGTGGTGTCCTTCCAACTTGTGGGATCCACAATATTAAATTATAAAAAAAAGAAAGAAAAAGAGACATGTCGGCAGAGTATTTTTTTAAAAAGTGTACAGTAAAATTATTATGCACAATTCGGCCATACACGTTTGTATTTCCTATAAATAGAGAGGCTTCTGCCTCAACTGAGAGCAAAAGAGAAAAAAACACAGATAAAGAGTATTATCTATGGAGAGAAACTTAGGAAAAGGGTTCCTAAGAGTTGGGTAAGAGAGAAAATAGTGAGGTTTTGGGAAACACTTGAGTGCCACTATTTTGTAATCTCTTGGTGTACCTACTATTATTTTATAGTGGAGAATTATTTGGAGTTTGTCCCGTGGTTTTTCCCTAATTTATTTGGGGTTTCCACGTAAAAATCTTTGTGTCTTTTTATTCTGCTGCTGTTATCTTTTCTCGTAATCTATTATTGGGCCTAACAGATATGGTACTCTTTCAAATTTTGTTATTAATTTTGTTTGTGAACAAAAATAAACAAGCTCATTCACGAACAAATTAACGAACTGTTATCAAATAAAATAAATGAGTTGTTCGTGAACGGCTCGTGAACAAACAAGCTTGTAAACGAGCGGAACACGAACAAGATTTTGAGCTCGATTGTAGCTCGGCTTGACTCATGTTCGGTTAATAATTATAGGATCTGAACATAAACAAGCCATAACTCATATTGACTCAGCTCGTTTACTGCCCTAATTGTATGTAGGAAATTAAGTAGAAGTTGAATTTTAATTAGTTTCAAGTTGGAATTCTCAATACTATGGTAAACAATTCAGGCATACCAATGCTTTTTTATTACTATTATTTCTCTTTAAATAACTATGAATGTTTTAATTCTATTTATTTTAGACACTAATGGCTGGCAGTTATAAACTTACAACTGCTTGAGGTTAAGTGATGAATATCTAGCTGAATTGATAATTAAATTTTATTGTTGTTATTCATATATTAAATTAATATATGAATGTGTTTATTGTCGTTTCTTATCATTAAATTAATAAGAAAAAAGACTTTATATAAATAGAAAAATTAGTCATTTTACTACTTAAATAGCTTATTCATTGGTTTTAATGAAAATGTTGAATCTACTAATAAGAAATTGGAGGGAGTACAACTCAAAATATATACGTCTCAGTTAAAATCTACCATGATATTAGAAAATTGTAATAATAAATTATACCTACTATAGCATGTAAGAGATCCATTCATTTAAAGTTTGCCATTGTGACTGAAATTGTACAACCTAAGGTAAAAGATGGAGGGTCGAATTAGGAACTGGAAAATGATGTAATGGGAATTTGTAACAGGGATGCTAACAACCTAGCTGAGTTGCTCGCAAACATTTCGTGATAGCCCAGTCAAAGCTTGGTCAAAATTTAGCCTAATAAACAGAGGTCGAGTTCGAAATCGTTTCAGCTTGAAGCTCACGAACAGGTTCCTATATTTTTTCTAATTACTATGTGTTGTTAGTAAATAGTTTATGGGTATATACTATGTAATCTATGTAGATTAAATGTTTGTTCGAAACCGTGTTTTTATTTTTTGGCACCTTAGTTTAATTTTTTTTATCATATATTGAAATTTTAATTTGTGAAAATGTTGTTGAAAAATAACAACCAAGGATTTAGCTCGACTAAAGGAGGCTCATTAGACTTGCATTCTCGTGAATTCGAACCGGTCTTTTCAGAAGCTCGAGGAGAGATAAACTGTTTTAAGCTCGACAAGCTTCGAGCCGAACTGAGCTCGACCAAATTTCATTTTCAAGCCGCAGGATCGGTCTAGGTTCGGCTCGTTAATATCCCTAATGAAACAAGAATTGAATGGGAAAATAGAGGAAGTGGTTGGGATGAAAGCATCAAAGGAAGTTGTTTGCACATGATGAAATTGATGAGAAATAGTTTGAAGATCTCCTATGAATGAATCCTAAATGGATCGAACCCCGTTTAAGTATCCATGTATTGGCCCAATGTGGAATTATAATCTCTCACATTTTTCCAGTTTGCTATTTGGAGCTCAACTTTATGATTTACAGTAACAAAAAAATTTCAAAAATATATGGAAAATTACATGTAAGAGTAAGACTATAAAATTGTAAAGGGGACACAAGGAGAAATCAATAAATTTTTTCAAAAATACAATATCTAATTTCAATCATTTTGTTAACAAAAATTTCCATCAAAAGTAACAACCTATCCTATCTAATTCCATTATTAATATCTTTTATCACTTATCTGATGCCATTCATTTTTCTGACTTCAGATTCATTCTTCCAAACAGAAAACCCTTAAAAAGATTTGATGCTCTGAAAAAAATTACTATAATTTAAATTTACAGAAAGGCTTAATGATCTTGTAAATAAGGTCAGCCAATATGAACTCAAGGGGTCCAACTTCTGGTAGAGTGTTAGAAGTTAGAACACCTCGTCAAAGTGATTTTAATTTAACATTAGTTGCATCCATAAGCTAAATATTTGGATTTGAAATTTTCTGTATAGGCAAGTGCTACATGCAAAATTTCCAAGTAAAGTTTGTAATTCTTTTCACAGAAAAGAAAAAAAGAATCTCCATTATGCGTAGGACCACATATATACGTACAGAGTTTCAAAGAAAAACTATAGAAAGCAAATTACATTAATTTAATTTAGTTTACATAGTTACAAATTAGCCTTCCATTGGACATGGCATGGCCAACGTCAAGAGATTTCTGGGACCCATTTTCATATGACTCAAATGGTTCTATCTCCATGTGAAGATGATGCCGTGATGATTGAAATTCCTAATCACTAGTAAACACAACATTCCAAGATATTGGGAATTTTTAAGACAAGAACACGAACCCCACAAAATATTGTCAGGTGGAAATTGTTGGTTTCTAACCAATCAAAGATCTTGTAACCCCACAAACTAAAAATCATTCAACTCTGCTTTATTTAGGAAAATTGACTTGAGATTTTGTTTCTTCCTTTATTTAGAAAAGAGAAAGAGATCCCAGCTTTCATGCTGATCTCATTATCACTTCCCCAATTATGAATTTGGAAGATCTATGCTGACATGTCATTAAGACGCAACTTACCGTTCTTACTGACGTGTCTTTTCTACCTTCTGTCTATTTTTATTTAATATAAAGAAAAGCGTTTTTGAGTACTTGGGAGTTGGAATCCTTCCAAGCTTCTAATAAAATGCTTTTATAGCTATTATTATTAATATTATTATGATAAATGTCATAGAAAGGGAGCTTTTTGTCTTTTTAGCATTCCCAATCAGCACTTAGCATACCCTTTGGGGGCAATCAGGGTCAACAGAATCAATGTCGGATAGATACCTTGTACTTTTCAAACTAAACAATCTGTTATGTTCTGCATCTATGTCCTTTTCAGAAAGATCTCATGTCACTCACGTGACAAGATAGAATCTTTTCCACTTACAAGCAAAAACCCATCAAGATTCTGTAATAAACATCTCATTCTCTAAATTCTAAACTCAACAGAAGTCTTTACAAAAGATCCTTTCTACAGTTCACAACAGAAAAAATCATAAAAGGAAGGTTAAAGAGAGGCACATAAAGTACTGAAGCCAATTTGCAGAAACATATTTCATAAAAGCTAAATATATCATCCACACTACTGGAATACTTCCTTTTCATCGATTTGCCAAAAAAACAATATATACTTTCAGCAAAAATGACAAAAATCGGCCTTCGGTTTAAAACTGATGAGCGGCCGGTCCTAGTCACTTCGAGTTGTTCTACTTTCTTGCATTTGTGTGTTTCAGGTCAATAAAAGAGCTGTAGCATGCAAGGGGTAAAGGTAACGATCATAGTGAGAAACACTGTACCCCTAATTCGGGTAAATGCTGAGGCATGGGAATCGCTACAATGTGTCTCTGTGGACTCGCTTTTAGTACACCAGCAGCCGATGATGTTCCATCAATTTGCCCCCGAACATGAAACTTGGCAAAACGGTTTATGACACTAAATCTTTCCAACTCCATAAGCTCCGCTCTGATTATCGCAATTGAGGCTGTCTTGTCTAATCTGCATTACCAAATTGCATATACTGAAACCCGGTTATGTGACTGGTACTAGAATTAATTAACCATTTTGTGGATTGCTAAAATAAGTCTAACGGTCTTATTTCTGTCAAAAATCGCTCGTACCTATTGAATTCATCCTCCAGCTGCTTTGTTTTATCTCTGAATATATTCACAACTTCCGAAATTCGCTCCCTATTACTTCCAGACATCATCTTCTCTGAACTGCTGTAAAATACGAATCCATAAAATAGTAAGTTTTTGTTCTCCGAACAATTGGTGTCAAAACCATGCCACTTTTTTTTATGACCAAAATTTCTGAAACTAGTGGAGAATAATATAATACTCACGCGTTATTGTTGCTCAGAGGTGCGAGGAAGCCGTTTACTGGACAGTAAGACAAACTAGAAGCATCAGCAAGTGATAGTCTAGAAACAAAATAGGATATGATGCTGTAGTTTGCGGCAGCATCAGCAGAAAAGATGGAAGCTGGTGGGGGCCGAAACAATTGCTGAAGAAGCTGTGTAGTAAGTACAAGCCTTCTCTTTGAACGATGTATTGGCCGCAAATCTCCAATGGTTTCAACCTCATCTTCAACCTAATTGTTAAAAAGGAAATTTAAATAAATGAAATTAAAGAATAATACAGTTGTTCCAATTAGAAGCTTACCTTCTCAATCAGCTGATTTGTGCCTCGTGCCCAGTCTTGTTCGGCCACACTGCACAAACAATACTTGGTAATTAAGAGAATAAACAGTAAAAAGAAATGCCTCAGCTTGGATATATTGACAATTTCACCTCATATTTTGAGGCTTTTTGGATTGATGCATCACTTCTTTGTGCCATGGTACAAGCTCAAGTGCCATGAACTTTCGCTTCTTCGGTCTCATAACTGCCACTTGATTGGGGACCTCTAAAGGTTCAATGCACTGAGACGATGACACCTGTCCACTTGATACATCTACCCTTTCCAAAGGGGGCTGAATATGCAAATTTTGACATGGCTTTCCAAGGACTTGAAAATCCCCGAACCTCGAAATGTCCAAAGCATTGTTCATTGCCTGAGCACGAGTCACCGATACATCTGAAATATGCTCTTTCCCTTGAGACATACGACCTGATGAAACATGCCGTGGCTCTTCCAAATGGTCATAGCCGCCCTGTATATCAGATGAGGTGCTAATAGCTTCAGATGATCTATATCCACCTTCAGTCGTATTATTATTTGCTGATACCATCGAGGAGGCCAGATTAGAGAACGGTTGCCTCTGGGTCGGTACATTTCTCCATACATTATATGGCCTTGTAGAGTTCTCTCCCTGTTGGGTCATGCCTGACAAGATTGACTGATGAGAAATAGGCAAATTTGGGAATGGTTGACCGATAGAATTGCTCACGCTACCAGGAAAGGATAAGTGAGAAGATTGAAGCAACTGATTTGTTCGATTTGGTAATAATGCTACCGTAGGGTTAACCTGCATATCGACATTTGGTCCAGGAGAACCAGTTTTATTGTCCCAATGTGTTCTCTGAGCAACTTCATGTGATGGAAGGGAAGAATTAAACGAAAATAAATTTTGCATAGCCTGAATATTTTCTCCTAACTCAGCATTAACTTGTGTAGAGTTAAGATCATTTATAGCCCATGGAGATCTTGCAGAAGTCAATGACAGCCTTCACAGAAAATGCAAATAATAAATGAACTATAATAATGACTAAAATTCGGAGAAATAATCAACTCTAAGCAAATTGGAAGAGAACTGGTGCTAGTAAGAGGATTAAACTCTAAGCAACCGCTAACCTTGTCCGAGGAGAAATACTAGCTGGTGCGTTAGAGCCATGGTCACCTCTAGGAGGTACCTCTTCTAATGCTCGTGGGCTCCGTTGATAAATAGGTATAGATCCCTACAGAGTTCATAAATTATGTTACTATATACTAATAAACAACATAAAGGAAGCAATCAAAAGAAATATCGTTAATGATCATGGAAAGCTTATTCACCTTATCTACATTCATTCCACTACTAGAAAAGTTACCGAAATACTTCAAATGCTCTCCTTGCCCTCCTTTCTCATGACTAGCTAACCCTTTCGAGGAATCATCATGATTCTCCCTTTGTTGATGAAAACCAGGGAAAGTAGAGCTTGTGCTAGAGTCAGTGACCATAGGAACAGGTTGCTTCTGACTATCCACAAAGCTTGACAAAATCTGATTATTAGTTGACAGCTCAGTATTTTGAAAAGTCAAACCGCTCCACTCCTCCTGTAGACCGGTATCACTGCTGGAAGCCTCTGCAACAGCCGACTGCATAAGAGCACTCCAGGTCCCACACTGAAATGAATTAGAGTCTTGATTTTCTAATGTGTTGCCAAACCCCACAGCACTTGTATCTGGTTTACTTCCAAAAGCATCCCATATGTTTTCATCCATATTGTACAAGATCTTTGCTTCCATTGGGTCTAGAGGAACCGAACCAATTTGCTCTTCACTGGCATTAAATTCGTTCATAGATGAGTTCGCTTGTATCATATTGCCCTCCTGAAGATTTCCTGGAAAAATGCCACTGTTTAGACCATGTACAGGAAGTTGTCCAAAATTACTTTTCATATCCTCTAAGGAGTTGCCGAATCCACCAGCCTTCGCCACAGAATCATGGACCGTTCCTTGAAAATGGGGATTATGACTCATGTTGACCGGCGTCCCATATAAAGAGACATCGATTTCTTGAGTAAGACCAATGGAACGCAACGCCTGACCTGGTTGCATCCAGTTCCTCAGCATTTGTGTGGTGTCTTGAACAGGAGTCCCGTTAATAAGGGGCGAAGAGAACTGGACCCCCGCTACCTGTCTTGGAGAATTAGAAAACTGGTTTAAGGGGCTCTGTTGCCTCAGATCGCCGAGCTGCTGCTGTCTTTGAAACTCTTGTAGTTGCTTAAACATCATATGTTGTTGCAAAACTTGCATATCGTTATACCCAGGCTGCTGCATTGCTTCGTGTTGCTGCCCTCTATGGAAGTTATAGTCACTGGAAGCTTCTGTTATCTCTGATCGTTCCGAATTTGTAGTTAAGGTGGGACTGTCAGCACATTCATTTTCAGGTTGTGATTTGAATATCGAAAAGGCTCTGGAATTTAGAATTTGCTGATCATAACCGGTGCTTCCACTATAAATTCCTCGCTGGTTCTCGATGGGTATGAAATTGAAATTTTGTTGTCCAATCAAAGTTTCATTCGTATTCAGCGGGTTTTTTATGGTAAGAATTTTCGAGTGCTCTGGTCTTGGAGTCCATTGTGTATAGTTTTGGTTTAATGGCTTATGCAAAGACTCAAAATTATGCCCTTTCACAGAATCTGCAAAATACGAAACAAAAATCACATTAACTACACAGAGGCATGAACTAAATGTACCATCAATAAATTTATTTTTGAAAATCGAAATCATATAAATTTAACTGATTATAACTAAAAATTTGGAGAATCTAAAGAAAGTGCATATCATATATACCTAACGGTTGTAAGATAAGGTTATTCAGATTCGAATTTGGCGGTCCACCAGTCTGTATTGGTTTCCCAACCCAGTGACTGTAATCAAGCACCGGCCAATTTCCGCCAACTGGCATTAAAAATTAAGACAACAAAATACTTTCCAGCTTTCAGTTCAAGTATAAAGTAAGTCTGTCCATTGATGAGTTACTTTAAGTAGTCAGGCAGCCTGAAACCTGAAAAAATTGTCCTGCAAAAGTGCATACAAATAATTCAAACTATAATAAAATGGACAGAACCCATTAATAGTATTATGCTGTTTAAAGAACATAAAGCAACAACCTTGGCACCTCAAAGCTACTCAAACTAACTTTGTTATTAGCTAAGACATGAATCACTTTGTACTTGTAGTGATTGCCCATCTAATAGAAAAGTAATGACCTCTAAACATACTGTACAAATTCAGTATTCAAAGCAATTAGTCTCATTCCTAAAACAAAAATACTTTCCTAGAGCAAAAATGAGTCCAAGATAAATTACATAAATAAAAGCGATAAAGGTAAAGAAATGGATAAACTCAGAAGTTCATACAATAACCCAATTTGTGAAATTGAGAATTCAAAGCCCAACAACAACGACAACAAAAATACAGCAAATTAAACCAATTTCACAAAATCTGAAAAACCCTAATCACAACCAATTAAACCAACCCCCTTCACTCCCTCAGCAAAAAGATCATTTGCAGCTTAATTTCACCAAATCCAGAACGCAGAATTACGCAATTAAAACTAGCATCACTCACTTACAGCTAAAAGAAGTGTAATTACCAAAGACCCAAAGGCGCCCAAGCAGAAAAACCAAAACTGTTTACCAAGCTTGACAGTGTATTGATCTGATAGAGCGAGAATTTAGGCTTCTTTTGACACAGAGAGATGCAAGAAATGAAGCCCAGAACCGATATTTTGTTGAATGTTTGTATTAATTTCCTCCTGGCTTTTAAGCTCCAAAATTTCAGTTCCCCTTTATTAAAAATTAAAAACAGCAAAAGAAAAAACGAAGAAGTGCTTTAAAGCTCTCAATGAACCTGCTCTTTCTCTCTCTACAAACAGTAGCGCGCTGTAGTGAGAGAAAGTATAGAAGTTCGGACAAGAGAGCTGAATTAGCTTCAGGAAAGCAAAGCGATCGATAAACAGGGGAGTGTCCAAAAATTACAATCTCAACAAACTATTAATTATATGCTTTTAAAATGTGGAGAAAAATGTTATTTATTTATTTCTTCGTTTATTTTCTTTTGGTGCGTGACCGAAGCTCTAGGTTTGGAGTCAGGCTTTGTGAGGGTTGATTATACCCTCATTCTAGAGTGCACGTATTTGCTGTGTCTGACCGTTAGATGGAGATATTTAGAGATTCGACGGCCCAGATCTGAAAACAGGGAAACACTTTACCGTGTGAGTTTCAGCATATCAGTGTGAACTCAACAGAGGAAAAGTGTAAAGGGGGATATACGGATTCCACGCGCTTTTTAGTCACGCGTGTGCTGCAGTACCTCTTTTTTACGTCACTTTTTGAGTTTCTTATATTTTAAATTTTTTTGTATTTTAATTTTAATTTCCATGACTGATTTGTTTTTATTTTTCTGTGCTCGGGTGATTTTTATTTTCTTTTTCATATCAGAAATCATTTTCCCGCCGCCGCCTTTAATATAGCTAATAGTAGAGAGATACGCAACCAAAATTTCATTTTAATTCTAATTAAATTAAAAAAAAGTCTAAAGAAGTTTTGAATCTAACGTTCAACTTTTTTACTCTCCAAACCAAAATTATGAATTACAGTCCTAAAAATATTATGGAATTGAAACAAATTCATGGTACCAAAAAAATGAAAAATTACAAATTCATGTTTTTTTAATACGGGGGAATTAGTCTTATAGTTGTCAACAATAATTTTATACTCCACCTAAAATCTTGACTCATTTTTTGAATTTTTTTAACTTTTTAATTGTTTTTAATGATGTAATCAATGTGTATATAAAATGTCTCATTGAAATTTTTTATTGGTTTGTAAATTGTTAAAGTACAAAAACACAATCAATATTTTATATACCAAGACCTAGTTAAAATGAATGTTGCAACTAAATTTTGAAACAAAACTAATCCTAATAAAATTGTTGTTATACGTGCAAAATATTTATTTTGTTCAAATATAATTATAATGAATAGGAGAAAATAATTAAAAATATGACAACAAAAATTTGTAGTTCCGAAATTTGTCTACATTGGGGAACAAAATTGTTTTCTTAGTGAATAAAAATGGAGAAATTAATACAAAGAAGAAGTATTGTGTGATTGAAGTGTTGGGTCAGTGATTTATACTGAAGTTGTGATTTTTAGAGGTTTTAGGTTTAAATTACACCCAGAGTTGGTTGGAGATTTTTCTTTTCATTTAATATAAAACCCAAACGAGGTAAATTTTTTTTTAAAAAAATACGTAACACTGTGATAAATGCTTCAGGCCAGTTTGGCTGTGAGTTTTTGCAGTTTTTTTCAACAGCTTTTATGAAAAACTTCATTTTCAAGCTTTTTTTTAAAGCTGCAAATTTGATTTTGAAAAAAAATAAACAGACAGTTCCTAATTAATTAATATGAAAGATCAAAATGTGTTATTCAAAGTCAAAATATATAGTACTATTAAAAGTTTATAAGAATAACTTATTTTAAAAGCAACTCAAATAGCAATGCCAAACTGACCTTTAATCTAATGGTTGAAATCCTAGAGCCGAGACGGTGACAGGGTAAGGCGGGATACCGCAACTGCCCTACACCAACTCCTGAAATATCTTGCCGGAGTACTTGAGTTTTTAAAATGCCATACCCTAATTTTCTTTAGTTGCAGAAGAAAATAGACGAGGAAAATGAAGAAAAGGCAAGCTGTTGGGCCGCGGGTTTGTGGCTGGACAAATGCCCAGAAAATGGGTCAATTAATTACCCATGTCAAATTTTTTAGTTAGGCAATCGGTAATTAAATAAAAAATTATTAAAAATATATATATTTTAATAAAATATTTATAAAATTTATTATTAAGTCAAATTAATTATATATATAAAAAAATATAACTAAATGATAAATTAATAAAAACAGGAGAAAATATTTAAATGAATACGGTTTGGTAATTGATAAATATTTAGTATTCATCTAATAATTGTCTAATAGTTATCTAGTAAATATTGTTATAAAATTTTCATATATTATATATATCAGGTATCATTTGATCCATAAAAAACTGTCAAAATTAACATATACTAGACGAATAATTAGATATCTAACAGCGATCTACTAAATAAATACTAGATATCATATGTTATGTAAATATTGTTATGAAATTGTCATATTATATATATATATTGTCATTAGATCCATAAAAAAATAGTCAAAATTAGACATACTAGATAATACTAGATAATACTAGATCTAACAGTGATCCATTAGATAAATATTAGATGTCATATGTTATGTATATTTTAGAAATATATTTGAAGTTATGGTTTACTAGATAACTACTAGACGATTACTAGATATTTATCAGATAAATACTACACCATGTTTATGTAAATATTTTCCCCTATTTTTGTAAACTACCAAATTATTTTGGTTTTTTCCGTGATTTTTGTAAGAACCCCTAATTAAAATCCCAAAATCATTTACCCTTTTCTCCATTAACTACGGGATTTTTTAGGGGCTTTTACATAAATGAGAAAAAAAATAAAATAATTTGAGTCAAATGCCGTGGAAAGGGTAAAATAATTTCAAATATGACATGCTTGCAAGATATTACAAAACCCCTCCGAAACCATTGACGCACATGCTTTTTTCATTTTTTTAATTTATTTTATTTATTTTGCTTATATCTTTTAAATCGTTCATTTTTTCGATATGCCGCTTCTGAGTATTTTGTTCGCCTCTTTTTTATCTTTGAAAATAGATACATGATGATATACTTTTATCGAGTTTTTTTAACTGTCAGATATTCAATAGATATCTAATAGAAGTCTAATAGAAATCAGTAAAACTAGAAGACCTTTAAATAATTACAAAAGCCCTCCCTTACCAATGACGCACATGTTGTTTTATTTTTTTTAATTTGTTTAATTTATTTTGCTTATATCTTTCAAATATTTCATTTTTTCGACATGCCGTCTTAGAGTTTTTTATTCGTCTCTTATTTATCTTCGAAAGTAGATCAATGATGATATACTTTTATCGAATTTTTTTAACTGTCAGATATCCAATTGATATCTAATAGAAGTCTAATAGGCATCAGTAAAACTAGAAGACATTTAAATAACACATGAATGTTCAATTTTAAAAGGTAGAGGACTCCTAAATTATATATATGAAATATTAGTAATGGTCTCAATGATAGCAGTTTATAAAGTTACCGCATAACGATGGATACAACGAAATTTTCAGTGATCTATTGAATATCTATAAATAATCTGTAGGAAATCTATTGGATAAAAAATGACGAAAAGTCACAGTGGATGTCATTTCAAAGATAAAAATAAGACGGATAAAAAACTCTAGAGCGCATGTCGAAAAAATAAACGGTCTGAGAGATAAATGAAAAATAAGGAAAAAAATCAAAAAAATAAACAACAAGACAATTGTGTAAATAAAATTTTAAAAAAAAATTTAAAAATATATTTAACAACCATGACAATCTTATAGATATTTTAATAAATCTATAATTAATTTTAAAAAAAATATCCATCATAACAAATTCTTATTTTTTTAATATTACTAGGGGTCCGGAATTTTTTCATATTCTCACTGTTTCTTTAGTTATTCGTTTCACTAATTTCACCACACCTGTTAATTAAAAATAGATGCAGCGTGTGTACTCTATTAACTTAATACTATTAACTTGGCATTTTGATTGAATTAGTTTGAATAATATATGTGAACTTTTATGGGATTTTATTTTTACTGATCAAAATTATAATTGGCGTGCTAACTGAAACTATTATCGGCGATTTTGCATTGGAATGCCCTATCTTAATTTGCATTTTGGTACCGTCCATGTTCTAGAAATCACAAGTTCGAGTCCACATATGATTAGAATGAGATAAATTTCTTTATTATTATTGCAAGCTTAATGAGATAAATTCTTAAGAAAAAAAACTACAATCATGTTCGGAAATCTCTACCTTTTCTTAGCAACTCTCAACTCATTTCATTCATCTCAAATTCACTTTTAGAATCTGCTCTTAATATGTTGGTATTAGATAAGAAATAAGCATATTATTAACATAAAAAATAAATAGATGATTGAGCCATTCAAAACTTTTTTAAATTACATACAATTATCATGCTGCCTCTTTGAATGGTTATGTCGAACATTCAAGAAATCAAACCACTCCATTCATATAATTGTAATTTTTGAAGAAGTATATACAGTCTTCTTGCCTTTAATTTCAAAACACTCTAGTTGCCTTACAGCAGTTTTCTTCTCAAGCTCCGCATTCAAGAAATTTGTCTTAACACCAAGTTTCTTAAACTCTAGATCATATATAGCAACTAAGGCAAGCAAAACATGATTAAAGCTATTTTAACAACAGAAAAAATGTCATTGAAATTGACTTCTTATACTTAATCATGCCTTATATATCTAGTATTACCAAAAAAAAGGCATCTTTCCTTTTGAAGACTCATTTGCAATTTAATGTTCTGAGATTTTATACTATAATCCGGGAGCATACTCCCTACTCCCCTGCATGAGTGATAAGTATTCCGAAAATGAATAAAATAATAAAAAGTTACAGCATAAAATAGTTTTTGAGACACTTATCACTCATGCAGGGAAGTAAGGGACATTCTCCCAGAGCATGGTATAAAATCCCTAATGTTCTTGGGTAATTTCAATAATTCTCACATTATGTTCTTGAGTATAGTTTTTATCTCCTCTTGTATAACTATGAACTATTTTACACAATCATCATGGAAAGGAAGTTTCTCAATATATAATATTATTTTAAATTACAGATATGAAAAATAAGAGAACTAAAAGAATTGTTTTATTTTAATATATTATTCTAGTAGCTTTATAATACCTTTTATAGTTGAATATATAGGTATAAACAAAGTAAATAACTTTACATAAGGAAATGCATTAAAAAGGAATAAGGAGGCTACCATATCTATTTCCTCAAATCAAGTGCCAATTGATTGACCACCAAATCTGATTCATTTTTTCCTTTCGAACAAAATTTGATTCCAATTTAATTTATTACTGCACGCGAAAATTTGTGGACCCCTTAGTTAGTGCATTTCTTTAATAAATACGTCGCTGTCAGGAATTGTTTTTAAATTTAAGTTTTGTTATTTCTTCGAAATAAGTGAAATTTTGATGCAGTCAAAAAAAATTAACAAATTTCCAAAAAATGACACAAGATGACCGAAAAAAATTGTTTACACCTTATTAACATTCGTGCCATGCGGCTCAGAGCTTCAAAAAAAAAAGAAAAAAAAAGTCTCCTCAGGCGGGGCGGGAATCTTGTAATTTAAAAACACGTGTCACACTGTGGGTCCCTTTTATTCGCTGAGGCGGCGTATTAGTTGGCTTTCCTATTTTGCCCCTGGGTTTTAAATGGGCCTGGGCTGAGTGCGAGGCCCGAGGCATATTTGAAATTTGAAATTGGAGATATTCCGTACTCCCAAAACTCTATCTTAACTACTGCGGTGCTATAACGTCTTATTGGTATGCCGTTGAGCGTCACTGGACCCAAACGGATAAGATGACATCAGATAAACAGCCCCACCACTACTGAACACTACCGGGCTCTTGTTAGACGACCAAGTAAATTGTGCCACCTGTAAGGAAGGCCGCAAGGGCCTTCCAGGCTGCTGCGCAAGCCTTTCAACTTAATTCTAAGACCCCACACCCAGGGCCCTCATAACTTTCACGCGCTTCGCACGCTCTGTGTTTCTCTTATACGTCGTCCCATACCTTTTCCGGCTGCTTTCACCCGCCGCCAAAACCATCCTGCGGCAACGGAGGTGCACCAACTACCTGTCTACCACCAAACTGTGCAGGCGTCCCAAATCCTATGTCTGATATCACACGTTGTCATTTCACTCTATACGTCAACAGACAATCCTTAACGAACAATACATACGCCATATATACGATACCAACTGAAATAAGTATACCCTTAAACGTGTATATCAGTATTTGGGCCGTAGAGTCTTTACTTCTGTTAAACGACGCCGTATATCTGGGATCCACCGTAGCGTACCCTGTACTCATCGCACAGGATTATTTCCCTTACTTCACCCTTAAGTATACATCAACGCCACGTCCGCCACTTCGCAAGCAAAGATTCCCACTATCTCTGTCGCTTTCTCCGCACGTCCAAAAAATTTTTCCCACCTGTCATCGGATGACAGGTGTACTACCCCACGCGGTAATATTAATACGCGTGCGGCAGAGGCGCGCAAATTTTTCAAATTTGCTATTTAAACCCCCTTCCACGTAAGCATTTGCCGCATTGCCGTACCCTAGTTAGGATAGAGTTTGCATTTGCACAGTGACTATGCCGCACTTCCGTATCACCTCCAAATATATATTTCTCACATACCCCCACTCCAATTTCACACCTGTTCAGCTCATAGACCATCTCAAAACCTACCTGCAGAAATTCCTGGTGTTCTTCATCGCCGCCGTCGCTGAAGACCATGACGACGGAACCCCCCATATTCACTGCCTCATACAGGCTAACAAGCGAATAGACTCCAGGAGGACAAATTTTTTCGACTTCAATGGATGCCACCCAAATATCCAAACAGCCAGGAACAGCCAAGATGTACTCGATTACATCTCCAAAGACCACACCCCATCAACTTGGGGTGATTTTAAAAAACACAAGGTATCTCCGTCAAAGCGAGACAGCCATTGGTGATCAATCATAACAACCTCCACCTCCAAAGAGGAATACCTTACTAGAGTCAGAGATGAACTTCCTCGAAATTGTTTCTCTCTCTAGAATGGCCCAAACTACAAAGTGGTGCTTTACACTGTTTCAATATTTGTTCCCTCTCTTCGAATTCCTTCCTCCCGGCGTTCAGTACGTCGTCTGGCAAAAGGAAATCTCTGACTCCGGTCGTTCTCACCTTTAGGGATTTATTCAATTTAGGTCGCGACGGAGATTCGAAGGTGTGAAACGAATTCTTGGTCCTTCTGCTCACATAGAACCTGCCAGAGGAACTGTGGCGGATAATCGAAGGTACTGCACTAAGTCGGAATCACGAATAAGTGGTCCGTGGGAATTGGGAAGTCCGATCGAGCAGGGTTCTCACTCTAGACGGCAGCGAGAGTAGGTGCAAAACTCGCCTGAAAGAATGGCGGAGGAAAACCCTAGTGTTTTCCGAAGGGTTCGCGCTAAGCTTTCTGTTGAAGAATTTCGGGCAGCTGCACCGGAACTCCCCGTAACCCTAAATCCTTAGCAGATAGCTTTGGAGAAAATATTATTAATTGCTGCGGATGACCGGAAAATAATCTGGGTATATGGTGCTACCGGCGGTTAAGGGAAGTCTACATTTGCAAGGGAACTCCTTCGTCGTGGTTGGTTCTATACTCGAGGGGGAAAATCAGATGATGTTGCTTACCAGTTCTTAGATGATGTAAATAGGATGGTAGTATTTGATATCCCAAGAGATAAGAGGGATTTTTTACAGTATAGTTTAATTGAAATGATTAAGGATAGAGTTATAGTTAGTAATAAATATGAGCCCCTTACTGCTGTGAGCAGTAAGCCAGTTCATGTTGTAGTGATGAGTAATTTCTTGCCTGATTTTGATAAGATTAGTAAAGATAGAATTTTAATTATTAATTGCATTCCTTGCGGCATGTGCCAGGAATGTATTTGTAACTGTATTTAAATAAATAATTAATTGATTGATTATTTATTGTTATTAAATTTAAATACAAGACTGTTTTTAAATTTAAGTTTTGTTATTTCTTCCAAATAAGTGAAATTTTGACGCAGTCAAAAGAAATTAACAAATGACTTATAATAACCAGAAACGACATAAGAAACCGAAAAACGACACAAGATGACCGAAAAAAACTGTTTACACCTTATTAACATTCGTGCCATGCGGCTCAGAGCTTCAAAAAAAAAAGAAAAAAAAAGTCTCCTCAGGCGGGGCGGGAATCTTGTAATTTAAAAACACGTGTCATACGTCTAAGGTCAAATATCTCGACATGGTAAGAGATCAACTGCCAGGAGAATGGGCTACCAAGTTACAATGGATTGAGTACTCCGCCTCCAAACTATTTCCTGAAATCCCAGAACCTTACAATGATTTACAATAACCCGAAACGACATAAGAAACCGAAAAACGACACAAGATGACCGAAAAAAACTGTTTACACCTTATTAACATTCGTACCATGCGGCTCAGAGCTTCAAAAACAAATAAAAAAAAAGTCTCCTCAGGCGGGGCGGGAATCTTGTAATTTAAAAACACGTGTCACACTGTGGGTCCCTTTTATTCGCTGAGGCGGCGTATTAGTTGGCTTTCCTATTTTGCCCCTGGGTTTTAAATGGGCCTGGGCTGAGTGCGAGGCCCGTGAGTTGAGGATATAAAACGCGGATGGGGGCTAGTATTACCCCCTTCCGCTCACCCTCCTTTACTCAGCCCCTGCCCTTTCGAAATTGTTTCTCTCTCTAGAATGGCCCAAACTACAAAGTGGTGCTTTACACTGTTTCAATATTTGTTCCCTCTCTTCGAATTCCTTCCTCCCGGCGTTCAGTACGTCGTCTGGCAAGAGGAAATCTCCGACTCCGGTCGTTCTCACCTTCAGGGATTTATTCAATTTAGGTCGCGACGGAGATTCGAAGGTGTGAAACGAATTCTTGGTCCTTCTGCTCACATAGAACCTGCTAGAGGAACTGTGGCGGATAATCGAAGGTACTGCACTAAGTCGGAATCACGAATAAGTGGTCCGTGGGAATTGGGAAGTCCGGTCGAGCAGGGTTCTCACTCTAGACGGCAGCGAGAGCAGGTGCAGAACTCGCCTGAAAGAATGGCGGAGGAAAACCCTAGTGTTTTCCGAAGGGTTCGCGCTAAGCTTTCTGTTGAAGAATTCCGGGCGGCTGCACCGGAACTCCCCGTAACCCTAAATTCTTGGCGTTCAGTGCCACGTCCAATAATTTTTCTCGTCCTGATATCCTGCAGTATACAGAAAGTTGGGTGCATTAATACAGTACAATTGAGTTCTTTTATAACATGACTAATGGACAACAATTTATGTGATAGTGACGGGACATAGAGACAATTTGATAACTTTAATGTAGGTGATATATCAATTGAACTAGCTCTATTTACAGGTCTTATTTCTCCCATTTACCGCCATAACATGTGTTTTTGAGGGCTTGGTTTGAACTTTGATATCATTGAAATCATAAGTCATAGTGTCTGTGGCACCACAATCTAAAATCCATAAAGAACTTTTTGGTTTATAAAAGTTTCCTTGACCGCCGTTGCTTTTTTCGACTTGACGTGATTTTCGTTGACCTTGTACCGCCATTGCTATTGTTTTCGTGCTACAAATTATCAGTCCTCCGCCTAGTATATGATAAACACTTCTTATGGACCTAAGACCGAAACACGCTCGGATACCATGTTTTAAATTACAGAAATGAAAAATAAGAGAATTGAAAGAATTGTTTTATTTTGATATATTATTCGAATAGCTTTACAGTACCTTTTATAGTTGAATACATATGCATAAACTAAGTAAATAAACTTTACATAAGGAAATGCATTAAAAAGAAATAAAATAGCTACCATATCTATTTCCTCAAATTAAATGCCAATTGATTGACCACCAAATATGATTCATTTTTTCTTTCTAACAAAATTTAATTTCAATTTAATTTATTTTTTTTTAACAAATGTATTAATGGATCATCACAAAATCAAGATAAACAAAGCAAAACCGTTTATGCTAAAAGTCATTGCAAACATATACTATATAATTAATACTTGAGAAAGATGAGATATGCCTGCAAAATCTTACACGCTTTACCTTGGAAAAACAAACTGAAAATAGGAAAACCCTTACTAATATCCTTAGCTATCCACATTAACACAAAATAATTAAAAAAAAAACCTTTTGAGTATTCAAATCTCTAAGAGGTGGAAAAGGACAACAGAGAACAGAAAAAGAAAAAGAAAAAGAAACAAAAGAGAAAGCAGACTCAAGTCAACAGCTATTCATGCTAAGAGAAGAAACAAAACTTTTTGTTTGATGGTTAATAAGTCATCATCACATTGACATTCTTATGTTTCTTTCTATTTTCTAAGATTCACTTTATTACAATACATTTTCAAAATTAAATTAGTAAATTTGACACCATCAATTCTGTGACAGATTACAATACCATTTAACTAGCAAGTTAGAGAGATTGCCCAAAATCATTTCAATAGGCTGAGACTGAGACTGAGACTGAGACTGGGAATTACATACCATAACAATCACCGAATTTTTTACCTTGCGTTCAAATGCTTTATTTGCTTTATGAAAATCAAAAGAACTTAAGAATATTCATGAAGAATTTTTTTTTTGTAATATTTACAGGTATCTTCATTGAGATAATTTTATTTAAGGCTTAGTCACAGTTAAGGCTTTTCACCCGTCCCAACAAATGTATTTAATGAGTTTCAAACATTGTTTTCCATCAACTAACTCAGCCTACGTTATTAACTGAGTTACACCTTATTAGTATACAGATACAAGAGTATGCATGTCCTTGAAATGGGCAAAAACCCATAAAATTGAACTAAGTTTCCAATTTTCAGAGAAAACTAAACAACTAACTGATTATAAAAATATTAAAAGTTAAAAAAATATGTAACGCTAATATATAGTTCAAATCTTTTTTGTAAAGACTTATGGATCATTACTTTGAAGAAGATTTAAACAAGTAGTACTATTTAAGAAATGAAATATGTTTATCAAACTTTTTTTTATCTTAATCAAATTACGAAAGAAAAAAAAATAATCACTCACTTTCTCATTGGATAATTTCCATTTTTCTCAATTGAACCAAAGCGAACAGTAATATTAGCCCATTAACCCACTATGCAATAACCAGCTATGCCACTAAGGTTTTCGTTTTGAAGCGGCCGCCGCTGTTCTTCCTCCCTGCATCGGCGAATCATCACCTACCACGGCGGAACAAGTATGCCTACCCTACCTTTCTATGCTTTTGCTTTTGTGTGAGCTTTCTTTTCTTAATTACAAACTGCATTTTGCTGAGAAGAGATGAAACTTAGTTGAGTATTTCGTCATTTTTGTTGAACTGCAATTTCAGCTTGTGTGTGCTTTGGATCTTGGTTTTACTTTATATATGTTTGAGGAAATCAGACTATTAATGCTGTCCATTAACAAATGAAAGCTTAACCCTTAGTTAATCCTATTAGGGGGCGTTTTGGAAAGAAATTGAGAAAGGGAATAGAAAAGAATGGAAAACAATTGTATTTGATTATCTAGAAACGAAATCCAAATCAACCAAATTATCTTTTGTTTCATTTACAACATTCGAATAACAAAGATTTTACAACATAATCAAACAAGGTCCATTGAACCATGAACAATCTTTTGTTTTCAAATCGATCCTCACTTTCTCAAAGAACAAATTACAATATGAACTAACCTTAAAAAGAAAATCTAGGCCTTAGTTGGTTTTACTTATTAAAGTGGAATAAAACAGAGAACAAATTCTTATATTGAAGATCGGATGATTTTCCCGATATGGCTTGTTTTTTCTCTTTCTTAAATAGAGCAGGGGCTATCGTTTTGAGATTATCAATGGTGGAGACAAATTATTCAAGAGGTAGAACAAGGAAACAAAATCCTTGCTAAGCTCAGAAGAATTGGAATCAATGTTTGAGATGTGTAGTAAATTAATTTCATATTAGAATGAAGTCAATATAGAGAAGTTTCTTTTGCAGCACCGACGGTATAAGTGACGATGACGGTACCAAAGCCGTGATGACGACAGCGACGAATGTGGAATAGGCATGAGTAACAGAATGGGGAAAGTTAATAGAAAACTTGAGGTGTAGTGGGTAATGAGTAAGAGAACCTTGAGGTAGTGGGTTGGTGATGGATTTCATACTTTTGTGCACACATACTATATTCCCTTATCCTTTCCTGAAACCTGCAATCCAAATGCCTCCTTATTCTCTGCTTGATTAAGTCACATATTTAGCTTGAATCCCTTGGATAAGAATTTATCCTAAATAAAATCAACTTTATTTTTAGCACACATATAGTTTAGCATGTTTTGGTATAGTATTTTAGAACAATTATGTAATGTAAGCAAACTAATACCTCTTTGTCTTGTCCTTCCTTGCCTTACGACCAGTTATGTTAGAAATGAATTTCTTCGAATTGGTTTGCTGGTGAACCTTGAGATAAACAAGGCTTCTGTGAAAAACTTCAGCATTATAAGGAATCCTAACGGCAAACATTTCCATTATCTTAACATTCTTGTCCTTCATATCATACAAAACAAGTTTTTTTTGCCCTGCATTTCTATTAAGATTCCATCTCCATTGTTAGAGAAAGGCAATCTTCTCGTATATTTTGAAGTTGCAACCAAATTAGGCGTGACAAACAAATTTAGTCTGAGACTGTTTTACTCGATATGCCTTCACCACCCAAATATCAATATTCATTCCATAAATTTCACATATTGATAGTCATTGGTTAGTGGATTGAAATTGAGTCTTACCCTTTGGGTGATTGTCGGTTTCAACCCTAAGTATGAAACGTTCAAGGAGGTTCCCAAGTCTCAGTTCATTGGCTGTCGGGATCAAGATTCAGACTTGTGTCTTGGATCGATTGGGGAATGACTATCATTATGTGCAATTTATGGTATGCATTGATGTTTGGGTGATGGAGGCATGTGGAGTGAACGAGTCCTGAATTACACAGACTGTGTAACGGCTACATCCTTTGAGGTATGAGAATGGTCTTTCTCTAGGAATGGAGATGCAATCCTAATTGGAGTCTAGGGTAAAAAACCTTTAGTGATACAAACACGAGAATGTTAAGATAATGTAGATGTCTAGAGCTGAGACTCTTTGTGGGGCTGAAGCTTTTCACTTAAGCCTTGTTTCTCTCAATGTTGCCCAACAAACCAATACCAAGAAATTTCTTCATTTCTAAAAAATTTGATCGAATGAGAATAAAGTAAAAGTCAAATAGGTATTAATTTGCTTTCAATCTATAGTTGCTCTAGATATTGTACAAAAATGTGCTACACTAAATCTCTATGCTATTTTGAATGTTGTTTGTTTCTTAGAGATAAATTCTTGTCAAAGGATTCAAGTTGAAGCTGTGACATAGTAACAAAGGCTCAACTTTCATTTGTTAATAGACGAGATTGGTGTTTTTTCTGTGATAAGATAGTTAAATTTGAGCTACTTATTTGTATTTTTATTCTCATTCCGCAAACTTGAAGGAAAATCTATTGTTTTGGCGTTGAAGGGGAAGGAAAGTAGGCATAGACTTGGCTTACATTTTGGTTTGTGAGAATCGATGTTTTGATTTTGTGTAGCAAACATATTAAGTGATAGTTGGAGTATAATAAGTTTCAAGTTGGAATTCTCATACTATGACGAGCAATCTAGGAAAGTTTACATATCAATGCTTTTTTTTTATTATTATTATTAATGTTACTTATTTCTTAAGATAAAAATGGTTGCCATAATTTTTATTTAGACACTAATGGCGGGCAATTATCTACTTGAGATTATATAAGCTAGATAAGATCTAGCAACAAACATGAAATTGAACTGCTGATTACAAAGATGTGGTCAGTTTTTGAAGTTATGTGACCTATGTTATTGCTGATTGTGAGCTCAAATTTTTGTTGCCAAGGTCCCAGGCATTTTTTTTTAAAAAAAATTATTAGATAAAATAGATATAAGATTAATCTAATAAGGTCAAATATGTCCATCTCTAAGGTTGAATGAAGCTCATAACATTCAGAATCATGTTATTCGTAGAACAGGTGGAATTAATGATTATCCTAGCTGGTTATGTAGATATAATTTAACTATGATTTAGAATACAAATTTACGAGTTCCAGAACTAATTAGTAATAATGGCCAATAGTAATAGCCAAATGCATGTACCAACTCAGGTGCTACAATAGCAATGATATTTGAGCTTATGATTAGCAATAATATAGGCAAGGCAACATAATTAGCACCTTGGATAGCACATTGAACTTTTATAGCAAAAAATATACAGAAAAGATTTTTTTTTTCTTGATGTTTATCAGATACTCTAAATTTTTTTGGCACTATAAATTGAACTTAAAATGTAGCATTAAGTGATTAGATGGTTGTTTTTTTAGCCGGCTTTAATTGTTTGGTTTTCCAACTTTATTTGTTGATGGACTGTCAATGAAATATGATACAATCGATTCGTTGAATTATATGTGCATATTTTACACGTCTTATTCTTCTGTTATTGGCAAGTCTTCCTGGATCAAGTAAAGGTATTCAATCACCAATAAGGAGAGCCTTGCTTATACCATTTGGCCATTCGCTATAATTTCAGAGAAACAGTTTGCTTAAACCGCTCTTGGTATAACTATAACTATAGTGCCATAACTATAACCTAAATTTTCTATACATTTTCTTTTGGTTGAGATATAGGTTCGAACGAAAGTCGCATGTAAAAAAATTGTTTCAGCAATAAATGTTAAATAAGATTAAAGAAGAGACAAAAATGAGATAGATAAACCCAAGACTAACATAGGAAAATTTTTTTATCAACATCCATTATGAAGATGTGCACTTGTGATTGAAGTGTTGAGCTCGGTTCAGGAAGATCACAATTCAAAATTTATAACATGCTCTTCGAAAAATATATTAATCATCGAAAAATAGATTAGTAATTTGTTCTTGAAAAGAAGAGACAAGGCAATTATAGAACTTTATAATACTAATAATTTATTTTGCGAGGTATTGTCCTAGTTGTTAACATTGAAGCTGTGATCTCTAGATATTTCGGATTCGAGTCACATCCGAGGCGGGTTGAAGATTTTTATTTCTATTTAATGTAAGCTTGAGAGGCAAATTTTTTAAAAAAATAAAATTTGTGATATTAATATTAGATAATTTTTTTTATAAATATTGTTGAAGAGTTGGGTGAGCCACGTTGACAAAATTTGCTTACATGATCGAATTTTAATTTTAGTAAATAATTAAAGAATAAGAACTCCAAAAATGTTAACATATTTACTTTGTCGCACAATTATTATATTATAAGACCGGTTTTAATAATTTGAAAAAATTTACAAATAGATAGATATAAAGCCTAATAGTCAAGAGTTGAACCTATTACCTGGTTTCTAATGATAGTTATGATTAAAGCTAAAGCATCCGATTTTCGTGGAAGGATTATTTCATAAAATAAAAAAAGGAGCAAAGAAAAAAAAATAAATAAAAGAATATAAAATATGGTAAATTTATTTATCTTAAAGCGATATAACTATTCCCAACTATTAATCATTTCATGGGAATGTAACTCTAAATTTGAATAAATTGGACAGACTGTAACGGCTATTGTTGTGTAGCATATATTAATCAGATAACTATGGCATACTTGATTATGCACCATCTAAAGAGCTCCTCCTCTTTACATCGAAAGTTCCTTTTTAATTGAGTAATAAGTTTTAAAGGCAAATTGTTGTAAATAAAAAGGCTAAATTTGTTGATCATTACACTTAGTAATGATATTGTGTTGAATTGCATTATTGTCTTAACCAAACTTGATAATCAGCTCCTTTATCGATAAATTTGTGCCACCTTCCATCCAGATTATTTTGCTTTGAGGGATTCCAATCAAAATGTCCAAGCTTCATCACTAATGTATCCCCAATTTCTGCCACATAACCTTCATTGTTTGCATGAAATATCTTCACAGAGCTTCGGCAATGGATACCAGCTCGTCTGCGAGCCTCTATCAACTCAGTGATTATATCCCGGATCCCGAAATCATAGAAGTGGTCATAAAATATCACAGGCTGAAAATTAAAACAAAAAAATGTATATTACAATATGATAAGCATCCGGAAGAACTAAAGAACACGAAAACTATTTGACATTTTTTCAAAATTTCAGAACTTACCGTTCCAGGATGAGTCAAAATATATGCATATCCCTGTGTTAGTTTATCTCGTGGAAACGGCCAATGGCCCTGAAAGATAAAATAAAAAGTGAGCTAATTAGTCATTAGGCAGAATAATAACGTCATTTATTCTATGTAGCAATGAACAAAACAGCCATTATGTGTTCTATAAGTAACTATGGAATTTGGTAATTTTGTGTGATTTGAAAAGTTTAATTTGCGAACCTGAGTCGATCCAGTGTCGTGATTCTCTAAAAATGTGACGGCACGAGAAGGCCACCATCCCAAAACTCCGGTTGGTTTTCCTTGAGGATCTATTAACCTCCAATACTGGTTATGCAAAGCAGAATGGAGTATACCCTGTAAAGATATCACAGACCAACTTGTCTATGAGACTTTCTGATATCCAAAATTTAAATTATGATACTATTTACAGAAATGACATCGAACTCGAAACATTAATCCATTCTTTACTTATCCCACCTCCACAGGCATGCTCGGATTGTGAAACTTGTAGGCAGATAGTTTGGTTATTGTTTCAACTATGCTAGAGACAGAAGCTAAAGAACATGAAATTGATAAAGAAACAGAAAAAAAATTCCTTACCCAGAAGTATCGGGAAAAACATTAACTGATTCATTTTGATTATAGTATCTATTTGTTAGACATGAGGACATGAAAATACCTTAGTTGTAACATCAAATGCTGAGGAAGCACCACCCGCGGCATTGATCCAGTTCACTAGCCTTTGACGATGAGCGTCTGGAACAAGAGCAAGAGTATATGCAGGATAATTATTTATATCCTAATCAGTAATCCAAACAGAAATTTTACATCACTTCTGACAGCGAAAGATTAGACATGTTGCAGCTGAGCCTTTCAAAGTACCCCTATTCAATAGTACTCTCAAGCTGATTACCATAAAAACTGTGTCTTGTTATTTTTGGATTAATTATCAATTAAGAGAATGATAGGAGTTGAGGAAGCAGAATGTCCAGCACCTAATAAGTCTGTCCCTTGAGAACTATCTACTGTCTAGCTCTCCATATGTATGCTTCACCTATTATAATCATCTTTTCATTTACCAAATTTAATCCTGATGGTGCAGGGGTAAATGCTTTCCATCATTTTACAACCTCGCTATTAAAAGTTTCAGTTTCAAACCGAAGATGACTCCTAACTAAAATTGCCATATACAATAAAATGGGTAAAAACTGAAAGTAATCCCCACTGCACTGTATGTTTATCAAATAAGAAAGGAAAAAAGGTTAATCCATCGTGATCATTATTTTACAGTACCATTTATATATTACAGTATAATACTATGGGCTCGTTTGGTTCGCGGAAATCCTATTCCATGGAATAGAAATATAAATGTACGGAAAGATGTCAAATATGACACATTATTCATCTAGAATCCGTCAACGCATGGAAAAGCTTTTCCTAGTTTATATACATCTCACAGAAAACCTATTCCCTTTTGAAACAAAGGAATATCTTTTCCTTGAGATGTATATAAACTAGGAAAATCTTTTCCGTGCGTTGACGGAATCTAGACATGTACTCTACTATATTTGATATCTTTCCATTCATTTCTATTTCTATTCCACGGAATAGGATTTCTGCAAACCAAAAGCCACCTATAAGTTGTGGAGGATCAACACACGGTTTACTGCTCTGTTGCAATATCTATAAAGATAATGACCATGAATTGGAAAAAATCAACCCTTTTCTTTCTTTATTTCTTCCTTTCTTTTGGAAATTGTTAAAAATTGATTACAAAATCTCTTGATGATATCTTTTTGATTTAGTTAGTTTGTTAACAAGCAGATAAAGATTATAATTTAAAATTTGAATTTAAACTCGTATGCATTAGTTTCTGATATGTAAAAATTATAATTTGATTAGAAATTGGCATAATAACTTTATAATGAAACGTGCCCATGTGTGTCAAGGGTACTGCATTAGCAGCAGTACAAGTTCCTCGAATTTGCCAGTCCATGTCTCTTCTTTAGAAAAGCCAACAGCAATCAAAATGAAAAGGTTAACTTTTATCCTAGGCAAAACCATGCACATGTTTCCCAGTAACTAAATCAGAAGGCACAGGAGATACCTTGATTGTAACACAAGCTGCCGTTTTCGTAAGCTAGACTATCCCAGTATTCACCTATAGCAAATGCGGGATTTGAAGCTTCAATATATTCTTTAACATATGTCCCCGAAAATCCTCTGCAAAAAAATATAAAGCAGTTATCAGTATCCTAATAGATCCCACAGAAAAAAAATATGAATACATGCCAGGGACCAACAGAAATACACCTCACAAAGTCAAGTCTCCACCCATCATAACCAATATAATTTCGAAGCCAATTTAACCATTCCTTTATATCTCTACGCACAAAGTCTTGCGAATGATCAACATTTGGAGCTGCATGGAAGATATCACCTGCATAGAGTGCAGACACATTCTTATCTACAACTAAGTGCCACTTTTGGCAATAAAAACAGTGTGGATAAGTTAACTAGGGCTGTAACCTCACTAGTAGTTTTAATTTTTTTTACGAAATAGATAACCCAAATGAAGCACAAGCCACCAATAAGAAGTGAATTGAAATCATATAGTTATGTATGTTATGCATGATTTCCATTCTAAATTATATATACCCACATACCACTTGATGGATTTCCACGACCCTGGAAGTTTGGGTCGTCACAAACAATTGCTTCAGGGCCCCACGCAAGTTTACCACCATAAATATTCCAAACACCATTTGGACTCTGAAATTGCATACAACATCAGATTACCAAAAGGAATTAAGCTGTGCAGATAAGGATCCATTATCTAACACATAGCACCACCTGGACACCCATTAGATGTAGAGAGTACGGTGAAGCAAAGCTGACATTATTTTTTTGAAAGTTATTATAATATTTTAGGATCTTAAGGATTTGAAGTTAAAACCATTTTTATTTGAAATGATCTCAGACTATGTCAAAATACCAATCCAAAAGCTCAAACTTACATGGGAAGCCACAACATTCTTTTGCATCACTAACATATGGAATGCACTGAAGAACTTTCTCAGCAATGTGAATGAACTCAGACGAGCAGGCACACAAAAATAGGTAGGAATTGTGCAACAAGTTACGATCCAAAACACTTGTGGCAACTTGAGCTCACATTACAATTGAAAAAGATTACGTACTAGATAACATAGACTGTGATGTATGATCAAAAAAACATTGCTAAAGCAAAACATTTCTTTGGCGGTCATGTTCTTCCACGACAGCATGTAAACCAGATTCTATGGAAGGCCACATTTTCTCAGCCAGGAATTTGAACTATAAAAAATTAACTGAAAGTAAATGACAATGAAGCAACCAAGAAATTTGGAACCAATATGTTATATCAAGATCTGAAGCAATACTAAATCATAAAAACATATTCTTTTCCTACTCGACTCTAAGGGTGTACTTGGATACATTGCACAGTTGGAGAAGCAGGGGCCAGATTATTCTTTTCCTAGACAAGTAAGAAGCAGGCAAAATTGAACAAATGAACTTCACTGAGTGTCCATCGGAAAATCAAAAACCACAGTACCACTTTCTTATAAAATTTAGAGGAGCAAGAGCTCTGTTGGAACCACAAACATAAATTTCCCAAACCTCGTAGGTTAAAATGTTAAATGAAATCACATGGACCTATTTTTTTGTGTTCTAGAGAGCAGTAGACAATCTGATCCCTAATTCCCTATTGTGAAAGCTACTATTCCTTTATGATTGCAAAGTATCAATTAATAAAACACAACCATCTCAATTACCTGTTTCTGAGCACAACGATGATTTAACACAACATCTCCCAGGACCTGTACAGACAGGAAGATATTATGAAACAGTCATATCCGATGCTGAAGACTATCAGTCTCTTAAAGATTTAAGATTCAATTATGTGCAAATGTGGAATATCAAAAATGAACAATGTATACAAATCAGACGGATGAAAAAATATTCTCAACAGCAGTAGAGTGAAAAGAGACTTGTAACTTCTTAGGATTTCAAATGAAAATGAGCAATTGAGAGAAAAGAACGATAAACATAATTATATCAGATAAAATTATCTGCAAACGACTGCTACTCTTCGAGCAGTTTACCCAACCAACCAAACTAAGCAAGATTAAAAAAATATTTAGATTTTCATTATTTGTGTATTGCATCCTCTCAACTCCACTTCTCTTTTTCTGTTTCCCACAATTCTTTTCATATGGTTCAACCTCAAATGACAAGACAGAGACGACATTTATTATATAAAAAAAATTTCATGATCTGAAATAATTATTTTCAATGTTCTCCATACTATGCCAATAAAAATCACTTCAATTTGTTGCTCAATCAAAATTTGGTTCTTCTCTTTCAAAATGAAATATCTGAATCATGCAAGTAAGATTGTAATCTACAGAATTCTTGAAATCTCATAGCAATGATCTTTAGATTATAATCATGAAATGTGAAGCAAAAAAATTATTGTATATACCAAAATACCAAATACTAATACTAACTGTGTAAGCAAAACTAACCAGAAGATTATGAGAATGCATTTCTTGTATGCAGTATTTCAGTTCTTCCTCGGTACCATATGCTGAGTTCAAGTTGTAGAGGTCTGAAGGCATATAACCTGGTCATTTATCGAAACATTTATCAGATTTCGATGTACAAGTTGGTAAACAAACAGTAGAAACTTTATATTTTTTTTAAACGGCAATTTCATCACATGAAATTTTTTTTGGAAGTTGGTACACAAACAAGAGGAACAACATGCAGTAGCTCACGAAAGCAATCAGTAATACCTTTCTTCAGGATTTCAGGAGCTAAATAACCATTTGCAAAATGCATAATCATATCCAAATCCTAGCATATAATTTATTTTGAGTCGAACCTTGAGGAGCAACAGATTCAGTAGGTGGTGGGAACCAAACTGAAGTTATCCCACATTTAGATAAATCAGAAGCTTTAGGAGCTAAGTCCAAATACCACTGCTTTCTCCAGCTTTCCCAGTTAAAACCTTGAAACTGAAAACAAACAAATTGAAGCAAGAAAACTCAATTCATTGCGATCTGAAGGCAATACACTAGACATACAGTAAAATTTCACATAGCATGCTTATCAGTTTGAGAATGAACAGATTACTTCGTATGAATTTTTTTAAGAAAACTGCATTCCATTGTCAAGCAAAAAGATTTGTACTTTTATAACAAAATATAAAAAAATCTCCAAATAAAATATAGAATCAATAACAAAACCAAGCATTAGAATATCAAATTTATCCAAAAAGATATATTGGGTCCTCGTTTACCAAGCACTAAACTTCTAATTAACATACACTAAAAACATGAAATAAATGCATTAGTCAGTTTGCTAGTGATATAAGCATACTAACCACTATCTCTCGTCCTGTTCCAGTTCCTGGTTCTGCATTAAAGTCCACACAACTGCCAAGTCAGATAGAGATAATAATCTGGGAATATATTATTTTGGGCACAAAAAAATAATGATGAGAAGGGTGAAAAGAAGAACCTATTTTTGTAGGTTCTACAATCTTCTTCCTTGGTACATCCAATTTAATAGTTTCTTCTAAATCCCTCTTCGTCTTCTCTATTTTTTGTTTCTCAATTACATCGTCAATTAGTGTTTCCCCTTCCTTTGGCTTTTCTCCAGCAATTGACCACACTTCATCAGGTTTGGGCATATCCACACGTCTAAATTTGGATGCCAATGCTTCAGAGACATCAACTTTCCTAGGTGGAAACTTGGGAAGAATAGACCTGATCCTCCTTGCCATCCACTGGGGTATCTCTCTACGAGGGCCATAACTCAAAAGTTTCAGTTTCTGTGAATCGTCCTCAGTCAAAAGATCTATACGCCCACCATTGACTATGAAGATGGAATCTTCATCTTTTTCTTCCTTTAAAAATAAGGACTCAGCCATTTCTGCTCTCTGTTTCCACATCTTCAAAGTGGAATCAGAGGTCCTCAATGATCTACGCAATGAATCACATCTCTTGATGTAGGCATTTTCTTTTGCTTGTGATGTTTCTTTAACAGCTTCAATAGTAGCCTTGATGCTTCCCAGTTCAGCATTAAAAGCATCTGATTCAGCCCTCTTTTGTTCTGCAGCATTATTCTTCACTTTCTCCAACAAAATGCTAATCTGCTCCTCTTCTTTGATGGCTTTATCCTTGTTTAACTTCTGAAATACAAGCAATGCTTTCTCGGCGTCATTGGCTCGAAGTTCAGAGGCGTTCGCTTGAGCAAGGACCTGGTCTAATTCGGCTTTCAACTTTTCAACCTCACTTCTTGTATTCAGTAACTGAGATTCTAAATCATTTGCAACTCTTTGTAACTTAATATTTTGTGATTGGATGGAAATAAAATCGTCAACTGGATCAATACTATCATTGATAATTGCTGCAGTTTTTGTCACATGATCAACAGCTTTTCCTGCCGCATCCAGTGCCTTCTCTATAGCATCTTTTGACTGTTCAACAATTGATGATACAATACTTTCAGTTGCTTTGCTCATTTGTTCATCGATCTGCAAAGCTGCTTCAGCAGCAACTGTTTTAGCAGACAAGACCCTCATTTTGGCACTTTCTAGCATGTGAGATGTTGCTTGCTGAAAAGCAATCTCTGCCAACTTTTCAACTTGCACTGCAAGTTCAATAGCATCTTGTTTTACAAGCACCAGCTTTGATTCTGTAGAGAATTTTTCATCTACTGTCTCCTGCAGCTTCTGATGGAAAAATGACTTTGCATTTTGAAGCTCTGAAATGGCTAATTCCTTGTCATGCAGTATGGTAGCCACATACTCCTGATGCTTAGTCTCGGATCGAGCCAACTCTTCAATCAACTGATCCGTTTCTCTTTCAATGATCCCCTGTCTCGATTGGGCCTCAGAGAGAGCTTTCTTAGCTTCCGTAAGTTTGTTTGGATCATCCTGTGATCCTCTAGCCTGTCCATCCTTTGCCACACCTGCAAAAGTGTCACCGGGATCATCCTGGTTTGGAAATTTTAGCAACCATGAGTCTCTATTATATCAATAGTCACAGAGGTTTCCTATTGCAACTAAAAGTTAGAATTTTATTCAATCTAATCTACCACAAGTTATGTAAGAATGTAAGCTTGCCAAATGTTCCAGTGTGCTTTCACAAAGAAGACCTACAAGGCTTACACATTACTAACGTTGATAATGATAACTAATGAAACCCTTGAAGACATAAAAAGCGAGTATTAAGATAATTGTATATACAATGTGTCAAACTGTATGTGCTGAACTTATCTTGAAATATACATGTCAAGGATCAATGTTATTATGACAACCGATGAATAAGTGACGTTTTAAATTGAAACCACATAATATTGTTCCACAATCTTAGAATTGAAAGATGTTTTCCTTTGTGGAGAGAAAATTTTAAACTTTATTAAGACAGTAAACGGATTCTGCAATTCACTCTGTCTCTTTCTCTCTCTCCACCACCCCTACGCCACCCTCAATACCAGTAATTTTGATAACATCGGCATTGAGCTTGTAATATAGATTTGCATAAAGATTGTATTACGTTTATATTTCTAATAAAACAAAACAGCACCAAAATCAAATCCAAATCCAAGCTTACCGTACTTGATAAAACGACTGTTCTTGATCTATAATGCCAATTGCGATTACACAAGAGATTCCTGCAATAATCCAATTGGTAGCAAAAAAAAACCTCAAGAAACATAAATTGACATCTAATTCAAAGCCAAAAATAAATAAAACAGAAGAGCGTGCAATAAAGGAAAATGGATTGAGGTGGAACCTTTTCCTTGTAGAGGCTGCGGAAAAGCTTAAAGGATGTCGCAGCGGACACAAATTGGAAACATTGTTAGCAAATGAGGCTGAAGAAACAAGATGCGAGGCGAGGAGAATCCCGGACGAGACTCCCATTTAGATCTTCCAATGCTGAACCTGATTTGAAAAATGAACAAGCAGAATCGTAAATCGCAAATGGAACAAAATATTTAAATCAGTAAGAAACAAGAATCAATTAATTGAAATTTGAAATCAGAATCGATGAGCTATACAAGTGAAGAAATACAACTGACGAGAGCGCAACCGGAAGAAACAAAATGAAAGGAAGATGAAGACTAAACAACGGTTAAAGAAGGAAATGTAGTTGGAGAGCAAGAAGAAGGCGGATGGCAGTGGGCGCTTTACATTGCTGCCCTTCTCATCATGCAAACCAAAACCATATTTTATATATAGTCAACTCCACTTCATAATTAGGAAACAATTACTATACGCTTTTTCATTAATCATTTAACGCTTTTTCACGCTTAACTTCAACCATTCTATTGAAACAATGAACTGTGAACAAAAACTATATAATGATAAAAAAAAAATTTAAATAAAATGTGTATTTTTATTTAATAATATTTCGGTGCATTACAAACATAATTATATGTTCGGTACACAATTATTTAACTATTTGTGCGAAATTTGATGAAATGGTAGTAAATGATAAATTTGTGAAAAACAAGGTAAATGTTGGTAATAAAAATAAGAAAGCTAAATAACCACACTCCTCTGTTCTATCTAAATGAATCTAATCTCTCTTCTCAGACAATCAACTACAATATTAGCATGTTTGAACAAACATGAACTAAAATCTAAAGCAAAATTTTTACAATTCAAAATAATTGATTGAAAGTAAGAAAGTAAGAAAGTCGTTGTAAGGGCTTGAAATAGTAGGCTACAATCCATTTCAAAGTGATCAAAGTTCTTTCATCCAAGACAATGTTTCTCGAATTGGTAGTGCTTCAGCTTCCAACACCGAACCATTAGACATCAAGAATTTTGGAATATTAGATCAAATTTCATACAATAAAATTAATTTATAAATGTTATAAAATAAAAAGGTTAGTATTAGAAATGTAAAATAAACTAAGCATCAAATATCAACATATGTTTTAGAAAAAAGTTTTATATACTTTTTACAAAATAACTTTTACCTTATTAACTGATCAAATTTCAGACTATACTGAAAATGAAAGGAGTTTGCAGAAACAAAAGTAGCCCGAGTAAAATGTATATTTATTTTACTAACCGAAAAAGTACATTAAAAGCATTTTTCATTACATAGCAGGCAAAAGGGATTAAAAAAAGGAATAAAAAACTAAATAATGTCATTACGAAAGGAGGGGTGGGATCACGAGGAAAGATCAGTTGAGTGAACACTAGAAGCAGATCCTTTATTAAAGCGGATGGACTTTTCGTTTTGACCAAAACGTCCCTCTAACTCTTCCCTTTGCTTCTCTTTCTAAACTTTTCTTTTCTTTTCTTTTTAGCAACCGACACCAAATATATTTTCATTATTATTTTTATTTATCAATAAAAAATTATTTCATGTATTTTAACAAAAAAAAATTGTTCTATTACTTTATAGTTAAGCTAGATTTAGACCGATTTGTTATACGGACTGAGTCAGATTTGGTCCGGACCTCATCGAGTATTTTATTAAAAATATCAACTCAAGTCCAGCTTAGCCAACACTTAAAAACTTCAGGCTAGAGCCGAGTTTGAGAGGTTATTCAAAAGCCCCACCTAAAGCCTATAAATAGTTTCTCATTTTATTTTTTGGGTAAATTAGAATGAGTAAAAATAACCACCAATCATTGGCTTGGTGGCTACCACATTGTTAGGAAAAAAATCAAAATGTGTGGGGCAAACTTGGCAAAAAAAATGCCCATTACTACTAAAAAATGAGTAAAAAAAATTTATACAAATATATCTAAAATCGACTAACTACATATAATTATAATTTCACTTGAATAATTTATTAAATAGTAAAATATAGCGTAAAAAGTTCAATTCATTATAACATAAAAATCCAAAATAATTGTTATATATTATATTATTTTTTAGATTTGGCTCAGATAGAGTTTGGGTGTTCATATAAAATGAAAGCTCAGCCCATGAAACTTTTAGCTTTAACGGACTTGGATAGAGCCTCGTCAAAAAATAAGTATCTAAACCTGACCACTTTAAATGGGCTTGGGACGGGCCGAACGGGCTCTCCGGCCCGCTAACAGGTCTAGCTAGAATATATTGTATGTTTATTTTCCTTTGTATTATATTCATTGCTCATTATCTAACCAGCTATGTCTGAAGAAACATCTGGTGCACTTTTAGGAGAGGAGAGCGATCAACTAGAGAGGAGCAATAAGAAGATAAAGGGAGTTGATGGATTAGCTGGTACATCGGAGCAGGACTGTCTCGAAAATTTTCATAGTCTTGAGCAGAAGATGAAAATAGGCCCTTATAGAATGAAAGTATGTTAACAAAAGTTTCATCAAATTTGATATTTCACTAATAAATAATAAAAAAAACTTAAATTTCATTATTTACATATTTCCAGGGTTACAATATTATCATTTCAAAAAGTTTGGTTATTCGATTATTATTTAAGCAAATTTCAATTGAATATTCACAATAAATTTTATCTAAAATCTCATTATCGATTTTATTAATTTTTTTTTATATTTTTGAAAGATATAAAAAATAATAGCTTTTAAGTTTGTTTTATAAAATGACTTAATTAAAGTATGGCAATAAAACTCCATGAAATATATTTTTAGAACAATGAAACTAATATTGTTGCGTTTGAAATACAAAAGTATTTATCAAACTCTTATACTCAATATGTAACACTAATTTTTACATTAACCTTATATATACTTAAATTAATGCTAAATTAAAAAAACCTTACTTAAAGAATTACTGTTAAATTGTTATCAACTATTAATAAAATAATAATTACTTAAAGCTATTGTTTACTTTAGATATTTGAGAGGCTTAAAAAATAATATTGTTAAAAGATACTATTTTCTAAAAAAATATCATGATAAAACCAATTGTAGTAATTAATTAATAAGTTATTAATTTATAAATATTTTAATGATTTGAAGAATTGTAAAGAAAATAGAATATTGTTTTTTAGGAAAAAGAGAGATGAAAAATAAGGAAAATGAGAGGTGAAAAAAAATTAAGGGAAAAAGAGATGAAAAGGTGAAAATGAAAAATATTAAAATAAGGGTGAAAGAGAGAAAGAGAGATGAAAAAATATGTCAAAAAATTAAAATGTGGCCTCAAAGGATTGAACCTTCTGAGTATGTGCAAACTGCTCTACCGCTGGGGCAAAATCAAATTATTGGTCTACTATCTCACGCAGTTTAATATAAAACAATTTTTATGCTCATACTACACCGAAACTAAAATTTGAGGCCTCCGAAAACTCGGGGCCCTGAGCGATCGCTCACCCTACTCCCCTAATAGCCGGCCCTGCATTAGAGATTTCTTCCCAAACTGAAAATCCACAGGTTGAAGCCTCCCCGGTCAGGAAGAGATCAGGTTATAGAGATATCTTATGTGGTCTTTCGAATGTAGGTGATGAGGAAATGTTAGAGAGTGCTAGCAACTTAGACGATGATCTTACCATGGATGATGAATTTATAGCTGTCTCTGATAGTGAAGATGAAGGGGAAGAGGACGAAATATGCCCCAGAGTTAGATTCTCACCTACAGAGAAGTCTCTCTTCTGGAAACCAAGGAAGTCTTCTATAATCTGTAAGGTTCTTGGAAAAAGAGTGGGGTTCAATTTTCTCTCATCTAGGCTATACAAGTTTTGGCAGAAAAAAGGTTCAATGGAGATCATCGACCTAACAAACAATTTCTATTTGGTGAAATTTACAGCGAGAGAGGATTATATTGCAGCTCTTCAAGGGGGTCCCTAGATGGTTGCCGATCACTTGGTTTCCGTATCAAAGTGGCACCCTCATTTTGATCCGTGTGGTGAAAACGTATCCACAATCACTGCCTGGATTAGATTTCCAGGGATACCGATTGAGTACTACAACTCACAAGCTCTTATGAAACTAGGTGGATTGGTAGGTAAGGCCCTCTTTGTAGATAAAACGGCGATCAAGGCTAGCAGGGGCAAGTATGCTCGTGTGTGTGTGGAAATTGATTTACGTAACCCACTTTTGGCAAAGTATAAGCTAAAAAATAGAGTGTTCCGAATTGAGTATGGGGGATTGCATAATATAAGTTTCTCTTGTGGGATTTATGGCCATAACAAGGACACTTGTCCTAATGGAGAACCGTGTTGGATATGATGTATGCCCTTAAGGCAATTAGGGCGATATATCTTAATTATGTAATATTACGAATATTTTTGTTTAATCAATAAAGACATTTAATCTTTTGTCTATATCTATGTGCCTGTATATATATTATAGCTGGTTAAAATATATTCATTGATATATGTATACAAAAGTCCTTGATGTATCATAGCGTGAAGTCAGACAAATTATAGTTGGACTATATTTGGTAGAACCTGCTTCATGTGCAATTATGATTATGTTTAAACTATCCCTAGTCATAGTTTCATCAAGAAAGGATATTGATGCAGCGAAAAGACTAGTATGTAGTCAAATTTCTTGGAAAGGGTCCAAGTAGTCAATCTCTTAAGGACTGAAGGTGGTGCCTTAAGTTCGACACATGGATATATCCGGGAGATATATTGGAGACCGCAGTAAGATAATCACTTGGTGTATATATCAATGTGTTAGTGTTTATCTTCATGCAATAAGCTTTGCGAATATCCTCATACTTGAGATACTAGTTACCTTGTGTGGTACTATTGTTATACTTTGGGTCATTCCTACACACTCATTAATTTAGGGTGTTACGGGGTGATTACGGGTATAGTGATGTCAACACGTTGGTAAGCTGAGTAGTCAAAAAGAATCCATCGCTCTGGATATATTAAGGAGTTGTACCCAGCCACTTGTTGAAGTGATGATTGCCATGAACCACTTGTCAGAGTATGTGCTTGATAGAAATGGTTTCTAGTCAAACACACTATAGAAAAGGCAGTATACTTCGGTAACAAGTTAGTAAGTGGGATAGCTTGGAGCGACCTTGCTATTAATGGGTTGACACTTTAACCGAACCCTATAAACCAGATGTACTAATATTAAAGAATGGAAGGAGTTCATCGCATTGGACAATTATTGCATTAACCGGGATTAAGTCATAAGCATAAATGACGTTCCGAGTAATGGGGGATGGTAGACCCTTGCTAGAGGCGTACTGTAGTCGCTTAAGGTAATCGAGTCTATTCACGGTCTAGAACCTCGAGCCAATGGTTCCATTAGAACAAGGGTTGGTTAAGCCTTAACAGCTCAATACATCGGGATCTTATAAGGTCACACACTTTGGGCCTTCATCGGACTAAGTAAAGAACTAATAGATTTATTCTATTACGAAAATATAATATAAATAATAATTGGATTATTATTTAATTGATTAAAAATGATTAGATCATTTTGATAGACTAAGGAATTTATTTTTAACCGGTAACTAATTTGTTAGGGTCAAAAAATAAATATTTATTTAAAAAGGATTAAAAGGTAATTTTGCTTTGGCGAGTTAAACCAAAAAATACGAAATATATTTTGTACAGGTTTGGTTGCACAGAGTACACAAAAAGGTGTTGGGCTGCACAACGGCAGCCCATGAGTGGGCACTGTGAGCTGGGCTCGCGGCATAGCTCGCTCGCAAGGTAAGCCCACAAGGTCTTGCCTTGCGCTGCACGCTGTGTGCGCACCGATCTGCACGCGGATCCTTTGGATCCGCTTGTATGACCCGCGTGGGATAGGGTTTTTTACCCTATCCCATGTTGCTTAGCCTATATATAGGCTTTCCGTCACCCCTTTCAAATGGCACCAAATTCAAATTGTAATTCCTACGATAGAGGTTATTTGAACAAGTTATATTTTGAGGATCTTGAATTTATTCGAGCACCTCTAGTCTATATTTTCGGGTGGGGCTTCTGGAGTGGTCTAGCAACTACTCCAGGCTCCTTAGTTCTTCCTCTCGGGGAGGTTTTATTTGGTGGCGTGTGGATACTCATAGAGGCTATCCTACGCTTGGAGGCTTGTGCAAGGAGGTTCTGCTAAAGCACGCTTCAACTAGTAAGTTTTCTTTCTTTCTCTTTTAAATATTAGGTCTTTTTCTTTAAGCGTTTTTAGACTTAATAAATATGCTTAGGCTGTTTTGCATGCTTAGTTTATTTTGTGCTTAGGTTATAGCTTAGAGTTATAACATGCTTAGTATAAAATATATGTGCTAGGATATAATTTAGAATTACGGTATGTCTAGCCTATGCATGCTAACTTAGGTAGAGAATTATTTAGTTAAGGCTTTATTTAATTTATATGCAAGTAATAGGAGTTCCTGAGGACAGGGACAAAATTTGAATTTCCGCCATGCCTGTTATACATGTTCAATTTGACTGTCAATTCCCAACAGTGGTATCAAAGCCTACCTATTTAATGCATAATTAAGTTGTAAGCAAACTGAATATTATTTTCTATATGAAATGATTATTGTTTATTTAATTGTTTAGAACAACATATATGAATTTGTACCTTTCATTTTAAGGTTAGAAAATGGTTATGAATAATTTTAAATAAGTCTGCTCAACTTACTCAAATTATACAAGTTTCAATAATTTATTTAAATTACATGAGTTATAGATGCTTTCAATTTACATGAATTGAAAGAACGAAATTTATTAGTTCAAGAGAATCCATTGGTCTTCGAGTTTGTGCATGTATTTGTTCTGGATAAGGATTGGAGTTGGTGTCTAATCCTCATATGGCACCTCTCCTACCTGAAAACCTATATCGGTGCAGCTTGAATTAACCAACGAGGGGATTAAATATGGGCTAATTTATTTCTATTATATAAGATGGTGCTTATATATGTTTCTATAACAAAGTAAAAGTTAAATTTATTGAATAAAAGCTTAAAGGAAATGCAATATAAATATAACAAATAAAAGTGTTAATTTTTTGCATATAATCTAGGCTGATGGAATAATTATAATAAAGAGCATGAACCCACCTAAGGTTGGACCTTATAAATTAATTCTAAAATTCCCTAAATCAATATAAGTTCTTATAAATATGTCCATCTGATAAAATCCTAGATTGGGTGAGACGTTTAACACCAATAAAATCCCAAAGTAAATATATTAGGCAAGTTATAGTCTTCCTTACTAATACGGTCTCTTTGGGCTATCAAAGTGCTACGCAAAGCGTTCCTTGTGGTCCATATTGATTGGTTGTAAATTTTGGGATAAGGTCTGACTTAAAGGAACTAGGGTAGTCCACCATAAAATTGGAGGCTAGGCCCAGATCTGAGACATATTCAAGGAGATGCTAATATAAGAGCACACGTCCCTAGGGATTAGGGAACTTGAATGTATTAGCAATTTCATACGATGCAAATGGAATGAGATTCCAACTATAACTTACTATTGTGACTTGACTCATAAAATTGGGGGTTATAATAGACTAGTTATAGATGCTACCTGCTAGGAAATTTAGCTGGGCTAAAATTCCCGAATTTAATAGAATGGGCTATTGTAAATTTCGAAGAAAATAGTAGGACTAATGTATTTAATTAAAAGTCCTTATATTAATTACATATACTTAAACTAATATCTGAACTCTTTTTCTTTTCTTATATCTTAGGTTGAATATGAACTCCATTTTAAAAATTTGTCTTAAATATATCCAGGTTTTAACAACAATTCACTACCATGAATGGATCAAGGATGTAAGGGACATCCTTAAGGATTATGAATTGGCATATGTTCTTGAAAATCCATTCATAAAAATTCCTAGCACTGATGCACCGACTGTAATCAAGTAGGCATGGTTAAAATATCTAAAGGATTCGGTTTATGTGTCACACTTGCTGTTTGATACTGTGAATCCTATGATACATTCATAGTGTAATCACATGAGTCTAGAAACCATGTTGATCCATCTAAATGGTTTGCCTGAAAAGGCAGGGTATGAAAGGTTTAAGTTAACTAATGAACTTTCCAACTCTAAGATGAAGGAAGGGATAAGTGTTGTAGCACACATCAACAAGATTAGTGATTTTATGGTGAAATTGGAATCATTGGGATCTATAGTCAGTTAATCCTTGGGAATAGATATCCTGTTGGATTCTTTACCCATCAGCTATGCTGATTTTATAAAGGAACATTGCTTCAAAGTTCATGGTTGTACGTTCCAGGAATTGATTGATGCGTTAAGAAAATTTGATGCCAAAAGTAAAGAATTTTCAAGTAAGTCTACAAACGAATATTCTCCAGAAAATGGCCCGGAGAATACTGCCACCAAAGGAGTAGGTAAAGGGTTTAAAAAGAAGAAGGGAAAGAAGACATCTAAATATGTCTACTTCCAGTGTGGGAAACTGAGACATTGGAAAAGGGATTGTAAAGCTCCTGCTTCTGAACATTTGAAGAAGAAGTCTGCAGAGGCATCTACTTCAGGTATGTTTGTAATTGAAAACTATGCTATTTTTCCTGGGTATTAGATACTGATTGTGGTTCTCATATATGTACTTCTGTGCAGGGACTAAAGAACAGTAGAAAACTTGCAAAATGGGAGTTGGACTTGTGTGTGGGAAATGGAGCCAGAGTTGCTGCATTAGTTATAGGAAGCTTTAATCTTATTTTGCCAAGTGGACTTGTTTTAGTTTTGAATAATTGTTACTACATTCCGAGTGTTACTAAGAATATTGTATCTGTTGTGTGTTTAGCAGCAGAAGGATTTGAAATTTTATTTTTGAATAATAATTATCAGGCTCGTTTGAATAATGTTCTTTATGGTTATGGGATGTTGAAAGGTGACATTTATGTTCTTGATACTAAAACAGAAGTTTTTAATATAAACAATGTGAAGAAAGTTAAATTAGATAATGAGAATTCCTTCTACTTATGGCAATGTCATTTAGGCCACATAAACAAAGATCGCTTAACCAAGTTGCATAAGTATTGGGACTTAGGCCTAATAGACTTGGAGTCTTATGGTGATTGCGAACCTTGTTTAAGAGGAAAAAATGACAAAGTTACCCTTTCAAGGAAAGGGTGAACGGGCCATGAGTACATTGAAACTTATACATACTGATGTATGTGGTCCAATGAGTGTTCAGGCACTAGGAGGATACTCCTACTTCATAACCTTTATTGATTATTATTCATAATACGGTTATTTGTACTTAATGAAGCACAAGTCTGAAAGTTTTGATAAGTTCAAACTATTCAGAGCTAAAGTAGAGAAACAGCTTGAGAAAATTATCAAAACACTTAGATCAGATCGAGGTGGAGAATACTTAAGTAAGGAGTTTCAGGATTATCTAAAGGAAAATGGGATAGTTCCCCAGTGGACCCGTCCTTATACGCCCCAACATAATGGAGTGTCAGAAAGAAGGAATCAGACTTTATTAGATATGGTTCGGTCCAAGATGAGCCATGCAGATCTCAGTAAATCCTTTGGGAGATATGCACTAGAGAGCACAGTTTATGTATTAAATAGAGTGCCCTCTAAATCAGTTGATTTTACACCTTACAAAATATGGTGTAATAAAAATCCATCTCTAAGTCACTTAAGAGTATGGGGTTGTCCTGCTATGGCAAGGAGGATAGCGTCGGATAAAAATGAATGCCAAATCTGACAAGTGTCTGTTCATTGGATATCCAAAGGAAACTATGGGATATCTATTTTACCAACCCGAAGCACAGAAGGTATTTATGTCTCGGAATGCTCACTTTTTAGAAAAGGAACACTTACTTGCAAAAGTCAGTGGGAGCACTATTGAACTGGAAGTTCAAGAGGAAGAAACAGACAAGCAACTGATTGACACTATTCTAGATACACAAGAAAGTGTGATCCAAGAATAACCTGTCGAAACTCAATCACTACAAAGATCAGGTCATATTCATAAAGGTCCTGATAGATATGGTTTTATCATCACTAATGATAAGGAACTATATCACGTGGAGGATGATGAACCAAGGACACATGATGAGGAAATGAAAAGCTCAGATTTTGATAAATGGTTGAAAGCCATGAAATCAGAAATGGATTCCATGTATGAGAACCAAGTTTGAAATTTGGTTGATGCACCGTAAGAGGTTAGACCAATTGGGTGCAAATGAGTCTTCAAGAAGAAGACTGACATGGATGGTAATGTAATTACCTATAAAGAAAGGTTGGTTGCGAAAGGTTATAGTCAACGTGAAGGTATCGACTATGATGAAACTTTCTCACTGGTGGTCATGCTTAAATGCATAAGGATACTCCTCGCCATTTTTGCTCATTACGATTATGAGATCTGACAGATGGATGTTAAAACAGTATTCCTGAATGGAAATTTAGACCGGGATGTGTATATGTCACAACCTAAGGGTTTTACATCTCAGAATGGCTCGAAGGTATGCAAGCTACAAAGGTCCATTTATGGACTTAAGCCAGCATCCGGGAGTTAGAATATGAGGTTTGATCAGACAATCCATTAACTAGATTTCTGTCCAAACATTATTGAGCCTTGTGTTTACAAGAAGGTTAGTAGGGGTGCAATCATTTTCTTAGTATTGTATGTCGATGACATTCTACTAATAGGAAATGATATTTCTCTTCTTCAAAATGTTAATTGGTTGTCAAGAAAATTCTCCATGAAAGACCTTAGTGAAGCAGCATTTATACTAGGTATAAAGATCTATAGAGATAGATCAAAGAAGCTGTTAGGTCTTTCTTAAAGGACATATATTGACAAGGTGTTGAATAGGTTCAACCTTAAGCATTCAAAGAAAGGTTATTTCCCGATGACAAAGGGGATTAACCTATCTAAAGCTGAGTGTCCGAAGATAGCTCAGGAGAGAATGCATATGAAGGATATACCTTATGCATCCACAATTGGATCCATCATGTATGCTATGATATGTACTAGGCCAGATGTCTCTCAAGCTTTGAGCTTTACGAGCAGATATCAGTCAGATCCAGGTGAAAAGCATTAGATGACTGTCAAGGCAATTCTTAAGTACTTGAGAAGGACTAAAGATGAGTTCTTGATTTATGGAGAAGGTAACCTCACAATTAGAGGTTACACTGATGCGAGTTTTCAATCTAACAAGGATGACTTTAAGTCTCAGTTGGGTTTTATGTACGTGTTAAATGGAGGGGCGGTATGCTTGAACAGTTCCGAGCAAGAATCTACTGCTGATTCAACCACGAAATCTGAATACAATACTGCATGCAAAGCAGCAAAAGAAGCTATCTAGTTAAAGGGATTTATCGATGATCTCAGCATGGTGCCTGAGTCTGTTAATCTAATTACTTTATACTGTGATAACAATGGTGCAATAGCTCAGGCAAACCAATTGTGGCCTCATCAGAAAAATAGACAGGTATCCAAAAAGTATCATATAATTAAGGAGATTATTGATACTAAGATAATAAGACTAGAATATGTTCCCACTGATCAGAACCACGCGGATGGTCTGACAAAGCCATTGACTCAAGTCAAGCATGACCGGCATGTTAAAGCATATGGATTAAGACATATGGCTAATTGGCCTTAGTGAAAGTAGGAATTTGTTGGATATGATATATGCCCTTAAGGAAATTAGGGCAGTATATCTTAATTATGTAATAGTACGAATATTTTTATTTAATTAATAAAGGCATTTAATCTTTTGTTTATATCGATGTGTCTGTATATATATTATAGCTACTTAAAATATATTCATTGATGTATGTATACAAAAGTCCTCAACATATCATAGCGTAAAGTCAGAGAAATTATAGCTGGACTATATTTGGTGGAACCTGCTTCATGTGCAATTATGATTATGTCTAAACTATCCCTAGTCATAGTTTCATCAAGAAAGGATATTGATGAAGAGGAAAGACTAGCATGTGGTCAACTTTCTTGGAAAGGGTCCAAGTAGTCAATCTCCTAAGGATTGAAGGTGGTGCCTTAAGTTTGACACATGGATATATCTGGGAGATATATTGGAGACCGCAGTAAGATAAACACTTGGTGTATATATCAATGTGTTAGTGTTTATCTTCATGCAATAAGCTTTGCGAATATCCTCATACTTGAGATACTAGTTACCTTGTGTGGTACTACTGCTATACTTTAGGTCATTCCTACACACTCATTAATTTAGGGTGTTACGAGTGATTTCGGGTATAGTGATGACAACACGTTGGTAAGCTGAGTAGTCGAAAAGAATCCATCGCTCCGGATATATTGAGTTGTACCTGGCCACTTGTTAAAGTGATGATTGCCATAAACCTTTAATCAGAGTATGTGTTTGATAGAAGTGGTTTCTAGTCAAACACATTATGGTAAAAGGCAATATACTTCGGTAACAAGTTAATAACTGGGATAGCTTGGAGCAACCTTGCTATTAGTGGGTTAACACTTTAACCAAACCCTATAAACTAGATGGTACTAATATTAAAGAATGGAAGGAGTTCATCGCATTAGACAATTATTGCATTAACTGGGATTAAGTCATAAGCATAAATGACGTTCCGAGTAATGAGGGATGGTAGAACCTTACGAGAGGCGTACTACAGTCGCTTAAGGTAATCGAGTTCTATTCCCGATCTAGAACCTCAAGCCAATGGTTCCATTAGAACAAGGTTAAGCCTTAACAGCTCAATACATCGGGATCCTATAAGGTCACACACTTTGGACCTTCATCGGACTGAGTAAAGAACTAATAGATTTATTCTATTACAAAAATATAATATAAATAATAATTGGATTATTATTTAATTGGTTAAAAATAATTAGATCATTTTGATAGATCAAGAAATTTATTTTTGACTGGTAACTAATTTATTAGGGTCAAAAAATAAATATTTATTTAAAAGGGATTAAAAGGTAATTTTGCTTTGGAGAGTTAAACTGAAAATACGAAATATATTTTGTACAGGTTCGGTTGCACGGAGGACATAGAAAGGTGTGCGAACACTACTGGATAGTGTTCGCAGCAGCCCATGAAAATAGGCTGGACAAAGGCAGGCCATGAGGGGGCACTGCGAGCTGGGCTTGCGGCATGGTCCGCGAGGCCCTTGCGGCACACAGCGTGCGCGGGGGTCAGCACGCGGATCCTTTGGATCCGCATGTGTGACCTGCGTGGGATAGGGTTTTTCACCCTATCCCACATTGCTTTTTTGGGAGCAATATTTTGCTCCCCACGCCTATATATAGGCTTTCCCTTACCCCTTTCAAGTGGCACCCAGTTCAAATTGTAATTCCTACGATAAAGGTTATTTGAACAAGTTATATTTTGAGGAGCTTGAATTTATTCAAGCACCTCTAGTCTATATTTTTGGGTGGGGCTTCTAGAGTGGTCTAGCAACTACTCGAGGCTACTTAGTTCTTCCTCTCGGGGAGGTTTTGGTTGGTGGGGTTCGTGTGGATACTCATAGAGGATATCCTACACTTTGAGGCTTGTACAAGGAGGTTCTTCTAAAGCACGCTTTAACTGGTAAGTCTTCTTTCTTTCTCTTTTAATCATTAGGTCTTTTCTTTAAGCATTTTTAGACTTAATAATTATGCTTAGGTTGTTTTGCATGCTTAGTTCATTTTATGCTTAGGTTATAGCTTAGGGTTATAACATGCTTAGGTTATAGCTTAGAATTATAACATGCTTAGGTTATAGCTTAGAGTTATAACATGCTTAGGTTGTAGTTTAGAGTTATAACATGCTTAGTATAAAATATATGTGCTAGGATATAATTAAGAATTATGGTATGCCTAACTTATGCATGCTAACCTAGGTAGAGAATTATTTAGTTAAGGCTTTATTTAATTTATATGTAACTAATAGGAGTTCTTGGGGACAGGGATAAAATTTTGAATTTTTGCCATGACTGTTATGCATGTTCAATTTGACTGTCAGTTCCCAATAAATCAGTGGGTGGAGGAGAGGAAGTCCATGAAGATGTGCGTAAAAAGGGTAAGGAAGTCAGCCTAGATCCAAGACCTGAAGTGTTGGAAGAGTATGCAGCATGGATGTTGGTTCAGAGGAACTCAAGGAAAAGGAATTCAAAAATTCCAGCGAAAACACAAACAAACGGTAACTTGCCAGCAGAACTGAAGAAGAAGAGTCCTGTTACCGATGGAAACATGGAGCCCCTCGCTAGGTCTACTCAAGAAACTACTCCCATCTCAGCGCCTGACACTGACATAACGTCTTCGACTAAAACCAGCAATAGGTTTAACTCCCTCTCAACTGAATACCAAGCAGATAACATGGTGAAGTGTAGTTTTATGGTAGCCAAACCTCAAACGCTTTCCTGCCGTAATCAGCCGTTTGACCCTAAAAAGAATGGACCCTTACTTGACAATAATAATGGGCCAGCCACATCAACCAAACCAAAACCCGCCTTTAAAAGTCTAGCCCAAGCCAAAGAGATTTCAATTAGCACTAAGTTGGGCATAGAATGTCTAGGCCTTCCCATTTTGGGCCTCCACCACTTACTTCAACCATTGAGGAGAATAAGAGCTCAGCATCTATGATAGAGGTTAAAGACGACAAAATTAAATCAAACAAAGCTGTAATTACCAAGAATTCCTAAGTTCTGAAACTTCATTCAATCAATATCATATGACAAAAGGACCTTTCTACATCTTTTGAGTTAGCCATGGAGGAAGATCCCTCCTTTTTTGCTAAGGAGTCCACTTCCAACGGTGTGACCAAAGATATACTTTCCCTGTATCTCAAAGACCCGAAGAATATTCCACTCCCACTCCCACCTGATGTAATTATGGGTAATGGAGGGAAGAAGGATAAATCTAAAAGCAAGTAGGTACTGAGAATGAAAGGTGCTGAGAAGCAAGTAGGTGCGATGCCCTTGAATTAAACGTAGGCTTAGATGCCCTTGAATTAAACGTAGGCTTATAGGTGCTTTTATTGCATATCATTGTCCCATAATTTGTAGTGCTTGGAATATCAGGGGTTGTGCAAACCAGCAGAGTCTTCTGCAGGTAAAAGACCTAATTTTCTCACACAATTTAAGTCTTATATGTCTTTTGGAACTAAAAATTGGGGAATCTAGGGCTAAAGAATTTGATGCTGCCCTTAGAGGATGGAATTTTCATTGTATGTCTGCTCCTGGCTTATCTGACGGTATATGGTTGTTTTGGAAAACTAGTAGAATTCATTCTGAAGTGTTGCTTAAGGAAAAAAAATTTATTCATGCGAAAATATCAGTGTATGGACAGTCCCTTCTTTTTCCTAACACTCATATACGCAAGCACTATTCGATCAATCAGAGACTCCATGTGGGAGAACTTTGCCAAGCTCAATGTTAACAGCTCCACCCCATGGTTCTGTTGGATATGATGTATGCCCTTAAGGCAATTAGAGCGATATATCTTAATTATGTAATAGTACGGATATTTTGTTTAATCAATAAAGGCATTTAATCTTTTGTTTATATAAATATGTTTGAATATATATTATAGCTGGTTAAAATGTATTCATTAATGTATGTATGCAAAAGTCCTTAACGTATCGTAGCATGAAGTCAGAGAAATTATAGTTAGACTATATTTACTGAGACTTGCTTCATGTGAAATTATGATTATGTCTAAGCTATTCCTAGTCATAGTTTCATCAAGAAAGGATATTGATGAAGCGGAAAGACTAGTATGTGGTCAACTTTCTTGGAAAGGGTCCAAGGACTCAAATCTCCTAAGGACTGAAGGTGGTGCCTTAAGTTTGACACATGGATATATCTGGGAGATATATTAGAGATCGCAGTAACATAAACACTTGGTGTATATATCAATGTGTTAGTGTTTATCTTCATGTAATAAGCTTTATGAATATCTTCATACTTGATATACTAGTTACCTTGTTTTGTAATATTGCTATACTTTGGGTCATTCCTACACACTCATTAATTTAGGGTGTTATGGGTGATAATGGGTTTAGTGATGACAAGTGGTTGGTAAGCTAAGTAGTCAAAAAGAATCCATGGCTCCGGATATATTAAGGAGTTGTACCTGACCGCTTGTTGAAGTGATGATTGCCATAAACCTCTGATCAGAGTATGTGTTTGATATAAATGGTTTCTAGTCAAACACACTATAGTAAAAGGCAATATACTTCGATAAAAAGTTAATAACTAGGATAGCTTGGAGCAACCTTGCTATTAGTGGGTTAACACTTTAACCGAACCCTATAAACTAGATGGTAAAAATATTAAAGAATGGAAGGGGTTTATCGCATTAGACAACTATTGCATTAACCGGGATTAAGTCATAAGCATAAATGACGTTTCGAGTAATGGAGGGTGGTAGAACCTTGCTAGAGGCATACTACAGTTGTTTAAGGTAATCGAGTTCTATTCACGGTCTAGAACCTCAAGCCAATGGTTCCATTAGAACCAGGGTTGGTTAAGCCTTAACAACTCAATACTTTGGGATCCTATAAGGTCACACACTTTGGACCTTCATCGGACTAAGCAAAGAACTAATAGATTTATTCTATTGCGAAAATATAATATAAATAATAATTAGATTATTATTTAATTGGTTAGAAATGATTAGATCATTTTGGATAGACCAAAGAATTTATTTTTGACCGGTAACTAATTTATTAGGGTCGTAAAATAAATTAATTTTGAAAGAGGAATTAAAAAGGGAATTTTCCAAAAGAAACAAAGGGTCAAACCCTAAGGAAATAAGGCCATTTTTTAGGGGCCCCATATAATGGCTGAAGGGCTATAGGCTCGGCCATGACTAAGCCCACATGCTGGGTCACACTAGCGCTGCTGGGCAGCGCTGGGTGTGCCCAGCGTAGCCCAACCCACAAGCTGGGCTTGTGGGGAAAAAGCCCACAAGTCCAACTTATGGATGCAAGGCAGGCCATAACGGCCTGCCTTGCAAAGCAGCGTGCTATGCACGCGGGTCAACCCCCCGAACCCATGGGGGTACGCATGTTAGCCCAATTAGGATTGGGTATTTTTGCCCAATCCCACATTGGAAGCCTATAAATAAGCACTCCCTTTCACCTTTTTCAATGCACGAAGTTCAAATTGTAATTCCTACGATAAAGGTTATTTGAACAAGTTATATTTTGAGGAGCTTGAATTTATTTGAGGACATCTAGTCTATATTTTTGGGTGGGCTTTCTGGAGTGGTCTAGCAACTACTCGAGGCTCCTTAGTTCTTCCTCTCGGGGAAGTTTTGGTTGGTAGGGTTCGTGTGGATACTCACAGAGGCTATCCTACGCTTGGAGGCTTATGCAAGGAGGTTCTGCTAAAGCACGCTTCAACTGGTAAGTTTTCTTTCTTTCTCTTTTAATTATCAGGTCTTTTTCTTTAAGCGTTTTTAGACTTAATAATTATGCTTAGGTTGTTTTGCATGCTTAGTTTATTTAATGATTACGTTATAGCTTAGGGTTATAACATGCTTAGGTTATAGCTTAGAGTTATAACATGCTTAGGTTATAGCTTAGAGTTATAACTTGCTTAGTACAAAATATATGTGCTAGGATATAATTTAGAGTTATGGTATGCCTAGCCTATGCATGCTAACCTAGGTAGAGAATTATTTAGTTAAAGCTTTATTTAATTTATATGCAACTACTAGGAGTTCCTGGGGACATGGATAAAATTTTGAATTTCCATCATGCCTGTTATGCATGTTCAATTTGACTGTTAACTTCCAACAGTGGTATTAGAGCCTGCATATTTAGTGCATAATTAAGTTAGAAGCGAACTGATTATTATTTTCTATTTGAAATGATTATTGTTTATTTAATTGTTTGGAATAATGTATATGAACATGTGCTTTTCATTTCAAGGTTAGAAAATGTTTGTGAATAATTTTGAATAAGCCTGCTCAACTTAATCAAATTATACAATTTTCAATAATTTATTTAAATTACATGGGTTATAGATGCTTTCAATTTACATGAATTGAAAGAACGAAATTTATTAGTCCAAGAGAATCCACTGGTCTTTGAGTTTGTACCTGTATTTGTTCTGGATAAGGATTGGAGTTGGTGTCTACTCCTCACAGGACACCTCTCCCACCTGAGAACCTATATCGGTGCAGCTTGGATTGACCAATGAGGGGATTAGATATGGACTAATTTATTTCTAGTATATAAGATGGTGCTTATATATGTTCCTATAACAAAGTAAAAAAAATTAAATTTATTAAATAAAAGCTTAAAGGAAATGCAACAAATAAATGTATTAATTATTTTGCATATAATCTAGATTGATGGAATAATTATAACAAAGAGCATGAACCCACCTAAGGTTGGACCTTATAAATTAATTCTAAAATTCCCTGAATTAATATAAGTTCTTATAAATATGTCCATCTGATAAAATCCTAGATTGGGTGAGACGTTTAACACCAATAAAATCTCAAAGTAAATATATTAAGGCAAGTTATAGTCTTCCTTACTCAAATTTATAATACAGTCTCTTTGGGCTATCAAAGTGCTACGCAAAGCATTCCTTCTAGTTCATATTGATTGGTTGTACAGTTTGGGATAGAGTTTGCCTTAACGGAACTGGGGTAGTCCACTATAAAATTGGGAGCTAGGCCCAAATCTGAGAAATATTCAAGGAGATGCTAATATAAGAGCACACGTCCCTTGGGATTAAGGAACTTGAATGAATTAACAATTGCATACGATGTAAATGGAATGGGATTCCAATTATAACTTACTATTGTGACTTGACTCATAAAATTAGGGGTTGTAATAGACTAGTTATAGATGCTACCAACTAAGAAATTTAGCTGGGCTAAAAATTCCCGAATTCAATAGAATGAGCTATTGTAAATTTCAAAGAAAATAGTAGGACAAATGTATTTAATTAAAAGTTCTTATAATAAATGTATGCACTTAAACTAATATCTGAACTCTTTTTCTTTTCTTATATCTTAGGTTGAATATGAACTCCATTTTAAAAATTCGTCTTAAATACATCCAAGTTTTAAGAGCAATTAAATACCATAAATGGATCAAGGATGTAAGGGACACCCTTAAGGATTATGAATTGTCATAACTTTTTGAAAATCCATTCACTAAAATTCCTAGCACTGATGCACCGGCTGTAATTAAGCAGGCATGGTATAAATATCTAAAGGATTCGGTTTATGTATCACACTTGCTGTTAGATACTATAGATCCTGTGATACGTTCATAGTACGATCACTTGAGTCTCGAAACCATGTTGATCCATCTGAACGGTTTGCCTGAAAAGGCAAGGTATGAAAGGTTCAAGTTGACTAATGAACTTTTGAACTCTAAGATGAAGGAAGGGACAAGTGTTGTAGCACACTTCAATAAGATTAGAGATTTCATGGTGAAATTGGAATCACTGGGATCTACGATCAGTCAATCCTTGGGAATGGATATCCTGTTGGATTCTTTACCCAGCTATGCTGATTTTGTGAAGGAACATTGCTTCAAAGTTCATGACTGTATGTTCCCGGAATTGGTTGATGCGTTGAGAAAATACGATGCCAAAAGCAAAGAATTTTCAAGTAAGCCTGCAAATAAATAAACGCCAAAAAATGGCCCGAAGAATACTGTCACCAAAGGAGTAGTTAAAGGGTTTAAAAGGAAGAAAGAAAAGAGGACATCTAAGTATGTTTGCTTCCAGTGTGGGAAATCGAGACATTGGAAGAGGGATTACAAAGCTCCCGCTTCTGAACATTTAAAGAAGAAGCCTGCAGAGGCATCTACTTCAGGTATGTTTGTAGTTGAAAACTATGCTACTTTTCCTCGTGAATCCACTTGGGTATTGGATACTAGTTATGGTTCCCATATCTGTACTTCTGTGTAGGCACTAAGGAATAATAGAAGACTTGCAAAAGGGGAGACGGACCTGCGTGTGGGAAATGGAGCAAGAGTTGTTGCATTAGCCATAGGAAGCTTTAATCTTATTTTGCCAAGTGGACTTGTTTTAGTTTTGAATAATTGTTACTACATTACTGTGAATATTGTATCTATTGCGTGTTTAGCAGCAGAAGGATTTGAAATTTTATTTTTGAATAAATAATTGTCAGATTCATTTGAATAATGTTCTTTATGGTTATGTTATGTTCTTGGTACTAAAACAGAAGTTTTTAATATAAATAATGTGAAGAAAGTTAAATTACATAAAGAGAATCCATCTACTTATGGCATTATCGTTTAGGCCACATAAACAAAGATCGCTTAACCAAGTTGCATAAGCGTGGAGACTTGGGCCCAATAGACTTGGATTCTTATGGTGATTGCAAACCTTTTTTAAGAGGAAAAATGACAAAGTTACCCTTTCAAGGAAAGGGTGAATGGGCCAATAGTACATGGAAACTTATACATACTGATGTGTGTGGTCTAATAAGTGTTCAGGCACTAGGAGGGTACTCCTACTTCATAACCTTTATTGATGATTCTTCACGATACGGTTATTTGTACTTAATAAAGCACAAGTCTGAAAGTTTTGATAAGTTCAAACTATTCAGAGCTAAAGTAGAGAAATAGCTTCAGAAAAGTATTAAAACACTTCGATCAGATTGAGGTGGAGAATACTTAAGTCAGGAGTTTCAGGACTATCTAAAGGAAAACGGGATAGTTCCCCTATGGACCCCTTCTTATACACCCCAACATAATGGAGTGTCAGAAAGGAGGAATAAAACTTTATTAGATATGGTTCGGTCTATGATGAGCCATGCAGATCTCAGTAAATCCTTTTTGGGATATGCACTAGAAAACGCAGTTTATGTATTAAATAGAGTGCCCTCTAAATTAGTTGATTTTACACCTTACGAAAGACGGTGCAATAAAAAGCCATCTATAAGTTACTTAAGAGTGTAGGGTTGTCCTGCTATGGTAAAGAGGATAGCGTCAGATAAGCTGAACACCAAATCTGACAAATATCTGTTCATTGGGTATCCAAAGGAAACTATTGGATATCTATTTTACCAACCCAAAGCACAGAAGGTATTTGTGTCTTGAAATGCTCATTTTTTCGGAAAAGGAACACTTACTTGCAAAAGTCAGTGGGAGCAATATTGAACTGGAAGTTCAAGAGGAAGAAATAGACAATCAGCTGATTGACCCCATTCTAGATACACAAGAATGTGTGATCTAAGAACAACCTATTGAAACACAATCATTACGAAGATTAAGTAGTGTTTATAAAGGTCCCGATAGATATGGTTGTATCATCACTAATGATAAGGAACTATATCTTAAAGAGGATGATGAACCAAGGACGTATGATGACGCAATGAAAAGCTCAGACTCTGATAAATGGCTAAAGGCCATGAAATCAAAAATGGATTCCATGTATGAGAACCAAGTTTGGAATTTGGTTGATGCACCGTAAGAGGTTAGACCAATTAGGTGCAAGTGGGTCTTTAAGAAGAAGACTGACATGGGCGATAATTTAATTACCTATAACGCAAGGTTGGTTGCGAAAGGTTATAGTCAACGTAAAGGTATCGACTATGATGAAACTTTCTCACCTGTAGCCAAGATTAAATCTATAAGGATACTCCTTGCCATTGCTGCTCATTATGATTATGAGACATGGCAAATGGATGTTAAAACAACATTCCTGAATGGGGATTCAGACCGGGATATGTATGTGACATAACCTGAGGGTTTTTACATCTCAGAATGGCTCGAAGGTATGCAAGCTAAAAAGATCCATTTATGGACTTAAGCAGGCATCCATGAGTTAGAATATAAGGTTTGATCAGACAATCTATGAACTGGATTTCTGTCCAAACATTACCGAGCCTTGTGTTTACAAGAAGGTTAGTGGGAGTGCAGTCGTTTTCTTAGTATTGTATGTTGATGATATTCTACTAATAGGAAATGATATTTCTCTTCTTCAAAATGTTAAAGTATGGTTGTCAAGAAAATTCTCTATGAAAGACCTTGGTGAAGTAGCATTTATACTAGGTATAAAGATCTATAGGGATAGATCTAAGAGGCTGTTAGGTCTTTCTCAAAGTACATATATAGACAAGGGATTGAATAGGTTTAACCTTAGGCATTCAAAGAAAGATTATCTCGCGATGACAAAGGGGATTAACCTATCTAAGGCTGAGTGTCAGAAGACAGCTCAGGAGAGAATATGCATGATGGATATACCCTATGCATCCGCGATAAGATCCATTATATATGCTACGATATGTACTGGGCAAGATGTGTCTCAGGCTTTGAGCTTTACGAGCATGTCAGTCAGATCTAGGTGAAAAGCATTAGATGGCTGTCAAGGCAATTCTTAAGTACTTGAGAAGGACTAAAGATGAGTTCTTGATTTATGGAGAAGGTAACCTTACAATTAGAGATTACACTGACGCAAGTTTTCAATCTGACAAGGATGACTTTAAGTCTTAGTCAAGTTTTGCGTATGTGTTAAATGGAGGGGCGGTATGCTTGAAGAGTTCTAAGCAAGAAACTACTTCTAATTCAACCACGGAATCTAAATACATTGCTGCATGCGAAGCAGCAAAGGAAGCTATCTAGTTAAAGGGATTTATTAGTGATCTCGGTGTGGTGCCTGAGTCTGTTGATCCAATTACTTTGTATTGTGATAACAATAGTGCTATAGCTCAGGCAAAGGAACCTCGGTCTCATTAGAAAAATAGACATGTATCCAGAAAGTATCATATAATCAAGGAGAATATTGATGCTAAGATAATAAGACTAGAATATGTTCCCACTAATCAGAACCTCGCGGATGGTCTGACAAAGCCATTGACTCAAGTCAAACATGACCAGCATGTTAAAGCATATGGATTAAGACATATGGCTAATTGGCCTTAGTGCAAGTAGGAGTTTGTTGGATATGATGTATGCTCTTAACGCAATCAGGGCGATATATCTTAATTATGTAATAGTACGAATATTTTGTTTAATCAATAAAGGCATTTAATATTTTGTTTATATCAATGTGTTTGTATATATATTATAGCTGGTTAAAATGTATTCATTGATGTATGTATGCAAAAGTCCTTGATGTATCATAGCATGAAGTTAGAGAAATTATAGTTAGACTATATTTAGTGAGACCTGCTTCATGTGCAATTATGATTATATTTAAACAATCCCTGATCATAGTTACATCAAGAAAGGATATTGATGAAGCGGAAAGACTAGCATGTGGTCAACTTTCTTGGAAAGGGTCCAAGCAGTCAAATATCCTAAGGACTGAAGGTAGTGCCTTAAGTTTGACACATGGATATATCTAGGAGATATATTGGAGACCGCAGTAAGATAAACATTTGGTGTGTATATCAATATGTTAGTGTTTATCTTCATGCAATAAGCTTTGCGAATATCCTCATACTTGAGATACTAGTTACCTTGTGTTGTACTATTGTTATACTTTCGTCCAATTAGCTTGTACTCAAGACGATTACAAAAATTATTGCTGATCGGGTGAAGCCTCTCCTCCTTACATTGGTTGGTCCTAACCGGTGTAGCTTTATTCCTGGGCGACAGATTACGGACAATATAATCATATTGCAGGAAATTGTACACTCTATGCATATTAAGAAAGGAAGGAAAGGGTTTGTAGCTATCAAAGTGGACTTGGAAAAGGCATATGACAAGTTGAGGTGGGATTTTGTAATTGACATGTTGAAAGAAACTGGAATGCCCCCTCAGTGGATTGATATAGTGGAAAAATGCTTATCTAACTCTACCATGCGTGTAATTTTCAATGGTAATATGACTGACAGCTTTATACCTTCCTGAGGTATCAGATAATGTGGTCCTCTATCCCCTTATTTGTGTGTGTTGTGTATGGAAAAACTCAGTCATATAATAATGAGTAAGGTTCGGGCAGGCCAATGGAAAGGGATCAAGTGCTCTAAAGAGAGCCCTCCTATCACCCATCTTTTTTTTGCCGATGATCTCCTGCTATTTAAGGAAGCTTCTACGTCCCAAATTGAGATTATGGAAGCATGTCTTTCGGAGTTCTGTCAAATGTCAGGACAAAGAGTGAGTCTCTCTAAATCTCGCATTTATGTTTCCAAGAACGTCAATCCATCCATAGCTAGGGTTTTAGCAGGCGAAGCGGTATCCCTCTAATTGCTTGTCTGAGGAAGTACTTGGGTGTCCCTTTGTTACATGAGGGGGTTACTAAGAACACCATTGGTGAAGTTCTCAATAATGTAAATGCTAGACTTGCGGTTGGAAAGCTTCTACTCTATCTATGGCCGGGAGGGATACTCTTACAAAATCAGTTTCTATCGGCATTCCAAACCATGTTATGCAAACCAACCTTCTGCCAGCAACGATGTTGGAAAGCCTCGATAATGCAAACAAGGTTTTTCTTTGGTGAGGAGATATAAATAATAGGAGGATCTACCTAATTCCATGAGATCAAGTATGTAAGGAAAAATAAGAAGGTAGTCTAGGTATCCGTTGGAGTAAATCTCAAAACATAGCTCTTGCCATGAAACTTTTGTGGAGATTTTTGAAGGAACCTGATACACTGTGGGTCAAGCTCCTCTGTGGTAAATACATGAGCAATGGAGATCTTTTCAACATGATTGGTAAGTCAGGGCAAAAATCTTCATTTTGGAGGAGCTTTCTAAAGCTAATTCCAGAATTCAAGAGGGGTATAGCATGGCCTCCGAGAAATGGGGCCAACATTAAGTTTTGGATGGATAAGTGGTTGATTGAGTAGCCACTAGTTGATGTAGTTCAAGGAGTCCCAATAGAGCACCTTGATAAGAAAATTGTTGATTATATCTTACCGTTTGGTGAATGGGATGTATTAACTCTAGAAAGTTTTCTGCCTACAGATATGTTATTACAATTGGTAGCTTGTAAGATCAGTGCAAACGTTGCCTAAGAGGATGTTGTCTGCGGGTCTAGAACGAATTCAAGAGTTTTCTCTACTAAATCAGCTTTCTAGCTGGTTGAGGAGCAATATCAAATCTAACCCAACCCCATCTTTTCCTCTGTGTGGAAGCTCAATATATCGCTAAGGAACCAGTTTTTCATATGGCTTGCAACTCAAGAGAGACTACTTACAAACAATGAACGCCAATTTAGACATCTAATTGACTACAGTACTTGTTCAGCTTGCTCTATGAGCATGGAGAGTGTTCTCCATGTGTTGAGGGACTGTAAGTATAGTAGAGAGGTATGGTTATCATTGGGTGTTACGTCCTTCTTGCCTAATTTCTTCTCTTCGACGAATTTAGATTGGCGGATTAACAATTTCATTAGAACTCATAGAGATATTTGGAACTGTCATTGGAACATCATCTTTGGGATAGGCTGCTGGTTCTTGTAGAAGTGGAGAAATGCCCGGATTTCTCCAAAGAATCAATGATTCCTAAAAACAAGGAAGGTACAATCAGATCATTTGTTGAAGCTTGCCAGACTCATTGGTCTTCAAATCGACTGTCAATGGTTTTGAGTTCACCTGAAAGAGCTATACATTAGAACCCCCCACCTTGTAACTGGGTCAAAATTAATGTGGATGGTGCTTGCAACTTGATTACTGGCTGTATGTGAGCAGGAGGAATCATTCGAGATCACAATAGAGCATGGAAGGTGGGATTTATGCATAACATTAGAAAAGGGAATCCCCTGCTAGCTGAAACCTGGGTCACTGTTGCTTCCAAAATGGACAACCTAGCAAGTGCACTAGGGTCAATATAGAGTGGAAAGCACAAGGTCGTATCCCATAAGGAGCAATCTTAAAACAGTTTGAGATCTCCCTCGTAGACTAGTTCAGAAAGGAGTTCTTATAATTTGAAGTTGGTTGGTTGCAAAAGCATATAAACAAAAGCAATAAATTAAAGGTTGCAAACAATAATAAAAAGGCACAAGCTTCACCCACCCACAAGTAACGTAAGATTTCCTCCTAGGAAGACCTGTAAAACTACTTGATTAAGTGCATAGATCTAAGGTTTCTTAACCATATTTCCCCAAGCTCACCCGTAGGCATCACTTGGTTTCTAAGATTACTAATTTAAGTCTCCCCTATGTATTTGTTAAATCAGTAAACTTGCATTAAGATTAGTTAAGCATTTAACCAAAATCAAAACCCTTAGCACATACAAAATCCCCCCTAGGTTTCTTGTAATATGTGTGTATGTTTGTGATTCTAACCATAACAAATCTCCCCTAGGTACTTATTGCTATAACGTGTATGAGTCCAGCCGAAACCCAATAAGATTATATTACTCAAACACAACAATCAACAAAAGATTCAAAATAAGAATATTACGAGGTTGCGTCGGAGGAAGATCTTACGCTGCCTGCTTGGGCAGATTCAGCTTGCAAGAAGATTACTCACTCATAAAGAAAGAAAACTAAACTTTATTAATAAGAAAGAAAGAATGGAATCCCCCAAAGGGGCACACCTCTATCAATGGTGAAGAAGGCTATAATAGCCACCAAGTGATAAAGTTGAAAGAAAATACTAAAAGATAACTATCCTATTTAGTTATTATCTAAAAGAGAAAACAAACTCTAAATAAGAAAGAACTCTTAAGGTAATTGATAAACTTGAAAATATTAAAAGATAAAATCTCTTTTTTTATTCTTTAGTTCACGCCACATCAGCCTCCTAATTAAGTGGTCCAACTCTTCCATGATGCTTTTCCTTTTTATCTCTTTGGCTGAGATTCCTACTTTGACAATCTGCTGGCGAGATCTTCGTAATTCTGTAGAAAACCTGAGATTGCGCCAGAAATTAATTAAAACTTATTTTATTTAAATTAATTAAGTACATTAATGACACAATATTTCAATACTAAATTTCACTTATCAAATTCCCCCACACTTGAACATTTGCTCGTCCTCAAGACAGAGAATAACACAAACTCCATAACAAAACTAGGAAAGTCTCCTGCAATTTGGAAAGTCAAAGAGGTTTAAACAAGTTCAGAACTCAATTTCAACACAAGGAAAACCTTAGTAGAGAAATCTTATATTTCCACATAAACATGCAAAGAAAGAGAAATTAGACTTCTTACTTCAATGAAGTAGCAACAAAATAAAGATACCCCACCAAAGGATGTACTCACTCTGATGTGTTTAGTGTGATTTTAAGAATTCCCTCATTCAGCAAAACCGTAAAATTTATAGACCATAAGCTTGCCAATTGGTCAAATCTCCACCACAAAGTATTGAATGCATATATCATCAAAAGGTCTTTAAAGGGTTGTAATGTTAGGCTTAGGTAAGGGTATGGAAAAAGGAATTTTGTGTGTAATGAGTTTCTAAAAGAAATTATGTTGATGAACATGCAACTTCGTATAAGATAGGAAAACCTTGTTCAGAAGCAGATTGTCTTCAAGCACATGAAACCTTTTGACATTGTTGTTCACAGAAGTTTTCCTCATAAGCACATTTCTTCTAAGTACAGCAACGTTGAGAAACTTTTATTCATGCCTCAAACATAAGTAAAAATTCAAAAACATAAACATTTTTTTCTTTTTTCATTTTTTTTATATTCCTTTTTCATTTTTTAATTTTGATTTTTTTTCTTCTTTTTTTTCTTGAATCAGTGCAAACAAAAGATAAAGAAGCAGCCTAAGTTGGTTTTAACAGTTTCATTGATGAGATCTTCTGAGTCGGGAAGGTCTTCCTTGATTGATATTGTTGTTGCATTGAGTGATGGTAATCTCTTTAGAAAACTCAGGGTGTTTTGGGAAATCAAAGTGAAGGTTGTTAGGTTTGTAATGTGTGTAAGAAAGAAAAGGCTACGGCTCAAAGGGGGTGATCTAAGGATACAATGTTGAAAAGGGTGGGCTTTTTGGCTAGAGAGGGTAAATCCTAATGCCTTAATCATTTGATACAAGCATTAGCACACAATAGCAAGTATAAGTATGCATTTCTCATGGCAAGTTCTAGCTAAAAATAAAAAGGTCGCCTATAAGGGTTGCGTATCTGATTTAGGCTATGAAATTGAAGTAAAAATTAAAATTTCAAAAACTTAAACATGTTTATGGGTCCTACAAGATCACTTTACTAATTTTTTCAAAGTCCTCAAATTTCATTCTGAATCTTTGCTAAAAACTATCCAATTTCCACTTTACATAGACTTCACAAGTTTTGTTATTCAGCAAGGTAATCCATCAATGAACACAAAGCAAATTCAATTAGACATGCAAAGTCAAGCAGGGGCAATCTTAAGGTTTTCCAGAAATAGTTAAGCATAGGTAGTGACAATCAAAAATCAAAAGTTGAAAAATCATGTATGAATCTTAATCCCTCCCCCACACTTAAATTATGCTTTGCCCTCAAAGCATTAAAGAATGAAATACAAACAGGGTAAGGAAAGACTTTTCTGTGATGACCAAATAAGAAGAGGCTAGATATTACCATTCACCATTGAGAGAAAAGAAGAGAGATTAAGAAAACCTCAAGGTTTTCTCCAGAATTGCTTCACTTGGTGTGTGGAGCGAGCACAGCTAAAAGACTTCCTCAAAGTTCTGCAAGGAGGAAGAATTCCTCCACTACTTGAAGTTGTCCTTTATTATTCCTAAGAAAAGCCAACAAAACATAAGAACTAAAAAAACTAAAAAGAAAACAAACTAAGAAGGCATAAGTAAGAAAAGTTGGGGTTTTCCCAACAAATTACTTCAATTGATGTTTGAAGCAGACACCAAATCCGAGATTGCTCAAGGAGGCTCATATATGAACGTTGAAAATTGTGGATTAATGTATTGATGTTTTTGTTAAAGTGCATCCACATCTATCATGACTTTAATGGATCTTCAATCAAAGGTTGTTTGAGGACAGTTTCAGCAAGCTTTTCCTCATCTTTCGAGATTTCTAGAACCATTACTTCTAGGGAAGTCTTCTCTGGTTTCGAAGTTGGGGCAGTCTCAGATTGCTCTCAAGGTTGCTCACCATTTAGCACAATCTCGTCATGGTGTTGAGCAGAAAAGTTCAGGTTGTGATCAGGTTGCTTCGGTAAAACCTCAGATTGCCCACTTACATAATAGAAATCATTCAAAACCATATTGTTAGAATAATCAACAACCTTACCATCCCTTTGAGATTCCTCCATGAAGTTCATCAATATGTTGCTTGGAGAGATCTTCTCATCCTTTGAAATCACCATATTGGTTATTTGCTCAACTTTGGTCTCTAAGTTCTTAATTGATTCTTGTGTTTGCTTCATAAACTCCATCATCCCCTCTTTCAAGCTAGGTTGCATTGGTTCACATGGTGGGGAAACCTGCTTGAAGAGATGTTGAGGTTGCTGGAATGGTTGAAGAGGTTACTGGAATGAGAATTGAGGTTGCCAATGTTCATTGATAGCACTTTGAGGTTGGGGTAATATGAACTGAGGTTGTTGAAATGACATTAGAGATTGTTAGGAAGGAAACTGAGGTTGCCTTGGTAATGGTGAAGGTCTCCCTAAAAATTGTAGGGTAACCTCAAATTTGGAAAAATGTAGGCTCTTCTCTAAATGCCACTTGTAACATGTGTTCACCACTTTCTCAATGAGGTCAAAGGCTTCTTCGGGCTCCAAATCTTCTAGGTCACCATCTGCAAGAGTTTCTAGTCAAAATTTGTGCTCCTCGGTTATCCCATTGTAAAAGATTTGAATTTGCATCCACTTGGGTATACCATGGTTTGGTACTCTTCTCAATAAGTCCTTGAATCTTTCCCAAGCTTCCTGGAAAGACTCATTCTCAAATTGGGAAAACCTAAAGATTTTATTCCTGAGTCGGACAACCTTGGAAGGTGGAAAGTATTTTGCCAAGAAAGTCTCGGCCATCTGCTCCCAAGTTATGATTGAAGCAGGTTGTAGCGACTTAAACCAAGATTTCGCCTTATCCTACAAAGAGAAAGGAAACAACTTTAACCTAACCACATCATAAGATACACCACGATCAGATTTGAAAAGATTGCATATATCAAGAAAATCATAAAGATGGTCATTGGGGTCCTCTTCAGGCAATCCTTTGAATTGAACATTTGATTGCACAAGTTTAATCATGGAAGCCTTAATTTCAACGATATCTTCTCCTTCTTCTGGTATCACAATGCATGACATGTATCCCGATAAAGAAGATCTTTCATGCTCCTTGAGAGTCTTCTGTGGCAGGAAAGCTTCAAAATCTGCCATCGGGAAAACCTTAGGCGGCCTTACTCGTCTTGTTGCTTGCTCAAGAGATTACTGGAAGGTCTTCCAGCTTTCTGCCTTTGTCATCAGGTTGCCAAGAACAAAACTACTACACAAGCTTAACAAACAAGGTTAAAAGCACCAATCTACAGTTAAATTAATCAAACTATTTAAATGTTGCTCCTCGACAACGGTGCCAAAAACTTGTTGCTTCCAAAATGGACAACCTAGCAAGTGCACTAGGGTCAGTATAGAGTGGTAAGCACAAGGTCGTATCCCACAAGGAGCAATCTTAAAACAGTTCGAGATCTCCCTCGTAGACTGGTTCAGAAAGGTTTTCTTATAATTTGAAGTTAGTTGGTTGTAAAAGCATATAAACAAAAGCAATAAAATAAAGGTTGCAAACAATAATAAAAAGGCACAAGCTTCATCTACCATAAGCAACGTAAGATTTCCCCCTAGGAAGACCTGTAAAACTACTTGATTAAGTGCATAGATCTAAGGTTTCTTAACCATATTTCCCCAAGCTTACCCCTAAGCATCACTTGGTTTCTAAGATTACTAATTTAATCTCCCCTAAGTACTTGTTAAATCAGTAAACTTGCATTAAGATTAGTTAAGCATTTAACCGAAATCAAAACCCTTAGCACATACACAATCCCCCATAAGTTTCTTGTAATATGGTGTGTTTGTGATTCTAACTATAACAAATCTCTCCTAGGTACTTATTGCTATAGCATGTATGAGTCCGACTGAAACCCAATAAGATAATATTACTCAAACACAACAATCAACAAAAGATTCAAAATAAGAATATTACGAGGTCGCGTCAGAGGAAGATCTTACGCTGACTGCTTGGGCAGATTCAGCTTGCAAGGAGATTACTCCCTCGTAAAGAAAGAAAACTAAACTTCATTAATAAGAAAGAAAGAATAGAACCCCCAAAGGGGCACACCTCTGTCAATGGTGAAGAAGGCTATAAATAGCCACCAAGTGATAAAGTTGAAAGAAAATACTAAAAGATAAATATCATGTTTAGTTTTTATCTAAAAGAAAAAACAAACTCTAAACAAGAAAGAACTCTTAAGGTAATTGATAAACTTAAAAATATTAAAAAATAAAATCTCTCTTTTTTCTTCTTTAGTTCACGCCACATCAACCTCCTAATTAAGTGGTCCAACTCTTCTATGATTCTTTTCCTTTTTGTCTCTTTTTACTGAGATTTCCTATTTTGACAATCTACTAGCGAGGTCTTCCTAACCCGGCAGAAAATTTGAGATTGCGCCAGAAATCAATTAAAACTTATTTTATTTAAATCAATTAAGCACATTCATGACACAATATTTCACTACTAAATTTCACTTATCAGTCGCTTTGTCTGGTATCAAACTTGCTATATCGAGGAAACTTACCAATGTTATTCTAGAATCCGGCTCTCTCGAACTAGTGAATTTGTTGAATAGCCATTGTGTTATCCCCTTGGAACATCAAGCGCATAATCTGCTAAAATGCATCCAGAATATGGCGAGCAGCTTCGCAAATTTCCATGTTGTTCATTGCCTTAGAGAAGCTAATCTTTGTGCAGATCATCTAGCTCACATGACCCCCTTTTCATCACTGGGAGTTGTTTATCTAGACCTTCCACCGCTTGGAGTGCTGCATATCATGAATCAGGATTGCAGAGATGCTAATTTAAATTTTGTTAGGCATGCTGTCTCTATCAGCAGCTACAGTGCTGTCTTGTAATCTTTTTTTTTTGTCCTTTTTTCCCCTTTTGTTATGTTTTAGTTCCTATTCCCTTTTTACCAAAAAAAATTTTCATTGCTCATTTGTTCCTATTTATGCAATTTATTATTTTCTCAGTCCATTGAGTATAAATGTATACCGGTTTGACACATGTGTCCACCAAATTTAGTTCTCACTTGTTCAAAAATAGTGTGAATAACTCACCGATATTAAAGCTATAATTTTTTATATTATAATGAACTGAAATAAAATAAATAAAATAATTAAATTAAATTAAATTTTATGCAATTTATAACTATAGGGTACTAATCAAAATTGAAAATAAGTTCAAAAAAATAGAGCATAATTAGAATACAAGTAAGAAGATACATTTATAATTAAAAATTAATATTTTACATAACCATCTCTATTCTGCATGTTTTTAATGTATTATTTATTTCAGAGATAATTCACCCATATTCATTAAATTCACTTGATATTGAGTCCAAGAACTTCATTTATTTGTCATGTACAGAATTGAAACAAGAAGTTATTTTGAATTGACCGAAAATGTAGAAATTCAATTGTTTGTTTATGTTATATTGAGCCTCATCCAGCCTAAACACATTTCCTTTTTGCTTCAATGGGGAAAACAGAGTAATTATCACAGGAATTTCATAACATTTTCCGTTCAACAGACAGATTTATTTTTTTCTACATATAAATACAAGCTAGAATATAACAAATATTAATGACGGGAATAATAACAAAATACTCTTTCAATTGTTACCATTCAACAAGGGCGAATTTTTGTATGCTAATTCAGTTGGAACCTCAAAATTCAATATTAATTATCCTGATGTTTTTTAGCAGCCAGACTCAAAAAATAAACTTTTTTGGTAATAAGACTTGACTAAGTCCTAACAAAGGAAAAACGAAAACGAAAATGAAATTGCAAAGCGAGATGTATCCTATAGCTACAATATCTTACTAGGTGTTACTATTCCGGTAGTTGATAAGTTTTTTTTTTTTATTATTGTAAATGATAACTGTCGTTAAATACACATAGCAATCTCAAAACAATATATCATCACAGTATCTTCGATATCATCAAAAACAAAAACACAATGTGACACTCGAGATCTATCAGTTTCTCGATTATCTCTAAACAAATTCTCTCAACAATCAGCTCTACTAATTCGATCAAAACTAAAGCTATGTAGCATCCTCAAATACCCTAAATTTTACAGCAGCATCCTGACCCAGACAACTTGCATTTGAGAAATGAGTTGCCGCAATTCAGAACACGTCAAAATTGTCTTCAGCCTAATCATCCCTTTACTCAGCTCCCTCCTATAGCATTAAAACGACTCGTACAGAAGATATTCCTTTCAGCTTCATGCATCTTCTCCATATGTTAGTTTCATTTTCACCATTGATTTTCCTTTCAGATGAGGATAGGCATAAAAAGAAATTACTTAACAAATAGACAGTCATTTTAACAAGCATAATTTATGACATACACATATTCATCAAAAACAATGTTACAATGTGTCCACTCTTTCTACCTACAGACAGCTTTTCTTAGAAAAAAACAGCTTGTAATTATTTGTCTAGACCAGATGCAGAATATGCGATTTCAAATTGCAAAGTGAAGACAAACTATCAGATTGTCCAGTAAGAGAAAAACCAATAATATCAATATACTATTATCCTTACCTTAAAGCACAGAAACCTCTGAAGAAATGCAGAGCTTACAGTCAGCTCCACCACTAATGACACTGTCACCTTTCCACCAGTCGGCAGATAGAACCTATGTTCAAAGAGTATTACCCTTGTAACTACATATTAAAAAAAAAACATAACATAGTCCTAGACAAATGGAACAAATGGTATGTACCTTTTCATCATGTGTTTCAATAACTGACAGAGGCCACTGCAATAATAAGAAACAATTTTGGTTTTAGAACATCATTTACCTCCCTTTTTAGCACACAATATTTTATCACAGCAAAGGCAAAATAAAAAAAATATTTTTTTTCTATTTTCTTTATCATTTATTTGGAACTAGAATAATAGTCAAAAGTAAAGATAAGCAGAGATTGGTACCGCGGTTCTAAGATCCCACAGCATAACTTTCCCATCATAGGATGCAGAAAGCAAATGGAACCAAGATTTATCATGCCACTTGCAAGCCGAAATCCAAGAACTGTGAGAAGAGAACTGATAAATTGGAGCAGACGTTCCTACAAGGAGATCAAAACGAACAGGTGTAAGAGAAAGAGAATGCGAGGAAGAGCAGGAAATAACTAATAGTTTCTCACTGAATAGACCTGGTTTTCGTGGATCCCATATTCTAAGAATTGGGTCAGAGCCCCCGGCAGCAATGAGAGCTGAACCTTCACCCCCTACATGTACGCAGTTGAGGGCTTTCCCACAGAACTGCATAAAAAATGTTCAAGCATTCATTGATATGGATTTACAAGTATTGAAGAAAACACACACAATGATCAAATATGTTAAGAGAGGAGAGAGTGTAATTTTATCCTCACGATTTTAGATGAATCTTTGCCGGTTTCAACATCCCAACATCTAACAGAGTGATCCCATGATGCAGAATATACTGTTCCATTTTCTGGCCAAACAACAGATGATACACGTTGTGAATGACCCACAAGTGTAGATGCAGCTTCCCCCTAATTTCATAAATAGACAGATATGAAGCGCAAAATAAGTACCAATAAGCCATATCCAATTTCAAGTTACAACTGCAATTAAGAGAAACAGTAATTCACAGAATACCCGTCACTCAAAAATAAATCAATAAACTTTGTTCTCATAGGGAACCATTTTCTGTTTTCAACGCTAAATTAATATAAATATGTATATTACTAAAGATTTCAACATTTGACATATCGAGACTTGGCTGAATAATACACATTTTGTCATTTACACTATGCCCTCTTGTATAAAGACCAATGGCTTGATGAACTTGCAAATTGCCCCGTAAAACTTTGTTCCCAGAAGTTATCGAAACAGTGCAATCACATTTATGTGGCAAAACAAAAAATCATAGAGATTAAAGCATAAAAGACATGAAATACCTCCAACTGAGATTCATCGGCTTCATTTCTGACTTTTCTCTTTTTGACAGATACCAAATCACCTTCTGTATCTAACTCGTTTGACCTCCATAATTTGATTGTACAATCCAAGGAACCTGAACAAATCTATAGTATAACCAGGAAGATGAATAAGACTTTAAATGGGAAGCAGAACACATGCATCAAATGAAAGCATTAACCAGGAGAGAAGTAAGAGAAAGACCATGTTCCCAGAAGTTTCTGCTGCGACGCTCTGCACAGATGCACTATGACCACGCAAAACTTTGAATGCTCTAACTGTTGTAGGGTTATCTTTTGGCTCCTCTGCATCAAACTTTCAGAAGAAACGGAATGCATTTAGTTATGGAACAATCTCGTTTTTCATACAAAAACAAATTTATTAAATAATTACCTTCCACAGCCTTATTGTTTGATCTTTTGAGGCAGAGGCTAATGTCATAGTATTTACACCTGCAAATTGAAAAACAGCCTAATGAATAGATTTGTTCAGAGAGAGCATACTGCAAAGCCAAAACGAAATGACTTTTAGTTTTAGTCAACACAATCAAAGCAAAAAAAAGCAAGATAATAATAAATAACGCCCGATGAAAACAACATATATGTACGATACTACCCAACAATTTATCATCCTGTCAGGATAATAGAATCTGATTCATATGCAGTATTCTAGAAGTTAATACAGGGCATTACCGTCCTTAATATAGGGTTGATTCAGACATATCTATCAATTAGAATATTATTATGTTATTCTATTTTGGAAGGTAGTGCAGCTGTCCTCTCATAACCGTTGTAGCTCATCTATATACGGAGAGAAATGTACTGAATTTATCATCAATGAATTAATATTTGATATAAAAAAAATATATGTGCTCACCATGCATCTGCTCTCTAATATTTTGTTTTCTTATTCTATCCTAATCTCCTTCTCAAATATCTACATTCCGCCAATTCTTACCTCAAGTCCACCCTAATTTGTTTCCAACCACTCTTAATCCTTCTTCTCTTAAATCTATTCTTATTATCTAAACCAGATTTAGTCCTAATCATTACAGATCCCAAAATGTAAGAGGTGGGCAGATGAATCAAGACAGCTAGGTCGCATTTTTCTGAGTCTTAATATACAGGTAAAAAATATGATCAAATCATCGTCATTCAATGATGTCAAATGCCTATTTGGTCCAGGTGTATCCTACTATCCTTTTCTAAACAATACTGATAGTTTCGTTCACAACGTAGATGAGCCCCTAAATTGGAAGTATACTTCTGTGTGACTAAAATCTCAGATGAAATGAATAATGAATTCACTTAACTTATATCAGTTACAAGTTATACATATATATACATAGATATAAAATATAGAGTCTGCAGACAGCCCACAGACAAGCCACCAACAAGCTACCCAGCAAGCCACCCAATAGCTGACTAACATTACATACAACTAACATTTAATATTACAGCTAACACTCCCCCTCAAGTTGGAGCATAGATATTTGACATGCCCAACTTGTTACAAATGTAGTTCACCCGAACCCCATTTAAAGCTTTAGTAAAGATGTCTCCCAGTTGTCCATTTGTGTTCACGTAAGCGGTGGAGATAATATTTTCTTCTAGTTTTTGACGAACAAAAGACAGTCTACTTCAATATGCTTTGTGCGTTCAAGAAATACTGGATTGGAAGCGATATGAAGTGCTGCTTGGTTGTCACACCACAATTTTACTGGAGTGGTGACCTTAAATCCAAATTCTGTCAAGAGATGACGAATCCATATGATCTCACATACTGATTGTGACATCGCCCGATATTCAGATTCAGCACTAGACCGAGAGACTACATGTTGCTTCTTGCTCTTCCAAGAGACTAAGTTACCTCCGACGAATATACAATAGCCAGTAGTAGATCTACGATAATCCTTGGAACCTGCCCAATCTGCGTCTGTGAAGCATTCTATCTTGATAGCCTGTTGTTTAAGCCCCATGATTCTTGTATAATAATCCTCTTCCAACCGTTCCCTTCACGTAACATAGAATTTGCTCAAGTGCAGTCCAATTATCAATAGTAGGAGAAGACATAAATTGGCTAACCACGCTGACTGAATAGGCAATATCAGGTCTCGTTACTGTGAGATAGTTTAATTTTCCCACCAACCGCCTATATCTGCCAGGGTCTTCAAAGGGTTTGCCTTCTGATGTTAGGTGCAAATTAGGAGTCATAGGCATACTGCATGGCTTCGCTCCACACTTTCCTGTTTCCAACAGCAGATCAAGGATATACTTTCTTTGAGACAAAAAGATTCCTTGTCTACTTCATAAGACCTCAATTCCCAAGAAATATTTTAGAGTACCCAAATCCTTGGTCTGAAATTGTCCATGTAGAAATGATTTTAGGGTTGACATTTGTAATAACAATATCGTCTACATAGACCACAAGAAGGATGATACTAGAAAATGAGTGCTTATAAAAAAACTGAGTGATCACACTTGCACTTTTTCATTCCAAACTTTTCAATGGCTCGACTTAACTTTCCAAACCATGCGCGAGGACTTTGTTTCAACCCGTATAAGGATTTTCGTAAGCGACACACTTTGCCATTCTCCCCCTGAGCCACAAAACCAGGTGGTGGCTCCATATAAACTTCTTCAGAAAGATCACCATGCAAGAAAGCATTTTTTATGTCCAACTGATGCAATAACTAGTTAGAGCAAGCTGCAAAGGATATTAAAAGACGAATAGATGTCATTTTGGTGACAGGTGAAAATGTATCAGAGTAATCAATCCCATAAGTTTGAGCATATCCCTTAGCAACAAGGCGAGCTTTCAACCGAGCAACGGACCCAACAAAATTAACCTTTATAGAAAACACCCATTTACAACCAACAGATTTCTTACCAGCTGGAAGATTAACCAAATCCCAAGTCCTGTTAGTTTCTAAAGCATTCATCTCTTCAATCATTGCATTACGCCAACCTGGGTGCGCTAAGGCTTCTGAAACAGATTTAGGAACAGTGGTAGAGTTGAGAGATGCAATGAAGGATTTCGATGGAGATGATAGCTTATCATATGAAACAAAATCCGAAATAGGATAAGTGCACGAGCGTTTACCTTTTCGGAGAGCTATAGGAGGGGTATCACTAGCAGAACTTGATTCGGGAAGATCTTGAGACGAAGTAGCCATTGGCGGTGGGTTAGAAGCTGAGGTCCGTGGTCGTCTTGTATACACCTGTCTAAATCTGGGCCTAGAAGGCTGTAGAGATGAGCCATAGTCAACCTGATATACTAATATATCATCAATTTCGGAATTGGATACTTCACAAGATACAGGAAAGAAAGGAAGGTGCTCCATAAACGTGACATCAGAAGACACTAAATATTTATTGAGAGATGGAGAAAAACAACGATATCCTTTCTGGGATCGCGAGTACCCGAGAAAAACACATTTAAGTGCTTTTGGATCAAGTTTAGTGATATGTGGACGAACATCACGAACAAAACAAGTGCTCCCAAAAATACGGGGTGAGACAGGGTATAAAGGTTTGTTGGGAAACAAGATTTTATAAGGACTCTCACCATGTAACACGGAGGAAGGGATACGGTTAATCAAAAAACATGCAGTGGAGACAGCGTCAGCCCAGAATTGTTTTGGAACATGCGTCTGAAATAATAAAGCCCTAGCAGTTTCCAAGAGGTATCGATTCTTACGTTCTCCAACACCGTTTCGAGAGGGTGTATCAACACAAGAAGTTTGATGGAGAATACCATTTTGATTCATGTATGTTTGAAAATGTCCGGACAAATATTCCTTTGCATTATCACTACGTAAAGTATGAATTAAGACATTAAATTGAGTTTTAATTTCAGCACAGAAGGTAGTGAAATGAGTAAATAATTCAGAGCGACTTTTCATTAAATATAACTACGTTGTTCGAGAGTAATCGTCCACAAAGGTTACAAAATATCGAAAACCAAATTTTGACACAACCGGATAAGGACCCCAAACATCAGAGTGAACTAATTCAAATGGAAACTCTGACCTTTTATTGACTCGTTGAAGGGAAGACAAACGATGGTGTTTAGCAAACTGACATGACTCACAATCTAAAGTAGAAAAATTCTTAAACTGAGGACGCAATTTCTTTAACAAAGGTAAAGAAGGATGTCCCAACCGACAATGTTCAGCATAAGGTGTGAATACACTAAAGCAGGCAACATGTCTTCTAACGGGTGTATCCGAAACGTAGAGACCGCTACATTCTTTCCCACTACCAATAATCTTCTTCGTCACGAGATCCTGAAACACACAGTGATCGGGAAAGAATGAGATAGAACAATTGAGCGAATGAGTAAGTTTACTCACAGAGATAAGATTGAGAAAAAATCCAGGAACATTAAGAACAGAGGAAAGTGAAAGTGACGAGGTTGGGTTAATAGTTCCAGAACCAATGACAGAGGAAAGAGTACCATCGGCCACAGTTACATGTGAAGGAAAAGTTTTATTTTGAGAGGTGAATAAGGAAGAATTACCCGTCATGTGATCTGTAGCTATGAAGCATGGACACTCCAAAACCTAGCGTGTCCCCATGTCGGACACGTGTCCGACACCGACACTCTCCGGACACTCGTCGGACAGGCGTCCGACACTCCAAATTTGAAATGGACACTCCACGTTGGATGGACACTTCTCAGACACTCCGCGGACACACCTCGGACACTCCACGTAGAAGTTAATGTGACAAAAATTGAAAAACTTAGTGGGGGTGGGTAATACGGCATTTAAATGCAACAATGTGGGCAAGAAAGTAAGAGTCATACACTAGAGTTAAAGCGCATTCGTTGCATATAGCTGGTAAAGGTTTTGGCATGTGGAATAAAGTCACAAGACATGTTTTTTGGTTGTTTTGTAATTGATCAAATGACTATGGATGGTATAGATTTTATTATAAATGAATATATATGTTTGACAAGTTATTTTAGCTGTCGTGTCCCAGCCGTGTCCAAATGCATATTTTTTTCAAATTGCCGTGTCCGCGTGTCCGTGTCGTGTCCGACACTCGAGCCGTTTCCGTGCAACCTAGATCTGTAGCACCAGAATCAATAACCCATCTGGAGGATGAAGAAATGAGGCACTTATTGGAATTACCTGACTCAGCAATGGCAGTGATAGAGGATGAATGCTTCGAAGCTAAGGCTTCTTGATATGGAGCATATTCTTCTTCCGTGAGTGTATAGATACCGCCGGAAGATGTAGCATCACTAACTGCAACATGAGTTGTCTTAGTTCTCCGCCGTTTAGCTCTCCCCTTGAGAAGAGCACAAGTGCGCTTCGTATGACCAATTTGATGGCAATGGTAACATATAACTTCCCTTCCCTCAGATGACCCTTTGGTGTCACAACCATTTCCTTTAGGAGGACCGTGGTAAGAGCGATCAGATGATGGTTGTTGGCTTACGAGGGCACTGGAAGGAGCGACGGTGGCGGACGAGAGAACTAAGCCACTCCGTAGAACACGAGTAAGGGCTTCTTCAGCATCAAGAATCTCTGCACTAGAGAGAATTTGAGAGGTGACTCCTTCAAAATCTTTCCCAAGGCCACTTAAGAACCGGATGACGAACATCTGCTCCCGCTGAGTTTTCAACACCTTTATGTCAGTGCTCAAAGGTAGCAATTCATTCAACAGCTCAAGAATTTCTTTCAGCTGCATATAGTATTCCTGAGCAGATTGACCTTGACGATCAGTGGTATAGAACGACTTGTATGTATCATACAAGCGAGAGACATTACCCTTGCCAGCATACAAATACTGCAAGTAATCCATTAACTGTTTGACAAACTCACAGTGTCGAACCATACAAACTATGGATGCATCAATTGAGTTTGTAATACCGAGAAAGAGTGCCGCATCATCTGCCATCCAATCTTCATTATCTTTCTTCGGCTCATCAGTCAAGTGATGACTTTTGCGGATGCTCCGGAGATAAATTTTAATTGTTTTGGACCAGGCAATAAAATTGGTGCCAGTCAACTTATGATCAGTAATTTTGGGAGATACTATCATAATATTGCTAACAACAGTTTTAGTAATTTCACTCTTTTGGTCAGCCATTTGATGAAAATAAAATCAGAGAGACTGCGTCAGTGGAAGCCTTAAAAATTGAAAGTTCCCGAAACTAGAAACTGAGTATATGGGAAGGCTGGAATCGAAGAGGCGACGCCGGAGTATAACGGAGCTTGAGCGGTGGCTGGAGATGTCAGCACGAACCTACACGCGCCAGCGCATGTGTGAACTCGCCGGAGACAGAAGTATAGCGTGAGAATCACGCGTTGGGTCGCCGGAAACAGGGTGGTGGTCCTGCTGGGATGGGCGGTGACGGAAAATACTCGCCGGAAAACAATCTGCACTCAAGGGCAGATTAGGTCGCCGGAAAAACAGGGTTTGCCGGAAAACTAAAATCGGCCAGACAGAAGCAAGCTCAACAGGGCCACCCTGATACCATGAAATCTCAGATGAAATGAATAATGAATTCACTTAACTTATATCAGTTACAAGTTATACATATATATACATAGACATTAAACATAGAGTCTGCAGATAGCCCACAGACAAGCCACCAACAAGCTACCCAACAAGCCACCCAATAGCTGACTAACATTACATACAACTAACATTTAATATTACAGCTAACTCCTTTCTTGCTTCAACCACTTCATTTCTCAAACCCACTTAAGCAAACATTTGATAGGCTAAACGCCCAAACAAATATCCATTCCTGAATATAATACATAGTAGTTCTTTAGCAATACCTCAAGTACCACCATAAATTTCTATAATTGCAATTTTTCAACAAAAAAAAGTTTTAATTAGATTGAACTTCCTTAGAATAAATAATTAAGGCATGCATTTTGTAGTCATGGATTGGTGGACATTGAAAATTTTAATACGAATAAGCTCGTGTTCATCTTTCAGTATGCAAGTAAATAAAATAGAACATTTTGGGCAAAGACGATAAGACTGATTGTTCGGGGAAAAAGAGAAAAGCAAAGAGAATTTCATGTTTATACCTCCAGGGTTGACAACACTAACAGAAGTAATAGCATCATTATGTCCCTCAAGTATGTGTGTACATACTCCAGCAGCCTTCCAAACCCTGAATTGTAGACAATGATATATTACATTTCAGGAAGTAGACGGGTTAATTGAAAAACGAAATGATGAATCCCAACACAGAAACTATAAAAGGTACATAAAACTTGTCCTTATTGCACCTTCCAAAACCATCATAGCACCCTGTCAAAATGAACCTGCAAAAAAACGAGAAGTTGGAACAAGAATACATCAAAATCCCATATATTCATTACAAGAAGATTTAGTCAAGGAAATGGAATGATATTAATATTAACAACTAGAACACATAGAGTAGATTCGATATGTTTGCTCCAAAGACAAGCTTGTCAACCAGCCTAGGCATAATTATCCAGAAAATAGTAATCTTAAGACATGAGGTTTGGTGTAGTTTAGGAAGCTTTTGCAAGGAAACCCTTTGTTTGAGTTGCAAATAAGTATTAATCTCTTTTCAACAAAATAAACCAGCTTTACAAAGAATTTCCTTATCTAAGAGCACAGCCAAAAATGTTTACTTCATTAAAGTATCACAAACTGAAGGGTTGGTAATAAAATCCATGGCAATCAAAGGTTAATGCTGGATAAACAGTCTGAATAATTGGAAAATGCTTACTGGGTACAGGAACCATCAACTGCACTGACCCAATCATCATGCAAAGAAGGCTCTTCTTCTTTCCGAGGGACCACAGCTTTTATGTATTCAATTTCTAGTATCTTCTCCTGTAATGCGAAAATTCAAATTTGTGAATCAGAAGTAAAAATAAAAAAAAATCTACAGCATAACCAATCCTCAGTATTGAAGGGAAATTTAACGAGAGGAAATCTCATAATCAAGCTGTAAAAGTAACTCTATACTCTTTCAATGCCCAAAAAAAATATAGCTTCCAGGAGTTGTATTCGTATTGCTCATCAATGATTACTTAGAATTCTATATCATTTATTCATTCCTCTTTTCTTTCGAGGTATTACAGGACTTGGGAAAAGAAAAGAAAAAAACAGGGTGTCTATGCATTTTTAGGCATCGACTGAAACTGAAAGAAATTAGCAGTTAAAACTGTAAAAGTGAGGAAGCAACTTACAGCCGAAATGCCCTTGACAAGAAGAAATTGCTCAAGGGACATGCGAATAAGCTCTCCATCAATAAGGAAATCAAATGGATGATTCTCCCAATCAGGGTTCCCTGCCAATCATAACCTCTCAAACATTAGAAATAGCACTACATGGATTATTTTAAGCGTATGCATAAAGAATAGAATACCAGCTTGGAGAAGGCTATTGACGATAGTAGAGAGACCAAGACGGGTGAGATTAGCTGGGATGGTGATGGAAGTAGTTTGAACTTTGAATGGGGGCTTCAATTTTGTAACGAATCTTGCTTGAACCTGCCTCTCTTCTCCATCCCCTTCCATTGTTTTCAATTGCCAGTTAAACGCAGAGCCAGTGAGGCGGAGAAGCCTGAAGTTACCCAAAGAACAGAGAAGAAAGGGAGACGGATTCAGCTAGGGTTTAAGCCCTTGTCTAACACGTGATTTGCGGTGGACATTTTGAATGTTAACGGAAGGGGAAAGCAGCTTTTGGTATTGCTGTCCTGTATAGGAAAGCAGCTGTTAGCTTAATTTTTTGTGGACATTGTCTTGCGTGGAAGATTTGTGCGTTTTATGGTGTTTGTCAGTAGTGAGTGTCGTTTTGTACTTGTTTACTGGTCGTTTAGTTCATCTTCTTTGTTCACTCTTTCGGAACTTAGCTATAATTTATAAAAGGTCATTTTTATTGTAATTAGTAATTACAGCTAATCAGTTGAATAACATAATCAATTCATCATCTCTTTGAAACGGTTTCTCTCTCAAGAATTCTCCTCTTATCACAGTAGGAGCTATTAAGTTTGACAATAATAGATGACAATATAAACATGGAAAATTTATTTTTGGAAATATTATATCAAACACCGAAAGATAGTTTTAACTTAAAAAATTAACAACAATAGTCCGTCAGAATTTCTAGCATCAATTTTTTGTATTATACTTTCATATGCTTTAGTTATTTTTATTCTATCTAAAATTTTTCGAGTTAATTTTCTCAATTAAAGAAAGTTAAGTTTTCATGAAAATTATTTTGACATCAGATTTAATATAACTTGAGATATTTATTTATCAGTTATTATATTAGTCAAGTAGAACTGTCGTGTTTTACTTACGTATGTAAATACTTAGATATTTTTAAGACTGAATATATTACTTAAAGTTACACAAAAAATTACTCAATACATTAAGGAGTATTCATCTTTATTCCTGAAGATGAAACATCGGACTCTCTAAAAACATCACGAGCCAAATAATGGGCTTACCTCATTGCCAACTCTCTTTACCAAGATGGATTGACAAGAAATAGATGATGATGCCAATAATTAACACTCTTTAACGATGGAAAAGAATTACAAAAAACTATTGGATAATTCATACGCCAATAGCATCACTAATTGGAAGTAGTTCTACTTCTACAATGGACACATGGGTAGGCAATTCTCCTGCTTTAGCACTAACAAACTTACCCACGTGCAAGACAGATCCACATTCAAATGCATAGCGAGTCTTGGGAATTTTGTTTCCAGATCAGCTAAAATCAATTGTTTATTAATTTTAAATTTATTTTTTTTATCTAATTTAATAATTTATTTTTTTAAGAACATTTATTTATATAATATCCTTCTTCTTGGTATAATTAATATTTATAATTTTTTTTCTTCTCAGGTATTTTTATTTTTTAATATGATTTTTTCTTTTGAAATATCTTCTTCTATTTTTTGGGTCAAAATTTCTTTTTGAGATCGATTTATATTTTCTTTATTTATATTTATAAGGTTTATAATATTTATATGGTTGATGTTTTCGTTTATAATGTTTAGATCTTCCCCCTTAGAGAGATTTGAATACTCAAACTTTAGTGGTACTTCTGCAAAATTGTTACAGCAACTAATCCTAAATTTATTTTCTAATAATTTATCTTTTGTTTACTTATTCATTTATTGACCAAGGTAATTTGTTAATAAAAAATTTTAAAAATGGATTTCTTTCTACCATATCGAGTTTATTATAATATTTTCTGTATTGACATGTAAATTCATTAAATTCACATATATTGCAGAGTTGTATATTATATAATATATATTTTGATATAAATTGCTCGTGTTCTCTACTGGCTGGTACGTCATTGTGTTTTCTAAAAAATTCCTTATTAATTTCATTTCTAATATATTTAACATATTCTATTGGATGCTGATTACTTTCGATTGGTATTGATAATTTATTTAGATAATTGTATACATCTCCACTGGTATGGAATAATAGATAATAATGGGTACTTTCTATATTTAAGTTTTCTAATGCTTCATTAATGGCTAATTCAAAGGTGTGCCTAGAGATCCAATTTTATAATAAATCTTCTCCGTTTTCTACACAGTCTAAATTCAATATTAAATCATTATTTATATGTTTAACTTTTGGTTTATATGGCTCTGGTATTTTCTTGAATCTGTTATTGTAATATTTATATCTTTGTTTTTTGCATATGTTCCTCATAGTTTCTGTAAGTGGAACATATTGACTATCAAACTGATACCTATGACTTGGTTCAGTTTCTTCTTGTTTAATAGGTTTTGTCTCAAAATCACTTTCTTCATCAGATTTTTCAAAAATAATTTCATTTGTTTCTTCGTCTTTTTCTATTTTAAAGTTTTCATGTATATTTAAATTAGATAATAAATTTTTTAATTCTTCTATTTGTATATTCATTTCGGCTTTTTCCATTCTGATTTATACCAAAAAGATGTATGTTTTTCTGATTTTTTTAAATTGAAATCCGTATTTATAATTAAATCCTATTTAAGATTTTTTCTTTTTAGATTTTAATTCTTCTGTAAATATTTTATTAGGAGATTCTAATTTTTCATTTAATTTTTCATCTGGTTTTTCTTGAGCTATTCCTTTTCTATTGTCTACTAACATATTTAATCTTTCTAATATTATTTTAAAAGTTGGTAATTCTGAAGTATTCCATTGGCTTTGTTATTTCTTGTTTAATTATTTGTTGTATATAAAATTGGTTTTCTTTTAAACTTTCTTGTATATCGGTTAATAGTTTTATTATAATTTTTAATTGTTCTTTTACTATAACTTCATTCCATATTTCGTCTAATTTTTTGTCGTTATTCATGAATATTTTCTCTTTTTATCCATCCTTATTTACATCGGATCCATTTTTTCTGGGGTTTTTCTAATAAACTTTTTAATTGTTTGATTTTATTTTCTAAATTTTCTTGTACTTCTTTAAATTGTAAATATTTTATCTGTAATTCAATTATTGTTGTATTTAGAAAATCTTTAATGATTTCTAATTCCTTTTCCTTATTTTTAATTATGTGTTGTTTATTCATATTCTCTCTATAAATCTTACTTTTCCTTGATCTTTTATGGTTATTCCACTATGGTGAATCTCATTTCCTATTTTTTCTAAAAAATCATGTTCTAGTATTAAATCACAATTATTACTAATATTCGCTGCTACCCCAATGGTTGTATCATATTCTAAATCTTAAATTTTAAATCTTATTTTAGCTATTTGGGTTATAATAAGTTCTCTAGAGTTATTAGGGTAAATATATGTTTGTGGTTCTATTATTTCACAATTATTTTTATTTACCTTATCTATATTTATGTAACTTTTTGCTTCTTTATTTATTTCGGCTATGCAGTCATTAGCTAATATTCTTGTAAATAATATAACTTTTATTCTAAATTTATAGGTATTTATAAGATTCAATTTTCTTGGAGAATCTATTATTTCTTTCTTAAAACTTAATCTTGTGTTTTCTATTATGGGTATTAATTTTTGAATAGGTTTATTTTGTCTGTTCACAAAATCCATACATATTTCTTCGGGTATTGTTATTTGAGAATAATCTTCGTGTTCTAGAGGTTCTAATATTTCTTGATATAATTTAGGTACTAGTATATCTCTTTCATAGTGTTTTCTTATATGGTGATTTTCAGTTAATGCATATATCATTTTTGTTTCCACACTTATTACTTTACTACCTGGTGGCATATTTATTCCCTCTAATTTATAATATAGAGTTATGGCTAAATCTTTATGTTTATCTTGTAAAGAAATACTAAAGTCTGGTTGAATAGTAAATTTTAATTTTTGATAAATTAAATTTTCTCTTATTACTGAGATTAATGCATCTTGTAGATTATTTAGTATTCTATCATCTAGTATATAGATTTGTATAGGAGTATTTATATTTTTCTGGAAATATGCTTTTATTATGAATTCAATTCCACCGAAATATATATTCTTATATCTTTTAGATTCTTTGTTAGATAATTTAGCTAATTCTCTTTTTACTACTCATCTGATATTAAATTAATTCTTGCTTTTCCATTTATTGTAGTTATATCTATAGTATTTTCATGTTTCTGAACTACATATCTTATTTCCTTATTTCTATCAAACCACATAGTTTTAAAAATTTTATTTATAGATAACTCTTCTTTTTCTTCTTGTATTTTATAATAAGTCTCAGGTGTAAAGCTTAAAGTTTGAGTAGTACCTCATTCACAAGTATCCATTTGGTAATAAATGTCAGTATTTTGTACCAGTTTACTTTCTTCCATTACTTATTAATTCATTTATAATTTTATGACATTCTAGTATCACCTTTTCTTGTCCTGTTTTATTATTATTTAATATTCTTATTTGACTTTCTAATATTGCAATTTTTTCTAATAATTCTTTTTTATTATTTTCTCTAGATTTTGCGAGCTTATAAACCTTTTCATATTGACTATCTTTGAATTCTATAATGGTTATAGCATTTCTACAACTTATAATATGTTGGTTAATATCTTGATTTTGTATTAATGGGGTTTTAGCTATGGATTTAATATCTTCTAATAACTTATCCATAATTTATTCTTCACTTATTAAATTTATTAAGGCTTCTTTTATTATTTCTAATACTTTTATTTTATTACTTATTTCTTCTGAAATTACTTGGAATCCTTGATCTATTCCTGTGATTTCTATTACTGTACGCATTTCTTCTTTATGAATAAACTCTAGTTGGCTATTAATTTCTTGAATCATGAAATTTAGGCTTAACTTATATTTTTCTGAGGTATAATCTATCTGACATAGATAATAAGCAAACTTTTCTATATCTCTATTCTTTATTGGAGGTTTTGTGATAATAATTTTTTGTACTTATTTATTTTATACATCAGATATTCTATTTTAAAAATTCTAACTTGGGTTTCATTTTTGTTTATTATTATTACTAATAAATGTCTTAAGTCTGTTATGCTATATAAACCTGAACCAATTTCTATTATAAATTCTTCGATGTTCATTTTTAATATTTTTATTCTTAAATCTTTGCTAAAATTCAGAATACTTATTCTAAATGGCTCTGATACCACTGTGTTCATGCTTATTTTTTGCTCATATTTAATAAAAATATTATGAATAATTGAAAATTGAACATATACATGAATAAAAATTTACCTGATGGTTTGTGAATTGTGGAGATTGATCTCTTAAGTATTGCTTGATAACAACGGTGTTTTATGAATCTTTTATTGGATTTTAAAATGCTCTCAACAGTATTTTCCGGAGCTAACCTCTTCAGAGTTTGCACTCAAAGGTTAAATAAACTGAAGTTTATTTATCTTAAAAGCTCTGCTGAGAACAAGGGTCACAACTCTCTTATATACATAAAAAAATTACATATTAAACCGGTAAAAAAGAAAGCATACTGGCAGGCGCATCTCACTTTAATAATTTACAGACGACAAAATAAGTATAAAGATAAGATAAGATAAGTATCCTTATCTTTAGATAGTGGAGACAGAGTTTTACAAGTGTCTACATCTTTTTTGTTTTATTCAACCAATGGGGGTTCATCTGCTTCACTGTGGTTAGATTCTTCTTCAACTAATCAGCATGCTTCGCAAGAGTGCCCTAGATAATTCTGACTTTTCTGACACAGAATTAATTTTGATTGTTGATCAAGATTAGGAATTTTTAATTCAAGGAATTTTTTCTCAAACTCATAAAATATTGATTGCATTGTATCGTCCATGGGTATTTCTTTTTTAGAATGGGTTGCTAGTAACCAATAATCAGATTTATAATTAATTCTATATGCTCCTTCTATATTTGCTAATTGCCTGATTATTATGGAGAAAGGGGTTTGATTCCATAATACCCTTTCTTCATGAGTAATAGGAATTTTTGCTGCTTCAATGTCTGGATAGTGCCCATTGGATATTCCCATTAAAATATATGCAAAAGAAGGTGTTAATTCTTCGCCTTCTTCAAAGAAAATACTGCTGAAAAATCTCAGAAAGATCATTCTTCCCTTTGCGTAATTCTTGAAGTATAAAGTGACAGATCTTCTAAATTTTTCTGGAAAATATTTTAGAACATCTAATTTATTTAAATAAATAGTATCTATTAATCCATGTACTGATAACTCGTATGCTGCTATGGGATTGGCTTCTGGTAATATCACCATTTTTGTTTTCATTTGATCCTTGGTTGTAGGATACATATTCCTGCTTCGATCTTCGTCCTTATAATTTTAGATTATTTGGAACCATTTGATATATTTATTAAAAGATGTTCCCTTCAATTCGTTTATTTCTGATGAGGTTTTTATTTGGGCAATTGTTGAAATTCTGCCCAAAACAGTTTTTGTTTCTGGTATTTTATTAGATAGTATTTTTTCTTTATAGGTACCATAAGTATTACTGGTTTCTTCCAAAGCACTTTTTGCTAATTCTAAAGATGGATATTTTTTATGAATGATACCGGGTTGTCCCTGGATGAATATTGCGGCCTTAGCCCATTCGTCAAACAGGCCTCGGTTTGGCCCATTATGGATTACATAATAAGTCTTACTGGGCTGTTTTACTAACCGCGATAATCCTGCAGTTATATCGACGGGAGTAATTAATACTGATTTGTCTTTATCTTTGGTGGATTCAAGCTGTATATTACTGGTATAAACAGATGCTTCTTGTTTCTCTGATGCTTCACTTTCATCTGCCCTAGATAATTTCTATCCATAGGCAAACTGACTAATATCGAATGGTTGTTTATTGGGGTGGTTACCGTGTCGGCTCCAGATAATCCCTTGTATAGTGCAAGAGTATATTCTACCTGTGTTATTTCTGCTTTAATTTTTTTTACATTTGATAATGCTTGCTCCCATTGATTATTCTTCTGTTTCAATTGGTTGGTGATGACTGCTATTGCTGACTCCATTCTCGGGTCAAGGTGTCTGCTCCATAGTTTTTTTCAGATTTTATTAATACTACCTGAAATTCATAATAAGATAATTCTAGTTGCCAACGGATTAATCTTCCTTGATTATAATGAGTATTTATTTTATTTCGAATAAATGTAGTGACATATTTACTATCTATTTTGACAATAAAAGGTTTTGGTAATAATTCTATTTTCTATTTTCTTACAGTATTTAATAAGGCCAGTGTTTCTCTTTCATGGGTAGTATATCTTTTTTGGGTATTTGTAAATATTCCCGAAATATATTTAGCTATTCTTTCTAAAGAAACAAATTGTTTAGTCTTAGATAATGCGGTGAGAGTAGAAAGAGTTTCTTCCATTAATTCTTTTCCTTTTTCTTGTTTGTAAGTTTGCAATAATTCAAATGGTAAGGCTGTCATTACTGCTGCCCAATATCCTCCACTAGCATCAATAGAGATAATTAATAAATCTTTTTCTGTGGGGTTATATAGGGATGGTAAATTTTGACAGCTCTTTTTTAATGCAATTATATTTTCAGTGTCTTTTGTTGACCACGACCATTTAATTTTTTCTGACAATTTCTTTTGTAAGTTTCGTCTTAGTTGTGCTAGATTTTTTAGAAAACCCTAATCACTAATATAATTAAGATTTCCTAAAAACCTTTGTAATTGTTTTTTATCTGTTAGTTGATCTGAAAATTGATTTAGTTTTTCTACTATATGTGGTTGTAATTTTAATTCTCCATTAGAAATAGTTAAACCTAAAAAATCTATTTCTTTTTTTCCTATTATAGCTTTTGGTCTCGATAGAATTATTCATTTTTCTCTACATCTATCTATTATTTTGATAACCGCTATTAAATGATCCTTCTTTGATCCAGCTGTGAATATTATAATGTCATCAATATATACGGAACAGATATTTTCTAATCCTTTTAGTTGCCGAGTCATAAACTCTTGAAATATTCCTGGAGCTTGTTTTAATCCTAAAGGTAAACTATTATATTTGTAATGATTATTGGGTGGAAAAGTGAAAGTTGTTAAGGGTTTAGTATTTTCATGTAATCGTAATTGCCAATAGGATTTTTACATCTAATGTTGAGAACCAATTTTTTTCCTTGTAGTCTATTCATAATATAATCTTTTCTTGGTAAACCTTTTGGTGTTCCTATGATTGCTTCATTCATTTTTTTATAGTTAATAAATATTCTTCTTTTTCCCCTTTTTTCTTCGGCATGATTTTCTACATAAAAGGCTGGGGCACTATGAGGGCTATTGCTAGGTCTAATTACTCCTTTTCTTATTAATTCATCCATATCTTTTTTAAATTCTTCTACGTCTCTTTTTGTGTAGGGTATGTTATTGAGACATTTTATTTCTGCTATAGGATCCTTTAATTTAATTTCAATTAAAGCATCATTTGTATTTTTTATTCCTAATAGATCATCAATAAATCTTTCTTCTAATTTTTTATTTATTCCATCTTCTAATCCTTTTTCTAAGTCTTCTTCTAGTTTATAAATTATTATTTTTAACTTTTGTATTATATTTTCTAACTTCGTTTTTTCTATGGGTATTTTTATTATTTGTTTGTCTTGATCTTTTAGTTTAGGACAAGTTAATTCTATATGAAATAAATATTGGCAAAATGGATGATATAATCTTAAAAAATTATTACCCAGAATTATAGGAACTCCTGATTCTAAATGGTATAAGATTGGTATAATAAATTTCTTTCCAGATATAAGGATAGTGAGTTCTTCTACTAGTTCTTTTAATTCTAATAAGGTTTGATATGCTATTCTAACTTTTATTGGTTTAGAAGCTTTTTTCCAAAAAGTTTTGGGTACAAAATTTCTTGATGCTATGCATAGAGATGCTCCCGTATCTATGTATGCTAATACTGATTTATTTCCTATTATTATTTTGATATAGGTACTATTCGGATTCATATGGATCACTAAATAATTCTGATTCATTTGATTCATCAGTGGATTCTAAATAATATAATTCATCATTATTATCAACATCTGACTCAATTGATTTTAAATTTATTTCTTCTATCCAGTTTAATAATTTAATTTTCTCTTTCTTTTTATTCCTTTGAGGACATTCATTTACATAATGTCCTTCTTCTTGGCATAACCAACATTTACAATTCTTTTTCTTCTGAGGACACTATTTTTGCTTTTTAGTATGATTTTTTCTTTTGAAATGTCTTCTTCTATTTTTTGGGTCAAAATTTCTTTTTGGGATCGATTTATATTTTCTTTGTTTATATTTATAAGGTTTATAATATTTGTATGATTGATGTTTTAGTTTATAATATTTAGATCTTTCATAGTCATAATCAAACACTTAAAAAAAAACAACTTTGTTTACACAAAAGCACATAAAGTCGATTTTAAGGGAATTTGTGAGATTATCAATGTGTACCTACAAATTCCAAAGTTGAAAGCTGAAATCACTGTCATAATAGGTTTTCAAAGCATGCAAATGATGAATCAACTGAAAACTGTTTGGAGGTATGCTTCAGTGCCCACTGCCATCAAAGCCTCATTTAATATCCCTATCCAATCTTGCTAACTCAACTTCTTCATTTGTCAATGAATTTATGCGGTTGCAACTTGCCAGGGATAATGTAACATTGAAATCTTTTATTTCTAATTATTTTGCTTGTTGAGCCTTGAGAAAATTCAATTTTTATCAAAAATTTTGCTTACCCACATGGTTAGAGTTTGCCCATCAACTTGGCTTGTCTATTTTAAGGCCGGCTTCATATTAAAAATATAACTTACGGCGTTAGTAAGATTTACAATAGCAAATCATTTCATAAATCTACCTAATTTTCTGTTGTGTATATATATATATATATATATATATATATCAATAAACCTATTCCACTATTCTAATACTATAACCTCCTGTGAAAATTATGCAATGATTTTTGAGAACCCTGGAACAAATCACACAAAAAGTCCTCTAAATCATCAGCACTGTATTTTACAAACTTGTCACTTAACTGATTCCCATGTCTTCCAACGAATGTCCGATACGCCTGAATAACCTTAACAGACATCGAAATCTGCAAGTCTTCTCGAAGCTGCGGGTCTGGCACAATCCACGCTGTCTGAGTCCTATAAACCTCTTCAAAACAAAGATTAAAGTTCCGGAACCTCTCCTTCAAAACCGAGTTTGAATTCCCCTCATCCCTCAAAAGAGCTAGAACCGAACTCCAAGTAGCCCTCTCGTAGTTCATCGCGTGCTGTTGAAATTTCCAATTGTGCTTACGAATCCAATCGTCCCCAAAAATATCCCTCAGCTCCGAGATCTTTATCTTTTGAGTCATGTAATGTATGTTGTTCATCAAGAAAATGTGCTGCAATGACCGATCTTTGTATAGCTTCGCCTTTTCGTCAAGGTTGCATTCAAGAATCAAAGCAACAGATCGAAAGCGGCGAGCCAATGAGGAAACACCATTCGGATCCTCGCCGTTCTCATCCCTAAGAAGAAAATCGAGGGTTTCGCGATAGTCCATTAGAGTGTTGATGTAGTTCATGACATATCGAGTCAGATGATGAACTCCGCCTCCTGGGAAAGGATTTAGTGACAAACTTGTCGTGATTGCCCTTTCGAATCCATGGAATGCAGTCTTTACAGCGTCCCCTAATCGCGTTACAACCTCACTAGTTTCGGTTTTAATGCAAAGACCAACGTCGTCTGAATATAAAGAGTGTATATCGGGGAAAAGATCCGCGAGAATTTCGTACATGTCGAGAATCGGGAACAGCTTCTCAGGTTTGTGTGGTCCGATAGATACAGCATCGCCGAAATTCAGTAACTGTAAAACCGATGCCTTTGAGGCCTCGGTGAAACAAGCCAGACTAACTGATCCTAAATCTCCGAAAATCTGTTCTGCAAGATATTTCTCGCTAGTAAGATAAACTCGAACGAAGATACTAATCGCTCGAACCCATCGCTTGATCTTCGAATTCAAGCTTCCCCATTCCAATTTCAGCACATCCTCGATACTGAGCTTCTCGATTTCAAGGATGAATAGAGACTCATCCAATGCATCTTTTCTGGCACTAATATAGGCCTGGGAGCATTCATGGCTGTAATTGGATTCGAACATCGAATTTGCAATGGATCTTAGGTCTGAAATTACTTCTGGATGGACCAAATCAATGACAAATTCCTCCGAAGATCGGCTAATACTATCTCGATTGATTGAATAATCAATCGAATCATCACCAAGAGAGACCAACGAGGCGAAATCCGCGGTGTCTTCTTCACTAGAACGAAACGACACGTGTTCTGGCTCGAAAGGCTGTCTGTTTTGGACAAGAATGTGCTTAAACTCTTCCTCGAGCCGCGACATTCCGATTTGAAGGATGTCTTTAGACCTCTTCAACAGCTCTATTTCTACTCTACCTTTGTTATTTGAAGACAATATCTCCAACCTTTTAGCGAATTTTCGAGCTTCATCCACTGCATTTAGATATTTGTTACCTTCATCGAGACTCGAATCCCAAATCATAGACTGGTCATTTTCCCAACTCATAATCTTGTCCTGAACAACATTTAGCTTCTTTTGAATCTCAGGTAATCCCTCAGCCCCGAATTCATTTTCTTCGGTTAGCGAAATGTTAGACAATTGAGTCCCTAGGTCTGCCAAAATTTTCTTAGCATCATCGGTAAGGTTTCTGTTTGATCCCAATGCCTTTGCAATGTGTTGGGCAGCAGCAATTAAGTCTTCTTCTCTGTCCAATTGAGGAACAATAGAAGCACAATCCCCCATAGATAAGATTGAACAAACCCCAACAATGAAAATTGAGTCCCAATTTCCCAAATTCAGGGCATGAACTGATTGGTGGTTGTGTAACTGTTGAAAAAGGGAAATTAAAAACCCGATTAATGAAAGAGAAAGAAAACAACATATAAACGTAATTAAAGTAGTAATCAATAAGAACCATAGCTAATTAACTCCCAATTGAAGAAACTCAAATCAATAACAATGAAACCCAATTAATATACAAGTATGAAATGATATGAAAAAAAATCCCCAAAAGTGATGCTTCCATAGCTGAACTGAACAAAGAAAGACACAAAAACACACCTGAAAAAGGCAGGGCAATGGAAAAAGCAGCAATGAAGCAAACTTCGAAGAGATGGGAGCTCAGAGAGAAAGGTCCGATGAGTAGCAAGAAAACCCAGATGAGACAATTTGTTAATTTTTGATTGGGTCTTGTACATAATAATATAATTCAGTTTTATTGGCCTACAATCCCTACGGTGGGATCTCTCTTTTTTTTTTTTTCAAGCTCAGCTGCCTTGCTCTGTAACTTGTTGACTATTTATAATTTCATGGTCTACCCAATTTAATTTATACGTGGCAGTCAACATATATGGCTTATTTTTTATATTTTTTTTTCTTGATCTCTACTCTAGTCATCGTTTCTGTAGAGTACGTTAGAGTTGTTGATTTTAATTTGGTTGAAACTCATTTTCATTTTTACTTCTTTTTGGCAAATAAGAAAATTTACCACTTTAGCATCAATTATAATACAATTGTTATTATTGGTGATTTCATTTTCTCATAGGTTATTCAAATTACTTTCTCTCTTATATCATTATCAATTTTTTTTATCAATGTTATCAAAATCATACCGTATCAATCGGTTCGATTAATTTTATTACAAATTAGTTATGGCAACGGCGGTTTAATTTAAAAATTATTTTTTAAAATAGAACTATAATAATATGTAAAAGCGTTGCAAAAGATCCAAATAACATTATAAAAACTCAAAAATTATTATAAAAGAGCGATATAAAGTCCGATAAATATATTTATTACACCAATAATACTAATAATGCCGTGTATTAAAATCTTCGTGGTTATGAAATCCAGTACATTGATAACACTTGTTTTTATCTTTGCCACCAGATAAGATATTTTATTAATAATTACTAAGGATAAAAGAAGAAGTTAACTATGAAGTTTGAATAGACTTAATTTTCTTTGTCCTTCCGGTGATGAAGAAAGCATTAAAGGGATTGAAATTGATAATAGACAAAATATCAACTATAACTCCAATGTTGGTCAATTTGACTTTCTCGTATATATATTTCTTCGTATTTCTAGAATAGTATTTATATGACAATATTTAGCCATCCATCCATTTATCTTAATTTTTTTTTAAGTGATTACTAAGTTATAAATTAGATTAAAAATCGTTATTAATTTGAACATAATGAAGGACGGCAAGTTTGTTTATCATTCCATTCTTTGTTTGGTTTGAAATATGACATTTTAATAACTAGAGAATTTGTGAAAATAGTATCTAAAAATAATGACGACGGCGATACATAATGCAGATAAGATATTTATTAGACTTCTGAAAAGTATCAAAGAATAGACCAAAGACTGATGCAGATTTCCAATCAAGAAAATGTTGACCGGCCTTTGTTTCTTCGGAAGTAAAAAAAACAAGATGAATGTTTTGGTGAAATTTAATTACTTTGCTTTTCATAATTATTGTGTTAGTAGAGTTGCATTTAATTTAATAGTAATCGGGGTAAACTAAGAAAAAAAATTAAGTTTTTAGATAAAAAATAAATATAGAAATAGGATTTGTATTCTCTAAAATTTAAATTATTTAAAGTTGTATATTTTAATTAATCTCAATTATTCATTAAATTTTAATGGTTCAGATTTTATTGCACCGTTGACCTTAAAAATCACTAAAATTAAATCTAGACCATTAAAATTTAATGAATGGTAAAAATTGACTGATAGAGAATTTAAACTTCAAAGAATATAAACCTATAAAAACATTAAGATGATTAGGATCTTTAAAGTTTTACGAAATTTTTTTTGAATTGAGGTGGAGACGGTGATGTAAATTTAGGAATTAAGTTAACTGAACAAAAATATGTAGGGTTTTTTTTAGATTTCAATAATTTCAATTTTTTCTATTGACTTTATTAGATTGACTTTTTAACAGTATTTTATCCGCTTCTTATTAGCCTCCTATAGATTTTAAATTTTTGACATTAGGCGCACTCTACTTTACGTGACAATGACGGTTGAAACCCTATCAAAAGACACAACGGTAGAGATTAGTGCAGTGCAGTAATTTAAAGGAGAACTAACTCTAAATTTTGTTAAATACATTTGTTAAAAGGGTGTGATTATATTTAAATAAAAATATTTCAACGAAAATATTTGTAAATATTAAAAAAAAATTACAATGATGTAATTTTTAAAAGATTAAAGTGACAATAAACAATCTGGGCTAAATACATAAAGCAAGTGATGTATTCTAATTAATTCAAGCATTTTTTTGTTAAGTTATTTACTAACACTGAAAAGATCATGTGACAAATAAACAAATTAAACCATTCCACCAATAGGTTAGGATGCAAAACGGCAGTAACCAAAAAGAAAGCACAAAGTAAAGAAAAGAAGAAACCTTCCCCACAACATTATAATTAATTAATTGCTCAACATCTCTATCACACAATTAAGCATTTAATTCCCTCGCTAAATTTCCTCCCTAAGAAAGTTCTTTTTGAATGGTTACAATGAAACAAATCCTTGTGTTGTTTGGTTTGTTTCTGTTTTGCCTAAAACACTGATTCATTGATTGACAATAATGATAAAAAAAAAGAGAGAAAAGAATCTAAGATCTAGGAAGAGGGAGACCACTCAAAAAAGACTTGAAAAGAGTAAGAGCAGCTCTTGGCTTGAAAAGGGGCACTTCATGTCCTGCTCCTCTCACTGTTGCAAATGTTATCCCTTCATATACTTCTGTCCATCCTCCCACCTATTTCAAACCAAAAAAACACATTTATCTTATAAACGAGTAGGCTAAAAACACTTCCACTACTATAAGTTCCTTATAAGTGAAAAAGCATGGACAACAGAAAGCAACTAAAAAACCTTTTCAGCTTATTTTCTATCGACTGATGCTTTTTCGACTCGTGTCTTATTATATATTTTTATTCATAAGTGGAGCCAATGTCATCACTCAAATAACCAAGACGGTATATTTCGTCATATTCCATTCACACGTATTGACCTAAATTTCGATAATACAGGGTGCTGAAAGGAAACATATCAGAATGAGGCCTAACCTAAATCGACAATTAGTGGAAACGACACGTGCCAAAAAGGTTTTTCAGCGCAATATGATACATATTGACCTAAATTTCAATAATACAGGGTGCTGAAAGGAAACATCACCAAAATGAGACCCAAACCGACAATTAGTAGAAACCACACGTGCCAAAAAGACTTTTAAGCGCAATATATTGTATTCATCTTAGACAATGAATTTAACCTTTAATATGACACGTATGACATAAGAATACATGCGTTCTCAAATAAATGGGATTTTATACCATGCTTCGGGAATATGCTCCCTACTCTTCTGCATGATTGATAAATGTCCCAAAAACTACTTTATGCTACTATTTTTTATTATTTTATTCAGTTTTTGGGTTACTTGTCACTCGTGCAAGGGAGTAGGGAGCATGCTCCCGGAGCATAGTATAAAATCCGCAAATAAAGATGTACAAATATTCAAGCAAAGAATTAAATAGGTCAAAGTCTAACCTGTTTCTTAACATACCAAGGGTACCATGGTATTTTCGTTGCCAATTTCAGCTTTGCAAGTGAATATCTAGTGGCTGTTACCGGCACCACTGAATCTACGTCCCCACTATAAAAATACACAACGTGACAAATTCAATCAAATCAAATTACATAATTAACATGCTAATCTCAATTAATTAACACAATTCACACCTGAATACCCAAATCCTCAGCCCACCAGCTATCATTTGTCTGTAAATTGGTAGTACTGAGGCCTCTGTATCATTCCAATTTCGGTTCAAAGTTTCACTACATTAACACAAAGCACTAAACCTCTTACTCTCCAATGTCCTTAAAATCTCAGTTTCACATAACATTTGAACATATAACATAATTTGAGGAAATTTAATTTCACCTGCAGGCAGTCCACTTGTAAGGAATTTTGGTGATATTAGCATGAAGTGCTTTCTGAACATCTGGCCTATTGTAATAAATCTCTGCATATTTTTCAGTACAAGGATCATAACCGGCTAACTGCCTCAACCTCTGATCCCAACAAAAAAAAAAAAAAAATGTCAATTATAAGAACCCACAAATACTTCCGTATCTGCAATAAACGGTTACCTTCTTAACAGGACGGTGGGGCAAAAGCATGGATTGAGAGGATTTAAATGAACCATCAGAATTATTACAAGGAGGAGCATAAATATTATACTGGTCGATATTACCGAACTCTTGATCCATAGCGTAACTATACAACGATTCACATTCGTCCGATTCTTTTTGCCTACCGAAATCACAAGTGTTTATGAGTTGCTGATATGTTTTGTCAGAAATCATTGCATGGCTCCACCAATACGTCACCGTTCCAAGGTTGTCATAGTATGTGTCAGTCACTGCATTCCCGACCTGCACGTGAAAGTTTTTGTTTTTTCGGTATAGAAGTGAAGTGGTCAAGTGATCATATTAAGGTTTTGATGTTTACCATGATTCCTTTGAGGTTTAATGGATGCTCAGAGATTTTGTTGTAGAGCATGATTTCTCTGGCTAATTGAGGGACATAATGGCCGGCGTAACTCTCTCCGGTGAGATACATTTCTCGGTTTTTGTAACGGGGAAATCGTTTCATCCATTCCACTAGGAATTTTAGCGAGTCTTTGGCTGCATCACAACCATTTAATACGTTAATATAGGAAATTTTTTATATTGATTAATACAATTATGAGAGGCATTAGGGTAAATTTGGGTCTAACTAAATATATATTTAGTGAGGGATGCAAAGTCTTAATGTAATGAAACCGAACAAGATTATGTTAAGTTGTTAAGGAAGATGCTAAATTTCAACTCGTCACTAAGGCCTTGGCCTAGTGGTTAACACTAAAGCTGTGATCTCTAAAGATCTCAGGTTCAAGTCACATCCAGGGCAGGTTAGAGATTTTTCTTTTCATTTATAGTATAAGCCGAATGAGGCAAATTTTTTTAAAAAATACTAAATTTCAGCTCAATTCAACCTTTTTTCTAAATAGATTAGTAGTTTTTTTTAAAAAATTGCCTCATTGGGCTTACATTAATAACAAAGAAAAACCTATCCACTCCACCAGCATGTGGACTCGAACCTGTGAATTCTAGGATCACAGCTTCAGGCTTACCCACTAGACTAAGCCTTTGCCATAAAAATTTTTGTCTCATTGGACTTATAACAATAACAAGGAAAACCTCATTCCACCCACAGAGGCGGTGATAGAAGGGGGTGGGGTGGGGTGATGTTAAGCCCCACCCCGACCACCGGAAAAATGAAAATCCCCCTATAAAATTTAGGAACAATCCCACTCTCTGCTCTGGTTGAAAAAAATAAGGATAGAAAAAAATGTAATCAGCCCCACTCTATCTCGGGTTCTAGCACCGCCACTGCCCACCCCGCTTGTATGTGAACTCGAACCTATGACCTCTAGGATATGGACTAATAGTTCCAAATAATAAGATTGAGTTAAAATTTCTACCTTATATGAATAATTTTGTGCGCGTGTGTGTATATTTCATTAAGTGCAAAATACATTACTATCCGGTAATATAATGGATTAGTTCCTAATTTTGTTGTTCTTCATCTTTTACTTTACATATAGATCCTTGATAATTTATAGATTTGCACATTAACACATTCATCAAAATTCACACTTTGACAAGGGTCCAATCACACGTTTTGAAAGTTTAACTTCTGGTTTTTATAAATTATAGGGTTAAATGTGTAAAAACAGATGATAATAAAACGACAATAGAAGCCTCAAGATGGTGTAATCATAATACAAATTGCCTACACCTAAGATCCCTGCAGGTATTTTCAACAGTGTGGTTTAACTTTTCAGCAATATATGGCCACATAAAGTGACCAAATTAATTAAGATCAATTTTTTCAAAACAACATTTACCGCATAATTTGTTTTACATTTAAAAGACAAACCCTAACCATAAGACCCTGATTTACAAGATAATTGGGAATTGAGTTATTTGTTGTTTAGGTACCAATGATGAATATTGAAGACTAGGACCATGTTTGGCATCATTATTATAAATCAGTAGTGGTGCTAGTCATTCATCTATGTCCTACACATATATTCCTTTTCTAAAAACAAAGGAAAAATTTCAAAAAAACTATTGTAACATTTATTTAAATGTGGATATATAATCTCGTACCAGTTCGAATATCGCCAGTATCCTGCAAGTCGGAGGTCCGATTGGAGTAGGAGAAGCCAACACCGGCAGGAGTTTCCAAGAACAAAAGGTTAGCCACAGTGTTCCAGGAAAATTTGTTAAGATATAAACCTGAAGCAGTTTTGTTAATTCTAAATGGGCCAATTTCCTCTGATGCACCATAAGCCACAGATGAGCAACCAGGACCTGATAATTAATGAGCACAAAGTGGAATTAGATATTTAAAAAAAAAGACAATTTAGGGTGAAATTGGTGGGTTAAATAAGGTACTGTATTGATTACTGTAGCTGAAGAAGCTGACACGATTGGCTAGCTAAGAAACTGTATTGGTCTGACATAATTATGAGGCCTGTTTTCAGTTGCTTTCAAGCATTTACCTTTGCTGTTATATTAGTATGCAATTGGGAACTATACACTCCAGTAAAATAAATAAAAAAATAATAGAATAAAGTAATTTTTATTACACATGTCATTTATGCAGAAAAAATGAACTAAAAAATTTAGTTCATTGTATACTTTTCCATGAAATCTGGTAAAAAAATTTATAAAATGTTACAGAGAAAAAATGTAAAAAAGTAGTAGTCCCTCCATCTTTTTAAAATAGACATTCTATTCACTTTTTCAAATAATTTTTTATTTGTCATTCTCAAATATCTAAGCATTTTTTTTGTATTATTTGTCTCATTATCATTAATTGCAATGGAGACGAAAACTAAACATTTATTAAAGGGTAAAATAGTATTTTTCTGCCTTGAGTGTAAAATGTGTTAGAAGACAAGTAATAAAAGATGGAGGGAGTAAATTTTTTTTCCATTTAGTTCCATTCCAAGTTATAAGTATCTTATACCTATAAATTTATTCTAAAATAATTATAATTCAATTGAGTGCACATTTTCACAAGTTGAAAAAATAGTCCTGAATCAGTTTTGTATTTTATCTCTGATTTATTGGGAATGGGATTTTTTACTTTACCTAACGGATAAATGCTTTGCATACTGGATTAGTGGAATGTATATAATGCAATGTGAATTTTATAAAGCACGGATGGAAAATAACTTTCGACACTAATGGTACAATTTGCTAAAATTGGGTTGAGGTCTTTTCCCACGAGAAAAACCGGGTTATCGGATAAAAATTTATAATCTCTTTCAGGTTTGACATAATATACTATTATATTCTTTTGACATAATATACTATTACATTCTTATATTTTAAAAATTTAATTTATACTTTTTTATACTTTATATTTTTTCATTACTACCCCCTCTATCAATTGTTAAGCATTTTCATTCAAAATTATTGATGTTTCATACATTTTTTACAATATTTGCTTAACATGTGATCACATGTACTGATTTTTAAAGATATTTCATAAATAAGATATTTATTTTACTTATTTTCTGACATTTTATTACATTTCAATCTTATGATTGTGTTAGAAAAAACATACATAAAATGGACAAATCAAAGGAAAATTGAATATAAAAATATCACAACAATAATATTTTTGTTATAAATGTATATTTCGATTAATTTTTTTTATAAAATAATGACATAATAACATATATAGGGATCTAAAAATATAATAAAAATAAAGTACAGGGAGATAGTAATGAGAAAATGCAAAACATAGGGAGGTAGAAATTAGGTTTTTAAAACCCAGGAGATAGTAGTGTATCGTGTCAAACCTGAGGGAGGTTATAATTATTTACTCTAAAAACTAAAAATAAAGGTAAACTTCAAAAATATGTTGTGTGGTTTGACTGTTTTGTAAAGAGGTTCCCATAGAACTTTTTTTGTTTCAAATGGGTGCTCATGGTTTCAAAAGTTAGCAAAAACATGCTTATCATAGGGTATGTTTTTGAAATTTAGCTTTTTTATTAATGCTACACCAGTTATTTTAATAAATTCAATAATTTTATATTTCTACAATATTATCTGTCAATTATTTATTAAGATTTGAGTAAGTTTCATAAATTTCTCATTTTTATTATGATTTTTTAAAGTAAACGTGAATTTTTAATTAATATAAATATTTTTACTTCTTAAAAAATTATAAAATTTATCATTAATATGTATTGTATTTTTATAAACAAAGCTGTAAAATTTCACTTTAAAATGAACAAGATTACCTTCCAAATGTGGTTTCAAAATTTTGAGAAACATGTTTTTGCTAACTTCTGAAACCACATGCACCCATTTGAAAGAAAATTTTCCACAAGACCTTTTTGTAAAACAGTCAAACCACAGAGCATGTTTTTTAAGTTTACCCGAAAAATAATGCATAACATTGGTAGTTAGCACAATAGTTAGTAATTACAAATAGTGGTAAAGACTTGGTCTAGTAGTTAAGCCTTGAAACTATGATCCAAGAGGTCGCATGTTCTAGTCTACATTCAAACGGAATGAGATAATATTTTCCTTTATTATTACAGTAAGCCCAAACAAAAATAATTTTTTAAAAAAAACTACAAATAGTAATTAACTTTGACTTTTGATAGCATTTTTTATTGAATTTATTACTATTTTTGTTGAAAATAATATAATATCCAAAAACACATGTATATCAATAACAATAAATTTTTGCAGTAAAAATAATAAAAACAAATTTATATAAAATAAGGCTGAAAATATGCACAATTACAACTTTAAATCAACAACACAAGCAAAACATTTACGATAGATTTAACAATAATCGTTTTCTGTAGCATTTGGAACAAAATTTAGTAGTATGTTTAAAGCATGAAAGAAAATTTAAGCAAAAAATAATTTTAGAAGTAGTAAAATTTAAGAGGTGTGTGTATCAATTGAATACTACTAATAATCAATGGTAGTTAGATCATTCAATTTCTAGGCATTGGTAGGCCATTCATTCAAGTGACCTAATGGCCATCCCTCTTTTTTGTTTTTGAATTCTACAATAATGAACAGTCAGAAGGGTAAGCTAAAATTTTTCTAAATTTCAAATAAAGGACAAAATAAAAACAATATTACTTTTTGAAAAAAGAAAAAGATTGAGATACTAGTAGTAAATAGTAGTAGTAGGTTCCAAAGATTGAGAGAATTAAGTTCATTAATTAAAATGTCGGCAGCAAACAAGTTACTGTCTGGTTTAATCCACATAAATGACAAACCAACACACTGCAGCATTGCATTAATTTAACCTCTCTTTTAACCCCCCAGTCGTTAACCAATGTAACAGTACCTACCCTATTCACTAATTAAACCTATTAATCACTAATTAACAGCATGCATAATTAAGGTTGAATAATTAACTCAAGTAATGAAATAGACATAGTTGTATATACCTCCATTAAGCCAAACGACCAAAGGTTTAGAAGATGGTTGATTAACAGCCTCAGCTAGCCAGTAAAATAAAGCTCTTCCGGCGACCCTCTCGACGGTGACATAGCCGGAAAATTGCTGGAAAGAGACTTTTGGTTGGCCGGGAAGTGACGTTATTCTGTCCTCTTCTTCTTGTTTAGTTGTTGTTGCATGGGTGAAAGCCGTTGTAGTTAAACTCAAAACGACAACCAAAGTGAACAAAACGACCCCAAAGTTCTGCCTTCCGGCCATGAAGAAGAAGGAAGAAATGAGTGAGTGAGTTCTTAACTTTATTTTTTTTCGGTGATTCTTTATTTCAGAAATGGAGAAATGGGTAATTGAAATTGAAATAAATAGGAGAGAAAATTTTGAGAAGAAAGAGAAATTAATATGATCCAACTACTGTATTTGAGGAGGACTACCCTTTGTGTTTCTCTGCGTCATTAAATTACCAAGATACCCCTATGAGTTTAGGTGTGAGCTATCATTACTATTGTGGTTTGTTTGGTCAAAATAATTAAGTGAAGAATGCTGTAATTGAGTCAAACGGTGTCCACATAAAATAATTGTTTTTGGTTATTGAAAAAAAACTAGAAATACGGGTCATTATTGTGAAAAGGATAAATGAAAAGGAGTGTTAATGGAATTAGTTAGGGTAAGTAAATTGAAAGAAAGATCACATGTTAATTGCTTGACCATGAAACAGTCCCTCCAATCCTCCATTAATTCCTCTCATTGTATCCATTTACAAGTCTTTGACTTCTACTTTTTTTTTTTTATATTTTTTTATACCCTTATTATTAATACATAAACAAATAAAAACGTAGGAATATTTTTGAGTCAATTTGCAGTTTTTATTGGTATATTTTCTTTTTTAAGCTATGACAGTTGGAATTTACGTTTCATTTACTTCATTTATGTAGTATTATGCTTTTTTTTATAACTCTTTCATTATTAATGTTTGGCAATTCATATGGTAAATTAAGCTACGAACCAAGCGTGCATTTGAGTCTCAATGACATTAGGGACTAATATATACTGTTGTTGTTAGTTGTTTATTGTTACTGATAACTTTTTCTCTCTAAATAACTAAAAGTAATCGGAATCGAACATTTATAAATGTTGTTTGTTGCACAAAATGCATGCAAACATAGTTGCTAAAAAATTATATTTATTCAAAGTGAGTGAGGCTGAATTACTTATATTGGGGTAAGTTTATAATTTTATTTTTTTAAAAACCCCCCAGAGGAACAGCGTGTTCCTCTAAAGGCTAAAAGGTTGGAATGAGTGAAAATTTCGAGGCTGAAGACCCAACTAGGTTGACCCCTCCGCTTTCCTACAAAACATCCACCCCTCTTTTATTAAAATAGAACGGATAAAAGAATACAAGAGCGAAACATGCTTCAACCACAAAGGGGAAACATAAAAAAACAAAATACATAAAAAAACAAAATACATAAAGCGATAATTAAACTGCCCGCGAAGGTCATGAAGCAACAACTCGTAGGAGAATGGAGCCGGGGAGTTCCATATGGAAATAGTTTGTGACGTTCTCCCGTGAAGTGCAAGAGCATCAACTAAGCGATTGCCCTCTCTGAACACATGTGTAACGAGGACATTCATAGTATTCATCAGCCAGCAACAATCGATCCAATCAGCTCGAACGATCCAAGGGACAGTTGTTGTGCGGGAGCGCATCACTTGGACCACGTTGGCTGAATCGCTTTCAATCCAGATGCAGTTCCTATTCTGATTAGCAGCCATCTCCACTGCCATAACAGCTGCACGAAGCTCCGCAATGTAAGAAAAAGTGTCTTCTAAAAGAGCCGCAAAACAATGCAAGATGAATCCGTTCTCGTTCCTGAAAATAGCCCTGCAACCCGACTGTCCCACAGTTCTCACATAAGATGCATCCGTATTGATCTTAATCCAGTTTGGGGGGCGGAACCCAATAAACCGGAATGATTTTCGGCGCCCTATCGAGCCTAGGTTGCAAGTGGAGGCACGATAAAACTTGCCTCTCAATAACCGAGTTCCAAACCGTACCAAAACCTAGTCGATCGGTGCAACTTAGTGTGGACCAAAGTAAGTGTAGGGATCGATGAATGTTGGGTCTGATATCATAAAAACTGGAATGATTTCTGGCCAGCCATAAGATCCATATAACGTCAACCACACCCGCGTGCCATAACACCTGAATTTGAGAACTAAACTGATGTACAAAGGCTGAGGTAACTGTCATCTTAAGGTTCGAAGATAGGTCGATAGGACGCCCGAAAAAGGTCCCAAAAGTCGTCCATAATTGTTTCGCAAAAGTGCAATGCACAAAAAGGTGAGCAATAATTTCGTTATTTTCCAAGCAAAGCGAGCATCTCGAAATGATGTTAATACCCTTTCTCTGAAGAACATTGTGTGTGGAGATTTTCCCGGTGAGAGCTTTCCATCAAATGATTGAATGGGAAGGGGCAATGGATTTATGCCAAATGTTTTCCATATCAAAGCAACTGGGCAATTGGGGTTGTTGCCATTTGTAAAATAATTTAACAGTAAAAATACCGGCACTAGCAGCTTCCACACGCAAGTGTCAAGATCTGATTCCGTGACATTAACCCTCATAATTTGGTTTAAAATGTCCTGCGGCAGAGGTGGTAAATCTGCCCATCCATCATAGGATAAAAAGTCTCCGACAGTGTCCGATAAATAAAGTCTAGTGGCCAAAGGAAGCTCGAGTTGCGAAGCCACCGTCGGGGGTTAACCCATTCAGAATTCCAAAAATTCAGATTTGAGGATGGACCAATGAACCAAATAATATGCTCCTATAATGTTCCGTGAACTGAGCGGATGGAATTCCACACCGTGGAATTCATTAGCCAACCAAAAGCCAGATCATTCCTGCCGAACCTCAGCCTAAGTAAATCGAAGCATAAACTCTTAGAAGAAATCAGCCCCCAAGCGAACTTAGAGAGCATGGATTGATTCATATCGCGAATACACCTAAGACCAAGGCCCCCCACACATTTCAGTCTTAAACATGTTTTCCAAGAGACAGTAACAAATTTCCGTTTGTCAATCGAACCAGTCCAAATAAAGTTCCTAGCCGCCAAAGTCAAACTGTCAAGAAGGGAAGTGGGCCATTTGTAAATGGCAAACGAGTGTAAAAGGGAGCTGTTAATCACCGATTGAACTAGAAAAATCTTGCCCACCATGGATAAACAACTTCCTTTCCATCTAGAGAACTTCTGAACCATTTTGTGAAGAATCGGCCTAAGGTGGGCAGCCTTAGGAGTCCCCTTAATAAGCGGGACTCCTAAATAGTTGAACGGAAAGTAACCTCTATGAATCCTAGTGATTTCCGCTAATCGAGTGGACTGAGTTGAAATCACAGAAACGCCAAAATATATGTTAGATTTCACCCAATTGACCCTTATCCCGAGATAGTTTTATTCATCATAAAAGTGTCACAAAGCATTTTTATATTCTTGATAGAGGCCGTATAAATCAGCAAAATGTCATCCGCATAAAGCATATGGGACTGGAAAAAGGAATTAAGAGTGTACCTTATTTATGCTAAGGTCCCGGAGTTCACAGAAATAATTAGATAGCGACTTAAGAAATCCTCCTCTATACAAAAAAGCAAAGGAGAAAAAGGGTCACCTTGTCGAACTCCCCTCAAGCATTGAAAGTATCCTCTAGTGCCAGAAGGCATTAGGATTGATATCCTGGCAGAATTAAGGATGCTCCGAATCTAATCAATAAAAGCAACAGAAAAACCAAAAGCAGTAACCACAACACACAAGAAATCCCAATTAAGAGTGTCAAAAGCCTTTTTGATATCAATTTTCATGGCCAATTTTCCCCCACAGCTTCTTTTCCTAAGGAGGTTAACTCCTTCCGAGGCAAGAGCGATACTCTCGTGTATACTAAGCATTGTTTTAAAACTCCCCGCCTAGCTCCGCCTAGGCGCTATTTTGAGGCTCTCCTCCCGACTTTTCATTCCTCGGGCGCTATCAGGCGCTGGATCGACATATTGCTGCCTAGGCACCACCTAGTCCGATTTTTTCCGCCTAGGCAACGCCTAGTCTGATTTTCCCCCAATTTTTAAGATACTGATACCTATAATAATTATAGTTCAATTTTTTCAATTCAAAAAAGGTAGCACGGTTGGTAAAACTAATGTACAATAAAATATTCTCACCATACAATTTTCATTTTGAACCTCAAACCGAGCAATAGTACGCTATAAACCACAAAAATTAGTGAGGATATTTGTTTTTAAGGAATTGATTTTAATGTTGATGTGTTTTTATGTAAAAATTAACTAAGACTTATTTTTTCATATGCTAAACTATATTTTTTTCTGTAAAAATTATGTATTATAATTAATTTTTTAGTTGAATTTATACTTTTATCTATTAATAATTATAAAAAATAAAAAATTTACAAATCCGCCTAAGCCCCGCCCAGGCGTTCGAAGCCCCGGCCGCCCGACTAGCTCCTAGCATTTTTTAAAACCTTGATACTACGATCCTGAATAAAACCGTACTGACTAGGGGAAATAATTCGGGAAGTGATTTTCCCCAATCTATTAGCCAAAATTTTAGTGATCACTTTGAAAACGAAGTAATTCATAACAATCGGTCTGAAGTCTTCCGCTCTGATCGCCCCCTCAATTTTAGGAATAAGAAACATGAGATTCGAGTTTAGCCCAGGTAGCATAGAGCCAGTATAAAAAAACTGATGTACCGCTCGGCAAACATCATGTCCAACAATATCCCAAAATGTGTGGAAGAAAATACCCGTGAATCCATCAGGCCCCAGAGCACTCGAATCGTTCATATTAAAAACTGTGTTCTTAATCTCCTCTACGGATGGACGAGAGATCAAGGTGGTATTTTCTTGCAGCGTAACTATCTGAGGGATTACCGAGGCCACCAAACCTTCATCAACCTGCACAGATGTGTCTTTACTAAATAAGGTCTTGTAAAAAGAAACCATATGGCCCGAAATCACCTCAGGATCCATGTTAAGAGAACCATTGATGATAAGTGATGAGATACCCCCCGTAGCCTTCTTCTGATTAGCCATACAGTGGAAAAAAGAAGAATTACGGTCCCCTTCTATTAACCACCGAATCCCACTTTTTTCTTTCAGGTAAGTTTCTTTCTGAGCAAGATGCGTATCCAATTGAGTGCGAGCATCCAATTCTTCAAGGAGTAAATGGTCGGACAAACCATCCCTTAAGATCAGATTTTAAATAGTCTCAAGGCGATGTTGGCTATTTCGATTATTGTGGTCCAAGTGCCCAAAAACCTCCCTATTCCAATGACGAAGAATAGGACGTAAAGTTTTAAGCTTAAGGATGAGAGTCTGAATAGGCGAGAGAGATGGCAGAAGCGTTGCCCAATGATCTAAAATGACCGTGCGAAGATTGTGGTGAGAAATCCACATGGCCTAAAATCGAAACCTAGAAACATGAAGCTGTTCAAAATTCATCCAAAAAATTATGAGGTGATGGTCAGAGTAATGATGAGCCAAAACATTGCAATGATAAGATCTGAAGCACGTGAAAAATCAGAAGAAACAAGAGCTCTATCCAACCTAGATTCCACCCTATCTCCCCCCGCTCTGGCATTGAACCATGTGAAAAAAGGACCCGTAGGAGGAACGTCCAGCAACTTAGAATCATCAATACATTCCCGGAAGTCTCTGACAGTTCTAGGGTTAGAGAGGTTACCACGCTTTTCATGAGCACCTAGCATGGCATTAAAGTCCCCAATCCAAAGCTAGCTACGTGTATTAGAAGAGGTAGAAGTTCAAATATCATCAAACAGAGGTTGCCGTTGATTCGATAAAACACTACCGTAAATAATACCAACATTAAAGTTCCTATCCTCCAAATGAAGGGAGGTCATTTGGTCAACGATCATGTGAAGAGAAATATCCGCTCCATAAGAAACAGATTTTAGCACCCAAAGCATAGGCAAGGGCTTGTTATTAACTGCAAAAAGCTCGTATCCAATTCTCCTCTAAAATGAAGAATCGATACTCACAAACATAACCATAGGTTCAGCCAAACATAACAGGAAAGGTTTGAATTCATTAATTAAAGAGCATAAATACTATCGGGTCTCATTGTTACCGAGACCCCCACAATTCTAATAAAGAATAAACATCATGGGTACCTGAGAAGGTGTGGTCGCCTGTATGGCGATGATAATTCTTTCTGCTTTTGCTTCTTTATCTTGCCCGCCTTTTCCCATTCGGAGTTATCCTCTTCCTCTGCCATATCGGCCCAAGAAGTGCTAGAGTTGGATATAGCTTTATTCTGTCGCATGATTAAATTTTCATTGGAATTTAAAGATTGGCCTTCCATAAGTTCCACCACCAAATTAATGCCCTCGGGACACGCTGACATGACTTGATGTTTGGGAGTGCGCTGGTCCTCCACAACCTTAATGATTTCATCATTTTGAGTACATGTACTTTGATCATTATCGGATTCATCATCTTCTGATTCCTCGATAGAACCATGGCTATGGCTCGCTTCAATGGGGCATTTCTTCTTCAAGTTGTCTTCCAAAGTTTGAAAGATATTGGAGGTTTTAACCACATGCTTATCCCTTTCCTCTAGATTATGTTGCCTAGGTTTGCTGTGCTGGAAGAGATCCAAGTTAGGCCGACTTGTCCCCTTACTAACACTTGTCCCTTTACTAACACCAACGTCATCCTTTTTTGATGCATTTTTGTGAACTACAGGTGGCTCAGGCTTCTTATTTCTACGACAATCATTCGCTTGATGTCCAACCGAGTTCTAGATTTTGTAAAAAGCCCGGGGGTTTTCGAAGAGTATGTCAATCCACTTTTCATATCCTTCCCTTGCTATTCCAATTGAGTCTGGTAGACTGGTGGACATGTCCGCATCAACCAAAACTCTCGTAAAATGGCCGAAAATCCCGTCAATGGTATTTTTATCCACACGAAGAAGGGTTCCAAAGCTACTAACAATCTCTGCCAGTGTTCGCGGATCGTAATACTCCCACGGCAAGGCCATGAGACTAACCCAAACCTGCGCGTTAGTGGAGTTTTGAGCATATGGATTAAAATCGGGCACCCAAGGCTGGATTCAAAGATCTCAGGTTTGAGATTGATGCTCCCCTTGCTCCAAACCATGTTTTTGTTTTCCAAAGATCCTAGCATGATATGAAAATATCCCCAACCAATGGGAATAATCTTCCATGGGGTTTTGATCCCCAAAAAAATTGATAACTGCCTGCGCAAATCATCTAGGGTTTTCGGCTTGTCGCCTTTATTAAGAACCAGTCTTACGATAAGCGAGAATGTGCACTGCCCCCACACGGCTGTTGTATATCTCTTGCGTAATATGCACAGTTTTGAAACCTCCCTTCTTAGTCACCTGTGCAGCAGAGGTAATCGGAATCAAAGTAGAATCAGGTTTGTTTTGTGCGACATCGGCATAAGACTTTTTTGGCTACTTTGGTTCGAAACAGCATGGGATTTATCCTTGCTATTACAGTAGAAAGAAAAATAAGAGGCGTCCATGGTAGAGAAGAGAGGAAGATGATCGGAAAAGGGCTGGACAGTCAAGGATCGGCGGCGATTGCAGACGTAGGGTTTAGGGTTTTCATCTTCGCTCATCAATATCATCTTATATCTTTGGAATATTATATCACTGGGGTAAGTTTATAATTGTTCATAATGGAACTAAACTTAATATAAGGGTATTATAGTGGTGCCAACAAATGTCTTACATTAGTTAGAAGAAATGAGAATCATAGGTATATAAACATAGATAATATTTTTATTGATACAAGACATTTTGAATAAAACCCAAAAACAAATTTAGGAGGGCTTGTATCCAAATTGGACAATATCAAACTATTGTGGGATTGTATGGTGTTCTTGGACTTATGCATACCGTGAAAAGTTGTATCAAAACCATGATCCGACGTTAGCTGTGATGTTGATGAATCCTCGGAATGTCGAACAAATGTAGTACGCCTCGTTTAATATCAATAATTCGTGTAACCTCTAGTAAGTGTGTCATCTAATGCATTAGAGTGTAAATGAAAAAATGTGTTAGTGGACGGATAGACGATCGATTGTTGGGAGACTCGATGAAACTTTATTCAAGAGGAGTATTATTGGAGAGCGAATAAATATTTCACATTTATTAGAATAAAGAAGAATCACAAATATATAAGCATAAACAATATCTCAATTATAATAAGATACTATAAATACTTATACCTAAAGTTGACAATATCAGATCTTTATGAAAATATTTATTATCCTCGGACTCCTACGTGCCAGAACAAGCTTAAACTACACAATTTTCTTAATGAAGGCAGTGTATTTCCTGATTAGAAATACCAAAAATCACAAGAAAATAAATATATAATAATAATAATATACATTCTTTTTATTGTAAGCTTTTGCATTTTCTTATTTTTTTTATATTATGCATTTTTTTTATTCTTATCACCAATATTAATTGTTTGGACAAGCTTTTGCATTAGCTGTTATATAATTTCAATTAAAGGGCTTTGTCACGTACGGTAGTAGTTGCAATTTTTAATAAATGCTAAGGGCTATATATATATAGTATGCCTTTAGCATATATAAATATTATAATCTACCAATAAATATATAATCATAAAATAAACCTAGTAATATGATAGCATCACACAATGCCTTTTTACCCAGGAAAGAAGGACCAAAAAGTTGACACATTTTTTCTTTATTGCCTTTGGTAGATTGCTTTTCTTTTGTCAATAATTAGAGTAGTTCACTTGCTCCTCAACTTTATTTTGGCCTTTTTAGAAACTTGAATCTTCAAACCCATTATATTTAAGAAAATTAATATTGTTGCTAACTGTTTTCTTTTCCTTTTTTCATACTACAGATAACAGCAACATATTTAACGTGGGTAGGAAAAAAAACATAAAACATACCCTCTTTTTGAAAAGTAAAGCAATTTGAATAAAATAAACCAAACCTACTGGTTATCTTGTTAGCTAAAAATTAAATATGTACCCTTATAATTGATTCACAGTTTTAATTAATTAAATTGAAACACCACGTAGTCACAACAAAAACATGCAACAAAAAAAATCCTTACTATTTCTTGACATATCAATTATATTTATCATCGTTCCATATTTCATTTTTACGAGACGAATTTGTTTCACCTGATATCATTAAAACGTGAAAATACTGCATGAATGTAGCATATGCTAGCATACACACAAAATACCCACATATCAATATATATTTTCTTAATCTTTATGATGATAAGAATAATTCAAAAAAAATATTGCATTAAGAAATTGATTAGTTAGGAGCAAAAAGAAAATACAAGTTAGAAGCAAAAAAAAAAAGGGGGGCTTGTTTTATACAAGTGAGGAGAGATGGCTTTCCGTGCACGCGAGGAGCGAGTCATAAGCAAAGGCTCATAATTGAGTTGAATTTGTATACAAGGCAAAATGGTGTGAGGCCATCTCCACAATTATAATGCCTTTCTATGCAATATTATGATGATGGATGTTTTGGACTTATATTGCCCTTTAACTCCCTTCTCAATCCCCACTCACTTTACACTTTCCCCTCTTAAAAAGGAAAACTAATTTGATAAAACCATTTTATAATATACATTTAGCTAGGCATATCTTGTAAACATGTCAATTTCTCATTCTAAACTTAAAGGGTTACTTATCTTATATATCCCTTTCTTTCAATGGATCATGATAAGGATTGTAAAGGCGGTGTGGAAGGTTTTAACCTAAAACCAACAAAGATGATATTTGCAAGCTGAACTTGCCGGAAACGTAGGTTTTTCTAAAGAATTCTCAAGCTGAACTTGAAGGACTTGAATCCCAAACAGAGTGTATACTCAATGCTCTTAAATTCTATTGAATATTATTAATTGATTGAAATATTGAATTGTACCGTATCTTACAAATGAAAACTAAACCCATATTTATAGACTTTAAACTAATTCTAATATTAATGAAACTAAAAAAGATAAATAATTAAAAGAATAAAAAATAAATCCTAATACTAATCTAATAAGGAAATAAAAATAATAATAAAGAAGTGTTAAATACTAATCCTAATTAAATAATCAAATCAATTATACAAGTCCTAATTAATCACATTTCAATTTTAGACGTTGTGTTCCTTCATAATTACTTGTGTGACTCGAAGTGCTAAAGTTAATTTTTTCGTGCTCTTATTAGTTGTTGCGTCCAATATCATAACTAAATGCTAAATTTTAAAATATTAATTTAAACTATGTAGTTAAATGGTATTAGAGTTTTTTAATATGAAAGATTGTAAACATTTAGTAAGTGTCTAGGTTGGAATCTCGTTGCTCTGTTGGAGTCATCGTGAATGGAGTAACGTGTAAGTCTTCCCGTAAGTCTCCTATAGCCTTGAACTTCCCTGACTTCAGGTTGGGACCCGTGAACTTCTTGTTGAAAAAATAGTTGGCACTAGGTGTTTAGCAAAGTTTGTCAAACAACGATGACAGTTTTTCGAGTTCCTGACGCTTCTTTCAAAATTAAACTTTAATTGAAATGTGATCTTTATTTCTTCGTGTTTGCTCATTTGATTGTTCATCTTACAAATTTTCATATATCCTAAAATTTTTTAGATTTTACCGTAATCACATGTTAAGAGTAGTGATCACAGTTTAAGTCATAAGCGATGAGCAACTCTAAAAAAGGATCATATGGGTTAGAATGAATAACATCACACGAGTATTTAAATAGGGTAAACTCTAAAAGTGTAAACCATTCCTATATAAATTAACGAAGGATTTGAATAGGGTCAATCCTTACCAATTGGGTATAGCTCAATTGGTACACCACTTAATGTTAGTGGTGGAAAGTCTTAGGTTCAATGCCTAGTCTCTTTAAAATTCTTTTAAAAAAAATAGGGTCAATTCTTCAACATAACTTGTTTCATAATGAATAATTGTTTACTGCCTTTGGCAACCTGTAAAATTTAATTTAAAGATTCATCTGTACAAGTATCTGAATTCTGTTTAGCTTTGGATTCTTTGAGTCTTTACCCCTCTCTAACCTCAATAAGGATTGGTATGATATATATTTCCTTCTCACTTGTTTGGATTTTTGCTCATGCAAGATAAAAAAGAGAGTTAGAAAGGGTAAAAATATAATTCCTTGGAAGGGTAAAATCTAAGGTAAGTACAAAAGTAAATGGTAAAGAACATAAATGGGTGATATATTGTTGTCTTGCCCATATGACAATTGCAGAATAAGACATTTATATGATTTGGTTGAGTAACCAAATCAAAATAGGACTACCAAAAATGCTCTATTTACATGAAAATAGAAATTGTATTGGCACAGAAGTTCTTGCGTGGGATCAAAATTGAGATTAGGATAATATTAATAATTTATTTTATAGTATAGTAGTGGAGGGTACATATTTTATAGGGTCACTTCAAAAAATACCCCGTGGTTTCATTCATTTATAAAAGAGGGTCTAATGAATTTTATTTATAAAATGGGGTCTGTAGTTTCAAAAAATTTGCAAAAAGGGGCCTATGGGTTCGGAATAGTGGTGTTACATTGAATATTTTTAACAATTTAATATTCTAATAATTTAACCATTATTATTAAAAAATATACGTCATGATTTGAGTAATTTTCGGAGATTTTTTAATTTTTTATGATTTTTTAAAGTTTATTATCAGAATTTAATTAAAAAAATATTTATATTATTCAAAAATTTTCATCGATGTGTATTGTATATTTAATAATCATCCTATAAAATTTCAGATAAAAACGAACAAAATTATCCATTTTTATGACATAATTTAATATTAAAAATCATTTATTTACATATTTTTTAAAACCACATTTCTCATTTTATAAAATAAATTTCCTTAAATTCCCTTTTATAAATATGGAAAATCACATAATTTTTTTTAAGCTAACCTTATTTTATATTTTGTATATCTTAAAAAAAAAAAGTAATGATGATATTTATGACTGAAAAGAGAGTGGTTGGTTGAGTTAGGAAATGGAAGGCCTTAGAAGAAGATAATAAGGTCCCCTTTCTACTGTAGTTATCGAGGGCAGAGACACCGAAATAAATAATGCACTTGTATTTATCGGATTAATAACATTTTATGCCCTTCGTCATATTATTTCAAAATTTTCCCTTAGCCATTATTCAGTACCGAATTATACTCAACTTAATCATAATTAATCCTTTAAATTTCAAATTAAATAAATATAATGCAATTCATTTAATTTTTATATAATCATATAGATTTACATTGAAATAAATTCAATTTAATATATATTAAATTAGATTAATTCAATTCACAAATGTTCAAGATATATAACAAAATTATCCTCTAACTTATATTCATTCTAGAGGACTCCAGATGCTGAAGATAATAAAGTTGCCACATTCTCTATGGGTGAGTCCCTTTTCGTTTTAGTTAAGATTTACTTGATATACTCGATTAAATTGCATTAAATTTATATTTGTGTACCTTAATTTCTGTAAGTTGGGAGAGCGTCGGGCTGAAGATCTAAAGGTGTGACAAATGCTCAGTCTAATGGTCAAACCTTAAAGTTATAATTTTAAAGGTCACAGGTTCAAGTCTACATACGGATGGAGAGGGATATTATTTTTCTTTATTATTACTGTAAGCCCAATAATATAAAAAAAAATTTTAAAAAAAAACTTAATTTCCAAAGACTTGGAATTAAAGTTTGAAGACTTGAACATGAAATTGTTTAGCCGTAGTAGTTGTTAGTAATAATTATTGATTCAAGTAAAACAAAAGGGTGAGTCTAGAGATTGGTTATATAATTTGGGTCAAGTGACTAATGAGACAAAGCTAAACGTAGCATCTAAATCTAATTAAGTTGACTTAATCCACCCATCAGTAATTACTTTGTTGTCGTTTTGACTCAGAATAATGATACCCAAATTTCGCCACAGTCAAAAGTCCTTTTCACTCTTATAGCGGCTGGATTTGTTTAATGCAAGGCTGCCTCATCACAGAAACGATGCTTCATTTCACTCAAAGAAAAATATACTAGTCATATTTTAGTTATAAAAATATCTATTTTATTGAGATTTTTTTTATAAGGAGTCGGACTTTTTTAGAGTACTGTATTATTAATAAATGACGCATATTTTATTAACTGTAAAATAGGATATGTGTTATTTATATAGTGCATGATATTTTAAATATCAGACTCCATATAAAATTTGCCCTATTTTATTACAAGAATTGCACGATTAGAAATGATGTCAATACACTGCCTTCATGTACCTGTTTATTGTGACTTCATTTTTCGGAAGTAATAATACTTTTTGGCATAAATAAATAAATATATAGAGTTCAATTCACACCATAAAATAAAATAAAATGCGAACAATATTGGCTATAATAAGTTACTTTAGCAAAAACTACCCGTCAGGGTAGGGTAGTTACTTATAGCTAAGGGTATTTTTATAATTTTTTGATTAACCACCATTGTATATAAAATAACAATACTCTCTCTCGATTATATTCTTGATATGGTATCAGAGCCAGCTTCCGCAAAGGTCTTTCAATCTTTTTTATCTTTGTTTCAATTCTTTTCTCCTTTCAATCTGTTCTTTTCTCTTTTTTTGACCTAGAAATCTCAAATGGCTGCGAGAAATCAATCCAGGGTTGATGAAAATAGCCCTACTATCTCCATCCGGGAGAAAATCCCTCATTGATCCTTGTTACTCCGCTGCTTGACAGGGCTTACTACTATTCTTGGGCCAGGAACACGAAGATGGCATTAATGTCAAAGAACAAGCTGGAATTCGTCGATGGAAGCATTAGAAGGCCAAGTGCAACATATCCTATGTACAGTTTCTGGAGAAGATGCAATAACATGGTATCATCTTGGCTCATTAGGTCTTTGAGTCCTTCAATTGCACAAACTACGATTCCCTTCGAGACAACACAACTTTTATGGGAAAACTCAAAAGAAAGGTTTGCATAATCTTATGTTTACTGCATTGCTGATTTACAGAATGAGATCTTTATGATTGCTCAAGGTAACAAATGAATTACAGATTACTTTGCATCTATCCAAATTCTCTGGGATGAGTTCAGTAGTTTAAACCCAATTCCTTCTTGCGTATGTAAGGGGTGTTTCTGCAATATAGCATATGAGATGATGAGGAAACAAGAGGTTAATCTTTTCATATGTTTCCTCAAGGGCTTGAATGGATCTTTCTCTAACATAAAGTCACAAATCATGGCAATTGATCCATTGCCTTCAATGAATAAGGTGTTTGCATTGTTACTACAGTTTGAAAGGGAATTTGGTTTCTTGGATAAAGATCCATATGTACCAGAAGTTGTTTCTTTCGCAAAAGGTAGTTATAGTGGATATGGTAACGGTAATGGCACAGGCCGGAGAAATGGCCAGTACAATGATGGTGTACAATCACATAATATTCAAGGACAAAACCAATATCATAATGGGAATTCACAGTCTTCACAGAACTTCAAGAAACCTCAGAATTTTCAGAACAAGGGCAAGAAGATTCAGTGTTCTTTTTGCAAGGGAAACCATTTAGTTGTAAACTACTGGAAGAAAAATGGATACCCTCCCAACTTTAAATCCAGATTTAGTAGATCAAATGCAGTAAATGATACAAATGAATTTGATCAAGATTCTTATGAGCAAGGAGCCTGTAGCAATGTTCAAGACTCTGGAATTGACCATGACATGATTGGGCATAGTGATGATAATCTCAAGATGACACCAACTGTTGGGGTTACAGGTTTTACACAAGAATAACTCAATCAACTAGCTCAGTTGATTCAGGTCCAAACACAACAGACAATGCAAATGGCAATGGACAATGCTCACAATATCAATGCTGCTCCTACAAGGGTAGCTTATGGGAATCAATCCACTGCCAAAACTAAGCATATAGATTACAGTAATGTAGCAGCTTCAGGTACACTTTCTAAAACTTTAAAGTTTAATTCCTAGATTGTGGATACTGGTGCCAATAGCCACATCACAAATTTAAAAGAGCACATTACCAATATTACAACTGTTAAAAATTGGTATGTCTTATTGCCTAACAATATAAGACTTGAGGCCACTCACAAGGGAGGCATTCATTTTAACAAAGATTTAGTTTTATATGATGTTTTGTATGTTCCATCTTTCAAGTATAACTTGTTATCTGTAACTAAATTGTCTGTTGTTTCAAAATGTGAGATTATTTTTTGCTTATCTAATTGTGTGATACAGGATATGATAACCAAGAAGAAGATTGGTTTAGCTGAAGTATATGATGGCTTATATCATCTTGTTGATCATGGTCTTAATGCTTTTAAGACTGATATTAGTTTTTCTGCAAATTGTAAGAAGAATGATATATGGCGTTTTAGACTAGGACACTTATCTCCTAGTAGATTACATGCTATAAAGAAAAAGCACCCTGATATAAGTGTAAATACTTAGCTTATTTGTGACATCTGTATAAAATCTAAGCAAAAAAAGTTACCATTCAAAGTTTCTAATTCTGTCTCTAATGGCATATTTGATTTAGTTCATATGGACATTTGGGGTCCAGCTGATGCTGCATTAAATGGTTCTAAATACTTTTTAACTATAGTAGATGATTTTAGTAGATTTACTTGGGCTATTACTATGAAAACTAGCTATTACTATGAAAACTAAGCATGAAGTTACTGATTTAATACCTCAGTTTTGTGTAATTATTAAGAATCAGTTTGGTAAGTGCATAAAGGTAATAAGATATGATAATGGCCCTAAATTTGCATTGCATTCATTTTATGCTAAATATGGTATTTTGCATCAAAAATCTTGTGTTGAAACCCCTGAGCAAAATGGAATTGCAGAAAGAAAACTTCAACACATATTAAATGTTGCAAGATGTTTAAAAATGCAAAGTAAACTGCCTATTATATTTTGGAACTATTTTATTGGCCATGCTATCCATTTGATTAACAGACTGCCTACTCCTAGACTAGGAAACATTAGCCCTTTTGAAAAATTATATAACAAAGAGCCTGATTATAATGAATTAAGAAGCTTTGGTTGTTTAGCCTATGTCAATATAGGACCAAGTTTGATTACAGATCTGAAAAGGGAGTGTTCTTAGGTTATGAACAAGGGTAAAGGGTTACAAAATCTACTATTTTGAATCTAGGAAGATCATTGTGTCTAGAAATGTTAGTTTCTATGAGCATTTGTTCCCGTATGATGACAGTGAACATAATATGGACACTTTACATGATTTCAGCAGTAGTAAGCCATTAGGTAAGGTCTTGGTGATACACCTGATAGGAATTTCCAGTTGTCTAAAAGGAAACATACTCAACCAGCTTACTTGAAAGATTATCACAACAATCTAGCTGAAAAACAATCTATAAGAGATTTTAAAAAGGGTATTTTATATCCCTTGTCCAAAGTATTGAGTTGTGGTAAGCTTTCGGAAAAACAAAGGGCATATTCTGTAGCAATTAGTACAAAAACTGAACCTAAGAGTTATAGTGTTGCTACAAAGGACAATAGACGGAAAGAGGCTATGCAGATTGAATTGGATGCTCTCAAAAACCATGAAACATGGGAAATTGTTAGTCTACCAAAAGGAAAAACCCCTGTTGGCTGCAAGTGGGTATATAAAATTAATAGAATTTCAGATGGCTCAATAGAAAGGTTCAAAGAAAGGTTAGTAGCTAAGGGATACACTCAACAAAATGGAATTAACTATTTAGAAACTTTTTCTCCTGTTGCTAAGATTAATACTATAAGATTGATTTTGGCCTTAGCAGCTAAGAAAAATTGGCACTTGGAGTAATTAGATATAAATAATGCCCATTTACATGGCACATTAGAGGAAGAGATTTACATGTCTTTACCACAAGGTGTTAGCAATAAGATCCCTAATGCAGTTTGTAAACTCAAAAGGTCTTTGTATCGTCTAAAGCAAGCTAGTAGGCAATGGAATTCTACCCTAACTTCTGCATTAATAAATAAAGGTTTCAAACAATCAGTTGCAGACTCATCTTTGTTTGTTAAAAATGATAATAATGAGTTTATTGCACTAACTGTTTATGTAGATGATGTTATCATTACTAGTGACAGTGAAAATGGAATAAAAAGAAATCAAACAATATCTGCACAAATGTTTTAGCATTAAAGATCTAGGAAAGCTAAAATTCATTTTAGGCCTTGAAGTAGCAAGAAACAAAACAGGCATTCATCTATTGATGGTAAATACACACTAGATTTGTTATCAGATTATGCATACTTAGACTATAAACTAGCATCAACACCTATTTCTACATTGAAACCAGATCACAAAGATGCAAAATATCTAGAAGACAATAATACAAACAGGAAACTTATTGAAAAGTTACTCTATCTAGCTAACATAAGACCTGATATCTCTTATGCTATTCAACTGCTTTCACAACACCTAGAAAAACCAACTGAAGTCCACCTAATAGTAGCTCAACGCATGTTAAGGTATCTCGAAGGAAAACCAGCTTTGGGTTTGTTTTATGCAACCACTGATGATGTCAAAATAAAGGCCTTTACTAATTCTGATTGGGGAGCATGCACAGAAATAAGAGTCAGTGACAGGGTAATGCGTGTTTGAGGGTGACTCACTAATTTCTTGGAAATCAAAAAAACAGAATACCATAGCTAGGAGTTCATCTGAAGCTGAATACAGAGCAATGGCTTCAACAGCTTCAGAAATCCAATGGATTTTATACCCTATGAAAGACCTCGAAATTATGCACAAGGATCCAACCTTGCTTTTTTATGACAATCAATCAACAATCCACACAGCCAAAAACCTTGTATTTCACGAGAGAACCAAACACTTGGACGTCGACTGCTACTTCGTTAGAAGTAAGGTTCAAGCTGGTATTGTGCATCTTATGTCAGTTTCTACATTGAATCAATTAGCAGACATGTTAATAAAAATGTTACATACACCTAATTTCAACAGAAAAGTACAGAGGCTTGGGCTCATAACAATCCATTAATTGCCAGCTTCCGGGAGAGGGGGGGGTGGGTGTGTCATACTGGCTATAATAAGTTAGTTTAGCAAAAACTAGTCGTTAGAGTAGTTAGTTATAGCTATGGGTATTTTTGTAATTTCCTAATTAACCACTATTGTATATAAAGCAACAATAATCTGTAAACTCTGTATTCTCTTCTCCTGTAAATTTCGATTAGTATCGATTTAATAAAGTTTTCCTTTATTCATCAATGGAGTTTCTCTCTCTCTTGTATTCTTGATAAACAAAATGTTTGCTTCTTTTTATAATGGAGAAACACATGAATAATATATTTTCTATGGTTACTTTATTTTTACAGACTAATTATTGTATTAATTTTTATTTAGATTAAACTTCATATTAATAGTGATGTACTACAAAATAATAGTTATTTAGTAAAAAATAATATAACTATAGATTAACCTACAAAGAATAGTATTATGATGGCATACATTTATTATATCTATTTGCGTAGAATTTAGGGTAAACTTAAAAAAGTACCTTGTGTTTCACTTATTTGTAAAACGGGGTCTGAGAATTTTTTATTTTATAATTAGGGGCCTATAATTTAAAAAAATTTGCAGACAAAAGATTTTCAATATTAATTTATGTCACGAAAATTGGTTAATAAAAATGCAATACACGTTAGTGATAATTTTTGAAATTTTTTAATAGTGCAAATAATTTTTTTAATTAAAATATGATAATAAACTTAAATAATCATAAAAAAAATGAAAAATATCTTCAAATCTTACTTAAATCATAACGTATAATATTTAAAAAATAACATTAAATTATGAGATTGTAAAATTTGATTAAAATATTTTCCATAACATCACTATTTTGAATAAAAAATATATTTTTTATTCTGTTTTTGTCAATTTTTTAAAACCACATACCCCATTTGTAAAAAAATTTTATCAGACCCCGTTTTAAAAATGAGTGAAATCACGGTACTTTTATAAAGTTTTTCCTAGAATTTATACTGTAATGTGAGAGAAACAAAAATAAGAAGTATTTGCAGTTTGATAGCACATGTATGTGTGCTTGAAAGGGCCAAAATTTTGCATTAAAGGGTCGTATCATACTCTGGGCCTCTAGCCCAACAATAATAGGACACGTGTTATATGTGTTGGATCCAGCTCAGAAGCAAGAATTCCTCAGAACCTAGAAGATCCAAGATGAAAGTTTTGAAAATAACAAAAGTATTGGATCAAGATCAAAAGATAACAAAATCATTGGATCTAGCTCAAAAGAACAACAACTCATAGTCTAAAAGATCCATGACGTAATTAAAGATTGCGCTCTCAGTCAAACATAAAAGTCAAGTCAAGGAAATCAAAGACTGTGCTCACAACAGAAGATCAAGCTCATATCAGAAAGGCAATGAACCTAAGTCAACACAAGTTGATATCATATCCTCACATCAAAAAGAGAAATTTCTTCCAAGGTCAGAAGCTCATTAGTTAAAATAGATTCTGTGAAGAAATCATCAAAGATCATACGCATCAGCAGATACTTCAACTTATAGACAAAACAGACTGCGTTAGAACTAGAAGCTTAAGAAGACAAATCCACTATAGAAGCGATCAAAACTCTGCACTCACAAAGAAGGATATATCCATGTGAAGAGTTTACAGTACATAAGATGAGCTCAGAGTTAAGGACATCACATCTTGACCTCTTAAGCATCATTCCTAGGACAATCATTAAACAAGTAGATTACTCGTCAACAGAAGGGAATGACAGAAAAAGGGCACTAAGAAACGCCGAGGATTCCTCAGAATCACATGCACTAGAAGCTCAAGCTACTACATCAGAAGCTGTCCATTTCAACTAAGGAGTAAACATTCTCAGAAGGACATTACCTCAAAGATAAAAGGAATGGTAGCATCAATGTTCTCAGAACCAACTTATATTTATGAGAAATTGATAGTCTCTAGGCAACTCCCGTGAATCCACCTTTTCTAATAATGGTAGTCTTAATCTCTACAAATCCTATAAAGTTAGTTATCTGTCTTTCACTAAAAGAGATAAGACACCTCTACAAAAGTGAGTTGACTAGCAAGAGCAAAAAGCTACTTTCTAGCACCTAACACCTGATACATGGAAAGTTGGAAGCACTAAAATGGTGTAATTGGCAGAAGACAGAATACGGATAAAGCAGACCAAGTTTGGACTTATCTTGTTGGATATGATGTATGCCTTTAAGGCAATTAGGGCGATATATCTTAATTATGTAATAGTACGAATATTTTGTTTAATCAATAAAGGTATTTGTTCTTTTATTTATATCAATGTGTTTCTATATTATAGCTGGTTAAATATATTCATTGATGTATGTATACAAAAGTCCTTGACATATCATAGCAGAAAGTCAGAGAAATTATAGTTGGACTATATTTAGTAGAACCAGCTTTATGTGCAATTATGAATATGTCTAAACTATCCCTAGTCATAGTTTCGTCAAGAAAGGATATTGGCGAAGCGGAAAGACTAGCATGTGGTCAACTTTCTTGGAATGGGTCCAAGCAATCAATCTCCTAAGGACTGAAGGTGGTGCCTTAAGTTTGACACATAGATATGTCTGGAAGATATATTGGAGATCGCAGTAAGATAAACACTTGGTGTATATATCAATGTGTTAGTGTTTATCTTCATGCAATAAGGCTTGCGAATATCCTCATACTTGAGATACTAGTTACCTTGTGTGGTATTATTGCTATACTTTGGGTCATTTCTATACACTCGTTAATTTAGGGTGCTACGGGTGATTACGGGTATTGTGATGACAGCACGTTGGTAAGCTGAGTAGTCGGAAAGAATCCATCGCTCCGAATATATTAAGGAGTTGTACCTGGCCACTTGTTAAAGTGATGATTGTCATAAACCTCTGATCAGAGTGTGTGTTTGATAGAAATGGTTTCTAGTCAAACACACTATGGTAAAAGGCAATATACTTCGGTAATAATTAAACTACTAGGATAGCTTGGAGCAACCTCGCTATTAGTGGGTTAACACTTTAACCGAACCCTATAAACCAGATGGTACTAATATTAAAGAATGGAAGGAGTTCATCGAATTGGATAACTATTGCATTAACCAGGATTAAGTCATAAGCACAAATGATGTTTCGAGTAATGGGGGATGGTAGACCCTTGCTAGAGGCGTACTACAGTCGTTTAAGGTAATCGAGTTCTATTCACTATCTAGAACCTCGAGACAATGGTTCCATTAGAATAAGGGTTGGTTAAGCCTCAACAGCTCAATACTCCGGGATCGTATAAGGTCACACACATTGGACCTTCATCGGACTAAGTAAAGAACTAATAATTTAATCTATTATGAAAATATAATATAAATAATAATTGGATTATTGTTTAATTGGTTAAAATTGATTGGATCAATTTTGGATAGACCAAGGAATTTATTTTGACCAATAACTGATTTAGTAAGGTCGTAAAATAAATATTTGAATTGGAGAAGAAGCTAGAACTGCAAGAAAAATGAGGGTTGGACCCTTCGTGAAAAGGACCCGTAAGCGCGAAGGCTTTGTGGGCCCACGCGAGGCCGCATGAGTGCATAGGCACTCGTGGGCTGCAGGCAGCAAGTTAGGCTTGCACTGGCCTGCAGCAAGGCCACTAGCGAGCTGGGCCTCGCAGACAAGGTAGGCTCGCAAGAGCCTACCTTGTGCAGCCCTTGCCACTCAGGAGCTGGGCTCGCGGGAGAGCCCGTGAGGCCCAGCCAGCGAGACAAGGCAGGCTCGCAAGAGCCTGCCTTCTGCGGCAAGGACCCGACTTGCGGCGTGGGCAGCACACGGATCCTATAGGATCCGCGTGTTGCCAAGGGCGGGATGGGGATTTTTCCCCATCCCGCATTAAATGCGGGGAGCCCTAGCTCCCCCTATAAATTGACCCCCTCTTCTCCATTCCAAAGCACACCGATTCAAGTGGAACTTGAATAATTTCGTTTATATTTTTGGGTGGGATTTTGGAGTGGCCTAGCAACTACTCAAGGTTCTTCGATTCTTCCTCATTGGGAGGCTTTGGTTGGTGAGGTTCGTGTGGATACTCATAGAGGCTATCTTACTTTGGAGGCTTATGTAGCGAAGTTCTGCTAAAGCACGCTTCAACTAGTAAGTCTACTAATTTCTCTTTTAATTATTAAGTCTTTTTCTTTAAGTGTTTTTAGACTTAATAATTATGGTTAGGTTATAATGCATGCTCAATTTATTTATATTTAAATTATAACTTAGAGTTGTAATATATTTAATATAAATATTATTGCTCGGATATAATTTAGAATTATGGTATGCCTAGTCCCTTTGCATGCTAACCTAGGTAGAGAATTATTTAGTTAAGGCTTTATTTAATTTATATGCAACTAATAGGAGTTCCTGGGGACAGAGACAAAATTTTGAATTTCCGCCATCCCTGCATGTTCAATCTGACTGCCAGTTCCCAACATATCTAACAAAATGATTGATCTCAGTCTAACTACAAATCCAACGGTCACAAGAAAAGAAGCCGTTTTAGAAGACAATAATCAAAAGCTCCTCAGAATATAGACGTTCTGAGGAAGGTACAACTCTTACAATGGTCAAAAGAAGATTCTCTCTCCTAGGCGCGCACCAACGGTCAAAATCAGCAGAGAGTATAAATTTGCCTATATCCTCAACAAAGAAGATGTCGAGCCTATTGGATTTATTTTTGAATAAATCATAAAGTGTGGGTTAAATATGTCAATATTAAATGTGTATGGTAGTCATAATAAATAGTCTAAATAAGTTTGTGGTCAAATTTAGAAATATTGACTATTAAGGTGTCAAATTGATCGTAGGAAGAAAGCGTAGGGCCATTGAGTAAATTTTGTTTTGTTGAAGGGGCAAAACGGAGATTTGTCAATTCAGCCTATAAATAGGGGTTGGTCCCCAGAAGAACGATCGATCGATATATTCATTCAAAGTGCAATGCTTCCCTTCGATTCTTCGATCGGATCTTCTGAAAGGCCATTCGATCCTAAGTTAATGGCCAAATCATTCAAATCGAGATTTTATAATTAAGATACGCTTCTGTTTTCGATTACTTTCTCTATGAATTAACATGAATCGATTCTGGGTTATTTCGGATTTGAGAATTTTCTTTCAATTGGTATCAAAGCGGTGCATGTTCGTTTCATTGAGATTTACAGTTATGATTAATTCAAGAATTGATTTGCGAGATTGGTTTTCTGATCGCAACTTGATGAATAATTGATCAATCGGCAATTGATTAAATTTGTAGTTAGTTGCAGACATGTGAAACATTAGTACAATTCATGGGTTTTCAAATATCTTTTTATTTGATCGTTTAATCAGAAATCTGTTTTTGGTTTCTATTGTATCTGATGAATTGTCATGCAGGTTGACTTTATTCATTAATTAAGTTTTGTGATTCTTATTTATCAATTGCCTATCAAAATTAAGTTGCCATGTTAAACCTTTTTTAGCGATTGGAAACCAGTTGCTCTATCTCCAATTTATGTTATTATTCGACCCTTTTTTGTTGATTTGGTTTCATCCACATAATTTTGTGAATTGATTGATAATTCAAATCACAATATTTGGAGATATGTTGATAAAATTGGTTTTGATATGTTTATTTATGGAAATCATTTTTTTCGTGCAAGTCAAATTCGGTTTTGTGATTGATATTTTGATCATTATATGGCAATCACAAATTTTATTATGGATCATGAATTGAGAATTAATTGAATTAGTGGTATACGGACATGCAGTGATATTATACAAGATAATTTTATGAGATATAATTATTTAAAATATTCGGTTATGTGATTGATGTTTTGGTCATTTTTATGATGGATAAGTTGTTTTCCTATTTAGAATGGAGATTTCATGAATTTTCTTCAGTAAAAACGTGTTTTTCATGTTGAATCACTGTGAATCTAGATTTTCATTTATTATGTTCATAGATTGTTTAAGTTTTATAATTTAAATCTATGAATTTATGGAGAAATTCGGCTTGATAACAATATATTTTCATAGATTATTGAATTTTGGTTATTCACCGGATGAAATTCGTTTAGATTTATAAAGATATGGTTATTATTCTATTGACGTTCCTTTTCCGAGTTATAATTTGTGTTTCAATTTTTCTTTTGTTTTCAAACCTGAAAAATGCAAAACATAATCATTAAGTTAATATTGCATTATTATCTGATGAATGGGGTGTATTTTATTTTATTAGTTGTATTTTGTGTTTGAAAATTCGATGAAAATTGTAAGAAATCACGATTTTTGGGTATAAGTACCGGAAATTCGTCGGAAAATAAATTTTTTCAGTTTTTATGATCTTTGGAATGGTTTTCTGGTCTACTGTTCCCAATGGGGATGAGGTGACGATTAGCGACGCTTTCTGAAACGTCGCGATTGGTGTCAGGAGACGCGTCCTTAGGAAACCAGGCAACGCTTTTAGGAGTTGCTAGAAGCAGCAGATGCGAACCTTAGTTTCTGGCGACGCCTTTTTTGTAAACTGTCGCAAAAGGATCTGAACTCCTTTTAGGTTTATATTATTTATTTTTGGAAGTTTTTTGGACCCAAAATTAATTTTTATGGTTTCTAAAATTAATTGTCAATACAAAATAAAGTATTTAAAGGTTTTTTCTATAATAAGACATAATTAAAATTTAATTTGTCATAAATTTAACTTTGATTTTTCTTAAATTTCAATGCAAATTTTTTGGGTTATCTCTCATATATATTTAAATAATTATTTTTAAGTAAAATTAATTAAAACAACATCCCGTCAAAGTGGGCTCTCTTGTGAAAATTAATTTTAACTTACCGAATTATTTATTTTGTATATTTATTATTTATGCAAATCGACCCAAAGGAAGGTTTCCATTTGGCCAAATAATAAATATACATGTGGTAATAAATATGATAATTATTTGATTTATCCATGTGGATAATAAAATGAGCCCAAAGGAAGATTCATTATTTGATAGGACTTATTGTTAATATTTGATTACTACAGCTGGGTATCAATTACAAGTTAATTTATTTCTGTCTAAAGATGGAAAGGTTAATGTTATGGCAAGTATCTTGATCTATATGAGAGAGATGCATTATTATCTGATGTGGATTGTGAGCATATTAGTCAATGTTAGCAAATTATTTTGAGGATATTAAGTTTGGGGGGAAGATAAAGTTTTAATATTGTTTTTAAAGAACTTTCCCATTAGGTCAAGTTATTCTTACTCAAGGTCAAACTCAATAACCTCAAGAGTTTTTGCAAATTAAGGATATCCATTTGCGAAATTAAGAAGACAACATGTTATTGGGACTTTAAGTTTTATCAAAACTATATACTCACATATAGAAAGTCAGATCATATGGAGATCATTCAGCATTCGGATTCTGACTTATACGGATGCATAAATAGTATAAAATCCACGCCAAGCTACATTTTCACTTTAGCATGCTATAGGAAGAGTTCTAAACAAACTCATAGTGACCTCCATTATGGAAGCAAAATTTGTAGCATATTACGGTGCATCCAATTAGAGACTGTAGTTAAGGAATTTTGTCACATGATTAAGTTTTTATAAATGGCCAAATACAGTTTTATTGTGACAACAGTTTTACAGTCAAGTTCTCCTGTAACACAGAAACTCTTATCGATCAAAGCCATATTGAGATACGTTTCTGGTTGTAAAGGAGAATGTACAGAATGGAAAGATATTCAGAGAGCATATCAATGCAAACTTCATAATTGCGGATCCGCTTACTAAAATAGTGACATAAAGCTTTTTAGGAGCATGTAACTCATTTGGGTATCGCACTATTTTAGTATATTCAGTTTCAGTAGGAGTATGATTATGCGATTTTGATGTTCTATTTGGTATTGATATAATTATGTTATAATTCAGTTTCTGCAGAAAATAAGATATTAAGTTGTATACACACTCTGTCTAACATATATATTATGCTTGATATATGTTTGATCTCAATAAAGAGGAATACTTGAATACAGACATGACAGATCACATTGCATGTAGTTTCAACACTACACTCCTATGATTGATCTATGTCGTTTAGGGATATAGCTGAATGTGATTGATGGTGGATTGACTCATGAAGACTGTGATGACTATCCCTTTAGTTCTTCATTTATATGACTAATGGACGAGATTGTTTGGGATACCTTGTCTATAACTACAATTTTTTAGCGCATAAGGTTGTACACATTTCATCAGGTAACATATGTTAGCCCAAGTGAGAGATTATTGGATTTATTTTTAAATAAACCATAAAGTGTGGGCTAAATATATAAATATAAAATGTGTATGGTAGTCATAATAAATAGTCAAAATAAGTTTGTGGTCAAATTTAGAAATATTGACTATTAAGGTGTCAAATTGATCGTAGAAAAAAAGTGTAGGGCCAAGGCCATTCGATCCTAAGTTAATGGCCAATTCATTCAAATTGAGATTTTATGATTAAGGTAAGCTTCAGTTTTCGATTTCTTTCTCGATGAATCAACATGAATCTATCCTGGGTTATTTCGGATTTGAGAATTTTCTTTCAGAGCAATTTTGTAAGTGCAAAATCAGAATCAAAGCAGTGCAAACTCATCAAGCAAACAAATTCATTATCATATTTGTTTGTAATATAAAAGTTCGATTAGAACAATACATTTCAAATATGTTGTAAGTGCTACTTGATAACAGAGTACAAGAGCACAAATTCTAAATCAATCCACTGAGAAAGAAGAAGGTGATCAAAAGCTAGGCAAGGGGGACTTGGCGAGGCTCCTGAGTCATAACAAACTAGGCAAGAGTGTCGAGGTCTTCAACCCTACATACAACTTGGAGAAGTTGGTGAGGTATAAGAATCTAAGAAGAGGATACTTTTAGATTGTGGAGTCAGAAGCAACAAGAGTGGTGTACTCTATGTGTGAAACATGATTTCAGAATTGTAAAGGCTTCTCAGCCTTAGAAGGAGATTCATATATTGGATTTAAGCTCGGAGGAGGAAGCTCCGGGGACTAGATGTAAGTAGGGCCGACCTAGTATAAAAATATTGTGTTTGATCTTTTTTACTCTTCACTTATTTACTTTCGGCTATTTCCATTTATTACATCCTACAAGTAGATAATACATATCAAATACTAAATTCATCAATAAACTTGCTGGAACACATATTGTTAAAATCAATTGATCAAAAAGTTTATTATTTCATATCTAATTAGTAAAAGGAGTTAATCACCCCCGTGTGACTCTTATATCACCCCCTCACATGGACCAACAATATACAATTTTGTCTTGTCACTCTATTTTAAATCATAAAAGGATCACATCAAATTAAACAATATAAAGTAACTCGTTCTCATCTTCTTCATTCCATTACCCATTTCTTCATTGGAATACGAATTTAAACATCGGAGAAGATTCGCCGATAAAGTCCTTCTAACCAATCGTCATATTGTTTCTGGCCATACAAAAGATTATCAGAAGGGTTTGACCGGGTAGCCGGCAAAATCTCTCCAATTAAGTCAGTTCTCCACTGAAGAAATAGGTAATGAAATGAAGAATATAAAAATTAATTACCCCATATTATTTGACCGTGATGCTTTTATACTTCTAACCGTCTATGACATGCGTCCAGTTATTATTGGGCTAGCGTAAGATTGGACTCTATGATGCTAACGGCCTATGAGTGGACTTGGAGATTATTTTGACATGGCGACCCTTTCAAAAAACCATATTTATGTTATCTCAGTTCAATGTAACAATGAAAAAATATAACAATGAAAAATAAAAAGAGAAAAGTAAAGATATAAATCTCATCCCAAGAAAATCGAAAAGTTTTCTTAAATTGTATGACAAAAATAAGTGAATACGGAGATAAATGAATATAATAATTCTTTATTACAATACTTTTAAAAAATATTATATAATTAAAAGTTCTCTGGACTATGTAGCTTGTATTAGATTAAGACTTCATTGTTGATATTGACTATAATTGGGCTAATTTTTAATCACCAAGAAATGTTTGGTGCCAACACATTTTTAGAAAAATATTAAGAATGATGTGGTTGTGAATTCAATTTTCATATATAAAATTAATAAAAAAAAATCATGTATTTTTAAAAAAATTGAGCTAATTTCATTTATTTATTTGTAAACTAGATAGCTCATATTCTAAAGCGATAAAAATGATGCCACAATATTTTAGAAAGAATACAAGTTTTTTATTTTTTGTTCCTTGACGTGAAATAGCAATTATTTGTCTTTCTATTTATTTAAGTTTAGATTTTTTTCATTTTACGTGATTTTTTTCTTCAATTACGATAATTCATTAATCCTGTTTTCCTTTTGAAATCTTGATTACTTTTTTCTTTTATTTTTCTATATTTCTTTTGAGATTGAGAATGTCATTTATCATTTCCTTTACTTTTTCTAGCAATTATTTTTCTATTTTCTTTGATATCGGAAGGAATTAAGATTTTTTAAAGTTTTAAATTGGTAAAGTTGTACACTATGAACAATCTTAACCATTCATTGAGTTTTAGTGATTGAGATTTAATTACACTGTTTGCCTTATAAACCATTAAAATTAAATCTTCACCATTAAAACTTAATAAATTATTGATATTAATTAAAATATAGGACTTTAAAAAATTCAGATCAAGAGTAGAAAAATTGTGAAAATGGATACTAATAATAAGGAAGAAGTGAAGAGTGCAGTTTTATTTAAAAATGAAATTTGCAGAGAATCAGATAGAGATTGAGAATTCAGAATTCATAATTTCTTGAAGGTAATTACATATCTGCTCTCCGCACGTGCCAATGATATCAACCTCATACGTGTGGTCCAATGCGTCGTGCCCTCTAATTGGTCAAACTATCAAACTTTGTTTTCATATAAACAATATGTGATTCAAAGCTGAATAAAATAACCCAAAAAAAAAAAGAGTATAAAGTCATTTTCTTTTAACACACTAATCATGGGAAAAGGGTCTTAAAATTTTCATCGTATCATACTCTTACCTATTTACACAACTCTCTGTTTTGTTTTTCTTTTAATGATATTTACATCACTTACTAATTTCACGTTGATTTTATAATACTTTCAAACTTAAATTTCTTCACCATTTTGCGTTATTTTGTCGATAGTTTATTCCGACTCTTAGAAATTTATATTAATCAGTTTAACGGAATTGAATACAATTAATTACCATGTTTTTTTATGACTCATTAATTTCATCAAATATACTGAGCTCGAGTGAATTTATTAGAATTTTTTTTTAATGAAATCGGAGAAGGAGAATCGGATTCAAATGTTATTACAAAAAGAAAGTACAAATAAAAAGAAGAAACAACCGTTTGGGCAGAAAAACTACTCCCAACTAAGAAGAGTATATATTTCAGTGGAGTTTTGTGTTCACGTTTAGCTTGTTGTCTACTGGGAACAAATAAATTTTTCCTTCTTTGATTCCGTGGGATAGTGTCTCCCCCATCTGCCTCATGCCATGAGCTTTCATAAGAAGAAATAGAATATTCTCGCCTAACTTAAGGAGGTGTTACCTGCTTGGCTTTCAGTCTTACCTCTTTTCGTTCCGCGGAATCCGCCCAAGAGACCAAAACACCTATCTCAGGTTGAGAATAATCTGAATCAGAATCCACAATGTCATCCTCTTCTTGCGGATCAACCCCATCAACTCCTTGTTTAGTCTCGAGGCTACGTTGAGGCGTGTTTTGCTCTGGCAAAGAAACATCTGAAGTTGAGTTCCCGTCCTAGCGAGAAATGACTAGTTGGCCCAATGTGTTGCTTGACCGGGGAGTAGGTAAAACCTCAATAGATGTCATTCTTCTTATCTCCATAGGAGCTGGTGGGGAGGATTTGTGCCTAAGATCATTGCTAAGGCGGTGGAAGACCTGATTCTTTGAAACCATATCACCATCCGAGGAATGGTCTCTTGATATCACATTATTATCCTTTGAAACATTGTAAGAAGACACCATGGCTTGTTCTTTATCTTTCGAACTCTCTTCAGCAGCAGCAAATCATTATCCAAATGAATAACTTATGCATTTAAATTCGTCCGAAGATGTTGTTGCACCTACACAAGAGCAATCGTATTTGTGGCCATCGTATCCTCCGTAGTTTTCGTCACCTCCTTGCGGGCCTGAGGATATCATCGGGAATTTTTCATGTCGTATTAACATGTACCATTATCAGCTTTAACCAAATTCTTCTCCGTTTTATTCTTCCCGCATTCCTTCCAAGTATGTCCAATTGAAGAACAAATTGTACAAAAATAGGGCAAATTTTCGTATTCAAGATCCACCCAAATTTGCTTTCCTTCCTTCTCTACACCAATCATATGAGGTAAGGAATTGACTAAGTCTACATATATTTGAACCCTAGCAAAATGATTGAAGTCACCATTAATGATGGTTCTATCAACCTGTGAGAAAACCCCAACACCCTTTGTTATACAAGCCAAAATCAATGCATCCCAATACTCCCATGGAAAGCCATAAAATCGAACCCACCCACACAAGGGCCTTAATAGTTTTCTGATCCTTAGGGTTAAAGTCGGATTGCCATGGTTGCAACCTGAATACTCCCGACTTCAGCCCTAACGTACTCCTAGCCATAACCTTAAGTTTTGAAGCTTGTGTCAGAAGAAAGATATGATAGTAACACTTTTCAATAGAAATCAGCCTCCTGCTTCCTTACGACACCGAATAGCATGAAGAATCTCTTTCACAACTGAAACACAAACACACACACACACAGACACATACACACACAGGCACGCACACACACACACACACTCATAATATATAACAATTTCATAATAATATTTACAAGATAACGACTAGACAATTACAAGAAGAATACTAGATATTTACCTGATAAATACTAGACCGTATTTATATAAATATTTTCTCCTGTTTTTGTTAATTTATAAATTGTTTATATATTTTTGTATATATATGATTAGTTTGACTTAATGGTAAATTTTATACTTATTTTAGTGAGACATATATATTTTTAACAATTTCTCTTATTATTATAAGTCCATATGAGGTAACTTTTTTTTTTAAAAAATCTATCATAGATTAATAAGTAAGAAAAATAAAAAGAAAAGCAAAGAATAAAAAAATATAATAAAAAAGTTAAAATGAAAAATTAATAAAATTAATAAGATTATAAATTATAAATTATATATAAATTAAACAATAACAATTCTAAAGTAATGTCCCAAGTTTTTGAAATTAAAATTGAAAAAAATGAGATTGAAAAGTAAAGAGACACATTTAATTAAATTTACAAAATTTTTAAATCATTTAAACTTTAAAGGGTATCATCTAATAATTTTTTATTTATACATTAAACAAAATTTGTTTAAATTAGTGACCCATTAACTTATTATTGAATAAACGGTTCTAGCGTTCGGGTTAATGAATTTTTAATGGGTTATGATCAGGGTCGTCTCATAAATTTATGGGGCCCTAAATAAAAGATGAAATATAGACCCTTATAGTATGAATATATGTTAAAAAAATTCATCAATAAATTTAATGTCATTAATAAACATTAAAAAAAATCTAAGACTTTGATGTATACATATTTTTAGGGTAACTAGAAAATTTTGGTTATCTTAGCATTTTTTTAAAAAATTTCAATCAAATTTTAATAATAAATTTATTTAAGATCTCATTATTGATTTTCAATTTTTTTTGAAGTTTTAAAAAGAAATAGCTTTAAAATTTGTTTAATACAATAGCTTCAATACGGTATTAAAATCTCTTAAATATATATTAAAACAAATAATTTAAAAAATATTTGTTGATTTTAGAAATACAAAAGTATTTATTAAAATTTATACTTAATATATGACACTAACTTATATATTACAAAATATAACTCATAAAGCCAAACAAAAATTGAACATCAAAACCCCTATTTGTGAAAAAAATAATATATTTTTATGTAGAGTTAGAAGTAATATCAAAATTGAAACAAAACTTACTTATAAAATTAATGTTAAAATGTTATTGATTAATTGTAAAATAATAATTACTGGAAGCTCCTTTTTATTTGGAGACTTGAGAGATGACACTTTTAATATATTGTCTTAATATTTCAATTTATTTTATTGTAGTAAAATCGATTGTAATACATATAAAGTTGTTAGTTCATTATTATATTAATAATTTAAAGGTTTGTACGAGAAAAGAAATGATTTTATTATTAAGATAAAGAGATGAAAATAATAAAAGAATAGGAGAGATGAATAAAAAATAGAGGAAAAATAGATGAAAAAGAGAGAGGTTAATAATAGGGCTTTTTATATAAATGTTCATAAATTTTAAAATAATTAGGCTAAGTTGAAAAATATTTACACATAAGTGAAATTAATTATAAACTTACACTCCTCTCCAAACAATTAACCTGAAACACTTCCCTCTTATCTATGGTTGTTACTATCTATGCTCTTTTTAATTGTTTTGCTTTATTTAGTATTTATGTTTTAAACCGTTCATTTTTTTGACATACCGCACTAGAGTTTTTCGTTCGTCTTATTTTTATCTTTGAAATGATACCCACTGTGACATTTTTGAACTTTTTCAACTGGTCGACATCTAGTAGACATTTGGTAGATGTCTAGTAAAAATCTGGTAGATGTTCAGTAGATGTCCAGTAGATGTTCAATCGCCTAATGCTACAATTGCTAAATTTTCAAAATAAATATACGCTGATATTTTATGACCTTCTGCAACCGATTTGCTTTAAATTATCAAGGATTAGTGCAAAATCTTTATCAACATAAGATTTAGAGTTAAACTTGCAAAACATAAATGAAGAACAATAAATCAAAATTCGTATTTTGAGCAACAAATAGAGCAAAATCTCATATAAAACCCAAAGCAGCACTAAATACAATCAAAGAAACAACAACGCAAACTAACATAATAATTCTATAAAAGAACTGTCAAAACTTAGATATATTAGATATCTACCAGATATTTACCAGACATCTACCAGATGTCTACCAGTTGAGAAAGTTCAAAAATGTCATAGTGGGTATCATTTTAAAGATAAAAATAAGACGAATAAAAAACTCTCAAGTGACATGTTAAAAAAATCAACGGTTTAAAAGATAAATGAAAAATAAGAAAGAAAATTAAAAAAAAAAAAAATATTTGAATTACATGGTATGTAAATAAAATTGAAGGAATGACAGATTTAAAAATAATTTAACTTAATGATAAATTTATAAATATTTTAATAAAATTTGAACAATCCTAATAATTTCCCTCAATAATAAGGGAAAAAATAGATGAAAAAGATGGAGGTTAATAACTTTTAAAACTTCATAAAAAAAAAATAATAACTTTTAAAACAAGGGATGAGGGTCTTTTTTTGAATGAATTTTAAATTTTTTTTTGAATGAAGGGATGAGGGTGAAGAGAAAAAAAAAAAAGAAAGGACGGGGAAATAAGGGGTTAAAGAGAGGAAAAGTAAAAAGATAGAATGCGCAAGGATCGAACACGCAAGTAATAAATTGCACGCCACTATCGCTCATACAAAACTAGTAACATGTCATTATTTCTCACGTAAATATATATATATATATATAATCATTTACGTTATATCCGAATTCAATTTTGAGGTCCTCCGATAACTTTGGATCTTAAAAGATCGCCCACCCTGTTACCCTTAATAGTCGGTCCTGGTTGTGATAAAGTAAATTTTCAGTATCATTCGATCCGTTTTTATCATCGAATATGGGTTCTTTCGGTTCAACTGGTCGTGTTGGATCACCCCTGACAACACACTAAAAAATCTTAAAGCTAAATTTTTTTATAAATATGTCTAAATTCAACGTATAATTATATTGTTTACTTAAATAATTTAATAAATTATACCCTATATTGTCAAAATTCAAAGTATTATAAGAACATAAACCATTTAGACTAGATGGTACATTCACAAAGTATGCGGGGAGTTTGAGGTTCGAACCCTAAATCCTATGAAAAGCTCCTGATAAAGAAAATAAGAATATAAAAATCTAAAATAATTATTATATAAAATATATAAATAAAATAGAATTATTATTAGTGAGATTGAGCTAAATTATTTATATAAAAACAACCTTTGCCACACAAATTTCAGCCTTTAATAGATCCGAATCAAACTTTGTGAAAAAGTTAGTCATCAACCATGAACATATATGTCTAGGGTTGTAAATAAGTAGATCTACTCGTGAACTACTCAGCGTTTGGCTCAGTCAAAGCTCGTTCGAGCTCGGTTCGTTAATAAATGAGCTTGTTCGTGAATAAAATTTCAGGCTCGTTATCATAAATGAACCAAGCTTGAATAAGGAGATACTCAGCTCGAAAACTCGTGAACATGCTCGATAAGAGGCTCGCGAACTGGTTCGCTAACAGGCTCGTTATTAGGCTCGTTAACAAGCTCGTTAACATATTTGAAAAGTTTATATATTATATTTATGAAATACATAGATTATGAATAAATATAAAATAATTATGTGTAAAATGGATATAAAAATATAAGATAAAGAGTAAAGAAAAAATATGTATAAAGTGACATATAAAATATAAATAAAAAAGAGAAAAGATAGATATAAGCCTAACAAAGGCAATTCTGATCCAATCTTATCCCTATTATATATATTCATCAATTTTAATATGCTCAGTAAAACTCTAATCTCATTTTCCTCTGGAAAAACGCAGCCTCCAATAGAACACTCCTCCTCTTCCTCTTCTTAGTATAGTGAAAATTATTTGTGGTGTTTAGATACTTCATCTCTGATTCTTCATCTTACGGATTCTATCTTTTTTATAAGCTGAACTCTCAATTTAAACAAAGCTCGAGATAGGTTCAAAACTCGATTCAAACTCAATTTAACCAAGCTCTAACTCAATTCATGTTCATTAAAATTTAAATAAATAAAATTTAAATAATCAGTATTAAATTCAGGTCAATTCATTTAGAGTCCTATGTATGTCTAGTTTATAATAATAAAGTCCATATGTGCTACCACCAATTTAAAATATTTCAATAATGACTAATGGGCTAGATTTGGAAAACACGAATCCCAAAACCTCACTTTCTGAGTTTGAGTCACACTTGCAAAATTCGACAATCGATGAAGACATATTATTTTTGGTAAAATGCATCCCCCACCCTTCACATTTTGAAATTTTACAACTGTTTTCTAATGGATTTTGACCCCGAAAAATGCTATCAAACAAAAATAGAAGCGTAGGATTATTGAAAATAAATCAAGAAAGCGCTGCTTAATTGGGGTCACAATCGGAATTTGAAGGTCTAATTTTAATTTGTATAAAAAAAAGTCTAACTTTTAATTTTAAATATGAAGCGAACAACATAAAAAAGAAACTCAACTTTAAATTTTAATGCAAAATGGAATGGGACTTACATTTTGCATCCCATTCCATTTCACGTGTAAAATCATCTTTAAAATGGGAAGTTCAGCTTCCCATTTCATTTTACATTAAAATTGAAAGCTGGACTTCCCATTTTATGCTGATGAATTCACTTTACACTTAAAATTGAAAGTTGGGCTTCCTTTTCTTGTATAAATTAAAATCGGACTTTTAAATTTTAATTTTAACTCCAATTAAAATAACGCCTTTTTAGTCTATTTTCACCAACCTTAAGCCACTTTTGTTATATCTTTTACTGATAGCATTTTTTAGTGTCAAAATCCTTTCCCAATTGTTGTTTATGAATACATAACTATTATTTTGAAAATCTCCACCTATACTCTTTCTAGCGATGCTCAACTTTTTATTCCTATAGCTTGATTAGGCAATTGACCGTTTTGTCCCCGTCTAGGTTTGGTTTAGTTTAATTTTTTGATTTAGGTGAATGTAATTTTAAAGATATTTAATATACATCAAGTGTTCTCACTTATTTTAGGGCTCTCAAATCAATAAATAGTGAATCAAAATGAAGTACTTATAATTACCTATGAATAAAGTACTAACCTACAAAATTAGGTTCTTAGAGCAGTTTTCACTCACAATGCCAATGAGAGGAATTATACAAAGACCAAGTTTTATGGTCAAATACAATGACATATCTTATTAATTCAGTCGTTTGTAGCACTAGAGTTTAAAAAGATAGACATGACAAAATAGACAAATTAATTTTTTGTGCTAAAAGGACTCCATCTTTGTATAAATCCTCATTTATATAGATAGTTTCAACTTGGCAAAAAAAATCACCATTCCTTTCTCCTTTAACCATACCATCCCTTTATCCTTTGTGTCCTGACCTGAGTGATGTTGACCTGCATCAAACTTACAAGTATTGACAACACCATCGATAACACCATTTTTTGTAATAATATTTGTTTTGGAGAAGATGGAAAGGGTTTTGGAGAAGGAAGAAGATTTTCTAAAGTTGGTTAGAGTAAAGTTAGTTTAATCCATGCCTTTCATTTCTATATGAAAAGGTATAGATTGAAAATGTATTTTCACTCTTATATAATTAGGCGAAATATGAAATAACTTTAGAGAATTATTTTCCTTCGAAGAAGTTGGGGTTTTTTTAGTGGAAGGTCAGTTAAGTATTTTTCAAGATTAGTGGGATATAAAACTGGATAGCGTGTACCAACTCGATCAATATAAAAATATATTAGAAATGGTAAAATATGTGAAAAATTGCATTATAGTTTTATAAAAATCAAGTTGCGTAGAATAATTAATATTTTTACATGAAAATAAATATAAAAATGGAGGTGGATTAAAAATGGTATGTGGTAACAATGATGGTGAAAGTGGAATATACATAGGCAACAATGGTAGTGGTGGTAGTGGCTCTAGAGGTGGAGATAGAAGTAGAGATGGTGGCGGTGAAAGCAGGGTTGGAATGAAAGTAAAGATAATGGTGGTAGTAGCAAAAATTGAGTGGAGGAGATAGTGGTGGTGGCGGCGGTGACGACGGTGAGATGGGTGGAGGCGGTGATTGTGGTGGTGAGACGAAAGAAATGATAGTATTGATAGCTGAGGTGAGATGGAGAATAGACTTAACATAAAATAAAATATCTTACTCCAACGGATTCAAACTCAACCAAACTTCAACTACTTAAACTAGATCCATGAACAAGTCTGCACTTGATTATTAAGTATTCAACCTAGATAAAAAAAAATTAGTGGATAGTTGCTACTATGAATCAAAAGGGTTGGTGACTATGAGTCATGGTACTAAATAATTGTATTGTATTCTAGTGATGATTTTGTAGAGCTAGCTAGGTCGCACCCACCTTGCCTAGCCAGCTAATCAGTCCGTAATTTAAGATTCAGCCAATATAGTTCTATGCAATTATAGGCCTCAACAGAAAGCTGTCGAGTCCAATTTATATAAATCCAAAATCTGAATTATATGATTAAGTACCTCCAAAATAGCTAGTCAAACGTGATTTTTCTTTGTATTTGTTTGTGATGTTGACCTTTGCCTCGCATTCGTTTATACATTTTCTGTCATCTCATCATAAAATCTCTCGTCATCTATCAATAACATTAATTATTCCATCTCCAAGTAAAATGTGGTCCTTTTATTGTTGTTTTCTTTCTTATCACATCCATCGTGTAATTATTGATTTTTTAAATTAATATTGAAGGCAAAAATTCGGAATTGAATATTTTAAGAAAGAAAATAAACATAAAATTAAGCTAAACTGAAAGAAAAATAAAATCAATATAAGTAAAACTATGGAACATTCAAAATTAATACCAAGAAGGAGAGTATTTATCATGTTGCTTGTGTGAACTATGAGACTCTCTTCTAGCCATAAATAGTTTTCTTCTTCTCAACCTTTACCGATCACAAAGGATAAATATTCTCCTCAAACACACGATAGTATAATTCATAGCTTGAATCAATAAAATGTCCGGAGAAAATAATGTTTCCGTATCAACATAATCTTTTTTATCGTTGCTTGTCCCAGACCAGTCCAAGACCTAATATCACGTTCTATAAAGTTAACTCTATCTAGAGTATTAAAAAAATCTGCAGTCTAAGGGAAAGCAGTCTGAGTAACTGATGCCAAAATGGTTGCTAAACACCGGGGAGGAGATGAGGTTGGTTGCACCAAGTTAGCAGTCAAATTTCGGTGGTGCTGTTTGTTTTCAAGTGAAGGTTACAAATGGATTGATGGCTACAGTTGCAATCAGCCAAATTTCACCCATCACTCAATAAAAATACTTGGCAACACTTTAATATGAATTTAATTTCGTTTTGTCATTTATAAATCCTCTAATTTAGTGGTTATCTAATATTATAGTTCAACCTATCAAGATAAGAAAAAAAATCGGCTAGCCCCTTTAATTTGATAATTTTTATCACTTGGCGTCTCCATCTTACAGATGCCTTTAACAACCTCTTGAACTTGATAAAAGTGTTCACGGCAGCCTCCTCAGTGCCATGTGTCACCTTGTGATTGGTTTGACTTTTTAAAGATGTCAAGTTTTTTATTTTTCTCTCTTCAATCAGAAGGTGACACATGACATTGAATGGGCTGTGGTGAATACTTTTGCCAAGTTCAGAGGGTTAGTAAAGACATCTATAAATTAGAGGCGTCAAATAATAAAAATTATCAAGTTAAAGGAGTTAAGTATTTAGTAGTGAAAGCAATGAAAGTAGTACCGGATGTGTTCAGTGGACGGCTTGTTGTAGGGCGACTCATGCTATTTCATTTCATGTGCCGAACAAGATAGAAAATAAATGAATATTTACTTTTAGGTTGAATTAAGTCTACATTTTGCATTATCAATTTTACTTTAATTTTTATGTTTCATTTATACAGCAAGATTCAATGCTAGGAACAAAATTTATTTGTGGGCGGCATTTTATTAAAGAAATATTAACCTAAGTTCATTTAAAACTTTTGATTAGGGCCAGACTTATTAAATATTTTCAAACACGACTTACGGTCATAGATAATTTTTTTTTTAATATTTTATAAATTAAATTAAAAAAAAGTTACAATTTTTATAAAAAATGTTTAAATTTTGCATAAATTACATTTTTAAATAAAATTTTTTATATATAGTTAAAAGTTTAGTAGGTCAAAATATGATAATCTAATAAAGCTATTAAATATAATATAAAAATATAAAATAAATATATTTTTTTGTTAGTCGGGTTGGGTTTCTGTATCTAATATAAAAATAGGACCCGTCCCATATAACTTCGGCCTTTTATGGGCTCGGACCGTGCTTTATAATAAAATGAGTTTTTAAATCCGATTCATCCGAACGAACTTAGACCAGGCCCAATGAGTAGCCCGGCCCGCAAACAGAGTTCTACTAACAATATGATACAGCTATGCAATAAAAAAAATTCAGAAAACATATACACAAATAAAAAAAGATAACAAAAAACTTGTTATAGTGAGATTCGAGTAATTAATGAAAAAGTAACGTTTGATATTCAGAAAATGAGAGAGCATGCGAATTTCTATTTGTAGACTTCAGTGTTTTTGTGAAATTTTAATTTTTTTCATATTTTATAACTAAAAAAATTTACAAGTGAATGAGTCCAAAAAGATTCATTGAGGATTTTGCCATTAAAATTATACAATTCTAAAGATATTTGGAGCCTAGTGTATAAAAGTAACTTTTCGAAAGTGTTTTGCAAAATTTTGTTATCTATAAAATAATGCTTTTATAACTGTCCTATAAAAATTGTTTTTAGGGTTTTGCCATTAAATATAGAATATTTAACAGAAAATTGGAGTTCAGTGTAAGGAGAGATAATTTGAGATTTTGAAGTATTATTTGACAGCATCGCTTTAAACTATGGACCGAAGCCCAACTCATAAATTTGCGGAGTTATGTTGAATTGGGCAATTTGATGTATGTACATGTCAAGCCCAACCCACGAAAGATGACTGGGTGGAGTATGTGGGCCACACAAAATGAGTATTCTTTAAACTAAACTTATTTTAATATAAATTTATATATATAGCACTAAATAATACTCAACAGAATCAATTATGAATTGAAAAGACGAACACTTTAATCATTTATCATCATCCCATCTAATTCTAGCAGTGAGTCCGTGACCCCACCATTTGGGATGCCCTGATAATAACATTAAAAAAAGTGAGTCTGAAAATATGTGTATTATTCAATGTCTGTCTTCTTGTGCCGAATTTGAACGTTAGGACTGCCCTTTTAGCCACCTTATTCCTTTTGATTTTTAACGGCTTTGATTCCTGAATTGGACCGTTACAAACCCATCCCTCTCCTTTAAATTAAAGTTGCAATTCTTGTTCAAATAATAAATAAAAAAAAAACCTACTAATCCCCAGCTGAATTGAATACCATAGAATGGAGAATCTACAAGAATTGCCAAAGCAAACAGACCAAGAAATGGAATTGGAGCGCAAAACCCCAATTCAAGACAACAAAATCAGCCCAAAATCATTGAATTCAAGTAAAAGTTATACACCAGATCGTCTCCAGGTCCCCAAGGCATTTAAGTACCCTGAAAGGTGTCTCTAACTTACATTCTTCATTCATTTAAATATCTTCCATTTCTTATAGTTTCTAAATGTTGTTAAATTACTCGACAGGTATAGAAGCCCAACTGATCAAATGGTTTCACCTATTACAAAAGGCATTCTTGCTCGAAACCGAAAACAAGCTTCCTTATTGCCTCCTTCCATCCATCTCTCCAAGGTTCAAGATGTTGTTGCTCAAGAGGCTCTGTCTTTCCAAAATTAGAATGTAAATTTTCCAAGTGGCTGGTTTTTGCCTATTTTCAAGATAGAGCTTACAGTTGAAATTTTTGAATATGCCACTTCATAGAGCTTGCAACAATTCTTCTTCCACTGTATTTAGAGCTGATAAGTCTATGGGGATTAGATTTTATTTTGGGCCTCTTTTTCTTCCTATACTATCTTATCTTCTCAATTATTTGATATTGTATTTTTTTTTTGTCTTGAATTACTTTTGTGAGGTTTATTACAAGCCATGAACATTTAATACAATTATATTAGAGCAAATATTCTTATTAATCAGTTCATTTAATTATGCATGTTTTTGAAATAAATTTATGTCAACACATACACATATACTAATGAGACAAAAGTCTAACGGTCCCTAAACCATTTGGTAGAGTACTGAAGCTCTAGAAATTTTCGTAGGCTTACAACTTGACTTTACACTCCTTTCGGTTTTACAAGGATTTTGTAAGAGGCGCTTCATTAAAAGAAGGGTTTTTGTAAGAATTTCATGTTTTGTACAAATTTGCTTACTTTTAATTTACCAAGCTACCTATTATATGCGTAGTCAATAGTAAGCAAATGCTTATTAGAAAATGTTGTTTTTCCTTGACAACTGATATACTATATTTTATATTGAACCCAAAACAATTCTGTTCCTGTTCAATTAAACTTAACAAATCTCGGAAATTATGGAATCAATCTAAAAATAATTATATAACAGCCACATAAATTAGTATGCACAATTCAACCCGAATGCCTTGCATATATATACAATGAAAAAGTGCAATTAAGTTATATGACAAGCAATATTATTCAATTAATCCTAAACAGAATGAGTTGTTATAACAAAAATTTTCCACTGAGTGAACTGGATTTAACTCTGTTTCATTACTGTTGAAACCACTCCAACAACTAATTGGGTAAATTCAACTCAACATTGAGTTGGAAGTTTCATAAGAACAAGATAAATATATTGTTACCAATTACAAAAAACACAACATTACAAAACCAAGAGAAATAGAGAGGCGGAAATCATGGATCATGAAATCCAAACAACTAAACATTCATCAGAAATTCCTAATACATCAAAACACGAAACCCGAATTTCTTCTTCGAGTTCCTCATCAGAATCTTCAGTAGACACAATAGACAAGGAACAACTTGTTATCGAAACGAAACAAGTACATAACCATAACTCGATTATGGGCGGATCGTCTACAACCAATCCTAGCAATGGTCAAATGATATTGCAAGGAGGATCCTACGATCCAAACCGAATTCCTGCATCGGTGTTCAATAACAGTAAGCCAGGAACACCAATGGAATGGAGTGTAGCTTCAAATGAATCATTGTTTAGTATTCAAATGGGAAACAATAGCTTTTCAAGAGATCATATTTATATGTTGTATAGATCAGGGGAAATCCCTTTTGATCAGCCAATGAACTCGTATTTGGACTCAAATAAGCCTCCGATTCCATTGGGAAACACGGAGAGAAAGAGCGAAGTGAATAGCGATAACTCGAAAATAATGAGTGGTGAAGAAAAGATTGGAGGTGAACAAGAATTGGCAGGCTCAAACACAAAGGCCATTTCATTGGATCCTGAAAAAATTGTTTTTCCTGATAAGAACCGTACAGATGAGTTCCGAAATTCTTGCAGCAGCACTCAGTCTTTCAATTTCCCTTTGTAAGTATATATCCTTTAATCAATACTCTTACCTGGTCAATTAAAGTTTTTTTTTTGGTACAAGGTATTATTGGCAAATTAAGGCTAATATTTGAGTTGAATAGATTATCTAAAACATCGCTACGCGTGAACTTGGCCCTTTAAGCCCATTTTCCCCCTGAATTTTCAAGTTTGTCTCTGAAAGTCACATGTAAACTTTTATTTGTTTGAATTTTTAAATATGTTATTTTTCAGATTTTTCTCTGTCCGCAAATAAGCGTTTAGGGCCAAGTTAAGGTCCAATACAAGCCTATTAGTTTGATTGATATTTCATGTATAGTAAAGACAAATGATAATTTGATGGATTAAAAATATAAATAGGTTGGAAGTAGGAGGAAATGCAATCGAAGGGCCAGAAAACATGCATTCACCAAAGACTAGAGGGTTAAATGAACAAGTTGAACAAAGGGGACAGGCACAGGCACAGGCACAGGCACAGGCAAAGCCCGAGCCAGAGCCAGAGACTGTAGCTCAGGCTCGGACACGTTCTAGTTCTATTCCACCCAAGCCAACCACTTGGCTTTCTTTCTTTTCTTGTTGTTCAGCTGCTAATTAATGTTATTCTCTTTTCTATTGTTCCTCTTTTCGGATTCAAATCTGTTGTCTCAATTGTGTGTCCAGATTTTACTATGTGTTAGATTTTTTTGCTTAATCTTTTACTTTTGAGATTTTCTTTTCTATTTTTTTATTTCTCTTTCTTACGTGTTTAAGATATGATAAAATCTGAATGGGGGACATGAATGGGAACACAATTGAGACAACAGATTTGAATCCGTATTTTCATTGTCTCGGTTTAATTATATGTACATATTTAATCTGTTAAACATTAGCAACATATATATGCATATTTTTTTTTCTATTTTTACAATTTTTCATTAATTGTTGATATGCAAACTATTTTAATTTCTCGAAGTATAAAATTTTTGATTAAATTGCTCGATGACCCCTGAGTCCGACCATTTGCTTCACATCCTCAAGTATCTTAGCATGAGATTCTTCAATTCCAACCCTAAACCATCTCAGCTATTTTCAACAAAATGTTTTTCTCTAGCTCCTTGTTCTTATTACCCTTCATAGTAGTGTTAGCAAAACAGATATCAGGTGCTATGATTTACCAAATGTTACTGGAAAGAATGAAGATCGCCCGAGAAATAGACTAACTGAGATGAGAAAGAGTTAGAAAACTAGAGATGGGAGAGAGATTTTATTAACCTTACACAAAAAGGCATAGCCGACTCATCCATAAAACTTCGAGCTTTAACGGGCTTAGACTCGAAATGGGCTGAATTTTGTAAAAAATGAATATCAAAGCCCAATCCAATTAAGCAAGCTCGGGCATTGACCCGTGAACGGATCTACTATAAAGGTTCAACATTTTCTCGCCATATTTAAAATATTAGCCTAAAAGTCATTATAATTACTATCGCCTGAAAAGCCTTTGGATACAAGTATTAGAACTTCATGGGCAGTGGGCCAATGGCTAGTGGTTTACATACGAAATCTGGATTTGAGGCTATATAAGAAACAGGGAAATTGTCAGATTCGGCCCATTTTAATAAAATAATTTCAGTTTAAGTTTAGCTTAATTATCTAAGGGTCCGACATATTTTTCAATAACCTTCATACGCCCTACATATCTTTCACACGTTGTTTATGACTTTCTTACGCTCATGCAGAACTCCGAACTGTATTAGGTTTGTAGCAGACTTGTAACAGATATATAATAGCTTTGTAACAAACATGTATTAGACTTGTATTAGGTTTGTAACAAGTATATAATAGACTTGTAAAATATTAATGACTGACAAATAATACCAAACACTTCAATAATAATCCAATGTAAATCAAATCTAATGAAATTTTACTATTTTATTCATCAAATACTAGTAACATATATATAACAGCCTTGTAACAGGTTTGTTGTGGAATTGTAACAGATAAAAGTCATAAAGATTATGTCAAACACTTCATTAGTAATTTTATTTAATGCAATATTGTTATATTCCTGTTATATATTATTCAAACACTTGTATAAACTTGTAGCAAATATAAAACAGATATGTAACTGATATGTAGTAGGTATGTATTAGATGTGTAACAGATTAAAAGAAACACTTCATTCATATTTGATATATGATATAATACTGATACAAGTCTGTTACATACTCATTAAACACTTGTATTAGACTTGTAGCAGATATATAACACATATGTAAGAGATATGTAGTAGGTCTGTATCATATGCGTAATAGGTCGAAAAAGCCACATGCAAATCAGTTTGCCAAATACTTGCGAATGAAGAACAAATTTGAATCAGGAATCAAATCTGAAATTGAGAAAGAAGAACACAGATGAAATCGAGAACGAATAACACAAATGAAATTTTGAATTTTGAAATTCGATTCCAAATCTGGATCGTAGTAGAGCAAAGAAATCGCAATTTTAATCAAAAAATCAAATCTGAAATTGAGAACGAATAACACAGATGAAATCGATTTGATTTGAATGAAATCAAATCTAAAATTGAGAATGAAGAATAAAGGTTGTATCGAAAAGCAAAATAAAACCCGAATTGGATTGTGAATCGATTACATGAGAGAATGGCTTTTCTGCAAAACGTGATATCTATGTTTGTGATTCTGCTATATTGATATATATGGGCCGTATAAAGATTAGCAGTAAGTTTAAAAAAGTTAGGTTAATTACATACATTTTTTTAAGGTATGAAAGTAATTACCTTATAAATCTCACACAATTACATACTTTACCCTATAATATATCGTAGTCATTGTGACACGTTTGTTAATAGATTGAGAGATAAGAAAGAAAAGATAGGAAGTTGTCTCACTTCAGCAATTTAGATGGAATTCACATCATTAATTTCTATGAGTTGGAGCTAAAGGTTTCAATTAGCAATCGTAGCACCATGCTTTAAAAATTTGTGTTTAGTCTTGTTTAAGGTCTATTTTAAAATTTGTTGTTTGTTTTTTTATTTTCATGATGCTATTAGGTCCCTAATTGATTTATTATGGCCTAGTTTAATTTTTTCGAATCTCCTAAAATAAAATTTTTAAAATACTTTTATCTATAATAATTATAGTTTTTTTAATCTGTGAGAAATAATTTAGTTGATAAACAAAAGTATATTAAAGTATTCTCACAATAAAAATCTCGTTTTCTTTTTAAAACATGGTATATAAGTATTTTTTTTATTTTATTATATTATAATTTATTTTTTAATTAAATTTATATTTTTATGTATTAATAAATATTAAAATATAAAAAAAATATAAATTTATCTAGGCCTCGATCAGATTATGCTTAGGCTCCACTCACATCCCGCCTAAGCTCCTGAAAGCCCTAACCGCCCCACCGGTGCAACTAGCGCATTTTAAAGCTCTAATATTAATAGATAAATTGATAATGAAAAAGTTGAGGTAAAATGGGGATTTTTTATTATTTGCTTTTTTTTTCAATTTTTTATCTCTAACTTCTTTGAAAAGATAAATATATATTTTTGGTGGCCAGTAAATTTGATGATTGTAAATTGTTTTATGGTGATGTACTGAAAATATAAGATAAAATAGATATCTTCTCAAATTCTTTTTGAAGTAGGAATTTTTGTCAGCTTTAATTATGTTCATCTAAATTAATGAATGTATCACTTCGTTAAAGGTCAATTAGTATATCTTATCAAGTTATTCATACGTATTTCATAATTGTTCACCTATCAAATATAAATAAATATAAGGTTAGTACGTTAAATTAAAATAATACCTCTAAATTCTCTACTCACACGTACTGCCAAAGAAAATGAATTTTGTTCACGCTAGAAATGGTTGACTGCATTTCTTGTTGAGTTTTTTTTTTTACTATTAATTAATCAGGTTTATATGACAACGTAGTTTATCTAACTTTATTTGTCTAAATATGTTGATTTTTAATAAATATAACTTATCAAATTATCATAAAAAAAGTATAATTAAATATAGTAAGCCATGTGATGTCATTGTTTCACCATTCTTACGTGAATCACGTCACACTAGGACACAAATTCGATAAAGTTAGAGTTGGAGTTTGACGTATAGTTAGCTATGTCGAAGCTTTTCATTTCAAAATGTAAAAGTATAGATAAAATTGTTTATTTTATTGTTCTTTTTCTCTGAGATTAGGAGTGAAATGAAACAAGGCTTTGTAAAGTTAAATTTCAAAATTTAGAAGATCATTTTCGGTCACATTGTGCTAAAAATTCAAATTTGGTTTCTCAAGTAAGGTTTGTAGAATAATAGTTGATATTTAAATTTATTTGATTATAAGGTCTACAATAGAGTCATTTGATTGTAATAAATGATTGAGATTAGTTAAACTTTACAACTTTACCCAATATTATCTTTATAGTAGTACTAAAAATATATTTGGAGTTAATCACTAGTTGAAAATAAATACTCCATGTCTATTAAAAGTGTTGTGACTCGTTATATAAAGAGGAATAGGTATATTAGCTTGTATAACACAAAATTAATAATAAAACTAATTAATGTATAACTTTATCTTTCATCTAATTTATGTAGGTTAAATGTATCATCGACTCATTTAAGTCGGCATGTTTTAATTACTGAGCTTTAAACTTTAAAAAAATCCTTATAACACCCATAATTTTTAAAAAGTACACCAGCTTATCCCTACTTAATATCACATGTAATCTTCTAGTTGAGTTGTCTTTTCAAATATGTCATTTTATCATAAGCTAAAATATGAGCTAATGCATTTTTCACAAGTTGAAAACGCTAGGAAAGTATTTTACAAGTTCGTGGAACGTGCAGATTTGCCACATTTAATAAAATATTAATTAAAAAATTAACATTGATATTAAACCATATTTTCGTTTATTTTCTTGAAATAATTGGGAAATCCAATTATTACTGTCTGAATTTAACTATACAGATGAATATAATATTTTATCAATTTTCATTTAGGGAAGGAAGCCAGAAAAATTAAATTATAATCTCAATAAAAGTAAAATATAATTAGCCATGGATGAACTTTGTAACTTAGCTTACTGAATAATTTGACACAAATTTTTGTCACTTGATCAAGAAAAGAAGAAGTGTTTTTAGATAAAACAATAATTTTCAAAATTTGTAAAATTAGAGTAATTTTAATTACAATAAAAAGTAAGTTGGATTTAGGAATGAGCTGTTGTGTTTTGTCTCAACTTTCTTCACCTATACTGCTAGCAACAATTTCGTCTCCAGAGGCGTCCATATCCCATGATCTTGGAGGGTCAACGTTTGATGGCTTTTACTGCAAGCAATTGTCTCTTAAAGAGGTACATTCAAGTTAGTTTTTATTTTAAAAAAATTGATTCATTTGGTTTCTAATAAATATAACGAAAAATTTCTAACTCATTTCGGAAGTCATTCAAACTTGAGACTTCTAAAAATTATAGCTTCAATATTAACCATTAGATCAATACTTCAATCACTTTAAGTTCATTTTTATTTAAATAACCACGTTTTTTAAACTTTATCAATAATTCTTAACATGTTTTTCGAATTTGAGAAATTTTTAATTGATAATTTTGTTGTAGAAATTTCCTTTTAACTGTATTGAAATTCAACAACCTTTTAAAAACTCCTTAAACAATTTAATGCAGTTAGCAGTTTTAATATCAAACTACATTTCCAAGTGCATCTTTATTGATAAATAAGTAGACCTTTTTGCGGGTTGGGCTATCCGTCTGGCCTCACTCAAGCCTGATTCTATGGGTCGAGTTTGGATACTTATTTTATTATTAAGTCCAGCTCGAATTCGAGCCTTTCAAAACCCGAAGCTTTATGGGTCGGACTTAATTTTTATATAAATATATAAGCCCGATTCGACGAATAATAATTTAATTTTTTATATATATTATAATTATATTAAATAATTATTTTTAACTTTTATATTTTATACTGATAAATTTTTAAATTTAAATACAATAAGTTATATAATATATTAAGAATTTTAAATAAATAATATTATTGTACATAATTTTATTAATTTATTTTTTAAAAATTCATTAAAAAAATCATTAAAAAATTATCAACAGACCTTAAGTTAAATTTGAGAATGATCTCATAAGCTCGACCCGAGTCAGACCCGAACCCAAAATTTTAAATTATAGGCTGAGTCAAACTTAAATTGATACTTTTAATTAAAAATCTAATAAAATTTAACCCAAATTTAATTTGGTTCGTCCGATAAACATCTATAAATAAGTAGTATTAAATTTATGACTCGATTATAAAAAGGTATTGCATTAAAATTAAAATTAAAAAAAGAGTAGGGTAGGGTAGGGAAGAGGGTGGCCCCTCCCCTCCAATTTCCGTTGTGGAAAGACAGCCCTCCTCCCCCTCATGCTCTGCTTCATCCTTACCCACGTTTTCAACTTTATGCTATCTTTTTCTATTTTCTCATTTTCTAATGTTTTTTCAAAAAATTTAATATATATTTCTCCCATAACTATCCCACTGTTAGCTTTTATTTTGTTTCTGTTAAAATTTAATATAAAATTAATGTGAATTATTATTAAACTTTTATTTAGCTATTATTTAAATAATTATTTAATTACTATTTAAATAGTATTCTAACCTTATATGATAATTTGTAGACATTTATAAGAAGTCATTAATATGTTGAACCCACATGTCTCTCAATTTCTATTATAAATATGTAACTCTTTCTCTTCTTTCATACACCATCAAAAGTAATAAGAAAATTTTTCTTCTTCAATTCTCTCTATTCTTGTTACAATTCCTTTGTATTAATAGTTGATTTTTAACACGTTATCAGCACGAGTTTGCTCTATCAGTCAAAGAAAAACGTATCAATTTTATTTATTATAAGTTTAGTTATATATTTGTTCTAACTAATCTTAATATTATAGATATGTCGAAACTTGCAAATATTGAGTTTGTAGCACTTGATGTCACTGGAAAAAATTACCTTTCCTGAGTGCTGGATGCCGAGATTCATTTAGCATCAATGGGTCTTAGAAAAACGATAAATGAAAAGAGTGATGTCACAGTACAGGAAAAGGCTAAGGCCTTGATATTTCTTAGATGACATCTTGATGAAGGTTTGAAATCTGAATATTTAACTGTCAAAGATCCTACAGATCTTTGGAAGCAACTGAAAGACAGGTATGAACATTTAAAATTGATATCGTTACCAAAAGCTCGATCTGATTGGATTCAAATACGGCTACAAGATTTTAAATTTGTAACTGAATATAATTCTGTTGCGTTCAAAATTACATCCGCTTTAAAATTATGTGGAGTTGAAGTTATTGATGAGGATATTATGGAAAAAACATTATCAACTTTTCATTCATCTAACATGGTCCTGCAGACCCAATATAGAGAAAAAGGCTTTAAGAAATACAGTGAATTAATTTCTTGCCTTCTTTTAGCAGAGTAGAATAATGAGCTTTTATTGAAAAATCATGAATCACGTCCCACTGGATCTTTGGCATTCCCTGAAGTGAATGCAACATCTTAGGATAATAATAATTTTAATGGTCGTGGAGGTGGTCGTGGCCGTGGACGTGGCTATGAAAATGGTTGTGATCGTGGCCATAAATATGAGCGCAGTAAAAACTTCCACCCGAAGTGGAAAAATAACAAAAACCACCAGAAGTGGAAAAATCAAAATGATAATTTTGATAAAAATAAAAATGTTCAAAATGATGAGAACAAATGTCACCGTTGTGGCATGACTGGCCATTGGTCACGTACCTGTCGAACAGCAAAATATTTAGTGGCCCTTTATCAAGAATCATTAAAGAAACGCGCTGATGAGGAAACAAATTGCATTATTAATGATGAGCTCATTGATATTACCCATTTGGATATGACGGATGTCTTTTTACCCAGCACCAGTAGAAAGGACAAATATGAATAATGGTTGAATATTTATATATATATATATTTATATATATCTACTACTTTTAATATGTGTGTTTATTTTCTTTTATGTTTATATAATTTGTATTTTCTTATCAATGTCTTATGTATTTTCTTTTCAATGTTTTATGTAATGTTTAATCATGAATAAATAATAATTTAGTTTATTTTCTTTAAATGAAGAAAATGAATTCTTTCCCGGTATTAATTGACATCAAGGCTAATAAAGAAAATATATGCATTGTGGATAGTGCTACCACCCATACTATTCTTAAAGATTCAAAATATTTTTCTACATTGAAAAAGGGTGAGACAAACGTTACCACAATAACGGGTAACTCGAAAATTGTTAAAGGCTCTGGAAGAGCTCATATTACTTTACCAAAGGGAACGATAGTTACAATAAACAATGCATTATTTTCCCCAAATTCTCAAAGGAATTTATTAAGTTTTAAGAATATTTGCACAAATGGATATCATATTGAAACTGTGAATGGTGACGGTAAAGAATGTCTTTATGTTACAAGCATAACTTTTGGGAAGAAGTGTTTACTTGAAAAATTTTATATTCTTCCATCTGGCTTATACTACACATTTATAAATAAAATTGAAGCCAATTTAACTATAAACCAGAAGTTTATAGATTCATATACATATAAAATTTGGCACAATAGACTGGGTCATCCTGGTTCAATAATGATTAGAAAAATTATAGACAATGCACATGGGCATCCGTTAAAAAATCAGAAGTTTCTTCAACATAATGACTTTTTCTGTGCTGCTTGTTCGCAAGAAAAATTAATCATAAAACCTTCAAAACTTAAGGCTGTAATTGAATCACCAGCATTTTTAGAATGCATACAATGTGATATATATGGACCGATTCATCCACCATGTGGACCATTTAGATATTTTATGGTTCTAATTGATGCTTCAACTAGATGGTCACATGTATGCTTATTGTCATCACACAATATGGCATTTGCGAGATTACTTGCTCAAATTATAAGATTAGGAGCACAATTTCCCGATTACACAATCAAATCGATTCGTCTTGATAATGCTGGAGAATTTACTTCCCAAACTTTTAATAATTATTGTATGTCAATTGGGATAAAAGTGGAACATCCTGTAGCATATGTTCACACTCAAAATGGTCTGGTAGAATCATTTATTAAAAGACTGCAATTAATTGCACGACCATTGATTATGCGAACAAACCTTCCTACATCAGTATGGGGATATGCAATATTACATGCAGCAGCTCTTATATGTTTAAGACCTACAAGCTATCATGATTATTCCCCCTTGCAATTAGCTTTTGGTCTTGAGCCCAATATTTCTCATCTAAGAGTTTTTGGTTGTGCAGTATATGTACCAATTGCTCCACCACAACGAACCAAAATAGGTCCTCAAAGAAGATTGGAAATTTATGTTGGCTATGAGTCTCCTTCAATTATGAAATACCTCGAACCATTAACTGGAGACATGTTTACTGCAAGTTTTGCAGACTGTCACTTTGATGAAAACACTTTTCCAAAATTAGGGGGAGAAGGCAAAAATGCAATTTTGGAAAACTCAATCTTATGGAATGCTTCATTACTTTCTCATATGGATCCTAAAACAAAAGATTCTGAACTAAAAGTTCAGAAGATAATCCATCTTCAAAATTTAGCAAATCAGTTGCCTAATGCACTTGCTGACCCAAAATGAGTAACCAAGTCGCATATACCAGCAGAAAATGCACCTATACGTATTGATATTCATAAAGAACAACCAAATATTAATACGATAACACGCCTGAAGCATGGACGACCTATCGGTTCAAAGGATAAAAATCCTAGAAAGAGGGGAGTTAATGATAATAAGGACACTCTCGTTGAAAATTCAAATACTAATATAAATACATTTCTAGAAGAAGTAGAAGCACCTGAAGTGCAATCACCTAAAGTGCAAACACCTGAAGTTATTGAAAATGAAGAAATTCAAATAAATTATATTAGAAATGAAAGAAGATGGAATCGGGATAAAATGGTTATAGATCATATTTTCGCATATAATATTGCAGTGAATATTGAAAATGATAATTTAGACTATGAACCAAAATCTCTTGAAGAATGCCAAAATAGAAATGATTGGCCTAAATGGAAAGATGCAATTCAAGTAGAGTTAAATTCTCTTGAAAAATAAAATTTTTTCGGACCTATAGTTCGAACGCCACAAGATATAAAACCTGTGGGATACAAATATATTTTTGTGAGAAAGAGAAACGAGAAAAGTGAAGTAGTAAGATATAAAGCCAGACTTGTTGCCCAAGGTTTTTCTCAAAGACCTGGAATTGATTATGAGGAGACATATTCACCTGTAGTGGATGCAATAACTTTTAGATATCTTATTAGTTTGGTAGCGTAAGAAAATTTGCAAATGCACTTAATGGATGTTGTTATAGCTTATCTATATGGTTTGCTAGATAATGATATTTATATGAAAATCCTTGAAGGATTAAAATTGCCAGAAAAATATGGTCAACAAGAACTTTACTCTATAAAATTACAAAGGTCTCTATATGGATTAAAACAATCTGGACGCATGTGGTATAACCGTCTTAGTGAATATTTATTAAAGCAAGGTTATAAAAATGATCAAATTTGTCCCTGCGTTTTCATAAGAAAATCGGGACCTAAATTTATTATAATCTCTATTTATGTTGATGATTTGAATATCATCGGAACTCCAGAAGAGATTCCAAATGCGGTAGATTCTTTAAAGAAAGAATTTGAGATGAAGGATCTTGGAAAGACAAAACTATGTATTGGTTTATAAATTGATCACCTGGAAAAGGGAATATTGGTGCATCAATCAAATTATACAGAAAAGATCCTGAAATGATTTAATATGGATAAAGCACATCCATTGAGTAATCCAATGGTTGTACGATCACTTGATGTGAAAAAGGATATATTTCGTCCTAGAGAAAATAATGAGGAAGTTCTTGGTCCAGAAGTACCATATCTTAGCGCAATAGGTGCATTAATGTATCTTGCCAACAATAAAAGGCCGGATATTGCCTTCTCTGTTAATTTATTATCAAGATACAGTTCGGCACCAACATGTAGACATTGGAGTGGAATTAAACAGATAATGCGCTATCTTCGAGGAACTACTGATTTAGGCTTATTTTATCCATATGAATGTAAGTCTAAATTAGTTGGATATGCGGATGAGGATTATTTATCCGACCCACACAAAGCTCGATCTCAAACGGGCTACTTATTCAAATATGGGAGAACAACTATTTCTTGGCGATCCACAAAGCAGACTATCACAGCTACTTCCTCAAATCATGCTGAATTAATTGCAATTCATGAAGCCAATTGAGAATGTGTATGGTTGAGATCATTAACTAAGCATATCCAAGAATCATGCGGCAAAGTAAAGACTAAAGAAGACCCGAGGGTAATATATGAAGATAATGCTGCTTGTATTTCTCAATTAAAGGAACGATACATTAAAGGAGATAGAATAAAACATATTTCACTAACATTCTTCTTCACTCATGATCTGGAAAAGAATGGTGAAATCAGTATTCAACAAATCCGCTCTTGTAATAATTTAGCAGATTTGTTTACCAAGTCCTTACCTTCCTCAACTTTTAAAAAATTGGTCTACGACATTGGAATGCGTCGTCTTAAAGACATTCAGTCAACTTGCGAACAGTGGGAGTAAACATTGTACTCTTTTTCCCTTAACTATAATTTTTGTCCCACAGAGTTTTCCATAGTAAGGTTTTTAATGAGGCAGTGCCCCATTCGCAATAATCCACATTAAAGGGGAGTGTTAAAATTTGATGTAAATTATTGTTGAACTTTTACTTAGCCACCATTTGAATAGTATTCTAATCTTATGTGGTAATTTATAGACATCTACAAGAAGTCATTAATATGTTGAACCCACATGTCCCTCAATTTCTACTATAAATATATAACCCTTTCTCTTCTTTCATACATCAACAAAAATAATAAGAAAATTTCTCTTCTTCAATCCTCTCTATTTTTATTACAATTCATTTATATTAATAATTGATTTTTAACGCTTTCCACTGCTTTCCACTGCTAATTATTCATTAGTGCCATCTCCATTGTAGACTGTCTCAAATTTCCAATTTTTTTTCAAATATTTATATAATTTTTTTGTCATAGTTCAAATGAAGTATAGTAACTTTTTTATAAATATAATTTATTTGATCATTGAATCATTTGCTGATTTTTATTTGATTTTCACAAAATCAAAACACTTTTTTTATAAAATACGGAATTAGTTATAAAATTTGATGATTTTTAAATGTAATAATGTAAATAATAATTAATATTTAATAATATTAATATAATGATATAATTTTTGTAAATAGATTGGATTTTCACTAAACAACCACCACTTTATGATTACCATTCCATCAAAGTTTCAACCACACATACAAATATTAAATATTTATAAGTAAAATTTATTTGGCCTTTTTGAAATCTATTAGATCAAATTCAAATATAATGGACTTAGTTGGGACTTGACCTTATTGATATGATGAAACCTTATTTAATTTTGTCTTACTCCATAGAATTATGGACGGTTTTTTTTGTTAAATTTGCGTCGCATAGTGCTCAAACATTCTCCAAGTGTGACTTTATTGTAATATTTGAAAACATCGTACTTTGAACTGGTTTGAATAAGGTGAGAAAAGCACACTCTAAATCAAAATTATGAAAATTTCACTGTACTTCATATATCCATCATGTGTGACATTAGATAATAACGTGTCATTAGTTTTATTCATTTATCACTTATACACTAATACAAAGTGATTTTCATACTACACCAAAATCTATTGAATTTATGGCTCGCTTGGTTCACGTAACGTCTATTATATAAAATATGGTAGAAATGAATGAAAATATGTTAAATATAAGATAATACTTATCTATAATCCATCATCGGATGATATAACTATTCTTAATAATTATTATGCATTTCATCATTGACGAATCTAGGTTTTTTTAAACAATATTACATTACACATAGTTAAATACATCGACATCACAAAAATATGTAACTAGACCCCATATATTCATTGGCTTATGCTAAAAGACTTTTATTAAAACGTTACCAATCAAATTGAATGACTTCCCCTATCCAATTAACTAATATCTTAATTTTTTCATTTCTTATATTTTTTTAGTAATTTTATTTTTTAGCTACAAAATAAACATAAACATGAGTTTTATTTTACCTCAGTATTATTCACATGAATATTGATTTGTAGATGATTAAAATAAAAGTCTTTTTTTTTATTGAAACTTGAACCCGACAATAAAAAGAATCCGGACCTAACATTGTATCTCATGGAATAACTATTTTTATTTGAAATAAAAGAATAACTATTTTCATGAGATGTATAATAATTATGCATTACTATTCCATCCGGTGAACGATTGTAGACAAATAATCTTTCATGTTTGACATATTTCTATGCATTTCCATTCTATTTCATAAAATATCAACAGACATTGCGTAAACCACACGTGACCTTAATATTTAATCGTTGAAAAAGAATAACAAGCACTTTGCATTTCTACTTGTTATACTGTAGACTTGTTAAGTGACATGTCTAGCATGCCTAGATACATACTCAATGAGTTAGGTTTTGGTTTCATCCAAAAAATCCTAACAAGCATGCCCGAATAATATGTACTTGGTCTTAATTTATAATTACATGACAGTGTTATATTATATTTAATAACTCAACAATAAAATATATAAAAAAAACTTAATTTTCTATAAAAATATTTGAATAAACTTTATTTTTCTTCATAATTCCTCGACTTATTACTAAGTTATAGTATAATTTTTTATAGTAATTGGGTGTATTATACACTAGTATTCCCCCACTCAACCACCATTTGACGGGGTTGATGCATTTATTGACCACCTTGGGACCCCACCCCACCCCCCTTCTTCACGACAATTTCCCCATATCTCCTCCCCTCTTAATTTTCTCTTTATAATTTTACGCAAATTATGAACTGAAGATGGAATTTTCTTAAAATAAAATAAAAAAAATAAATAAAAAGAAATAAAGCGAAGGAAGAAAAACGCGTTTTCTCAAAAAAGAGCCACACACTGTTCATTCTTCAATTCATTCTCTTTCTTCCTTCTTCTCTGTCTCTCTCCTTCCCCTCCCCTGTTTTAGGGTTAGGGTTTTCACTCAAATCCCCCTTTCCTCTTTACTCCACCTACTCAAAGCTCAACCACAACCAGGACTTTTACAGTTCCCCCCCTTTTCAATTCCCTTTCTGGGGGGTTTTACAGATGGGTTTCTTCTCTTTTTCTTCTTCTGTTATCAAGTGGCATTCTTTCAGCCATTTCAAGCTGCTTTCTCTCTTCTGCCTGCTATCTGTATCCCTTAATGGCCTTGGTTTTTCTGATTCCGACAAATCGGTGCTGTTGGAGTTCAAAAACTCCGTTTCCGACTCCTACGGTCTGCTCTCCAGCTGGAATCTCGTCAACTCCAACCACTGTTCCTGGGCCGGCGTCTTGTGCGACGGCAATTCACGCGTCGTGTCTCTCAACATCTCCGGCCGTGCTATCAACAGAGGTAAGACCGGTGGTAATGGTAACCCTTTCTTTTGTTCTGGCTCTGTTAGGTATCCGCTTTATGGGTTTGGAATTAGGAGAGACTGTCAGGGGGAGACTAGTGGCGGTGGTGGTGCTTTGGTGGGCAAGTTGTTACCGGCGATTGCCAGGTTAACTGAGCTGAGGGTTTTATCATTGCCTTTTAATGGGTTTCGTGGGGAGATTCCTGCTGAAATTTGGGCTATGGATAAGCTAGAGGTGCTCGATCTGGAGGGGAATTTGGTGAGCGGGTCTTTGCCGGGTTCATCTGGTGTATTGATGAGCTTGCGGGTCCTTAATTTAGGGTTCAACAGGATGGAAGGTGAAATCCCCTATTCGCTTTCTCATTGTACTAATTTAGATATCTTAAATTTAGCTGGTAATCGCATCAATGGGACTTTGCCGGCGTTTATTGGGGGTTTTAGAGGTGTGTATCTGTCGTTGAATCAACTGGGTGGGGCAATACCGAGTGAAATTGGGGAAAATTGTGATAAACTTGAACACTTGGATTTGTCTGGTAATTTCTTTGTTGGTGGGATTCCCAGCAGTTTAGGAAAATGTGGCCACTTGATTACATTGTTGCTGTATTCAAATTTGTTCGAAGAAGTTATTCCATCTGAACTAGGCAAGCTCAGGCAGCTTGAAGTATTGGATGTGTCACGAAATAGTCTTAGCGGCTCTATACCTGGAGAGCTAGGGAATTGCTCTGCTTTGTCTATTCTTGTGCTGTCGAATTCTTTTGATCCATATCAGGATGTTAACAGCGCGAGGGGGGACTATTTGTTAGATCAAACTGCCAACGAAGATTTCAACTTTTTTCAAGGTGGAATTCCTGTGGACATTATGACACTTCCAAGTCTGCAAATGCTGTGGGCACCAAGTGCAACTCTTGAAGGAACTTTGCCGAGTAACTGGGGCGCTTGCGAAAAATTGGAGATGGTCAATTTGGCGCGAAATTTTTTCAGTGGAGAAATCCCCAGGGACTTCAGTCTTTGCAATAAGCTTTGGTATCTGGACTTAAGCTCTAATAGACTTAAGGGAGAGCTTATTGAGGAGCTTTCTGTTCCTTGTATGACAGTGTTTGACATTAGCGGAAATTCCTTGTCTGGATCAATCCCCAATTTTTATAGCAGTGGCTGTCAACAACTACCGTCTCTTTCTGCCATGAATGATCCGTCGTTTGCATATCTCTCGTTTTTTGCTATCAATGCTCGAGCTGGAAATTCGGTACTTTCACTTGTGGAAGACGGTGAGATTGCAGTTCTTCATAATTTCGGGGGCAATAATTTTACCGGTTCACTCCAAGCCATGCCTATTGCACCCGAAAGATCGGGAAAGCAAACTGCTTATGCATTTTTGGCTGAAGACAACAAGCTTGTTGGTCCATTCCCGGGGGTTTTGTTTATGAAGTGCGATGATTTGAGTAAAATGTTTCTTAATGTAAGCAACAATAGAATGTCTGGCCAGATTCCCGTCGATTTTGGTACAATGTGCAGATCTCTCAAGCTACTAGATGCATCTAGGAATCAAATTACTGGAATCGTTCCACCTAGTGTTGGTAAATTGGTGTCTCTTGTTTCTCTAAACTTGAGTTGGAATCTTTTGCAAGGCCAGATTCCTTCGAGTATCGACCAAATGAAGAGTTTGAAGTATCTATCTTTGGCCGGTAATAAAATCAACGGCTCAATCTCTTCTAGCTTGGGTTATCTGCAGTCTTTGAAAGTGCTGGATCTTTCTTCAAACATGCTTTCCGGCGAGATTCCAAAGAATCTTGCTAATCTGAAAAATCTTACCGCTCTTCTGCTCAATGACAATAAACTGTCCGGGCAAATTCCATCCGGTTTGGCTAATGTGACAATGCTCTCGGCCTTCAATGTTTCGTTCAATAACTTGTCTGGCCCCTTGCCACTGAGTAACAATTTGATGAAATGCAGCAGTGTTCTTGGAAACCCGTATCTCCGCCCTTGCCAGGTGTTTTCCCTGACAGTGCCAACTCCAGATCCAGGAGTTGCCGCCGAGTCACAAGGGTTTGCCGTTCCCCCACCGAGTCAGACTCAGAAGGGTGGAAACAGTGGTTTCAACTCGATTGAAATTGCGTCAATAGCCTCTGCTTCTGCCATTGTCTCGGTTCTTTTGGCGCTTATTATCCTGTTCTTCTACACCCGAAAGTGGAGCCCACGGTCCAAAATCATGGGGTCCACCCGAAAAGAAGTTACCGTCTTTACGGACATCGGAGTTCCCATAACATTCGAGAATGTTGTTCGAGCCACTGCGAGTTTTAACGCCAGCAACTGCATTGGCAATGGAGGTTTCGGGGCTACTTACAAAGCGGAAATATCTCCTGGAGTCCTCGTGGCAATTAAACGCCTTGCAGTTGGACGGTTCCAGGGTATACAGCAGTTTCACGCCGAAATCAAAACACTTGGTAGGCTCCACCACCCGAATCTCGTGACATTGATAGGCTATCACGCTAGTGAAACCGAAATGTTCCTGATTTACAACTATTTACCCGGCGGGAATCTCGAGAAGTTCATCCAGGAACGGCCCACCCGAGCTGTGGACTGGCGGGTCCTACACAAGATCGCTTTAGACATAGCGCGGGCCCTTGCCTACCTTCACGACCAGTGTGTACCTCGAGTATTACATCGAGATGTAAAGCCAAGTAACATCCTTCTAGATGACGATTTCAATGCTTATTTATCGGATTTCGGGTTAGCCAGGCTTTTAGGAACTTCCGAAACACATGCCACCACAGGAGTGGCCGGGACCTTCGGGTATGTGGCCCCGGAATACGCGATGACTTGTCGGGTTTCAGACAAGGCTGATGTGTATAGCTACGGGGTGGTGCTTTTAGAGTTGGTTTCGGATAAAAAAGCATTGGATCCGTCGTTTTCGTCTTATGGGAATGGATTCAATATTGTGGCTTGGGCTTGTATGCTGTTAAAGCAAGGGAGGGCGAAGGAGTTTTTCACGTCGGGGCTATGGGATGCGGGCCCACATGATGATTTGGTGGAGGTGCTGCATTTGGCGGTTGTTTGTACGGTGGATTCGCTTTCAACTAGACCGACGATGAAGCAAGTAGTGAGACGGTTAAAGCAACTACAACCGCCGTCTTGTTAAGATTGATTGAGATTGTAATTTGTAGGATTGGTACAAAACGCAGAGCCCTGCCTGCCATTTGTAATTTACGTGTTAATGATGTGGATCTTTGTTTATTGATGCGGGGTTGGATGCAGTTTAGGTAGAGATGGATGGACTGTAGTTATGGACGCCTCTTGTAAATGTTAATATATTTTTTAAGCAATGGTTTTTGTTGTAATACTGCAGAAGAATGCAGCTACTCCACCGTCTGTAGTCTGTACACCATTTTCTTAGTTTCATTTGTTTAATAAGAAACCATACTAACATTTTCAACTTTTTAGTGTTGTGCTTTTCTGGATTCTTCGTTTGTTGCGTGTTTTGCATTGTTAATAATTTGTGTAAGGAACATGAATATGATCAATTGGATGCAGCATGTCGAAAAATGAATGTTAGATAAGGAAGTATACAAAGACAGCAGATTTTATTCCTTGTCCAATTTTGCTTACGCTATTCTTCGTTTTCTTTTCTTTTCTTTTCACTTGGCATTGCTAATTGCTTTTTTCTGGTTTTTTGAACTTCGACCCATTGTATCCCCTACATTATACCAAATGATGTTTAGCATCTCCACAGCTTTCACAAAAAATTCAGCAAAATATTAAAAGTTGCATGTCTGTTAATTGTTTTTTTTTTTTTTTGTTATATTTAATTCTTGTTGCATTTTATGATATTTAAGAGTATCAGTTTTTATAGTTTAAGAGTTAAAAACTGTTGCAGTGAAAATACCATGGTTTTCTCCCACATTAATTAGAAGGCAAAAGATGTGATGTTTTATTGTTCAAATGGACATTAATAACCCACTATAGAAGTCTCTTTTGGGTGCCAACCAATTGTGACCATGACCAACTAAGAGTGAAGAACATCGATTGTAAAAGCAAGAAATGCACGTCTTTCAGTCCAAATAGGCTCTTTGCCCATTAGACTAAGTCTTTTGGGTGACTCTTCCACCCGGACTACAACAATAAAATCCTAGTCAATGATTTTCTTGTCTTGTTACAATCTTGTCTTGCTCGTCTATCATTCATTGTCACATCAACAGTTCAGTACCCCGTGAGATCCGATAAATTTTTTTATCAAAACATTTCACAATAAATATCTTTTTCTTCATAATATCAAATCCATAAAATCAATTCCAATTCATTTTTTAGTTTAACTAAACAAACTAAAAACCCGTGTTCATCAATCATCACTGCAACTTTGATACAACATTCAAATTTCTAAAAATTCCTCTTGCACTGCTCTGCTTCTGTCTATCCAGGCAGCAAGTTAAGACACTTCGGTTGATAAATGTACCTCATCCAATTGCCAATTTGAAGACTCAAACAACTAAGTTATCTTCCATTGGCCACAGAATAGCCATTATGCCAGGAAAATTGCAGCATGAAATTTCTAAACTGGTCCACATTATCTTGAAAATGACGAGACAAAGAGATGAACTTCATTAACCCGTTTTGGTTACGTTCTTTTCCTCAGCTGTCTCAATAAAAATGATGGCAATTAAAGAACAGGAAACGGGTTAACAACAATATGCCTAAGAGGATGTGCTACATCTCCCCCACCAGCATGCTTCACGAATTCGGCAGGCGTTAGAAAGCTCCCGTGGCACACGCAAACTATTCTGACCTCCTCGTCTTTCCTGTACCTGTAAAGGAACCCTTCTATTCTTCTTCCGTTCGGCCCATCTCCCTTTGTTGAAACACACGGCATATCTCCTCCTAATATGTTCTTCACTGGTGGCTCTTTTTCTCCGTTAGGAACTGTAGGCTTGACCGGTCGGCTATTTTCCGCTCTAGGTGCAGGAGGACTTTGTGATTTTGGGGTTAGTTTGAATTTTTGCTCGCATTCTGATAAAGACTGCACGCTCACTGGACTTCTTGCCTCGGTGTTGTACTTGTTCATTCCTGCAGTGCAACAAATCAACATAAAGCAATCAGAGACAAGACAAGACAGCAGCCTTACAAAGTTAGAAAATTTTCCGAGGATAGAGACGAACAAACGCTACATGTAGACCAACCTATACAAGGGTGTTTATTTTTCAACCATTTGGACTATAAAGAATCTTGTAGCCGTTCAAATTCACACAGAAATTATGTACTTAATGATGCAAATTTCAAACCCGGAAATGTTCATCTTACCAAAAACAGTTTGCTAACTACTTATTTCCAATTCAATAAAAAAGAGCATAAAATAAACACAATAATCAAATTGAATTTTTTTTTCCCAAGAATTTTGACAGATACGCTTATATTATTAAATACAAAGGAGAAACCCCAACCACTCCAGATGTGGTTCAAATCTGTGACTCACAGATTCAATACCGACTACTAGGCTAAGACATCAACCAACCAAAACTTTGACAATTGAAACTATTAGTTCTGCTAATATCTATTCAAGCTCTGTTCTCTTGAACTATGAGCCTAGCTAAGCTGAAATGAAGTGTAAATGTATAACAATGAAGTCCAAGAAAACAGGGCATCACTCTTAACTCTTCAAATGTGCAATTAAATAGTCTTGATGAACCATAATAATAGGCCTAATCATAATAGTCCTTAATAATTATGGTCCTAAATCTTACAAGTTCCATGTGAATCAAAGGATTAGAAACACAATCTTCATCAAAATTCTTCTGCCACTAACATGCCAGCAAACTGGCATATATTAACCTTATAATATAATCACATCGTACTAACAATTCCATCTTCCTCACCATATACGAAGTTAATTATAAAAGCACAATTTATAGAAATTGAATAAAACTAAACAGGAGATCAAATCCCCAATTAATACATCAAGATCAAATCAAACATTTCAACGAGATTCTAGGAAATAAATATTAAAATATTAAATTATATAAAAAAAGAAATAGAAAAGCAATACAGGAAATAATTGAGTTAAAGCAGTGAAATTATACCTTGAACCGGATTGATCCCAGATTCCAAAGTAGCAGATGAACCACTTCCTTGTGATCCAATCGAACCCTGTGATGATGGAGCTGTGACCGTTGATTTGGGTGAAAACCCTTCAGCATCACCTCCAAACAAACCGTTTGAAATCTGACTACCATTTTCTTTCTTAAAAATCCTTTGTTTCTCAGAGCGTTTCCTTTTAGCCTCCAATCTCCTAAGCATCTGAATCTCCTTCCTCTGCCTCCACTGCTCATCTGTTTCTGCTGGCAGAGAAGAAGTCCTCATAAGATCACTACTGAAAGGAACAGTAAAAACGGCGCCGTTCTCCCTTGCCGGGCTTACAAATTCTGGAATTGAAGATGATCTGCAAAGCTTTTTGGCTCTCGGATCTACCCCAAATCTTCCATTCAAAGAAAGTCCCAAACTCAACTCTACATCTTCTCCTTCTTCGCAAGCTCTTTCACTGAAAATGGATTTTTGAAGTCCATCTCTCTCTGCTTGGGCCATTTTATTACAGAAAGAGAAGAAAAGAGAAAAATTTGAAGAACAAATAAAGGATTTATTGAATACCCAAATGAAAAAATCCTGATTGAGGATTAAAAGACTGTTAAAATTGAACCCAGATGTGAAAAGTTGGGAATTTTGAGTTCCATTTGGTCCGACCAAAGCTCATTCTCAAGGAAAAGGAGAAAAGAGAAAATTAATGAGATTCTCAGCCAAATTTTCCCGGGAAAATACAGGGTTCGGCTGAGAGGAAAAAAACACAGCCAATAAAACAACAGAGCGACAGGGATGATGAATTGAAAGAGAAAAGGGGAGGGTAAATGAGGAAAAGAGGCGTGCAAGTTGTACAAGAGGCAAATGAGTGCCACGTGGAGGACATTAAGAGGCAGAAGGGGGTTACGTGGAAGAGAGATATCACAGATTCCAAGGAGAAGCCAAAGAAGGGTCAACAACCACGGAAATTTTTATTTAAGTACCGGTATTCTGATAAAGTGCCGCTTCATATATTAATTGACACATATTTCATTATATAGGGAAAAGTGAATATAGTGAAACATATATCGATTAATGTATGGAGCGTCACTTTTCCACGTCAAAATTCCGAATCCTGTATAAAATAACTCCAACAACCACAACACTTTGGCTGTGAGGAGAAAGGCTGTCTGGTTGGATTTTTTCTTTTTCATTTTGAGATAATTGGAAAATAGTCAGGAACACGTGTCGTACAATGAAGGAAGCAACTGGGATTAGATGATGGCCACTTGTCCTTTTAATATTTCGGCCTCGTGATGCCACATCAATTAATACTTTATCCTTTTTAATCTGTAGACTATACTGTAGTTATTTTTTCATTTCTCCCTTCAGTTTTGTTGGTGTTGTTGTGGTTTTAGGTTTACATTTTGATTTTTATTTATTAATTTAAAAATTAAATTATATATTTAGTTAGAACAAAGATTAAGCATCGATAAAAATAAATTGATAATAAAAAATTGATAATAAAATATAAAGAATAAATTAATTATTTTAATGATGTCATAAATATTTTATTAATTTTTATGAAAATCTTTAAAATAGTATTTAAGAAAGAACAAAAGAATATTTATTAGCACTAATTTTGTATGTATGTTGGTAAGATGCATATTTTCATTTTATGATGAAAACTATAGGTGGAAAAATTAGATATAAATTGCATCCTCCTAAATTCATTAATTTTAAAAAAAGAAAAATAATTTTCTCTAAATTCAGTTTAACATTTGCTTACAAGTTTTTTAACTATGTGATTTGGATTCGGAGTATCCTAAGTACACTCTAAAACTAATCAATATTGCACGGTTTATAAGCATTATTAGCTAGATTTGAAGTTTAAAACTAAAACTTATTTTATAAAGACACCTTTATATATGTAACTTTAAGTAAATCACCACATTTGTGATAAATTTGTGTGACTTATTGTTATTTTTGATGAATTTTTAGATCACCACCGGATGCATCAATGGTCACTCTAGAGAGCGAGCAGAAAGCTAAGCAGAGTGAGCAGAAGGCTCGATTGCATGAAGACAAAGATACTCAAACCCTGCAAGTGGAGGAAAAATGACCTGAGAACCATCATTCTAGAAGACTTTTGCTTGAGCCAGTAAAGAAGTGCAAGTAGATGACGGTGAAGAGCATCTTTAAGCGGTGGAGCAATAACACACGCAATACCTTGCCCCTTAAGTTGCAATTTACTTAATTAACTGAACTCTTATCTTCTAGAAGCTATTTTGTAATTGGTTGGATTATATTTTTAAATTATTTTTAAAGTGCAAGGTGGCACATATAGATCCTTCCACCTTACACTATATATTGGATATAAGTCTCTCTTTTGAGACATCGACTATGGTCAAGCCTTTCTATTGGCCAACTTTTCTATAAAAACTTTATTAGTATGATATATATTTGCATTATGTTATCTTCTCCAGAATTTCTTTGGGTTTTTCCTCCATTTTTATGTGTAACTAAGTTCTTAGCAAGCTTAGCCAGTAAAGCAAGTAAAATTCATGGTATGATCTTCCCAACTCCTTTATTTTAGCATTATTTATTGTGGATTGCTTTGTGTTGAACTTGATTCTTATAAGTAAGGCCTAATTTTTGTTAAAGTGTAACAAGAGGAACTGAAAGGTGAATTATACACTAAGACTAAGTAAGGTTTAGCTTATATTGAGTGTAGCAAGAGGAACTGAAAGGTGAATTGTAACACTGACTAAAACACATAACACATGTCTAAGAGGAACTGAAAGGTGAATTAGATATGCTAGGAAGTTTCTTTAAAAGAATGCTTGCATGAAACTTAATGCTTAAGGTTGTTACTTGCACGGAGAAATCACACAAGTAAGCTTTAAAGAACTAGACAAAGGGAAACTACGGCTAGTACAAAAGACATGCAAGAAACCTAGATCCTTAGGTGCTAATATGTTTATTGATCCCTATGCGTACACTCAATGAGTCAGAGGGGGGTGAATGACTCACTCACAAATTTAATAAACTTTTTCGCGATAATTACTTGCTCCACTAAGTGAGGTCAACTCTCTGAGTGAAATACAGGAAAATGCAGAAAAGTAAAGAACACTGAGATTTTATCCTGGTTCAGCAACCTGTGCTCACATCCAGTCTCGAGAGAGTGTCTCGGCTTTAATTCACTAATCTCAACTCCTTTACCCTAAGCGGAGGGGCTTTTCAAAAATTCCCCAATTACAATAAGTACTCTCCAAACTGCAATCGCTCACCCGCTGACTAGAATACCCTCTTCTATCAGAAACTCACAAAGAGTTTAAAAAAAAGAGTTGGAATCAACTTATAAAAACGTTGATCCATTTACAAATGATCTGATATTACAATGAAATGATCTATTCTATTCTCTCTTGTTCTAAAGCAGATTCTAGCTGAGTTGAGCTTTCTTTGCTTGAACTTCTTTAAAGCTTGTACTTTTATAGAGTTTAGCTTCTTGAGAAATTCAGGTATAATTACCAAGTTCTAACGCTTGCCTTCTTGCTCCCTTTATAGTTGGATTGAGAAAGTAGCCGTTGAACTTACTTTGGCATCTTCTGAAGTTGACAGTTCCATAATTCACTCGTTACTTCTTCAAATCTATCTGTTAGGAGATAGAATCACACCGTTGTGAAATACATTTCAATCTGTTAGATTGAAATTCGAGCTTTAATTTGAATCCTTTATTGTTTGATGCCAGTCTTCCGTTAGAGAGAACTTGTGCTGACTTGCCACGTGTCTTCATCCCATTCCCTCTGGTATTCTAACATGTTGCAGAGTGCATGATACAAGGTTGGTAGATCTACAGGATTGCTCAAAATGGCAAAATACTTTTTGCAGCTTTGCGTTGGAAGACTTTGTCATTTTCTTCATAATCCTGAGTCTTGTCAAGGCATTAATTCTTTTTGTCTTTGTCTCATTAATGTTCCTACAAAAAGCAACACTAAAAGCAAAGATAGCTTTTACCTTAAAAGGTAAAGTCAGCAGCATTGACAGACTAAAAGTAACTCAGCAAAAATGATATATCGTAAAGCGAACATCTGAAACAAAATCTAAATATCAAGTGCTGAGTGAATATTACTAAGTCAGCGAATTTCGTAGATACTTAGCCCAGGTCACTCAGAGTTATACTAAATAGCTAGGTTAGCGGAGACTCGAAATTCTACCCTCGAATTCGCTAACTCCCTTACAACCATAGACTATTTATTTTAACATCATTATTGATTTAATTAACTCAAACTGACTTTAATTGTTATGATCAAAACTTAAGCACTACTGAGTCAGTCCACTAAGTCAGTCTAACTCGTGCTTTGTTCAACAATCTCCCCCATTTTAATCAATGGCAATTAACTTGAGCAAGAATTAAATCAATAAGATATCTAGATCAGAGTTACCTTATACTTATGCTTGATATGACTTTTGTTCATCATCTTTAATATGCTTAGAGTGAATGCTAACTCCCCTATAATTCTTGAATCTTCTAAGTTCATCATCCTCAACATTTCTCATATACTTCTGTAAACGATCAGACCATATATGTATATAGCAGAGAATATATGAAGTTAAGAAGATCTTAACTTAGAACAGAAAAAGTAATCTATCATTAAATAATAACTTGAGTACAGATAATGATGAGTGAATTTATACTAAGTTTTACATTAAGCTCTAACGATTTCATAGATATTTTATTCTATTCTTTTGGCATAGGCGGGCTCCCAAATTCTCTCTTCTTTCTTCATAAGCCTGCTGATCCTATCTTGACTTCTTTTCCTTGGGCAGCGTAATCTCCTTGCCTTTCCTCTTCCTTGTCTCATGATATTCTCTTTATATGCGCTCCAGATCCTTGGACAGGTTGTAAGAAAACTCAGCTATCTGCTGCTCTTTTTCCCTTTCCTCCTTCTCACGCTTCTTGCAATCCTTCTCCCCTATTTCCATTGCATCCATAATGGCTTGGGCTCGATGATCAAACGAGCTCAGAGACTTCTCAAAAGAATCAAGTTGGCCATAAATATTTGATGAAAAATGTTGCACAAGAAGCTCATTTATTTCCTGTGAAATGGCATCTTGTTCTCTGAGAAAGGCAAATAAGCCTGCCAAAGCTCGGGATTGAGATAGATTAACTTGATATTGAGCGCTCAATCCGGTGAGACTTGTCAGAGCCTTCGCTTGATTATTCTCTCTGAGTATCCACTCTAGCATGGGAGTGCTCCTTATGTGAGTAGTGACTTCATCATGAATCTTGTCAATTTCTTCTCCATCATTGATGACATTGGCTTGAACTAGCTTGATTTGGTCTCTGATATAACCAAGCTACTGGTGAAGTGTAGGTTGTAGTTCAGCATTAGTCATAACTATGTCACTATTTAGAGCATCTGAAATATTTAGCCTCTTTAAGGCATTAAGCACAACTCCCTCTGAGTCTTTCACTCCTTTCATCATCTCCTCCTTTATAGTCCTTAACTCAGTGTGTAACCCATGATGCTTGGTTACCACTATGATCAGAGCATTAAGGCCATCAACTACAACATTTATGAGGGCTGTGTTGTTTTTATTTTCTTTGCTCAGAATGCTATACCCATCGAGCACCTTCAGTATCACTTCTAACAGAGGGTTAAATTTATCGATCAGTGAATTTATAAAGTCCCTCTCATCATTCACCACCTTACAGTTGCTCTCATAGATCTTTGCCATCTACTTCTTGAGCTCTGTAACTTCCAACTTCAATCCACCAACTTGCTTACCTGCAATAGATAACAAAGGCAACACATTGCCTTTACCAATGAGAACCGAGTAGGGACAAACTTGAAGTGGGCTTTTATCTCCTCAATAGCTTCTATAAACCCTTGCACTGGCTCCACAGTCTTTGCAATCCTCATCAGGACTTCCTCAGACAGTAATGATTTTGCTATCTCAACATAAATCTCAACATCAATCCTAAATCCTGGAAATCAAGCTCTCCCCATCCTCCTTATGTCTCCCAATAACTCATCTTGGGGGTTGAACTGGGGTTGTGGTTAAGGTTGTTGAGGTGGTTGTTGTTGTTGGGGTTGTTCAGGAATCTCCTCAATAATTAGAGGCCCTCTGATAATTGGGGGTCCTTCCAAAAGTAACGGTTTATGTATAGGAGATCCTATGGGTGAAAGGTATGGAATGATGGCAGTTTGGTCAGAATCTGGGTCAAGTGTTTAGTCAGAGGCTTGGTTGTTTTGGTTTGAGTTGGATGTGGATGGTGTTTGGCTTTCAGGTAAGGGTAAGGCTGAAATTGGTGTAGGTGAAAGTGGTGTTTAGGTAGATGTGTTTGGGAAAACAAAAGGTTCTTCTGTTTCCTCCTCCTTTTCTTTAACAACACCTTCAACAGCTGACTCGCTGACTTGAGTTTGAGATTTCTTAGTCAGTTGAGCTCCATGCTCAATTACATTATCCTCTTCCTCCTTATCATCCAAGTCTCCCTCATTTTCATCTATCACAATCTTCATCCTCTTCAATAACCCTCTCTTCCTTTCCTTCCTAGCTTCCTTAGCATCCTCAACAGTTAGAGTGACTTGCTGGTTAGATTCAATCACATCAAATTCCACACCTTTAACCTCCATAACTTCATCTTCATCCTCCTACTCTTCCTGATTTTTAATTCCTTCAAGAGCACTAATCATCTCTTCCACCACTTCAGGTACTTCTTTCTTAACCAAGCTAGCCACAACAGATTGCAAAATTTGTTTAGTGTTAGCCTTGGCTCTAGTTGCTGCTTCCTCAGCCTTCCTCCTAATAGTAGCTTCAATCTCTTCTTGCTTCTTCCTTATTCTTTCTTCCTCAGCAGCCTTTACTCTCTCAGCTTCTACTACATCCTGGATAACCCTAATCCCTATCTTCACCATCAGTTTCATCTTAAACTGACCTACTTGGGGAATAGGAACTGATGTAGCTTCCTTTTCTTTAGTAGTTGCCATGTCCAGATGAGCTTCATCTAACTTCCTCTTCTTCTCCCTTTTCAAGGGCATCTCTTCCATTAAATCCTCTTTAACTACTTTTTCTCTTTAATCTCCTCTGGAGTTAGCTCATGGGATTTCTCTTCTTTAGTTCCTTTAGATGATCTTGTTTTCTTAGGAACAACTACTGGAACTGAGCTCGATGAGCTCCCATTCTTAGCTTCCTTCTTAGAGTCTTTTTTGACATCCTTCTTCATAATATTCTTCTCTATCATATCTTTTCCTTTCTCTACTCTGAGCTTGGTGATTCTTTCCAGCTCACTTGCCACAAAGGCATCCAAGGTCAAGTCCTCTTCATTAGGCTGAATTGGCTTCATCTCCATTACTGCCTTGGGATCCTTCATCCTTACTTCCCCTGGTTTTAGCTTGATGTATTTGGTGTTGGCAGGCCTCTTATTTGCTCTAAGTCCATAAAAGTAAGCATTGCTTAAGATTCTGGACTCAATTACTTTCAGCTGAATGTTACTCTAGCCTGGCCAACCTTCCAAATCTAGCTCATATGCCCTACAAATCTCTATCATCAACTGCCCATAAACCATATGTTTGGAGACTTTTAAGAATCAGTGTAAGATGGCCGTAGGCTAATTTATGCTCATGCCATGGGTCAGCGCATAGACAAAAACTCTCTCATACTTAGAATAGATTTTAGTTGAGCCTGTCTTGGGCAACAGAACTTTAGTAACAAGTTCATGGGCTTGCTTCCCCTGTTTTGTGAACATGGAGGCTATGAGTTCCCCTGCTTTATAATCTTCTGGAACCTTATAATCTATTGGAATATCAACATGATCTTTATCCTTTATCACTCATAGTCTAGTCCTCTTTCTCTCATTCCCAACAGACCTGCAATCAATTGTTGGAAAAAATAATTCGGAAGAATAAACAAGAATCTATCCACATCAAGTTTGAAGAAAATAAAAACTTACAAGACTTGTAAGTATATGTCATCTCTTAAATCCAAGAAGAGCCTAAGCACGCATAAGAAAGCATTCGGTTAAAGTTTGAAAAGAAAATAAACTTTGAACCGGCCAAAATAGCATCTGAAAGAACTGATTACAGAAGCATCTGAAAGAAGACAGATCCGATGATATTAAAGTCTGAAAACATTTGGAAGAATTTAATATTTCAGACAAAGGGAATGATTTAAAAATTTCAATCCCTCCATTCATTTGGTCCCCAATTCAAAGATCCTTTTCCCTAAAGCAAGATAAAAGTGACAGCTAGCATTTTTTAAAAAAAGGACAAGGGACTGACATCAGACAGAGAAAAAGGTAACAACCTTTTTCACCTAGACCAATAAGAAGGCATGTGGAGCTCACACCAAAAAGCTACCGATATAAAAGTTGGTGCATCACTAAAATACAAGGAAAATGATAACTGACAACTTTTCAGCCTCAATCTCAAGGATTCAATGGGGTCAAAATCTTTATCTAACGAATTGATCAATAGCTCCGAAAGCTCCATAAATTACCTGATCAACTGTGAAGATTTAACTACAACTCACCAACCCACAACAACTACATTTATGATCAAAGCCTATAAAAGGAAAGCTTCACATATTGAGAAGGTGCTGGTTGACTTGAGAAAGCAATTAATAAGAGAATTCGCTAATGCAATCAGAAAACATATCCCTCTAAGAATATAACATTTCCAAATCAGTTGTAAGGATTCCCAAGTGAGTTATAAACTTGAGGAAGTCTAAAACCAAAACCTTGGAGAAAACAAAAGTGTAAAGATCTCCAACTTAGGTGAGTTATGAGATTGGGATACAGCTTAAAAAAGGTGCTTTGAATGGGATATCCTTGTAGGACTCAGCTTAGGTTTGGGTAGAAATCTAAGTGGTATATCCTACTAAAGATAAGAGGACTCAGCTAGCAGGTGCTAGTGTTATACCTACATCCGGAAGGGGGTACCATAAGGAGACAACTGTAAGGCTTAATTTCTGCCAGTTGGAAAGAAATCACACTAGTGGAAAAGCTCAAAGGAAGGAACCTTTGGGGACTAGACATAGGCGAGGCTGAACTAGTATAAATCTCTTGTGTTTGAATTTTCTTTACTCCGCCTTTAATTTACTGTAATTTACATTATTTGCGTCATCCGGATCCAAAACATTCAGAACATTCAAACACGCTACATAAGACTTTTTAAAAGTCTAATATTTTTGCTAAAAAGATCATTCACCCCCCTCTGACCTTATTAACATAAGCACATGGACCAACAAGTGGTATCAGAGTAAGTGCTCAAACTAGAGATCTAATAATCTTGAGCTAAAGGTCTATATATTTTGATTTAAGAATAAAATGAGTTTCTAAAACTCACAGATCCTTTCGGAGGGTATGTCTATTACCCGACCTCCACTCTTCACCGGTGAACACTACATGTTCTGGAAAAATTAGATGAAGAATTTCATTCAAGCTCAAAGCATGATGGCATGGATGACCATTAAAGATGACCCATATGAGCCTACTCATGAGGTAGATGGTTTAACCACCCACAAGCCCTTGAGCTTATGGGATGAGAATGATTATAAAAGATTGTGTGAAAACACAAATGCTATTAACATGTTTCATTGTGCTCTTAGTGCAGTAGAATTCAATAGAATATTCGGATGTGAAAATGCACAGGAGATTTGGCTGAAGCTGGAAGTGACTTACGAAGGAACAATCAAGGTCAAGGAAGCCAAGATAGATCTGCTTCAGCAAAAGCCTGAATCCTTCAAGATGGAGCGCAAAGAATCCATCAGCAGTATGAACACTAGATATACCAATCTAGTGAATGAGATAAAGAGGCTGGGAAAGGAGATCTCAAAAGTAGATATAGTTAAGAAGGTGCTCCGGAGTCTCACCAAAGAGTGGGATAGTAAGAAGACAGCCATCGAGGAAGCTCTTGATTTAAACTTTTATAGCTATGATGAGCTTATTGGAAATCTCTTAACTCAAGAGCTATCTCTAGAAAGATATAGCCAATAAGAGAAAAAGCCCGAAGAAAAGAAGAAGGCCATTGCACTCAAAGCATAATCCATTGAATCAGCTTCATCCAAAGGAGAAAAGCTACTTAAAGAACCTCAATGTAGCAAGGAACAAATGGCCTTGTTGTCCGGGCAGTTCAATAGATTCTTGAAAAAGGAAGAAAGAAGAAATTCTAGAAAGTATGATTCTAGAAGGCCTAAGAAAAGCTTCTCTAAGAGGGATAAGTCCAGAAGGGATCCGGAAGAAAAGAAGGGTCCAGAAAAAGAAGCTGCATGCTTTGAATGTGGAGAAAAACGCAACTTTAGAACTAAGTGCCCTAAGCTCAAAAGAGATAAGAAACACAAGAAAAAGGCAATGGTGGCTACCTAGATCCAGTGAGGAAAGCAGTAACTCATCTTTGACAGAAGAAGAAGAGACTGCTAACTGTGCATTCATGACATTAAGTGATCCAGAAATAGAACAATCAGAAAGAAATGCCTCTAAGCAAGATATAGTACAAATCAAGGAATCAGAATCAGAATTAGAAACAACCAGTGCTGAGGAAAACTCTCACTCTAAATTTGTTTCTAACGATGAACTTGCTTGATCTTTATGGGTTCTGATCAATGCTGTGAGAAAGAACACAAAAGCCATCAAATCCTTAAAAAGACAAGTTATGGAGCTCACTGAAGATGCTGAAGCCTTGGCACAAGATGTCAACTTGATCAGAATAACAAAGCACATTGATGAAGTTAAGGAGAACTACCTGAAGAATCAAGTGCAAATGCTAAGTACAAATCTGATTGGGCTGGATAGAGAAATAGCCCTGATAAAGGAGGAATCCGAATGGAGATCTAATCCTCCATAAAGAAAGAGAAATCCAAGGCAGGCTACATCAAGAAATCAACATCAAGATGCCAAAAAAAATACAAATCCTTCCAACTAAAAGGAGAAGGAGGTTAGCAGGCAACCTCAAGCCCAAAGATATGCTATTGCATAGAAAGGAAAAGCTAAGGTCGTATACAATCAATAATTTGCCAAATAAAGAAGGAAGTATACAACAGAAGTTGCACCCTCAACCAGCTTCCGGATACACAATGGACCATCTACAAGTGTACAAGAAGCTAGATATAGAGGGAACTATAGGAAGGAGGATCTTGAAAAGATCGAAAAGAAGCAGGAGTAGAACAGACCCATCTCAGAGTGCATGTTTTATGGGAGAAACAATCATATTACTAAATTATGTAGATTACAAAATGGTTACTATAATGTTAATCCTTGGCCTAAAATGGTTGATAACCCGAGAGGACCCAAGTTTGATTAGGTACCCAAACCTACTTGATCTATTTTGTAGGTATACCTTAGATCTACAGTAGATCAACACACTTGGTACATTGATAGTGGATGTTCAAGGCACATGACAGGTGGTGAGAAGGCCTTCATCACTCTAACCCGGAAGAAGGGAGGCAAATTGAGTTTTAGAGACAATAAAAAAGGTCAGATTATTGGACATGTAACCATTGGGTCTGAATTAAAGATAGAAGATGTCTCATTGGTTGATGGACTGAAGTTCAACTTACTAAGTGTAGCCTAAATCTGTGACAAAGGAAGAAAAGTCACCTTTGACTCTGGAGGCTGCTCAATCTTTGATAGTAAGTCCAACCAACTCATTCTATATGCACCTAGAATAAATAATGTCTATTCTGTTAACATTACAAATGAGAAAATAATATCTGTTTGGTGTCTAAAGAAGAAGAATCATGGCTATGGCATCAGAGGTTGGGACATGTCAGCATGAACCTCATATCTAAAGTAGCCAAAAAGGATTTGGTTGTGGGTTTGTCTAAGGTTGCTTTTAATAAGGATCATCTATGTACTCCATGTCAATTAGGTTAACAACATAAGAAAAGTTTCCCTTTCATCTCTTACATTCCTTCCAAAAGAGTACTTGAGCTCTTGCATATTGATCTCTTTGGTCCAATCAAACCATTGAGTTTGGGTAGAAGAGAATAAATGGTCATTATGGATGATTACTCTCACTATACATGGGTTCTCTTGCTAGCAAGCAAAGATGAAGCCTTTGACCAATTCTCAAAAACATTCATCCGGATAGAAGTAAAACAGGGCATAAGCATTGCACGCATCTAGAGTGATACTAGTGGTGAGTTTAAAAATAAGCACTTTGCTGAATTTTGTGACTCCAAGGGGATTGAACATAACTTCTCTGCCCCTGATACTACTCAATAGAATGGAGTAGTTGAGAGAAAGAATAAAACTATAGTTGAGATGGCTAGAACAATGCTAAATGAGAATTGTTTGCCAAAATATTTCTTGGGAGAGGCCGTAAACACAGCATGCTATATCTTAAATTGAGCTCCATTACAAAGACCCTAGAAAAGACCCCCTATAAAATCTGGAAGGGAAGAAACCCAAAATTGGGTACTTTAAGGCATTCAGATGTAAGTGCTATGCAATTTTCCTTAGTTACTTAAACATAGCAAGGCTTACAAAGTCTTTAACAAATGAACCCAAACTATGGTAGAGTCAATACATGTAGATTTCGATGAGACTAACCATCCAGGGAAAAGAAGTCCCACTTTGGAAGATCCAATTCTAGAAGCTGAAAATTCTGGAGAAAAGAATGAAGCCAAAGTTCCTAATTCTTTCTAAATCAAGAAGTACAAAGAAGAAGATGAAGAAATATCTTTTAATTCAGAAGTGTAACAAGTTGATCTCAATCCGCATGAGATAAACTCTGATGAAGGTCAAGAAGGGGAAGTTGAAGCAGAAGTGGAACAAGCTCCAATCTAACATAAAGCTCTACCAAGGGAAGTCAGGACTCGCAGAGATCATCTAGTTGAAGCTATTTTGGATAATGTTCAAAATCCAGTAAGAACCAGAGGTCAACTCAACCGGGTGATGAGCCATGCTGCCTTTGTATCTCTTATTGATCCAAAGAAATTCCAAGATACAGAGGGAGATAAAGGTTGGATGATGGCAATGTAAGAAGAACTGGATCAATTCACCAGGAATGATGTGTGGGATCTAGTGGCACCTCTAAAAGGAAAGTCAATCATTGGCACCAAATGGGTATTCTAGAATAAGCTAGATGGATCCGGAGTGGTGGTAAGAAACAAGGCAAGATTGGTTGCCCATTGCTGCAATCAACAGGAAGGGATTGACTTTGAAGAAACATTTGCCCCTGTAGCAAGATTGGAGGCAATCCGGATTCTATGTGCTTTTACATCATTCATGGGATTCACATTGTTCTAAATGGATGTCAAAAGTACATTTCTCAATGGAGTTATCCAGAAATAAGTCTATGTGAAACAGCCACCTGGATTTGAAGACTCCAAACATCCAAATCATATCTACAAACTGAAGAAAGCCCTCTATGGATTGAAGCAAGCACCTAGAGCTTGGTATGGGAGACTCACTACATTTCTCATATCCAAGGGATATATCTAGGGTAAAGTAGATACAACTCTTTTCATCAAGAAAAAGAAGGATGATATCATTCTAGTCCGAATATATGTGGATGACATCATATTTAGGGCAATAAATGAGAAGATGTGTGAGGAATTCAACTCTCAGATGCAGGAGGAATTTGAGATGTCCATGATAAGAGAACTAAATTTCTTCCTTGCTTTATAAATCAAGCAATGTCCGGATGGGATTTTCATAAATCAATCCAAGTATACCAAGGAGATCTTGAAGAAGTTTGAGATGGACAAGAGTAAGCCAATGTCTACTCTAATAGGATCAGATATAGTCCTATCCAAGGATTATAAAGGGGAAGATGTTGATCAGAAGCTATATAGAGGGATGATTGGCTCACTCCTATACTTGACTGCTAGCAAGCCTGACATACACTATGCAGTATGCTACTGTACAAGATATCAATCCAATCCTAAGGACTCTCATCTTAAGGCAGTTAAGAGGATCCTTAGATATCTCCTAGGAACCACTAAAGTTGGGTTATGGTATCCTAGTAATAGAGATTTCACACTTCAAGGATTTACTTATGCAGACTATGGCAAAGATACTCTTGAGAGAAAGAGTTCATCTAGAGGTTGCCATTTCCTTAGAGACTGCTTAGTATTATAGTACAGTAAGAAGCAAACTTCAGTTGCTTTATCTACTACAGAAGCAGAATATATGGCTGCTGAAAGTTGTGTAGCTCAACTTTTTCGATCAAGCAACAATTAGAAGATTATAGAGTTCAATCCAAATGTGTGGATGTTATGTGTGACAATAAAAGTGCCATTGATGTGTCAAAGAATCCAGTACTCCACAGCAGGATGAAACATGTTAATATAAGGCATCACTTTATCCGGGATCATGTGATAAAAAAGGATGTTGCATTGGTGTACATTCCAACCAATGAATAAAGAGCAGATATCTTTACTAAGCCATTAAGTAAAGATCAGTTTGGCAAGCTAAGAGAGTCAATTGGGATATCTAATCCAATTTGAAGAAAATCCGGAAGACAGTCCAAAGTTAGTTCAGATCCTTGGCAAAATAAGGAATCCGGAAGAGAATAAAATTGAAGCTAACTCTAATCCGGAGAGAATATTTCCAGATCAACAGACAGAAAGGATAAATGGCAGTAAAAGTGCTAAAAAGTAACTGCACAATTTTTGGATTTCAAACGTTCATTAGGTGCTACACACGCGGTAAAATTAAATGGCTGTTTAAAAAATGAACTGTTCCCATTCTCCGGTTAAACTCCATTTATCTCTTCTAAATATTTAACTGCCATATCATCAACACAGCTAAACTCAGCAAAATCCGGATTACCAAATTACCCTCACTCTGGGAATTCTATATAAACCCCCCAAAAATTCCTTTCTCCCTCACGCGAGCAACTTATCTACTGTTACTCTGCAAAAATCAAAACTCAGAACCCTAAATCCCCAAATTTCTTCCAAACCTTTAAATGGCACCAACAAAATCTCAACCCAAAGTCATCCTTCTCTCAAAGAACGTCTTCAAGATTGAGGATCTTGTTGACTATGACTTCATTCTAGTAAAGAAAACCGCCTCAGATACCGTCGTCTCTTCAGACTTTCTAGGAGACAGCTACTTATTCTTAACTAACCCATTCAACCAGCTTCTCAGGGATCAGGGATTGGAAACCTTCCTCATTGTGCATAATCCTACCTATCCGGTGTTTGTAAAGCAGTTTTATGACAACCTCCGGGCTTACAACTACTATAATGCCCTCCGGACCATTGTGGATGGAAAGGTAATCACTCTAACTCCGGAATTCTTTGTCACTCATCTCAAGATGAAGAATGATGGAGTAATATTGATATCAGATGAAGATAAATAAAAAGTTAAGTATGAGCCATTGGAGTGGCTGCCGCCAAGGTACTTTGGAGACAAATGCTCCACTTATTGGCCAAAGGTCCTAAGATATCTGCAATTTATTGTTGGATATGATGTATGCCCTTAAGGCAATTAGGGCGATATATCTTAATTATTTAATAGTACGAACATTTTGTTTAATCAATAAAGGCATTTAATCTTTTGTTTATATCGATGTGTTTGTATATATGTTATATCTGGTTAAATATATTCATTGATGTATGTTTATAAAAGTCCTTGACATATCATAGCATAAAGTCAGAGAAATTATAGTTAGACTATACTTGGTGGAACCTGCTTTATGTATAATTATGATTATGTCTAAACTATTCCTAGTCATACTTTCATCAAGAAAGGATATTGATGAAGTGGAAAGACTAGCATGTGGTCAACTTTTTTAGAAAGGGTCCAAGCAGTTAATCTCCTAAGGGCCGAAGGTGGTGCCTTAAGTTTGACACATGGATATATCTGGGAGATGTATTGGAGACCGCAGTAAAATAAACACTTGGTATATATATCAACGTGTTAGTGTTTATCTTTATGCAATAAGCCTTGCTAATATCCTCACACATGAGATACTAGTTACCTTGTGTGGTACTATTGCTATACTTTGGATTATACACACCCATTAATTTAGGGTGTTACGGGTGATTACAGCTATAGTGATGATAACACATTGGTAAGCTGAATTATCGAAAAGAATCCATCACTCCGGATATATTAAGGAGTTGTACCTGGCCACTTGTTGAAGTGATGATTGCCATAAACCTCTGATCAGAGTATGTGTTTGATACAAATAGTTTCTAGTCAAACACACTATGGTAAAAGGCAATGTAATTCGGTAATAAGTTAATAACTGGGATAGCTTGGAGCAACCTTGCTATTAGTTGGTTAACACTTTAACCGAACTCTATAAACTAGATGGTACTAATATTAAAGAATGGAAGGAGTTCATCGCATTATATAACTATTGCATTAATTAGGATTAAGTCATAAGCATAAATGACGTTTCGAGTAATGGGGGATGGTAGACCCTTGCTAGAAGCGTACTACAGTCGTTTAAGGTAATCGAGTTCTATTCACGGTTTAGAACCTCGAGCCAATGGTTCCATTAGAACAAGGGTTGGTTAAGCCTTAACAACTCAATACTTTGGGATTCTATAAGATCACACACATTGGACCTACATCGGACTAAGTAAAGACTAATAGATTTATTCTATTACAAAAATATAATATAAATAATAATTGAATTATTATTTAACTGGTTAAAAGTGATTAGATCATTTTTGGATAAACCAAGGGATTCATTTTGACCGGTAACTAATTTATTACGGTCAAAAAATAAATATTTATTTAAAAGGGATTAAAAGGGGATTTTGTCTTGGTGAGTTAAATTGGACCGAGAGTACAAAACTATTTTGTACAGGCTCAGGTGCGCGTTAGTGCACCAAAAGGTGCGCGAGTAATGCTGGGCATTGCTCGCGGCAGCCCATGAAAATGGGCTGCACATGCGCAGCCCCTCAGGGTATGCCGCAAGCTGGGCTCGCAGCATGGGCCGCAAGGCCCAGCTGGTTGTAAGGCAAAGCCACCAAGGGCTTTACCTTACTGCACACAGCGTGTGCTGCACGCTGTGTGCAGGCGGGTCACATGCGGATCCTTTGGACACGCGGATATAGGCTTCGCGTGCGTTACCCGCATTTTTGGGGAGTTTTTCTCCCCAAGCCTATATATAGGCTTCTCTTCTCCCTTTTCAAAGTGTACCAAGCTCAAAGCATAAATCCTAAGCGAGATATTTTTCTCTCGGGTAATTGAGCACAGTTCTTTTTGAGGAGCTTGAATTTATTCGAGCACCTCGAATATATATTTTTGGGTGAGGCTTCTGGGGTGGTCTAGCAACTACCAGAGGCTTCTTAGTTCTTCCTCTCGGGGAGGTTTTGGTTTGTGGGGTTCATGTGGATACTCATAGAGGCTATCCTATGCTTGGAGGCTTGTGCAAGGAGGTTCTGCTAAAGCACGCTTCAACTGGTAAGTTTTCTTTCTTTCTATTTTAATTATTAGGTCTTTTTCTTTAAGCATTTTAGACTTAATAATTATGCTTAGGTTGTTTTGCATGCTTAGTTTATTTTATGCTTAGGTTATAGGTTGGAGTTATAACATGCTTAGGTTATAGCTTAGAGTTATAACATGCTTAGCATAAAATTTATGTGCTAGGATATAATTTAGAATTATGATATGCCTAGTCCTTTTGCATGCTAACCTAGGTAGAGAATTATTTAGTTAAGGCTTTATTTATTTTATATGCATTTAATAGGAGTTCCTAGGGATAGAGATAAAATTTTGAATTACTGCCATGCCTGTTATGCATGTTCAATTTGACTGTCAGTTCCCAATATATGTGCTAGCGAAGTTTGTGCTCATCCGGAAGGGATCCCTCACCATAGTCTCCTCATTTCAACACTGTGTTCTCCAGCACTGGACTGATAGCACAATAGTCAACATGCCAGTGCTTCTAATTCATTTCATTAGGTATCACCAATATGGCTATGGAGGACTCATTACTAAAATTTTGGTGGAAAACGGGGATTGATGTCTCCAGGGAAGAATCCGTGGATGGGAAGGCTATTATGGAGAAAAACTTCAAAAACCTATCTTTTGGAGAAAAATAGGATGAGAAAAAGGCAATTGGATAAAAGGATGAGAAGAAATAGAAAAGCAAGGCTAGGAAGGGAAAAGCTGAGAAAGAACCAGAAATGAAGAAACCAAGAATGACCAAGCCTAGAGCTCAAAAGAAACTCAACATCCAGCCAAAAATCGAAGAGCAAAATGAGGACACTTTGTCCTTAACCCAATTAATGGCCAATCCTCCTGCCAAAAAGCCAAGAGGTAGCTAATTAAAGCCGCTAACAAGCTGAAGAAACCAATATTTGAGCTGGAAGCAACAGAAACTATTGCAATAGCTATTGCTGCAATTAGAGAAGGATACAAGAAGGGGCAGAAAAGAAGCATAAGAAATATGCTAACAGAGGAGCATAGGTTTGATAGTGAAGAGACCAGAGATGGGGAACTAGCCCCCAAAAGGCAACTCCAGAAGAGAGGATTAACATTTAGAGAAGCTTTGAAGGCAGAGAAAGCAAGAGCCAAACTCCAAATTAAAAAACTTACTACTGAAATAACCATCAGGGAACTAACTCCCATAATCGCCACTCCAGATGAGTCAGGGAAAGGAAAGGAAAATGTGCTATACACCTAAAGGCCAACTCCTGAAGACAATATATTTCTGGAAGATCCTCAATTTGCTAAAATGATGTCTGTTGTGCGAGACAATCAAAAGATCAGTCTCTTGACCAAAGAGGGACCCGGAGGCTCATCCAGTGTAGCAAAATCAAATAGCCCACCAATCCTTATAGCACTAAAGGATCTGGAAGCTTCTTAAAGAAGCCAAGCACCAGGATGAGGATCTACTAAATTTCCAAGCTAGATCAGGGCCTCTTCCTGATAGCTTGCTGAATGTTAATCCAGAAGTGGTTGACTTGAAAAGTCCTGCCAAGGCAATTGGAGGGAATGGTGAGGATAATTCCACCATTCTGGGATAAGAAATGATTGTGGTTGGTGATGCCGTTGAGATATAGGATACTAAGGACAGTACCAATCTGTTGGATGGAGAAGTATCGGAGTCTAATGAGGAAGCTAATCTTCAAACCAACAGTTAGGTAATCATTCTTCCACCTATCCCTTCTGCTAATGATACTCTGGTTGGTGATGCCGTTGAGATATAGGATAACTTAGGTGTAGACACCCAAACTACATCCGGGGATAACTAGTCTAACCCAGAATATAAAGTTTCGGAGGAGGGATATAGTCTGGGTTCCTAAGAGCACACTTCTAGAGTGGAATCAAGGGGCAAGGCTAGCTCGGGGGAACAGTTAGATGAAGAGAAGGAAGAAAAAGAAGAGGAATCAGTTGAAACATAAAAATCTAGATATGATGACACCAGTAGCAGCATCGGATTTAAGACTCCACTTACAAGCCCAATCAAAATACCATCTTCAAGTGTCAACCCAACCAGAGCCAAAAAGATCTCCACTGCACTCAAAATCCTCCAAGAAGCTACTCATGAGGAACATAAGGAAAGCTACATTAAGTAGAGCCTCCGGAATATATGCAAACACCTGAAATCAGTGGAGAAAGTACTGCTTACGCAATTCTCTCCTCTGGGCTTAAAAGATGAAATCAAGGCACTAAAGGGGAGCGTACAGAAAATAGAAGAGAAAGTATAGGATTTTCCTACTACTGATCTAGTAGCTGAGGTATCTCTAGCCAAAGTTACTCCAGTCCTAAATAAACTCAAAGCAAATGTTGCAGCATCAAACAGATTAGTAGATCAGCCTAATATTGTGGTAAAAAATAACTGCGCTACAGTTATGGGCAAGATCACTTCCTTTTCCACAGATCTATCCACAGAGCTTAAGGAGTACATTGATAACAAGTTGGAAAGCTTGATAAAATTCATTCCAAAAATCGTTACAAAAGGTGAAAAGGATATTGCTTCTGCACTTACACTGCTAAATAAGGAGCATCAAGCTGCACAAGAAATGCTAACAAATTTCCTTAATGAGGCTCTTCCAAATCTACTAAAGAAGCAGGTGGATGAAATAAGGGATGACAGTGGAAGCCATTCATCTGGAATAAATGACTTGATTAAAGCTCTTCAAGAGGCTTTCCACAAAGATCTCAATACGCTCAACACCAGTATCCATAATGTCCGGAGTGATATCTGCCAAGATATTGAAGCGTTAAAGTCAAGCATGGCTAATCTATCACTCTCCTTATCCGGAGCTTCCTCCTCAACCTAGGACAGTCTTATCCTTCCAGTTGTCAATGATCTTGTCAAACACATAGGCGACACTGGATTTTTCGGGTACAAGTGTATGTTAACTCTCCTCAAGTGCATGTTTCCATATTTTGATAAAGATGATCAAGCCCAAGAACTAAGGATGATTCCAGATATGACAAAATCCTATAAAGAGCTCCAGGATTTTCTAAAGCCCTATCAACTCCTTTCGACCACTGTTGAAACCATATTTGAGAAATGCTCACAAGGAAATGCTGACTATTCTATCTACTCAGAAGTGTGGTAGAAGAGCTGGGACAAGTGCTCATATATGGTGATTAACCCCCAATCAGATGAAAACAATAGGGGGGAGAAGATCACAACCAGTAAAGGAGGCAAGGATATGGAAATAGATAGGTAAATGTGTATTGATGGTATAATGTAAAAATCTTGTAATAGCTTTCTTTGAAAATTTTCACTTGTATGTACTCTATATTTGTAATCCAGCACTTCATTGATGTTAACCATTGTTAACAGCAGAAGTATATATAGTGAAACACATTTACATAAGTACAATCTGTAATTGTACTTAAAAAATATAGAAGCCAAAAATGGAAAAATATTGGGGGAGTAAGGATGCTTAGGTTATGGGGGAGTAAATGTTGTAAATGACTAAGTATCAAAAATCATACTTGGATCATATTCCCTTTTTGCTTAATTGTGCTTAGTTTTTATTTCCATCAAATGGGGGAGATTGTTGGAAAATAATAATCTGGAAGAACAAACAAGAATCTATCCGGATCAAGTTTTAAGAAAATAAAAACTTATAAGACTTGTAAGTATATGTAATCTCTTAAATCAAAGAAGAGCCTAAGCACGCAAAAGGAAGTATCCGGTTAAAGTTTGTAAAGAAAACAAACTTTGAACCGCCCAAAATAGCATTCGAAAAAATAGATTTCAGAATCATCCGAAAGAAGACAGATTCGGTGATATTAAAGTATGAAGACATCCGGAAGACTTTAATATTTCAGACAAAGGGAATGATTCAAAAATTCCATTCCCTCTATTCGTTTGGTCTTCAAGTCAAAGATCCTTTTCCCTAAAGCAAGACAAAAGTGACAGCTAGCATTTTTCAGAAAAAGACAAAGGACTGACACCGGACAGAGAAAAAGGTAACAACCTTTTTCACCTAGACCAGTAAGAAGGCGTGTGGAGCTCACACCAAAAAGCTACCGGTATAAAAGTTGGTACATTACTAAAATACAAGGAAAACGATCACTGACAAATTTTCAGCCTCAATCCAAAGGATTCAAATGGGTCAAAATCCTTGTCTAATTGATTGATCACGGCTCTGGAAGCTCCACATATTACCTGATCAACGGTGAAGATTTAACTATAGCTCGCCAACCCACAACGGCTACATTTATGATTAAAGCCCATAAAAGGGAAGCTTCACATGTTGAGAAGGTGCTGGTTGACTCGAGAAATCAATTAACAAGAGAATTCGCTAAAGCAATCAAAAAACACATCAAACATTTCCAAATCAGTTGTAAGGTTTCCTAAGTGAGTTATAAACTTGAGGAAGTCCAAAACTAAAACCTTTTAGAAAATAAAAGTGTAAAGATTTCCAACTTGGGTGAGTTGTGAGATTGGTATACAGCTTAAAGTAGGTGCTTTGAGTGGGATCTCCTTGTAGGACTCAGATTAGGTTTGGGTAAAAATCTAAGTGGTATATCCTGCTAAAGACAAGAGGACTCAGCTAGGATTTAGTGCTTCTAGTGGTATATCCTACATCCACAAAGGTGGTACCATTCAGAGACAACTGTAAGGCTTGATTTCTGCTAGTTGAAAAGAAATCACACTAGTGGAATAGCTCAAAGGAAGGAACCTTTGGGGACTGGACGTAGGTCGGGCCGAACTAGTATAAATCTCTTGTGTTTGAATTTTCTTTACTCTGCCTTTAATTTACTGTAATTTACATTGTTTGCATCATCTGGATCCAAAACATCCAGAACATTTAAACACGCTACATAAGACTTTTTAAAAGTCTAATATTTCAGTGAAAAAGGTCATTCACCCCCCCTCTGACCTTATTAATATAAGCACAGGGACCAACATCAATTTGGGGGTAACATAGACTTTCCTCCGCATCATAGTTGTTAAAAAGATCCTTCTGACCTTCCACTATATGAATTCCATGGTAGAATCTCTCAATAATTTGTTCATAGTAGCCACTAGGCAATTCGAAAAATCCTCTTAAGTAGTGCTAGCGCGTCCACTTGCCAAATCGCTCATCGCTTGAAAAACTGAGCATAACTATGATCTTTAGTTTTCTGCATGAAACACAATCTTTTTGGAATATATTTTGTTTCGGCTGGAAGTATCAGTTCTTCAATCTTGTCTATACTAATCGCCAACTGAGCAAAGTGAATCCTTGTGGTTAGCCAGTGAGTATCCTTCTTATTTCTCACAAAAAGATCAGATTTCCTTTATAAAGTGCTGGTCATTGAATTTGCTTTGAGAGGAATAGAGATTTTCAGGGATTTAGGAAGAAAATTGCAGAGAAGGAAATTTTGGTTAAGTAACCTTTCACCTTTCTGAATTTTACCTTAAATAGCCAAAGTCTCTTCGATTGAACCTGTAAAGCTACCTATATGACTCACAATCCATGGTCTTAAGATTCAACGATTTGATTGTATAACGTATACCAAAGGATTAATGAAGACGAGAAACATGGAATAAATGCTACTGGATACAGATCATTTCATAACTTTCTACCGTTTTTACACAAGTTTAAATTTGAAACATAACCGGTGACAATTAATGACGTGTCCAAAATTCAAGCGGCAATAGAAATACTTAACCTAATTCGCAGAAGCTGAGAGTGTGCCCTAATTTGGTCAGCATCAGGATAAGTCAGAGTGGAGTGTATTTCTTCAAATTGGATTGGACATTCCGATCAGCTGTCTTAAAGTATTGAATTGATCCTTTCCAATGGGCTTTGTGAATATGTCAGCTTGCTGTTCTTCAGTAGGAATGTAGGTGAGATTGACTTCTCCTTTTAGCATATGATCCCTTATGAAGTGATGTCTAATATTGACATTCTTCATCCTGCCATGTTGAACTAGATTCTTGGATAGGTCAATTGCATTCTTGATGTCACACATGACTTCAAGACAATTAGACTTTATACCATAATCCTCCAGTTGCTGCTTGATCCATAACAGTTGTGCTACATAACTTCCTGCAACCATGTGCTCATCCTCAGCTGTACTCAGAGTCATAGAAGTTTGGTTCTTACTATACCAAGTTACTAGAAAATCACCAAGGAAACAATAAACTCCTGTGGTGCTTTTCCTTTTTAGCTTGTCTCTTCTATAGTTAGCATCTGTGTATCCTCTCAGAGTGCAATCTACATTACTTGGATACCATAAACCTGCATCAATAAAGCCTAGCAAATACCTAAGAATTCTCTTAATAGCAACTAAGTGAGATTCTCTGGGGTTAGCTTGATATCTTGCACAATAGCATACAGTATATTGAAAGTCAGTCCTACTAGCAGCTAAGCAAAGTAGAGAACCAAGAATACCTCTACAGAGCTTACTCTCTACAGGTTTACCTTCCTCATCTTTACTCAAAATAGTATCAGTGGCCATGGGTGTTGACATTGGCTTGGCTTTATCCATGTCAAACTTCCTGAGTACTTCCTTGGCATACTTAGCTTGGTTGAAGAAGATTCCATCTTTGCCTTACTTAATTTGTAGACCAAGAAAGAAATTAAGCTCTCCCATCATTGATATTTCAAACTCTTTTCTCATCTGCTAACTGAATTATTTGTATAGATTTTCATCAGTTACTCCAAATATGGTATCATCAACATATATTTGGACTAGCAACACATCTTGATGCTTCTTCTTAATAAATAGAGTTGTATCTGCTTTACCTCTGACATAACCTTTGTTGATCAAAAAGTTAGCCAGTCTCTCATACCAAGCTCTTAGAGCCTGTTTTAGTCCATATAAAGCTTTCTTTAGCTTGAAGACATGATCTGGAAACTTTGGATCTTCAAAGCGTAGGGGCTATCTGACATAGACTTCCTCTTGAATACAACCATTAAGAAATGCCCTCTTAACATCCATCTGAAATAACTTGAAGTTCATATGGGATGCAAAAGCACAAAGAATTCTTATGGCTTCAAGTCTTGCTACTGGTGTAAATGTTTCTCCACAGTCAATGCCTTCTTGTTAATTGTAGCCTTGAGCAACTAGTCTGGCCTTATTTCTGACAATATTTCCAGCTTCATCTAGCTTGTTCTGGAAAACCCATTTAGTGCCTCCACCAAATCCTAAACTTCATTTCTTCTGAATTGGTCTTCCTGTTCTTGTATTGTAATCATCCAATTGTCATCACACTCAGCATCTTCAAACTTCTTTGGTTTAATCAATGAAACAAATGTCGAATGGCTCATCATTCTGTTCAGCTGGCCTCTAGTCAATACTGGATTTTGCACACTATCAAGAATATTGTCGACTGGGTGATCTCTCCTTGCTCTAACTTCATTTGGAAGATCAGGGTCAGCTCGCTGAGCTATTGTCATTGGTTGAGCATCTACATCACCACCAAAGTTGATTGATTGGTCCAAGTCAACTTTATCTTCTCCTTTTTCTTGTACTGGATCAGGAATAATAATGGGCTGACTGACTGATCCGCTGACTTGTTCCTTTTCTCCTTCATCATAACCGGCTTCTTTACCTGCATCGTTAGTTTTATCAAAATCTACATGCATTGAATCTTCTAAGATACCAGTTCTTTTGATATACACTCTGTATGCCCTACTGTGTGTTGAGTAAACCAGAAAGATTCCTTCATCTGCCTTGGGGTCAAATTTATCCAATTGGTGTTTAGTGTTTAATATAAAGCATTTACAACCAAAGGCCTTGAGATGACCAACCTTGGGCTTGCGCCCTGTAACACCCCCTTTAAAAGGAGCGCCACAGTAACTATAATCACCCATTAAACAACTCTACTCTACTATATAAGGTTCAATACTTATAGATTTAATATGTACAAATACAAATATAATGTTTCTAACTCCAAATTATTCTTCAAATATTCCTCAATGCCACTTTACATTTCTCACACTATCTAGTACATGCCATTATTCTACAAACCATAATATTATATTAAAATACAAATCCACCTCAAGTCTTTCCTTATTTACTCTTCAAGCTGATCCACTTATACCACTTTGGTCCAAGCTGTCTACAATCTTCAGTATCTGCATGTAGAAAATAAACTACACGCTAAGCAATTTGCTTAGTGGTGTCCATAAAAGAAATACAATAATTTTGAACATTTTTTAACACTTTAAAAATAGAAACAAAGTATGTTCATAAGTCAAAAATAAATTAAACAACTTTATAAAACCAAAACACAAAACTTATATTATAAACCTTTTAAAGTACAATTAAATTTATATCCAAATTTTTTTTCTAACATATTAACCATATATTGCCCAAAGTAAACAAGTCATGAATAACGGTAAAATGGATACGGGAGCGGACAAGCCCGAAGCCGAATCTTTAATATCAGTGTATCGGTCAAGCCCGAAGCCGAAGCTTCAAAATCAATATATCAGTCAAGCCCGAAGCCAAAGCTTCAAAATCAATATATCGGTCAAGCCTGAAGCTAAAGCTTCAATATCAATATATATTTATCAGAATATCGGCCGAAGCCCGAAGCCAAAGCTTCAATTGTTTGTACAGTACTGTACCCCCCTTTATTGGCGCCAATCTACCCTGACCCATATTCTACTCGTTTAATAAGGGCAATAAATCAAAGTAACATCTTAAAAATTCCAATATAAACCATCAATCATAATTCAACATAACTTCAGTAATCAAGAAATTCAAATCCTAAATTTTAAAACATCAAACTTCAATTAAAATACAATAAAATCAACATTCATATTTTCAAGAAATTTCTAGATTCAGTGACCTGACTTCCCCTACATTTTTCACTATTAAAACATCATCCAATCGAAGAACTTTGTTCAAAACATAATTAGCCACATGTCTCAGCTTTCCAAACCCACCAGAATGACAAAAATCTAAATTTTATAACCAAAGTTATGATCAAAATACTAAATAGTGTATAAAGCTGAGATTTTCCAAAAACAAATTTTATGACTCAACTTCAAACTAAAATTTCACATTGAAAATGAATGAAATTCAACAAGGTTTCTTCTGAACATATTTTCCTCAATTTCTGTAGATATCAATAGAATTAATAATCATTCAAATTGGATTTATATAATAAGAGAAAACATTAAAACAAAATAGGGATACAAATCTGGAAATTTTTCCGAAAAACCGATAAATCGAAATTTGAGACACAAACCTTTTTCTAAGCTCTTTCTAGCTCTCTTCTACCTCTTTTGCCTTTGATTTGCTTGCACTAGCTTCCTCTACAATAGCCATATATAATTCTATCAAGATATTGTATAAATAAACTTCCTAATACCATAAATATGCTTAATCTACCATGAATTCTACTAATTAAGCTTCAATTTCATCAAAAATCACTCACCTCAAATTCGGGTTACTATTCATCCAAATCTTAAAATCTAAAATCCTCCTCTTCTAGTCTTGATTCACTGAAATTGATGATGATAGAGGGCTTAAGGATCAATTTCTAACAAGAATTTGAAGTTAAATCGAAGAAATCGGAAGTTTTTAGGTTAGGGAATTTTTTGGATAAAGGAAAGGAAATGGAGAAGGAGATGAAGAAAAAATGATGGAGAAGAAGAGAAGAGGCTAGATATAATACATATTGGATTTTGATTATTTTTTTAATTTTTAATAATGCCCTTTAACAATTAATTAAATGCCTAAGTCATCTCTCTTACTTAATTAACTCTTATTTCTTCATGCCTTATATCCAATAACAATAATAATAACTTCAAAAATAATTTCCATGATATTTTAATACCATAATAATTTATTATAAGTAAAATTTTGAAATTTCAGTTCGTTACAATTCTCCCCCTCTTATGAATTTTCATCCCAAAAATTCCCTGAAAACAGTTGCGGATATTGAGTTTTCATTGTATCCTCTGGTTCCCAAGTTACTTCTTCAACCTTATGATTTTTCCAAAGCACTTTTACCAAAGGAATAGACTTGTTTCTCAATTATTTAACTTCTCTCGCCAAGATTTGTAGCGGTTCCTCTTCATATGTCAGGTCGGGTTCGATCTCTACGACATCAGGAGATAAGATATATGAGGGATCTGATCTATATCTCCTTAACATCGACACATAGAACACATTATGAATTTTGTTGAGTGTCGGGGAGTGCCAACTGATAAGCTACCGGTCCAACCTTCTCTATAACCTCATATGGGCCAATGAATCTCGGATTGAGCTTGCCTTTCTTCCTAAATTGCAGGACTTTCTTCCAAGGAGATACTTTGAGAAATACTTTATCCCCAACTTCATAAGTAATTTCTTTTCTTTTTAGATCAGCATAAGATTTTTGATGCAGCCTTCAATCTTTCTTGAATAAGTTTTACCTTCTCTTTTATCTCTTGAATTAAATCCACTCCTACAATCTTGTTTTCACTAAGCTCGATCCAATATAATGGAGTTCGACATTTTCTTCCATACAATGCTTCATATGGCGCCATTTGTATGCTTGACTGATAGCTGTTATAGTCGGAAAACTCCATGAGGGACAAATACTTATCCTAACTTCCCTCAAATTCAATGATACAACTTCTCATCATGTCTTCCAACACCTGAATTACTCTTTCAGATTGACCATCTGTTTGAGGATGAAATGAAGTACTAAAATGAAGTTTACTACCTAAGGCTTCTTGAAATTTCTTCCAAAATCTCAAAGTAAATCTTGGATCTCGGTCAGAAATGATTGAAACAGGCACTCATGTAGCCGCACTATCTCATCTACATATAACTGAGCCAACCTATCAAGTGAATAATCCATCCTCACTGGAAGAAAATGGGCAGACTTTGTTAATCTATCTACAATAACCCAAACTACATCATGTTTCTTCTGTGTAAGTGGTAAAGATTTCACGAAGTCTATTGTGATTCTTTCCCATTTCCATTCTGGAATTGTTATTGGTTGCAACAATCCAGAAGGAACTTGATGTTTGGCTTTCACCTGTGGATAAGTTAGACATTGAGCAATATAGCTAGAAATGTCTTTCTTCATCCCATTCCACCAATAATGGCTCTTCAAATTTTGGTACATCTTGTTTGCTCCTGGATGCATCGCATAAGGACTACTATGCACCTCATGTAGGATATTCTTCTTTAATTCTTCATTGTTTGGCACACATAGTCTACCTTTAAATTATAGACACCCATCTTCTCAAACCATATAGTTATCTACAATACCCACTTGTGTCCGTGCTTAAATGACCTTGAAGTCATCATCTTCATTTTATGCTTGCTTAACCTGTTGTAGTAGTACAGGTTGAATCTTTAATTCTGCAATTAAGGCTCCACTACTGGTAAGAGCTAACCCCATATTCACAGCCCTTAGTGCCATCATTGTCTTTCTACTGAGAGCATCTGCCACTACATTAGCCTTTTCTAGATGGTAATCAATAAGACAATCATAATCTTTAATGAATTCCATCCACCTTCTCTGCCTTAAATTCAACTCCTTCTGTGTTGGCAAATGTTTCAAGCTTTTGTGATCTGTATAAATATAAAATTTTTCTCCATAAAGATAGTGTCGCTAAATTTTTAAGGCAAAGACTATTGCAGCCATTTCCAAATCATGAGTAGGATAATTCCTTTCATGATTCGTCAATTGCTTGGAAGCATAGGCAATCACTTTTCCTTCTTGCATCGAAACACACCCAAGACCATTATGCGAAGCATCACTAAAAATTACAAAGTCTTTTCTAGGCTCTGGTTGGGTAAGGATGTGTGCTTTTGTCAACATCGCCTTCAACTTCTCAAAACTTTCTTGGCACTTGTCATTCTACTCAAATTTTGCATTCTTTTGAAGTAGTTTTGTCAGTGGGACAACAATTACTAAAAATCCCTTCCCAAATCTTCTATAATACCCTGCGAAACCAAGTAAACTTCTGACTTCCGTAGGGTTCTTTGGTGGTTTCCATTCGACAACTGCTTCTATCTTTTTAGGATCTACTTTAATTCCTTCTACAGAAACAACACGGCCTAAGAAAGAAGTTTTCTCAAGCCAAAACTCATATTTGCTAAGTTTGGCATATAATTTTTTTCCCTCAAAGTTTGGAAGACTATCCGCAAATGTTGATCATGCTCTTCTCGTGACTTAGGATACACCAAAATATCATCAATGAAAACCACTACAAACCTATCCAAATATAAATAAAAGACACGGTTCATAAGGTCCATAAATGCTGCTGGTGCATTAGTTAGACCAAATGGCATCACTAAAAAATTCATAGTGCCCATATCTGGTTCGTAAAGCCGTCTTTGCAATATCATCATCTTTCACTCTCATCTGATAGTAGCCCAATCTCAAATCAATCTAGGAGAAGTATTTGGCACCCTTGAGTTGATCAAATAAGTCTTGAATCCTTGGCAATGGATACTTGTTCTTCACTGTCAATTTATTCCACTCTCGGTAATCAATACATAATCAAAGCGACCCGTCTTTCTTCTTAACAAACAATAGTGGTGCACCCCACGGGGATATACTCGGGCGTATGAATCCTTTGTCTAACAATTCTTGCAACTGAATCTTCAACTCTTTCAGTTCAGTAGGGGCCATTCTGTATGGTGCTTTGGACACTAGTGTGGTACCCGGCAATACATTAATTGCGAATTCTACCTCTCTTTTTAGTGGCAACCCCGGTAGTTCTTCTGGAAATACATCAGGAAAATCACATACTGTAGGAATATTCTGTAATTCTAACTCATATTTCTTCAATTCTAGAGCAAAGATTAGGTAGGCCTGACATCCCTTCCTATCCAGTCTCTTAGTTTTCATAAAAGAAATTATGTTACAGAGATAATTTGATCTTTCCCCCACGATAATAATTTTTTCTCCATCAGAAACTTGAATTGACATTCTTTTGTTTTTGCAATCCACCACAGCTCAATGTTCCGATAACCAATCCATTCCCAAGATAACATCGTAATCTCGGAAAGGTAACTCAATTAAATTTGGAAGGAAAAGTTGATGTTGAATCATTATAGGGCAATTCATATACACTTTACTTACTATCACACTGTGTCCCAAAGGATTAGTCACTTCAACATTTTCTCCTAATTCTTCCATATGTAACCCTTTCTCTTATGCTAACGTAGTACATATATATGAATGAGATGGACCAGGATCTATAAAGCATAAACATCGTGATTAAAGAATGAAAATTTACCAACAATAACTTCAGTAGATTCCCGAGTCTCAGGCCCTCGGATTGCATAACTTCGCACCATTCCTCCCGGTCTACCACTCTGCGGTGCTTGTTGAGCCACATTATGTCACTTGCCTCACTAGCATTTCCTCTTCCCCTTCCTCTTCCACCTTGTATTGTAGGAGTAGGAACTAATGCAGGTGTAGATGTACTTATCTGTCTTTGAGGATAATTTGCAATCAAATGTTCCCTCGAGCCACATTTAAAGCAGACTCTACCTTTTCCCCAACATTCTCCTGTATGTATCCTTCCACAATTAGAACATTGTGGAATATTTCCTCTACCTCGACCTGAAGTTACACTAGCTGCTAACCCTGGGCTTATGGTTTGTCTCGGTGAAAACCCTTTGAAATGAGATTGTGTTTGTTCTAATGTTCCCTTCTGTTTCTTACTTGGAGATTCTGAACTAGCTGGACCCTGCGATCCCTTTTGAAATCCAGACCTTTTAGCCATTCTTTATTACCTATCTGAATTGATCTTCTCAATGCCCGTAGCAGCATCAACCAAGTCATTGAACACCCTAATCGTTTATGCAAGTAAATACACTCTAATTTCATCATTCAGCCCATCTTCGAATCTCTTACATCGCCTTACTTCACTGTTAACGATATCACGAGCATACCTCTCGAGTTTAAGGAATTTAATTTCATATTCTGATACAGTCATTCATCCCTATCTCAAAGATAAGAACAATTTCCTCTGCTCGTCTTTAAATCATTCGCTAACATACTTCTTGTCAAATTGTTCCAAGAAACGACCCCAGGTGATTTCTTCGGGGCACCTTTCTCTCACAATGTTATCCCACCACCTCCTTACTTGTTCTTTGAGTAAACCTTGCACATAATCTAGTCTCTCTTCATCTAAAAAATGAAGCCTAGTCATACACCATTTAGTATGATCAAGCCAATCTTCTGCAAATGTAGGATTCACTGTGTCCCCTTTGAAGTCATCAGCCGGAAGCTTCTTGATTCTTTCAAGAGGAGTTCTCTCCTTTCTTCTTTCAACGTAAGGTACTATTAGAACATGAGGGATTTGTATGTTTCGAAGTACTTGTGTGATTACTTCAGTAGTCATATGCTGAAGTAAAGCAGCTTGTGCTCGAGTAGGTTGTTCGGGAAAGCTATGAATTGGTGGAGGCTCACGTCTTTGTTCATCCCTTTATCTAATACGGACTGTACTCTCAGCATCCTCTTCCTCATTCTGACTATGACTACTAGCCATAATTTATTCCTGAAAATTGGACCAAAGTGGATCAAATAACTAACACAATATATTTATATCTTAAATGGAATGTACATACTAGTCCTAGAATCACATAAATCTCAGCTTTGATACCAACAAATGTAACACCCCTTTATAGGGAGTGCCACAGTAACTATAATCACCCATTAAACAACTCTACTCTACTATATAAGGTTCAATACTTATAGATTTAATATGTACAAATACAAATATAATGTTTCTAACTCCAAATTATTCTCCAAATATTTCTCAATGCCACTTTACATTTCTCACACTATCTAGTACATGCCATTATTCTACAAACCATAATATTACATTAAAATACAAATCCACCTCAAGTCTTTTCTTATTTCCTCTTCAAGCTGATCCACTTATACCACTTTGGTCCAAGCTATCTACAATCTTTAGTATCTGCATGTAGAAAATAAACTACACGCTAGGCAATTTGCTTAGTGGTGTCTATAAAAGAAATACAATAACTTTGAACATTTTTTAACACTTTACAAATAGAAACAAAGTATGTTCATAAGTCAAAAACAAATTAACAACTTTATAAAACCAAAACATAAAACTTATATTATAAACCTTTTAAAGTAGAATCAAATTTATATCCAAATTTTTTTTCAAACACATTAACCATATATTGCCCAAAGTAAACAAGTTATAAATAACGGTAAAATGGATATGGGAGCAGACAAGGCCGAAGCCGAAGCTTCAATATCAATGTATCGGTCAAGCCCGAAGACGAAGCTTTAAAATCAATATATCGGTCAAGCCCAAAGCCAAAGCTTTAAAATCAATATATCGGTCAAGCCCGAAGCCGAAGCTTCAATATCAATATATATTTATCAGAATATCGGCCGAAGCTCGAAGCCAAAGCTTCAATTGTTTGTACAGTACTGTACCCCCCTTTATTGGCGCCAATCTACCCTGACCCCGTATTCTACTCGTTTAATAAGGGCAATAAATCAATGTAACATCTTAAAAATTCCAGTATAAACCATCAATCATAATTCAACATAACTTCAGTAATCAAGAAATTCAAATCCTAAATTTTAAAACATCAACATTCATATTTTCCAGAAATTTCTAGATTCTGTGACCTGACTTTCCATGGATTTTTCACTATTAAAAATTTATCTAATCGAAGAACTTTGTTCTAAACATAATTATCCACATGTCTCAACTTTCCAAAGCTACCAGAATCACGGAAATCTAAATTGTATAACCAAAGTTATGATCAAAATACTAAACAGTGTACAAAGCTGAGATTTTCTGAAAACAGATTTTATGACGCAACTTCAAACTAAAATTTCACATTGAAAATGAACGAAATTCAACAAGGTTTCTTCAGAACATATTTTCCTTAGTTTCTGTAGATATCAATAGAATTAAGAATCATTTAAATCGGATTTATATAATAAGAGAAAACATTAAAACAAAACAGGGATACAAATCTGGAAATTTTTCCGAAAAACCGATAAATCGAAATTTGAGACACAAACCTTTTTCTAAGCTCTTTCTAGCTCTCTTCTACCTCTTTTGCCTTTGATTTGATTGCACTAGCTTCCTCTACAATAGCCATATATAATTCTATCAAGATATTGTATAAATAAACTTCCTAATACCATAAATATGCTTAATCTACCATGAACTTTACTAATTAAGCTTCAATTTCATCAAAAATCACCCACCTCAAATTCGGGTTACTATTCATCCGAATCTTAAAATCTAAAATCCTCCTCTTCTAGTCTTGATTCACTGAAATTGATGATGATAGAGGGCTTAAGGATCAATTTCTAACAAGAATTTAAAGTTGAATCGAAGAAATTGAAAGTTTTTAGGTTAGAAATTTTTTTGGATAAAGGAAAGGAAATGGAGAAGAAGATGAAGAAAAAATGATGGAGAAGAAGAGAAGATGCTAGATATAATACGTATTGAATTTTGATTTTTTTTAATTTCTAATAATGCCCTTTAACAGTTAATTAAATGCCCAAGTCATCCCTCTTACTTAATTAACTCTTATTGCTTCATGCCTTATATCCAATAACAATAATAATAACTACAAAAATAATTTTTATGATATTTTAGTATCATAATAATTTATTATAAGTAAAATTTTGAAATTTCGGATCATTACACGCCCCTTCCGAAGTTCATAAGGATTTTTGATCAAAACTGGGCGTATTAAAACCCTATTTAGAATGTAACAAACTGTGTTACCAGCCTCTCCCCAGAAATACTTTGGTAAATTGTTATCACTCAGCATAGAACTACCTATTTCCACAATAGTACGATTCTTTCTCTCAATAACCCCATTCTGTGAGGTGTATGAGGGGCAGAAAAATTGCGGTCTATACCATGCTTAGAACAGAATTCCTCGAACTGCCTGTTTTCGAATTCTCTTCCATGGTCACTGCGGATTCTATTAATTTTAAGGTCTTTTTCATTCATGATCCGGGTAGCCAACCTAGAGAATGATTCAAATGTTTCATCTTTGCTTTCTAGCAAGATAATCCAAGTGAACCTGGTCAGATCATCTACAACCACAAGGGTGTATTTCATTCGACCTAGACTTGTTGGCACAATAGGCCCAAACAAATCCATGTGCAGAAGATCAAGGGGACGAGAAGAAGATATATCAGCTAATGATTTAAAGGACTTCTTAAATTATTTCCCAAGTTGGCATGCTGAGCAGAGTCTATCTTTTTCAAAGGCTAGATTGGGTAATCCCTCAACAAGTTCATTTCTAGCTACTTTGGATAGATTGGTCATATTGATATGTCCTAACCTTCTATGCCATAGCCATGAGTTTTCCTCCTTACTAACTAAGCATATATCATTAGAGTCAGGGGATAAATCAAACATATAAACATTATCAATTCCAGGAGCACAAAGAATAGTTTGGTCAAAGTTACCATCAACGACTGAGTAGCCCGCTGAGTTAAATGAAACTTTCCTGCCTTTGTCACACAGCTGAGCAATGCTTAGCAAGTTGAACTTTAGGCCTTTCAACAGAGACACATTATCATTGAAGGCTTCACTCCAATAGAGCCATTGCTAACAATCTTTCCCTTTTTGTTGTCTCCAAAACTGACACTTCCATTTCTTCTTCTCTCCAATGTGATGAATTGCTTTTCATCACCTGTCATATGCCTCAAACATCTAGTATCCAAATACCACATTCTTCTATCATCAGTGGATCTCAGGCTCACCTGCAAAATAATTTAGTTTTCTTAGGTACCCATGCCTTTTTTTTGGTTGGGTCCTCCCTTATTAGTGGTGGTTATCTTTGACTAGTCATACTCATTATAGTAACCATTTTTGTGCCTACACATGACTGTATCATGTCCTGGCTTACCATAAAAATTACAAGCGGCCTTAGGATTAGGCCTGCTCACTTTAATCTTTTGAGAAATCTCAATGGTGAGTGTGGTTACTCTGAGTATTTCTGCTAGGTTGAGGTGGGACCCGCACCTTTTTCAAAGCTGTTAATTCAGAAGCTAGTTCATCCAATCTCTTAGTGAGTTTGCTGTTATATCCATTTTAGTACTCAACTTTTCCCATCAAGTATAGGATGTTAAGTGAGGTAGAAGAATTTACATCTTCTAGATCATCACACCTCCTCTGAAGTACTTTGATTTTGGTTGACTTCTTAGTCATATTAATAACATCATTAAGTACTGTGGCAAACTCATCTAAAGATAAAAGGGTTCAGAAATTACTGCAGTGTGATTTTCTTTGTCTCTGCTCTAGTCAGCTGATCAATTGGCAGCGGAACTAGATGGTTGGTCAGCTGACTCTGAGTTGGGCAGGTCATCCTTCGCCATGAGACGCATATTAGCAAAGTCTTATGCCTCTTCATCTGAGGATGATGACTCTTATTCAGAGTCACTCCAGGTAGTAGCAAGGGCTTTCTTACTCTTCTTCTTCTTGAACTTGCCCTTCTTAACCTTAGGACAGCTCGACTGAATATGCCCCGTTTCACCACATTCAAAGCATTTGATATCTTTATTATGCTCTCTGTTATACTCCTTTCATGGTCTATTAAATCCTCCCTTCTTATACTTACCTGTCTTTCTGAACTTTTGAAATTTCTTATCTTTTCCCAAGTATCTCCTGAAATTTTTGGTCATTAGAGCTATTTCTTCTTTTTTGTCCTCTAGATATCCTTCCTCAGAGGAATATTCTTCTTCATCATCATCAGCTCTCAGAATAATATCTCTACTTGAGTTCTCATTTTCTTTGTACCTGTTCTTCTTGGACTCATCTTCATATTGCTTTGATGACATTTCATGAGTCAGCAAGGTTCCCCTCAGCTCATCAAACTTATAGGTCTTCAAATCATGAGCTTCTTCAATGGCACTTTTCTTGGCTTCTCAATCTTGAGTCAAGCTTCTAAGGATCTTCTTGATAGTCTCTTCTTCTATGAAGGTCTTGCCAAGTCTTTTTAGCTCATTGACTATATTCATAAATCTGGTGTTCATGTTGGAAATTTCCTTCTTGGGCTTCATGTGAAACCACTCATAGTCCCTTATAAGAATATTGATCTTGGACTCTTTCACCTTATCAGTACCTTCATAAGTCACTTCTAACTTCTTCCATATCTCTTTAGCTGTCTCGCATCCAGAAACGTGATTAAACTCAGTTGCATTAAGAGCACAATGAAGATAGTTGATAGCAGCTGCATTTTCTTTTAGTCTGATCAAGTCCTGACTGTCCCATTCATCAGAGTACTTATCAACCTTTACTCCATTCTTCACGATGGTGGGAACATATGGCCCTTCTACAATAGCCATCCAAGTGTGCATGCTTTGAGACTGAATGAAATTCTCCATCCCGTTCTTCCAATAAGTATAATGCTCTCCATTGAAAATTGGAGGCCTGGTGACTGACATGCCTTCAGGTAGAATGTAAGCTTAGGCTCTTCCACTAGATTCTTCTTTATACACTATGGTCTTTATCTCAAAGATTATGAAATCTGTGAAATGAGAACTGCTCTGATACCACTTATTGGTCCCTATGCATACACCTAATGAGTCAGAGGGGGAGTGAATGACTCACTCACGAATTTAATAAACATTTTCTTGATAATTACTTGCTTTACTGAGTGAGGTCAGCTAGCTGAGTGGAATATAGGATAATACAGAAAAGTAAAGAACACTGAGATTTTATCTTGATTCAGCAACCTGTGCTTACATCCAGTCCCGAGAGAGTGTCTCGACTTTAATTCACTAATCTTAACTCCTTTACCCTAGACGGAGAAGCCATTCATAAATTCCCCAATTACAGTAAGTACCCTCCAAACTGCAATCACTCACCCGCTGACTAGAATACCCTCTTCTATCAGCAACTCATAAAGAGTTTAAAAACAAGAGTTGGAATCAACTTATAAAATTCAGGTGAGTTGAGCGTTCTTTGCTTGAACTTCTTTAAAGCTTGTATTTTTACAGAATTTAGCTTCTTGAGAAATTCAGGTGTAATCACTTAGTTCTAATGCTTTCCTTCTTGCTCCTTTTATAGTTGGATTGAGAAAGTAGTCATTAAACTTACTTTGGCATCTTCTAAAGTTGACAACTCAATAATTTACCCATTGTTTCTTCAAATCTATCCGCTAGGAGATAAAATCACACCGTTGTGAAATACATATCAATCCGTTAGATTGAAATTCGAGCTTTAATTTAAATCCTTTGTTGTTTGATGCTAGTCTTTCATTAGAGAGAACTTGCACTGACTTGCCACATGTCTTTATCCCATTCCCTCTGGTATTCTGACATGTTGTAGAGTGCACGATACAAGGTTGGTGGATCTGCAGAATTGCTCAAAATGGAAAAAAACTTTTTGCAGCTTTGCATTACAAGACTTTATCATTTTCTTCATAATTCTGAGTCTTGTCAAGGCATTAATTCTTTTTGTCTTTGTCTCATTAATGTTCCTACAAAAAGCAATACTAAAAGCAAAGATACCTTTTTACCTTAAAAGGTAAAGTTAGCAGCATTGAAAGACTAAAAGTAACTCAATAGAAATGATATATCGTAAAGCACACAACTGAAATAAAATCTAAATATCAAGTGCTGAGTGAATATTACTAATTTAGCGACTTTCGTGGATACTTAGCCTAGGTCACTCAGAGTTAACTAAATAGCTAGGTCAGCAGAGACTCGGAATTCTACCCTCAAATTTAATAACTCCCTTACAACCATAGACTATTTATTTTAACGTCATTATTGATTCAATTAACTCAAACTGACTTTAATTGTTATGATCAAAACTTAAGCACTACTGAGTCAGTCCGCTGAGTCAGTCAAACTCGTGCTTGGTTCAACAATGTTAAAATAAAGGAAGGGTGATCATTCATGTATCTGTATGCTTAGTGGTTATACTTGCCTCGTTATAAATTTGTTGGTAGTAATCATTCATAGTGATCATTTTTGCTTTCCCGCTTTTATTTTACTTTTTAGCTTGTCCATTAAAATCAACTTATTTACCATTGAACTTAGGCTCACTGATTTACATTTTAATTCAAAGTATTTCCCTTGCTCCCTGTGGAAGATGACCTTGTACTTGGCACTTACTATTGATCACGACCGAGAGCATTTGCTATATCACATTCATTGGTGGATAACAAGTTTTTGGTGTCGTTGCTAGGGAGCAATGTGTGAAGTATTTTAAATTTTTCTTGTAAATTGGTGCGTTTAATCCATTTGTTGCTATTTGTGAAGGAATTCTTGTATTAGTAGCAATCATTGTTGTAGGCGTAGAGCTGGTCGCCCCCTAATCCCAGTAAATCCTGAAATAGAAAGGACTTGTCGTAGATTAAGTGGAGTAGCTAGAAGAAGGCGTGGACATTAAAGGATTGCTGATGCAACCAATCCACCAAATGGTAATGGACCCCCAGAAGGAGAAGGCGAGGTTATCTTGCCCCCAACAAGGCAAACACTCAAAGAGTATAGTAGACCATCAACAGAGGGACGTTCTTCTTGCATTGTGATACCCAATGAAGGGAATAACCTCTTTAAGATCAAAGCCTTTATGATCCAAATGCTCTAGGCAGCTGTTTAATTTAGAGGCTTCCTAGGAGAAGATCCTTATTCTCACATCCAAGAATTTATGACTGTGTGTGATACCTTTCGCACAAATAAAGCAATCTCGGATAATGTGATCAGACTCAAGCTTTTCCCTTTCTCTTTAAGGGACAAGGCTAAGAATTGGCTAAAAAATCTTCAGCCTAAATCCATAAGAACATGGGATAAATTGGCATAAGCATTTCTTACTAAATACTTTCCACCAAGGCAAGCAATCAAACTTAGAAATAAGGTGACTCGTTTCTCACAATAACCCGATAATTCTTTGTCCGAGGCATGGGAAAGATATAAAAAGCTACTCAAATGGATTATATGATCAACAAAAGATCCAAATTGAATCCGCAGTAAATGGTGATCCTGAAGAGCTTACCCCCGAAGAGCTTTATGAGCTCATTGAAAGGTTGGTTAACACCAGCTATAAATGGCACTCAGTTTGGGAAAAAAAAGTAATAGTAAGGAGTTAGAATCTGTTACAAAGCTCTCCGAAAAGATAGACCTGATCTTGAAGCAACTTGCTAAGCAAAATGTTTCGGCAATCTCAAATATACAAGCTGTTCGTGATTTTTATGGTGGAAACCATAGAAATATTGATTGTGATACTCCTCTGAACCAAGAGCAGTTTGATTACATTGGGAACAACCCCAGGAACAATCCATTTTCAAACACATACAATCCTGGCTGGCGAAACCATCCCAACTTTTCATGGAGTAACCAAAACAAGCAAATTCCTTACCAACAACCACAAAATAGTTTTTCATAGCAGCAACCAAACCAAACAGCACAATAACCAACCCTATCTAAGCAATAAAAAAAATCTAAGATTGAGGAGATGAAGGACATGATGATGTAATTCATAAAGCAAACACGGGCTTCTATGAAGAACTTGGAGACACAATTACAGCAACTTACCACCACTGTCACTCCCAAATACAAAGGACTAATGCCAAGCAATACAGAGCATAATCTAAGAGAGGAGTGCAAAGCTGTCACCTTGAGAAGTGGTAAGAATTGTGAAGTTACTAACCATATAGTTGTTGATAAACGTACAGGTAAGAAGAATGAAGTGGCTAAAACCACTAAAAATCAAGTTGAAGGCAGTGACCAAACTGAAATTTAAGAGCAAGTACAACCTACCTCTAACCAGTAGCAATCACAGCTAATACCTGACCCGGAGAACCCAAAAGAAAGTGAACCTATGATCACCACTAAGGAACAATCAATGATCACCACTAAGGAGTCCATTCCTGAGAAGCAACCAATTCCAGCTTACTAACCAAGGATTCCCTATCCTCAAAGAGCCAAGCAACACGAAATGGCTAAGCAATTTGATAAATTTTTAGAAGTCTTTAAGAAACTTTACATTAACATTCCTTTTGTAGAAGGGCTTGCATAGATGCCCATGTATGTGAAATTATTAAAGGATTTGCTGGCAAACAAGATGAAATTGGAAAATGTGGCCATTGTTCAATTGAATAGAGATTGCTCCTCCATTCTTCAAAGTAGGCAACCCTTGCCTAAGAAATTAAAGATCCAGGGATTTTCTCTATTCCTTGCTCTATTAGTAACCTGAATATTGACAATGCACTTTGTGACTTAGGAGCAAGTATAAATCTGATGCCATATTATATTTACAAGCAACTAGGCTTAGAAGAACCATAACTAACTAAAGTTTCTATACAACTTGCTGATAGAACTATTAGGTATCCTAGAGGCATTGTAGAAGATGTTTTAGTAAAAGTTGGAAAGTTTATTTTGCCTGTTGACTTCATTATCATGGATATGGATGAAGATTTTCATGTTCCTATCATTTTAGGTAGACCATTCCTTACTACTGGAAGAGCTTTGATTGATGTGAATAATGGCAAACTGATTTTAAAAGTTCATGATGAGGAAGTAACATTTAAAATGAATGAAGCAATGAAAGAGTCTTCTTCACTTGATGATCAATGTTATTTTCTTGATACCACAGATTTGCACTTAAATCCTTTTATTCTGTAGGAACTTGAAAAATTGGATCACGAGGAAGAAGAGGAAAGTTTGCCGAAGCAAGAAGAAATGATTACCCCAGAGGAAATTTTGTTGCAGCAACCAAACCTGCCAGAGGAGCAACCAAAACAGCCGCAGCAACCAAACTATCCACAACCCATATACAGAAAATAATCTATTGAAACCTTAAATCATACCCCCAAACTTATCTCCTAAAACATCACTTGAAGAACCCCCTGATCTTGAGCTGAAACCTTACCTCCTCATTTGGAGTATGCATTCCTTGACCCACCTAACAAATCACCTGTGACAATCTCTTCCAAACTTACCCCTAACCAAAAATCCTAACTAATTGAGATGTTGAGAAAGAACAACAAAGCATTGGCATGGACAATTGCTGACATAAAGGGATTAATGCCTCAATTTGTGTTCACAAAATTCTGATGGAGGATAACCATAAACCAGTGGTGTAACCACAGAGGAGACTTAATCCTAACATGAAAGATGTGGTTAGAAAGGAGGTGATCAAACTCCTTAATGCAGGGATCATTTATCCCATTTTAGACAGTGTTTGGACAAGTCCTGTCCAAGTGGGTCCAAAGAAGGGAGGCATGACAATGGTGCAAAATGAGAAGAATGAACTCATTCCAATAAAAATAGTGACTAGGTGGAGAGTTTGCATTGATTACCACAAGCTAAATGAGACAACCAGAAAAGATCACTTTCCACTTCCTTTCATTGATCAAATGTTGGAGAGATTGGTTGGTTACAAGTTCTATTATTTCCTTGATGGCTATTCAGGGTATAATCAAATTGTAATCCATCCTTTGGATCAGGAGAAAACAACTTTCACTTGCCCCTATGGTGTCTTTGCTTATAGGAGGATGCCATTTAGACTTTGCAATGCTCCAGCAACTTTCCAAAGATGCATGATGGCTATCTTTCATAACATTGTGGAGAAAACAGTTGAGATCTTCATGGATGACTTTTCAGTCTATGGAGCAACCTTTCACTCTTGCCTAAGTAACCTAGAAGCTATTTTAATGAGGTGCAAGAGACCAGTCTGGTCTTGAATTGGGAAAAATGCCACTTTATGGTTAGTGAAGGTATTGTTCTTGGCCATAAAATTTTAGAGAAGGGCATTAAGGTAGATCAAGGAAAGGTAGAGATCATTGAGAAGCTTGCTACCCCAAAATCAGTCAAAGAAGTCAGAAGTTTTCTTGGACATGTTGGATTTTATAGGAGATTCATCAAAGACTTCTCCAAGATAGCTCAATCCTTGACAACATTTAAGGATATTGAGTTCAAATTTTATGAAGCATGCTTGAAAGCATTCAATGAACTCAAGGAAAGATTAATCAAAGCGCCATTTTGATTGCCCCTAACTGGGGGAAACCATTTGAGCTAATGTGTGATGCAAGTGATGCTTGCATTGGAGCTATTATAGGCCAAAGGATAGATAAGCATTTCAGGCCTATATACTATGCAAGCAAAACCTTGACTGAAACTCAACAAAACTACGCTGTTATAGAAAAGGAACTGCTTGCTGTAGTATATGCTTTTGACAAGTTTAGATCCTACTTGGTCTTGTCCAAGGTCACTGTATTCACTGATCATGTAGCCTTGAAACACTTGCTAGCAAAGAAAGATGCCAAACCAATGCTGATCAGACGGTTACTTCTCCTACAAGAATTTGATTTAGAGATCTAAGATAAAAAGGGTTCAGAGAATGTTGCAGTCGATCACTTGTCAAGAATTCCTAAAGTCAATCATTCGAAGCAAACAGAAATCACTGAATCATTTCCTGATGAACATTTACTCATGGTGAGATCACTCCTTTGGTTTGCTGATTTTGCTAACTTTCTTGCTTGTGGAGTTAAACGTCTTTTACCTTATATTCAAAAGAAAAAGTTCTTTGCTGAGTTAAAATACTATTTTTGGGAGGAACCATTTCTTTTTAAGCTATGTGCAGATCAAATCATAAGAAGGTGTGTTCCTGAGGAGGAAGTCCCTGCAATCATAACCATGTGTCATAGCAAGGAAGCAGGTGGACATTTTGGAGCAAACAGAACAGCAGCAAAGGTGCTTGAATGTGGCTTTTATTGGCTAACCATCTTTAAAGATTGCTAAAGGTTTGTTATGGAATATAATGAGTGTCAAAGGACAGGTAATATCTCAGCCAAGAATGACATGCCCTTAAATAACATTGTTGTATGTGAAATTTTTTATGTTTGGGGCATTGATTTCATGGGCCCATTTCCAAACTCATATGGTAACAAATACATTCTTCTTAATGTTGATTATGCAAGTAACTGGGTAGAAGTCATTGCTAGTCCCACAAATGATGCTAGGGTAGTGATCAAATTCTTGAAAAGACTATTTACTCATTTTGGAGTACCTAGGGCAATCATTAGTGACAAAGGAACTCATTTTTGCAATAAACAATTTGAAAGGTTACTTAAAAAATATGGGGTAACTCATAGAATTGCCACTCCTTACCACCCACAAACAAGTGGGCAAGCTGGAATTTCCAATAGGGAAATCAAAAGAATTCTAGAGAAAACTGCCAATAATGCTAAAAGGGATTGGACAAATATACTTGACAAAGTATTGTGGGCTTATAGAACTGCTTATAAGACCCCTATAGGAATGTCCCCATTTAGATTACTCTATGGTAAAGCTTGTCAACTACCTGTTGAATTGGTGTTTAAAGCATTATGGGCACTAACTTTGTTAAATTTTGACAAGTATGCAGTTGGAGTGCAACTCAATGAATTGGAAGAATTTAAGTTGTTCAGTTATGAGAATGCCATGAATTACAAAGAAAAGACCAAGAAATGGCATGACCAAAGGATCCAAAATAATGATTTCAACCCAGGCAGCAAGTAATTTTGTTCAACCCACGACCAAAATTATTCCCGGGAAAGCTAAAGTCAAGGTGGACACTCCCATTTGTTATTCACAAAATCTATCCCCAGAGTGTTGTGGAAATTATTAACCGAGCAAGGGAGATATCTAAAGTTAATGGGCAAATACTAAAACCTTACTTGCCTAGAGGAAGCTTTGCTATGGAAACACAGCAATTACACCCACCTTGATGACAATCACTATTGGTGTTCACTCAAAACACCAATTAGAGCAACCATTGAGGTCAAGCTCAATGTCTTAACTTTGTAAATATTAGTTTTTCCTATTATGTACTGTTTTAATGTTTCTATTCTTCTGTTTTACAGGACCAATTTGACTAAGTAGGGGAAGGCAACACCAAGTGACCAATCATTTACCTTCTTGTTGTTTGTCCTACTTATACCTTATTCTTTTTGTGATATTCTTTTCTTTTATGGTCATTTTACCTTCCAAGGATTCCAGTCATATTGCCAAACATTTTTGAAAAATTCAGTTTTTGAAAAATGGTTTTAAGAATGATCACCACGGGTATTTGGAATTTGATCACCACTGCTTTTTCTCTCTCCTCCAATCTTTCTCCAAAAATAAAAACAAGTAAAAATTGGGTTTTTGCATGTACAAATGACGTGTCAAGCTTTGGAAGAAAGCAAGAAATGAGTTGTACCCTAAAAAGTTACCCTACTTTTTCATCATTACCATTTACTACATGCATGAATTCCTATTGAGTGTTTTAAATTTCTTTTTCCAATTTCAAAACTCATTCAATTAACCTAATTTCTCTCTCTTTCTTTCAAAAGTGACGGTTTGTAAAAGGGATTTTTACTTCATTTTTACAAAAACCTTTCAAATTTCAAACCCATTTTTTCTCTCCAAAAATCTTGCCGTCTGCGGACCACCCACTATTCATCTTCTTCCCTTTCAATTTTCGCAAATCACCATGGTTTTAACCTGTAAACAATGAGCCTCCTCCAGTAATCCGGCGAAATCTTCACCGCCGGCGTCAATCAACATCTCTGACTATACTTCTCAGCCCAATTTCGACCTAATTTTATAGAAAATCAAGGAGTTTGAGGATAAATACGAGCAAGGATGCTATGAGTTCTTCAAAGCTGATGAGTTCTATCCTTTGAGAGCTTTCAGTTAGGAGAGGCTAAAAGAACTCAAAGTGGCCAATGAGATCTCGCTCATGCTCAAAAAGCCTAGATTGGAGGATTTCGCAAAGAATGAAGAGCATGTTTACAAGGAGCTGACAATGGAATTTCTATGTACTCTTGAGGAGAAAGAGGGGGATTTAAAGAGTGATGATTTTGAAAAGTATACCGTGCGCTTGTTTGGCAGAAAAAGAGGGATATCTCTTAATGACCTCAATAAGTTCCTTGGTATTCCAGAGGAGACCCTACTAACCAATGAGTATCAGAATGCCCACCGACGAATTCCAACAGATTTTGACAAGGATAAGTTTTGGATGGAACTTAGTGGAAGGTCATATGAGAAGGAAAAGTGTTCTCAGTATCTCAAGAAATACAAGCACAAGATCATCCACAAATTCTTGGCAAACACTTTATTTGGCCGCTTCAATTAGTCCACCTTGAGTGGAGATGATCATTTTGTGTTATATTGCATGGAAAGAGGGAAAATGAGCAATATTGGTAGTTTCTTTGCTGATTACATCGTTGGCCTTCCAAACAAGAGAAACAAGCACATTTTTGTAGGGTCTTATGTCAACAAAATTTCCAAGAACATGCTCACCTCTTTTTCTGCCCATGGACTGACAAGGATTGGTTACCCCAAGCTAATGGAATTCAACAATATGAACAAATTTGGGATCTGCAGGCTGTGAAACAAGAAATGGATGTTGTGGCATGAGGTGAATATTTTGGAAGCCAAGAAGCTCAAGAGGAAGGTTGTGAAGGAGGAAACACCTGCTCCTGCTTCTAAAAAGAGGAAGATAACATTAGTAGCAAGCTTAGGGAAGAAACTGTTGATGATGAAAAGATGGAATTCTTGGACAGATGTGCTGGCATGTCTATGAAAACTTTATTGCCTATCATTGATGGGTTAGTTGAGGAGAGAGATGCTTACCTTGATTGGAAGGATGAAGTGGAGAGAAGGTTGAGAAGATTAGAGGATGAGGGATTTAGTTCTGTCCCTGAGTTTGTCAAAAGTACCCCAAGTGATGAGATTACTGCTAAACTCAACATACTAGTGATTTCAGCTTCAACATCAAAGGAGGATCCAATTGAGAGCAAGGAACATCAAGAGGAAGTGGTAGAGCAAATTCCACCAAGGACTTTTAAGTAAATTTCTTCTACTCTTTTGCTTTCCACATTTATGTGTCATCGATGAGGTATTATCTTACATTTACTCTTTTGCTTTGCTTTTTAATTGGTTTATGCTTTGAGGACAAAGCATTGAGTAGGTGTGGGGGAGGAGTAAGTTAGAAACTATCCTTTGCATGTTCACTACTTTATAACTGCTGGTTAATAATCACTTCTTGATATTATTGATTGATGCTCTGTTTACTAAGGTTTAAATTACCACTTATGATTACTCCCCTGCTTAAGACACTTGTTTACCTTTGAGCACTGTTTTTGTTCTTGATGTTTTCTTTTTTTAATCATGTTGTTTGTAAATAGCTTCTCTTCTCTATTTGTTTAAATCTTTAACTTTTCTATGATTTTGTCTTCTGTTTTGGCAATTAGCATGAGAAACTATCTTTTGAGAACTAGTAGTCTAGGTAAAATATTTAGGGTTTGATTAATGATGGTAAAACTATAATTAGCATGGTAACATGATTGATTAAGCAAGTTAGACACAATTCGAAACTGTTTTCAATAAATAAGACTAGAATAATCGATTAAATAAAACCCATTATTTAGTGAGGACTTGAGCCTAAATTTTTCTTGATTTATCATTCACTAAATCAATGCTTGTATATGTTTTCAAATGTCTAATCTGTTCTTGATACACAAAGTGCTTAATTTTCAAAATCACTCTCTACTTAATCAAACTCTGAAATCATTTTCTCTATTAAAGTAAAATGTTTTGAAATTCTTGAGAGAGGGCTTACATTAGCAACTTAAGGCTAGAATTTGATTTGGGAGAATTTGGATATAGTACTTATTGAGACCACATCATTGATCACTTCATGAGATGATTAAGGCACTAGGATTACACTCTCTTTAACCAAAAGGACACCTTACATAATATATCCCATAGTTAGCCCCTTTGAGCCTTAACCTTTTCTTTCATACACACAACAGTCTAAACCCCTCAACTTTTTCCTTTTAATTTCCCTGTATTAAACCCTTGATTTTACCAAGAATTTTTCAAAATAGCAAACTCAAACTACTACTGGTTCTTTACTTGTTTTCCAAATTAGTCTCAAAGCAAAAGCTTTAGTGAACTTTCTTCAAAAAATTCTATTCCAGCCTTGCGCTTCATTTTTACAAAAGAAAGAAAGTTGAGAAAAGAAAATAGAAAAAAAAGAGAAAAGAAAAAAAAAGAAAAAAAAATATAATAATAGAAGAAGTCTGATTAAAAGTAAGCTAAATTTTCTTGATTTTGTCATTTGTATTCTTGCTATGCTTATTTAGTCAATCCTCTGTGCTGGAATGATTACCTTACTTGCTACATGATTGCTCCAATCTTTCATTGACTCCTTTGAGATACGAACATAATTTTCCAATACAACTAGTGACCATACATCTTGCTGTATAATCATCATGCTCACTTAGTAGAATCCATTTACACATAAAAGGCCTTTCACCAACACACCCCCAACCCTGAGCCTACGTTACAACCTAATTAAAGACCTTTTGATTATGTTGTGATCAATATTTTTTTAAGTGGTGGATATGAGATCGATAATCAAGCCTATGGACTTAATGTTTGCTACGTGTAGCTGATGAGTGATTTCTCAAAACTCACCCCTTAAATAATCTGTGCGAATTGAGTGACGTCTGTGGAGAGGAAGGTTGATTTCAAAATTAGTTGTTGCTAAACTAGCTTTGAATTGTTGTCTTAACCTATTTTTTAGATTAAGTTACATGCTAAATGTGAAGGTATGCATCATTAACCTTAAACTTTATATTTTAAATATACTACTGAAATTCCTAAGGTAGAATTGATTGTTAATTGCCACCTTTGTTTTTGTTCTATTCTCTTTTCTTCTCTTTTTAACTTGTTATAATTTTCTGTTTTTGCATCCATGTGCTTTTGCTTGAGGACAAGCAAGTGTCTAAGTGTGGGGGAATTTGATAAGTAGTATTTGTACCATGTAAACACTAATCAATCAACCCTGAAATCACCACATTTGTGATAATTTTGTGTGACTTATTGTTGTTTTTGATGAATTTTTAGGTAGCTACTGGATGCAGCAATGATCATTGTAAAAGAACTAGAGAGCGGGCAGAAAAAGGAGCAGAGTGAGCAGAAGACTGGATCGCATGAAGACAAAGACACTCAAACCCAGCTAGTGGAGGAAAAATGACCTGAGAACCATCCTTCTAGAAGACTTTTGCTTGAGTCAGTAAAGAAGTGAAAGTAGATGACGGTGAAGAGCATCTTTAGGCGGTGGAGCAATGACACACGCAACACCTAGCCCCTCAAGTTGCAATTTACTTAATTAACTGAACTCTTATCTTCTAGAAGCTATTTTATGATTGGTTGGATTATATTTTTGAATTATTTTTGAGATGCAAGGTAGCATATCTAGATCCTTCCACCTTACACTATATATTGGACAAAAGTCTCTCTTTTGAGACCCCGACTACGGTCAAGCCCTTTTATTGGCCAAATTTTCTATAAAACTTTATTAGTATAATATATATTTGCATTATGTTTATCTTCTCTAGAATTTCTTTGGATTTTTCCTCCATTTTTACGTGTAATTAAGTTCTTAGCAGGCCTAGCCAGTAAAGTAAGCAGAATTCATGGTATGATCTTCCCAACTCCTTTATTTTAGCATTATTTATTATGGATTGCTTTGTGTTGAACTTGATTCTTATAAGTAAGGCCTAATTTATGTTAAAGTGTAACATGAGGAACTGAAAGGTGAATTGTACACTAAGACTAAGTAAGGTTTAGCTTATATTGAGTGTAGTAAGAGGAACTGAAAAGTGAATTGTAACACTGACTAAAACACAAAACACATGTCTAAGAGGAACTGAAAGGTGAATTAGATATGTTAGGAAGTTTCTTTAAAAGAATGCTTGTATGAAACTTAATGCTCAAGGTTTTTACTTCCACGGAGAAATCACACAAGTAAGCTTTAAAGAACTAGACAAAGGAAAACTACGGCTAGTACATAAGACATGCAAGAAACCTAAATCCTTAGGTGCCAATATGTTAGAATAAAGGACGGGTGATCATTCATGTATCTACGTGCTTACTGGTTATGCTTGCCTGGTTATAAATTTGTTGGTAGTAATCATTCATAGTGATCATTTTTGCTTTCGAATTTTTATACTTTTTAGCTTGTCCATTAAAATCAACTCATTTATTATTGAACTTAGACTCACTGATTTGAATTTTAATTTAAAGTATTTCCCTTGTTCCCTGTAAAATACGACCTTATACTTACCACTTACGTTTAATCACAACCTAGTGCACTTGCTAGATCACATTCATTGACAGACAACAAGTGTATATATTAAAAACCTCGACTCTTTTTATAAAAATAAACAATTAATCAATTTCTTAATATAATTGAAGATCAAAATTTTGTTAAATATTTATAAAAAATAATATCTTAATTATAAAGATAAAATAATAATTATTTAAAAGTATTTCAGAAAGAACCTTAGAATTTTTAAATAGATAAAAAAATTTTATAATAAATAGATAACATTAATAATTGCAAAATTGTGTCCTGACTGTTCCAAAAGTTTAAACACCTCACTAGAATTGTATTCAAACATACAGTGAAGTTGCACCAATACAGAGATTTGTGGTTAATTAAACGTCTTTTTCCAATTGGTGTTCATTTGTATATTGCTACTCCACGGATACTTTTGTCTTTTATTGCCCTCCTTTCTTCATTTAGCTCGCTAGTTATTTGTTAGATAGATAAATAGGATTCCTATAATTTACTTTTATAAACACCTATTATTTTTTTATTATTTATTATTTTTTATTATTATTATTATTATTATTATTAAATAATTGAATATTGGTCAATTTGTGTTAGCCGACTGATCAACTTGTTTACTATCTATACCAATAAGTGGAACTGAATGTTCTAAAGTAGCTATTGACCTTTTCATTTATTAATGGGCAACTTGTAACCGGCCACACAACAAATAATATTTTGATTAATTATCATGACCAATATATCGTATTCCTTTTAAAATCATCACATTTAGATCTAAAGAATCTTTTTGCTTTCCATGAAATTCACTTGATTGTGAAAATATATTGGGTATATAAAAAAAAGAACACGACATATCGTAGTACCGAATAAGAATAAGAAACAAAAGTGTTGTTGCTAACCAGTAAAGCTAATGCAATTAATGAGAAATGATGTTAATCTAAAATTAAAATCCTATTTTCTGCCTTGTAGTGTAAATACTTTCAGAATAGGATTATCTGTTGAAAGATCAAAACAAGTTTTAATTTTAATAGATCAACACTTATAAGTACTTTGCAATATAAACTAAAATTTCAACACTTTAGTTGTGCGAAAATAAAAATTGATCAAAAGATTAAACAATATTACCAATGCAACGCAATAACCAAATACAACACATAATTCCACCATATTAGTAGTTAGAGTCCAAACATTTTAGCACAAAACAAAATAAATTTAGACTCGAGAATACAAACTCCGCAAATGTTAATACATACGTAAGAGATGCAACTTAGGTCACATAGTATGCTCCTACAATTGAAAGGGGTCCAAATTTTATAATTATATGTATTTTAAAAAAAATTACAACGGTCGTGCTTAAATTAAATAGAAAAAAAATCACCACCCATCTTAGATGTAATTCAAACCTGTGACCTTTAGAGATAACAAGTTCAGTATTAACCACTAGATTAACACATTATATATGTATATAGAAGTTTTTAAAATATTTATGAATTTTTTTCTAAATAAATGAGTTAAATTATTAATATATAATTAAAAAAAATTTATAATCGTGAAATATTTCAATCCTACATAAAAAAAAATTTTAATCAAATTTCTTACTTCACCTAGGACTAGGCGTTCCTAATGTTAGTAACTAACTAACTACACTGAAATGCTACGAGATATACTAAATACTCAAACAAGTCGGGTGAATCATGAAACTTATTTTTACATATCAATAATGTAAAAATTAAGAATACTTTTACCAAATAATTACTATAAAAATACTATTTTTAAAAAATATTTATAAATATCTTCATTGAGATAATATTATTCGGGGCTTAATCATAGTTAAAGCTTCTCACCCTTTCAATAAGTATATTTAGTAGGATTTAAACCCTACTCTCCTCCAACTTACTCAACTTAAATTGCCAACTGAGCTAGATCTTATTGGTAATAGAAAGTTACTCATAATATACAATGTTTTGCATATCATTAATGGATCCCAAACTGGAGATTATAGGATTCGAGATTTTTTGTAGTTGTTGGAATGGGTTATCCCCGTCTCATTAATTAGGAATTTGAAGATAAAAATCTCTCTATGTCCACTCCGAGATTTCTCACTTAAAATTGCTGCTTCCCCTCCGAGAAATCTTGCAACATGTACACACCTAAGTACTACATTAGCCTTTTTCTTTTTCTTTTACCTTTATTTGGAATCCCAAAAAAAATTGAAGGAATTCCATTTAATTCATTTGTATAGAACTTTTTAAGTTTTGTTTATAAATAAAATGAATTGAATTGATTTTTTTCATTTTTTAGGGTTTGAAACACCCCAAAGTTCTATTTTTTTGTGCTTAATTACCTATTAGTACGTTGCTAATTTACTAGCACTGACCTCTAAAATATAATTAAATATTTAGGAAAAGGTTCAAAATAGGAAAATGCATTTTCGAGTCTTTTTTTTAGTAGCATAATGTTTTGTTGGAAAAGAAAATTAGAAGTATCAGATATCTTTATTTTGTTTATTTGCTGACACTTGCTATTTTCACAATGTTATTAATATTGTGCCGGGTTTTATACATGTAAGATTAATGGTATTCGGTATAGTCGGTATCATTAATATTATTAATAATTTTATCGATTTTTTATTTTTTAAAAGAATATATATTATTTAGGGTTTTCAGTAGTTATTGCAACGCTTTTTATCTTTTGTAACGCTTCTACGTGTTGCCAGAGTGATTTTAAAAAGAAATATATATTATTTAGGTTTTTAATGGTTATTGTAACTCTTTTTTGGGTATTTAGCAACGCTTTTGTGTCCTTAGCAACACTTTTGAGTCTTTAGCAACGCTTTTCTGAGTTTTTAGCAACACTTTTACTTGTTGCATGAAGGATTTTGAGAAAATCGAGTTTGAACTGATACGCCGGTTTGCCGGTTTTTCTGGTTCAATCCGGTTTTCTCCAGATTTTTACTAAGACCGGTTTTTACATATACATACCGTAGCCATGATCGATTCGCGGTAAAATCGATTGAACCAGCCAGTACGGTATTGATAATATTGTATTTTCAACTTATTTTTAATTAATTTGTTTCATTTTGATTTCAATTTTGCTAAGTTAAACACGGAGGTCTAAGGCACAACTCTCACCAAAAAGTTAAAAAAATTACTTTTATGTCACAAAAGTTTGATTCAGTGGTTGAGCTTGAAGTTGTGATCTTAAAGATTACATGTTTGAGTCCACATACAGGCGGAGTGAGAAGAAATTTTTTTTTATTATTATTATTATAAATCTAATAAAATAAATTAAAAAAAAAAAGTTAAACACAGTTTAAAAAAATTATGTTTAAGTCATTTAAATTAATTTATTTTCAATTTCAATTTGAGTTTCGAATTTCAATTAGTTTAGTTGAATCGGAAATAGCTGAGCCTTTTCCAACTCGCATAAAAGAATATCAATATGTGGCCTTTATTAGCAGTGTAGTTGTTGACCCTTTTTGAGACTATCAACTTTATACATCTACATTCAATGAAAGTAGTGATCATTTTTCAAAATTCTCTCACAGCTAGATCAAGTGGATTATGAAGAGACTCTGGCAAATCTTTAGGTTGCTTGATGTAATGTTGTTGTTATTTATTGTGGTTCTTAATTTGATGTTAAGTACTTATTCATAAATATTTACAATATGATATTGATTAATTTTTTTTGTTAATGAAATAATTAAATTAGTCGTATTTAAATACTTAAAATGTTATGAGATGTACTTTAGATAAGTTTAACGGTTAAAAAAACTTTTTAAAATTTAGGAGGACAAATGACTATTAGAGATAAATTCAGGAGGCTGGTGATATATTAGGCCAAAAAGTTATTACCACGTGTTAATGAATTCCTAATCCTTTAACATTAATCAAAACATCTCATAGTATAATTCAAATCTAAAGAATCTATAGTTTTGATACAACTTGATTGATACAATTATAAAATAAAATACTTTGAAATCTCTTATAAATAGCTCGAACGATACTGTTTGTTTTGGCGCCTTCAGGTCAACCTCACGTCTTTAAAACGCGTCGTTCAAATTAAGTCTTTCAGGGCCCTGTTTATATATAAGTTCAGTAGATACACGGAGAGCGATGTGGGATTTCAATCCTAACACACCCCCTCATCGCGATCGTGCTGATAACGTGTTGTAAACAGCTCGAACGATACTGTCCGCTTTGGCGCCTTCAGGGCCAACCTCACGGCTTTAAAACGCGTCGTACAAGTTAAGGCCTTCAGAGCCCTATTTATATACAAGCTCAATGAATACACAGAAAGCGATGTGAATTTCAATCCTAACAAAATCAAGTATAAAATATAGTTTATACTAGACATGAACCATTGGATAGAAAAACGCAATTGCTTCAATCATAATTTGAAAACAAGACGAAATTGATAAATCAAGTACAACTAGTTTATAAATTATATTAGGATGGCGTGGACAGTTAACAAACTGTTTTATTTTATCATGATGCAATGGAAAGAAAGAAATCTCGTACTCTTCCATTTCAGAACAACATGCAACATGCCTATTAGATAAAAATAACTTAACCATTCATATATATGATTGTTGGGATATTCTATGTTTAAAATAAGTCTTACTCTACTTTTATTATTATTTGATGAGTAAATGATATTTTGATTCAATTGTTATAAAAGACAGTGATGTTCACTTTATAAAAAATAAAAATAATTATAGCCTACACATTGACTGTTTTGTTTTTTTTTGTAATTATCAGTTATCACTATGTCTAGCATCAACTACGACTGTCCAATACCCATAGTATAAAGGCGTCTAAAATAAAAAAATTTAGCGCATTAATTTTCAGTGTGTGAAATATAAATATAAATTGATATTAAATCAAATAACGATTCTCGAAACTTCGATTAAATACTATAAGCTCAATTCATAACATATTCAAACTATTGACCTCTTCTTATCATTTCAAAATTGAAAATTTTTTTTATAACTTCCTATATTTTGGTGCAGAGTACAAAAAATGTTAGAATGTGACTTATAAAAAATGTCTTAATTTTTTATCTCGTCCAAAAAACTTAGAAATAGACTTGTCTAGCATTACTATTGAATCAAATTGCATATTCATAATTCAATAACAATAAAGTATAACGTATATTTCCAAAATCAAATTATCCACATCACCATAATTCAATATTAGAGGGAAGAAAATAAAAGATAGAGAAAGAGAAAATAATACGAAAGAAACAGAAGCAGTCAACAAGTGATGCGTACCAAGTATGCAAATCAGACGGTGGTGATGGAACAAACAAATAAACCAAAGGAGCAGCAGAAAAGGTGATCAAAGAAAACACGCCAAAAATCAAGAGAGGATCAGGAGGTGGGGCCCAAAAGAAACAAGTTGTATGGAAACTTTAAAGAGTAGCGATGTGGAAATAGGACACGTGGAAACATACACGTGTCGGGTAAGTAGATGAAGAGGACAGCTAAGCAATGGCAAGTTGGTGATGTGACGTGTCCCGTATTTTATGGTAATGATAATGATGTCATCACGTTGTCCCGACGCACGCGTCTTGTCAGGAAAAGCTGCTACCTTTCTTTTTCCTTTTATTTTCTATTTATCAATACTTTTCTTTCTATTTTATTATACTCTTTTTTTAAATAATAAAAATATTTTTAGAATCATAAATTAATTTATAATTATTTTAATTCATAATTTATGAATGTATTCGTTATGTAAAGGTTAATTGATTTTTATTCTACTTTTAAATATGTAAAACGATAAATTTTAAAAATGTATTATGTGATTTGATTATTTTTAAAAAAATATTTATGAAATATTTTTTTTAAAAGTATGTTTGTGGTTTTAAAAGTTTTTAAAAAGGTGTCTCTAATTTAAAAATTAGCTGCTACACCAGTTATTTCAATAAATTTAACATTATATACGAAGATTAGAGTGATATTTAAAAAAATTTCAATTTATTATAATTTTATAAAGTTATAATTAATTTTTAATTAAAAAAATATTAATACTTCTCAAAAAATTTTAAAATTTATCAATAAGGTGTATTATATTTTCATTAATTAAGCTGTAAAATTTCACTTCAAAATGGACAGAATAACCCTTCAAAATGTGATTTTAAAATTTTAGAAATTCTCTTTTTATAAATTTTTAAAACCACAAGCATTATTTTAAAAAAAATATTTTATAAACACCTTTTTAAAAAATAATAAAAATATATAACATATTTTTTAAATATACCTCTATGTAATAGTAAATTACTATCCCATAAAGAAATTTATAATTACATTTAAATTTTACTATAAACTAAACTTATAAAATTTGACCCGTGGGTTTTCAAAAGGAGCCCAAAGAATCATTTTTTGAGAGCTTTGACCTCTTAGGCACCAGTTTTTTTAATTTATAAATAATAATATTTTAGTATAAATTTATATGTATGTAGTATTGATAAATACTGAATAGTATTAGATTGAACTGAATATAAGTTGAAAAGAACATGACCTTAATCGGGCGAGTCGAATCGGGTCTCATTGGGTTTTATATTAAAAGTGTGAGTTCAAGTCGATCTAGCTCATACTTTAAAATTCCAGACTCGAACTTAGTAAGAAAATGTATCTCCAAATCCAACCTACAGTACCAATCTTGGGCCAAATTTAATAGGTAACCCGGCCCTTAAATAGATCTACTTATGAGGCTAATAACATTATCAAACTTTTTTTTTTGATAAAATAACGTTAGCAAATTAAGATTTTTTTTCAGTATTATAAAGCTAACGGCGAGAAAGAAGAAGACGATAACATTTTTGCCTTTTATATGTTAATGTAAAGAAGTTCAAAATTTTCCCTCGACACGCTAGCTTAATTAACTAAATGATGAAAAAACATTGATGTACTAATATTACTACCTCATTCCTCGGAAAAAAATATATGAGCGCCTTTTTAAAATGAGTATAACAATATGCTATATTTTATACGTTTATCTTAAAATTTGATACTCATAATGTTACTCGTGTTGATAAAACTTGTGAGTATTATAGTGTTTGTCTTATGAGGATTTTGATTTCGAGTCTCGATTTTCGTAGATGACGCTTTTGAATTATATATTTGATATTAGTTTGAATTATAAAAAGAGTCTCTGATATTACATCACCGAATCCTTAAACTTGACTTAAATAGCCGATTTGCCTTCAACTTTAAAAAGCACACCCCTTATACATTAAACATGCAAAAGGTGCACTAATTTACCTCCAAAACATTATATAAAAGCTTACTATTAGTATTCATCTTATTCATCTTTTTCAAGAAAATGACACGACATTTAGATGCATAACAGTGCACTTTTATAAGTTCAAATTTTAAAAAAATAATTTTTAAATGTTAAATGAGATTTTTATCATCAAAAGTTCAAGATGTCGTATAAGTCCTCAAAAGAGAAATTATCTACTTTTTAACACTTATTAGAGATATAGCATGTGGGAACAAATAATGACAAGGATTGATATATAAGTAGATATGAGCATGGTCGAGCTAGGTCAAGTTCGGGCCAAATATAAGCGGGTATAGCTAAAAATTAGTAGCTCACGCCCGGCCCAATCTATATAAAATAAAAGTCGAGCTCGGGATGGGTTGGACTTTTATAAAATAATTAAAACTCAAGCCCTGCCTGGAGGTTACCAATTAATATATATAATTAAAATTTAGAATATTTTTTTGATAGAAAAACTATAATAATAAAATAATTATAATTAAATTTCTACTATAAATAATAAAATTGAGTTTATATGCTAAATTTTACAAGAAAATTAAATTTTCAATCATTATTAGTGTTATAATTTAATAAACATATAATTCTTTAGTATATTTATTATTAGTTCGGGCTGGGCTCGCCTAACTTGGGTTGTAGACTAAAACCAAGCTCATCCCAAGTTTAGTCAGGCCTCTTTCATTCGGGCCAGGTTGGGCCTATTTTCTCAAATTAGTTTGTCCAAGCCCGACCCATACAAGGCATGCATAGGAGGGCCTCGCGGGTCAGTGGGTGAGTGCCCAGGTCTATATATAAGTGGTATGGATTGAACCTTAATAGAAGCTCATTGGTTTTGTGTTAGATGAGTTCAACTCAATTTGTATGCCCACTTAAGGCCAGTTTGGTTAAGCTTTTTTCAGCAGCTTTTTTTAAAAGCTCTATTTTCAAGCTTTTCCTAGAAGCAACAAATTTTATTTTGGAAAAAATAAATCAGACAGTTCCTAATTAATTAGTATGAAGGATCAAAATGTGTTGTTCAAAGCCAAAATATGTAGTTCCATTCAAAGTTTGTGAGAGCAACTCATTTTGACAGTAGCTTAAAAAGTAATACCATGCAAACTGGCCCGTAGCTTATTAAGCCAAACGCTCTCAAGGCCCACAGATTCTCTACATTGTACTAGAGCAGAAGGCCTTACAGCCAAAAAGATCCTGGGTTCGTGATTGAAGTCCTGACGGAGTTGGGCTAGCGGAGAAAGACTAGACCCGTTAATAGCCTTAAGCCTTAAAGATAGGCCAATGAATGTGTGGCAAGTGACAACTGGTACAAGCCCAGTTTGACTTAAGGGGGAGTGTTGGAGATATCCACATGGGAAACAAAGAATGACAAAGAGTGGCATATAAGTGGTGTGGATTGAACCTTAACACAAGTCAATTGTTTTTGTGTTAGCTAGATGAGCTTAACCCCATTTGTATGCTCACTCATCTATCGAGCCCAACACTCTTCAAGCTCGTGGATTCTACAACATCCTAGTATAATAAGGGAAAAGTATATAACTGTACCAAAGCCCAACAATAATTTTCATTAAAAGTTTGGTCAACAACACAAATGTCCAATTCCACAAGCTTCAACAACATAAATACGTTCCATAAGCCTCAAACAACATAAATACGTTCCTCTCCAACAGTTCATGCAAAAGACATGTTTTTTTTTCTTATTTTACATTTATCTCAAACCGTTTATTTTTTTGACATGCCACTCTAGACTTTTTTGTTCGTCTCATTTTTATCTTCGAAACGCCATCCAATTTGATATATTTTTTTCCAAACTTTTCGTCACCTGGTAAAATGCTGTTATTTTGCTGGTAAAATGCTGGTATAAAGTGGTTTTTATTTGATTTCTTTCATAAAATAGATGCTTAAGTTTGAGGTTTTTCACACCTTGTATAATGCTTGTATAATGATGATATAAAGTGGCTTTTGTTTGATTTCTTTCATAAAATAGATGCTTATGTTTAGTTTAATTTTTCACACCTGGTAAAATGCTGGTATAAAGTATTTTTGTTTGATTTCTTTCATAAAATAGATGGTTATGTTTGGGGTTCTTCACACCTTCTATAATGCTTGTATAATGATGATATAAAGTGGCTTTTGTTTGGTTTCTTTCATAAAATAGATGCTTATGTTTAGTTTAATTTTTCATACCTGGTAAAATGTTGGTATAAAGTGGTTTTTGTTTGATTTCTTTCATAAAATAGATGCTTATATTTAGGTTCTTCATATCTTGTATAATGCTTGTATAATGATGATATAAAGTGGTTTTTATTTGGTTTCTTTCATAAAATAGATGCTTATATTTAGTTTAATTTTTTACACCTAGTAAAATGCTGGTAAAATGCCGGTATAATGCTGATATAAACTAATAAACATGCATTTTATGAAAGAAATCAAACAAAAACTACTTTATATTAGTATTTTACCAGCATTTTACTAGTAAAAATACCAGCATTTTACCAGGTGATGAAATGTTTGGAAAAAATATATCACAATGGATGGCGTTTCGAAGATAAAAACGAGACGAAAAAAAACTCTAAAGCGGTATATTGAAAAAATAAGCGGTTTGCGAGATAAATGGAAAACAAAGAAAAAAAAGGAAGAAATCTCATGGGCAAGAAGGAAAGGGAGGAACGTATGGCATGAAAAGAGAAAGTTTAAAAGCTGTCCAAACAATTATCTATACAAATAGAAGGCGAAAAGACAAATATTTTACCCAACCCATACATTTAGTATAATTTCCCCTGTAATAATGCATTTTTATAAGTTCAACGAGCAACATAGTGCGTTTTAAAAACTACAGAGGAGATCGACTATTTGGAAAAAATGTGGAAACTACCGATGGATTTGCCCTTAATTGAAACTTGAAAGATAATTTTACACGTAAAATGGAAATCAGCTAGTTGGCCTTCCAAATCAAACTAGTTGCATTAATTAATGTCTACTACTGGGTTGGTGTCACGTGTCAGAAATAAAAGCATATAAATTATTATCCAGTTGCATATGTTGAAAATTGACTATATATACAAGGATATTATAACAATAATAAGAGAAAGCAGAGAGAGAATTTGAGAGAATCTTTTATTTCTTATTTCTGAGATATATCAAATGAAGAAATTGAATTCCTATTTATAGAGAAATTCAACAGAAAAAATGGTAAATAAGTAAGAAACATATTACATCAAATAATAATGACAGATAGAAAAGTAAAAAATATATCATATCAAATATTAATGACGTGGGTCCTACATCAATAATTTAACACTTCCCCTTTGATGTATCATCTGCCGCGAATGGGACACTGCCTCGTTTAAAAACCTTACTAAGGAAAAACCTGTGGGATAAAAACCTCAGTTAAGGGAAAAAGAGTACAGTGTTTACTCCCCCTGTTTGCGAGTTAACTGGAGATCCTTAAGACGACGCATTCCAATGTTGTATATCAATTTCTTGAAAGTTGAGGAAGGTAAAGCCTTGGTAAACAAATCTGCTAAATTATTACAAGAGCAGATTTGTTGAATACTGATTTCATCATTCTTTTCCAGATCATGAGTGAAGAAATTTTTTTGTGAAATATGCTTTGTTCTGTCTCCTTTAATATAGCCTTCCTTCAATTGAGCAATACAAGCAGCATTATCTTCATATATTGTCGTCGGACCTTCCTTGACCGTAACTTTTTCACATGCTTCTTGGATATGTTTGATTAATGATCTCAACCACACACATTCACGACTTGTCTCGTGAATAGCTATTAACTCCGCATGATTTGAGAAAGTAGCTGTAATTGTTTGTTTTGTCGATCGCCAAGATATAGCTGTTCCTCCATATGTGAACAAATAGCCCGCCTCAGATCGAGCTTTGTGTGGGTCAGATAAATAACCCGTATCCGCATATTCAACTACTTTAAGCTTAGATTCATGTGAATAAAATAAGCCTAAATCAATAGTTCCTCGAAGGTAGCGCATTATATGTTTAATTCCATTCCAATGTCATCTTGTAGGTGCAGCGCTGTATCTTGATAATAAATTAACAGAGAATGCTATGTCCGATCTTGTGTTATTAGCAAGATACATCAAAGCACCTATTGCGCTTAGATACGGTACTTCAGGACCGAGAACTTATTCATTATTTTCTCTAGGACGAAAAACATCATTTTTCACATCGAGCGATCGTACAACCATTGGGTTACTCAATGGATGTGCTCTGTCCATATTAAATCGTTTCAGGATTTTTTCTGTGTAGTTTGATTGATGCACCAAAATTCCTTTGTCAAGGTGCTCAATTTGCAAACCAAAACACAAGTTTGTTTTTCCAAGATCTTTCATCTCAAATTCTTTCTTTAAAGAATCAAATGCTTTTGGAATCTTTTTTGGAGTTCCAATAATATTCAAATCATCAACATAAATTGAGATGATAATAAAATTAGATCCTGATTTTTTTATAAAAACACATGGACAAATTGGATCATTTTTATATCCTTCTTTCAATAAATATTCACTGAGACGATTATACCACATGCGCCCAGATTATTTTAATCTATATAAGGATCTTTGTAACTTTACCGAGTAAAGTTCTCGTTTGCCATATTTTTTTGGCAGCTTTAGTCCTTCAGGGATTTTCATATAAATATCATTTTCAAGCGGACCATAAAGGTAAGTTGTGACAACATCCATCAAGTGCATCTGTAAATTTTCTTGCACTGCAAAACTAATAAGATATCTAAAAGTTATTGCATCCACCACCGGAGAATATGCCTCCTCATAGTCTATCCCAGGTCTTTATGAAAAACCTTGTGCAACTAATCTGGCTTTATATCTTATTATTTCATTTTTCTCATTTCTCTTTCTAATAAAAACCCATTTATTACCGACATGTTTTAAGTCCTGTGATGTTCGAACTACTGGTCTGAATACTTTGCGCTTTTCAAGAGAATTCAACTCTGCTTGAATTGCTTCTTTCCATTGTTGTCAATCATTTCTACTTTGACATTCTTCAATAGATGTTGGCTCATGATCCACATTTTCATTTTCAATATTGATCGCAACATTATAATTGAAAAAATATGATCTATAGCTATTTTATTGCGATTCCATCTTCTTTCAGTATTGATATAATTTATTTGAATTTCTTCATTTTCAATAGCTTCAGGTATTTGCACTGCAGGTGCTTGTAATTCTTTCGGAAGTGTATTTATATTTATATCCTCAATGGGAATATCTTCATTATCAATAACTCTCCTCTTTTTAGAATTTTTATTCTTTGAACCAATAGGTCGTCCACGCTTCAGGCGTTTTAGAGTATTATCCGTAGGTTGTTCTTCAGGAATCTCAATACGAATTGGTGCATTTACTGCTGGTATATGCAATTTCGTTACTCTTTTAGGATTAGCAAGTGCATCAGGCAATCGATTTGCTAAATGTTGAAGATGGATTATTCTCTGGACTTCTAGTTCAGAATCATTTGATTTAGGATCCATATGAGAAAGTGATGAAGCATTCCATATTATTTTCTTTTCCAAAATTGGGCTCTTATTCTCTCTCTCTAATTTTGGGAAAGTGTTTTCATCAAAATGACAACCTGCAAACCGTGCAGTAAATATATCACCAGTTAATGGCTCAAGATATTTAATTATTGAAGGGGATTCATAGCCAACATAAATTCCTAATCTCCTTTGAGGACCCATTTTAATCCTTTGTGGTGGAGCAATAGGCACATATACCGCGCAACCAAAAACTCTAAGATGAGAAATACTAGGCACATGGCCAGAATTGTAATAGAGAATAATCATGATAACTTACTGGTCTTAAATGTATAAGAGATGCTGCATGTAATATTGTATAGTCCCAAAATGTAGTAGGGAGATTTGTTCGCAAAATTATCGGTCGTGCAATTAATTCATACGTTTAATAAATGATTCTGCTAGACCATTTTGTGTATGAACGTATGCTACAGGATGTTCAACTTTTATTCCAATCGACATACAATAATCTTTAAATATTTTAGATGTGAATTCTCCTGCATTATCAAGATAAATTGATTTAATAAGATAATCGGGAAATTGTGCCCATAATCTTATAATTTGAGCAAGTAACCTTGCAAATGCCATATTTCGTGAAGATAATAAGCATACATGTGACCACCTAGTTGAAACATCAATTAGGACTATAAAATATCTAAATGGTCCACATGGTTGATGAACTGGTCCACAAATATCACATTGTATTCGCCCTAAAAATGCTGGCGATTCTATTCCAACCTTACTTCTGAAAGTTTTTATTACTAATTTTCCTTGTGAACAAGCAGCACAAAATAATTCATTATTTTGAAGAAACTTCTGGTTCTTCAATGGATGCCCATATGAATTTTCAATAATTTTTCTCATCGTTATCGAACCAGGATGACCCAGTCGATCATGCCAAATTTTATAAGTATCTAAATCTATAAACTTCTGGTTTATAGTTAAATTGGCTTCAATCATATTAATATATGTGTATTATAAGCCACATGAAAGAGTATAAAATTTTTCAAGTATACATTTCTTACTTGAAATTATTTTTGTAACATAAAGACATTCTTTATTGTCTTCGCTCACAGTTTTAATATGATATCCATTTTCGTGAATATCTTTAGAACTTAATAAATTTCTGTGAGAATTCGGGGAAAATAATGCATTATTTATAATAAATTTTGTTTCCCTTTGTAATATAACACTAGCTCTTCCGGAGCCTTCAACCATTTTTGTTTGTCCAGATATTGTGGTAATAACAGTTTCACCCCTTTTAAGAGTATTAAAATATCTTGCCTCTTTGAGAATAGTATGGGTGGTGACACTATCTAAATACTTAAATTTGTTTCATTTTCCTTGAAGTCATATAATACCGGAAAAGAATTCATTTTCTTCATTGAAGAAACGAAAGATGGATTATTATTTATTCATAAATAAATATTGTACAAAAGTACAGTAAAAGCAAACAAGTAATAACATAAAAATTATAATATATTAATTAAGCAAAATATATGAACTATTCATACTTTTCCTTACCATTGGTGCTGGGTAACAGAAAATCATCCATCTCCATATTGGGATATCAATAGGGTCATTAGTTGGGGTATTATCATCCAATATAAAATTGGTTTCTGGTTCCACACATTTATTGAGGGATGCTTGGTATAAGTTTACCAAATGTTTAGCGGTTCTACAAATTCTTCACCAGTGACCAGCCATACCGCATCTATGACATTTATTTTCATCATCTTGACTATTATTTCTTTTATCAAATCTTTCAATTTGATTATTCCACTTCTGGTGGTTATTTGTATTTTTTCACTTCGGATGGAAATTATTGTTATTATTATTATTAATATGTTTCCACTTCTGGTGGAAATTGTTATTATTATATCATCTACCACGCCCATTACCACGATCACGACCATTTCTGCGGCCGCGCCCATTAAAATTTCTATGAATTATCGCATTCTCTTCTGGGAATGGATTTGTTCCGGTAGGTCGTAATTCATGGTTTTTCAACAGGAGTTGATTTCTCTGTTCTGGTAGGAGAAGAGCAGTAATTAGTTCACTATATTTTTTATAATCTTTTGCTCTATATTGTTCTTGTAACACCATATTATTCAAATGAAAAGTAGAAATAAATCCTCATCAGTTATTTCCTTTCCACATAATCTTAATGTGGATGTTATTTGAAAAAGTTTAGAATTGTATGTACTAACAGATTTAAAATCTTGAAGCCTTAAGTTTATCCATTCATACTGGGCATTTGGTAGAGATATTTTCTTAAAGTGTTCAAACCTCTCCTTTAATTGTTTTCAAAGATCTGCAGGATTTTTGACAGTCAAATATTCTAATTGAAGTGCTTCATCAAGATGACGATGGAGAAAAACTAGAGACACTGCCTTATACTGAGGTGCAATAAGACCCATTGATTCTAGATACATTTCTGCATCTAGCACCCAAGTAACATAATTTTTTCCCGATACATCAAGAGGAATAAATTCCAAACTTTTGATATTAGATATATTAAGAATTATAGGTATAATATATATTTATAGAAAATAAAATAATTATGCCTTACTTTGAATTTATTTATTGATATCCTTGATTGATAGAGTAAGCTCGTGCTGATAACGTGTTGAAAATTAGCTATATATGCAAGGATATTATAACAATAATAAGAGAAAGCAGAGAGAGAATTTAAGAGAAACTTTTATTTCTTATTTCTAAGATATATCAAACGAAGAAATTAAATTCCTATTTATAGAGAAATTTAACGGAAAAAATGGTAAATAAGTAAGAAACATATTACATCAAATAATAATGACATGTAAAAAAGTAGAAAACATGTCATATCAAATATTAATAACGTGGACCATACATCAATAATTTAACGGCATACATATTTTTTGGTAAGCATCCAGTTGCATACAGAAACACAAGACTATGCAGCTTGTGGATGTGCCGTGACCCTGATCCAATCCATTATTCTATATCATTCCCTCTAAATTCTATTTTTACAGTATTTACTTTATTTATACAATTACTAGTATAAATTTATTTCAACTCATTACTCTATTCTTCTATTTAAAAAAAAAATCTTAACATGCAACAATACTTTATTATTTTTTATTTTTTTATAATATTTATAAATATCTTCACTTGTCACAGTTAAAACTTCTTACCCCTCCCAACAAGTATATTTAATAGAATTCAAACCTTATTCTTCTTCAACTTATATCAATATTGAAGTAAGAATTTAGGGTAAGGTTCGACATCAATTCTAGTCCAAATATAATATTTACTCTGAACTAGAGTACAAATAGTGGTATCTATCTCCTTCCTGTTAATCGTTTACTTTGTTTTAACATGTGATACCGAGAGAAAAACAGAAAAATAATAATAAAGACATAACATCTATCCGAAATTGAATGAAATCCACCGAAAGAAACATAAAAAAAATGGGAACAATTGATCTCATCTTGTCATCACAACGTTTAGTAAATTAAGCACAACGTTTATTTTGTAATTTAATAACAAACTTAAATTTACAATATTGCTTTACTTGTCAAATGGTGGGAGTTTTTAATTATACTTACTTACCCCGTCGATTTTTAGGTTTATATTCTAACCTGTTGTTTTACTAGGGTTTGGGGAAATTGAAGAATTCTCGTTCCAAAGGTCCATAAAAATTATTGGTCTTCATTTACGTTTTGTTTCTAAAACATTTTGAAAGTGAATTTTTTATTTATTTATCATGTATACATACAGAAAATGTTAATCACTTCTTTAAACAGCTTGAAATTGTTTCATGATCTTGCTATTCCAACTCCTCCATCTATTACCCTTATTATGCAAGAAAATATCATCCGCCCCATTATACAAATAAAACTGAACACAAGTGAAATCAAACTCTATTGAAATGTCAATGATTGTTACAGTTACCCCATAACTACAACTGTGAAAATTTTGCTTAAGTAAGCTTCGAAAGTTAAACATCAGCTAAGATACTGATCAAGGTAAAAATTCTTGGCCTACTCTTAATTCTGAAAAAAAAGAATGAAAAGATAAAAAACACTATTCCAATTTCCATATGTCCTCATCTCATTCCAATTCACTTCACTTCCCAGTTAAATTCCTAAAAAAGGTAGTCAAAACCCTAATTTCTGAACCCGAATCTAACCTACGCTGCCAAAAAATCGAGGTGTCATCTTTTTATGTAGAATTAGTGTTATGCTTTGGCCCGCTTGAACGGCCCCCTCTCCCTCCTCTACTTTGCTGGTATCCTTCACCTCTCCCAAAACTCCGGCCTTGACCGCCGCCATATTCACCTCGGTTTCCAAATTCGCCTCGGCCCGAACCCCGGCCACCCCCATAGCTTCCACGACCCCTAAAATTGTCACTCTGAAATGCTGTCCTCCCATAAGGAAACCTACCTCTACCGCCACCAACTGCAAGAGGCGCAGTATAGTTATTCGACCGTATCAACTTCGAATAACATGGCAACCTTTTATTATGGTCATTATATGTTTTGAACCAATTCCATAGAATAGGGACTACATAAGTAATGCAACTTCTCTCTTACCTCGAGTTGAAGTTCTTTTCATCTCAATAACTGCTTTACACCCTCCAATGGACATGGGCGATGCCTGCAATAGAAAAAGCACAATCTGTTTTATCTTCCACTTACAAACATATAGAACCTGTGCCACTAAAACCTAACATGATTCACTATTTGCAAATTGCAACATAGTAGTTAAGGCGCTAGGCGCACCCAAGGCGACAGGGGGTCCTGTAGCCTAGGCGCGAGGCGAAGGCACACACGCTAGGCGCATGAACTTAAAAAAAATATAAAATAAAAAGTTTTTCACCTCAATTAAAAGGAAATTCAAGAATTCAACGTTTACTTATAAAACTAGTTCCTATCAATCCAAAACATAATTAAAGGAAATTCGAGAATTCAAAGTTTACTCATAAAACTAATTCCTATCAATCTAAAATATAAATTATCAATCATCAAAATCATGAAGATCAACATATTCCCCATCTTCATCAGAATCAGCATACCTTATTAAAAACTAATTGGTGAACGTGAATGATTTGTGGAAGCGAGAGTGGAGGCAGCCGGTTGTTCGAACAAGGGATTGATGATTGATAGGTGATGGCCAGATTTTCAAACGCAAAGTAAAATAGAGGAGAAGAGAGAACAAAGATTATAGAGTAGAACAGAGAACAGAGGACGTTTAGTATTCTGTGGCTTTGTAATCGTTAATTAGGAACAAATAAATGAGAGTTTAATAGGCTTTAATTACTAAATAGGAAAACTAAAAGTAGTTGGCGGGCTTTAGAGTTTTAATAGGTGTCAATCACTATTAACCTAATTTAAAAAAAACCATAAAAATTCAAAATTCTGCGCCTCACCTTGCGCCTCACACACCTAGGCGCACGCCTTTGTAACATACACCGCCTAAGAAGCTTGGAGGCGCCAGGTATGTCGCCTCAAGCGCCTAGCGCCTAAAGCGCTTTTGAGTACAATGATTTGCAACTACTTACTAAGTTTTAAATGAAGGACGAAATATGTGGTTCTACAAAATCTTCTTATGATTTGGAAGTAAAGATAGATGTATATCGTAACTGTTGAGCCCCAAATTGCAAAATTCACATCTCTATAACAGCAAAGTGTACAGTTAAATGCAAATTTATTTCAGAATATATGAGTCAAATTCTAAATACTCTAAAACTCGAGCTAATAATAAGTGCCATCATGAAAATACTGCATTCAAAGAATCAAATTATAACACCATTTAAAAGGGACCAGTGGGAGCATAACCTTGATGACAGTATGTGTATAAGTTTAGCATCAGAAATTCAGATACATAAGTGACATGACAAGTGCACAAAAAAGCAATTCAAAATTTAATGGTTAATAATAAGATATTGATTGAGACAGCCTCAATGATACATACAACAGCAGTAGATTGAAACCCTGAACATGATTGATCAAATGCATTGACTAAATTATAGTTTCTAGTTCACAAAACTGAAGTTTATTTATTTAAACTGTGGAGTTCGGGTTATGTACATAAATTATTACAGGTTCTCAAAATTGGAAGTTTCATGGATTACATATTCCCAAAGTTGTTTCCATTTTCCTATGAATAGCCATCACATATTTGCAATTAGGTCTTATATATAATATATAATTAATTCGAAGACATTAATAGGATGAAATAACAATAATGTACCTAACAAATACATTATAGAGTAATTAGCCAAAAAAGTTAGTATATCTTCAAGAAGAACAAGCTAGTAAAGTTAGTATATCTTGAAGAAGAACAAGCTAGTATTGAAATGAATGTTCAAACTTCAAATTAAATATTTGTGTAAAAGTTCAATTTGTAATAATGTGAAACTTCAAATTGATTGTTTGCATTACTATTCATTATAAATAAAAACCAGATAAATAACTAAACTGCACCACAGACAAAAAACAAGAATATATAAGAAAAATCAATCCTCTGAAACAGTCGACTACCTGAATAGCACATGGAAACCAGTCAATATTAAGCCCCAAAACTAGAAATTTACTAACACCATTAAAGTTGAGAACAGGAGCAACCCTTAACTTTATACATAGGAATTCAGGAATGAGTGAAGCAGGCACTCTGAATTCATCAACCCAAGCAACCAGATTCTAAGACTTCCTACTTGGGATTAAAACTGAATCTTTTAAAGGTCTTTGGTAGAATTGTTCATGATAAGTCATATATGATGTGAGACAATTTTCATTTAGTCAGGAGAGAAAGCAGCACAGGTCAAGCACTGTATCAATGTGACCACTAATCAAATCCTCCTTTTATGGAAGATTCAACACATTTAAATCAACCTCAAATTTATCAGACTATTGGTCATGCGACTCATACCACACTTAAATTCAAATTGACTGATTGGTGGAAAACACTTGTCCTCAATCTGAAACTCTAAAGATAATAGTCCAGACAAAGTAACATTGACAAGAAAAACCTGAAAGTTTCTGCCTTTCCCACCACTAGCCCAGAATTTTAATTATTAGGGTGTAATTCAATTTTAATTTTTTCTTCAACAAGGAATAGCTGTTCCATGAGACGTATACAAACTCGGAATAGCTATTCCGTACGTCAACAGATTCTAGACACATATTCTACTAAATTCGACATCTTTCCATTCATTTTTTATTCTATTCCACGGAATAGGAATTCCGTGAACCAAAAGAGCCCTCACTGTTCAACCCTTCCATAGCCAAAATTCAGACAGGGTAACACATTCTCCATTGCCCTAAAACCAGTAGGATTAAAAAATAAATAATTCCACTCCCTGTTATGACAATTGAAAGTTGGTTTTTAATGCAGAAGAGCATTCATTTCCATAATTCCTATGTCCGATCTATAGTCTTGGTGAGAATAACTGAATAACCCATCAGAAAAGTAGACTTCTTCCTGAACACTAGGTGCATGACGTTTCCTGAACTACCCACAATGCATCTATTGATTCCAATAGACAATATGGCACACGATGGCAACCACAACCCCTGACTAAGTACTAAATTCAACAAAGACAAATGGATGCCGATTGCCAAGTGAATGCTAGGATGATCTATAAAAGAGGTACTTTGAATTCAAAATAGTAAAATACTGTATTGAATATTCATAGACAATCGCCATCAATTGGTAGGCCAGCATCCAGTATCAGAAATCGATAAAAAGTAACCAAGATATTAATTTAAAATCCTTGAGCTCAAATTGACTTAATTGAAACAAAACCATAAAATGTAAAAACAAGTCAACAGTAATATTTCAGTAATTTATTCTTAAATTTCAAATGGAAGTTCCACTAGCTTTCAACGGAAAATCAAATAAAATTTCTCAAAGTAGCAACTATATAAATACTCAGAAATGAAAAGGAACAAGGAACACTGATAAACAGACAAGTGGCTAGAAAAGACTTCAATGTTTGGAATGGCAGCAAAAGAAAATAATATACTACGCATCCTTCACATATAGTTGAAATAAGCCAACTTAATCTGAGTTTAAAAAAGAACGTGCAACTCATGTTAATGTATTAAAACAACATACAAGAATATTAAAGTTTTGGCTGATAAAGGACAAACCTGGATAGCACTGTCCATGGAGGTCGGAGAATCAAATTCAACAAAACCAAAACAATATCCTTGTTGCTACAACAAAAAGATATATAAAAAATTTAGCCAATTAAATTTTACCAGGCAAAATAAATTGTATACGATCACAATTTTCTGTTTAATGCATAAGAGATCAACCTCATTATATCTGACTTGAATACCTCCTTGCTTAATTGGTCCATATTTTTTGAACTCTGCTTCAAGCTGAGTGGGCGTGATGTTATAGGGCAAATTACGAATATAAATGGAGTGGCCTTCAACTGCACAAGTAGAGTAATCACTGTAACTACATATGATATGAGATTAAAATTCTTAAAACTTGCAATACATGATGCATGCAAAAAGACAATCAGGAACTACATTCATGTGCATCAATTTTAAGTTAAACGCAGAGAAAAAAACTTTGTACAGTTAAAAGCACGTTTAGTAAAAACATGATATTGTAAGAGCATCCTTAAATTAATTCCTACAACGCTCGGATAACAATGAAAATGGGTAACACACCTTCCTCTTGAGCACTGCTTCTTTCATTGGAGCTTGACACTGTTTTTCTTTCATGTTCAGTGGCAGGTGCAACAGGCACAGGTTGGTCATGCGGTTTCTTAGGGGTCACTTTTGAAGTATTAGTTGGTACATAAACTTTTGTTGGGCCTGAACTCCCCTTTTCCACCTACAATGATTATAGTGCAGTAAGATGCTATTTATCATAAAGGCTTGACAACAAAATCTTCAGCATTAAACTCACAATCGATGCATATGATTTTTTCGGAATGTCCTCCTGAGAGGCAGAAGAGCCTGATTCAATAACTATAGAAACATCATTCCCATTGGAACAAGAGTGGGATTCCAAAACCACCTCTTTTTCATAAATTGGCTGTTTTCCAGAGTCAACTGGCTCCTTAGTTTTCTCAGCAACCTTATCTTGTTCCACAACTAAGAGTGTCGGGTCTGGTGCAGAGGGATCAAGAACACGAGAAGGCTCTGGCAACATATCAAATGCTTTAGATATTTGTGAAAGAAATACACTAATACAACAACTAATCTAAAATCACACATCTTGCTCTGCCAAACAATACCAGAATCAGGGATTTGAGGTACTGCAGGGGTGCTATCAATGCCATTAACAGTATGATTCTCCGATGGTTCATTGTCTTCCACAAATCTGAAAGTGTCATTGAGAACAAAATATCCATTGTCTTGTGGCGCAAGAAAGAAAGATTGTGCAAATTTCCTTTTCAAGTTGTCCTTGCCCATCAATGATCCAGTTACTAACACAGTGACTCCATCCTTGTAGGATTTTTGAGCATCAGCAGTTTTTATTTCTGCTGTATAGTCCTTGAAGTTCAATGAAAGTATCTTCTCATTGATACCCTGTTTAATGTAGAGAAGACACCATATTTTGAACAAAAATGACATATAAGAGAAATAACAAGGAAAACTGAAAAAATAACAATTGGATCGTCTCAACTTTGGCCTAAGACTAAGAGCCAGGTCTTAGAAAGTGATAGAGAACAAAACTATAAATTGAATAAACCAAATATTTGACATCAATAAAGTTGATTCATCAGAAATAACAGTTCTGTTTTTAATTCTTTACGTAATTCTTAAGTGGACTAGAACCAAAGTATACTGTCAGTAGATAAAAGAAAATTTTTTATGCAGACACTTACTTGCATGGTTGCAACTGATGTCATTATACCATCTGCATTTGGCCGGCTCAGCAGACTGGAGTCCTGATAAAATCTATGAACCAACTCGGGAGAGGTGTGAAGGATATGGTAATACTGCTCAACAAATGCATTTCCAACAACTTGAGCACTCGGGGCAGCTATACTGTTTGCAGGTTGCATCGCCATTCTGCTAAAAGAAAAAGATAGAATAATCATGAGGGCAATTTCCTTATAATTAATAAAAATGTAACATAACATACAAATGAAATTGCTGCATTTTATGCCAGTTAGGTTAAGGAAACCCACAAGTTTCAGACTTTTGACTACCAAATAGTTTTAGTCTATATTCAGAATCACTATCTAAATATAAATGTAAAGTGTCAACGGAATTTTAAACCTGAGCACAAAAGTACACCTAATCTTGTTCAAGGGTAAAGTTTCAACTCCAAATTAATCAAAATCCTTTGATTGAAGCATCAAAATTTCTGTCAAAGCCAGAATCTACAAGAGTCCCTTTTGCTATACCTTTGTGCGAAACAGGTATTTGTCCACAATATACATTTCATATTCACATATCCATGGAAACCTTACATAGAAGCATCAAAGATTGCATACAAGTGCAACCAAAGCTGCCAACATTTGTAAAAAAACTCCTTAAAATCGGGGAGAAAAGGCCAAGCTCCCAGCATTGAAGGTATGCAAACACTTCCTAAAATAAGGATACATACAAGTACATGTGGACCAATGGATCGAACAGTGGCATCCTTATAGGAACCCTAATATACAAGTAATAAAGAGACCTGTTGAAACCCAGAGCTAATTTTATAGTCTAACTGCGTCACAGATAATTCCAAAGAGGCTAAGATAAAAGAGATTACCCCAGAAACTTGCTACATTCCTTGGATCCAATCGAAACTCCAGACATCACTAACATTTTAAAAAAACTAAACCCTAAAAAACTTGAAAAAAAGTGAAAGCAACCAAAATTAAAGAATTAATCAACATCATGACCAACATTGACATTAACAACAAAAACCGGTTAAAATTAAAAATAATAAAAAAAACCAACCATCATTATCATTAACGACAAGCCACTCACAAAGTCCGCTGACCGAAAGAACAAAAATACACCAATTCGAAAGGAGAAACGAAGCACAACAATCGACGAAAGACATTTTTCGAAATAATTAAAGAGATGGCTCAATCAATGCATAATATATGAAAATCAAATAATGGGAGTGATCCCGAACAAAGGAAGAGCAAAAGGTTACCTAATAATGGAAGTGTCAAAGCAAGGGAGAAAGAAATTGAAGAGGATGAGTTAATACAGTGGCTGACGAGTATAGAAAGAAACGGAAGGTGAAGAGAAGAGCGCTCAGCGAACGAAAGCTACCAGTGAATTGTTGTCAAGTATCAAGGTTTCCTCACTGTGTATGGCACTATTTTTGTCTATTTCGTGATTTTCTTTGTTCTTGGTTCGGATAACGCTATCCTTATTCCTGTCTAGTGCTACTCCCCTGCTAGTCTGGGCTGGGCCATGTCAAAGCCTAGAAAGACTATATTAAATTAGGAATTCCTGGGCATGAAAATCCAACTATTCTCTTTTTTTTTTAATAGAGAAATTGTAAGTAAAGTAGGGGTTTACCTCTCTACCTTCTACTTTTATAAATAACTCTTTTGTCAGGTTTTATAAATAACTCTTTGGTCAGGTTTTAAACTTTCTCTTTTTATTTTTTACGCTCCTTTCTTTCCCATCTTGTTCATGCGATTTCTTCCCTTTTTTATTTTTTATTTACTTTGTTTTGCATTTATCTCGCAAACCGTTGATTTTTTCGATATGCTACTTTGGAGTTTTTTGTTAGTCTCATTTTTATCTTCGAAACTAGATGCATGATGATATACTTTTTTTGAATTTTTATTTTATACCAGCAAATTACTAGCTGTGATGAAAATAACCCATAAACTTGCATTTTTATGAAGTAATCAAACAAAAACCACTTCATACCAGATTTATACCAATAAAATACTAGGTGTGATGAAAATAACCCATAAGCTTGCATTTTTATGAAGAAATCAAACAAAAACCACTTCTTACCAGATTTATACCAGCAAAATACTAGGTGTGATGAAAATAACTCATAAACTTGCATTTTTACGAAGAAATCAAACAAAAACCACTTTATACTAGATGTATACTAGCAAAATACCAGTAAAATACTAGGTGTAATGAAAATAACCCATAAACTTGCATTTTTATGAAGAAATCAAACAAAAACCACTTCATACCAGATTTATACCAACAAAATATCAGCAAAATACTAGGTGTGATGAAAATAACCCATAAACTTGCATTTTATGAAGATATCAAATAAAAACCACTTCATACAAGATTTATACCAGATTTATACCAGCAAAATACTAGGTGTGATGAAAATAACCCATAAACTTGCATTTTTATGAAGAAATCAAACAAAAATCATTTTATATCAGATGTATACCAGCAAAATATTAGGTGTGATTAAAATAACCCATAAACTTGCACTTTTATGAAAAAATCAAACAAAAATCACTTCATACAAGATTTATACCAACAAAATACCAGTAAAATACTAGGTGTGATGAAAATAATCTATAAACTTGTATTTTATAAAGAAATCAAATAAAAACCACTTTATACAAGATTTATACTAGCAAAATACTAGGTGTGATGAAAATAACCCATAAACTTACATTTTTATGAAGAAAATCAAACAAAAACCATATCATATTTATAATAGGTGTGATGAAAATAACCAATAAACTTGCATTTATGAAGAAATCAAACAAAAACCACTTTATTCCAGATTTATACCAGCAAAATACCAGATTTATATCAGATGTCGAAAAGTTTGGAAAAAAGTAAAAAAAAAATACTCCCTCCATTTCCAAAAGTTTGACACCCTAACTGAATCATCAAAACAAATGAAATATTTATTACACTGATAAAATGACTAATTTATCCCTTACATTTAATATAAAAATTCTCTTTCTTCTTAATTACTACTCATAATAAATTATCACACTCCTAATTAATACAAGGTTAAACTAGAAAAAATATGATAAAAATGCATTGAAATTCCAAAACGTCGAACTTTTGGAAAAATCAAATAGAAGCCAAAAAGTCAAACTTTTGGAAATGGAGGGAGTCTATGACAATGGATGGCGTTTCGAAAATAAAAATGAGACGAACAAAAAAGTCTAAAGCGGTATGTCAAAAAAATAAACGGTTTGAGAGATAAATGCAAAATAAGAAAAGAAAATAAAAAAAATGCCTTGCACATGTGCTGTTTTTGGAGAAGAATGTATTTATGTTGTGAAATTGTGTGGAACCTATTTATGTTGTTGAGGCTTTTAGAATTAGACACTTGTGTTGTTGACCAAAGTTTTAATAGAAATTATTGATGAGCTTTGGTACAGTTATGTACTTTTCCCTTTTTAATATATGCACGTATCTTGTTCGGGGCTTCGTCACAGTTACGGCTCCTCACCCCTCTCAATAACTGTATTTAGTAGAATTCGAACCTTCTTTTTTTTACTTTCATTAACTTGAAATAATTCTTAAACCGAAAGAATCCAGGTCGAATCATGTTAAGCGTACCTGAATTCGTCATTCTCGTTCTTTGATTCACGAACGCACGATATCTTGAATGGTTAAGGATCTTTGGATCTTCCAGAAGATTCGTACGGACACTTGAAAGGGAAGCGGTATGAGAATAACGTACGTTCTTCTGGGGACCAACCATCTATATATAGAAAACAGAATTGGCAAATTATCATTTTGGCCCCTCAACAAAATGATATTTGCACAATGACCCTACACTTTGTTCCTACGATGAGTTTAACACCTTAATAGTCAATATTTATGTATTTGATCACAAACTTATTTTGACTATTTATTATGACTACCATACACATTTGATAATTACATATTTAGCCCACACTTAATGAATTGTTCAAAATTAAATCCAACAATCTCCCACTTGGGCTAACATATGTTACATAAGGAAATGTGTATATCTTTATGATCTCAAAATTGTAGTCATAGACAAGGTATCCTGAACAATCTCGTCCATTAGTCATAGACATGAAGAACTGAAGGGAAAGTCATGATAGTCACTGTGAGTCAATCCACCATCAATCACATCCAGCTATATCCCTAAATGGCATAGATCAATTATAGGAGTATAGAGTTGAAACTAAATGCAATGTGATCTGTCATGTCTATATTCAACTGGTCCTACTTTATTGAGATCAAACATAATGTATATATTTGTGAACAAATATACTGAAAACTGAAAACTTTATTCTCTGCTGAAACTTTATTTAACATAAACATATATGTGTATAATAGAGCAAGCAATACAAATGAAATTACATAAAGAAACTCCCATTAAAACTAAATATACTAAAATAAAATGACACCCATATGAGCAGTGTGCTCGAGAAACACTTTTGGTATCACTCCTTTAGTAAGTGCATCCGTAATCATGGAGTTTGTCCCAATATGCTCTATCGATATTTGTCTGTTGGGTCCTGTTAGAGTATTTTTAAGGGTAGAAGGGGGGTGAATGGCCCTTTTTCGTGGAATTTACAGACTTAGAAAAAGTCTAGGTGTAGCGTGTTTGATTATGATCCGGAAGATGGGTCCGGATGATGATTATGATCCGGAGGATGATTCGATGATGCAAATAAGTGAAATATAGTAAAAGTAAAAGTAAGTCAAACACAAGTATTTTATACTGGTTCGGCCCTACCTACGTCCAGTCCCCGGAGTTTCCTTCTTTCGAGCTTATCCACTAGTGGATTCCTTTTCAACTGGCAAGAATTAAGCCTTACAGATTTGTCTCCGGATGGTGACCCCTTTCAGAAGTAGGATATACCACTAGAAGCACCAACTCCTAGATGAGTCCTCTTATCTATAGTAGGATATACCACTTCTACCTCGAATCTATAGTAGGACACATCAATAACACTTTTCTTGTCACACAATACATCCACACATCCGGATTGCACTCCATAATCTTCAAGTTATTGTTTGATCTATAGGAGTTGAGCAACATAACTTCCAGCTGCCATATATTCTACTTCTGTGGTAGATAAGGCAACTGAAGTTTATTTCTTGCTATACCATGAGACTAAGCAGTCCCCAAGGAAATGATATCCTCCGGATGTACTTTTTCTCTCAAGAGTATCTCTGCCATAGTCTGCATCTATGAATCCCTGGAGTGTGAAGTCTCCATTACTAGAATACCACAACCCAACTTCAGTGGTTCCTAGGAGATATCAAAGTATTCTTTTGATAGCCTGAGATGAGAATCCTTGGGATTGGCTTAATACCTTGGACAGTAGCATACGGTATAGTGTACGTCAGGTCTGCTGGCTGTTAAGTATAGGAGTGAGCCAATCATTCCCCTATACAGCTTCTGATTAACATCTTCTCCTTCACAGTCCCTAGATAAGACTGTGTCTGAACTCATTGGAGTAGACATTGGTATACTGCTGTCCATTTTAAACGTTTTCAGGATCTCCTTAGTGTATTTTGATTGATTTACAAAAATCCCATCTGGACTTTGTTTGATTTGTAGACCAAGGAAGAAGTTGAGCTCTCCCATCATGGACATCTCAAATTCCTTCTACATTTGAGAGCTGAATTCTTTGCACATCTTTTCATCAGTGGCGCTAAAAATAATATCATCCACATAGATCTGGACTAGAATAATATCATTTTTGTTCTTTTTAATGAAGAGTATGGTATCTGCCCTGCCTCTAGTATATTCCTTGGATATAAGGAATGAGGTTAATCTTTCATACCAGGCTCTTGGTGCCTACTTTAATCCATAGAGAGCTTTCTTTAGTCTGTAGACATGAGTCGGATGCTTCGAATCCTCAAATCCGGGTGGTTGCTTAACATATACTTCTTCTTGAATGATACCATTTAGAAATGCACTTTTGACATCCATTTGGTATAATGTGAACCCTATGAATGATGCAAAAGTATATAGGATTCGAATTGCTTCCAGTCTTACTACAGGAGCTAATGTTTCTTCAAAATTAATTCCTTCTTGCTGATTGTAGCCTTGAGCAACTAGTCTTGCCTTATTTCTTACTACTGCTCTGGATTCATCAAGTTTGTTCCGGAACACCCATTTAGTGCCTATAATTGATTTTCCTTTAAGAGAGGGCACAAGATCCCATACATCATTCCTGGTGAATTGATCTAGCTCTTCCTGAATCGCCATCATCCAGCTTTCGTTCCCTTCAGCTTCTTGAAATTTCTTTGGCTCTATAAGAGAGACAAAAGCGGCATGGCTCATTATCCAATTGAGCCGACCTCTAGTTCTAACTGGATTGTAAACATCATCTAGAATATTCTCTATGGAATGATCTCTGTGGGTCCAGATCTCCCTTTCTAGGCCTTCATGTTGAATTTGAACTTGCTCTACTTCAGTTTCATCTACTCCTTCATTAAAGTCAAATCCTTGTTGATTAGGATTGACTTGCTGTATTTCTGGATCAAAAGACATTCCTTCATCTTCCTCTTTGTACCTCTTAATTTAAAATGAGTCAGGAATTCCTCTTTTCTTCTTTTCTTCAGATTGTTCAGCTTTCGGAACTTGATCTTCCGGAGTGTAGCTTTTCTTTCCTGCAGTGTTAGTTTCATCAAAATCTACATGTATGACTCTACTACAGTTTGGATTCGTTTATTGTAGACTCTATAAGCCTTACTATGTATTGAGTAGCTGAGGAAAATTGCTTCATCAGATTTAGGATCAAATTTTCCTAATTGCTCTCTATCATTGAAGTTGTAGCATTTACATCCAAATGCTTTGAAGTATCCAATTTTAGGTTTTCTTCCCTTCTAGATTCCATATAGGGTCATTTCTATATTTTTTCTAATGAGAACTCTGTTTAAAATGTAGCATGCTGTGTTTACGGCCTCACCCCAGAAATATTTTGGCAATCAATTTTCACTTAGCATCGTTCTAGCCATTTCTACTATAGTCCTATTCTCTCAACCACTCTATTCTGTTGAGGAGTGTGGGGGGCAGAGAAGTTGTGTTCAATGCCCTTGGAGTCTCAAAAATTAGCAAAATGCTTATTTTTTAATTCTCCACCATTATCGGTCCGAATACGTGTAATGCGTATGCCTTATTCTACTTCTATCCGAATGAAAGTTTTGGAGAATTGGTCAAATGCTTTATCCTTGCTTGTTAGCAGGACAACCCAAGTATATCGAGAATAGTCATCTATAATGACCATGGTGTATTCTCTTCTACCTAAACTTAGTGACTTAATTGGACTAAAAAGATCAATGTGTAAGAGCTCAAGTACTGTTTTGGAAGGAATGCGTGATATGGAAGGGACGCTTTTCTTATGTTGTTTACCTAGTTAACATGCGGTGCATAGATGATCCTTATCAAAAGCAACCTTGGGCAAACCCACAACTAATTCCTTTTTGGCTAATTTGGACAGGAGGTTTATGCTTACATGTCCCAACCTCTGGTGCCATAGCCATGATTCTTCTTCTTTAGACACCAAGCATATATTCTTTTTATCATTCTTAATATTTATAGAATAGACATTATTTACTCTAGGTGCATAAAGAATAAGTTGATTTGACTTACTGTTATAAATTGAGCAGCCTCCGGAGTCAAATGTGACTTTTCTTCCTTTGTCACATAATTGAGCTACACTTAGTAGGTTGAATTGCAGTCCATTAACTAGTGAGACATCTTCAATCTTTAATCCAGATCCAATGGTTCCATGACCAATGATCTGACCCTTTTGATTGTCTCCAAAGCTTACTTTGCCTCCCTTCTTTCGAGTTAGTGTGATGAAGGCCTTCTCATCACCTATCATATGCCTTGAGCATCCACTATCAATGTACCAGGTGTGTTGATCTACTATGGATTTAAGGCATACCTCAGTGTTTGCAGTATTTGATTCTGATTCTTCGATTTGCACTATTTCTTATTTGGCATCCCTTTTGAATTGCTCTATTTCTGGTTCAGTCAGAGCCATGAACGCATAGTTAGTAGTCTCCTCTCCTTCTATTGAAGATGAGCTGCTGCTTTCTTCACTATTGCTCTAGGTAGCGACCATTGCCTTCTTTTTGAACTTCTTGGTTCTTTTGAGTTTGGGGCACTTTGTTCTGAAGTTGCCTTTTTCACCACATTCAAAACAGGCAGCGTCTTTCTCTGGATCCTTCTTTTCTTTAGGATTCCTTCTGGACTTACTTCTTCCAGGTACCTTCTCTTGTTCTCTGAGATTCATACCTTTTTGATTTCTTTCTGTCATTCTTTTGTATGAATCAATTCAGCCTTCTGGTTAATAAAGCTAGTTGATCTTTGGTGCTTAGTGACTCATCGATCTACTCTTCTTCTCCGGATGAAGCTGATCCGGTGGATTCTGCCTTAAGAGCAATGGCCTTCTTTTTCTCCTCAGGTTTGTTTTCTTGTTGGCTGTACCTCTTTAAGGGCAATTCTTGGTTAGAAGATTGCCAACGAGTTCTTCATAACTGTAGAAATTTAAGTCATGAGCTTCCTCAATGGCAGTCTTTTTATTATCCCATTCCTTGGTGAGACTCTAGAGCACTTTCTTGACCATTTCTACTTCTGGAATCTCTTTCCCCAGCCTCATCATTTCATTTACTAGAATTGTATATCTAGTGTTCATGCTACTAATTGATTCCTTAGGCTCGATCATAAAGGATCCAAGCTTTTGTTGAAGTAGATCAAGCTTGGCCTCTCTTACTTTGGATGTTCCTTTATAGGTAACTTCCTGCTTCTCCGATATCTCTTTTATAGTCTCACATCCTGATATCTTGTTGAATTCAGCTACACTAAGAGCACAATGAAGCATATTAATAGCATTTGCATTTTCACGCAATTTTTTAAAGTCATTATCATCCCACATGCTTGATGGCTTTCGGGTAGTCATACCCTTTACTTCCTAAGTAGGTTCATACAGGCCATCTTTAATAACTAACCATGCTTGCATACTTTGTGACTGGATGAAGATCTTCATCCGATTTTTTCAGAATGCGTAGTGTTCTCCGGTGAAGAGTGGAGGACGGGTAACAGACACACCCTCAAGAAGGAGTTGCGAGTTGTGGAAACTCATTTTGATTTATGAATCAAAATTTGTAGACCTTTAGCTCGAGATTGTTAGATCTCTAGTTTGAGCACTCGCTCTGATACCACTTGTTGGACCCTGTAAGAGTATTTATAAGGGCAGAGGGGGGTGAATGGCCCTTTTTCACGGAATTTATAGACTTAGAAAAAATCTAGGTGTAGCGTGTTTGATTATGATCCGAAAGATAGGTCCGGATGATGATTATGATCCGAAGGATGATTCCGGATAATGCAAATAAGTGAAATACAGTAAAAGTAAAAGTAAATCAAACACAAGTATTTTATACTGGTTCGGCCCTGCCTACGTCTAGTCCCCGGAGTTTCCTTCTTCCGAGGATATCCACTAGTGGATTCCTTTTCAACTGGCAGGGATTAAGCCTTACAGATTTGTCTCCGGATGGTGACCCCTTTCGGAAGTAGGATATACCCCTAGAAGCACCAACTCTTAGCTGAGTCCTCTTATCTTTAGTAGGATATACCACCTAGCCTTCTACCTCGAATCTAAGCTGAGTCCTATAGGGAGATCTCACTCAAAGTACCTACTTCAAGCTATATCCCAATCTCCCAACTCACCCAAGTTGGAGATTCTTACTCTTTTAGTTTATAACAAGAGGTTGGTTTTAGAGTTCCTCTAGTTTATAGTTACTTAGGAATCCTTACAAATAAATTTTGAATTTGTGGTTCTTGGAGGGATTATCTTGACCGATTGAATGTGTATTACTTTGTTATTTGCTTTTGTGAGTCAATCAATTGCCCTTCTCATTTGGTGAAGAGCTCTTTTTATAGGCTTTTGATCATAAATGTAGCCGTTTTTGGTTGGTAAGCTTTCATTCAATCTTCACCCTTGATCAGTTTTTAATGTGGAGCTTTCGGATCCATTGATCAGTCCGTTAGACTATATTTTGATCCGTTTGAATTCTTGGAATTGATGCTGGAAAGTTGTCAGTGATCGTTTTGTTTGTCATTTTGTGATACACGAACTTTCATACCAATTGTCATATACTGTAAGCTCCACGCACGCCTTTATTGGTCTAGGAGAAAAAGTAGGTTACTTTTCTCTGTCCGGTGTCAGACCTTTTTGACTTTTCTCTGAACCGTGCAAGCTGTCTTTTTGTCTTTATCTTTGTCTTAGAAAAGGGATCTTTGACTTGTGTAGACCAAAAAGGCAAAAGGAAAGGTATGTTTTATTGTTTCCTTAGTTTTCAAATATAGGTCTTTCCGGATATCTTTTAGACCTATATGCTCCAGATCTTTCTTCCGGAGATAGCTTCAATCAGTTCTTCCGGATGCAAGTCTTGGGGGACAGAAGTTTGTTTCCTTTTCAAATTTCATCCAGATGATTTCCTCCATTGCTTAGTTTTTTGATTTTGTCCAATAAGTATTCTTAGTTTTGTCCGAATGCTTCCATTTGGATTTAAGAGAATTACTTACATTTGTTTTTGTTTCTTTCAAACTTGATCCGGATGGATTTTAGATTTTATTATCCGGATCATTGTTTTCCAACATTGTCCACTCTGAACTCTCTCCCTAACAGCCAGAAACTTTATCTCAATGTGTTTTGATCGAGAAGAGCTCTTGTTGTTATTGGAGAATAGGACTACTGAGTTATTGTCACAATATATCTTCAATGGTCTTTCAACACTATTAGCAAATTTTAACCATTGACAAAATTCTTCAACCACAGTCCATGATTTGAAGCCCCATAACATGCTACAAATTCCGCTTCTATTGTAGAGGTTTCTGTATGAGTTTATTTTGTACTCTTCCGGGAAATAGCGCCTCCAGCCAAACAAAAATTTATCCCGATGTGGATTTTCTACTGTCTTGGCATCCGGCAAAGTCAGAATCAGAATACCCAACGATCTCTAAATGATCTGACCTCCTATATGTGAGCATGTGATCTTTTAATTTCTGTAGATATCTCATTACTCTCTTCGCTGCTTTCCAATGATCCATTCTAGGATTATTGAGATATTGCCCAAGCATGCCAACAACAAATGCAATATCTAGACGGGTACAAACTTAAGCATACTTTAGACTCCCAATAGCTAATGCATAAGGAATCTTTTACATCTCATCAATTTCAAGCTTATTTTTAGGACATTATTCGAGGCTAAACTTATCTCCTTTAGAGATAGGGGTAGTTCCTAGTTTACAATTTTCCATACCAAACCTCTTAAGCACTTTCTCAATGCAGCCCTTTTGTGACAATCCTAGAATACCTCAAGAATGATCTCGATGAATCCAATTCCTAATACAAAAGATGCTTCACCTAAATCTTTCATTTTTTCTTTGAAAGGAAAGCTTTAGTCTCGTGCAATAAGTCCTTACAATTGGTAGCAAGAAGAATGTCATCCACATATAAAACCAGAAAGATAAATTTACTCCCACTGAACTTGTAATACACGCAGTCCTCAACAGTATTTATTTTAAAACCGAAAGAAACAACTACTTCATGGAACTTGAAGTACCACTGACGAGAAGCTTGCTTCTGTCCATAAATGGATTTCTTTAATTTGCAAACCAGTTGCTTTGGGTCACTTAATACAAAGTTTTCTGGTTGCACCATATAGATGGTTTCATCAATGTTTCCATTCAGAAATGCAGTATTAACATCCATTTAATGTAACTTAATATTAAAATGTGCAACTAACGCCATGATTGTTCTAAAAGTGTCCTTTGATGAAACTAGAGAAAAGATCTCTTTATAGTCAATCCTTTCTTTCTGAATAAAGCCTTTAGCTACAAGTCGAGCCTTATATCTCTCTATATTACCTTCAGAATTCCTCTTGGTTTTAAATATCCATTTGTAACCAATAGGTTTCTTTCCTTTAGGTAATGGGACAAGATCCCAAACTTGATTATCTTGCATAGACTTGTACTTATCATTCATTGCCTCAACCTATTTATGAGAGTTAGAATCCTGCATGGCATGATGAACGCTGATAGGATCATCATTCATCACACCTTCAGTATTCTCATGTTCTTGGAGATATATTACATAATCGTCTGGAATAGCATTTCTCCTCACTCTAGTGGATTTACTTAAAGGGACATGCTCTTGAGGTTGTTGAGTTTGTTTGTCACGAAGAATGACTTCATCATCTTGATGGGAAAGTTATTCAACATTGTCTTATGTTGGATCTGGATGAATCGATAAGGATTACTCCTGACTCGATTCTTCCTCAAAGACAATATTTTTATCCTTATCTCTCCCCTCAAACTCTACATCCTCAAAGAAAGTTGCAACTCCCATCTCAAAAAATGATTTTGTGGTGGGATTATAAAACTTAAAACCCCTAGATCTTTCAGAGTATCCAATAAAGTAGCTGTTGACAGTTTTGCTGTCCAATTTTGATTCATTAGGCCTATACAGCCTAGCCTCAGCTGGACAACCCCACACATGAAGGTGATTTAGATTGGGTTTACGCCCAGTCCAAAGTTTATAAGGTGTCTTTTCAACTGCTTTCATTGGTACTCTAGTGAGAAGATAAACGACTGATTTAAGTGCTTCTCCCCAGAGTGACTCAGGTAAAGTAGAATGACTAATCATACTCCTTACCATATCTAGAAGAGTTCTATTACGTCTCTCAATAACACCATTCGTGCTGGGTGTACCGGGCATTGTATACTGAGGGACTATACCACATTCCTCTAGGTAATTAGGGAAGGGTCCTAGACGTTGTGCACCTAAGCCATCATATCTACCATAGTACTCACCACCATGGTCAAATCTAACACATTTTATCTTCTTTCCGAGTTGATTTTCAACTTCAGCCTTATAAGATTTAAATGTATCCAAAGACTCATATTTTTTATGAATGAGATATAGGTACCTATAACGTGAGTAATAATCTATGAATGATATAAAGTATCTTTGACCGTTCCGAGAAGCCATAGGGAATGGTCCACAGATATCTGTATGTATCAATTCTAAGATATCTTTCGACCTATTAGCACCCAATCTCCTTTGTTTGGTCTATTTTCCTTTTATACACTCAACGCAAGTATCCAAATCTGTGTAATCAAGTGTATCCAAGATACCATCTGACACTAGACGCTTTATTCTAGATTTGGATATATAACCCAAATTTCTATACCAAAGTGCGGCTGAGTTATCTTTATTCAACTTACTTTTGGTACCTCAAGATGTAGCATGCATATTTTCATGATATGAAGCATTAGTATTTAACAAACATAAATTATCACTAGCATTCAAGAAACCAGTACCAATAATATTTAAATTTAGATATAGTAAATATGTTATTTCTAAATGAACAACAATATCCAGATTTGTCCAAATAGAAACAGAAACTAAATTCCGCCTAAAAGACGGTACAATAAATGTGTCTATAAGATCCAAATAATAACAGTTCCTAATAATAATCTAAAATGTCCTATTGCTTCCACCTTCACCGATTTGCCATCTCCCACATAGATGTATCTTTCACCATCACTTGGTTTCGGTATGTCAGGCAACCATACATTGAAACACTTATGTGAGTAATAGCACTAGAATCTATCCACCAAGTATTTTTAGACACTAAAGATAAATTAACTTCATGTTGAACCAAGCACAAGTTAGGACTGATTCAGGAGATGACTCAGTTGTGCTTAAGTTTTTATCATATAAATTAAGTTAAGTGTGAGATAATTAAATCAATAATGATGTTAAAATAAGTAGTCTGAGGTTCTAAGGGAGTTAGTAAATTCAAGGGTAGAATTTTAAGTCTTCGCTGACCTAGCTATTTTGTTTTAACTCTGAGTGGTTTCTGGGCTAAGTACTTGTGTGATCGCTGACTAAATAATATTCGCTCAAAACACTTAGTATTTAGACTCTGTATCAGCTGTGCTTTGCATTTATATTTTTCATTGAGTTATCTTTAGTCTGTCAAAGGAACTGACATCATCTCTTAAGGTAAAAAGGGATCTTTGCTTTTAGTGTTTGTTTTTGCAGGAACATCAATAAGACAAAGACAAAAAAATTAATGCCTTGACAAGACTCAAAGTTATGAAGAAAAAGACAAAGTCTTCCAACTCAAGTCTGCAACAAGTCAATTGCCATTTTGGTATAATCTACAGATCTACCAACCTTATATCGTGCACTCTGCATTATGTCAGAAAACTAGAGGGAATGGGATGAAGACACGTGGCAAGTCAGCGCGAGTTCTCTCTAACGGAAGATTGGCATCAAACGACAAAAGATTCAAATTAAAGCTCGAATTTCAATCTAATGGATTGAAATGCATTTCACAACGGTGCAATTATATCTCTTAACGGATTGATTTGAAGAAGCAACGGGTGAATTGCTGAGTTGTCAATTACAGAAGATGCCAAGGCAAGTTCAACGGCTACTTTCTCAATCCGTCTATAAAAGGAGCAAGAAGGCAAGCGTTAGAACTTTGTGATTACACCTGAACTTTCAAGAAGCTAAAACTCTATCCATTTGTAAGCTTAAAAGAAGTTCAAACTAGAAAGCACTACTTAGCGATAATCTGCTTTAAACAAGAGAGAATATTATAAATCACCCTATTATAATATTAGATCATTTATAACTGGATCAACATTCTATAAGTTAATTCCATCTCTTCTTTTTTGACTCTATTAGAGTTGCTGATAGAAGATGGTATTCTAGTCAGCAGGTGAGTGATTGCAGTTTGGAGGGTACTTACTGTAATTGGAGAATTTATGAAAGGCTTCTCCGCCTAGGGTAAAGGAGTTGAGATTAGTAGATTAAAGCCGAGAAACTCTCTCGGGACTAGATGCAAGCATAGGTTGCCGAACCATGATAAATATCTCAGTGTTCTTTACTTTCTCGCATTTTCCAGGTTATTACTCAGCCAGCTGACCTCACTCAGCGGAGCAGTCAGCCTTCAAGAAAAAGTTTCATTTATTCTGTAGTGAGTCATTCACCCCCTCTGACTCAGTGAGTGTACGTATAGGGACCAATAAGTGGTATCAAAGTAGTTCTTAAGTCAAAAGATCTCACAATCTTTGAGATAAAGAATATGGCATACAATGGAGAATCAAGTGGAAGGGCTTAAGCGTGTATTCTGCCTAAAGACATGTCAGTTACCAGACCTCCCATGTTCAATAGAGAGCATTATACTTACTGGAAAAATAGAATGAAGAATTTCATTCAGTCCTAGAGTATCCATGCTTGGATGGCCATTGTTGAAGGGCCTAATCTTCCCACCATCATGAAGAATAGAGTTAAAGTAGATAAATACTCTGATGAATGGGATAGTCAGGACTTGATCAGATTGAAGGAAAATGCAGCTGCTATCAACTATCTTCACTGTGCTCTTAATGCTACTGAATTTAATCGTGTTTTAAGATACGAGACAGCCAAAGAAATCTGGAAGAAGTTAGAAGTAACTTATGAAGATACTGACAAGGTGAAAGAGTCCAAGATCAACATCCTCATGAGATATTATGAGTGGTTTCATATGAAGCCCAAGGAGGATATCTCTAACATAAACACCAGGTTTATAAATATAGTAAATGAGCTGAAAAGGCTTGGAAAGACCTTCACAGAAGAAGAGACTGTCAAGAAAATCTTGAGGAGTCTGACTCAAGATTGGGAAGCCAAGAAAAGTACTATTGAAGAGGCTCATGATTTAAAGACCTACAAGTTTGATGAGCTGATTAGAACTTTCCTGACTGATGAGATGTCTCTGAAACAATATGAAGATGAGTCCAAGAAGCATAGGTCCAAAGAGAAGGAGAGCTCAAGTAGAGTTGTTGTTCTAAAAGTTGATGATGATGAAGAAGAAGAAGAATCCTCTGAGGAAGGATATCCAGAGGACAGAAAAGAAGAAATAGCTCTAACGACCAAGAACTTTAGAAGGTTTTTGGGTAAAGAAAAGAATTTTCAGAAGTTCAAAAAGACAGGCAAGTACAAGAAAGGAGCAATTGATAGACCACGAAAAGAATTCAACAAGGAGCATAATAAAGACATCAAATGCTTTGAATATGGTGAGAAAGGGCATATTCAGTCAAGCTGTCCTAAAGCCAAGAAGGACAGGTTCAAGAAAAAAAGGGTAAGAAAGCCCTTGCTGCTACCTAGAGTGACTCTAAACAAGAGTTATCATCCTTAGATGAAGAGGCGCATGATTCTGCCAATGTCTGTATCATGGCTAAGGATGATGGAGTTCACTTAGAGTCAGCTTACCAACCAACTACATCCGCTGCCAGATAGTCAGGTAAACAAAACAAAGAAAAGGGAACACTCTTCGAGGTAAATTCTGAACCCCCTTTATCTTCTGATGAGCTTGCCGTTATGCTCAATGATGTTATTAATGTGACTAAGAAGTCAACCAAATACATCAGAGTACTTCAGAGAAGGTGTGATGATATAGAATATGTTAACTCTTCTACATCACTTGATATCCTATACCTGATGGAAAAAGTTGAGTACCAAAATGGATATAATAGCAAACTCACTAAGAGATTAGATGAGTTAGTTGCTAAATTAACAGCTTTGAAAAAGGTGTAGGTCCCTCCTCAACCTAGCAGGAATACTCAGAGTAACCGCACTCACCACTCTGAGAAGAATTCTCAAAAGAGTAAAGTGAGCAGGCCTAATCCTAAGGCCGCATGTAATTTTTATGGAAAACCAGGACATGCTACTGTCATGTGTAGGCACAAAAATGGTTACTATGATGAGTATGACTGGTCAAGGATGACCACCACTAACAAGGGAGGACTTAGCCAGAAAAAGGCTTAGGTACCTAAGAAAACTTAATAGTTTTACAGGTGAGCTTGAGATCCAATGATGACAGAAGAATATGGTATTTGGATATTAGATGCTCGAGGAATATGACAGGTGATGAAAAGCAATTCATCACATTAGAGTGAAGAAGAAATGAAAGTGTCAGTTTTGGAGACAACAAGAAAGGAAAGATTGTAGGCAGTGACACAATAGGTATGAAGCCTTCAATTCATAATGTGTCTTTAGTAAAAGGTCTAAAATTTAACTTGCTAAGCGTTGCTCAGCTGTGTGACAAAGGCAAAAAAGTGATATTTGACTCAGCGAGATGCTCAGTCATTGATGGTAATTCTGACAAAACTATTCTTTATGCTCTTAGAATTAATAATGTTTATATGGTTGATTTATCCCCTGGCTCCAATGATATATGCTTAGTTTCTAAGGAGGAAAACTCATGGCTATGGCACAGAAGGTTAGGGCATATCAATATGACCAATCTATCCAAATTAGCTAGAAATGAACTTGTTGAGGGTTTACCCAATCTAGCCTTTGATAAAGATAAACTCTACTCAGCATGCCTGCCAACTTGGGAAATAATTTAGGAAGACCTTTAAATCTATAGCTGATTTATCTTCTTCTCGTCCCCTTGATCTTCTACACATGGACTTGTTTGGGCCTGTTATGCCACCTTGTCTAGGTGGAAGGAAATACACCCTTATGGTTATAGATGATTAGGCCAGGTTCACTTAGATTATCCTGCTATCCAGCAAAGATGAAACATTTAAAACATTCTCTAGGTTGGCTACCCGGATTATGAATGAAAAAGACCTTAAAATTAATAGAATCTACAGTGACCATGGAAGAGAATTCGAAAACAGGCAGTTTGAGGAATTCTGTTCTAAGCATGGTATTGACCATAATTTTTCTGCACCTCATACACCCCAACAGAATGGGGTAGTTGAGAGAAAGAATCATATTATTGGGGAGATAGATCGTTCTATGCTAAGTGATAATAACCTGCTAAAGTATTTCTAGGGAGAGGCTGTTAACACAGCTTGTTACATTCTAAACGGGTTTTTAATTTGCCTAGTTTTGAATAAAACTCCTTATGAACTTTGGAAGGGGCACAAGCCCAAGGTTGGTCATCTCAAGGCCTTTGGTTGTAGATGCTTTGTATTAAATACTAAAGACCAATTGGCTAAATTTGATCCCAAGGCTGATGAAGGAATCTTTCTGGGTTACTCAACACATAGTAGGGAATACAGAGTGTATGTCAAGAGAACTGGCATTCTAGAGGAGTCAATGCATGTAGATTTCGATGAAACTAACAATGCAGGTAGAGAAGTCAGTAATAATGAAATAGAAAAGGATCCAATCAGTGGATCAATCAGTCAGCCCATAGTCATACTAGATCCAACTCAAGAAAAAGAGGAAGACGAAGTTGACCTGGACCAATCAATTAACTTTGGTGATGATATGGATGCTCAACCAATGACTGTAGCTTAGTGAGCTGATCCTGATCTACCTAAAGAAGTCAGACCAAGAAGAGATCACCCAATTGATAAGATTCTTGATAGTGTGTAAAATCCAGTGCTGACTAGAGGTCAGCTGAATAGAATGATGAGCCACTCAGCATTTGAGTCCTTGATTGAACCAAAGAAGTTTGAAGATGCTAAATTCGATGACAACTGGATGATTGCAATGTAAGAAGAGCTAGACCAATTTAGGATAAATGAAGTATGGGATTTGGTGGAAAAACCTAAAGGAAAATCAATCATAGGCACTAAATGGGTTTTAAAAAACAAGCTAGATGAAGCTGGCAATGTTTTCAGAAATAAGGCCAGACTAGTTGCTCAAGGCTACAATCAACAAAAAGGCATTGATTATGGAGAAACATTTGCCCCAGTCGCAAGACTTGAAGCCATAAGAATTCTTTGTGCTTTTGCATCTCATATGAACTTCAAACTTTTTCAAATGGATGTAAAGAGTGCATTTCTTAATGGTTATATTGAAGAAGAAGTCTATGTCAGACTGCCCCCAGGCTTTGAAGACTCTAAATATCCAAATCATTTCTTCAAGTTGAAGAAAGCTGTATATGGACTGAAATAGGCTCCAAGAGCTTGGTATGAGAGACTAACTAACTTTTTGATCAGCAAAGGTTATGTCAGAGGGAAAGCATATACTACTCTATTTATCAAGAAAATGCATCAAGATGTGTTGCTAGTCCAAATCTATGTGGATGACATCATCTTTTGAGCAACTGATGAGAAGCTATGCAAGGAGTTCAGCCACCAAATGAAGAAAGAATTTAAAATGTCAATGATGGGAGAGCTTAATTTTTTCCATGGTTTGCAAATCAAGCAAGGTGATGATGGGATTTTCATCAGTCAAGCTAAGTATGCCAAGGAAGTATTCAAGAAGTTTGACATGGACAAAGCTAAGGCAATGTCAACACCCATGGTCACTAATACAATTCTAAGTAAAGATGAGGAAGGTAAACCTGTAGAGAGTAAGCTCTATAGAGGTATTATTGGTTCTCTACTTTCCTTAACTACCAGTAGGCCTAACATTCAATATGCAGTATGTTATTGTGCAAGATATCAAGCGATCCTAGAGAATCTCACGTAGCTATTGTTAAGAGAATTCTCTGGTATTACTAGGCTCTATTGATGCAGGTTTATAGTATCCAAGTAATGCAGATTTCACTCTGAGAGGATACATAGATGCTGACTATAGGAGAGATAAACTAAAAAGGAAAAGCACCACAGGAGGTTATCATTTCCTTGGTGATTGTCTAGTAACATGGTATAGCAAGAAGCAGACTTCTATGGCTCTGAGTATAGTTCAGGCTGAGTATATGGCTGCAAGAAGTTGTGTAGCATAACTACTATGGATCAAGCAGCAACTGGAGGATTATGGTATAAAGTCAAATTATCTTGAAGTCATGTGTGATAATAAGAGTGCAATTGACCTATCCAAGAATCCAGTTCAACATGGCAGGATGAAGCATGTCAATATTAGACATCACTTCATAAGGGATCATGTGCTAAAAGGAGAAGTCAAGCTCACATACATCCCAACTGAAGAACAGCGAGCTGACATATTTACAAAGCCCATTGGAAAGGATCAATTCAATACTCTCAGATAGCTGATCGGAATGTCCAATCCAATATGAAGAAATACATGTCACTCTGACCTATTCTGGAGCTGACTAAACTAGGGCACACTCTGAGCTTCAGTAAAAAGGTTAAGTATTTCTTTTACCGCTCGAATTGTGCTAGCAACTGGAGGATTATGGTATAAAGTCAAATTGTCTTGAAGTCATGTATGACAACAAGAGTGCAATTGACCTATCCAAGAATCTAGTCCAACATAGCAGGATGAAGCATGTCAATATTAGACATCACTTCATAAGGGATTATGTGTTAAAAGGAGAAGTCAAGCTCACATACATCCCAACTGAAGAATAGTGAGTTGAATATTTACAAAGCCCATTGGAAAGGATCAATTCAATACTCTCAGATAGCTGATCGGAATGTCCAATCCAATATGAAGAAATACATATCACTCTGACCTATTCTAGAGCTGACTAAACTAGGGCACACTCTGAGCTTCAGTAAAAAGGCTAAGTATTTCTTTTACCGCTCGAATTATGGTAGCAATTGGAGGATTATGGTATAAAGTCAAATTGTCTTGAAGTCATGTGTGACAATAAGAGTACAATTGACCTATCCAAGAATCCAGTCCAACATAGTAGGATGAAGCATGTCAATATTAGACATCACTTCATAAGGGATTATGTGTTAAAAGGAGAAGTCAAGCTCACATACATCCCAACTGAAGAATAGCGAGCTGACATATTTACAAAGCCCATTGGAAAGGATCAATTCAATACTCTCATATAGCTGATCGGAATGTCCAATCCAATATGAAGAAATACATTTCACTCTGACCTATTCTGGAGCTGACTGAACTAGGGTACACTCTAAGCTTCAGTAAAAAGCTTAAGTATTTCTTTTACCGCTTGAATTATGGACACGTCATTAATTATCACCGGCTATCTTTCAAATTACAACTTGATAGAAATGGTAGCAAGTTATGAAATGATCCATATTTAGAGCAGTTATTCCGTGTTTCTCGCCCTCATTAATCCTACATATGCATTATGAAAATCTAACCGTCTATCTTGAGACCATGGATTGTGAGTCGTACACCTAGCTTTACAGGTTTACATTTAGAAATTTTAGCTATTTAAGGAGAAGTTGAGAAAGGAGAAGGGTAACTTTACCAAAATTCTCTGCTCTGCAATTTCTCTCTTTGAATCCCTAATTTCTATTTTTTCTCTCAAAGCATATTCTATGGCGAGTACATCTGGAAGATCTTTTGAACCCAGCTCTAAGAATCCCTTATTTGTATGGGATAAAGATGAAGCGTGTTGGGTGACAATTGTTGATCACTAGGCTCAAGCAGCCATTAATATCAAAGATACAGAGGATCTATTCATTCCGGTGGGAATAAAATATATTCCGACTGAGTGGGAAACAATCGAAGGTGCAGAGGTGAGGGAGCCAACCACATTTGATTTTCTTAGCTTTGCAAGCGATGAAAGGTTTAGAAGATGGATGCGCTAACACCATCTTAGGGGATTTTTCAAAATTCCCCATGGTTGCTATATGCAGATTGTAAAGTGCTTCTACAGAGAAATTCATATGGTGAAAGGTTTTGAAGATATGTTTATCACCACAATAATGGGGAGAAAGGTGTATGTAACCCCTATGCTTATTGGTGGGCTGTGTGAAATGAAGGAGAGGGGACTCAGACTGTGAGTTGTAAAAGATAAGGAGGAAGATAATGTAGACATTCCCATTGACTACGAGGTTCTCATGATTACAAAGTTGGAGAGTTGATCCCTTCTATATTCATAAAGGATGGTAAGCAGGCTCATGAGCTTGTTACTAAAGTATTGTTGCCTAAGACTGGGTCTACAGAGAGTTGCTCTAAGTTTGAGAGAGTATTCGTTTATGCTCTGACTTATGGGATGCACATAAATTGAGCTTTGGCAATTCTGCACATATTTCTCAAGGTGACCAAGCATATGATATATGGACATCTTGTAATGGATATTTGCAGAGCTTACGAGCTTGATATGGAAGGCTGGGCACGAGAGAGCAGGATTACATTCAAGATTATTGAGTTAAGAATTCTAAGTAATGCTCACTTTCATGGGCTAAGGTGTGGAGAGAGGCCAAGGAATACAAAGTATATCAAGATAAAGCCCGGGGAAGTAAGAGTAAAAGATCCGAAAGCTATTATGCCTATGAGAAAGATTAAACCTGGAGAGGAGGATCTGATCTTAGATGCCTTCATAGCAAGAGAGCTGGAAAGAATAACCAAGCTCAGAGTATAAAGAGGAGAAGGAGGAAAGAAGGATGTGAAGAAGGAGGTCAGGAAGGACTCCAAGAAAGAGAATAAGGATATCTCAACAAGCTCAGTTCCAATTGTTGTTCCCAAGAAGACTACGTCCTCAAAGGACTCTAAAGATATCAAGAACAAGGAACTGACTCTGAACAAGATTATGGAAGAAAATAAAGTTGAGAAAGAATTAAGGGAAGAGATGCCCCTATCAAGAAAGAGAAAGTCAGAAGAAGTTGAGTTAGATAAGGTTACTACCAAAGGAAAGGAAGTTACATCAGTTCCTATTCCCAAGGTAGGTCAGCCAAAGAAGAAGCTGGTGGTGACAAAGGGAACATGTGTTGCCCAAAATCTTGAGGAAGTAGAGAAGTTAGAGGCTGTTGAGAAGGAAAGAATCTTGAAAAAGAGTGAAGAGATCGAAGCTGAGATAAGAAGGAAAGCAGAAGTAGCAGCAACAGCAGTAGCAGCCAAAGCTAAGAATACAGAAGAAGTTTTACAAAAGGGAATGGCTAGCTTGGCTGAGAAAGAAGTGAATGAAGTAGTGGAAGATGTGATTGGGGCTCTGGATGCAATTGATGAGCAAGAAGAACAAGAGGAGGAAGTAGAAGCTAGAAGTGCAAAACTCTGACCAGTAGGTCACAATGACTACTGAGGAAGTAGATGAGGCAAGGAAGGAAAGGAAGAGGGGTTTATTGAAGAGAATGAAGGTAGTGATTGATGAAGAGAAAGGTGATTTAGAAGATAGAGAGGAGGAGATAGTTGAGCACTCAGCTGACTGAGATCCCTCAAGCTCAGGTCAGCGAGTCCGTTGTTGAGGGTAAGGAAGAGAAGGAGAAGGAAGAAGAAATTTTTTTCACTTTCCCAAATACCACCGAATCACCACTATCCCCTACACCCATCTCTGCCTTACCCCTGCCAAGCTAAACACCATCCACACTATCATCATCCAACTCTAGCCAATCCAACCAACCCACTGACCAAACAGCCATCATTCCATACATTTCACCACTAGGATCTCCAGTAAGAGAAGTATTTCAATTGAAAGGCCCTCCTCCAGTCAGAGGACATCCAATAATTGAAGAGATCCCTGAATAACCACCATAACATCAACCCCAATTCAACCCTACTGCTTCCCTATTGGAAGACATAAGGAGGCTGGGAAGAGAGAGATTTCCAAAATTGAGGACAGAGGCTGAACTTGATGCCCATATTGCCAAATCTTTACTATTTGAGGAAGTTCTGAGGAGTATACCTACACAGTTTTCACTGCTCAAGGCAATAGTATCCCACTGTTTGCCCTTGTTATCTATTACAGGTAGGCAGGCAGCTAGTCTGAAGTTGGAAGTGGAGGAGCTGAAGAAGATGACGCTAAAAATATATGAGATCAATTGTAAAGTGGTAAATAAAGAGAGGGATTTTTGCAATTCGCTGATTAACAAATTCAATCCACTACTTGAAGCCATGATAAAAGTCCTTGATGGATATAGCATCCTAAGCAAAGAAAATGATGAAAATACAACACAGTTGGATGCACTTGTTAATGGAGTCAACTCTCTCATCACCATTGTTACAAGAAATCAAGGATTGCATGCTAAATTTAGAACCTTAAGAGATGATGTGTTGGAAGGAGTGAAGAACTCAGAAGGAGATGTGCTGAATGCCTTAAAGAGGCTTAATATTTCTGATGCTCTGAGTAGTGACATTGTAATGGCAGATGCTAAACAGGAGCCCAATCTTCACCAGAAAACTTGGTCATATCAGAGACCAAATTAAGCAAGTTCAAGTACATGCCATCAATGATGGAGAAGCACTGGATAAGGTCTAGAATGAAATATCTACTCATATCAGGAGCACTCCAATGCTAGAGTACATACTCAGAGAGAACAATCAAGCAAAGGTGCTAGTATATCTCACCCAGATATCCAGCAAAGGTTTGAATGCACAATATAAGGTTAATCTGTCTTAATCTCGAGCTCTTGTTGAACTTTTCGCTTTTCTTAGAGAGTAGGATGCAATATCACAAGAAGTTTATGAGCTGCTGGCCTAGAATTTTTCCTCGCATATATATATATATATATATGGATAGCTTGAATCATTTGAAGACTCTCTGAGCTCATTTGATCATCAAACTCAAGCCATTTTGGATTCAATAGCAATTGGGGAGAAGGATTATGAGAAGCATGAAAAATAAGCAAAGGAGGGTGAGCAGAGAATTGCTAAATTTTCTTATAACCTATCAAAGGATCTGGAGCGCATTCAGAGATAATATGTTGAGACTAGAAAGAGGAAAGGCAAAGAAATTGCTCAGCCCAAGGAAAAGAAGAGCAGGTGGGATCAACAAGAATATGAGCAGAGAAGAGCCAATTTGGGAGACCCACCTATGCTTAAGGAATAGAATAGGATTTTCTGTGTAATTGCTAGTTCATACTTGTAAAACTTAGTATAGATTAACTTTCTATTATCTGTACTTAAGTTCCTATCAATGAAAATTACAATTTCCTGTTATAAGTTAAGATCTTCTTCACTTCATATATTATTCTACTGTATACATATTTACTCTGATCATTTACAGAAATATATGAGAAGTGATTGAGGAATGCTAATCTTGGAAGAGTCAGGAATTATGGGGGAGTATGCATTCACTCTGAGCAGATTGAAGATGCTGAATCAAGTCATCTCAAGCATGAATGTAAGGTAACTCTGATCTAAATACCTTATTGATTTAATTCTTGCTCAAGTTAATTGCCATTAATCAAAATAGGGGAGATTGTTGAACCAAGCACAAGTTAGGACTGACTCAGGAGATGACTCAATCATGCTTAAATTTTGATCATATCAATTAAGTTAAGTGTGAGATACTTAAATCAATAATGATGTTAAAATAAGTAGTCTGAGTTTCTAAGGGAGTTAGTAAATTCAAGGGTAGAATTTCAAGTCTCCACTGACCTAGCTATTTTATTTTAACTCTGAGTGATTTCTGGGCTGAGTACTTGTGCGGTCGCTGACTAGATAACATTTGCTCAAAACAGTTAGCATTTAGACTCTGTATCAGCTGTGCTTTGCATTTATATTTTTTGCTGAGTTATCTTTAGTCTGTCAAAGGAACTAACATTACCTTTTAAGGTAAAAAGGGATCTTTGCTTTTAGTGTTTATTTTTGTAGGAACGGACAAAAAGAATTAATACCTTGATAAGACTCAAAGTTATGAAGAAAATGACAAAGTCTTCCAACTCATGTCTGCAGCAAGTCAATTGCCATTTTGGTATAATCTACAGATCTACCAACCTTGTATCGCGCACTCTGTATCATGTTAAAAAACCAGAGGGAATGAGATGAAAACACGTGGCAAGTCAGCACGAGTTCTCTCTAACGGAAGACTGGCATCAATCGATAAAAGATTCAAATTGAAGCTTGAATTTCAATCTAATGAATTGAAATGCATTTCACAACGGTGCAATTCTATCTCTTAACAGATTGATTTGAAGAAGCAATGGGTGAATTGCTGAGTTGTCAATTGCTGAAGATGCCAGGGCAAGTTCAACGGCTACTTTCTCAATCCATCTATAAAAGAAGCAAGAAGGCAAGCGTTATAACTTGATGATTACACCTAAACTTTCAAGAAGCTAAAACTCTGTCCATTTGCAAGCTTAAAAGAAGTTCAAACTAGAAAGCACTACTCAGTGATAATCTGCTTTAAATAAGAGAGAACAGTATAGATCACTCTATTGTAATATTAGATCATTTGTAACTGGATCAACATTCTATGAGTTGATTCCAGCTCTTGTTTTTAGATTCTGTTTGAGTTTCTAATAGAAGAGGATATTCTAGTCAGCGGGTGAGCAATTGCAATTTAGAGGGTACATACTGTAATTAGGGAATTTGTAAAAGGCTTCTCCATCTAGGTTAAAGGAGTTGAGATTAGTGGATTAAAGCCGAGACACTCTCTCAGGACTGGATATAAGCACAGGTTGCCGAACCAGTATAAAGATCTTAGTGTTCTTTACTTTCTTGCATTTTCCAGGTTATTACTCAGCCAGCTGACCTCACTCAGCGGAGCAGTCATCCTTCAAGAAAAAGTTTCATTTATTCTATAGTGAGTCATTCACCCCCCCTTGACTTAGTGACTGTACACATAGGGACCAACACTTCAGAATAGACCAAAGTAAAGAACATACCTTTCTTGACATGCCATGCAGCGTATATAGTACATTCCTTTTTCTGATGTCCGGGCTTGTTACAGAAGAAGCATTTGTTCACTTTAGGCTTCTTGTGTTCTGGACCCTTACCAGCAGTCAACTTTCTTTTCTTGCCCTTGCTTGTTGATGTTGCCAAATGAGCACTTTCCTTCACATTAGTCAGCATCTTTTCCTCCTCATCCACACAATGTGCAATGAGCTTATTAAGAGTCCATTTGTGTGGTTACCAATTATATGAAGTCCTTATCTGCCCATATTGAGGTAGAAGAGAATTCAATGCCAAATGAACTATAAGGTCATCTAATAAAGCCAAATCCAGGACCTTTAGTTTCTTAGTAATATGTGATATACTCAATATATCCCTAATACTACCTTTGCCAAAATACCTTAGAGAGAGGTTAGTTTTGCTAAAAGTGTCCCTTCCTCACCCTTATCATTCTTAACATAAACTTTTTCAAGTTCAGCAAGGTAATTTTTAGCAATTCTTTCTTCAATAGAAATGGCATCTCGAACGTTCTCTAGAATTCCCTGCTGCAAGATCATTAGACCTAAGCAATTAGATCGTTACCATTTCTCAAATTCAACCTTCTGAGCTTCAGTGCTCTCTTCAGTAAGAGGAACAAGTTCGTCTACCCTTAATGCAAGGTCTAGATCCATGAATCTTAGCTAAATCATCATGCTTGATTTCCATGAACTAAAGTCTGGCCCTTTAAGCATAGGGACAACATTTGTGTTGTACGGCATGTTAATTGAACCAAAAATATAAAATAATAAACTCACAATCCACATCACAATAATAGTGCACATCTCTCACATAAATAAAGATACCTAACACAACATTAATATTTTCCATCTTTGGACAGAAATAAATTAACTTGTTAACGGCATCTCAATGCAGTAATCAAATATTAACAATAAATCCTGTCAAAAATAAAACTTCCTTTGAGCCGATTTATTATTTACATGATTAAACTAAATAATTGTCATATTTATTACCACATGTATATTTATTATTTGGCCAAGTGGAAACCTTCCTTTGGTTCGATTACGAAATGCATAAACAATAAATATACTAAACAAATAATTTGATAAGTTGAAATTAATTTCAATAAGAGAGCCCACTTTGACGGGATGTTGTTTAAACTAATTTCATTTTAAAAACAATTATTTTAAGGCCAAACCCATAAAACTCGCTTGTACTTGGCTCAAAAAGCCTATTGTCCCCCTCAACTTTTAAAAGAACCTATTGCCCCCTCAACTTGGCTAACGTGCAATCATTCACCTCTTATTGATGACGTGCCATCGTGTGTGAAAGTGCAGCTAATGAAGACGCGTGTTATTAAATTATTGATGTAGGGTCCACGTCCTTAATAATTTAATGTAATATATTTTCTACTATTCTACCTGTCATTATTATTTTCTGTAATATGTTTCTTACCTATTTACCATTCTTACCGTTGGATTTCTCTATAAATAGGAATTCAATTTCTTCATTTCATATATCTCAGAAATAAGATATAAAAGTTTCTCTCAAACTCTCTCTCTGCTTTCTCTCTTTATTGTTATAATATCCTTGCATATATAGTCGATTTCTAACACGTTATCAGCACGAGCTTGCTCTAATCAACTGAGGATATCACCAAATAAATCCAAAGTAAGGCATAATTATTTTATTTTCTATAAATATATATTATACCTATAATTCTTAATATGTCTAATATCAAAAGTTTAGAATTTACTCCTCTTGATGTATCGGGGAAAAATTATCTTACTTGGGTGTTGGATGCAGAAATGCATCTAGAATCAATGGGTCTTAATAATACTATTATTGAAAATAATAATCTTCCACCTCAGTATAAGGCAACAACTCTAGTTTTTCTCCGTCGGCATCTTGATGAATCACTTCAATCAGAATATTTGATTGTCAAAGATCCTGCAGATCTTTGGAAACAATAAAAGGAGAGGTTTGAACACCTAAAGAAAATATCTCTACCAAATGCCCACTATGAATGGATAAACTTAAGACTACAAGATTTTGAATCCGTCAGTGCATACAATTCTAAACTTTTTCAAATTACATCCACATTAAGATTATGTGGAAAGGAAATAACTGATGAGGATTTACTAGAAAAGAGATATTCTACTTTTCATTTGAATAATATGGTATTACAGGAACAATACAGAGCAAAAGATTATAAGAAATATAGTGAACTAATTACTGCTCTTCTACTAGCAGAACAGAGAAATCAACTCCTGTTGAAAAACCATGAACTACGACCTACCGGAATAAATCCATTCCCTGAAGCGAATGCGATAATTCATAATAATTTTAATGGATGCGGCCGCAGAAATGGTCGTGGTCGTGGTCGAGGTAGAGGTCGTGGAAACGGGCGTGGTAGAGGATATAATAATGACAATTTCCACCAGAAGTGGAAATATGTAAATAATAATAATAGTAATAATTTTCACCCAAAGTGGAAAAATACAAATAACCACCAGAAGTGGAATAATCAAATTGAAAGATTTGATAAAAGAAAAAAGTGTCAAGATGATGAAAATAAATGCCATAGATGCGGTATGACTGGTCATTGGTCAAGAACTTGTAGAACCGCTAAACATTTGGTAAACTTATACCAAGCATCTCTCAAGAAATGTGCGGAACCAGAAACCAATTTTATATTGGATGATAATACCCCAAATAATGAGCCTATTGATGTCCCCAATATGGAGATGGATGATTTTCTGTTACCCAGCACCAGTGGCAAGGAAAAATTTGAATAATTAGTCCATATATTTTGCTTAATTAATATATTGTAATTTTTATGGTTTGCTTTTGTTATTGCTGTTTAATGTACTTTTTATGCAATGTTTATTTATAAATAAATAATAATGCATCTTTCATTTCTTCAATGAAGAAAATGAATTCTTTCCCGGTATTATATGACTTGAAGGAAAATGAAGAAAATTTATGTAGTGTAGATAGTGCCACCACCCATACTATTCTCAAAGAGGCAAGATATTTTAATATTCTTAAAAATGGTGAAACTGTTGTTACCACAATATCGGGACAAACAAAAATGGTTGAAGGCTCCGGAAGAGCTAGTATTATATTACAAAGGGGAACAAAACTTATTATAAATAATGCATTATTTTCCCCGAATTCTCACAGAAATTTATTAAGTTTTAAATATATTCGCAGAAATGGATATCATATTGAAACTGTGAGCGAAGACAATAAAGAATGTCTTTATGTTACAAAAATAATTTCAAGTAAGAAATGTATACTTGAAAAATTTTATACTCTTTCATGTGGCTTATACTACACATATATTAATATGATTGAGGCCAATTTGACTATAAACCAGAAGTTTATAGATTCAGATACTTATAAAATTTGGCATGATCGACTAGGTCATCCTAGTTCGATAATGATGAGAAAAATTATTGAAAATTCATATGGGCATCCATTGAAGGACCAGAAGTTTCTTCAAAATAATGAATTATTTTGTGTTGTTTGTTCGCAAGGAAAATTAATAATAAAGCCTTCCAGAAGTAAGGTTGCAATAGAATCGCTAGCATTTTTAGAGCGCATACAATGTGATATTTGTGGACCAATTCATCCACCATGTGGACCATTTAGATATTTTATGGTTCTAATTGACGCCTCAACTAGGTGGTCACATGTATGCTTATTATCTTCACGAAATATGGTATTTGCAAGGTTAATTGCTCAAATTATAAGATTACGGGCACAGTTTCCCGATTATCCTATTAAATCAATTCGTCTTGATAATGCTGGGGAATTAACATCCAAATCATTTAATGATTATTGTATGTCGATTAGAATAAAAGTTGAACATCCTGTAGCATATGTTCATACACAAAATGGTCTAGCAGAATTATTTATTAAACGTCTGCAAATAATTGCGAGACCGCTAATTTTGCGAACAAATCTCCCTACTACAGTTTGGAGTTATGCAATATTGCATGCAGCATCTCTTATACGTTTAAGGCCAGTAAGTTATCATGATTATTCTCCATTACAATTAACTTCTGGCCATGAACCTAGTATTTCTCATCTTAGAGTTTTTAGTTACGTAGTATATTTGCCTATTGCTCCACCACAAAGGACTAAAATGGGTCCTCAAAGGAGATTAGGAATTTATGTTGGCTATGAATCCCCTTCAATAATTAAATATCTTGAGCCATTAACTGGCGATATGTTTACTGCACGATTTTTAGATTGTCATTTTGATGAAAGCACTTTCCCAAAATTAGGGGGAGAGAATAAGAACCCAATTTTAGAAAAGAAAATAATATGGAATGCTTCATCACTTTCTCATATGGATCTTAAGTCAAATGATTCTGAACTAGAAGTTCAGAGAATAATCCATCTTCAACATTTAGTAAATCGATTGCCTGATGCACTGGCTAATCCTAAAAGAGTAACAAAATCGCATATACCAGCAGTAAATGCGCCAATTCGTATTGAGATTCCTGAAGAACAACCTACGGATAATACTCTAACATGCCTGAAGTGTGGACGACCAATTGGTTTAAAGAATAAAAATTCTAAAAAGAGGAGAGTTATTGATACTGATGATATTCCCATTGAGGATATAAATATAAATACACTTCCGGAAGAAGTGTAAGCACCTGCAGTGCAAATACCTGAAGCTATTGAAAATGAAGAAATTTAAATAAATTATATCACTAATGAAAGAAGATGGAATTGCAATAAAATAGTTATAGATCATATTTTTTCATATAATGTTGCGATCAATATTGAAAATGAAAACGTGGATTATGAGCCAACATCTATTGTAGAATGCCAAAGTAGAAATGATTGGCAACAATGGAAAGAAGCAATTCAAGCAGAGCTGAATTCTCTTGAAAAACGCAAAGTATTCGGACCAATAGTTCGAACACCACAGGACGTAAAACCTGTCGGTAATAAATGGGTTTTATTAGAAAGAGAAATGAGAAAAATGAAATAATAAGATATAAAGCCAGATTAGTTGCACAAGGTTTTTCCCAAAAACTCGGGATAGACTATGAGGAGATATATTCTCCGGTGGTGGATGCAATAACTTTTAGATATCTTATTAGTTTTGCAATACAAGAAAATTTATAGATGCACTTGATGGATGTTGTCATAGCTTACCTCTATGGTTCGCTTGATAATGATATTTATATGAAAATCCCTGAATGATTAAAGCTGCCAGAAAAATATGGCAAACGAGAACTTTACACGGTAAAGTTACAAAGATCCTTATATGGATTTAAACAATCTGAGCGCATGTGCTATAATCGTCTCAGTGAATATTTATTAAAAGAAGGATATAAAAATTATCCAATTTGTCCATGTGTTTTTATAAGAAAATCAGGATCTAATTTTATTATTATCTCAATTTATGTTAGATTTGAATATTATTGGAACTCCAGAAGAGATTCCAAAAGCGGTTGATTCTTTAAAGAAAGAATTTGAGATGAAAGATCTTGGAAAAATAAAATTGTGTCTTGGTTTGCAAATTGAGCACCTTGAAAAAGGAATTTTAGTGCATCAATCAAACTACACAGAAAAGATCCTGAAACGATTTAATATGGACAAAGCACATCCATTGAGTAACCCAATGGTTGTACGATCACTCGATGTGAAAAAGGATGTTTTTCGTCCTATAGAAAATAATGAAAAAGTTCTCGGTCTTGAAGTACCGTATCTAAGCGCAGTAGGTGCTTTAATGTATCTTGCTAATAACACAAGACCGGATATAGCATTCTCTGTTAATTTATTATCAAGATACAGCGCTGCACCTACAAGACGATATTGGAATGGAATTAAACATATAATGCGCTACCTTCGAGGAACTATTGATTTAGGCTTATTTTATTCACATGAATCTAAGCTTAAATTAGTTGGATATGCGGATGCAGGTTATTTATCCGACTCACACAAAGCTCGATCTCAGACGGGCTATTTATTCACATATAGAGGAACAGCTATATCTTGGATATCGACAAAACAAACAATTACAACTACTTCCTCAAATCATGCGGAGTTAATAGCTATTCACGAGGCAAGTCGTGAATGTGTGTGGTTGAGATCATTAATCAAACATATCTAAGAAGCATGTGAAAAAGTTACGGTCAAGGAAGGTCTGACGACAATATATGAAGATAATGCTACTTGTATTGCTCAATTGAAGGAAGACTATATTAAAGGAGACAAAACAAAGCATATTTCACCAAAATTTTTCTTTACTCATGATCTAGAAAAGAATGGTGAAATCAATATTCAACAAATCCGCTCTTGTAATAATTTAGCAGATTTGTTTACCAAGGCTTTACCTTCCTCAACTTTCAAGAAATTGACTTACAGCATTGGAATGCGTCGTCTTAAGGATCTCCAGTTAACTCGCGAACAGGGGGAGTAAACACTGTACTCTTTTTCCTTGTCTAAGGTTTTTATCCCACAGGGTTTTTCCTTAGGAAGATTTTTAACGAGGCAGTGCCCCATTCGCGGCAGATGATACATCAAAAGGGAGTGTTAAATTATTTAATGTGACCCATGTCATTAAATTATTGATGTAGGGTCCACGTCTTTAATAATTTAATGTAATATGTTTTCTACTTTTCTACTTGTCATTATTATTTTCTATAATATATTTTTTACCTATTTACCATTCTTACAGTTGGATTTCTCTGTAAATAGGAATTCAATTTCTTCATTTCTCATATCTTAGAAATAAGAAATAAAAGTTTCTCTCAAATTCTCTCTTTACTTTCTCTCTTTATTGTTTTAATATATATATATATATATATATATATATATATATATATATATATATATAGTCGATTTCTAGTAGCAGGAACTCAAATACAGGTCCAATTTCTCAAAACTAAATCTTTCCTCCCTAACTCGCCGTCAAAGTCCAATCAGGGCTTCCTTCTCCGGCGCCGTTTATGTCAACAACGATAACACTACGATTTACTATGCATATCGGAGACCGATTCAAATAAAAACCTACACAATTAACTTGCTCGGAAGTACCACTCAGATGTTTCTCCGGCGAGAAAAACAAAAAAATAATATGAAGAAGCTCAGTAGACTTTATAGGACCGAGAAGCAGATCTTTGTAGCAACGACATGGTGATTGAAATGGGGTTGGATGTTAATTTTTCTTTTTAGAGAGATCTAGGAGTAATCAACCGAAAATCGGTGAAGCAACACGAGATGAACGATTGGGAAGACAAATAGCAATCAAAGCTTGTTGAATTGATTAGAAGCACTAATTCAAAAGAATTTGAGACTTCAGAAGTAATTCGGCTAGTGACTTCAGCGGCGAAAATTTCAGAAGCATAGTGATGCAGATGAAGAAGACGATAGGTATTGAAATATTTCACTTTATTTTTGAATTTTTTTAATTAGATAAAATGATTATTGAGGGATATGAAAGGGACATTAATTTAGGGACAGCAAATTTGAATCCCTTTACTTGCATTTTAAACACTTCAAGCGCGTGTTTCCCAATTTAAATCACTTGACTGGTTAATATGGATCAAAGGAGTGATTGGGTACACTTTAATTAAGTTGAGGGGTAATTAATTTTTTTGAGTCAAATATATGTAAATTTTTATGAATTAACTTTATTTTAATATATATATATATATATATATATATATATATATATATAATTACTTTTACATAATTTATTTTGGACAACTTAAAAAAATTATTTTGGTCCAAATAATTCTAAAAAGATAATAAATAATAATAAATTAAAACTAAAATGAATTCAGGATAAAAGGCGACGCTTTATAAAAGTGTCGCAAGAATTCACGTTTGTCTGTTTCTGGCAACGTTTCAAAGTGTTGCCAGTTTAACCTGAAGGACGCGTCTCCTCGCATCTATGGCAACGGTTTGACATCGTCGCCAAAGGCTGCCTTATCCAAATGTGACCATTTCCGTCGCAATGGCCAGAGCACCAAACTCCACGAATTTACCGACGGGATAACTTTCCGATGGAAATTCCGTCGGTAATTCCGGCAGAAAAATGAAAACCAGTGGATTTTCATCTTACTTCGATTTTCAACTTTGAAACACATTATATAATATGAGAAACTTAATTCGTTTTCTAAATTAGTAAAAACTCAAAATTATAGAATTTATTGATGTTGAAAAACGAAAAGTCAATGGTTCATATCAATTAGAACATTATTCCCATTCCATTGAAATTAGAGGCCATTAAACAAAAACTATAAAATCCAAAGAAGAAGAGTACTGAAACAAACGGATTCTAAGAAATCCCAATTACAAATATGGCCGAATGAATCAATCTTGGAAGAAAATGTTTAAAGAGGACTGGTAAAGGAAATCTAAACAAGTCCTAATAGAATTCTAATTCCCCTATTCTAGTGTTGGAGTTTATTGCATCTTCCAGAAGAAAGAAAAGAAAATAATAAAAATAAAAGTAATTAAGATGCAGTAGGTTATTTTGTTTTCATTGTTGAGAAATTTCTCTCTTCAATCAAATTCTCTCTTTTTGCTCTCTTCATTTTCGTCTCCTTTGATTATATTCTTTGTTTTTGTCATCGTCCGACTAGCCTCTGCTAGACATCAAAGGCTCTAATCGTCCGACTAGCGCCTCAAATTTTTACAACATTGTTTTCGGCAAATTTTGGCTGCAAGTGTTAAAAGAAAAATATTCTAATTTATTTTTTATTCTTGTACTTCTCACATGTATCTTCATCTATACCTTTTTCCATTCTTTTGTACCAAAAAAGATACCGTATGACTTTCGTAGTTAAAACAGATGAATATATATTTATAATTTACATATTTGTTATATATTATCTGTTTTATTATATACATGTTTATCACAAATATATTTTCTACACTTTTAGGAATTTAATTGCATTTTTGGTAGTTTTTTTAATCTATATCTATTTCCGTGCTACATAAGAGTTCTATATACTTGGGTCTTCATCTTAACAATGTAATGTTTATTCCCAAAATTGCAAAATCATTACTTCCTATTCAGAAATTCCCTAAATTTAATCATTTTTTTTATGAGTTTTGACCTACATATTTTTTTATTAAGGACCAGGTTTCTTATAAACTACTAGTGTTTAGGCCGAGCGACCAAGGACACTTTAATTAAAGCAAGAGTTGGTATAAGAAAAACGGGTCATTCTAATAGTAGGATTACTAATAATGTCTTGCTCCCTTCATTTTTTAACTTTACGATGACAATTTTGTTTTAAAATAAATGTTATTTTTTTGTGGATTATAATGAATTTATTTTATTTTTTTTCTCTTTTACTCTTATTTATTTCTTTACTGTAAAAAGTAAAGAAAAATGAAGAATTAATTTTAATATTATATTTATTGTCATATTTAATATAATATTAATATGTGAGAAAGTGTCTAAATTAACACTTATTAAAAAAACGAAGGGGTAAATTCTAATAATATTTTTTTATTCCTCAAATAATCTTTACAGCTCGTGTTAGTTTGGGAAACTGTGTAAAAGTATTTTGGTGCTAAAATGGTGGTTGTCCAGATGGTGACACTGTGGCTCAACTCTCTTTTACAAGAGATTGCCTTTCCCTTTTCTAGTAAAATAATTTAATGGAGTAGGTGTGAATTAGAACTATTAATGGGCCGGACTATTCATGTCTCGGAATATCAATTGAATTTTAACACTTATTTTTTAAATCTTTTTATAGAAATATCTATAAAAAAAATAATTTGAGCATGCCATGAAGTATTTATAAATTAATAAAAGAGAAATTATCACTTTGTAAATTATTTATAAATTTACCATCAAATCAAATTATACATCCCCTTTAATTTTATTTATATACATATCATCCACTTGTTTCTTCCTTTTTCTTTTGATTTTTTTCTTATTTTTCCCCTATCTTTCAAACCGTTTATTTTTTCGACATGTCGCTTTAGAATTTTTTGTTCATCTTATTTTTATCTTCGAAATGACATCTACTGTGATATTTTCGAATGTTTTGAACCAATAGACATTTGATAGATGTTCAATAGACATGTGATAGAAGTCTAGTAGACATATGGTAGATATTAGTTTTTGATGGTTTTTTTATGGGATCGTTATGTTAATTTGTTCAAATTTTGAAATCAAACCAACAGCTAAACAATGATATATTAGTGGCCAAAATCAAACAAATAACAAGAAAAGAAGAGAAACGAGAGTCGATTTCCAGATCAAGAAAAGAACGCAAGACTAGATTCAATAGATAGAAGGTACAATATACAGATTATAAGAGAAAAAAACTAATGAAAAAAATAGATTCCACACATTTACCAGACTTCTACCACATGTCTATCAGACTTCTATAACATGTCTACTAGATATCTACCACATATCTATCAGTTGAAAAAGTATAAAAAAGTCACAATGGATGTCATTTCGAAGATAAAAAAGAGACGAACAAAAAACTCTAAAGCGGCATGTCGAAAAGATGAACGGTTTGAAAGATAAATGCAAAAGAAAGTAAAAAGAATAAAAAAATCATGAACAGTTGGTTTTGGAGTGGCGACATAACAAAAACAACAAAAAAAATATAATTACAAAAATATCATGTAGTAGTTATTTGGTAAATATCTAGTAGTTATCTAGTAGATCGGTATTAGATATGTAGTAGATATCTTATTTTTGTTAATTTGTAAATTGATTTTGTAGATATTTTAATTGGACATGTATATTTTTTACAATTTTCCTACTTTTTTTATTAAGTCTGGCTTGAGCTTGAACCTGACTAAGTCCAAAGTTTTATGGGTCGAACTTGATAGTTGTATAAATAACCGAACCCGACACAGATAATCTCGTTGGGAGCTTGGCTTAGTCATAGTTAAGGCTCCTCACCCTTCCCAATAAATGTATTTAGTGAGATTCGAACCTTGTTCACCTCCAACTTGTACAGCTTGCATTGCCAACTGAGCTAAATCTTGTTGATTGTGAAATAATTTATTTAATTATATTTTAGTAGGTGTTATATTGTGACTGCCAACTGCACATAGTTACTTCTTTAGTTCTATGAATCAAACATTGTTCTTGTCTTGCTCCTCCCTGGATGCAATGCTTCTCTCGTTCACTCCAGCGTTTCTCCTTGTGCTTCTTTTGTTTATTTTATTAGTTATTTCTGCAATTTGTTTGTTATGCATTATGTATTCCGATTTCCGAGTGCTAATATCTTTTCATTTTGTTTTGTAGGAAATTTCTAATTAAAAACTCTTTGAATAATTCATTGATACTCATTTTTTAAGAACTATATTTTCTTTAATTACAAATTCATTAGTATTTGTTTCTTTTTTCCATTTTTTATTAGTAAAATGAGTTTTAGGGATTAACTAGATTAGATAGAAAATATAGTCATGGAAGCCCCGACCAAGCCCAAAATTATAATAGTGTGGGCTAGGTCGGGCTTGGGTTGAGGGTTTTAGTAAAAAGACTGATGAGATCCGGCCCATATCCGCCACGCACCGCCCGATGAATGCCATTGAGCAAGAATCTTGTGATTCATGCTAGGTCTAAAGATGTTGATAAAGACTTGTTGGAAATTTTATTTATTTTATTTTAAAAGAAATTCATTGATATATTCCTTATTATAAATATTATAACAAAGTTTTGGTAGCATATTAATATTTATATATTTACTAAATCTTATTACCTAATTTCAAATTATAACGTGAGAAATGAATTCTGTTATTATTTCATTGATTAATATATATTTATGAATCAAATTATTTTTATACGTTTATTTTTAATGATAATAAATTTACTTTTATTTCATCATCAATAGGAGTCTTAATTTAGGCTCATGCAACTATTTTATTTCATTACAAAAAGGGCTTTTTGTTTTGTGTTTTAAAGAGGACCAACTTTCACATATACTTCCTATAATAATTTTATTCTCTTTTTTTTATTCCGGATATGTATTGCATTTCTGTTTCTGATCTAACCAATCGGTTGAAGAAGCTGTTTAATCGTGGGAGGAACTACAAGTGTCCTTTAAGGACTATGTCTTAGACATGACTCAGCTTATCAGTGTTTACGTTTCTTTAACTTGTTTATAAATTTCTACAATATTGTTTCTACATAATATCTATTGATTATATTTATTTGTTTGGTTGAAAGTGAAAACTAAAAACTCTATAAGGCAATCATATCAACAAAATGGAGGTGGAATAAACAAACCTTCTAACGAGATTAACACTCCCATATTAAAAAGAGAAAAACTGAGATCAAAGATATATTTATTAATTTATATTTTCTAATTGTTCCAACAAACAAGACTAACATTTGGCTAGCTAGAGAACTTATTGAATGGTACTTTCCTCCTTTGAGTAGTGCTCGGATTGCAAGGCTTTATGATAGATTGTATGTCATCATACCCATTGGTTGAGTCATTTTTTAATGTATATTTTAATAAACAGTCAATTATATCTTATGAATTTGGATTTTTGTTTTTTTTTTTCAGTTCATGAACTCCATGGTAAATTTGTTGGGAACTGACAGTCAAATTGAATATGCATAAGAGGCATGACGGAAATTCAAAATTTTGTCCCTATCCCAGGAACTCATATTAGTTGCATATAAATTAAATAAAGCCTTAACTAAATAATTCTCTACCTAGGTTAGCATGCTAAAGGACTAGGCATACCATAATTCCAAATTATATCCTAGCATATTTATTTTATACTAAGCATGTTATAACTCTAAGTTATAACCTAAGCATAAAATAAACTAAGCATGCAAAAATAACCTAAGCATAATTATTAAGTCTAAAAACACTTAAAGAAAAAGACTTAATAATTAAAAGAGAAAGAAAAAGAACTTACCAGTTGAAGCGTGCTTTTGCAGGACCTTCTTGCACAAGCCTCCAGTCGTAGGATAGCCTATATCAGTATCCACACGAACCCCACCAACCAAAACCTCCCCAGGAGGAAGAACTAAGAAGTCTCGAGTAGTTGCTAGACCACTCTAGAAGCCTCACCCAAAATATAAACTAGCGGTGCCCGAATAAATTCAGGCTCCACAAAAATAACTTGCTCAAGTACCCGAGAGATTAATTATCTCGCTTAGAATTTATGCTTTGAGCTTGGTACAATTTGAAAAGAAATGAGAAAGCCTGCATATAGGCTTGGGGGAGCATTTTGCTCCCCTTGTAAGCAATGTGGGATGGGAGTAATTACTCCCATCCCATATGCACAGCGTGTTACCGCTGTGCATTGACAAGGCAAAGCCCTTTTGGGCTTTGCCTTGCTTTTGGGCTGCGCATGTGCAGCCCATTTTTATGGGCTGCCGCGAGCAATGCCCAGCATTGCTTGCACACCTTTCGGTGTACTCCCGCGTACTCGAGTCTGTATAAAATATTTTTATACTTTCGGTCCAATTAAACTCGCCAATGCAAAATTCTCCTTTTTAATCCTTTTTCAATTATTTATTTTCTGACCCTAATAAATTAGTCATCATTCAAAATAAATTTCTTGGTCCAACCAAAATTGATCTAATCAATTATAATTTATTTCTGACTATAATTAATTAGTTACCGGTCAAAATAAATTCCTTGGTCTATCCAAAATTGATCTAATCAATTTTAACCAATCAAATAATAATCCTATTATTATTTATGTTATATTTTGTAATAGAATAAATCTATTAGTTCTTTACTTAGTCCGATGAAGGTCCAATGTGTGTGACCTTATAGGATCCCGAAGTATTGAGCTGTTAAGGCTTAACCAACCCTTGTTCTAATGGAACCATTGGCTCGATGTTCTAGACCGTGAATAGAACTTGATTACCTTAAACGACTGTAGTACGCCTCTAGCAAGGGTCTACCATCCCCCATTACTCGGAACGTCATTTATGCTTATGACTTAATCCCGGTTAATGCAATAGTTATCCAGTGCGATAAATTCCTTCCATTCTTTAATATTAGTACCATCTGGTTTATTGGGTTCGGTTAAAGTGTTAACCCACTAATAGCAAGGTTGCTCCAAGCTATCCCAGTTATTTACTTGTTACCAAAGTATATTGCCTTTTACCATAGTGTGTTTGACTAGAAACCATTTCTATCAAACACATACTCTGATCAGAGGTTTATGGCAATCATCAATTCAACAAGTGGCCAGGTACAACTCCTTAATATATCCGGAGCGATGGATTCTTTCCGACTACTCAGTCTACCAACGTGTTGTTATCACTATACCCGTAATCACCCGTAGCACCCTAAATCAATGAGTGCATAGAAATGACCCAAAGTATAGCAATAGTACCACACAAGGCAACTAGCATCTTAAGTATGAGGACATTCGCAAAGCTTATTGCATGAAGATAAACACTAACACATTGATATTTATACCAAGTGTTTATCTTGCTGCGGTCTCCAATATATCTCCCAGATATATCCATGTGTCAAGCTTAAGGCACCACCTTCAGTATTTAGAAGATTAACTGCTTGGACCCTTTCGAAGAAAGTTGACCACATGCTAGTCTTTCCGTTTCATCAATATCCTTTCTTGATGACACTGTGACTAGGGATAGTTTAGACATAATCATAATTGCACATGAAGTAGGTTCCACCAAATATAATCCAACTATAATTTCTCTGACTTCATGCTATGATATGTCAAGGACTTTTGTATACATACATCAATGAATATATTTTAACCAGCTATAATATATATGTATAAAAACACATTGATATAAACAAAAGAACAAATGCCTTTATTGATTAAACAAATTATTCGTACTATTACATAATTAAGATATATCGCCCTAATTGCCTTAAGGGCATACATCATATCCAACAAACTCCCACTTGCACTAAGGCCAATTAGCCATATGTTTTAATCCATATGCTTTAACATGCTGGTCATGTTTGACTTGAGTCAATGGCTTTGTCAGACCATCCGCAAGGTTCTGATCAGTGGGTACATATTCTAATCTTATTATCTTAGCATCAACAATCTCCCTGATTATATGATACTTTCTGGATACATGTCTGTTTTTCTGATGAGACCGTGGTTCCTTTGCCTGAGCTATGGCACCATTGTTATCACAATATAAAGTAATTGGATCAATAGCCTCAAGCACCACACCGAGATCACCAATAAATCCCTTTAACCAGACAGCTTCTTTTGCTGCTTCATATGCAGCAATGTATTCAGATTCCGTGGTTGAATCAGCAGTAGTTTCTTGCTTGGAACTCTTCCAGCATACTGCCCCTCCATTTAACACATACACAAAACCTGACTGAGACTTAAAGTCATCCTTGTCAGATTAAAAGCTTGCGTCAGTGTAACCTTTGATAGTGAGATCACCTTCTCCATAAATCAAGAACTCATCCTTAGTCCTTCTCAAGTACTTAAGGATTGCCTTGACGGCCATCCAGTGCTTTTCACCTAGATCTGACTGATATCTGCTCGTAAAGCTCAAAGCTTGAGAGACATCCGGCCTAGTACATATCATAGCATACATGATGGATCCTATCGCGTATGCATAGGGTATATCCTTCATGCGCATTCTCTCTTGAGCTGTCTTCGGACACTCAGCTTTAGATAGGTTAATCCCCTTTGTCATTGGGAGATAACCTTTCTTAGAATGCTCAAGGTTGAACCTATTCAACACCTTGTCTATATATGTACTTTGAGAAAGACCTAACAGCCTCTTGGATCTATCCCTGTAGATCTTTATACTTAGTATAAATGCTGCTTCACCAAGGTCTTTCATGGAGAACTTTCTTGACAACCATATTTTAACGTTTTGAAGAAGAGAAATGTCATTTCCTATTAGCAGAATGTCATCAACATACAATACTAGAAAAACGACTGCACTCCCACTAACCTTCTTGTAAACAAAGGCTCATTTGCATTTGGCCAGAAATCCAGTTCCCGGATTGTCTGATCAAACCTTATATTCCAACTCCTTGATGCCTGCTTAAGTCCATAAATGGATCTTTGTAGCTTGCATACCTTCGAGCCATTCTGAGATGTAAAACCCTCAGGTTGTGTCATATACACATCCCGGTCTAAATCCCCATTGAGGAATGCTGTTTTTACATCCATCTGCCAGATCTCATAATCGTAATGAGCAGCAATGGCGAGGAGTATCCTTATGGATTTGAGCATGGCTACCGGTGAGAAGGTTTCATCATAGTCAATACCTTCCCGTTGACTATAACCTTTCGCAACCAACCTTGCTTTATAGGTAATTACATTACCATCCATGTCTGTCTTCTTCTTGAAGACCCATTTGCACCCAATTGGTCTAACCTCTTGCGGTGCATCAACCAAATTCCAAACTTGGTTCTCGTACATGGAATCCATTTCTGATTTCATGGCCTTTTGCCATTTATCAGAATCTGAGCTCTTTATTGCCTCATCATATGTCCTTGGTTCATCATCCTCCATAAGATATAGTTCCTTATCATTAGTGATAATAAACCCATATCTCTTGGGACCCTTATGAACACGACTTGATCTTCGCAATGATTGTGTTTCGACAGTTTGTTCTTGGATCACACTCTCTTGTGTATCTAGAACGGGGTCAATCAGTTGATCGTCTGTTTCTTCCTGTTGAACTTCCAGTTCAATATTGCTCCCACTGACCTTTTCAAGTAAGTGTTCCTTTTCCAAAAAGTGAGCATTCCGAGACACAAATACCTTTTGTGCTTCGGGTTGGTAAAACAGATATCCAATTGTTTCCTTTGGATATCCAATGAACAGACATTTGTCAGCCTTAGCATTTAGCTTATCTGACGCTATCCTCTTCACCATAGCAGGACAACCCCATACTCTTAAGTGATTTAGAGATGGCTTTTTGTTACACCATCTTTCATAAGGTGTAAAATCAACTGATTTAGAGGGCACTCTGTTTAAGATATAAACCGCGCTCTCAAGTGCATATCCCCAAAAGGATTTACTAAGAACTGCATGGCTCATCATGGACCTGACCATATCTAATAAAGTCTGATTCCTCCTTTCTGACACTCCATTATGTTCGGGTGTATAAGGAGGGGTCCACTAGAAACTATCCATTTTCCTTTAGATAATCCTGAAACTCCTGACTTAAGTATTCTCCACCTCAATCCGATCGAAGTGTTTTAATACTTTTCTCAAGCTGTTTCTCTACTTCAGCTCTGAATAGTTTGAATTTTTCAAAACTTTCAGACTTGTGCTTCATCAAGTACAAATAACCGTATCGTGAGTAATCATCAATAAAGGTTATGAAGTAGGAGTATCCTCCTAGTGCCTGAACACTCATTGGACCACACACATCAGTGTGTGTAAGTTCCAATGTACTCGTGGCTCGTTCACCCTTCCCTTTAAAGGGTAACTTTGTCATTTTTCCTTTTAAACAAGGTTCGCAATCACCATAAGACTCTAAGTCTATTGAGCCCAAGTCTCCACGCTTATGCAACTTGGTTAAGCGATCTTTGTTTATGTGGCCTAAACGGCAATGCCATAAGTAAAAGGAATTCTCATTATCTAATTTAACTTTCTTCACATTGTTTATATTGAAAACTTCTGTTTTAGTATCAAGAATATAAATGCCACCTTTCAACATTCCATAACCATAAAGAATATTATTCAAACGAATCTGACAATTATTATTCGAAAATAAAATTTCAAATCCCTCTGTTGCTAAACACGCAACAGATACAATATTCTTAGTAACACTTGGAATGTAATAACAATTATTCAAAACTAAAACAAGTCCACTTGGCAAAACAAGACTAAAGCTCCCTACGGCTAATGCAACAACTCTGGCTCCATTTCCCACACATAGGTCCATCTCCCCTTTTGCAAGTTTTCTACAGTTCCTTAGTCCCTGCACAGAAGTACAGATATGAGAACCACAACCAGTATCTAATACCCAAGTGGATTCTTGCGGAAAAGTAGCAAAGTTTTCAATTACAAATATACCTGAAGTATATGCCTCTGTAGGCTTCTTCTTCAAATGCTCAGAAGCAGGAGCTTTGCAATCCCTCTTCTAATGTCCCGGTTTCCCACATTGGAAGCAGACATACTTAGATGCCTTCTTTTCATTCTTCTTCTTACTGATTCTTTTCTTGGCACCCAGTGCCTGCTTCTTTTTCTTAGAAGCCTTGCCTTTTTCAACCAACAGTAGAGGTTTCTGATCTTTCTTGATCTGAGGTTCTACTGTTTTCAGCATGTTAATTAATTCAGGGATAGTTGAATTAATCCTGTTCATGTAATAGTTAGTTACGAAACCTGAGTAACTATCTGTCAAGGACATCAACACAAGGTCAATGCTCAAGTCATGATTCATCTCGAATCCCAATCGATTCAGCTTCTCAAGGTATCCCAAGAGTTTCAGTACATGCTGAGAGGCAGATGTGCCAGCCTGCATCTTGGTCCCGAAAAGGAGCTTAGAGGTCTCATACCTCTCTGTCCTCTCCCTCTCCGAAAAGAGTTCTTCAAGATGGAGAACCATATCCTCCAAGGGCATGTTCTCATGTTGTTTCTGAAGCTCAGAATTCATGGACCCCAACATAATACACATGGCAGTCTCACGATCTTTCCTGTGCTTCAACCAGGCATCATGTTCCACATGATCCTCAACATCAGGTTCTACAGGGAAAATTTCACTTAGGACATAGGCAATTCCCTCAGATCTGAGAACTATTCTCACTGCTCGGAACCAATCAGAAAAGTTCGAGCCATTCAATTTGGTGTCAAGTAACATACGGAGATTAAAATTGGAAGCCATTTTCAACCTAAGACATAAGAAAAGAAAAGTGTTTAGATATTAGTTTAAGTACATGTATTTAATATGAGGACTTTTAATTAAATACATTTTCCTACTATTTTCTTCGAAATTTACAATAGCCCATTCTATTGAATTCGTGAATTTTAGCCCAGCTAAATTTCCTAGTAGGTAGCATCTATAATTAGTCTATTACAACCCCCAATTTTATGAGTCAAGTCATAATAGTCAGTCATAGTTGGAATCCAATTCCATTTGCATCGCATGCAATTGCTAATTCATTCAAGTTCCCTAATCCCAAGGGACGTGTGCTCTTATATTAGCATCTCCTTGAATATGTCTCAGATCTGGGCCTAGCCCCCAATTTTATGGTGGACTACCCCAGCTCTGTTAAGGCAGACCCTATCTCAAACTTTACAACCAATCAATGTGGACTAGAAGGAACGCTTTGCGTAACACTTTGATAGCCCAAAAAGACCGTATTATAAATTTGAGTAAGGAAGACTATAACTTGCCTTAATATATTTACTTTGGGATTTTATTGGTGTTAAACGTCTCACCCAATCTAGGATTTTATTATATGGACAAAATTATAATTACTTGTATTAATTCAGGGAATTTTAGAATTAATTTATAAGGTCTAACCTTAGGTGGGTTCAGCTCTTTATTATAATTATTCCATCAACCTAGATTATATGCAAAATAATTAACGCTTTAATTTGTTATATTTATATTGCATTTCCTTTAAGCTTTTATTCTATAATTTTAATTTTTTACTTTGTTATAGAAACACATATAAGCACCATCTTATATACTAGAAATAAATTAGTTCATATTAATCCCCGATTGGTCAATTCAAATTGCACCGATATAGGTTCTCAGGTAGGAGAGGTGCCCTATGAAGAGTAGACACCAAGTCCAATCCTTAGCCACAACAAATACGGGCACAAACTTGAAGACCAATGGATTCTCTTGAACTAATAAATTTCGTTCTTCCAATTCATGTAAATTGGGAGCATCTATAACCCATGTAATTTAAATAAATTATTGACACTTGTATAATTTGAGTAAGTTGAGCAAGCTTATTCAAAATTATTCATAACTAATTTCTAACCTTGAAATGAAAGACAAAAGTTTATATATATTGTTCCAAACAATTAAATAAATAAATCATTTCATTTAGAAAATAATATTTAGTTTGCTTCTAACTTAATTATGCACTAAATAGGCAGGCTCTGATACCACTGTTGGGAACTGACAGTCAAATTGAACATGCATAAGAGGCATGACGGAAATTCAAAATTTTGTCCCTGTCCCAGGAACTCCTATTAGTTGCATATAAATTAAATAAAGCCTTAACTAAATAATTCTCTACCTAGGTTAGCATGTTAAAGGACTAGGCATACCATAATTCCAAATTATATCCTAGCATATTTATTTTATACTAAGCATGTTATAACTCTAAGTTATAACCTAAGCATAAAATAAACTAAGCATGCAAAAATAACCTAAGCATAATTACTAAGTCTAAAAACACTTAAAGAAAAAGACTTAATAATTAAAAGAGAAAGAAAAAGAACTTACCAGTTGAAGCGTGCTTTTGCAGGACCTTCTTGCACAAGCCTCCAGTCGTAGGATAGCCTATATCAGTATTCACACGAACCCCACCAACCAAAACCTCCCCAGAGGAAGAACTAAGAAGCCTCGAGTAGTTGCTAGACCACTCTAAAAGCCTCACCCAAAATATAAACTAGCGGTGCCCGAATAAATTCAGGCTTCACAAAAATAACTTGCTCAAGTACCCGAGAGATTAATTATCTCGCTTATGATTTATGCTTTGAGTTTGGTACAATTTGAAAGGAAAGGAGAAAGTCTATATATAGGCTTGGGGGAGCATTTTGCTCCCCCTTATAAGCAATGTGGGATGGGAGTAATTACTCCCATCCCATATGCACAGCGTGTTACACGCTGTGCATTGGCAAGGCAAAGCCCTTTTGGGCTTTGCCTTGCTTTTGGGCTGCGCATGTGCAGCCCATTTTTATGGGTTGCCGCGAGCAATGCCCAGCATTGCTTGCACACCTTTCGGTGTATTCCCGCGCACTCGAGTCTGTATAAAATATTTTTATACTCTCGGTCCAATTAAACTCGTCAATGCAAAATTCTCCTTTTTAATCCTTTTTCATTATTTATTTTCTGACCCTAATAAATTAGTCATCATTCAAAATAAATTTCTTGGTCCAACCAAAATTGATCTAATCAATTATAATTTATTTATGACTATAATTAATTAGTTACCGGTCAAAATAAATTCCTTGGTCTATCCAAAATTGATCTAATCAATTTTAACCAATCAAATAATAATCCTATTATTATTTATGTTATATTTTGTAATAGAATAAATCTATTAGTTCTTTACTTAGTCCGATGAAGGTCCAATGTGTGTGACCTTATAGGATCCCGAAGTATTGAGCTGTTAAGGCTTAACCAACCCTTGTTCTAATGGAACCATTGGCTCGATGTTCTAGACCGTGAATAGAACTTGATTACCTTAAACGACTGTAGTACGCCTCTAGCAAGGGTCTACCATCCCCCATTACTCGGAATGTCATTTATGCTTATGACTTAATCCCGGTTAATGCAATAGTTATCCAGTGCGATAAATTCCTTCCATTCTTTAATATTAGTACCATCTGGTTTATTGGGTTCGGTTAAAGTGTTAACCCACTAATAGCAAGGTTGCTCCAAGCTATCCCAGTTATTTACTTGTTACCGAAGTATATTGCCTTTTACCATAGTGTGTTTGACTAGAAACCATTTCTATCAAACACATACTCTGATCAGAGGTTTATGGCAATCATCACTTCAACAAGTGGCCAGGTACAACTCCTTAATATATCCGGAGCGATGGATTCTTTCCGACTACTCAGTCTACCAACGTGTTGTTATCACTATACCCGTAATCACCCGTAGCACCCTAAATCAATGAGTGCATAGCAATGACCCAAAGTATAGCAATAGTACCACACAAGGCAACTAGCATCTTAAGTATGAGGACATTCGCAAAGCTTATTGCATGAAGATAAACACTAACACATTGATATTTATACCAAGTGTTTATCTTGCTGCGGTCTCCAATATATCTCCCAGATATATCCATGTGTCAAGCTTAAGGCACCACCTTCAGTATTTAGGAGATTAACTGCTTGGACCCTTTCCAAGAAAGTTGACCACATGCTAGTCTTTCCGTTTCATCAATATCCTTTCTTGATGACACTGTGACTAGGGATAGTTTAGACATAATCATAATTGCACATGAAGTAGGTTCTACCAAATATAGTCCAACTATAATTTCTCTGACTTCATGGTATGATATGTCAAGGACTTTTGTATACATACATCAATGAATATATTTTAACCAGCTATAATATATATGTATAAAAACACATTGATATAAATAAAAGAACAAATGCCTTTATTGATTAAACAAATTATTCGTACTATTACATAATTAAGATATATCGCCCTAATTACCTTAAGGGCATACATCATATCCAACAAAACTTGTATGTCAATACATCCATATAAGAGGGTTGAGTTTGTGTTAAAATATTTTGTAGTTGAATTGTGTATAGAGTAAAACAATATTAAGGAAAACTCACCTAAAAAAAACTAAGCTATTATGACATTAAAGAATCATAAGACATTTGTTTTCTAAGATAAAAAAAAGTTGTGAAAGTTAAAATTGGAAAATATAAATAATGTCTGATGGCCACATAACTCAAAACCCAACATAACTTAACATAAAATTATAGTGGCAAATAGAAAAAAAAAAGTCAAAGAATATATCAAGTTAGCGAAAATAGCCTATCTGTTCATGTTGATACTGCTCTCTAACGTGATATATAAATTTTTTTGACGGAGACTTTACCATGTTGCTTTATGTTAGTCTTATATATTATTTCTATTTTTGCCTTCGTTATAGACATAGATGGCATATTTATAGCTTTGAAAAATGAAAATAAAGATGCCATTTCTTTTCTTTTATAAATCAAGATTTTTAAAGAGGTTGTGTATTAAAATCAAGACTTTTCACCTTTATTTTAAAAGATGCACCAATTAAGCTACATGCAATAAAAAGAAGCCGTTGTAGAGGCAGTTCTTACAGTGAAAAGGGAAGGTGATTACTGATTACCACTCACTTCCTCCGTCAATTTTTAACACCATCAATTTTTGAGTAAGTAGTAAATGTTTTCCTAATTTTTATCTCTAATCCAACATAATTGTATAATATAACATGTCACACCTAAAGGCTTGATGGGTTGGTATCCCTGCTCATGAATTCAAATTTCCATTTAATCTAAATTGTAACCTTTATAGTACTCTACTTGCTCCCTTTCGTCAACCTCTTTTATGCTATAAAGGAAAATCAGTAAAGGAAATACTTAAAACATTACCCATTATTTTCCAGCCTAATGCCCCGTGACATTTCACGATAAATTTACGTCTAACCTAAAATATAATGTCACATATCAATTTATTCAAGTCACATATTTTGCGCCCTTCAATTCATTATTTCATTCGCTTTTCCGAGTTGGCACAAATCCACTTTGGAATTCTAGAAGCAGCCTTGTAGAAGACAAAAATTGAACAACTAAGATTTAAAGATGTTTGAGAGCATTAACAAAAAGAGAACTAAAAACGTCCATTTCATTGCAAGGCAAAGCCAATCCAATCTCAACACCACCCTTCCCATCTCTACTTTCCGCCATTGAAAACGATCCACTCCTATCTACCGACGTCATTTCCACCATTCTCGGCTTTCCCCATCCAAAATCACTCTCATATACCCCAAATCTATGCGACCCCGCCACCCCTATCGTCACCATTGAACCCGGCACCGCCTCCAAGTAATCGGCCAGCACCTCTTTTGCCCCCTCCGGCACCCCTCTTCCAATCCCTTTCATCGCCTCTTTCAACTTCCCCACCACAAAATTATACCCGTTTTCCTCCATTACAGGCCCTGCTTCAGTTGTCACACCATAGGGGAATACGCAATTCCCGAAGTAATTGTCAGGAATTGGAGGATCCATTCTCGATCTTAAGTCCGCCATAAATCCAAATGCGAAATTCGTGTTTTTCTCCATTGACTTGCTTTCGACGATGCTGAATACTGTATAAGCACATGTGAGTACAAATGTTGAGAAATTACCTTCTCCGATCTCTGAAATTGCTTTTCGCCGGAGTTTGTTTATTTCCTCGGCGGAGAACCGGAATGTTCCCCGTACTAGCTTAATGTCGGACGGTGGAGTGAATTGGATTGGATTCAAGCTTCTAGGATTGGAATCGGTTCCCAATTTTGAAGCTAGGGTTATCCAATTGTTCAAGTAAATCATATCTATACCCTCGCTGTCTTGAATGATTTCCCGATCGAGAAACGGTGTTAGCTCCGGTGGTGGTGAAGTTGCGCTGTGTTTGGATATGTGAGCCCATGCTTTGAAGAACATGATAATGCTTTTCCCGTCGGAAACAGCGTGGTGAGAAGCAATTCCGATTGAGAATCCGTTGTTAGGGAAAAGCGTAATTTGGAAGGAAACAATGGCGGCTTTCGTATCGGATACGGACAGCTCCGGGATGTAAGGATGTGAATCGGCGGCTTCATGGATTGCATCGCCGGATACAAGGTGAAAGTCGGCGGACGACTCTGCGACGGTGAATGAAACGGCGTCGTTTGATGTACAGTGAATGAAAGGTTTGGGGGAATGAGAGGGCCAAATGAGGTTGCCGGCGAGAGGGCTGAAATGGAGGAGAGTGAGTGAGAGAGAGTGTTTGAGTTTGGGGAGAAGGGAGGAGTAGAAGAAAGCTGAATCGGCGCCGGCGAGTTTGTAGAAGAAGATGCGCTCAACTGGATGGAATTTGGTCCACAGAGTGTCGAAAAAAGTAAGGGGAAGGGTGAAGTCGGCCGGTGAATCGGTCGAAGGAGTTATTTGGCAGAGGTCGGTTATTTTTACAGGCCCAGGAGTTAACGCCATTAAAACCTGAGTAAGAAGAAGAAATGAAAGCCGGATTTTTTGCACTATTTTGTCTGTTTGATTTTGGTATGTTCTGTGGACTGCAAGCTGAAGTTCTTAATAATGGTGTTGACGGGGATGGGCACTGACACTGATACAGCTATTGATGCGACGTATATATTGATGATATGGAGTACGCTGAAGTTTGTGGATTGAAAATGTTAGTTGAGATTAAGAAAAATTTGATTGCAACGTTTATTTTATTTTATTTTATTGTTAGTTTGTCTTGCTTTATGACTTGTTTGTCTTATGTAAAAGTAAGTTTTGTTTGTTTGTGCTGGTTTTTTTGTCCGACGTTGTAACTCCGGTAATATGTTTAGAGTAGTTTTTGAATGTCTATGTTGATCGGTCTGCGAATCACGTTGCATAATTATTAGTTAGAGCAGTTGATTCTTCGACATATAAAAGAATTTATCCACCTTTAATTAAAACGATTATTGATTCTGATTTGATTTAATAGAATATATTTTTAAGTGAAAAAAATATCATTCCATTGAAAATTATACTCTGGGAATTTGAAATTCACATAATATGTACAATGGTCGGATTTCAGGATAAGGAGTAGACCTATTAGCGGGTCGAGCTAGCCTAGCTTGAGTCCTTTTAAATGGATCGGGATTGGATATTTAATTTATTATAAAGTTTGGGTCGAGCCGTACAAGTTTAAAGTTTTATGGGTCGGGTTTAATTTTTATATAAATATCTAAGTTCGGTCTGACGAACAAAATATACAGGGCTCTTACAAAAACATCCATCTTTATAAAATAATTTAGACCAAAAGATAAAATATTTACAACTACACGTTCGTCCCCTGCACATGTTACTATTCAGGACTTTTTTTATTTTTTTACTTTCTTTTATATTTATTCTTCAAACCGTTTATTTTTTCGATATGCCGCGTAAGATTTTTTTATTCTTCTCCTTTTTATCTTCGAAATGACATCCAATGTGACTTTTTCAAACTTTTTCAACTGATAGACATGTGGTAGATGTCTGTTAGACATGTTATAGAAGTCTGATAGACATGTGGTAGAAGTCTCGTAAATGTGTGAAATCTATTTTTTTCATTAGCCTTTTTTTTCTCTTATGACTTGTATATAATACTTTCTCTCTGATAGATCTGTTCTTGCGTTCTTTTCTTGATTTGAAAATCGTAACTCGATTCTCTTCTCTTCTTGTTATTTATTTGATTTTCGCCACTAATTTATCATTGTTTAACTGGTGGTTTGATTTCAAGATTTGAAATAACTAACATAACTATTCCATAAATAACCATCAAAAACTAATATCTACCAGACTTCTATCACATGTCTATTGGACATCTATCAGATGTCTACTAGTTCGAAAAATTCAAAAATGTCATAGTGGATGTCATTTTGAAGATAAAAATAAGACGAACAAAAAAATTTAAAGCGACATGTCGAAAAAATAAACTGTTTGAGAGATAAATGAAAAGTAAGAAAAAAATTAAAAGAAAAGGGGGAGAAACAAGTGGATGACATGATATATAAATAGAATCGAAGGGAATGTGTATTTGTAAATAGTTTGACTTGATAGTGAATTTATAAATAGTTTACAAACTATGATTATTCTTGAGGATTTGTCAAAAATATATTTGTTTTATATCTTTATATTATATACTTAATACGATTTTACATATTTTTATATTTTAACGTGCTAAATTTAATTATATATAAAAGAATTTTACTAAAACATGTAACTGTGTGTAAAATTTAGACAATTTTATATAGAAATTATAATTTTTTTAATTTAGTTTACAAAATATTAAAAGAAAAAAATTATTCAACAGGCCATGGGTCGGGCTTGGAAATACTTGATAAGCCCAACCCGAGCCCACAATTCCAAATTATGGGCTTGAGCCGTGCTGGGTTAATATTTTTACTTAAAAATCCAATAAGATCGGCCCGAGACCGGCTCGGCCCATCTATCGAACAAGTCTAATAAGAAGTAAGTAAGGTGGGACAACTATTGTTATTTTAATGATTTCTAGAAATATAATTTCAATTCTAGTTAGTGAAACGGTGACTTTATTTTTTAAAAAGTTAAAGTTACTTTGCTCCTCATTATCAATAGATTAGTGAGATAAAATTTAATCCAACAGTGATAATGACAAAGTAAAAAAAAATAAAATCCTCATAAAATATCCGCGAAAAGAAACTCAATGGAATTATATCTTTTTTAAAACTAATTATAGTTAATTAAGTTGAAATAAAATTTGATATCCCTGTAAAATCTGAGACATGACTAGTCATTTTTGAGGGAAGATAAATTAAAATCATGGAAGGTAGAAAATGAATAATATTAAAAAATTAAAGAAAGAAGACACGTGTCGTATTTTGAATGGAGGATATTAAATGGGACACAGAGATGGGACATCAGGTTTTATTCCAAATTTCAATAAATTTAATTCCATCAATTAAATAAAAATATACTATATTCTTTTGTTCAACTAGACCTAGGCACAAACCCGTTGGCCTGCTATAATATCCCATTTCATGCATTATATTTATATTTGTCTACATCTGTTATATGTCATTATATTTAAATCTTACATGTTATATTTATTAAAAATTGGTTAGTGAAAATAATAGTTATTTTAATCATACAAAATACGATATTTAATATCTAGGTACCGAATTATATGGCTATAGAATTTTAAGGAATAAGTAGAGTATAGGTATGTTTTAGACGAGTAGATCAATAGTTATGATTTTTATAAGATGAAGTGTGCAGAATTGGATGATCAAAGAGATAGGGTGAGTTTCAAAATTAATCTGCGATTGTTATACTTTTTAGAAAATTCTGATTTTTGGATATGTTATTCCCTTATGTGTATATTTTAAGTAGGAAAAAAAATTAGGTCGATTCATATTGTGTAGAGAGAGTTATACCCATTTTGTTACGTTGCTGTCTAGGTAAAGCGGGACTAAAATAGGTTTTAATGGGAAATTCCCTATAAATCGTATAAGACTCTAAAATTTTTGAGGTTTTAGTATGTTATAGCTTTGTGTATTAGGGATAGAATAAAAAAAGAATCAGATCATTTGGAGAAGTGAATTGAAAGTTATGAATTTTTAAGTAGAGCAAGGTCATATGAACAAGTATAGAAGCAACAATGGTTTAAGTCATGAAAACTTTATAAATAGAAAACAACACAAGGTGAAATGTATTAATGTGAATTTATGCTTATAGGAACACGAGGTCGTGAAAGTGTTCAAGAGGAGTAAACAAATCGATTTCGTGGAAATTAGCATTCCATCTGTGAGTATAAACATGATATGAATGGGTGAAATGTTTTGATATGTGATATTTGAATGTTTGGTGAATTATTGTGAATTGAATGATTATATGTTATTTGGAGAATTTGAATTATATGAACATATGTTTATTTGGTGAAACATGAGATAATTGAATTATTCATGATATACGCAATTATACAGGAACAAATGAAATAAAGAGAGACGTTGTGACATAGCCGATCAAACATTGCAATACATGTTCTGTTATTTGGACCTATATGGTCAACCAATTGCAATATTTGACAAATGGACCGAAAGGTCAACCAATTGTTATATAACTAGCCAGCAAATCAATTGTTATCTGTTAAAAATGATACATGTATCCTGGGGCAATAGTTTGGCCGGAAGTGTCACAACAATTAAATAAATGAATCATCCAATAGTATATAAGAATGACGGTATGTTTATTTTAAAGGTGTGGCTGTATGTGATTGTTAAATTCATTGATTATTTATCATCACTGAGTGGCGACTCATATAAATCGCTATATTTTTCAGTTGTTGAAGTTGTAGATAAAGAATTGTACTATAAGGTCCTTACCCGTAGCTGTCATGGAAGAAAGGTGTGTTGGCTGTGTCCATCTCGCTCTCTCTCCTCACATGACAAGCATATAGAATAGAAAGTGGTCGGGTTTTGGTTTTTCTAATCAAACATAATTATGATTTGTAATATAAATGAATGATATTAGAGTTGATGTGAAATATTATGGTTGTGTTGATATATGAATATTTTTGTACAAAAAATTTTTTATGGTATTTTTCTATAGTTATTATATGATAAGGGTATTTCAGTTGGTATCAAAGCGGGGATATGGTCATAGGGACATACAAATGCATACACAATATGAGATTAGTATATGTTATATTATAACTTGTTATCATATTCATATGGGGCTGATGAGAACCAAAATGTTAACCCGAGGAGAGAGGGACCAGCCGTAAATCAACCTGTAAAAATCCAACCTATTACATCTGCATCACCTATGCATTCTCATGCATCAAATTTACAGCATCATCAGGAAATACCTGTGGTGCAAGCACCTGTAACATTTGTCCAAAGAGAAAGAAGGTTTGATAAATTGAAGAAACAAGGTGCAGAAGAATTCAAGGGAACTACAGATCCTACAATAGCGGAAAGATGGTTAAAAAGGTTTTTCAATATGATGCATTGTACTCCTGATAAGAAGTTCGATTATGCGGTATTTTTACTTCAAGGTGATGCTTATGACTGGTGGGAGACTATCTCGGGGAGCACTGTTCAGCCTCCTATCTTGACTTGGGAATTCAAAAGTAATTATATGCCTGATGTATACATTGATGATAAAAGAAAATAATTTTTGAACTTAAGACAAGGGAGGATGACAGTGGCTGAGTATGAAGTTAAGTTCAATCAGCTATCCAGTTATGTACCAACATTAGTGGCGACTGAAAAGGATAGATGCAGGAAATTTATGGATGGGCTTAGATATGAAATTTGAACCAAGATATCATAATTTGAACTTGAAATTTACCTAAAGTTGAAAAATGTTACAGTTAGGGTTGAAAGACTAGAAAAAGAGAAAGCAGATTATAAAGCTAGAAGAGGTTACAGTGATTTTAGTGGTGACTAAAGTAAAAAGTCTGCTAAGCATCAAACAAATTCTTCTCCATCACAGTTTATAGCTAGAGGAGGATATTCTGGGAATAGAGGAGGAAGAACAAACGTGCAAACTCATTCGAGACAAAGTCAGGGTCAAAGCTCGGGACAAAAACCTCAGTGTATGCTATGTGGTAAATTGCATGAAGGCGAATGCAGGAAACTGACTGGAGCATGTTACTTATATGGCTCTTTTGAACATTTAATACATGATTGTCCAAAACGAATAGAAGCAACTGAAAGAGCTCAATCAGAGGCTATAGTTCAGAATACGAGAGGCAGGGGAGCTGGTGTAGTAGCAGGTAGAGGTAGGGGTAGAGGAACAACAACAAGCAATATTGGTAGATCTGAGGCTCAGAGTTCTAGGCCTCCAACACAGGCTCGTGTTTTTGCCATGACTCGATAAGAAGCTATTGACGCACCAAAAGTTGTTACCGGTAAGATTTCTATTTACAACATGGATGTTTGTGCATTAATTGATCCTGGATCAACTCATTCATTTATATCATCAAACTTGGCATCACAATTGCATATGGCTTGTGAACCTTTGGGATTTGATCTATATGTGGGAACTCCTTTGGGTGAATTGGTGATTGCAAATCAGGTGTACAGAAATTGTTTGATTCAAATTGACAAGGTTATATTAAGTGCGGATTTGATTAAATTGACTATTAGAGAGTTTGATGTGATTTTGGGTATGGATTGGTTGGAAAAACATCATGCAGTAGTAAATTGTTTCACTAATTGTTTCACTAAGGAAGTTATTTTAGAGACATCAGATAAGCTAAAAGTCATTTTTCAGGGTGAACGTCAGATAGTACCGACTTGTTTAATTTCTGCAATTAATACTTTTCGGTTAATCAAGGGTGGATGTGAGGCATATTTAGCACATGTTATTGAAACCAAATTATAAGAAGTATCACTTGATGATATTCCTATTGTTAAAGAATTTTTTGATGTATTTCCTGCAGACTTACCAGGATTGCCACCTGATAGAGAAGCAGAATTTACCATTGATTTGGTTCCAGGAACTGCACCAATTTCTATTTCTCCATATAGAATGGCTCCAGTGGAATTAAAAGAGTTGAAAAAGCAGTTACAAGAGTTACTTGATAAGGGATTTATTAGACCTAGTGTGTCTCCTTGGGGTGCTCCGGTATTGTTTGTTAAGAAAAAGGATGGCACTATACGACTTTGCATTGATTACAGACAGTTGAATCGAGTAACAGTGAAGAATAAATATCCTTTACCTCGTATTGATGATTTATTCGATCAATTGCAAGGAGCACATGTATTTTCTAACATTGATTTAAGGTCAGGGTATTATCAACTCGGAATTTCAGCCCAAGATGTTCCAAAAACAACTTTCAGAACTCGATATGGACATTATGAATTTTTGGTGATGCCATTTGGTTTGACGAATGCACCTACAGGTTTCATGGCTTTGATGAACAAGGTATTTCAACAGTATCTTGACAAGTTTGTCATTGTTTTCATTGATGACATACTTGTCTACTCGAAAAGCAATGAAGAACATGAGCAACATTTGAGAATTGTGCTTCAGATTTTGAGAGAAAAACAGCTATATGCAAAGTTTAGCAAATGTGAATTCTAGTTGAATCATGTTTTATTTTTGGGACATGTGGTTTCTGGTCAAGGCATTCAGGTTGATCCTAAAAAGATCGAAGCTGTGGTTCAATGGAAAGCTCCAAAAAATGTAGCAGATGTAAGAAGTTTTCTGGGATTAGCAGGGTATTATCGACGATTTATTGATGGGTTTTCTCTTATTGCTGCTCCAATGACAAAATTACTACGAAAGAATATACAGTTCTACTGGACAGATGATTGCCAGAAAAGTTTTGATGAATTAAAGAAACGATTGACTACAGCTCCGATTTTGATAATTCTGACTGGCACTGGTGGATTTGTTGTTTACAGTGATGCTTCTCACCAAGGTTTGGGCTGTGTTCTAATGCAATACGGGAAGATAATTGCGTATGCATCTAGATAATTAAAACCATATGAATTATCTTATCCAGTGCATGATTTAGAACTGGCTGCTATTGTGTTTGCTTTGAAATTTGGAGGCATTATTTGTATGGAGAAACTTTTCAGATTTTCACTGATCATAAGAGTTTGAAATATTTGTTGAGTCAGAAAGAATTGAGTATGAGGCAGAGGAGATGGCTAGAATTGTTAAAAGATTATGATTTCACAATAGAATATCATCCGGGAAAAGCGAATGTTGTAGCTGATGCCTTAAGTAGAAAATCCAGTAGTGTAATGGCTAATGTTCAAGTTTCTAAACTCCCATACTTAGTTCAATTACGAGCAATGGATGCTGACTTAGAATTGGGCAAAAATGGTGCATTATTAGCTAACTTCAAGGTAAGACGAGTGTTACATGACAGAATTAAGGAAGCTCAGGTTCGAGATCCTCAATTAAAAGAGATTATGGAAAATGTCAAGCAAGGAAAAACAACTAATTTTACAGTAGAAAATGATACTTTGATGTTGGGACAAAGAATTTGTGTGCCTGATGTTGATAATTTGAAGAAGGAAATTTTAGAAGAAGCTCATACTGCTCCATATGCTATGCATCCGGGAATGACAAAAATGTATCATACCTTGCGCTCTCATTTTTGGTGGTCTGGAATGAAGAAGGATATTGTTGAATACATTTCAAAGTGTTTGATATGTCAACAAGTAAAGATTGAACATCAAGCTCCAGCAGAGAAATTACGACCATTACCTATACCAGTTTGGAAATGGGAGATGGTTACTATGGATTTTGTGTACGGGTTTTTCGAAAACTCCAAGAAAGAATTATGCTATTTGGGTTATTGTTGATAGATTGACGAAATCAGCCCACTTTTTGCCCATACAATGGGGTTGTTCATTGGAGAATTTGGCGAAGAAGTATGTGAATGAAATTGTCAGATTACATGGAATACCTGTGTCTATTGCATCAGATAGAGATCCTCGATTTACATCTCGATTTTGGAGAAGTTTACAACAGGCATTGGGCATAAAATAAAACTTTAGTACTGCTTTTCATCCTCAAACAGATGGTCAATCAGAAAGAATAATTCAGACTTTGGAAGAAATGCTTCGAGCTTGTGCTATGGAATTCAAAGGTGTGGGACGAATATATTGCTCTAATGGAATTCGCTTATAATAATCACTATCATAGTAGTATTGGAATGACATCGTATGAGGCTCTTTATGGAAGAAAATGCAGAAGTCCTATTTGTTGGGATGAAGAAGGGATGAGAGTTTTTGAGGGTCCAGAAATAGTATAAGACACAGTTGAAAAGGTGAAGATAGTAGAAAGAATCAAGGCAGCACAAGATAGACAGAAAAGTTATGCTGATCAACAGAGAAGGGAAAAGGAATATGTGGTAGGGGACAAAGTTTTTCTTCGCGTATCACCTTGGAAAGGCGTGCTAAGGTTTAAGAAGAAAGGGAAGCTTAGTCCGCGGTACATAGGGCCTTATGAAATTCTTGAAAGAATTGGTCCGCTTGCTTATAAATTAGCATTACCACCAGAGTTAGCTCAAATTCACAATGTCTTTCATGTGAGCATGCTAAGGAAGTATTGGTCAGACCCTACTCATGTATTGAATGACAAAGAGACAGAGATTGTTGATAATTTGAGTTAGGTAGAAGAACCAGTAGCAATTATCGGGTATAAGACCAAACAATTGCGAAACAAAGAAATACTATTGGTAAAAGTACTTTGGAAAAGTCATTCAGTAGAAGAAGCCACTTGGGAAACAGAAGATCGAATGAGAAAGGACTATCCTTATTTGTTTTGTGATTCAGGTATTTAATTTCGAGGACGAAATTCTTTAAGGGGGGAGAATTATAATATCCCGTTTCATGCATTATATTTGCATTTGTCCACATCTGTTATATGTCATTATATTTAAATTTTACATGTTATATTTATTAAAAATTGGTTAGTGAAAATAATAGTTATTTTAACCATACAAAATACGATATTTAATAACTAGGTACCGAATTATATGGCTATAGAATTTTAAGGAATAAGTGGAGTATAGTTATGTATAGATATAAAATGATTATTAGAACATATAAAGTTGAATAAAATTATGATATATCATAAGGATTTAAGTATAAGAATTAGTATTAGTATGATATAGATATACATATATGTATTTAGTATAGTTAGTATTTGTAATAAATAAAGAATTTGAGGGCAAATTGGTCTTTTGCCCCTTAGATCTTTGTATGAACTGATAAGAATTAGATCGGTTCTTCATCTCCTAAAACACAAAGCAAAGAACAAAGCATAAGGAAGAAGAGAAGAAGAGAGCTAGAAGGAAGGAATCAGGTATTTTAGTAACTTTGTAGTGCAATTTTCGTTAGGTTAAAGTTAGAATTAGCAGGTTTAGAAAGAAGATGAATTGTTCCTCTTTATGTCAAGGTTGATCCTGAAAAATTTGGGAATTTTTAGATGAGTAGATCAATAGTTATGATTTTTATAAGATGAAGTGTGCAGAATTGGATGATCAAAGAGATAGGGTGAGTTTCAAAATTAATCTGCGATTGTTATACTGCTTAGAAAATTCTGATTTTTTGATATCTTATTCCCTTATGTGTATAGTTTAATTAGGAAAAAGAATCAGGTCAATTCATGTTGTGTAGAGAGAGTTATACCCATTTTGTTACGTTGCTGTCCAGATAAAGCGGGACTAAAATAGGTTTTAATGGGAAATTCCCTATAAATCGTATAAGACTCTAAAATTTTTGAGGTTTTAGTATGTTATAGCTTTGTGTATTAGGGATAGAATAAAAAAAGAATCCGATCATTTGGAGAAGTGAATTGAAAGTTATGAATTTTTAAGTAGAGCAAGGTCATATGAACAAGTATACAAGTAACAATGGTTTAAGTCATGATAACTTTATAAATAGAAAACAACACAAGGTGAAATGTATTGATGTGAATTTATGCTTATAGGAACACGAGGTCGTGAAAGTGTTCAAGAGGAGGAAACAAATCGATTTCGTGGAAATTAGCATTCCATCTATGAGTATAAACATGATATGAATTGGTGAAATGTTTTGATATGTGATATTTGAATGTTTGGTGAATTGTTGCGAATTGAATGATTATATGTTATTTGGAGAATTTGAATTATATGGACATATGTTTATTTGGTGAAACATGAGATAATTGAATTATTTATGACATACGCAATTATACAGGAACAAATGAAATAAAGAGAGAAGTTGTGACATAGCCGATCAAACATTACAATACATGTTCTGTTATCTGGACCTATATGGTCAACCAATTGCAATATTTGACAAATGGACCGAAATGTCAACCAATTGTTATATAGCTGGCCAGCAAATCAATTATTATCTGTTACAAATGTTACATGTATCCGGGGCAATAGTTTGGCCGGAAGTGTCACAACAATTAAATAAATGAATCATCCAATAGTATATAAGAATGACTGTATGTTTATTTTGAAGGTGTGACTGTATGTGATTGTTAAATTCATTAATTGTTTATCATCACTGAGTGGCGACTCATATAAATCGCTACATTTTTCAGTTGTTGAAGTTGTAGATAAAGTATTGTACTAGAAGGTCCTTACCCGTAGCTGTCATGGAAGAAAGGTTTGTCGGCTGTGTCCATCTCGCTCTCTCTCCTCACATGACAAGCATATAGAATAAAAAGTGGTCGGGTTTTGGTTTTTCTAATCAAACATAATTATAGTTTGTAATATAAACGAATGATATTAGAGTTGATGTGAAATATTTTGGTTGTGTTAATATATGAATATTTTTGTACAAAATTTTTTTTATGGTATTTTTCTATAGTTATTATATGATAAGGGTGTTTCACCTGCGATGCCCGCTTTTCATGTGCTGGGTTTGGATAAACTAATTAGAGACTAGGTCTGAACCCGAAAAGGCCCGAATAGAGTATGAGATGTGCTTGAATTTAGTTTTAAAACCCAAGCCCGGCCCGCCAGGCTCGAACTTATAATAAACTTATTAAATAAATATATATTTATTATTTATAACACTAATAATTGTTGAAAATTTATAATTTCATTATAAAGTTTAGCATCTAAACTCAATTTTATTAATTATATTAAAAATTTAGTTACTATTATAAATTATAATGGTTTTTAATAAAAAAATATTTTAATTTTTTTAATTATATATATTAATTGGTAAGCTCCGCGGGCCGGACTTGTATTTTGATTATTTTATAAAGGCCCGACCCAAACCCAAATCCGACTTTTAATTTCTATAGGTTGGACCGGATTTAGGCTACTAATTTTTTAGCTAGGTCCGATTGGGTCCGACCCAGCCCAAATCTAAGTTCAACCAACCTTCAATTTTTTAACTCATGAAGAATTGATTAATAATTTCAATTGTATGTTTAATTTGAAGTTTTCTTAAACATAAACTCATGTAAACCCTTATTAAAAAAACAGCAATATAACACCTAAAATATCTGTCGTTCATTTGTTTTCTTCATCTAATAGCTCACATCCACTGATATCTTAAATCCCTCCAATTCCCAAATTTGATTAGTTCTTTCCTTGTAATTGGTCACTATTTTGTACTAATTGGAATCGTCTAGCTCAATGAATATCAGAATTCACTAGCCTCTCATTCGTCGTGAAATCATCATAGAGAATCTGGCTAATGTATCACACATTGTCAAGACTCGTTTCCATCTCTACCAGCAACGCAAATTTCCTGAACTGTTTCTCTAATTGATCCAATTTTTGGATTGATGTGAAAGTTTCAATTTAGTGCTTATTCAGGAGGCAAAAATTAGGATGGTGTGATGGGCTCTACGTGTCTTTGCTATAACTTACATTCTATCTCGTAAATTATTTTCGAATTTCATTTCAGATCTTTGGATTAGATCATTCCTTCTCTTTTCATATGTTGTTTCTTTGTTGAATATATTTTAGTTTGAATTTGAAGTATTTTATGGAGTAATTACAAATTAGCTTTCTATTCAGTGTTGCATCTACTTATATCACTTTTATTTGTCCAATTTTTTTGCTTTCATGGTCTGGTTTTGTTAGAATACAGATACTGAATATTACTTTTAATGTTTGTTGGTAATAGGGTTATGGTGACTAAGTGCTTAACATACATCTTCAAATAGAATCATAGGAATTACAGTAACAATCAATCGATTAACTGATTATTGCCTTGTCTGAATCAATGGTTTGAATCAATAACGAAAAACAAAGGGACAAATATAGAAACCGTTTAATTGGTAATGATCGGTTAACCGATGATAGAGCAATTGATAACCTCAGGAGAAGATGAATAACGACGAAGAAAGAAGAGAGACGAGGAAGAAGGAGAGGGAAAAAATGTGCTTCTAATTATGATTTTAAAGTGAAAAAGAATCTATATATATATAAAAGCTTTGCCCTTACAAATTTTAAAAGAAATATTTCAATTTTATTATTAAATTTATTTTATTTTATTACCATATTAATAATTAGTACGTATTTATATTATAAGTTATTATATTTATGAGTTTTCTTTATAAGAATTTATTATATTAAAAGTGAAATGTTTACTATTTTGATGAGTTTTTCTTATATATGTTCATTTAAAATATTATTTTAAAGGTCAAATAATTATTAATTACTACAATAGTTTTTTGCAATATAATATCCGTTTACTTTGATTTGTTTATATAATAATGATGTTTAAAATTGGTTATTATAAAAACCTTTCAAACTTAATTTTCATAATTTATTTTATAATTAATAGCAGCCTCAATTTATCCTCAAATAACTATTTCATTTCATTATAAAAAGGTTTTCCTATTTGTGTTTCGTATGTACCATTTCTTTCACTTTATTTTTACATATGTATAATCTTATTACAAAATTCTTTTTCACCCCTTTTGCCATCGGTTGAAGAAGCTGTTTAATCCTGAAAGCAACTACAAGTATCTTTTAAGGACAGTGCTCCACATAATTCAGGTTAATGATTTTCAAGTTCTTTTAACTTATTTATAGTTTCCATTAGGTTTCTAGATGATATATGTATTTGTTTGATGCTAGGTGGAGATTGGAAAGCACTTTAAGATGGGTGTCCCGATGAGATTAACACTCCCATTTAGACAGAGGACAATATTGGCGCTCCCAAAGTGGATAGAGAAAAACGAAGCTTAGATATTTATTTAATTATTTACATTTTGTAAGTATTAATTAAATACATGGATTTTCTTAACAGATGTAATTGGTGAAATTGCCAGACGTGGTGCTGAGCAAAGTCGTTTCATAAATGGAAATAATAGTGTTTTCATGAATCTAAAACTTTAAGACCATGAGTATCAATATATATATATAAGCAAAGACTTCTTTGCCCCTATACATTTTAAAAGAAATATTTCAATTTTATTTTATTTTATTACTATATTAATAATTAGTACGTATTTATATTATAATGTATTATATTTATGAGTTTTACTTATAAGAATTTATTAAATTAGAAGTGAAATGTTTACTATTTTGATGAGTTTTCCTTATATATGTCCGTTTGAAATATTATTTTAAAGGTCAAATAATTATTAATTACTATAACAGTTTTGCAATATAATGTCCGGTTACTTTGATTTGTTTATATAATAATGGTGTTTAAAATTAGTTATTGTTAAAATCTTTCAAACTTAATTTTCATAATTTATTTCATAATTAATAATAGCAGCCTTAATTTATCCTCAAATAGCTATTTCATTTTATTATAAAAAGGGTCTTCTTATTTGTGTTTCGTATGTACCATTCTTTCACTTTATTTTTACTTATGTATAATCTGATTACAAAATTCTTTATCTCCCCTTTTGCCATCGGTTGAAGAAGCTGTTTAATCTTGAAAGCAACTACAAGTATCCTTTAAGGACAGTGTTCCACGTGATTCATCTTAGCGGTTTTCAAGTTCCTTTAACTTATTTATAATTTCCATTATATTTCTAGATGATATATTTATTCGTTTGATGCGAGGTGGAGATTGGAAAGCACTTTAAGATGGACATCCCGACGAGATTAACACTCCCATTTAGACAGAGGACAAGATTGGCGCTCCCACAGTGGATAGAGAAAAACCACGCTTAGATATTTATTTATTTATTTAATTATTTACTTCTTATAACTATTAATTAAATACACGGATTTTTTTAAACAAATGTAATTGGTGAAATTGTCTGCCGTGGTGCTGAGCAAAGTCGTTTCATAAATGGAAATAATAGTGTTTTCATGAATCTGGAACTTTAAGACCATGAGTATTTATTTATAATTTTTCATGTTATTTGCATATATTATTCCTTACTAATAAAAACTTTATTATAAAATCAAATGCAGGCATAATAGAATATCAACAACGTTTTGGGGTTAATTTGTAGAAAAAATATAATCTCATTTGTCCTAAGAAGTTCTAAAAGACTTCTTTACCCTTATATCTTTCAAAAGAAATATTTTAATTTTATTATTTATTTTATTTTATTTTATTATCATAATAATAATTAGTACGTATTTATATTATATTTGTTATATTTATGAGTTTTCATTATAAAAGTTTATTATATTAAAAGTGAAATGTTAATTATTTTGATGAGTTTTCCTTTTATATGTTCGTTTGAAATATTATTTTAAAGGTTAAATAATTATTAATTACTATGACAGTTTTGCAATATAATGTCCGTCTACTTTGATTTATTTCTATAATAATGATGTTTAAAATTGGTTATTATTAAAACCTTTTAAAATTAATTTTCATAAATTATTTCATAATTAATAGTAGCCTTAATTTATCCTTAAATAGCTATTTCATTTCGTTATAAAAGGGCCTTCCTATTTGTGTTTCGTATGTACCATTTCTTTCACTTTATTTTTACTTATTAATCTGATTACTAAATTCTTTTTCACCCTTTTTGCTATCGGTTGAAGAAGCTATTTAATCCGGAAAGCAACTATATTATCCTTTAAGGACAGTGTTCCACATGATTTAGCTTAACGATTTTCAAGTTCCTTTAACTTATTTATAATTTCCATTATGTTTCTAGATGATATATTTATTTGTTTGATGCTAGGTGGAGATTGGAAAGCACTTTAAGATGAGCATCCTGACGAGATTAGCACTCCCATTTAGACAGAGGACAAGATTGGCGCTCCTATAGTGGATAGAGAAAAAAAACCAAGATTAGATATTTATTTAATTATTTACTTTTTACAACTATTAATTAAATACACGGATTTTTTGACAAATATAATTGGTGAAATTATCAGCCGTGGTGCTGAGCAAAGTCCTAAGAAGTCCTAAAAGGCTTCTCTATCAAATACGTGGATTTTTTGACAAATACACGGACAAATTTGATCTCATTTGTCCTAAAAAGTCCTATAAGACTTCTTTGCCCCTATACCTTTCAAAAGAAATATTTCAATTATATTATTAAATTTATTTTATTTTATTATATTAATAATTAGTACGTATTTATATTTTATTATATTTATGAGTTTTCCTTATAAGAATTAAATATTAAAAGTGAAATCAAAATGCAGGCATAATAGAATATCAACAACGTTTTGGGGTTAATTTGTAGAATAAATATGATCTCATTTGAATTCATCTAATGGTGAACAAATTATCGTTATTATGCAGTTGATACGTGCTTGAGAATACAGAGGTAATGAGTTTTTTTTTGGTTCTCATGCAATAAAGTCCAACTATAATTTTTTATAATAGGATCTAGATTTCGATGTTGATCAATTCCTAAATGCAAAAGAAAATTTTAAGGTACTTCCAACATTTATATTATGAGTACAAATGATTCATTATCTATTATGATTTGAATCATGTCTTTTATTTATTTATATATTTTTGTTTGGAATAATTCGATATCAGAAAATGAGGTCAATTCTCTTGTCACACCTGTAGAGATAAGAAATGAAACTCTGACACCGTCGATATTGATAAATGAAGATAATGCACAACTTTCGAGCAATCGAGCAAAACATATGAGGATTAAGAAGGAGAAGAATAATTGATATGTATCCCTTTTTAAGAAAAGATTAGTACTTGTTGAAATATTGTCAAGGTTGGCAGAACTGTTATTTAGTGTTATATATTATTTATTTTGTATTGCTGGATTGTTTCATTTTAAATATGTGCTATTTTTTCCTATTTCTACCTTTCAAATTTTTTGAGCAAATTTTGCAGTTCTTATATTATTTTCTCCAAAGTGGAAAATATCATTGCCGATTGATTGAATATAAGCCTATTTAAGAAAAAAATTTAAATTTTATAATAGTTTTTACTCTTTATGGATGATAATAGAATATTTTTAATTATTTGATCAATTGAAATAATTAAAAAATCCCATTATTATCACATTAAAAATAGATTTAGGAATCAATGTGACTATTTTTTTCTCATCAAATATTTGACAGGGAATATAAAAGATAACTATATAAAATTTTAGATTATAATCTTATTTAAGAATAAATTTGAATTTTATAATAGTACTTAGTCCTTCTTATGGATAATAATGGAATATTTTTAATTATTCGATCAAGTGAATTTGAATTTCATAATTATCCATTAAGTATATCTATCAACTAATATATCTCCTAAATATATTTTTAAAAAAATTTAATTTGTTGTTCTTGATTTTATTTAATTCCATTCTATTGGTTGTAATCCTATTTAATAATTAATGTGGCTCTTTTTTTCCGTAATTTAATTTGATATACAATATAACATATTTTTAGCCTTAATATTTTTTATTTTTTATTTTTATTATATATATATATATAAATATATATTAAAAAATAGATTTATTTATTGATATACTGATTACAAATGACTTATCCGTGCATCGCACGGAGTACCACACTAATCATATTATAATGATAAGAAACCTATTATAAAAACATCTCTCTTTATTAGAAATTATCATTATAAAAACGTATTCATGTAAATAATACAATAAAATGTATGTTTTATATGCCAAAATTATTATTATTAGATCTAAATTGTCAACATTTGACATGTTAAGCTTATTAACACTTTAATTTTATTGACCTAGAATTTATTAGAAATTATAATTTCATTCTCAAATTTATTAATAGTACCTGACTTTTTTTATAATACGTTTTATCTTTATTTTTTTTTCACTTTAAAATCAACGGGTGATATGGGATATGGGCGGGTAAGACATCCACTTTTGCAATTTTGATATTATTTTTATTTTTAAATTTGTTGGTAGTCAACTGCATTCAATTAAATATATTTGTTTCATTATTTTGTGGGGTAATGTATTACTTTAATATCTGATTCTTCTGTTTGCATCATTACATAAGAAACTTTATTACTACATTTATTATTATATTTATTGTTTGTTTAGGTATTATAAATCAATATTTAGTGGAAAACGTAGATGGCAGTAATAGTGAAAGTGTACTTGGTGGAAGTCAAGAGGAGGAAAATGGTTTTTGTGATCCGGATTATGTTTTAGAGGATGACGATGAAGATTTGATCAATGGGATTGAGGAAGCTCGGGAACCTATGCGGAGAACTAAATCAATAACCAGTCAAAGAGATTGCAATCAAATTGTAAGCACTGCTTATGAAACTGGTATGGGTTTTGAGATTGAAGAAAACTCATCAAACTATGGAGATTCAGATGCTTGTATAGCGAGTCTGATCCAGAGAATGAAGGAAGAGTTAGGTATCCTGACTTTCATGCCGAAAGGGACCTTGAAGATCCTCAATTCAGAATTGGATAATTGTTTATCAATGGTAGAAAATTCAAAGAAGCTTTCAAGAATCATGGCATAAACAACATACATCAAATTCAGTTTAAAAGGAATGAGCAGAAAATAGTTGAGGCTATTTGCAAAGGAGTGATGGCTGAGCGTGAAAAATGCACTTGGAGGGTATCTGCTTCGAGACTAGATTTACGTGATGAATTTAACCATACAATGCAAGTGAAGAGATGTGATTTTGTGCATATTTGCATCAAGGTGAATACCAATTACCATCTAACTGCTAGATGGATTGCAAAAAGATATTTGGAGTCTTTTCGGAGTGATCCAGATTGGAAGATTAATGCTTTAATTGATGACATTAAAAGGACGCAAGGTCTCAAGTTCGAAACCTTGTGAACGTAAAAAATCCCCTGTGGGAGACTCACCCACCATAGCCAGGTGTGCGACCCGGGTCGGATCTGGATGTAGTCAGAGTAAAGCTCCGGTGAACCAGATGAGCAACAATAAAAAGGACTAAAGATCTGACAATTGGGAGGACGAAGGCATATCGTGCTAAAGGATATGCTCTTGAAAGGATAAATGGTGATGAAAGGTCCCAATATGACAATATCTATAGGTATGTTATTAAATATTTATTGTTTCTAATACTGGAATTTTATATATGAAAATGGGCATTTTTATCAAATGATTGTTAAATATGTTTATATATCTATGAATTAGTTAGTTATTGTGATTTTCTTCACTCATTGGGAAATAGGTACAAAATGACTTGACTTAACAGAAAATGTTTCTTGTTATTGTTAGGCTTAGTCTCGTTATAATTGATTTGTATTTATTGTAGGTATAGAGCTGAGTTGCTAAGATCAAATCCAGGAAGCACTGTAATGGGTAGATTCCAAGATGGAAGATTTGTTGGCATGTATGTGTGCCTCAATGCTTTGAAATCGACATTTACAGCAGGGTGCAAACCCTTTATTGGTTTGGATGGGTGTTGGCTCAAGGGATTACATGGAGGGAAACTATTATCTGCTGTTGCTATGGATCCTAAAGACTGCATATTCCCTATTGCTTATGCAATGGTCGAAACTGAAAGCACGGAGACGTGGACATGGTTCTTAGAGCTTTTAGCAACTGATTTAGAAATTGTCAATACCAAGGATCTTACATTCATGTCAGACGGACAAAAGGTAAATTCTTCTTTTATAAATCTACTTGTTGAATAAATATGGTTGCTTGATAGGCCTTCGGATATAATATACATAGATTTGCCAATAGCTTTAATTAGATCAATAATAGGGTTGAATTACAACATAGGGTGATGATTATATAGAGTTAACTTATATTTTATAATCAATTTCCTTGTGAGATGACAAACAGGGAATAGGTAGAGGACCAACTAATAACTATTTTAACATGATACTAGATAAAAGTAAACCCGAAATGTACAATTATATTTTGCAATCAATTCAATTATATAATTGTGATTGCATCATTTAATATATTATAAATTCCTCTTCATTTACTGTTTGCATGAATTTATCAGAGACTTATACATGCAGTGGAAAACTTGTTCCCACAAGCAGAGCATAGATTCTGTGTACGACACGTGTACACAAACTTCAGAACTTTATTTAAGGGCAAAGAGTTGTAAGACATGCTTTGGGATGCTGCTAGAGTATCTTATCCAGCAAAATTTGATACTTATAAGGAGAAAATTGGTGTCAAATGTCCCGAAGCAAGACAATGGCTAGAGGAGAGACCAGCTAAGCAATGGGCTAGGGCATTTTTTGAAGAGCAGGCTAAATGTGATAAGTTATTGGACAATCATTGTGAGCGCTTCAATAAGTACATACTAGATGCAGGAGATAAAGGGATTATTACAATGTTTGAGATGATAAAAGTCAAGTTGTTGAAAAGGATGAAGAAGAAGTGTGATATGTTGAAGAACATCAATGCTAAGTGGTGTCCGAATATAATGAAGAAGTTAGTGAAGAACATGGATTTTGCTGTTGGGAACCGACAGTCAATTTGAACATGCATAATAGGCATGGAAGAAATTCAAAATTTTGTCTCTATCCTCAGGAACTCCTAGTAGTTGCATATAAATTAAATAAAGCCTTAACTATATAATTCTCTACCTAGGTTAGCATGCATAGGCTAGGCGTGCCATAATTCTTAATTATATCATAGCATAAATATTTTATATTAAACATGTTATAACTCTAAGTTATAATTTAAATAAAAAATAAATTAAGAATGCATTATAACCTAAGCATAATAATTATTAAGTCTAAAACACTTAAAGAAAAATACATAATAATTAAAATTAAACATACCAGTTGAAGAGTGCTTTGGCAGAACCTCCTTGCACAAGCCTCGAAGTATAGGGTAGCCTCTATGAGTATCCACACGAATCCTACCAATCGAAACCTCCCCGAGAGGAAGAACTAAAGAGCCTTGAGTAGTTAAGCTAGACCACTCCAAAACCCCACCCGAAAACATAAACTAGAGATATTCAAGTTATTCTTGAACTTGGTGCAATTTAGAAAGGAGAAATGGAGCTCTATTTATAGAAGAAGCAAAGGCTCCATGGATTTAATGCAAGATTAAATGCGTGATTAAATGCCAATTTAAACACAAGATATAATTGCTGAATTAAATCCAATTTAAATACATAATTTAATTGATGCATTATATCCAATTTAAATACATAATTTAACTGTTGCATTATATCCAATTTAAATATATTTATTAAATCCAATTTAAATACATAATTTAATTAATTCTCCTCTCTTTTATTTTATGACCCTAATAAAATTAGTTATCGATCAAAATAAATATCTGGCTTATCCAAAATGATTTAATCAATTTAACCAACATCTTAATTTATTTATGACCCTAATAAAATTAGTTACCGGTCAAAATAAATTGTTGTTCTAACCAAATAATAATCCAATTATTATTATGTCATATTTTCATAATAGAATAAATCTATTAATTCTTTACTCAGTCCGATGAAGGCCCAATGTGTGTGACCTTATAGGATCCCGAAGTATTGAGCTATTAAGACTTAACCAACCTTTGTTCTATTGGAACCATTAGCTCGAGGTTCTAGACCGTGAATAGAACTCGATTACCTCAAACGACTATAGTACGCCTCTAGCAAGGGTCTAACATCCCCTATTACTCGGAATGTCATTTGTGCTTATGACTTAATCCCGATTAATGCAATAGTTATTCAGTGCGATGAACTCCTTCCATTTTTTAATATTAGTACCATCTGGTTTATAGGGTTCGGTTAAAGTGTTAACCCACTAATAGCAAGGTTGCTCCAAGATATCCCAGTTATTAACTTGCTACCGAAGTATATTGCCTTTTACCATAGTGTGTTTAACTAGAAACTATTTATATCAAACACATACTCTAATCAGAGGTTTATAGCAATCATCACTTCAACAAGCGGCCACGTACAACTCCTTAATATATCTGGAGCGATGGATTCTTTTCGACTACATAGCTTACCAACGAGCAGTCATCACTATACCCGTAATCACCCGTGGCACCCTAAATTAATGAGTGTATAGGAATAACCCAAAGTGCAGCAATGGACCCACACAAGGTAACTAACATCTCAAGTATGAGGATATTCGCAACGCTTATTGCATGAAGATAAACACTAACACATTGATATATACACCAAGTGTTTACCTTACAATGGTCTCCAATATATCTCCCAGATATATCCATGTGTCAAACTTAAGGCACCACCTTCAGTCCTTAGGAGATTGACTGCTTGGACCCTTTCCAAGAGAGTTGACTACATGCTAGTTTTCCCGCTTCATCAATATCCTTTCTTGATAAAACTATGACTAGGGATAGTTTAGACATAATCATAATTGCCCATGAAGCAGGTCTCACCAAACATAGTCCAACAATAATTTCTCTGATTTCATGCTATGATACGTCAAGGACTTTTGTATATATATATCAATGAATATATTTTCACGCTGTAATATATTTACAAGCACATCAATATAAACAAAAGGTTAAACACATTTATTAATTAAACAAATTATTTGTACCATTACATAATTAAGATATATTGTCCTAATTGCCTTAAGGACATACATCATATCTAACATTTCGAGCCAACTTATTCCGGAGGTCTAAGTGTTCAAGTGAAAGGTTTTGGTAATCAATATGTAGTGGATATAAATGCCAAGACATACACATGTAGGAGATGGTAACTAACAGGCATACCATGTAGTCATGCATGTGCAGCCATTAGTGGTAACAATGATAGTCCGACTAATTATTTAGACAATTGCTACTCAGTGGAAACATATATGAAGGTTTACGATTTCTTCATTGAACCAACTAATGGCAGTGATCAGTGGCCAAATCCTAAAGAGCCAGTCTTAATTGTGCCTCCATCCCCAGTAAGAACTAAAAGAGGGAGGAAGAAGAAGAATATAAGAAAGAATTAAACGAATCTGCTCCAAAAGGAAAACTTAGCAAAAAAAGGAGTTGTAATAACTTGTAGCAACTGTGGTAGCAAAGACCACAACAAAAGGTGTAAAGAACCACTGTCTGCCACAGGACCAAATTTAAGTAATTATTTCAGTAATTATTAAAGTCATTGTAAGTAGTTATTAAATGTAAGAACTTTGCTTTACAAGTCAGAAAGAGGAAAGCGGCTGCTAGAATAATGAATCTTGTCAAAATACATCTGGACCAAGTTCAACAAAGCAATTAATAAAAAGGCCTAATACGACAAGACAATCAAAGGTAAATACGTCAATACCTAATCCTGCAAGGCCATCCAGTGTATCTCAAACAGCGAAGTGGATGATGGATGTAAGTATATCAATTAAATTAAATTAAATTAGGTGTATATAGAATGTTAGAATATATCATCGTCATGTTAGGATCATAGGTTAAATTTCCTCTCAAGTAGATTCTATATATTATAGGACTAAAGTTTAAATTTTCTCCTAAACTTGCAATGAAATTCAGCTTGTTCAAAAACTAAGTTTCTGCAATTTTTGCTAACAGGGAACAACTCAGTCAAAACCAATTTAGTCTACTTTAGCCGCTTATGTTCCTAATAGAAGTCAAGAATGCAATGTGACACGTTTCGGTTAGAGTCAGCTAAGTCAAGGAGGTGAACAAAGAAGTTTTTCAGAATGCCATGATTGTTGATGGAAATGAGGGAATTAGTATGGCACAATCGGGGCATGGGCCTGGGCTGGGTCGGGTTTGGATCGGGCCGGGCCTTTATAAAATAATTAAATAATAAATCCGGCCGTAGGCTTATCAATTAATATATATAATTAAGAAATTCAAATATTTTTAGTAAACAAATTATTATAATTAAATAATTATAACCAAAATTCTAATATAAGTCACAAAATTGAGTTTTGAAACTAAATTTTATAAGAAATTTTAAAAATTTCAATAATTATTACTAATATAAATAATAATATATATTTTTATTTAGTAGTTCGGGCCGGACGGACCGGACTTGAGTTTTAGGACCAAAACCAAGCCATTCCTATACTTTCTTCCGACCTTTTCAGGTTCGAGCTGGGCAGGGCCCGGCCTAACCTCTAATTAATTTATTCAAATTCAGCCCATAAAAAACGGGCATGGGCACGCCTCACGGACCGGCAGGTTAATCCCCACGTATAGTATGTGCTAGATTTAGATATAACTCTCTTCAGTATTACCTATAGTTACTAATGGATAACGATGAATTTAGAATTTTGCTACTTCTTTCTTTCTTTGTTGTATATACAAAATGACGCCAATATGATTTCTGTTTCAAAATTCTGTTTTGACTGAATTTATACTAAATATTTTTGAATTACATGTTTTGAGTGGGTTGATACTTATATTTTTTTTTAAATTATTCTGTGCAAATATCACTGTAAATAAAAAAAAATAGAAGTTAATGGAAATGAAAAGCAGCCAGTTGAAAATGCCCGGGGAGTGGAATTTAGAGAGTGATGACTCTCAGTGACAAAGAAATGTGAAAAAAATGCCCAAAGTATTATTGAAGAGAGATATGTGACTTATAATATGGCGAAAAGAAATAGATAAAATGAAAGAGTTAGGAAGAGTTGAAACCAGACTTTAAGAGTATAACGAGAATAATTTTAGGATTGAGTTGAGGTTGGACTTTTAAATAGGTTAAATATACTGACATGTTTTAATTGACATGTTGTATTAGATAAAATGATTATAATAGAAGGTATAATTATAAAAAAAATTAAAATTCATGTAATAAATTAAAATACTATATCTAATTGATATACTATCAATGAAATTAATCGAACAAGTTGAATATGAAAGTTAAAATCAGAAATCAATAACGATATATAAAAAAATAAACACGTGAAAGAATTTTTTTTAGTTGAATATTCACTTTCAAATTCGTTGATTACACAGGTCAACCATAGTTATTGGATTCTATACATAAAATTCTAATAATCAATTACAAATTCACAATAAACTTAACCAAAATAAAATTAGTAATATAGATAGAAATAGATTTGTTTGGGGCAGATAATGGGCCGGATTTAAATAATTATTTTATTATAAAATTTAACTCGAGTTTAAGTTTGTAAAAGCCTAAAATTTTATGAATTGAGTTTTGTTTTTATATAAATATTTAAGTCCGGTCGGAGCATGTAAAAGTCCGAATTTCTATGGCCCGGGCTTGGTCTTTAAATAAATACCCAAGCCTAACCTGAGCCTGAGCCCGCCTGACCAACAAATTTTTATTTTATTTTATATTATATTTAATAATTTTTATAGATTTTTATATTTTAACCTATTAAATTTTTAACTATATATAAAAAAATGTAATTACATGTATAATTTAGACATTTTTATGTAGAAATTGTAATTTTTTCAGTTTAGTTTATAAAATATTAAAAAAAAAAATTATCTATAAACCATAAGCCGAGCTTAAAATGACTTAATAAATCTAATCCGAGCCTAAAATTCTAAATCATAAACTTGAATTGATATTTTTAATAAAAAGCCAGATAAATCTGACCCCAACCCTGCTAGCCGACAAACAGTTCTAGATAGAAATGAACCCAAAGTTTGCCTATATTTTTGTAATGTGTTTCATATTAAAAAAATAATCATAGGTTCAAAATATAATTAATTAATAACAAGCCATAATTGACCAGCAACATTTCAAAAAAAATATAATCAATTAACAAAATCAAGTGAGTGAATTCTCAGTAGGAGGGAGCAATAAAAGAAACTAAGCCCATATTTTTTTAACTTATAATTTATTCATTTCAGTTTAGTACTAATCAGTATTATATATATATAAATTTATATTAAAATAAGTACTTATCATTTCAGTTTAATTTAGTACTAATTAGTATTGCATACATATAAATTTATATTGAAATAAGTACTTATCATTTCAGTTCAGTACGAATACTTAGCCCTATTTTTTTAACTTATAAGAAGCTGTAATGAATAGAATGATTCTGAATGGTACTGAAACTGAAACTAAAGTATAATTAATAATATAAATAAAATTTCAAAATATTAATATATTTTAACAAAATAATTAATCACACTTTAAATAATACTTTATATTATAATAAAATTATTAATTATTCATATAATAACAATAATTTAATTTACCGTTATAAGTTATATTATATTTTATTTTATTATAAATATTATTATTTTTATTTTTATTTATTTATTTATTTTTTCTATAAAATTATCCATTATAAAAATAAAGGTTAATAATTTTAAAAATATTATTATTAGTTACTTTTTCTTTGTTATTATTTGTGATAACTAATATTAATTAATAATATTAATATAATGTATAAATAAAAATAAATTAAAATAAAAAAATATTATTATTAATATTTATTATTATTTATTATTTATAAATATTAATATTAACTAATAACATTATACAATATATAAATTAAAATTTAATATCAAATACTAAATATTAAATATTAAATATTAAAATTAAATTAAATTAAATAATATTAATTAAACTGAATAAAAAATAAATTAAAAAAATAAAATTTTATAAGTTAAAAATAATTATGTCTAAATTAAAAAATTATTTAAAAGAAGTGGTCCAAAACATTGAATATATTAAATAGTTGGGCCCCTTTCAAAGTGGGGACGGAGGCTTGTGCACCTGTTGTAAAGCCGTCCGGATCGTGCTTGATATATATACATGTATGTATATTATTAAAAAATATTGAAGTATAACCACTTATGATATTATATTTTTAAGTTTAAAGTTGTAAAGTGTTTTCATTTATTGTTAATAAACACTAAAAATTACTTTTTACTCTTATAACTAAATATGGAAAAATATCTTTTTTTTCTGTAAAATAATTCTTTGATCTAATATAGTTTTCTATAAAATAATTTTTTGACCTAATATTTTTATACAAATAAATACGGCTTTAAAATTCATTATCAATTCTTCCAGGCCAGATTTCATCAGAGAACCTATGGCTTCCAAAGTAGAGAATTTACTCCTAGACCAACGCTTTGTTATGTTACTCTATCCTTCATTCTTTTATTTAATATTTAGTTTATTCATTTATTCGTATTATTTCCGAACAAATTTTAGGCCTCCTATAATTTAGGGACTTGAGCGGTCGCTCACCCTATTTTTACTAGTTATTGGAAATGTGGGATTATCTCACACTAGAAATATATATGAATGATGAGTGATACATAAGTGGTATAGATTGAGCGTTAATATAAATCAATTGGTTTTGTGTTAGATTAGCCCGACCCCACTTGTATGCTCACTTAGTTATCAAGTCCAACACTCTCAAGGCCCATGAATTCTCCACATAGTATCAGAGTAGAAGAATGCTTGACAGGTAGTGATATCTTGGGTTCGTGATTAAAGTCATTGTGTAGTTTAGGCTAGTGGAGGAGACTAGGCCCATTGGTGATCTTGAGCCTCAGAGGAGATAAAGCAAGAAATGTTTGGCGAGTAGTAACTGGTCTAGGCCTAATTACACTTAAGGGAGAGTGTTGGATATGTGAGATTATCCTGCATTGTAAATATATAAGAATGTTGAGTGATATATAAGTGGTGCAAATTGAGGCTTAACATAAGCCAATTAATTTTATATTAGATGAGCATAACCCACTTATATATTCACCCAACTTATTAAGTCCAACACTCTCAATGCTTATGAATTCTCTACACTAAGGGTCGGCCTTGCTCGGTGTAACACAAGAGTGCTTCAATATGGAGTCTCTAACATTGTCTCGTGCATGTTTTAAAACAAATGATATTTGCGTGTGAAAATATGTGAAACATGATAAACTTACATATTTTAAATGCTATTAGATTAAATTTTTTTATGGGATAGATTGAAAAAAATTAGTTTAAATTGAAATGATATGATATGATATTCGATGAAAACCGAAATAATTAGAAATGAATTCGTATCTTTTTCGGGTGCTCGGGATTGTAAGCTTAATCAAGAGAATGTAAAGTCGTTGACTAATCTACGGTATGTCAGGATTAAGTCGTTTTCCACAACTTCTACAAGATTTCGGCGAAGAACGATGAACGAGACGAGTTCTCGGTATTTCCGGGAGAGAGAAATGCTTAATATATTGAAAAGTGGATAAGAGAAAGGAAAAAATGAATGAAATCTTAATTCATTCTGCTGAGGCATATTTATAATAATTGAATTTTTGATTAATTATAATTAAGTCCTTGAACTCTTGATTATTTGTAATTAAATTTTTAAAGTTTAATAAATTTTCAATTAAGTTCCTAAACTTATTTAATTCTTTAATTAAATTCAATTACCCAAATTGGATCGGATCCTTTGACCCAATTGACCAGCTCACGGGTGGACCGGGTATTTCCAACATCTCCCACTCGCACTTGACGGGTCATGTTCCGTACAAGGTCATCATATCTTCTTTATCTTGCGAAGTCGTGTGACATGCATACTATCAGAAACACTTTATCTTGCACCCGTTAGGGTCTACCAAGACTATCCTAAGTGGTACTTAACCAAGTAGATTAACATCTCGTATTCAGAACATCTTGCACCAATTAGGGTCTGCCAAGATGATTCTGATTATTACTTAACCATATAGATTAAACTATAGTATTATTAATAATATCACATTGATATATTACGTGTATGCTTTACCCTAGATTGGTCGACAATCGTCCACTTCCACATCTTTTGGATCTCGGGAGTCTTAATATGCTATTCACTATCTTACCACAATGGTGAGATAGGCATGCCAGTGAATCAACAGAACTCTGATGAATGTACATTGGCCATATCTTCCTTTCAAGTTCATCCATTCCATAAAGAACTAGTTTGGACCACCAATCAATCTCTCCAAGATCGAATTAAATCATAATCTCTCGGTGATTGATCAAATTTTCCTTGCTAGTCCTTACTTCTCAAGATAACTCAATACTAATGAGGGCAAGGTCCAATAACCCCATTGTTAATGGACTGAGTCTCACATTAGAGAAGTTGAGATCCTTATACATCAAACAAACTTCTCATCTCATGGTGGCTAAGCACACATTATCCCGAGGACTCACTACTCCCTCTTTGATAATATGCCATGATGTTCTTTCCTTTTACCCTTACAAAGGAATGCATGTCTTATCACATTAACTAACATCATGTACAGGTTTCAGCTACAATGCACCTCAACACTTAACCTTGTTCTACTCCTAGAACTACCTTTAGCTATTAAGATAGAACATGACCTATCGTCATGTGAACTACACAGTTCTTACCCAATTCCTTCTTGGATTCAGTACACATTGTTTCATACAATGCGACTTTCCTTATTACTTAAGCAAGTCGATTCACGATTTTGAACAGGTTCTCGAATCACACACAGTATGCTCAAATCAATCTCATCCTAGTTTTTACCCTCGTTGTAACACTAGGGTAAACACCCATGTGAGTAGGCTACTTATTTGTCTGACATGCTATGAACGGTAAATAATATATGTACATAAAATATATACACACATATACATTATTCATAGTACAAAACTAATTTATACCATCACGTTATCCTTCACGATTTGAAGGGTATAATAAATGAGGTAATCCCGAATAAGAATAATCTACGTATATTTAACCCTTTGATATATTTAACGTATACATATTTGGAGACATGCTTCGTAAACAAATCTACAGGCATGTAATATGTAGACAAATACCTCATGTTGACCTCTCCTCGTGTACTTAAGTCTATAACTAATTGATACTTGATTTCGATATGCTTATACCTCAAATGATATTTCGGGTCTATGGTATGAGCTATGGATATTTGACTATTACGTGTAAATAGCCAATTGTTGTTTGGAGCACTTAGCATAAAAGCGACTCACTAGTCACCCTAGCCAAACAACCTGTTGGACCATGGCTGGAAAAGCACAAATTCAGCTTTGGCCTTAGCCAATATGCCTCTGAGTATCCTATGAGGTCTATTTCCCTATCCTGATATACCAGAACATAACCAACAGTCCCTTACAAGTATCTCACAATTTCTTAACCGTGTTCCAGTTCTCTATTACTACAATATATCAATACTCACTTATAATGCACACAACATAATAAATTTTCGGTCTAGAGTATGACATAGCATGTATGATGTTTCCACCAATGCTAGTATATGGTACTATTTCCATATCCTCCCACCTTTTTGGAGTTTAGGACAAATGCTTTTACAAAGAAACTATATTCTTATTCATAGGAATACTTATGGGTTTAAAGTTCTACATATTGATTCTTTCCCAAACTCTTTTTGTGAAACATTCTTGAGACAAAGATACTTGTTATCTTTTCTATCCATTGAGATCTTGATCCCTCGGATAAATGCACTCTTAAATGCACTCTTACCACATCTTACATCTCAAAGTTACTCGATAATCAATATTTCGTTTCGATGGTATTTATATGGTAGTCCTCATTTACCATTAAATACCAAGACCTTAGAACCACATGAGATCATAAATTAACTTATTCAATTATACAAACCTTGTTTTCGCAAATCATTTGGACAAACCTTCTTAGTTGTACCATGTAGATTTCTCATGACAATCCTCCATTGAGAAAAGAAGTTTATACATCCATTTGATGTAATTCTAAGGCAAATTATAACTATTAAAGTTAGTATAATCTTATAGATGTAAATCTCGAAACTGAAAAGAAAACATTCTCATAATATACTTATTAGTATGAGTGTACGTATTCCTTAACTATGAGCCAAGTGCTTTTACGTTATCTTGAGAATCCACTTGCTCTCAATAACTTTATGTCCTTCAAGCATTTCAACTTAATTCTTCTTCCATCATACGCAATTATTCATCTCCCTTTAAACACTCAATTTTTAGGGTGGAACAATTTTCTATTTTGGGTTCTTAGGCTCCAAGTCTTCATAAATATATCTCATATATTTATCACAACTCAGAATTCTTTCCTTTAAGCTCATTTCTATACTCCCACTTGGATCAGAAATTTTGTAATGATCTAAGCTCCCACTTAAGCTAAAAACATTGACTCCCACTTTGATCAATTAACATCGTTGGGTTCTTGGCTCCCCCATGGAACAAGATCTCTTTGGTTAAAATGATCATTATGAACCACTTCATTTGAAGTACTCCTACTTGAAGAAACATCCAAAACATTAGGTTTAAGAGTCTTATTAAAAGGAAATATTTTTGCCTAAATTGCTTAATCTTGAAAACTCATTTTCTAAGAATTCAACATTTTGTGATTCAAATTCTATAACCGATCTATCCTTATTCTCCCCCATAAAAACATATCCTTTTAATATGTTAGATTATCTCGACATATACTCTTTTCTACCTCTTGGGCTAATTTCCCTAAATTACATGAGGTAGTGTGGGTGTAAGCAATACAACCCTACGATTGTAAATAGAATAACCTTGGTTTTCTTCCAGTCTATATTTCACATGTGATGGAAGAGGCAAATTTTAAAGGGTAGTCGGTTTGGTACATGTACCTAACCATTTCAAGAAGAAGCTTATTCTTCTTTTAGACTCCAAATTACTATGGAGGATAAGGAATAAACAACTAATGCTTAGTCCTATATTCATCACATAAAGCTGTAAGTATAACTAAAAAAAACTATTTACCACTTCAGTTTCAATACTTACATCCAAATCTAGTTGACTTGCTACGAGATTCACAAATCTTTTAATAGCTAAAAGCTTCATATTCATGGAAAATCAAGTAGTTGATTCCATAACGAGTATGGTCATCAATCAATGTGATGAAACATCAAACCTATGCATTACCCTCACATCTATTAAACCACAAATGTCATAGTGAATAAGTTGCAAAAATATATTATGTTCTAGTTCATCTCTAAGAATTGATTCGTTGTTTGCTTTTCTTTTGTGGAACCCATCACATGGTGATAATTTAACATTTTAAATTATCCATCACAATATTCCTAGAGAACTCATTCTTCTTAACTTTTGTGACATAACTGCATTTGCGATATACTAACACTATCCTTTTAAAGATAAGTTATTCAATCGAAAAACAAACATTATCCACTTGATAACTAGTAATGTACACTCATTACATGTACAATAACATCAATCTTATAAGAACTAGATACATAAAATCTACTTATAGGAATGAAGAAACAAGGAATTGGAAAAATTCACGAATAAACTGATTTATTATTAAAACCATATCATAAATTAAATTTTGACAAATAATAGGAGAGTACAACACATCTTGTAGATATTTGATTTGCTCTTGTTGCAAATCTAATCTAAATGTGTCAATCCATAGAACTCCAACCCGATGGTTGTTTTCTATATAGATACCTATGTCTCTCGTGATAATTGTCATAAGTTCACAAAGATACTTCGGTCCTTGCTCATATTACATGTTGCACTTGAATCAATTCCCAAGGAATAAGATTCCATCACTAACGTAGAGTTTGATATGAAAGTATAATTTACATTAGAATTTAATACTTATACATGTTTGTACTTAATGCTCTATATCATAATTCCATTTATTTTGGCAATTTTAGTACATCACCTTTGTGATATTCACTGTTCATTACCTTTGGACCTTTCTAATTTATGTTTGTATGGCTTAGACCCATTTGCCTTGTTCTTTTTCTTTATAGCTGCTTCCATCGTAAGTTATTATCCATGTCTCAAGGACTCTCTCCTTGGACTTTCCTTATGCCAAATGCATTTAGAAAGAATCTTGGTTGTTAAAAGAACACATTCTTCATATTCCAAGAAACACACAATTAACTACATTAAAAGAAGCATTTCTATAAAAAAAATGAGTTAATGCATCACATATGCTCCCACTCGGAGTAAAGAATGTATCACTAATTAGAATTTTTTCAATTTAGTGATCAAATAGGACATGTCACACATACTTGTAATCCCTTATATAATCATTTATTGCACTTAGCAAAACTATGTGGGTCAATGAATTCTTTCTCCCCCATGCAAGACACGAATTCTTGTCATGTCTGAATTGGCTTTTGTTGCTCTCTTTGAACTCATACACACAGTGGCGAAGCCACGTACAAATATGTGGGGTCAATGGACCCCACTTTTTTTTAAATGGTGGTGTAAAATTATTGATATATTGTATTTGGATCCCATTAAGAATTATAATTGGACCCCATATTAGTATTGAAACTACTCATCTAATATAGAAAAAATAGAATTTTTTAATAAATGCCTATATATATCAATAAAAACTCATAAAGTGTTGTTTCATTTACAATCTATTGATGGTGAATTCATTATTTAAGAATATCATTTGAACATTTTTTGATATATATATATACAAATGGACACCACGGTAAAATTTTTTTGGATTCGCCACTGCATGCACAACAGTTCCCAAAGCATAAAAGGACTTCTTGTTCCTCCACCACAACACAATCTATATGCTCCAGATATCCTAATAACTACCATTAAGTTTTGAAGCCTACTATAAATACTTTTGAAGCAATAACCCTTACTGATCTTCTTTATCAGTAATGGTGAGACTAAACACGAATTTAAGGATTTAGGTCAATTATTATAAGCAAATGTGTGTTAATTACTATTTACTTAAGAATAAACTATCCGAGAAATATAAGCATTAACTCTGGTTTCGAAAGAAATACGTATACCCAATCATCAACCAAGTCATGTAATAGTAATTATATGTGTTTGATTGTTTATTATAGCCCTCTTTAACTATAAGGAATAGCCTTTAAATGTACTTTGGACCTATTGTCATAAATTAGTTCGTTTGGTTAATGGCATTTAAGGTAATGTATTTGGACAAATTTATTGTGCATTATTATTGAAACTATTTAGAATTTCAAATAGGGCACTTTAGTCCTAAGAGTTTTATTGTGGCTTAAATAAATTATGTTATTTAAAATTTCTTTAAACAAATATATAGAATATAAATAGATAATAATTAAATTAATCACGAATCACATAGTTTTCAAAATAAAACATAATCTTAAAGCTATTCAATAAATAACATGCAATAAAGTTTTTGTCCAAATAAACACAACAAACAAACACATGGAAATGATGCTAAATAAAAAACAGTCTTATACTGTTAACCACCACATAATGTACTCAACGTGTGTAAATACTTGTATGCCTTTTTAGAAGTGAGTCGCACACTAAGTACCTCAAATCCAAAAATAAATATCATTCTCAATGACATTACTCCTTTCGAATTACCCTAGACTAACTCATTAGGTCAATCGTCGTTCCTTTGATCAAACATGATGGTAATTTATCAAATAACATATTAAAGAACCCAATTGTTACTTAATAATGTTATATAATAATTCAAACAAATTGAATAATAAGTTATATGAGCTTTTATAGCTCGAAGACGTGTTTATACAATCTGTATTGCTTTCCAATAAAGTAATTAATATACACTTATTGCATTTATATATGCAATATAAATACTTGATCTACAAAGTATCAATATTTAATGTACAACTACATTATGGAGAACCTATTTTTCTTAAAATTTTCATCGTACCCTGACCCTTGTCCATTGAAAAGGTCTTCTTGATAACGTGGAGTTTCCATCATTGTTGACCATCTACAACATATGTATTAAGTCAATGTCAATAATTGCACAAATTATTAACTTAAATATATTACAAAAATATATTTTTTATAATTACATAGATATAAATTATATAACTATCACACAAATAATTAACCCAAAATATATTACAAAAATATATATTTATACCCATAGATATAAAATAAGTTAATTGGTTATAAATAGTTGACTATATTAAATATATAACTAAAATATATTTAATATCAAATCTATATCACATAAATATAAATTTCACATGAATTATTACAAAGATGATTAATACTCACATATATATTACCAAAATATATTTATTAAATTATACAACTAAAGTATAAACATAGACAACATATGTTAACAATTAACTTAGTGAATTTAATGGTATTTTTCAAATATAATAAATATATGTAACTTATACATGTGAATTTGATTTTCTAAATTAATCAACAAATGAAAAAAATTCAGAAAGATTCACCATTAGGTCTTAAAAATAATTTCTAACATATTATAAATTTTTATAAAATTCAGAAACTATTTTCTAGAATATTTATGAATTTATTTACACTAAATAAATCAAAAACTCATTTTTTATGGACCTTAAAAAATTCTGAAAAAATTACCATTAAATCCGAAAAATATGAAAAAGGTGGAGTGGGAAAAATTTTGGAGCAAAACGACATTGTTTTAGGCCTTAAATCGCAAAAATATATGTTAACCATTAGGGACACGATATGTGACATTCTGTTGACCGGTCAACTTTGACTTATGACTGACACGTGCAGTCGATCATTGATCGATCAACCCTAAAGGTTAAATTAATACCACATCAGATGCTAGGTGGCATTGACTACAGTCAACACTATAATGCACCAAGTGGATAAAAGTTCTTTGTGACAAGGACAAAAATTATTCTGGCGACACTGCACAAAAGCGTTGCCATATCCAACAGTAATCTATATCATGGCGACACTTCGTCCTAACGTCGCCACAGATCGTTGTCCCCAAGTTGAACAGTTGTCTCTTTTGAGTATGGCAACACTTTCTTAAGTCGTTGCCAAAACTGTTTCATAAACCGTCACCACAGTTCATGAACTGTCGCTTAAAACTGCTGTCACAAAAATGAAACGGTGTACTTTTCATTTGCAACGGATTCTGCAACGGATTCTGCAACGGACGTAGAATTCCTTGCAGAATGCAGAAAAAACGACTTCTGCTTTTAAATCGTTTCGAAAACAATTCCGGCATCCGACCAGACTCGTCCTAAGGTTTTTAAAGGTCCTGATTCCATTGGAATTGTCATTTTCACCAAAAAACGAACATAAATATGACATTTGCACAAAACGACATTGAAAATCGAGACTTTTTCGGGAAAAATAACACATTTCACCATTCAAGTACCAAAACGTATATGGTATTCATTTAGGACGAAATTTCAGAGAAAACATGTCATTTTACCGGCCAAAATCATAAAATTGTGGCCAAAACATTCCAAAAATATGATTCTACCACCATTTTCACAATTTAACTATAAATTCTACAAAAAAAAATCTATAGAAATAATTCCCGAAGCTCAAATTCTGAAAAATTCAGAATGTTGCAGAGGAAAACATATCATGTAAACACAAAAACACAACAAATCATCGCCAAAAAACCTTGCTCGGATACCAATGATGAAAATCGAAATAATTAGAAACAAATTTGTACCTTTTTTGGGTGCTCGAGATCGTAAGCTTGGTCAAGAGAATGCAAAGTCGTTGACTAACCCACGGTATGTTAGGATCAAATTGTTTTCCATAACTTCTACAAGATTTCGGCGAAGAACAATGGACGAGATGAGTTCTCGGTATTTCTAGGAGAAAGAAATGCTTAATATATTGAAAAGTGGATTAGAGAAGGGAAAAATGAATGAAATCTTAATTCATTCTGCTGAGGCATATTTATAAAGATTGAATTTTATTAATTACAATCAAGCCCTTGAATTCTTGATTATTTGCAATTAAATCGTTAAAGTTCAATAACTTTTCAATTAAGTTCCTAGATTTATTTCATTCTTTAATTAAATTCAATTACCAAAATTGGATCGGATCCTTTGACCCAATTAACCCGCTCACGGGCGGACCGGGTATTTCCAACAATATCAATGCCTTTTAGACGAAAATTTAGGAGGTTCATATATCCTTATATATGTTATTCTTATGATTGAAAATAAAGACATAACTTATTGGGAAAATAAGAGATTTTTATTACTTTCAAAAGAAATATTTTATGATATTTTTATTGAGAAAAACATATTTGGTTAAAAGTTTAATTTTAACTGTTATATTTTAATTCTTTCATAAAAGAGAGTTATAAGTGTGATTAATTTCCAAACGGGTATATTTTGTATAACTCTTTGTAACTCATGACGGTTATGGTTTTGTCTAAGTATCCTAATTGCAATTAAGACACCAACGGCTATTTTATTAAATTTCGTAACAACAAAACTTTTATGGCCAATATCTCTTATGTTTACATATAAAAAGGTGAGCGGGTTTTCCTTTGAAAGATATGGAGACAACAATTTTTGATACTCTCTTCTTTCCCTCCTTTTCTGGATATGTAAAGCATTTCTGATTCTTGTATCCAAACTCAAATCGAGTTTGAAGGAGTTGTTTAATCCTGGAAGGAACTATGAAGTATCCTTCAAGGACAGAGTCTCCTACTCGACTCAACTTATCCTAACGCTTATAAATTTGTTCTTTTTGTTTCAGTGATGTTCCGAATAATTAAAATCCTTATTTCCAACTTTTGAAGATCATTTTCAAATTCAGTAGAAAGTGTTGCATCTTCTGAGTAAATCGTTGTCTAAGCTGTGCCTTTGGATCTATCAGATAACTCCGAATCTACTACAACAGATTCTATTCACAGAAAAGCGTTCATGTCAGGAAGCATCTCCGAAACTAAGTTTAAAGATCAAATTTTCCAACATAGCTTAGCTATACACTTCAAATCCAAAAAGATATTAGATATGATATTTTAGAGAAGATATAAATATGATTCCTTAAACCTTACATGTTAGCTTTATGTAGTCGTTACAACAGGGACATTAGTCATTTACCTACATACTATTTTGGTAACTTCATTTATTTAGAGTCATGCCATGATCCTAAGTGTCTATTTCAAGTTTGGAAAATTGTTTTTAGATCTTACAATAACTTTTTGAGCTCTTTCGTAGAAGTAATCTATTGTATTTCGGAAAGCACTTAAAGTAGCTTTTAAAGGAACATTGTTTACTTTATGTAGATCTTTAAAGATATGGTTTTTTGGTTTTGGATTTATGAGCTTTGATTTAAGATCTATTTGGGTAGCCTTTTTTACCCTAAGTTTAGTTTAGGGAAACTACAACCCCACGACCAATGGCGGATTCAAATTTTTTTTCATAATGTAAATATACATATATTAAATTAAAAATGTTTTCTACTAATAAAAATGTAAATTCTAGAAAAATTTAATAAAATAAAAAACAGTACAACAAATATTAGCACAATTAATTAATTAATTATCAAATTTATGATGAAATAATTATTACTTTTCTTTATATCGTCTAAATATTAAAATTTAACTCATTTATGATAAGGGACTAAATTCACTATGTAAAGCACTTAAATATATAGTTTTTCAATAGATTTCTTAAAATATGAATTCTAATTTTTATAGTAAATTATATTTCCTTAGTTTGAATGAGTAATTTTAATATCTATATAGTGTCTAAATACTAATTTTTTGGAGTCAGAATATAATTTATATATAATTTAATTAAGTATTTTTAAGAATAGTAGAGTCCATAGCCACAATACCTTCTATGTGGACTCGCCATTCCCATGTGTTAAACTGTTTTTTTAATAGAAAATATATTAAAATCACAAATACTTAACAAAATACATTACAAACTTAGAACAAGAACGTAACAAGATCTGGACTAATCTAGTAACAATTCCACAATAGGGAATACAAATACTACAAAGGAAGATAAAAGCTAACCCTACAAGGATAGTAGGGGAAACAACAATAAAACATATCATCTTACAATTTTTTTCCCAAGCAACTTGAAATATGAACTCCCATTGTAGATCTGAACAAACAACACAATACAACCAAAAACTCTTGTCATCAAAGATTAGATCTCATAAGATCGTAAAATAAAGAAGAAGATCAACAGATTTGCGCTCATATAACCGCTTGGGCAAAGATAAACTACTTTCACACTGAATAATGGTGAAAGCAACGAGTAAATCTGACAGATCTTGAACGGTTTTGTGTAGATCTAAACTTGAGAGCTTGTGAGCACGGGATTTTACATGCCCTCTCGCGAGACAATGATGACATATACCCGATTTTATTCCTCATAATAAAAATTCTCCTCTACGAATTTTATTTTCGAAAAAATTCAGTTCGACGTGTCTGGTGGTAGGTCAAATCGATGATTTGCACCAAAAAAATAATTTGGTCCTAAATACCCATAAAAAGTAAAAAAAGAGCCCAATAATTCAAGTCATCCCGCCGAAATTGCTTTTGGCCGGATTTTCTTGCTTTTCCCATTTTTAGGCTTGATTCATGCTTGCTTTTCAGACCTGTCAGGAGAGTGAGGCCGCCAGCGGCCTCATTGATACTGCTGGCGGTAACATCCATGCCGCCACTGGCATGAGTTTCTGCTGCAGAATAGCAGTGTGCCTTTTTGCTCGATATCCGTCGGATAATTGATCAAAGTCAATTTCCACTGAATTTTAGCCTTTATAAGGAGGCATTTTCTGCTGGAAAGAGGGTTCAACCCTTCCACCACTCAAAATCTTAAGGCGATTTTGAGTGTTTTAGTTAGTTCTAGTGGGATAAAGTCTAGAAAAGGTAAGAAAAGAGGATTCAATCCATCTCTTCTTGATTTTTCTATTGAACTCTCTGATATTTAGGAGAATTTTAAGTTTAGAATCACTAAAGTAGGATTTAGAGACCTAAATTACCCTTTTACTTCCCAACTTATCACTTGAGCTCCCTGGAGGTGTCATTTGGATCATGAAGAGGTGGATTCACGGCCCTGAGGTAAAAATTCTGAGTCTCATAGCTCTTTGGCTTTCATTTTACTTGTTTGTTGTGTTTAGTTGATGTTTTGTGCTTAATTTTGGGTTTTTGGTCGCTTTCTGGCCAAAAACAGCTGCTGCAAGAAACTGAAGCCGTTGGCGGCTTAGGAGTAGCAGTAGCAGCGGCAGCAGCGGACCTCTTTTATGTAGAAATGGGAGGCTATAATCAATGAAGAATCAAGTTCCAGATCACAATCAATTATATAAAGTAGTAAAGTATTCACAAAGACCAAGTTAGAAGGGTACCTGAGAAGAAGGAGTAGCTGACCTAGTCGAACCTCGGGCACCCCCGACTATAGATAGACCCCCGCGGTCACCCCTCGGTCTGCCCTCATCATCATCATCATCATCATCATCATCATCATCATCCTCTCAATCGCCATCGCTCTAGTGGAACTCTAAGGGCTTGTCCTCATGATGGATCTTGTCACTGGGTGGTAGGAGGGAAGAATCAATAAACTCACCGTAGAAGCCCTCTATATATAGCACGCGAGCCCCCTCGCCCTGCAAGTACAGTCCCTGATAGGTACCCGGCATAAGATGAGGCCAGAAGACACCCGCCGGGATAGGGGGAGGAATCAGTCTCTCCACCATAGCACTGGACCTCCACCCTGGACTCGCTTGCCGAAATACCACTCATAAGAAAGTGGTGACTCCAGGATAAAGCGAACGTCATCCACACGGACCCGCATCCGCTTGATGGCTCCGTAGGTGGCCAATCTCTCCCACGAGTCTCGGACAACTTACATAGAATGAATGCACTGTAAGTATCACATCCTAGTAAATACAGTTTCTACTAATGGTTTATCGAAATGTATAATGCAGGTTCAATAAGGGAGAACCTTACCCGATCGAAGCGCAGCTGGCGTAAGAAGTCCCGGTACTGCGCCGTAGTCAAGGGCTAATTCTGCCAAACCCCCATCCATCTGGATATGATATGTGGTGTCTCAGGCTGTAAGGGCAATCCTAGCATAGGGATCAACCAGTGCTTGAAAGCCTAAATTTGTAAGACATAGTAAGGATTAGTTGCAACACAGTTTAGACAAAGGGTTAAAGCACAGGAGATTAGTTGGAGATTTACCAGCAGTATCAGATGATAGTATTTGAGCTCAGACTACTCACCTCAGACCCCTACGTCCAATCCATAGTGCAGTTGTACTAGAATGGCCCGACACCAGTTCTTGCGAGGCACAACCATAAGATCCTCCACAGCAGAGAGCAAACTATAGTTGAGGTTACCCGAGTAGACTGGAAAGAAGACGGTGGTAAGTAACACCAGCAGGAAAGATCGAGCATACTGGTCCCTCCTATCAGCCACAATGGTCCTCGGCTGCACAATCTAGTGAGCATAAAAGTCCCTATACTTAAGCTTGTTTGTCCCGCTTGGACGAAGCCCAAGTAATCTAGTAATATGGGCATTCACCTCAGGCCAAAAGTGTCACCGGTCGACATATACATCGAAATGGACTATGTCCCTGCTCCACTCTAAGTCGGTGGTGGCACACACATCTAAGGGAGTAATGGTGACCTCCCCAATAGGCAAATGGAAAGTATGGGTCATCTCCAACCACCTCTCCATTAGAGCTAAAAAGGCACCGGGAGCCAGTGGGTGCCTGAGGGATGGCCCCGATGATGTTGCTAAACCCGAAGGAATCAATGCGGGTCAGCAGCTACATGTCTCCTGTAAAATGAATCTCCTCGTACCATTTCCTGTAGAAGATCAAAGCCCCTATGGTCCTGTACTGGAACTGCAAAGATAAAATTATAGTTTAATAGGGTTAGAATATAGCAGATAAATCAGAAATTAGAAAAGGATTGCAGAAATCAAAGGAAACAAGGTTCTGTCCCTAAGAATAGGACCCATACGGGTAAGCCCCACCCGTACAGGTCCACAAATCGATCCTGTATCAAAAATAGGACCTGTACAGGTCCCCACTCACCCTTAAGGTCCCCTGCAAGCAATCCCTATACGGGCAAAATTCCTAAAAATCCATAATCGCACAATCTCAACCAAAGTTCATCCAAAAACTATCCTAAAAGCATCCTAGGCTTAAGTTACATGCATCAGGCTTTATTCTAAGGTCTAAAACACCCTAAATCATGCCAAAATCCAAGAGATAGCCAAGAGTTCAAAATTGAAAAATGGAGGATTGAATGAAATTACCTGGAGTTTTGAGGCGTGGGTCTCGGAAGAAGGGATCAAAGAGACTTCAGAGATTGGAGTAAGCCCCAAAAATGAGTCTCTCTCGTGAAATGCATACCCGACAGAAATCAGGCATTCTTGAAGCCCCGAATCGCCAACCGGGGGCAAGTCCTGAAGCCTGAGGGAGAAACGACTGGTATGAGGGATCTTTTTATACATCTTTAGTAAAGTTTTGGGAAGAAATTGCCAGAAAATGCAAAGTGGGAAGTTTTGGTATGAGGCGGGTGATGAGGGAGCTGTCTGCCTTTTAAACCCATCTGTTAGGGACCCGTACAAGTCCCACCTCACTCGTACGGTCCCTTTTTTTTAGACCCCTACCCGTACAGGTCTGGCCCACCCGTACGGGCCCCTTCTTGCCATTCAGAGGCAGATTTTTGCATCAGCATTACAGCAAGCACCAGGAATTCATCCAGTCCAAGTTCAGGGCCAACTCTACTCCCTCTCAACCTTACATTTTCATTATATTTGGGGACAAGCCCCTAGGCTCACCTTGATCCTTGATTGAAGGGGCAAAAATATTTTTATTTTCACAAAAGTCAATCAAGAATCAAGGTAAGCCATTTTTTAACTGATCACTAACAGGAATGATTTTTATGCACAGGTCCATACTAGCACAAGAATTCTTCCCCAACAGAAGATGTTTTGCCAAAGGATATTACTTCACTTCCCAGTAGCGGAATCAAATCTAGGGGCACCCCCCCACCAATCTAGGGACATCCCCCCACTTCCCCATAGCGGAATCAGATCTAGGGGTATCCTCCCACCAATCTAGGGGCATTCCCTCACTTCCTAGTGGCAGAATCAGAACCAGAGGCATCTCCCCACCAATCCAGGGGCATCCCCCTACTCCCCAGTGATAAAATCATCAGGTCTTAGGGGCATCCCTCACTTCCCAGTAGTGGATTCGGTAGACCCTAGGGGAACTCACCCTAGGAGCATTCCTCAGTGGCAAAATAAGCATAACATCGATCAGGCTAAACCCAACATTTCTCGCACAGAATTTTCAGTTTGTCGCATCCACACTTATTTATTCTTAATTGAAGGGAAAAAAATATTTTTGTTCTCACAAAAGTCAATTAAGAATAAAAAGGTGTCTGCTTAGACAATGACTAACTCGGTGTGTGATTGTTGTCTCTTTTCAGGCTATTCAAAATTCCCTGGTAGGAGAGCCATTCGCCTTAGGAAAGGGATACATCATCATCAGCAGGAGAGTCATCTGCCTTAGGAAAAGGATACACCAGCAGGAGAGTCATCCATCTTAGGAAAGGGATACATCATCACCAGCAGGAGAGTTATCCGCCTTAGGAAAGGGATACATCATCGTCAGTTAGGAGGGTCATCTGCCTTAGGAAAGGGATGCATCATCATTAGTAGGAGAGTCATCAGCCTTAGGAAAAGAATACGAGGAAAAGTCATCCGCTTTAAGAAAGGGATACACCGTCATCAGTTAGGAAAGTCGATCCGCCTTAGGAATGGGATACGAGGAGAAGTCATCCGCCTTAAGAAAGGGATACACCGTCATTAATCAGGAAAGTCAATCCGGCTTAAGAAAGGGATACACACCTTCCCCAAGCAGAGTCACTAGGGATAGGCACAACAGTAAAAGGAAAGTCATCCACCTCAGGAAAAGGATATACACAGTAGCAAAAGGAAAGTCATCCGCCTCAGGAAAGGGATATGCACAATAGCAAAAGGAAAGTCAACTACCTCAGGAAAAGGATATGCATAGTAGTAAAAGGAAAATCATCCATCTCAGGAAAGGGATATGCATTGGCAAGGAAAGTCATCCGCCTTAAGAAAGGGATACGTCGGTTAGGAAAGTCATCTGCCTTAAGAAAAGGATACACATACCTTCCCAGTAGAGTTACGAGGGGTACGCATCAGCAAAGGAAAGAATTTTGCCTCAAGATAGGAACTAACCCATATCATCACCTCAGGTATGATCTCTAAACCCTCGCTCACATCGTGAGATCACACAGATCCGTATCTGCAATGATCCCACGAGGGGCAGTCTGTGAGCATTAGATTTTAATGATCCTTCTCACAAAACTATGATGAGAGCTATATGATGCAATGTATTTTAGGTGTTATCCATCAGGGGTGTTCCTACTACTGCAGAGTTGAGTTTGGCCAAGGTTTGGAGACCTAGTCTGCCTTTAGGGACCTATACAGGTACGTCATAGTGGTACGGATCCACCAAGAGACCCATACTAGTCATCCCTTCCATACGCCTGGGGGGGACCCATACGGGTCCATTAGTACCCGTACGGGTGGTGGCCCACCCGTACAGGTACTCTTATTGCCTAAACAGGCCCTTTAGGAAGGAAATCCTTTCCTATTTCGGGAAAAGGCAGGTCTTAAACATGATTTATTACATCCAGGCCTCCTTTCCCCTATAAAAAGGGCCTTTCCCTTCACATTTTACACATACATTCTTCATATAAAAAATATACTAAAGCTCTAGCAATTTCTATAGGTATAGAAAAGGTATAGTGGGGGTATATGAGGCATAAAATAGGGAGAAAACCTTTCCTTTGAGGTTTTATTCACATTTTATTCTTTCCTAGCTTCATTTATTAGGGTTTAGAGGAGGTTCGGTCCACACAAATACTCACCTAAATAGTCCTATTCCATCTACTTTGGTTGTGCTCTCTCAACAGTAAAGGGATCATCTCAAAGTGGATTAACCCCGCAAAGGTAACGCTCTTGAGTTTCAAAGAGACTCACATCTCAGCTATTTCATTCTTATTATTGCCTGTTAATTCTACTATATTTGTTGTTTTCATTCCTTGTTTCGGGTTTGGTCCTAACCCGTATGAGCCTTGTTGGCACCATATATCCCCAAGGATATCACTTTGGTGGGCTATACTCATACGGAAGGAAATCGCTCTTTATTTTATTTTTCTGCCACCAATCTATTGATCTGTAATCTGTAACTTAACTAAACTGAGTTTCTGTCTGGGACCAAACAGGACCCGTATGGGTACACCATACCTGTACCGGTCCTCCCTTATAACCGTATGGGTACCCCCCATCCGTACGGGTACCAGCCCCTATACAAAACCCCGAACTCATTTTTAATCGGTTAAAACCAACCTAACTCACCATTTGCCATGCGATCATTTTCACGAATAATTTGCTGAATCAACCCACAAGAGTTAAAATGCATTTTCACAACAAAATACGCTGATTTATGGTGTGCTATAAATGGTACTAACATCTGTGGAAGCAGGGGAATTTATTTTCATTTTGTTTTATAACTTACAACAAATGTATAGGTTCTCTTTGCAATTTCCCCCATTAACCCTCGGTTGTAATTTTTATCCCCCTATTTATTACTTGTGCTTTATTGTAATATGTAAATGCATGCAACGAGTGTGAAAGAGTTTAGAAATAGGATTTCTGTGATAATTCCTTAAATGATGAAAACTAAAATGGTTTTACACGGTGAATGTAATTTTGAATCAATTAAATGAGAAATAAGTGACTCATCCGATACCCGAATCTCTGATCCAATAGGTATGAGTCTCCCGCCCAGACGGAACCATGCCAAAACTCTTTCCCAAGTAGACAACTTGGGTGACAACTCTATCAATTGTATCGAGATTTGGGTCTCGATTCTTTTATTCATTAAAATTGGCTTATTGTGCAAACTTTAACTAAAAAATGTTTTGTCACGCTTAAATCCAACCAACCCTTAGTGGGCCCCGCCTCTCACATAGGCGCCAAGGGAGACGCATACATTATCGACACCTCACAGCTATGATGAGCTCATTAGTAAAATAGTTAACCTAAGAACTATCGTTGGAAAGATACAGCCAGCAAGAAAAGAAGCCAGAAGAGAATAAGAAAGGAATTGCTCTCAAAACAGATTCCTCCGGATCAGTCTCATCCGGACCAAAAAAGAATCCAAGCAAATCTCGTTACAATAATGAAGAGATGGCTATGCTAACTAAATAATTCAATAGATTCATGAGGAAAGGAGAAAGAGAGCCACGGAGGGAGTTCAAAAAATATGACCCCAAAAGAAGAAATGAAGGAAGCTCCAAAAGATTCAAATATAAAAAGTATTTGAAAGATAAAAAGGATACATCCTGCTTTGAATGTGGTGATAAAGGACACTTCAGACCAACCTATCCTAAGCTCAAGAAATAAGAGAAACATAAGAGGAAGGCAGTGGTAGCTACCTAAAGTAACATTGAGGAAAGTAGTAGCTCATCAACAAAAAAAATAAAGAGGAGATTACTAACTGTGCATTCATGGAAATTGCTGAACCAGAGGCAGAATCATCCGGAAGAGAACAACTTAACGAATCCCTGAGTCTATAAATGAATCAGAATTAGAGTCAGTAAATGCAAAGGTAAATTCACTCTAACTCTTTTTCTAACATTGAACTTATCAGGGCTCTGGGAATTGTGATCAACAATGTAAAGAAGAATGCAAAAAAGCTATCAAATCTCTTCAAAGACAATTGATGGAGCTAGCTAAAGATGTTAAGGCAATGTCACAAGATATAAACCTGATAAGAAGTGAAAAGCACATTGATATCATTGAAGAAAATTTCTTGAGAAATCAAGTTCAGATATTAAGTGAAAATCTAGCAGGGCCAGATAGGGAACTAGCCTTGATGAAGGAAGCTGCCGGAAGAACTCAGAAGCAAGCTACTGAAAGAAAGTCAGATCCTTTACACCAAGGAAGAGGTAATATCAGCAAACAACCTCAAGTATAGAGATATACAGCCGCTCAAAAAGAAAAGGGAGCTATGAGGGCATAACCTCAAGTAGATAAATACATTATTCTAGCCTAAAAAGAAAAAGGTGTGATGATTTATGATCATCCAATTGCCAAGAAAATGAAGAAAAATCATAGAGTGGAAATCGCTCCTCCAACAAACTATCGAACTCAAAAATAGCAAGGAGAATCATCATTATCTAAGGACGGATACTCCGGAGATTATGGAAAGAAAGATCTCCAAAAGATTAAAGAGAAGCTTAGACAAAGCAAATCGATCTTCGGATACAGATTCTGTGGTAAAAATAACCATATAACTAAAACGTGTAGATTTGAAAATGGTTATTATAATGTCAATCCATGGCTGAAAATGGTCATTAACTTGAGAGGACCCAAATCCAATTGGGTACCCAACTCCACTTAATATGTCTTGTAGGTACGCCTTGAATCGACTCAAGATCATCTAATGCAGTACTTTCATGATGGATATTCAAGGTACATGACTGGTCATGAAAAAGCCTTCATCACTTAAAACAACTAGAAAGGTAGAAAAGGGAGCTATGAAGAAAAATAAAGATCAAGGTCCGGATGACATAACTACGGATAAAGGAGAACAAGTCAAAGCTCTACAACCAATTCAAGTTAAGAAGAATCAAGAAGAGGACACTGAAATCAACTTTAAAAAATGATCAAAGACCAGGAGAAAGAGATATTGGCACAACCTTGATTATCTGAACCAAATTAGATAAATCCAGAGAAAATGAGGAAATCTAATAAAAGGAGTCATCACTAAGAAGCTTTGCACAAAAAGCTCACATCATTCCTTATAAACAAGGAATGTATCCGGGAAAAATGATACACCTCTGCTTGATAAGAAGAAAGAAGGAGAAATGATGAACAAAGACTAAAAGTCTATACTAAATCCTTTAGTAAAGAATAAATTAAACAAGATCAGGAAGGCAAGTGAAAAGATCCAATCCAAATTAAAGATGACGCCGGAAGACAGACATACAGTTATTGAGTCTCCAACAATCAAGGAGAAAAAGAGAAATTAACCAAATCAGGATCCGAAAGAGAATATTGCTAGCTAGGCAGACACAAGTGACAAATGGCAAGAAAAGCACAAAAAGGTAATTGTACATGTTTTTGAATTTCAAACGTTTATTGGGCAGTTCACACACGATAACTTTCAACAGTTACAAATGGAATAAAACTGTTCTAATTCTCCAGTTTACACGCCATTAACTTCTCTATCCAAACTTAACTGCCAACTCATCAATCCAAGTTAAATCTAACAACTTCTGGATTGCCAAAATGCCCTCATCTTCAAAACTCTATTAAAAAAACCCCCTAAAAATCACAGTCTTCTTCACGCGACCAACTATCTATTATAACTCTGCAAAACTTTCTACAAAGATCCTAAAACCTTTCAAACCTTCTTCTCAAACTTCTAAATGACCAACTCAGAAAATCAAACCTCCCTTCCTCATCTTTCAAAGAACATATTCTAGGAGGCTGATCTCCATGATAAGGATTTCATTCCTTTAAAGTTAAAAAGTTTAGACAACATAGTCCCCTTCGATCATCTGAGAGATGAATACATATTCACCACTAAACCTTACACTAAACTCCTCACAAAAGACCAATATTTGGAGGTCTTCCTCTGTATGAACCACCCTACCTACCCTGCTCTTATTGAGGAATTCTATAAGAACCTCATAGCTCACTCCTTCAATGATGCACTTCATACCGAGGTGCAAGAAAAGGTCATCACCATCACCCTGAAGTTCTTTATAACTCATTTCTAAATGAAGAATGAGGGAGTTTTACTGAGAACTGATGGGGATGAGCAAGGAGTCAAATAAAATCCCACGATGTGGCTTTTGGAATGTTATTTTGGGGAAAAATTCTCAACTCTCTGGCCACAGACACCAAGAGTACTTTAACTCACGATGGCCAGATTAATTCTCATCTGAAAGGGAAGTGTCAATACTGCCTCAGCCTTCCAACACTGTGTTATACAACACTAGAATGAGAGCCGTCTAGTGAACATTCCAGTTCTACTCATCCATTACCTAAGGCAGCATAAGTTCTCCCATGGATCTCTAATCATATAGATATTGCTTAAGAATGGGATAGATCTCACCGGAGTAGAATCAGTAAAAGGGAAGGCCGTACTAGAAAAGAACTTCCTGAAACTCTCATTTGATAAGAAATGGGATAAAAAAAAGCTTTAAGACAAAAGAGGGAAAAGCAAGAAAAATCAAAGCAAGGCAGAGCAGAGAAATCATGGAAAAAGCTCAGGCCAAGGAGTACAAGATCCAAGGCTCAAAAGAAGATTGAACTTGAGCAAGTGGAGGAAGATTGAGGAAGTCAATGAGGATACTACGACATTAAACCAAATCCTCCAAAAATCCCTAAAGAATAAAACATGGGCAGAAAGAAAGCAAACTAAAGATCCTGAAGAGGAACTTGCTTCTAGCAGCAATAGTGAGAAGGAACTAGAGGCTTCTCCAGAGCCTAAAAGGAAATTAGTTAAGAGGGGTCCCACTTTCTCTCAAGCACTACGAGCAAAAAAGGCTGCCATTAATCCGGCTTCGACAATGGATGGACACGGAGGATTATCTAGAGTAATTGAAAGACTTGAAAGCCCATCTAGAGAGACTAAAACAACCAAACCTCCATCAGTCATCACTCTACCAATCCGTATAGCACCAGTGGATATTCAGCACCTAAGGGAAGGATTTGGAGAGGAAATCATTGATGAACTAAACCTCTAGCCTTGAGCTCAACCTCTTTTAGAGTCACTCCTAACTACTGAGTGAATTGAAGAAAGAGATGAAGCTAAAATTGTTCAAAATCTAGTAGAAGATCAAATTGAGAAAGCAGCCATCCCTGTAGAACGGAATACAGAGGTAAGCATTGATCTCAATGCTAATATTACTGAATTTGATGGAGTTATGCAAAACCAAGGCAACTTGGGTACAAATGAACTTCTCAATGCATCCAAGGAAGATGAGCCGATCTTGGAGACAAGTGCTCCAAAGGAGGGAACTAATCTGAGTTCTAATGAGAATGCTACTCTGGTTATCTCAACAAGCGAGGTCATTTTGAATGATCTAGTGCTACCAAGGGATGATCAGGAGGAAGAGGAAGAAAAGGATGAAAGTGATGATGATGAAGAAGAGAGCGATGAAAATGATGAAGGTAGCTCTAACCCCAGCAGTTCATTCGAATTGAGGCCTAGGATCGATACTCTAGCTCAACCATCAACAAAAGCTGAAAAACTCAAAATGGCTTGGCAGCCACTGAAAGAAGCTACCACGAAAGAAAAAGAGAGCAAGTAATCTAACCTTGAGCCTATACTCCGGGATATCTACACCAGACTGGGAAATATTGAATCCTCCACCCAAAGTCTCCAAATTCCTCAAAGTCTGACTGCTAAAATGGAAAATATCTAGAGCAAACTTGCTGATCTTTAGTAGAAAGTGGAAAATGTTCTTAAGAACAACCAAATCTTGGAGCAGATTTCAACAGATGTTGTAGAGGATAAAATTGCCCTACTAAAGCTGTAACAGAAGTTGAATCTTGCAGAACTGCTATTCTTGAAAATATCAAATCTATTATGGATGATATGAAAAGGGAACTCAAGGACCTCATGAGGGAAACATTGGCTGAACTGCTAAACCTAATCTCCACTGCTGTCACAAATGGATCAAATTCCATCACATCTAGAATCAACTCTCTAACCAATAAGCATAAAGAGTTAAAGGAGCAGCTTATAAAGTTTATCAAGGATGACTTGCCAAGTATTCTAGCAAAAGTAGCAGAGGATATTGGGAGTGACTACCAAATTGGTCTCCTTTCCATGGAAAAAACCATAAAAAAATTGGCAAGATGCATCTAGTATTGAGCTTCGGCTTCTAAATGATAGTTTCCAATGCACTACAAAAACAGTCACGGAGGAAATCCAACAACTTGGATTATTACTATCTAATCTCAATCTAAATGCCCCATCTACCTCTAGCTCATCCAAATTCATTCATGAGAGTCTGCTTCTTCCATTCTTTTAGCAGCTAGTCCAACATATAGGGGATACAAGTTTTGGAGGCTACAAGTGCATGCTGAAATTAATTAGGGGAATGTTTCCCTACTTTGATAAAGAAGATCAACAGTATGCTATCAAGATGCATCCCTATCTAACAAACTCGAACGCTGCACTCAGGAAATCCCTTAAGCCAATCTAAATTGTGCCTTCCACTCTAGACAAAATTAATGAACAAAAACTGGCAGGGGATCTAAATTGTACCTTCTATCCGGAGCCTGGGAAAGATAGTGGAATAGGAGGAAGTTTATTGAAATTTCCCCTCGGTTGATGCAAATAAAAAGGGGGAGAAACATCAATAGAAGGAGAAAGGGAAGCTGAAGAAAGGCAAAGAGAAGAAGCTGCCACAGCTTAGCTATTCATTATGTGTAAATTATCTGTAATAGCTAGTTATGTCATATGTAGTTACTTGTTCACTTATATTCTTCTGTATCTGTAATCTTGCACTTCATTGATGTTAACTATAGTTAACAGCAGAAGTAATATACAGTGAAAATCTCTATTCAAAATTGCTTCTAAGTACAACTATCAATTGTACTTTAAAAAAGAAGAAGCTAGAATACAAAAATATTAGGGGAACTAGGATGCTAGAATTATGGGGGAGAAAATCTTGTAAATGACTAAGTATCAAGAATCATACTTAGATCATATATCCCTTAAAATATATGCTTCTGTACTTAGGTTTTTGTTTCCATCAAAATGGGGGAGATTGTTGGAAATCAATCATCTGGAAGACTGTACAAGAACCTCAAGGAAGCATCTGGATCAAAGTGTTGAAGAATGTTTTGAAGGAAACAAAAAGCACAAGATAGTATCTATTTTAAGACAAAAGCATCCGGACTATATGTGGGACAAACCAAGCCATAAAGTACAAAGAGGAAGCATTCGGACTAGAGTCTATAAGAGACAAACCAGTAAGCCTCTATATCATCTTATCCAATTCAACGAAGTCAAAACCAAAGAGGAAGCATCCAGTTAGAGTTTGGAAAGGAAACAAACTTCTAACTCCTTGCAGACTGCATCTAGAATAAATCATAGCATCTGGTCTAACATAAGTCTAAAGACATCCGGAATACTCATCTATAAATAAGAGGGAAAATTCAAATATTCTGTTTCCCCCCAATAATGGTCACACGTCAAAGTTACCTTGGAAAAAGGGAAAGTGACATCTTGCACTATTTCAAAAAAAGGACAAAAGGGCTGACAAAGGAAAGAGAAAAAGGTAACTACCTTTTTCACCTTAACCAATTAGATGGTGCATTGAGTGCACACACAAAGGACAAAGTTGCATAAATTTTGGTAGTGCATAAACTACCAAATAAACGACGATTGATAACTTTGTTTCTCCAATCCCAACAAATTCAATGGATCAATTAATGGGTCTAACGGACGAATCAGTGGCTCTGAAAGTGCCACTTCATATATGATCAATGATGAAGAATCAACCTTAACCAACGGCTACTTCTATCAGTCAAGCCTATAAAAGAGAAGGTTCACTAAGTGAGATAATGTTGATTGTTTTGTAGAAGCTACAATATTCAAGAAACTGCGACATAATTAAGAACAAACCACTTATATTTATTTGTAAGAATTCCCAAGTAAGATTATAAACTTGATAAATTCAAAACCAAACCCTTACCAAAACAAAGGTGTAGAAACCTCCTACTTGGGTGAGTAGTGAGATCATGACTCAACTTGAACAAGAAAGTTTGAGTGGTATATCCTTGTAGGACTCAGATTAGACTTGGATAGTTTAAGTGGTATATCCTACTAAAGAAAGAGGACTCAGCCAGAAGTTGGTGCTTTTGGTGGTATATCCTACATCCGCAAGAAGGGAGATTCTATGGAGATAAGCTACAAAGGAGTCAGCCAGGCTAGGGATTAGTTTGGTGGTATATCCTATGTCCGGAGGAGAAGATATCTTCAGAGACAACTATAAAGGCTTGATTTCTGCCAGTGAAAGAAATCAAATTAGTGGATCAAGCTCAGAGGAGGAAACTCTAGGGACTGGACGTAGGCAGGGCCGACCTAGTATAAAAATCACTGTGTTTTATTTTCTTTTACTCTCAGTCTTTGGATTAAGTGCACAATTATAATATCTGTATCATCCAGATCTCATAACTCCAGAACATAAAATTGCACGCTACACTTGACTTTTCAAAAGTCCATATTCCGTAAAAAGGGTCATTCACCCCCCCCCCTTTTGACCCTAAATACATACGCACATGGACCAATAGTACCTGAGAGTGGTCTTAGATAGGGGGATCTCTTATCTCCATGCGTTTTTGTCATATACCTCAGGGTCTATCTGTGGCTCTTACTATCTTAGAGAGAAGGGGTTTAATTCAAGGTTGTCAGGTGGCTCAAAATGCTCCGTCTATTTCTCATTTATTCTTTACTGACAATTCTTACTTAGTTTTTCAATCTCAATTGTCAGAATGTAAGCACATCTAGTGCAACGAACCGAAATTTCCAAAATTTGCTTATAATAAATTACTATAGTATTAAAAATATCATAGAAATTATTTTTATTGTTATTGTTGTTATTGGATATAAGGCATGAGAAAATAAGAGCTAATTATAGTAAGAAGGATGAATTGGACATTTAATTATTTGTCCAAGGGCAATTTTGGAAATTGAAAAAAAAAAAACAAACAAATACATTACTTACAGCCTCTTCTCTTCCCTTATCCATCATTCATCATTCATCATTTCTCCTTCTCCATTTCCCTTTTTACCAAAATTTTCCATTATCCAAAAACTTCCGATTTCTTCGATTCAACTTCGAATTCTTATTAGAAATCGATCCTTAAGCCCTCTATCATCATCAATTTCAGTCAATCAAGTCTAGAAGAGGAGGATTTCAGATATTAAGATTCGGATAAATAGTAACCCAAGTTTGAGGTGAGTGATTTTTGGTGAAATTAAAGCTTAATTAGTAGAATTCATGGTAGATTAAGCATATTTATGGTATTAGGAAGTTTATTTATGCAATATCTTGATAGAATTATATATGGCTATTGTAGAGGAAGCTATTGCAAGTAAATCAAAGGCAAAAGAGGTAGAAGAGAGCTAGAAAGAGCATAGAAAAAGGTTTTTGTCCCGAATTTCGATTTATCGGTTTTTCGGAAAATTTTCCAGATCGTATACCTGTTTTTGTTTTAATGTTTTCTCTCGTTATATAAATCTGATTTGAACGATTCTTGATTTTATTGATATCTACAGAAAGTAAGGAATATATGTTCTGAAGAAACCTTGTTGAATTTCGTTCGTTTTCAATGTGAAATTTTCGTTTGAAGTTGAGTCACGAAATCTGTTTTCGGAAAATCTCAGTTTGGTACACTGTTTAGTAATTTGATCATAACTTTGGTTATACAATTTGAATTTCTGTGATTCTAGTGGTTTTGGAAAGCTGAGGCATGTGGCTAATTAAGTTTAGAAGAAAGTTCTTCGATTGGATGATGTTTTAATAGTGAAATATGCAGGGGAAGTCAGGTTATGAAACCTGGAAAAATTCTGGAAAGTATGATATTGATTTTATTGAGTTTTAATTGAAGTTTGATGCTTAAAAATTTGGGATTTGGATTTCTTAATTACTGAAGATATGTTGAATTGTGATTGATGGTTTATACTGGAATTTTTAAGATGTTACTTTGATTTATTGCCCTTATTAAACGAGTAGAATACGGGTCAGGGTAGATTGGCGCCAATAAAGGGGGGTACAGTACTGTATAAACAATTGAAGCTTTGGCTTCGGGCTTTGGCCGATATTATGATATATATATATATATATATATATATATATATATATTGATATTGAAGCTTCGGCTTCGGGCTTGACCGATATATTAATTTTTAAAGCTTCGGCTTCGGGCTTGACTGATATATTGATTTTGAAGCTTTGGCTTCAGGCTTGTCCGCTCCCGTATCCATTTTACTGTTATTCAGAACTTGTTTACTTTGGGCAATATGTGGTTAAAGTGCTTGGAAAAGTTGGATACAAATTTGATTATACTTTGAAATGATTATTATATAAGTTTTATGATTTGGTTTTATAAAGTTGTTTAAATTTGTTTTTGACTTATGGACAAACTTGGTTTCTATAAAAAAAATGTTCAAAGTTATTATATTTCTTTTATAGGCACCACTAAGCAATTGCTTAGCGTGTAGTTTTTTTTCTACACGTACGTGGAGAACTCGTAGATAGCTTGGACCAAAGGGGAATAAGTGGATCAACTTGAAGAACAAATAAGGAAAGACTCGAGGTGGATATGTATTTTAATGTAATATTATAGTTTGTAGAATAATGGCATGTACTAGAGAGTGAGAAATGTAAAGTGGCATTGAGAAATATTTGGAGAATAATTTGGAGTTTAAAACATTATATTGGTATTTGTACGTATTAAATCTATAAGTATTGAACTCTATATAGTGGAGTAGAGTTGTTTATTGGGTGTTTATAGTTACCGTAGCGCTCCCTATAAGGGGGGCGTTACATTTATTGGTATCAGAGCTGAGGTTTAGGCGATTCTAGGACTAGTATGTACATGCCATTTAGGATATAAATATGTTATGTTAGTTGTTGATCCAATTTGATCCAATTTTCAGGAATAAGAATGGCTAGTAGTAGTCACAACCAGAGTGAAGAAGAGGATGCTGAGAGTACGGTTTGTATTAGACAAGGGGATGAACAAAGACATGAACCACCACCAGTTCATGGGTTTCCTGAACAACCTACTCCGGCACAAGCTGCTTTACTTCAGCATTTGACTACTGAAGTAATCACACAAGTACTACGAAACATACAAATCCCTCAAGTTCCTATCGTACCTCACATTGAAAGAAGAGAGGAGAGAACTCCTCTTGAAAGAATCAAGAAGCTTCCAGCTGATGATTTCAAAGGGGATACAGTGAATCCTGCAATTGTAGAAGATTGGCTTGATCATACTAAATGGTGTATGACTAGGCTTCATTTTACAGATGAAGAGAGATTAGACTGTGTGCAAGGTCTACTCAAAGAACAAGCTAGGAGGTGGTGGGATAATATTGTGAGAGAAAGGCGACCCGGAGAAATCACTTGGGGCCTTTTCTTGGAACAATTTGACAAGAAATACATTAGCGAACGATTTAAGGATGAGCAGAGGAAATTGTTCTTGTCTTTGAGACAGGGACGCATGACTGTATCAAAATATGAAGTTCAATTCCTCAAACTCGAGAGGTATGCTCGTGATATCGTTGACAGTAAAGTGAGGCGATGTAAGAGATTTGAGGATGGGCTGAATGATGAAATTAGAGTGCATATACTTGCACAAAAGATTAGAGTGTTCAATGACTTAGTTGATGCTGCTACGGGCATTGAGAAGATTAATTCAGATAGACAACAAAGAATGGCTAAAAGGTCTGGATTTTAAAAGGGATCACAGGGTCCAGCTAGTTCAGAATCTCCAAGTAAGAGATAGAAGGGAACATCAGAACAAACACAATCTCATTTCAGAGGGTTTTCACCGAGACAAGCCATAAGTACGGGGTCAGCGGCTAGCGTACCTTCAGGTCGAGGCAGAGGAAATATTCCACAATGTTCTAATTGTGGAAGGATGCATACAGGGGATTGTTGGGGAAAAGGTAGAGTCTGTTTTAAATGTGGCTCGAGGGAACATTTGATTGTAAATTGTCCTCAAAGACAGATAAGTATATCTGCACCTACAGTAGTTCCTACTCCTACAATGCAAGGTGGAAGAGGAAGGGGAAGAGGAAATGCTAGTGGTTCAAGTGGACATGATGTGGCTCAACAAGCACCGCAGAGTGGTAGACCAGGAGGAATGGCGCGAAGTTATGCAATCCGAGGGCCTGAGACTAGAGAATCTACCGAAGTTATTGTCGGTAAATTTTCATTCTTTAATCATGATGTTTATGCTTTGATAGATCCTGGTTCATCTCATTCATATATATGTACTGCATTAGCACAAGAGAAAGGATTGCATGTAGAAGAATTAGGAGAAAATATTGAAGTGACTAATCCTTTAGGACACAGTGTGATAGTAAACAAAGCGTACATGAATTGCCCTATTATGATTCAACATCAACTTTTCCATGCAAATTTAATTGAGTTACCTTTCCAAGATTATGATGTTATCTTGGGAATGGATTGGTTATCGGAACATCAGGCTGTAGTGGATTGCAAAAATAAAAGAATGTCACTTGAAGTTTCTGATGGAGAAGAAATAGTTATCGTAGGGGAAAGATCAGATTATCTCTGTAACGTAATTTCTTTTATGAAGACCAAAAGGCTGGTTAGGAAGGGATGTCAGGCCCACCTAATCTTCGCTCTAGAATTGAAGAATGGTGAGTTAGAATTGCATAATATTCCTACGGTATGTGATTTTCCTGATGTATTTCCAGAAGAACTACCGGGGTTGCAACCAAAAAGAGAGGTAGAATTTGCAATTGATGTATTACCGGGTACTGCACCTGTATCCAAAGCACCATACAGAACGGCGCCTGCTGAACTGAAAGAGTTCAAGATTCAGTTGCAAGAATTATTAGACAAAGGATTCATACGCCCGAGTATATCCCCGTGGGGTGCACCAGTGTTGTTTATTAAGAAGAAAGATGGGTCGCTCCGATTATGTATTGATTACCGGGAGTTGAAAAATTGACAGTCAAGAACAAGTATCCATTGCCAAGGATTGAAGACTTATTTGATCAACTCAAGGGTGCCAAATACTTCTCCAAGATTGATTTGAGATCGGGCTACTATCAAATGAGAGTGAAAGATGATGATATAGCAAAGACGGCTTTTCGAACCAGATATAGGCACTATGAATTTTTTGTGATGCCATTTGGTCTAACTAATGCACCAGCAGCATTTATGGACCTCATGAACCGTGTCTTTTACTTATATTTAGACAGGTTTGTAGTGGTTTTCATTGATGATATTTTGGTGTATTCTAAGTCACGGGAAGAGCATGATCAACATTTGTGAATAGTCTTCCAAACTTTGAGGGAAAATAAATTGTATGCCAAACTTAGCAAATGTGAGTTTTGGCTTGAAGAAGTTTCTTTCTTAGGCCATGTTGTTTCCGCCGAAGGAATTAAAGTGGATCCTAAAAAGATAGAAGTAGTTGTTGAATGGAAACCACCAAAGAACCCTATGGTAGTCAGAAGTTTCCTTGGCTTAGCAGGGTATTATAGAAGATTTGTGAAGGGATTTTCAGTCATTGCTGCCCCGCTGACGAAACTACTTTAAAAGAATGCAAAATTTGAGTGGAATCACAAATGTCAAGAAAGTTTTGAGAAATTAAAGGCGATGTTAACAAAAGCACCCATCCTTACTCAACCAGAATCTGGAAAAGATTTTGTAATCTATAGTGATGCTTCGCATAGTGGTCTTGGGTGTGTTTTGATGCAAGAAGGAAAAGTGATTGCCTATGCTTCCAGGCAATTGAAGAATCATGAAAGGAATTATCCTACTAATGATTTGGAAATGGCTGCAATAGTCTTTGCCTTGAAAATTTGGCGACATTATCTTTATGGAGAAAAATGTTATATTTATACAGATCACAAAAGTTTGAAATATTTGCCAACACAGAAAGAGTTGAATTTAAGGCAAAGAAGGTGGATGGAATTCATTAAAGATTACGATTGTCTTATTGATTACCATCCAGGAAAGGCTAATGTAGTGGCAGATGCTCCCAGTAGAAAGACAATGATGGCACTAAGGGCTATGAATACGGGGTTAGCTCTTACCAGTAGTGGAGCCTTAATTGCAGAATTGAAGATTCAACCTGTACTACTACAAAAGGTTAAGCAAGCACAAAATGAAGATGATGACTTAAAGATTATTCGAGCACGGACACAAGTGGGTATCGTAGACGACTATATGGTTCGAGAAGATGGGTGTCTATATTTTAAAGATAGACTATGTGTGCCAAACAATGAAGAATTAAAGAAGAATATCTTACAAGAGGGGCATAGTAGTCCTTATGCGATGCATCCTGGAGCAAACAAGATGTACCAAAATTTGAAGAGCCATTATTGGTGGAATGGGATGAAGAAAGACATTACTAACTATGTTGCTCAATGTCTAACTTGTCAACAGGTGAAAGCCGAACATCAAGTTCCTTCTGGATTGTTGCAACCTATAATAATTCCAGAATGGAAATGGGAAAGAATCACAATGGACTTCGTGCCGTCTTTACCACTTACACAGAAGAAACATGATGCAGTGTGGGTTGTTGTAGATAGATTGACGAAGTCTGCCCACTTTCTTCCAGTTAGGATGGATTATTCACTTGATAGGTTGGCTCAGTTATATATAGATGAGATAGTAAGGCTACACGGAGTGCCTATTTCAATCATTTCTGACCGAGATCCAAGATTTACTTCGAGATTTTGGAAGAAGTTGCAAGAGGCCTTAGGTAGCAAACTTCATTTCAGTACTTCATTTCATCCTCAAACAGATGGTCAATCTGAAAGAGTAATTCAGGTAAGTATATCTATTCTATCAATATAAAATCGTATATAAATTCTACTTCGTCTTAGTTCAAATTCTTTTCTTTCTAGTCTATCTTTTATTTCTAAGATTCTGTTCATAATAAAACAATTTTTCTCGTCACTTATCTGGAAAGATCACACAAGGTGCAGTCCAGAAAGGAGAGGATACTTATATGAATATATGAATAAAGTATATTAAATTATACCTTTTTAGCTTGAGTTTATCAATATTGACTGACTGATTTATGCAATTTTATAATATTTGTAAGCTTTGAGCTGGTGTGAGTATTAAGCAGAAACTGAGTCTTTATTTATAGCTAAAAAAGGAGAAGTATACCGGTAACTTGTTGATTACCGAATCTTTTTATGACGTCATTGCTTACGTCACAGATATTTTATTATTGCGAGTATGACTCATCCTTATCTCTGAATTATTATGTTGGTCTTATACGTCATGGCTTGCGTTATGGATTATAATTTGTCTTTTATTTCTGTCTGAATTATTTTGAGAGTATAGATATTGTTATCCTTTCTAAGTTTTATTATTTTGTAAGTATAATTTTAGAATATTATTATCCTAGCTTTAAACCTTACTTGAAAACTAAATGTTTCATGGATTTTAATAAAAGAAATTCTTTATTGAAAACACCTAACCTGGATCTTCCAGATAATCTCCTAAGAGTTTTTTAGTAAGGAATTTATTTTTCAACCTTAAATTTCTTCTTTCAAATCCACTTTATCATTTATTTTCAATTGCTGTTCTTACTTCTGGGTTTCTTTAAAACTTGAACAATTTTTTATGTTTTAGCTCATCCAACTGGTACTTTTGAAAAAGGGACTTACAACTTTAGCCCGAAAATTTCCCAAGTCCTATTGCTTATTCTATGTTAAAATTTATCAAGTCTAAAGAAATCCTTTAGTAATTAAAAAAAATGAAGAACTGAGCCAACAGGAAATATAAAACTTTATTACAAATTATAGTCAAAATTATAACCAAATTATAAAGTTATTACAAAATTATCTTATGGCTTATACTTGCCATGGTTATAAAACAAGAGTATATATGGTTAATCGTTCTAAGTTGGTATATTAACCTTTATGTATTGAGGATGCTCAGGATTAGCTGATACCACGATTGGCGGTGGGGTCCTGAATTTTGGCTTCAATTAAAAACGTATATTAAAGTTATCCGATTCTGATAAAATAATTGAAGTTAATTCAAGATTATAAACTTTTATTTCAGATTCTAGCTTTTCTTTAATAATTCTAAGATGAATTAGTCTAATAGTATGTTCTTTTATTCTTTGTTTATACCAATTGTATAGGTCAAAATATCCTTTATAATTTATAAGATCATTATTATAAAATTCTAAACCATCTTGACAGAATTCATAATTATTATTTATTCTTATTAATTTCTCCGTAGTTAATTCTAACTTGTCTTTAAGTTCTAAGATTCTATTCATTAAAAGATTCTAAAAGGCGTATCTTCACTCTCAGATAGAACTAAAGAAGTTAATTCTAGGTTTAGTTCTTGTATTTCTCTTTCTAAAATTGGTATTTTTTCATTATGAAGAGCTAACTCTCTTGTATATCGTTCTAAAGTTTTTCTAGTCCAGTCTACTAATATATAACAAAATCTATAAAGTCTAGAACTTTCTGTTCTGAGTAATTCAGGTAAGTATATCTATTCTATCAATATAAAATCGTATATAAATTCTACTTCGTCTTAGTTCAAATTCTTTTCTTTCTAGTCTATCTTTTATTTCTAAGATTCTGTTCATAATAAAACATTTTTTCTCGTCACTTATCTGGAAAGATCACACAAGGTGCAGTCCAGAAAGGAGAGGATACTTATATGAATATATGAATAAAGTATATTAAATTATACCTTTTTAGCTTGAGTTTATCAATATTGACTGACTGATTTCTGCAATTTTATAATATTTGTAAGCTTTGAGCTGGTGTGAGTATTAAGCAGAAACTGAGTCTTTATTTATAGCTAAAAAAGGAGAAGTATACCGGTAACTTGTTGATTGCCGAATCTTTTTATGACATCATTAATTACGTCACAGATATTTTATTATTGCGAGTATGACTCATCCTTATCTTTGAATTATTATGTTGGTCTTATACGTCATGGCTTGCGTTATGGATTATAATTTGTCTTTTATTTCTGTCTGAATTATTTTGAGAGTATAGATATTCTTATCCTTTCTAAGTTTTATTATTTTGTAAGTATAATTTTAAAACATTATTATCCTGGCTTTAAACCTTACTTGAAAACTAAATGTTTCATGGATTTTAATAAAAGAAATTCTTTATTGAAAACACCTAACCTGGATCTTCCAGATAATCTCCTAAGAGTTTTTTAGTAAGGAATTTATTTTTCAACCTTAAATTTCTTCTTTCAAATCCACTTTATCATTTATTTTCAATTGCTGTTCTTACTTTTGGGTTTCTTTAAAACCTGAACGATAAATTATAAAGGATATTTTGACTTATACAATTGGTATAAACAAAGAATAAAAGAACATACTATTAGACTAATTCATCTTAGAATTATTAAAGAAAAGCTGGAATCTGAAATAAAAGTTTATAATCTTGAATTAACTTCAATTATTTTATCAGAATCTGATAACTTTAATAGACGTTTTTAATTGAAGCCAAAATTCAGGACCCCACCGCCAATCGTGGTATCAGAGCGTACGGAAGTAGATACACTGGAGAAATACAGAAAACTTGAATACTTAAATTTAGAAATACCAAATAAACTACATACTCCTAATACTTGCAATTTTAACAACGCATACTGACATATCTACCATAATACTGAAGAGAATACTTTAGCATATCAACTAAATACTGTAGTAGACATAATTATAAATCTGTCAGAAAATTTACATAAAACTGATAAAGTTATAATAGAATTATTAACAACACTTACTAAATCTCAGAATATAGATAATCAAGAATACCTTAAGACTCAGATAGAAACTCTTAGAAATAGAGTTGAAAAAACTCTGAATAAAGCTGATAAATTTCCTAATAAAAAGGAAATTAAAGAATTACTTATACTGCCAGAACAATTAGAAAGACAAACTCAGAGAATTTTAGAAGAATTAAGAAAGGAAATAAAAGAAAAAATAGATCAAATTCAGAAACAGATTTCAGAATTTAAGAGAACTTATATCGGTGAATGAATAATAAACAAATAATACTATACAACAAAGCTAAACAAGCTACTAGAGAATATAATCAAGATAATCCAGATGGACTAATAAACAGTAGTCAATTTGCTACTAAACAAGACAAGATACAGACTAGTCAACGTAATAATCTTATAGCACTAGGGACTATAGGATTTTCAGAACTAGACGACCAAATACAATACTTAACACATACTATAGAAGAATTACAGCTAGAAACTAAAGCTGAGAAACAAGTAATAGAAAAAACCTTAGAAACGGTTAATAATAAATTAGACAGAATTTTTCATAATCAAGAGATACAGCCAAATAACTCTATACAATTAATAGAAATAAATAAAAAGTTAAACGAAATTGAAAGACTAATTGTTGATACTAATAAATTTTTTAACGAAAATTTATTAAAATTAGAAGAGATAAATACTAAACTCGAATTAATACCTAAAGACTTACAAATACCTGATAATTTAGAACCACAATTAAAGACTTTAGAAAATTTATTAGACAATATATATAAAGACGCAAAAAATAAAAACGAAGGACTAGACAATTTATCAAATATAATAATAAATAATCAAAATAATATAATAAGGAATCTATCAGAACAAGGACAGAATAGACTAAACCCAATTATAACAGATACCTTTATAACTTATAATCCACCAGACAATGAATAACAAATTTTTCGGAAGAAGTTATACTTTAAGAGGTAGCAGTAGTAGTGCTACTAATACAGAAATACAAAGTGAGAATAAAATAAAGAAAATTTTCGGAATAAAAACAAAACAAAAGACAGAAGAAATAAATTTGACAGAAGTAATAGACATCAAAAAGGACTTAGAAAATTATAAACATAATGAAAAGAAATTATTAAACCCAAAGATACTCTATCAGAAGGGAAATTGGACAGAAAATTATAGACTTCTTAGAAAAACAGAAGAAAAATCTGTAAAATGTGGAGATGAAGACATAGTTAGAATACCACTACTTGAGAAATCGATAGCTAAACAAATAGCTAAAGATGGATATAAATATACTCATTTAGGCCTTATTATAATAGGAATAAAGGGCATGACTAGGCAAGACCTAGGAGCACATACTGTAATAACAATATACGTTGACTCTATACAGGAAGAAACTAAAAAGCTTATAAGTATAATGGATATAGACATGAATGACAATAGAGGACTATTCTATTGCGTTCCAGAATTTTTCTTAGAATCAAAAGACTTATACCAAATAAAGATAGGAATCATGACTAAAGGTTATGGTTTAATAAACAGAAATAATCTTGTTATAACAATTGGATTAATTGGTAAATCAATTAATTCAACTAATATAAAATATAAATGTAAGGTGGAAGATATAATACAAGCCCTAGTATCAAAGGGTGTTAGATTTATAAAACCACCAAAATTCTCAGCAGAAACTCATGCTGGAATAGAATGGAATATAACCAGACTATTTGAAGAAAGTCAAATAAAATTAATATCAGATCAAAGTCAAATCTTTGAAGATAATAAAGGAAGAATTAGTATAAGATTTGATAATTATAATAACTATTTAGAAAATTTAGAAACTGATACTCAATCTAATAGTTCTTGGGCTATTAATGATCAGACTATTAATAACCAAAATATAGACCTAGTAGATATAAAATTAGACCCTTTAGAAACAATATTCTTTGATTTATATAATGAAGAATATTTTAAAAACAAAGAAAATTATAATAATATTGTTATACAATTTATGAATCAGACTATAGAGGAAAGACAAGAATGGATTAAGAAAGCATATGAAAATAAGAGACCTCAAGAAATAATAGATATTTTTGAAAAGAGAATATATTTAGAAGAAATCATAAAAGTCTTAGAAATTGAAGAAACTCAAAGCAATTATACTAGAAATTTAATGGATATAGAAGAAATGGAAGAATTTCTTAATAATTTACCAAAAGAATTAATGGAGGGAGTTTCAGGTGCTAAGACAGAAACACCTTTAGAACCCCCAAGAAATAAACCTACTTTTATAAATTATAATAGAGGGAATATACCCCCAAGACAATACACTGAATACCAATCTGATAATGGAAAATATAAATCCAAAGGAAATAGATTTCCTATAGGAATATATAAAGAAGAACGTCTATTGCAATTAGAAAAATACTCGCCTCAAGTATGGCCTGAAGTTATACAGCAATGGAAAAGCTTAACTGTTAAGAATTACTTAGAAAAGAATTTTAATCATACTCCAGAACAAATGTATAGTTTCCTTGAAACTACATTAGGAAATACTGCAAAAAGAGCATGGGATGATTTTAAAATCAACTTTCCACAAGAATATACTAGATTAATAAATGTAGGAAATAATCCATGGAATTTTTGTAATACTATAAGCAATCTATTGACTCCTACAGACCCTAATATAGGATCAATTATACAACAAAAAGAAGCAGTGAGAAATCTAGAGCAATTAAAGCTTAATGACTGGAAGTACATAGTACCGTTTTTAAACGATTATATACACTTCACAGCCAAAAGCCAAAATACTTATAATAAAGAATTTATGAAGAAATTACTCCTTAAACTACCTGGACCATTAGGACAGGAAATACAAGAAGAAGGAAATAAATTTTTAGAAAAAGAAAGCAGTTATACTCTAAATATAAATACTTTAGTATATCAGATAATGAAACACTTAGAAAAGAAATGTACAGAAATAAGTATACAGAGACAGATGAAAGATAATTACGGATTTTGTAATAATATTTATACACCACAGCAATACGGACAGGAAGCTTGTACTTCTTGTAATAAAAAACCAAGAAGAAAAAATACTAGATGTTATAAGAAAGAAAAACCATATAATAAATCAAGAAAGTCATACTATATTAGAAAATCTAAGACTAATGCTAGAAAACCTTTCTTAAATCCTAAAAGACATGTTAGAAGATTTAATGATAAAAGACAATATAAAGATACTATTACATGCTATGCATGTGGAGAAATAAGTCATTTATCAACTAAGTGTCCTAATAAACATAATATACATACTAGAGAATCAAGATTAGTAGAAAATATTAATTTAGATCTACTGGCAATAACTGAAGAGGTTAGTGATACCGAAACAATATACTCAGTTGTAAGTGAAATAGAAGAATATACTTCTGAAGAAGAAGATGATAATGAACCAACAGACTTATTAGAAGTAATGGAGAAATATAAAAATATAAACATAGAATTTATGGATAAGACAGAATGTACAGAACATACTTGGAGCTATAGAAAAGAAAATGATGATAAAGAATGTTATAAATGTCATTTATACCCCCATTATAGAATTAAGAGCTCAATGTTGTAATTGTTATACTGAAGTTTGTAAATACTGTTGGGAAGAAAATAATAATTTAGAATGGCCAGCATTAATAACAGAATATAGAAACTCTTATACTTTTAGAGATAATACTGAACAAAGAACTTGGAGAGAAAGATTTAGACTAATGGAAGACAGGATTGCTAATTTAGAAGACAGAATTAGTCTATTAGAAGAAGACAAATTAGAACAATGTATACTACAAAATAGTCAGAAAAATATCTTAGAATTATTAGAATTGGATATAACTGATGAAATCTTATTAGACTTATATGAAAAAGATTTCACTACCATAGAATTAATAGACAACCTTATGAAACGCCATATACGAGCTATACTATTAAAATAACATGTATAATACAAGATTTCAAAATACAAGGATTGGCATTAATAGACTCTGGATGCTCTACGTCCAAAATAGATGATAAACTAATCCCCTCAAAATATAAACATAATTTAGAGAGACCTACCATTGGAAGACAAATGGATGGTAGTATAACTACTTGTTCACTATACATACCAGAAATCTTAATAGAAATGGTAGACATAAACAAAGACAAACTAATAACTACTATAACAAATATTCCAATACGAAACCTATACCAACTGGGATATTTAGCTATTTTAGGCTTAGACTATCTTATACATGATAATAGAATGGAAGTTATAACAAAAGACTATATAAGTTTTAGTTTCAATAATTTTGCTATACCAATTATTCCTAAAACTTTTTTCGATAAGGGTGAAAGATTAGAAAACAATATACCACCTAATATACCACTTATATATACTGATGAAGAATATCTGGAAAAACAACCAGATTTCTATGAAATAGAATCAGACTATATACATTCAAACCAACTGAATAATATAATTTTAGATAATGAGATTTTACAATACCAATCCAGACTCGAAAAATTAGAAATAATAGGAGAGAATCCTCAAAAATACTGGAATAGAAATCCAACAGAATATAAATTAGAAATTATAAACCCTGATATAACTATACGAGCAAAAGCAATACCAGCTAATAATTAAGAATTAGAATGGTATAAAGAAGCTTTAGAAGAACTTATAAAAAATAAGTTTATTAGAAGATCAGAATCTAGACATAGATCCCCTAGTTTCTTTGTTAATAATAATGCAGAAAAGAAACGAGGAAAACCTAGAATGGTTATAAATTATAAACAGCTAAATGATAATACTGAAAATAATGGATACGATATACCTAATAAAGAAATGCTTATTAATAAAATACAAGGATCAAAATTTATGAGTAAATTTGATCTAAAATCAGGATACTATCAAATTTGAATGCATAAAGACTCAATAGAATGGACTGCATTTATTTGTCCAAACCCCATAGGACATTGGGAATGGACAGTAATGCCGTTAGGTCTTAAGAACGCGCCTGCAGTTTTTCAGAAAAGAATGGATAAAATATTTGAGAAATATACTGACTTTACTGCAGTATACATAGATGATATACTAGTTTTCAGCAAAACTGCTAAAGATCATAATAGACATCTTAAACAAGTCTTTAAGAAATTTGAAGAGAATGGACTGATAATATCTAAGAAAAAGATAGAATTGGGAAAGACAAAAATAAACTTTCTAGGAGTTGTAATTGGAGAAGGACAAATAGAATTACAACCTCATATAACTACTAAAATACTAGACTTTCCAGAAAATATAAAAGAAAAGAAACAACTTCAACAATTTTTAGGATTGTTGAATTATGCTAGACCTTTTATAAAAGACTTATCTAAATACTTGAAACCATTATATTTGAAGACTGGTAAAGAAATCTTTGAGAAATTAAATTATAAAGATTATGAAATAATTAGAAGTCTGAAAGAAAGGATAAGAAATTTGCCAAAATTAGAAATTCCTTTAGACACAGATTATTTAATAATAGAAACAGACGGATCAGCATCTGGATGGGGAGCTGTTTTAATAAGTAAACCCTATAAAACCTCTAATAAGACTGAAGAAAGAATTTGTAGATACACTAGTGGATCCTTTAAGGAAAAGGGAGAAATTAGCACTATAGACTCAGAATTACTAGCAATATATTATGCATTAGAATCATTTGAATTCTTTATAATTGGTAAGACTGAATTCACAGTTAGAACCGACTGCATTGCTATTGTCAAATACTATAATAATTTAAAGAAAGAAAAGAAAAGATCTTCTTATAAAAGATGGCATAAACTCACTTCACTCTTATTACAGAAAGGATATAAACCTTTGTTAGAACATATACAGGGTGAACAGAATAAAATTGCTGATATACTATCTAGACTCTTACAATTTGATAATTTGGCAGGAAATATATAACAGAAGAAGAAAAGATAAAGACAATGAGAGCCTCCGATAGAGGAAGAGGAAAAATAACCAGATACCAAGGAAATACTTCAGCAAGACCCACTATAGACGACCTAATAAATACATCAGACAGCAGACAGTTGCCTGAAGATATACAGATGATAAATAGAAACCAGCCAAAACCTAAGGCTTTGGTTTTTTCAGAGAAATTAAACTTTGCAGACTTCGGAGAGACTACTTGGGCATTTAACTACCCCAAGGGAACTATACTCAATGATACCGAGAGAATTTTGTTAGACAACCTATGGGTGGCAGTTAAAAGAAAGGATGATAAACATGCCATTGCTGCTATAAATGGATTCAGCCTATACTTTACTCAAAGAAATAATAATAATATTGCATACGTTATATATAATGGTCCTCAACCAGGGATCTATAAGACATGGAAACAGGTAATACAGAATACTAAACACAAAGACCCTAAATACAAGAAATACCTATCTATACAAGAAGCTTATACAGAAGCAAAGAAATACTTGACTACCTTTTATACCAGTCCTGAAATAACATGGCAAACTATAGACACTTCAGACATACTAACCATGCAAGTTGAAATACCCAAGGATATACCTCAAGAGATGATAAATATGAAAAAGAAAATACATGATTTAGAAGGTCAGATAATTAATAAGGAAGAAGAAGAGAACCTTTTAAAGAAAAAGATACAAGATTTAGAAACAAGACTAGAACACTGCAAGAACCAAACTTCATATGCAGGAGTTATAAGCAGTCAGGGAAAGACTAAAGAAGACCTGATACTAGAAAAATTAGACATGATATACGAAAATACTGAAACTACGAAAGAGATATCATTAGAAATAAAGAATACTACCGAAGAAGTAGAAAAAATACAGAATAATGTAATAAAGGGTTTAGAAGCTATAGATACCCAACCATCTGAAGGATGGGCTGACTGGTTCAACAAAATATTCGAGCTACCAAGTCAGCTACAACTAAAATTACAAAGGCCCATTATAAATTTCAATACCACTCAGAATATGGATCTAGAATTTGGGCAGAAAGACGAAACACTTGGAACCTCAACAGAAGGAGAAGCCCAAAAGGCGGCCCAAAGAGAAGAGAGTTCGGCCTCTAGTACCAAGAAAAGGAATATTCCTCTCTAGAGGATTCCAGATTGGAATAGAAGGACAGCTGTAAAGACTGATAGACATGTGGAGACAGCTGTAAAGAGTAAGAATAGGAATAATAATAATGCAGTGGGAAAATGTCCCCACCATTAAATACTATAAATTTGTTGCTTGTAAATATTTTAAGTAGGCAGCTAATTATTAGCAAACCCAGCTAATCCTTAACATCCTCAATACATAAAGGTTAATATACCAACTTAGAACGATTAACCATATATACTCTTGTTTTATAACCATGGCAAGTATAAGCCATAAGATAATTTTGTAATAACTTTATAATTTGGTTATAATTTTGACTATAATTTGTAATAAAGTTTTATATTTCATGTTGGCTCAGTTCTTCATTTTTTTTTAATTACTAAAGGATTTCTTTAGACTTGATAAATTTTAACATAGAATAAGCAATAGGCCTTGGAAAATTTTCGGGCAAAAGTTGTAAGTCCCTTTTTCAAAAGTACCAGTTGGATGAGCTAAAACATAAAAAATTGTTCAAGTTTTAAAGAAACCCAGAAGTAAGAACAGTAATTGAAAATAAATGATAAAGTGGATTTGAAAGAAGAAATTTAAGGTTGAAAAATAAATTCCTTACTAAAAAAACTCTTAGGAGATTATCTGGAAGATCCAGGTTAGGTGTTTTCAATAAAGAATTTCTTTTATTAAAATCCATGAAACATTTAGTTTTCAAGTAAGGTTTAAAGCCAGGATAATAATATTCTAAAATTATACTTACAAAATAATAAAACTTAGAAAGGATAACAATATCTATACTCTCAAAATAATTCAGACAGAAATAAAAGACAAATTATAATCCATAACGCAAGCCATGACGTATAAGACCAATATAATAATTCAGAAATAAGGATGAGTCATACTCGCAATAATAAAATATCTGTGACGTAAGCAATGACGTCATAAAAAGATTCGGTAATCAACAAGTTACTAGTATACTTCTCCTTTTTTAGCTATAAATAAAGACTCAGTTTCTGCTTAATACTCACACCAGCTCAAAGCTTACAAATATTATAAAATTGCAGAAATCAGTCAGTCAATATTGATAAACTCAAGCTAAAAAGGTATAATTTAATATACTTTGTTCATATATTCATATAAGTATCCTCTCCTTTCTGGACTGCACCTTGTGTGATCTTTCCAGATAAGTGACGAGAAAAATTGTTTTATTATGAACAGAATCTTAGAAATAAAAGATAGACTAGAAAGAAAAGAATTTGAACTAAGACGAAGTAGAATTTATATACGATTTTATATTGATAGAATAGATATACTTACTGAAGAACTAAGAACAGAAAGTTCTAGACTTTATAGATTTTGTTATATATTAGTAGACTGGACTAGAAAAACTTTAGAACGATATACAAGAGAGTTAGCTCTTCATAATGAAAAAATACCAATTTTAGAAAGAGAAATACAAGAACTAAACCTAGAATTAACTTTTTTAGTTCTATCTGAGAGTGAAGATACACCTTTTAGAATCTTTTAATGAATAGAATCTTAGAACTTAAAGACAAGTTAGAATTAATTACGGAGAAATTAATAAGAATAAATAATAATTATGAATTTTATCAAGATGGTTTAGAATTTTATAATAATGATCTTATAAATTATAAAGGATATTTTGACTTATACAATTGGTATAAACAAAGAATAAAAGAACATACTATTAGACTAATTCATCTTAGAATTATTAAAGAAAAGCTAGAATCTGAAATAAAAGTTTATAATCTTGAATTAACTTCAATTATTTTATCAGAATCTGATAACTTTAATATACGTTTTTAATTGAAGACAAAATTCAGGACCCCACCGCCAATCGTGGTATCAGAGCGTACGGAAGTAGATACACTGGAGAAATACAGAAAACCTGAATACTTAAATTTAGAAATACCAAATAAACTACATACTCCTAATATATATATATATATATATATATATATATATATATATATATATATATATATATATATATATATATATATATATATATATATATATATTGATATTGAAGCTTCGGCTTCGGGCTTGACCGATATATTGATTTTTGAAGCTTCGGCTTCGGGCTTGACTGATATATTGATTTTGAAGCTTTGGCTTCGGGCTTGTCCGCTCCCGTATCCATTTTACCGTTATTCAGGACTTGTTTACTTTGGGCAATATGTGGTTAAAGTGCTTGGAAAAGTTGGATACAAATTTGATTATACTTTGAAATGATTATTATATAAGTTTTGTGATTTGGTTTTATAAAGTTGTTTAAATTTGTTTTTGACTTATGGACAAACTTGGTTTCTATAAAAAAAATGTTCAAAGTTATTATATTTCTTTTATAGACACCACTAAGCAATTGCTTAGCGTGTAGTTTTTTTTCTACACGTAGGTGGAGAACTCGTAGATAGCTTGGACCAAAGGGGAATAAGTGGATCAACTTGAAGAACAAATAAGGAAAGACTCGAGGTGGATATGTATTTTAATGTAATATTATGGTTTGTAGAATAATGGCATGTACTAGAGAGTGAGAAATGTAAAGTGGCATTGAGAAATATTTTGAGAATAATTTGGAGTTTAAAACATTATATTGGTATTTGTACGTATTAAATCTATAAGTATTGAACTCTATATAGTGGAGTAGAGTTATTTATTGGGTGTTTATAGTTACCGTAGCGCTCCCTATAAGGGGGGCGTTACATCTAGGATTGTCTACTAGCTTATAAGCGTGCTTCAGGCCAACTAGTCAATCTTCATAAATCTTCACTCTCATTTAGTGCATATCTTGATGGTCACTATAGGTAATTGATATGTGATTTCCTGAATATTTTGATGTCTACCTCTTATACTATGTACTTAGGAATGCCAATGGTGGTGAGAAGAAGTAAGAATGCATCTTTTGGCTTTGTTCGAGATAAAATTTGGAAAAGAAATAATTCTTCGCGAAATAAATTCCTTAGTTGGTGAGGGCAGGAAACTCTAATTAAGTTTGTGTTGCAATCGATCCCGACTAATCTCATGTCATTATTCCATCTTCCGGCAACTTTATGTGACTCGATACATAAGCTACTTAATTCATTTTGGTGAGCCTCAAATAATGGTGATCGATGGGGAATCCATTGGCAACGATGGGATGTTCTTTATCACCGAAAAAAAAATGGAGGCATGAGTTTTAGAAACATTTTTTATTTTAATACTGCCCTTTTGACAAAACAGATTTGGAGATTTCTTTTGTATCCAAATTCGTTGGTTAGTAGAGTCTTTGGTACTCGTTATTTTAAGTCAGGCTCGGTTCTTGATGGTGAATTATCCTCAAAGTCTAGCTTCTAATTTTTCTGCCCTACCTTTTTTTATGGAAAATATTAGATGGAGAGTCAGGGATGGGGTTTCCTTAAATGTTGTGAGGGATGCTTGGGTTAATAGTACTAATAGAATTTTGCTTCGGGGAAGAAATGGATGGGATTTTGCTGAAACTTGTGTTGAATCTCTAATGAGGGAAATTCATGGAATTATAGCCTTATTAATGATCTGTTTGAGAATGAGGAGGCTTTACATATCTTCCGTACTCCTTTACCTAGTTCCCCCCGTCCTGATAATCCCTTTTGGCCTCATAACGCATCCGACAATTTCTCGGTAAAGACAACTTATAGGATCATGTCCTTTTCTAGATTTAACAACATGTTGACCTCAGATTTCATGTGGAATAAATTATGGCAGCTGAATGTACCCTTGCGTATGCGTACTTTTGTTTGGCAAATTGAAATAATATACTCCCGGTTAGAATGAATTTGAAACAGAGACATGCTATTGATGTTGTTTTTTGCCCTTTATGTAATTTGAAGAACTAAATTGATACCTATGTGTTTTTAAATTGCTCTTTTGCTCATAGAGTTAGGTGTTTGTTTGATCTTAGTTGTGCCGTGACTGATTGTGACTCAATGACCTTGCTTCTTAAGGATTGGTTGCAAAATAAAACATTGTATTTCTTGCAGCAATAATCTATTTGCTATGGGTAATTTGGAATGCAAGGAACAAGTTGATTTGGCAGAATGTTCATATGCAACCACGATCAATTGTTAGACTAGCTCGTGCTTCTTTGGCTCAATGGTTAACAGTGTGCGAAGGCTCCACTCCAAGGCCTGTGAATCGACATATTGGGGGCCAACAAACCTCTGGACAACAACAAGTTATAGCCTCTCAGGCGCAGCAGCAAGTGCTGCGTAATAACGATAGGTCGAGGATCCATGATTAGAATCAGACAGCGAGATGGGAGCCCCTACATATTCCTTTTGTGAAATGTAAAACATACGCATCATTATTTTGTAACAGAGTTATTGTCTGATGGTGAGAAATGTAGGGGGAGAGTTTGTATGTGCGAAATCTGGACACTTAACAGCTCATTCGTCTATCTTAGAAGCCGAAGTTGTTTCCGTGCGTGAGGCTTTATCCTGGTTGAAAGGATTAGGCTACCTTCAAGTCATTATCGAAATAGACAATGCTATCTTATTTAATGCTTTGATAGAAACCGCTATTGGTTATTCTTATTTTGATTTTATTATCACTGAGTTTAAGGTTATATCTAGACAATTTATGGGTCCAGTTTCTTCGCCACCCACGTGTGTTACCCATCTTTTTGAATATTAACCTATCCTACACTCCTTTTCCTCAAAAAAAAAATTAAACTGATTAAATGTACTTGCATATGGTATTCATTTATTTGATAATTAAATAAATTCATAAGTCCAATACTTTAATTAAATGTAATCAATATAGTTTGCATACTAAAATAATTAATTGACTTATAAAGTTAGAATTTTTAATAAAAAAAATTTAGTAGAGTTTTAAATTCAAGAAAACAACCAAAATTACACTATAATAGATTCACTATTTGATTAGTTGTAAAGAAAAAAGAATTAGTAACATTATATTCATGGACATCTTCGAGATATGCTTAGTTGATAAAAGTACCATGCATTAATGAATTCTTATACAGTGAAGTCTCCATTTTTTACTTTAAATTTCGCGAAATGAGTGAGTTAGTTTCCATGATTCTATAGTACTCCCCAACTTCATTTACGTCTCATGACTAGTGATAAAAGAGTTCTTATATGAATTTTGGTGTTCAGTATCACTCCATACAATAATTAATAAATATATCACTATATCCACTTTCTCATTCTTCTAAAACTTACTTTACTACAACTCTGTTCTTTTGAAGTGTATTGAACTGGACTGAACTAAATTTATTAATTGTACATATTAATAAATCTAAATCATTAATAAAATAATAATAAAAAACCTCAATTATTTTTAAAATTAATAATCATAAATACTAATAATTAAGATAATAATACTAAATAATATTAATTAATTTAAATATATAATAATAATAAAATGAATAATACTAATAAGTTAATGAATATAATAGCATCTAGTTTCAATAAAAAAATTTAATTGAATATTAATTTATAATAAATATAAATAAAAATAATTGGTAATAATAAATTATAATAAATAGATATTAATAATTATGACAGAATTTGATGATAAATAAAGTAATTATAAAAATTAAGAGAAATTAGGATTTTATTATATGAAAAATTAATATTATTAATTATTATTGTATAAATCTCACGTAGATTGTAGTAAAATACACTTGATATTTATTTAATTACCATATACTGATTTTGTTAAATTTAAATATTATAACTAATTTATAAATTATAAAAAATATTATTTAATATTATAATTATAATTAATAAAATTTAAATATATTAATATTAATAATAATAATTAATAATTATTTTTTACTATTATTAATAATTATCATAATAATAAAAATAATTATTATTTTATAATAATTTAAGAATAATTATTTTACAAATATTTTATTAATAAATTATATTATTATTATTAATTATATTATTTAATTAATAATTTTTTAATATTATTATTTATTATTATAATTAAATTAAAATAATAATTTATATTAATTAAAATTATTTATTATTTATATTAATAATAATATTAAATATTAAATTAAATTAAACTTAATTTAATTACAATTTAAAAGAATATGATCTGGAATAAATGCCAGTTATTATATAGAAAGACACCGCACGGGGATTTGTATAAGATTTCCAGTTATTATAAGATTTCCCGTTATTAAGAGCTTTCACAAACGTATTAACAATTGAAAAGAAAACAGAAAAAAAAAGTGAAAAGAGGACAGCTGTCAGCCAATGGGGTGGACAGTGAGGGCATTATAACCCACACGACCGTCAACCTATCACTGCTCTATCCCAGTACAATTTTCGCTCTCCATATAAGCCCAACGAACCCAGCTTCTTCAATCCTGACTATTCCTTTCCAACTTCATAAATCTCGAAAACCAGACTTTCTTTCGATCCTCTGGGGTTTTAACTGGGTTGAATTTCAAATTAAACCCTGATTCTTGTACTCTTTTTCACTTCACTTCTTCCTAGACAAAATTTCCTCATTTTCTTTCTGGCTAGGGTTCATTAATTGCTGACCTATTGGTGCCAAATATTGTTCGAGATTTATGTTTATTTGCTTTCTCAGCTTCCACTCTTTGTTTTATGGTTGCTCGATTCCTGGGTCGTTCTCCAAACCCTAGATGGTGAACGGTAAGCATTAATCCACTCTGAATTGCTTTTGTCTAGGGTTTTCTGGAGTTTTCAGTCAGTTTGTTGAAATAACTAGGAAATTGTAGAATGGTTGCATTTCTTATAAATGATGGTGGTTTCATATGTTTTATAACTGGTAATTGGATTTGGTGTTATGAATTGGATGTGCTTGTTTATGTAAGTTTATGGAATGATGTTCCATGTTGCTGTGTGAATTTCTAGATTCTTGTGTTTTCTGATTTCTCATTTCTCATTTTTGCATTTTTTGGTTTTTCAAATAGAATGTATCACGAAATCAACAAACTTTGCTTAGAGTATTATGTGAAGAAGTTATATGGCACGCTGAGTTGACTTTCTTCTTTCCCTGCATTCTTTTCAGTCTTCCAGGAAGGTCTAAGAAGTCATGAAGCAGTGATTTATGGGTGAGAAATTTGGATGTCCTGTTGTAGGAAAGTGATATGTGGTGTTGAATATGAGCCATGGAGGCGGGGAGAGTGGAAGTGGGCATGAAAAAGCACATCATATAAAGAGGAAATCCGGTTCAGGCAGTGATGATTTTTCCCAAGCCATTGCAAAGATTGCTGTAGCACAAATATGTGAAAGTGCTGGGTTTCAGGCCTTTCAGCAGTCTGCCCTTGATTTACTTTCTGACATCACTGTCCGCTATATACATAATCTAGGAAAAGCTTCACATTCACATGCTAATTTAGCGGGCAGAGTAGAAGGTAATGCTCTTGATGTCGTTCAAGGGTTGGAAGAGCTAGTTGCTTCACAGGGCTTTGGCGGTGCTTCTGATGTTGATCATTGTATTGCAAGTTCAGGTACAGTTAGGGAACTAGCACAGTATGTTGCTGAAGCAGAGGACATACCTTTTGCGTATTCAATCCCTTCTTTCCCTATTGTCAAAGAAGGAAAACCTAATTCGAGTTTTCAAATTGGAGACGCCCCTCCTGGGGATCACATTCCTGCTTGGTTACCTGCATTTCCCGAACCTCAGACATACCTTCAATTGTCCAAAGTAAATGAAGGTGCTGTTGATTCAAACTTAGATAAGATTGAGCAGGCAAAGACAGATTGGCCTCATTTCGACTTGCCACAGAAGTTCACTTGCAATGGGTCAGGGGGACGTGCCATTGTTGGTTGTTCTGAGGCTAATCTAGCAGTTGACAGTAATCCATTTCTCGCTGCTCCTTTACAGTTTGGAGAAAAGGTAGTGTCTGATATTGTTCCTCCAGCTAAACTGTTTTGCGAAACTGTTCTGAGAAGTCCTATTGACCCGAATTGTCTTCCAGATACACATGTTTCTGTGTTTGACACTTCTGCTCCAGCCATTGCAGCAATGAAGAGCGGGTTATCTGATTCCGAGGAGGGCGAGAGAAAGATTATTTTGGATCAAAGACCTGTTGTTCGATTCAAAATTGGTTTTGGAAGGAAGTCCTTTGGTGCTGCATTAAAATCGAAGTCACAGGATAAGGGCGTTGAGAATATTAGCCTAGCATCTGGAAATGATAGTGAAAAGAAAGACAAGAAAAAGAGGGTACTATCTATAGAAAACTCAAGAGAACTAGCTCAGATGTAAATTAGGTTTGGTTAGAATCTGTATACTTGTTTAGGAAATTAGCAGCAGAAGCTGATTTCAGGTAGCCAAAGTAAAGCTCGTTTTTCCTAGCATATATGGGCCTGAAATGGGATTACAAATTATGATGGGGGATTATTCCCACTTTAACAAGTTTTGGAGGTATGTATTTGTTATTTGTCACCCTTGTTAGATGATGATTCTTTTCAGTAGAAAATTGTTGGTTATTTTTTCTGCTTATATATATAGTTAGTGCTTATATATTGCCTCATCTCTTTAATGAACATCAATAAAGCTGAAGAACGTACCGTGTTGTGGTGTTTATTTTGATTTAGTTTGCGAGGGGATCTAATTTGAAAATGAGCTTCTAGTGCCTTGTGCATATGGTTTCAATGTGATGTGAACTTTTATCTTTATAGATAACACTGTAAAACAGAAATAATCTTTGTGGCTTCCATTTCGACTGCTTTGTATTTATAAATATTAGCAGTTTGAAAGTGTTGCAAGCCCTTTTCTGTCATCAGCACTTTTTGAGAAGCGCAGAGATTGAATGTTACCTTTAGTTTTACTTATTGCTACAGCGCTGACTAACTCCAATGAGTTTAGCTACTAGTGGGACAACAAGGTATTTCTATCATATTGAATAAACTATGGGGAATCAGCTGTATATTTATTTCCATCTGCAGTATTTGATGAGTATATGTATGCCATATTGATTTCTTGGAATCTCATTACTGTAACTACTTCTAACCGTCTCTTTCCTCTCACTATGGCTGAGGTCTTGCCTCATGTGGGGACAGCGAAATCGACTTCTGTTATTAGTTATCACCTCAAAAGTGAACGAAAAAATATAGTCAACTTAACTTTCATGTGGCCATTTATGTATGTTAGCCATTGTTTCAAGTTTTCACCCACTGCTTGCATGTCAGAAAACAAATACTATTATTTTGGCTTGTAAGTCGGTCTGTAACATTTGCTATTAGTTTTGAGTTGTTGATAACAATAAGCGAGTTTCATTGAATATTTTGGAGTGCTAAAAATAGTTTTTGTTAGATTGCATTCAGAGCATTTCTATACTTGGTTCCTTTGGCAAGACATGCAACTTAACATAGTTCTATCTGTTTAGTATTGCCTTGTATCCTATTTTGGTGCAGGATTCTATTCAGATATCATAGCAGACAAGATTTTCAGGTTCAAGTTGTTATAGCATGTGGTTTGACATTCAATGATATTTGGTATTCGTTGTGCAAGTTACGATGAAAACCGTTAATTCGCTCAACAAATGATTATGCGATTTCTTTAAGTCCAGTCCTTTTGAATAGGGTGATTGGACTGGATTGATTCATACATGAAATCCTAGGACATTTATTCGTTACTTTTTCCCAGACATTTCGCTGTGTAAATGATAAGTCTACGAGTTTGGCCTGGTATTCAGTTTTGTAAAGGCTTATGGATGGTCGGGTTTCCATCTCCTTCACATTTGATTCTTTCCAATGTACATTATACTAATTTTGTAGTCTCTTTGTTAAAATTGTTCACGTTTGAGTTTGTTTAAAACATAACTGGACCTTAATGGGTTTCAGCATATAAACTTAAAATCTTTTCCCAGTTGTTGCATCAACGCAGATGAGTGGAAACATTATTCTTTTCTTACATGCTCATGGATGATTGTAGTTGCGTTTCTTCAGTAGTCCCTTGAATTTTAAGAATTCTATATTTCAACTATGACTTCCAGAATATATGGTTCTGTGAATCGTGCTGCACGTCTAATACATTTCCGTATCTGCTTTAGTTTTATTGCTTTAACGGTTCCTGTGGGCAGTGCTGGGGTGTTGACACATTGTATTCCCCCTAATCAATGCTCAAATTGGTTTTCAATGATTCTTGCAGCTGATATTCTTTTAAAGCAATTTTGCATCACTCGCAACACACACATGCCCTATGTTTGGAAACATTCCTATTGTCATGGAAATCGATTCAATTCAATTCATTGTATCAAAATTTTTGAATGTTATGCATGAAATGAATTAAATTGAATTCCATCAAAAAGAAAGTTTCCAAACTCATCCATAATGTACTCTCCTTATCAATTCTGAAAAGATATCATGGATTCTTGCAGCCGTTTGTCTTCTTACATAGCAATTGTATAAGGTACTAAGTTCCTATTTGTGGTAAATGTCTTAGCCTAGTGGTTATGACTGAAGCTGTGGCCTCTAAATGTCTCAAGTTCGAGTCACACCAGGGTGGGTTGTGATTTTTTTTTATATTTAACGTAAGCGCATTTGCACAAATGTTATAAAAAAGTTCGTATTCATTGTATGAGGATGAACCTTGTGGCATTTCCAAGATTTCAATCCCGTGGGAGAGAATTATAGAACTTAAGCGGACATAATGAAATTATGAGCTTGTCTGCCACCTTGTATGATCCTCAACTTTTGAGGTTTAAGGATTAGTATCTTTATGGAACAGAAATTATGAGGATTTTGTTTTAGTTACTCGAGTTTTGCTAGTTTAGTTTTGTTTTCACCGGAAATATAGCCATGTTGTTGATTACATTCTATCGTTATCTTTATATATTTGAAGAAGACAATGGTTCATAATGTGTGCATAGTCTAACTAGCCCTGGGTGAAACCAAAAAGGTGAGAATATTTTTAAGTATATTGGCTGTAGCTTGCACTTGTTTAAAAATATCAGTAAAATATACAATCTAAAGCTAGTCTCACTTTATTTTATTTTTACCCAATACAGTAAAAGTAATCTATGGCAGATTTAACCAGACTACTCGGAAAACAGTTGTCTGCAATGCCCATTAGATTGCGCTCACAACTTCAGTTATCAAGTCTTTAAAGATCAACCGCTCAACATCGAGAACCAGCCCTGGAATTTCACTGTTACAAGCTGTCCATTGTGTTGATTGAGACCTCAAATCTTCCTCTAAGATGCCTATCAAAGTGTCATCCTCGTCACCTAAGTCGAAGTTCGAGGCTTTACCTTGCAGCCTGTCTACCTCTGAGCACAATTCGCCCAAAAGTTTCTGCCCTCTTTGTCCTCTGTTAGCCAGTGTATTTGGTGTGCAGCACTGATTATAAGGACTCTCTGGAAGTAACTTATCTACCAAAAGCTCATTCACTACATCAAATACAAGTTTTCGCCTTTTGGATTGAAGTTTCAACTGGGAAGCCTTTGTCCTTGTCTCTTTATCACTTGAAAACATGGCGCTTGCTTTAACTTGTTCCAGGGCAAGGTATACATCAGGGCTGATTGGATAGCCTGTTTGACGGATTTGAATTCCAGATTCAAAATCATTCAAGAATCCTGAAGCTAATAAAATTTCTGTGATGTACTGGTGCTCTGGATTTGTGCTACTGTATTTACTGAGGGATGATTCTTCTAGCATCTTTATAAAATTCTGAATTATAAAGCGGACCGTCTCTGCCTTTTTATGGTTTATCACAGAGTTGAGACTGTAGTCTCCACTAATGTGCAAGCGATTTGCATCTGCTGGATTCCACTCGTTATCATCTGTACCAGAGATGTAAATGTAAGCACTAAATACACATAATTTGGTTACTAAACTTCTTTTGAATGAATTTCAAATTCGTCAATAGTCAATGCGATTCTCGGTTTCTCACCTTTGAAGGCAATTGATTTTTTCTTGATTGGAGATGGCAACTCATCAGCATAGAATGTTGCATCAAGAACAGAAACTGGACTTGGTTGTTCTGAGGACGGTATTGTATGTTCTGCAATTGATCTGTCTTTCACCAATCTCCCTACAGGTTTCTGAACAATAGAAAAACAAATGATCAGCAAATTGCAACAAATGATGTACAGATGACTAGAAGGTAAAAGGAAAAGGGAAAAAGCATACTTGTCTCTGGTAAGATTGCTGGACATTGCTATTGGTCTTATTAGATCTATCTATGCTCGATACTTCTTCCTCATACTGCGAGGCCAAGCTGGTGCTTTCTGATTGTAGAGACATTGAATCTCTTGCATCACTACCAATATCGCTTAATTCATCATCAGTTAGCTGCAAACTCGTTGGTCTTGGTCTTGGCCTAGGCTTTCTCCTAGGAGAACCAGATTCTGTTGGCTGTTTACTGGAAAGCCTTCTAGGCATACCTGAGTTGGTACTCTCTCTAGCATTGGAGTTAGGCCCCTTTGTATTTTGCGAAAGTCGAGTCAACCTTGCTGCGCTATTCTTATCCATCAGCCGAGAGGGCAGACCACTTTGTCTCCCCTTGAGATCATTGGCTCTTGGACTCGATTCTCTAGAGTCAAGATTCTGCCCGAGTTTTCCTGGTTTCATAATCAAAATTGGAGATTTAGAACCACTCTTCGGCGAATGTGTGCTCTTGGTAAGGCCCGAAGTTAGGTTGCTTTTCTGAGTTTCTAAATTTTCGTCTTCATTTCGGGTCTCTAGCATCTGTTTAGTCTTGTGCATTGCTTCGAGTATTTGTTTAAGGGCTCGGAGATCCTTTCCGGACTTTTTGAACTCGAGCTGTGCCAGCCTTTTCTCGATTTCACCGTATACTGAGAGAGTGGCATTTAGGGATTTCGGTTGAGCTAACCCTAACCGCCCCTTTGTGGTGCCATCTGGCTGAGCCTGCTGCCTCCATGGTGCTGTCTCTATTGGGAACTTTGAACTAGGGAGCGATTTCTTGATCGAATCGTTTCTCATCTTGGGAGAGGATGGGTTAGGCACTCGAGTTTGCTTGTTCTCGCTGCTCGAGTTGTTCTGTCTGGTCTGATTCTCAACTGCTGACGTGGCATCTGGAAGCAATTCGAGTCCCATCAGTTTTGCCACAACATTAGACAATCTTGTTCGGCTTTCTGGTTCTTCTTGTTGGTTACTACCTAAAAGATTATCCGATTTCCTTTCATTGTTTGATCCCCTAATTGACCCTGCTCTGCTGTCCAATGACAATCTAGGAAGCTCTTTGAGCTTTACAGCCGATTTGGACGCGTCTCGTGAATCCCGTCCATCACACGAGTATCTACGTGGCAAAATGTTGGTCCTTTCGCTGGACTTGCGAGCCTGCTGCTGCTGCATAGGCCTGGGAGAATCGAAATACTTCAAAGCTTGACTTCCTTTTTCGCCTCTGCTAACAGTTTTGACCAACAAGCCACGAGCTTCTCTGTATATCGAATCTTTGACCACGTCTCTTAGATCAGGGGATGGATGGCTCAAACGAGAGGAAGCTATTGGCTGGTCAATAGTCGGTTCTCGAATTTGTACTTCACTGGTTTGACTGACTGAACATGTTTCGAGCTGTGATGCTCGGTTGGATTCTATGAATGATAGGCTAGATGAACAAGAGGAAGACGAAAACGAGGTTCTTGATGATTCCGCGGAGATTCTCTGCTTTTCTTTTACAGTCTTTATGTCCTGTAAATTTGTGAGTAAATTTTGTTCTGTTAATTTTGCAGATAATGATTTTACATTATGATTCATTATGATCAAAGGGCTTACTGTATTGTTCTTGGATGTATTCTTAGAGTCTTTGGTACTGTTTCCGTTTTGACCTGAAGGAAATAACAATTTAGCTGTTAAATGTAACAGTTTTAGAAATTAATCACAGGCCTTCAACAAGAATGCCTCCATCAACTGAGTTTTTGACATGACTGAATTAAAATAACAAAATTAACATGGCCAATTGAAACTGAAATTCCCAAACAACAAAAACAAAAAGAAAAACATAATGGAGTGAAAATAGTACAAGTTTTAAATGTTGCAATTAGTGGTTAGAGAAACAAAACATTGAATTGTGACAGACCAGTGATTGACAAGAAAATACAAGTCTGAGAAACAAATGAAATTACCTGAAGAAAGTCTGTTGTGGGGTTGCCGGCGGCCACTGAGAAAATGGTGAAAAATGGTATTCATACATCCAATTTGCTTATGCAGATCTGGATTTTCATCGGACAGAGAACGTACAATCTTTGAAGACATCTTGTGTTCCTGTCTTCAACTCAAAAACAGAACAAAACTAGTCTTTCTTAAATCAAAGTTATTGGCTTTATGGTTAATATACTGTTTAAGGTAACAGAGGAATAGAAAGAAGAAGAGGATAATGGAATAATGTTGGGTTTCACAAAAGAAAGCAGAAAAATATGTGTTGCATTCTGGCAAACAGTTGGAATTCAGAAATATGAAATGGGAAAACGCAGACCCAAGAAGAGATGTTTTTTTTATGGGTATGCTAAACTCACTCAAACAAAAGAATGGTTTGTCTTTTGGATATAAAAGGCAGCTAATTGGGGGTATAGAGAGGGTATATATCATATGAATTGGAGAATTGTCGTACAGGTATAACAATAAATAATAATAATAATAATAATAATAATAATAATAATAATAATAATGTGTATAGGGATGTGGGTAAGATTAATGATTAAATTAATTGGGAATTTTAATTTTAATTTTAGTTTTTAGTCTAATTCTAATTCTAATTTTAGAGGTTGTGGGTGAGATCTGAAATGGTAAAAAGAAGAAGGATAATGAATGAGGGCAATAATGGGGAGTTGAGGAATACATGAGCATGTGGAGGTTGTCAGAAAGTGGATTTCTATACTGTAAAGCCTCCATTCTATTCTCTTCTTTTTCTTTTTTATGTTTTTCTTCTTTTGTGTCATTTTTTCTTATCTTACCTTCTGCCTTCTCTGCTTTTGACCCTCCAAGTTCAGGGGCCTTGCCCTTTATTTGTAATTAAGCTTCTTTAGATCAGTGGGGTTTAGTTTTATTACAGGGTTATATAAGATTGATTTGTGTTAAGACATACTTAATTTTTCTATTTATATACTCCATGTCCCGATTGATAAGAGACGTGAAAGTAGGGATGACAATAGATTGGATATGGATATCCTACAATATATTCTATAATATATTCTACAATATATTGCATACAAATATATGGATATGGATATCCATATCCAATCCATTAACATCCCTACTTGAAAGACATCATTACTATATTTGTTAATTTTGATTTGAATTGGCCCCTGTCGAAGAACTTATTGAATTTTAGAAATTCTTATTTCAAATGGAGTGGTCATTGTTTTGGTCTTCTTGAAACATTAATTGGATTTTTGTTAGAAAATCGTAAAGTGCATTAGAAAGAATTATGAATATTTTAAAATACAATTTTTTTTTATAAAAATTTGTCTCATTTAGACTTATATTAAATAAAAAGAAAAATCACCAACCCTCCTTGAATGTGACTCGAATCTGAAATCTCTAGAAATCACAGCTTTAATATTAACCAAGAAAGGTGGTCCAAAAGATGACATAGTTATTAAATGGCAATATGAGACAGCAAATAGTAGTACTAAAAAGGGGCTTCTTACGACTTATGAAATATTAATGTACAAAAGAAACACTAAGGGCACAGACAAAACTTGTTTGTAAAATTGCTAGTCTTATTTTTCACTGTCTCTAAGACTTGTCATACGTTGTACGCTTGTACTTCTCTTTAGTTATTTGAGTCCTTTTTTATAAAATCATTTCAATTAAAAGACAAAAATTATTAATTTTCCGCTGCTTTGCCATATACATACATATATACATATGGTTTAATGTTATTGGATACACAACTGAGCTAGTAGTCATTTTTTCCTCACATAAAGTGGGTGGAGTATAATTTAACTTAAATGTGGACTGTTAGTCTATTATTCATTTGGTGATTGCTATTTTTTCTTTTTCTTTTTTTTTTTTGCAATAAAGTTAAGAAAAGAAAAGAAAATTATGAGTGGGACCATTAGAGACACACTCTTTACAATTACATTATAATTTATACATGCGAGTCTTGTTATTGTATGCCATAATATATAACATCTTTAAAGTTATTTGATCCCATTATATTTAGATTGGGGTATAATTAGCAGGTAACTTTGACTTTAAGCACTTGAAATTAATATTTTAAAAAGCGCTAGACGAACTTAGGTGAAATTTAGATAGAATTTAGGTGGATTTGTAATTTTTATTTTTAAATATTTATTATATATATAAATATAAATTTAATTAAAAATAAATTATAATAAAATAAAATATTAAAAAATATAATTTAGATCATATTTTAAAAATTATTAGGTAATATAGAACATATTATTTTTCGCTTTGAGGCTTAAAATGACAATTTTATTGTGAGAACACTTCAGTGTGATTTAGTTTACCAACTAAACTACTTTTTGTTGGTAAACTATTATTATTATAAATAATGGTATCATGAAAAATCTAAATTAGGTGCCGTCTAGGCGAAAACAAAATAGATTAGCCAGTGCTTAAGCGGCAATAAATTGATCGAGCGCCTGATAGCGCCCTAAAAATAAAAAGTCGGACGACAAACCTTAAAATAGTGGCTAGACGGGGTTTAAGCGGGACTAAATAAATTTTTTTAAAACGGTGCTTAAAAACAACTTAATTTGAAGCCAATCAGTTTCTATTAACTTAAACTACTAGTCATTCTCATCAATAAATTAAGATAGATATCGCAAATGCAGTTACTAATATTTAATTATTAGTAAGTATTATTATTAGTTTCCTAGAAATGAAGAAGGTGGTTTATATAAGAAAATATGGGAAAATAAACTAGCTGTATATTGAAGCATTATTGGAAAGGTTTGATCAGAAAATGTTGAAATAAGAGAATAGAATAAAAATAAATATTGTATTGTAAGGTATGCCACTTGGCTTCTATTATTTAAATAATTATTTAAAGTGGATTGATTATTTGATACCAAAGCCATTGGGGGGCTTATCACGTGCTTTGTTCATCAATTGGTTGTCACTTACATTATACAGATACATGCTTTTCATTTTTCTATTTACTCTTACGATGTGACTATCAATTATTATATATTTCCCATTTTCAAACATAACAATATAATTTTATCAGAAATTAGGATAGAAAAAAATATTATTTAATTTTTATTTTGTCTAGTAGATGTGATTTTACTTTTTGTCTAAATTTTATCATGCATATCTCATATTTTCATATAATAATATAACATTTGATATTTTCTTAATTTGTAAGGAAAAAGGATACTAAACTTAACATTGAGGTCAGGAAATACATGCATCATGATTTATTTAATATTGAAAAAATAAAATAAAACTAAAACTGAAAAAATAAATAGAAATGGTCATGTTCAATTAGTTGGCTATGTGGGGATGCACATGCAAATTGTTTGAGTTATATTTAGAAATAAAAGGAATATAAATTCAATCAGTATATATATTCAAAACAAAAGGCATGGATATTAATTGGAATATTAACACTCATGATATTAATGATTAAAAATTCGTTTTTATCATTCTAGAATTTCAGGGAATGTGAGTACAAGAATTCATAAGTCTAGTATAATTCTTTCTTTCATCCACGAAGAGTACGATTGCTTTGAGCTGTGATTTGAGGAATAAAATGCATAGTTTTAATAATAATTAGTGTAGTAATAGTGTTGTGTTGATTTATTTCAACTTTTAAGTATGTAAAATAGATATTTTGTATTCAGTTAAAAAAATACTAACATGTATGAATCCATAACGATAAATATTAAAGTATAAACTTTTATCTCAATAGCTTCCGTGCTTATCAAACTCGTGTAGTCTTTCGTTGTCACTATATGTGCTTTGATACACATGTTTATATTGATTGTGAAAATTGGCCACAATTTATAAGTGTATAACGATAACTATAATTCACCATAATTAATCATTTTCTTATAAAAAGTAGTTATTGCTATTAATCATTATTATTTTTCTAAATCAAACCTATCCAGGAAATATATTAAAATTAATTTCCTAAAATTCCGATTGAAGAAGCATTAATTTAATATTATTTAAATTTATGAAAAAATATCTACTTTAATAATTATTCATAGACGGCAATAAAAATCTGCTCATATAAAATATAAAATCAATTAAAGTAAAAAAAACTCTTATATGTCAACAAATAATTGGAAAAGCTAGCCATAACATATTAAATATTCACATTGGTAAAAAAATAAGAATCAACTTGTAAAAAAATTTCAAACAATTGGATAATATGAACAACAAAATAAAATTTAAAAAATATGACTCTATTGATTATAATCCTATTTAGGAACTAATGTGACTCTTTTTTCCTCATCAAATATTTTATTATTATTATTCTCATTGTTGTTTTTATTACTATTTTAGTTTTATTTCAATTTTATATTTTGATATTGTTATGATTATTATGAATATAACTGAAATATAATTTTTATTATTTTTATATGTAGATTTGTTATTTTAATTTTATTTATTAAAAAATAATTAATAATTTATTTGTTATTAGTTAGTTTCATCATTTATTATTCATAGTAAGTTACACTAATTAGTAATCTATATATGTAAAAGGTATAAGGATAAAAAATTTTTAAAAGGTATAATGGCAAAAGAGTCTTTTAGGACTTCAGTTTCATCATTTATTATTCATGGTAAGTAACATTAATTAGTAATCTATATATGTAAAAGGTATAAAGATAATTTTTTTAAAATGTATAAGGGTAAAAGAGTATTTTAGGACTTCATTGTTCTTATAATAATAATAATAATAATAATAATAATAATAATAATATGATAAAAATATTTAAGGGGCGACTAATTATTCCTAATAATGCAACTGAGATCTTCCAAGAAATAGTCTAAAACAAAACCTAGCCTTGGCTAATATGAGTTGGTATAGTTGATCAATGGAATCCGATATCTACTTTTACCTATAAATAAATTAAATTAATGTAATAGTTGACATTTTAATAAAATTAACGTGACAAGATTTTATTTATTCATCACCGAGTAAAAAAAGGTTGCTTGTAAATAAATATTTGTTGAAGAAAAAAGAAAATGAAAATGGAGGTAGCTATTTAAATTGAAGGATAAAAAAATGATGGATGAAAAGAGGTAGCAATAATTAGATAAGCGCGCATGTTCCATGTTGGGATGGCCAACTTTTACAACAATTCAATTTGCCTAATCCATAAATCCCTATACATTCTTACAAATTACATATACACCACATTATTTATATCCATTTATTATGAAATGTATATTATATAAACAAATATTGTAACTTCCTAAATTTTATACATGAAAAAAATGATATCATCAACTTTCTAAACTTTATGACTTCACAATTAACCTATTAATCAAAATTTTCAATATATTATCTTTTAAGCTTTGACAATATTGATTCATAGTTTTGTTTCGCACAAACACATTTTTATGTTGAAATTGATAAGATTTAAGAGTTTAAATAGACGATTTAAATCATAATTCTGAATCATAAAATGCATTATGATTAATAGGTATTACTAACTCACGCAAAAAAAAAATGTATTAGGGATCAGTTCTTCAGAAAACCGAGCTCAATGTAACTTGATCCAAACGCCCCTTCGTGGACTAGTGGTGGAATAAGAAGTAAACAAATAGAAAAAGGAGAGTATGAAATGGGGTTGATAGTGATAGTTAGAAGGGTGCAAAATCACATGGTAAAAGGGAAAGCATCACATGCCTTAGGGTCCCATAAGTGACCACAACTCAAATCAATTCCAAACTATATTACTCTAACATTTTTAATTCCAAGTCAACCCTTTTTTATTAACCCTAATCCTTTTCTCATCCTACTTAATTTCTTTACTTGTTACTTCTTCCGTACCAACTAATTTTCAAGTAATTTTTTACCAGTAGGAGGTTCAATTCTCGTAAATAAGTCTTTACAATTGTTTATTTTGACTTGAATAAAGCGGCTCTTGTATTTTTTTTTTCCTAGTATCTTACTAGCTTTAGTTAAATAAGGAAAATAGCTATTAATATGTATAATCTTCTTCAATGTTTTTCAAAAAAAAAAATCTTCTTCAATGGTGTAACAATAGTTGTCGTGATAATAAACAGACTCATTTATTGGTTTCAACTTTAAGCTACGTAATTTTTTTTAATGCTACGTAATATTACTTCACCAAATTTGTGTAGAAATCATGTTACAATTTCACAACCTATTCATTTGAAATAATTTTGGTGGAAAAATATATAACATTCTATATTTCGTCTTATTTATTCTCCAATAATTCCTAAGAATCCAATGTGAGGAAAAAGTAGGGCAAGGTAGTTTGAGCACTAAAAAAGGTGTGAAAAAGGAGTTTGATTGAAGGTGGGTTTAAGTCAAATTAGGATTCCATCTTATCCCTTTTTGTTCATGTGTTTGAGAGAGAAATTGGATCTTAGTAATGAATCTTATTAATTGGAGTACATTTTATGGTGGCCCTATCAGAAATTGAAAAGTATCATACAATCTCATTCTATTAAATTTTACCAAATCACACAGTACTATTATAGAGTAGTAGTCCATCATTGTAGGGTTAGGGCTTTTGATTTACTAGATTAAAGAAGAACATGGTGATTAATTAATGAAGGCAGCTGGCTTTATGCCCCAGTTTATATATATGCCTTTTTCCCACCAAACTAATCAGCCAAATTAAGTTTTTCTGGTGATGATTTTGCATCGTAAACTCCATTCATTAATATTAATACCAGGGGCGTTTTTAGGCCGGAGCAATAAGGGTGACGGTCGGGGGCTAGCGAAATAGGGGTCCATTTTCAATGATTATTAAGCTATTTTTATTTATTAGAGTTTAAATTAATTAAATTATTCTTTTATAAAAAAATATTAAAAATAAAATACTATTTAAATCTAAAGTAATTAGTTAGATATAGAATGAGTATTAATTAATAAATGAAAATAAGTATAATATTAATTATTGAATTAAACTCCTACTACGTTAACTTCTTTGATCTCCATTATCACCATTATTATCTCTTAACGTTTCTTTTTCTTTGAATTTTCTTTAATCTGTTCAACTTTTAAAATTAAAAATAAAAAATCAATGGCATTAATCTTCCTTACTATTTCTATCATCCTCCAAATTTTATACTCCAATCCCTTTATTTTCTACTTATAATTTAAAATTTGATGTTTTTGTTTGATCTCTTATTAAACGTTGATTGAAGAGCAATATTATAAATTTCATTTTAAAATTTTATTTCATTTATAGGGCCCCAATTTTTATCTCGCCCATAAACTCTAAAGAAGGTAGGAACGGACCTGATTAATACTTTTTTTTAAAAAGTATTATGTCAATTATAATTTTTTTAGCTTAAACTAATTTATATTTGTGTACAAAATAAATGACGTTTAAAACTGAAATACGTTGAAGCACAAGATTTTATGAAATGAGCCACGATTAGAATTATTTTCAAATTATATTATAAATTAATTATTAGTGTTACGCGTCTAAAGAAGCACAATTGTAGCTGAAATTTTTCATGAATTGTAAATGTATGCTGCTGAATGTTCAAAATCAACTGCACATTTATTAATTCGAGGATACATTGAAAATTTCAAAACAAACATGCATTTTGCCAGCACATTGGTATTATAATCTCTTAGCACATGACAACTTGATTCTATACTTACTACTTACCATATCTTCATTTCTATTTCCATTTCTTGACTCATTCTATACTTCAAATCCTTGCAATTTACCATTTATTATACTTTACAATATTTCTTACATTTTTTTAAACCCAGTAACTAATTATTTTTCGTTGATTTGTACGCATCGTGGAATGATTGACCAAGGATAATCAAAGCCAAATATCTTTCTTCCATTTGTAATACAAATATTATATATAAAATTAAGGTTTATGACTCGTTGTTAACGGTTTTTATATTATCTACTAAATGGATAAAAAATTGAATGAGCTAGACACCAAATAAATAAAAATTTAATATACAGACATTTTTAATAAGCAGATAAAAAAATTGAGCTGGAGAAAACAACCCAAAAAAATTTGATTCCAGTTTTTTTTCATAATTTCTTTTTGGTATAAAAAAAAATACTTTGAACGCGTACCAGTATGAAACGTGATACAAGTTTTACAATGCAATTCAACTAAAACAGCGGCACCTTATATAATGCTATACATTTAGCTTCATCAATAAAATTTTGAACAAAATACTACATGAAATCTAAATTTCAACTCTTACAATAATCCTTTTTTATCCTTAACAAACATTTTATATATAATATATTAGGTATCTTTATTTGGGTGGTTTGGTCTACAAACATATATTATAGTGCGCATGCCCGATCCTGACAAATTAGATCGTTCTAGGAAAATTAATATTAAAAGTAGTAAAATAGAGCATTCAACAATAAAAATAATAATGTAAAGAAAAAAATTACTTTTTGTAAAACATAAGAACTCAACTCATGCTCTCTTGCAACATTAATTAATGTTTTATCAATTAGTCTAACATCAATTATTGTCTATTTAATTATTAAAAACTAAATGTTTAAAACAAATAATAATTTTAGACCCTTCAAACTATTGATTCTAAAGGTCACACTCGTTGTCCACCCCTCAGGTTCGGGTATGATAGTGCGAGCATTCATAATTTGGGGGCGTTTGATAATCCAATAGTACTTAAACATAATATATTAAGTGTTTAATACACTTTTTAAGGGAAATTGTATATGATATCGGATATTTAGTACCTTCTATAATCCAATAATTGAGTATTTATTAAAAAATATTTAATTAAGATGAGACAATGATTAATTAAGACATAATAAATACTCAACCGTTGGATTGAAAAGTGCACTAAATACCCGATACTATATATAATTTCTCCACTTTTTAACTTATCAAACAAAATACTCACATTTCAGTTAAGTTAAAAAAAAAACAAATATTTGACTTGATATTTAAAATTACACTCCATGTATAAATTTCCTAGATTAAAAATTTCATTGTTCAATTTTCTTAAACAACTCTACCCCTAAAAGGTCTGAGCTTATATTGTATTCAACATTGAAAAATCAATGTTTAGTTTACTAGGACTTAATTTTCAATTTAAAATTCAAAGCTTGAATTTCACATTTATAATGGTGAAAAGAGAGTCGTTAGACCTTTCATGTTATAAATTATAAACTAATATAACCATTGATGTTTATGCACATATCATATATTTTTTTCAAAAGGCATGGTGTAACGAGCATACACATATAATATATTTTTTTAAAAGGCGTGGTGTAACGAGTATACCGTTAAATATCTTAAAAGATATCATATAAATTTCCGAAGAGCCACACTAGTATTAAGAAGAGAACAAAGAAGTTCCATAAGTAGTGAACTTAGCAGCCATATGAATGTGACCATATAAAGACATAATGACTTGTAATTTATGTATGTGTAATATATTGGTATTTATTGTATCAAAATGACGAACTGCACACCCAATTTCTTGTACTAGTGTATAAACAAGAATGGGCACAAACACACCAAAGAGTCAATATATATGAAGAAGAAGAAGAAGAAGAAGAAGAAGAAGAAGAAGAAGAAGAAGAAAACATTATTGCAAACACAAAAGTCACGGAGCGATGCACATGATGCAGTCAGCAAGTTTTGTCTGGAATTTGGTTTGAAATTTATAACGCAGCAAGTCACTGACTTAATCGTTTTTCATTCAATGTCTCTCATTCAATTTTCGATACGTGTTAATTTACAGGAGAGAGAAAGTGAAAAAAATATGAGAGATTTATAAGAAAAAAATATTAAAAAATGAAAAAAATAACATGTATCATAAATTGAATGTAACACACCAAAAAAGATACTAAAATGAAAACATGTAATTTTATTCCGATAAGTATGATTAATCTTCACGTTAATATAATATTCACCACTTTTGGCATGATGAAACAATTGTTCATTCCATCATTCCTCCCACGCAATGAAGAAATATGGAGTGTACAGAGTTAATTAAAAGATTAATTACTGATAATTTAGCTTGATGTTGTAGCAACCGCAGATGCCCAAAATTTCCATTTTGTATGAAATTTTTTACTTTAAAACTAAATCGTTGTAGATTTTTTTTTCTTATATTCTTACCCAAAGTACCTAGTAACAGGAAAAATATATATTCATACTTATATATCCACATTTCAGTCTCCAAATTTCTAGTTATTCTTTTAACATATATTACAGGGTAAGTGTTTCACTTATGAGTGTCATGTGGGCTTATAATTTCAACCTCTTTTTATTTTGAAATGAGAAATTCTCTAAAATACATGATGACTATGACATTTGTATTTATAAAATGTACTTTTTTAAAACCTATTATTATATGTCCTTTTTTCAATAAACTAATTCATTTTGTATATCCACTCCAATTTTCAGTTATTTTGGGAATCTCTATTTTGTAGGAGATCACGATTTAATTATCTTGCAGCATTCAAATTCCGATTTCTTCCTTTTCTCATTTTTTTTATTAATGACCGATTTAAAATCTGATTTATTTCTTATTTCATCTATGATTTCTATTGGTTTACTTTCCGATTTATTTCTTCCCTTTCGATTTCATTCCATTCAATATTCAAAATCTGATTTCTTTCCTATTTCAATTTTGATTCGAATTAATTCATTTTTTTTATTCCTATTCGATTTCTATTTTTCAATATTCAAAATCTGATTTCTTTCCTATTTGATTCGAATTAATTCCTTTTTTATTCCTTTCCGATTTCTATTTTTCCTTTCTTTCCAATTTCTTCCTTTTAACGCCTGCAACAACCGTTTTTTCGATTATGAAGTGCCCATTTTTTCCAATGTCAGATTGTCATGAAGTATCCATTGTGTACACAATCGTATACTGTCAACCGTATATTGATATACAGTACTTGATACACAATTATTTAATCATGTATATTATTATATAAATATTTTATATACTGGTATACAGTACTTGCATAAATGAAACTGTTTACTATTAACCATATATTGATATACAATTCTTCTAATATTAATGATGTTAGCTATTTAAAACTATCGGTGTATGAATTGCAGCTATTACTCTAATTCGTTGCGAAATATGTGGTTCGCCGCAACCAAAAGGGCTCAGGTTGCCGAACCTAGGGTTTTATAACCATCATGCATCAATACTATTCATGCGTGCACAATATCTTTTAGGGGCATGCACATATACTGTACACTGTTACCAAAATGGTTCATTTTGCCCACCCTAGGGTTTTAGTAATGTCATGCAGCAATACTGTACATGCGTGCACAATATCTTTTAGTGGTAGGCATCTATACTGTGCACACATGTACAATATTGATGAGTGATTATACTAAAACCCTAGGGTGGGCAAAATGAACTCTTTTGATAATGATGTACAGTATAGGTGCATGCCCCTAAAAGATATGGTGCACGCATGAACAATATTGATGTCTGTCTATTCTAAAACCCTATGTTGAGCAAACATGAACCCTTTTTGCTAAAAGTGTAGAGTATAGATGAATATTACAAAAATTGTATATCAATATACAACTTATCTGTATATCAGCAGAATACATCACAAATCATAACACAACAATGGTTGAATATTAGTTGGTTTCCATGTACAAAATATGAGTAAAACCAGCATACAAATTACAGTCAGTAATGGCAGCATACAAATTGAGTTATTGACATCATATATATTCTGCAGTATATTGCTAAAAGACATATTCTATCCAAACTGTATATCAACAAAACATCTGCATATCAGCAATATACAACACAAATCATAACGCTACAATGGTTGTACATTAGTTGGTTTCCATGTACAAAATATAAGTAAGACCAGGATACAAATTGCAGATAGTGATGACAGCATACAGATTGACTTATTTACAACATATAGATTCTGCTGTATATTGCTAATAGGCATTTTCTATCCATACTGTATATCACAAATGCATCTATATATTAGCAGTATATAGCAGAAAGGGTAATTGGTGATAGAATCTGGAAGTTTAATTGATGGTCCACATGGCAAGGCATCAAAGTGTATATCAATATACAAATATTGATATAATCCCCCCTTCCCTTTCCCCTTTTGTGAGCGGACGACATTTCGCGCGGCGGCTGCCGAGCCGGGCCGGTGTGCCGGCCTCTTGAAATGACGGGGAGATGTATGATTGATGTGATCGGAAAATGGATTTGCACATTTCAATGTTCAAAAGATACGAGATCGAAATCTCGTACTTAAAATAGAGTTGCCACCCGGTTCAGCTCAACCGGAAAATTTTGGTATGATTTTCCCACCGGGTGGTTGGACCATACCTTAAGTAGAGATTCCGAGTTCGGATGATGTTATCTATTTTTCATTAGGCCAAATTAAGATACTTCATTCTTTTTAATCAGTTTAATCCATCCTATTTATTTGTGTTTTCAGTTATTATGTTATTTTCGTGTTTATCAAGCAATTGAAATGATGAATAAAATATTTACAGCCATTCAAAAATAAGCGCGGAAAATAAAGTTATTACAAAGCTTTCAAATCCTGTACATTTTTTTATACGATAAATAAAATACTTGAATGTCCGATTTACATTTACCTGCAGAGAATGGTTAGCACGGATATGACATATTTTATTTACTATATTATAAAGCCCGATTGGATGGCTAAAATGAGATTCGAACGGTGTTTGTGGGAATTCCGTTTTTAACCGAATTTTAGATTTGATCTTTGCTTTAACATGATTATAAATGAAAAAATGCCAAACGTCATGGGGTGGGGTCTATTTTTGGAAGGTTTAGGACCTCCCTTGTTACACTGTACATCCTAATTTTGGACAGTAACTAATCTGGGAACAAATGAAAATAAAACTGCTGTCCAAAAAGTCATGCCACCGACGACGCAAGTGATGCCGCCGGCGATATGGTTGATGTCACTGGCGGCATGGATGCTGCCGCCGACAACATCGATGATGTTGCTGGTGACATTAGTATACAGGCAAGTTGCATGGCTTTCTGAGTACCATAAAGAAAGGGTCCCATAAGAAAATGAAGTCTCTAGTGAATGTGATGCCACCGGCGGTATCAGTGATGTCTCTAGCGATATGGCTGATACCACCGGCGACATCACATGTCTCCGGCGACTTCAATATCTCGCAGCAGTAGGGATAACAGTAAAAAATGACCGAAAACCCAAAAAATGAATATAAATTAACAAAAATTAACATAAATCAGTAATATTAATGCCAAAGAGCTATGAAACTCAGGATTTTTACCTCAAGGCCGTGAATCCACCTCTTTATGAACCGAAAAGAAACTCCTCCGGGGAGCTTATTATGATGATTTAGTAGTAAATTCGAGTGTTTTGGGTTTCTAAATCTAATTAAGTTGATTTTTAATTACAAAATTTACTGATTTTAAGCTTATAATCACAGAATTTAAAGAAGAAAAACTAGGAAAAAATGGATAGGAATCCTTTTTTTCTGCCTTATCTAATTCTTATCTCACTAAAATCTATTTTTTCATTCTAACGTTAAAATTCTAACATTAGATGGTTCCCCCTTTTTTTAAATTGCAACTCAAAGTGTGCTTTTATAGGTGAAATGAGGTGTTTTTCGAGGCCTTTTTGATCAATTTTGCCGAAAGTGGCCGAAAGGCTGTCTGTACAGGGACCCGTCTCGGGTCATGCCGCCGGCGACATGGCGATGCCGCCGATGGTATGGATGATGCCGCCGGCAACATGGTGATGTCACCGGCGGCATGACTGATGCCGCTGGTGGCATCAGCCTCCAATATACCGACAGGCAGAGGGCCTAGGAGCCTAAAAAGTTGCCTAAAGTGGTTTAATAGTGGGTAAAAGGTATCTTTTTGATTTTTAATGATATTTTAATGGGTATTTTTTAATTTGGGTGTAAATCATCGGTTCAAGCTCCTACCAAACGCGTTATCGGCCACGCCGAACTGGATTCTACCAAGTATAAAATTTACGAGGAATATTATTTTGGTAATAAAAATTCTAAAGAGAATTTTTATTTTCAGGCATTAAAATTAGGTACACGTCATCATCGTCTCGCGAGAGGGATTGCAAAATCCCGTGCTCACAGGCTGCCCCTCGGGGGATCACTAATGCTACAGGCCAGTATGATCGCATGAAAGAGCAAGGGATAGGAACGATACCTGACGGGTGACTGGTTTGCCCCTTGGTCGGACTTGTGCTTTGTGGATAAGATTGTCTTTTGGTCGGATTTATGCTTTGTGGAAAGGATGCCCCTTGGTCGGACTTGATCCTTTGTCGGTTGGTTGTCCCTTGGTTGGACTTGAGCTTTGTGGAGAGTTTGTCCTTTGGTCGAGTTTATGCTGTGCGAAAAGGATGCCCCTTGGTCGGACTTGATCCTTTATAGATTGGTTGCCCCTTGGTCGGGTCTACGCTTATGGAGGGTTTGCCCTTTGGTCGGACTCGAGCTTTATGGAGAGTTTCTCCTTTGGTCGAACTTGAGCTTTTTGGAGAAATTGTCCTTTGGTTGGACTTGATCCTTTGTAGATTGGTTGTCCCTTAGTCGGGCTTGCGCTTTATGGATAGGCTGTCCTTCGGTCAGACTTGTGCTTTATGGAGAGATTGTCCTTTGGTCGAACTTGTGCTTTGTAGAGAGATTGTCCTTTGGTTGGATTTGTGCTTTATGGAGAGATTGTACCTTGTTCGGACTTTTGTTTTGTAGATTGGTTGCCCCTTGGTCGGGCTTGCGCTTTATGGATAGGTTATCCTTCGGTCGGACTTGTGCTTTGTGGAGAGATTGTCCTTTGGTCGGACTTGTGCTTTATGGAGAGATTGTCCCTTGGTCGGACTTTTGTTTTGTAGATTGGTTGCCCCTTGGTCGGGCTTGTGCTTTATGGATAGGCTGTCCTTCGGTCGGACTTATGCTTTGTGGAGAGCTTATCCTTTGGTCGGACTTATGCTTTATGGAGAGATTGTCCCTTAGTCGGACTTTTGTTTTGTAGATTGGTTGCCCCTTGGTCAGGTTTGCGCTTTGTGGATAGACTGTCCTTTGGTCGGACTTATGTTTTATGGATAGGTGGCCCTTTGGTTGGACTTACTCAAAATTTGAATTGGAGGGGGCGATGTCACGGACGACATAAGTGATGTTGCTGGCGGTCTGGAGTGATGCCACCGGCTGCATGATGGCCACGTGGTAGCTTTGACTGGTCAAGAAATTTTAAAATTCGAATTAAAGGGGCGATGTCGCCAGCGGCATGGGTTATGTCGCTGGCGGTATGGCGTTATACCGCCGACGGCCTGATAGCCACGTGGAAGCTTTGACTGGTCAAGCAATTTCAAAATTTGAATTAAAGGGGCAATCTCACCGGTGGCATGGGTTATGCCACTGGCAGTATGGCGTGATGCCGCCGGCGGCATGAGTGGACAGTTTCAGATAAATTTAAACTCCTCGAATTTCGCGCGGGAATTGAAAAGGAAGTAAACTCCTTTCTCTTCCTCACATACAGAAACCGTACCCCTCCTTCCCCTCTTCTCCAAATTTTTGATTTTTCTTTCCATCATTCTAATTATGAAGAGAATCGCTAAGGCTTTTAGGGGCAAATCTGCTAAGGCTAGGGAGAATCTGCCTGATTCCTCTATCGAAGGGTTGAAAATTCTCTCCGTTCCTGCTGGTTATGGCCTGAAGGAGTTAGCCAAGATGTATGGCTATGGGATCAATTCTCTTATCACTAATCTAACCCCAGAGAAGGAAAAGCACCTCTGCTATGTCCAGGTAATCCCGCAAAAACCCGAATCTCCTCTTTTTGGGTTGAGTTTTGATTTGGCCTTAGGCTTAAAATCGTGTCATGATAGGAGTCATAAGTGTGAAAAAGACTAATTATAAATTGATATTGCATGCTTTAGGTTCAATTTTTACCATTTTCAGGCTTATTGTTTGATTGATTGCGATTTTTATGGTTTTGGCACAATGGGTGCGATTTTAAGGAAAACAGGTTTTGCCCGTAGGTAATGATGTCGTCGGTGATATGAGTGATGTCGCTGGCGGTATCAGTCCTTGCAAAAAGGCCTAAGGAAGTCTGATGTTGCTTCTGTTTAAAGCAATGTCGTCGGTGACATCATCCATGCCACCGGCAGTATGGAGTGATGCCGCCGGCGACATCGCTTCTAGCAGAAGTGACATCAACAGCTTTCTATCAGGTTTCAGTGATGAGAAAATAAGTAGGACTTATCTATTTTGTTTCTAATTTTTGTAGCCACACGAGTTGACTTATACCGGAGGGATGGGCACCATCGGCGAGTGGTGGCACCATATCTCTGAGAAGGATCCGAAGCTTGCACTCGCCATTAACGAGACTGAATTCGGGGACTTGGCCTAAATTATGCCAAAGTTAATGCCCAAACTCTCTCATTCAGCCGTGACAGCCCTTACCGAGAGGTGGTTTGAAACCACCCATACTTTTCACTTCTCATTTGGGGAAGCGACGATTATGCCCTCCGATGTCGTGGCTATAATCGGGCTTCCCTAGATGGAGGAGGTCATTCACTTCGATGCTTACATGGATAAATACCATATTGAGAGGCTCGTGGTGAGGCGGGTGAAGGAGCTATTCGGTTTGAAGCCTGTCTCAGGGTGGCTGTCTTATGGTGAGCTGCACCAACACTGGACCCGGGTAGATGTGGTGCTCGATGATGAGAGAGAGGATTGCATCCGATCCTTTGTGATTTCCTTGCTCAGGGTTTTATTTGTTCTGATCTCGGGGAGCAAGATTAATTATGGGCTGATATCCGCCGTGGAGGATGTGGCGGGTATTAGGAAGAATAATTAACCAAGGTCCATTTTGGCACAGATATACCACGGGCTGGATGTGGGCGCCCGTAAGAAGGTGAAAGCCCTTCACCTCTGTCATCTGCTACTCCAGGTATATCCTCTCGAAAGCATCATTTTTTATGCACGTCTCATTTCTTGCTGATGCTTTTTTATCTGATTAGTTATTATTTGTGGAGGCCTGGGCCTTTGAGCACCAGATTCTCCCACCGTTTGAGTTTAAGAAGACTGTGCTGCCGGGCTCCAACTTTCTCTCCTATTGGTGCGGGGGGATTGGCGGGAAGGCTAAGTATCCCACCAAGAATAGGAAGGTCCTGAGGAGCGCACGATTGAGCTCGATACGCAATCTATGATTTAGTCCTTTATCTTTTCACTTAGAGTCAAACAAAAAGCGTTTATGAATTTATACCGGTTGCTTTGGATGATTGTTGGTGCAGCTTGTATTGGACCCATTTGATGGGGTAAAGAATCTGCCAGAGGTTGTAAGGGTTGGGAGGGAGGTGGATGACCATCAGTTAGTCATGGAGTGTCCTTTGTCCCAGCAGTGGTATTTAGAGGAGCGTATCCGGGGCTAAAGGCTTGTCCCGATCGCTAATAGACCAGTGCCTGCCGATCCTTCACGGGGTTTATGGTGGCCCCATCTGGTGATTACATCTGAGGCCAATCAAGCTGATTATGTCGATCGAAATGGCCAAGTGATCCTTAGCATCCCTGGCCTCTATGAGCAGCACCAGCAATGCCTACTCCCCTTATGTGTCCCTGCATCCACAGGAATGATACGATTGAGTATCATAATGAGCAAAGGCTAGAGGAGGAGAAAAGGTGCCTCAAGGGTATTGTGGATGTCGATGAGGAAGAAGACGAGGAAGATAAGGAGCTTGAAAGCGATGTTAGGATCGAGCCCGAGGGGGAGGATAAGGCAGGCATGGATGTAGCTGGTGGGAGTGTGCCAATGTCCTAAGGGGGGCAGCGCTCTTTTGAAGTATGATTACATTTATGTGCATTATTTGTAATTGTTCAGGAATGCTGCTGACGTGTATTTTTTGTGTTTTTTAGGAACCTGCGAGGAAGAGAGGACGGATAACCTGAGTGGGACACAGTACTATGGTGTACCGGAGGGTATAAACTTTGTGGAGGGGCGTCTGGTCAACCCAATGGAAACCATATTCCTGCTGATGAATTCTGGGGGCGAGTTCCTCCCTAGGAACATAAGCTCGAGCTGGTATGCTCCAATCTTTATGCCAGAAGACACCACTTACGTAAGGCCTGATAATTATTTCCTTATTTACCTTTGGGTGTGGGTATCTAATGATTTGCCTTTTGGATTTTTCAGGTGGCGCGGAGCCATGTGGAGCAGCTTGCAGAGAACAACTTTGCGCTTCGGGATATGCTTATCGGGCAATCGCTCCTTATTCAGGTACATTCCCTATTTATGCCAATGTTAAAATAAGATAAGATGCATGTATGGATGCTATGAATGATATGCATTGTTGATGTTTTCCCTGGTTTATAGGATTTCTTGGCCCTATCCTTATCAGATATCGATGCAGGCCGGCGAAGATATGAGGAGAAGACTGCAGGACTCCGACATCGTATGAGTGACCTTGAGGGTCAGCTGGTGGCTACCGTTCAAGAATGGAGGAGTAAGCAAAATCTGGATCGTGTGCACCCCAACAGCACCAGTCACAGGGGGGTGAAGATGTCTCCCGGCCGACGCCCATTTGCCATGGCCGAGGAGTCTAGCAGTATTCCCATGACAAAGGGAATGGAGGAAGATAAGGACGATGTTGGTGATTGGCTTGTAAGCCCTGATGACATTTCATCCCGCCTGGCCGGCAGTGGTGGGCATGCTTAGCTTTATATTTTTGTTTTGCTTTTCAGTTCTTTGTTTGTACCCTTGATACATTGGGGTTAGAATAATTTGGATTTATTGTTGGGTTTTGTTTCTGTGGTCTAGACATTCAAAATTTTTGGATGGTTTGTGCCTTCGGGCTTTTTACTTCAAATAAAATGGATTGCATTAGGACAGGTGTTGGAAATGGGTTATAGGGTTGTTTACAGGTTTTGTACAGATCTGCAATGAGAAAAAGGCTTCTGATATCACCGAAAAATTAATTTCATGCCGCCGATGGTATGACTCATATCGCCCAAACACAACCAGCCAAAATAATATATATAGGGCTGTCTGAAAGCCCATATCGCCGACGGCATCAGCTGATATCGCCCAATTCAATCCATATCGCCAGCGGCATCATTTACATCGCCGAAGGCATCACTCACATCGCCGGTGGTATCACTTCTCTAGTAATCTGATTTTAACCATTCTATCAATTCTTGTCATGGCAACCCACAATTAAAAGCTACGGGGTTTTTTGCAAAGTCTGGGAAATGCGGACTAGAAGAAGCTTGAAAAAATTGGGCTTTAGGCGTTTCGATATGTCACGGTGTGGCCCATAGGCCGCGAGTTCCTTCAAGCGGCGCTATCTTTTTGGGATCCAATGGACCACATTTTTCGATTTTCATCTTTCGAGCTTTGCCCCTTGCTCAAAGAATTCCAAGTTATTTTGGGGAAACCGTGTCCTAAACGCATTACGCTGGCGCTGCCGGACTTTCATTTTAGCGCACATGGAATTCCTCGAGGGTTATGGAATTTGGATTTTGTGGACCCTTTTCTATCTCAGTTGCCTAATAATCCTAGGTTTTAACTTGGAGCAGTTCTAGAGTGGTGCCGTGGAGCACCCCGATCCCACTTTGGTTGGCCATTCATGGTGGCATTGCTACTCATGGCAGAGTTTATGTACGGAGTGAGCCCGATTGCTCTGCCCAGGCTAATTTCACTCATCAGCCTTATATCGATAGGGGCTTCTCCCGTGGCTATGGGATTGGCCGATGTTTTGCTGAACGTGGGTGCTACTTCCGTTAACCCGTCACTTATCGGAGACTAGCTCATATTATTATAGGTACCTTTTGTTCTTTCCAATTCTGCACATTTATTTTCCCAATCCTTACCTGATTTTGAATTATAGGTATGGCTGATGGAGAAACTGAGGTTGAGGGAGGCGCCACGAGGGAACTCGAAAAATTATCTTCCCGTCCATCTGAGGGAGAGAGGGCTTATGCGGGTTGATTTCGACGAGCTAACATATGATGATTGGGTGCCTATTTTGAGGGGGTATACTGACGTGCAGGTTTAGTGGGTTAGTCCATGGTGGAGAATTCAGGATGTGGTTGTAGAATCCTGAGGAGCCTGTGTTTAATTGATAGGTCTGGAGAAATCTTCATTTTACACCCCTTACCAGCCGTGCCGCCAGTATGGCAAGAGACAAAGAATCCCAATCAAACTACCCCACAACTAGATTCGAGTTTACAAAGCTAGGTGGGTCAACCATATTCAGGAGAAGTGGTATAGGGAAGCTGTATTTGAGATTTTGGATTATGATCACGTGGAAACCATCGAGACCGACACACATTACAGGGGATGGCTTGCTGAGATAAGAGGCTTGCCGACCAGTCGGAAGTAGTCATAGGCCCGCTTTGAGGGGGAATGTGCAGAGCAGGGGGAGGAGCCCCTTTCTACTACCACATCGAGACGGATCTCTAGGTACTGTGATGATGATGCGGGAAGCTTGATTTGAGACTTGCTTTTGTCAGAACTGTCATACCTCTTTTATTATTATCATTATTATTATTTTTTGCATTTGATATGGAATAAAATGAACTCTGTCCAAGGCTTGCTGAAGTTGTCCTAATCCTATGAATACAGGATCCACATAAGCCTAAGCATTTAGATTTCAACAAAAGAGAAACTTTCATTAATTGATATAAAATAAAGTACATGACGTTTGGTTGACATTCCCATTGATTTAACTCCCGGTGCCAACTAGCCGAGATCGATTTTCTAGAAGGCACTCGCTCTTTGCTCACATACCCTAACTTTTTCCTAGATCGCCCTTTTCGGGTTGTAGATCTAGCGGGTTTGTCTCATCCCATAATTTTTGCACGGCTGGTTTATAGGATATCAATTGTCAGGCGTCACCTTAATTTTTACCTGATTAGTAAAAGACTGAAAGGCGGGTAATTATCACATATATATTTTTTTAGTATGCTGCTTTTCTGATTTGTTTCTTTTGAATTAGATATGATAATGCTTAAGCCTGTCTTGGCTCACGGGATTCACAAACTCATTCCCATCCATGTCCATAAGCTTAACTGCCCCTTTGCTAAGCAGCTTCTTTATTACATATGGTCCTTCCCAGTTTGGCCTAAATTTATCCCTCGCATCAGAGGTAGAAAGTTTCAGCTGTTTAAGGACCAGATCACTAGACTTTAGGGGGAACTTCTGATGTCTTACCCGACTATTGTATGCTCGAGCCATACGTTGCTGGTACATTTGAAGGTTGTCGAGGGCCTTCAACCTCTGCTCATCCATCATGTTCAACTGTTCAAATCTCGCTTGGGTCCATTTAAACTCTTTTAATTTGGCTTCTAGAGCGACTCTTAAGGAGGTCACCTGAGTTTCAACTAGCAAGACCGCTTCCATCCCGTAGACTAGGGAGAATGGAGTTTGGCCTATCGGGGTGCAAATGCTGGTGCGATATCCCTAAATAGAAAAATATAGCTTATCTGCCCAATCTTGTAACCGGCTATCATCTTTAAGAGAATCGTCTTTACTGATTTATTAGCTGCCTTAACAGCCCCATTGGCTTGCGGTCTGTATGGGGAAGATCTATGGTGCTCGATCCCTTATTTCTCGATTAGAGAAGCAATTGCTCCTTGAAATTATACCCCATTATCCGAGACTATATTGTGTGGGAGTCCATACCGAGCGAAGATGTGCTTCTCTATAAACTTGGTCATCTACTTGGCAGTGACATTGGTGAAGGATTCGGCTTCCACCCATTTCGAGAAGTAATCTACTGCTACCGTAATGAATCTATTGTCGTTTGTTGAAGAAGGATGGATTTCACCAATTATGTCTATCCCCCATGCCGAGAATGGCCAAAGGATGGATAAATGATAGAGTTCGGTGGGCGACAGATGCTGCATATCTCTATAAACCTGGCATTGGTGGCATCGTTTGACCTGGCGATGCAATTGCCTGTAAGGGTGAGCCAAAAATACCCCATCCGTTGGATTTTCTTTGCGAGAGCAAGACCGTTCATATGGGGGCCACAGTCACAGGCATAGACTTGGGTTATTATATTCTGAGCTTCAGAGTTAGTGAGGCACTGGAGAAGCAGGCCATTGCTGGTGCACTTGAATAGATCATTATCTATAATACGAAACTAGACAGTAAGCTGCCGTAGGGTGGTATGGTCTGAGTCAGAGGAATCCGCGGGATATTAGCCAGTCTGAAGGAATAGGACGATGTCAGAATACCAACAAGGTTCGGATGAGATGGCGAGGATTGGAGGAGCCGATTAAACCTGGTATGGAATCTTGGTGGACAACATAACCAATGGGCGGATAGGCTGCTACTGATGTCCTTCCCACATGGATGTAAGAGTGGCGAGAGCATCGGCCATTTAATTCTCGTCCCGAGGGACATGTCGGTATAAGCATGAGGTAAATCTCTCAGACAATTCACGGATAGCCTCAACATAAGGGCAGAGAGATTCCTCTTTAATTTCCCAATCTCCAATAACTTGACAAATAGCTAAAGCCGAATCCTCGATGATAGAGACGCGGCGGGCCTAAACCTGAAGAAAAGCCTCGAGGCCGAATAGGCAGGCTTCATACTCCACACCATTGTTGGTGATAGTGAATTCTAAATGCTTGGACAATGGGATTATCTCATTATCTGGCATGATGGTGATCACCCCGAGACCTGCTCCCTAGCGATTCACAGCACCGTTGAAGTACATTGTCTAGACGTTGTCAAGGATTATAATAGAGGCGAGCTGCTTATCAAGAAACTCCAAATTTTCCTTATAGTCAGAGCCGAGGGGTTGATTAGCTAGGAATTCGGCTACGACCCGCCCTTTAATGACCTTCTGGGTCACATATTCAATGTCAAACTCAGACAGGAGAAGTAACCATCAGGACAATTTGCCAGCTAGAGTAGGGGATTGATAAAGAAACTTTATTGGATCAATTTTGGCCATGGCTTGGATGCAATAAGATTGGAAATAATGTCACAACTTCTTAGTGAGCTAAACCATGGTAGTGCAGGTCTTTTCTATAATTGAATATCGGGTTTTATAATCTAATAACTTCTTACTCAAGTAGTAGATGGCATGTTCACGCTTATCAGCATGTTCCTGAAGTAGCATGGCCCCGACAGAAGTTTCCTCGATAGCCAGATAAAGGATGAGTGGTTTCCCTGGGATAGGGGGTGTCAAGACCGGTGGATATACGCCTTGATTCTGTCAAATGCTACTTAGCAGTGATCGTTTCATACCACGAGTTGATGTTTTCTTAACAGCTTAAAGATGGGTTCGCAAACAGTAGTGAGGCGAGTAATGAACTGACTAACATACTGCAAGGACCCTAAAAATGATCAGATTTCCTTCTCTATCTTAGGTGGAGGCATGTCTCTGATGGCTTTGGCTTTGTTTGGATCCATTTCAATCCCTTTCTGCCTAACCTCGTACCCCAACAGCTTGCCAGAGGTAACCCTAAACACTCACTTCTTTGGATTTAGGCAGAGGTTATACTTTTCAATACGAGTCATGAACTTGTCGAGAACAGTAGGGTGCTCCTCTCAAGTAGCGGACTTCACAATCATATCATCCATATACCCTTCCACTTCTTTATGGATCATGTCATGTAAGAGGGCAGTTACAGCGCGCTGATTAGTGGCCCTGACATTTTTCAACCCAAACGATATTGCCTTGCCTCAATACACCCCCCATTCAGTGATGAATGCTGTTTTGACTTTGTCGACAATATTAACCAGAATCTGATTATACCCCAAGAACCCGTCCATGAATGAATACATAGCTGCCCTAGCGACGCTATCAATCAGGACATCGATGTGCGAGAGTGGGAAGTCATCTTTAGGCGAGGCTTTATTGAGATCTCAGAAATCCACACAGACCCGGGCCCTTCCATCCTTCTTCAGAACTAGGATGATGTTGGACAACCAAGTCGGGTATTCCACCACTTTAATGAATCGGGCTTTAATCAACTTTAAAACCTCTATCTTAACCTCTTCTGCCCATTCTAGTCTCAACCAGCGAAGTTTCTACTTGATAGGCTAAAATTTAGGATCAGTTGGGATTCTGTGTTCGGTGATTTATCGGTCAACCCTAGGCATGTCTTTATACGACCAGGCAAAAGCATTAACATGATTTTTAAGCACTTTTATGATCTCACTTCTTTCCTCAGGAGTTAAATCTTTGGAAATGGTTACCATTTTGGGATTATCATCTGTAATTAGGTTTATTTCACTTAATAATGTATCACTAATGCCAAAAACATTATGCGTATTGTTATTTGAATGCATGGATCCATCAGTAAAGACATCAAATAAGTAAGCAGAACAGGAGTTATTCATTGTATTAAAAGCCTCGTAAGCAGCATTGTTTGCATTAAACACATCAGAGATATTAAGAATTACATTGTCCATATCCTCCTCCACATGTGGAGGGACTTCAGTAGCAACATCAATAGGAGGAGCATCCTCTGTATTGTCTATCAGAATAGCACCCAGGTCGTGCTCTAGAGTGGTCTTTTGGGCAATGGTGAGTGATGGCCCCCCAGATAGGTCGACTTTCTTAGCGAGAGCCCTGGCGAGTTTCCCTACTATCGCTGCCATAACATCTTCTTCCCCAGTTCCCTTACTCTTCCAGCCCTTCTTCATCAGTAGTGCCATAGCTTCAGTTACGGTTGCTATAACATTTTCAATTTCTGGATCGGTAGACTCTTCATTACTTCCCTCAGGCTTATCTTCAGGATGCATCTTACCTTTTCCCTTAGCCTTATCAGAAACAATATTGACAAGCATATCAGGCTCATTAGGCTTAGGTTCAACTAAAACTATCATGTGACCGGTCTCGAACTCATAGACATCTTTAAAGATTTCAAAGCTGGGCCATATTTTTCCGTCATACTCGATTGGCTCAGGCTCTCCCTTATAAGGCCTCTTGCCTTGGATCTCAATATGGCAGTAGTTGGAGGGGACCCAACGATAGGCTTTTCTAGGCTTATATCCCAATCCAGCTCGATGAGTAAGGATTTTCGGCTCCAATGCCTCAATAATTCCCTGTTCGTGTATTCCTCCACCTCTGCTAGGCTTGTAACCAGATTTCTTCTTTAGTTTACCCATACCCGTATGAAGATAGTTGTGCCAAAGGGGAGGAGACTTTTGATCTTTGCTAATCATGGCAATCTGAAGGCCCTTTTCTAAACTAGCTTCGGCTTCCATAACAGCCATAACAGAAGCAGGATCAGCCTCTATAGTTACCATTCTGTCTTCATGAATTAGCTTGAGTTTCTGGTGTAATATGGAGGGAACAGCGCCCAAAGCATGAAGCCATGGTCAGCCAAGCAACAGAGAATAGATAACAGGAATGTCAAGCACAGTGAAACGCACGTTGCTCGTCACGCCTTCTATAGTGACCTCTGCCTCAAAAGTCCTAATTACATTGGGCTTTGAATCATCATAAGCCCTAATAACCATGCTAGATTTTTCAAGCATATCCTCCGATAGTCCCAGATGAGGAAGAATTTTTAGAGGGCACGGATTTAGAGCGGAGCCATCATCCACCATAACGCACCGGATAACCTTATCGAGAATTTGGATTCGGATGAATAAGGCCATGTTGTGATCCTTACCCTCGAGCGTAAGATCAAAATAGTCAAACACAATCTGAGGCCCTTTTCTCGGGGGAATGCATTCTCCCACTGTGGCGCACATCTCAACGATCAAGGTGGCCGGATTAGCTTCTAAATCGAGGAGTTGTTTAATCAAGCCCTTATAATGCCTTTCGGAGTCGACTATCGGCTTCCAAATACTATATCGAGCTTGGGTGTTTTTTAGCTGGGTAATGAGAGGGTCAACCTCGAGACTGGTCGGGACAAGCGGTGGTGGAGATGGGGGTCTCGCGGTGGTTTCGACCCTACCAAGAACCGGGTCTTGACTTAAGCGGAGCTATCGGTCTTCAGGTTGATATACATGGCCACTTCGGGTAATGTTAAGGACATCACCGAGCAAGATACTCTTAGTGGCTTGTGTTTCAAATAGATACTATTGTTCCTCACAGTCCGAATCTGGGTTTTAAAGTTCATACTTATCCACGCTAAAAAGGTCATTTTGATCAACCTTGAACAATTCGGTGCTTACGGCCTTGGTCTCTTTAACCGATTTCTCATCACCATCGGAGTGGTCGTCCTTTAAAATAAAGAAATCCACGCTAAACAACGGTTTTCTTATTCTTCTTACCATAAAAGGTTTGGACCTGTAGCTCTCTTGCTTTGTCTGGTTTAGATCAACTTCCATCTTCTGGATAGAACTGACCCCCGTGTTGGCTTGGTTGATTAGATCAAAGATTGAATAAGATGAGAGACCCAAACTGATGACTAGGATAGAGTTATTGCTGCCCGACCTCCGAGCAAGGAGATTGAAGATTGTGGCTTCAGATAAACCGGACTAGACCATGCCAACCTTATCCCCAAAATTTGGCAAAGGATTATTTATAGTGCTCGGAGCTCTGTCCGGTTTAGTGATCTTTGCTTCATTAACCAAGTATTGAATTACCGAGAGTAGGGCTTTACAACTATTGGTTTGGTGTCCTACCTAAACATGATAGTTACAAAAGTTGTTTTTATCCTCAGGTCTAGGTGGCTTGTATTCCTGAAGGGACTATATAAAACCTGCTTCCTTCAAACGTTGGAAGATGACCCGTAGAGGCAGCTATAAGGGTTAGCCAAAACAAAGGGGGGGCGAGGAGGCTGAATTGCGGCAACCGCCAGTGGAGCTGAGGTGATTGTGAGGGGCGCAGCAGGGGTTCGAGAAATAACTTGGACTGCAGCCGGTGCTTTAGGCTTAGCTGGCACCAGGGATAACAGTTGGGCTTCATTCTTTCTAAACCACGGTTTCCCCGCTCTCTCGGCCTTTTCACGATTTGCCTCACGCTCGATTTTCTCGGTTTTCTCGAATACAGCCTTGTAGGATTGAAAAGAATCAGTACCCATTTCTCTACGGAACAGGGGGAGAGACCCTTTGAGGAGTTTGACAATCATTTCCTCAAGGCTTAGCTTGGATTTCATTAAGACCCGAGTCAACATCCACCGATTGAAGTATTGCTCGAAAGTTTTGTTGGGCATTTGACGGACCCTATCAAGATGCTGGAGGGTTGTTTCCATCATAGTATTAAAACCATAATGCACTTTCAATACCTCAGATAAGAGATTCCAGTCGGCGACAATATGTTGAGCAAGGTATGATACCATTTGAGGGCAGGACCCCGAAGGGAGCAGGGAAAAATTTTAGCAAGCACCTTATCACTTAACTTCTTCGTGAGCATTATTCTTTCATACATTATAATGTGAGAGGCAGGTGCTCCAGAACCATCATAATGAGCCATATTTGGCATAGTAAAATTATCAGGAACCCAATCTTTGTCCCTTTCAAATTTCTTATCGGTGATGAGGCGGTTGATGTAAGCTTGGATCTCGGGTGTCATGCCTGGATGTTGCGTGACCTGGTCGCTGATCGGTTTATGAGAGATAGCCAAGGCTTCAACTGTCGTGCCTGCAGAATGCGCGACCTGGTTGTTGATGGTTTGAAAAGCTATCATTTATCGAACAAAAGCGGCTACCTCAGGTGTCATGCCGGGCGGTTGTATGACCTGGTCGTTGAGAGTCAGAGGTAGTAGAGAGCGAATGGTCAGTTAGTTGGCAAAAGGATTTTAGGGTAGGTGGTACCTTTGGGAGTTACAATGAACTGTGGAGGTGTGAAAGAGGGTAGTGGCTGAGAAACTGGGCTCTGGTGAGTAAATACCGGGGGAGTAGAGCTTTAAACAAAGGGTCTTAGATTAAAAGGCACAACTGATGGAACGGTCGAGGTTGATAAGAAAGCTGAAGCTTGCCCAAACTGGAATGGACTTGCCATAGGCTGGATTGATTAAAACATAGGTGCAACAGGCCTCGTCCCTACCAGACTGGTCAACATCTGTGTTGAACCATTCTGGGCCTGAATATCGGATGCCGATACTCGATCGAAATTTCTATCTTCGAGAACTCGCTTAACGGCTGCCTGAACAGTAGTTTGGATAGAAGTTTAGAAAGCATCCGAGTTCAGGAATTATGCCATAACACTGGCAAAGTCGAAACTAGGTGGTGGTTGGGATCCTGTTCCCGAGCTGAAAGTAGGGCCAAAGGGCTCTTCGGGAGGAATGGTCCCTTCATCTCTTGGAAAAGACATGGCTGGTTGGGAAGGACTCTGGCCTAACTGAACTTGTTCCGAATCTGACTCCCCACTGGAATCGATGTATGGAATTCCTTCAACTTTCGTGGTGACAATCGGGGTAAGAGGATGACGTATCAAGTGGTGTTCTATCCTTTTCCAAACTGGGGTGCGATGATTAGTACGCCTCCTCCTAGCTGAAATGGTAGGCAGCAGATCAGACCATGAATGGTTTTGTGAATGGTATGGATGGCATGCATGCCTTTTATTATTGTATGGCTGTACATGGTCATAGATGATGTAACAGCTTATCCCTCCAACATACGTGGGACGTTTGTATCTCACGCCATACATAATGATATGTGGTGATGCAATAGAGGTACAAGAGAAGTCCTACGTGTGTTGCTAAACCTCTTCCATAAGTGAAAGTAGTAAGGGTAAGTTGCTTCCTTTTTGGCTCTTGAAGCTGATGCATGGGGGTGCATGATCACGAAGCACATAGCACGCAAATCGTCCCTCTTCCAACCTTATGACTCCCGTGTAACGGTTCTTTGGAAGGATGGAGTTTGGCATCTTCACCGATAATGGTGAAAGAAGCGCGTCCCAATTATATTATTTATTCTGGTTACCCTAAGGGAATGATGTGCTAAGGCTTTTTCTAGCGCGGTTTTGGTATAGAGTTGTTGAAGTAGAAGGTTCTAGTTTACCTTGATTCCACATTACTCAACCACTCCCAAATAGGTGTGATTGTAGGAGTTTACGTGTTGAATAAAATTAGTGATCCACCCACTAGGCATCCTCAATTCCAACAGGGCAGGAGTGACACTTCGCGAGCTTCTCGGGTAAAATGGGACACCTAAAAATTACTGAACTATCTACACGCGTAAGGATAAAACATTATAAAAAAAGAATGAAGTTTTAATTTGGCCAATGAATTCAATACATCATCAAAATCTTTTAAACTTCATGAAAAGAAAGTTCAAGTTTAAAGAGACAAGTCCCCAGCAGAGTCGCCACTGTGAGCAGAGGACGTTTCGCGTGGCGGCTGCTGAGCCGGGCTGGTGTGCCGGCCTCTTGAAATGACGGGGAGATGTGTGATTGATGTGATCGGAAAATGGATTTGCACATTTCAATGTTCAAAAGATACGAGATCGAAATCCTGTACTTAAAATAGAGTCGCCACCCGGTTCAGATTAACCGGGAAATTTTGGTATGATTTTCCCACCGGGTGGTTGGACTATACCTTAAGTAGAGATTCTGAGTTCAGATGATGTTATCTATTTTTTATTGGGCCAAATTAAGATACTTCATTCTTTTTAATCGGTTTAATCCATCCTTTTTATTTGTGTTTTCAGTTATTCTGTTATTTTTGCGTTTATCAAGCAATTGAAACGATGAATAGAATATTTATAGCCATTCAAAAATAAGCACAGAAAGTAAAGTTGTTACAAAGCTTTCAAATCCTGTACATTTTTCTATACGATAAATAAAATACCTGAATGTTCGATTTACATCTACCTGCACAGGATGGTTAGCACGGATATGACATATTTTATTTACTATATTATAAAGCCCGATTGGATGGCTAAAACGAGATTTGAACGGTATTTGTGGGAATTCTGTTTTTAACCGAATTTTAGATTTGATCTTTGCTTTAACAGGATTATAAATGAAAAAATGCCACATGTCACAAGGTGGGGTCTATTTTCTGAAGGTTTTGGACCTCCCTTGTTACACTGTACATCCTAATTTTGGACAGTAACTAATCTAGGAACAAATAAAAATAAAACTGCTGTCCAGAAAGTCATGCCACCGACGACGCAAGTGATACCGCCAGAGATATGGTTGATGTCGATGGCGGCATGGATGATGCCGCCGGTGACATCAATGATTTCGCTGGTGACATCAGTATGCAAGCAAGTTGCATGGCTTTCTGAGTACCATAAAGAAAGGGTCCCATAAGAAAATAAAGTCTATGGGGAATGTGATGCCACCGGCAGTATCAGTGATGTCTCTGGTGACATGGCTGATACCGCCGGCGACATCACATGTCGCCGGCGACTTTAATTTCTCGCAGCAGCAGGGATAATAGTAAAAATGACTGAAAACCCAAAAAATGAATATAAATTAAGAAAAATTAACACAAATCAGTAATATTTATGCCAAAGAGCTATGAGACTCAGGATTTTTACCTCAAGGCTGTGAATCCACCTCTTCGTTAACCGAAAAGAAACGCCTCCGGAGAGCTTATTACGACGATTTAGTAGTAAATTCGAGTGTTTCGGGTTTCTAAATCCAATTAAGTTGATTTTTAACTACATGATTTACTGATTTTAAGCTCATAATCACAGAATTCAAAGAAGAAAAACCAGGAAAAAATGGATCGGAATCCTTTTTATTCTGCCTTATCTAATTCTTATCTCACTAAAATCTATTTTCTCATTCTAACGTTAAAATTCTAACATTAGATGGTGTCCCCTTTTTTTAAATTGCAGCTCAAGGTGTGCTTTTATAGGTGAAATGGGGTATTTTTCGAGGCCTTTTTGACCAATTTCGCCGAAAGTGGCTGAAAGGCTGTTTGTGCAGGACCCCTCTCGGGTTATGCCACCAGCGACATGGCGATGCCGCCGACGATATGGATGATGATATCTCCGGCGGCATGACTGATGCCGCTGGTGGCATCGGCCTCCAGCATACCGACAGGCAGCGGGCCTAGGAGCCTAAAAAGTCGCCTAAAGTGGTTTAATAGTGGGTGAAAAGGTATCCTATTTATTTTTAATGATATTTTAATAGGTATTTTTTAATTTGGGTGTAAATCATCAGTTCAAGCTCCTATCGGACGCGTTATCGGACGCGTTATCGGCCACACCGAACTGGATTCTACCAAGTATAAAATTCGCGAGGAATATTATTTTGGTAATAAAAATTCTAAAATGAACTTTTATTTTGAGGCATTAAAATTGGATACACGTCATCATCGTCTCGCGAGAGGGACTGCAAAATCCTGTGCTCACACCTTTCTTCAGTTCACCACTTCCTCTCTCTACTGCTACTCTCTCTCTCTCTCTCTCTCTCTCTCTCTCTCTCTCTCTCGGATTTCAAATCGAAGCTCTTAATCAATCGATGAAGAAGTTTCGGTCCATGGCCAGGCGATCCGGCGGTGGAAATCTAGTACCAGTGGGGATTTGGGTGATGATACATAGATTCGATCCAGTAGTCAATTGAAGTGCGGGGGATGAAAGCAGCAGTGTGTTGAAGGTCAAGCATCTCGCTGCGGAGCTTATCGGATTGGCAGTCAATGAGAGCGAGTTCGTCGATAAAGTCTTGGGTGAGGATAGTTTGAGCGACGGCTATTGCCGACGCTAATGACGGAGATTTTGGTTTGGCCTTTAGAAGAGGGGGGTAGCTAGAAAATAGAGATTTCAAATTGATAAGGGTAGCTAGAAAATAGAAATTTCAAATTAGTAACTAAAAAATAGAGATTTCAAACAGATTACTATTATAATAAAATCGGGTATCTTATAAATATGTTTCAGAGAAACTACTTTTTATTAATTATTTATTTCTTTAAATTATTATTTCCTGTGCCCTGCTGGCAAAGTTACCCTTTTCAAATTGGAGCTCTCCTTGTGTTGTCCATAATTCCTTCTTTCATGAAAGATCACAACTTTTTTTCAATTCTGTTAGCACTTTCTTTCTTATAATTTATTTTATATATAAACTCATCTTTCCATTTCCTATCAATGAAATGGAATGGACATTGGTTTTATCTGTTTCAAAATTAATTTTAGTTGCTAACTAATCCTTCAATTTTTATCCAATGTATCCACAGACATACATGTGTTATTTTTTTTAACTAATTTAAAGATAAAGTATTTACACCAAATTAATACTTAAATTTCCTTTTTACGAAATTTAATCAAAAGGGTATTAAAAACAACTGTTATTTTTAATATTTTGTAAGGAGTTTATTCACCTTAAAAATGTCTTAAATTTTCAGGATATTCTATGCTTACTTGAAGTAAGCCATACTTTGTCTCCATCGCCCTTTAAATGAGTGAATGACATTTTGATCAAATGGTAAAAAAAGATAAAGTAATGTTTACTTTATAAAAAATAAAGTAACCATAGCCTACATTTTTTTAATTATGTGAATGAAAAAACCGCCATCAAGAGTGTCTAATCATGCATTCCTTTTTAAATGGTCCAAGTCGCCTTAAATTCATATCTAACTAAATGATTTATGAAAATAATTGAAAGGGTCAAATTATAATTATATTTAAAGGATTTAATTAAAGAGAGAGAAAAGCATGCTCGAGGACCTTAGAACAGAAAAGATGGTGATTTGATCATAATGAAAAACATAGGACAATTTTCCATGTAAGAATGGTTGGTTTTGTAAGATCGTTTTCATGGCCCAAGTAAGGAGCATGCTATAGCACCTTGTGGGTTTTGTTAATATAATTGAGAAAGTTGAGGGGCCATTTTCATTTTTCAACCAACCATATTAAATGTAGAATGTGAAATTGTCCCCTTCCTTCTGGAACACTTATCCTTACACTATATAACATTCATCTCAAGAGCCCTACTTGAACCCTTTTATTTCCTACATATATGTCTTGCCCGCCCGCCTAACACTTCCAAAACTTCCTTACTTACATCACTCATATTGCAACGGCTTAAAGACACTGTATATCTCCAAATTTGGATGATATTATCTACTTAAGCCTCATTCTTTGTGAATTACTTTTGAGCAATTATACCACAAAATGTCATATACCAGAATTACCAATGAAGATATTTGTTCATACTTTATTATTGGCCTAATGCATCAGGAACCTTTGGAACTTGTCCCTAATCGTTCCTCGTCCCCCTAAACTTTTAAAACTTCCCCTTGCCCCTCTGAACAAAGTCAATGCCACGATAGTCGAACGGGGTCATGGGGCACAATTTAGACAAGTTCAGGAGGGCGAGGGACAAAGAAACAAATTCAGGAGGCTGGTGATGTATTCAACTTTATTATTTGTAATTTTCGACACTTATAACCATCATTTTTAGACCCGGACCGGCCACCTAATCGGTGAAGGCAGTGGTTCATGGATTTAAGGTTCAACCGGATTAAATCGGTGGTCGAACCAGATTTTCTTAAAACATGTAAAAATACTAAATATTTTGTATAATTTAATATTAAACATCTAATATAAGTTATATTCATATAAAAATTAATAATATTAAATAAAATATTCTATACTTTAAAGTTATGTTTCAAATAAAAATGAAACACAAGATAATAACTAATATAATCTAATGAAAGAATGTAAACCGAATTCTATATTGTATAGATTGGATTAAAAAAGGTTAATAAATTTGATTTATGATATATAAAAATTACGCATTAAAAGAATTAAAATTTATTCACAATATGTAATATAAAAAAATTATATATCAATTTAATATAAATTTAATCAAAAAACTTAGAATAATGTTATTTCAAAAATTTATATGTTATTTCGTTATGAAAAACATTCAAAGCTGTTATTGAAACAAATATTTTAAATTTAATAAAATGTGTAATATATGAAATAAAAAAATATTTATTATAGTTTTTTTATAATAAAATATTATTAAAAGAATTTAAAAATTAACAATATATAATATAAAAGTATATGAGGAGAAAATGTTACCACTTGTGTGTTATAGCTCAGTTGGTAGAGCATGTATTGAAACATTTGTTGGAGGTTTTGTGTTCAATTCCCACCACCAACAATTTTTAAAAAAACATGATTTAAGAGAACCGAAAACCGGTCACCGATTGAACCAGTCGATTCCCGATCAAACCAGCCGATTCAATCGGTCGTTGACCGATTCTTAACTATATCAAGAATCCAGTCAAACCGGATTGTACCAAGCACCTGATTTGGGACATTTGTTAATTCCAATAAATGTGTAATCCATTTCAGTTTTAACGCATATGTCCATTCAGTTTAGCTCCATGTCTCATTATGAAATTTTTTTTATGATTTTGCGGCCAACAACCGCTATATCTATGTGAATTATTACTGATTTTTTAAGAATCATTGCACATAGACATTCAATTTCTCACCTCTGCCTACTTCTTCCCTTAGGTAAGATATTTACATCCAAAGAAATAATGGATCACTTGAAATGTTTATCCAATTGTATTCATAAGATACTAAACTTTGAATCTCTTTTAAAGCATATATTCAATTTACCTCTCTAACACGGTATAACAATAACGGAGGGAAAAAACTAATGCGACATACTCATTTAATAGGATTTACAACAGTTTGCCATATATAATTAAGTTTGGTGCAACCTTCACTAAAAAAAAACAGTTTGGCACGAGAGTACAGAATCTCTAACTAGTTACAAAACTCAAGTCTTACAAGTTTTATTATTCAAGTATTTTGAACTTCTTTCTTGAAGGTGCTTTTTGAAATCGACATTGAACCTGTCTACTACCGGTTTACCCTATCATCGCAAAGTTCTAAAAATAGTAATGACACAAACAATGACAGCATCAATTCAATTCCTCAACTTTCTCACATATTCTAAGACAGCCTTATCTCTGAACTTTAGCATCATAGGAAAATGTATTAGTACTAACAAATTTGGGCTACAACGTTGTTTGTGATATCTAAAACGCCAAATTCATGATAAAAAAAAACCCCTACAGGCGACAGCTTCCTAGAACCACGCCCCATCATCTTACGTTAAACCTTAAATCATGCTAATTTCAGTAATTTCAATCTACATCATCACCCCAAATATACCCATACCACAATTCATAACTATTCTAACCATTCACTGTCCATAAATCCAATTAAATAACTTGGCCCAACCTTATTTGAAATGTCATTGAAATCCATAGACCAAAACATAACAAAATTGAAATTATACATTTTGCTATAACATTAACTGGCCTTTTCTAAGATTATTCTAAAACTGCCTCTGTATTCTTCTGTGTATCTTCAAGCTATCTTATGTTTAAGATGATTATTTGAATGTCGGGGATGGATTGAATGTGCTTAAAACTTCTCGGTAGAAGCCCCAAGTTTCACTAGTTTCGGTTATTGGATTTTGCCCAAAAGAATGTTTTTGTACAAAATTCGGTACATTGCCGAATTCCGACAATTCTCCCAGGTATGCCCTAAGGATACCTCCATGACCTGCCATTCACAGGTTTCGGTTATTATTTAACTACCTTAATTCGCGAAGAAGATTGTAAAACTAGCATAAATGACACTATATTACATGTTTAGTTCTGCCATAATATTGTGCATTATACATAAAAATACAACAGCGAATTTGAGCGGCTACTGAAATAATAAAAATAACAGGTTTCTTACCTAAAGCATTATCTGCCGTATCATGATACTGGTACGGAAAAGGGAATATCGCAGTGTTCGCCTATATAAATGAAATTATTAGAAATTCAAACATCATTAAATACATCAAATTAGGAGTTGCCAATAAAATGAATGAACAAAAGATCACCGGATTTAGCAGCGATTTGTAAGGCGAATCGTCTAACAACAACGTATTTGATTCATTGTAATATCCCAGTTCCCAAGGAAGAGTTGGGTCACATTTTTCCCAGATTTTCCTCAGTTCCTTGAAAACCAGGGGCTTATGCTTGTTTTCAAGTGTCTTAAACCCCGTCGATGTACAGCGGGATAGATCCTGCGAAAATTAGCATTCCGAACCCAACTTAGAAAGTCCGAAACTGAATAAAGAATTGTTTTGTTAAAGAAAGTAATTATTTTTAGCCACTAGCAAATAATCAACTACAATGCAACTAAACTTACCCAACAAAACAGAAACTTGTGCTTTATGTCTCCTACCAAATAATCGACTATACTGTCGAAATTCCGCCTAGATAAAGTTAAAACTTTAATCAGTTACCGTTCTGCACGTATATACTAAAATAATTTATCGAAAAGAATATAGTTTGAAGATTACTTGGTTCTGGAGGACCATAGGGCAACTTCAAATCTCTCGAAGCAGAACTCAAGAAAGTCCCGATAGAAAGGTCTTTTGAAAACTGAAGAGAGAATAACACATTAGATTTGATTTGATAAATCTGAGCAAAAGATGTTTTATTGAATAGTATTCAGAAAAAAGAGTCTTACTTGCTTGTCTTCTAATTCGTATGTCTCCATGGCAACCCTTTGGAGGATTAGACACGACATCAGCGAGCAACCCATTCAAATCGAGAACAAGAAGCTTCATTTTTAAAGGGGTTTTCGGTGCTCTGATCGATAAAGCCGCTGAACTTTCAGCGACGACATTGTTATCTCCGTCGCTAATAGTAGGTTTTGTTTCAAATGTATCTAATGAGATAATGCTTGGACTATCTCTTTTGTCTGATACACTCAAACTTGACAGATTCTTCAAATCATCTGCACTTAGCAAGCCAGCTTCGTCGGATTCATTCTTGGTCTTTACTATTGAAGGACCCTTCATTTTGTCCGCGATTATGCCCATAGCTACGAAATGATGCTATTCGATTCTCCTAAAAATACAAGGGAATTCAGAATTGCACACATATAGCCCCATTTGACATTCTAATCATCCAATTTAACCCGAACCAGTCAGGAAAATGGTGGAAAACTTTTAAAAAGATGATTATGCAACAAGGAAAATATACTACATACGTAAAAATGCTTGAAAACACGTAACATGTATATCGAATTAGGATGGCAACATCAAACATTAAGTGACTTAAAGGTTAAAGCCATAATATTATGTTCTATTTTGGGCAGAAATTAATTGCAGACATAATTACAAACGACTCGCTTAGTATAATATTTGGACATGATTGAGGACAAGTCAGATCTCAATTGCAAATGACATGCTCGAGGTGAAGTAGGAAATGTACAAAATTTGGACAGTAAAAGTGAGTAGTTTAACAACTGATATATCGAAAAGAAAAGGTTCATGGAAATGCAGAAAAAAGATAAAGTTTAACTTCTAAAATATGGATAATAGGTTAAGAATCCAGGTTTCCGAAAATTTAGAAACAGAACAGAAGCACACAGATTACAAAAGGAAACTAAAAAAAGAAAAGAATTGCCATTTACGCCACTAAACCAGCTCTTCGTACAAACGACATATGGCATATAAATCTTCACAAACTGCGAATTCTAGAATTTATTACTATTATCGAATAGTTATATTCATCGATAAGTACATAGACGGACAATCAATCATTGCTAAGAATAAGCAGGAGATTCATGGCACGTGTTACTCGAGTCCTTTCATTAATTCACTAATCGACAAAAATATTCGAGAGCCTAACGATTAATCACTACTGCTTTGCTATTTACGGCCAAAAATTCCACGTAAATAGCATACTAGGTCATTTTTAGCCATATTGTCACTTGCTATCTATCTCTCTTCTTTTCTCATTACTTTAACCTAATAGTTTTTCTACTAGTACATATATTGGGACATAGCCAACACACCCCAAGTATTTCTCCTGAATTGAGAGATACTTCACAGTCGTTTTTATATACCATACCAACCAACGAACTAAGCCTTAAATCCCACGATAGGTGGGGTCGGCTACGTTTTTATATACCATACTGTTTGTAAATTGCCTAGCTCCTATAATCACACAAAAGGCCCATTGCTATAAACTTCAGAATTAGATTTCTCTATTGTGAAGGAATATGTTATTCAACCGACGAAAAACCAGTCATCAGAGAAAATCACAAATGATGGAATAAGAACGAAACGAAAACCCAGACGTACACAAGCTAAATTTTCACAAATGAAGATAATCAAAATTGAGGAACCAAAAGAACAACATGAACGGCAAGAATAGAACACCAAAATCATATCAATCAATGTATCTTACCATTCAAAAAGATCTGAAACAATCATAAAATAGGAGCACATTCACATTCACAAATTAAAACATGATCCAAACAAGCATTTAAAAGAAAAACAATTGCTGACATTGAAAGCTAAGATTTTTCACAACATTGATGAGAATGTGAGCCATTAAAACTCACAATCAAAGCAACCCATTACAATGAAGCTAGCAAACACATATATGAACTACAGCAAGATTCAGATATATAAAAGAAAAGGTGTCAGACCTTAGAACTTGAATTCCTCAGTTGGGTTTTCTAGGTTGGAGATTAAGGGGAAAGGAGTGAAACCCAAGATGTCATTTAGAAGCAAAAACTGCAATGAGAAAGCATGTGATCAGTTGAAAAGAATAAGAAAAGACCAATAGCAGTTGAGTTCTTACCTGAAGCAGGCACCAATTTGAGCGGCTTTGAAATGTTTTTGGCTTTTTGTAGAAACTGAGATCAGACACCAACACATTAATTGTCAATTGAATCCAACCGTATTAATTTCAGGATATCACTGCTGACTCGGTCAACATTTTTCTATCTTCTTTCCGCACACCAACTTTTTTTCCTTTTAATTCCAAAATTTATAATAACATAAATTGAATTTAAATAGTCGTGAATTAAATTAAATTAATAGTAAAATTAAGAGATTAAAATATTGTTTACTTTCTGACTCTATACCTATGTCACTTTTTTAATTTTTTTCAAACACCAACATTTTTCTAACATATGTCACTTTTAGATTTTTATAGTACAGTTATAGAATTAAAATAGTGCTAATTTTTTTTATTACTTAATACATTTATGTACTGCAAGTACACTTACATGAATTGTTAAATACAATAACAATCAAATAATGTAATATAATTTCATTGTTTACAACACGGTGATATCTATTATCTATTTGTGGAAGAGTCGACAATTGGTTTGAAACTGAGAGAATTTGGAGAATTAAGGAACTGAAGTTACTCTCTGTTAATTAGCATTTTTGCACGCTGTTGCCAGACTGAGCTGGCACTTGATGCTTATAGGGAGATGGAAGAAATCGGAATCAAATCGAGAGGCCATTACAGGCTGCAATTGGAGCATGTACAAACGAGGGAAATTGGGAGCTTGCCCTAAAAATTTTCCGAAATATGTTGAACCACGGCCTGAAGCCGAATCTGATTGCTTGTAATGCAGTGATAAATTCACTTGGGAAAGCTGGAGAAGTACAACTGGCTTTTAAGATCTTCAAAATAGCTAAATCATTGGGTCATATGCCTGATACATACACATGGAATGCATTGCTTAATGGGTTATACCGAGCGAATCAATATGCCGATGCTATTCAGCTGTTCGAGAAAGTTAGAAAAGAACAAAGCTCTCAGATCAATGAGCAATTGTACAACACGACTTCAATGTCGTGCCAGAAGCTCGGTTTATGGGATAAAGCGGTTCAATTGTTGTGGCAGTTTGAAGCCTCTGAATTGCCTGTGTCCACGACATCTTACAATCTCGTTATTGGTGCCTGTGAGGTTGCGAGAAAGGCGAAAGTTGCGTGACAAGTGTACGAGCACATGGCCGAACAGCAGTGTGCCCGACACATTTACCTATTTGTCACTAGTAAGAAGTGTTAGGCCCAATAATAGATCACGAGAAAAAATAATATCAGCAGAATAAGAGACACGCAGATTTTTACGTGGAAACCCCAAATGAATTAGGGAAAAACCACGGGACCAACTCCGAATAATTCTTCCACTATAAAATAATAGTAGGTACACCAAGAGATTACAAAATAGTGGCACTCAAGTGTTTCCCAAAACCTCACTATTTTCTCTCTTACCCAGCTCTTAGGAACCCTTTCCCTAAGGCTCTCTACACAGATTACATTTTTATTTGTGTTTCTTCTCTATTACTCTCTGTGTTGGTCTGCTCTTCAAATGAGCAAAACCCTCCTCTATTTATAGGAGATTCAAAACGCGTATGGCCGAATTATGCACAGTAAATTTACTGTGCACTTTTTGAAAATATTTCTTGCCGACCTGCCTCCTTTTTTTGATTTTTTTTAATTAAACAGTGGGTCCCACAATAAGAGGGACACCACTCAACAAATCTCCCCCTCCCGACTACATTGTGGGACTCTCCATCTCGGTTGCTTCAACGCACTGGTCGAACTTTTCTTTTGGTACGACCTTCGTCAGCCTATTAGCAACATTTTTATTTGTATGAATCTTCTGCAACTTGAACTCTTTTTCTTCAATAGCAAATCTGAGCCAATGAAATCTTACATCAATATGTTTCGTCCGTGCATAATACATAGTATTTTTGCTCAAGTCTAGTGCACTTTGACTATCACAAGAAACTATGTAGTCTTCTTCTTGCACACCCAATTCGGTGAAGAATCGCTTTAACCGAAGTATTTTCTTTCCTGCTTCCGGTGCTGCAACGTACTCTGGTTCGGTTGTTGATAATGAAACATATTTTTGTAACCGTAACTGCCATGAAATAGCTCCCCCTGAGAATGTAAATAAGTAACCTGATGTAGATTTTCTTTCATCAAGGTCACCAGCCATATCCGCATCTGTGTAACCAACAAGTGCTGGCTTTCCACCTCCAAAGGTTAAACATAACTTTGAAGTTCCTATCAGGTATCTAAAGATTCATTTAACTGCTTCCCAATGTGTCTTATGGGGATTTGACAGGAATCTACTCACAACTCCAACTGCATGAGCGATGTCTGGTCTCGTACACACCATTGCATACATTAAACTTCCGACCGCTGAAGAATATGGAACATTTGACATATCTTCTCTATTTTCTCTGTTGAAGGGTAGGATTTCTTACTCAACTTGAAATGAGCGGCAAGTGGAGTGCTAACTGGTTTAGCATTCTTCATATTGAACCTTTCTATTACTCGTTCAATATATTTTTCTTGCGATAACCATAGCCTGCAGGACCTCCGATCTCGGGTAATCTCCAATCCAAGAATTTGCCTTGCCGGTCCTAAATCCTTCATGTCAAACGCCTTAGACAAATCACACTTCAACTTACTAATCATTTTGGCATCTGGCCCAATGACTAGCATATCATCAACATATAAGAGAAGAATGATAAATTTTCCATCAGGGAATTTCTGGACATATACACATGGATCAGATTCTGTCCTCTTGTATCCTTGATTCACCATGAAGGAATCAAACTTTTTATACCATTGCCGCGGGGCTTGTTTTAAGCCATACAAACTTTTCTTCACGCGACACACCATGTCTTCCTTTCCCTTGACCTTGAAACCTTCTGGTTGTTCCATATAAATTTCTTCTTCTAAATCCCCATGCAAGAACGCGGTCTTTACATCAAGCTGTTCTAACTCAAGGTTCAAGCTGGCTACAAGACCTAACATAACTCGAATTGAACTCATTTTCACAACTGGTGAAAAAATCTCATCAAAGTCGATACCTTTCTTTTGAGTAAAGCCTTTAACTAATCGAGCTTTATATCTCACTAGGTCTCCATCATCTTTCTTCAGCTTGTACACCCATTTGTTCTTGAGTGTTCTCTTCCCTTTAGGAAGTTTCACCAGCTCGTACGTGTCATTCTTCTTCAAAGAATTCATCTCCTCTTGCATGGCCTTCATCCAACAATCTTTATCTTTACAAGATTGCACATCTTGGAAGCTTTTAGGCTCCCCCTCATCAGTGATTAAAGTATAATCAGAACTAGAGTATTTTGTAGATGGTTGGCGTTCTCTGACTGACCTCCTTAATTGAGGTTCTTCTTCTGGTAGAATGGGTTTCTCTGGCTCCCCCTGCTCAATACCCTCTTTATTCGTATCTTCATCTACAATCGTATCTTGATCCCTCACAACTGGCTCTTCTTCTCCATCTTGTTCTGATTGATGCATTCTTCTTTCTGTGGCATCATCTGATAGAATGCTCTCTGGTGTAATATCGATAACACCGTCACTCGTAGATCTTTCGCCGATGATATCATTCTCATGAAATACAACATCTCTGCTCCTTCCTCCAATGGATTCTGTATCCATGGGACCACTAACGTCAGAGTGTACCAACTCTAACTTATTATTTCTCCTTCTAGAGCTTTTCTGAAATGAAACTCGATGTTGCTTCCCAGATAAACAGTGATCACATGGGTTAATTTTTCCTTTGGCTAATGGGATGAGGGACTTCTTAGCCAGTATATTCAACCCTTTCTCACTAACATGCGCCAGTCGCCTATGCCACAAATTTGGTAAAGCATCATCTCTAACTGTATTCAGTTGACACGCACATACTATTGCTTATGTTTTGTATAGCGAGCAACACAATCTTCCTTTCGCCACCACCAACGATCCTTTGGTGAGTTTCCAATTTCCATCGCCTATATGATTGTGATAACCTTCCTTGTCCAATACACTAACAGACAATAAGTTCAACCGAAGATCTAGAACGTGTCGCACATTTTTAAGTGTTAATGTGCATCCGACACTTGTCTTCACGCAGATATCGCCGATTCCCACCATTTGCGACACACTATTATTTCCCATTTTAATAGTACCGTAATCGCCCGCTTTATAGGTTGAGAAGTATTCCCTTTTTGGAACACAGTGGTATGAGGCACCATAATCCACAATCCACTCGGTATCTGCATCTCCAACATGACAACAATCTGCATCATGAGATACTAAAGCCACCTCTCCATCTTCTATTGGGACTGCAGCAGATGTGTTTTTGTCATCATCATGACTTCGGTTTGCATTCTCTTGTTTAAGGAAACGGCAGTTCCTTTTGAGATGACCCTGCTTTCCACAGTGGTAGCATGACCTCTTCTCTCTAGACTTGGATCTATCTTTCGATTTTCCATTCCCACGACCTCTACTCTTGCTTCGGCCCCTATTCTCTATGACAAGGGCTTGTGAACTGGTACTGGCAACTTCCCTTCTATGAAGCTCTACATTAAGTAGACTATTCTTTACCATAGACATTGTTACCACACCATTTGGAGCTGAGTTACTCAGTGATACAACAAGAGTATCCCAGCTATCTGGTAGAGTTCCCATCAAAAGACATGCTTGCATCTCATCATCCAAGGACATACCGGTGACTGCTAACTCACTTATGAATCCTTCAAAGTCGTTCAGGTGTTGTGTGATTGATCGTCCCTCTGTCAATTTCAAGTTCATGACTTTGCGAATCATGAACACTTTTCCTTAAGCATTTTTAGCCTCGTACATATCCTCTAGCTTCTTTCAGAGAACTTTGGGATCTGTTTCGTTCCTCACGTGGTTGTACAGGCTAGCATCTATCCATTGGCGTATTGTACCCAATGTCTGCTTCTTCATCTTTATCCACTGCTGATCTTTCATATCCTTCGGCTTTGCGTCGTCACCCTCAATTGGATCATACAAATCTTTGCAATTGAGGTAGTCCTCCATTCTAGATTTCCACATTGAATAATTTGTATCCGTCAATTTGATCATTACGCCGTCATTCGCCATGTCGAAAAATTTAAGAATGGCAAAATTTTACTATTCATGAATATTCACATAAATAGTGACTGTATATATGAATAGTGTTATATACCTAAATAATACTTGTATATTGGAATAGTAATAGTATACCCGTATTCTTACAGAATACTATTCATAAAAGATGGCCGAATATGAATAGTTATTATATATGAATACTATTACTCAAGTTACTATTTTACTATTCACCTAAATTGCCTATGTGCGACGGTTTTTCGAACGGATTGCGCCACCGGATTCCCCGTAATTTTCTCGTCGTCGTGGTATATTTATTTTTGAAAAATATATCCACGGATTTTACTGATAAAACAACCTTCAGCTCTGATACCACTTGTTAGGCCCAATAATAGATCACGAGAAAAAATAATATCAGCAGAATAAGAGACACGCAGATTTTTACGTGGAAACCCCAAATGAATTAGGGAAAAACCATGGGACCAACTCCGAATAATTCTTCCACTATAAAATAATAGTAGGTACACCAAGAGATTACAAAATAGTGGCACTCAAGTATTTTCCAAAACCTCACTATTTTCTCTCTTACCCAGCTCTTAGGAACCCTTTCCCTAAGGCTCTCTACACAAATTACATTTTTATCTGTGTTTCTTCTCTATTACTCTCTGTGTTGGTCTGCTCTTCAAATGAGCAAAACCCTCCTCTATTTATAGGAGATTCAAAACGCGTATGGCCGAATTATGCACAGTGCCTCCTTTTTTGATTTTTTTAATTAAACAGTGGGTCCCACAATAAGAGGGACACCACTCAACAAGAAGTTGCATTTGGGCATCTCTTTGGGATGAAGTGGAAGATATTCTTCGGGTAAGTTCGTAAAAACTTTCTCAATTGTTTTCAATCATTTATTGTCTTATGGGATTTGCTTTCCAGTGTGAAACTTGGGTTTGTTTTTTTTATATGCAGCAAGTTGAACCAGATGTTTCTCTTTACAATGCTGTGATTCATGGAATGTGATTAAATGGAAAGGTCGAATCAGCTAAGAAGCTGTACATGAAAATGCGGAGAAGCGGTCTGAAACCTGATGGCAAGACACGAGCCTTGATGGTTCAGAACCTATGAAAGTTTTCGATTAAAAGAAGAAGATATTTTACTCATCCTAGACAATGAATGCCGGTCAAATTTTGGCCCTGGAATAAGAGAAACAAAACGACAGCAACAAATGAAAGATAACCACGACTCGGGTTTTAGTTTATACACATAAACTAAGCAATTGTAACATTGTATGTTTTCATTACAAAATGATTTGTGATCAAGAGACTTTTCATCTGTATGTCGATGGGAAGGTCGAATCAGCTAAGAAGTTGTACATGAAAATGCGGAGATGAGGTCTGAAACCTGTGAATGTGATTTGAAGTTATCAATTACAAATTGCATTTTTCATATGCAATTTTGAACTTTGAAAAACTTGTATGGTTGGCAAAATACAAGATGTATTTGGCCTCCTTTGTTCACATTATTTTTGTCTTTCATTTCCCATTACTTTATAGGCCTATATATACCCTTCCAAGTTCATTTTGCAAATTCATTCCAACAAAAATCATTTGGGAGTTTAGTGTAATATATATACTTATTGTATATATATTTGTATGTGAGGTTTGTTGTATTTAGGTTAAGGGTTTGAGTGTTTTATTTTTCCATTTCTTTTGTACCACTTTTCGTATTATTAGTAGATTATTTATTTTCTCCTTTTGCTAATTATTTTCTCCTATTTTGTTGTTGCCATATTCACCCAAAATAAATATTTCGTTCCGCTGCGGGTCATAATTTCCTAACAAATTGGTACCAGAGCCAATTAGTATTTATTTTGGAATTTCAAAATTTACTATGGCAACAACAAAATTTGATATTGAGAAATTTGATCGCAATATGAGCTTTGCCTTATGGCAAGTTAAGATGAAAGCGATTTTGATACAAAACGGATTGTACAAGGCGATGATGGAAGAGTTACTTGAAACGGTGACAAAGGAGAAGAAACAAGATTTGGAGGACAAAGCTCTAGCTGCCATTCAGCTATGCTTGTCAAACGAGGTCCTGCGAGAAGTCATCCACGAGAAGATTGCCAAAGGCTTATGGCAGAAATTGGAGTCTCTCTATATGTCTAAAAACCTCACCAGCAAGCTTGTGGTGAAGCATCGTCTCCATATGCTTCATATGGCAGAAGGCACATCCCTTAAGGCTCACCTTGATGATTTGAGTTCCATTCTTTTGGATCTAGAAAATTTAGATATCAAATACGAAGAAGAAGATAAAGCTCTTATGTTGTTGCGGTCTCTTCCTCCTTCGCTCAAAAATTTCCGCGAGACCCTGATCTAAAGATCTCATTGATAAAGAGCTTTCTGGTGACAGAAATAGTCCTGGAGAAGGTCTGGTCATTCGAGGGAGATCTAGTACAAGAGATCCCAGTAGTAGCAGCAGCAACAACCGATCCAGATCTAAATCAAGATCCCGTTATAGTAATTTGACATATAATTACTGTAAGAAGAAAGGGCACATCAAAGCTGAATGTTACAAGCTTCAGCGAAAGAATAAAGAAAAGAGTCACAGAGATGATGGTCCCGCCGAAGCCAGTGTTGCAGAAGATGAGGAAGATTGTGAAGTTTATCCCGTGTCCGACGATGGTGCAAGATCAGGACAAGGGTGGATCTTGGACTCTGCTTGCTCATTCTATATTTATCTCCACAAAGATTGGTTCTCCTCTTATAAACCAATAGATAAAGGAGTTGTATTGATGGGCAATGCTGATCCTTGTAAAGATGTTGGAATTGGTACTATCAAAATCAAGAAGCATGATGGTATTGTCAGAACACTGACCAATGTGCGGCATATTCCAGACATGAAGAAGAACCTGATCTCATTATTTGCTTTAGACGACAACAATTGCAGATTTTCTGGTGGAGGTGGAGTTTTGAAGGTTTTGAAAGGTGCCCTCGTTGTGATGAAAGCTATAAAAGTTGGGAGATTGTACGTGTTACAAGGATCAACTCCAACAGGTGTTGCTGCAGTTTCATGTTCCATGTCAGAATCTGACGTTACAAAATTATAGCATATGAGGCTTGGCCACATGAGTGAAAAAGGCTTGGCCATGCTTAGTAAAAGGGGTCTACTCTATGGCCAGAGTATTTCCAAGTTAGAGTTTTGTGAGCACTGCATTTTCGGCAAGCACAAAAGAGTCAGCTTCAGTGGTGGTGTTCACAGAACAAAAGGTACTTTGGATTATATCCATTCTGACCTTTGGGGCCCTACTCGTGTTCCTTTAAAAGGTGGCGCTCGTTACATGCTCACCATTATTGATGACTACTCAAGGAAGGTCCGGACTTATTTTTTGAAACATAAGAATGATGTCTTTGTCACTTTCAAGCAGTGGAAAGCCTTGGTGGAAAATCAAACTAGCAGGAAGATCAAACATCTCCGAACAGATAATGGTTTGTAGTTTTGTAATGCAGAATTTGACACATTCTGTAAAGATATGGGCATCTCGAGACATCTCACAGTTCTAGGTACACCACAACAGAATGGTGTAGCTGAGAGGATGAACAGAACTCTATTGGAGAAAGTTCGATGCATGTTGTCAAATTCTGGTTTGTCTCAAGCATTTTGGGCAGAAGCAGCTGTAACTGCTGCTCATTTGGTGAATCGTTCCCCTTGTGCTTCCATTAACTGCAAGACACCTGAAGAGTTGTGGTCAGGGAAACTTGCTAATTATTCTAATCTGAGGATTTTTGGGTGTCCCGTTTATGTCCATGTGAGCGATGGAAAATTGGAGCCTAGAGCTAAAAAGGGCATTTTTCTTGGCTATCTAGATGGTGTAAAGGGATACAAAGTTTGGCTTCTTGATCCCAAGTCACCGAAGTCTGTAATAAGCAGAAATGTTGTGTTCGATGAGTCTGTTATACTTCATCCAAGAAAAGAGTCCCCAGTCATAGTTGACACCAAAATACAGAATTTTGATAAGCAGGTGGAGGTTCCATTCGAGGTGGAGGAATCATTTGCTCCGTCCGAAGCCACAGAGGAGCAAATTTTAGAACAGTTGTCTGAGCCAATAGAAGTTGAAGAAACTACTACCGTAGAACAGGTGGAGCAGCCTGTTGTTGAAAGTAGGCTAGATAGAGAAAGAAGAATGCCTGTAAAGTTTATAGATTATGTTACTTATGCCTTTGTAGTTACATAAGAAACAGAAGGAGTTGGCGAACCTTCCACATATTCAGAGGCCATTTCTCGTAATGATTTAGCAAAATGGCTTATCGCTATGCAAGAAGAGATTGGATCTTTACACAAGAACCTCACGTGGGAGTTGGTGAAACAGCCTAAGGACAAGAAGATTGTTGGTTGCAAATAGGTCTTTAAAAAGAAAGATGGCATTCCGGGCGTAGAGGATGCCAGATATAAAGCACGATTGGTCGCTAAGGGCTATAGTCAGGTACAAGGAGTTGATTTCAATGATGTGTTTTCTCCTGTTGTTAAACATAGCTCTATTCGTGTTTTGCTTGCCTTGGTTGCTATACATGATTTGGAGTTAGAGCAACTTGATGTCAAGATTGCTTTCTTGCATGGAGAATTAAAGGAGCAGATCTTTATGAAACAACCAGATGGTTTTGAAGTTGAAGGCAAAGAGGACTATGTTTGCTTGTTGCGAAAATCACTGTACGGATTAAAGCAGTCACCTCGACAATGGTATAAGCGGTTTGATTCCTTTATGGTTGGACATGGCTATTCAAGGAGCCAATATGATAGTTGTGTGTATTTTAGAAAACTTGCAAATGGCTCATTTGTATATTTGTTGCTTTATGTTGATGATATGCTTATTGCTGCCAAGGATATGTCTGATATCAACAGATTGAAAGTAAAGCTTAGCAGTGAATTTGAGATAAAAGATTTGGGAGCTGCTAAAAAGATTCTCGGCATGGAGATCCAAAGGGATAGAGCTGCAAGAAAGCTTTATTTGACTCAGAGAATTTTTGTTGAGAAAGTGTTGGAGCTTTTTGGCATGAAAAATGCCAAACCTGTAAGTACTCCACTCGCTGCTCATTTTTAACTTTCTGCTGCTCTATGTCCTCAATCTGAAAAGGATATTGAGTATATGTCACATGTTCCTTACTCTAGTGCTGTTGGTAGCATCATGTATGCTATGGTTTGCACTCGTCCTGACATTTCTCTTACCGTCAGTGTTGTTAGTAGATATATGTCTAATCCAGGCAAAGAATATTGGCATGCTGTGAAATGGATTTTGAGATACTTAAGGGGTACTACTAATGCTTGTTTGGAATTTGAAAAAAGTAAGAACATGGTGGTTGACTATGTCGGTTCAGATTATGCAGGTGATATTGACAAGCGAAGATCGATCACAGGTTATGTGTTTACTCTTGGTAGTAGCGCTATCAGTTGGAAAGCTACTTTACAGCACACAGTTGCATTATCCACTACCGAAGCAGAATACATGGCGGTAGTCGAAGCTGTAAAAGAAGCTATTTGGCTAAGAGGTTTAGTCGGTGAACTCAGTTCAAATTTGCAGAAAATTATTGTTCATTGTGATAGTCAAAGTGCGATTTGTCTAACTAAAGATCAGATATTTCATGAAAGAACGAAGCACATTGACGTGAAATACCATTTTATTCGAGACATTATTTCCGAGGGAAATATTGGTATTACTAAAATTGGTACAGCGGACAATCCAGCCGACACGATGACGAAGCCTCTTCCAACCAGTAAGTTTAAGCATTGCTTATACTTGATTGGTGTTTGCGACAATTGAATTCAGTCAACATTCAAATCAAGGTGGAGATTTGTGAATGTGATTTGAAGTTGTCAATTACAAATTGCATTTTTCATATACAATTTTGGACTTTGAAAAACTTGTATGGTTGGCAAAATACAACATGTATTTGGCCTACTATTTTGGACTTTGAAAAACTTGTATGGTTGGCAAAATACAAGATGTATTTGGCCTCCTTTGTTCATATTATCTTTGTCTTTCACTTTTTATAGGCCTATATATACCCTTTCAAGTTTATTTTGCAAATCCATTCCAACAAAAAATCATTTGGGAGTTTAGTGTAATATATATACTTATTGTATATATATTTGTATGTGAGGTTTGGGTGTATTTGGGTTAAGGGTTTGAGTGTTTTATTTTTCCATTTCTTTTGTACCACTTTTCGTATTATTAGTGGATTATTTGTTTTCTCCTTTCGATAATTATTTTCTCCTATTTTGTTGTTGCCATATTCACCCAAAATAAATATTTTGTTCCGCTGCGAATCCTAATTCCCTAACAAAACCTGATGGCAAGACACGAGCCTTGATGCTTCAGAACCTGCGAAAGTTTTTGATTAAAAGAAGATATTATACTCGTCCTAGACGATGAATGTCTGTCAAATTTTAGCCCTGGAATAAAAGAAAGAAACAAAACGACAACAAAATGAAAGATAATCAGAACTTGGGTTTTAGACATCCAATACGAAAAAACTAACCAATTGTAACATTGTATGTTGTCATTACACAATGAATTGTGATCAAGAGACTTTTCAACTGTATGTACCTAGCCAGCTTGGATAAAAGACTTCAAAAGCGCTAGAACAGAGAATATTCATTGTACAAGATGAAAGGTTTATTTTGTATCAACACTGAATTTCCATACTATAGGACTACAATTCTAATAAGAAAAAGGAAAATCGAATTTATAAAGCCTGGGAAACAGCTTTGTTTTCGGCAGCTTTAGTATCTGCATCAGCTTCGAGCATTGTCCACTGAAACGGCATCCTCGTCTTTAAGTTCTCCTCTTAAGATGCCTTTAGCAAGTTCATTTTCAACATACCGTTGAATCACCCTCTTCACTGGTCTAGCTCCATAGTTGGGGTCATACCCGAGATTTCCCAGTAGCTCCACGGCAGCAACCCTTTGTTGACCTCGTTCCAACTGTCAAACACAGATCAACAAGTTAGGCTCTAAAGAAATGTCTCAAATCACAGCACTTTAAGCAATTTTACCTGCAATCTGACGATCCTGTTTATTTGATCGCGGTCCAAAGGCTGGAATACTATGTACTCATCAACCCTATTCATAAACTCTGGTCGAAAAACGGCCCTAGCTGCTTCCATAACCCTCCTTTTGATAAAATCATAAGCAACTTCCTTTGGCATGTCATCTTCAGTATCCAGGATATACTGCGAACCCACATTGGAAGCCAAAATAATAACCGTGTTAGTGGAACTAACGGTGTGACCTTACGAATCAGTCACTCTCCCATAGTCTAATATCTGAAGGAACACATTGAACACATCGGCATGGGCTTTTTCTATCTCGTCGAAAAGAATAACTGCATAAGGCCTCCTACAAACTCTCTCTGTCAACTGTCCCCCCTCCTCGTACCCCACATAGCCAGGTGGCGTGCCTATCAGCCGTGAAACTGCGTGCTTTTCCATGTATTCGCTCATGTCGATCCTGACAAGGGCTTCTTCAGTGTTGAACATGTAGGAAGCCAATGCTTTGGCTAGTTCGGTTTTTCCGACACCGGTGGGACCATGAACATAAAGCTGGCGATTGGACGGCGAGAATCTGAGAGACCAGCACGGGATCTTTGTATTTCCTCGGCAACTGCTGTTACAGCAGGATCCTGGCCCACCACACGTTTTTGCAACTCTTCCTCGAGATGTAGGAGCTTCTCTCGGTCCGATTGTTTGAGTTTGGAAAGAGGGATGCCGGTCCATTTACTGACTACTTCGGCTATATCGTCTCCTGTTACTTCTTCCCGTAACATTGACTTTCCAGATTTCATATACTCGTCCAACTCCTTTTCAGCAGCTTCGAGCTGGCGATGTAAAGAGTTGAGGCTACCGTACTCCAACTCCGCGGCTCGACTGAGATCATACTCACGCTCAGCCTGCTGAATCTCGAGGTTTACCCTGTCGATCTGCATTAAAAAAAGAAGTTATATTCAAAATCCACTACATTAGATTGTTTGGGGCTTATTTCACCATAGACACTATTTCCTCTTAATAACAAATTGCTGAAAAGACCAATAATAATAATACCTCTTCCTTGATAGATTGAATGCGTGTCATTACAGTCTTCTCATGCTCCCATTGCACGGTCAGTTCAGCTTGTTTTTCCTTTAAGGAGAGATAACTCAGCCTCAAGACGATGCAGTCCGTCTTCAGAAGCTCTATCTGTTTCATTTTTAAGAGACAGCTTCTCCATCTCCAGTTTTAGTACTGAACGGTCAATTTCATCGAGGGCTGTAGGTTTTGAAGTGATTTCCATCTTCAGCTTCGCAGCTGCTTCATCAACTAGATCAATAGCTGCAATTTCGAATCCAACGAGTAATCCATAAAGTTCTCAGTTTCACACTATCAGAGCAATATGATTGTCCATATGCACTAATCATACCTTTGTCGAGTAAAAATCGTCCACTTATGTAACGGTCAGAAAGAATGGCTGCTTCAACAAGGGCACGGTCGGAAATACTCACACCATGATGCGACTCATACCTTTCTCGCAGTCCCCGAAGCATGGAAATTGTATCTTCTACGGTTGGTTGATCAACATACACTTGTTGGAATCGACGCTCTAAGGCGGGATCCTTCTCAATATATTTACGGTATTCATCCAATGTCATTGCACCTACACAACGTAACTCTCCACGGCCAAGCACTTAAAATGGACCTAACACTTGATAAGCGTCTCTTTAATTTGAATATTTTACCTGACAATGGTTATAGGGATTGATCTATAAATTTTGCATACTATGGTCTTTTGGACCTTCCTAGTATTTGCGGGACATTGGCATTTTAGCATGCAAGGTTTCTTCTTTCGATCTTCTTCCATTCTCCTTAGACGAATTATGCATGTTACCAGCAAAATCAACCTCAAGATAGTTGCTATGAATTTACATCCAAAACCGCCAAAGTTTCAAAAACTGTATTTTGGATGGCTTACAAGGATACCTGTTTATTTTTATTTCGCATTCTATATTTGGCGGGATGATAATAGAAATAGTATCAGTATCAAGATTGAACAGATAATTTCGATATTGGTATGAAGAATATCAACAATTATAATGGGATCATATGTGTGTGTATATATATATATATATTTGGGGAGGACTTGACTGGGGTTTTAAGACTATTCAAACACCAAAGTAATGGTCTATACCGTTACGAAGTTGCCACAGTTCTGGCCCTCGGCACGCTGGTAGTTGTTAGTGAGATAACCATTGACTGCTGCTGGAGGTCGCTTCTCAATTTGCTTGGGGCTGTTGTTTTCGCCTCTCAATGGGCACTTCAGCTAGCTCCACTACCTTCGATCAATGTACTCCTCGTGGCTAGTGTTTGTCCCGTTGATGAACGCCATGACCCAATCGAGCTCCTCCGTTAAAGAGGCTAGCATCTATACTACAAATAAAAGAACTATTTGAGGGGGTATTCAAACTTGCAGATATCATTGAACTCTCGTGCCTTCCACCTCCTGTGTGTTGCCGTCGGTCCCTTTGAGCGTTCTGCCATCCAGCTAAGAAGCCTATACCATGGTTATACACCTGTAAAACAGGCTTTGTAACACGGTCCCAAATCAAATTATTCCTCCTAGCCCATAATGCCCACAAAATTGCACAAGCTTTTTCCGTTATTGTCTCCGGCAACAAAACAACCCATTCCCACCATTCATTCGATGACCTAACATGAACAGGGCTAATGCAACATCCTGGACCAGAGCCCTTTTTTCTTGCCTGAGAACTAGCCTTAGGACTTGATGAAGCGCCAGATCAATGGCATGTTCATTGATTTGTCTTGAGAAAAAAAGACTTAAAACCAATCCGGGACAACTCCGACACCCCGCAAGAAATCATAAACCTCGACACTCGTCCTTCATCGGTGGGAAAGTAGGACTGGTATACCTGAGCCAACAGTTTTTGAACGTTGTTTCAGGAATTGGACAGCGAGTAAAATGTAGCTAGGAGGACGAAGAGGTGCGGGTGTCAATGTCAACCGTGAAGCAAAAAACCAAGTGTAGTTATGCCAGCAAGGCATAGTACCAATTTTGACAACATATTTCTGAGATGCAAGATACAAGATGATGGAACGCAAACAAAGACTACTCTTTTGAACCCACTCTTCCAAGCAGCCTCAGGCTAGAGATTACAAGCTTTGGGGTGGCTTGCAAGTGTGGTTGAGGGAGCCAATTGAACTGCTAAAGATCGAAAAGGAATCATGAACAGGCGAGAAAGAAAAAGGGGAAATTACCTGTGGATGTTCCACGGGACTGAATTGAAGAAGATGCAGATTGTATTGTACCTGCCCCGACAATGCTTCGAGCTATACTTGTCCGCTTCTCTGTTTCTCTCTCCTTCTCCTCCAAGGATAGGAAAAGACAGAAGTAGCCCTCGCTTTGTCCGACCCGCTAACTCTTCTACACACTCGGTCCAAAACTTAAAAAAAAGGGTGAAAGAGGAACCCTAAAGCCTTGTTTGGCTCATGATTCATTAAAATATGGTATGGTATGGTATGGTATGATATAGTTGCGTAAAAGTTTTTGTTTGGATAGATGGTATGGTATTGTATGGTTTTCTAAAATTTTTAGTTTAATTCAAAGAAAAACTATGGTGAACTACTAAATTGGTGGTTCTATTTTCATGATTATTTAAACCATAAAATAACCATAGAGAACCATACTTAAAAAAATATGTAACCAAACAACAAATTTTTAATTAAAATCATATCATACTATAATGAACTATAAAAAAACCATGACCAAGGCCTAATATAAATCATAGGAAAAAGAATTAAGAAGGACAAATTGCATATTGGCCACTTCACATCACATGATTCACCCATTCATATCCATCCACGCCTTTATTAGACTCGTTCATTGTAGTCAAATTTTAAGGCTTAACGCATTTATTTTCCATCTTTAAATTTAGCATGTTTTATTATATATTATTTTTAATTTTTAAATAATTTATTTTAATTTTTAAAATTAGTAAAATTAATATAGTTTATCTCTTTAATATCATATGTCAATTTTTAATTGAAGACAGTAAAATTTAATAAAATGACATGTTTGAAAAGTTAAATTAACCAGAAACTGATACGTGACACTGAGGGAGCAAACTATATTAATTTTATCAACTTCAGAGGGATAAAATGAACCACTTAAAAATTAAAAATGACATATAATAAAACATACTAAATTTAAGGGGGCAACGAATAGATTTAATCTAATTCTAATTATATACTCACTCAATTATTATACTATTGATTTCTCGGTTTCCAATTCTACCTCCATAAAAAGCAATAAAAACAACGTAACAAATATTAATTTGAGCCACCAAAAAATAATCAAGTCACAATACATCAGATCATGCAGCTGTATAAAATTTACATGCTCAACATGATTTCAGTGTTTCCAGTGTAAGAAAAGAAAAATTAAAACTCCCTTTTTATATTTTTATTGTCTTGATGTATGTTTATTAATTTGACTATTAATCTTTTAATTTCTCATTTTAATTTTTAGTAAATTAATAGCATACATATTTTTTTTACTGAAGAATAGGTCAAATTTTATTAATCAGAGATAAATAACAACTCTAATCTAAGGTGGGCATAAAAACAATTATACCCCCTACTTGTCTAAGAACTAGCTGCTTTAGCTAACTGATGCACATCATGATTCGCAGATCTATTGACAAACATTATTTTAATACTAGAAAAATGTCTCAAAAGTGACTTGCAATTTGAGAGGACAAGTCCCACGGGAGAAAAGAATTGTAAATCATTATTAATAGCATTAACGACTGTCAAGGCATCTAATTCAAGAATAACGCGATTAAAATTGTTATTTTTTAGCCAGCTCAACGCCTCTCTGCAGCTCATCGCCTCAGCTATAAAAGGGTCACCTCCACCTTGTAACATTATTGATCTTGTGGCAATCACCTTACTCGAAGAATCCCTCAAAATGCACCCATGATCAATAGAGTCTCCTTGGCCGAAGATGCTAGCGTCGACATTACATTTGAGCCATCCCATAGGTGGGCAACGCCAGATTTGTGAGCCATTTGAGTTGCTTGCTGTGTTCGGGTTCCTATTAGCGGAGCTCCATTCTGTAAAAAATCCAAGACCATGTCTAAGTACGTTCGAAGTCACATGGAATTTCTTATTCCAAACAAAATTATTTCATCTAGCCCAAAGAGCCCATAACGTACAGGCTGCCTTGTTTATCGTGTCCTTTCTTTTCGTGCACACCCATGTCCACCGATCAACCATGGATCCGATCTCGACAGGCCATTCCTTAGGAAAAACATAATCCCACACAGGGTAAGCAAAGGAACGGCTAATAAGGGCATGAAAATCGTCTTCAAAAGCATCTTCACATAAGGGACACAAAATATCTACGTCTACGTATCTTTGTCGAAGCCTACATAAAGTTGGCAAGGATTTAGTTGCAATTTTCCAGAGAAAGAAATGGACTCATGGAAGAATCAAGAGCTCCCAAATAATTTGCCGAGATTGCATTCTGAAATTCGACGGTAAATTATTGATCCCGGACAGATTTCGTAATGCATAATATGCCGATTTCACCGAGAAAACACCATTTTTCTCTAGTCGCCAGTAAATAGCATCAGACACCGGGTTCCATGGCAAGTGAATGCGCCATATGAGCTGCTGATCAACATTATTAAATAAGAATTGCAGCAGTGCATGATTCCATGAGTGACCGTCATCCAGGAGTAAAGATTGGACTGGAATATCTTCAAAACCAGGCATAACATTAGATCGAATAGCTGGAAAATCTGAAGACGGCAGCCAATTGTCAGTCCAAACTTTGATTTGTGCCCCATTCCCCGACTCTCCAAGCTAGACCGTGTCGCAAAATCTGCATTGTCGCTTTAATACCTTTCCAACAAAAATTGATATTCGACTTATTTGGCACTTCAAAGAAAGAGCACTTGGGAAAATATCTCTGTTTAAAAATGCGGTTTACCAACAAGTGTGGTTGGGAAATTATCTGCCAAGCTTGTTTAGCCAACAAAGCAATATTGAAGTCTTTCAAGCTTCGAAAGTTTAACCAGCCAAATTCTTTCGCTTGACAAAGCCGTTCCCATCTCATCCAGTGTATAGAAGAACCCCACCAAAATTTCGAGAATAATTTTTCTAAGCAAGCAATAATATGGGAAGGTAAAAGAAAAACTTGCATAGCATAATTTGGCAAAGCATGCGCAACAGATTTGAGTAAAATTGCCTTACCCCCTTGTGACAACTGTTTCTGTTTCCACCCTTGAATCTTTTTATTGGCTTTTTCAACAATATAATCATACGCACATTTTTTCAATCCGCCTATGAGAGAAGGAAGACCCAAGTACAATCCGTGTCCCTCCACAATGTTAACGCCCAGGTAGCCAGCAATAAAAACCCGAGTATCAGAATCAACATTAGGACTAAAGACAATTGACGATTTACTGAAGTTGATATTTTGTCCCGAAGCCATCTCGTTTAAACAGAAAATATTCTTAATTATAGTGGCTTCATTCAGTGATGATTTGAAAAAGAATACTATCATCGACAAAAAGTAAGTGTGAAATAACTGGAGCAGACGGAGTAACCTTGCAGCCATGTAAAGCACCAGCAGAAATACGATCCTGTATCAATATAGACAAAGCCTCAGCACAAATAATAAAAAGATACGGTGAGATAGGATCTCCTTGTCTGAGACCTTGATGAGGAATAATTTTTTCAAATCTGCCATGATTGTGTGTAATGGTATAAGTCACTGTCGAAACAGACAACATGATGATCTCTGTAAGGTAGTGAGGGAAACCCAATTTATCGAGCATAGCATGAACAAAACTCCATTCTACCCTGTCATAGGCTTTTGACATATCAACCTTTAATGAACACATACCCGACTTCCCCAATCTCTTCCTGTTAATATAATGTCCAACCACAAAACTAATCAGAATATTATCATTGATTAATCGCCTAGGAATAAAAGCGCTCAGGGGCTCAAAAATGATAGAATCCATAACTGGTTGAATTCTATTTGTGAGCATTTTTGAAATGATCTTGAATAAGGCATTATATAACGAGATAGGCCTAAGGTCCGAGACCGTAGTCGGGACCTTCTTTTTGGGAATAAGAACAATGTTGATGTCATTAAGACTTTCAGGAAAGGACTTATCATGCAAATAACTTAGAAAAAAGGAGGTTACCTCATCACCGATGATATCCTCAAACTTTTGAAAGAAACCCGTGTTGGGAAATAATGATCCGGATCATAATCTAAAAACAAATTATCCGGATCAGGTTTGAAGGAAACAAAAATAACTGTGTAATATTATACTCCTAAATCCAAATGGAAATATCTGAACAAGATCAAGATATAAGTCATCCATTGAAGACATTAAACAACTAAGCACTAAAGGAAATCATCTGGACAAAGTTTGGAAAGGAAACTAACTTCTGTCCCTCAAGACTAGCATCCGAAAGAACTGATTGAAGCCATCTCTAGAAGAAGAGAAATCCGGAGAACATAGGTCTGAGAACATCCAGAAGACCTATTAGTTCAGATATAGGGAAAAGCACGAAATACAAGTTTCCCTCCATTCCTTGGTCTCACAAGTCAAAGATCCTTTTCCCTTTTAAAAGACAAAAATTGACAGCTCACATTTTAAGAGAAAGGACAAAAGGATTGACATCGGACAGAAAAAGGAAACAACCTTTTTCACTAGACCATTAAGGATGCGCGTGGAGCTCACATCCAAAGAGAAACTGGTATGAAAGTTGGTGGAACACAAAATGATAAGCAAAACAATCACTGACAACTTTCTAGCCTCAATCCCAAAGATTTCAAATGGGTCAAATTACAGTCTAACGGATTGATCAACGGCTCTGGAAGCTCCACATCATAACCTAATCAAGGGTGAAGATTGAATGCTAGCTCACCAACCACAACGGCTACATGGATGATGAAAGCCTATAAAAGGAGCTCTTCACCAAATGAAAAGGTTGGCTGATTGACTTATAAAAACAAGTAACAAAGAATACTTATGCAATCAGTTTTCTAATCCTTCCAAGAATCAAAACCTTTTCAAAATCTATTGTAAGGATTCTTGAGTGTGATATAAACTTAAGAGACTCCAAAACCAAAACCTTTGATGAGAAACCAAAGTGTAAAAGATCTCTAACTTAGGTTAGTTGAGAGATTAGAATACAACTCAAAGTTGGTGCTTTGAGTGGGATCTCCTTGTAGGACTCAGCTTAGATTCAGGGTAGAAGGCTAAGTGGTATATCCTACTAAAGACAAGAGGACTCGGTTAGGAGTTGGTGCTTCTAGTGGTATATCCTACTTTCGGAAGGGGTTACCATCCGAGACAAACTTGTAAGGCTTGATTCCTGCCAGTTAGAAAGGAATCCACTAGTGAATGAGCTCGGAGGAAGGAAACCCTGGGGACTGGATCTAGGCGGGGCCAAACCAGTATAAAATACTTGTGTTTGATTTTCTCTCCTTTACTTCACTTTACTTTATTGCAAATCATTGTCATATTTGCATCATCCAAAAAATAATCAAACACGCTACACTAGGACTTTTCTAAGTCTATAAATTCTGTAAAAAAAGGGCCATTCACCCCCTCTACCCTTATAAATACTGTCACATAGACCAACAAGTGGTATCAAAGCTTATGCTCAAAACTAGAGATCTAACAATCTCAAACTAAAGGTCCATGTTTTGATCTATATATCAAAATGAGTTTCCAAAACTCACAGCTTCTTCCGGAGGGTATGTATATTACCCGTCCTCCACTCTTCACAAGTAAACACTACATGTTCTCAAAAAAATCAGATGAAGAATTTCATACAATCACAAAGCATGCAATCATGGCTTGTTGTAATTAAAGATGGTTCATATGAGCCTACATATGATGAAGAAGGAATGATAACTGAAAAGTCCTCAAGCATGTGGGATGAAAACGATTTTAAAAAGTTGCGTGAAAACGCAAATGCTATTAACATACTTCATTGTGCTCTTAGTGCAGCCCAATTTAACAGGATATCTGAATGCGAGATTGTAAAAGAGATCTGGGATAAGCTGGAGGTAACTTATGAAGGAACCACCAAAGTTAAAGAGGCAAAACTTGATCTACTATAACAAAAATTTAAGCCTTTCAAGATGGAACCAAAGGAATCCATCAACGATATGAATACTAGATACACCAATCTAGTAAATGAGATGAAGAGGCTAGGCAAGGAGATTTTGGAAGTAGAGATGGTAAAGAAGGTGCTCTGGAGTCTCACCATAGAATGGGATAATAAGAAGACTGCCATTGAGGAAGCTCATGATCTGAAGTTATACAAATATAATGAGCTCATTAGTAATCTGCTAACTCAAGAACTGTCTTTAAGAAGGTATAGTCAATAAGAAAAGAAGCCTGAGGAGAAGAAGAAAGCAATCGCACTCAAGGCAGAATCTACCGGATCAGCTTCATCCGGAGAAGAGGAGCAAGCTCCGGAACCTCAGAATACATAGGAACAACTAACCCTACTAATCAGAAAGCTTAATAGATTTATCTAAAAGGATGAAAGGAGAAAATCTAGAAGATATGATTCCAGAAGAGCAAAAGAAGGCTCCTCTAGAAGAGATAAGCCTAGAAGGAACCCGGATGAAAAGAAGGATCTGAAGAAAGATGTTACCTGTTTTGAATGCAGAGAAAAAGGCTACTTCAGAACTAAGTGCCATAAGCACAAGAAGACCAAGAAGTACAAAAAGAAGGCTATAGTGGCTACCTGGAGCAATAACGAGGAAAGTAGTAGTTTATCTTCAATAGAGGAAGAAGAAACTGGCAACTGTGTATTCATGGCACTGACTAATCCGGAAGCAGAACAATCCAGAAGAAATGTCTCTAAATAAGACATAACGCAGATCGAGGAATCAGAATCTAAAACTGCAAACACAGAGGTAAACTCTTACTCTAATTCTGCTTCTGACCTTGATCTTGCTAGAGCATTATCTATTGTGATCAAGAGTGTGAAAAAGAATGCAAAAGCAATCAAGTCTTTGAAGGGACAAGTATTGGAGATTGCTAAAGATCATGAAGCCTTGGCACAAGATGTACACTCAATAAGAACCACTAAACATATGGGAGTAGTTGAGGAAAACTTCCTAAAGAAATAAGTGGATATATTAAGTGTAAACCTAATGGGGTTAGATAGGGAACTTACCCTAATGAAGGAAGCATCTAGAAGAAGAACAAATCTTCCACGAACAGGAAGAAACCCAAGGTAAGCCAATCAAAGAAATCAACCACAAACTGCTAAAGGAAATTCCAAGCCTCTTAACCAAAAGGTGAAGGAAGTTAGAAAACAACCACATGCTCAAAGGTACACTGCTGCTCAAAAAGGAAAGGCTAAAGTAAATTACAATCATCAGTCTATCCAATCAAAAAAGAATCTCGCAGCAGAAATTGCACCTCCAACCAGCTTTCGGATACATTTCGGACCATCCACCACTATACAGGAAGCTGGATATAAAGGAAATTATGGAAAGGAAGATCTTGAGAAGATCAGAAAGAAGAATTAGCAAAACAGACCCATCATCGAATACAGGTTTTATAGGAAAAGTAACCATATTACTAAACTTTGTAGGTTAAAAAATGGTTATTATGATGTATACCCTTGGCCTGAGATGGTTATTAACCCGAGAGGATCCAAATCTAACTAGGTACCTATACCCACTTGATCTGTTTTGCAGGTATGCCTTAGATCCACTGTAGATCAACACACTTGGTACATTTATAGTGGATGCTCAAGGCATATGACAGGTGATGAGAAGGCCTTCATCACATTGACCCGGAAGAAGGGAGGCAAAGTAAGCTTTGGATACAACCAAAAGGGACAGATCATTGGTAATGAAACCATTGGATCTGAATTAAAGATTAAAGATGTCTCACTAGTTGATGGACTGAAGTTCAACCTATTGAGTGTAGCCCAACTTTGTGATAAAGGAAGAAAGGTCACTTTCAATTCCGAAGGCTGCTCAATATATGATAGTAAGTCCAACCAACTAATTCTTTATGCACCTAGAGTAAACAATCTATATTCTATAAACATTAAAAATGAAAATAAAAATATTTGCTTGGTATCTAAAGAAGAGGAATCATGGTTGTGGCACCGGAGGTTGGGACATGTTAGCATGAACCTCCTATCCAAACTAGCCAAAAAGGAATTAGTTGTGGGTCTGCCTAAGGTTGCTTTTGATAAGGATCATTTATGCACTGCATGTCAACTGGGTAAACATTATAAGAAAAGCTTCCCTTCCATATCCTACATCCCTTCCAAAAGAGTACTTGAACTCTTACACATTGATCTCTTTGGTCCAATTAAACCATTGAGTTTAGGTAGAAAAGAATACACAATGGTGATCGTTGATGATTATTCTCGATATACCTGGGTTCTCTTACAAGCAAGCAAAGATGAAGCCTTTGACCAATTTTCAAAGACATTTATCCGGATGGAAGTAGATCAGGATATGAGCATTGCATGCATTCGGAGTTATAATGGTAGGGAGTTCAAAAATAAGCATTTTCTTGAATTTTGTGACGCTAAGGGCATTGAATGCAACTTCTCTGCCCCTCATACTCCTCAATAGATTGGAGTTGTTGAGAGAAAGAATAGGACCATAGTAGAGATGGCTAGAACAATGCTTAATGAAAATTATTTGCCAAAGTATTTTTGGGGTGAGGCCGTAAACAAAGCACGCTATATCTTAAATAGAGCTCTCATTAGAAAAACCATAGAAAAGACCCCATATGAAATCTGGAAGGGAAGAAAACCCAAAATTGCGTACTTTAAAGCATTCGGATGGAAGTGCTACATCCTGAATGATAGAGAGCAACTAGGAAAATTTGATCCTAAATCTAATGAAGCAATTTTCTTTAGCTACTCAACACACAGTAAGACCTATAGAGTCTTTAACAAAAGGACTCAAACAGTAGTAGAGTCTATACAAGTAGATTTTGATAAGACTAACCCTGCAAGTAAGAAAGACTCCAGTTCGGAAGTTCCAAATCCGGAAGATGATATCTCTAGAGAAAGGAAGGAAGGAGAAAACCCTGATACATTGCTGATGAGGAAGTACAAAGAGGAAGAGAAAGAAATTACCTTCAATCTAGAAGATTAGCAAGTTAATCTCAATCATCAAGAGATTGACTTCAATGAAGGTCGAGAAGGAGTTGAAGTAGCAGATGTAGATCCAGTCTAAATCTAATATAAAGAACTACAGAGAGAGATCCGGACTCACAGAGATCATCCGGTAGAAGCCATTTTGGACAATGTCCAAAACCCAGTTCGAACCAGAGGACAACTTAACAGAATGATGAGTCATGCAGCCTTTGTCTCACTCATTGAACCAAAAAAGTTCCAAGATGCTGAAGGAGATGATAGTTGGATGATGGCTATGCAAGAAGAACTGAATTAATTCACAAGAAATAATGTTTGGGATCTTGTTCTACGTCCTAAAGGAAAGTCCATCATTGGCACCAAATGGGTATTCCGGAACAAGCTAGATGAATCTGAAGTAGTTGTGAGAAACAAGGCAAGATTAGTGGCACAAGGATACAATCAGCAAGAAGGGATAGATTTTAAAGAAACCTTTACCCCTGTAGCCAGACTGGAGGCAATCCGGATTCTATGTGCTTTTGCATCATTCATAGGATTCACACTATTCCAAATGGATGTTAAAAGTGTATTTCTTAATGGGGTAATTCAGGAAGAAGTATATGTCAAGTAGCCACCCAGATTCAAAGACCCCAAGTATCCGGATCATGTCTACAAATTGAAGAAAGCTCTCTATGGACTTAAGCAAGCACCAAGAGCTTGGTGTGAGAAACTCACTACATTTCTCATATCCAAGGAATATATCAGAGGGAAAGCTGACATAACACTCTTCATCAGAAAGAAGAAAAATGATATTATCTTGGTCCAAATTTATGTGGATGATATCATATTTGGAGCTACTGATGAAAAGATTTGTAAAGAATTCAGCTCTCAAGTGCAGAAGGAATTTGAGATGTCCATAATGGGAGAACTCAATTTCTTCCTTGGTTTATAAATCAAGCAAAGTCCAGATGGAATCTTCATAAACCAGTCAAAGTACACCAAGGTGATCTTGAAGAAGTTTGACATGGACAAAAGGAAACCAATGTCCTCTTCAATGGGATCAGATACAGTCCTTTCCATGGATTATGAAGGAGAAGAGGTAGATCAAAAGCCGTACAGAGGAATGATTGGCTCACTTTTATACTTGACTGCTAGTAGACTTGACATACATTACGTAGTTTGCTACTGTGTAATATATCAAGCCAATCCTATGGATTCTCATCTAAATGCAGTAAAAAGAATGCTTAGATACCTCCTAGGAACCACTGAAGTTGGACTATAGTATCCTAGTAATGGAGAGTTCAGTCTCAAGGGATTCACTGATGCAGACTATGGAAGAGATACTCTTGAGAGAAAGAGAACATCCGGAGGATGCCACTTCCTTGGAGACTGCCTAGTGTCATGGTATAGCAAGAAGCAAACTTCAGTTATATTATCTACTATAGAAGCAGAATATATGGTAGCTAGAAGTTGTATGGCTCAACTCCTATAGATCAAGCAACAACTAGAAGATTATGGAGTTTAATCCGGATGTGTTGATGTAATGTGTGGCAACAAGAGTGCTGTTGATGTCTCAAAGAATCCGGTACTTTATAGCCGGATGAAACATGTCAACATAAGGCATCATTTTATTAGAGATCATGTGATGAAGAAGGATGTTGCATTGGTATATATTCCAACCAATGAGCAAAGAGCAAACATTTTTACTAAGCCTTTAAGTAAAGATTAATTTGGAAGGCTAAGAGAGGCAATTGGAATGTCAAATCCAATTTAAAAGCTAATTCGGAAGAAAGGCTCCTTATCAACTAAGAAGTGAAAAATTGCATCCAGAAGAGAAACTGCCACATCACCCGATAAGAAGGACAAATGGCAGTAAAAGCGCTTTAAAGGTAACTGTTACTTTTTGAATTTCAAAAGTCTATTGGTGGTTACACGCGCGGTAAATTAGACAGTTATTTTTAAAATAAATCGTCCATATTCTCCTGTTAAATGGAATTTACCTCTCCCCTCAAACTCCGACTGCCATGTCATCAATCCAGTCAAAACCACCGGAATCCAAATTTTCTAAAATACCCTCATCCAGAAAGACTTATAAATACCCCCAAAATTCATCTTCTTCCTCACGCGAGCAACTACTCTATTGTTACTCTGTGAAAATTCAAACTCAGAACCCTAACTTTCTAAAAACCCCATAAATGGCAGCCACAAACACCTCCAACACCCTCGAGATCATGCCTTGCCAAAGTTTCTTTCAACTATCTGACTTGAAAGACGTTGATTTTGAACCTCTAAACTTCAAGACCTCCAAATCTGTTATTCCTACTAATCACTTAAGTGATGATTACTTGTTCAAAACCCCTCCTTTCTTTACTCTAATCGAAGATCAGAGTCTGAGAGATTTCCTGAAGATCAATTTCCCTACATACCCAGAGCTAGTGCGAGAGTTTTATGCAAATCTCAGCACTCACAATCATTTTAATGCACTACGCATCTAAGTCCAAGTAAAAGAGATAACGATTACTCCTGAGTTCTTTGAGAAGCATCTGAATATGAAGAACTTCAGACTATTGATGGGGAGAGATGGAGATGAAAGTGGAGTTGAGTATAATCAAAAGCTATGGCTTTATAAGAATTACGTCGGGGATAAATTCTCCACATACTCTCTAAGAACGCCAAGGTTACTGCAGCATGTTCTTGCAAAGCTGATCCTGATTAGTAAGGGATCATTGACTACAGTTTCTTCCTTCTAGCACTGCATCCTGCCATACTAGGTTAGAAGTGTGGAAGTAAACTGGTTAGTCTTGATCATTCACTATCTCAAGATGCATGTGAACTCCCATGGCGCCTTAATCACTAGAATCCTACAAGCTGCAGAAGTAGATTTGATAGGACTCGAAGGCATCTATGGCAAGCCTATTCTTAAGAAGAATTTCCTCAACCTTCGCTATGATAAGGAGTGGGATGAGGAAAAGGCAAAGTAAAAGAGGATGAGAAGAAGTTGAAGTCTCGGAAGAATGTGAATCCGGATGAACAAGCACATGCTACCAAGAAAGCTAAAACCGTTAAGGCAAGAGCACAGAAGAAGTCGAAGGCAATTTCGGAAGAAACATTTGATGAAGATGCCCAAACAATTGGCCAAATCATGAAAGCCAGCCCTAAAAAACTCAAGGGACAAGGAAAGCTGATCAAGAAGGCAGCCAAGAAAGGAGTTGCAGTTGATTTGCCTCCATTTGGTGCCAAAGCAGTTGAGACCGGAAGAAGGAAGGCCAAGAGAAAATTGGTTGAGATGGAAGCGGATGAGGATGATGAGGAGATAGAGAATGAGGCTTCTGGACAAAAGAGGCCTAGAAGAAGAGGTCTAACATTTGAAAAGGCAATGGCTGCCCAAGAAAAGAAGGCAAGTGAAGGAAGAAGGCTGGCTGGCATAGTATTGAGTGTGAAAGCATGACAATATAAAGACAAAGCTTCTTTGGAGAAAGCAAAACTAATCAAAGGCAAAAATGTACCTGGAGTAAATGAGATTGTAAGGGAGGATGATGAGCAATATGAAACTATTCAAGCCGTCATCAAGGAGAACTCCAAGATAAACCGTGAAAGAAAAGAAGGTCTAGGTGCTTCCTTCGGAATCATTCCAGCCCTGGTACCTCCAATTTTAGTGACTCTTGATAAGATGGACACATTGTCCAAAATCCCTGAAGCTGACTCCTTCATTTTTGCCTTTCACAAAGAAGATCTACCAGAGAATCTGCTTGGATCCGTTACTCCAATAATAAACCTTGAAAGTCCAGCAAAGGCATTGGAGAAAGGTATTGAGGATAGTGCCAAAATACCTGAGGAAGAAAGAGTAAGTCCTATAAAGGCACTTGAAGGAGTGGTTGAGGACATTTCCAGCCATCTAGAGGCTAGGTTAGAAGAAGAAAAGCAGGAAGTTGAAGGTAGTCAGATTCAGCCGCTACAAACCACTGAGGTAACCTCTACTCTACCTCATCTTGATTTTGATCCTAATGTAATTCAAGGTAATATGGCAAAAAGTGAGCACAACTTAGCTACAGACTCTCATAATGTAGTTAAGGATATAGTGCCTAACCCGGATGAAATAACTTCAAAGGAGGGAATGGGTCTGGGATCCATGGAACATGCTACTAAAGCGGATTCCAAGGACGAGGCTCTTCCAGAGGATAGGCAGGAAGAGAAAAAGGAAGAAGTGGAGAAGAAAAGTAAAGTAGGAGATGAAAACCATGAAGAAGAAGAAGAGAGCTCCAGTTCACAAGAAACAAAATCAAAAGAGCCTAAGAAAGAGGATGGGGAGGAAGGCACCTCATCCATCTCCTTTGATGAGGAATTCCCTCCCAAAATTCCAGCTATAAGAGTGCCTATGAACAACACTATCAAATCTAAAGTTTCAATGGCACTCCAATTATTGAAAGAGGTTGCTAAGGAGGAAAGTGAAGAGGGCTATGTGAAGCAGAGTCTCCGAACCATATGTGCTCATCTTCGAGGAGTCGAGAAGGAGTTACTCCGGCGAAGATCTGATACTATAGTACAAAAGGACTTGGATGAGATTAAGGAGAGTTTGAAATGCCTCCCAAGAATTGAGCAGCAAGTTATGGATTTTCCAACTCCCGGAGCTCTCGTGGAATCTTCTTTATCCTAAGTCCAACCAATTTTGAATGAGCTAAAAGAAAACGCCACTGCAGCAAATAGGACTGCCAGTCAAGCCAATACCTTGGCCTCTGATAACTGTGCAACTATTCTTAAAAGAATGTCCTCCTCTGCCACTGATCTATCCACTGAAATAAAAGATTATATTGACACCAAGTTTAAAACCTTGACAAAATTCATGGAAGACAGGGAGCTAAAGCATGCTTTCTCTGACCTGGAAACTGATCAGCAAGTAACCCAAGACATGCTTGCTCACTTCATTGATAAAACCATCCCCAAACTCAAAGAGAAGATACTGGATGATATGTATGGGTGATGAGATGCAGTCCCGAAATTTAGGCATTGGAAAACTGATTGATGACTGGAAAAAGTCAGTTACAAAAGAAATAAAAGATCAGACGGAGTCACTTCACAACATCAGGAAAGGGATCTCGGAGGAAATCACTTTACTCCAAACTAGAATTAATAATCTTTCCATCTCCGAACCCTCTTCCCCTCTAGCTATTTCGGAAATCCAACTCATTCTGGTACTGCATAATCTTATTCAAGCCATAGGGGACTCCGGATTTATGAGCTAGAAAGGTATGGCTACTCTTATCAAGGCCATGCTCCCTTATTTTTAACGCAAAGACCAGAACCATATCCTATGTATTCTTCCCCAAGCCTCACAATCTTATGATCAACTACGGAGATCTCTTTGTCCGTATTACTTGACTCCGCCTATAGTTGATCACATTATTGACGAGCGAGTGAAAGGCAATAAAGACTACTCCATCTACTCCTCTTCTTGGCAGCAATCTTGGGATAAGAGAACCTATATGGTGATTGACCCCCGTGATGGAAGCAAAAAGGGGGAGGAAGGTCCGAGTCAACCAGGGGAAGGAAGTGGAAATAGCAAGGGGAAAACTCTGCAAGTCAAGAAAAGTGGGTATTCGGAGGAGAAGTAGTTAAGATAGCTAAATGACAAATCTTGTAATATCTTGTAATAGCTAGATTCAATTATATGTATTTCTGTATCTTATAACACTAGACTTCATAATGCTAACTATTGTTAATAGCAGAAGTATATATATAGTGAATGTCTTAACTATAAAAACAATCGCTTCTAAAGTACAATCTGAAATTGTACTAAAATAGACTTAGAAGCTAATATTACAAAATTATGGGGGAGTTAGAAAGAGCTAGGATGCTGAAATTATGGGGGAGCCTTGTAAATCACTAAGTATAAAAAATTATACTGAGTTCATATACCCCTGCCTTATGCTTAGTTAACTTAGGTTTTTGTTTCCATCAAATGGGGGAGATTGTTGGGAAACAATGATCCGGATTACAATTTAAAAACAAATTATCCGGATCAGGTGTGAAGGAAACAAAAACAACTATGTAATATTATACTCCTAAATCCAAATGGAAATATCTAAACAAGATCAAGATATAAGTCATCCATTGAAGACACTAAACAACAAAGCACTAAAGGAAATCATCAGGACAAAGTTTGGAAAGGAAACTAACTTCTGTCCCTCAAGACTAGCATCCAGAAGAACTGATTGAAACTATCTCCAGAAGAAGAGAAATCCAGAGAACATAGGTCTGAGAACATCGGGAAGACCTATTAGTTCAGACATGAGGAAAAGTACAAAATACAACTTTCCCTCCATTCCTTGGTCTCACAAGTCAAAGATCCTTTTCCCTTTAAAAAGACAAAAATTGACAGCTCACATTTTTAGAGAAATGACAAAAGGACTGACACCGGATAAAAAAAGGAAACCACCTTTTTCTCCTAGACCAATAAGGATGCGCGTGGAGCTCATATCCAAAAAGCAACCGGTATAAAAGTTAGTGCAACACAAAATGATAAGCAAAACAATCACTGACAACTTTCTATCCTTAATTCCAAGATTTCAAACGGGTCAAATTACAGTCTAACAGATTGATCAATGGCTCCGGAAGCTCCACATCATAACCTGATCAAGGGTGAAGATTGAATGCTAGCTCACCAATCACAATGGCTACATTTATGATCAAAGCCTATAAAAGGAGCTCTTCACCAAACGAGAAGGTTGCCTGATTGACTTACAAAAGCAAGTAACAAAGAATGCTCAAGCAATCAATTTTCTAATCCCTCCAAGAATCAAAACCTTTTCATATCTATTGTAAGGATACCTGAGTGTGATATAAACTTAAGGAACTATAAAACCAAAACATTTGATAAGAAACCAAAGTGTAAAAGATCTCCAACTTGGGTGAGTTAAGAGATTAGGATACAACTCAAAGTTGGTGCTTTGAGCGGGATCTCCTTGTAGGACTCAGCTTAGATTCAGGGTAGAAGACTAAGTGGTATATCCTATTAAAGACAAGAGGACTCAGCTGGAGTTGGTGCTTCTAGTGGTATATCCTACTCCTGGAAGGGGTTACCATCCGGAGACAAACTTGTAAGGCTTGATCCCTGCCAATTAGAAAGGAATCCACTAGTGAATAAGCTCGGAGGAAGGAAACTCTGGGGAATGGATGTAGGCGGGGCCAAACCAGTACAAAATACTTGTGTTTGATTTTCTCTCCCTTTACTTTACATTACTTTATTGCATATCATTGTCATATCTGCATCATCCGGATCCATCATCCGAACAATAATCAAACATGCTACACTACGACTTTTCTAAGTTTATAAATTCCCCAAAAGAAGGGCCATTCACCCCCCTCTGCCCTTATAAATACTATCATAGGGTCTAACAACCCGGTGTGAAACCATCAGGACTTGAAGCTTTGTCTGGGTACATGTGAAATAAGGCATTTTTAACATCCTCTACAATAAATGGCATTTGTAAGTCATCTCTTACCTCTGCATTAATTTTCGGGACAAATAATGTGATCAAAATGAGTACCGCTAGTCATAAAAAGTTTCGAGTAAAAGGATTAGATGAGACCCACAAGGCCACTTCCCCATCTTAAATACTCTATATTGTGGTTCTGAAGTATGGGAAGGATTTTCTACATCGCCGTGCTGAGGCAACACGATGGAAATACGATGAGTTTTGGTCCCCTTCCTTTAACCACATTGCTTTTGACCGTTGCCTCCAATAATCGGATTGTTGCTTACGAATCACACCCAGTTCTTTCCTCTTAGCTAAAAACTGATTGGCCTCTTCCCAACCCAAATTACTCTTTAATTGCTCTAACTCCCTCCTACATAATCGCAATCTTCTCTTGAAGTCGCCATGTTGTTTCCTTCCCTAACTTTCAAGTTCAGTAGCACATTTATGCAATTTTTCTAGTACCGAACTGGATTGAGATGTCCAACACCTTGAAATAAGCTCACGACAATCAAAAATATCAGCCCACCAATTCTCGAATCGAAATGGTGGTTTTTGATTAAGAGTTAAAACATCACAATGCAATAAAATTGCCGGATGATCTGATTCAGATCTGAGGATATTTTGAACCCAAGCTTCACTAAAGAATTCCATCCATTCCACGTTGCAAATAACGCAGTCTAGTCTTTCTGCTATCCAATCCGACGTCCCTCTACTCCTCTCCCAAGTGAATTGGCAACCCATCATACCTATATCAACCGATCTACAATCAGATAATGCTTCTTGAAAACCCGTGAGCCAGCTGACTATTCTGGGCTGCCCCCCCACTTTTTCAGATGACAAAAGCATATCGTTGAAGTCCCCAACAACACACCACGGTAAACATCTCAATCGTGCCAAAGTTCTAAGATAATTCCTCGATTCTATTCTCCTTGCATTGTTGTTTTCCGGAAAGCCGTTAAAACCTGTTATACGCCAAGGACTATCACCTTCTTGTACAACAAGGTCGATGAAATTTCTGCCGTATTTGCTGAGTTTTACCGTATCTCTCTTCTTCCATAAGAACGCAAGTCCACCGCCAGTGTTTATGGGAGGCACATAAAATACCCCTTCAAACCGAATCCTTCTTTGAGCACGCTCCACAAACGATCTTCCCACCTTAATCTCCATTAAGAACACCATCTCGGGCATGTAAGAAGACACTAAGTCTTCAAGTTCATCAATTGTCGGGTCCATGCCCAATCCCCGACAATTCCAGCTTAAGATTTTCATAATGTATGGTGAGCACTCTCCATGGAGCTCGCGTGAGTTTCAATGTTTAGATGGGCTGCCACCGTATTAGAATTAACATTCTCATCTTGGTTTCTTTTTCGTTTTGGATCATTCACAACTACATCCCTCTCATCCTCTTCCATTCTACTAATAGAAGTATTACTAGCGGCCTGTATCTCCTTTTGAATGTCTTCCAATTATTTTGCTTTTAGAACTGAGCCTGTTGGAACATAGCTGCACCCATTTTCGTCCCTTAGCCACTGGTCTTTTTCCGTAATCATATTCTGCCTTAAAGTAGCTCTAATAGATTGGTCATACATCTGTTTGGGTTGATCTTGGCCAGCCACATACGTTAATGGGCAGCTTGCTTCTGTGTGGTCAAAGGTTCCACAAATAAGACACATAGGCGGTAGTCTTTCATACTGTAATTGGATCATGACATTCGAACCTTCATTAATTCTCAGTCTCATCCTTCTTTTAATTGGTTTATTCGAACCAATTAGGGTTCTGACTCTCAAGTACGCAGGTCGCGACACTTTAAAATTGTTCTCGTCTATCTCCATCAACTCTCCTGTAAATTTCCCAATTGCCTCACACACTTGCATTGAGATATACCCTACTCGGACACCAAAAGCTTGCACCCATATAGGAACTCAATTAACTATTAGCTTAACAGGATCTTCATCAGGTTTCCTTGGAGCTAAAGCTAGAAGCTTATTTTTGAAATTCCAAGCTGAACCCTCCCACACTCGTTCATAATCACAGTGCAGAAAAAAAATAAAGAGAAACCTGTAGTGTGGGCCTATCCATTTGATGTTGACTCCACCTTTAGGTCTCCATAACTTTGATATAGTGCGTCGGAAAGCAGGTTCATTAACGTCACCAACCGTATGCAGTACTCCAACATAGTAGAAGTGATCTTTTGACTCAACCACCACTAGAACTTGGATTGTATCGTCTTCCTCATCTTCCAAAACCAGATTCTTATATCTATTGCGAATATCCTCATCGATATCGTCAAGATTCATGATTCGAGAGGCTAGAAAACACAAAGAAACACTCAATCACGATCAAACAAACCTTACCGACGGCAGTACAAGACGGCAAAACCTAGAGAACTAGGATTAGACGGAATAGCGTACATATTAAAACCCTATTTAATACCAAAATTAACTTTGGGTACCAATTTGAAGTGAATTATTGACCATACATCAAATACACAAAAAAAAAAGTTTTTTAATGAAGCCGAAACGAAAGACCGGACTCATGTTTATTAAATAAGAAGATAATAAAAACAAACAAAAATAAGAGAAAAAACATAAAGAAAAGAGAAAACCAAAAACAAAGAAAAATATAAAACAAAAGGATTATAAGCAAAATCCAACAAAATTCTCAACTAGAAGAGAAAATATTTATCATATTTGAATAAATAAGGCACTAAATAAAAAATTTTAATATTTTAAATATTAAAATAATATTTGAATTTTAAAACACGATCCAAAACTATATTGGAGTTCATATGCGGAGTAATTTGAAATAAAGAGAGCATGTAGGACTTATATATCAAGTCAATATAAACTTCAATATGCAGTTTAATAAGGGTAGCTTGATAATAGATTATTATTTTGTAAGCATATTTATTATTTTCTTAATATGGGTAGAGGGTAAAATGACATCCAAATTTGATTCGGTACATTTTTTAGGATAAATGGGTGGCATTTTTTGTCAATTTTTGTAGATTGTAGGAATTGAACGCACAATCACACACTACTTAATATTTTTTGAAGAGTGCGATCCAGTATTTTTAAATTCTCTCCTGGGTGAAATTTTTTTCTAAACACGGTCTAAAATTTATGAATAAGAGCATCATAAAGTGAGTAACTACCTAATGTAGCCTATGCTCTGTTTTCACCTAAACGAGGTATATGTCCTTTCTCAAGACACTCAATTTTATAATATTTATAGCACTTGACGTTCTTTCAAAACATCATTTGGGATGGAGAGAATATTAATTAACCTAAAAGATGGAAGTTAAACTTGGGGAGTTTTTAATAGAAATTTGTAACCGGGAACTAAATTTTGGTAATTAGGAGTTTCATTCAATTAATGAATGAAGGTTGGAAAGTAGTGGTTTACAAGTTTTTGCTCATACTTACAATTCACTTTTAAAGCCTCCGTTGAATTATTGCAATTGTTATTTTGTTTGTACATTTTTTTTATTTTTTAATTGTGAAGTCACTGATAGCTGTTGCAACTATACTTTAAAATTAATTGGAAACAACCTCTCTTTAATTACAGAGGTAAGGTTGCGTACGTCCGACCTCCCCTACTCCGCACAAGCAGGAGCCTACTAGGCGTTGAGATAATATTGTTATTGTTGTTTTAAATGTATAAGTTCATGGTTTTATAATTGAAGAATGATACGTACCACTGAAATTGTACTTTATAGTTATTTTTGTCTTCACGAAATGAATTTTGGTGTTTATTCTCATGTACAATTCTCATTCATGTGGTCCGATTTAAATATTTATACGAAATTAAGTCTAGTCTATAAAATTTTGGGCTTTAACCAGCCCGAATTAGGCTTAGTAAGAAAACGAGCCCGACTTGTGAGATCGGGCCTAGCGTAACCAGAATAAGTAATGTTTCAAAAAGCGTAAGGCGCTAGTCGGACGTCCATCCAGTGTCTGGGCGGGACCGAGGCTGATTTATATTTTTTTATCTTTCACTAGAAAAAAGTGTAAATTTAAATAAAAAAAATAAATTATAAAACATAGTTTAGTAATGAAAATACAAGTTATAATCAATTCTTACATCTAACACACATACATTAAAATCAATTCTCTAAAATCTCTTATCCTCACATTTTTTTGTGGTTTCCATTTCTCGGCTTGAAATTCAAAATGACAATTATATAGTGAGGATATTTTGATGTACATTAATTTTACCGACCAAGCTACCTTTTTTTAATTAAAAAAATTTAACTATAATTACCACAAGTATCGGTATGTCAAAAATTGAAAAAATAAATTCAGACTAGACAATATCCAGACAGTAATATATCGGTCCAGCGTTCGAAGAAGGAAGTCGGCAATAAGCCTCGTACATAGTAAAACAGTGAGGACAAGTGAACAGGTCCAATTGACATGTGTGCATCCACTTGCCACCATATAAAAAAGTTAAAAAGACATTAATTCATGAGTGCGTCCACTTGGGACCATATACTAAAACACCTGAATTTAATATCACTACATTCCATTCATGATTTTGCTTTTTAAAAATATCATCAAGTGGAGCCAAGGGGGATTCAATGCACTATTTTCATGCATGCAAATCAACGCACACACAGATTTAAGCCAGAACCAGGAATCTATCATAGTTTTAAGAAAAATAGTAATTTGATTCATGTATCATTCTGGTATATAAAAAAAATTGTCCTAATTCAAAAGAGCAACAAGTTTGATAGTGGAACTCTACAATAGTATTTTAGTCTTACTAGAAAAGTAGGCATACCATTGATCAAAAAAGTGTGTTATCGAAACAGTGGAGAACAATCGAATAGCGATTCAATCATCCGTCAAATGACATCAAATCTGACCCTCGATCTCATTCTCTACAGGCTCCATTATCTCATAAAGGATGCCTTTAGAAGCTTGCAGAGCATGGGCTATCTCCAACGTGGGTGGATATTTAAAAAACACCACCTCATTTTTGGGATAAGGCCAGTCACGACGATGGGCATATTGTGCCATTAGATGCGAGACCTCATTACATTGTCGGCCAATTGATTGATTATGCAACCGTGCCTTAGCCAAGTACAACCTCTTTCCATCACGTATTTCAGTGATAATATCCTCGATTTCCTCCATCGGAACCATTTCCTCCTTAACCGCCAATTCCCAAACAGTTTTGCTATCAGTTCTAAGTGTGAGAGGAGGATATCCTTTCCCAACCGCCCTCTCCAAACCGGATAGGAGCGCTTTAGCCTCAGAATAATGGTTATTCTGTTCTCCTATTTGAGCGGTTCCAAATTAATAGCCCTCCTTTGTGCATATGAGCAGCCCGATTGTGGAAGGTCCAATCCTCAAATCATCGATCCCTTTTTCACCTCTGGTTGAGGCATCGATATAAGCTATCATCCGAGATGATTCACCCCGAACGTGGGTGCACCATGACTTCCTTATCCATTGTTCTTGGCGCGTGTAATAGTAAAGCTCATAACCAGCGGCATTATTCACATATACCGGTGTAATAACCTCGCCCTGAAATGAAAATCACAAGACGGAATCAAAGACACTCTTAAATGCCATGTGATAAAAAAGACACTCCAAATTAGAAGCACTCAAATGCTATATCAGGACGAAAAAGAAAAGAAAGTGAAAACTTACCATGAAGTACAAATCATGAGACGAAATCACTTCCCTATGTGTGAAAACCCTCGAGACCGGTTTTTGACCGAGGTCGAGGCGGTGGTAATGGGGCTGAAGTTGACCGTTTCCTTGGCCGAGAATACCTACGAACCCCCGATATCATACAACGAAACATATTTTTATGGCAACTGCAACTGCAATGGAAATTACCTACTTTAGGCTATGAGCACCCAAACTAAAATTTTTCTGTAAAGCAATTCCAGGAAGCAGACTACAACATGCAAATTGGAAAAAAGAAAATGGGAGTATGATGATGAAATACGTGATCAAGGAAATTGTGTCCAGCAAGGAGGAAAGGCATGACTCAAATGCTATATCAGGAAGAAGAAATAATGGACTTCATGATACTCCACAACTCATGAGTAATTAACAAGTATCAAACATAAATTTCTAATTCTTTTTAGGTATTCCATATACTATTAACCAAAAAAAAAGTCATAACTTAAGCAATCAATCTTAATTGAGTTGCAATTAGGGGAGTAATTAACAAGTATCAAACATAAATTTCTAATTCTTTTTAGGTGTTTCATACACTAATAAGCAAAAAAACGTCATAACTTAAGCAATCAATCTTAATTGAGTTGCAATTAGGGGAGTAATAAACAAGTATCAAACATAAATTTCTAATTCTTTTTAGGTATTTCATATACTATTAACCAAAAAAAAACGTCGCAATCTATCTTAATTGAGTTGCAATTAGGGGTTTGGAATTTTAAATGGAAACTAACCTTAATACGAAGGCAATGACTGGTGATGGCGACAATGAACGTGGCAATGGCAGAAGTACTAGGGTTCCAAACTTTCGAATTAAGCTAGCCCCATTCGTTCCCTGGGAAAAGCAAATGTTCGGATATTATTTTTTTTTCCGATTTGCTAGGAATTAAATTGAGTAGTCTATGGTAAATCTCAAATTAATATTCTTATTACTTATTTTGTATTGGATAATTAAAATGCTATTATTTAATTTATTTTCATAAAAATATACTCCCTCCATCTTTTTAAAATAGGCATTTTAACTAACTTTTTCAAATATTTTTTTATTTATCATTTTCAAATTTCTAGGCACTTTTTGGATTATTTTTCCAATTATACCCTATTTGTCTCATTATCATTAATTGCAATGAAGTTGGAAAATTAAACATTAATTAGAGGTCAAACTAGTATTTTTCTTCCTTAATTAATTAATCCCTTAAAAAGTGTGAAATGTGTTAGAAGATAAATAAAAAAAGATGGAGGGAGTACATCTTATTATTATTATTATTATTATTATTGTTATTATTATTATTATAGCCCTTACTTCTTTATTCTATTTATATATCGATGGTAGAGTATGATTATTAAAAAAAGGATAAACTTAAAAATTATGTCCTGTGGTTTGCTCTTTTTTAAAAAGGTCATTGTGAAATTTTTTTTTCAAATGGGTGCATGAAGTTTGAAAATTAGCTGCTACGCCAGTTATTTCAATAAAATCAACTTTCCTATATTTTAACTATTTTATTTAAGAATTATATATCAAGATTTGAGTAAGATACCGAAAAAAATTCATTTTATTATGATTTTTTAAAGTATAATCAATTTTTAATGCAAACAATATTAATACTTATCAAAAAAAATCTAATATTTACCACTAGGGTATATTATATTTTCATTAGCTAAGCTGTAATATTTCACTTTAAAATAGACAAGATTACCCTTCAAAATGTGGTTTTAAAATTTTGGAAATCCTCTTTTTGCAAATTTTTAAAACTACATGCACCCTTTTGAAAAAATAATTCCACAAGGTCTTTTTTGTAAAATGCTCAAACCACAAGGCATATTTTGAAGTTTACCCAAAAAAAGACGTGTCTTCTATGCTTACTTTGTTTAAAAAAAAAGGTTGAATACATCACCGGCCCACCTGAACTTGTCCTTAATCGCCCCTAGCCCCCCTGAACTTTCAAAAGTTCCTCTCGCCCCCCTGAACTTGTCTAAAGTTCCGTATCAGCTTTATTCAAAAACTTTTTTTTTTGTGTATTTGATGTATGGACAATAATTCACTTCAAATTGGCACCCAAAGTTAATTTTGGTATTAGATAGGGTTTTAATATGTACGCTATTAATTTACTAAAAATTAAATATGAGAAATTAAACGATTAATAGTTAAATTAATAAAATACTTCAACTTAGTCAAGACAATAAAAATATAAAAAGGGAGTTTTAATTTTTCTTCTCTTACACTCGAAACACTGAATGATCCGATGTATTGTGACTTGATTATTTTTTGGTGGCTCAAATTAATATTTGTTACGTTGTTTTTTAATGTTTTTTATGGAGGTAGAATTGGAAACCGAGAAATCAATAGTAAGATATTGAGTGAGTATATAATTAGAGCTAGGCCAAACGCATCTGTTGCCTCTAAATTTGGCACGTTTTGTCACATATCACCCCCAATTTTCAAGTGGTTCGCTTTACCCTATAAAGTTGGCAAAATTAATAAAGTTTGCCCCTCAGTGCCACGTGTCAGTTTTTGGCTGGTTTGACTTTTAAAACATGTCATTTTGTTAGATTTTTCTGTCTCTAATCAGAAGTTGACACGTAGCATTGAGAGGGTAAATTGTATTACTTTTGCCAACTTTATTGATTAAAGTGAATTACTTGAAAGTTAAAAGTGACATATGATAAAGCGTGTCAAATTTAGGAATCTACAGTGAATGCGTTAAGCCTTAGGACTGGACTACAATGAACGAGTCTAATAAAGGCGTGGATGGATATGAATGGGTGAATCATGTGATGTGAAGTGCAACATGGAGGCCAATATGCAATTTGTCCTTCTTTATTCTTTTTCTTATGATTTATATTAGGCCTTGTTTGGCTCATAATTTTTTCATAATTTATTATAATATGGTATGGTTTTAACTAAAAAAATTTATTTGGTTATATATTTTATAAATTTTAAAAAATAAAATAAATTATTTAAAAATTAAAAATAATATATAATAAAATATATCATAGAAAATAAATGCGTTAAACTTTAAGATTTGACTACAATGAACGAGTCTAATAAAGGCGTGGATGGATATGAATGGGTGAATCATGTGATGTGAAGTGCAACATGGAGGCCAATATGCAATTTGTCCTTCTTTATTCTTTTTCTATTGCACTTATAAATAATCACATGTTCAAGTTATGATTCACGGTAATGGCTTTTCCTTTGAAAGTTTAAACAATCACCTTAACCGTTTCTTTTAAAATTCTCTGCCTAGTCTTGTTTAGGTCCTATTTTAAAGCTTGTCGTCCGATTTTACGTTTTCATGGCGCTCTCAGGCCCCTATCCGATTTATTGTCCCCTAGACACTGCCTATTTCGATTTTTTCCGTCTGGACGACGTCTGAATTCAATTTTTTAAGATATCGATATTTATAATGATTATAGTTTGATATTTTTAACTTACTAAAAATAGCTTAGTTAGTAAAATGAAAATACATAAAAGTGTTTTCACAATAAAAGTCGTATTTCCAATTTAAAAAATGTTCAAATTATGTTTTTTTAATATTTTATAATTTATTTTTTAATTGAAATTATATTTTTATATATAAATAATAAAAAATAAAAAAAGTACAAATTCGCCTAGGCCACCACAGGTCCCGTCTAGTCCCCGCTCAGGCTCCACCTAGACCCTTTAAAGTTATGGCCGCCCGACTAGCGCCTAACGCTTTTTAAAATATTGCCTAAACCACTCCTTTTCTTCTTGCAGAGGTTCTAATTCGTCTTATTTAATACCCATGATATCAACTATATATATATATATATATATATATATATATATATATATATATATATATATATATATATATATATATATTGGAATTTCAACTGAGGAGGACCACTTTATAGTTCTCCTCACTGGTGATATTAGAGTCGTAGCAACAAAAATTTGCAAAACCGTTTAAAGGATTATGACTATTTAGAATATTAATTGCATATTATTATCATTATAATTTGTTCGTGTTTAAATAATTATTAAATTGATGATCGTTATTTCTTCATATTAAATAATTATTAAACTAATTCGGGGATTCTTATCTACTTGTTTTACCTTCCTCTCTTTTGTCAATCATAATGCGTTTAATCATATTAAAAAAGTTAGAATAACGAATAACATCCTTCTTAGTCATATTTTTTTAATATAAAATTACAAAAATTTAGTATTTGTTGTTGTGAAAAATATTCGGTATTGTATACGTGGGAACAAAATATCGCATTCAACCAAGAATAACATTAGTTTTTGCTAACATGATATACAATGGAATTATTAGTTGTTTCAAATAATCAGCATATGAGGTTGCTTGAATTTAGTTCTGTTCATATATCATTTCTCATTTGCATAGGATAGATATACTTTTTTAACAAGAAAAATATTATATGTTATTGATAAATGATCTAACAGGTCAAAAGAAGTTTCCAACTTATATTGTAATGCAAAATAAATCTAGGCCTAATGCATCAATAACATCTTTAACTTGGCCCAAAAATTTCGTTGCCTCCCTGAACTTTGAAAGTGTCCCCGCACCTACCTCAACTTTTAAAAAGTGCATCACTTTGCTCCCTAAATGCCACGAGTCAGCTTTTGATCGGAGAGAGAAAATCTTAAAAAATGATATCTTTGAAAAGTCAAACCAACCAGAAGCTAATACGTGGCTTTTAGGGAGCAAAGTGGTGCTTTTTGAAAGTTGAGGTAGCTGTTGGGACACTTTCAAAGTTCAGGGAGGCAGCGAGATTTTGGTACCAAGTTGAGGATGTTGTTGATGCATTAAGCCATAAATATATTGTTCATGTGTTAGAGTTCACATGTTACACAAGAAGACACAAAACTAAATTTAACTCCTTGAAATTTAACTAATTAATTATAGTTTATAGATAACTTTTTTTATAATCAAAATTTTTAAGATGACAACTCCTTTGTGGCAAATGTTTTAACCTAGTGAAAATACTGTGATGATCTTCAGAAGTTAAGGGGAGATCATGTTCATTAAAAGCTAAGTGATGATCATTAGAAAGATGAGGGGGAGTTAGGTTTTCATCTCGTACTTTGCCATTTATTTGGCCATTTGTTTTCTCCTTATTTAAGGTCTTACATTTTACCTGTATAGGTCTTATGTTTTGCTTACTGATAACTTTGGCTAAGTCATTTTTGTCTCAAAAAGATTTTCCTGCTCGTTTTACAATTTCAGCCAGTCACTTTTTGATGCTTATATCTCAGGTTTTATTGTCGCCTGAATTTGTTATTTCTTAGTTTGAACTAAAAGTGTTTGTCTTGCGCAAACATTTGATTTTTGAGACGATCCTACTATTTTAGCCGTCACATTATGCCATAAAGCTTTAAATTAATGTTGCTTCAGACGGTCTTACTATTGTCGCCTAGATGATTGTTTGATAAATAGGTCTTATATTATGCCTATTAAGAATTTTGACTTAGTAAGATCACTTTACTTAGGTTTTTCTACCGGTCTTACATTTTTAGCCGGTTGCCTGATTATGGCTATAGTTCAGGCTTTATTGCCACCTGAATTTATTGTTTCTTACTTAGCATTTTATTTGCGCTAAGTAGATTCTGAGACGGTCTTACTTATTTCCGCCTAGATATTTGATTGCCTTTGTGGCTTTTGTATTTTATTCAGGTCTATTGCCGCCTGAATTTAATGTTTTCTTAGTTTTAACTAAGAGTTTTAAATGTGCCTTAGTATTGATTAAAGTCTTTAGATATGTCAGAGGTCTTACACTGCCTCGGTCTTATTTTATTTGGTTATCGCCAAGGTCTTACCTTACGCCTTGGGAAAATATGATGTGCAGGCCTCGAAGGCGGTTTTATATTTTTGCCAAGGTCTTAATCCATGCCTTAGTTTTATTTATACTTTTAGTAATGGAGGTCTTATGTAGATGCCTCTTCGATATGAGTAAGGTCTTATTGAACGCCTTTTAGTAATTGACGTCTTATGTAGACCCCTCGTTAGTTTGTGTAAGGTCATATTAAATGCCTTTAAATAATTGAGGTCTTATTTAGAGGCCTCGTTTTCATATGCCTTAGTAGCTAAGGTCTTTTAGATATGCCAGAGGTCTCGTATTTGCCTTGGTCTTATATATGCTTTAGCTTGGTAAGGACTTTATATGTGCCGGAGGTCTTATGTCACACCTCGGTCTTTTGTATGGCTTAGCTTGGTAAGGACTTTAGATATGCCGGAGGTCTTATATTGCCTCGTTCTTGTTTATGTTTAGTTATCACCAAGGTCTTACCATGTGCCTTGGGAAAATACTATGAGCCGGCCTCGGAGGCAGTCTTACTTTATGCCTTGGGCTTATATAATGTGCCAGCCTCGAAGGCGGTTTTAGAATTTTGCCAAGGTCTTACTTCATGCCTTGGTCTTATGTAAACTTTTAATATTGATTAAGTACATGTTACTCATGTATATAAGTCAAATAAAATGACATGTAAATAAATGCCTGTGTTTATCAGTTTAAAAATGAATTGGAAAAGTAATGTATAGCAAGGTAGCAATCTTGGTGCCAACACAACAATATGGCACATATGGGTACTTTGACAGATGGGTGCTTGGTTATAAGACCCGAATTCAGCTCGGCAAATATTCATGGGATCTTCGTGCCAAGACAACAATAAATGCCAAATAAAATAAATTTCACCATCTGTCCCTTTTTACAACAGATTGGTGTTTCTTCAGATTGATAAGTTTAGGCATGCTTTCTTTCTTTTGTAATTGTTACATAAGACCTGAAATTGATGATTACACCCAAATAACTTTGAAAGTCGCTAGTCATATAAGCACTTTAAGCATGCTATATGATTTGCAAAATATCATAGATAGGAAAGAGCCACAATAAGTCATGTAATAGAGTAAGAGCATAATACCTGCTGATTGCTTTTGCCGTTTGGCATATGCTCGCAGAGATCGTTAATGAAGGATAAAATTTTGATATTTTGGCCCGACTATGAATGTCATATTTAAATGATTAGTAAAATAAACTGATTAGTAGTAAAAGACATGTGTAAAACGCAATTTCTATACAAAGCTTGTTGAACGAATTACTCGATTGTGAGCAACTTCAATTGTTGGTTGTTCGTATTGAGCACTCCAACTTGGAATTTAGGTTTCAATTGTGAAACCGTTTGCCTGCAACTATGAATATTACTTTTCTAGTTGAAGCATTATTAAAAAAAATATGTAAAAGAAGCCTGTGAACTAATATCAGCAAACAATATTATCAGTGCATGAAATTAAATAAAGCTAATTTTGCTCCACACGAACTGAAGATGGGGCATTAGTATGTACATCCTTCGTTTTGGATGAAAGATTAAAATTTTCTAATAAAATAGAAAAATTAGACAATAATCTGATGGTAATAAATTATATAGCTTAAGTATATTACTTAATATATTGCCCACCATATGATCGAATATACGGGTAAAGAGAGAAAAATTCTCAATAATTTAGTGACAGTAATTCACTTAATTTGTGAAACAAATTAGAAATATGAGTAATGATGATGTTATATAAGCAATTGTCATGAAAGTAATTCGATAATTTCACTAATTGAAAAAGGTAAAGATTTTCTTATCCGTTTTCCTCTGTCGAAATCCATTGATGAATTGATACGTGCTCTCTTTCTTTTTGGAGATGCCATAAACCTGAAACTATAAAAAAAAAAACTCGACAAAGAAAACAGATTCTTCAAAATGGTTAGTCGTAGCAAGGCACATAAAATAATCACATCAGTGTCTTGATGTCAAATATACTAATCTTCTATATTGGATGGCCAACGCTAGTCAAACATAATATTACCTTTCGAAGTCCCTCTCTTAGATTGTTTCAAGCCTTTTAAGGTTGAAGGTGTTTGTTTGCCTTAAATGCTTTCATCGTTTTAGCACGCTCTTGTAGGCGAGTATGATATCCATACCATCACGTGGCTCTGTGGTTGTCTATAAGTCCACTTTTGGCTCGTCGCCTATGCTTGGCAATATGCTGCCATTGGACTATTTCTTCTGGCTGTTTTAGGCTGCTTTTGGCTCGTCGCCTATGTGTGGCGGAACGGTGCCGTGAGACTATTTAGTTGGAATGGTAGTTTTTTTTACCGGGGTATCAACCCTCTTTATGTGAGTGCGCTTCACTGATATAGATGATACTTTTTCTCCATTGTCTTTTCGTTCCCTGTAGCTTTATATTTTTCCTGTTGCTAATCTCAACACAGTGGAATAAATTTTGGTTGGAGCATGTTTTGACACCACTGGAGTTTAGGCAATCTGATTGAGTAGCCTCAGTATGGGATCTTGTATCTGCTCTATTTAAAGGTACAGTAATAGATACATGAATATGGACGACCATTTATCGTTATTATTTGTTCATGTTTAAATAATTATTCAACTGATGATAATTATTTGTTCATTTTAAATGATCATTAAATTGATTTGGATATTCTTATCAATATGTTTTGCCTTTCCCTCTTTTGTTAATCATAATGCGCATAATCATATAAAAAAGTTAGAACAACAAATAACATCTTTCTTAATTTTTTTATTTTAAAATTACAGAAATTTAATATTTGTTGTTGAATATCAAATTAAACATTGTACACGTGGGAACAAAATATAGCATTCAACCAACAATAACATTACTTTTTTTTGCTAACATGATAGACATCGGAATGATTAGTTTTCAAAATAATCAGCATATAATGTTGTTTGAATTTTATTGATATAACATTTCTCATTTGCATATGATAGACGTACTTTTTTAACACGAAAAATATTATATGCTATCTCTTGTAAAAATGATTGAGGAGGTCAACAAAAGTTTCCAACTCATATTGCAATGCAAAATAAATCTATTGTTAATGTGTTAGAGTTCACACGTTACATAAGAAGACAAAAAATAATTGAACTGCTTGATATTTAACTGATTAATTATAGATAATTTTTATATAATCATAAATTTTTAAGATGACAATCCCTTTGTGGCATATGTTTTAATCTAGTAGTTAAGAATGAATTTTTTATTTTTAAAAATCTCATGTTCAGGGCTTGTCTGATGGGTAGGCGGCAAGTGCGACTGCAGAGGGATCATAGCCGGAAGGGGGCCGAAAATATATTTTTCATTTTAAGGTTTTAGTTGTTATTATTAAAAAGATAAAACTAAACACTTACAAATAATAAATCAATTGATAGAGCACTTAATAATTCTTTGAGAGGTCGTGAGTTCAATTCCCACTTTTTCCAAAAATAAGTTTTTATTAGATTATTTTTCACTGAAGGCCCATTTTCCTGCTTTTCATATGCCTAAGGCCCTCAAATTCTCAGGATCAGGCATACTCATGCATAAGTCACATATAGAGTGACGTGGGTAATTTTTTTTAAGGGAATTTATCATAATAGGTACTTTTTTCAAATTAATTACAGATTTATTAAAATATCTACAATATTATCATACTTGTTAAATATATCTTAACTTCCTCATTTTTTTCAATTCTATTTACACAATTAACATGTTCCTTATTTTTTTGATTTTTTTTCTTATTTTTTATTTATATCTCAAACAGTTTATTTTTTCGACATGCCGTTTTCAAATTTTTTGTTCGTCTTACTTTTATCTTTAAAATGACATCCATTGTGACTTTTCGTCATTTTTTTATCCAATGGATTTCATATAGATCATCTATAAGTATCCAATATATCACTGGAAATTTCGTTGTATCCATCGTTATGCGGTAACTTTATAAACTGCTACCATTGAAACCATTGCTAATATTTTACAGGTTTAATTTAGGAGTCCTCTACCTTTTAAAATTGGACATTCATGTGTTATTAAAGGTCTTCTAGTTTTACTGATTTCTATTGGACTTCTACTAGATATCTATTGGATATCTAACAGTTAAAAAAAACTCGATAAAATTATATCATCATAAATCTACTTTTGAAGATAAAAAAGAGACGAATAAAAAACTCTAAAGCGATATATCAAAAAAATGAACTGTTTGAAAGATAAATAGAAAATAAATCAAAAAATTAAAAATAAAGTAAGTGTCGGTGTGTGTATAAAGGGGTGAGGGGAGAGATTTTGTAATTAATTTGTAAAGATGATATAATTGGTATTATTTTGACTTTTTTTTAAAGCATTTTGATCAAAATTATTTTTTTTCTATAAAAGCCCCATTTTTAATATAAACAACTACAAATAAAAAAAATTTACAATTAGTCAAACACCCCAAAGGAGGGTTATAGAAAAACATAAATTTCAAAAAGTTGGGTAGCTTGGCCTCCACACTCTTATTTCGATCGTTTGGAAGTTTTAAAGTTTGGACCCATAAATTATCTGATATTTGTTAGAAATAATATGAATTAATAAGAATATACATTACATGAATAAAGAGAAAAGTAGAGAATAATAAAGATGAAGAGAAAGTATGCCATATATTATTTTTATTCTTCTTATGTGTAACATAAAAGAAGCCTCTATTTATAGGCATAAACAAAGAACTTGTAAAACAAGTTACAAGTGTTATCAATGGACATTAATTCTTACGGGGGAAAGTTATAAACATAAATATTGGAGGAAGAGTTACAAGTGTTATCAATGGACATCAATTCTTATTGATGTATGTGACATCAATATTTAACAATCCCCCTTTGATGTCCATCATTGCGAACATGACACTGCCTCGTTAAAAACCTTACAAAAAAAAACCCTGTGGGACAAAAACTTTGGTTAAGGAAAAAAGAGTACAGTGTTTACTCCCCATGTTCGCAAAAATGTTGAAGATCCTTGAGACGATGCATTCCAATGTTGTAAACTAACTTCTTGAAAGTTGCAGTAGGAAATGCTTTGGTGAACAGGTTTGCTAAATTGTTGCAGGAGTGAATTTGTTGAATACTGATTTCACCATTCTTCTCAAGATCATGAGTGAATAAAATTTTTGGTGAAATATGCTTAATTATGTCTCCTTTATGTAATCTTCCTTCAGTTGAGCGATACAAGTTGTATTGTCTTCATATATCATTGTTGGATCTTCTTTATTAGTTCACTTTCCACATGCATCTCAAATATGCTTTGTTAATGATATCAATTATACACATTCATGACTAACCTCATGAATTGTTATTAATTGTGCATGATTTGATGAAATAGCGGTAACAGTTTGCTTTGTTTATTGCCAAGATATAGTCGTACTTTTATATGTGAATAAATAACTCGTTTGAGAGTGAGTTTTATGTGGGTCGGATAAATAACCCATATCTGCTTACCCAACTAATTCAGGTTTAATTTCATATGAATAAAACAAACCCAAATCAATGGTTTCTCAAAGATAACACAATTATATGTTTAATCTCATTCCAATGTCTTGAAGCTGGAGCAGTACAACATCTTGACAATAAAGTAAAATCAAATGTAATATCATGCCTTGTATTATTAGCAAGGTACATTAATACACCTATTGCACTAAGATATGGTATTTTAGGACCAATAATTTCTTCATTATCTTTTCGAGAACGAAACTTGTCATTTTTTTACATCAAGTAATCTTACAACCATTGGATTGCTCAATGGATATGCTTTGTCTATGTTAAATCGTTTCAACACATTTTGTGTATAATTACCAAAATTCCTTTATCTAGATGCTCAATTCGTAAACCAAGACAAAACATTATTTTTCTAAGATCTTTCACCTCAAATTCTCTTTTCAAGGAATCTTTTTCAGGAGTTCCGATGATATTCAAATCATAAACATAAATTGTGATGATGGTGAATTCAGATCATGCTTTCTTAATGAAAACACATGGACAAATAGGATCATTTTTATAATCATCTTTCAATAAATAATCGTTTAGGTGATTATACCATATGCGGCCAGACTGTTTTAATCCATATAGAGATCTTTGCAACTTTATTAAAAAAGTTCTCGTTTGCCATATTTTTCTGGCAATTTCAATCCTTCAGGAATTTTCATGTAAATGTCGTTATCAAGCGAACCATATAAGTAAGTTGTAACAACATCCATTAAATGTATTTGTAAATTTTGTTCCACTGCCAAACTGATAAGATAATGAAATGTTATCGCATCTACTACCGGAGAATATCTCTCCTCATAATCAATTTCAGATCTTTGGAAAAAATACTGTGTAATAAGCCTCGCTTTATACCTCACAACTTCATTTTTCTCATTTCTCTTTCTTACAAAAATCCATTTATACCCCCCCACAGGTTTTACACCTTTTGGTGTTCGAGTAACTGGTCCGAAAACTTTGCATTTTTCAGGAGGATTTAATTTTGTTTGAATTGCATCCCTCCATTTTGGCCAATCATTTCTTATCTAATAATCTTAAGCGAATTGTGATTCAAGATCTATATTTTCATTCTCAATATTCGTTGCAACATTATATGCAAAAATATGATCGACAACCAATTTGTCTCGACTTCATCTTTTTTCCATACTTTGAATTTCTTCATTTGCAACAACTTTAAGTGCTAGTACTTCTACAAGAAGTGTACTTATGTTAGTACACTTATTTATGATAAACTATAAATAAAATATGAATATAAATATGCAAGAACATAAATAATAATAATAATAATAATAATAATAATAATAATATACTAAAATGGAAAGTAGTTCAGTATTTCATTATCTTCAACAAAAATATCTTTATTGTCAACAATTTTCTTTTCAGGGATTTTTATCCTTTAACCAATTAGTCATCCATGCTTCAGGCATGACAAAGCGCTTTATTAATTAGTTTTTCACAAAACTCAATATGAATTAATGCATTTACTAGTATATGAAAGCTTAATACTCATTTTGGATACATATAAGAAAGATTTGGAGCATTCTTTATTATTTTCTTTTCCAAAATTATATTTCTATTCCCTCCCTTTATTTTTGGGAAAGTGCCATCAAAATAATAATTTACAAATTGTGCAGTAAATATACTATCCGTTAACGACTCAATCATATTTAATTATTGAATGAGATATTTATGGCCAATATAAATTTCTAATCTCCTTTATGGAATTATTTTTGTACTTTATGATGAAGCAATAGACACATATATTGCACAACCAAAATCTCCAAGATGAGAAATATTGGGGTAATGACCAAAAGTTAATTGTAATGGGGAAAAATCTTGTTAACTTGTTAGTCTTAAACATATAAGATTTGTTGCATGCAATATTGCATAATCCCAAAATGTAGTTGAGATATATGTTCGCATAATTAACGTTCGTGCAGTTAATTGCAGACGTTTAATAAATGATTCTGCCAGATCATTTTGAGTTTGAACATATGCTATGGGATTTTCAACTTTTATCCCAATTTATAAATAAATCATTAAAAGTATGGAATGTAATTCTCCAGCATACATATGACGTCTCATTGAACATGTTTTTCCACTTTTTCAGGACGTGTACTTAATAACTAAAAATTCACATTGTGGATTAACTGGTCCACATATATCACATTGTAAGAATAAGGATTAATTCCAACCTTACTTTTGCAAACAAGCAACACATAATAATTTATTACTTTGAAGAAATGTTCGGTTCTTCAATTGATGCCCATGTGCATTTTTCTAAATTTATCTCATCATTTTTTAACCAGAATGATATAAATTTATACGTGTATAAATCCATATATTTTGATCACAAAATCTGGTTTTAACACATTCTTTTAATGTCTTTTTTCGTAGCTAATTTTCATGAATAAAATTCTGTGAGAATTCAGGGAAAGAATCCATTTTCTATTATAATTTTTGTTCCCCTTTGTAATAAAATATCAACTCTTATGGAGCCTTGTATTATATTTGTAATATCATATATAGTGGTAACTTTTTATTAGTCATATTTTGAGTAAAAAATATTAGTTTCTTCTTGAGCTTTTATCAAATTTTATCCCCTTGATACGTTAATACTAGCTTTTCACGAGCGTTCAGCAATTTTAGGTTACCAATATCATAATAATATTCATTTTACTCATATCTGGATTATAACATTTGCTTTATTAGCATTGACGTCAATTAATACCAGAAACTGTTCATTTCCTTCTATCAAAAATTTCAATTTGATATTCCATTTCTAGTGGTGATTATTATCATCAATTTGATATTCCACTGCAAATCGAAATGTGTCTTCTCGGAGATCTTCAATATTCTTGCGAATATTCAACACAAAATTAATTCGTTATTTTGAAGAAACTTCTAGTTCTTTAACTTGTGCGCATGTTCCATTTCAATAATTTTTCTCATCAATATCGAATCAGGATTGCTTAGTCGATTGTGCTAAATTTTATTTAGCATCTGAATCTATAAATTTCTGGTTTATAGTATATATTGACTTGAAAATATATTTGTAACATCAAGACATTCTTTAATGTCTTCACTCACATTTTCAACATAATATATATTCATTTGTATGAATATATTTAAAACTCAATAAATTCATGTGAGAATAATGCATTATTTGTATAATCTTTGTATCCTTTGATACATTTTTTTTGTAAGTGTATCATTGGATACATTATTTTTGGCTCTTCTCGGCCATTCAACATATTTTTACCATGGTACATATTAACACTAGCTCTTCTGAAGCAATCAACCATTTTATATTCCTCGGTACATTATGTAGGCTCTTCCGGAGCATTCAAAAATTTATTTCCCCTTGTTCCAAATTTTTCGTGTTACTCGATAATGTGATAATAATATTTGACATTTTTTAATATATAAAATGACTTTATTCTCCTTGACGTCAATTAATATTAGAAAATTTTCATTTTATTCGATTGAAATATCAATTCGATTTTCCACTTCTGGTGGTTATTAGGCCTCAATTTTATTTTCCACTTCAGTTGGAAATTATTCACAATTTTATTTTTCCACTTCGGGGGAAAATTATTCATCAATTTTACAATGTCACTTCTCATGGAGATTATTCATCAAATTTATTCTTCCACTTCGGGTGGAAAATATTCTATTTTTCTACTTCAGGGGAAATCATTCATCAATTATAATTATTCACTTCGGATGAAATTTTTCATTAATTTAATTTTTCCACTTTTGGTGGAAATTGCTAGCAAATGGTAATATATTTCCTTTGAACGTTTGCAAAAGATCTGCGGGGATCTTTAATAGTCAACTATGACAATTCTAATACATTTCAGAATAAACATACAACAAACTTTTGTAACTTAAATTTAAACAAATGAATAATACAAAAAAAACACATAAAATATACATAACCAAATCTTGATGAGTTCAAATAAGCGATTGTAATCCATTCTTGCACGAATAGATTTTGTCAAAAAAATTATCAAAAAGAATTCAATGTTATAATAATAATAACAAGAAGAACAAGAATAGCGATAAAAATTTGAGACAAAAGAAATTCTTCCCCATTTATCAAATTCATGTGCCTTTAAAAATTTGTCACCATAACATTTCTTTTCATCACATCAATTGAATAATATTCTTGTTGTATTGATCAAAACAGCAAACTCGTGCTGATAACGTGTTAGAAATAATATGGATCAACAAGAATATACATTACATGAATAAAGAGAAAAGTAGAGAATAATAAAGATGAAGAGAAAGTATGCCATATATTATTTTTATTCTTCTTATGTGTAAGATACAAGAAGCCTCTATTTATAGGCATAAACCAAAAACTTGTAAAGACATAAGTTACATGGATTAATACAAGTAAATAAGGGAGAATTATGAACATAAATATTAGAGGAAGAGTTACAAATATTATCAATGGACATCAATTCTTATTAATATATGTAATTTCAATATTTAACAATATTCATATTATTGCATCTACTTTGTAGTTCATATTAAAATATTGTATTATATAGAATGCTATTATAAAAAACTATTAAATTGGTGGTCTCACTTTCATTTTCATGGTTATACCATGTTTTAAAATGATATCATAAGAAACTACCGAAATGGTGTTCTCATTTTCACATGTATAATGGGTATCAGAGCTACAGTTGAAAACACACACATATATAATAGGATAAACTTTAAAAAAGTACCTTATGATTTCACTAATTTGCAAAATGAGGTTTGAGAAAAAAAATTTTACAAAAGGGGGTTTGAGGTTTGCAACCGTTAGCAAATCAGGAATTTTCCGTCCTAGCCGTCAAAATGCCAATGTGGCACATGGATAATATTGGAAAAACACTATTTATCATCTTCTTCCTCCTATAAACCCTAGTATCAAATTCATCCATTAAAATCTACAAAAAAAACTCTAAAATTTCAAGAAGAAGATGAAAATTAACACATATAAACACTAAAATACAATCTGTTATTAAAAAGGAAACATCTAATTAACCCAATTTCTAATATAAAAACAACAAAACAAAATTAATTATCTAAAAAAAACTTCAATCTCCGAAAAACAGAATCAATTAAATTCAACTAAAAATATAAATTTTCATACAAATATAACCAAGAAAAAAGCATATAATTATCAAAGCAGTGATGAAATCAGAAGGAGAAGAAGCAAAACTAAGCTTTGAAAGAACATAGGAAACAATATCATCCACTAAGGTTTCAAAGAAAATAATTTTGCCGAATTTTACATTACCTAAAGAAAACCTTTGATTTTTTTTCCGGCAACCGATATCTTCTCTAATGTAAGTAACAGGTTTAATTTGTTCCAATTTTTTTCTCTTCACTATGCTATTACCAGATTCAAAATTAGAATCCCACTTATGATAAACCTCTCTTCTTGTTCTCATGTCTCTCACTTTCTCTCTGCAATTTCGAAGAAGATCCTCCGTGCGGTTTCGATTTGCATCTCTCTTCTGTGGTTTCGATTAGGGCTTTGTATCCTCTCAGTCTCTGGCTTTTCGATTCGGCTTAAATCTATTTATTGGTGTCATTTATTCAGATGTTGAAGGCTTTGATGAACAAACGAACGAAGTTGTCTATGAGTTTTCATTAATGGAGTTGCTCTAATAACAAACCAGAGAAAACGAAAAGAAGAAATTTTGGGTTTCCCAAATCACCCCTCGCCACATCAGTAATTTTTAACGGTGTGAATGAAAAAACCCTGATTTGCTAAGGCTTCAAACCTCAGACCCTCTTTTGTAAAAGAAAATTTCTCAGACCCCATTTTATAAATGGATGAAACCACATGGTACTTTTTTGAAGTTTACCTTATATAATAAATGCATTAATAAAAAATGATTTAAAGTAAATAGAAGTATATTGATTATATATTTACATTGGGTTAAATGCAAAAAGACCCTTCTGAACTTGATAAATTTCATCGGATGTTATTTTAAACTTTTCAAATTTTCAATTAACCTCTTCAACTCTTAAAAGTGCACAAGTTTATCTCATTAACACCACATGTTAGATTTTGATTGATTTGACTTTTTAAACATATCATTTTTTTATTTTTCTCTTTTCACCAAGAGGTTGACACGTGGCATAGAAGAGCAAAGTAATGCACTTTTTCCAAATTTAAGGGACTAATTAAAACTTTAAAAAGTTTAAGGTGAAATTCGATAAAAAGGTATTTTATTCAGGATAATCTTGATGCATCTTACCTTTATATTGCAATGTAACGTATAGGTAACAATATTATAAGAAAATTAGATGCGAATAAAAATTAAATGATAACATTTTTTACTAAACAAAATCGAAATGTTAACGAAATAAAGCATATTATACTTTAACATTACTCATAGAAGTGAAAATAAATTGTTTTCTTCACTACCAAAAAAACACCAATGAATAAGAATTAGTCATTTTGTTCAACGACGAAACTTAAATTACAGCCAAATTCCAATTGTTTACTTTTACCTTTACTTCCACAAAAATATATTCCCAATTTAAAAATCAATAAAAACAAAATATCAGCACAATTTTAAGAAAATATAAAGCAAAATAAAAAAAAAAGTTGAAAAAGGCATCTTTGGCATCAATTTGTATTCCTATGACAACACTTTTTCTTTAAAAGACTCTCAATTGCCAGCCTCCGCCACTCAACTCAATTCCGGCCACCGATCTCCGCCGTTGATTTCTCCCTCCGTTTACTCTCCTTCTTTATCTAATTACTGACGTATGCACTGTTTTGTATATCAGTAAATGCATTTATTTATGATCAATTTCTAAGCAAGATACAGATTGTGTTCGTATATACATGAACCAGAAATGGGCAATCTCTGCACTTGTTTCGCTCCTAAAACCGTCAAGAAGAAGAAACCTGCAAAACGCTTACCTGGAAACCCGCAATCTTTGCCCAACTCCAGTAACCGTTGGGGTCGGATCCGATCAACCCGTAAAGACAGCGCTGACTCATCGATTCAGGAGCTGCAATTCTTTTCAGGCAGCATCAGCAACAGAACGGCTTGGCTTCGTTACCTTTGGATCGGTGGCCTCGTTACGGTGCCCGAATAATTCCGGGTCTAAGAAAAATCCGTTGCCTCGGAGCTCCAGTTCGAGAGCCCGGTCGCTTACTGACCCCTTGCTGCAGCCTCACCAGCTTGTTAATCAGGTGTGCCTCCTTTTGCGTCTTTTGTTGAATTAGGTATTCAATTGGATTCGTTTTTGTGGATTATGACTGGTAAATTGAGGAATTTCTAATTGCGTGGTACATTTGGCTGTATTTTGATTGTTCAAAATGGTGTTCTGATTGTTGATACATGTTGAATATTTCTCAAGGGAAAAGTGATGAAGTTTCCTGAAATGGTCAATAATGGCGTTTAATGATATGTTTTCTTTGCTATTATGAAGTCACCTTTTGCTGATTGTTTGGATTTGTGAATTTAGTAGCTTTGCTTTTGGCTTCTACTGCAAATATTGTGTTTTTTTTTTCTTCATCTTTTTTGTCTTCTATATTTCTATATCAAAAATACAATTTCTGGATTTGCTTTGCCGAGGTCAAGTATGCATTAATCATTGACTGATTGTGGTAATGTTGTTTAATATGCCGCTTTGTGATGCCGACCTACTGCAGAAGCAATCTAGTTTTAGTCCTTTTCTTGATCTTCTCTCATTTAATGCTACATGTGAATAACTCCCTCACCAAATGTCACCCCAAACAGTCTTAACTACTTCAATTGATTGATTTGTGGAAATGTTTAGAAGTTTTAGAAATTGGTTCTTTGTTGTAGGCCATGTCAAAGTTGAAAACTGTGTCTTCTCCTTTGATTATTACGTTTTTTAAATTCTACATGCAAATGTAGGCCATGTCTATTTTAAATTCTGGATGCAAATTCTAGTTGTGGGCCATATCTATGCTAAATTCTGGATGCAAATGTTGCTTGTTTCTTGTTCATGCCAAAATCTCACCTTCTAATGTGTAAATGAAGGCAATGCATAGTAAAATTCTGGCATAATAAGATGGGCTCATGCTTTAGTATGATAACTTCAGATTCCTTTTGTGTTATCATACAATTACAAACTATCTTTTTTTGGCTTGGTATTTTTTTTTCGGTTCCAGTATTCTGTGTCTTTATTATGCTATACGATTCATGACAAATTTCAATCAAATACTCCTTAATGTGTTCTCGTAACTAATTTTCTTTTGGACAGGGTGTTAAGCTAGATGATCTTGAGACAAATCATGTTGTCCTAGTACATGGGGGAGGATTTGGTGCGTGGTGTTGGTACAAAACAATAGCACTTCTAGAAGAGGCTGGTTTCAGAGTTACCCCAGTATGCTTAAATCACTATATTTTGGTTGCTGTAAAATCATGTTATTTGAATGAAAAGTAGAGAATGTTTTTTCTAATAGGTCATCATCGGTGATATTTTCACCACATAATTTTAGCATGGATGTGATTTTAAAAACAACAGAATTATATTCGCTCACAGATTTGTAATCCTGCAAGCCCAGAGTCATCCACTCAGAACGAGTTTTTGGTAGCGAAACCAACTTCAGGTGGTCATATCTATTCTTTAAATCATTTCAAAGACCTGTAGGATCTTTGATTGTCAAATATTCAGATTTTAGTCCCTCATCGAGGTGACAACGGAGAAAAATCATAGCCTTTGCTTTTTCTCGGACTGTTGTATCATTCTTTTCTAATATAGTTTTGTCAAGACCCATGGAATCCAAATATATTTTGGCATCCAATACTCATGAGAGATAATTCTTTCCGGTGACATCAAGTGCCACAAAATCAATATAGGTTTCGGCATATCTATATTACGGAAAAAAAAACTTTGATTGAAAACAAAGCAATAAACTTATAAAAAATGAAATGAAAACACACCTTATCGACTAATAATGAATGATCCTCGAAAATAGCAACTTCATGCCGATAACGTGTTAAAAAATATGAATACTCATGGAATAGCAATAAGATGCGTATGTATTGATCCCAATTTCTGTCCGTACAATTACAAAAACTCACTATTTATAGATACATAATGGAAGCCGATGCACCATTACATTATTGAAGATTAAATGCTAGATTCAATGGACATCAAGTAACGTTAAACGTTACTTTTCAACACACATTATACTTTTACATTACTCATGGAATTGAAAATAAATTGAATACTCCTCCCTTCAATACTAAAAAAACACCAAGAATTAGTCAATTTAGACAACTGCAAATATAAATTTAAATGAATTGAATATAAATATCCTATCATATATTTTATAATATATTTTATAATATATTACATATAAATATATATCTAAAAATATTTATATCCCATATGCAAATTACGATTGTTTACTTTGACCTTTGATTTCACAAAAATATATTCTCATTTAATATAAAATCAATAAAAATAAATATCAGCACAATTTTAAAAAAATATGAAGTAAAATAATAAAAAAGTTAAAAGCACACAATACCCAATACAGGCATCTTTGTCACCAATTTGTATTCCTATAACAACACTTTTTCTCTAGAAGGCTCTCACTTGCCAGCCTCCGGCACCCAACTCAATTCCGGCCACCGATTTCCGCCGTTGATTTCTCCCCCCGTTTACTCTCCCTTATCTAATTACTAACGTAGCAACGTATGTACTGTTTGTATACCAGTAAATGTATTTATTTATGATCAATTTCTAAGCAAGATACAGTTTGTGTTCGTATGTACATGAACCAGAAATGGGCAATCTCTGCACTTGTTTCGCTCCTAAAACCGTCAAGAAGAAGAAACCTGCAAAACGCTTACCTGGAAACCCGCAATCTTCGCCCAACTCCAGTAACCGTTGCGGTCGGATCCGATCAACCCGTAAAGACAGCGCTGACTCATTGATTCAGGAGCAGGCTTTGGCGGCTGCAATTCTTTTCAGGCAGCATCAGCAACAGAACGGCTTGGCTTCGTTACCTTTTGATCGGTCGGCTTCGTTGCGGTGCCCGAATAATTCCGGGTCTAAGAAAAATCCGTTGCCTCGGAGCTCCAGTTCGAGAGCCCGGTCGCTTACTGACCCCTTGCTGCAGCCTCACCAGTTAGTTAATCAGGTGCGCCTCCTTTTGCGTCTTTTGTTGAATTCGGTAATCAATTGGATTCGAATTTGTGGATTATGACTGGTAAATTGAGGAATTTGTAATTGCGTGACATATTTGGCTGCGCTATGACTGTTCAAAATGGTGTTCTGATTGTTGTTACATGTTGAATATTTCTTAGGAGAAAATTGATGAAGTTTCCTGAAATGTTCAATAATGGCGTTTAATGTTCTGTTTTTCTTTGCTATTATGAAGTTACCTTTAACTGATTGTTTAGATTTGTGAATTTAGTAGCTTTGCTTTGGATTTGTGAATTTAGTAGCTTTGCTTTTGGCTTCTACTGCAAATATTGTATTTTTTTTTTCTTATGTTATTTTTTTGTCTTCTGTTTCTATATCAGAAAAATAATTTCTGGATTTGCTTTGCCGAGGTTATGTCTTATTCAGATGCATAAATCATTGACTAATTGTGGTAATGTTGTTTAATTGCCGCTTTGTGATGCCGACCTATTGCAGAAGCAATCTAGTTTTAATCCTTTTCTTTATCTGCTCTCATTTAATGCTACATGTGAATAACTCCCTCATCAAATGTCCCTTCAAACATTCTTAACTACTTCAATTGATTGATTTGTGGAAATATTTAGTAAGTTTTGGACATTGTTTCTTAGTTGTATGCCATGTCAAAGCTGAAAATGTGTCTTCTCCTTTGACTATTACGTTTTAGTATTTTAAATTCTAGATGCAAATGTAGCCCATGTCTATTTTAAATTCTGGGTGCAAATTCTAGTTGTAGGCCATATCTATGCTAAATTCTAGATGCAAAATCTAGCTGTAGGCCATATCCATTTTGAATTCTAGATGCAAATGTTGTTTGTTTCTTGTTCATGTATGCGTGTTTATGCGAAGATCTCAATTTTCTGATGTGTAATTGAAGACAACGCTTAGTAAACTTCTGGTAAAAAAAATGCCTTAAGTGACAAGAAGATCACTGATCAAACTAAAAATGGATTTAAAGTATTTTATTCAGTCCAAAGTTTATGATGGACGCATGCTGTAGTCTGATAATTTCAGGTTCCTTTGGGTATCATACAAAATACATTCTTGTCTTTACTGTGTTATATGATTTATGACAAATGTCAATAAAATACTCACTTTTTAGTTCCTTTTGCTGTTAGATCTAATGTGTTCTCATAACTAATTTTCTTTTGGACAGGATGTTAAGCTAGATGATCTTGAGACAAATCATGTTGTCCTAGTACATGGGGGAGGATTTGGTGCGTGGTGTTGGTACAAAACAATAGCACTTCTAGAAGAGGCTGGATTCAAAGTTACTGCAGTAGACTTAACTGGCTCTGGGATTCACTCCTTTGATACAAACGGCATTACCAGTCTTTCTCAATATGTGAAACCCCTTACTGATTTTCTCGAAAAGCTTCCTGATGGGGAGAAGGTTCCTTTCTGATTCTTTTTTGCTCATCTTTTTTATTTATGCTATTTTTTCTGCTTGCAGTCGATCTCAAAATATATTATCAAATTTATCATGTGTATCATCATTCATCATTGTATTTATTATGGCTGTATATATACATGGTATGATCTTAGGTATTCTTCAGTGGACTTAAAAATCCGACCCTGGTTTTCTTACGGGATAGCTGCCTGTAAACTTTTAAATTCTAGTAATTATCCAGATATAATATATAGTTTTTCTCCACTCGAAACCTTGAAGTGCCAATTTTCTAGACAATCCTAGTTAGAGATTGCAGCTTTACCTCTGATTGCATTATGTCAAGGTTGATGTAACATATAATTCTCGTCAAAATCCTGAAGTTCCAATCATGTTATAGCACAGAAACTTCTCAAGAACTGTAAACTAATATCGAATGATTGCCTTAAAAGATTAAAAAAATTACTTGCTTTTCCAATTTGATATGAGATTATAGCGATTGACGCTTTTTACTCTCTTCTATCATCAGCTTCAAAACTTACAATTCTTTTTCCACATGAAACTTTTAGGTGTTCAGATTCAAGATGTGTACATTTTGAAACTGAAAGCATATTGATAACAGTAGAGTTTTTCTTAGGATGTACTGTTGTGCTAAATTCTGCAGGTGATCTTAGTGGGGCATGATTTTGGTGGAGCTTGTATATCATATGCCGTGGAGTCTTTTCCTTCAAGAGTTTCAAAGGCTGTTTTCATTGCTGCAGCAATGCTGACTTCTGGACAGAGCACTCTTGATATGTTTTCCCAACAGGTCCGTTTACCCTTTTCTCCATCAAATTTTGATGCAATTGCTTTTCTTGAAACTGTGTTTTTTCTCTTTCTATTGAAGTACCTTTAATTTATCCTATATCATTTTTATGGCTGGATAGAGTTTAGCTGTTAAGAGTTCCTCTTGACATGTGTGTTCTTACTGGTTGCAGGCAGGTTCAAATGACTTGATGAAACAGGCACAGATATTCCTGTATGCAAATGGAAACGGTCTGCCTCCAACTGCTATTGAGTTGGACAAGTCATTGTCGAGAGCATTGCTGTTCAATCAGTGTCCTGCCAAGGTACACTTGAAAATTGAAATTAATATGCAGTATCTATTCAAATTATTTTTCTTAGTTCTTTGTTCTTTTGCATGTTTGAAGTTATTTATTTGCTCATTTTTTTTGTATTAAGCTTCTTGTAAGCTTCATCTTTTTCTTTTTGTTTTATCTTTTGTAGCTTTTTCGTTTTTATTTAATAATATTCGGACCCGGTTTACCGGCTCCAACTTTTACTTAAAAAAAGTAGTTATTTGCTCTGAGAAATTTAGTTGAACGGCACTGGGGTGTTTACCTTTTATTTTTCGCTTGTGGGATTTGTCTTGCTCTTAATTCCGTTTTGCATATTGTGGTTCAGGATGTTGCATTAGCCTCCGTTTCGATGAGGCCTATCCCATTTGCCCCTGTTATAGAGAAACTGTCCCTTTCAGAAGTGAAATATGGAAGAGTTAGACGGTTCTATATAGAAACACCGGAAGATAATGCCATACCAATTACACTACAGGAAAGCATGGTAAGTTCGAGCCCACCTGAAAAGGTTTTCCGTTTAAAAGGAGCCGACCACTCACCTTTTTTCTCAAGGCCTCAAGCCCTTCACAAGATATTGGTTGAGATATCAAAGATCCCTTCAACTTCATAGTTTGATCGGTTTTGGTTTGGTACCGCTGAAAGAAGATTCCGGGTTGTGTAAATGCATGAGCCTTTAAAGTCAATTGTTTAATTCTCATAGAAAATCCTGTTAGAGCTTTAGAAATTTGGTCTTCATTTGGTGAAATTTCTTGCATATTTATTTTAAGTTATGGTTGAAACTTGAAAGTGGAGGCAGTTATAGAACCTTTCATTTTCATTGTTGTTATGATAATATCTTCAAGACCAAGTTACAGCATTTTCAGTTTCTCAACTAAGCTTTATTTTCTAATTTTTCAGATGAAAGATAATTGCTGAATTACATCCATTTTTTCATGAAGTTTCCATTGGTAATCAATTAGTCGTTTACATTTTTTAAGGAAAAAGCAATTCTATGATTTGATAGATAGAAAAAAAAATATAATCTTAAATTTGCAGAATAATTATTTTATGTATAGAAAAATTGAATGAAGATGTCTTGAGGAACGTTATCGATATAAGTCAGGACTACATTAATGTTTTTATATAGAAACTTTAAAAAGTACATATTTTGGTTAGCTATATGAAATGATTTGAGGTGAATCTTTCAAGTAATGCTATGCTAATAAATTAAAATTAATAAACACCCTTAAGACAAGAAAAAAGTCCTTCCAAATCAATCAACTTGGTTTTAAATGACGGGCTCTTTTAACTATATACATAATAAGGATTTTTTTGCATTTATTAGGACTTAAACTCGAGAGACCGCAGCCAGGTGCGCTGCCCGAGTCGGATTCGATAAAGCTCCGGTGAACCAGATTAAAATTACAAAAAAAAGGGTATTGTTGAGTTATTAGTAATTGGAAAATGGATACTGATTCACATAAGACCATCAATTGATTATATTCTGTTCGGTTTAAAGGTAAAAATACCAAACTGATAACAAATGGTTAGTATTTATTTATCAAGGGAGAAACTAATGTAAAAAAAATCAAAGGAGGAGAGTCCCTTTCATGACAGCCATTGCCGACCGTTTTAACAACCAAAATAATGATGAAAATACAGCTCATTCCGTTATTCCTGTTTACCAAACAAGTCTTACATATTCAAACTACCATTCATTCCTTTTCATTTTGGTTTGCTATATATCCACATATTTTTCATTTCTCTTCCATTATTTTGTTTCCACCGACAACCCAGGTTTGTTTTCTTAGTTCCCTCCTTTATAAAAAACATTTAATTTCCAGGATTATTTATCCAGTGAAGGTGTTTGTTTTATATCGTGAATTTATATTATGGGATCAAAGATATTTAGCAACCGAATTGCTTTTTATCTTCATTATTCATTACAGGTGTATTGAAACAGGAAGCAAGGAAAATCAGAAATGGGACGTGGAGTTAGCGCGGGTGGTGGGCAGAGCTCCTTAGGCTACCTATTTGGTAGCAACAATACCTCTAACAGCTCTCCAGCTGCTGCTGCTCCTAAAACCGAAAACAACAGCCCAAAGCCAATTGAGAAGCGAGCTCCAGCAGGAGTCAATGGCTATCTCACTAACAATTACCAGCGTGCTGAGGGCCAGAATTGCGGCAATTTCATAACGGTATAGACTGTTACTTCGGTGTTTGAATAGTTAGATAGCTAGGTTGATTGATATTGACTTGGTATCGTTATCGTATAAATGCAGGATAGGCCATCCACTAAAGTTCATGCTGCCCCTGGGGGTGGATCTTCTCTTGGGTATCTCTTCGGAGGGGGTTCAAAATAGTTTGCTCTCATCGAGTTTTATCATATTGTTTTGGGGAACTGTATTCCTATGTTGGAATCTCTGGTCAAATATCGGTTAGCTGTCTGGGAACACAACACAAAGTTAATGAATTGTGAATGTTATTGCCAAAGCAGCTGCATATTGTATACTAATTTGTATAATTTGGTTTTCATAATGTAATTTGTCGCTATATAATCCAATCCCTCACGAAATTTATGAGCATTACATACTATACAATTACGATGTCCATTTGTAAAGTAAATGAACACATATAACTGGCCAATTAGATGGTGTATATGCCACAACACATATAGCAATATCAATTGACGATATTAAAGATTAGCTGCTCATGTTAAGTTTAACGTCTATAAAAAGTTATATACTTGTTGATCAAATTACCACTAGTTTGGGTTCTAATATTGTTACAACAAATGATTGATTATTACAATCAACACACTAAATTTATCATCCAATTTACCAATCGGGTATAACTCAATTGATATTCTAGTTTTAATACCCACCCTCGTCAAAATCCTTAATTATAAAAAGTATTTAACATCCTATTTTGTTCTCACGTTAATAAAAGATTGATTTTTTAAGTTGATGTAAATCATAAACTAAACCAATTTGTTTGTATATTTTATCACATGTTAAGTATGGTACTGCAACTCCAAGCTAATGATCGCTCTTCAGAAGCCTTTGTATCTATCGCTATTATTTCAATCAATCATTTAGGCAGCAAAATGAAAATAAACATGTCAACAGGACGGAATCCTGGTTGCCATTTAAGTTCATTTTTTTGAACTTGTGGTGGTTTTGGATATCAATTCATCATAACAATTATCTTGAACTTCCTATTCTACCAGTCATGCTTAATTCATCCAAAGACAAATGGAAGAAGATGTAACAAGGTATACATTGCCTGATAAAATGTCAATGCCCATCAAATACAACTAGGAAGGTCCACAGTCCATAGTTGTCTTGGAGCCTAGGCGTAAGGCACACCAGCTAAAAAAAAACTTACAAATTATCGCAAGTGTTGAACCCATGAAAAAAATAAAAGGTTGATTATCTTATGTGTTCAGATTGATTAAAATGATAATTTTTTCTAAGATGAAGTGATCATTTTATCATTAAATATACTATTATTACCATTTTATTATCATTTACTATTGATTTAGGAGAGAATCTTTCATAATATTTTCCTCTTAATTTTTCTTCCATAATTTCTATTTCTTAATTTCTTCTCCTTCCTAAACTATAAACTTACCTAAATCATTACATTACCTATAAAAACACCTACTTTTGGTATCAGTCGCACCTAGACACACGCCTGGAGCTTAGAGCCTGATGCATCTAGGCAAGCGCCTGTAGAATGTGGAGTTTGGTAGGCGATGAGGCTAGAGCCTGGTGAGCCCAGAGCCTAAGGCGTGCCTGAGGCATGCCTTTGACAACTATGGTTCATAGTCAACAAAATCTATAAACTGGAGTGAAAACCATCGTCAATTCTTACTATCATGGGCAGGTAAACATTCAAAAGCACTCAGGTTCACAAGCTGTCAAATTTGTGCTCCTAAGAAATGTTAGTGTAGTAGAGAGATGCTTATCATGTGTTAGACCCATTAAGTTGCAATTTTTTTGAAGCAAGTCTAATTACTCTTCCAGGTTCAAGTAACAAATACTCAAAGAGTATGCCACAAATTTATTACATAAAGCATACCCTACACATGCCCTTAATCTCTAGAGGGTGGTGAGTAATAGATATAGGACCGGATTCTGGCTGATAATCCTATATTATCAGCAAGCTATGTATTTAAGAGACATACAATTACATACCATACCATTGCCTTCAACATAACAGGTTAAAGGCTAAATAATCCTGTTACACTGCTTTCTCCACAATTCAAAACATGAATGAACAATGCCATCTACTGAAATGAAATAATCAGTCAATCAAATGAATATAGATAAATTCAAGTACTTAACTGATTTCCCATCATACTACCACCCAAACTTCAGAAAAGCTAAGAGTATTATCAACCAGATGATAGAGGCTTACTAGATTCAAGTTTTATTCCCTCAATGTGGAAAAACATAACCAGCAAGCAAATGAATTATTCCCTACCATTGCAACTTAAGTAATGAACAAGAACACCATTCAAAACAAAGTATCACTTACGAAAAGCATTGATTGAAGCTTCTGCATAACCAAGCATACATAATCAGAATGGAGCAAACTCACAAGTGTATAAATAGAACACAAATTTGCCAAAACAATTACTTCATTTCGTTTCTCTAACAGAAAGAGTTAATTTTTCATATTGGAAAAGACAAAATCTAAAACTCCATTATAATCTCAAAACGAAACCTATGGGACCATGAATTGCAAAGACAAAGCATCTTCAAAATCCAAGCTTGGTGCGGCGCCAGTGCCTGCGCTTAGCGTTGTACCTACATTTTTCCCAATTAAAACAACATAAATCAGCAAATACAATTCTAATTACTCCAATAATTTCACAAACAGACAATAATAAAACAGGAAAGTCAACCTGATGGTATTGTCGGTTCTCATGCGAATCCAGTGAGGAATAGGCCTATTCTGCCTCATCTTCTTGGCCAGCTTCTTCTTGATCATGAAACTTTTGTGCGACGGCTACATTTACAGGCATCCAATTAAAATATCAGATAACAATCATACATACAAATGGAAGCATCTCGACCAATTTAGAAGCAAAGAGAGTAAAGAGTTATATCAGATAACATACCATTGTTGAGAGGGCTGTACGGTGTGAAGAGATCTCAGGAACCCTAGCTATTGAGGAAGAGGTTATTTTATAGTTGGATTGGACACCTGTTAACAACTGGGCCGGTCATTGGGTCCAAATATATTTAGCGACTAATAATGTAATAATAATACAATACTATAGGTAAAAAAAAATAAAAAAATAAAAAAATAATACAATACTAACTGAATTTGTTATTTTAAAATTTTTAAATAAATTACTGTTCTATCTTTCCAAAAAAAAAAAAACTCGCTGAAAATACAAAACGTCAGCAGTCATCTAATCTAACTAAAGATTGTGCAGCTAGGGTTTTTGGCTCCCTCGCTCTGCACCTAATTTCAAATTACCCGGGTGTTGAAGATAGCTCTTGCAATGACGACCGTCGTTCCTACCTCCGAAGAAGATCCAGCCCTCGCCGTCGTTCGCTTCACCTCTGAGCTTGCCTGGGCCGACTCCGGTCCCGAGGTTTTCATCTTTAACTACGTTATGGATATGCTATCATATTGTCCTTTTTTTAGGATGTTAGTTCGAATAGGTTTCGATTCTTTGCCTTCTGGTTTTGTAATCTTAGGAATTTGGCTGGAGTGTTTAATTGACTGTTATCAGATCGAAAATTGTATTTATTTTTGCGAACTGATGTATTGTACGTTCTTATTTTGTATATTTCTGGCTCGCTCAGAATGATGTAGGTTTTAAAAATTTAACTTGATTTTGGTTTTGGAAAAGTTTTGCTCGTTGTTGTAGAGCGAAATCGTTATATTTGAACTCCGCAGATAGAAAATAAGACCTAACAGTTGGCTAAAAGTATGTTAAGAACTGCTCTTCTTGGATTATGATTGACATTCTAATTTAAAGCTACTTAAGTATGTTTTGAATATAACAATTTATGCATGCTGAAGACGTGTTTCAGATTTTTACAAATTTACTGAAGTTTGATTTTATGTTGATTGCTGGTAGTTTTCAGAGCAACAAGTCACTCGACTTTGTGTGGAAGCTTCAGAATGTATGGTGCGGGGCAGATGGTTGGACTTAGCCTCTTTAATGCTCACTTCTGCTGACTTGGTGTTCACCAACTCCAAGGTCTCTGAGAAAGGTAAATTTGTTATATTTGTAACATTGGTGTAATTGGAATCATAATTATAAAGTATTGTGTGCGAGACAATGGTAATCCACAATGTTTGCGCGGTTGAGTATTCAAAAATGAAATTGCAAGGCATGCTATGCAGCTATGCTATGCATAAAAAGTGTTTTTTGGTCCTGTAATGTGATGAGACATTAAACCATTATGTGCCTGCATGTCTTTATTATATACCTAACTTGTGGAATTTATTGCTGGTTCCATTGCTTAATTCATGAATTTGATCAAATGGTGACCTTTGGTAATGTTTTGATATAATGGCATGAGCCAATTTTAGAAGCATGATGAGAATTTGTTCTTACATCATAGTTGATTTGGAATGGGTTGTTTTCACTTTGCAGCTCATTTTTATGAATATCATTATGTATTGTGAATATTTTGAAGTTTGAACTGCAAAATAATACAATTATATAACAATATGGAAGAAGTTATGGTGACTTTTGCTGAAAGATACCATTATAAATTCATAATGTGTCTATAATATTGTATGTTAAATGTGAAACGATCAAGTAACAATAAAATGATTAACCAAGTACCGATACAATTCACCAAAACTCTATAAACATTACCTTCTTTATTTTTTACCTTATTCAGTGACTATCAATTGATACTTGTAGATTTTTGAGTTAGAAACTCCTTGGCATACTCTCCAATAATTGGGATTATATGCTACAATTTGAGGGAAAAACAATCGATAGGGCAGCCAATAAGTGTGACGTATGGGACCTTTGCTCTGAATTAAGCTGCATTTACTAGCATTATTTTCTATATATATGGATTATCCTTGTCTTGAATGAAGTTCTTCATATGCTGGCTAAAGAAAAGAATAAGATTTGTCTAGCTTCATTTCAAGGACTGTTGATTTTTTATGAAGTATAAAGTATCACATAGTAATTGGCTACCTGGTCATAAGACTCATAAGAATGTTAATAGCATACTTTAAATATGTTGCATTGGCTATTTTTGTAAATTTGTAAACTATATATCAATTGCAAATTTTTTATGCCAGATCTTGAGTGTATCTTCACTGTTATCTGCAATCTTGTCCCCAAGTCTGAAAGTCCAGATGAAGCCCTTCAGATGACAAAGCTAATTTGTGGAAAAATTGTTCAGCAACCAACTGACAAGCCTGCATTGCGCTTAAAGATGTAATACGAAAATTATCTATTCAATTTTTAGCTTATATACTTTTGAAAGCCACTTCCTTATGCTTCCTCCTTTTACCAGCTTGTTCAATCTGTACAATTTACTGGAGAACACATTCAGCCGATTTTATGTTTATGTGAATGCCCTAAATTTGTCAGTGGCTGGAAAAGTCACTGAGAATGTCATACCTTCTTTCAAGAAGATCGATAGCTTCTTGAAAGAGTGGAATCTTGAGGTGAAGGATCAGAGAGAGCTCTTTCTCAGCATGTCAAACGTACTAAGAGAGAGTAAGAGGTAATAGGATTAAACATCTTGAAACTTAAATTGCTTTGAACTTTAAAGGAACCGAGAATTTAGAAAGATATATACTTGCTTTTCTTGTCCTTTTTTTTTACTCTAGTCAATTCTATTTTCTTAATCTCTTTAGATCACCGAAGGATTCTTTAAAATTCCTGATCAAGTACTTGGCAACCTTTTCTGGTGAGGAGGAATTTGCAATGGGTGAAGCCAAGGAGGAAGCTGTACGCACAATTGTTGAGTTTGTTAAGGCACCTGACATGTTTCAGGTATGCATTGTTTTTGTTTAATCTTGAATATTTCTTAAATTTTTATTTTGCCTGTAGCCAGTGATTCCCATATTTGAATGCATTTATGATGCAAGAAAAATGTAAGAATTCTTAAAGTAGATTAGACTTCTTCAGATGAAAGCCATAGCTCAATCTTTTGGTCATGGTTACTTTTCTGGTTTTCTGTATTTATTCAGGCATCTATTGCCTGAAAGGCTGAAACTAAATGATTACAAATCATGATTAATACCCAATAATTATATGATGGTATCATGCTCTGTAGCTCAACCTCTTTGCCTGAAATTAAACTGTTTGATGGTAACAGACTGTACTCCTGATATTGGGTATTGTTATGATTTTTTTTATGCTCAAAACGTAATTTGTTTTGTCGAATGAATACAATCTTTGCTTTTACAGATACCATCAACTTATGAATTCGCTTGCATTTTTATTGTGTTTTTTGGGTAGTAGCTAAATTTCTGTCTATAGATTGATATGTGAATGTGTATTGCAGTGTGACTTGCTGGACATGCCGGCTGTGGGGCAATTGGAAAACGATGAAAACTTTTCAATGGTATATCAGCTATTAAAGATCTTTCTTACTCAGAGGCTAGATGCCTATTTGGAGTTTCAGGCAGCGAATTCTGCTTTACTGAAAAGCTATGGTAAATGTCATTTTCTGAAAAATACAGGTTACTTGAGGTTCTGATGTCCAATTAACTAATTACACTTATTTTACGGTCCAGGTCTTGTTCATGAAGATTGTATTGCAAAGATGAGATTAATGTCATTGGTTGACCTTGCCTCTCATGAATCTGGACGAATCCCATATTCCCTTATCAAGGATACCCTTCGAGTAAGCTCAAATACCATTGTAGTCTTTTTCGGTTTGTACATGCATTAATGTAACTTTATTTGTAGATTCATGATGATGAGGTGGAATTATGGGTAGTAAAGGCAACAACTGCAAAGTTAATTAACTGCAAAATGGACCAGATGAATCAAGTTGTGATCGTTAGGTAAATTCTTGATCTTGCTTCTGATTATACAATTATACTGTTTATGTTGTAATATATGGAGCATTAGAATATAAAACAAAGTGAAAGGAAAACTAGTTGCATTATGAAGATGAAGGAAAGAAACGTTGCAGAGAACAATATTGTCTGTATTAATTAACTCATATGTTAAGCACATTTATAGTGATTAAGGTTAAATTAAATAGCTAGAAAGCAGGATATTTAAATCTGATGCTAACAAAACAAAAGATAATTATTGACTAAATCTATCCAAGAAAATAGGGATTATTCAAAAAATAAAACATAAACCTAATCAGCATGACTTGATCAAACTTCAACAGCTTACTGATCCCATTGATCTTTTATTTTATTTTTCTATTTGTGATATGTGCAGTAGCTGCACTGAGCGTGTATTTGGGCAAAATCAATGGGCAGAACTAAGATCAAAGCTAGCTACTTGGCGGGTAAAATAGTATATCTTGTTTATTCAGTTGTGTACTCCATTATTTCTAAACAAGTAGTAATTAATGATTGGCTTGCCAGGGTAATATTACAAACGTGATAAACACAATCCAAGCGAACAAGATAGCTGAAGATGGATCGCAGGCAATGCAACGATTAGCAGTTCGGTAGGTTTTTACTTACGAGGATCATAAAGAGTGGTGGAGACTAGAGAGTCAAATTGTAGTGAACAAGTTTTGACACTTATAACATTCCTAAGCACTCAATGATTTTACAAAAGATTTTATTTATTTATTTTTTACAGTAAACAAACTCTGCCCAATCAATGCCTAGTATATCTCAAAGCTTCTCTAATGATTGCCTAAATTTACAAAATTACTGAAACTAGAAAATTCAAATAAAAAATATTTTTCTAAGCATTTGATAGCTGGTAAGAGCATCTTTAGAAGACCGGGTCTTTTGGTGGCTTCTCATTGCATGAATGACGGGTTTCGTAAATGAATAAAATAATTGAAAGGGGAAATTACATGATGAATCGGGTCCTTTGGAACCTTCTCCATGCGTGAATGACGTGTTTAGAAATGAATAAAGTAATAGAAAGTAATAACAAAGTAGTTTATGGACATGTGCCATTCATACAGGGAGAAGAGACCAGAGGACCTGATTTATTGTATAATTTTCCGAAAGTAATAGCATAAAGAAGTTTAAGGGACACATGTCATTCATGCAGGGAGAAGGGACCAAAGGACTAGGTCCATTGTAATTCCCTTTTAGTAGATAGTCTATTCTAATAATGGTCTCGACACATAGACAAAAATGGATAATTAACTAAAAAATGGCTACACTAGCTCTTTAATCTTCTCAATCCTATATTATGAGTCCATAAATGTTGAACATTGTCTATTTGGTCATGTATACGTAGACATCAAATAGAATGTCAACTCATAAAATTAATTGATATTTCAATGTTAGAACATTGAAACAGTTTATTTAGTTTGTAATTGAGTTTTTTTTTATTATTATTAATTAATTATATAATTCTAAATGAAATAGATAATTTATTGTGACTATCTTTTAAAAAATAGTGTATATTTCTAAAATCATTTACATGTAATCAATGTGAGTTTCTATTACATGAGCTGTATAATCATAAAATCCACTGTTAAAGATGCTTTAAGAGAGTCATTGCAAGGTAATGGGTTAGAGTGTTTCACTCTTGTATTGGTGCTGTCTATTTCCTTCTCTAATCTCTTTGTTGTTGAGCGAGGCACTAGACAAAAATTTATGGGCAAATTTTCAATTCCAAAGGTTGAGGTCCCTTGCTACTGTATTATTGAAATAATATTTGATAAGTAAAATTTACTTTACAAACTCATGAGATTTGGTCATTAACGTTGGATTAAAAAAATGAAATTACTGTCTCTTATGAACACACTTTTAAAGAAAAGACGATGAAAACAATCAAACAGTCTTAAAGTAAAGCTATGTTGGTGAAACATGATTCACGCCAAAGGGACATAAATTTATAATATTTTCTTTCCAAAAAAGAGACGGGGGATAACATTAATTACGATTATCACCATGCTCACATCATCATGCTTTATGTCATATATTTTGCATGTAATATATGCATAACACATTTTCCATCCTAAATTGATTATATTTTTAAAAAATTTAAAAACAAAAATAACATTCTCAAATTTTTATACCGGTTAACATATTTGATAAATTTATAATGTTTTCACAGACAGCAAATTCATTTATTATTTTTGTAAAATATTAAAAGGCCATTTTAGTCAAATACCAACATTTTGAGCTTAAAATTGAGCCATTATAACACAAAATTTTAGTTTCAACTTTTTCGTGCTTTCTCAAACTAAAACATATTTCTTAAACTTGTTATTGCATCTCTTGTTAATGCGTTTTTTCATCTTATATATGGTTTCTACTCTTCATCTTCCTCTATTGTTGCAATTTCATTGTTACATGTTCTTAGATTTGTTTTTGTGTTTTTATGATGTATTGTGCGAGTTACAAACATTGGTAAATAACTTTCCACTAAATCAATCAAAAGATCAAAATCTCACTGCACATGACATGAGGTAGAAAAAAAATTTGCCACGCGAGCAAGAAATTGACTACCGAACTTGTTTCATTTTTCTATATACTGTTACGACCTAGCGATTTGTAATCCAATCTACATACTTATCTCAAATTTTACTTTCGTTATGTTTAATTTTGGACACATTTCTAAAAAGCTGATTAATTTACTGGTCCACTGAACTATATTTCCAACTTCTTACCAATTTCCCACAAATTCAAAGTAAAGTCACTTTGTTTTAATATATTTAAGGAAAAAGGACACCTCACACGATACACATTCAATTTTGTGGTTTAAATAAGAGCTGGAAGGCAAAGAAATAAAGCACACTACAAAATTTCAAAGGATCAGCTAAATAAAATTTATCAAAAAATTGAAGGAATTTTCATAATTTGCATTCTGTTATCCGCTTCTTTCCTTATCATTCCTTCTCCAACTATGGCTAGACAACTGGCTCACTCTGTTGGTGAGAGTTGCTCTTCTTTTTGATGTCTTCATTTTCAAAATTTGAGTATCAAAGTTTGAACTTCATGTTCTCATCACATAAAATACATATATGAATTGATGCAGAAAAAGATGTGAATGGTCAAAAGGGTGAAGTAAATTTGAAAGCTCTGGACATGGAGGTAAAAATAATCCAGGTCAACCACCAAATTGTAGGTATAAGGGTAAAAACAATAAATGCTGCCCTCCTTACAAGCGCAGCTGCTAAGCCTATGGGAGAGTTAGAAGCTTGGGACAATCATGTTAGGCAGAAATGATTGCCAAGCCATATATGTATTGTGAAAAATAATCTGCTGATATGATGTGGGACATGTGCAAGATCGACATGCTTGTATGCTTTTTTGTTTCTGTAATATTAACAGAAAGAATTTCCTTGCAAAATAATAGCGGCTTGGATTTAAGAGAGAACTTAATATTACATAATTTGTGAACTTTAATTTATTCATGAAGTCATCTTATTCACGAAAATAGAGAGCAAAATTAAATTTGCATAATTCGTTTTTCTCTCCCAATTGAATCAGAGTGTTGCAAATGAAATTTAGTCGAATCAGAGAGATATTAGGTTCCAAATGCGGATTACTCTTTTATAAACATGTTAGACAAATATAAAAACAAACTATACCTGGATTTCAATAATTTTTTTTTGAACGAAGAGTATAGTATATATTATATCAAATCAGAAATAATAACAACTATATTAAAAGGTGGATAAACATGAAGCCAAGTTGTTGAGTGGTGTCCCTCATTATTGTGGGACCCACTGAATTAATTAAAAAGAATTAAAAAAGAAAAGAAAAAGAGGCACGTCGGCAAAGGGTTTTTTCAAAAAGTCCACAGTAAAATTACTGTGCATAATTCGGCTATACGCGTTTAAATCTCCTATAAATAGAGGAGGTTTTGCTCATTTTAAGAGCTGAGCAGAAGAGAGCAGAAGAGAGCAAGAGAGAAGAAATACTGATAAAAATGTAATCTGTGTAGAGAGCCTTAGGAAAAGGGTTCCTAAGAGCTAGGTAAGAGAGAAAAATAGTGAGGTTTTGGGAAATACTTGAGTGCCGCTATTTTGTAATCTCTTGGTGTACCTACTATTATTTTCATAGTGGAAGAATTATTCGGAGTTGGCCCCGTGGTTTTTCCCTAATTTATTTAGGGTTTCCACGTAAAAATCTGCGTGTCTTTTATTCTGTTGCTATTATTTTTCTCGTAATCTATTATTAGGCCTAAAAAGTGGTATCAGAGCCAAAGGTTGTTTTATTAGTAAAATCCGTGGATATATTTTTCAAAAATAAATATACCATGATGACGAGAAAATTACAATAAACCCGGTGGCGCAATCCGTTCGAAAAACCGTCACAGATATGCAATTTGAGTGAATAGTAAAATAGTAACTTGAATAATAGTATTCATATATAATGTTGGGGAATTCCGGTAGAATGAAGCCTTGAATGTCTGTAAAAAACGTCTCTCAATCTTTGTTGAAGAAATCTGATAAAATGATGCGTTAATAATTCTGAAGTCGTGACGAACACTTTCAGATTGAATCTTATTTGGCGGTTCTACCAAATAGATTAATCAGATAAAATCAAAATTGACAAGAACTTAGAATGAATTTCTGTTGTGAAGAAAAGTGAACCAAAAATTGCAGAAATCGTTGCAAAAAAAACTCTTTCTATAAGTGTTGACAATGCCATGTTTTATAGACCTGATACGAACAGTTGCAACTCTTCAGAACAGAAGTGTTGCGAAAAGACATGTCCATTCGAGCAGCTGCAATAGTTCATAATAGAAGTGTTGCAAAAGTTAGCTCCCGGACCCTCGTAAGCTAAGTATCGTAATAGAACTTGAACAAACGTTCACTCCGCACTCTCCTAACTTGTTCGATGAAATATTACGACTGCATTGGTCAACTAGTTGATCCAATTACACTAAAATACCAACAATCCTCCCCCATTTTAGTGTAATCCATGATGAACTAAACAAAATCACAACAAGTAACAAACTTATGCATAAATGAAATATCGTGACGATTGAATTTCATCTTAGTATATTACACATTCCAAATATTCGAAAAACTAAAGGTGTCACTATGGATTGAACCTTGGTTATCCATCTTGAATACTCGAAGATAATATACACATAAGTTAACATTCTAACATGTTCTTACTTGACACTATCTTTTACTAGCCTTGTATCCCTATCCTCCATAAGCATATCAAAGCCAAGTCCAAGCTTCTTGAAGCGGCTAAACTTCATGCTTATCTAGGTAGCCTTTTAACTCTTGCACCTGCGTATGCAATTTTTCAAAAAGGCTATTAAGAAGTTAAACTTCAACCTCCTTTACTTGCAGGTCTGAACACACACCTTGGGATGTTTTAATCAGTGTGTTCCAATCTCTAGATGTTAAGCTTTCCTCATTGAATTCAGCACCTAACGTCATATTAGGTGGGAATTGGGTATCTTAATATGAGAGATTTTAGATGGACTTTAATTTCATCCCCATAGCCGACTTTTGCACAAGATCTTTCCTTAACCCTTTGGTTATATGATCGGCTAAATTATGCTCAGTTTTTACAAACTCAGATTCCATTGTCGAATCACTCACACAAGTTTATTTCTTAGACACCCAAGAAGTAACACCTCCCCCAAGAAGAAACACTCATCCACTAACGGAAGAACTATACTCATCATAAGAACAATAACTTGTATCCAACTAACCTTCCAAAACCCAAGGAAGCCATTAGAAACGAGCCATGTGGCATTATGTTGACCTGTCAACTTTGACTTTTGACTGACACGTGTCAGTCAACCATTGACATGTCAACCCCTAAAGTTAAACCAATGCCACATCAGATAACGGTTAAATTTGGATAAGGACAAGTTTTTGGCAACGCTTAATTTCACTAAAGTGTTGCCAAAACTTCTTCACTTACATTCTTTCTTGCGACACATAAAAAAAATTCTGGCAACACTCTGAAAATCGTTACCATATCAACCAGTAGCCTTGTTTCTGGCAACACTTCTAAAAGCGTCGCAATAGATCACAAAAGCGTTTGCCAAACTGCTACATGAAGCATCACCACAGATCATGAATCATCACAAACGGTTGTCACAAAAACTAACCATCTTGACTTTTCATTTTGCGATGGACTTTTTGAAGGAATCAGAATCCCTCACAAACGGTCATAAGAAACCAAGATCTGCCGCAAAAAACATTTGTCGCAAATGAACCACCGCAACTTTTCATTCTGCAACGAATTGTGCAACGGATTCAGAATCCCTTGCAAATGGCTAAATAACGAATTCAGATTTTAAATCATTTCAAAATCGATTCCTCCCACTGACAAAACCCCTTCTAAGGTTTTTCGATGTCCCGAGTCCAATGACGCTGTTCTTTTTACAAAAAATGAACCTAAACACATCGTTTATACAAAACGACTTGAGAATCAAGATTTTTTCCGAGAAAAAGAACGTTTATACTGCCATAAACAACCAAAAACGAAAATGGCCATCAAACATTATTCAACATAACTTTAATAATTAAGAAATTTAAATCCTAGATTTTAAAGTATCAAACTTTAATTAAAACACAATAAAATCAACATTCATATTTTTCAGAATTTTCCAGATTTCATGACCCGACTTCCCCTGCATTTTTCTCCATTAAAACATCATCGAATAGAAAATTTTTATTCCAAACATAATTAGCCACATGTCTCAGCTTTCCAAATCCACCAGAATAACAGAAATCCAAATTGTATAACCAAAGTTATGATCAAAACACTAAACAGTGTACAAAGCTGAGATTTTCCAAAAACAGATTTCACGACTCAACTTCAAACGAAAATTTCACATTGAAAACGAATGAAATTAAACAAGGTTTCTTATGAACATATATTCCTTAGATTATGTAGATATTAATAGAATCAAGAATCATTCAAATTAGAATTATATAACAAGAGAAAACATCAAAACAAAATAGGGGCAAAATCTGGAAGTTTACCGAAAAATCGAGAAATCTAATAAGAGACACAAACAATCCTCGCAAGAGTACCGATCGAATTCGTACCTTTTCAATGAAAAACTCAGGCTTCAAGTGAGAAAATAAGATTCAATCTTTGTTGGGGAATTCCGGTAGAATGAAGCCTTGAATGTCTGTAAAAAACGTCTCTCAATCTTTGTTGAAGAAATCTGATAAAATGATGCATAGATAATTCTGAAGTCGTGACGAACACTTTCAGATTGAATCTTATTTGGCAGTTCTACCAAATAGTTCAATCAGATAAAATCAGAATTGATAAGAACTTAGAATGGATTTCTGTTGTGAAGAAAAGTGAACCAAAAATTGCAGAAATCGTTGCAAAAAAAACTCTTTCTATAAGTGTTGACAATGCCATGTTTTATAGACCTGATACGAACTGTTGCAACTCTTCAGAACAGAAGTGTTGCGAAAAGACATGTCCATTCGAGCTGTTGCAACAGTTTATAATAGAAGTGTTGTGAAAGGTAGCTCCTGGACCCTCGTAAGCTAAGTATCGTAATAGAACTTGAACAAACGTGCACTCCGCACTCTCCTAACTTGTTCAATGAAATATTACGACTGCATTGGTCAACTAGTTGATCCAATTACATTAAAATACCAACATATAATACTATTCATATTTGGTCATTTTATAAATAGTATTATTTAAATATACAAGAGACATACTATTACTATTCCAATATCCAAGTATTATTTGGGTATACGGTACTATTCACATATACAGTCACTATTTACTTGAATAGTAAAATTCGTGAATAGTAAAATTTTGCCATTTTTTAAAGTTTTGACATGGCGAATGACGGTGTAATGATCAAATTGACGGATATAAATTATTCAATGTGGAAATCCAGAATAGAGGACTACATCAATTACAAAGATTTGTATGATCTAATTAAGGGTGACGACGCAAAGCCGAAGAATATGAAAGATCAGCAGTGGATAAAGTTGAAGAAGCAGACATTGGGTACAGTACGCCAATGGATAGATGCTAGCCTGTACAACCACGTGAGGAACGAAAAAGATCCCAAAGTTCTCTAGAAGAAGCTAGAGGATATGTACGAGGCTAAAAATGCTCAAGGAAAAGTGTTCATGATTCGCAAAGTCATGAACTTGAAACTGACAGAGGGACGATCAATCACACAACAATTGAATGATTTTGAAGGATTCGTAAGTGAGTTAGCAATTGTCGGTATGTCCTTGGATGATGAGATGCAAGCATGTCTTTTGATGGGAACTCTACTAGATAGCTGGGATACTCTTGTCGTATCATTGAGTAACTCAGCTCTAAATGGTGTGGTAACGTCTATGGTAAAGAATAGTCTACTTAATGAAGAGCTTCGTAGAAAGCACATTTCCAGTACCAGTTCACAAGCCCTTGTCATAGAGAATAGGGGCCAAAGCAAGATTAGAGGTCATGGGAATGGAAAATTGAAAGATAGATCCAAGTTCCGGGAGAAGAGGTCATGCTATCACTATAGAAAGCAGGGTCATCTCAAAAGGAACTGCCATTTCTTTAAATAAGAGAATGTAAACCGAAGTCATGATAATGACAAAAACACATTTGCTACAGTCAAAATAGAAGATGGAGAGGTGGCTTTAGTATCTCATGATGCAGATTGTTGTCATGTTGGAGATGCAGATACCGAGTGGATTGTAGATTATGGTGCCTCATACCACTGTTTTCCAAAAAGGGAATACTTCTTAACCTATAAAGCGGGCGATTATGGTACTATTAAAATGGAAAATAATAGTGTCATGCAAATGGTGGGAATCGGCGATATTTGTGTGAAGACAAGTGTCGGATGCACATTAACACTTAAAAATGTGCGACACATTCTAGATCTTTGGTTGAACTTGTTGTTTGTTAGTGTATTGGACAAGGAAGGTTATCACAATCATACAGGTGATGGAAATTGGAAACTCACCAAAGGATCGTTGGTGGTGGTGAAAGGAAGATTGTGTTGCTCGCTATACAAAATGCACGCAGCAATATGTTCGGGGTCAACTGAATACAGTTGGAAATGATGCTTCACCAAATTTATAGCATAGGTGACTGGCACATATGAGTGAGAAAGGGTTGAATATACTGGCTAAGAAGTCCCTTATCCCATTAGCCGAAGGAAAAATTAACCTGTGTAATCACTATTTATTTGGAAAGCAACATCGAGTTTCATTTCAGAAAAGCTCTAGAAGGAGAAATATTAAGTTAAAGTTGGTACACTCTGACGTTTGTGGTCCCATGAATACAGAATCCATTGGAGGAAGAAGATACTTTCTTGTATTTCATGAGAATGATATCATTAGTGAAAGATCTGTAAGTGATATTGTTATCGATATTACACCTGAGAGCATTCTATCATATGATGCCATAGAAATAAGAATGCATTAATCAGAGCAAAATGGAGAAGAAGAGCCAGTTGTGAGGGATCAAGATACGATTGTAGATGAAGATACGAATGAAGAGGGTATTGAGTAGGGGGAGCCAGAGAACCCCATTCTACCAGAAGAAGAACCTCAATTAAGGAGGTCAATTAGAGAATGCCAACCATCTACAAAATACTCCAGTTCTGATTATATTTTAATCACTGATGAGGGGGAGCCTGAAAGCTTCCAAGATGTGTAATCTTGTAAGGATAAAGATTATTGGATGAAGGCCATGCAGGAGGAGATAAATTCTTTGAAGAAGAATGATACGTACGAGCTGATGAAACTTCCTAAAGGGAAGAGAACACTCAAGAACAAATGGGTGTACAAGCTGAAGAAAGATGATGGAAATCTAGTGAGATTCAAAGCTCGATTTGTTGTCAAAGGCTTTACTCAAAAGAAAGGTATCGACTTTGACGAGATTTTTTCACCAGTTGTGAAAATGAGCTCCATTTGAGTTATGCTAGGTCTTGTAGCCAGCTTGAACCTTGAGTTAGAACAGCTTGATGTAAAGACCGCGTTCTTGCATGAGGATCTAGAAGAAGAAATTTATATGGAACAACCAGAAGGTTTCAAGGTTAAGGGAAAGGAGGACATGGTTTATCGCTTGAAGAAAAGTTTGTATGGGTTAAAACAAGCTCCGTGACAATGGTATAAAAAGTTTGATTCCTTCATGGTGAATCAAGGATACAAGAGGACAGAAGTTGATCCATGTGTATATCTCCAGAAATTCCGCAATGGAAAATTTATCATTCTTCTCTTATATGTTGATGATATGCTAATCGTTGGACCAGATGCCAAAATGATTAGTAAGTTGAAGTGTGATTTGTCCAAGGCATTTGACATTAAGGATTTGGGACCGGCAAGGCGAATTCTCGGAATGGAGATTACCCAAGATCGGAGGACCTACATGCTATGGTTATTGCAAGAAAAATATATTGAATGAGTACTAGAAAGGTTCAATACGAAGAATGCTAAACCAGTTAGCACTCCACTTGCCACTCATTTCAAGTTGAGTAAGAAATCCTACCCTTCAACAGAGAAAAATAAAGAAGATATGTCAAATGTGTTAATATTTTAGTGTAATTGGATCAACTAGTTTAACCAATGCGATCGTGACATTTCACCGAACAAGTATGGAGAGTGCAGAGTGCACACTTATTCGGGTTCTGTTTACAATTTGGGGGGTCCAGGGGCAACACCCCCGGGTGCGGGGTCCAAGGGGCGGCAGCCCCTGGCGGGGTCTAGGGGCAGTACCCCTAGGCAGGGTCCGAGGGACGGTAGCCCTTGGCAGGGTCCTGGGGCAGCGCCCCGGGCATGGATCGAGCTGCCAGGTCAGCTCAAAATTTTTTATCCTTGAACCCATGCATCCTTTGGAAAAATTCAGCAGATAATGAATTTTTGTCCGAAATAGTGTGTCTGTTGGACACAACTGAATCTCGGAAGAAACATGTCTTTTGGACATGGCTGCTACCCCAAACAACATGTCTCTTCACGTTTTGGCTATTTATTTCACCAAAATGATGTTGGCCAAATACAGAAAAATTCGGTTGAAATTTCACTGTAAATAAATTCTTGTTCTTGATTCTCTTTCTGATTTTATCCGATTGAAAATTTGGTAAACTGGCCAAATAAATTTCAATCTGACAGTGTTTTCATGACTTCAGAAATATCCAAGTAATCCTCGATTTCCAACAGAGATTGAAATTTATTTTTCTGAAGATGTCGAATGCTGAAACTGTTAAGGAGATGTCCAGTAAATTTTCAAAACTGGATAAGTTTGAGGGTCAGGATTTTTGAAGATGGCAAAAAAAGATGCATTTTCTATTGACAACACTGAAAGTGGTTTATGTTCTGAGTTCTCCCATGCCAAAAATCGTAGAGAATGAAACTGTGGAACAAACAAGGAAGCACTGTAAATGGGAGAATGATGATTACATATGTCGTGGGCACATTCTAAATGGTATGTCTGATTCCCTATTCGATATATATCAAAACGTTGAATCTGCAAAAGAACTAAGGGATTCTCTAGAATCAAAGTATATGGCAGAGGATGCTTCTAGCAAGAAGTTTCTGGTCAGTAATTTCATCAATTATAGGATGTTGATACTAGACCTGTCATGGAACAATATAATGAATTGTTGAGGATTCTGGGACAATTCGTTCAACATGATATGTAGATGGATGAATCCATTTCTGTTTCTAGTATCATTGATAAACTGCCACCATCTTGGAGAGATTTCAAGCATACATTGAAACATAATAAAGAAGACTTGACTCTGGTTCAACTTGTCAGTCATCTTAGGATCGAAGATTCCTTAAGGGCTGAAGAGATTGAGAATAATCCTAAGAGCAAGAACCAAGTTGGTACTGTTTCTATAAATATAGTTGAAGAAGGTGGATTTTCTAAGAATCCAAACAGTGACAAAGGCAGTAAACGCAAGTTTAAAGGAAACAACAATAAGTTCTCCAACAAGAAGCCTAAAGTGGCGTGTTGGAAGTGTGGCAAACCTGGTCATTTCAAGAAGGATTGTCGATTTGGTAAAAGGGAAGAACAATTCTGGTTCAAGTGGATCTAAGGATCCTAAAAAGCAACAAGGTCAGATTTTAATGCAAAATTGTAATTCTAATCAGAATTATGTGTCTTTGATATCTGAAGCATTTTATATACAGGATGATGATGTTGCTTGGTAGATTGATTCGGGTGCAACAAGTCATGTTTGTAAGGATCTTCGTTGGTTCAAAGATTTTCAACCAATCGAAGATGGATCTATATTAAAGACGGGAAATGTTGGGACTAAACCAATCAAAGGACTTGGAAAAGTAGATATTGTCTTTACTTCTGGAAAATGTATCTGTTTAAGTAATGTATTGTATGTCCCTGGGATTCAAAAGAATCTGTTGTCTGGTGTTGTATTAAATAACTGTGGGTACAAATAAGTGTATGAAAGTGGCAAGTATATCTTGTCGAAACATGGTACTTTTGTAGGATTTGGATATTTATGTAATGGTATGTTTATGTTAAATATTAAAGTTTGTTTTAGTGATCAATCTTCTTTTTTGCTTTCCTCTAGTGATAGTAAAAATTTGAATAAATCAGAATTATAGCATGCTAGGCTAGGACATGTACATTATAAAAGATTAAAAGATATGTCTAAAATGAGTCTTATACCCGCCATTAATTTAAACTGTGAGAAATGTAAAACTTGTATATTGACAAAGATAACCAGAAAACCTTTCAAGAATGTTAACCGAGTGACTAATGTATTGGATCTAATACATAATGACTTGTGCGATTTTCACTCTACGCCTTCAATAGGAAATAAAAAGTACGTTATTACTTTTATTGATGATGCATCCAGATATTGTTATATTTATCTGTTGCATGCAAAGGATGAGGCTCTTGGTAAATTTAAAATTTATAAACAAGAGGTAGAGTTACATCAAAGTAATTTCATTAAAAGTTTATGCACTGATAGGGGAGGTGAGTATTGTGATCCATTATATTTTCAATCTACTAGTATAATACATCAAACCACAGCTCCCTATACACCACAACAAAATGGTGTGGCGGAAAGGAAGAATAGAACCTTGAAAGAAACGGTTAATTCTTTGTTGTCCTATTCAGGTTTGAGTGAAGGATTTTGGGGTGAGGCTATGCTAACAACATGTTATTTATTAAATAGAATTCCTAATTAAAGGAATAAAATTACCCCCTATGAATGTTGGTTTAAAAAGCCACCAAAGTTGAGATTTCTAAGAGTTTAGGGTTGTAGAGCAGTGGTAAGAATCACTGAACCGAAAAGACAAAACTTAGGTGAAAGAGGTATAGATTGTATCTTCATTGGGTATGCAGAGCATTCCCATCCATATAGGTTCTATGTAATAGAATCTAATGACTATGTATCTGTAAACTCGGTTGTAGAGTCAAAAGATGCTATTTTTGATGAAGATAGATTTACATCTATATCTAGACCAAGAAACATGATTCAGAATTCATGTAGTGAGAACCCTATTCATTCTGAAAGTTTATCTGGTGGAAATATTTCCTTGCCTGGACCATCTAGGAAAAGTACTAGAGTTAGAAAAGCTAAATCCTTTGGAGATGACATTCATCTTTATTTAGTTGAAGGATCGAGGGATAAGGTTGAGAATCAGTATCAATATTGTTTTATTGTTGAAGAGGATCCAAAAACGTTTAATGAAGCTATGGCTTCAAGAGATGTTGCATTCTGGAAAGAAGCAATCCAGGATGAGATGGACTCTATCATGTACAGTAATACATGGGAATTGGCTGAATTACCACCCGGATGAAAACCACTAGGAAATAGGTGGATCTTCAAAAGGAAAATGAAAGTGGATGGTACCATAGAAAAGTATAAAGCCAGATTGGTTATCCAAGGCTTTAAGCAAAAAGAAGGAATTGACCTCTTTGATACTTAGGCTCCTGTTGCAAGGACTTCTACTATTAGGTTGTTGATAGCCCTGGCAGCTATACACAACCTTGTAATTCATCAAATGGATGTTAAAACTGCATTCCTAAATGGTGAATTGGATGAGGAAATCTATATGAAACAACCGGAAGGGTTTGTTGCGTCAGGTTATGAAAATAAGGTATGTAAATTGAAGAAATCCTTATATGGATTGAAACAAGCACCGAAAGCTTGGCATTAAAAATTTGATGATGTGGTTTTGTCTAACAGTTTTCATATCAACTAAATAGATAAATGTGTATATAGCAAGTTTGATCTTTCTAGTAAAGGAGTTATGATTTGCTTATACGTGGATGACATATTGATTTTTGGTACTGACCAAAATCATGTTAATGAAACGAAGAAATTCTTGTCATCTAGTTTTGAAATGAAGGATTTGGGGGAGGCTGAGGAGATTCTTGGCATACGAATTGAGTGAAAGAACAATGTTATTTCAATCTCCCAATCTCATTATATTGAGAAGATTTTGAATAAATTCAATTTCAAGGATTGTTCTCCAGTTAGCACTCCCTTGGATCCTTGTGTTAAGCTTCTGCCTAATAAAGGTGTTGCAGTATCTCAACTTGAATACTCGAGAGCCATTGGCAGTCTTATGTATGACATGATTAGCACTAGGCCTGATATAGCCTTTGCTGTTGGAAAACTTAGTAGGTATACTAGTAATCCTAGTTCACATCATTGGCAAGCTTTAAGCCGAGTATTCAAGTACTTAAAAGGAACCAAGGATTATGGTTTAACCTAAAAGCCGAGTATTCAGTTTTTGAGGGTTATTCAGATGCAAGTTATATATCCAATGAAGAAGATAGTTCTTCCACAAGTGGATGGGTATTCCTTCTTGGGGGAGGCACTATCTCTTGGGCGTCGAAGAAACAGACTTATATCGCTGATTCAATAATGGAATCTGAATTTATTGCATTAGCAGCAGCTGGTAAAGAAGCTGAATGGCTGAGAGATCTCGTTTATGATATTCCATTGTGGCCTAAACCAATATCACCTATATCTATTAGGTGTGATAGTGAAGCTGCCTTGGCCAATGCTTACAGACAAGTATATAAGGGCAGGTCTAGACATTTAAGTGTTAGACATAGCATGATTCGGGAATGCATCATGCAAGGTGTCATATCACTAGAGTTTGTAAAAACTGAGCAAAATTTAGCCGATCATTTAACTAAAGGGTTAAGAAGAGATCTTGTGCACAAGTCGGCTATGGGGATGGGATTAAAGTCCATCTGAAATCTCTCATGTTGAGATACCCAATTCCCATCTAATATGACATTAAATGTAGAATTCAATGTGGAAAGCTTAACATTTGGAGATTGGAACACATTAGTAACATCATCCCAAGGTATGTGTTCAGACCTGCAAGATAAAGGAGGTTGAAGTTTATCTTCTTAATAGTTCTTTTGAAAAATTGCATATGCAGGTGCAAGAGTAAAAGAGCTACCTATGTGAGCATGAAGTTTAGCTGCTTCAAGAAGCTTGGACTTGGCTTTGATATGCTTATGAAGGATAAGGACACAAGGCTAGTAAAAGATAGTGTCAAGTTAGAACCTTTAGAATTTTGACTTATGTGTATATTATCTTCATGTATTCATAATGAATAACTAAGGTTCAATCCATAGTGACACCTTGGTATTCGAATATTTGGAATGTGTAATATACTAAGATGAAATTCAATCGTCACGATATTTCATTTATGCATAAGGTTGTTATTTCCTGTGATTTTATTTAGTTAATCAAGGATTACACTAAAATGGGGGAGGATTGTTAATATTTTAGTGTAATTGGATCAACTAGTTTGACCAATACGATCGTGACATTTCACCGAACAAGTATGAAGAGTGAGAAGTGCACACTTGTTCGGGTTCTGTTTACGATTTGGGGGGTCCGGGGGTAGCGCGTTCAGGTGCCCGGTCTAAGGGGCGGAAGCCCCTGGCGGGGTCTAGGGGCAGCTCCCCTAGGCAGGGTCCAAGGGGCGGCAGCCCCTGGCAGGGTCCTGGGGCAGCGCCCCGGGCTGGGGTCGAGCTGCCAGGTCAGCTTAAAATTTTTTATCCCTGAACCCACACATCCTTTGGAAAAATTCATCAGAAAATGAATTTTTGTCCGAAACAGTGTGTCTGTTGGACATAGTTGAATCTCGGAAGAAATATGTCTTTTGGACATGGCTGCTACCCCAAACAATATGTCTCTTCACGTTTTGGCTATTTATTTCACCAAAACGATGTTGGCCAAATACAGAAAAATTCGGTTGAAATTTCACTGCAAATAAATTCTTGTTCTTGATTCTCTTTCTGATTTTATCCGATTGAAAATTTGGTAAATCGGCCAAATAAATTTCAATCTGACAGTGTTTTCGCGACTTCAGAAATATCCAAGTAATCCCCGATTTCCAACAAAATGTTCCATATTCTTCAACGGTCGGCAGTTTGATGTATGCAATGGTGTGTATGAGACCAGACATCACTCATGCAGTTGGAGTTGTGAATAGATTTCTGTCAAATCCCCAGAAGACACATTGGGAAGCATTAAAATGGATCTTCAGATACCTGAGAGTAACTTCAAAGTTATGTTTGACTTTTAGAGTTAGAAAATCTGCACTTGTTGGTTACACAGATGCAGATATGGCTGGTGACCTTGATGAAAGAAAATCTACATCGGGTTATTTATTTACATTCTCAGGGGGAGCTATTTCATGGCAGTCACAGTTACAAAAATGTGTTTCATTAACTACCGAATTGGGTATACAACAAGAAGAATACGTAGTTTATTGTGATAGTTCAAGTGCATTAGACTTGAGCAAGAATACTATGTACCATGCACAGATGACACATATTGATGTAAGGTATCATTGGCTCAGACATGCCATTGAAGAAAAAGAGTTCAAGTTGCAAAAGATTCATACCAACAACAATGTTGCTGATATGCTAACGAAGGTCATACCAAAAGAAAAGTTCGACCAGTGTGTTGAAGCAACCGGGATGGAGAGTCCCACAATGTAGTCGGGAGGGGAGATCTATTGAGTGGTGTCCCTCATTATTGTGGGACCCATTGAATTAATTAAGAAAAAATTAAAAAAAAGAAAAAGAGGCATGTCGGCAAAGGGTTTTTTTCAAAAAGTGCATAGTAAAATTACTTTGCACAATTCTGCCATACGCGTTTAATCTCCTATAAATAGAGGAGGTTTTGCTCATTTTAAGAGCTGAGCAGAAGAGAGCAAGAGAGAAGAAACACAGATAAAAATGTAATCTGTGTAGAGAGCCTTAGGAAAAGGGTTCCTAAGAGCTGGGTAAGAGAGAAAAATAGTGAGGTTTTGGGAAATACTTGATTGCCACTATTTTGTAATCTCTTGGTGTACCTACTATTATTTTCGTAGTGGAAGAATTATTCGGAGTTGGCCCCGTGATTTTTCCCTAATTCATTTGGGGTTTCCACGTAAAAATCTGCGTGTCTTTTATTATATTGCTATTATTTTTCTCGTTATCTATTGTTGGGTCTAACACAAGTCCCCTACATGTCCAAGAATCAACTGTTGTATATTGCTAATGTCTGTGTATGATTCGTACATTGGCAAATATAAACAAGAGTAAAAATGCTAAAAATGGTTTACTAGAGTGGAAACCCCACATAATACAAAAACATTAAATTTCTTTTGTCGCAAGACAAATAGGGTCATAGGCAAGACTTAATCTAAAAACGAAAGATAAACGCTACATCATTTATTTTTTTACCCAACTAGTGATTTCGAATATCCACAAATATAAGAATATCTGCTTAGGCATAACATCAACTAGTATTGTAGATTTGAAATGATCTTGTTGTATAAAGATAGATTTGAGTGTCAACTGTGAAAGATCAACAATAATCTTGTCTAAAGGCAGATGAAGTTTAACTCTGCTTGTAAACCTATCGAGATTGAGCTATGTAGCGACAAATTCGTGTTTGAAGAAGATGATCGTATAGTGGGCGGTAAAAAAGTAGCTGATCTCACAAAATAAGACTCTTGGATCTAAAGATTTAGTATATTTTTTTTTATGAAAAAAGTAGACAGAAACTGAACTACATAACACCAAATCTCAGGAAAGAAACACCCGAGATGTCTTGGAGAAGTAGGGAAAGAATACCAGGAATAGGGTTATAAAAAATATGACATCCTAACGGTAGACTCGATGCTACATTAACCATATGGTCCGTGCTCCTATTAGCTTCCCTAAACACATTTGCATATATGGGTGAAGTTGTCAGAGATTATGATGATAATAATGATAAGGGTAAATTATTATAACTTTCCTTAGTTTGATAAAATACATTACTACATCCCTTTGTTTTAAAAATCTAATTTATACGTAATTAATGTTATCCCCCTTCTCCTTCTTGTAGTCGAGTACTGCCTTAGTGTTGAGATTGCCAGATCATAAAATGGTTTAGTCATATCACAACAAGGAAAGTATATTAAATACATGCTAAAGAATGATAGACCATATACTATAATGTAAATAAATGTATTTTATTTATTTATTTCCTAGTCTGTTTAGAGGTGCTAATATAGTTAAATATTCCTATATTGTAATTGTAATCGATTCAATATAATAATATACTCTCATCACAAAATCAGTGTGAGAGATTTTCATAAACATAGCTCCTGGATTACCAACGCTATCAAAGAATGCAAACTTGCAAAATGCAGCATCATACATACCATTGCCTGCAGGCATTAACCTTTCCACAGAAGGAGAAGTTTTTGAAGATCTTGAACTATACAGGAGACTGGTAGGGAAATTACTCAACTTGAGTTTCACTAGGCCTGACAATGACATTGCCTATGCAACTTAGCAATGAAGCCAATTTATGAAGAAATCAGAAAAACACCAGTTCGAGGCTGGAATTCATGTGCTAAAATACTTAAAAGGAAAATTGCAATATAGATTGTTTTACAGTATAAAACACAGTCAGACAAGGAGTTAAAGCTCAGGGTATACTGTGATGCAGATTGGGGAGCGTGGCTATCTACAAGAAGATCATTAACTAGCTATTATGACTTTTTAGGGTCATCATTAATCTCTTGGAAGACCAAGGAACAAGCTGTTGAGAAATTACGGTAGAATGAAGCCTGGATAATTCTGAAGTCGTGATGAACACTTTCAGATTGAATCTTATTTGGCGGTTCTACCAAATATATCAATCGGATAAAATCAGAAATGACAAGAACTTAGAATGAATTTTTGTTGTGAAGAAAAGTGAACCAAAATTGCAGAGAACGTTGCAAAAAACTCTACATGTAACTGTTGCTAATGCCATGTTTTATAGACCTGATATGAACAGTCGCAACTCTTCAGAACAGAAGTGTTGTGAAAGGTAGCTCCCGGACCCTCGTAATCTAAGTATCGTAATAGAACTCGAATAAGCGTGCACTCCGCACTCTCCTAACTTGTTCGATGAAATATTACGACTGCATTGGTCAATTAGTTGATCCAATTACACTAAAATACCAACACAAGCTGTGGCGAGTAGATCATCAGCCGAAGGAAAGTATTAGAGCATGGCCCAACCCCGTTGTAAATAAAGTGGATAAGCCACTTGCTTAAAAAATCTGGAGTTGAAGATCAGAGTGCAAAACCACTGTTTTGTGATAATTAAGCTGCCATAGAGATTGCCAAGAATCCTGTGTTCCATGACAAAAGTAAACATGTGAAAATTGACATACACTTGATTAGAGAACTTATTGCAAGTGAGTTCATTAAAGCTTCCCATGTATATTCTATGGCGCCGATGTGTTTACTAAGACACTAACTGCCTAGTTTTATTAAGCTCGGAATGGTATGCTTAAAGCAAGCTTCATCTTGACCAAAGCATGATGAATTGTGAAGGTGCAAGATGAAGACCTGTGGTGCATTACACAAGTTATTAGTATTAGTCTCTGTTAACTCAGTGAAGTATGTTATGCAAGCTAGCATGATGATCCATATGATCCCAACTTGTATATAAACCTGATTTTGCTCATTTACAGAATGAGATTGAATGAATATCAAATTGTTATCTCTTCCATTATAGCTAGAGTTTGAGAATAGTTAGTTCCTACTTTTAGTTTTTCTTTATAAATATCTAACATTTTTACACAAAACACACAAAATGAATCCTCTCAACAAAACAAATGGAAGCTTCTTCATTGGAGGTAAAAAAATGTCATACATTGTAATTTTTTTTTAATTTTAACTATGACATTATAATTGAGTCTGATCTATTTGTTTTTATTTTATTTTTACGAAAGAAGGACGTTAGCTTAGGAAAATGCGAAACATTTCAATTAGGTTGACACTCTTCGTGAAATCTGTTTTCGATCCGAATTCCTCTCATTCTTCGTTCATCATCTCCCTATTTCTATAGAAGTTGTAGAAATATGATTGTTCCCCGACATACTTTAAAACAATATCACTACAAGAAATCAAGTTTTTTGTGACAACATATATTGTCACAAAAGCAAGAAGTTGTCACATATAACAATATGTGACAATAATTAGTTGTCACAGAGTCGTCGCTAATAACTCTGTAACAGATAATAATGTCCATTTTTTGCATGAAAATGTTGTCACAAATATAAGAATATTTGTGACAACAATTAATTGTGACAACTTTAGTTGTAACTGTAAAGAACATATTATCGTCACAAATAAGCTACTTGTCACATATAATACATCAAAATGAATTAAAATTACGTTACAACTTTAAAAATTCGTCACGCAAAAAAATTTATTTGTGACAATCAAGTTGTTACATATATTACATTTTTTGTGACTAACAATTTTCTTGTCACATATTTTTTTTATTAGTTACAACTTTTGTTGTAACAAAAAGAAAACTACTTGTCACAATTAATATTGTTGTCACATATTGTACAATAAATTAAACTCAAATTACATGACAACTTTAGATAGTCGTCACAAAAATTATATTTGTTATAGTAATTTGTTTGAATTGTCATAGAAGTCTATATGTGACAAGATTAATTGTCACGAAGATATCGTCTCTAATAACTCCGTAACAAATAATATTTCCAAATGTGTTGTCACAAAAGTTGCAAATTTTGTGACAGTAGTTTTCATGTCACATAAAATTGACTGTCACAAATAGAGGGAAATGTCACATATTATACAATAAATTTTACTAAAATTTCATGACAACATTTATTAGTCGTCACCAATACTATTTGTGGCAACGTTTTGTTGTCACTGAATATGTGATGACAACATTTTACTTCAGTTACAACTTTTTATGTCACTATCTATCTGTAGTTACAATAGAAACTTGTTACATTAAATATTTATAACAACTTTGGATTGAAGGGAACTCAAATTTTTTATATTAATTTTGACAAATTTGAAAAAATAATCATTAAAGAAGAAATATACCATCTCAACTATGTTATTCTAAAACATGATAGTCAAATGGAACCATGTATAATGAACTTAATATTTAATACCAAATATCATAATGCTGTACAAAATTTTACTGATACATATTTCGAAAGCCTTACAGATTCAAGTACGAACACCAGAACAAATTTTGACCATCAACCAATCTGAAAAATCAGGAATTATAGAAATTTGCAACACTAAATTAGTAGATTATACTCATGATCTAAAGATAGAACTCATTATGTCAACCTAATGAAGAACTAAAATTTCAGTCACCCTATGCCCTCTAGTTCAATAGTAAATAGTTTCCAATTTGTTCCACACTGCAGAACAAAAAAGTCATTGTGGATGTGCATTCACTTATTTTTAGCTAAATTTTCTAATACAAGTTACCCTATATTGTTTGAACCGCAAGACTAAACTATGTCTTCTACAATAACAATAGGGAAAATTTTGAATATAACCACTATGGCATCAAAAGAAGGGTAAAAATCAATTGTAGCAAAGTATCAATTGATGCATAAGTGCAGTTATAGTAATGAAAATTCATAGTCATATAATATAGCAAAAAAGACATGAGAGAATCATGATGGACCTTAAACAAGATATCCATAGAAAGTAGAAAACATTACATGACAGCTAAATATGAAATTTTAGGCTACCTTGATGCAGTACATCTAGTAGAATTTGAAAGAGTTCCATGTTGGGGTTAGTTGCTACAGTTTGCTTTTCAATGTTAATGCTTGCAAGTCTGAATAATAAAAAACCAAAAGAAACAATCAGAAAATTGTGTTAAACTCAAAAAAGGATAATCATGATCACAAATAGGTATGTTCTTGTCAATATATCAATCTCTTGTGACCTAAAACTTTCCTAAACTTAGAAATTCATAGACAAAGAGCAACAAAAACACATATGAGATTGTTGAAACGATTGTACAAGCTTGATATCCCAAAAATCAAGCCAATTATTCAGAAATAAGAGAGAAGGGATAAAACAGAAACTCAAACTTAAAAAATATTGATATAGAAACGTATACATTTCTATCATTGGCTTCTTATGAGAACTCTTAATAACCCTAATGGAGTCCCTAGCCGCACCCTACCCGCAGCCGCACCCTACCCGCACCCTTCCCCAGCCGCACACTGCCCGCAGCCGCACTCTACCCGCACCCTTCCTCGGCCGCACCCTACCCGTACCCTTCCCCAGCCGCCGTCTACACCACCGCCAGCCACAATACCGAAACCCTATGCCCCCCCGAAATCGCCCTTACCAAATCCCTAACCCCCCAAAAATTTACTTTGAGAATTTCCCAAACCATTTTGATGCAGCGGCTATGAAAAGAATGTTCAATAGGTATGGGGTGAATGGCTGGGTCTATATTGCTCGGAAAAGGAATGCGAAGAACCTTAATTTTGGGTTCATCACACTCGATGGATCTATGCGGATAAAGGAAGCGTTGGAAGCCCTGAATATAATAGCGATTGGTGCGATTAGACTCAAAGCTTTCAAAGCTAGGTATGACAAATCGAAAACAGCCCCCAAAGCACGGTCTAATCCCGTGGTACCAGTTCAGAAGCCGATATTCAGAGACTCCCCTCGAGATCATCGGTCCTTTATGGATGTTGTGGCGAATCAAGCCCCACGAGAAGAGTCGACCATTAACCCGATCCAGGCGATATCCTCTCCTAGTGTACCTGCTGCATCCATTCTGAAAAGTGAGGTAGTGGTTAAATCTGTCCCTTGGAAATCAAAATCCTGTTTGGTTAAACTTAATAATATTTCTCACATCCGTAATATACATGATCTGTTGAGCGATCACGGTTTTGAATTTGTATTTGCGGCTCCTGTTGGTGGATTTTATGTGATTGTTTCGTTTAGATCAGAAGTGGTTCTTATGGACTTTATGAATGAGGATTGGAAAGTTATGGATCATATTGTGGAGACAGTTTGTGCACTTCCAGTAGATTTCGTGCCGACGGAATGTATTATGTATCTGGATCTCACCGGAATTCTGCCAGCTCTTGTTTGTGAACCTGTAGTGCGGGAATTAGCAGCGAGATTTGGACGAGTTGTTTAGGTAGATTGTAATTTCGAAAAACCGGATCGGTTGGATGTAGTATTGTGCCTTGTTTCGGTACCGCTTGGGACAGCCAGTAGGAACTTGACGTTGGCAGTAGGGGATAGAGAAATAATGATATACACGAACCTCAGACATGGAATTGGCTGCCAACACAGTCAAGAGTACGAATACGGGTCGGAAGAATGGAGCGAACCGGAGGAGGAACCTTCGGACAGGTGTAGTAGTGAATCATCGGGGAACAAAGATGAAATTAGATCAGACGAGGATGATGAGATTATCACGGATAGTAACAACACAAGTCCGGGTAGTACCCACCCTTCCGGCGATAGCCCGTTAATTGAGGGAAATAACGCGGTGGATCCGGGTATGGAGAATTCAAGTTCTTCGGGCCCAAACATCCCAAATATGAATAGAATTATCATTCGTCGGGAAGAAAATGAGCCAACTATCAGTGAGGAATTAATGACTTTCCGAATCGGAGAGAAGCTTGAGTTGTTTAACGAACAAAATATGGGCTTGATTATAGAGGCACTAGAAGGGCAGCGGCGTTGAGAGAGCTGCTGGCCGAACTGGGATGTTGTGAGTTTTATCATGTCGTTGAGTTTTATGAGTTGGAATTGTCACGGGGGCTAATTGAATGGGGCCAAACAGTTTTTGGTGTGGTCATGCATTCGTAAGTGGCAGCTTCAGGTTTTTGTTCTAGTTGAGACAAAGGCCCTATCGGTTACAGATCAGGTTGTGAGGAAGTTTTGGGGCCATAACGATTTTCATTTTCATTGTATCCCGTCTCATGGCTTGGCAGGCGGTCTATTGATCTCATGGAATTCTAATTTAATTCTTGGCTCGATCACTGCTTCTACAGATAGATGGTGTCTGCTTCATATTGTGTCTAGTCAACATGAGGTAAATTTACTATACTTATATGGTCCCCCTATTCCCAGGGATAGGAATCAATTTTGGAGTGATCTGCTGCCCCATATTCAAAACATTGATAACTTGGTGATATGTGGTGATTTTAACGAAGTGTTACATAGTTCTGAGCGAGGTAGAAGTGGGAATACGGGGGCGAGTTCGATGATTAGGTTCCAGGAATTTGTTAATAAATGTGCTCTATTTGATTTGCCATTACATGGGCGTGACTATACGTGGTCTAATAGTCTATCCTTCTCTAGGATTGATCGTGTCTTGGTGTCGTGCAATATTCTTGATAGGTGGCTGGGTCAGAATTTGATGACGATTGATTCAACGCTATCAGATCACTTTCCGATTATATACCGGTCCCATGCATTGGTATTGGATGGCAAAAAGGTGTTTCGATCATTGAACTGTTGGTGGGAAAAGGACGGGTTTCTACCTTTTCTAAGATTGAAGTGGGAGGCCATAGAATTGGCGGATCCGGGGCGCGACATTGATTTTAAATTATGCCGATTAAGGAGCTTTATCCGACCTTGGCATCTATCTAATTTTGGCGGGTTAGAGGGAAGAATAAAGAAGCTAGAGGCTCGTATTATATTTTTAACATCCAGTTCGGTGGTCCGACCTTTGGAGGAGGGGAGTAGATCGGAGCTTCAGTGCGTGAGATCGGAATTACTTACCTGTAGACGGAACCTTGAACAAATTCGTCACCAACAATCACGTGTTAACTGGACTTTATTGGGTGATGATAATACAAGTTTTTTTCATAGGATGGCATCGGCGAGGGCTAGGGGGAATCGGATTTCACAGCTGGAAATTGATGGAGTTGTATCTTCTAACCCGGTACTTATTAAATCCACGATACGGAATTTTTATTCCAGGCTGTTTTTGAAACATGTGGTGGTGCCGTTTTCCTTGGGCGAACTACAATTCTGTATGATTGATGCGATGGACAATGCGCATCTTGTTGAATCTTTTTCTGAGGCTGAAGTGTGGGACTCAGTGTGTGCTTGTCAAGAAGGTAAGGCGCCGGGGCCGGACGGATTTAATTTCTTCTTCTATAAACGTTTCTGGGAGGACATGAAATCGGATGTGCTAGCTCTGTTTGGCGAATTTTATAGGCATGATCAGCTGCCAAACTCTATCAAGTCATCTTTTACCGTATTGATTCCTAAAGTCCCGGGGTCATCGTCATTGGGGAACTATAGACCGATTGCCCTTATTCATGGTATATATAAAATTGTGTCGAAAGTTCTTGCGAAAAGATTACAGGCTGTGTTGCCTCAGCTGATTTCTGACAACCAGTTTGCTTTTGTTAAAGGCCGTAATATTCATGAATGCTCGTTTATAGCCTCAGAAGTGATCCAATCAATCCACCGCAGTGGTCAGTCTTCTGTGGCTCTCAAGCTTGATTTCCATAAAGCATACGATAGTGTTTCTTGGACTTATATTGACTCAGTGTTGAAGAGGATGGGGTTCTCTGATAAGTGGATTAGATAGATGGGGACCTGCAGAGCGAACTCGACAACATCTATTCTTTTCAATGGTAGTCCTACAGATCCGATCTATTTGGGCAGAGGGGTTAAACAAGGTGATCCTATTTCTCCATTTCTTTTTGTCTTAGCAGTGGAAGGTCTTAAACAGCTCATAGACGCAAGTGTCCGTAAGGGTATTTTACCTGGGTTTCGTATTCATGGGTCAGAGAAGGATATATGTATTCTTCAGTTTGCGGACGATACGATGTGCTTCTTACCTGCAGATGAGTCTCTCTTACCTACTTTTATCCGTTTATTACGTTGTTTTGAGTTGATTTCAGGTCTACGAATAAATTTTGTTAAGAGCTCAATTATAGGTATCAACGTGCAGGAAGACTTGTTGAATCGGTGTGCGGAGACAATGGGTTGTAAGATCGAAAGATTTTCCATTACTTATCTAGGCGCCCCTCTCAGTACGAGACGCATCCCGGTGTCTTATTAGAACGGGTTGATTGGTAAGTTCCAAAATAGGCTGGCAAGTTGGAAAGGTCAGTGTTTATCGTATGCTGGCAGGGTGGTCCTTATAAAATCGGTTCTCTCATCTATCCCGATTTATTTGTTATCATTGAATAAGATGCCGGCCTCTATTAACAGTAAGCTTGTTCAACTGATGCGTAATTTCTTGTGGAAAGGTATAGCGGACTCTAGCGGGATCTGTAAAGTGAGTTGGGAGACAATTATGCTACCAAAAAATTTAGGTGGCCTATATGTTAGGGATCTAAGACTAGTCAATTGTAGTTTATTGCTGAAATGGATATGGCGGTCTAGAACAGATGGGCAGGGATCGTTGTGGTATGAGCTGTGTGTCCGTCGATATGGCTTCGAGTCATGGAACTCGTTTGAAAATGTTAATAGATCCCGCATTTCGTATGTTTGGCAAGGCATTATATCTTGTTGTGTAAAGAACTCAACCTTCTGGGAGTTGTTTAAATCGAATGGGAGAGTTAAAGTGGGGAACGGGGCGAGCGGATCTTTTTGGCATGATAATTGGACTGCAAATGTGTCATTATCTGTTCTTTTCACTGATCTGTATCTATTATGTAATAGAAAAAGCTCTTCGATTCGGGATGGGTGTCTGTCTATTTCTGAGGGAGCAGCATTATCTAGGCCTTTTTGGAAACGTAGTCTAAGGATTACTAGTAGGGAGAGGTGCTCCCAGATGCGGAATTGGATTTCCCAATTCTGGCCCGCTGTTTTTGGGGGGAATGGGGCTGACGGTAACAGGGGGCAGCAGCCACACGTTGAGTTTCAGGTGGTGGCAGATAGATTTGAATGGGATCTGGAAGCTAATAAGGTATTTTCAGCTGCATCTTTTTGTTTAGGGTCCTATAGGTCGCCTCAAAGGACTACGCCGGAAACGGATTATATGGTGGTTTGGAATGCATGTCTTATTCCTAAAGTCAAATTTTTTTGCTGGTTATTGTTACATAGACGCCTCCCAACGAAAGTCTTTCTGGTTTGTCGCGGATGCCAAGCTGTATTCGATGACAAGTGTCCGTTTTGTGATGAATCCGAAACAATTGATCATGCTTTGTTTCACTGTTTTGGTAGTTATCGTATATGGGTTCAAGCTTCTCTGTTACTAGGGATTTCGGTAACAATGCCATTCAAGGGGGCTGATTTTCTTGTAGTATGGCCAGCGCATTTTTCCTCAGGGATTGGACAGGAGTTTGGTACGGCTTTATGGTTTATGATAGCGTGGGCTATTTGGAAAAGGCGGAATAAGTTCGTGTTCGAGGGTGTCTTAAGCACAGATGATCTCTTGGGGGCGAGCATTCATTTATGCTGATTCTTTTTCAAGTATCGAAGACGGAATCTAAATTTTGTTGTTTCTGATGTATTTAACTGTCCAGATTTATTTCTAAGCTGTAACTAGTTAGGTGGCATCTTTTGGTCTATTCATTGTATAGTCATACCTCGGGATCGGATTTCATATCTGTATCTCCTTTAGGCTGTATCTTTGTTCACTGACGCTCTCATCTTGTGAGCGGTCTTTGGATTACATTAATAAAGAGAGGTAGGTGTTTTGTAGGTAAGCGGGGGCATCAACCTAGTTGGGACGCCCGCCCCGAAATTTTCACCTATCTCGATCTTTTTCCTTCTGGGGAAACACAATGTTTCTCCGGGGGGTTTTCAAAAAAATCATTGGCTTCTTATCTTTTTAAGGAGTAATTGTGTAGAATTTAGATATAGATAATAATTATTATGTTCCTTTTAAAGAAAAATGTTTGCAACCATAGACGAATCAAGGTTGGTTGGATTAGTATAGTATTTATTATTGCATCATCAGACATAACCACACCCATAATTGAAATTAACAAATTGAAAAGATAGTAACTTTTGTCAAAAAATCTAAATGAAAACTTAATAGACCAATAATAAGCACACATGGCCAAAGAAGAAAAAAATAGACATTTGTCTAAAGAAACAGAGAAAAAGTGAAGCAACTATTTTGATTATGAAATTAGCTTTTTAATTCATTTCTAGATTACACAATAACTGAGAAATGCCACCTAAAGTGTATGAAATATTCCTAATGTTGTGGGGGTATGTTCTTTATATACCCACTAGAGTAAATATTATGACAGTTGCCTTGTAGTATATCAAAGATTTTGGTCAGCTCCTATTGTTTGTCTAGCAGCAGAAGCCCAACCAACACCCAACACAAGAAGAAATAAGAACCTGACCTCATGTTCATGATGCCTAAAACTAATTGATATCAACACCTCAAGAAAAAAAAAAACTGAAAAATCTTCATGAATGAAGGTCATTATAATTTGATCACTTGATGACAACAACAACAACATTACCCCAATGCCTAATAAGGCTCCCACACAAGTGGGATAAGGGGGTCGGGTGTACTAATAATGATTATTAGTAATAGTACTAATAATGATTATATTATTCATTTTTATTTTAAATAGTGAGAATCATGTTAATAATAAGTATGGTTTGAGGTCTAAGAGTTAAATGCATTTTAATTAACACATGTCTTATTATTTTTTATATAATCTATAAATTTACATTTTCGGTAACTTCTTATATAACATATAACTTTCCTCTTAAAAGTATTTTTTAATTGATGGGCGGGTTGGTTTAGGCTTAGAAATTAAGTTCAAGAATGAAGCCTGGCTCGGCGCGGCCCATGTAAATTTTGATGCGGGATGGGCTAGACTTGGGCGTAGCAAATTTTTTATTGGCCCGACCAGGCCCGGCCCGACCCCGGCCCAGTCCGCACATATAACTTTCCTCTTACGCTCCTCTATTTTTATATAGTTTTTCATATAACTTATAAATATTTAGTTACCTTATACTTTTCTTATACCCTTATTAATTTTTTAAATAACCTAGAATAGCTTTTTGAAATAAAGAATAACTTTTTTCAAACTTCTATGTACCTTTTATACATCTTTTCATATAACTAGTGTTACTTATAGAATATAGAAGGAAATAAAAAGAACAACAATATAAACTATTGTACATATAATCAAACTTCTTTATTCTCTTGCAATTACGTAGTTACAGATAAAATATTTTGTTATACAATTAAAAAATAATTTGTGACAATTTTTTAACTTCTCGCGCAATTTTTTGTGTGGTAGTCATACGTTTGATATACTATATGTTAAAGTTTTTGGTACGAGTATAGATGTCACAATCAATTATTTACTTGTGATAATGTGTAAAAAAACAAGTCATATAAAACCTAATCTATATCCTTCCACACAACCGACACCATTGTTACATCATTTCTATATATATTTTACAACATTTCAACACCATTACTTATATTATACCCATACATTTCATTTACCTTTTCAAAGTATTGACACAAAACTAATACATTATTTGTAACAAAATTTTTATATTGTACATATATTATTTTTATGACAAAAAAAGTTATTGTCAGATATTGCAACAAGCTTTTTATGTTGTCGCACATATAGTTTTTGTGACAATAAAAAAATTTGCTGTCACGTATTGAATAGTTTTAGTTACAACTGTTACTTGTAATTGAAGAATTTTTTGTTTCAAGTTAAATTTATTGTCAAAACATATTATATTTTTTTGCAACAAGCTTTTTATGCTATCACGCATATAGTTTTTGTGACAATAAAAAATTCTTTGTCACATAAATATTTTTTGTTTTAAGTAAATTTTAATGTCACAAAAATAATATATTTTTTGCAACAAGCTTTTTATGTTGTCACATATATAGTTTTTGTGGCAATAAAAAAATTCTTTGTCACATATTGAATAATTTTAGTTACAACTATTATTTGTAACATAAGTTTTTTTGTTTCAAGTTAAACTTATTGTCACAAAATTACACATTTTTTGGGACAAGCTTTTTATGTTGTCATGTATATTACTTTTATGACAATAAAAAATTTATTGTCACATATTGAATAGTTTTAGTTACAACTTTTAACTGTAACTGAAGTATTTTTTGTTTCAAGTACAATTTGTATCACAAAACTAATATATTTATTGCAACAACCTTTTTATGTTGTCACATATATTATTTTTGTGATGATAAAAAATTATTGTCACATATTGAATATTTTTAGTTACAAGCATTACTAGAGTTTTTTTTGTTTCAAGTTAAACTTATTGTCACAAAAGTAAAATAGTTTTTGCAACAAGCTATTTATGTTGTAACACATATAGTTTTTGTGACGATAAAAATTTATTGTCACATATTGAATAGTTTTCGTTACAACTTTTACTTGTAAACAAAGTATTTTTTGTTTCCACTTAAAATTATTGTCACAAAAATTATATATTTTTCGTAACAAGCTTTTTATGTTGTCACATATATATATTTGGTGACACTAAAAAGTTATTGTCACATATTAAATATTTTTAGTTACAACTATTACTTGTAACTAAGGTATTTATTGTTTCAAGTTAAAGTTATTGTCATGAAACTAATAAAATATTTGTAACAATATATTTTTGTTGTCACATAAATATTTTTTGTGACAATAATTTTTTTATTGTAACAATTTCTAAATTGTAGGTTACAACTTAAGTTGTAACGGAAAAACATTAGTCACGATCTTAAAAAATTGTCACAAAAACATCTATTATATGTGACAATTTTACAATAAAATTTCACAAAACTAATTTTTGTGACGGTAAAATTTTTATTGTATAAGATAATAGCCTTCTTATGACAACAATTTTAGTGACAGTGAAATTGTTGTCACATATTAAGTGCTATTCATGTCATGTTTCAATCTCTTACATTTTAATTAAAATCCGTTTCTAATTTCATGTTCCATCAAAAAGCACAATCCTTATTTGAAATTGAATCCTACCAGTATCGGTCCAAAATTTTTGGATTGACACAACAATAACATTACCCAATACCTAACAAGGCTCCCGTACAAGCGGGGTAAGAGAGATCGGATGTACGCAACCTTACCCCTGTAATTATAGAGAGGTTGTTTCTAATTGATCCTGAAGCAGAGTTGCAACAACTACCCGTGACTTCATAATAAAAGAAGTTGAGATAGTTTTTTTTCAAATTTTTGCAGGAACCAAGGTTTGATCCATGGTTATCAGATAGTTTAATTAGTCATTTTGCTTTAATATATTATAAATAGTCAAGGAATGGTGAATTGTTGGCCCATTTTTTTTTGAAAACCCCCCGGAGAAACATTGTGTTTCCCCAGAAGGAAAAAGATCGAGATAGGTGAAAATTTCGGGGCGAGCGTCCCAACTAGGTTGATGCCCCCGCTTACCTACAAAACACCTACCTCTCTTTATTAATGTAATCCAAAGACCGCTCACAAGATGAGAGCGTCAGTGAACAAAGATACAGCCTAAAGGAGATACAGATATAAAATCCGATCCCGAGGTATGACTATACAATGAATAGACCAAAAGATGCCACCTAACTAGTTACAGCTTAGAAATAAATCTGGACAGTTAAATACATCAGAAATAACAAAATTTAGATTCCGTCTTCGATACTTGAAAAAGAACCAGCATAGATGAATGCTTGCCCCCAAGAGATCATCTGTGCTTAAGACACCCTCGAACACAAACTTATTCCGCCTTTTCCAAATAGCCCACGCTATCATAAACCATAAAGCCGTACCAAACTCCTGTCCAATCCCTGAGGAAAAATGCGCTCGCCTTGTGCCTCTTCCACAGGGCCCATGCAATCAGGAACCACAACGACGTGCCAAATTCCCTGTTTTGTCCTGCTGAGAAGTGATGTCGCCAAACCTTGAGGAACTCATACCCAGTGAAAGGCATGGTCAACGAAATGCCTAGGAGCCGAAAAGCCTGAGCCCATACCTGATAGCTTCCCCGACAGTGAAAAAGAGCATGATCCGTATTCTCCGATTCATCGCAAAATGGGCAGTTGTCGTCAGGGACATCTTGATAATTGCGGTTAAAAAGAAATAATCTCGTTGGAAGACGGCTATGGAATACTAACCACCCAAAAACCGTACTTTCGGACTTAGAAAAGCATCCCAAACCAGCCTGAAGTCCCTATTTGGTTTCGGCCACTGAGAGTAAAAGCCACGACAAAAAGAGGAAGGTGAATATGATTTCCGATCACCCAAATCCCATTTGAAATGGTCAGCCCCTGTAGAAAAGCTCACATATCGCTGCTGCCCCCTGCTACAGCTTCTTCAGAGTCATCAAACAAGAATGAGCATGATTGAGCAATCCAAGAGCGAAGTTGTATACACCTCTCTTGAGTTGAAAGTCTTAAATTCCTAGCCCAGAAGGGTCGTGAAAAAGCACTATCGCTAAAAATGAAACTATAGCTCTCCATAACCGAACATTCCTACCGGGTACATAGTGAAAAAAGATCAGGGAATAGCGAGGAGAGGGACTGGTTGGCAGTCCAGTCGTCATACCAAAAGGAACAAAGCACGCCATTGCCCACCTCGACTGGGACCTGAGACAAAAAGAAATCCCAAAAGACGGTGTTTTTAATGCAACATGTTAAAATACCGCGCCAAATGTTAGACAAACACCTAGTATCGTAATTTACGATCGACATCCATGAGGTAAAGCCATGATGCATCACACAAATTTCGAACCAAAGGAGCCATGATCCGAAGCCCGTAATTTCCATAGCCATTTCAAAAGGAGACTACAGTTCACAATCTTTAGGTCTCTAATAAATAAACCCCCAATTGTTTCGCCAAACAAATGGTCTCCCAGCTAACCTTGCTAATTCCCCTCGAGTTTGAATCACCATTCCAAACAAAATTTCTCATAAGCTAAACCAGTCTATCGTTCACCGAGGTAGGTAACTTATTTAGAGAGATCAAATAAATAGGTAATGATGCAAGTACTGATTTAACTAGGACCATACTCCCCGCATACGACAGAGAGTGTCCCTTCCAACTAGATAATCTATTTTGGAATTTTCCAATCAACCTATTCCAGTAAGACAGAGGGACTCGATCCATACTAAGCGGTGAACCTAGATAAGTAATTGGGAAACTCTCTACTTTAGAACCCAACTTTCCCGCACAAGATTGCACTGTCAACTCATTAACATTAATACCAATGATTGAACTCTTACGATAGTTAATATATAGACCCAAAATCAATTCAAAACAGCGTAAAATATGAATAAAAGTAGGTAACGTAGACTCATCTGTGGGGAGGAAGCACAAAGTATCATCAGCGAACTATTAAAGGGAGATATCGGTTTTCGATCCATCCACTCGAAATCTAGGTAAAAGGCCTTTACAAATACTAGCTTCAAAAATCTGTTTCAGTCCCTCCACCGCTACAACAAAGATAAATGGAGAGATAGGGTCACCTTGCTTTACCCCCCTTCCCAATTGGATTGGCGCGCACGGACTGCCATTAACCAGTACCGATGTCGAAGAATTATCCCTACAGCTAGCAAGCCATCATATCCATTTTTCCTTAAACCCCATCTTTTGAAACACCACATCAATATAGCCCCATGATATACTATCATATGCCTTATGGAAACTAAGTTTAATGACAAGGCACGACTGACATCTATGATGAATCAAGTGAACAACCTCCGAAGCTATAAACGAGCATTCATGGATATTCTGCCCTTTGACAAAAGCAAACTGGTAATCCAAAATAAGGTGGGAAAAAAGCGGTTGAAAGCGATTAGCCAGCACTTCTGCCAACATTTTGTAAATTCCATGGATAAGAGCTATCGGTCTGTAGTTACTCAATAATGCCGAACCTGGAACCTTAGGGATCAGCACCATATGTGAAGTTTTAATGTTATTTAGCAAGAAGGCGGATTCATGGAACTTGGTGAAAAGCTCAATGATCTCCAATTTTAGCTCATCCCAAAAACATCCATAAAAGAAAAAATTGTAGCCTTTCGGACCCGGGGCTTTTCCTTCATCGCATGATCGTACCGCTCCCAAAATTTCATCCTTGGTGAATGGTGCCACTAACCGACCATTATCCACTTCGATGATTCTTCTAAATCGAAGCCCACTCAAATTGAATGGGATTTTACGAGCTCTAGAGAACAGATTGACATAAAAACTCCTAATATTGGTCGTGATAACAGAAGGATCAGAGATCATAACCCCATAAATTTATAGTTGAGTAATCCTATTATTTCTCAAACGCGGTGATGCAATATGGTGAAAATATGCGGTATTATCATCCCCGAATATAGTCCAATTTACCCTGGACTGTTGGTGTCGAATTTTCTCTAAGCTACGTTGACACTTCGCCAAAGCTGATCTTACCTCAGTTAATTCTGATCCTTCAGAAGCATCGATTGGTCAAGATACACTATTCAATATAAGGTGAACCATTCGGCTCTCTAGCTCCCTTATACGCTGCTCAAGACCACCAAAGTTCACAGAATGCCAAACCGAATACAATCTTTCAATCGTTTCAATTTAAAGTCCACATCCCTGTTAACATGTCTAACTCGAATAGCTTCCCACTTAGATTTCAGAAAAGGAAGAAAACTTTCATTATCCCACCAACAATTCAATCATCAAAATAGTCTATTCCCAACATTGAGTGAAGCATGCAATCGGAAGACAATAGGAAAGTGATCCGATAAGGTAGAATCAACGGACATTAAATTCATTCTTAGCCATGAGTCCATTAAGCTGAATGATAAAAGAACCCTATCAGTTCTCGAGTAAGATAATCTATTCGACCATGTATAGTCCCTACCACTCAATGGGACATCATAAAGCACGCATCCATTAACAAAATCTTGAAACTAAATCATGGAACTCGAAGTAGGGCCGCATCTTTCCATCCTTTCCGAAATATGAAGCACTTCATTAAAATCCCCGCAAATCACAACTCAATCAAGACCTTGAATATATGGGGTTAAGTCCTGCTATAATTAATAACGAATAGCTGGATTGGTAGGACCATATATACATATCACATTTGTTTCTGTACGGCCTGAGACAATTTTTAAAAAGCACCATCTCTCTGAAGTATGAGTAATCCTTCCGCTAACCAAACTCGAATTCCATAAAACTACCAATCCCCCCGAAAGACCCTGGGAAGGAATACAAGAGAACAAAAAATCATTGTGGCCCCAAAATTTCCTAATTGTTAATTCCAAAACATCAGCCACCTTTGTCTTAATCATAATAAAAATCTCTAACTACCACTTCCGTATACAAGAATGAACAAGATGCTGCTTTGCACCAATTGTTACCCCACCCCTGCAATTCTAACTTAGAAAACTTAAAGACATGATTAAAATTGACCAGCCCCGAGAAATTATCCCACTCATAAAGAGTGCATCACCTCCATGATCTGATCCTTATTTTGATCCTGAAATAATTCAAGTTCCTTACCTACCTTAAACACTAACATCTCATCGCTCTCTCTTGTCGATCTTTCTTCCGTTCTCAAAATAATTTTGTTCATATTCCCAATATCCGGTTCTGATGACGCCAAGGCATCTTATACTGTTTTGCGTACCCCATCCAATCCCTGATTCGATTTCTCGATTGAAATGACTGTTTCCATAAAATTAGTATCCTTAATCACGGTTTTGCTTTCACTTACTGCGTCCCTAGAGCTGTCCCTCGATTCCACCGACTCCGATTCAGACTCTTCTACATTCGAGTCACTATGATCACAGACTTGTTCATCACGGGCGTGCTGGCATCCCACCCCTTGACGTAAATTGGTAACGATAGTCACTTCATTCGAGCCCGCACATATTTTTAGATTTCTACAAGTAGTTCCTATGGGTACCGAAACCAAACATGACACAACGTCTAAATGATCCGATCGCACAAAATTGCAATCTATAGCTACCACACGCCCAAACTTGGCAGCCAAAGCACGAATCACTAGCTCACAAATAAAAGTCAATGGAATGCCTATAAAATCCAAGTATGTGATACATTCCATTGGAATGAATTCCTCCGATAAAAACTGAGTAGTAGATAAAACATGATACATAACAGCCCATTCGCCTCCAACGAAGGTATTCATCTTTTCCACCGAGTTAAAAGAAACAATGACACAATTGCCTCCCACCGGGGCGGCGAAGGCGATATCAAAACCATGGTCTGACAGAAGATCATAAATGTTGCGGAATGTGTTTAGCATGCACCAAACAAGAATTTACCTTCCAAGGGGCTGCTTGAATTACCATCTCAGTGGATTGTGGAGTACTAATAGTAATCGGGATGCTTTCCGCCTTCGATGAAACCAAGTTTGTCTCTACAGCCGGTTCTCGTTAATTGTTCACCACTATAGCATATGACCTCGCACCCCAAGGCGACTCTCGGAATGTTTTCAACTGTTTGGGAATACTCCTCCAACATATATGTCAACAATTAATATTTTGCCCAATAAACTTCTTTCAAATTATAATTCTTAAATTATTTGTTGCGCTAATATATGGGTAGATTGTCAATAAATGATTTTTAAGTAACAAATGAACTTGGTTCAATTAGTACACACAAAGAGTGTGAAAATGTACAGACAATAATTCCTGATTTCTTCAAAAACTCCTTTAAATGAAAAAAATACATAAATAGCATGTTAAAATATTTGTTGTTATCACTTTAGATAACGACATGATTTACTTATGATTAACTTTAATTAATGTTTTAAAAAGCGATAGTTGGACGGTCGGGTCTTTCAAGTTTAGACGAGGCTTAGGCGACATCTGAACGATTTCTTTTAATATTTATAATTATATAAAATATAATTTTAATGGTCTTAGCCTAGTGGTTGAGTACTGAAGCTGTGATCTTAGAGGTCACAGGTTCGAGTCCACATACGAATGAGGTGAGGTAAGGTTTTTCTTTGTTATTATTGTAAGCCAAGTGAGACAATTTTTTTTTTTAAAAAATTATAGTATAATTAAATATTAAAAAACATAATTTAGAGAATGTTTTAAAAATTGCTAGGTATTAGTCGGACAATAGAAACCTCCTTATTTGTGACACAAAGTATCTTATTTCTCAGTTTGAGACTCAAAATAAAAATTATATTTTGAGATTAATTCAATGTACTTTAGTTTTACCAATTAAGCTATTTTTTGTGAGTAAAAAAATGAAACTGTATTAGTTATAAGTATTAAAATCTTATAAAACTGAGTTTAGACTCCATTAGATGAAAAATAGGGCTAAGCAATATATAGAAGACAATAGATCGATGTAGCCTTTGATAGCGCCTTAGGAACAAAAAGTCTGACTGTAAGCCTAAAAATGGGTCCTATACGAGAATAGATGGAGATTTTCAAGAAATGACTTTAAAAGAAATTCTACATTGCATTGCACTACACTGACAAGCACCATGGAATTTTCTAAGAATCAAATGTTCTCAGGTTTTGATTTATAAAACAAATATTATTTCATTACTTGATTTATTGAAATTGCATATTTAATATTTTATGTACTCAATTTTCGTTTTTTGGTTGACTTACGAGTCTTTGACAAATTAATACACTATTGAGAGTCGACAGTTTAATTCATGATCAATGAAACATGCACATTCTACGAATGGCAGTATTGATATTTTACCTTTTTAGTGTACTAAACTTAAATCGAATAGTTTATGAACTAAATATGCGAAAATTGTATATGTTTGATACCAAATAGATAAAAATAAATACCATGTACCAAATATGTAATTTCAAAGAATATTTGAGATATAGATTATGACAAAAAATATATCTAAGTCTTAATTCAAACGTTTACATCATTTTTTTAGTTGCCCATCTGGTTCATAGGAGCTTTTCTCTGACGACGTCCAGATCCGACTCGGGGTCACGCACCTAGCTGTGGTGGGTGAGTCTCCTAATAAGGACTTTCTGCATTCACTAGGACTCGAACCCGATTCCTTGCTTAAGCGATATCAAGTCGCTTACCACTTGGACCAGCCCTTATTGATTTTAAATCATCTTTATCGAAGTAGTTGCACATGTCATGTAAATATAAATATAAAACCAAATCTTTTAACAAGAATCATCACTAGACCTATTCACAGGCAAGAGTACCCTTCATGATGTGGGATATAAATTCCTGATCTTTTGTGGAATTTATTTCGTTTTATTAAAAGATTTCCACAACAGACCATTTTCTTCCGTACCTTATCGACATTCCCTTCGTCTGGGCAATTACTATGTCATTAACTTGTAGGACATCTATTAATTTTTCATCCCATTTCAAACTACTGATCTTAGCATACAAGTTGTCCATTCTTCCATCAAAACCAAAGTCGGTTGTTGTGAAGTTGTACTTGGAGTGTTTCCCGTTTTTCTGATGTAGTACAACACCACATCTATGTGTTGTAAATTGAGAAATTTAGGTAATAAGTTTTTTTATTATCTTTTTGTTAGTTATTAACTGGTATGAGAACTTATGTACCTAGTATAAGAATTATTATACATGATATAGTATCTCTTATACCAAGTATAGTAGTCATTATACATGTTATTGTAGAAGAATTTAATGTAGGAAGTACTAAGTTTGATACAGCTTACCTCATCTCCAAGGAACTCATCAATTTTGACCAATTGAAAAAACGTGTTCTTTGTTACTTCCAAAATTTTGAAGTTCAATGGTTGTTCCATAATATCGGTCTTCTCATTGAACCATTCGTTGTTTCTGCATTTTTTATGTTTTCAATAAATCATTTATTTTATTAAAAATATAAGTTTTAGTACTTACTTCTCTCGCTTATATCTCCTTTTTTCACCAGCTCATTAAATGGTTTCAATAGTTCTGTATTTGTAATTCGAGCTCCTAATTCAGGCCAATCATCTAGAATGTACTTCCCTCTGACTTTTCTCTTCTTGCTGCCATCTTTTGCTTCTGATCTAAAATACGTTGTATAAGGGGAAATTACCCTCTTTGCTTTAATTTTTTTATGGCATTTTTGGAGGCATATGCTCTTGTGTTATTATTGCTACAACCTGCTTCACCTTTTTCCTGTTTCATGAAGAAAAAGTAAGTTTGTGACTTTTAAATTAGTAAAAGATTGGTATAAAGAAACTTTTTTTATATGTAATTTATACCACGTAAGTTATATTATAATATTTATTACTTTTCTTTTCTATATTACACAGGTTGTATGTATAATACGAACATTCCGAAGATTTATTACGCTGTTATAATAGTAATCTTCAAGTGCATCAAATACTTCCAGATCAATAGAATTGTAAGGAGTACTTATTTGTTCCTATTGTAAATTGTGTTTCATTATCAATTTAATAAAGTAAAATTAATGATATTTTTTATGTTATCAAGAAAGAAAATTAATTAATATATTTGAGTTCAATGTTGTTACCATTTTATTCTGACTTTCTTATGTTTTTGTTGCGTGTTGCTCATTTTCTTTCATCCCTTTTGCTTGACCATTGTCTCCAGCTTCATCTTTTTTATTACCATACAGATTCATCTGTTCTATTCTTTCTTCACCTTCTATCTCATATTTTTCGTCAATCCCTTTTGCTTTTGTCTTTGTTTCTTTCTCCTTTTTCCCTTCTTTATTTTTTGTTGTCTGTTTTGTTTCATTCCCCTCATTTGTCAGATTTTGGTCCAAGTATGCACCTTATCTTTAAATTTAGGTAAGAGGATGAAATTTATAATATCAAATCTGGTAGAGGTTTGTTTATTCTTGTGTTTTCATTCTTCCTATTGTCTATCTCAAAACTGAGTGTTGGTTACACATCATTTTGCTTTTGCTCCTCATTTTTTGCTGTCTCAGTTCTCTGTTTCTTCATTTCATGCTTTTCCTCTTCTGTGTATCATTTTCTCTTCTTCTGCCTTTCTCATTTTTCTTTGTTTGTCTTCCCCTATGATAATATTTTTAGTCTGAATTAGTTTCTATTTTATTTTCTTATTTTATTAATTCATGTTAGATCTTTTTTATAGAACTTTTATACTAGGTATAATACTTTATGAAATAATCTTTTTCAAGTATAATAGTTTTCTGCAACACCATTTATACTCGGTATAAGTGATTTATTACTATTTTTTCAATTGTGAAACTTGTTTAAACAAGTCCTAAACATTCCAATATATTAATATAGAAGCAGTTAGGTTATTTTACCATCCCAATGAGTCTTTTCAGCTTTTTCTCTATTCTTTTAAGGCTGCTGTTTGTTTCTTTCATCATGCCTTCCATGTTCTTGAATCCTTGGTCCATTTTATCTCCAGTTAATTGAATTTGATCTCCCAATTTCATTATTGCACTCAGAATAGTGTTGTTTACTTCTTGTTTTTGACTGTTGTCATCTTGTCTATTTGTTCCTCTTTTCTCTTGCTGGGTCTCCTTTTCTTGGGTCTCTTTTTATTGGTTGTGTGTGTACTAGGTCTCTATTGTTGCATGTGTCTCATTTTCTTGTGTGAAGTACTACAGTTCTATATTGTAGGGATCATGGAAAGGATTGAATGAGTCGAGTCCTAACTATTGTATCTCTTCCTCATCAGTATCAATCTTCCTAAAGTTCAATCATAATTTCAATTTCAATAACAAGTTTTTTAGTCATGTTAGTTTTGGTAGAATTATAAATAATAATTTTTAAATATGAAACTGTTTTAAATTTACCTCTCTTGGAACTCTGTTGAAGATGTTTTCTACTAGTAAGTGCTGCAGAATAATCATGTTGTATGTTCTATTGGGAAACAATGATCCTGATTACAATCTAAGAACAAATTATTCGGATCAGGTTTGAAGGAAACAAAAATAATTATGTAATACCATACTCTTAAATCCAAATGGAAACATCTAAACCAGATCAAGATATAAGTCATCCATTGAAGACATTAATCAACTGAGCACTAAATGAAATCATCCAGACAAAGTTTAGAAAGGAAACAAACTTTTGCCCCTCAAGACTAGCATCCAAAAGAACTAATTAAAGCCACTCCGGAAGAAGAGAAATCTGGAGAACAGAGGTCTGAGGACATCTGAAAGACCTATTAAGTACAAACATAGGGAAAAGTACAAAATATAGCTTTCCCTCCATTCTTTGGTCTCACAAGTCGAAGATCCTTTTCCCTTTAGAAAGACAAAAATTGCCAGCTTACATTTTCAGAGAAAGGATAAAAAGGACTGACACCAGACAGAAAAAGAAAACTACCTTTTTCACCTAGACCAATAAGAATGCGTGTGGACCTCACATCAAAAAGCAACCAGTATAAAAGTTGGTGCATCACAAAAGGACAATCAAAACAATCACTGACAACTTTCTAGCCTCAATCCCAAGATTTCAAATAGGTTAAATTAGAGTCTAATAGATTGATCAACGGTTCTGGAAACTCCACATCACAACCTGATCAACGGTGGAGATATAGCAACAACTCACCAACCACAACGGCTACATTTATGATCAAAGCCTCTAAGAGGGAGCTCTTCACCATTTGAGAAGGTTGGCTGATTGACTTACAAAAGCAGGTAACAAAGAATACTCAAGCAATCAACTTTCAAATCCCTTCAAGAATCAAAAGCTTTCCATATCTGTTGTAGGGATTCCTAAGTGTGATATAAACTTAAGGAACTCCAAAACCAAAACCTTTGATAAGAAACCTAAGTGTAAAAGATCTCTTACTTGGGTGAGTTGAGAGATTAGGATACAACACAAACTTGGTGCTTTGAGCGTGATCTCCTTATAGGACTCAGCTTAGATTCGGGGTAGAAGGCTAAGTGGTATGTCCTACTAAAGATAAGAGGACTCAGCTAGGAGTTGGTGCTTCTAGCAGTATATCCTACTTCTGGAAGGGGTTACCATCCGGAGATAAATCTATAGGGCTTGATTCCTGCCAGTTGGAAAGGAATCCTCTGGTGGATAAGCTCGGAGGAAGGAAACTCCGAGGACTGGACGTAGGCTGGGCCAAACCAGTATAAAATACTTGTGTTTGATTTTCTTTCCCTTTATTTTATCGCATATTCTTGTCATACTTCCATCATCCACATCCATCATTTGGATCATCATCAAACACGCTACACTAAGACTTTTATAAGTCTGTAAATTCTGTAAAAAAGGGCCATTCACCCCTTCTGCCCTTTTAAACAGTCTCACAAGGACCAACAAGTGGTATTAGAGCAAGTGCTCAAAACTAGAGATCTAACAATCTCGAGCTAAAGGTCCATATTTTGATCTATATATCAAAATGATTTTCCAAAACTCACAGCTTCTTCCAAAGGGTATATCTATTACCCATCTTCCACTCTTCACCAGTGAACACTACACGTTCTAGAAAAATTGGACGAAGAATTTCATACAATCACAAATCATGCAAGCATGACTTGTAATTAAAGATGGTCCATATGAGCCTACGTATGATGAAGACGGAATGACAGCTAAAAAGCCTTCAAGCATGTAGGATGAAAATGATTTTAAAAAGTTATGTGAAAACGTAAATGCTATTAACATGCTTTATTATGCTCTTAGTGCAGCTAAATTTAGCATGATATCTCGATGCGAGACTGTAAAAGAGATCTAGGACAAGCTGAAAGTAACTTATGAAGGAACCACCAAAGTTAGAGAGGCTAAACTCAACCTACTTTAGTAAAAATTTAGGGCTTTCAAGATAGAGCCAAAGGAATCTATCAGCGATATGAATACTACATACACCAATCTAGTAAATGAGATAAAGAGGCTGGGCAAGGAGATTCTAAAAGTTAAGATGGTAAAGAAGGTGCTCCAGAGTCTCACAAAAGAATGTGATAACAAGAAGACTGCCAATGAGGAAGCTCATGATCTAAATTTCTACAAATATGTTGAGCTCATTGGCAATTTGTTAACTCAAGAACTATCCCTGAAAAGATATAGTCAACAAGAAAAGAAGCCTGAGGAGAAGAAGAAAGCAATCGCACTCAAGGTAGAATGTACCGGATCAGCTTCATCCAGAGAAGAGGAACAAGCTCTAGAACCTCAGAGTATATAAGAATAGCTAGCCCTATTAACTAGAAAGCTTAATAGATTTATCCAAAAGGATGAAAGGAGAAAATCCAGAAGATATGAATCCAGAAGAGCGAAAGAAGGCTCCTCTGGAAGAGATAAGCCTAGAAGGAACCCGGATGAAAAGAAGGATCCGGAGAAAGATGCTGCCTGTTTTGAATGTGGAGAGAAAGGCCACTTTAGAACTAAGTACCCTAAGCTCAAGAAGACCAAGAAGTATAAAAAGAAGGCTATGGTGGCTACCTGGAGCGATAATGAAGAAAGTAGCAGTTCATCTTCAATAGAAGAAGAGGAAACTGCCAACTATACATTTATGGCACTAACTGATCCGAAAGTAGAGCAATCCAGAAGAAATATCTCTAAACATGACACAGTGCAGATCAAAGAATCAGAATCAGAAATAGCAAACACTGAGGTAAAATCTTATTCTAATTCTGCTTCTAAGTTTGATCTTGCCAGAGCATTATCTATTGTGATCAAAAGTGTAAAGAAGAATGTAAAAGTAATCAAGTCACTAAAGAGAAAAGTATTAGAGGTTGCTAAAGATCATGAAGCCTTGGCATAAGATGTACACTCAATAAGAACCACTAAACACATGGAAGTGGTTAATGAAAACTTCCTAAAGAACCAAATGGAGATATTGAGTGCAAACCTAATGGGGTTAGATAGGGAACTAACCCTAATGAAGGAAGCATCCGGAAGAAGAATAAATCTTCCATAAATAGGAAGAATCCCAAGGCTAGTTATTTAAAGAAATCAACCACAAGCTACCAAAGGAAGTCTCAGACCTTCTAAATAAAAGGTGAAGGAAGTTAGAAGGCAGCCACAGGCTTAAAGATACACTGCTACTCAAAAAGGAAAGGCTAAAGTAAATCAACAGCCTATCTAACCAAGAAGGAATTTGGTAGCAAAAATTGCACCACCAGCTAGCTTCCAGATACATTTCGGACCATCTATAAGTATAAAAGAAGCTGGATATAAAGGAAATTATGGAAAAGAAGATCTTGAGAAGATCAGAAAGAAGAATAAGCAAGATGCAGGTTTTGTGGGAAAAATAACCATGTTACTAAACTTTGTAGACTAAAAAATGATTATTATGATATAAACCCTTGGCCTGAGATGGTTATTAACCCGAGAGGACCCAAATCTAATTGGGTACCTAAACCCACTTAATTTGTTTTACAGGTATGCCCTAGATCCACAGTAGATCAACACACTTAGTACATTGATAGTCGATGCTCAAGGCACGTGAAAGGTGATGAGAAGGCCTTCATCACATTGATCCCGAAGAAGGGAGGCAAAGTAAGCTTTGGAGACAATCAAAAGGGACAGATCATTGGAAATGGAACTATTGGATCTGAATTAAAGATTGGAGATGTCTCACTAGTTGACAGACTAAAGTTCAACCTATTGAGTGTAGCCTAACTCTGTGACAGAGGAAGAAAGGTCACTTTCGATTTCAGAGGATGCTCAATATATGATAGTAAGTCCAACCGACTTATTCTTTATGCACCTAGAGTAAATAATATATTCTATAAACAGTAAAAATGAAAAGAGCAATATCTGCTTAGTATCTAAAGAAGAGGAATCCTGGCTATGGCACCGGAGGTTGGGACATGTTAGCATGAACCTCCTGTCCAAACTAGCCAAAAAGGAATTAGTTATGGGTTTACCTAAGGTTGCATTTGATAACGATCATTTATGCACTACATGTCAACTAGGTAAACAACATAAGAAAAGTTTCCCTTCCATATCCTACATTCCCTCCAAAAGAGCACTTGAGCTCTTACATATTGATCTCTTTGGTCCAATTAAACCATTGAGTTTAGGTAGAAGAGAATACACAATGGTCATTGTTAATGATTATTCTCGATAGACCTGGGTTCTCTTGCTAGCAAGGAAATATAAAGCCTTTGACCAATTTTCAAAAACATTTATCCGAATAGAAGAAGAACATGGCATGAGCATTGCACGCATCAAGAGTGACAATGGTGGGGAGTTTAAAAATAAGCATTTTGCTGAATTTTGTGACTCCAAGGGCATTGAACACAAGTTCTCTGCCCCTCACACTCCTCAATATAATAGAGTAATTGAAAGAAAGAATAGAACCATAGTAGAGATGGCTAGAACAATGCTTAATGAAAATTATTTGCCAAAGTACTTTTGGGGTGAGGCCGTAAATATAGCATGTTACATCTTAAATAGAGCTCTCATTAGAAAAACCATAGAAAAGACCCCATATGAAATCTGGAAGGGAAGAAAACCAAAAATTGGGTATTTCAAGGCATTTAGATGCAAGTGCTGCATACTAAATGATAGAGAGTAACTAGGAAAATTTGATCCTAAATCTGATGAAGCAATTTTTCTTGGCTACTCAACACAAAGTAAGGCTTACAGAGTCTTTAACAAAAGAACTCAAACAGTGGTAGAGTCTGTACATGTAGATTTTGTTGAGACTAACCCTACAAGTAAAAAATATTCTAATGCCGGAAGTTCTAAATTCGAAAGATGAAATCTTTAGAGAAAGGAAGGAAGGAGGAAATCCTGATACATTACAGATTAGGAAGTATAAAGAGGAAGATGAAGAAATTTCCTTCAATCCAGAAGATCAACAAGTTAATCTCAATCATCAAGAGATTAATTTCAATGATTGCCAAGAAGGAGTTGAAGTAGCAGATGTAGATCCAGTGCAAATCCAACATGAAGATCTACAAAGAGATATCCGGACTAACAGAGATCATCCGATAAAAGCCATTTTGGACAATGTCCAAAACCCAGTTTGAACCAGAGGATAACTCAATAGAATGATGAGTCATGCAGCCTTTGTCTCTCTCATTGAGTCAAAGAAATTCCAAGATGCTGAAAGAGAAAATAGTTGGATGATGGCTATGCAAGAAGAACTGGATCAATTCACCAGAAATGATGTATGGGATCTTATTCCCCCTCCCAAAGGAAAATCCATCACTGGCACCAAATGGGTATTTCGGAACAAGCTAGACAAATCCGAAGTAGTGGTGAGAAATAAGGGAAGATTAGTGGCGCAAGGATACAATCAGCAAGAAGGGATAGATTTTGAAGAAACTTTTACACCTGTAGCCAGATTGGAAGCAATCCGGATTCTATGTGCTTTTACATCATTCATGGGATTCACACCATTCCAAATGGATGTCAAGAGTGCATTCCTAAATGGAGTAATCTAGGAAGAAGTGTATGTAAAGCAGCCACCCAGATTCGAAGACCCCAAGTACCCAGATCATGTCTATAAATTGAAGAAAGCTCTCTATAGACTAAAGCAAGCACCAAGGGCTTAGTATGAGAGACTTACAACATTTCTCACATCCAAGGGATATATTCGAGGAAAAGCTGACACAACACTTTTCATTAAAAAGAAGAAAGATGATGTTATCCTATTCCAAATTTATGTGGATGATATAATATTTGGAGCTACTGATGAGAAGATGTGTGAAGAATTTAGCTCTCAAATGCAAAAGGAATTTGAGATGTCTACGATGGGAGAACTCAATTTCTTCCTTGGTTTATAAATCAAACAAAGTTTGGAAGGGATCTTCATAAATCAGTCAAAGTATACTAAGGAGATCTTGAAAAAGTTTGACATGGACAAAAGCAAACCAATGTCCACCCCAATGGGATCAGACATAACTCTTTCCAAGGATTGTGAAGGAGAAGATGTAGACCAAAAGTTGTACAGAGGAATGATTGGATCACTTTTATACTTGACAGCTAGCAGACCTGACATACGTTATGCAGTTTGCTACTATACAAGGTATCAAGCCAATCCTAAGGATTCTCATATAAAAACAGTAAATAGAATCCTTAGTTATCTCCTAGGGATTACTAAAGTTGGACTATGGTATCCTAGTAATGGAGATTTCACCCTCAACAGATTCACTGATGTAGATTATGGAAGAAACACTCTGGAAAGAAAGAGTACATCCGGAGGCTGCCACTTCCTAGGAGATTGTCTTGTATCTTGGTACAGTAAGAAATAAACTTCAGTAGCCCTATCAACCATTGAAGTAGAATACATGGCTGCTGGAAGCTGTGTTACGCAACTCCTATTGATCAAACAATAACTTGAAGATTATGGAGTTCAATCCGGATGTGTGGATGTGATGTGCGATAGCAAAAGTGCTATTGATGTATCCAAGAATCTAGTACTTTATAGAAGAATGAATATAAGACATCATTTCATTAGAGATCATGTGATGAAGAAGGATGTTACATTGGTATATATTCCAACCAATGAGCAAAGAGCAATATCTTTACTATGCCCTTAATTAAAGATCAGTTTGGGAAGCTGAGGGAGGCCATTAGGATGTCAAATCCAATCTAAAGAAATGTCCGAAAGAGAATCTATAGTTATAATTAAAAACCCTATCAAGTAGGATCTTCCAGAATAGCAACTATTAATGTAGATCTGGAGGAGAGCATGCCACATCAGCAGATAAGAAGGACAAATGGTAGTAAAAGCGTATTAAAGGTAACTTTTACTTTTTGAATTTTAAAAGTCTATTGGTGGTTACACACGCGGTAAATTGGATAGTTATTTTCAAAATAAACCGTCCACATTCTCTGGTTAAATAGAATTTACCTCTCTCCTCAAACTTTAACTGCCATGTCATCAATCCAGTCAAAACTGCCGGAATCTGGATTACCAAAATACCCTTATCTTGAAAATTCTATAAATTCCCCTTAAAATCCTCCTTCCTCTTTAAGCGAACAACTACTCTACTGTTACTCTGTGAAAATTCAAACCCAGAACCCTAGCTTTCTAAACTTTCTCAGATGGTAGCCACAAATACTTCAAACACCTTTGAGATCATGCCTAGCTAAAGTTTCTTTCAAGTATGTAACTTAAAGGATTCTGATTTTGAGCCACTAAACTTTAAAATCTTAGACTCAGTGATTCCCACTAATCATTTGGGAGATGAGTGCTTGTTTAAAACTACTCCCTTCAGCCTTTTAATTGACGATCAAAACCTGGGCGAGTTTTTGAAAATTAATTACCCCACTTTCCCTGATCTTGTGAAGGAATTTTATGAAAACCTTTGCTGTCACAACCACTTTGACGCTCTAAAGATGAAGGTCCATGGGAAGGAGATACTGATCACTCCAGAAACCTTTGAGAAACTGTTCAAAATGAAGAATTCAGGGATTTTACTGAGAAAAGACGGAGATGAATCAGGTGTTGATTATACTAAAAAGCTCTGGCTCCATCAGAATTACTTTAGAGATAAATTCTCCACCTACTTCCCAAAACCCCATGATTTCTACAGCACGCAATGGCAAAAATCATCCTAATCAGAAAAGGATCCCTTACAACTGTCTCCTCCCTCCAACACTGCATCTTGTAGCACTGGGTTGGAAGCATGGAAGTCAACTGGCCCGTTTTGCTCATCCACTTTCTGAAAACTCATGTAAATACCATAGAGCTCTGATCATCAAAATTCTAGAAGCAGCTGGAATTGATTTTATTGGACTTGGAGGCATCTAGGGAAAGCCTATTCTTAAGAAGAATTTCCTCAATCTTTGATATAATGAGGAATGGGATGAGGAAAAGGCAAAATAAAAGAGGGATGAGAAGAATTTGAAGGCCCAAAAGCATGTGGATCTAGAAGAAAAAGCCCCTACTCTAAAGAAGTAGAAAACTATCAAGGCTAAGGCCCAGAAATTGCCAGAAGTAGTCCCTAAAGATAAAGTAGTTCCTGAAAAGCCCAAGGCTAAAGGAAAATTGTTAAAGAAGGCAACCAAGAAAGGGATTAAAAGGATATACCTTTTTTTGCTTATAAAGCCATTGAAGAAGGAAGGAAGAAGCCCAAGAGAACATTGGTTGAAATGGAAGAAGATAAGGATGATGACGAAATAGAGGATGAGGCTACTGGACAAAAGAGGCTTAAAAGAAGAGGTCTGACATTTGATAAAGCTATTGCTGCCCAAGGAAAAAAGGCCAACGAAGGAAGGAGACTGGCTGGAATAGTATTGAATGAGGAAGCAAGGTAGCATAGAGAGAAGGCTATCTTGGAAAGAGCAAAACTCATCAAAGGCAAGAATGTGCCAGAGCAAATGAGGTTGTAGGAGAGGAGGATGAGTAGTATGAACCATTCAAGCTGCCATCAGGGAGAACACCAAAATAAACCAAGAAAGAATGAAAGGTCCAGGTGCTTCATCCAGATTATATCCAGCCCTGGTACCTCCAATTTTAGTAACTCCTGATGAGATGGACACATTGTCCAAAATCCCTAAAGCTAATTCCTTTATCTTTGCCTCCCACAATGAAGATTTACCTAAAAATATGCTTAGATCTAGTACACCAATAATAAATCTTGAAATTCCCGAAAAGGCATTAAAGAAGGGTGTTAAGGATAGTGCCAACACACCTGAGGAGGAATGAGTAAGTCTTGTAAAGGCACTTGAAGGGGTGGTTGAGGATAGTTCCAACCATTCGGAGGCTAGGTTGGAAGAAGAAAAGTAGGAAGACGAAGATAGTCAGATTCAGACGCTACAAACCACTGAGGTAACCTCTACTCTACCTCATCTTGATTCTGATCCTGATGCTATTCAGGGTAATATAGCAGAAAGTGAGCACAAACTAGCTACAGACTCTCATAATGTAGTTAAGTATATATTACCTAACTCAGATGAAATAACTCCGTAAGAGGGAACGAGTCTGGAATTGAAGGAACATGCTTGTGAAGCAGATTCCAAGGACGGGGCTCGTCCAGAGGATAGGCAAGAAGAGCAGAAGGAAGAAGCAAGGAAGAAAAGTAATGAAGAAAATGAAAACCATGAAGAAGAAGAAAAGAGCTCTAGCTCACGAGAAACTGAGTCAAAAAAGCCCGAGAAATAGAATAGGGAGGAAGACACCTCATCTAGCTCCTCAGATAAGGAATTCCCTCCTAAAATTCTAGCTATAGGAGTGCCTGTGAACAACACTGTCAAATCTAAAGTTTTAATGACACTCCAATTGTTGAAAGAAGTTGCTAAGGAAGAAAGTGAAGAGGGATATGTGAAGCAGAGTCTCTGAATCATATGCGCTCATCTTCAAAGAGTCGAGAAGGAGTTACTCAAGCATAGATCTGACACTATGGTATAAAAGGACTTGGATAAGATTAAGAATAGTTTGAAATACCTCCCCAGAATTGAGCAACAAGTTATGGATTTTCCAACTCCCGGAGCTCTGGCAGAAGCTTCTTTATCCCAAGTCCAACCAATTTTGAATGAGCTGAAAGAAAGTGCCACTGCAGTAAATAGGACTGCCAGTCAAGCCAATACCTTGACCTCTGATAACTATGCAACAGTTCTTGAAAGAATGTCCTCCTCCGCCACTGATCTATCCACTGAAATAAAAGATTATATTAACACCAAGTTTGAAAACTTGACAAAATTCATTGATGAGAGATATCTTAAACATACTCTTTTCGACCTGACAACTGATCCATAAGTAACCGAGGACATCTTGCTCACTTCATTGATGAAACCATCCCTAAGCATAAAGAGAACATACTGGATGATATAGGTGATGAGATGCAGTCCCGAAACTTAGGCATTGAAAAACTAATTGATGACTGGAAAAAGTTCATCACAAAAGAAATGAAAGATCAGATAGAGTCACTACATAACATTAGGAAAGGGATCTCGGAGGAAATAACTTTGCTCTAAACTGGAATTAACAATCTATCCATCTCTAGACCCTCCTCCCTTACGGTAATTTTGGGAAGCCAGCTTATTCCGGTACTGTACAATCTTATTCAAGCCATAGGGGACTCCAGATTCATGAGGTAGAAAGGTATGACTACTCTTATCAAGGCCATGTTGCCATATTTTGATCGTAAAGACCAGGACTATATCCTGCACATTCTTCTCCAAGTCTCATAATCTTATGATCAACTACGGAGATCTCTTCGTCCATATTTCTTAACTCCGCCTATAGTTGATCACATTATTAATGTGCGAGCAAAAGGCAAGAAAGACTACTCCATCTACTCCTCTGCTTGGCAGCATTCTTGGGATAAGAGAACCTACATGGTGATTGACCCCCGTGATGGAAGCAAAAAGGGGGAGGAAGATTCAAGTAAACTAGGGGAAGGAAGTAGAAATGGCAAGGAAAAAACTCTGCAAGTCAGGAAGAGCGGGCTATCTGGAGGAGAAGTAGTTAAGATAGCTAATTGACAAATCCATTATAATATTTTGTAATAGCTAGATTCACTTTTATGTATTTTTGTATCTTATAACACCGAAATTCATGATGTTAACTATTGTTAATAGCAGAAGTATATATAAAGTGAATATCTTAACTAAAAAACAATCGCTTCTAAAGTACAATCTGAAATTATACTAAAACAGACTTAGAAATTATAAAATTATGAGGGAGTTAAGGGAACATGGATGCTAAAATTATGGAGGAACTTTGTAAATGGCTAAGTATCAAAAATCATACTTAGTTCACATACCCCTGTCTCGTGATTAGTTGACTAAGGTTTTTATTTCCATCAAATGCGAGAGATTGTTGGGAAACAATGATCCATATTACAATCTAAGAACAAATTATTTGGATCAGGTTTGAAGGAAATAAAAATAATTATGTAATACCGTACTCCTAAATCTAAATGGAAACATCTAAACCAGATAAGGAAATAAGTCATCCATTGAAGACATTAATCAACTAAGCACTAAAGGAAATCATCCGGACAAAGTTTGGAAAGGAAACAAACTTCTGTCCCTTAAGACTAGCATCGAGAAGAACTAAATAAAGTCATCTCCAAAAGAAGAGAAATTAGGAGAATAGAGGTTTGACGACATCCAGAAGACCTATTAAGTTGAAACATAGGAAAAAGCATAAAATACAGCTTTCCCTCCATTCTTTGGTCTCACAAGTCAAAGATCCTTTTCCTGTTATAAAGACAAAAATTGACAGGTCATATTTTCAGAGAAAGGATAAAAAGGACCGACACCGGACAGAAAAAGAAAACCACCTTTTTCACCTAGACTAATAAGAACGTGCGTGGAGCTCACATAAAAAAGCAACAGGTATAAAACTTGGTGCATCACAAAATGACAAGCAAAATGATCACTGACAACTTTCTAGCCTCAATCCTAAGATTTCAAACTGGTCAAATTATAGTCTAACGGATTGATCAATGGTTCTGAAAACTCCACATCATAACCTGATCAACAGTGGAGATATAACAACAGTTCACCAACCATAACGACTACATTTATAATCAAAGCCTATAAAAGGGAGCTCTTTACCATTTGGGAAGGTTGGCTGATTTACTTACAAAAGCAAGTAACAAAGAATACTCAAGCAATCAGCTTTCAAATCCCTCCAAGAATCAAAGCCTTTCCATATCTGTTGTAAGGATTCCTAAGTGTGATATAAACTTAAGGAACTCCAAAACCAAAACCTTTGATAAGAAACCAAAGTGTAAAAGATCTCTAACTTGGGTGAGTTGAGAGATTAGGATACAACTTAAAGTAGTGCTTTGAGCGGGATCTCCTTGTAGGACTTAGCTTAGATTCAGGTAGAAGGCTAAGTGGTATATCCTACTAAAGACAAGAGGACTTAGCTAGGAGTTGGTGCTTCTAGTGGTATATCCTACTTTCAGAAGGGGTTACCATAATCTGTAAGGCTTAAATCCTGCCAGTTGGAAAGGAATCCACTAGTGGATAAGCTCGGAGGAAGGAAACTCTGAGGACTGGACGTAGGTGGGGCCGAACTAGTATAAAATACTCGTGTTTGATTTTCTTTACCTTTACATTATTGCATATTCTTGTCATACTTGCATCATCAGGATCCATCGTCTGGATCATCTTCAAACAAGCTACACTAAGACTTTTATAAGTCTGTAAATTTAGCAAAAAAGGGCCATTCACCCCCCTTTACCCTTTTAAACACTCTCACAAGGGCCAACATGTTCTCTAATTGAATAATCTTGGTCGGTGTATTCCAGGTGTTTCTGTGGTCCTGTCGCATATTACACCTTGGCATCCTCCACATACCTCATAGAACCATAGCTGAAAACTAATGGGGCATCCTTCAACTATGTATAAACTTGGTCTCTTCTTCTCCACTCCACATTGTCTCAGTGTACTTATCATTTTCATGTCACACCCGTCCCCTATTGAATTTGCCTATACTCTCCATTAAGTACACAACCGAAGTATTTCCTTAAAATTTTACTCTGCTCTAGCAAGCCCATTATGTAGTATGTTATGAAGTGAACAAGAGCTATAGCTAGGTGATCTTCTTCTAGATTTATCCTTTTCTTCATCACTTTCTTTATATGCTTCTTCTGCATCATCTTGTTCTCTTGTTTGAAATACCTTTCTATGAATTCCTTGGTCTTGTCTGGCTTATTGAAAACTAGTAGATTATCTCTAGGTGGCTTTAGTCCAGAAATTAGGAAAATTTGTTCCAATCCAAAGTGGAGTGTTGTTCCTACCTCCTTTATATACATGCAGTTCTCCTCAATTTTACCTAGCTCCCTCATTATCAATGAATGTATAAGTTGCTTTAATACACTGAATTCTACAGCCTCAAAGAAGTACCCAAAAATAGTTTGTTTCAATCTTCTTAAGACATTCTCCGACAAAGATTTTTGTAGCCTGATGTTATCAACACCTTGCTTGTCCAATATTGTCTAGGTGTAGATATTGGTTTTAGCTCCTATTAAAAGACATAAACAAATACATATGTCTTAACACTCAAACACATACACCTTAACTCTTCTATATGAACAAATCGTGTAAAATTTAAAGAACTAAATCATGAAAAGAAGTATAAAATTGACATTAATATCTACTGACCATGTGAGGATTGAAAGTTTATAGTCATGTTAACTAACAAACATGGGAGAATAAATTAGCCATGATAAAAATAACATATGAAATGTGAAACATAAATATTTTTCATTATAGCAAAAGGTATAGAATCAAAATTCAAAAGTGCTTAATGAAAGGGAACAAAATTAATAGCCAAAGGAAAATAAAATTTGAGTTTTAATTAATTTTAATTAAGTAGAAGAAGCTGAATTCACAATAATGTTTGTCAATTTGATTGCAATATTATATAACTATATTATATTTTGATCACAGTATGGAATAAATTTTTTACCTGTGATTTGTTTGTTAGAGATTTGTCTTGCTTGTGTTCTTCATTATTGAATTCCTCTTGTAGTCTTTTCTTTAGAGACTTAATCTGTTTTCACACATTTTATTGAAATTTTGTTACAGTGGTTGATTTGCAGATATATTATATCTGGTATAAGAGCCATTAATTGGATGACGGGCTTTTATATCTGGTATAGGAAATTCCAATTAAGGAATTACAAGCTTTTCATTGGTTTATGAGATCTTATACATGGTATAAGCATATTATGTGGTTAATAATAGCGATTATCTTCTATTTATATCCCTTATACATGGTATGAAACTTGTTCCATGACATTTTATCAGCATTCTTCTACTTTGTTTCCAAAATTCTAGTTACGTTCATGTTTTTATGTACTAATTTGTAATATGTGAGTTATCATATTATTAGTCATAGTTTTATATCATGTCATATCAACTTATTTTTCATTTCTGTTAATGTTAGGTCATTTTTTTCTTAGATTTAAGTCTGGAAACTCCATTTGTGATATTGGTTTTTGTTTTACATTTGAATACAAATCCTAGTAATTTTTGCACAAATACAGATTATATGTCAAATCAGTTCCGTAGAGTGAAGTACCTCAGTTTTCGTTCTTCTTGGCTGTTGATTTGCATCCTATTTATATGCATGTTGCGATCTGAATTCACATTCATTTTATGTTAGTAATCGGTAAATGAAAAACAATAGAACATTTTAAAATAACTTATATTCCGAATATAATACCTTGTTTCTTCCATTATTCTTCATAGATTTAGGCTTCGTCTCTCTTGTTGCAAGATAATCGAAGAAATTCAAAATCGAAGATGAAGAATAGTGAAAAGAAATCCCTAAATTAAATGTTGAGAAATCGTAATGAATTGCAGAAAAATGGGTATGGAATTTTTAAGAAAGAGGTTTGAATTATTTTTTATCCGTATTGGAGAGTATAATTTCGGTTTGGTTAGAGTTACCAGATTTTGAAACCTAGGTTTATGTAGTTAGAAAAAGAATAAAGTGAAGGTGGGCTTTACGAAAAGTTGAGTCTGTAATTAAGATTTCAAAAGCCCAATTGTAGGGATACAACTAACTTGCCCTTAAGTTTTTACAAAAAGAACGTCACTCCAGAAACCAATTACCAATAGGTGAAGCGGATTAAAATCATCTATCCCCACTACTCTATCCCTAACTCTATCCCCTATTGATTTTTTGCAATGTGGCAATTAGAATCCTAGTCAGTAACTGATGTATTTAACGTTAACATCACTTCTGATTATGTGTCCCATTATGACTAACTTCATATCTTACTGAAATCCTAAATTGCATATTCTTCAAATCGATGATCTGTGTCCCAAATAGAGTTCTTTCTTCCTTGAACAATCTCCTCTTTTCCTGAATCAGTCCATCTCTTATTCAAGTTTTTTTTATCAATCAATCTCTATTCTACTCAAACAATTCTCTCTATTTACAGCAGTTATAATAAACTTTTTCTTACAATTACAAATACATAATTCTTCCCTTTCCGATTGACTATTTATTCTGATGGAAGATGAAATTCACACATCATCAACCTTAACTAGCGAACCAGCATCAATAGAGGTATAAAATCATTGGTTATTTGTCATGCTTTATTGTCCTTTATCTATTGTATATTGGAAGGAAAAAAACAACTGATTATAAACTTTGATTTTATTTTTAAGGCAAACTAATTGTTTTCAACTTTTGTTACTTTACAGATATCTATCACAGATTGAAAGTTTACTTTAAGACTACTTATGGTTTGAAGAAACATAGTCTAAACAATTGATTCATAACTTTACAGAGTTATTTATCATGTATTTTGTTTATTATTGTGCATAATGTATGGATATAGGTAATATTATTGGTTATGCAATATAGAATAGAATTGTCTGGAGATTAAGTTTGCTGATTGATGTTGCTTGCTCGTTTCATGTGGAATATCAATTAGAAATATGGTTCGAATTCAATATTTTTGATTAGGGGTTAAGATGAATTAAGTTCTCTTATTGTTTTTAGTCTTATGTTTTTAAGCTTTGTAAGACTAGATGGTTTATTGGATTACTTTTGGATTTTTGTTTTTTAATTTGTTCACTCTATATATGTTCTTTTCAATTTTCATAGTATTTATTAATATCTCATGTTTATAATTTATTTTTTCAGGAGGTTGATAACGAAAATTCTAGCAAAGTTAACAATGATTGTAGCGAGACAGAATCACTATCAGCCCTTAAACCTTGTGATGTTTACTATTTTCATTCAAGAATGTGTCAAGACCAGATTCCTGTAGTTAGTATGCAGTTTGGAGCTGAAAAAAGTGCATATGATTTTTATAATCAATATGCATATAAATTTGGGTTTGGTACTAGGCTAAGTAAAGCACATAAATCCACCACTGGATTTTTAAGAGACAGGTTATTTGTTTGCTCAGCTGAAGGCAAATGTGGAAAAGACAAGAGAAACATATATGTCAAAGCTAATCGAGCGGAGACAAGATTTGATTATTGAGCAAGAATGAGGTTTAAGTATGATATATTGTTTGAAAAATATGTAGTTTCAGAGTTTGTTGCTAATCATAACCATTTGACTTTGACTCCTAGTAAGACACATCAGTTTCGGTCTCATAGAAAAATGTCTTTAGCATAAAATGTTATGGCTAACATGGCTGAAGATTCAGGAATAAACCCAAAACAAACTCTCGAGTTCATGAGTAGACAAGATGGTGGACGTGATAATCTTGGATTTATTGCAGAAGATTATATAATTATTTGCGTTCAAAAAGAACAGATGGTGAAATTAGGGGATACAGGTGACGTGTTCGAATATCTTAAATAAAAGCAATCAGAAGATCCTAGTTTTACCTATGCCATACAAGTTAACATTGATGATTTGATAACTAATATTTTTTAGGTTGATGCTAAGATGAAAGTAGACTAAAATTACTTCGGTGATGCTGTATGTTTTGATGCCATATATAGGAAAAAAAAGAAGGAAGACCATTTGGAATGTTCGTCGGTGTTAATAATCACAAGTAAACACTTATTTTTAGAGCTGTGTTATTATATGATGAGACAGCTGAAATGTTTATGTGGTTGTTTGACACTTTTGTGACTACAATGTTAGGGAAGAAACCAAAAAGCATATTCACTAATCAAGATCGTGCAATGTCCAAACCTTTAGCTACTTGATGGCCTGAAACACATCATCGGTTATGCATTTGGCATATATATCAGAATGCTGCTAAACATCTTAAATGTATCTTTGAGAAGTTTAAAGATTTTCCTAGAGAATTTAGCAGTATAATATATGACTATGAAGATGTTGAAGACTTCATAATAGCTTGGCAAAAGATGCTTAAAAAGTATGAACTTGAAGATAACACTTGGTTGGGGCAATTATTTGATGTCAAGGAGAAATGGGCTTTAGTCTATGGACGTCAAACATTTTGTGCAGACATTACTTCTACTCAACGGAGTGAAAGTTTGAATAATTCCATCAAAAAGTATGTGAGCTACAAGAATGATTTATTGCGGGTTTTTTTTTATCACTTTTGGAGATTGGTTGATGATCGTTGTTATAATGAGCTAGTAGTTGATTTTAAAGCAAATCACACTATCCCTGCATTATCAGATTCTGTGAGTATACTAAGGGATGCAATAAAGGTATATACTCCAGCAGTATATAAATGGTTTGAAGCTGAGTTATTTAAATGTTATAATTGTACCTTTAAGTTATTTAGGCAAATTGCTACTGTGAGGATATATGAAGTGACTGCTCATGGAAGAAGTTTTCATAATATTATAACATTTGATTAAGATGATAATACTATTAGTTGTAGTTGCAAGAAGTTTTAATTTGCCAAAATTTTGTGTTCTCATGCTTTAAAGGTTCTTTTGACTAATGATGTGAAGACCATTCCTCACCAGTACATTCCAAAGAGATGGAGAAAAGATATTAGAGATCAAGTACCTAAGGTGTCTTCTCCAAATTCTTATGATAATGATGATTAAAAGGGAAAAATAATAAAACGTTACAGAGACCTGGCTTAATTACACATTGAACTAGCGATAATTGCTGCTGAATCTAATAAGGCTTATGAAATTGCTTCAAATGGCCTTCAAACGACATTAGCTGATACAAAGACTTCTGTAAAGACTCGTAAAAAACCTTCTGAAGACACATCAATAATAAATAATTCATCACATGAGGTTTTCAACGATGAGTTTGGTGAGCATGTAGTGAAAGAAATCAAGATCAAAGAGAGAATTTCTTATAAGGAGGATTCTATCAGACTGAAGAATGCATTAGAGAAACTTGTCGGGAAGAAAAGACCTGAGAAAGCTGAAAAGAGTTCACAAAGCCAAACAGAACCATAAATAGATTGTTTTGATGTGCCGTCTCAATATTTCAATTCTATGAGACCTTCTGCTCTGCGTTAATGAATACGCAGGTGTGTCATACACAACATCCTTAGTTTATTTTATTTTTCTAATTCAATAATCATTGTCTAACACATGCCATAATATGACTTGTAGAGTGGAATTCAAATGCCAAATATTTTACCCTTTCATCAGCCATTTAATTATGTGCCTTATACTCCAAATTTGCACATTCCCTCACCTTTTATACAATCAAATGCTCAGCTCATATACCCATTTCATCATATTTAGGTTCTTTCAAGTGTTTGTTATTTAAAAAGTTTCATGGTATGATTAATCAATACATAATTGTTACTTATTTTTATGTATCTTTACTTGTACGATGTTATATAGAGTTTAGGAAATGACCTTTCACGGGAGATTGGAATGACACTACATCTGCAAGTATGTCTTACTTATGATTTTATTAAATATAATTATATATATTAAGTAGTATTGCTTCGATAAAATATCATAAGAGTATAACTTTGTGAGTGCATACACCATTTTTATAGAGGAGCATGACACTATGAAGAAAGCTGAAGATAAAGAATGAACACACAAGTTTGGTTTTCTTATAATAAGCATTGCCTTGAAGTTATTTGGATATAATAGTGATTTTTATAATCTTTCTTAAAGTTTTTTCCTTTTTAATTTATAGCTTTTATATAGGATGGAATTTGGTCAAGAATCAGATTTTATGAAATGTAGGATTGGCTTATGTATTCTTGTTTCTCAGTATCTTTTATCATGTGTATATTCAAATGGAATCTTGTACTTTTGATAATTTTTTACTCATCAGGATGTATGATATTACAATTTGTCATTTTGACTGTTTGTATTTACTCTTTAGATCCTTTGCTCTAGTTATACGTCAATTATCACGGTCATAAAGAAAGAAAACAAAGTTGAAACATATAGATACAGTAGTTATGCATTATCTTATCATATGCATAAGTTGAAATTTATAAAATGGTTTGCGTGTAACCCAGAAACAAACTTTATATAGCTTTAATAGTTCCATCTAAAATTAAAATGTAATTTGTAACTTTATTCAGTTCAACTCGAGTCAAATTACAATGGTTTAACTCATAGTTTTCAAAAGCGCAACAGAATGCACCCTGTGCACTTCTGTCAGACACAAAGCGCAGAGGTGTGTCAAGTGCAAAAAAGCGGGTGCTTTTAGTGACATTTTTAGTGACTTTTGGATTATAATGGCTTGTTTCCTGTTGTGAACTATTGTGACATATGATATAATATTTTATTAGTTTTAAATAGCTATATTTTATAAATTTTCTAAGCCTATAATATTTTTTGAAATTCAAAATAGTGCACTTTTGCATTGCGCTAAAAGTGTACTTTGCGCTCCCAACAACTATAGTTTAACTAGCTATTTGTACTAGTTTCAGCAAACAAACTTAAAGTGTTGTAGGTTTTTGTTATAATTTTCATGCAATTAATTACCAATTTAATGTAAAATATAAAGCACAATGATATACATAAGAAGTTTCATAAACAACAAAACTCAAAATCACAAAGAAATAGCTTAGAAGAAAGCTTCACAGAGCTTTAATAATTCTATCTAAAATGAAAATATAATCTATGAAACTTTATTCAATTCAACTCCAGTCAAGTTACAATGGTTTGACTTGCTATCTATACTAGTTTGAGCTAACAAACACATAATTTCTATTCTAACTGAATTTCAGCTCACTCTAACAGAAAAACAAAATGTAAATCTCATGAGCTTCCAACTGTACATGTGACCTCAAATTAGTAACTAACTTCAATCCTTGTTGTTAAACTTTTACTTAGATTGCAACTCGTTGTTATTGTTGTTATTGTTGTGTTGCTGCAGAATTATGAATCTGTAACATCCATTTCTTCAGATAAACTATAAACACCATGAATCAAATAAGTACGCTACTTGAATGTGCAAATAATTGCTCACATTGCTATAGTAACACTTTTTGTATCAACAAATTCATTAGCAATGACGGTAGTTGTGGTGCTTTTGCATGGACAGGGGTGAATCCATTCTTTTGTGATGAAGTCTTTGATACATGAACATACCCGATACCTAAATCCACTTATTTTGCTATGTATTTAGTCATTCTTAGCCTATTTGCCAAACAAGGTAGAAACAAAACAACTTCTCATTTTCTTAAAATACATGGAACAGTGGAACCATTGACTATATATAGTAATCAATACGAGACAAAAAAAAAACCATAATTTATGATCAAGGTGTAGATTTAATGACTTTTATATACACTGGTAGCATGGAAACTATAAGCATGAATTCAATTCCACATTTTCAATCTCAAATTCTATTAGCAAACAAAAGAAAAGCATATGAAGATATGAAAAAGTTAGCACAATTTTTTTTAGGACCAAATGCATAGGAGAACTGTTTTTTGAGGATTTCAGTGAACTAAACAACATAGAACTGAAAAAACTGAAAAAGATTGTAGGTGATTATGCTAGCAAATAACCTTAAGTTTGCTTGTTACTCAACTACTTGCACTGCTCAGCTTACTAATCAAGTTGGAAATGATTAATAAATGCTTGGTAAAATCAGGAGCTTATTGTAATATTATTCTAATTCAAATGATTAAATAGCATACTTTTGATTTGATCGATGGATTGCATAATTCAAATAGTGAAACTTCAAATTATTGTTTGAGGTATTAAGGATATGAAAAATGTCTAATGATTTTTTCATGGGCAAAGGTGGCATCTAAAATAAACTTGACAGGTGATTTCAATACAACACAATTTTTATGTATTGAAATCCCGAATCAAACTAGAAGAAAATCATCGACCAAGGAGAAGAAAAACGAGAATCAAGAAGAAGAAATCATGATTAGAGGAAAAGAAATTGAAAAAGAATGAGAAAGAAAAGGAGAAGATATATATAATTAAAGAGAAGAAAATCATCTACCAAGAAGAAGAAAAACGTGAATCAAGAAGAAGAAATCACGATTAGAGGAAAAGAAATAAAAAAGGAACAAAAAGAAAAGGAGAAGAAATCCCGAATAAGAAGAAGCAATAGCGACCATTGACAAAGAAGAGGGAGCAATGTTGGCGTAGCCATTGTGTCGGAAAAACTTATAAAATGAAGAAGAAGATGACCCGCAGGAAACTAGTAAACGGCGGCAGTTTTGCATTATCAGGCTATGATACCATGTAAACCATATATGGTTTTGGTAAAGCACACCCACTGTATGTGGTGAATGATTCTCATTAATATAATAACATTACAATAGAGGAAGTATTTACATATGGATATAACACTAATTGGGAGCTAACACTAATCAGGACATTATAATAATAACTCTACCATATATACAAAATATAATAATATCTACTAATAATGACTCGACCATATTTATATAACTTCCATAATATCTATCAAAATCAAGGAATGAATAAAACAAGGGAGGATGGAACATACCTTGAACAAAGAGACCAGTGAAAATTGAAATTTAGATTTTACCTTAATCTTTAGAGATTGAACTGGAAATCAATAGAGAGAAAACTGAAAAACCCTATAAGATTATTGTTGTTGCGGGGAACAAGAATAAGATTATCGCTGTGAAGGAAGAGTTTTAGGGATTGAGAAGAAGAGTATTAATTGGACTGTAAGTGACGTTAACGTTAAATGCTAAAGTTGGTTTGACTAGGATTCTAATTGCCATATAGAAGAAAATCAATGGGGGACAGAGTTGGGGATAGAGTAGTGGGGACAGATGATTTTAATCTAGGTGAAACAGGAAAAAAATCACGTGTTCCCAATTCGGTGTATCCTTCCATGTCCCCCATCCATATTCTGACACGTGGCAATTTTTGTTATTATTTTATTAATTTTCAAATTTACTTTCCTACGTTTCTTCATATTTCTCCTACAAACTTGCCACATGTTGAAAAATGAATGGGGAACATGGAAAGGGACACGAAATTGGGGACATGCGATTTTTTCCCTGTGAAACATATTACAAATATGACATGTGCATATTACAAACAAGTGAAACATATGGCATCTTCTATTTTTGATTTTCTGATTTATTTTGCATTTATCTCTCAAACCGTTCATTTTTTTAACATGCCCCAGTAGAGTTTTTTGTTATTCTCTTTTTATCTTCAAAATGACATCCACTGTGACATATTTTTTCCAAATTTTTTAACTGTCAGATATCAAATAAATATCGAATATAAATCTAATAGAAATCAGTAAATGTAGAAGAACTTGAATTCAAAACACTAGATAGATTTTTAATAAATCATACCGTTAAAATATACTTGTATAGATGTTTAATATCAACTTCAAAATAAATTTTCTAATAGAAGTCCAGTAGATGTCCGATAGATGTTCAAAATATGTCCAATTGCAGATCACAACAGTTTGCGAAATCAAAAGACGGCGGAAGTCTTGATCGGAAAAGCTCTGGCAGCAATAATGAAGCACCTGTGGAACTGAGTCGGTGAGCAGCACATATATCATGCTTCCAAATCTAGGACTGATTATGGAATAGTATTATCTCAGGCTTCAAAACCATAATCTCAGCCTACAATAAGATAATTGAAACGGATGTGGAAATACAATCAACCAATCAACATATATCTATCAAAATGAATCAAATCATACAATTATTCTTCACTCAAGCTTTAAAGACCAACTTCCATAAACACATTTGGATTGAAGGGAGCTCCTTATTAATATATTTAATTTTATTTCATTCACAAAATTTAAATAAGCTTAGGAAAGTGACTGATAATAGCATGGTAATTAAATATTCATATGAGGCATTGCATTAATGGCAACAAACAATGCAAGTGTTTCTTAAAGGACATGTATCAAGCATGATAATAATATTGTTATTTCAAAAAAGAAATTAGTGAATGTAGAAGAACTTGGATTCAAAACACTAGATTGATTTTTAATAAACCATAACTTTAATATATACTTGTACAAATGTTTAACATCAACTTCAAAATAGATTTTCCAAACTAGAAGTCTTGTAGTTATCAGGTAGATGTCCAGTAGATGTCCAATCGCCTACGACTTGAATTGCTAATTTTCAAATAAATATACACTAATATGGTATGATCTTCTGCAATTAATTTGCTTCAGATTATAAGGATTAGTGCAGAATCTACATCAACAGAAGATTTTGAGCTAAACTTGGAAAATACAAATGAAGAATAACAATAAAAACTTCTCAATTTGAGCAAGAAATAGAGTAAAATCCCACACTCAAAACCCAAAGCAGCACAAGATCCAGTTAAAGAAACAACACAAACTAACATAACAATTCCATAAAAAGAACTATCAAAACTAAGAAATATTAACTATCTATTGGATATCCACCATATGTCTATTAGATATCTATTAAATATTTAACAGATTCAAAATCAACATGATTATAATTTAGGTCACCAACCAACAACGATCAAAACACCAAAATTGCTTACTCCACTAGCAGCCCAATTAAATTGGTCATTAATAACTATTGGAAATAATCGATCTGCCCGTGAGTCGATCAATCGGGTCAAATGATCAGATCTAATTGGTCAATTGGGCTTAATTGGAAACTAATTAAGTTAAGGGACTTAATTGAATTATTTTAGGACCTAATTGAAATAAGTTTTCTCCATAAGTGCCTAATTGGCATTTTTTTATTTTCCACCTCTATAAATAGACATCCGTAGGAACGTCTTTAGATTGATGAAAAAAATTCATTTTTCTCTCTACAATTTCTCTCTCCCGGACTTCTTCCTACGACGAAGAAATCTCGCATGATCGTTATTGATCTTCTATCACTGCAGAAGTTATGAACAATGACTTAATCCCGACATATCATGGGTTAGTCAATGACTTAGCTTACGTATGGATTTAATGCGGCATTCTTCGATCTTGGGCATGGAAAAGGTAAGTATTCGGATCTGTTCTCTTTATGATTTCCGTCATTGGTATCCGAGCAAGTTTTTTGGCGATGATTATACGTGTTTGAATGTATCTATATGTTCTTCTCATTTTGAAATTTCTTAAATTTGGTGTTCAAGAAGTTTTTTCCGTAAATTTTGAGTCGAATTTACGGTAAATTATGTAAATGGAAGGAATTCTTTGTTTTTGGAGCATTTTTGCTATAATTTTGTGTTTATGGCCGGAGAAATTGACTGTTCATAATGGTTTTTCTATCTGAAACTTATGCTATTTTTATTTTGAGTTCATTCATGGCGAATACATTTTTTTTGAAAGAAAGTTTTGATTTTGTGTCATTTTAGTATAAATGACACATTTCTGTTCGTTTTTTCGTAAAATGGATAGCACCGTTGGACTCGGGACATCGAAAACCCTTGGGATGGTATGAAATGGAGGCAGAAATCATTTTCGAGAAAGAATGACACTGGATATCGATTTCTACATTCTGCAAGGGATTTCTACATCTGTTGCAGAATCCATTGCTGATTCCGTTGCAAAACGAAAAGGCGCGACGGTTTTTTTTCGACAACCATTGCGACGGTTCCTAAACTGTGGTGACGGTTTGTGTAGCAGTTATGGCAATGCTTTGAAAAGTGTTGCCAGAATTAGAAAACAGATGCTAAAGTGATCTATTGCGACGTTTAGTGAAACTGTCATAGAAGTTTTTTTTTTCTTAACTTCCTTCATGTGGCACAATTTGGTGTTGACTGTGGTCAGTGCCACGTGGCATCTGATGTGCCAATGGTTTAACCTTTGAGGTTGACTGGTCAATTGTTGACTACCACGTGTCCGTAAAAAATGTTGAATGGTCAACATAATGCCACATGGCACGTCCATATTGGTCCAATATGTATTTTTGTGATTTAAGGACATGAACAATGTCGTTTTGCTCCAAGATTTTTCCTACCCAATCATTTTCATATTTTTGGATTTAATGGTAATTTTTCTAGAAATTTTTAAGGTCCATAAAAGTGAGTATTTGATTTATTTTGTGTAAATAAATTCATAAAAATTATAGAAATTAAATTCTGAGTTTTATAAAATTTCTAATATGTTTTGAAATTGTTTTTAAGACATAAAGATGAATCTTTCTGAAATTTTTCATTTCTTGATTAATATAAAAAATTAAATGCACATAATTATGTATATAAGTTACATATTTAATATGTTTAAAAAAAATACCATTATAAGTTAATTATTGATATATGTTGACTATGATTATACTTTAGTTGTATGATTTAATAAATATATTTTGGTAATATATATATAGTTATTAATTATCTTTGTGATAATTCATGTCAAATTATATATATATATATATATATATATATATATATATATATATATATATATATATATATGCTATAGATTTGATATTAAATATATTTTAGTTATATATTTAATACAGTTAACTATTTATAAACAATTAACTTATTTTGTATCTATGTGTATGAATATATATTTTTGTAATATATTTTGGGTTAATTATTTATGTGTTAGTTATATAATTTATATCTATATAATATAAATCTATAAAGAATATATTTTTGTAATATATTTAAGTTAATAATTTGTACAATTATTGATATTGACTTAATACATATATTGTAGATGGTCAACAATGATGCAAACTCCACGTTATCAAGTAGACCTTTTCAATGGACAAGGGTCAGGATACGATGAAAAGTTTGAGAAAAATAGGTTCTCCATAATGTGGTTATACATTAAATATTGATACTTTGTGGATCAAGTATTTATATTGCATATATAAATGCAATAAGTGTGTATTAATTACCTTATTGGAAAGCAATATAGATTGTATAAACACGTCTTTGAGCTATAAAAGCTCACATAACTTACTATTCAATTTGTTTGAATTTTTATTTGACAATTATTAAGGAAAAATTAGGTTCTTTAATATGTTATTTAATTAATTACCATCTTGTTCAATCAAAGGAATGAACATCGACATATTGAGCTGGTCTAGAGTAATTCAAAAGGAGTAATGTCATTGACAATGATATTTATTTTTGGAATTGAGATACTCAGTGTCCGTCTCACTTCTAAAAAGGTGTATAAGTATATTTACATACGTAGAGTACATTATGTGGTGGTTAACAGTATAAGACTGTTATTTGTTTAGCATCATTTTTGTGTTTGTTTATTGTGTTTATTTGGATAAAAAGTTTATTGCATGTAATTTATTAAATAGTTTTGAGATATGTTTTATTATGAAAACTATGTGATTCATGGTTTATTTAATTATTATTTATTTATATTCTATATATTTGTTTAAAGAAATTTTAAATAACATAATTTATTTAAGCCATAATAAAACTCTTAGGACTAAAGTGCCCAATTTAAAATCCCAAATAGTTTCAATAATAATGCACAATAAATTTGTCTAAATACATTACCTTAAATGCCATTAGCTAAACAAACTAATTTATGACAATAGGTCCAAAGTGCATTTAAAGTATTCCTTATAATTAAAGAGCTATAATAAACAATCAAACACATATAATTATTATTACATGATAGAATGAACTGAGCAAATATGAGTGTTATCACTTGGTTGATGATTGGGTATACGTATTTCTTTCGAAGCTAGGGTTAATGCTTATATTTCTCGGATAGTTTATTCTTAAGTGAATAGTAATTAACACACAGTTGCTCATAATAATTGACCTAAATCCTTAAATTTGTGTTTAGTCTCACCATTACTGATAAATAATATCAGTAATGGTTACCGCTTCAAAAGTATTTGTAGCAGACTTAAAAAATTAACGATAATTTTTAGCAAATCTGGAATTTATAAATTGGGTTTGTGCGGATGAACACAATCGTTTTATGCTCTGGAAACTATTGTGTATGAGTTCAAAGAAAGCAGCACAAACAAACTCCTGAATGACAAGAATATGTTTCTTGCACGGGGAGAAAGAATTCACTGATCCGAATCATTTTTCTAAGTGCTATTAATGATTATATTGCTAAGGGATTACATGTATGTGAGACATGTAATTTTTGATTACCAATATGAAAAAGGTTCTAATTGGTGATTTGTTCTTTGCTTCAAGTGGGAGCATATATGATGCATCTAACTCATTTTTTATAGATTAGCTTCTTTAAATGATGTCACCAGCTCTTTGGATCTGGAAGAATGTTGTCCTCTGCCAGCTAAATTTTTTCTTAAATGCATTTGGCATATAGACAACTTAAAAAGGAAGTATCCTGAGAACTTTTGGTTGGTGTGAAGCATTTATGTAAAGCCAAAAGAACAAGGAAAATGGGTCTTAATCATACGAACATAAACTAAGAGGTCCAACGGGAATAGATAGTCAACATCACAGAGGTCATTTACTAAAATTGCCACAGTAAAAGGAACTATATTATGGCGCATGGAACCTAGACTAGTATAAGTATTAAATTCTAATATGAATTATACTTACGTATCAAGCTCTATGTTGCTAATGGAATCTTATTTCTTGGGAATTGATTCAAGTGCGACATGTAATATGAGCAAGGACCGAAGTATCTTTGTGAGCTTTAGAAAATTATCACGAGAGACATAAGTATCTATATAGAAAACAACCATCGGGTTGGAGTTCTGTGGATTGACACATGTAGATTAGATTTGCAACAAGAGTAAATCAAATATCTACATGATGTGTTGTACTCTCCAATTATTCGTCAAAATTTAATTTATGATATGGTTTTATGATTAATCAGTTTATTCATGAATTTTTCCAATTTTTAGTTTCTTCATTCCTAAAGTAGATTCTATGTGTCTAGTTCTTATAAGATTGATATTCTTGTAATGAGTGTACATTACTAATTATCAAGTGGATAGTTTTTGTTTTTCAATTAACTAACTCATCTTTAAAAAGATAATGTTAGTATATCGCATAGGCGATTATATCACAAATGCTAAGAAGATTGAGTTCTCTAGGCATATTGCGACGAATAATTTAAAAATGTCAAATTTCCACCGTGTGATGGGTGTCAATTTCTTAGAAAATGAGTTTGAAAGACTGTGCTTATTGGGCAAAAGCATTTCCTTTTAATAAGACTCGTGAACCTAATGTTTTGGATATATCTTCAAGTGGGAGTAATTCAAATGTATTGGTTTATAATGATCATTTTAACCTAAGGGATCTTGTTCCATGGGGGAGCCGAGAACACAACAATGTTATTGATTCAAGTGGGAGTTAATTTTTTAGTTCAAGTGAGAGCTCAGATCATTATAGTATTTCTGATCCAAGTAGGAGTAAAGAAATGAGCTTAAAGGAAAGAATTTCGAGTTACCATAAATATATGAGATATATTTATAAAGACTCGGAGCCTAAGTGATTAAAATGAAAAATGTTCCACCTTGAAAATTAAGTGTTTAAAAGGAGATGAATAGTTGCATGTGATGGAATAAGAATTAACTTGATATACATAAAGGATATAAAGTTATTAAGAGCAAGTGGATTCTAAAGATAAAGTAAAAGTACTCGGCTTATAATTAAGGAATACGTATACTTAAACTGATAAGAATATATTATGAGAATATTTTCTTTTTGATTTCAAGATTTACATCTATAAGAATTGTATAGCTTTGGTAGTTATACTCTATCTTAGACTTGCATTAAATGAATCTACAGACCTCTTTTCTTAATGGAGAATTATCATGAGATATTTATATGGTACAATTAAGACAGTTTGTCCAAATTATTTGTGAACACGGGGTTTGCATAATTGAATAAGTCAATTTACGATCTCATGTGGTCTTAAGGTTATGGTATTCAATGGTAAATGAGGACCACCATATATATACCATTGAGTGAAAGATTGGTTATCGAGTAACTTTGATATGTAAGACATGGAGGAGTTTGCATATATCTTAGAGATTAAGATCTCATTGGATAGAAAGATAAATGAGTATCTTTACCTCAAGAATCTTGCACAATAAGAGTTTGACAAAGATTCTTTATGCATAACTAAAAACTCGTAAGTATTCCTATGACTAAGAGTATAGTTTCTTAGTAAAAGCATTTGTCCTAAAACTCCTAAAAAGTGGGAAGACATGGAAATAGTTCCATCTGATGGAAACATCATATATATTATGTCTCACTCTAGACCTAATATTTGCTAAATATTGATCTATTCTAGTAATGGAGAAATGGAACACCGTAAAAGTATTATTATAAGATACTTGTAAAGGACTGTTGATTTTGCTATGATATATCAGGCTAAGGAAGTAGACCTTATAGGATACTCAGATGCATATTGGCTAAGATTAAAGCTGAATTTTGTGTTTTTTCAGCCATGGTCCAACAGGCTGTTTTGCTAGAGAGACTAGTGAGATTTTACAAGCTAAGTGCTCCAAACAACAATTGGCTATTTATAAGTAATAGCTAAACATTGATAGCTTATGCAATAGACCCGAAATATCATTTAAGGTATAAGCATATCAAAATCAAGTATCATTTGGTTATAGACTCAAGTACACAAGGAGATGTCAACATGACGTATTTGTCTACGTATTACATGTTTGCAGATTTGTTTACGAAGCATGTCCCTAAAGATGTATATGTGAAATATATTAAAGGGTTAAATATATGTATATTGGATTTATTTAAATACCTCATTTAACATACCCTTCAAATCGTGAGCGATACCGTGATGATATAAATTAGTTTTATACTATGAGCAATGTACGTGTGTGTGAGTATATTGTGTATATATATATTAATTATCATAGCATGTCAGATAGAGAAGTAGCCTACTCACATGGGTGTTTACCCTAGTGTTACCAAGTGGGTACAGACTAGGATGAGATTGATTTTGAGCATACTATGTGTGATTCGGGAACCTGTTCAAAATCATGAATCGACTTTTTTAAGTAATAAGGAAAGCCATATTGTATAGAACAATTTGTACACTACAAGAAATTTTGCATTTCATGACGGTTGTTTTCACCACGCACATGATTTCGTCATAATTAGTAGCTTTATTGTGACAAAACTTACAATTCATCATTTTATTTTAATTTTTCATGACAAATTTTATGTTGTCACTAGTTTGACAAAAATTTATCACTAAATTATATAATTTGTGACGAAAAAGGAAATATCGTCACTTATAAATTTGGAGGCAAAAATTTTTCATGACAATGTAAAGTCAATTAGTGACAACTTCATCGTTATAAGAAAACAATTTATTTATGACAGTTCATATTTGGCATTATTTTATAAACGCTAAGATGACAAACTGGATTTTGTCGTATAATATAGTATACAGTGACATAAATAAGTTATTGTCATATATTTAAATGTATTCTTATGACGATATATAGCAATTGTCACAAATTATACTCATTAGCAATGACTTTAAATTGTCACTGCTCATAATATTTTTTATGATGATTTTATATGTAAGAACATGACAATTGTGATTTGTCATATGTGTTTATAGAAGGTGACAACTTTTAGAGTTGTCATATAGTTTTATTGCGTATATTGTGAGGATTTATAGCTTCCCTCACTATAATATTTATTGATTAAAAGTCATTATTTAATTATTTAACATATAATTAGGAGTATGAAAATGGTTTAGTAATCAAATTACTTAGCCAAGCCAAACTTAATTTTTTATTTGATTTGGTTATTGAAACGGTTTTGTTAAATTAGGAATATATTAGAGATTTCAATTTTTTTATTCACTATGATCTTATTATAGGTAAAAACTATAAAAACCGTATCCAACCGAAATATGTATAATATATGAATATAATTTCAAGTATTGCAATCTTCACCCATCTACTCTCAAAATACCTACCCGTACTATGGAAAATACATCCATATATCAACTTTTGCAAAACTAATTAATAAATTAAATTCTAAATAATATTACGTTAAAACTAACTTTACAAGTTTTCTAACTTACCATTTTACATTCCACCAATGTTATCAATACCGTATCGGGCTACATACCGGCGAGGCTCGTGGTACACGGTATAACCGGTATTATCGGTATTATTAGTGATTTTACCGGTTTTTTATTTTTTAAAGAATATATATTATTTATGGTTTTCAGTGGTTATGGCAACAATTTTTAGGTATTTAGCAACGTTTTTAGTCTTTAGCAACGTTTTTGTTATGTCTTTAGCAACGGTTTTATTCTTTAGCAACAGTTTTCTATGTCTTTAGCAATACTTTTAATTCTTTAGCAACACGTTTCTATATCTTTAGCAACACTTTTATATGTTGCCAAAAACATTTTGAGAAAACCAGTTTGAACCGGGACGCCGGTTTACCAGTTTTTACCAGTTCAATCCGGTTTTCTCCGGTTTTCTATTAAAACTGGTATCTATACATACCGTACCGTATCCATGACCGGTTCACCGTAAAACAGGTCGAACCGGCCAGTACGGTACGGTATCGATAACACTGCATTCCACCCTTTTTCACTTCATTTTATTATTATTTTACATTTTTTGGACATAACGTTTTAGAGTTTTTTGTTCGTCTTTTTTTCTCTTCGAAACTAGATCCATGATGGTATACTTTTTCCGAACATTTTTCTGGTTTGTATTTGAAATAAATTATATTATAGTTATGTCCTACGTATCCAATATCGCATGTTATAGTTAGCTTATAGTTTTATCAAATTGATGTAATTTTGTTACACTTTTACTTCATTTTTATTATTTTTACTTATAATAAGTCTCATATAACTACAAAATGCGATATAAATGCAACTACAAGAAAATTATACAATAATTATAAATGCGCTATAGGATAAGTATGACATGGCTATAAGACAACTAATTGGAAATAATTACCCTAAAAAAGTTTGAAAAAAGTATGTCATCATGGATCTAATTTCGAAGAGAAAAAAAAGACGAACAAAAAACTCTAAAACGGTATGTTGATAAAATTAATGGTATGCATGAGAGATAAAGTCAAAAATAAGAAAAGAGAATTTAAAAATTGTAAGGAATGTAGAAATGTAATTAAGAATTAGTTTAGTATATAAAAGTCTAAATTACTATACCAAAACATGAAATTTATGTGCTTTACCCATAATATGTTAAAATCCCTCTTGCCTGCTTTTATACTCTCAAAATACATATCCCCGCCACCGCCACCGCCACCGCCTCCTCTTATAAATGCAAAAATTGAAATAAACATTGTTTATTAAAAAAACGAAGCATATCGTAATTTTTTAAAGTTAAAAAGTTGTAAAAAGATTATAGTAAATGCCTAAATGGTGATTAAATATATTTGAAAATAATGTCAAATGAAACTTCTGTCCATTTCGTTGTTAATGTCCAACTTCAAATTAAGTCAAAATATAAATGTAACTTAGCAACTTAGAATTCAAATTTTTAAGCATAGTTATATTATGTTTACTCAAGTGAGAAGTGATTATTTATGAATACTAATAATAATAAAAATGATGATGATGAAAATAAAATTTCAATAATTTCAAGCAATTATTCTATTACTTTTTATGCATGTAATTAGCTCTGACTATTAAGGGGAGTAGGATGAGTGATCGCTCTCGGAGCCTCAAAACTAGATCGGGTTCAGTACAAGTAAAAGAAAACAAAAATATATATAGATGCCCAAGAAATAATAGATTAAAGTTAATTTGTCCAACGGTTTAGTTGTGCCTAGCCACTCTTTTTAGCGCGCTGGTTCAAGTCCTAACATTATCATTTTTACATATTTTTTTCCTCTCATTTTTCATCTCTCATTATATTAACAATCAAATAATTTTATTCACCATATTAATTTTATTATTTAAAGATCAAAATTTGGTCATAAATTATACTAGTAACTTAGTAAGTTTGTTATCACAATACTTTTTAAGAAAAATGTTGTCTTTTGAAAGTGTTATATCTCAAAGATTTATTATTTTACTATTTGTTTTTTTAGTAATTATATGTATCTTTATTGACATAATTTTATTCGGGGCTTAGTCATAGTTAAGGCTCCTCACTCCTCCCAACAAGTGTATTTAGTAGGATTCAAACCTTGTTCTCCTCCCATTTACTCAGCATGTGTTGCCAACTGAGGTACACCTTGTTGGTTATTTTAGGGGTTCTTACAAAAATCCCAAAAAAACCAAAACAATTTGATGATATTATAAATAATTTACAAGTTTACAAAAATAGGGGTAAATAATTACAAATATACGATCTGATTTTTATCTTGTAAAGATCTGGTAATCGTCTAGTAATCGTCTAGTTTTTATCTAGTAAATATATGGTAATCGTCTAGTAATTGTCTAGTAGTTATATGGTCAGACCGTATTCATGTAATTATTTTTTCTTATTTTTGTTAATTTGTAAATTGTTTATGGTTGGACAGTAGATATGTAAATAGTTTAACTTAATGGTCAATTTTGTAAATATTTTAATGAGACATGTATATTTTTGATAATTTCCCGTTATTTTACTATTAGTTAAAAAAAATATATAACACCAAAAACATTTATTGAGTTTATTTTTCAATTTGGTGTTAATTTGTGTATATATAAGGTTTAACTGATTTACTAGCTATACTACTATTTTTCCATAAGCAATCAATTTTGGTATTCACTTAGCATCACTTATTAAATCTGTGAATTTGGTTATTTTAACTAATACATTTTATAAAATAAACTTACTCTAAATCTATGTTCATTTTCATATATTTACTTTAGATCAATTGGATCTAAAATTAGACCTTAATCGAAATGGATATGTAAAAGGGTAAACTTAAAAAAAGTACATTGTGGTTTCATTCATTTGCAAAATGGGGTATGAGAAATTTTTTTTTGCAAAATGGGGTCTGTGGTTTCAAAAAATTTGCAAATAAAAGATCCTCAATATTTAATTATGTCACAAAAATAAGTAATCTTGTTCGTTTTTATCTAAAATTTTACGGGATGGTTATTAAAAATACAATACACATCAGTGAAAAATTTTGAAATTTTTTTAATAGTGTAAATATTTTTTTGAAATAAATTATGACAACAAACTTCAAAAAATCATAAAAAATAAAAAATGTCTTCAAAAATTACTCAAATCCTGAAGTATATTTTTTAAATAATAAGGTTAAATTATTAGAATATTGAATTATTTAAAATATTCAATGCAACACCACTATTCGGAAATCACAGAGCCCCTTTTGCAAAAATTTTAAAACCAAAGACCCCATTTTGCATAAAAAAATTCTCAGACCCTATTTTGCAAATGAATGAAACCACAAGGTACTTATTTAAAATTTATCCTATGTAAAAAGTTAATTTCCAGAAGTAAAGCATAGAGAATTATATCAACAATAACTTGGAAGAAACAATTACAATTTTCAAGATTTGACCCTAACCCTATTTCTAACCCAAACCCTAACTCTATTTCTAACCCTAACCCTAATCATATAAAATTTGGATCTCTGACAAAACACGATATTGAATCCATTATTTTTTGTCGAATCTAGTACCTTGTTTGAATCAAACAAGTATGAAATTATAGAATCCATACCCTAAAAATGGGTATTGATCCATGAATCCTAGTCGTGCCCAATATCCAGTCCTCCATAACAAATAGTTTTCACATTCAAGTTAAAAGCTTCATCGAACCAAGTTTTGACGAGCCGAGCTCAAATCCTTTATGAGCCACACTAGTTAGCTCATTAATAGCTCTATGCAGACCATTTTAAATTTTAACATATTGCATTGATATATATTATGAAAACATAATAATATAAAATTTCTATCTATCGATATATCAATTAAAATTTATCTAGCATCTATAGAAAAAAAAGAGAAGTATTATAAACCATGTTTTAAACCATAACTACTATCTAAATAAAAATATTAGTAACTTAATATACTAATAAATATATCAATTTAAAAAAATTAAATTGAATTACTTCTTGATCTTAATTATTATTATTATTATTAAGTATAAATATTTATACTAATTAAACAATACAAAAACAAGATAATATTGCCAAAAACCGGATTTTAACAAAAACTAACTTACAAAACCCCAACTTAATGTATACTAGTATAAAACAAAATTTTACATTCATAATTATCAGTTGCTTGAGTGAATTAAAAGATAATTACAAGGGTTATCATGTTTCCACCTCCACCCCCACCTCTTTCTTTCTTTCATCTAACTAAAACGTGATTATCAGTTACTAGTGGGCGAGATTAGTTTGGCGGTAAAAGCTGATTAAAATTTCAATACTCTTCATTTGTATTAGAGCTTAATTCTATCCCCGTTAACTTTATTATTTGATAACAATTATTCTACTGCATCTTTGATAATCAGGTACGTTTTTCTTTGTTTAAGGATCTTATAAATTTCAATTCATATAAAACATTGTATTCTTAGAGCCAAAATTCAATTTGGTTCCTAATAATGAAGTTATTTTTTTTTGAAAAACCCTTGGAGAGACAGTGTATCTCTCCAACGGCTAAAAGATTAGAGTGGGTGAAAATATCGGGGCAGAGTACCCAACTAGGTTGGTTCCTCTGCTTACCTACAAAACACCCACCCCACTTTTATTAATAATGGTTCTCGAAACAAGAACCAAAAGTACATCAAAGTTACATAATAAGAATCCTACCGAAAGGCTAACATTGCGCTTATAGGAATGAAAAAGAAACCAACAAAAATTGATACTAGCAATTAAAATATCCCCATCATCAGTTTCATCTCGAAAAATCTTCTTGTTGCGGCGCTTCCAAAGATTCCATGATATAATGAACCAGAGAGACCTACCAAAATCACGGAAGATTCCAGGTTTGAAGAATGTGCACCATAAGAGAAGGAAGTTGTAACCATCATTCAGCATCACAACCTGAATATCCAGCCAACGGAATGCGTCTCTCCAAATCTGATAATTCACGTGACATAAAAAAAGGCCGTGTTCCAAAGATTCAGGTAGTGGACAGAACGGGCAACATGCGCTAGTTAGCATTCGGTATCTCCGATGAAAAAGGAACTCACGCGTCGATAACCTATTGTGAAAGACCAACCAGCCAAAATTTTTTATCTTGGGGAGCATGTGGGAGGACCAAATGAGTGTAAAGTCTCTCGACGGGTTCAGCCGTAACCGTTGTTGATAATATCCATGATAAAAGGACGCTGCTGAATATTTTTTCTGGACTCCAATGTCCCATAGGAAGCAATCCCCTCTCGGGAAGAAAGTGGGCCTATTCACGATTCCATGAGCTTGGAAGAGCGTTGGGCATGAAATCGATATCCAGGTTTTCAATTCATTGCATCGTTGTTGGTTCGTAATGCGAAGGCTTCTTTTCCAAAAGGGGCGGGTTTGGGAACGATTGGAAAAAATATAGCTACACCCTTCAAAAATGGTTGAGAATTTCCTATTGCAAATAGCAAATAAGTCGGGGAAGAGTGATTTGATTGGAGTGTTTGAGGTCCAATTATCGTGCCAGAACAAACCGTTTTGACCATCTCCCACTTGAACACGCACCTGTGATGAGAAGAAGGACCAAATTCTCTCATTTTTAAAGTAGCATTTCAGAATTCCACGCCATAACGGAGAGACAAACTTGGGGTCGAGAAGAGTCATTTCATGCCACGAACTAACCCCATAACGCCGAACACAGTACATTGACCACAAGGAGTCATCATTGCGGTCTCCCAGTTTCCAAATCCGTTTAAAGAGTAGGCTGGAGTTAACAAGATTTAGATCCCGAATTGCCAATCCCCTAAGGTGATAGGGTAAATTGATCGTAACCCAGCTTACTTTACATATGCCAATGATCGAAGAATCACCCCGCCACAAAAAATTGCGCATTAATTGATTTAGTGTAGAAGATACAGAGCAAGGCATGTAGAAAATTGACATTAAATAAATAGGAAGGGAAGAAAGTACCGTTTTGATAAGTATGGTATGCCCAGCATATGATAGACAATTTCCTTTCCAATTTGCCAAACGAGACTTGAACTTGGCAATCAAAGGATCCCAATCGGAGATATGTGGCTGTTTAATACATAGTGGTGTACCTAAGTATTTTATCGGGAAGTTGTCCACTCGGCATCCCAATTGAGCTGCGTAGGAGGCCAAGGAGGCTTCATTGACATGGATTCCCATAATCACACTCTTATGGTAGTTAATACGCAATCCTGAGATTAGTTCGAAACACCTCAGTATCCGAATGAAACTGGGAATTATGGATTCTTCTACTGGAAGGAAGCAAATCGTATCATCAGCGAACTATAACAAAGAAATATCTGGAAGGGATTCCGCCAAATGAAAGCTAGGTAGCACGCCTACTTGAATGCTATGATCAATGAGCTGTTTTAGGCCCTCCACTGCTAACACAAAAATAAAAGGCGATAAAGGGTCTCCTTGTTTGACCCCCCTACGGATGTGGATAGGAGGGCTTGGTGAGCCATTGATTAGAATAGAAGTAGTGGATTTTTTCCTGCTATTTGACAACCATGAAATCCATTTCTGATCAAAACCCATCCTTTGGAGAACCGAGTTGATATAAGTCCAAGAAATACTATCAAAAGCTTTGTGAAAGTCTAGTTTCAACACCACACATGGTTTCCTTTTAATAAGGAGGTCATGAATTACCTCAGAAGCCACAAAAGAACACTCATGAATGCTTCTACCCTTGATGAAAGCAAACTGATTGTTTGAGATAAGAGTCGGTAGAACAGCCTGAAGACGAATTGATAATAATTTCACAATAATTTTATAGATACTATGGATGAGCGAGATAGGTCTAAAGTTATTCAGAGAACAAGAACCTGGAATTTTGGGTATTAGCACTGTGAAGGATGTCTTGACCGAATCTGGGAGCTTAGATGTAACATAAAAACGATATAAAACTTGCATAAATTCGGGTTTTAAATCGTTCCAAAAACTTTTGTAGAAGAAGAAATTGAAGCCATCCGGTCCCGACGCTTTATTCTCACCACACATACATATACTGTTCCAAATTTCCTCAGCCTGAAAGGGGGCAATAAGAGCTGCGTTTTGTTGCAAAGTAACAGTATTGAAACGTAGCTTCTTAAGAGAGAATGGCGTTATAGGGGCAGCCTTGAATATTTGGGCGTAATAGCTACAAATAGCATCTGAAATGACCTTCAAGTTCGTAACAATTACTCCCTCGATGTCCAGTTGCGATATACGGTTACTATGAGATCGGGCTGAAGCGACGCGGTGGAAAAATGATGTATTATTATCACCCAATAGCGTCCAATTCACTCGTTATTGTTGATGCCGTAATTTTTCCAAGGAAGCCCTCTTTTCCTGAAGGAGGGAACGATTACGATTTAGTTCTGAATTTTGAGTTGAAGTGAGCGGTCGAGGAACATTACTCGATGTAAGGGCCAATATAATTTCCTCTAAATCACCAATCTTCCTCTGTAGGTTTCCAAAATTTTCCGAGTGCCAAGGGCTGATTGCACGACCCAACTTCATCAATTTATAAGATAGGTCTTTGTGGGTATAGGATTGACAAATGAAGTGCCATTTATTACGAATAAAAGGCAGAAAATCTGCCTTATCCCACCACATGTTCAACGATCTAAAGGGTTTTGGGCCGGCTGAGTGACCAACGAAGGAGCGAAATAAAATCAGTAAATGATCAGATAGGGTAGTGTCCACCGTTGATATGGATAAGTTAGGCCAAAACTGCAATGTCCTATTCGAAGCAAGAACATGATCAATACGAGAGAATGAAACTCTATTAGACTAGGTGTAGTCACGACCGTATAGGGGTAGATCATGGAGTTCAGATTGCAATACAAAGTCTTGAAAAGCCGACATGGATGGGTAGGGGCGATCGTTTGCCCTCTCCGATATATGTAATACCTCATTAAAATCACCACAAATCAAAATCATCTGAAAGTCTCGAATAATCGGGATAAGTTCCTGCCATAAATCATATCTATCCATATGATTTGTTGGGGCGTAGAGACTAAGAACGTGCAGATCTTGCTGCTGAAGGGGAAATTTAACTAACACCCATCGGGGAGTAGAGTGGATAACCGAACCCGAAAGCAACGAGGAGTTCCAAGAAAATAATATGCCACCCGAAAGACCATTAGAGGGGATGTAGTGATAAGCAAAGTCATTATGCCCCCAGAACCGTTTGACCACTTGCTCAGAGATACTTTCTATCTTTATTTCTAACATAACGAAAAATTGGAGATTGTGTTTACGAATGCAAGAAGAGACAAATTGCTGCTTTGCCCCATTATTGACACCTCCTCTACAATTCCAACATAAAAAATCCATTGACATGATAGAAGAAAATAAATACCTTGATGAATGGGAATTAATCAGTGCACTAAATTATCCATAGCTGTCAGAACAACTTGTTTATTTTTCTCCGAGAATATTCCTAATTTTTTCCCCATTTCCATAGTCAGCTCTTTTTCGAGGGTCGGAGATGTCCTTGACTGAGATAAAATGATCACCCGATTCATATTAGAAATGTCAGGTACTGACGAAACTGAAGTAACAGGCTGATTGGCTTCCATCTGTGGATTGACTAGCCTTATAGGTTGTTCGGCCTCCATAAGAGCTTCATGTGTAGCTAGGTTTGATTCCGGGACAATACTCAAATAATCATTTGATTGGTTTGGGAGAGGGATAATTCGGAGGTCTGAGCTAATATGATCTACAATTTCCACTCCCTGGCAGCCGAAACTGAGCGAATCGTTGAAAGTAGCAATAGACGCATCGGATGGGGCATCGGAGATTTCGGAATCGTCATCTTGGTAATGTTCACAGCCAACACCTTGTCTCAGATTAGTGTGAATGAGCACTTCTTTAGTATTCACCAACAATTTGAAGGAGCGATTTGTTGTCCCAAAAGGGACCGAAACCAGACAAGAAACCACATCTAGACGATCCGGGTAATCAAAATTGAAGTCCACAGAAATAACACGGCCAAAGGAGCCCGCTAGGTGTCTGATCAGCTCCTCTTGAATCAGAGTGGGGGGATTTCCCATAAAGTCCAGGTACATGATGCATTCTGTCGGTGTAAAATCAGCCGGCAACAACTGCACATCCTTAAAAATATGCAGCATGACCTTCCATTCACCACCTACAAAATTTTGCATAGCCAGTATTGAATTAAACGAGACAATAACATTATCCTTGCCTACAGGGGCAGCAAAAGAAACATCAAATCCACGTTCATGCAATAAATGAAAGGTGAGTCGAATATTCGAGATATTGATTAGAGTGACTAAGTATGACTTATCTTTCCAAGGGGCCACATTTGTAATAAAATCATGGCCCCTGGGTGAGTTCGCTGAAATCGAATTATGAATGGCAAAAGATGCCTCATTTGAGACTTGTGGTTCTGCCACAACTTTGGCATACGATCTGTCTCCACGTAATGATTCCCGGAAATTAACCCGTCGTTGAGGTATCTGTCCTGCTGATGTCTTGGGTTGGTAATGTCGAGATGTTGGAGCTACAGCCGAGTTCGTGAACTTGGCCTTGAATGCTCGCACATGAATAATTCCAATGCTCACTGAGTTCAACATGTGGAGCGTTTCCTGAACAAATAGGGAGTCATCTACCGTAATAAAGCCAAAGTTAAGATTTCGGACATTCTTTTTCTTGGCCACATAAACACGTCCCGAAATTCCATGCTTCTTGAATACCCTGCTCATAGAATCTGCTCCATAGGAATTTGGGAAATTTTCAAAATAGAATCTGGTGGGGGCGGGTTCAGGGTTAGGGTTTGAGCAGTGGTTGAGAGTGGCCGCGTTGGGGTTAGGGTTTAGGCGGTGATTGTGTTTAGGGTTTCGGCGGTGGTTGAGAGTAGCCGCGTTGTGTTTAGGGTTTAGGTGAGTAATGGCATCGGGCTGGCGGCTGTGCTGATGAACAGCAGCCTGGTGGTGATAGCGGTAGGGTATGGTGTGGCGGAAGAGATTGTTTTGGCGAGGTTCAGAGTATGGATTCCGATGGGTACGGTTGGCGGGGAAGGAATGGAGGCGGTGGCTGACGGCGAAGGGAGGGTTGGATCGGTTGTAGTGACGGTGGCTGGGGTGGTTTGCGGTGTAGGAAGGGGTGCGGCGGTGGAGGCTAGGGTTTCTCTCCATAACTTTGATCACCCTAACTGTTAATTATTAAATTAATAATGAAGTTCTTGTTTTGAGTAATCAATTGATTGATCTATCTTTGGATTATTGCAGGAATAAATGGGTCCTAGTGGCCTAAGATCTAAAAAAATAAGAAAAGAAATTCCTACATTCTTTCTAGTTATGCCAAATTATGATTCACCAATCGAGAAAGACTTATTAGGACTTCAAAATATTGTAAACAAGCTTCATTCTGTTGGTGAATTAACAGGAAGTAGACCTTCAAATCGATCTCAAACAATTAATGAAGTTGGAGAAAATAGCCATCACGAATCTGTAGCAGAATCGACCGAGATTCCTAAAAGCCAATCAATTCAAATCTCAAGACATGAATCAACGGAAACTACTCACGTTCATGCAACTCAAATAGGTTTTATAGTATACTATTTGTTTGTTTTTGAATTACTGAAACCTTTACTTGTATTAATTGTTGCAATTATAATGTGCAGGAAATAATTCGAAAAAAAGAGGCCGTGGCTTAACAATGGGAAAAGGAATCATGAAGTCAAACATAGCTCTGGCAATAAGATGAAAATTACTGTGGATCCATTAATTGGAAGACCTATCGATGCAAATGAATTCGTAAAGCTTTCTAGTCAGATTGGTGTGGTGTCACGAGATGTTCTTCCGGTGCCTGTCAAATGGAAAGATCTTGACAAATAAAAAGATTTAACTTATAAGTTGTAGATTGACGGCTTAGGATAAACGTAATGAAGCTCGTTTTACTAGATTTATTAATATGTTGTCGACTCTTTTAGTTTTTTAGGAATTTAATTTTCATATTTATATGTTAATCATTCGGAAAGACATGGTTGTTTTCTTATTATGCAATTATCAATTATAAAACTTAATGCTTCGCTACGAAAAATTGTTATTATGGTATGATTTCGTTAGGATTTATAAAATGTAACGTGCTTATATTTTGTCTGGAAACTTCATAAATATTTATTGACAAATATAAATTAGTCATAATATATTATTAGTTTGTCACTACATTATCTTTTTGGTGACATTATACTTTGTCACATTAGTGACATAAATAATGTCATTAAAGTTATCTTTCATGACAAAGAAAAAGTGCCAATAATGATATACTATAGCGACAATATTGTACATTTAGTGATGTATAAAAACGTCACGATAAGTATTATTAATGACAATACATATTTTGTCATTAAAATTAATATTTCATGACAAAATTATTGTGACAATATTGTACATTTAATGATAGACAAAATGATCACAATAAATATTTATAAAACGACAAGTTGATAATACCACAAATTATTATTTTATTGTGACAAATTTAAATGTTTCAGTGACACATTTGTACGTAATTGGTGACAAGTGTGATGCCACTAAAATTGTACATATTCCGTATTTACTTCAAATTCGTCACCATAACTAAAATTTAAGATGACAAAATGTAAAATTTGTCATTTAAATAATCATTTTTAGTGATAAAATTTAATATAAAGTGACAACAAAGTATTAAGAAAATGACGAAATAACTGTCATTAAAAACGAAAACATTACAGTGACACATGTAATTTTTGTCACATAAAAACAAAAAATTGGTGACGAAGTAGAAATTTGTCACAAAGACAAAATAGGACGGAGAAGCTATGACGAAGCCCGCGATGACATATTTTCGTCACCTTTTATCTTTGGTGTTGAAAAAACATGTTTTTATGACGATTTCAGTGCGTTATAAAATGCAAAAATTCTTGTAGTGGGACTAAATCCAAGAAGGAATCAGGCAAGAACTGTGTAGTTCACATGACGATATGTCATGTTCTGTCTATATAGCTAAAGGTAGTTCTTGAAGTAGAACAAGATTAAATGCTAAGGTGCATTATAACTGAAACCTTTACATAGTGTTAGTTTATATTATTGAGAATAGACATGAGCTCCTTTGTAAGGGTAAAAGGAAAGAACACTATATCACATTATCAAAGTGGGAGAGGAGTGAGTCCTCAGGATAATATGAGATGAGAAGTTTGTACGCTGTACAAGGATCTCAACTTCTCTAATGTGAGACTCAGTCCATTAACTGAAGTGTTTTTGGACCTTACCCTTATTACTATTGTTTTATCTTGAGAAGTAAGGACTAGCAAGGATAATTTGGTCAATCACTGAGAGATTATGATTTGATTCGATTTGGGAGAGATTGGTTGGTGGTGCGAACTAGTTCTGTATGGAATGGATAACTCAAAAGGAAGATATGGACAATGAACATTCACTAGAGTTCTATTAGTTCACCAGCTAGCCTATCATTACATTTGATGTAAGATAGTGAACGATAAATTAAGGTTCCGAGATCCTTAATGATGTGGAAGTGGGTGATTGTCGACCAAATCTAGGGTAAAGCATAAGCAATATATCAATGTGATATTATTACTAATATTATAGTTTAATCTATGTGGTAAAGTACTGATCAGAATCATCTTGGAAGACCCTAACGGGTGCAAGATGTTCTGAATATGAGATGTTAATCTACTTGGTTAAGTACCACTCAGGATAGTCTTGGCAGACCCTAACAGGTGCAAGATAAAGTATTCCTGATAGTATTCTGGTCGCACGACTTCACATCATAAAGAAGATTTGATAACCTTATACGGAATATGACCCGTCAAGTGCGAGTGGAAAATGTCAGAAATAATCGGTCTGCCTATGAACGGGTCAATCGGGTCAAATGATTCGATCTAATTGGTCAATTGGGCTTAATTAGATACTAATTAAGTCAAAGGACTTAATTGAATTATTTTAGGACCTAATTGAAATAAGTTTTCTCCATAAGTACCTAATTGGCATTTTTCTATTTTCCACCTCTATAAAGAGAAGTTCTTAGGAACGTTTTTAGATTGATGAAAAAAATTATTTTTCTCTCTACAATTTCTCTCTCCCGGATTTCTTCCTACGACGAAGGAATCCCGCACGATAGTTATTAATCTTCTGTCGCTATAGAAGTTGTGAACGACTTAATCCCGACATACCATGGGTTAGTCAATGACTTAGCATACGTATGGATTCAATGTGGCGTTCTTCGATCTCGGGCATGGAAAAGGTAAGTATTCAGATCCATTCTCTTTGTGATTTCCGTCAATAATAAAATAACTACCTTAGCATTTTTTTCAAACACATAGTGTGTACTTCAATTTCAACAAAACAATTTCATAAAAAACTGCTAAAACTAAGATATATTGGATATCTATCATATGTCTACCATATTCAAAACCAAAACGAATATAATTTAGGTCACTAACTAACAACGGTCTCAGCCTTAATTTGGAATACAAGCACACCTTTAAACACAAAAATGCGTGCTCCACCAGTATCCTAATTAAATTGGCAATCAATAACAAAACAATTACATTAGTATTTTATCAAACACGTAGCGTGCACTTCAATTTCATATTGAGCTATTTATCAGCCATGGTGTGCAAGACCCCATTTATTATAGAATCTAAAATCTTGGAGGTGAACAAAGTTCAGTGAGTTGTGATTAGGAGAAATTGAATGCCACCTGGTTTTACGTAGAGAAGGAAAGTCAACAACTCAACCTGTAACCATGTTGTTGAACCCAACATAAAGTTAGACTGACTTAGTGGATGACTCAGTAATGTTTAGAGTTTTGATCATGACAATTTAGTTCAGTTTATGTTAATTAAATCTGTTGGATATGATGTATGCCCTTAAGACAATTAGGGCGATATATCTTAATTATGTAATAGTACGAATAATTTATTTAATCAATAAAGGCATTTGTTCTTTTGTTTATATCAATGTGTTTCTATACATATATATTATAGCTGGTTAAAATATATTCATTGATGTATGTATACAAAAGTCCTTGACATATCATAGCATGAAGTCAGAGAAATTATAGTTGGACTATATTTGGTGGAACCTACTTCATGTGCAATTATGATTATGTCTAAACTGTCCCTAGTCACAGTGTCATCAAGAAAGGATATTGATGAAAAAAAGACTAGCATGTGGCCAACTTTCTTGGAAAGGGTCCAAGCAGTTAATCTCCTAAAGACTGAAGGTGTTGCCTTAAGCTTGACACGTGGATATATCTAGGAGATATATTGGAGACCGCAGCAAGATAAACACTTGGTATAAATATCAATGTGTTAGTGTTTATCTTCATGCAATAAGCTTTGCGAATGTCCTCATACTTGAGATGCTAGTTGCCTTGTGTGGTACTATTGCTATACTATTGCTATAAGGTCACACACATTGGACTTTCATCGGACTAAGTAAAGAACTAATAGATTTATTCTATTACAAAAATATAACATGAATAATAATTGGATTATTGTTTAATTGGTTAAAATTGATTAGATCAATTTTGGATAGACCAAGGAATTTATTTTGACCGATAACTAATTAATTAGAGTCATAAATAAATCATAATTGATTAGATCAATTTTGGTTGGACCAAATTATTTATTTTGACTGGTAACTAATTTATTAGAGTCAAAAATAAAAATTTATTTGAAAGGATTTATAAGGAATTTTACATTGATAAGTTGGAACCGAAAAGTATAAAATATTTTATACAAAGTTCGGTTGCCGAAAAATGCGCAATCCTTATTCATGGGCTGCACAAAGGCAGCCCATGAAAAGTGGCGTGAATTAACATATATATATATATATATATATATATATATATATATATATGTCAATTAATGGGATGGGAGTAATACTCCCATCCCACATCGATGTAAGGGGGAGCATTTTTGCTCCCCCAAGCCTATATATAGGCTATTTCCTTTCCTTTCAAATCGTACCAAGCTCAAAGCATAAATCCTAAGCGAGATAATTAATCTCTCGGGTATTTGAGCAAGTTATTTTTGTGGAGCCTGAATTTATTCGGGCACCGCTAGTTTATATTTTTGGGTGAGGCTTCTAGAGTGGTCTAGCAACTACTCTAGGCTTCTTAGTTCTTCCTCCTGGGGAGGTTTTGGTTGGTGGGGTTCGTGTGGATACTGATAGAGGCTATCCTACGACTGGAGGCTTGTGCAAGAAGGTCCTGCAAAAACACGCTTCAACTGGTAAGTTCTTTTTGTTTCTCTTTTAATTATTAAGTCTTTTTCTTTAAGTGTTTTTAGACTTAATAATTATGCTTAGGTTATTTTTGCATGCTTATTTTATTTTGTGCTTAGGTTATAACTTAGAGTTATAACATGCTTAGTATAAAATAAATATGCTAGGATATAATTTAGAATTATGGTATGCCTAGTCCTTTAGCATGCTAACCTAGGTAGAGAATTATTTAGTTAAGGCTTTATTTAATTTATATGCAACTAATAGGAGTTCCTGGGACAGGGACAAAATTTTGGATTTCCGTCATGCCTCTTATGCATGTTCAATTTAACTGTCAGTTCCCAACAGTGGTATCAGAGCCTACCTATTTAGTGCATAATTAAGTTAGAAGCAAACTAAATATTATTTTCTAAATAAAATGATTTGTTTATTTAATTATTTGGAACAATATATATAAACTTCTGTCTTTCATTTCAAGGTTTGAAATTAGTTATGAATAATTTTGAATAAGCTTGCTCAACTTACTCAAATTATACAAGTGTCAATAATTTATTTAAATTACATGGGTTATAGATGCTCCCAATTTACATGAATTGGAAGAACGAAATTTATTAGTTCAAGAGAATCCATTGGTCTTCAAGTTTGTGCCTGTATTTGTTCTGGCTAAGGATTGGACTTGGTGTCTACTCCTCATAGGGCACCTCTCCTACCTGGGAACCTATATCGGTGCAATTTGAATTGACCAATCGGGGGATTAATATGAACTAATTTATTTTTAGTATATAAGATGGTGCTTATATGTGTTTCTATAACAAAGTAAAAAATTAAAATTATTGAATAAAAGCTTAAAGGAAATGCAATATAAATATAACAAATTAAAGCGTTAATTATTTTGCATATAATCTAGGTTGATGGAATAATTATAATAAAGAGCTGAACCCACCTAAGGTTAGACCTTATAAATTAATTCTAAAATTCCCTGAATTAATACAAGTAATTATAATTTTGTCCATCTAATAAAATCCTAGATTGGGTGAGACGTTTAACACCAATAAAATCCCAAAGTAAATATATTAAGGCAAGTTATAGTCTTCCTTACTCAAATTTATAATACGGTCTTTTTGGGCTATCAAAGTGCTACGCAAAGCGTTCCTTCTAGTCCACATTGATTGGTTGTAAAGTTTGAGATAGGGTCTGTCTTAACAGAGCTGGGGTAGTCCACCATAAAATTGGGGGCTAGGCCCAGATCTGAGACATATTCAAGGAGATGCTAATATAAGAGCACACGTCCCTTGGGATTAGGGAACTTGAATGAATTAGCAATTGCATGCGATGCAAATGGAATTGGATTCCAACTATGACTGACTATTATGACTTGACTCATAAAATTGGGGGTTGTAATAGACTAGTTATAGATGCTACCTACTAGAAAATTTAGCTGGGCTAAAATTCACGAATTCAATAGAATGGGCTATTGTAAATTTTGAAGAAAATAGTAGGAAAATGTATTTAATTAAAAGTCCTCATATTATATACATGTACTTAAACTAATATCTAAACACTTTTCTTTTCTTATGTCTTAGGTTGAAAATGGCTTCCAATTTTAATCTCCGTATGTTACTTGACACCAAATTGAATGGCTCGAACTTTTCTGATTGGTTCCGAGCAGTGAGAATAGTTCTCAGATCTGAGGGAATTGCCTATGTCCTAAGTGAAATTTTCCCTGTAGAACCTGATGTTGAGGATGTGGAACATGATGCCTGGTTGAAGCACAGGAAAGATCGTGAGACTGCTATGTGTATTATGTTGGGGTCCATGAATTCTGAACTTCAGAAACAACATGAGAACATGCCCTTGGAGGATATGGTTCTCCATCTTGAAGAAATCTTTTTGGAGAGGGAGAGGACAGAGAGGTATGAGACCTCTAAGCTCCTTTTCGGGACCAAGATGTAGGCTGGCACCTCTGCCTCTCAGCATGTACTAAAACTCTTGGGATACCTTGAGAAGCTGAATCGATTGGGATTCGAGATGAATCATGACTTGAGCATTGACCTTGTGTTGATGTCCTTGACAGATAGTTACTCAAGTTTCGTAACTAACTATTACATGAACAGGATTAATTCAACTATCCCTGAATTAATTAACATGCTGGAAATAGTAGAACCTCATATCAAGAAAGATCAGAAACCTCTACTGTTGGTTGAAAAAGGCAAGGCTTCTAAGAAGAAGAAGCAGGCATTGGATGCCAAGAAAAGAATCAGTAAGAAGAAGAATGAAAAGAAGGCATCTAAGTATGTCTGCTTCCAATGTGGGCAACCGAGACATTGGAAGAGGGATTGCAAAGCTCCTGCTTCTGAGCATTTGAAGAAGAAGCCTATAGAGGCATCTACTTCAGGTATATTTGTAATTGAAAACTTTGCTACTTTTTCGCAAGAATCCACTTGGGTATTAGATACTGGTTGTGGTTCTCATATCTGTACTTCTGTGCAGGGACTAAGGAACTGTAGAAAACTTGCAAAAGGGGAGATGGACCTACGTGTGGGAAATGGAGCCAGAGTTGCTGCATTAGCCGTAGGGAGCTTTAGTCTTGTTTTGCCAAGTGGACTTGTTTTAGTTTTGAATAATTGTTATTACATTCCAAGTGTTACTAAGAATATTATATCTGTTGCGTGTTTAGCAACAGAGGGATTTGAAATTTTATTTTCGAATAATAATTGTCAGATTCGTTTGAATAATATTCTTTATGGTTATGGAATGTTGAAAGGTGGCATTTATATTCTTGATACTAAAACAGAAGTTTTCAATATAAACAATGTGAAGAAAGTTAAATTAGATAATGAGAATTCCTTTTACTTATGGCATTGCCGTTTAGGCCACATAAACAAAGATCGCTTAACCAAGTTGCATAAGCGTGGAGACTTGGGCTCAATAGACTTAGAGTCTTATGGTGATTGCGAACCTTGTTTAAAAGGAAAAATGATAAAGTTACCCTTTAAAGGGAAGGGTGAACGAGCCATGAGTACATTGGGACTTATACACACTGATGTGAGTGGTCCAATGAGTGTTCAGGCACTAGGAGGATACTCCTACTTCATAACCTTTATTGATGATTACTCACGATACGGTTATTTGTACTTGATGAAGCACAAGTCTGAAAGTTTTGAAAAATTCAAACTATTCAGAGCTGAAGTAGAGAAACAGCTTGAGAAAAGTATTAAAACACTTCGATCGGATCGAGGTGGAGAATACTTAAGTCAGGAGTTTCAGGATTATCTAAAGGAAAATGGGATAGTTCCCCAGTGGACCCCTCCTTATACACCCTAACATAATGGAGTGTCAAAAAGGAGGAATCGAACTTTATTAGATATGGTCAGGTCCATGATGAGCCATGCAGTTCTTAGTAAATCCTTTTGGGGATATGCACTTGAGAGCGCGGTTTATGTCTTAAACAGAGTGCCCTCTAAATCAGTTGATTTTACACCTTATGAAAGATGGTGTAACAAAAAGTCATCTCTAAATCACTTAAGAGTATGGGGTTGTCCTGCTATGGTGAAGAGGATAGCGTCAGATAAGCTAAATGCCAAGGATGATAAATGTCTGTTCATTAGATATCCAAAGGAAACAATTGGATATCTGTTTTACCAACCCGAAGCACAAAAGGTATTTGTGTCTCGGAATGCTCTCTTTTTGGAAAAGGAGCACTTACTTGAAAAGGTCAGTGGGAGCAATATTGTACTAAAAGTTCAACAGGAAGAAACAGACGATCAACTGATTGACCCCGTTCTAGATACACAAGAGAGTGTGATCCAAGAACAAACTGTCGAAACACAATTATTGCGAAGATCAAGTCGTGTTCATAAGGGTCCGATAGATATGGGTTTATTATCACTAATGATAAGGAACTATATCTTGTGGAGGATGATGAACCAAGGACATATGATGAGGCAATAAAAAGCTCAGATTCTGATTAATGGCAAAAGGCCATGAAATCAGAAATGGATTCCATGTACGAGAACCAAGTTTGGAATTTGGTTGATGCACCGCAAGAGGTTAGACCAATTGGGTGCAAATGGGTCTTCAAGAAGAAGACAGAAATGGATGGTAATGTAATTACCTATAAAGCAAGGTTGGTTGCGAAAGGTTATAGTCAATGGGAAGGTATTGACTATGATGAAACCTTCTCACCGGTAGCCATGCTCAAATCCATAAGGATACTCCTCGCTATTGCTGCTCATTACGATTATGAGATCTGGCAGATGGACGTAAAAACAGCATTCCTGAATGGGGATTTAGACCGGGATGTGTATATGACACAACCTGAGGGTTTTACATCTCAGAATGGCTCGAAGGTATGGAAGCTACAAAGATCCATTTATGGACTTAAGCAGGCATCAAGGAGTTGGAATATAAGGTTTGATCAGACAATCCGGGAACTGGATTTCTGCCCAAATGCAAATGAGCCTTGTGTTTACAAGAAGGTTAGTGGGAGTGCAGTCGTTTTTCTAGTATTGTATGTGGATGACATTCTGCTAATAGGAAATGACATTTCTCTTCTTCAAAACGTTAAAGTATGGTTGTCAAGAAAGTTCTCCATAAAAGACCTTGGTGAAGCAGCATTTATACTAGGTATAAAGATCTACAGGGATAGATCCAAGAGGCTGTTAGGTCTTTTTCAAAGTACATATATAGACAAGGTGTTAAATAGGTTCAACCTTGAGCATTCTAAGAAAGGTTATCTCCCAATGACAAAGGGGATTAACCTATCTAAAGCTGAGTGTCCGAAGACAACTCAAGAGAGAATGCGCATGAAGGATATACCCTATGCATCCGCGATAGGATCCATCATGTATGCTATGATATATACTAAGCCGGATGTCTCTCAGGCTTTGAGCTTTACGAGCAGATATCAGTCAGATCCAGGTGAAAAACACTGGATGGCTGTCAAGGCAATCCTTAAGTACTTGAGAAGGACTAAGGATGAGTTCTTGATTTATGGAGAAGGTGATCTCACTATCAAAGGTTACACTGACGCAAGCTTTCAATCTGATAAGGATGACTTTAAGTCTCAGTCAGGTTTTGTGTATGTGTTAAATGGAGGGGCAGTATGCTGGAAGAGTTCCAAGCAAGAAACTACTGCTGATTCAACCACCGAATCTGAATACATTGCTGTATGCGAAGCAGTAAAAGAAGCTGTCTGGTTGAAGGGATTTATTGGTGATCTCGGTGTGGTGCCTGAGGCTATTGATCCAATTACTTTATATTGTGATAACAATGGTGCCATAGCTCAGGCAAAGGAACCACGGTCTCATCAGAAAAAAAGACATGTATCCAGAAAGTATCATATAATCAGGGAGATTGTTGATGCTAAGATAATAAATGTACCCACTGATCAGAACCTCGCGGATGGTCTGACAAAGCCATTGACTCAAGTCAAACATGACCAGAATGTCAAAGCATATGGATTAAAACATATGGCTAATTGGCCTTAGTGCAAGTGGGAGTTTGTTGGATATGATGTATGCCCTTAAGGCAATTAGGGCGATATATCTTAATTATGTAATAGTATGAATAATTTATTTAATCAATAAAGGCATTTGTTCTTTTGTTTATATCAATGTGTTTCTATACATATATATTATAGCTGGTTAAAATATATTCATTGATGTATGTATAAAAAAGTCCTTGACATATCATAGCATGAAGTCAGAGAAATTATAGTTGGACTATATTTGGTGGAACCTACTTCATGTGCAATTATGATTATGTCTAAACTGTCCCTAGTCACAGTGTCATCAAGAAAGGATATTGATGAAACGGAAAGACTAGCATGTGGTCAACTTTCTTGGAAAGGGTCCAAGCAGTTAATCTCCTAAAGACTGAAGGTGGTGCCTTAAGCTTGACACATGGATATATCTGGGAAATATATTGGAGACCGCAGCAAGATAAACACTTGGTATAAATATCAATGTGTTAGTGTTTATCTTCATGCAATAAGCTTTGCGAATGTCCTCATACTTGAGATGCTAGTTGCCTTGTGTGGTACTATTGCTATACTTTGAGTCATTGCTACGCACTTATTAATTTAGGGTGCTACGGGTGATTACGGGTATAGTGATGACAACACGTTGGTAGGCTGAGTAGTCGGAAAGAATCCATCGCTCCGGATATATTAATGAGTTGTACCTGGCCACTTGTTGAAGTGATGATTGCCATAAACCTCTGATCAGAGTATGTGTTTGATAGAAATGGTTTCTAGTGAAACACACTATGGTAAAAGGCAATATACTTCGGTAACAAGTAAATAACTGGGATAGCTTGGAGCAACCTTGCTATTAGTGGGTTAACACTTTAACCGAACCCAATAAACCAGATGGTACTAATATTAAAGAATGGAAGGAATTTATCGCACTGGATAATTATTGCATTAACCGGGATTAAGTCATAAGCATAAATGACGTTACGAGTAATGGGGGATGGTAGACCCTTGCTAGAGGCGTACTACAGTCGTTTAAGGTAATCAAGTTCTATTCACGGTCTAGAACATCGAGCCAATGGTTCCATTAGAACACGGGTTGGTTAAGCCTTAACAGCTCAATACTTCGGGATCCTATAAAGTCACACACATTGGACCTTCATCGGACTAAGTAAAGAACTAATAGATTTATTCTATTACAAAAATATAACATGAATAATAATTGGATCATTGTTTAATTGGTTAAAATTGATTAGATCAATTTTGGATAGACCAAGGAATTTATTTTGACCGATAACTAATTAATTAGAGTCATAAATAAATCATAATTGATTAGATCAATTTTGGTTGGACCAAATTATTTATTTTGACTGGTAACTAATTTATTAGAGTCAAAAATAAAAATTTATTTGAAAGGATTTATAAGGAATTTTACATTGATAAGTTGGAACCGAAAAGTATAAAATATTTTGTACAAAGTTTGGTTGCCGAAAAATGCGCAACCCTTATTCATGGGCTGCACAAAGGCAGCCGATGAAAAGTGGCGTGAATTAACACACACATATATATATATATATATATATATATATATATATATGTTAATTAATGGGATGGGAGTAATACTCCCATCCCACATCGATGTAAGGGGGAGCATTTTTGCTCCCCCAAGCCTATATATAGGCTATTTCCTTTCCTTTCAAATCGTACCAAGCTCAAAGCATAAATCCTAAGCGAGATAATTAATCTCTCGGGTATTTGAGCAAGTTATTTTTGTAGAGCCTGAATTTATTCGGGCACCGCTAGTTTATATTTTTGGGTGAGGCTTCTTGTGTGGTCTAGCAACTACTCGAGGCTTCTTTGTTCTTCCTCCTGGGGAGGTTTTGGTTGGTGGGGTTCGTGTGGATACTGATAGAGGCTATCCTACGACTGGAGGCTTGTGCAAGAAGGTCCAGCAAAAGCACTCTTCAACTGGTAAGTTCTTTTTCTTTCTCTTTTAATTATTAAGTCTTTTTCTTTAAGTGTTTTTAGACTTAATAATTATGCTTAGGTTATTTTTGCATGCTTAGTTTATTTTATGCTTAGGTTATAACTTAGAGTTATAACATGCTTATTATAAAATAAATATGCTAGGATATAATTTAGAATTATGGTATGCCTAGTCCTTTAGCATGCTAACCTAGGTAGAGAATTATTTAGTTAAGGCTTTATTTAATTTATATGCAACTAATAGGAGTTCCTGGGACAGGGACAAAATTTTGAATTTCCGTCATGCCTCTTATGCATGTTCAATTTAACTGTCAGTTCCCAACAAAATCAATATTGAAGTTATGACTTATTAGACTAAGTTTTTCGGCTGAGTATTTTAACTTATGGGTAAAGTTAAGAATCTTTGCTGACTTAGTTCCATGGTCTAACACCGAGTTGTTTGTTTTGAACTATATTCTTAGTCCGCTGATTGAGGACTGTTCACCCAGCTCTCATTATTTAGATTTTGTTCCACTGTGCTTATTGTTGGGAACTGAAGTGTCGTACCCAAACTCCACATTAGTATGATATTGTTCGCTTTGGGCGAAGCACTCGCAGTTTTGTTTTTGAGCTCCTTCCTAAAAGGCCTCATACTAATGGAGTTGTTGGGGACACTTATATATTGCTTTAAGTTCTCCAAATCTTTCCATGTGGGATATTGTTTTGCTCCCAACAATATCCCCTCAAACCAAAGACCACACATCTCGTGACCTCCCCTTCAATGAAATCCATTGAATTTGCCAACCATCTTGTACCGCCGCTACCATTGCAGGATACGCCGCCTGAACAATCACGCTAGGAAAACTTTCGACACAAGGCATCAACTACATATCTCAAATTCGCTGGGGCACACATTTGGTCTCATTCATAGTTTGGAGAACTTCTCACCCAATGCAGTCCACGATTCCTCTTGCCAGTCTCAAACTTGGCTCTGACACCAGTTGTTGGGCACTGCAGTGCCGCACCCAAACTCTACATTAGTATGATATTGTCCGCTTTGGGTCAAGCCTTCACGGTTTTGTTTTTATGCTACTTCCCAAAAGGCCTCATACTAATAGTTATCGAGGACACTAATATATTGCTTTAAGTTCTGCAAATATTTTCATATGGGATAGTGGTTTGCTCTCAACACTTATTTTCGTTTATATCTTAGCTGAGTTACTTTAAATATTCAATTGCGCTGACCTTTCCTTAATTCCATTTGAGGAAAAATGGAATCTTGCTTTTTAGTCTAATCTTTTACAGACATTAATGAAAGATGTCATACAAAAGGCAAAGGAATTAATGATGCGATAAAGATAAAAGCACAATGCTGAAAGAGAAAAATTTCGTTCGGAGAAAAGCTGCAAGAAGACAAAGTCAAATCGAATTTGTGCAGCACATTTCTCCTGTCATTGCACGCCTTTACAAGTTCATCAGATTTCTAGAAGGAATGAGAAGATGACACGTAGCAAGGTAGCAGAGTTTCTCTCTAACAGATTTCCGGCATAAAAAAGATAAAGATTTCAAATTTGAAGCTATGATTCAATGTGTCCCACAACAGATTGTTTTCAATCTCACAACGGTGTGATTCTATCTCCTAATGGATTGTATTGAAGAAGCAACAGGTGGATAGTTAAGCTATTAAGTTGCAGAAGATGCCAAAGCAAGTTCAACGGCTACATTCTTGATTTCATCTATAAAAGGAGCAAGAAGGAAAGCGGTAGAACTTGGTGAATACACCTGAATTTCTAAGAAGCTGAAACTCTGTCATAATTATAGCCTTAAAGAAATTCAATCAAGAAAGCTACTACTCAGCGAGAATCTGCTTTAAGTTCAAGAGAGAATAGTATAGATCATTTCCATTGTAAAACATGATTACTGTAATTGGATCAACATTTCTATAAGTTGAATCCAACTCTTGTTTAAACTCTGTTGAGTTGCTGATAGAATAGGGTATTCTAGTCAGTCGGTGAGCGATTACAATGAGGAGGGTACTCAATTACAATTGGGAAATTCTGTGAAAGGCTTCTCCGCCTAGGGTAAAGGAGTTGAGATTAGTGGATAAAAGTCAATATACTCTCTTGGGACCGGAGGTAGGCATAGGTCGCTGAACCAGTATAAATCTCTGTAATCTTTACCTTGAAGTTAAAGTTTTTCTGTGTTTTCACTCAGCCGGGTGACCTACTCAGCGAAGTCTTTATCAATCACGAAAAAGGTTGTTTTAATCTAGCGAGTCACTCACCCCCTCTAACTCATTGAGTTATACGCATAGGAACTAACACTTGTATTAACCAATTGGGAAGCAAAATACTGTTTACACGGAAATAGAGCCCAATTTTATCTCTTTAACACCAAAAGTTCATTTCTTGAAAATAAAACCATATCTAGATGCAGTCCAATCATGGACAATATGTTAACATTTTCATACAAGGAAATAGGCAATACTAAATACAGATAATTGAACAATTAAAGAGGAACTAAGGAGAGAGGAAGAACCTAGACAAATAGAGGAAAGGAGTGAAGGGCAAAGACACCATTAACAGAGATAACAAGATCAATAAGTTCTGCCAATTTGGGATGATTAGTGCTGGGGTATTGGCTACCTCTAGCAACAAATTTAATTTTAGATCTGGAAATCTATGTAACAGCAAATATGGGGTTAAAATCGAAGAAAAATCAAGATTGAAGTAGATGAGTAATAGTATTCAAGAGACGATCGGGAGAAAATTCAGAGGAAAAGAGGGGAAGTGAATTTAGGAAGAAATGGATTTGAAAGAAAGCAATAATTGAGGCTGATTGGAAGGAGAGAAATGAACGAGAAAGGACTACAAAGAAATGTTTGTAGATAATATTTTAAAAAACACAAAAATAAAAAATATTGAACTATTATAGCATTAATGTAAATAATTTAGAATAAATGACCCATCTTTACAAATACTCTTTTATTAAAACAAATATGGGTTTAATTTCTTTGACTATATTAGTGACAAATTTTTCTGGATATTTTGCTCACATCATTGTGCCTTACGTCAAACTCTGAATGTCATATAGGGATATGCCAATCATATCCAAATCAATTGGGCATAATACATATTTACCCTCTCAATTTAATAACTGCATTCGTTAGCTCATGTCATCTTTTATATAATTTCACTTTTTTATTATTTTCTTGTTTTTCTCTCTCTAACTAGAGTCTGACATGTGATATTCGGGAACTCCCGTGTGTAGTTTTATTGAATGGAGAAAATTAATAGAAACATGTGTAAATTAAGAGGAAGACTCGTCAAAATTGGGGTAGTCTAGGGTGAATGTATTTGGATTATAAGAAACTTTCTATCATCAATTGAAAGGTTGACTTGATCTTTAGAAAACTAGTTGCCCGGTTCATGTAAATATAAATCGAAAATTAAGTCCTTTAAGAATTGTCACAAATGTTTCGTTTATAGTACATTTAATATTTCACAGAAAATTATATCTAACAAGATCTCGAAATAGCTTTTTAAGTTTATATTAAATTCATTTATCAATGAATTACGTTGGGTTGGTACGGGCCGAGCCTAATCAGATCTAACTCAAAATTTAATAACCCAAATCTGGTCCAACTTATAAAAAATAAAAGTCGGGTTCCAGTCGAATTTCTGTAAATAATTAATTTGCAAGTCTGGCATGCCGGTCTACAAATCAACATTTTTATAAGAAAATATTTTCATTATTAAGAATACATTTTAAACAAATTTTGTGCAATTGTGCTGATGTTTTTAAATAGAAATAAAAATTTTATCCACTTTCAAAGTGTCTCAAACCTAAGAGCTCTAAAGGTCAAAACTTTATTCTTAATCACCAGGTTAAGACATTATGTTTATAATTTCTAAACAATTACAAAGAAAATTGTAAAATAAACAATCAAATTTAATTTAACGTAGCCAATTGGACTTGGTACAACTGATATATCCACAAAGAGTGGACATGAATGACCAAAGATCAATCATTGGCTCCTTTAAAAAAACCTCATTTCAATAAAAAAAATTAATTTAACATCTATATTTATTGAAGAAATTAAAATCTGTAATTGGAAATATATATAATAAATACACAATTACATATTTATTTAATATATATTTATATTATAACGGGTCTCGCTGTCGTGACTTGAGTTTTAATACTAAAATCAAGTATATATCATACATAAGTCAAGCCACAATGAATTTCGGCTAGGCCTTTATTATAATTTTCTCGACATGTAGGCGAAATTGGACGGGACTTGCATGCCAAAGAACCCTTGCCCATGTCTAACTATAAGTAGATAAATGTTGTCGGTCAATAGTTTTATCAACGGTTTTTATTTTTTACAAAGTAATTACTGTTTATTTACAACTATAGGAAACTAGTGTTTTTAAAATTCCTACCTAGGTCTCATTTAGCATTAGACTTTTTGCTAATATGGCTCTATTAGGCCCTTGACCAATTTATATGTGTCAAGGTACAACTTAGTCCGATTTTTTTACTTGGCGGGGCCTATACAAATTTTTTCAAGATATCTATATTTATAATATTTCTGATTTAATTTTTTTAACCTACAAAAAGTAGCTTAAATGATAAAACTAAAGTTTATCAAAGTACTCTCACCATAGAATTTCCTACTGAGTTTCAGTTCGAAAATAGTTCACTTTGAGAAAAAAAATAGGAGTTTTAGATAGTTCGGAAGAAGAATTACTCATAAAAATTGTTGTATTGGTAACAAAATTTTTTTAGTATGCAAAAATTAACTAAAATCATAATTTTTTGTTTTTTATATCTTAAATGTCTATTACTATTTTAATACTATAATTTACATTTTAATTAAATTTATAATTTTTTAATTCGATTAATTTCCACCCAAGCCGTTAAGGTTCTTATTGTCCGACTAGTGTCTGAGATTTTTAAAACATTGTAAAAAGTAAAAACACATATTTCATTACAAAATCAAATAAAAGGATAATTCATATTGCATATATATTCAAATGTGTGTCGATAATTCTTTCAATTAATTAGAAATTGGAAACAATGAAATTCCACATAGGTTCGCACCTTCATTGAAACTCTGGGGAAACTAAGTCTTGAATCCATTAAAAGACTCCCTTTAAAGAGGACACAAATTACAAAGTTACAAATTTTAAAGGGTCAAGGAACCTTGCCATCCTGAGTTCTTTTACGTTGGAGAGGTCCAGTCCACCATTCCGGTGCATGATAAAAACTTTCAGAGATTGATTGCCTCGCTTTGGCAGCCCAAGAAAGGGATGAACATAAAGAAATTGCAATCCTGCAGCAGGTATCTGTTTAAGTTCTTCCCTATCAATGATTATGAAAGGGTTTGGAATAGATCACCATGGTCCTTTAATAACAAGCTGCTCGCACTAACACCAAGGATCGAAGGGGAGAATCGTGAAACCATACCTATCACTACATGTCCTTTTTTGGGTGTAAGCTTTCGGTTTGCCACTAGGATATGTCTCAACTAATAAATGTGAGGCTATTGGAAATTTTGTAGGGAAGTTTTTGGATGTGGATGACAATAACTTCAAAGTCTCAAGTCCATTGTACCTTAGTGTTAGAGTTCTGCTTGATCTGAAGAAGCCTTTTAAAAGAAGGATGCGTATAAGGGTAAACGCAGGTGCTCAGGCTACGAGAGGATGCCATCCTTTTGTATGATATGTGGTATGTTCCAGCATACTGAATCCTTTTGTCCCCTCTCTTACTCGAGTGCCGGAGCCCCACCAAGGTTGTATGATCCGTCCATTAGAGCAATTGATAAGAAGAATTTACCGGCAGAGGAAGACAAGTGGTTAAGGGATGAAGATGGGAGTTGTTACGTCCCTGAGGGGCTGTCGCAACAGGATGCTATAATTCCTCATTTAGAGAATGACATTGCCATACAAATGCATGCAGCGAGGCAACAATTAAAGTTGCCCCATGAGCAAGGAGGGTCAAATGTTGCTGTGGACTTTAAATGGAAGAGGTTGGAGGATATTCACTCTCCTATGTGCATTGACAAATCAGGTGGTAATGGTAAGCAGGTTTCTATTGAGCTCCATGGCGAGAGCTCGCGAGGGCAAATGAAGATTTTGAGCTGGAATTGTAGGGGGTTGGGTATTTTTGAAAACCCCCCGGAGGAACATTGTGTTCCCCCAGAAGGAAAAAGATCGAGATAGGTGAAAATTTCGGGGCGGGCGTCCCAACTAGGTTGATGCCCCCGCTTACCTACAAAACACCTATCTCTCTTTATTAAAGAAATCCAAAGACCGCTCACAAGATGAGAGCGTCAGTGGACATAGATACAGCCTAAAGGTGATACGGATATGAAATCCAATCCCGAGACATGCCTATACAATGAATGAGTCCAAAGAATACTATCTAACTAGTTACAACTTAGAAATAAATCTGGACAATTAAATACATCAGAAACGACAAAATTAAGATTCCGCCTTCAATACTTGAAAAAGAACCAGCATAGATGAATGCTTGACCCCAAATGATCATCTGTGCTTAAGACACCCTCGAACACGAACTTATTCCTCCTTTTCCAAATAGTCCACGCAATCATAAACCATAAAGCCATACCAAACTCCTATCCGATCCCGGAGGAAAAATGTGCTCGCCATACTACTAGAAAATCAGCCCGTTTGAATGGCATTGTTACTGAAATCCCTAGCACCAGAAAAGCTTGAACCCATATACGATAACTACCCAAACAGTGAAACAGCGCATGATCAATTGTTTCAGACTCATCACAAAATGGACACTTTTCATTCATTACCGCTTGGCACCCGCGACAAATCAAAAAGACTTTCATTGGGAGACGTCTATGTAACAATAACCAGCCAAAGAATTTAACTTTAGGAAGAAGACACGCATTCCAAACCACCATGTAATCCGTTTCCGACGTAGTCCTTTAAGGCATCCTATAGAACCCTAAACAAAAAGATGCAGCTGAAAATACCTTATTAGCTCCCAGATCCCATTCAAATCTATCTGCCACCACCTGAAACCCATCGTGTAGGGGGTTGGGTATGGACGCTATAATTCGGGAATTACGGGACCTTGTGTCCTCTTACATGCCTGATGTAGTTTTTATAATGGAAGTAAAAGTAGATAAGAAAAAGGTGGAAGATGGTCATTATCGGATTCGCTTTGAGGGGATTTTCTATGTGCCTCACGTTAATCATGGTGGTGGTTTTGCTCTTTTATGGAGAAATAAAGATTCTGTATCGATTAGGTCTTTTGCTAGAAACTTTATTAATTCTATAGTTGTTGATGGCTTAGATAGTTGGAGACTTAAGTGCTTTTACGGTTTTCCAAAGAGTGATAGAAGGAGAAGGCAAGCGTTATGGGATAGTCTTCGGAGTTTGCGTGAGCTGTACGGTACACCGTGGTGTGTTATTGGTGATTTCAATGATATTTTATCATGTGATGAAAAAGTCAGTGGGAGGCCGCGTGCGGTTTCTCTATTAAATGGCTTTAGAAAGGCTCTTACTAGTTGTAGACTAGCCAACTTGGGTATGTCAGGTTACAAATACATGTGGGAAAGCTGTAAAGGTGCGATTAATTGGTTGGCCGAGAGATTGGATAGGGTGGTTGTGTACTCGACGTGGTCAGAGGTTTATTCAACAGTGTGGGTCCAAAATATCTGCACCTCAGAATCTGATCATAGTGCACTCGTTCTCCATTGTAAACCGATTAATCTAAGGCATGCGCCGGCTTTTAGATTTGAAAATAATTGGTTTCTAGTTCCTAATTACGTTCAACTGAACGAGAGAGAATGGGTCAATTATGGTGATATAAGCGTCCCGGATAAGCTAAAAAAGCTTGGTGTTGACTAATTGGGGTAGGTTGCAGGATGGGCAGTTCAAAAGTAAATTAAGAAAATTCAGACATGAGCTTAGTGAGCTTAAGCAACAATCGGGTTGGGCAGTGGCTGACGAATTTCTGTCTAAAAAGAAAGAGTTGGGCAATTTTCTTTGTCAACAGGAAGCTTATTGGCAACAAAGGGAAAAAGTCAATTGGCTTAAATTGGGGGATCAAAACACTAGATTTTTTCACAAGGCCACTACAAGCTGTGATAAGAAAAATTCCTTTCAGCGTCTGTTAAAGGTTGATGGTAGCTGGGTGGAGTGGGGAAGGGGTTTAGAAGAAGAGATCCAAGAGTTCTACTCAGCACTCTTTCAGTCACAAGGTACAATTTGCGAACCTATCCTGGACTTAATTGAGCCTAGGCTCTCGGCTTCTCAACAGGTCGATCTTATGCGACCCTTTGAGGATATTGATGTCAGGCAGGCTTTATTTCAAATGTATCCAGATAAGTCTCCAGGTCCGGATGGATTTAATCCAGGCTTCTTTCAAAAATGCTGGCATATTATTGGTAAAGAGGTAATATCTTTCTGTCTCCATTGTTTGAATCATAATTGGTTTCCCTATGACTTAAATAGTACCAATATCATTCTTATTCCTAAGAAAAAATCCCCTACCTCGGTTACTGATCTCAAGCCTATTTCTTTATGCAATGTCCTTTTGAAAATCATTTCAAAGATGCTAGCTAATCGTATTCAACCTATTATAAATTCGATTATATCTGAGGCCTAGAGTGCGTTTATTCCTGGGCGGTCGATGACTGATAATATTTTGATGGGTTTTGAGGTAGGTCATTACATAAGAAGAAAATGCATATGGGTTTTGGGGTTTATGTTCTTTAAAGATTGATATGTCGAAGGCCTATGATAGAGTCGAGTGGAATTTTATAAGATGCTTGCTCCGAAAGATAGGGTTTCCGCCATCCCTTGTCGATATCATTATGCACGCTGTTACGTCTATGATATATGAATTAACTCATAAGGACAGCTTGTTTAAGGTTTTTCAGCCTCAAAGGGGACTTAGACAGGGAGATATGCTATCACCATATCTGTTTATTATCTGTACCGAAGGGCTCTCAGCTCTCATTCAGAACAGATTAGAGTCTAATTCATTACATGGGTGTAAGTTAACCCCTCATTGCCCTCATATTTTGCATTTATTATTTACTATTATTTCAAAGCCATCCTGAATAAGGCAGTAGTTCTTCAAGAATGTTTTATTTGCTATGAAGCTGCTTCGGGTCAAAAAATTAACTATCAAAAGTCATCGATTCTATTTACCCCTAATGTTAGCCAGGAAACCCGAGCGAGTATTGTGCAAAGATTAGGAGTTCGTGAGGTTATGAACAATGGTATTTACTTAGGTTTTCCATCCTTGATTGGTAGATCTAAGAGGTAGATGTTTGAGTACATCATAGAAAAAGCTCACAAAAGGGTGCATAACTAGAAACGCCGTAATTTATCAATGAGGGAAGGAGATCCTTCTCAAATTCGTGGCCCAAGCTATACCTACATATGCTATGCAAATTTTCTGTTTACCTAGCCATGTCATTGCAACTCTTGAAAAGATCTTTTCGGCATTGTGGTAAGGTGATACGATTCATTGGATGAGGTGGGAGAGGTTGTGTCTGGCTAAAGATAGGGGACGGCTTAATTTTAGCAACTTGAAAGATTTCAATATAGCCATGTTGGCTAAGCAAGCGTGGAAGTTCCTAACCGAACCCAATTCCTTTGATAGTCGGATTTTTAAATAGAAATATTACTTGAATTGTCACTTCCTAGAGGCTACTGCATCTTTAAATGCTAGCTATGTGTGGAAGAGTGTTTTGGCGTTGAAGGACATTATGTTGAAAGGTTGTCGTAAGCAAATAGGGGATGGCACTTCTACCCATATCTGTTGGGACAGCTGGTTGGCTTCATTTAACAATCCATGTATCACGTCCTTGCCACCAATTAGACTAGAAGATGCAACTGTTCACTACTTGTTCGATGATCAAGGACGTGGCTGGAATTTTTAGCGGGTTAAGCACTTATTCGGCTTAGAGGAGCAGCAACTTATTACATCCATTTAGTTACCGTGGTTCGCTAAGCCTGATTCTATTTACTGGGGGTACGAAGCATCTGGCAATTTTTTGGTAAAGTTGTGTTACTATGAGCTACTTAAATTGCGACAACATGTACCTCTCCCATTGAATTTTGTCCATAATGGCTGGTGTAATCTTTGGGAGCTAAAGGCACTAGCTAGAACCACTTAGCTCCTATGGAAAGTTGCTACTGATTCACTCCCTATGTTATCAAGACTATTGCAAAGGCACGTTCAAGTTGAGCCATTTTGCCCATTGTGTTGGGATGGTGTGGAGACTAGCTATCATGCTCTCATTACTTGTCCTTTTTCCTATGCATTTTGGAGCAAAATTTTTAGCGAAGATTGGCCAATTCATATTACTAGCCTGTTGAAATGGTGGTGTTGGGTAACTCAGCATAGAGCCAAGAGAGTGGAAGAAGTCGCAGCTATTCTTTAGGCCATTTGGTCACGTCGTAACAACTGGGTTTGGAATGGCAAGTTTATAGTTGCTGCCCACGTCACTCGGCATGGTTTGGGACTTCTCATGGAATGGAGAGCCTAGAATAAAAATACACCACCGTTGAGTAATGCCCAAGCGCCTGCTAAGTGGAGGAAACCACCATTCAATTGGTCAAAATGCAATGTTGATGCTAGTGTTTCTGATCAAGGCCGAATACTAGGTCATGGTTGTGTTATACGGGACCACGTGGGGAATTTTCTAGCTGCGCGATCATCATTGTTATCAGGTTAAGGGGATGCACTATTTGCCGGAGTAATGAACTGCAGGGAGGCTTTAAGCTGGCTTAAGGATCAACGGATGGATTATGTCATTTTGGAATCCGATGCGATTAACTTCGTCAACGCTTCAAATAATAGTTCTTCTTTCTTAGCACTAGTAGGTTTAATTTTGTTAGACTGCAAACATCTTATGTCTTCTTTTCCCATTTACGTATTGTTTATATTGCTAGGTCGGTGAATCAAGTTGCCCATAAGTTAGCTAGGGCGGCTGTTTCTGCGACAGGTAGAGGGACATAGTTTCATGTATGTCTACCTTAGAGCTTCTTTGGCCTCTAATCTGAATTAATATGACCATCTTTTGTTAGTAGAAAAAGGGTCAATGCATCAGGATCCTATATAATTATCCTTAAGCGTTTTTCGCTCCCTTTAACTTTTAAAAGTTTCAGATGCCCCTTTAAACTTGTTTAATCCCATAAACCTTTTAGTCTGATCAAACAAGCTAGATGTTTTATATGAATAATATATTTATATATATATATAAAAGACAAAATATTCCTTGAAATTAAAAACCTAATGGAGTCCCTAGCAGCACCCTACCCGCACCCGTGCCCAGCCGCACACTGCCCGCAGCCGCACTCTACCCGCACCCTTCCCCGGCCGCACCCTACCCGCACCCTTCCCCAGCCTCCGTCTACACCACCGACCGTCAACCCTTAACCGATTTGTGAGCACCCACCGCCAGCCACAATACCGAAACCCTATGCCCCCCCGAAATTGCCCTTACCAAATCCCTAACCCCCCAAAAATTTACTTTGAGAATATCCCAAACCACTTTGATGCAGCGGCTATGAAAAGAATGTTCAATCGGTATGGATTGTATGGCTGGGTCTATATTGCCCGGAAAAGGAATGCGAAGAACCTTAATTTTGGGTTCATCACACTCGATGGATCTATGCGGATAAAGGAAGCGTTGGAAGCGCTGAATATGATAGCGATTGGTGCGATTAGACTCAAAGCTTTCAAAGCTAGGTATGACAAATCGAAAACAGCCCCCAAAGCACGGTCTAATCCCGTGGTACCAGTTCAGAAGCCGATATTCAGAGACATTCCTCGAGATCATCGGTCCTTTGTGGATGTTGTGGCGAAACAAGCCCCAAGAGAAGAGTCGGCCATTAACCCGATCCAGGCGACATCCTCTCCTAGTGTACCTGCTGCATCTATTCTGAAAAGTGAGGTAGTGGTTAAATCTGTCCCTTGGAAATCAAAATCTTGTTTGGTTAAACTTAATAATATTTCTCACATCCGTAATATACATGATCTATTGAGCGATCACGGTTTTGAATTTGTATTTGCTGCTCCTGTTGGTGGATTTTATGTGATTGTTTCGTTTAGATCAGAAGTGGTTCTTATGGACTTTATGAATGAGGATTGGAAAGTTATGGATCATATTGTGGAGACAGTTTGTGCACTTCCAGTAGATTTCGTGCCGACGGAATGTATTATGTATCTGGATCTCACCGGAATTCCGCCAGCTCTTGTTTGTGAACCTGTAGTGCGGGAATTGGCAGCGAGATTTGGACGAGTTGTTTCGGTAGATTGTAATTTCGAAAAACCGGATCAGTTGGATGTAGTATCGTGCCTTATTTCGGTACCGCTTGGGACAGCCAGTAGGAACTTGACATTGGCAGTAGGGGATAGAGAAATAATGATATACACGAACCTTAGACAGGGAATTGGCTGCCAACACAGTCAAGAGTACAAATACGGGTCGGAAGAATGGAGCGAACCAGAGGAGGAACCTTCGGACAGGTGTAGTAGTGAATCATCGGGGAACGAAGATGAAATTAGATCGGACAAGGATGATGAGATTGTCGCGGATAGCAACAACACAAGTCCGGGTAGTACCCACCCTTTTGGCGATAACCCGTTAATTGAGGGAAATAACGCGGTGGATCCGGGTATGGAGAATTCAAGTTCTTCGGGCCCAAACATCCCAAATATGAATAGACTTATCATTCGCAGGGAAGAAAATGAGCCAACTGTCAGTGAGGAATTATTGACTTTCCGAATTGGAGAGAAGCTTGTGTTGTTTAACGAACAAAATATGGGCTTGATTATAGAGGCACTAGAAGGGCAGCGGCGTTGAGAGAGCTGCTGGCCGAACTGGGATGTTGTGAGTTTTATCATGTTGTTGAGTTTTATGAGTTAGAATTGTCGCGGGTGCTTATTGAATGGGGCTAAACAGTTTTTGGTGCGGTCATGTGTTTGTAAGTGGCAGCTTCAGGTGTTTGTTCTAGTTGAGACAAAGGCCCTATCAGTTACAGATCAGGTTGTGAGGAAGTTTTGGGGCCATAACGATTTTCATTTTCATTGTATCCCGTCACATGGCTTGGCAGGTGGTCTATTGATCTTATAGAATTCTAATTTAATTCTTGGCTCGATCACTGCTTCTACAGATAGATGGTGTCTACTTCATATTGTGTCTAGTCAACATGAGGTAAATTTACTATGCTTATATGGTCCCCCTATTCCCAGGGATAGGAATCAATTTTGGAGTGATCTGCTGCCTCATATTCAAAACATTGATAACTTGGTGATATGTGGTGATTTTAATGAAGTGTTACATAGTTCTGAGCGAGGTAGAAGTGGGAATACGGGGGCGAGTTCGATGATTAAGTTCCAGGAATTTGTTAATGAATGTGCTCTATTTGATTTGCCATTACATGGGCGTGACTATACGTGGTCTAATAGTGTATCCTTCTCTAGGATTGATCGTGTCTTGGTGTCGTGCAATATTCTTGATAGGTGGCCGGGTCAGAATTTGATGACGATTGATTCAACGCTATCAGATCACTTTCCGATTATATACCAGTCCCATGCATTGGTATCGAATGGCAAAAAGGTGTTTCGATCATTGAACTGTTGGTGGGAAAAGGACGGGTTTCTACCTTTTCTAAGATCGAAATGGGAGGCCATAGAATTGGTGGATCCGGGGCGCGACATTGATTTTAAATTATGCCGATTAAGGAGCTTTATCCGGCCTTAGCATCTATCTAATTTTGGCGGGTTAGAGGGAAGAATAAAGAAGCTAGAGGCTCGTATTATATTTTTGACATCCAGTTCGGTGGTCCGACCTTTGGAGGAGGGAAGTAGATTGGAGCTTCAGTGCGTGAGATCGGAATTACTTACCTGTAGACGGAACCTTGAACAAATTCGTCACCAATAATCACGTGTTAACCGGACTATATTGGGTGATGATAATACAAGTTTTTTTCATAGGATGGCATCGGTGAGGGCTAGGGGGAATCGGATTTCACAGCTGGAAATTGATGGAGTTGTATCTTCTAACCCGGTACTTATTAAATCCACGATACGGAATTTTTATTCCAGGCTGTTTTCGAAACATGTGGTGGTGCCGTTTTTGTTGGGCGAACTACAATTCCGTATGATTGATGCGATGGACAATGCGCGTCTTGTTGAATCTTTTTCTGAGGCTGAAGCGTGGGACGCAGTGTGTGCTTGTCAATAAGGTAAGGCGCCGGGGCCGGACGGATTTAATTTCTTCTTCTATAAACGTTTCTGGGAGGACATAAAATCGGATGTGCTAGCTCTGTTTGGCGAATTTTATAGGCATGATCAGCTGCCAAACTCTATCAAGTCATCTTTTACCGTATTGATTCCTAAAGTCCCGGGGTCGTCGTCATTGGGGAACTATAGACCGATTGCCCTTATTCATGGTATATATAAAATTGTGTCGAAAGTTCTTGCGAAAAATTACAGGCTGTGTTGCCTCAGCTGATTTCTGACAACCAGTTTGCTTTTGTTATAGGCCGTAATATTCATGAATGCTCGTTTATAGCCTCAGAAGTGATCCAATCAATCCACCGCAGTGGTCAGTCTTCTGTGGCTCTCAAGCTTGATTTCCATAAAGCATACGATAGTGTTTCTTGGACTTATATTGGCTCAGTGTTGAAGAGGATGGGGTTCTCTGATAAGTGGATTAGATGGATGGGGACCTGCAGAGCGAACTCGACAACATCTATTCTTTTCAATGGTAGTCCTACAGATCCGATCTATTTGGGCAGAGGGGTTAAACAAGGTGATCCCATTTCTCCATTTCTTTTTGTCTTAGCAGTGGAAGGTCTTAAACAACTCATAGACGCAAGTGTCCATAAGGGTATTTTACCTGGGTTTCGTATTCATGGGTCAGAGAAGGATATATCTATTCTTCAGTTTGCGGACGATACGATGTGCTTCTTACCTGCAGATGAGTCTCTCTTACCTACTTTTATCCGTTTATTACGTTGTTTTGAGTTGATTTCAGGTCTACGAATAAATTTTGTTAAGAGCTCAATTATGGGTATCAACGTGCAGGAAGACTTGTTGAATCGGTGTGCGGAGACAATGGGTTGTAAGATCGAAAGATTTCCCATTACTTATCTAGGCGCCCCTCTCAGTACGAGACGCATCCCGGTGTCTTATTGGAACGGGTTGATTGGTAAGTTGCAAAATAGGCTGGCAAGTTGGAAAGGTCAGTGTTTATCGTATGCTGGCAGGGTGGTCCTTATAAAATCGGTTCTCTCATCTATCCCGATTTATTTACTATCATTGAATAAGATGCCGGCCTCTATTAACAATAAGCTTGTTCAACTGATGCATAATTTCTTGTGGAAAGGTATAGCGGACTCTAGCGGGATCTGTAAAGTGAGTTGGGAGACAATTATGCTACCAAAAAATTTAGGTGGCCTATATGTTAGGGATCTCAGACTAGTCAATTGTAGTTTATTGCTGAAATGGATATGGCGGTCTAGAACAGATGGGCAGGGATCGCTGTGGTATGAGCTGTGTGTCCGTCGATATGGCTTCGAGTCATGGAACTCGTTTGAAAATGTTAATAGATCCGGCATTTCGTATGTTTGGCAAGGCATTATATCTTGTTGTGTAAAGAACTCAACCTTCTGGGAGTTGTTTAAATCGAATGGGAGAGTTAAAGTGGGGAACGGGGCGAGCGGATCTTTTTGGCATGATAATTGGACTACAAATGTGTCATTATCTGTTCTTTTCACTGATCTGTATCTATTATGTAATAGAAAAAGCTGTTCGATTTGGGATGGGTGTCTGTCTATTTCTGAGGGAGCAGCATTATCTAGGCCTTTTTGGAAATGTAGTCTAAGGATTACTAGTAGGGAGAGGTGCTCCCAGATGCGGAATTGGATTTCCTAATTCTGGCCCACTGTTTTTGGGGGGAACGGGGCTATCGGTAACAGGGGGCAGCAGCCACATGTTGAGTTTCAGGTGGTGGCAGATAGATTTGAATGGGATCTGGAAGCTAATAAGGTATTTTCAGCTACATCTTTTTGTTTAGGGTCCTATAGGTCGCCTCAAAGGACTACGCCGGAAACGGATTATATGGTGGTTTGGAATGCGTGTCTTATTCCTAAAGTCAAATTTTTTGGCTGGTTATTGTTACATAGACGCCTCCCAACGAAAGTCTTTCTGGTTTGTCGCGGATGCCAAGCTGTATTGAATGACAAGTGTCCGTTTTGTGATGAATCCGAAACAATTGATCATGCTTTGTTTCACTGTTTTGGTAGTTATCGTATATGGGTTCAAGCTTTTCTGTTACTAGGGATTTCGGTAACAATGCCATTCAAGGGGGCTGATTTTCTTGTAGTATGGCGAGCGCATTTTTCCTCAGGGATTGGACAGGAGTTTGGTACGGCTTTATGGTTTATGATAGCGTGGGCTATTTGGAAAAGGCGGAATAAGTTCGTGTTCGAGGGTGTCTTAAGCACAGATGATCTCTTAGGGGCAAGCATTCATCTATGCTGGTTCTTTTTCAAGTATCGAAGACGGAATCTAAATTTTGTTGTTTCTGATGTATTTAACTGTCCAGATTTATTTCTAAGCTGTAACTAGTTAGGTGGCATCATTTGGTCTATTCATTGTATAGTCATACCTCGGGATCGGATTTCATATCTGTATCACCGTTAGGCTGTATCTTTGTTCACTGACGCTCTCATCTTGTGAGCGGTCTTTGGATTACATTAATAAAGAGAGGTAGGTGTTTTGTAGGTAAGCGGGGGCATCAACCTAGTTGGGACGCCCGCCCCGAAAATTTCACCTATCTCGATCTTTTTCCTTCTGGGGAAACACAATGTTTCTCCGGGGGGTTTTCAAAAAAAAAATATAAAAGACAAAATAAATTATATCCATCCCGTTCCTTGCCCTTTACTCTTTCAATCCATTTTTCAATTCCAGAAACTCCAATTCATTTTTCTTATTTGGCAAATAAATTCCATTTTAAAAAAGAAAAAATTCAACAAAATAGAAGAAAACAGGTATCATACAAAAATAAATTCAAAACATTAACATTCCCCATTAATTTAAAGCTTGACTGGTGCTGAAATTAAATCTTGAATATGAAGATGAACTAAAAGAACCCAAGCAATTGAAGTTAAGAAAATGTTGAGATATTTTACTATATTATATTATTTTTATACTAATATTTTCCAATATAAGATTATTTTTAATAGTATAAATTAGGAATAATATCATTAATTAGGATTAATATTGATTAGGAAGATAATTTGTAATTAATTATATTTATGTAGATTTATTTATTTCCTTTTCTTATAGTTATTGTACACTATAAATATCCTCATATGTAATTGATTATAGAACATGAGAACTATAACATTTCATCCAAAATTTTATGTTCTTATTCATTTTTCACATAGTATCAAAGCATTGTTCCTGGTGACTCAAAATTTTAGTGTTCCGCTCATATTTTTTATTCAGTCCCCATGGACAAAGATATCGATTATCAATTATCCATATCAAAATCATGATTTATTTGACTTAGTCATGTTCTTATTCTTGAAGATTATCAATTGTCTATATCAACATCATGGCTTATTTGACTCAGCCATATTCTTACTCTTGAAGATCATCGATTGTCTATATCATGTCTTATTTGACTTAGTCATGTTCTTACTCGATCATCGATTGTCTATATCAACATTATGGCTTATTTGACTAGGTCGTGTCCCAATGGTAACACCAATGTTTTTACAAACGTAGCAGGTCTTTAACTCATGATGCCTTATTCAATTTTACTTTTACATCTCAGTTTTATTCACAAATAGTCCTATCAAATATGGATATTCCAAATATTATTTCACAAATCACACTTGCCACAACATAAAATTCAGAAATTCAAAATTCTATTCCTTCATATGCACCAACACATCACCAACTTGCAAACATTTTTATGAAGCCTTTGGAGAATGATCAATTCTTAACATTGCGACACAAGTTGGGAGTTCAGAATATTCGCTTATCAACTTGTGGGGGATTGTTGAGATGTTTTACTATATTATATTATTCTTATATTAATGTTTTCCTATAGTAGATTATTTATAATTAGTATAAATTAGGAATAATATCACTAATTAGAATTAATGTTGATTAGGAAGATAATTTGTAATTAATTATATTTATGTTGATTTATTTGTTTCCTTTTCTCATAGTTATTGTACATTATAAATACCCTTTGATGTAATTGATTATAGGCAATAAGAACTATAGCATTCCATTAACCATTTTCCTTTCTTATTCATTTTTCACAGAAAACATAAGCATGGCACCATTAATCTGATGAAACCAAAAGCCCGATCCAAGCAAAATTCTCAGCAGCTAGCTAATTTATTATATATTATCCCTTCTTTATGATCGAGCAACCCCAAAATGTTCCTAAAGATTGGTGGATAGAAGATCTTTGGAAGCTTCTAACTGATCTATATAATAAGATAATTATTGCATTCAAAACTAAAGGAATCGTCTCTGTTAATGTGATTGAGGAAGTCTTGCATATGGCTTAATTTTGATTTTGAGACTCAATTGAGGAGACTCATTTCATTGTTTTTTTTGTGTGTTAATAATGAATTTCTCATTAAAAAAAAGAATTTCTCAAAAATTAAAAAATCATAACACGTGTCTAAGTCAGGTGGCTTGACTTTTTAAACTTGTACATACGGTGCGATTGTGTTAGACCGTCCAAAATGCAACTTGGTTTGAGTGAGATTTAAGGGATTATGGTGAGTACTTTAGATAAGCTTGTGGAGGCATTTGAAACTTTTGAAAGTTTACGGGGCGAGAAACATATTGGAACAATTTTAAGGGTCCCTGATTCATTAGGCAAATTTTACGGGGTTTTGACAATTTGAAAAAAAATTTAAGGATTTTAATTGTGTGACCATGATAGCTATCTATAAATAAGAGGTGGAGGGCAAAGGAAGAAGGCACACTACAACGTTTCAAAGAACAAAAAAAAATGAGGGCCTTTCTGGTAATTTGCATTCTGTTATCCGCTTCTTTTCTTATCATTCCTTCCCCAACTATGGCTTGGCTCACTCTGGTAATACCTGGTCTTTTTTTTATTTTTATATTTCCAATATGAATTCTCTGAAGTTGAGTATTAAACTATATTCTAAAGCTGTTTCATCTTTCTCCTAATTAAAGAAGGGACAATAAAACAATCTCAACCATTTATATTCAATCAATGGTTGAAATTGTTCGGCTTTATTAACTTTGAACTTTAAAGATTCCAAACCATTTCCAAAATAAACAGAATTTTGATTATCAAAATTTGAACTACATAATCTCATCACATAGAGTTCAAAACTATGAACCCTCATGTACTTCAATTAATTTGATTTCTGTTTGATAGTCTAAAAAAATGAGAAATGAGGTAATAATTTGGTCATTAATGAATTGATGCAGCAGAAGATGTGAATGGTCAAAAGGGTGAACTAAATTTGGATGGTGACAATGGAAATTCAGCAAACCCCAAAATTCCCTTTTGCAACCAAAAAAAATACAGTCAATGAATACCTAAACCCAGTCCGCCAGCAAAAAGTTGCACTGTATACAATAAATGCCGCCCTCCTGCCAAGCCCTAATGCTGACCCTTTAGGACAATTATGTTAGCAGAAACTTTGCTAAGCTTCCACCAAATATCTGATATATGTGCGGTGAAAAATAATGGGATATAGATATTTTCCTTATCTTTTGTGTAAGATATACATACATGTACGGTTTTCTTATCATGTCGTTGGGCTTATTGAGTTTGATATAATATATGGTGATTTTTATATATTTTGTTATTCATTTACTTTAATTTTCTCCTTATGGGATCTCTACTTGACGAGCACATCAAGAAAAATAATAGTTGTTTGCTCCAGGACTAAATCAAATTTATTCAAATTATATAGTTCAATTAATTACTTATCAGTGACCGACCTAGTTGGAATGGACTTTCTGATTCTAAGCATATCTCGTACTCAGTGCCATTAAAAAAATTAATTACTTGTTAATGATATAAATGAGGACTTGACATGAATATTTAGTAGCAAGTAGGGTTGTAAACGAGCCGAATCAATCCGAGTTATGGTTTGTTTGTGTTCAGCTCATTTAACTTTTAATCGAACACGAGTCGAGCGGAGCTAGAATCGAGCTCAAAATCTTGTTCGTGCTCAGCTCGTTTACGAGTTCGTTTGTTCGCGAGTTATTCACTAACAACTAATTTATTTTATTCGTGAACGATTCATGTTTATTTTTGTTCACGAACGAAATTAACAAAAAAATATGAAAAAGTAAGTTCTCGAGTATAAAATGGATCAGCAATTATTGTTAATATGTGTCATGAACTGGATTATCGACTATGTTATATTACAAATAAAAATAGTATACTAACAATTTTAAAACATGTGTTTTATTATTGTTTTAGAAATATTTTATTATGAAAATATTATTATCGAGTTAGTTCATGACCTTTCATCGAGCATGTTCATGAATTTGTTCACGAGCCTCTAATCGAGTTTATATGCGAGTTTTCGATTCGAGCTAGGACTTGTACATGTTCAGCTCGTCTATTATTCAAGTACAAAATCATGTTTACAAACTGTTCATTAATAAATCAAGTCGAGTCGAGTTAAGCTCTTATCGAGCCGAACACCAAATTGTTCATGAACGGCTCGTCTCATTTACAGCCCTGATATGGCAAGAGGGGGGTGGGGGGGATGAAATATTGAATTATAGATTTGATATGCATATGTAGCAAACTAACTGGTAAAAGAATAATTAACTAACAATATGATGAAGACATTCTACCTAGTGGGTAAGATGCCTAGTGTTGAATAATTGGCTAATGGTTCTAAATTATTAGGATGTGTGGAGAATTCCACGTTGGAAATATTAAGAATGATGACTGATACATAAGTGGTGTACACTAAGACTTAACACAATTAACACAAGCCAATTGGTTTTGTGTTATATAAGCCCAATCTCGCTTGTATGCTCACTCATTCTAACAAGCTCTGCAGCATCACAGATTCTCTACATGGACCACTTGGAAATCTAGTTTGGACTTGGTCACATGGTTGTATATGATATGATGATATATAACGAGGAAGAATCACAGCTATATTAACGAGGACAGATACCTGAACGACGGGTTAATTTCCGGGAATCACTACGTGGAGACAGATCGTATGCCAAAGTTGTGGCAGAATCACAAGTTCCAAACGAGGCCTCTTTTGCCACTCATAATTCAATCTCAGCGAACTCACCGAGGGGCCATGATTTCATTACAAATGTGGCCCCTTGGAAAGATAAGTCATGCTTAGTCACTCTAATCAATATCTCGAATATTCGGCTCACCTTTGATTTATTGCATGAACGTGGTTTTGATGTTTCTTTTGCTGCCCCTGTAGGCAAGGATAATGTTATTGTCTCGTTTAATTCAATACTGGCTATGAAAAATTTTGTAGGTGGTGAATGGAAGGTCATGCTGCATATTTTTAAGGATGTGCAGTTGTTGCCGGCCGATTTTATACCGACAGAATGCATCATGTACCTGCACTTGATGGGAATTCCCCCCACTCTGATTCGAGGGAAGCTGATCAGACACTTAGCGAGCTCCTTTGGCCGTGTTATTTCTGTAGACTTCAATTTTGATTTCCCGGATCGTCTGGATGTGGTTTCCTGTCTGGTTTCGGTCCCCTTTGGGACAACCAATCGCTCCTTCAAACTGTTGGTGAATACTAAAGAAGTGCTCATTCACACTAATCTGAGACAAGGTGTTGGCTGTGAACATTACCAAGATGATGATTCCGAAATTTCCGATGCCCCGTCCGATATCCCATCCGATGCTTCTTTTGACACTTCCAATGACTCGCGTAGTTCCGGCTGCCAGGAAGTGGAAAATGCGGATTATATTAGCCCGGATCTCCGAATTATCCCCCTCCTAAATCAATCAAATGATAATTTGAGTGTTGTCCCGGAATCAAACCCAGCTACACATGAAGCTTTAATGGAGGCCGAACAACCTGTAAGGCTAGTCAACCCACAGACGGAAGCCAACCAGCCTGTTACTTCAGCTTCGTCAGGACCTGACATTTCTAATATGAATTGGGTGATCATTTTATCTCAGTCAAGGACATCTCCGACACTCGAAAAAGAGCTGACTATGGAAATGGGGAAAAAACTAGGAATATTCTCGGAGAAAAATAAGCAAGCTGTTCTGACAGCTATGGATAATTTAGTGAACTGATTAGTTCACATTCATCAAGGTATTTATTTTCTTCTATTATGTCGATGGATTTTTTATGTTGGAATTGTAGAGGAGGTGTCAATAACGGGGCAAAGCAGCAATTTGTCTCTTCTTGCATTCGTAAACACAATCTCCAATTTTTTGTCATGTTAGAAACAAAGATAGAAAGTATCTTTGAGCAAGTGGTCAAACGGTTCTGGGGGCACAATGACTTTGCTTATCACCATATCCCCTCTAATGGTCTTTCGGGTGGCATCATATTTTCTTGGAACTCCTCGTTGCTTTCGGTTTCGGTTCTCCATTCTACTTCCCGATGGGTGTTAGTTAAATTTCCCCTTCAGCAGCAAGATTTGCACGTTCTTAGTCTCTACGCCCCAACAAATCATATGGATAGATATGATTTATGGCAGGAACTTATCCCGATTATTCGAGACTGTCAGATGATCTTGATTTGTGGTGATTTTAATGAGGTATTACATGTGTCGGAAAGGGCAAACGATCGCCCCTACCCTTCAATGTCGGCTTTTCAAGACTTTGTATTGCAATCTGAACTCCATGATCTACCCCTACACGGCCATGATTATACTTGGTCCAATAGAGTTTCATTCTCTCGTATTGATCGTGTTCTAGCCTCGAATGGGATACTGCAGTTATGGCCTAACTTATCCATATCAACAGTGGACACCACCCTATCTGATCATTTACCGATTTTATTACGCTCCTTCATTGCTCACTCAGCTGGCCCAAGACCCTTTAGATCATTAAACATGTGGTGGGATAAGCCAGATTTTTTGCCTTTCATTCGCAATAAATGGCACCTCATTTGTCAATCCTATGCTCACAAGGACCTATCTTATAAATTGACAAAGTTGGGTCGTGCAATCAGCCCTTGGCACTCGGAAAATTTTGGAAACCTACAGAGAAAGATTGGTGATTTAGAGGAAACTATATTGGCCCTTACATCGAGTAGTTCCTCGACTGCTCACCTCAACTCAAAATTCAGAACTAAATCGTAATCGCTCCCTCCTTCAGAAAAAGAGGGCTTCTTTGGAAAAATTACGGCACCAACAATCAAGGGTAAATTGGACGCTATTGGGTGATAATAATACATCGTTTTTCCACCGTACCGCTTCAGCCCGATCTCGCAACAACCGTATATCGCAACTGGACATCGAGGGAGTAATTGTTACGGACTTGAAGGTCATTTCAGATACTATTTACAGCCATTACGCCCAATTATTCAAGGCTGCCCCTATAACGCCATTCTCTCTTAGAAAGTTACGTTTCAACACTGTTACTTTGCAACAAAATGCAGCTCTTATCGCCCCTTTTAGGGCCGAGGAAATTTGGAACAGTATATGTGCGTGTGGGGAGAATAAAGCGCCGGGACCAGATGGCTTCAATTTTTTCTTCTACAAAAGGTTCTGGGACGACTTAAAACCCGAATTACTGCAAGTTTTGGATCATTTTTATGCTACATCTCAGCTACCTAATTCGGTCAAGACATCCTTCACGGTGCTAATACCTAAAATCCCAGGTTCTTGTTCTTTGAACAACTTTAGACCTATCTCGCTCATCCATGGTATCTATAAAATTATTGCGAAATTGCTATCGATTCGTCTTCAGGCTGTTCTACCGTCTCTTATCTCAAATAACCAGTTTGCTTTCATCAAGGGTAGAAGCATTCATGAGTGTTCTTTTGTGGCTTCCGAGGTAATTCATGACCTCCACATTAAAAGGAAACCATGTGTGGTGCTGAAACTAGACTTTCACAAAGCTTTTGATAGCATTTCTTGGACTTATATTGACTCGGTTCTCCAAAGGATGGGTTTTGATCAGAAATGGATTTCATGGTTGTCAAATAGCAGGAAAAAATCCACTACTTCGATTCTATTCAATGGCTCACCAAGCCCTCCTATTCACATCCGTAGGGGGGTCAAACAAGGAGACCCTTTATCGCCTTTTATTTTTGTGGTAGCAGTGGAGGGCCTAAAACAGCTTATAGATCGTAGCATTCAAGTAGGCGTGCTACCTGGATTTCGTTTGGAGGAATCCCTTCCAGATATCTCTTTGTTACAGTTCGCTGATGATACGATTTGCTTCCTTCCAGTAGAAGAATCCATAATTCCCAGTTTCATTCGGATCCTAAGGTGTTTCGAACTAATCTCAGGATTGCGTATCAACTACCACAAGAGTGCGATTATGGGAATCCACGTTAATGAAGCCTCCTTGGCCTCCTATGCAGCTCAATTGGGATGCCGAGTGGACAACTTTCCGATAAAATACTTAGGTACACCACTATGTATTAAACAGCCACATATCTCCGATTGGGATCCTTTGATCGCAAAGTTCAAGTCTCGTTTGGCAAATTGGAAAGGAAATTGTCTATCATATGCTGGACGTACCATACTTATCAAAACGGTACTTTCTTCCCTTCCCATTTATTTAATGTCAATCTTCTACATGCCTTGCTCTGTATCTTCTTCACTAAATCAATTAATGCGCAATTTTTTTGTGGTGAGGCGACTCTTCGATCAATGGCATATGCAAAGTAAGCTGGTTTGCGATCAATTTACCATATCACCTTGGGGGATTGGCAATTCGGGATCTAAATCTTGTTAACTCCAGCCTACTCTTTAAATGGATTTGGAAAATGGGAGACCGCAATGATGACTCCTTGTGGTCAATGTACTGTGTTCGGCATTACGGGATTAGTTCGTGGCATGAAATGACTCTTCTCGACTCCAAGCTTGTCTCTCCATTATGGCGTGGAATTATGAAATGCTGCTTTAAAAAGGAGAGAATTTGGTCCTTCTTCTCATCACAGGTGCGTGTTCAAGTGGGAGATTGTGCTTTCGGTTTCTGATTTGTTTAAGAACCCGAGGATTCTTATTATGTAACTTTGATGTACTTTTGGTTCTTATTTCGAGAACCATTATTAATAAAAGCGGGGTGGGTGTTTTGTAGGTAAGCAGAGGAACCAACCTAGTTGGGTACTCTGCCCCGAAATTTTCACCCACTCCAATCTTTTAGCCGTTGGAGAGATACACTGTCTCTCCAAGGGTTTTTCAAAAAAAATAATCAAATTATGTTGAACTTTAAACTTTAGGTAGTCAAACTTGAACTGCTCAAAACAATTTAATTTGTTGTTAGGGATAACTGTTCAAGTTTTAATTATATTAACTGAGTTATTATCTTTAATAGACTAGCAACCTATGAATAAATTATCAACTAATTGGACTTAGTTCAATTGGTACATTCAGAAAGTGTGAGTAAAGATGACCAAAGATCAATTGCTCTCTAAAAAAACTCCTTTAAAAAAATTATCATGCATCGTTTATTATTAATGCACTTCTTCATATATAAAAATATTAACTACGTAACTTAAACTTATATTTAGTTTTGAAATTTCTTCTCTTATAGGAAAAGGAGTTTTGAAATTTATTTTTTGTTCCACTTTCATTATAATTTATTTCCGTAACGAATATGATAGTAACATCTTAAATATAAAAATTTAATAGATAATCTCACCAAAAATTAATTTTAGTTAGTTAACTAGTTAGCTTAGCTATATTAATATTTTTTCTCGAAACCCCGGAATTTGATTGGATATCGGTCCTCAATAATTGAGAAAGGGAATATAACCTTTTGTCTTTATTCATCATTTGGAAACGAAGGGCTAGCTGCTGTATGCATGTGGAGTGAATTATAGATACGGCTGAGCCTTCAAAATCACCAAAGGATAACTACTATTTTCCCTTTTGTCCTAATAGACGACCCCGACTTTTGAACTTGGGGTTTAACGCACATTTGTCCTGTAAAGTTTTAACTATTCTAAATAGCATGAACTTATTTAAATTGTACCTTTTAAACATCAAAGTGATACATGTCAACTTTTAGTTGGAGATAGAAAAATGACATTTTTGAAAATTTAAACCAACTAGAAAATGATATGTGGCATTTAGAGAGAAAAATGGTTCATTTTTTTTAGTTCAAAGGAGTAATTGAAACTACTCAGTTGGCTAAGCACACTGAGCAAGTTGGAGGAGAACAAGGTTCAAATCCCACCAAATACACTTGTTGGGAGGGGTGAGGAGCCTTAACTGTTACTAAGCCCCGAACAAGATTATCTCAATGAAGATACTTGTAAATATTACCAAAAAAAGGTGTAATTGAAACTTCTAAAAATATAAGAAGTAAATGAGCGATTAGAGCCAAGTTTAAGGGGTTCTCGTGTTCTTTTGTTTGACGTGAAAAGATGAATTATGTTTAGATATTTAGTAAACATATGTAATTTTAATTTTTTTTATCATCCTATCAGTACTACATAGAGACTTCTGCTATTGGAATGGTACATAATTTTTATTGTATTATGTTTCATACAATGTTATTATTATTGACCGAGAAATTAAACCGGGGAGCTACTTGTATACGATATTACTGGTTCAACAAAGCTGGGAGGGGTCTCGGATTAGATCATTAGGAAATTTTAGGGTCACAATGATTTTCTGTCTCAGTGTATTCCAGCTCAAGGGTTTTCGGGGGGATTATTGATATCTTGGAATACGTCTCAGATTCAAGGGACTATCGTCCATACTATAGAGAGATGGTGTGCTCTACAAGTTATTGCTAGTCAGGTCGATGTGGTCTTGTTTTGTGAATACGAACCCACGAATTATGCTGAGAGGAACCAGCTTTGGTTGGACTTGATACCTATCATTCAGAACTATGAGAAAGTTCTAGTTTGCGGTGACTTTAACGAGATTCTTAATAGTTCAGAACGATCTGGGGGAATTGGTGGGGTTTCGAACTCTACGGTCCATTTTTAGGAATCTGTAAATGAATGTGCACTCTTTGATTTGCCGCTTCATGGGAGGGATTACAGGTGGTCTAATAGTTGGGCATTTTCTAGAATTGATAGGGTTTTGGTTTCTGGTGTCATTACAGATTTATGGCCGGAATTGAATTTATTAACTATATACTCCACATTATCGGACCATTTCCCTATTGTTTTTACTTCGCATGAATCGGGGAGACCAGTTAATCGAGTACTTCAAACCTTAAATTGTTGGTGGCACAATGAAGGGTTTTTACCATTTTTGAAGGAGAAATGGGTCGAGATTAGGGCAACAGGAATAGGGAGAGATATTGATTACAAACTGCAAAGACTTTGGGAGTACATTCAGTCTTAGCATGCCGTGAATTTTGGGGGAGTTGAAAGGAGGATAAAAGAATTAGAAGAGAAGGTTTTAATGTTAATTTCGAATAGAGTAGCTAGGTCGATTGATACTTCGATGGGTTCTGAACAGCAAATTGTGCGAACGACTTTATTGGAATGTCGACGAAGCTTTGAAAAGATTCGACACCAGCAATCTAGAGTAACCTGGACATTATTTAGGGATAATAATACGGCATTTTTCCGTCGGATTGCTTCAGCGAGAGCGAGAGGGTACAAAATTAATCAATTGGAGGTGGGCGGTGTTCTCACGAGTGACCAGTCTCAGATAACCTCAGCTATACGGAATTTTTATATGGATATTTTTTCGGCGAATCAGGAAGTTTAGTATTCTCTAGAGGGGTTGCATTTTCGACGGGTAGAGAGGGGCATAAACGCCCGCCTAGTAGAGCCATTTATAGAATAGGAAATTTGGTCAGCAATGAGATCCTTTAAAGAGGGGAAAGCACCGGGCCCTGATGGATATGATTTCTTCTTCTATATGAGGTTTTGGAATGATAATGAATCTTAATTTTTAGAGCTTTGTCAGAATTTTCGTGCCACATTCCGCTTGCCAGATTCGATCAAGACATCTCTTACGGTGTTAATATCTGAAGTACCTGGTTCCTCTTCACTGGGGAATTTTTGGCCTATTTCTCTCATTCATGGAGCCTACAAATTGTTATCCAAGGTACTTGCTAATCGACTTAGACCGGTTTTTCCAGATTTAATTTCTGAAATCAGTTTCGTTTTACAAAAGATCGAGATACCCATGAGTGTTCATTTATAGCCTCCGAGGTCGTCCATTCTTTACATAAGATGAGGCAGTCATGTTTGGTTCCCAAACTCGATTTTCACAAGGCTTACGACAGTATATCATGGTCATATATTGATACGGTGCTTAGAAGGATGGGATTTGATGAAAAATGGGTTAGATGGTTATCGAGCTGCAGGGAGAATTCCCCTATTTCTATTCAAATAAACGGGAAGCCATGTGAATCTATTCAGCTTCTATGGGGGTTAAGCAGGGATATCCTATCTCCCCTTTTATCTTTGTGTTGGCAATGGAAGGTTTGAAGCAGCTAATTCAAGCAGGAATACAAAAAGGCTTATTACCGGGGTTTCATATTGCTGGAGCGGATGCTGATCTTACTCTTTTACAGTTTGCAGATGATACCTTATGCTTCTTACTAGAATCTCTTTTACCTGTCTTTATTCTTTTTTATGATGCTTTGAATTGATATATGGGTTGCGTATCAACTACCATAAAAGTGTTATTATGGGTATTCATGTTCATGAGTCTCTTCTTCATTCTAGTGCGACTAGGCTAGGGTGTAAAATTGAGAATTCCCCTATTACGTACTTAGACACACCCCTTAGCACTAAAAGAATACTGGAGTCATATTGGAATGCGTTGATAGGTAAATTTCATAATATCATATTGGAATGCGTTGATAGGTAAATTTCATAATAGGCTTACCGGTTGGAAGGGTAATTCTCTTCCTTATAGTGGGAGAGTAGTTCTTATTAAGTTGGTATTAGCCTCTTTACCAATTTACTTAGTCTCCTTGAACAAAATGCCTATGTCGATTGAAAATAGACTTGCTTAGTTGATGAGGAACTTTTTATGGAAAGGTGATGCAACATCTAGGGGATTTGCTAAAGTGAGTTAGGAAACTATATCATTACCTCTTCACCTTGGCGGCTTATATACTCGAGACTTTAAACTGGTGAACTATAGTCTTCTCCTAAAATGGATTTGGAAATCTAGAACTTCTAGTCAGGATGGCTTGTGGTTTAGAATTTATGTCAGAACGTATAGGTTTCACTCTTGGGAGGCATTTGTTCAGGTTGAGAGTTCGAGTCTTTCACCTATTTCGAGAGATATTGTCTCTTGTTGCGCTAAAAAGTCTATTTTTTGGATGACTTTTCGTGATAATATGAGGGTAGAAGTGGGGAACGACATTAATTGCTCTTTTTAGCATGATAATTGGACTACAAATTAATCTCTATCGTATTTATTTCCCGACCTTTACCATTTGTGTAATAGGAAATCTTGCGTGGTTCAAGAAGGTTGCGCCGTGATACTTGGACCTGTTGGGAACTGACAGTCAAATTGAACATGCATAAGAGGCATGACGGAAATTCAAAATTTTGTCCCTGTCCCAGGAACTCCTATTAGTTGCATATAAATTAAATAAAGCCTTAACTAAATAATTCTCTACCTAGGTTAGCATGCTAAAGGACTAGGCATACCATAATTCCAAATTATATCCTAGCATATTTATTTTATACTATGCATGTTACAACTCTAAGTTATAACCTAAGCATAAAATAAACTAAGCATGCAAAAATAACCTAAGCATAATTATTAAGTCTAAAAACACTTAAAGAAAAAGACTTAATAATTAAAAGAGAAAGAAAAAGAACGTACCAGTTGAAGCATGCTTTTGCAGGACCTTCTTGCACAAGCCTCCAATCGCAGGATAGCCTCTATCTGTATCCACATGAACCCCACCAACCAAAAGCTCCCCAGGAGGAAGAACTAAGAAACCTCGAGTAGTTGCTAGACCACTCTAGAAGCCTCACCCAAAAAATATAAACTAGCGGTGCCCGAATAAATTCAGGCTCCACAAAAATAACTTGCTCAATTACCCGAGAGATTAATTAACTCGCTTAAGATTTATGCTTTGAGCATGGTACGATTTGAAAGGAAAGGGAATAGCCTATTTATAGGCTTGGGCTTTGCCTTGCTTGTGGGTTGCGCATGTGCAGCCCAGTATTATGGGCTGCTGTGAGCAATGCCAGCATTGCTTGCACACCTTTCGGTGTACTCCCGCATACTCGAGTCTGTACAAAATACTTCTATACTCTCGGTCCAATTAAACTCGCTAATGCAAAATTCCCCTTTTCAATCCTTTTTCAAATATTTATTTTCTGACCCTAATAAATTAGTTATCATTCAAAATAAATTTCTTGGTCCAACCAAAATTGATCTAATCAATTATAATTTATTTATGACTCTAATTAATTAGTTACTCGTTAAAATAAATTCCTTGGTCTATCCAAAATTGATCTAATCAATTTTAAACAATTAAATAATAATCCAATTATTATTCATGTTTTATTTTTGTAATAGAATAAATCTATTAGTTCTTTACTTAGTCCGATGAAGGTCTAATGTGTGTGACCTTATAGGATCTCGAAGTATTAAGCTGTTAAGGCTTAACCAACACTTGTTCTAATGGAATCATTGGCTTGATGCTCTAGACCGTGAATAGAACTCGATTACCTTAAACGACTGTAGTACGCCTCAAGCAAGGGTCTACCATCCCCCATTACTCTGAACGTCATATATGCTTATGACTTAATCCCGGTTAATGCAATAGTTATCCAGTGCGATAAATTCCTTCCATTCTTTAATATTAGTACCATCTGGTTTATTGGGATCGGTTAAAGTGTTAACCCATTAATAGCAAAGTTACTCCAAGCTATCCCAGTTATTTACTTATTACCGAAGTATATTGCCTTTTACCATAGTGTGTTTGACTAGAGACCATTTCTATCAAATACATACTCTGATCAGAGGTTTATGGCAATCATCACTTCAATAAGTGGCCAGGTACAACTCCTTAATATATCCGGAGCGATGGATTCTTTTCGACTACTCAGCCTACCAACGTGTTGTCATCACTAGACCCGTAATCACCTGTAGCACCCTAAATTAATGAGTGTATAGTAATGACCCAAAGTATAACAATAGTACCACACAAGGCAACTAGCATCTCAAGTATGAGGACATTCGCAAAGCTTATTGCATGAAGACAAACACTAACACATTGATATTTATACCAAGTGTTTATCTTGTTGTTGTCTCCAATATATCTCCTAGATATATCCATGTGTTAAGCTTAAGGCACCACCTTCAGTCTTTAGGAGATTAACTGATTGGACCCTTTCCAAGAAAGTTGACCACATGCTAGTCTTTTCGTTTCATCAATTTCCTTTCTTGATGAAACTGTGACTAGGGATAGTTTAGATATAATCATAATTGCACATGAAGCAGGTTCCACTATATATAGTCCAACTATAATTTCTCTGACTTTGTACTATGATATGTCAAGGACTTTTGTATACATACATCAATGAATATATATGTATAAAAATACATTGATATAAATAAAAGAACAAATGCCTTTATTGATTAAATAAATTATTCATACTATTACATAATTAAGATATATTGCCCTAATTGCCTTAAGGGCATACATCATATCCAACATGACCTACCCCTTTCTCGAGACCCTTTTGGAAGAGAAATTTGAGATTGTCGAATCAAGAAAGATGTGCTCAAATTAAAAGCTAAATGCTTCAAGCGAGGCCTGAGCTGCTTTTAGGGTGGAGCGATGGTGAAGGTGGGGGGCAAATTATCTCGTTCTTCCAGGGGCCTGACCGTATGCTATGGGAGGCGGGGTATCATAATTGTTATTCGGCCTCGTCCTTTTGTTGGGTTTCTATAAAAATCAGCAATGGATTGCGCCACAGAGGGATTTTATGATGGTATGGAGGATATGTCTTTTTCCCGAGGTACAATTCTTTGTGTGGCTTTTGCTTCATGGAAGATTGCCCACAAATTCGTTTCTCTTCAACCATGGATGTAGAATGATTCAGAGTAGAGCATGCCCATTTTGCGATGAGGAGGAGACTTGTGACCATGCGTTGTTTCATTGTGCGGATAGTTATCGAATTTGGCGGCAGCTATTTAGCCTATTTGGGATCTCATTGCCGATGCCTGCTTCAGAGATTGATTGCCTCGCTTTGGCAGCTAAAGAAAGGGATGAACATAAAGAAATTGCAATCCTGCAGCAGGTATCTGTTTAAGTTCTTCCCTATCAATGATTATGAAAGGGTTTGGAATAGATCACCGTAGTCCTTTAATAACAAGCTGCTCGCACTAACACCAAGGATCGAAGGGGAGAATCCTGAAACCATACCTATCACTACATGTCCTTTTTCGGGTGTAAGCTTTCGGTTTGCCACTAGGATATGTCTCAACTAATAAATGTGAGGCTATTGGAAATTTTGTAGGGAAGTTTTTGGATGTGGATGACAATAACTTCAAAGTCTCAAGTCTATTGTACCTTAGTGTTAGAGTTCTGCTTGATCTGAAGAAGCCTTTTAAAAGAAGGATGCGTATAAGGGTAAACGCAGGTGCTCAGGCTACGAGAGGATGCCATCCTTTTGTATGATATGTGGTATGTTCCAGCATACTGAATCCTTTTGTCCCCTCTCTTACTCGAGTGCCGGAGCCCCACCAAGGTTGTATAATCCGTCCATTAGAGCAATTGATAAGAAGAATTTACCGGCAGAGGAAGACAAGTGGTTAAGGGATGAAGATGGGAGTTGTTACGTCCCTAAGGGGCTGTCGCAACAGGATGCTATAATTCCTCATTTAGAGAATGACATTGCCATACAAATGCATGCAGCGAGGCAATAATTAAAGTTGCCCCATGAGCAAGGAGGGTCAAATGTTGCTGTGGACTTTAAATGGAAGAGGTTGGAGGATATTCACTCTCCTATGTGCATTGACAAATCAGGTGGTAATGGTAAGCAGGTTTCTATTGAGCTCCATGGCGAGAGCTCGCGAGGGCAAATGAAGATTTTGAGCTGGAATTGTAGGGGGTTGGGTATTTTTGAAAACCCCCCGGAGGAACATTGTGTTCCCCCAGAAGGAAAAAGATCGAGATAGGTGAAAATTTCGGGGCAGGCGTCCCAACTAGGTTGATGCCCCCGCTTACCTACAAAACACCTACCTCTCTTTATTAAAGAAATCTAAAGACCGCTCACAAGATGAGAGCGTCAGTGGACATAGATACAGCCTAAAGGTGATACGGATATGAAATCCGATCCCGAGACATGCCTATACAATGAATGAGTCCAAAGAATACTATCTAACTAGTTACAACTTAGAAATAAATCTGGACAATTAAATACATTAGAAACGACAAAATTAAGATTCCGCCTTCAATACTTGAAAAAGAACCAGCATAGATGAATGCTTGACCCCAAATGATCATCTGTGCTTAAGACACCCTCGAACACGAACTTATTCCTCCTTTTCCAAATAGTCCACGCAATCATAAACCATAAAGCCGTACCAAACTCCAATCCGATCCCGGAGGAAAAATGTGCTCGCCATACTACTAGAAAATCAGCCCCCTTGAATGGCATTGTTACTGAAATCCCTAGCACCAGAAAAGCTTGAACCCATATACGATAACTACCCAAACAGTGAAACAGCGCATGATCAATTGTTTCAGACTCATCACAAAACGGACACTTTTCATTCAATACCGCTTGGCACCCGCGACAAATCAAAAAGGCTTTCGTTGGGAGACGTCTATGTAATAATAACCAGCCAAAGAATTTAACTTTAGGAAGAAGACACGCATTCCAAACCACCATGTAATCCGTTTCCGGCATAGTCCTTTGAGGTGTCCTATAGAACCCTAAACAAAAAGATGCAGCTGAAAATACCTTATTAGCTCCCAGATCCCATTCAAATATATCTGCCACCACCTGAAACCCATCGTGTAGGGGGTTCGGTATGGACGCTACAATTCGGGAATTACGGGACCTTGTGTCCTCTTACATGCCTGATGTAGTTTTTCTAATGGAAGTAAAAGTAGATAAGAAAAAGGTGGAAGATGGTCATTGTCGGATTCGCTTTGAGGGGATTTTCTATGTGCCTCACGTTAATCATGGTGGTGGTTTTGCTCTTTTATGGAGAAATAAAGATTTTGTATCGATTAGGTCTTTTGCTAGAAACTTTATTAATTCTATAGTTGTTGATGGCTTAGATAGTTGGAGACTTAAGTGCTTTTACGGTTTTCTAGAGAGTGATAGAAGGAGAAGGCAAGCGTTATGGGATAGTCTTCGGAGTTTGCGTGAGCTGTACGGTACGCCGTGGTGTGTTATTGGTGATTTCAATGATATTTTATCATGTGATGAAAAAGTCAGTGGGAGGCCGCGTGCCGTTTCTCTATTAAATGGCTTTAGAAAGGCTCTTACTAGTTGTGGACTAGCCAACTTGGGTATGTCAGGTTATAAATACATGTGGGAAAGCTGTAAAGGTGCGATTAATTGGTTGGCCGAGAGATTGGATAGGGTGGTTGTGTACTCGACGTGGTCAGAGGTTTATTCAACAGTGTGGGTCCAAAATATCTGCACCTCAGAATCTGATTATAGTGCACTCGTTCTCCATTGTAAACCGATTAATCTAAGGCATGCGCCGGCTTTTAGATTTGAAAATAATTGGTTTCTAGTTCCTAATTATGTTCAACTGAATGAGAGAGAATGGGTCAATTATGGTGATATAAGCGTCCCGGATAAGCTAAAAAAGCTTGGTGTTGACTAATTGGGGTAGGTTGCAGGATAGGCAGTTCAAAAGTAAATTAAGAAAATTCAGACATGAGCTTAGTGAGCTTAAGCAACAATCGGTTTGGGCAGTGGCTGACGAATTTCTGTCTAAAAAGAAAGAGTTGGGCAATTTTCTTTGTCAACAGGAAGCTTATTGGCAACAAAGGGAAAAAGTCTATTGGCTTAAATTGGGGGATTAAAACACCAGATTTTTTCACAAGGCCACTACAAGCCGTGATAAGAAAAATTCCTTTCAGCGTCTGTTAAAGGTTGATGGTAGTTGGGTGGAGTGGGGAAGGGGTTTAGAAGAAGAGATCCAAGAGTTCTACTCAGCACTCTTTCAGTCACAAGGTACAATTTGCGAACCTATCCTGGACTTAATTGAGCCTAGGCTCTCGGCTTCTCAACAGGTCGATCTTATGCAACCCTTTGAGGATATTGATGTCAGGCAGGCTTTGTTTCAAATGTATCCAGATAAGTCTCCAGGTCCAGATGGATTTAATCCAGGCTTCTTTAAAAAATGCTAGCATATTATTGGTAAAGAGGTAATATCTTTCTGTCTCCATTGTTTGAATCATAATTGGTTTCCCTATGACTTGAATAGAACCAATATCATTCTTATTCCTAAGAAAAAATCCCCTACCTCGGTTACTGATCTCAAGCCTATTTCTTTATGCAATGTCCTTTTCAAAATCATGTCAAAGATGCTAGCTAATCGTATTCAACCTATTATAAATTCGATTATATCTGAGGCCTAGAGTGCGTTTATTCCTGGGCGGTCGATGACTGATAATATTTTGATGGGTTTTGAGGTAGGTCATTACATAAAAAGAAAATGCATATGGGTTTCGGGGTTTATGTTCTTTAAAGATTGATATGTCGAAGGCCTATGATAGAGTCGAGTGGAATTTTATAAGATGCTTGCTCCGGAAGATAGGGTTTCCGCCATCCCTTGTCGATATCATTATGCACGCTGTTACGTCTATGACATATGAATTAACTCATAAGGACAGCTTGTTTAAGGTTTTTTAGCCTCAAAGGGGACTTAGACAGGGAGATCTGCTATCACCATATCTGTTTATTATCTGTACCGAAGGGCTCTCAGCTCTCATTCAGAACAGATTAGAGTCTAATTCATTACATGGGTGTAAGTTAACCCCTCATTGCCCTCCTATTTCGCATTTATTATTTACTATTATTTCAAAGCCATCCTGAATAAGGCGGTAGTTCTTCAAGAATGTTTTATTTGCTATGAAGCTGCTTCGGGTCAAAAAATTAACTATCAAAAGTCATCGATTCTATTTACCCCTAATGTTAGCCAGGAAACCCGAGCGAGTATTGTGCAAAGATTAGGAGTTCATGAGGTTATGGACAATGGTATTTACTTCGGTTTGCCATCCTTGATTGGTAGATCTAAGAGGTAGATGTTTGAGTACATCATAGAAAAAGCCCACAAAAGGGTGCATAACTGGAAACGCCGTAATTTATCAATGAGGGAAGGAGATCCTTCTCAAATTCGTGGCCCAAGCTATACCTACATATGCTATGCAAATTTTCTGTTTACCTAGCCATGTCATTGCAACTCTTGAAAAGATCTTTTCAGCATTGTGGTAAGGTGATACGATTCATTGGATGAGGTGGGAGAGGTAGTGTCTTGCTAAAGATAGGGGACGGCTTAATTTTAGCAACTTGAAAGATTTCAATATAGCCATGTTGGCTAAGCAAGTGTGGAAGTTCCTAACCGAACCTAATTCCTTTGATAGTCGGATTTTTAAATAGAAATATTACTTAAATTGTCACTTCCTAGAGGCTACTGCATCTTTAAATGCTAGCTATGTGTGGAAGAGTGTTTTGCCGTTGAAGGACATTATGTTGAAAGGTTGTCGTAAGCGAATAGGGGCTGGCACTTCTACCCATAACTGTTGGGACAGCTGGTTGCCTTCATTTAACAATCCATGTATCACGTCCTTGCCACCAATTGGACTAGAAGATGCAACTGTTCACTACTTGTTCGATGATCAAGGACGTGGCTGGAATTTTTAGTGGGTTAAGCACTTATTCGGCTTAGAGGAGCAGCAACTTATTACATCCATTTAATTACCGTGGTTCGCTAAGCCTGATTCTATTTACTGGGGGTACAAAGCATCTGGCCATTTTTTTGGTAAAGTTGTGTTACTATGAGCTACTTAAATTGCGACAACATGTACCTCTCCCATTGAATTTTGTCCATAATGGCTGGTGTAATCTTTGGGAGCTAAAGGCGCCAGCTAGAACCACTTAGCTCCTATGGAAAGTTGCTACTGATTCACTCCCTATGTTATCAAGACTATTGCAAAGGCACGTTCAAGTTGAGCCGTTTTGCCCATTGTGTTGGGATGGTGTGGAGACTAGCTATCATGCTCTCATTACTTGTCCTTTTTCCTATGCATTTTGGAGCAAAATTTTTAGCGAAGATTGGCCAATTCATATTACTAGCCTGTTGAAATGGTGGTGTTGGGTAACTCAGCATAGAGCCAAGAGAGTGGAAGAAGTCGTAGTTGTTCTTTGGGCCATTTGGTCACGTCGTAACAACTGGGTTTGGAATGGCAAGTTTATAGTTGCTTCCCACGTCACTCGGCATGGTTTGGGACTTCTCATGGAATGGAGAGCCCAGAATAAAAATACACCACCGTTGAGTAATGCCCAAGCGCCTGCTAAGTGGAGGAAACCACCATTCAATTGGTCAAAATGCAATGTTGATGCTAGTGTTTCTGATCAAGGCCGAATACTAGGTCATGGTTGTGTTATTCGGGACCACGTGGGGAATTTTCTAGCTGCGCGATCATCATTGTTATCAGGTCAAGGGGATGCACTATTTTCCGGAGTAATGAGCTGCAGGGAGGCTTTAAGCTGGCTTAAGGATCAACGGATGGATTATGTCATTTTGGAATCCGATGCGATTAACTTCGTCAACGCTTTAAATAATAGTTCTTCTTTCTTAGCACTAGTAGGTTTAATTTTGTTAGACTGCAAACATCTTATGTATTCTTTTCCCATTTACGTATTGTTTATGTTGCTAGGTCGGTGAATCAAGTTGCCCATAAGTTAGCTAGGGCGGCTGTTTCTGCGACAGGTAGAGGGACATAGTTTCATGTATGTCTACCTTAGAGCTTCTTTGGCCTCTAATCTGAATTAATATGACCATCTTTTGTTAGTAGAAAAAGGGTCAATGCATCAGGATCCTTTATAATTATCCTTAAGCGTTTTTCGTTCCCTTTAACTTTTAAAAGTTTCAGATGCCCCTTTAAACTTGTTTAATCCCATAAACCTTTTAGTCTGATCAAACAAGCTAGATGTTTTATATGAATAATATATTTATATATATATATAAAAGACAAAATATTCCTTGAAATTAAAAACCTAATGGAGTCCCTAGCCGCACCCTACCCGCAGCCGCACCCTACCCGCACCCTTCCCCAGCCGCACACTGCCCGCAGCCGCACTCTACCAGCACCCTTCCCCGACCGCACCCTACCCGCACCCTTCCCCAGCCGCCGTCTACACCGCCGACCGTCAACCCTGAACCGATTTATGAGCACCCACCTCCAGCCACAATACCGAAACCCTATGCCCCCCCGAAAATGCCCTTACCAAATCCCTAACCCCTCAAAAATTTACTTTGAGAATTTTCCAAACCACTTTGATGCAGCGGCTATGAAAAGAATGTTCAATATGTATGTGGTGTATGGCTGGGTCTATATTGCCCGGAAAAGGAATGCGAAGAACCTTAATTTTAGGTTCATCACACTCGATGGATCTATGCGGATAAAGGAAGCGTTGGAAGCGCTGAATATGATAGCGATTGGTGCGATTAGACTCAAAGCTTTCAAAGCTAGGTATGACAAATCGAAAACAGCCCCCAAAGCACGGTCTAATCCCGTGGTACCAGTTCAGAAGCCGATATTCAGAGACTCCCCTCGAGATCATCGGTCCTTTGTGGATGTTGTGGCGAATCAAGCCCCAAGAGAAGAGTCAACCATTAACCCGATCCAGGCGACATCCTCTCCTAGTGTACCTGCTGCATCTATTCTGAAAAGTGAGGTAGTGGTTAAATCTGTCCCTTGGAAATCAAAATCTTGTTTGGTTAAACTTAATAATATTTCTCACATCCGTAATATACATGATCTATTGAGCGATCACGGTTTTGAATTTGTATTTGCTGCTCCTGTTGGTGGATTTTATGTGATTGTTTCGTTTAGATCAGAAGTGGTTCTTATGGACTTTATGAATGAGGATTGGAAAGTTATGGATCATATTGTGGAGACAGTTTATGCACTTCCGGTAGATTTCGTGCCGACGGAATGTATTATGTATCTGAATCTCACCGGAATTCCGCCAGCTCTTGTTTGTGAACCTGTAGTGCGGGAATTGGCAGCGAGATTTGGATGAGTTGTTTCGGTAGATTGTAATTTCGAAAAACCGGATCGGTTGGATGTAGTATCGTGCCTTATTTCGGTACCGCTTGGGACAGCCAGTAGGAACTTGACATTGGCAGTAGGGGATAGAGAAATAATGATTTACACGAACCTTAGACAGGGAATTGGCTGCCAACACAGTCAAGAGTACGAATACGGGTCGGAAGAATGGAGCGAACCAGAGGAGGAACCTTCGGACAGGTGTAGTAGTGAATCATCGGGGAACGAAGATGAAATTAGATCGGATGAGGATGATGAGATTGTCGCGGATAGCAACAACACAAGTCCGGGTAGTACCCACCCTTCCGGCGACAGCCCGTTAATTGAGGGAAATAACGCGGTGGATCCGGGTATGGAGAATTCAAGTTCTTCGGGCCCAAACATCCCAAATATGAATAGAATTATCATTCGCAGGGAAGAAAATGAGCCAACTGTCAGTGAGGAATTAATGACTTTCCGAATTGGAGAGAAGCTTGAGTTGTTTAACGAACAAAATATGGGCTTGATTATGGAGGCACTAGAAGGGCAGCGGCGTTGAGAGAGCTGCTGGCCAAACTGGGATGTTGTGAGTTTTATCATGTCGTTGAGTTTTATGAGTTGGAATTCTCGCGGGTGCTTATTGAATGGGGCCAAACAGTTTTTGGTGCGGTCATGTGTTCGTAAGTGGTAGCTTCAGGTTTTTGTTCTAGTTGAGACAAAGGCCCTATCGGTTACAAATCAGGTTGTGAGGAAGTTTTGGGGCCATAATGATTTTCATTTTCATTGTATCCCGTCACATGGCTTGGCAGGTGGTCTATTGATCTCATGGAATTCTAATTTAATTCTTAGCTCGATCACTGCTTCTACAGATAGATGGTGTCTGCTTCTTATTGTGTCTAGTCAACATGAGGTAAATTTACTATGCTTATATGGTCCCCCTATTCCCAGGGATAGGAATCAATTTTGGAGTGATCTGCTGCCCCATATTCAAAACATTGATAACTTGGTGATATGTGGTGATTTTAACGAAGTGTTACATAGTTCTGAGCGAGGTAGAAGTGGGAATACGGGGGCGAGTTCGATGATTAGGTTCCAGGAATTTGTTAATGAATGTGCTCTATTTGATTTGCCATTACATGGGCGTGACTATACGTGGTCTAATAGTCTATCCTTCTCTAGGATTGATCGTGTCTTGGTGTCGTGCAATATTCTTGATAGGTGGCCGGGTCAGAATTTAATGACGATTGATTCAACGCTATCAGATCACTTTCCGATTATATACCGGTCCCATGCATTGGTATCGGATGGCAAAAAGGTGTTTCGATCATTGAACTGTTGGTGGGAAAAGGACGGGTTTCTACCTTTTCTAAGATCGAAGTGGGAGGCCATAGAATTGGCGGATCCGGGGCGCGACATTGATTTTAAATTATGCCGATTAAGGAGTTTTATCCGGCCTTGGCATCTATCTAATTTTGGCGGGTTAGAGGGAAGAATAAAGAAGCTAGAGGCTCGTATTATATTTTTGACATCCAGTTCGGTGGTCCGACCTTTGAAGGAGGGAAGTAGATCGGAGCTTCAGTGCGTGAGATCGGAATTACTTACCTGTAGACGGAACCTTGAACAAATTCGTCACCAACAATCACGTGTTAACTGGACTATATTGGGTGATGATAATACAAGTTTTTTTCATAGGATGGCATCGGCGAGGGCTAGGGGGAATCGGATTTCACAGCTGGAAATTGATGGAGTTGTATCTTCTAACCCGGTACTTATTAAATCCACGATACGGAATTTTTATTCCAGGCTGTTTTCGAAACATGTGGTAGTGCCGTTTTCGTTGGGCGAACTACAATTCCGTATGATTGATGCGATGGACAATGCGCGTCTTATTGAATCTTTTTCTGAGGCTGAAGTGTGGGACGTAGTGTGTGCTTGTCAAGAAGGTAAGGCGCCGGGGCCGGACGGATTTAATTTCTTCTTCTATAAACGTTTCTGGGAGGACATGAAATCGAATGTGCTAGCTCTGTTTGGCGAATTTTATAGGCATGATCAGCTGCCAAACTCTATCAAGTCATCTTTTACCGTATTGATTCCTAAAGTCCCGGGGTCGTCGTCATTGGGGAACTATAGACCGATTGCCCTTATTCATGGTATATATAAAATTGTGTCGAAAGTTCTTGCGAAAAGATTATAGGCTGTGTTGCCTCAGCTGATTTCTGACAACCAGTTTGCTTTTGTTAAAGGCCGTAATATTCATGAATGCTCGTTTATAGCCTCAGAAGTGATCCAATCAATCCACCGCAGTGGTCAGTCTTCTGTGGCTCTCAAGCTTGATTTCCATAAAGCATACGATAGTGTTTCTTGGACTTATATTGACTCAGTGTTGAAGAGGATGGGGTTCTCTGATAAGTGGATTAGATGGATGGGGACCTGCAGAGCGAACTCGACAACATCTATTCTTTTCAATGGTAGTCCTACAGATCCGATCTATTTGGGCAGAGGGGTTAAACAAGGTGATCCCATTTCTCCATTTCTTTTTGTCTTAGCAGTGGAAGGTCTTAAACAGCCCATAGACGCAAGTGTCCGTAAGGGTATTTTACCTGGGTTTCGTATTCATGGGTCAGAGAAGGATATATCTATTCTTCAGTTTGCGGACGATACGATGTGCTTCTTACCTGCAGATGAGTCTCTCTTACCTACTTTTATCCGTTTATTACGTTGTTTTGAGTTGATTTCAGGTCTACGAATAAATTTTGTTAAGAGCTCAATTATGGGTATCAACGTGCAGGAAGACTTGTTGAATCGGTGTGCGGAGACAATGGGTTGTAAGATCGAAAGATTTCCCATTACTTATCTAGGCGCCCCTCTCAGTACGAGACGCATCCCGGTGTCTTATTGGAACGGGTTGATTGGTAAGTTCCAAAATAGGCTGGCAAGTTGGAAAGGTCAGTGTTTATCGTATGCTGGCAGGGTGGTCCTTTTAAAATCGGTTCTCTCATCTATCCAGATTTATTTGTTATCATTGAATAAGATGCCGGCCTCTATTAACAATAAGCTTGTTCAACTGATGCATAATTTCTTGTGGAAAGGTATAGCGGACTCTAGCGGGATCTGTAAAGTGAGTTGGGAGACAATTATGCTACCAAAAAATTTAGGTGGCCTATATGTTAGGGATCTAAGACTAGTCAATTGTAGTTTATTGCTGAAATGGATATGGCGGTCTAGAACAGATGGGCAGGGATCGCTGTGGTATGAGCTGTGTGTCCGTCGATATGGCTTCGAGTCATGGAACTCGTTTGAAAATGTTAATAGATCCCGCATTTCGTATGTTTGGCAAGGCATTATATCTTGTTGTGTAAAGAACTCAACCTTCTGGGAGTTGTTTAAATCGAATGGGAGAGTTAAAGTGGGGAACGGGGCGAGCGGATCTTTTTGGCATGATAATTGGACTGCAAATGTGTCATTATCTGTTCTTTTCACTGATCTGTATCTATTATGTAATAGAAAAAGCTGTTCGATTCGGGATGGGTGTCTGTCTATTTCTGAGGGAGCAGCATTATCTAGGCCTTTTTGGAAACGTAGTCTAAGGATTACTAGTAGGGAGAGGTGCTCCCAGATGCGGAATTGGATTTCCCAATTCTGGGCCGCTATTTTTGGGGGGAACGGGGCTATCGGGAACAGGGGGCAGCAGCCACATGTTGAGTTTCAGGTGGTGGCAGATAGATTTGAATGGGATCTGGAAGCTAATAAGGTATTTTCAGCTGTATCTTTTTATTTAGGGTCCTATAGGTCGCCTCAAAGGACTACGCTGGAAACGGATTATATGGTGGTTTGGAATGCGTGTCTTATTCCTAAAGTCAAATTTTTTGGCTGGTTATTGTTACATAGACGCCTCCCAACAAAAGTCTTTCTGGTTTGTTGCGGATGCCAAGCTGTATTGAATGACAAGTGTCCGTTTTGGGATGAATCCGAAACAATTGATCATGCTTAGTTTCACTGTTTCGGTAGTTATCGTATATGGGTTCAAGCTTTTCTGTTACTAGGGATTTCAGTAACAATGCCATTCAAGGGGGCTGATTTTCTTGTAGTATGGCGAGCGCATTTTTCCTCAGGGATTGGACAGGAGTTTGGAACGGCTTTATGGTTTATGATAGCGTGGGCTATTTGGAAAAGGCGGAATAAGTTCGTGTTCGAGGGTGTCTTAAGCACAGATGATCTCTTGGGGGCAAGCATTCATCTATGCTGGTTCTTTTTCAAGTATCGAAGACGGAATCTAAATTTTGTTGTTTCTGATGTATTTAACTGTCCAGATTTATTTCTAAGCTGTAACTAGTTAGGTGGCATCATTTGGTCTATTCATTGTATAGTCATACCTCGGGATCGGATTTCATATCTGTATCACCGTTAGGCTGTATCTTTGTTCACTGACGCTCTCATCTTGTGAGCGGTCTTTGGATTACATTAATAAAGAGAGGTAGGTGTTTTGTAGGTAAGCGGGGGCATCAACCTAGTTGGGACGCCCGCCCCGAAATTTTTACCTATCTCGATCTTTTTCCTTCTGGGGAAACACAATGTTTCTCCGGGGGGTTTTCAAAAAAAAAATATAAAAGACAAAATAAATTATATCCATCCCGTTCCTTGCCCTTTACTCTTTCAATCCATTTTTCAATTCCAGAAACTCCAATTCATTTTTCTTATTTGGCAAATAAAATCCATTTTAAAAAAGAAAAAATACAACAAAATAGAAGAAAACAGGTATCATACAAAAATAAATTCAAAACATTAACATTCCCCATTAATTTAAAGCTTGACTGGTGCTGAAATTAAATCTTGAATATGAAGATGAACTAAAAGAACCCAAGCAATTGAAGTTAAGAAAATGTTGAGATATTTTACTATATTATATTATTTTTATACTAATGTTTTCCTATATAAGATTATTTCTAATAGTATAAATTAGGAATAATATCATTAATTAGGATTAATATTGATTAGAAAGATAATTTGTAATTAATTATATTTATGTAGATTTATTTATTTCCTTTTCTTATAGTTATTGTACACTATAAATATCCTCATATGTAATTGATTATAGAACATGAGAACTATAACATTTCATCCAAAATTTTATGTTCTTATTCATTTTTCACATAGTATCAAAGCATTGTTCCCGGTGACTCAAAATTTTAGTCTTCCGCTCATATTTTTTATTCAGTCCCCATGGACAAAGATATCGATTATCAATTATCCATATCAAAATCATGATTTATTTGACTTAGTCATGTTCTTATTCTTGAAGATTATCAATTGTCTATATCAACATCATGGCTTATTTGACTCAGCCATATTCTTACTCTTGAAGATCATCGATTGTCTATATCATGTCTTATTTGACTTAGTCATGTTCTTACTCGATCATCGATTGTCTATATCAACATTATGGCTTATTTGACTAGGTCGTGTCCCAATGGTAACACCAATGTTTTTACAAACGTAGCTGGTCTTTAACTCATGATGCCTTATTCAATTCTACTTTTACATCTCAGTTTTATTCACAAATAGTCCTATCAAATATGGATATTCCAAATATTATTTCACAAATCACACTTGCCACAACATAAAATTCAGAAATTCAAAATTCTATTCCTTCATATGCACCAACACATCACCAACTTGCAAACATTTTTATGAAGCCTTTGGAGAATGATCAATTCTTAACATTGCGACATAAGTTGGGAGTTCAGAATATTCGCTTATCAACTTGAGGGGGATTGTTGAGATGTTTTACTATATTATATTATTCTTATATTAATGTTTTCCTATAGTAGATTATTTATAATTAGTATAAATTAGGAATAATATCACTAATTAGAATTAATGTTGATTAGGAAGATAATTTGTAATTAATTATATTTATGTTGATTTATTTGTTTCCTTTTCTCATAGTTATTGTACATTATAAATACCCTTTGATGTAATTGATTATAGGCAATAAGAACTATAGCATTCCATTAACCATTTTCCTTTCTTATTCATTTTTCACAGAAAACATAAGCATGGCACCATTAATCTGATGAAACCAAAAGCCCGATCCAAGCAAAATTCTCAGCAGCTAGCTAATTTATTATATATTATCCCTTCTTTATGATCGAGCAACCCCAAAATGTTCCTAAAGATTGGTGGATAGAAGATCTTTGGAAGCTTCTAACTCATCTATATAATAAGATAATTATTGCAATCAAAACTAAAGGAATCGTCTCTGTTAATGTGATTGAGGAAGTCTTGCATATGGCTTAATTTTGATTTTGAGATTCAATTGAGGAGACTCATTTCATTGTTTTTTTTGTGTGTTAATAATGAATTTCTCATTAAAAAAAAGAATTTCTCAAAAATTAAAAAATCATAACACGTGTCTAAGTCAGGTGGCTTGACTTTTTAAACTTGTACATACGGTGCGATTGTGTTAGACCGTCCAAACTGCAACTTGGTTTGAGTGAGATTTAAGGGATTATGGTGAGTACTTTAGATAAGCTTGTGGAGGCATTTGAAACTTTTGAAAGTTTACGGGGCGAGAAACATATTGGAACAATTTTAAGGGTCGCTGATTCATTAGGCAAATTTTACGGGGTTTTGACAATTTGAAAAAAAATTTAAGGATTTTAATTGTGTGACCATGATAGCTATCTATAAATAAGAGGTGGAGGGCAAAGGAAGAAGGCACACTACAACGTTTCAAAGAACAAAAAAAAATGAGGGCCTTTCTGGTAATTTGCATTCTGTTATCCGCTTCTTTTCTTATCATTCCTTCCCCAACTATGGCTTGGCTCACTCTGGTAATACCTGGTCTTTTTTTTTATTTTTATATTTCCAATATGAATTCTCTGAAGTTGAGTATTAAACTATATTCTAAAGCTGTTTCATCTTTCTCCTAATTAAAGAACGGACAATAAAACAATCTCAACCATTTATATTCAATCAATGGTTGTTCTGGCACGATAATTGGACCTCGAACACTCCAATCAAATCACTCTTCCCCGACTTATTTGTGATTTGCAACAAGAAATTCTCAACCATTTTCGAAGGGTGCAGTCATATTTTTTCCAATCATTCCCAAACCCGCCCCTTTTGGAAAAGAAGCCTCCGCATTACGAACCAACAACGATGCAATGAACTGAAAACCTGGATATCAATTTCATGCCCAACGCTCTTCCAAGACCAGGAAACCGTAAACAGCCCCACCTTCTTCCCGAGAAGAGATTGCTTCCTATGGGACATTGGAGTTCAGAAAAAATATTCAGCAGCGTCCTTTTATCATGGATATTATCAACAACGATTATGGCCGAATCCATTGAGAGACTTTACACTCATTTGGTCCTCCCACATGCTCCCCAAGATAAAATTTTTTGGCTGGTTGGTCTTTCACAATAGGTTACCGACACGTGAGTTCCTTTTCCAGAGGGGATATCGTATGTTAACTAGCGCCGGTTGTCCGTTCTGTCCACTACCCGAATCCTTGGAACATAGCCTCTTTTTATGTCACGCGAATTATCAGATTTGGAGAGATGCATTCCGGTGGCTGGATATTCAGGTTGTGATGCCGAATGATAGTTACAACTTCCTTTTGTTATGGTGCACATTCTTCAAACCTGGAATCTCCCGTGAATTTGGTAGGTCTCTCTGGTTCATTATATCATGGAATCTCTGGAAGCGCCGCAACAAGAAGATTTTTCGAGATGAAACTGACGATGGGGATATTTTAATTGCGAGTATCAATTTTTGTTGGTTTCTTTTTCATTCCTATAAGCGCAATGTTAGCTTTTCGGTTTCTGATTTGTTTACGAATCCGAGGATTCTTATTATGTGACTTTGATGTACTTTTGGTTCTTGTTTCGAGAACCATTATTAATAAAAGCGGGGTGGGTGTTTTGTAGGTAAGCAGAGGAACCAACCTAGTTGGGTACTCTGCCCCGAAATTTTCACCCATTCCAATCTTTTAGCCGTTGGAGAGATACACTGTCTCTCCAAGGGTTTTTCAAAAAAATATTCAATCAATGGTTGAAATTGTTCCTACTTTATTAACTTTGAACTTTAAAGATTCCAAACCATTTCCAAAATAAACAGAATTTTGATTATCAAAATTTGAACTACATAATCTCATCACATAGAGTTCAAAACTATGAACCCTCATGTACTTCAATTAATTTGATTTCTGTTTGATAGTCTAAAAAAATGAGAAATGAGGTAATAATTTGGTCATTAATGAATTGATGCAGCAGAAGATGTGAATGGTCAAAAGGGTGAACTAAATTTGGATGGTGACAATGGAAATTCAGCAAACCCCAAAATTCCCTTTTGCAACCAAAAAAAATACAGTCAATGCATACCTAAACCCAGTCCGCCAGCAAAAAGTTGCACTGTATACAATAAATGCCGCCCTCCTGCCAAGCCCTAATGCTGACCCTTTAGGACAATTATGTTAGCAGAAACTTTGCTAAGCTTCCACCAAATTTCTGATATATGTGCGGTGAAAAATAATGGGATATAGATATTTTCCTTATCTTTTGTGTAAGATATACATACATGTACGGTTTTCTTATCATGTCGTTGGGCTTATTGAGTTTGATATAATATATGGTGATTTTTATATATTTTGTTATTCATTTACTTTAATTTTCTCCTTATGGGATCTCTACTTGACGAGCAGGACTAAATCAAATTTATTCAAATTATATAGTTCAATTAATTACTTATCAGTGACCGACCTAGTTGGAATGGACTTTCTGTTTCTAAGCATATCTCGTACTCAGTGCCATTAAAAAAATTAATTACTTGTTAATGATATAAATGAGGACTTGACATGAATATTTAGTAGCAAGTAGGGTTGTAAACGAGCCGAATCAATCCGAGTTATGGTTTGTTTGTGTTCAGCTCATTTAACTTTTAATCGAACACGAGTCGAGCGGAGCTAGAATCGAGCTCAAAATCTTGTTCGTGCTCAGCTCGTTTACGAGTTCGTTTGTTCGCGAGTTATTCACTAACAACTAATTTATTTTATTCGTGAACGATTCATGTTTATTTTTGTTCACGAACGAAATTAACAAAAAATATGAAAAAGTAAGTTCTCGAGTATAAAATGGATCAGCAATTATTGTTAATATGTGTCATGAACTGGATTATCGACTATGTTATATTACAAATAAAAATAGTATACTAACAATTTTAAAACATGTGTTTTATTATTGTTTTAGAAATATTTTATTATGAAAATATTATTATCGAGTTAGTTCATGACCTTTCATCGAGCATGTTCATGAATTTGTTCACGAGCCTCTAATCGAGTTTATTTGCGAGTTTTCGATTCGAGCTAGGACTTGTACATGTTCAGCTCGTCTATTATTCAAGTACAAAATCATGTTTACAAACTGTTCATTAATAAATCAAGTCGAGTCGAGTTAAGCTCTTATCGAGCCGAACACCAAATTGTTCATGAACGGCTCGTCTCATTTACAGCCCTGATATGGCAAGAGGGGGGTGGGGGGGATGAAATATTGAATTATAGATTTGATATGCATATGTAGCAAACTAACTGGTAAAAGAATAATTAACTAACAATATGATGAAGACATTCTACCTAGTGGGTAAGATGCCTAGTGTTGAATAATTGGCTAATGGTTCTAAATTATTAGGATGTGTGGAGAATTCCACGTTGGAAATATTAAGAATGATGACTGATACATAAGTGGTGTACACTAAGACTTAACACAATTAACACAAGCCAATTGGTTTTGTGTTATATAAGCCCAATCTCGCTTGTATGCTCACTCATTCTAACAAGCTCTGCAGCATCACAGATTCTCTACATGGACCACTTGGAAATCTAGTTTGGACTTGGTCACATGGTTGTATATGATATGATGATATATAACGAGGAAGAATCACAGCTATATTAATAAAAATACTCACTTGGTCTTACTATGGTTTGAGCTCTTGTTAAGCTGCTTGTTATAAGAAGGTCCAACACATTTGCTAGTCACATTGTGTTTCTTTTTTTGTTAATGTGGTATTAATTTGTTAGTTGGATATGTTTGATGATTTATTTGTATTTTTTTAATATATGGATGGAAAAAACATGTAGAACTGATTTTTACTTTAAGACGAAGTATTGAAATTTTAAGTATAGTTAAACAATCAAATTATGAACTTGTTAATCACATTACCGCTAGCCCTCTTTGAAATCCCATTTTCAGGATCTGTAAACCAAAGCCAGAAATAATGAAACAGCCACCGCCGCCCTGAAAAAACCCTAGGATCCCGAGACCAGCCACCCTTTCTAACCGCCACACCCACCACCACGACATCAGCCACCGCCGCCCTCACTCCCACCCCAATTTCAACCACCGCCATCAATCTAACCACCAGAATACAGCCGCACCCCTATGGAGGAAAACCCTAGCCTCCACCGCCGCACCCCCTCCTACACCGCAAACCACCTCAGCCGCCACTACAACCGATCCAACCCCCCCTTTGCTGACAGCCACCGCCATCACTACAACCGATTCAACCCCCCCTTCGCCGACAGCCACCGCCATCACTACAACCGATCCAACCCCCGTTCCTTCCCCGACAACCGTACCCATCGGACTTCTGAACCTCGCCAAGCTAACCTCTCCATACCCTACCGCCACCATCGCCTGGCTGCTGTCCATCATCACAGCCGCCAGCCCGCCGCGACTCACCGCCGAAACCATAACCTTAATCCTAACCCCAACGCGGCTGCCCTTAACCACCGCTCAAACCCTAACCCTGAACCCGTCCCCACCAGATTCTATTTTGAAAATTTCCTAAATTCCTATGGAGCAGATTCTATGAGCAGGGTTTTCAAGAAGCATGGAATTTCGGGACGTGTTTATGTAGCTAGGAAAAAGGATGTCAGGAACCTTAACTTCGGCTTCATTACGGTAGATGACTCTCTGTCTGTTCAAGAAACGCTCCACAGGTTGAACTCAGTGAGCATTGGAATTATTCGTGTGCGCGCTTTCAAGGCCAAGTTCACGAACTCGGCTGCAGCTCCAACATCTCGATAATATCAGCCCAAGAAATCAGCAGGACAGATACCTAAATGACGGGTTAATTTCCGGGAATCACTACGTGGAGACAGATCGTATGCCAAAGTTGTGGCAGAATCACAAGTTCCAAACGAGGCCTCTTTTTCCACTCATAATTCAATCTCAGCGAACTCACCCAGGGGCCATGATTTTATTACAAATGTGGCCCCTTGGAAAGATAAGTCATGCTTAGTCACTCTAATCAATATCTCGAATATTCGGCTCACCTTTGATTTATTGCATGAACGTGGTTTTGATGTTTCTTTTGCCGCCCCTGTAGGCAAGGATAATGTTATTGTCTCATTTAATTCAATACTGGCTATGAAAAATTTTGTAGGTGGTGAATGGAAGGTCATGCTACATATTTTTAAGGATGTGCAGTTGTTGCCGGCTGATTTTATACCGACAGAATGCATCATGTACCTGGACTTTATGGGAATTCCCCTCACTCTGATTCGAGAGGAGCTGATCAGACACTTAGCAAGCTCCTTTGGCCGTGTTATTTCTGTAGACTTCAATTTTGATTTCCCGGATCGTCTGGATGTGGTTTCCTGTCTGGTTTCGGTCCCCTTTGGGACAACCAATCGCTCCTTCAAACTGTTGGTGAATACTAAAGAAGTGCTCATTCACACTAATCTGAGACAAGGTGTTGCCTGTGAACATTACCAAGATGATGATTCCGAAATTTCCGATGCCCCGTCCGATATCCCATTCGATGCTTCTTTTGACACTTCCAACGACTCGCGTAGTTCCGACTGCCAGGAAGTGGAAAATGCGGATTATATTAGCCCGGATCTCCGAATTATCCCCCTCCCAAATCAATCAAATGATAATTTGAGTGTTGTCCCGGAATCAAACCCAGCTACACATGAAGCTTTAATGGAGGCCGAACAACCTGTAAGGCTAGTCAACCCACAGACGGAAGCCAACCAGCCAATTACTTCAGCTTCGTCAGGACCTGACATTTCTAATATGAATCGGGTGATCATTTTATCTCAGTCAAGGACATCTCCGACACTCGAAAAAGAGCTGACTATGGAAATGGGGAAAAAACTAGGAATATTCTCAGAGAAAAATAAGCAAGCTGTTCTGACAGCTATGGATAATTTAGTGAACTGATTAGTTCACATTCATCAAGGTATTTATTTTCTTCTATTATGTCGATGGATTTTTTATGTTGGAATTGTAGTGGAGGTGTCAATAACGGGGCAAAGCAGCAATTTGTCTCTTCTTGCATTCGTAAACACAATCTCCAATTTTTTGTCATGTTAGAAACAAAGATAGAAAGTATCTCTGAGCAAGTGGTCAAACGGTTCTGGGGGCACAATGACTTTGCTTATCACCATATCCCCTCTAATGGTCTTTCGGGTGGCATCCTATTTTCTTGGAACTCCTCGTTGCTTTCGGTTTCGGTTCTCCATTCTACTTCCCGATGGGTGTTAGTTAAATTTCCCCTTCAGCAGCAAGATTTGCACGTTCTTAGTCTCTACGCCCCAACAAATCATATGGATAGATATGATTTATGGCAGGAACTTATCCCGATTATTCGAGACTTTCAGATGATCTTGATTTGTGGTGATTTTAATGAGGTATTACATGTGTCGGAAAGGGCAAACGATCGCCCCTACCCTTCAATGTCGGCTTTTCAAGACTTTGTATTGCAATCTGAACTCCATGATCTACCCCTACACGGCCGTGATTATACTTGGTCTAATAGTGTTTCATTCTCTCATATTGATCGTGTTCTAGCCTCGAATGGGATACTACAGTTATGGCCTAACTTATCCATATCAACGGTGGACACCACCCTATCTGATCATTTACCGATTTTATTACGCTCCTTCGTTGCTCACTCAGCTGGCCCAAGACCCTTTAGATCATTAAACATGTGGTGGGATAAGCCAGATTTTTTGCTTTTCATTCGCAATAAATGGCACCTCATTTGTCAATCCTATGCTCACAAGGACCTATCTTATAAATTGACAAAGTTGGGTCGTGCAATCAGCCCTTGGCACTCGGAAAATTTTGGAAACCTACAGAGAAAGATTGGTGATTTAGAGGAAACTATATTGGCCCTTACATCGAGTAGTGTTCCTCGACTGCTCACCTCTACTCAAAATTCAGAACTAAATCGTAATCGCTCCCTCCTTCAGGAAAAGAGGGCTTCTTTGGAAAAATTACGGCACCAACAATCAAGGGTAAATTGGACGCTATTGGGTGATAATAATACATCGTTTTTCCACCGTACCGCTTCAGCCTGATCTCGCAACAACCGTATATCGCAACTGGACATCGAGGGAGTAATTGTTACGGACTTGAAGGTCATTTCAGATACTATTTACAGCTATTACGCCCAATTATTCAAGGCTGCCCCTATAACGCCATTCTCTCTTAGAAAGTTACGTTTCAACACTGTTACTTTGCAACAAAACGCAGCTCTTATCGCCCCTTTTAGGGCCGAGGAAATTTGGAACAGTATATGTGCGTGTGGGGAGAATAAAGCGCCGGGACCAGATGGCTTCAATTTTTTCTTCTACAAAAGGTTCTGGGACGACTTAGTTGGGTACTCTGCCCCGAAATTTTCACCCACTCCAATCTTTTAGCCGTTGGAGAGATACACTGTCTCTCCAAGGGTTTTTCAAAAAAAACAATCAAATTATGTTGAACTTTAAACTTTAGGTAGTCAAACTTGAACTGCTCAAAACAATTTAATTTGTTGTTAGGGATAACTGTTCAAGTTTTAATTATATTAACTGAGTTATTATCTTTAATAGACTAGCAACCTATGAATAAATTATCAACTAATTGGACTTAGTTCAATTGATACATTCAGAAAGTGTGAGTAAAGATGACCAAAGATCAATTGCTCTCTAAAAAAACTCCTTTAAAAAAATTATCATGCATCGTTTATTATTAATGCACTTCTTCATATATAAAAATATTAACTACGTAACTTAAACTTATATTTAGTTTTGAAATTTCTTCTCTTATAGGAAAAGGAGTTTTGAAATTTATTTTTTGTTCCACTTTCATTATAATTTATTTCCGTAAGGAATATGATAGTAACATCTTAAATATAAAAATTTAATAGATAATCTCACCAAAAATTAATTTTAGTTAGTTAACTAGTTAGCTTAGCTATATTAATATTTTTTCTCGAAACCCCGGAATTTGATTGGATATCGGTCCTCAATAATTGAGAAAGGGAATATAACCTTTTGTCTTTATTCATCATTTGGAAACGAAGGGCTAGCTGCTGTATGCATGTGGAGTGAATTATAGATACGGCTGAGCCTTCAAAATCACCAAAGGATAACTACTATTTTCCCTTTTGTCCTAATAGACGACCCCGACTTTTGAACTTGGGGTTTAACGCACATTTGCCCTGTAAAGTTTTAACTATTCTAAATAGCATGAACTTATTTAAATTGTACCTTTTAAACATCAAAGTGATACATGTCAACTTTTAGTTGGAGATAGAAAAATGACATTTTTGAAAATTTAAACCAACTAGAAAATGATATGTGGCATTTAGAGAGAAAAATGGTTCATTTTTTTTAGTTCAAAGGAGTAATTGAAACTACTCAGTTGGCTAAGCACACTGAGCAAGTTGGAGGAGAACAAGGTTCAAATCCCACCAAATACACTTGTTGGGAGGGGTGAGGAGCCTTAACTGTTACTAAGCCCCGAACAAGATTATCTCAATGAAGATACTTGTAAATATTACCAAAAAAAGGTGTAATTGAAACTTCTAAAAATATAAGAAGTAAATGAGCGATTAGAGCCAAGTTTAAGGGGTTCTCGTGTTCTTTTGTTTGACGTGAAAAGATGAATTATGTTTAGATATTTAGTAAACATATGTAATTTTAATTTTTTTTTATCATCCTATCAGTACTACATAGAGACTTCTGCTATTGGAATGGTACATAATTTTTATTGTATTATGTTTCATACAATGTTATTATTATTGACCGAGAAATTAAACCGGGGAGCTACTTGTATACGATATTACTGGTTCAACAAAGCTGGGAGGGGTCTCGGATTAGATCATTAGGAAATTTTAGGGTCACAATGATTTTCTGTCTCAGTGTATTCCAGCTCAAGGGTTTTCGGGGGGATTATTGATATCTTGGAATACGTCTCAGATTCAAGGGACTATCGTCCATACTATAGAGAGATGGTGTGCTCTACAAGTTATTGCTAGTCAGGTCGATGTGGTCTTGTTTTGTGAATACGAACCCACGAATTATGCTGAGAGGAACCAGCTTTGGTTGGACTTGATACCTATCATTCAGAACTATGAGAAAGTTCTAGTTTGCGGTGACTTTAACGAGATTCTTAATAGTTCAGAACGATCTGGGGGAATTGGTGGGGTTTCGAACTCTACGGTCCATTTTCAGGAATTTGTAAATGAATGTGCACTCTTTGATTTGCCGCTTCATGGGGGGGATTACAGGTGGTCTAATAGTTGGGCATTTTCTAGAATTGATAGGGTTTTGGTTTCTGGTGTCATTACAGATTTATGGCCGGAATTGAATTTATTAACTATATACTCCACATTATCGGACCATTTCCCTATTGTTTTTACTTCGCATGAATCGGGGAGACCAGTTAATCGAGTACTTCAAACCTTAAATTGTTGGTGGCACAATGAAGGGTTTTTACCATTTTTGAAGGAGAAATGGGTCGAGATTAGGGCAACAGGAATAGGGAGAGATATTGATTACAAACTGCAAAGACTTTGGGAGTACATTCAGTCTTAGCATGCCGTGAATTTTGGGGGAGTTGAAAGGAGGATAAAAGAATTAGAAGAGAAGGTTTTAATGTTAATTTCGAATAGAGTAGCTAGGTCGATTGATACTTCAATGGGTTCTGAACAGCAAATTGTGCGAACGACTTTATTGGAATGTCGACGAAGCTTTGAAAAGATTCGACACCAGCAATCTAGAGTAACCTGGACATTATTTAGGGATAATAATACGGCATTTTTCCGTCGGATTGCTTCAGCGAGAGCGAGAGGGTACAAAATTAATCAATTGGAGGTGGGCGGTGTTCTCACGAGTGACCAGTCTCAGATAACCTCAGCTATACGGAATTTTTATATGGATATTTTTTCGGCGAATCAGGAAGTTTAGTATTCTCTAGAGGGGTTGCATTTTCGACGGGTAGAGAGGGGCATAAACGCCCGCCTAGTAGAGCCATTTATAGAATAGGAAATTTGGTCAGCAATGAGATCCTTTAATGAGGGGAAAGCACCGGGCCCTGATGGATATGATTTCTTCTTCTATATGAGGTTTTGGAATGATAATGAATCTTAATTTTTAGAGCTTTGTCAGAATTTTCGTGCCACATTCCGCTTGCCAGATTCGATCAAGACATCTCTTACGGTGTTAATATCTGAAGTACCTGGTTCCTCTTCACTGGGGAATTTTTGGCCTATTTCTCTCGTTCATGGAGCCTACAAATTGTTATCCAAGGTACTTGCTAATCGACTTAGACCGGTTTTTCCAGATTTAATTTCTGAAATCAGTTTCGTTTTACAAAAGATCGAGATACCCATGAGTGTTCATTTATAGCCTCCGAGGTCGTCCATTCTTTACATAAGATGAGGCAGTCATGTTTGGTTCCCAAACTCGATTTTCACAAGGCTTACGACAGTATATCATGGTCATATATTGATACGGTGCTTAGAAGGATGGGATTTGATGAAAAATGGGTTAGATGGTTATCGAGCTGCAGGGAGAATTCCCCTATTTCTATTCTAATAAACGGGAAGCCATGTGAATCTATTCAGCTTCTATGGGGGTTAAGCAGGGATATCCTATCTCCCCTTTTATCTTTGTGTTGGCAATGGAAGGTTTGAAGCAGCTAATTCAAGCAGGAATACAGAAAGGCTTATTACCGGGGTTTCATATTGCTGGAGCGGATGCTGATCTTACTCTTTTACAGTTTGCAGATGATACCTTATGCTTCTCACTAGAATCTCTTTTACCTGTCTTTATTCTTTTTTTACGATGCTTTGAATTGATATATGGGTTGCGTATCAACTACCATAAAAGTGTTATTATGGGTATTCATGTTCATGAGTCTCTTCTTCATTCTAGTGCGACTAGGCTAGGGTGTAAAATTGAGAATTCCCCTATTACGTACTTAGACACACCCCTTAGCACTAAAAGAATACTGGAGTCATATTGGAATGCGTTGATAGGTAAATTTCATAATATCATATTGGAATGCGTTGATAGGTAAATTTCATAATAGGCTTACCGGTTGGAAGGGTAATTGTCTTCCTTATAGTGGGAGAGTAGTTCTTATTAAGTTGGTATTAGCCTCTTTACCAATTTACTTAGTCTCCTTGAACAAAATGCCTATGTCGATTGAAAATAGACTTGCTTAGTTGATGAGGAACTTTTTATGGAAAGGTGATGCAACATCTAGGGTATTTGCTAAAGTGAGTTAGGAAACTATATCATTACCTCTTCACCTTGGCGGCTTATATACTCGAGACTTTAAACTGGTGAACTATAGTCTTCTCCTAAAATGGATTTGGAAATCTAGAACTTCTAGTCAGGATGGCTTGTGGTTTAGAATTTATGTCAGAACGTATAGGTTTCACTCTTGGGAGGCATTTGTTCAGGTTGAGAGTTCGAGTCTTTCACCTATTTGGAGAGATATTGTCTCTTGTTGCGCTAAAAAGTCTATTTTTTGGATGACTTTTCGTGATAATATGAGGGTAGAAGTGGGGAACGGCATTAATTGCTCTTTTTAGAATGATAATTGGACTACAAATCAATCTCTATCGTATTTATTTCCCGACCTTTACCATTTGTGTAATAGGAAATCTTGCGTGGTTCAAGAAGGTTGCGCCGTGATACTTGGACCTGTTGGGAACTGACAGTCAAATTGAACATGCATAAGAGGCATGACGGAAATTCAAAATTTTGTCCCTGTCCCAGGAACTCCTATTAGTTGCATATAAATTAAATAAAGCCTTAACTAAATAATTCTCTACCTAGGTTAGCATGCTAAAGGACTAGGCATACCATAATTCCAAATTATATCCTAGCATATTTATTTTATACTAAGAATGTTATAACTCTAAGTTATAACCTAAGCATAAAATAAACTAAGCATGCAAAAATAACCTAAGCATAATTATTAAGTCTAAAAACACTTAAAGAAAAAGACTTAATAATTAAAAGAGAAAGAAAAAGAACGTACCAGTTGAAGCATGCTTTTGCAGGACCTTCTTGCACAAGCCTCCAATCGCAGGATAGCCTCTATCTGTATCCACATGAACCCCACCAACCAAAACCTCCCGAGGAGGAAGAACTAAGAAACCTCGAGTAGTTGCTAGACCACTCTAGAAGCCTCACCCAAAAAATGTAAACTAGCGGTGCCCGAATAAATTCAGGCTCCACAAAAATAACTTGCTCAATTACCCGAGAGATTAATTATCTCGCTTAAGATTTATGCTTTGAGCTTGGTATGATTTGAAAGGAAAGGGAATAGCCTATTTATAGGCTTGGGCTTTGCCTTGCTTGTGGGTTGCGCATGTGCAGGCCATTATTATGGGCTGCCGTGAGCATTGCCAGCATTGCTTGCACACCTTTCGGTGTACTCCCGCATACTCGAGTCTGTACAAAATACTTTTATACTCTCGGTCCAATTAAACTCGCTAATGCAAAATTCCCCTTTTCAATCCTTTTTCAAATATTTATTTTCTGACCCTAATAAATTAGTTATCATTCAAAATAAATTTCTTGGTCCAACCAAAATTGATCTAATCAATTATAATTTATTTATGACTCTAATTAATTAGTTAAGGGTTAAAATAAATTCCTTGGTCTATCCAAAATTGATCTAATCAATTTTAAACAGTTAAATAATAATCCAATTATTATTCATGTTATATTTTTGTAATAGAATAAATCTATTAGTTCTTTACTTAGTCTGATGAAGGTCTAATGTGTGTGACCTTATAGGATCTCGAAGTATTGAGCTGTTAAGGCTTAACCATCCCTTGTTCTAATGGAATCATTGGCTTGATGCTCTAGACCGTGAATAGAACTCGATTACCTTAAAGGACTGTAGTACGCCTCAAGCAAGGGTCTACCATCCCCCATTACTCTGAACGTCATATATGCTTATGACTTAATCCCGGTTAATGCAACAGTTATCCAGTGCGATAAATTCCTTCCATTCTTTAATATTAGTACCATCTGGTTTATTGGGTTCGGTTAAAGTGTTAACCCATTAATAGCAAGGTTACTCCAAGCTATCCCAGTTATTTACTTGTTACCGAAGTATATTGCCTTTTACCATAGTGTGTTTGACTAGAGACCATTTCTATCAAATACATACTCTGATCAGAGGTTTATGGCAATCATCACTTCAACAAGTGGCTAGGTACAACTCCTTAATATATCCGGAACGATGGATTCTTTTCGACTACTCAGCCTACCAACGTGTTGTCATCACTATACCCGTAATCACCTGTAGCACCCTAAATTAATGAGTGTATAGTAATGACCCAAAGTATAACAATAGTACCACACAAGGCAACTAGCATCTCAAGTATGAGGACATTCGCAAAGCTTATTGCATGAAGATAAACACTAACACATTGATATTTATACCAAGTGTTTACCTTGTTGCTGTCTCCAATATATCTCCCAGATATATCCATGTGTTAAGCTTAAGGCACCACCTTCAGTCTTTAGGAGATTAACTGATTGGACCCTTTCCAAGAAAGTTAACCACGTGCTAGTCTTTTCGTTTCATCAATATCCTTTCTTGATGAAACTGTGACTAGGGATAGTTTAGATATAATCATAATTGCACATGAAGCAGGTTCCACTATATATAGTCCAACTATAATTTCTCTGACTTTGTACTATGATATGTCAAGGACTTTTGTATACATACATCAATGAATATATATGTATAAAAATACATTGATATAAACAAAAGAACAAATGCCTTTATTGATTAAATAAATTATTCATACTATTACATAATTAAGATATATTGCCCTAATTGCCTTAAGGGCATACATCATATCCAACATGACCTACCCCTTTCTCGAGACCCTTTTGGAAGAGAAATTTGAGATTGTCGAATCAAGAAAGATGTGCTCAAATTAAAAGCTAGATGCTTCAAGTGAGGCCTGAGCTGTTTTTAGGGTGGAGCGACGGTGAAGGTGGGGGGCAAATTATCTCGTTCTTCCAGGGGCCTGACCGTATGCTATGGGAGGCGGGGTATCATAATTGTTATTCGGCCTCGTCCTTTTGTTGGGTTTCTATAAAAATCAGCAATGGATTGCGCCACAGAGGGATTTTATGATGGTATGGAGGATATGTCTTTTTCCCAAGGTACAATTCTTTGTGTGGCTTTTGCTTCATGGAATATTGCCCATAAATTCGTGTCTCTTCAACCATGGATGTTGAATGATTCAGAGTAGAGCATGCCCATTTTGCGATGAGGAGGAGACTTGTGACCATGCGTTGTTTCATTGTGCGGATAGTTATCGAATTTGGCGGCAGCTATTTAGCCTATTTGGGATCTCATTGCCGATGCCTGCTTCGCGATATGATTTTTTGCTGGTATGGAGGCAATATTTTTCTCCAGGTGTATTTCGTGAATTCGGTACGTCATTATGGCCATTCACGGCTTGGGCAATTTGGAGGAGGAGAAACAAATTTGTGTTCGAGGGCATGGTTAGCCAGGAAGATCATGTATTTGCTAGTATTTATTTATGTTGGCATGTGTTTAAATGTAGGAGGCGCAATCTTGGTCTCCTGGTTTCAGATATTTTAAATTATCCGAATTTGATACTCTCTTGTACATAACTTGCTCTTGTTCTCATCTTGAGACCTTGAGTTAGTTTTATTTTATTAATGAAAAGAGGGGTGAGTGTTTTGTAGGTAAGCGTATGTGCCAACCTAGTTGGGAAATACGCCCCAAAATTTTCACCCGCCCAAATTTTTTTCCTTTGGGATACACGACGTTCCTCCGGGAGTTTTTTTAAAAAAACAAAGGTTTAACTAGTGAATTTTTCAGAATATTAATTCTTAAAATCATAATTTAGATGTGAAAATACATTAATATATTTCTAATATAAGTATAGAATGTATGCTTGTTCCATTCAATATCAATATATTTTTATCGTAAAACGGTATTTTAGATTATCATTTTGTCAATTTTCCTCATTGTGAACATGCTATACTTAAGATTCTTTTATACCGTTATTATTAGTCTACCGTACCAGAGTTAGTAATTAATAGTACGTAATTTTATCGGTTGAACTGGATGGTACAACACGGTATCAATAACCCTGGTTTTTTTTAAACCCTCCGCAGGAATACCGTGTTCCCCCAAAGAGTAAAAGGTTGGGGCAGGTGAAAATTTCGGGGCAGACCTCCCAACTAGCTTTGCACTTCCGCTTACCTATAGAACACCTACCCCTCTTTTACTAATATAAAGTGTTAATCTCAAGCTGATATCAACAACAAAACATTACAGCGCTATGCGAGTAATAGAGTCGGGTTACAAAAAAGATCCGAAAAAATAAAACCAAGCCTTCTACGATTACATAAGATCAATAACACTGGTTTAATATAGGATGGTTTCTTTAAATGCATTATTAAACTTCAGTATATGATTTCCTTTTAAGCATGTGTATAATTAAATATATTTCATCCTTATAAAAACTTTTAACATAGAGTACATTCAGTTTTAAAGCTTAAGCTTTTTGGTTGAATTATAGAAGTTTTTTGAAAAACCCTTGGAGAGACAGTGTATCTCTCCAACGGCTAAAAGATTGAAGTGGGTGAAAATTTCGGGGCAGAGTACCCAACTAGGTTGGTTCCTCTGCTTACCTACAAAACACCCACCCCGCTTTTATTAATAATGGTTCTCGAAACAAGAACCAAAAGTACATCAAAGTTACATAATAAGAATCCTCGGGTTCGTAAATAAATCAGAAACCGAAAGGCTAACATTGCGCTTATAGGAATGAAAAAGAAACCAACAAAAATTGATACTCGCAATTAAAATATCCCCATCATCAGTTTCATCTCGAAAAATCTTCTTGTTGCGGCGCTTCCAGAGATTCCATGATATAATGAACCAGAGAGACCTACCAAATTCACGGGAGATTCCAGGTTTGAAGAATGTGCACCATAACAGAAGGAAGTTGTAACCATCTTTCGGCATCACAACCTGAATATCCAGCCACCGGAATGCATCTCTCCAAATCTGATAATTCGCGTGACATAAAAAGAGGTTGTGTTCCAAAGATTCAGGTAGTGGACAGAACGGACAACAGGCGCTAGTTAGCATACGATATCCCCTTTGGAAAAGGAACTCACGTGTCGGTAACCTATTGTGAAAGACCAACCAGCCAAAAAAATTTATCTTGGGGAGCATGTGGGAGGACCAAATGAGTGTAAAGTCTCTCAATGGATTCGGCCATAATCGTTGTTGATAATATCCATGATAAAAGGACGCTGCTGAATATTTTTTCTGAACTCCAATGTCCCATAGGAAGCAATCTCCTCTCAGGAAGAAGGTGGGGCTGTTTACGATTTCCTGGGCTTGGAAGAGCGTTGGGCATGAAATTGATATCCAGGTTGAATTATAGAAGTTACATTCTCTGAAAGTAAATAAACAGATGTTTAGTATAGAGCTTGTATGAACTTCTTGACAAATTTGCTATAGTTTTGGAGTGCATTGTCTCGTAAGTACAAAAAACAACTCATTTATACTAAGCCTGTCGAATTTCTTCTTCTTTAGGGTAGTCATTATCTTGAAACTAATCTCCATAAAATTGAGTTTTACTGAAATCGACTAAACTTTCCAATTATACCAAATTTTATCTCTAGAAAATCCTAATCAATCAAAATATATACATAAAGAGAGCAATGCTGACTATTATATAATTTTGTACGATAGAGTGAGTAAATCGAGTCGACTAACCAATTACCGCATAACATATCAAAATGCAGTAAAGACACACATATGTAATATTTAATGAAGAATAACAAACAGCCCTGGTCTTTTTGATTATTACAGAAAAGGCCCTGTCACCACCGACAATGTCTTCATCATGTGTATAAGAACTTAAGTAATAGAGTTGATTGAGGATATATTTACGATCACAATTCGGAAAAAAATAATAAGAAAATGAGAAGATCCAATATGAATGTGCAGGCGGCGTTGGTTATAGTGTTGATTATATGTCTGAAAATGAATCACAATTACAGTTGGCGAGGAATTGGATTTGGAAATTGAACTTGTGATAGATTCTCCATTTGTCCGAATGCTTGATGGAAATAATAAGCACACTGATCCGAACAACGGAAACCAATAATGGTATAATTGTAAGAAAAAAGGTGGTCATTCCTAAAGAAAGGTCTTGGACATACGGACCGTGCTTATAGGTAGAGTTGAAAAAATACTGGAAAAATATTAGAAAAAATGCATAAAATTCTAAAAATAACAAGTAAAAGTAATTTGATATATTGACTAAAAAAATAAGTACTCGGAAAAGTAATGGAGGGAGTATATTTTTACCACACACTTAAAGCTAAAAAAACTCATTTATACTTAGCTGTGATGCGCACTTGATTATTCTAACTTATTTTTTATTTCTCTTATGTATTATTCTAATTACAGTTTAACTATATGCAAATTTTGAATAAATTTTTTTTTGAAAGGTCATTAAAACCCGCCTGTACTTGGCTCAAAAAGTCTATTGCCTCCCTCAACTTTCAAAATATTCTATTACCCTTCTGAACTTGGCAACTATGCACCTCGTTGCCCCTTTTGCTGATTTGGCATTGCGCGTGTAAATCCAACAAATTAGAGCGCGTACAACCTTCATTTTGATGATCAAATTAGAGCGCCTATGTTCATGACTCACTGTCACTACTCCCTCCGTCGAATTGATCGTCGCCGCCGCTTCTCCGTTGTCCCTTCTCGCCATTGCACTGCTCATCTTTTCTTTCAAAACCCATATGTCTTTATTCCCCCTCAATTTTCTAAATCCCATCGCTCATCTTATATTATGAATCTCATTTGAGTCAATTGAATCCAGAATTGAAAGCTAAAGATTTATTGTTTTTGAGCTTCAACAAATATTCCCTGTAATCACTAGCTTCATATTTCTTTTTTTTCTGATCCTTTTAATCACCCACTGTTCAACCCTCGATGCTCTAACACTGGCCTTTTTCCTACTATGAATTCTTCTCTTCAATCTCGTGTTTCCGATGATGGACGCATCCAACTCGTCTCGATTTTGTATTTGGTAGCTTTACCAATTGTCACCATTTGAGAGTTGGGCGGAGGATTATTTTTCGTATACGGAGAAATTCATTGTGAGGAGCTAAAGATTTCATTATGTGAGCTTGATTAGGATTTAGGTGTCTCTTCTAGTTCATTTAAGATTTGAGTTTTAGCCTTGCCGGAGAAGAAGAGCTTTGCCGGAGATGAACAATGGTGGCGGCGTGAAAGGAAGAGATGAAATTCTGTAATTAGGTTATTAATTTGGCCCTTTTGTTTTAATTTTTACTGAATTGGATGGGGTGTTGCTGACGTGGGATACAATTTTTTTTGTCATGTTTGACAAGTCAAAGAGCGTGTTGTTCACTCCCAACCCATTCGACTAGTTAAGACTACATGAGGGGTTGTGAAGCACATTTTAGTCAAATTGAGGCGGGTAATAGGACATTTTGAAAGTTGAGGGAGGCATTAGGCTTTTTGAGCCAAGTACTGATGGGGTTTTGATGTGTTTGGCCTTTTTGAAATGATAGGTAGACCATTATAAATGCATTATATCAGTCTTACACCACGTATGAAAGCTTATATGCTTGGTATAAGACCTTCATATCATAGTTTTTACTGCCATTTTAAAATCTATTATGAAAATAAATGAAAACATTGTGTTATAAAGACATTATTCCATGCTTATACTATTACTAAATATAAGACATTCACGAAAAAGTGATAAAAACCAGTATAAAACTGCCAAATTTTTTTGTTAAAAATATTCAATATGGATTTCGTTTTGAAGATAATGAGAAATGAACAAAATATTTTAAAGGTTTGTGTTGAAAAAATCAACAATATATGAAATATAGTCATTTTATCTTAAGATGCAAAAATTAAATTAAATAGGGGAGAGAGTTGTTAGAATGGTGTGCAAAGCATGACTGTTATATTTAGGTAAATAGAAGATTTAAAATTTCAAATGTCGTATATTAAATCATGGGAATTTTTTTTATAATTGGTAATTTTTTATAATTAATTACAGATTTCTTAAAATATATACAAGAGTATCATGATTGTTAAATATATCTTAAATTTCTCCTTTTTTCAATTTTATTTAAACAATTGTCATGTTGCTTTTTTTATTTTTTCCTTATTTTTCATTTATCTCTCAAACTGTTTATTTTTTTCGATATGTCACTTTAGAGTTTTTTGTACGTCTTACTTTTATCTTTGAAGTGACATCTATTGTGACTTTTTGATAATTTTTTATCTAATAGATTTCCAATAGATCATTGATAGATATCCAATATATATCCAATAGATCACTGAAAATTTTGTTGTATTCAACGTTAATTTTTTACAAGTATAATTTAGGACTCCGCTACCTTTTACCATTGGACATTCATGTGTTATTTAATTTATTTCGATTCAATTGCAGAATTTGGGCAAATTGACTGTATAGATTTGAGTTACGAGTGAACTTTTAGAAGTTGAAGGGATTATTTTGTTAAGAATTTTTTTTGCAATTGATCTTTTGCTTCGTCTTTTTTTTCTTTGTTTATTGTGTCTATAAGATCAATTAGTTGTTTAACTTTTGTTTTCTCATCTACAAGACGTCTTTTGGTCATCTATCGGAAATCTATTGGATATGTACTAGATTTGTATTAGAAAATCTAGTTTGAAGTTGATATTTAGACATCTGCAAAAGTCTGTTCTAAAGTTATGATCTATTAAAATCTATCAAGTGTATTGAATCCAAGGTCTTGTAGTTTTACTGATTTCTGTTGGACTTCTATTAGATATCTATTAGATATCTAACAGTTAAAAAAACTCGATAAAAATATATCATCATAGATCTACTTTCGAAGATAAAAAAGAGACGAACAAAAAACTTCAAAGCGGCATGTTAAAAAAATGAACGGTTTGAAAGATATAAGTAGAACAAATCAAACAAATAAAAAAAAGGGAAACATGCGTTTGTGGTGGGGGTGGGGGAGAGGGATTTGTAATTATTTTTCAAGGATGATAGACTTGAAATGATTTTGCCTTTTTATAGATTTGGCTCAAATTATTTTTTTTAGCCTATTTATCTAAAAGCCCCTTAAATTATTGAACTTTAATTTGTGGGCTTTAAAAAATAGAAAATACAAGGAAATACTATCTTTATATGATATTTTTTTTATATATCCAACTTTCTTTTTCTTTAACTATATGATTTTTTTTATATATCTAAATTTCTTTTTCTTTAGCTGTCAACCACTTTTAAACCTATTGTTTTTCTCTTTACCATAGCCTTCTCTCTATCATTTAATTTGATTTTCACAACTTAACGACTATATCTCACAAAGCGTTAATTTTTTTCGACATGAACCTTTAGAGTATTTTGTTTGTCTTATTTTTATATTTAAAACGAAATCCATATTGAATATTTTTGGAGCAAAAAATTTTTTTTGCAGTCTCATACCGATTGTTTACTACCTTTATACCATGTATAAGAATTTTTTTGCTTTAAATAGAACAATACTGCTAATGTTTCATGTTATCTACCTGGAAATAAATGAAAAACTGGTGCTATAAAGACGTTATACCACTCTTATACCAGCTATAAGAATTTACGAAATATTGGTAAAATTAGTATAAGATGCGAAAAAAAATTTTTGCTCAAAAAATATTCAATATGGAGTTTGTTTTAAAGATAAAAATACGACAAATAAAATATTCTAAAGACTCGTGTCGAAAAATTACACGGTTTGTGAGATATAGTCATTTTTAAGTTGGAAAAATCAAATTAATTAGGAGGGAGAATTGTTATAATGAGAGTTCTTGTATTCATGTAAAAGTAAAATTCAAAAGTTAAAAATATTGTAATTAAGAAAAGTCTAGGTAATTAAGAGAAGCAAATTTTTATGGCGAAATTTAAAAATTATTGGGTTGATATTCATAAAATTAAAAGATCAAAATCATATATTTAGCTAAGTTTCCCTTAAAAAATTATTTCAGGCTCACATGTAGCTAAATACCCTAAAAAGCCCTATTTCTTAACACTATACTTAGTCTCATTATCCCGTATTGGATCCATTTGATTTTGCAGTCGTATCGGCAGAATCTGGGTCAGGCCGTTCTAGAGTGGTGAGAACATAAAAAACCCTTCGGTGTATAAAAAATTAAAAAAAACGCTAGTAATGTGATTTTATTAAAACAAGTGTGGCTTTAATTTCATTGACTATATTAATGACAAATTTTTCTCAACTGGCCATTATGCTTACATCAACTCTGAATGTCTAACACGGATATGCCAACTATATCCAAATCAACTGGCCATAATACATATTCATCCTCTAAAATTTCGTAAAACTACATTCGTTAGCTCCTGAATATCACGTGTCAGCTTTTGTATAATTTCATTTTTTTAAAGTTCTTATTTTTCTTGTTTTTCTCTCTCTAGCTGGATGTAATTTTATTGAATGGAGAAAATTAATAGAAACATGTGTAAATTGAGAGGAACACTTGTCAAAATGGGGTAGTCTAGGGTAAATGTATTTGGATTATGGAGTTCTTTTATACGGGATCGGGTATTTAATACCCTTCCCGTTAGATGTTTGACACATATGCAGTTATATATTATAATAGCAAAAACTGCATATGTGTCAAGCATACAACCGGAAGGATATTAAATACCGAGTCAGTCATGTATAAAATTTGCCTTGGATTATGAGAAGCTTTCTATCATCAATTGAAAGGTTGACTTGATCTTTATAAAAGTAGTAGCTCGGGTCATGTAAATATAAATCGAAAATTGAGTCCTTCAAAAATTGTTTTGTTTGTAGTTCATTTCATATTTCAAAAAAACAAAATCAGATCTAACAAGATCTCGAAATAGCTTTTTATGTATATATTCAATTCATTTATCAATGAATTGCGTTGGGTTGGATACGGACCGAATCTAATCATACATAACTCAAAATTTAGTAACCCAAATCCGGTCCAACTTATAAAATATAAAGGTCGGGTTCCAGTAGAACCTTTGCAAAGAATTGATTTTATTGTCCAAATCAACATTTTTATAAAAAAAACATCTTCATTATTAAAAAATTACATTTCAAACAAAATTTGCGCTGCTGTACTTTTGTTTTTAAAGAGAATCAAAAATTTCATCCACTTCTAATGTGTCTTAAATCTAAGAGTTGTAGAGGTCATAACTTCAATATTAACCATTCGGCTAAGACACTGTTTATAATTTATAAATAATTACAAACAAAATTGTAAAATAAACAATCAAATTAATTTTAACGTAACCAATTGGACTTGGTACAATTAATATATCCACAAAGAGTGAATATGAATAACCAAAGATCAATCTTCAGCTTCTTATAAAACCCTCATTTCTATATAATTTTTTTTACTTCAACATCTATATTCATTGAATAAATTAAATCTATAATTAGAAATATATATAATAAATACACAATTACATATTTGTTTAATATACATTTATATTATGTGGGCTCGGCTATAGGGACTTGAGTTTTAATGCTAAATCACGCGTATATAAGTCAGGCCACAATGAATTTCGGCTAGGCCTTTACTATAATTTTCTCCACATGTAGGGCGAGATTGGACGTGCCTTGCATCCGAACGAACCCTTGCCCATGTCTAACTGTAAGTAGATAAATGTTGTCGGTCAATAGTTTTTTCACGATTTTTGTTTTTTATAAAGTAATTATTGTTTATTTACAACTATACGAACTAATGTTTTTAAAATTCCCATTTGGCCCCATTTTGCTAGTTAGCGTCAGAATTTTTGCTCTTATGGCTTTACCAGATCCTTGACCGATTTATTGATGTCAGTTTGAAGGCTTCAAAAGTTTGTTAACTTAATATACAAATATCATTTCAGGACTATCTCTAATGTTGAAGACTAGGTAGCATGGAAAAGGGAAAGAAAAAGTTTTCGGAAACCGGAAATGCAAAAAATGACGTGATTTCAGGTTTTCAAGATGGAAACGGAAAACGTTAGTGAGTAGGAGTTTCCATGTTTCATAGGTTAACAATTGGGATGCCGAGTGGACAACTTTCCGATAAAATACTTAGGTACACCACTGTGTATTAAACAGCCACATATCTCCGATTGGGATCCTTTGATCGCAAAGTTCAAGTCTCGTTTGGCAAATTGGAAAGGAAATTGTCTATCATATGCTGGACGTACCATACTTATCAAAACGGTACTTTCTTCCCTTCCCATTTATTTAATGTCAATCTTCTACATGCCTTGCTCTGTATCTTCTTCCTAAATCAATTAATGCGTAATTTTTTGTGGCGAGGCGACTCTTCGATCAATGGCATATGCAAAGTAAGCTGGGTTATGTCAATTTACCATATCACCTTGGGGGATTGGCAATTCGGGATCTAAATCTTGTTAACTCCAGCCTACTCTTTAAATGGATTTGGAAAATGGGAGACCGCAATGATGACTCCTTGTGGTCAATGTACTGTGTTAGGCGTTACGGGATTAGTTCGTGGCATGAAATGACTCTTCTCGACTCCAAGCTTGTCTCTCCATTATGGCATGGAATTATAAAATGCTGCTTTAAAAAGGAGAGAATTTGGTCCTTCTTCTCACCACAGGTGCGTGTTCAAGTGGGAGATGGTCAAAACGGGTTGTTCTGGCACGATAACTGGACCTCGAACACTCCAATCAAATCACTCTTCCCCGACTTATTTGCGATTTGCAATAGGAAATTCTCAACCATTTTTGAAGGGTGTAGTCATATTTTTTCCAATCATTCCCAAACCCGCCCCTTTTGGAAAAGAAGCCTCCGCATTACGAACCAACAACGATGCAATGAACTGAAAACCTGGATATCAATTTCATGCCCAACGCTCTTCCAAGACCAGGAAACCGTAAACAACCCCACCTACTTCCTGAGAAGAGATTGCTTCCTATGGGACATTGGAGTTCAGAAAAAATATTCAGCAGCGTCCTTTTATCATGGATATTATCAACAACGATTATGGCCGAATCCATTGAGAGACTTTACACTCATTTGGTCCTCCCACATGCTCCCCAAGATAAAAATTTTTGGCTGGTTGGTCTTTCACAATAGGTTACCGACACGTGAGTTCCTTTTCCAGAGGGGATATCGTATGTTAACTAGCGCCGGTTGTCCGTTCTGTCCACTACCTGAATCTTTGGAACATAGCCTCTTTTTATGTCACGCGAATTATCAGATTTGGAGAGATGCATTCCGGTGGCTGGATATTCAGGTTGTGATGCCGAATGATAGTTACAACTTCCTTCTGTTATGGTGCACAATCTTCAAACCTGGAATCTCCCGTGAATTTGGTAGGTCTCTCTGGTTCATTATATCATGGAATCTCTGGAAGCGCCGCAACAAGAAGATTTTTCGAGATGAAACTGACGATGGGGATATTTTAATTGCGAGTATCAATTTTTATTGGTTTCTTTTTCATTCCTATAAGCGCAATGTTAGCCTTTCGGTTTCTGATTTGTTTACGAACCCGAGGATTCTTATTATGTAACTTTGATGTACTTTTGGTTCTTGTTTCGAGAACCATTATTAATAAAAGCGGGGTGGGTGTTTTGTAGGTAAGCAGAGGAACCAACCTAGTTGGGTACTCTGCCCCAAAATTTTCACCCACTCCAATCTTTTAGCCGTTGGAGAGATACACTGTCTCTCCAAGGGTTTTTAAAAAAAAAACTATCAAGTGCTAATATGCTAATGAGACTTAATTGAGCTTATGAATATTTAGCGTTGCATGAAATTTTCTGAAGTCGCATTTGTTGATTGTTGAATTGTCTCTGTCGTTCTCTGTTATGAGATATTGTATTTTGATGTTTATATGTAACCGAGTCACTTTGTTTGTTTGTTATGTGGGCTGCTTCATGACATCCCTAAATGCTTCCAACTGCCCCACATGTTACATATATCCAAGGTTTTTAAAAGTTCTATGCGCTAGTCGGGCGGCCGGAGCTTTGAACGTCTAGGCGGAGACTGGGCGGGGCCTAGGCGGCACCTAGACGGATTTGTAAATTTTTTATTTTTTTATAATTATTAATAGATAAAAGTATAAATTCAATTAAAAAATTAATTATATTACAATAATATTTTACAAAAAACATAGTTCAGCATATGAAAACATAAGTCTTAGTTAATTTTTACATAAAAACATATCAACATTAAAATCAATTCCTTAAAACCAAATATCCTCACTATTTCTCGGTTTGAGATTCAAAATGAAAATTGTATGGTGAGAATATTTTGTTGTATATTAGTTTTACCAACTGCGTTACCTTTTGAATTGAGAAAATTTAACTATAATTATTATAGGTGCCAGTATCTTAAAAATTGGGGAAAAATCGGATTAGGCAGTGCCTAGGCGGAGAAAATCGGACTAGGCGATGCCTAGGCGGCAATATGTAGGTCCAGTGCCTGATAGTGCCCGAAGAATGAAAAGTAGGGCGACGAGCCTTAAAATAGCGCCTAGGCGGGGCCTAGACGGAGCTAGGCGTAAGCGGAGAGTTTTAAAACACTGCATATACCCCCATGTTTCCATTTTTGCCTTTATCATAATGTCACTCATACAATTTTTTTCAAAGATATCTATATTTGTAATATTTCTAATTCAAATTTTTTTAACCTACAAAAAGTAGCTCAAATGATAAAAGTAATGTATATCAAAGCATTCTTATCGTAGAATTCCTGTCTTGAGTTTCAAATTGAAAATAGTTCACTTTGAACCAAAAAAACCGGAGTATTAGATAATTCGGAAAAAGAATTACTCATAAAAGCTGTTGTATTGGTAACAAATTATTTTTATCATGCAAAATTAACTAAAATCTGTTAGAAATAATATGAATCAACAAGAATATCCATTATATGAACAAATAGAATAGTAACAAACAGAGAAAGTAATATAGAATTCATATATTCTTCACTCATTATGTATAGCTTACAATTACCTATATTTATAGGTAAAAGACTTGAACTTGTAAGGTCACAAGTTACATAACATAAATATAAGTAAATGGTGGAGAGTTACATATGATCAATTAATGGACATCAATACTAATTGATGGTTGTAACATCAATTTTAACACTCGCCCTTTGATGTCCATTATTGTAAATGAGACACTGCCTCATTAAAAACCTTACCAAGGAAAACCCTGTGCGACAAAACATTTGCTTAAGGGAAAAAGAGTATAATGTTTGCTCCCTGTATTCACAAAATTGTTGAAAAACTTTGAAATGAAATGTCTGATTATGTAAACCAACTTCTTGAATGTTGTTGAAGGTAAACCCTTTGTGAACAAATCTCCGAAATATTTGCATGAGCTGATTTGTTGAATATTGAATACACCATTCTTTTTCAAGATCATGAGTAAAGATAAATTTGGGTGAAATGTGCTGCATTGTGTGTTCTTACATGTAGACTTCCTTCGACTGAGCGATGCATATGACATTATCTTCATAAATTGTCATCAGATCTTCTTTGGCAATTGATTTACCAAATGCACATCCAAGTTGTCTTAATCCATGCATAGATATTTTCAACTGTATGGAATAAAATTCTCATTTGCCATACTTTTTCCTGCAAAATTTTTTCATGTAAACATCATTAGGTAAACTGTAACAACATTCATCAAGTGCATCTTAACTTTTTCTTTCATTGTCAAAAAGACATGATAAAGTTATTGCAACTTCCACAAGAGAATAAAATCATACATATATGCAAGAACATAAACTATAGAAAATATATTATGAGAAAGATAGAAAAGATCATGCAATCTATATGTATATTGCCATATTATAGAAAAAAATGGACTATATCCATTTTATCTATATTCCATCTATTACTCGGTACTAATATAATTTATTTGAATATCCATATTTTGAATAACTTCAGGTGTTCGCACTTCAAGTGCTATTACTTCTGCAGGAAGTGTGTTTATACATATATCATCAATAGGATTATCTTTATTCTCGAGAATTTTTCTTTTTAAGAATTTTTATCCTTTGAACCAATTGGTCATCCACGGTTCAGGAGTGTTATAGCGCTATTTTAATTATTCTTCAGGAATTTTCATTTTACATCCCATTATAGGATCCATATAAATTAACGATGAAGCATTAGACAAATTTTTCTTTTCCAAAATTTTCTTCTTACTTTATCCCTCTAATTTGGGAAAACGCTTTCATGAAAATAAACTTTGCAATCTTTGCAAAGAACATATAATTTTATAAAGGCTCAATTATGCATTGATCCAGATTCATATCTAATATAAAATTATATTCTCCTTGAATGACCCATTTTGGTCCAATGTTATGGAGTTATGTGCGCATAAACTGCATAACAAAAACTCTTAGATGAGAAGTATAGGGCTCGTGAACAAATGCTAATTGTCGGGGAGAATAATCGCTATAGCTTATTGGTCTCAAACAAATAAGTGATGTTGCATGCAATATTGCATATCCCCATAATGATGTGAGTAGATTTGTACGCATAATCAATGGTCGTGAAACTAAATGCAGACGTTTAGTACATGGTTCTATCATAACATTTTGAATCTGAACATAGTGTATAGGATGTTCATATTTTTATCTCAATTGACTTACAAAAGCATACTTGTGACTATTTAGTTGAAGCATCAACTCTATGCATTTTGAAAATATCAAAGATTCATTTACAACCTTACTACTGGAAGTTTTTATAATCAATTTTTCTTGCGAACAAGCAACACAGTATGATTCATTATTTTGAAGAAACTTCTGTCTTTAGTGGATGTGCATGTCTATTTATCTATAATTTTTCTCATCATTATCGAATCAGGATGGGCTAGTCGATCATGCCAAATTTTATAATCATCTCAACATATAAACTTCAAGTTTATAGTTAAACTGGCCAGAAAATATATGTACCATGAAGACATTCTTTAATGTCTTTACTCATATTTTCAATATAATATTCATTTATGCGAATATTTTAAAACTCCATATGTGAGAGGAATATAATACATCATTCATAATAATCATCCTATTGGTAGATTAAAATTGGCTCTTCTAGACCATTCAATAATTTGTTTGTCTAACACACAATATTAGCTCTTTCGGAGCATGCAACAAATTTTTTTTAGTACCTTAATACTAGCTCTTCTTATGCATTGGACAAATTTTATCCCCTTGAGACATTAATTTTGGCTCTTTAGGAGCATTCCCAAAATGTGTTTCCCCTTAACACAATATTGGGTAAAATTTTGTTTTATTCATCTTCAAAGTATTATATAGACCAAGAACCGCAAAATATTTTATTTGAAAAAACAAAAGCATGGAGAGAAACCCTAACGCTTCCCACCCTCGTCACGCTGCCGTCCACCGCCACAGCGCTGCCCGTCGCCACCACTAACCTATTACCCACCACTAACACCAAAAACATGCCACCCACCCCACTCGCCTCTTCTCTAATCTTGAAAACTGCCATCAACCTAGGAATCGGATGCATCAGGGAGATCGGCCTACCGTTCTGCAGCCCCATCGCAGGATCTATTTTGAAAACTTTCCAAACGCTTACGATTCTGATTCTATGAGTAGGATCTTCAAGAAATATGGTATTACAGGCCGGATTTACGTAGCAAAAAGGAAGAACTCCAGGAACCTGAATTTCGGCTTTATAACCGTGAATGACTCTTTGCCGATTCACGAAATCCTATACAGGTTAAACTCAATCTGTATTGGAATAATTCGATGACGGGCGTTCAAGGCCAAATACACTTGCCCGGCTATTCCACCTTCAACACACGGTTGTTACCAGATTTTTGCCGCAACTCAAACTCGGAAGCGTAGTTCGGCTTTTCATGACTCTCTCAAAGGGGAGAGATCGTATGCAAATGTGGTTGCTGAGCAGAAAGCCTCTACTGTCAAATCTATCCCCCAGGAACAAGGAACTTCATCAAACAATGCTGCTATACCTAGGGGCCATGATCTTATTATAGAATTGGCCCCTTGGAAAGATAAGTCGTGCTTAGCCTCTCTGATCAATATTTCAAATATTCGTTACGCTTTCGAATTATTACATGATCGGGGTTTTAATATCGCTTTTGCTGCACCCACGGGTAGCGATAATGTTATTGTATCATTTAATTCAGTGAATGCAATGCATGATTTTATAGTTGGTGACTGGAAGATTATGCAACATATCTTCAAGAAGGTGGTTTATTTGTCAGCTGACTTTATCCCAAAGGAATGCATTATGTATATTGATTTTATGGGTATCCCGCCCATGCTGATTGGTGAAACTCTGATTCACCAACTGGCTGCTTCCTTTGGCCGCATTGTTTCGATTGACTTCGACTTCAACAGACCAGACCGTTTAAACATTGTCTCGTGCCTTATCTCAGTTCCTCTTGGAACCACAAATCGCTCTTTTAAACTCTGTGTGGGCTCGATGGAAGTGGTGATCTATACTAATCTCAGGCAAGGCGTCGGATGTGAACATTGTCATGATCATGATTCTGAAATTTCTAGCGAACCTAGTGACACTTCCTCCGAGCCTGACAGTTAAGGGGACTCAAGCAAATCAGATGGGCAAGAGACAAATGTCGCAAACCTTTCTGATCTACAAATCTGCCTAATCCCTAATAATTCAGACACAACCTTAAGTGCAGTCCCTAAGACTAACGAACAATGGGCGAAAATCTCTGTAGAACCCGAACCTGTCTGCCAAACTGCATCACCACAACCAGCTGCACCCCAATAAATTGGAAACTCTGTCTCTTCAAGTTCGGATATCTCGAATATGAACCGCATCATCATCCTTTCCCATAACCAGGCTTCACCTAGCAGAGAAAATGAGCTGACTATGGAATTGGGTACAAAGCTAGGTCTATTCAAAACCCGTCATGACTCAATAATAATGGAAGCAATGGATAAATTAGCGGACTAACTGATTGGTTTTTCTCTTGCTTGAGGTATTTTTATTCTAGTTATGTCTTTAGCCTTTTTATATTGGAATTGTCGAGGAGGCATTAGAAGTGGATCTAAACAACAATTTGTGTTATCATGTGTCCGTAAACATAAGTTAAAATTCTTTGTCATGCGTCCGTGATTCGTCGGTTCTGGGCTTATAATGATTTTACGTATCATTTTATTCCATCTATTGGTCTTTCGGATGGCATTTTATTCTCTTGGAACTCAGCCCTTTTAAAGGGAAAGGTCCTTCGCTCTACTTTGAGATGGGTTCTGATTGAATTTTCTTTGCAACAACTGGTTTTCCATGTCCTGTGCTTATACGGCCCAAACAATCACTCAGACAGAAGCTTACTGTGGGGAGAAATTATTCCTGTCATTCGTGTGCTCTGAAAGGTATTAATATGCGGGGATTTCAATGAGGTTTTGCATCCTTCGGAAAGGGCTGGTAGTATTTTTGCTCCTTCTATATATGATTTTCAAGACTTTATCTTGGAAGGTGAACTTCAAGGCCTTCCTTTATAGGGCCGAGATTACACTTGGCTTAATAGAGTATCCTACTCTCGTATTGATAGGGTTCTAGCCTCGGGCGATATTCTAGATTTATGGCCGACTATGACCATTTCGACAATTGACACCACGCTGTCAGACCACCTACCTATTTTGTTTCGATCGAGTACTAATTCATTAGGGATAGGACCAAGATCGTTTAGAGCTCTAAATTTGTGGTGGGACAAGGCAGATTTTCTACCATTTATTCGTAATGCTTGGCAATCCATCTGCCAATCTCACACCTATAGGGACATTTCTTTCAAATTATCTAAACTCAGCTTGGCCATTTGCCCATGGCACCTAGAGAACTTCGGGGATCTAGAACAAAAAATTTCAGAATTAGAGGAAAAGATTCTGGCACTCACATCCAGCAACACTTCTCGGCCTTTGAATTCATCACAGACCACCGATCTAAATCTTCTCCGCTCCTTGCTTCATGAAAAACGTGCGAGTGTCGAAAAGCTTAGGCATCAACAATCTCGGATCAAATGGACACTATTAGGGGATAACAATACTTCCTTTTTCCATCGTGTGGCATCAGCTCGTTTTCGTAAAAACCAAATCACCCAACTGGACATCGATGGAGTTATTGTTTCTGACCCAGTCGATATTTCTGATGCTATTTGCTCATTTTTTGAGCATCTATTCAGGGCAAATCATGAGGTTCCATTCTCTCTAAGAAAACTATAGTTCAATACCATCACCATCCACCAAAACGCTATTCTAACAGCCCCGTTCTTGATTGATGAAGTTTGGTCTAGTATCAGTGCATGTGGAGAAAATAAAGCGCCGGGTCCCGATGGTTTTAACTTCTTCTTCTATAAACGTTTTTAGGAGGACTTAAAACCTAAACTTTTGGGTATTTTTTATCATTTTCATACCACTTCCTGGCTGCCTGACTCCATAAAAACATCTTTCTCTGTGCTACTTCCTAAGGTTCCATGATCATGTTCTTTGACCAATTTTAGACCGATTGCTCTTATTTATGGGGTTTGCAAGATCATTGTAAAATTGTTATCATCTCGGCTCCAAGCTATTCTCCCTTCATTGATATCGAGTAATCAATTTGCATTTATCAAAGGCAGAAGTATCCGTGAATGCTCTTTCCTAGCTTCCGAGGTTATACATACCCTTCATGCGCATCGAAAACCCAGCCTGGTTTTAAAATTGGATTTTCATAAGGCTATTGACAGTATCTCATGGAAGTATATCAATTTAGTCCTTATCAAAATGGGCTTTGATCACAAATGGAGATCTTGGCTGTCGAATTGTCGAAAAAATTCCTCAACATCTATTTTGGTAAATGGAAAACCAAGCGCACCGATTTCCATCAAGAGAGGCATAAAACAAGGGGATCCCTTATCTTCGTTTATGTTTGTGCTCGCTGTTGATGGGCTGAAACAACTCATAGATTGCAATATTCGAGAGGGTGTGTTACCAGGATTTCGGCTGGATGAATCCTTACCGGATATCTCACTTTTACAGTTCGCAGATGATACGATTTGCTTTCTCCTGGCTGATGTGGCAATCATTCCTATTTTCAAACGTCTTTTGCGGTGCTTCGAGCTTATTTTTGGGCTTCGTATTAATTACCATAAGAGTGCTTTAATGGGTATCCATGTACCTGACAGTTCGCTTGCTTTATATGCGGCTTTATTCGGATATCGTACAGATAAATTCTCGATTAAATATCTTTGTGTTCCCCTATGCTTAAAACAACCTGCCGTCTCATCCTGGGAGCCTCTGATTGCAAAATTCAAGTTTCGTCTATCTAATTGGATGGGCAGTTGTTTATCTTATGCAGGCAAAACCACACTCATCAAATCGGTACTCTCTTCACTTCCACTTTATTTATTATCCCTTTTCAAAATGCCAGTTTCGGTAATCTCAACCTTAAATTATTTGATGCGTAATTTTTTATAGTGAGTGACTCTAATGCAAGTGGGTTATGCAAAGTGAGTTGGGGTACTATGACCTATCCATATCATCTTGGGGGTCTTTCCATTCGGGATCTTCGCCTGGTCAATGCTAGCCTTCTCTTAAAGTGGATTTGGAAATTGCGTGTTCGCAACAATAACTCCCTTTGGTTTGTGTACTGTGTCCAACATTATGAAGTGCGATCTTGGTATGACATGGTTTTATTAGAGCCCAAAGCCGTTTCGCTACTATAGAGGGGAATCCTAAAATGTTACTTCAAGAATGATGAATATTGGAACTTTTTCTCCTCTCAGACACGGGTTCAGGTGGGGAATGGACTTGCAAGTTCGTTTTAGCATGACAACTAGAGTTCAAACACCCCGTTAAAATCCCTTTTTTTAGATTTATACATCCTTTGCAACAGGAAACACGCTTCTATTCAGGAGGGGTGTGCTTTCTTATTCACATCTCATTCATTTGGACGACCCTTTTGGAAAAGGAATATACGAATTACGGGGCAGCAATGATGTGGTGAATTAAAGGCATGGATTTTGGCTTCAAGTTCGTATCTTTTTCAGAATTCACAGCCCAATTTTCCGGCGAACGAAGATGGAATTATTTGGATGATTGGGAAAAACAATGATTACTCGACAGCCTCATTCTTTCAGGGTTATTACCAACTTCCTCAATAGTCCCCCCTGTGAAAGACTTGAAACTGATATGGAATATCTGCTTACTCCCTAAAATTAAATTCTTTGGCTGGCTACTTTTTCATGGACGTCTACCTACCCGAGCATTTCTATAGAGTCGCGGGTGCCACTCCGTCTTAAACGACACCTGCCCTTTTTACGATTTCTCAGAAAATATGGATCATTGTCTTTTCTTTTGTCAGTCTAGCCGGAGAATATGGTGTGATGCATTCCAATGGTTGGGCATTTCGTTGGTTATGCCTTAAAGGGGGTACGAATTTCTTCTTCTATGGAGATCTCATTTTAAACGTGGTAATCTTCGAGATTTTGGGACCTCGTTATGGCTCACTATAGCTTGGAGAATATGGATACGACCTAATAAATTCATCTTCGAGGGAGCTATGGATAACGAAGATATCTTAGTTAGTAGCATCAATTTTTGTTGGTTTATTTTTAACACTCACAAACGTAGCATTAGCCTCTTGGTCTCGGATATTTTTATGAATCCGAGTTTGATACTCATTTTGTAACTCTACATGTGGTTCTTGTTTTGAGAACCGCCTCTATTATTTAATGAAAAGAGGGGTGGGAGTTTTGTAGGTAAGCAAAAATACCAACCTAGGTAGGACGTTCGCCCCGAAATTTTCACCCACCCTAAACTTTTTTCCTTTGGAGGGACACATCGTTCCTTCGGGGGTTTTTAAAAAAAAAAAGTATTATATATCGACTCTTCTATAGCCTTTTTACAATTGCTTCACTGGCCTTGACATCAATCAATATCTGAAAGAATTCATTTCCTTATTTTTGTTATGTTGGAAACAAAGGCTAAGAGTATTTCTGATCAGTTGGTTAGACGGTTTTGGGGTCATAATGATTTTGCTAATCATTGTGTCCAATCTAGTGGCCTTTGGGGAGGTATCTTATTTTCTTGAAATCCTTCGTCCATTACTGGTTCGGTAATCCTTTCTTCTCCCAAATGGATATTATTTAGATTTTCACTTCAACAACAAGATTTCCACATTATTGGTCGTTATGCCTCGATTAGTTATGTAGAAAGGAATGTGTTATGGCTGGCAGTTATCCTAATTATTCGTGACTTTCATAATATTTTGGTTTGTGGTGACTTTAATGAAGTGTTACATGCTTCTGAGAGAGCAGGTGACTGTATCTATCCTTCTAAGTTGGCTTTTCAAGACTTTGTCTTCCGAATTACATGATCTTCCCCTTCATGGACATGATTATACATGGACAACGAGCTTTCCTTTTCTCGCATTGATTGGGTTCTTGTTTCGAATTTGACTTTAGATACTTGGCCAAATTTATCTATCTTGACTGTTGATACTACTCTATCTGACCATTTGCCTATTTTGTTCAAATCGTTTAATACTCTCTCAACTGGCCCTAGACCTTTCAGATCTTTAAACTTATGATGGGACAAGGCAGATTTTCTGCCTTTCATTCGCAATCAATGGCAGTCTATTTGTCAATCATATTCTTACAGGGACTTATCTTTCAAATTTTTAAGACTTAGATGTGCTATCCGCCCATGGCATACGAAAAATTTTGGTGACCTTCAGAGGAATTTTTCAGATTTGAAAGTCAAACTCTTAGCCCTCACATCTAGCAATATTCCTCGACCTCTTACTTTAGTTCAAAATTCTGAGCTTGACTGTCATCGTTCGCTTCTTCAAGATAGGAGGGCTTCATTGGAGAAATTAAGACATCAATAATCTCAGGTAAATTGGACCTTGTTGGGAGATAATAATACGTCTTTCTTTCATTGCACTACTTCGGCCCGGTACCAAAATAACTGTATATCACAATTGGAAATCAAAGGGGATATTGTCACTGATCGTAACGTAATTTCAGATGTTGTTCATGGATATTATGAGCAGTTGTCTAAGGTTGCTCTATTGATACATTTATCCCTTTGAAAACTCCACTTCAAGTATGTTAACCCGCAGCAAAATGCTGCACTTATTACGCCTTTCTCGGTGGATGAGATTTGGAGAAGCTTTTGTGCGTGTGGTGAGAATAAGGCTTCAGATCCTGATGGTTTTAATTTCTTCTTTTACAAAAGATTCTGGGAAGATTTGAAGTTAAAATTTATACCAATTTTTGATCGTTTTCATTCCACCTCTCAGCTGCCTGACTCGCTTAAGATGTCCTTCACAGTGTTAGTCCCCAAGATTCATGGTTCTTGTTGTCTAAATAACTTTAGGCCTATTTCACTCATTCATGGCGTCTACAAAATTATTGCAAAGTTGCTCTCTATTCATCTTCACGCCGTTTTACCCATTTCGAATAATCAATTTGCATTTGTTAAGGGAAGAAGTAAATGCTCTTTCGTGGCTTCTGAGGTTATCGATAGCCTTCATGCTAGAAGGAAACCTTGTATGGTTTTGAAATTAGACTTCTATAAGGCCTTTGACAGTGTTTCCTGGACTTATATTGATTCGGTGCTTCAAAACATGGGTTTTGACCGAAAATAGATTTCATGGCTATCTAATTGTAGAAAAAATTCCACCACCTCCATTCTTATTAATGGCTCGCCAGGTACCCCTACTAACATCCGAAGAGGAGTCAAGTAAGGTGATCCTTTATCGCCTTTCATTTTTGTGTTAGCTATGGAAGGTCTAAAATAGCTTATTGATTGTAGCATTCGGGAAGGTGTTTTACCAGGCTTTTGTTTAAAAGATTCTCTTCCAGATATCTCTCTCTTACAGTTTACAGATGATATGATTTGCTTTCTTCTAACAAAAGATTCCTTCATTCCCAGCTTTATACGGATTTTAAGGCGTTTCTAATTAATATCTGGCCTTCAAATTAATTATCATAAAATTGCTATTATGGGGATTCACGTTAATGACATCACCTTGGCTTCATACGCATCACAATTTGGCTACTGTATTGACAAATTCCCGATTAAATACTTGGGTGTTCCTCTTCGTATTAACCAACCACCTGTTTTGGCCTGGGATCCTCTGATTGCTAAGTTTAAGTCTCGTCTGGCTAATTGGAAGGAAAATTGTCTATCATATGCCGGGAGAAATATCCTTATCAAAGCGGTACTTTCTTCCCTCCCCATTTACTTATTATCGAGTTATTGCATGCTATGTTCTGTGCTTTCTAACTTAAATCGATTGATGCAAATTTTTTTGTGGCGAGCTAATTCATTGATAAATGGCATGTGCATGGTAAGCTGGAGCACAATCAATCTACCTTACCACCTTGGGGGATTGGCAATTCGTGACTTCAAGCTTGTCAACTCTAGCCTGCTCCTTAAATGGATATGGAAATTACGTGACCCAAACGACGATTCCCTATGGTTTGCGTATGCAAAAATTAACTAAAATCATAATTTTTTTATTTTTTTAATCTTAAATGTTTATTACTATTTTAATACTATAATTTACATTTTAATTAAATTTATAATTTTTTAATTCGATTAATTTCCACCCAAGCCGTTAAGGTTCTTATTGTCCGACTAGTGTCTGAGATTTTTAAAACATTGTAAAAAGTAAAAACACATATTTCCTTACAAAACCAAATAAAAGGATGATTCATATGGCATATATATTCAAATTTGTGTCGATAATTCTTTCAATTAATTAGAAATTGGAAACAATGAAATTCCACATAGGTTCGCACCTTCATTGAAACTCTAGGAAACTAAATCTTGAATCCATTAAAAAACCCCCTTAAAAGAGGACACAAATTACAAAGTTGCAAATTTTAAAGGGTCAAGGAACCTCGCCAGCCTGAGTTCTTTTACGTTGGAGAGGTCCAGTCCACCATTCCGGTGCATGTTAAAAACTTCCAGAGATTGATTGCCTCGCTTTGGCAGCCAAAGAAAGGGATGAACATAAAGAATTGCAATTCTACAACAGGTATCTATTAAAGTTCTTCCATATCAATGATTATGAAAGGGTTTGGAATAGATCACCATCGTCCTTAATAACAAGCTGCTCCCACTAACACCAAGGATCGAAGGGGAGGATCATGAAACCATACCTATCACTACATATCCTTTTTGGGTGCAAGCTTTCGGTTTACCACTAGGATATGTCTCAACTAATATATGTGAGGCTATTGGAAATTTTGTAGGGAAGTTTTCGGATGTGGATGACAATAACTTCAAAGTCTCAAGCCCATTGTACCTCAGGGTTAGAGTTTTGCATGATCTGAAGAAGCCGGTTAAAAGAAGGATGCGTATAAGGGTAAACGCAGGTGCTCAGGTTACGGTTCAACTTCGATACGAGAGGATGCCATCCTTTTGTATGATATATGGTATGTTCCAGCATACAGAATCCTTTTGTCCCCTCTCTTACTCGAGTGCTGGAGCCCCTCCAAGGTTGTATGATCCGTCTATTAGAGCAATTGATAAGAAGAATTTACCGGCAGAGAAAGACAAGTGGTTAAGGGATGCAGATGGGAGTTGTTACGGCCTTGAGGGGCTATCGCAACAGGATGCTATAATTCTTCATTTAGAGAATGACATTGCCAAGCAAATCCATGCAGTAAGGCAACAATTAAAGTTGCTCCATGAGCAAGGAGGGTCAAATGTTGTTGTGGACTTTAAATGGAAGAGGTTGGAGGATATTCACTCTCCTATATGCATTGACAAATCAGTGGTAATGGGAAGCACGTTTCTATTGATAAAGCGAGCTCTATAGTGAGAGCTCGCAAGGACAAATGAAGATTTTGAGTTAGAATTATAAGGGGTTGGGTATGGACCCTACAATTCGGGAATTACGGGACCTTGTGTCCTCTTACATGCCCGATGTAGTTTTTCTAATGGAAGTAAAAGTAGGTAAGAAAAAGGTGGAAGATGTTCATTGTCGGATTCGCTTTGAGGGACTTTTCTATTTGCCTCACATTAATCATGGTGGTAGTTTTTCCCTTTTATGGACAAATAAAGATTCTGTATCGATTAGGTCTTTTGCTAGAAACTTTATTGATTCTATAGTTTTTGATGGCTTACATAGTTGGAGACTTAAGTGCTTTTACGGTTTTCCAGAGAGCGATAGAAGGAGAAGGCAAGCATTATGGGATTGTCTTTAGAGTTTGCGTGAGCTGTATGGTACGTCGTGGTGTGTTATTGGTGATTTCAATGATATGTTATCAAGTGATGAAAAAGTTGGTGGGAGGCCACTTGTGGTTTCTTTATTAAATGGCTTTTGAGAGGCTCTTACTAGTTGTGGAATATTCGACATGGGTATGTCAAGTTACAAGTACACGTGCGAACACTGTAGAGGTACGATTAATTGGTTGGCCGAGAGATTGGATTGGGTGGTTGTGAACTCGACGTGGTCAGAGGTTTATTCTGCAGTGTGGATCCAAAATGTCTGCACCTCAGAATTCGATCATAGTGCACTCGTTCTCCATTGTAAACCGATTAATCTAAGTCGTGCACCAGCTTTTAGATTTGAAAATAGTTGGTTTCTAGTTCCTAATTGTGTTCAATTGATCGAGAGAGAATGGGTCAGTTATGGTGATATAAGCGTCGCGGATAAGCTAAAAAGGCTTTCTTTGGTGTTGACTAATTGGGGTAGGTTGCAGCATGGGCAGTTCAAAAGTAAATTAAGAAAATTTAGACATGAGCTTAGTGAGCTTAAGCAAGAATTGATTTGGGCGGTGGCTGACGAATTTGTGTCTAAAAAGAAAGAGTTGGGCAATTTCCTTTGTCAACAGGAAGCTTATTGGCAACATAGGGCAAAAGTCAATTGGCTTAAATCGGGGGATCAAAACACTAGATTTTTTCACCAGACCGCTTCAAGTCGTGATAATAAAAATTCCTTTCAGCGTCTGTTAAAGGTTGATGGTAGCTGGGTGAGAAGAAGAGATCCAAGAGTTCTACTCAGCACTCTTTCAGTCACAAGATACAATATGCGAACCTATCCTGGACTTAATTGAGCCTAAGCTCTTGGATTCTCAATAGGCCGATCTTATGCGACCCTTTGAGGATATTGATGTCAGGCAGGCTTTGTTTCCAATGTATCCAGATAAGTCTCTAGGTCCAGATGGATTTAATCTAGACTTCTTTTAAAAATGGTGGCATATTATTGGTAAAGAGGTAACATCTTTCTATCTCTATTATAAGAATCATAAGTGGTTTCCCTATGACTTGAAAAGAACCAATATCATCCTTATTCCTAAGAAAAAATCCCCTACCTCGGTTACTGATCTCAGGCCTATTTCTTTGTGCAATGTCCTTTTCAAAATCATGTCAAAGATGCTAGCTAATCATATTCTACCTGTGATTATATCTGAGGCCTAGAGTGCATTTATTCCTGGGCAGTCGATCACTAATAATATTTTGATGGGTTTTGAGGTAGGTTATTGCATGAAAAGAAAACGTCTGGTGACACCTGATCTTCTTTTTTATTTTTATATTTCCAACCAGATATAAATTCTTTAAAGTTAAGTACTAAACTATACTCTAAAACTGTTTTATCTCTCTCCTAATTAAAGAAGAGACAATAAAACAATCTCAACCATTTATATTCAATCAAGGGTTGAAATTGTTCCACTCTACTAACTTTGAACTTTAATAATCCAAATCACTTCCAAAATATACAGGAGTTTGATTATCAAAATTTGAACTTCATAATCTCATCACATAGAGTTCCAAATTATGAACCCTCAAGTACTTCAATTAATTTGATTTCTGTTTGATCTTCTAAAAAAATTGACAAAGCAGGTAATAATTTGGTCATTAATGAATTGATGCAGCAAGAAGATGTGAATGGTCAAAAGGGTGAACCATTTTTGAAGCCCAAAACTCCCTTTTGCAACCAAAAAAAAATACAGTAATTGCATAAAAAAACCCAATCCGCCAGCAAACAGTTACACTATTTACAATAAATGCCGCCGCCTCCCTCCTCCCAAGCCCTAATGCTGACCCTTAGGGACAATTATCTTAGCAGAAACGTCTGCCCAGCTTCTACAAAATATGTGATATATGTGTGGTGACAAATAATGGGATATAAATATTTCTCATCTTCTGTGTAATATACATACATGCATGTACGATTTTCTTTTTTTTGAAAAACCCCTGATGGAACAATGTGTTCCACCAGAAGGAAAAAAGATTTAGGCGGGTGAAAATTTCGAGGCGGATTACCTAACTAAGTTAGCTCATCCGTTTACCTACAAAACATCCACCCCCTTTTCATTAAAAAAGAGTAGGTCTCGAGAAGAGAACCATCCCCGAAAATTACACCCTAAATAAGGATCGTGTAGGTGGTACAAAGCATCAACGAACAAAAAAATTCGGATTTGTGAAAATATCCGAAACCTGAAGACCTAGCTGCTGCCTTTTACGTTGAAAAATAAACATACAATAGTGAATGCTTGAGACAAGAATATCTTCGGTGCTTGATGTTCCCTCCAAAATAAATTTGTTGCGTCGCTTCCACAATGACCATGCAATGCAGAACCATAACGCTGTTGCAAAGGATCTCTTCAGGCCGGGGGAAAAATGGGATCTCCAATATGTACGATTTTCTTATCATGTCGTTGGGCTTACTGAGTTTGATATATAGTTCTGACATATAGATATGATGATTTTTATATATTTTGTTTTTTTTTGAAAAACCCTTGGAGAGACAGTGTATCTCTCCAACGGCTAAAAGATTGGAATGGGTGAAAATTTCGGGGCAGAGTACCCAACTAGGTTGGTTCCTCTGCTTACCTACAAAACACCCACCCCGCTTTTATTAATAATGGTTCTCGAAACAAGAACCAAAAGTACATCAAAGTTACATAATAAGAATCCTCGGGTTCGTAAACAAATCAGAAACCGAAAAGCTAACATTGCGCTTATAGGAATGAAAAAGAAACCAACAAAAATTGATACTCGCAATTAAAATATCCCCATCGTCAGTTTCATCTCGAAAAATCTTCTTGTTGCGGCGCTTCCAGAGATTCCATGATATAATGAACCAGAGAGACCTACCAAATTCACGGGAGATTCCAGGTTTGAAGAATGTGCACCATAACAAAAGGAAGTTGTAACTATCATTCGGCATTTTTATATATTTTGTTACTTATTTACTTTAATTTTTCACCTTAAGGGATATCTACTTGACGAGCACATCATCCATTGAGAGACTTTACACTCATTTGGTCCTCCCACATGCTCCCCAAGATAAAATTTTTTGGCTGGTTGGTCTTTCACAATAGGTTACCGACACGTGAGTTCCTTTTCCAGAGGGGATATCGTATGTTAACTAGCACCGGTTGTCCGTTCTGTCCACTACCTGAATCTTTGGAACATAGCCTCTTTTTATGTCACGTGAATTATCAGATTTGGAGAGATGCATTCCGGTGGCTGGATATTCAGGTTGTGATGCCGAATGATAGTTATAACTTCCTTCTGTTATGGTGCACATTCTTCAAACCTGGAATCTCCCGTGAATTTGGTAGGTCTCTCTGGTTCATTATATCATGGAATCTCTGGAAGCGCCGCAACAAGAAGATTTTTCGAGATGAAACTGACGATGGGGATATTTTAATTGCGAGTATCAATTTTTGTTGGTTTCTTTTTCATTCCTATAAGCGCAACGTTAGCCTTTCGATTTCTGATTTGTTTACGAACCCGAGGATTCTTATTATGTAACTTTGATGTACTTTTGGTTCTTGTTTCGAGAACCATTATTAATAAAAGCGGCGTGGGTGTTTTGTAGGTAAGCAGAGGAACCAACCTAGTTGGGTACTCTGCCCCGAAATTTTCACCCACTCCAATCTTTTAGCCATTGGAGAGATACACTGTCTCTCTAAGGGTTTTTCAAAAAAAAAGAAAAATAAGAGTTGTCCTTCATTTATTTTGCTCCAGGACTAAATCAAATTTCTTCAAATTATATAGTTCAATTAATTACTTATTGGTGACCCACCTAGTTGGAATGGACTTACTTGGTATGATATAAATGAGGACTTAACATGTATTTTTGGTAGGAATGGAAGATGAAATATTGAATTATAGATTTGATATGCATATGGAGCAAACTAACAAGTAAAAAAATAATTAACTAACAATATGACGAAGACAATCTACCTAATGGGTAAGATGCCTAGTGTTGACTAACAGGCTATGGTCCTATACTGTTGGAACGTGTGGAGAATCCCACATTAGAAATATACAAGAATGATAAATGATATATAAGTGGTATATACTGAGCCTTAACATAAACCAATTGATTTTGTGTTATATAAGCTTAACCTCGCTTGTACGCTCACTCATCCTAACAAACTCAACACTGTTCAGCCCCACAAATTCTCTATAGAGGCCACTTGAAAATCTTGTTTGGACTTGGTCACATGGTTGTATATGATATGATGATATATAACGAGGAAGAATCACAGCTATATTATCAAATACTCACTTGGTCTTATTATGGTTTGAGCTCTTGTTAAGATGCTTGTTATAAGAGGGTCCAACACATTTGCTAGTCACATTGTTAATGTGGTATTAATTTGTTAGTCGGATATGTTTGATTGTGATGATTTATTTTCATTTTTTAATATATAGATGGAAAAAACACGTAGAACTGATTTTGACTTTAAGATGAAGTATTACAATTTTCAAGTATAGTTAAACAATCAAATTATATTGGACTTTAAACTTTTGATAGTCAAACTTGAACTGCTTAAAACAATTTAATCTATTGTTAGGGATAACTGTTCAAGTTTTAGTTATATTAACTGAGTTATTATCTTTACTAGACTAGCAACCTATGAATAAATTATCGATTAATTGGACTTAATTCAATTAGTATATCAATAAAGTGTGAGTGAAAATGATCAAAATTCCGAATTTTGATTGGATATCGGTCCTCAGTAATTGAGAAAGGGAATATAACTTTTTTGTCTTTATTCGTCGTTTGGAAACGAAGGGCTAGCTGCTTTATGCACGTGGAGTGAATTATTGATAAGGCTGAGCCTTCAAAATCACCAAAGGATCACTACTTCTTTCCCTTTTGGCCTAATAGCCGACCGCGACTTCTGCACTTGGGGTTTAACGCACATTTGCCTTGTAAAGTTTTAACTGTTCTAAGGCCCGTTTTTTTCAATTTATTTTTTATTCAGTTCAGTTCAGTACCATTCAATTCAGTTTAGTTTCAGTATTCAGTTTCAGCATTCAGTATTAAGTTTCAGTTTATGTATTATATCAATATTATTAATGTATATTATTATTCATAAATATTAAAAAGTAATGAATATTAATGATAATATCATTTCAATTTCAATTTCAGTTCATTTCTATTTAAATATTATATAAATATTATTAATTAATATCAGTAATCACAAAGGAATGGAAACCAATAATAATATTTTCAAAATTATTAATTATTATTTTTACAATAAATAATTTTATAGGAAAAATAAATAAATAAAAGTAATAATATTTTATAAGTATTGATAACAGTTAAAATAGTACGGTAATATTCATAACAATAATTGCAATAACATATAATATATAATAATAATAATTTACAATGGTATATTTAATCATTATTATATGCAACAATTAATAAATTTTATTAGAATATATAACATTATTTAAAGTGTTATTGATTATTATGTATTTTAATATTTTAAAAATATCATTTATGTTATTAATTATAATTCAGTTTCAGTACTGTTTAATTTCAGTATGTTTAGTTTCAGTACCATTTTATTTAGTTTCAGTATTATTCAGTTTCAGTACCATTCAGTTCAGTTCAGTACCAATCAGTTCAGTTCAGTTCAGTTCAGTACATCTACTTATCAGTTGAGAAGAACATGGCCTAAATAAAATATGGACTTGTTTAAAGTGTACCTTTTAAACATCAAAATGCCACTTGTCAACTTCTAGTTGGAGATAGGAAAATGACATTTTTGAAAATTCAAACAACTAGAAAATGATATGTGATGTTTAGGGAGAAAAATGGTTCATTTTTTTAAGATCAAGGGAGTAATTGAAACTTCTAAAAATATAAGAAGCAAATGAGCGATTAGAACCAAGTTTAAGGGGTTCTCGTTTTCTTTTGTTTAACGTGAAAAGATGAATTATGTTTAGATATTTAGTAAACACATGTTATTTTAAATTTTTTTATCATCCTATCAGTACTACATAGAGACTTCTACTATTGGAATGGTACATAATTTTTATTGTATTATGTTTTATACAATGTTATCATTATCGATCCAGACATTAAACCGGGAAGCTACTAGTACAAAATATTACTGGTTCAACAAAGGTTTAACTAGTGAATTTATCAGATTATTAATTCTTAAAATCATAATTTAGATGTGAAAATACATTAATATATTTGTAATATAAGTATAAAACTATATGCTTGTTCCATTCAATATCAATATATTTTATTATTTTTTGGTAAAAATGTATTTTAGATTATCATTTTTTCGATTTTCTTCATTTCGAACATGCTATAACTTATGATTCTTCTATACCACTATTATTAGTCTACCGTACCAGTACATAATTTTACCGGTTGAACTGGATGGTACAACACGGTATCAATAACACTGATTTAATATAGTTTAGTTTCTTTAAATGCATTATTAAACTATAGTATATGCTTTCCTTTTAAGCATGTGTATAATTAAATATGTTTCATCCATATAAAATTTTTTAACATAAAGTGCATTCAGTTTTAAAGCTTTAGTTTTTTGGTTGAATTATAGAAGTTACATTTAGCATGGAGCTTGTATGAACTTCTTAGTATATTTTTGGAGTGCATTGTCTCGTAAATATAAAAAGACATTTTCTTTTACCACACCCTTAAAGCTCATGAAAACAACTCATTTATACTACTAAGCCTGTCGAATTTCTTCTTCTTTAGAGTAATTGTCTTGAAACTAATCTCCATAAAATTGAGTTTGACTGAAATCGACCAAACTTTACAATTATACCAAATTTTATCTCTAGAAAATCCTAATCAATCAAAATATATATACATAAAGAGAGCAATGCTGACTATTATATAATTTTGTATGATAAAGTGAGTAAATTGACTAACCAATTACAGCATAACACATCAAAATGCAGTAAAGGCACATATAATATTTTTTTGAAGTATATGGATTTTGAAGAGGTTCGGTATGAACCCAAAACCTTCAACATCTGCTTATAATATTTTGAAATTGAAGAATAACAAACAGCCCTGGTCTTTTTTATTATTACAGAAAAGGCCTTGTCACCACCGACAATGTCTTCATCATGTATATAAGAACTTAAGTACTAGAGTTGATTGAGGATATATTTACGATCACATTTCTGAAAATAATAAAAAGAAGATGGGAATATTAAATATGAATGTGCAGGCGGCGTTGGTTATAGTGTTGATAGTATGTCTGAAAATGAATCACAATTGCAGTTGCAGAGCAGCTATGGTTTTGGAAAGAAACTCAAGTACTGATCCATTAGGAATAGTTGGCGAGGAACTTGATTTGGAAATTGAACCTATGACTAATTGGTGGGGCAATCGACTTTGGCTACCTTGACTCAAATCTTTTATTTTATCATGCGATAATTATTATAATTCATGAATCGACCGAATTGGTGGTATTGATTCGGCCGATTCACTAGTGAATCGATATTGAATCGTAAGATTCAGGTGAGTTTAGATTCACCCTATAGATTCGAATCGATTTGAGGTTGAATCGAATTGTAAGATTCGTATCAAGAATTGTAAGATTCTGATAACTATGGTTTGAACTTTGAACTTGAATACATTTTGGCCAAACCATTGATCCTAATCTGACAGGCTAAATAGGATCTCTCTTGGCCGGTAGGCCGTGCCACTCCGTCCACCATGGACGATTCCTTCCTGCATTTCTACTGCAACAGCCGGGACAAATCCTCTTATCCCCGTCAAGCTTTGGTGGATGGTGGAAACCCTAATCCATCGACACCGGTTTCAAAACCTGTGAATGCAAGAGTTAGTTTTGCTAGCATCGTCAAGGGAGCTGTCTCCCATATGCCGGAAGTTCTTGCCTCCGTCGAGGTGACAAACAAGGGGGGTTCATGTCGGTGAAGATGCCGATAGGTATTTGGAGAAACGAATTGTCATGTGTTCTAACTCTTTGATAGGTCGGCTTATTCTATAAAAGGGGAACAAGCCATATCGATTGACAGATTTGAAGAATTCTCTTTCAATGATATGGGGTGTCAAAGAAACCTGGAGATTGATTTCTCTTGGTAAAGGCTATTATCCTGTTTTTCTTGGTTTTCAGGCTTCCGAGCAGAAACTATTGGCTCGTGGTACTGTTGGGCTGAAACCGGGCACTTTCATGTTGCAACCTTGGCAGCCAGATTTTCGACCTGAGGATCAGAAAACAACGAAAGCTCTTGTGTGGGTCCGATTACATGGTTTGCCATGGGAGTATTGGGATGCTGCAATCCTTGTTTGTGTTGCTAAAGGAATTGGAAAATTTTCTAGAGTATACAGGGCTACTCTAGATGGAGACTTGGTCACTTTGCAAGGGTTCTAATCGATGTGGATTTGGCAAACCCTTTGATCTATACAGTTGGAGTGGAGAAAGAAGGTAAGCAATTATGGGTTGATGTTGAATATGAAAGCATACCGGATTTTTGCAAAATATGTTCTAACAAAGGACATTCATGGAAAGAGTGTCGTCAAAATTCAATGGCTAAGTCTCATAAAGTGGTTAGAAAACCGGCAGGTGTTGTTACGGAGAAAGTTGTTGGTTGGAGGAAAGTTGGCTCATCTGCCCCTAGGCAGGTAGATAAACCTTTGGTATCTAGGGTTGTCCCTATTACGAATGTTAATAGAATTGATATTGAAGCATTGGTCACTGAGGCGATTGGGGCTGCAGCTAATGCAGTAATTAAGGCTGCGGCTAATGAAGTGTTTGAAAAGGAGCCGGGAAATTCTGAGGCGGCTCAAGAGTTGGCTAATCATCATAGCTCTGAATTGGGGAATGCTTTTACTAATAACTTGTTAGTTGCAGTTAATACAGAGAATGATCAAATTAAGACTTTGGAGGCAGCTAACTTAGCTGCGGAACTCGGAGATAAGGGATATGAAGTTCACAAGCCGATTGATGGCCATATTACTGACGTTTCTGATGATGCTTCAGATGAGGTTGAACTAGAGGACTTTGAATCAGATTATTCACAACTTGAGAGAGGTGTCCTGCGTAAGATTAATTTTTGATTTCATACAAAAGTGGTCCATTCAAGGGACATACAGGGTGTGAACCAAATAAAGCAGTAAACTAAAAAGGAGGCTAATTATTTCACTGGTCCATCAAATCTGCTGGACTTTGAATTTAGATATCAAGCCAGTAAGATTTCCCTCTGCTGAATTTGGATTTGTGTATGAATGGAAGAAATTGTAATGGTTGATTTCGGCCATTCTTCTCTATATATATCAAGGGTCCCTGAGCTCCCATACTCATCTATTCAAGCTTTCCAGAAAGCAAATACACCATCTAAAGAGTATTGGAGAGCTCAGAAGACCTCTGATAATTTTCTTCAACTTTTCCTTTTCAAAATTCATAAATCAAGATTAACATCAATGGCCGGAGGTAGGCTTTCTATTTCCCCATTCAGTTAATAAATCTTCATTAAGTATAAAGAAGACAAAGAAAAAAAAATTAAACTTACATCCCGGGCTCTTGGGCGGACTTTGCGGAACATGAAGAGGCAAGAATGAAAAATAAGGCCAAGCAGTTGACACATGTTAGGCAAGGTTTTTCGTTTTCTTCATGTGATGACAGTTTTAGGCGTGAGATTGATCAGTGAGACAATATATTCCCAAGGAAGCAAAGGGTATCGGCCGTCGCTAAGGAACAGGCTAGACAAGAGCGCGAGGAGCTTGCTAAACGAGAGTGCAAGGAACTAGCTAAACGGGAGCCCAAACCTCCACAGAAGTTTTCTCCTTCTTAGATAGTATTTTTCTAGGGGAGGGTTTTTAACGGCGGTGGGGTGTAAAACCTCCGCTTGCCTTTTCCCTCCCACTGGGTAATTTATAAAAAAAATCTGACAGGCTAAATACTGTTTGAAGGTGTTATCGAGAATTGCAGCTAAAAGCTATTAATCAAAAATGAAAAATGAATTACAAATATGTTCTTTGCACAGTCTAAAGGGTGTATAGTGTTTGCATATGAACCATTGTTGCTCATCAAGATGAATCATTTTTTATTGTTCATATTTGTATGGTTGATGTTAACAAGAGTTCTAATTCAAAAGGTGGAGTGCTGTTTATTTTACTTAGAAAAGCTAATGCAAAATGTAAAGAAAGCAAGAAAATGAGGTAAAGGATCTACTTTTACTATTTGGCCTGTCTTGTGCTTTATTTGCAACCAATGACTCATTGTTTAAGTGCAATTTCTTAAAGATTACCTTTCTCTTTCAATTTTGATTTATATCTGTCTGAAAACATGATTTTTTTGTTTGATTCTTCCTGTTTAGAAATAGAAGCTCATGTTTTACTTAAATAACTGTTTAAATTTAAGTATACTATAGCTCTTCTTTGGTCTTAATATTAAGACTGAGTTATAAAGCTAAAACAGTTTTCTGATTTTCCTGAGTAAACTTGATTCCTATGAAATATTTTGAATGCCCGCTAGAAAAATGAGGCAGTGCACTATTTCTCAATGATAAAATATAATTTTGTAGTATGTGATCTTGCCGCTCTACATCCTTAAATAATTGATATGTTATCAGTTATGTTGGTCCTTTAATCGCCCAACAATGCGAGCCACCACTCTACCACTTTACCATATCATAAGTCAATTTGCCCCTAAAACTCTAGGATAACCAAATTGATTATAAAGGAAAAAAAGAAAAAAAGCAGTATATTGTCTATTAGAAAAGAGCAATCTACACTGTAGTACAAAACTGTAGAGAAAAAGTTCTTTCATAAACAAGGAGGAGAGAAACATTATTTTATTCAAAAAGTGATTTGAGATCTGGACCATTCAATTAATAAGCAATGGCCAAGATTTTTTTAACTTCACTGATCATGATCCTTGTCTAAAACTCAACTTATCAATGACATAATTAGAGCCCAATAAAATAAACGGAATTCCTCGTATATCTTTCCTCCATCACAATACCAAAAGACATTTGTTCCTCATGAGTCAAAATTTGATGGAGATGAACGGTAAAAAAAGAACAACTAACCAACTAAGCTTTAAATCTCACGTTATATGGATCCCATTATGCCATGAAGCTCTATAAAGCCAAATTCAATCATATTTAGCAAAGGCATATCATTCGAAGTAGTTTTTATGAAAGTAATCTTACTTTGAAATTACAAAAAATCTTAACCTTGAGTTCAACATTTTCTTTTTGAAGCCTAGCTTTGAGTGACTCTTCAAGGATTTATTTTTGTACGAGCCACGTTATTTAAGCCCATGAATTAAAATGTTGTGCTAATGCCGTGGAACTTTATTTATTTCTCTAGCCATACATTATATCATGTGTTATATTTTTTTTACTAACTCTTCACTCTTCAATAGAGAATAGTCGATTCTGATTAGACTTTACGAAACTTATGAGTGTAATGAACTTAGTAATAATTTCTTTTCCAACAATGTATTTTCAGACGGGTTTGTACACTGGAGAAGATATTAAAAAAGCTTGGGTTCACATCTGACTGTTGTTAATATGTAGCCTGTTTAGAGTTGTCTTTCTTATTATATATATATATATATATATATATATATATATATATATATATATATATATATATATACACACACACACACACACCAAAATCGACGGATCGCAGAAGCAAACGCAAAATCAAAACTAAAAAATGAATTATATTAAATGAACAGCGGAAATACAGTTTATAATACAAAATACATAAAAAGAAAAGTAGAATACAAAGAGAAGCGAAAAACTTACGACTTTTAGACGTTTACAGTAAGCCGGAATAGTGGCCTGAAAAAGTCACCGGAAAAAGGTCGGTGATCGGAAAGAGGTCGCCGGAGGGCGGTGGTCGTTGTCGGAGAAGGTGGTCGGAGGCAGAGCATCTCTCTCTTCTTTCTCTCTCTAGTTTGCTGCTTGTTTTTCGTTATGTGAACAAATGGGCAGCACTTCGCCTTTTAAAGGCTTTGAGCCAGTCATCCGATAGAATGTGGCCGGTTGAAGCGGTCATCCGGTGGTAAGTAGAAAGTGACCGGTTGAAGCGGTCGTCAAGTCCTTTAAGGATTTTGATGAAGCGGTATCCGGTAAGAGTTTTACTTTGGCTTCAAGGACTCTAAGAAATCTCCCAAGGAGCCTTCATCTAGGTCGATAGTATCTGCCGGACTTTGTGCATCATATAGCAAGTCGAAAGGATTGGGGCTGGCGGGAATGTTAATTTTCTCCTTTCCCCTGCTCGAAGAGGCTTCAAATTTTTCTTTCTTTACTGGGGAAGTGTCCATTGGAGAAGGAGCATCGCCTTTCCTTTTAGGGGAATCGTGAATGATAATCCCTTTTGGTTTGGGATTGGAGGGAGGTGTTTTAACCTTGGAATTTAGGAAATTCATCATTTGAGCTTTAAGCTCTTCCTCAGTCATTTTTTCAAGAAGACTCTCAAAAAGGTTTGGCAAGGGGGTGGAGGAATCTACCTTGTCAAGGTCAGAGGGTCTTCTGTAGATTATTAACTTTTCTGTAGAATAAACTAAGGGTTTTTCAAAGAATTCAAACTTGTCCCACCATTTAATGGCGATTTTTCTAACTAACCATGGCAGCTCAATTTCATTGGCTGGTATCTGGGAAATCTGCTCTCGTTGCTTGCAGATAGCATCATAGTCCCATTTTAGGATCCATAGAACTTTATAGGAAGCAGTAAAGAGCAATCTAGTAAAGCCGCAAGATCCATTAGCTTCACTGAATTCTTCAAAGAATTTTCTAACCCTTTTAGGGAGGCAAATGGGAAATAATCCCCATTGTTGGAACCAATGATGGAACCAATTTGGAAAACTGTTCGTTGGTTTAACCAACTGGAACTGGATGAACCAGCTGAATTTCCTAAAACTATTATTGTATAACAAAGCCTAAGACCAAGCCTGTATGTAATCAAAATAACTATAAGTTATTTGACTACTTTTATGCATAAAAAACAAATCATTCTCCCATTCTTCAGGAGTTATGACCTTTAAGATCATGAGTTTTGCAAAGGCCCATTCATTGCCATTTCTTTTCATAGGTTTGAATTTAATTGAACTCGTGTCTTCTAAGACAGTTAAGTAGAAACCATAATCTCTAGGGTGGAAGGGAACAGTTGAGTGGTTTCTAGTGTAAAATGTGGCAATTTCGTATGGTTCAGGCCTGCTGTACCTATTTTTAATTGGATAAATAAAAATATAGTTAGTAGGGATGAAAGGCCATTTTTCCTCCTTTAAGGATTCCGGTTCGAAGGATATTTGGTAAGCGTCATCATCATAAGAATCATTTCTACTTTCAGTAGAAAGATTATCTATTTGTTGTGTTCTTCTGGGAGCATTCCTTTGAGGAATCCTATTTTGAGACATGCTCCATTGAGGAGTTCTTTGACTTTGTTCTTGCTAAGAGGATTGTCCTTCAAATCTTTTAAGATTAAGGTCATTCCTTTTTGAAGTCATTTCCTGCAAGAAATTCTCGTGTCAGGAAGTCTGGTAGGGAGTTTTCAACTCCATTAATGAACTCTATATCAAAATTGAAAACAGACAGGATAGCATGCCATCTAGCAAAAATTTGTTTTGATGCGATGTTTTTAACATCTTTGGTCAATACATCTTTAGCACTTTTACAATCAATCCTTAACAGGAATTTCTGATTTAATAAATCAGATTTGAACTTTTGAATACAGAAGTGCATGATAAATGCCGCCAAAGCCCAATACTGCAGAGGAAATTAAGTGAAGTACACCAGATACAAAGTATGGAAAGGTGTCGAGAATAGTTGGATCTACATTGGATCTCACCTGAATCGCCCCATCTATCCTCCTGAGGAGAAGTTTGGTTTCAAACCCCGGTTCGAATAGGAGAAGTACGCCATACTAATGTGCCTTGGATGATCCACATCTCAGGGTCAACATAATAGATAGAATTTCTTTCTTAATAGTGGAATAGTTAGCTCTTGCTCCTACCTAAATTCCACTAGTAAATCTGACTAAAGATTCAATTTTATTGATCTTTTGCTTAAGAATTCCCCCGTAACCGAGGTCTGATGCATCTGTTTCAACGATTTTAAAAGCATCAGGGTTTGAGATAGCCAAACAAGGAAGAGATTCAACTCTTAACTTAATTCTTTGAATAGGTAAAGTGTGAATTTTAGTCCACTTAGGAGGATTTTTCCTCAACCGTTCAAATAACGGTTTTGCATCTAAGGCATGATCTTTATAAAAGTCAGCCATGTAGTTTAGACTACCAAGGAAGCGTTGTAGCTGATTCTTATCTCTGATTTCATCAGGAAATTTGCTACCGAATTCGATAGCCCTATCAATAGGTATACATGTACCATTTTCAATGGTATGTCCTAAAAATTTGATGCTAGTTTGGAAAAGTTTAACTTTTCTTTCAGAAACAACTAATCCGTTTCTTTTGACTAAATCAATAAACAACTTTAAGTGTTTAAAGTGTTGTTCAATATCATTTGAGAATATGAAAACATCATCAATATAAACAATAGAAAAGGATGAATAACAATTAAAAATGTCATTCATAATTTTCTGAAATTCTGAAGGGGCATTTTTAAGCCCGAATGGCATGACATTCCATTCAAAATGACCAAAAGGGACAGTAAAGGCAGTTTTATACCTATCCTTTTCATCAATTTGAACCTGCAAAAAACCAGATTTCATGTCAAATTTTGAGAAGATTTTAGCTTCAAAAAGCCTGTTTAACAGGTCTCTTTTATTAGGGAGTGGGTACCTAATCCATCTTAATACTTTGTTTAAGGGTTTATAATTGATAACTAGTCTGGGGACCCCACGTTCAAGTTCATTGGCTTTTTCAATGTAGAAAGCAGGACAGCTCCAGGGGATGTAACTGTTTCTGATGAGACCCTTTGAAGAAGGTCATCAATCTCAGTTTTACAGGTTTCCAAATGCCTTGGAGACATAGCAATGGGTCTAGCCTTAGTTGGGATTTTTAAGCTTCTAAAAGATCTTCTATAACTTAAAGATCTTGATTTATCAAATTTCAGGATAACGCTACCATCAGATTCTACTAAAACGTAATCTAACTGAGTATTTTCTTCCTTTTTTTAAAGGAACAGCGTCATCAATTTTCCACGAATCCAGAAAGTTTAGTTGATACCAATGGTATGGGCCAGGGGACTACTAAATTTCCTTTTGACAAATCAGTCAAAAATAAAGTTGTGACGCCCTTAGGTGTTTTTAACATCTTATTTGCACCATCTTTAAGATTGGGTACAGTAGAGTTCCTTAACTTATAATGAATTCGATAAATTAGGATCAGATTTTTTGATCCAAGCTTCATTTCAAAGCCCTCAGTCTTGATATCCAACGAAGCTATGTCCATTATATGAGGACAATCTAAAGGTACAGTAAGATTGGGATAACAAGTGAAATAGATTGGTCCGTCTGTAAGGGAGCACTCAATGGCTCCTAATAAGGAGTTTGTGAACTTTAAGTTCCTTTTGTCTCTAAGACAGGCTAGAGCAGTAATAGGTAAACCTAAACGAGTAGCCGGTTTAATCGCTACCTTTATCATACCAATGTGGATAAAGGAATATAATTCCTTATGTTTATGTATCAAACTTTTAGTTAATAGATTAAACGAATTAATATTATCATCTATAGAGACAGACTGTTCAATAGTCTTTACAATGTAATCTGATTTAATCAGAAAATTACTATTGGATTTGTAAATGCATTTAGCACTAGAGGGAGGCAAGTTCCAGTTATGTAAATCATTTTCAATGTTACTCTCTAATAGTATTTCTTTATTTTGACATTTATTATTTTTTCTATTATTATTTGAGGAACTACCAAAGAGTTTTTCAAATATAGCTTCCATAGTTCTTGATCACTGTCAACGATTTATGTTAGTAATCTGCCAACAATGCCAATCACACGGCTAAAATGGCTACAACAATGCGACTTGGGGTTTCACAAGTCTTATAGAAGATCAATTTGGTATCAGAGCCTTGTTGACTCTGTTGCCGGCTCCGTTCTGTTTTGTGCACCATTTTCGTATTCTTCTAGTATTTATATCTTTATATTTTCTGTTTATTATATTTTTTATTGTTGTTTGATTACTATACAGACCCTTAAAAAATTGGATTGATTATATATATATATATATATATGTATAAGGTTTGTACTTTAATATATTTTAGTTAGGTTAAACTTAAAAAACGTGTCATATGGTTTGACTGTTTTGCAAAAAGATCTTTGTGGAATATTTTTAAAAAAAAAGTGGATGTGGTTTTAAAAGTTAGCAAAAAGTGATTCCCAAAATTTTGAAACCACATTTTGAACGGTAATCTTGTCCATTTTGAAGTAAAATTTCGCAGCTTAGTAAATAACAACACAATACATCTTAGTGATAAATATTAGATGGCATGTGGTTGTCATTTTTTGCTAACTTTTAAAACCACAAATATCCTTTTGAAAATAAAACTTCCACAAAGATCTTTTTACAAAATAGTTAAACTACATGACATATTTTTTAAATTTATCCTTTTAATTAATAGCCAGTTTGCGGTTGATATTTCAAGACCAAAAGCTAATGTTGTAAGAAGCCACTCTCACAAACATTAGTTGTACCTCATTGCTTGTTTGGGGATTCCATTATCAAGAAGTATATCCATACGAGTTTCTCTTTACACATCATTGACAACAATGGCTTTGAAAAAGAAATCTCGAATTGGCCTTAGGTGAACCCAAACCTCCATTTGTTTGACACAACACGGATTAGTATTATTCAATAACTTTTAACCATGACTAAACACAAAAAGACTTATTTAAGGAAAGAATTATGTGGTATAAAAGGCTCAATCTAATGGTTAAACCTGAAGGTGTGATTATAAAAGGTCACATGTTTGAGTCAACATTGGGTGTGGTGGAATTTTTTTTTTTGGATTGTAAATCCATTTATAATTTTTTTTAAAAAAAATATAATAAGAAAAAAATAAAGAAAGTTGTCGGTCTTAAAATTTAGGCATATTTATCTATTTAGCTCATAGATTTTTTTGGATAAATTTAAAAAACATGTCATGTGATTCAACCGTTTTATAAAAAGGTCCTTGTGAAATTTTTTGTTTCAAATGGATTCCTGTGATTTCAAAAGTTAGGACTAATATGCTTATCAAAATTTTGAAACCACATTTGGAAGGGTAATCTTGTCCATTTTGAAGTAAAATTTTGCAGGTTTGTTTATTAAATACAATACACATTAGTGAAAAATTTTAGAATTTTTCAAGAAATACAAATATTTATATTAATTAAAAATTGACGATAACTTAAAAAAAGCGTAAAAATGAAAAATTTCCCAAAATTACTCAAATCCTGATAAATAATTCACAAATAATATAGTTAAAATATAGGAACATTGAATTTATTGAAATAACTGGTGCAACATTAAAAAATTAATTTTAAAAAACATATCATGTGTTTAGTATGTCTTTGCTAACTTTTGAAACCACAATCACCCATTTGACAGAAAAAAAATTCCATAAGAACCATTTTGTAAAATTGTCAAACCACAGCGCAGGTTTTTTAAGTTTACCTTTTTTATTTAGTATTTTATAAACTACATTAAAAAAAATTACGATTTCCATACAAAAATGTTTAGATTTTGCATACAATTACATTTTTTAGTAACCTTCTTTTATATATAGTTAGAAATTTAGTAGGATAAAATATGAAATCTGTAACGAACCGAAATTTCTAAAAAATTTGCTTATAATAAATTACTATGGTATTAAAATATCATGAAAATTATTTTTATTGTTGTTATTGTTATTGGATATAAGGCATGAGGAAATAAGAGCTAATTAAGTAAGATGGATGAATTGGGCATTTAATTATTTGTTCAAGGGCATTATTGGAAATTAAAAAAAAAGAAAAGTCCAAAATCCTATACGTATCATTTCACCCCTTCATCCCATTCACTTTCATCTTCTCCTTCTCCATTCTTCCTCTCTCCCTTAACCAAATTTTTTTCCTAATCTAAAAACTTCCGATTTCTTCAATTCAACTTTAAATTCTTGTTAGAAATCGATCCTTAAGCCCTCTTTCATCATCAATTTCAGTCAATCAAGACTATAAGAGGAGGATTTCAGATGTTAAGATTCGGATGAATAGTAACCCGAGTTTGAGGTGAGTGATTTTTGGTGAAATTAAAGCTTAATTAGTAGAATTCATGGTAGATTAAGCATATTTACGGTATTAGGAAGTTTATTTATACAATATCTTGATAGAATTATATATAGCTGTTGTAGGGGAAGCTAGTGCAAGCAAATCAAAGGCAAAAGAGGTAGAAGAGAGCTAGAAAGAGCATAGAAAAAGGTTTGTGTCTCAAATTTCGATTTATCGGTTTTTCGAAAAAAATTTCCAGATTTGTATGACTGTTTTGTTTTAATGTTTTCTCCTGCTATATAAATCCAATTTGAATGATTCTTAATTCTATTGATATCTACAGAAACTAAGGAATATATGTTTAGAAGAAACCTTATTGAATTTCGTTCGTTTTCAATGTGAAATTTTCGTTTGAAGTTGAGTCATGAAATCTGCTTTCGGAAAATCTCAGCTTTGTACACTATTTAGTATTTTTATCGTAAGTTTGGTTATACAATTTGGATTTCTGTGATTCTAGTGGCTTTGGAAAGCCGAGACATGTGGCTAATTATGTTTAGAAGAAAGTTCTTCGATTGGGTAATGTTTTAATAGTGAAAAATGTAAGGGAAGTCAGGTTACAGAATCTGAAAATTTCTGAAAAGTGTGAATATTGATTTTATTGAGTTTTAATTGAAGTTTGATGCTTAAAAATTTGGGATTTGGATTTCTTAATTACTGAAGTTATGTTGAATTATGATTGATGGTTTATACTGAAATTTTTAAGATATTACTTTGATTTATTGCCCTTATTAAATGAGTAGAATACGGGTCAGGGTAGATTGGCGCCAATAAAGGGGGGTATAGTACTGTACAAACAATTGAATCTTTGGCTTCGGGCTTCGGCCAATATTCTGATAAATATATATTGATATTGAAGCTTCGGCTTCGGGCTTGACCGATATATTGATTTTGAAGCTTCAGCTTCGGGCTTGACCGATATATTGATTTTGAAGCTACGGCTTCGGGCTTGACCGATACATTGATGTTGAAGCTTTGGCTTCGGGCTTGTTCGCTCCCGTATCCATTTTACCGTTATTCAGGACTTGTTTACTTTAGGCAATATATGGTTAAAGTGTTTGGAAAAATTGGAAATAAATTCAATTGTACTTTGAAAGGTTTATAATATAAGTTTTGTGTTTGGTTTTATAAAGTCGTTTAATTTGTTTTTGACTTATGAATTTACTTTGTTTCTATTTTTTTAAAGTGTTCAAAGTTGTTATATTTCTTTTATGGACACCACTAAGCAAATTGCTTGGCGTGTAGTTGTTTTTCTACACGTAGGTGGAGAACTTGTAGATAGCTTGGACCAAAGTGATATAAGTGGATCAGCTTGAAAAGCAAATAAAGAGTGACTCGAGGTGGATTTATATTTTAATGTAATATTATGGTTTGTAGAATAATGGCATGTACTAGATAATGTGAGAAACGTAAATTGGTGTTGAGAAATATTTGGAGAATAATTAGCATTGAGAAATATTTGGAGAATAATTTGGAGTTTGAAATGCTATATTTGTATTTGTACATATTAAATCTATAAGTATTGAACTTCATATAATGGAGTAGAGTTATTTATTGGGTGTTTATAATTATTGTGGCACTCCCTATATAGGGGGTGTTACAAAATCTATAAAAATTATTAAATATATTTTTTTGATATATTAAATATAATATATAAATATAAAACAATATAATTTCAAGGGGGCCAAAGATTCACTGTAACGAACTAAAATTTTCAAAATTTGCTTATAATAAATTACTATGTTATTAAAATATCATGGAAATTATTTTTATTGTTATTATTGTTATTGGATATAAGACATGAGGAAATAAGAGCTAATTAAGTATGAGAGATGAATTGGGCATTTAATTATTTGTCCAACTAATGCACCGGCAACATTTATGGACCTTATGGACCGTGTCTTTTACTTGTATTTAGATAGGTTTGTAGTAGTTTTCATTGATGATATTTTGGTGTATTATAAGTCACGGAAAGAGCATGATCAACATTTGCGGATAGTCTTCCAAACTTTGAGGGAAAATAAGTTATATGCCAAACTTAGCAAATGTGAGTTTTGGCTTGAAGAAGTTTCTTTCTTAGGCATTATTATTTCTGCAGAAGGAATTAAAGTGGATCCTAAAAAGATAGAAGCAGTTGTCGAATGGAAACCACCAAAGAACCCTACGGAAGTCAGGAGTTTCCTTGGCTTAGCAGGGTATTATAGAAGATTTGTGAAGGGATTTTCTGTCATTGCTGCCCCGCTGATGAAACTACTTCAAAAGAATGCAAAATTTGAGTGGAATGACAAGTGCCAAGAAAGTTTTGAGAAATTGAAGGCGATGTTAACAGAAGCACCCATCCTTACCCAACCAGAGCCTGGAAAAGATTTTGTAATCTATAGTGATGCTTCTCATAGTGGTCTTGGGTGTGTTTTGATGCAAGAAGGAAAAGTGATTGCCTATGCTTCCAGACAATTGAAGAATCATGAAAGGAATTATCCTACACATGATTTGGAAATGACTACAATAGTCTTTGCCTTGAAAATTTGGCGACAGTATCTTTATGGAGAAAAATGTTATATTTATACAGATCACAAAAGGTTGAAATATTTGCCAACACAGAAGGAATTGAATTTAAGGCAGAGAAGGTGGATGAAATTCATTAAAGATTACGACTGCCTTATTGATTACCATCCAGGAAAGGCTAATGTAGTGGCAGATGCTCTCAGCAGAAAGAGAATGATGGCACTAAGGGCAATGAATACGGGGTTAGCTCTTACCAATAGTGGAGCCTTAATTGTAGAATTAAAGATTCAGCCTGTACTACTACAACAGGTTAAGCAAGCACAAAATGAAGATGGTGACTTAAAGATCATTCGAGCAAGGACACAAGTGGGTATCGTAGATAACTATATGGTTCGAGAAGAAGTGTCTATAACACCCCGAGTTCGACCGACTGCCCCACAAACCAACACGAGTCTTTCCAGTGAGCTTTGTCCTCACTCGCTCACTTCCTGGAAATTACTTCCCTGGAGGTCTCCCATCCCGAGATTGCTCCAAGTCAAGCACGCTCAACTTTGGAGTTCTCCTGAGTAGGCTCCCGAAAAGAAGGTGCACCTTGTTGGTATAGGTAGTACCAATCAAATCTCTTAAGTCTCTCTCAATTGTAATGTCCTACACCATTATAATCTCGAAATCCTTAACCGTTCTCAATTTTGCTGTCCCATACCAGCACAATCTCGAAACTCTCTCCTTCGGGTGTGGATTCGGTTCATTCCTGTCCCCATTGACATCCTTCATGGCCGCTCTTTTCTCAGGTCTTCTACCCCGGCGCCACCCCTCTTAGGACCGGGTCGCTACAAGCCCACCAGCTTCCGCCTGGTTCATCCCCAAACCACACCGTACTGGGAGAGAGCTGGCTCTGATACCAAACTGTAACATCCCGAGTTCGACTAACTGCCCCCATAAACCAACACAAGTCTTTCCAGTGAGCTTTGTCCTCACTCGCTCACTTCCTGGAAATTACTTCCCAGGAGGTCACCCATCCCGAGATTGCTCCAAGTCAAGCATGCTCAACTTTAGAGCTCTCCCGAGTAGGCTCCCAAAAAGAAGGTGCACCTTGTTGGTATAGGTAGTACCAATCAAATCTCTTAAGTCTCTCTCAATTGTAATGTCCCATACCATTATAATCTCGAAATCCTTAACCGTTCTCAATTCTGCTGTCCCATACCAGCACAATCTCGAAACTCTCTCTTTCGGGTGTGGATTCGGTTCATTCCTGTCCCCATAGACATCCTTTATGGCCGTTCTTTGCTCAGGTCTTCTACCCCGGCGCCACCCCTCTTAGGACCGGGTCGCTACAATGTCTATATTTTAAAGATAGACTGTGTGTGCCAAACAATGAAGAATTAAAGAAGAATATTTTACATGAGGCGCATATTAGTCCTTATGTGATGCATCCAGGAGCAAACAAGATGTACCAAAATTTGAAGAGCCATTATTGGTGGAATGGAATGAAGAAAGACATTACTGATTATGTTGCTCAATGTCTAACTTGTCAACAGGTGAAAGCAGAACATCAAGTTCCTTCTGGATTGTTGCAACCTATAACAATTCCAAATGGAAATGGGAAAGAATCACAATGGACTTCGTGACATCTTTACCACTTACACTGAAGAAACATGATGTAGTGTGGGTTGATGTAGATAGATTGACAAAGTCTGCCCATTTTCTTCCAGTTAGGATGGATTATTCACTTGATAGGTTGGCTCAGTTATATGTAGATGAGATAGTAAGGCTACACGGAGTGCCTATTTCAATCATTTCTGACCGAGATCCAAGATTTACTTCAAGATTTTAGAAGAAGTTGCAAGAACCCTTAGATAGTAAACTTTATTTCAGTACTTCATTTCACCATCAAACAGATGGTCAATCTGAAAGAGTAATTCAGGTGTTAGAAGACATGATGAGAAGTTGTTTCATCGACTTCGAGGGAAGTTGGGTAAGTATTTGTCCCTCATGGAGTTTGCCTATAACAACAGCTATCAGTCAAGCATACAAATGGCGCCATATGAAACATTGTATGGAAGAAAATGTCGAACTCCATTATATTGGACCGAACTTAGTGAAAACAAGATTGTGGGAGAGGATTTAATTCAGGAGATAAAGGAGAAGGTAAAACTTATTCAAGAGAGATTGAAGGCTGCATCGGATAAACAAAAATCTTATGCTGATCTAAAAAGAAAAGACATTACTTATGAAGTGGGGAATAAAGTATTTCTCAAAGTATCTCCTTGGAAGAAAGTCCTGCGATTTGGCAAGAAAGGCAAGCTCAGTCCGAGATTCATTGGCCCATATGAGGTTATAGAGAAGGTCGGACGGGTAGCTCATCGGTTGGCACTACCCCCGATACTCGACAAAATTCATAATGTGTTCCATGTGTCGATGTTAAGGAGATACAGATCAGATCCATCACATATCTTATCTCCTGATGTCGTAGAAATCGAACCCGACCTGACATATGAAGAGGAACCGGTCCAAATCTTGGTGAGAGAGGTTAAACAATTGAGAAACAAGTCTATTCCACTAGTAAAAGTACTTTGGAAGAATCATAAGGTTGAAGAAGCAACTTGGGAACCAGAGGATACAATGAACTCAATATCCGCAATTGTTTTCAGGAAATTTTTAGGACGAAAATTCATAAGAGGGGGAGAATTGTAACGAACCGAAATTTCCAAAATTTGCTTATAATAAATTACTATGGTATTAAAATATCATGGAAATTATTTTTATTGTTATTATTGTTATGGAATATAAGACATGAGGAAATAAGAGCTAATTAAGTAAGTGGAATGAATTGGGCACTTAATTATTTGTCCAAGGGCAATATTAGAAATTGAAAAAAAAATATCCGAAATCTATACGTAACCTCTCTTCTCTCTTCCCTTCATCTTCTTCTCCATTTTTCTCCCTTCCTAAATCCCTTAACAAATTTTTCCCTCATCTAAAAACTTCCGATTTCTTCCATCTAACTTCGAATTCTTGTTAGAAATCGATCATAAAGCCCTCTATCATCATTAATGTTAGTGAATCAAGACTAGAAGAGGAAGATTTCAGATATTAAGATTCGGATGAATAGTAACCCGAATTTGAAGTGAGTGATTTTTGGTGAAATTAAAGCTTAATTAGTAGAATTCATGGTAGATTAAGCATACTTATGGTATTAGGAAGTTTATTTATACAATATCTTGATAGAATTATATATGGCTGTTGTAGAGGAAGCTAGTGCAAGTAAATTCGAGGCAAAAGAAGTAGAAGAGAGCTAGAAAGAGCATAGAAAAAGGTTTGTGTCTCAAATTTCGATTTCTCGGTTTTTCGGAAAATTTTCCAGATTTGTATACCTGTTTTGTTTTAATGTTTTCTCTTGTTATATAAATCCGATTTGAACGATTCTTGATTCTATTGATATCTACAGAAAGTAAGGAATATATGTTAAGAAGAAACCTTATTGAATTTCGTTCGTTTTCAATGTGAAATTTTCGTTTGAAGTTGAGTCATGAAATCTGTTTTTGGAAAATCTCAGCTTTGTGCACTGTTTAGTATTTTGATCATAACTTTGATTATACAATTTGGATTTCTATGATTCTGGTGGTTTTAGAAATCTGAGACATGTGGCTAATTATGTTTAGAAGAAAGTTCTTTGATTGGATGTTGTTTTAAGAGTGAAAAAGGCAGGGGAAGTCAGGTTACGAAACCTGGAAAAAAATTCTGGAAAGTAAGAATATTGATTTTGTTGAGTTTTAATTGAAGTTTGATGCTTAAAAATTTGGAATTTGGATTTCTTAATTACTGAAGTTATGTTGAATTATGATTGATGGTTTGTACTGGAATTTTTAAGATGTTACTTTGATTTATTACCCTTATTAAACGAGTAGAATACGGGTCCTGGTAGATTGGCGCCAATAAAGGGAGGTACAGTACTGTACAAACAATTGAAGCTTTGGCTTCGGGCTTTGGCCGATATTATGATATATATATATTGATATTAAAGCTTCGGCTTCGGACTTGACCGATATATTGATTTTGAAGCTTCGGCTTCGGGTTGACCGATATATTGATTTTGAAGCTTCGGCTTCGGGCTTGACCGATACATTGATATTGAAGCTTCAGCTTCGGGCTTGTCCGCTCCCGTATCCATTTTACCGTTATTCAGGACTTGTTTACTTTGGGCAATATATGGTTAATGTATTGAGAAAAATTGGATACAAATTTGATTGTACTTTGAAAGGATTACTATATAAGTTTTGTGATTTGGTTCCATAAAGATGGTTAATTTGTTTTTGACTAATGAACAATCTTGGTTTCTATTTTAAAGTGTTAAAAATGTTCAAAGTTATTGTATTTCTTTTATGGACACCACTAAGCGAATTGCTTAGCGTGTAGTTATTTTTCTACACGTAGGTGGAGATTTGTAGATTGCTTGGACCAAAGTGGTATAAGTGGATCAGCTTGAAGAGCAAATAAGGAAAGACTCGAGGTGGATTTGTATTTTAATGTAATATTATGGTTTGTAGAATAATGGCATGTACTAGATAGTGTGAGAAATATAAAGTGGTATTTGATGGAAATCTGGGATTACTTGGATATTTCTGAAGTCGTGAAAAACACTGTCAGATTGAAATTTATTTGGCCGGTTTACCAAATTTTTCAATCGGATAAAATCAGAAAGAGAATCAAGAACAAGAATTTGTTTGCAATGAAATTTCAACCGAGTTTTTCTGTGTTAGGCCAACATCGTTTTGGTGAATTAAATAGCCAAGAACGTCAACAGACATGCTGTTAGGGGTAGCAACCATGTCCAAAAGACATGTTTCTTCCGAGATTCAGATGTCTCCAACAGACACACTGTTTCGGGCAAAATTCATTTTCAGATGAATTTTTCCAAAGGATGCGTGGGTTCAGCTCGACCCCAGCCCGGGGCGCTGCCCCAGGACCCTGCCAGGGGCTGCCGCCCCTCGGACCCTGCCTAGGGGCGCTGCCCTTAGACCCCGCCAGGGCCTACACTAAAATATTAACAGTATTGGGAAATATTTGGAGAATAAAGTGGCATTGAGAAATAATTTGGAGTTGGAAACATTATTTTTGTATTTGTACATATGTAATCTATAAGTATTGAACTCTATATAGTGGAGTAGAGTTGTTTATTGGGTATTTATAGTTACTGTGGCACTCCCTATAAAGGGGGTGTTACATTCACCATACTTGGCTTTAGATTATAATGAACTAAAACAAAATGACTCATTAAACTTTCTAAGTATTTTTTATTGTGAAGTCACGGATAACTAGTGCATCTCTACTTTAGGGTCAATTGAAAACCGTCTACCTGTAATTACAGGGGTAAGGCTACGTTTACCTGATCCCCCTTACCCCGCTTGTGCGGGAGCCTTGTTAGGCATTGGGGTAGTGTTATTGTTGTTATTGTTGGGCCTGCCTAGGTATAAATAGAAAAACCAAGTCCGGTCCATCGGACTTCGAGTTTTAAGGGCTCGGATTCGTGTCGGGCTTTATAATAAAATAAGTATTCAAACTCAGCTCATTTAAACGGACTCGACGAGTAGCTTGGCCTGCAAACAGATCTACCATGGACAGTGGTTGATACGTTAATTATTATTTAAATGAGAAATAATATTTTTTTATATTGCGGGATTCAACTCACATATTTACTCATGAAGTGATTAATTTAACTCTGCATTTTGCAACATTAACTAACATTCACTATATTAACTGTTGGCCTACATTTGCCAGACTTGAAGGACAAAACTAGTAACATAGAATGGTTTTAGTTTATGGAAATATTATATTTTTTTTTGTAGTTTTTATTTTATTTTGTATTCATAAATTGTTAATTTTTTTAACATACAATATAGTGGGTAAAAATAGTGATGGTATTAAAGACAATGATAGAATATTTTTTAGGCAATAAAATAATACTATAATTATGATAATTATAATAATAATAATAATAATAATAATAATAATAATAGTAAATTTTTTTTGAAAAACTCCCGGAGAGATAGTATACCCCTCCGAAAGCTAAAAGGTTGGAACGGGGTGAAAATTTCGGGGCGGAGTCCCCAACCAGGTTGGTTCCCCCGCTTATCTACAAAACACCTGCCCCTCTTTTATTAATAAGGACCCCAATTCTCAAGGTGAGAACGGAAGCCATCAATTACAAGAAAGTAGCAAGCTAGGGAAATTGAATACATCCGAAACAACAAAACTAACATTACGTCTCCTGTACTTAAAAGAAAACCAGCAAAAGTAAATGCTAGACCCTATAATGTCATCCGAGCTTGCATGTCGATCAAACACAAGTTGATTCCTTCTTTTCCATAAGGACCAAGAAACCACGAACTACAGCGTAGTACCAAAATCCCTGCCGATGCCTGTGGAAAAGAAATCACGCCAACAAACCAAGAAATCGGCCCCCTTTAGGGGCATAGTACAGCAGATGCCGAACATCTTAAACAGTTGAGCCCAAACCTTGTAATTATTACGGCAATGAAACGAAGCATGATCAGTGGTTTCTTCCATGTCACAGAAGGGGCATTTACCATCATCAATAGCCAAGCAATTGCGACAAAATAAAAAACTTCTAGTAGGTAATCGGTTATGAAAGACAAGCCAACCAATGAAGCTCACTTTAGGCACCAAATAAGCTTCCCACACAAGCATAAAATTCACATTCGGCTTATGCCATTTAGGCAAGGAATAATACCCCAAACAAAAAGAAGCAGTCGAGAGCACCTTCTCACCTCCCAGCCCCCACTCAAACCGATCCCTTATACTAGAAAAAATAAGATGGTGCTGTTGTATACCCTGGTCCACTCCTACGTCCTCTCCCCCCCAGTAAAAATAGCCGGGCAGACCATAACAATCCAATTTTGCAATTCAGCCCCCCACTCTTGAGCCGACATCCTCAAATTTCGTTTCCAAAAGGGTCTCAAATAGGGTCCCGAGCTGAATAAGAACTGACACCCCTCAGCCACCGAGCACTGCTTACGATTACATAAGTGATAGAGATCCGAAAATAAAGAAGAGAGGGCAACATCAACCATCCAGTTGTCGTGCCAAAAGGAACTCCTCACCCCATCACCAATCTTCACCCGAACCTGGCCCCTGAAAAAATCCCAACACTCGCTATTTCGCATACAAAATAGAACGATGTCTCTCCACGTCTGAGACAACCTATTCCAATCATAATTCGCAATGGACCACCAAGATAAGAATCCATACTTCCTCACACACATCTCATACCATAACGATCGTTGCTCCTCACTACAAACTTTCCAAATCCATTTCATCAAAAGGCTACAATTAACCAGCTTAAAGTCTCTAATGTACAATCCCCCAAGACATTTTGGTAAGGTAAGAGTCGCCCAACTAACCTTACATATTCCCCTAGCATTGGCATCCCCCTTCCATAAAAAATTACACATCAACTGCTCGAGCTTATTAATAACCACCCCCGGCATTTTATTCAACGACAAAACAAAAATTGGAATGGAAGCCAGGACTGATTTAACAAGCACCACGAGTCCTGCATAAGATACGGATTGTCCTTTCTAACTAGATAAGTGATTCTGAAACTTATCAATCAATGAGTTCCAGTACGACACTGGAATTCTTTTAGTACTTAACATAGTACCAAGATAAGTAATCTGGAAATTCTCCACCTTACACCCTAATATTCCCGCACACGATTGAATGACTGGATCCTGAACATAAATACCCATAATAGAACTTTTATTAAAATTAATTCTCAGGCCCGAAATTAATTCAAAGCAACGTAAAATTCTAATAAAGGTAGGTAAAAGAGACTCATCTGTAGGGAGGAAACACAGTGTGTCATCTGCAAATTGAGGAATAGAGATGTCTACATCGAATCCATCAATACGAAAATCGGGTAACAAACCAGCCTGAACACTTGCCTCAAAAATTTGTTTTAACCCTTCGCTCCAGAACAAATATAAATGGAGAAATAGGCACTAGAAGAAATCGCACTTTTAGTGGGGAAAAATTTCGCCACTGAAAGTCTCTGTTTCGCCACTAAAACCTTTTGTGGCGAAAAACATTTTCGCCTCTTAAAGTGTGTCACTAAAAGGTTTTGTGGCGCAAAAAAAATTTCGCCACAAAAGAGTCAGTTTTTGTGGCGAAAAAGTATTTCGCCATTAACGAGCCTAGTTTTTGTGGCGACAATGTTCGCCACTAAACACTATTAACCGGTAGTATAAATTCGCCACAAAAGACAAATTCGCCACAAAAGATGAGGCTTTTGTGGGGAAGATTTTCCCCACAAAAATATAACCCCCCTTTTAAGGGGAAATTTTTTGCCACATTAGGAGGTCATATTTTCTCTTTTAATACATATATTATTTTGAATAATGAACTTTGGATTGAAGGGAGCTGCTGATATACTAAAGTTCCTAAAGACTTTAACTTCAAGAAGGTAATTTTCTATATTGAAAAATACTTATCATGGGATTATATATGTGGAACTAACAATATGTTTGGCTAAAGAGAGCGGGAAAGCTAAGTCTGAATGACAAAACTAAATTAAGAGCACCTCATTTTTCTTTGAGTGACCAAGCATCACCTCTTCAATTGCAATAGAGTTTAGCATTTAACTTCTCTATTTCATCAAGCTCCTTTATTAATGGCTAAAACAACATAAACAATAAAACAATTAGAACGCTAAAGAATGACAATAGTAATAAAATATAACGATAATTAATGTCATAGTGTTTGTGTATAAGGGTTCCCCAATCTGATAACCAAGAATGAAATCATATATAATAAGTATTATTAAAATAACCAAGGTATGAAATACCACAAGAAATTTAGGACGTGAGAACAAAAATGAGATCATACTTGCGGATGTGGTGTCAATATTGGATGTGGAGTTGTAGAAAATCAAACCTACATGATTCAAAGTACCAAATGTGAAACTGTGTCGTTCATACATTCATTCCAAGTAAAAAATTCTGTAACCAAATTTGATCAACTTTATTAAGTCACTCAATACATATATAATAAAGCAATAAAGTAAATTATCTCAATATTAGGTTACACGCATAGAGCTATAAAATAAATACATAGCCTAGATTGATAACAAGTTAAGGAATGTAATTGAAGTATTACAGTATGTGTGCAATGTCAACCTTGTTAGTTGTACCACAGTAAACTTTCGGCTCCCACTAACTAAAGGAGATGTTGTAAAGTTGACCCTATGGCATCTACATGAAATAAGCTCAACATTAGATTAAATGACAATGTACAGAGAACACAAAATTTGATCATTTTTTGCGAAATTTTTTTTTACAATTAAATAAGCTAATTATTGTTTCTAGAATGATGTTCATTTGGTCAAGCGAAATCTACAGTAGTATAATGTGGATTTACACAAGTCTGTTGTTAAGGTAGTTTGACATATACCTCATTAGTGTAATAAGTAAACATATATGTAAATGACTTATTGCTTAATAAAGACTAAATCAAGCATGATTGATATGAACTACAAGGTTATCATCAAATGTTCATACTTCATATGATAGAGATCTTATAAAATCTAGGTTAATTACAATTCCATCATTGGGGAAAACCTAAAGGTGGTGGTTCTACTAGCACAAGGTACTCAACACAACATTTATCCACCAGAAATCTTGCAGACTTAAGATGTTCCGAGCCACTCAATTTCATAACCCGGTCATAAATTTCTTGGTCCAACTTACAAGATGTCAAAATTAATCTAAAATTTCTAAAAAGATAACATGGCCTCATATACACACATATTGACTGAATTTCATATGAGCAAGTAACCACCAAAGAATAAGATTGCAAGACAAAATTCAATCAACATTAAAAACACAATAACAGTATATGACTAAAGTACTGAATATTCCAAAATAGTTATGCAATCATTTTTTGTTAGAAATTCATCCTATAATAAAACATAGTGAGGCACGAGTGCAAGGTAAACATTTGCATAAGAAATAAATATTAGACATAAGAAAACAATCAAGTTACAGCACAAGTAGACTAATAGAACAGAGGATTCATGTTATGATAAAAACTTTATAAACTCGACTTACAAAATAGACCAGTTGCACATCTATCATTGATTTGAGAGCTTCTGCCCTTCCTAACCTCTTTCACCTCCTCAAAAGCATAATAAGCTTTTGTGGGTATTACTAGCTCCACTGGTTGAGTTGAGCATCAATTATGATCAAGACAGGGTTTGGAACATAACTGCAATAGCATATAAAACAGATAACTTTATCTATAAAGTGTAAACCAGGAGTGATAAAATGAATGTTATATTTAATTTCCAAGAAGAGACAATTTCGAGTCAGTTGTAAAGCATTCACACCAAGAAACAGAAATATAAACTCTAAAAACACGTTGACAATATATCTTACTCTAAATAATCCATGAATATCTAGGTTATTCTCCCTGAGTTTTGAACGTGCTGTACCAACCCACAACATGCTCCTTGGCTCGAGTCCTAATTTCTATATAGGCTTGAATGAAAATCATTAATCCTCGTCCCCTTCCAAATCAAATTTCCCGCAAACAATTTTTAATGGAAAGCAATCACATTTATAATCAAATGTTGAAACAAAGAAAAGTCCATCAAGAACTCTGATAACAATATTCGCATTCATGCATAGGTATCCTCAATCTCAAATTTAGCTTCATAACAAAGTACAATAGAAGACTAAATTATTGTACTAGAGATTTCTAAGAAGCACGCGCACCTAGCATCCAATTAAAAAAATTTATTCAACTAATAAAGTTCTTTAGGTCAATTGATTTAGACTAAGTTAAACTTCTCATTCACAACACTAAATTAAAGCCCAACATTATACCAAAGCCCTTAATCTAAATATTTTCACAATCTCAACCATCCAGTTAAACACAAACATTTTTCCAATCTAAAAATGTAATAAAATGTAACTCAAATAATTGAACCTGGGGAATTCACAATCAGACTGACATTATAATATACCAACTAAAGCCCTGATTACAAATTACCTGGTTGAAAGAAATCATTATGATTAAGAATAAATAAAGGTTGAAGTTGAAGGACGAGTAATTATGTAACAAAGATCTTGATGGGAGACTCCAGTCTGAGAATATTAAGCTGATAAAGGAAGATTTTTGAGAAGTTGCACATCGTTGGTTGATTTCATTCACACTAAGCTGAACCTGTTGTTGTTTCAAATAAATTTGAAACCCGCAACATAACGAAATTAGAGATTTAGGTCAACAATATATCAAAAACTGACAATTAAAGTAATTGAAGGAGATCAAAGCTAAATTAATACAGAATTTGGAACTTATAGTCTAAAATTGTTGTTTTACAGAGAAGAGCCGAAGAGTGTGGCCATCAGAACAGTGATAGGAGCTTTTTTAAAGAGGGATAAGGTAGATCGAAAGAAGAGAAGAGAGAGGGATAACTGGTAATAACGGCGTTTCGCCAAAACAAGAGAGGGAGAGTGAAAGTCGATTAAGGCAAGTGAATTATGAAATTGATCTGATCGAAATTTTCAAAGAAAAGAGGGAGAAAAATTTGGTCGGCTGCGCAACTAAAAAGGGATCTAATTCTTAGGTTTTTGTTTTCGTTTAATTGTTTAATGAAACAATAAAAAAAGATTAAAATTGTGGCGAGTTTCATATTCTCCCACTAGTCTAAATGTTTCAGTGGCGATTATTACTTCTCCACTACATAAGAGATCTATTATGGCGATTTTTTAATATTTTGCCACTGTAGTGTGTACTCTTGTGGCGTAAATAAAACTCGCCACTATTAAACTTCTATTGTGAAGAATTCTTTATTTGCCACAATACATTATTTTTAGTGGCGAATGTGATTTCGCCACTAAAACTTTAACTTCTTGTAGTGAGGATCCCCCTGTTTGACCCCCCTTTCAAGCCTAATCGGTTCACCCGGACTCCCATTAACCAACATGGAAGTCACTAAATTCCTCCTACAGCTTGCAAGCCAACTAATCCACTTCTCATCAAAACCCATCCTCCTGAGTACTGCATCTATATAGGACCAAGATACACAGTCATAAGCTTTATGAAAATCAAGCTTAATAGCCAAACACGGATACCTATTTCTGTGTATCGAGTGAAGGGCCTCTGATGCTATAACTGAGCATTCGTGAATATTTCTACCCCTGGAAAATGCAAACTGGTTGGCAGAAATCAATTTAGGTAACAATGGCTGTAATCGATTCGCTAAAACCTTCGATTCAATTTTATAAATACCATGAATAAGAGCAATGGGTCTAAAATTAGTCAATAAACAAGAACCAGGAACTTTCGGAATAAGAACTGTATAAGATGACTTAACTTCATTGATGAAACCATCCCTAAGCTTAAAGAGAACATACTGGATGATATAGGTGATGAGATGCAGTCCCGAAACTTAGGCATTGAAAAACTAATTGATGACTGGAAAAAGTTCATCACAAAAGAAATGAAAGATCAGATAGAGTCACTACACAACATCAGGAAAGGGATCTCGGAGGAAATAACTTTGCTCTAAACTGGAATTAACAATCTATCCATCTCCAGACCCGCCTCCCTTACGGTAATTTTGGGAAGCCAGCTTATTCCGGTACTGTACAATCTTATTCAAGCCATAGGGGACTCCAGATTCATAAGGTAGAAAGGTATGACTACTCTTATCAAGGCCATGTTGCCATAGTTTGATCGTAAAGACCAGGACTATATCCTGCACATTCTTCTCCAAGTCTCACAATCTTATGATCAACTACGGAGATCTCTTCGTCCATATTTCTTAACTCCGCCTATAGTTGATCACATTATTAATGTGCGAGCAAAAGGCAAGAAAGACTACTCCATCTACTCCTCTGCTTAGCAGCATTCTTGGGATAAGAGAACCTACATGGTGATTGACCCCCGTGATGGAAGCAAAAAGGGGGAGGAAGATTCAAGTCAACTAGGGGAAGGAAGTAGAAATGGCAAGGAAAAAACTCTGCAAGTCAGGAAGAGCGGGCTATCTGGAGGAGAAGTAGTTAAGATAGCTAATTGACAAATCCATTATAATATTTTGTAATAGCTAGATTCACTTTTATGTATTTTTGTATCTTATAACACCGAAATTCATGATGTTAACTATTGTTAATAGCAGAAGTATATATAAAGTGAATATCTTAACTAAAAAACAATCGCTTCTAAAGTACAATCTGAAATTATACTAAAACAGACTTAAAAATTATAAAATTATGAGGGAGTTATGGGAACATGGATGCTAAAATTATGGAGGAACTTTGTAAATGGCTAAGTATCAAAAATCATACTTAGTTCATATACCCCTATCTCGTGATTAGTTGACTAAGGTTTTTGTTTCCATCAAATGCGAGAGGTTGTTGGGAAACAATGATCCAGATTACAATCTAAGAACAAATTATTTGGATCAGGTTTGAAGGAAATAAAAATAATTATATAATACCGTACTCCTAAATCTAAATGGAAACATCTAAACCAGATCAAGAAATAAGTCATCCATTGAAGACATTAATCAACTAAGCACTAAAGAAAATCATCCGGACAAAGTTTGGAAAGGAAACAAACTTCTGTCCCTCAAGACTAGCATCGAGAAGAACTGAATAAAGTCATCTCCAAAAGAAGAGAAATTAGGAGAATAGAGGTTTGACGACATCCAGAAGACCTATTAAGTTGAAACATAGGGAAAAGCATAAAATACAGCTTTCCCTCCATTCTTTGGTCTCACAAGTCAAAGATCCTTTTCCTGTTATAAAGACAAAAATTGACAGGTCATATTTTCAGAGAAAGGATAAAAAGGACCGACACCGGACAGAAAAAGAAAACCACCTTTTTCACCTAGACTAATAAGAACGTGTGTGGAGCTCACATAAAAAAGCAATAGGTATAAAACTTGGTGCATCACAAAATGACAAGCAAAATGATCACTGACAACTTTCTAGCCTCAATCCTAAGATTTCAAACTGGTCAAATTATAGTCTAACGGATTGATCAATGGTTCTGAAAACTCCACATCATAACCTGATCAACAGTGGAGATATAACAACATTTCACCAACCATAACGACTACATTTATGATCAAAGCCTATAAAAGGGAGCTCTTCACCATTTGGGAAGGTTGGCTGATTTACTTACAAAAGCAAGTAACAAAGAATACTCAAGCAATCAGCTTTCAAATCCCTCCAAGAAGCAAAGCCTTTCCATATCTGTTGTAAGGATTCCTAAGTGTGATATAAACTTAAGGAACTCCAAAACCAAAACCTTTGATAAGAAACCAAAGTGTAAAAGATCTCTAACTCGGGATCATCGGTCCTTTGCGAATGTCGTGGTGAATCAAGCACCACAGGAAGAGTCGACCATCAACCCGATCCAGGTGGCATCCTCTCCTATTGTACCTGCTGAACCTGTACAGAACAGTGAGGTAGTGGTTAAAACTGCACCTTGGAAATCAAAATCTTGTTTGGTTAAACTCAACAATATTTCTCACATCCGTAATATACATGATCTTCTGAGCGATCACGGTTTTGAGTTTGAATTTGCTGCTCCTGTTGGTGGATATTGTGTGATTATTTCATTTGTAACAGATATGATTCTTATGGACTTTGTGAATGGTGATTGGAAGGTTATGGAACATATTATGGAGTCAGTTTGTGCACTTCCAGTAGATTTCACGCCGTCGGAATGTATTATGTATCTTGATCTCATGGGAATTCCGCCAGCTCTGGTTTGTGAATCTGTGGTGCGGGAATTAGCAGTGAGATTTGGGCGAGTTGTTACGATAGATTGTAATTTCGAAAAACCGGATCGGTTGGACGTAGTATCGTGCCTTGTTTCTGTACCGCTTGGGACTGTCAGTAGGAATCTGACGTTGGCAGTAGGGGATAGGGATATAATGATATACACGAACCTTAGACAAGGAATTGGGTGTCAACATAGTCAAGAATACGGGTATGGATCGAAAGAGTGGAGTGAACCAGATGAGGACCCTTCGGATAGGAGTAGTAGTGAATCATCGGGGAACGAAGCTGAAATTAGATCGGGCGAGGATGATGAGATAGTTTCGGGCAGCAATAACACAAGTCCGGGAAGTAACCAACCACCCGGCGACAGCCCGTTAATTGGGGGAAATAATGTGTTGGTTCCAGATACGGAGGTTTCAAGCTCTTCGGGCCCAAACATCCCAAATATGAATAGAATTATCATACGTAGGGAAGGAAATGAGCCAACTGTCAGTGAGGAATTAATGACTTTCCGAATTGGAGAAAAGCTAGAGTTGTTTAATGAACAAAACATGGGATTGATTATAGAGGCATTGGAAGGACAACGACGTTGAGAGGGCTGCTGTCCGAACTGGGATATTGTGAGTATTATCATGTCTTTGAGTTTTATGAGTTGGAATTGTCGAGGGGGCCTATTGAATGGGGCCAAACAGTTTTTTGGTGCGATCATGTGTTCGGAAGTGGCAGCTTCAGGTTTTCATTCTAATTGAGACAAAGTCCCTATCGGTTTCAGATCAGGTTGTTAGGAAGTTTTGGGGCTATAATGACTTTCAATTTCATTGTATCCCGTCGCATGTTTGTCAGGGGGTCTACTGATTTTATGGAATTCTAATTTAATTATTGGCTCGATCACTGCTTCTACAGATAGATGGTGCTTGCTACATATTGTGTCTAGTCAACTTGAGGTAAACTTACTATGCTTATATGATCCCCCTATCCCTGGGGATAGGAATCAATTTTGGTTTGATTTGCTGCCCCATATTCAAAACATAGATAACTTGGTGCTATGTGGTGATTTTAACGAAGTGTTACATAGTTCGGAGCGAGGTAGAAGTGGGAACACGGGGTTGAGTTCGATGATTAGGTTCCAGGAATTTGTTAATGAATGTGCTCTCTTTGATTTGCCATTACATGGCCGTGACTATACGTGGTCTAATATCCTATCCTTCTCAAGGATTAATCGTGTCTTGGTGTCGTTCAATATTCTTGATAGGTGGCCGGGTCAGAATTTGATGACGGTTGACTCGACGTTATCAGATCACTTTCCGATTATATATCAGTCCCACGCATCGGTATCGGATGGCAAAAGGGTGTTTCGATCCTTGAACTGTTAGTGGGAGAAGGACGGGTTTCAACTTTTTCTAAGATCAAAGTGGGAGGCTATAGAATCGGCGGATCCGATGCACGACATTGATTATAAATTATGTCGATTACGGAGCTTTATTCAGCCTTGGCATCTATCTAATTTTGGCGGGTTAGAGGGAAGAATAAGGAAGCTAGAGGCTCGTGTTATATTTTTGACATCCAGTTCGGTGTCCCGACCTTTAGAGGAGGAGAGTAGTTTGGAGCTTCAGTGTGTGAGATCGGAATTACTTACCTGTAGATGGAACCTTGAACAAATTTGTCATCAACAATCACGAGTTAACTGGACTATACTGGGTGATGATAATACAAGTTTTTTTCATAGGATGGCATCAGCGAGGGCTAGGGGGAATCGGATTTCACAGCTGGAAATTGATGGGGCTGTATCTTCTAACCCGGTACTTATTAAATCCATGATACGGAATTTTTATTCCAGTCTGTTTTCAAAACAAGTGGAGGTGCCTTATTCTTTGGGCGAGCTAAAATTCCGAATGGTTGATGAGACAGCCAACTCTCGGCTTGTTGAACCTTTTTCTGAGGCTGAAGTGTGGGATGCAGTGTGTGCTTGTCAAGAAGGTAAGGCTCCGGGGCCGGACGGATTTAATTTTTTCTTCTATAAATGCTTCTGGGAGGAAATGAAACCGGATGTGTTAGCTCTGTTTGGCAAATTGTATAGGTGTGATCAGCTGCCAAATTCTATTAAGTCATCCTTTACCGTATTGATTCCTAAAGTTTCGGGGTCGTCGTCATTGGGGAACTATAGACCAATTGCCCTTATCCGTGGTATATATAAAATTGTGTCGAAAGTACTCGCAAAAAGATTACAGGCTATGTTACCTCAGCTGATCTCTGACAATCAGTTTGCTTTTGTTAAAGGCCGTAATATTCATGAATGCTCGTTTATAGCCTGAGAAGTGATCCAATCAATCCACCGCAGTGGTCAGTCGTCTGTGGCACTCAAGCTTGATTTCCATAAAGCATACGATAGTGTTTCTTGGACTTATATTGACTCAGTTTTAAAGAGGATGGGTTTCTCTGATAAGTGGATTAGATGGATGGTGAATTGTAGAGCGAACTCGGTAACGTCTATTCTCATCAATGGTAGCCCTACAGATCCGATCTATTTGGGTAGAGGGGTCAAACAAGGTGACCCCATTTCTCCATTTCTTTTTGTCTTAGCAGTGGAAGGTCTTAAACAGCTCATTGACGCAAGTGTCCTGAAGGGTATTTTACCTGGGTTTCATATTCATGGGTCAGAGAAGGATATATCTATTCTTCAGTTTGCGGATGATATGATGTGCTTCTTACCTGCAGATGAGTCCCTCTTACCTACTTTTATCCGTTTATTACGTTGTTTTGAGTTGATTTCAGGTCTACGAATTAATTTTCTTAAGAGCTCAATCATGGGTATTAACGTGCAGGATGACATATTGAACCGCTGTACGGAGATTATGGGTTGTAAGATCGAAAAATTCCCCATTACTTATCTAGGCGCCCCTCTCAGTACGAGACGCATCCCGGTGTCTTATTGGAACGTGTTGATTGGTAAGTTCCAAAATAGGCTGGCAAATTGGAAAGGCCAGTGTTTATCGTATGCTGGCAGGGTGGTCCTTATAAATCGGTTCTCTCGTCCATCCCAATTTATTTGCTATCATTGAATAAGATGCCGGCCTCTATTAATAATAAGCTTGTACAACTGATGCGTAATTTCTTGTGGAAAGGTAAAGCAAATTCTAGTGGGATCTCCAAAGTGAATTGGGAGACAATTATGCTACCGAAAAATCTAGGTGGCCTATATGTCAGGGTTCTCAGACTAGTCAATTGTAGTTTATTGTTGAAATGGATATAACGGTCTAGAGTAGACAGACAGGGATCGTTGTGGTATGAGCTGTGTGTCCGTAGATATGGATTCGATTCATGGAACTCGTTTGAAAAAGTTAATAGTTCCCGCATTTTGTATGTTTGGCGAGGCATTTTATCTTGCTGTGTAAAGAACTCAACCTTCTGGGAGTTGTTTAAATCGAATGGGAGAGTGAAAGTGGGGAACGGGGCTTGCGGATCTTTTTAGTATGACAATTGGACAGTAAATGTGTCATTATCTATTCTTTTCCCCGACTTGTATTTATTATGTAATAGGAAAAGCTGCTTGATTTGGGATGGGTGTCTGTCTATTTCTGAGGTAGCAGCACTATCTAGGCCTTTTTGGAAACGTAGTCTAAGGATTACAAGTAGGGAGAGATGCCTCCAGTGGCGGAATTGGATTTCCCAGACCTGCCCTGCTGTTTTCGGGGGGAATGGGGCTGTTGGCAGTAGGGGGCAGCAGCTACACGTTGGGTTTCAGATGGCGGAAGATAGATTTGAATGGGATCTGGAAGCTAATAAGGTATTTTCAGCTGCATCTTTTTGTTTAGGGTTCTATAGGACGCCTCAAAGGTCTACGCCGAAAACGGATTTTATGGTGGTTTGGAATGCGTGTCTTCTCCCTAAAGTTAAATTCTTTGGCTGGTTATTGTTACATAGACGTCTCCCAATGAAAGTCTTTTTGGTTTGTCGCGGGTGCCAAGCAGTAATGAATGATAAGTGTCCGTTTTGTGATGAGTCTGAAACAATTGATCATGCTCTGTTTCACTGTTTGGGTAGTTATCATATATAGGTTCAAGCTATTCGGGTGCTAGGGATTTCAGTAACAATGCCATTCAAGGGGGCTGATTTTCTAATAGTATGGCGAGCGCATTTTTCCTCCGAGATCGGCCAGGAGTTTGGTACGGCTTTATGGTTTATGATTGCATGGGCTATTTGGAAAAGGCGGAATAAGTTCGTGTTCGAGGGTGTCTTAAGCACAGATGATCATTTGGGGTCAAGCATTCATCTATGCTGGTTCTTTTTCAAGTATCGAAGGCGGAATCTTAATTTTGTCATTTCTGATGTATTTACTTGTCCAGATTTATTTCTAAGCTGTAATTGGTTTGATGGCATTCTTTGGCCTCATTCATTGTATAGGCATGTCTCGGGATCGGATTTCATATCTGTATCACCATTAGGCTGTATCTTTGTTCACTGACGCTCTCATCTTGTGGGCGGTCTTTGGATTTAATTAATAAAGAGAGGTAGGTGTTTTGTAGGTAAGCGGGGGCATCAATCTAGTTGGGACGCCCGGCCCGAAATTTTCACCTATCTCGATCTTTTTCCTTCTAGGGGAACACAATGTTCCTCTGGGGGGTTTTAAAAAAAATAGAATCAAAATTCAAAAGTGGTTAATGAAAGGGAACAAAATTAATAGCCAAAGGAAAATAAAATTTGAGTTTTAATTAATTTTAATCAAGTAGAAGAAGCTGAATTCACAATAATGTTTGTCAATTTGATTGCAATATTATATAACTATATTATATTTTGATCACAGTATGGAATAAATTTTTTACCTGTGATTTGTTTGTTAGAGATTTGTCTTGCTTGTGTTCTTCATTATTGAATTCCTCTTGTAGTTTTTTCTTTAGAGACTTAATCTGTTTTCACACATTTTATTGAAATTTTGTTACAGTGGTTGATTTGCAGATACATTATATCTGGTATAAGAGCCATTAATTGGATGACGGGCTTTTATATCTGGTATAGGAAATTCCAATTAAGGAATTACAAGCTTTTCATTGGTTTATGAGATCTTATACATGGTATAAGCATATTATGTGGTTAATAATAGCGATTATCTTCTATTTATATCCTTTATACATGGTATGAAACTTGTTCCATGACATTTTATCAGCATTCTTCTACTTTGTTTCCAAAATTCTAGTTACGTTCATGTTTTTATGTACTAATTTGTAATATGTGAGTTATCATATTATTAGTCATAGTTTTATATCATGTCATATCAACTTATTTTTCATTTCTGTTAATGTTAGGTCATTTTTTTCTCAGATTTAAGTCTGGAAACTCCATTTGTAATATTGGTTTTTGTTTTACATTTGAATACAAATCCTAGTAATTTTTGCACAAATACAGATTATATGTCAAATCAGTTCTGTAGAGTGAAGTACCTCAGTTTTCGTTCTTCTTGGCTGTTGATTTGCATCCTATTTATATGCATGTTGCGATCTGAATTCACATTCATTTTATGTTAGTAATCGGTAAATGAAAAACAACAGAACATTTTAAAATAACTTAGATTCCGAATATAATACCTTGTTTCTTCCATTATTCTTCATAGATTTAGGCTTCGTCTCTCTTGTTGCAAGATAATCGAAGAAATTCAAAATCGAAGATGAAGAATAGTGAAAAGAAATCCCTAAATTGAATGTTGAGAAATCGTAATGAATTGCAGAAAAATGGGTATGGAATTTTTAAGAAAGAGGTTTGAATTATTTTTTATCCGTATTGGAGAGTATAATTCCGGTTTGGTTAGAGTTACCAGATTTTAAAACCTAGGTTCATGTAATTAGAAAAAGAATAAAGTGAAGGTGGGCTTTATGAAAAGTTGAGTCTGTAATTAAGATTTCAAAAGCCCAATTGTAGGGATACAACTAACTTGCCCTTAAGTTTTTACAAAAAGAACGTCACTCTAGAAACCAATTACCAATAGGTGAAGCGGATTAAAATCATCTATCCCCACTACTCTATCGCTAACTCTGTCCCCCATTGATTTTTTGCAATGTGGCAATTAGAATCCTAGTCAGTAACTGATGTATTTAACGTTAACATCACTTCTGATTATGTGTCCCATTGTGACTAACTTCATATCTTTCTGAAATCCTAAATTGCATATTCTTCAAATCGATGATCTGTGTCCCAAATAGAGTTCTTTCTTCCTTGAACAATCTCCTCTTTTCCTGAATCAGTCCATCTCTTATTCAAGTTTTTTTTATCAATCAATCTCTATTCTACTCAAACAATTCTCTCTATTTACAGCAGTTATAATAAACTTTTTCTTACAATTACAAATACATAATTCTTCCCTTTCCGATTGACTATTTATTCCGATGGAAGATGAAATTCACACATCATCAACCTCAACTAGCGAACCAGCATCAATAGATGTATAAAATGATTGGTTATTTGTCATGCTTTATTGTCCTTTATCTATTGTATATTGGAAGGAAAAAAAACAACTGATTATAAACTGTGATTTGATTTTTAAGGCAAACTAATTGTTTTCAACTTTTGTTACTTTACAGATATCCATCACAGATTGAAAGTTTACTTCAAGACTACTTATGGTTTGAAGAAACATAGTCTAAACGGTTGATTCATAACTTTACAGAGTTATTTATCATGTATTTTTGTTTATTATTGTGCATAATGTATGGATATAGGTAATATTATTGGTTATGCAATATAGAATCGAATTGTGTGGAGATTAAGTTTGCTGATTGATGTTGCTTGCTCGTTTCATGTGGAATATCAATTAGAAATATGGTTCGAATTCAATATTTTTGATTAGGGGTTAAGATGAATTAAGTTCTCTTATTGTTTTTAGTCTTATGTTTTTAAGCTTTGTAAGACTAGATGGTTTATTGGATTACTTTTGGATTTTTGTTTTTTAATTTGTTCACTCTATATATGTTCTTTTCAATTTTCGTAGTATTTATTAATATCTCATGTTTATAATTTATTTTTTCAGGAGGTTGATAACGAAAATTCTAGCAAAGTTAACAATGATTGTAGCGAGACAGAATCACTATCAGCCCTTAAACCTTGTGATGTTTACTCTTTTCATTCAAGAATGTGTCAAGACCAGATTCCTGTAGTTAGTATGCAGTTTCTAGCTGAAAAAAGTGCATATGATTTTTATAATCAATATGCATATAAATTTGGGTTTGGTACTAGGCTAAGTGAAGCATATAAATCCACCACTGGATTTTTAAGAGACAGGTAATTTGTTTGCTCAGCTGAAAGCAAATGTGGAAAACACAAGAGAAACATATATGTCAAAGCTAATCGAGCGGAGACAAGATTTGATTATTGAGCAAGAATGAGGTTTAAGTATGATATATTGTTTGAAAAATATGTAGTTTTAGAGTTTGTTGCTAATCATAACCATTTGACTTTGACTCCTAGTAAGACACATCAGTTTTGGTCTCATAGAAAAATGTCTTTAGCATAAAATGTTATGGCTAACATGGCTGAAGATTCAGGAATAAACCCAAAACAAACTCTCGAGTTCATGAGTAGACAAGATGGTGGACGTGATAATCTTGGATTTATTGCAGAAGATTATATAATTATTTGCGTTCAAAAAGAACAGATGGTGAAATTAGGGGATACAGGTGACGTGTTCGAATATCTTAAAGAAAAGCAATCAGAAGATCCTAGTTTTACCTATGCCATACAAGTTAACATTGATGATTTGATAACTAATATTTTTTAGGTTGATGCTAAGATGAAAGTAGACTACAATTACTTCGGTGATGCTGTATGTTTTGATACCATATATAGGAAAAAAAAGAAGGAAGACCATTTGGAATGTTCGTCGGTGTTAATAATCACAAGTAAACACTTATTTTTAGAGCTGTGTTATTATATGATGAGACAGCTGAAATGTTCATATGGTTGTTTGACACTTTTGTGAATACAATGTTAGGGAAGAAACAAAAAAGCATATTCACTAATCAAGATCGTGCAATGTCCAAACCTTTAGCTACTTGATGGCCTGAAACACATCATCGGTTATGCATTTGGCATATATATCAGAATGCTGCTAAACATCTTAAATGTATCTTTGAGAAGTTTAAAGATTTTCCTAGAGAATTTTGCAGTATAATATATGACTATAAAGATGTTGAAGACTTCACAATAGCTTGGCAAAAGATGCTTAAAAAGTATGAACTTGAAGATAACACTTGGTTGGGGCAATTATTTGATGTGAAGGAGAAATGGGCTTTAGTCTATGGACGTCAAACATTTTATGCAGACATTACTACTACTCAACGGAGTGAAAGTTTGAATAATTCCATCAAAAAGTATGTGAGCTACAAGAATGATTTATTGCGGGTTTTTTTTATCACTTTTGGAGATTGGTTGATGATCGTTGTTATAATGAGCTAGTAGTTGATTTTAAAGCAAATCACACTATCCCTGCATTATCAGATTCTGTGAGTATACTAAGGGATGCAATAAAGGTATATACTCCAGCAGTATATAAATGGTTTGAAGCTGAGTTATTTAAAGGTTATAATTGTACGTTTAAGTTATATAGGCAAATTGCTACTGTGAGGATATATGAAGTGACTGCTCATGGAAGAAGTTTTCATAATATTATAACATTTGATTAAGATGATAATACTATTAGTTGTAGTTGCAAGAAGTTTGAATTTGCCAAAATTTTGTGTTCTCATGCTTTAAAGGTTCTTTTGACTAATGATGTGAAGACCATTCCTCACCAGTACATTCCAAAGAGATGGAGAAAAGATATTAGAGATCAAGTACCTAAGGTGTCTTCTCCAAATTCTTATGATAATGATGATCAAAAGGGAAAAATAATAAAAATGTTACAGAGACCTGGCTCAATTACACATTGAACTAGCGACAATTGCTGCTGAATCTAATAAGGCTTATGAAATTGCTTCAAATGGCCTTCAAACGACATTAGCTGATATAAAGACTTCTGTAAAGACTCGTAAAAAACCTTCTGAAGACACATCAATAATAAATAATTCATCACATGAGGTTTTCAATGATGAGTTTGGTGAGCATGTAGTGAAAGAAATCAAGATCAAAGAGAAAATTTCTTATAAGGAGGATTCTATCAGACTGAAGAATGCATTAGAGAAACTTGTCGGGAAGAAAAGACCTGAGAAAGCTGAAAAGAGTTCACAAAGCCAAACAGAACCATAAATAGATTGTTTTGATGTGCCGTCTCAATGTTTCAATTCCATGAGACCTTCTGCTCTGCGTTAATGAATACGCAGGTGTGTCATACACAACATCCTTAGTTTATTTTATTTTTCTAATTCAATAATCATTGTCTAACACATGCCATAATATGACTTGTAGAGTGGAATTCAAATGCCAAATATTTTACCCTTTCATCAGCCATTAAATTATGTGCCTTATACTCCCAATTTGCACATTCCCTCACCTTTTATACAATCAAATGCTCAGCTCATATCCCCATTTCATCATATTCAGGTTCTTTCAAGTGTTTGTTATTTAAAAAGTTTCATGGTATGATTAATCAATACATAATTGTTACTTATTTTTATGTATCTTTACTTGTACGATGTTATATAGAGTTTAGGAAACGGCCTTTCACGGGAGATTGGAATGACACTACATCTGCAAGTATGTCTTACTTATGATTTTATTAAATATAATTATATATATTAAGTAGTATTGCTTCGATAAAATATCATAAGAGTATAACTTTGTGAGTGCATACACCATTTTTATAAAGGAGCATGACACTATGAAGAAAGCTGAAGATAAAGAATGAACACACAAGTTTGGTTTGCTTATAATAAGCATTGCCTTGAAGTTATTTGGATATAATAGTGATTTTTATAATCTTTCTTGAAGTTTTTTCCTTTTTAATTTATAGCTTTTATATAGGATGGAATTTGGTTAAGAATCAGCTTTTATGAAATGTAGGATTGGCTTATGTATTCTTGTTTCTCAGTATCTTTTATCATGAGTATATTCAAATGCAATCTTGTACTTTTGATAATTTTTTACTCATCAGGATGTATGATATTACAATTTGTCATTTTGACTGTTTGTATTTACTCTTTAGATCCTTTGCTCTAGTTATACGTCAATTATCACGGTCATAAAGAAAGAAAACAAAGTTGAAACATATAGATACAGTAGTTATGCATTATCTTATCATATGCATAAGTTGAAATTTATAAAATGGTTTGCGTGTAACCCAGAAACAAACTTTATATAGCTTTAATAGTTCCATCTAAAATTAAAATGTAATTTGTAACTTTATTCAGTTCAACTCGAGTCAAATTACAATGGTTTAACTCATAGTTTTCAAAAGCGCAACAGAATGCACCCTGTGCACTTCTGTCAGACACAAAGCGCAGAGGTGTGTCAAGTGCAAAAAAGCGCGTGCTTTTAGTGACATTTTTAGTGACTTTTGGATTATAATGACTTGTTTCCTGTTGTGAACTATTGTGACATATGATATAATATTTTCTTAGTTTTAAATAGCTATATTTTATAAATTTTCTAAGCCTATAATATTTTTTGAAATTCAAAATAGTGCACTTTTGCATTGCGCTAAAAGTGTACTTTGCGCTCCCAACAACTATAGTTTAACTAGCTATTTGTACTAGTTTCAGCAAACAAACTTAAAGTGTTGTAGGTTTTTGTTATAATTTTCATGCAATTAATTACCAATTTAATGTAAAATATAAAGCACAATGATATACATAAGAAGTTTCATAAACAACAAAACTCAAAATCACAAAGAAATAGCTTAGCAGAAAGCTTCACACAGCTTTAATAATTCTATCTAAAATGAAAATATAATCTATGAAACTTTATTCAATTCAACTCCAGCCAAGTTACAATGGTTTGACTTGCTATCTATACTAGTTTGAGCTAACAAACACGTAATTTCTATTCTAACTGAATTTCAGCTCACTCTAACAGAAAAACAAAATGTAAATCTCATGAGCTTCCAACTGTACATGCGACCTCAAATTAGTAACTAACTTTAATCCTTGTTGTTAAACTTTTACTTAGATTGCAACTCGTTGTTATTGTTGTTATTGTTGTGTTGCTGTAGAATTATGAATCTGTAACATCCATTTCTTCAGATAAACTATAAACACCGTGAATCAAATAAGTACGCTACTTGAATGTGCAAATAATTGCTCACATTGCTATAGTAACACTTTTTGTATCAACAAATTCATTAGCAATGACGGTAGTTGTGGTGCTTTTGCATGGACAGGGGTGAATCCATTCTTTTGTGATGAAGTCTTTGATACATGAATATACCCGATACCTAAATCCACTTATTTTGCTATGTATTTAGTCATTCTTAGCCTATTTGCCAAACAAGGTAGAAACAAAACAACTTCTCATTTTCTTAAAATACATGGAACAGTGGAACCATTGACTATATATAGTAATCAATACGAGACAAAAAAAAAAAATAATTTATGATCAAGGTGTAGATTTAATGACTTTTATATACACTGGTAGCATGGAAACTATAAGCATGAATTCAATTCCACATTTTCAATCTCAAATTCTATTAGCAAACAAAAGAAAAGCATATGAAGATATGAAAAAGTTAGCACAATTTTTTTTAGGACCAAATGCATAGGAGAACTGTTTTTTGAGGATTTCAGTGAACTAAACAACATAGAACTGAAAAAACTGAAAAAGATTGTAGGTAATTATGCTAGCAAATAACCTTAAGTTTGCTTGTTACTCAACTACTTGCACTGCTCAGCTTACTAATCAAGTTGGAAATGATTAATAAATGCTTGGTAAAATCAGGAGCTTATTGTAATATTATTCTAATTCAAATGATTAAATAGCATACTTTTGATTTGATCGATGGATTGCATAATTCAAATAGTGAAACTTCAAATTATTGTTTGAGGTATTAAGGATATGAAAAATGTCTAATGATTTTTTCATGGGCAAAGGTAGCATCTAAAATAAACTTGACAAGTGATTTCAATACAACACAATTTTTATGTATTGAAATACCGAATCAAACTAGAAGAAAATCATCGACCAAGGAGAAGAAAAACGAGAATCAAGAAGAACAAATCATGATTAGAGGAAAAGAAATTGAAAAAGAATGAGAAAGAAAAGGAGAAGATATATATAATTAAAGAGAAGAAAATCATCTACCAAGAAGAAGAAAAACGAGAATCAAGAAGAAGAAATCACGATTAGAGGAAAAGAAATAAAAAAGGAACAAAAAGAAAAGGAGAAGAAATCCCGAATAAGAAGAAGCAATAGCGACCATTGACAAAGAAGAGGGAGCAATGTTGGCGTAGCCATTGTGTCGGAAAAACTTATAAAACAAAGAAGAAGATGACCCGCAGGAAACTAGTAAACGACGTCAGTTTTGCATTATCAGGCTATGATACCATGTAAACCATATATGGTTTTGGTAAAGCACACCCACTGTATGTGGTGAATGATTCTCATTAATATAATAACATTACAATAGGGGAAGTATTTACATATGGATATAACACTAATTGGGAGCTAACACTAATCAGGACATTATAATAATAACTCTACCATATATACAAAATATAATAATATCTACTAATAATGACTCGACCATATTTATATAACTTCCATAATATCTATCAAAATCAAAGAATGAATAAAACAAGGGAGGATGGAACATACCTTGAACAAAGAGACCAGTGAAAATTGAAATTTAGATTTTACCTTAATCTTTAGAGATTGAACTGGAAATCAATAGAGAGAAAACTGAAAAACCCTATAAGATTATTGTTGTTGCAGGGAACAAGAATAAGATTATCGCTGTGAAGGAAGAGTTTTAGGGATTGAAAAGAAGAGTATTAATTGGACTGTAAGTGACGTTAACGTTAAATGCTAAAGTTGGTTTGACTAGGATTCTAATTGCCATATAGAAGAAAATCAATGGGGGACAGAGTTGGGGATAGAGTAGTGGGGACAGATGATTTTAATCTAGGTGAAACAGGAAAAAAATCACATGTTCCGAATTCAGTGTATCCTTCCATGTCCCCCATCCATATTCTGACATGTGGCAATTTTTGTTATTATTTTATTAATTTTCAAATTTACTTTCCTACGTTTCTTCATATTTCTCCTACAAACTTGTCACATGTTGAAAAATGAATGGAGAACATGGAAAGGGACACGAAATTGGGGACTTGTGTTTTTTTCCCTGTGAAACATATTAGAAATATGACATGTGCATATTACAAACAAGTGAAACATATGGCATCTTCTATTTTTGATTTTTTGATTTATTTTGCATTTATCTCTCAAACCGTTCATTTTTTTAACATGCCCCAGTGGAGTTTTTTGTTGTTCTCTTTTTATCTTCAAAATGACATCCACTGTGACATATTTTTTCCAAATTTTTTAACTGTCAGATATCAAATAAATATCGAATATAAATCTAATAGAAATCAGTAAATGCAGAAGAACTTGAATTCAAAACACTAGATAGATTTTTAATAAATCATACCTTTAAAATATACTTGTATAGATGTTTAATATCAACTTCAAAATAAATTTTCTAATAGAAGTCCAGTAGATGTCCGATAGATGTTCAAAATATGTCCAATTGCAGATCACAACAGTTTGCGAAATTAAAAGACGGCGGAAGTCTTGATCGGAAAAGCTCTGGCAGCAATAATGAAGCACCTGTGGAACTGAGTCGGTGAGCAGCACATATATCATGCTTCCAAATCTAGGACTGATTATGGAATAGTATTATCTCAGTCTTCAAAACTATAATCTCAGCCTACAATAAGATAATTGAAACGGATGTGGAAATACAATCAACCAGTCAACATATATCTATCAAAATGAATCAAATCATACAATTATTCTTCACTCAAGCTTTAAAGACCAACTTCCATAAACACATTTGGATTGAAGGGAGCTCCTTATTAATATATTTAATTTTATTTCATTCACAAAATTTAAATAAGCTTAGGAAAGTGACTGATAATAGCATGGTAATTAAATATTCATATGAGGCATTGCATTAATGGCAACAAAAAATGCAAGTGTTTCTTAAAGGACATGTATCAAGCATGGTAATAATATTGTTATTTCAAAAAAGAAATTAGTAAATGTAGAAGAACTTGGATTCAAAACACTAGATTGATTTTTAATAAACCATAACTTTAATATATACTTGTACAAATGTTTAACATCAACTTCAAAATAGATTTTCCAAACTAGAAGTCTTGTAGTTATCAGGTAGATGTCCAGTAGATGTCCAATCGCCTACGACTTGAATTGCTAATTTTCAAATAAATATACACTAATATGGTATGATCTTCTGCAATTAATTTGCTTCAGATTATAAGGATTAGTGCAGAATCTACATCAACAGAAGATTTTGAGCTAAACTTGGAAAATACAAATGAAGAATAACAATAAAAACTTCTCAATTTGAGCAAGAAATAGAGCAAAATCCCACACTCAAAACCCAAAGCAGCACAAGATCCAGTTAAAGAAACAACACAAACTAACATAACAATTCCATAAAAAGAACTATCAAAACTAAGAAATATTAACTATCTATTGGATATCCACCATATGTCTATTGGATATCTATTAAATGTTTAACAGATTCAAAATCAACATGATTATAATTTAGGTCACTAACCAACAACGATCAAAACACCAAAATTGCTTACTCCACTAGCAGCCCAATTAAATTGGTCATTAATAACTATTGGAAATAATCGATCTGCCCGTGAGTCGATCAATCGGGTCAAATGATCCGATCTAATTGGTCAATTGGGCTTAATTGGAAACTAATTAAGTTAAGGGACTTAATTGAATTATTTTAGGACCTAATTGAAATAAGTTTTCTCCATAAGTGCCTAATTGGCATTTTTCTATTTTCCACCTCTATAAATAGACATCCGTAGGAACGTCTTTAGATTGATGAAAAAAATTCATTTTTCTCTCTACAATTTCTCTCTCCCGGACTTCTTCCTACGACGAAGAAATCTCGCATGATCGTTATTGATCTTCTATCACTGCAGAAGTTATGAACAATGACTTAATTCCGACATATCGTGGGTCAGTCAATGACTTAGCATACATATGGATTTAATGCGGCATTTTTCGATCTTGGGCATGGAAAAGGTAAGTATTCGGATCTGTTCTCTTTATGATTTCCGTCATTGGTATCCGAGCAAGTTTTTTGGCGATGATTATACGTGTTTGAATGTATCTATATGTTCTTCTCATTTTGAAATTTCTTAAATTTGGTGTTCAAGAAGTTTTTTCCGTAAATTTTGAGTCAAATTTACGGTAAATTATGAAAATGGAAGGAATTCTTTATTTTTGGAGCATTTTTGCTATAATTTTGTGTTTATGGCCGGAGAAATTGCCTGTTCATAATGGTTTTTCTATCTGAAACTTATGCTATTTTTATTTTGAGTTCATTCATGGCGAATACATTTTTTTTGAAAGAAAGTTTCGATTTTGTGTCATTTTAGTATAAATGACACATTTCTGTTCGTTTTTTCGTAAAATGGATAGCACCGTTGGACTCGGGACATCAAAAACCCTTGGGATGGTATGAAATGGAGGCAGAAATCATTTTCGAGAAAGAATGACACTGGATATCGATTTCTACATTCTGCAAGGGATTTCTACATCTGTTGCAGAATCCATCGCTGATTTCGTTGCAAAACGAAAAGGCGCGACGGTTTTTTTTCGACAACCATTGCGACGGTTCCTAAACTATGGTGATGGTTTGTGTAGCAGTTATGGCAACGCTTTGAAAAGTGTTGCCAGAATTAGAAAAACAGATGCTAAAGTGATCCATTGCGACGCTTAGTGAAACTGTCATAGAAGTTTTTTTTCTTAACTTCCTTCATGTGGCACAATTTGGTGTTGACTGTGGTCAGTGCCACGTGGCATCTGATGTGCCAATGGTTTAACCTTTGAGGTTGACTGGTCAATTGTTGACTACCACGTGTCCGTAAAAAATGTTGAATGGTCAACATAATGCCACATGGCACGTCCATATTGGTCCAATATGTATTTTTGTGATTTAAGGACATGAACAATGTCGTTTTGCTCCAAGATTTTTCCTACCCCATCATTTTCATATTTTTGGATTTAATGGTAATTTTTCTAGAAATTTTTAAGGTCCATAAAAGTGAGTATTTGATTTATTTTGTGTAAATAAATTCATAAAAATTATAGAAATTAAATTCTGAGTTTTACAAAATTTCTAATATGTTTGAAATTGTTTTTAAGACATAAAGATGAATCTTTCTGAAATTTTTCATTTCTTGATTAATATAAAAAATTAAATGCACATAATTATGTATATAAGTTACATATTTAACATGTTTAAAAAAAATACCATTATAAGTTAATTATTGATATATGTTGACTATGATTATACTTTAGTTGTATGATTTAATAAATATATTTTGGTAATATATATATAGTTATTAATTATCTTTGTGATAATTCATGTCAAATTTATATATATATATATATATATATATATATATATATATATATATATATATATATATATGCTATAGATTTGATATTAAATATATTTTAGTTATATATTTAATACAGTTAACTATTTATAAACAATTAACTTATTTTGTATCTACGTGTATAAATATATATTTTTGTAATATATTTTGGGTTAATTATTTATGTGTTAGTTATATAATTTATATCTATATAATATAAATCTATAAAGAATATATTTTTGTAATATATTTAAGTTAATAATTTGTACAATTATTGACATTGACTTAATACATATATTGTAGATGGTCAACAATGATGCAAACTCCACGTTATCAAGTAGACCTTTTCAATGGACAAGGGTCAGGATACGATGAAAAGTTTGAGAAAAATAGGTTCTCCATAATGTGGTTATACATTAAATATTGATACTTTATGGATCAAGTATTTATATTGCATATATAAATGCAATAAGTGTGTATTAATTACCTTATTGGAAAGCAATATAGATTGTATAAACACGTCTTTGAGCTATAAAAGCTCACATAACTTACTATTCAATTTGTTTGAATTTTTATTTGACAATTATTGTGGAAAAATTAGGTTCTTTAATATGTTATTTAATTAATTACCATCTTGTTCAATCAAAGGAATGAACATTGACATATTGAGCTGGTCTAGAGTAATTCAAAAGGAGTAATGTCATTGACAATGATATTTATTTTTGGAATTGAGATACTCAGTGTCCGTCTCACTTCTAAAAAGGTGTATAAGTATATTTACATACGTAGAGTACATTATGTGGTGGTTAACAGTACAAGACTGTTATTTGTTTAGCATCATTTTTGTGTTTGTTTATTGTGTTTATTTGGATAAAAAGTTTATTGCATGTAATTTATCAAATAGTTTTGGGATACGTTTTATTATGAAAACTATGTGATTCATGATTTATTTAATTATTATTTATTTATATTCTATATATTTGTTTAAAGAAATTTTAAATAACATAATTTATTTAAGCCACAATAAAACTCTTAGGACTAAAGTGCCCAATTTGAAATCCCAAATAGTTTCGATAATAATGCACAATAAATTTGTCTAAATACATTACCTTAAATGCCATTAGCTAAACAAACTAATTTATGACAATAGGTCCAACGTGCATTTAAAGTATTCCTTATAATTAAAGAGCTATAATAAACAATCAAACACATATAATTATTATTACATGATAGAATGAACTGAGCAAATATGAGTGTTATCACTTGGTTGATGATTGGGTATATGTATTTCTTTCGAAGCTAGGGTTAATGCTTATATTTCTCGGATAGTTTATTCTTAAGTGAATAGTAATTAACACACAGTTGCTCATAATAATTGACCTAAATCCTTAAATTTGTGTTTAGTCTCACCATTACTGATAAATAATATCAGTAATGGTTACCGCTTCAAAAGTATTTGTAGCAGACTTAAAAAATTAACGGTAATTATTAGCAAATCTGGAATTTATAAATTGGGTTTGTGCGGATGAACACAATCGTTTTATGCTTTGGGAACTATTGTGTATCAGTTCAAAGAAAGCAGCACAAACAAACTCCTGAATGACAAGAATATGTTTCTTGCATGGGGAGAAAGAATTCACTTATCCGAATCATTTTTCTAAGTGCTATTAATGATTATATTGCTAAGGGATTACATGTATGTGAGACATGTAATTTTTGATTACCAATATGAAAAAGGTTCTAATTGGTGATTTGTTCTTTGCTTCAAGTGGGAGCATATATGATGCATCTAACTCATTTTTTATAGATTAGCTTCTTTAAATGATGTCACCAGCTCTTTGGATCTGGAAGAATGTTGTCCTCTGCCAGCTAAATTTTTTCTTAAATGCATTTGGCATATAGACAACTTAAAAAGGAAGTATCCTGAGAACTTTTGGTTGGTGTGAAGCATTTATGTAAAGCCAAAAGAACAAGGAAAATGGGCCTTAATCATACGAACATAAACTAAGAGATCCAACGGGAATAGACAGTCAACATCACAGAGGTCATTTACTAAAATTGCCACAGTAAAAGGAACTATATTATGGCGCATGGAACCTAGACTAGTATAAGTATTAAATTCTAATATGAATTATACTTACGTATCAAGCTCTATGTTGCTAATGGAATCATATTCCTTGGGAATTGATTCAAGTGCGACATGTAATATGGGCAAGGACCGAAGTATCTTTGTGAGCTTTAGAAAATTATCACGAGAGACATAAGTATCTATATAGAAAACAACCATCGGGTTGGAGTTCTGTGGATTGACACATGTAGATTAGATTTGCAACAAGAGTAAATCAAATATCTACATGATGTGTTGTACTCTCCAATTATTCGTCAAAATTTAATTTATGATATGGTTTTATGATTAACCAGTTTATTCATGAATTTTTCCAATTTTTAGTTTCTTCATTCCTAAAGTAGATTCTATGTGTCTAGTTCTTATAAGATTGATATTCTTGTAATGAGTGTACATTACTAATTATCAAGTGGATAGTTTTTGTTTTTCAATTAACTAACTTATCTTTAAAAAGATAATGTTAGTATATCGCATAGGCGATTATATCACAATTGCTAAGAAGATTGAGTTCTCTAGGCATATTGTGACGAATAATTTAAAAATGTCAAATTTCCACCGTGTGATGGGTGTCAATTTCTTAGAAAATGAGTTTGAAAGACTGTGCGTATTGGGCAAAAGCATTTCCTTTTAATAAGACTCGTGAACCTAATGTTTTGGATATATCTACAAGTGGGAGTAATTCAAATGTATTGGTTTATAATGATCATTTTAACCTAAGGGATCTTGTTCCATGGGGGAGCCGAGAACACAACAATGTTATTGATTCAAGTGGGAGTTAATTTTTTAGTTCAAGTGAGAGCTCAGATCATTATAGTATTTCTGATCCAAGTGGGAGTAAAGAAATGAGCTTAAAGGAAAGAATTTCGAGTTACCATAAATATATGAGATATATTTATAAAGACTCGGAGCCTAAGTGATTAAAATGAAAAATGTTCCACCTTGAAAATTAAGTGTTTAAAAGGAGATGAATAGTTGCATATGATGGAATAAGAATTAACTTGATATACATAAAGGATATAAAGTTATTAAGAGCAAGTGGATTCTTAAGATAAAGTAAAAGTACTCGGCTTATAATTAAGGAATACGTATACTTAAACTGATAAGAATATATTATGAGAATATTTTCTTTTCGATTTCAAGATTTACATCTATAAGAATTGTATAGCTTTGGTAGTTATACTCTATCTTAGACTTGCATTAAATGAATCTACAGACCTCTTTTCTTAATGGAGAATTATCATGAGATATTTATATGGTACAATTAAGACAGTTTGTCCAAATTATTTGTGAACACGGGGTTTGCATAATTGAATAAGTCAATTTACGATCTCATGTGGTCTTAAGGTTATGGTATTCAATGGTAAATGAGGACCACCATATATATACCATTGAGTGAAAGATTGGTTATCGAGTAACTTTGATATGTAAGACATGGAGGAGTTTGCATATATCTTAGAGATTAAGATCTCATTGGATAGAAAGATAAATGAGTATCTTTACCTCAAGAATCTTGCACAATAAGAGTTTGACAAAGATTCTTTATGCATAACTAAAAACCATTAAGTATTCCTATGACTAAGAGTATAGTTTCTTAGTAAAAGCATTTGTCCTAAAACTCCTAAAAAGTGGGAAGACATGGAAATAGTTCCATCTGATGGAAACATCATATATATTATGTCTCACTCTAGACCTAATATTTGCTAAATATTGATCTATTCCAGTAATGGAGAAATGGAACACCGTAAAAGTATTATTATAAGATACTTGTAAAGGACTGTTGATTTTGCTATGATATATCAGGCTAAGGAAGTAGACCTTATAGGATACTCAGATGCATATTGGCTAAGACTAAAGCTGAATTTTGTGTTTTTTCAGCCATGGTCCAACAGGTTGTTTTGCTAGAGAGACTAGTGAGATTTTACAAGCTAAGTGCTCCAAACAACAATTGGCTATTTATAAGTAATAGCTAAACATTGATAGCTTATGCAATAGACCCGAAATATCATTTAAGGTATAAGCATATCAAAATCAAGTATCATTTGGTTATAGACTCAAGTACACAAGGAGATGTCAACATGACGTATTTGTCTACATATTACATGTTTGCAGATTTGTTTACGAAGCATGTCCCTAAAGATGTATATGTGAAATATATTAAAGGGTTAAATATATGTATATTGGATTTATTTAAATACCTCATTTAACGTACCCTTCAAATCATGAGCGATACCGTGATGATATAAATTAGTTTTATACTATGAGCAATGTACGTGTGTGTGAGTATATTGTGTATATATATATTAATTATCGCTCATAGCATGTCAGACAGAGAAGTAGCCTACTCACATGGGTGTTTACCCTAGTGTTACCAAGTGGGTACAGACTAGGATGAGATTGATTTTGAGCATACTATGTGTGATTCGGGAACCTGTTCAAAATCATGAATCGACTTTTTTAAGTAATAAGGAAAGCCATATTGTATAGAACAATTTGTACACTACAAGAAATTTTGCATTTCATGACGGTTGTTTTCACCACGCACATGATTTCGTCATAATTAGTAGCTTTATTGTGACAAAACTTACAATTCATCATTTTATTTTAATTTTTCATGACAAATTTTATGTTGTCACTAGTTTGACAAAAATTTATCACTAAATTATATAATTTGTGACGAAAAAGGAAATATCGTCACTTATAAATTTGGAGGCAAAAATACGGAAAAAAATTGGAGGCAAAAATTTTTCATGACAATGTAAAGTCAATTAGTGACAACTTCATCGTTATAAGAAAACAATTTATTTATGACAGTACATGTTTGGCATTATTTTATAAACGCTAAGATGACAAACTGGATTTTGTCATATAATATAGTATACAGTGACATAAATAAGTTATTGTCATATATTTAAACGTATTCTTATGACGATATATAGCAATTGTCACAAATTATACTCATTAGCAATGACTTTAAATTGTCACTGCTCATAATATTTTTTATGATGATTTTATATGTAAGAACATGACAATTGTGATTTGTCATATGTGTTTATCGAAGGTGACAACTTTTAAGTTGTCATATAGTTTTATTGCGTATATTGTGAGGATTTATAGCTTCCATCACTATAATATTTATTGATTAAAAGTCATTATTTAATTATTTAACATATAATTAGGAGTATGAAAATGGTTTAGTAATCAAATTACTTAGCCAAGCCAAACTTAATTTTTTATTTGATTTGGTTATTGAAACGGTTTTGTTAAATTAGGAATATATTAGAGATTTCAATTTTTTTATTCACTATGATCTTATTATAGGTAAAAACTATAAAAACCGTATCCAACCGAAATATGTATAATATATGAATATAATTTCAAGTATTGTAATCTTCACCTATCTACTCTCAAAATACCTACCCGTACTATGGAAAATACATCCATATATCAACTTTTGCAAAACTAATTAACAAATTAAATTCTAAATAATATTATGTTATAGAATCAGTCCGTGTACAAACAGAATACAGCCGCACCCCTATGGAGAAAAACCCTAGCCTCCACCGCCGCACCCCCACCTACACCGCAAACCACCTCAGCCGCCACTACAACCGATCCAACCCCCCCTTCGCCGACAGCCACCGCCATCACTACAACCGATCCAACCCCCGTTCCTTCCCCGCCAACCGTACCCATCGGACTTCTGAACCTCGCCAAGCCAACCTCTCCATACCCTACCGCCACCATCGCCTGGCTGCTGGCCGCCAACCCGCCGCGACTCACCGCCGAAACCATAACCTTAATCCTAACCCCAACGCGGCTGCCCTCAACCACCGCTCAAACCCTAACCCCGAACCCGTCAGATTCTATTTTGAAAATTTCCCAAATTCCTATGAAGCAGATTCTATGAGCAGGGTTTTCAAGAAGCATGGAATTTCGGGACGTGTTTATATAGCTAGGAAAAAGAATGTCAGGAACCTTAACTTCGGCTTCATTACGATAGATGACTCTCTGTCTGTTCAGGAAACGCTCTACAGGTTGAACTCAGTGAGCATTGGAATTATTCGTGTGCGCGCTTTCAAGGCCAAGTTCACGAACTCGGCTGCAGCTCCAACATCTCGACAATATCAGCCCAAGAAATCAGCAGGACAGATACCTAAACGACGGGTTAATTTCCGGGAATCACTACGTGGAGACAGATCGTATGCCAAAGTTGTGGGAGAATCACAAGTTCCAAACGAGGCCTCTTTTGCCACTCATAATTCAATCTCAGCGAACTCACCCAGGGGCCATGATTTTATTACAAATGTGGCCCCTTGGAAAGATAAGTCATGCTTAGTCACTCTAATCAATATCTCGAATATTCGGCTCACCTTTGATTTATTGCATGAACGTGGTTTTGATGTTTCTTTTGCTGCCCCTGTAGGCAAGGATAATGTTATTGTCTCGTTTAATTCAATACTGGCTATGAAAAATTTTGTAGGTGGTGAATGGAAGGTCATGCTGCATATTTTTAAAGATGTGCAGTTGTTGCCGGCTGATTTTATACCGACAGAATGCATCATGTACCTGGACTTTATGGGAATTCCCCCCACTCTAATTCGAGAGGAGCTGATCAGACACTTAGCGAGCTCCTTTGGCCGTGTTATTTCTGTAGACTTCAATTTTGATTTCTCGGATCTTCTGGATGTGGTTTCCTGTCTGGTTTCGGTCCCCTTTGGGACAACCAATCGCTCCTTCAAACTGTTGGTGAATACTAAAGAAGTGCTCATTCACACTAATCTGAGACAAGGTGTTGGCTGTGAACATTACCAAGATGATGATTCCGAAATTTCCGATGCCCCGTCCGATATCCCATCCGTTGCTTCTTTTGACACTTCCAACGACTCGCGTAGTTCCGGCTGCCAGGAAGTGGAAAATGCAGATTATATTAGCCCGGATCTCCGAATTATCCTCCTCCCAAATCAATCAAATGATAATTTGAGTGTTGTCCCGGAATCAAACCCAGCTACACATGAAGCTTTAATAGAGGCCGAACAACCTGTAAGGCTAGTCAACCCACAGACGGAAGCCAACCAGCCTGTTACTTCAGCTTCGTCAGGACCTAACATTTCTAATATGAATAGGGTGATCATTTTATCTCAGTCAAGGACATCTCCGACACTCGAAAAAGAGCTAACTATGGAAATGGGGAAAAAACTAGGAATATTCTCGGAGAAAAATAAGCAAGCTGTTCTGACAGCTATGGATAATTTAGTGAACTGATTAGTTCACATTCATCAAGGTATTTATTTTCTTCTATTATGTCGATGGATTTTTTATGTTGGAATTGTAGAGGAGGTGTCAATAACGGGGCAAAGCAACAATTTGTCTCTCCTTGCATTCGTAAACACAATCTCCAATTTTTTGTCATGTTAGAAACAAAGATAGAAAGTATCTCTGAGCAAGTGGTCAAACGGTTCTGGGGGCACAATGACTTTGCTTATCACCATATCCCCTCTAATGGTCTTTTGGGTGGCATCCTATTTTCTTGGAACTCCTCGTTGCTTTCGGTTTCGGTTCTCCATTCTACTTCCCGATGGGTGTTAGTTAAATTTCCCCTTCAGCAGCAAGATTTGAACGTTCTTAGTCTCTACGCCCCAATTATGGCAGGAACTTATCCCGATTATTCGAGACTTTCAGATGATCTTGATTCGTGGCAATTTTAATGAGGTATTACATGTATCGGAAAGGGCAAACGATCACCCCTACCCTTCCATGTCGGCTTTTCAAGACTTTGTATTGCAATCTGAACTCCATGATCTACCCCTACACGGCCGTGATTATACTTGGTCTAATAGAGTTTCATTCTCTCGTATTGATCGTGTTCTAGCCTCGAATGGGATACTGCAGTTATGGCCTAACTTATCCATATCAACGGTGGACACCACCCTATCTGATCATTTACCGATTTTATTACGCTCCTTCGTTGCTCACTCAGCCGACCCAAGACCCTTTAGATCATTAAACATGTGGTGGGATAAGGCAGATTTTTTGCCTTTCATTCGTAATAAATGGCACCTCATTTGTCAATCATATGCTCACAAGGACCTATCTTATAAATTGACAAAGTTGGGTCGTGCAATCAGCCCTTGGCACTCGAAAAATTTTGGAAACCTACAGAGAAAGATTGGTGATTTAGAGGAAACTATATTGGCCCTTACATCGAGTAGTGTTCCTCGACCGCTCACCTCAACTCAAAATTCAGAACTAAATCGAAATCGGTCCCTCCTTCAGGAAAAGAGGGCTTCTTTGGAAAAATTACGGCACCAACAATCAAGGGTAAATTGGACGCTATTGGGTGATAATAATACATCGTTTTTCCACCGTACCGCTTCAGCCCGATCTTGCAACAACTGTATATCGCAACTTGACATCGAGGGAGTAATTGTTACGGACTTGAAGGTCATTTCAGATACTATTTGCAGCTATTACGCCTAATTATTCAAGGCTGCCCCAATAACGCCATTCTCTCTTAGAAAGTTACGTTTCAACACTGTTACTTTGCAACAAAACGTAGCTCTTATCGCCCCTTTTAGGGCCGAGGAAATTTGGAACAGTATATGTGCGTGTGGGGAGAATAAAGCGCCGGGACCAGATGGCTTCAATTTTTTCTTCTATAAAAGGTTCTGGGACGACTTAAAACATGAATTACTGCAAGTTTTGGATCGTTTTTATGCTACATCTCAGCTACCTGATTCGGTCAAGACATCCTTCACAGTGCTAATACCTGAAATCCCAGGTTCTTGTTCTTTGAACAACTTTAGACCTATCTCGCTCATCCATGGTATCTATAAAATTATTGCGAAATTGCTATCGATTCGTCTTCAGGCTGTTCTACCGTCTCTTATCTCAAATAACCAGTTTGCCTTCATCAAGGGTAGAAGCATTCATGAGTGTTCTTTTGTGGCTTCCGAGGTAATTCATGACCTCCACATTAAAAGGAAACCATGTGTGGTGCTGAAACTAGACTTTCACAAAGCTTTTGACAGCATTTCTTGGACTTATATTGACTCGGTTCTCCAAAGGATGGGTTTTGATCAGAAATGGATTTCATGGTTGTCAAATAGCAGGAAAAAATCCACTACTTCGATTCTAATCAATGGCTCACCAAGCCCTCCTATTCACATCCGTAGGGGGCTCAAACAAGGAGACCCTTTATCGCCTTTTATTTTTGTGTTAGCAGTGGAGGGCCTAAAAGAGCATATAGATCGTAGCATTCAAGTAGGCGTGCTACCTGGATTTCGTTTGGAGGAATCCCTTCCAGATATCTCTTTGTTACAGTTCGCTGATGATACGATTTGCTTCCTTCTAGTAGAAGAATCCATAATTCCCAGTTTCATTCGGATCCTAAGGTGTTTCGAACTAATCTCAGGATTGCGTATCAACTACCACAAGAGTGCGATTATGGGAATCCACGTTAATGAAGCCTTCTTGGACTCCTATGCAGCTCAATTGGGATGCCAAGTGGACAACTTTCCGATAAAATACTTAGGTACACCACTGTGTATTAAATAGCCACATATCTCCAATTGGGATCCTTTGATCGCCAAGTTCAAGTCTCGTTTGGCAAATTGGAAAGGAAATTGTCTATCTTATGCTGGACGTACCATACTTATCAAAACGGTACTTTCTTCCCTTCCCATTTATTTAATGACAATCTTCTACATGCCTTGCTCTGTATCTCCTTCACTAAATCAATTAATGCGCAATTTTTTGTGGCGAGGCGACTCTTCGATCAATGGCATATGCAAAGTAAGTTGGGTTACGATGAATTTACCATATCACCTTGGGGGATTGGCAATTCGGGATCTAAATCTTGTTAACTCCAGCCTACTCTTTAAATGGATTTGGAAAATGGGAGACCGCAATGATGACTCCTTGTGGTCAATGTACTGTGTTCGACGTTACGGGATTAGTTCGTGGCATAAAATGACTCTTCTCGACTCGAAGCTTGTCTCTCCATTATGGCGTGGAATTATAAAATGCTGCTTTAAAAAGGAGAGAATTTGGTCTTTCTTCTCATCACAGGTGCGTGTTCAAGTGGGAGATGGTCAAAACGGGTTGTTCTGGCATGATAACTGGACCTCGAACACTCCAATAAAATCACTCTTCCCCGAATTATTTGCGATTTGCAATAGGAAATTCTCAACCATTTTCGAAGGGTGTAGTCATATTTTTTCCAATCATTCCCAAACCCGCCCCTTTTCGAAAAGAAGCCTCCGCATTATGAACCAACAATGATGCAATGTACTGAAAACCTGGATATCAATTTCATGCCCAACGCTCTTCCAAGACCAGGAAACCATAAACAGCCCCACCTTCTTCCTGAGAAGAGATTGCTTCCTATGGGACATTGGAGTTCAGAAAAAATATTCAGCAGCGTCCTTTTATCATGGATATTATCAACAACGATTATGGCCGAATCCATTGAGAGACTTTACACTCATTTGGTCCTCCCACATGCTCCCCAAGATAAAAAATTTTGGCTGGTTGGTCTTTCATAATAGGTTACCGACACGTGAGTTCCTTTTCCAGAGGGGATATCGTATGTTAACTAGCGCTGGTTGTCCGTTCTGTCCACTACCTAAATCTTTGGAACATGGCCTCTTTTTATGTCACGCGAATTATCAGATTTGGAGAGATGCATTCCGGTGGCTGGATATTCAAGTTGTGATGCCGAATGATAGTTACAACTTCCTTCTGTTATGGTGCACATTCTTCAAACCTGGAATCTCCCGTGAATTTGGTAGGTCTCTCTGGTTCATTATATCATGGAATCTCTGGAAGCGCCGCAACAAGAAGATTTTTCGAGATGAAACTGACGATGGGGATATTTTAATTGCGAGTATCAATTTTTGTTGGTTTCTTTTTCATTCCTATGAGCGCAATGTTAGCCTTTCGGTTTCTGATTTGTTTACAAACCCGAGGATTCTTATTATGTAACTTTGATGTACTTTTGGTTCTTGTTTCGAGAACCATTATTAATAAAAGTGGGGTGGGTGTTTTGTAGGTAAGCAGAGGAACCAACCTAGTTGGGTACTCTGCCCCGAAATTTTCACCCACTCCAATCTTTTAGCCGTTGGAGAGATACACTGTCTCTCCAAGGGTTTTTCAAAAAAAAAAAAATATTATGTTAAGACTAACTTTACAAGTTTTCTAACTTACCATTTTACATTCCACCAATGTTATCAATACCGTATCGGGCTACATACCGGCGAGGCTCGTGGTACACGGTATAACCGGTATTCTCGGTATTATTAGTGATTTTACTGGTTTTTTATTTTTTAAAGAATATATATTATTTATGGTTTTCAGTGGTTATGGCAACAATTTTTAGGTATTTAGCAACGTTTTTAGTCTTTAGCAACGTTTTTTTATCTCTTTAGCAACGCTTTTATTCTTTAGCAACAGTTTTCTATGTCTTTTGCAACACTTTTAATTCTTTAGCAACACGTTTCTATATCTTTAGCAACACTTTTATATGTTGCCAAAAACATTTTGAGAAAACCAGTTTGAACCGGGACGCCGGTTTACCAGTTTTTACCAGTTCAATCCGGTTTTCTCCGGTTTTCTATTAAAACCGGTATCTATACATACCGTACCGTATCCATGACCAGTTCACCGTAAAATAGGTCGAACCGGCCAGTACGGTACGGTATCGATAACACTGCATTCCACCCTTTTTCACTTTATTTTATTATTATTTTACATTTTTTGGACATAACATTTTAGAGTTTTTTGTTCATCTTTTTTTCTCTTCGAAACTAGATCCATGATGGTATACTTTTTCCGAACATTTTTCTGGTTTGTATTTGAAATAAATTATATTATAGTTATGTCCTACGTATCCAATATCGCATGTTATATTTTGTTATACTTTTACTTCATTTTTATTATTTTTACTTATAATAAGTCTCATATAACTACAAAATGCGATATAAATGCAACTACAAGAAAATTATACAATAATTATAAATGCGCTATAGGATAAGTATGACATAGCTATAAGACAACTAATTGGAAATAATTACCCTAAAAAAGTTTGAAAAAAGTATGTCATCATGGATCTAGTTTCGAAGAGAAAAAAAAGACGAACAAAAAACTCTAAAACGGTATGTTGATAAAATTAATGGTATGCATGAGAGATAAAGTCAAAAATAAGAAAAGAGAATTTAAAAATTGTAAGGAATGTAGAAATGTAATTAAGAATTAGTTTAGTATATAAAAGTCTAAATTACTATACCAAAACATGAAATTTATGTGTTTTACCCATAATATGTTAAAATCCCTCTTGGCCGCTTTTATACTCTCAAAATACATATCCCCGCCACCGCCTCCTCTTATAAATGCAAAAATTGAAATAAACATTGTTTATTAAAACAACGAAGCATATCGTAATTTTTTAAAGTTAAAAAGTTGTAAAAAGATTATAGTAAATGCCTAAATGGTGATTAAATATATTTGAAAATAATGTCAAATGAAACTTCTGTCCATTTCGTTGTTAATGTCCAACTTCAAATTAAGTCAAAATATAAATGTAACTTAGCAACTTAGAATTCAAATTTTTAAGCATAGTTATATTATGTTTACTCAACTGAGAAGTGATTATTTATGAATACTAATAATAATAAAAATGATGATGATGAAAATAAAATTTCAATAATTTCGAGCAATTATTCTATTACTTTTTATGCATGTAATTAGCTCTGACTATTAAGGGGAGTAGGATGAGTGATCGCTCTCGGAGCCTCAAAACTAGATCGGGTTCAGTACAAGTAAAAGAAAACTAAAATATATATAGATGCCCAAGAAATAATAGATTAAAGTTAATTTGTCCCAATGGTTTAGTTGTTCCTAGCCACTCTTTTTAGCGCGCTGGTTCAAGTCCTAACATTATCATTTTTACATGTTTTTTTCCTCTCATTTTTCATCTCTCATTATATTAACAATCAAATAATTTTATTCACCATATTAATTTTATTATTTAAAGATCAAAATTTGGTCATAAATTATACTAGTAACTTAGTAAGTTTGTTATCACAATACTTTTTAAGAAAAATGTTGTCTTTTGAAAGTGTTATATCACAAAGATTTATTATTTTACTATTAGTTTTTTTAGTAATTACATGTATCTTTATTGACATAATTTTGTTCGGGGCTTAGTCATAGTTAAGGCTCCTCACCCCTCCCAACAAGTGTATTTAGTAGGATTCAAACCTTGTTCTCCTCCCATTTACTCAGAATGTGTTGCCAACTGAGGTACACCTTGTTGGTTATTTTAGGGGTTCTTACAAAAATCCCAAAAAAACCAAAACAATTTGATGATATTATAAATAATTTACAAGTTTACAAAAATAGGGGTAAATAATTACAAATATACGATCTGATTTTTACCTTGTAAAGATCTAGTAATCGTCTTGTAATCGTCTAGTTTTTATCTAGTAAATATATGGTAATCGTCTAGTAATTGTCTAGTAGTTATATGGTCAGACCGTATTCATGTAATTGTTTTTTCTTATTTTTGTTAATTTGTAAATTGTTTATGGTTGGACAGTAGATATGTAAATAGTTTAACTTAATGGTCAATTTTGTAAATATTTTAATGAGACATGTATATTTTTGATAATTTCCCGTTATTTTACTATTAGTTAAAAAAAACTATATAACACCAAAAACATTTATTGAGTTTATTTTTCAATTTGGTGTTAATTTGTGTATATATAAGGTTTGACTGATTTACTAGCTATACTACTTTTTTTTTGCAGGTTACTAGCTATACTACTATTTTTCCATAAGCAATCAATTTTGGTATTCACTTAGCATCACTTATTAAATTGTGAATTTGGTTATTTTAACTAATACATTTTATAAAATAAACTTACTCTAAATCTATGTTCATTTTCATATATTTACTTTAGATCAATTGGATCTAAAATTAGACCTTAATCGAAATGGATATGTAAAAGGGTAAACTTAAAAAAAGTACATTGTGGTTTCATTCATTTGCAAAATGGGGTATGAGGAATTTTTTTTGCAAAATGGGGTCTGTGGTTTCAAAAAATTTGCAAATAAAAGATCCTCAATATTTAATTATGTCACAAAAATAAGTAATCTTGTTCGTTTTTATCTAAAATTTTACGGGATGGTTATTAAAAATACAATACACATCAGTGAAAAATTTTGAAATTTTTTTAATAGTTTAAATATTTTTTGAAATAAATTATGATAACAAACTTCAAAAAATCATAAAAAATAAAAAATGTCTTCAAAAATTACTCAAATCCTGAAGTATATTTTTTAAATAATAAGGTTAAATTATTAGAATATTGAATTATTTAAGATATTCAATGCAACACCACTATTCTGAAATCACAGAGCCCCTTTTGCAAAAATTTTAAAACCAAAGACCCCATTTTGCATAAAAAAAATTCTCAGACCCTATTTTGCAAATGAATGAAACCACAAGGTACTTATTTAAAATTTATCCTATGTAAAAAGTTAATTTCCAGAAGTAAAGCATAGAGAATTATATCAACAATAACTTGGAAGAAACAATTACAATTTTCAAGATTTGACCTTAACCCAATTTCTAACCCAAACCCTAACTCTATTTCTAACCCTAACCCTAATCATATAAAATTTGGATCTCTTTTTTTTTTAAAACCCCCCGGAGGAACATTCCCGTTCCCTCAGAAGGAAAAAGATCGAGATAGGTGAAAATTTTGGGGCGGGCGTCCCAACTAGGTTGATGCCCCCGCTTACCTACAAAACACCTACCTCTCTTTATTAATGTAATCCAAAGACGCTCATAAGATGAGAGCGTCAGAGAACAAAGATACAGCCTAAGGGTGATACAGATATGAAATCCGATCCCGAGATATGTCTATACAATGAATAAACCAAAGGATGCCATCTAGCTAGTTACAGCTTAGAAATAAACCTGGACAGTTAAATACATCAGAAACAACAAAATTAAATTTTGGATCTCTGACAAAACACGATATTGAATCCATTATTTTTTGTCGAATCTAGTACCTTGTTTGAATCAAACAAATATGAAATTATAGAATCCATACCCTAAAACTGGGTATTGATCCATGAATCCTAGTCGTGCCTAATATCCAGTCCTCCATAACAAATAGTTTTCACAATCAAGTTAAAAGCTTCATCGAACCAAGTTTTGACGAGCCGAGCTCAAATCCTTTATGAGCCACACTAGTTAGCTCATTAATAGCTCTATGCAGACCATTTTAAATTTTAACATATTGCATTGATATATATTATGAAAACATAATAATATAAAATTTCTATCTATCGATATATCAATTAAAATTTATCTAGCATCTATAGAAAAAAAAGAGAAGTATTATAAACCATGTTTTAAACCATAACTACTATCTAAATAAAAATATTAGTAACTTAATATACTAATAAATATATCAATTTAAAAAAATTAAATTGAATTACTTCCTGATCTTAATTATTATTATTATTATTATTATTAAGTATAAATATTTATACTAATTAAACAATACAAAAACAAGATAATATTGCCAAAAACCGGATTTTAACAAAAACTAACTTACAAAACCCCAACTTAATGTATACTAGTATAAAACAAAATTTTACATTCATAATTATCAGTTGCTTGAGTGAATTAAAAGATAATTACAAGGGTTATCATGTTTCCACCTCCACCCCCACCTCTTTCTTTCTTTTATCTAACTAAAACGTGATTATTAGTTACTAGTGGGCGAGATTAGTTTAGCGGTAAAAGCTGATTAAAATTTCAATACTCTTCATTTGTATTAGAGCTTAATTCTATCCCGTTAACTTTATTATTTGATAACAATTATTCTACTGCATCTTTGATAATCAGGTACGTTTTTCTTTGTTTAAGGATCTTATAAATTTCAATTCATATAAAACATTGTATTCTTAGAGCCAAAATTCAATTTGGTTCCTAATAATGAAGTTATTTTTTTTTGAAAAACCCTTGGAGAGACAGTGTATCTCTCCAACGGCTAAAAGATTGGAGTGGGTGAAAATTTCGGGGCAGAGTACCCAACTAGGTTGGTTCCTCTGCTTACCTACAAAACACCCACCCCGCTTTTATTAATAATGGTTCTCGAAACAAGAACCAAAAGTACATCAAAGTTACATAATAAGAATCCTACCGAAAGGCTAACATTGCGCTTATAGGAATGAAAAAGCAACCAACAAAAATTGATACTAGCAATTAAAATATCCCCATCATCAGTTTCATCTTGAAAAATCTTCTTGTTGCGGCGCTTCCAAAGATTCCATGATATAATGAGCCAGAGAGACCTACCAAAATCACGGAAGATTCCAGGTTTGAAGAATGCGCACCATAAGAGAAGGAAGTTGTAACCATCATTCAGCATCACAACCTGAATATCCAGCCAACGGAATGCGTCTCTCCAAATCTGATAATTCACGTGACATAAAAAAAGGCCGTGTTCCAAAGATTCAGGTAGTGGACAGAAAGGACAACATGCGCTAGTTAGCATACGGTATCCCTGATGAAAAAGGAACTCACGCGTCGGTAACCTATTGCGAAAGACCAACCAGCCGAAAAATTTTATCTTGGGGAGCATGTGGGAGGACCAAATGAGTGTAAAGTCTCTCGACGGGTTCAGCCATAACCGTTGTTGATAATATCCATGATAAAAGGACGCTGCTGAATATTTTTTCTGGACTCCAATGTCCCATTGGAAGCAATCCCCTCTCGGGAAGAAAGTGGGGCTGTTCACGATTCCATGAGCTTGGAAGAGCATTGGGCATGAAATCGATATCCAGGTTTTCAGTTCATTGCATCGTTGTTGGTTCGTAATGCGAAGGCTTCTTTTCCAAAAGGGGCGGGTTTGGGAACGATTGGAAAAAATATAGCTACTCCCTTCAAAAATGGTTGAGAATTTCCTATTGCAAATAGCAAATAAGTCGGGGATGAGTGATTTGATTGGAGTGTTTGAGGTCCAATTATCGTGCCAGAACAAACCGTTTTGACCATCTCCCACTTGAACACGCACCTGTGATGAGAAGAAGGACCAAATTCTCTCATTTTTAAAGCAGCATTTCAGAATTCCACGCCATAACGGAGAGACAAACTTAGGGTCGAGAAGAGTCATTTCATGCCACGAACTAACCCCATAACGCCGAACACAGTACATTGACCACAAGGAGTCATCATTGCGGTCTCCCAGTTTCCAAATCCATTTAAAGAGTAGGCTGGAGTTAACAAGATTTAGATCCCGAATTGCCAATCCCCCAAGGTGCTAGGGTAAATTGATCGTAACCCAGCTTACTTTGCATATGCCAATGATCGAAGAATCACGTCGCCACAAAAAATTGCGCATTAATTGATTTAGTGTAGAAGATACAAAGCAAGGCATGTAGAAAATTGACATTAAATAAATAGGAAGGGAAGAAAGTACCGTTTTGATAAGTATGGTATGCCCAGCATATGATAGACAATTTCCTTTCCAATTTGCCAAACGAGACTTGAACTTGGCAATCAAAGGATCCCAATCGGAGATATGTGGCTGTTTAATACATAGTGGTGTACCTAAGTATTTTATCGGGAAGTTGTCCACTCGGCATCCCAATTGAGCTGCGTAGGAGGCCAAGGAGGCTTCATTGACGTGGATTCCTATAATCGCACTCTTGCGGTAGTTAATACGCAATCCTGAGATTAGTTCGAAACACCTCAGTATCCGAATGAAACTGGGAATTATGGATTTTTCTACTGGAAGGAAGCAAATCGTATCATCAGCGAACTGTAACAAAGAAATATCTGGAAGGGATTCCTCCAAATGAAAGCCAGGTAGCACGCCTACTTGAATGCTACGATCAATGAGCTGTTTTAGGCCCTCCACTGCTAACACAAAAATAAAAGGCGATAAAGGGTCTCCTTGTTTGACCCCCCTACGGATGTGAATAGGAGGGCTTGGTGAGCCATTGATTAGAATAGAAGTAGTGGATTTTTTCCTGCTATTTGACAACCAAGAAATCCATTTCTGATCAAAACCCATCCTTTGGAGAACCGAGTCGATATAAGTCCAAGAAATACTATCAAAAGCTTTGTAAAAGTCTAGTTTCAACACCACACATGGTTTCCTTTTAATATGGAGGTCATGAATTACCTCAGAAGCCACAAAAGAACACTCATGAATGCTTCTACCCTTGATGAAAGCAAACTGATTGTTTGAGATAAGAGTCGGTAGAACAGCCTGAAAGGGGGCGATAAGAGCTGCGTTTTGTTGCAAAGTAACAGTATTGAAATGTAGCTTCTTAAGAGAGTACGGCGTTATAGGGGCAGCCTTGAATATTTGGGCGTAATAGCTACAAATAGCATCTGAAATGACCTTCAAGTCCGTAACAATTACTCCCTCGATGTCCAGTTGCGATATACGGTTATTGTGAGATCGGGCTGAAGCGATGCGGTGGAAAAAAAGATGTATTATTATCACCCAATAGCATCCAATTCACTCGTGATTGTTGATGCCGTAATTTTTCCAAAGAAGCCCTCTTTTCCTGAAGGAGGGAACAATTACGATTTAGTTCTAAATTTTGAGTTGAAGTGAGCGGTCGAGGAACATTACTCGATGTAAGGGCCAATATAATTTCCTCTAAATCACCAATCTTCCTCTGTAGGTTTCCAAAATTTTTCGAGTGCCAAGGGCTGATTGCACGACCCAACTTCATCAATTTATAAGATAGGTCTTTGTGGGTATAGGATTGACAAATGAAGTGCCATTTATTATGAATAAAAGGCAGAAAATCTGCCTTATCCCACCACATGTTCCACGATCTAAAGGGTTTTGGGCCGGCTGAGTGAGCAACGAAGGAGCGAAATAAAATCGGTAAATGATCAGATAGGGTAGTGTCCACCGTTGATATGGATAAGTTAGGCCAAAACTGCAATGTCCCATTCGAAGCAAGAACACGATCAATACGAGAGAATGAAACTCTATTAGACCAGGTGTAGTCACGACCATGTAGGGGTAGATCATGGAGTTTAGATTGCAATACAAAGTCTTGAAAAGCCAACATGGATGGGTAGGGGTGATCGTTTGCCCTCTCCGACATATGTAATACCTCATTAAAATCACCATAAATCAAAATCATCTGAAAGTCTCGAATAATCGGGATAAGTTCCTGCCATAAATCATATCTATCCATATGATTTATTGGGGCGTAGAGACTAAGAATGTGCAGATCTTGCTGCTGAAGGGGAAATTTAACTAACACCCATCGGGGAGTAGAGTGGATAACCGAACCCGAAAGCAACGAGGAGTTCCAAGAAAATAATATGCCACCCGAAAGACCATTAGAGGGGATATGGTGATAAGCAAAGTCATTATGCCCCCAGAACCGTTTGACCACTTGCTCAGAGATACTTTCTATCTTTGTTTCTAACATAACGAAAAATTGGAGATTGTGTTTACGAATGCAAGAAGAGACAAATTACTGCTTTGCCCCATTATTGACACCTCCTCTACAATTCCAACATAAAAAATCCATTGACATGATAGAAGAAAATAAATACCTTGATGAATGGGAACTAATCAGTGCACTAAATTATCCATAGCTGTCAGAACAACTTGTTTATTTTTCTCCGAGAATATTCCTAATTTTTCCCCATTTCCATAGTCAGCTCTTTTTCGAGGGTCGGAGATGTCCTTGACTGAGATAAAATGATCACCCGATTCATATTAGAAATGGGAGGTCCTGACGAAACTGAAGTAACAGGCTGATTGGCTTCCATCTGTGGATTGACTAGCCTTATAGGTTGTTCGGCCTCCATAAGAGCTTCATGTGTAGCTGGGTTTAATTCCGGGACAATACTCAAATTATCATTTGATTGGTTTGGGAGAGGGATAATTCGGAGGTCTGAGCTAATATGATCTGCAATTTCCACTCCCTGGCAGCCGGAACTGAGCGAATCGTTGGAAGTAGCAATAGACGCATCGGATGGGGCGTCGGATATTTTGGAATCGTCATCTTGGTAATGTTCACAGCCAACACCTTATCTCAGATTAGTGTGAATGAGCACTTCTTTCGTATTCACCAACAATTTGAAGGAGCGATTGGTTGTCCCAAAGGGGACCGAAACCAGACAAGAAACCACATCTAGACGCTCCGGGTAATCAAAATTGAAGTCCACAGAAATAACACGGCCAAAGGAGCCCGCTAGGTGTCTGATCAGCTCCTCTTGAATCAGAGTGGGGGGAATTCCCATAAAGTTCAGGTACATGATGCATTCTGTCGGTGTAAAATCAGCCGGCAACAACTGCACATCCTTAGAAATATGCAGCATGACCTTCCATTCACGACCTATAAAATTTTGCATAGCCAGTATTGAATTAAACTAGACAATGGCATTATCCTTGCCTACAGGGGCAGCAAAAGAAACATCAAATCCACGTTCATGCAATAAATCAAAGGTGAGTCAAATATTCGAGATATTGATTAGAGTGACTAAGCATGACTTATCTTTCCAAGGGGCCACATTTGTAATAAAATCATGGCCCCTGGGTGAGTTCGCTGAAATCGAATTATGAATGGCAAAAGATGCCTCATTTGAGAATTGTGGTTCTGCCACAACTTTGGCATACGATCTGTCTCCACGTAATGATTCCCGGAAATTAACCCGTCGTTTAGGTATCTGTCCTACTGATGTCTTGGGTTGGTAATGTCGAGATGTTGGAGCTACAGCCGAGTTCGTGAACTTGGCCTTGAATGCGCGCACACGAATAATTCCAATGCTCACTGAGTTCAACCTGTGGAGCGTTTCCTGAACAAATAGGGAGTCATCTACCGTAATAAAGCCAAAGTTAAGATTTCAGACATTCTTTTTCCTGGCCACATAAACACGTCCTAAAATTCCATGCTTCTTAAATACCCTGCTCATAGAATCTGCTCCATAGGAATTTAGGAAATTTTCAAAATAGAATCTGGTGGGGGCGGGTTCAGGGTTAGGGTTTGAGCAGTGGTTGAGAGTGGCCGCGTTGGGGTTAGGGTTTAGGCGGTGATTGTGTTCAGGGTTTCGGCGGTGGTTGAGGGTAGCCGCATTGTGTTTAGGGTTTAGGTGAGTAACGGCATCGGGCTGGCGGCTGTGGTGATGAACAGAAGCCTGGCGTGATAGCGGTAGGGTATGGTGTGGCGGAAGAGATTGTTTTGGCGAGGTTCAGAGTATGGATTCTGATGGGTACGGTTGGCGGGGAAGGAATGGAGGCGGTGGCTGACGGCGAAGGAAGGGTTGGATCGGTTGTAGTGACGGTGGCTGGGGTGGTTTGTGGTGTGGGAAGGGGTGCGGCGGTGTAGGCTAGGGTTTCTCTCCATAACTTTGATCACCCTAACTGTTAATTATTAAATTAATAATGAAGTTCTTGTTTTGAGTAATCAATTGATTGATCTATCTTTGATTTATTGCAGGAATAAATGGGTCATAGTGGCCTAAGATCTAAAAAAATAAGAAAAGAAATTCCTACATTCTTTCTAGTTATGCCAAATTATGATTCACCAATCGAGAAAGACTTATTAGGACTTCAAAATATTGTAAACAAGCTTCGTTCTGTTGGTGAATTAACAGGGAGTAGACCTTCAAATCGATCTCAAACAATTAATGAAGTTGGAGAAAATAGCCATCACGAATCTGTAGCAGAATCGACCGAGATTCCTAAAAGCCAATCGATTCAAATCTCAAGACATGAATCAACGGAAACTACTCACGTTCATGCAACTGAAATAGGTTTTATAGTATACTATTTGTTTGTTTTTGAATTACTGAAACCTTTACTTGTGTTAATTGTTGCAATTATAATGTGCAGGAAATAATTCGAAAAAAGAGGCCGTGGCTTAACAATGGGAAAAGGAAACATGAAGTCAAACATAGCTCTGGCAATAAGATGAAAATTACTGTGGATCCATTAATTGGAAGACCTATCGATGCAAATGAATTCGTAAAGCTTTCTAGTCAGATTGGTGTGGTGTCACGAGATGTTCTTCCGGTGCCTGTCAAATGGAAAGATCTTGACAAATAAAAAGATTTAACTTATAAGTTGTAGATTGACGGCTTAGGATAAACGTAATGAAGCTCGTTTTACTAGATTTATTACTATGTTGTCGACTCTTTTAGTTTTTTAGGAATTTAATTTTCATATTTATATGTTAATCATTCGGAAAGACATGGTTGTTTTCTTATTATGCAATTATCAATTATAAAACTTAATGCTTCGCTACGAAAAATTGTTATTATGGTATGATTTCGTTAGGATTTATAAAATGTAACGTGCTTATATTTTGTCTGGAAACTTCATAAATATTTATTGACAAATATAAATTAGTCATAATATATTATTAGTTTGTCACTACATTATCTTTTAGGTGACATTATACTTTGTCACATTAGTGACATAAATAATGTCATTAAAGTTATCTTTCATGACAAAGAAAAAGTGCCAATAATGATATACTATAGCGACAATATTGTAGATTTAGTGATGTATAAAAACGTCACGATAAGTATTATTAATGACAATACATATTTTGTCATTAAAATTAATATTTCATGACAAAATTATTGTGACAATATTGTACATTTAATGATAGACAAAATGATCACAATAAATATTTATAAAATGACAAGTTGATAATACCACAAATTATTATTTTATTGTGACAAATTTAAATGTTTCAGTGACACATTTGTACGTAATTGGTGACAAGTGTGATGCCACTAAAATTGTACATATTCCGTATTTACTTCAAATTTGTCACCATAACTAAAATTTAAGATGACAAAATGTAAAATTTGTCATTTAAATAATCATTTTTAGTGATAAAATTTAATATAAAGTGACAACAAAGTATTAAGAAAATGACGAAATAACTGTCATTAAAAACGAAAACATTACAGTGACACATGTAATTTTTGTCACATAAAAACAAAAAATTGGTGACGAAGTACAAATTTGTCACAAAGACAAAATAGGACGGAGAAGCTATGACGAAGCCCGCGATGACATATTTTCGTCACCTTTTATCTTTGGTGACGAAAAAACATGTTTTTATGACGATTTCAGTGCGTTATAAAATGCAAAAATTCTTGTAGTGGTACTAAATCCAAGAAGGAATCAGGTAAGAACTGTGTAGTTCACATGACGGATTTCTTCCTACGACGAAGGACTCCCGCACTATAGTTATTAATCTTCTATCGCTGTAGAAGTTGTGAACGACTTAATCCCGACATACCATGGGTTAGTCAATGACTTAGCATACATATGGATTCAATGTGGCGTTCTTCGATCTCGGGCATGGAAAAGGTAAGTATTCAGATCCGTTCTCTTTGTGATTTCCGTCAATAATAAAATAACTACCTTAGCATTTTTTTCAAACACATAGTGTGTACTTCAATTTCAACAAAACAATTTCGTAAAAAACTGCTAAAACTAAGATATATTGGATATCTATCATATGTCTGCCAGATTCAAAACCAAAACGAATATAATTTAGGTCACTAACTAACAACGGTCTCAGCCTTAATTTGGAATACAAGCACACCTTTAAACACAAAAATGCTTGCTCCACCAGTATCCTAATTAAATTGGCAATCAATAACAAAACAATTACATTAGTATTTTATCAAACACGTAGCGTGCACTTCAATTTCATATTGAGCTATTTATCAGCCATGGTGTGCAAGACCCCATTCATTATAGAATCTAAAATCTTGGAGGTGAACAAAGTTCAGTGAGTTGTGATTAGGAGAAATTGAATGCCACCTGGTTTTATGTAGAGAAGGAAAGTCAACAACTCAACCCGTAACCATGTTGTTGAACCCAACATAAAGTTACACTGACTTAGTGGATGACTCAGCAATGTTTAGAGTTTTGATCATGATAATTTAGTTCAGTTTATGTTAATTAAATCTGTTGGATATGATGTATGCCCTTAAGACAATTAGGGCGATATATCTTAATTATGTAATAGTACGAATAATTTATTTAATCAATAAAGGCATTTGTTCTTTTGTTTATATCAATGTGTTTCTATACATATATATTATAGCTGGTTAAAATATATTCATAGATGTATGTATACAAAAGTCCTTGACATATCAGAGCATGAAGTCAGAGAAATTATAGTTGGACTATATTTGGTGGAACCTACTTCATGTGCAATTATGATTATGTCTAAACTGTCCCTAGTCACAGTGTCATCAAGAAAGGATATTGATGAAAAAAAGACTAGCATGTGGCCAACTTTCTTGGAAAGGGTCCAAGCAGTTAATCTCCTAAAGACTGAAGGTGGTGCCTTAAGCTTGACACATGGGTATATCTGGGAGATATATTGGAGACCGCAGCAAGATAAACACTTGGTATAAATATCAATGTGTTAGTGTTTATCTTCATGCAATAAGCTTTGCGAATGTCCTCATACTTGAGATGCTAGTTGCCTTGTTTGGTACTATTGCTATACTTTGGGTCATTGCTATGCACTCATTAATTTAGGGTGCTACGGGTGATTACGGGTATAGTGATGACAGCACGTTGGTAGGCTGAGTAGTCGGAAAGAATCCATCGCTCCGGATATGTTAAGGAGTTGTACCTAGCCACTTGTTGAAGTGATGATTGCCATAAACCTCTGATCAGAGTATGTGTTTGATAGAAATGGTTTCTAGTCAAACACACTATGGTAAAAGGCAATATACTTCGGTAACAAGTAAATAACTGGGATAGCTTGGAGCAACCTTGCTATTAGTGGGTTAACACTTTAACCGAACCCAATAAACCAGATGGTACTAATATTAAAGAATGGAAGGAATTTATCGCACTGGATAATTATTGCATTAACCGGGATTAAGTCATAAGCATAAATGACGTTCCGAGTAATGGGGGATGGTAGACCCTTGCTAGAGGCGTACTACAGTCGTTTAGGGTAATCAAGTTCTATTCACGGTCTAGAACATCGAGCCAATGGTTCCATTAGACCACGGGTTGGTTAAGCCTTAACAGCTCAATACTTCGGGATCCTATAAGGTCACACACATTGGACCTTCATCGGACTAAGTAAAGAACTAATAGATTTATTCTATTACAAAAATATAACATGAATAATAATTGGATTATTGTTTAATTGGTTAAAATTGATTAGATCAATTTTGGATAGACCAAGGAATTTATTTTGACCGATAACTAATTAATTAGAGTCATAAATAAATCATAATTGATTAGATCAATTTTGGTTGGACCAAATTATTTATTTTGACTGGTAACTAATTTATTAGAGTCAAAAATAAAAATTTATTTGAAAGGATTTATAAGGAATTTTACATTGATAAGTTGGAACCGAAAAGTATAAAATATTTTTTACAAAGTTCGGTTGCCGAAAAATGCGCAATCCTTATTCATGGGCTGCACAAAGGCAGCCCATGAAAAGTGGCGTGAATTAACATATATATATATGTTAATTCATGGGATGGGAGTAATACTCCCATCCCACATCGATGTTAGGGGGAGCATTTTTGCTCCCCCAAGCCTATATATAGGCTATTTCCTTTCCTTTCAAATTGTACCAAGCTCAAAGCATAAATCCTAAGCGAGATAATTAATCTCTCGGGTATTTGAGCAAGTTATTTTTGTGGAGCCTGAATTTATTCGGGCACCGCTAGTTTATATTTTTGGGTGAGGCTTCTAGAGTGGTCTAGCAACTACTCGAGGCTTCTTAGTTCTTCCTCCTGGGGAGGTTTTGGTTGGTGGGGTTCGTGTGGATACTGATAGAAGCTATCCTACGACTGGAGGCTTGTGCAAGAAGGTCCTGCAAAAGCACGCTTCAACTGGTAAGTTCTTTTTCTTTCTCTTCTAATTATTAGGTCTTTTTTTTTAAGTGTTTTTAGACTCAATAATTATGCTTAGGTTATTTTTGCATGCTTAGTTTATTTTATGCTTAGGTTATAACTTAGAGTTATAACATGCTTAGTATAAAATAAATATGCTAGGATATAATTTAGAATTATGGTATGCCTAGTCCTTTAGCATGCTAACCTAGGTAGAGAATTATTTAGTTAAGGCTTTATTTAATTTATATGCAACTAATAGGAGTTCTTGGGACAGGGACAAAATTTTGAATTTCCGTCATGCCTCTTATGCATGTTCAATTTAACTGTCAGTTCCCAACAGTGGTATCAGAGCCTGCCTATTTAGTGCATAATTAAGTTAGAAGCAAACTAAATATTATTTTCTAAATGAAATGATTTGTTTATTTAATTGTTTGGAACAATATATATAAACTTCTGTCTTTCATTTCAAGGTTAGAAATTAGTTATGAATAATTTTGAATAAGCTTGCTCAATTTACTCAAATTATACAAGTGTCAATAATTTATTTAAATTACATGGGTTATAGATGCTCCCAATTTACATGAATTGGAAGAACGAAATTTATTAGTTCAAGAGAATCCATTGGTCTTCAAGTTTGTGCCCGTATTTGTTCTAGCTAAGGATTGGACTTGGTGTCTACTCCTCATAGGGCACCTCTCCTACCTGGGAACCTATATCGGTGCAATTTGAATTGACCAATCGGGGGATTAATATGAACTAATTTATTTCTAGTATATAAGATGGTGCTTATATGTGTTTCTATAACAAAGTAAAAAATTAAAATTATTGAATAAAAGCTTAAAGGAAATGCAATATAAATATAACAAATTAAAGCGTTAATTATTTTGCATATAATCTAGGTTGATGGAATAATTGTAATAAAGAGCTGAACCCACCTAAGGTTAGACCTTATAAATTAATTCTAAAATTCCCTCAATTAATACAAGTAATTATAATTTTGTCCATCTAATAAAATCCTAGATTGGGTGAGACGTTTAACACCAATAAAATCCCAAAATAAATATATTAAGGCAAGTTATAGTCTTCCTTACTCAAATTTATAATACGGTCTTTTTGGGCTATCAAAGTGCTACGCAAAGCGTTCCTTCTAGTCCACATTGATTGGTTGTAAAGTTTGAGATATGGTCTGCCTTAACAGAGCTGGGGTAGTCCACCATAAAATTGGGGGCTAGGCCCAGATCTGAGACATATTCAAGGAGATGCTAATATAAGAGCACACGTCCCTTGGGATTAGAGAACTTGAACGAATTAGCAATTGCATGCGATGCAAATGGAATTGGATTCCAACTATGACTGACTATTATGACTTGACTCATAAAATTGGGGGTTGTAATAGACTAGTTATAGATGCTACCTACTAGGAAATTTAGCTGGGCTAAAATTCACGAATTCAATAGAATGGGCTATTGTAAATTTCGAAGAAAATAGTAGGAAAATGTATTTAATTAAAAGTCCTCATATTAAATACATGTACTTAAACTAATATCTAAACACTTTTCTTTTCTTATGTCTTAGGTTGAAAATGGCTTCCAATTTTAATCTCCGTATGTTACTTGACACCAAATTGAATGGCTCAAACTTTTCTGATTGGTTCCGAGCAGTGAGAATAGTTCTCAGATCTGAGGGAATTGCCTATGTCCTAAGGGAAATTTTCCCTATAGAACCTGATGTTGAGGATCATGCGGAACATGATGCCTGGTTGAAGTACAGGAAAGATCGTGAGACTGCTATGTGTATTATGTTGGGGGTCTGAGCTTCAGAAACAACATGAGAACATGCCCTTGGAGGATATGGTTCTCCATCTTGAAGAACTCTTTGCGGAGAGGGAGAGGACAGAGAGGTATGAGACCTCTAAGCTCCTTTTCGGGACCAAGATGTAGGCTGGCACCTCTGCCTCTCAGCATGTACTGAAACTCTTGGGATACCTTGAGAAGCTGAATCGATTGGGATTCGAGATGAATCATGACTTGAGCATTGACCTTGTGTTGATGTCCTTGACAGATAGTTACTCAAGTTTTGTAACTAACTATTACATGAACAGGATTAATTTAACTATCCCTGAATTAATTAACATGCTGAAAACAGTAGAACCTCAGATCAAGAAAGATCGGAAACCTCTACTGTTGGTTGAAAAAGGCAAGGCTTCTAAGAAGAAGAAGCAGGCATTGGGTGCCAAGAAAAGAATCAGTAAGAAGAAGAATGAAAAGAAGGCATCCAAGTATGTCTGCTTCCAATGTGGGAAATCGGGACATTGGAAGAGGGATTGCAAAGCTCCTACTTCTGAGCATTTGAAGAAGAAGCCTACAGAGGCATCTACTTCAGGTATACTTGTAATTGAAAACTTTGCTACTTTTCCGTAAGAATCCACTTAGGTATTAGATACTGGTTGTGGTTCTCATATCTGTACTTCTGTGCAGGGACTAAGGAACTGTAGAAAACTTGCAAAAGGGGAGATGGACCTACGTGTGGGAAATGGCGCCAGAGTTGCTGCATTAGCCGTAGGGAGCTTTAGTCTTGTTTTGCCAATTGGACTTGTTTTAGTTTTGAATAATTGTTATTACATTCCAAGTGTTACTAAGAATATTGTATCTGTTGCGTGTTTAGCAACAGAGGGAATTGAAATTTTATTTTCGAATAATAATTGTCAGATTCGTTTGAATAATATTCTTTATGGTTATGGAATGTTGAAAGGTGGCATTTATATTCTTGATACTAAAACAGAAGTTTTCAATATAAACAATGTGAAGAAAGTTAAATTAGATAATGAGAATTCCTTTTACTTATGGCATTGCCGTTTAGGCCACATAAACAAAGATCCCTTAACCAAGTTGCATAAGCGTGGAGACTTGGGCTCAATAGACTTAGAGTCTTATGGTGATTGCGAACCTTGTTTAAAAGGAAAAATGACAAAGTTACCCTTTAAAGGGAAGGGTGAACGAGCCATGAGTACATTGGGACTTATACACACTAATGTGAGTGGTCCAATGAGTGTTCAGGCACTAGGAGGATACTCCTACTTCATAACCTTTATTGATGATTACTCACGATACGGTTATTTGTACTTGATGAAGCACAAGTCTGAAAGTTTTGAAAAATTCAAACTATTCAGAGCTGAAGTAGAGAAACAGCTTGAGAAAAGTATTAAAACACTTCGATCGGATCGAGGTGGAGAATAATTAAGTCAGGAGTTTCAGGATTATCTAAAGGAAAATGGGATAGTTTCCCAGTGGACCCCTCCTTATACACCCCAACATAATGGAGTGTCAGAAAGGAGGAATCGGACTTTATTAGATATGGTCAGGTCCATGATGAGCCATGCAGTTCTTAGTAAATCCTTTTGGGGATATGCACTTGAGAGCGCGGTTTATGTCTTAAACAGAGTGCCCTCTAAATTAGTTGATTTTACACCTTATAAAACATGGTGTAACAAAAAGTCATCTCTAAATCACTTAAGAGTATGGGGTTGTCCTGCTATGGTGAAGAGGATAGCGTCAGATAACCTAAATGCCAAGGCTGACAAATGTCTGTTCATTGGATATCCAAAGGAAACAATTGGATATCTGTTTTACCAACCCGAAGCACAAAAGGTATTTGTGTCTCGGAATGCTCTCTTTTTGGAAAAGGAACACTTACTTGAAAAGGTCAGTGGGAGCAATATTGAACTGAAAGTTCAACAGGAAGAAACAGACGATCAACTGATTGACCCCGTTCTAGATACACAAGAGAGTGTGATCCAAGAACAAACTGTCGAAACACAATCATTGCGAAGATCAAGTCGTGTTCATAAGGGTCCCGATAGATATGGGTTTATTATCACTAATGATAAGGAACTACATCTTGTGGAGGATGATGAACCAAGGACATATGATGAGGCAATAAAAAGCTCAGATTATGATAAATGGCAAAAGGCCATGAAATCAGAAATGGATTCCATGTACGAGAACCAAGTTTGGAATTTGGTTGATGCACCGCAAGAGGTTAGACCAATTGGGTGCAAATGGGTCTTCAAGAAGAAGACAGACATGGATGGTAATATAATTACCTACAAAGCAAGGTTGGTTGCGAAAGGTTATAGTCAATGGGAAGGTATTGACTATGATGAAACCTTCTCACCGGTAGCCATGCTCAAATCCATAAGGATACTCCTTGCTATTGCTGCTCATTACGATTATGAGATCTGGCAGATGGACGTAAAAACAGCATTCTTGAATGGGGATTTAGACCGGGATATGTATATGACACAACCTGAGGGTTTTACATCTCAGAATGGCTCGAAGGTATGCAAGCTAGAAAGATCCATTTATGGACTTAAGCAGGCATCAAGGAGTTGGAATATAAGGTTTGATCAGACAATCCAGGAACTGGATTTCTGCCCAAATGCAAATGAGCCTTGTGTATACAAGAAGGTTAGTGGGAGTGCAGTCGTTTTTCTAGTATTGTATGTTGATGACATTCTGCTAATAGGAAATGACATTTCTCTTCTTCAAAACGTTAAAGTATGGTTTTCAAGAAAGTTCTCCATAAAAGACCTTGGTGAAGTAGCATTTATACTAGGTATAAAGATCTATAGGGATAGATCCAAGAGGCTGTTAGGTCTTTCTCAAAGTACATATATAGACAAGGTGTTAAATAGGTTCAACCTTGAGCATTCTAAGAAAGGTTATCTCCCAATGACAAAGGGGATCAACCTATCTAAAGCTGAGTGTCCGAAGACAACTCAAGAGAGAATGTGCATGAAGGATATACCCTATGCATTCGCGCTAGGATCCATCATGTATGCTATAATATGTACTAAGCCAGATGTCTCTCAGGCTTTGAGCTTTACGAGCAGATATCAGTCAGATCCAGGTGAAAAACACTGGATGGCTGTCAAGGCAATCCTTAAGTACTTGAGAAGGACTAAGGATGAGTTCTTGATTTATGGAGAAGGTGATCTCACTATCAAAGGTTATACTGACGCAAGCTTTCAATCTGACAAGGATGACTTTAAGTCTCAGTCAGGTTTTATGTATGTGTTAAATGGAGGGGCAGTATGCTGGAAGAGTTCCAAGCAAGAAACTACTGCTGATTCAACCACGGAATCTGAAAACATTGCTGCATGCGAAGCAGTAAAAGAAGCTGTCTGGTTGAAGGGATTTATTGGTGATCTCGATGTGGTGCCTGAGGCTATTGATCCAATTACTTTATATTGTGATAACAATGGTGCCATAGCTCAGGCAAAGGTACCACGGTCTCATCAGAAAAAAAGATATGCATCCAGAAAGTATCATATAATCAGGGAGATTGTTGATGCTAAGATAATAAATGTACCCACTGATCAGAACCTCGCGGATGGTCTGACAAAGCCATTGACTCAAGTCAAACATGTCCAGAATGTTAAAGCAAATGGATTAAAACATATGGCTAATTGGCCTTAGTGCAAGTGGGAGTTTGTTGGATATGATGTATGCCCTTAAGGCAATTAGGGCGATATATCTTAATTATGTAATAGTACGAATAATTTATTTAATCAATAAAGGCATTTGTTCTTTTGTTTATATCAATGTGTTTCTATACATATATATTATAGCTGGTTAAAATATATTCATTGATGTATGTATACAAAAGTCCTTGACATATCATAGCATGAAGTCAGAGAAATTATAGTTGGACTATATTTGGTGGAACCTACTTCATGTGCAATTATGATTATGTCTAAACTGTCCCTAGTCACAGTGTCATCAAGAAAGGATTTTGATGAAACGGAAAGACTAGCATGTGGTCAACTTTCTTAAAAAGGGTCCAAGTAGTTAATCTCCTAAAGACTGAAGGTGGTGCCTTAAGCTTGACACATGGATATATCTGGGAGATATATTGGAGACCGCAGCAAGATAAACACTTGGTATAAATATCAATGTATTAGTGTTTATCTTCATGCAATAAGCTTTGCGAATGTCCTCATACTTGAGATGCTAGTTGCCTTGTGTGGTACTATTGCTATACTTTCGGTCATTGCTATGCACTCATTAATTTAGGGTGCTACGGGTGATTACGGGAATAGTGATGACAGCACGTTGGTAGGCTGAGTAGTCGGAAAGCATCCATCGCTTCGGATATATTAAGGAGTTGTACCTGGCCACTTGTTGAAGTGATGATTGCCATAAACCTCTGATCAGAGTATGTGTTTGATAGAAATGGTTTCTAGTCAAACACACTATGGTAAAAGGCAATATACTTCAGTAACAAGTAAATAACTGGGATAGCTTGGAGTAACCTTGCTATTAGTGGGTTAACACTTTAACCGAACCCAATAAACTAGATGGTACTAATATTAAAGAATAGAAGGAATTTATCGCACTGGATAATTATTGCATTAACCGGGATTAAGTCATAAGCATAAATGACGTTCCGAGTAATGGGGATGGTAGACCCTTGCTAGAGGCATACTACAGTCATTTAAGGTAATCAAGTTCTATTCACGGTCTAGAACATCGAGCCAATGGTTCCATTAGAACACGGGTTGGTTAAGCCTTAACAGCTCAATACTTCGGGATCCTATAAAGTCACACACATTGGACCTTCATCGGACTAAGTAAAGAACTAATAGATTTATTCTATTACAAAAATATAACATGAATAATAATTGGATCATTGTTTAGTTGGTTAAAATTGATTAGATCAATTTTGGATAGACCAAGGAATTTATTTTGACCGATAACTAATTAATTAGAGTCATAAATAAATCGTAATTGATTAGATTAATTTTGGTTGGACCAAATTATTTATTTTGACTGGTAACTAATTTATTAGAGTCAAAAATAAAAATTTATTTGAAAGGATTTATAAGAAATTTTACATTGATAAGTTGGAACCGAAAAGTATAAAATATTTTATACAAAGTTCGGTTGCCGAAAAATGTGCAACCCTTATTCATGGGCTGCACAAAGGCAGCCCATGAAAAGTGGCGTGAATTAACATATATATATATATATATGTTAATTAATAGGATGGGAGTAATACTCCCATCCCACATCGATGTAAGGGGGAGCATTTTTGCTCCCCCAAGCCTATATATAGGCTATTTCCTTTCCTTTCAAATTGTACCAAGCTCAAAGCATAAATCCTAAGTGAGATAATTAATCTCTCGGGTATTTGAGCAAGTTATTTTTGTAGAGCCTGAATTTATTCGGGCACCGCTAGTTTATATTTTTGGGTGAGGCTTCTAGAGTGGTCTAGCAACTACTCGAGGCTTCTTAGTTCTTCCTCCTGGGGAGGTTTTGGTTGGTGGGGTTCGTGTGGATACTGATAGAGGCTATCTTACGACTGGAGGCTTGTGCAAGAAGGTCCTGCAAAAGCACTCTTCAACTGGTAAGTTCTTTTTCTTTCTCTTTTAATTATTAAGTCTTTTTCTTTAAGTGTTTTTAGACTTAATAATTATGCTTAGGTTATTTTTGCATGCTTAGTTTATTTTATGCTTAGGTTATAACTTAGAGTTATAACATGCTTAGTATAAAATAAATATGCTAGGATATAATTTAGAATTATGGTATGCCTAGTCCTTTAGCATGCTAACCTAGGTAGAGAATTATTTAGTTAAGGCTTTATTTAATTTATATGCAACTAATAGGAGTTCCTGGGACAGGGACAAAATTTTGAATTTCCGTCATGCCTCTTATGCATGTTCAATTTAACTGTCAGTTCCCAACAAAATCAATATTGAAGTTATGACTTATTAGACTAAGTTTTTCGGCTGAGTATTTTAACTTAAGGGTAAAGTTAAGAATCTTTGCCGACTTAGTTCCATGGTCTAACACCGAGTTGTTTGTTTTGAACTATATTCTTAGTCCGCTGATTGAGGACTGTTCACCCAGCTCTCATTATTTAGATTTTGTTCCACTGTGCTTATTGTTGGGAACTGAAGTGTCGTACCCAAACTCCACATTAGTATGATATTGTTCGCTTTAGGCAAAGCACTCACAGTTTTGTTTTTGAGCTCCTTCCTAAAAGGCCTCATACTAATGGAGTTGTTAGGGACACTTATATATTGCTTTAAGTTCTCCAAATCTTTCCATGTGGGATATTGTTTTGCTCCCAACAATATCCCCTCAAACCAAAGACCACACATCTCGTGACCTCCCCTTCAATGAAATCCATTGAATTTGCCAACTATCTTGTACCGCCGCTACCATTGCAGGATACGCCGCCTGAACAATCACGCTAGGAAAACTTTCGACACAAGGCATCAACTACATATCTCAAATTCGCTAGGGCACACATTTGGTCTCATTCATAGTTTGGAGAACTTCTCACCCAATGCAGTCCACGATTCCTCTTGCCAGTCTCAAACTTGGCTCTGACACCAGTTGTTGGGCACTGCAGTGCCGCACCCAAACTCTACATTAGTATGATATTGTCCGCTTTGGGTCAAGCCTTCACGGTTTTGTTTTTATGCTCCTTCCCAAAAGGCCTCATACTAATAGTTATCGAGGACACTAATATATTGCTTTAAGTTCTGCAAATATTTTCATATGGGATAGTGGTTTGCTCTCAACACTTATTTTCGTTTATATCTTAGCTGAGTTACTTTAAATATTCAATTGCGCTGACCTTTCCATAATTCCATTTGAGGAAAAATGGAATCTTGCTTTTTAGTCTAATCTTTTACAGACATTAATGAAAGATGTCATACAAAAGGCAAAGGAATTAATGATGCGATAAAGACAAAAGCACAATGCTGAAAAAGAAAAATTTTGTTCGGAGAAAAGCTGCAAGAAGACAAAGTGAAATCGGATTTGTGCAGCACATTTCTCCTGTCATTGCGCGCCTTTACAAGTTCATCAGATTTCCAGAAAGAATGAGAAGATGACACGTAGCAAGGTAGCAGAGTTTCTCTCTAACGGATTTCCGGCATAAAAAAGATAAAGATTTCAAATTTGTAGCTATGATTCAATGTATCCCACAATAGATTGTTTTCAATCTCACAACGGTGTGATTCTATCTCCTAATGGATCATATTGAAGAAGCAACAGGTGGATAGTTGAGCTATTAAGTTGCAGAAGATGCCAAAGCAAGTTCAACGGCTACATTCTTGATTTCATCTATAAAAGGAGCAAGAAGGAAAGCGGTAGAACTTGGTGAATACACCTGAATTTCTAAGAAGCTGAAACTCTGTCATAATTATAGCCTTAAAGAAATTCAATCAAGAAAGCTACTACTCAGCGAGAATCTGCTTTAAGTTCAAGAGAGAATAGTATAGATCATTTCCATTGTAAAACATGAAAACTGTAATTGGATCAACATTTCTATAAGTTGAATCCAACTCTTGTTTGAACTCTGTTGAGTTGCTGATAGAATAGGGTATTCTAGTCAGTCGGTGAGCGATTACAATGAGGAGGGTACTCAATTATAATTGGGAAATTCTGTGAAAGGCTTCTCCGCCTAGAGTAAATGAGTTGAGATTAGTGGATAAAAGTCAATATACTCTCTTGGGACTGGAGGTAGGCATAGGTCGCTGAACCAGTATAAATCTCTGTAATCTTTACCTTGAAGTTGAAGTTTTTCTGTGTTTTCACTCAGCCGGGTGACCTACTCAGCGAAGTCTTTATCAATCACGAAAAAGGTTGTTGTTTTAATCTAGCGAGTCACTCACCCCTCTAACTCATTGAGTTATACGCATAGGAACTAACACTTGTATTAACCAATTGGGAAGCAAAATACTGTTTACACGGAAATAGAGCCCAATTTTATCTCTTTAACACCAAAAGTTCATTTCTTGAAAATAAAACCATATCTAGATGCAGTCCAATCATGGACAATATGTTAACATTTTCATACAAGGAAATAGGCAATACTAAATACAGATAATTGAACAATTAAAGAGGAACTAAGGAGAGAGGAAGAACCTAGACAAATAGAGGAAAGGAGTGAAGGGCAAAGACACCATTAACAGAGATAACAAGATCAATAAGTTCTGCCAATTTGGGATGATTAGTGCTGGGGTATTGGCTACCTCTAGCAACAAATTTAATTTTAGATCTGGAAATCTATGTAACAGCAAATATGGGGTTAAAATCGAAGAAAAATCAAGATTGAAGTAGATGAGTAATAGTATTCAAGAGACGATCGGGAGAAAATTCAGAGGAAAAGAGGGGAAGTGAATTTAGGAAGAAATGGATTTGAAAGAAAGCAATAATTGAGGCTGATTGGAAGAAGAGAAATGAACGAGAAAGGACTACAAAGAAATGTTTGTAGATAATATTTTAAAAAACACAAAAATAAAAAATATTGAACTATTATAGCATTAATGTAAATAATTTAGAATAAATGACCCATCTTTACAAATACTCTTTTATTAAAACAAATATGGGTTTAATTTCTTTGACTATATTAGTGACAAATTTTTCTGGATATTTTGCTCACATCATTGTGCCTTACGTCAAACTCTGAATGTCATATAGGGATATGCCAATCATATCCAAATCAATTGGGCATAATACATATTTACCCCCTCAATTTAATAACTGCATTCGTTAGCTCATGTCATCTTTTATATAATTTCACTTTTTTTATTATTTTCTTGTTTTTCTCTCTCTAACTAGAGTCTGACATGTGATATTCGGGAACTCCTGTGTGTAGTTTTATTGAATGGAGAAAATTAATAGAAACATGTGTAAATTAAGAGGAAGACTCGTCAAAATTGGGGTAGTCTAGGGTGAATGTATTTGGATTATAAGAAACTTTCTATCATCAATTGAAAGGTTGACTTGATCTTTAGAAAAGTAGTTGCCCGGTTCATGTAAATATAAATCGAAAATTAAGTCCTTTAAGAATTGTCACAAATGTTTCGTTTATAGTACATTTAATATTTCACAGAAAATTATATCTAACAAGATCTCGAAATAGCTTTTTAAGTTTATATTAAATTCATTTATCAATGAATTACGTTGGGTTGGTACGGGCCGAGCCTAATCAGATCTAACTCAAAATTTAATAACCCAAATCTGGTCCAACTTATAAAAAATAAAAGTCGGGTTCCAGTCGAATTTCTGTAAATAATTAATTTGCAAGTCTGGCATGCCGGTCTACAAATCAACATTTTTATAAGAAAATATTTTCATTATTAAGAATACATTTTAAACAAATTTTGTGCAATTGTGCTTATGTTTTTAAATAGAAATAAAAATTTTATCCACTTTCAAAGTGTCTCAAACCTAAGAGCTCTAAAGGTCAAAACTTTATTCTTAATCACCAGGTTAAGACATTATGTTTATAATTTCTAAATAATTACAAAGAAAATTGTAAAATAAACAATCAAATTTAATTTAACGTAGCCAATTGGACTTGGTACAACTGATATATCCACAAAGAGTGGACATGAATGACCAAAGATCAATCATTGGCTCCTTTAAAAAAAACCTCATTTCAATAAAAAAAAATTTAATTTAACATCTATATTTATTGAAGAAATTAAAATCTGTAATTGGAAATATATATAATAAATACACAATTACATATTTGTTTAATATATATTTATATTATAACGGGTCTCGATGCCGTGACTTGAGTTTTAATACTAAAATCAAGTATATATCATACATAAGTCAAGCCACAATGAATTTCGGCTAGGCCTTTATTATAATTTTCTCGACATGTAGGCGAAATTGGACGGGACTTGCATGCCAAAGAACCCTTGCCCATGTCTAACTATAAGTAGATAAATGTTGTCGGTCAATAGTTTTATCAACGGTTTTTATTTTTTACAAAGTAATTACTGTTTATTTACAACTATACGAAACCATCGTTTTTAAAATTCCTACCTAGGTCTCATTTAGCATTAGACTTTTTGCTAATATGGCTCTATTAGGCCCTTGACCAATTTATATCTGTCAAGGTACAACCTAGTCCGATTTTTCGACTTGGCGGGGCCTATACAAATTTTTTCAAGATATCTATATTTATAATATTTCTGATTTAATTTTTTTAACCTACAAAAAGTAGCTTAAATGATAAAACTAAAGTTTATCAAAGCACTCTCACCATAGAATTCCCTACTGAGTTTCAGATCGAAAATAGTTCACTTTGAGAAAAAAAAATAGGAGTTTTAGACAGTTCGGAAGAAGAATTACTCATAAAAATTGTTGTATTGGTAACAAATTTTTTTTAGTATGCAAAAATTAACTAAAATCATAATTTTTTATTTTTTATATCTTAAATGTCTATTACTATTTTAATACTATAATTTACATTTTAATTAAATTTATAATTTTTTAATTCGATTAATTTCCACCCAAACCGTTAAGGTTCTTATTGTCCGACTAGTGTCTGAGATTTTTAAAACATTGTAAAAAGTAAAAGCACATATTTCATTACAAAATCAAATAAAAGGATAATTCATATGGCATATATATTCAAATGTGTGTCGATAATTCTTTCAATTAATTAGAAATTGGAAACAATGAAATTCCACATAGGTTCGCACCTTCATTGAAACTCTGGGGAAACTAAGTCTTGAATCCATTAAAAGACTCCCTTTAAAGAGGACACAAATTACAAAGTTACAAATTTTAAAGGGTCAAGGAACCTTGCCATCCTGAGTTCTTTTACGTTGGAGAGGTCCAGTCCACCATTCCGGTGCATGATAAAAACTTTCAGAGATTGATTGCCTCGCTTTGGCAGCCAAAGAAAGGGATGAACATAAAGAAATTGCAATCCTGCAGCAGGTATCTGTTTAAGTTCTTCCCTATCAATGATTATGAAAGGGTTTGGAATAGATCACCATGGTCCTTTAATAACAAGCTGCTCGCACTAACACCAAGGATCAAAGGGGAGAATCCTGAAACCATACCTATCACTACATGTCCTTTTTTGGGTGAAAGCTTTCGGTTTGCCACTAGGATATGTCTCAACTAATAAATGTGAGGCTATTGGAAATTTTGTAGGGAAGTTTTTGGATGTGGATGACAATAACTTCAAAGTCTCAAGTCCATTGTACCTTAGTGTTAGAGTTCTGCTTGATCTGAAGAAGCCTTTTAAAAGAAGGATGCGTATAAGGGTAAACGCAGGTGCTCAGGCTACGAGAGGATGCCATCCTTTTGTATGATATGTGGTATGTTCCAGCATACTGAATCCTTTTGTCCCCTCTCTTACTCGAGTGCCGGAGCCCCACCAAGGTTGTATGATCCGTCCATTAGAGCAATTGATAAGAAGAATTTACCGGCAGAGGAAGACAAGTGGTTAAGGGATGAAGATGGGAGTTGTTACGTCCCTGAGGGGCTGTCGCAACAGGATGCTATAATTCCTCATTTGGAGAATGACATTGCCATACAAATGCATGCAGCGAGGCAACAATTAAAGTTGCCCCATGAGCAAGGAGGGTCAAATGTTGCTGTGGACTTTAAATGGAAGAGGTTGGAGGATATTCACTCTCCTATGTGCATTGACAAATCAGGTGGTAATGGTAAGCAGGTTTCTATTGAGCTCCATGGCGAGAGCTCGCAAGGGCAAATGAAGATTTTGAGCTGGAATTGTAGGGGGTTGGTTATGGACGCTACAATTCGGGAATTACGGGACCTTGTGTCCTCTTACATGCCTGATGTAGTTTTTCTAATGGAAGTAAAAGTAGATAAGAAAAAGGTGGAAGATGGTCATTGTCGGATTCGCTTTGAGGAGATTTTCTATGTGCCTCACGTTAATCATGGTGGTGGTTTTGCTCTTTTATGGAGAAATAAAGATTCTGTATCGATTAGGTCTTTTGCTAGAAACTTTATTAATTCTATAGTTGTTGATGGCTTAGATAGTTGGAGACTTAAGTGCTTTTACGGTTTTCCAGAGAGTGATAGAAGGAGAAGGCAAGCGTTATGGGATAGTCTTCGGAGTTTGCGTGAGCTGTACGGTACGCCGTGGTGTGTTATTGGTGATTTCAATGATATTTTATCATGTGATGAAAAAGTCAGTGGGAGGCCGCGTGCGGTTTCTCTATTAAATGGCTTTAGAAAGGCTCTTACTAGTTGTGGACTAGCCAACTTGGGTATGTCAGGTTACAAATACATGTGGGAACGCTGTAAAGGTGCGATTAATTGGTTGGCCGAGAGATTGGATAGGGTGGTTGTGTACTCAACGTGGTCAGAGGTTTATTCAACAGTGTGGGTCCAAAATATCTGCACCTCAGAATCTGATCATAGTGCACTCGTTCTCCATTGTAAACCGATTAATCTAAGGCATGCGCCGGCTTTTAGATTTGAAAATAATTGGTTTCTAGTTCCTAATTACGTTCAACTGAACGAGAGAGAATGGGTCAATTATGGTGATATAAGCGTCCCGGATAAGCTAAAAAAGCTTGGCGTTGACTAATTGGGGTAGGTTGCAGGATGGGCAGTTCAAAAGTAAATTAAGAAAATTCAGACATGAGCTTAGTGAGCTTAAGCAACAATCGGGTTGGGCAGTGGCTGACGAATTTGTGTCTAAAAAGAAAGAGTTGGGCAATTTTCTTTGTCAACAGGAAGCTTATTGGCAACAAAGGGAAAAAGTCAATTGGCTTAAATTGGGGGATCAAAACACTAGATTTTTTCACAAGGCCACTACAAGCCGTGATAACAAAAATTCCTTTCAGCGTCTGTTAAATGTTGATGGTAGCTGGGTGGAGTGGGGAAGGGGTTTAGAAGAAGAGATCCAAGAGTTCTACTCAGCACTCTTTCAGTCAGAAGGTACAATTTGCGAACCTATCCTGGACTTAATTGAGCCTAGGCTCTCGGCTTCTCAACAGGCCGATCTTATGCGACCCTTTGAGGATATTGATGTCAGGCAGGCTTTGTTTCAAATGTATCCAGATAAGTCTCCAGGTCCGGATGGATTTAATCCAGGCTTCTTTCAAAAATGCTGGCATATTATTGGTAAAGAGGTAATATCTTTCTGTCTCCATTGTTTGAATCATAATTGGTTTCCCTATGACTTGAATAGAACCAATATCATTCTTATTCCTAAGAAAAAATCCCCTACCTCGGTTACTGATCTCAAGCCTATTTCTTTATGCAATGTCCTTTTCAAAATCATGTCAAAGATGCTAGCTAATCGTATTCAACCTATTATAAATTCGATTATATCTGAGGCCTAGAGTGCGTTTATTCCTGGGCGGTCGATGACTGATAATATTTTGATGGGTTTTGAGGTAGGTCATTACATAAAAAGAAAATGCATATGGGTTTCGGGGTTTATGTTCTTTAAAGATTGATATGTCGAAGGCCTGTGATAGAGTCGAGTGGAATTTTATAAGATGCTTGCTCCGGAAGATAGGGTTTCCGCCATCCCTTGTCGATATCATTATGCACGCTGTTACGTCTATGACATATGAATTAACTCATAAGGACAGCTTGTTTAAGGTTTTTCAGCCTCAAAGGGGACTTAGACAGGGAGATCTGCTATCACCATATCTGTTTATTATCTGTACCGAAGGGCTCTCAGCTCTCATTCAGAACAGATTAGAGTCTAATTCATTACATGGGTGTAAGTTAACCCCTCATTGCCCTCCTATTTCGCATTTATTATTTACTATTATTTCAAAGCCATCCTGAATAAGGCGGTAGTTCTTCAAGAATGTTTTATTTGCTATGAAGCTGCTTCGGGTCAAAAAATTAACTATCAAAAGTCATCGATTCTCTTTACCCCTAATGTTAGCCAGGAAACCCGAGCGAGTATTGTGCAAAGATTAGGAGTTCGTGAGGTTATGGACAATGGTATTTACTTGGGTTTGCCATCCTTTATTGGTAGATCTAAGAGGTAGATGTTTGAGTACATCATAGAAAAAGCTCACAAAAGGGTGCATAACTGGAAACGCCGTAATTTATCAATGAGGGAAGGAGATCCTTCTCAAATTCGTGGCCCAAGCTATACCTACATATGCTATGCAAATTTTCTGTTTACCTAGCCATGTCATTGCAACTCTTGAAAAGATCTTTTCGGCATTGTGGTAAGGTGATACAATTCATTGGATGAGGTGGGAGAGGTTGTGTCTGGCTAAAGATAGGGGACGGCTTAATTTTAGCAACTTGAAAGATTTCAATATAGCCATGTTGGCTAAGCAAGCGTGGAAGTTCCTAACCGAACCCAATTCCTTTGATAGTCAGATTTTTAAATAGAAATATTACTTGAATTGTCACTTCTTAGAGGCTACTGCATCTTTAAATGCTAGCTATGTGTGGAAGAGTGTTTTAGCGTTGAAGGACATTATGTTGAAAGGTTGTCGTAAGCGAATAGGGGATGGCACTTCTACCCATATATGTTGGGACAGCTGGTTGCCTTCATTTAACAATCCATGTATCACGTCCTTGCCACCAATTGGACTAGAAGATGCAACTGTTCACTACCTGTTCGATGATCAAGGACGTGGCTGGAATTTTTAGCGGGTTAAGCACTTATTCGGCTTAGAGGAGCAGCAACTTATTACATCCATTTAGTTACCGTGGTTCGCTAAGCCTGATTCTATTTACTGGGGGTACGAAGCATCTGGACATTTTTTGGTAAAGTTGTGTTACTATGAGCTACTTAAATTGCGACAACATGTACCTCTCCCGTTGAATTTTGTCCATAATGGCTGGTGTAATGTTTGGGAGCTAAAGGCGCCAGCTAGAACCACTTAGTTCCTATGGAAAGTTGCTACTGATTCACTCCCTATGTTATCAAGACTATTGCAAAGGCACGTTCAAGTTGAGCCATTTTGCCCATTGTGTTGGGATGGTGTGGAGACTAGCTATCATGCTCTCATTACTTATCCTTTTTCCTATGCATTTTAGAGCAAAATTTTTAGCGAAGATTGGCCAATTCATATTACTAGCCTGTCGAAATGGTGGTGTTGGGTAACTCAGCATAGAGCCAAGAGAGTGGAAGAAGTCGCAGCTGTTCTTTGGGCCATTTGGTCACGTCGTAACAACTGGGTTTGGAATGGCAAGTTTATAGTTGCTTCCCACGTCACTCGGCATGGTTTAGGACTTCTCATGGAATGGAGAGCCTAGAATAAAAATACACCACAGTTGAGTAATGCCCAAGCGCCTGCTAAGTGGAGGAAACCACCATTCAATTGGTCAAAATGCAATGTTGATGCTAGTGTTTCTGATCAAGGCCGAATACTAGGTCATGGTTGTGTTATTCGGGACCACGTGGGGAATTTTCCAGCTGCGCGATCATCATTGTTATCAGGTCAAGGGGATGCACTATTTGCTAGAGTAATGAGCTGCAGGGAGGCTTTGAGCTGGCTTGAGGATCAACGGATGTATTATGTCATTTTGGAATCCGATGCGATTAACTCCGTCAACGCTTTAAATAATAATTCTTCTTTCTTAGCACTAGTAGGTTTAATTTTGTTAGACTGCAAACATCTTATGTCTTCTTTTTCCCATTTACGTATTGTTTATGTTGCTAGGTCGGTGAATCAAGTTGCCCACAAGTTAGCTAGGGCGGCTGTTTCTGCGACAGGTAGAGGGACATAGTTTCATGTCTGTCTACCTTAGAGCTTCTTTGGCCTCTAATCTGAATTAATATGACCATCTTTTGTTAGTAGAAAAAGGGTCAATGCATCAGGATCCTTTATAATTATCCTTAAGCGTTTTTCGTTCCCTTTAACTTTTAAAAGTTTTAGATGCCCCTTTGTGGATGTTGTGGCGAATCAAGCCCCACGAGAAGAGTCGACCATTAACCCGATCCAGGCGACATCCTCTCCTAGTGTACCTGCTGCATCCATTCTAAAAAGTGAGGTAGTGGTTAAATCTGTCCCTTGGAAATCAAAATCCTGTTTGGTTAAACTTAATAATATTTCTCACATCCGTAATATACATGATCTGTTGAGCGATCACGGTTTTGAATTTGTATTTGCGGCTCCTGTTGGTGGATTTTATGTGATTGTATCGTTTAGATCAGAAGTGGTTCTTATGGACTTTATGAATGAGGATTGGAAAGTTATGGATTATATTGTGGAGACAGTTTGTGCACTTCCAGTAGATTTCATGCCGACGGAATGTATTATGTATCTGGATCTCACCGGAATTCCGCCAGCTCTTGTTTGTGAACCTGTAGTGCGGGAATTTGCAGCGAGATTTGGATGAGTTGTTTCGGTAGATTGTAATTTCGAAAAACCGGATCGGTTGGATGTAGTATCGTGCCTTGTTTCGGTACCGCTTGGGACAGCCAGTAGGAACTTGACGTTGGCAGTAGAGGATAGAGAAATAATGATATACACGAACCTTAGACTTGGAATTGGCTGCCAACACAGTCAAGAGTACGAATGCGGGTCGGAAGAATGGAGCGAACCGGAGGAGGAACCTTCGGACAGGTGTAGATCGGACGAGGATGATGAGATTGTCGCGGATAGCAACAACACAAGTCAGGGTAGTACCCACCCTTCCGGCGACAGCCCGTTAATTGAGGGAAATAACGCGGTGGATCCGGGTATGGAGAATTCAAGTTCTTCGGGCCCAAACATCCCAAATATGAATAGAATTATCATTCGCAGGGAAGAAAATGAGCCAACTGTCAGTGAGGAATTAATGACTTTCCGAATCGGAGAGAAGCTTGAGTTATTTAACGAACAAAATATGGGCTTGATTATAGAGGCACTAGAAGGGCAGCGGCGTTGAGAGAGCTGCTGGCCGAACTGGGATGTTGTGAGTTTTATCATGTCGTTGAGTTTTATGAGTTGGAATTGTCGCGGGGGCTTATTGAATGGGGCCAAACAGTTTTTGGTGCGGTCTTGCGTTCGTAAGTGGCAGCTTCAGGTTTTTGTTCTAGTTGAGACAAAGGCCCTATCGGTTACAGATCAGGTTGTGAGGAAGTTTTGGGGCCATAACGATTTCCATTTTCATTGTATCCCGTCTCATGGCTTGGCAGGCGGTCTATTGATCTCATGGAATTCTAATTTAATTCTTGGCTATTTCACTGCTTCTACAGATAGATGGTGTCTGCTTCATATTGTGTCTAGTCAACATGAGGTAAATTGACTATGCTTATATGGTCCCCCTATTCCCAGGGGTAGGAATCAATTTTGGAGTGATCTGCTGCCCCATATTCAAAACATTGATAACTTGGTGATATGTGGTGATTTTAACGAAGTGTTACATAGTTCTGAGCGAGGTAGAAGTGGGAATACGGGGGCGAGTTCGATGATTAGGTTCCAGGAATTTGTTAATGAATGTGCTCTATTTGATTTGCCATTACATGGGCGTGACTATACGTGGTCTAATAGTCTATCCTTCTCTAGGATTGATCGTGTCTTGGTGTCATGCAATATTCTTGATAGGTGGCCGGGTCAGAATTTGATGACGATTGATTCAACGCTATCAGATCACTTTCCGATTATATACCGGTCCCATGCATTGGTATCGGATGGCAAAAAGGTGTTTCGATCATTGAACTGTTGGTGGGAAAAGGACGGGTTTCTACCTTTTCTAAGATCGAAGTGGGAGGCCATAGAATTGGCGGATCCGGGGCGCGACATTGATTTTAAATTATGCCGATTAAGGAGCTTTATCCGGCCTTGGCATCTATCTAATTTTGGCGGGTTAGAGGGAAGAATAAAGAAGCTAGAGGCTCGTATTATATTTTTGACATCCAGTTTGGTGGTCCGACCTTTGGAGGAGGGGAGTAGATCGGAGCTTCAGTGCGTGAGATCGGAATTACTTACCTGTAGACGGAACCTTGAACAAATTCGTCACCAACAATCACGTGTTAACTGGACTTTATTGGGTGATGATAATACAAGTTTTTTTCATAGGATGGCATCGGCGAGGGCTAGGGGGAATCGGATTTCACAGCTGGAAATTGATGGAGTTGTATCTTCTAACCCGGTACTTATTAAATCCACGATACGGAATTTTTATTCCAGGCTGTTTTCGAAACATGTGGGGGTGCCGTTTTCCTTGGGCGAACTACAATTCCGTATGATTGATGCGATGGACAATGCGCGTCTTGTTGAATCTTTTTCTGAGGCTGAAGTGTGGGACGCAGTGTGTGCTTGGCAAGAAGGTAAGGCGCCGGGGCCGGACGGATTTAATTTCTTCTTCTATAAATGTTTCTGGGAGGACATGAAATCGGATGTGCTAGCTCTGTTTGGCGAATTTTATAGGCATGATCAGCTGCCAACTCTATCAAGTCATCTTTTACCGTATTGATTCCTAAAGTCCCGGGGTCATCGTCATTGGGGAACTATAGACCGATTGCCCTTATTCATGGTATATATAAAATTGTGTCGAAAGTTCTTGCGAAAAGATTACAGGCTGTGTTGCCTCAGCTGACTTCTGACAACCAGTTTGCTTTTGTTAAAGGCCGTAATATTCATGAATGCTCATTTATAGCCTCAGAAGTGATCCAATCAATCCACCGCAGTGGTCAGTCTTCTGTGGCTCTCAAGCTTGATTTGCATAAAGCATACAATAGTGTTTCTTGGACTTATATTGACTCAGTGTTGAAGAGGATGGGGTTCTCTGATAAGTGGATTAGATGGATGGGGACCTGCAGAGCGAACTCGACAACATCTATTCTTTTCAATGGTAGTCCTACAGATCCGATCTATTTGGGCAGAGGGGTTAAACAAGGTGATCCCATTTCTCCATTTCTTTTTGTCTTAGCAGTGGAAGGTCTTAAACAGCTCATAGACGCAAGTGTCCGTAAGGGTATTTTACCTGGGTTTCGTATTCATGGGTCAGAGAAGGATATATCTATTCTTCAGTTTGCGGACGATACGATGTGCTTCTTACCTGCAGATGAGTCTCTCTTACCTACTTTTATCCGTTTATTACGTTGTTTTGAGTTGATTTCAGGTCTACGAATAAATTTTGTTAAGAGCTCAATTATGGGTATCAACGTGCAGGAAGACTTGTTGAATCGGTGTGCGGAGATAATGGGTTGTAAGATCGAAAGATTTCCCATTACTTATCTAGGCGCCCCTCTCAGTACGAGATGCATCCCGGTGTCTTATTGGAACGGGTTGATTGGTAAGTTCTAAAATAGGCTGGCAAGTTAGAAAGGTCAGTGTTTATCGTATGCTGGCAGGGTGGTCCTTATAAAATCGGTTCTCTCATCTATCCCAATTTATTTGTTATCATTGAATAAGATGCCGGCCTCTATTAACAGTAAGCTTGTTCAACTGATGCGTAATTTCTTGTGGAAAGGTATAGCGGACTCTAGCGGGATCTGTAAAGTGAGTTGGGAGATAATTATGCTACCAAAAAATTTAAGTGGCCTATATGTTAGGGATCTAAGACTAGTCAATTGTTGTTTATTGCTGAAATGGATAGGCGGTCTGGAACAGATGGGCAGGGATCGTTGTGGTATGAGCTGTGTGTCCGTCGATATGGCTTCGAGTCATGGAACTCGTTTGAAAATGTTAATAGATCCCGCATTTCGTATGTTTGGCAAGGCATTATATCTTATTGTGTAAAGAACTCAACCTTCTGGGAGTTGTTTAAATCGAATGGGAGAGTTAAAGTGGGGAACGGGGCGAGCGGATCTTTTTGGCATGATAATTGGACTGCAAATGTGTCATTATCTGTTCTTTTCACTGATCTGTATCTATTATGTAATAGAAAAAGCTGTTCGATTCGGGATGGGTGTCTGTCTATTTCTGAGGGAGCAGCATTATCTAGGCCTTTTTGGAAACGTAGTCTAAGGATTACTAGTAGGGAGAGGTGCTCCCAGATGCGGAATTGGATTTCCCAATTCTGGCCCGCTATTTTTGGGGGGAACGGGGCTGACGGTAACAGGGGGCAGCAGCCACACGTTGAGTTTCAGGTGGTGGCAGATAGATTTGAATGGGATCTGGAAGCTAATAAGTTATTTTCAGCTGCATCTTTTTGTTTAGGGTCCAATAGGTCGCCTCAAAGGAGTACGCCGGAAACGAATTATATGGTGGTTTGGAATGCGTGTCTTATTCCTAAAGTCAAATTTTTTGGCTGGTTATTGTTACATAGACGCCTCCCAACGAAAGTCTTTCTGGTTTGTCGCGGATGCCAAGCTGTATTGGATGACAAGTGTCCGTTTTGTGATGAATCCGAAACAATTGATCATGCTTTGTTTCACTGTTTCGGTAGTTATCGTATATGGGTTCAAGCTTTTCTGTTACTAGGGATTTCGGTAACAATGCCATTCAAGGGGGCTGATTTTCTTGTAGTATGGCGAGCTCATTTTTCCTCAGGGATTGGACAGGAGTTTGGTACGGCTTTATGGTTTATGATAGCGTGGGCTATTTGGAAAAGGCGGAATAAGTTCGTGTTCGAGGTTGTCTTAAGCACAGATGATCCCTTGGGGGCAAGCATTCATCTATGCTGGTTCTTTTTCAAGTATCGAAGACGGAATCTAAATTTTGTTGTTTCTGATGTATTTAACTGTCCAGATTTATTTCTAAGCTGTAACTAGTTAGGTGGCATCTTTTGGTCTATTCATTGTATAGTCATACCTCGGGATCGGATTTCATATCTGTATCTCCTTTAGGCTGTATCTTTGTTCACTGACGCTCTCATCTTGTGAGCGGTCTTTGGATTACATTAATAAAGAGAGGTATGTGTTTTGTAGGTAAGCGGGGGCATCAACCTAGTTGGGACGCCCGCCCCGAAATTTTCACCTATCTCGATCTTTTTCCTTCTGGGGAAACACAATGTTTCTCCGGGGGTTTTCAAAAAATATAAAAATCAAAATAAATTATATCCATCCCGTTCCTTGCCCTTTACTCTCTCAATCCATTTTTCAATTCCAGAAACTCCAATTCATTTTTCTTATTTGGCAAATAAAATCCATTTTAAAAAAGAAAAAATTCAACAAAATAGAAGAAAACAGGTATCATACAAAAATAAATTCAAAACATTAACATTCCCCATTAATTTAAAGCTTGACTGGTGCTGAAATTAAATCTTGAATATGAAGATGAACTAAAAGAACCCAAGCAATTGAAGTTAAGAAAATGTTGAGATATTTTACTATATTATATTATTTTTATACTAATGTTTTCCTATATAAGATTATTTCTAATCCTATAAATTAGGAATAATATCATTAATTAGGATTAATATTGATTAGGAAGATAATTTGTAATTAATTATATTTATGTAGATTTATTTGTTTCCTTTTCTCATAGTTATTCTACACTATAAATATCCTCATATGTAATTGGTTATTTTACATGAGAACTATAACATTTCATCCAAAATTTTATGTTCTTATTCATTTTTCACATAGTACCAAGGCATTGTTCCCGGTGACTCAAAATTTTAGTCTTCCGCTCATATTTTTTATTCAGTCCCCATGGACAAAGATATCGATTATCAATTATCCATATCAAAATCATGATTTATTTGACTTAGTCATGTTCTTATTCTTGAAGATTATCAATTGTCTATATCAACATCATGGCTTATTTGACTCAGCCATATTCTTACTCTTGAAGATCATCGATTGTCTATATCATGTCTTATTTGACATAGTCATGTTCTTACTCGATCATCGATTGTCTATATCAACATTATGGCTTATTTGACTAGGTCATGTCCCAATGGTAACACCAATGTTTTTACAAACGTAGCAGGTCTTTAACTCATGATGCCTTATTCAATTCTACTTTTACATCTCAGTTTTATTCACAAATAGTCCTATCAAATATGGATATTCCAAATATTATTTCACAAATCACACTTGCCACAACATAAAATTCAGAAATTCAAAATTCTATTCCTTCATATGCACCAACACATCACCAACTTGCAAACATTTTTATGAAGCCTTTGGAGAATGATCAATTCTTAACATTGCGACACAAGTTGGGAGTTCAGAATATTCGCTTACCAACTTGAGGGGGATTGTTGAGATGTTTTACTATATTATATTATTCTTATATTAATGTTTTCCTATAGTAGATTATTTATAATTAGTATAAATTAGGAATAATATCACTAATTAGAATTAATGTTGATTAGGAAGATAATTTGTAATTAATTATATTTATGTTGATTTATTTGTTTCCTTTTCTCATAGTTATTGTACATTATAAATACCTTTTGATATAATTGATTATAGGCAATAAGAACTATAGCATTCCATTAACCATTTTCCTTTCTTATTCATTTTTCACAGAAAACATAAGCATGGCACCATTAATCTGATGAAACCAAAAGCCCGATCCAAGCAAAATTCTCAGCAGCTAGCTAATTTATTATATATTATCCCTTCTTTATGATCGAGCAACCCCAAAATGTTCCTAAAGATTGGTGGATAGAAGATCTTTGGAAGCTTCTAACTGATCTATATAATAAGATAATTATTGCAATCAGAACTAAAGGAATCGTCTCTGTTAATGTGATTGAGGAAGTCTTGCATATGGCTTAATTTTGATTTTGGGATTCAATTGAGGAGACTCATTTCATTGTTTTTTTTGCGTGTTAATAATGAATTTCTCATTAAAAAAAAAGAATTTCTCAAAAATTAAAAAATCATAACACGTGTCTAAGTCAGGTGGCTTGACTTTTTAAACTTGTACATACGGTGCGATTGTGTTAGACCGTCCAAAATGCAACTTGGTTTGAGTGAGATTTAAGGGATTATGGTGAGTACTTTAGATAAGCTTGTGGAGGCATTTGAAACTTTTGAAAGTTTATGGGGCGAGAAACATATAGGAACAATTTTAAGGGTCCCTGATTCGTTAGGTAAATTTTACGGGGTTTTGACAATTTGAAAAAAAAATTTAAGGATTTTAATTGTGTGACCATGATAGCTATCTATAAATAAGAGGTGGAGGGCAAAGGAAGAAGGCACACTACAACGTTTCAAAGAACAAAAAAAAATGAGGGCCTTTCTGGTAATACCTGGTCTTTTTTTTATTTTTATATTTTCAACCATATCTGAATTCTCTAAAGTTGAGTATTAAATTATATTCTAAAGCTGTTTCATCTTTCTCCTAATTAAAGAAGGGACAATAAAACAATCTCAACCATTTATATTCAATGAACTTTAAAGAATCCAAACCATTTCCAAAATAAAGAGAATTTTGATTATCAAAATTTGAACTTCATAATCTCATCACATAGAGTTCAAAACTATGAACCCTCATGTACTTCAATTAATTTGATTTCTGTTTGATAGTCTAAAAATATGAGAAATGAGGTAATAATTTGGTATTAATGAATTGATGCAGCAGAAGATGTGAATGGTCAAAAGGGTGAACTAAATTTGGATGGTGGCAATGGAAATTCAGCAAACCCCAAAATTCCCTTTTGCAACCAAAAAAAATACAGTCAATGCATACCTAAACCCAGTCCGCCAGCAAAAAGTTGCACTGTATACAATAAATGCCGCCCTCCTGCCAAGCCCTAATGCTGACCCTTTAGGACAATTATGTTAGCAGAAACTTTGCTAAGCTTCCACCAAATATCTGATATATGTGCGGTGAAAAATAATGGGATATAGATATTTTCCTTATCTTTTGTGTAAGATATACATACATGTACGGTTTTCTTATCATGTCGTTGGGCTTATTGAGTTTGATATAATATATGGTGATTTTTATATATTTTGTTCTTCATTTACTTTAATTTTCTCCTTATGGGATCTCTACTTGACGAGCACATCAAGAAAAATAATAGTTGTTTGCTCCAGGACTAAATCAAATTTATTCAAATTATATAGTTCAATTAATTACTTATCAGTGACCGACCTAGTTGGAATGGACTTTCTGTTTCTAAGCATATCTCGTACTCAGTGCCATTAAAAAAATTAATTACTTGTTAATGATATAAATGAGGACTTGACATGAATATTTGGTAGCAAGTAGGGTTGTAAAGGAGCCGAATCAATCCGAGTTATGGTTTATTTGTGTTCAGCTCATTTAACTTTTAATCGAACACGAGTCGAGCGGAGCTAGAATCGAGCTCAAAATCTTGTTCGTGCTCAGCTCGTTTACGAGTTCGTTTGTTCGCAAGTTATTCAGTAACAACTAATTTATTTTATTCGTGAACGATTCACGTTTATTTTTGTTCACGAACGAAATTAACAAAAAATATGAAAAAGTAAGTTCTCGAGTATAAAATGGATCAGCAATTATTGTTAATATGTGTCATGAACTGGATTATCGACTATGTTATATTACAAATAAAAATAGTATACTAACAATTTTAAAACATGTGTTTTATTATTGTTTTAGTAATATTTTATTATGAAAATATTATTATCGAGTTAGTTCATGACCTTTCATCGAGCATGTTCATGAATTTGTTCGCGAGCTTCTAATCGAGTTTATTTGCGAGTTTTCGATTCGAGCTAGGACTTTTACATGTTCAGCTCGTCTATTATTCAAGTACAAAATCATGTTTACAAACTGTTCATTAATAAATCAAGTCGAGTCGAGTTAAGCTCTTATCGAGCCGAACACCAAATTGTTCATGAACGGCTCGTCTCATTTACAGCCCTGATATGGCAAGAGGGGGGTGGGGGGGGGGGGGGGGATGAAATATTGAATTATAGATTTGATATGCATATGTAGCAAACTAACTCGTAAAAGAATAATTAACTAACAATATGATGAAGACATTCTACCTAGTGGGTAAGATGCCTAGTGTTGAATAATTGGCTAAGGGTTCTAAATTATTAGGATGTGTGGAGAATTCCACGTTGGAAATATTAAGAATGATGACTGATACATAAGTGGTGTACACTAAGACTTAACACAATTAACACAAGTCAATTGGTTTTGTGTTATATAAGCCCAATCTCGCTTGTATGCTCACTCATCCTAACAAGCTCTGCAGCATCACAGATTCTCTACATGGACCACTTGGAAATCTAGTTTGGACTTGGTCACATGGTTGTATATGATATGATGATATATAACGAGGAAGAATCACAGCTATATTAATAAAAATACTCACTTGGTCTTACTATGGTTTGAGCTCTTGTTAAGCTGCTTGTTATAAGAAGGTCCAACACATTTGCTAGTCACATTGTGTTTCTTTTTTTGTTAATGTGGTATTAATTTGTTAGTTGGATATGTTTGATGATTTATTTGTATTTTTTTAATATATGGATGGAAAAAACATGTAGAACTGATTTTTACTTTAAGACGAAGTATTGAAATTTTAAGTATAGTTAAACAATCAAATTATGTTGAACTTTAAACTTTAGATAGTCAAACTTGAACTGCTCAAAACAATTTAATTTGTTGTTAGGGATAACTGTTTAAGTTTTAATTATATTAACTGAGTTATTATCTTTAATAGACTAGCAACCTATGAATAAATTATCAACTAATTGGACTTAGTTCAATTGGTACATTCAGAAAGTGTGAGTAAAGATGACCAAAGATCAATTGCTCTCTATAAAAACTCCTTTAAAAAAATTATCATGCATCGTTTATTATTAATGCACTTCTTCATATATAAAAATATTAACTACGTAACTTAAACTTATATTTAGTTTTGAAATTAGCCGCCTGCCGCCTTCAGCATCCTCCCTCCTAGCCACCATCATGCCGGAGCAGCCTCCCACCTCTCATCGCCGCTAATCCTCTCTGATTTCTTCCACTACCACTGCGATTGCATCAGGTTTTGACAACTCAGTTTCAGATTTGGTTATGCGATCTCTCCTTCATAATTTTTATCTATCGCCGGATTTCAGTTCTCCGTTACATATCGCTATCTAGCACCTACATATTGTCTTCTTCGCCATGGATTTATTGGCCATTGGTTTGCTTTATATTGGTTTCGATCTCAAACCCCTATTTCGCTAATTTGGGTTTAAACTACTTGTTGTCATTATCGTCATCAGATTGTGGTTGTTTCTACTAGTGTTTATTTCGAGTAATCGTGGTCAGCGTACTATCCTTTCTCTGGTGGAATTGTGCTACCAAACCCCAAGCCATATTCGCACCCTTTGTCGCCGTTCTGCTCATCGCTGGCGCTTCCTACGGTGGCTCCGATCACCTCCTCTACTGCTCCCACTCCTGCAGACTTCAATATTGCCCACCTATTTGATCGCAAAGCCTTCCTAAAGGTTGCAGCAATCAGATTACAGCCGCAGCCCTATGGAGAAAAACCCTAGCCTCCACCGCCGCACCCCCTCCTACACCGCAAACCACCTCAGCCGCCACTACAATCGATCCAACCCCCCCTTCGCCGACAGCCACCGCCATCACTACAACCGTTTCAAACCCCCCTTCGCCGACAGCCATCACTACAACCGATCCAACCCTCGTTCCTTCCCCGCCAACCGTACCCATCGGACTTCTGAACCTCGCCAAGCCAACCTCTTCATACCCTACCGCCACCATCGCCTGGCTGCTGTCCATCGTCATAGTCGCCAGCCCGCCGCAACTCACCGCCGAAACCATAACCTTAATCCTAACCCCAACGCGGCTGCTCTCAACCACCGCTCAAACCCCAACCCCAAACCCGCCCCCACCAGATTCTATTTTGAAAATTTCCCAAATTCCTATGGAGCAGATTCTATGAGCAGGGTCTTCAAGAAGCATGGAATTTCGGGACGTGTCTATGTAGCTAGGAAAAAGAATGTCAGGAACCTTAACTTCGGCTTCATTACGGTAGATGACTCTCTGTCTGTTCAGGAAATACTCCACAGGTTGAACTCAGTGAGCATTGGAATTATTCGTGTGCGCGCTTTCAAGGCCAAGTTCACGAACTCAGCTGCAGCTCCAACATCTCGATAATATCAGCCCAAGAAATCAGCAGGCCAGATACCTAAACGACGGGTTAATTTTCGGGAATCACTACGTGGAGACAGATCGTATGCCAAAGTTGTGGCAGAATCACAAGTTCCAAACGAGGCTTCTTTTGCCACTCATAATTCAATCTCAGCGAACTCACCCAGGGGCCATGATTTTATTACAAATGTGGCCCCTTGGAAAGATAAGTCATGCTTAGTCACTCTAATCAATATCTCGAATATTCGGCTCACCTTTGATTTATTGCATGAACGTGGTTTTGATGTTTCTTTTGCTGCCCCTGTAGGCAAGGATAATGTTATTGTCTCGTTTAATTCAATACTGGCTATGAAAAATTTTGTAGGTGGTGAATGGAAGGTCATGCTGCATATTTTTAAGGATGTGCAGTTGTTGCCGGCTGATTTTATACCGACAGAATGGATCATGTACCTGGACTTTATGGGAATTCCCCCCACTCTGATTCGAGAGGAGCTGATCAGACACTTAGCGAGCTCCTTTGGCCGTGTTATTTCTGTAGACTTCAATTTTGATTTCCCGGATCGTCTGGATGTGGTTTCCTGTCTGGTCTCGGTCCCCTTTGGGACAACCAATCGCTCCTTCAAACTATTGGTGAATACTAAAGAAGTGCTCATTCACACTAATCTAAGACAAGGTGTTGGCTGTGAACATTACCAAGATGATGATTCCGAAATTTCCGATGCCCCGTCCGATATCCCATCCGATGCTTCTTTTGACACTTCCAACGACTCGCGTAGTTCCGGCTGCCAGGAAGTGGAAACTGCAGATTATATTAGCCCGGATCTCCGAATTATCCCCCTCCCAAATCAATCAAATGATAATTTAAGTGTTGTCCCGGAATCAAACCCAGCTATACATGAAGTTTTAATGGAGGTCGAACAACCTGTAAGGCTAGTCAACCCACAGACGAAAGCCAACCAGCCTGTTACTTCAGCTTCGTCAGGACCTGACATTTCTAATATGAATCGGGTGATCATTTTATCTCAGTCAAGGACATCTCCGACCCTCGAAAAAGAGCTGACTATGGAAATGGGGAAAAAACTAGGAATATTCTCGGAGAAAAATAAGCAAGCTGTTCTGACAGCTATGGATAATTTGGTGAACTGATTAGTTCACATTCATCAAGGTATTTATTTTCTTCTATTATGTCGATGGATTTTTTATGTTGGAATTGTAGAGGAGGTGTTAATAACAGGGCAAAGCAGCAATTTGTCTCTTCTTGCATTCGTAAACACAATCTCCAATTTTTTGTCATGTTAGAAACAAAGATAGAAAGTATCTCTGAGCAAGTGGTAAAACGGTTCTGGGGGCACAATGACTTTGCTTATCACCATATCCCCTCTAATGGTCTTTCGGGTGGCATCCTATTTTCTTGGAACTCCTCGTTGCTTTCGGTTTCGGTTCTCCAGTCTACTTCCCGATGGGTGTTAGTTAAATTTCCCCTTCAGCAGCAAGATTTGCACGTTCTTAGTCTATACGCCCCAACAAATCATATGGATAGATATGATTTATGGCAGGAACTTATCCCGATTATTCGAGACTTTCAGATGATCTTGATTTGTGGTGATTTTAATGAGGTATTACATGTGTCGGAAAGGGCAAACGATCGCTCCTACCCTTCCATGTCGGCTTTTCAAGACTTTGTATTGCAATCTGAACTCCATGATCTACCCCTACACGGCCGTGATTATACTTGGTCTAATAGAGTTTCATTCTCTCGTATTGATCGTGTTCTAGCCTCGAATGGGATACTGCAGTTATGGCCTAACTTATCTATATCAACGGTGGACACCACCCTATCCGATCATTTATCGATTTTATTACGCTCCTTCGTTGCTCACTCAGCCGGCCCAAGACCCTTTAGATCGTTAAACATGTGGTGGGATATGGTAGATTTTTTGCCTTTCATTCGTAATAAATGGCACCTCATTTGTCAATCCTATGCTCACAAAGACCTATCTTATAAATTGACAAAGTTGGGTCGTGCAATCAGCCCTTGGCACTCGGAAAATTTTGGAAACCTACAGAGAAAGATTGGTGATTTAGAGGAAACTATATTGGCCCTTACATCGAGTAGTGTTCCTCGACCGCTCACCTCAACTCAAAATTCAGTACTAAATCGTAATCGCTCCCTCCTTCAGGAAAAGAGGGCTTCTTTGGAAAAATTACGGCACCAACAATCAAGGGTGAATTGGACGCTATTGGGTGATAATAATACATCGTTTTTCCACCGTACCGCTTCAGCCCGATCTCGCAACAACCGTATATCGTAACTGGACATCGAGGGAGTAATTGTTACGGACTTGAAGGTCATTTCAGATACTATTTGCAGCTATTACGCCCAATTATTCAAGGCTGCCCCTATAACGCCATTCTCTCTTAGAAAGTTACGTTTCAACACTGTTACTTTGCAACAAAACGCAGCTCTTATCGCCCCTTTTCGAGATGAGGAAATTTGGAACAGTATATGTGCGTGTGGGGAGAATAAAGCACCGGGACCAGATGGCTTCAATTTTTTCTTCTACAAAAGGTTCTGGGATGACTTAAAACCCGAATTACTGCAAGTTTTGGATCGTTTTTATGCTACATCTCAGCTACCTGATTCGGTCAAGACATCCTTCACGGTGCTAATACCTAAAATCCCAGGTTCTTGTTCTCTGAACAACTTTAGACCTATCTCGCTCATCCATGGTATCTATAAAATTGTTGCGAAATTGCTATCGATTCGTCTTCAGGCTGTTCTACCGTCTCTTATCTCAAACAACCAGTTTGCTTTCATCAAAGGTAGAAGCATTCATGAGTGTTCTTTTGTGGCTTCCGAGGTAATTCATGACCTCCACATTAAAAGGAAACCATGTGTGGTGCTGAAACTAGACTTTCACAAAGCTTTTGGTAGCATTTCTTGGACCTATATTGACTCGGTTCTCCAAAGGATGGGTTTTGATCAGAAATGGATTTCATGGTTGTCAAATAGCAGGAAAAAATCCACTACTTCGATTCTAATTAATGGCTCACCAAGCCCTCCTATTCACATCCGTAGAGGGGTCAAACAAGGAGACCCTTTATCGCCATTTATTTTTGTGTTAGCAGTGGAGGGCCTAAAACAGCTTATAGATCGTAGCATCCAAATAGGCGTTCTACCTGGATTTCATTTGGAGGAATCCCTTCCAGATATCTCTTTGTTACAGTTTGCTGATGATACGATTTGCTTCCTTCCAGCAGAAGAATCCATAATTCCCAGTTTCATTCGGATCCTAAGGTGTTTCGAACTAATCTCAGGATTGCGTATCAACTACCACAAGAGTGCGATTATGGGAATCCACGTCAATGAAGCCTCCTTGGCCTCCTATGCAGCTCAATTGGGATGCCGAGTGGACAACTTTCCGATAAAATACTTAGGTACACCACTATGTATTAAACAGCCACATATCTCCGATTGGGATCCTTTGATCGCCAAGTTCAAGTCTCGTTTGGCAAATTGGAAAGGAAATTGTCTATCATATGCTGGACGCACCATGCTTATCAAAACGGTACTTTCTTCCCTCCCCATTTATTTAATGTCAATCTTCTACATGCCTTGCTCCGTATCTTCTTCACTAAATCAATTAATGCGCAATTTTTTGTGGCGAGGCGACTCTTCGATCAATGGCATATGCAAAGTAAGCTGGGTTACGATCAATTTACCATATCACCTTGGGGGATTGGCAATTCGGGATCTAAATCTTGTTAACTCCAGCCTACTCTTTAAATGGATTTGGAAAATGGGAGACTGCAATGATGACTCCTTGTGGTCAATGTACTGTGTTCGGCGTTACGGGATTAGTTCGTGGCATGAAATGACTCTTCTCGACTCCAAGCTTGTTTCTCCATTATGGCGTGGAATTATAAAATGTTGCTTTAAAAAGGAGAGAATTTGGTCCTTCTTCTCATCACAGGTGCGTGTTCAAGTGGGAGATGGTCAAAACGGGTTGTTCTGGCACGATAATTGGACCTCGAACACTCCAATCAAATCACTCTTCCCCGACTTATTTGTGATTTGCAACAGGAAATTCTCAACCATTTTCGAAGGGTGCAGTCATATTTTTTCCAATCATTCCCAAACCCGCCCCTTTTGGAAAAGAAGCCTCCGCATTACGAACCAACAACGATGCAATGAACTGAAAACCTGGATATCAATTTCAAGCAAAACGCTCTTCCAAGACCAGGAAACCGTAAACAGCCCCACCTTCTTCCTGAGAAGAGATTGCTTCCTATGGGACATTGGAGTTCAGAAAAAATATTCAGCAGCGTCCTTTTATCATGGATATTATCAACAACGATTATGGCCGAATCCATTGAGAGACTTTACACTCATTTGGTCCTCCCACATGCTCCCCAAGATAAAAATTTTTGGCTGGTTGGTCTTTCACAATAGGTTACCGACACGTGAGTTCCTTTTCCAGAGGGGATATCGTATGTTAACTAGCGCCGGTTGTCCGTTCTGTCCACTACCCGAATCTTTGGAACATAGCCTCTTTTTATGTCACGCGAATTATCAGATTTGGAGAGATGCATTCCGGTGGCTGGATATTCAGGTTGTGATGCCGAATGATAGTTATAACTTCCTTTTGTTATGGTGCACATTCTTCAAACCTGGAATCTCCCGTGAATTTGGTAGGTCTCTCTGGTTCATTATATCATGGAATCTCTGGAAGCGCCGCAACAAGAAGATTTTTCGAGATGAAACTGACGATGGGGATATTTTAATTGCGAGTATCAATTTTTGTTGGTTTCTTTTTCATTCCTATAAGCGCAACGTTAGCCTTTCGGTTTCTGATTTGTTTACGAACCCGAAGATTCTTATTATGTAACTTTGATGTACTTTTGGTTCTTGTTTCGAGAACCATTATTAATAAAAGCGGGGTGGGTGTTTTGTAGGTAAGCAGAGGAACCAACCTAGTTGGGTACTCTGCCCCGAAATTTTCACCCATTCCAATCTTTTAGCCGTTGGAGAGATACACTGTCTCTCCAAGGGTTTTTCAAAAAAAAAAATATTTAGTTTTGAAATTTCTTCTCTTATAGGAAAAGGAGTTTTGAAATTTATTTTTTGTTCCACTTTCATTATAATTTATTTCCGTAAGGAATATGATAGTAACATCTTAAATATAAAAATTTAATAGATAATCTCACCAAAAATTAATTTTAGTTAGTTAACTAGTTAGCTTAGCTATATTAATATTTTTTCTCGAAACCCCGGAATTTGATTGGATATCGGTCCTCAATAATTGAGAAAGGGAATATAACCTTTTGTCTTTATTCATCATTTGGAAACGAAGGGCTAGCTGCTGTATGCATGTGGAGTGAATTATAGATACGGCTGAGCCTTCAAAATCACCAAAGGATAACTACTATTTTCCCTTTTGTCCTAATAGACGACCCCGACTTTTGAACTTGGGGTTTAACGCACATTTGCCCTGTAAAGTTTTAACTATTCTAAATAGCATGAACTTATTTAAATTGTACCTTTTAAACATCAAAGTGATACATGTCAACATTTAGTTGGAGATAGAAATATGACATTTTTGAAAATTTAAACCAACTAGAAAATGATATGTGGCATTTAGAGAGAAAAATGGTTCATTTTTTTTAGTTCAAAGGAGTAATTGAAGCTACTCAGTTGGCTAAGCACACTGAGCAAGTTGGAGGAGAACAAGGTTCAAATCCCACCAAATACACTTGTTGGGAGGGGTGAGGAGCCTTAACTGTTACTAAGCCCCGAACAAGATTATCGCAATGAAGATACTTGTAAATATTACCAAAAAAAGGTGTAATTGAAACTTCTAAAAATATAAGAAGTAAATGAGCGATTAGAGCCAAGTTTAAGGGGTTCTCGTGTTCTTTTGTTTGACGTGAAAAGATGAATTATGTTTAGATATTTAGTAAACATATGTAATTTTAATTTTTTTTTTATCATCCTATGAGTACTACATAGAGACTTCTGCTATTGGAATGGTACATAATTTTTATTGTATTATGTTTCATACAATGTTATTATTATTGACCGAGAAATTAAACCGGGGAGCTACTTGTATACGATATTACTGGTTCAACAAAGCTGGGAGGGGTCTCGGATTAGATCATTAGGAAATTTTGGGGTCACAATGATTTTCTGTCTCAGTGTATTCCAGCTCAAGGGTTTTCGGGGGGATTATTGATATCTTGGAATACGTCTCAGATTCAAGGGACTATCGTCCATACTATAGAGAGATGGTGTGCTCTACAAGTTATTGCTAGTCAGGTCGATGTGGTCTTGTTTTGTGAATACGAACCCACGAATTATGCTGAGAGGAACCAGCTTTGGTTGGACTTGATACCTATCATTCAGAACTATGAGAAAGTTCTAGTTTGCGGTGACTTTAACGAGATTCTTAATAGTTCAGAACGATCTAGGGGAATTGGTGGGGTTTCGAACTCTACGGTCCATTCTCAGGAATTTGTAAATGAATGTGCACTCTTTGATTTGTCGCTTCATGGGAGGGATTACAGGTGGTCTAATAGTTGGGGATTTTCTAGAATTGATAGGGTTTTGGTTTCTGGTGTCATTACAGATTTATGGCCGGAATTGAATTTATTAACTATATACTCCACATTATCGGACCATTTCCCTATTGTTTTTACTTCGCATGAATCGGGGAGACCAGTTAATCGAGTACTTCAAACCTTAAATTGTTGGTGGCACAATAAAGGGTTTTTACCATTTTTGAAGGAGAAATGGGCCGAGATTAGGGCAACAGGAATAGGGAGAGATATTGATTACAAACTGCAAAGACTTTGGGAGTACATTCAGTCTTAGCATGCCGTGAATTTTGGGGGAGTTGAAAGGAGGATAAAAGAATTAGAAGAGAAGGTTTTAATGTTAATTTCGAATAGAGTAGCTAGGTCGATTGATACTTTGATGGGTTCTGAACCGCAAATTGTGCGAACGACTTTATTGGAATGTCGACGAAGCTTTGAAAAGATTCGACACCAGCAATCTAGAGTAACCTGGACATTATTCAGGGATAATAATACGGCATTTTTCCATCGGATTGCTTCAGCGAGAGCGAGAGGGTACAGAATTAATCAATTGGAGGTGGGCGGTGTTCTCACGAGTGACCAGTCTCAGATAACCTCAGCTATACGGAATTTTTATATGGATATTTTTTCGGCGCATCAGGAAGTTTAGTATTCTCTAGAGGGGTTGCATTTTCGACGGGTAGAGAGGGGCATAAACGCCCGCCTAGTAGAGCCATTTAAAGAATAGGAAATTTGGTCAGCAATGAGATCCTTTAATGAGGGGAAAGCACCGGGCCCTGATGGATATGATTTCTTCTTCTATATGAGGTTTTGGAATGATATTAAATCTTAATTTTTAGAGCTTTGTCAGAATTTTCATGCCACATTCCGCTTGCCAGATTCGATCAAGACATCTCTTACGGTGTTAATATCTAAAGTACCTGGTTCCTCTTCACTGGGGAATTTTTGGCCTATTTCTCTCGTTCATGGAGCCTACAAATTGTTATCCAAGATACTTGCTAATCGACTTAGACCGGTTTTTCCAGATTTAATTTCTGAAATCAGTTTGGTTTTACAAAAGATCGAAATACCCATGAGTGTTTATTTATAGCCTCCGAGGTCATCCATTCTTTACATAAGATGAGGCAGTCATGTTTGGTTCCCAAACTCGATTTTCACAAGGCTTACGACAGTATATCATGGTCATATATTGATACGGTGCTTAGAAGGATGGGATTTGATGAAAAATGGGTTAGATGGTTATCGAGCTGCAGGGAGAATTCCCCTATTTCTATTCTAATAAACGGGAAGCCATGTGAATCTATTCGGCTTCTATGGGGGTTAAGCAGGGATATCCTATCTCCCCTTTTATTTTTATGTTGGCAATGGAAGGTTTGAAGCAGCTAATTCAAGCAGGAATACAGAAAGGCTTATTACCGGGGTTTCATATTGCTAGAGCGGATGCTGATCCTACTCTTTTACAGTTTGCAGATGATACCTTATGCTTCTTACTAGAATCTCTTTTACCTGTCTTTATTCTTTTTTTACGATGCTTTGAATTGATATATGGGTTGCGTATCAACTACCATAAAAGTGTTATTATGGGTATTCAAGTTCATGAGTCTCTTCTTCATTCTAGTGCGACTAGGCTAGGGTGTAAAATTGAGAATTCCCCTATTACGTACTTAGACACACCCCTTAGCACTAAAAGAATACTGGAGTCATATTGGAATGCGTTGATAGGTAAATTTCATAATATCATATTGGAATGCGTTGATAGGTAAATTTCATAATTGGCTTACCGGTTGGAAGGGTAATTGTCTTCCTTATAGTGGGAGAGTAGTTCTTATTAAGTTGGTATTAGCCTCTTTACCAATTTACTTAGCCTCCTTGAACAAAATGCCTATGTCGATTGAAAATAGACTTGCTTAGTTGATGAGGAACTTTTTATGGAAAGGTGATGCAACATCTAGGGGATTTGCTAAAGTGAGTTAGGAAACTATATCATTACCTCTTCACCTTGGCGGCTTATATACTCGAGACTTTAAACTGGTGAACTATAGTCTTCTCCTAAAATGGATTTGGAAATCTAGAACTTCTAGTCAGGATGGCTTGTGGTTTAGAATTTATGTCAGAACGTATAGGTTTCACTCTTGGGAGGCATTTGTTCAGGTTGAGAGTTCGTGTCTTTCACCTATTTGGAGAGATATTGTCTCTTGTTGCACTAAAAAGTCTATTTTTTGGATGACTTTTCGTGATAGTATGAGGGTAGAAGTGGGGAACGGCATTAATTGCTCTTTTTAGCATGATAATTGGACTACAAATCAATCTCTATTGTATTTATTTCCCGACCTTTACCATTTGTGTAATAGGAAATCTTGCGTGGTTCAAGAAGGTTGCGCCGTGATACTTGGACCTGTTGGGAACTGACAGTCAAATTGAACATGCATAAGAGGCATGACGGAAATTCAAAATTTTGTCCCTATCCCAGGAACTCCTATTAGTAGCATATAAATTAAATAAAGCCTTAACTAAATAATTCTCTACCTAGGTTAGCATGCTAAAGGACTAGGCATACCATAATTCCAAATTATATCCTAGCATATTTATTTTATACTAAGCATGTTATAACTCTAAGTTATAACCTAAGCATAAAATAAACTAAGCATGCAAAAATAACCTAAGCATAATTATTAAGTCTAAAAACACTTAAAGAAAAAGACTTAATAATTAAAAGAGAAAGAAAAAGAACGTACCAGTTGAAGCATGCTTTTGCAGGACCTTCTTGCACAAGCCTCCAATCGCAGGATAGCCTCTATCTGTATCCACATGAACCCCACCAACCAAAACCTCCCCAGGAGGAAGAACTAAGAAACCTCGAGTAGTTTCTAGACCACTCTAGAAGCCTCACCCAAAAAATATAAACTAGTGGTGCCCGAATAAATTCAGGCTCCACAAAAATAACTTGCTCAATTACCCGAGAGATTAATTATCTCGCTTAAGATTTATGCTTTGAGCTTGGTACGATTTGAAAGCAAAGGGAATAGCCTATTTATAGGCTTGGGCTTTGCCTTGCTTGTGGGTTGCGCATGTGCAGCCCATTATTATGGGCTGCCGTGAGCAATGCCAGCATTGCTTGCACACCTTTCGGTGTACTCCCGCATACTCGAGTCCATACAAAATACTTTTATACTCTCGGTCCAATTAAACTCGCTAATGCAAAATTCCCCTTTTCAATCCTTTTTCAAATATTTATTTTCTGACCCTAATAAATTAGTTATCATTCAAAATAAATTTCTTGGTCCAACCAAAATTGATCTAATCAATTATAATTTATTTATGACTCTAATTAATTATTTACTGGTTAAAATAAATTCCTTGGTCTATCCAAAATTGATCTAATCAATTTTAAACAATTAAATAATAATTCAATTATTATTCATGTTATATTTTTGTAATAGAATAAATCTATTAGTTCTTTACTTAGTCCGATGAAGGTCTAATGTGTGTGACCTTATAGGATCTCGAAGTATTGAGCTGTTAAGGCTTAACCAACCCTTTTTCTAATGGAATCATTGGCTTGATGCTCTAGACCGTGAATAGAACTCGATTACCTTAAACGACTGTAGTACGCCTCAAGCAAGGGTCTACCATCCCCCATTACTCTGAACGTCATATATGCTTATGACTTAATCCCGGTTAATGCAACAGTTATCCAGTGCGATAAATTCCTTCCATTCTTTAATATTAGTACCATCTGGTTTATTGGGTTCGGTTAAAGTGTTAACCCATTAATAGCAAGGTTACTCCAAGCTATCCCAGTTATTTACTTGTTACCGAAGTATATTGCCTTTTACCATAGTGTGTTTGACTAGAGACCATTTCTATCAAATACATACTCTGATCAGAGGTTTATGGCAATCATCACTTCAACAAGTGGCCAGGTACAACTCCTTAATATATCCGGAGCAATGGATTCTTTTCGACTACTCAGCCTACCAACGTGTTGTCATCACTATACCCGTAATCACCTGTAGCACCCTAAATTAATGAGTGTATAGTAATGACCCAAAGTATAACAATAGTACCACACAAGGCAACTAGTATCTCAAGTATGAGGACATTCGCAAAGCTTATTGCATGAAGATAAACACTAACACATTGATATTTATACCAAGTGTTTATCTTGTTGCTGTCTCCAATATATCTCCCAGATATATCCATGTGTTAAGCTTAAGGTACCACCTTCAGTCTTTAGGAGATTAACTGATTGGACCCTTTCCAAGAAAGTTGACCACAAGCTAGTCTTTTCGTTTCATCAATATCCTTTCTTGATGAAACTGTGACTAGGGATAGTTTAGATATAATCATAATTGCACATGAAGCAGGTTCCACTATATATAGTCCAACTATAATTTCTCTTACTTTGTACTATGATATGTCAAGGACTTTTGTATACATACATCAATGAATATATATGTATAAAAATACATTGATATAAACAAAAGAATAAATGCCTTTATTGATTAAATAAATTATTCATACTATTACATAATTAAGATATATTGCCCTAATTGCCTTAAGGGCATACATCATATCCAACATGACCTACCCCTTTCTCGAGACCCTTTTGGAAGAGAAATTTGAGATTGTCGAATCAAGAAAGATGTGCTCAAATTAAAAGCTAGATGTTTCAAGCTAGGCCTGAGCTGTTTTTAGGGTGGAGCGATGGTGAAGGTGGGGGGCAAATTATCTCGTTCTTCAGGGGCCTGACCGTATGCTATGGGAGGCGGGGTATCATAATTGTTATTCGGCCTCGTCCTTTTGTTGGGTTTCTATAAAAATCAGCAATGGATTGCGCCACAGAGGGATTTTATGATGGTTTGGAGGATATGTCTTTTTCCCAAGGTACAATTCTTTGTGTGGCTTCATGGAAGATTGCCCACAAATTCGTTTCTCTTCAACCATGGATGTTGAATGATTCAGAGTAGAGCATGCCCATTTTGCGATGAGGAGGAGACTTGTGACCATGCGTTGTTTCATTGTGCGGATAGTTATCGAATTTGGCGGCAGCTATTTAGCCTATTTGGGATCTCATTGCCGATGCCTGCTTCGCGATATGATTTTTTGCTGGTTTGGAGGCAATATTTTTCTCCAGGTGTATTTCGTGAATTCGGTACGTCATTATGGCCATTCACGGCTTGGGCAATTTGGAGGAGGAGAAACAAATTTGTGTTCGAGGGCATGGTTAGCCAGGAAGATCATGTATTTGCTAGTATTTATTTATGTTGGCATGTGTTTAAATGTAGGAGGCGCAATCTTGGTCTCCTGGTTTTGGATATTTTAAATTATCCGAATTTAATACTCTCTTGTACATAACTTGCTCTTGTTCTCATCTTGAGACCTTGAGTTAGTTTTATTTTATTAATGAAAAGAGGGGTGAGTGTTTTGTAGGTAAGCGTATGTGCCAACCTAGTTGGGAAATACGCCCCAAAATTTTCACCCGCCCAAAATTTTTTCCTTTGGGGTACACGACGTTCCGCCGGGAGTTTTTTTAAAAAAACAAAGGTTTAACTAGTGAATTTTTCAGAATATTAATTCTTAAAATCATAATTTAGATGTGAAAATACATTAATATATTTCTAATATAAGTATAGAATGTATGCTTGTTCCATTCAATATCAATATATTTTTATCGTAAAACCGTATTTTAGATTATCATTTTGTCGATTTTCCTCATTGTGAACATGCTATACTTAAGATTCTTTTATACCGTTATTATTAGTCTACCGTACCAGAGTTAGTAATTAATAGTACGTAATTTTATCGGTTGAACTGGATGGTACAACACGGTATCAATAACCCTGGTTTTTTTTAAACCCTCCGCAAGAATAGCGTGTTCCCCCAAAGAGTAAAAGGTTGGGGCAGGTGAAAATTTCGGGGCAGACCTCCCAACTAGCTTTGCACTTCCGCTTACCTACAGAACACCTACCCCTCTTTTATTAATATAAAGTGTTAATCTCAAGCTGAGATCAACAACAAAACATTACAGCGCTATGCGAGTAATAGAGTCGGGTTACAAAAAAGATCCGAAAAAATAAAATCAAGCCTTCTACAATTACATAAGATCAATAACACTGGTTTAATATAGGATGGTTTCTTTAAATGCATTATTAAACTACAGTATATGATTTCCTTTTAAGCATGTGTATAATTAAATATATTTCATCCATATAAAAACTTTTAACATAGAGTAAATTCAGTTTTAAAGCTTAAGCTTTTTGGTTGAATTATAGAAGTTACATTCTCTGAAAGTAAATAAACAGATGTTTAGTATAGAGCTTGTATGAACTTCTTGACAAATTTGCTATAGTTTTGGAGTGCATTGTCTCGTAAGTACAAAAAACAACTCATTTATACTAAGCCTGTCGAATTTCTTCTTCTTTAGGGTAGTCATTATCTTGAAACTAATCTCCATAAAATTGAGTTTTACTGAAATCGACTAAACTTTACAATTATACCAAATTTTATCTCTAGAAAATCCTAATCAATCAAAATATATACATAAAGAGAGCAATGCTGACTATTATATAATTTTGTACGATAGAGTGAGTAAATCGAGGCGACTAACCAATTACCGAATAACATATCAAAATGCAGTAAAGACACACATATGTAATATTTAATGAAGTAACAAACAGCCCTGGTCTTTTTGATTATTACAGAAAAGGCCCTGTCACCACCGACAATGTCTTCATCATGTGTATAAGAACTTAAGTAATAGAGTTGATTGAGGATATATTTACGATCACAATTCGGAAAAAAATAATAAGAAAATGAGAAGATCCAATATGAATGTGCAGGCGGCGTTGGTTATAGTGTTGATTATATGTCTGAAAATGAATCACAATTACAGTTGGCGAGGAATTGGATTTTTTTTTTTTTGAAAAACCCTTGGAGAGACAGTGTATCTCTCCAACGGCTAAAAGATTGGAGTGGGTGAAAATTTCGGGGCAGAGTACCTAACTAGGTTGGTTCCTCTGCTTACCTACAAAACACCCACCCCGCTTTTATTAATAATGGTTCTCGAAACAAGAACCAAAAGTACATCAAAGTTACATAATAAGAATCCTCGGGTTCGTAAACAAATCAGAAACCGAAAGGCTAACGTTGCGCTTATAGGAATGAAAAAGAAACCAACAAAAATTGATACTCGCAATTAAAATATCCCCATCGTCAGTTTCATCTCGAAAAATCTTCTTGTTGCGGCGCTTCCAGAGATTCCATGATATAATGAACCAGAGAGACCTACCAAATTCACGGGAGATTCCAGGTTTGAAGAATGTGCACCATAACAGAAGGAAGTTATAACTATCATTCGGCATCACAACCTGAATATCCAGCCACCGGAATGCATCTCTCCAAATCTGATAATTCACGTGACATAAAAAGAGGCTATGTTCCAAAGATTCAGGTAGTGGACAGAACGGACAACCGGTGCTAGTTAACATACGATATCCCCTCCGGAAAAGGAACTCACGTGTCGGTAACCTATTGTGAAAGACCAACCAGCCAAATTTTTTTATCTTGGGGAGCATGTGGGAGGACCAAATGAGTGTAAAGTCTCTCAATGGATTCGGCCATAATCGTTGTTGATAATATCCATGATAAAAGGACGCTGCTGAATATTTTTTCTGAACTCCAATGTCCCATAGGAAGCAATCTCTTCTCCGGAAGAAGGTGGGGCTGTTTACGGTTTCCTGGTCTTAGAAGAGTGTTGGGCATGAAATTGATATCCAGGTTTTCAGTTCATTGCATCGTTGTTGGTTCGTAATGCGGAGGCTTCTTTTCCAAAAGGGGCGGGTTTGGGAATGATTGGAAAAAATATGACTGCACCCTTCGAAAATGGTTGAGAATTTCCTGTTGCAAATCGCAAATAAGTCGGGGAAGAGTGATTTGATTGGAGTGTTCGAGGTCCAATTATCGTGCCAGAACAACCCGTTTTGACCATCTCCCACTTGAACACGCACCTATGATGAGAAGAAGGACCAAATTCTCTCCTTTTTAAAGCAGCATTTTATAATTCCACGCCATAATGGAGAGACAAGCTTGGAGTCAAGAAGAGTCATTTCATGCCACGAACTAATCCCGTAACGCCGAACACAGTACATTGACCACAAGGAGTCATCATTGCGGTCCCCCATTTTCCAAATCCATTTAAAGAGTAGGCTGGAGTTAACAAGATTTAGATCCCGAATTGCCAATCCCCCAAGGTGATATGGTAAATTGATCGTAACCCAGCTTACTTTGCATATGCCATTGATCGAAGAGTCGCCTCGCCACAAAAAATTGCGCATTAATTGATTTAGTGAAGAAGATACAGAGCAAGGCATGTAGAAGATTGACATTAAATAAATGGGAAGGGAAGAAAGTACCGTTTTGATAAGCATGGTGCGTCCAGCATATGATAGACAATTTCCTTTCCAATTTGCCAAACGAGACTTGAACTTGGCGATCAAAGGATCCCAATCGGAGATATGTGGCTGTTTAATACATAGTGGTGTACCTAAGTATTTTATCGGAAAGTTGTCCACTCGGCATCCCAATTGAGCTGCATAGGAGGCCAAGGAGGCTTCATTGACGTGGATTCCCATAATCGCACTCTTGTGGTAGTTGATACGCAATCCTGAGATTAGTTCGAAACACCTTAGGATCCGAATGAAACTGGGAATTCTGGATTCTTCTGCTGGAAGGAAGCAAATCGTATCATCAGCGAACTGTAACAAAGAGATATCTGGAAGGGATTCCTCCAAACGAAATCCAGGTAGCACGCCTATTTGAATGCTACGATCTATAAGCTGTTTTAGGCCCTCCACTGCTAACACAAAAATAAAAGGCGATAAAGGGTCTCCTTGTTTGACCCCCCTACGGATGTGAATAGGAGGGGCTTGGTGAGCCATTGATTAGAATCAAAGTAGTGGATTTTTTCCTGCTATTTGACAACCATGAAATCCATTTCTGATCAAAACCCATCCTTTGGAGAACCGAGTCAATATAAGTCCAAGAAATGCTATCAAAAGCTTTGTGAAAGTCTAGTTTCAGCACCACACATGGTTTCCTTTTAATGTGGAGGTCATGAATTACCTCGGAAGCCACAAAAGAACACTTATGAATGCTTCTACCTTTGATGAAAGCAAACTGATTATTTGAGATAAGAGACGGTAGAACAGCCTGAAGACGAATCGATAGCAATTTCGCAACAATTTTATAGATACCATGGATGAGCGAGATAGGTCTAAAGTTGTTCAAAGAACAAGAACCTGGGATTTTAGGTATTAGCACCGTGAAGGATGTCTTGACCGAATCAGGTAGCTGAGATGTAGCATAAAAACGATCCAAAACTTGCAGTAATTCGGGTTTTAAGTCATCCCAGAACCTTTTGTAGAAGAAAAAATTGAAGCCATCTGGTCCCGGCGCCTTATTCTCCCCACACGCACATATACTGTTCCAAATTTCCTCATCCCGAAAAGGGGCGATAAGAGCTGCGTTTTGTTGCAAAGTAACAGTGTTGAAACGTAACTTTCTAAGAGAGAATGGCATTATAGGGGTAGCCTTGAATAATTGGGCGTAATAGCTGCAAATAGTATCTGAAATGACCTTCATGTCCGTAACAATTACTCCCTCGATGTCCAGTTGCAATATACGGTTGTTGCGAGATCGGGCTGAAGCGGTACGGTGGAAAAACGATGTATTATTATCACCCAATAGCGTCCAATTCACCCTTGATTGTTGGTGGCGTAATTTTTCCAAAGAAGCCCTCTTTTCCTGAAGGAGGGAGCGATTACGATTTAGTTCTAAATTTTGAGTTGAGGTGAGCGGTCGAGGGACACTACTCGATGTAAGGGCCAATATAGTTTCCTCTAAATCACCAATATTTCTCTGTAGGTTTCCAAAATTTTTCGAGTGCCAAGGGCTGATTGCACGACCCAACTTTGTCAATTTATAAGATAGGTCTTTGTGAGCATAGGATTGACAAATGAGGTGCCATTTATTACGAATGAAAGGCAAAAAATCTGCCTTATCCCACCACATGTTTAACGATCTAAAGGGTCTTGGGCCGGCTGAGTGAGCAACGAAGGAGCGTAATAAAATCGGTAAATGATCGGATAGGGTGGTGTCCACCGTTGATATGGATAAGTTAGGCCATAACTGCAGTATCCCATTCGAGGCTAGAACACGATCAATACGAGAGAATGAAACTCTATTAGACCAAGTACAATCACGGCCATGTAGGGGTAGATCATGGAGTTCAGATTGCAATACAAAGTCTTGAAAAGCCGACATGGAAGGGTAGGGGCGATCGTTTGCCCTTTCCGAAACATGTAATACCTCATTAAGATCACCACAAATCAAGATCATCTGAAAGTCTTGAATAATCGGGATAAGTTCCTGCCATAAATCATATCTATCCATATGATTTGTTGGGGCGTATAGACTAAGAACGTGCAAATCTTGCTGCTGAAGGGGAAATTTAACTAACACCCATCGGGTAGTAGAATGGAGAACCGAAACCAAAAGCAACGAGGAGTTCTAAGAAAATAGGATGCCACCCGAAAGACCATTAGAGGGGATATGGTGATAAGCAAAGTCATTGTGCCCCCAGAACTGTTTTACCACTTGCTCAGAGATACTTTCTATCTTTGTTTCTAACATGACAAAAAATTGGAGATTGTGTTTACGAATGCAAGAAGAGACAAATTGCTGCTTTGCCCTGTTATTGACACCTCCTCTAAAATTCCAACATAAAAAATCCATCGACATAATAGAAGGAAATAAATACCTTGATGAATGTGAACTAATCAGTTCACTAAATTATCCATAGCTATCAGAACAGCTTGCTTATTTTTCTCCGAGAATATTCCTAACTTTTTCCCCATTTCCATAGTCAGCTCTTTTTCGAGGGTTGGAGATGTCCTTGACTGAGATAAAATGATCTCCCGATTCATATTAGAAATGTCAGGTCCTGACGAAGCTGAAGTAACAGGCTGGTTGGCTTCCGTCTGTGGGTTGACTAGCCTTACAGGTTGTTCGGCCTCCATTAAAGCTTCATGTGTAGCTGGGTTTGATTCCGGGATCACAAGTAACCCTAACCCTTTTCTCTCTTTAAATGAGAGTAAATTGGTTTGAGGTCTTTCGCCCTTGAATCCCTCAAAAAGATTCAACGATGCCCAAATACGTGCTCACTTCCCAGTAGACTAAATGGCCAGTAGAGGCTCGTAGGTGGTGCTGCATCGGCTTGAGGAATTGGATTTGGAAATTGAACTTGTGATAGATTCTCCATTTGTCCGAATGCTTGATGGAAATAATAAGCACACTGATCCGAACAACGGAAACCAATAATGGTATAATTGTAAGAAAAAAGGTGGTCATTCCTAAAGAAAGGTTTTGGACATACGGACCGTGCTTATAGGTAGAGTTGAAAAAATACTGGAAAAATATTAGAAAAAATGTATAAAATTCTAAAAATAACAAGTAAAAGTAATTTGATATATTGACTAAAAAAATAAGTACTCGGAAAAGTAATGGAGGGAGTATATTTTTACCACACACTTAAAGCTAAAAAAACTCATTTATACTTAGCTGTGATGCGCACTTGATTATTCTAACTTATTTTTTATTTCTCTTATGTATTATTCTAATTACAGTTTAACTATATGCAAATTTTGAATAACTTTTTTTTTTGAAAGGTCATTAAAACCCGCCTGTACTTGGCTCAAAAAGTCTATTGCCTCCCTCAACTTTCAAAATATTCTATTACCCTTCTGAACTTGGCAACTATGCACCTCGTTGCCCCTTTTGCTGATTTGGCATTGCGCGTGTAAATCCAACAAATTAGAGCACGTACAACCTTAATTTTGATGATCAAATTAGAGCGCCTATGTTCATGACTCACCGTCACTACTCCCTCCGTCGAATTGATCATCGCCGCCGCTTCTCCGTTGTCCCTTCTCGCCATTGCACTGCTCATCTTTTCTTTCAAAACCCATATGTCTTTATTCCCCCTCAATTTTCTAAATCCCATCGCTCATCTTATATTATGAATCTCATTTGAGTCAATTGAATCCAGAATTGAAAGCTAAAGATTTATTGTTTTTGAGCTTCAACAAATATTCCCTGTAATCACTAGCTTCATATTTCTTTTTTTTTCTGATCCTTTTAATCACCCACTGTTCAACCCTCGATGCTCTAACACTGGCCTTTTTCCTACTATGAATTCTTCTCTTCAATCTCGTGTTTCCGATGATGGACGCATCCAACTCGTCTCGATTTTGTATTTGGTAGCTTTACCAATTGTCACCATTTGAGAGTTGGGCGGAGGATTGTTTTTCGTATACGGAGAAATTCATTGTGAGGAGCTAAAGATTTCATTATGTGAGCTTGATTAGGATTTAGGTGTCTCTTCTAGTTCATTTAAGATTTGAGTTTTAGCCTTGCCGGAGAAGAAGAGCTTTGCCAGAGATGAACAATGGTGGCGGCGTGAAAGGAAGAGATGAAATTCTGTAATTAGGTTATTAATTTGGACCTTTTGTTTTAATTTTTACTGAATTGGATGGGGTGTTGCTGACGTGGGATACAATTTTTTTTGTCATGTTTGACAAGTCAAAGAGCGTGTTTTTCACTCCCAACCCATTCGACTAGTTAAGACTACATGAGGGGTTGTGAAGCACATTTTAGTCAAATTGAGGCGGGTAATAGGACATTTTGAAAGTTGAGGGAGGCATTAGGCTTTTTGAGCCAAGTACTGATGGGGTTTTGATGCATTTGGCCTTTTTGAAATGATAGGTAGACCATTATAAATGCATTATATCAGTCTTACACCACGTATGAAAGCTTATATGCTTGGTATAAGACCTTTATATCATAGTTTTTACTGCCATTTTAAAATCTATTATGAAAATAAATGAAAACATTGTGTTATAAAGACATTATTCCACGCTTATACTATTACTAAATATAATACATTCACGAAAAAGTGATAAAAACCAGTATAAAACTGCCAAATTTTTTTGTTAAAAATATTCAATATGGATTTCGTTTTGAAGATAATGAGAAATGAACAAAATATTTTAAAGGTTTGTGTTGAAAAAATCAACGATATATGAAATATAGTCATTTTATCTTAAGATGCAAAAATTAAATTAAATAGGGGAGAGAGTTGTTAGAATGGTGTGCAAAGCATGACTGTTATATTTAGGTAAATAGAAGATTTAAAATTTCAAATGTCGTATATTAAATCATGGGAATTTTTTTTATAATTGGTCACTTTTTTAATTAATTACAGATTTCTTAAAATATATACAAGAGTATCATGATTGTTAAATATATCTTAAATTTCTCCTTTTTTCAATTCTATTTAACACAATTGTCATGTTGCTTTTTTTATTTTTTCCTTATTTTTCATTTATCTCTCAAACTGTTTATTTTTTTCGATATGTCACTTTAGAGTTTTTTGTACGTCTAACTTTTATCTTTGAAGTGACATCCATTGTGACTTTTTGATAATTTTTTATCTAATAGATTTCCAATAGATCATTCATAGATATCCAATACATATCCAATAGATCACTGAAAATTTTGTTGTATTCATCGTTAATTTTTTACAAGTATAATTTAGGACTCCGCTACCTTTTACCATTGGACATTCATGTGTTATTTAATTTATATCGATTCAATTGCGGAATTTGGGCAAATTGACTGTATAGATTTGACTTACGAGTGAACTTTTAGAAGTTGAAGGGATTATTTTGTTAAGAATTTTTTTTGCAATTGATCTTTTGCTTCGTCTTTTTTTTCTTTGTTTATTGTGTCTATAAGATCAATTAGTTGTTTAACTTTTGTTTTCTCATCCACAAGACGTCTTTTGGTCATCTATCGGAAATCTATTGGATATCTACTAGATTTGTATTAGAAAATCTAGTTTGAAGTTGATATTTAGACATCTGCAGAAGTCTGTTCTAAAGTTATGATCTATTAAAATCTATCAAGTGTATTGAATCCAAGGTCTTATAGTTTTACTGATTTCTGTTGGACTTCTATTAGATATCTATTAGATATCTAACAGTTAAAAAAACTCGATAAAAATATATCATCATAGATCTAATTTCGAAGATAAAAAAGAGACGAACAAAAAACTTCAAAGCGGCATGTTAAAAAAATGAACGGTTTGAAAGATATAAGTAGAACAAATCAAACAAATAAAAAAAAGGGAAACATGCGTGTGTGGTGGGGGTGGGGGAGAGGGATTTATAATTATTTTTCAAGGATGATAGACTTGAAATGATTTTGCCTTTTTATAGATTTGGCTCAAATTATTTTTTTTAGCCTATTTATCTAAAAGCCCCTTAAATTATTGAACTTTAATTTGTGGGCTTTAAAAAATAGAAAATACAAGGAAATACTATCTTTATATGATATTTTTTTTTATATATGTAACTTTCTTTTTCTTTAGCTATATGATTTTTTTTATATATCTAAATTTCTTTTTCTTTAGCTGTCAACCACTTTTAAACCTATTGTTTTTCTCTTTACCATAGCCTTCTCTCTATCATTTAATTTGATTTTCACAACTTAACGACTATATCTCACAAAGCGTTAATATTTTTCGACATGAACCTTTAGAGTATTTTGTTTGTCTTATTTTTATATTTAAAACGAAATCCATATTGAGTATTTTTGGAGCAAAAAAATTTTTTTGCAGTCTCATACCGATTGTTTGCTACCTTTATACCATGTATAAGAATTTTTTTGCTTTAAATAGAACAATACTGCTAATGTTTCATGTTATCTACCTGGAAATAAATGAAAAACTGGTGCTATAAAGACGTTATAACACTCTTATACCAGGTATAAGAATTTACGAAATATTGGTAAAATTAGTATAAGATGCGAAAAAAAAATTTTGCTCAAAAAATATTCAATATGGAGTTTGTTTTAAAGATAAAAATAAGACAAATAGAATATTCTAAAGACTCGTGTCGAAAAATTACACGGTTTGTGAGATATAGTCATTTTTAAGTTGCAAAAATCAAATTAATTAGGAGGGAGAATTGTTATAATGAGAGTTCTTGTATTCATGGATCCGTTGTAGCAATAGAAACTTTGCAAGTGGATAAGGAACAAAACCCTAATCCTCTCTCTAGCCGCCTGCCGCCTTCAGCATCCTCCCTCCTAGCCACCATCATGCCGGAGCAGCCTCCCACCTCTCATCGCCGCTAATCCTCTCCACTACCACTGCGATCAGATTGTGGTTGTTTCTGCGCCTCCTACGGCGGCTCCGGTCATCTCCAGCAATCAGATTACAGCCGCAGCCCTATGGAGAAAAACCATAGCCTCCACCGCCGCACCCCCTCCTACACCGCAAACCACCTCAGCCGCCACTACAACCGATCCAACCCCCCCTTCGCCGACAGCCACCGCCATCACTACAACCGTTTCAAACCCCCCTTCGCCGACAGCCATCACTACAACCGATCCAACCCCGCCAACCGTACCCATCGGACTTCTGAACCTCGCCAAGCCAACCTCTCCATACCCTACCGCCACCATCGCCTGGCTGCTGTCCACCGTCATAGTCGCCAGCCCGCGGCGACTCACCGCCGAAACCATAACCTTAATCCTAACCCCAACGCGGCTGCTCTCAATCACCGCTCAAACCCCAACCCCGAACCCGCCCCCACCAGATTCTATTTTGAAAATTTCCCAAATTCCTATGGAGCAGATTCTATGAGCAGGGTCTTCAAGAAGCATGGAATTTCGGGACGTGTTTATGTAGCTAGGAAAAAGAATGTCAGGAACCTTAACTTCGGCTTCATTACGGTAGATGACTCTCTGTCTGTTCAGGAAATACTCCACAGGTTGAACTCAGTGAGCATTGGAATTATTCGTGTGCGCGCTTTCAAGGCCAAGTTCACGAACTCGGCTGCAGCTCCAAAATCTCGACAATATCAGCCCAAGAAATCAGCAGGCCAAATACCTAAACGACGGGTTAATTTCCGGGAATCACTACGTGGAGACAGATCGTATGCAAAAGTCGTGGCAGAATCACAAGTTCCAAACGAGGCTTCTTTTGCCACTCATAATTCAATCTCAGCGAACTCACCCAGGGGCCATGATTTTATTACAAATGTGGCCCCTTGGAAAGATAAGTCATGCTTAGTCACTCTAATCAATATCTCGAATATTCGGCTCACCTTTGATTTATTGCATGAACGTGGTTTTGATGTTTCTTTTGCTGCCCCTGTAGGCAAGGATAATGTTATTGTCTCGTTTAATTCAATACTGGCTATGAAAAATTTTGTAGGTGGTGAATGGAAGGTCTTGCTGCATATTTTTAAGGATGTGCAGTTGTTGCCGGCTGATTTTATACCGACAGAATGCATCATGTACCTGGACTTTATGGGAATTCCCCCCACTCTGATTCGAGAGGAGCTGATCAGACACTTAGCGAGCTCCTTTGGCAGTGTTATTTCTATAGACTTCAATTTTGATTTCCCGGATCGTCTGGATGTGGTTTCCTGTCTGGTTTCGGTCCCCTTTGGGACAACCAATCGCTCCTTCAAACTGTTGGTGAATACTAAAGAAGTGCTCATTCACACTAATCTAAGACAAGGTGTTGGCTGTGAACATTACCAAGATGATGATTCTGAAATTTCCGATGCCCCGTCCGATATCCCATCCGATGCTTCTTTTGACACTTCCAACGACTCGCGTAGTTCTGGCTGCCAGGAAGTGGAAACTGCAGATTATATTAGCCCGAATCTCCGAATTATCCCCCTCCCAAATCAATCAAATGATAATTTGAGTGTTGTCCCGGAATCAAACCCTGCTATACATGAAGTTTTAATGGAGGCCGAACAACCTGTAAGGCTACCACAGACGGAAGCCAACCAGCCTGTTACTTCAGCTTCGTCAGGACCTGACATTTCTAATATGAATCGGGTGATCATTTTATCTCAGTCAAGGATATCTCCGACCCTCGAAAAAGAGCTGACTATGGAAATGGGGAAAAAACTAGGAATATTCTCGGAGAAAAATAAGCAAGCTGTTCTGACAGCTATGGATAATTTGGTGAACTGATTAGTTCACATTCATCAAGGTATTTATTTTCTTCTATTATGTCGATGGATTTTTTATGTTGGAATTGTAGAGGAGGTGTTAATAACAGGGCAAAGCAGCAATTTGTCTCTTCTTGCATTCGTAAACACAATCTCCAATTTTTTGTCATGTTAGAAACAAAGATAGAAAGTATCTCTGAGCAAGTGGTAAAACGGTTCTGGGGGCACAATGACTTTGCTTACCACCATATCCCCTCTAATGGTCTTTCGGGTGGCATCCTATTTTCTTGGAACTCCTCGTTGCTTTCGGTTTCGGTTCTCCAGTCTACTTCCAGATGGGTGTTAGTTAAATTTCCCCTTCAGCAGCAAGATTTGTACGTTCTTAGTCTATACGCCCCAACAAATCATATGGATAGATATGATTTATGGCAGGAACTTATCCCGATTATTCGAGACTTTCAGATGATCTTGATTTGTGGTGATTTTAATGAGGTATTACATGTGTCGGAAAGGGCAAACGATCGCTCCTACCCTTCCATGTCGGCTTTTCAAGACTTTGTATTGCAATCTGAACTACATGATCTACCCCTACACGGCCGTGATTATACTTGGTCTAATAGAGTTTCATTCTCTCGTATTGATCGTGTTCTAGCCTCGAACGGGTTACTGCAGTTATGGCCTAACTTATCTATATCAACGGTGGACACCACCCTATCCGATCATTTACCGATTTTATTACGCTCCTTCGTTGCTCACTCAGCCGGCCCAAGACCCTTTAGATCGTTAAACATGTGGTGGGATATGGCAGATTTTTTGCCTTTCATTCGTAATAAATGGCACCTCATTTGTCAATCCTATGCTCACAAAGACTTATCTTATAAATTGACAAAGTTGGGTCGTGCAATCAGGCCTTGGCACTCGGAAAATTTTGGAAATCTACAGAGAAAGATTGGTGATTTAGAGGAAACTATATTGGCCCTTACATCAAGTAGTGTTCCTCGACCGCTCACCTCAACTCAAAATTCAGTACTAAATCGTAATCGCTCCCTCCTTCAGGAAAAGAGGGCTTCTTTGGAAAAATTACGGCACCAACAATCAAGGGTGAATTGGACGCTATTGGGTGATAATAATACATCGTTTTTCCACCGTACCGCTTCAGCCCGATCTCGCAACAACCGTATATCGCAACTGGACATCGAGGGAGTAATTGTTACGGACTTGAAGGTCATTTCAGATACTATTTGCAGCTATTACGCCCAATTATTCAAGGCTGCCCCTATAACGCCATTCTCTCTTAGAAAGTTACGTTTCAACACTGTTACTTTGCAACAAAACGCAGCTCTTATCGCCCCTTTTCGAGATGAGGAAATTTGGAACAGTATATGTGCGTGTGGGGAGAATAAAGCACCGGGACCAGATGGCTTCAATTTTTTCTTCTACAAAAGGTTCTGGGATGACTTAAAACCCGAATTACTGCAAGTTTTGGATCGTTTTTATGCTACATCTCAGCTACTTGATTCGGTCAAGACATCCTTCACGGTGCTAATACCTAAAATCCCAGGTTCTTGTTCTCTGAACAACTTTAGACCTATCTCGCTCATCCATGGTATCTATAAAATTGTTGCGAAATTGCTATCGATTCGTCTTCAGGCTGTTCTACCGTCTCTTATCTCAAACAACCAGTTTGCTTTCATCAAAGGTAGAAGCATTCATGAATGTTCTTTTGTGGCTTCCGAGGTAATTCATGACCTCCACATTAAAAGGAAACCATGTGTGGTGCTGAAACTAGACTTTCACAAAGCTTTTGATAGCATTTCTTGGACCTATATTGACTCGGTTCTCCAAAGGATGGGTTTTGATCAGAAATGGATTTCATGGTTGTCAAATAGCAGGAAAAAATCCACTACTTCGATTCTAATTAATGGCTCACCAAGCCCTCCTATTCACATCCGAAGGGGGGTCAAACAAGGAGACCCCTTATCGCCATTTATTTTTGTGTTAGCAGTGGAGGGCCTAAAACAGCTTATAGATCGTAGCATTCAAATAGGCGTTCTACCTGGATTTCGTTTGGAGGAATCCCTTCCAGATATCTCTTTGTTACAGTTCGCTGATGATACGATTTGCTTCCTTCCAACAGAAGAATCCATAATTCCCAGTTTCATTCGGATCCTAAGGTGTTTCGAACTAATCTCAGGATTGCGTATCAACTACCACAAGAGTGCGATTATGGGAATCCACGTCAATGAAGCCTCCTTGGCCTCCTATGCAGCTCAATTGGGATGCCGAGTGGACAACTTTCCGATAAAATACTTAGGTACACCACTATGTATTAAACAGCCACATATCTCCGATTGGGATCCTTTGATCGCCAAGTTCAAGTCTCGTTTGGCAAATTGGAAAGGAAATTGTCTATCATATGCTGGACGCACCATGCTTATCAAAATGGTACTTTCTTCCCTCCCCATTTATTTAATGTCAATCTTCTACATGCCTTGCTCTGTATCTTCTTCACTAAATCAATTAATGCGCAATTTTTTGTGGCGAGGCGACTCTTCGATCAATGGCATATGCAAAGTAAGCTGGGTTACGATCAATTTACCATATCACCTTGGGGGATTGGCAATTCGGGATCTAAATCTTGTTAACTCCAGCCTACTCTTTAAATGGATTTGGAAAATGGGAGACCGCAATGAGGACTCCTTGTGGTCAATGTACTGTGTTCGGCGTTACGGGATTAGTTCGTGGCATGAAATGACTCTTCTCGACTCCAATCTTGTTTCTCCATTATGGCGTGGAATTATAAAATGTTGCTTTAAAAAGGAGAGAATTTGGTCCTTCTTCTCATCACAGGTGCATGTTCAAGTGGGAGATGGTCAAAATGGGTTATTCTGGCACGATAATTGGACCTCGAACACTCCAATCAAATCACTCTTCCCCGACTTATTTGTGATTTGCAACAGGAAATTCTCAACCATTTTCGAAGGGTGCAGTCATATTTTTTCCAATCATTCCCAAACCCGCCCCTTTTGGAAAAGAAGCCTCCGCATTACGAACCAACAACGATGCAATGAACTGAAAACCTGGATATCAATTTCATGCCCAACGCTCTTCCAAGACCAGGAAACCGTAAACAGCCCCACCTTCTTCCCGAGAAGAGATTGCTTCCTATGGGACATTGGAGTTCAGAAAAAATATTCAGCAGCGTCCTTTTATCATGGATATTATCAACAACGATTATGGCCGAATCCATTGAGAGACTTTACACTCATTTGGTCCTCCCACATGCTCCCCAAGATAAAATTTTTTGGCTGGTTGGTCTTTCACAATAGGTTACCGACACGTGAGTTCCTTTTCCAGAGGGGATATCGTATGTTAACTAGCGCCGGTTGTCCGTTCTGTCCACTACCCGAATCCTTGGAACATAGCCTCTTTTTATGTCACGCGAATTATCAGATTTGGAGAGATGCATTCCGGTGGCTGGATATTCAGGTTGTGATGCCGAATGATAGTTACAACTTCCTTTTGTTATGGTGCACATTCTTCAAACCTGGAATCTCCCGTGAATTTGGTAGGTCTCTCTGGTTCATTATATCATGGAATCTCTGGAAGCGCCGCAACAAGAAGATTTTTCGAGATGAAACTGACGATGGGGATATTTTAATTGCGAGTATCAATTTTTGTTGGTTTCTTTTTCATTCCTATAAGCGCAATGTTAGCTTTTCGGTTTCTGATTTGTTTACGAATCCGAGGATTCTTATTATGTAACTTTGATGTACTTTTGGTTCTTGTTTCGAGAACCATTATTAATAAAAGCGGGGTGGGTGTTTTGTAGGTAAGCAGAGGAACCAACCTAGTTGGGTACTCTGCCCCGAAATTTTCACCCATTCCAATCTTTTAGCCGTTGGAGAGATACACTGTCTCTCCAAGGGTTTTTCAAAAAAAATGTAAAAGTAAAATTCAAAAGTTAAAAATATTGTAATTAAGAAAAGTCTAGGTAATTAAGAGAAGCAAATTTTTATGGCGAAATTTAAAAATTATTGGGTTGATATTTATAAAATTAAAAGATCAAAATCATATATTTAGCTAAGTTTCCCTTAAAAAATTATTTCAGGCTCATATGTAGCTAAATACCCTAAAAAGCCCTATTTCTTAACACTATACTTAGTCTCATTATCCCGTATTGGATCCATTTGATTTTGCAGTCGTATCGGCAGAATCTGGGTCAGGCCGTTCTAGAGTGGTGAGAACATAAAAAACCCTTCGATGTATAAAAAATAAAAAAAAACGCTAGTAATGTGATTTTATTAAAACAAGTGTGGCTTTAATTTCATTGACTATATTAATGACAAATTTTTCTCAACTGGCCATTATGCTTACATCAACTCTGAATGTCATAACACGGATATGCCAACTATATCCAAATCAACTGGCCATAATACATATTCATCCTCTAAAATTTCGTAAAACTACATTCGTTAGCTCCTGAATATCACGTGTCAGTTTTTATATAATTTCATTTTTTTAAAGTTCTTATTTTTCTTGTTTTTCTCTCTCTAGCTGGATGTAATTTTATTGAATGGAGAAAATTAATAGAAACATGTGTAAATTGAGAGGAACACTTGTCAAAATGGGGTAGTCTAGGGTAAATGTATTTGGATTATGGAGTTCTTTTATACGGGATCGGGTATTTAATATCCTTCCCGTTAGATGTTTGACACATATGCAGTTATATATTATAATAGCAAAAACTGCATATGTGTCAAGCATCCAACCGGAAGGATATTAAATACCCAGTCAGTCATGTATAAAATTTGCCTTGGATTATGAGAAGCTTTCTATCATCAGTTGAAAGGTTGACTTGATCTTTATAAAAGTAGTAGCTCGGGTCATGTAAATATAAATCGAAAATTGAGTCCTTCAAAAATTGTTTTGTTTGTAGTTCATTTCATATTTCAAAAAAACAAAATCAGATCTAACAAGATCTCGAAATAGCTTTTTATGTATATATTCAATTCATTTATCAATGAATTGCGTTGGGTTGGATACGGACCGAATCTAATCATACATAACTCAAAATTTAGTAACCCAAATCCGGTCCAACTTATAAAATATAAAGGTCGGGTTCCAGTAGAACCTTTGCAAAGAATTGATTTTATTGTCCAAATCAACATTTTTATAAAAAAAACATCTTCATTATTAAAAAATTACATTTCAAACAAAATTTGCGCTGCTGTACTTTTGTTTTTAAAGAGAATGAAAAATTTCATCCACTTCTAATGTGTCTTAAACCTAAGAGTTGTAGAGGTCACAACTTCAATATTAACCATTCGGCTAAGACACTGTTTATAATTTATAAATAATTACAAACAAAATTGTGAAATAAACAATCAAATTAATTTTAACGTAACCAATTGGACTTGGTAAAATTGATATATCCACAAAGAGTGAATATGAATAACCAAAGATCAACCTTCAGCTTCTTATAAAACCCTCATTTCTATATAATTTTTTTTACTTCAACATCTATATTCATTGAATAAATTAAATCTATAATTAGAAATATATATAATAAATACACAATTACATATTTGTTTAATATACATTTATATTATGTGGGCTCGGCTATAGGGACTTGAGTTTTAATGCTAAATCGCGCGTATATAAGTCAGGCCACAATGAATTTCGGCTAGGCTATAATTTTCTCCACATGTAGGGCGAGATTGGACGTGCCTTGCATCCGAACGAACCCTTGCCCATGTCTAACTGTAAGTACATAAATGTTGTCGGTTAATAGTTTTTTCACGATTTTTGTTTTTTATAAAGTAATTATTGTTTATTTACAACTATACGAACTAATGTTTTTAAAATTCCCATTTGGCCCCATTTTGCTAGTTAGCGTCAGAATTTTTGCTCTTATGGCTTTATCAGATCCTTGACCGATTTATTGATGTCAGTTTGAAGGCTTCAAAAGTTTGTTAACTTAATATACAAATATCATTTCAGGACTATCTCTAATGTTGAAGACTAGGTAGCATGGAAAAGGGAAAGAAAAAGTTTCCGGAAACCGGAAATGCAAAAAATGACGTGATTTCAGGTTTTCAAGATGGAAACGGAAAACGTTAGTGAGTAGGAGTTTCCATGTTTCATAGGTTAAAGATTAAATCTTGAGTTCTCTGGATAGAGAGAGAGAAAGCTAATGTGCCAACTATCAAGTGCTAATACGCTAATGAGACTTAATTGAGCTTATGAATATTTAGTGCTGCATGAAATTTTCTGAAGTCGCATTTGCTGATTGTTGAATTGTCTCTGTCGTTCTCTGTTATGAGATATTGTATTTTGATGTTTATATGTAACCGAGTCACTTTGTTTGTTTGTTATGTGGGCTGCTTCATGACATCCCTAAATGCTTCCAACTGCCCCACATGCTACATATATCCAAGGTTTTTAAAAGTTCTATGCGCTAGTCGGGCGGCCGGAGCTTTGAACGTCTAGGCGGAGACTGGGCGGGGCCTAGGCGGCACCTAGACGGATTTGTAAATTTTTTATTTTTTTATAATTATTAATAGATAAAAGTATAAATTCAATTAAAAAATTAATTATATTACAATAATATTTTACAAAAAACATAGTTCAGCATATGAAAACATAAGTCTTAGTTAATTTTTACATAAAAACATATCAACATTAAAATCAATTCCTTAAAACCAAATATCCTCACTATTTCTCGGTTTGAGATTCAAAATGAAAATTGTATGGTGAGAATATTTTGTTGTATATTAGTTTTACCAACTGCGTTACCTTTTGAATTGAGAAAATTTAACTATAATTATTATAGGTACCAGTATCTTAAAAATTGGGGAAAAATCGGATTAGGCAGTGCCTAGGTGGAGAAAATCGGACTAGGCGATGCCTAGGCGGCAATATGTCGGTCCAGTGCCAGATAGTGCCCGAAGAATGAAAAGTAGGGCGACGAGCCTTAAAATAGCGCCTAGACGGGGCCTAGACGGAGCTAGGCGTAGGCAGAGAGTTTTAAAACACTGCATATACCCCCATGTTTCCATTTTTGCCTTTATCATAATGTCACTCATACAATTTTTTTCAAAGATATCTATATTTATAATATTTCTAATTCAAATTTTTTTAACCAACAAAAAGTAGCTCAAATGATAAAAGTAATGTATATCAAAGCATTCTTATCGTAGGATTCCTGTCTTGAGTTTCAAATTGAAAATAGTTTACTTTAAACCAAAAAAACCGGAGTATTAGATAATTCGGAAAAAGAATTACTCATAAAAGCTGTTGTATTGGTAACAAATTATTTTTATCACGCAAAATTAACTAAAATCTGTTAGAAATAATATGAATCAACAAGAATATCCATTATATGAACAAAGAGAATAGTAACAAACAGAGAAAGTAATATAGAATTCATATATTCTTCACTCATTATGTATAGCTTACAATTACCTATATTTATAGGTAAAAGACTTGAACTTGTAAGGTCACAAGTTACATAACATAAATATAAGTAAATGGTGGAGAGTTACATATGATCAATTAATGGACATCAATACTAATTGATGGTTGTAACATCAATTTTAACACTCGCCCTTTGATGTCCATTATTGTAAATGGGACACTGCCTCATTAAAAACCTTACCAAGGAAAACCCTGTGCGACAAAACATTTGCTTAAGGGAAAAAGAGTATAATGTTTGCTCCCTGTATTCGCAAAATTATTGAAAAACTTTGAAATAAAATGTCTGATTATGTAAACCAACTTCTTGAATGTTGTTGAAGGTAAACCCTTTGTGAACAAATCTCCGAAATATTTGCATGAGCTGATTTGTTGAATATTGAATACACCATTCTTTTTCAAGATCATGAGTAAAGATAAATTTGGGTGAAATGTGCTGCATTGTGTGTTCTTACATGTAGACTTCCTTCGACTGAGCGATGCATATGACATTATCTTCATAAATTGTCATCAGATCTTCTTTGGCAATTGATTTACCAAATGCACATCCAAATTGTCTTAATCCATGCATAGGTATTTTCAACTGTATGGAATAAAATTCTCATTTGCCATACTTTTTCCTGCAAAATTTTTTCATGTAAACATCATTAGGTAAACTGTAACAACATTCATCAAGTGCATCTTAACTTTTTCTTTCATTGTCAAAAAGACATGATAAAGTTATTGCAACTTCCACAAGAGAATAAAATCATATATATATGCAATAACATAAACTATAGAAAATATATTATGAGAAAGATAGAAAAGATCATGCAATCTATATGTATATTGCCATATTATAGAAAAAAAAATGGACTATATCCATTTTATCTATATTCCATCTATTACTCGGTACTAATATAATTTATTTGAATATCCATATTTTGAATAACTTCAGGTGTTCGCACTTCAAGTGCTATTACTTCTGCAGGAAGTGTGTTTATACATATATCATCAATAGGATTATCTTTATTCTCGAGAATTTTTCTTTTTAAGAATTTTTATCCTTTGAACCAATTGGTCATCCACGGTTCAGGAGTGTTATAGCGCTATTTTAATTATTCTTCAGGAATTTTCATTTTACATCCCATTATAGGATCCATATAAATTAACGATGAAGCATTAGACAAATTTTTCTTTTCCAAAATTTTCTTCTTACTTTATCCCTCTAATTTGGGCAAATGCTTTCATGAAAATAAACTTTGCAATCTTTGCAAAGAACATATAATTTTATAAAGGCTCAATTATGCATTGATCCAGATTCATATCTAATATAAAATTATATTCTCCTTGAATGACCCATTTTGGTCCAATGTTACGGAGTTATGTGCGCATAAACTGCATAACAAAAACTCTTAGATGAGAAGTATAGGGCTCGTGAACATATGCTAATTGTCGGGGAGAATAATCGCTATAGCTTATTGGTCTCAAACAAATAAGTGATGTTGCATGCAATATTGCATATCCCCATAATGATGTGAGTAGATTTGTACGCATAATCAATGGTCGTGAAATTAAATGCAGACGTTTAGTACATGGTTCTATCATAACATTTTGAATCTGAACATATTGTATAGGATGTTCATATTTTTATCTCAATTGACTTACAAAAGCATACATGTGACTATTTAGTTGAAGCATCAACTCTATGCATTTTGAAAATATCAAAGATTCATTTACAACCTTACTACTGGAAGTTTTTATAATCAATTTTTCTTGCGAACAAGCAACACAGTATGATTCATTATTTTGAAGAAACTTCTGTCTTTAGTGGATGTGCATGTCTATTTATCTATAATTTTTCTCGTCATTATCGAATCAGGATGGGCTAGTCGATCATGCCAAATTTTATAATCATCTCAACATAAAAACTTCAAGTTTATAGTTAAACTGGCCAGAAAATATATGTACCATGAAGACATTCTTTAATATCTTTACTCATATTTTCAATATAATATTCATTTATGCGAATATTTTAAAACTCCATATGTGAGAGGAATATAATACATCATTCATAATAATCATCCTATTGGTAGATTAAAATTGGCTCTTCCAGACCATTCAATAATTTGTTTGTCTAACACACAATATTAGCTCTTCCGGAGCATGCAACAAATTTTTTTTAGTACCTTAATACTAGCTCTTCTTATGCATTGGACAAATTTTATCCCCTTGAGACATTAATTTTGGCTCTTTTGGAGCATTCACAAAATGTGTTTCCCCTTAACACAATATTGGGTAAAATTTTGTTTTATTCATCTTCAAAGTATTATATAGACCAAGAACCGCAAAATATTTTATTTGAAAAAACAAAAGCAAGGAGAGAAACCCTAACGCTTCCCACCCTCGTCACGCTGCCGTCCACCGCCACAGCGCCACCCGTCGCCACCACCAACCTTTTACCCACCACTAACACCAGAAACATGTCGCCCACCCCACTCACCTCTTCCCTAATCCTGAAAACCGCCATCAACCTAGGAATCGGATGCATCAGGGAGATCGACCTACCGTTCTACAGCCCCATCGCAGGATCTATTTTGAAAACTTTCCAAACGCTTATGATTCTGATTCTATGAGTAGGATCTTCAAGAAATATGGTATTACAGGCCGCCGGATTTACGTAGCAAAAAGGAACAACTCCAGGAACCTGAATTTCGGCTTCATAACCGTGAATGACTCTTTGCCGATTCACGAAATCCTATACAGGTTAAACTCAATCTGTATTGGAATAATTCGATGACGGGCGTTCAAGGCCAAATACACTCGGCCGGCTATTCCACCTTCAACACACGGTTGTTACCAGATTTTTATCGTAATTCAAACTCGAAAGCGTAGTTCGGCTTTTCATGACTCTCTCAAAGGGGAGAGATTGTATGCAAATGTGGTTGCTGAGCAGAAAGCCTCTACTGTCAAATCTACCCCCCAGGAACAAGGAACTTCGTCAAACAATGCTACTATACCCAGGGGCCATGATCTTATTATAGAACTGGCACCTTGGAAAGATAAGTCGTGCTTAGCCTCTCTGATCAATATTTCAAATATTCGGTACGCTTTCGAATTATTACGTGATCGGGGTTTTAATATCGCTTTTGCTGCACCCGCGGGTAGCGATAATGTTATTGTATCATTTAATTTAGTGAATGCAATGCATGATTTTGTAGGTGGTGACTGGAAGATTATGCAACATATCTTCAAGAAGGTGGTTTATTTGTCAGCTGACTTTATCCCAAAGGAATGCATTATGTATGTTGATTTTATGGGTATCCCGCCCATGCTGATTGGTGAAACTCTGATTCACCAACTGGCTGCTTCCTTTGGCCGCATTGTTTCGATTGACTTCGACTTCAACAGACCAGACCGTTTAAACATTTTCTCGTGCCTTATCTCGGTTCCTCTTGGAACCACAAATCGCTCTTTTAAACTCTGTGTGGGCTCGATAGAAGTGGTGATCTATACTAATCTCAGGCAAGGCGTCGGATGTGAACATTGTCATGATCATGATTTTGAAATTTCTAGCGAACCTAGTGACACTTCCTCCGAGCCTGACAGTTCAGGGGACTCAAGCAAATCAGATGGGCAAGAGACAAATGTCGCAAACCTTTCTGATCTACAAATCTGCCTAATCCCTAATAATTCAGACACAACCTTAAGTGCAGTCCCTAAGACTAACGAACAATGGGCGAAAATCTCTGTAGAACCCGAACCTGTCTGCCAAACTGCATCCCCACAACCAGCTGCACCCCAATAAATTGGAAACTCTATCTCTTCAAGTCCGGATATCTCGAATATGAACTGCATCATCATCCTTTCCCACAACCAAGCTTCACCTAGCAGAGAAAAGGAGAAGACTATGGAATTGGGTACAAAGCTAGGTCTATTCAAAACCCGTCATGACTCGATAATAATGGAAGCAATGGATAAATTAGCGGACAGACTGATTGGTTTTTCTCTTGCTCGAGGTATTTTTATTCCAGTTATGTCTTTAGCCTTTTTATATTGGAATTGTCGAGGAGGCATTAGAAGTGGATCTAAACAACAATTTGTGTTATCATGTGTCCGTAAACATAAGTTAAAATTCTTTGTCATGCTTACGACAAAACTTAAGGCTGTATCCGATCACGTGATTCGTCGGTTCTGGGCTCATAATGATTTTGCGTATCATTTTATTCCATCTATTGGTCTTTCGGATGGCATTTTATTCTCTTGGAACTCAGCCCTTTTAAAGGGAAAGGTCCTTCGCTCTACTTTGAGATGGGTTCTGATTGAATTTTCTTTGCAACAACTGGTTTTCCATGTCCTATGCTTATACGCCCCAAACAATCACTCAGACAGAAGCTTACTGTAGGGAGAAATTATTCCTGTCATTCGTGAGCTCTGAAAGGTATTAATATGCGGGGATTTCAATGAGGTTTTGCATCCTTCGGAAAGGGCTGGTAGTATTTTTGCTCCTTCTATATCTGATTTTCAAGACTTTATCTTGGAAGGTGAACTTGAAGGCCTTCCTTTATAGGGCCGAGATTACACTTGGCTTAATAGAGTATCCTACTCTCGTATTGATAGGGTTCTAGCCTCGGGCGATATTCTAGATTTATGGCCGACTATGACCATTTCGACAATTGACACCACGCTGTCAGACCACCTACCTATTTTGTTTCGATCGAGTACCAATTCATTAGGGACAGGACCAAGATCGTTTAGAGCTCTAAATTTGTGGTGGGACAAGGCAGATTTTCTACCATTTATTCGTAATGCTTGGCAATCCATCTGCCAATCTCACACCTATGGGGACATTTCTTTCAAATTATCCAAACTCAGCTTGGCCATTTGCCCATGGCACCTAGAGAACTTCGGGGATCTAGACCAAAAAATTTTAGAATTAGAGGAAAAGATTCTGGCACTCACATCTAGCAACACTACTCGGCCTTTGAATTCATCACAGACCACCGATCTAAATCTTCTCCGCTCCTTACTTCATGAAAAATGTGCGAGTGTCGAAAAGATCAGGCATCAACAATCTCGGATCAAATGGACACTATTAGGGGATAACAATACTTCCTTTTTCCATCGTGTGGCATCAGCTCATTTTCGTAAAAACCAAATCACCCAACTGGACATCGATGGAGTTATTGTTTCGGACCCAGCCGATATTTCTGATGCTATTTGCTCATTTTTTGAGCGTCTATTCAGGGCAAATCATGACGTTCCATTCTCTCTAAGAAAACTACAGTTCAATACCATCACCATCCACCAAAATGCTATTCTAACAGCCCCGTTCTCGATTGATGAAGTTTGGTCTAGTATCAGTGCATGTGGAGAAAATAAAGCGCCGGGTCCTGATGGTTTTAACTTCTTCTTCTACAAACGTTTTTGGGAGGACTTAAAACCTAAACTTTTGGGTATTTTTTATCATTTTCATACCACTTCCTGGCTGCCTGACTCCATAAAAACATCTTTCTCTGTGCTACTTCCTAAGGTTCCAGGATCATGTTCTTTGACCAATTTTAGACCGATTGCTCTTATTTATGGGGTCTAAAAGATCATTGTAAAATTGTTATCATCTCGGCTCCAAGCTATTCTCCCTTCATTGATATCGAGTAATCAATTTGCATTTATCAAAGGCAGAAGTATCCGTGAATGCTCTTTCCTAGCTTCCGAGGTTATACATACCCTTCATGCGCATCGAAAACCCAGCCTGGTTTTAAAATTGGATTTTCATAAGGCTTTTGACAGTATCTCATGGAAGTATATCAATTCGGTCCTTATCAAAATGGGCTTTGATCACAAATGGAGATCTTGGCTGTCGAATTGTCGAAAAAATTCCTCAACGTCTATTTTGATAAATGGAAAACCAAGCGCACCGATTTCCATCAAGAGAGGCGTAAAACAAGGGGATCCCTTATCTCCGTTTATGTTTGTGCTCGCTGTTGAAGGGCTAAAACAACTCATAGATTGCAATATTCGAGAGGTTGTGTTACCAGTATTTCGGCTGGATGAATCCTTACCGGATATCTCACTTTTACAGTTCGCAGATGATACGATTTGCTTTCTCCCGGCTGATGTGGCAATCATTCCTATTTTCAAACGTCTTTTGCGGTGCTTCGAGCTTATTTTTGGGCTTCGTATTAATTACTATAAGAGTGCTTTAATGGGTATCCATGTACCTGACAGTTCGCTTGCTTCATATGCGGCTTTATTCGGATGTCGTACAGATAAATTCCTGATTAAATATCTTTGTGTTCCACTATGCTTAAAACAACCTGCCGTCTCATCCTAGGAGCCTCTGATTGCAAAATTCAAGTTTCGTCTATCTAATTGGATTGGCAGTTGTTTATCTTATGCAGGCAAAACCACACTCATCAAATCGGTACTCTCTTCACTTTCACTTTATTTATTATCCCTTTTCAGAATGCCAGTTTTGGTAATCTCAACCTTAAATTATTTGATGCGTAATTTTTTATAGTGAGTGACTCTAATGCAAGTGGGTTGTATAAAGTGAGTTGGGGTACTATGACCCATCCATATCATCTTGGGGGTCTTTCCATTCGGGATCTTCGCCTGGTCAATGCTAGCCTTCTCTTAAAGTGGATTTGGAAATTGCGTGTTCGCAACAATAACTCCCTTTGGTTTGTGTACTGTGTCCAACATTATGAAGTGCGATCTTGGTATGACATGGTTTTATTAGAGCCCAAAGCCGTTTCGCTACTATAGAGGGGAATCCTAAAATGTTACTTCAAGAATGATGAATATTGGAACTTTTTCTCCTCTCAGACACGGGTTCAGGTGGGGAATGGACTTGCAAGTTTGTTTTAGCATGACAACTAGAGTTCAAACACCCCGTTAAAATCCCTTTTTTCAGATTTATACATCCTTTGCAACAGGAAACACGCTTCTATTCAGGAGGGGTGTGCTTTCTTATTCACATCTCGTTCATTTGGACGACCCTTTTGGAAAAGGAATATACGAATTACGGGGCAGCAATGATGTGGTGAATTAAAGGCATGGATTTTAGCTTCAAGTTCGTATCTTTTTCAGAATTCACAGCCCAATTTTCCGGCGAACGAAGATGGAATTATTTGGATGATTGGGAAAAACAATGATTACTCGGCAGCCTCATTCTTTCAGGGTTATTACCAACTTCCTCAATGGTCCCCCCTGTGAATGACTTGAAACTGATATGGAATACCTGCTTACTCCCTAAAATTAAATTCTTTGGCTGGCTACTTTTTCATGGACGTCTACCTACCCGAGCATTTCTATGGAGTCGCGGGTGCCACTCCGTCTTGAACGACACCTGCCCTTTTTGCGATTTCTCAGAAAATATGGATCATTGTCTTTTCTTTTGTCAGTCTAGCCGGAGAATATGGTGTGATGCATTCCAATGGTTGGGCATTTCGTTGGTTATGCCTTAAAGGGGGTGCGACTTTCTTCTTCTATGGAGATCTCATTTTAAACGTGGTAATCTTCGAGATTTTGGGACCTCGTTATGGCTCACTATAGCTTGGAGCATATGGACACGACCTAATAAATTCATCTTCGAGGGAGCTATGGATAACGAAGATATCTTAGTTAGTAGCATCAATTTTTGTTGGTTTATTTTTAACACTCACAAACGTAGCATTAGCCTCTTGGTCTCGGATATTGTTATGAATCCGAGTTTGATACTCATTTTGTAACTCTACATATGGTTCTTGTTTTGAGAGCCGCCTCTATTATTTAATGAAAAGAGGGGTGGGAGTTTTGTAGGTAAGCGAAAATACCAACCTAGTTGGGATGTTCGCCCCGAAATTTTCACCCACCCCAAACTTTTTTCCTTTGGAGGGACACATCGTTCCTTCGGGGGTTTTTCAAAAAAAAGTATTATGTATCGACTCTTCTATAGCCTTTTTACAATTGCTTCACTGGCCTTGACATCAATCAATATCGGAAAGAATTCATTTCCTTATTTTTGTTATGTTGGAAACAAAGGCTAAGAGTATTTCTGATCAGTTGGTTAGACGGTTTTGGGGTCATAATGATTTTGCTAATCATTGTGTCCAATCTAGTGGCCTTTGGGGAGGTATCTTATTTTCTTGAAATCCTTCGTCCATTACTGGTTCGGTAATCCTTTCTTCTCCCAAATGGATATTATTTAGATTTTCACTTCAACAACAAGATTTCCATATTATTGGTCTTTATGCCTCGATTAGTTATGTAGAAAGGAATGTGTTATGGCTGGTAGTTATCCTAATTATTCGTGACTTTCAGAATATTTTGGTTTGTGGTGACTTTAATGAAGTGTTACATGCTTCTGAGAGAGCAGGTGACTGTATCTATCCTTCTAAGTTGGCTTTTCAAGACTTTGTCTTCCGAATTACATGATCTTCCCCTTCATGGACATGATTATACATGGACAACAAGCTTTCCTTTTCTCGCATTGATTGGGTTCTTGTTTCGAATTTGACTTTAGATACTTGGCCAAATTTATCTATCTTGACTGTTGATACTACTCTATCTGACCATTTGCCTATTTTGTTCAAATCGTTTAATACTCTCTCAACTGGCCCTAGACCTTTCAGCTCTTTAAACTTATGATGGGATAAGGTAGATTTTCTGCCTTTCATTCGCAATCAATGGCAGTCTATTTGTCAATTATATTCTCACAGGGACTTATCTTTCAAATTTTTGAGACTTAGATGTGCTATCCGCCCATGGCATACGAAAAATTTTGGTGACCTTCAGAGGAATTTTTCAGATTTGAAAGTCAAACTCTTAGCCCTCACATCTAGCAATATTCCTCGACCTCTTACTTTAGTTCAAAATTCTGAGCTTGACTGTCATCGTTCGCTTCTTCAAGATAGGAGGGCTTCTTTGGAGAAATTAAGACATCAATAATCCTAGGTAAATTGGACCTTGTTAGGAGATAATAATACGTCTTTCTTTCATTGCACTACTTCAGCCCGGTACCGTAATAACTGTATATCATAATTGGAAATCAAAGGGGATATTGTCACTGATCGTAACGTAATTTCCGATGTTGTTCGTGGATATTATGAGCAGTTGTCTAAGGTTGCTCTGTTGATACATTTATCCCTTTGAAAACTCCACTTCAAGTATGTTAACCTGCAGCAAAATGCTGCACTTATTACGCCTTTCTCGGTGGATGAGATTTGGAGAAGCTTTTGTGCGTGTGGTGAGAATAAGGCTTCAGATCCTGATGGTTTTAATTTCTTCTTTTACAAAAGATTCTGGGAAGATTTGAGGTTAAAATTTATACCAATTTTTGATCGTTTTCATTCCACCTCTCAGCTGCCTGACTCGCTTAAGATGTCCTTCACAGTGTTAGTCCCCAAGATTCATGGTTCTTGTTGTCTAAATAACTTTAGGCCTATTTCACTCATTCATGGCGTCTACAAAATTGTTGCAAAGTTGCTCTCTATTCATCTTCACGCCGTTTTACCCATTTCGAATAATCAATTTGCATTTGTTAAGGGAAGAAGTATTCACGAATGTTGTTTCGTGGCTTCTGAGGTTATCGATAGCCTTCATGCTAGAAGGAAACCTTGTATGGTTCTGAAATTAGACTTCTATAAGGCCTTTGACAGTGTTTCCTGGACCTATATTGATTCGGTGCTTCAAAACATGGGTTTTGACCGAAAATAGATTTCATGGCTATCTAATTGTAGAAAAAATTCCACCACCTCCATTCTTATTAATGGCTCGCCAGGTACCCCTACTAACATCCGAAGAGGAGTTAAGTAAGGTGATCCTTTATCGCCTTTCATTTTTGTGTTAGCTATGGAAGGTCTAAAATAGCTTATTGATTGTAGCATTAGGGAAGGTGTTTTACCAGGCTTTCGTTTAAAAGATTCTCTTCCAGATATCTCTCTGTTACAGTTTACAGATGATATGATTTGCTTTCTTCTGACAAAAGATTCCTTCGTTCCCAGCTTTAAACGGATTTTGAGGTGTTTCGAATTAATATCTGGCCTTCAAATTAATTATCATAAAATTGCTATTATGGGGATTCACGTTAATGACATTACCTTGGCTTCATACGCATCATAATTTGGCTGCTGTATTGACAAATTCCCAATTAAATACTTGGGTGTTCCTCTTCGTATTAACCAACCACCTGTTTTGGCCTGGGATCCTCTGATTGCTAAGTTTAAGTCTCGTCTGGCTAATTGGAAGGAAAATTGTCTATCATATGCCGGGAGAACCTGCCTTATCAAAGCGGTACTTTCTTCCCTCCCCATTTACTTATTATCGAGTTATTGCATGCTATGTTCTGTGCTTTCTAACTTAAATCGATTGATGCAAATTTTTTTGTGGCGAGCTAATTCATTGATAAATGGCATGTGCATGGTAAGCTGGAGCACAATCAATCTACCTTACCACCTTGGGGGATTGGCAATTCGTGACTTCAAGCTTGTCAACTCTAGCCTGCTCCTTAAATGGATATGGAAATTACGTGACCCAAACGACGATTCCCTATGGTTTGCGTATGCAAAAATTAACTAAAATCATAATTTTTTTATTTTTTTTATCTTAAATGTTTATTACTATTTTAATACTATAATTTACATTTTAATTAAATTTATAATTTTTTAATTCGATTAATTTCCACCCAAGCCGTTAAGGTTCTTATTGTCCGACTAGTGTCTGAGATTTTTAAAACATTGTAAAAAGTAAAAACACATATTTCCTTACAAAACCAAATAAAAGGATGATTCATATGGCATATATATTCAAATTTGTGTCGATAATTCTTTCAATTAATTAGAAATTGGAAACAATGAAATTCCACATAGGTTCGCACCTTCATTGAAACTCTAGGAAACTAAATCTTGAATCCATTAAAAAAACCCCTTAAAAGAGGACACAAATTACAAAGTTGCAAATTTTAAAGGGTCAAGGAACCTCGCCAGCCTGAGTTCTTTTACGTTGGAGAGGTCCAGTCCACCATTCCGGTGCATGTTAAAAACTTCAAGAGATTGATTGCCTCGCTTTGGCAGCCAAAGAAAGGGATGAACATAAAGAATTGCAATTCTACAACAGGTATCTATTTAAGTTCTTCCATATCAATGATTATGAAAGGGTTTGGAATAGATCACCATCGTCCTTTAATAACAAGCTGCTCCCGTTAACACCAAGGATCGAAGGGGAGGATCATGAAACCATACCTATCACTACATATCCTTTTTGGGTGCAAGCTTTCGGTTTACCACTAGGATATGTCTCAACTAATATATGTGAGGCTATTGGAAATTTTGTAGGGAAGTTTTCGGATGTGGATGACAATAACTTCAAAGTCTCAAGCCCATTGTACCTCAGGGTTAGAGTTTTGCATGATCTGAAGAAGCCGATTAAAAGAAGGATGCGTATAAGGGTAAACGCAGGTGCTCAGGTTACGGTTCAACTTCGATACGAGAGGATGCCATCCTTTTGTATGATATATGGTATGTTCCAGCATACAGAATCCTTTTGTCCCATCTCTTACTCGAGTGCTGGAGCCCCTCCAAGGTTGTATGATCCGTCTATTAGAGCAATTGATAAGAAGAATTTACCGGCAGAGAAAGACAAGTGGTTAAGGGATGAAGATGGGAGTTGTTACGGCCTTGAGGGGCTATCGCAACAGGATGCTATAATTCTTCATTTAGAGAATGACATTGCCATGCAAATCCATGCAGTAAGGCAACAATTAAAGTTGCTCCATGAGCAAGGAGGGTCAAATGTTGTTGTGGACTTTAAATGGAAGAGGTTGGAGGATATTCACTCTCCTATATGCATTGACAAATCAGTGGTAATGGGAAGCAGGTTTCTATTGATAAAGCGAGCTCTATAGTGAGAGCTCGCAAGGACAAATGAAGATTTTGAGTTAGAATTATAAGGGGTTGGGTATGGACCCTACAATTCGGGAATTACGGGACCTTGTGTCCTCTTACATGCCCGATGTAGTTTTTCTAATGGAAGTAAAAGTAGGTAAGAAAAAGGTGGCAGATGTTCATTGTCGGATTCGCTTTGAGGGACTTTTCTATTTGCCTCACATTAATCATGGTGGTAGTTTTTCCCTTTTATGGACAAATAAAGATTCTGTATCGATTAGGTCTTTTGCTAGAAACTTTATTGATTCTATAGTTTTTGATGGCTTACATAGTTGGAGACTTAAGTGCTTTTACGGTTTTCCAGAGAGCGATAGAAGGAGAAGGCAAGCATTATGGGATTGTCTTTAGAGTTTGCGTGAGCTGTATGGTACGTCGTGGTGTGTTATTGGTGATTTCAATGATATGTTATCAAGTGATGAAAAAGTTGGTGGGAGGCCACTTGTGGTTTCTTTATTAAATGGCTTTAGAGAGGCTCTTACTAGTTGTGGAATATTCGACATGGGTATGTCAAGTTACAAGTACACGTGCGAACACTGTAGAGGTACGATTAATTGGTTGGCCGAGAGATTGGATTGGGTGGTTGTGAACTCGACGTGGTCAGAGGTTTATTCTGCAGTGTGGATCCAAAATGTCTGCACCTCAGAATTCGATCATAGTGCACTCGTTCTCCATTGTAAACCGATTAATCTAAGTCGTGCACCAGCTTTTAGATTTGAAAATAGTTGGTTTCTACTTCCTAATTGTGTTCAATTGATCGAGAGAGAATGCGTCAGTTATGGTGATATAAGCGTCGCGGATAAGCTAAAAAGGCTTTCTTTGGTGTTGACTAATTCGGGTAGGTTGCAGCATGGGCAGTTCAAAAGTAAATTAAGAAAATTTAGACATGAGCTTAGTGAGCTTAAGCAAGAATTGATTTGGGCGGTGGCTGACGAATTTGTGTCTAAAAAGAAAGAGTTGGGCAATTTCCTTTGTCAACAGGAAGCTTATTGGCAACATAGGGCAAAAGTCAATTGGCTTAAATCGGGGGATCAAAACACTAGATTTTTTCACCAGACCGCTTCAAGTCGTGATAATAAAAATTCCTTTCAGCGTCTGTTAAAGGTTGATGGTAGCTGGGTGAGAAGAAGAGATCCAAGAGTTCTACTCAGCACTCTTTCAGTCACAAGATACAATATGCGAACCTATCCTGGACTTAATTGAGCCTAAGCTCTTGGATTCTCAATAGGCCGATCTTATGCGACCCTTTGAGGATATTCATGGATTTAATCTAGACTTCTTTTAAAAATGGTGGCATATTATTGGTAAAGAGGTAACATCTTTCTATCTCTATTATAAGAATCATAAGTGGTTTCCCTATGACTTGAAAAGAACCAATATCATCCTTATTCCTAAGAAAAAATCCCCTACCTCGGTTACTGATCTCAGGCCTATTTCTTTGTGCAATGTCCTTTTCAAAATCATGTCAAAGATGCTAGCTAATCATATTCTACCTGTGATTATATCTGAGGCCTAGAGTGCATTTATTCCTGGGCAGTCGATCACTAATAATATTTTGATGGGTTTTGAGGTAGGATATTGCATGAAAAGAAAACGTCTGGTGACACCTGATCTTCTTTTTTATTTTTATATTTCCAACCAGATATGAATTCTTTAAAGTTGAGTACTAAACTATACTCTAAAACTGTTTTATCTCTCTCCTAATTAAAGAAGAGACAATAAAACAATCTCAACCATTTATATTCAATCAAGGGTTGAAATTGTTCCACTCTACTAACTTTGAACTTTAATAATCCAAATCACTTCCAAAATATACAGGAGTTTGATTATCAAAATTTGAACTTCATAATCTCATCACATAGAGTTCAAAATTATGAACCCTCAAGTACTTCAATTAATTTGATTTCTGTTTGATCTTCTAAAAAAATTGACAAAGCAGGTAATAATTTGGTCATTAATGAATTGATGCAGCAAGAAGATGTGAATGGTCAAAAGGGTGAACCATTTTTGAAGCCCAAAACTCCCTTTTGCAACCAAAAAAAAATACAGTAATTGCATAAAAAAACCCAATCCGCCAGCAAACAGTTGCACTATTTACAATAAATGCCGCCGCCTCCCTCCTCCCAAGCCCTAATGCTGACCCTTAGGGACAATTATCTTAGCAGAAACGTCTGCCCAGCTTCTACAAAATATGTGATATATGTGTGGTGACAAATAATGGGATATAAATATTTCTCATCTTCTGTGTAATATACATACATGTACGATTTTCTTTTTTTTGAAAAACCCCTGATGGAACAATGTGTTCCACCAGAAGGAAAAAAGATTTAGGCGGGTGCAAATTTCGAGGCAGATTACCTAACTAAGTTAGCTCATCCATTTACCTACAAAACATCCACCCCCTTTTCATTAAAAAAGAGTAGGTCTCGAGAAGAGAACCATCCCCGAAAATTACACCATAAATAAGGATCGTCTAGGTGGTACAAAGCATCAACGAACAAAAAAATTCGGATTTGTGAAAATATCCGAAACCTGAAGACCTAGCTGCTGCCTTTTACGTTGAAAAATAAACATACAATAGTGAATGCTTGAGACAAGAATATCTTCGGTGCTTGATGTTCCCTCGAAAATAAATTTGTTGCGTCGCTTCCACAATGACCATGCAATGCAGAACCATAACGCTGTTGCAAAGGATCTCTTCAGGCCGGGGGAAAAATGGGATCTCCAATATGTACGATTTTCTTATCATGTCGTTGGGCTTACTGAGTTTGATATATAGTTCTGACATATAGATATGATGATTTTTATATATTTTGTTACTTATTTACTTTAATTTTTCACCTTAAGGGATATCTACTTGACGAGCACATCATCCATTGAGAGACTTTACACTCATTTGGTCCTCCCACATGCTCCCCAAGATAAAATTTTTTGGCTGGTTGGTCTTTCACAATAGGTTACCGACACGTGAGTTCCTTTTCCAGAGGGGATATCGTATGTTAACTAGCACCGGTTGTCCGTTCTGTCCACTACCTGAATCTTTAGAACATAGCCTCTTTTTATGTCACGTGAATTATCAGATTTGGAGAGATGCATTCCGGTGGCTGGATATTCAGGTTGTGATGCCGAATGATAGTTATAACTACCTTCTGTTATGGTGCACATTCTTCAAACCTGGAATCTCCCGTGAATTTGGTAGGTCTCTCTGGTTCATTATATCATGGAATCTCTGGAAGCGCCGCAACAAGAAGATTTTTCGAGATGAAACTGACGATGGGGATATTTTAATTGCGAGTATCAATTTTTGTTGGTTTCTTTTTCATTCCTATAAGCGCAACGTTAGCCTTTCGGTTTCTGATTTGTTTACGAACCCGAGGATTCTTATTATGTAACTTTGATGTACTTCTGGTTCTTGTTTCGAGAACCATTATTAATAAAAGCGGGGTGGGTGTTTTGTAGGTAAGCAGAGGAACCAACCTAGTTGGGTACTCTGCCCCGAAATTTTCACCCACTCCAATCTTTTAGCCATTGGAGAGATACACTGTCTCTCCAAGGGTTTTTCAAAAAAAAAGAAAAATAAGAGTTGTCATTCATTTATTTTGCTCCAGGACTAAATCAAATTTCTTCAAATTATATAGTTCAATTAATTACTTATTGGTGACCCACCTAGTTGGAATGGACTTACTTGGTATGATATAAATGAGGACTTAACGTGTATTTTTGGTAGGAATGGAAGATGAAATATTGAATTATAGATTTGATATGCATATGGAGCAAACTAACAAGTAAAAAAATAATTAACTAACAATATGACGAAGACAATCTACCTAATGGGTAAGATGCCTAGTGTTGACTAACTGGCTATGGTCCTATACTGTTGGGACGTGTGGAGAATCCCACATTAGAAATATACAAGAATGATAAATGATATATAAGTGGTATATACTGAGCCTTAACATAAACCAATTGATTTTGTGTTATATAAGCTTAACCTCGCTTGTACGCTCACTCATCCTAACAAACTCAACACTGTTCAGCCCCACAAATTCTCTATAGAGGCCACTTGAAAATCTTGTTTGGACTTGGTCACATGGTTGTATATGATATGATGATATATAACGAGGAAGAATCACAGCTATATTATCAAATACTCACTTGGTCTTATTATGGTTTGAGCTCTTGTTAAGATGCTTGTTATAAGAGGGTCCAACACATTTGCTAGTCACATTGTTAATGTGGTATTAATTTGTTAGTCGGATATGTTTGATTGTGATGATTTATTTTTATTTTTTAATATATAGATGGAAAAAACACATAGAATTGATTTTGACTTTAAGATGAAGTATTACAATTTTCAAGTATAGTTAAACAATTAAATTATATTGGACTTTAAACTTTTGATAGTCAAACTTGAACTGCTTAAAACAATTTAATCTATTGTTAGGGATAACTGTTCAAGTTTTAGTTATATTAACTGAGTTATTATCTTTACTAGACTAGCAACCTATGAATAAATTATCGATTAATTGGACTTAATTCAATTAGTATATCAATAAAGTGTGAGTGAAAATGATCAAAATTCCGAATTTTGATTGGATATCGGTCCTCAGTAATTGAGAAAGGGAATATAACTTTTTTGTCTTTATTCGTCGTTTGGAAACGAAGGGCTAGCTGCTTTATGCACGTGGAGTGAATTATTGATAAGGCTGAGCCTTCAAAATCACCAAAGGATCACTACTTCTTTCCCTTTTGGCCTAATAGACGACCGCGACTTCTGCACTTGGGGTTTAACGCACATTTGCCTTGTAAAGTTTTAACTGTTCTAAGGCCCGTTCTTTTCAATTTATTTTTTATTCAGTTCAGTTCAGTACCATTCAATTCAGTTTAGTTTCAGTATTCAGTTTCAGCATTCAGTATTAAGTTTCAGTTTATGTATTATATCAATATTATTAATGTATATTATTATTCATAAATATTAAAAAGTAATGAATATTAATGATAATATCATTTCAATTTCAATTTCAGTTCATTTCTATTTAAACATTATATAAATATTATTAATTAATATCAGTAATCACAAAGGAATGGAAACCAATAATAATATTTTCAAAATTATTAATTATTATTTTTACAATAAATAATTTTATAGGAAAAATAAATAAATAAAAGTAATAATATTTTATAAGTATTGATAACAGTTAAAATAGTACGGTAATATTCATAACAATAATTGCAATAACATATAATATATAATAATAATAATAATTTACAATGGTATATTTAATCATTATTATATGCAACAGTTAATAAATTTTATTAGAATATATAACATTATTTAAAGTGTTATTGATTATTATGTATTTTAATATTTTAAAAATATCATTTATGTTATTAATTATAATTCAGTTTCAGTACTGTTTAATTTCAGTATGTTTAGTTTCAGTACCATTTTATTTAGTTTCAGTATTATTCAGTTTCAGTACCATTCAGTTCAGTTCAGTACCAATCAGTTCAGTTCAGTTCAGTTTAGTACATCTACTTATCAGTTGAGAAGAACATGGCCTAAATAAAATATGAACTTGTTTAAAGTGTACCTTTTAAACATCAAAATGCCACTTGTCAACTTCTAGTTGGAGATAGGAAAATGACATTTTTAAAAATTCAAACAACTAGAAAATGATATGTGATGTTTAGGGAGAAAAATGGTTCATTTTTTTAAGATCAAGGGAGTAATTGAAACTTCTAAAAATATAAGAAGCAAATGAGCGATTAGAACCAAGTTTAAGGGGTTCTCGTTTTCTTTTGTTTAACGTGAAAAGATGAATTACGTTTAGATATTTAGTAAACACATGTTATTTTAATTTTTTTTATCATCCTATCAGTACTACATAGAGACTTCTACTATTGGAATGGTACATAATTTTTATTGTATTATGTTTCATACAATGTTATCATTATCGATCCAGACATTAAACCGGGAAGCTACTAGTATAAAATATTACTGGTTCAACAAAGGTTTAACTAGTGAATTTATCAGATTATTAATTCTTAAAATCATAATTTAGATGTGAAAATACATTAATATATTTGTAATATAAGTATAAAACTATATGCTTGTTCCATTCAATATCAATATATTTTATTATTTTTTGGTAAAAATGTATTTTGATTATCATTTTTTCGATTTTCTTCATTTCGAACATGCTATAACTTATGATTCTTTTATACCACTATTATTAGTCTACCGTACCAGTACATAATTTTACCGGTTGAACTGGATGGTACGACACGGTATCAATAACACTGATTTAATATAGTTTTGTTTCTTTAAATGCATTATTAAACTATAGTATATGCTTTCCTTTTAAGCATGTGTATAATTAAATATGTTTCATCCATATAAAATTTTTTATCATAAAGTGCATTCAGTTTTAAAGCTTTAGTTTTTTGGTTGAATTATAGAAGTTACATTTAGCATGGAGCTTGTATGAACTTCTTAGTATATTTTTGGAGTGCATTGTCTCGTAAATATAAAAAGACATTTTCTTTTACCACACCCTTAAAGCTCATGAAAACAACTCATTTATACTACTAAGCCTGTCGAATTTCTTCTTCTTTAGAGTAATTGTCTTGAAACTAATCTCCATAAAATTGAGTTTGACTGAAATCGACCAAACTTTACAATTATACCAAATTTTATCTCTAGAAAATCCTAATCAATCAAAATATATATACATAAAGAGAGCAATGCTGACTATTATATAATTTTGTATGATAAAGTGAGTAAATTGACTAACCAATTACAGCATAACACATCAAAATGCAGTAAAGGCACATATAATATTTTTTTGAAATATATGGATTTTGAAGAGGTTGGGTATGAACCCAAAACCTTCAACATCTGCTTATAATATTTTGAAATTAAAGAATAACAAACAGCCCTGGTCTTTTGTATTATTACAGAAAAGGCCTTGTCACCACCGACAATGTCTTCATCATGTATATAAGAACTTAAGTACTAGAGTTGATTGAGGATATATTTACGATCACATTTCTGAAAATAATAAAAAGAAGATGGGAATATTAAATATGAATGTGCAGGCGGCGTTGGTTATAGTGTTGATAGTATGTCTGAAAATGAATCACAATTGCAGTTGCAGAGCAGCTATGGTTTTGGAAAGAAACTCAAGTACTGATCCATTAGGAATAGTTGGCGAGGAACTTGATTTGGAAATTGAACTTATGACTAATTGGTGGGGCAATCGACTTTGGCTACCTTGAGTCAAATCTTTAATTTTATCATGCGATAATTATTATAATTCATGAATCGACCGAATTGGTGGAATTGATTCGGCCGATTCACTAGTGAATCGGTATTGACTCGTAAGATTCAGGTGAGTTTAGATTCACCCTATAGATTCGAATCGATTTGAGGTTGAATCGAATTGTAAGATTCGTATCAAGAATTGTAAGATTCTGATAACTATGGTTTGAACTTTGAACTTGAATACATTTTGGCCAAACCATTGATCCTAATCTGACAGGCTAAATAGGATCTCTCTTGGCCGGTAGGCCGTGCCACTCCGTCCACCATGGACGATTCCTTCCTGCATTTCTACTGCAACAGCCGGGACAAATCCTCTTATCCCCGTCAAGCTTTGGTGGATGGTGGAAACCCTAATCCATCGACACCGGTTTCAAAACCTATGAATGCAAGAGTTAGTTTTGCTAGCATCGTCAAGGGAGCTGTCTCCCATATGCCGGAAGTTCTTGCCTCCGTCGAGGTGACAAACAAGGGGGGTTCATGTCGGTGAAGATGCCGATAGGTATTTGGAGAAACGAATTGTCATGTGTTCTAACTCTTTGATAGGTCGGCTTATTCTATAAAAGGGGAACAAGCCATATCGATTGACAGATTTGAAGAATTCTCTTTCAATGATATGGGGTGTCAAAGAAACCTGGAGATTGATTTCTCTTGGTAAAGGCTATTATCCTGTTTTTCTTGGTTTTTAGGCTTCCAAGCAGAAACTATTGGCTCGTGGTACCGTTGGGCTGAAACCGGGCACTTTCATGATGCAACCTTGGCAGCTAGATTTTCGACCTGAGGATCAGAAAACAACGAAAGCTCTTGTGTGGGTCCGATTACATGGTTTGCCATGGGAGTATTGGGATGCTGCAATCCTTGTTTGTGTTGCTAAAGGAATTGGAAAATTTTCTAGAGTATACAGGGCTACTCTAGATGGAGACTTGGTCACTTTGCAAGGGTTCTAATCGATGTGGATTTGGCAAACCCTTTGATCTATACAGTTGGAGTGGAGAAAGAAGGTAATCAATTATGGCTTGATGTTGAATATGAAAACATACCGGATTTTTGCAAAATATGTTCTAACATAGGACATTCATAGAAGGAGTGTCGTCAAAATTCAATGGCTAAGTCTCATAAAGTGGTTAGAAAACTGGCAGGTGTTGTTCCGGAGAAAGTTGTTGGTTGGAGGAAAGTTGGCTCATCTGCCCCTAGGCAGGTAGATAAACCTTTGGTATCTAGGGTTGTCCCTATTACGAATGTTAATAGAATTGATATTGAAGCATTGGTCACTGAGGCGATTGAGGCTGCAGCTAATGCAGTAATTAAGGCTGCGGCTAATGAAGTGTTTGAAAAGGAGCCGGGAAATTCTGAGGCGGCTCAAGAGTTGGCTAATCATCATAGTTCTGAATTGGGGAATGCTTTTACTAATAACTTGGTAGTTGCAGTTAATACAGAGAATGATCAAATTAATACTTTGGAGGCAGCTAACTTAGCTGCGGATCTCGGAGATAAGGGATATGAAGTTCACAAGCCGATTGATGGCCATATTATTGACGTTTCTGATGATGCTTCGGATGAGGTTGAACTAGAGGACTTTGAATCAGATTATTCACAACTTGAGAGAGGTGTCCTGCCTAAGATTAATTTTTGATTTCATACAAAAGTGGTCCATTCAAGGGACATACAGGGTGTGAACCAAATAAAGCAGTAAACTAAAAAGGAGGCTAATTATTTCACTGGTCCATCAAATCTGCTGGACTTTGAATTTAGATATCAAGCCAGTAAGATTTCCCTCTGCTGAATTCGGATTTGTGTATGAATGGAAGAAATTGTAATGGTTGGTTTCGGCCATTCTTCTCTATATATATCAAGGGTCCCTGAGCTCCCATACTCATCTATTCAAACTTTCCAGAAAGCAAATACACCATCTAAAGAGTGTTGGAGAGCTCAGAAGACCTCTGATAATTTTCTTCAACTTTTCCTTTTCAAAATTCATAAATCAAGATTAACATCAATGGCCGGAGGTAGGCTTTCTATTTCCCCATTCAGTTAATAAATCTTCATTAAGTATAAAGAAGATAAAGAAAAAAATTAAACTTACATCCCGGGCTCTTGGGCGGACTTTGCGGAACATGAAGAGGCAAGAATGAAAAATAAGGCCAAGCAGTTGACACATGTTAGGCAAGGTTTTTCGTTTTCTTCCTGTGATGACAGTTTTAGGCGTGAGATTGATCAGTGAGACAATATATTCCCAAGGAAGCAAAGGGTATCGGCCGTCGCTAAGGAACAGGCTAGACAAGAGCGCGAGGAGCTTGCTAAACGAGAGTGCAAGGAACTTGCTAAACGGGAGCCCAAACCTCCACAGAAGTTTTCTCCTTCGTAGATAGTATTTTTCTAGGGGAGGGTTTTTAACGGCGGTAGGGTGTAAAACCTCCGCTTGCCTTTTCCCTCCCACTGGGTAATTTATAAAAAAAATCTGACAGGCTAAATACTGTTTGAAGGTGTTATCGAGAATTGCAGCTAAAAGCTATTAATCAAAAATGAAAAACGAGTTACAAATATGTTCTTTGCACAGTCTAAAGGGTGTATAGTGTTTGCATATGAACCATTGTGGCTCATCAAGATGAATCATTTTTTATTGTTCATATTTGTATGGTTGATGTTAACAAGAGTTCTAATTCAAAAGGTGGAGTGCTGTTTATTTTACTTAGAAAAGCTAATGCAAAATGTAAAGAAAGCAAGAAAATGAGGTAAAGGATCTACTTTTACCATTTGGCCTGTCTTGTGCTTTATTTGCAACCAATGACTCATTGTTTAAGTGCAATTTCTTAAAGATTACCTTTCTCTTTCAATTTTGATTTATATCTATCTGAAAACATGATTTTTTTGTTTGATTCTTCCTGTTTAGAAATAGAAGCTCATGTTTTACTTAAATAACTGTTTAAATTTAAGTATACTATAGCTCTTCTTTGGTCTTAATATTAAGACTGAGTTATAAAGCTAAAACAGTTTTCTGATTTTCCTGAGTAAACTTGATTCCTATGAAATATTTTGAATGCCCGCTAGAAAAATGAGGCAATGCACTATTTCTCAATGATAAAATATAATTTTGTGGTATGTGATCTTGCCGCTCTACATCCTTAAATAATTGATATATTATCAGTTATGTTGGTCCTTTAATCGCCCAACAATGCGAGCCACCACTCTACCACTTTACCATATCATAAGTCAATTTGCCCCTAAAATTCTAGGATAACCAAATTGATTATAAAGGAAAAAAAGAAAAAAAGCAGTATATTGTCTATTAGAAAAGAGCAATCTACACTGTAGTACAAAACTGTAGAGAAAAAGTTCTTTCATAAACAAGGAGGAGAGAAACATTATTTTATTCAAAAAGTGATTTGAGATCTGGACCATTCAATTAATAAGCAATGGCCAAGATTTTTTTAACTTCACTGATCATGATCCTTGTCTAAAACTCAACTTATCAATGACATAATTAGAGCCCAATAAAATAAACGGAATTCCTCGTATATCTTTCCTCCATCACAATACCAAAAGACATTTGTTCCTCATGAGTCAAAATTTGATGGAGATGAACGGTAAAAAAAGAACAACTAACCAACTAAGCTTTAAATCTCACGTTATATGGATCCCATTATGCCATGAAGCTCTATAAAGCCAAATTCAATCATATTTAGCAAAGGCATATCATTCGAAGTAGTTTTTATGAAAGTAATCTTACTTTGAAATTACAAAAAATCTTAACCTTGAGTTCAACATTTTCTTTTTGAAGCCTAGCTTTGAGTGACTCTTCAAGGATTTATTTTTGTACGAGCCACGTTACTTAAGCCCATGAATTAAAATACACACACACACACCAAAATCGACGGATCGCTGAAGCAAACGCAAAATCAAAACTAAAAAATGAATTATATTATATGAGCAGCGGAAATACAGTTTATAATACAAAATACATAAAAAGAAAAGTAGAATACAAAGAGAAGCGAAAAACTTACGACTTTTAGACGTTTACAGTAAGCCGGAATAGTGGCCTGAAAAAGTCACCGGAAAAAGGTCGGTGATCGGAAAGAGGTCGCCGGAGGGCGGTGGTCGTTGTCGGAGACGGTGGTCGGAGGCAGAGCATCTCTCTCTTCTTTCTCTCTCTAGTTTGCTGCTTGTTTTTCGTTCTGTGAACAAATGGGCAGCACTTCGCCTTTTAAAGGCTTTGAGCCAGTCATCCGGTAGAATGTGACCGGTTGAAGCGGTCATCCGGTGGTAAGTAGAAAGTGACCGGTTGAAGCGGTCGTCAAGTCCTTTAAGGATTTTGATGAAGCGGTATCCGGTAAGAGTTTTACTTTGGCTTCAAGGACTCTAACAAATCTCCCAAGGAGCCTTCATCTAAGTCGATAGTATCTTCCGGACTTTGTGCATCATATAGCAAGTCGAAAGGATTGGGGCTGGCGGGAATGTTAATTTTCTCCTTTCCCCTGCTCGAAGAGGCTTCAAATTTTTCTTTCTTTACTGGGGAAGTGTCCATTGGAGAAGGAGCATCGCCTTTCCTTTTAGGGGAATCGTGAATGACAATCCCTTTTGGTTTGGGATTGGCGGGAGGTGTTTTAACCTTGGAATTTAGGAAATTCATCATTTGAGCTTTAAGCTCTTCCTCAGTCATTTTTTCAAGAAGACTCTCAAAATGGTTTGGCAAGGGGGTGGAGGAATCTACCTTGTCAAGGTTAGAGGGTCTTCTGTAGATTATTAACTTTTCTGTAGAATAAACTAAGGGTTTTTCAAAGAATTCAAACTTGTTCCACCATTCAATGGCGATTTTTCTAACTAACCATGGTAGCTCAATTTCATTGGCTGGTATCTGGGAAATCTGCTCTCGTTGCTTGCAGATAGCATCATAGTCCCATTTTAGGATCCATGGAACTTTATAGGAAGCAGTAAAGAGCAATCTAGTAAAGCCGCAAGATCCATTAGCTTCACTGAATTCTTCAAAGAATTTTCTAACCCTTTTAGGGAGGCAAATGGGAAATAATCCCCATTGTTGGAACCAATGATGGAACCAATTTGGAAAAGTGTTCGTTGGTTTAACCAACTGGAACTGGATGAACCAGCTGAATTTCCTAAAACTATTATTGTATAACAAAGCCTAAGACCAAGCCTGTATGTAATCAAAATAACTATAAGTTATTTGACTACTTTTATGCATAAAAAACAAATCATTCTCCCATTCTTCGGGAGTTATGACCTTTAAGATCATGAGTTTTGCAAAGGCCCATTCATTGCCATTTCTTTTCATAGGTTTGAATTTAATTGAACTCGTGTCTTCTAAGACAGTTAAGTAGAAACCATAATCTCTAGGGTGGAAGGGAACAGTTGAGTGGTTTCTAGTGTAAAATGTGGCGATTTCGTATGGTTCAAGCCTGCTGTACCTATTTTTAATTGGATAAATAAAAATATAGTTAGTAGGGATGAAAGGCCATTTTTCCTCCTTTAAGGATTTCGGTTCGAAGGATATTTGGTAAGCGTCATCATCATAAGAATCATTTCTACTTTCAGTAGAAAGATTATCTATTTGTTGTGTTCTTCTGGGAGCATTCCTTTGAGGAATCCTATTTTGAGACATGCTCCTTTGAGGAGTTCTTTGACTTTGTTCTTGCTAAGAGGATTGTCCTTCAAATCTTTTAAGATTAAGGTTATTCCTTTTTGAAGTCATTTCCTGCAAGAAATTCTCGTGTCAGGAAGTCTGGTAGGGAGTTTTCAACTCCATTAATAAACTCTATATCAAAATTGAAAACAGACAGGATAGCCTGCCATCTAGCAAAAATTTGTTTTGATGCGATGTTTTTAACATCTTTGGTCAATACATCTTTAGCACTTTTACAATCAATCCTTAACAGGAATTTCTGATTTAATAAATCAGATTTGAACTTTTGAATACAGAAGTGCATGATAAATGCCGCCAAAGCCCAATACTGCAGAGGAAATTAAGTGAAGTACACCAGATACAAAGTATGGAAAGGTGTCGAGAATAGTTGGATCTACATTGGATCTCACCTGAATCGCCCCATCTATCCTCCTGAGGAGAAGTTTGGTTTCAAACCCCGGTTCGAACAGGAGAAGTACGCCATACTAATGTGCCTTGGATGATCCACATCTCAGGGTCAACATAATAGAAAGAATTTCTTTCTTAATAGTGGAATAGTTAGCTCTTGCTCCTACCTAAATTCCACTAGTAAATCTGACTAAAGATTCAATTTTATTGATCTTTTGCTTAAGAATTCCCCCGTAACCGAGGTCTGATGCATCTGTTTCAACGATTTTAAAAGCATCAGGGTTTAAGATTGCCAAACAAGGAAGAGATTCAACTCTTAACTTAATTCTTTGAATAGGTAAAGTGTGACTTTTAGTCCACTTAGGAGGATTTTTCCTCAACCGTTCAAATAACGGTTTTGCATCTAAGGCATGATCTTTGTAAAAGTCAGCCATGTAGTTTAGACTACCAAGGAAGCGTTGTAGCTGATTCTTATCTCTGATTTCATCAGGAAATTTGCTACCGAATTCGATAGCCCTATCAATAGGTATACATGTACCATTTTCAATGGTATGTCCTAAAAATTTGATGCTAGTTTGGAAAAGTTTAACTTTTCTTTCAGAAACAACTAATCCGTTTCTTTTGACTAAATCAATAAACAACTTTAAGTGTTTAAAGTGTTGTTCAATATCCTTTGAGAATATGAGAACATCATCAATATAAACAATAGAAAAGGATGAATAACAATTAAAAATGTCATTCATAATTTTCTGAAATTCTGAAGGGGCATTTTTAAGCCCGAATGGCATGACATTCCATTCAAAATGACCAAAAGGGACAGTAAAGGCAGTTTTATACCTATCCTTTTCATCAATTTGAACCTGCCAAAAACCAGATTTCATGTCAAATTTTGAGAAGATTTTAGCTTCAAAAAGCCTATTTAACAGGTCTCTTTTATTAGGGAGTGGGTACCTAATCCATCTTAAAACTTTATTTAAGGGTTTATAATTGACAACTAGTCTGGGGACCCCACGTTCAAGTTCATTGGCTTTTTCAACGTAGAAAGCAGGACAGCTCCCGGGGATGTAACTGTTTCTGATGAGACCCTTTTGAAGAAGGTCATCAATCTCAGTTTTACAGGTTTCCAAATGCCTTGGAGACATAGCAATGGGTCTAGCCTTAGTTGGGATTTTTAAGCTTCTAAAAGATCTTCTATAACTTAAAGATCTTGATTTATCAAATTTTAGGATAACGCTACCATCAGATTCTTCTAAAACGTAATCTAACAGAGTATTTTCTTCCTTTTTTTAAAAGAACAGCGTCATCAATTTTCCACGAATCCGGAAAGTTTAGTTGATACCAAGGAATGGGCCTGGGTACTACTAAATTTCCTTTTGACAAATCAGTCAAAAACAAAGTTGTGACGCCCTTAGGTGTTTTTAACATCTTATTTGCACCATCTTTAAGATTGGGTACAGTAGAGTTCATTAACTTATGATGAATTCGATAAATTAGGATCAGATTTTTTGATCCAAGCTTCATTTCAAAGCCCTCAGTCTTGATATCCAACGAAGCTATGTCCATTATATAAGGACAATCTAAAGGTACAGTAAGATTGGGATAACAAGTGAAATAGATTGGTCCGTCTGTAAGGGAGCACTCAATGGCTCCTAATAAGGAGTTTGTGAACTTTAAGTTCCTTTTGTCTCTAAGACAGGCTAGAGCAGTAATAGGTAAACCTAAACGAGTAGCCGGTTTAATCGCTACCTTTATCATACCAATGTGGATAAAGGAATATAATTCCTTATGTTTATCTATCAAACTTTTAGTTAATAGATTAAACGAATTAATATTATCATCTATAGAGACAGACTGTTCAACAGTCTTTACAATGCAATCTGATTTAATCAGAAAATTACTATTGGATTTGTAAATGCATTTAACACTAGAGGGAGGCAAGTTCCAATTATGTAAATAATTTTCAATGTTACTCTCTAATAGTATTTCTTTATTTTAACATTTATTATTTTTTCTATTATTATTTGAGGAACTACCAAAGAGTTTTTCAAATATAGCTTCCATAGTTCTTGATCACTGTCAACGATTTATGTTAGTAATCTGCCAACAATGCCAATCACACGGCTGAAATGGCTACAACAATGCGACTTGGGATTTCACAAGTCTTATAGAAGATCAATTTGGTATCAGAGCCTTGTTGACTCTGTTGCCGGCTCCGTTCTGTTTTGTGCACCATTTTCATATTCTTCTAGTATTTATATCTTTATATTTTCTGTTTATTATATTTTTTATTGTTGTTTGATTACTATACAGACCCTTAAAAAATTGGATTGATTATATATATATATATATGTATATATATATATATATATATATAAGGTTTGTACTTTAATATATTTTAGTTAGGTTAAACTTAAAAAATGTGCCATATGGTTTGACTGTTTTGCAAAAAGATCTCTGTGGAATATTTTAAAAAAAAAGTGGATGTGGTTTTAAAAGTTAGCAAAAAGTGATTCCCAAAATTTTGAAACCACATTTTGAACGGTAATCTTGTACATTTTGAAGTGAAATTTTGCAGCTTAGTAAATAACAACACAATACATCTTAGTGATAAATATTAGATGGCATGTGGTTGTCATTTTTTGCTAACTTTTAAAACCACAAACATCCTTTTGAAAATAAAACTTCCACAAAGATCTTTTTACAAAATAGTTAAACTACATGACATATTTTTTAAATTTATCCTTTTAATTAATAGCCAGTTTGCGGTTGATATTTCAAGACCAAAAGCTAATGTTGTAAGAAGCCACTCTCACAAACATTAGTTGTACCTCATTGCTTGTTTGGGGATTCCATTATCAAGAAGTATATCCATACGAGTTTCTCTTGACACATCATTGACAACAATGGCTTTGAAAAAGAAATCTTGAATTGGCCTTAGGTGAACCCAAACCTCCATTTGTTTGACACAACACGGATTAGTATTATTCAATAATTTTTAACCATGACTAAACACAAAAAGACTTATTTAAGGAAAGAATTATGTGGTATAAAAGGCTTAGTCTAATGGTTAAACCTGAAGCTGTGATTATAAAAGGTCACATGTTTGAGTCAACATTTAAGAGGGGTGTGGTGGAATTTTTTTTTTAGGATTGTAAATCCATTTATGAATTTTTAAAAAAAATATAATAAGAAAAAAATAAAGAAAGTTATCGGTCTTAAAATTTAGACATATTTGTCTATTTTTTCCTGGTCTTGTTCCACAAGTTTAAAGTTTAAAAGTAGTATATATATTGGGAAATGTAGTATATGAAATAATAAACAAGCATAAGAGTTAATTGTGAAAATGACTTAATTAACTGTATTATAAAGGACTGAATGGGCGTTGGATGTCCTGCTGGCCCACTGCTTAATTTTGGTACAAGACTCCAACGTAAGACTTGTCCAAGTCTTCTTCCCTACTTTCACAAGTCTACCGTAGACTGATATGTTCTCCAATGGGGCAAAGCTCGGCTTCATCGAGTTTTTAATTAAAAATATTAATTTAGATACGATTTAATTTTATAATTTAAAATTTTAGATTTGGATTGAGCTTATAATATATTTTTAGGTTTGATCTGTAGCTCATAGATTTTTTTTGATAAATTTAAAAAATATGTCATGTGATTCAACCGTTTTATAAAAAGGTTCTTGTGAAATTTTTTGTTTTAAATGGATTCCTGTGATTTCAAAAGTTAGCAAAAATATGCTTATCAAAATTTTGAAACCACATTTGGAAGGGTAATCTTGTCCATTTTGAAGTAAAATTTTGCAGGTTTGTTTATTAAATACAATACACATTAGTGAAAAATTTTAGAATTTTTCAAGAAATACAAATATTTATATTAATTAAAAACTGACGATAACTTAAAAAAAGCGTAAAAATGAAAAATTTCCCAAAATTACTCAAATCCTGATAAATAATTCACAAATAATATAGTTAAAATATAGGAATATTAAATTTATTGAAATAACTGGTGTAACATTAAAAAATTAATTTTAAAAAACATATCATGTGTTTAATATGTCTTTGCTAACTTTTGAAACCACAATCACACATTTGAAAGAAAAAAAATTCCATAAGAACCATTTTGTAAAATTGTCAAACCACAGCGCATGTTTTTTAAGTTTACCCTTTTTTATTTAGTATTTTATAAACTACATTAAAAAAATTACAATTTCCATACAAAAATGTTTAGATTTTGCATACAATTACATTTTTTAGTAACCTTCTTTTATATATAGTTAGAAATTTAGTAGGATAAAATATGAAATCTGTAACGAACCGAAATTTCTAAAAAATTTGCTTATAATAAATTACTATGGTATTAAAGTATCATGAAAATTATTTTTATTGTTATTATTGTTATTGGATATAAGGCATGAGGAAATAAGAGCTAATTAAGTAAGAGGGATGAATTGGGCATTTAATTATTTGTTCAAGTGCATCATTGGAAATTAAAAAAAAAAGTCCAAAATCCTATACGTATCATTTCACCCCCTTCATCCCATTCACTTTCATCTTCTCCTTCTCCATTCTTCCTCTCTCCCTTAACCAAATTTTTTTCCTAATCTAAAAACTTCCGATTTCTTCGATTCAACTTTAAATTCTTGTTAGAAATCGATCCTTAAGCCCTCTTTCATCATCAATTTCAGTCAATCAAGACTATAAGAGGAGGATTTCAGATGTTAAGATTCGGATGAATAGTAACCCGAGTTTGAGGTGAGTGATTTTTGGTGAAATTAAAGCTTAATTAGTAGAATTCATGGTAGATTAAGCATATTTACGGTATTAGGAAGTTTATTTATACAATATCTTGATAGAATTATATATAGCTGTTGTAGGGGAAGCTAGTGCAAGCAAATCAAAGGTAAAAGAGGTAGAAGAGAGCTAGAAAGAGCATAGAAAAAGGTTAGTGTCTCAAATTTCGATTTATCGGTTTTTCAAAAAAAATTTCCAGATTTGTATGACTGTTTTGTTTTAATGTTTTCTCCTGCCATATAAATCCAATTTGAATGATTCTTAATTATATTGATATCTACAGAAACTAAGGAATATATGTTTAGAAGAAACCTTGTTGAATTTCGTTCGTTTTCAATGTGAAATTTTCGTTTGAAGTTGAGTCATGAAATCTGCTTTCGGAAAATCTCAGCTTTGTACACTATTTAGTATTTTTATCATAACTTTGGTTATACAATTTGGATTTCTGTGATTCTAGTGGCTTTGGAAAACTGAGACATGTGGCTAATTATGTTTAGAAGAAAGTTCTTCGATTGGGTAATGTTTTAATAGTGAAAAATGTAAGGGAAGTCAGGTCACAGAATCTGAAAATTTCTGAAAAGTGTGAATATTGATTTTATTGAGTTTTAATTGAAGTTTGATGCTTAAAAATTTGGGATTTGGATTTCTTAATTACTGAAGTTATGTTGAATTATGATTGATGGTTTATACTGAAATTTTTAAGATATTACTTTGATTTATTGGCCTTATTAAATGAGTAGAATACGGGTCAGGGTAGATTGGCGCCAATAAAGGGGGGTATAGTACTGTACAAACAATTGAATCTTTGGCTTCGGGCTTCGGCCGATATTCTGATAAATATATATTGATATTGAAGCTTCGGCTTTGGGCTTGACCGATATATTGATTTTGAAGCTTCAGCTTCGGGCTTGACCGATATATTGATTTTGAAGCTACGGCTTCGGGCTTGACCGATACATTGATGTTGAAGCTTTGGCTTCGGGCTTGTTCGCTCCCGTATCCATTTTACCGTTATTCAGGACTTGTTTACTTTAGGCAATATATGGTTAAAGTGTTTGAAAAAATTAGAAATAAATTTAATTGTACTTTGAAAGGTTTATAATATAAGTTTTGTGTTTGGTTTTATAAAGTCGTTTAATTTGTTTTTGACTTATGAATTTACTTTGTTTCTATTTTTTTAAAGTGTTCAAAGTTGTTATATTTCTTTTATGGACACCACCTAGCAAATTGCTTGGCGTGTAGTTGTTTTTCTACACGTAGGTGGAGAACTTGTAGATAGCTTGGACCAAAGTGATATAAGTGGATCAGCTTGAAAAGCAAATAAAGAGAGACTCGAGGTGGATTTATATTTTAATGTAATTTTATGGTTTGTAGAATAATGGCATGTACTAGATAATGTGAGAAACGTAAATTGGTGTTGAGAAATATTTGGAGAATAATTAGCATTGAGAAATATTTGGAGAATAATTTGCAGTTTGAAATGCTGTATTTGTATTTGTATTTGTACATATTAAATCTATAAGTATTCAACTTCATATAATGGAGTAGAGTTATTTATTGGGTGTTTATAGTTATTGTGGCACTCCCTATATAGGGGGTGTTACAAAATCGATAAAAATTATTAAATATTTTTTTTGATATATTAAATATAATATATAAATATAAAACAATATAATTTCAAGGGGGCCAAAGATTCACTGTAACGAACTAAAATTTCCAAAATTTGCTTATAATAAATTACTATGGTATTAAAATATCATGGAAATTATTTTTATTGTTATTATTGTTATTGGATATAAGACATGAGGAAATAAGAGCTAATTAAGCAAGAGGGATGAATTGGGCATTTAATTATTTGTCCAACTAATGCACCAGCAACATTTATGGACCTTATGAACCGTGTCTTTTACTTGTATTTAGATAGGTTTGTAGTGGTTTTCATTGATGATATTTTGGTGTATTATAAGTCACGGAAAGAGCATGATCAACATTTGCGGATAGTCTTCCAAACTTTGAGGGAAAATAAGTTATATGCCAAACTTAGCAAATGTGAGTTCTGGCTTGAAGAAGTTTCTTTCTTAGGCATTGTTATTTCTGCAGAAGGAATTAAAGTGGATCCTAAAAAGATAGAAGCAGTTGTCGAATGGAAACCACCAAAGAACCCTACGGAAGTCAGGAGTTTCCTTGGCTTAGCAGGGTATTATAGAAGATTTCTGAAGGGATTTTCTATCATTGATGCCCCGCTGATGAAACTACTTCAAAAGAATGCAAAATTTGAGTGGAATGACAAGTGCCAAGAAAGTTTTGAGAAATTGAAGGCGATGTTAACAGAAGCACCCATCCTTACCCAACCAGAGCCTGGAAAAGATTTTGTAATCTATAGTGATGCTTCTCATAGTGGTCTTGGGTGTGTTTTGATGCAAGAAGGAAAAGTGATTGCCTATGCTTCTAGACAATTGAAGAATCATGAAAGGAATTATCCTACACATGATTTGGAAATAACTGCAATAGTCTTTGCCTTGAAAATTTGGCGACACTATCTTTATGGAGAAAAATGTTATATTTATACAGATCACAAAAGCTTGAAATATTTGCCAACACAGAAGGAATTGAATTTAAGGCAGAGAAGGTGGATGAAATTCATTAAAGATTACGACTGCCTTATTGATTACCATCCAGGAAAGGCTAATGTAGTGGCAGATGCTCTCAGCAGAAAGAGATTGATGGCACTAAGGGCTATGAATAAGGGGTTAGCTCTTACCAATAGTGGAGCCTTAATTGTAGAATTAAAGATTCAACCTGTACTACTACAACAGGTTAAGCAAGCACAAAATGAAGATGGTGACTTAAAGATCATTCGAGCAAGGACACAAGTGGGTATCGTAGACAACTATATGGTTCGAGAAGAAGGGTGTCTATAATACCCCGGGTTCGACTGACTGCCCCACAAACCAACACGAGTCTTTCCAGTGAGCTTTGTCCTCACTCGCTCACTTCCTGGAAATTACTTCCCTGGAGGTCACCCATCCCGAGATTGCTCCAAGTCAAGCACGCTCTACTTTGGAGTTCTCCTGAGTAGGCTCCCGAAAAGAAGGTGCACCTTGTTGGTATAGGTAGTACCAATCAAATCTCTTAAGTCTCTCTCAATTGTAATGTCCTATACCATTATAATCTCGAAATCCTTAACCGTTCTCAATTTTGCTGTCCCATACCAACACAATCTCGAAACTCTCTCTTTCGGGTGTGGATTCGGTTCATTCCTGTCCCCATTGACATCCTTTATGGCCGCTCTTTGCTCAGGTCTTCTACCCCGGCGCCACCCCTCTTAGGACCGGATCGCTACAAGCCTACCAGCTTCCGCCAGGTTTGTCCCCAAACCACACCGTACTAGGAGAGAGCTGGCTCTGATACCAAACTGTAACACCCCGGGTTCGACTGACTGCCCCCATAAACCAACACAAGTCTTTCCAGTGAGCTTTATCCTCACTCGCTCACTTCCTGGAAATTACTTCCCAGGAGGTCACCCATCCCGAGCTTGCTCCAAGTCAAGCACGCTCAACTTTAGAGTTCTCCCGAGTAGGCTCCCGAAAAGAAGGTGCATCTTGTTGGTATAGGTAGTACCAATCAAATCTCTTAAGTCTCTCTCAAATGTAATGTCCCATACCATTATAATCTCGAAATCCTTAACCGTTCTCAATTCTGCTGTCCCATACCAGCACAATCTCGAAACTCTCTCTTTCGGGTGTGGATTCGGTTCATTCCTGTCCCCATCGACATCCTTTATGGCCGCTCTTTGCTCAGGTCTTCTACCCCGGCGCCACCCCTCTTAGGATCGGGTCGCTACAATGTCTATATTTTAAAGATAGACTGTGTGTGCGAAACAGTGAAGAATTAAAGAAGAATATTTTACAAGAGGCGCATATTAGTGCTTATGTGATGCATCCAGGAGCAAACAAGATGTACCAAAATTTGAAGAGCTATTATTGGTGGAATGGAATGAAGAAAGACATTACTAATTATGTTGCTCAATGTCTAACTTGTCAACAGGTGAAAGCAGAACATCAAGTTCCTTCTGGATTGTTGCAACCTATAACAATTCCAAATGGAAATGGGAAAGAATCACAATGGACTTCGTGACATCTTTACCACTTACACAGAAGAAACATGATGTAGTGTGGGTTGATGTAGATAGATTGACAAAGTCTGCCCATTTTCTTCCAGTTAGGATGGATTATTCACTTGATAGGTTGGCTCAGTTATATGTAGATGAGATAGTAAGGCTACACGGAGTGCCTATTTCAATCATTTCTGACCGAGATCCAAGATTTACTTCGAGATTTTGGAAGAAGTTGCAAGAACCCTTAGATAGTAAACCTTATTTCAGTACTTCATTTCACCATCAAACAGATGGTCAATCTGAAAGAGTAATTCAGGTGTTAGACGACATGATGAGAAGTTGTTTCATCGAATTCGAGGGAAGTTGGGTAAGTATTTGTCCCTCATGGAGTTTGCCTATAACAACAGCTATCAGTCAGGCATACAAATGGCGCCATATGAATCATTGTATGGAAGAAAATGTCGAACTCCATTATATTGGACCGAACTTAGTGAAAACAAGATTGTGGGAGAGGATTTAATTCAGGAGATAAAGGAGAAGGTAAAACTTATTCAAGAGAGATTGAAGGCTGCATCGGATAAACAAAAATCTTATGCGGATCTAAAAAGAAAAGACATTACTTATGAAGTGGGGAATAAAGTATTTCTCAAAGTATCTCCTTGGAAGAAAGTCCTGCGATTTGGCAAGAAAGGCAAGCTCAGTCCGAGATTCATTGGCCATATGAGGTTATAGAGAAGGTCGGACTGGTAGCTCATCGGTTGGCACTACCCCGATACTCGACAAAATTCAAAATGTGTTCCATGTGTCGATGTTAAGGAGATACAGATCAGATCCATCACATATCTTATCTCCTAATGTCGTAGAAATCGAACCCGAACTGACATTTGAAGAGGAACCGGTCTAAATCTTGGTGAGAGAGGTTAAACAATTGAGAAACAAGTCTATTCCACTGGTAAAAGTACTTTGGAAGAATCATAAGGTTGAAGAAGCAACTTGGGAACCGGAGGATACAATGAATTCAATATCCGCAATTGTTTTCAGGAAATTTTTAGGACGAAAATTCATAAGAGGGGGAGAATTGTAACGAACCGAAATTTCCAAAATTTGCTTATAATAAATTACTATGGTATTAAAATATCATGGAAATTATTTTTATTGTTATTATTGTTAATGGATATAAGACATGAGGAAATAAGAGCTAATTAAGTAAGAGGGATGAATTGGGCATTTAATTATTTGTCCAAGGGCAATATTAGAAATTGAAAAAAATAATCCTAAATCTATACGTAACCTCTCTTCTCTCTTCCCTTCATCTTCTTCTCCATTTTTCTCTCTTCCTAAATCCCTTAACAAATTTTTCCCTAATCTAAAAACATCCGATTTCTTCGATTCAACTTCGAATTCTTGTTAGAAATCGATCATAAAGCCCTCTATCATCATTAATTTTAGTGAATCAAGACTAGAAGAGGAAGATTTCAGATATTAAGATTTGGATGAATAGTAACCCGAATTTGAAGTGAGTGATTTTTGGTGAAATTAAAGCTTAATTAGTAGAATTCATGGTAGATTAAGCATACTTATGGTATTAGGAAGTTTATTTATGCAATATCTTGATAGAATTATATATGGCTGTTGTAGAGGAAGCTAGTGCAAGTAAATTCAAGGCAAAAGAAGTAGAAGAGAGCTAGAAAGAGCATAGAAAAAGGTTTGTGTCTCAAATTTCGATTTCTCGGTTTTTCGGAAAATTTTCCAGATTTGTATACCTGTTTTGTTTTAATGTTTTCTCTCGTTATATAAATACGATTTGAACGATTCTTGATTCTATTGATATCTACAGAAAGTAAGGAATATATGTTAAGAAGAAACCTTATTGAATTTCGTTCGTTTTCAATGTGAAATTTTCGTTTGAAGTTGAGTCATGAAATCTGTTTTTGGAAAATCTCAGCTTTGTACACTGTTTAGTATTTTGATCATAACTTTGATTATACAGTTTGGATTTCTATGATTCTGGTGGTTTTAGAAATCTGAGACATGTGGCTAATTATGTTTAGAAGAAAGTTCTTTGATTGGATGATGTTTTAATAGTGAAAAATGCAGGGGAAATCAGGTTACGAAACCTGGAAAAAAATTCTGGAAAGTAAGAATATTGATTTTGTTGAGTTTTAATTGAAGTTTGATGCTTAAAAATTTGGAATTTGGATTTCTTAATTACTGAAGTTATGTTGAATTATGATTGATGGTTTATACTGGAATTTTTAAGATGTTACTTTGATTTATTACCCTTATTAAATGAGTAGAATACGGGTCCTGGTAGATTGGCGCCAATAAAGGGGGGTACAGTACTGTACAAACAATTGAAGCTTTGGCTTCGGGCTTTGGCCGATATTATGATATATATATATTGATATTAAAGCTTCGGCTTCGGGCTTGACCGATATATTGATTTTGGAGCTTCGGCTTCGGGCTTGACCGATATATTGATTTTGAAGCTTCGGCTTCGGGCTTGACCGATTACATTGATATTGAAGCTTCAGCTTCAGGCTTGTCCGCTCCCGTATCCATTTTACCGTTATTCAGGACTTGTTTACTTTGGGCAATATATGGTTAATGTATTGAGAAAATTTGGATACAAATTTGATTGTACTTTGAAAGGATTACTATATAAGTTTTGTGATTTGGTTCCATAAAGTTGGTTAATTTGTTTTTGACTAATGAACAATCTTGGTTTCTATTTTAAAGTGTTAAAAATGTTCAAAGTTATTGTATTTCTTTTATGGACACCACTAAGCAAATTGCTTAGCGTGTAGTTATTTTTCTACACGTAGGTGGAGATTTGTAGATAGCTTGGACCAAAGTGGTATAAGTGGATCAGCTTGAAGAGCAAATAAGGAAAGACTCGAGGTGGATTTGTATTTTAATGTAATATTATGGTTTGTAGAATAATGGCATGTACTAGATAGTGTGAGAAATATAAAGTGGTATTTGATGGAAATCTGGGATTACTTGGATATTTCTGAAGTCGCGAAAAACACTGTCAGATTGAAATTTATTTGGCCGGTTTACCAAATTTTTCAATCAGATAAAATCAGAAAGAGAATCAAGAACAAGAATTTGTTTGCAATGAAATTTCAACCGAGTTTTTCTGTGTTAGGCCAACATCGTTTTGGTGAATTAAATAGCCAAGAACGTCAACAGACATGCTGTTTGGGGTAGCAACCATGTCCAAAAGACATGTTTCTTCCGAGATTCAGTTGTCTCCAACAGACACACTGTTTCGGGCAAAATTCATTTTCAGATGAATTTTTCCAAAGGATGCGTGGGTTCAGCTCGACCCCAGCCCGGGGCGCTGCCCCAGGACCCTGCCAGGGGCTGCCGCCCCTCGGACCCTGCCTAGGGGCGCTGCCCTTAGACCCCGCCAGGGCCTGCCGCCCCTTGGACCCCACACCCGGGGGCGCTGCCCCCGGACCCCCAAATCGTAAATAGTACCCGAACAAGTGTGCACTCCGCACTCTCCATACTTGTTCGGTGAAATGTCACGATCGCATTGGTCAACCTAGTTGATCCAATTACACTAAAATATTAACAGTATTGGGAAATATTTGGAGAATAAAGTGGCATTGAGAAATAATTTGGAGTTGGAAACATTATTTTTGTATTTGTACATATGCAATCTATAAGTATTGAACTCTATATAGCGGAGTAGAGTTGTTTATTGGGTATTTATAGTTACTGTGGCACTCCCTATAAAGGGGGTGTTACATTCACCATACTTGGCTTTAGATTATAATGAACTAAAGCAAAATGACTCATTAAACTTTCTAAGTATTTTTTATTGTGAAGTCACGGATAACTAGTGCAACTCTACTTCAGGGTCAATTGAAAACCGTCTACCTGTAATTACAGGGGTAAGGCTACGTTTACCTGATCCCCCTTACCCCGCTTGTGCGGGAGCCTTGTTAGGCATTGGGGTAGTGTTATTGTTGTTATTGTTGGGCCTGCCTAGGTATATATAGAAAAACCAAGTCCGGTCCATCGGACTTCGAGTTTTAAGGGCTCGGATTCGTGTCGGGCTTTATAATAAAATGAGTATTCAAACTCAGCTCATTTAAATGGACTCGACGAGTAGCTTGGCCTGCAAACAGATCTACCATGGACAGTGGTTGATACGTTAATTATTATTTAAATGAGAAATAATATTTTTTTATATTGCGGGATTCAACTCACATATCTACTCATGAAGTGATTAATTTAACTCTGCATTTTGCAACATTAACTAACATTCACTATATTAACTGTTGGCCTATATTTGCCAGACTTGAAGGACAAAACTAGTAACATAGACTGGTTTTAGTTTATGGAAATATTATATTTTTTTTGTAGTTTTTATTTTATTTTGTATTCATAAATTGTTAATTTTTTTAACATACAATATAGTGGGTAAAAATAGTGATGGTAATAAAGACAATGATAGAATATTTTTTAGGCAATAAAATAATACTATAATTACGATAATTATAATAATAATAATAATAGTAATTTTTTTTTGAAAAACTCCCGGAGAGATAGTATACCCCTGCGAAAGCTAAAAGGTTGGAACGGGGTGAAAATTTCAGGGCGGAGTCCCCAACCAGGTTGGTTCCCCCGCTTACCTACAAAACACCAGCCCCTCTTTTATTAATAAGGACCCCAATTCTCACGGTGAGAACGGAAGCCATCAATTACAAGAAAGTAGCAAGCTAGGGAAATTGAATACATCCGAAACAACAAAACTAACATTACGTCTCCTATACTTAAAAGAAAACCAGCAAAAGTACATGCTAGACCCTATGATGTCATCCGAGCTTGCATGTCGATCAAACACAAGTTGATTCCTTCTTTTCCATAAGGACCAAGAAACCACGAACTACAGCGCAGTACCAAAATCCCTGCCGATGCCTGTGGAAAAGAAATCACGCCAACAAACCAAGAAATCGGCCCCCTTTAGGGGCATAGTACAGCAGATGCCGAACATCTTAAACAGTTGAGCCCAAACCTTGTAATTATTACGGCAATGAAACGAAGCATGATCAGTGGTTTCTTCCATATCACAGAAGGGGCATTTACCATCATCAATAGCCAAGCAATTGCGACAAAATAAAAAACTTCTAGTAGGTAATCGGTTATGAAAGACAAGCCAACCAATGAAGCTCACTTTAGGCACCAAATAAGCTTCCCACACAAGCATAAAATTCACATTCGGCTTATGCCATTTAGGCAAGGAATAATACCCCAAACAAAAGAAGAAGTCGAGAGCACCTTCTCACCTCCCAGCCCCCACTCAAACCGATCCCTTATACTAGAAAAAATAAGATGGTGCTGTTGTATACCCTGCTCCACTCCTACGTCCTCTCCCCCCAGTAAAAATAGCCGGGCAGACTATAACAATCCAATTTTGCAATTCAGCCCCCCACTCTTGAGCCGACATCCTCAAATTTCATTTCCAAAAGGGTCTCAAATAGGGTCCCGAGCCGAATAAGAACTGACACCCCTCAGCCACCGAGCACTGCTTACGATTACATAAGTGATAGAGATCCGAAAATAAAGAAGAGAGGGCAACATCAACCATCCAGTTGTCATGCCAAAAGGAACTCCTCACCCCATCACCAATCTTCACCCGAACCTGGCCCCTGAAAAAATCCCAACACTCGCTATTTCGCATACAACATAGAACGATGTCTCTCCACGTCTGAGACAACCTATTCCAATCATAATTCGCAATGGACCACCAAGATAAGAATCCATACTTCCTCACACACATCTCATACCATAACGATCCTTGCTCCTCACTACAAACTTTCCAAATCCATTTCATCAAAAGGCTACAATTAACCAGCTTAAAGTCTCTAATGTACAATCCTCCAAGACTTTTTGGTAAGGTAAGAGTCACCCAGCTAACCTTACATATTCCCCTAGCATTGGCATCCCCCTTCCATAAAAAATTACACATCAAATGCTCGAGCTTATTAATAACCACCCCCGGCATTTTATTCAACGACAAAACAAAAATTGGAATGGAAGCCAGGACTGATTTAACAAGCACCACGAGTCCCGCATAAGATAGGGATTGTCCTTTCTAACTAGATAAGCGATTCTGAAACTTATCAATCAATGAGTTCCAGTACGACACTGGAATTCTTTTAGTACTTAACATAGTACCAAGATAAGTAATCTGGAAATTCTCCACCTTACACCCTAATATTCCCGCACACGATTGAATGACTGGATCCTGAACATAAATACCCATAATAGAACTTTTATTAAAATTAATTCTCAGGCCCGAAATTAATTCAAAGCAACGTAAAATTCTAATAAAGGTAGGTAAAAGAGACTCATCTGCAGGGAGGAAACACAGTGTGTCATCTGCAAATTGGAGAATAGAGATGTCTACATCGAATCCATCAATACGGAAATCGGGTAACAAACCAGCCTGAACACTTGCCTCAAAAATTTGTTTTAACCCTTCGCTCCAGAACAAATATAAACGGAGAAATAGGCACTAGAAGAAATCGCACTTTTAGTGGGGAAAAATTTCGCCACTGAAAGTCTCTGTTTCGCCACTAAAACCTTTTGTGGCGAAAAACATTTTCGCCTCTTAAAGTGTGTCACTAAAAGGTTTTGTGGCGCAAAAAAAATTTCGCCACAAAAGTGTCAGTTTTTGTGGCGAAAAAGTATTTCGCCATTAACGAGCCTAGTTTTTGTGGCGACAATGTTCGCCACTAAACACTATTAACCGGTAGTATAAATTCGCCACAAAAGACAAATTCGCCACAAAAGAGGAGGCTTTTGTGGGGAAGATTTTCCCCACAAAAATATAACCCTTTTAAGGGGAAATTTTTTGCCACAATAGGTCATATTTTCTCTTTTAATACATATATTATTTTGAATAATGAACTTTGGATTGAAGGGAGCTGCTGATATACTAAGGTTCCTAAAGACTTTAACTTCAAGAAGGTAATTTTCTATATTGAAAAATACTTATCATGGGATTATATATGTGGAACTAACAATACGTTTGGCTAAAGAGAGCGGGAAAGCTAAGTCTGAATGACAAAACTAAATTAAGAGCACCTCATTTTTCTTTGAGTGACCAAGCATCACCTCTTCAATTGCAATAGAGTTTAGCATTTAACTTCTCTATTTCATCAAGCTCCTTTATTAATGGCTAAAACAACATAAACAATAAAACAATTAGAACGCTAAAGAATGACAATAGTAATAAAATATAACGATAATTAATGTCATAGTGTTTGTGTATAAGGGTTCCCCAATCTGATAACCAAGAATGAAATCATATATAATAAGTATTATTAAAATAACCAAGGTATGAAATACCACAAGAAATTTAGGACGTGAGAACAAAAATGAGATCATACTTGCGGATGTGGTGTCAATATTGGATGTGGAGTTGTAGAAAATCAAACCTACATGATTCAAAGTACCAAATGTGAAACTGTGTCGTTCATACATTCATTCCAAGTAAAAAATTCTGTAACCAAATTTGATCAACTTTATTAAGTCACTCAATACATATATAATAAAGCAATAAAGTAAATTATCTCAATATTAGGTTACACGCATAGAGCTATAAAATAAATACATAGCCTAGATTGATAACAAGTTAAGGAATGTAATTGAAGTATTACAGTATGTGTGCAATGTCAACCTTGTTAGTTGTACCACAGTAAACTTTCGGCTCCCACTAACTAAAGGAGATGTTGTAAAGTTGACCCTATGGCATCTACATGAAATAAGCTCAACATTAGATTAAATGACAATGTACAGAGAACACAAAATTTGATCATTTTTTGCGAAATTTTTTTTTTACAATTAAATAAGCTAATTATTGTTTCTAGAATGATGTTCATTTGGTCAAGTGAAATCTACAGTAGTATAATGTGGATTTACACAAGTCTGTTGTTAAGGTAGTTTGACATATACCTCATTAGTGTAATAAGCAAACATATATGTAAATGACTTATTGCTTAATAAAGACTAAATCAAGCATGATTGATATGAACTACAAGGTTATCATCAAATGTTCATACTTCATATGATAGAGATCTTATAAAATCTAGGTTAATTACAATTCCATCATTGGGGAAAACCTAAAGGTGGTGGTTCTACTAGCACAAGGTACTCAACACAACATTTATCCACCAGAAATCTTGCAGACTTAAGATGTTCCGAGCCATTCAATTTCATAACCCGGTCATAAATTTCTTGGTCCAACTTACAAGATGTCAAAATTAATCTAAAATTTCTAAAAAGATAACATGGCCTCATATACACACATATTGACTTAATTTCATATGAGCAAGTAACCACCAAAGAATAAGATTGCAAGACAAAATTCAATCAACATTAAAAACACAATAACAGTATATGACTAAAGTACTGAATATTCCAAAATAGTTATGCAATCATTTTTTGTTAGAAATTCATCCTATAATAAAACATAGTGAGGCACGAGTGCAAGGTAAACATTTGCATAAGAAATAAATATTAGACATAAGAAAACAATCAAGTTACAGCACAAGTAGACTAATAGAACAGAGGATTCATGTTATGATAAAAACTTTATAAACTCGACTTACAAAATAGACCAGTTGCACATCTATCATTGATTTGAGAGCTTCTGCCCTTCCTAACCTCTTTCACCTCCTCAAAAGCATAATAAGCTTTTGTGGGTATTACTAGCTCCACTGGTTGAGTTGAGCATCAATTATGATCAAGACAGGGTTTGGAACATAACTGCAATAGCATATAAAACAGATAACTATATCTATAAAGTGTAAACCAGGAGTGATAAAATGAATGTTATATTTAATTTCCAAGAAGGGACAATTTCGAGTCAGTTGTAAAGCATTCACACCAAGAAACAGAAATATAAACTCTAAAAACACGTTGACAATATATCTTACTCTAAATAATCCATGAATATCTAGGTTATTCTCCCTGAGTTTTGAACGTGCTGTACCAACCCACAACATGCTCCTTGGCTCGAGTCCTAATTTCTATATAGGCTTGAATGAAAATCATTAATCCTCGTCCCCTTCCAAATCAAATTTCCCGCAAACAATTTTTAATGGAAAGCAATCACATTTATAATCAAATGTTGAAACAAAGAAAAGTCCATCAAGAACTCTGATAACAATATTCGCATTCATGCATAGGTATCCTCAATCTCAAATTTAGCTTCATAACAAAGTACAATAGAAGACTAAATTATTGTACTAGAGATTTCTAAGAAGCACGCGCACCTAGCATCCAATTAAAAAAATTTATTCAACTAATAAAGTTCTTTAGGTCAATTGATTTAGACTAAGTTAAACTTCTCATTCACAACACTAAATTAAAGCCCAACATTATACCAAAGCCCTTAATCTAAATATTTTCACAATCTCAACCATCCAGTTAAACACAAACATTTTTCCAATCTAAAAATGTAATAAAATGTAACTCAAATAATTGAACCTGGGGAATTCATAATCAGACTGACATTATAATATACCAACTAAAGCCCTGATTACAAATTACCTGGTTGAAAGAAATCATTATGATTAAGAATAAATAAAGGTTGAAGTTGAAGGACGAGTAATTATGTAACAAAGATCTTGATGGGAGACTCCAGTCTGAGAATATTAAGCTGATAAAGGAAGATTTTTGAGAAGTTGCACATCGTTGGTTGATTTCATTCGCACTAAGCTGAACCTGTTGTTGTTTCAAATAAATTTGAAACCCGCAACATAACGAAATTAGAGATTTAGGTCAACAATATATCAAAAACTGACAATTAAAGTAATTGAAGGAGATCAAAGCTAAATTAATACAGAATTTGGAACTTATGGTCTAAAATTGTTGTTTTACAGAGAAGAGCCGAAGAGTGTGGCCATCAGAACAGTGATAGGAGCTTTTTTAAAGAGGGATAAGGTAGATCGAAAGAAGAGAAGAGAGAGGGATAACTGGTAATAACGGCGTTTCGCCAAAACAAGAGAGGGAGAGTGAAAGTCGATTAAGGCAAGTGAATTATGAAATTGATCTGATCGAAATTTTCAAAGAAAAGAGGGAGAAAAATTTGGTCGGCTGCGCAACTAAAAAGGGATCTAATTCTTAGGTTTTTGTTTTCGTTTAATTGTTTAATGAAACAATAAAAAAAGATTAAAATTGTGGCGAGTTTCATATTCTCCCACTAGTCTAAATGTTTCAGTGGCGATTATTACTTCTCCACTACATAAGAGATCTATTATGGCGATTTTTTAATATTTTGCCACTGTAGTGTGTACTCTTGTGGCGTAAATAAAACTCGCCACTATTAAACTTCTATTGTGGCGAATTCTTTATTTGCCACAATACATTATTTTTAGTGGCGAATGTGATTTCGCCACTAAAACTTTAACTTCTTGTAGTGAGGATCCCCCTGTTTGACCCCCCATTCAAGCCTAATCGGTTCACCCAGACTCCCATTAACCAACATGGAAGTCACTAAATTCCTCCTATAGCTTGCAAGCCAACTAATCCACTTCTCATCAAAACCCATCCTCCTGAGTACTGCATCTATATAGGACCAAGATACACAGTCATAAGCTTTATGAAAATCAAGCTTAATAGCCAAACACGGATACCTATTTTCTGTGTATCGAGTGAAGGGCCTCTGATGCTATAACCGAGCATTCGTGAATATTTCTACCCCTGGAAAATGCAAACTGGTTGGCAGAAATCAATTTAGGCAACAATGGCTGTAATCGATTCGCTAAAACCTTCGATTCAATTTTATAAATACCATGAATAAGAGCAATGGGTCTAAAATTAGTCAATAAACAAGAACCAGGAACCTTCGGAATAAGAACTGTATAAGATGACTTAACTTCATTGATGAAACCATCCCTAAGCTTAAAGAGAACATACTGGATGATATAGGTGATGAGATGCAGTCCCGAAACTTAGGCATTGAAAAACTAATTGATGACTGGAAAAAGTTCATCATAAAAGAAATGAAAGATCAGATAGAATCACTACACAACATCAGGAAAGGGATCTCGGAGGAAATAACTTTGCTCTGAACTAGAATTAACAATCTATCCATCTCCAGACCCTCCTCCCTTACGGTAATTTTGGGAAGCCAGCTTATTCCGGTACTGTACAATCTTATTCAAGCCATAGGGGACTCCAGATTCATGAGGTAGAAAGGTATGACTACTCTTATCAAGGCCATGTTGCCATATTTTTATCGTAAAGACCAGGACTATATCCTGCACATTCTTCTCCAAGTCTCACAATCTTATGATCAACTACGGAGATCTCTTCGTCCATATTTCTTAACTCCGCCTATAGTTGATCACATTATTAATGTGCGAGCAAAAGGCAAGAAAGACTACTCCATCTACTCCTTTGCTTGGCAGCATTCTTGGGATAAGAGAACCTACATGGTGATTGACCCCCATGATGGAAGCAAAAAGGGGGTGGAAGATTCAAGTCAACTAGGGGAAGGAAGTAGAAATGGCAAGGAAAAAACTCTGCAAGTCAGGAAGAGCGGGCTATCTGGAGGAGAAGTAGTTAAGATAGCTAATTGACAAATCCATTATAATATTTTATAATAGCTAGATTCACTTTTATGTATTTTTGTATCTTATAACACCGAAATTCATGATGTTAACTATTGTTAATAGCAGAAGTATATATAAAGTGAATATCTTAACTAAAAAACAATCACTTCTAAAGTACAATCTGAAATTATACTAAAACAGACTTAGAAATTATAAAATTATGAGGGAGTTAAGGGAACATGGATGCTAAAATTATGGAGGAACTTTGTAAATGGCTAAGTATGAAAAATCATACTTAGTTCATATACCCCTGTCTCGTGATTAGTTGACTAAGGTTTTTGTTTCCATCAAATGCGAGAGATTGTTGGGAAACAATGATCCAGATTACAATCTAAGAACAAATTATTTGGATCAGGTTTGAAGGAAATAAAAATAATTATGTAATACCGTACTCCTAAATCTAAATGGAAACATCTAAACCAGATCAAGAAATAAGTCATCCATTGAAGACATTAATCAACTAACCACTAAAGGAAATCATCCGGACAAAGTTTGGAAAGGAAACAAACTTCTGTCCCTCAAGACTAGCATCGAGAAGAACTGAATAAAGTCATCTCCAAAAGAAGAGAAATTAGGAGAATAGAGGTCTGACGACATCCAGAAGACCTATTAAGTTGAAACATAGGGAAAAGCATAAAATACAGCTTTCCCTCCATTCTTTGGTCTCACAAGTCAAAGATCCTTTTCCTGTTATAAAGACAAAAATTGACAGGTCATATTTTCAGAGAAAGGATAAAAAGGACCGACACCGGACAGAAAAAGAAAACCACCTTTTTCACCTAGACTAATAAGAATGTGCGTGGAGCTCACATAAAAAAGCAACAGGTATAAAACTTGGTGCATCACAAAATGACAAGCAAAATGATCACTGACAACTTTCTAGCCTCAATCCTAAGATTTCAAACTAGTCAAATTATAGTCTAACGGATTGATCAATGGTTCTGAAAACTCCACATCATAACCTGATCAACAGTGGAGATATAACAACAGTTCACCAACCATAACGACTACATTTATGATCAAAGCCTATAAAAGGGAGCTCTTCACCATTTGGGAAGGTTGGCTGATTTACTTACAAAAGCAAGTAACAAAGAATACTCAAGCAATCAGCTTTCAAATCCCTCCAAGAATCAAAGCCTTTCCATATCTGTTGTAAGGATTCCTAAGTGTGATATAAACTTAAGGAACTCCAAAACCAAAACCTTTGATAAGAAACCAAAGTGTAAAAGATCTCTAACTTGGGTGAGTTAAGAGATTAGGATACAACTTAAAGTAGTGCTTTGAGCGGGATCTCCTTGTAGGACTTAGCTTAGATTCAGGTAGAAGGCTAAGTGGTATATCCTACTAAAGACAAGAGGACTTAGCTAGGAGTTGGTGCTTCTAGTGGTATATCCTACTTTTGGAAGGGGTTACCATAATCTATAAGGCTTAAATCCTGCCAGTTGGAAAGGAATCCACTAGTGGATAAGCTCGGAGGAAGGAAACTCTGAGGACTGGACGTAGGTGGGGCCGAACTAGTATAAAATACTCGTGTTTGATTTTCTTTACCTTTACATTATTGCATATTCTTGTCATACTTGCATCATCAGGATCCATCGTCTGGATCATCTTCAAACAAGCTACACTAAGACTTTTATAAGTCTGTAAATTCAGCAAAAAAGGGCCATTCACCCCCCTTTACCCTTTTAAACACTCTCACAAGGGCCAACATGTTCTCCAATTGAATAATCTTGGTCGGTGAATTGCAGGTGTTTCTGTGGTCCTGTCGCATTTTACACCTTAGCATCCTCCACATACCTCATAGAACCATAGCTGAAAACTAATGGGGCATCCTTCAACTATGTATAAACTTGGTCTCTTCTTCTCCACTCCACATTGTCTCAGTGTACTTATCATTTTCATGTCACACCCGTCCCCTATTGAATTTGCCTATACTCTCCATTAAGTACACAGCCGAAGTATTTCCTTAAAATTTTACTCTGCTCTAGCAAGCCCATTATGTAGTATGTTATGAAGTGAACAAGAGCTATAGCTAGGTGATCTTCTTCTAGATTTATCCTTTTCTTCATCACTTTCTTTATATGCTTCTTCTGCATCACCTTGTTCTCTTGTTTGAAATACCTTTCTATGAATTCCTTGGTCTTGTCTGGCTTATTGAAAACTAGTAGATTATCTCTAGGTGGCTTTAGTCCAGAAATTAGGAAAATTTGTTCCAATCCAAAGTGGAGTGTTGTTCCTACCTCCTTTATATACATGCAGTTCTCCTCAATTTTACATAGCTCCCTCATTATCAATGAATGTATAAGTTGCTTTAATACACTGAATTCTACAGCCTCAAAGAAGTACCCAAAAATAGTTTGTTTCAATCTTCTTAAGACATTCTCCGACAAAGATTTTTGTAGTCTGATGTTATCAACACCTTGCTTGTCCAATATTGTCTAGGTGTAGATATTGGTTTTAGCTCCTATTAAAAGACATAAACAAATACATATGTCTTAACACTCAAACACATACACCTTAACTCTTCTATATGAACAAATCGTGCAAAATTTAAAGAACTAAATCATGAAAAGAAGTATAAAATTGACATTAATATCTACTGACCATGTGAGGATTGAAAGTTTATAGTCATGTTAACTAACAAACATGGGAGAATAAATTAGCCATGATAAAAATAACATATGAAATGTGAAACATAAATATTTTTCATTATAGCAAAAGGTATAGAATCAAAATTCAAAAGTAGTTAATGAAAGGGGACAAAATTAATAGCCAAAGGAAAATAAAATTTGAGTTTTAATTAATTTTAATTAAGTAGAAGAAGCTGAATTCACAATAATGTTTGTCAATTTGATTGCAATATTATATAACTATATTATATTTTGATCACAGTATGGAATAAATTTTTTACCTGTGTTTTGTTTGTTAGAGATTTGTCTTGCTTGTGTTCTTCATTATTGAATTCCTCTTGTAGTCTTTTCTTTAGAGACTTAATCTGTTTTCACACATTTTATTGAAATTTTGTTACAGTGGTTGATTTGCAGATATATTATATCTGGTATAAGAGCCATTAATTGGATGACGGGCTTTTATATCTGGTATAGGAAATTCCAATTAAGGAATTACAAGCTTTTCATTGGTTTATGAGATCCTATACATGGTATAAGCATATTATGTGGTTAATAATAGCGATTATCTTCTATTTATATCCTTTATACATGGTATGAAACTTGTTCCATGACATTTTATCAGCATTCTTCTACTTTGTTTCCAAAATTCTAGTTACGTTCATGTTTTTATGTACTAATTTGTAATATGTGAGTTATCATATTATTAGTCATAGTTTTATATCATGTCATATCAACTTATTTTTCATTTCTGTTAATGTTAGGTCATTTTTTTCTTAGATTTGAGTCTGGAAACTCCATTTGTAATATTGGTTTTTGTTTTACATTTGAATACAAATCCTAGTAATTTTTGCACAAATACAGATTATATGTCAAATCAGTTTCGTAGAGTGAAGTACCTCAGTTTTCGTTCTTCTTGGCTGTTGATTTGCATCCTATTTATATGCATGTTGCGATCTGAATTCACATTCATTTGATGTTAGTAATCGGTAAATGAAAAATAACAGAACATTTTAAAATAACTTAGATTCCGAATATAATACCTTGTTTCTTCCATTATTCTTCATAGATTTAGGCTTCGTCTCTCTTGTTGCAAGATAATCGAAGAAATTCAAAATCGAAGATGAAGAATAGTGAAAAGAAATCCCTAAATTGAATGTTGAGAAATCGTAATGAATTGCAGAAAAATGGGTATGGAATTTTTAAGAAAGAGGTTTGAATTATTTTTTATCCGTATTGGAGAGTATAATTCCGGTTTGGTTAGAGTTACCAGATTTTGAAACCTAGGTTTATGTAATTAGAAAAAGAATAAAGTGAAGGTGGGCTTTATGAAAAGTTGAGTCTGTAATTAAGATTTCAAAAGCCCAATTGTAGGGATACAACTAACTTGCCCTTAAGTTTTTACAAAAAGAACGTCACTCCAGAAACCAAATACCAATAGGTGAAGGGATTAAAATCATCTATCCCCACTACTCCATCCCTAACTCTGTCCCCCATTGATTTTTTGCAATGTGGCAATTAGAATCCTAGTCAGTAACTGATGTATTTAACGTTAACATCACTTCTGATTATGTGTCCCATTGTGACTAACTTCATATCTTTCTGAAATCCTAAATTGCATATTCTTCAAATCGATGATCTGTGTCCCAAATAGAGTTCTTTCTTCCTTGAACAATCTCCTCTTTTCCTGAATCAGTCCATCTCTTATTCAAGTTTTTTTTATCAATCAATCTCTATTCTACTCAAACAATTCTCTCTATTTACAGCAGTTATAATAAACTTTTTCTTACAATTACAAATACATAATTCTTCCCTTTCCGATTGACTATTTATTCCGATGGAAGATGAAATTCACACATCATCAACCTCAACTAGCGAACCAGCATCAATAGAGGTATAAAATCATTGGTTATTTGTCATGCTTTATTGTCCTTTATCTATTGTATATTGGAAGGAAAAAAAACAACTGATTACAAACTTTGATTTGATTTTTAAGGCAAACTAATTGTTTTCAACTTTTGTTACTTTACAGATATCCATCACAGATTGAAAGTTTACTTCAAGACTACTTATGGTTTGAAGAAACATAGTCTAAACAATTGATTCATAACTTTACAGAGTTATTTATCATGTATTTTGTTTATTATTGTGCATAATGTATGGATATAGGTAATATTATTGGTTATGCAATATAGAATAGAATTGTCTGGAGATTAAGTTTGCTGATTGATGTTGCTTGCTCGTTTCATGTGGAATATCAATTAGAAATATGGTTCGAATTCAATATTTTTGATTAGGGGTTAAGATGAATTAAGTTCTCTTATTGTTTTTAGTCTTATGTTTTTAAGCTTTGTAAGACTAGATGGTTTATTGGATTACTTTTGGATTTTTGTTTTTTAATTTGTTCACTCTATATATGTTCTTTTCAATTTTCATAGTATTTATTAATATCTCATGTTTATAATTTATTTTTTCAGGAGGTTGATAACGAAAATTCTAGCAAAGTTAACAATGATTGTAGCGAGACAGAATCACTATCAGCCTTTAAACCTTGTGATGTTTACTCTTTTCATTCAAGAATGTGTCAAGACCAGATTCCTGTAGTTAGTATGCAGTTTGGAGCTGAAAAAAGTGCATATGATTTTTATAATCAATATGCATATAAATTTGGGTTTGGTACTAGGCTAAGTAAAGCACATAAATCCATCACTGGATTTTTAAGAGACAGGTTATTTGTTTGCTCAGCTGAAGGCAAATGGAAAAAAGACAAGAGAAACATATATGTCAAAGCTAATCGAGCGGAGACAAGATTTGATTATTGAGCAAGAATGAGGTTTAAGTATGATATATTGTTTGAAAAATATGTAGTTTCAGAGTTTGTTGCTAATCATAACCATTTGACTTTGACTCCTAGTAAGACACATCAGTTTCGGTCTCATAGAAAAATGTCTTTAGCATAAAATGTTATGGCTAACATGGCTGAAGATTCAGGAATAAACCCAAAACAAACTCTCGAGTTCATGAGTAGACAAGATGGTGGACGTGATAATCTTGGATTTATTGCAGAAGATTATATAATTATTTGCGTTCAAAAAGAACAGATGGTGAAATTAGGGGATACAGGTGACGTGTTCGAATATCTTAAAAAAAAGCAATTAGAAGATCCTAGTTTTACCTATGCCATACAAGTTAACATTGATGATTTGATAACTAATATTTTTTAGGTTGATGCTAAGATGAAAGTAGACTACAATTACTTCGGTGATGATGTATGTTTTGATACCATATATAGGAAAAAAAAGAAGGAAGACCATTTGGAATGTTCGTCGGTGTAAATAATCACAAGTAAACACTTATTTTTAGAGCTGTGTTATTATATGATAAGACAGCTGAAATGTTCATGTGGTTGTTTGACACTTTTGTGAATACAATGTTAGGGAAGAAACCAAAAAGCATATTCACTAATCAAGATCGTGCAATGTCCAAACCTTTAGCTACTTGATGGCCTGAAACACATCATCGGTTATGCATTTGGCATATATATCAGAATGCTGCTAAACATCTTAAATGTATCTTTGAGAAGTTTAAAGATTTTCCTAGAGAATTTAGCAGTATAATATATGACTATAAAGATGTTGAAGACCTCACAATAGCTTGGCAAAAGATGCTTAAAAAGTATGAACTTGAAGATAACACTTGGTTGGGGCAATTATTTGATGTGAAGGAGAAATGGGCTTTAGTCTATAGACGTCAAACATTTTGTGCAGACACTACTACTACTCAACGGAGTGAAAGTTTGAATAATTCCATCAAAAAGTATGTGAGCTACAAGAATGATTTATTGCGGGTTTTTTTTATCACTTTTGGAGATTGGTTGATGATCGTTGTTATAATGAGCTAGTAGTTGATTTTAAAGCAAATCACACTATCCCTGCATTATCAGATTCTGTGAGTATACTAAGGGATGCAATAAAGGTATATACTCCAGCAGTATATAAATGGTTTGAAGGTGAGTTATTTAAAGGTTATAATTGTACCTTTAAGTTATTTAGGCAAATTGCTACTGTGAGGATATATGAAGTGACTGCTCATGGAAGAAGTTTTCATAATATTATAACATTTGATTAAGATGATAATAGTATTAGTTGTAGTTGTAAGAAGTTTGAATTTGCCAAAATTTTGTGTTCTCATGCTTTAAAGGTTCTTTTGACTAATGATGTGAAGACCATTCCTCACCAGTACATTCCAAAGAGATGGAGAAAAGATATTAGAGATCAAGTACCTAAGGTGTCTTCTCCAAATTCTTATGATAATGATGATCAAAAGGGAAAAATAATAAAATGTTACAGAGACCTGGCTCAATTACACATTGAACTAGCGATAATTGCTGCTGAATCTAATGAGGCTTATGAAATTGCTTCAAATTTTCTTCAAACAACATTAGCTGATATAAAGACTTCTGTAAAGACTCGTAAAAAACCTTCTGAAGACACATCAATAATAAATAATTCATCACATGAGGTTTTCAATGATGAGTTTGGTGAGCATGTAGTGAAAGAAATCAAGATCAAAGAGAAAATTTCTTATAAGGAGGATTCTATCAGACTGAAGAATGCATTAGAGAAACTTGTCGGGAAGAAAAGACCTGAGAAAGCTGAAAAGAGTTCACAAAGCCAAACAGAACCATAAATAGATTGTTTTGATGTGCCGTCTCAATGTTTCAATTCTATGAGACCTTCTGCTCTGCGTTAATGAATACGCAGGTGTGTCATACACAACATCCTTAGTTTATTTTATTTTTCTAATTCAATAATCATTGTCTAACACATGCCATAATATGACTTGTAGAGTGGAATTCAAATGCCAAATATTTTACCCTTTCATCAGCCATTTAATTATGTGCCTTATACTCCAAATTTGCACATTCCCTCACCTTTTATACAATCAAATGCTCAGCTCATATCCCCATTTCATCATATTCAGGTTCTTTCAAGTGTTTGTTATTTAAAAAGTTTCGTGGTATGATTAATCAATACATAATTGTTACTTATTTTTATGTATCTTTACTTATACGATGTTATATAGAGTTTAGGAAACGGCCTTTCACGGGAGATTGGAATGACACTACATCTGCAAGTATGTCTTACTTATGATTTTATTAAATATAATTATATATATTAAGTAGTGTTGCTTCGATAAAATATCATAAGAGTATAACTTTGTGAGTGCATACACCATTTTTATAGAGGAGCATGACACTATGAAGAAAGCTGAAGATAAAGAATGAAAACACAAGTTTGGTTTGCTTATAATAAGCATTGCCTTGAAGTTATTTGGATATGATAGTGATTTTTATAATCTTTCTTACAGTTTTTTCCTTTTTAATTTATAGCTTTTATATAGGATGGAATTTGGTCAAGAATCAGCTTTTATGAAATGTAGGATTGGCTTACGTATTCTTGTTTCTCAGTATCTTTTATCATGAGTATATTCAAATGGAATCTTGTACTTTTGATAATTTTTTACTCATCAGGATGTATGATATTACAATTTGTCATTTTGACTGTTTGTATTTACTCTTTAGATCCTTTGCTCTAGTTATACGTCAATTATCATGGTCATAAAGAAAGAAAACAAAGTTGAAACATATAGATACAGTAGTTATGCATTATCTTATCATATGCATAAGTTGAAATTTATAAAATGGTTTGCGTGTAACCCAGAAACAAGCTTTATATAGCTTTAATAGTTCCATCTAAAATTAAAATGTAATTTGTAACTTTATTCAGTTCAACTCGAGTCAAATTACAATGGTTTCACTCATAGTTTTCAAAAGCGCAACAGAATGCACCCTGTGCACTTCTGTCAGACACAAAGCGCAGAGGTGTGTCAAGTGCAAAAAAGCGCGTGCTTTTAGTGACATTTTTAGTGACTTTTGGATTATAATGACTTGTTTCCTGTTGTGAACTATTGTGACATATGATATAATATTTTATTAGTTTTAAATAGCTACATTTTATAAATTTTCTAAGCCTATAATATTTTTTGAAATTCAAAATAGTGCACTTTTGCATTGCGCTAAAAGTGTACTTTGCGCTCCCAACAACTATAGTTTAGCTAGCTATTTGTACTAGTTTCATGCAATTAATTACCAATTTAATGTAAAATATAAAGCACAATGATATACATAAGAAGTTTCATAAATAACTAAACTCAAAATCACAAAGAAATAGCTTAGAAGAAAGCTTCACAGAGCTTTAATAATTCTATCTAAAATGAAAATATAATCTATGAAACTTTATTCAATTCAACTCCAGTCAAGTTACAATGGTTTGACTTGATATCTATACTAGTTTGAGCTAACAAACACATAATTTCTATTCTAACTGAATTTCAGCTCACTCTAATAGAAAAACAAAATGTAAATCTCATGAGCTTCCAACTGTACATGCGACCTCAAATTAGTAACTAACTTCAATCCTTGTTGTTAAACTTTTACTTAGATTGCAACTCGTTGTTATTGTTGTTATTGTTGTGTTGCTGCAGAATTATGAATCTGTAACATCCATTTCTTCAGATAAACTATAAACACCGTGAATCAAATAAGTACGCTACTTGAATGTGCAAATAATTGCTCACATTGCTATAGTAACACTTTTTGTATCAACAAATTCATTAGCAATGACGGTAGTTGTGGTGCTTTTGCATGGACAGGGGTGAATCCATTCTTTTGTGATGAAGTCTTTGATACATGAACATACCCGATACCTAAATCCACTTATTTTACTATGTATTTAGTCATTCTTAGCCTATTTGCCAAACAAGGTAGAAACAAAACAACTTCTCATTTTCTTAAAATACATGGAACAGTGGAACCATTGACTATATATAGTAATCAATACGAGACAAAAAAAACCATAATTTATGATCAAGGTGTAGATTTAATGACTTTTATATACACTGGTAGCATGGAAACTATAAGCATGAATTCAATTCCACATTTTCAATCTCAAATTCTATTAGCAAACAAAAGAAAAGCATATGAAGATATGAAAAAGTTAGCACAATTTTTTTTAGGACCAAATGCATAGGAGAACTGTTTTTTAAGGATTTCAGTGAACTAAACAACATAGAACTGAAAAAACTGAAAAAGATTGTAGGTAATTATGCTAGCAAATAACCTTAAGTTTGCTTGTTACTCAACTACTTGCACTGCTCAGCTTACTAATCAAGTTGGAAATGATTAATAAATGCTTGGTAAAATCAGGAGCTTATTGTAATATTATTCTAATTCAAATGATTAAATAGCATACTTTTGATTTGATCGATGGATTGCATAATTCAAATAGTGAAACTTCAAATTATTGTTTGAGGTATTAAGGATATGAAAAATGTCTAATGATTTTTTCATGGGCAAAGGTAGCATCTAAAATAAACTTGACAGGTGATTTCAATACAACACAATTTTTATGTATTGAAATCCCGAATCAAACTAGAAGAAAATCATCGACCAAGGAGAAGAAAAACGAGAATCAAGAAGAAGAAATCATGATTAGAGGAAAAGAAATTGAAAAAGAATGAGAAAGAAAAGGAGAAGATATATATAATTAAAGAGAAGAAAATCATCTACCAAGAAGAAGAAAAACGAGAATCAAGAAGAAGAAATCACGATTAGAGGAAAAGAAATAAAAAAGGAACAAAAAGAAAAGGAGAAGAAATCCCGAATAAGAAGAAGCAATAGCGACCATTGACAAAGAAGAGGGAGCAATGTTGGCGTAGCCATTGTGTCGGAAAAACTTATAAAACGAAGAAGAAGATGACCCGCAGGAAACTAGTAAACGGCGGCAGTTTTGCATTATCAGGCTATGATACCATGTAAACCATATATGGTTTTGGTAAAGCACACCCACTGTATGTGGTGAATGATTCTCATTAATATAATAACATTACAATAGAGGAAGTATTTACATATGGATATAACACTAATTGGGAGCTAACACTAATCAGGACATTATAATAATAACTCTACCATATATACAAAATATAATAATATCTACTAATAATGACTCGACCATATTTATATAACTTCCATAATATCTATCAAAATCAAGGAATGAATAAAACAAGGGAGGATGGAACATACCTTGAACAAAGAGACCAGTGAAAATTGAAATTTAGATTTTACCTTAATCTTTAGAGATTGAACTGGAAATCAATAGAGAGAAAACTGAAAAACCCTATAAGATTATTGTTGTTGCGGGGAACAAGAATAAGATTATCGTTGTGAAGGAAGAGTTTTAGGGATTGAGAAGAAGAGTATTAATTGGACTATAAGTGACGTTAACGTTAAATGCTAAAGTTGGTTTGACTAGGATTCTAATTGCCATATAGAAGAAAATCAATGGGGGACAGAGTTGGGGATAGAGTAGTGGGGACAGATGATTTTAATCTAGGTGAAACAGGAAAAAAATCACATGTTCCCAATTCGGTGTATCCTTCCATGTCCCCCATCCATATTCTGACACGTGGCAATTTTTGTTATTATTTTATTAATTTTCAAATTTACTTTCCTACGTTTCTTCATATTTCTCCTACAAACTTGCCACATGTTGAAAAATGAATGGGGAACACGGAAAGGGACACGAAATTGGAGACATGCGATTTTTTCCCTGTGAAACATATTACAAATATGACATGTGCATATTACAAACAAGTGAAACATATGGCATCTTCTATTTTTGATTTTTTAATTTATTTTGCATTTATCTCTCAAACCGTTCAGTTTTTTAACATGCCCCAGTAGAGTTTTTTGTTATTCTCTTTTTATCTTCAAAATGACATCCACTGTGACATATTTTTTCCAAATTTTTTAACTGTCAGATATCAAATAAATATCGAATATAAATCTAATAGAAATCAGTAAATGTAGAAGAACTTGAATTCAAAACACTAGATAGATTTTTAATAAATCATACCTTTAAAATATACTTGTATAGATGTTTAATATCAACTTCAAAATAAATTTTCTAATAGAAGTCCAGTAGATGTGCGATAGATGTTCAAAATATGTCCAATTGTAGATCACAACAGTTTGCGAAATCAAAAGACGGCGGATGTCTTGATCGGAAAAGCTCTGGCAGCAATAATGAAGCACCTGTGGAACTGAGTCGGTGAGCAGCACATATATCATGCTTCCAAATCTAGGACTGATTATGGAATAGTATTATCTCAGGCTTCAAAACCATAATCTCAGCCTACAATAAGATAATTGAAACGGATGTGGAAATACAATCAACCAATCAACATATATCTATCAAAATGAATCAAATCATACAATTATTCTTCACTCAAGCTTTAAAGACCAACTTCCATAAACACATTTGGATTGAAGGGAGCTCCTTATTAATATATTTAATTTTATTTCATTCACAAAATTTAAATAAGCTTAGGAAAGTGACTGATAATAGCATGGTAATTAAATATTCATATGAGGCATTGCATTAATGGCAACAAAAAATGCAAGTGTTTCTTAAAGGACATGTATCAAGCATGATAATAATATTGTTATTTCAAAAAAGAAATTAGTAAATGTAGAAGAACTTGGATTCAAAACACTAGATTGATTTTTAATAAACCATAACTTTAATATATACTTGTACAAATGTTTAACATCAACTTCAAAATAGATTTTCCAAACTAGAAGTCTTGTAGTTATCACGTAGATGTCCAGTAGATGTCCAATCGCCTACGACTTGAATTGCTAATTTTCAAATAAATATACACTAATATGGTATGATCTTCTGCAATTAATTTGCTTCAGATTATAAGGATTAGTGCAGAATCTGCATCAAAAGAAGATTTTGAGCTAAACTTGGAAAATACAAATGAAGAATAACAATAAAAACTTCTCAATTTGAGCAATAAATAGAGCAAAATCCCACACTCAAAACCCAAAGCAGCACAAGATCCAGTTAAAGAAACAACACAAACTAACATAACAATTCCATAAAAAGAACTATCAAAACTAAGAAATATTAACTATCTACTGGATATCCACCATATGTCTATTGGATATCTATTAAATGTTTAACAGATTCAAAATCAACATGATTATAATTTAGGTCACTAACCAACAACGATCAAAACACCAAAATTGCTTACTCCACTAGCAGCCCAATTAAATTGGTCATTAATAACTATTGGAAATAATCGATCTGCCCGTGAGTCGATCAATCGGGTCAAATGATCCGATCTAATTGGTCAATTGGGCTTAATTGGAAAATAATTAAGTTAAGGGACTTAATTGAATTATTTTAGGACCTAATTGAAATAAGTTTTCTCCATAAGTGCCTAATTGGCATTTTTCTATTTTCCACCTCTATAAATAGACATCTGTAGGAACGTCTTTAGATTGATGAAAAAAATTCATTTTTCTCTCTACAATTTCTCTCTCCCGGACTTCTTCCTACGACGAAGAAATCTCGCATGATCGTTATTGATCTTCTATCACTGCAGAAGTTATGAACAATGACTTAATCCCGACATATCGTGGGTTAGTCAATGACTTAGCATACGTATGGATTTAATGCGGCATTCTTCGATCTTGGGCATGGAAAAGGTAAGTATTCGGATCTGTTCTCTTTATGATTTCCGTCATTGGTATCCGAGCAAGTTTTTTGGCGATGATTATACGTGTTTGAATGTATCTATATGTTCTTCTCATTTTGAAATTTCTTAAATTTGGTGTTCAAGAAGTTTTTTCCGTAAATTTTGAGTCGAATTTACGGTAAATTATGAAAATGGAAGGAATTCTTTGTTTTTGGAGCATTTTTGCTATAATTTTGTGTTTATGGCCGGAGAAATTGACTGTTCATAATGGTTTTTCTATCTGAAACAGATGCTATTTTTATTTTGAGTTCATTCATGGCGAATACATTTTTTTTGAAAGAAAGTTTCGATTTTGTGTCATTTTAGTATAAATGACACATTTCTGTTCGTTTTTTCGTAAAATGGATAGCACCGTTGGACTCGGGACATCGAAAACCCTTGGGATGGTATGAAATGGAGGCAGAAATCATTTTCGAGAAAGAATGACACTGGATATCGATTTCTACATTCTGCAAGGGATTTCTACATCTGTTGCAGAATCCATCGCTGATTCCGTTGCAAAACGAAAAGGTGCGACGGTTTTTTTTCGACAACCATTGCGACGGTTCCTAAACTGTGGTGACGGTTTGTGTAGCAGTTATGGCAACGCTTTGAAAAGTGTTGCCAGAATTAGAAAAACAGATGCTAAAGTGATCTATTGCGACGCTTAGTGAAACTGTCATAGAAGTTTTTTTTTCTTAACTTCCTTCATGTGGCACAATTTGGTGTTGACTGTGGTCAGTGCCACGTGGCATCTGATGTGCCAATGGTTTAGCCTTTGAGGTTGACTGGAGAATTGTTGACTGCCACGTGTCCGTAAAAAATGTTAAATGGTCAACATAATGCCACATGGCACGTCCATATTGGTCCAATATGTATTTTTGTGATTTAAGGACATGAACAATGTCGTTTTGCTCCAAGATTTTTCCTACCCCATCATTTTCATATTTTTTGATTTAATGGTAATTTTTCTAGAAATTTTTAAGGTCCATAAAAGTGAGTATTTGATTTATTTTGTGTAAATAAATTCATAAAAATTATAGAAATTAAATTCTGAGTTTTATAAAATTTCTAATATGTTTGAAATTGTTTTTAAGACATAAAGATGAATCTTTCTGAAATTTTTCATTTCTTGACTAATATAAAAAATTAAATGCACATAATTATGTATATAAGTTACATATTTAATATGTTTAAAAAAAATACCATTATAAGTTAATTATTGATATATGTTGACTATGATTATACTTTAGTTGTATGATTTAATAAATATATTTTGGTAATATATATATAGTTATTAATTATCTTTGTGATAATTCATGTCAAATTTATATATATATATATATATATATATATATATATATATATATATATATATATGCTATAGATTTGATATTAAATATATTTTAGTTATATATTTAATACAGTTAACTATTTATAAACAATTAACTTATTTTGTATCTATGTGTATAAATATATATTTTTGTAATATATTTTGGGTTAATTATTTATGTGTTAGTTATATAATTTATATCTATATAATATAAATCTATAAAGAATATATTTTTGTAATATATTTAAGTTAATAATTTGTACAATTATTGACATTGACTTAATACATATATTGTAGATGGTCAACAATGATGCAAACTCCACGTTATCAAGTAGACCTTTTTAATGGACAAGGGTCAGGATACGATGAAAAGTTTGAGAAAAATAGGTTCTCCATAATGTGGTTATACATTAAATATTGATACTTTGTGGATCAAGTATTTATATTGCATATATAAATGCAATAAGTGTGTATTAATTACCTTATTGGAAAGCAATATAGATTGTATAAACACGTCTTTGAGCTATAAAAGCTCACATAACTTACTATTCAATTTGTTTGAATTTTTATTTGACAATTATTAAGAAAAAATTAGGTTCTTTTTTTTTGAAAAACCCTTGGAGAGACAGTGTATCTCTCCAACGGCTAAAAGATTGGAATGGGTGAAAATTTCGGGGCAGAGTACCCAACTAGGTTGGTTCCTCTGCTTACCTACAAAACACCCACCCCGCTTACCTAAAAATTAGGTTCTTTAATATGTTATTTAATTAATTACCATCTTGTTCAATCAAAGGAATGATCATCGACATATTGAGCTGGTCTAGAGTAATTCAAAAGGAGTAATGTCATTGACAATGATATTTATTTTTGGAATTGAGATACTCAGTGTCCGTCTCACTTCTAAAAAAGGTGTATAAGTATATTTACATACGTAGAGTACATTATGTGGTGGTTAACAGTATAAGACTGTTATTTGTTTAGCATCATTTTTGTGTTTGTTTATTGTGTTTATTTGGATAAAAAGTTTATTGCATGTAATTTATTAAATAGTTTTGGGATATGTTTTATTATGAAAACTATGTGATTCATGGTTTATTTAATTATTATTTATTTATATTCTATATATTTGTTTAAAGAAATTTTAAATAACATAATTTATTTAAGCCACAATAAAACTCTTAGGACTAAAGTGCCCAATTTAAAATCCAAAATAGTTTCAATAATAATGCACAATAAATTTGTCTAAATACATTACCTTAAATGCCATTAGCTAAACAAACTAATTTATGACAATAGGTCCAAAGTGCATTTAAAGTATTCCTTATAATTAAAGAGCTATAATAAACAATCAAACACATATAATTATTATTACATGATAGAATGAACTGAGCAAATATGAGTGTTATCACTTGGTTGATGATTGGGTATACGTATTTCTTTCGAAGCTAGGGTTAATGCTTATATTTCTCGGATAGTTTATTCTTAAGTGAATAGTAATTAACACACAGTTGCTCATAATAATTGACCTAAATCCTTAAATTTGTGTTTAGTCTCACCATTACTGATAAATAATATCAGTAATGGTTACCGCTTCAAAAGTATTTGTAGCAGACTTAAAAAATTAACGATAATTATTAGCAAATCTGGAATTTATAAATTGGGTTTGTGCGGATGAACACAATCGTTTTATGCTTTGGGAACTATTGTGTATGAGTTCAAAGAAAGCAGCATAACCAAACTCCTGAATGACAAGAATATGTTTCTTGCATGTGGAGAAAGAATTCACTGATCCGAATCATTTTTCTAAGTGCTATTAATGATTATATTGCTAAGGGATTACATGTATGTGAGACATGTAATTTTTGATTACCAATATGAAAAAGGTTCTAATTGGTGATTTGTTCTTTGCTTCAAGTGGGAGCATATATGATGCATCTAACTCATTTTTTATAGATTAGCTTCTTTAAATGATGTCACCAGCTCTTTCGATCTGGAAGAATGTTGTCCTCTGCCACCTAATTTTTTTCTTAAATGCATTTGGCATATAGACAACTTAAAAAGGAAGTATCCTGAGAACTTTTGGTTGGTGTGAAGCATTTATGTAAAGCCAAAAGAATAAGGAAAATGAGTCTTAATCATACGAACATAAACTAAGAGGTCCAACGGGAATAGACAGTCAACATCACAGAGGTCATTTACTAAAATTGCCACAGTAAAAGGAACTATATTATGGCGCATGGAACCTAGACTAGTATAAGTATTACATTCTAATATGAATTATACTTACGTATCAAGCTCTATGTTGCTAATGGAATCTTATTCCTTGGGAATTGATTCAAGTGCGACATGTAATATGAGCAAGGACCGAAGTATCTTTGCGAGCTTTAGAAAATTATCACGAGAGACATAAGTATCTATATAGAAAACAACCATCGGGTTGGAGTTCTGTGGATTGACACATGTAGATTAGATTTGCAACAAGAGTAAATCAAATATCTACATGATGTGTTGTACTCTCCAATTATTCGTCAAAATTTAATTTATGATATGGTTTTATGATTAATCAGTTTATCCATGAATTTTTCCAATTTTTAGTTTCTTCATTCCTAAAGTAGATTCTATGCGTCTAGTTCTTATAAGATTGATATTCTTGTAATGAGTGTACATTACTAATTATCAAGTGGATAGTTTTTGTTTTTCAATTAACTAACTCATCTTTAAAAAGATAATGTTAGTATATCGCATAGGCGATTATATCACAAATGCTACGAAGATTGAGTTCTCTAGGCATATTGTGACGAATAATTTAAAAATGTCAAATTTCCACCGTGTGATGGGTGTCAATTTCTTAGAAAATGAGTTTGAAAGACTGTGCGTATTGGGCAAAAGCATTTCCTTTTAATAAGACTCGTGAACCTAATGTTTTGGATATATCTTCAAGTGGGAGTAATTCAAATGTATTGGTTTATAATGATCATTTTAACCTAAGGAATCTTGTTCCATGGGGGAGCTGAGAACACAACAATGTTATTGATTCAAGTGGGAGTTAATTTTTTAGTTCAAGTGAGAGCTCAGATCATTACAGTATTTCTGATCCAAGTGGGAGTAAAGAAATGAGCTTAAAGGAAAGAATTTCGAGTTTCCATAAATATATGAGATATATTTATAAAGACTCGGAGCCTAAGTGATTAAAATGAAAAATGTTCCACCTTGAAAATTAAGTGTTTAAAAGGAGATGAATAGTTGCATGTGATGGAATAAGAATTAACTTGATATACATAAAGGATATAAAGTTATTAAGAGCAAGTGGATTCTTAAGATAAAGTAAAAGTACTCGGCTTATAATTAAGGAATACGTATACTTAAACTGATAAGAATATATTATGAGAATATTTTCTTTTCGATTTCAAGATTTACATCTATAAGAATTGTATAGCTTTGGTAGTTATACTCTATCTTAGACTTGCATTAAATGAATCTACAGACCTCTTTTCTTAATGGAGAATTATCATGAGATATTTATATGGTACAATTAAGACAGTTTGTCCAAATTATTTGTGAACACGGGGTTTGCATAATTGAATAAGTCAATTTACGATCTCATGTGGTCTTAAGGTTATGGTATTCAATGGTAAATGAGGACCACCATATATATACCATTGAGTGAAAGATTGGTTATCGAGTAACTTTGATATGTAAGACATGGAGGAGTTTGCATATATCTTAGAGATTAAGATCTCATTGGATAGAAAGATAAATGAGTATCTTTACCTCAAGAATCTTGCACAATAAGAGTTTGACAAAGATTCTTTATGCATAACTAAAAACCCGTAAGTATTCCTATGACTAAGAGTATAGTTTCTTAGTAAAAGCATTTGTCCTAAAACTCCTAAAAAGTGGGAAGACATGGAAATAGTTCCATCTGATGGAAACATCATATATATTATGTCTCACTCTAGACCTAATATTTGCTAAATATTGATCTATTCCAGTAATAGAGAAATGGAACACCGTAAAAGTATTATTATAAGATACTTATAAAGGACTGTTGATTTTGCTATGATATATCAGGCTAAGGAAGTAGACCTTATAGGATACTCAGATGCATATTGGCTAAGACTAAAGCTGAATTTTGTGTTTTTTCAGCCATGGTCCAACAGGTTGTTTTGCTAGAGAGACTAGTGAGATTTTACAAGCTAAGTGCTCCAAACAACAATTGGCTATTTATAAGTAATAGCTAAACATTGATAGCTTATGCAATAGACCCGAAATATCATTTAAGGTATAAGCATATCAAAATCAAGTATCATTTGGTTATAGACTCAAGTACACAAGGAGATGTCAACATGACGTATTTGTCTACATATTACATGTTTGCAGATTTGTTTACGAAGCATGTCCCTAAAGATGTATATGTGAAATATATTAAAGGGTTAAATATATGTATATTGGATTTATTTAAATACCACATTTAACATACCCTTCAAATCGTGAGCGATACCGTGATGATATAAATTAGTTTTATACTATGAGCAATGTACGTGTGTGTGAGTATATTGTGTATATATATATTAATTATCGCTCATAGCATGTCAGACCGAGAAGTAGCCTACTCACATGGGTGTTTACCCTAGTGTTACCAAGTGGGTACAGACTAGGATGAGATTGATTTTGAGCATACTATGTGTGATTCGGGAACCTGTTCAAAATCATGAATCGACTTTTTTAAGCAATAAGGAAAGCCATATTGTATAGAACAATTTGTACACTACAAGAAATTTTGCATTTCATAACGGTTGTTTTCACCATGCACATGATTTCGTCATAATTAGTAGCTTTATTGTGACAAAACTTACAATTCATCATTTTATTTTAATTTCATGACAAATTTTATGTTGTCACTAGTTTGACAAAAATTTATCACTAAATTATATAATTTGTGACGAAAAAGGAAATATCGTCACTTACAAATTTGGAGGCAAAAATACGGAAAAAAATTGGAGGCAAAATTTTTTCATGACAATGTAAAGTCAATTAGTGACAACTTCATCGTTATAAGAAAACAATTTATTTATGACAGTTCATATTTGGCATTATTTTATAAACGCTAAGATGACAAACTGGATTTTGTCATATAATATAGTATACAGTGACATAAATAAGTTATTGTCATATATTTAAATGTATTCTTATGACGATATATAGCAATTGTCACAAATTATACTCATTAGCAATGACTTTAAATTGTCACTGCTCATAATATTTTTTATGATGATTTTATATGTAAGAACATGACAATTGTGAGTTGTCATATGTGTTTATCGAAGGTGACAACTTTTAGAGTTATAGTTTTATTGCGTATATTGTGAGGATTTATAGCTTCCGTCACTATAATATTTATTGATTAAAAGTCATTATTTAATTATTTAGCATATAATTAGGAGTATGAAAATGGTTTAGTAATCAAATTACTTAGCCAAGCCAAACTTAATTTTTTATTTGATTTGGTTATTGAAACGGTTTTGTTAAATTAGGAATATATTAGAGATTTCAATTTTTTTATTCACTATGATCTTATTATAGGTAAAAACTATAAAAACCGTATCCAACCGAAATATGTATAATATATGAATATAATTTCAAGTATTGCAATCTTCACCCATCTACTCTCAAAATACCTACCCGTACTATGGAAAATACATCCATATATCAACTTTTGCAAAACTAATTAACAAATTATATTCTAAATAATATTATGTTAAAACTAACTTTACAAGTTTTCTAACTTACCATTTTACATTCCACCAATGTTATCAATACCGTATCGGGCTACATACCGACGAGGCTCGTGGTACACGGTATAACCGGTATTATCGGTATTATTAGTGATTTTACCGGTTTTTTATTTTTTAAAGAATATATATTATTTATGGTTTTCAGTTGTTATGGCAACAATTTTTAGGTATTTAGCAACGTTTTTAGTCTTTAGCAACGTTTTTGTATGTCTTTAGCAACGCTTTTATTCTTTAGCAACAGTTTTTTATGTCTTCAGCAACACTCTTAATTCTTTAGCAACACGTTTCTATATCTTTAGCAACACTTTTATATGTTGCCAAAAACATTTTGAGAAAACCAGTTTGAACCGGGACGCCGGTTTACCAGTTTTTTCCAGTTCAATCCGGTTTTCTCCGGTTTTCTATTAAAACCGGTATCTATACATACCGTACCTTATCCATGATCGGTTCTTTGTAAAACAGGTCGAACCGGCCAGTACGGTACGGTATCGATAACACAGCATTCCACCCTTTTTCACTTTATTTTATTATTATTTTACATTTTTTGGACATAACGTTTTAGAGTTTTTTGTTCGTCTTTTTTTCTCTTCGAAACTAGATCCATGATGGTATACTTTTTCCGAACATTTTTCTGGTTTGTATTTGAAATAAATTATATTATAGTTATGTCCTACGTATCCAATATCGCATGTTATAGTTAGCTTAATGGGGCATCCTTCAACTATATATAAACTTGGTCTCTTCTTCTCCACTCCACATTGTCTCAGTGTACTTATCATTTTCATGTCACACCCGTCCCCTATTGAATTTGCCTATACTCTCCATTAAGTACACAGCCGAAGTATTTCCTTAAAATTTTACTCTGCTCTAGCAAGCCCATTATGTAGTATGTTATGAAGTGAACAAGAGCTATAGCTAGGTGATCTTCTTCTAGATTTATCCTTTTCTTCATCACTTTCTTTATATGCTTCTTCTGCATCACCTTGTTCTCTTGTTTGAAATACCTTTCTATGAATTCCTTGGTCTTGTCTGGCTTATTGAAAACTAGTAGATTATCTCCAGGTGGCTTTAGTCCAGAAATTAGGAAAATTTGTTCCAATCCAAAGTGGAGTGTTGTTCCTACCTCCTTTATATACATGCAGTTCTCCTCAATTTTACCTAGCTCCCTCATTATCAATGAATGTATAAGTTGCTTTAATACACTGAATTCTACAGCCTCAAAGAAGTACCCAAAAATAGTTTGTTTCAATCTTCTTAAGACATTCTCCGACAAAGATTTTTGTAGTCTGATGTTATCAACACCTTGCTTGTCCAATATTGTCTAGGTGTAGATATTGGTTTTAGCTCCTATTAAAAGACATAAACAAATACATATGTCTTAACACTCAAACACATACACCTTAACTCTTCTATATGAACAAATCGTGTAAAATTTAAAGAACTAAATCATGAAAAGAAGTATAAAATTGACATTAATATCTACTGACCATGTGAGGATTGAAAGTTTATAGTCATGTTAACTAACAAACATGGGAGAATAAATTAGCCATGATAAAAATAACATATGAAATGTGAAACATAAATGTTTTTCATTATAGCAAAAGGTATAAAATCAAAATTCAAAAGTAGTTAATGAAAGGGGACAAAATTAATAGCCAAAGGAAAATAAAATTTGAGTTTTAATTAATTTTAATTAAGTAGAAGAAGCTGAATTCACAATAATGTTTGTCAATTTGATTGCAATATTATATAACTATATTATATTTTGATCACAGTATGGAATAAATTTTTTACCTGTGTTTTGTTTGTTAGAGATTTGTCTTGCTTGTGTTCTTCATTATTGAATTCCTCTTGTAGTCTTTTCTTTAGAGACTTAATCTGTTTTCACACATTTTATTGAAATTTTGTTACAGTGGTTGATTTGCAGATATATTATATCTGGTATAAGAGCCATTAATTGGATGACGGGCTTTTATATCTGGTATAGGAAATTCCAATTAAGGAATTACAAGCTTTTCATTGGTTTATGAGATCTTATACATGGTATAAGCATATTATGTGGTTAATAATAGCGATTATCTTCTATTTATATCCTTTATACATGGTATGAAACTTGTTCCATGACATTTTATCAGCATTCTTCTACTTTGTTTCCAAAATTCTAGTTACGTTCATGTTTTTATGTACTAATTTGTAATATGTGAGTTATCATATTATTAGTCATAGTTTTATATCATGTCATATCAACTTATTTTTCATTTCTGTTAATGTTAGGTCATTTTTTTCTTAGATTTGAGTCTGGAAACTCCATTTGTAATATTGGTTTTTGTTTTACATTTGAATACAAATCCTAGTAATTTTTGCACAAATACAGATTATATGTCAAATCAGTTTCGTAGAGTGAAGTACCTCAGTTTTCGTTCTTCTTGGCTGTTGATTTGCATCCTATTTATATGCATGTTGCGATCTGAATTCACATTCATTTGATGTTAGTAATCGATAATTGAAAAATAACAGAACATTTTAAAATAACTTAGATTCCGAATATAATACCTTGTTTCTTCCATTATTCTTCATAGATTTAGGCTTCGTCTCTCTTGTTGCAAGATAATCGAAGAAATTCAAAATCGAAGATGAAGAATAGTGAAAAGAAATCCCTAAATTGAATGTTGAGAAATCGTAATGAATTGCAGAAAAATGGGTATGGAATTTTTAAGAAAGAGGTTTGAATTATTTTTTATCCGTATTGGAGAGTATAATTCCGGTTTGGTTAGAGTTACCAGATTTTGAAACCTAGGTTTATGTAATTAGAAAAAGAATAAAGTGAAGGTGGGCTTTATGAAAAGTTGAGTCTGTAATTAAGATTTCAAAAGCCCAATTGTAGGGATACAACTAACTTGCCCTTAAGTTTTTACAAAAAGAACGTCACTCCAGAAACCAAATACCAATAGGTGAAGGGATTAAAATCATCTATCCCCACTACTCCATCCCTAACTCTGTCCCCCATTGATTTTTTGCAATGTGGCAATTAGAATCCTAGTCAGTAACTGATGTATTTAACGTTAACATCACTTCTGATTATGTGTCCCATTGTGACTAACTTCATATCTTTCTGAAATCCTAAATTGCATATTCTTCAAATCGATGATCTGTGTCCCAAATAGAGTTCTTTCTTCCTTGAACAATCTCCTCTTTTCCTGAATCAGTCCATCTCTTATTCAAGTTTTTTTTATCAATCAATCTCTATTCTACTCAAACAATTCTCTCTATTTACAGCAGTTATAATAAACTTTTTCTTACAATTACAAATACATAATTCTTCCCTTTCCGATTGACTATTTATTCCGATGGAAGATGAAATTCACACATCATCAACCTCAACTAGCGAACCAGCATCAATAGAGGTATAAAATCATTGGTTATTTGTCATGCTTTATTGTCCTTTATCTATTGTATATTGGAAGGAAAAAAAACAACTGATTACAAACTTTGATTTGATTTTTAAGGCAAACTAATTGTTTTCAACTTTTGTTACTTTACAGATATCCATCACAGATTGAAAGTTTACTTCAAGACTACTTATGGTTTGAAGAAACATAGTCTAAACAATTGATTCATAACTTTACAGAGTTATTTATCATGTATTTTGTTTATTATTGTGCATAATGTATGGATATAGGTAATATTATTGGTTATGCAATATAGAATAGAATTGTCTGGAGATTAAGTTTGCTGATTGATGTTGCTTGCTCGTTTCATGTGGAATATCAATTAGAAATATGGTTCGAATTCAATATTTTTGATTAGGGGTTAAGATGAATTAAGTTCTCTTATTGTTTTTAGTCTTATGTTTTTAAGCTTTGTAAGACTAGATGGTTTATTGGATTACTTTTGGATTTTTGTTTTTTAATTTGTTCACTCTATATATGTTCTTTTCAATTTTCATAGTATTTATTAATATCTCATGTTTATAATTTATTTTTTCAGGAGGTTGATAACGAAAATTCTAGCAAAGTTAACAATGATTGTAGCGAGACAGAATCACTATCAGCCTTTAAACCTTGTGATGTTTACTCTTTTCATTCAAGAATGTGTCAAGACCAGATTCCTGTAGTTAGTATGCAGTTTGGAGCTGAAAAAAGTGCATATGATTTTTATAATCAATATGCATATAAATTTGGGTTTGGTACTAGGCTAAGTAAAGCACATAAATCCATCACTGGATTTTTAAGAGACAGGTTATTTGTTTGCTCAGCTGAAGGCAAATGGAAAAAAGACAAGAGAAACATATATGTCAAAGCTAATCGAGCGGAGACAAGATTTGATTATTGAGCAAGAATGAGGTTTAAGTATGATATATTGTTTGAAAAATATGTAGTTTCAGAGTTTGTTGCTAATCATAACCATTTGACTTTGACTCCTAGTAAGACACATCAGTTTCGGTCTCATAGAAAAATGTCTTTAGCATAAAATGTTATGGCTAACATGGCTGAAGATTCAGGAATAAACCCAAAACAAACTCTCGAGTTCATGAGTAGACAAGATGGTGGACGTGATAATCTTGGATTTATTGCAGAAGATTATATAATTATTTGCGTTCAAAAAGAACAGATGGTGAAATTAGGGGATACAGGTGACGTGTTCGAATATCTTAAAAAAAAGCAATTAGAAGATCCTAGTTTTACCTATGCCATACAAGTTAACATTGATGATTTGATAACTAATATTTTTTAGGTTGATGCTAAGATGAAAGTAGACTACAATTACTTCGGTGATGATGTATGTTTTGATACCATATATAGGAAAAAAAAGAAGGAAGACCATTTGGAATGTTCGTCAGTGTAAATAATCACAAGTAAACACTTATTTTTAGAGCTGTGTTATTATATGATGAGACAGCTGAAATGTTCATGTGGTTGTTTGACACTTTTGTGAATACAATGTTAGGGAAGAAACCAAAAAGCATATTCACTAATCAAGATCGTGCAATGTCCAAACCTTTAGCTACTTGATGGCCTGAAACACATCATCGGTTATGCATTTGGTATATATATCAGAATGCTGCTAAACATCTTAAATGTATCTTTGAGAAGTTTAAAGATTTTCCTAGAGAATTTAGCAGTATAATATATGACTATGAAGATGTTGAAGACCTCACAATAGCTTGGCAAAAGATGCTTAAAAAGTATGAACTTGAACATAACACTTGGTTGGGGCAATTATTTGATGTGAAGGAGAAATGGGCTTTAGTCTATAGACGTCAAACATTTTGTGCAGACACTACTACTACTCAACGGAGTGAAAGTTTGAATAATTCCATCAAAAAGTATGTGAGCTACAAGAATGATTTACTGCGGGTTTTTTTATCACTTTTGGAGATTGGTTGATGATCGTTGTTATAATGAGCTAGTAGTTGATTTTAAAGCAAATCACACTATCCCTGCATTATCAGATTCTGTGAGTATACTAAGGGATGCAATAAAGGTATATACTCCAGCAGTATATAAATGGTTTGAAGGTGAGTTATTTAAAGGTTATAATTGTACCTTTAAGTTATTTAGGCAAATTGCTACTGTGAGGACATATGAAGTGACTGCTCATGGAAGAAGTTTTCATAATATTATAACATTTGATTAAGATGATAATAGTATTAGTTGTAGTTGTAAGAAGTTTGAATTTGCCAAAATTTTGTGTTCTCATGCTTTAAAGGTTCTTTTGACTAATGATGTGAAGACCATTCCTCACCAGTACATTCCAAAGAGATGGAGAAAAGATATTAGAGATCAAGTACCTAAGGTGTCTTCTCCAAATTCTTATGATAATGATGATCAAAAGGGAAAAATAATAAAATGTTACAGAGACCTGGCTCAATTACACATTGAACTAGCGATAATTGCTGCTGAATCTAATAAGGCTTATGAAATTGCTTCAAATTTTCTTCAAACGACATTAGCTGATATAAAGACTTCTGTAAAGACTCGTAAAAAACCTTCTGAAGACACATCAATAATAAATAATTCATCACATGAGGTTTTCAATGATGAGTTTGGTGAGCATGTAGTGAAAGAAATCAAGATCAAAGAGAAAATTTCTTATAAGGAGGATTCTATCAGACTGAAGAATGCATTAGAGAAACTTGTCGGGAAGAAAAGACCTGAGAAAGCTGAAAAGAGTTCACAAAGCCAAACAGAACCATAAATAGATTGTTTTGATGTGCCGTCTAAATGTTTTAATTCTATGAGACCTTCTGCTCTGCGTTAATGAATACGCAGGTGTGTCATACACAACATCCTTAGTTTATTTTATTTTTCTAATTCAATAATCATTGTCTAACACATGCCATAATATGACTTGTAGAGTGGAATTCAAATGCCAAATATTTTACCCTTTCATCAGCCATTTAATTATGTGCCTTATACTCCAAATTTGCACATTCCCTCACCTTTTATACAATCAAATGCTCAGCTCATATCCCCATTTCATCATATTCAGGTTCTTTCAAGTGTTTGTTATTTAAAAAGTTTCGTGGTATGATTAATCAATACATAATTGTTACTTATTTTTATGTATCTTTACTTATACGATGTTATATAGAGTTTAGGAAACGGCCTTTCACGGGAGATTGGAATGACACTACATCTGCAAGTATGTCTTACTTATGATTTTATTAAATATAATTATATATATTAAGTAGTGTTGCTTCGATAAAATATCATAAGAGTATAACTTTGTGAGTGCATACACCATTTTTATAGAGGAGCATGACACTATGAAGAAAGCTGAAGATAAAGAATGAAAACACAAGTTTGGTTTGCTTATAATAAGCATTGCCTTGAAGTTATTTGGATATGATAGTGATTTTTATAATCTTTCTTACAGTTTTTTCCTTTTTAATTTATAGCTTTTATATAGGATGGAATTTGGTCAAGAATCAGCTTTTATGAAATGTAGGATTGGCTTACGTATTCTTGTTTCTCAGTATCTTTTATCATGAGTATATTCAAATGGAATCTTGTACTTTTGATAATTTTTTACTCATCAGGATGTATGATATTACAATTTGTCATTTTGACTGTTTGTATTTACTCTTTAGATCCTTTGCTCTAGTTATACGTCAATTATCACGGTCATAAAGAAAGAAAACAAAGTTGAAACATATAGATACAGTAGTTATGCATTATCTTATCATATGCATAAGTTGAAATTTATAAAATGGTTTGCGTGTAACCCAGAAACAAGCTTTATATAGCTTTAATAGTTCCATCTAAAATTAAAATGTAATTTGTAACTTTATTCAGTTCAACTCGAGTCAAATTACAATGGTTTCACTCATAGTTTTCAAAAGCGCAACAGAATGCACCATGTGCACTTCTGTCAGACACAAAGCGCAGAGGTGTGTCAAGTGCAAAAAAGCGCGTGCTTTTAGTGACATTTTTAGTGACTTTTGGATTATAATGACTTGTTTCCTGTTGTGAACTATTGTGACATATGATATAATATTTTATTAGTTTTAAATAGCTACATTTTATAAATTTTCTAAGCCTATAATATTTTTTGAAATTCAAAATAGTGCACTTTTGCATTACGCTAAAAGTGTACTTTGCGCTCCCAACAACTATAGTTTAGCTAGCTATTTGTACTAGTTTCATGCAATTAATTACCAATTTAATGTAAAATATAAAGCACAATGATATACATAAGAAGTTTCATAAATAACTAAACTCAAAATCACAAAGAAATAGCTTAGAAGAAAGCTTCACAGAGCTTTAATAATTCTATCTAAAATGAAAATATAATCTATGAAACTTTATTCAATTCAACTCCAGTCAAGTTACAATGGTTTGACTTGCTATCTATACTAGTTTGAGCTAACAAACACATAATTTCTATTCTAACTGAATTTCAGCTCACTCTAATAGAAAAACAAAATGTAAATCTCATGAGCTTCCAACTGTACATGCGACCTCAAATTAGTAACTAACTTCAATCCTTGTTGTTAAACTTTTACTTAGATTGCAACTCGTTGTTATTGTTGTTATTGTTGTGTTGCTGCAGAATTATGAATCTGTAACATCCATTTCTTCAGATAAACTATAAACACCGTGAATCAAATAAGTACGCTACTTGAATGTGCAAATAATTGCTCACATTGCTATAGTAACACTTTTTGTATCAACAAATTCATTAGCAATGACGGTAGTTGTGGTGCTTTTACATGGACAGGGGTGAATCCATTCTTTTGTGATGAAGTCTTTGATACATGAACATACCCGATACCTAAATCCACTTATTTTACTATGTATTTAGTCATTCTTAGCCTATTTGCCAAACAAGGTAGAAACAAAACAACTTCTCATTTTCTTAAAATACATGGAACAGTGGAACCATTGACTATATATAGTAATCAATACGAGACAAAAAAAACCATAATTTATGATCAAGGTGTAGATTTAATGACTTTTATATACACTGGTAGCATGGAAACTATAAGCATGAATTCAATTCCACATTTTCAATCTCAAATTCTATTAGCAAACAAAAGAAAAGCATATGAAGATATGAAAAAGTTAGCACAATTTTTTTAGGACCAAATGCATAGGAGAACTATTTTTTAAGGATTTCAGTGAACTAAACAACATAGAACTGAAAAAACTGAAAAAGATTGTAGGTAATTATGCTAGCAAATAACCTTAAGTTTGCTTGTTACTCAACTACTTGCACTGCTCAGCTTACTAATCAAGTTGGAAATGATTAATAAATGCTTGGTAAAATCAGGAGCTTATTGTAATATTATTCTAATTCAAATGATTAAATAGCATACTTTTGATTTGATCGATGGATTGCATAATTCAAATAGTGAAACTTCAAATTATTGTTTGAGGTATTAAGGATATGAAAAATGTCTAATGATTTTTTCATGGGCAAAGGTAGCATCTAAAATAAACTTGACAGGTGATTTCAATACAACACAATTTTTATGTATTGAAATCCCGAATCAAACTAGAAGAAAATCATCGACCAAGGAGAAGAAAAACGAGAATCAAGAAGAAGAAATCATGATTAGAGGAAAAGAAATTGAAAAAGAATGAGAAAGAAAAGGAGAAGATATATATAATTAAAGAGAAGAAAATCATCTACCAAGAAGAAGAAAAACGAGAATCAAGAAGAAGAAATCACGATTAGAGGAAAAGAAATAAAAAAGGAACAAAAAGAAAAGGAGAAGAAATCCCGAATAAGAAGAAGCAATAGCGACCATTGACAAAGAAGAGGGAGCAATGTTGGCGTAGCCATTGTGTCGGAAAAACTTATAAAACGAAGAAGAAGATGACCCGCAGGAAACTAGTAAACGGCGGCAGTTTTGCATTATCAGGCTATGATACCATGTAAACCATATATGGTTTTGGTAAAGCACACCCACTGTATGTGGTGAATGATTCTCATTAATATAATAACATTACAATAGAGGAAGTATTTACATATGGATATAACACTAATTGGGAGCTAACACTAATCAGGACATTATAATAATAACTCTACCATATATACAAAATATAATAATATCTACTAATAATGACTCGACCATATTTATATAACTTCTATAATATCTATCAAAATCAAGGAATGAATAAAACAAGGGAGGATGGAACATACCTTGAACAAAGAGACCAGTGAAAATTGAAATTTAGATTTTACCTTAATCTTTAGAGATTGAACTGGAAATCAATAGAGAGAAAACTGAAAAACCCTATAAGATTATTGTTGTTGCGGGGAACAAGAATAAGATTATCGTTGTGAAGGAAGAGTTTTAGGGATTGAGAAGAAGAGTATTAATTGGACTATAAGTGACGTTAACGTTAAATGCTAAAGTTGGTTTGACTAGGATTCTAATTGCCATATAGAAGAAAATCAATGGGGGACAGAGTTGGGGATAGAGTAGTGGGGACAGATGATTTTAATCTAGGTGAAACAGGAAAAAAATCGCATGTTCCCAATTCGGTGTATCCTTCCATGTCCCCCATCCATATTCTGACACGTGGCAATTTTTGTTATTATTTTATTAATTTTCAAATTTACTTTCCTACGTTTCTTCATATTTCTCCTACAAACTTGCCACATGTTGAAAAATGAATGGGGAACACGGAAAGGGACACGAAATTGGGGACATGCGATTTTTTCCCTATGAAACATATTACAAATATGACATGTGCATATTACAAACAAGTGAAACATATGGCATCTTCTATTTTTGATTTTTTAATTTATTTTGCATTTATCTCTCAAACCGTTCATTTTTTTAACATGCCCCAGTAAAGTTTTTTGTTATTCTCTTTTTATCTTCAAAATGACATCCACTGTGACATATTTTTTCCAAATTTTTTAACTGTCAGATATCAAATAAATATCGAATATAAATCTAATAGAAATCAGTAAATGTAGAAGAACTTGAATTCAAAACACTAGATAGATTTTTAATAAATCATACCTTTAAAATATACTTGTATAGATGTTTAATATCAACTTCAAAATAAATTTTCTAATAGAAGTCCAGTAGATGTGCGATAGATGTTCAAAATATGTCCAATTGTAGATCACAACAGTTTGCGAAATCAAAAGACGGCGGATGTCTTGATCGGAAAAGCTCTGGCAGCAATAATGAAGCACCTGTGGAACTGAGTCGGTGAGCAGCACATATATCATGCTTCCAAATCTAGGACTGATTATGGAATAGTATTATCTCAGGCTTCAAAACCATAATCTCAGCCTACAATAAGATAATTGAAACGGATGTGGAAATACAATCAACCAATCAACATATATCTATCAAAATGAATCAAATCATACAATTATTCTTCACTCAAGCTTTAAAGACCAACTTCCATAAACACATTTGGATTGAAGGGAGCTCCTTATTAATATATTTAATTTTATTTCATTCACAAAATTTAAATAAGCTTAGGAAAGTGACTGATAATGGCATGGTAATTAAATATTCATATGAGGCATTGCATTAATGGCAACAAAAAATGCAAGTGTTTCTTAAAGGACATGTATCAAGCATGATAATAATATTGTTATTTCAAAAAAGAAATTAGTAAATGTAGAAGAACTTGGATTCAAAACACTAGATTGATTTTTAATAAACCATAACTTTAATATATACTTGTACAAATGTTTAACATCAACTTCAAAATTGATTTTCCAAACTAGAAGTCTTGTAGTTATCACGTAGATGTCCAATCGCCTACGACTTGAATTGCTAATTTTCAAATAAATATACACTAATATGGTATGATCTTCTGCAATTAATTTGCTTCAGATTATAAGGATTAGTGCAGAATCTGCATCAACAGAAGATTTTGAGCTAAACTTGGAAAATACAAATGAAGAATAACAATAAAAACTTCTCAATTTGAGCAAGAAATAGAGCAAAATCCCACACTCAAAACCCAAAGCAGCACAAGATCCAGTTAAAGAAACAACACAAACTAACATAACAATTCCATAAAAAGAACTATCAAAACTAAGAAATATTAACTATCTACTGGATATCCACCATATGTCTATTGGATATCTATTAAATGTTTAACAGATTCAAAATCAACATGATTATAATTTAGGTCACTAACCAACAACGATCAAAACACCAAAATTGCTTACTCCACTAGCAGCCCAATTAAATTGGTCATTAATAACTATTGGAAATAATCGATCTGCCCGTGAGTCGATCAATCGGGTCAAATGATCCGATCTAATTGGTCAATTGGGCTTAATTGGAAAATAATTAAGTTAAGGGACTTAATTGAATTATTTTAGGACCTAATTGAAATAAGTTTTCTCCATAAGTGCCTAATTGGCATTTTTCTATTTTCCACCTTTATAAATAGACATCCGTAGGAACGTCTTTAGATTGATGAAAAAAATTCATTTTTCTCTCTACAATTTCTCTCTCCCGGACTTCTTCCTACGACGAAGAAATCTCGCATGATCGTTATTGATCTTCTATCACTGCAGAAGTTATGAACAATGACTTAATCCCGACATATCGTGGGTTAGTCAATGACTTAGCATACGTATGGATTTAATGCGGCATTCTTCGATCTTGGGCATGGAAAAGGTCAGTATTCGGATCTGTTCTCTTTATGATTTTCGTCATTGGTATCCGAGCAAGTTTTTTGGCGATGATTATACGTGTTTGAATGTATCTATATGTTCTTCTCATTTTGAAATTTCTTAAATTTGGTGTTCAAGAAGTTTTTTCCGTAAATTTTGAGTCGAATTTACGGTAAATTATGAAAATGGAAGGAATTCTTTGTTTTTGGAGCATTTTTGCTATAATTTTGTGTTTATGGCCGGAGAAATTGACTGTTCATAATGGTTTTTCTATCTGAAACTTATGCTATTTTTATTTTGAGTTCATTCATGGCGAATACATTTTTTTTGAAAGAAAGTTTCGATTTTGTGTCATTTTAGTATAAATGACACATTTCTGTTCGTTTTTTCGTAAAATGGATAGCACCGTTGGACTCGGGACATCGAAAACCCTTGGGATGGTATGAAATGGAGGCAGAAATCATTTTCGAGAAAGAATGACACTGGATATCGATTTCTACATTCTACAAGGGATTTCTACATCTGTTGCAGAATCCATCGCTGATTCCGTTGCAAAACGAAAAGGTGCGACGGTTTTTTTTCGACAACCATTGCGACGGTTCCTAAACTGTGGTGACGGTTTGTGTAGCAGTTATGGCAACGCTTTGAAAAGTGTTGCCAGAATTAGAAAAACAGATGCTAAAGTGATCTATTGCGACGCTTAGTGAAACTGTCATAGAAGTTTTTTTTTCTTAACTTCCTTCATGTGGCACAATTTGGTGTTGACTGTGGTCAGTGCCACGTGGCATCTGATGTGCCAATGGTTTAACCTTTGAGGTTGACTGGTGAATTGTTGACTACCACGTGTCCGTAAAAAATGTTGAATGGTCAACATAATGCCACATGGCACGTCCATATTGGTCCAATATGTATTTTTGTGATTTAAGGACATGAACAATGTCATTTTGCTCCAAGATTTTTCCTACCCCATCATTTTCATATTTTTTGATTTAATGGTAATTTTTCTAGAAATTTTTAAGGTCCATAAAAGTGAGTATTTGATTTATTTTGTGTAAATAAATTCATAAAAATTATAGAAATTAAATTCTGAGTTTTATAAAATTTCTAATATGTTTGAAATTGTTTTTAAGACATAAAGATGAATCTTTCTGAAATTTTTCATTTCTTGACTAATATAAAAAATTAAATGCACATAATTATGTATATAAGTTACATATTTAATATGTTTAAAAAAAATACCATTATAAGTTAATTATTGATATATGTTGACTATGATTATACTTTAGTTGTATGATTTAATAAATATATTTTGGTAATATATATATAGTTATTAATTATCTTTGTGATAATTCATGTCAAATTTATATATATATATATATATATATATATATATATATATATATATATATATATATATATATGCTATAGATTTGATATTAAATATATTTTAGTTATATATTTAATACAGTTAACTATTTATAAACAATTAACTTATTTTGTATCTATGTGTATAAATATATATTTTTGTAATATATTTTGGGTTAATTATTTATGTGTTAGTTATATAATTTATATCTATATAATATAAATCTATAAAGAATATATTTTTGTAATATATTTAAGTTAATAATTTGTACAATTATTGACATTGACTTAATACATATATTGTAGATGGTCAACAATGATGCAAACTCCACGTTATCAAGTAGACCTTTTTAATGGACAAGGGTCAGGATACGATGAAAAGTTTAAGAAAAATAGGTTCTCCATAATGTGGTTATACATTAAATATTGATACTTTGTGGATCAAGTATTTATATTGCATATATAAATGCAATAAGTGTGTATTAATTACCTTATTGGAAAGCAATATAGATTGTATAAACACGTCTTTGAGCTATAAAAGCTCACATAACTTACTATTCAATTTGTTTGAATTTTTATTTGACAATTATTAAGGAAAAATTAGGTTCTTTAATATGTTATTTAATTAATTACCATCTTGTTCAATCAAAGGAATGATCATCGACATATTGAGCTGGTCTAGAGTAATTCAAAAGGAGTAATGTCATTGACAATGATATTTATTTTTGGAATTGAGATACTCAGTGTCCGTCTCACTTCTAAAAAAGGTGTATAAGTATATTTACATACGTAGAGTACATTATGTGGTGGTTAACAGTATAAGACTGTTATTTGTTTAGCATCATTTTTGTGTTTGTTTATTGTGTTTATTTGGATAAAAAGTTTATTGCAGGTAATTTATTAAATAGTTTTGGGATATGTTTTATTATGAAAACTATGCGATTCATGGTTTATTTAATTATTATTTATTTATATTCTATATATTTGTTTAAAGAAATTTTAAATAACATAATTTATTTAAGCCACAATAAAACTCTTAGGACTAAAGTGCCCAATTTAAAATCCCAAATAGTTTCAATAATAATGCACAATAAATTTGTCTAAATACATTACCTTAAATGCCATTAGCTAAACAAACTAATTTATGACAATAGGTCCAAAGTGCATTTAAAGTATTCCTTATAATTAAAGAGCTATAATAAACAATCAAACACATATAATTATTATTACATGATAGAATGAACTGAGCAAATATGAGTGTTATCACTTGGTTGATGATTGGGTATACGTATTTCTTTCGAAGCTAGGGTTAATGCTTATATTTCTCGGATAGTTTATTCTTAAGTGAATAGTAATTAACACACAGTTGCTCATAATAATTGACCTAAATCCTTAAATTTGTGTTTAGTCTCACCATTACTGATAAATAATATCAGTAATGGTTACCGCTTCAAAAGTATTTGTAGCAGACTTAAAAAATTAACGATAATTATTAGCAAATCTGGAATTTATAAATTGGGTTTGTGCGGATGAACACAATCGTTTTATGCTTTGGGAACTATTGTGTATGAGTTCAAAGAAAGCAGCACAACCAAACTCCTGAATGACAAGAATATGTTTCTTGCATGGGGAGAAAGAATTCACTGATCCGAATCATTTTTCTAAGTGCTATTAATGATTATATTGCTAAGGGATTACATGTATGTGAGACATGTAATTTTTGATTACCAATATGAAAAAGGTTCTAATTGGTGATTTGTTCTTTGCTTCAAGTGGGAGCATATATGATGCATCTAACTCATTTTTTATAGATTAGCTTCTTTAAATGATGTCACCAGCTCTTTCGATCTGGAAGAATGTTGTCCTCTGCCACCTAATTTTTTTCTTAAATGCATTTGGCATATAGACAACTTAAAAAGGAAGTATCCTGAGAACTTTTGGTTGGTGTGAAGCATTTATATAAAGCCAAAAGAATAAGGAAAATGGGTCTTAATCATACGAACATAAACTAAGAGGTCCAACGGGAATAGACAGTCAACATCACAGAGGTCATTTACTAAAATTGCCACAGTAAAAGGAACTATATTATGGCGCATGGAACCTAGACTAGTATAAGTATTACATTCTAATATGAATTATACTTACGTATCAAGCTCTATGTTGCTAATGGAATCTTATTCCTTGGGAATTGATTCAAGTGCGACATGTAATATGAGCAAGGACCGAAGTATCTTTGCGAGCTTTAGAAAATTATCACGAGAGACATAAGTATCTATATAGAAAACAACCATCGGGTTGGAGTTCTGTGGATTGACACATGTAGATTAGATTTGCAACAAGAGTAAATCAAATATCTACATGATGTGTTGTACTCTCCAATTATTCGTCAAAATTTAATTTATGATATGGTTTTATGATTAATCAGTTTATCCATGAATTTTTCCAATTTTTAGTTTCTTCATTCCTAAAGTAGATTCTATGCGTCTAGTTCTTATAAGATTGATATTCTTGTAATGAGTGTACATTACTAATTATCAAGTGGATAGTTTTTGTTTTTCAATTAACTAACTCATCTTTAAAAAGATAATGTTAGTATATCGCATAGGCGATTATATCACAAATGCTACGAAGATTGAGTTCTCTAGGCATATTGTGACGAATAATTTAAAAATGTCAAATTTCCACCGTGTGATGGGTGTCAATTTCTTAGAAAATGAGTTTGAAAGACTGTGCGTATTGGGCAAAAGCATTTCCTTTTAATAAGACTCGTGAACCTAATGTTTTGGATATATCTTCAAGTGGGAGTAATTCAAATGTATTGGTTTATAATGATCATTTTAACCTAAGGAATCTTGTTCCATGGGGGAGCCGAGAACACAACAATGTTATTGATTCAAGTGGGAGTTAATTTTTTAGTTCAAGTGAGAGCTCAGATCATTATAGTATTTCTGATCCAAGTGGGAGTAAAGAAATGAGCTTAAAGGAAAGAATTTCGAGTTTCCATAAATATATGAGATATATTTATAAAGACTCGGAGCCTAAGTGATTAAAATGAAAAATGTTCCACCTTGAAAATTAAGTGTTTAAAAGGAGATGAATAGTTGCATGTGATGGAATAAGAATTAACTTGATATACATAAAGGATATAAAGTTATTAAGAGCAAGTGGATTCTTAAGATAAAGTAAAAGTACTCGGCTTATAATTAAGGAATACGTATACTTAAACTGATAAGAATATATTATGAGAATATTTTCTTTTCGATTTCAAGATTTACATCTATAAGAATTGTATAGCTTTGGTAGTTATACTCTATCTTAGACTTGCATTAAATGAATCTACAGACCTCTTTTCTTAATGGAGAATTATCATGAGATATTTATATGGTACAATTAAGACAGTTTGTCCAAATTATTTGTGAACACGGGGTTTGCATAATTGAATAAGTCAATTTACGATCTCATGTGGTCTTAAGGTTATGGTATTCAATGGTAAATGAGGACCACCATATATATACCATTGAGTGAAAGATTGGTTATCGAGTAACTTTGATATGTAAGACATGGAGGAGTTTGCATATATCTTAGAGATTAAGATCTCATTGGATAGAAAGATAAATGAGTATCTTTACCTCAAGAATCTTGCACAATAAGAGTTTGACAAAGATTCTTTATGCATAACTAAAAACCCGTAAGTATTCCTATGACTAAGAGTATAGTTTCTTAGTAAAAGCATTTGTCCTAAAACTCCTAAAAAGTGGGAAGACATGGAAATAGTTCCATCTGATGGAAACATCATATATATTATGTCTCACTCTAGACCTAATATTTGCTAAATATTGATCTATTCCAGTAATGGAGAAATGGAACACCGTAAAAGTATTATTATAAGATACTTGTAAAGGACTGTTGATTTTGCTATGATATATCAGGCTAAGGAAGTAGACCTTATAGGATACTCAGATGCATATTGGCTAAGACTAAAGCTGAATTTTGTGTTTTTTCAGCCATGGTCCAACAGGTTGTTTTGCTAGAGAGACTAGTGAGATTTTACAAGCTAAGTGCTCCAAACAACAATTGGCTATTTATAAGTAATAGCTAAACATTGATAGCTTATGCAATAGACCCGAAATATCATTTAAGGTATAAGCATATCAAAATCAAGTATCATTTGGTTATAGACTCAAGTACACAAGGAGATGTCAACATGACGTATTTGTCTACATATTACATGTTTGCAGATTTGTTTACGAAGCATGTCCCTAAAGATGTATATGTGAAATATATTAAAGGGTTAAATATATGTATATTGGATTTATTTAAATACCACATTTAACATACCCTTCAAATCGTGAGCGATACCGTGATGATATAAATTAGTTTTATACTATGAGCAATGTACGTGTGTGTGAGTATATTGTGTATATATATATTAATTATCGCTCATAGCATGTCAGACCGAGAAGTAGCCTACTCACATGGGTGTTTACCCTAGTGTTACCAAGTGGGTACAGACTAGGATGAGATTGATTTTGAGCATACTATGTGTGATTCGGGAACCTGTTCAAAATCATGAATCGACTTTTTTAAGCAATAAGGAAAGCCATATTGTATAGAACAATTTGTACACTACAAGAAATTTTGCATTTCATGACGGTTGTTTTCACCATGCACATGATTTCGTCATAATTAGTAGCTTTATTGTGACAAAACTTACAATTCATCATTTTATTTTAATTTCATGACAAATTTTATGTTGTCACTAGTTTGACAAAAATTTATCACTAAATTATATAATTTGTGACGAAAAAGGAAATATCGTCACTTACAAATTTGGAGGCAAAAATACGGAAAAAAATTGGAGGCAAAATTTTTTCATGACAATGTAAAGTCAATTAGTGACAACTTCATCGTTATAAGAAAACAATTTATTTATGACAGTTCATATTTGGCATTATTTTATAAACGCTAAGATGACAAACTGGATTTTGTCATATAATATAGTATACAGTGACATAAATAAGTTATTGTCATATATTTAAATGTATTCTTATGACGATATATAGCAATTGTCACAAATTATACTCATTAGCAATGACTTTAAATTGTCACTGCTCATAATATTTTTTATGATGATTTTATATGTAAGAACATGACAATTGTGATTTGTCATATGTGTTTATCGAAGGTGACAACTTTTAGAGTTATAGTTTTATTGCGTATATTGTGAGGATTTATAGCTTCCGTCACTATAATATTTATTGATTAAAAGTCATTATTTAATTATTTAACATATAATTAGGAGTATGAAAATGGTTTAGTAATCAAATTACTTAGCCAAGCCAAACTTAATTTTTTATTTGATTTGGTTATTGAAACGGTTTTGTTAAATTAGGAATATATTAGAGATTTCAATTTTTTTATTCACTATGATCTTATTATAGGTAAAAACTATAAAAACCGTATCCAACCGAAATATGTATAATATATGAATATAATTTCAAGTATTGCAATCTTCACCCATCTACTCTCAAAATACCTACCCGTACTATGGAAAATACATCCATATATCAACTTTTGCAAAACTAATTAACAAATTAAATTCTAAATAATATTATGTTAAAACTAACTTTACAAGTTTTCTAACTTACCATTTTACATTCCACCAATGTTATCAATACCGTATCGGGCTACATACCGACGAGGCTCATGGTACACGGTATAACCGGTATTATCGGTATTATTAGTGATTTTACCGGTTTTTTATTTTTTAAAGAATATATATTATTTATGATTTTCAGTTGTTATGGCAACAATTTTTAGGTATTTAGCAACGTTTTTAGTCTTTAGCAACGTTTTTTTATGTCTTTAGCAACGCTTTTATTCTTTAGCAACAGTTTTTTATGTCTTCAGCAACACTCTTAATTCTTTAGCAACACGTTTCTATATCTTTAGCAACACTTTTATATGTTGCCAAAAACATTTTGAGAAAACCAGTTTGAACCGGGACGCCGGTTTACCAGTTTTTACCAGTTCAATCCGGTTTTCTCCGGATTTCTATTAAAACCGGTATCTATACATACCGTACCTTATCCATGACCGGTTCTTTGTAAAACAGGTCAAACCGGCCAGTACGGTACGGTATCGATAACACTGCATTCCACCCTTTTTCACTTTATTTTATTATTATTTTACATTTTTTGGACATAACGTTTTAGAGTTTTTTGTTCGTCTTTTTTTCTCTTCGAAACTAGATCCATGATGGTATACTTTTTCCGAACATTTTTCTGGTTTGTATTTGAAATAAATTATATTATAGTTATGTCCTACGTATCCAATATCGCATGTTATAGTTAGCTTATAGTTTTATCAAATTGATGTAATTTTGTTATACTTTTACTTCATTTTTATTATTTTTACTTATAATAAGTCTCATATAACTACAAAATGCGATATAAATGCAACTACAAGAAAATTATACAATAATTATAAATGCGCTATAGGATAAGTATGACATAGCTATAAGACAACTAATTGGAAATAATTATCCTAAAAAAGTTTGAAAAAAGTATGTCATCATGGATCTAGTTTCGAAGAGAAAAAAAAGACGAACAAAAAACTCTAAAACGGTATGTTGATAAAATTAATGGTATTCATGAGAGATAAAGTCAAAAATAAGAAAAGAGAATTTAAAAATTGTAAGGAATGTAGAAATGTAATTAAGAATTAGTTTAGTATATAAAAGTCTAAATTACTATACCAAAACATGAAATTTATGTGCTTTACCCATAATATGTTAAAATCCCTCTTGGCCGCTTTTATGCTCTCAAAATACATATCCCCGCCACCGCCTCCTCTTATAAATGCAAAAATTGAAATAAACATTGTTTATTAAAACAACGAAGCATATCGTAATTTTTTAAAGTTAAAAAGTTGTAAAAAGATTATAGTAAATGGCTAAATGGTGATTAAATATATTTGAAAATAATGTCAAATGAAACTTCTGTCCATTTCGTTGTTAATGTCCAACTTCAAATTAAGTCAAAATATAAATGTAACTTAGCAACTTAGAATTCAAATTTTTAAGCATAGTTATATTATGTTTACTCAACTGAGAAGTGATTATTTATGAATACTAATAATAATAAAAATGATGATGATGAAAATAAAATTTCAATAATTTCAAGCAATTATTTTATTACTTTTTATGCATGTAATTAGCTCTGACTATTAAGGGGAGTAGGATGAGTGATCGCTCTCGGAGCCTCAAAACTAGATCGGGTTCAGTACAAGTAAAAGAAAACTAAAATATATATAGATGCCCAAGAAATAATAGATTAAAGTTAATTTGTCCCAATGGTTTAGTTGTGCCTGGCCACTCTTTTTAGCGCGCTGGTTCAAGTCCTAACATTATCATTTTTACATATTTTTTTCCTCTCATTTTTCATCTCTCATTATATTAACAATCAAATAATTTTATTCACCATATTAATTTTATTATTTAAAGATCAAAATTTGGTCATAAATTATACTAGTAACCTAGTAAGTTTGTTATCACAATACTTTTTAAGAAAAATGTTGTCTTTTGAAAGTGTTATATCTCAAAGATTTATTATTTTACTATTAGTTTTTTTAGTAATTACATGTATCTTTACTGACATAACTTTGTTCGGGGCTTAGTCATAGTTAAGGCTCCTCACCCCTCCCAACAAGTGTATTTAGTAGGATTCAAACCTTGTTCTCCTCCCATTTACTCAGCATGTGTTGCCAACTGAGGTACACCTTGTTGGTTATTTTAGGGGTTCTTACAAAAATCGCAAAAAAACCAAAACAATTTGATGATATTATAAATAATTTACAAGTTTACAAAAATAGGGGTAAATAATTACAAATATACGATCTGATTTTTATCTTGTAAAGATCTGGTAATCGTCTAGTTTTTATCTAGTAAATATATGGTAATCGCCTAGTAATTGTCTAGTAGTTATATGGTCAGACCGTATTCATGTAATTGTTTTTTCTTATTTTTGTTAATTTGTAAATTGTTTATGGTTGGACAGTAGATATGTAAATAGTTTAACTTAATGGTCAATTTTGTAAATATTTTAATGAGACATGTATATTTTTAATAATTTCCCGTTATTTTATTATTATTTAAAAAAACTATATAACACCAAAAACATTTATTGAGTTTATTTTTCAATTTGGTGTTAATTTGTGTATATATCAGGTTTGACTGATTTACTAGCTATACTACTATTTTTCCATAAGCAATCAATTTTGGTATTCACTTAGCATCACTTATTAAATCTGTGAATTTGGTTATTTTAACTAATACATTTTATAAAATAAACTTACTCTAAATCTATGTTCATTTTCATATATTTACTTTAGCTCAATTGGATCTAAAATTAGACCTTAATCGAAATGGATATGTAAAAGGGTAAACTTAAAAATAGTACATTGTGGTTTCATTCATTTGCAAAATGGGGTATGAGGAATTTTTTTTGTAAAATGGGGTCTGTGGTTTCAAAAAATTTGCAAATAAAAGATCCTCAATATTTAATTATGTCACAAAAATAAGTAATCTTGTTCGTTTTTATCTAAAATTTTACGGGATGGTTATTAAAAATACAATACAGATCAGTGAAAAATTTTGAAATTTTTTTAATAGTGTAAATATTTTTTTGAAATAAATTATGATAACAAACTTCAAAAAATCATAAAAAATAAAAAATGTCTTCAAAAATTACTCAAATCCTGAAGTATATTTTTTAAATAATAAAGTTAAATTATTAGAATATTAAATTATTTAAAATATTCAATGCAACACCACTATTCTGAAATCACAGAGCCCCTTTTGCAAAAATTTTAAAACCACAGACCCCATTTTGCATAAAAAAAATTCTCAGACCCTATTTTGCAAATGAATGAAACCACAAGGTACTTATTTAAAATTTATCCGATGTAAAAAGTTAATTTCCAGAAGTAAAGCATAGAGAATTATATCAACAATAACTTGGAAGAAACAATTACAATTTTCAAGATTTGACCCTAACCCTATTTCTAACCCAAACCCTAACTCTATTTCTAACCCTAACCCTAATCATATAAAATTTGGATCTCTGACAAAACACGATATTGAATCCATTATTTTTTGTCGAATCTAGTACCTTGTTTGAATCAAACAAGTATGAAATTATAGAATCCATACCCTAAAAATGGGTATTGATCCATGAATCCTAGTCGTGCCCAATATCCAGTCCTCCATAACAAATAGTTTTCACATTCAAGTTAAAAGCTTCATCGAACCAAGTTTTGACGAGCCGAGCTCAAATCCTTTATGAGCCACACTAGTTAGCTTGAGTGAATTAAAAGATAATTACAAGGGTTATCATGTTTCCACCTCCACCCCCACCTCTTTCTTTCTTTCATCTAACTAAAACGTGATTATTAGTTACTAGTGGGCGAGATTAGTTTGGCGGTAAAAGCTGATTAAAATTTCAATACTCTTCATTTGTATTAGAGCTTAATTCTATCCCGTTAACTTTATTATTTGATAACAATTATTCTACTGCATCTTTGATAATCAGGTACGTTTTTCTTTGTTTAATGATCTTATAAATTTCAATTCATATAAAACATTGTATTCTTAGAGCCAAAATTCAATTTGGTTCCTAATAATGAAGTTATTTTTTTTAAAAAACCCTTGGAGAGACAGTGTATCTCTCCAACGGCTAAAAGATTGGAGTGGGTGAAAATTTCGGGGCAGAGTACCCAACTAGGTTGGTTCCTCTGCTTACCTACAAAACACCCACCCCGCTTTTATTAATAATGGTTCTCGAAATAAGAACCAAAAGTACATCAAAGTTACATAATAAGAATCCTACCGAAAGGCTAACATTGCGCTTATAGGAATGAAAAAGAAACCAACAAAAATTGATACTAGCAATTAAAATATCCCCATCATCAGTTTCATCTCGAAAAATCTTCTTATTGCGGCGCTTCCAAAGATTCCATGATATAATGAACCAGAGAGACCTACCAAAATCACGGAAGTTTCTAGGTTTGAAGAATGTGCACCATAAGAGAAGGAAGTTGTAACCATCATTCAGCATCACAACCTGAATATCCAGCCAACGGAATGCATCTCTCCAAATCTGATAATTCACGTGACATAAAAAAAGGCCGTATTCCAAAGATTCAGGTAGTGGACAGAACGGACAACATGCGCTAGTTAGCATACGGTATCCCCGATGAAAAAGGAACTCACGCGTCGGTAACCTATTATGAAAGACCAACCAGCCGAAATTTTTTATCTTGGGGAGCATGTGGGTGGACCAAATGAGTGTAAAGTCTCTCGACGGGTTCAGCCATAACCGTTGTTGATAATATCCATGATAAAAGGACGCTGCTAAATATTTTTTCTGGACTCCAATGTCCCATAGGAAGCAATCCCCTCTCGGGAAGAAAGTGGGGCTGTTCACGATTCCATGAGCTTGGAAGAGCGTTGGGCATGAAATCGATATCCAGGTTTTCAGTTCATTGCATCGTTGTTGGTTCGTAATGCGAAGGCTTCTTTTCCAAAAGGGGCGGGTTTGGGAACGATTGGAAAAAATATAGCTACACCCTTCAAAAATGGTTGAGAATTTCCTATTGCAAATAGCAAATAAGTCGGGGAAGAGTGATTTGATTGGAGTGTTTGAGGTCCAATTATCGTGCCAGAACAAACCGTTTTGACCATCTCCCACTTGAACACGCACCTGTGATGAGAAGAAGGACCAAATTCTCTCATTTTTAATGCAGCATTTCAGAATTCCACGCCATAACGGAGAGACAAACTTGGGGTCGAGAAGAGTCATTTCATGCCACGAACTAACCCCATAACGCTGAACACAGTACATTGACCACAAGGAGTCATCATTGCGGTCTCCTAGTTTCCAAATCCATTTAAAGAGTAGGCTGGAGTTAACAAGATTTAGATCCTAAATTGCCAATCCCCTAAGGTGATAGGGTAAATTGATCGTAACCCAGCTTACTTTGCATATGCCAATGATCGAAGAATCACCTCGCCACAAAAAATTGCTCATTAATTGATTTAGTGTAGAAGATACAGAGCAAGGCATGTAGAAAATTGACATTAAATAAATAGGAAGGGAAGAAAGTACCGTTTTGATAAGTATGGTATGCCCAGCATATGATAGACAATTTCCTTTCCAATTTGCCAAACGAGACTTGAACTTGGCAATCAAAGGATCCCAATTAGAGATATGTGGCTATTTAATACATAGTGGTGTACCTAAGTATTTTATCGGGAAGTTGTCCACTCGACATCCCAATTGAGCTGTGTAGGAGGCCAAGGAGGCTTCATTGACATGGATTCCCATAATCGCACTCTTGTGGTAGTTAATACGCAATCCTGAGATTAGTTTGAAACACCTCAGTATCCGAATGAAACTGGGAATTATGGATTCTTCTACTGGAAGGAAGCAAATCGTATCATCAGCGAACTGTAACAAAGAAATATCTGGAAGGGATTCCTCCAAACGAAAGCCAGGTAGCACGCCTACTTGAATGCTACGATCAATGAGCTATTTTAGGCCCTCCACTGCTAACACAAAAATAAAAGGCGATAAAGGGTCTCCTTGTTTGACCCCCCTACGGATGTGAATAGGAGGGCTTGGTGAGCCATTGATTAGAATAGAAGTAGTGGATTTTTTCCTGCTATTTGACAACCATGAAATCCATTTCTGATCAAAACCCATCCTTTGGAGAACCGAGTCGATATAAGTCCAAGAAATACTATCAAAAGCTTTGTGAAAGTCTAGTTTCAACACCACACATGGTATCCTTTTAATATGGAGGTCATGAATTACCTCAGAAGCCACAAAAGAACACTCATGAATGCTTCTACCCTTGATGAAAGCAAACTGATTGTTTGAGATAAGAGTCGGTAGAACAGCCTAAAGACGAATCGATAACAATTTTGCAATAATTTTATAGATACCATGGATGAGCGAGATAGGTCTAAAGTTATTCAGAGAACAAGAACCTGGAATTTTGGGTATTAGCACTGTGAAGGATGTCTTGACCGAATCTGGGAGCTGAGATGTAACATAAAAATGATATAAAACTTGCAGAAATTCGGGTTTTAAATCGTTCCAAAACCTTTTGTAGAAGAAGAAATTGAAGCCATCCGGTCCTGGCGCTTTATTCTCACCACACATACATATACTGTTCCAAATTTCCTCAGCCTGAAAGGGGGCGATAAGATCTGTGTTTTGTTGCAAAGTAACAGTATTGAAACGTAGCTTCTTAAGAGAGAATGGCGTTATAGGGGCAACCTTGAATAATTGGGCGTAATAGCTACAAATAGCATCTGAAATGACCTTCAAGTCCGTAACAATTACTCCCTCGATGTCCAGTTGCGATATACGGTTATTGTGAGATCAGGCTGAAGCGATGCGGTGGAAAAAAGATGTATTATTATCACCCAATAGCGTCCAATTCACTCGTGATTGTTGATGCCGTAATTTTTCCAAAGAAGCCCTCTTTTCCTGAAGAAGGGAACGATTACGATTTAGTTCTGAATTTTGAGTTGAAGTGAGCGGTCGAGGAACATTGCTCGATGTAAGGGCCAATATAATTTCCTCTAAATCACCAATCTTCCTCTGTAGGTTTCCAAAATTTTCCGAGTGCCAAGGGCTGATTGCACGACCCAACTTCATCAATTTATAAGATAGGTGTTTGTGGGTATAGGATTGACAAATGAAGTGCCATTTATTACGAATAAAAGGCAGAAAATCTGCCTTATCCTACCACATGTTCAACAATCTAAAGGGTTTTGGGCCGGCTGAGTGAGCAACGAAGGAGCGAACTAAAATCGATAAATGATTAGATAGGGTAGTGTCCACCGTTGATATGGATAAGTTAGGCTAAAACTGCAATGTCCCATTCGAAGCAAGAACATGATCAATACGAGAGAATGAAACTCTATTAGACCAGGTGTAGTCACGACCGTGTAGGGGTAGATCATGGAGTTCAGATTGCAATACAAAGTCTTGAAAAGCCGACATGGATGGGTAGGGGCGATCGTTTGCCCTCTCCGACATATGTAATACCTTATTAAAATCACCACAAATCAAAATCATCTGAAAGTCTCGAATAATCGGGATAAGTTCCTGCCATAAATCATATCTATCCATATGATTTGTTGGGGCGTAGAGACTAAGAACGTGCAGATCTTGCTGCTGAAGGGGAAATTTAACTAACACCCATCGGGGAGTAGAGTGGATAACCGAACCCGAAAGCAACGAGGAGTTCCAAGAAAATAATATGCCACCCCGAAAGACCATTAGAGGGGATATGGTGATAAGCAAAGTCATTATGCCCCCAGAACCGTTTGACCACTTGCTCAGAGATACTTTCTATCTTTGTTTCTAACATAACGAAAAATTGGAGATTGTGTTTACGAATGCAAGAAGAGACAAATTGCTGCTTTGCCCCATTATTGACACCTCCTCTACAATTCCAACATAAAAAATCCATTGACATGATAGAAGAAAATAAATACCTTGATGAATGGGAACTAATCAGTGCACTAAATTATCCATAGCTGTCAGAACAACATGTTTATTTTTCTCCGAGAATATTCCTAATTTTTTCCCCATTTCCATAGTCAGCTCTTTTTCGAGGGTCGGAGATGTCCTTGACTGAGATAAAATGATCACCCGATTCATATTAGAAATGTCAGGTCCTGACGAAACTGAAGTAACAGGCTGATTGGCTTCCATCTGTGGATTGACTAGCCTTATAGGTTGTTCGGCCTCCATAAGAGCTTCATATGTAGCTGGGTTTGATTCCGGGACAATACTCAAATTATCATTTGATTGGTTTAGGAGAGGGTTAATTCAGAGGTCTGAGCTAATATGATCTGCAATTTCCACTCCCTGGCAGCCGGAACTGAGCGAATCATTGGAAGTAGCAATAGACGCATCGGATGGGGCATCGGAGATTTCGGAATTGTCATCTTGGTAATGTTCACAGCCAACACCTTGTCTCAGATTAGTGTGAATGAGCACTTCTTTAGTATTCACCAGTAATTTGAAGGAGCGATTGGTTGTCCCAAAGGGGACCGAAACCAGACAAGAAACCACATCTAGACGATCCGGGTAATCAAAATTGAAGTCCACAGAAATAACACGGCCAAAGGAGCCCGCTAGGTGTCTGATCAGCTCCTCTTGAATCAGAGTGGGGGGAATTCCCATAAAGTCCAGGTACATGATGCATTCTGTCGGTGTAAAATCAGTCGACAATAACTGCACATCCTTAAAAATATGCAGCATGACCTTCCATTCACCACCTACAAAATTTTGCATAGCTAGTATTGAATTAAACGAGACAATAACATTATCCTTGCCTACAGGGGCAGCAAAAGAAACATCAAATCCACGTTCATGCAATAAATCAAAGGTGAGTCGAATATTCGAGATATTAATTAGAGTGACTAAGCATGACTTATCTTTCTAAGGGGCCACATTTGTAATAAAATCATGGCCCCTGGGTGAGTTCGCTGAAATCGAATTATGAATGGCAAAAGATGCCTCATTTGAGAATTGTGGTTCTGCCACAACTTTGGCATACGATCTGTCTCCACGTAATGATTCCCGGAAATTAACCCGTCGTTTAGGTATCTGTCTTGCTGATGTCTTGGGTTGGTAATGTCGAGATGTTGGAGCTACAGCCGAGTTCGTGAACTTGGCCTTGAATGCGCGCACACGAATAATTCCAATGCTCGCTGAGTTCAACCTTTGGAGCGTTTCCTGAACAAATAGGGAGTCATCTACCGTAATAAAGCCAAAGTTAAGATTCCGGACATTCTTTTTCCTGGCCACATAAACACGTCCCGAAATTCCATGCTTCTTGACTACCCTGCTCATAGAATCTGCTCCATAGGAATTTAGGAAATTTTCAAAATAGAATCTGGTGGGGGCGGGTTCAGGGTTAGGGTTTGAGCAGTGGTTGAGAGTGGCCGGGTTGGGGTTAGGGTTTAGGCGGTGATTGTGTTCAGGTTTTCGGCGGTGGTTGAGAGTAGCCACGTTGTGTTTAGGGTTTAGGTGAGTAACGGCATCGGGGCTGGCGGCTGTGGTGATGAACAGCAGCCTGGCGGTGATAGCGGTAGGGTATGGTGTGGCGGAAGAGATTGTTTTGGCGAGGTTCAGAGTATGGATTCCGATGGGTACGATTGGCGGGGAAGGAATGGAGGCGGTGGCTGACGGCGAAGGGAGGGTTTGATCGGTTGTAGTGACGGTGGCTGGGGTGGTTTGCGGTGTAGGAAGGGGTGCGGCGGTGGAGGCTAGGGTTTCTCTCCATAACTTTGATCACCCTAACTGTTAATTATTAAATTAATAATGAAGTTCTTGTTTTGAGTAATCAATTGATTGATCTATCTTTGGATTATTGCAGGAATAAATGGGTCCTAGTGGCCTAAGATCTAAAAAAATAAGAAAAGAAATTCCTACATTCTTTCTAGTTATGCCAAATTATGATTCACCAATCGAGAAAGACTTATTAGGACTTCAAAATATTGTAAACAAGCTTCGTTCTGTTGGTGAATTAACAGGAAGTAGACCTTCAAATCGATCTCAAACAATTAATGAAGTTGGAGAAAATAGCCATCACGAATCCGTAGCAGAATCGACCGAGATTCCTAAAAGCCAATCGATTCAAATCTCAAGACATGAATCAACGGAAACTACTCACGTTCATGCAACTCAAATAGGTTTTATAGTATACTATTTGTTTGTTTTTGAATTATTGAAACCTTTACTTGCATTAATTGTTGCAATTATAATGTGCAGGAAATAATTCGAAAAAAAGAGGCCGTGGCTTAACAATGGGAAAAGGAATCATGAAGTCAAACATAGCTCTGGCAATAAGATGAAAATTACTGTGGATCCATTAATTGGAAGACCTATCGATGCAAATGAATTCGTAAAGCTTTCTAGTCAGATTGGTGTCGTGTCACGAGATGTTCTTCCGGTGCCTGTCAAATGGAAAGATCTTGACAAATAAAAAGATTTAACTTATAAGTTGTAGATTGACGGCTTAGGATAAACGTAATGAAGCTCGTTTTACTAGATTTGTTAATATGTTGTCGACTCTTTTAGTTTTTTAGGAATTTAATTTTCATATTTATATGTTAATCATTCGGAAAGACATGGTTGTTTTCTTATTATGCAATTATCAATTATAAAACTTAATGCTTCGCTACGAAAAATTGTTATTATGGTATGATTTCGTTAGGATTTATAAAATGTAACGTGCTTATATTTTGTCTGGAAACTTCATAAATATTTATTGACAAATATAAATTAGTCATAATATATTATTAGTTTGTCACTACATTATCTTTTAGGTGACATTATACTTTGTCACATTAGTGACATAAATAATGTCATTAAAGTTATCTTTCATGACAAAGAAAAAGTGCCAATAATGATATACTATAGCGACAATATTGTACATTTAGTGATGTATAAAAACGTCACGATAAGTATTATTAATGACAATACATATTTTGTCATTAAAATTAATATTTCATGACAAAATTATTGTGACAATATTGTACATTTAATGATAGACAAAATGATCACAATAAATATTTATAAAATGACAAGTTGATAATACCACAAATTATTATTTTATTGTGACAAATTTAAATGTTTCAGTGACACATTTGTACGTAATTGGTGACAAGTGTGATGCCACTAAAATTGTACATATTCCGTATTTACTTCAAATTCGTCACCATAACTAAAATTTAAGATGACAAAATGTAAAATTTGTCATTTAAATAATCATTTTTAGTGATAAAATTTAATATAAAGTGACAACAAAGTATTAAGAAAATGATGAAATAACTGTCATTAAAAACGAAAACATTACAGTGACACATGTAATTTTTGTCACATAAAAACAAAAAATTGGTGACAAAGTAGAAATTTGTCACAAAGACAAAATAGGACGGAGAAGCTATGACGAAGCCCGCGATGACATATTTTCGTCACCTTTTATCTTTGGTGACGAAAAAAAATGTTTTTATGACGATTTCAGTGCGTTATAAAATGCAAAAATTCTTGTAGTGGTACTAAATCCAAGAAGGAATCAGGTAAGAACTGTGTAGTTCACATGACGATATGTCATGTTCTGTCTATATAGCTAAAGGTAGTTCTTGAAGTAGAACAAGATTAAATGCTAAGGTGCATTATAACTGAAACCTTTACATAGTGTTAGTTTATATTATTGAGAATAGACATGAGCTCCTTTGTAAGGGTAAAAGGAAAGAACACTATGTCACATTATCAAAGTGGGAGAGGAGTGAGTCCTCAGGATAATATGAGATGAGAAGTTTGTACGCTGTACAAGGATCTCAACTTCTCTAATGTGAGACTCAGTCCATTAACTGAAGTGTTTTTGGACCTTACCCTTATTACTATTGTTTTATCCTGAGAAGTAAGGACTAGCAAGGATAATTTGGTCAATCACTAAGAGATTATGATTTGATTCGATTTGGGAGAGATTGGTTGGTGGTGCGAACTAGTTCTGTATGGAATGGATAACTCAAAAGGAAGATATGGACAATGAACATTCACCAGAGTTCTATTAGTTCACCAGCTAGCCTATCATTACATTTGATGTAAGATAGTGAACGATAAATTAAGGTTCCGAGATCCTTAATGATGTGGAAGTGGGTGATTGTCGACCAAATCTAGGGTAAAGCATAAGCAATATATCAATGTGATATTATTACTAATATTATAGTTTAATCTATGTGGTAAAGTACTGATCAGAATCATCTTGGAAGACCCTAACGGGTGCAAGATGTTCTGAATATGAGATGTTAATCTACTTGGTTAAGTACCACTCAGGATAGTCTTGGCAGACCCTAACAGGTGCAAGATAAAGTATTCCTGATAGTATGCTGGTCGCACGACTTCACATCATAAAGAAGATTTGATAACCTTATACGGAATATAACCCATCAAGTGTGGGTGGGAAATGTCAGAAATAATCGGTCTACCCATGAACGGGTCAATCGGGTCAAATGATCCGATCTAATTGGTCAATTGGGCTTAATTGGATACTAATTAAGTCAAAGGACTTAATTGAATTATTTTAGGACCTAATTGAAATAAGTTTTCTCCATAAGTACCTAATTGGCATTTTTCTATTTTCCACCTCTATAAATAAAAGTTCTTAGGAACGTTTTTAGATTGATGAAAAAAATTATTTTTCTCTCTATAATTTCTCTCTCCCGGATTTCTTCCTACGACGAAGGAATCCCGCACGATAGTTATTAATCTTCTATCGCTGTAGAAGTTGTGAACGACTTAATCCCGACATACCATGGGTTAGTCAATGACTTAGCATACGTATGGATTCAATGTGGCGTTCTTCGATCTCGGGCATGGAAAAGGTAAGTATTCAGATCCGTTCTCTTTGTGATTTCCGTCAATAATAAAATAACTACCTTAGCATTTTTTTCAAACACATAGTGTGTACTTCAATTTCAACAAAACAATTTCGTAAAAAACTGCTAAAACTAAGATATATTGGATATCTATCATATGTCTACCAGATTCAAAACCAAAACGAATATAATTTAGGTCACTAACTAACAACGGTCTCAGCCTTAATTTGGAATACAAGCACACCTTTAAACACAAAAATGCTTGCTCCACCAGTATCCTAATTAAATTGGCAATCAATAACAAAACAATTACATTAGTATTTTATCAAACACGTAGCGTGCACTTCAATTTCATATTGAGATATTTATCAGCCATGGTGTGCAAGACCCCATTTATTATAGAATCTAAAATCTTGGAGGTGAACAAAGTTCAGTGAGTTGTGATTAGGAGAAATTGAATGCCACCTGGTTTTACGTAGAGAAGGAAAGTCAACAACTCAACCCCATAACCATGTTGTTGAACCCAACATAAAGTTACACTGACTTAGTGGATGACTCAGTAATGTTTAGAGTTTTGATCATGACAATTTAGTTCAGTTTAAGTTAATTAAATCTATTGGATATGATGTATGCCCTTAAGACAATTAGGGCGATATATCTTAATTATGTAATAGTACGAATAATTTATTTAATCAATAAAGGCATTTGTTCTTTTGTTTATATCAATGTGTTTCTATACACATATATTATAGCTGGTTAAAATATATTCATTGATGTATGTATACAAAAGTCCTTGACATATCATAGCATGAATTCAGAGAAATTATAGTTGGACTATATTTGGTGGAACCTACTTCATGTGCAATTATGATTATGTCTAAACTGTCCCTAGTTACAGTGTCATCAAGAAAGGATATTGATGAAAAAAAGACTAGCATGTGGCCAACTTTCTTGGAAAGGGTCCAAACAGTTAATCTCCTAAAGACTGAAGGTGGTGCCTTAAGCTTGACACATGGATATATCTGGGACATATATTGGAGACCGCAGCAAGATAAACACTTGGTATAAATATCAATGTGTTAGTGTTTAGCTTCATGCAATAAGCTTTGCGAATGTCCTCATACTTGAGATGCTAGTTGCCTTGTGTGGTACTATTGCTATACTTTAGGTCATTGCTATGCACTCATTAATTTAGGGTGCTACGGGTGATTACGGGTATAGTGATGACAGCACGTTGGTAGGCTAAGTAGTCGGAAAGAATCCATCGCTCTGGATATATTAAGGAGTTGTACCTGGCCACTTGTTGAAGTGATGATTGCCATAAACCTCTGATCAGAGTATGTGTTTGATAGAAATGGTTTCTAGTCAAACACACTATGGTAAAAGGCAATATACTTCGGTAACAAGTAAATAACTGGGATAGCTTGGAGCAACCTTGCTATTAGTGGGTTAACACTTTAACCGAACCCAATAAACCAGATGGTACTAATATTAAAGAATGGAAGGAATTTATCGCACTGGATAATTATTGCATTAACAGGGATTAAGTCATAAGCATAAATGACGTTCCGAGTAATGGGGGATGGTAGACCCTTGCTAGAGGCATACTACAGTCGTTTAGGGTAATCAAGTTCTATTCACGATCTAGAACATCGAGCCAATGGTTCCATTAGACCACGGGTTGGTTAAGCCTTAACAGCTCAATACTTCGGGATCCTATAAGGTCACTCACATTGGACCTTCATCGGACTAAGTAAAGAACTAATAGATTTATTCTATTACAAAAATATAACATGAATAATAATTGGATTATTGTTTAATTGGTTAAAATTGATTAGATCAATTTTGGATAGACCAAGGAATTTATTTTGACCGATAACTAATTAATTAGAGTCATAAATAAATCATAATTGATTAGATCAATTTTGGTTGGACCAAATTATTTATTTTGACTGGTAACTAATTTATTAGAGTCAAAAATAAAAATTTATTTGAAAGGATTTATAAGGAATTTTACATTGATAAGTTGAAACCGAAAATTATAAAATATTTTATACAAAGTTCGGTCGCTAAAAAATGCGTAATCCTTATTCATGGGCTGCACAAAGGCAGCCCATGAAAAGTGGCGTGAATTAACATATACATATATATATATATATATATATATATATATATATATATATATATATATATATATATATATGTTAATTAATGGGATGGGAGTATTACTCCCATCCCACATCGATGTAAGGGGGAGCATTTTTGCTCCCCCAAGCCTATATATAGGCTATTTCCTTTCCTTTCCTTTCAAATCGTACCAAGCTCAAAGCATAAATCCTAAGCGAGATAATTAATCTCTCGGATATTTGAGCAAGTTATTTTTGTGGAGCCTGAATTTATTCGGGCACCGCTAGTTTATATTTTTGGGTGAGGCTTCTAGAGTGGTCTAGCAACTACTCGAGGCTTCTTAGTTCTTCCTCCTGGGGAGGTTTTGGTTGGTGGGGTTCGTGTGGATACTGATAGAGGCTATCCTACGACTGGAGGCTTGTGCAAGAAGGTCCTGCAAAAGCACGCTTCAACTGGTAAGTTCTTTGTATTTCTCTTTTAATTATTAAGTCTTTTTCTTTAAGTGTTTTTAGACTTAATAATTATGCTTAGGTTATTTTTGCATGCTTAGTTTATTTTATGCTTAGGTTATAACTTAGAGTTATAACATGCTTAGTATAAAATAAATATGCTAGGATATAATTTAGAATTATGGTATGCCTAGTCCTTTAGCATGCTAACCTAGGTAGAGAATTATTTAGTTAAGGCTTTATTTAATTTATATGCAACTAATAGGAGTTCCTGGGACAGGGACAAAATTTTGAATTTCCGCCATGCCTCTTATGCATGTTCAATTTAACTGTCAGTTCCCAACAGTGGTATCAGAGCCTGCCTATTTAGTGCATAATTAAGTTAGAAGCAAACTAAATATTATTTTCTAAATGAAATGATTTGTGTTATTTAATTGTTTGGAACAATATATATAAACTTCTGTCTTTCATTTCAAGGTTAGAAATTAGTTATGAATAATTTTGAATAAGCTTGCTCAACTTACACAAATTATACAAGTGTCAATAATTTATTTAAATTACATAGGTTATAGATGCTCCCAATTTACATGAATTGGAAGAACGAAATTTATTAGTTCAAGAGAATCCATTGGTCTTCAAGTTTGTGCCCGTATTTGTTCTGGCTAAGGATTGGACTTGGTGTCTACTCCTCATAGGGCACCTCTCCTACCTGGGAACCTATATCGGTGCAATTTGAATTGACCAATCGGGGGATTAATATGAACTAATTTATTTCTAGTATATAAGATGGTGCTTATATGTGTTTCTATAACAAAGTAAAAAATTAAAATTATTGAATAAAAGCTTAAAGGAAATGCAATATAAATATAACAAATTAAAGCGTTAATTATTTTGCATATAATCTAGGTTGATGGAATAATTATAATAAAGAGCTGAACCCACCTAAGGTTAGACCTTATAAATTAATTCTAAAATTCCCTGAATTAATACAAGTAATTATAATTTTGTCCATCTAATAAAATCCTAGATTGGGTGAGACGTTTAACACCAATAAAATCCCAAAGTAAATATATTAAGGCAAGTTATAGTCTTCCTTACTCAAATTTATAATACGGTCTTTTTGGGCTATCAAAGTGCTACGCAAAGCGTTCCTTCTAGTCCACATTGATTGGTTGTAAAGTTTGAGATAGGGTCTGCCTTAACTGAGCTGGGGTAGTCCATCATAAAATTGGGGGCTAGGCCCAGATCTGAGACATATTCAAGGAGATGCTAATATAAGAGCACACGTCCCTTGGGATTAGGGAAATTGAATGAATTAGCAATTGCATGCGATGCAAATGGAATTGGATTCCAACTATGACTGACTATTATGATTTGACTCATAAAATTGGGGGTTGTAATAGACTAGTTATAGATGCTACCTACTAGGAAATTTAGCTGGGCTAAAATTCATGAATTCAATAGAATGGGCTATTGTAAATTTTGAAGAAAATAGTAGGAAAATGTATTTAATTAAAATTCCTCATATTAAATACATGTACTTAAACTAATATCTAAATACTTTTCTTTTCTTATGTCTTAGGTTGAAAATGGCTTCCAATTTTAATCTCCGTATGTTACTTGACACTAAATTGAATGGCTCGAACTTTTCTGATTGGTTCCGAGCAGTGAGAATAGTTCTCAGATCTGAGGGAATTGCCTATGTCCTAAGAGAAATTTTCCCTGTAGAACCTGATGTTGAGAATCATGTGGAACATGATGCCTGGTTGAAGCACAGGAAAGATCGTGAGACTGCTATGTGTATTATGTTGGGGTCCATGAATTCTGAGCTTTAGAAACAACATGAGAACATGCCCTTGGAGGATATGGTTCTCCATCTTAAAGAACTCTTTTCGGAGAGGGAGAGGACAGAGAGGTACGAGGCCTCTAAGCTCCTTTTCGGGACCAAGATGTAGGCTGGCACCTCTGCCTCTCAGCATGTACTGAAACTCTTGGGATACCTTGAGAAGCTGAATCGATTGGGATTCAAGATGAATCATGACTTGAGCATTGACCTTGTGTTGATGTCCTTGACAGATAGTTACTCAAGTTTCGTAACTAACTATTACATGAACAGGATTAATTCAACTATCCCTGAATTAATTAACATGCTGAAAACAGTAGAACCTCAGATCAAGAATGATCAGAAACCTCTACTGTTGGTTGAAAAAGGCAAGGCTTCTAAGAAGAAGAAGCAGGCATTGGGTGCCAAGAAAAGAATCAGTGAGAAGAAGAATGAAAAGAAGGCATCTAAGTATGTCTGCTTCCAATGTGGGAAACCGGGACATTGGAAGAGGGATTGCAAAGCTCCTGCTTCTGAGTATTTGAAGAAGAAGCCTACAGAGGCATCTACTTCAGGTATATTTGTAATTGAAAACTTTGCTACTTTTCCGCAAGAATCCACTTGGGTATTAGATACTGGTTGTGGTTCTCATATCTGTACTTCTGTGCAGGGACTAAGGAACTGTAGACAACTTGCAAAAGGGGAGATGGACCTACGTGTGGGAAATGGAGCCAGAGTTGCTGCATTAGCCGTAGGGAGCTTTAGTCTTGTTTTGCCAAGTGGACTTGTTTTAGTTTTGAATAATTGTTATTACATTCCAAGTGTTACTAAGAATATTGTATCTGTTGCGTATTTAGCAACAGAGGGATTTGAAATTTTATTTTCGAATAATAATTGTTAGATTCGTTTGAATAATATTCTTTATGGTTATGGAATGTTGAAAGGTGGCATTTATATTCTTGATACTAAAACAGAAGTTTTCAATATAAACAATGTGAAGAAAGTTAAATTAGATAATGAGAATTCCTTTTACTTATGGCATTGCCGTTTAGGCCACATAAATAAAGATCGCTTAACCAAGTTGCATAAGCGTGGAGACTTGGGCTCAATAGACTTAGAGTCTTATGGTGATTGCGAACCTTGTTTAAAAGGAAAAATGATAAAGTTACCCTTTAAAGGGAAGGGTGAACGAGCCATGAGTACATTGGGACTTATACACACTGATGTGAGTGGTCCAATGAGTGTTCAGGCACTAGGAGGATACTCCTACTTCATAACCTTTATTGATGATTACTCACGATACGGTTATTTGTACTTGATGTAGCACAAGTCTAAAAGTTTTGAAAAATTCAAACTATTCAGAGCTGAAGTAGAGAAACAGCTTGAGAAAAGTATTAAAACACTTCGATCGGATCGAGGTGGAGAATACTTAAGTCAGGAGTTTCAGGATTATCTAAAGGAAAATGGGATAGTTCCCCAGTGGACCCCTCCTTATACACCCCAACATAATGGAGTGTCAGAAAGGAGGAATCGGACTTTATTAGATATGGTCAGGTCCATGATGAGCCATGCAGTTCTTAGTAAATCCTTTTGGGGATATGCACTTGAGAGCGCGGTTTATGTCTTAAACAGAGTGCCCTCTAAATCAGTTGATTTTACACCTTATGAAAGATGGTGTAACAAAAAGTCATCTCTAAATCACTTAAGAGTATGGGGTTGTCCTGCTATGGTGAAGAGGATAGCGTCAGATAAGCTAAATGCCAAGGCTGACAAATGTCTGTTCATTGGATATCCAAAGGAAATAATTGGATATCTGTTTTACCAACCCGAAGCACAAAAGGTATTTGTGTCTCGGAATGCTCTCTTTTTGGAAAAGGAACACTTACTTGAAAAGGTCAGTGGGAGCAATATTGAACTGAAAGTTCCATAGGAAGAAACAGACGATCAACTGATTGACCCCGTTCTAGATACACAAGAGAGTGTGATCCAAGAACAAACTGTCGAAATACAATCATTGCGAAGATCAAGTCGTGTTCATAAGGGTCCCGATAGATATGGGTTTATTATCACTAATGATAAGGAACTATATCTTGTGGAGGATGATGAACCAAGGACTTATGATGAGGCAATAAAAAGCTCAGATTCTGATAAATGGCAAAAGGCCATGATATCAGAAATGGATTTCATGTACGAGAACCAAGTTTGGAATTTGGTTGATGCACCGCAAGAGGTTAGACCAATTGGGTGCAAATGGGTCTTCAAGAAGAAGACAGACATGGATGGTAATGTAATTACCTATAAAGCAAGGTTGGTTGTGAAAGGTTATAGTCAATGGGAAGGTATTGACTATGATGAAACCTTCTCACCGGTAGCCATGCTCAAATCCATAAGGATACTCCTCGCTATTGCTGCTCATTACGATTATGAGATCTGGTAGATGGACATAAAAACAGCATTCATAAATGGGGATTTAGACCGGGATGTGTATATGACACAACCTGAGGGTTTTACATCTCAGAATGGCTCGAAGGTATGCAAGCTACAAATATCCATTTATGGACTTAAGCAGGCATCAAGGAGTTGGAATATAAGGTTTGATCAGACAATCCGGGAACTGGATTTCTGCCCAAATGCAAATGAGCCTTGTGTTTACAAGAAGGTCAGTGGGAGTGCAGTCGTTTTTCTAGTATTGTATGTTGATGACATTCTGCTAATAGGAAATGACATTTCTCTTCTTCAAAATGTTAAAGTATGGTTGTCAAGAAAGTTCTCCATAAAAGACCTTGGTGAAGCAGGATTTACACTAGGTATAAAGATCTACAGGGATAGATCCAAGAGGCTGTTAGGTCTTTCTCAAAGTACATATATAGACAAGGTGTTAAATAGGTTCAACCTTGAGCATTCTAAGAAAGGTTATCTCCCAATGACAAAGGGGATTAACCTATCTAAAGCTGAGTGTCCGAAGACAACTCAAGAGAGAATGCGCATGAAGGATATACCCTATGCATCCGCGATAGGATCCATCATGTATACTATGATATGTACTAAGCCGGATTTCTCTCAGGCTTTGAGCTTTACGAGCAGATATCAGTCAGATCCAGGTGAAAAACACTGGATGGCTGTCAAGGCAATCCTTAAGTACTTGAGAAGGACTAAGGATGAGTTCTTGATTTATGGAGAAGGTGATCTCACTATCAAAGGTTACACTGACGCAAGCTTTCAATCTGACAAGGCTGACTTTAAGTCTCAGTCAGGTTTTGTGTATGTGTTAAATGGAGGGGCAGTATGCTGGAAGAGTTCCAAGCAAGGAACTACTGCTGATTCAACCACGGAATCTGAATACATTGCTGCATGCGAAGCAGTAAAAGAAGCTGTCTGGTTGGAGGGATTTATTGGTGATCTCGGTGTGGTGCCTGAGGCTATTGATCCAATTACTTTATATTGTGATAACAATGGTGCCATAGCTCAGGCAAAGGAACCACGGTCTCATCAGAAAAAAAGACATGTATCCAGAAAGTATCATATAATCAGGGAGATTGTTGATGCTAAGATAATAAATGTACCCACTGATCAGAACCTCGCGGATGGTCTGACAAAGCCATTGACTCAAGTCAAACATGACCAGAATGTTAAAGCATATGGATTAAAACATATGGCTAATTGGCCTTAGTGCAAATGGGAGTTTATTGGATATGATGTATGCCCTTAAGGCAATTAGGGCGATATATCTTAATTATGTAATAGTACGAATAATTTATTTAATCAATAAAGGCAATTGTTCTTTTGTTTATATCAATGTGTTTCTATACATATATATTATAGCTGGTTAAAATGTATTCATTGATGTATGTATACAAAAGTCCTTGACATATCATAGCATGAAGTCAGAGAAATTATAGTTGGACTATATTTGGTGGAACCTACTTCATGTGCAATTATGATTATGTCTAAACTGTCCCTAGTCACAGTGTCATCAAGAAAGGATATTGATGAAACGGAAAGACTAGCATGTGGTCAACTTTCTTGGAAAGGGTCCAAGCAGTTAATCTCCTAAAGACTAAAGGTGGTGCCTTAAGCTTGACACATGGATATATCTGGGAGATATATTGGAGACCGCAGCAAGATAAACACTTGGTATAAATATCAATGTGTTAGTGTTTATCTTCATCCAATAAGCTTTGCGAATGTCCTCATACTTGAGATGCTAGTTGCCTTGTGTGGTACTATTGCTATACTTTGGGTCATTGCTATGCACTCATTAATTTAGGGTGCTACGGGTGATTACGGGTATAGTGATGACAGCACGTTGGTAGGCTGAGTAGTCGGAAAGAATCCATCGCTCCGGATATATTAAGGAGTTGTACCTGGCCACTTGTTGAAGTGATGATTGCCATAAACCTCTGATCAGAGTATGTGTTTGATAGAAATGGTTTCTAGTCAAACACACTATGGTAAAAGGCAATATACTTGGGTAACAAGTAAATAACTGGGATAGCTTGGAGCAACCTTGCTATTAGTGGGTTAACACTTTAACCGAACCCAATAAACCAGATGGTACTAATATTAAAGAATGGAAGGAATTTATCGCACTGGATAATTATTGCATTAACCGGGATTAAGTCATAAGCATAAATGACGTTCCGAGTAATGGGGGATGGTAGACCCTTGCTAGAGGCGTACTACAGTCGTTTAAGGTAATCAAGTTCTATTCACGGTCTAGAACATCGAGCCAATGGTTCCATTAGAACACGGGTTGGTTAAGCCTTAACAGCTCAATACTTCGGGATCCTATAAAGTCACACACATTGGACCTTCATCGGACTAAGTAAAGAACTAATAGATTTTTTTCTATTACAAAAATATAACATGAATAATAATTGGATCATTGTTTAATTGGTTAAAATTGATTAGATCAATTTTGGATAGACCAAGGAATTTATTTTGACCGATAACTAATTAATTAGAGTCATAAATAAATCATAATTGATTAGATCAATTTTGGTTGGACCAAATTATTTATTTTTACTGGTAACTAATTTATTAGAGTCAAAAATAAAAATTTATTTGAAATGATTTATAAGGAATTTTACATTGATAAGTTGGAACCGAAAAGTGTAAAATATTTTGTACAAAGTTCGGTTGCCGAAAAATGCGCAACCCTTATTCATGGGCTGCGCAAAGGCAGCCCATGAAAAGTGGCGTGAATTAACATATATATATATATATATATATATATATATGTTAATTAATGGGATGGGAGTAATACTCCCATCCCACATCGATGTAAGGGGGAGCATTTTTGCTCCCCCAAGCCTATATATAGGCTGTTTCATTTCCTTTCAAATCGTACCAAGCTCAAAGCATAAATCCTAAGCGAGATAATTAATCTCTCGGGTATTTGAGCAAGTTATTTTTGTAGAGCCTGAATTTATTCGGGCACCGCTAGTTTATATTTTTGGGTGAGGGTTCTAGAGTGGTCTAGCAACTACTCGAGGCTTCTTAGTTCTTCCTCGTGGGGAGGTTTTGGTTGGTGGGGTTCGTGTGGATACTGATAGAGGCTATCCTACGACTGGAGGCTTGTGCAAGAAGGTCCTGCAAAAGCACTCTTCAACTGGTAAGTTCTTTTTCTTTCTCTTTTAATTATTAAGTCTTTTTCTTTAAGTGTTTTTAGACTTAATAATTATGCTTAGGTTATTTTTGCACGCTTAGTTTATTTTATGCTTAGGTTATAACTTAGAGTTATAATATGCTTAGTATAAAATAAATATGCTAGGATATAATTTAGAATTATGGTATGCCTAGTCCTTTAGCATGCTAACCTAGGTAGAGAATTATTTAGTTAAGGCTTTATTTAATTTATATGCAACTAATAGGAGTTCCTGGGACAGGGACAAAATTTTGAATTTCCGCCATGCCTCTTATGCATGTTCAATTTAACTGTCAGTTCCCAACAAAATCAATATTGAAGTTATGACCTATTAGACTAAGTTTTTCGGCTCAGTATTTTAACTTAAGGGTAAAGTTAAGAATCTTTGCTGACTTAGTTCCATGGTCTAACACCGAGTTGTTTGTTTTGAACTATATTCTTAGTCCGCTGATTGAGGACTGTTCACCCAGCTCTCATTATTTAGATTTTGTTCCACTGCGCTTATTGTTGGGAACTAAAGTGTCGTACCCAAACTCCACATTAGTATGATATTGTTCGCTTTGGGCGAAGCACTCACAGTTTTGTTTTTGAGCTCCTTCCTAAAAGGCCTCATACTAATGGAGTTCTTGGGGACACTTATATATTGCTTTAAGTTCTCCAAATCTTTCCATGTGGGATATCGTTTTGCTCCCAACAATATCCCCTCAAACCAAAGACCACACATCTCGTGACCTCCCCTTCAATGAAATCCATTGAATTTGCCAACCATCTTGTACCGCCACTACCATTGCAGGATACGCCGCCTAAACAATCACGCTAGGAAAACTTTCGACACAAGGCATCAACTACATAGCTCAAATTCGCTAGGGCACACATTTGGTCTCATTCATAGTTTGGAGAACTTCTCACCCAATGCAGTCCACGATTCCTCTTGCCAGTCTCAAACTTGGCTCTGACACCAGTTGTTGGGCACTGCAGTGCCGTACCCAAACTCTACATTAGTATGATATTGTCCGCTTTGGGTCAAGCCTTCACGGTTTTGTTTTTATGCTCCTTCCCAAAAGGCCTCATACTAATAGTTATCGAGGACACTAATATATTGCTTTAAGTTCTGCAAATATTTTCATATGGGATAGTGGTTTGCTCTCAACACTTATTTTCGTTTATATCTTAGCTGGGTTACTTTAAATATTCAATTGCGCTGACCTTTCCATAATTCCATTTGAGGAAAAATGGAATCTTGCTTTTTAGTCTAATCTTTTACAGACATTAATGAAAGATGTCATACAAAAGGCAAAGGAATTAATGATGCGATAAAGACAAAAGCACAATGCTGAAAGAGAAAAATTTCGTTCGGAGAAAAGCTGCAAGAAGACAAAGTCAAATCGGATTTGTGCAGCACATTTCTCCTGTCATTGCGCGCCTTTACAAGTTCATCAGATTTCTAGAAGGAATGAGAAGATGACACGTAGCAAGGTAGCAGAGTTTCTCTCTAACGGATTTCCGGCATAAAAAAGATAAAGATTCCAAATTTGAAGCTATGATTAAATGTGTCCCACAACAGATTGTTTTCAATCTCACAACGGTGTGATTCTATCTCCTAATGGATCGTATTGAAGAAGCAACAGGTGGATAGTTGAGCTATTAAGTTGCAGAAGATGCCAAAGCAAGTTCAATGGCTACATTCTTGATTTCATCTATAAAAGGAGCAAGAAGGAAAGCGGTAGAACTTGATGAATACACCTGAATTTCTAAGAAGCTGAAACTCTGTCATAATTATAGCCTTAAAGAAATTCAATCAAGAAAGCTACTACTCAGCGAGAATCTGCTTTAAGTTCAAGAGAGAATACTATAGATCATTTCCATTGTAAAACATGATTACTGTAATTGGATCAACATTTCTATAAGTTGAATCCAACTCTTGTTTGAACTCTGTTGAGTTGCTAATAGAATAGGGTATTCTAGTCAGTCGGTGAGCGATTACAATGAGGAGGGTACTCAATTATAATTGGGAAATTCTGTGAAAGGCTTCTCCGCCTAGGGTAAAGGAGTTGAGATTAGTGGATAAAAGTCAATATACTCTCTTGGGACTGGAGGTAGGCATAGGTCGCTGAACCAGTATAAATCTCTGTAATCTTTACCTTGAAGTTGAAGTTTTTCTGTGTTTTCACTCAGCCGGGTGACCTACTCAGCGAAGTCTTTATCAATCACGAAAAAGGTTGTTGTTTTAATCTAGCGAGTCACTCGCCCCCTCTAACTCATTGAGTTATACGCATAGGAACTAACACTTGTATTAACCAATTGGGAAGCAAAATATTGTTTACACGGAAATAGAGCCCAATTTTATCTCTTTAACACCAAAAGTTCATTTCTTGAAAATAAAACCATATCTAGATGCAGTCCAATCATGGACAATATGTTAACATTTTCATACAAGGAAATAGGCAATACTAAATACAGATAATTGAACAATTAAAGAGGAACTAAGGAGAGAGGAAGAACCTAGACAAATAGAGGAAAGGAGTGAAGGGCAAAGACACCATTAACAGAGATAACAAGATCAATAAGTTCTGCCAATTTGGGATAGTGCTGGGGTATTGGCTACCTCTAGCAACAAATTTAATTTTAGATCTGGAAATCTATGTAACAGCAAATATGGGGTTAAAATCGAAGAAAAATCAAGATTGAAGTAGATGAGTAATAGTATTCAAGAGACGATCGGGAGAAAATTCAGAGGAAAAGAGGGGAAGTGAATTTAGGAAGAAATGGATTTGAAAGAAAGCAATAATTGAGGCTGATTGGAAGGAGAGAAATGAACGAGAAAAAGGACTACAAAGATATGTTTGTAGATAATATTTTAAAAAACACAAAAATAAAAATATTGAACTATTATAGCATTAATGTAAATAATTTAGAATAAATGACCCATCTTTACAAATACTCTTTTATTAAAACAAATATGGGTTTAATTTCTTTGACTATATTAGTGATAAATTTTTCTGGATATTTTGCTCACATCATTGTGCCTTACGTCAAACTCTGAATGTCATATAGGGATATGCCAATCATATCCAAATCAATTGGGCATAATACATATTTACCCTCTCAATTTAATAACTGCATTCGTTAGCTCGTGTCATCTTTTATATAATTTCACTTTTTTATTATTTTCTTATTTTTCTCTCTCTAACCAGAGTCTGACATGTGATATTCGGGAACTCCCGTGTGTAGTTTTGTTGAATGGAGAAAATTAATAGAAACATGTGTAAATTAAGAGGAAGACTCGTCAAAATTGGGGTAGTCTAGGGTGAATGTATTTGGATTATAAGAAACTTTCTATCATCAATTGAAAGGTTGACTTGATCTTTAGAAAAGTAGTTGCCCGGTTCATGTAAATATAAATCGAAAATTAAGTCCTTTAAGAATTGTCACAAATGTTTTGTTTATAGTTCATTTAATATTTCACAAAAAATTATATCTAACAAGATCTCGAAATAGCTTTTTAAGTTTATATTAAATTCATTTATCAATGAATTGCGTTGGGTTGGTACGGGCCGAGCCTAATCAGATCTAACTCAAAATTTAATAACCCAAATCTGGTCCAACTTATAAAAAATAAAAGTCGGGTTCCAGTCGAATTTCTGTAAATAATTAATTTGCAAGTCTGGCATGCCGGTCTACAAATCAACTTTTTTATAAGAAAATATTTTCATTATTAAGAATACATTTTAAACAAATTTTGTGCAATTGTGCTTATGTTTTTAAATAGAAATAAAAATTTTATCCACTTTCAAAGTGTCTCAAACCTAAGAGCTCTAAAGGTCCAAACTTTATTCTTAATCACCAGGTTAAGACATTATGTTTATAATTTCTAAATAATTACAAAGAAAATTGTAAAATAAACAATCAAATTTAATTTAACGTAGCCAATTGGACTTGGTACAACTGATATATCCACAAAGAGTGGACATGAATGACCAAAGATCAATCATTGGCTCCTTTAAAAAAACCTCATTTCAATAAAAAAAATTAATTTAACATCTATATTTATTGAAGAAATTAAAATCTGTAATTGGAAATATATATAATAAATACACAATTACATATTTGTTTAATATATATTTATATTATAACGGGTCTCGCTGTCGTGACTTGAGTTTTAATACTAAAATCAAGTATATATCATACATAAGTCAAGCCACAATGAATTTCGGCTAGGCCTTTTTTATAATTTTCTCGACATGTAGGCGAAATTGGACGGGACTTGCATGCCAAAGAACCCTTGCCCATGTCTAACTATAAGTAGATAAATGTTGTCGGTCAATAGTTTTATCAACGGTTTTTATTTTTTACAAAGTAATTACTGTTTATTTACAACTATACGAAACCAGTGTTTTTAAAATTCCTACCTAGGTCTCATTTAGCATTAGACTTTTTGCTAATATGGCTCTATTAGGCCCTTGACCAATTTATATGTGTCAAGGTACAACTTAGTCCGATTTTTTGATTTGGCGGGGCCTATACAAATTTTTTCAAGATATCCATATTTATAATATTTCTGATTTAATTTTTTTAACCTACAAAAAGTAGCTTAAATGAAAAACTAAAGTTTATCAAAGCACTCTCACCATAAATTCCCTACTGAGTTTCAGATCGAAAATAGTTCACCTTGAGAAAAAAAAAATAGGAGTTTTAGATAGTTCGGAAGAAGAATTACTCATAAAAATTGTTGTATTGGTAACAAATTTTTTTTAGTATGCAAAAATTAACTAAAATCATAATTTCTTATTTTTTATATCTTAAATGTCTATTACTATTTTAATACTATAATTTACATTTTAATTAAATTTATAATTTTTTAATTCGATTAATTTCCACCCAAGCCGTTAAGGTTCTTATTGTCCGACTAGTGTCTGAGATTTTTAAAACATTGTAAAAAGTAAAAACACATATTTCATTACAAAATCAAATAAAAGGATAATTCATATGGCATATATATTCAAATGTGTGTCGATAATTCTTTCAATTAATTAGAAATTGGAAACAATGAAATTCCACATAGGTTCGCACCTTCATTGAAACTCTGGGGAAACTAAGTCTTGAATCCATTAAAAGACTCCCTTTAAAGAGGACACAAATTACAAAGTTACAAATTTTAAAGGGTCAAGGAACCTTGCCATCCTGAGTTCTTTTACGTTGGAGAGGTCCAGTCCACCATTCCGGTGCATGATAAAAACTTTCAGAGATTGATTGCCTCGCTTTGGCAGCCCAAGAAAGGGATGAACATAAAGAAATTGCAATCCTGCAGCAGGTATCTGTTTAAGTTCTTCCCTATCAATGATTATGAAAGGGTTTGGAATAGATCACCATGGTCCTTTAATAACAAGCTGCTCGCACTAACACCAAGGATCGAAGGGGAGAATCCTGAAACCATACCTATCACTACATGTCCTTTTTTGGGTGTAAGCTTTCGGTTTGCCACTAGGATATGTCTCAACTAATAAATGTGAGGCTATTGGAAATTTTGTAGGGAAGTTTTTGGATGTGGATGACAATAACTTCAAAGTCTCAAGTCCATTGTACCTTAGTGTTAGAGTTCTGCTTGATCTGAAGAAGCCTTTTAAAAGAAGGATGCGTATAAGGGTAAACGCAGGTGCTCAGGCTACGAGAGGATGCCATCCTTTTGTATGATATGTGGTATGTTCCAGCATACTGAATCCTTTTGTCCCCTCTCTTACTCGAGTGCCGGAGCCCCACCAAGGTTGTATGATCCGTCCATTAGAGCAATTGATAAGAAGAATTTACCGGCAGAGGAAGACAAGTGGTTAAGGGATGAAGATGGGAGTTGTTACGTCCCTGAGGGGCTGTCGCAACAGGATGCTATAATTCCTCATTTAGAGAATGACATTGCCATACAAATGCATGCAGCGAGGCAACAATTAAAGTTGGCCCATGAGCAAGGAGGGTCAAATGTTGCTGTGGACTTTAAATGGAAGAGGTTGGAGGATATTCACTCTCCTATGTGCATTGACAAATCAGGTGGAAATGGTAAGCAGGTTTCTATTGAGCTCCATGGCGAGAGCTCGCAAGGGCAAATGAAGATTTTGAGCTGGAACTGTAGGGGGTTGGTTATGGACGCTACAATTCGGGAATTACGGGACCTTGTGTCCTCTTACATGCCTGATGTAGTTTTTCTAATGGAAGTAAAAGTAGATAAGAAAAAGGTGGAAGATGGTCATTGTCGGATTCGCTTTGAGGAGATTTTCTATGTGCCTCACGTTAATCATGGTGGTGGTTTTGCTCTTTTATGGAGAAATAAAGATTCTGTATCGATTAGGTCTTTTGCTAGAAACTTTATTAATTCTATAGTTGTTGATGGCTTAGATAGTTGGAGACTTAAGTGCTTTTACGGTTTTCCAGAGAGTGATAGAAGGAGAAGGCAAGCGTTATGGGATAGTCTTCGGAGTTTGCGTGAGCTGTACGGTACGCCGTGGTGTGTTATTGGTGATTTCAATGATATTTTATCATGTGATGAAAAAGTCAGTGGGAGGCCGCGTGCGGTTTCTCTATTAAATGGCTTTAGAAAGGCTCTTACTAGTTGTGGACTAGCCAACTTGGGTATGTCAGGTTACAAATACATGTGGGAACGCTGTAAAGGTGCGATTAATTGGTTGGCCGAGAGATTGGATAGGGTGGTTGTGTACTCAACGTGGTCAGAGGTTTATTCAACAGTGTGGGTCCAAAATATCTGCACCTCAGAATCTGATCATAGTGCACTCGTTCTCCATTGTAAACCGATTAATCTAAGGCATGCGCCGGCTTTTAGATTTGAAAATAATTGGTTTCTAGTTCCTAATTACGTTCAACTGAACGAGAGAGAATGGGTCAATTATGGTGATATAAGCGTCCCAGATAAGCTAAAAAAGCTTGGCGTTGACTAATTGGGGTAGGTTGCAGGATGGGCAGTTCAAAAGTAAATTAAGAAAATTCAGACATGAGCTTAGTGAGCTTAAGCAACAATCGGGTTGGGCAGTGGCTGACGAATTTGTGTCTAAAAAGAAAGAGTTGGGCAATTTTCTTTGTCAACAGGAAGCTTATTGGCAACAAAGGGAAAAAGTCAATTGGCTTAAATTGGGGGATCAAAACACTAGATTTTTTCACAAGGCCACTACAAGCCGTGATAACAAAAATTCCTTTCAGCGTCTGTTAAAGGTTGATGGTAGCTGGGTGGAGTGGGGAAGGGGTTTAGAAGAAGAGATCCAAGAGTTCTACTCAGCACTCTTTCAGTCAGAAGGTACAATTTGCGAACCTATCCTGGACTTAATTGAGCCTAGGCTCTCGGCTTCTCAACAGGCCGATCTTATGCGACCCTTTGAGGATATTGATGTCAGGCAGGCTTTCTTTCAAATGTATCCAGATAAGTCTCCAGGTCCGGATGGATTTAAACCAGGCTTCTTTCAAAAATGCTGGCATATTATTGGTAAAGAGGTAATATCTTTCTGTCTCCATTGTTTGAATCATAATTGGTTTCCCTATGACTTGAATAGAACCAATATCATTCTTATTCCTAAGAAAAAATCCCCTACCTCGGTTACTGATCTCAAGCCTATTTCTTTAAGCAATGTCCTTTTCAAAATCATGTCAAAGATGCTAGCTAATCGTATTCAACCTATTATAAATTCGATTATATCTGAGGCCTAGAGTGCGTTTATTCCTGGGCGGTCGATGACTGATAATATTTTGATGGGTTTTGAGGTAGGTCATTACATAAAAAGAAAATGCATATGGGTTTCGGGGTTTATGTTCTTTAAAGATTGATATGTCGAAGGCCTGTGATAGAGTCGAGTGGAATTTTATAAGATGCTTGCTCCGGAAGATAGGGTTTCCGCCATCCCTTGTCGATATCATTATGCACGCTGTTACGTCTATGACATATGAATTAACTCATAAGGACAGCTTGTTTAAGGTTTTTCAGCCTCAAAGGGGACTTAGACAGGGAGATCTGCTATCACCATATCTGTTTATTATCTGTACCGAAGGGCTCTCAGCTCTCATTCAGAACAGATTAGAGTCTAATTCATTACATGGGTGTAAGTTAACCCCTCATTGCCCTCCTATTTCGCATTTATTATTTACTATTATTTCAAAGCCATCCTGAATAAGGCGGTAGTTCTTCAAGAATGTTTTATTTGCTATGAAGCTGCTTCGGGTCAAAAAATTAACTATCAAAAGTCATCGATTCTCTTTACCCCTAATGTTAGCCAGGAAACCCGAGCGAGTATTGTGCAAAGATTAGGAGTTCGTGAGGTTATGGACAATGGTATTTACTTGGGTTTGCCATCCTTGATTGGTAGATCTAAGAGGTAGATGTTTGAGTACATCATAGAAAAAGCTCACAAAAGGGTGCATAACTGGAAACGCCGTAATTTATCAATGAGGGAAGGAGATCCTTCTCAAATTCGTGGCCCAAGCTATACCTACATATGCTATGCAAATTTTCTGTTTACCTAGCCATGTCTTTGCAACTCTTGAAAAGATCTTTTCGGCATTGTGGTAAGGTGATACGATTGATTGGATGAGGTGAGAGAGGTTGTGTCTGGCTAAAGATAGGGGACGGCTTAATTTTAGCAACTTGAAAGATTTCAATATAGCCATGTTGGCTAAGCAAGCGTGGAAGTTCCTAACCGAACCCAATTCCTTTGATAGTCGGATTTTTAAATAGAAATATTACTTGAATTGTCACTTCCTAGACGCTACTGCATCTTTAAATGCTAGCTATGTGTGGAAGAGTGTTTTGGCGTTGAAGGACATTATGTTGAAAGGTTGTCGTAAGTGAATAGGGGATGGCACTTCTACCCATATCTGTTGGGACAGCTGGTTGCCTTCATTTAACAATCCATGAATCACGTCCTTGCCACCAATTGGACTAGAAGATGCAACTGTTCACTACCTGTTCGATGATCAAGGACGTGGCTGGAATTTTTAGCGGGTTAAGCACTTATTCGGCTTAGAGGAGCAGCAACTTATTACATCCATTTAGTTACCGTGGTTCGCTAAGCCTGATTCTATTTACTGGGGGTACGAAGCATCTGGCCATTTTTTGGTAAAGTTGTGTTACTATGAGCTACTTAAATTGCGACAACATGTACCTCTCCCATTGAATTTTGTCCATAATGGCTGGTGTAATCTTTGGGAGCTAAAGGCGCCAGCTAGAACCACTTAGTTCCTATGGAAAGTTGCTACTGATTCACTCCCTATGTGATCAAGACTATTGCAAAGGCACATTCAAGTTGAGCCGTTTTGCCCATTGTGTTGGGATGGTGTGGAGACTAGCTATCATGCTCTCATTACTTGTCCTTTTTCCTATGCATTTTGGAGCAAAATTTTTAGCGAAGATTGGCCAATTCATATGCACAGAGCCAAGAGAGTGGAAGAAGTCGCAGCTGTTCTTTGGGCCATTTGGTCACTTCGTAACAACTGGGTTTGGAATGGCAAGTTTATAGTTGCTTCCCACGTCACTCGGCATGGTTTGGGACTTCTCATGGAATGGAGAGCCTAGAATAAAAATACACCACCGTTGAGTAATGCCCAAGCGCCTGCTAAGTGGAGGAAACCACCACTCAATTGGTCAAAATGCAATGTTGATGCTAGTGTTTCTGATCAAGGCCGAATACTAGGTCATGGTTGTGTTATTCGGGACCACGTGGGGAATTTTCTAGCTGCGCGATCATCATTGTTATCAGGACAAGGGGATGCACTATTTGCCAGAGTAATGAGCTGCAGGGAGGCTTTGAGCTGGCTTAAGGATCAACGGATGGATTATGTCATTTTGGAATCCGATGCGATTAACTTCGTCAACGCTTTAAATAATAGTTCTTCTTTCTTAGCACTAGTAGGTTTAATTTTGTTAGACTGCAAACATCTTATGTCTTCTTTTTCCCATTTACGTATTGTTTATGTTGCTAGGTCGGTGAATCAAGTTGCCCATAAGTTAGCTAGGGCGGCTGTTTCTGCGACAGGTAGAGGGACATAGTTTCATGTATGTCTACCTTAGAGTTTCTTTGGCCTCTAATCTGAATTAATATGACCATCTTTTGTTAGTAGAAAAAGGGTCAATGCATCAGGATCCTTTATAATTATCCTTAAGCGTTTTTCGTTCCCTTTAACTTTTAAAAGTTTCAGATGCCCCTTTAAACTTGTTTAACCCCATAAACCTTTTAGTCTGATCAAACAAGCTAGATGTTTTATATGAATAATATATTTATATATATATATATAAAAAACAAAATAAATTATATCCATCCCGTTCCTTGCCCTTTACTCTTTCAATCCATTTTTCAATTCCAGAAACTCCAATTCATTTTTCTTATTTGGCAAATAAAATCCATTTTAAAAAAGAAAAAATTCAACAAAATAGAAGAAAACAGGTATCATACAAAAATAAATTCAAAACATTAACATTCCCCATTAATTTAAAGCTTGCCTGGTGCTGAAATTAAATCTTGAATATGAAGATGAACTAAAAGAACCCAAGCAATTGAAGTTAAGAAAATGTTGAGATATTTCACTATATTATATTATTTTTATACTAATGTTTTCCTATATAAGGTTATTTCTAATAGTATAAATTAGGAATAATATCGTTAATTAGGATTAATATTGATTAGAAAGATAATTTGTAATTAATTATATTTATGTAGATTTATTTGTTTCCTTTTCTCATAGTTATTCTACACTATAAATATCCTCATATGTAATTGATTATAGAACATGAGAACTATAACATTTCATCCAAAATTTTATGTTCTTATTCATTTTTCACATAGTACCAAAGCATTGTTCCCGGTGACTCAAAATTTTAGTCTTCCGCTCATATTTTTTATTCAGTCCCCATGGACAAAGATATCGATTATCAATTATCCATATCAAAATCATGATTTATTTGACTTAGTCATGTTCTTATTCTTGAAGATTATCAATTGTCTATATCAACATCATGGCTTATTTGACTCAGCCATATTCTTACTCTTGAAGATCATCGATTGTCTATATCATGTCTTATTTGACTTAGTCATGTTCTTACTCGATCATCGATTGTCTATATCAACATTATGGCTTATTTGACTTGGTCATGTCCCAATGGTAACACCAATGTTTTTACAAATGTAGCAGGTCTTTAACTCATGATCCCTTATTCAATTCTACTTTTACATCTCAGTTTTATTCACAAATAGTCCTATCAAATATGGATATTCCAAATATTATTTCACAAATCACACTTGCCACAACATAAAATTCAGAAATTCAAAATTCTATTCCTTCATATGCACCAACACATCACCAACTTGCAAACATTTTTATGAAGGCTTTGGAGAATGATCCATTCTTAACATTGCGACACAAGTTGGGAGTTCAGAATATTCGCTTACCAACTTGAGGGGGATTGTTGAGATGTTTTACTATATTATATTATTCTTATATTAATGTTTTCCTATAGTAGATTATTTATAATTAGTATAAATTAGGAATAATATCACTAATTAGAATTAATGTTGATTAGGAAGATAATTTGTAATTAATTATATTTATGTTGATTTATTTGTTTCCTTTTCTCATAGTTATTGTACATTATAAATACCCTTTGATGTAATTGATTATAGGCAATAAGAACTATAGCATTCCATTAACCATTTTCCTTTCTTATTCATTTTTCACAGAAAACATAAGCATGGCACCATTAATCTGATGAAACCAAAAGCCCGATCCAAGCAAAATTCTCAGCAGCTAGCTAATTTATTATATATTATCCCTTCTTTATGATCGAGCAACCCCAAAATGTTCCTAAAGATTGGTGGATAGAAGATCTTTGGAAGCTTCTAACTGATCTATCTAATAAGATAATTATTGCAATCAAAACTAAAGGAATCGTCTCTGTTAATGTGATTGAGGAAGTCTTGCATATGGCTTAATTTTGATTTTGAGATTCAATTGAGGAGACTCATTTCATTGTTTTTTTTTGTGTTAATAATGAATTTCTCATTAAAAAAAAGAATTTCTCAAAAATAAAAAAATCATAACACGTGTCTAAGTCAGGTGGCTTGACTTTTTAAACTTATACATACGGTGCGATTCTGCTCCAAAATGCAACTTGGTTTGAGTGAGATTTAAGGGATTATGGTGAGTACTTTAGATAAGCTTCTGGAGGCATTTGAAACTTTTGAAAATTTATGGGGCGAGAAACATATAGGAACAATTTTAAGGGGTCCCTGATTCATTAGGTAAATTTTACGGGGTTTGACAATTTGAAAAAAAATTTTAGGATTTTAATTGTGTGACCATGATAGCTATCTATAAATAAGAGGTGGAGGGCAAAGGAAGAAGGCACACTACAACGTTTCAAAGAACAAAAAAAAATGAGGGCCTTTCTGGTAATTTGCGTTCTGTTATCCGGCTCTTTTCTTATCATTCCTTCCCCAACTATGGCTAGACAACTGGCCCACTCTGGTAACACCTGGTCTTTTTTTTATTTTTATATTTCGAATCATACATGAATTCTTTAAAGTCGAGTACTAAATTATATTCTAAATCTGTTTTATCTCTCCTAATTAAAGAAGGGACAATAAAACAATCTCAACCATTTATATTCAATCAATGGTTGAAATTGTTCCTACTTTACTAATTTTGAACTTTAAAGAATCCAAACCATTTCCAAAATAAACAGAATTTTGATTATCAAAATTTGAACTTCATAATCTCATCACATAGAGTTCAAAACTATGAACCCTCATGTACTTCAATTAATTTGATTTCTGTTTGATAGTCTAAAAAAATGAGAAATGAGGTAATAATTTGGTCATTAATGAATTGATGCAGCAGAAGATGTGAATGGTCAAAAGGGTGAACTAAATTTGGATGGTGACAATGGAAATTCAGCAAACCCCAAAATTCCCTTTTGCAACCAAAAAAAATACAGTCAATGCATACCTAAACCCAGTCCGCCAGCAAAAAGTTGCACTGTATACAATAAATGCCGCCCTCCTGCCAAGCCCTAATGCTGACCCTTTAGGACAATTATGTTAGCAGAAACTTTGCTAAGCTTCCACCAAATATCTGATATATGTGCGGTGAAAAATAATGGGATATAGATATTTTCCTTATCTTTTGTGTAAGATATACATACATGTACGGTTTTCTTATCATGTCGTTGGGCTTATTGAGTTTGATATAATATATGGTGATTTTTATATATTTTGTTATTCATTTACTTTAATTTTCTCCTTATGGGATCTCTACTTGACGAGCACATCAAGAAAAATAATAGTTGTTTGCTCCAGGACTAAATCAAATTTATTCAAATTATATAGTTCAATTAATTACTTATCAGTGACCGACCTAGTTGGAATGGACTTTCTGTTTCTAAGCATATCTCGTACTCAGTGCCATTAAAAAAATTAATTACTTGTTAATGATATAAATGAGGACTTGACATGAATATTTGGTAGCAAGTAGGGTTGTAAAGGAGCCGAATCAATCCGAGTTATGGTTTGTTTGTGTTCAGCTCATTTAACTTTTAATCGAACACGAGTCGAGCGGAGCTAGAATCCAGCTCAAAATCTTGTTCGTGCTCAGCTCGTTTACGAGTTCGTTTGTTCGCGAGTTATTCACTAACAACTAATTTATTTTATTCGTGAACGATTCATGTTTATTTTTGTTCACGAACGAAATTAACAAAAAATATGAAAAAGTAAGTTCTCGAGTATAAAATGGATCAGCAATTATTGTTAATATGTGTCATGAACTGGATTATCGACTATGTTATATTACAAATAAAAGTGAATCAAAGGGAAATCGCTCCTTCTTGAGGGAAACTCCTAAGTTCAACTCTCGTACTAAACTTCCATTTTATATTTTGTAGGTATCTTAGGGAAAAAGATCAGCCGCCCTGAAAAAACCCTAGGATCCCAAGACCAGCCACCCTTTGTAACCGCCACACCCACCACCGTGACATCAACCACCACCGTCACACCCACCACCACGACATCAGCCACCGCCGCCCTCTCTCCCACCCCAATTTCAACCACCGCCATCAATCCAACCACCAGAATACAGCCGCACCCCTATGGCTAGCCTCCACCGCCGCACCCCCTCCTACACCGCAAACCACCTCAGCCGCCACTACAACCGATCCAACCCCCCCTTCGCCGACAGCCACCGCCATCACTACAACCGATTCAACCCCCCCTTTGCCGACAGCCACCGCCATCACTACAACCGATCCAACCCCCGTTCCTTCCCCGCCAACCGTACCCATCGGACTTCTGAACCTCGCCAAGCCAACCTCCCCATACCCTACCGCCACCATCGCCTGGCTGCTGGCCGCCAGCCCGCCGCGACTCACCGCCGAAACCATAACCTTAATCCTAACCCCAACGCGGCTGCCCTCAACCACCGCTCAAACCCTAACCCCGAACCCGTCAGATTCTATTTTGAAAATTTCCTAAATTCCTATGGAGCAGATTCTATGTGCAGGGTTTTCAAGAAGCATGGAATTTCGGGACGTGTTTATGTAGCTAGGAAAAAGAATGTCAGGAACCTTAACTTCGGCTTCATTACGGTAGTAGACTCTCTGTCTGTTCAGGAAACGCTCCACAGGTTGAACTCAGTGAGCATTGGAATTATTCGTGTGCGCGCTTTCAAGGCCAAGTTCACGAACTCGGCTGCAGCTCCAACATCTCGACAATATCAGCCCAAGAAATTAGCAGGACAGATACCTAAACGACGGGTTAATTTCCGGGAATCACTACGTGGAGACAGATCGTATGCCAAAGGTTTGGCAGAATCACAAGTTCCAAGCGAGGCCTCCTTTGCCACTCATAATTCAATCTCAGCGAACTCACCCAGGGGCCATGATTTTATTACAAATGTGGCCCCTTGGAAAGATAAGTCATGCTTAGTCACTCTAATCAATATCTCGAATATTCGGCTCACCTTTGATTTATTGCATGAACGTGGTTTTGATGTTTCTTTTGCTGCCCCTGTAGGCAAGGATAATGTTATTATCTCGTTTAATTCAATACTGGCTATGAAAAATTTTGTAGGTGGTGAATGGAAGGTCATGCTGCATATTTTTAAGGATGTGCAGTTGTTGCCGGCTGATTTTATACGGACAGAATGCATCATGTACCTGGACTTTATGGGAATTCCCCCCACTCTAATTCGAGAGGAGCTGATCAGACACTTAGCGAGCTCCTTTGGCCGTGTTATTTCTGTAGACTTCAATTTTGATTTCCCGGATCGTCTGGATGTGGTTTCCTGTCTAGTTTCGGTCCCCTTTGGGACAACCAATCGCTCCTTCAAACTGTTGGTGAATACTAAAGAAGTGCTCATTCACACTAATCTGAGACAAGGTGTTGGCTATGAACATTACCAAGATGATGATTCCGAAATTTCCGATGCCCCGTCCGATATCCCAACCGATGCTTCTTTTGACACTTCCAATGACTCGCGTAGTTCCGGCTGCCAGGAAGTGGAAAATGCAGATTATATTAGCCCGGAGCTCCGAATTATCCCCCTCCCAAATCAATCAAATGATAATTTGAGTGTTGTCCCGGAATCAAACCCAGCTACACATGAAGCTTTAATAGAGGCCGAACAACCTGTAAGGCTAGTCAACCCACAGACGGAAGCCAACCAGCCTGTTACTTCAGCTTCGTTAGGACCTGACATTTCTAATACGAATAGGGTGATCATTTTATCTCAGTCAAGGATATCTCCGACACTTTAAAAAGAGCTGACTATGGAAATGGGGAAAAAACTGGGAATATTCTCGGAGAAAAATAAGCAAGCTGTTCTGACAGCTATGGATAATTTAGTGAACTGATTAGTTCACATTCATCAAGGTATTTATTTTCTTCTATTATGTCGATGGATTTTTTTTGTTGGAATTGTAGAGGAGGTGTCAATAACGGGGCAAAGCAGCAATTTATCTCTTCTTGCATTCGTAAACACAATCTCCAATTTTTTGTCATGTTAGAAACAAAGATAGAAAGTATCACTGAGCAAGTGGTCAAACGGTTCTGGGGGCACAATGACTTTGCTTATCACCATATCCCCTCTAATGGTCTTTCGGGTGGCATCCTATTTTCTTGGAACTCCTCGTTGCTTTCGGTTTCGGTTCTCCATTCTACTTCCCGATGGGTGTTAGTTAAATTTCCCCTTCAGCAGCAAGATTTGCACGTTCTTAGTCTCTACGCCCCAACAAATCATATGGATAGATATGATTTATGGCAGGAACTTATCCCAATTATTCGAGACTTTCAGATGATCTTGATTTGTGGCGATTTTAATGAGGTATTACATGTATCGGAAAGGGCAAACGATCGCCCCTACCCTTCCATGTCAGCTTTTCAAGACTTTGTATTGCAATCTGAACTCCATGATCTACCCCTACACGGCCGTGATTATACTTGGTATAATAGAGTTTCATTCTCTCGTATTGATCGTGTTCTAGCCTTGAATGGGATACTGCAGTTATGGCCTAACTTATCCATATCAACGGTGGACACCACCCTATCTGATCATTTACCGATTTTATTACGCTCCTTCGTTGCTCACTCAGCCGGCCCAAGACCCTTTAGATCATTAAACATGTGGTGGGATAAGGCAGATTTTTGCCTTTCATTCGTAATAAATGGCACCTCATTTGTCGATCCTATGCTCACAAGGACCTATCTTATAAATTGACAAAGTTGGGTCGTGCAATTAGCCCATGGCACTCGGAAAATTTTAGACACCTACAGAGAAAGATTGGTGATTTAGACGAAACTATATTGGCCCTTACATCGAGTAGTGTTCCTCGACCGCTCACCTCAACTCAAAATTCAGAACTAAATCGAAATCGCTCCCTCCTTCAGGAAAAGAGGGCTTCTTTGGAAAAATTACGGCACCAACAATCAAGGGTAAATTGGACGCTATTGGGTGATAATAATACATCGTTTTTCCACCGTACCGCTTCATCCCGATCTCGCAACAACCGTATATAGCAACTGGACATCGAGGGAGTAATTGTTACGGACTTGAAGGTCATTTCAGATACTATTTGCAGCTATTACGCCCAATTATTCAAGGCTGCCCCTATAACGCCATTCTCTCTTAGAAAGTTACGTTTCAACACTGTTACTTTGCAACAAAACGCAGCTCTTATCGCCCCTTTTAGGGCCGAGGAAATTTGGAATAGTATATGTGCGTGTGGGGAGAATAAAGCGCCGGGACCAGATGGCTTCAATTTTTTCTTCTACAAAAGGTTCTGGGACGACTTAAAACCCGAATTACTGCAAGTTTTGGATCATTTTTATGCTACATCTCAGCTACCTGATTCGGTCAAGACATCCTTCACGGTGCTAATACATAAAATCCCAGGTTCTTGTTCTTTGAACAACTTTAGACCTATCTCGCTCATCCATGGTATCTATAAAATTATTGCGAAATTGCTATCGATTCATCTTCCGGCTGTTCTACCGTCTCTTATCTCAAATAACCAGTTTGCTTTCATCAAGGGTAGAAGCATTCATGAGTGTTCTTTTGTGGCTTCCGAGGTAATTCATGACCTCCACATTAAAAGGAAACCATGTGTGGTTCTGAAACTAGACTTTCACAAAGCTTTTGATAGCATTTCTTGGACTTATATTGACTCGGTTCTCCAAAGGATGGGTTTTGATCAGAAATGGATTTCATGGTTGTCAAATAGCAGGAAAAAATCCACTACTTCGATTCTAATCAATGGCTCACCAAGCCCTCCTATTCACATCCGTAGGGGGGTCAAACAAGGAGACCCTTTATCGCCTTTTATTTTTGTGTTAGCAGTGGAGGGCCTAAAACAGCGTATAGATCGTAGCATTCAAGTAGGCGTGCTACCTGGATTTCGTTTGGAGGAATCCCTTCTAGATATTTCTTTGTTACAGTTCGCTGATGATACGATTTGCTTCCTTCCAGCAGAAGAATCCATAATTCCCAGTTTCATTCGGATCCTAAGGGGTTTCGAACTAATCTCAGGATTGCATATCAACTACCACAAGAGTGCGATTATGGGAATCCAAGTTAATGAAGCCTCCTTGGACTCCTATGAAGCTCAATTGGGATGCCGAGTGGACAACTTTTCGATAAAATACTTAGGTACACCACTGTGTATTAAACAGCCATATATCTCCGATTGGGATCCTTTGATCGCCAAGTTCAAGTCTCGTTTGGCAAATTGGAAAGGAAATTGTCTATCATATGCTGGACGTACCATACTTATCAAAACGGTTCTTTCTTCCCTACCCATTTATTTAATGTCAATCTTCTACATGCCTTGCTCTGTATCTTCTTCACTAAATCAATTAATGTGCAATTTTTTGTGGCGAGGCGACTCTTCGATCAATGGCATATGCAAAGTAAGCTGGGTTACGATCAATTTACCATATCACCTTTGGGGATTGGCAATTCGGGATCTAAATCTTGTTAACTCCAGCCTACTCTTTAAATGGATTTGGAAAATGAGAGACCGCAATGATGACTCCTTGTGGTCAATGTACTGTGTTCGACGTTACGGGATTAGTTCGTGGCATGAAATGACTCTTCTCAACTCCAAGCTTGTCTCTCCATTATGGCGTGGAATTATAAAATGCTGCTTTAAAAAGGAGAGAATTTGGTCCTTCTTCTCATCACAGGTGCGTGTTCAAGTGGGAGATGGTCAAAACGGGTTGTTCTGGCACGATAACTGGACATCGAACACTCCAATCAAATCACTCTTCCCCGACTTATTTGCGATTTGCAATAGGAAATTCTCAACCATTTTCGAAGGGTGTAGTCATATTTTTTCCAATCATTCCCAAACCCGCCCCTTTTGGAAAAGAAGCCTCCGCATTACGAACCAACAACGACGCAATGAACTGAAAACCTGGATATCAATTTCAAGCCCAACGCTCTTCCAAGACCAGGAAACTGTAAACAGCCCCACCTTCTTCCTGAGAAGAGATTGCTTCCTATGGGACATTAGAGTTCAGAAAAAATATTCAGCAGCGTCCTTTTATCATGGATATTATCAACAACGATTATGGCCGAATCCATTGAGAGACTTTACACTCATTTGGTCCTCCCACATGCTCCCCAAGATAAAAATTTTTGGCTGGTTGGTCTTTCACAATAGGTTACCGACACGTGAGTTCCTTTTCCAGAGGGGATATCATATGCTAACTAGCGCCTGTTGTCCGTTCTGTCCACTACCTGAATCTTTGGAACACAACCTCTTTTTATGTCACGCGAATTATCAGATTTGGAGAGATGCATTCCGGTGACTGGATATTCAGGTTGTGATGCCGAAAATGGTTACAACTTCCTTCTGTTATGGTGCACATTCTTCAAACCTGGAATCTCCCGTGAATTTGGTAGGTCTCTCTGGTTCATTATATCATGGAATCTCTGTAAGCGCCGCAACAAGAAGATTTTTCGAGATGAAACTGATGATGGGGATATTTTAATTGCGAGTATCAATTTTTGTTGGTTTCTTTTTCATTCCTATAAGCGCAATGTTAGCCTTTCGGTTTCTGATTTGTTTACGAACCCGAGGATTCTTATTATGTAACTTTGATGTACTTTTGGTTCTTGTTTCGAGAACCATTATTAATAAAAGCGGGGTGGGTGTTTTGTAGGTAAGCAGAGGAACCAACCTAGTTGGGTACTCTGCCCCGAAATTTTCACCCACTCCAATCTTTTAGCCGTTGGAGAGATACATTGTCTCTCCAAGGGTTTTTCAAAAAAAATATTACAAATAAAAATAGTATACTAACAATTTTAAAACATGTGTTTTATTATTGTTTTAGAAATATTTTATTATGAAAATATTATTATCGAGTTAGTTCATGACCTTTCATCGAGCATGTTCATGAATTTGTTCACGAGCCTCTAATCGAGTTTATTTGCGAGTTTTCGATTCGAGCTAGGACTTGTACATGTTCAGCTCGTCTATTATTCAAGTACAAAATCATGTTTACAAACTGTTCATTAATAAATCAAGTCGAGTCGAGTTAAGCTCTTATCGAGCCGAACACCAAATTGTTCATGAACGGCTCGTCTCATTTACAGCCCTGATATGGCAAGAGGGGGGTGGGGGGGATGAAATATTGAATTATAGATTTGATATGCATATGTAGCAAACTAACTCGTAAAAGAATAATTAACTAACAATATGATGAAGACATTCTACCTAGTGGGTAAGATGCCTAGTGTTGAATAATTGGCTAAGGGTTCTAAATTATTAGGATGTGTGGAGAATTCCACGTTGGAAATATTAAGAATGATGACTGATACATAAGTGGTGTACACTAAGACTTAACACAATTAACACAAGTCAATTGGTTTTGTGTTATATAAGCCCAATCTCGCTTGTATGCTCACTCATCCTAACAAGCTCTGCAGCATCACAGATTCTCTACATGGACCACTTGGAAATCTAGTTTGGACTTGGTCACATGCTTGTATATGATATGATGATATATAACGAGGAAGAATCACAGCTATATTAATAAAAATACTCACTTGGTCTTACTATGGTTTGAGTTCTTGTTAAGCTGCTTGTTATAAGAAGGTCCAACACATTTGCTAGTCACATTGTGTTTCTTTTTTTGTTAATGTGGTATTAATTTGTTAGTTGGATATGTTTGATGATTTATTTGTATTTTTTTAATATATGGATGGAAAAAACATGTAGAACTGATTTTTACTTTAAGACGAAGTATTGAAATTTTAAGTATAGTTAAACAATCAAATTATGTTGAACTTTAAACTTTAGATAGTCAAACTTGAACTGCTCAAAACAATTTAATTTGTTGTTAGGGATAACTGTTCAAGTTTTAGTTATATTAACTGAGTTATTATCTTTAATAGACTAGCAACCTATGAATAAATTATCAACTAATTGGACTTAGTTCAATTGGTACATTCAAAAAGTGTGAGTAAAGATGACCAAAGATCAATTGCTCTCTAAAAAAACTCCTTTAAAAAAATTATCATGCATCGTTTATTATTAATGCACTTCTTCATATATAAAAATATTAACTACGTAACTTAAACTTATATTTAGTTTTGAAATTTCTTCTCTTATAGGAAAAGGAGTTTTGAAATTTATTTTTTGTTCCACTTTCATTATAATTTATTTCCGTAAGGAATATGATAGTAACATCTTAAATATAAAAATTTAATAGATAATCTCACCAAAAATTAATTTTAGTTAGTTAAGTAGTTAGCTTAGCTATATTAATATTTTTTCTCGAAACCCCGGAATTTGATTGGATATCGGTCCTCAATAATTGAGAAAGGGAATATAACCTTTTGTCTTTATTCATCATTTGGAAACGAAGGGCTAGCTGCTGTATGCATGTGGAGTGAATTATAGATACGGCTGAGCCTTCAAAATCACCAAAGGATAACTACTATTTTCCCTTTTGTCCTAATAGACGACCCCGACTTTTGAACTTGGGGTTTAACGCACATTTGCCCTGTAAAGTTTTAACTATTCTAAATAGCATGAACTTATTTAAATTGTACCTTTTAAACATCAAAGTGATACATGTCAACTTTTAGTTGGAGATAGAAAAATGACATTTTTGAAAATTTAAACCAACTAGAAAATGATATGTGGCATTTAGAGAGAAAAATGGTTCATTTTTTTTAGTTCAAAGGAGTAATTGAAACTACTCAGTTGGCTAAGCACACTGAGCAAGTTGGAGGAGAACAAGGTTCAAATCACACCAAATACACTTGTTGGGAGGGGTGAGGAGCCTTAACTGTTACTAAGCCCCGAACAAGATTATCTCAATGAAGATACTTGTAAATATTTCAAAAAAAGGTGTAATTGAAACTTCTAAAAATATAAGAAGTAAATGAGCGATTAGAGCCAAGTTTAAGGGGTTCTCGTGTTCTTTTGTTTGACGTGAAAAGATGAATTATGTTTAGATATTTAGTAAACATATGTAATTTTAATTTTTTTTTATCATCCTATCAGTACTACATAGAGACTTCTGCTATTGGAATGGTACATAATTTTTATTGTATTATGTTTCATACAATGTTATTATTATTGACCGAGAAATTAAACCGGGGAGCTACTTGTATACGATATTACTGGTTCAACAAAGCTGGGAGGGGTCTCGGATTAGATCATTAGGAAATTTTGGGGTCACAATGATTTTCTGTCTCAGTGGATTCCAGCTCAAGGGTTTTCGGGGGGATTATTGATATCTTGGAATACGTCTCAGATTCAAGGGACTATCGTCCATACTATAGAGAGATGGTGTGCTCTACAAGTTATTGCTAGTCAGGTCGATGTGGTCTTGTTTTGTGAATACGAACCCACGAATTATGCTGAGAGGAACCAGCTTTGGTTGGACTTGATACCTATCATTCAGAACTATGAGAAAGTTCTAGTTTGCGGTGACTTTAACGAGATTCTTAATAGTTCAGAACGATCTGGGGGAATTGGTGGGGTTTCGAACTCTACGGTCCATTTTCAGGAATTTGTAAATGAATGTGCACTCTTTGATTTGCCGCTTCATGGGAGGGATTACAGGTGGTCTAATAGTTGGGCATTTTCTAGAATTGATAGGGTTTTGGTTTCTGGTGTCATTACAGATTTATGGCCGGAATTGAATTTATTAACTATATACTCCACATTATCGGACCATTTCCCTATTGTTTTTACTTCGCATGAATCGGGGAGACCAGTTAATTGAGTACTTCAAACCTTAAATTGTTGGTGGCACAATAAAGGGTTTTTACCATTTTTGAAGGAGAAATGGGTCGAGATTAGGGCAACAGGAATAGGGAGAGATATTGATTACAAACTGCAAAGACTTTGGGAGTACATTCAGTCTTAGCATGCCGTGAATTTTGGGGGAGTTGAAAGGAGGATAAAAGAATTAGAAGAGAAGGTTTTAATGTTAATTTCGAATAGAGTAGCTAGGTCGATTGATACTTCGATGGGTTCTGAACAGCAAATTGTGCGAACGACTTTATTGGAATGTCGACGAGGCTTTGAAAAGATTCGACACCAGCAATCTAGAGTAACCTGGACATTATTTAGGGATAATAATACGACATTTTTCCATCGGATTGCTTCAGCGAGAGTGAGAGGGTACAGAATTAATCAATTGGAGGTGGGCGGTGTTCTCACGAGTGACCAGTCTCAGATAACCTCAGCTATACGAAATTTTTATATGGATATTTTTTCGGCGCATCAGGAAGTTTAGTATTCTCTAGAGGGGTTGCATTTTCGACGGGTAGAGAGGGGCATAAACGCCCGCCTAGTAGAGCCATTTATAGAATAGGAAATTTGGTCAGCAATGAGATCCTTTAATGAGGGGAAAGCACCGGGCCTTGATGGATATGATTTCTTCTTCTATATGAGGTTTTGGAATGATATTAAATCTTAATTTTTAGAGCTTTGTCAGAATTTTCATGCCACATTCCGCTTGCCAGATTTGATCAAGACATCTCTTACGGTGTTAATATCTAAAGTACCTGGTTCCTCTTCACTGGGGAATTTTTGGCCTATTTCTCTCGTTCATGGAGCCTACAAATTGTTATCCAAGGTACTTGCTAATCGACTTAGACCGGTTTTTCTAGATTTAATTTCTGAAATCAGTTTGGTTTTACAAAAGATCGAAATACCCATGAGTGTTCATTTATAGCCTCCGAGGTCGTCCATTCTTTACATAAGATGAGGCAGTCATGTTTGGTTCCCAAACTCGATTTTCACAAGGCTTACGACAGTATATCATGGTCATATATTGATACGGTGCTTAGAAGGATGGGATTTGATGAAAAATGGGTTAGATGGTTATCGAGCAGCAGGGAGAATTCCCCTATTTCTATTCTAATAAACGGGAAGCCATGTGAATCTATTCGGCTTCTATAGGGGTTAAGCAGGGATATCCTATCTCCCCTTTTATCTTTGTGTTGGCAATGGAAGGTTTGAAGCAGCTAATTCAAGCAGGAATACAGAAAGGCTTATTACCGGGGTTTCATATTGCTGGAGCGGATGCTGATCTTACTCTTTTACAGTTTGCAGATGATACCTTATGCTTCTTACTAGAATCTCTTTTACCTGTCTTTATTCTTTTTTTACGATGCTTTGAATTGATATATGGGTTGCGTATCAACTACCATAAAAGTGTTATTATGGGTATTCATGTTCATGAGTCTCTTCTTCATTCTAGTGCGACTAGGCTAGGGTGTAAAATTGAGAATTCCCCTATTACGTACTTAGACACACCCCTTAGCACTAAAAGAATACTGGAGTCATATTGGAATGCGTTGATAGGTAAATTTCATAATATCATATTGGAATGCGTTGATAGGTAAATTTCATAATAGGCTTACCGGTTGGAAGGGTAATTGTCTTCCTTATAGTGGGAGAGTAGTTCTTATTAAGTTGGTATTAGCCTCTTTACCAATTTACTTAGTCTCCTTGAACAAAATGCCTATGTCGATTGAAAATAGACTTGCTTAGTTGATGAGGAACTTTTTATGGAAAGGTGATGCAACATCTAGGGTATTTGCTAAAGTGAGTTAGGAAACTATATCATTACCTCTTCACCTTGGCGGCTTATATACTCGAGACTTTAAACTGGTGAACTATAGTCTTCTCCTAAAATGGATTTGGAAATCTAGAACTTCTAGTCAGGATGGCTTGTGGTTTAGAATTTATGTCAGAACGTATAGGTTTCACTCTTGGGAGGCATTTGTTCAGGTTGAGAGTTCGAGTCTTTCACCTATTTGGAGAGATATTGTCTCTTGTTGCGCTAAAAAGTCTATTTTTTGGATGACTTTTCGTGATAATATGAGGGTAGAAGTGGGGAACGGCATTAATTGCTCTTTTTAGCATGATAATTGGACTACAAATCAATCTCTATCGTATTTATTTCCCGACCTTTACCATTTGTGTAATAGGAAATCTTGCGTGGTTCAAGAAGGTTGCGCCGTGATACTTGGACCTGTTGGGAACTGACAGTCAAATTGAACATGCATAAGAGGCATGACGGAAATTCAAAATTTTGTCCCTGTCCCAAGAACTCCTATTAGTTGCATATAAATTAAATAAAGCCTTAACTAAATAATTCTCTACCTAGGTTAGCATGCTAAAGGACTAGGCATACCATAATTCCAAATTATATCCTAGCATATTTATTTTATACTAAGCATGTTATAACTCTAAGTTATAACCTAAGCATAAAATAAACTAAGCATGCAAAAATAACCTAAGCATAATTATTAAGTCTAAAAACACTTAAAGAAAAAGACTTAATAATTAAAAGAGAAAGAAAAAGAACGTACCAGTTGAAGCATGCTTTTGCAGGACCTTCTTGCACAAGCCTCCAATCGCAGGATAGCCTCTATCTGTATCCACATGAACCCCACCAACCAAAACCTCCCGAGGAGGAAGAACTAAGAAACCTCGAGTAGTTGCTAGACCACTCCAGAAGCCTCACCTAAAAAATATAAACTAGCGGTGCCCGAATAAATTCAGGCTCCACAAAAATAACTTGCTCAATTACCCGAGAGATTAATTATCTCGCTTAAGATTTATGCTTTGAGCTTGGTATGATTTGAAAGGAAAGGGAATAGCCTATTTATAGGCTTGGGCTTTGCCTTGCTTGTGGGTTGCGCATGTGCAGCCCATTATTATGGGCTGCCGTGAGCAATGCCAGCATTGCTTGCACACCTTTCGGTGTACTCCCGCATACTCGAGTCTGTACAAAATACTTTTATACTCTCGGTCCAATTAAACTCGCTAATGCAAAATTCCCCTTTTCAATCCTTTTTCAAATATTTATTTTCTGACCCTAATAAATTAGTTATCATTCAAAATAAATTTCTTGGTCCAACCAAAATTGATCTAATCAATTATAATTTATTTATGACTCTAATTAATTAGTTAAGGGTTAAAATAAATTCCTTGGTCTATCCAAAATTGATCTAATCAATTTTAAACAGTTAAATAATAATCCAATTATTATTCATGTTATATTTTTGTAATAGAATAAATCTATTAGTTCTTTACTTAGTCTGATGAAGGTCTAATGTGTGTGACCTTATAGGATCTCGAAGTATTGAGCTGTTAAGGCTTAACCATCCCTTGTTCTAATGGAATCATTGGCTTGATGCTCTAGACCGTGAATAGAACTCGATTACCTTAAAGGACTGTAGTACGCCTCAAGCAAGGGTCTACCATCCCCCATTACTCTGAACGTCATATATGCTTATGACTTAATCCCGGTTAATGCAACAGTTATCCAGTGCGGTAAATTCCTTCCATTCTTTAATATTAGTACCATCTGGTTTATTGGGTTCGGTTAAAGTGTTAACCCATTAATAGCAAGGTTACTCCAAGCTATCCCAGTTATTTACTTGTTACCGAAGTATATTGCCTTTTACCATAGTGTGTTTGACTAGAGACCATTTCTATCAAATACATACTCTGATCAGAGGTTTATGGCAATCATCACTTCAACAAGTGGCTAGGTACAACTCCTTAATATATCCGGAACGATGGATTCTTTTCGACTACTCAGCCTACCAATGTGTTGTCATCACTATACCCGTAATCACCTGTAGCACCCTAAATTAATGAGTGTATAGTAATGACCCAAAGTATAACAATAGTACCACACAAGGCAACTAGCATCTCAAGTATGAGGACATTCGCAAAGCTTATTGCATGAAGATAAACACTAACACATTGATATTTATACCAAGTGTTTACCTTGTTGCTGTCTCCAATATATCTCCCAGATATATCCATGTGTTAAGCTTAAGGCACCACCTTCAGTCTTTAGGAGATTAACTGATTGGACCCTTTCCAAGAAAGTTGACCACATGCTAGTCTTTTCGTTTCATCAATATCCTTTCTTGATGAAACTGTGACTAGGGATAATTTAGATATAATCATAATTGCACATGAAGCAGGTTCCACTATATATAGTCCAACTATAATTTCTCTGACTTTGTACTATGATATGTCAAGGACTTTTGTATACATACATCAATGAATATATATGTATAAAAATACATTGATATAAACAAAAGAACAAATGCCTTTATTGATTAAATAAATTATTCATACTATTACATAATTAAGATATATTGCCCTAATTGCCTTAAGGGCATACATCATATCCAACATGACCTACCCCTTTCTCGAGACCCTTTTGGAAGAGAAATTTGAGATTGTCGAATCAAGAAAGATGTGCTCAAATTAAAAGCTAGATGCTTCAAGTGAGGCCTGAGCTATTTTTAGGGTGGAGCGACGGTGAAGGTGGGGGGCAAATTATCTCGTTCTTCCAGGGGCCTGACCGTATGCTATGGGAGGCGGGGTATCATAATTGTTATTCGGCCTCGTCCTTTTGTTGGGTTTCTATAAAAATCAGCAATGGATTGCGCCATAGAGGGATTTTATGATGGTATGGAGGATATGTCTTTTTCCCAAGGTACAATTCTTTGTGTGGCTTTTGCTTCATGGAAGATTGCCCATAAATTCGTTTCTCTTCAACCATGGATGTTGAATGATTCAGAGTAGAGCATGCCCATTTTACGATGAGGAGGAGACTTGTGACCATGCGTTGTTTCATTGTGCGGATAGTTATCGAATTTGGCGGCAGCTATTTAGCCTATTTGGGATCTCATTGCCCATGCCTGCTTCGCGATATGATTTTTTGCTGGTTTGGAGGCAATATTTTTCTCCAGGTGTATTTCGTGAATTCGGTACGTCATTATGGCCATTCACGGCTTGGGCAATTTGGAGGAGGAGAAACAAATTTGTGTTCGAGGGCATGGTTAGCCAGGAAGATCATGTATTTGCTAGTATTTATTTATGTTGGCATGTGTTTAAATGTAGGAGGCGCAATCTTGGTCTCCTGGTTTCAGATATTTTAAATTATCCGAATTTGATACTCTCTTGTACATAACTTGCTCTTGTTCTCATCTTGAGACCTTAAGTTAGTTTTATTTTATTAATGAAAAGAGGGGTGAGTGTTTTGTAGGTAAGCGTATGTGCCAACCTAGTTGGGAAATACGCCCCAAAATTTTCACCCGCCCAAATTTTTTTCCTTTGGGGTACACGACGTTCCTCCGGGAGTTTTTTTAAAAAAAACAAAGGTTTAACTAGTGAATTTTTCAGAATATTAATTCTTAAAATCATAATTTAGATGTGAAAATACATTAATATATTTCTAATATAAGTATAGAATGTATGCTTGTTCCATTCAATATTAATATATTTTTATCGTAAAACCGTATTTTAGATTATCATTTTGTCGATTTTCCTCATTGTGAACATGCTATACTTAAGATTCTTTTATACCGTTATTATTAGTCTACCGTACCAGAGTTAGTAATTAATAGTACGTAATTTTATCGGTTGAACTGGATGGTACAACACGGTATCAATAACCCTGGTTTTTTTTAAACCCTCCGCAGGAATAGCGTGTTCCCCCAAAGAGTAAAAGGTTGGGGCAGGTGAAAATTTCGGGGCAGACCTCCCAACTAGCTTTGCACTTCCGCTTACCTACAGAACACCTACCCCTCTTTTATTAATATAAAGTGTTAATCTCAAGCTGATATCAATAACAAAACATTACAGCGCTATGCGAGTAATAGAGTCGGGTTACAAAAAAGATCCGAAAAAATAAAACCAAGCCTTCTACGATTACATAAGATCAATAACACTGGTTTAATATAGGATGGTTTCTTTAAATGCATTATTAAACTACAGTATTTGATTTCCTTTTAAGCATGTGTATAATTAAATATATTTCATCCTTATAAAAACTTTTAACATAGAGTACATTCAGTTTTAAAGCTTAAGCTTTTTGGTTGAATTATAGAAGTTTTTTGAAAAACCCTTGGAGAGACAGTGTATCTCTCCAACGGCTAAAAGATTGAAGTGGGTGAAAATTTCGGGGCAGAGTACCCAACTAGGTTGGTTCCTCTGCTTACCTACAAAACACCCACCCAGCTTTTATTAATAATGGTTCTCGAAACAAGAACCAAAAGTACATCAAAGTTACATAATAAGAATCCTCGGGTTCGTAAACAAATCAGAAACCGAAAGGCTAACATTGCGCTTATAGGAATGAAAAAGAAACCAACAAAAATTGATACTCGCAATTAAAATATCCCCATCATCAGTTTCATCTCGAAAAATCTTCTTGTTGCGGCGCTTCCAGAGATTCCATGATATAATGAACCAGAGAGACCTACCAAATTCACGGGAGATTCCAGGTTTGAAGAATGTGCACCATAACAGAAGGAAGTTGTAACCATCTTTCGGCATCACAACCTGAATATCCAGCCACCGGAATGCATATCTCCAAATCTGATAATTCGCGTGACATAAAAAGAGGTTGTGTTCCAAAGATTCAGGTAGTGGACAGAACGGACAACAGGCGCTAGTTAGCATACGATATCCCCTTTGGAAAAGGAACTCACGTGTCGGTAACCTATTGTGAAAGACCAACCAGCCAAAAAAATTTATCTTGAGGAGCATGTGGGAGGACCAAATGAGTGTAAAGTCTCTCAATGGATTCGGCCATAATCGTTGTTGATAATATCCATGATAAAAGGACGCTGCTGAATATTTTTTCTGAACTCCAATGTCCCATAGGAAGCAATCTCCTCTCAGGAAGAAGGTGGGGCTGTTTACGATTTCCTGGGCTTGGAAGAGCGTTGGGCATGAAATTGATATCCAGGTTGAATTATAGAAGTTACATTCTCTGAAAGTAAATAAACAGATGTTTAGTATAGAGCTTGTATGAACTTCTTGACAAATTTGCTATAGTTTTGGAGTGCATTGTCTCGTAAGTGCAAAAAACAACTCATTTATACTAAGCCTGTCGAATTTCTTCTTCTTTAGGGTAGTCATTATCTTGAAACTAATCTCCATAAAATTGAGTTTTACTGAAATCGACTAAACTTTACAATTATACCAAATTTTATCTCTAGAAAATCCTAATCAATCAAAATATATACATAAAGAGAGCAATGCTGACTATTATATAATTTTGTACGATAGAGTGAGTAAATCGAGTCGACTAACCAATTACCGCATAACATATCAAAATGCAGTAAAGACACACATATGTAATATTTAATGAAGAATAACAAACAGCCCTGGTCTTTTTGATTATTACAGAAAAGGCCCTGTCACCACCGACAATGTCTTCATCATGTGTATAAGAACTTAAGTAATAGAGTTGATTGAGGATATATTTACGATCACAATTCGGAAAAAAATAATAAGAAAATGAGAAGATCCAATATGAATGTGCAGGCGGCGTTGGTTATAGTGTTGATTATATGTCAGAAAATGAATCACAATTACAGTTGGCTCGTAGGTGGTGCTGCATCGGCTTGAGGAATTGGATTTGGAAATTGAACTTGTGATAGATTCTCCATTTGTCCGAATGCTTGATGGAAATAATAAGCACACTGATCCGAACAACGGAAACCAATAATGGTATAATTGTAAGAAAAAAGGTGGTCATTCCTAAAGTAAGGTCTTGGACATACGGACCGTGCTTATAGGTAGAGTTGAAAAAATACTGGAAAAATATTAGAAAAAATGCATAAAATTCTAAAAATAATAAGTAAAAGTAATTTGATATATTGACTAAAAAAATAAGTACTCGGAAAAGTAATGGAGGGAGTATATTTTTACCACACACTTAAAGCTAAAAAAACTCATTTATACTTAGCTGTGATGTGCACTTGATTATTCTAACTTATTTTTTATTTCTCTTATGTATTATTCTAATTACAGTTTAACTATATGCAAATTTTGAATAACTTTTTTTTTTGAAAGGTCATTAAAACCCGCCTGTACTTGGCTCAAAAAGTCTATTGCCTCCCTCAACTTTTAAAATATTCTATTACCCTTCTGAACTTGGCAACTATGCACCTCGTTGCCCCTTTTGCTGATTTGGCATTGCGCGTGTAAATCCAACAAATTAGAGCGCGTACAACCTTAATTTTGATGATCAAATTAGAGCTCCTATGTTCATGACTCACCGTCACTACTCCCTCCGTCGAATTGATCGTCGCCGCCGCTTCTCCGTTGTCCCTTCTCGCCATTGCACTGCTCATCTTTTCTTTCAAAACCCATGTCTTTATTCCCCCTCAATTTTCTAAATCCCATCGCTCATCTTATATTATGAATCTCATTTGAGTCAATTGAATCCAGAATTGAAAGCTAAAGATTTATTGTTTTTGAGCTTCAACAAATATTCCCTGTAATCACTAGCTTCATATTTCTTTTTCTTTTTCTGATCCTTTTAATCACCCACTGTTCAACCCTCGATGCTCTAACACTGGCCTTTTTCCTACTATGAATTCTTCTCTTCAATCTCGTGTTTCCGATGATGGACGCATCCAACTCGTCTCGATTTTGTATTTGGTAGCTTTACCAATTGTCACCATTTGAGAGTTGGGCGGAGGATTATTTTTCGTATACGGAGAAATTCATTGTGAGGAGCTAAAGATTTCATTATGTGAGCTTGATTAGGATTTAGGTGTCTCTTCTAGTTCATTTAAGATTTGAGTTTTAGCCTTGCCGGAGAAGAAGAGCTTTGCCGGAGATGAACAATGGTGGCGGCATGAAAGGAAGAGATGAAATTCTGTAATTAGGTTATTAATTTGGCCCTTTTGTTTTAATTTTTACTGAATTGGATGGGGTGTTGCTGACATGGGATACAATTTTTTTGTCATGTTTGACAAGTCAAAGAGCGTGTTGTTCACTCCCAACCCATTCGACTAGTTAAGACTACATGAGGGGTTGTGAAGCACATTTTAGTCAAATTGAGGCGGGTAATAGGACATTTTGAAAGTTGAGGGAGGCATTACGCTTTTTGAGCCAAGTACTAATGGGGTTTTGATGTGTTTGGCCTTTTTGAAATGATAGGTAGACCATTATAAATGCATTATATCAGTCTTACACCACGTATGAAAGCTTATATGCTTGGTATAAGACCTTTATATCATAGTTTTTACTGCCATTTTAAAATCTATTATGAAAATAAATGAAAACATTGTGTTATAAAGACATTATTCCACGCTTATACTATTACTAAATATAAGACATTCACGAAAAAGTGATAAAAACCAGTATAAAACTGCCAAATTTTTTTGTTAAAAATATTCAATATGGATTTCATTTTGAAGATAATGAGAAATGAACAAAATATTTTAAAGGTTTGTGTTGAAAAAATCAACGATATATGAAATATAGTCATTTTATCTTAAGATGCGAAAATTAAATTAAATAGGGGAGAGAGTTGTTAGAATGGTGTGCAAAGCATGACTGTTATATTTAGGTAAATAGAAGATTTAAAATTTCAAATGTCGTATATTAAATCATGGGAATTTTTTTTATAATTGGTCACTTTTTTAATTAATTACAGATTTCTTAAAATATATACAAGAGTATCATGATTGTTAAATATATCTTAAATTTCTCCTTTTTTCAATTCTATTTAAACAATTGTCATGTTGCTTTTTTTATTTTTTCCTTATTTTTCATTTATCCCTCAAACTGTTTATTTTTTTCGATATGTCATTTTAGAGTTTTTTGTACGTCTTACTTTTATCTTTGAAGTGACATCCATTGTGACTTTTTGATAATTTTTTATCTAATAGATTTCCAATAGATCATTGATAGATATCCAATATATATCCAATAGATCACTGAAAATTTTGTTGTATTCATCATTAATTTTTTACAAGTATAATTTAGGACTCCGCTACCTTTTACCATTGGACATTCATGTGTTATTTAATTTATTTCGATTCAATTGCGGAATTTGGGCAAATTGACTGTATAGATTTGAGTTACGAGTGAACTTTTAGAAGTTGAAGGGATTATTTTGTTAAGAATTTTTTTTGCAATTGATCTTTTGCTTCGTCTTTTTTTTCTTTTTTTATTGTGTCTTTAAGATCAATTAGTTGTTTAACTTTTGTTTTCTCATCTACAAGACGTCTTTTGGTCATCTATCGGAAATCTATTGGATATCTACTAGATTTGTATTAGAAAATCTAGTTTGAAGTTGATATTTAGACATCTGAAAAAGTCTTTTCTAAAGTTATGATCTATTAAAATCTATCAAGTGTATTGAATCCAAGGTCTTGTAGTTTTACTGATTTCTGTTGGACTTCTATTAGATATCTATTAGATATCTAACAGTTAAAAAAACTCGATAAAAATATATCATCATAGATCTACTTTCGAAGATAAAAAAGAGACGAACAAAAAACTTCAAAGCGGCATGTTAGAAAAATGAACGGTTTGAAAGATATAAGTAGAACAAATCAAACAAATAAAAAAAAGGGAAACATGCGTGTGTGGTGGGGGTGAGGGAGAGGGATTTGTAATTATTTTTCAGGGATGATAGACTTGAAATGATTTTGCCTTTTTATAGATTTGGCTCAAATTATTTTTTTTAGCCTATTTATCTAAAAGCCCCTTAAATTATTGAACTTTAATTTGTGGGCTTTAAAAAATAGAAAATACAAGGAAATACTATCTTTATATGATATTTTTTTATATATCTAACTTTCTTTTTCTTTAGCTGTCAACCACTTTTAAACCTATTGTTTTTCTCTTTACCATAGCCTTCTCTCTATCATTTAATTTGATTTTCACAACTTAACGGCTATATCTCACAAAGCGTTAATTTTTTTCGACATGAACCTTTAGAATATTTTGTTTGTCTTATTTTTATATTTAAAACGAAATCCATATTGAATATTTTTGGAGCAAAAAAATTTTTTTGCAGTCTCATACCGATTGTTTACTACCTTTATACCATGTATAAGAATTTTTTTGCTTTAAATAGAACAATACTGCTAATGTTTCATGTTATCTACCTGGAAATAAATGAAAAACTGGTGCTATAAAGACGTTATACCACTCTTATACCAGGTATAAGAATTTACGAAATATTGGTAAAATTAGTATAAGATGCGAAAAAAAAATTTTGCTCAAAAAATATTCAATATGGAGTTTGTTTTAAAGATAAAAATAAGACAAATAAAATATTCTAAAGACTCGTGTCGAAAAATTACACGGTTTGTGAGATATAGTCATTTTTAAGTTGGAAAAATCAAATTAATTAGGAGGGAGAATTGTTATAATGAGAGTTCTTGTATTCATGTAAAAGTAAAATTCAAAAGTTAAAAATATTGTAATTAAGAAAAGTCTAGGTAATTAAGAGAAGCAAATTTTTATGGCGAAATTTAAAAATTATTGGGTTGATATTTATAAAATTAAAAGATCAAAATCATATATTTAGCTAAGTTTCCCTTAAAAAATTATTTCAGGCTCACATGTAGCTAAATACCCTAAAAAGCCCTATTTCTTAACACTATACTTAGTATCATTATCCCGTATTGGATCCATTTGATTTTGCAGTCGTATCGGCAGAATCTGGGTCAGGCCGTTCTAGAGTGGTGAGAACATAAAAAACCCTTCGATGTATAAAAAATTAAAAAAAACGCTAGTAATGTGATTTTATTAAAACAAGTGTGGCTTTAATTTCATTGACTATATTAATGACAAATTTTTCTCAACTGGCCATTATGCTTACATCAACTCTGAATGTCATAACACGGATATGCCAACTATATCCAAATCAACTGGCCATAACACATATTCATCCTCTAAAATTTCGTAAAACTACATTCGTTAGCTCCTGAATATCACGTGTCAGCTTTTGTATAATTTCATTTTTTTAAAGTTCTTATTTTTCTTGTTTTTCTCTCTCTAGCTGGATGTAATTTTATTGAATGGAGAAAATTAATAGAAACATGTGTAAATTGAGAGGAACACTTGTCAAAATGGGGTAGTCTAGGGTAAATGTATTTGGATTATGGAGTTCTTTTATACGGGATCGGGTATTTAATACCCTTCCCGTTAGATGTTTGACACATATGCAGTTATATATTATAATAGCAAAAACTGCATATGTGTCAAGCATACAACCGGAAGGATATTAAATACCCAGTCAGTCATGTATAAAATTTGCCTTGGATTATGAGAAGCTTTCTATCATCAATTGAAAGGTTGACTTGATCTTTATAAAAGTAGTAGCTCGGGTCATGTAAATATAAATCGAAAATTGAGTCCTTCAAAAATTGTTTTGTTTGTAGTTCATTTCATATTTCAAAAAAACAAAATCAGATCTAACAAGATCTCGAAATAGCTTTTTATGTATATATTCAATTCATTTATCAATGAATTGCATTGGGTTGGATACGGACCGAATCTAATCATACATAACTCAAAATTTAGTAACCCAAATCCGGTCCAACTTATAAAATATAGTGGTCGGGTTCCAGTAGAACCTTTGCAAAGAATTGATTTTATTGTCCAAATCAACATTTTTATAAAAAAAACATCTTCATTATTAAAAAATTACATTTCAAACAAAATTTGCGCTGCTGTACTTTTGTTTTTAAAGAGAATGAAAAATTTCATCCACTTCTAATGTGTCTTAAACCTAAGAGTTGTAGAGGTCACAACTTCAATATTAACCATTCGGCTAAGACACTGTTTATAATTTATAAATAATTACAAACAAAATTGTAAAATAAACAATCAAATTAATTTTAACGTAACCAATTGGACTTGGTACAATTGATATATCCACAAAGAGTGAATATGAATAACCAAAGATCAATCTTCAGCTTCTTATAAAACCCTCATTTCTATATAATTTTTTTTACTTCAACATCTATATTCATTGAATAAATTAAATCTATAATTAGAAATATATATAATAAATACACAATTACATATTTGTTTAATATACATTTATATTATGTGGGCTCGGCTATAGGGACTTGAGTTTAATGCTAAATCACGCGTATATAAGTCAGGCCACAATGAATTTCGGCTAGGCTATAATTTTCTCCACATGTAGGACGAGATTGGACGTGCCTTGCATCCGAACGAACCCTTGCCCATGTCTAACTGTAAGTAGATAAATGTTGTCGGTCAATAGTTTTTTCACGATTTTTGTTTTTTATAAAGTAATTATTGTTTATTTACAACTATACGAACTAATGTTTTTAAAATTCCCATTTGGCCCCATTTTGCTAGTTAGCGTCAGAATTTTTGCTCTTATGGCTTTATCAGATCCTTGACCGATTTATTGATGTCAGTTTGAAGGCTTCAAAAGTTTGTTAACTTAATATACAAATATCATTTCAGGACTATCTCTAATGTTGAAGACTAGGTAGCATGGAAAAGGGAAAGAAAAAGTTTCCGGAAACCGGAAATGCAAAAAATGACGTGATTTCAGGTTTTCAAGATGGAAACGGAAAACGTTAGTGAGTAGGAGTTTCCATGTTTCATAGGTTAAAGATTAAATCTTGAGTTCTCTGGATAGAGAGAGAGAAAGCTAATGTGCCAACTATCAAGTGCTAATACGCTAATGAGACTTAATTGAGCTTATGAATATTTAGTGCTGCATGAAATTTTCTGAAGTCGCATTTGCTGATTGTTGAATTGTCTCTGTCGTTCTCTGTTATGAGATATTGTATTTTGATGTTTATATGTAACCGAGTCACTTTGTTTGTTTGTTATGTGGGCTGCTTCATGACATCCCTAAATGCTTCCAACTGCCCCACATGTTACATATATCCAAGGTTCTTAAAAGTTCTATGCGCTAGTCGGGCGGCCGGAGCTTTGAACGTCTAGGCGGAGACTGGGCGGGGCCTAGGCGGCACCTAGACGGATTTGTAAATTTTTTATTTTTTTATAATTATTAATAGATAAAAGTATAAATTCAATTAAAAAATTAATTATATTACAATAATATTTTACAAAAAACATAGTTCAGCATATGAAAACATAAGTCTTAGTTAATTTTTACATAAAAACATATCAACAATAAAATCAATTCCTTAAAACCAAATATCCTCACTATTTCTCGGTTTGAGATTCAAAATGAAAATTGTATGGTGAGAATATTTTGTTGTATATTAGTTTTACCAACTGCGTTACCTTTTGAATTGAGAAAATTTAACTATAATTATTATAGGTACCAGTATCTTAAAAATTGGGGAAAAATCGGATTAGGCAGTGCCTAGGTGGAGAAAATCGGACTAGGCGATGCCTAAGCGGCAATATGTCGGTCCAGTGCCTGGTAGTGCCCGAAGAATGAAAAGTAGGGCGACGAGCCTTAAAATAGCGCCTAGGCGGGACCTAGACGGAGCTAGGCTCAGGCGGAGAGTTTTAAAACACTGCATATACCCCCATGTTTCCATTTTTGCCTTTATCATAATGTCACTCATACAATTTTTTTCAAAGATATCTATATTTATAATATTTCTAATTCAAATTTTTTTAACCTACAAAAAGTAGCTCAAATGATAAAAGTAATGTATATCAAAGCATTCTTATCGTAGAATTCCTGTCTTGAGTTTCAAATTAAAAATAGTTCACTTTAAACCAAAAAAACCGGAGTATTAGATAATTCGGAAAAAGAATTACTCATAAAAGCTGTTGTATTGGTAACAAATTATTTTTATCATGCAAAATTAACTAAAATCTGTTAGAAATAATATGAATCAACAAGAATATCCATTATATGAATAAAGAGAATAGTAACAAACAAAGAAAGTAATATAGAATTCATATATTCTTCACTCATTTTGTATAGCTTACAATTACCTATATTTATAGGTAAAAGACTTGAACTTGTAAGGTCACAAGTTACATAACATAAATATAAGTAAATGGTGGAGAGTTACATATGATCAATTAATGGACATCAATACTAATTGATGGTTGTAACATCAATTTTAACACTCGCCCTTTGATGTCCATTATTGTAAATGAGACACTGCCTCATTAAAAACCTTACCAAGGAAAACCCTGTGCGACAAAACATTTGCTTAAGGGAAAAAGAGTATAATGTTTGCTCCCTGTATTCGCAAAATTGTTGAAAAACTTTGAAATGAAATGTCTGATTATGTAAACCAACTACTTGAATGTTGTTGAAGGTAAACCCTTTGTGAACAAATCTCCGAAATATTTGCATGAGCTGATTTGTTGAATATTGAATACACCATTCTTTTTCAAGATCATGAGTAAAGATAAATTTGGGTGAAATGTGCTGCATTGTGTGTTCTTACATGTAGACTTGCTTCGACTGAGCGATGCATATGACATTATCTTCATAAATTGTCATCAGATCTTCTTTGGCAATTGATTTACCAAATGCACATCCAAATTGTCTTAATCCATGCATAGATATTTTCAACTGTATGGAATAAAATTCTCATTTGCCATACTTTTTCCTGCAAAATTTTTTCATGTAAACATCATTAGGTAAACTGTAACAACATTCATCGAGTGCATCTTAACTTTTTCTTTCATTGTCAAAAAGACATGATAAAGTTATTGCAACTTCCACAAGAGAATAAAATCATACATATACGCAAGAACATAAACTATAGAAAATATATTATGAGGAAGATAGAAAAGATCATGCAATCTATATGTATATTGCCATATTATAGAAAAAAATGGACTATATCCATTTTATCTATATTCCATCTATTACTCGGTACTAATATAATTTATTTGAATATCTATATTTTGAATAACTTCAGGTGTTCGCACTTCAAGTGCTATTACTTCTGCAGGAAGTGTGTTTATACATATATCATCAATAGGATTATCTTTATTCTCGAGAATTTTTCTTTTTAAGAATTTTTATCCTTTGAACCAATTGGTCATCCACGGTTCAGGAGTGTTATAGCGCTATTTTAATTATTCTTCAGGAATTTTCATTTTACATCCCATTATAGGATCCATATAAATTAACGATGAAGCATTAGACAAATTTTTCTTTTCCAAAATTTTCTTCTTACTTTATCCCTCTAATTTGGGAAAATGCTTTCATGAAAATAAACTTTGCAATCTTTGCAAAGAACATATAATTTTATAAAGGCTCAATTATGCATTGATCCAGATTCATATCTAATATTTTTTGAAAAACCCTTGGAGAGACAGTGTATCTCTCCAACGGCTAAAAGATTGGAATGGGTGAAAATTTCGGGGCAGAGTACCCAACTAGGTTGGTTCCTCTGCTTACCTACAAAACACCCACCCCGCTTTTATTAATAATGGTTCTCGAAACAAGAACCAAAAGTACATCAAAGTTACATAATAAGAATCCTCGGGTTCGTAAACAAATCAGAAACCGAAAAGCTAACATTGCGCTTATAGTTAAACTGGTCCAATGTTATATCTAATATAAAATTATATTCTCCTTGAATGACCCATTTTGGTCCAATGTTACGGAGTTATGTGCGCATAAACTGCATAACAAAAACTCTTAGATGAGAAGTATAGGGCTCGTGAACATATGCTAATTGTCGGGGAGAATAATCGCTATAGCTTATTGGTCCCAAACAAATAAGTGATGTTGCATGCAATATTGCATATCCCCATAATGATGTGAGTAGATTTGTACGCATAATCAATGGTCGTGAAATTAAATGCAGACGTTTAGTACATGGTTCTATCATAACATTTTGAATCTGAACATATTCTATAGGATGTTCATATTTTTATCTCAATTGACTTACAAAAGCATACATGTGACTATTTAGTTGAAGCATCAACTCTATGCATTTTGAAAATATCAAAGATTCATTTACAACCTTACTACTGGAAGTTTTTATAATCAATTTTTCTTGCGAACAAGCAACACAGTATGATTCATTATGTTGAAGAAACTTCTGTCTTTAGTGGATGTGCATGTCTATTTATCTATAATTTTTCTCATCATTATCGAATCAGGATGGGCTAGTCGATCATGCCAAATTTTATAATCATCTCAACATATAAACTTCAAGTTTATAGTTAAACTGGCCAGAAAATATATGTACCATGAAGACATTCTTTACTGTCTTTACTCATATTTTTAATATAATATTCATTTATGCGAATATTTTAAAACTCCATATGTGAGAGGAATATAATACATCATTCCTAATAATCATCCTATTGGTAGATTAAAATTGGCTCTTCCAGACCATTCAATAATTTGTTTGTCTAACACACAATATTAGCTCTTCCGGAGCATGCAACAAATTTTTCTTAGTTCCTTAATACTAGCTCTTCTTATGCATTGGACAAATTTTATCCCCTTGAGACATTAATTTTGGCTCTTTTGGAGCATTCACAAAATGTGTTTCCCCTTAACACAATATTGGGTAAAATTTTGTTTTATTCATCTTCAAAGTATTATATAGACCAAGAACCGCAAAATATTTTATTTGAAAAAACAAAAGCATGGAGAGAAACCCTAACGCTTCCCACCCTCGTCACGCTGCCATCCACCGCCACAGCGCCGCCCGTTGCCACCACCAACCTTTTACCCACCACTAACACCAGAAACATGCCGCCAACCCCACTCGCCTCTTTCCTAATCCTGAAAACCGCCATCAACCTAGGAATCAGATGCATCAGGGAGATCGACCTACCGTTCTACAGCTCCATCGCAGGATCTATTTTGAAAACTTTCCAAACGCTTACAATTCTGATTCTATGAGTAGGATCTTCAGGAAATATGGTATTACAGGCCGGATTTACGTAGCAAAAAGGAAGAACTCCAGGAACCTGAATTTCGGCTTTATAACCGTGAATGACTCTTTGCCGATTCACGAAATCCTATACAGGTTAAACTCAATCTGTATTGGAATAATTCGATGACGGGCGTTCAAGGCCAAATACACTCGCCCGGCTATTCCACCTTCAACACACGGTTGTTACCAGATTTTTGCCGCAACTCAAACTCGAAAGCGTAGTTCGGCTTTTCATGACTCTCTCAAAGGGGAGAGATCGTATGCAAATGTGGTTGCTGAGCAGAAAGCCTCTACTGTCAAATCTATCCCCCAGGAACAAGGAACTTCGTCAAACAATGCTACTATACCGAGGGGCCATGATCTTATTATAGAATTGGCCCCTTGGAAAGATAAGTCGTGCTTAGCCTCTCTGATCAATATTTCAAATATTCGTTATGCTTTCGAATTATTACGTGATCGGGGTTTTAATATCGCTTTTGCTGCACCCGCGGGTAGCGATAATGTTATTGTATCATTTAATTTAGTGAATGCAATGCATGATTTTATAGGTGGTGACTGGAAGATTATACAACATATCTTCAAGAAGGTGGTTTATTTGTCAGCTGACTTTATCCCAAAGGAATGCATTATGTATGTTGATTTTATGGGTATCCCGCCCATGCTGATTGGTGAAACTCTGATTCACCAACTGGCTGCTTCCTTTGGCCGCATTGTTTCGATTGACTTCGACTTCAACAGACCAGACCGTTTAAACATTGTCTCGTGCCTTATCTCGGTTCCTCTTGGAACCACAAATCGCTCTTTTAAACTATGTGTGGGCTCGATGGAAGTGGTGATCTATACTAATCTCAGGCAAGGCGTCGGATGTGAAGATTGTCATGATCATGATTCTGAAATTTCTAGCGAACCTAGTGACACTTCCTCCGAGCCTGACAGTTCAGGGGACTCAAGCAAATCAGATGGGCTAGAGACAAATGTCGCAAACCTTTCTGATCTACAAATCTGCCTAATCCCTATTAATTCAGACACAACCTTAAGTGCAGTCCCTAAGACTAACGAACAATGGGCGAAAATCTCTGTAGAACCCGAACCTGTCTGCCAAACTGCATCCCCACAACCAGCTACACCCCAATAAATTGGAAACTCTATCTCTTCAAGTCCGGATATCTCGAATATGAACCGCATCATCATCCTTTCCCACAACCAAGCTTCACCTAGCAGAGAAAAGGAGCTGACTATGGAATTGGGTACAAAGCTAGGTCTATTCAAAACCCGTCATGACTCGATAATAATGGAAGCAATGGATAAATTAGCGGACTGACTGATTGGTTTTTCTCTTGCTCGAGGTATTTTTATTCCAGTTATGTCTTTAGCCTTTTTATATTGGAATTGTCGAGGAGGCATTAGAAGTGGATCTAAACAACAATTTGTGTTGTCATGTGTCCGTAAACATAAGTTAAAATTCTTTGTCATGCTTGTGACAAAACTTAAGGCTGTATCCGATCACGTGATTCGTCGGTTCTGGGCTCATAATGATTTTGCGTATCATTTTATTCCATCAATTGGTCTTTCGGATGGCATTTATTCTCTTGGAACTCAGCCCTTTTAAAGGGAAAGGTCCTTCGCTCTACTTTGAGATGGGTTCTGATTGAATTTTCTTTGCAACAACTGGTTTTCCATGTCCTGTGCTTATACGCCCCAAACAATCACTCAGACAGAAGCTTACTGTGGGGAGAAATTATTCATGTCATTCGTGTGCTCTGAAAGGTATTAATATGCGGGGATTTTAATGAGGTTTTGCATCCTTCGGAAAGGGCTGGTAGTATTTTTGCTCCTTCTATATCTGATTTTCAAGACTTTATCTTGGAAGGTGAACTTCAAGGCCTTCCTTTATAGGGCCGAGATTACACTTGGCTTAATAGAGTATCCTACTCTCGTATTGATAGGGTTCTAGCCTCGGGCGATATTCTAGATTTATGGCCGACTATGACCATTTCGACAATTGACACCACGCTGTCAGACCACCTACCTATTTTGTTTCGATCGAGTACCAATTCATTAGGGACAGGACCAAGATCGTTTAGAGCTCTAAATTTGTGGTGGGACAAGGTAGATTTTCTACCATTTATTCGTAATGCTTGGCAATCCATCTGCCAATCTCACACCTATAGGGACATTTCTTTCAAATTATCCAAACTCAGCTTGGCCATTTGCCCATGGCACCTAGAGAACTTCGGGGATCTAGACCGAAAAATTTCAGAATTAGAGGAAAAGATTCTGGCACTCACATCCAGCAACACTACTCGGCCTTTGAATTTATCATAGACCACCGAGCTAAATCTTCTCCGCTCCTAACTTCATGAAAAACGTGCGAGTGTCGAAAAGCTCTGGCATCAACAATCTCGGATCAAATGGACACTATTAGGGGATAATAATACTTCCTTTTTCCATCGTGTGGCATCAGCTCATTTTCGTAAAAACCAAATCACCCAACTGGACATCGATGGAGTTATTGTTTCGGACCCAGCCGATATTTCTGATGCTATTTGCTCATTTTTTGAGCGTCTATTCAGGGCAAATCATGAGGTTCCATTCTCTCTAAGAAAACTACAGTTCAATACCATCACCATCCACCAAAATGCTATTCTAACAGCCCCGTTCTCGATTGATGAAGTTTGGTCTAGTATCAGTGCATGTGGAGAAAATAAAGCGCCGGGTCCTGATGGTTTTAACTTCTTCTTCTACAAACGTTTTTGGGAGGACTTAAAACCTAAACTTTTGGGTATTTTTTATCATTTTCATACCACTTCCTGGCTGCCTGACTCCATAAAAACATCTTTCTCTGTGCTACTTCCTAAGGTTCCAGGATCATGTTCTTTGACCAATTTTAGACCGATTGCTCTTATTTATGGGGTTTACAAGATCATTGTAAAATTGTTATCATCTCGGCTCCAAGCTATTCTCCCTTCATTGATATCAAGTAATCAATTTGCATTTATCAAAGGCAGAAGTATCCGTGAATGCTCTTTCCTAGCTTCCGAGGTTATACACACCCTTCATGCGCATCGAAAACCCAGCCTGGTTTTAAAATTGGATTTTCATAAGGCTTTTGACAGTATCTCATGGAAGTATATCAATTCGGTCCTTATCAAAATGGGCTTTGATCACAAATGGAGATCTTGGCTGTCGAATTGTCGAAAAAATTCCTCAACGTCTATTTTGATAAATGGAAAACCAAGCGCACCGATTTCCATCAAGAGAGGCGTAAAACAAGGGGATCCCTTATCTCCGTTTATGTTTGTGCTCGCTGTTGAAGGGCTAAAACAACTCATAGATTGCAATATTCGAGAGGTTGTGTTACCAGTATTTCGGCTGGATGAATCCTTACCGGATATCTCACTTTTACAGTTCGCAGATGATACGATTTGCTTTCTCCCGGCTGATGTGGCAATCATTCCTATTTTCAAACGTCTTTTGCGGTGCTTCGAGCTTATTTTTGGGCTTCGTATTAATTACTATAAGAGTGCTTTAATGGGTATCCATGTACCTGACAGTTCGCTTGCTTCATATGCGGCTTTATTCGGATGTCGTACAGATAAATTCCCGATTAAATATCTTTGTGTTCCACTATGCTTAAAACAACCTGCCGTCTCATCCTAGGAGCCTCTGATTGCAAAATTCAAGTTTCGTCTATCTAATTGGATTGGCAGTTGTTTATCTTATGCAGGCAAAACCACACTCATCAAATCGGTACTCTCTTCACTTTCACTTTATTTATTATCCCTTTTCAGAATGCCAGTTTTGGTAATCTCAACCTTAAATTATTTGATGCGTAATTTTTTATAGTGAGTGACTCTAATGCAAGTGGGTTGTACAAAGTGAGTTGGGGTACTATGACCCATCCATATCATCTTGGGGGTCTTTCCATTCGGGATCTTCGCCTGGTCAATGCTAGCCTTCTCTTAAAGTGGATTTCGAAATTGCGTGTTCGCAACAATAATTCCCTTTGGTTTGTGTACTGTGTCCAACATTATGAAGTGCGATCTTGGTATGACATGGTTTTATTAGAGCCCAAAGCCGTTTCGCTACTATAGAGGGGAATCCTAAAATGTTACTTCAAGAATGATGAATATTGGAACTTTTTCTCCTCTCAGACACGTGTTCAGGTGGGGAATGGACTTGCAAGTTTGTTTTAGCATGACAACTAGAGTTCAAACACCCCGTTAAAATCCCTTTTTTCAGATTTATACATCCTTTGCAACAGGAAACACGCTTCTATTCAGGAGGGGTGTGCTTTCTTATTCACATCTCGTTCATTTGGACGACCCTTTTGGAAAAGGAATATACGAATTACGGGGCAGCAATGATGTGGTGAATTAAAGGCATGGATTTTAGCTTCAAGTTCGTATCTTTTTCAGAATTCACAGCCCAATTTTCCGGCGAACGAAGATGGAATTATTTGGATGATTGGGAAAAACAATGATTACTCGGCAGCCTCATTCTTTCAGGGTTATTACCAACTTCCTCATTGGTCCCCCCTGTGAATGACTTGAAACTGATATGGAATACCTGCTTACTCCCTAAAATTAAATTCTTTGGCTGGCTACTTTTTCATGGACGTCTACCTACCCGAGCATTTCTATGGAGTCGCGGGTGCTACTCCGTCTTGAACGACACCTGCCCTTTTTGCGATTTCTCAGAAAATATGGATCATTGTCTTTTCTTTTGTCAGTCTAGCCGGAGAATATGGTGTGATGCATTCCAATGGTTGGGCATTTCGTTGGTTATGCCTTAAAGGGGGTGCGACTTTCTTCTTCTATGGAGATCTCATTTTAAACGTGGTAATCTTCGAGATTTTGGGACCTCGTTATGGCTCACTATAGCTTGGAGCATATGGATACGACCTAATAAATTCATCTTCGAGGGAGCTATGGATAACGAAGATATCTTAGTTAGTAGCATCAATTTTTGTTGGTTTATTTTTAACACTCACAAACGTAGCATTAGCCTCTTGGTCTCGGATATTGTTATGAATTCGAGTTTGATACTCATTTTGTAACTCTACATATGGTTCTTGTTTTGAGAGCCGCCTCTATTATTTAATGAAAAGAGGGGTGGGAGTTTTGTAGGTAAGCGAAAATACCAACCTAGTTGGGATGTTCGCCCCGAAATTTTCACCCACCCCAAACTTTTTTCCTTTGGAGGGACACATCATTCCTTCGGGGGTTTTTCAAAAAAAAGTATTATATATCGACTCTTCTATAGCCTTTTTACAATTGCTTCACTGGCCTTGACATCAATCAATATCGGAAAGAATTCATTTCCTTATTTTTGTTATGTTGGAAACAAAGGCTAAGAGTATTTCTGATCAGTTGGTTAGACGGTTTTGGGGTCATAATGATTTTGGTAATCATTGTGTCCAATCTAGTGGCCTTTGGGGAGGTATCTTATTTTCTTGAAATCCTTCGTCCATTACTGGTTCGGTAATCCTTTCTTCTCCCAAATGGATATTATTTAGATTTTCACTTCAACAACAAGATTTCCACATTATTGGTCTTTATGCCTCGATTAGTTATGTAGAAAGGAATGTGTTATGGCTGGTAGTTATCCTAATTATTCGTGACTTTCAGAATATTTTGGTTTGTGGTGACTTTAATGAAGTGTTACATGCTTCTGAGAGAGCAGGTGACTGTATCTATCCTTCTAAGTTGGCTTTTCAAGACTTTGTCTTCCGAATTACATGATCTTCCCCTTCATGGACATGATTATACATGGACAACAAGCTTTCCTTTTCTCGCATTGATTGGGTTCTTGTTTCGAATTTGACTTTAGATACTTGGCCAAATTTATCTATCTTGACTATTGATACTACTCTATCTGACCATTTGCCTATTTTGTTCAAATCGTTTAATACTCTCTCAACTGGCCCTAGACCTTTCAGATCTTTAAACTTATGATGGGACAAGGTAGATTTTCTGCCTTTCATTCGCAATCAATGGCAGTCTATTTGTCAATCATATTCTCACCGGGACTTATCTTTCAAAATTTTGAGACTTAGATGTGCTATCCGCCCATGGCATATGAAAAATTTTGGTGACCTTCAGAGGAATTTTTCAGATTTAAAAGTCAAACTCTTAGCCCTCACATCTAGCAATATTCCTCGACCTCTTACTTTAGTTCAAAATTCTGAGCTTGACTGTCATCGTTCGCTTCTTCAAGATAGGAGGGCTTCTTTGGAGAAATTAAGACATCAATAATCTCAGGTAAATTGGACCTTGTTGGGAGATAATGATACGTCTTTCTTTCATTGCACTACTTCAGCCCGGTACCGTAATAACTGTATATCACAATTGGAAATCAAAGGGGATATTGTCACTGATCGTAACGTAATTTCAGATGTTGTTCGTGGATATTATGAGCAGTTGTCTAAGGTTGCTCTGTTGATACATTTATCCCTTTGAAAACTCCACTTCAAGTATGTTAACCCGCAGCAAAATGCTGCACTTATTACGCATTTCTCGGTGGATGAGATTTGGAGAAGCTTTTGTGCGTGTGGTGAGAATAAGGCTTCAGATCCTGATGGTTTTAATTTCTTCTTTTACAAAAGATTCTGGGAAGATTTGAAGTTAAAATTTATACCAATTTTTGATCGTTTTCATTCCACCTCTCAGCTGCCTGACTCGCTTAAGATGTCCTTCACAGTGTTAGTCCCCAAGATTCATGGTTCTTGTTGTCTAAATAACTTTAGGCCTATTTCACTCATTCATGGCGTCTATAAAATTATTGCAAAGTTGCTCTCTATTCATCTTCACGCCGTTTTACCCATTTCGAATAATCAATTTGCACTTTTTAAGGGAAGAAGTATTCACGAATGCTCTTTCGTGGATTCTGAGGTTATCGATAGCCTTCATGCTAGAAGGAAACCTTGTATGGTTCTGAAATTAGACTTCTATAAGGCCTTTGACAGTGTTTCCTGGACTTATATTGATTCGGTGCTTCAAAACATGGGTTTTGACCGAAAATAGATTTCATGGCTATCTAATTGTAGAAAAAATTCCACCACCTCCATTCTTATTAATGGCTCGCCAGGTACCCCTACTAACATCCGAAGAGGAGTCAAGTAAGGTGATCCTTTATCGCCTTTCATTTTTGTGTTAGCTATGGAAGGTCTAAAATAGCTTATTGATTGTAGCATTCGGGAAGGTGTTTTACCAGGCTTTCGTTTAAAAGATTCTCTTCCAGATATCTCTCTGTTACAGTTTACAGATGATATGATTTGCTTTCTTCTGACAAAAGATTCCTTCATTCCCAGCTTTATACAGATTTTGAGGTGTTTCGAATTAATATCTGGCCTTCAAATTAATTATCATAAAATTGCTATTATGGGGATTCACGTTAATGACATTACCTTGGCTTCATACGCATCACAATTTGGCTGCTGTATTGACAAATTCCCGATTAAATACTTGGGTGTTCCTCTTCGTATTAACCAACCACCTGTTTTGGCCTGGGATCCTCTGATTGCTAAGTTTAAGTCTCGTCTGGCTAATTGGAAGGAAAATTGTCTATCATATACCGGGAGAACCATCCTTATCAAAGCGGTACTTTCTTCCCTCCCCATTTACTTATTATCGAGTTATTGCATGCTATGTTCTTTGCTTTCTAACTTAAATCGATTGATGCAAATTTTTTTGTGGCGAGCTAATTCATTGATAAATGGCATGTGCATGGTAAGCTGGAGCACAATCAATCTACCTTACCACCTTGGGGGATTGGCAATTCGTGACTTCAAGCTTGTCAACTCTAGCCTGCTCCTTAAATGGATATGGAAATTACGTGACCCAAACGACGATTCCCTATGGTTTGCGTATGCAAAAATTAACTAAAATCATAATTTTTTTATTTTTTTTATCTTAAATGTTTATTACTATTTTAATACTATAATTTACATTTTAATTAAATTTATAATTTTTTAATTCGATTAATTTCCACCCAAGCCGTTAAGGTTCTTATTGTCCGACTAGTGTCTGAAATTTTTAAAACATTGTAAAAAGTAAAAACACATATTTCCTTACAAAACCAAATAAAAGGATGATTCATATGGCATATATATTCAAATTTGTGTCGATAATTCTTTCAATTAATTAGAAATTGGAAACAATGAAATTCCACATAGGTTCGCACCTTCATTGAAACTCTAGGAAACTAAATCTTGAATCCATTAAAAAACCTCCTTAAAAGAGGACACAAATTACAAAGTTGCAAATTTTAAAGGGTCAAGGAACCTCGCCAGCCTGAGTTCTTTTACGTTGGAGAGGTCCAGTCCACCATTATCAATGATTATGAAAGGGTTTGGAATAGATCACCATCGTCCTTTAATAACAAGCTGCTCCCACTAACACCAAGGATCGAAGGGGAGGATCATGAAACCATACCTATCACTACATATCCTTTTTGGGTGCAAGCTTTCGGTTTACCACTAGGATATGTCTCAACTAATACATGTGAGGCTATTGGAAATTTTGTAGGGAAGTTTTAGGATGTGGATGACAATAACTTCAAAGTCTCAAGCCCATTGTACCTCAGGGTTAGAGTTTTGCATGATCTGAAGAAGCCGATTAAAAGAAGGATGCGTATAAGGGTAAACGCAGGTGCTCAGGTTACGGTTCAACTTCGATACGGGAGGATGCCATCCTTTTGTATGATATATGGTATGTTCCAGCATACAGAATCCTTTTGTCCCCTCTCTTACTCGAGTGCTGGAGCCCCTCCAAGGTTGTATGATCCGTCTATTAGAGCAATTGATAAGAAGAATTTACCGGCAGAGAAAGACAAGTGGTTAAGGGATGAAGATGGGAGTTGTTACGGCCTTGAGGGGCTATCGCAACACGATGCTATAATTCTTCATTTAGAGAATGACATTGCCATGCAAATCCATGCAGTAAGGCAACAATTAAAGTTGCTCCATGAGCAAGGAGGGTCAAATGTTGTTGTGGAATTTAAATGGAAGAGGTTGGAGGATATTCACTCTCCTATATGCATTGACAAATCAGTGGTAATGGGAAGCAGGTTTCTATTGATAAAGCGAGCTCTATAGTGAGAGCTCGCAAGGACAAATGAAGATTTTGAGTTAGAATTATAAGGGGTCGGGAATTACGGGACCTTGTGTCCTCTTACATGCCCGATGTAGTTTTTCTAATGGAAGTAAAAGTAGGTAAGAAAAAGGTGGAAGATGTTCATTGTCGGATTCGCTTTGAGGGACTTTTCTATTTGCCTCACATTAATCATGGTGGTAGTTTTTCCCTTTTATGGACAAATAAAGATTCTGTATCGATTAGGTCTTTTGCTAGAAACTTTATTGATTCTATAGTTTTTGATGGCTTACATAGTTGGAGACTTAAGTGCTTTTACGGTTTTCCAGAGAGCGATAGAAGGAGAAGGCAAGCATTATGGGATTGTCTTTAGAGTTTGCGTGAGCTGTATGGTACGTCTTGGTGTGTTATTGGTGATTTCAATGATATGTTATCAAGTGATGAAAAAGTTGGAGGGAGGCCACTTGTGGTTTATTTATTAAATGGCTTTAGAGAGGCTCTTACAAGTTGTGGAATATTCGACATGGGTATGTCAAGTTACAAGTACACGTGCGAACACTGTAGAGGTACGATTAATTGGTTGGCCGAGAGATTGGATTGGGTGGTTGTGAACTCGACGTGGTCAGAGGTTTATTCTGCAGTGTGGATCCAAAATGTCTGCACCTCAGAATTCGATCATAGTGCACTCGTTCTCCATTGTAAACCGATTAATCTAAGTCGTGCACCAGCTTTTAGATTTGAAAATAGTTGGTTTCTACTTCCTAATTGTGTTCAATTGATCGAGAGAGAATGGGTCAGTTATGGTGATATAAGCGTCGCGGATAAGCTAAAAAGGCTTTCTTTGGTGTTGACTAATTCGGGTAGGTTGCAGCATGGGCAGTTCAAAAGTAAATTAAGAAAATTTAGACATGAGCTTAGTGAGCTTAAGCAAGAATTGATTTGGGCGGTGGCTGACGAATTTGTGTCTAAAAAGAAAGAGTTGGGCAATTTCCTTTGTCAACAGGAAGCTTATTGGCAACATAGGGCAAAAGTCAATTGGCTTAAATCGGGGGATCAAAACACTAGATTTTTTCACCAGATCGCTTCAAGTCGTGATAATAAAAATTCCTTTCAGCGTCTGTTAAAGGTTGATGGTAGCTGGGTGAGAAGAAGAGATCCAAGAGTTCTACTCAGCACTCTTTCAGTCACAAGATACAATATGCGAACCTATCCTGGACTTAATTGAGCCTAAGCTCTTGGATTCTCAATAGGCCGATCTTATGCGACCCTTTGAGGATATTGATGTCAGGCAGGCTTTGTTTCCAATGTATCCAGATAAGTCTCTAGGTCCAGATGGATTTAATCTAGACTTCTTTTAAAAATGGTGGCATATTATTGGTAAAGAGGTAACATCTTTCTATCTCTATTATAAGAATCATAAGTGGTTTCCCTATGACTTGAAAAGAACCAATATCATCCTTATTCCTAAGAAAAAATCCCCTACCTCGGTTACTGATCTCAGGCCTTTTTCTTTGTGCAATGTCCTTTTCAAAATCATGTCAAAGATGCTAGCTAATCATATTCTACCTGTGATTATATCTGAGGCCTAGAGTGCATTTATTCCTGGGCAGTCGATCACTAATAATATTTTGATGGGTTTTGAGGTAGGTTATTGCATGAAAAGAAAACGTCTGGTGACACCTGATCTTCTTTTTTATTTTTATATTTCCAACCAGATATGAATTCTTTAAAGTTGAGTACTAAACTATACTCTAAAACTGTTTTATCTCTCTCCTAATTAAAGAAGAGACAATAAAACAATCTCAACCATTTATATTCAATCAAGGGTTGAAATTGTTCCAATCTACTAACTTTGAACTTTAATAATCCAAATCACTTCCAAAATATACAGGAGTTTGATTATCAAAATTTGAACTTCATAATCTCATCACATAGAGTTCAAAATTATGAACCCTCAAGTACTTCAATTAATTTGATTTCTGTTTGATCTTCTAAAAAAATTGACAAAGCAGGTAATAATTTGGTCATTAATGAATTGATGCAGCAAGAAGATGTGAATGGTCAAAAGGGTGAACCATTTTTGAAGCCCAAAACTCCCTTTTGCAACCAAAAAAAAATACAGTAATTGCATAAAAAAACCCAATCCGCCAGCAAACAGTTGCACTATTTACAATAAATGCCGCCGCCTCCCTCCTCCCAAGCCCTAATGCTGACCCTTAGGGACAATTATCTTAGCAGAAACGTCTGCCCAGCTTCTACAAAATATGTGATATATGTGTGGTGACAAATAATGGGATATAAATATTTCTCATCTTCTGTGTAATATACATACATGTACGATTTTCTTTTTTTTGAAAAACCCCTGATGGAACAATGTGTTCCACCAGAAGGAAAAAAGATTTAGGCGGGTGAAAATTTCGAGGCAGATTACCTAACTAAGTTAGCTCATCCGTTTACCTACAAAAACATCCACCCCCTTTTCATTAAAAAAGAGTAGGTCTCGAGAAGAGAACCATCCCCGAAAATTACACCATAAATAAGGATCGTCTAGGTGGTACAAAGCATCAACGAACAAAAAAATTCGGATTTGTGAAAATATCCGAAACCTGAAGACCTAGCTGCTGCCTTTTACGTTGAAAAATAAACATACAATAGTGAATGCTTGAGACAAAAATATCTTCGGTGCTTGATGTTCCCTCGAAAATAAATTTGTTGCGTCGCTTCCACAATGACCATGCAATGCAGAACCATAACGCTGTTGCAAAGGATCTCTTCAGGCCGGGGGAAAAATGGGATCTCCAATATGTACGATTTTCTTATCATGTCGTTGGGCTTACTGAGTTTGATATATAGTTCTGACATATAGATATGATGATTTTTATATATTTTGTTACTTATTTACTTTAATTTTTCACCTTAAGGGATATCTACTTGACGAGCACATCAAGAAAAATAAGAGTTGTCCTTCATTTATTTTGCTCCAGGACTAAATCAAATTTCTTCAAATTATATAGTTCAATTAAATACTTATTGGTGACCCACCTAGTTGGAATGGACTTACTTGGTATGATATAAATGAGGACTTAACATGTATTTTTGGTAGGAATGGAAGATGAAATATTGAATTATAGATTTGATATGCATACGGAGCAAACTAACAAGTAAAAAAATAATTAACTAACAATATGACGAAGACAATCTACCTAATGGGTAAGATGCCTAGTGTTGACTAACTGGCTATGGTCCTATACTGTTGGGATGTGTGGAGAATCCCACATTAGAAATATACAAGAATGATAAATGATATATAAGTGGTATATACTGAGCCTTAACATAAACCAATTGATTTTGTGTTATATAAGCTCAACCTCGCTTGTATGCTCACTCATCCTAACAAACTCAACACTGTTCAGCCCCACAAATTCTCTATAGAGACCACTTGAAAATCTTGTTTTGACTTGGTCACATGGTTGTATATGATATGATGATATATAACGAGGAAGAATCACAGCTATATTATCAAATACTTACTTGGTCTTATTATGGTTTGAGCTCTTGTTAAGATGCTTGTTATAAGAGGGTCCAACACATTTGCTAGTCACATTGTTAATGTGGTATTAATTTGTTAGTCGGATATGTTTTTTTTTTAAAAGCCCCCGGAGAAACATTGTGTTTCCCCAGAAGGAAAAAGATCGAGATAGGTGAAAATTTCGGGGCGGGCGTCCCAACTAGGTTGATGCCCCCGCTTACCTACAAAACACCTACCTCTCTTTATTAATGTAATCCAAAGACCGCTCACAAGATGAGAGCGTCAGTGAACAAAGATACAGCCTAACGGTGATACAGATATGAAATCCGATCCCGAGGTATGACTATACAATGAATAGACCAAATGATGCCACCTAACTAGTTACAGCTTAGAAATAAATCTGGACAGTTAAATACATCAGAAACAATAAAATTTAGATTCCGTCTTCGATACTTGAAAAAGAACCAGCATAGATGAATGCTTGCCCCCAAGAGATCATCTGTGCTTAAGACACCCTCGAACACGAACTTATTCCGCCTTTTCCAAATAGCCCACGCTATCATAAACCATAAAGCCGTACCAAACTCCTGTCCAATCCCTGAGGAAAAATGCGCTCGCCATACTACAAGAAAATCAGCCCCCTTAAATGGCATTGTTACCGAAATCCCTAGTAACAGAAAAGCTTAAACCCATATACGATAACTACCGAAACAGTGAAACAAAGCATGATCAATTGTTTCGGATTCATCACAAAACGGACACTTGTCATTCAATACAGCTTGGCATCCGCGACAAACCAGAAAGACTTTCGTTGGGAGGCGTCTATGTAACAATAACCAGCCAAAAAATTTGACTTTAGGAATAAGACACGCATTCCAAACCACCATATAATCCGTTTCCGGCGTAGTCCTTTGAGGCGACCTATAGGACCCTAAACAAAAAGATGCAGCTGAAAATACCTTATTAGCTTCTAGATCCCATTCAAATCTATCTGCCACCACCTGAAACTCAACATGTGGCTGCTGGCCCCTGTTACCGACAGCCCCGTTCCCCCCAAAAACAGCGGGCCAGAATTGGGAAATCCAATTCCGCATCTGGGAGCACCTCTCCCTACTAGTAATCCTTAGACTACGTTTCTAAAAAGGCCTAGATAATGCTGGTCCCTCAGAAATAGACAGACACCCATCCCGAATTGAACAGCTTTTTCTATTACATAATAGATACAGATCAGTGAAAAGAATAGATAATGACACATTTGCAGTCCAATTATCATGCCAAAAAGATCCGCTCGCCCCGTTCCCCACTTTAACTCTCCCATTCGATTTAAACAACTCCCAGAAGGTTGAGTTCTTTACACAACAAGATATAATGCCTTGCCAAACATACAAAATGCGGGATCTATTAACATTTTCAAACGAGTTCCATGACTCGAAGCCATATCGACGGACACACAGCTCATACCACAACGATCCCTGCCCATCTGTTCTAGACCGCCATATCCATTTCAGCAATAAACTACAATTGACTAGTCTTAGATCCCTAACATATAGGCCACCTAAATTTTTTGGTAGCATAATTGTCTCCCAACTCACTTTACAGATCCCGCTAGGGTCCGCTATACCTTTCCACAAGAAATTACGCATCAGTTGAACAAGCTTATTGTTAATAGAGGCCGGCATCTTATTCAATGATAACAAATAAATCGGGATGGATGAGAGAACCGATTTTATAAGGACCACCCTGCCAGTATACGATAAACACTGACCTTTCCAACTTGCCAGCCTATTTTGGAACTTACCAATCAACCCGTTCCAATAAGACACCGGGATGCATCTCGTACTGAGAGGGGCGCCTAGATAAGTAATGGGAAATCTTTCGATCTTACAACCCATTGTCTCCGCACACCGATTCAACAAGTCTTCCTGCACGTTGATACCCATAATGGAGCTCTTAACAAAATTTATTCGTAGACCTGAAATCAACTCAAAACAACGTAATAAACGGATAAAAGTAGGTAAGAGAGACTCATCTGCAGGTAAGAAGCACATCGTATCGTCCGCAAACTGAAGAATAGATATATCCTTCTCTGACCAATGAATACGAAACCCAGGTAAAATACCCTTACGGACACTTGCGTCTATGAGCTGTTTAAGGCCTTCCACTGCTAAGACAAAAAGAAATGGAGAAATGGGATCACCTTGTTTAACCCCTCTGCCCAAATAGATCGGATCTGTAGGACTACCATTGAAAAGAATAGATGTTGTCGAGTTCGCTCTGTAGGTCCCCATCCATCTAATCCACTTATCAGAGAACCCCATCCTCTTCAACACTGAGTCAATATAAGTCCAAGAAACACTATCGTATCTTTGTGGAAATCAAGCTTGAGAGCCACAGAAGACTGACCACTGCGGTGGATTGATTGGATCACTTCTGAGGCTATAAACGAGCATTCATGAATATTACGGCCTTTAACGAAAGCAAACTGGTTGTCAGAAATCAGCTGAGGCAACACAGCCTGTAATCTTTTCACAAGAACTTTCGACACAATTTTATATATACCATGAATAAGGGCAATCGGTCTATAGTTCCCCAATGACGATGACCCCGGGACTTTAGGAATCAATACGGTAAAAGATGACTTGATAGAGTTTGGCAGCTGATCATGCCTATAAAATTCGCCAAACAGAGCTAGCACATCCGATTTCATGTCCTCCCAGAAACGTTTATAGAAGAAGAAATTAAATCCGTCCGGCCCCGGCGCCTTACCTTCTTGACAAGCACACACTGCGTCCCACACTTCAGCCTCAGAAAAAGATTCAATAAGACGCGCATTGTCCATCGCATCAATCATACGAAATTATAGTTCGCCCAACGAAAACGGCACCACCACATGTTTCGAAAACAGCCTGGAATAAAAATTCCGTATCGTGGATTTAATAAGTACCGGGTTAGAAGATACAACTCCATCAATTTCCAGCTGTGAAATCCGATTCCCCCTAGCCCTCGCCAATGCCATCCTATGAAAAAAACTTGTATTATCATCACCCAATAAAGTCCAGTTAACACGTGATTGTTGGTGACGAATTTGTTCAAGGTTCCGTCTACAGGTAAGTAATTCCGATCTCACGCACTGAAGCTCCGATCTACTTCCCTCCTCCAAAGGTCGGACCACCGAACTGGATGTCAAAAATATAATACGAGCCTCTAGCTTCTTTATTCTTCCCTCTAACCCGCCAAAATTAGATAGATGCCAAGGCTGGATAAAGCTCCTTAATCGGCATAATTTAAAATCAATGTCGCGCCCCGGATTCCACCAATTCTATGGCCTCCCACTTTGATCTTAGAAAAGGTAGAAACCCGTCCTTTTCCCACCAACAGTTCAATGATCGAAACACCTTTTTGCCATCCGATACCAATGCATGGGACCGGTATATAATCGGAAAGTGATCTGATAGCGTTGAATCAATCGTCATCAAATTCTGACCCGGCCACCTATCAAGAATATTGCACGACACCAAGACACGATCAATCCTAGAGAAGGATAGACTATTAGACCACGTATAGTCACGCCCATGTAATGGCAAATCAAATAGAGCACATTCATTAACAAATTCCTAGAACCTAATCATCGAACTCGCCCCCGTATTCCCACTTCTACCTCGCTCAGAACTATATAACACTTCGTTAAAATCACCACATATCACCAAGTTATCAATGTTTTGAATATGGGGCAGCAGATCACTCCAAAATTGATTCCTATCCCTGGGAATAGGGGGACCATATAAGCATAGTAAATTTACCTCATGTTGACTAGACACAATATGAAGCAGACACCATCTATCTGTAGAAGCAGTGATCGAGCCAAGAATTAAATTAGAATTCCATGAGATCAATAGACCACCTGCCAAGCCATGTGACGGGATACAATGAAAATGAAAATCATTATGGCCCCAAAACTTCCTCACAACCTAATCTGTAACCGATAGGGCCTTTGTCTCAACTAGAACAAAAACCTGAAGCTGCAACTTACGAACACATGACCGCACCAAAAACTGTTTGGCCCCATTCAATAAGCCCCCGCGATAATTCCAACTCATAAAAATCAATGACATGATAAAACTCACAACATCCCAGTTCGGCCACCAGCTCTCTCAACGCCGCTGCCCTTCTAGTGCCTCTATAATCAAGCCCATATTTTGTTCGTTAAACAACTCAAGCTTCTCTCCGATTCGGAAAGTCATTAATTCCTCACTGACAGTTGGCTCATTTTCTTCCCTGCGAATGATAATTCTATTCATATTTGGGATGTTTGGGCCCGAAGAACTTGAATTCTCCATACCCGGATCCACCGCGTTATTTCCCTCAATTAACGGGCTGTCGCCGGAAGGGTGGGTACTACCCGAACTTGTGTTGTTGCTATCCGCGACAATCTCATCATCCTCGTCCGATCTAATTTCATCTTCGTTCCCCGATGATTCACTACTACACCTGTCCGAAGGTTCCTCCTCTGGTTCGCTCCATTCTTCCGACCCGTATTCGTACTCTTGATTGTGTTGGCAGCCAATTCCTTGTCTAAGGTTCGTGTATATCAATATTTCTCTATCCCCTACTGCCAACGTCAAGTTCCTACTGGCTGTCCCAAGCGGTACCGAAATAAGGCACGATACTACATCCAACCGATCCGGTTTTACGAAATTACAATCTACCGAAACAACTCGTCCAAATCTCGCTGCCAGTTCCCGCACTACAGGTTCACAAACAAGAGCTGGCGGAATTCCGGTGAGATCCAGATGCATAATACATTCCGTCGGCACGAAATCTACTGGAAGTGCACAAACTGTCTCCACAATATGATCCATAAGTTTCCAATCCTCATTCATAAAGTCCATAAGAACCACTTCTGATCTAAATGAAACAATCACATAAAATCCACCAACAGGAGCAGCAAATACAAATTCAAAACCGTGATCGCTCAACAGATCATGTATATTACTGATGTGAGAAATATTATTAAGTTTAACCAAACAAGATTTTGATTTCCAAGGGACAGATTTAACCACTACCTCACTTTTCAGAATAAATGCAGCAGGTACACTAGGAGAGGATGTTGCCTGGATCGGGTTAATGGTCGTCTCTTCTCTTGGGGCTTGATTCGCCACAACATCCACAAAGGACCGATGATCTCGAGGGGAGTCTCTGAATATCGGCTTCTGAACTGGTACCACGGGATTAGACCGTGCTTTGGGGGCTGTTTTCGATTTGTCATACCTAGGTTTGAAAGCTTTGAGTCTAATCGCACCAATCGCTATCATATTCAGCGCTTCCAATGCTTCCTTTATCCGCATAGATCCATCGAGTGTGATGAACCCAAAATTAAGGTTCTTCGCATTCCTTTTCCGGGCAATATAGACCCAGCCATACACCCCATACCTATTGAACATTCTTTTCATAGCCGCTGCATCAAAGTGGTTTAGGAAATTCTCAAAGTAAATTTTTGGGGGGTTAGGGATTTGGTAAGGGCGATTTCGGGGGGGCATAGGGTTTCGGTATTGTGGCTGGCGGTGGGTGCTCACAAATCGGTTCAGGGTTGACAGTCGGCGGTGTAGACGGCGGCTGGGGAAGGGTGCGGGTAGGGTGCGGCCGGGGAAGGGTGCGGGTAGAGTGCGGCTGCGGGCAGTGTGCGGCTGGGGAAGGGTGCGGGTAGGGTGCGGCTGCGGGTAGGGTGCGGTTAGGGACTCCATTAGTCGGATATGTTTGATTGTGATGATTTATTTTTATTTTTTAATATATAGATGGAAAAAACACGTAGAACTGATTTTGACTTTAAGATGAAGTATTACAATTTTCAAGTATAGTTAAACAATCAAATTATATTGGACTTTAAACTTTTGATAGTCAAACTTGAACTGCTTAAAACAATTTAATCTATTGTTAGGGATAACTGTTCAAGTTTTAGTTATATTAACTGAGTTATTATCTTTACTAGACTAGCAACCTATGAATAAATTATCGATTAATTGGACTTAATTCAATTAGTATATCAATAAAGTTTGAGTGAAAATGACCAAAATTCCGAATTTTGATTGGATATCGGTCCTCAGTAATTGAGAAAGGGAATATAACTTTTTTGTCTTTATTCGTCGTTTGGAAACGAAGGGCTAGCTGCTTTATGCACGTGGAGTGAATTATTGATAAGGCTGAGCCTTCAAAATCACCAAAGGATCACTACTTCTTTCCCTTTTGGCCTAATAGACGACCGCGACTTCTGCACTTGGGGTTTAACGCACATTTGCCTTGTAAAGTTTTAACTGTTCTAAGGCCCGTTCTTTTCAATTTATTTTTTATTCAGTTCAGTTCAGTACCATTCAATTCAGTTTAGTTTCAGTATTTAGTTTCAGCATTCAGTATTAAGTTTCAGTTTATGTATTATATCAATATTATTAATGTATATTATTATTCATAAATATTAAAAAGTAATGAATATTAATGATAATATCATTTCAATTTCAATTTCAGTTCATTTCTATTTAAACATTATATAAATATTATTAATTAATATCAGTAATCACAAAGGAATGGAAACCAATAATAATATTTTTAAAATTATTAATTATTATTTTTACAATAAATAATTTTATAGGAAAAATAAATAAATAAAAGTAACAATATTTTATAAGTATTGATAACAGTTAAAATAGTACGGTAATATTCATAACAATAATTGCAATAACATATAATATATAATAATAATAATTTACAATGGTATATTTAATCATTATTATATGCAACAATTAATAAATTTTATTAGAATATATAACATTATTTAAAGTGTTATTGATTATTATGTATTTTAATATTTTAAAAATATCATTTATGTTATTAATTATAATTCAGTTTCAGTACTGTTTAATTTCAGTATGTTTAGTTTCAGTACCATTTTATTTAGTTTCAGTATTATTCAGTTTCAGTACCATTCAGTTCAGTTCAGTACCAATCAGTTCAGTTCAGTTCAGTTCAGTACATCTACTTATCAGTTGAGAAGAACATGGCCTAAATAAAATATGGACTTGTTTAAAGTGTACCTTTTAAACATCAAAATGCCACTTGTCAACTTCTAGTTGGAGATAGGAAAATGACATTTTTGAAAATTCAAACAACTAGAAAATGATATGTGATGTTTAGGGAGAAAAATGGTTCATTTTTTTAAGATCAAGGGAGTAATTGAAACTTCTAAAAATATAAGAAGCAAATGAGCGATTAGAACCAAGTTTAAGGGGTTCTCGTTTTCTTTTGTTTAACGTGAAAAGATGAATTATGTTTAGATATTTAGTAAACACATGTTATTTTAATTTTTTTTATCATCCTATCAGTACTACATAGAGACTTCTACTATTGGAATGGTACATAATTTTTATTGTATTATGTTTCATACAATGTTATCATTATCGATCCAGACATTAAACCGGGAAGCTACTAGTACAAAATATTACTGGTTCAACAAAGGTTTAACTAGTGAATTTATCAGATTATTAATTCTTAAAATCATAATTTAGATGTGAAAATACATTAATATATTTGTAATATAAGTATAAAACTATATGCTTGTTCCATTCAATATCAATATATTTTATTATTTTTTGGTAAAAATGTATTTTAGATTATCATTTTTTCGATTTTCTTCATTTCGAACATGCTATAACTTATGATTCTTTTATACCACTATTATTAGTCTACCGTACCAGTACATAATTTTACCGATTGAACTGGATGGTACAACACGGTATCAATAACACTGATTTAATATAGTTTTGTTTCTTTAAATGCATTATTAAACTATAGTATATGCTTTCCTTTTAACCATGTGTATAATTAAATATGTTTCATCCATATAAAATTTTTTAACATAAAGTGCATTCAGTTTTAAAGCTTTAGTTTTTTGGTTGAATTATAGAAGTTACATTTAGCATGGAGCTTGTATGAACTTCTTAGTATATTTTTGGAGTGCATTGTCTCGTAAATATAAAAAGACATTTTCTTTTACCACACCCTTAAAGCTCATGAAAACAACTCATTTATACTACTAAGCCTGTCGAATTTCTTCTTCTTTAGAGTAATTGTCTTGAAACTAATCTCCATAAAATTGAGTTTGACTGAAATCGACCAAACTTTACAATTATACCAAATTTTATCTCTAGAAAATCCTAATCAATCAAAATATATATACATATAGAGAGCAATGCTGACTATTATATAATTTTGTATGATAAAGTGAGTAAATTGACTAACCAATTACAGCATAACACATCAAAATGCAGTAAAGGCACATATAATATTTTTTTGAAATATATGGATTTTGAAGAGGTTGGGTATGAACCCAAAACCTTCAACATCTGCTTATAATATTTTGAAATTAAAGAATAACAAACAGCCCTGGTCTTTTTTATTATTACAGAAAAGGCCTTGTCACCACCGACAATGTCTTCATCATGTATATAAGAACTTAAGTACTAGAGTTGATTGAGGATATATTTACGATCACATTTCTGAAAATAATAAAAAGAAGATGGGAATATTAAATATGAATGTGCAGGCGGCGTTGGTTATAGTGTTGATAGTATGTCTGAAAACGAATCACAATTGCAGTTGCAGGGCAGCTATGGTTTTGGAAAGAAACTCAAGTACTGATCCATTAGGAATAGTTGGCGAGGAACTTGATTTGGAAATTGAACTTATGACTAATTGGTGGGGCAATCGACTTTGGCTACCTTGAGTCAAATCTTTAATTTTATCATGCGATAATTATTATAATTCATGAATCGACCGAATAAACCCTACCCATGGAAAGAAACCCTACCCCCACCCTACCCGCACCCTTCCCCAGCCGCCGCCTTCGCCACTGGCCGCCAACCACCCTGTACCGATCAGCAAACACCCACAGCCAGCCACAATACCGAAAACCTCTGCCCCCCCGCAATCGCCATACCCAAATCCCTAACCACCCGAAAATTTACTTTGAGAATTTCCCAAACCACTTTGATGCAACGGCTATGAAAAGAATGTTCAATAGGTATGGAGTGTATGGATGGGTCTATATTGCCCGGAAAAGGAATGCGAAGAACCTTAATTTTGGGTTCATCACACTCGATGGATCTATGCGGATACAAGAGGCTTTGGAAGCACTGAATATGATAGCGATTGGTGCGACAAGGCTCAAAGCTTTCAGGGCCAGGTATGATAAATCAAAAACAGCCCCTCAAGCACGGTCAAAGCCCGCGGTTCCAGTCCGAAAGGCGACGTTCCGTAACTCCCCCCGGGATCATCGGTCCTTTGCGGATGTTATGGTGAATCAAGCACCACGAGAAGAGTCGACCATCAACCCGATCCAGTTAGCATCCTCTCCTATTGTACCTGCTGAACATGTACAGAACAGTGAGGTAGTGGTTAAAACCGCACCTTGGAAACCAAAATCATGTTTGGTTAAACTCATCAATATTTCTCACATCCGTAATATACATGATCTTTTGAGCGATCACGGTTTTGAGATTGAATTTGCTGCTCCTGTTGGTGGATATTGTGTGATTATTTCGTTTGTATCAGATGTGGTTCTTATGGACTTTATGAATGGTGATTGGAAGGTTATGGAACATATTGTGGAGTCAGTTAGCGCACTTCCAATAGATTTTATGCCGTCGGAATGCATTATGTATTTGGATCTAATGGGAATTCCGCCAGCTCTTGTTTATGAATCTGTGGTGCGGGAATTAGCAGTGAGATTTGGGCGAGTTGTTACGATAGATTGTAATTTCAAAAAATCGGATCGGTTGGACGTAATATCGTGCCTTGTTTCTGTACCACTTGGGACTGTCAGTAGGAATCTGACGTTGGCAGTAGGGGATAGGGATATAATGATATACACGAACCTTAGACAAGGAATTAGGTGTCAACACAGCCAAGAATGCGGGTACGGATCGGAAGAGTGGAGTGAACCAGATGAGGACCCTTCGGACAGGAGTAGTAGTGAATCATCGGGGAACGAAGCTGAAATTAGATTGGGTGAGGATGATGAGATAGTTGCGGACAGCAATAACACAAGTCCGGGAAGTAACCAACCACCCGGCAACAGCCCGTTAATTGGGGGAAATAATTCAATGGGTCCAGATACGGAGGTGTCAAGTTCTTCGGGCCCAAACATCCCAAATATGAATAGAATTATCATCCGTAGGGAAGGAAATGAGCCAACTGTCAGTGAGGAATTAATGACTTTCCGAATTGGAGAAAAGCTAGAGTTGTTTAATGAACAAAACATGGGATTGATTATAGAGGCATTGGAAGGACAGCGACGTTGAGAGGGCTGCTGTCCGAACTGGGATATTGTGAGTATTATCATGTCTTTGAGTTTTATGAGTTGGAATTGTCGCGGGGGCCTACTGAATGGGGCCAAACAGTTTTTGGTGCGATCATGTGTTCGGAAGTGGCAGCTTTAGGTTTTCATTCTAATTGAGACAAAATCCCTATCGGTTTCAGATCAGGTTGTCAGGAAGTTTTGGGGACATAACAATTTTCAATTTCATTGTATCCCGTCGCATGGATTGTCAAGGGGTCTACTGATTTCATGGAATTCTAATGTAATCCTTGGCTCGATCACTGCTTCTACGGATAGATGGTGCTTGCTATATATTGTGTCTAGTCAACTTGAGGTAAACTTACTATGCTTATATGGTCCCCCTATTCCCAGGGATAGGAATCAATTTTGGGTTGATCTGCTGCCCCATATTCAAAACATGGATAACTTGGTGCTTTGTGGTGATTTTAACGAAGTGTTACATAGTTCTGAGCGAGGTAGAAGTGGGAACACGGGGTTGAGTTCGATGATTAGGTTCTAGGAATTTGTTATCGAATGTGCTCTCTTTGATTTGCCATTACATGGCCATGACTATACGTGGTCTAATATCCTATCCTTCTCGAGGATTGATCGGGTATTGGTGTCGTGCAATATTCTTGATAGGTGGCCGGGTCAGAATTTGATGACGGTTGACTCGACGTTATCAGATCACTTTCCCATTATATACCGGTCACACGCATCGGTATCGGATGGCAAAAAGGTGTTTCGATCCTTGAACTGTTGGTGGGAGAAGGACGGGTTTCTACTCTTTCTAAGATCGAAGTGGGCGGCCATAAAATTAGCGGACCCGATGCACGACATTGATTATAAATTATGCCGATTACGGAGCTTTATTCGGCCTTGGCACCTATCGAATTTTGGCGGGTTAGAGGGAAGAATAAGGAAGCTAGAGGCTCGTGTTATATTTTTGACATCCAGTTCGGTGTCCCGACCTGGGGAGGAGGAGAGTTGTTTGGAGCTTCAGTGCGTGAGATCGGAATTACTCACCTGTAGACGGAACCTTGAACAAATTCGTCATCAACAATCACGAGTTAACTGGACTATACTGGGTGATGATAATACAAGTTTTTTTTATAGGATGGCATCAGCGAGGGCTAGGGGGAATCGGATTTCACAGCTGGAAATTGATGGGGTTGTATCTTCTAACCCGGTACTTATTAAATCCATGATACGGAATTTTTATTCCAGGCTGTTTTCAAAACAAGTGGAGGTGCCTTATTCTTTGGGCGAGCTAAAATTTTGAATGGCTGAAGTGTGGGATGCAGTGTGTGCTTGTCAAGAAGGAAAGGCTCTGGGGCCGAATGGATTTAATTTTTTCTTCTATAAACGCTTTTGGGAGGAAATGAAACCGGATGTGTTAGCTCTGTTTGGCGAATTGTATAGGTGTGATCAGCTACCAAATTCTATTAAGTCATCCTTTACTGTGTTGATTCCAAAAGTTTCGGGGTCGTCGTCATTGGGGAACTATAGACCGATTGCCCTTATCCATGGTATATATAAAATTGTGTCGAAAGTACTCGCGAAAAGATTACAGGTTGTGTTGCCTCAGCTGATCTCTGACAATCAATTTGCTTTTGTTAAAGGACGTAATATTCATGAATGCTCGTTTATAGCCTCGGAAGTGATCCAATCAATCCACCGCAGTGGTCAGTCGTCATTGGCACTCAAGCTTGATTTCTATAAAGCATACGATAGTGTTTCTTGGACTTATATCGACTCAGTTTTAAAGAGGATGGATTTCTCTGATAAGTGGATTAGATGGATGGTGAACTGTAGAGCGAACTCGGTAACATCTATTCTCATTAATGGTAGCCCTACAGATCCGATCTACTTGGGTAGAGGGGTTAAACAAGGTGACCCCATTTCTCCATTTCTTTTTGTCTTAGCAGTGGAAGGTCTTAAACAGCTCATCGACGCAAGTATCCTGAAGGGTATTTTACCTGGGTTTCGTATTCATGGGTCAGAGAAGGATATATCTATTCTTCAGTTTGCGGATGATACGATGTGCTTCTTGCCTGCAGATGAGTCCCTCTTACCTACTTTTATCCGTTTATTACGTTGTTTTGAGTTGATCTCAGGTCTACGAATTAATTTTATTAAGAGCTCAATTATGGGTATTAACGTGCAGGATGACATGTTGAACCGATGTGCGGAGATTATGGGCTGTAACATTGAAAAATTCCCCATTACTTATCTAGGCGCCCCTCTCAGTACGAGACGCATCCCGGTGTCTTATTGGAACGTGTTGATTGGTAAGTTCTAAAATAGGCTGGCAAACTGGAAAGGTCAGTGCTTGTCGTATGCTGGCAGGGTGGTCCTTATAAAATCGGTTCTCTCATCCATCCCGATTTATTTGCTATCATTGAATAAGATGCCGACCTCTATAAATAATAAGCTTGTACAATTGATGCGTAATTTCTTGTGGAAAGGTAAAGCAGATTCTAGTGGGATATGCAAAGTGAGTTGGGAGACAATTATGCTACCGAAAAATCTAGGTGGCCTATATATTAGGGATCTCAGACTAGTCAATTGTAGTTTATTGTTGAAATGGATATGGCGGTCTAGAGCAGACGGACAGGGATCGTTGTGGTATGAGCTGTGTGTTCGTAGATATGGATTCGATTCTTGGAACTCGTTTGAAAACATTGATAGTTCCCGCATTTCGTATGTTTGCCGAGGCATATTATCTTGCTGTGTAAAGAACTCAACGTTCTGGGAATTGTTTAAATCGAATGGGAGAGTGAAAGTGGGGAACGGGGCTTGCGGATCCTTTTGGTATGATAATTGGACTGCAAATGTGTCATTATCTATTCTTTTCCCTGAACTATATTTGTTATGCAATAGGAAAAGCTGCTCGATTCGGGATGGGTGTCAGGCTATTTCTGAGGGAGCAGCACTATCTAGGCCTTTCTGAAAACGTAGTCTAAGGATTACAAGTAGGGAGAGATGCCTCCAGTTGCGGAATTGGATTTCCCAGACCTGCCCTGCTGTTTTCGGGGAGAATAGGGCTGTCGGCAGTAGGGGGCAGCAGCTATACGTTGGGTTTCAGGTGGCGGAAGATAGATTTGAATGGGATCTGGAAGCTAATAAGGTATTTTCAGCTGCATCTTTTTGTTTAGGGTTCTATAGGACGCCTCTAAGGACTACGCCAGAAACGGATTTTATGGTGGTTTGGAATGTGTGTCTTCTCCCTAAAGTTAAATTCTTTGGCTGGTTATTGTTACATAGACGTCTCCCAACGAAAGTCTTTTTGGCTTGTCGCGGGTGCCAAGTGGTAATGAATGATAAGTGTCCGTTTTGTGACGAGTCTGAAACAATTGATCATGCTCTATTTCACTGTTTGGGTAGTTATCGTATATGGGTTCAAGCTTTTCGGGTGTTAGGGATTTCAGTAACAATGCCATTCAAGGGGACTGATTTTCTAATAGTATGGCGAGCGCATTTTACCTCCGGGATCGGATAGGAGTTTGGTACGGCTTTATGGTTTATGATTGCGTGGGCTATTTGGAAAAGGCGGAATAAGTTCGTGTTCGAGGGTGTCTTAAGCACAGATGATCATTTGGGGTCTAGCATTCATCTATGCCGGTTCTTTTTCTAGTACCGAAGGCGGAATCTTAATTTTATCGTTTCTGATGTATTTACTTGTCCAGATTTATTTCTAAGCTGCAGTTAGTTCTGATGGCATTCTTTGGCCTCATTCATTGTATAGGCATGTCTCAGGATCGGATTTCATATCTATATCACCATTAGGCTGTATCTCTGTTCACTGTCGCTCTCATCTTGTGAGCGGTCGTTGGATTTCTTTAATAAAGAGAGGTAGGTGTTTTGTAGGTAAGCGGGGGCATCAACCTAGTTAGGACGCCCGCCCCGAAATTTTCACCTACCTCAATCTTTTTCCTTCTTGGGGAACACAATGTTCCTCCGGGGGGTTTTCAAAAAAAATGAATCGACCGAATTGGTGGAATCGATTCGGCCGATTCACTAGTGAATCGGTATTGAATCGTAAGATTCAGGTGAGTTTAGATTCACCCTATAGATTTGAATCGATTTGAGGTTGAATCGAATTGTAAGATTCGTATCAAGAATTGTAAGATTCTGATAACTATGGTTTGAACTTTGAACTTGTATACACTTTGGCCAAACCATTGATCCTAATCTGACAGGCTAAATAGGATCTCTCTTTTCCGGTAGGCCGTGCCACTCCGTCCACCATGGACGATTCCTTCCTGCATTTCTACTGCAACAGCCGGGACAAATCCTCTTATCCCCGTCAAGCTTTGGTGGATGGTGGAAACCCTAATCCATCGACACCGATTTCAATACCTGTGAATGCAAGAGTTAGTTTTGCTAGCATCGTCAAGGGAGCTGTCTCCCATATGTCGGAAGTTCTTGCCTCCGTCGAGGTGACAAACAAGGGGGGTTCATGTCGGTGAAGATGCCGATAGGTATTTGGAGAAACGAATTGTCATGTGTTCTAACTCTTTGATAGGTCGGCTTATTCTATAAAAGGGGAACAAGCCATATCGATTGACAGATTTGAAGAATTCTCTTTCAATGATATGGGGTGTCAAAGAAACCTGGAGATTGATTTCTCTTGGTAAAGGCTATTATCCTGTTTTTCTTGGTTTTCAGGCTTCCGAGCAGAAACTATTGGCTCGTGGTACTGTTGGGCTGAAATCGGGCACTTTCATGTTGCAACCTTGGCAGCCAGATTTTCGACCTGAGGATCAGAAAACAACGAAAGCTCTTGTGTGGGTCCGATTACATGGTTTGCCATGGGAGTATTGGGATGCTGCAATCCTTGTTTGTGTTGCTAAAGGAATTGGAAAATTTTCTAGAGTATACAGGGCTACTCTAGATGGAGACTTGGTCACTTTGCAAGGGTTCTAATCGATGTGGATTTGGCAAACCCTTTGATCTATACAGTTGGAGTGGAGAAAGAAGGTAAGCAATTATGGCTTGATGTTGAATATGAAAACATAACGGATTTTTGCAAAAGATGTTCTAACATAGGACATTCATGGAAGGAGTGTCGTCAAAATTCAATGGCTAAGTCTCATAAAGTGGTTAGAAAACCGGCAGGTGTTGTTCCGGAGAAAGTTGTTGGTTGGAGGAAAGTTGGCTCATCTGCCCCTAGGTAGGTAGATAAACCTTTGGTATCTAGGGTTGTCCCTATTACGAATGTTAATAGAATTGATATTGAAGCATTGGTCACTGAGGCGATTGAGGCTGCAGCTAATGCAGTAATTAAGGCTACGGCTAATGAAGTGTTTGAAAAGGAGCCGGGAAATTCTGAGGCGGCTCAAGCGTTGGCTAATCATCATAGTTCTGAATTGGGGAATGCTTTTACTAATAACTTGGTAGTTGCAGTTAATACAGAGAATGATCAAATTAATACTTTGGAGGCATCTAACTTAGCTGCGGATCTCAGAGATAAGGGATATGAAGTTCACAAGCCGATTGATGGCCATATTACTGACGTTTTCGATGATGCTTCGGATGAGGTTGAACTAGAGGACTTTGAATCAGATTATTCACAACTTGAGAGAGGTGTCCTGCGTAAGATTAATTTTTGATTTCATACAAAAGTGGTCCATTCAAGGGACATACAGGGTGTGAACCAAATAAAGCAGTAAACTAAAAAGGAGGCTAATTATTTCACTGGTCCATCAAATCTGCTGGACTTTGAATTTAGATATCAAGCCAGTAAGATTTCCCTCTGCTGAATTCGGATTTGTGTATGAATGGAAGAAATTGTAATGGTTGATTTCAGCCATTCTTCTCTATATATATCAAGGGTCCCTGAGCTCCTATACTCATCTATTCAAGCTTTCCAGAAAGCAAATACACCATCCAAAGAGTATTGGAGAGCTCAGAAGACCTCTGATAATTTTCTTCAACTTTTCCTTTTCAAAATTCATAAATCAAGATTAACATCAATGGCCGGAGGTAGGCTTTCTATTTCCCCATTCAGTTAATAAATCTTCATTAAGTATAAAGAAGATAAAGAAAAAAAATTAAACTTACATCCCGGGCTCTTGGGCGGACTTTGCGGAACATGAAGAGGCAAGAATGAAAAATAAGGCCAAGCAGTTGACACATGTTAGGCAAGGTTTTTCGTTTTCTTCCTGTGATGACAGTTTTAGGCGTGAGATTGATCAGTGAGACAATATATTCCCAAGGAAGCAAAGGGTATCGGCCGTCGCTAAGGAATAGGCTAGACAAGAGCGCGAGGAGCTTGCTAAACGAGAGTGCAAGGAACTTGCTAAACGGGAGCCCAAACCTCCACAGAAATTTTCTCCTTCGTAGATAGTATTTTTCTAGGGGAGGGTTTTTAACGGCGGTGGGGTGTAAAACCTCCGCTTGCCTTTTCCCTCCCATTGGGTTATGAGGCAGTGCACTATTTCTCAATGATAAAATATAATTTTGTGGTATGTGATCTTCCCGCTCTACATCCTTAAATAATTGATATGTTATCAGTTATGTTGGTCCTTTAATCGCCCAACAATGCGAGCCACCACTCTACCACTTTACCATATCATAAGTCAATTTGCCCCTAAAACTCTAGGATAACCAAATTGATTATAAAGGAAAAAATGAAAAAAAGCAGTATATTGTCTATTAGAAAAGAGCAGTCTACACTGTAGTACAAAACTGTAGAGAAAAAGTTCTTTCATAAACAAGGAGGAGAGAAACATTATTTTATTCAAAAAGTGATTTGAGATCTGGACCATTCAATTAATAAGCAATGGCCAAGATTTTTTTAACTTCACTGATCATGATCCTTGTCTAAAACTCAACTTATCAATGACATAATTAGAGCCCAATAAAATAAACGGAATTCCTCGTATATCTTTCCTCCATATCAATACCGAAAGACATTTGTTCCTCATGAGTCAAAATTTGATGGAGATGAACGGTAAAAAAAGAGCAACTAACCAACTAAGCTTTAAATCTCACGTTATATGGATCTCATTATGCCATGAAGCTCTATAAAGCCAAATTCAATCATATTTAGCAAAGGCATATCATTCGAAGTAGTTTTTATGAAAGTAATCTTACTTTGAAATTACAAAAAATCTTAACCTTGAGTTCAACATTTTCTTTTTGAAGCCTAGCTTTGAGTGACTCTTCAAGGATTTATTTTTGAACGAGCCACGTTACTTAAGCCCATGAATTAAAATGTTGTGCTAATGCCGTGGAACTTTATTTCTTTCTCTAGCCATACAATATATCATGTGTTATATTTTTTTTACTAACTCTTCACTCTTCAATAGAGAATAGTCGATTCTGATTAGACTTTATGAAACTTATGAGTGTAATGAACTTAGTAATAATTTCTTTTCCAACAATGTATTTTCGGACGGGTTTGTACACTGGAGAAGATATTAAAAAAGCTTGGGTTCACATCTGACTGTTGTTAATATGTAGCCTGTTTAGAGTTGTCTTTCTTATTATATATATCGATGGATCGCAGAAGCAAACGCGAAATCAAAACTAAAAAATGAATTATATTATATGAACAGCGGAAATACAGTTTATAATACAAAATACATAAAAAGAAAAGTAGAATACAAAGAGAAGCGAAAAACTTACGACTTTTAGACGTTTACAGTAAGCCGGAATAGTGGCCTGAAAAAATCACCGGAAAAAAGTCGGTGATCGGAAAGAGGTCGCCGGAGGGCGGTGGTCGTTGTCGGAGACAGTGGTCGGAGGCAGAGCATCTCTCTCTTCTTTCTCTCTCTAGTTTGCTGCTTGTTTTTCGTTCTGTGAACAAATGGGCAGCACTTCGCCTTTTAAAGGCTTTGAGCCAGTCATCCGGTAGAATGTGACCGGTTGAAGCGGTCATCCGGTGGTAAGTAGAAAGTGACCGGTTGAAGCGGTCGTCAAGTCCTTTAAGGATTTTGATGAAGCGGTATCCGGTAAGAGTTTTACTTTGGCTTCAAGGACTCTAAGAAATCTCCCAAGGAGCCTTCATCTAAGTCGATAGTATCTTCCGGACTTTGTGCATCATATAGCAAGTCGAAAGGATTGGGGCTGGCGGGAATGTTAATTTTCTCCTTTCCCCTGCTCGAAGAGGCTTCAAATTTTTCTTTCTTTACTGGGGAAGTGTCCATTGGAGAAGGAGCATCGCCTTTCCTTTTAGGGGAATCGTGAATGACAATCCCTTTTGGTTTGGGATTGGAGGGAGGTGTTTTAACCTTGGAATTTTGGAAATTCATCATTTGAGCTTTAAGCTCTTCCTCAGTCATTTTTTCAAGAAGACTCTCAAAATGGTTTGGCAAGGGGGTGGAGGAATCTACCTTGTCAAGGTCAGAGGGTCTTCTGTAGATTATTAACTTTTTTGTAGAATAAACTAAGGGTTTTTCAAAGAATTCAAACTTGTCCCACCATTCAATGGCGATTTTTCTAACTAACCATGGCAGCTCAATTTCATTGGCTGGTATCTGGGAAATCTGCTCTCGTTGCTTGCAGATAGCATCATAGTCCCATTTTAGGATCCATGGAACTTTATAGGAAGCAGTAAAGAGCAATCTAGTAAAGCCGCAAGATCCATTAGCTTCACTGAATTCTTCAAAGAATTTTCTAACCCTTTTAGGGAGGTAAATGGGAAATAATCCCCATTGTTGGAACCAATGATGGAACCAATTTGGAAAAGTGTTCGTTGGTTTAACCAACTGGAACTGGATGAACCAGCTGAATTTCCTAAAACTATTATTGTATAACAAAGCCTAAGACCAAGCCTGTATGTAATCAAAATAACTACAAGTTATTTGACTACTTTTATGCATAAAAAACAAATCATTCTCCCATTCTTCGGGAGTTATGACCTTTAAGATCATGAGTTTTGCAAAGGCCCATTCATTGCCATTTCTTTTCATAGGTTTGAATTTAATTGAACTCGTGTCTTCTAAGACAGTTAAGTAGAAACCATAATCTCTAGGGTGGAAGGGAACAGTTGAGTGGTTTCTAGTGTAAAATGTGGCGATTTCATATGGTTCAAGCCTGCTGTACCTATTTTTAATTGGATAAATAAAAATATAGTTAGTAGGGATGAAAGGCCATTTTTCCTCCTTTAAGGATTCCGGTTCGAAGGATATTTGGTAAGCGTCATCATCATAAGAATCATTTATACTTTCAATAGAAAGATTATCTATTTGTTGTGTTCTTCTGGGAGCGTTCCTTTGAGGAATCCTATTTTGAGACATGCTCCTTTGAGGAGTTATTTGACTTTGTTCTTGCTAAGAGGATTGTCCTTTAAATCTTTTAAGATTAAGGTTATTCCTTTTTGAAGTCATTTCCTGCAAGAAATTCTCGTGTCAGGAAGTCTGGTAGGGAGTTTTCAACTCCATTAATGAACTCTATATCAAAATTGAAAACAGACAGGATAGCCTGCCATCTAGCAAAAATTTGTTTTTATGCGATGTTTTTAACATCTTTGGTCAATACATCTTTAGCACTTTTACAATCAATCCTTAACAGGAATTACAGTCAGATTTGAACTTTTGAATACAGAAGTGCATGATAAATGCTGCCAAAGCCCAATACTGCAGAGGAAATTAAGTGAAGTACACAAGATACAAAGTATGGAAAGGTGGCGAGAATAGTTGGATCTACATTGGATCTCACCTGAATCACCCCATCTATCCTCCTGAGGAGAAGTTTGGTTTCAAACCCCGGTTCGAACAAGAGAAGTACGCCATACTAATGTGCCTTGGATGATCCACATCTCAGGGTCAACATAATAGAAAGAATTTCTTTCTTAATAGTGGAATAGTTAGCTCTTGCTCCTACCTAAATTCCACTAGTAAATCTGACTAAAGATTCAATTTTATTGATCTTTTGCTTAAGAATTCCCCCGTAACCGAGGTCTGATGCATCTGTTTCAACGATTTTAAAAGCATCAGGGTTTGAGATAGCCAAACAAGGAAGAGATTCAACTCTTAACCTAATTCTTTGAATAGGTAAAGTGTGACTTTTAGTCCACTTAGGAGGATTTTTCCTCAACCGTTCAAATAACGGTTTTGCATCTAAGGCATGATCTTCATAAAAGTCAGCCATGTAGTTTAGACTACCAAGGAAGTGTTGTAGCTGATTCTTATCTCTGATTTCATCAGGAAATTTGCTACCGAATTCGATAGCCCTATCAATAGGTATACATGTACCATTTTCAATGGTATGTCCTAAAAATTTGATGCTAGTTTGGAAAAGTTTAACTTTTCTTTCAGAAATAACTAATCCGTTTCTTTTGACTAAATCAATAAACAACTTTAAGTGTTTAAAGTGTTGTTCAATATCCTTTGAGAATATGAGAACATCATCAATATAAACAATAGAAAAGGATGAATAACAATTAAAAATGTCATTCATAATTTTCTGAAATTCTGAAGGGGCATTTTTAAGCCCGAATGGCATGATATTCCATTCAAAATGACCAAAAGGGACAGTAAAGGCAGTTTTATACCTATCCTTTTCATCAATTTGAACCTGCCAAAAACCAGATTTCATGTCAAATTTTAAGAAGATTTTAGCTTCAAAAAGCCTGTTTAACAGGTCTCTTTTATTAGGGAGTGGGTACCTAATCCATCTTAAAACTTTGTTTAAGGGTTTATAATTGATAACTAGTCTGGGGACCCTACGTTCAAGTTCATTGGCGTTTTCAACGTAGAAAGCAGGACAGCTCCAGGGGATGTAACTGTTTCTGATGAGACCCTTTTGAAGAAGGTCATCAATCTCAGTTTTACAGGTTTCCAAATGCCTTGGAGACATAGCAATGGGTCTAGCCTTAGTTGGGATTTTTAAGCTTCTAAAAGATCTTCTATAACTTAAAGATCTTGATTTATCAAATTTTAGGATAACGCTACCATCAGATTCTTCTAAAACGTAATCTAACTGAGTATTTTCTTCCTTTTTTTAAAGGAACAGCGTCATCAATTTTCCACGAATCCGAAAAGTTTAGTTGATACCAAGGAATGGGCCTAGGGACTACTAAATTTCCTTTTGACAAATCAGTCAAAAACAAAGTGTTGACACCCTTAGGTGTTTTTAACATCTTATTTGCACCATCTTTAAGATTGGGTACAGTAGAGTTCATTTACTTATAATGAATTCGATAAATTAGGATCAGATTTTTTGATCCAAGCTTCATTTCAAAGCCCTCAGTCTTGATATCCAACGAAGCTATGTCCATTATATGAGGACAATCTAAAGGTACAGTAAGATTGGGATAACAAGTGAAATAGATTGGTCCGTCTGTAAGGGAGCACTCAATGGCTCCTAATAAGGAGTTTGTGAACTTTAAGTTCCTTTTATCTCTAAGACAGGCTAGAGCAGTAATAGGTAAACCTGAACGAGTAGCCGGTTTAATCGCTACCTTCATCATACTAATGTGGATAAAGGAATATAATTCCTTATGTTTATCTATCAAACTTTTAGTTAATAGATTAAACGAATTAATATTATTATCTATAGACACAGACTATTCAACAGTCTTTACAATGTAATCTGATTTAATCAGAAAATTACTATTGGATTTGTAAATGCATTTAGCACTAGAGGGAGGCAAGTTCCAGTTATGTAAATCATTTTCAATGCGACTTAGGGTTTCACAAGTCTTATAGAAGATCAATTTGGTATCAGAGCCTTGTTGACTCTGTTGCCGGCTCCGTTCTGTTTTGTGCACCATTTTCGTATTCTTCTAGTATTTATATCTTTATATTTTCTGTTTATTATATTTTTTATTGTTGTTTGATTACTATACAGACCCTTAAAAAATTGGATTGATTATATATATATATATATATATATATATATATATATATATATATATATATATATATATATATATATATAAGGTTTGTACTTTAATAAATTTTAGTTAGGTTAAACTTAAAAAACGTGTCATATGGTTTGACTGTTTTGCAAAAAGATCTCCGTGGAATATTTTAAAAAAAAAGTGGATGTGGTTTTAAAAGTTAGCAAAAAGTGATTCCCAAAATTTTGAAACCACATTTTGAACGGTAATCTTGTCCATTTTGAAGTGAAATTTTGCAGCTTAGTAAATAACAACACAATACATCTTAGTGATAAATATTAGATGGCATGTGGTTGCCATTTTTTGCTAACTTTTAAAACCACAAACATCCTTTTGAAATAAAACTTTCACAAAGATCTTTTTACAAAATAGTTAAACTACATGACATGTTTTTTAAATTTATCCTTTTAATTAATAGCCAGTTTGCGGTTGATATTTCAAGACCAAAAGCTAATGTTGTAAGAAGCCACTCTCACAAACATTAGTTGTACCTCATTGCTTGTTTGGGGATTCCATTATCAAGAAGTATATCCATACGAGTTTCTCTTGACACATCATTGACAACAATGGCTTTGAAAAAGAAATCTCGAATTGGCCTTAGGTGAACCCAAACCTCCATTTGTTTGACACAACACGGATTAGTATTATTCAATAATTTTTAACCATGACTAAACACAAAAAGACTTATTTAAGGAAAGAATTATGTGGTATAAAAGGCTTAGTCTAATGGTTAAATCTGAAGCTGTGATTATAAAAGGTCACATGTTTGAGTCAACATTTAGGAGGGGTGCGGTGGAATTTTTTTTTTTAGGATTGTGAATCCATTTATGAATTTTTAAAAAAAAAATATATAATAAGAAAAAAATAAAGAAAGTTGTCGGTCTTAAAATTTAGGCATATTTGTCTATTTTTTCCTGGTCTTATTCCACAAGTTTAAAGTTTAAAAGTAGTATATATATTGGGAAAAATTTCCCAAAATTACTCAAATCCTGATAAATAATTCACAAATAATATAGTTAAAATATAGGAATATTGAATTTATTGAAATAACTGGTGTAACATTAAAAAATTAATTTTAAAAAACATATCATGTGTTTAGTATGTCTTTGCTAACTTTTGAAACCACAATCACCAATTTGAAAGAAAAAAAATTCCATAAGAACCATTTTGTAAAATTGTCAAACCACAGCGCAGGTTTTCTAAGTTTACCCTTTTTTATTTAGTATTTTATAAACTACATTAAAAATTTACAATTTCCATACAAAAATGTTTAGATTTTGCATACAATTACATTTTTTAGTAACCTTCTTTTATATATAGTTAGAAATTTAGTAGGATAAAATATGAAATATGTGACGAACCGAAATTTCTAAAAAATTTGCTTATAATAAATTACTATGATATTAAAATATCATGAAAATTGTTTTTATTGTTATTATTGTTATTGGATATAAGGCATGAGGAAATAAGAGCTAATTAAGTAAGAGGGATGAATTGGGCATTTAATTATTTGTTCAACGGCATTATTAGAAATTAAAAAAAAAAAAGTCCAAAATCCTATACGTATCATTTCACCCCCTTCATCCCATTCACTTTCATCTTCTCCTTCTCCATTCTTCCTCTCTCCCTTAACCAAATTTTTTTCCTAATCTAAAAGCTTCCGATTTCTTCGATTCAACTTTAAATTCTTGTTAGAAATCGATCCTTAAGCCCTCTTTCATCATCAATTTCAGTCAATCAAGACTATAAGAGGAGGATTTCAGATGTTAAGATTCGGATGAATAGTAACCCGAGTTTGAGGTGAGTGATTTTTGGTGAAATTAAAGCTTAATTAGTAGAATTCATGGTAGATTAAGCATATTTACGGTATTAGGAAGTTTATTTATACAATATCTTGATAGAATTATATATAGCTGTTGTAGGGGAAGCTAGTGCAAGCAAATCAAAGGCAAAAGAGGTAGAAGAGAGCTAGAAAGAGCATAGAAAAAGGTTTGTGTCTCAAATTTCGATTTATCGGTTTTTCGAAAAAAATTTCCAGATTTGTATGACTGTTTTGTTTTAATATTTTCTCCTGCTATATAAATCCAATTTGAATGATTCTTAATTCTATTGATATCTACAGAAACTAAGGAATATATGTTTAGAAGAAACCTTGTTGAATTTCATTCGTTTTCAATGTAAAATTTTCGTTTGAAGTTGAGTCATGAAATCTGCCTTCGGAAAATCTCAGCTTTGTACACTATTTAGTATTTTTATCATAACTTTGGTTATACAATTTGGATTTCTGTGATTCTAGTGGCTTTGGAAAGCTGAGACATGTGGCTAATTATGTTTAGAAGAAAGTTCTTCGATTGGGTAATGTTTTAGTAGTGAAAAATGTAAGGGAAGTCAGGTCACAGAATCTGAAAATTTCTGAAAAGTGTGAATATTGATTTTATTGAGTTTTGATTGAAGTTTGATGCTTAAAAATTTAGGATTTGGATTTCTTAATTACTGAAGTTATGTTGAATTATGATTGATGGTTTATACTGAAATTTTTAAGATATTACTTTTATTTATTGCCCTTATTAAATGAGTAGAATACGGGTCAGGGTAGATTGGCACCAATAAAGGGGGTATAGTACTGTACAAACAATTGAATCTTTGGCTTCGGGCTTCGGCCGATATTCTGATAAATATATATTGATATTGAAGCTTCGGCTTCGGGCTTGACCGATATATTGATTTTGAAGCTTCAGCTTCGGGCTTGACCGATATATTGATTTTGAAGCTACGGCTTCGGGCTTGACCGATACATTGATGTTGAAGCTTTGGCTTCGGGCTTGTTCGCTCCCGTATCCATTTTACCGTTATTCAGGACTTGTTTACTTTAGGCAATATATGGTTAAAGTGTTTGGAAAAATTGGAAATAAATTTAATTGTACTATGAAAGGTTTATAATATAAGTTTTGTGTTTGGTTTTATAAAGTCGTTTAATTTGTTTTTGACTTATGAATTTACTTTGTTTCTATTTTTTTTAAAGTGTTCAAAGTTATTATATTTCTTTTATGGACACCACTAAGCAAATTGCTTGGCGTGTAGTTGTTTTTCTACACGTAGGTGGAGAACTTGTAGATAGCTTGGACCAAAGTGATATAAGTGGATCAGCTTGAAAAGCAAATAAAGAGAGACTCGAGGTGGATTTATATTTTAATGTAATATTATAGTTTGTAGAATAATGGCATGTACTAGATAATGTGAGAAACGTAAATTGGTGTTGAGAAATATTTGGAGAATAATTAGCATTGAGAAATATTTGGAGAATAATTTAGAGTTTGAAATGCTATATTTGTATTTGTACATATTAAATCTATAAGTATTGAACTTCATATAATGGAGTAGAGTTATTTATTGGGTGTTTATAGTTATTGTGGCACTCCCTATATAGGGGGTGTTACAAAATCTATAAAAATTATTAAATATATTTTTTTGATATATTAAATATAATATATAAATATAAAACAATATAATTTCAAGGGGGCCAAAGATTCACTGTAACGAACTAAAATTTCCAAAATTTGCTTATAATAAATTACTATGGTATTAAAATATCATGGAAATTATTTTTATTGTTATTATTGTTATTGGATATAAAACATGAGGAAATAAGAGCTAATTAAGTAAGAGGGATGAATTGGGCATTTAATTATTTGTCCAACTAATGCACCAGCAACATTTATGGACCTTATGAACCGTGTCTTTTACTTGTATTTAGATAGGTTTGTAGTGGTTTTCATTGAGGATATTTTGGTGTATTATAAGTCACGGAAAGAGCATGATCAACATTTGCGGATAGTCTTCCAAACTTTGAGGGAAAATAAGTTATATGCCAAACTTAGCAAATGTGAGTTTTGGCTTGAAGAAGTTTCTTTCTTAGGCATTGTTATTTCTGCAGAAGGAATTAAAGTGGATCCTAAAAAGATAGAAGCAGTTGTCGAATGGAAACCACCAAAGAACCCTACGGAAGTCAGGAGTTTCCTTGGCTTAGCAGGGTATTATAGAAGATTTGTGAAGGGATTTTCTGTCATTGCTGCCCCGCTGATGAAACTACTTCAAAAGAATGCAAAATTTGAGTGGAATGACAAGTGCCAAGAAAGTTTTGAGAAATTGAAGGCGATGTTAACAGAAGCACCCATCCTTACCCAACCAGAGCCTGGAAAAGATTTTGTATTCTATAGTGATGCTTCTCATAGTGGTCTTGGGTGTGTTTTGATGCAAGAAGGAAAAGTGATTGCCTATGCTTCCAGACAATTGAAGAATCATGAAAGAAATTATCCTACACATGATTTGGAAATGACTGCAATAGTCTTTGCCTTGAAAATTTGGCGACACTATCTTTATGGAGAAAAATGTTATATTTATACAGATCACAAAAGCTTGAAATATTTGCCAACACAGAAGGAATTGAATTTAAGGCAGAGAAGGTGGATGAAATTCATTAAAGATTACGACTGCCTTATTGATTACCATCCAGGAAAGGCTAATGTAGTGGCAGATGCTCTCAGCAGAAATAGAATGATGGCACTAAGGGCTATGAATACGGGGTTAGCTCTTACCAATAGTGGAGCCTTAATTGTAGAATTAAAGATTCAACCTGTACTACTACAATAGGTTAAGCAAGCATAAAATGAAGATGGTGACTTAAAGATCATTCGAGCAAGGATAAAAGTGGGTATCGTAGACAACTATATGGTTCGAGAAGAAGGGTGTCTATAACACCCCGGGTTCGACCGACTGCCCCACAAACCAACACGAGTCTTTCCAGTGAGCTTTGTCCTCACTCGCTCACTTCCTGGAAATTACTTCCCTGGAGGTCACCCATCCCGAGATTGCTCCAAATCAAGCACGCTCAACTTTGGAGTTCTCCTAAGTAGGCTCCCGAAAAGAAGGTGCTCCTTGTTGGTATAGGTAGTACCTATCAAATCTCTTAAGTCTCTCTCAATTGTAATGTCCTATACCATTATAATCTCAAAATCCTTAACCGTTCTCAATTTTGCTGTCCCATACCAGCACAATCTCGAAACTCTCTCTTTCGGGTGTGGATTCGGTTCATTCCTGTCCCCATTGACATCCTTCATGGCCGCTCTTTGTTCAGGTCTTCTACCCCGGCGCCACCCCTCTTAGGACCGGGTCGCTACAAGCCCACCAGCTTCCGCCTGGTTCGTCCCCAAACCACACCGTACTGGGAGAGAGCTGGCTCTAATACCAAACTGTAACACCCCGGGTTCGACTGACTGCCCCCATAAACCAACACAAGTCTTTCCAGTGAGCTTTGTCCTCACTCGCTCACTTCCTGGAAATTACTTCTCAGGAGGTCACCCATCCTGAGATTGCTCCAAGTCAAGCATGCTCAACTTTGGAGTTCTCCCGAGTAGGCTCCCGAAAAGAAGGTGCACCTTGTTGGTATAGGTAGTACCAATCGAATCTCTTAAGTCTCTCTCAATTGTAATGTCCCATACCATTATAATCTCGAAATCCTTAACCGTTCTCAATTCTGCTGTCCCATACCAGCACAATCTCGAAACTCTCTCTTTCGGGTGTGGATTCGGTTCATTCCTGTCTCCATCGACATCCTTTATGGCCGCTCTTTGCTTAGGTCTTCTACCCCGGCGCCACCCCTCTTAGGACCGGGTCGCTACAATGTCTATATTTTAAAGATAGACTGTGTGTGCCAAACAATGAAGAATTAAAGAAGAATATTTTACATGAGGCACATATTAGTCCTTATGTGATGCATCCAGGAGCAAACAAGATGTACCAAAATTTGAAGAGCCATTATTGGTGGAATGGAATGAAGAAAGACATTACTAATTATGTTGCTCAATGTCTAACTTGTCAACAGGTGAAAGCAGAACATCAAGTTCCTTCTGGATTGTTGCAACCTATAACAATTCCAAATGGAAATGGGAAAGAATCACAATGGACTTCGTGACATCTTTACCACTTACACAGAAGAAACATGATGTAGTGTGGGTTGATGTAGATAGATTGACAAAGTCTGCCCATTTTCTTCCAGTTAGGATGGATTATTCACTTGATAGGTTGGCTCAGTTTTATGTAGATGAGATAGTAAGGCTACACGGGGTGCCTATTTCAATCATTTCTGACCGAGATCCAAGATTTACTTCGAGATTTTGGAAGAAGTTGCAAGAACCCTTATATAGTAAACTTTATTTTAGTACTTCATTTCACCATCAAACAGATGGTCAATCTGAAAGAGTAATTCAGGTGTTAGAAGACATGATGAGAAGTTGTTTCATCGAATTCGAGGGAAGTTGGGTAAGTATTTGTCCCTCATGGAGTTTGCCTATAACAACAGCTATCAGTCAAGCATACAAATGGTGCCATATGAAATATTGTATGGAAGAAAATGTCGAACTCCATTATATTGGACCGAACTTAGTGAAAACAAGATTGTGGGAGAGGATTTAAATCAGGAGATAAAGGAGAAGGTAAAACTTATTCAAGAGAGATTGAAGGCTGCATCGGATAAACAAAAATCTTATGCTGATCTAAAAAGAAAAGACATTACTTATGAAGTGGGGAATAAAGTATTTCTCAAAGTATCTCCTTGGAAGAAAGTCCTGCGACTTGGCAAGAAAGGCAAGCTCAGTCCGAGATTCATTGGCCCAAATGAGGTTATAGAGAAGGTCGGACTGGTAGCTCATCGGTTGGCACTACCCCCGATACTCGACAAAATTCATAATGTGTTCCATGTGTCGATGTTAAGGAGATACAGATCAGATCCATCACATATCTTATCTCCTGATGTGGTAGAAATCGAACCCGACCTGACATATGAAGAGGAACCGGTCCAAATCTTGGTGAGAGAGGTTAAACAATTGAGAAACAAGTCTATTCCACTGGTAAAAGTACTTTGGAAGAATCATAAGGTTGAAGAAGCAACTTGGGAACCGGAGGATACAATGAACTCAATATCCGCAATTGTTTTTAGGAAATTTTTAGGACGAAAATTCATAAGAGGGGGAGAATTGTAACGAACCAAAATTTCCAAAATTTGCTTATAATAAATTATTATGGTATTAAAATATCATGGAAATTATTTTTATTGTTATTATTGTTATTGGATATAAGACATGAGGAAATAAGAGCTAATTAAGTAAGAGGGATGAATTGGGCATTTAATTATTTGTCCAAGGGCAATATTAGAAATTGAAAAAAAAAATCCTAAATCTATACGTATCCTCTCTTCTCTCTTCCCTTCATCTTCTTCTCCATTTTTCTCTCTTCCTAAATCCCTTAACAAATTTTTCCCTAATCTAAAAACTTCCGATTTCTTCGATTCAACTTCGAATTCTTGTTAGAAATCGATCATAAAGCCCTCTATCATCATTAATTTTAGTGAATCAAGACTAGAAGAGGAAGATTTCAGATATTAAGATTCGGATGAATAGTAACCCGAATTTGAAGTGAGTGATTTTTTGTGAAATTAAAGCTTAATTAGTAGAATTCATGGTAGATTAAGCATACTTATGGTATTAGGAAGTTTATTTATGCAATATCTTGATAGAATTATATATGGCTGTTGTAGAGGAAGCTAGTGCAAGTAAATTCCAGGCAAAAGAAGTAGAGGAGAGCTAGAAAGAGCATAGAAAAAGGTTTGTGTCTCAAATTTCGATTTCTCGGTTTTTCGGAAAATTTTCCAGATTTGTATACCTGTTTTGTTTTAATGTTTTCTCTCGTTATATAAATCCGATTTGAACGATTCTTTATTCTATTGATATCTACATAAAGTAAGGAATATATGTTCAGAAGAAACCTTATTGAATTTCGTTCGTTTTCAATGTGAAATTTTCGTTTGAAGTTGAGTCATGAAATCTGTTTTTGGAAAATCTCAGCTTTGTACACTGTTTAGTATTTTGATCATAACTTTGATTATACAATTTGGATTTCTATGATTCTGGTGGTTTTAGAAATCTGAGACATGTGGCTAATTATGTTTAGAAGAAAGTTCTTTGATTGGATGATGTTTTAATAGTGAAAAATGCAGGGGAAGTCAGGTTACGAAACATGGAAAAAAATTCTGGAAAGTAAGAATATTGATTTTGTTGAGTTTTAATTGAAGTTTGATGCTTAAAAATTTGGAATTTGGATTTCTTAATTACTGAAGTTATGTTGAATTATGATTGATGGTTTATACTAGAATTTTTAAGATGTTACTTTGATTTATTACCCTTATTAAACGAGTAGAATACGGGTCCTGATAGATTGGCGCCAATAAAGGGGGGTACAGTACTGTACAAACAATTGAAGCTTTGGCTTCGGGCTTTCGCCGATATTATGATATATATATATATATATATATATATATATATATATATATTGATATTAAAGCTTCGGCTTCGGGCTTGACCGATATATTGATTTTGAAGCTTCGGCTTCGGGCTTGACCGATATATTGATTTTGAAGCTTCGGCTTCGGGCTTGACCGATACATTGATATTGAAGCTTCAGCTTCGGGCTTGTCCGCTCCCGTATCCATTTTACCGTTATTCAGGACTTGTTTACTTTGGGCAATGTATGGTTAATGTGTTGAGAAAAATTGGATACAAATTTGATTGTACTTTGAAAGGATTACTATATAAGTTTTGTGATTTGGTTCCATAAAGATGGTTAATTTGTTTTTGACTAATGAACAATCTTGGTTTCTATTTTAAAGTGTTAAAAATGTTCAAAGTTATTGTATTTCTTTTACGGACACCACTAAGCAAATTGCTTAGCGTGTAGTTATTTTTCTACACGTAGGTGGAGATTTGTAGATAGCTTGGACCAAAGTGGTATAAGTGGATCAGCTTGAAGAGCAAATAAGGAAAGACTCGAGGTGGATTTGTATTTTAATGTAATATTATGGTTTGTAGAATAATGGCATGTACTAGATAGTGTGAGAAATATAAAGTGGTATTTGATGGAAATCTGGGATTACTTGGATATTTCTGAAGTCACGAAAAACACTGTCAGATTGAAATTTATTTGGCCGGTTTACCAAATTTTTCAATCGGATAAAATCAGAAAGAGAATGAAGAACAAGAATTTGTTTGCAATGAAATTTCAACCGAGTTTTTCTGTGTTAGGCCAATATCGTTTTGGTGAATTAAATAGCCAAGAACGTCAACAGACATGCTGTTTGGGGTAGCAGCCATGTCCAAAAGACATGTTTCTTCTGAGATTCCGTTGTCTCCAACAGACACACTGTTTCGGGCAAAATTCATTTTCAGATGAATTTTTCCAAAGGACGCGTGGGTTCACCTCGACCCCAGCCCGGGGCGCTGCCCCAGGACCCTGCCAGGGGCTGCCGCCCCTCAGACCCTGCCTAGGGGCGCTGCCCTTAGACCCCGCCAGGGCCTGCCACCCCTTGGACCCCACACCCGGGGGCGCTGCCCCCGGACCCCTAAATCATAAATAGTACCCGAACAAGTGTGCACTCCGCACTCTCCATACTCGTTCGGTGAAATGTCACGATCGCATTGGTCAACCTAGTTGATCCAATTACACTAAAATATTAACAGTATTGGGAAATATTTGGAGAATAAAGTGGCATTGAGAAATAATTTGGAGTTGGAAACATTATTTTTGTATTTGTACATATGTAATCTATAAGTATTGAACTCTATATAGCGGAGTAGAGTTGTTTATTGGGTATTTATAGTTACTGTGGCACTCCCTATAAAGGGGGTGTTACATTCACCATACTTGGCTTTAGATTATAATGAACTAAAGCAAAATGACTCATTAAACTTTCTAAGTATTTTTTATTGTGAAGTCACGGATAACTAGTGCAACTCTACTTCAGGGTCAATTGAAAACCGTCTACCTGTAATTACAGGGGTAAGGCTACGTTTACCTGATCCCCCTTACCCCGCTTGTGCGGCAGCCTTATTAGGCATTGGGGTAGTGTTATTGTTATTATTGTTGGGCCTGCCTAGGTATATATAGAAAAACCAAGTCCAGTCCATCGGACTTCGAGTTTTAAGGGCTCGGATTCGTATCGGGCTTTATAATAAAATGAGTATTCAAACTCAGCTCATTTAAACGGACTCGACGAGTAACTTGGCCTGCAAACAGATCTACCATGGACAGTGGTTGATACGTTAATTATTATTTAAATGAGAAATAATATTTTTTTATATTGCGGGATTCAACTCACATATCTACTCATGAAGTGATTAATTTAACTCTGCATTTTGCAACATTAACTAACATTCACTATATTAACTGTTGGCCTATATTTGCCAGACTTGAAGGACAAAACTAGTAACATAGACTGGTTTTAGTTTATGGAAATATTATATTTTTTTGTAGTTTTTATTTTATTTTGTATTCATAAATTGTTAATTTTTTTAACATACAATATAGTGGGTAAAAATAGTGATGGTAATAAAGACAATGATAGAATATTTTTTAGGCAATAAAATAATACTATAATTATGATAATTATAATAATAATAATAATAGTAATTTTTTTTGAAAAACTCCCGGAGAGATAGTATACCCCTCCGAAAGCTAAAAGGTTGGAACGGGGTGAAAATTTTGGGGCGGAGTCCCCAACCTGGTTGGTTCCCCCGCTTACCTACAAAACACCCGCCCCTCTTTTATTAATAAGGACCCCAATTCTCAAGGTGAGAACGGAAGCCATCAATTACAAGAAAGTTGCAAGCTAGGGAAATTGAATACATCCGAAACAACAAAACTAACATTACGTCTCCTATACTTAAAAGAAAACCAGCAAAAGTAAATGCTAGACCCTATGATGTCATCCGAGCTTGCATGTCGATCAAACACAAGTTGATTCCTTCTTTTCCATAAGGACCAAGAAACCACAAACTACAGCGCAGTACCAAAATCCCTGCCGATGCCTGTGGAAAAGAAATCACGCAAACAAACCAAGAAATCGGCCCCCTTTAGGGGCATAGTACAGCAGATGCCGAACATCTTAAACAGTTGAGCCCAAACCTTGTAATTATTACGGCAATGAAACGAAGCATGATCAGTGGTTTCTTCCATACCACAGAAGGGGCATTTACCATCATCAATAGCCAAGCAATTGCGACAAAATAAAAAACTTCTAGTAGGTAATCGGTTATGAAAGACAAGCCAACCAATGAAGCTCACTTTAGGCACCAAATAAGCTTCCCACACAAGCATAAAATTCACATTCGGCTTATGCCATTTAGGCAAGGAATAATACCCCAAACAAAAAGAAGCAGTCGAGAGCACCTTCTCACCTCCCAGCCCCCACTCAAACCGATCCCTTATACTAGAAAAAATAAGATGGTGTTGTTGTATACCCTGCTCCACTCCTATGTCCTCTCCCCCCCAGTAAAAATAGCCGGGCAGACCATAACAATCCAATTTTGCAATTCAGCCCCCCACTCTGGAGCCGACATCCTCAAATTTCGTTTCCCAAAGGGTCTCAAATAGGGTCCCGAGCCGAATAAGAACTGACACCCCTCAGCCACCGTGCACTGCTTACGATTACATAAGTGATAGAGATCCGAAAATAAAGAAGAGAGGGCAACATCAACCATCCAGTTATCGTGCCAAAAGGAACTCCTCACCCCATCACCAATCTTCACCCGAACCTGGCCCCTGAAAAAATCCCAACACTCGCTATTTCGCATACAACACAGAACGATGTCTCTCCACATCTGAGACAACCTATTCCAATCATAATTCGCAATGGACCACCAAGATAAGAATCCATACTTCCTCACACACATCTCATACCATAACGATCCTTGCTCCCCACTACAAACTTTTCAAATCCATTTCATCAAAAGGCTACAATTAACCAGCTTAAAGTCTCTAATGTACAATCCCCCAAGACTTTTTGGTAAGGTAAGAGTTGCCCAACTAACCTTACATATTCCCCTAGCATTGGCATCCCCCTTCCATAAAAAATTACACATCAACTGCTCGAGCTTATTAATAACCACCCCCGGCATTTTATTCAACGACAAAACAAAAATTGGAATGGAAGCCAGGACTGATTTAACAAGCACCACGAGTCCCGCATAAGATAGGGATTGTCCTTTCTAACTAGATAAGCGATTCTGAAACTTATCAATCAATGAGTTCCAGTACGACACTGGAATTCTTTTAGTACTTAACATAGTACCAAGATAAGTAATCTGGAAATTCTCCACCTTACACCCTAATATTCCCGCACACGATTGAATGACTGGATCCTGAACATAAATACCCATAATAGAACTTTTATTAAAATTAATTCTCAGGCCCGAAATTAATTCAAAGCAACGTAAAATTCTAATAAAGGTAGGTAAAAGAGACTCATCTGCAGGGAGGAAACACAGTGTGTCATCTGCAAATTGGAGAATAGAGATGTCTACATCGAATCCATCAATACGGAAATCGGGTAACAAACCAGCCTGAACACTTGCCTCAAAAATTTGTTTTAACCCTTCGCTCCAGAACAAATATAAATGGAGAAATAGGCACTAGAAGAAATCGCACTTTTAGCGGGGAAAAATTTCGCCACTGAAAGTCTCTGTTTCGCCACTAAAACCTTTTGTGGCGAAAAACATTTTCGCCTCTTAAAGTGTCACTAAAAGGTTTTGTGGCGCAAAAAAAATTTCGCCACAAAAGTGTCAGTTTTTGTGGCGAAAAAGTATTTCGCCATTAACGAGCCTAGTTTTTGTGGCGACAATGTTCGCCACTAAACACTATTAACCGGTAGTATAAATTCGCCACAAAAGACAAATTCGCCACAAAAGATGAGGCTTTTGTGGGGAAGATTTTCCCCACAAAAATATAACCCTTTTAAGGGGAAATTTTTTGCCACAATAGGAGGTCATATTTTCTCTTTTAATACATATATTATTTTGAATAATGAACTTTGGATTGAAGGGAGCTGCTGATATACTAAAGTTCCTAAAGACTTTAACTTCAAGAAGGTAATTTTCTATATTGAAAAATACTTATCATGGGATTATATATGTGGAACTAACAATACGTTTGGCTAAAGAGAGCGGGAAAGCTAAGTCTGAATGACAAAACTAAATTAAGAGCACCTCATTTTTCTTTGAGTGACCAAGCATCACCTCTTCAATTGCAATAGAGTTTAGCATTTAACTTCTCTATTTCATCAAGCTCCTTTATTAATGGCTAAAACAACATAAACAATAAAACAATTAGAACGCTAAAGAATGACAATAGTAATAAAATATAACGATAATTAATGTCATAGTGTTTGTGTATAAGGGTTCCCCAATCTGATAACCAAGAATGAAATCATATATAATAAGTATTATTAAAATAACCAAGGTATGAAATACCACAAGAAATTTAGGACGTGAGAACAAAAATGAGATCATACTTGCGGATGTGGTGTCAATATTGGATGTGGAGTTGTAGAAAATCAAACCTACATGATTCAAAGTACCAAATGTGAAACTGTGTCGTTCATACATTCATTCCAAGTAAAAAATTCTGTAACCAAATTTGATCAACTTTATTAAGTCACTCAATACATATATAATAAAGCAATAAAGTAAATTATCTCAATATTAGGTTACACGCATAGAGCTATAAAATAAATACATAGCCTAGATTGATAACAAGTTAAGGAATGTAATTGAAGTATTACAGTATGTGTGCAATGTCAACCTTGTTAGTTGTACCACAGTAAACTTTCGGCTCCCACTAACTAAAGGAGATGTTGTAAAGTTGACCCTATGGCATCTACATGAAATAAGCTCAACATTAGATTAAATGACAATGTACAGAGAACACAAAATTTGATCATTTTTTGCGAAATTTTTTTTTACAATTAAATAAGCTAATTATTGTTTCTAGAATGATGTTCATTTGGTCAAGTGAAATCTACAGTAGTATAATGTGGATTTACACAAGTCTGTTGTTAAGGTAGTTTGACATATACCTCATTAGTGTAATAAGTAAACATATATGTAAATGACTTATTGCTTAATAAAGACTAAATCAAGCATGATTGATATGAACTACAAGGTTATCATCAAATGTTCATACTTCATATAATAGAGATCTTATAAAATCTAGGTTAATTACAATTCCATCATTGGGGAAAACCTAAAGGTGGTGGTTCTACTAGCACAAGGTACTCAACACAACATTTATCCACCAGAAATCTTGCAGACTTAAGATGTTCCGAGCCATTCAATTTCATAACCCGGTCATAAATTTCTTGGTCCAACTTACAAGATGTCAAAATTAATCTAAAATTTCTAAAAAGATAACATGGCCTCATATACACACATATTGACTTAATTTCATATGAGCAAGTAACCACCAAAGAATAAGATTGCAAGACAAAATTCAATCAACATTAAAAACACAATAACAGTATATGACTAAAGTACTGAATATTCCAAAATAGTTATGCAATCATTTTTTGTTAGAAATTCATCCTATAATAAAACATAGTGAGGCACGAGTGCAAGGTAAACATTTGCATAAGAAATAAATATTAGACATAAGAAAACAATCAAGTTACAGCACAAGTAGACTAATAGAACAGAGGATTCATGTTATGATAAAAACTTTATAAACTCGACTTACAAAATAGACCAGTTGCACATCTATCATTGATTTGAGAGCTTCTGCCCTTCCTAACCTCTTTCACCTCCTCAAAAGCATAATAAGCTTTTGTGGGTATTACTAGCTCCACTGGTTGAGTTGAGCATCAATTATGATCAAGACAGGGTTTGGAACATAACTGCAATAGCATATAAAACAGATAACTATATCTATAAAGTGTAAACCAGGAGTGATAAAATGAATGTTATATTTAATTTCCAAGAAGAGACAATTTCGAGTCAGTTGTAAAGCATTCACACCAAGAAACAGAAATATAAACTCTAAAAACACGTTGACAATATATCTTACTCTAAATAATCCATGAATATCTAGGTTATTCTCCCTGAGTTTTGAACGTGCTGTACCAACCCACAACATGCTCCTTGGCTCGAGTCCTAATTTCTATATAGGCTTGAATGAAAATCATTAATCCTCGTCCCCTTCCAAATCAAATTTCCCGCAAACAATTTTTAATGGAAAGCAATCACATTTATAATCAAATGTTGAAACAAAGAAAAGTCCATCAAGAACTCTGATAACAATATTCGCATTCATGCATAGGTATCCTCAATCTCAAATTTAGCTTCATAACAAAGTACAATAGAAGACTAAATTATTGTACTAGAGATTTCTAAGAAGCACGCGCACCTAGCATCCAATTAAAAAAATTTATTCAACTAATAAAGTTCTTTAGGTCAATTGATTTAGACTAAGTTAAACTTCTCATTCACAACACTAAATTAAAGCCCAACATTATACCAAAGCCCTTAATCTAAATATTTTCACAATCTCAACCATCCAGTTAAACACAAACATTTTTCCAATCTAAAAATGTAATAAAATGTAACTCAAATAATTGAACCTGGGGAATTCATAATGAGACTGACATTATAATATACCAACTAAAGCCCTGATTACAAATTACCTGGTTGAAAGAAATCATTATGATTAAGAATAAATAAAGGTTGAAGTTGAAGGACGAGTAATTATGTAACAAAGATCTTGATGGGAGACTCCAGTCTGAGAATATTAAGCTGATAAAGGAAGATTTTTGAGAAGTTGCACATCGTTGGTTGATTTCATCACACTAAGCTGAACCTGTTGTTGTTTCAAATAAATTTGAAACCCGCAACATAACGAAATTAGAGATTTAGGTCAACAATATATCAAAAACTGACAATTAAAGTAATTGAAGGAGATCAAAGCTAAATTAATACAGAATTTGGAACTTATAGTCTAAAATTGTTGTTTTACAGAGAAGAGCCGAAGAGTGTGGCCATCAGAACAGTGATAGGAGCTTTTTTAAAGAGGGATAAGGTAGATCGAAAGAAGAGAAGAGAGAGGGATAACTGGTAATAACGGCGTTTCGCCAAAACAAGAGAGGGAGAGTGAAAGTCGATTAAGGCAAGTGAATTATGAAATTGATCTGATCGAAATTTTCAAAGAAAAGAGGGAGAAAAATTTGGTCGGCTGCGCAACTAAAAAGGATCTAATTCTTAGGTTTTTGTTTTCGTTTAATTGTTTAATGAAACAATAAAAAAAGATTAAAATTGTGGCGAGTTTCATATTCTCCCACTAGTCTAAATGTTTCAGTGGCGATTATTACTTCTCCACTACATAAGAGATCTATTATGGCGATTTTTTAATATTTTGCCACTGTAGTGTGTACTCTTGTGGCGTAAATAAAACTCGCCACTATTAAACTTCTATTGTGAAGAATTCTTTATTTGCCACAATACATTATTTTTAGTGGCGAATGTGATTTCGCCACTAAAACTTTAACTTCTTGTAGTGAGGATCCCCCTGTTTGACCCCCCTTTCAAGCCTAATCGGTTCACCCGGACTCCCATTAACCAACATGGAAGTCACTAAATTCCTCCTACAGCTTGCAAGCCAACTAATCCACTTCTCATCAAAACCCATCCTCCTGAGTACTGCATCTATATAGGACCAAGATACACAGTCATAAGCTTTATGAAAATCAAGCTTAATAGCCAAACACGGATACCTATTTCTGTGTATCGAGTGAAGGGCCTCTGACGCTATAACCGAGCATTCGTGAATATTTCTACCCCTGGAAAATGCAAACTGGTTGGCAGAAATCAATTTAGGCAACAATGGTTGTAATCGATTCGCTAAAACCTTCGATTCAATTTTATAAATACCATGAATAAGAGCAATGGGTCTAAAATTAGTCAATAAACAAGAACCAGGAACCTTCGGAATAAGAACTGTATAAGATGACTTAACTGCATCTAGGAGGTACGAAGATTCATAGAACAAATGAAACAAACTCAAGATTTCTGATCTCAGCTCACCCCAGAATCTTTTATAAAAAAAGAAGTTGAAACCATCTGGTCCCGGTGCTTTCCCCTCATTACAGGAGCAAATAGCAGCCCATATCTCAGCCTCAGAGAATGGCTCGACTAGTCTACAATTTTCTATAGCATCCACAGACCTGAAGTTTAGACCTCCAGGATCAAACGGAACCTCGATCGCTCCAGGAAAAAGCTTAGAATAGAAATTCCAAATAGTAGACTTAATCAGTGCTGGATCGCTAATCATAACTCCATCAACCTCTAATTGCGAGATCTGGTTACCCCTGGACCTGGTCGAAGCCATTCTATAAAAAAGTCGTATTATCATCGCCTAACATGGTCCAGGTCACCCTAGACTATTGATGCCGAATCTTCTCTAGGCTTTGCCAACACGTCGCTAGAGAATTCCTCGTAGTCTGTAACTCGGATCCCTCAGAAACATTAACAGGCCGAATAACCCTTGAGTCCGTCAACTTAAGCACCCATGCTTCCAAAGTCTTGATCTTTATTCTAGACCCCCAAAGTTGGAGAGATGCCACGGTCGAATACACTCCCCTAACTTTTTTAACCTGAAATCAATATCTCTCCCCCTGCTCGATCTATCCGAACATATAGCTTGCCATTTACCTGTAATAAATGGCAAGAACGTGTCAATATCCCACTAGCAATTAAGAGACCGAAAAAATTGTTTACCCCTCCTACACACCAAATGCGACTGGAAAAGAATACGGAGGTGATCCGATAACGTAGAATCAACAGTCATGACACTAAGATCCTACCATCTATCCATAACATCCCCTAAAACCAATACCCTATCAATCCTAGAAAAGGACTGACTATTGAACCATGTGTAGTCCCTCCCAGTCAACGGCACATCGTATAACACACAATCATTCATAAAATCCCGAAAGCGAACCATCAAATTCGTAATAGTACCATCACCCCCCGAATGTTCAGAACTATAAAGAATTTCATTGAAGTCACCACACAACACCATATTATTCAAGTTTGTAATAACAGGTAGTAAATCAATCCACATCTAGTTCCTTTCACTGCAGTTGACAGGCCCATACAGACACATAAGATCAAACTCAACCTGATTAATCACGACATGAATAACACACCATCTCTCAGTCGTAATCGTCACGCCCCTTTGAATCAACCCAAATTCCATGACACAACAATCCCTCCCAACAACCCTTGAGCAGGAATACAATGAAAAAGAAAGTCATTATGCCCCCACATTTTCCTAACGGCATAGGCCGAAACACTACCCACTTTGGTTTCTATTAAAACAATCACCTGTAAATACCACTTCCACATGCAAGTTCGGATAAAACATTGCGTGGCCCCATTTAGCAGCCCACCACGACAATTCTAACATAAAAAATTAAACGACATAATCAAAATCATAATCAAAACCTCGATTGGCCGAATCCAGCTTATTTCCGCTGGTCCTCCATGATCTTCACCAGTCTACTCTCGTCCTACTCTTTAAAAATACCCAATTTTTCCCCCACCCGAACAACCAGCAGCTCCTCGTTCTCACTCGGCATGCTATCGTGAGTTCTAAGCAGGACCCTATTCATATTCAGGATATCCAGTCCAGATGAATTTGAATTTCCAGCCACTACTAGATCCATACTCCCTACCAAATTTCCCGAGCCTTGGTTAACCTGCTTATCACCCAGACCAACAAACTCACGACTGCCAGATCTCTCTGCATTCTCGCTAACTCTCTGACTATGACTTTTCAAACTCTGCGACACCCTCGACATCGAATTCATCTCAGTCGATTCACTAGAGACGTCCGAATAGTTTTCCTGGCAATGCTCACACCCCACACCCTAGCGCAAGCTTGTATAAACCAGAACCTCTCTCTCGCCAATACACAGCTTAAAATTCCTGCTAACGGTACTCAATGGAATCGACACCAAACATGGGACCACATCCAGCCTATCTGATTGGTCTAAATTACTATCCACCGCAACAACACGACCAAATCTAGTCACTATTTCTCTCACCAATGTCTCCCCAATAATAGATGGGGGGATACCTATAAAGTCTACATACATAATACACTCATCCGGGGCAAACTCCAATGCTAGGGGCTGAACTGAATCCACAATATGTTTCATCGATCCCCACTCCCTATTCAAGAAATCCTGTAATAACTCCACAGTAGAAAACGACACTACCACTGACACACCCCCAACCGAGGCCACAAAATCAACGTCAAATCCATAATCATACATTAACACACCAACGTTCCTAATAAGAGAAGTATTCTTGAGACGAATAATAATCGACCTACTTTTCCAAGGAACCGACTGAATTAGTAGCTTACCATCTGATGGGGCAGTAACAGGCCTATTCGGATCATCTCCCCCATTTGTTATCTCCCTACTCTTGACCGTATTTGAATCTTTGTTGTTAGATACCACTGCCGCATAGGGACGATTATCCCGATGAGAGTCTCGGAACACATATCTTCTTTTCTGGGCAATCTGCTCAATAGGAGCTAGCGGCGGCACGACATCTTTTCTATTATACTTCACTTTAAACGCACGGAGTCGTATTGTGCCAATAATAATAGAATTCAGCCTGTATAATGCCTCATGTACTGGCAGCGAACCATAAACCTCAATAAAACCAAAATCCAGGTTCTTGACGTTCCTTTTCCTGGCAACATAAACTCGGCCAAACACAATAAATTTCTCAAAAATGCGTCTCACCTCCACGGCACCATGTTGGTTTAGGAAGTTTTCAAATTAGGCTTTAGTAAGGCTAGGGTTTCGACGAGAATCAGACTGGTTTAAAACGAATCGGTGCACCTGGCAAAACTGGGGGCGATCTTGATTCCGGGGACGGTAGGGGAAGGGTGATGATCGGTGCTGAAAGATGGGTGTTGGTTAGCGGCGGAAAGTATGGTGGTGGGCAGGGTTAGTGTGGTGGTTGCGCTCGCCGAAGGGTCGGCGACGGCGATGGTTGGAAAATCGCCATGTCTCCATGCTTTTGACCCTTCAACACAGGACTTTAATCTATATAATCCTTTCCCCTTCAAACGAATCCCTCCTCTCGTTTCACACCACCACCGGAATTAACTCCGGCGACCCGCGTATCCACCGCCAAATCAATCCTCTCCATCACAAAGTTACGACTTACAACATAAACCACACAAAAAAGACATGGATCTGTGCCCATTTGTGCAGATCATGGTAGGCAATCTAGCCCTGAAATTCCACCGGCGTCAAAGTCCGCCGCCTCCGATTCAACCTCCTGCTTCTGCAAAATCAAGCTGAAGAACTTCCCGAAGCGACTCGCTTCAATTCCTCTCCTCCATCAGCAACAACAGCAACAGCAGAGCCAAAATTCACTAGGAGCGTGTTTTAGTCTCGACAAGAGCCAGATCTATTAGACTTCTTTTGAATTATTTACTCTGTTCCTTCATTTGGAGATCAAATCGGATGGAAATGAAATTTGGTTTGTTAAAACTGATACACCATTAAAAACCAAAAGAACACTATCAGATCTGATTTCCTAATTGGACTAAAATTCTAACTGGGTTTTTGATCCTGCAGCAAAAGATTGTGGTAAAGGTTTCCCTAAACGACCAAAAGTCCCGCTCTAAAGCCTTGAAGATTGCAGTTGGAATTTCAGGTAATAATGAAAAAGAATCAATTTTGATTCAATTTGGGAATTCAATTTGTGAAATTGAGTTGATGGGTTTGTGTAATTGAAACAGGGGTTCAATCAGCAGGGTTAGGAGGAAATGCATTTACCTATGATAGTAGTAGTAGTAAAAATAAAAGTAGTAGTATGTAGACCTATAGATATATACATACACTGGTATAATAAGCTTAATATTAATAATAATAATAATAATAATAATAATAATAATAATAATAATAATAATAATAATAATGAAACAACATAAATAATGTATGAAAATAATAAATAAATACCACTTACTAAAACCATAATACCACCATATTACTAACAATAATACTCACATATTAACCATAAAAATAAGAAGATATAATTTGACAACGAAAGTATAAAATAAAGGGATTTGATGCCTCTCAGAAGAATTTCTGAAGACCGATCTTTGAGCCTTTATCGGATTTTATCAAGTTAAATCTATCCGAAATAATCTTCAAAACCCCATGTATCCGTATTAAGTGTAGGATTTGAAGTGGTTTTGATTTTTTTGTATTTAGTGTTTAGTGTTTGAACTTCAAATGAGTTTGGGAATGATTCAATGTGTTTGGACTCGAAAATGAACTAAGAGAAATCAAAATTAAAGCTAGACTCAAGGTATGAGCTCAAGCCCCTTATAGCTCCATCTTTTCCTCAGTGTGCCGCCACCCCTCCTTGCTTGAACTCCCTTCAATCCAAAACCTTTTAATTTTCTTCTACTGTTGTGCCGCCTCCATAAAAAAAATTAGACCCTTTAAACTTTTAATGAGCCCCCTTTTCAAAATCAGATCCAGTCCCTTTTTTTTGCTTTTGTGCCGTTAATTATACTCAAGCGCTCTCTTCAATCCAAAGAAAAACTCTTTTCTTTTGATTTTGTGCCGCCCCTATTTTCTCAAAATCCGCTCCCCTTATCTTTATGTTTGTTTCCTTTTTATAAGCTAAAGAAAACCCGAAGCTCCTTTCTCTTTATGAACAAAAAGTCCCACATTTTTATTGCCACTTCCTTTTTGGTGCAAGACTTTTTCTTTTATCCTTTTAACTTTCATCCTTTTACTTTAATCTTTCCAAAACAAAAAGTCATGTAATCTCTTAGTTTATTTTATTTTTAATTAGTTTTACTAATTATCAACTTAATATAATTGAGGTATTAGGCATTGGGGAATTATCAAGTAATTTAGGGATGAGTGACACGGGTCAAATGAATGTGATCTCGTAGTTATTTCTGTTGACTCAAGACCCATTAAAATTCGGTTAGACTTCTTGGACAGCACTTGTAGAAACTCAAATAAAGGATAACCATCATCGAGGCCGAGCAAAATCCCATGCTCATAAATGCACAGTTAGCAATTTCTTCTTCTTCTGTTGAAGATGAACTGCTACTTTCCTCACTATTGCTCCATGTGGCCACCATTGTCTTCTTCTTATGGTTCTTGTCTCTTTTGAGCATAGGGCATGTAGTTCTGAAATGGCCTTTCTCTCCACATTCGAAGTAGGCAACTTCTTTTTTCGGATCCTTCTTTTCTTCCGGAGCCTTTCTGGGCTTGTCCCTTCTAGAGGAGCTTTCCTTCATTCTTCTAGAAGTATATCTTCTAAAATTCCTTTTGACTTTCTTTTTCAAGAATCTATTGAACTGTCTGGCTAGCATGGCCATTTGTCCCTTGTTGCATTGAGATTCCTTGAGTTACTTTTCCTCTCCGAATGAAGCTGATCCGGAGCACTATACCTTTAGTGCAATAGCTTTCTATCTTCAGGCTTCTTCTCTTGTTGGCTATATCTCTCCAAGGATAGCTCTTAAGTCAGGAGATTTCCAATAAGCTCGTCATAGCTGTAAAAGTTAAAGTTATGAGCCTCCTCAATGGATGTATTTTTGTTATCCCATTCCTTGGTGAGACTCTAGAGCACTTTCCTAACCATATATACTTCAGAGATCTCCTTCCCAAGCCTCTTCATTTCATTTACTAGATTGGGGTATCTAGTATTCATACTGCTGATGGATTCTTTGGGCTCCATCTTGAAGGCTTCAAGCTTTTGCTGGAGTAGATCAATTTTGGCTTCTTTGACCTTGTTTGTTCCTTCGTACGTTACTTTCAGTTTCTGCCGAATCTCTTGTGTAGTCTTACATCCGAAAATCCTATTAAACTTAGTTGCACTAGAGCACAATGAAACATGTTAATAGCATTTGCGTTTTCACGCAATCTCTTATAGTCATTCCCATCGCATATATTTGAGGGTTTATGGGTATTTGTACACTCTACTTCATGAGTAGGATCATATGGGCCATTTTTAATCGCTATCCATGCCATCATGCTTTGTGCTTGAATGAAATTCTTCATCCGGTTCTTCCAAAACGTGTAGTGTTCACCGGTGAAGAGTGGAGGATGGGTAATAGACATACCCTCCGGAAGGAGTTATGAGTTTGGAAACTCATTTTAATTCTTAGATCAAAATATGGACCTTTAAATCGAGATTGTTAGATCTCTAGTTGTGAACACTTACTCTGATATCAATTATTGGTCCCTGTGAGGGTCTAAATAAGGTGAGAGGGGGGGAGGGGGGGCGAATCTTTTTGCTAAAATAAATAGACTTTAAAAAGTCTTGTATAGCGTGTTTGATTATATTCCGGATATGATGGATCCGGATGATGCAAATATGAAATGTTATGCAATAATGTAGAGAGCTAGAAAATCAAACACAGTAAGTTTATCCTGGTTTGGCCCCGCCTACTCTAGTTCCCGGAGTTTCCTTCCTCTAAGCTTTTTCAACTGGTGGATTCATTTCCAACTGGTAGGAATCAAGCCTTACAATTTGTCTATGAACGGTAACCCATTCCGGATGTCGGATATACCACTAGTAGTACCAACTCCTAGATGAGTCCTCTTATCTTTAGTAGGATATACCACTTAGATTTCTACCCAAATCTAAGCTGAGTCCTACAGGGAGATCCCACTTAAAGCACCAACTCTAAGGTATATCCCAATCTCAATACTCACCCAAGTATGAGATCTTCACAACTTGTTCATATTTTTGTTTTTGAATTCCTCAAGTTTATAACTAACTTGAGAATTCTTACAAACTGATTTGAAATAATTTGTTTCTTAGAGGGATTGTGTTACTGATTGTAATAGCCGATTGCCTTGTGTATGCTTTTTTAAAACAACCAGCACCTTCTTAATTTGTGAAGCTTCGCTTTTATAGGGTTGGATCATAAATATAGCCATTGTGTTGAATTGAATCTTCATCGTTGATCAGGTAATATGTAGAGCTTTCGGAGTCGTTGATTAGTATGTTAGACTGAGTAATTGTCCCATTTGAATCCTTGGGATTGAGGCTGTCAGTGATTGTTTTCCTTGTTTTTTAGTGATTCACCAAAGTTTACACTAGTAGTCTGGAGTGTGAGCTCCACGCGTCTTTCTTATTGGTCTAGGTACAAAAGGTTGTTACCTTTTCTCTTTCCTATATCAGTCCTTCTGTCCTTTTCTAAAAAGCTTGCTAGCTGTCATTTTTGTCTTTCACAAGGGAAAAGGATCTTTGACTCTTAGACCAATAGGTGGAGGGAAAAGGTATTTTTGAGAGTTTTCCCTTTGTCTGTATTAACTGTATCTTCTGGATGACTTTTAGTCCTAATCTATCCGGATGATATTCAATCAGTCTTTTTTTGGATTCTGATCTTGAGCGGTTCAAAGTTTGTTTCCTTTCCAAAATTTAACTGGATGCTTCCATTATGTGCTTAGGTATTTATAGTCTTCAATATATGTCGTGATGAACTATTTTGGATCGGATGCTTCCATTATGGATCAAGGAGATTACATATTTTTGTTCTTAAGTTTTTGTTTTCTTCGAACTTGATCCGGATGGTTACTTGACTGGTTCTTCGGGATCATTGTTTTCCAATATTAGGGGCATCACTATGCAACTTTCAATCATTTGAGGGCACTGCTATGCAGCTCTCAATCCATCCGGGGCACCTCCATGCAACTTTAAACCCTTTAGGGGCACCACTCTGCAGTTTTCGGTCCTTCAGGGGTACCTCAATGCAACTATCGCAAAATCAACCTAACAATGAATTTCCCGGACTCCCCAATACTTCTAAATTCGTTTTCCTCAATATTCCATTTTTATTGCTTAATTGAAGGGGCAAAAGTATTTTTACCTCGACAAAATCAATTAAGCAATTAAAAATGCAATCTATAATGACTACTAACTTTTCAAATTCTATTCATATCAGGTCTATTAATGGCACGTCCTCAAACCGCCAATAGACAACTGATTCAGATTTTCCAAGTTCGATAGGTCCAATGATGGCGCATCCCCAAACCGCCAGTAGACAACTGATTTAGATTTTCTAATTTTGATAGGTCCATTGATGGCGCGTCCCCAAATCACCAGTAGACAACCAATTCAGATTTTCAAAGTCCGGTAGGTCCGTTGATGGCACGTCCCCAAACTGATAGTAGACAACCGATTTAGATATTCTAAGTTCGATAGGTCTGTTGATGGTGCATCCCCAAACTGCCAGTAGATAACCAATTTAGATTTTCCAAGATAGGTCCGTTGATGGTTCATCCCCAAACCGCTTGTAGACAATTGATTTAGATTTTCCAAGTTCGATCGGTCCGTTGATGGCGCATCCCTAAACTACCAGTAGACAACTGATTCAGATTTTCCAAGTACAATAGGTCCATTGATGGTGCGTCCCCAAATCGACAGTAGACGATCAATTAAGATTTTCCCAATCCAATGTTCTCGTCAGACGTTCTCGGCATCTTTCAGTGAAGTTCTCGGCATATCTTCCAGTCTGAGTGTCTCTTCAGGCACTCTTGGCAAATGTTAAGGCAACCCCAAAAGTATCAAATCCGTTGGTCCGTAGAAGGTGATACCGATTTGATATTTTCAAGCTCTGTTCTTGATAGGTCTGTTGATGGTGCTTCCCTAAACCACCAGTAGTAAACCGGTTAAAGAATTCACCCCTCAGGTATAACCTTCTATCCCTTGCTCTTTTGTGAGATCACACTTTGCCCGCCAAGCAATAATCTCCCGAGGGGCAGCCTGTGAGCACGGGCTTTTTAGTCGCCTTGGAACGATGATGACTTTTTGCTCTAACCTTTTATGGATCATTTATTCTATTTGTTTAGGGTCGAATCATGTTTGGCAAGTACCTTTTTTTAATTTTGGTCCTTTGACCGCGCTTAAAAATCATTAAAATACATTTAAAATTAACCGTTATCTTTCTCTTGCTTGCAGTAAACTTTTTCACTATTTTATCTTAAACCCAATGATTTTATGGAAGTCTCATCTTTTTCCTAGATTCTAGACTCTCCGAGGTTTCCAAAATGTTAATAATCGCTTAAATCGGATAACCGTAGTGAAAGTTATGATTTTTTGAAGTTTAAAATCCCTAAAATCCAAAAAACCCCTAGTTTCCCTCTCCCCTAGTCGGCGGTGATCGCCACTAGGGTGGCCACCCCTTGCTACCATGGCATCCACCACTGTGATTATAGTGGTAGCCGTTATAGCTATGGCGTTGACCGCCGTAGCCACGGCCGTAGCCACGGCCGTTGCCTTGGCACGAGGAGATTTATGCCGTATCTCTTATTTTTCTCTCTCTTTCGCGATTGGTTAAGTTTTTTTCCCCGAAAATTCACCAAGTCAATGCGTTTTAAGTCTAGATCTTTTGAAATAATGATTCATTACGACTTAAAACCTCGATGATATTGAGTTTATGGACGTAAAAACACCCAGTTTCCCTCTTAGAAGCGAACTTTGACGGCCACAATGTGGTTACAGCCTTGACCGCCGCCGCTATAGCCTTGACCATTGTCCCTATGGCGGTGGCCGCTATAGCGACAGCGGTGAAGGCTGTCGCTACAACATTGTCTGTCGGAGTTTGGTTTTAGCTCCTTTTTGGTTCGTTTTTCAGTCGTTTTTCATGCTTTTCACGTTTTTCTCACCGATTCACACCCAAAAAATTCTCTAAAAATCATAAATATTCTAAAACAAATATAAATAAATTTTAATCTGATTTATTTATTTAATTTATTATTTAATTGATTAAATAGCCCAAACAATACCCAAAAAGATGTGTTTTTAGCCCTAAAAAATCATAAATTTTTTTTGTTTTAATTTATTTTTCTGCCTTATTTTATTTATGTGATATTTGTGCATATTTGTGTGTGATTCGTTATTTTTGAAGCTGGTACAGTGTTGGTGAGTTCGGTAGAGACCCGATTTTAGTCTTTCGTTATTCGCTCGTTTTATTTTCCTGCACAAAAAAAATGTGTACGAATTTGTAAAGCCATGTAATAATTAATTTACTTGCTTTATTTACTGCTTTCTGCATGCCGCGCTGTGTGATGTATGGATTATTTTAACCAAAAACTCTAATTAGGACGATTTAAATCACATAAGAAATAAAGTCACCTTTATTAAAATGTAAATGGTTTAATTTAATAAATAAAAAGTAAGCAACATCATCCGAATTTGGAATCTCTGTTTTAAGGTATGGTCTAACCACCCGGTGGGAATATCGTGCCTAAATTCCCGGTCGAACTAAACTGGGTGGCGAATCTGTCTTAAAATATGGGATTTCGGGTCTCGTATCTCTTAACAATTAAATTGGACTAAAATTTAACTTCAACATTGCTTTTATCAGTCTATTTTTCATCACGCCTCTAAAGCGAGGATCAATCCTCCGGCTCGCTTCATAACGCTTATTTTACCGCACCCTTAAGGGTCCCGGGAGAGGTCGTCCGTTCACATGGGGATTAGGAAGTGTAAAAGGGGTAATGAAATGATGATTGACACCAATATATTTTTTTAATTGAATTTACCCAGCGAGAGGGAAAAGGCAAGCCAGCAGCCCCACCGCCGTAAAAAACCCTCCCCTAGGCTCATTTTATTAAAGAAAAGAAAAAACACAATAAAAGTAAAAAACGAACAACCTTAATGGCAGAAAACAAAAAAAAATATCAACTAGGAGAAAACTTTTGTGGAGTTTTGAAATCCCGTTTAGCTAGCCCCCTATGCTCTTGTTTGGCCTGTTCTTTGGCGGCGACCGATGACCTTTGTTTCCTTAGGAGTTGGATATTGTCTCCCTCATCCATCTCATGCCAAAAACTGTCATCGCATGAAGAGATCGAAAAACCTTGCCTAACAGGTGTAAACTGGTTGGCCTTATTTTTCATTTTTACCTCTTCTGGTTCCGTAGAATCCGCCCAAGAGCCTAGGACGCCTCTCTCAGGTTGTAAATAATCTGAATCAGAGTCCTCTTGTTCAACCTCATCCGAAGAGACTTCGGTAATATGGCCATCATTTGGCTTTCTAACTTTAGTTCCTTAGCTCCAAGATCCACAATTAAGTTAAATATCTCCAAGGTATTAATTAGGCCATTCCCCATCTCAGATGTAAGAGCATTCCCCAATTTAAAACTTTGAGGATTATGTAGCTCATGAACTGAATCAAATTTCCTAGCTCCTTTTCAAAAACCTCATTAGCCGCGACCTCAATCACCGCAGTAGCTGCAGCCTGAATTGCCTTAGAAACCACTGCCCCAATCTCAACTCTATCAACAATCGGGGCATGCCTAGATGACATAGGTTTATTCACCCGCCTAGGGATAGCCTGAACTTGCATACCACTTGGGTTTCCTTCCTGTGGCTTAGCCATCGTGCCATTCGTCTTCGTGTCATCCTTATTATGCCTACAATTGTGCCAAACATGCCCAACAGTAGAGCAAATTTTATAGAATTTTGGAAGATTCTCATACTCCACATCAATCCAAATCTGTTTTCCCTCTCTTTCAACGCCCACAGTAATAGGTAAAGTGTGCAATAAGTCTATATCAATAAGGATACGAGTGTAATGCCCGAAATCACCTTCAATGGTAGTACAATCTACCCTAACAAAAATACCTTTGACAATACAAGCCAATATAGTTGGATCCCAATATTCCCATGGTAATCCATGCAGCTTTACCCATACGAGTGCCTTAGCCGTTTTTTGTTCAGCATGATTGAAGTCCGCTTGCCAAGGTTGAACCCGAAAAACTCCCGTCTTGAGACCAAGAATTCCTCTATTGAAATTTTTTTCCTTTATGACTTGTGATTCAAGAAGCATATGATAATACCCTTTTCTGAGGGAGATTAGGCGCCAAGATGATGAAATCCCCCAAATCTTGGTTTTGGCATCCTTTAAAGATGCAAGCTTATATGTAGAATCTCCCTTATGAAGAATCAAACGCTCTATAAGCGAATTCGCAAGCAATACGTTTTTTAGAAAGAGCATGCAACATTTTAATCGAAATAAACCCGCCTTTATTAACAACCTCGGCAGTGGCCAGGACAGTGGAATCGAAAGAGGTTGACATCGCGCCTCCTCCAACCACAGCAACATAAGAAATTGACTTTGGTTTAGTGGATTTACTCGATTCGGTGGAGGAAGATTTTCCCATATCCTTCGAAATCTGAGCAAGAGCTGATTTGTCTCGAGACTTGCAGTAAAACGAGAGGTAGTCCATGATGCAAAAGAAAACAGCCTAAATTGATCGAGAACGATCAAGAAAGGCTAAAAGAGAATATCTGCATCTAGGGCATAGTGAAACACTAGTAAAGCCGATTATACAGAAATTAATATTCTATATTTTTTATATTAATTGAAGAACTCTAATGATTATTAGCTATTACTCCGATTTCCATGAATCAACAAAGAACCTGCTCTTGCAAACAAATTATATGAACAGGCTCTTAGGATATCAAATCACGAATTTTTGGCCACGTTGTGTCTCCATGTTTTTGCCACCAATATATTTATGGCTTAATACATTAAAATCCTCTGAATTTGTCCCAAAACGCCTATTTCCCCCCTGAACTTGTTTAAAGTGTCTCAAATACTCCCTGAACTTGTTTAAAGTGTACCCCCGTCCCCCTTTCGACATAAAATCACACAACTTGAGGAGACTAAACTACACTCTCCGCCGCCTGTCACTTTTGAAAAGTCAAACGACTTAAAAAGTGACACGTGGCATATATAAATATAAATTACCAATATATCACTGTTTTCTTCTTCTTTCTTAGGTTACGAAACACAAGCAGCCATTATAATTTGGTTCCTAACTCCCAACTTGAATCTCATTCCAAACTCCCATTTCATTTCTACCCAACTTTCGTTTCTTCATCCCTAACCAAATAAAAAGCTTCATCTTTATTCACTCATTTTTCAATCCCAGTTCCTATAATTTGCATTTCCCCCTTTTCAAGCTCCATTTACCCAACAAAAATGGCTCATACTATTTCAATTCCCTTTTTTTCTTCTTGCTCTAAATCACCATTGCCTAAGCAAGAATTCCCGGCATTTGCTCTGGCGGTTCATGTTAGATTGCCCATGTAATTTTTGACTATTTCAATTAGAGATGGCAATAAATTTTGCATCCATCCATATCCTTTAAGCTAAATCCATTTTGTAGAATCCATATCCTTTTATTTTTAAATCCATTGGATTTGGATTGGATTTGGATGCAACAAAAATGGATTTGGATTTGGATAGGATATCCACTTAGATTTTCACTTGGACTTGAATTTGGTTTATCTATACAAAATCTAATTACTTTGACTACTATATTTTGGTCTATCTATACCACGTTTATTTTTTGTTTAATGCTCTCACATGCCCCCCAACTAGAGCGCAAACAGCTTTTATGCCCCCAACTTTCAAAAGGTCCTTCGAATTACCCAACTTTCAAAAATGGTGTCTCCGTGCTACCTATTTTCACTCGCCCTGTCGCAGCTTGAAGAGTGTATTACACTCGCTGCCAAATTTCAAAAAAACCATTGACAAAACTTCTTTTAAGTCCTTGTAATTTTAATTCAACCAAAAAACACAAAAATTTGGAAATATCCAGAAATAAAGAATATCATAGGAAAATAAAAAATCGAAAAATTTGAAAAAATTATGGAAAATTCGAAAAATGAAGAAAATAAATTTAGTGCAAGAATTTCTCAGAAAATGTGTCCGGAAGGGCTCGAAAATGTAAAAATACGTTTCGGGGCCTGATTTCGTAAAAAATTGAAAAATCCCAAAAAATTATGAAATAACCAGAAAATAAATTTGGTGCAAGAATTTTTCAAAAAATGTTTTCGGAAGGGCACGAAAATGTGAAAATAAGTTTCCGGGCCCGATTTTGTAAAAAATCGAAAAATCCAAAAAAGTTATGAAATATCCGGAAAATATAGAAAATAAAATTGGTATAAGAATTTTTTAAAAAATGTTTCCGGAAGGGCTGATAATGTAAAAATACGTTTCAGGGCCCAATTTTGTAAAAAATCAAAAAATCCCAAAAAATTATGAAATATCCAAAAAATATAGAAAATAAATTTGGTGCAAGAATTTTTCTAAAAATGTTTCCCGAAGGGCACGAAAATGTAAAAATACGTTTCGGGGCTCAATTTCGTAAAAAATCGAAAAATCTCAAAAAATTATGAAATATCCGGAAAATATAGAAAATAAATTTGGTGCAAGAATTTTTTAGAAAATGTTTCCGGAAGGGCACGAAAATTTGAAAGTATGTTTCGGGGCCCGGTTTTGTAAAAAATTGAAAAATCCCAAAATATTATGAAATATCTAGAAAATATAGAAAATACATTTGGTGCAAGAATTTTTCAGAAAATTTTTATGGAAGGGCCCGGAAATGTGAAAATACGTTTCGGGGCTCGGTTTTGTAAAAAACCGAAAACTCTAAAAATTAATTATAAAATATCCGGAAAACAAAGAAAATAAATTTGCTGCGAAAATTTTTCAGAAAATGTGAGCTTTCCAAACACACCCTAAAGGAGGAAGAGGGTCATTTTGCAAGTTGGAGTAGTTCGGATGACCTTTTGAAAGTTATGGGTATTAAAGCTGTTTTCGCTCAAGTTGGAGGGTGTGGAAGAGCATTAAGCTTTTTCTTTATTTTCCACACTTTTTTGGACTTTTCAAGTTTTTACGAAATCGATCCTTGAAACAAATTTTCACATTTTCGGGTCATTTCAAAAACATTTTCTGAAAATTTCTTGCAGCATATTTATTTTCTCTATTTTCCGGATTTTCCATAATTTTTTGAGATTTTTCGATTTTATACGAAACTGGTCCCTGAAACGTATTTTCACATTTCCAAGTCATTCCAAAAAAATTTTTTAAAAATTTTTTGTAACACATTTATTTTCTTTATTTTACGGATTTTCCAAAATTTTTTGGGATTTTTCAATTTTTTACGAAATTGGTCCCTGAAACGTATTTTCACATTTCCGAGCCATTCGAAAAATATTTTTTGAAAATTTATTGTAACACATTTATTTTCTCTATTTTATGGACTTTCCATAATTTTTTTGGGATTTTTCGATTTTTACGAAACCATTCTCTGAAACGTATTTTCACATTTCCGAGCAATTCTAAAAATATTTTTAAAAAATATCTTGCACCACATTTATTTTATTTATTTTCCGGATTTTTAATAATTTTTTGGGATTTTTCCATTCTTTACGAAACCGGTCCTTGAAACGTATTTTCGTATTTCCGAGCCATTCCAGAAACATTTTCAGTAAATTTCTTGCACCACATTTATTTTCATTATTTTTCGGATTTTCCATAATTTTATGGAAGTTTTTGATTTTTTACCAAACAGGGTCCCGGAATGTATTTTCACATTTTCGGTCCCTTCCAAAATAAATTTCTAAAAATTTCTTGCACTTTATTTTCTTAATTTTCCATAATTTTTTGAGATTTTTTGATTTTTTACAATACCGGGCCCCGGAACGTATTTTCACATTTGGGATAGAACTTGGGTATAGCAGCACTGATTTTGTTTAAATATAGATATTTAAATGTCGGCTAAAATTTATTATTGAATACAATAGAGATATTTTAAACGTAGGCTAATCAGGAATCATTTGGCAACACAACACAATTACATTATTTGGGCTAAAAATTTAAAATCCATTTATAGTCTATATCCTAAAATATGGATATGAATTTTAAGATTTAAAATCCATTGGATATGGATAAATCCATTTAAAATAAATTTTGAATGAATTTATTCATATTCAATCCATATCCAATCCATTATCATCCCTAATTTTAATTCCCCTTTTCCTTCCTTCTATTACCATCTCTCAATTCTTCTTTCATTTTCAATATTCAAATTACACTCAAAATCAAATCCCCAATCTCATATTCATTCAAATTATGGCGGATGAGCTCTACAATTATTTACAAAAATCAAATCCCCAATCAATTCACCGATCAATTTTTTTTAAGAATTGAATATTCAACTACAACAAAATTTCAATAGAAAAAATTCAGCAATTCCGTTCATAAAAATAAATCAAAACTGAAAACTCTCGATTATAAATTTTGAGCTTTTAGGCCGACTTTCCTTTATATGAAAGGCCTTTCTAGAGACCTCCTGGACAACGAGAAACGGAAAATTTCACAGCCGCCGATGTTGAGATTGAATGAATAAGAGAAGATGATCTTATTGAGATGAGGAAAATCAACTTGTTCTTGAGTTACAAGATAAGGCTGGAAGACAACAAACTGACAATAAGATAGAAATGGGTGATGATATTCAACGAAGAGAGTGATCCTGATTTGATGTCGAGATTGTTATTTGCAGTTTCGCCAGAGATTACGAAAATGAAAACAAATAGAAAAGGGATGATTGGGAATAATATTTATTTATTATTTTCAACTTTTTTATTTTTAAAAAGAATAGCCATTCTCTTGACTTTTTCTACGTTGTCACATCCTATGTCATGTCACCAATAAGGGGATTGGAGGTACACTTTAAATAAGTTCAGAAGTATTTGAAATACTTAAAAATTTAAAGAGAAAATAGGTGTTTTGAAATAAATTCATAATTTTTTTTATATATTAAGCCTATATTTATTTGCTAGTCTTGTTTGTTTAGTGGAAGCTACTCATGTGCATGCTACAGCAGGTAAATTATAACAAAAATAATGAAATTGGTTTTTCTTTTCTTTTTTCTAAAAAATAAAGGTTTGAATTTATGTGTTGCAGTCATTGTCAAAAAGAATAAAATTACAATTATAAAATTATGCCTATGTAGAAAGTTAAAATTGTTGGCGAAACATAATTCACGCTAGGTACTTAAATACTCATAGTTATTTTTTTTATAGTTTTAGCTTTTAAATTAAAATCAGTTTATAAATTAGCTTTTTAAAAAATTTTAATTTAAAGCTTTTTTTTTTGGCTTTAAAACCTCATTTAAGAGAAAAATAAGTTTTTAAAAACACTTAAAGTAAAAGCTTAAAAGCTAAAACTAATTTATAATCTGATTTTAAGCTTTGAGAAATACCCTCTCAATTATAGAAATATATGTCACAATTGTCGTTGACCCGATAAACTTATACTCCCTTCATCTTTTAATACTTGTCTTCTAACACGTTTCATACTTTTTAAGGAATTAATTAATTAAGACAGAAAAATACTATTTTACCCTCTAATTAATGTTTAGTTTTCCACTTTATTATAATTAATGATAATGGGATAAATGAAGGTATAATTGAAAAAATAATCCAAAAAGTATCTAGATATTTAAGAATGATAAGTAAAAATATATTTAAAAAAGTGGCTAAAATACTTATTTTAAAAAGATGAAGGGAGTATCAACTTACAATTCTTAAATTATTTTGTTGCGATGATAAAAAATAATTTTTAATTTTTAATTAAATTTGGTTTAATTAGTACATAAATGAGAAGTGGGTGAGAATAATTAGACATTAATTTGTGACTTCTTCGTGATCGTCATGTTGCCAATCTCCTTCAGTTTTAATCGTAATCACACCCCTTTTCCTAAAATAACTCTTTTAAATAAAAAAATATACAGTTTTAATTAAAAGTAAAAAATAACACGTTTATTTTTTAATATTTACAAGTGTTTTATTTGAGATAATTTTATTCGAGGCTTAGTCACAGTTAAAGCTCCTCATCCCTACTAATGGGTGTCGAATCCACAAAAAATAAATCCCTGCACAAAACAAACTAATAGTTAGTAGCGAGCAGAGGTCGATCCTCACAAGGAACGGTATTTAACAATATTATTTTCAATAGATGACGGACAACGTGACCTAGAAGTGATCTCTTTGGGAATTTGTGAATCAAAACTAATTAAAGCTGGAATGAAATAAATGAAAGACAATGACTTAACCAAAGTAGAGCAAGACTGAATATCATGGTGATCACAGGACAAGAAATTAATTGCACCGGGACCTAAATTTAGTTATACTACCACTCATGCACCGTACAGTACTAGCAACTCTTCCTTACTATGTATGGAGACCGGACTTCATGCCATGACCTCCCTCTTACCACCGTCTCTATCGACTTTGCGCCAGAGAGCTCGCAGATGAATAACAATATAAATTAGAAAAGCCTAAACCCTTACCGACAAGTAGTAAAGCACTCCCAACATGCGTAAGATTACCTTTCTCCAGTCTCGATGGAGACTGTTGTTACTTTATCCCTCTTCAGGCACAATTACGGATGCAAGGATAAAGATTAACAATAATCACAAAGACTTACCAAATGGTTGGCCAAACCTCACAATGAGACTAAGTGATACTCTTACCATAAAGCCCTTGAAGTACCGAGATTGGTAAATAAGTCGCCTTGCAGATTTTTGTATTCATTTGCCGTCCTCACGCCATTCAAACTCAGCCTTGACGCCTTACTTGGTTAAGTCATAAAGAATTTAGCCAGATATAACTAAATTAAAATGTGCAGAAATGTAAAGAGACTTAAAGTAAAGCATGTGAAATGTAAAGACTCGAAATCGAAATGAAACTAAAAAGCAATTGAACTGAAATAAACTTGGGATTAATTGAAAAGAGAGTATTTGAAAATAAAATAATTCTAAAGGACAATGAACTAAATCTAAACTAAGCTTAGGTAGTGGATGTGTGGATAAATGCGCCGGCCTTGGTATTTATAGTGAGCCTCCTCAATTGGTTCCTCTGTTATCTCTAATTAGGTCTCTTGTGTTATTGCTTGATTAGGTCTCTTTGCATTTATCTTGTTGGGTTCATTTCCTTTCAGCCTTCATCTTCAAATGGAATCAAATCTCTATCTTTATCTCCCATTAGGATAGAAATTAAACTCCTTTCTTGAATAGGACTCTTCTCGAATAGGATTTGCCCCAATTATGTGCCTTGGTATTGATGTCATCTTGGTCGTTCTAAAGTGTTCTAGAGTCACCAGGACCAGCTATCGCTCCCGCTATCTGCATCAGGACCTTGGTGAAAGGCTCGTTTTATCCAAATATTGCATGTTTTCTACAAATCACCTTGAAAACCTCAAAAGACAGAAAAGGAAGTAATAGCGGCCAAGAAGACTAAAAACATGGTCTCAATGATATAGAAATGAGTATAAAAATATGTTGGAAATACAACCGATCAAATCTCCCAACACTTATTCCATACTTGCCCTCAAGTATGCAATAAAGATAACGAAAAAGAGAAATTTGAACTGCGCAAGTAACCTTAAATAACTTTGCAGAGACCGTATTCTTTCACCGAGACTTATATTGAGGCTCTTCATTAACTATTGAGTATTCCAAAGTAAGATATCGTCAAGAAGACCTTGTTCAGAACTTTGCCCTAGAGTATTTACCAAATTAAAGCACGAGTACATAAAATATTGTTATCGTTCTTAATTACCTTGATTTGAAATTTAGCGCGTCTTGGTGATCATAAGATGACTCTTTCTAAAACTTTTATTTATGTGAGGCACATTTTTACTTAGTGGGGTCCCTAAGATGCCTCTAGCCTTTATTTAGGTTTCGCTTTGCGATTTTTAGAACTTTGCCAGCTTTGCTAGGCCCTTTTCGGATTTATCAACTCATTCCGTCTTATTTCGTACTTTGCCATTTTACTTAGGTCTTTCTGCATTTTCCAATCGTCAATTATTCCTAATCTATCTTTCCTTATGAAAGAGTCTTCTCCCGGTTTATAGTCGTGGATAGCTCTTTCTTCTATCTCTCCTTATGAAGAGTCTTCTCCCGATTTTTAACCGTGGATAGCTCTTTCTTCTATCTCTCCTTATAAAAGAGTCTTCTCCCGGTTTTTAGCCATGGATAGCTCTTTCTCCTATCAGCCCTATAAAAGAGATAAACAAGGTTGTGAGCCAAGTAAGTCTCATTTAGACTAATTGCGGAACTTATGGCAAAAAGTAACCACCAAGATTGATACCAGGATTGTAAGGTCTCAATGGAGGATCTCATGATACACATGGATTAACTAAAAGAAAATCAAGTCTAGATTAAAGCATTTAAACAATTAAATTATGTTACACTATTCTGTACTCTTTGGGACTATGGATTTCACAAAGTGAATATCAGAAATCTTAGATTGGAACATCAATATTTAATTTAGGTCTCGATGATAAGTTTTAGTTAATCAAAAACAGTCCTGTTAGTAATTTTATCCATTATTTATACAGTATTTCTTTTGTTGATTATCGTCACGTCTCAATGATAGGTTAGAGAGCAAACAAGGTCATTGCGGGAAAGAAAAGATAAAAACAAAAGTCATTTTGACACATGATAAAAAGAAGCAAAAAGGTAAATCCCCTCCCCACACTTAAAATTTGCATTGCCCTCCATGCAAAAGAAGAAAAAAATAAAAAGAAGAAAAAGAAAAAGAAAAAGAAAAAGAAAAGAGAGGGCAAAAAGAACGTTACTGTCCTGGTGGAGGAGGAAGAGAGGCAAAAAGACTCAGCCATTAAGGTCTCACTGGCCTTACTTATCGATGTCGAAATGATGGATTAGGAAGTCCACATTAAGCTCGAGGGCGTTACAGCAAGTGCAGATGATCTAGTTCTTAGTACCGAGCTCCTTAATGCTTTCTTAGAGGTCTTTGTACATGTCTTCAAGACTGTTTTACTTTTGGAGGAGCTCGGTATAGGCGATGAAAGGAGTGGGGTCTCCATGAGTAGGCTGGTCCTGCTGGTCTGGCTGTGGCTCAATTGGAGGAGGAGGAGTAGTCTTGATCTCAGGAGGACTAGAAGGGCGCATAACTGTGGTCCCATCAACCGTTTCTACAAGCAGCACAGCCCCAATAGTCTCCAAGTCCAAGAGCGGGTCTCGGGGCTTCTAGTGTAGGGGGCAGGATCAAAGTGCTCCATGCTATGTGCAATCATCGAGATGACGATGCCCAGGATCAGAGGTCTCTTGAGGTGGGTAAAGACGTAGTGGAACTGCTTGGTCACCTAGGCTCCCAGATGGAGCTTCTTGTCATTTTGCATGCACCACAAAATGTGCACTTTCTTTTCATTCATGGTCTCGGAGCTTCTATGGCAACCAAAAAATTAAAGGCAAGAATTCTGTGGGCATACGTGAGATGGGGCTCATGGATGTAAAAGATGCGGGATTCACCGGACTTCCAAGTGGTGACACGAGAATCATTATTGCAGAGAGAGAAGTAGGTCTAAATAACATTAAAGTTGGAGGGAGGAGTATCACACATATCATCAGAGGGATCAGTCACCCCTAGAGCTTTGTTGAATTCATCGAGACTCCAACTGAAATATTTCCTATGGAGATGGAACTTGATCACCCCCTACTCTTTGTAGCTTATGTAGTCCTGCTTGAAGTTGAGAGTCACGTAGAACTACCAAACAAGCTCCTGGTAGGAGTGGAAATAGATGAAGAGAAGGTAAATCTATGAGATCGTGGTGAATGCATCAATGACCGCCTGATTAATGTCGAGAGTGGTCATGGTCTCCTTATAGGGCTAAAATAGGAAAAATCAGCATGCGGGAAGCCGGCTTATAAGGTAGTAATGGCCTTAGGAGCAATCATGGCCTTAATTAAGTGCATAACTATCATAAAATTACCATCATAACTGCCACATCATCAATTGATACATGAATTATGGCGTGTGAACCATTTTCCATCCATTGTTCCTTCACTCCAGTCCTTTAGCGTGTGACGTTTTAGCTCCTAATATATGTATAGAGACCTGTACCTGCAATAAATGTCAGAGAGAGGGATAAGTCCTAGTCTATATTCAACTAATAAAAAACACAAAAAAGATACAAATGAAAACAAAAACAGAGATAGAGAGTCGAAAATGCTTGTGATGCCTCCCAAGATCGGTTTTTTTAACGTCGGTGTAGTCGAATCACCACACAGAGATCATGGTGTACGATAAGGAGTCTTGATGTGAGTGATCTCCTCAGAGTGAGCTTGGAATCCTTCAAAGTAGTGGTTGTGGCGATGCCCATTAAAAGCGACAACTTCTCCATTGAATTCTATAGTGAAGGAGCCACTTTGTACATCAGTCTTCATCTTGGTATTGCTCAAGAATGGTCTCCCTAGTGGTGGTTCATGTAAGGTCATTAATTGACTGCTTTGCATTAGCCATGGTCACGTTGGCTACTTTATGTTCAGAATCGGAGTCAGTCATGTCAAACTATCCTCCTATTAAGGTAGCATCATCATCGGGTTTAATGGAAGATTGTGCTCGACGTTGGGACCCTCTTCATTCACGAACTTGCTTAGTGCGAGCTCTATTAGTTCTTTCTATCTTAGGATCGAAGAGGAGTTCTTGGCCATAATTTATGGCTCTGGTCATCCATGAAAAACAACAAGTAAAAGGAACCATTCCCCGGTAATGGCGCTAAAATTTGATGGGTGTCGAATCCACCAAAAATAAATCCTTGTAAAAAACAAGTAGTCAGTAGCGAGCAGAGGTCGATCCTACAGGGAACGGTATTTAACAATGTTATTTTTAATAGATGATGAACAGCGTGACCTGAAAGTGATCTCTTTAGGAATTTGTGAATCAAAACTAATTAAAGTAGGAATGAAATCAATGAAAGACAATGACTCAACCAAAGTAGAGCAAGACTGAATATCATGGTGATCATAGGACAAGAAAATAATTGCACCGGGACCTAGATTTAGTTATACTAGCTCTCATGCATCGTACAATACTAGCAACTCTTCCTTACTGTGTATGGAGACCGGAATTCATGGCATGACCTCCCTCTTGCTCACCGTGTCTCTCGACTTCACACCAAAGAGCTCGCCGATGAATAACAATATAAATTAGAAAACCTAAACCCTTACCGACAAGTAGTAAAGCACTCCCAACAGGCATAAGATGACCTTTCTCCAGTCTTGGTGGAGACTGTCGTTACTCTATCCCACTTCAGGCACAATTACGGATGGAAGAATAAAGATTAACAATAATCACAGAGACTTACCAAATGGTTGGCCAAACCACACATCGAGACTAAGTGATACTCTTACCATTATACCCTTGAAGTACCGACATTGGTAAATAGGTCACCTTGCAGATTTTTGTATTCATTTGTGGTCCTCACGTCATTCAAACTCCGCCTTGACCCTTACTTAGTCAAGTCATAAAGAATTTAGCTAGATATAACTGAATTTAAATGTGCAGAAATGTAAAAAGATTTAAGGTGAAGCATGTGAAATGTAAAGACTTGAATTCAAAATGAAACTAAAAAGCAATTGAATTGAAATAAACTTGCAATTAATTGAAAAGAGTGTATTTGCAAATAAAATTATTCTAAAGAACAATTAACTAAATCTAAACTAAGCTTAGGTAGTGGATATGTGGATGAATGCGCCGGCCTTGGTATTTATAGTGAGCCTCCTCAATTGCTTCCTCTTTTGTCTCTAATTAGGTCTCTCATGTTATTGCTTGATTAGGTCTCTTTGCATTTATCTTGTTGGATTCATTTTCTTTTAGCCTTTATCTTAAAATGGAATTAAATCTCTATCTTTATCTCCAATTAGGATAGAAACTAAACTCCTTTCTTGAATAGGACTCTTCCTGAATAGGATTTGCCCGAATTAGGTGTCCTTCAAGATCTGGAATTTTGCATGCCTTGATATTGATGTCATGTTGGTCATTCTGAAGTGTTCTGGAGTCACTGGGACCAGCTATTGCTCCCGCTGTCTACATCAGGACCTAGGTGAAAGACTCTTTTCGTCTAAATATTACATGTTTTCTATAAATCACCTTGAAAACCAGAAAAGACAGAAAAGGAAGTAATAGCGGCAAAGAAGACTAAAAATATTGTGTCATTCATATGGAAATGACTATAAAAATATGTTCGAAATACAACCCATCGCCTTCCAACAAGTGTATTTAATGGGATTCGAACTTTGTTCTCCTCCTACTTATTCAGCCTGCGTTGCCAATTGAGCTACACCTTGTTAGTTAACACGTTAATATACTTGTTATCATTTAGTTAGAGACATGATTGACTTATCACTGACTTTAACCAATGTTGTTAAAAGTGCTAGCCGGACAGTTGGGGCTTCCAAGTTTTGACGAGTGCGACACCTGAACTAATTTGTGTTTTTTTTACTTTCAACTTTTTAATATTTATAAATATATAAAATATAAATTCAACTAAATAATAAATTATATTATAATTAAATATAGAAAAACATAATTTAGAAAATATTTCAAAAATTGCTACGTGTTAGTCGGATGGTAGAAGCCTCCTTATTTGTGACATAGAATATCTTGTTTCTCGGTTTGAGACTCAAAACAACAATTCTATTATGAGAACACTCAATTACTTTAGTTCAACCAATTAAGCTACTTTTTGTGGGTAAAAAAAACTATAAATATCAGAATCTTATAAAATTGAGTTTAGGCACCGCCAATGTGAAAAAAATTAGACTAAGCGATGCACAGACAATAATAAATCAATTAAACCCTTGATAGAGCTCTAGGAACAAAAACTTTGACTGTAAACCTCAAAATAAGGCATAGGCGAGACTATACAAACATTTTCAAAACAATGACTTTAATAGAAAATCTGCATTACATTGCATTACACTGACGAGCACCATAAAATTGTTTCTAAGAATTAAATGTATTTTTGGGTTCTGATTTATAAACCAAATGCTCTTTCCATTTATTGAAATTGCATATTTAGAATTTGGTGTATTTAATTTTTGTTTATATGGAGAGTCTATGACAAGAATTTGATGAATGATCAACAAAACATGTACATTTTTACAAATGACGGTATTGGTATTTTATGTTTAATTTACTAAACTAAAATCGAATAATTTATACACTAAATATACAAAAATTGTATAAATTCAACACCAGATAAATAAAAATAAATATCTTGTCAAAGAATATCTAAGTTATAAATTATGACAAAAAAATAATTATATCTCAATTCAAACCTCTACTTCACCTTTATAAAAGTAGTTACACATATCATGTGATGTATATATAAGCAGAAAAATAAATCTTTAAACAAGAATATCACTAGACCTATTGAGAATCAAGTGTACCCGTCCAGTCTAGCGCAAATCTTCTTAAATGGGTTAAATTTATATACTCAATTTTTTACAAAGCGCAAAGTTTTATACGCTAAATTTAATTTTTTTATTAATATTTAAGTTTGACCAATAAATAATAATTTTATTTATTATATATTTATATAATATGTTTAATAATTATTTTGCTTTTTTTATATTATAAACTTTTGAACAAGTCGTAATAAATTTAACTACAACAAGTCGTGCTATCAGATAATTTAAGTAAGGACTTTCTGTCGGACTTAAGAATAATTTTATAAGCTCGATCTGAACACAGTTCTACTCAAATACAACCCGAGACTAATGTTAAAAAATATGAATTAAGCTGAACTTAGGATGGTTTTTTGTCAAAAACACGATGAAGCCCGCTCGAACCCAACCTGCCCAACAGGTCTAATCATCACAAATGTTTTGTTTGTATTGATTTAATATTTAACAAAATGAAAACTAACAAAATCCTGAAATAGCTTCTTTTATATATATATATAAAATTCAGTGTTATCAAAACCTTACAGGCTGGTTCGATTGATTTTACCGTAAATCAATCATAGCTATGGTATGGTTTAATTAAAAATAATTTAAAAAAAACCGAATTAACCGGGTTAAGCTGAAAAAAGGTAAATCGGAGACCGGTTCAAACCCAGTTTTTCCAAAACGCCTGTGGCAACATCCAGAATAGTTGTAAAAGATCTAGAAAGCGTTGCAATAGACACTGGAAATGCTAAATAGTATATAATCTTTTCTTAAACTCCTCTGGCAACATGCAGAAGCATTGTGAAAGACTTAGAAAGCATTGCAATAGCCACTGGAAAACCTAAATAATATATATTCTTTTAAAAAATGATAAAACTACTAATTTTACCGATAATACTACGTACCATTTACTTCACCAACATAAGATCCAGTACGACTTTAATAACATTAATTTAATTCATTTACTCCCTCCATCTTATTTTATCTCTAATTTTAACTTTCTTAATTTGTCTTTTTTAATTATTACTTTAGCAGTGCAATAAACGTTGTATTGATTCTTATGAAAATCTTAAAGTGACACGTAAAAAAGACTCAGGGAATATTAATGAAGAGGTTGTCTCCGTTTTGGGTGATTACTTTAGATTTTCAATTGAATAATTCTTAACAAAGATTTATTTTCGAAATATATTTACAAGACCAGAGTAACTATAAAGACGAAGTACATGTTTCAATTCATGATAGATTGTATCTTATATTATATTTTAAATACTATTGTCGCATACACCAGATATTTAAATACTATGTATACTATAACTCAAATATTTTTTTTAAGGTATACTATAACTCAAATGCTTCTTTGGCGTCTCTATTTAAATTATATATTTGGTGTATAATGTATTCAATATTCTCTTATTTGGCGTCTGACCAATCAAATTTTAATAAGACTACTTAACCAACCATTTTATAGTTGATTAAATTATTTAATATCACGACTTGTTTATGATTACGCTTCTTGTAAGCAATTTCTTGTATTGAAATTTTGTAAACTTCATTTTTTCTTTTCTTTTTCTTTACTTTGTATGTTTTTTTCATTTCTAATTAAGGGGTTCTTACGAAAATTCCACAAAAAACTAAAATAATTTAGTGACACCATAAAAAATTTACAAGTTTACGAAAATATGGGAAATAATCATATAAATATGGTGTAGTATTTATCTGGTAAATATCTAGTAATCGTCTAGTAATTATCTAGTAAATCATAACTTCAAATAAATTTCTAAAATATACATAATATATAACATCTAGTATTTATCTAGTAGATCTCCGTTAGATATCTAGTATGTCTTAATTTTGACAGTTTTTTCATGGATCTAATGACACCTAACACACACACACACACACACACATATATATATATATATATATATATATATATCTGTGTGTGTGTGTTGGTCCCTGTGAGAGTATTTATAAGGGCAGAGGGGGTGAATGGCTCTTTTTCGCGGAATTAGCAGACTTAAAAAGGTCTTTAGTGTAGCGTGTTTGATTATGATTCGGAAGAGGGATCCGGATGATACAAATGTATGCAATTAAGTAAAAGAGAAAGAAAATCAAACACAAGTATTTTATACTGGTTCGGCCCCACCTACGTCCAGTCCTGGAGTTTCCTTCCTCCGAGCTTGTCCACTAATGGATTCCTTTTCAACTGGTAGGAATCAAGCCTTACAATTTTGTCTCCAGATGGTAACCCCTTCTGGAAGTAGGATATACCACTAGAAGCACCAACTCCTAGCTGAGTCCTCTTATCTTTAGTAGGATATACCACTTAGCCTTCTACCTTGAATCTAAGCTGAGTCCTACAGGGAGATCTCACTCAAAGCACGTACTTCAAGTTATATCCCAATCTCTCAACTTACCTAAGTTGTAGATTCTTACACTTAGGTTTTTAACAAAGGGTTGGATTTTGGAGTTCCTCAAGTTTATAGTTTCACTTGGGAATCCTTACAAACAGATTTTGAATTAAGGGTTTTTGGAGGGATTATCTCAACGATTGCATATGTGTTTCTTTGTTGCTTGCTTTTGTCGAACAATCAGTTAACCTTCTCATTTGGTGAAGAGCTCCATTTATAGGCTTTGATTGTAAATGTAGTCGTTTGTGGTTGGTGAGCTTTTATCCAATCTTCACCCTTGATTAGGTTGTGATGTGGAGTTTTCGGATCCATTGATCAATTCGTTAGACTATATTTTGATCAGTTTGAAATCTTGGGATTGAGGCTGAAAAGTTGTCAGTAATCGTTTTGCTTATCATTTTATAATGCACCAACTTTCATACCAATTGCTTTATGATGTGAGCTCCACGCACGCCTTTATTAGTCTAGGAGAAAAAGTAGTTAACTTTTCTCTGTTCGATGTCAGATCCTTTTGACTTTTTCTGAAATATATAAGCTGTCATTTTGTCTTTGTCTTGGGGAAAGGATCTTTGACTTTCATAGACCAAAAAAGGTAAAGGAAAAAGTATATTTGTATACTTTCCCTTTATTTAGAATATATGTCTTCTGGATGTCTTTTAGTCCTATTTGCTACAGATCTATCTTTCGGAGATGGCATCAATCAGTTCTTCCGAATGCTGGTCTTGAGGGTCAGAAGTTTGTTTCCTTTCCAAACTCTATCCGGATGATTTCCCTTAGTGCTTAGTATTTTAATTTGTTCAATGGATGACTTGTGTCTTGATCTTTGTCCGGATATCTCCATTTGGATTTGGGAGAAATTACATACATTGTTTTTGTTTCTTTCAAACTTGATCCGGACTTAGATTTTTTATTCGGATCATTGTTTCCCAACAATCTCCCCCATTTGATGGAAACAAAAACCTAAGTCATCTAAGAATGGGTGTATTTACTAAGTGTAATTTTTGTTACTTAGTCTTTTATAATGCTCCCCCATAATTTTATTATCCAAGCTCCCCCATAATTTTATTATTCCTACTTCTAATTTTGTTTTAGTACAATTACAGATTGTACTTTAGAAGCGATTGTTTAGATAGTTAAGAATTTTTCACTTTATATATACTTCTGCTGTTAACAATGGTTAACATCATGAAGTTCAGGATTACAAGATACAGAAATACATATGAAGTGAATCTAGCTATTACATAAGTATTACAAGATTATCTAGCTAGCTTAACTATCTCTCCGGATGGACCACTCTTCCGGACTTACAGCGTCTTTCCTTTCCCGCTTCCTTCTCCTTGATGACTTTGATCTTCCTCCCCCGTTTTGCTTCCATCAAGGAGATCAATAACCATATAGGTCCGCTTGTCCCATGATTGCTGCCAGGCAGAGAAGCGGATTGAGTAATCTTTGTTGCCTTTTGCACGCACATCAATATTATAATCCACTATGGGTGAAGTTAAATAATAAGGGTGAAGGGACCTTCGGAGTTCATTATAGGATTGAGAGACTTGAGGAAGAATGCGCAGAATATGCTCCTAGTCCTTGGGATCAAAATAGGGAAACATGGCCTTAATTAGAGTAGTCAAACCTTTTTGGCTCATGAACCCTGAGTCCCCTATAGCTTGAATAAGAATGTGCATAATAGGAATGAGCTGACTGTCTGGAAGTACTGGAGATAAAGAATATCCGGAGATAGATAACTTATTGATTCCGACTTGAAGGAGGGTGATTTCTTCTCTGAGGCCCTTCCATATATTGTGGATAGACTCCGTTTGATCCTTGAGGTCTTTAGAGATAGTCTTCTTCCAATCTTTTATTATTTGCTCAATACCAAAGTTGCGAGCTTGCATTTCATCACCAATATCATCTAAGATTTTTTATTTTAGCTTGGGGATGGTTTTGTCTATGAAGTTGGTAAGCATTTCCTGAGTTACTAGCTAATTAGTTTCTAGGTTCAACAGAGTAGGTTTCAGGTCTATGTCCTCCATGAATTTTGTCAAGTTTTCAAACTTAGAGTCAATATAATCCTTGGTCTCTGTGGATACATTAGTGGCGGAGAAGGACATTCTATCTAGGATAGTTGTATAGTTATTAGAGGCCAAAGTGTTGGCTTGACTGGCATTGCGATTTGCTGTGGAGGCCCTTTCCTTTAGCTCATTTAAAAGACGCTGGATCTCAGAAAGGGAAGCTGCCGCTAGAGCTCAGGGTGTTGGGAAGTTCATGACTTGTTGCTCAATTTTGGGGAGGCACTTCAACCTTTCTTTGATCTCACCCAAATCCTTTCGCACTGCTTTATTAGACTTTTGCCTGAGCAACTCCTTCTCTACAGCTTTTAGATGGGTGCATATTGTCAAGAGACTCTTCTTGATAAATCCCTCTTCATGATGCTCAAGAGTCGCCTCCGAAAGGAGTTTAAGAGCAGCACTTACTTTGGATTCTTTGGAGTTTTCATCAGGGAGAGTCACTGATTTGGTGCAAGGAGGGAAGTTTTTATTAGAGGGTCTGAATGAGTCACCATCGGATGAGTTGGATTCATCTCTGGAGCTTGAACTGCTTTCGGAGGGCTATCATCTTTCAAACTGGAGCCTCTAACTGCTCCTTTCTCTTCTCCACCCTTGCTCATTTCCTTTGCTCTAGAGTAGCCTCGCCTACAGGATCCACTTTAGAAGTGTACCCTTTAGAGCTCAGACTTTCTCCCTCCTCCAGAGCTGTTGCATCCGAGTTTGGCACTATGTCCTTAGCTACATTATAAGAGATTATAGCTAAGTTGTGCTCTTCATGATTAGAATAGAGATGAAGAAGATTGGGGGCTACCTCAGTGGTTAGTAGTGTCTGATCCTCATCCAGCCTTACCTCCGGATGGTTGGAACTGTCCTCAACCATCCCTACAGTTGCCTTTTCAGGACTTTCTTTTTCTCCCTCAGGCATATTGCTATTTTCCTCAACAGCCTTCTCCAACGCCTTTTCAGGACTTTTAAGATTAATGACTTCATTACTAGATCCAAGCAGATTCTCCAGAAGTGGTCCTATTCTATCAGCAAATATGATTTCATCTGCTTTCGGAATCTTTGTTAGAGCGTCCATATCCATTGGATGTATAAGAATTGGGGGAAGTTGAGATGATTCTCCAGGTCCTTCGGTTGTTCTCCCCGAGTTATTTCATTGTTTTCTTTTATAGGGGCCTGAATGTTGGCGTATTGCTCATCATCTTGCCCTATAAATTCTATTGCACCGGGAACATTTTTCCCTTTGCTGGACTTTGCTTTTTCTAAAGCAGCTCTCTCCCTATACTGTCTTTCTTCCTCATTCAGGATTATTCCAGCTAGCCTCCTGCCTTCACTGGCTTTCATTTCTTGGGTAGCGAGGGCTTCATCAAAAGTAAGTCCTCTTCTCCTGAGCTTCTTTTGAGGAGTAGCTTCATCCTCTGTTTCCTCATCATCTGCCTTTTCTTCCATCTCAGCCAACATTCTTTTGGCTTTTCTCTTTCCAGCCTCAATTGCTTTTATGGCAATTTAAGGTAGACCCATAGCAAGCGCAAGCTATCCTTTCTTAGTTACAGCTTTAATCAGTCTGCCCCTGGGTCTATGCTTTTCGGAGCTCAAGATTTAAGTAAGGGGGAGAGTGTCCTCATCAATTTCTTTCGGAACCTTTTCAACTTGCTTTTTAGCTTTGGCATTGGTGGTTCTAGGCCTTTTGGAAATAGGAGTCTCCTCTTCCAGAGTTACTATCTTTCGGGATTTAATCTTCCGCTCACCCCTTTTTGATTTTGCCTTTTCTTCATTCCATTCCTCATCAAAACAGAGATTGTGAAAATTCTTCTCTAGGATGGGCTTTCCATAAATCCCTTTAAAATTGGTTAGATACACTTCCATCGCTTGGAGAATTCATGTGATCAAGGCTCCATACGAGTTTACATGGGTCTTGAGATAGTGAATGATCAAGACTGGCCAGTTTACTTCCATACTGCCAATCCAGTGCTGCAAGATGTAGTGCTGAAGGGAAAAAACTATAGTCAATGACCCCTTCCTTATCAGGATGAGTTTGGCCAGAGCATGCTGCAAAAATCTAGGCGTTTTGAGGAAGTACGTTGAGAATTTATTGTCGAAGTAGTTTTGGTGGAGCCATAGTTTGGGTTCATACTCAACTCCAGTCTCATCCCCATCTTTCCTTAATATAATTCCAAAGTTCTTCATGTTCAGATTCTTCTCAAAGAATTCTAGAGTGAGAATTATGATTTCCCCTATACCTCGAGCATAAGGCATCAAAATGATTGTGAGCACTGAGAATTGAAAAGAACTCATTTACTAGCTTGGGGTAGGTTGGGCAATTTATGTTTAGAAGGTCACTCAGATTTTGATCCTCAATTAGAGTGAAGAAAGGAGGGGTTCTGAATAGGTAATCATCACCTAAGTGATCAGTGGGTATGACAGAGTCGGAGGTTTTGAGACTGTGGGGCTCAAAATCAGCATCCTTCAAGTCAGACAATTGAAAGAGATTTTTGGTAGGTAGGATTTTGAGGGTGTTGGAGGTGCTTATGGCTACCATTGTGGAGAAATTTTTTGGGAGATTGAGTTTTAGGTTTGAATTTTTGCAGAGTAACAGTAGAGTAGTTGCTCTTGTGAAGAAGATAAGGGATTTTGAGGAGTTTATATAGAATTTCTGAGGTGAGGGTATATTGGTAATCCTAACTTCGGCGATTTTGACTGGATTGATGACATGTCAGGCGGATTTTTAGGAGAGAGGTGAATTCACTTTAACCGGAGAATAGGAATGGTTTATTTTTGAAATAACTGTTGTATTTACCGCGAATGTAACAGCCAATGGACTTTTGAAATTCAAAACATAACATTTACCTTTATAAGCTTTTACTGCCATACGTCATGGTTGTCGGCTGATGTGGTAATCTTCCGGAATAGATTTTCCTAACTCTTCTTGTCTTCCAGAGTGAGTTTCTATCTCAGGATCCGGCTTGATTCAAAACTAACTTCCAGAGTTTTTCTAAATTGGATTTGACATCCCAATTGATCTTAACTTAGTGGTTTAGTAAAGATATCAGCTCTTTATTCATTGGTTGGAATATATACCAATGCAACATCCTTTTTTATTACATGATCCCGGATGAAGTGATCCCTTATGTTAACATGCTTCATCCTGCTATGAAGCACCGAATTCTTTGACACATCAATATCACTTTTGTTGTCACACAATACATCCACACATCTGGATTGCACTCCACAATCTTCAAGTTATTATTTAATCCATAGGAGTTGAGCAACACAACTTCCAGCTGCCATATATTCTGCTTCTGAGTTGGATAAGGAAACTGAAGTTTTTTTCTTGCTATACCATGAAACTAAGCAATCCCCAAGGAAATGGCATCCTCCGGATGTACTTTTTCTCTCAAGAGTATCTCTACCATAGTCTGCATCTGTGAACCCCTAGAGTGTGAAGTCTTCATTATTAGGATACCATAACCCAACTTCAGTAGTTCCTAGGAGGTATCTAAGTATCTTTTTGACAGCCTTGAGATGAGAATCCTTGGGATTGGATAGATACCTTGCACAGTAGCATACTACATAGTGTATGTCAGGTCTGCTAGCTGTTAAGTATAGGAGTGAGCCAATCATTCCTCTATATGGCTTTTGATCAACATCTTCTCCTTCACAGTCCCTGGATAAGATTATGTCTGAACCCATTGGAGTAGACATTGGTTTGTTGTTGTCCATTTCAAACTTCTTTAGGATTTCCTTGGTGTATTTTGATTGATTGATGAAGATCCCATCTGGACTTTGCTTAATTTATAGACCAAGGAAAAAGTTGAGCTCTCCTATCATGGATATCTCAAATTCCTTCTGCATCTGAGAGCTGAATTCTTTGCACACCTTCTCATTAGTGGCACAAAAAATGATATCATCCACATATATCTGGACTAGAATAATATAATTTTTCTTCTTTTTAATGAAGAGTGTGGTATCTGCCCTGCCTTTAGTATATTCCTTGGATATAAGGAATGAGGTTAATCTTTCATGCCAGACTCTTGGTGCTTGCTTTAATCTATAGAGAGCTTTCTTCAGCCTGTAGACATGGTCCAAATGCTTTGGATCTTCAAATCCGGGTGGTTGCTTGACATATACTTCTTCTTGAATGAAACCATTTAGAAATGCACTTTTGACATCCATTTGGTATAATGTGAACCCCATGAATGATGCAAAAGCACATAGGATTCAGATTGCTTTCAGTCTTGCTACAGGGGTGAAAGTTTCTTCAAAATTAATTCCTTCTTGCTGATTATAGCCTTGAGCGACTAGTCTTGCCTTATTTCTTACTACTACTCCGGATTCATCGAGTTTATTGCCGAACATCCATTAGTGCCTATAATTGATTTCCCTTTAGGAGAGGGCACAAGATCCCATACATCATTCCTGGTAAATTGATCTAGCTCTTCCTGCATCGCCATCATCCAGCTTTCATCCCATTCAGCTTCTTGAAATTTCTTTGGCCCTATGAGAGAGACAAAAGTAGCATGGCTCATCATCCGGTTGAGCTAACCTTTGGTTCTAACTGGATTATAAACATCGTCCAGAATATTCTCTATAGAATGATCTCTGTGAGTCCGGATCTCCCTTTCTAGGCCTTTATGTTGAACTTGGACTTGCTCTACTATAGTTTCATCTACTCCTTCATTAAAGTCAATCCCTTGTTAATTTACATTGACTTGTTGTATTTCTAGATCAAAAGACATTCCTTCATCTTCCTCTTTGTACCTTTTGATTAGAAGTGAATCAGGAATTTCTACTTCCTCCTTTTCTCCATATTTTTCAGCTTCTGGAACTTGATCTTCTAGAGTGTAGCTTTTCTTTCTTGCAGTGTTAGTCTCATCGAAATCTACATATATAGATTCTACCATAGTTTGGGTTCATTTATTGAAGACTCTGTAAGCCTTACTATATGTTTAGTAGCCTAGGAAAACTGCTTCATCAGATTTAGAATCAAATTTTCCTAATTTCTCTCTATCATTAAGGATGTAGCATTTACACCTGAATGCTTTGAAGTACCTAATTTTTTGTTTTCTTCCCTTCCAGATTTCATATGGGGTATTTTCTATAGTTTTTCTAATGAGAGCTCTATTTAAGATGTAGCATGCTGTGTTTACGGCCTCACCCCAGAAATATTTTGGCAAACAATTTTCACTATGCATTATTCTAGCCATTTCTACAATGGTCATGTTCTTTCTCTCAACTACTCCATTTTATTGAGGAGTGTGGGGGGTAAAAAAATTATATTCAATTCCCTTAGAGTCACAAAAGTTAGCAAAATGTTTATTTTTGAACTCTCCATCATTATCACTTCGGATGCATGCAATGCATATGCCCTATTCTACTTTTATCCGGATGAATGTTTTGGAGAATTGATTAAAAGCTTAATCCTTGCTTGTCAGCAGGAGAACTCAGTTATATCGAGAATAGTCATCTACAATGACCATAGTGTATTCTCTTATACCCAAACTCAGTGGCTTAATTGGACCAAAGAGATCAATATGCAAGAGCTTAAGTACTCTTTTGGAAGGAATGTATGAGATGGAAGGGAAAATTTTCTTATGCTATTTTCCTAGTTGACATGCAGTGCATAGATGATCCGTATAAAAAGCAATCTTAGGCAAACCCGCAACTAATTCCTTTTTGACTAATTTGGACAAGAGGTTCATGTTTACATGCCCCAACCTCCGGTGCTATAGCCATGACTCTTCTTCTTTAGACACTAAGCATATATTCTTCTTATCATTTTTAATCTTTACAGAATAGACATTATTTACTCTAGGTGCGTAAATAATAAGTTGATCGGACTTGCGGTCATATATTGAGTAGCCTCCGGAGTCAAATGTGACTTTTCTTCCGTTATCACATAATTGGGCTACGCTTAGCAGGTTGAACTTCAATCCATCAACTAGTGAGACATCTTCAATCATTAATCTAGATCTAATGATTCCATGACCAATGATCTAACCCTTTTAATTATCTCCAAAGCTCACTTTGCCTCCCTTTTTCTTGGTTAGTGTGATGAAGGCCTTCTCATCGCCTGTTACGTGCCTTAAGCATCCACTATTAATGTACTAGTTATGTTAATCTACTATGGATCTAAGGCATACCTGTAAAATAGATCAAGTGGGTTTGGGTACCCAATTAGATTTGGGTCCTCTCTGGTTAATAACCATTTCAGGCCAAGGATAAGCATCATAATAACCATTTTTAATCTGCATGATTTAGTCATATGATTATTTTTACCATAAAATCGGCACCCTGAAATAGGTATGGTTTACTTTTGCTTCTTGCTGATCTTTTCCAGATCCTTCCTTTTGTATTTGCCTTTATACCCGGCTTCTTACACACTAGTGGATGGTTTGATATAACTCCAAAAGTTGGTTGGAGGTGCAACTTTAGCTCTACAATTTCTTCTTTGCTTGATAGGTTGTTGGTTATAAGCTACTTTAGCCTTTCCCTAATGAGCATCAGTAAATCTTTGAGCTTGTGGCTGTCTTCTCACTCCATTTGTCCTTTGATTTGAGTTCCTTTGAACCCTATTCTGAGGAGGAGGAGGATTATCTCTTCTTGGATTCTTCGTTTTAGGTTTCTTTCTGGATGCTTCCTTTAATAGATTGACTTCTCTATCTAGTCCCGTTACATTTGCATTCAGAATCTGAACTTGATTTCTCAGAAATGTTTCTTCTACTACATCAATATGCTTGGATGCTCTAACCAAATTGATGTCTTATGCCATTACCTCAGCATCTTCAGCCAATTCTAGTATTACTCTTTTCAGAGACTTGATGGCTTTCGCATTCTTCTTCACTCCATTGATAACAATAGAAAGAGCTTTTGCAAGATCAAAGTTAGAGGTAGAATTAGAACCAGAATTTACCTTAGTGTTTGCTATATTTGATTCTAATTCTTTGATTTTCACTATTTCTTGCTTGGAGGCATCCCTTCTGGATTGTTCCCAATTCAGTCAGAGCCATGAATGCACAGTTAGCAGTCTCCTCTCCATCTGTTAAAGATGAACTACTACTTTCTTTACTGTTGCTCCAGGTAGCAACCATTGCCTTATTTTTAAACTTCTTGGTTCTTTTGAGTTTGGGGCACTTTATTCTGAAGTGGCCTTTTTCACCATATTCGAAACAGGCAGCATCTTTCTCCAAATCCTTCTTTTCTTCAGGATTCCTTCTGGGCTTACTTCTTTCGGAGGTGTCTTCTCTTATTTTCTGAGATTCATACCTTTTTTTATTTCCTTCTGTCTTTCTTTTGTATGAATTGATTTAGCCTTCTGATTAATAAAGCTAGTTGATCTTTAGTGCTCAGTGACTCATCGATTTGCTCTTCTTCTCCGGATGAAGCTGATCCGGTGGATTCTGCCTTAAGGGCAATGTCCTTCTTTTTCTCCTTAGGTTTCTTTTCTTGTTGGTTGTATCTCTCCAAGGACAATTCTTGGGTTAGACGATTGCTAATGAGTTCATCATAATTGTAAAAATTTAAGTTAAGAGCTTCCTCAATGGCAGTCTTTTTACTATCCCATTCCGTGGTGAGACTCCGGAGCACTTTTTTGACCATTTCTACTTCTAGAATCTCCTTCCCCAGCCTCTTCATTTTATTTACTAGATTTGTGTATCTAGTGTTCATGCTACTGATTGATTCCTTAGGCTCCATCTAAAAGGATTCAAGCTTCTGTTGAAGTAGATCAAGCTTGGCCTCTCTTACTTTGGAAGGTCCTTCATAGGTAACTTCCAGCTTCTCCCATATCTCTTTTGCAGTCTCACATCCGGATATCCTATTGAATTCGGCTGCACTAAGAGCATAATGAAGTATATTAATAGCATTTGCGTTTTCACGCAATTTTTTAAAGTCATTGTCATCCCACATGCTTGATGGCTTTCGGGTAGTCATACCCTCTACTTCGTAAGTAGGTTCATACCTCTATCTTTAATAACTAACCATCCTTGCATACTTTATGACCGGATGAAGTTCTTCATCCGATTTTTCTAGAACGTGTAGTGTTCACCGCTGAAGAGTGGAGAACGGGTAACAGACATACCCTCGGGAAGAAGTTGTGAGTTTTAGAAACTCATTTTGATATGTGAATCAAAATATATGGACCTTTAGCTCAAGATTATTAGATCTCTAGTTTAAGCACTAGCTCTGATACCACTTATTGGTCCCTATGAGAGTATTTATAAGGGCAGAGGGGGATGAATGGCCATTTTTCACAGAATTAGCAGACTTAAAAAAGTCTTTAGTGTAGCGTGTTTGATTATGATCCGGAAGATGGATTCAGATGATGCAAATGTGTGCAATTAAGTAAAAGAGAAAGAAAATCAAACATAAGTATTTTATACTGGTTCGGCCCCGCCTACGTCCAGTCCCCGGAGTTTCCTTCCTCCGAGCTTGTCCACTAGTGGATTCCTTTTCAACTGGCAGAAATCACGCCTTACAAATTTGTCTCTGGATGGTAACCCCTTCTGAAAGTAGGATTTACCACTAGAAGCATCAACTCCTAGCTGAGTCCTCTTATCTTTAGTAGGATATACCACTTAGCCTTCTACCTTGAATCTAAGCTGAGTTCTACAGGGAGATCTCACTCAAAGCACCTACTACAAGTTATATCCTAATCTCTCAAATTACCCAAGTTAGAGATTCTTACACTTTGGTTTTTAACAAAGGGTTGGATTTTGGAGTTCCTCAAGTTTATAGTTTCACTTGGAAATCCTCATAAAAAGATTTCGAATCAAGGTCCTTGGAGGGATTATCTCAACTGATTGTATATGTGTTTCTTTGTTACTTGCTTTTATAGATCAATCAGTTAACATTCTCATTTGGTGAAGAGCTCCATTTATAAGCTTTGATTATAAATGTAGCTGTTTGTGGCTGGTGAGCTTTTATCCAATCATCACCCTTGATCTGGTTGTGATGTGGAGCTTTCGGATCCGTTGATCAATCCGTTAGACTGCATTTTGATCAGTTTGAAATCTTGGGATTGAGGCTGAAAAGTTGTCAGTGATCATGTTGGTTGTCATTTTTTTATGCACCAACTTTCATACCAATTGCTTTATGATGTGAGTTCCATACGCGCCTTTATTGGTCTAGGAGAAAAAGTAGTTAGCTTTTCTCTGTTTAGTGTCAGACCCTTTTGACTTTTTCTGAAATATACAAGCTGTCATTTTGTCTTTGTCTTGGGAAAAGGATCTTTGACTTTCATAGACCAAAAAAGGTAAAGGGAAAAGTATATTTGAATACTTTACCTTTATTTAGAATATGTGTCTTTCGGATGTCTTTTAGTCCTATATGCTCCGGATCTATCTTCCGGAGATGGCATCAATTAGTTCTTTTGGATGCTGGTCTTGAGAGTCAGAAGTATGTTTCCTTTCCAAACTCTGTCCGGATGATTTCCCTTAGTCCTTAGTATTTTAATTTGTTCAATGGATGACTTGTGTCTTGATCTTTGTCCGGATATTTCCATTTGGATTTGGAAGAAATTACATACATTATTTTTGTTTCTTTCAAACTTGATCCGGACTTAGATTTTTTATCTGAATATTTATTTCCCAACAATATATATAATAGATGAGCATATGACAATTTCATAACAATATTTACTAGATTTCTACTACACAATTACTAGATAAATACTGGATATTTACCAGATAAATACCAGACCATATTCATGTAATTATTTTCTCTTATTTTTGTTAATTTGTAAAATGTTTATGGTGGGACTGTAGATATATAATTAGTTTGACTTAGTGATTAATTTTGTAAATATTTTAGTAAGACATGTATATTTTTGAGAATTTCCCTCTAATTAATAATATTCGGGCCCGAATTATCGGCCCCAACGTTTACTTAAAAAAATTAGATAATATTAATAACAGGTGTTTGCCAAGCATTAGAATCCTATAAAGTTAAAGTTGTTTGGTAAATTTAAAATGAGTTATTCATATTTAAATTTAGTTATTGTTTGTATGGTCTATAACGCATTAATTTTTTTTATTTATATTAAATAAAAAATAAAATTTGTTAAAACTTTACAACTTTATTACTATTTCTCAACTTCAAAAAATGCTAATCTATTTGACAAGAAAAACGCATGTTTCTCATCAGAATGGGGAATTTCAGGGTTTTTAACCCCAGAGAGGTATGAGGCATGGTGATCTGTTATCCCTGTATCTCTTTCTCATATGTGCTAAAGGCTTATCAGCTTTGATAAATAATTGTGTTGCTGAGGGGTCTCTCAAAGGATGTAAGGTTGCGACTAACGCTCCGATTATTTGGCATTTACTATTTACTGATGATAGTCTGTTTTACTGTAAAGCATATACTCATGAGGTCTCCACTATGATGAAATACTTTGCCATATACGAAGCTGGCTCAGGTTAGAAGAATAACTTCAGAAATCTTCTATTTCTTTTAGCCCGAATGTGCCAAATATTGAGAGAGCTGCCATTGCTCAACGGTTGGGTGTTCGAGAGGTTGAGGATCATGGAATGTATCTTGGTCTGCCATCTTTTATTGCTAGATCGAAGAAGCATATTTTTTTATTACATCATTGAGAAGGCGCATAAAATGATTCAAGGGTGGAAGGGGAAAAAATCTGTCGATAGGAGGGAAATAGGTGATGTTAAAATTAGTTGCCAAGCTATTACACAATGCAAGTTTTTAAGCTGCCATGCCATGTTATTGCTAATCTTGAGAAGATGTTTACTAATTATTGGTGGGGTGAGTCTGTTCATTGGATGAGATGGGAGCGGATGTGTTAACCAAAAGAATTAGGGGGCCTAAATTTTCAGAAATTGTGGGAATTCATTCTAGCTATGTTAGGTAAGCAAGCGTGGAAGATTATCACTCAACCATCCACTTCACTTAGTTGCATGTTCAAGGAAAAGTAGTATCCCCATTGTAGTTTCTTTCAAGCCCCTATGCCTTTAAATGCAAGTTTTGTTTGGTGAAGCATTTTCGCGGCAAAAGATATCATTGCGCAAGGAATTGCTTGGCGAATGGGAGATAGACGTAGTATGAATATTTGGTATAATAGTTTGCTTCCTTCTTTGTCATACCCTGCCATACGGTCTAGCCCATATCATGACTTTCTTTCGGCCACAGTTAAAAGTTTATTAACCAAGGATGGCAGATGTTGGAATGAGCAGATATTGACGACGTTGTTTAGCTCAACCTAGGTTGGATTAATCAATCAAATTCATATTACTTGGTCGCCTCTACCTGACGTGTTATACTGGAGATATGACTAAATAGGGACTTCTCTGTGAGGTGATGTTACTATGAACTTTGTAAGGCAAGTGAGTCGGCAACTATTACTTTGAATTTCTTTCATGATAGTTGGAAACAGATTTGGCACTATAAGCTACTAGCATGAATTGCTATTTTTCTTTGGAAAGTTGCCACGAATTCATTACCTACTCTAGTACGGCTTAGTGAAAGAAATGTCCAGGTTGATACGATTTGTACGCTGTATGGAGATGGTTTGGAAACTGATTATCACGCTCTCATTACTTATCATGCCCCATTTTGAAAATCAGGGAGAGGTAAAAGTAAGGAGCTGAGCCGGAGGAGAATCGTCATTTTAGAGGGGTGATAAAAATATTGATGAAGACGATGTTGGAATTGATATTTAAATCCAATTTATGTGTTAAAAGAGACAAGATCAGAATCTCGTCCTTAAGATAGAGTCGCCACCCAATTCAGCTCAACTGGGAATTTTGAGCACGATTTTCCCACTGGGTGGTAGATCGCACCTCAATTAGAAATTTTGAGCTTGGATGATGTTGCCTATTCTTCAATTAATAAATCAAATCGATTATTTTTCAATAAAAGTTTCTTTCTTTCTTATGCTATTTAAATCCCCTGTTTTAGAGTTTTCGGTTAATATTTAGCCATTCATCATACAGTGCGGTATGCAGAAAGCAATACATAAATAAAGGCACAAAATTAAATAATTATTACATGGCTTTAACAAATTCCTACACATTTTTCTAATGCGAGAAAATAAATAATACCCGAAGGCCTAACATACATTTAACCTAATCTACCTGCATCCAAATACCGGTTAGCACAGATATGGCATGTAGCATGACAAAACACCCATTAACATGCACAATCAAGGCATAAATAATTTCTGATTAATTATTAGATTTTTGTCTGGAAGAAAATGATTTATGTGAATTTTTAGAGTTAAAACACATTTTTAGGCATTTAATAGACATTTAATCAATTAATTAGTAAATTAATTAAATAAAATAGATTTAAAATTATTCCAGATTATTTATAATTTGTAGGAAATTTTTCGGGTCTTAAACGGGGTTAAACATGCATTAAAACGATAAAATATTGCTAAAAACATAAGAAAACATAAACCAGGGACCTTTTGGGCACTTTTACCAGTAGGCCACCCGAGTGCATGCTAGGCGGCTCGAGTGACATGGTAGGTCGCCCTAGCTTGTCACTCGGGCGGCCTAGTTTCCACCGGGGTTGCCAACTAGAAAAAGAGCCTAAAAGGCGGAATTTTGGCATTTTGCACCCGAAAACCCAAGATTATTGGTATCTTAAATCGTTTTCCACATTATACCAGTGGATTCGGACTTAAAAAGGCAAAAATAACGTTGATTTTTTAACTCGGGGGGAGAAACCCAAAAGATCCGCACGAAAAGGGGGCTGGTCACTCAGGCACCGGGTGGGCCGTTCAAGCAAGCTGGGGTGGCCTACCAGTCACCGGAGTGGTTAGTCGTAGTTTGGCTGGAAAATCGCAAATATAGCCGAAACGAGAGCCAAATGCCCCCAAACCAAGCAAAAAGACCGACACATGCAGAGTAAAAGCAATAATTAATTGAAATAAAGAGATTGGAACTCAGAAATTATACCTCTAGGCCGTGAATCTATCCTTGAGACTCGAATCAACCTTTGGTGAGCTCTTTTGACGATTTTGGTGACGAACAACGGCTGTTAGTGACAGAAACAACGACGAATTTAGTTACGGAATTTAGTGATTTTGTGAGAACAAGTCCCTAAACCCTATTTAAATTCGTTTTAAGTTGAGATTAAACTGATTTTAATTGTTAAAACTAAATGATTAAACCTAAGAACGATTAGGAATTCGGATTAATGTATATTAACCCAAATATCCACCTCTTTTTAGAGCTTTATCACTCTAGAACCCTAGGATTTCTAAATTAGTGATTCGATTTTCAAAATGGCAAAAAGTCGAAAACCAGATGCGTTTTTAGGTTTAAATAAACTCTACAAAGTGTAAAGACCTCAATTAGTCCCTCAAACGTCTCAATTTGATGGAATAATCTCAAAAATTCAGCTTGGCGAGCAAGGAAAAACCCAAACAATAGCGAAAATCTGTCAGACGTGCAAAGGCCGCATGAGATGGCGCGGCTCAGCACAGCCACACCAAGTGGCACGGCCTGGCAGCTCCGGCAGCGACGCCAGCGAGGCCGGAAAATAGGGGGGAAACAATTTTTTCAAAATTCAAAGGGGCCACTAAGAAAATTCATAACTTCTATCACGGTTATCCAATTTACGCGATTCTTAACATTTTGAAAACCTCAGAGAGTGTAGAATCTAGGAAAAATAACATAACTCGCTGAAAATGTTTGGATTTTACAGAAAATTTTGAAACAAATCAGTACGTGCGAGAGACAAAAAATAAATCTCATTTTTAAATACAATTTTAGTTATTTTAATCGCGGTCAAAGGTCCAAACTAGTCAAAAGGATCTTTTTAAACGTGATTCGAATACAAAGGATAGAACAACTGATCCGTAAAAGGTGAGAGCAATTTCCATTATCGTTCCGCGGGAACACCGAAAAAGCTCGTGCTCACAGTGGGGCTGGTTAATTGGACATGAAGATACGAAGGTGGAGGAGGCAATCTGTGTTCTATGGGCAATTTGGGCGCATTGAAATCATTAGACCTGGAATGGGCAGTTTAGACCAGCTTCTCAGGTTATTCGGCATGGCAAGGGGTTTCTTAAGGAATGGGTGGCAGTGAACAATGTCTCAGATGTCACAGCAGTTCATAACTCGGCAGTTAGGTGGCGTAAACCTCCAATCCATTGGCTTAAGTGTAATGTGGATGCTAGTGTCTTTAATGCAGGAACGACGTTAGGCCATGGCTATGTGATTCGAGACCATAATGGGCGCTTTGTAGCGGCACAATCATGTGTTCTACAAGAACAAGGGTACCCTTTCCTAGCAGAGACCATAAGTTGCAGGGAAGCGTTAAGTTGGCTCAAGGAGCAACGTTTGAACAATATTATTTTAGAACTTGATGCGTTAAATGTTGTCAATACTTTAAACAATACTTCTTCCTTTTTCTCCCCCATAGGGGCCATTTTCTTAGATTGTAGGGGTTCTTTTGTATAGTTTTCAAAATATTAGAATTGTTTACTCACACAGGTCTGCGTATTAGGCTGCTCATTTGGTGGCTAAAGCAGCTGATTCTTCGACAAATATAGGGGATCATGATTTCATGTATGTCACCTTTAATTGAAGCCGTAATTGTCTCTAATTCAATTTAATAAGATTATAATTCTTCGGTCAAGAAAAGAAAAACGCATGTTTCATTCTTTCATTGGAAAACGAAACAAAAGGATATTTCTTAAGATACATATTCAATTTTGTGAAGAAAATTTCATAAGATCGTTCTTTACAAAAAGGGATAGGGATAAGATTACGAATATAATCATGCTCACATCATTATGCTTACGTCAAAACTCTCAATGTCATTTCAAGGACTAAAAATACTTAGTTGGTCCATAACTATTAAAATTGATTGTTCGTAACTTATTCAATTTTTGGTTATTTGATGCCTAGTTCATCCATTTCCCTTTTGGCGTATGGTATATCTAAATTTGGAATATTAAGTGTTCATTTTTACAACTCAAAAAACATTAAGTACTGTTGGAAATCTGGGATTACTTGGATATTTCTGAAGTCGCGAAAAATACTGTCAGATTGAAATTTATTTAGCCGGTTTACCAAATTTTTTCAATCACATAAAATCAGAAAGAGAATCAAGAACAAGAATTTGTTTGCAGTGAAATTTCAACCGAGTTTTTCTGTATTAGGCCAACATCGTTTTGGTGAATTAGATAGCCAAAAACGTCAACAGATATGCTGTTTGGGGAGCAGCCATGTTCAAAAGACATGTTTCTTCCGAGATTCAGTTGTGTCCAACAGACACACTGTTTCGGACAAAATTCATTTTCTGATGAATTTTTCCAAAGGATGCGTGGGTTCAGGAATAAAAAATTTTCGAGCTGACCTGGAAGCACGACCCCAGCCCGGCGCGCTGCCCCAGGACCCTACCAGGGGCTGCCGCCCCTCGGACCCTGCCTAGGGGCGCTGCCCCTAGACCCCGCCACGGGCTACCGCCCCTTGGACCCGGCACCCGGGGGCGCTGCCCTCGGACCCCCCAAATCGTAAACAGTACCCGAACAAGTGTGCACTCCGCACTCTCTATACTTGTTCGGTGAAATGTCACGATCGCATTGGTCACCCTAGTTGATCCAATTACACTAAAATATTAACAAATACAATATATCATTTGAAGTATAAACATATTTTGTTGACCGTGTTAATCAACTTTAAATGGTCGGTTAAGTTATCTTATTAAAATTTGATTGGCCAGACACCAAATAATGTTGGAGAAATACTAAAAATAACTTGGATAATTTATGAAGTCGTGATAACATTTTCAGAGTAAAACTAATTTGGTGGTTATCCTAAATTTTTCAATCGAATAAAATTAGAGTCAAAATCACGAACTTAGAATGAATTTTCGTTGTGAAGAAAGGTGAACCGGATTGCAGAAAATGTTGCAAGTTTTTATAAGCCTGAAATGAGCAGCTGCAACGGTTCAAAGAAAAAGCGTTGATAAAAGTAGTGTTTGTTCGTGCACTTTGCAACGGTCCAATACAGAAGCGTTGCGAAAAGTCGTGTCCATTCGAGCAGTCACAACGGTTCAAAGCTGAAATGTTGCGAAAAATTGTGTCTATTTGAGTAGTCGGAACAGTTTAAAACAAAAGCGTTGTTAAAGGTTGTGTCCACTCCAGCATTCGCGACTGTTCTAAACAAAAGCGTTGCAAAATGTAGATCTCGGACCTTCATAAGCTAAGTATCGTGATAGAGCTCGAACAAGGGTGCACTCCGCGCTCTCCCGAATTGTTCGATGAAATATTACCGCCGCATTCGTCAACTAGTTGTTCTAATTGTACTAAAATACCAACAAATAAGAGAATGTTGAATAGATTATACACCAAATATATAATTTTAATAGAGACACCAAAGAAGCATTTTGAGTTATAGTATACCTTAAAAAATTATTTGAGTTATAGTATACCATAGCTAGTATTTAAATCTCTCATGTATACGACAATAGTATTTAAAATATAATATAAGATACAATCTATCATGAATTGAAACGTGTACTTCATCTTTATAAAAGTAGTTACTCTGGTCTTGTAAATATATTTCGAAAATAAATCTTTGTTAAGAATTATCACAAGAATTAATATTTGACAAGATCTAACAAAATCTCTAAAGGCCTTACAAAATTTCTTTTCAATTCATAAATTAAAATGAATAGGTGATCATTACAAATGCTTAACTGTGTGAAAGATAAACTTTGAAGGGTACATTTTTTCGGTTATAAATAGGAGGCGGAGGGCAAAGAAAGAAAGCACACTACAACATTTCAAAGAATCAGTTGATAAATATTTTTTTAAAAAATGAAGGCCTTTCTAGTGATTTGCATTCTCTTATCGGCTTCTTTTCTTATCATTCCAACCCCAACTATGGCTAGACAATTGGCTCATTCTGCTGGTAACAGTTGGTCTGCTTTTTATAGTTTGTTTGCATGTTCTTAGTTCACAGAATCTTGAGCATCAAAATTTCAACTCCATAATCTCATAACATAGAACACATACATGAACTCTTGAGTACTTTAATTTGTTTCTGTTTTTATCATCTAAAAAAAATCCGAAAGCTAGCTAATAATTTGTTATTAATTAATTGACGCAGTAGAAGATGTGAATGTTCAAAAGAGTGAAGTAAATTTTAAGGGAGGTGGTACATTGGATGATGACACTGGCCATAGAAGTGGGAAAACTAATCCAATTTCACCGCCAACATACGCATGCAGTAAAAAGAACAAAAAATGCTGCCCTCCTTATAAGCCTAACTGCTAAGCCCCTAGGAAATTATAAGCTTCAATGGTACTGAAATATATGGTGATTTTTGTTCTGTATTGTGATAATTAAGTAATCTGCTACTATGATGTGGGATATAAATTCCTGATATAAATGTGTATTGTGAAAAATAATCTGCTACGTACTATGTGGGATATAAATTCCTGATCTTCTGTGTACGATAAACATGTACGATTTTCTTATCAATGTTGGGCTCGTTGAGTTTGAATTAATAGTACTGAAATATATGGTGACTTTTATTCATTTTGTTACTTACTTTTATTTATTCCTCAAGTGATATACTTGATGAGCACATCAGCTGCCTTCATTTATTTTGCTACGGATTTCTCAATCAATTTTTTAAACTAAATATAATAATTTCATTAATTACTTGATATTTTGAGTACATCGTACCCGATGACAAGACACAATTAAATTTGGTTAAATTAATCACCTTATTTATTAGGACTTCTTTGCATATATATATATATATATATATATATATATATATATATATATATATATATATATATATATACACACGAATGAGGACTTAACATGCATATTTGTTAGGAAATAGGGATGAAATATTGAATTGTAAATTTGATATGCAGATGGAGGAAATTAACTGGTAAAAAAGCAATTAACTAACAATCTGATGAAGACATTGTAGTAAGTGAGTGTCAGGAATAATATATGAGCTATTCCATAACATGCAAAATGCCTAAAGTATTGAATAACCGGCTAATAGTCCTAAACCGTCTTGACCACTCAGCAATCTAGTTTGGACTTAGTCACATGGTTGTCTAAGATATGATTGTGAATAGGAGATGGCTATATCATTGAGTACTCACTTGGTCTTACTATGGTTTCAGAGCACTTGTCAAGCTGCTTGTTATAAGAAGCTCCAACACATTTGCTAGTCACATAGTCAATGTGATATTTATCAAGTTGTTAGTTGGATCTGCTTGATTGTGATTATTTATTTGTATATTTTATATTAAACGGAAAAAACACGTAGAAATGATATTTACTTTAAGAGGAACTATTGATAATTTAATATAGTTAAGCAATCAAATCATGTTGAATTTTAAACTTTTGATAGTCATACAGATAAATATGCAGAAGTTGTATTGATCGAAGATTTTGTTGGTCCCTGTCAGTATTCCACTAGTGATTCCTTTCAACGGGCAGGAATCAAGCCTTACAGTTATCTCCGGAGATTTATTCTCCTCCTAATGTAGGATATACCACTAAAAGCACCAACTTCTAGCTGAGTCCTTTTGTGCTTGTCTCCAGACGGTGACCCCTCTTCCGGATGTAGGATATACCACCAAAAGCACCAACTTCTAGCTGAGTCATCTTTCTTTAGTAGGATATACCGCTTAAACTGCCTAAGCCTAAGTTGAGTCCTACAGGGATATACCAGTTAAAGCACCAACTCTAAGCTGAGTCCTAATCTCAATACTCACCCAAGTATGAGATGTTACTCTTTTTTTTATCAAAGGTTTTGGGTTTTGAATTCTTTAAGTTTATAGTACACTTGATAATTCTTACAAAACGGATTGGAGTTTTTCTAGTTCCTCGGGGAGATTTTGTTCACTAATTGAATTAACTTGAATTCTTAATGTAATAGTTTCTTGTAAAATCAACCAACACCTTCTCAATCTGTGAATATCTCCTTTTATAGGCTTTGATCATAAATGTAGCCGTTGTGTACCGTTGAGGTTGACCTTGAATCTTCACCGTTGATTAGGTATGATGTGGCACTTCCGGAGACATTGATCAATCCGTTAGAAACATAATTTGACCCGTTTGAATTGTTGGCATTGATGCAAAAAGCTGACAGTATTCGTTTGTTTGGCTTGTTTCGCACTGCCGAATTCTAGGTGAACTTTGTCAGTTGTGTGAGCTCCACGCGACATTCAATTGGTCTAGGTTAAAAAGGTGGTTGCCTTTTTCTCTTTCCAAGTCAGACATCTATAAGCTGTCACTTTTTCATTCTTCAAGGCAAAAGGAACTTTGAGTTCAGACCAAAATGGAGGGAAAAAGTAATTTTGAACTTTTCCCTTTTATCTTGTAAGTTGAGTCTTCTGGATGTCTTTAGACTCTAACTTATTCGGATGCTCTTCAATCAGTCTTTCTCCGGATGCTTTCTTGAAAGGTTTAGAGGTTTGTTTCCTTTCCAAACTCTAATCAGATATTTTCCATATAGACTTATGGATTTGTAATGTCTTCTATATGCATTCGGATGCTCTTCTAGGGCTTAAAGGTTTTGTTTACTTCAAACCTGATCCGGACCGTATTTGACTTGATTCTTTCGGATCATTGTTTCCCAACAATCTCCCCCATTTGATGGAAACAAAAACCTAAGTACATAGAGCATTGAATAAATGGGATATGAGCTAAGTATGATTCTTGATACTGAGTCATTTATAATTTTACTCCCCCATAATTCTAGCATCCTAACTCCCCCAATCTTTTTGCATTCTAGCTTCTAAGATTTTAAAGTATAATTGATGGTTATACTTAGAAGCAATTTTTGAATAGAATGTTTCACTATATATGCTTCTGCTGTTAAGAATAGTTAACACCAATGAAGTTCTAGATTACACATTACAGAAGAATATAAGTGAAAATCAAAAGTTGTAGCTAGCTATTACATATTTTTACATGTTCAAAAAGCTATGGTAGACAACTGTACTACTCCTTCATTTCTTGTCTAGAACCCTCTCCCTCTTTTTCTTGCCTTTCTCCCCCTTCTTGTTTGCATCTTCTGGGGGTGTATAACCATATATGTGCATTGAGACCATTTCTTCTCCTAGGCTCTGGAGTAGATAGAGTAATCGGCACTCCCTGACAAGTGATATGCGATGATTTTGTCTATTGTGTCAGGAGTGAGATATAAAGGCTTATAGGTGTTCCGGAGCTGTGCATAAGACTTTGTGAGGTTGGGGAACATGGTAAGAATTTTTTGTTTATCTTTCTCCTTATGGAATGGGAATAGGGCTCTGAGAAGGGTTAGGGGGCATTTTTGTACACAAGGAAGGCGGTATCTCCTTTGTGTTGCACCAGGTCTTGTATAATGGGAAGGAGTTGGCTATCCGGAGTGGTCGAGGGTTCAAAAGAAGTAGAAGGAGCAGTCAATCTTAACTATGACATACTAGATCTCAGTTGTTCAACTGCTTTGATGATTTTATCATGGCTGTAATGAATACTGTTGTTTACATGCCGGAGTTCAATATCAAAGCTCTACTTCTAGTTATTGATTATCTTTTCAGTTCTGGATAGATGACACTAGAAATCATCACTCAAGTCTAGCACTAACTTTTTAATAATAGCTAGAAGCTCTTTTTATAGAAAGGTGGAGAGCTTTTCTTTGGAGTTATGTTGCTCTTCTAAGAAGGAAGTTATTCAGTAGGAAAGGTCTTTGAGAGACTCAGTGAGGGCGTTTTGAATGAATTTTGACAAGTTTTTAAACTTGGAGTCCAAATACTCCCTCATCTCAGTTTTGAATTCCATAGAGATGGAAGTAGTGTTGTCCAATATGGTTGCATAATTATTCTCTATTCCGGTTGTAGGTTGACTAGCAGATCTGTTTGCCTCAGTTATTTTAGAAGTGAGCTGATTGATGGTAGGGGTGATCAGAGATAAAGAGGTTTCTAATACTTGTGCAGCTGTTGGAAATTGATTTACCTTCTTTTCTAGATTATCCAGCTTAGTCTTAATCCCCTCAATCTCAGTCCTAACATCCGGATGAAAGACTGGGTTCCGGATCAACTCTTCCATTGAGGTGAGCCATTTGCTAATTGGCTCAAGCATTGGCTTAAATTCCTCATCTCGCCTCCCTTCCAGTGCTTCTTGTTCCAATAATCTTAGCCCCATTCTTACTTTTTCTATCCTAGTAGTGAGGAAGTTTGATGGAATTTTTGGTGTGGTCACTTTCTTCCTTGCCTGACTGTATATAGAGGAGTCATCTTCAGATCCAGAGATGCTTCCGGTTTTAGTTTCTGACTAGAAGGATTTTCCTCATTATCATTTTTCTTCTCTTCTCTATTTTCCTCTGACCTATCCTCCAAAGTTGCCTCGTCTTTTGAGTCCACTATAGTAGTGTTCTCATTAGGTCTCAGACTTTCTCCCTCCTCCAGTGCATTATGCTCCAGGCTAGGCTCAACTGCCTCAGATGCATTTTGAATTAAATCTAAGTTGCTTTGATTTTTAGTGGCATCACCAGCCATATCAGCATCAGCATGAATAGAGTTAAGGTCAAGTGTTACCTCAGTTGTTAGGTGTTCTGTATGCTCTATTGTCTTAATAGTACTTTCTTCCACCCCAATTTCATCTTCCGGAAGATTGGTGTTGTCCTCAATCTCCCCTTCTATTGCCTTTTCAGGACTTTTGGTGTGTACTTACTTTGTTTGGTCCGAACTGCTAGTATTATCCTCAACATTTTCTCCAGTTGCCTTTTCAGGACTTTCTATAGTAGTTGCTTCAATTCTGGAAGAAGAAGAGAATCAGGAAGAGCTTCTGTGCGAGCTTTGAAGAGGAATAAGTCTTCTTTACTATTTCCCTCTTGTAGAGCTTGTACATTAGAGGGAGCAATTAGAATTGAAGGAAAGGAAGTGTTCAGAAGAGTGGTTTCCTTGGTTACTCCAGATGAACCTCCGGGTCCTTCTTTGGTAAGCTAGTTTTCCTTCAAAATATCCTTGACAGCTCCTATCATTTCATTGAATAATTCCTCTGGATTAATATTGTCTGGAATAATAGGCTTTGCAGTGAATGCTACATGCTTCCCCTTTGATTTTTGGCCTTGAGCCATTTCTTCTGATCTAGATAATTTCGAGGTTGGCTCCTGAATATTAATTCCTGGAGTAGGCTTCTTGGGTGCCAACTTAGCTTTTTTTGCCTTAAGAGCTTCACTGAATGTTGGTCCCTTCTTTAATGGCTGCATTCTCTTTGGGACTCTCTTTTTGCAGGCTCATCATCTTCAGTTGCACTGCTCTCAGTAGCACTATCTTCAAGAATTTCTTTTAAGGTTTCACCTCTCTTTCTTTGGCTAGCATTGCAGCTGTAACCTCCAGAGTTTGGTCCTAAATCATCATCTTTAGAGTTTCTATATTTCTACCCTTTTTTGCAGTAGCTTTGATAAGCCTCCTACTAGGCTTCTTTACTAGAGATTGTGCTAAAATCTGGGTGAGGGTCATTGCATCTTCATTAGTATCTTCAACTTCCTCCCCCACTGGTTTGAGGTTTATCTTCCTCTGTGCCTTGGGCTTATTTGTTCTTGCCCTTTTTGTTGTTGGAGCAATCTTAATAGTCCCTCCGGTCTTCTAAACCCTGCTTTTCTCTTAGTTTTCTTTCCTCTGTCTTATAGCTTTCTCTTCATTCTAGGTTTCACCAAAGGTCAACTTCTTGAAATTCTTCTCTAGAATTGCTTTTCCATGCACTGATTCCCTTCCGGATAAGTCAACACCATTTTCTGTGAGTATCTTGGTGATAAGTGCGCCATGGGAGTATTTATGCTGCTTCATGAAGTGCATTATTAGGACCGACATATTTAGTACTCTACTTTCTACCTAATGCTGGAGAACGCAATGCTGAAAAGAGGATACAGTGGTGAGTGAACCCTTCTAGAACAAATTTTACCAGTACAAATTATAGCAACCTAGGGGTTTCTGGCCAATGAGTGGAAGCCATAGCCTGGGATCATACTTCACTTTTAATTCATCTCCATCGATTCTCATTTGTACTCCATCATTCTTCATCTGAAAGGGAGTCACAAAGAACTCCGGAGTGAGTGCATTGACTTTCCCTTATACCTTTGTCCGGAGGCATCAAAGTAGTAATGGACCATAAGCTTGTCGTAAAATTCCCTTACGAGAGCTGGTGTTAACACAGGTCCGTTCCGGCCTGATGAGGAATAGTGTCTATTTCGTTCAGTGATTAGTCAAAAGAGCTAAAAAGGACCAAATTGTCATCCAAAATCCGAAATTCAAAAATCCACATACCAGGAAAGCCCCAATTTACCACTTTCTACTGAAAAATCAAAAGTCAAATTTGGTCAAACATAGGTAATCCTCCCGCCAGGTAATTACCTAGCTACAGTAAAAAAAATCAAATCTTACCAAGATCTGGCAACATTTTATGGGATCTGATGTAAAATCTTGTCAGATAGGTAATTACTTCCCGGCTAATTACCTACCTATTACAAACACGGGGTCACCCCCTCCTCATTTCAATAGAGACGAAATTTTTCAGAATTTCCAAAATTACCTTTGTGTCTTTTTCAGTTCGGGGAGTCCTAAAAGCCCCGAAACTCTACCAAGAACGCTTCCAAATCCGACCTTTATCACCTACACTAGGTACAAACTCGATTTATTATCTTTTTAGATCAAGATCTCACAGTGATCTTCGCTTTAAAAATGACTCAATTCCTTTCAAAATCCCGCATTTTCTCTAGGAATAATCCAAGATTATAGCCATAACTTGGGTTAAACCTATTTTCCAATCAAATCACAGTCCTTGATAACTTCAGTCCCACACCGGCTCTCAAGTCATCGTGGACAGACGAAAAGGTAAACTAAGGGTAATTGGCTCTAAGCCTAACTTTCAAATTCATTTTTAACATTCTATTATTGCACATTGCATTTTCATTTCTCTAGTTAAGTGAGCCACTGGAGCCACTTAAACTATAATATGCGTAAAAAAGCTCACAGGTACGGATGAAACATCCAGAACCAGAGGAAACTCTATCCGAGTTTATGTTCCAAAGCTCAAGAGCTATCGTTACTCTGCCGAAATTTTGATAGAAAATATCAATTTATTATGCCATTATAATGCCCTTTTTTCTTGAATTTAATTCTTAAATAAAGTCGTTGTAATGCAGAAATTACCCTAAATTCCAAAATTCCAAAATTAACCCAAACAATTTGAACAATATGAGTACCTATCATGTCCGAACTCAGAATCTCACTTTCTTTTTGATATAAAAATCCCATTTTGGATCAGTATACCACAATTCCTGGTGGAGCTGAATCGCGTGGTGACTCTATTTTTTTAAATAAAGTAAAAATGCTTTCTTTAAAAAATATATTTTCCTAATAAAATGTGCAAATATATTTCTCAATATAATCTCATTTTTGGCCTACAAAGCCACCGCATTTAAATAAACTAAATTTTCTCAAAAAAGACCAAACATCGCGACTTTCTCAAACTGCACCGAATCGCACCCCGCACAGCGCACCCCGCGTGCTACGATTGAAACCTCTCGCCTGCTCACAGTGGCGACTCTGATGGGAAAAATTTATTTTTATTAAAACCCAATTTTTATAAAAATTCTCTTTTGACATGATAATTAAAATATTATTCAAATTAAATTTTTGAATTACAGAATATGTGGTAATTTTAACATTACACAATTTCTAGGGTTGCATAGCATCTGTATTCTTCACCCCTAAACCAATTTAGGTGCCTTTTGGTGAAGTATCTCCAAGTTCGCTTAAGGCTTGAGGGGTATGGATCTAATCACACCCTTGCATAACGTACGAGGACCTTGCTCGCTTAAGGGCAAGACGACCTGTGTATATTATATGTGGAAAAGTTTCTTTTAGTTCGCTTAGGGCCATTGGGACTCGGTACACAAAGGCACAGGGTACCCTAATTGCACTCGATCCTAAGACCGAAACCCGCATATAGATGAACCATAGACACTTCCCCATAGGTTTACCCCAAAAACCTTGAGTGCATGCGAGCAGACTTCGCTAAGTCCCCCGTTGACTTTAAAGTGAAGTAACCGAATGGAGTTAAAAGGGCGGTAGGTGCGATCTAACCATTTGCTACTTGTGCAGGTTTATTAAATATAAATAAACTAAAATGGACATCATAAACAACATGATTGTGTGAAAACTAACCACGTCTTTGTGCAGCCATGCCATTGATGTATGCCATACTATTTTATTTCCTTAGTTATAGGAACCTAAAATCAATCGAGACTAGTGAGTCCACCTAAGCTCAGCCCATGAGCCGAAATCGGCCGACACCAGTGAGTCCACCTAGGCTCAGCCCTTGAGCCAAAATTAACCGAGACCAGTGAGTCCACCTTGGCTCAGCCTATGTGCCAAAAATAACCAAGACTAGCAGTCCACCTAGGCTCAGCCCTTGAGCCAAAAGACATAAACCCATCGAGTGACCGTAGAGTTAGCTCACCCTTGGACCAATGAGTCAAACCTTTGAGTGACCAAAGAGTAAGCTCACCCTTAGACCAATGAGTCAAACCTTCTGAAAGACCATAGAGTCAGCTCACCCTTGGAGTAATTAGTCAAACCTTTCGAGTGACCATAGAGTCAGCTGACCCTTGGACCAATGAGTCAAACCTTTTAAGTGACCAGAGAGTCAGCTCACCCTTGGACCAATGAGTCAAACCTTCCGAGTGACCATAATGTCAGCTCGCCCTTGGACCAAAGTAAAACCTTTTGAGTGACCAAAGAGTCAGCTCACCCTCGGACCAATCAGTGAAACCTTCTGAGTGACTAGAGAGTCAGCTCACCCCTGGACCAATGAGTCAACCCATTGAGTGACTAGAGAGTCAGCTCACCCTCGGGCTAATGAGTCAACCCATCTTTGACCAGCGAGTCAACTCACCCCCGAGCAATCGAGTCTAATCTGACTTAAGCCCTTGGTCTTTGAACCGCGCGTTTGTGATGTTGCACGAATATCGCAGACTAACCTCACCGGTTGCTCCTCAAATAAATTGAATATGCCTAACTCTCTTATTATTTATACATATCTACTCATTCATTTGCTCACTCATTCATTCATCCATTCATGCATCCCGATGGGCTGAGCTAAATGAAGCTTAGAGTCACCTCTGACGCACTTACTAGCACTTGATCTCTTGTATTTTTAGGTTGGAAGCGAGAGAGAAGGAGGCTAAGACGTATTACGAGAAGTTTAAAGTCACACCTCCACCACCAATTGAATCTTTGATAGGATTTTTCTTTGATCCAGAACCTGAAACCACGATGGCAGATGACGATGCAGTTGGACAGTCCCTTAGAAGAAATCTTGGTGCTCCAGAATTTTATGATGTCTAGGAAAGGCTAAGCGTTATTAATGCTTAGAAAACCCAAGAGCAAGAGGCTGAGATAGTGGCACTAAAAGCAAAGATGGCAGACATGGAGAACCTGTCCTCGGCTAAAGACAAACATGTTGCTCCCTCCATAGAGTAGTATGTAGATGTTGATCGATTCTTTCCAAAGGAGCCAGAAGCCCTTTCGGCTAACTTTGTGATGCCTTACATAGCCCCATATGCTGGTACTGAACCTCCTCATATGCATGTAGAGGGTTACCTTCAGATTATGACTAGCATGAACATCCCCAAAGTTCATATAGTCAATCTGTTACAAGCTACTCTATAAGGACTCGCCTCTGAGTGGTACATGAGGATGCCAACAAACGTGAAGTTTGATTGGAGGAAGCTATGCTCAGCATTCCTAGAGAATTATGCCTTCAATCTGAAGGTCAAGACTACTTTGCAAGACCTAGAAAGAATCAAACAATGACCAAATGAGCCCTTTGAAGAATTCTACCTGAGGTGAATAGCTATTCGTGTACTTATAATCGGGCAACTTGACCAAGACACCTTGATAGTGAAGCTTATTGAAGGCTCTAGCCTGAAATACCGGGATGAAATTAAAATGAAAATATTCAGTGCCTTTAATGATATGGTAGACTATACTAAGAGACTTGAAAAGTAGAAGGGAGAAGATCAAGTAAAAAAGCAAGAGCAACAAGTTTATACTAAACCTCGATATTGGGAAAAGGGTGGATCCTCCAAGCAAGGTAGTTCTGAGTCGCTAAAGGCCCCAACCAAAGTCCTAGCGGCCACTCAGGTGTAGGCTCACCAATCTATCTCCCCATGGGTAGAATCACTATCATAGATATTCACCAAACTGAGAAAGTCTGACCAACTCCAGAGCATCAAGCCGTTCGCTCCGTCTATTACAGCAGACTGAGATAACTTCTGTGCTTATCACATGACCAAGGGTCATCGCACCAATGAATGCGCTCAGGTACTAAAAGATCTAAAGCAGATGATAGCTAACGGGAGAATGAAAGAGCCTGAGAAGAAACCAAGCACTCAGACCAATCCTCTGCCAAACTTTCAAGCTACGGTGAATGACATCGGTATTCATGTAGTGGCAGATGAAGGACAACTTCTGACATAACCCAGGATGGGGGGGATTATATAATCTTTAATGACATAGATATCAACTACATGGTTGACCAGTACATCCTGAGAATGAGGAGAGAAGGGCTAGATTAATACCAAGTGCCACCATACCTCATATACCGAGGAGATTGCGACGTGAATGAACATGAAGAGGAATTCCTTCGGTTTATACATAAGCAATGAATAGCTATGATGGGTTTTGCACTACCATACCGTAGATTCTTAGAAGGTCCAGCCATGGAGTGGTATGATATGATGTTGTTTGAAGGACGTTGGAACTGGTACTTTATGGAGAGATCTTTCCTCCACTACTTTAAGGCATCTCAGCCTACCTGATTGAACTCTGCTGGTGGTTGGCACCACAGGTAGGCCGACATAATACCGACTAATAGGATATCCCTCCTCCATAACCTCCTATGTACACTACCCTATATTACATGAGTCCAAACCAAGTCGGAACAAGTTTATTCAAATTTGGGAGCTCCTCCAGAGCAGCACGCCCAGAAACCCAAGAACTATATGATCCTAAGCAGGCATAGAACTACCTAAAAGACCAGCAAAGGTATCTCGGCCTGAATCTAGATGAGGGTACACGAGACCCATTTAGAGTAATCCGTGCCAACATTATAGTTTATGGTACCCATATGGAGGAAACATTCACCAGCATACGAACTATAGTGTCCGAATTCTGTGTAGCCATCGCAGGAGTCGAGGCCGAAATAATTGCTCAAGAAGATCTTAAGGAAGATCTCAAGGAAGATTCGGAGGAAGATCCTAAAGAAGATCTCGAGGAAGATCTAAAGGAGGATCCAGAAGAAGATTCTGACGACGATATACCAACTCAGCACATGCTAAACTGGGTCTTTGAGCCACAACCCTTCAAGGACTTAGAGGAGGAAGTAGACAAATTTATGGACTCCAGTGAATTGGATCATGAAGATGATAGTGAAGTAGATAACTTGGCTTACGAATTAGAGGTCTTTTCAAGAGACGAGCTAAATCACTTGTCAGGAGACTTCGAATACAAGGCCCCCTTCCCCAGTGGCATGATGGTCGATTACGATGGTATTGAGAGCTATGCCTCATCTTTAGAGCATGACTCCCCGGGCGCCTTATGGTCTGCTATAAGTGATAATTCTGGAGACTTTACAGACTTCAACTCAGGTAGCATACATATCATTAATATGATTCGAGACGAGGGGCAAGAACCCTCTTGGGAGTACATCATGGAGAGGATTCGTGACGAAAACAAATTGGCTTGGGCTAAATATCGTGTCCAAAACCCTGATCTAGGTGAAGTTTACCCCATATATTATGATAAAACTAGAAGGCCCTCCACGTTCAGGAATTTATCCAAATGATGAATAGAGGGCATGTTCACTACGTTCACTGGCCAAAACGATTTAAGGTAATGCTTAGGGGTATGGCAAGAGTTTGGTATGAAGGGCTCATGCTCTATTAGAAATCATTCTGGAACATCCTGGCCAAGGAGTTCATCAAGCACTACACAAGGGTAGACCCACCGAGAGATCCTACTCCTCAAAGGGATAAAGATGAGCAACCCCTATCAAACTAGCATTGGGAAGTCAGTGGGGGATGTCCTCTGTGTGAGCCAAAACACGACAAGTAAATCACTGACTTACCCCAAAGCGGCAAAAATGAAAGTCCATCTAACGAAGCTCCCTCATCCATCCATATGATCAGACAGGAATCCATTCCTGTCCTGTGCCAAATCTTACAAGAGAACCCCATTATTTCAAAGAAACAGCCTGAAAAGGTTCCCTTTATGTAATGGCCTTTCGTCACCAAATCCCTATCTCCCGTAAACAAACTGATTGACTTAGGAGAGATACCACTCGATGAGGATTTTGACGAGTTTGAGGTCTTCAAAACAACAAACTCGCCAACATGGGTTGTCAGTCCTATCACCAGATGAGGGAAAGTCATTGGATTAGTAGCCCCAGCTGTACCAAGAGATGAGCCCCTGGCACCCCCTACTTTTATTAAGTCCTTAGAACAGGTAGAAAGCCTGATTGTGGATCAATTAATAGCCACTACAACTAAGCTAAGTATCTGGGACCTACTCCTTAATTCTCAAGATTAGAGGCTTGCTATTGTAAAAAATCTGATGGAAATCAAAACATCCCCCCCAGCATCACTAGAACAGGTCTACGTATTACTTAACAATAAGACTAGCACTATTATCCCCAACATCATCTTCTCGAGCTTGGATCTACCCAACGAAGGCATTCTCCATAATAAGTCTCTCTACTTGGAAGCTAGTGTCTTTGGGCACATCAAGCCCTATAAATGGTCGATGATGGTTCATCACTGAATGTTTGTCTGAAGGATATTCTACCAATCCTAGGACTAATTGAAAGGGACTTGAAGAGATCCACCACAGTAATCAAAGCCTACGAAAACTCTAAGACGACCGTCATTGGTACGTTCGAAGCTGAAGTTACCATCGGTGAAATCTCATATATAGTACTTTTCACAGTTATAGATATCCCGATAACCTTCTGTATGTTGCTCGAACGGCCATGGTTCCATGCTCTAGTAGGAGTTCTATCCACTCTTCACTAGAAGATCAAGATCTCATTCCGCGGAAAGATCGTCACTCTAGAGATTGATGAGGCATCAGTGGTGGCAGCGCTAAAAATGGAAGAAAGCATACGAAAGGATTCACCACAACCACAATTGGCCAAGAATCAAATGAGTAATCAGAAGAGTACTAGGGCCCATAGATTCAGGAATACATGAAAAAACTCCACACTCCTGGCAAGGGACTAGGTGCCCATGAACAGGGATTGCTAACCTTCGATATAGGGGCAGAAGAGTAGAAGGCCATATGATTCGGTTACATAGGCCCTAGAAGAACCGCCCATAAGACGGTATTTTAAAGAAAGTCATAATAGCCCTACAATAGGGCACCTGAGCTTGTTACTTACCAAGGAAAGATGGTTCCAGGATTTAAGATTTTCTCAGACATCGTCAACTATAGCAAGCATGGTGGAAGCTCTATAATATGTGTGTTAAAAGCAGCGAGTCATCAACCAAATGCAGAGGCAATCCCAGATCATATCAAGTTTGACAAACAGGTACAACTGAAGAAGGTTAAGAAGCTGAGTAAAGAGGAGGAGATCCTTGACACCCTAGCCAAACCATCATAGACATGGTCATAACCATGAAAGGCAAGGCGAAGGTACAAGAGGAAGACAATGAGGACATCCTGTTGAAGTTGGCTGCCATAGGAGAATCATCCGCTGTGGAGCCAGACCCTACTAATCAGGATGAGTCTTTTTTTTCGTTTCCAGTTTATTTGAAATGAATAATATACTTTATGATGATAATAAGATGAAGAACTTTGCTTTTTTGGATTGTGTTTCTGATTACGATTCTATGCATTCCAGCATTCATCTAGCATCTTTAACTTCAATAATGATATTATAAAAGAAATTAACTTAAATACGAAGATGGTCCAAAAATGGTATACATTTCCAATCAATTGCCCCTCGAACAAGAGAGAGAGAGTTGATAAAATTATTGAAAAATCATGTTTTAGCCTTCGCTTGGTCTCACGAAGATATGCCAGGACTTGATTGGCACATGCCAAACACAAGACCCCACGGACCCAAAAATTTGGTCGGTGAAGTAAAAGATGAGGAGAATACGCCCAGAATGGGCCAAAAAGGTCAAAGCAAAAGTGGCAAAATAGATCAAGACCAATTTCATCGAGGTTGTCGAATACCCCACTTGGCTATCAATTGTAGTTCCTGTACCCAAGAAGAATGGTAACGTCAGGGACTTGAATAAGGCTACCCCTAAGGATGATTTCCCGCTACCACACATTGATGTTCTAGTAGATAGTGCAGCAAGAGCCGCCATATATCACCAGATCCTTATGAACATAATTGACAAGTTCAAAACTCCATTCATCTCAGAATGGAAGGCCTACTGTTTCAAGGTGATGCCTTTCGGACTAAAAAATGCAGGGGCAACCTTCCAACGAGCAATCACAACATTTTAACATGACCTGATCCATAAAGAAGTCGAGGTTTATATAGATGACGTGCTGGTAAAGTCTGACATGCTAGAAGAGCACCTAGCAGTGTTAGAGAGATTCCTTACAATGATAGAGAAAAATAATCTTTGTCTTAACCCGAATAAATGTATATTCAGCATCACGTTAGGAAAGTTACTGGGGCACATGGTTAGCAAGAGAGGCATAGAGATGGAACCTGATAAAGCTAACGCCATCAGGGAAATGCCTGTACCAAAAACTGAGAACGAAGTGAGAAGTTTCTTAGGGTCTATATAATACGTCAGTCACTTTATAGAATGGTTGACCACCACATGCGAACTTATCTTTAAGATCTTGAGGAAGCTGCAACCAATAGAATGGAATGACTAGTGTCAGGATGCCTTTGACAAAATTGAAGCTTACCTAATGAACCCTCTAGTGTTGAAGCCGCCAATTCTCGAAAAGCCACTCATTCTATACTTAGCGATAGAAGAGACATATGTGGGGGCTATGTTGGTTCAATAACACGAAGATAAGAAGGAACTCGCACTTTATTACCTCAACAAGAAATTGCTAGAATATGAAACTCAATACACCATCATGGAGAAAACTTGTTCCACCATGGTCTAGCTCACCAAGAAGCTCAGGCATTACTTTCAATCATATAGAATCCAAGCGATCGCGAAAGTGGATCTAATAAAGTATTTGTGTAAGGCTCCCTCTCTAACTGGAAAACTGGTCAGGTGGCTATTATTGCTATCAGAATTTGATATCAAGTACATAACAAAGAAGACCATCAAGGGTAGGGCAGTGGCCGAATTCCTAGCAAATCAGCCACTCGAGGAAGGAGAACAGGAAAACCTAGAATTTTCTAATGAATGCAACCACTGCGGTGAATCCTGGAAAATCAACCATGTTCTTCGATGGCCCCGTTAACAAGCGAGGGACTGGTTTTGGGGTTATCATCGTAACGCTAGATGGAGCACTCATACCTTTGTCAAAGCGATTAGCATTTCTCACCATATATAATGGAGCAGAGTATGAAGCCTGTTTATTTGGAATGTCTTCCCTAATCAATCTTAGAGCGGACAAGGTATAAATCATTGGCAATTCAGCTTTAGTCATCAAGCACATCACAGGCGACTGGGAATTGAAGGAGGAATCCCTCAGACCTTACTTAGAGGCTGTATGGAGAAAAGCCGCTATGTTTAGTGAATGTGAATTTCGTCACATGCCCCATAAGGAGAATCAAATGGCGGATGCATTGGCCACTTTAGCCTCCATATGGGAAGGGCCCCAAAAGCAGCCAATCAAGCCTCTTATTGTGGAGACAACCCAGTCTCCATGTTACGTCCATACAATAAATGACTCCATAAATAAGGAAGTGCCCTAGTACCCTAACATTGTCAAGTTCCTCGAAAATGGTGAATTTTCTTCTGAGGCCACGAATTTCGATAGAAATATGCTTACGAGCACGGTATTTTACAGCCCCTCTCGCGAGATGATGATGGCGTGTCCCCGATTTTAATGCCTCATAATAAAAGTTCTCTTTAGAATTTTTATTACCAATATAATGTTCCTTGCGAATTTTATACTTGGTAGAATCTAGTTCGACGTGGCCAATAACACATTTGATAGGAGCTTGAACCGATGATTTACACCCAGATTAAATAAATCTCTAAATACCCTTCTAAATTCGCTTTGACCCCCTTTGACCCGTATTTGGCAGCTTTTCAGGATTGTGGGCCTGTTAGCAGTCAGCTTTTTAAAAGCTGATGCCGCCAGCGGTATCATCCCATGCCATTGGTGGTATCATCCATATCACCGGCGGCATTGCCAAATCGGGCTCTGCATACAGCTTTCATCTTCTCCCTTGGGACAGTCTCTTTTTTGCCATTTCGGTGAAAATGGCTGAAAGATCTCGAAGACCACCCCAATTTGCCTATAAAAGCACACCTTAGGTTTCAAACAAAGGGGGGAGAAGGAAAAAAAAGAAAAGGGGGAACACAAGAACAATCTAAAATTTGAGTTTACCGAATTCTAGAGTGAGAAAAAAGATTTTAGTGAGATAACATTTAGATAAGGTAGGAAAAAGGATTCTCGTCCATTTTTCCATGTTTTTCTTCCTTGAACTCTCTGATATTAACCTTAAAATTAGTAGACCTTTAAGTTAAAATCAACTTAATAGGATTTGGAGACTTAATCACCCAATTTACTACCACATCATCATTACAAGCTCCTCGGAGGTGTTCCTTGGATCACGAAGAGGTGGATTCACAACCCCGAGGTAAAATTTCTAAGTCTCATAGCTTTTTGGCATTATTCTTAATTTTTTTACTATTGTTTGCTTTTTGAGCTTGTTCTTCAGGTTTTCGGTCATTTTTAACCATTACCTGCTGCTGCTGCAAGAAATTGAAGTCACCGAAGACATGTGATGTCGCCGACGGTATCACTTATGTCGCCAGAGACATCGCTGATACCGCTAGCGACATCACATTCCCTAGAGGCCTCACTTTATAGTAGGACCCTTTCTCAAAAAGCCATGCAACCTACCTACAGACTGATGCCTCTAGCGACATCATTGATGTCGCCGGTGGCATCAGCCATATCGCCGACGGCATGACCTTCTGGACAGCTATTTTATTTCATTTATTTCTGAGCTAGTTTATTTTCCGAACCTAGGATACACAGTGCAATGATGGAGGTACAAAACCTTCTAAAAACAGAGCCTACCCCATACCATGTGGCATTTTCACTAATAATCCGGATAAAATAACAATCGAGTCTAAAATTTCGTTAAAAACGAAATTTTCCTCAAACGCCATTCAAATCTCATTTTAGCCATCCAACCGGGCTTTATAATATTGTACATAAAATATGTCATGTTCATGCTAACTCAGGTCTTGTTTGGTTTGCTAAATATACATGATTCGTGATATATCTCGAACGACCCGTATCTGTGCTAACCAACTTTTGCAGGTAGATTTAGGTTAGTTGTATGTTAGGCCTTCGGGTATTTTATTTACCGCATAGAAATTGTATAGGATTTGAAAGCCTATAATAGTTTCAATTTCCATATTTACTTTTGGATGACTGTAATAATTTATTTATCGCTTTGATTGCTTGATAAATGCGAAAACAACATAATAACCAAAAACACAAATAAATAGGGTGGATTAAACCGATTAAGAAAGAACGAAATATCTTAACTTGGCCTAATGAAAAATAGATAACATCATCCGAACTCGGAATCTCTACTTAAGGTACGGTCCAACCACCTGGTGGGAAAATCGTACCAAAATTTCCCGGTTGAGCTGAACCGGGTGGCGACTCTATTTTAATTACGGGATTTTGATCTCATATTCTTTAAAACCTAAATTAGACTTAAATCCAACTTCAACATCAGTGCTTTCATCAAGCCTAAAATGAGGATGAATCCCTCGGCACGCTTCAGAGTGCCAGTTACATTTTCCCCCGTATGGCGCATCTCACGAGGCCAACGCAGGCGGGAAAAAGGTCGTCTGCTCACAATGGCGACTCTGCTGGGGATTTATCTCTTTAAACTTGAACTTATCTTTTTATAAAGTTTAAAGGATTTTGATGATGTATTGAAATCATTGGCCAAATTAAAACTTCATTCTTTTTCATGACGTTTTATCCTTACGCGTGTAGATAGTTCGATAATTTTTAGGTGCCCTATTTTACCTAAGAAGCTCACGAAAGTATCACTCATGCCTTGTTGGAATTGAGGATGCCTAGTGGGTGGATCACTCGTTTTAACCAACATGTAAGCTCCTGCGATCGCACCTATTTACGGAGTGGTTGAGTAATGTGGAATCAAGGTAAACGAGAACCTTCTACATTAATAACCTTATACCAAAGCTGCATTAGAAAAAGCCTTAGCACTTTATTCCTTTAGGGCTACTAGAATAAATAAAATAATTGGGATGCACTTCTTTCACCATTACCGGTGAAGAAACCAAACTCCATCCTTCCAAAAAGGCGTTACGTAGGAGTAATAAGGATGGAAGAGGGACGATTTACGTGCTATGTACTCCGTGATCATGCACCCCCATGGATCGGCTTCAATAGCCAAAAATGAATCCACTTACCCTTACTACTTCCGCCCGTGAAAGAAGTTTAGCAACATACGTAGGACTTCTCTTGTGCCTCCACTGCATCACCAGATATCACTATATATGGCATGAGATACAAACTTCCCATGTACGTTGGAGGGATAAGCCATCACATCCTCTCTAACAACATCTACGTGCAGTCATACATATCATGCACCGCTTCCAAAAACAAAAGCATGCATACCATCCATACCATTTACAACCCATTCATGGTCTACATAGTCTTCCTCCTAAATCTGGACCTTCACAACTAGCCATGTCTCTTCCTTGCGATGATAACTTTACCTCACCCAGAGAACAAACTGGTCCTCCCCCCACATCAGAAACAGCAGCTCACCCTCCATCTTTTGGGATAGAAATCACCGCCGCTATCATCCAGTTTCTAAATTCAGATTAGTTTCAAGACATAATCCAGGAACTAGTACAGATATCCTACAAGAAAGCCCTAAAAAGCCAGAACTTTGACCAGGTCAACCAATCTCCGGGCATGGCACCTGATAGAGAAACACTCTGGCAATCACCACCAACCGCTTACCCCAGATAAAGGGAAGGAGCCCAGAGTCCAATTCTTCCATCATTCTCTAGCATCTTACCTCCGACATTGGTCACTCCATCACAGTTTAGGCTCCCTGATACCACGATGCCTCCTCAGTGTGACCAGGTCATGCAACATTCGGGCATGACATGTAAAGTTGAAGCCTTCTTGCATCAATTGGTGACAGCGGGCTGTGATCAAAAAGAGGGAGAGATCCAAACATAGGGAGAAAAGGTCGTTTAGAACACTAACTCATGCATACTCCTACCTCAAATCATGGTGGGCCAAGATACCTCTCAAAAATTAGCACCAGCTGCTACTATTCAGCCAAACTGCGGTCTTAAGGGTAGCGTAAATCCATAGAAACTGCCGCTTAATGTAATCTTCACCGAATTAAGGGATGCTGGCCTTCTAAAACCCCTTCGTGAATACAAACCTCCCATAAGAGAAGAGGGAAAAAGCTTTTGTGGAGATCCCATGCTGTCAGGTCACCACATGAATCAATGTAAGACTATGGTTCACGGCCATCCAACGTCTGGTAAGGGATAAGAAGATTATTAACCCTAAAAGAGCATTTAGCCCCTTGCTAGAGTTTGGCAACCAGACACGGACGATCAATCCCTGCTTTCCTGAATAAAGGAATGGGCCGCAAGATCTCATAAAGGCCATCTACTCCAATGGTAAGGGAAAGTTTTGGTCCGACAGCGAGGATGAGGAGTCAATCGATGAAGAGACCAAGAAGGTTATGGCCACCATGATCAAAGCGATGACAATTTTAGCAAAGAAGCATGGTCAAAGTGAAGAAAAGAGACCAAGGCCATGAGGCAGTTCACCGAGGTCCTCAATGGGGAGCCAACTCAAGTGAGAGACACCTCATCCAAGTACCTAGCAGAATGGGACTTAGCTCGCCACGAACATCAATATCGAAGACCCTCTGCCTATAGAGGATGAAAAGCCTGGATTTGTAATCTTTAGATTTCTTTCAGTTTGAACTTTTTATGTACCAAACTTTCAGCTCCATAAGCAACTTCTATTTTTCTTACTTATGTCATGTTTCTACCATTTGATCCATGCATTCATATGAGCATACGCATGATGCTTTCAGTATTCAGGATATTTTATTGTACGAAATTAATTTGAGTACAAATGAAGCTCTTATGTGGTAATCAACTTCAATAATTTAACTCCTGTCTAACACATATAAGATAATAAAGTGCTTAAAGACCGCGATAATGCTTTAGCTTGGTCCCCAGATCAATAATCAGATTGTTGAACACCACGGGTCTCTTCCAGAATTAACTCAAGCTACCAAAGAAGTATCAATTGGTTCCCTGAAATGGAAAATCAGGGTATACATTTCACCCGCCCACCCCTTTCCCTTTTTCAAACCTTATCCAACACTTCTCCGTTCCTTGCCCATCCTTAGCATGGGGGCATAAAAATTGATAAAACCCAGCCTCTATCAAATAAACACCGTAGCCAAATCTTGCACTAATGTCACTGCCAAGGAAATGACCAAACTTACAGAGAAACACATCTTCACCTAGCACAAATTAACTCGCATCAAACCCCTTGAGCAACAAAGATCAGGGGGCAACCACTGCCAAGAGCATAAAGTATGTAGGCAAGCACCTGTACCCCCATAAGCCACAAAGATAAGCACACAACTGAAATCGCGACCAGCTTGCCAAATATGCTAGTAAAACAAGCTATCATTTCACCTTTCAAATGCACTAAGTAAAAGGCCCCCGAACCAAATTTCACTTGGTCAAAACTCTTCACCACCGGTACAAGGCAAAAATTCAGGCCTAACCAGGAAGGGCTATTCAAACTATAGACTAAAGAAGCAATCCAAATAATAATCAGAACGGCAGTCAAACCAAGCAAGAAGTCTCTATGTAAGCGCCAAAACTCCCATAAACTAAACTCATTACAATGTGGCCAATCAGAATCAAAGCAAGGTTACCTGATGTAACTTTGAAGGTCAGAATGAATTGGTTCATCTAGGAGAAAATTGAGCTAACACTAAGAACCTTGAAGAATCTGCAAAGGCACAACCAAGCGCATAACAGCAAGTCAGATACCTAAAACCTTCGCCAAGCGTCATAGACCCGCCATTGAAGCATCTGAAGCCTTCTAACACCGACGTTAATAAAAAGTTCAGATCAAATTGAGAAGGCTATCAAGTGGTCAAAGATGATACTGAATGAGTAGGGCTATCAAAGTCATGAGCACAGACAAGAGCGAGTTCAGCGACCTAGTCAATCAGGACAGGCTTAAGCATTATCAGGTCTAAACAAAAGAAATAAATCAAAAAAGAGGCACTAAAAAATATATATGATAATCACCCGCCTTTCGGTCTTTTACTGATCGGATAAAAAATAGGGTAACACCCGACGGTCGGTATCCTATAAACTGGCCGTACAAAAATTAGAGGATAAGTCAATATCGCCCGCTAAACTGAAAACCCAAAAAGGGTGGTTCAGACAAAAATTAGGGCACATGAGAAAAACAGTGAGATGTTAACTTGAAAATCTGTGAAGGCTGGTTAACACCAGGAGCTCGATTAATGAAAATGATTGCCAACATCTTATACTCAAATTAAATTCACTTGATAAAACTTTCTTTTATACTGAAACCTCTATGCTTGTGATTGTATGAATTCCTGGCGACTAAGAGAAGGAAACATTGCAAGTAAGCTTAATCGAAGATGCTCCGAGCTCACCAGTGTTTCTCTTCAAAAATTCGGATAGACTAAAAACATCTAGGTCTATGCAAAAGCTGGAATAAGTCTGCTGGGTTGAAAACCCGAAAGGGCGGTCCAGGTAAAAATTAAGACAAGGCTCGATAGATTGAAAACCCCTTGGGGCAGTTTATGCAAAAAAAAGAGGAAGCCGAATTTCTCCAGCTCCCTCCATTCTGTATTCTCCAGGCTTTATAGGAAGCCCTATAGCTGTTGAGTACGGCTTGCCATAGCAGAATTTGAAGAAATGGCTGAATCTGTGTTTCTGGGCAGTTGATGCCACCGACAATATAGGTGATGCCGCAACGACATAGGGTGATTTGGACAATATCAGTTGATGCCGCTAGTGGCATCAACTTGGGCGGTTTGAAGGTGAGGCAACCAGCGATATGAATGATGCCGCCAGCGATATGGACTTAATTTCCCGGCGGCTTCAGAAGCAATTTCATCGTTTTGGACCTATACAAATTTTGTAAATAACCCTGTAATCCATTTTCAAAATCTAGTACGAGTGCCAATCCATTTTATTCAATGAAAGCCCAAGGGCGCAAAGCATTCAAATATTCCAAACATCTAGCCTACCAAAGCAAAACCAAACAACAATCGAGATTATACAAACCCAATATATCGAGCGCACAAACTAAAATCCGAAATAAAAAGCAAAATGAAAGCATAAATCTAGGCATGCCCATCACTCCCAGCTGGGCGAGACGAAACATCCTCAGGGCTCACTACCCAGTCATCAACCACATCCTTCTTTCTTCCCTCTGTCATCAGGATGCTACTAGACTCCTCGACCGCAATAGATGGGTGCTAGTCGGCGGACATCTTCACTCCTTTGTGACTGGTGCAACCGGGGTGCACGCGATCCAAGTTCTTCTTACTCCTCTGCTCATAAATAGTAGCCTCCAATTGACCCTCAAGTTCGCTCACACGACGTCGGAGTGCTACAGTCTCCTCCTCATAGCTCCGTCGGGCCGCATCGGCATTCAGTAGGGAAAGGGCCAAGAAATCCTGCAAACTAGGAAAAACATCAATAATGTACTTCATTCATAGCATCCATACATACATCTTATCTTATTTTGGCATGTCATAATAGGGAATGTACCTGAACAAGCAGCGATTGCCTAATAAGTGTGTCTCGAAGAGCAAAATTGTTCTCTACCAGTTGCTCTACATGGCTCCGTGCAAACTGAAAAATCCAAAAGGTAAATCAATAAGCACCTACATCCAAGGGTAAGTAAGAAAGCAATAATCGTGTTCTCAAGCCTTACATAAGTAGTGCTCTCTGGCATAAAGATCGAAGCATGCCGGTTTGGTCCTATGTTCCTGGGAAGGAACTCGCCTCGGGAATTCATCAGTAGGAACTGGGTCTCCATCGGGTTGACCAGGCGCCCTTCCACAAAATTTATCCCCTCCAATACAGCATAATATTACATTTCGCTCTAGTTATCCCGACCTCTTTTCCTCGTAGGTTCCTGAAAAGCACGAAAAACACACATAAGCAACATTCCAAACCCAAACAATTACAAATCATGTACATAACTGCTATTATACCTCAAAAGAGCAGTGCCCCCCTAAGACATCGGCACACCCCTGCCAGCCACAATTGCACCTATCTCGTCCTCTCCCTTGAGCTTGATCTCAACGTTTTCCTCAACCTCCATCTCAGCCTCCTCTTCCTCTTCTTCTTTCTCTCCTCAACATCCACAATGCCTTTGAGCTGCCACTCCTCCTCCTCCAGTCTTTGTTCATTATGGTACTTAATTATATCATCCCTATGGATGCAGGGGCACAGGGGGAGTAGGCACTGTTGGTGCCGCTTGTAGGAGCCCGTAATGCTAGGGATGACCCAGCCATCCCCCTCAATATAGTTGGCTTTGTTAGCCTCGAATGTAATCACTAAATGGGGCCACCATAAACCCTTAGGGGGAATAGCGGGCACTAGCCTGGCGGCGATAGGGACAAACCTCCAGCCTCAGACGTGCTACCCCCCAAGTACCACTGTTATAATAGAGGGCACTCAATCACAAATTGATGGTCGTCCACCTCCTTCCTGACCCTTTAACTTCTAGTAGGTTCTCTACCCCGTGAAACGGGTCTAGGATAAGCTGTACCAACAATCAACCAAACAACTGACGTAAGTATAATGTGAATTCACAAGCACTTTTTGTTTACTAATGTTTTTGTTCAAAGTATGAAATAGGGACAATCGAAAGATCATATATCGAGCTCAGTTGCATGCTCCTCAAGACCTCCTTGTACTTCATGGGGTACTTGGCCTTCCCGCTAACACCACGGCATCAAAGGGCAAGGAAGTGGGAACCCAATGCCATGACCTTCTTGAACTGGACCGATGGAAGGATCTAGTGCTCCAAAGGCCAGGCCTACATAAGTAACAATTGAGTAGTTCAAAAACATCCACAGTAAATAAAACATGCACAATCAAGTAAAATGCTTCCAAGGAAGGTATACCTGAAGTAGCAGATGGCTGAGACGGAGGGCCTTCCCCATTTTCCGAGAGCCTATATCTAGCCCATGGTACGTTTGAGCTAGGATAACCCTCGGCCAATTCTTGTTCTTGATGCTCGCCATATCCTCCACGGCAGAAATCAGCCCATAGTTGATCTTAGACCCCGAGATTGAGAAGAACAACACAATGAGCAAGGATATTACAAAGGAGCAGACACATGCATCCCTGTCATCTTCAGACACCACTTCTTCCCTAGTCTAGCGCTCGTGTAGATCGCCATAAGATAGCCACCCTAAAGAGGGCTTCAGACTAAATAACGCCTTCACGCGCTACGCCACGGGCCTCTGCATATGGTACTTATCCACGTAAACATCAAAATGGATAACCTCATCAGTCCACGTCAGTCCAGTCATGGCCACTATGTTCGAAGGAGTGATGGTCACCTCCCCAAAGAGGAAGTGGAAAGTATGTGTGGTTTTCGACCCCCTCTCTGTCAGAGTAGTTACAGCCGAGTAGGATAGCTTTCGCATCAGCATGGGCATAATCTGAGCCAAATTTCCAAAACCCATGTCATTGATGGCAAGTGTGAGTTCGGGGTTCTTTTCCGAAATGTGATGCCACCACTTGCCGACGGTGCCCATGCCTCTAGTGTAAGTCAACCCATGTGACTGTAAAAACTAGATACAAATAAATAAGACTCGGGTCATTTTCTAGCTCTTATTTCCTACTGCAATGTTGCTGATATCGCTTCTGCTAGAAGTGATGTCGCTGGTGACATCATCCATACCGCTCTCGATATGGATGATGTCGCTGGCAACGTCACCGCAAGCAGAAATGGCATCATACTTGCTTTGGCCTATTACAAGGCCTGATGCCGCTGGTGACATCGCTCATGCCACTGGCGACATTTCTCATGCCACTGATGATATCGATACATGCGAGTAGAACCCATTTTGCCCCAAAAATCGCACTTATTGCGCCAAAACCATAAAAATCATAATTAATCGAATCCTAAGCCTAAGAAAAGTAAAAATCGAACCTAAAACATAAAATATCAATTTACAATCAATCTATTTCAAGCTTATAACACCTATTATAGTACGATTTTGAGCCTAAGGCTGAATTGAAGCTTAAGCCAAAAAGAAAAATTTTGAGTTTTATAGGATTACCTGGAAGTAGGAAAGATGTTTCTCCTTGTCTGGCTCAGGTCAGTGATGGGGAAATTGATCTCGTACCCATACATCTTGGCCATCTCCTTCAAGCTGAAAGCAACAGAAACTGAGAGAAGTTTCAGTCCCTCGACAGAGGAATCAGGCAGGCTCTCCATATCCTTAGCGGATTATCCTTTGAAAGCCTTGGCAATTCTCTTCATGATTGGAATAGCGAAGAAAGTGAAAGGTTTGGAGAAGAATGGATCAAAGGGGGGTACGGTTTCTGTATATACAGAATGTGGAAGGAAAGGAGTTTTACTTCCTTTTAAACCCCCGCGCAGAATTCAAGGAGTTTTAATTTATCTGAAACTTCCTGATTCATACCGCTAGTGGTATAATTCCATACCGCCAGTGATATCAGTCACGACACCGATGATATCACCTCCGCCGATTTGAATTTTGAATTTGTTTGACCAGTCAAAGCTACCACGTGGCACTCACATCGCTGGCGATATTATCCCATACTGCCAGTGATATCATCCATGTCGCCGGCGATATCAACTCCGCTCTATGCCTTTTTTAGCAATCCTCAACAAAATCCTGACTCTAGCCCCTACATCCTAGGACTTCTAAACCCTTGTACTTTTTATTATTACGTTTTTACTATTGATCGAAGGGGCAAAAATATCTTTGTTTCATAAAATTGATGAATTAGTTAAAACGTCATCTAAAATTTATCTAATCTTGTTCTCATTCTACTCTTTGTAGGCATAAAACTACAGCCATAAACCCAATATGCTCATTCTGCATGCTACCCAGAGATTACAGCATGACTCGGTATATGTCAATCTTCGGGTTCACCCTTCAAACGCCAATTGAAGGTCCCTGATACAGGCTCTATACGCATCACCCTTTGGGTTCACCACCAGAATGCCAGCTAAAGGTCCTTGATACAGTCTCTGTATGTGTCACTATTTGGGTTCACCCCTAGAATGCTAACTGAAGGTCCCTGATACAGTCTCTGTAAGTATCACCCTTTGGGTTCACCCATAAAATGCCAACTGAAGGTCCCTAATATAGTCTCTTTACATGTCACCCTTTGGGTTCATCCTTAGAACACCAACTAAAGGTCCCTGATACAGTCTCTATATGTATCACCCTTTGGGTTCACCCCCTATTCACTAACCGAAGATTATAGCATGACCCTGTACATATCGGTTTTCAAATTCATCCCCTGGAACACTATTGGAGATTATGGAATGACCCTATACATTCTAATCTTTAAGTTCACCCCTATAACAGCAGTTGAAGGTCCTTAATACAGGCTCTGTACATATCACCCTTTGGGTTCACCCTTAGAATGCCAACTGAAGGTCCCTGATATAGTCTCTATACGTATCACCCTTTAGGTTCACCTCTAGAATGCCAACTGAAGGTCCCTGATACAGGCTCTGTATATATCGCCCTTTGGGTTCACCCCTAGAATGCCAACTGAAGGTCCCTGATACAGGCTCTGTACGTATCACCCTTTGGGTTTACCCCTAGAACACCAACTGAAGGTCCATGATACAGGCTCTATACGTATCACCCTTTGGGTTCACCCCTCGAATGCACCCTGAAGGTCCCTAATACAGGCTCTATATATATCACCCTTTGGGTTTACCCCCAGAATGCCAATTGAAGGTCCCTAATACAGGCTCTGTGCATATCACCCTTAAGGTTCACCCCCAGAATGCCAAATGAAGGTCCCTGATACAGTCTCTTTATGTATCACCCTTTGGGTTCACCCCTAAAACACCAACTAAAGGTCCCTGATACAGGCTCTATACATATCACCCTTTGGGTTCACCCCTAGAGCGCCAACTGAAGGTCCCTGATATAGGCTCTTTACATATCACCCTTTGGGTTCACCCCTGAAACACCAACTGAAGGTCCTTGATACATGCTTTATATGTGTCACCCTTTGGGTTCACCCCTGGAACTCCAACTGAAGGTCCCTGATATAGTCTCTATATGTATCACCCTTTGGATTCACCCCCTATTCACTAACCAGAGATTACGGCATGACCCTGTACATACCAATCTTCAAATTCATCCCTTGGAACACCATTGGAGATTATGGAATGACCCTGAACTACACTCCACTAACCTATAAAAGCATAAGTTCTACCAAGGGGCAATCTCTCCGCGAAGCTCAAGTCTGACCAAGGGGCAACCAATCCGCAAAGCATAAAGTTCGACCAAGGGGCAATCTCTCCATAACGCATAAGTCCGACCAAGGGGCAATCTCTCTATAAAGCATAAGTCCGACCAAGGGGCAATCTCTCTATAAAGCATAAGTCCGACCGAGGGGCAATCTCTCTAGGAAGCATAAGTCCGACCAAGGGGCAACCAATCCATAAAGCATAAGTCCGACCAAGGGGCAATCTCTCCGTGAAGCATAACTCCAACCAAGGGGCAATCTCTCCGTAAAGCTCAAGTCCAACCAAGGGGCAACCAATCCACAAAGCGTAAGTTTGACCAAGGGGCAATCTCTCCACAAAGCTCAAGTCCGACCAAGAGGAGACCAATCCATAAAGTTTAAGTTCGAATAAGAGGCAATCTCTTCGTGAAGCTGAAGTCCGACCAAGGGGCAACCAATCCATCAAGCATAAGTCCGACCAAGGGGCAATCTATCCACAATGCATAAGTCCGACCAAGGGGCATCCTTTTCACAAAATATAAGTCCAACAAAGGGGCAAACCAGTCATCCATCAGGTATCATTCCTATCCCTTACTCTTTTCTGCAATCATATTAACATGTGGCAGTAGTGATCCCTCAAGGGGCAGCTTGTGACCACGGGATTTTGCATTCCCTCTCGCAAGACGATGATGACATGTCCCTTATTTTAATGCCTCATAATAAAAGTTCTCTTTAGAATTTTTATTTCTAATATAATGTTCCTTGCAAATTTTACACTTGGTAGAATCTAGTTCGGCGTGGTCGATAACGCATCCGATAGGAGCTTGAACCAATGATTTATACCTAGATTAAATAAATCTCTAAATACCCATTAAAATGCCCTTCCAAATTCAAAAATCCCACTTTGAGCCCCTTTGACCCGTGTTTGGCAGGTTTTCAGGCTTGTGGGCCTGCTGCCAGTCAGCTTTTTGAAAGCTGATGCCGCCAGTAGAATCGCCCCAAGCCGCCGACGGTATCATCCATCTCGCCAGTGGCATGGTCAAATCAGGCTCTGCAGACAGCTTTCATCTTCCCCCCTAGGACAATCTCTTTTTTGCCATTTCGATGAAGATGGCTGAAAGGTCTCGAAGACCACCCCAATTAGCCTATAAAAGTACACCTTAGGTTTTAAACAAAGGGGGGAGAAGGAAAAAGAAAAAAAAGAAAAGGGGGAACACAAGAACAATCTGAAATTTGAGTTTACAGAATTCTACAGTGAGAAAATAGATTTTAGTGAGTTATGAATTAGAAAAGGTAGGAAAAAGGATTCAGATCCATTTTTCCTGATTTTTCTTCTTTGAACTCTCTAATATTAAGCTTAAAATCAGTAGACCTTTATGTTAAAATCAACTTAATAGGATTTAGAGACTTAAGCACCCAATTTACTACCAAATCATCATTACAAGCTCCCAAGAGGTGTTCCTTGGTTCACAAAGAGGTGGATTCATGACTCCGAGATAAAAAATTCTGAGTCTCATAGCTCTTTGGCATTATTCTTGTTTGTTTTTGCTATTTTTTGCTATTTGTGCTTGTTCTTCGAGTTTTTGGTCATTTTTTACCGTTACCTGCTACTGCTGTAAGAAATTGAAGTCGTCAGAGACATGTGATATCTCCGACGATGTCACTCATGTTACCAGAGACAACGCTGATACCGTTAGCGACATCACATTCCCTAGAGGCATTACTTTTTGTAGGACCCTTTCTTTATGGTACTCAGAAAGCCATGCAACTGGCCTACAGACTAATGCCTCTAGCGATATCATTGATGTTCCCGAGGCATCAGCTATGTCCCCGGCAGTATGACCTTCTGGACAACTGTTTTATTTTATTTATTTTCGACCTAGTTTATTTTTCGAAGCTAGGATACACAATGCAACGATAGAGGTTCAAAACCATCTGAAAACAGACCCTACTCCATACCATGTGGCATTTTCACTAATAATCCGGATAAAATAACAATCGAGTCTAAAATTTGGTCAAAAATGGATTTTTCCTCAAACGCCAATCAAATCTCATTTTAGCCATCCAACCGGACTTTATAATATTATAAATAAAATATGCCATGTTCACGCTAACTCAGGTCTTGTTTGGTTTGCTAACTATACATGATTCGTGATATATCTCGAACGACGTTCCATATCTGTGCTAACTAACTTCTACAGGTAGATTTAAGTTAGATGTATGATACAGGTATTTTATTTATCGCATAGAAAATGTATAGGATTTGAAAGCCCTGTAATAATTTCAATTTTTGCATTTACTTTTGGATGACTGTAATAATTTATTTATCGATTCGATTGCTTGATAAACGCGAAAACAACATAATAACCAAAAACATAAATAAATAGGGTGGATTAAACCGATTAAGAAAGAATGTAATATCTTAACTTGGCCTAATGAAAAATAGATAACGTCATTCGAACTCGGAATCTCTACTTAAGGTATGGTCCAACCACCAGGTGGGGAAATCGTACCAAAATTTCCCGATTGAGCTGAACCGGGTGGCGACTCTATTTTAGGTATAGGATTTCAATCTCGTATTCTTTAATACCTAAATTGGACTTAAATACAAATTTAAAATCAGTGCCTTCATCACTCCCAAAATGAGGATCAATCCCTTAGCACGCTTCACAGCGCTAGTTACATTTAAGTCTAATTTAGTTATGAGCATGGGATTTTGGAGTCCCTCTCGGGGAATGATGATGACGTGTCCCCGATTTTAACGCCTTATACTAAAAGTTCTCTTTAGAATTTTTATTACCAATATAATGTTCCTTGTGAATTTTATACTTGGTAGAATCCAGTTCGGCGTGGCCGATAACGCATCCGGTAGGAGCTTGAATCGTTGATTTACACCCAGATTAAATAAATCTCTAAATACCCATTAAAATGCCCTTCCAAATTCAAAAATCCCACTTTGACCCCCTTTGACCCATGTTTGGCGGCTTTTTAAGCTTATGGGCCCACTAGCAGTCAGCTTTTTGAAAGCTGATGCTGCCAGCGGAATCGCCCCATGCCACCGGTGGTATCATCCATATCGCCGATGGCGTGGCCAAATCGGGCTCTACAGACAGCTTTCATCTTCTCCCTTAGGACAGTCTCTTTTTTGCCATTTCGTTGAAAATGGCTGAAAGGTCTCGAAGACCACCCCAATTTGCCTATTAAAGCACACCTTAGGTTTCAAACAAAGGGGGAGAAGGAAAAAGAAAAAAAAGGAAAAGGGGGAACATAAGAGTAATTTGAAATTTGAGTTTACAGAACTATAGAGTGAGAAAATAGATTTTACTGAGATAAGAATTAGAAAAGGTAGGAAAAAGGATTCTGATCCATTTTTCCTGGTTTTTCTTCTTTGAACTCAGTAATATTAAGCTTAAAATCAGTAGACCTTTATGTTAATATCAACTTAATAGGATTTAGAGACTTAAGCACCTAATTTACTACGAAATCATCATTACAAGCTCCCCGGACATGTTCCTTGGTTCATGAAGAGGTGGATGCACGACCCCGAGGTAAAAATTTTGAGTCTCGTGGCTCTTTGGCATTATTCTTGTTGGTTTTTCCTATTGTTTGTTGTTTGTGCTTGTTCTTCAGGTTTTCAATCATTTTTTACCGCTATTTCCTGCTACTACAAGAAATTGAAGTTGCTGGAGACATATGATGTCGCCGGCGGTATCACTCATATCACCAGAGACATCGCTGATACCGCTAGCGACCTCACATTCCCCAGAGGCCTCACTTTCTTGTAGGACACTTTCTTTATAGTACTCAGAAAGCCATGCAACCTGCCTACAGACTGATGCCTCTAGCGACATCATTGATGTCGCCGGCGGCATCAGCCATATCGCCGGTGGCATGACTTTTGGACAACTATTTTATTTTGTTTATTTCCGACCTAGTTTATTTTCCCAAGCTAAGGTACACAGTGCAACGATGGAGGTTCAAAACCTTCTGAAAACAAACCTTACCCCGTACCATGTGGCATTTTCAGTAATAATTCAGATAAAATAACAATCGAGTCTAAAATTTGGTTAAAAATGGAATTTTCCTCAAACGCCGTTCAAATCTCATTTTAGCCATCCAACCGGGCTTTATAATATTGTAAATAAAATATGCCATGTTCACTCTAACTCAGGTCTTATTTGGTTTGCTAACTATACATGATTCGTGATATCTCTTGAACGACGTGCCGTATCTGTGCTAACCAACTTCTGTAGGTAGATTTAGGTTAGATGTATGTTAGGCCTTCGGGTATTTTATTTATCGCATGGAAAATGTATAGAATTTGAAAGCCCTGTAATAATTTCAATTTCCGCATTTACTTTTGGATGACTGTAATAATTTATTTATCGCTTCGATTGCTTGTTAAACGCGAAAACAACATAATAACCGAAAATACAAATAAATAGGGTGGATTAAACCGATTAAAAAAGAATGAAATATCTTTACTTGGCCTAATGAAAAATGGATAACATCATCCGAACTCGGAATCTCTACGGTCCAACCACCCGGTGGGAAAATCGTACCAAAATTTTCCGGTTGAGCTGAACCGGGTGGCGACTCTACTTTAAGCACAGGATTTCGATCTCGTATTCTTTAACACCTAAATTGGACATAAATCCAACTTCAAAATCTGTGCTTTCATCACGCCCAAAATGAGGATCAATCCCTCGGAACGCTTTACAGCGCCAGTTACATTTTCCCCCCGTGCGGCGCATCTCACGCGGCCCACCCTAGCAGGAAAAAGGTCGTCCGCTCACAACGCTGAGTAAGCTTGTTGTGCAATTCTGCCTGATTAAAGGAGATCTGTTTAAGAGGTCCTCTGATGGCTTACTGTTAAAGTGTCTGGCCCAACGGGGAAGTTGAAAGGGTAATGAAAGAGGTACATTCAGGCTGCTGTGCAAAAAATACAGTAGTTGCATAAAAAAACCCTGTCCGCCAGCAAACAGTTGCACTGCTTACAATAAATGCAGCCCTCCTGCCAAGCCCTAATGCTGATCCTTTAGTACATATATCCCATTTCTGCTAACACTTTTTTTACGATGGACTCACCGTGGTCGGGATCGAAACCCCTTGATTAATAACAGCCGCATAAGATTTCGATTGCGTGTTTGGTTTTTTGATTTCGCAAGTTGCAGCCCGCTTATTGACTGAAGCCTTGTTCACATTCTTGCAATAGAAAGAGAGATATGAATCGTCCATGAAGAGGAAAGGAAAAGATCACCGGCGGGGAACAGGATCAGCCGGAAAATCAGGGGAAAATTTTAGGTTTTTTTTCCATCGCGAGAGGCGTCAACCCGCATATTCAGTTTTAAAGCTTAAGTTTTTGGTTGAATTATAGAAGTTACATTCTCAGAAAGTAAATAAACAAATGTGTACGATAAAGCTTGCATGTATTTCTTGAGAAAGTTACAATATTTTTGGAGTGCACTTTCTTGTAAATATAAAAAGACATTTTTTCCACACCCTTAAAGCTCAAAAAACAGCTCATTTATACTACGCTGTGGAATTTCTTCTTCTTTGGAGTAGTCATTATCTTGAAACTAATCAAGGAAGTAGCTCTGCGTAAATTTGAGTTGTACTGAAATCCACAAAACCTTACAAAATTATATCTCTAGATAATCCTAATCAATCAAAATATATACATAAAGAGAGCAATGCTGGCTATTATATAATTTTGTAAGAAAAACTGAGTAAATTGACTAACCAATTACAGCATAACATATCAAAATGCAGTAAAGACACACATATAATATTTTGAAAATAAAGAATAACAAACAGCCCTGGTCTTTTTGATTATTACAGAAAAGGCCTTGTCACCACCGGCAATGTCTTCATCATGTATATAAGAACTTAAGTAATAGAGTTGATTGAGGATATATTTACGATCACAATTCTGAAAAGAATAAAAAGAAAATGGGAATATTAAATATGAATGTGCAGGCGGCGTTGGTTATAGTGTTGATTGTATATCTGAAAATGAATCACAATTGCAGTTGCAGAGCAGCTATGGTTTTGGAAAGAAACTCAAGTACTGATCCATTGGGAATAGTTGGAGAGGAACTGGATTTGGAAATTGAACTTGTGACTAATTGGTGGGGCAATCGACTTTGGCTACCTTGAGTCAAATCTTTAATTTTATCATGCTTTAATTATTATAATTCATGAATCGACCGAATCGGTGGAATCGATTCGGCCTATTGAATCGTAAGATTCTGGTGAGTTTAGATTCACCCTATAGATTCGAATTGATTTGAGGTTGAATCGAATCGTAAGATGCGTATCGAGAATCGTAAGATTCTGATAACTATGATTTGAACTTTGAACTTGAATACATTTTGGCCAAACCATTGATCCTAATCTGACAGGCTAAATAGGATCTCTCTTGGCTGGCAGGCCGTGCCACTCTGTCCACTATAGATGATTCCTCCCTGCATTTCTACTGCAACAGCCCGAACAAATCCTCTTATCCCCGTCAAGCATTGGTGGATGGTGGAAATCCTAATCCATCAACACCGGTTTCAAAACCTATGAATGCAAGAGTTAGTTTTGCTAGCATTGTCAAGGGATCTGTCTCCCATATGTCGGAAGTTCTTGCCTCCGGCGAGGTCACAAATAAGGGGGGTTCAAGTCGGTGAAGATTCCAACAGGTATTTTGGAGAAACGAATTGCCATGTGTTCTAACTCTTTGATAGGTCGGCTTATTCTATAAAAGGGGAACAAGCCATATCGATTGACCGATTTGAAGAATTCTCTTTTAACGATTTGGGGTCTCAAAGAAACCTGAAGATTGATTTCTCTTGGTAAAGGCTATCATAATGTTTTTCTTGGTTTTTAGGCTTCCAAGTAGAAACTGTTGGCTCGTGGTACTGTTGGGCTGAAACCGGGCACTTTCAGGTTGCAACCTTGGCAGCCGGATTTTCGACCCGAGGATCAGAAAACAACGAAAGCTCTTGTGTGGATCCGATTACATGGTTTGGCATGGGAGTATTGGGATGCTGCAATCCTTGCTTGTATTGTTAAAGGAATTGGGAAAGTTTCCAGAGTATACAGGGCTACTCCAGATGGAGACTTGGTCACTTTGCAAGGGTTCTAATCGATGTGGATTTAGCAAACCCTTTGATCTATACACTTGGAGTGTAGAAAGAAGGTAAGCAATTATGGCTTGATGTTGAATATGAAAATATACCAGATTTTTGCAAAATATGTTCTAACATAGGACATTCATGGAAGGAGTGTCGTCAAAATTCAATGGCTAAGTCTGATAAAGTGGTTAGAAAACCGGCAGGTATTGTTCCGGAGAAAGTTTTTAGTAGGAGGAAAGTTGACTCACCTGCCCCTAGGCGGGTAGATAAACCCTCGGTATCTAGGGCTGCCCCTATTACGAATGTTAACATAATTGATATTAAAGCATTAGTCACTGAGGCGATTGAGGCTGCTGCTAATGCAGTAATTGAGGCTGCGGCTAATGAAGTGTTTGAAAAGGAGTCGGGAAATTCTGAGGCGGCTCAAGAGTTGGCTAATCATCATAGTTCTGAATTGGGGAATGCTTTTACTGATAACTTGGTAGTTGCAGTTAATACAGAGAATGATCAAATTAGTACTTTGGAGGCAGCTAACTTAGTTGCGGATCTCGGAGATAAGGGATATGAAGTTCACAAGTCGATTGATGGCCATATTACTGACGTTTCTGATGATGCTTCGGATGAGGTTGAACTAGAGGACTTTGAATCAGATTATTCACAACTTGAGAGAGGTGTCCTGTGTAAGATTAATTTTTGATTCACACAAAAGTGGTCCATTCAAGGGACATACAGGGTGTGAACCAAATAAAGCAATAAACTAAAAAGGAGGCTAATTATTTCACTGGTACATCAAATCTGCTGGACTTTGAATTTAGATATCAAGCCAGTAAGATTTCCCACTGCTGAATTCGGATTTGTGTATGAATGGAAGAAATTGGGATGGTTGATTTCTGCCATTCTTCTCTATATATGCCAAGGGTCCATGAACTCCCATACTCATCTATTTAAGCTTTCCAAAAAGCAAATACACCATCTAAAGAGTATTGGAGAGCTCAGAAGACTTGTGGTAATTTTCTTCAACTTTTCCTTTTCAAAATTATTAAATCAAGATTAACATCAATAGCTGGAGGTAAGATTTCTATTTCCGTATTCAGTTAATAAATCTTCATTAAGTATAAAGAAGATAAAGAAAAAAAATAAACTCACATCCCGGGCTCTTGGGCGGACTCTGCGGAACGTGAAGAGGCAAGAATGAAAAACAAGGCCAAGCAGTTGACACCTGTTAGCAAGGTTTTTTGTTCTCCTCCTGTGATGACAGTTTTAGGCGTGAGATTGATGAGTGAGACGATATATTCCCAAGGAAACAAAGGGTATCGGCTGCCGCTAAGGAACAGGCTAGACAAGAGCGCGTGGAGCTTGCTAAACGGGAGTGTAAGGAGCTTGCTAAACGGGAGCGCAAACCTCCACAATAGTTTTCTCCTTCGTAGATAGTAATTTGTTTTATGCAGTAATGGTTGTTTGACTTTCTCATATTTTTCTATATTTTTTCTTTTCTTTAATAATACAAGCCTAGGGGAGGGTTTTTAACTGCGGTGAGGTGTAAAGCCTCCGTTAGCCTTTTCCCTCTCACTGGGTAATTTATAAAAAAAATCTGACGGGCTAAATAGTGTTTGAAGGTGTGATCGAGAATTGCAGCTAAAAGCTATTAATCAAAAATGAAAAATGAGTTACAAATATGTTCTTTACACAGTCTAAAGGGTGTATAGTGTTTGCATATGAACATTGTGGCTCATCAAGATGAATCATTTTTTATTGTTCATATTTGTATGGTTGATGTTAACAAGAGTTCTAATTCAAAAGGTGGAGTGCTGTTTATTTTACTTAGAAAAGCTAATGCAAAATGTAAAGAAAGCAAGAAAATGTGGTAAAGGTTCTACTTTTGCTATTTGGCCTGTCTTGTGCTTTATTTGCAACCAATTACTCATTGTTTAAGTGCAACTTCTTAAAGATTCCCTTTCTCTTTCAATTTTGATTTATATCTATCTGAAAAAATGATTTTTTTGTTTGATTCATGTTTAGAAATAGAAGCTCATGTTTTGCTTAAACAACTGTTTAAATTTAAGTATACTATAGCTCTTCTTTGGTCTTAATATCAAGACTGAGTTATAAAGCTAAAACAATTTTCTGATTTTCCTGAGTATACTTGATTCCTATGAAATATTTTGAATGCCCTCTAGAAAAATGAGATAGTCCACTATTTGTCAATGATAAAATATAATTTTGTAGGATGTGATCTTGCCGTTCTACATCCTTAAATAATTAATATGTTATCAGTTATGTCGGTCCTCTAATCGCCCAACAATGTGAACCACCACTCTACCACTTTACCATATCTTAAGTCAATTTGCCCCTAAAACTCTAGGATAACCAAATTGATTATAAAGGAAAAAAAGAAAAAAGCGGAAAAGAGCTCTCTACACTTTAGTACAAAATTGTAGAGAAAAGTTCTCTCACAAACAAGGAGAGAGATATATTATTTTATTCAAAAAGTGATTTTAGATGTGGACCATTCAATTAATAAGCAATGGCCAAGATTTTTTAAACTTCATTGATCCTGATCCTTGTCTAAAACTTAACTTATCAATGACATAATTAGAGCCCAATAAAATAAATGGAATTTCTCGTATATCTTTCCTCCATCACAATACCAAAAGACATTTGATCTTGATGAGTCAAAATTTAATAGAGATGAATTGTAAAAAATGAACATGTTATCAATCAATCAGCTAAGCTTTAAATCTCACGTTATATGGATTCCATTATGCCATGAAGCTCTATAAAGCCAAATTCAATCATATTTAGCAAAGGCATATCATTGAAAGTAGTTTTTATGAAAGTAATCTTACTTTGAAATTACAAAAAATCTTACCCTTGAGTTCAACATTTTCTTTTTGTTAGGATTAGGAAGCCTAGCTTTGAGTGACTCTTCAAGGGTTTCTTTTTGTACCAGCCACGTTACATAAGCCCATGAATTAAAATGTTGTGCTCGTGCCGTGGAACTTTATTTATTTCTCTAGCCATACATTATATCATGTATTATATTTTTTTTACTAACTCTTCATGATTAGACTTTATGAAATTTATGAGTGTAATGAACTTAGTAATAATTTCTCTTCCAACAATGTATTTTTGGACGGGTTTGTACACTGGAGAAGATATTAAAAAAGCTTGGGTTCACATCTGACTGTTGTTAATATGTAGCCTGTTGAGGGTTGTCTTTCTTATTATATATATATATATATATATATATATATATATATATATATATATATATATATATATATATAAGGTTTGTACTTTAATATATTTTAGTTAGGTTAAACTTAAAAAACGTGTCATGTGGTTTGACTGTTTTGCAAAAAGATCTCTGTGGAATATTTTTAAAAAAAAGGTGGCTGTGGTTTTAAAAGTTAGCAAAAAGGGATTTCCAAAATTTTGAAACCACATTTTAACGGGTAATCTTGTCCATTTCGAAGTGAAATTTTGCAGCTTAGTAAATAACAACACAATACATCTTAGTGATAAATCTTAAAATTTTTTTAGAAGTACAAATATTTTTTAATTAAAAATTGATGATAACTTTAAAAAATCATAATAAGTTGAAAAATTTACGAAACTTACTCAAGTCTTCATATGTAATTCTTAAATAATATAGCTAAAATATAGGAATGTTGAATTTATTAAAATAATTGGTGTAACATTAAAAAAAGCTAATTTTTAAAAACATACCCTATGATTGTCATTTTTTGCTAACTTTTTAAACCACAAGCATCCTTTTGAAAATAAAACTTTCACAAAGACCTTTTTACAAAACAGTTAAACTACATGGCATGTTTTTTAAGTTTATCCTTTTAATTAATAGCCAGTTTGTGGTTGATATCTGAAGACCAAAAGCTAATGTTGTTTGACACAACACTGATTAGTATTATTCAATAATTTTTAACCATAACTAAACACAAAAAGACTTTTTCAAGGAAAGAATTATGTGGTATAAAAGACCCAGTCTAATGGTTGAATCTGAAGCTGTGATTATAAGAGGTTACATATTTGAGTCAACGTTCAAATAGGGTGGGATGAAGTTTTTCTTTTTTTTAATATTATAAATCCATTTATGAATGTTTTTTTAAAAAAATATATAATAAGAAAAAAATAAAGAAAGTCGTCGGTCTTAAAGTTTAGGCATATTTGTCTTTTTTTTCCTGTTCTTATTCCACAAGTTTAAAGTTTAATTTAATCAATTTGGTAAGAGACTAGGGTTTACTTCCAACTTGGAAAAGTGGTATATATATATATATATATTTCGGAAAAGTAGTACATGAAATAATAAACAAGCATAAGAGTTAATTGTGAAAATGACTTAATTAACTGTATTATAAAGGACTGAATGAGCATTGGATGTCCTGCTAGCTCACTGCTTAATTTTTGTACAAGACTCCAACGTAAGACTTGTCCAAGTCTTCTTCCCTACTTTCACAAGTCTACCATAGACTAGACATGTTCTCCAGGCCGGCAGAGCTCAAACCGGACTTCATCGGGTTTTTAAGCAAAAATATTAATCCAAGTACGATTTAAGTTCATGATTTAGAACTTCAGATTCGGGTCGGGCTTACAAAACATTTTCAGAAAAGCATATTCAGTTTTTTTAAAATAAAAGGCTGAGCACGGCTAAAACCGACTCCATTTATTAAAAATAAAATAAAAAGAGAAAAGCAACAAAAAAAAAGAAAAAAAGAAAAGAAAAAAGAAAAAACATCTGTAGGATGCTAATGAAGGCAATCACATCAGATAATCTAACGAACTCCTAATGGAGGAGATTAAAAGCCCGGTCCTCTGCTGTCCCGCTACACTTGCTCCCAAGTAGAAATCTTTAAACTTCTCTTTTTCTGGACCGAAAATGGCTTCCAATTTGAGGCAGCCCCACTTTCACTAGGGCTAGAACCCTTCTTTTTCCTCTTGACGGGTTCCCAAGAATTCTCCTTTGTCTGCTCTTTTAGGGATTTATCATGTTGCAAACATACCTCCAAATTATTCCCCTCAATATTATCCACCCTTTCTGTGACGATCTCAGGGTCAATATGCCCATTCTCAAAAGACTCTTCAGAGTCTGAAACAGGCTTAAGACTATCTTCCAAGGAATGGAAAGCATTCGCTGTTGGAGCTACTACAACAATTTTAAGCCTCTCCTCCAAATCCCGTTGTCTCTATTTGCTACGTTGAAAGAGTTCCAAGATGGGAATCACGTCCCTCTCTTTTGGTACATGTAAAACAAGTGCATCCGCATTAATATTTTTAGTGTCACTACCGGTTTCCTCACAGTCATTCGCCCAAGATAAGACCTTTTTTCCTTCCCTTTGGACTGGATCATCCTGACACGCACCCTTTTGAGAAGTAGCAAATTTCCTCTGTTCAACTTGTTCCGAGCTTCCAGGAACAACCACAATGTTTTTTTGTCTAGTCCAAACCTTGGGAACTGCTTTCCTAGAAGGCTCCCTACGCTTCCCTGGCTGTTTCTCTTGATTTGATTCCTTCGATAATTTGCTGTTGTATGACCGATTGAATGACAAATTGAGCAGAGATCCGGAATGTTCTCGTACTCAACTACAACCCAAAAGATCTTTACTGCAGTATCAACCCTAACCTGGTGCATAACCGGCTTTGCAAGATCGATATCCACTAGAATTGAAGCATAGTGCCCAAGTTCCCCTTCGATTGTATTGTGATCGAATATGATTGGGACCCCAATTGCCTATGCCACACTCGAAAGTAATCTACAATCCCAAAACTCCTAAGGAAGGTTGTACAAACGAATCCAAACTTGTGAAGATGTTAGTTTCTGAACTGTAGGATCGAAACCCAATTTCCAAACCGAAAACCTCATGATGCCAAGCTTTAGGTTCAGATTTTCTGTAGACCAAATCTTTCGAAGAGCCTCTGCCGAAGGCATAATAATGTGAAAAAATCCTTTTCCTAAGGATATTAGTCTCCAATCCATCTTGCGATTCCAAATCGCATTCAGTTTGTTTTTAATCTCAGCGTGCTTCCAAGGCTTGTCGCCCTTCACCAGAGCTAGCCTGCCAATTGCCGAAAATGGCATAGTGAAAGTCGCTCTGAGTAGAACTCTTCCGGGATCTTGATTGCCTTGTAACCATCACCAGCGTCTGATACAGCAGCTGAAATCAGTTTCTCTGATGGATTCACCGTGGTCGGGATCGAAACCCCTTTATTAATAACAGCCACATAATTGCGGGTAAGGGTTTTTGATTTCGCAAGTCGCAACTTGCTTATTGACTGAAGCATTGTTCATATTCTTGCAATGGAAAGAGAGATATGAATCGTCCATGAAGAAGAAAGGAAAAGATCACCGGCGGGGATCAGGATCAGCCGGAAAATCAAGGGAAAATTTTAGGGGTTTTTTCCATCGCCAGAGGCGTCAACCCGCATAATCAGTTTTAAAGCTTAAGTTTTTGGTTGAATTATAGAAGTTACATTCTCAGAAAGTAAATAAACAAATGTGTACGATAAAGCTTGTATGTATTTCTTGACAAAGTTACAATAAAAAGACATATTTTTTCCACACCCTTAAAGCTCAAAAAACAGCTCATTTATACTACGCTGTGGAATTTCTTCTTCTTTGGAGTAGTCATTATCTTGAAACTAATCAAGGAAGTAGCTCTGCGCAAATTTGAGTTGTACTGAAATCCACAAAACCTTACAAAATTTTATCTCGAGATAATCCTAATCAATCAAAATATATACATAAAGAGAGCAATGCTGGCTATTATATAATTTTGTAAGAAAAACTGAGTAAATTGACTAACCAATTACAGCATAACATATCAAAATGCAGTAAAGACACACATATAATATTTTGAAAATAAAGAATAACAAACAGCCCTGGTCTTTTTGATTATTACAGAAAAGGCCTTGTCACCACCGGCAATGTCTTCATCATGTATATAAGAACTTAAGTAATAGAGTTGATTGAGGATATATTTACGATCACAATTCTGAAAAGAATAAAAAGAAAATGGGAATATTAAATATGAATGTGCAGGCGGCGTTGGTTATAGTGTTGATTGTATATCTGAAAATGAATCACAATTGCAGTTGCAGAGCAGCTATGGTTTTGGAAAGAAACTCAAGTACTGATCCATTGGGAATAGTTGGAGAGGAACTGGATTTGGAAATTGAACTTCTGATAGATTCTCCGTTTGTCCGAATGCTTGATGGAAATAATAAGCACAATGATCCAAACAACGGAAACCAAGAATGGTATAATTGTAAGAAAAAAGGTACCAACTCTAAGTGTTGCCCTCCTTTCAAAAAAAGATAAATGCTAGTCACATTTTCTATTCACATACTGCTGTATTCGTTTCCCTTTTCTTTCCTTAATTATTGTGTTGGTTTGTTTGCATAATGTGTGAAATTTATATTTCTTCATATTGTAACATTTGTGTTAGTTTTTTTAATTCAGTATGCCATATCTCTGTTCAGTTTTAAGTGTAACAGAGTGAGACTTGTATTTCTACGGATTGTGAAAGTAGAGTTACTTTGTTTCTTAAATTTGTGTAGCAATATGAAATTTATGTTTATGTTTAAGAGTATTATAGTGAAATTTATATTTCTGAAGATTGTGAAACAGGTGTTTTTGTTTCTTAATTCATATGCGATTTCAGTTCTTTTTTTTTTAATACGAGGCATTTTCTTTTTGCAAATTTTGTAGAATAGGAGTATTGAAATTACAAATCCACACTAAAACCTTACTTAGTTAATTTCAATTCAATTTTAAGAAAGAGTATCGGAGTGAGTACTTTTACATTTTTCTCTCACACTGGTCGTAATTAACTGATTATTGTATGGATTATCGGTGTATTTATACAAAGATAACAAACAAAAACAAAATAAGAATTTTGTGAAGAATAATATAAAAATTACGATTCAATTTTTCCAACTCAAACTTTTGGCTTAAATAGTGACTCGTAGGGCTCGTTTGGTTCGCGGAATGCTTATTGTGTGGAATCGAATAGAAATGAACGAACAGATGTAAAAAATGGTAGATTATTTGTCTAGATGCCGTCATCAGATAAAATAGATATTCCTATTTACTATAGATCTCATGGAATAGTTAAACCTATTTAAAATGAAGGAATAACTATACATGATATATATATTAAGTTGTGTTAGTGTTTTTAGAGAATGAGAAAGTGAGGAAAGGTATACTGCAAAATGCAGTAACCTTGACACCTTTTGGCACATCTTATTAAAGAGAAATTGTGGCATATTTATAGACTTACAAGATAATAATATCACAAATAAAAAACGAAATTAAAATATTTGAAATTCAAATAAACCAAATCTAATCCTAACAAATTAAATAATATCTAATTTATTTTTTTACTGATTTTGAATTAGATTTCAACAAGTTGGAATAGTTATTCCATCCGATGACGGAATCTAAACTAATAGTCTACTATATTTGACATCTTTCCATTCATCTATATCCTTTTCCACTGAATAGGTATTCTACGAACCAAACGCCACCTTAAACTTAAACGCCAAGGGTTTAGATGATAGCACATCTCTCCGCCAAAATGTAAGAAAAGTAAGTAGTATTCTACTTGTGTGAATTTGAAAGCCTAAGCTTTAGCCTCCATTAGTATAAACCAGTGTATTTGATAGAAAACCAAATTCATTTCCAAACAATGAAGAATGTTTTAATTTCTTACCCAATTATTAAGGATTGGTATATCCTTATCGACCAACACCTTCATCTTTAGGATTAAGAAATAATACAGCTAATACATCTCAAACAAGAAAATCTTGATTTGAAAAGCCAAAAGAAAAAAGCGGCAAAGTTCTTAGTCTAGTGCTTGAGCCTTGAAGCTGTGATCATAGAGGTCAGAAGTTCGAGTCCACATACGGGTTGTTAGAGATATCCTACATGGAAACAAACAATGACAAAGAGTAATATATAAGTGGTGTAGATTGGGCCTTAACATAAGCCAATTGGTTTTGTGTTAGGTGAACTCAACCCCACTTGTTGTATGTTCTCTCAAGCTATCAAGCTCAACACTCTCAATGCTCACATATTCTCTATATGGTATCAGAGCCAAAGAAGGCCTAACAGCAGGAATGATCCTAGGTTCGTGCTTAAAGTCTTGAAGGAGTTTGAGCTAGCAAAGAAGACTAGACCTGTTGATAACCTTGAGCTTCAGAGGAGATAAGCCAAGGAACACTACAAGAAATCTTGCATTTTATGACGCACTAAATGTGTTTGATATGATGTATGCCCGTAAGGCAATTAAGGCGATATATCTTAAAAATGTAATAGTACGATATTTTGTTTAATTAATAAAGCATTTAATCTTTTGTTATAGCTGGTTAAAATATATTCATTAATGTATGTATACAAAAGTCCTTAACATATCATAGCATGAAGTCAGAGAAATTATAGTTGTACTATATTTAGTGAGACATTCTTCGTGTGAAATTATGATTATGTCTAAACTATCCCAAGTCATAGTTTCATCAAGAAAGGATACTAATGAAGCGAAACGACTAGCATGTGGTCTTGGAAAGGGTCCAAGCAGTCAATCTCCTAAGGACTGAAGGTGGTGCCTTAAGTTTGACTCATGGATATATCTGGGAGATATATTGGAGACCGCAGTAAGATAAACACTTGGCGTATATATCAATGTGTTAGTGTTTATCTTCATGCAATAAGATTTACAAATATCCTCATACTTGAGATACTAGTTGCCTTATGTAGTACTATTACTACACTTTGGGTCATTCCTATACACTCATTTATTACGGGTGTCATGGGTGATTACGGGTATAGTGATGACAACACGCTGGTAAGCTGAGTAGTCGGAAAGAATCCATCGCTCCAGATATATTAAGGAGTTGTACCTGGCCACATGTTGAAGTAATGATTGCTATAAACCTCTGATCAGAGTATGTGTCTGATAGAAATAGTTTCTAGTCAAACACACTATGGTATAAGGCAATATACTTCGGTAACAAGTTAATAACTAGGATAGCTTGGAGCAACCTTGCTATTAGTGTGTTAACACTTCAACCGAACCCTAAATACCAGATGGTACTAATATTAAAGAATGGAAGGCTTTCATCGTACTGGATAACTATTCCATAATGGGGGATGGTAGACCCTTGCTAGAGGCGTACTACAGTCGTTTAAGGTAATTGAGTTCTATTTACGGTCTAGAACATCGAGCCAATGGTTCCATTAGAACAAGGGTTGGTTAAGCCTTAACATCTCAATACTTCGGGATCCTATAAAGTAACACACATTGGACCTTCATCGGATTAAGTAAAGAACTAATAGATTTATTCTATTACAAAAATATAACATATTAATAATTGGATTATTATTTAATTGGTTAAAAATGATTAGATCATTTTTGGATAAACTAAGGACTTTATTTTTGACCAGTAACTAATTTATTAGGGTCATAAAATATATATTTTTTTGAAAAGGATTAAATGGGAATTTTCCAATCGGGGCAAAGGATTAAATGGCAATTTTCCAATCGGGGCCCCATACAGGCTGGCTAAGGGCTGTGGGCTTGGCATTCCGAGCCCCAACGCTGGGTGTGCCCAGCACAGCCCCGCCCGCAAGCCCACTTGCGGTGCAAGGCAGGCCAAACATGGCCTGCCTTATGGGCTGGCGTGCAGCATGCTTTACACGCTGCACACTGGTCAACCCGCGGACCCATGGGGCTCCGCATGTTGACCCACATTTGGATTGGGCAATTTTGCTCAATCCCACATTGGAAAAAGAGGAGCATTATTTTGCTCCCCAAGCGTAAAAATAGGCTTTCCCTCACCCCTTTTCAAGTGAGCCAAGTTCAAGAATAATTCCTACGATAAAGGTTACTTGAATAAGTTATTTTTTAGGAGCTTGATTTTATTCGAGCACCTCTAGTTTATATTTTTGGGTGGGGCTTCTGGAGTGGTCTAGCAACTACTCGAGGCTCCTTAGTTCTTCCTCTCGGGGAGGTTTTGGTCGGTGGGGTTAGTGTGGATACTCATAGAGGCTATCCTACACATGGAGGCTTGTGTAAGGAGGTTCTACTAAAGCACGCTTCAACTGGTAAGTCTTCTTTCTTTCTCTTTTAATTATTAGGTCTTTTTCTTTAAGCGTTTTTTGACTTAATAATTATGCTTAGGTTGTTTTGCATGCTTAGTTTATTTTATGCTTAGGTTATAGCTTAGAGTTATAACATGCTTAGTATAAAATATATATGCTAGGATATAATTTAGAATTATGGTATACCTAGCCTATGCATGCTAACCTAGGTAGAGAATTATTTAGTTAAGGCTTTATTTAATATATATATATATATATATGCATCTAGTAGGAGTTCCTGGGGACAGGGACAAAATTTTGAATTTCCGCCGTGCCTTTTATGCATGTTCAATTAACTGTCAGTTCCGAACAGTGGTATCAGAGCCTGCCTATTTAGTGTATAATTAAGTTAGAAGCGAATTGAATATTATTTTCTATATAAAATAATTTATTGTTTATTTAATTATTTGGAACAATATATATGAACGTGTGCTTTTCATTTCAAGGTTAGAAAATCGTTGTAAATAATTTTGAATAAGTCTGCTCAACTTACTCAAATTATAAAAATTTCAATAATTTATATAAATTACATGGGTTATAGATGCTTCCAATTTACATGAATTGGAAGAACGAAATTTATTACTCCAAAAGAATCCATTGGTCTTCAAGTTTGTGCCCGTATTTGTTCTGGCTAAGGAAGGGGTTTGGTGTCTACTCACTTCAAGGGCACCTCTCCTACCTGGGAACCTATATCGGTGCAACTTGAATTGACCAACCGGGAATTAGATATGGACTAATTTATTACTAGTATATAAGATGGTGCTTATATATGTTTCTATAACAAAGTAAAAATTAAATTTATTGAATAAAAGCTTAAAGGAAATGCATTATATATATAACAAATAAAAGTGTTAATTATTTTGCAAAGAATCTAGATTGATGGAATAATTATAATAAAGAGCTTGAACTCACCTAAGGTTGGACCTTATAAATTAATTGTAAAATTCCCTGAATTAATATAAGTTATTATAAATATGTCCATCTAATAAAATCCTAGATTGGGTGAGACGTTTAACACCAACAAAATGCCAAAGTAAATATATTAAGGTAAGTTATAATATTCCTAACTCAAATTTATAATATGGTCTCTTTGGGCTATCAAAGTGCTACGCAAAGCGTTCCTTCTAGTCCACATTGATTTGTTGTAAAGTTTGGGATATGGTCTGCCTTAACAAAATTAGGGTAGTCCATCATAAAATTGGGGGCTCAGCCCAGATCTGAGACATATTCAAAGAGATGCTAATATAAGAGCACACGTCCCTTGGGATTAGGGAACTTGAATGTATTAGCAATTGCATATGATGCAAATGGAATGGGATTGCAACTATAACTTACTATTATGACTTGACACATAAAATTAGGGGTCATAATAGACTAGTTATAGATGCTACCTACTAGGAAATTTAGCTAGGCTAAAATTTCCGAATTCAATAGAATGAGCTATTGTAAATTTCGAAGAAAATAGTAGGAAAAATGTATTTAATTAAAGTCATTATATTAAATGCATGTACTTAAACTAATATCTGAACTCCTTTTCTTTTATTATAAATTAGGTTGAAAATGACTTCCAACGTTAATCTTCGTATGTTACTTGACACCAAACTGAATGGCTCAAACTTTTCTGATTGGTTCTGAGCTGTGAGAATTATTCTCAGATCCGAGGAAATTGCCTATGTTCTAAGGGAAATTTTCATTGTTGAACCTGATGTTGAGGATCATGTGGAACATGAGGCCTAGTTGAAGCATAGGAAAGATCGTGAGACTTCCATGTGTATCATGTTGGGGTCCATGAATTTTGAGCTTCAAAAACAACATGAGAACATGCCCTTAGAGGACATGGTTCTCCATCTTGAAGAGCTCTTTTTGGAGCGGGAAAGGACATAGAGGTATGAGACCTCTAAGCTCCTTTTTGGAACCAAGATGCAGGCTGGCACCTCTGCCTCTCAACATGAACTGAAACTCTTGGGATACCTTGATAAGTTGAATTGATTAGGATTCGAGATGAATTATGACTTGAGCATTGACCTTATGTTGATGTCCTTGACAGATAGTTACTCAGCCTTCGTGACTAACTATTACGTGAACAAGATTAATTCTACTATCCCTGAATTAATCAACATGATGAAAATAGTAGAACCTCAGATCAAGAAAGATCAGAAACCACTATTGTTAGTCGAGAAAGGCAAGGCATCTAAGAAAAAGAAGCGGGCACTAGGTGACAAGAAAAGAATTAATAAAAAGAAGAAAGAAAAGGAGACATCTAAGTATGTCTGCTTCTAGTGTGGGAAACCGGGACATTGGAAGAGGGATTGCAAAGCTCTTGCTTTTGAACATTTGAAGAAGAAGCCTATAGAGGCATCTACTTTAGGTATGTTTGTAATTGAAAACTATGCTACTTTTCCTCGTGAATCCACTTGGGTATTAGATACTAGTTATGGTTCTCATATCTGTACTTCTATGTAGGGACTAAGGAATAGTAGAAGACTTATAAAAGGGGAGATGCACCTGCGTATGGGAAATGGAGCCCGAGTTGCTACATTAGCCGTAGGAAGCTTTAATCTTATTTTGCCAAGTGAACTTTTTTTAGTTTTGAATAATTGTTACTACATTCCTAGCATTACTGAGAATATTGTATTTGTTGTGTGTTTAGCAGCAGAAGGATTTAAAATTTTATTTTCGAATAATAATTATCAGATTCGCTTGAATAATGTTCTTTATAGTTACGGGATGTTGAATGGTGGCATTTATATTCTTGATACTAAAATAGAAGTTTTTAATATAAATAATGTAAAGAAAGTAAAATTAGATAATGAGAATTCCTTCTACTTATGGCATTGTCATTCAAGCCATATAAACAAAGATTGCTTAACCAAGTTGCATAAGCGTGGAGACTTGGGCCCAATAGACTTGGAGTCTTATGGTGATTGCGAACCTTGTTTAAGAGGTAAAATGACAAAGTTACCCTTTCAAGGAAAGGGTGAACGGGCCATAAGTACATTGGACTTATACATACTAGTGTGTATGGTCCAATGAGTGTTCAGGCACTAGGAGGATACTCCTACTTCATAACCTTTATTGATGATTATTCACGATACGGTTATTTATACTTAATGAAGCACAAGTCTGAAAGTTTTAAAAAGTTTAAACTATTCAGAGCTGAAGTAGAGAAATAGCATGAGAAAAGTATTAAAACACTTCGATTGGATCAAGGCGGAGAATACTTAAGTCAAGAATTTCAGGATTATCTAAAGGAAAATGGGATAGTTCCCTAGTGGACCCCTCCTTATACGCCCCAACGCAATGGAGTTTCTGAAAGGAGGAATTGAACTTTATTAGATATGGTTTAGTCCATGATGAGCCAAGAAGATCCCAATAAATCCTTTTGGGGATATGCTCTAGAGACCGCGATTTATCTATTAAATAGAGTGCCCTCTAAATTAGTTGATTTTACACCTTACAAAAGATGGTGTAATAAAAAGCCATCTCTAAGTCACTTAAGAGAATGAGGCTGTCTTACTATGGTAAAGAGGATAGCATCAGATAAGCTGAACACCAAATCTGACAAATGTCTATTCATTGGATATCCAAAGGAAACTGTAGGATATCTATTTTACTAACCTGAAGCACAAAAGGTATTTATGTCACGGAATGCTCTCTTTTTGGAAAAGGAGCACTTACTTGCAAAAGTTAGTGGGAGCAATATAGAACTGGAAGTTCAAGAGGAAGAAACAGATAATCAGCTAATTGACCCCGTTCTAGATACACAAGAAAGTGAGATCTAAGAACAACCTATCAAAATCCAAACATTGGAAAGATCAGTTAATGTTCATAAAGATCCCGATAGATAAGGTTTTATCATCACTGATGATAAGGAAATGTATCTCTTGGAGGATGATGAACTAAGGACATATGATGAGGCAATGAAAAGCTCAGATTCTGATAAACGGCTAAAAGCCATGAAATCAGAAATGGATTTCATATATGAGAAGCAAGTTTGGATTTTGGTTGATGCACCGCAAGAGGTTAGAACAATTGGGTGCAACTGGGTCTTTAATAAGAAGATTGACATGGATGGTAATGTAATTACCTATAAAGCAAAGTTGGTTGTGAAAGGTTATAGTCAACGTGAAGGTATGGACTATGATGAAACTTTCTCAACGGTAGCCATGCTTAAATCTATAAGGATACTCCTCACTATTACTGCTCATTATGATTATGAGATCTGGCAGATGGACGTTAAAACATCATTCGTGAATGGGGATTTAGATCGGCATGTGTATATGACATAACTTGGGGTTTTACATCTCAAAATTGCTCAATGGTATGCAAGCTACAAAGGTCCATTTATAGACTTAAGCAGGCATCTAGGAGTTGGAATATAAGGTTTGATCAGATAATTCTGTCCAAACATTAATGAGCCTTATGTTTATAAGAAGTTTAGTGGAAGTGCAGTAGTTTTCTTACTATTGTATGTCAATGACATTCTACTAATAGGAAATGATATTTCTCTTCTTTAAAATGTTAAAGTATAGTTATCAAGAAAATTCTCCATAAAAGACCTTGGTGAAGCAGCACTTATACTAGGTATAAAGATCTATAGGGATAGATTTAAGAGGCTATTAGGTTTTTCTCAAAGTACATCTATAGACAATGTATTGAATAGATTCAACCTTGAGCATTCGAAGAAAGGTTATCTCCCAATGATAAAGGGAATTAACCTATCTAAGGCTGAGTGTCTGTAGACAACTCAGGAGAGAATGGACATGAAGGATATGTCCTATGCATCTGTGATAGGATCCATCATGTAGGCTATGATATGTACTAGGCCAGATATCTCTCAGGCTTTGAGCTTTACGAGCAGATACCAATCAAATCTAGGTGAAAAGCACTAGATGGCCGTTAAGGCAATTCTTAAGTACTTGAGAAGGACTAAGGATGAGTTCTTGATATATGGAGAAGGTGACGTCAAAATTAGAGGTTACACTAATGCGAGTTTTCAATCCGACAAGGATGACTTTAAGTCCCAATCGGGTTTTTCATATGTGTTAAATGGAGGGGCGGTATGCTGGAAGAGTTCCAAGCAAGAAACTACTGCTGATTCAACCACGGAATTTAAACACATTGCTGCATACGAAGCAGCAAAAGAAGCTGTCTAGTTAAAGGGATTTATTGGTGATCTCAATGTGGTGCTTGAGATTGTTGATCCAATTACTTCGTATTGTGATAACAATGGTAATATAACTCAGGCAAAGGAACCACGGTCTTATCAGAAAAAAAGACATGTATCTAGAAAGTATCATATAATCAGGGAGATTATTGATGCTAAGATAATAAGACTAGAATATATACTAACTAATCAGAACCTCGCGGATGGTCTGACGAAGCTATTGACTTACGTTAAACATGACCAACATGTTAAAGCATATGGATTAAGACATATGGATAATTGGCCTTATTGTAAGTGGGAGTTTATTGGATACGATGTATTCCCTTAAGGCAATTAGGGCGATATATCTTAATTATGTAATAGTATGAATATTTTGTTTAATTAACAAAGGCATTTAATCTTTTGTTTATATCGATGTGTTTACAAATATATTATAGCTGGTTAAAATATATTAATTGATGTATGTATACAAAAGTCCTTGACGTATCATAGCATGAAGTCAAAGAAATTAAAGTTGGACTATATTTAGTGAGACATGCTTTATGTGCAGTTATGATTATGTCTAAACTGTCCCTAGTCATAGTTTCATCAAGAAAGGATACAGATGAAGCAAAAAGACTAGCATGTGGTCAAGTTTATAGGAAAGGGTCCAAGCAGTCAATCTCCTAAGGACTGAAGGAGAAGCCTTAAGTTTGACACATGGATATATCTGGGAGATATATTAGAGACCGCAGTAAGATAAACACTTGGTGCATATATCAATGTGTTAGTATTTATCTTCATCCAATAAGGCTTGTGAATATCCTCATACTTGAGATATTAGTTGCCTTGTGTGGTACTATTGCTACACTTTGGGTCATTCCTATACACTCATTTATTTAGGGTGTCATGGGTGATTACGGGTATAGTGATGATAGCACGTTGGTAAGCTAAGTAGTCGGAAAGAATCCATCACTCCGAATATATTAAGGAGTTGTACCTAGCCACTTGTTGAAGTGATGATTGCTATAAACCTCTAACGAGAGTATGTGTTTGATGGAAATAGTTTCTAGTCAAACACACTATGGTCTCACACATTGGACCTTCATCGGACTAAGTAAAGAACTAATAGATTTATTCTATTATGAAAATATAACATATTAATAATTGGATTATTATTTAACTAGTTAAAAATGATTAGATCACTTTTGGTAAACCAAGGAATTTATTTTTGATCGGTAACTAATTTATTAGGATCATAAAATAAATATTTATTTGAAAAAGATTAAAAAGGGAATTTTCCAATCGGTGAAAGGGGTCAGACCCTTCAGAAATGGGGCCCAATTTTGGGGGGCTCGTATAGGCTGGCTAAGTGGGCTCGACATTCTGAGCCTGCGTGCTAGGTCACACCAGCCTTGCTGGGCAGTGCTATATGTGCCCAGCACAGCCCAGCCCGCTAGTTGGGCTTGCGGGCGGCCCGCAAACCCACTTACGGTGTAAGACAGGCCAAACATGGCATGCCTTACGGGCTGGCGTGCAGCGTGCTTTGAAAATTGCGCACGGATCAAGCCGCAGACCCATGGGGTCCTCGTGTTGACGCCCAATCCCACATTGGAAAAGAGGAGCATTATTTTGCTCCCCAAGCCTATAAATAGGCTTTCCCTCACCCCTTTTTAAGTGCACCAAGTTCAAGAATAATTTCTACGATAAAGGTTGCTTGAAATAAGTTATTTTTTAGGAGCTTTATTTTATTCGAGAACCTCTAGTTTATATTTTTGGGTGGGGCTTCTGGACTGGTCTAGCTACTACTCGAGTCTCCTTGTTTCTTCCTTTCGGGGAGGTTTTGGTTGGTGGGGTTCGTGTGGATACTCATAGAGGCTACCTACGCTTGGAGTCTTGTGCAAGGAGGTTCTGCTAAAGCACGCTTCAACTGGTAAGTCTTCTTTCTTTCTCTTTTAATTATTAGGTCTTTTTCTTTAAGCGTTTTAATAATTATGCTTATGTTGTTTTGCATTCTTAGTTTATTTTATGCTTAGGTTATAGCTTAGAGTTATAACATGCTTAGTATAAATATATATGCTAGGGTATAATTTAGAATTATGGTATGCCTAGCCTATGCATGCTAACCTAGGTAGAGAATTATTTAGTTAAGGGTTTATTTAATTTACATGCATCTAATAGGAGTTCCTGGGGATATGGACAAAATTTTGAATTTCCACCGTGCCTATTATGCATGTTCAATTTGACTGTCAGTTCCCAACAAAAGCGTCATGAAAACATGTTTTTTCGTCACCATAGATAAAAGGTGACAAAAAATCATCGTCGCATGCTTCGTCATTGTATGTCCGTTGTGTTTTGTCAATATGACAATTTTCTAATTCATCGTCAAAATTTTTTGTTTATATGATGAAATATTACATGTCACAGTAACTTTTTAGTTCCTATGACACTTTTTATTTTAATTGAATTTACCCAGTGAGAGGGAAAAGGCAAGCGGGCTGCCCCACTGCCGATAAAAACCTTCCCTAGGCTCATTTTATTAAAGAAAACAAAAAAATACAAAAAAAGAATCAAGCAACCATAATGGCAGAAAACATAAAAAAACTATCAACTAGGAGAAAACTTCTATGGAGGTTTACGCTCCCATTTAGCTAGTTCCATGTGCTCTCGTTTGGCATATTCTTTGGCGGCGACCGATACCCTATGTTTCCTTGGGAGTTGGATATTGTCTCCCTTATCTATCTCACTTCAAAAACTATTATCGCATGAAGAGAACGAAAAACCTTGCCCAATAGGTCTAAACTGCTTGGCCTTATTTTTTATTTTTGCCTCTTCTAGTTCCTCAGAATCCGCCTAAGAGCTTGGGACACCTCTCTCAGGTTATGAATAATCTGAATCAAAGTCCTCTTATTCAACCTAATCTGAAGAGACTTCAGCAAAATGGCTATCAATTAGCTCACTAACTTTAGTTTCCTTAGCTCCAAGATCCACAGTTTAGTTAACTGTCTCCAAGGTATTAATTAGGCCATTCCCCATCTTAGATGTAAGAACATTCCCCAATTCAGAACTTTAAGGATTAGCTAGCTCTTGAACCTAATCAGAATTTACTAGCTCCTTTTTAAAAACTTCATTAGCCGTATCCTCAATCACGATGGTAGCTGCAGCCTCAATCGCCTCAGTAACCACTGCCTCAATCTCAACTCTGTCAACATTCGCAATTAGGGTAGGCCCAAATGGCATAAGTTTATCCACTCGCCTAAGGGTAGCCTGAACCTGCTTACCACTCTGGTTTCCTTCTTGCGGCTTAGCCATCGTGCCATCTGTCTTCTTGTCATCCTTCTTATTATGCCTCTAATCACGCCAAACATGCCTAATAGTAGAGCAAATTTTGCAGAATTTTGGAAGATTCTCTTACTCGACATCAATCCAAATCTGATTTCCCTTTCTTTCAACACCTACAGTAACAGGTAAAGTGTGTATTAAGTCTACATCAATATGAATACGAGCATTGTGCCCGAAATCACCTTCAATGGTAGTACGATCTACCCTAGCAAAAGTTCCAATACCTTTGGCAATACAGGCCAATATAGATGGATCCCAATATTACCACGATAATCCACGCAGCTTTACCCATTCAAGTGCCTTAGTCATTTTTCGTTCAGCATGATTGAAGTCCAGTTGCCAAGGTTGAACCCAAAAAACTCCTAGTTTGAGACCAAGAATTCCTCTATTGAAAACTTCATTCTTCATGGCTTGTGATTCAAGAAGGATATGACAATACCCATTTTCGAGGGAGATTAGGCGCCAAGATTCTGAAATCCCCCAATTCTTAGTTAGGGCATCCTTTAAAGAGGCAAGTTTATATGAAGAATCTCCCTTTTGAAGAATCAAACGCCCTATAAGCGAATTCGCAAACGTAGTAATATGTTTTTCATACAGAGCTTGCAGAATTTTATCCGAAGTAAATCCGCCTTTATTGATAACCTCGGTAGTGGCCAGGCAGTGGAATCAAAAGTGGTTGACATTGCTCCTCCCCCAACCACAGCAGCATAAGAAATCGACTTAGGGATAGTTTTAGTGGATTTACCTTGTGCGGCAGAGGAAGATTTTCCCAAATCTTTCCGAACCTGAGCAGGAACTGATTTGTCTCGAGATTTGCAGTAAAACGAGAGGTAGGATGCATTCATGATGCAAAAGAAAACAGCCTAAATTGATCAAGAAAGATCAAGAAGGGCTAGAAGAGGAGATCAGCAGCTAGGGCATACTGAAACCCTAGCATAGCCGATTTATTTCTGATTTACTATACACCTTATTTAAAGATTACCTTAGCACCAAACATCTGATGGTAATTACTAGTAAAAAACACTTTACTGGCCAAAGTCTGTTCTTTCTGTGACACTTATTTCATCATTTTATTTTTATTCTGTTGTCACTTTATATTACCGATCGTCACTAAAGTTTATATAACAAATGACAAAACATGCATTTCATCATATAAAATTTCAGTTATTGTGACAAATTTCAAGTTGATAGTAAATATAAAATCTTTTAGTGACAATGTGATAGTCATAAATAATGCACACATTTGTCACGATAACACGTAAATTGTCACTATAAACTAATAATTTGAGACAAAATGAAATTGTTTCTGTTTAAATATATTTTGCGACGCTTTTATATATCATGAAATGTACAATATTATTATAATAGCTTTATAATGATTGATAGTTTTTATTGTCCTGTGAAATCAGCTGTAATGATAAAATATATATTGTCATTAAATTACAAATATGATAAAATTTTGCTTCATCTAAAAGATAATATAGTGACAATTTTAAAAATTATTTGTCATTGAATTATAATTGTAATATTATAAAATTTTGTGATAAATTAAAAATTCGTTGATACATCAATAATGTCATAATATAATTTTTACACGAATTTGAAGCTCTCGTAAAGCTTTCTCAAATGAACAATCTTTACACAAATTTGGAGCCCTTGTAAACCTTTCTAAAATGGAGAGCAATAATTAAGAATAATTAGAGAGTCTATCTTTATTTCTTGTATTTCAACCAAATGCCTCCAATAACTATTTGTCCCCTACAATCCAAAACATATATGTTATAATAATAGGGCCAAACCCGTACGCACCCCCTAAAGTTGGCATTAACCGGCTTTGACCACCCCCAACTTATAAACTTGACACTTTGCCCCCTAAAATTAGTAAATCCATATTACATAATCCCAAAAAGCTGAAACGTACATGATGTGGAGAATTTTGACTGATAGTGGAATACTAAATTTTGAAAAAAAAATCTAAATAAATAAATAATTTTTTTTCTAAACCTTCCTTTACCGCTTCCCCTTTACTTTCATTTATGGGTTGTTTCATTACCACTTCGATTTAGTCTCTTTTCATGATTTTCTTCACTTTTTTGTTACAACGCATACATTTGATCAATTCAGCATATAAATTTGGTCAATACATCTGACCAAATCAGAGTACAAAATTGAAAATTAAAGAAGTAAGAGTATTTTATTGCAGGCCTCATCCAATGCCAAATTGATTTATTTGAATTGCACATAAAATTGAATCTGACTAATAACCTATTTGTTTTATTCACGAAATTGAATTCCGATTGAAACTTAGTTTGGAAAGTACATGAAATAGATTTTCAATCCCAATTGAAAATGTGTTTGTTATTGTTGCCGGCGTGACTACAGCTGTAGAAGCACTCCCCGACAATAGAACCAGTGTCGGCAGCGGAGGAAGCGCAAATTTCGCGCAACAAAAGACCAAGTCGTGGGTATAGCGGCCAAGATGAACCGTCGTCGGAGAAGATGAACCGCCGTCAACCATTTTAGTTTCTGTTAAGATTTCAAGTTTTTGTGTTCGATTGATTTTAAGTTATTCAATTGGAAATTTGGGAAAGATGGTATAATTGAAAAGAAAATTTTAAGTAGGGATTTAAATGGAATAGTATTAGGGACCTATTTTGAAACTTTTACACATGCGTCATGTGTCTAAATATGATTGGTTTGACTTGTTCAACATTTTCAACTTTCTTCAGCATCCACGCCACGTCAGCGCGAGTATGTTACACTCTCCCGCATGAGACTGGGCAAGTCAGCTTTTTGGGTTTATGTTATACGAATTTGCCAACTTTAGGGGGAAAAGTGTCAAGTTTGTAAGTTAGGGGTGGCCAAAGCCGGTTTGTGCCAATTTTAGGGGGGTTCATATGCATTTGGCCTAATAATAGCAAGTAAAAGATTATTATTTTAAGCAGTTCACCTTAATTCCAAGTATTGCACCATTGAAAAATAGCCTAAAATTACAAATTCTATCATTAGAATATCTCAATGACAGTACATGTAATAGTAAAGTAAGATCACATTTTTTATAGTTTAAAATTCATGTTCACCTCAAAAATAATTCTGGAGCAAGAATCCAAAAGCATTAAACTGGAGGGTGTATTAAATTTTGAAAATGTAATTGTATTGGACAAGGAATATTGAGTTTACATACAAAAGAAATCATCTCAAAATAAAGTCATAATTATTTAAAATCAAATCAGACATAAATATGGAAAAATTCAAATCGACATGATGCAAAAAGAAAAATACTTAAAATTGATTGAAGATCATATACAAAATACCAAAACTCTGAAATGGTGTTCGCAACTCACATCACCACTCTCCATCTTCTTTCAAATATTCTAATGCTTTCTCTCCGCTTAATCCTCTCTATATCTACTCTTTTACTCTCAATGCTGTCAAAAATCTTTAGAAATCAAAGTAATTTTGATGTCTGAAATTTTGATAGTGTGAAAAAGATAAGCTCTTCATAATTTTAAAAACTATTTTGATAACCTCCACACCCACTAACCACATTTCATTCTTATCATACTAAACATTTTAACTAATTAAGCAATACATATTCTTTTCTATATTACCAAGATCTTACATATTTTATTCCCATATACTCTATAAGCATTATACTTTGGTAGGTCTGTTTGGTTTATTATAGCATGGAACCTGTGGAAGCGCCGCAACAAAAGGATTTTTCAAGACGAAGCTCACAACGAAGATATTTTAATTGCTAGTATTAATTTTTGTTGGTTTCTTTTTCATTCCTATAAATGTGATGTAAGCCTTTCGGTATCTGATCTGTCCACGAATCTGAAGGTTCTTACTATGTAACATTCGATGTAATTCTTTTGGTTCTTGTTTTGAGAACCATTATTAATAAAAGTGGGGTGTGTGTTTTGTAGGCAAGCAGAGGAACCAACCTAGTTGGGTACTCTGCCCCGAAATTTTCACCCGCTCCAATCTTTTAGCCGTTGGGGAGATACACTGTCTCTCCAATGATTTTTCAAAAAAAATAAGCTTTATACTTTGTAACAAAGTCAAATAATTATAGAAACGTCGTGAATATAATTATTTCCATGTCATCTCTTCTTTTAAACGGGTAACATTCTTAATTTTGGAATATTTCACTACAACATTTAATTTTCAAAATTTGTTCTAAACATTACAAATAGTTTGAGAAAATATGAGTTGTTTTGTTGATAAGCAATTTTTCAAAATTTAGAACTTTATATTAGCAAGCAAAAATATCTCTTTAATATTTTCCAAATTGAAAAGCATTACTAAGATATCAACTTCCCATTCTAGTTTTATATTAATTTCAACCCCATAAAACTATACATTTGGCTCTTATACAAAAATATATTATCTCACATTATTACTTTTTTTATCGTTTCAAAATTGATATAATTTTTAAAAAATTTTTTTATCTCATATGAGCTTACAATAATAATAAAGGAAAACCTTAACCCACCATGCCCGAGTGTGGACTCAAACATGTGACCTCTATGATCATAGTTTCATGGCTCAACCACTGGACCAAGCCCTTGCTACAAAATTAAAAAAATTTTAATATAATATAATATAATGGGCAATTGATTCTTTTTCTTTTTCTATATAATGTTTCTTTAGAAATAAAATATACGACGAAATCAAAATTGTCACGTTTGTTTTATTAAATTGTGACAAACAAATCATCATAAAATTTTATACACATTAACGAATAAAATCATCTTTAATAAGTTAATATAATTTTTACGATTTCCATATGCCGTCATAATAAGAACTGAAATATATTACAAAAATGAAATAATGTCACTAAATTGATTCCGGCACTATACTCCATGGCTGCCGGCACTCTTTCTACTCCTAGGATTGCGGATGACAATGCTTTCTTGATCTTTCCCTCTGTTTCTCGACAGATTCATCATGAAACCTCGCACCCAACATCTCAAGATACTGGTTCTTTAAATCCAGATGAGTTATGTCCCAAACTTAGCTATTCTAAGGTTGTCAATTGTGTAGCCTCTATGAGGCAATCTTTGACTGATATTTGAAGCGGAATCTCTGATGCCAGGTTTTCGACTGTTGGCATCATTGCAGCTCATAATCCGACCGTGACGGCTGTAGGGACTTCCCCTCTGACAGAAATGCCACCACTAAATGATGCATTGAAACCAAAAATAACTTCTTATGCGGCTGTCGTAGGTGGATCAAACCAGGGTATGCAAAGTCCTAATTTTTCATTAACTACCAAGGCAGAGGTCACTACAAAGGGTGGTTTTACATCGGTAAAGATTCCGCAATCTCTTCTTGATAAACCTTTAGCCTTATGTGAACATTCTTTGATAGGAAGATTGATATTACAGAAGGGGGATACCCCATATAGGCTCACTTTCGTAAGGAACCCTTGTGTAAGGTATGGGGAATTACAGATTCATGGCGCATAATTTTCCGAGGGAAAGGTTACTGTCACTTGTTTCTTGGTACCTAGGCAAATAAGAAGAGTTTGGAATAGGAGAATCATCGACTTAAATCCTGGTACTTTCAAGATCCAATCTCAGAAACTGGATTTCAACCTAGCTGACCAAAAGACCACCAAGGCCTTAGTTTAGGTTCAATTACATAATCTTCTATGGGAGTACTGGGATGCTTCTATACTAGCCTGCATTGCGAAGGGAATAGGTCAATTTGATCAATTTGATAGAACAATGACTAAAGGTGATTTTAGGCACTTTTCACAGGTATTCATCAATGTGGATTTAGCTAATACCTGCCTGAAACAGTGGGGGTGGAACGAGTTGGTAACCAATTGTGGCTTGATGTTGAATATGGAAATATTCTGAAGTTCTATAAAATATGCTCCTCAATTAGTCATTCTTGGCATGAGTGTAGACATAACAAAAAGGATAGTACCAGGGTTGCAGTCCCTAAGAAAACGGCTCTAGATAAGCCGAAGAAGCCAATTCAGGCCTAGGAGAATCAAGCTCAGACTAGGAATGATCAAATTGAATTTGCGTAGAAGTAAGTATGAAAAATTCTAGCTCAGGTTGAAGTTGAACAAATCGAGGTAAATAGGTCAGTTGTTACTGGTACTATTCCTTTATAACTAGTACATGAAAGAATTAGACAGGATTAGCCTGAATCCCCTGCTTTCCCAGAGCCTTTTGGCACTGACAGGTGGCAGAAACGACTAGGAATCTGATGCCAGAAAAACAGGTTGAGGAGGACGGGTCGGAGACTCTAATTATGATTGATGGGAAGTCAACTGAAGTTTCAGATGAGAATATGGAGGTCTCTGATCTAGGCTCGGATGATAATTATTACTCAGATTACTCTCAACCTGAGAGAGGTATCCCGGGCTCTTGGGCGGATTCCTTGGAATGAGAAGATGCAAGATTGAAAAATAAAGTCAACCAGGTATCACCTATTAGGCGAAAGTTTTCATTCTCTTCTTACGATGAAAGCTTTTGGCATGAGATGGATGAGGGAGACACTATCCTACAATATCCAAGGAAACAAAAGCTATATGTTTGAGCTAAGCAGGAGCGCAAGGAACAAGCTAAACGGGAGCGTAAACTTCCTCCGAAGTACTCTCGTTAGCTGTAGTATTTTTTTTACTGCCTAAATGGTTGTTTAACTATTTTTGTTTTTAGCTTTTTACTTCTTTTTTTATTTAATAAAATCGAGCTCGGTTCTATGGCCCCCGCCTTTTAATAAAAAAAGTAATAATTTCACTAAAATATATATTACATGACAAATTATATTTTTTCATTTTATTATTTATTAAATAATGACGCATCTAAAATGTCAAACGATTTATTTTTACTATGACGATGAAGTTGTTACTAATTAACTTTTTCTTTTCATGATAATTTTTTCCCCGCAAAAATTTTTCCTCCAAATTATTAAGTGACGATATTCAATGTATCGTCACAAAATTTGCCACTATTTTAAAAATCCTTGCCTAGCTCCGCCTAGGCGCTATTTTTCAGCTTGCCGTCCGACTTTTCATTCCTCAGGCACTATCAGGCGCTGGACCGATATATTGCTGCCTAGGCACCGCCTAATCCAACTTTTTCCACCTAGGCACCGCCTAGTCCAATTTTTTACACAATTTTTAAGATATCAATACTTATAATAATTATAGTTCAAAATATTCTTACCATATAATTCTCATTTTAAATCTCAAGCCGAGAAATAGTACGCTATAAATCACAAAAAGCTTGTGAGGGTATGCGTTTTTAAGGATTGATTTTAGTGTTGATGTGTTGGTCTATAAGAATCGATCAAGACTTATGTTGTCATATGCTAAACTATGTTTTTGTAATATATTGTTACAAAATAATTTATTTTTTGTTGAATTTATCTATTAATAAATATTAAAAAAATCGCATATCCGCCTAAGCATTGGAAGCGCTGACTGCCCGACTAGCACTTTTTAAAACATTAAAAATTACTCATATAGTGACAAAAATTAATATTATAGTGACACATATTAAATTAGTCATAAATAAATGAAAATGACAATAAAATATTAATTTTGTCACAATAAAGCTAGTAATTATGACGAAATCAAGTGCATAGTGAAAAAACCCCGTCATAAAATGCTAAATTTCTTGTAGTGGAATGTTTGACAAGCAACAACTTCTCCCGGCCCAGTAGCACTTGAGGGGGGTGTTGGAGATATCCCACATGGAAAACAAACAATGACAAAGAGTGATATATAAGTGGTATAGATTGGTCTTAGCATAAGCCAATCGGTTTTGTGTTAGATGAGCTCAACCCCACTTGTTGTATGATCACTCAAGCTATCAAGCCCAACACTCTCCGGGCCCCTGAATTCTCTTCACGAGTGAGGTGGGATGGAGTTTTTTATTATTACTATTATAAGCCCAATGAAGTAAAATACTGAAATGACTAAAATTTCTAATGAACTAATTGTTGGAATTAAATAAGATGTCCCAACTACTATATTATTACCGATCAAAAAGAGATCTAAATAAAAAAAAATGTCCTCATGCATCGTTACCCCCTAACATGACTTTAAAAGCCAGATGCAACCCCAACTTACAAAAGGTCCAATGAGCCCTCTCAAACTGGCAAAACGGAACCACTTAATCCCTCAATCTGAGTTGGCAACCTAGGTGGCACATGTTGCCTATTCAAGTGAGTTCTTCTCTCTCTTCATTATCCTCTTTCTCCTCTCTGTTTCGTACTCCCTCTCTTCCCATTTCTTTCGTCGTTCCTCCCTTCATCCCTTCCATCTTTCTTTAACCCAGCAAAAATCGGCCTCATTTTCTTTTTCCCAGCAAAAATTGGCACATCTTTCTTACATGTTGGGTAATAAGGTTACAACACACATTTGGGAAAAAAGAAAAATCAACTTAAAAAATGGCGTCATGTGGTGTTTGGAAAATGGATTGCTGGGGTTTTTCAAATATCTAATTTTTTGTTCAAATTGAAAGCAAATAGAACAATTTTAGGAAACATAGAATCGATTTTAGCAAAAACTAGGGCATTTTAGAAGTTGTAGTGAAGGAGAGGGTTAAGCTTCACAAGCAAAGCCAGAGGTTGACCACTACCACCGGCAGCCAGAGGTTGACCACTCACCGGCAGCACCGAGAACGGCGACCTAACGAGAACGGACACAGAGTAGAAGCTACAGGTAAGGGGGTGAGTTTGAAGGATTTGAAAGGTTAAACATGTTTTATGGATTTTAATGGTTAATTATCTTTTTTATTAATTATGTTTTATGAATCTGAATTGTTAATTATGTAGTGAAATTGGATGAGAAATCATGTGATTTGGATGAGAAATTAACTGATATTAGGTTGTGATTTTATGTATTTGAGGAAGAAGATGATATGAGTAAAAAAAAATAAAAGTTTCGGGGTTTTAATAAAATGAATATAGGGTTATTTTTGAAATTTATTTTGCTATGCCACGTGTCGAAATATTACTGGTTTGATTTTTCAAAATTTATTATGTGGCAGAGGAGTGTGTCACACTCCTCATATTGTGACTGGTGTAGTTGGATTGAGGGGGTTAAATGGTTCATTTTTATCAAATTGAGAGGGTTAATTGGACCCTTTATAAATTGAGGGTGGTATCTAACTTTTGAAGCCAAATTAAGGAATGTAACGATGCATTAGACATATCGGAAAAAAATATCATGTATAAGAAATTGTATGGACGGCATTGCACTAGAGACATCACATTAATTCCGAATTTGTCAATGTCATGCATGCACCACACTTAAATTAGATACCCTTCATCAATGACAGTTTTGTCAGTATTAACTATTGTTACCGGCCGGTTCGACTAATTTTATCGTGAATTAGTCATAGTTATGGTATGATTTAATTAAAAAATGATTTTAGTAAAAAATCGGGTTGAATTGGTAACCTGGCGAATTGGTTTAAACCCGATTTTCCTAAAACCCTTCTGGCTATAAGAAAAAGAGCTAAAAACCCTGAAAAGTGTTGCAATAGCCAATAGAAACTCTAAATAATATATATTCTTTTCCAAAACTCTCAACAAACATGCAGAAGTGTTGCAAAAAACCCAGAAAGAGTTGCAATAGCCACTCGAAGCAATAAATAATATATGTTCTTTTAAAAATAAAAAAATGGTAAAACCACCAATCATACAGGTAATACTGCGTATCATTAGCTTCGCCGGTATGAGGCTCAGTCCGGTATTGATAACAGTGGTAATAACTAGTAAAAACCCGGAAGAACTTAATTAACGAATACTCAAAAGAAACAATGGGAGAAAGAGCTAATACTGGACAAAACTTGTCCATTCCTTAAACCATATTTTTCACATAGTTGAACATTAATGATAGGTAGAAACAAAATAATAGCATTTACAACATTTGGGGACTTATACGGATATTTTTTCATAGAACTATCGTGAATATGTAAAGCACGCTATTGAGAGTTGTCTTTCTTACTATTAATGCACACATTCACAAGGTTTGAACTTTGAACTTGAATACATTTTGACCAAACCATTGACCCTAATCTGACAGGCTAAATAGTGTTTGAAGGTGTTATCGAGAATTGCGGCTAAAAGCTATTAATCATAAACGAAAAATGAGTTATAAATATGTTCTTTACACAGTATAGTGTTTGCATATGAACCACGGTGGATCATCAAGATGGATCATTTTTTATTGTTCATATTTGGTGTGGTTTATGTTAACAAGAGTTCTAATTCAAAAGGTTGAGTGTTTATTTTACTTAGAAAAGCTAATGCAAAATGTTAAGAAAGCAAGAAAATGTGATAAAGGATCTACTTTTATTATTTGGCCTGTATTGTGCTTTATTTGCAACCAATGACTCATTGTTTTTTTTTGAATGAATATACCCCGAATGCAGCCAATGACTCATTGTTTAAGCGCAACTTCTTAAAGATTTCCTTTCTCTTTCAATTTTGATTTATATCTATCTGAAAACATGAGTTGTTTTGGTTTGATTCTTCATATTCAGAAATAGAAGCTCATGTTTTACTTAAACAACTGTTTAAATTTAAGTACACTATAGCTCTTCTTTGGTCTTATTAACAAGACTGTATTATAAAGCTAAAACAGTTTTCTGATTTTCCTGAGTAAACTTTTTTTTATTTAAAGGTTGAGTATCGGAATCCGACCTCTATTTATTAAAAGGAAAAAAAAGAAAATACAGAGAAGGAAAAAAAAGAGAAAACAAAATAAAAAAAACGAAAGATCTCTTTATGAAGGAGATTAGTATCCCAGCTTATGACCACGCTGAACTTGCTCCCTAGTAGCAATAACTAGTCCTTTCTTTTTCTTGACTAAAAACGGTTTCCATCCAGAACCCATGCTATTGGAGGCACTATCAACAGGGGAACCGGTGCTATTAGAGGCGCTATCAACAAGAGAGTCATTAGAGGATTGTAGAGTCTACTCTTCTAGAGACTTACCAGGTTGTAAACATACCTCCAAATTGGGCTGGTTATGTAGAACAAGTGCATCCACATTAATATTTTCAGAGTCATCGTCGCTTTCTTCACAATCATCCGCCCAAGAGTTGGTCCTATTTTCCCTTCTTATTGGGCTTTCCTTAACCTGTATTTCTTTATCTTTCGGGCAATCAAAAACTTCCTTAGCCGCAGCTTCAATCACCGCAATAGTCGCAGCCTCAATTGCCTCAGTAGCCACTACGTCGATCTCCAGACTGGCTTCATGATTCCTGGTTAGTAAAACCGACTAAGTACTATCGGAACTGTCATTGATATTAGTTGTATCATTCGGAATAGAATTGTAATTCTTTCTATTAGACTGAGTAGAAATCAGGTCGACTCGTTCGAAGTTTTTAGGGTTAGATTAAGCACCCTTCAAAGTTGCCCCAACCTTAGGAATGCTCTTTCGATTCCCGGGTTGCTTTTCCTGAAGCTAGTTCCTTCTGTAATTAGCTACAGTGTGACCTATAGATTGACATGTCAAATAAAAATCTAGAATATTTTCATATTCTACTCTCAACCAAAATATTTTTTCAACAGTATCAACCCTAACCTGGTCCATAACCAGTTTCGACAAATCAATATCTACAAGAATTCTAGCATAGTGGTCGAACTCACCTTCTATGGTGTTATGATCAAATCAAATAGGAACCCCAATTCCCTGTGCAACAGAGGATAATAATCGACGATCTCAGAACTCCCACGAGAGATTAAATAGTTTTTATCCATACCTGAGTTATGGTCTATTTGTGCGTTGTAGGATTAAAGCCAGCCTTCCAAACTGAAAATCTTATTATCCCAGGCTTGAGATTAAGGTTACCCATAGCCCAAATCTTCTGTAAAGCCTTTGCAGAAGACATGATTATATGATAAAATCCCCTTCCCAGAGAAATTAATTTCCAGTCTATATTCTAATTCCATATGGAATTGAGTTTGGTTTTGAGGTCAGCATGCTTCCATGGAGTATCCCCTTTAACAAGAGTCAATCTCCCAATAACTGAAAATTGGTAGAAGGCAATTCGCTCCTTGTAAAATTCATACCGAACCTTGATTGATTTGTAGCCGTCTTCAGCATCGGAGATAGTGATGGTGGCCTTATTATCGGCCTGTTGAACTGCAGGAGTAGTTAAGATCTCATGGTTAACCACGGCAGCATAAGAAAGGGGTTTGTTTTGGGGAGAATCGGATTTAGGGTTTGGTTTCTTTGAATTAGAGACAAACGATTGTTTTTTTTTTGTCTTTGCTGTTATAGTAAAAAGAAAGGTAAGAGGCATCCATGGAAAAGGGAAGGGAGGCGAGATCGGAGAAGATGAGATCGGCCGAAAAATCAAGGTCTAGGGGCTGTCGGCGCAAACCCTAACCATGGAGAGTCCTTTTGCTGTTAAGAAAATATCTAAATTATGTTTTAAAAAGAATGTCCCCTAGAAAAATGAGGTACTACACTATTTCTCAATGATAAAATATAATTTTTTAGTATGTGATCTTGCCATTCTACATCCTTAAATAATTGATATGTTATCAGTTAATAGTTATATTGGTCCTTTAATCGCCCAACAATGCGAACCACCTCTCTACCACTTTACCTTATCATAAGTCAATTTTGTTAATTCACGAGTTTAAGATTGCTGTAGTTATTTATTTATGTTATTGTTTAATGTTTGAATGTTTTAAATGTTAGGAGTCAGTTATATTTCTTTTGTAACTTGTATCAGTTACTTTCCTTAATTTTAGGATAGATTTCATATGTAAGTTGTTGTAGCAGTTCTGAAAATCATATCAGTTTTCAGACTTAATGAATTTCAATAACTTCCTTCTCTCTGTTCTTCAATTCAAATTCTTTACAATGTAAGGAATGCAGGGGTTACTTATATGGGAATGAGCTGCTGCTATGGAGAGAAACCCTAGCCTCCACCGCCGCACCCCCTCCTACATCGTAAACCACCTCAGCCGCCGTCACTATAACCAATCCAATCCCCCCTTCGCCGACAGCCACCGCCCCCGTTCCTTCCCCGCCAACCGTACCCATCGGACCCCTGAACCTCGCCAAGCCAACCTCTCCATACCCTACCGCCACCATCGCCAGGCTGCTGTCCATCATCATAGCCGCCAGCCCGCCGCGACTCACCGCCGAAACCATAACCACAACCACCACCTAAACCCTAACCCCAACGCGGCTGCCCTCAACCACCGCTCAAACCCTAACCCCGAACCCGCCCCCACCAGATTCTATTTTGAAAATTTCCCAAATTCCTATAGAGCGGATTCTATGAGCAGGGTTTTCAAGAAGCATGGAATTTCGGGACGTGTTTATGTAGCTAGGAAAAAGAATGTCAGGAATCTTAACTTTAGCTTTATTACGGTAGATGACTCTCTGTCTGTTCAGGAAACGCTCCACAGGTTGAACTCAGTGAGCATTGAAATTATTCGTGTGCGCGCATTCAAGGCCAAGTTCACGAACTCGGCTGCAGCTCCAACATCTCGACAATATCAGCCTAAGAAATCAGCAGGACAGATACCTAAACGACGGGTTAATTTCTGGGAATCATTACGTGGAGACATATCGTATGCCAAAGTTGTGGCAGAACCACAAGTTCCAAATGAGGCTTCTTTTGCCACTCATAATTCGATTTCAGCGAACTCACCCAGGGGCCATGATTTTATTACATATGTGGCCCCATGGAAAGATAAGTCATGCTTAGTCACTCTAATCAATATCTCGAATATTCGGCTCACCTTTGATTTATTGCATGAACGTGGTTTTGATGTTTCTTTTGCTGCCCCTATAGGCAAGGATAATGTTATTGTCTCGTTTAATTCAATACTGGCTATGAAAAATTTTGTAGGTGGTGAATGGAAGGTCATGCTGCATATTTTTAAGGATGTGCAGTTGTTGCCGGCTGATTTTATACCGACAGAATGCATCATGTACCTGGACTTTATGGGAATTCCCCCCACTCTGATTCGAGAGGAGCTGATCAGACACCTAGCGGGCTCCTTTGGCCATGTTCAAGTGGGAGATGGTCAAAACGGGTTGTTCTGGCATGATAATTGGACCTCAAACACTCCAATCAAATCACTCTTCCCCGACTTATTTGCTATTTGCAATAGGAAATTCTTAACCATTTTTTAAGGGTGTAGTCATATTTTTTCCAATCGTTCCCAAACCCGCCCCTTTTGGAAAAGAAGCCTTCGCATTACGAACCAACAACGATGTAATGAACTGAAAACCTGGATATCAATTTCATGCCCAACGCTCTTCCAAGCCCATGAAACCGTAAACAGCCCCATCTTCTTCCCGAGAGGAGATTGCTTCCTATGGGACATTGGAGTTCAGAAAAAATATTCAGCAGCGTCCTTTTATCATGGATATTATCAACAACGATTATGGCCGAATCCATTGAGAGACTTTACACTCATTTGGTCCTCCCACATGCTCCCCAAGATAAAAAATTTTGGCTGGTTGGTCTTTCACAATAGGTTACCGACACGTGAGTTCCTTTTCCAGAGGGGATATCGTATGCTAACTAGCGCCTGTTGTCCGTTCTGTCCACTACCTGAATCTTTGGAACATAGTCTCTTTTTATGTCACGCGAATTATCAGATTTGGAGAGATGTATTCCGGTGGCTAGATATTCAGGTTGTGATGCCGAATGATGGTTACAACTTCCTTCTGTTATGGTGCACATTCTTCAAACCTGGAATCTCCCGTGAATTTGGTAGGTCTCTCTGGTTCATTATATCATGGAATCTCTGGAAGCGCCGCAACAAGAAGATTTTTCGAGATGAAACTGATGATGGGGATATTTTAATTGCGAGTATCAATTTTTGTTGGTTTCTTTTTCATTCCTATAAGCGCAATGTTAGCCTTTCGGTTTCTGATTTGTTTATGAACCCGAGGATTCTTATTATGTAACTTTGATGTACTTTTGGTTCTTGTTTCGAGAACCATTATTAATAAAAGAGGGGTGGGTGTTTTGTAGGTAAGCAGAGGAACCAACCTAGTTGGGTACTCTGCCCCGAAATTTTCACCCACTCCAATCTTTTAGCCGTTGGAGAGATACACTGTCTCTCCAAGGGTTTTTTAAAAAAAAAAATTCTTTACAATGTTCTTGAGTGTTTATTCTCTGCCATCACCAATAAATTGGTATAAGAGCATTCTTCTTAAGGGATCTATGAGGTTAGTAGTGTCCGTCAATGGAAGGAGAGTCCAGTTTTTCAGCAATGGCACCACCAATATTTGATGGAGACAATTATCAAATATGGGCTATACATATGGAGACCTACCTTGAAGCATTGGATTTATGGGAGGCTGTAGAAGAGGATTTTGAAATTCAGCCACTTCTAGCAAACCCAACGGCGGCACAAATGAAATCACATAAGGAGAAGAAGATGAAGAAATCAAAGGCAAAAGCATGTCTATTTGCAAGTGTATCTCAAATGATGTTCACTCGAATTATGTCCTTGAAGTCAGCAAATGCAATCTGGGATTATCTCAAAGTAGAGTACGCGGGTGATGAGAGAATTCATGGAATGCAAGTGTTGAATCTAATCAGGGACTTTGAATTGCAGAGAATCAAAGAGTAGAATCGGTAAAAGAGTATTCTGAAAGACTTCTAAGCATTACAAACAAAGTGCGGTTGCTTGGATCCTAGTTTAATGACTCAAGGATTGTAGAAAAAATTCTGGTCACGGTTCCAGAGAGGTTTGAGGCAACAATAACAACCTAGGAGAACAAGAAGGACCTGTGAAAGATTTCTCTTGCAAAGTAGAACCATGAGACAAGATGGAGTAGTAGAAGGATCCTTACCAGTCAAGAATTTGGATAATAATAATCATAAAAAGAAGAAGAACTGGAAGAAACAACAATCAAATGGAGAAAGTTCATCTAGCAATCACCAAAAGGGAAAAGGAGGAGGATCTAAGAAAACATATCCACCTTGCAATCACTGTGGAAAGACATGCCATCCACCATTCAAATGTTGGAGAAGATCCTATGCCAAATGTTCCAAATGTAATCAATTGAGACATGAGGCAGTGATATGGAAAAACAAAAATAAAGTGCAATAGGTAGATGCTCAAGTTGCTGACCAAGAAGAGGAAGATCAATTGTTTATGGCCACTTGTTTCTCAAGCAAAGAATCAAGTGAGAGTTGGCTTGTTGATAGTGGCTCCACCAACCACATGACACATAACAAGGAACTCTTCATGGAATTGAGATCAACCGAGATCAAAAGGGTGGGGATTGGAAATGCTGAACACCTTGCGGTGAAAGGAAAAGGCACAGTTGCTATCATAAGTTGTGAACGTACGAAAACCATTATAGATGTTCTTTTTATGCCAGAGATTGAACAAAATCTGTTAAGTGTTGGTCAGTTAATTGAAAAAGGCTATAAAGTGTTGTTTGAAAATAAACAATGCTTGATAAAAGATGTTGATGGTAGAGATTTGTTTACAGTTGAGATGAAGGGATAATTTTGCTCTAAACCCAATGGAGGAGGGGCATATGGCCTTTCAATCCAAAGATAGTACCGCTGCAATTTGGCACAAAAAGACTCGAGCATTTCCATCTTCAAGGTCTGCTCCAAATGCAATAAAAAAGTTGGTAGAAGGACTTTCTAATATTGATAATGATCTGAATCATTGCCAAGCATGCAAATTTAGGAAGCAACATAGACAACCATTCCCTAAACAAGCTTGGAGAGCTTCAAAGAAATTGCAGCTCATTCACACTGATCTTTGTGGTCCTCAACGAACTCCATCAATAAATGGTAACCTCTATTATATAATCTTTATTGATGATCTGACAAGAATGTGTTGGATTTTCTTTTTGAAACAAAAATCAGAAGTTGTTGCTGTATTTATGAAATTCAAGGCAAGAGTTAAAAATGAAAGTGGTTGCAAAATTCTGATTCTAAGATCTGATAACAGGAAGGAGTACACTTCAAAAACTTTCAATCATTTTTGTGAGGAGGTAGGAATCGAGCATCAACTAACAGCCCCATGTACTCCACGACAAAATGGAGTAAGTGCGAGGATGAATTGGTTCATAATGGAGATGACTCGTTGCATGCTTCATGAGAAGAATTTGCCAAAGAAATTTTGGGCAGAAGGGGCAAACACTGCTGTGTTCTTACAAAATTGAATTCCAACAAAAGCATTGAAAGATTAGACACCATTCGAAGCTTGGTATGGATACAAGCCATCTCTGAATTTTCTTAAAGTGTTTGGTTGTTTATGTTATACTTATATTCCACAGACCAAATATGATAAACTTGAAAAGAAGGCAGAATTTGGCATTTTCATTGGCTATAGTTTTGTTTCCAAAGCCTACAGGGTGTTTCAGGCACAAAATGAATGTATTATTGTGAGTAGAGATGTTTACTTTGTTGAAGATGAGCAATGGAATTGGGAAGATTCGAAATGGGAAAATCATATTCGAATAGAGCTAAAGCATTTATCCATTGTTAATACCTCTTAGGAGAATGAAGTAGAAGAATGGCAAAATGAAATAGCAGATAACACGCCAATTAGAGGTACAACGATGCTCTCTGATATATATCAACGTTGTAACGTAGCTGTTTGTGAACCTGCTGGATTTCATGATGCGAAACGAAATCAATATTGGATGGCTGCAATGAAGGAGGAGTTGTTAATGATTGAGAACTTAGGAGCTGGTTGATAGACCACATAACTTAAAAAAATAGGAATGAAGTGGGTGTTCAAGACTAAGTTAAATCCTGATGGTTCCATCAACAAGCTCAAAGCAAGGCTTGTTGTCAAGGGATATTCCCAAGTGTTTAGAGTTGATTATTCAGACACGTTTGCACTTATTGCTAGGCACGATATAATCAGATTGCTTCTTGCTCTTACTGCTTAAAAAGGCTGGAAAGTATTCCATTTGGATGTTAAATCAGCCTTTCTCAATGGTTTTCTATAAGAGGAAATTTATGTCGAGCAACCGGAAGGTTTTGTCACCAAAGGAAATGAAAACAAAGTGTTTTTGCTGAAGAAGGCATTGTACAGCTTGAAACAAGCTCCACGGGCCTGGTACAACCGAATAGATGATCCCCTAATTAGTTTGGGATTTGAGAAAAGTCTATCTGAACTCACTTTATATGTCATGCATGATGGTGTAGACATTCTAGTCATCTCTCTTTATGTGGATGATTTGTTAGTTACTGGAAGTAATCTTGATCTAGTCAATGAGTTCAAGTTGGAGATGGAGAAGGTCTTTGAGATGACAGACCTTGGTTTGATGACTTACTTTCTTGGAATGGAAATTAAGCAAAGTCAGAGTGAAGTATTTATTTTTCAGAAGAAGTATGCAAAAGAAATACTTAAAAAGTTTCAAATGGAAGATTGTACGGCCACGAATACTCCCAGGAATCAAAAGGAGAACCTGGTCAAAGAAGATGGAGTTGCCAAAGTCGATGAAGCTGAATTTAGAAGTTTGATAGGACGTCAAATGTATTTAATAGCAACCAGACCTGACATTCTAAATGCAGTAAGCATTTTATCCAGATTCATGCATTGTCCAAATGAGACTCACATGAAGGCAGCAAAACAAGTTATCAAGTACATCAAGGGAACTTGGAACTATAGAGTTAGATTCCTGAAGCATTTGGAGTTCAAGTTAATTGGTTTCTCTGACAGTGATTGGGGAGGTTCAATTGATGACATCAAGAGCACATCTGGATATTGCTTCAGCCTTGGATCAAGGATGTTTTCATGGAGCTCAAAGAAGCAAGAAACCATTGTTCAATCCACTGCTAAAGCTGAATTTATTGCTGCAATAGCTGTTGTAAATCAAGCTCTCTGGTTAAGGAAGATTCTTATTGATTTAAGGTTGGAGCATAAGCAAAGCACAGAGAATTTTGTTGATAACCAAGCTGCTATTTCAATCTCCAGCAATCCAGCTTTTTATGGCAAAACTAAGCACTTCAATATAAAGTTATTCTTTGTAAGAGAAGTGCAGAAAAATGGTGATGTGTCTCTTTGTTACTACAAAACTGAAAATCAGATTGCAGATATCATCACCAAACCATTGCCACTTAAAAAGTTTGAAAGCTTCAGGAAGAAACTTGGAGTTTGTAGCATCTAAACAAGGAGGAGTGTTAATTCACGTGTTTAAGATTGCTGTAGTTATTTATTTATGTTATTGTTTAATGTCTAAATGTTTTAACGGTTAGGAGTCAGTTATATTTCTTTTATAACTTGTATCAGTTACTTTCCTTAATTTTAGGACAGATTTCGTATGTAAGTTGTTGTAGCAGTTCTGAAAATCACATGAGTTTTCAGACTTTATGAATTTCAGTAACTTCCTTCTCTTCTTTGTTCTTCAATTCAATTTCTTTACAATATTCTGGAGTGTTTATTCTCGGCAATCACCAACAAAATTTCCCCTAAAACTCTAGGATAACCAAATTGATTACAAAGGATAAAAGAAAAAAGCAGTATATTGTCTACTGAAAAAGAATTCGCTACGGTTCAACACAAAACAGTAGAGTAAAGTTCTGTTGGAGGAGGGAAATATTATTTTATTCAAAAAGTGATTTTAGATCTCGACCATTTAAATAATAACCAATGACCTAGATTTTTTAAACTTCACTCTGCAGTCTATGAGGATCCTGATCCTTATCTACAGTTCAACTTATCAATGACATAATTAGAAACCTGTAAAATGAATGAAATTCCTCATATATCTTTCCTCCATCACAATACCAAAAGACATTTGATCCTGATCAGGGGCGGATCTGAGGGGGGCATGCAGAGGCACATGCCCCCCCAGCCACCGGTAAAGTAGAGGTTTTTCAGTAAGTAATGAGGTTCACGAAGCCATTGTTGCCCCTGCTGTGTTAGTAAAAAAAATGGCCTGAGAAAAGAAGTTTATTTTGAGGAAAGGTAGAAGAAGATTGGGAAGTGACAGTTTTGGGCTTTTATTTTATACACTAATTAAAGGGGGAATGAGGGTAAAGATGTAAATGACGGTGGACATAGAAAAGAGAGCTGCGTTAATTTTGGAAAGTGTGTTTTTGAAAAATAATTTTGTTAATATATCAGTGCAATGTTGAAAAATAAATATATAATAAAATAAAAATTTGCCTAAGAATTTTATTTGTTTTGTAGTTCTCTCATTGAATCATTATTATAACCTATTTACCTCTGTTTGCTCGTTTACCTCTTCCACTAATTTCTTTTGTTTTTTTTCTTTCTTTTTGGCTGGAGAAATACTTAATAAATTTTAATTATATATTATAAATAAATTATTTACTTTCTTCACACTAAAGTTCATAAAGTTTAATTGATAGCACATTTAAATTATTCATCTAAATTAGCTAATATTTAACAAAACACATACTAAAATCCTGTTTTAGTCAGGTGAACTTTTTGCAGGCCGGAAGTATTTTCGTCATTCAAGATTTTATTAGCGCAATTTTCTGCCCCGTCAATGAGACAATCCTGGCACCCCCACTGATCATGATGAGTCGAAATTTGATGGAGATGAACTGTAAAAAAAAAACATGTTATCAACCAACCGAACAAGCTTTAAATCTCACGTTAGATGGGATCGGCTATATGGATCTTGTATTGCCATGAAGCTCTATAAAATTCATATTCAATCATATTTAGCAAATGCATATCCTTCGAAGTAGTTTTATGAAAGTAATCTTACTTTAAAATTACAAAAAATCTTACCTTGAGTTCAACATTTTCTTTTTGTTAGAATCAGGAAGCCTAGCTTTGAGTGACTCTGTAAGTGCTTATTTTTGTACGGGCCATAAGCCCATGAATTAAAAAGTTATGCTCATGCCATGGATCTTTATTTATTTCTCTAGCCATACATTATATCATGTATTATAATTTTTTTTACCAACTCTTGACTCTCCAATCAAGAATAGTCAATTCTGATTAGAATGTATGAAACTTACGAGTGTAATGAACTTAGTAATAATTTCTTTTCCAACGATGTAATTTTGGACGGGTTTGTGCACCGGAGAAGATGTTAAAAAAGATTGGGTTCACATTTAAACTCTTGTGAATTTGTAGCCTCTTTAGAGTTCTCTTTCTTATTAGTTATATATATATATTCATAAGGTTTGTACTTTAATACATTATAGTTAGGTTAAACTTTAAAAACAAGTAACGGGGTTTGAGTGTTATGCAAAAAGATTCATTTAGTAAATTTTTTTCTTTGAAAAGGTGTATATGGTTTCAAAAGTTAGCAAAAAAGGGATTCTCAAAATTTTAAAACCACATTTTGAAGGGTAATCTTGTCTATTTTGAAGTGAAATTTTGCAGCGGGATTCTCAAAATTTTAAAACCACTTTTTGAAGGGTAATCTTATCTATTTTGAAGTGAAATTTTGCAGCTTAGTAAATAACAATACAATACATCTTAAAGATAAATATTAAAAAAATTTTAGAAGTACATATATTTTTTTAATGAAAAATTGATGATAAATTTAAAAATTCATAATAAATTGAAAAATTTACGAAACTTACTCAAGTCTTCATATGTAATTCTTAAATAATATAGTTTTTTTGTTGCCCATCTAGTTCACCGGAGCTTTGCTCTGACCACATCTAGATCTGACCCGGATCGCACACTTGGCTATGGTGGGTGAGTCTCCCACTACAAGAAAATTTGCATTTTGCAACGAAATTCTTGCAACGTTCCGTTGCAAATTCCTTAGCTTGCAACGGAATTTGCAAGGGAAAATTTTTTCCGTTGCAGAACTGTTATAATTAAAATACTAAATATATTTACAATTGAAATTATAATTATATTTTAATTCAGTTGCAAAAAATGGGCGGGAAAAAGATGGAGGGAAAATTCAAAATGGAATTTGTAAGTGGCTTAAGTTCCCGTTACAATTACCCTTGTATAAAAATAATTAAAAAATATAAAATAAATAAATAAATTAAATATATGTTATTTTACTATTAAAGTATGTCTAAACCCTTGACCAGTTCAAAATTCCTACAAACCCTTGTCCTGCTTCACTCTCTTCTCCTTCTTTCTTGTAGCCACCTCTTGACGACCACGATACTGAAAACATCGCCAGAAGAGCAATCTCCTCCGACAATGCCTCATCGACGAGCGTCCATGTCAACTCCCTCTTCACAATCGCCATCTTCGTGGGCCTCTCACTAACCACGCCTGGAAAATCCCTCCGCTTGCGATGCCGGAATCGACGTAGCAAAAAAGCTCCTTATCTTCGAAGTAGATTCCTTCAGCTTCTTCCTGTTCTCCTCTCTAATAGCTCAGGGTCTTAATTTGGCTATCAATTTGTTGAACAACAAGGATGTGAATGAGCCGCTCTCCCTCTCAAACCTTATCTCCTCCCAAATTAAAGTATGTCTAACCCTAAACCCACAAATCTAAGGTACATTTGATTAACTTTTTCTCTCTACACATGTTTATCTCCCCATTTCACATGAGAAATAATGTTTAACCATTTGAAGACTTTCCTCTCTTCAGGGTCAATTGGAAACGACCTCTCTGTAATTACAGGGGTAAGGTTGCGTACACCCGACCCCCCTTACCCCGTTTGTGCGGGAGCCATTGGGGTAATGTTGTTGTTGTTGTATTTGAAGACTTTCCTCTCATCTTGAAGTTGTGAATTGAATTCAGGGTTTAGCCTTAAATTTTCTATTCTTCACTGTTAATTGATTCTGTTTAACGATGTGCTATTTTTATTTAACTATGTGCAATTTTCGACTAGATTGTAGTTTAACTGGATTGCATAATATAGATGAACTTTAATTGAAATAGAATTATATTTGGTGTTAAAAAGAAAAGCAAAAATGGCTTATTCTTTAAGCTTCACTTCTGTTTTAGAACAATTCAGATTTGATTGTCTTATTGTCCAATTGAAAACTATGACTTCCACATTGAAACTCAATGTGAGTTTTAAAATTGTTGGAGGATGCAGCAGCCAAGCTCTTACATAATTCTTCAGTTATGTGCTGTGACTAGACCTGGGCATGGACCCGGCTGAGCCGGGCCTAATCGGGCCTAACCTAAAAATTAGTAGCCCAAGCCCGACCCATCGTATAAAAAATAAACATTGGGCTCGGGCCGGGCCTGACTTCTATAAATTATTCAATCTCAAGCACGGCCCATGGGCCTACAAACTATTTTTTTAAACATTAATTTTAAAAAAATAAATTCGTTATTGATTTGTTAAAAGAAATACATATTTCATTGATTTGTTATGTTGAACAAAACTGCAATAAACTTTAGCCAAGATATACCACAGTGAGTGTTAATAGCGTAAATAGAGATTTACGTATCCAGTTATAAAAGGAAACATAAATTTAGTATAAATTACATATTATTAATTGAATAGTTATATATAATTTAGTATATATTTATATTATATCGGGCCGGGTGGGCCGGGCTTGGGTTTTAGTACTAAAACCAAGCCTATCTCATATATTACTTGGGCCACAACGGGTTTGGGCCTTTTTGTTGTCTCCGATTTATTTTGCTTGTATTGGAAATTCTTGTGATGCATAATGGTCCCATTTTTCTATCTTGTAAAGTTTTCCATTTTCAGTGTATACTTCTTTGCAAAACTATACATTGTTTGGGAATTATTATCTTTGTTTATGTGATTGTGGAACTATTAAGTAAATCTGATATTCTTTTAGTTGTTTGCTTGAAGTGCAGTGATGCTATAGTTCACTTAGACACATGTTATGCTAACTATGTGGCTATGTTGCTTAAAAATACATAAACTTTGGTGTATACCCACATTGCTGTCATTGCCAAGTTTTTTATTTCCATATGTTTTCCTTGCACCTACTGTGTCAAACTTGAGTACCATTTTCTTTTTAGGATCTGATGCAGGTCAAATGATAGGTTCAAGAGATCCATAGAGTTGTGATAACATAGAATGAAAGTCTTACTGCTAATGCTTACTGAGATAAAATTATCGTTTTGTACTGTGATCTACCAGTTTTTTTCTTGGTTACTGTACGACATTTTCGACCATTAAAAAATCGTACCTAGTATATTGTGCTTGGAATCTTGATGGTGCTTTCTTTCTTGACTCTCATATATTGGCATACTGTTCATTTTTCTTATATTGGTGCTATAATAATTTACTTGTCATGTCATAATACTAAGATACACCAGTAATAGAAGATTTTGATTTCTTTCGACTTGTTATCAGTGTTTGAATGAAGATTAATAGACCTAATTACAAGATTACCAACTTGATTTGTAGATAAAAAGAGATGGAATCACGAAACTGGTTGTGCTTCCACTTTATCCACAGTTCTCTACATCAACCAATGGTTCAAGCCTTCGTCTTTTGGAAAGTGTATTTCGGTGAGTATGAATGCTTTGTGTAGTTGGCGTTTTATGATATTTCTAACATGCAACACCTTGTTGCACTTCCTTCTTTTTTATCTCCTATACTATTAACTAGATTTTATGTATGCAAATTCGTAAGATGAGGGTTCAAATTTATTCAGTATCACTGAACTTTGTTGGAAATAAAATTGTTTAAACTAAGATAATAAGTAGTTTTGCACTTTGTGTACTAACTTTTGTTTATGATCTTAGCTTAGATAAGATTATTATAGCTTAGATACGTGAATTTAGTGATATTGAAGCTTTTATATTTTTTTTTATGTAATTCATAGCAGCTCCCTTCAATCCAAATAATATATTAATATATTATGTTTTTTTATTTTTTGAATTACACATTCTGCAAGGGATTTTGCAACGGAAATGCACTTGCGAATCTGCAAGAAGGTATTTTGCAAGGGAAGTTGTACTTGCAAATCTGCAAGTAGAATTGCAAGCGAAATGTACTTGCAGATCTGCCACGGAATCTGCAATGGAAACATTTTCCGCTGCACATCTGCAACGGAAACATTTTCCGCTGCACATCTGCAACGGAATGAGAATCCCTTGCAAAACAATCTGCAAGCGCGTATATTGCAACGGGACCGATACCGTTGCGCATCCGTTGCAAAAGAGCTTCTGCAATGAAATTTCCGTTGCAGATTTCGTTGC